>JAKOOJ010000020.1:0-10000000 GCA_022577455.1 Arizona elegans | reverse complement strand
GTACAGGAAGAATAGCACAAAATAATTACAAACTATGATGGATGCAACAGCCTGAAGCAATACAACTGTTTCCATGTTACCAAGTGCACGATGAGGTCTTTGCGTCCATTCCTCCTGAGGCAAGCAGTCCCTCACATTTCTTTGTGTTGCATATTATTGAAGAGTTACATACTCTGTACTATTTTAATGCCTGCCGTGAGCGTTTTATGCCTCACCAAACATGTTGCCTTCTCCTTGTCTTCAAGAGAGAACTTGGCTTTCTCCAGGCCATTTCAACATTAATGGGTTCCTTAAAGAAGGTTGAGTGGCTGTTTGATAGCCATGCCTCATTTATTTTATTTTGGAAATGTCCAATGTCCACATCCCTACTGAACACTCATCTAAATAATGATTTGAGGGATAAGAATGGTTATCCCTCAAATCATTATCTAGATTATCTGGAACTATGTAGTTTTAAAATACAACATAATAATACACACTCACACCTTCATGATTCAAGTAGCTAATGAATAGAGATCTTCCATGGTCAATTCAAGTTTTAATGCCTCTCTTCCTTCCTCTTCCTCTTCCTTCCTCTTCCTCTTCCTCTTCCTTCCTCTTCCTCTGGATCACCTCTGGATCACCTCCATGTGCTTCTTTTCTTGAAGATTTTCATATCTGGGGATATAGACTCCTATAGAGGATTGTCCTTACTTCTTGTTGCCCTATTTCACTTAAATGATATTTTTCCTGATTTTTAGATTATTCCAAATCCTCTTTTTACATCTATGTTTCAATTTGTTTAGTGCAATGGTGAATGCATCAGGCTAGAAACTAGTGGACCATGAGTTCAGAATGGGACAACTTGCCACAGACAACTTGCTGTGCCAACTCATTATGGCCAACTCACCACAACCAACTTGAAATGGCCAACTCACCATGGCCAACTTGTTATGGGACAACTCACTGTAGGACAATATAACAATTCTATTTAATTATTTAAAATAAATTTAAAAACATTTTAATTTTTGCCATTCATGTTTCATTCTATCCCTCCTTTTTTATTTTTTTTATGATTCTATTCTACTATTTCTTTGATATAGTGTAACTCTTGCTCCATAGTGAATTGTCCTGTGGCAAGCTAGCTGTGGCAAGTTGGCCACAGCAAGTTGGCCATGACAAGTTGGCCATGGAGAATTGTTATAGACCCCCATGAGTTCTAGTCCTGTTTTAGGCACAGAGTCAGCAGGGTGACCTTGGGCAAGTCCCTCTCTTTCAATTAGCTACTCTATGCATTCGAGGAGGTGAGCTACATTATGGAAGCTTAGGCATTTAAAAAAGTTTGTTAGTTGGAATCTGCTACCAGATTCATGATTTTTTATTACCATAGATGAATTGAATGTCTCCTCCTACAATGTGTTCAGGACTTATTTAGAAAATATTGCTATTTCCTGCCTAATAGTTTTCAGCTGCACTAATAAAACTCTGGCCCTTCCAAATTGGCAAATCAGAGGGCTGTGAATAATTCTATGTTGTTGCTTCACTATTTATCAGTGCTATACCTCCAGAATCATGCCATTATTTTAATATTTAATGTTGGCATTTATTGTTTGTTCCTGGAAAGGGTGCCTTAAGATTTTACGTCTTGAAATAATCCTGAATTTAAAGTAGTTCTCTACCCCTCCAGAGTAAGAGTAGACACACAGAAAAATCAATAAACAAAAATCCTATTCAATGCCCACTGTCTTTACCTTGTTAATCTAGAATTGCCACCTCTAGCTGAAACCAAAACTCCTTTTTTTAATTCTAGATCAGAAGAAACCCTCTAAAAAAGGACATGGCCAAGACCATAACAAGAAAGAGTTAAACTTCTAGCTATGCTTTACTTCTTCTATAGCTTTTTCTTCCTCAGATATAGTCTTTGCAAAATTGTGAACTCTGTTGACATTTCTTTTCATTTTAGTTGGGCCTTTTCCAGAACTGAGTGTAACATTCAGTGATTTGTTTGATAAAGCATAAGCAGCACTAATGGAATAGCTTTCAGGCAATAATAAATGCTTGGCTGATCAACAGCAAAATATGCAAAGTTTAAAATGGATGGCAGGGAGAAAAGTGATAGGGGGCTTATATGCTTTTGAATTTGCTCCTGTGAATCACAAAATAGAGTGATCATCAAATCAAAACTTATTTAAAAGACCAACATACAACAACTATAAAAAGATATTCTAAAATATCAAATTATCAACTAACAATTCATTGTAAAAGGGAAGAAGCAGGTGGCTTCTTTGATATTGATCTTTGAAGCTTTCTTAAAGGTTTTTGAAAAGTGGTCACACAAGAAAAGAGTAATGGCAATTGGAGTTATTAACAATTGGAGGCATCAAACCAGATCTTGTTGGATATATAATGGACATTTTAATAAGCAGGCAGATTCTGCTTCCGAGTTTGAACAGAAACAATTCCGGCTTTCATATGTGATGTTTATATATCTACTAAAGTTATTGTCCTAATAGGTGGTGCTTTAACTCAAGCCAAAATAAATAATCTCCAATTAAGAACATATGAGATGTTATAGAACAGTGATGGTGAACTTTTTCAACGTGGAGTGCTGAAAAGGGAGCGTGCGCTGGGGGCACCAAGTGCCAAAAAGGAAGCACAATATACCAAGTGCCAAAAGGGGGGCACTTCGTGCTTGTGCTTGTCAGGGCCGGTTTCTGCTGCGCATGCCTTCTGGTTACTGCCATGCATGCGCACGCACTGATCAGCTGGCTGGCGTGCATCACGCCGGAAAACGGAAAACGGAAGACCATGGTTTCCGGCACTGCTGCATGCACAAAGGCCAGCTGCTCATTGCGCATGGATGCATGCCAGAAACCCAGAAGAGGAATGGGCAACACTGCATGTGCCAGGCGACATGGCTTTGTGTGCCACTTTGGGCACGCATGCCATAGGTTCGCCATCACAGTTATAGAAATACAGTATGTAGGGACAGATCATGAAAAAAGAATAATTGTGCAAAGTCAGCCTCTCTGGGACAGAAGCCAACTTTTTATCAGTATCTTTACCACCAAAGATATGCTTGGCAGAGGACCCAGATTCAAAAGGTAGCAGCAGAGGCTTAATTGTCATATCTTTGAAAACCTGATTAAGAGAGATCTGTAAGGTAGCCAAGTAGTTCCTCATCTTAATCAGCATGATAGAATTAGGCAAGTGTTAAATTATAAAGATCCTATTGGCATCCCTATCACTTGGAAAGATATTCCATTGAATCCGTGTCCACCTGGGAAATCGGGATATGTAGCAACAAAATCAAGGAGAGTGCTATTTTCTTGAAAGTATCCCCTTTATGAATAATCATGATATTGTAAATGGTAAGCATCAGATTAGCTGATTGTATAATATATTATAAAGTTTTTGAGGTTGCTTCAAGATTCATCCCAAGACAGGTTCTTTGGTCTGGTAAAGAACCTTTGGAGAAATATTTTTTTCTCAAATATTTAAATCTGTGGTGGAGAGTCCCATTTTTCACTGTTGTTTAATCCTGAACCGATCTGCAACAATTAAACATTGATTTGCCATTAACACACTCTGAGAGGGGCCAATTAGCACAGGAGATATAGCTATTGTTATTTTTTAGGCCTTCTGTTTGCTGTTTTGACAAGGGAGATTCCTGTAGAATATAGTGTAGTAAGTAGTACGTTGACATGTCCTGGTTGCTCACAACATCTGCCTCTGCCTCTGAAATTGTCTCCCATCATGGGTCAGTCAAGGAACTGAAGGGGTTACTTAGAATAAATACATCTGTAACACTTTTTGGCATGCAGTCAAGTTCATTGACCAGCTCATCAATTCTTAGCTGCTTCGAGGATTTTCTTGGACTTTTATGTCCCACATTTAATCGAGTCCTCTTCTTCTTTCTCCCCATTAAGATTAAAAGAAGGTACTCAGATAAAAGAAAACCAAACAAAGCTGGACACACACGTTAATAAGATAAACTCTGGGAATTAAAAACTGAAAGTTAAAGAAATGAGTAAAAAGTTAGGGGAGCTAAAAGAAATACATTAATATTAAAAAATGTTGTAGTTTAGAGAGTTTTAATAACAAGGTAACAGAGTTAGAAGGGACCATAGAACTCTTCTGGTGCAACCCTCTATTCAAGCCTATACCATTCCAGACAAGTGGCTGTCCAGTCTCTTCTTAAAAACCTCCAGTGATGAAGCATCCAAAGCTTCTGAAGGCAAGCCATTCCATTGGTTAATTGTTCTTGCTGTTAGGAAATTTCTCCTTAGTTTTAGGTTGCTTCTCTCCTTGATTAGTTTTCATCCACTATTTCTTGTCTTGTCTTCTGGTGTTTTGGAAAATAAGTTTGACCCCCCCTCTTCTTTGTGGCAGCCCCTCAAAAGTCATAACAATTCATAACAAAGAATGAACGTATTGAAAAAAAAACAACACCTCCCAAAATCCAAGTCTTTCAGAAGAATCTTACTTCTACCATGAGCTTCTTTATATTATAATCAGGCTGGTCTCTTGACCTCGACATTTCTGGTAATGCAAATGCAATTGTATTTTATGCTGTGAAAAGGGCATTGGGGCATTGTTTCCAAGGCATCACTTGTGATAGGCAAGGAAATCATTGTTGTGGCCTGCCAGCAGCCTGCGCAGATTGTGGCTGATCCCAACGACGAGGAGGCTGGTGTGGTGTCACGCCAGCAGCCTGTGCAGCTGGTGCTCGAGTCAGACAGTGAGGAGGCTGAAGAGGATGTGGTGCCAGAGACTCAGCCAGGGCTTTCAGAACCTCCAGAGGTTCCTTCAAGTGAAGAGAGTGAAATGGAGGAGCCTCTTCTCAATGCTTGAGCACGCAGGGCTGCCAAAAGGCAGGAGTGGCTACTCAGGAGGAGGTCTCCTCGAGAGTAAGGCTTGGGGTTAATTGGCCACTCCCTTAGCTTATTTAAATTCGCACACAGATAGCAAATGTTGCTGGAAACAATGTTTGGTCCTATGCAGAGCATTTTGAGAGTAAATTTTTTGTTACAACTTGGTTTCTGGGCTGATTGCCAACCCTTATCGGACTTTGTTTAATCTGTGTAATTCATAGCAGGCTGATAAGGACATTTGTGGTTAAAGCCTGCATTTTGAAAGAGGTCTGTTTGTATTAAACAGAGTTTTCGGAGCTGTGTGTGTGTGCTACACTTCTTGGGACAGAGCTGGGCAGAACAATCATGCCAGGACATGAAAGGGAAGTAGTACCGGTCTTCCACTAGTTAAATAAACTATGATTTTCTATCTGTATAGCACAATGCTCTCATTCACATTCTGAATAAGTAGACATGCCATATTCAAAATAGCCCTTCCCAGTGACCCTAATATGGCTTATGCTTATGGAAAGGCATGAAATACAGCCACTCCAGCTCTTCAGAAGGCCTTTCAGGATAAAAAGCAGTGGTGAAATTCAATTTTTTTTTACTACCGGTTCTGTGGGTGTGGCTTGGTGGGTGTGGTGTATCTTGGTGGGTGTGGCTTGGTGGGCGTGGCAGGGAAAGGATACTGCAAAATCCCCATTCCCTCTCCACTCTGGGACCAGCCAGAGGTGGCATTTGCCAGTTCTCCGAACTGCTCAAAATTTCCACTACCAGTTCTCCAGAACCTGTCAGAACCTGCTGGATTTCACCCCTGGTAAAAAGGTATTTGTTAAGCCAAATACCTATACATTATAGGACTGGATTTTGGAGGCCTCACTTAGCAGGCACAGAATCCACTTGATTTCATGAGAAACTGCCAGCATGTGAGTTCAACCACAACCGTATCTGATCCCATTCTCTTCTGTTGACTAAATCAGCCCAGAATATAAAAAGAAAATATAATTGTTTCAACCTTAATGTACCTTTAAAGCAAATAGCTTCTTATAAAAGTTTATATCTGAATGAAAGTCAGAGAGCTATGTTTATGAAATTCAGCAATATTTCAAACACTGTTGTGTAGTAAGGCCATTGACCATTGTCCCCTTTGCAACCATTGCCCTGTATTTAACCTGACTGACCCTTCTGAGAAATGTAATACTGATACTTCATAATAATCCTTCGGTGAAGTCATCTGCAGAGTTCACTTTCCTGAAATTCTTGCTCCGGGAGACTGAAAATTGTTTTGCTGCTGTTTCATTCCAAAGATGACAGAACCAAATATGTAAAGATGATTTGGAAAATCAGAGGTCAGCTAGTTCTTAACACGGTCAGACTTTTCTACCATATCACCGAGCAACATCTTCAATAGCTCAAGTAAAAGATGTTGAGAAAATAACCTTTTATTTATTCATTCATTCACTTACTTGCTGGGACTTACATGGGACATACTGTATAACCAACCAAGAGAGATTCTGAGCAGCTTGGACTTCCTTCTTTCAAGTGAGAAGATTAAAATAGTAAAATTAAATTAAATTAAATTAAATTAAATTAAATTAAATTTATTTATTTATTTATTTATTTATTTATTTATTTATTTATTTGTTCCTATTTCTATACCGCCCTTCTCCAAATAGGACTCAGGGTGGTGAACAGCCAAAGTAAAAAACAGTACATACAAAATTTAAAAGCAGTTTAAAATAATTAAATATTTTGGCCGTAAATTAAAACAACCCAATTTAAAATCAATTTAAAATTTAACTCAAGCCAGCCCAGCTAGTTGAAATAAATGGGTTTTCAGGGCCCGACGAAAAATCCCGAGATCTGTTATTGTACGTATCTCTGGGGGGAGGTTGTTCCAGAGGGTGGGCGCCGCCACAGAGAAGGCTCTCCCCCTGGGAGTCGTCAGCCGATATTGTCTGGCGGATGGCACCCTGAGGAGGCCCACTCTGTGCGAGCATACTGGCCGGTGGGAGGCTATTGGTGGCAGAAGGCGGTCTCGTAAGTACCCCGGCCCTAAGCCATGGAGTGCTTTAAAGGTGGTCACCAACACCTTGAAGCGCACCTGGAAGACCACCGGGAGCCAGTGCAGCTCGCGCAGGAGAGGTGTTACATGGGAGCGCCTCGTCGCCCCCATAATCCCCCGTGCGGCCGTGTTCTGGACCAGCTGGAGCCTCCGGGTGCACCCCAGGGGGAGCCCCATGTAGAGAGCGTTGCAGTAGTCCAGGCGGGAAATGACGAGTGCCTGAGTGACTGTGCGTAGGGAGTCCCGATCTAGAAAGGGGCATAACTGGCATATCAGGCGGACCTGATAAAAAGCCCCCCTGGCCACGGCTGTCAAATGATCTTCTAAAGACAGCCGCACGTCCAGGAGGATGCCCAAGTTACAAGCCCTCTCCGTGGGGGCGAGTGATTCACCCCCAATAGCCAGCGATGGCGTCAGCTGGCTATATCGGGACGCCGGAAGCCACAGCCACTCGGTCTTGGAGGGGTTGAGTCGGAGCCTGTTTCTCCCCATCCAGGTCCGCACGGCCTCCAGGTGCTGGGACATCACTTCAAGGGCATAGTTGGGGTGGCCTGGGGTGGAGATGTACAGCTGGGTGTCATCAGCGTATTGATGGAACTCCACCCCGAAGCCACGGATGATCTCACCCAGCGGCTTTACATAAATGTTGAACAGAAGGGGCAAGAGGACCGACCCTTGTGGCACCCCACAAGCAAGGTGCCTCGGGGTCGACCGCTGCCCCCCTGTCAACACAGATTGCGACCGGTCAGAGAGGTAGGAGGAGAACCACCGCAGAACGGTGCCCCCCACCCCCAACCCCGCCAACCGGTGCAACATGATACCATGGTCGATGGTATCAAAAGCCGCTGAGAGGTCTAACAGGACCAGGATAGAGGAGCAATCCCTATCCCGAGCCCTCCAGAGATCATCCACCAATGCGACCAATGCCGTTTCCGTGCTGTGCCCAGGCCGGAAGCCGGACTGGAGCGGGTCTAGATAGACAGCTTCATCCAGGTACCGGGGAAGCTGTTGCGCCACCACACTCTCAACAACCTTCGCAACAAAGCGAAGGTTGGAGACTGGACGATAGTTAGCCAAAACAGCCGGATCCAGAGAGGGCTTCTTGAGGAGGGGCCTCATAACCGCTTCTTTCAAAGCGGCCGGCAGGACCCCCTCACTCAAAGAAGCGTTAACAATCTTCTGGAGCCAGCCTCGTGTCACCTCCCGGGAAGCCAGTACCAACCAGGAGGGGCATGGGTCCAATAAACATGTGGTTGCTTTCAGCCGTCCCAGGACCCTGTCCATGTCCTCGGGAGCCACAGGATCGAACTCCCCCCAGATAACACTCTCAAGACCTGCCTCAGTCATCCCGTCCGGACATACCCAGTAAGAGGCCAGCCCTTCCCGAATCTGAGCGATTTTGTCATACAGATACTGCAGAAAGTCCTCAGCTCGGCCCTGCAAGGGGTCATCCCGCACTTCCAGATGGAGGAGGGAGCGGGTCACCCTAAACAGGGCGGCTGGGCGATTATCTGATGACGCGATAAGAGCGGCAAAATAGCTAGATTTCGCCGCTTTTATTGCCACTAGGTAGGTCTTAATATGAGACCTCACCAGTGTTCGGTCGGATTCAGAGCGGCTGGTTCTCCAACTACTCTCCAGGCGTCTTTTCCGGCGTTTCATCTCCCTAAGCTCCTCGGAGAACCAAGGAGCTAGGTGAGTTTGGTGCCGGGTTAGAGGCCACAAAGGCACGACACGGTCCAAGGCCCCGGCAGCCGCACTATCCCAGGCGGCCACCAGGTCTTCAGCCAAGTCATGAGCCAGAGTCTCAGGAAATGGCCCAAGCTCCATCTGGAACCTATCAGGGTCCATCAGGCGCCTGGGGCGGAACCACCTGGTCCCGCCTCCCTGCGGCGGGGTGCAGTGGTTAGAAAGTCCAGTCGAAGGAGCGAGTGGTCAGACCATGACAAGAGTTCGATGGCTATATCCCCTATATCAAGGCCACTCAACCACTGACCAGAGACAAAAACTAAGTCCAGAGTGTGTTCCCCTGTGTGAGTGGGGTCATGAATTAACTGAGTAAGGTCCATGGCCGTCATGGAAGCCATGAACTCTCGAGCCACCTCAGACGTTTCACCGATAGATGGCAGGTTGAAATCCCCCATGATAACAAGTCTGGGGGTGTCCACCGCCACCTCGGCTATAATGTTAAGCAGCTCGAGCAGGGCCGTTGCCATGTGGCAGGGAGCCAGGTACGTGACCAACAAGCCCATCTGTACTCCACGACCCCACTTCACAAAGAGGGACTCACATCCGGCTATCTGTGGAACAGTGGTCTCCCTTGGATCCAGACCTTCCTTTATAATAACCGCCACCACCACCACCCGCCCCTGCCCTGAGCCCTCGGCTGATGAAATGCACAGAAGCCTGGTGGGCATATATCCACGAGGATATAAGATACTAAAAGACATGAGGATATAAGATACTAAAAAAAGAAACTAACAATAGTAAAAACAAACAAACAAAACCCACAAACCACAACCAAAGACTATTTTAGCCCCAGAGAAATAATAAATATCCAAGCACAACCCAACATTTACCACACTCGGAGTACTAAATTCTTTCTATACCTTTCCTAACTATAAAAGTAATCACATTACATCTTTGTTTTACATATCCTGAACAAGAAATAGTGTGATCTTGCAGCTGAAATTTTCCAATCCCAGTCCATCTCAATTTGTTAGTACCTAAGCTGTCAATTCGTAATTGTTTTATTTCATCTTTTTACTATGCTGAGCTTTTCCATTTTCACACTTCTTAAGTTCCATGTTCACACTGTAATTCTGTCTTTCCAGATTCTGATTTTCTTTTTCAGTATGGCAACATTAGCAATTTGGCACCCCAAAGGTATATCTATATCTAGCTATATCATAAACACCATTAGTACTCAAGAGTTCCCCGGCTCTTCCTCAGTAGCCTGGGGAGTGCCATTTGACTTGAGGAGCCCACCATTCAGCACTCTATCATCAATCATTTTCTATTTTTTATCCACATGGTTTCTTGATAAAAAATACAGTAGTGGTTTATCACTGCCTTCTCCTGGGCTGTATCAATGATGTTTTTGCCATTGTCACTAAAGTGATCATTTGCCTCCAGCATCTTCCTATATTGCTGCTGTTCATTATAGTTGCCTATTTGCTTTAGCTGGAGAGCTGGAAAGACCTTCACACCTTGAATGACCCTCCTGAGAGTCATGACATACACCCCCAATATTCCTTGCTCATCCCTCCTAGGAACACACATACCACCATGGTGAGGGAGCACTGTATGACCTGGGATAAGGAGGGAATGCTAGTTAATGTCCAAAATAAAAGCAGATTGTTTATCCACCACAGAAAGTTACTCTCTGCAGTTTCAGAAACATGTAACAAAATCTCTTAGATTATCTGTTTTTAGTATTAACCAAGTCACAATCAGACATAATTTCAGTGTTTTATTGGTAATTATGCTGTGCTCTTTCATAAAAAGATTTCCAAAGCAGTTGAGAATTAAAACCAAGTGTCAGCATTTCAGAAAAACCCCAACTCCAAGTAAAGACGCGGAAGCAAGCATTTTCCAAAGTTCTCTTTAGTAGAATAGGCAAACTGGCACATCTGGGAAATCCCGAATCTGAAAAGCCCAGGTTTTCCTTCAGTTAGTCAAAGCTCCCAAAACCACCCCCTTTCTCCCCAATCAATCACATGCTCCAATCAACGTCCGTTCTATCTCAACCCAGCCCCCCGACCACTCCTTCTCCAGATGCTGGATGCCCTGACCTTGACCGACAGGAAGAATGCTATTATGTCTACTAACCCCCTCTCCTAAATCCCCCCTCCTACTTTCCCACACATGAAGAGGTGGCAGCATTGAAGCTTCCGGCCTAATATGGCTTCCAAAGCTGACACCAAGTGATTAAAACAGCAATTATAATCGTAACACAGACACAGGACCATATGCAACAAATATTGAAACAATTTGAAAGTGTAGAAAACACTACACTAGAGGATAGAAATGCATTAATCTATGCTGGCAAAAAATCAGGAGGAATATACGCTAGCACCTTTTCTGACTAACCAATTTTATTCAAGGCATGGACTTTCTTGAGCTGTAGCTCACTTCTTTAGATGCATCTGATGAGATATAATGACTCTGCATAAAATTGGTGGTGAAATCTAAAAACTTGGTGGTCAAAACAGGTGCCACCAAACACTCCTCATTTAAAAGTGTGTTCCAGATTTTTTAAAAAATGTAAAACTGTCTCCCACCCTTTTTTAAAAATCCAAAAGCATTTTCAGAAACCTGTAGAAAGAGGAAAAACCAGTGTAAACCTTTCCTATTCATCATCAATCAAACTTTCCTTTCCAAACACCATCCCACTTCTTTCCCACCAGTTGCCTTTCTACTCTTAAGGAGATAATTGGTTCAGGGTAGTGGTCACCATTTTCAACAATAAGAAATATGAAATGCTTTCTATTTACTGTATATGTTGTAATTGTGCTGATACTTCTTGTTCTAAACATTGTATACTATTTGTCTCATTCATTTTCCTGGGGAAATCTGGGGACAAAATATACCCCTTTTACCTTCCCCACAGGAGGTCTTTGAAATGTAAGTAATAATTCTGGAGAGATAATATTTTTCAGAATAATGGCATAGAGAGAAAAAGTTAAATTTCTTCAACGTATATCTCATAGTTCCAAAATTGCATACATCTCTCAAGGCTTGCTCTTTATATTAAAAAAACTGTGCACTTTGGGGATGTTAATAGCATCAATAATGTATCTACTGTAGCTTGACTGAAGGTCAAAAGGCTCAGTGATATATAGATCCCTTCTTCCTTCACTTTTTTCCTACCAAAAATGTTTCTTCAAGCTACTATTTGTCAATGAACTAGGGCAGTGGTTTCCAACCCCTCTGACTCAGCTGACTGGTGGAGGTGGCATGATGGTGATGGTGGGGAAAAGGATGGTTTTTAACACATGCGCATGCACCACTTTTACAAATGCAGCTTGGTGCACGCATGCATGCACACACACACTCAACACTTCGGCGGCCCAGTTCTGAATTGGCTGAGGCCTAGCACCGGACCACGGACCTGGGGTTGGAGACCCCTGAACCAAAGTACCACATTTGGACTGCAAAAATCCAGGTGAACACTAAATGGCAGAAAAAATGTTACCTTTTTTTTTTCACAGCTGAAATATCAGAATCCTGCATGAAACTTCAGAAACATTTTAATCAAGAGAGTCTTCCTTCCCTAACCCTAATCCCAACCCACCAGTACAATCCACCAGCAATTAGTATTCAGTAGTACTCTCCCAGTACTTTCCTAAGATCCTTTAATAAGTTACGAATATGTTTTTTGGGGCTACTGAGTCTCACAAACACAAGGAGTATAATTATGATTCTGAATATTAAAATGCACATTACAAGAATAGAAATTTTATGCATCTGCATAGAAAATCGTTTTGAATTCTGATCATGTTCTGAGCCTTATGAGTTTTTAAACTTAGAACCATTGGAAGATGAAATGTTTGTCAAGGGTACCCTACTAAAGCTTCTACAGCAGGCATACAGAGCAGAATTATAATTTATAATTTAAAATTCATTGGCCTCTTCAGATCCAGCATACTTTCCAAGCTGTGATCACTGTGCCAGATCACCATCTGGTGGCCATGTGGAGAATAAATGCTATTTTTTTTTAAAAAAAAAAATCCCATTGAGCACTGGGAAATTCCCTTTACAAATCCTATTGAAATGAAAAATTTATTGCTACCTAGTTCATACTGGAAACTGGCATTTCTATAGGAATGAACTGGAATTATTAGGGTGTGTAAAGCAACATAGTTCAGGTAACATGAAAAGCAGAATGAGTATGTTTAAATTCCTTATGACTAAAAAGAACACATTCTGTTAGGAGAATACATACTTTTTTATTTAGTTATACAAGTAGTCGTTGACTTATGACCACAACTGAGTCCAAAATTTCTGTTGCTAAGAAAGACATTTGTTAAGTGAGTTTTGCCCCATTTTTACGACCTTTCTTGCCACAGTTGTTAAGTGAATCACTGCAGTTGATAAGAAAGCAACCCAGTCGTTAAGTGAATCTGGCTTCCCCATTGACTTTGCTTGTCAGAAGGTCACAAAAGGTGATCACATGCCCGTGGGACACAGTGGTGGTCATAAATATGAATTAGTTGCCAAGCATCTGAATTTTGATCACATGATCATGGGGATGCTACAAAGGTCACAACTGTGAAAAACAGTCATACGTCACATTTTTCAGTTCCGTTGTAACTTTGAACAGTCACTAAATGCACTGTTGTAAGTCGAAAACTACCTGTATTTACTTAATTATATTTCCAGATCTTATGTGAACTTACTAACCATACCATCATGCAATTTTACAATGTCAATCCAAGAAGTGGTGGTGAAAGAAAGTAGGAAAATACCTGATTTTCTAAGATTAAACATTTTAATAACCACACATCTGAAAGACCCCTCAGAGAACTGATACAAAATTCAGCCTAGTCAATTAGCTGACTTTTTTTTTTTTTTTGGCTAACATACAGGACATCTTCTGTAGATTTCTTGGGAGCAGAGGTGAAATGCTCCCGGTTCGGACCGGCTCGGGTGAATAGGTAGCGATGGCGGCGGGCAGTCCAGAGAACCGGTAGCAAAAATCCCTTCCCCCACTCCCACCCCGCCCCCCCCAGCCTCCAGCTTGCTTATCTTCGCTCTTCGGACTGAATCCTGAGTCGCTGGTTGCAACGCCTGCCTTGCTTCGCTTGCTGTAATCCCTGCAATCCATTGCATCAGCAAGCAACTGAATCTCCCTGCCTGCAATCAAGCTCATCGGTGAGCAACTCTATCTGCCTGCCTGCCTGCCTGTAAGTTTTTTTCCCCTTTGGGAGCTTTAAAAAAATAGTTAATTGGGGTTTTTTTTAGTTGTTCTTTTTTTAGACCTAGCCATTTAAAGTTTAGGAAGTTTTAAATTTAGCTGCTTTTATATAAAAATAAAAATAAAATAAAATAAAATATTTGTGCAGCTTTCTGAGATTTTGTGTGTTTCTGTAGTGTTTCACTCTAACTACACAATCACACAAAATCTCACAAAGCTGTATGTGGAATTTTGTGTATGTAAAGTGTGAAAGTTGGGTTTTTTGGACTTTTTGGGGCTGTGTGAGGTTCCTGCTTGTTGCAGGGGCCATTTTGAGTCTAGCACAGCTGCTTTTACATTGTGGGTGAGCCAGTTGTGTTGTGTTGTGTTGTGTGTGTGTAAAGTGTGAAAGTTGGTTTTTTGGGCTTTTTGGGGCTGTGTGAGGTTCCTGCTTGTTGCAGGGGCCATTTTGGATCTAGCACAGCTGCTTTTACATTGTGGGTGAGCCAGTTGTGATGTGTTGTGTGTGTGTAAAGTGTGAAAGTTGGTTTTTTGGGGCTTTTTGTGGATGTGTGAGGTTCCTGCTTGTTGCAGGGGCCATTTTGGGTCTAGCACAGCTGCTTTTATATTGTGGGTGAGCCAGTTGTGATGTGTTGTGTGTGTGTAAAGTGTGAAAGTTGGTTTTTTGGGCTTTTTGTGGATGTGTGAGGTTCCTGCTTGTTGCAGGGGCCATTTTGGGTTTAGCACAGCTGCTTTTATATTGTGGGTGAGCCAGTTGTGTTGTGTTGTGTTGTGTTTTGTACGTTAAAAAAGGGCAAAGAAGTGACATAGACTTAGCCACACCCACCTGACCAACAAGCCATACCCACCCAGTCACCTGACCAACAAGCCATGCCCACTAATTAAGCCACACCCACAGAACTGGTAGTGAAAATTTTTAGGTTTCACCCTTGTTTGGGAGGCTATAGGTCACTCCTGCTCCGAAATCAACTTCCAAAGAAATTTGTGGTAGAAGACTTTCACAGCACTAATTCACTTCAAATAAATCGTAAAATTACCCACATGTCTTTTTGGTTCAAGTTCTAGTCCTATAGGAAAAGTGCGGGTAGAGCTGGGGACAGAGTTAAACATCGTTGCATTCCTATGCATTCCCATTCTCGTTGCACCAAATTGATGCCGATAAGGGCCCACGTCCAATCCTTCCTGAATTCCGTGGACCCTTATCTGACATCAATTTGGTGTTGACCTTTACTTGACCATATTCTTCTGTATAGGCTTGAATAAATGTTCTATGGTGCTATCTAATGGATGGTCTTGATTCTTGGTACCTGACAAGTCCATCTCAATTTTTCCACTCAAAGATAACTTCCTTATTATTATTCTTCCCTCTTTTTCTTCAGGATCCTACTGTCTGATGAGATGCAGAAGAGAGTATGAACTAATATGAGGTCACAAAAGACTGGTGATGTCACAGGCCCATTTCAGAAGTGAGAGACCTGATTTAGTCCTTCATTCACTCAGGGGAGTCATGAGGAGCAGAGGCTCCTATCAAATAGTAAAGGTGGAGAAGGGGTGATCTAATCCCAATGGTGTCCCTGGGGTGTACCATCTGCCTGTTGGCTGCGCTCTTTACAACACATCTCCTTGTTTACTCTGATGGCTTCAGAGCTGCCTTTCAAGCAACCACTAACAAATGGCAGGAAAAAGGTAAGTGATATACTAAGAGATATGGGAATCCTGAGACAGAAAGAAGAAAAGCATTAGACATCCAATCATCTGAAGAATGATTAAAGATGATTAACCAGACACAGCTATCTCCAGTAGCAGAGGCTAACTATTACAGTGGTACCTCGATACTCATCATTAATTGGTTCCAGGAGGTGTGACAGGTACTAAAAATGACAAGTACCAAACAAACCACATGACTTAATCAGTGACCCTTTGTTTTGGCTGGAAATGGTCGTGAGCTTTGAGGCAGCCGATACCGACAAGTTCTAGCTTGCGCATCAAGTACCAAATGATGCGTAGCGGGACAACATTTTCGCATCAAACTGCATTGAGTAACAAAGTCAATGAGTTTTAATGCAGTCGAGTACAGAGGTATCAGAGTTACAAGTGCTTCAAAAATTATTCAGAAGCGGTTCCAGCTCAGCATACAACTTGACATACAACAGGATGACCTTGAAAAAAGGTGTCACTGCTTTAAGAAATCAACTTAAAGTTATGGCATTTACTGCTGTAACATTTTTGTTTCAAGGATTGCAAAACAGTCTGAAAAATGTTGAATGATCTTAAAAAATAGCAGTGAGGTGAAGTGTTCCAAAAAGAACTGGAATTCATTTTCAGATTAATTTTTAAAGCACATACTGTCCTAATTTTTATTTAGAAAAGAATCAGTCCTGAATTCAAGATGACCCCTCCCCAAAAGAAAGATTAGACAGGAAAAGTTATAAACAGATGAAATGGTATAGTCCCATCATGCACATCAAAGATGCGCCAATTCAGGGTTTACCATTCCAGCTGAAATGGCCCCTAAATGTTTCCTTCTCATCAGTAAGGGCTTACCTGGGCCATACACGTATATATCTGCCGCATTCTGTTCTACTGGTAGAACAGGGGTGTCAAACTCAATTTCATTGAGGGCTGCATCAGGGTTGTGTTTGACCTTGGGGGGGGCAGGGTGGGTGTGGCCAGGGTGGGTGTCAGCTCAACGTCACTCGTGTTGAAGGCACCTGTGGTGGCCCAAGCATTCTGCCAGCAAAAACAGGCTCCCGAGCTCTGTTTTCGGCTGCGACGGCTTCCTGCAACACTACCAGCGAAAATGGAGCTTGGGAGGGCCTTTCCCGAGCTCCATTTTTGCTGGCAGAGGCACTGCTGGCCGGTCCTTTGCTGTTTCCATGGCAGTCCCACGGGCCCGATCTAAGCACTCTGTGGCCGGATCTGACCCCTGGCCCTTGATTTTGACACCCCTGTTCTAGAATATGTGGTCATATATCTATATAACTGCCAGAATCCAAACATGCAGAGCCAAGACAGTAAGCCAATTAACAACCAAGCACTGGTTTACAATCAATTGCTTGTAAAATGAGATATACCCATCTATATACCAACTAGTCTTGTCTTACACCAAACCATTTTAACAGAGGGAAACATAAAAGTATAATTTCAGCAGAGCTTGGTACTAGAGAAAGGGTTAAATTCACCAGGCAAACAGCAACAACTCCTTCCTAAGTAACAGCTGATGGATGCCTTTGTACAGGCAGAAGAATAATATCTCTTGCCCATTCCTTTGTTTTCAATATTGTCTTATCTCAGGGGTCCCCAACCCCTGGGCCAAGGCCCACTAACAGGCCTTGAGCTGATTGGAACTGGGCCACAGAATTGGTGGGCAAGCACATACATGCACATCCCCACTTCTGCAAGCAGCAGGCGAGCACATGTGCATGCACACTCTCCATTTGCACGAATGGTGGATGCGCGTACCCGCTGCTCGTGCAAATGGAGCTGCGTGCACGCTTTCCAGCCACTCGCACAGAACAATCCCCTCTCTTCTCCCCTGCCAGTCCCCAAAGCCAGAAAGGTTTGGGAACTCTGTCTTATGGTAATCAATGAATATGATTATATTCAATTGAAAGACAATTATTGGATGAAAAATGATTAATATATGGATAGCACCTCTTCAGTTATTTCAAGTGGCTCAGCTATTTTCTGCTGTGTTTTCCACAAAGTTTCCCCCATTAAACTAGCTGCTACACTCAGTTTTGACCAAGAATCTGTCAGCCTCATGAGGTAGTCCAGATAAGAAGCATATCCAGTAATATTAGCTCTGGCTTTATTGCAAGGTTATGTTAAAAGATTCTTGCAAGTCCGAATGTACATCTCTCACCCCAATCCTTTACAGTCCAAGGACCTAGGAATGGTCTCTTTTGAGATGTTTGCCATGTCCTCGGTCCTTCTGAGGGTTCAGCTGCCTTTTATCTAATCCCAGGTGACTCCCACATACCATTACAGGCTCTGTTTCTTCTCCAGTAAGATTCAACTGCTATGCCAGTGGTATAGTATCAGGAGCACTGGAGGAGAGAATACAGTGCTTCTTCTGCAGGAGCCAAATGCCTTGGACCAGCCTGGGTATTGCTTAATTAATTGTTATTTTTATTATTATTTAAAGACAAGCCCACATGAATTACAAGTAAGAAGCTTCATCTCCAAGCCTAGGGATAAAATAGAATTGGAGAACTTCCAGGGACAGAAAGTATCAGAAAGTAGAGTTTCAACGTCTTAGAAAGTGATTAAGGTTGATTTATAGGCAAAGCATTAATTTTCCCACTTCCTCCTTTTCATTCACATTGGAATAGAAAACATGGCTTTAAGTTTAAGTGATAGGGAACTTAAAGTGGGGTTTCCTATTCTAATGTGAATTAAATCTACTTGTAGATCTTCACCAACTGACAAACATCTGAGATTTACAACTGTAAACTGCAACTGTACATGTCATTTGCATCAACATAAGTAGCTAAGCAAGAAAATGCTAGGCTCTGTACATGTTAACAAATAATGTGGCTGAAAATTGTAGAAGTTCCCCAAGCAAACAAGCTCAACACAATGACTAGGGGGAGATTCAGGCACAGAAGTTGGCTTGATAGAATATACTGGCAGTAAGAATATAAAAGACTTAAAAAGAAATAGATCTAGTAATCAGGATTTCCAGAAGATTAGCTGCATTTATTAATCCAAAAGATGGTTTCAATACATTTATTAGATAGATAGATAGACAGACAGACAGACAGACAGACTGACCAACCAGATCATTATTGTTCCTAAGTTCAGCAAAAATACCCCCTACTTCCTTAACTGAAAGATCAATGACATTCAGTCGGTGATGTATTCTTATGAATGATGAGTGTGATGTATTCTCATCAATGATGCCAAATGATAGCATATCTCAGGTTTGTCCCTACTGCTATTAACAAGCAGTCACTTCAGGCAGTGGATCAAGATGGATGCAAATTGAGATCAAGTCTGCATTTGCTACCTTTCCAACCCACTGCTTGTTAAAGAGCGCAGCTGATTTACCACATTACAGACATTCCATATGTACCTTACATGCATCATCCAGAGGAGTCTTTTAAGGACTATGTTGTGAATTTGGTCATGATCTCTGCCTGCATAGTCAATAGCTCTTACAATGGGTCATGGTAAATATTTCAAAATGAAGTTTAAAAGATAAATGGTTAATTAGACTGCTAGAACAGAAGTAGATAAGCTGGTACTACCAGGGAAGGGGGCATATTTGGCAGCACAATGTAAGGATTACTAGAAGACAGGTTGGCATTTCCTCTTATCACACAGAGCAATGAGGAAGCGTTCCTTGTTAATGGGAAATCTGCAACTCACTTCTATACACCGAAAGAGGAAAAATAAGACCTCCTTTCCCCCTCAATCCCAAAATTTAAATTATTGACAAGAAAATTAGACATGAAGAAAAGAAGCATATTCTTAGTATGGCTCTCCATTTAGGGGGTCACTTGTATATACTGCCTTGCTATTAATAGGGCACCCATTCAACTGCCTGTTTTCATATGCAGCCAATCTTGCCTCAATTAGATACACATAACTGTGCATGACTATAAATATGTTGTGCAGAAAGTCTATGCAGCAAGCAACTTGTAGCTTCTCATATCACCATCATGCCTTAACAACTGTAATCTTATTCCTTGATTGTACAACATAATTCTCCCTTAAAAGAAGAAATGATATTTTGGCTACAAATTAGCACTATTAGAAGATCTGTGTTATTTTAGATGGGGAAGGAGAAGGGGGTTATTTGCACAATTGTGTTTCCATAATGTGCTTAAACTGGGATCTTTAGCGCTTTTCTGAAAATAATGAAAGGCATCAAATCAGGCTACTGTGAATTGTTTGCCAGTTTTGGTAAATTTGATCAGTTTCTATCCAGCACTTCTCCTCCCCACAATGCAGTACAGTGGAAGAGAGATTGCCCTAACTGGGTACACAATCATGGCAGAATCTGACTATCTTCTCCAGGGCTGTGACTTCCCACCTGCTTCATTATTTCCTATTACTTTAAATGTCCAAATGAGGAGAAGCAGGCAAAGACAGGCAAAATTCTGAAGACACAACCTATTTCTGCCATAATGCCCTGAATACTGGAAGCTTTCCCTGCTGGCTGGTGATGTGCTGAAGGAAAAGAACAACAAAGCCAGAGGAGAAACCCAGTCACTTTGCTTAAAGCAGGTAGAATACTTGCCAGGGTTAACATCAATTGGCAATTACTTTGAACAGATGCAACAAAGGCAGGATAAAGATTGATAATAGGAATACCTGATCATTGTTTTGTATCAGCTCAATGAGATATGGATATCAGATTAATTTAATATTGGTTAAAGGCTCATATCAGAATCTTTCTTCTCAAAGGCTGGTAGGAAAACAGTGAGACATGCTGGCATAAATGTTATTTTCTAGTTTATTATTGAGGTAGTCCTCGATTTATGACCACCATTGTGCCCAAAGTTTCAGTTGCTAGGCAAGACAGCTGTTAAATGAGTTTTGCCCCATTATGCAACCTTTCTTGCCACAGTCGTTAAGTGAACCACTGCAGTTGTTAAGTTAATGACACAGTTGTTAAGCGAATCTGGCTTCCACATTGACTTTGCTTGTTAGAAAGGCAGAAAAGGTCATCATGTAACCTCAGGACACTGCAACCATCATAAATACATGGCAGTTCCAAGCATCTGAGTTTTGATTATGTGACCGTAGAGGATGCTGCAATGGTCAAATATGTGAAAAATGGTCATAAATCACCTTTTTTCAATGCTTCAAATGGTCACTAAACAAATGCTTATAAATTGAGCTGCTCATTTGGGCATTTAAAGTAATGTGGTAAGATTAAGATGATAATTAGCTACAATAAAAGTTGTTAATAAACAACTTGAACAATAAGTCAAGAAGCTTATAGCAATTACAGTAAGTCCTATGCTTCTTTTGATTTTCTTCAAACATTTCCACTTATTTAACCATCTAATAAAAACATTCAGTAGAGCTCTGAGGGAAGGCAGTCAGGCTAAAAAGTACCACAGAATGATTGACTCAAGAGAAACAAAAGGGCAGCTATGGTGAATTAAAGAATGAAAGTCACAGAAAAGAGACGGTTGATTCCTGATTTGTATTTAAGGTGAGGGAAAGATGGAAGAAACATTTGTGGCTTCATCAACAGGGGAAGGCATGGAGGTGATCAACATGGCTGAGAGTGAGGACTCCCAACAGCTTGGGAATACAGCAGTAAAGGACATCTTGCTGGACTTAATCATCTCTCTGAACACTGCCAGTGTCATGCTCTTTTTTTTATGCGTGACATAGAGCCAGAAGTCTTAGCAATGGTAATGGATGAAGACAACCTGAACATCTACTTCTGCTTCATGATTGCCTACTAAGCTGTGACCATCACTCAGACCCAGGGACCTCAGTACCAACTAAGCATGTCTCCACACCATGGCCCCTGAAAGGAGCAATAAACCTTCTAACCAAAGCTTGTAGGATGTGTTCTAAGCCAGAAATATGAATTCTGATCCTCACTGTTTTGCCCATTCTTTAGGTCTTCTTGGGCTTTAGAAGCTTTTTAGATAAACAGATAATCCCTCTGTAATTTTTCTTCCTGGTGCCCAGGACCATCAAATCAACAATTGTGAATAGAAAACTCTGTATCAGAGAGTAAAAAGAAATCAATCTGGACATTTCCTACATATCTTAGTTTTCTATGCATAATTCCTTTTCAGAAGAGGACCTCAGTCATTCCTTCTTTAATTTGAAATGGTGCATAGTCACGCTGTGACAATGTGCACAAAAGACATAAGAGCCGTTGTTTTTCACACCTGAAAAATAACTTGGTTTTATTTTTAGAATTATCCTCCAGCTGAGGAAAACTGGAGAGGTTTTCCTCAGCATGGTTACAGGTGTTTAATCTTTTCTTAGGCTTCACCTCCCAACTGATTATCTAGCAGCCTACCAGCAGGCACATTGTTCCTCCCTTTGTAAAATTTTAAACAGCCAGCAATCCCCTGTCTGAATTCTGGCCATTTAAGGTCAGGCTGTATGGAGAAGATGAGCAGCATCAGAGAGGTAGGTTTCACTGGCGCTATGCTATGGAGAAAAAACCTGATCCTTTCCGCCTGCACGGCAATGAGACCTCTATGTGCTGTTTTTAAAGTGTGTGTTAGGAGGGAGACACATGTGAACTACAACTGCATATTTAATGTATCATTGTGCAAGCATTTTTAACATACCACAGAGGCAACATTTTTTACAGGATGTTGCCGCTTCCTACACTTAATCCTTGGAAGCACCAAATGCACTTTAGAGAAATTGTGATCTCCTCCACAGGGGGCTCTGATTCTTGTTATGCTTCATGGCACCATTGGGGGATGGGACCAGAGCTGTTTTTCTACCTTGTTACAATGTGGTGAATACATGTAAGATTCTGAACTTTAAATGTTCAGAATCTTTAAATGCAAATGGTCTCCCAGTGTTTGCTGTTCTGCTGCTTTAGTTATTTCTCTGTTTTCTCTGAAAAGCATAGTGCCTGTTGTATAGATTGGCAACACTATTTTTTTTCATATTGTGCTGTACTGCTCTTAGACTTCAATAAAGAGAAAGAGATATTGTACTATTACAAACAACGTCAATTTAATTGTGATTCAGTCTTGTGCTTTTACAAGTACACATTGGTCTGTTAAACTGGAAGAAAACTTTTCAGTGCTTTTGTTTCAATAGTCAAATTTAATAAGGAGCAAGAGGCACTTAACTCTGAAGTTCTGCATTAATCTATTGAAATAATCGGGAAGTGTGTTTAAAAATGTTCCTGTTTCTTTGTGTGGCCAATGTGCAGGCTAACTTCCCAGGAGATTGAAATGTGCTTTTGACACCTAGGAGAAACATTCACATTCTCTGTGATTGGGTGGGGAGTGTTCCAATCACCTAGAATTTTAATAATTTTTCAATGGAAGTCACATGCATCGTAATGGGCTTTCTCGCCCATGAATCAATATTGATTATGCTTCTTTCTGTAGTAATACTGCAGTAATACTACTGAGTTGTAAAGAGAAGCGCATTACACTTCTGGTTAATTAATTAGCTTTAGAGAACCATCTTGATATAAATTTCATTTTTTTTAAAAAAGAAATCTTGTTGATAGAAAATCAGTAAAGAGCACCAAGTAACAATAGCTGTGACATTTAAGCAGTTTTGCTAGAACAAAAGATGTGTTCTAATATATTCTGCTATAATAAGCAACTCATTCCTCATGTTCTACTGGATATCCATTTAAATCAGAAATGGTCAAATGTCGATGCTTTTAGGGCATGAGTGTCAAACTCACGGCGTCATGTTGCCGTCATGTGGTGTTTTGTGACCTTTTTTTTCTCTTCGTGGTGCTGGGGTGGGCGCGGCCTGTGCGTGATGCATCCAGCCCATGGGCCACCAGTTTGACACCTCTGTAGGGCTGCACTCATCTGAAGAATGGCACATCAGTGCCTAATTTACACAGCCTGTTCTGGAAAATAGTACCATCTTCGTGTAAAAAGCCAAAGAGACAAGCTATTTCATTTTTGGCTCTTTGTTCCATTCTGTGTCTCTCAGGCTCTGCTTCTGTTGCTGCAGACATAACAAATCCCTTTGCGACTTTCAACCGTTGTTGGCTCTGCTCTTATGCACCTACATTGATTTTGTTATTTCTAGCCCAAAAGTATGGTCCTCATAATAGTATGTACACATCTGTAAATGTTAAGTTAAATAGGATTTCACTTGGAAGAATGAGAAAAAAATTCTTAAAAGATGGCTATGAAAAACACATTAGCAGTTGCCATATTCCTTTTCTCAGAAAAGGTCAGAAAAGGTAGCAATCAACAGTATTAATATGAAATATGTATGATCTTTTTAAGTGATGAAAAATTAGTAGATCTTCAATGGGCCAAGTATATTGACATCAGAGTGTTTAGCCTAATTCGTCAAGCTATTACTTAGTCACCTCAGTGTTTGGCCTCCAAGTGAAAGAATGATGAGAAAAACCATATTTTTCTATGGCTGCAGGTAGATAAAGCAAATATCAGATTATATTGTGTAATATAAATAATAAAGGAAAATAACCTATAATCAATATGTACATTTATTTAAGATTAATTCAGGTTTTAAAAAAGCATAACTTACAGCATGAACTGAAGCATCAACTGATTGATAAACTATGTTTTTATAGCTGGGAGTCAGAATTAGAAATTGTAATCTAAAAATCACAATTGGAAGTGGTTTTTGCAATCTAGAAAGTATACAAACTATATTGTGATATGTTTTATGAACTAAAACATAGCTGTGTTTATTGCTTTGTCTTCGGGGGCTACATCATGAAGAAAAACAACATGTTTACTTATGGTTATTTGGGGACCATTTAGAACATCAAGCTATGACTTTGATAGCCATATTCTCTGTACAAAAAGCTCTTGAATTAATAGGAAATTATCATGTAAAGGAGCAAGAATGGATTTTTCTTGCACAATTATGTTTGTTTAGTTTTGCATGGCAAGTCAACCATTATCTTCATTCTGAATTGGTTCAACCCAAACACAAATTTCTCACATTGATCACAGATTGAATTTTGACTGACATGCGTGCTTTGGCAGATATTGAATATTTAGGTTTCTCATCTCAGAGCTTCAAGTTTCGCTTTTCCAATTCTCAGATAGAGTCTTTCTTTTGTCTGATTACAAATGCTTTTTACAAAATGCTTTTAAAAAGTAGTAAGGAAGTTCCAGTGTGTGGAATGTTCTCTTCTTTTCCATCTTGATAAATGGATGGAACCTTCTTTCACATTGACAATTGGAGAGTAGGGGAAGAAGCACTGTGTCATGAAGGAATGGAATATAGCCTTGCAACAAGCATGATCAACATAATGAGTCATGACTTTATAGCTCCAATCTCTGTGTCTTCTGCATTAACTGTCCCATGTGCTCTTGAGGTCATCTCACCAGATGTGGCACTTAAGAGCTGGATTCATTGGCGATTCGCTTGGACATTGGAAATGTCTAGAGAAATCCTGGCTGTTGCTTAAAGAACCAAGCACACGAATAGGAGAGGGGCTGTGAGGATCCCTCTGTAAGAAGGCTTGCAGACTTTCCAGGCTCTGGTGCCCACACATTGCCTGTGGAAAACATGCAGTTGTAAATATTGAGTAGCAAGATTAAAGCAAGTCATTTTTCCATATAGTCTCTTATACCTCTGTTTCCAAACAACAGTTCCAGGTTGGAGAAGAAAGTTAGCATAGAGAAGCAGCAAACCAAATAACTGCATCCTAATACAAATATTGAGAGAAAAAGTCACTCATGTTGGAGAACTTTTGAGAACAGAGAAAAGGTATGCAGAGAAAAAAAATGGCATATATTCCCTCATAATATTTATGGCCACAAAGTAGATGGCATTATTACTTATCATCATTATGATCATCATTAGCATCAATCACTAATACAGATTTCCTTCTATGGGTACTTAACTCCTGTCTGATTCAATAACATGGATACATGAACCCCTCAATTTGGCCCAGTTTGTGTACATCACATGACATGCTATTAGATCTTTCTCAAGCCAAATTTGCAGCTTGTTGATTTGTGTGGTTCAAACAGAAGAAGATCCTTTGAAAGCAAAGAGGAAGAGCACTGGTATTCTTCTCCTGTAACTAGCATCATATTTTCATGGTACAGTTATTGAGCTACAGGTGTTCCTGATATCACTTAAGGGAAAAGAGCTACACAATATTCCAAGAAAATGTAAAAGCAGTCAATAAGGTTGTAAAAACATAAAGAACTGAGTAGCAAACTAAAATCATCAGGGGCAAAAAAAAAATGAAGGATGAATTACATGGGCAAAGCTGACAAAGAAGAGTTGATGGTGTGAGAGTCCAAGCTTAGGTAAATTTGTTACCCCTCTGTGCTTTGCAAACCAGTTTTCATAAGCCTGTGAGGGAAAGAAAGAAAATAAATAAATGCATTTTATACTTTGGGATATGATGTTAAATGAGAAAATAATAATGCAGGCATGGCAACTTTTGGAGAGTAGGATCCTGCTTTTTTTAAAAAAAGGAACCGTAGTTAGGGGAAGAATCCCTCTGACTATCTTCAAAAGTTGGAAGTGAGGGGACACTTTTGCAGTGGTTCGCCTCCTTTTTCCAGAACCGCTTTTAATCTGATATCAGAGTCCCTGTTATGAAGCATACCAAGACTCAATTCTCTCTCCCCTCCTATTTGCTGGGGAAGGTCATTCATCCACATGGTGCTGGTAATATCTTTATGGTACTCAGGTGTATATCTCAAGCCTGGCCTGAACAGGAGATGCGGTGAAGGTGTTATTTAAGTGTTTGGAGGCTGTAAGGATCTGGATTGGAAAGAACAAACTCAAGCTTAATCTCAGCAGGTTGAAATGGCTTCCTTTGAGTTCAGAAACCAACTCGGTTTGGAAACATCTCTGCCTTGTTTCTAGTTAGGGTGACACCCGAACACCGAAAGTTGAGTTCTTACTCCACTGTAAGATTGATATTATTTTGGCTTGATTTTACCTTGATGTGATACAAATGATTTATACATTTATTGTTCTATTTTATAACTACATTTTGTTACCTGGGTTGTTGGGTAAACTGCTTAGAGGTGATTTATGACAAAAGTGGCATATAAGCATATGAAACAAATACATAACATGTGAATAAATACATTAAAATACTTGTCCTTTGTGTTTCTATTTTATTGGATTTCTTGCCCCAAATGGAAGTAATATTCCTGTTATTTAATATTTTATTATTACAATTTCAGTGGCATGATCTTGGCTAATATCTAAGGTTACCAAATAAAATCTGGGGGCTGTAATGAAACATTGCAATATATTGTATCCCCAATGGTTAGGTTAATCATGTAATGAGAGGTTAAACAATAGTGGTTCCAGGTTATTCTTTCCTTGGTGTTTCTTCTAATATGACTCATGTACATTGCTTTGTTTCATGGTCTAGCTCTTAGCTGACCCTTTGATAACAAATAGATAATCATTCCAGAGAACTTTGCGTACTGCAAAAATATCTGTTATGATTTCTCCTTCTCCTTAAATAATCCAATGGCTGAGTGAGTCTTTTATGGCATTTTAAAATTAGCAACATGGTTCCTATGAGTCTGGGGAAGAGAACAGCTTGTACAAAGTGGTTGTCACTTTGGCCAAAAGGCCTCTACACAACTTTCTTGTCTTGATACTTTGTTCCTCACTGAGTCTTGAGGGAAGCAACATCGCTGAGCAAAAAAGGAAAACTTTGCTGAGATTTTTGCAAAAATATACAGTCATCAAGGTTACAGGGTCAGTTGCAGCTCTTAACCAAATGCACATCTACCAGCAAAATCATATGGGTTTTTTGCACATTATGTGTGAAATACATTCTATTGCTCATTTAAATGTATTGTATATAAATCTAATCAATCTGCTGGTCAAATCAACTTTTTAAAAATGTAATTACTACGCATTGCTTTGTGCAATGTATTTTTCTATAGTTATTGCAGTTTGCCTTTCCATAATTAGTTTCAATTAAAATCTCAGAGATGCTGTCCCTAGCTATTTCTTCTTTTTTTTAAAAAAAAGGTGGGGGGATTTTGGCATTATTCCTTCACATGCATTCATGTGGATTTTGTATTGAGTTCCCATGGACACTACAGACAGTCCTCAATTTACAATCATAACGGAGCATGCTCCTTATGGTCGTAAGTCATGACGATCAAAAAAATGGGTCACCAACAACCTGGACCCATCATTAGGCAAACCAAATGTTTGCTATGGACCAGTTTTACCGAAAACTGGAAGTAAGTGCTCATTTTCAGCAAAAACATCATAAAATGTGATCATCTGACTGCAGGACATTGCAAATGGTCATAAGGACTACCTGTATAAAGTTCAGTTCATTATGCTAGGATCGGTACTAATTTGTCAATTGCAAATGAAGTCAGTTTGTTTAAAAGGGAAGCCCTAGTCAATTTTTCTATATGATTTGATTCAGATACCTGGTAAGCAATGGCAAGCCCTTCAGTGTCAGCTAAATTCTCCAGGAGTGTGAAGGAGCCATTGATGCTATGGCCCTTTAGGGAGTAGTTCCCATATTGTTTCACCAGACAATCTTTATCTTCTGCTGGTATATTCATGCCACAAGTAGAACAGTTCTCGGGTGACACTGTAAACAAAGGAAAGAAACTCCAGAAAGAAAGTCATGTGTGATAATGGATCTCATCAGCCACTGTAACTCTCTATGTTTATAGAGTTCCATTAAACAAAATTTCCCTCTTCAAAGCCCTCCTTGAAGCTCTAATGACTAAATATTGCTTCAATTGGTAGCACTTGATTGTTGTGAAAGTATGTGCAGATGTCTAGAATTATGGGGGTTATATTATAGGTTATGGGGTTAAGATGGTCTTCTAATCTACTTTTTACCAGTCTGAAACAATTATAGAATATTTCATAACATTTATATTTTCGTGCCATGCCATATGCCGAGGCTCGTATCCATTTCTCCCTAAATTAAATCAGCATTAATATAAATTGCTCACAGATTTTCCTTCAACATAAGGAAAAAAAATACATTTAGCTCCAATACATTTTGTGATATAGGCTTCATGGAATCTTTCTATGAAGATTCTTTAAAAAATGTAATTTATTTTCAGGCCATTTCATGATTTTTTTAACAAGAGGGTAATTTGCCTTTGAATGGAAAAAGGCAAAACTCTACAGGACTCCATGTTAGAATTCAATTGAAAGCAAGAGAAAGCAAAATGCCCAAAGCATTCATAACAAAATTGTAGCAGAATTAATTTACATCTCTAGAGTAGTAGCTCAATCTAATATGAGTTTGGGGCCCATTTAATTAAAATGGTTTGCATGTTATGGATAAAGGTACTTTTTCTGTCTGAGTTAACAATGCATACGGGGAAAGGATGAAACAAGCTGAACCCAAGATGTGTTCCTCCTTGAAGAATGGATATACCATATTGTTAAAGAAAAACACTTGAGCCCCGAAAGAACGATTTTTCAATGGAAATTTCAATATTGTACTAACCATGTTGTATGCTTTACAATTGGTGTGTTACAGGTAGTCCATGATGTATGACCATAACTGAGCCTAAGATTTCTGTTGCTAAACAAGACAATTATTAAGTGAATTTTGCTCCATTTTATGACCTTTCTTGCCACAGTTGTTAAGTGAATCACTGTAGTTGTTAAATTAGTAATACAGGTGTTAAGGTAATCTACCCATTTATTTTGCTTGTCAGGAAATCACAACAAGTGATCACATGACCCCAGGACACTGCAACCGTCATGAATACATGCCAGTTGCCAAGCACCCAATTTCGTGACTGTGACAATGCTGCAGTTGTCATAAGTGTGAAAAGCTGTCATAAGTAATTTTTTTTCAGTGTTATAAGTTGAAAGGATCACTAAACAAATAGTTGTAAGTCAGGAACGATCTGTACTCTTTTAAACTGAAATTATTCATGTCACATCTATCCCATGTATTCAGTCACTGTTTCTTCTCAGCAAACCAACCTTGAATGTGCCAAAGGAAAGAAACGGAAGAAAAGCCCTCTTTCCCCCAACTCCAAAACCTGATCCCAAAACTAGATACTTGTGATTTTTTTTTTAAAAAAAAGTATGTGTCTGTAATTCTGTAGAGAAAAAAGGGATGGGATGGGGGAGTATCAGAGAAAAGGGGACAGAATTAAAAATTAGTGGCCAACAAAACATTTGCCATTAAAAAAAAATCATACCTCCCACCAGTGGTGAAATTCAGCTGGTTCTATCCGGCTCGGGCGAACCAGTAGCACTGGTGGTGGGAGGCTCTGCCCACCTGCCCAGATATCATCATGTCCCGTTTTTGACCCTCTGCGCATGTGTGGAGGAGATGCCCGCTCGCTATGCTCATGCACACGCTCACATTTGCGAACCGGTAGCGAAGATAAGTGAATTTCATCCCTGCCTCCCACCCACTAAGCCATTTGTGAAAGGCTTACAGCACCTGAATTTTCAATTCTGGTCTTACCAAATAAGGCCCTATAAATGCAGATAACAGGATGGTCAACATATTAATCACAATTTCTGAGAATACATACCATAATTATACAAGGAATGCAGTAGTTCATGTGCCATGAAAAAACCCATGACTCCAAAGTTGACAGCACTGGAAAAAAGACATGGGAGATCTTTTAAATTTCCATAGACTTGTTTTTATATAGATTTTTAGATACAAAATGTACCAAATAGGCTAGAGACTGTCAGCATCTGGATGGGGGAGAGGACAGACTGAACCCTGGCAAATCAGGGCTGTGGCTGATATAGCAAGGTTTTCTTGGCCATCAGAGCTACTCCTTGATGGGCTAGTACTACCCATCAGGGGCAGATTCAAGACTTGGGAATCCTGATGGGCTCACAACTCATGTTAGATCATGTTAGATCAACAGTTGGAAGCCAAAGCAAGTAGGGCTTCTACTCAACTCTGATCGGTGTACCAACTGTGTCTTATGACCACCCATAATAGACTACTGTAATGTGCTCTACTTGTGGCTGCCCTTAAAGAATATTCAGAAACTGCAGTTGGTTTAAAATGCAGCAGCCCACATAATTTTGACAGACGGAGCACATAATACTGATTTTATGATTTTTTATTTTATTTTATGATTTTATGAAGTCTGCATTGTTTGCAAGTTGGTTTCTGGTCCACATTAAGGTGCTGGTTTTGACCTATAATGCCCTTCATGGTTTGGCACCTAGAGGCTTCAGGACCATGTTCTTCAGCCAGCTTTGGGAAAGTATCAATGGTTTTTATAGCTGTTTTGCCATTTTCCTTACCTGGGAAATTCAGTATGGAAGAAAGGATTACGAAACATCCCAGCAGGAAATACTACAGCATGGCGCCGCAGTGAGTAGTAGGAATGGACAGTCCAAGGAAACACTTCCCAACTGAAATGGAGGGAAATATCACAGCAAAGGAAGGAAATAATTGCTTTCGTTGGAGCTCTCTCATTTTTGCTGGTATATGTTCTCACATTTATAGCAATGCCAACTTCTTCACAGTTTTAGGCTTCCAAATTATTTGACCTTTTCATTAGAGTGGCACTAATGTGTTAGCAATCTGCTGATTCAAATGTGTTTCTTGAGTGTGGTTTGTCTTCAGACAGAAGCAACTTACATTTTTAGTCTATCTTTTTTTTTAACTTTATCATTTACGTATGTATATTATGCTGGTGTGTGGTACATATTATCATTATTATCCTCCTCTGGCTGAATCGATCCATTGTAGAATGAAGGCCTGCTCAATGAATTTATGGGACGTAATCAACCACATCTGTCCAGTGCAAATTGGCAAATCTACATTTACTGAGATGAAGTGGTTGTCCCAAAGTCACCCAGCTGGCTTCTGTACCTAAGAAAAGACTAGAACTTTAGTCTCCCCATTCCTAGTACCGAGAGAGAGAGAGACAGACAGACAGACAGACAGACAGACAGACAGAGAATACATAGATGAAGGCAAGTTTCAAAAATAAGTCTTCATTCAATTGTTGTATACAGGGGTACATCCAGTGGTGAAATCCATTTGTTTTTACTACCGGTTCTGTGGACATAGCTTTGTGGGTGTGGCAGGAAAAGGGTACTGCAAAATCTCCATTCCCATCCCACTCCAGGGGAAGGATACTGCAAAATCTCCATTCCTTCCCCACTCTGGGGCCAGCCAGAAGTGGTATGTACCAGTTCTCTGAACTACACAAAATTTCCACTGCCCGTTCTCCAAACTGCTTAAAATTTCCACTACCAGGTCTCCAGAACCTGCCAGGACCTGCTGGTTTTCACCCCGGGTACATCAATAGTCTATTGAGAGAGCGCTGTAAAAGCACTATGAAGCAGTATATGTCTAAGTGCTATTGCTTTTGCTATAAAGAAAAAAAAAGAGTTCAAGTAATAGTAATAGTAAGCAATTCTGAACTTTTCTAAAATGTCTAATCATATAGATCAAACTGGAAGCCAAGGAGAGCAAACCTGTACAACAACAGCAGAAGAGGATGTGGGAAACCAAGATATTAGTTTATTCATTTGGTAAGAAAAACATACCTATCGTGCAGATGGGGATTGACAAGTCTGAGCAAGACCTTCTTCTTTGGAGAGTTTAGGCAGGCAACCACATTGTGGAAAAAATTATTCTCATCAATTTTCAGCTGAACAAAGTAGCAAACAATAATTTTAGGAATGGGAGTTCAATGACAATTAATGTTTGGCAAAGACAATAAATATTATTTTTTATTTTGTTCTCTTGATTCTACCTAGGTTTCACTCTGTTAAATAATTAAGTATAAATTGTTTTGGGTATTTAATTCTTCCGACTCTCCCCTGAAATTCTAAGCTTCTATCAACAGGTCATAAATCTGTAGCTCTACAAAGGCACAATCATTTGGCAGATGAGAGTTTCATTATATACTGCCTGCCTATTAAATAATATTTGTCGCTCCCCCATCACTTTCATGGAATTGCTGCAGGAAATAAGCCAATTACTCCTTTCCTCTGCAGCTGCAATTTGACAAAAAATTTACTGTGTCCTCCTTTCCCATATGCTGCCCTTCCACACAAGCAAGCGTAACTATGAATTATTAAGAGAAAACAAAGAAACAGATGACAACCCATAGGTGTAACACATTTAACGTGCAGTAGATTTACGGATGACTATTCAATCTATTGCTGATAGTTTAAAAGTTACTAACTTTATTTGTAAAATTGAAAACTGGGCAGTTTTATTTCAAGAGCTACCTGAGATAGGAGTATTTATGAGCAGAGATCAGCTGTGTCAAACTGGGAGGCATAGAGCAGGATCGTCAAACCCTCATTCCTTTTTAGATGCCTACAAGAGCAAGGACCTGGCCATCCTTGCTGTTTTGATATTGTTGACTCTCTTGGCAGTGTCCCGTGATCTAGGGAGAGCCCATGAGGCAGTGTCCATATCTTTGATTCAATCCCTAGTATTTGAAACTGTAGGAGAGCAACAAATACACTTTTCTGTGTCTTAAGACCCATCCTTCAGTGGAAGAAATAAAGACATTTGAAGCCAAATCACAAATGGTGCTTAACTTTTACCTCTTGGTACTCGTTGTCAATTTTGTTTGTTTGGAGCATGGTTTCTGGATAGCCAATCTCCACTTGGAGGCTATAAATCTAAAAATAGGAAAATAAAGATTAGTTGTTTACTCTGGACCTATGACATGATGGAAAAAGGACTATTGGAATTGGTACGTAAACAAGGGAATCCTTCAGAAAAGACTTGAGTATTACTTACAATATGATTTCCCCTGCTTATAACTCTTGTATTCATTCACTAATGTAAGTAAACCAAATGTCCTACAAAGCAGGCCACAGTCAAAGGCCATTAAAGATTGAATGGGAAATTTTCTAGTCTATGCCTGGAATTAGACTGATAAATTTCATGACTATATAACCTTAATCTTGAAGGTAAAGGTTGCATTGACAATATTACCAAGTGATACAGAAACAAAGATAAGATTTCTGACTGGTAAATCCTGGAATAAATACTGACTTCTCAGAAATGCCCAAGCTCTGGCTCGTATACCTGGTTTTGAAGTCTCTGAGCTGACTACATGAATACATTCCCTAGGTATAAATTCTATTATAGTAATCCATTCCCATTCCCTAACCAAACAAGCATCACAATTGATGAACGTACTTTCTTCTTGGCTGCTTGACGGGATTGGGAGTCCATCCAATTAACTTGATCCAGATGGCTGTTAATGGCATCCCGTATCTCAGAAAAAATCTCTTCTGCCTGGCCAGAGAAAGGAAAGAGAGTCCCAGAAGTAGGGAAGCATTTCACCTGTTATTTGCCCATAAACCCTAAGACTAAACTGAACTTACTGAACTTTAAAAACAAGAAGTTGCATAGTAGATATGGAAGCATTCTTGAAAGGAATGGTTAAGGAGAAACTAAATCTAGCCACCCGCTGTTTTATTTTGAATAGTAGATAATATTAAGTATGGTAATAGAATGCTGAAGAGCATATTTTATCTGATACTACTTTGTTTCCTTCCTGATGGAGCCCCCCCCCCCCTTATAACAGTATCTCCTGCCATTTCTAATGAAATCTAAGATTAGCTATGGATAGGCATGAAACATACCACATAAGCATATTAGTTTGAAAAGCACAAGAAAATATGGACTAATAAGTCAGTATCTGGTACTATTGAATACCTACGAGATCCTTGGCCTTCTGTGGGAAAATCTCCTGCACGACCATCTTCCCAAGTACAGGTCCAAAGAATGTGCAAGTGTCAATCAGGCATTTCCTCCATCGCTCAGTTCTTACCTGAAAATAATTAAAATTAAATTAAAACTTGAACAAGTATGAAAAATGAATCTGGAACAAATGGGAGCATTTGCTCCAGAATATAGCTAAATGTGGTTGTAAATTAAAATCCACCAGAAAAAAATTCCAGGATTTAAGTTGAAAAAAAAAATCATGGCAGAAGACAATGCAACCCACATGGGCATATACATGGAGTCCTGCTTGCCCTAAGGGAGGCTATTTCCTTCAATCAAAAAATGTATTTGATCTACAAACAATAATGTACTACTTCTGCCTCCTCCTATATGGCATAAAAACATCACCCGTCCTTCTGTAATGCATGAATCTGGAACAGCATTTCAATTTGGAGATCAGGAGCAAAGGGTTTACGAGGACAAGCCATGGGGGAAGTTTTCCTCCCTTTTGTAAAAATAAAATGTGACTGCTAGAAACTGCAACATCAGCCAGAAGACTGTGTCCCTTTCTGCAGTTTCAATGGTTGAGGCAGTATTACTGAAGAAGCAATGATATTGCATCTGTGGCAATGGCCATGATTGTCATCATGAGCCTATCTCAGGAAGAAGCATTTACAAATCTGAAACATTATCAAGAAATAGAGGGGTTCACTAGGCCATCAACAGTAAGTTTTTGTCTAATTGTGGAACAACTCCAAAATGTAGTTGTTATTAGTAGCATTTGCCCTATTTGACTGGAAATCTACCACCAGACCATATTATTTTAAAAAAGAGGGGGAAAAATGTCCCTATCCTCTGTCCCCAATTTAATATTCGGAGAGGAAGAATCCCAAGGAGGTTATTGATGAGTTATATATTTCTTTTCTTTCATGCATTCTAGCACTCCCAAATTACAATGAAATTTGGATTAATGTTGTGTTGATTCTTAATGCAATAGAAAAAGAGAGTATAAGAAAAGCATTCTTACCATGTTCCCCGCCCTGCTATCCAGCATGTTTGCTAATTCTTGACGAGCTTTCTGGAATTGGCTGTCCAGGGCTGGGGAGAGTTTTTCAATTAGGCAAAGTATCATGTAGGCCTGCAATACATCTCTAAAATAGGAAAAAGAAAGGAACAAAATGTGAGTTTTGTCCCTGTAATGGTATCGATCTTGAAAGGATAGTTCAGATTTTTATTGTATTGTAAATTTGATAAGAGTCCTCAGCAGGAAGTTATCTTACCTATATTAAAATCCAAACTACTATACTTCTGAGTATGTAAAAAAAAATACTTGCAGGTGAAAATCCTAAAATTACAGTGGGGATAGTCAGATTTGTAACTATGGCTATAAAAACAAGGTTTTTTAGTAACAAATCAATGTTGGCATTTTAAATGCATCATGTAAAAACTATTATAGATTATGTACCTTAATAATTCTTTGGAGCACAACAAACAATTGTGCCCCACAACCATATAAGGGGTTGTGTTATTGCTAGCCCTTCATGGAAAAAGAAAACATCAGACAAAAAAAGTGTTGTGGGCAAAATGGTGAAATGTCTTTTAAGTATGTACTGGTTAAGGTGTGCAAGAAGATGTTTTAGACTAGAGTATACATGCAAGGCAGCCCACACATGAATTATGCAAAGTTCTATGAATACCAAACAGGAAAATTTCCTCTATGCATTTGGTGCAGAATGTAACTGTGAACATGAAGTAATAAATGTGGCCTCCTTTTTCAACTTCCATATATACAGTCTATTCAAAACAGTTTCTCCAGGTCTTGCTTTCCTAAGATGTAGAAGTGAAGTTACAGCCTTCCACAAACTAGCAATGTCTTACCTCCGTTTTTGCCACTGCTCAATAAGTTGTGACATTCCTTTCAAATAATCCATGTCATGCACAGCAATTGGTTGAGACATGTTCAGCTGCATGGGATGGAAAGCTGCCTGAAGGCATGACAGCCAATCAATAGCAGGAGCCTTTTCCTAAAAATAGAATTGGACAGATGAAATGATGAAATCTCACCAAGAAGAGACACAACAAAATGCTTGCTTGGAAATTGAAGGGCATTCTAGTGTGAAGGCAGCGTAGAAAGGAGGAAAGAAGACACAAACACAAAACATTCCTCAGAAATCAATAAAAAGACAATGCTATGATTTGGTGGAGGAAGCAAGGCTGTACTACAAGTGGAAATAGGAAAAAGCCTGATTTTATGCATGATTTTGCATGTTCATAAATCTCATTGTTCCCATTTCAGTGCATATGGCATTGGGCCCTGAATAAAAATAGAATAAGATTCTGGCAAGATAGACACGCTATTGGTATGTGATTTCCAAGCCTAGTAAATGAGAGAATGGCCTACGCTGGAAAGTACAGTATTCTCTTTGAAGAAGTAGAAAGAAGTAGATTTCAACTTCTTTCAGTGAAGATGGCTGCTGTGGGTCATCTACTTATTTCTGGCTCCTTATTGCCACAGTTTAGCCTTCTATTCTTTCAACTACGCCATTGCAATGTACTCTGCAGGGAGCCAATGTTAAAGATTATCTGGAGGCTTCAGTGGATGCAGAATGTTACTATTACAATAGGAACATTCAGTGAATCATTGATATTTCAAATTCCCTTTGTGTATTAATTTTAGATCACCTTTAAAAAATAATGTATCCTTTTAAATCAAGAAGAATTTCAAGTCCTCTTGGCACTAAAAAGTCATTTCATTATCCAGAATATCCTGGATTATTATTTTTTGTAATTTTCCAAAACTGCATTTGGAATTTAGATTTGCCCATTGTTTTAAACTTCTGGAAGTTAGTTAAGACTAAGAATTTCTAGAAAATGTTTGATAGTGGTCGTACTTTCTGGTTTTAGAAGAAATTAAATAATCCTTTGCTTTATTACCCTTATTATTTCTGTTACAAGATTTGTGACTATTTTGTATATATACCATGGACATTTTCCATGAATAGATAGATATTTTGATTTCACAGTAACGTTGCAGCATTACTCTTAACCACTGAGATTTTTTTTATTGACTCAGCATTATATACTGTAAAGATCCAAACTACACATTTCTGGAAAGCTATATACAGACCTGTAGCTTCTTGATGGTAGTGTGGTGAAATAGCATCCTCTTCTCATGTCGCTGCTTCATGGGAGTAACAATCTTCTGGAGGTTTGAGATAAAGGAGAATGCCATGGAAATATAGGTAGAAGTAGAATCTGTATGTCCACCCATCAACTCTTCTAGCTTCTTCAGGTACAAGTAATATGAACGTAAGACCTGCAAAATAAACCTTTCTTTCAACCAGAGTCAGTAGTTAAACTTGTTCTGAGCTATTTGCTCAGTTATGAGCTAGCTAAAATAATAATAATAAAAAAATCCACATACCCCACACTTCTACTACTCATAAATACCTGTGAAGCTTCTGTTTAACTAATATATAAGGATTGGCCAGTAAATTTGAATCCATGCAGCAATACAGAGGTAATGTATGCATTATATATATGCATACATCAGCAGCACATTTTGGAGACCCCCCTAGGGTGGTACATGTAACCTCTCTGTTATGCGAGTTGCAATGGCTGCCCATTCGCTCCCAGTTCAATGTGTTGGTTATCATGTTTTGTTTTGTTGTACTTTAAAAACAAAAACAAAAGAAAAATTTCCATTTTACAACAGTTCCACATCAGTGTATATCCACAGTTTATGTTTTCCCTCCCCCCCTCACATATTCACATATTTATTTTTGTGGTTCCCTTATTACTCATATATTATATATACTACTCCTTACTTATTATACATCCATATGTTACTTTACATATATTATATATTTAATATCATTTTGTTGATGCTTCCTGATTTCTAGATCATCTCTATTATGTGTTTTCTTGTTCGTTATTCCTGTCCTCTAACCATTTGTACCATTTTTCCCATATTAAGTAATATTCCGTTTCATCTTTTCCTTTTATTTCTTTCGTCAATTTATCCATCTCCGCACAGTCCAAAATTTTCACCTCTTCGTCTTTTGGTATGATATTATTTTTCCAATTTTTTGCATAGGTTATCCTAGCTGCAGTTATAATATGTAGAATGAGATATTAAATTTCTTTATTATAATTTCTTGTGGGTATGCCCAATAAAAATAGTTCTCATTTCCAGGCTATATGTTGTTCAGTTATCTCTTCAAGCCACTTTTTAATTTTAGTCCAGTATTTTTTTGCTGTCATACAAGTCCACCATAGATGATAATATGTCCTGTATGATTTCTGACATTTCCAACAAATCAGTGATGAGTTTGGGAACATTTTAGCAAGCCTTGCTGGTGGAAGGTGCCACCTATAAAACATCTTGTACTGGTTTTCCTTGTAGGCCACTGACATTGTCAATTTCAAATTTATTTCCCAAACTTTTTCCCATTTCTCCAAATCTATGCTATATCCAAAAAAATTTGCCCTGCTTATCATTGTTTCTTTAACCGCTTCTTCTTCTATTTTATATCTCAGTAAATATTTTCCTAATCAACTTTTCTTCCGTTCCTGGTAAAATTCTGTCTAGTTCCTGCTGTTCTTTTTGAAATTCGTATAATTTTATATCTTTACTATATCTGTTCTGGATTTGCGTATATGTCCACCAATCTATATCTATACCCTGATTTCAAATTCCCTTGTTCATTTATCAGATCCTTATATCTTATTAATTTATCTATGTCTGTTAGGTTTGGGCATTTCAGCGCTCCCATTGTGGATAACCAGTTTGGTATTTTGGTATAGTGGGGTTTTTTTATTTTTTGCCAGACCTGTAATAAGGCATTCCTAATTAGGTGTCTTTGAAAATAACTGTGGGATTTATTTTTCCCATCCCATATAAATGCATGCCATCCTAATTGTAGGTCATGCCCTTCTAGTGTTAGGATCCTCTTATTTTTTAGTTCAATCCAATCTTTAACCCATGTTAACGCAGTTGCCTGATAATACAATTCCCAATCTGGGAGTGCAAAGCCTCCTTTCTCTTTGCTATCCTGCAATAATTTTAATTTAATCCTTGATTTTTTTTTCCCCTTGCCAAATGTATTTTGTGGTTAATTTATTTAAATCTTAAAAAAAAAGTTTTTCCTGATTTTATTGGTGTAACTTGGAATAGAAATAGTACTCCCAGTAATATGTTCATTTTAATAGAGGCTATCCTTCCAGTGAGTGACAGTTGAAGATTTTTCCAATTTTCTAAGTCTTTTTTTATTTGCTGTATTAATTTATCATAATTATCTTCCTTGATTGAGGAGCATTTAGCCGATAGCCAAATTCCTAAATATTTTACTTTCTTTTATTAATTTTGATGTTATCATGTTTAAAGCCCTTCATGGCATGGGACCAAGTTATCTGAGGAATCATCTTCCTGCAATGGGATTGACCCCACCCTACTCACTATGACAGAGAGGCCTTCTTGATCCTGTCAGCCAAGGAATTTCAGCTAGTGGAGTCAAAGAGCCTTCTCTGCCATGGGCCTCACTCTGGAACATCTTGCCTCCAAGGATGAAAACCATCTCCATCTTCCGGGCCTTCTGGAAGGGTCTTAAAACTGCCTCTGTCAATTGGTTTAGGGTTCCGACAGGGGCACATTCTATTGGAAGTGGTTGATTGATTGAGTGAGAGACAAAAGTACATCCTTTATTGTCTGTGCTCCTGATATTTAATCTTTTATTTTAGCAATTTCTAATTTCAATGCTTTTTCAATGTTTTTTTTTATGTTTTTATATTTAGGCTTTTATGACACTGTAAGCCACCCAAAGTTACTCTGGCTAGTAAAACAGGTAACATATACATTTAATAAATAGTAATATGCCTGCATTATCAAAACTCATTGGAGTTCCTGTATCTCATTCTTTCTGTCTTGCCAAATCCTTGTCATCTTAAAATATTTTTTTAATAAAATTTAATTAAAAAATTATTATAAAATAATAAACAATAACATAAAATAATAAAAACAAAACCACAAAATAAAATATGAAATATTATCTTTATTTAAAAAGGGAGGTATGTGAAAAACAAAAACAAAAGGGACTCCTTTATCTAGCATTTATTTATGAAGGCCTGGAAAAAGACATCAGTCTTCCAAAAGTAAGGTTCTACAAGGAAAACAAAATGCACAGGTACAGTATAAATGGTACCTTGCTCAATAGTAGCAACTGTGAGAGGAATCTTGGAGTTCTAGTGGACAATCACTTAAATATGAGCCAGCAGTGTGCTGCAGTGGCCAAAAAAGCCAATACAATTCTAGGCTACATAATGAAAAGGATAGAATCAAGATCACGTGAAGTGTTAATACCACTTTATAATGCCTTGGTAAGGGCACACTTGGAATACTACATCCAATAGTTTTGACTGCCACAATGTAAAAAAGATGTTGAGACTCTAGAAAAAGTGCAGATAAGAGCAACAAAGATGATTAGGGGACTGGAGGCTAAAACATATGAAGAACGGTTGCAGGAACTGGGTATGTCTAGTTTAATGAAAAGAAGGACTAGGGGAGACATGATAGCCGTGTTCCAATATCTCAGGGGCTGCCACAAAGAAGAGGGAATCAAGCTATTCTCCAAAGCACCTGAGGGCAGGACAAGAAGCAATGGGTGGAAACTAATCAAGGAGAGAGGCAACTTAGAACTAAGGAGAAATTTCCTGACAGTTAGAACAATTAATCAGTGGAACAGCTTGCCTCCAGAAGTTGTGAATGCTCCAACACTGGAAGTTTTTTAGAAGAAATTGGATAACCATTTCTCTGAAGTGGTGTAGGGTATCCTGCCTAAGCAGGGGGTTGGACTAGAAAACCTCCAAGGTCCCTTTCAACTCTGTTATTGTATTCTATTCCAGAGACTTAAAAGACATTGTTAAGTCTTGGGCGCAAGAAAAGGACAGGACATGCAGTAGAATCTAACACTTTTATTAGCTCCGTAAATCGCAATGGCAATGCTAGCCACAGCAGCTCCTTTTATAGCTAGGAGCTGTCCGCGGCTTCAGCCACAGACGGTCCTATGAATTTCCCGCTATTGTCCCTGATTGGTCCGTTCAAATCTGCCATTCAATACTCAACACTCCTCCCCTCTAGTTAGCATAACCAATCCTGAAGTCCCTAGGCAACGTAGTCACGCAGGTAGGCGGGTCGTTTCGATTTGCGACTTCACCTGCGCAGTTCAGTCATTTCGGTGTTCTTGGAGTGAGACGTCGAGTTCTGTGGCTCTGCCGGCTCTGCCTCTGGAACTCTCATTCGCTGGAGTGGAATTATTTTCTTGGGTGTTACTCTCTTCCTCCCCCGGACAACATGGTGGATTGTCGCTGACGTTCGGTTCCTTCTCCTGGATTTCAGGTAAGTGTCCACTGCCTCTATTCGGGGTTGAGTCTCTTCTCATGGTGTTTGGTGCTTGTGCCTGTAGTAGGGTCTGGTCTCTGTCTGGTGGGCCAAGTTCGTTCCTTGTCACTCTGCCCCTGAGCTGGTCGATGTGGCGTTTCCACTGTCGGCCGTCCTCGGTCTGCAACCTGTACGACAGTGCCCCTGTGATTTGGGTTATTTCTCCCGGTATCCAGAGGAGGTTGCCACTGAAATTTTTAGCGTAAACTTTGTCCCCCACTTGGAATTTACGGATCTTGCTCGTGGAGTCTGTGGGTTTCTTGGTGCTGTACTGAGGATGCAATCTATCTAATGGAGATCGCAGCTTTCTTTCCATCAGCAATTCCGCTGGGCTTTGGTGAGTGGATGCGCTCAGCGTGATGTGCTGGATCATGAGCAGCTTGTCTATTTTGGCTTGTATGTCCCCGGGCCCCAACTGTGCCAACGTTTCTTTGGTCGTTCTCACCATTCGTTCGGCAAGCCTGTTAGTGGACAGCTTTCCCAGCGCTGATAATGCGTGTCGGACTCCCTGGTTGGCTAGGAACATCTTGAATGCATTAGCGGTAATTGGGGCCCATTATCAGATACCAGCAACCCGTGCGTTGCAAACAGTCTTCTCAATGTTCGGATAATGGCTTCCATGGTTGTTGAAGGCATCAGGAATACTTCTAACCATTTTGAAAATGCATCCACTATGATTAGGAACATGTTGCCCTGGTATGGCCCTGCAAAGTCTATGTGTATCCTTGCCCAGGGTGTTCCCAGGTTCTCCCAATCGTGTGTGGGTGCAGTGTGTGGTGCCGGTCATGATTCTTGGCAGGGTGTGCATGTTGCTACCCAGGCCTCTATCTCTTTATCCATTCCAGACCACCATACTTAGCTTCTTGCAACGCCTTCATCTTCACTATTCCTGGGTGCCTCTCATGTAATAAGTTAGGATGTCCTGCCTCAGCATCTCGGGAATTATGACTCTGTCCCCTCACAAAATGCACCCCTTGAGTCCCGACAGTTCGGTTCGTCTGGATTTGAATGGTTGAAATTCTGTGTCCACATTCGCTTCCGGCCAGCCCTTCCAGACCCAATTTAAAACCCGTGCCAGGGTTTTGTCTTTCGTGGTGGCTCTCGCGATGTCTGCAGCGGAGATTTGAGCACTTTCCATAGTCTCAATGAGCAGTGTGGTTGATATTGGGGCTGGATCTTCTTCTATTACTGGAAGGGGGCATCTGCTGAGGGCATCAGCGTGGTTGATTGTTTTGCCAGGCTTGTATTTCAGCTGGTCGTAGGCTGTTAAAAACTCTATCCAGCGAAGCATTCTTGACGATAGAATGGGGGGTGGGTGGGTTTGTCTCCAGCGATGATGCCCAGTAATGGTTTATGGTCGGTGATGAGTTCGAATCTCCGGCCGTACAAATACTCATGGAATCTTTTTATTCCAGCTACTGCAGCCAATGCCTCTTTATCTAGCTGGCTGTAGTTCCTCTCTGGCTTGCACAACGTTCTGGAGTAAAATGCTATGGGGGCCTCTCTTCCATTTGGCATGCAATGGCTTAGTACAGCTCCGATGTCAAAAGGCAATGCGTCACAAGTCAAATGGATTGGCAGCGTTCCGCTGTACTGGACTAATACTCTGTCCGATGTTAGTAGTTTTTTTATTTCTTCGAATGCCATTCTTTCCTTCTTCCCCCACTTCCATTCCGTTGTCTTATCCAGTAGCCGGTGGAGCGGTTCAGCAGTTGTAGCTTTCTGTGGTAGGAAGATATTATAAAATTTCAGTAATCCTAAGAAAGCTTGCAGCTCCGTTTTGTTTTTTTGGTGTGGGTGCCTCTTTAATTGCCCTCAGCTTTCCAGGAGTGGGTCTTATTCCTGATTCATCAATTAAGTACCCCAGGAATTCTACTTGCTTTTCTGCCAAGTTGCATTTATTCTTTTTTACTTTGAGCCCCACCTCTCGGAATCTAGATAGCACTTCTCTTAGCGTTGCTTCAGCTGGTCTAAATTCCTTGCTGAGATGAGTATGTTGTCGAAATATGGGACAACTCCCTCAATCCCTTGTAGTAATCATTTTATCAGGCTTTGGAACAATCCTGGGGCTACACTGACTCCAAATTGTAATCGCTTGCACTTGAAGGCACCCCTGTGCATTACAATTGTTTGGGCTTCGGCTGTGGCATCATCTACAGGCAGCTACTGATATGTCTGTGCCAGATCTAGTTTAGCGAATATCTTTCCGTGGCCCAACGAGTGAAGCAGATGTTGCACCACTGGTATCGGGTAAGCGCTCTGTTGTAGGGCTTTATTTACTGTATTTTCGTAGTCACCACAGATGCGCATCGACCCATCTGGCTTAACTGGGATGACGATGGGTGTCTCCCACTTCGCATGGTCTGTAGGCTCTAATACTCCTTGAGGAACTAGATTGTCTATTTGCTCATCTATTTTGGGCCTTAGAGCAAAAGGGACCCTCCTGGGTTTAATCCGGACAGGGGCAACTTGGGGGTCTAGGTTAAAGGATATTGGGGACCCCGTGTACTTGCCTAATTCACCGTTGAATACTTCTGCGAATTCTGTCATCAGGTCTTCTTCCCAGCTGCAGTTGTTGATGTGGTCGATGCCTGTTACCGCCAGTCCTAACGGCTCGAACCACTCTAGGCCCAATAGACTAGGTCTGTCCCAGTCCACGATGGTGAGGAGTAACTTTGCCTTGAAGGTTTTGTAGGCAACATTGAATCTTCCCATGCCAACTACTGGGATTCGGTTTCCTTTGGTAGTCTACGAGAGTCAATCTTTGTTGCTTGAGTGCGCTGGATTTGATGCCTGGAACCAGCTGTTGTATCGTTGTCCAGGAAACAATGGATAGGCAGGACCCCGAATTGACCTCCATTTTGCAGGATCTCCCCTCGATGAGTATGGTCACCGCCATTTTATTGGACTTTCCCGCACTCACATGACCCACTATTAACATTTGGTGGGTCTCGCCTCGCTCCGATCCAGAGTCCTTGCTTCTGCGACTTCTTCCAAATGATTGCTTTTTTCTGCTTGGTTTGAATGAACGGTTGGGTGGCGGTGAGCTTGGCAGGCAGTTCGGGCGGCTTCTTCGGGCTGCTGTTTGAGACGCCCTGCAGGGTCTCATTATATGCCCTTTTCGGTCACATCGTTGGCGTATGGCATCACAGAACCTGCACTCTGCCCTGGGGTGATTTCCCTCGCAGCCTGTGCACTGGAATTCTAGCCTCCCTTTTCCTTGTGGCTTGCCTCTCTGGTTTGTTTGTAGGTGGTGGACCTCATCCTCTTCCTCTTCTTCTGATTCTGTTTGTATGTCCTCATAGTGGACCCCAGATTCCTCTTTCACCATATACTTGTTTATTACAACTTCCATGGTTCGGGCAGGTGGACGATAAGTGGAAGTGCCAAGGTTGTCAATCCATTTCTCCAGATCTGCAGCTTCACTGGGGGTGGCTCTGGGCAAAATACCAGGATCTCTGAAGCTGGTTTGTAGCAAACAGCTGATGACAAAAAAGAACAGGATGCCAGCAATGATAGGAATGGCCATGGTCAAGTTATGAGCCAGGAATGGAAAGTCAAAGGCGAAGAAGAGGCTGCTGGTGACCACAATGAGGCCGACCGTGAGGACAAAGATGCTGCTGTGCCGCGCCAGCATGAGGCGCCCGCCACAATACAACCGGTTGCACCCGGGGAAAACCTCCCATTTGCGGCGGGGCCGCGAAGCCAGAGTCACGGGAGCGGTGCTGGTGGCTACGGAGCTCGGGGGTCCAGATGCGGTGGGGGCAGCCGGGGTGCCCGGCGGGATCTGCCGATACTCGCAGTACTTCAGGCGGTGATGGTGATGGTGATGGCAATGGCGGCGGCGGCCTCCCCCACATCTGGACCCCCACGGCGGCGCTACCAGAGCGCCGGGAAGGCAGAAACCGGGCCGCTTTGCCTCTCCAATACAGAGAAAAGGAGGGAGGGAGGACCAGCAGCCAAGCACACACACGTTCCCCACACCCGCCTTCCCAACGTGGGCCTCCCGGCGCAGCGCCCCCTCAAGCCGGCCGGGAGCCCACACTAATTCCTCTTTCCCTTGTGGCCCTTTGTTCACTTTTTTCATGGCTGCCGCGGATTTCTGGGATGCCTCTGATGCTGTGGCTTCTTCCAGCGCCTCCTTGAAGGTTATCTGAGGTTTGGCTAGCAGTCTGCTTTGCAATGTAAGGTCTTTTAGTCTCAATACTAGCCGATCCCTCATAGCCTCTTCTAAGTTTAAAAAATTGCAGGCTGTGGCTATCTCCCTCAAGGTTGCGACGAATTCACTGATCGACTCGCCTTCCCTCTGGTCCCTCCGGTAAAACTCATCTCTCCTTACCAGGGAAGAGGCTTGGGGAGCGTAGTGCGCCTTGAGGATGCTTTGTAGGTCTGTCCAGGACATCGTTCTCAATTCTGTAGGGACTGTGAGTGCTTTTGCCATTTTGAACCCTGCGGCTCCACAGTGTGTGAGGAATATGGCTGTCTTCCTCTGCTCCGACAGGCTTAAGAGGTCATTCCCTTCCATGTACATATGGAATCTTTCCATATAAGATTCCCAGTCTTCTCCAGCCGGGTTGAATGGTGCGGGTGGGCTGATTGAAGGCATAGTGGTAGCCGATGATCTGACCAATCTCATGGCCATTGATTAGGATAGCTGGTGATTGCTGTGGAGGTTTAGTACTTCGTTCTCTGTCCTAGGATCCCACCTTCATCGCCAGTGTTAAGTCATGGGCGCAAGAAAAGGACAGGACACACAGTAGAATCTAACACTTTTATTAGCTCCGTAAATCACAATGGCAATGTTAGCCACGGCAGCTCCTTTTATAGCTAGGAGCTGTCTGCGGCTTCAGCCACTGACAGTCCTATGAATTTCCTGCTCTTGTCCCTGATTGGTCCATTCAAATCTGCCATTCAATACTCAACAGACATAATAGTAGGCACCTCATGAATTTCAAAAGAGAGAGGATTCTAGAGTATAGGTGCCACTACAAAGAAGGTCCATTTGGGAATAACCACAAGACAATACCCTGTTAATCCTGTCTCATGAAACAGAACCTCCCTAGATGACCTTAGCAACTGACAGATCTGTAATGATGAAGGTATATTTTCAGCTGTTGTGGTCTCGAGTTGTTAAGTACCCTACAAGTCAAAAATGAAAATCTGAACGTGGATTGGTAGCTAACTAGCAGCCAGTGCAAATGCTTTGGCAGAGATATAACATTGTGGATATGCAACTGCCCCTTGTGGCTCTCAGATTATGTACCAACTGCAGTTTCCACACCAAGCACAACAGCAGCCCTATATAGACCATACTAGAGGTCTAAATATGTGGTTTCCATTTCAAGAATGACCCTGTATTTAGATGTCCTTGTTCAAGAAAGCATATCAACTAAAGTTGACAATAAATTCTCTTAAACAGAAATCACATGGCTACAAAGACAATGATACCTTTTGGAATCATCTGCCAAAAACATCTTCACTTTGCCAGGATTCAATCTAACAATTTAATTTATCCAGCTATCCTACCACTACATCCAGGCAGAGACTCTCCGAACTCAGATTCTATGGAATAGTAAGCCTTAGTGTGATTTGCATGCTGAAAATAACAGAGCCAACATTTATGACAGCCACAGTTTAATATAAATGATAGATAGCATTGGAATAAAATGACTATGGAGATTTTCAGTCATCCAGGTCATGGTTGTCCCAAAGGTGTTTTTTCAAAAGGCAACTGAACTTTGCTTTTCCTTGAAGACACTTTGCTTCTCATCCAAGAAGCTTCTTAACTTCTGACTGAATGGTGGAGAATGGAATATAAATCCTTCCATCTGTCACCATTCAGTCAGAAGAAGCTTCTTGGATGAGAAGCAAAATGTCTTCAAGGAAAAACAGTCTAGTTGCCTTTTGAAAAAGCACCTTTGGGGTGGGAATGAATTACTATTTACAAGATCCCACAACACAACTTTTGGAGAGCACGGGCACAGTCAGCAATTGCTATTTTCTGAGATGATCACTGAATAAGGTAATATGGTCAAGTGAGCAAGACGTCTTATCATAACTACAGGCATCAGGAGGTACAAGGTACAGTTCAGTAGATTTGAAATCAAAACTGTGTTCACATTAGCATGAAGATGAGCAATTTTATCCTCAGTGCCTTCTAAATCTGTCAAGCAAGTAATTGAAAACTGTAAATTCAGTTTATTTGAGGCAATGGCAATAAATTCTTTAATAATAGTAAACCCACTTTTAAAAGATAAACTGAACAATTATTTAAAGATGTGAAGAAGTCTTCTTTACAACTTTTTATGCCACCCAACAAGCAGAACTATGTGCACTGCCATTGTAAATACCATGCCTCTTATACTTCAGTTGTCTCCTGACCCTCTCCATGGCCAGAGATTTCAGGAGAACTAAGAAGAAGTTTTTTTATCTACAATCCTGAATAAAACAATTTAGAGCAATTGCCTCAATATCTTTTGTTTTCCTCTTGTACAGAATAGATCAAAAACATTCAAAGCAGTTGAATATACTTTTGTCCTATATACCGGTAGTAGATTAAAACAATATTATTAACTCTGTCTTCTACAAAAACCCCAGAGCAGCCAAGAATCCATTAGATTCCAACAGTTGTCAAGGGTGGATGCCCTTAATGCTTCCTTTTACTTTTTTTGATGGGGAATGAAGTTCTGAGTATCATATTGGAATATCAATCAATTTATTTATTGATTAGCCCTTTGGGCCATATCAAATGCAGAATATTAGTTATTGGAATAACTATTATCTCTTCCTCCAGTATCAAATTCATTCTACCCATATCCCAGGCCAGAATTAATGTGAGAGCATGTCCTACCCTATACTAAGACAGTTTAATGTCATAATTATACTTTTGTCTAGATATAGTTTTAGAATGATTTACAGTTAACATAGAAGGCATAAAGTGTCAGATTCAGCATAAATTGAATTGTTGAATTTTTGTAGGATCATTATCCTGGAGTTCTTTAATAGCACATTTCAGATCATTTCAGCTAGTTCACTCAGGAAGGCTATAAACCAAGTTTCTTCAAAGTGTCCCACTGATTCAATGCCATATAAAGACCATAGTATATTTCAATTTGGACAATTACCAAATTAAAGTGATTAACGTGATTACAATGGAGACTTCAATCCCCACCAGAGATGGTATTCAGCCAGGTCGGACTGGTTCAGGCAAACCAGTAGCGGAAATCGCGGGTGGGCCTGGCTGTATGCCATCCTATTTAGGCACGTTTTTGAGGCAGGGCACATGAGCAGAAGGCAGGCATGCATGGGGCGAACCAGTAGTAACAAAATGTGAAACTCACCACTGATCCCCACCATGAGTTGATGCCACTGTAAAACCACAAACAATATCATCCATTTAAATTTCTCAGTACCATACAGTAACACACATCATAGATGAATGAGACCTTGTGACCCACCTCACAATATATTGTCAGTTTCACACAACAAGCACAAGATATAGAGACTGACTTGAGAAATGACTAAACCAGAAACAGTAAATTAATCATTTAACACAGCTTACTTGGGGATAATTCACATTTCTTTCAAAATAGTATTCTAGTCGCAAGTCAAATTCTGGATGGTCAATCTGAAAAAAGAAAACAAGGATAGATAGTAATACCAGCTATATTATAAACAGGGTAAGAATAATCAAAAAGTGATTTTAAGAGAAAAAAAGGAAAGAAGGAAAGAAGGAAAGGGAGGGAGGGAGAAAGGTGTTGAGAGGATACTGACTTCTGCAAAATTGCTGACAAGAAGAGAGCATTGTAAACAGAAGAGTTTACATTGTCAAGTTGTTATCGGCAATGGCACAAATTTGCATTAATTTTGCATGTGATAATCTAACAGATGTAATTTTCAAAGATGAAACCAATACATTCTGAGTTGTTGCTGTTGATAATAAATCATCTATTCTATCATGGATTTTGTTTGGAAATAAGCATTTCTAATTCCACTAGACAGAGCAATGATGCCAATGCAAGTATGGTATCAGATCTAGCTAATATCGTACCTTAACTTTAAAAAAGCTATGTAATCCTTCACATTCTAAACCTCAGTATGAAAATTTACTGAATGTTGTGAACAGTGGTAGATATATTTTTCAAAAGAGCTTAGCGTTCTCTCTCCCTCTCTCCCTTCCTCCCTCTCTCTTTCTCTTTCCTGACCCCCAAAAATTGCACTAAAGAAGCATGTTCACATATCTATGTAGGAATACATGAAAATATATAAAAAAACAAAAATGCTCAAATTTCCATTGATTTTCTTTTATGGGGGGGGATCATTAAACCTGAATCCTGATATAACATAGAAAGGAAAGAGATTTATCATATGTGTTTTGAGAACTGAATGTTCATAGCTGCCAATGGTTGTATTCTGTGTGCTAATTCCATTGTTCCGACTGTGCATAAGGTAACTTCATACAGGAAAATGCATATATTTTAATTAAACATTTTCACTGCATTGCCTAAACATTGCCCTCTAGTAATCCTACCTGGATAATATTGGTGCTTGGATCAGATGAACTGGGTCTCACGTATGCTTTGAAGAATGGAAAAGTGCTGTATTTTTCCATGAGTATCTGAAGAGTTTGGTTAAAATCTGTTTGTTTCCAGGAACCGGTGATATTCCAACCACCAATCTGAACAAAGAAAATTTGAACATTGTTACTGTAGGAAGCCCCCTTCCTCAGAGAATGAAATAATTTGGGGAATATTAAAAAAGAAGCAGAATATTATATTTTCCCAAAGGAGAAATGGAGAAAGCATGTTCTTAAAGGCAACCCCAGTCTTCCATCATAGCCTCCAGCAGATACCTAAAGTCTTTAGAGATGGATATTTTGTGTCCATTAAGAAAGACTGGGCCAATCTATTCACAAACAAAGCTCCTGCTGATGGGATTAAGAAAGACAGAACATGACTTTTAGGACATATTAGTATTAACTCCCCCCTCCTCCCATTAGACTAGCAAAAGAGATAAAGTTCACTACATTGCACAACCCCCTGGAGCATTTAAAACACAAAACCCGAAAGAATGTATAAAAGCCCACCTATCCTAACCCCAGTTTGTCAGCTGTCCCGGAACTGCACACTGTTGTTGCTTCTGCTCATCAATAAACAGAGTCCTTCTTTCCAACCAGCCTCTGAGTTGTATAAGTTCTGAGTCGGAAACCATAATAATAATAAGCACCATCACCACCATATGTAAGGACAGATTTCATTCTTTTCTTTCCTCAGTTGATAAATGTCCGGCTACACTGTACTTACCTTAAAACAGTAATCCCTGTAACGGAATGCATGGATTACCCTGAGGAAAAGAGAGAGGCAATGCTGCCTTGGAAGCCATCATACAAGAGAGAGAAGAAAGAAAGAAAGAAAGAAAAGAAGGAAGGAAGGAAGGAAGGAAGGAAGGAAGGAAGGAAGGAAGGAGGAAGGAAGGAAGGAAGGAAGGAAGGAAGAAGGAGGGAGGGAGGGAGGGAGGGAGGGAGGAAGGAAGGAAGGAAGGAAGGAAGGAAGGAAGGAAGGAAGGAAGGAAGGAAGGAAGGAAGATAGGAAGGAGCTTCCCTAATGGGTCAAGCAGTTAAAAATGGCAGGCAGGAAGTTTGTACTTTCAGACTTGCAAGATTGATAAATGTCTGGCTACACTGTACTTACCTTAAAACAGTAATCCCTGTAACGGAATGCATGGATTACCCTGAGGAAAAGAGAGAGGCAATGCTGCCTTGGAAGCAATCATACAAGAGAGAGAAGAAAGAAAGAAAGAAAGAAAGAAAGAAAGAAAGAAAGAAAGAAAGAAAGAAAGAAAGAAAGAAAGAAAGAAAGAGGGAGGGAGGGAGGGAGGGAGGGAGGGAGGGAGGGAGGAAGGAAGGAAGGAAGGAAGGAAGGAAGGAAGGAAGGAAGGAAGGAAGGAGCTTCCCTAATGGGTCAAGCAGTTAAAAATGGCAGGCAGGAAGTTTGTACTTTCAGACTTGCAAGATTCTAATAATGTAGCCTTACACCAAAGTAGATTTAGCTCATCTAGTTGTATTCCTCAGTCCACATGTCATCATTAAAACTAATGCAAAATTTTGACACCCCCCCTCCCCGAAATAAGAGTATTAATATTTCTGTCAAGATTGTGTTATGGGACAAAAGAGTTTTTTTTCCCCTACCAGAGTGCTATTGTTTCATTCCACTATTATTTGAACTTATTGATGGACTTACAGCCCTCCCTCAGATGATGAACCCTAACAGCACAATTTTCCTGCTCCCTCCTTTTTTAACACATTTCTTGTAGTTATATAGTACCCAATATAGACAGAAGAAACAGTGAGTAAACAGAATTATAAAGTGAAAATGCTGACATCTAGATACCACCTAATATCATGGAGGAGGTAAGTCATTAGATAATAAGACTTATCTGAAGCAACTTTTTGCCCATCTGAAAATGAAAAAAATTATCAAAATGAATCATGGCCTTGAAAAGATACTGCAGCATTCCATGTATCTTTCATTCACTTTACCTCAGTAATTTTTGCAAAGAAACCTTCTAATGGAGGGACTTTTACTGAGGGAAATATTACATAAGTAAAAATAATTTGACATGTTGCTCATAATAACTCTCAAAGCAAAAAGATTTTTTAATGTCTAATACTTTTACCAAGTACTCTGTAGATCTTTTAAAGTCTGAATCTGCATACCAAAAACTTGAATAATTGTTTGATTAAGCTCTACCAAGTCAGGGTTGAATCTTAGTAAATCATATACATAAATTTCCTCCAGGATGATCAGTCCCCAAGCTGACCCTTCAGTGATTAACTCATTTTCCACTGTAATTGAATCCTCCTGCTTTGCTGTTTGAAACTCTTCTATTTCTTCCAAGTGAGAAATCTGGTTTGATTTCTGCTGTGATTCATTTGTTTGTTTTCTTAGCTGTCTTTAATATTATCAAGGGCCTTCTCTAACAACAATGTTCAAAGTCATCAATACTCTTTCTACCCTGTTTCTTCCCCAGAGGGTCACAAGGAAAGCTATTTCATACACGTCGTGACATCTCCCATGTTTCCCTGAAAATAAGACCCTGTCTTATATTTTTTTGAACTCTGAAATAAGCGCTTGGCCATATTGCCATGCACTCAAAAGCGTGATTGGTCTTATCAGGGGATGTCTCATTTTGGGGGAAACAGGGTAAATATCTTTACTGCCCCCATATTGTATGCTAGCCTGAAAAATGTCTTGATTGCTATATCTTTACTCTGATACTTGATTCTAAAAGGCAGAAGCTATCTATCATTTCAATGTCTTTATAATCAGTTTTAAAACTCCTTGCAGTACATGTTGATATCAGTTTGATTTTCTTTACATTTAATCATAATCTCATGGGTTTTCACAGTGCTTCTTCACTTTCGTTATTAGAGTTTACAGATAATTTGCATTTTCAGTTATCTGTATTCAAAAATAACAGAATAACAGAGTTGGAAGGGACCTAAGAGGTTTTCTAGTCCAATCCCCTGCTCAAGCAGGAGACCCTATACAGTGATGGCTAACCTTTTTGCAATCGTGTGCCAAAAGTGGGGGAAGCATGGGGGGGGTCACACGCATGCGTGACCACACCTATAATTCTATGTGCCCTGCCCTCCATGCATGCGTGCGCGACCCCCCCTTGCACTCCCACCACTTTTGGCATGCGATGGCACAGTGGGCCAGTAGGCCTGTTTTTTGCTCTCCTCAGGCTCCAGAACCTCTCTAGGAGCCTGGGGGGGCAAAAACAGCCTTCCCTCCCAGAGGCCCTCCAGAGGCCGGAAATGGCCTGTTTGCCAACTTCTGGTGAACCGGTAGGCCTGTTTTTTTGCTCAGCCCAGGGTCCAGAACCTCTCTAGGAGCCTGGGGAGGGCGAAAACGGCCTTCCCCACTCCCCAGAGGCCCTCCGGAGGTAGGAAACAGTCTGTTTCCCAACTTCTGGTGGGCTGAGAAGACACGAAAATCAGCTGGCCGGCTCACGCATGTGCGCTGGAGCTACGCTCATATGCCCACCGATATGGCTCCGCATGCCACCTATGGCACACGGGCCAAACATTTGCCATCATGGCCTTATACTATTTCAGACAACTGGTTGTCCAATCTCTTCTTAAAAATCTCCAGTGGTGGAGCACCCACAACTTCTAATGGCAAGTTGGTCCACTGATTAATTGTTCTAACTGTCAGGAGATTTTTCCTTATTTCTAGGTTGATTCTCTCCTTGATTAGTTTCCATACATTGCTTCTTGTTCTTCCTTCAGATGCTTTGGAAAATAGGTTGACCAACACCCCTCCCCCCCATTCTTCCACAGCTCTGGAAAATTCCACAGCTTCTTGTGGCTGGCAAGGTGAAAGTTTTTTTATAGTCAATGAAGCACATACTGATTTTTTTCCCCCTCTTCGGCTTTCTTTTCTATTCATTATGCTCCAGCAATAATAAACTCATGATGCCTTTTTGCCTTTTTAAAAACCAGTTTGAATTTGTGGCATCTCCTTCTCCATGTAAGGAAACAAATATAAGGAAATGATTATTTCCATGTAAGGAAATAAATATGTGTTGCATGATCATCAGCATTATTTTGCTATTATGTGGAATGCTTCCTCTCTTTTTTTTTTGATTACTGGTATGTAGACAGACTCCTTTCAATCTGTTGCACAATGTATTGTTCTCCAGATTTGCTAACATAGTTTCACTGGAATTTTTACTGATTCCTCTTCTGTTGCATGTTATATTTCTATAATTATTCCATAAATTCTTATATTCTTCCAACTTGATGACCAAAGGGGTGCCATTCTAACTTCATCTGGTAGTACTAGGGATTCTTGTAAACAGGAAATCATTTCTAAGGTATCAGTTACTTGGTGTCCTCCCACATACCATTTCAAAATTGGAAACTCCTTCTGACTTCAGAGATCTTTTGAAAAACTGTTCCTGTTTTTCTATTATTGTTTCCATATCCTACATTCTTACAGATGTATTATTGCTTCTTGTCTCTTCTAGAAGATCTGTAAAATACCTCCTTCCTGAGGTATTTGTCTTTCATGACTTTAGCTTCTCTTCTCTTCATTGCAATTTTCCTTGTTCTGACATTTATTTGCTTTCTTCTGTTTTTTTGGTCTTTGACAGGGTTTTTTTCCACATCTGTACTTAACATTTTGTTTGATTTCATTCCATCGTTTCTCTATTAATGAGGTTCAGGATTTCAAAGCGATCCTTGATGTTCTTATTGAAAATGGAGGCTATATGCTCATATAGTAGAAATTAGTTGGCTTTGTTCTTCTGCACATTGTTGTAACTTTCACATTAACTGTTTCATATTTTTGCTGCTATAGCTGAGGTTTTCTACCTTCTTGTATCGATTATAACATTGATTTGATTTCTATGTACTCCATCTTGTGTTGTCAATGTACACAGGTGTCATGCATAGGTTGTTTGAATAATATGTTAGAAAAGAAGAAATCACTGGATTGGCAGAAACTGGTAAGTAATTCTCCTGCTTAATTTCTATTTTCAAAACCATACAATCCAAACTAAATTTTCTCCTCTAAGTTCTCTTTCAGGCATCTGCTCTTTAAAACTCTAGTTGCTCATTTGCTTAGTCCACCCCGGTTTTCCTTCCCTAGAATATTTAATTCATTTCCTTTGTTGTTACCAGAAAACCATTTCTGAGTTTCTGTCCTGCAATGTTCCTTCTGCCTGTCTTGTTCTTGTTGTCACTCCCTTTCAATTGGCTTCTTTGTTTGATTCTCTTCCCTTTGGAAAGTTGCTTCCACTCCTGACTCCTGTTGTAATGCGCCTTTATTTAATCTAATAATTTTGTTTTATCTTCTTAACAGTTGTTAGTCCCTTGCTCATCCAACTGCAGTATTTCTTCCATTAGTGCCATTTGCTTGCACTAGTTGCAAACATATCTCCCAATTGTTGCAAGTCACAGCAGCAAAGTTAGGTCCATTCACCTTCATTTCACCATAAATGGAAAAATAATTTATTTCTATTTGTTACCTTCTCAGATGTCAAACTTCCAGAGGAAGAGAGAGGAACCTGCCCCACTTTACATTGGGGGGGGGGCTGTGTAGAGAGAGTTTCCTCCTTTAAATTCCTGGGAGTCCATCTCAGCGAAGACGTCACCTGGAAAAACAACATGATCCAGGTGGCCAGGAAGGCCCAACAGAAACTCTATTTCCTGAGTGTCTTGCATAAAAACAGGGTGGAACAACAACTGATGACCTCCTTTTACCGGTCCACAATAGAAAGTGTCCTTACTTATTGCATCATGGTATGGCATGCTGGTCTGACAGCCATGGATAGAAAAACATTACAGAGGGTAGTGAGCAGTGGTGGGATTCAGCCAGTTCGCACCTCTTCGGGAGAACCAGTTGTTAACTGTCTGAGCAGTTTGGCAAACTGGTTGTTGGAAGAAATCATTAGGGCAGAGAACCGGTTGTTAAATTACTTGAATCTCACCACTGGTGGTGAGTACAGCACAAAACACCGTGGGCTGTCCTCTGATACTACTAGATGAGATTGCTAGAGCTTGTTGCCTTAGAAGAGTGAGGGAAATTCTCAGGGACAACTCTCACCCTGGTCATCACTTCTTTACCTTCCTACCATCGGGAAGGAGATATAGAAGTATAGCCAGCCACACAAACAGGTTGAAGAACAGTTTTTATCCATGGACTGTCTGAATCCTGAATGAGAAATAATGTCACTGTGTTATTTTATTTCCCAACTGAGCTTCATCAATTCTGGACTGTCTGACTTTCCATAGCTTGCCAACTTCTTATCAGTAAGCTACGTGTATCCGTCTATACCCACATTCCTTCACACACTCCTTCCTTTGTTCTCTTGCCAGAGGTCCGGCTGGACCGGCAGGAGACCTCGCTTGCCAAAATGTAACAATTATTTTTCTTAGTTAGTGAAGTGTTTTATTTTCTTTATAACAAATAAATGAGTTTTATTAGAGAACTTTTCTTCTGGTTTTCTTTTCAGAATATTGCAACTTGGAGGAAGCCACGATCCATCTCCTCTAATCAGAGTGATTGTCCCAGAGCCAAAAATGGGATTAATCAATGCCCTGACAAATAACAGCATAACTATGTAGTATGATGGACTGCAGGGCTGGCTCAATGTGTAACATGTTCACACTGGTGCAATAGGACTGGGTGTTTTGTTAATATGATTTATTGGGTTAGGGATTTTCTGTCTTCACTGTGAGTTGTATTGTGTTGGGGGGTGCACTGAGGGAGCTCAACCAATCTCATTGTACATATGTTGTTCACTGACAATAAAGTATAATAATAATAATTAATTCATATAAATTCCACAGCAAACGCCTATTGGTTCTCCCTGTTCACTTGATCAATGCTTATAGCTATATTGGCACCCAGAAAATAATATGAAAACCAAGGAGAAGTTCCTATGGGATGATTCATATATGCATTTTTCCCTGCCTGAAATTGCCTTATTTGAAGAATGGGAGCTGAATATGGAAATTAAGATGACTTTTCTGGGGGAAAAATATTGCCTTTAAGGAACTATGAAAACTCTGTAGTATTAGATCTGTGATTGGCCTATTAATAGTAATAAACCTTTAAGAAAGGTTCAGAAAAATAGATTTGGAAAGAACTTTATGTCCAAGGCTACGTCATCACAGTAATCTGTCCAACAACTAGCCACAAAAGAAAACAAATAATAAAAGTGAGCCCTGCGAAAACCCCATCTGATATGCTGCTGCCGGCAGGTCTATGGACCTACCCTGTCCTGAAGGGACAGGGGGAAAGAGAGGGACCCCCTCGGTCGGCCGAGAGGAATGGACAGGTTCCTCGGGGCCGGAGGATTACCCTCTGCGTCAGCGGCGGCTCAGCGGCAGCCATGGCAGCTGCCTCGAGGTTGTGACAACCGGGAAAAGTGATGTGCAGGAGGAAGAAGCGAAGAAATAGAGCAAACTGTTTGGAAGCCGGGTGAGTAATTTAACCCAGGCAGGAGCAGCGCTTAAAAAATGGATTTTAACAAGAGAGCCCCTAGCCTTAAACAGCAACTACAGATTGTGAGGGCAAGAAGATTTAGGAAAGTTATTTGCCAGAGGAAGACCCATTTATGAATTATCTTTATTATTGTTGGAAATTGTAAAACTTTGAAACTCTTTGTTATTGAACTGGATTACTTCTGGAGAGACAAAGAGGGAAGAGGTGGTAAGCAGAAATTTTTTGAAGCAACCAGGAAAGTCTATCGGAGAATTACAGAATGGTTAAAATGGAGTCATGTCATGGAGAAATGAAAGTTTAAACTTGTGGATTACTTTTGAATTAACTCAGACACAATGTATCTTGCTACCTAAATTAGTCTGTTATGGAAACAAACAAGGAGGTCCAACTTTGGGGATTCCTAATTTGTTTAAGGTTTCAAGGAAAGAAATAAGAAATAAGATGGAACAATTTAAACTGACTAAGCAGATGTGGCAGAGGAAGCTAAAATGGTTGCCTGTCAAGAAGAAGTGAAAATATAAATTGTGGACCACTTGTTACTTAAAGGAGAAACTTTGACTCTTGGATTATTTTGAAGGAAACTAAAAAAGTTTGATTCTAGATGTATTTAATTTGTTTTTGGACTACCTATGGATAGTTGAAAAGAAGGAATTAATTGGACAATTAAAACTGATTAAAGGCGTGGCAGCAAAAGGAAAGGGTGTAGAAACGGAAGAGGATATGACAATACCATGTTGGGAATAAAAAAGAACTAAACTTCTTAGTCTTTATAATTTTATTGACATTTGGAATTGAAAAGGGAAAAAAATTGTAGCAAGATGAAAAATACTATAGTCTAATTAAAAGGGATGTAAATGTTTTTTATGTAATTGAGGTTTAAATGATGTAAGGAGGAGATTTCCTCTTCTTTTACTCTCTTTGTTACCTCTTCTTTTTTTCTTTTTCTTTTTTTATTTACTTTATTTCTCTTTTATTTTATTCCTCTCTTCTCTATTTTTGTTTTTTTGGTGAAATTCTTTTTTTTTATTCTCTTTGCCATACTCTTATCTTTTTATTTTATTTTTTTCTTATTTTTTTTCTCTTTTTTATTTTTTTCTTCTCCTTTTCTCTTCCCTTTTTTTATCTTTTATTATTGTTATTAAGAGAAGTGATTTTTAAGATCGGAAAAAGGTGATTCTAGAAAAACTATTAGAAACATGAAGAGTATGAATGAGTTTTTGATTATTAAAAAGAATTGCTGATAGATTTAATGATTATAGAAACTGGCTTCTTTAAAAGGGTTTAAAATATTGTTTTTAATAGAAAAAAAGAAAATGTGAATGAAGCCTTTACCAATGAGAATTGTTTATAGATTTTATATGTTGCTTTACATAAAAACAAGGAACAAATATGAAATGGATGAAATTTAAATAAAATTAATATGTAGGAGAGAGTAGAAGAAAAGATATATATTAAAATGCATTATTATTTTATTTTGACAAGGAAGTGTGATTTTGGGGATCAGATGACTAAAACTAAATTGTGAATTAGTTATATATAAAGTTAGGAGTTGAGGGAAGCATTTTTGGAGAATAGATGATTAGGCTGTGAACCAGCCAAAATAAACTTAGGAGGAGTGAAGGAGATAAATGCTGGAGAGCAGTTAGAACCAATCTGTGAACCAGTTAAATATAAGGTAAGGAGTGGAGGGAAGCACCACTGGAAAACAGCTAATTACACTGTGAACCAGCCAAAAATAAACTTAGGAGGAGCAGAGGAGATAAATGCTGGAGAGCAGTTAGAGCCAATCTGTGAACCAGTTAAATATAAGGTAAGGAGTGGAGGGAAGCACCACTGGAAAACAGCTAATTACACTGTGAACCAGCCAAAAATAAACTTAGGAGGAGCGGAGGAGATAAATGCTGGAGAGCAGTTAGAGCCAATCTGTGAACCAGTTAAATAAAAGGTAAGGAATGGAGGAAAGCACCACTGGAAAACAGCTAAATTGTGAACCAGCCAAAAATAAACCCAGGAGGAGTAGAGGAGATAATGCTGGGGACCAGTTAAAATTAACTGTGAACCAGTTAAATAAAAGGTAAGGAATGGAGGTAAGCACCACTGGAAAACAGCTGAAAAGCCGTTATCCAGCTAAAAATAAACCTAGGAGTGAAGGAGAAAATGTTGGAAAGCAGTTAAAATCAACTGTGATCCAGCCAACAAATAAGGTTAGGAGAGGAGGAATATACGTGGAAGACAGCCAATTAAGCTGCAATTCAGCCAAAAATAAAAATAGGAGGAGTGAAGGAGATATTTTTGAAGAATAGTTACTGATTTTGAAATATTTAAGAGAGGAATAAAATATTATATGTTGATTATTAGATGTGATTTAAAAGAAATATTGACTTGAATTGGGTCTTTGAAGTAAGGAGAATATATGAAATACTAATTGTTAAAATGATAAATGAATATTATAAAGAGCTGCTTAGATTTGAAGTTTAAGATTTAGGGTGATTAAATAATAAAATGTTAAATGTTAGAATAAGATGTTAAATTGAATGACAAAAATAGGGTATAGATTTGTTTTGTTTTTACTTGTGTCTTTTTGGTTTTTTTTCTTTCTTTTGTTTTTTTTCTTTTTTTCTTTTTTCCCTTTTTTGTTAAGATGTTAATTGATGAAATTTGGAATTTATACTTATTTTATCCCGGATCCAAACCTTTGCTCTAAAAAGATGTTGTTTTATGTTTTATGTTAAAAATAAATAAAAAACTTTTCAAAAAAAATGTGTGTTATGTTCTGAACCCAGGGACAAGGGAGACGTGGGTTTATCCTTAATTAGAAATATAGGCTTACCACTTTTTGTCAGCCTTGTGAGTTAGTCCAGACAAGAAGTGCGCCCAGATGAACTAATTCTACTTTGTTGTAAGGTTACACTAACAGAATCTTACCAGTGTGAAAGTAGATTTCTCCCCCATTGCCATTCAGTCTGAGAAATTAGGGAGGATTCCTTCTGAGATGTTTGCAACACCCACTTATCCAACTATTTCTCTGGCTATGGCTCTTCTCCCTGTTTCTCAAGGTCATTCCCACATATCATTACATTTTTAAATTTAAATCTTTCAGACTGAGTACATTTTAAAAATGGATTCCAGCTATTAAGTTCCGAGAGTTGACATTTTAAAAACGATGAAACTATCCACCTAAGAATAGCAAATAAGGGAGAAATAATGGCAATGAGAAATGAATCTAAGTAGATACAGAATTTAAAAAGCAACAGAAAATAAGGGCAGAAATATAGGCTGGACAGTATAGAATCTTTATATTTTATAGATATATGTCAATAAGAAATAGGAACATCATAACCAACCATCAATTATTTGAGTTTCTGGGCCAGAAAGTAAATGATCACGCTTGTTATGTTCAATGCCAATATGAAGGAGATGGAACTTATAATAGAATACATCTATGCCTGGGCAAAATCAGACATACACATTAATGTACAGTGATCACCTCATTTATGAGCTTCTTCAAAGGTTCAGCACCTTGAGCTTCAATCTGATCTGTATTCATGCAAGAGCTATAAAACCGCACAGCTTTCTCCTTTGCTGAGCTGTTAGTCCCAAACTGTGGTTCCTCTGAACAAGAGAAAGAGTTAAAATCAACAAAATCATTGGGAGATTATTATTTTTTAAATGTGACCCAACCCAAATTCCTTTCAATATGACAAGCTATAAAATGCATAGTTAAACAAAGCTAAAATTCCTTCATTCTCATAACAGTGTTTTCTATTTCTATATGTGCTTCTTTAGCATATTAAAGTATTTGTAATCAACTTTAAGAGGTGCTATTTGAAAAGAAGAATCTGAGTGAAACCAATACATTGGTTTGGCTGGCTAGCAGAAATAACCCTAAATACTAACTTTAAATCATATTAAGTTTATTAAATCAAATCATATTAAGGTTATATCCATGAGTTCAACAGAGAACAGATGAGCATCCCCATATGCTTTGGCATTCATATGTCTGCTTTACTGCATTAAGACATAATGTACAATACTTTTACCCAACCACTTTCTTCAGATGTGTTAGATTCCCATTGCCTTTTATTGGTCAGGGAATAGAGGTGATGACCCTTTCTCCACCCATGGAAGAGATTCCATCTGTAGTATATTTCTACATTCAGAAATATAAGATGCCTTGATATTCAAGGCAGAAAAATGTGTCAATTAAAATTAAGGCGATGAGGTATTTCAGGTTTCTTTTTCTTGAGGCTACTTATTTCAATAGAATAAATAAATAAAATTAGGAAAAAAATAGAGCAAAGAAGGACACAGCAAGAAAGAAGAATACATGTGCGAAGAAGCACCATAAAGACATTATGGCTGCAGAAATCAAAGTTTGATCATCAAATTAATTTGGTTCCATTGTGTTTACATAATTATCTTTCTTTTGAATATGGATAAATATGACATATTGAATTCCTCCAAAAAGAGCTCCAAAAATGTTATCTGACTATATTATGCATTGTATGCTTTTGTATTAATTGGAAAGTTGATATGATACCATAGAGAAATGCAGTTGCTCCAGGATTTATTAAGTAGCGTCCTTCTGAGAGAAAAATTATTTGGCTGGATTTAAAAACTCACATGAGGGATCTATTTTGAGTTGTTATTGTCCCTGTTCTCTCTGAGGTGTGTTTGGTGCTCTCTGAGCTTGACTGTTTTCTTGCAGATGTTTCATTATCCAAACTAGGTAACAAGGTAACATCATGAGATTTTGCTTACTTTGAGTAATGAAACGTCTACAAGAAAACAACCAAGCTCAGAGAGCATCAAGAACACCTTATTTCAAGCTTGAGCTACAGATATTCTTCTTTATCGGTCTGTTCTCTCTACATTCAAAAAGAGTATCAAATGGACCTTTTTGAATTTGACATTTGGAATTCCTTATGTTTTAATGGGAGGCCTTTTCCCATTTGAAACTTTTGTTTTTGATTGTATTGAATTTCTTTTTATAATGTTAGGTGACTTGGCTATCATTTTTCTTTAGCATAAAGGAGCAAGAGAAACAGAAGCAGTAGAGATGTTAGATATGCAGAATTGAGAAAGGAAAAGTCAAGAAGAAAGTAGGCAATTAATAGGGGAGAATATATATTTCTTATACATAGATAACTGGCAGAAATGTTATATGGAAACTATGGCTTACTAGGGTCTTTACAAATGGCTAAGAATGAGGGGACAGTACAATCAAGGGGTTTCAAACCTGTTCATGCCACAAAACCTATTCATTAAAATCACGATCATCTTCATAATCACCATCCCAGAATCCCAAGAGGACAAACTCTAGTGATACAATTTGAATTTTTTTTTTTATCAAGAATCTCTAACAGAATCCGATCAATTTTTTTAACAGTCAGAAGAAAGCATATAGCACTGCAAGCAGCAGTGATTTTTGGTAATTGTACTACAATTAGGATGAACAAGTGAATCATACTTCGTGCATCAAACTGAACAACACTTGATGAAATAATCTAATCAAAAAGAAATCCCTAAAATTATGGGTTCACAGTGGAATATGAATAAAAATAAACCAATAATAAATAATAGGTTCAAAAGAATAAACAGATTTAAAAGGAATGCATAAAGAAATGGTTAGCTAAAGACTCTACTTACCCCTCCAATTGAATACATTTAGGAAAAAAATCTCTTTATATCAAAAGAGTAGGAAATGTTATCTAGTGATACTCTTGCCAAATAAAAAATTACCATCTGAATTGGTTTTAAATTTGTTCTGTTGCAGGTTGTTATACTTGCAACTGGGAATAGATGTAGATTTTCTGATAACAGGGAGTTGGCATCAAGAATCTTAGTACTAATGAATCTATGTCTGTTACATGGTATATGTGCATTAATGGTATAACTACTAGCAGTCCCATTTAGAATATATTCCTGGTTTTTGTCCCCCACCCTCACCCTAGATATCTGCATAGGATTCTGACCATAGAAGTAACCATATGTATTGTCCCTCTACCTAAAAGTTTCTTCATGATGAGATAGTTTTCTTCCAAAAGTACATCAAACATATTCATTGAGGGCATATCAATGTCCCATGTGTTATTAGCCTCCCAGTTGCCACATGCATAATTGAAGAAGTCTTCACAAGGATCAATGGAGCCGTTCTGAGCCTTCTGCAGTCTACTCAAGAGCACAAGGCAGGACGCAGTATTGCAGCTTTCTGGAAAAACATAGGAGGAATTGTAAATTATACTTTACTGAAAAGTATAGATTGTTTTATACTATAACTGCAGGAAAACCCATAGCATATATCCATTTCTTTGGACAACTTTCTACATCAGGAAAAATAAAATTCCTTAGAGCAAGTAAGGGGTATATAAATGAGCCATCTTAGAATCTCTGCCTGCAAGGCAGAACAGAGGAGATTTCTTGGTCTAGAATCTTAGATAAAGGAGGGGGAGGGGTAGAGAATAGAATAGAATAGAATAGAATAGAATAGAATAGAATAGAATAGAATAGAATAGAATAGAATAGAATAGAATAGAATAACAGAGTTGGAAGGGATCTTGGAGGTCTTTTAGTCCAACCCCTTGCCCAGGCAGGAAACCCTACACCACTTCAGACAAATGGTTATCCAACATCTTCTTAAAAATTTCCAGTGTTGGAGCATTCACAACTTCTGCAGGCAAGTTGTTCCACTTATTAATTCTTCTAACTGTCAGGAAATTTCTCCTTAGTTCTAAGTTGCTTCTCTCCTTGATTAGTTTCTACCCATTGCTTCTTGTTCTACTCTCAGGTGCTTTGGAGAATAGTTTTACTCCCTCTTCTTTGTGGCAACCCTTGAGATATTGGAACACTGCTATCATGTCTCCCCTAATCCTTCTTTTCATTAAACTAGACATACCCAGTTCCTGCAACCATTCTACATATGTTTTAGTCTCCAGTCCCCTAATCATCTTTGTTGCTCTTCTCCGCACTCTTCACTCTTTCTAGAGTCTCAACATCTTTTTTACATCGTGGTGACCAAAACCGAATGCAATATTCCAAGTGTGACCTTACCAAGGCATTATAAAGTGGTATTAACACTTCACGTGATCTTGATTCTATCCCTCTGTTTATGCAGCCCAGAACTGTGTTGGCTTTTTTGGCAGCCGCTGCACCACTGCTGGCTCATATCTAAATGATTGTCCACTAGGACTCCAAGATCCTTCACACAGTTACTACTATTGAGCAAGGTACCACATATACGGTACCTGTGCATTTTGTTTTTCTTCCCTAAATGTAGAATCTTACTTTTTTCACTGTTGAATTTCATTTTTTTAAATAGCGCCCAATGTTCAAGTCTGTCAAGATCCTTCTGTATCTTGAGCCTATCTTCTGGAGTGTTGGCTATTCCTGCCAGCTTGGTGTCATCTGCAAATTTGATGAGTTCCCTATCTATCCCCTTGTCCAAGTCATTGATGAAGAAGTTGAAGAGTATTGGGCCTAAAACAGAGCCTTGGGGTACTCCACTGCATACTTCCCTCCATGTAGATGCAGTTCCATTGAGGACTACACATTGAGTGCGGTTGGTCAGCCAGTTATGAATCCATCTGGTGGTGATGCTGTCTAACCCACATTTTTCTACTTTATCTAGTAGTAGATTACGGTCTACTTTATCAAATGCTTTACTAAAGTCCAAGTGCATTATATCTACAGTGTTCCTCTGGTCCACTAATTTTGTCACTTGATCAAAGAATGCAATAAGATTAGTCTGGCATGATCTGTTTTTGACAAACCCATGTTGGCTTTTGGTTATTACTTTGTTTGCTTCTAGGTGTTTGGTGATTCGTTGCTTGATTATCTTTTCCAGAATCTTCCCTGGTATTGAGGTCAGGCTGATAGGTCTGTAGTTTCCTGGATCTGTTGAAAAATGGATCTATTGAAGAATGGAATTAAGATTTTGTTGAAATTCTTCCCTGCCTTCTAGGATGCAATCTTTGGAGTTGTGGGTGGTGGAGGTGATGGAAACTACTGAGAACTTCCATAAGGAGCAATTTGATTAATGGATGTTTTCCATCTAATTTTTCCTTTGAATTTTTTTGTTCTTTCAAAATAAGTTCCACATTGCTCAGGAAAATGTAAGTAACCGATTCCTTTGGAATGTGCTTCCCAGAATTCCTTGAAAGTCACATGACATAAATCAGGCTAGATCACTTACCTATATATCTTACACTGTATCATTAATGGTAACATAAATGACCAAGCACAATCTACAATAGAATTTGTTATCATCTGTCTACTCCCTCCTCAAGGTCTTTCTTTTGTCTTTTGGCCATATATATTTAAGCTTCAGTAATGTTGTTTGGTCAATGAAGCATCAGAGAAATGGTAACTTCTAAAAGGTGGAAGCCAAACTGAATATCTAGAGTTAAACCAAGGAGAAATATTTACACTGAATATGTCATGAATATTTTAATGCTATTAAAATATTCATATTTTTCAACATAAACATATGTTGATGCTATGTTTTAGAATGACAATGCATTGTACAATAGCTAACTGTATTTTTAAAATTCAGTCTGTGCCCATTGCAGAGTGTCTGAGTGTAGGAAATAGTTCTTCTCAGGATGAGGTTCCTGTGGCTAAATCTACTGAACCTCAGTGCCAAACTGTGTGAGCTGAGAGTATATCACCAAGTATCTTGCAGATACTTAGAGCAGGGGTGTCAAACTCATGTCGTCACGGCAGCATCATGCGACATATCAGGACTTTTCTCCCCTTCACTAAAATGAGTGTGGGCGTGGCCAGTGCATGATGCATCTGGCCCGTGGGCTGGGAGTTTGACAACCCTGACTTAGAGTATTACAGGAAAATATGACTAATGGTCAGTGGTGGGATTCAAATTATTAAACAACCGGTTCTCTGCCCTAATAATTTCTTCCAACAACCAGTTCACCAAACTGTTCAGAAAGTTAACAACTGGTTCTCCCGAAGTGGTGCAAACTGGCTGAATCCCACCACTGCTAATAGTGTATTAAGTGCTTTCTACAAATGTATTTTGATTTTACTGCTATCTTCACTGAGAAACTATGATAAATGAGGGGGGTCTTGAGATTTTCAAGAAGCAGTTTAAACATTAAGATGTAAAGATCTTTTAAGAGTTTTCTGGGAGTACAGAAGTTGATGAGATTTCCATAACACAATAATCACACTTCACAAAAATATGTGCAACTTTTCTCATAATTCTGTGGTGATCTTAGCTGATAAAGATCTTTATCAATACAAATTATTATTCTGGTAAGTAAACATTAAAGCTCTGAAACTTGATTCTCTCATTTTCCTTCTTATGCTGTCATGCTGCTCTGAATATAGCCCAAAGGAAAGCTTCTTTCAGTTTTTTGCTAGCATTTCATCCAAATACGCTCTGCAAAATATACATACAAAGAGCATCTATACACTACCAGGAACAACTGACCCTCTTTTAAAAGCAGATCACTTCTAGAATCCCAACAAGCTCCTGAACAGAATTCTGTGTAGGATTGCAATTTCCATACTTTTTAGTCATCATAACCACCCTAAAGCAACTTTATGAAGCAACTTCAGATTTAATTAAGCATTTTTGATTCCCTCAATCTGACAAAATGGTTTTGTCACTCATTTTTTTATGCTTAACCTGGAGAGAACTAGTGATAAGAGAGAGCCTTCAAATGAGCAAACACAGAATAAGTCATAAAAAAGAAAAGCTCTAATACCTAGATCACATGTAATGATGGAGAAGACAATGACTAACACAAGACCAATAACAGCACTGAAGAGTAGAACATAAAGGAATAGGGATTTTCTTTGATGACATCTTTGCACAGTCCCTCTTGGGCCTTCATCACTCTGGAATCAGAGAAACACAGCAACAAATTATTTCCTTGGGTAGACAGGACTACAATAATTCTTATCCAGGAACCAAAATCAGGAGAAGTGTGAAGTCAGGTGAAAATCAGGGAACAAGTATCAAAACACTCCATTAATTAATGAATTAATGGAGGAAGCTAAGAGTGGTAGTTCAGCGTGAATTCTCTACACTCAATCTAAAATATAAGAAGTACAGTTATACAATAATCCTTCATTGGATGCTATTTTCTATTGTAAAATATTGTTTTACATTATTTTATTTGTTTAAAATAATTGTTTAATTGTTTAAAAACACTAATATTGCATTGATATTTGAATATAACCAATATCAAGCTTAACAAAAATGATTAATATTTCACTGAAACATACAATTAGTATTTTCTATGAATACTTCAGATTTTCTAAGCAGAATAACTTTATTATTTTTGTGAATCTTATACGATTATTAATACTCAGGACTTAGAATGTCACTTTTTAATTAAATGAGGCCTTTTATGTTCCTAATAAACATACAAAATTTATCAACAAATGGGATATATTCCAAGGTATTCAAAACTGAGGTTATTTAATATGAAATATTTTGGGTAAATAGGAGTATGTGTGGAAACAGAAATGAAAGTGAACAAATTGCCAGAATGAAACAGTTTAGGTAGGATGTAAAATAGTAAGTCAACAGAACTAAAGTGTCATAATATGGATATACATGGGAAATACATTTGTGGATTTTAAAATCCCATTCCTTTCTCCTTTTTTAACTCTTTCATATACTTCCTGGTCTCTAAAAATTGGATGATCGGGTACCCTATAAGCTCTTACTTGTGTACTTAAAAATTAATACAACCTTGGGCATCAGGAGCTTCAGTTACTATATGCACGTCTGTCATATCAAATACTCCAGATAGAACTTGCATAACAATTTTCATAATTAAACTTTCATAACATCACCTCAAATCAATTTGTACCTTCTACTGAGAGTCTTCATTCATTGATCATTTTTAGAGAAGCAACCCTGTCAAATTTGTTGCCACAAAAGTGAAAATCTACATTTATTAAAGTGGAGAGTTCAAAAACATGTGTCATAATCAATTAGTTGATCTCTAAAATGCAATCCTAGCAAGTATTAACACCTGGACAATCATGTCGGCTCAGAAATTAAGCAGAAACAGACTTGGTTGATTCTTAAGTAACTGACCTCCAGGGAATACCAAAGCTTTAAGCTAGACTGGGAAGCAGCTAGCCCTGATTTGCTTTGATGGCAGCCTGCCATAATGTATGGGGAGGAGGGAATACAGGGAGGGGGAATGAAAGGAATCAAAAGGGCCAACCAGAGATTACAGTTGAATGATCCAAGGCCACAGGCATGGGAACGGAATGTGAACACCCACCAAAGAGGCACCAAACTTTAGAACTGTTACCAAAACAGCTAATTTCAACTTTATTGAACACTCACAAGATAAACATGGGGGAGGGCCTGGGGGAAGGGAAAATTACTGACTTTACACAGAATCCTCAGATCTGGGTTTGCTTACACTGTAACCACTTGGCTTTAGTAAAAATGGCTTGGCTTTCACTGAAAATGGAGTCGACGGTCTTTCTTTCCTAAATGCTAAGGTGACCAGACGTCCCGCTTTTGGCGGGACAGTCCCACTTTTGAGCAATTTGTCCCGTGTCCCGAGGCGTTTTAAAAAAGTCCCGATTTTTCATTCTGCCTCCTGGTTCCCGGCTGCCTCCTGAATCCCCGCTGATGGCTAGAGGGAAAAAACCTGTTTAAACTCTTGCCGCGGGGCTTCAACGGGCCGCCCTACATTAATTAGCTCGGCTTCCCCCTCTCAGCTGATTTGCACAGGGCTCTGCTCTTGCTAAATTGCTCAGTTTTTTTTTCCTCTTTGTGCAAACCAAGCTCAAAACGAAACTGAAAGTAAAACAGGCTGTTGGCTTTGCGGTTTGCTTGCAACGTTGGAAAATTAGGCAGCAGATTTATTTTCCTTTTCCTCACCAAGAAAGGTAAGTGCAAACAATGGAAAATTATTTAGGGCAAAAGAGGAGAGTTCAAGATTTTAAAACACAAAAGAAAAAAAAGCTCTTTTTAACTAGGGAATTGTAATAATTGAGATATTATTAATTGTATACTGTGTTGAAAGCAGAAATGGTTAAGTTGTGGTTTGGAGGAATATATGGGGGAAATTATTTGGTTTATTATTATTGGTAAGTATAATTAATTGATTTGTAAGAAATTGGATTGCATGGAAATAATTGGAATATTCATGTTCATATTGATTAATATACAAAAAGATAGTTATATAACTAATTGGTTTATATTAAAATGTTGAATTTGTATTAAACAACTGTATTACATAATTACATAATTAACCAATGTGAGGATGGATATAAAAATAGATGACAATGGGAAGGGGTATAAAATAGAATAGAAGGGAAAAATTGAATTTGATTAAGATTAGAGATGAGGATGAAGGGTAAAATTGTTTTTTTAAAAAAATAGATGAGGAATAAATATGGCAAAAAGGAAATATAGAAATTGTAAATTTAATTGAAATGACTAAACACTGTTTAAATTTGTGAACCAGCCAAATATTCTGTTCAAAGAAAATACATTGTATGTATGTGTGTTTCTAATTATTGCTATTTATTCATATTTGTTCTCTTTTATTCTTTAAAGTTTAACAATTCATTCTTTATCTTAATATCTTTATATTTGTTTGGGGTTGGCTTTCTTCCCTTTCATCTTTTTTATTGTACAGCAATCTTTCTCCTCAAACCTACCACCTCTCTTTTCTTTCCTTCTTACTTTCTCTTCCCCCCCTCTTCTTCTCCTCCCTACTTCCTCTTCCTTTCTCCTTCTCCTCCTCTCTTCCTCCCTCTCTTACCCTCACTCCTACTCTAATTTCCCTTCCCTTCCTTCATCCCTCTCTATTACTGTATCCTTTTATGCATATGGATTACTCAGAGGGCTGAAAAAGTTATTTTTGACTGGTCCTCGCACTTTTGACCAGTCCTCGAATTTACGACTGTCCTCACATTTTACATTTTTGCCCTATCTTGTCATCATGGTGAAGAGAAGCAGTTGTGAAATGAGTGACATGGTTGTTAAGAATGCTGCACGGGCATAAATGTGAGGATGGTCATAAGTGTGAGGACCAGTCAAAAGTGTGAGGACCTGTCAGAGATGACTTTTTTCAGCCCTCTGGTTAGTCCTTTTGTGCATATGGACTACTCAGAGGGCTGAAAAAGTTATTTTTGACTGGTCCTCGCACTTTTGACCAGTCCTCAAACTTACGACTGTCCTCACATTTTACATTTTTGCCCTATCTTGTCATCATGGTGAAGAGAAGCAGTTGTGAAATGAGTGACATGGTTGTTAAGAATGCTGCACGGGCATAAATGTGAGGATGGTCATAAGTGTGAGGACCAGTCAAAAGTGTGAGGACCTGTCAGAAATGACTTTTCAGCCCTCTGAGTAGTCCCTATACACACAGCCATGGCCACCCGGTCACATGACCAGCTAGCCACGCCCACCCAGTCACATGGCCTCCAAGCCACGCCCACACAATAAGCCACGCCCACAATGGTGTCCCTCTTACCAATGTTAAAATCTGTTCACCTTACCCTATACACATAGCCATGGCCACCCGGTCACATGACCAGCTAGCCACGCCCACCCAGTCACATGACCAGCTAGCCACGCCCACAAAATAAGCCACGCCCACAATGTCCCTCTTTACCAATGTTAAAATCTGGTCACCTTACTAAATGCCCAAGCTGGGACAGCCTTACAGAGAAGTCCAAATCATCATCATCTTCATCACAGAAGAAAAACCAAACAAATATCACCCAAACAGATCTATGAAGTTACCAAATATTGCATTCTCCTTTAAAAAGGGTATTATTGGCATAGTCTTGAAAATGATTAACTAAACTATGGTATATATCTATACCAGTGGTGGGTTGCCCCTGGTTCGCACCGGTTGTATAGAACCAGTAGTAAAACCAGCAGGAGGCTCTGCCCACCGATCCTGACATCATCAAAATGCTTCTGTGCTTGCGCAGAAGAGCGTGCGGCCCTGCTGCGAACCGGTAATAAAGGTAAGTAGAATCCACCCCCGATCTATACGTACATATGCACACTGTACTCCCATAGTTCTAACAAGAAAACAAAATGGATGTCTCCATGAAATCACTGAGAACTGAGCTTAATTTGATGGAGACTTTACTTTTTCAAGTCTTGATTAGCCATGAAAAGAAATTAAATGGCAGACATGCACTTGGAAAAGTTGCTACAAATACATCAGTGTTTTTCAACATTAGCAACTTCAAGATGTCTGGGTGTTCCCCAGCCATCATGCTGGCTGGGGAATTCTGGGAGTGGAAGTCCACACATCCTGAAGTTGCTGAGGTTGAGAACAACAGTTTACAGCATTAAGTAAAGGAAAAACAACATGTACAGAATGATGAAAGTGCAACAAAGGATATGCTGGCCCAAATTTGCCAAAAAGAAATATACCTCAGTCATCTCTGTTGTGTTCGGCGGCACCCGGCAACTGGGGATGCCGCCCGGGGATTAGCTAAGAGGCGTGGCCTCTTAAACACAGGATTAATAGTGTTTCCTGATTGGTAGCCCTCTGACAGCGGGGCAGTATTTAAGAGCTGTCTGGTTTCCTCAGGGTTGTTTGCAGTTACCATGTCTGTTCTGTTGTTAAATAAAGAGTTCTGTTGATACGCAACCTCATCTAATTCATGCCACGCTAAGAATTTAATAATCTCTATGAATCACTGCTATATAATAAGGAAGTTAGAATGAAGTTCTTGAATCTTATAGGCCTGACTCTTTTTCAATCTGCCCTACCACACATAATGCCTGTCATTTTTAAAAGAATGAAATAAATAATGAAATCATTTTGCCATTCAGGCAATTGGCTCAAACCCACGGCAACTCTTCCAAGTCAGAAACTCACAGTACTTTCATTAATATTTTGAACTGAAAGGGATAGAATACTTGATTTTCAGCACAATTTTCTGCAAGAGAGCCAAGTTAGATGTAGTGTTTATGGTGCTGGCTTAGAAACCAGGACACCATGAGTTTTAGTCCTTCCCTAATCCTGAAAGCCTTCTGGGTGACTATGGGACAGTTACCCTCTCTCAGTTCTATTTACCTCACAGGATTGTTGTGGGTTAAACAGAAAGAAATATTATGTATGTTTACTGCCTTGAGTTATTTATTAAAAAAATATTTTTCATACAGAACTAAATTAACAGCCTGAATATTTTAGGGCAGAAAATGCAGTCTTACTCCTTTTCTTTCTAACAATTTTTCTATGAAGTGGCAAAGAGCTGAACTTTTTCATAGATAATGGAGAAACTTTCTGTTTACCAAACCATCTCCTGAACATTTGTCAGCTCGTCAACCAATCATCATGATTATTTTTATAATTATAATTATAAATTATAATTCTATAATTTTCTAGAGCTGAATTCAGCATGTCACATTTTGCTACCTATTGTTTCTGTGGATATAAGTCTGTGTGAGATAATCATAGGGAGAGTGGCAGTTGAGGAAGGAAGAAAGCGATTATTGTATGCCGAGAGCAAGCCCAAGACCCACCTAGCACCTTCAGCCATATAATCACTTCCAGGTCATCCTCAACTCTTGCCATTTCTGTATGCAGGCATATAAAGCAAGGATTGCCAAATCCCTGGAATAAAATATTCAGGGAAAAGATTTGGAAAAACCATTTTCTGAGGTTCTTGGTGTAACCAAGGTTAAAATCAGCAGATGGAAGCAGCATATGATAGTACTTAAATGACTATTAAATGTTAAGTGAATTTCGTTGTAAGGGTATACAGTGTATACATGTACAATGACAATATTACTATTATTTACTTTATTCATTAAACATGAAACTCAGTTAACTGAACATTCAAAAATGCATCACAAATACCATTGGCTAGTGCTAATGGTTGATACGGGTTGCTGCCAGCATCCTAGGTATCAACCAAGTACCTTCTTAAGATGTACGATGTTCCAAATAGTGGAGGTTTTTGTTGTTGTTGTTGTTGTTGTTGTTGTTGTTGTTGTTATTATTATTATTATTATTATTATTATTATTATTATTATTATGTGTGTGTGTATGTGTATATATACATATACATACATATATATATGATAATCTTCAATCTAGTGATCTCCATAGGAGTTAGAGCTGAAACATCTGGTATTCCCAACTGGGAAGTTTGAGGGCATGTCATTCTAAGAAAAAAAACCCGTTTTATCATACTGAGTTCTAAAACAGTGAGAAAGGTAGTAAGGAGCTATCTTACATTTTCTTACTTGGAGCTAGGCTAAAATAAAACTTAGTCTCATTAAAGAAAACATGGCAGAATTAACATAAATCTTTAAGGTGCAAACAATATATAATTATATCTAATTTCCAAGTCAAAGTAACTTTAGAATATGTGTAGCCTTAGGTGTTAATAACAGTTCATCAAAGCAAATCCATTGTACAGAAAAATTATTCACTTTATTGAATATTGTGCAACATTCCTAATGTTCAATTAAAAAAAAAAGGAATGTCATACATGTAAATATCAGCTGTTTTCTCATTTTGTGAAGTCTGTATCATTATGTGAAATCTGAACTTTGCATGTATCAGGCAGCTCAGTGCTATTTTTGGTATTCTGTAAAGTGACAAGGTTAATTTTTCCTGATACAAAATTCTCCATAAAATTCCACTTTTGATCTGAAATTTAGGAGCTCTGCCCATGCCAAATGTTGTTTTTGCTTGAATAAATCACTTTGGCAGGAAAAGGGTAGAGAGAATGCTAGATTCAATGATGTTAGATTTGCTCTGTAACTGGAATGTCCTTTTCAATCAGATTATCATTGGTTTGTACCTCAGAAATGATGTAAGAAGAGAATTTGAAAAATAAATGTTATTTTAATCATTTATTTGCTTTACTATCTCCCATCTCTCATCAGTAGAAGTTGGGGGATGGGAAGAATATATTTTGTGTCAGACTTGTTTATATTATAGTTTTAAAGGAGTTTTGTTTTGTTTTGTTTTGTTTTGGGAACAGATGGATAAATTAATCTCATGTACTCTTCTTCACTGCTTTTTACTCCCAATCATTAGTTCTAATTCCTTGTTACTTCTCCTTTCCTTTCCCTAAAATCCCATTAATGTTGTTCTGAGATTTGCCATATGCATTTCTCATCACATGATCTAGTTTCACTCTCTGTGTTATTACATTCTCATAATATTGAGGCATATAAAGAACCTCCAAGAATATTTTTAGAAGACCTATGAATTAATACTAAAGACAAATCAAGTTGACAGGCATTTGTCCAAATAGTCACCAGGAACTAAACCTGTTACTGTAATACAATGTTCTGTGAAATTTGGCAAACATGATAGTGTTAATAGTGATCTGGCATATGTTAAAATTTTCTTGCTTTAGCTAAAAAGAAAACAGATACTGAAGTGTGTGATTTATAACTCCCTATTGTGAATCCTATGGTATTTAGTATTTTCTTATGCTCTAGTTCTTGCAAATTTCAATCTGTTCTGATTTAAAAGATTTAAAAGTAGTTTATGCTTTTCTGACAGAAGGAAGACAACTATTTTTCCCAGTTTGGCTTCAAAACTGGGAACCAGGTAGAATGGGCTGTCCCCTGGATTAAGACAGACACAGGGGTCTCACTGCAAAGCAAGTGGGATATATGTGATATGTATTTTATCATCAAAAAAGTTTTCATTGCAACATATGTTATTAAATTAAATTGAGCAATTAACATAAAGTGTGACTTATGTTAGTAACAAGCATAAAAAAAATCTCATTGAGTTTGTATTTGTTTGTATATTTCTTATGGACAATCTCTACCGCTTACAAATTGATCTTACTTTAAAATATGTTCAGTTTAAACAAATCCAGCACAGCATATTCAAGAGGTGGGGGTGGAGTGGAGGTCAATTATTGTAAATGAAAATATTTGACAAGCCAAGTTCAGTACAGCCAGACCCCCAAAGATGACTCGTTACATTACATATCATTACATTTCAAAAGCAGTTGTAGATAACACTTGGAATGTTGTTGTTCAATATTTAGGAAATGACTACACATCTGCAGTGGACTAAGTAGAGAATATTAAAAAATTAATTCCCTAAAAAGACATAATTGTTGCTCGGTGGAGCATGGGGAAATGGGTATCACCACATGGAAGCAGTATCCTGCATTTGTTTTCATCAATATATACATACATGCATACATACATACATATATATATATATACATACAAATTTTGTTGCGGAGGAAGCCTTTGAATGAATGTCCTATGTTTAATTTCTAAAAATAGATATATTCCTGCTATACACTGAAAGTTTTTGATGTGTAATTTTGTCTCCCTAATTCTGAGCCTGGCTGTAAATGATCTTCAATCCAAGCTTTAAAAAAAACAAAAAACCCTCTCTGCTTTCTGAACTGATAATTTCTCTATCTTAGAGCTAAATCTGGCCCTAAAAATACATATACACAAAAAAACACAAACACAAGTTCCATTTTAGCTGGTAAACGTTTGTGTGGTGGTAGTGATAGAGACAGAGTGTATCTTTTCATTTTTAATATCAGGAGCGAATTAGCAACACGTCTTTTAGTTCTCAAATTAAAGCAACGCCTGAGAAGATAAATGCCTAAAATGAGAGGAGCAAAGAGAGAGAGAAGTGGGCTCCATCCTACCTGCGCAGATGTCCTCATGATTTCACTTTTGAATTCTTTGCAAAACGTCTCTCTTTCTCCGAGTCCTTTACTCCACCTTCTCCTTAGGGGTTAGCAAAGTATATCATTTCAGAGCAGAGACCAAGCTTTCTCTTCCTACTCTGGCTGGAGGCATGACAGAGGAGGAGATGGAGGAGTGGCAGGGAAACTGGTCAAAATAACATCCCTGAAGGAAAAAGAAGCGGATAACTTTCCCACCCACTTCTTCTTTGTATCATGGTTTCCTCCTGGAATGTGCAACTCAAACACACTTTCGACTCCTTGGAATGGAATGTGTATCTTTCCCCCCCAAGTGATTGCACAGTAACTTCATTGCCTGCAATGGTTTTGAGACTGCAGCCTCTGGCTGTCACTTTGCTGCTGTATCCCCCCACCCTCGGGGATATTATCTCTTCCTCACATGCACATGGAGACACACCCAATGTTAGAATTCAACTGCTTAACCACATTTGACATTCAATCCATAGTTTGCCCTCACAATTGTCCTGCTGCTGCCTTTTACCCATTTTGCCATAACTTTGCATGCCTCCTTTGATCCGAGATATGTTCTGCACACTGCCTGTTTCAACTTGCCGTGCTGGGCCTTCATTCTGTTAATATGAAGGTACAAATAATGCAAGCTTTGACTTCCATTGATCCTTCTCCTTTTTCTCCCCAGTTTCTAAAACAAGTGATACTATAAATGTATTTCAATGACTGACATTAGCACAATATTTTGTTTATGTGAATAGAATGTTCATAAACCTCTTTTGAAATATGCAGCCATCCAAATTTAGAATTTATTATAATATTAGTCTGGTAAGCACCTTCTCATTGGAAAGCACCCTTGGATAGAAGTTTTGAGGCAGAGAAAGTGAATGCTTAATTTTCCTTTTGTCAGCTGCTTTCTTCAAGCTCCTTCTAGATGGAGCACTGGACATGTTATCTAGTCAGGTAATGAAATCTCCACAAGCAAACCACTAAGCTCAGAGAGCACCAAGGACTCCAAAGCTCTATTTTTTTTTCTTTCTTTCTTGTCATCTCATTTCTTAACCCATGATTACACATACACAAAATAATGTTAGAAGGGAAGTTATTGTTCTCTGCTCCTAAATGTTTCTCTCTGGAGAACATGGCAATGGAGAACATGCCATCAGACTCTTTTACATATGGCTATAGTATAATTTGCAAATTCAGCCTGCTTAGGTCAGATTTTCTGCCCTCAATGACTGTGCCCAATAATTCTGTATTTAGAAAGAAATTTTGCTTTTTTTTTTAAAGGAAAAAAATGTTTGTTTGCTTATGAGATTTAGAAGCCACCAGACTCCAGAACAACTCTGAGAACTTTATTCTATGAAAAATAGAAATCAATAAAAAGGTTATATGAATTTGGGCAAATAACACTTCCTATATTCTCCTTATAATATTATAAACCCAGACTAGAACACACCCCCAGACATTTTATCCTGAATTGCACATTGAGAGTAGCATTCTTACAATGACAAGATAAGGATTACTATGAAATACGGTTGGTTTCCTAGTTGACAGCAGCAGCAGCAGCAGCAGGAGGAGGAGGAGGAGGAGGAGGGGAAGAGGAAGAGGAAGAGGAAGAGGAGGAGGAGGAGGGGAAGAGGAAGAGGAAGAGGAGGAGGAGGAAGAAGAAGAAGAAGAAGAAGAAGAAGAAGAAGAAGAAGAAGAAGAAGAAGGAGAAGGAGAAGGAGAAGGAGAAGGAGAAGGAGAAGGAGGAGAAGGAGAAGAAGAAGAAGAAGAAGAAGAAGAAGAAGAAGAAGAAGAAGAAGAAGAAGAAGAAGAAGAAGAAGAAGAAGTAGTTTCTTGAATATGCTGAGGAAAGAGTTTTTTTATTTTCCTCCTTAGCATGGTATTTTTCTGTGAAGTTTTTTCATATATTTCAATTATACAGACTTCCATTTGATGCCAATAGAGATAAGTCCAGGAAAAATGGGATTTTCTATTATTGAATTGGCACGTATATTCTTATATACAGTGCAGGATACACCCATTGCTGAATCTCCAATAAGGGCTTTATACTAACTCAGTATTAGCTTCAAATCTCAACAAATGAATTAAGGGATAAAAACTATTTAGTTCTGATTCTGTGTCATCATCCTTAAATCCACAGGAAAAGCTTTTATAAATGTTTCCAAATTGCTCTGAAGCCCTTGTTTCTGCTTCAGGTTTTATTCTGCTTTTTCTTTATATAGACAATACTTTTTTGACAGATTCCACCATTGAACTTTCTCCAACCTCACATCTAATACTGATGATGGCACATTATAAGAATGCAAAGCATCAATAATCTTTAAGGTAGTGCTCAATCAAGGTTGACAGAACTGAAAGGGAATCAACAGGCAGAAAAGTACTGCTCAACAAGAACATGTAGGAAGCATGAAAGAGGCAAGAATTCGCCGATTCTGACTATGACTCATTGATGCACCAATTGCTACCAACAAATGCCTTCACAAGAAGCCTTTAAAAGAAAGCACAGATGGTGCAAGGTTGACATTGTTGATGATCTATGATTACCAGTCCACAGCCCAGGTGAACAGATCCATTGGATCAACTGCATCAAGCCCACTATGAAGTTTTTCTTCGAAATGGCTTCTCTCTAACAATTTAAATGGCACAGCAGCAGATTACTTCCCATGCTGTCCATAGCTCTTGCATGATGGAAATCAATACACTGTGACCTTAGGAGCAGAAATTAGGAAGAACATTTTAGCACCAATACTTGCTTGAGAGGTAAAATAATGCTACATGAAGTATGCTTATGTGTTACTGGTAGTGATGGAACTTCAGAGATACTATTAAGCCAATATTAGATCTTACTCCAAAGGAGGGAAAGATGGGAGAGGGCAGAAGGAGAGTACCACACCACACACTTTGAGTCAGCTTCTGCTTAGTGAAGGCAAAAAAATGAATCTGTTACAACTTGGAGTTGGAACTTGCCCTTGTAAAAAATGCAATACAGGGCAGGAATCCCAATCTTGTGATACAACATATTCTGAGCATAGTCTGTCCAACTCTGCATTTAATTCCTGCAGGGCAATCTGGCAAGGCAGCTGTTGGTCCTGCTGACATTGTGCTTGCAATGGCTCAAGAACATGGATTTGAAAGGAATATTTTATGCTTCTGGGTAATTAGTTTTATTGTAACTTACAGCAGGAAAGATGAGGAGGCACCTTCTTTTTTTTCAGGGCAATATATAATAACTGATCAATCTAAATCTAAACTGATCAGCAATTAGAAAATAACTCCAGCAACATTTTTTAAAAAAAATTATATAGGCACCCATCTTATTAGAAACTCATGGCAGTTTCCAACATGGATTGTATAAGATAAACCACAAAACCAGTGAGCTGCATGAGGATATCATTTATCATTGTGTTAAACCTGTATGGTAAGTCTGGGTTAGTCACAAGAGATAAAAAGAAATCAGGTATAAGCATAATTCAGGTTGAATATTCAGTTATTATTGTATATTCATTACAGCTTTCTTTTGTAGTCCCCAGGCCTGTGCGGAGCCTCCAATTCTGTAGTGAAGATTTTGAACTGTGCAGGTGAAAGGGCCATCTCTGTGTTCTTCTTCCTTGTCTCTGCTCTGTGAGGTAATGAGAGCAAATAAAACACAATGTGAATGGCTTGTCAAAGGAGCTGAACAGCAGGGACATGGTGTGACCATTTGTGGATATCAAAGCTTTATTTAAATATACAATAACACAGATAATAAAGCATTTGATATTAGCAACTGCAAAACCGGAAGTTTGGGCTCGTATCCCTAATCCATCCCTTTCAAAAGGTTCCTATCATTCCTTTGGTTGCTGGCACCTTGCTGCTCGGGAATGGCAAAACAGATATTCACAGGAAGACTGCAGGTTAAAACGTGCCTTCTCTTCTCCCAAACATTGTTTAAAATATCACTTGTGCTTCTCTCTGGAGCAAAAGCTTATTCTGCAACTACTAAGTAACTTCAGAAGATCTTTAGCTATCTAAAGCTACCTACATTCTTACTGTTAGCTTCCTCTGATCCAGATGACCTTTGAAAGATTTCATATACAAGAGAGAAATGGTTGGGTTACTAGGCTCAGAGGTAACACCATCCATAGCCTTTAAAGAGAGGACAACTAAAAGAAAAAGGTCATGCTTTTTTCTCCACACCCGCACACCTTTATGCTTATAAAGTGATCTGTCAATGATCCCTGACATGAGGAAAGAAAAAATAATTCTTACAACTCTTATAACCCCATTCTGTTGGTACACAAAAGGAAATGTGGTGGCTATGGCTTTAACTCAGTGCGGAAAGCCTATTCACTCAAAGGCATCCATGATCAGCAGATAAATCAAAATGAAGATGAAAATGTCCAGGAATATTATTGCAGCAGCTCATTCTTTAGTATCTACATTTCAGGGCAGCAGCTCTTGGAGCTAATGCTAAGGCAATAGAGCAGCTTTGTTGCTAATCCTTTGCTACTCTGATGGCGAGAGGAAAGTTGTAGCAGCCCATCACTGCTGCCTCCTCATAATACTTGACAAATAAGATGATGGAAATCCTTAAGATTATTGTCAAAGTTCAGATTCCACGCTTGTGCTTCTCTTGAAAGAATCATAGAGTTGGAAGAATGTCTTTGGAGATTTCAATCATCCAGGTCATAGTTGTCCCAAAGGTGCTTTTCTAAAAGGCAACTGGGCTCTCTTGAGGGAGGGGGGGATTCCCTTGAAAATGGAAAGCAAAACATTTTCAAGGAAAAAAACTAAGAAAGTCTAGTTTCTTTTTAGAAAAGTACCTTTGGAAATAGAGTTGGAAAGGAATCTAAAGGTCATCTAAATTTTTTGTTCAGTGTGAGGTTCACTAGAGCATATCTGATAGATTATTGTCCTCCTTCCATTTCAAGATCCCTAATAGATAAGGGAGTATTCTTCAAAAACATGCCGGGTTGCTAAATATATGAAGAGTTTATTCTTTAGTTCCTCAGACTGCAGGAACCAGAATCAATGGATTCAAATTCTAAGGAATAAAGGTTAGGCTAGCCATCTTCTGACTATATAAACTTTCAGTCAGTGTAACAGTCATATAAAATGATGACTGTAGCATCTTCTCAAAATTCTCAAGTTATTTCTTATCATCCCACATCATGAGATCTTTCTATCAGTTTGTACATCAAAGATAAACTCACAGCACTTTGGAGACAGGGCACAACTGGCAAAGCTAAAATCACCTTTTTTCAATTCCCAAATTCAATTCAACAGGACTTAAATGGCCAGATTTAAATGGGAAAATAAAAGGATACAACTTGGAAAAGTGACAGATTAAAAAGAATCTCCCATCATTGTTTTCTACTGTACCCTGCTATACTAAAATCATTTTCCCCATGGAAATTTTTAATAGAAATGTCTGGGGAGAAAAATAACAGGAAGGGCAGAAAGATAAAACTCTTCCAACTATTACTGTTCTCTTTCCCCCTAAATAATGCATTATTTTTGTCACTTTTTGAAACTTAAAGATCTGAAGTTCCATTGTAGTTGGATCAGCACTATTACATAAGTTTTCAGACAGATGGTTTTCTTATAACTCTAAACTATATGGAGGTCATCATACTGAAGGCTGTTAAGGAAATTGGGTGACAAGGGGCTCCCCATTGCCATGGCTAGTTGTCAAGGCATTCAGTACAGCAGATTTGTTTTATTATCTAATTATCATGGGGAAACAGAGATGTTATCAACTTAGAAAACATTGGAGAATAAAATAACTCATGGTGGTGTTTCAGAAATTCTCACCTCTCACACTTTCATTTGTGAATACATTGCCTTCAGATATGCAGGGCAACTATAGCTAGTTCAGGTTTCCTTCTTTCCTTCCTTCCTTCTTCCTGTCAGTTCTGATAACTGCCAGAACTAGTCCCAGCAGTTTCCTTGACTATTTTTTTCAGAAGTGATTTGCCTCCTTCATAGGACTGAGTGTGAATGACTAGCCCAATATCACCCACCCCATTGTGGCTAATGTGGGACTAGGACTTATAGTCTCCTGGTTTCTAGACTGGTGCTTTAACCACTACACCAAACTGGCCCTCTTAGTCCCAAATAGGTTCCATTAAAATCAACAGAAATATGCTGTAACTAAAAGTTCTATTGCTTCTTCCATTCCATTAATTATGACTAACGTTAGCTGAATTTATGGATGACTGGTTTTTTTTAATATGGCTGTGATAGCCTCTGGGTAATATATATCAAAAGAGAAAAACAGCCATATATAACTTTTTGGCACAAGCTCACATCCCCTTAGTGGGTTTGTTCATGTTCTTATTAAAGTTATCTCCTTTTGTAACCATGCCAAAGTAATTAAAGGTGTTAAGCATGTTGCACCAACTGTGTTTAGTGGAAACCAAACATTTTATAAGTATATCTTCTTGCTATGAATTTGCTATGTAATGTGCATATGCAAGCTGAGAGACCTTTTTTTTCTTCACCCAAATTACATGGCTGGTTTTCTGCCTAGCTACTTTTATAAGAGAAGTATATGTGGTTAAGTTAACTCATTTAGACATTTCAGTAAACCCCTTTCCTAATATATATACTTTGTAATATTAACACAAAATAGTCCACATTAACCTACTCCTTCTTTTGTTCATCACCCAGAATTGCAATTGCAAGTTGGATGGCTATACAAATTGATATAGTAATAGCACTTAGACTTATATACCATTTCATAGTGCTTTAAACACTCTATAAGCGGTTTAGAGTCAACATCTTTCCCCCAACAATCTGGATCCCTATTTAACTAACTTCAGAAGGATGGAAGGCTGAATCAACCTCAGGATCGAACTCCTGAGTTAGCCTGCAATACTGCATTTCTAATCACTGCACCACCACAGCCAGTGGCTATATATAGGTGGAACAATAATAAGAAAGCAAATAAATATGAGTGAGTAAAAAAATTATAAAAAGGGATTCTAGAAAGCCTTTAAGTTTTGGCTTTGTTCTTAGGGTTGGGGTTAATGTATTTTGGAGTTGTTTGATGTAGTTGTTTGTTATTGTTAGCCCAGTCTGTCTATGTTGCTATATATATTTTTAACTGTTGTTGTTGTTGTTGTTTTACTTTTGGATTGTGTAAACTGCCCAAAGTCTACTGCAGTAGAAAAAGGGGGGGAGGGAGGGAGGGAGGGAGGGAGAGAGAGAGAGAGAGAGAGAGAGAGAGAGAGAGAGAGAGAGAGAGGGAGAGGGAGGGAGGGAATCACATTAATTTATTTCATAAAATGTACAAATGTTAATCATCTCAGCAAGGAGTGCTCCATTTCTCAGGGTAACTTATATGGACAAACCTCAAGTGCTACTAATCAAAGTCATTGTGCAGTGATATCTATACTTCATGGTAAGAAGAGATAGAAAGGTATGATAATTACAAATGGAAAAAAATTTATCTGAATTCATTCATGAATTCTATGAATGAAGGAGCAAGAGCTTCTCAATTCCAATTCTAAATTCTCAAAGCAGTCAGTTTAGACTAGTGACTAAGGCACCAGACCAGAAATCAGGAGACAGCAAGTTCTAGTCACACCTTAGCCATGAAAGCTAGCTGGGTGACCTTGGGCCAGTTACTTTTTCTCATCCCTATTCACCTGACAGGGTTGTTGTTGTGGGGAAAATAGGAGAAGGAAGGTGTGTTGAATATACGTTGGCTGCCTTGAATTAAAAATAATAATGGCAGGATACAAATAAAATAAATAAATAAATAAACATTTTTATATTAAAAATTTCATCTAGATGCAGCTTGCACATAGGTAGTAAGAAAGTTACTTCTTTGTGAATCGTGATTTGGTTCCTATAAAGTTCTTCAAATTGCCTGGAAACAAAGGAGCTAGTAATGACAAAAAAGAAGTGATGAGAACTTTTTAAAAGAATAGCAGGAGATTACCCCTGCAAAACTGTTGCAATTCAAAAAAAAACCAAAAAAACCAAACAACTAGCAACCTAGATTCTACTCTTGAAATCAGTTTTCTGCCAAACATCTAATTATTTTGTTCTACAATTTTCTTGCTGAGAAAGCACAATTCTCAGAGTTGAGATATTAAAGCTTTATTACTTGAAACCTTAGACAATAGCGCAAGCCAGCATGATACCAAAGGGGGGATTTTTTCTCTTTCTCATTAGTGGACAGTAGCCCAAAGCCTTTCAGAAAAGAATTCACACTTTCCCCAAAGATCATTCAAAATAATTCACGCTAAACTTCAACACTGAGATCATTTAACAGAGCAATTGCTCAAAGTTGTAATACACAGAATATTTGAGGAATGTAATCAAATCACACAGTTCCTATTTCCTAGAACACATCATTTTTTCCCATTTTCAGATTATGTATCTGCACAACAAATGACACCACTCCTAGTGTTTTGATTCTCTCCGCTTCTGGTTTATTTAACCTGCTGTCTGATAAGGAATTGTGCAAATCACCCAGACTTGTTTCTTGTAAGAGCCGTATCTGTTAAACAGGAAAAGAGACAGTAAGCATTTTTGTTGCTTTTACTGAAACAGGCTGTGGAACTTGCAAGATACTTGCATGCCTAGGTCATTATGCAGTGCTGATTAATAAGATTCCCGGTCTTCTGTATGATAACAATTGGTGGTGAGATAAGCAAAGCCTGCAGGCCAAAATAAGTAATTGATTAAAAGCTTCTTTTTCCCTGGGAATTGCTATTACTCACTGAGCAGGTTAGAGTGAGGGTAGTGATAAGGAAGTAACAAGAGCTATCAGCTGGCTTCTACCTTATCATTCAACTGCAGATGACAGCTGTATACTGAGGAGCCTAACAGTTTTTCAGAATCCCAGGATCAGCTAAGACTGGACAGATCATCCCTCAAGATAAAAAAAAGTCATTGGGTAGTATACTACATGGGAGAGATTGTGCAGGAGAACCTGTGAAAAAGAAAGAATTGGCGCAGTGACTTTTCAGAACAGCCTGGGCTAAGAACACTTCAGGATAAGTAACTTCCTACACTAACCAATCATTACTTTTTAGTTATAGAGAGAATTGCACTCAACTTTCCACTTTTATGCAGGCAGTGAACTGCATTTGGGCTGATGTCTCTCATAAGGCCTACATCTAGTTTTGATACACACAAAACAATAGATGTGGCATTACCATGAGGACAGTTTTAATTAATCCCGACTCTCCCTCTCTTGCTTTAATTTCCAAAACATTTATTTTCGAATTAACCATTTCCTTAATCAGGGATCTCCAACCCCCGGGCCACGGGCCACTACCAGGCTGCAGCCCCTTTGAAACCAGGCCATGCAAGTGGTGGGTGAGCATGCATGCGGACACTTGCACTCACACACAAAGCTTCACTTGCTATTCGTGCAAGCATGCACCACCGCCCACTCAGAATCAACCTCTCCTCCCTCCACCGCTGGTCCACCAAGCCAGAAAGATTGGGGACCATTGTCCTAAAGTGTCCCTTCAAAGGCAGAAGGAAGGCAGTGTCCAATGGGCAAGCTCTATGAATAATTTCATATTTGTATCCTATCTTTTATAATAATGGTTTTTTTTATGTGATGGGGCAATTAAGACATTAATTAGGAATATGGAAAACCCAAGTTTAAATTTATTTTCAGTCATAGAAGATCACTGTGTAACTCTGGGCCATGTCTTTCTCTCAGGTAAACTACTTCATACGGCTTTTATTGTGGAGAAAAATTAAAGGATGGAATACTACATACTCCACCTTGAACTTTTATGGCGAAAGCTGAATATTACAAGGAATGAATACATAAATGAATAAATAAATATATCTAAGCTTGTTGTTTAGTTAATTTCTTTTAGAAGTATTTCCTTCATCTCTAGTCAGATTTTAACTCTGTGTTTCACACTAATGGTTTATACATTCATCTGTAAAATGTACCTATATAGATGCATATAGACACGGTTTTGCACTTTTTATCAAATAAAATTACCAAAATATAAAATATAGTTTTAAAATAATTGGATGTCTGCAACAACAAGGAAGAGGACTGAGTGTCTTCCTAATTTCTCCTCTGCTCCTGTGATCTGTGAGAGGAATTAGTTAAGGAAAGGAATTGCATGACTATGATGTTTTTCTTTAATAATTGAAGCATTAGAGCTGTTTATATGCAATAGCAGTCAAGGAAGGAGGTTTTCTTCGCTAAGAACCCAATGAACCTTTCACAGGTTTTTTTTCCTCATATCCTAGATTTTTTTGCAGCAAAGTAGAGAATATTTAGAGTCAAGTGTGCTCCATCACTGGTGTTTTTCAAAGAAAGATTGAACAGCTGTTTTTCTGGGAAGCTCTGAGGATTGCTGATGTCATCAAGGGGTTAGACTAGTCTAGAAGTCCTCTAAAGTTCCTTGATTCTGTTATTTATTTATTTATTTATTTATATTTCTATACCGCCTTTCTCCCGTAGGACTCAAGGTGGTGTACAGTCAAGAAACATATAGACACACAAACATCATAAAATTGCTAATTAAAATTATTACTTAGTTTGATCAATTAAATAAAACCCAGAATTAGATAATATTTAAAAAATCATTGACATGTTCGTATGTTTAGCCCCGCCTGTTGGAACATCAGGGTCTTGAGGGCACGGCGGAAAGCACGGAGATCAGGGATATTCCGTATCTCTGGGGGCAGTTCATTCCAAAGGATTGGAGCCCCCACAGAGAAGGCCCTCCCCCTGGGAGTCGCCAGTCGACATAAGTTGACTGACGGTACCCTGAGTAGTCCCTCCCTGTGAGAACGAACTGGTCGGTGGGAGGCTATTGGTGGCAAAAGACGGTCTCGTAGGTACCCAGGTCCTAAGCCATGGAGCGCTTTAAAGGTGATAACTAACACCTTGAATCGCACCCGGAAGACCACCGGGAGCCAGTGCAGCTCGCGTAGGAGAGGTGTTACATGGGCGTAACGAGCTGCACCCATAATCACCCGCGTGGCTACATTCTGGACCAGTTGGAGCCTCCGAGTGCTTTTCAAGGGGAGCCCCATGTAGAGAGCATTACAGTAGTCCATACGGGAGGTAACTAGGGCATGAGTGACCGTGCGCAAGGCATCCCGATCCAGAAAGGGACGCAACTGGCGGATCAGGTGAACCTGATAAAAGGCACCCCTGGCCACGGCCGTCAAATGATCTTCTAAAGATAACCGTGAATCCAGGAGGACACCCAAGTTGCGGGCCCTCTCTGTGGGGAGCAAGATCTCATCCCCTATTGTCAGTGATGGTACTAGCTGACTATACCGGGACGCCGGAAGCCACAGCCACTCGGTCTTGGAGGGGTTGAGTCTGAGCTTGTTTCTCCCCATCCAGATCCACACGGCCTCCAGGCAACGGGACATCACAGCAAGGGCATCATTGGGGTGGTCTGGGGTGGAGATGTATAGCTGTGTGTCATCAGCATACTGATGAACACTCACCCCAAAACCACGGATGATCTCGCCTAGCGGTTTTACATAAATGTTGAACAGAAGGGGTGAGAGGACTGACCCTTGCGGCACCCCACAAATAAGGTGCCTCGAGGTCGACCTCTGCCCCCCTGCCAACACAAACTGCGAACGGTCAGAGAGGAAGGAGGAGAACCACTGAAGCACAGTGCCCCCTATTCCTAACCCCTCCAGCCAGTGCAGTAAGATACCATGGTCGATGGTATCAAAAGCCGCTGGGAGATCTAATAGGACCAGGATAGAGGAGCAACCTCTGTCCTGAGCCCTCCAGAGATCATCCACCAATGCGACCAATGCTGTTTCCGTGCTGTATCGTGACCTGAAGCCCGACTGGAACGGATCCAGATAGACAACTTCATCCAGGTATCGGGGTAGTTGTCGCGCCACCACACTCTCAACAACCTTCGCAACAAAGCGAAGATTGGAGACTGGACGATAATTTGATAATATAGCCGGGTCCAGGGAAGGCTTCTTGAGGAGGGGCTTCACAACCGCCTCTTTCAAGGTGGCGGGAAAGACACCCTCACTCAGAGAAGCATTTATAATCCCCTGGAGCCAGCCTCGTGTAACCTCTCGGGAGGCCAGTACCAACCAGGAGGGACACGGGTCCAATAAACATGTGGCAGCGTTAAGCTTGCCCAGAATCCTGTCCACGTCCTCAGGAGCCACAGAGTCAAACTCTTCCCAGATAACGCTCTCAAGATCTGCCCCTGTCTCCTCCCCTGGATCTACCCAATCGGAGTCCAGGCCTTCCCGAATCTGAGCGACTTTATCATGCAGGAATTGTACAAAATCCTCAGCTCGACCCTTTAAGGGATCTTCCCGTACCCCCACCTGAAGTAGGGAGCGGGTCACCCTAAACAGCGCAGCTGGGCGGTTCTCTGCAGATGCAATAAGAGCGGAGAAGTAGCTAGACTTCGCCGCTCTTATCGCCACTAGGTAGGTCTTAATATAAGATCTCACCTGTGTTCGGTCAGATTCAGATCGGCTTGTCCTCCAATTGCTCTCCAGGTGTCTTTTCTGACGCTTCATCTCTCTCAGCTCCTCGGAAAACCAAGGAGCTAGACGAGATCGGCATCGGGTCAGAGGCCGCAAAGGCACAACGCGGTCCAAGGCCCCAGTAGCCGCCCTGTCCCAGGCGACCACCAGGTCCTCAGTCGAGTTGTGAGCCAGAGCCTCAGGAAATGGCCCAAGCTCCATCAGGAACCTTTCGGGGTCCATCAGGCGCCTGGGACGGAACCATTTGGTTGGTTCCGTCTCCCTGCGGTGGGTGGAAGTGACTTGAAAGTCCATGTGAAGGAGGGAATGATCAGACCATGACAAGGGCTTGATGTCTATATCCCCTATTCTTAGATCATTCAGCCACTGATCAGAGACAAAAATCAAGTCCAGAGTGTGATTCCCCAAGTGGGTGGGGCCTTGAACTACCTGGGTCAGGTCCATGGCTGTCATGGAAGCCATGAACTCCCGAGCCATCTCCGACATCTCACCAGCGGATGGCAGGTTAAAATCCCCCATAACAATAAGTCTGGGGGTTTCCACCGCCACCCCGGCTATAATGTCGAGCAGCTCAGGTAGGACCGCTGTTACGTGGCAGGGAGCCAGGTACGCAATCAGTAGGCCCATCTGAATCCCCCGACCCCACTTCACAAGGAGGGACTCACATCCGGCTATCTGAGGAACAGTGGCCTCCCTCGGGCAAAGACTTTCTCTAATGATTGCTGCCACTCCCCCACCCCTTCCCTGAGTCCTTGGCTGATGGAATGCACGGAAACCTGGTGGGCACATTTCCACAAGGGGAACTCCTCCCTCCTGGCCTAACCAGGTCTCCGTAATCCCTGCCAGCTCAGCACCCCCCTCTGAAATAAGATCATGAATGAGGGGGGCTTTATTTACCACTGACCTGGCATTACATAACATCAGCCGTAGACCCAGGGTCTGAGACTCTGAACAACCCGGGAAACGAGCAGTGCTTTGGGGGTCGGAGTGGGCAATCGCTCATAAACAACGAGTGCGCACTCCCGAAACATAATATGGCCCCCTGCAGCCGTCATATCTGCCCCTCCCACTTACTATACTAATGCCCATCGCTTCATCCCCCTGCATCCTTGTCAGATTTCTGTCCCCATCCTCCCCACCATGATTATCAGACCCATTACCCCTTTCAGTGGATTTATGGATCCCCCCAGATCCATTCCCACAATCCCTCCCAGAACCCCTTAAAATAGAACTTAAAGATTTATCTAAAAACCCCCAAAGCCGTCGGTTTTTTGCAAACCACCTCTCAGGGTTCCAAAACCCGTCCTCAAGGGCGGCCCTTGATAACTGAGAGGGCCAGACATGCGAGAGGGGGGAATCTCGCAGTGCAAGGAGCTCCGCAGTTGAATACATCAAAGATAGGAGCGAGTTGAAGGAGATGAAGGATCAGTTTCTTCTAAGAGTGTTAGAGATGGTTAAGACAGGTAATTTAAAATAAGGGAGGAAATAGATGTAAAAGGGAGACCAGTATGTTACAAATGTCAATACATCGGAACATCATCGTCCTCTCATGATGATGGGAAGTCTTCTGGTTGTAGTAAGTCCATCCAAAGGAGGTGGGGGTAGAGGTCTCAAAGGGTCGTCCTCTCACAGTGACCAAACCATTTGAAACAAACAAAGAGAAGGTGGTCTATCTCCCCATAATCCAAGACTCTCGATGTCTGTATCTCCTCCAGTCCTGATACCAGCGATGGCCGAGGATTAGATCAAAAAAAGTAAGGCAGAGCCACTGGACAAAGTATTTAGGGTTAAATAATCAGGGTAATTTGGGGAATAGGTGGTAAATAAAGCTGCAGATCGATTTAAGATTGCAGGTCAACGCTGAATGGTCGTAATAGATCTAGATCTGATAAAGGAGAGAGGGACAGTTGAGGGGGAGAGTAAGTCATCATCTCCTGTTTGTAATCATCAGTCCCTATCCATCACCTTGCTCAGGCTACTTAGTTCAATTAGTTTAATAAGTCCTCAGAGTTTCAAGAAAGAGGAGTGCAACAGATCCCTAGAGGTTGAAGGGATCCTAACATTTATAGCCTTTAGAGCATTGCCCTCTCCTCTATTAACAACGAGGGCTTCCTTGTAGCCTCCTGGTGTTGCCGTCGCCGTCGCTACCATTAGCGCCATTCCCCTCGCCATTGTGGTAACCCCCCTTGCCATAGACATCATCGCCGCCGTGTTGCTACATGCAGCGCCTATTAGCCCAGGCATCATTATCAACACCCTATCCGGAGTCGCTGTTGCCACCGTCTCGCCAACCATTTCATCAGCTGTATTAGACTCAGTGGTTGACCCGGTCATGACAGCCAGGCTTTGATGTTGACATTCTCCCCACCGCCCTCAGTCTTTTTACTGACAAACAGCTGATCTTCGGGCTCGGCTCAGGTTTTATCCTTGGGCTCCATCCACAGCTCTATTGAGCCGAAAATACCTCAGCATGCTGGGAGGGGGTTCTGTGGATGGTTAATTGACCCCCACACTCTTGAAAATGTCGAAACATCTCCCTCCTAGCCTCGGAGTTTCAGCTCTGAGCTGCCATTTTGTTTTGCAACTGTCAACGGAATTTTTTATAATTTATTTTTTATAATTTTTTATTTGTTATACTATGATTTTCATAGGTTTTCACAACTATGACAGATCATCCCCAAATCTCACCTCTAGGTGGTTTTGTACTCCTCAGTGACACTTTTCTGTCAGTGTCTTTTCTGTCAGTGTTTGTTCATTGCTCCTATGGCAACTTCAAAGACCAGATCATTTCATGCCATTAAACCACCCAAGTCATTTCCCAAAAGCAATATATAGTGTTTTCTAGAATCACCCAACCATAAGCATGCCAAAATAATAGCAATGGGCTGCTCCTCACAGCCAGCTTAACAAATATTCCTCCAGTCTCTGAGTCAGCAGAAAAGAAGGCCAGAATAAACTGTGCTGTCTTGACAGTCCAACTCTAATTTGCCTAAGAATCAGGCTTGTGAGTGGTGTTCAGGCATGACAAACTTTTAAAGAAGTAATAGGTAGATTCCCCATGCCTTTGTCCCCCCCCCCAAATGTGACCAGCTGGGGAGGGGAGAATCCATCAATCATTTCTGTTAATTTTGGATGGGTATGAGGTGAGTTTTGACCAATGGCAAGACCAGCATGTTTAGCATCTGTGAATACTTGCTCTGGTTTTCTGAGATTGGAAAAATGCATGATTGTGTATGACTAAGGTCTTTTTTGTATCTGAAAGCTATGGTGTATTTCATCCTTTCTTTTTTGTTAGTTTCATTTTTGAGTACTTTTTCAAGTGAATCCTGAATCTTTTTTTGTTAAATCTACTGCTTAATTTAAATTCACATTTTATGCTGGCTGCAATATATGTTCATTTAGAGTTGTTTCCATTTAAAACACCTTAATGTCGCATACGCTTTAAATAACAAAATATGTTATTTAAAGTATTATAAGAACATGCTTATGATCACCCAATTTGGTGTATTTTTTTTTTCTCAGAAATAAGTTTCACTGAATTCAGGGAGATGTACCTCCTCTTAATTTTCTTGGTTGGCAGTTTAAAGCTATAATTTATAGTTTGCTATAAGCTATAGCACATAGTTTGGAATACTATAGTTTATTAAGTGCAATATATTTGCTTTTAAATGAAGATCATCATCAATTTTTTTGTGTGCCACTTGTGAAAATACCTCTGAACAATGTTAGTGCAATCCAGAATTTGTCAAGGAAAACTTCCAGCGAAACATCCAAAGGGAAAGTAACCATTTCAACTAATTAAAATGTGCATCTTTATCTCATGCAGATGTTAACTTTCCACAAAAATGTAAGTTAATTGAGCTATTATCCTGCAGGCAAGTTTCAAATGTTTCGCATTTGTTTCCAGTTTAATCATGTGCCATCCTGCTAAATCTTTACATGCAAGCTCAATGATAGGAAAAATTACAGTCCCAAAGGCAATTTCTGACATAGAAGAAATAAGATTATCTCAAAAGATTATTTTAGAGAACACTATTTCAGTTTTCCCTGTACCCTAAAGGGATTATTTAATCAGGTGTTAAAACTATGCTTTGATTCTAGACATAACTCCAACATATTATATCGTAACAAACTACAAAACTCAAACCAAATAATTGAGCTTAATCTGGGCCCTTTTATGGAGCAAGAAAAGCATTTGTAGATATAAATATGGGCAATGCACTTATCCTGGGTTCAGAACGTTAGCATTATTCTTTTTTATACTTATTTATTTATTATTTTTATTATTTATTTATTATTTAAATTTTTATACCACCCTTCTCCCGAGGGACTCAGGGCGGTGCACAGCCACAATAAAATACAATAAAATACATATATTTTAAAATATTTAAAATACTTATGCACTTTTTATTTTGCTCCTGTGATCTTGGCAAGAACATCATTTCATTTTTAGGGGGAAAAAATCTGCCACTCAATTCTCTCCATAACATCATAATAATCCAATATATGCTAATAATATTGTACTTCATCTATTGAACACAAGTATTGTAGCATCTCTTGATCTCATTATCTGCTTAAATAATTTTTGATACTTTAGATACTCTACCTTTGGACACCAACAAAACGTGTTCAGTGGATTAAACTTTTATCAATTTTCATGGAACATGATTTGAAATGGTTATGACATCTATGTGATATGCTCTCATTTGAAATATCAAAGACTTCGAAATGAAATCTTAAATAGTCTAAGCTAATAAATTGTTATTCCAATCAGAAATAGAGGATCTACCATATAATTCAAAGAAAGCTCAGGATATTGATCTTGATAATCCTATATAGGAGACAAATTGTCAGAAATTCTGGAAACCAGACAGACTTACTTCAGCTTTGATGCAAAAATGCAATAGAAAATTATACATCTCAGGTATTTAACTCCTATTAGGTTGGCATATGTATCACAATTATTCTTCCAACCTGTTGGAAAGGTTGTCAAAAGTGTCATTTTTTAAATTTGGGATAGTCATCAATATAACCTTTTGGCATAAATTTCTTGATGAGATAGTCAACTACTAATCAAAGATGTCCAGCATGAATAACATCTGGAAGAGTAAAAATTTCAACCTCCTGATCAAATGTAGATTAGTCAACACAGTTTTGTGTTGAAATGCTTTTGTGGGTGAAATGCTCCCGGTTCGGACTGGATCGCCTGATCCGGTAGCGATGATGGCGGGTGGTTCGGAGAACCGCTAGCAAAAATCCCTGCGCCCCCCCTCCATGCCCAGTTGAGCTGCACAATCAACAGAGGCTGTTTTTTTTTTACTTTTAAAAGCATTTTTTCTACAACATCTTCGACCAAAAAGATGCTTTTAAAAGTAAAAAAAAAAAAAAAAGCCTCTGATGATCGTGCAGCTCAGCTGGAATTGTTAGAGGCTTCTAAAAGCATTTTTTTCTTCAACCTCTTCAGCCGAAAAGGTTGTAGGAAAAAAAAATGCCTTTAAAAGCCTCTGGCGATCCCAGCTGAGTTGCCTGATCGTCAGAGGCTTCTAAAAGCATTTTTTTCTGCAACCTCTTAAGATTGTAGAAAAAATGCTTTTAAAAGTAAAAAAAAAAAAGTTGGCCACACCCACCCAGTCACATTACCCCCACCACCAAGCCACGCCCACAGAACCAGTAGTAACAAATTTTAGATTTCACCCCTGAATTTTTCCTATTGCTACTTATGGCTGCAAAATTTGGATTCTGAAAAAAGCAGATAAAAAAAGGGTGGAAGCCTTCAAACTATGGTGTTGAAGATGACTATTCTGTCTCCCATGGACTGCAGAAATTACAAACAAAGAAGATCAAACCTCGCCAAAATATCTCAGAGCCAAGATCGTCAAACAAAGGCTATCATATGTCATGCGAGCTGACTCACCCAAAAAGTCAATCATGCTGGAAATGATCAGTGGAAAAAGGAGAAGGGACCAGGTTAGTACCAATTGGCTGGACACTATAAAGGAAGACCTAAAGTATACCTTAAATCTATTGTTATTGACATCAACTATTACATCTTTTCAAGTTTGAAAAATTTGTGGTTCCTTTTTGGCCTGTGGATGCCATCTTGCAGTGATCTGTCAAGATGACAAACACAAAGGTAAAGAGGAGAGGGACACGTTATATGTTCTCAACACCCTTTCGCAAACATGGTGTTGTCCCTCTTGCTACCTACATGCAAATCTATAAGAAGGGTGATATTGTTGATATTAAGGGCACAGGAACAGTTCAAAAAGGTATGCCCCACAAATGTTACCATGGCAAGACTGGAAGAGTATATAACACTACTCAGCATGCTGTGGGCATTATTGTGAACAAGAAGATTAAAGGCAAGATCCTTGCTAAGAGAATCAATGTGCGCATTGAGCACATTAAGCATTCTAAGAGCAGAGACAGTTTTTTGCAGCGTGTGAAGGAAAATGAAAGGAAGAAAAAGGAAGCAAAGGAAAAGGGCACTTGGTTTGAGTTAAAACGCCAGCCTGCACCTCCAAGAGAAGCTCACTTTGTCAGAACCAATGGCAAAGAGCCAGAGTTGCTGGAACCAATTCCTTATGAATTTATGGCATAGTGTGTATGAACAAAATAAAATATCTTTGAAGTAAAACAAAAATTGTGGTTCCTGCCTCTGATATTTCGTTAATTTAACTCTATTTTTTTTCCGTAATGTAACTGAAGTGAGCTTATTGTTTAATTACCTAATTTCTGAATGATGCACAATTATTAATTTGGCTGCTAAGATTAAATAAATCCATCAATGCAATTTTTCCATTTTCAAATTCAGATGCAATCTTCATAGAGTTCCATAAGCAAACCATATATAGTAAGTAAGTAAGCTTTTTATTGCGGTCAGAGACCAAATTAAAATACACATACAAGGGGGGTATATTTTACAAATATAGATAGATCATGTGACAGTACACCATCTACTGCCTCAGATACAATCCATACTGTCAATACTAGTGATCCTCTGCTGTAGGGGTTACCCGTCTCTTCCCTCGTTTTTTTCCAGCCACGACTGCAGCAAAAATTTTTGCCACCTTTGGAGTTATATTCCATTGGAGTTATGTCCCATTGAAACTCTGTTGAAGCCTGGCACTCACTCTTGACTGTGATAACATCAAATTGTCCCCTGGTTATTGGCCATGGACTATCACCCCCCCTTGATGTTCAGATGTACTCGGTGAATGACCTTCGTGCCCTGCGAGATTCCCCCCTCTCGCAGGTCTGGCCCTCTTCGCTATCGAGGGCCTATCTTGATGACGGGCGTTGGAGCCCCGAGAGATGGCATGCAGCAAAGAAGAGTTTGAGGGGTTTTTTAAGTGGGTTTTTTAGTGGGTTTTTAACAAAAATCTTAAGGGGTTCGGGGGGGATTAAGGTGGGTCCTGGGGGAAATCCACCGGGTTCAAGACCAGCCTTAGCGAAGGGCCATGACATTAGGGACATAGAACCGGAGGTCGGGGAGGGGGGTGGAGTTCGATTTGAAGAGGGCTGTTCCATCAGCATAGTGAGTGGGAGGGGCAGATATGGCGGAAGCTGGGGACCATATCATGTTCCGGGAATGCGCACTCGCTATCTCAGAGCGATTGCGCATTCCGGTCCCCAATGCTTTTCTTGTTCCCCAGGTTGTCCAGATTCTCAGGGCCAGAGCCTTCGGCTGATGCTATGCAACGCCAGGTCCGTTGTTAATAAAGCCCCCCTCATCCATGATCTTATTCAGGAGGGGGAGGCGGACCTGGCGGGTATTACGGAGACCTGGTTGGGCCAGGAGGGGGGAGTCCCCCTCGTGGATATGTGCCCACCAGGTTTCCGCGCATTTCATCAGCCGAGGGCTCAGGGCAGGGGCGGGGGGGGTGGCGGTTATCATAAAGGAAGGTCTGGATCCAAGGGAGACCACTGTTCCACAGATAGCCGGATGTGAGTCCCTCTTTGTGAAGTGGGGTCGTGGAGTACAGATGGGCTTGTTGGTCACGTACCTGGCTCCCTGCCACGTGGCAACGGCCCTGCCTGAGCTGCTTAACGTTATAGCCGAGGTGGCGGTGGACACCCCCAGACTTGTCATCATGGGGGATTTCAACCTCCCATCTATCGGTGAAACGTCTGAGGTGGCTCGGGAGTTCATGGCTTCCATGACGGCCATGGACCTTACTCAGTTAATTCATGATTCCACTCACACGGGGGGACACACTCTGGACTTAGTTTTTGTCTCTGGTCAGTGGTTGAGTGGCCTTGATATAGGGGATATAGCCATCGAACCCTTGTCATGATCTGACCACTCGCTCCTTCGACTGGACTTTCTGACCGCTGCACCCCGCCGCAGGGAGGCGGGACCGACCAGGTGGTTCCGCCCCAGGCGCCTGATGGACCCTGATAGGTTCCAGATGGAGCTTGGGCCATTTCCTGAGACTCTGGCTCATGACTCGGCGGAAGACCTGGTGGCCGCCTGGGATAGTGCGGCTGCCGGGGCCTTGGACCGAGTCGTGCCTTTGCGGCCTCTGACCCGGCACCGAACTCACCTAGCTCCTTGGTTCTCCGAGGAGCTTAGGGAGATGAAGCGCTGGAAAAGACGCCTGGAGAGTAGTTGGAGGACCAGCCGCTCCGAATCTGACCGAACACTGGTGAGGTCTCATATTAAGACCTACCTAGTGGCGATAAAAGCGGCGAAAACGAGTTATTTTGCCGCTCTTATCGCATCATCAGATAATCGCCCAGCCGCCCTGTTTAGGGTGACCCGCTCCCTCCTTCATCTGGAGGTGCGGGATGATCCCTTGCAGGGTCGTGCTGAGGATTTTGTGCAGTATCTGTATGACAAAATCGCTCAGATTCGGGAAGGGCTGGCCTCTGACTGGGTATGTCCGGACGGGACGACTGAGGCAGGTCTTGAGAGTGTTACCTGGGGGGAGTTCGATCCTGTGGCTCCCGAGGACATGGACAGGGTCCTGGGACGGCTGAACGCGACCACATGTTTATTGGACCCGTGTCCCTCCTGGTTGGTACTGGCTTCCCGGGAGGTGACACGAGGCTGGCTCCAGAAGATTGTTAACGCTTCTTTGAGTGAGGAGATCCTGCCGACCGCTTTGAAAGAAGCGGTTGTGAGGCCCCTCCTCAAGAAGCCCTCTCTGGATCCGGCTGTTTTGGCTAACTATCGTCCAGTCTCCAACCTTCGCTTCATTGCGAAGGTTGTTGAGAGTGTGGTGGCGCAACAGCTTCCCCGGTACCTGGATGAAGCTGTCTATCTAGACCCGCTCCAGTCCGGCTTCCGGCCTGGGCACAGCACTGAAACGGCATTGGTCGCATTGGTGGATGATCTCTGGAGGGCCCGGGACAGGGGTTGTTCCTCTATCCTGGTCCTGTTAGACCTCTCAGCGGCTTTTGATACCATCGACCATGGTATCATGTTGCACCGGTTGGCGGGGTTGGGGGTGGGAGGCACCGTGCTGCGGTGGTTCTCCTCCTACCTCTCTGACCGGTCGCAATCTGTGTTGACAGGGGGGCAACGGTCGACCCCGAGGCACCTTGCTTGTGGGGTGCCACAAGGGTCGGTCCTTTCGCCCCTTCTGTTCAACATTTATGTAAAGCCGCTGGGTGAGATCATCCGTGGTTTTGGGGTGGAGTTCCATCAGTACGCTGATGACACCCAGCTGTACATCTCCACCCCAGACCACCCCAATGATGCCCTTGAAGTGATGTCCCAGTGTCTGGAGGCCGTGCGGGCCTGGATGGGGAGAAACAGGCTCCGACTCAACCCCTCCAAGACCGAGTGGCTGTGGCTTCCGGCGTCCCGATATAGCCAGCTGATGCCATCGCTGGCTATTGGGGGTGAATCACTCGCCCCCACGGAGAGGGCTCGTAACTTGGGCATCCTCCTGGATGCACGGCTGTCTTTGGAAGATCATTTGACGGCCGTGGCCAGGGGGGCTTTTTATCAGGTTCGCCTGATACGCCAGTTGCGTCCCTTTCTAGATCGGGACTCCCTACGCACAGTCACTCAAGCACTCGTCACTTCCCGCCTGGACTACTGTAACGCTCTCTACATGGGGCTCCCCCTGGGGTGCACCCGGAGACTCCAGCTGGTCCAGAACGCGGCCGCGCGGGGGATTATGGGGGCGACGAGGCGCTCCCATGTGACACCTCTCCTGCGCGAGCTGCACTGGCTTCCGGTGGTCTTCCGGGTGCGCTTCAAGGTGTTGGTGACCACCTTTAAAACGCTCCATGGCTTAGGGCCGGGGTATTTACGAGACCGCCTTCTGCCACCAATAGCCTCCCACCGGCCAGTACGCTCGCACAGAGTGGGCCTCCTCAGGGTGCCGTCCGCCAGACAATGTCGGCTGGCGACCCCCAGGGGGAGAGCCTTCTCTGTGGCGGCGCCCACCCTTTGGAACAACCTCCCCCCAGAGTTACATACAATAACAGACCTCCGGATTTTTCGTCGGGCCCTGAAAACCCATCTATTCCAACTAGCTGGGCTGGCTTGAGTCAAACTTTTAAACTATTTTAAATTGGAACTGTTTTTAATGATGGCCAAATTATTTAATTATTTTAATCAGTTTTTTTAATCTTTCTATGTCTGGATTTTACTTTGGCTGTGCACCGCCCTGAGTCCTATATTGGAGAAGGGCGGTATAGAAATTAAACAAATAAATAAATAAATATATTGGGGTCTGTGTCCTGAAGTAGGAAATAAAGGCTGAACAGATCAGGTGAACCAGGGAATCTTTGGGAAATAGGAGAAATGAATCTTGATCTTATGTCTCGGTAGTGGGGACATATGAATGTAATGTGGAACAGAGATTCCGGGGATCGGCCATCACATGTACAATAGATGGATTTTACTCCCCCCGAAAGCCTACTGTCAAGGACATTTGAGGGAATCACATTAAATCGTGCCTTCATAAATGCGAGCCTATGTTTGATAGAGTGTAACGCAGAGAGATAAGGCGGAGGGTGAGGCAAGGGAACAATACCAAGGGAAAACGGTGAGCATGTTCCCGATCCGTTTGCCAGATTTAATTGTCTATCAATGTTGTCCAGCCCTTGAAAAATCAATGATTTGGCAGCATCAGGGCCTAAAATGAAAGCTTCAATGGGGGAAATCCCAATCTTCAAAAGTTTTGTATAGATATTATGGGCCCAGGGACTATGAAAAGGGTCCCACCATAGGCATCGGCCTAGGTAATAGCCTGGGAGTCTAGTCCACAGGGACAACCAATAGCCAATTGCACGTTTCCACAAGATGGTAGCAACTGAGGATATGCCCAGTTCCAAACGAATTGCGGCATTATTTATGCAGGGAGGGACTCGGCGTAGGAACTGGCTGTGGACAGACTCAAGAGAGATGTTGGATTGGACCCAGAGGGGGGCGCCATAGGTGATAACAGCTATCACCTTTGCCCTGTAGACTTTTATTACTGAGGGAATGTGATGGGCTCCCTCAGTATGAAAAAAGTGCAAGAGGGCATGGGTGGAAATCTTAGCCTTATTACAGAGAGACTTAATCTGCACAGGCTACTTGGTATTGGATTGAAAGAGGATACCTAGATCTGTAGACCTGTTCCACTGGGATGCCATCAAGGAACCAATGATAAATTTTCCTGCTTCTTGCAAAAACCATGATTTAGACTTAGAGTGGTTTATATGCAGTTGGTTAGCACAGCAATAAGCAGAAAGGATTTTTAAGGCTCTACGTAGGCCCACCCAGGAAAATGAAAGTATTGCGGCATCGTCACATAGAGCAGGAGCAGACATCTATAATCAGCTAATCTAGGGGCATGGATGTAGACCATGTGATCCAAAAATGCCTTTCTCCAATCACTGATCATATATATGTATTTTAATATTTTTTCCAATTATATCATTTGCTTCTATACCCTGACCATTTTGCAACTTGTTCATAGAATGGGTGCTTCTTTTCCATTAATTTTGCCTTGGGCTCGAACGCTTATCAGCTTCATTCCATTCTACTTATTATTGCATCACAATTATTCCTATGCTAATCTAAAATACTCTTTTCAGGAATCAGTTTTGTCACTTTTTTTCAGTGATGTTGTATCTTTGGTCACTAAATGAACTGTTGTAAGTTGAGGACTACCCCTAGTCTTTATCCATGTCGATATTTTGGCTGATTTGTAGTTCCACTTTACTTATTTCTCTGTATTATGTCCCATAATTCTCTTTATTTTCCAATACTAAACTTACCGTGTAGCTTTTCAAACTTCTTGTTTTGAAGACTCTTATATACTTAAAGTAGCGGAATAGGTGATTTCTGAAACTGAATCGAAAGTGAAAGTCTCCACATGGTTGAAATCATGAGGCTTCCCTTTGGCTCCCATTGCTCAAACCCATGGGAAACCGTGGTCCTGTCGGAGAGCTTTTTTAACATTAGGGCTTTCAGAAGAGAGTGCAGCTTCCCAAAGGCAGTGTTCTGGGGAAAGGGTAGCAGTTCCTCAGTGGTTCAACTGAAAATAGGGTACCTCTTTGAATTAAGAGTGGTATACCAGGCATCCTCTTCCAGTCTAAGGTATCTGTTACATTGGATGATTGAAGAGGCAGGACTCAGAGTTCCACAAACAGCTCTTTATTTAACATCCCAGTATCATGCAGCCTTTGCCTGTCCGACAGCTCCCTTTAAATAAAAAATTTAATAATATTCAACCTATTTTCCCACCTGAAAAACAAACCCAATGAATTTAAACTATTATTTCCACCCTGGAAAGTGGACCTGAATGAAGCCTACGTTCCTTGGCTTCACTCCTTATTAGCATATGTAACAGTATTTTTGCCTTTCTCTGGGAGAATTTTGTGAATGGAGTGGTTCCTCTTTAGCCACCAGGGGGAAAGAGACTCAGAATTTCTATTTCCATGAACTTGGGGGGTTCAAAATAAAAAGACGGTTTATTGAACGGGGATGCCTGACCAGAAAAATGCTTCTGTTGCAGGATGCATTTCTGGAGTTGGAGGAATCCCATCCACCAACCATCTCCCCAGGAAAGTAGATTTTCTGGAAAGGATGAAAAAAAGAAAAGAAAAAGTATCAGTAGGAGCATCACACCCATTTAGGACACCAGTCTGCTGCAGTGGGCTCTTCTTTGCTGCTTTATGGTAAATTAGTCAATGACACCAGAGCTTGGGTGCATATATTTAGTCTTGTGTAAGTTGCTCCAATGGCCAGGAGTCATCTCACTCCAGCACCCAGAGCATTCCAGCACAATTCATTCAGGTTGGGAGAACTGAATAGAGGGCCTCCATCCCTCCCCAACAGAAAACAATTTGTCTTACCCATAGAATGCCTCTGCAGCCTGTTCCCCACTTTCATTTGACTCTACATCCAAAATATGTCTCTTGGCATATCAACAAACGCGCAGAAACAAAGCTTCTGCCATTACAAGTCAATATCTTCCAGGCTGTGGGTCCTGGAGGCCCTCTGCACTTCCACCAAATCCTGCAAATGGCAGTATCAAGCATAAATCCAAAGCTATCTGAATCCCAATAAGACGGCTAAAGCATTGGGTGCATACAGCCCCAGTGCTAAGAACAAGACAGCATTTGGAAGCCTTAACATTAGGAAGATCTATAACATAGTTTTTCCTTTCCCCAGTCAGGACTTGCAGCATGACCTCCATCAACCCAGTTATCAAATCTTTTTTTACCTCTGAGATAGGAGTTGTGTCCCCATCAGAAGAGTTCTTATCTTCCTTGGCTTTATCTTCTGTCATTTCAGTCCTTTCCAGAGGAAGAAAATGACATTTGCAAGGACAGAAAACTGACCATCTTACCAGCCAATGGGGTTGGACTGCCAATGGAATCACTCTGAGACATTATTCCTTTATCAAAAGCAGAAGTAGAGTGCAATTGCCTTCTTGGAAGCTTCGAATCCATCAGCTGAGAGCATGTACCTTGGCAAATTGAGAAGGGGCTTAACATCTTCCATCCTGGGGTTCTGGGTAGTCACCTGAACACCCATCAAAATGTGAGAGTAACAATTGTTCATTTGAAGGTATAAATCAAAATTCTCTGTGTGTGGTGGAATGTTGTCTGGATTTCCAGGAGGGAGGGCTGCATTCCAGAGGGCAAAGAGACTGCAGAAATTGAAAAATGTGGCCAACAAGCTCAAAATGACTCCTCCCTAACACTTTCCAATATTTTGCCCTCCAAGCTATCAAGATCTTTCTAGGAAACCAAGAGGATCTTCTTGACTTTCCTAGGCTGGCTGGGTTCCCCCAAATGAGAATTCCTCCTCTCCCCCATCTGGTCTTTAGCCATGAACACTCACTGGCCACGTTGCAAAACCATCCTTACCCCTGGGGATGGAAAGCTCTCCTTCTATTCAATTGGTTCCTGGGCCTCTTCAGTTATGAATATTATTTTTCTAGGGGTTCTGTGAAGAGAGAAGAGAAATAGACTTGAGGCAAGCAGTGTCAGGGCATCAATTAATCCCATGTTTGGCTCTGGGACTAATGACCCTGGTTTAGAGGAGATGGATCATGGCTTATTCCAAGTTGCAATATTCTGATAAAGAAAACGCGAAGGAAAGTTTCTAATAAAACTCATTTATTTGTTATAAAGAAAATAAAACACCTCACTAACTAAGAAAAGTAATTGTTACATTTTGGTAAGCAAGATCTCCTGCCGGTCCAGCCGGACCTCTGGCAAGAGAACAAAGGAAAGAGTGTGTGAAGCAAGTGAAAGAATGCGGACATGCGTAGTAAAACACTGATAAGGAACTTGGCAAACTACAGTAAGTCTATTAGTCCAAAAATAATGAAGCTCAGCTGGGAAATAAAAAAACGCTGTGACAAGCAGAAGAGTTGGGAAGCATGACTTTCTCCCCTACACACACACACCCAGTTTCTCGGCCACTGAGATGGCCAAGTTTGACCATACTTACTCTAGAAACCCTTTGTACTGGCATAGCCAAGCTAGATGTTGGCATTTCAGGCCATGAAGAAAGTGACTGACTGCTGGCTTTTCAGGCAAACTCACAACCTTGATCCCTTGGCAACCAAGGAAAGAATGGCCATTTTTTGAACCTACAGAATTATGGCAGCTCACTTGGGAGTAGGAGTGGCTAGGCAGCTCAGTAGTTAACTCTCTTTTGCCTTTCATGAGGGAAGCTGTCTGTTCAAGAGCAACAGAAAAGCACAATCGTGTGGCACAAAGCATAGAGGGAATCATAGGGTTGGAAGGGACTATGGTGGTCTACTAGTCCAACCAACTACCCAAGACAGAAGTTTTCATACCATTTCAAATAATTGTCCAATCTGTTTTTGAAAATCTCCAGCAATGGAGCACACACAATTCCAGGAGGCAAATTGCTCCACTGCTTAACAGTTCTCACCGTAAGGAAATTCTTTCTTATTTCCAGGGTTGGATCTGTCTGAGGAGCTTCCACCCGCAGCTTCTTGTCCTACCCTCAGCTACTATGGAGAACCAATTCCCTCTTCCCTGTGGCAGCCCTTCATGTATGGGAATACTTTTATCATGCCTCACCTCCTTCTTCTTTTCAAGGGGCTCTGCTTCTCTGCTGGTCCTCTTGGGCATTTAACCTTCCTTTCCCCTTTGGGTCAGCACAAACTGGCATCTTTTGACCACCTGTTAGTGGGTGCAAATCCTGTGTACTCAGAGGAAAAATTCTGTTGTTGTTTTTTTTTTGCTAACATAAATTTTCAGAGCTAACTAGTTGAGCTGGTGAAAAGGAATAACACATATGAAACTGAATCTATAACACATGGAACAAACAAAATGGTAAAAGTTATATTTATGTATATTTATGTAGTTACTTACCATGCACATCTAAATTATATTAAAGTAAAACATCTTCACAATCCCCAAGGCATGTCACAACTTTTGAGCACCCCTAACATTTGGAAATTGAAAGTTGAAAAATTTGACACACCCTACATTCAAAGCATATGAAATATTTGTGACCTGACAATTGATGGACTCTAGCAGGGGTCGGCAACCTGCGGCTCTGGAACCGCATGCAGCTCTTTAGGCCATCTGCTGCAGCTCCCTGTCCCATCACTGGTTGGCCCTGTCGCTTGCCCCTCTTATTTCTTTTTTGGACTCCAGCCTGAAGCGGTAGGAAGTGAAGGCTGCCTTATGCACAAATGTGGCACGAAGGTAGGTACAGGGCAGCTTCACTCCTGCACTCTCCTCCCTCCCTGAGCCAGGAGCGTGTGCACGTGTGGGGGGACCAGGGGTGAAATGCTTCCGGTTCGGACCGGCTCGGGCGAATAGGTAGTGGAGATTGAGGCTAGTTCGTCGAACCGGGAGCAATGGCTGGCTGGCCATGCCCCCGAACCGGTCCACGGTCCGCAGTCCTGCCATGCTTACCTGCCTTCCATGCTGCCTTCCTGGCATCCCGGTGGCCAGCTTGCGAAGACAGGCAAATAGAAGCCCACATGGAAGGCAGGCAAGCATGGCAGGGCTGCAGGGAAGGAGCTAGCATCTTACTCGCCCCCCCCCCCACCCCACTCAAGCAGTAGCTTCCCTGCTCAGCCCCGACAAGCTATGCATCCATAGCAATGGGGTTGTTTTGTTTGTCGCGGTGGTGCTTCGGGAGGGCAGGTGGACATATTCATTATAGTTGTCAGCTGCAGACGTCCGCCTGTCCTCCCTAAGTACCACCGCAGTGAACAAAGTAACCCTATTGCACTGTGCCTCCTTCTGCAGCCAAATGTGCCCAGCCGTGCTTGCCCTTTCCTCAAATCCTCTGTGCATGTCCAAGATGGCGCTTCATTGCTAGGTCACTGAGCTTCAGGGTGATGTCCTGGTTTAAGGAGGCTTCGGGGGGGCCAGTCTGATCATCTATGGCCCCCTGCCTGGGAAGAGGAGTGCCCGCTGAGCATTTTGAGAGCTTTTTCAGCTCTCCGGGACACCCCAGCTCTGAGGAGGATGGCGTTTGGTGGAGACGGCAGGAGACAGTGTGAAACGGTGGGCTCGGCCTGTGGGATGGCTGTGGCTGTTTTCCGTCCTTACTGGCGGCCGGTGGGGCAACAGCGGTGATGTCTGATGATGGTAGCACCAGAGCACTCCTGCGGAGTTTCCCATGCCCCTGGATGCTTCGGGAAAGATCTTTGGAGGCTAGAGGAGGCTGCGGACGACGGCGAGAGGGCCAGCGGTGGTGGTGGCGGTGGCGGCAATGGTGGCCACGATGAAGGTCGCGGGGACGGCAGTTGGAGCTAAGGCGGCTACCTAAAGACCTTGTAGACCGAATGAGATGGCATGGGATACTTGGCAGTCTTCAAACAGGATTTTCCTGGACGGCTGAAGGGTGCTTGGCCCTTAGGGGGAAGGGCTGCCCCTGTGTGGACCCAGAGACCTCCATGGTGAGCTGGAGGGGGCAGAGTTGGGGATCATTGTCATCAATTGGAAGTTCTGAGGGGCTGAGGGGGGGCCGGAAAATGACTATGGACACTTTGCTGCTTGTACTCCCCCCCTTCCTCTCTTTTGATCAAATTTAGTCCTATTGGGCCTTATTGTGGCCATGGCTGCCCTGCCTATCCTGGCCTGCTGAGTTACTCCTAATTCCCCCAATTCCATCATGTCCTCTCTGAATTTCTGCCGCTGCAAGATTCTTCCTGAACTAAATCCTGCCCCTTGAGCTGGAGGATTAGGCTTTTTGGACTCTCCTAACCCGTATGGGGAATAGGATCTGAGGACACAAGTCCGGAGGGAGTCAATGCATGGCTGCCCTTCACTACTGGTTTCCATCTATTTTAAGATTATTTCAACTGGTCGGCCTTCGTGAGAGGACGGTTGGGCCAAGAAATTTCTGGGTGTCAAACGGCATGTATCTCCCCTCCACTGCTGTGAGAGGGCAATGGAGTCCGGTTGCTTGTGCCATGGATTGGAACTTTTCCCCTGTGGATTTATAACATCATGGTGGCCACCTGACCACGGATTATTTTCACCCTAATGATCAGATGTACTCGGTGTCTGAGCTCATTGCCCTGCGAGACTCCCCCCTCTCGCAGGTTTGGCCCTCCATCCTATCGAGGGCCTATCGTGATGATGGATTTTGGAATCCTGAGAGATGGCATGTTGCGAGGAGGGGACTGTGGGGTTTTTTGGGGAAGTTTTTTAACAAGATTTTAAAGGGTTCTGGGAGGGAAGTGGTTTGTGTGGGTATGGGGGAGAACCCATGGGGGACGGAGCCTGGTCCGGCTGAGGAGCGTGGCATGGGAGGTGCGGGAATCGGGGTCAAGGAGGGGGTTAGAGCTTGTGTTGTTGATGGACATTATATCAGTACTGTGGGTGGGAGGAGCAGATATGGTGGGAGCAGGGGGCCATACCATGTTATGGGAGTGTGCGCTCGCTGTCTTTGAGCGGTGGCGTGCTCCGGCCTCCAATGCTCCTCTCATTCCCCAGGTTGCACAGACCCTCAGGCCCTGGGCCTTCAGCTGATGCTATGCAATGCCAGGTCCATGGTAAGTAAAAAACCCCTCATTTGTGATCTAGTTCAGGAGGGGAGAGCGGACCTGGTGGGTATTACGGAGACCTGGTTGGACCAAGAAAGGGAGGTCCCCCTTGTTGAAATGTACCCACCCGGTTTTCATGCATTTCATCAGCCGAGATCACAGGGGAGGGGCAGGGGGAAGGCGGTTGTTATTAAAGAGGGTCTTGGTCTGAGGGAGGCCACTGTTCCTCAGACGGCCGCATGTGAGTCCCTCCTTGTGAAGTGGGATCATGGGGCGCAGATGGGCTTGCTGGTTACGTACCTGGCTCCCTGCCACGTGGCGGTGGCCCTGCCTGAGCTGCTCAACATTATAGCCGCAGTGGCGGTTGATACCCCCAGGCTTATGGTCATGGGGGATTTTAACCTGCCATCCATCGGTGAGGCATCTGAGATGGCTCGGGAGTTCATGGCTTCCATACAGCCATGGACCTGACCCAGTTAGTTCATGGCCCTACTCACACGGGGGGAAACACGCTGGACCTGGTTTTTGTCTCTGGTCAGTGGTTGAGTGATCTTGAGATAGGGGATATAGTGATCGAGCCCTTGTCATGGTCAGATCACTCCTTCCTTCGCTTTGACCTTCGAACTGCCACACCCAGCCTCAGGGAGGCGGAACCAATGAGGTGGTTCCGCCCCAGGCACCTGATGGATCTGGATAGGTTCCAGATGGAGCTTGGGCCATTTCCTGAGGGTCTGGCTCACGGCTCGACTGAAGACCTAGTGGCTGCCTGGGATAGGGCAGCTGCTGGAGCTTTGGACCAGTTCGTGCCTTTGCGGCCTCTGACCTGGCACCAGTCTCACCTGGCTCCTTGGTTTACTGAGGAACTGAGGGAGATGAAGCATCAGAAAAGAGGCCTGGAGAGCAGTTGGAGGGCCAGCCGTTCTGAATCCGACTGAACACTGGTAAGGTCTTATATTAAGACCTACCTGGTGGCGATAAAAGCGGCAAAATGTAATTATTTTTCCGCTCTTATTGCATCATCAGATAATTGCCTGGCCGCCCTGTTTAGGGTGACCCGCTCCCTGCTCCACCAGGAAGCGCAGGAGGACCCATTAGAGGGTAGAGCCGAGGACTTGTATAGTATCTGTATGACAAAATCGCTCAGATTCGGGAAAACCTGGACTCTGATTCAGGGGGGATGATGGAGGCAGGTCTTGAAGAGTTTGATTCCATGATTCCCGAAGACGTGGACAGGATACTGGGTAGACTGAGCGTGGCCACATGTTTATTGGATCTGTGTCCCTCCTGGTTGGTGCTGGCCTCCTGGAAGGTTAAGCGAGGCTGGCTCCAGGGGATTATTAATGCTTCCTTAAGTGAGGGTGTCTTCCCTGCTGCCTTGAAAGAGGCGGTGGTGAGGCCTCTCCTCAAGAAGCCTTCCCTGGACCCAGCAGTGTTGGCAAATTACCGTCCAGTCTCCAACCTTTGCTTCGTTGCGAAGGTTGTTGAGAGTGTGGTAGCGTGACAGCTCCCTTAGTACCTGGATGAATCGTCGTATCTGGATCCGTTCCAGTCAGGCTTCAGGCCTGGGTACAGCATGGAAACGGCATTGGTCGCATTGGTTGATGATCTCTGGAGGGCTTGGGACAGGGGTTGTTCCTCTGTCTTGGTCCTATTAGACCTCTCAGCGGCTTTTGATACCATCGACCATGGTATCATGCTGCACTGGCTAGAGGAGTTAGGGGTGGGGGGCACCGTCCTACGGTGGTTCTCCTCCTTTCTCTCTGATCGGTCGCAGTCCATGTTGACAGGGGGCAGAGGTCGACCCCGAGGCCCCTTGTATGTGGGGTGCCACAAGGGTCGGTCCTCTCGCCCCTTCTGTTCAACATTTATGTGAAGCCGCTGGGTGAGATCATCCATGGTTTTGGGATGAAGTACCACCAGTATGCTGACGACACTCAGCTGTACATCTCCACCCCGGACCATCCCAATGATGCCCTTGAAGTGATGTCCCGGTGCCTGGAGGCTGTGTGGATCTAGATGGGGAGAAACAGACTCAGGCTCAACCCATCCAAGACCGAGTGGCTGTGGTTTCCGACATCCCGATATAGTCAGTTGGTGCCATCACTGACTATTGGGAGCGAGTCATCGGCCCCCACGGAGAGGGCTCGCAACTTAGGTGTCCTCCTGGACTCACGGCTGTCTTTGGAAGAGCACTTGACAGCTGTGGCCAGGGGGACTTTTTATCAGGTCCGCCTGATTCGCCAGTTGGGTCCCTTTCTGGATCAGGACTCGTTAAATACGTTCACTCATGCTCTCGTTACTTCCTGCCTAGATTACTGCAATGCTCTCTACATGGGGCTCCCCTTGAGGAGCACCTGGAGGCTCCAGCTGGTCCAGAATGCGGCCGCTCGAGTGGTTATGGGAGCGGCGTGGCGCTCCCATGTGACTCCCCTCCTGCGCGAGCTGCACTGGCTCCCAGTGGTCTTCCGGGTGCGCTTCAAGGTTCTGGTTACCACCTTTAGATGGCTTAGGACTGGGGTACCTACAACACCGCCTTCTGCCACCAATAGCCTCTCACCGACCAGTACACTCCCATAGAGAGGGTCTTCTCAGAGTGCTATTGGTCAAACAATGTCGACTGGCGGCCCCCAGGGGGAGAGCCTTCTCTGTGGGGGCACCTGCCATCTGGAACGAGCTTCCCCCAGAGATATGGAGGATCCCGGACCTGTGCACTTTCCCCTGCGCCCTCAAAACAGGCTGGTCTGGCCTAACCTCTCTTTTTAATTGCTTTTAAATTGGTTTTATAATTGGGGTGTTTTAAATATGGCCAAAGTATTTAATGTATTTTAAATGGTTTTTAACGTTTGTATTATGTATATTTTACTATTTTGGCTGTTCACTGCCCTGAGTCCTTCGGGAGTAGGGCGGTATATAAATTTAATTATAAATAAATTATAAATAAATAAATGGGCTGTGCATGGGGCACTTGGAGAGAGACCGAGCAAGAGATCTCTCCAACCTCTGTTTGTGTGTGTGTGAGAGAGAGAGAGGGAGGAAGGGAGCGATCTGAAGCCGAGGCACCCAAACTTCTGGCAGCAGCAGGGTCGGCTTCTGAGCAGCCCTGAGTCAGCCAGCTCCACCTGACCTACTCACTGAGTCTTGCTGTTCTCCTGCCCCCCCCCCTCAAGCAGCGGCAGGCTCTGCAGGACAATAGGACCTCTCATTTTTCCCACAGCACGGCATACGCTTGCTACCTCTGCTTGTCTGCTTGCAAGCAATGATCTTCTCTGCTTCTCTCAGGATGTTGGTGCTGGCACCATGGATGCATAGCTTGTTGGGGCTAAGCAGGGAAGCCGCTGTTTCAGTGGGGTGGGGGTGGGGGCGAGGAGAACAGTGAGACTCAGCGAGTAGGTCAAGTGGATCGGAGTCCCAGCTGATGGCTAGAGGAAAAAAAAACTGTTTAAATTCTTGCCGCGGGGCTTCAAAGAGCTAGCTGCAAAGAGGTAAATTCCTGGAGTAAATTTTTTTCCCCCTAGCTTTGCTGAAAAGCGAAATTGAAAGTAAGCAGGGTCTTGGCTGCAACGTGACAAAATGAGGCAGAGAGATTTCTTTTTCCTCACCAAAAAAGGTAGGTGAAAACAATGGGAAATTTAGGGCAAGAGGAGGTTCAAGATTTTAAAACACAAAAGAAAAAAAGCTCTATTTAACTAGGGAATTGTAATAATTGAGATACTATTAATTGTATATTGTGTTGAAAGCAGAAATGGTTAAGTTGTGGTTTGGAGGAATATATGGGGGAAATTATTTGGTTTATTATTATTGGTAAATATAATTAATTGATTTGTAAGAAATTGGATTGCATGGAAATAATTGGAATATTCATGTTCATATTGATTAATATACAAAAAAGATAGTTATATAACTAATTGATTTATATTAAAATGTTGAATTTGTATTAAACAACTGTATTACATAATTAACCAATGTGAGGATGGATATAAAAATAGATGACAATGCGAAGGGGTATAGTATAGAACAGAAGGGAAAAATTGAATTTGATTAAGATTAGAGATGAGGATGAAGGGTAATATTGGTTTTTTAAAAAAATAGATGAGGAATAAATATGGTAAAAAGGAAATATAGAAATTGTAAATTTAATTGAAATGACTAAATACTGTGTTGGAAGAAATCTCCTTCTGGGTTCTGCTCCAAGTGGGGAAAAAGACACTGGAAACATGGAGACTGCTTGGAAAGATGTTTAATGGTGGACAGGATCACATGGCTTGATGGGGCCCATTGTGTTAGTTTCTGTTGCTATTGTGTTGCAAATGTCCTTTGACAAAGGATTGACTTTCTGCCTCTGGCCCATTAACAAAAGGTGGGGGGCAGGAAGGTGGGAGCTGATTTGTCTGTAAAATATGCTTCTCCATTTCTCATCCAGGGAAATATAATATTCTGCTTTTTTAATATTTCCCAAAATATTTCATTCTTCTAGGAAAGGGGTGAGTGCTAACCTCCTACAACTATTTAAATTTGTGAACCGGCCAAATACTTTGTTCAAAGAAAATACGTTGTATGTTTGTATGTGTGTTTCTAATTATTGCTATTTATTCCTATTTGTTCTCTTTTATTCTTTAAAGTTTAACAATTCATTCTTTATCTTAATATCTTTATATTTGTTTGGGGTTGGCTTTCTTCCCTTTCATCTTTTTTATTGTACAGCAATCTTTCTCCTTAAACCTACCACCTCTGTCTTTTCTTTCTTACTTACTTTCTCTTCCCCCCCTCTTCTTCTTCTCCCTACTTCCTCTTTCTTTCTCCTTCTCCTCCTCTCTTCCTCCCTCTCTTACCCTCATTCCTACTCTAATTTCCCTTCCCTTCCTTCATCCCTCTCTATTGCTGTATCCTTTTATGCATATGGACTACTCAGAGGGCTGAAAAAGTTATTTTTGACTGGTCCTCGCACTTTTGACCAGTCCTCGAACTTACGACTGTCCTCACAATTTACGTTTTTGCCCTGTCTTGTCACCATGGTGAAGAGAAGCAGTTGTGAAATGAGTGACACGGTTGTTAAGAATTGTACAATGGGCATAAATGATGACCAGTCATAACTGTGAAGACCGGTCAAAAGTGCGAGGACCTGTCAGAAATCACATTTTTCAGCCCTCTGGGTAGTCCTTTTGTGCACAGGGACTACTCAGAGGGCTGAAAAAGTTATTTTTGACTGGTCCTCGCACTTTTGACCAGTCCTCGAATTTACGACTGTCCTCACATTTTACATTTTTTGCCCTATTGAAGAGAAGCAGTTGAAGAGAAGCAGTTGTGAAATGAGTGACATGGTTGTTAAGAATGCTGCACAGGCATAAATGTGAGGATGGTCATAAGTGTGAGGACCAGTCAAAAGTGTGAGGACCTGTCAGAAATGACTTTTTTCAGCCCTCTGAGTAGCCCCTGTACACATAGCCATGGCCACCCAGTCACATGACCAGCTAGCCACGCCCACCCGGTCACATGACCTCCAAGCCACACCCACAAAATAAGCCACGCCCACAAAACTGGTAGTAAAAAATTTAGAACCCACCCCTGGTTGGGCGTCACCACAACATGAGGAACTGTATTAAAGGGTCGCAGCATTAGGAAGGTTGAGAACCACTGCAGTAGAGCATTTCTTAATATATGACTTTTAAAAGTCTTATCTACTTTCTTGTCATACAATAGGTAAGCATGCCAGCCGTAGACCAGACTGTATCCTTCAATATTCAGTATCTCTTCCTCCGTTAAATTTATCCAATCTGTAATTGCTGAGAGGATAGCAGCTTCATAATACAGTCTTAAGTTGGGCATTTTAAGACCACCTCTTTCTCGGGTATCTTGCATTATCTTTTGATTAACTCGTGGTTTCTTCCCTGCCCACACAAACTTGTTTATGCCCTTCTGCCATTCCTTCAAATTTTCATCTTTTTTAAGTATAGGTATCATTTGAAAAAGAAATAAGAATCTTGGTAAGATATTCATTTTTACAGCGGCTATCCTAGCCAGCAAAGACAGTTGCAATTTCTTCCAATTTTCCATCTCTTTCTGTATTTTTTGCCATAACGGTTCATAATTATGTTGATATAATTTCATATTTGCAGTCATAATATAAACCCCTAAATATTTAACCTTCTTAACTATTTCAAATCCTGTTAACCTTTCTATCTCTTCTTTCTGGCTTCTGTCCATGTTTTTAGCTATTATCTTTGTTTTAGCTGTATTTATTTTAAAACCAGATACTTGTCCATATGAGCAGATTATATCCATCAAGGCTGTAATCGATTGTACCGGTTGGGCTAAGGTAACCACCAGGTCATCCGCAAATGCTCGTAACTTATATTCATGCCGTCTAATTCTAATTCCCTTTATTATATCAGTCCCACATATTTTATTTAATAAAATTTCCAGCGTCAAAATAAACAATAACGGAGACAAGGGACAGCCTTGCCTTGTTCCTTTTTCTATATTAAAATTATCTGTTAAACCACCATTGATTATTATTTGCACTGTTTGTTTTTGATATATTGCCTTAATAGATTGTATAAAATGTTCTCCAAATTGCATCCTTTCTATTAGTTTTAATAAGAATTGCCAATTCAATCTGTCAAAAGCTTTTTCAGCATCCAGAAAAACTAGCACTGCGGGGACCTGGTTGTTCCTTCCCAAATACTCTAATAAGTTAACAATTTGCCTTACATTACTTTTCATTTGTCTTCCATTTATAAAAACCAGTTTGATCATGATGAATCATGTGCTGCATAACTGTCATTAATCTGTTTGCTAAAATTTTAGCAAAAATCTTATAGTCTGTATTTAAAAGTGAAATCGGCCTATAGTTTTTAGGATCTGTATAGTCTTGCCCATCTTTTGGGATCAGCGATATAAATGCTGTCTTCCAAGTTGGAGGTACCCCTCCTCCCTGTTGTATATTATTGAATAATTCCTTCAGTGGTTCCACCATTTCCTCCTGTAAACTTTTATAATAAATAGCTGTCAAACCATCCGTTCCAGGAGCTTTACCCACTTTCAACTGCTTAATTGCAAACATAATTTCCTTGGAAGTTATCAATTGATTTAAGCTATCCCTCTGCTCTTTTGAAGTTATACAAATATTCTCTTTCTGCAGATATCTATCTATATCTATATCTTGAATTTTATCACCAGTATACAGCCTTGAATAAAACTCTAAAAAGACTTTTTTAATCACTTCTTGCTCGTAAACCTCCTTACCCTTGTATTTTATTTTCTCATTGTCCTTGCTTTCTGCTTTTTCCTTAACAAATATGCCAACCACCTACCTGGTTTATTGGCATTACAAAAAGTATTATATTTTGCATACTGTAAGTTGGTTGCCACTTGATCTGCTATTAACATATTAAACTGACCCTTCAGTAAATTAATTGCCTCTTTAATTTTCTTATCTGTTGGGTTGGCTATTAAGGCCCGTTCCTGTTTATTAATCTCCTCTTCTAATTCTTTTCTTTTCTGGGGGAATGAAATGGCAAGGCGATGGCTGGAGCATTAGTGCAGGAGAGAAGCCACATCCTGTTAAGACCCTCCTAAGCAAGCAACCACTTTGGCGCTCACTTGGGGTCTCTCCGTATGTGCACATCAGTGGTGGATTGCCCCCGGTTTGCACTGGTTCTATAGAATTGATAGTAAAACCGGCAGGAGGCTCCGCCCACTGACCCTGACATCATGAAAATGCTTCCCTTTGTGAACCAGTAGTAAAGGTAAGTAGAACCAACTCCTGGTGTGCACGCTCCCAGCTCAGCCACAGCTGGCCAGGGCATCACGAGAGGAGTGGGGAGGAGGACGGTCGCCTGAAGGGAGGGTGGAGAGAGAGACACGCACACATATAAGAGAGAGAGAGAGAAAAAGAGAGAGAGAGAGAGAGACATAGAGTGATACATAGAGAGGCATGAGAGAGGGGAAGAGAGGGAGAGGAGAGGGAGAGATACAGAGGGAGAGAGACAGGGGGGAAGGAGGGGGAGATAGGGAGAGGAGGAAACAGAATGGTTTTGTGGTTGGATAGGTGTGGCTGGGGAGGTCATGTGACTGGGTGGGAGTGATTGACATTGAGTTGGCCACGCCCATCCAGGTTTTGTGCCTCCAGTGCGTTTTTTTCTGTGGAAAATGAGTCCAAGTGGCTCTTTGAGTGTTTAAGGTTGCCAACCCCTGGACTATAAGTTAATTGTTGTCTTTTAAATGTGGCTTCATTGCTGGCAACCAGTGATTTCTAGATTATGTTTCTGGGCATATCTCGTGGCAAGTATTTTAAGACTTCCCAGTTTGTGCAGCATAGATCTACACCACTTTTGAGATTCTATGATGAGATATGTGTCAGTCTGTGGCAACCTTAATGAGGAGCCTAGTTAAAGAGCAAAGGCACAGATTTCTACCAATAATAATGAATGGGGTCATCCTTCCAAGGGAAAGTAGGCATTCATCTGATGCATTCTTTTCTACAGAGCAAAACAGGGAAATTTTGCATCCTTCTCAGAAGGTAAAGAAGGCTGGATTGACACATTGCACTAAATCCCTGATGGCATGTGTGGCATGTGTGCCAGTGGTGGCACACAGAGCCCTCTCTGTGGGCACGCGCACCGTCACCCGCTGCTCTTCTGGGTTCTGTCACAGCCTTGAGACATGAACCTCCACTAGTCAAGTTGCAAAACCATCCTTACCCCTGGGAATGAAGATGTGTCTCTATCACAAGAGCTCTCCTGCTCCTCAATCCGTTCCTGTGCCTCTTCAGTCTTGACCAATCCTGACATGTCAAAGAATATCCACCTAGCTCAGCCTCCCCTTTCTCAGACCAGCTAGTTTTAGAGAGTCATTGAGGCCAACTGGAGGTTTATCTGTGTTTTCAGGGTCACCTGAGTAGTGCAAGTGGATTTGCAGCCTTCTTGGAAATGTTGAAAGGACTGGACTTGCTAAAAGAATGCAAATGACCAGCTGTCTGCAAGGAGTATAAATCTTTCCATTCCCCACCATCCAGTAAGAACTGAAGAAGCTTCTTGGATGAAAAGTGAAATGTCTTCATAAAAAAACAGAAAGTCCAGTTGCCTCTTGAAAAATCACCTTTGGGTCTTGGTATAGATGATATTGAAAGTCATTTAAAGATCAGGGAGATGTAGGCCAATTATTCCACCCATTCCAGGGTGTCCAGAGGCCATCGGCAAGCACAACTAATAATGTGCTATGCCATATATCCAGACAGAAAAGAAGGTCTGCTTCATCCAGGGCTATCTGCAGGTGTACCCTCTCAATAATTTTTTTTCCAAAAAGGGAAAGTTGGAAACTGGATAAAAGTTATCCAACAGGGTTGGATCCAAGGGAGTGCATCACTACCTTCTTCAAAACTACTGAGATCATCCCTTTCTGAAAGGCACTAATCATCATGTTAATACTGCACCTTTATAAAATTCTATTTTCTATATACTAATAAAAGTTAGAAAAAACATGTTACTTTTGTTGGCTGCATATATTTAAAGCTGCATTGTACAACAAAGTTTCCAATGAAGACCTTAAAAGTTTTTAAGACTCAAGCACTAATATTAACTGAAAATAATACTGCTCATACTACTACTGTAGCCACAGAAGTGTTTCCAATTTATCCTGATTCTTTAAGGCGAATATTAGAATTGTTATATAATAATGAGATAGAAAGGAAAACTCAGAAAGATATCTGAAATTATTGTACAAATAATCTTTGAGAGCCTGTCCATTATGGTCACATTTTGCAACGATCATTAGGTGAAGTGTCTCATCTAACGACCTGTCTATCCCTATCCTCCCCAATCGTTAAAAGAGTGTTAAATGGAGCACGGGGTGCCTCAAAGTTGGGGACAGCTCTTGGAGGCCTAGCAAAATCCCAGGCTTACCTGCCCTGGTCCTCTCAAAGACTCCCTCACCCATGAGACACCTCATGGTCTACTTCTTGCCCTTTGGGTCCCCACAGCCTTTTCTCACTCCCACTGGGTCCCTCAAGGCTTAGGCCTGATTCCCACCCCCACCAGGTCAAAAACCCTCCTTCTCATTTACTTTTTGAAGAGTTGCGAGGCTTTCAGAACACTGGAATTGATTGCTTCTTTATGCAGCCGCATAGTGCTGTTCCAGAAGCAGCTGCCATTTTGTCCTACCCACAAAATTACACCTATGTTCTGGTTGCTGCCATGTGAACCAAGAATAAACAGTTTCATTTTGCTTTGTAAATGTTTCTGCAGCCCTGTGCAGACCCTGTTAAGGCAGCCAAATCAAGCAGTTTGTCTGACAGCAGCCATTTTCTCCAAGCCCACAGGTGGGCAGGAAAAAATGGCCGCCACATTCATGTTACTGCCATACAGCCCAGGGAGAAACTGCTTCATTATGCTGCCTTAACAGGGTCTGAATAGTGCTACAGAAGCTTCTGAATGCTCCAGAAAGGTTCTATACCACTATGCAGGCCTCATTAAGGCAGCAAAATAAAGTAGGTTGTCTAATGGCCGCCATTTTTCCCCCAGTCCACAAACGGGCAGGACAAAATGGCAGCTGTGTTAGGGTTCCCTCCATGTGGCTGAGGCCTTCCCACCTCTCCCAAGATGACATATGTACAGTTGCTTATATCATACCAATAAGGAACAACGTGGACTTTATAACTCCTTCGGACACTCAAAGGAGCTAGTTTTCCAGCTAATTCATTTTAAGAAACAGTATAATCTTTTCTACAGTCAGCCTCTTTCGCTCCTGATAGTAAGTATCAAGGTGGGTCTTAGCTAACTGCTGTTCTTAACAATGGCTCTATCACAGGGTGAAATCTAATTTTTTTTGCTACCGGTTCTGTGGGCGTGGCTTAATTAGTGGGTGGGGCTTGGTGGTGAGGTGACTGGGAGGGCGTGGCTTGTTGGTCAGATGGGCGTGGCCAAGTCAATGTCACTTCTTTGCCCTTTCTTAACCTACAAAACACAACACAACTGGCTCATCCACAATGTAAAAGCAGCTGTGCTAGACCCAAAATGGCCCCTGCAACAAGCAGGAACCTCACACAGCCACAAAAAGCCCCAAAAAAACAACTTTCACACTTTACACACACACAACACAACACAACATAACTGGCTCACCCACAATCTAAAAGCAGCTGTGCTAGACCCAAAATGGCCCCTGCAACAAGCAGGAACCTCACACAGCCACAAAAAGCCCAAATAAACAACTTTCACACTTTACAGATACAAAATTCCACATACAGCTTTGTGAGATTTTGTGTGTTTGTTTAGTTAGAGTGAAACACTACAGAAACACACTAAATCTCAGAAAGCTGCACAAATATTATTTTATTTTATTTTTATTTTTATATAAAAGCAGCTAAATTTAAAACTTCCTAAACTTTAAATGGCTAGGTCTAAAAAAGAACAACTAAAAAACCCCCAATTAACTATTTTTTTTAAAGCTCCCAAGGGGAAAAAAACTTACCCAATAGAACAGGGGGCTCCAAACCTGGCAATTTTAAGCAAAGCTGGCTGAGGAATTCTGGGAGTTGAAGTCCACAAGTCTTAAAGTTGCCAAGGTTGGAGACCCCTGCAATAGAAGGTACAAGGCAGTCAGGAAGGCAGGCAGGCAGATAGAGCTGCTCACCAATGAGCTTGATTGCAGGCAGGGAGATTCAGCAGGGATTACAGCAAGGCGTTGCGACCAGCAGCTAAGGTAAGCAAGCTGGAAGCTGGAGGCTGGAGTGGGGGAGGGAGGGATTTTTGCAACCGGTTAGCAGGCAACTCAGCTGGGATCATCAGAGCTTGGATCGTCAGAGCCATTTAAAAGAAAAAACTTTTTTTCTTTTAAATGGCTCTGACGATCGAAGCTGAGTTGCCTGATTAGCAACTCATTAGTAACTTTTTTAAAAGAAAAAAAAGGCTCTGATGATCGCGCAGCTCAGCTGGGCATGGGGGGCGGGGGCAGGGATTTTTGCTACCGGTTCTCTGAACTGCCCGCCACAATCGCTACCTACTCGCTCGAGCCGGTCTGAACCGGGAGCATTTCACCCCTGTTCTAACAGGCAAAAGCATAGACAACATGATTCAAATGAATTAGCTCTTCTTAAAGCTCATTCAGGGTTCATTCAGGGCACAAAAGGCTCTTAAGAGTTTTCCAATAAATTAATAGGCCAGGCCCCTTATGTGAAGGCAACCAGTTTATTATTTTTCAAATCTCATCTCCAAGCCAAATCAAAACAACTGTTAGTGACATCACTTACTCTTTTCAAGCTCATTGGCTGGAGGTTACCATGGCAAGCATCCACTTTTCCAGAATCATCCATTAATCTGAACCACAGTTCTGGGAGGCTCTGTTCAAAAATAACTGGAAAGCGAGTGGATTGGATGGTTGGCATTGTCTGCATAGAAAGAATATCCCTCATTTGGGGATTCAGGTTTAAATTGTTGCCACAGGCTGCCAATCCAAACCCTGAGGGGAAATATATGTTATTCTGTTATTCTGTTATTTGCTCGTACCTGCTTTGATTGTAACTTCCATACCTGTGACTGAATCTCATCATCCACCATGTTGAAGATGCACATCTCTGGGATAAAGCTGGTGGGGAGGTGTGCTAAGAAAAAAGTGCCAAAAAAGTGGCTTCAGGATGACCCAGTTTGAGGAGCATTGTGACCAAAAAGGTAAAAAATGACTTGGCTTGAAATTTCAGGAAGTTAACTAAAAAGAGACTCCATTGGATAGATATACTTCCAGTCCCACTGTTGTACATTAACTAGAATCAAACCTAGAGACTCTGGTATCCTGACAAATAGTCAATGTTGTTTCCGAAACACACACAGTCTGGTGACTGAAGTAACTTTTTTTTATTTTTTTTTATTTTTTTATCACACTTTTATTAAATAACTCAAGGCAGTGGATATACCTAAGACTTCTTCATCCTCTTATTTTCTCCACAACAACCCTGTGAGGTACAACCATCTTCTTCTCTTTTCCTCCACCTTTCCAGACTTCTCCAGGGAGTTTCATCTGTATTGATGAAAATCAGTGTGGACTGTTAGTGGCCACATAGATCAATTTTCTCCTAGATGAACTGCCCCAATCTAGTCTTTCAGGTCTTCCAACAGGGCACCTGTTATGTATGTATCTATTTTGTGCGGGAAATTCAAATGCAGCAATGCTTGTGATTGGTTAACGGGTATTTCAGAACTGTATATAAGAGGGCTGTTGCCTGTGTTTCTTTGCTGAAGTCTCACCCTGAATTAAAGAGCTGTTGTCACTAGCTTGCTTGTGTCTCTCGTTATTCCCGCACTACAACATTGGTGACAAAGGTGGGATCGAGGCCACAAGAAGCAAATCAAAAAGAGCTCTGAGTTTCAGCTAGGGTGACGAGCGGACTAAGGACACATACTGCGATGTCTGCCTACGTTCCGCCAAAACCCTTCGAACCGACCTGAGAGAAGTGGGGGTCGTATCTGACCAGGTTCGAGTGTTCCCTGGAAGCAAGTGAAATGCAAGGGATCTCTGCGAATCGAAAAAGAGCTCTCTTCTTGAGCCACTGCGGGCCAGACGTTTTTGAAATGGCCGAGTCCCTCTGCGAGCCAACTCCAATCCAGATGGTCCCCTGGGACGTCCTACAAGCAAACCTGAGAGCCCACTATGCTCCCGTTCCTTCGAAGTTTGTACAACGCTATGAGCTCCAGCAACGAGTACAAAGAGAAGGAAAACCGGTCAGTGCATATGTGGCTGCCCTTCGCAAAGCCACAACGCATTGCGACTACCGGGATCTAGACAATGCGCTCCTTGAACAGTTGATTTGTGGTGTGAGAGACACTCGATTACAGAGGCGCCTACTAGTGAAGCCAGATTTGATATTAGCCGGCGCGTTAGATGAAGCAAGAGCGCACGAAGCGTCCACGAAGGCTTCCGAAGCGCTACAACGTCCACAGCCGAGCAAAGACAGCCCAAAGTCAGCACCTGTTCATCAAGAGGAGGCGTGAACCAGTACAGAGGAAGAGTCAGACGAGGACGTCTTCCACACTGACAAAAAGAAGGGCGAGCAAGGTTGTCGCCGAGAAAACTGCTCGAGCTGTGGTGGAGCTCATGAGAGACAATCCTGCAAATACTGAGACGCCATTTGCAGGCGTTGCGAAAAGAAGGGCCATTTGGCCAGAGTCTGTAGAGCTCAATTTCCTTGAAATAACAAGTCACGTGACTATCACGACCAACCAGAACTGACACATTCAAACCTGCCAACCAGAGATGGTGGCACGAGAAAACGGCGCGAGAATCAAAAGCGAGAAACCTACAGCACAAGAATCGGCCAAGCCAGCATGTTTGTAGAGGAAAAGGTCTACACGAGAGTAGAAATTGAAGGGAGACCATGCGACATGGAAATCGACACCAGGTCTACCCTGTCAATCATGTCCTGGGCTACGCTTAAATCGCTTCTACCGAAGTTCCAGAGAAACCAGCTTTCTCGGCAACGAGTTCGCCTCCTCGACTACCAAGGAAACCGAGTTCCTGTGGAAGGTGTGGGCACGTTCCGGGTCACCTATGGTGAGTTCCAGAAAGAGCTTCCCCTGACCATCATCAGCAAGCTGCTGTCAAGTCTCCTGGGCCTAGCTTGGTTTCGAGCCCTCGGCATGGGCTTCACGGGTGTCCACAGCATTGGCAGACCATTTCTAAAAGAAAGCCTCCTGCACGAAATCCAGGACGTTTTTGAAGAGACGCTAGGCAAGTATGTGGGGACCCTATCTCTTTTAATTTAGACCCTAATGTAGCCCAGATTAGGTTAAAGGCAAGATGAGTACCATTTGCCCTAAAACCAAAAATAGACACAGAACTTGACAAATTAATCAAACAAGGTGCTAGTTCCTGTAGATCATGCTAAGTAGGAAACCCCCATAGTCACGCCAGTAAAGTCAGATGGATCAATCAATCTGCGCTGATTATAAATGCACGATCAATAAAGTGTTGCAACAGAGCACCTATCCAGTTCCGATCGTCCACCATCTACTTCACTCCCTGGGCCCTGGCAAGATATTCGCTAAATTAGACCTTGCGCAGGCGTACCAGCAGCTGCCGGTAGATGACGCTATGGCAGAATCACAAACTATAGTAATGCACAGAGGTGCGTTCATATGCACTAGACTACAGTTTGGGGTTAGCATTGCCCCAGGGCTCTTCCAGACCACTATGGAGCGCCTTCTACAAAGACTCCCGGGGGTTGTTCCCTATTTTGACGATGTCCTCATTAGTGGCCAGAATGAGGCACAGCTTGGAGATAGAGTTAGACAAATGCTAGCCAGGTTTAGAGAAGCGGGACTTAAACTCAAAAAGTCCAAATGTAAAATTACGGTACCCTTCCGTAGAATTTTTGGGCTACCAAATCGACGGCACAGGCATTCACCCCACAGAGAGCAAAGTAAGGGCCATCCAAAATGCACCCACGCCAAAGTCGAAGGCCGAACTGAAGGCCTTCCTGGGACTTCTGAACTTCTATATCATGTTCCTCAAAGACAAAGCCACCATTGCGGAACCATTGCATAGACTACTACGAAAAAACATTCCCTGGGTTTGGGGCAAGACTGAAGCGGCCACGTTTAAGGCTGTTAAAAAACTTTTGTCTGAGGACAGCTTTCTTATACAGTATAACTCAGAATTGCCGCTTGTACTTGTCTGCGATGAGTCCCCTTTTGGTGTGGGTGCTGTGTTGAGCCATAGACTACCAAATGGGTTAGAGGCGCCCATTGCTTATTACTCTCACACTCTGTCCAGTGCAGAACGAAATTACAGCCAGCTGGACAGGGAGACTTTAGCAGCTGTAGCGGGGGTCAAAAAATTTCACGAATATTTGTTTGGCTGGACTTTTGAACTTATAACAGACCATCAGCCATTGTTGGGACTTTTGGCTGGCGACAAACCAACCCCGGCCACTCTTTCCCCCCAGATGACCAGATGGTCTATTTTCCTGGCTGCTTACTCGTATAGACTAATCCACTGACCGAGCCAGACTCTGGGCCATGCTGACGCCTTCAGCCGATGCCCCTTGCCCGATCTGTTGGAAAACCCGACTCTGGAAGCCCCTGTATTATTGATCTATTATTGGGGCCCCTCTTGTCTGGCGAGGTGGCAAGGGCATCTGCCAAATACTCTGTTTTATGTACTGTGATGGGCTGGGTCATGCGGGGTTGGCCAACTAAGATGGACAGTGGGGATTTTCAATTGTTCTTCAACAAAAAGAATGAGTTGTCTATGTTGGGAGGCTGCTTACTGTGGGGCGAAAGGGTGGTTATCCCCTCTCGTTTAAGGTATCGGGTGTTGGAGTTGCTACACAAAGGGCAACCTGGTATAGTTAGAATGAAGAGTCTGGCTCAGAGTTATGTGTGGTGGCCACATCTCGACCAAGATGTCACTGAGTGGGTGGGGAAATGCAGGCCCTGCCAGGAGTCCCACCCGGATCCCCCTGTAGCTCCTGTTAGAGAGTGGGAAAAGCCTAAGGGTCCATGGGGGAGGATCCATATTGATTTTGCAGGCCCCTTCCACGGCCAGAATTTTCTCATAATTGTAGACACTTTTTCCAAGTGGCTGGAAATAGCTTTGATACCTTCAAACACTTCTGAGGCCGTAATTAAGGTCCTCAGGAAACTATTCGCAACCCATGGTTTGCCAGACACCCTGGTCTCTAATAACGGGCCCCAATTCACGGCAACTCAATTTGAAAGCTACCTGGCTGAGTTAGGAATACGACACGCATTATCTGCTCCTTTCCATCCAGCTTCGAATGGCCTTGCAGAGAGATTCGTACGAACGACCAAAGAAGCACTGTCCCGACTCGATGCGGGAGACTGGCAAGCTAGGATTGATCAATTCTTAGCAATACAACATGCAACCCCGTGCACTGCCACAAGGTGCAAGGCGCAGCCCAGCAGAGCTCTTAATGGGCCGTAAACTCAGGTGCACTCTTGATCGCTTACACCTGAACTATTCCACAGATAATTTTAAGGGGGAAGAGGGAGGATTAAGACAATTCCAAATCGGGACCCCGGTATTCGCAAGGAACTATGCTAGCAGTCCACTGTGGATTGGGGGAATTATTGTTGGAATCACCAGTCCGAAATCATACACAGTGGATGTAGGGCAAGGTAAAATTTAGAGAAGGCACATAGATCAATTGCGTAATCGTTTGAATTGTGAAGCCTGTGAAAACTCCAATATTGTAAAACCTAACTTCCAAAGTTTCCCTGAAACAGCTATCTCAAGCCCGAGTAAACCGGATTACTTATCGGGTAAGCCTGAGTTCCAGCACCGCCCCAGCAAGTCAACACTCCCAGCCGGGGATGGCCACGCCTCTGGAGAAATCCAGGAGGTTCCATTGGTGGAGCCAGGAGAGACAGGAGGTCCCTCTGACCAGCTCGACGCCTCACCAGCAACTGAACTGCGCAGGCCAACCAGAGTGAAGTCACGCCCTGGTCACCTGCGTGATTTTGTATGTAAATATGTAAATAGATAGGATAAGTGCCTTCTGGGAATGGAGGGGTGTTATGTATGTATCTATTTTGTGCGGGAAATTCAAATGCAGCAATGCTTGTGATTGGTTAATGGGTATTTCAGAACTGTATATAAGAAGAGCTGTTGCCTGTGTTTCTTTGCTGAAGTCTCACCCTGAATTAAAGAGCTGTTGTCACTAGCTTGCTTGTGCCTCTCATTATTCCCGCGCTACAACAGCACCCATCACCACTATAATCCAATTCATCCACCTTGCCACAAATAATCCTCTTTTCTTTCTCCTCAGCTCTCTCAGAAGTATGGCGTTCTCCAGAAAGCTTGGTCTTAGCATGAGGTTGTTTTCAACACTCGGAATCCCTGATGTTGTGTGGGCAAGAGGCTTGGAGTTCAGCTTCTAGTCTTGCCATGGGTGGTGGTTCTCCTGGTAAGAACAGGGCATGTCTGACTCACATGTAGTAAGTAATCCCCCCACATCATTCCAAATGTTCCTCTCATCATTCCTCTCTTCCAAATCTCACTCCACTTGTGACTGGGAATCTCTGGTTGACTGTCTACTACTACTCTCCATCTTGGTCCATCTCTTTTTAAGGAGAAGGATCCAAGGCAAGAGGGAGCACCCTCTTGGTGCAGGAGGCCCCAATCCAAGCAGCTGAGCAGAGGAGCCTCCATTCTGCAGGAAACAAAGTCATCATGGCTTCCATGATGTTCGTGCTGCCCCCCACCATTCAGCTTCAGAGTGACCTTCCTTGTTGCTTTGCAGCAAATGATCTTGTCACATTAGAGCTTTAGTACATATATTAAGTCCCATGTACCAGGTGTCTCTTCATTCCACTACATGAGAGTACTCCAGTCAGTACTCTCAGATCAGGAGAACTGAATTTAAGGTCTCCATCTTTTCCCAACAGAAAACAGTTATCTTTTTTTACCCAGGATTGGAAGAGATACTGGATTCCAATGCTTCCGCAGCCTGTTGCTCACTCTTCTGGGTCTGATCTGACAGATCTGTTGAATCTGCCGTGGAGTTCACATTAGAAACATCAGTAATGGACTCACACCCACAACATCATAATTAGTGAAGGCAATATCTTCTTTGAGGCCCCTCGACTTCCATCAAATTTACAAATGAGAGTTATTCATATCAAGGCACAAATCCAAAGCTTTCTGCATCCCATCATGGACTCCAGTGCCACTGCAAGCTATTCCTCACTCACCTGGGTGAGTGAGTGAATCTGATTTGAAATATCAAGAATGGACTCCACATCCATTGACTCAGCCATGGAGTCCACATCAGAAAAATCACTAATGGACTCCATATCCACAACATGACAATCAGCCATGAAGTCCCTTCGGAAAAATAACTAATGGACTCCACATTCCTAAGAAAATAATCAGCCATGAATTCCACATTGGAAAAAAATCACTAAAAGATTCACATCTGCAAGGTAATAATCAGTTGTGGAATTCACATTGAAAAATCACTAATGGACTTCATATCTGCAATATAATAATCAGCCATAGAGTCCACATCAGAAAAATCATTAATAGATTCCATATCCAAAAAAATAATAATCAACTAACTCCACATATTCTAGACTGCAGATACCAAAGGTATTCTGGGCATCCATTAAATTCTGCAAATGACAATTGTTCCTATTAAGGCATAAATCCAAAGTTCTCTTGAGTTCTAACTAGATGCCTAAAGCATAGGGTGCATTCAGCCTCTGCCCCAAAAGCAAGAGGACATATAACAATCTACAGATTAGTTTTTAAGTGTCCTAAACCCCTTAAAAAGAGTGCCATTTAAACTTCCAACCAGGACTTGAGCTATGATCTCCACCAGCCACATTACCAGTGGAGATCTCTTATCTCAAAACAAGCAGATGTGTTTATCAGGAGATCTCTCCCACTCCTCAATCAGTTGCTTCTTCAATCCCACCAGAGGAAGAAGGTAAGATGTGGAAGAACATCCAGCAAGCTCAGTCTTCCCTGTCCAAGAAGAGGGAGTCAGCCTGTCAAACTTTTTGCCCTGCAAACCCCATGTGAACGGGTCTTGGGAAGAGGCTTTTGCAGCTCACAATGCTGCCCCACCTTGCCCAAAAGACAGTGGTGGTCCCAAGCATCATCTGCCAGGCTGCTGAGAACATCTAGGGTGTTTTTTCATATATTGATTATAGTATGTTTATGTAGGCAGTGTCAACACCTTGGCTGAGCAATGCATTAATTATTGATTGCTGGAATACTAACGCCTTTTTGTAGTCAATAAAGCCATGCACAGGGGCATGGTGTACTTGTGCTTTCAATGACTTGCTGAACAACCTGGACATGATCCATTGTGCTGTAGACACTTCTGAACCCTGCTTGCTCCTTTGTCTGTGAATCATTTAATGTTCTCAATATTGGTTTTTGCTATTATCTTGATGAAAACCTAGGTGACTGAAAGAAGGCTTATTGGACTTTAAATCATCTTGGGCCCCTTGTGTGTAAGTATCACTTCAGATTTTTCCATGCATCGGGTATTTTTCCTTCTCTGAGGCATCTTGAGTATAGTTTTGCTACTATCTTGTGTAAACTGTGGCCACCAGTTTACAGCATTTCAACCGTAACCCAGTCATTTCCTAAAGCTTTGCCATTTTGAATTTATTTTATGGCACTTGATATTTCCTCCACTAGAATATCTGGCATTTCCTCTTTCGTGGATGTTGTTACTTTTGAATGATCTTGATCTTTGTATAGCTCTGAATAGAATTTTCCAATTATTTCTAAAATTTCCTGTCTTGTTCTACACACAGAGCCATCTTCACGTTTTAATGCAAAAACCTTTCTTGCTCTATTAATCCCTTTGTTTTCTTCAATTGCCTTTTTTCACAAGTTTCATGTTAAACTGAGTTAAACTGAGTTTCATGTTAAACTCTTCTTCTTGAAGTCGCCAATCTAGTCGGGAGAAATTTCCTCCCCGCTCCCATCCAGACTTGAGGCATGTCCTCCCATGTGGAAAAACTTTCCTTACTTTGAGGTAGAAGAGCTGATTCCACTGTGAAAGTAAGAGAGAAAGGGAAGGGAACCTTTTGCCACTATGTGCACACTGAAGAACCAAGGCAGGAAGGAAGAGGCTCAGATCAGCAGCTCTGTAAACCCCTTTCCATATTGGTCCTTTTTATCTAGTTCTTGGTTAATTTTAATTTTATAATTATTAACGTTGACTCTTTTATAATCCATATTATCCAAGTATGTTTGATTGGGCCATTTGATCTTCTCTCCACTTGTGACCTCAAGCTAACCTGATTCTTTGTTGTGAGAGGACAAAAAAACCTCCACGGCTCCCCAGAGCATGTTGATAACTTCCTTTTCTTTCTCAGTGACCTAATTTTGACTCCTCTCCTATTGGCGTTCATTAGCTAGTTTTATAATTAAAATAAAACTGAGAATTTTTGTCTTGCTGATGTTTTTTAAGTGACAATATAGGAATGCAAAATACAAAAAAGAGAGTAAATAAGCATTTGCTACTCTTGGTTGTATTTTAAATTATTTCATTATGTTAACTCTATAGCTTTATTTTAAACATTTTTATTTTTTAATCTAAAATATATTTTCAAAACAGTGAAGTATTGTGCAGTCATTAAGCAAATCTGGCTTCCCCCATTGACTTTGCTTGTTGGAAACTGACTGGGAGTTTTACAAATGGTGATCATATGACTCCGGGACAGTGCAACTGTCATAAATACATGCCAGTGGTCAAGCTCCCTAATTTTTATCACTTGACCATGGGGATGCTGCAATGGTTGTGTGAAAGTGTGAAAAACAACCATCATTTTTTCATTGCCATTGCAATTTTGAACAGTCACTAAATGAATGGTTGTAAATTGAGGACTATCTGTAATACATTTGCCATAATATGTTTCTTATTACAAGAGAGAAGCATTTTTCTAAATGCTAGAATATTTAATTATCAGTCACATCGTGATTGGAAAAAATGTTCTAAGTGTAAAGGGAAGCCTTTTTGCAGAGATAGAATTTCCTAAGTCTGTGGAGAAAAATCTGAAGGAAAACAACTTATTTTTTTCTATTTAGTCTCTGCTGTCACCCAGTGGATTTTTCCTGTAACATCTATTTCTTTCCCTATGGACTGAGAAATATGTATCCATCCAGACATTGAATAAACTCTATATTTCTAACAATGTGGTCCCAATCTTGGTTTCAGTAGGAACAACCAAATTATCACAAAACAGTTCATAACTCCAAACTTTGGCCCTTTTTTTAAAGTTGGCCATTGGAAATTTTGGTGGGAAAATTTTGGCTGTTGGATTGAATTTTGTTCCTGTCTGCATCTAAGCATTGCTTATATTAGATGTCCAATGTAACATAGTAAAATATCTTAGGCCCTAGTCAAAACAGAAAAAAAATCTAGATACTATTCTATAGTCATTTATTCAGTTTGAAACTGTCATAATTAGGTAAACCAGGTCAGATTTAACTGAGTCTTTGGGAGTCTTTCATACATATCTTGTATGAAAATTTGAAAGAACAAATATCTATGGAGATCTCAGTCATCCAGGTCATGGATGTCCCAAAAGTGCTTTTTCAAAAAGCAATTGGACTTTATTTTTCCTTGAAGACATTTTGCTTCTCACCCAATGAACTTCTTCAGTTCTGAATGAATGGTGGAGGATGGAAGGATTTATATTCCTTGCAATCATCTAATCATTAGCACTCTTTCTGAGAATCGTTGAGGCCACTTGGAGGTTTATATGTGTCCTCAGGGTCACCTGAATAGTGCAAATTGGTGTGGAACCTTCTTGAAACTGCTGAAAGGACTGTGTTATAAACAGGATATAGATGGTATTGTATCCCTCCCTCTCTGTTGAGAAAGAATGTTCAATCTTAATGTAGATGACCTCTTTGACCTTGACCTTCTTTCAAACAAGTGGTCCTCTCTGTCCAGAATATGGACTTTTCTGTCTTCAAAAGAGTGACCTTTGTCTTTCAAATGCAGATGGACTGCTGTTCTATTGTTCTTTTGAAGGAACAAAGGGTAATATATGAATCAGTGTATGATTTTGATAGGAGGAAATAAGCAAACAAGAAAGGATGGGTTATATATATATATATTGTTCATATAAACAATTTTTTCTTTTATCACCTGTTTTTAATTCCAAAGAGATTCTGAGTTAAGTCTGGTAAATTCAATGTTTTGTTACAAAGGAAGATAAATCCTGGCAATCAATTAACCGCACAAACAATATGAGCTGGTTTCTCTTATGAATGCTTTTTGTAGATGTATCAGCAATCATGAAGAACTTCATCAATTATTTGCAAATCAATGGTACGAGCATAGTTTTTAGTGTCTAGAGTCTAGACAATCTTCATTATCACTAAATTCATAATGAAATTATAAAGTTGGAAGAGACCATTTAAGCCAATAGGTCCAACCTTCTGCTCTATGCAAGGATCTAAATAAAAGTATCCCAACAATATATTTGCTTGACCTTTGCTTGATCATGTTCCATTTCCTCTACTTCTTCCTCTAAGTCTTTAATAAAAAAATCTAATACTTATTGAATTCGTTAATGACATGATAATATTCTAGAAGACAGAAATAAAATTCAAAACAAACCTGATAGGCTGGATCAACAAAAATATGCTTTCTAGTTCAGTGGAAGTAATTGTTCCACATTATTCTGCTTTGGTCATTTTGAATAGCCTATCCAACTCTGAGCACCATATTTTAAGAATGTTTCACAGAAATTAAAACTGGCTCACAAAAAAAGGAATGAAGATCATTAAGAGACCAAAGTCCTATGAAAGGAGGAGTGAAGGGATTTCAGGGACTAGAAATTAAGCTATATGAAAGAAGTTTTAAAAATTGGATATGTTTAAATCAGAGAAAATGGTACTGAAGGAGTAGATGACAGTACTCTTTGTGCTTTATGCCTAAAATGGGACTATAATTCCTGGATTTCGGTTTCTAGCCTGGTCCACTACACCAAGCTGGTTCTCAGATGGTATACCATTGTCACGAGTAAATGCCTTATTCTCAAATGGAGATAATATATGTTCATAGAACATCAGGGGTTAATCCACCCTTCCTTTCTTAATGTATTCATATGTAACCACTCCTACCTATAACTCCGCCTCATTGTTATAAAAAGAGGATGTACGCACCTCCTACTTGCTTCTATCTGCAATCATTCAGAGAATATAGAATGCCTACTGTAAATAAATAGTACTTTGTTTTGAATACTTTGTTCCTGATCATTTATTGAGTCTGATCCTCAAATTTATGCAACAAAATGGTAGCAGAGGATGGTTAACTGACTCAATAAAAATAGACATGCCTAAGAAAGAAAACTCCAGAAACAAAAGAGAAAGACCCAACACCAGGGCACATAATAAAGAAATGGAAACAGATCAAGAAATGATCGATGAATCTACAACTATAATAACAAAAGAATCTGAAGACTGCACTACAGACAACGAAGAGGTAATCGATGAATCTGATGACCAAGAAGAGAACGAAACAGAAAACAACGATCTCAGATCAGAGATACTGAGACTGCTGAAAAGCCAAAAAGACGACAAAAACCTCATCGCGAACCTCCAAGACATCATAAAAGTCAGCGGAGCAGCGACAGAAAATCACATCGTAGCAACTGAATCTAAAGACCTCAAAACGGTGAGCGAATTGCCTGTAGATGAAAATATAACAAAGAGAAAGACTAACGGTCCCGCGCAAAATTTTGAATGGCAGCCATCTTGGTTTCAACAAACCACTAAGATGAGCGAAGCAGAGCCAATCAGAAAACAGAATTCAAAATGTCTAGCGCGAAAAGCCCTGCACAGTGTGAAAAGTAAAAAAGAAAAAATCTACTCTTCAGAAGAATCTGATACAGACATCGAAGAAACTCCAATCGAGCTGCAAATAGAATCAGCCATGAAAACGCTTTTTGCAACCTTTGGCCCAAATCTGAAAATAACAAATAAATCAACAAAAGCTGCCGATCAAAAAATAAAGAAAAGGCAAGCAAGCAAGCAAACGTCTCAGAATCCACCCGCTTCTACCCGGACGGCAAGAACGCCAACTCCTGAACCCAGAGAACCTTGCAAATACTCGCCAATGCCGCAGATGATTCCAAGTGCCAGAGACCTCAACCAGGACAACTTCGGTGAAAGGAAGCAAGCGCCAATCGTCGCCTGGACACCCAAAGTTGAACTGGAGACCGAGTCATCAGAGGAAGAGCGCTATGAAAGAGCCACAGCGGCAAGAACCTCTCCCGACAGCTTCAGGGACGAAATGAACAACGCGCATGCGCAAACATACACAGACAACTACAGAGGCCAAGAAGAACAGAGAGAACCGTTCAGACTGGTTGCAAGCATTCCTACACCATTCTGCAACTTTCAACATTTACAAGATCATGGACAGCCTCCAGTTGTAAGTAATGCAATGAATAATATTGGGAACTTGCCTAATGATTTCCCAAAATTGAGAATAGACGGTATTAATTTACAAGAATGGTGTCAACAACTTCAGGTTGTTTTCCTAAAAGAGAATTTATTATTTTTTATAACTAACCCTCCCAAAAAACCTTGGAATCTAAAATTGGACTGCCTCCATCACAGAGCATTCTACTTATTAATATCTAGCATATCTCCTGCTATGTATTATAGTATTAAGCATAATCTGACTGTCTCAGAAATAATTCATTGCATGTTTAAATTGTTTCATAGTGAAAGTGTAGCAACTACAACAAGAATGTCTAAAGATTTCTTCTCAGCCAGGATAAAACCTGGGACTACTGTAAGTGAACATTTAATATCACTAAACAAAATCAGAACAGAACTTCATTTAAGAGGGGAAATAATATCAGACCAAACAATGAAAAGTGTTATCATTAACTCATTAGACTCATCATGGGATAACTACATATCACATTTAGACACAATTAATTTGGGATACCTATCCATAGAGAACTTATCGAATAGACTAATAGCTGAGGATAATTTAAGAAGAAGCCGCAGAAGTACATACATGGAACATAGACAGACTAAGAGAGTAGTATTTCAAGAAAAACATAGAGAATCAATTGAATGTTATAATTGTGGATCCAAAGAACATTGTAGAAGAGATTGTCCTAAGTTTCTTAGAGGAAGACAAAAACAAGACTATAGAAACAGATATCACAACAGACAATCATCTATTGATAGATACAGGTATAGACACTCACCAAATTTTAGAGAACATAGAGGGGGCAGAGATAACTCAAGAGATAGGAAGTCTGGATCATTAAACGGATTAGATAAACATACCATAACCAACAAACAAAATTCAAAAGATAATGCTTGGCTCATTGATTCTGGGGCAACTAATCACACAACACATGACAAGAAAATACTATCTTCCTTCATAGAAGATAAATTTGTAATCAAGGTAGCCAATCAAGAAGAAGTCCAAGTTATTGGGAAAGGAAGTGTAAATTTACCCGGTCTAGGGAAAATAGAGGGAGTATTATTAATACCCGAAATACCTCATAACATACTTAGTGTAATAAAGCTAAGCAGGGACTCTGACATAAATATAGTGTTCTCAAAGGGAAAAGCAACTCTAGAGAAAAACAAAACAAATGTAGGTAATGTGATTATCAAAGGAGGCCTACCATATTTAATTACAGAAGAAAAATGGCTACACAACATTGATTCAAACATGGAAAATGACATTAACATAGAGAATGAAAACATCAGTAATAGTGACAATGAAGAACATGAAACAAATTATAATCACGAAAATACATCTATTGGTGATACACTCAATAACAAAAAACCAACAATTGGAAAACCAATTCATGATGAATGTGCACATATATTACATAGAAAATTAGGACATGCTAGCTTTCCCGTAATACAGAAAATGATTGAACATGCTGAAGGTGTTAAAATAAAAAATTGTAAAAATTATTTGGAATGTTCAGTATGTAAATCCTCAAAACTCAGAACTAACCCCAGATCAAAAAAAGCAACAAGATCATCTAATCACACTTTTGACCTGGTACATATGGACCTAGTTGGCCCATTAACCCCATCAATCACATATAAAAAACGGTATTTTCTTACTATTGTAGATGACTATAGTCGTTATGGATTTGTCTATACTTTAAAACACAAAGATGAAACATTTCAAAGATTTAAAGAATTTTACAAACGTGTAGAAACACAACACAATATTAAAATAAAACAAATCATGACAGACAGGGGATCTGAATTCATGTCAAAAGAATTCTCCCAGTGGCTAAAAGACAAAGGAATGTTACACTTTACATCTAGCCCATTTTCTGCATTCCAAAATGGAGTGGTAGAACGAAAAAACTCGACACTACAAACCATGATTAGATGTACATTAGAAGATGCTTGCTTAGGAAAACAATTCTGGTCAGAAGCCTTATTATATTCCAATTATACTCTAAACAGAGCCTGGTCTAGTGTCATAAACAAAACACCATATGAATTAATGTACGACAAAAAACCTAAAATAACCCACATGCACATATTTGGAGTTACAGCGGATGTACACATACCAAAACAATTGAGACGTAAAGGAGATAACGTATCCAGAAGACTTAGATTCATGGGATATGAAACAGGTACAAAAGGATACAGATTTATTGATAATAATAACAAATTCATAGTTTCTAGAAAAGCTGTATTTCATGAACAGGCCAATTGGTCTAAGATACATCTTAATGAAATATTTCCCATCACAAAGACAGACATTAAAAACCAAGATAGGACAGAAAAGGAAGAGCATAATCACCCCAGAATAAAAACAGATTCATTAACTAAAAAGGAAGCAAGATATTTACACGATAACGATAGTAAACCAGAAAAAACAATTAGGAGTAACAGAAATCAAGTACCAAACAAATATAAGGACTACGTAATGTATATAAATAATGAAGCATCAACACCCAACACATACGAGGAAGTATTAAAACTTCCCATTGAAGAAAGAAAAAAATGGGAATTAGCTATGGCCAAAGAAATGGACAGTTTACGAGAATTAAATGTATTCACACCAACACCTGCACCAAAGGACAAAACAATTATAGGCACCAGATGGATATTCAAAATTAAAAATCTGGAAGAAGGCAACACATTATATAAAGCTAGATTAGTTGCACAGGGTTATGCTCAAAAGTATCCTGAGGATTATACAGATACATATTCTCCCACTGTAAGGACTGAAAGTGTTAAGACAGCTTTAGTTATAGCCTCCGCACTTAATCTTGATGTCTTTCAATATGACATACAAACTGCATACTTACACGCAAAGCTTGATAAAGAGATATATGTAAGAGCCCCTCATAGTCAATATACAAATAGGAATGAAACTTGGTTATTGAACAAAAGTTTGTACGGACTAAAACAATCCGACAAACATTGGTATGAATGTTTGGTCAATGTACTCAAAACTATGAATTTCAATGCTACAACTGCAGACAATTGTTTCTTTGTCAGAAAGGATGGTGATTCACTAGAATTTGTGTTAATTTATGTGGATGACATTTTATATATTGGTAAACATAAAGAGAAAAGAGATACATTTGTAACGAAACTGAATGAATATTTTTCTTTGAAATCACTAGGAAAAGTAAACAAATATCTTGGAGTTCAAATCAGCAAGACAATAATAATAATAATAATAATAATAATAATAATAATAATAATAATAATAATAATAATAATAATAATAATAATAATTTTATTTCTATACCGCCCTTCTCCCGAAGGACTCAGGGCGGTGTACAGCCTATTTAAAAACACAGACAAAACAACAGTATAAAATTTAAAATAATTAAATAGGTGGCTCAAATCTAAAACCCCAATAAATTTAAATACCCAATTTAAAACTATTGTGTTGATAGTCCGGCCTGGCGGAACAACAGGGTCTTCAATGCGCAGCGAAACACCCGGAGGTCGGAGATCTTACGAATTTCCGGGGGCAGTTCATTCCACAGGGCTGGGGCTCCCACAGAGAAGGCCCTCCCCCTGGGTGTCGCCAGCCGACATAACTTGGCTGATGGCACCCTGAGGAGACCCTCTCTGTGGGAACGGACTGGTCGGTGGGAGGCTATTGGTGGCAGAAGACGGTCTCGGAGGTACCCGGATCCTATGCCATGGAGCGCTTTAAAGGTGGTAACCAACACCTTGAATCGCACCCGGAAGACCACTGGGATCCAGTGCAGCTCGCGCAGGAGGGGTGTCACATGGGCACAACGGGTTGCGCCCATAACCACCCGCGCGGCCGCATTCTGGACCAGTTGGAGCCTCCGAGTGCTCTTCAAGGGGAGCCCCATGTAGAGAGCATTACAATAGTCCAACCGGGAAGTAACAAGGGCATGAGTGACCGTGCGCAGGGTGTCCCGATCCAGAAAGGGCTGCAACTGGCGAATCAGGCGAACCTGATAAAAGGCCCCCCTGGCCACGGCCGTCATATGCTCTTCCAAAGACAGCCGCGCATCCAGGAGGACACCCAGATTGCGAGTCCTCTCCGTGGGGGGTAAAGATTCACCCCCGATAGTCAGCGATGGCACCTGCTGACTATATCGGGGCGCCGGGAGCCACAGCCACTCGGTCTTGGAGGGGTTGAGTCTGAGCCTGTTCCTCCCCATCCAGACCCGCACGGCCTCCAGGCAGCGAGACATCACATCAAGTTTTGGTCCTTATCGGTGCATTTCAAACACTTTAATCCACATTTATCTTCCGTAAAATGCCCTGCGAAGTGGAGAAAACGTCCTCACACCACCACGGCCATAACCACGCCCCATCACATAAATGTTGAACAGGAGGGGCGAGAGGACCGACCCCTGCGGCACTCCCCATGCGAGACGCCTCGAGGTCGACCTCTGTCCCCCTGCCAACACGAACTGCGAGCGGTCGGAGAGGAAGGAGGAGAACCACCGCAAAACGGTGCCCCCTATTCCTAACCCCCTCAACCACTGCAGCATGATACCATGGTCGATGGTATCAAAAGCCGCTGAGAGATCTAATAGGACTAGGACAAAAAAGGGATTTAAATTATCTCAAAAAGATAAAATTATAGAACTCCTGAATAAATGTAATTTAAATGATGCAAAGCCTTGTGATACTCCAATGCAAGCTGATTTTTTAAGAAACATGAATGAGTCATCCCCTGAATTTAAAGATAATACACTTTACAGATCAGTTATTGGTTCCCTTTTGTATATATCTAATTGGACTAGACCTGATATTGCTCTACCCCTTAATTTATTATCTAGATACGTTAGTAAACCCTTAATGTATCATTGGGAAGCCATTAAACGAATACTAAGATATCTGAAACACAGCTTAGACTTCTGTCTACTGTTGGAACCCAACAATGTTAATGAACCCATTCTCACTTGTTACGCTGATGCAGATTGGGCAGGTGACACTAAGTGCAGAAAAAGCACTTCAGGCTATGTATTTTTTCTTAACAATTGTCCAGTCTACTGGTATACTGGGAAACAAGATCTAGTAACCACATCAACTACTGAGGCAGAATATGTTTGTTTGTCTAAAGCCTCTAATAATCTTGTATGGTTTAATGATTTGTTATCAGATGTCTGGAAGAGCCCTTCATTACCTTTTATTATACATGAAGATAACAAAGCTGCTATAGAGATATCTAGGTCTGATGCTATTGGTCAAAGATCTAGACATATAGATATTAAATTCAAACATGTAAGACAATTATCTCAAGATGGATTCATTAAAGCTATTCATTGCGAAACCTCAGAACAAATAGCTGACATACTGACTAAGCCTTTGCAATCAAAACAACACAAATATTTAACTTCAAAACTACAAGTTTTATATTGTTCTGAATCTGAGTGTAATTACTGTTGTATGTCGAATCGGCATTTAGAGGGGGATTTGTCACGAGTAAATGCCTTATTCTCAAATGGAGATAATATATGTTCATAGAACATCAGGGGTTAATCCACCCTTCCTTTCTTAATGTATTCATATGTAACCACTCCTACCTATAACTCCGCCTCATTGTTATAAAAAGGGGATGTACGCACCTCCTACTTGCTTCTATCTGCAATCATTCAGAGAATATAGAATGCCTAGTGTAAATAAATAGTACTTTGTTTTGAATACTTTGTTCCTGATCATTTATTGAGTCTGATCCTCAAATTTATGCAACAACCATATTTGAAAGAATGTAGTTGTGAGGCTTCAAGCTAGACATAGCAGTAAATCTTGATTCTCCAGACACCTAGTCCTATATTCAGGAACTATTTTTTCAGCAGAAGTTTCACAGACATAGCACCACAAGTTTAATTTCTTGATTTCAAACAAAAATGAAAGCATATATACACAGAAGACCTGCTTACTGAAGCACACACCACTCAGATCCTCTGTATAGGTTTGTACTCCAATATTTATGGCATTTTTCCCCTGCCAATCTAAGTTACAGATATTGAGTTTTTTGTTTTCATGGCCTTGAGACTGGAAGGCAGATGATCAGAACTGACATAAAGTTCTATCTGTTGGAATGAATAAACTGATGAAATAATATGAATTAAATTGATATTCTCAGGACTGTTGTCATTTCTACTTCATTTCAGATTCTTCTTGATATCTAAGGATGCACCATGCCAACACTATCAGAATAAGTAACTAGACTTTCTATCACCTTGTTACTTCCTCAATATTTTTTGGTTTTCTTTCATGCAAGCATCATCTATCAGAATTCTTAATACAAACACTATACTTCTAACTTTATTGTCTTTTGCTATGTACTTTTATTCCATTGTGTGACACTACCTATGCCAGTATTTTTCAGGTCTGAATATTTGAGGCTTGGTGCAACAAATGAATTAATAAGTAACTGCTCAAGTTCAATAGCTTATTTTTTTATTTTATTTAGCGTATGGCAAGGTTTAACAGTTGGTGCTATTGGAGACACCCCAAAACTTATCTTTATCTCCAAACACATAATTTGCATCTCCAAAAAATTGTTTACAGTTGGTGAAAATTAATGATGCAGTTTCTGACCGTACTAAAGCAGAAATACATGAAAAGTGCAATGTAAGCTAACCTTGTTTTTAAATGACAGGGAGCAATTTTAGGAATTGCTGAAAGAGGGAGGCAAGGGAGGGGGAAGGAGGATCTGGAAAACTAGCTATAAATCAGCCAATTGGATATCAATACTTAGAAAATTCTAGAGCAGATCATAAAAAGATTCCACACTGAATATAACTCACGACTATGATGTGGCTGCATACAGCATATAGTTGCATACAGCATACAGTTTTGACAGCATTGGCAGAAGCAGAGTTTCCAAATCCCATGAAACAATTACCCCACTTTGATCAGATTTCCTCTCCTCCTCCTCAGAAACAATCTCTCATACTTAGTCAGGAAAAAAAATGAGAAAAACTGGGAAATTCAAAGAAGAGCCATATGGCTGATCAGGAAACTAGAAACCAAGACTCATGAATGCAGCTGTTTTACATCAGTCTTGAGATAATAAGGACTTAGACTTATATACTGCTTCATGATGCTTTACCGCCCTCTCTAAGCAGTTTACAGAGTCAGCCTATTGCCCCCAACAATCTGGGTCCTCATTTTACCGATCTCAGAAGAATGGAAGGCTGAGTTAATCTTGAGCCTGGTGAGATTCGATCTGCCAAACTTCTGGCAGCTGGTGATCAGTAGAAGTAGCCTGCAGTACTGCATTATAGCCATTGCGCCACCTCGGCTCATTTGAGATAAGAAGCTTGAGGAAAGTTGTGAAAGCACACCACCCAGGAAAGGATCAGGATCACCATGTGACTGCACCCAATGTTATGTCTTTTTTTTTTTTTTTGGAGTGGTAATCCATTGTACTTAATGGCCATTTTTTGCTAGAAACCAAAAGTAAATGCTAGTTTCCAGCAAAAAAAAAAATAAAAAATCTTAAATTGTGGTCACATGACTGTGGGATGCTGCCAATGACCTTAAATGCCCAAAATGTAATCATGTGACCATGGGGACAGGGTGAGATGGGCAGCCATCAGAATTTCCAAAGCAGGTCATGAGTAACTCTGAGGAAGCCTGTGGTAGCTTCAAATAGTTTTTAAGCAACCAGTCATAAGTCAAAGACTACCTGTAGAACGGAACCAAGTTTGAAAAAAAGGGCCATACGTAAAGACATGAAATGAGAATAATGTCCTCTGATCTTTATTCAGAGACCACATTAGCATTTCAATATTTTCCATATTATTGGATATGATGACTAATTGTTAAATAGAAGGAAACATCCACAGGGATATGTTTCCTCCAGAGGTTAGTGTTTGTATTAATGAACAGTGCAATTTCTCATCTCAGAAGCCACATTCTCAAGAAAAAAGAAGCCGTTGTAATAATATTACAGATTATAGAAGTTTATTTTAATACATTTCATTAACCAAATGCATTAATCAAACGCATATTACAAGAAATGAAGATACGAATTATGCACAGGAACAATATTTGTAAGGCTGTGATGCAAGGACACAATTTTACTGAATTTAATCTGAAAATGCCCAGAATTGCTCTGCAAACTACTACATTTTGGATGGTAAAATTATTACTTTCTATACATTTATTAAGTTATCTCTGTATCCATTATGTGAAGAAAAATCTTTCTTAGAAATTATTTTGTTTGGGGTGGAGGGAAATCCATTGCTTAGTTTATCATGAATCTGTTGTTCATTAAGTGTGCAGAGATTAATAAAAGCAAAAAAGCAAAGGGTGAAAATAACCTCTAATACTCGAGTATTATATAATTCAAGAGACAATTAGTAGTTCTCTGATTCTAAGCATTTTGTATGAAAGTTCTTTGAACTATATTAATTCTTCTGAATCAATACAATACCTCAAAAACTGCATAACTCATCTTGCTTGTCTGAAAGACCATAATGCAGAATGAGGAAAAAGAGCATTATATTCATTGAATTCCTGAAAAGCAATATCTTGAATTATGATTATGATGATGGGATACCATGTGTATAAGAAGATACAGTGAGTATAAGAAGATATAATGCCTATGCTTATTGTATCTGGCAATTGTGTGTTTTATAAGACAGTTCAGTGATTATGATCAAAGGCAAATGTTGCTGATTATTTAGAACTTAAATAATATCCCCTCATTTACTAGGTCAGGTCTATTCAGATCATTTATATTAAAGATTTGTTCCAAAAACATGATCTGAAGAGGAGGAAATATCTAGTATTTATTATGATGAAAAGATCTATAAAACTGTCCCCAATTTCAGTCTAAAAGACAAAAGAGAAGAGGAAAGAATAGAGAAGAGAAAAATAGACAAATCTGATGTACTTAACTCTTCAGGTTAAAGGTAGGTAGGTAGTTTTAAAATAGGAAAGAAGACTTCAGGAATGATCCCAATGGGATCTTGTTCCTCTAGCCATGGCATTTGTGAGTGACAAAATGATTAAGGTCCAGATTTGCAATAATGGACAGTATTCACATAGTTCTCTACACTAGTTTCTCACAGTAGAATCATCTGTGAGAGGAGAACAAGAACAAAGGAAAATGGAATAGAGTTTCTTTATAAATAATTAACATCACTTATTTGTCCTTTTCAGTGAGTTACCTTGTAGTCCAATCTGGTTAGAATCATTTTTTTGCACTTCTGAATACATAAAAATCACAAACTTAGTCCAAGTTATCTATTATATTTTAAAAATAAGTTGGTACATATTCCAAAAAATACAGCAAAGCAGCAGCAGATCATGAGAAGGTGGTTTCTAGTCCCAGGCATGAAAGCCGTTTGGGTCACCATGGGCCAGTCAATCTCTCTCAGTCCAGTTCACCTCACAGGGTTATTGGTGTGGGGAAAATAGGAGAAAGAAGGAGTTATTAGATATGTTGAGTTATTTAAAAAATACAGATACAGTAAATAAAAGAAACAATCATTACCACAATTGATCCCAAAATTTCTGTTGCTAAGCAAGACAATTAGTTTTGCCTCTTTAGGACTTTTCTTGCCACCGTTATTAAATAAATCACTGCAGTTGTTAAGTTAGTAACATGGTTGTTAAGTGAATCTGACTTCCCCATTGACTTTGCTTGTCAGAGAGTCACAAAAGAGCAACACATGATCAAGGACACTGTAACTGTCATAAATACATGACAGTTGCCAAGCATCCAAATTTTGATTATTTGATCAATGGGGATGCTGCAATGGTCGTAAGTGTGAAAATCGGCCATAGTTCACTTTTTTCAGTGCTGTTGTAATTTCTAAAAGTCACTAAACAAATGGTTGTAAGTCAAGACTACCTGTAATAAAGATAAGGTATAAATAAATATTTGATGTACAAAGAAACACCTGACTTTTATTTTTGCATTACTAAACCTCCAAATGATATGAAAATTCACTTAATTCTTTGACATTTCTAATATACAATAAATGTGAAATGTTGTAGGTATAGACGTTTTGTTGATTGAGTTTCATCCATGGTCTGTATGTTCTATGTTCCATGCCATATTTCATTTCCCAAATATTTGCTTGAAAAATATAGTTCACTTCAACTCTTTGTTTTTAGCATGTAGTTCTGGAAGACAATAGTGAGAGTGATGTTCTTTTATTCCAGTTAATTGTGATTGTGATTGAATTTCTATCCTCTTGCAAACTCACTTTTTTCCATTTCTCCAGATGAAGCCCAGGATGGATACAGTGACAAACAATAATAACCAGAGCCTTGGACAACTTGTGACGGAGTTCATTCTGTTAGGGTTTCCTCAGGTCCAGGTTTTAGAAATTTTCCTTTTTGCAATCATCTCTATTATTTTTACTCTCACTCTCTTGGGCAATCTGATTATCATCAGTGTTGTAGTAACTGATGCTCATCTTCATACACCCATGTACTTTTTTCTGGGTAATCTTTCACTTCTGGAAATATTCTTCACCTCAGCCATTGTGCCCAAGATGTTGACTAACTTGCTGGCTAAGAAGAAGACCATCTCATTTTCAGCTTGCATTGCTCAGTGTCACTTCTATTTCTTCCTGGGGTCCACTGAGTTGCTTCTTCTGAGTGTGATGTCCATTGACCGCTATGTCGCTATCTGTAACCCACTGCGTTATCCCATCATAATGAACAGTCATGTCTGCATCTCTCTGGTGGTTAGTTGTTGGGTGGGTGGCTTTTTGCATATCCTGTGGCCAACAATAGTGATATCCCAGCTCCCTTTCTGTGGCCCAAATGTAATCAATCACTTCTTTTGTGACAGTACCCCACTCTTGAAGCTTTCCTGCTCTGACACACAGCTCATTGAACTTGTTGATGTGCTTCTTGCTTCCTTTATGCTTGTGGGCACTCTATTGCTCATCACAGTATCTTACATCTACATTATCTCCACTGTGCTTAGGATCCCATCAGCCACTGGGAGGCGCAAGGCTTTTTCTACCTGTGCCTCACATATCACGGTGGTGACAATCTATTATGGCAGTTCCATTTTTATGTATGCTCAGCCAGCCCAGAGCTCCTCTCTGGAGTTCAACAAAGTGGTGGCCATTCTGACAGCTGTGGTGACATCACTTCTAAATCCCCTTATTTACAGCCTGAGAAATGAAAAAGTGTTGGACGCCCTGAAAGGAATGATGAAGAGGAAGCATGCTTCCCAGAGAAGCAGATAATTTTTGATATGATTTCTTATCTTCCATGCAAATCCACCTTAATCAATACAAGATTTGTCATGGAGCCTACGAATTAGCTGCTGTATGTGTAAGAAGCATGAACTCCATGATGAACCAGACACTGTGTTAATGCTTGGGCTTTGTTTTAATCTCCTTTTTTTTATGAGATGAGATTAATTGATGAATCCAATGAATATCAAAGCTGAATTATTGTAATACTTGAAGCCTAAGCTAAAAGTTCAAGAGAACTATTTTTGTTGAATCATAACAACAAACCCGTATTAAATATTAAAATAAGTTCAGTTGCTGGAAAACAAACAAACAGTTAAATTTAAATTAAACAATTAGCCTGCCCTTCTGATTTTTTTTTTCATTTTTAACTTGTAAATTTTAATCTTGTTTGAATTTTGTTTTTACATGTGCTTTAAGGTATGTTTTAAATGGTTTTATTATGTTGTTTGTAAACCTCCCAGAGTCACTTAGGTGAGTTGGGCAGTGTTAAAATGTAATAAATAAATAAGTAAATAAAATCTTTTTATTTTTTAAAAAGTGGAGAAATTAAAAAATAAAGAAGAAGAAAAAGTTTGCTTTTCCCCCTTCTGTTGTAGGCTATCGTGTGGAAAGTAGTCTTTGCACCTTCCTTTCTTATAGATTTGCTTTTCATTTATTTGCATTGTTGATAAGTTTTAATAAAAGTCTAAATTGTTTTTAAAAAGGAGCCACACATTTGAACAGCATCTGAGTCATTCATATGGAGCAAAGCTCCATTTGGGAAGAATACTTATTTTGCACAACATATGATAAATCTATACAAACAGATCAATGAAATTGGCTTCAAAACAAATTCTCTTCAGTATAATTCAGAATGATGACTCTTTTTTCATTGTAAACACTAGTCCTGTCACGGCTCTAATAAAGCCAGAGAAGGACCCTGAGGAAATTTTCTTAACCTCCTCAGAGAAAGGTAGAAACCACATAAAATAAAGGTCTAAGGTCCTCTAAGGTCCCTTCCAACCAGAGGTGGGTTTCAACAGATTCTGTCCAGTTCTGGAGAACCGGTAGCGGAAATTTTGAGTAGTTCAGAGAACCGGTAGTAAAAATTCTGCCTGGCCCCGCCCCCATCTTTTCTCTGTCTCCTGAGTCCCAGCTGATCGGGAGGAAATGGGGATTTTGCAGTAACCTTCCGCTGGATTGAGGAGGGAATGAAGATTTTACAGTATCCTTCCCCTGGAGTAAGGTGGGAATGGAGATTTTACAGTAGCCTTCCTCTGCCACGCCCACCAAGCCATGCCACACCCATCAAGCCATGGCCACAGAACTGGTAGTAAAAATTTTTGAAACCCACCACTGCTTCCAATCCTATTACTCTATGTTCTGTGTTCTAGATATGGTCCTATGTTTGTTCACTGCTTGGGTTCTGTCTGACATATAACCTGGTAAAATGTATGGATTGAAGAGTAGAGAAAAGAACCATAACTTTCTCCAAAAGCCTTACCATTCTGGGGCACCTAACATTTAGATCCAAACCATTTACAGTTTTTAAGCTTAAAATCAACATCTGGAACCATATTTATAAAGCAGCTGATAATCAATACATCATCACTGACCCAATCCTTTTTTTTAATCAAGAGAACCTGTAGAGTTCCATAAAGAGTACTTTTGATATTATCAAGTAACAACCAGGTGTCATGGACAGAGGGATGATGGGAATCTGAGCCACTTATGGGGAAGGTTAGTCAGTATTTGGCAGGAAACACAGGCAGAAAAGCTAGTTCTACTTTATTGTAAAACTATATTAATCTTGTAAGTTATCCTGCCATCACTTTTGCAGCTGATAAGTTAGGGAAGATCTCTCTTTAGCCTCTTGCTTCATCCATTATGCAGCTGTGTGCTATCCTCCCTCTTATCTGATTATTCCTTACATTGCATCTCTTCACCCTTCCAAAATCATTCCCACGTACCTTACATAGGATCACTGGATCCTTAATGCTCTAGTTTTCCTTAATTTCTCAGTGACTTTTGGTCAGTGGTGAAATTCAAAAATTTTCCCTACCGGTTCTGTGGGCGTGGCTTGGTGGGCGTGGCTTGGTGGTCATGTGACTGGGTGAGCGTGGCTGCACAACTGACTCACACACAATATAAAAGCAGCTGGACTTCACACAAAATGCCCCCTGCAACAAGCAGGAACTTCACAGAGTCACAGAGATCTCAAAAACCAACTATCACACTTTATACAAAAATAACACAAAAGCTACACAACTGACTCACACACAATGCAAAAGCAGCTGGACTTCACACAAAATGGCCCAGGGGTGAAATGTAAAATTTGTTACTACCGGTTCTGTGGGCGTGGCTTGGTGGTGGGGGTTAATGTGACTGGGGTGAGCGTAGCCAACTTTTTTTTTATTTTAACTTTTCAAAGCATTTTTTCTAATGCTTTGAAAAGCCTCTGCCGATCAAGTAACTCAGCTGGGATCGTCAGAGAGGCTTTTTAAAAAATACCTCTCTGCCGATCAGGCAACTTAGCTGGGATCGTTAGAGAGGCTTTTTAAAAAATACCTCTCTGCCGATCAAGCAACTCAGCTGGGATCGTCAGAGACTTTTCAAAGCATTTTTTTATCACCTCTTCGGCCAAGAGGTTGCAGAAAAAAATGCTTTGAAAAGCCTCTGACAATCCCAGCTGAGCCACGCCATCTTCATTGGAAGATGTTGTAGAAAAAATGCTTTTAAAAGTTTTTAAAAAAAGCCTCTGATGATCGCGCGGCTCACTGGGCATGGTGGGGGGGGCACAGGAATTTTTGATACCGGTTCTCCGAACCACCTGCCACCATCGCTACCGGATCGGCTGGTCCGGTCTGAACCGGGAGCATTTCACCCCTGAAATGGCCCCTGCAACAAGCAGAAACCTTGTTGTGGCCCGCCAGTGGCCTGCGTGGATCGTGGCTGATCCCGATGACAAGGAGGCTGATGTGATGTCGCGCTGGCAGTCTGCACAGCCAGCACTTGCATCAGCGAGGAGGCTGAAGAGGATGTGGTGCCAGAGGCAGAGACTCAGCCAGGGCCTTCAGAACCTCCAGAGGCTCCTTCAAGTGGAGATAGCGAAGTGGAGAAGCCTCTCCTCAATGCTCAAGCATGCAGGGCTGCCAAAAGGCAGGAGTGGCTACTCAGGAGGAGGAGGTCTCATTGAGAGCAAGGCTTGAGGATAATTGGCCACTCCTTTAGCCTATTTAAGTCACACGCCGTTAGTAAGTTTCTTGCTAGAAACAATTTGTAGTGATCACCAGAGCATTTTTGGAAAAGTCTTATCTTGCTTTCTGGGCTGGTTGCCAACCTTTGCCGGACTTTGGTTTATTCTTGCTACTTAATAAATTTGATAAGAACCATTGGTGTGTGTCTATATCCTCAGGAATCTGGAGCTGGGGCAGAACAGAACCTCACAGACAATCAACCACAGCTGATTGTCTCACAGCTGATCGGTAGTAAAAAAAATGCTTTAAAAAAGTTTTTAAAAAGTTCCGATTGCCTGGCCCAGCTGATTGTTGCACAGCTGATCATCGGACCTTTTTTTTTACTTTTTAAAGCATTTTTTTACTAATGGTTTGGGCGAACTGGCCCGAACCAGTAGCATTTCACCCCTGCTTTTCGTACCCTTAATCATAATACCCTTTGGAACCAGTGGTGGGATTAAGCCAGTTTGGGCCAGTTCGGGCAAACCAGTAGTTAAATTGCTGGCTAGCCCCTCCCCGCCCCTTCCAGGAGTCCTCCCATTTTTGCTCCCAGGGGGGTGCAGGAGGCCAAGTGCTGCCTATCACATCCCCTGACCATGCTCACCCAGCCTGTCATTAGGGCAGAGAACCAGTTGTTAAATATTTGAATCCCACTACTGTTCTGAACCAACTGTTATATAGAAATTGGGAGCCACAATGGGAGCCATAGTGTTGCAGTGGTTCTCTTGCTGGTGATAGAGAAGAAGCTTTATTCCAAATTCTTGCCCTCCTGTTTAACATTTACATGAAGATGTGGATGAAGTCATCTGTTGACATGGAGTCAAATATCATCAATATGTGGGTCATACTCAGTGGTCCTTCACAACCCCTGGTAGACCAAATGATACTGTCAAGATCTATTCAGAGCCTGAAAGCTAGCAGGGTTTGGATGGAGAAGAGCAAGCTTAAACTATTGGTAATTTCAGACAAAACTGAGTGACTTCATGGTCCTTCCAGTGTTGAAGATTTTCCATTTTTAGTTCTGAATGAGGTAACTTCCCCACATATAATTTGTGCACAGTTTGGAGGTCTTCCTGAGTCACAGCTCCTATTTAAGAATAGATGGCAGTTGTGGCCAGGAAACCTTTGCACAGATTCATCTGGTGTGCTAATCTGACTCTTTTCTGGCTGGATCTGTGATTCCCTTCTCATGGCCATCCATATCTTAGTCACCTCACATGTGGTTGATTGCAGTGTGCTCTCCATGGCAATGCCCTTGAAGACCATTTGAAAGCCACAACTGGTCCAGAATGCAGTGCTGCAAGCAGTTGTAGGAATGGTTTGGAACACCTATGAAACACTTCTGCTACATAAGCTGCACTGATTGTCAAAGGGCTATTCAAATTGTTGGTTGTGACCTATAACAATCCAGGGCAGAGGTGAAATCCAGCAGCTTCTGAGAAGTTCTGGAGAACCGGTAGCGGAAATTTTGAGTAGTTTGGAGAACCAGCAAATACCATCTCTGGCTGGCCCCAGAGTGGGGTGAGAATGGAGATTTTGCAGTATCCTTCCTCTGGAGTGGGATGGGAATGGAAATTTTGCAATATCCTTTCCTGCCACACCCACCAAGCCAATCCATGCCGACCAAGCCACGCCCACAGAACTGGTAGTAAAAAAATTTGGATTTCATACTGGTCCAATGGTGTCAAACTGGCAGCCCGCAGGCTGCATGCATCATGCATAGGCCACGCCCACCCCAGCTCCACAAAGGCAAAAATATGATACATCATGTGACACCATGTGACGTGATCAAGTTTGACATCCGTGTATAACACCCTTCAGGTTACATGATTTGTTATCTGAGGGACCATTATTCTCCCATTGTTTTTGCCCTTTCCATAAAATGTGATATGGTGGGCTCCCTTCATATTGTATCTATAATTAAACAATGAAATCCGAACAGGCCTAGGCCTTTTTTTGTTGTAGCATCTGTCTTCTAGAGCAGCATCTCCCTGGAAGTTTGAACAACTAAACCCTGTCGTATTTTAAATAAGCCTTGAAAACCACCTTTTCCCCAAGTCTTAGAATAAGGCTATTCACCTGGACTATATTATGCACAATTTGTTTATGGCATACATCTCTTCCCTGTGTTATGTTCAATTTTCTTTTTTTGCTTGATTTAATGTACTGGGTTTTAATTTAATTTGCATACCATCCAGAATTGTTTATTAGTTGGGCATTATAGATCTAAATCAGGAACAATAATATCTGGCTAATATAAATACAGAAAATCCTTTTTAGCAACCACAATTGGGAGTAGCAACTCAATCATTAAGTGAAGTGGTTGCTAAGTGGAACCGCAACTGTACATATAATCTTACTTCAGCTTTCCTTTGCTTTATAGCTTTACAAAGGTCGTAAGTGTGATGATTGATTGTAAAGCTACATTTTCATCACCATCGTAACTGTAAACAATTGCTAAATGAAGCAATTGCTAAAGGAAGAGTGGTGGTACCTGTACCACCACCTTGAAATCCAAGTATCATTTCAGGGAAAATGCATGCAGACCCATATGGAATAGGGTGGATCTCATATTTGATTCAGGGTAATTCAGATACAAACAAATGAGAGGATTGTTACCCACAGTTCTACAGTCTGTGAACCATATAAATTGTATTGAGGAACAGAAGGCCCTTAAGTGGAAAATCAGCCAGAAGGATAAGACTTCTGTAGTGTCCCTTTGTATTCTTCCATTCAACCTAACAGCCTCTATTGTTTTATTTCACTCAAATATATCACAAGATAATATTAAATATATCTTTCCCATGATATATATTTCATTTGGCTTTGAATCTGGATCTGTTCTAAGATTTTGATTCTGGACATGGACTCTTTGCTCCTGGAGGCACGAAGCCGTAAACACCAGCCTGAAGATGACGAATGAGACTTCGTCGAAACGTCGCCAAGATACTTCCAATTTTACACGGGAGAAAACCCGAATAACCAAAGACCTACATACAAATACCTGCGAAAACCTCAGAAAATATATATATATATATTGCAGCTAGGGCTGCAGAAAAACCTTGGTTACGTAGGAAAAACCTGGCTAGGGGAAAAACACACATAAATCCTATGAAGAAGTAAGAAAATAGATATTGTACCTTTACAGGGAGGAGACATGAGATGTGGGTGTGGCTTACTGATGATGGCTAACGAGCCAGAAATAGATCTATATAAGTCTCTCACCTGGCAGCAAGAACTTGCTGGCTGCCAGAAAGAAAAAAGCCCAGAATCGAATGGATGTGATTCCACTGAGCTAGGGCTGCAGAAAAACCTTGGTTACGTAGGAAAAACCTGGCTAGAGGAAAAACACACACACACACACACACACACACATATATATATATATATATATATATATATATATATATATATATAGGCATCATTCATTTAAATACAAATAATAATAATATTAATAATAATTGTTACATTAATCATACTTATGTAATTGTGGTATTATTATATATATTTGTATTAGAGTTTATTCCTTCATTGTTTAGTTGTTCAGTGTTTTTGTGCACCATTCTAATAACAATCACAATATTATTTAAATGTACATAGTGATTCCATCTTTCAACATCTAATCTTCAACATCTAGCTATTACTTTTAGTATATTATATAAAAATATGTATAATAATATTTCCCTTAATCTTGTTTCTACCTCTATTCTAGCTCTCAATAAAACCAGTCTTATATTAAACAGCATTCCCTTTCTAACCATAATTTCTTGCCCGCTTTAGTATTTCAATTCTAATTCATTTTTTTACTTACCTCTCAAACTCCTCCCTTGGGTCTTTGTCTCTGTCTACATCTTTCCTATTTAGCCCAAATATTTCTTCCATCTCTACTATCTCTTGGTGCTGTACCTCCAGAGGTTCTGCCCAAGCCTCTATCTTCTCTTCAAAACTATCTTTCATTTTATCCAATCCCATTTTTTGATCTCTTAATATATATTGTCCCTTATTTGATTCATAAGTCTTTATTGTCTTCTCCTTCTTCTCTTCTTGTTTTATTTGTTGATTTATCTGTTCTGTCTTTTCCTCTGGTCTTTCTATTATCTCCTCTATTTCCTGTGTTTTATGATCTTTTATGAACATTTTCTGATTTCCCTACAATGTCGTGCATTAAGTCTTTTATCTCCCTGTGGTTATTTATCAACATATCATAAGTACTTTGAAGCATCAACACCATTTCTTTTTGAAATCCACTCATCTCCCCCTGATGCAACATCTTGTCTTATTTTGATAGGTCCAAATATTGCTCAATAGCCTGTCAGTAGTCTGTCACTGCCCTAAGGTCTCAATTGTCTGTGACCTCAGAAAATCAATTTAGAAACCATTTGCTCAATCCTAACATTATTCCTCAGGGGAATGCAATAGTTATAGTTCTTTGTGTCCCACAGTTAGTCAATTAGTTCCATTTAGGTAATACAGGAAGATTTCCAAATATCTTCTTAAGTCCACTCTGTAAATTCAGTCATAGATCCTAGCATTTAAAGGTTGCTTTTTTAAAGATGTCTTCCATAATCTCACAGTTAAACCTCCAATAACCATGAAGTAGACAGATATAGAACAGTAAATAGCACAGTGGTCCTCCAGTAGTTATTTATTTCCACTTTTTTTTCCTTTTGTCTTATCAGTACTTTCCAAGGCTGTAGGAGTTTAGTATATATTCCATTCACCAGTAGATAGCACCTTCAGCTTAAATTTCAGTTTTTGCAAATAGTCAATATTCAGACAAATAATTCCAGCATTTTAAAATGCCCTACCAAAATATTGCCAATAAAATTTGAGACTCCAATCTTTCTATATTTTAAAGATTTTGCATTCTCCCTTTAATTCCTCTTCTTTCAGGTCTGTAATTTTTCTCTCTGTAATTGTTCACCACTTACACGAGCATTTCAAACAGTCTCTTTTCCAGGGTTTATTTTCTTTGGGGTTAGGTTCTAGGTAAAAAGTGAATCACCTCACCCAGTTCCAATCTCTGTTCATCTACACTGTTCCAGCACATTCTTTGTTTCTTCGGCTGCCCCAGCTTCACAGCAGCCATAATGGCTGCCTCTCCTTTTCGTCATTGGATGGGAGGGAATCCCTGGGTCCAGTGGTGGGATTCAAAAAATTTAACAACCACTTCTCTGCCCTAATGATTTCTTCCAACAACCAGTTCACCAAACTGCTCAGAAAGTTAACAACCGGTTCTCCCGAAGTGGTGCGAACTGGCTGAATCCCACCACTGCCTAGGTCCATCTGGAGAGCCGTCACTCTCCGCGACCTGCAGGGTTCCCCCCTTTCTTTGTCACCTCTACAGGGTGACTTTAGCCCCTTGGAGGGCCCTCCAACGAGGAGGATTCGGCATGAGTTAGCGAAGCCCCACTCCTCAAATCCAATCTCACCGCAATGTCAAATCAGAACCCAGACATGGACTCTCAAATGTGCTACTATCTATTATTAAATAGCAGAAGAATAGTATTGCCCTGCCTACAGCATTATATTGATATATATGTACCATTGCCCATGCTGAGATGGAATATTCACAGTCACTTCCTAGAAGCCAGGTTTAACTTGCTAAGTAAGTCTACATTGCTATAATTCTGCTATAATGAATAAACATTGCTATAATTCATTGGAGAGCACAGATGGAATTATTGGTTAAATATAACTCTTGTGTAGTTCAACATCAATTACTTTAAACAAGACCCTAGAGTTTTTCATTCTGGAAAAAGTTTAGTTCGGTTGTTGGAAATTCCAAGAGGACTACAGGGCTCAACACTGGGCTAGATCAAGTACTTAATCTGCAATTACAGTTTTACTTTAATAGAAAAACTTTTTAATTAGGCCCAAAGGATTTTTATGATACTTTCTTAATTGGCCTCTAATGTCCCATTTTAAAATAATTTTAGATGACACAACTAAGAGGATTAATTTTTGAAATATTGGCCAATAGAGAGCGTTGTCACCATTTTGATTCATAATTTAGATGTCACAAATCTAGACTTTAATTTGGCTTGTCCTACTATTAGATTATTGATATTTTACATGATTTGACTCAAAGCATGTGCAAATTTGACACTGTGGTCAAACCAAGAGCTCAAAAATACGGTTTACAGCAAACAGTTTCCTTCTGCAGCCAAAATAGATATCCTCATGTACTAGAAGGAATCTGCCAGGGATATCTTGTTATAAAAAGGACCCCAGTTTGAAGAAAAGTGGGGTACCTTCAATATTTTGTTTAATTATTCCATGTGTATAGCAATGCTGCTAGCTATAGGTAGTAAAAATTATAATTAAAATGACCCATGGATGATCTTTCCAAGATAAGATTACCAGATATAGGTATACAGTAAAACCATGGTAGATGTGATAGTGTCTTAGTCATGTACTTTGTTAATCACAGGAATGGAATTAGTGAATCAGTGATTCATTTATTTCCTGAATGTTTTTTTCCTAACCAATAGTTATCTGGAAGTAGTTTTGATCATCTTCTGGTGTCAAGATTGAACCGCTTTGCTTCTTTGAAACCTAATTCTTTTCAATTTGCCAATGAACTGGGGGTAGAGGAATGTAATGTGGAGAATGTATGCAGAGATTGTGAGAGCATGGAACCAGAAAGGTCACTGCTGCAGGTGCTTCAGAAAAAATGGACCATTCTCATAACAAACCATCTCATAATTGGACAATGTGATCAACCTGGGATGGGGAAAGGAGAAATGGCAAGCATTAGCGTGGGAAACCAGAGCTGGTTTTGTTTCTTCGGTACCAACATTACTTTTGGGAATTCAGTTCTCCCAAGACTGTTTCCTTGTTTTGGGTTTGCTAATTGGACAGTTGACATCTGGCTTGATTGTTTATTCCCCAGTTTTTTTCCAAAATGGGATTATCTGGACTAATAATACATTTGCTCAGGGCAGAAACTTCCATAGAATAACTTCACCTTTTGAAGCTACTTTGAGCTCATTTGAGTTTGAGCTTGCTCTGCTTTTGTTTTCATCTCTACTCATGGCTGAAATTGCTCAGAAGAAATGCAGAAGGGGACAGGATATCCTGAGCTCTCCCACTCATTTGCCAGCCTTTTGATTCATGCCAGGCAGAAACCTTTTTAAGCTTTCAGATGCTGACACCTTCATCACTTAACTGGCATGACTCTCAAGAGATCAGTGTAGTCCATTGAGCTGGATTTACAGTGCAACCAAAAAATAACCAACAGCTGGACCAAAGCACTCCAATACATAGCTCTCCTAGACTTTAGAAGTATTATCTGTTGGGTATCTGAAGCAGTTGAGTGGGCTTGATCCCAGATTCATTTTTCAGTTGCATCCAGAATCAAACCAAGGACAGGCATATCAGAATTCATCTTTTTAACTAGTGGGAGTCCCAAGCTCCATGGTTTCAAAAATACACTGAACAGGACAATTAAAGAATATGGGCAAAGGCATTATTGAAAGAGACTTATTAGTTTCCTTCCTTTCCATTTAGAGTACAATCTCTGGTCACAAAGCCTTCTGACCACGACCAAATTGGATTCTGACCAAAAAATTCACTTTTTTTTTTTTTTTTTTTTTTGCGGCCAATTTCCCCTTCCACACCATTCTTTTTGTAAGCACCAAATTTCCAAAATTAGGTTTGGGTCACGACCAAATCGGTTTGCAACCAAAGTTATGGAACGAATTATGGTTGTAACCAGAGCTTCTACTATATTGGAGTGTACTTCAGAGACCAGAACTTTCTTTACAGGTTGCAAAGGAGAGATGATTATTTCCATCCTGTCCTCTGCCCCACTTTGATCCTGAAGCATTTTCTCTATTTCTCCATTCTCAAGTGAAGTGATACCTATGCAAAAGGTGCCTCTCCTTAACACAGAGATGTGAATGTCATATCTTGTAAATTTCTCCCACTTTTACTATACTATAATAAGAAGCCTCAAAACTGTTGGCCTTTGTTGCAGTAAGAGTCTTGATATTTCTCTTTTTATTTACTCCTTTTGCTGAACACAGAATGAAGTTAAGCATTTCTTAATGCTTGATATTCATTTCTCCTGATGTTCTTGGAATTCCATGCCTCTATTTCTTTTTGAATTCAGTGTTGAATTGAATTGAATTCTGTGAACAGCTTGCCTTTCTCTTATTGAATTGAATGATATGCTAAATTCTCATGGGTTAATACTGCTTCGTATTTGATTTATTTGTTTTAAGCTTTAAGTATAATTTGCATTATTTTCCCTCACAATAGACAGCTATTATTATTTTATTGCCTTATATCATTATTTTCAAGCATTACTTAAGGTTATTTATTATGGCTTCAATTTTGGACTTCTGGACTGCAAAGTTCACAACATACAAGCTCAAGCATAAATTGGCATGGACAGGAAACAAGCTATTTAATTGTTCAGATACGAAAACATGCATTAAACTAACTATGATTGTCAACCAGCCACTAATTCAGGAGGAATTCAGAATTGTATTGTTATATAATTATATAATTTACAACTAAAAGTGTATTGCATTAAAGAACCAACACCAGATTAAATTAATAATAGAGCCAATTACAAAATATTTTATTTTGATTCTATCACTGAACATTGAAACTGGCATTTTTTTCCTTTATCTATAAATTTACAGTATGTAATGATAATTAGTTACAATAATATGTAATTATTCTCAATGTAATGTAATATAAAATGCTGGTAGAAGAGAAGTTGGGTAAATCAGAAATGACAAGAACTCATAGATAAGGTGACTGACAGACTATCCTTGTAAAATATGTCCACTGGATCATAATGAATTGGAACTGACTGAACAACTCAACTGTTGAGTAAGTAAACAGAAAAAAAATCAGCTATCCTTCACATCTTTAAATTTTGTCATTCCTTTCTATTGTACAAATTCAAGCATTGTGTGTAAAGAGAAAAGCACCCAAATTTAATGAAAAAGAAAGCAGAGAATGTGAATTGCTTGAAAAAAATTATAATTGGCCCCAAAAAAAATTAAACCTCTCTATATTTTTACAAATAAAATCAAAAAGCTTTTTAAATGCACTTTAAAAAATTTTCAACCCAAAGTACAACAGGGCAACTGGAATGTAAGATTCCCCCCAAATGGCAAACATTTATACTGTCTGATTTTTTTTTAAAAAATTAATCCTTTGCCAAAATCTTCCTTGAAATTCCTCAAAAGTTTAACAGGTCTTCCAGTTTTCTAACTTGGTCTCAGGAAGTTTGAGAATTTCTTCTGGATTTCACTTGGTGGAGTTTAAGCTCATTCTATTGCTTGAGGAAGTGAAAAAAGGATCTCCAGGGATTGTTTGGTTTCACAGATAAATGAGAGGAATTTCCTCATGATGTCATCACTTGGGACTTAATGATTGAAGCATAGAAAGTCAGGTAGGTTGCAACTGATTGAAGAGCTTATTGTGCAGTGACAGTATAGACACACACACACACACACACACACTCATCTCAAAACTAATAAAATCATTCCCCATCAATGGGAAAATAAATTCTCAAGAAGGGACAGGTAGGTAGTAAAACATAATGCGATAAATTTTTTATGCATAGCACTATTCCTAATTATTGGTAGCTATTATGCATTTGATATCTGAAAGTTGGGAAGCATACCAGTACCTTAAGATTTAAAAAGTCAAATGGAATAGAAATTTCTGGTTTTATAGTTGATTGATGAAGAAATCTGGAGCAAAGCTGTTATGTTATTGATTGTGGGCATTAGATGCTGCTTTACATGCTAGCAGTGTCAACCTGCCTGCCTTTCTGCTTAACTTGCAACAAATTGAAGGGTTTTTTTATATATATTCTATAAATTACCAGCCTTTATCCAAATGGCCATTCATTCTTTATTCTTCAGCCTGACCCAATGTGTCTCTTCTGGTGTGGTTTTATTCATTTATTATTCTTCATCAGAACACCTATCTCCTTCTATTACTACTTTACAAAATAACATGTATTTATTCATTTAAAAATATTTCTAAGAAGCACTACATACTATAAAATATTAACTAGCCATCTTTATCCTATAGTCTAATCCAGTAAAACAAAGCAAAGTTCAGAGCGTTTAGATGAAAATGCAACCATCTGTCTCTTATCTAAGAAGTTTGGGTTGTCAATCACTTTTGATTCTTGTCCTTTGTTAGCTGAGAAAATGCTGTAAGGTCTTTTTCTTTGAAAGGGTCAAAGATGCTTAACGTTTCAGCATGCGGACTCTCAAGGGAGGGCTCCATAAGTAATGGAAACGAAGAAGGACACAGGATATAAGATAGTAAAAGAAAGAAGGAAAGAAGGATGCAGTTGGACACTGTGGAAAGAGAAATAATTTTGGCAATTTTTAAAAAAGTAAGAAGAGGATGGATCCATGGTTTCTGTCCAGTGCTCTTGCTACAACTAGATATTAAACAGATTAAGGATATATCTTTCATTCTTCTGTTATGAAACAAGAAAAAGCTAAGTTTGCAAAATAGACATCCAGAACCACGCTGGGGAGAAAGCAATAGCAAATTGTTTTTCACAGGTGACCCAGAAGGCCTGAAAGGATTTATGGAGGGGAAGGAACCATAGCTAGGCCTAGGAGTTCCATGACACTGTAGTGTAGATGTGTTTAAATTAGCTTTGGGGGGAAATAATGAGAAAGGGGCAGTGGTGGGATTCAGCCAGTTCGCACCACTTCGGGAGAACCGGTTGTTAACTTTCTGAGCAGTTTGGTGAACTGGTTGTTGGAAGAACCAGTAAGGCAGAAAACCGGTTGTTAAATTATTTAAATCCCATCACTGAAAAAGGGGGGTTATTTCATCTTTTCTGGACCAGCCCATTTTCTGATCTAGGCAGTGTCTCTTTCCCCCATGAATTCCAAGGTGCAAACCTGCATCTTGCAATAGAAGAAACAATGAGCAGGGAGTTGAACTAGAAGATTTCCGAGGAGCCCCTTCCACCTGTTATTCTGTTATTTTGTCATTAGCTACTTTTTAGGATATCAGTGTTGCAATGATTATTTGGTTTTTTCATTCAAAGGTAAGTAGGAAGAGATGAAGAAAGATCATATATCAAGGTATTTGTTGTGAGATAAAGGTTTCAGTCTGAAGCTAAATTATTTTATACTGAAATCTCCATTGTATTATTACTTGGTGTACATGTGGTGTGTGGGTGTATTTATATATGTTAAAGAAGAAAAAATGGATAAACAAAACAAGTTTAACAAAATTAAAATACTGTAGAGGAAATAAAGTAAAAAAAAATTTTAAAGCTATTGTGTCTGACTTCACCCTTTTTATGTCTGCTAATTACAATATTTATAAACATTTAGCCCAATAAAAAGCGAAACTGCAGATTATTGTATTTGCCATTGCTGTATGTGTGAGAACCATTTTTGCTTAAATTCAGTTAAATTTCTGTTGTGTGTGTGTGTGTGTATCTGTATGTATATATACATGCATGTGTGTGTTAGTTTTGCTAGAGTTGTGTGTTCTGCAAGTTCCCTGTCAGATGTTGCTGGAATTGTGTTTTCCTTTTTATATTCTACAAATTTTATCCGAACTACACATATCTCATTAAATTATGATGTTTCTAGATGATTTTTTTCTGAAATTATTCCTGGTAAGGAAAGTTATGCTTTCATTTTGAATTTAAAATACAAAATTTTCTGCACTGTGCTGTGTATGTCTTTCACCAGTATTTTTGGGTTTTTTATCCATTTATCACATACGACAAAATATTCCTTCTGTTTCACGGCATAAATCTGTGATTTATCTGTATCCCATCTGTAAAACATTGTATGCCAGTTTTCCTTTAGGTTATAACATGGTATAAATCTTAAAGGTTACGCTGTTGAAACTGTTTCTTTTGTATTTTGTGACATAAAATAATGTGTGAAAAAGCCATGTCAGCTGAATCAAACTCTGGACTGAAAAGTAATCCATCACAAACTGAGCAATCACTTTCCTTTGTTATATTTCCTTGGGCAGAAATTGTTTTAGCTCTCTTCACACTAAAATTTCTTCTGCCTTAATCTTCCTGCTTTAACAACCCACTATTGTAGACAAAGAATCCAGACTAGGTGGACACAAAACAAAATTGCATCACATTAAGCAATAAGTGTTTTTGCTGTACTTATATGTTTATTTACTCCAATTTTTCCTGTTGCTTACTGTAAGCTGCCCTGCACGTGAATCAGAAGCAGCAGAGGTTATATTCTTTGTTTGAATAAGAAAAGAGAAAAACACAACTTTTTTGCCTGACCTCACTATTTATATGCTGATTTAAGGCTTTCTGTGTTTCCTATTCAACTTGGATTCTTTGAGAATATTAGTGAAAACGACCCTCCTCAGCACTGAGACTAGATTCCTGAATTTCCAATCATGAGAGGGAATGGCTACATGTGAAATTAGACAAGGGTTTCAACGGAAAGCTTCCTATTATGCAGTATTTTGATATTGTTGTTATTCATGCCATGATCTTTCGGCAACAATTACTGTACTCATGAATAAATTCAGCAAACTTCATTCTAATGTTACTCTAAAGTCTCCTGTTTGCTGGCTGCATCCGTTTTATGGCTTTCTGCAATTGACACTGAATGATTACTGATAAATAGCCTCCCAGCTGCTGTTCCTATAGTGATTCTTGTGCACCATAGTATTAGTTACTCTGGAAAGAGGTAGGTTTAATGATTATATTCCATACCTATATTTTACTCATGACCTACCAATCAAAGAAATATTTATTTTGTTTTATTTTATTTTGCCATATAAATAAAATAAACATTCCTTGGTTTGGGAGCTTATGTGTAAAATGTAGGTATCAGAAAACAGATCACATTGGAAACTTTTTCATAAGAAAGGAAATAGGGTTGTTAGGATGCTGGGATATCAAGCTATTTCATTAGAAAACTTTTAAATCATGTTCTTGTTAGAGTATAATATTGAATGCTCCTAGTATTTTTTTAATGCCAATCAAACAATACTTTCAACAGAGCTAAACTGTATCACGGAATGCATAAGATAATCATCAACATTACCACCAATGCATAATGTATTATAGTGATGTTACAAGTCACTGTTAGGTATAAAATGGATAATGTGGCTTTGTCAGAAGTAGGACCAAATTCTATTATTTTGGATACTCCACTGTTCTCCAGATTCTGGAAACATAGCAACTAGGCTCTCTAAAGACACAGCTCATGCATTTCAGTACCACGATCTAGTCAGTTGGGTGCAGTCTGAGGAACATGTTACCTGCCTTTCCTTCTTGCAAGATTTCTGAAGAAGTAGAAGAAAGGAAATGCAAGAAGATCTTGTTTTTCTAGAATATACTGCAGGAATAAAAATACGTTTTACACAAAATACATGGAAGCTATGCATGCCTCCCAATTTACTATCATTCCTCACAAAAACTAGAGCTGGGGACCATTGGTGGATTTTAGTTTGCCATTCCTTTTCTACTGCTAGTTTTCCATGGGTACTTGGACTACAAAAGTAAACTGCTGGGAATGGGTAGGTGGTTACTTTTATCTTTCCATCTAGGTTTATATTCTCTCGTCTCATTCTTTTTTCCTCTTGCAGGTCTAATGTCTGTGGTCAATTGCATGGAGAGCAATAACCAGACATCCTCAAGCATGGAATTCCTGCTGCTTGGGTTTTCTGACCTGTTCCACTTGCGGGTTTTCTTTTTCTTCATCCTCCTTGGGTTGCACTTGGCTACCCTTGCAGGAAACCTGCTGATTCTCTTGGCTGTATCAGCTGAGCCATCCCGTCCTCCAATGCTCTTTTTCCTCTGCCAGCTCTCAGCCATTGAGCTCTGTTATACCCTCATCATTGCTCCCAAAGCACTGGCTGACCTATTGAGCAATGGGGAAAGCACAATTTCATTTGTGGGCTGTGCTACCCAGATGCATTTCTTTGTAGCTCTGGGGGGAGCTGAATGTTTCCTCCTTGCAGCCATGTCTTATGACCGCTATGTAGCCATCTGCCAGCCCCTTCGCTACATGGCAGTGATGAACCAAGCGTTTTGTCTTCAGCTTTTGGTCATCTGCTGCCTTGGGGGATTTGTGGTCTCTCTGGGGCTGACTGTGGCTATCTTCCACCTGCCCTTCTGCAGTTCCCATCATATTGATCACTTTTTTTGTGATGTCCCTGCTCTTCTCCACTTGGCCTGCACCAAGAGCTATATCAATGAGCTTCCCCTTCTTGTAGCTTGCACCCTCATCCTACTCCTCCCTTTCCTCCTCATTCTTATCTCTTACACCTGCATCGGCCTTGCCGTGATGAGGATCCATGATTCCTCTGGCCGAGTTAAGGCTTTCTCCACTTGCATCTCACACCTAGTGGTCACAGTCTTGCACTATGGTTGTGCCACTTTCATATATGTCCGACCCAAGTCTAGTTACTCACCCCGTCGAGATAAGATGATAGCCCTCGTCTATACCAACATTACCCCCCTGCTGTATCCTTTAATTTATAGTGTTAGGAACAAAGAAATCAAAGGAGCTGTGAGGAAGTTATTGCAAAAAAGATTAGCTCTTCTAAACTGGAGCATCTTTAAAAGCAGACATGCTCATTTCTGAGGAAGTAAATTGAGTCCAGCCCAGAATCCATGAAATCAATATTTCTTGTGTATCGGGAAATCTTGTACATTTCTTGTATAACGGAGAGAAAGCAAATAAAAAACAGAGGCGCCCACTGTGATTCATCAATAAATCTTTTCTCTTTGCCCTCTGCCTGGGATAGTCAAACATTAATTGTTAATTCATCTTGGTGGGTGGGTCACAAATTATGCAATGCATACACAGACGTTAATTGGAAATGTACATGCTTAACTGTGCACACTCAGACTTTATTTATTTATGTTTCACATTTCTGAACTGTCCATCTCCCTCTAAGAGGGACTCTGAGAAGTCTACAACAAAATGTTAAAATATAAGCGAGTGTGTATACACACACACACACACACACACACACACACACACATATACTGGGCTCCCCATGCAAGGCTGCAGAACCATGTCTTAACTCCTTTTTGGAAGACTAAGGGAGTTGCAGTTTAATTCTAGGTGTAATAATAATGTTGTTTTTACCCATAAAGCCCTATATTTAACTTGTGGAATCGCCTATTTCCTGTGGTATCTGCCTATCTGCCTATCTGACAGGGTTGCAATGCCACTCTGCCTTCCTCTGAAATGAGTTACTCCATGAAATTGTGATGACCCACATCCTTATTGTATACCAAAGGGCCGTAAAGTAATGGTATGCTGTGATGACCTTGGGGGACAAAGCAAAGAGATTCTACCTAGGAAATTTCAGATTTGTAAGATTCTGTTAGTATAGTTTTACAATAAAATAGAATTAGCTTATCTAGTTGTGTTTCCTGACTGGTCTCTAGCTGAGTAGGGAGAATATGGTAATGTGTACTTACTATGTCCCTGGCTTATGAATTCATTGAGAGGACATTGAGAAGAAAATGGGCTGAAGCACCAGGCACACTTGCAGATGAGGACTTGGCCTATAAACAGAACAATGGGGCAAAAGCATGCCCCATTGTTCTCATCTCTGCCCCTGAAGGCTCTGATCTGGAGTCATGACTGGCCAAGCAGGGAGAATACCACTGTATCACTTCAAAAGTCAAAGAGTAGAGAATGAGGAAGTGGGATGTTGCATACAAAAGTATCTTGTCAGGATCTCAATACCGGTAGTAAACTCTTGCTCCTGAATGGACCAGCTGCTAACATCAGAGCTGAGTGACAGCATCAGTTGTACCCAAGTGATAGCTGGGTGCTTACAGCACAAAAGGCTTCATGTGAGGGTCATTGCAAGCAGCATCAATGGCAGCCCAATCTGAAGCATTTTCATGCCTTCTTCTAACTTGTAGCCACCTCCCTGGGAACTTTGACACCTGGCCTGGATCTGACAAGACTTTGAGCCTTGCCTGCTGAAACTTGAGTGCTGGCAAAGAACTTCTCAGGCCAAATTCAGACTGGACTAAGTCTAAGAGTTCACTTAGCATGACAACTATGAGTACCTCTGTTATATGAAGACTATTAACAACTTTATTTCAGTTTTGCAGTCCAGGCACCAATATATAAACTGATCTGTGGAGAATTTAGAGAAATCTCTGTATCTTTCATCATCATTCAAAGTAGGGGAAACACCATTAAAATAAGCCATTGCAGACAGTCCATATTCTGAAAGAGTTTCCATAAAAGCTAGAAGAATTCATTAGGGAAGCAAAATGACACAGAAGTGGTGTTGGTCATAGTAGTGGCTTTACCTTATTGCTCTATCAGTGTGTGGACTTCCTTCACACACAAGACATGAGAGGATAACTGTTGTCCAACTTTGTGCATCAAAGCACTGGTTCTAAATAATCACCCTAGAACTGCTACTTCATTTCATAAATAAAATTCATACTGTTCTACTCAGGAAGCCTGGGGTAAGTAATTTTTGGTGGGTGTTATGGAAGTTATTATGCAATCCACGCACATATACAGCTAAAACTTTCTGCCACCAATTTACACAAGAGGAGAGAAAAATTCAGCAAATGGGCACAAGGGGGATCTCTGGAGTCATTTTGCTTCACAGAAGGCTTTCCTATCACTACTGTATCAGATTTTTGCAAGGAGATGCTTATCATAAGAATCTTTGGACTGAGGAGCAATCTGCAGTCCTTGTGACAGGGGTGAAAGCCAGCTGGTTCTGACAGGTTCTGGAAAACGGGTAGTGGAAATTTTGAGTAGTTTGGAGAACTCATAGTGGAAATTTTGAGTAGTTCGGAGAACCGGCAAATGCCACCTCTGGCTAGCCCCAGAGTGGGGTGGGAATGGAGATTTAGCAGTATCCTTCCCCTGGAGTGGGGTGGGAAAGGAATAGCTATTTCAAGTTCAGTGCCCGGTGTTAAGGAGACTGATGTGTTCTTCATCATTGTTTTTTAAATATTGTCACTGTTCAACTTTTAAAAGAGTTTCGTATTTACAAATACTTTCTCATTGAGATTAATCTGCTTGTTTTATGACCTTTCCTGTCACAATTGTTAAGTGAATCATTGGAGTTGTTAAGTTAGGAACATGGTTGTTAAGTGAATATGGTTTCTCCATTGACTTTGCTTGTTAGAAGGTCACAAAAGGACCCCGGGATACTGCAGCCATCGTAAAGAGGAGCCATTTGCTGAGCATTCAAATTTTGATGACATGACCATGGGGATGCTGCAATGGTTGTATAGACATAAGTCACTTTTCAGTACCATTGTAACTTTGAACGGTCACTAAACGAATAGTTGTAAGTCAAGGACTACCTGTAGTAACTACTTCAACAAAGCAGTCTGTAAGACACAGACACTGATATTGCTAATCTTTGCCCAGAAACTGTAAACGTTACCTCTCCTGTTTTACAAATCCCATTGAAAATTATGAAAGTAGCATGGTTCATACCAATCAGGCTTCCCAAATCTTTTCATTGTATTTGTACCTAAAGGGTTAAAATAGACCACATTGATCTTAGATACATTTTTATGGAATCAGCAGAGTAGTTTATGCAAAATCTTCTGGGCCTACAGATAGTCCTCGGATTATCACCATAATTGAGCCCAGAATTACGGTCATAAATCATGCTGGTCGTCACATGACAACTCTGATTTTACGACTTTTTTCTGTGGAAGTTGTTAAATGAAGGCGGCAGTCAAAAAGCAAACATGGCAGTTCTTAAAGTGAACCTATTGTCCACAATGGTTTGTTTGTTTGTTTTTGGCCGAAAACCAGAAGTAAATGCTAATTTCTAATCAAAAACATTATAAATTGTGGTCATATGAGGCACGGCAAATGACTATAAATACAATCACATAATCATGGGGAAGGACAGCCAACACAACTTCACATCTGAGTCATATAAGTACCTTTTGGGGGGGTCCGTCATATCTCTGAACAGTCATTAAGCAATCAGTTGCTAAATGAGGATTACTTGTACATCCTATTAAAGACCAAAGAACTCAATGTAGCATCTGCTAAAGTCTGAGAGCAGTGAAATAAGTTGAGTAGGAGTTTCTACCAATAGGATAACAGATCATCTCAAAGTCTGCAGAATATCATTATTTCAAAATAATATAACTTATTTTTTTCTCCGGCCAATCTGGGTAATACTGTAACTGGACCAGTAATAAATCAAGTAACATTGTGAGAACAGAGAAATACATCCTGATTGATGCAAATAAACTATACTGAAATGTTTTACTTTGGCCTTTGGAGAGATGTGGTTTATAGACTAAATAAGAGATCCTATGAACAGTATTAACCAATTTGTTTGAATTTATTGTATCATTTTGTACTTTGTCCCGCTTTGATATCGTCTCATTGTGATTGATCATACTGCAAACAGAGATAATCTGCCCATCATAAAAAAGGCATTGCACCCACAATGTTATCTGATATCCATGTTGCTATGAGGATCTGCCCTTATTCTTGCTCATTTGCATCTGTGTTGACAGTTCAGAAGGAACATATCCTAAAGGGAAAGAAAATAAAGGCAATGAAAAATTCTTGAGATTTGAATGACTTCAGTATTATTTTAGATTTTTAGATTTTCTTTATCTCACCTTTATTATTTGTATAAATACCTCAAGGCAATGAATATATCTAATGCTTCTTCTTCCCCATATTTTCCCCACAACAATCACCCTTGTGAGGCGTGTTGGGTTGAGAGAGAATGACAATGGGTTTCAGAGAGTTCTAGGATAAACTATAAGATTGCTTGTTCCGATCTGGTGCCTTCTAGATACATTGAACCAAGAACTTCATTATCCCTAGTTAATATTTGTTTATTTGTTTATTTGTTTGTTTATTTATTTATTTATTTATTTATTTATTGGTTCAATTTATATGCCGCCCTTCTCCAGAGACTCAGGGCGGCTTACCATGCGTTAAGCAATAGCCTTCATACTTTTGTATATACCTGCTTAGTAGGGCTTTCGGCCCCCCCAAGCGGTGTTCTTTTTGTACAAAGTCAGCTTATTGTCCCCACAATCCGCGTTCTCATTTTACCTACCTCGAAAGGATGGAAGGCTGAATCAACCTTGAGCCTGGTGAGATTTGAACTTGCAGTAATTGCAGGCAGCTGGTGTTACTTAACAGCACTTTAGTCTGCTGCGCCACCAAGGCTAACCAAATATGTCCTTTGGTTAGCCTTGAAGGGAGGCGTAGCCCAGCCTCTGAGGGCATTAGTTTAGGAAAACTGAACCTAATGGGGGGAAATAGCATTATCAAATATGTAAGATATAATTCTTTTTAACTCTAATGCAGCTCTAATGCACTGTTAATAAGTATATGAGGGTTAACTGTAAATAAAAATATGTATTCTATCAAAAAACAATACAACAAATTTATGAAACAACTGATGTGTGAAAGTGCACTCCCCATGCCCAGACCATTGTTAATCAAGAAGCAATAAGCATTAATTGTAGCTTTATCTTTCTATTCAGTCATTTTTCCACCAGCATTTCAAGAGATGACTTTATTCTTGCTTCTGCATATTCATGTTTGCTCCCTCTGGGATTTCAAGGACCTTGCCATACAAATTAATTTAGAATGAAGAAATATCAACTAATTTAATTTGTTTGGTTTAATATCCCGCCTTTATCATTTTTTTATAAATAACTCAAGGCAAGCATATCTAACACTTCTTGTTCCTCCTTCCCACCCCCGCATAACCGTGTGCAGTGAATTGGACTGAGAGAGAAAAGTCACCCAGCTGGTTTTCATGGCTAAGGCAGGACTAGAACTCAGTCTCCTGGTTCCTAGCCTGTTCATATGCCTGAATGTGGCCTGACAACATGAGTAAAAAGCATGACTGTGCATCCTACTACCATCCCAAAAGAGAGGGTCTGTAAGTGGTCCCCACCATAGTTTGGCTATGAACATAGGAAAGCTGGAAACATTGGGGACAGTCCTATCATTCAGGCAGTACTCTTTCAGAGATCTTACTATATTTCCCACACCTACAGAATGTAAAGATCCTCAGGAATGAATTCCTCTACTTTAAATCAAGGTTAAAAAGAATTCAAATAAGCAACTATTTACTGTAGCTGTGGAAAATATCTGTTGTGGTCCGCCAGCAGCCTGCAGAGCTGGCAGCAGAGTCAGATAGTGAGGAGGCTGGGGCGGAACATGGGCCAGTCCTGGAGTCTGGGGAAGGCTCAGACGAGGGCTCTGTATTGGAAGCAGAGAAAGGGCCATCTGGGAGGTATGTGCTGCCTCTGCAGCCTCCAGAGTTGGACCTCAGTGAGGCAGAGGAACAGGGGGAGCCTGTTCCCAGTGCGCGCATGCACAGAGCTGCCAGAAGGCAAGAACAGTTAAAACAAAAGGGACAACTCGGGAGTAGGGCCTGGAGATGATTGGCCCCTCCCATAAGACTTAAAAGAGGAGCAAAGGCACGTGGGCCTTTGCAGGAAGCAATGTTGTTAATTCTGTGCAGTTTTAAGTCTGAAGCTCTGTTTGATTCTGGACTCCATGTGGCTTTGCCAATTAGGTCTTTGGCAGCATGTCAAGGGAGATAAAGGTGGGTGATTATCAGTGTTATCCCGAAAGACACTTTACAACTATTTGGGATTCATCTGTGAATGAACAGAATTCACAGCTGTTAAAATAAACAGGTTTTTGGGACAACTTGTGTGTTTTACTGACTCAGGAAGCCTAGGTCAGAACAATATCATTCAGACAAAGGGCATGTCAGAAAAAGAAAGCAGTTATCAATAATTGAGTGTTGCTACCAACCTCTGGCTATAATTCAGTCACTTGTTGCTTTAGTCTCCGTTCATCATGCAATCTCTTTCATAAAGCCAATGACGGGATGTAGAACACAAAACAATTCTTCAGCAATTCTTCATCCCCGATATAACAGAATAACAGAATTGGGAAGGACCTTGGAGGTCTTCTAGTCCAGCCCCCTGCCCAAGCAGGAGACCGTATACCATTTCAGACAAGTGACTGTCCAGTTTCTTCTTAGTCCATCCTCCAGTGATGAAGCAACCACAACCTCTGAAGGCAAGCCATTCCACTGGTTGATTGTTTTCACTATCAGGAAATTTCTCCTTAGTTCTAGTTGGCTTCTCTCCTTGATAAGTTTCTATTCATTGCTTCAATCTATATTTGAAACCTTAGCAAGGAAATGGGAATAATAAAACTTCACAGAAGAGCTTGGAAAGTTCTCAGAATCAAGTTGAATGAGCATCAGATTTGGAAATGAATCAGCTCATCCACAAGGCACCCAATAATAGTCAGTAGCTGATTGTTTAGAGGATGATCCAGAAGAGTTCCAGACTCCTTTAGCCATAATAAAAGTAATAAAGGATATCTAATGAAAACCAATAAAAAGCCAAGTCTAAGCTCAGCATCTGATGACCTTAGATCTTGTTTAACTCATTTGACATAAACCAAGGTCACTGACACACTTCCTGGAAACTTGACGTCTTGACTGAAATGCAAAAATCTTCAGATCCTCCACTTTTAGAAAGGCTCAAACCTATCAAGAATTAGTCTATTATTTTTTTGTGCAATAAGAAGTTTTCAAAACATATGATTTTTGGGAACAATGATTATGAAAGAAACACACAACCCAGAAAAGACTTTCCTCCTCCTTCTCCTCCTCCTCCTCCTCCTCCATGATTTATAATCTGTGTCAGGGGTGGGTTTCAAAACCCGTTGCTACCCATTTGCTCGTGGGCATGTGCTTGCTTGCATGCACGCACAACACTTCTGCGCATGCACAGAAGGGTCCGGGCAGGTGGCCAGAGCCTCCCGCTGCTGCCGCTACCGGTTCGCCCAATCTGGGGCGAACCGGTAGCAACCCACCACTGATCTGTGTTATATTCTACTTTGCAACCCATATTTTATTTTTACTTCAAAGGTTTTATAATGTTACATCAGTATTAACCAAAACCTGGTATTTAGAATTTCAAAAGCGAAAGTCCATGGGAAAGAATAAAAGCAGATGGTAAGAGTACACTAAAAGGTGAGAGAGGCAAAAAGACTTGATTAACTAGTATTTTCCTAGTGCAAAAGAATATACTACAGACTTCATCAAAAGTTTTATGTAACTTTTCAAGAGCTCTTAACCTATTTCAGGTTATTGTGAACATGTCCTCATTTGGATGGGTCAGCTTTTCTGATGAACTTTGGTACTTTTGCTGGAGGCAGATATCCCTGAGTTGTTGACAAATTGCAGAAGCTCATGTGGGGCACCCAAAGAGAGGATCAAAAATGGAGAAAATGGTGGGTATAACCATGTAATTAAAGGCCCACACCTTTAATGTACACATGATGCATGTTAAAATTGGTTGTGTTCATTATCTTGCCTTCTCTGATGAACATCCCTGTCTTCTCTCCATGTCATCCTTCCAAAGAGATGGGAGAATTTGAGGAATAGCTGAAATATTGTTCCAGTTTTATTTAATATTGTTATTTCTGTTAGGGAAGTTAGTAGGTGTCAACCCCTAACTTTGACTATTCTTTTAAAAAATGTTAAGCAGGATCAAGCTAGCTTATTCTTTGGATGGGTGTATGCCAGGAAATTCAAGGATTGTAGACTGCACTAAGAAACCCCAAAACATCACAAGAAGGCAAAGGCAAACTTCTTGAAGATTGGTGCTAAAAATCTGACATGATAGATCAATCCAGATTTAAGTCTGACTTTTGGTGACTTCCTGGACTAATCCCTCCAGTTTTCTTGGCAACATTTTCACAAGTGGCTTTCTACTGCCTCCTTCCTGGGGCTGAGAGAAAATGACTGGCCCAAAGTCGTTTTCAGCTGGCTTTGTGTTTAAGGCAGGACTAGAACATGGTTTCTTTTGGTTTGGTGCTTAACTACTACTCCAAACCATCCTTCTTTATTACACTGTTTGGAATATTTGAACTTCTTAAAAAATGAGCAGGCCTTTTGAATAATTTCCCAGCCATGAATGCAGGTAAGTATGTTTCCATGCACAAAGACCAAGATTTTGTGTATTCTATCCTGCTATGTCCCAATGATGCTTTTCAAAAGCCAACTGGATTTTCTTGGGATTTTTCCTTGAAAAATTTCCACTTCTCATCCAAGAAGCTTCTGAACTGAATTATGAAATTTCTTGGATGAGAAGTAAAATTATTTCCGGGAAATAGCCAAGAAAGCCTAGTTGGTTTTGAAAAGCATCCTCCTTAGGACAACAATGACCTGGATGATTGAGAATCTCCATAGTTGTACCCTGCTATGTTTCACATTCCCCTCTTGTGAGAAGGAAAGCCCATTGGGCATAGGTCTGAAAAATGTCACCATGAGCCCACCAGGTGGCCCTGTGGAGCCATCCACGGAGCCTGCCAGAGCAGGGGAACTTCCCAGGAAAAGTGGCAACTACCTTTAAGGTGAGCCTATCTGCTTGTAACTGGCCCAACCCCTTTAAAGCTAGTAGCAAGCAGTTGATTGGGAGAGAACTGGTTTCACCACTTCTCTGCCGTACTCTTTCATCATAAGTCAGGGCCAGGCAGGTAGCTTTTGCAATGCAGGAATCTCCGTCAGTCCTTTGGTTCTGGTGAAAGTCTCACATCAAGGGCACCCGGCGAGCGCCTCAATGTCTCAGGCCTGTGGCCATCAAGCTGAGAGACTTGCCGAGTGACGGAACTGAGTTTCAGAGCCAGGGTCTGGGAGCAGGATTGCCTCCACGGGGAAATGGAGCTGAGATTCCTTGGCAGAAAAGCCGCTCTATCTTTGGAGCTGCTGTTTCTGTTCTCTGTTTCCTTTCTGCAAGAGATATCTGCTAAAGAAGGTAAGGGCATCTGGGGAGAAGGGAAAGATACCTAGGGTTCAAAATTTGGGGGAGCCGCATAACTTCTTGGAATGTTGCAAGAGGGAAGTTTTAGACTCCAAAACTGAAAATGTCAAACAAAAGGAGAACATACTTCGCAAGGACATGTTACCTTGAAAAACCATACAAAGTTGCATTATGCACAAGTGCTGAAGTTTGGGAAGGAGAGCTAGGGAATTAGGAAATGTTGTCCTCAGATATTTTTGTCCCACAAAGACAAAGCCTGAATCTGCCAAACTGTACTTACTTAAGGTTTGTTTGTCAGCAGGTGGGAATCAATTGCAGCATCCAGTAATCAGCCTGGATTTGCTGCTGCCTCAATGTATGAAACAGCCCTAGCTCTGGAAGACAATGAGGAACCTGACAAGAAAGTTGAATTAGTCACGCTCCATTTTTGCCCATTGTGGGGTTAACTACCCTGCTGAAAAGCAGGATGAAGTGGGCCCTGGTACTTCCAATAGCTTGGAAATCTTTGCAGATGACACATGGTAGCCCTGGAGCTCTAGATTTCAGGAAAGCTTTGGTTGGCTTCCGGATTTTAGGGTTGTTTTTCAAAGGATCTTTTTTTTAATGAGATTATTGGGTAACAAATCTCTTGGTAAGCAAGCAACAATGTTATGAGTCAAATGAGCTTTATAAGTTTATTACATTAAAATCCTAATGGAAACAGGAATCAAGTATCTTCCCTTGTCTGTAGCAGGCAGGGTTGAGCTGTAACTCGTAATTTCTGTGTTGAGTTTGGTTCCCAATTACACAGCTTCACTCCCCCTCCTGATACAGTACAACATGCATGTGATTTTTTTAATGACTCTATAAGACTCACTGAACACATTGTTTATAATTAATAAAGTAAAATTAGGCTTCTCTGAATTAGCTCCTGTAAAAAAATTACTAATGCATTCTGTTAGCAGAGCTTACAAATATTTTTGTTGTTGTAGAACATTAGTAAATTAAACAGTTCCTTCTTTGCAATGGATATACACTCCAATACACAAACTTTAAATATTTCTGGTTGCCAAACCCAAACCTCAATTAGTGTTACTTAATGGCTGAGGGTGCTTCAAACTCAGAGGTGTCAAACCTTGGTAATTTTAAGACATGTGGATTTCAACTCCTAAAATTCCCCAGCCAGCTATGGCTGGCTGAGAATTCTGGGAGTTGATGTCTGCAAATCTTAGAATTGCCAAGGTAGGACAACCCTGTTCTAAATTATTGCAGAGTCCCTGAAAAGTTCCTTTCTGCCTAGCTTCTTACCCTTACTTATGAGCATCTGACTTTTCATTTTCTGTGTTAAAAACAGAGCTAATGGCTCCAAACTGGAATGGAAAATGTGTATGTCTTGCAAATGGTCTACAAACGATTTGTGATACTTTCTGCATTTGTGTAATGATAGGACACGGATGACTTTAGATACTGAAAAATTCTTAAGAGAGTCCTATTTGTTTGTTTCCTTGATTCTCCTAGCATAAGCCAGTTCAGACCTATTGTAGTGGCTCCCATAATGAAGTTAAATATTCTATTGGTTCAGAGATTTCGCACATGATAATTGGAAAAGGAGAAAAGAAAAAGGCTGCAACATTTTAATAATAACCAATTCCACTAATCTCCATGGCTGATTAGAATAATTTTACTTAGAATGCTTTGGTTTAACTAGTTTTTGTGATTGGTTGAACTTGACGCTGTAGCTATAGGTAAACAGCAGAATGGACAGGAATGGCCTTTAACCTCCAATTATTGAAAGACTGACAATGACCTGGGGTAGAATCCTAGGTTTAAATACAGCAACCAGTTATGAATGTCTGAAATGAATGAATGAAAACATGCCACCATCAGATTCAAGGTTCATAAGTTACATTTAAAAAATAAAACAGAGTTTAAAGTTCTGCTGCTTCCAATAATGTCTCATATTCCAGGAAAACCTTTTCTGCTATAATACCTTTCTGTGTAGCCTCTGTTTTCTAATTAGATGACACTTTCTCCTTGCAGAACCTAGTCATATTGATGATGCTGGCAAATCATGAGTTTGCAATATGACCTTTTATTTCTCCCAAATTTAAGGGCAATTGTCCTGAAACTCCTCATCTGCCCATAATTAAGAAAATTGTATAATTTGAGCTGAGGTTCTATCTTGGCACCTGCACACCAGCCTACCTGCAACCACTTTGGCAAGGGTGTTACCTGCTCAGGACTTAAGGAATTTAATTCCCTTGCTCACACCTAAAGGGGCATCATGTGAGCAAAGGGACATAGAGCCAGAGCCCCAATTCTCCCTTCTCGACTTGCATGCTCCCTCTCTCTAGTATCTATTCTTTGGTTTTAAATTTCATAGCACAAAAATGGAAGGAACTAGATATTCTATTTTTAAGAAAATAACTTGAAATCTATTAATCATTTCAAAACAGATTTGCTACAGATTTGGTCCTCTTCCCCCACCTCCATCTGTCCAGAGCAGTCTTATCCAATCAGTGTGTATTCAGTCATTCATCTCTACTGCCAAAGTTTTACTCATTGTACAATTAGGAAAACGTTCTAAAAAAGTATTCTTGTATCTAACTTTCCCTAATGGATCACATTTGTAAGCATTTTTTAATGCAGCTTTCTGTAAGATAAACGTTTTTATCTATAACTTTTAAGCCAAGAAATATAGGCATTAGCAAACTCTGAATTATGTGCCTACTTGTGCCACGATATATTCTTTATTTCACAGAATGCATTGTTTCTCTTGGAGGGAATCCAGGATGAATTTCTTTCACATTCTTAGCATATGTATTGCATAATTTAAGTTTTAGTTTCATTCCTAGCACTCATATCCAGTTACAAGAATTCTTATAGTAGGGCTGTGATCCAAACTTGTATCCACATGAATTGCTATAGTTAAAAGGCTGAATTTAAGTATTGTATTCCAACATAAGATTTCTTTTTCAGATTTGGAGTTTATAACTAACATTTTAGTCATTTTTTATTCTTTAGAAATGTTGTTTGAAAATGTTGTTAGCATTATTTTAGCACAGTTACTGACTCCCTGTGTATATCTTTTATTAAATTCGTATGCCAACTAACATAAGAAGGTCACATGCAATGAAAAGATTTTCACACTCCTGTTGATGGTGTCTGAATTACTTAGGAAAATAAAGTTTCCTAAGATAATTAAGTTTTTCTAATGTATCTTTAACTAGAATGATCTATATCAGGGGTGTCAAACTGGCAGTATGTGGGCTGGATGTGTCACGTGCAGGCCACACCTACCCCGGCTCTGCAAAAGAAAAAAAAATGTCACGATATGTCATGATACGTCATGTGACACGATCGAGTTTGGCACTTGTGATCTATATTGTCATCTTAACAATCAAGCATAGGTCAGACTATTGTATAGTTGCAAAGAAGGAGTCATGGTAACATGTAACATTGAGAGATCTGTCAGAGATCCTTAATGAGATAATGTGGGCTAGGATGCCTCTTTATTATCTATGACATGTCATTGATGTACAGATGTTCCAACCTTTTAAAAAATATATACTGTATTATTACCTTTGGCTTTCACAATAGGAAGATAAGATACTCTTCACAGAGACATGACAGCTTCTAAGAGACTGGACTGGAGGGAATTAATACTTCTGTCATGCCTTTACAGCATGTTCTCATTTTAAAGTCTTCACTCACTTGTGGAAATATTTCCCGACTGAAATTCCTGATGGAAAAGTGGGTCTTAGAGAGGAATGAGGAAGCTGGGAAGTAGTAGCAAAAACAAGAGCATGTGCAAATAATATAATGATGCCTTTATCCTGTTAATATTAATTTTTGAAGTTGATTTTAAAATGATTTTTAAAAGGCCATACAAGGGCATAAAGGTAGCACCATTAAAGCAGCAGCATTTTTTCCTGGGATGGGTACTGATTCAACTGCTTTAAAGAGTTCCCTGATGCCTCACAGTCCCAGGAAAAGAGGCAGTTGCTTTAAAAGTTACAGACAGTACTACGTATGCAACTTCATGCATTCCAAAGCACTTTTTTAAAGGCTGAGTACAAAGCACTACACAGTTCTAATGCTTAGTATAAGATTGATTTTAAGAGTTTCTAGAATGTATAAAGATACTACAAATTTATGTTGGAAATGTGGAAAACAATAATGGGTCATTTTATCATCCTTGGTAGACTTGTAAAAAAAGCTAGAAAATTTGGGGTTCAAATACATGCAGTACATAAAGCATTTTAAAAGTTAATTGAAACTCACCACGAACCATTGAGTCTTTCCTTCGCCTTGCCATGTTTTCATTCCAACTCCTGATCTGTCCCATTCCTACCTTAATTTCCTTAATACTTGGACTGTGTCAGCAGCTCAAAGGTGATATTGTTTCCGTGGAGTAAAGGGGAGGGGTGATGTCTCTCCTACCCCTTTTTGGTACCAGGAAGAGAGGAGAGGAGACTGCTGGGTGTAGAAGAAAGAATCTAGATCAGAGTTGACTTAAAGAGGAAAAGAGAAGATGGAGTAAGAACTAAGAAGTAAGGCCAACAGTATGGGCTTCTCTTTCCCCACGGCCAATGCAGCATGGAATATAAAGACGAGCCCTAAGAAAAGTCAACTGAAGTTGCAAAGACCTATTTGCATGATTTTTTAGATACAGCTATTCCATGGAATAGAATGGTATAGAAGGCTGTAGAAGGGTGGTTCCTATTGCAATGTTTAAAATATGTTTTATATGCAACCTAAATTCAAGCTTACAAGCTCACCGCTGTTTATAGATGGATTGGTTTGATTTAGGGTATGCTAAGCATGCAGAGCCCCGAAATTGAACATGAGAATTCCATCACTAAAGGTCAAAAGGGAGCAGAAGGGAAGCAGGGACTATGTTCTAACCCTTAAACTCTCTTAAACACCAGGAAGCTTCTTGGATTTAAGTTTGATTCACACTCAGTCTTTTTACCCATGTAGCAGAACAAACAATTCAGTTATTTCTTGTCTGGATTTAAGACAAAAGTGTCTACGACTGTACACACTTTCTTTGACTTATAGAGGCTTTTTTTTTTTCTTACAGTCTGCTAGCTGATCAAGTCTGCTTTTAGTCTACTGTAGATCCCTGAACCTGTACTAATTAATTGGGTAGTTTCCTCTTGTCCTTTTTCATGCTTTTGCTAGCTTAAAATGAAATAGTAGCAACATAGCGTTCATTTTTAGAATGCAGAAGCTAAATGTTTGGTTGTTGATTTTTTTTTAATTACTAAGATTTATTATGCATGAATCCCTGGAACTGCCTTGATTTTGAAAGTTGTTAGATTATGAAATCTAATAAATCAACTGTAACCTAATAGCCCCAAGGAAATAGTTCTCTGCAAGCAAGGGAAGATGAGCTACCTAAGATTCATAGTTGTTATTCTTGGTTTGAATTTTAACCAAGTGACAAAGAAGAAACTAAGAAGGGGAAGGGAAGAGATGGACCTCCATGATCCGAACTTCATTTTCTTTGTTCCTTGGAATGGAGTAAAACAAAACTAGCCCTTGCCCCTGCATCCTTCACTGGAACAATGGGAGGAAACCTCCAAAAATAAAGTGAAACAACAGCAAGAAAAGTATCGAAGTTCTTTTCCTTCCTTCCTTCCTTCCTTCCTTCCTTCCTTCCTTCCTTCCTTCCTTCCTTCCTCCCTTCCTCCTCCTCCTCTATAACTCCATAGTTAAACAGGGGTGGGCAAATGTGGTCCTTTTACAACCTGTGGACTTCAACTCCCAGAATTCCTGAGACAGCCAAGCTGTCTCAGGAATTCTGGGAGCTGAAGTCCACAGGTTGTAAAAGGGCCACATTTGCCCACCCTGCCATAGAATATTCTGCAAATATTGATTTCATCAGCTGTAAAATGCCATCAAGTATTAGTTATAGTATTACTGTGTGGGAGATGCAGACTCATCAGATGTCAAATAGTATGAAGAATGGCTTTCTTTAACAACTTAATTTTTTTCAAATTAACAAAGAAGATTATGGTCTCAAGCAAACTTTAGATCAATAATATTTGATTAGATCCTTTCAATTACAGATCTATCTGTGACTGGTAATTTATACGTTAGTTAGCTTGATGGAAATTTGGTTTCTTGGCTGGATGTCAAAAATGTGCTAGGCCCAAGCATAAACAGATTCATAAACAGATCAACAGTTGACTACTGTTAGATCTCTGGCAGAAAAAGACATAGCATCTCCTGGCCAAAATTCTTTTATTCTCTCTCAAGAGAATTTGGGCTTAAATTTAGCATTACTTTCATTACTTCCAAGACTTCTCTATTTAATTATCTCTCTTTATCTAGAGTCTACTAAGAGTGAGAAGACAATTTGATTCAGCCTATATTTGTCACAAAAGGGCTTCATTAGGCCAGTAATTTTTTGCCCCAGATTTCCTTTCTCCAAAATTGGAGAACACAAAACTCCAACACTTAGACTTCCATTGTTTTACTGTTCAAATGTCGCTTCCCTTCTTTCTCCAACAAATATATACCTGAAGAGATATATTATGTGCATCTATGGGTTAAACATTTCAGAATTTGTTTTACTGATAATTTCAGTAAATCTAAAATAAAGAAGAATATTTATAGCTCAGGACTGAAATGAGGGGTTACATTACTCTCAGAGAGCACCAAGTGCCCCTCAGTAAATTTTAAATAATGGTTTTTCCTTTAAAAAATAAGCATATGTTTGTATAAACGGTTCATTACAGGACAAGCCATGGAACAAAACCAACCATCCAAAGATTTGGGAATCATGTGAGAATAATTTCAATTCAATATATTTGATAATGTTCTTTTTCTTGGGTTGCCTATAGAATTTATGCAGTTCTCAATTTGTTCCTACTAGTGTTAAGGCCATCGCTCTCTTTTTCTTATCAAGGTTGTAGAATTTCTTTCAATTTCTTCACAGATATTTAAAGCTAAAGACTAACTCCAATTGTTAGGTAGCCTTGGATTGGGGGTTTAATTCAAATTTGGAATAAGATATCTCTATATTTTTCCCCCATTACATTCTTGAGATGTCTAAATTTATCCTTTCATTGCCTTCATGTTAGTGGCTGGTTTTCTTTCTCTCAAATGTAGATCCATAGGGCTTGACAGGCATATTTCTCGTGTGATGCACTGTATTTTATATATATATATATATATATATATATATATATATATATATATATATATATATATATATGTATGTAGGTCTTTGGTTATTCGGGTCTTCTCCCACGTAAAATTGGAAGTGTCTTGGCGACGTTTCGACGAAGTCTCATTCGTCATCTTCAGGCTGGTGTTCTCGGCTTCGTGCTTCCTGGAAGATGACGAATGAGACTTCGTCGAAACGTCGCCAAGACACTTCCAATTTTACGTGGGAGAAGACCCGAATAACCAAAGACCTACATACAAACACCTGCGAAAACCTGAGAAAACATATATATATATATTCTTTTGGAGTGTGTACCCCCCCCCCTTTTTTTTTTTTTTTTTTTTTTTGATTTATATGCCGCCCTTCTCCGGAGACTCAGGGCGGCTTACAATGCATTAAGCAATAGCCTTCATTCTTTTGTATATTTTATACAAAGTCAGCTTATTGCCCCCACAAACTGGGTCCTCATTTCACCTACCTTAGAAAGGATGGAAGGCTGAGTCAACCTTGAGCCTTGGAGAGATTCGAACCAGCAGAAATTGCAGGCAGCTGTGTTAATGACAGGGTGCACCAAACCACTGTACTATCAAGGCTCTTTATTAGAGAATAAATTCTTCTATATTAGAGAAGAGAGCTACCATTGCCCTGCCTTAAACTCAGAATTGCCATGTTTAGGTCTTTGCTTTGTTTCTTCTCTCTGCAGGAGTATTGCCAAACATGAGCCATTCGTGATCTGTTTATCACAAACATTGACTTCCAACATTCTTAGTGGCTCACAGACCTGTCCCACTTTCCAATGTACAGGTAGTCCTTGAGTTACAACCCTAACTAAGCTGGGCAATGACAGTCATAAATCATGTTAATCATAAAGCAGGGCACCATATGATCACCGATTTTAAAAACTTTTTCACAATAGTCTTTAAGCGAATGTGATGATTGTTAGGAGAACATGACAGTCATTAAGTGAACCTGAAGGTTATTAAACAAATGTAGTGGTCATTAAGTGAATGCAAAAGTTGTTAAGCAAACCCGTTGCTCGCTATGAGGCAGTTTTGGGTAAAAACTTAAAATAAACACTGGTTTCCAGAAAAAAACATAGTGAATCATAGTCATGTTACCGTAGGACACTGCAAACAGGCATAAACTTGGACCAATGTTTGAGCGCCCAAAATGCAATTATATGACCACAGGGGAGGAGGCAACATCAGAACTACAAAGTCAAATCATAAATATCTTTTGGGGGGATCTGTTGTAATTTTGAACAGTCACTAAGCATCCAGTTGTCGTAAATTGAGGATTACCTCTAGCCCTTAATAATCGGTACCAAGGACAAGATAATTACTTGAACAACCTAAGCATACCCTTAATCTGCTATGCTTTTTGAAGCACCAGGTTTAGTTTTGTCCTCCTTGCCTTACTAATTAATCACTATCAGAGAATATTACATGATAGCTGTCTTTGCCATTGCAACTATTTTGGTTTATTTGCAGGTCTTTGAATATATAATTACATTTTACATAATACATACATAATACATAATAATACATAATACATAATAAAATTACATTTTATTAACATAGTCTGCACTATCTAAAATTGAGAATGTTACAGGAACAAACAGAACATAGAATCATAGGGCTGTAAGGGACCTTAGAGGTCTTCTAGTCCAACCCTTTGCTCAAGGTAGGAGACTTTATCCCAGACAAATGGCTGTCCAGTCTATTTTTGAAAACCTCCAGTCATGAAGGACCCACAACTCCAGGAGACAAGCTATTCCATTGATTACTTGTTCTCCCTGACAGAAAATTTCTCTTTATCTCTAGATTGGATCTCCCTTTAACAAGCCTCCCCCCATTTCTTCTTGTCCAGCCCTCTGGTGCTTAAGAGACATGTCACCTCTTTAAAAATCCTAAGGATCATGCTGACCGAACTCCTAGAACTACCTTTTGTTTCCAGGATTGCCTCTGAATAGCAGTCGATGGAGAACTCGAGCAGTAGGGATACTTTGCCCCCATGGCTCAGTGGCTAAGATGCTGAGCTTGTCTATCTAAAGGTTGGCAGTTCAGTGGTTCGAATCCCTAGTGCCGCATAACTGGGTGAGCTCTCGTTACTTGTCCCAGCTTCTGCCAACCTAGCAGTTCGAAAGCATGTAAAAAATGCAAGTAGAAAAATAGGGACCACCTTTGGTGGGAAGGGAACAGCGTTCCCTGCGCCTTTGGTGTTTAGTCATGCCGGCCACATGACCACAGAGATGTCTTCAGACAATGCTGGCTCTTTGGCTTTGAAACAGAGATGAGCACCGCCTCTTAGAATTGGAAACAACTAGCACATGTGTTAAGGGAACCTTTCATGCTTATGGACTTCCTTGAAAGCATCTCTTTGATCTCTGGTGGGAAGAGAACTCTGGCCCATGTAGGCCTTTGGGGTGATTCTTCATTATTTGTTTCAGGCAAGGTTGGTATGAATTTCACGTTTTTGATGGCTGACTCAATTTTTTTTTCTTATTCTTCTTTTTAGTTAATCTTCTGGACACAAGCACTTCTCAGAATGAGCTAGGCTGGTTGCCAGATCCTCCAGATTCGGGGGTAAGTAGAAATCACAAAAACTAGAATGCAAACCATCTGTACTGCATTGCAGCATGGAGCTGAATTTTCAGTGGCAGCTAGGAAATCTCTGCTAGAGATTAGTTGGTTTACTTAATGTCAAAGAGAGAGATCTAGCTGCCTATGTTGCTCTGTTGCTTGGATTCTAGAAAGGGCAAAGTAGCTAGAGAAGTCTGATAAATGAGGGTCAATAGAAGCTAATAAAGGCCTTAGAAAAGTTGAATAGGGATTGAAAAGACAGTAAAGGATGTGATGTGGGGCTAGCCTGAAATTTTAAATGATTTTAAAAGGGGATACTCCAGAAGAAAAACAAAGACCAAGATTTAGAAGGGAAGAGGCATGGGTAGAAAATCTATCTGTCACCAAGAATCTCCTGTTTTTTAACACTTCCTTTTGAGAGGCAAACATTTTTATTTTTTTTGCTGAACTTCATCTTATTGATTTCAGTGTAATTTTGTTAATGCACATTACTTTCTGTGCGATGTACTAATATGTGAGATAATCCATAGATTGTTTCTTGGAGAGATTTTGCTGATTTTCTGATATCTAGTCATTCCTTGTTCTTTTCCTTCTTATGTTGTTTTTCTTTTTTTCTTTTTTTTTTTTGGTCCCTTCCTATCTAGCTTTGCTTGCTGATTTATTTTTAATCCAATTTCAACAACAGGAGTAGGATATAAAGGCACAAGCCTGTTTATGTACTATGTATTAACTGATCAAGCTTTACTGCTTAGTGCAAAATCTCTGATGAGATTTCCTAATTCTGCAGTATTTAAGACATTTTCCCAAATAAAACTCTTGATCAGATCATAGTCACTCTCTCTGTCTCTGTCTGTCTGTCTGTCTGTCTATCTCTCTCTCTCCCTCCCTTCCCCCCATCTTTCTCTCTCTTCCTTTATGGCTTTGTGGAAGACTACCTTGCTGTACTTTGCAATTCTTTGGAATGCACTGTACATTTCAGTTGCCTCTGGGGAACTGTCACACATGTCAGCTTTTTTGATCTTCCTGTGGTGCTTTAAATATTCGGAATTTCTACCATTTGCTGCCTCCAGTTAATGTGAGAATTTCTCCCTTCCCCCATCCATACAAAAGAATGCTTTTTTTTTCCATCTTAGGGAAATGAATGCTGCTTTACTGTTTTTGTGTTTTTATGTATTTAATAGTTGTATTGTTTTTTCATTTTTAAATTATTTTTGCTGTTCATTTTTTGTTGATTTGGTATCATTTTCTGCACCTTTAATTTTGTAAGCAGGTCAGAGGCATGGTGGTGAGATGGGTGGCTATATAAAGTGAATGAATGAATGAATGAATGAGAAAAGGTCTACAGAGTTTCCTGAAATCATAATTCCAGAATTTCTAATAGATCAATTTAAGATCTTTTACATTATCCATTTTCATTTTGTGATTATGTACCATTAAACCATATCTAAAATACAGCCAAATGAAAAATAATTAAAAACACGAAACAAGAAGACCAAAATATATTTCAATCCTCTTTCTAACTGTATTTAGAAGAAGGCTGGTCTTTTCAACAAGAAATTGTTCCATAGTAGAAGGCATGCCATGGAAATGGTGGGATTAACTATTGATGCTAAATGCATCTATAGAATATTTGTTCCTCCCCCATAAAAGGTGTCCTGCTGAATTCTAAGAGGGAGGCGTTGGTGCAACTCATTACTAATGGTCCTGCAAGCCATTTGAGATTTCTTTGTATCATCTATAGGCCACAAACAGAACTTTTCACTAATGTGCAAGAGGAAGCCTCTGTTCTTATCCTGCTTGTTTCCATCCCCTCTGATCTTTCTCGGCTTTTGCTCCGTTTTTCTTTTTTCCATTTAATCATGTCTGAACCTGGGGCCAGATTTGGCTTTCACTGGACAAGTCCCTGCAGTTTTCTTGCCAAAGTTTTTCAGAAGTGGTTTGCCATTGTCTGCTTCCCAGAGCTGAGACAAGCTGAGTGACCAGACTGGTCATGCAGATGACTTTGTGCCCAAGGTGGAACCTGAACTCGCAACCTCCCGGTTTCCAGTCTGATACCTTGGTTCCTATACCAAACTGGCTCCCTTGCAGTCTCCTTCTATTTGGATGAAAATTGCACCTTGATCCAAATCCTTTTTGCCCACTAATTCTGCTCCTATTGTCTGTTTTTAAAAAAAAACAGTCAGTCGCATTAGTGTTAAGGATGTAATTAAGTTAACTTCTAAGTTACTCCTGTTCCCCATCCAAAATAGGCAGCCGTTATGGTGCAATGACTAAGAGGTTAGACTTGGAGCAAGAAAACTCAACTTCTAGTCCACTCTTAACTATAGAAACTAGATGTCCTTCACCCTTTGTTGTTCTTTCTCAGCCCAACCAAGCTCACAGGCTTGTTATTCTGGAGGGAAAAAAACAGGACTTCCCCTGTGCTTAGATATAAAGCATATTGGATAAAACTTATCTGCGAATTCCTAAGTAAAAATACTTGTAGTTGAGGCTTTTGCAATACTGACTAGGGATGTCTACTAATATTCAATGTTTATTCTATATAGAGAGGCTATGTGATCTTTCTTTGCTTTTTGTGGCTAAATAAGATTGTGATAGTCACCTTTTTTCTTAAATTGTACTACCACAATGCAAGGACACAAGATGAGTTGAGGCCAAGATAAGGAGGACAAGGGATATGAACTTTGAGAAGGGGGAGAGCAATTTATGGCAGTTATGGCATTCATCCCACAAGGGATTATGTTTAGCATTGCTTTGCTTAAATATAATTTAACACATTTTTCTCCCACTTTGGGGTCCCTTTTGACTGACTAACTCAATACAATTGCAAGTTAAGGCCAATGAACAGCAGAAAATGAACATAATACTCAAAAATTATTTACTCATTTATTTACAAATGCTTGTAAGCTGCTCCAATTGAAGCTGAGCCAGAACAGCATACAGTTTCCACCTTCGTAAATTCAGATTAAAAACAAAACATTAAATTTAGAAATATAGGCAATCCATAGTAAAAAAAACAACAACATAGAAAATGGAAACATACAATCAACATGCTATTCATTAGACTTTCTTCATCAGAAGGAGTAGTCATACTATTCTGGGCCCATGGTCAGATGGTCATGATTTTATGAACTTTCTTAAAACCAAAAGAGTTGTGCCATTCTGATGTCTGGGAGAAAAACTTCCAAATGAGGGTACAATTGAAAATTTATACTTCCATGAACTTTGTAGATAACAGTCTCTAAAAAACTGGGAACCCTTGATATAGGGAAAGGAAAAACCATCCCATCTTTGGGATGCCATGAAGGAGCTAAGAAGAAATTTCCATATGACTATTTCAGAAAAGATTGTGTTTCTTTTAAGTACCCATTTTATTTCTGATTTAAAGGTGTCCTGAAAAAGGCATTTGCTGAGTGATCTTGTCCCAGGACAAATGAGGGTTGAAATATAATAACATTATATTATATAACAATAACAATAACATTTTAAATGTGAAACAAATAGGCTGTCAAAACTACACCTATGCTTTCAGGTTGGGTTATATTGCTGGCTAGTTAAAGCCATTTTCAAATGAAATTTAATTCCCTGCAATTTTGTGGACATATCTATGTAAAAAAAATTGGCAGCAACATAGAAGTGATTTACTAATGTTCTCTTCTGGTATGACTTTTCAACTTTCTAACATTACAGAACTTGCTGGAGTTTCCCATCCAAGTATTAACCAGGCCTGGCCCTGCTTAGCTTCTGGGTCCAGAGAAGATTGACCACATAGTGTCACCTTTTAATAATAATACACCACCTGAATCCATCAAGGTTCCAAAATGTTGTTAAAATGAGCTGTATGCAGAGCATAATATAGTAGCCTCTTGGATTTACAGCAGCTTCTATAATAATGGCAAGACACATGTCTTGTGAATAGGATATCTCATCGCATTGTGGTTAATGAACACTAAACATTCTTTTGTGTCAGGGTACGACTGACAGCTGAACAGGGTCAGAATCCTGAGATTCTTATAATTGCTGGATAGTGCTGCTAGGCAACGGCCCCAACAAATATTGTGCAATGTTCGTCTTTGCCTGTTTCTCTAGTTGAGCCCAAGGCATGTCTCGGTCACAAAGGTTGTCAATTATTTCCTTGAAGTCAAAGATCTACCATCTGTGTCCTGACACCAGTATTTGATACTGCTAGACCTGCATGCTTATTTATATTTCTTCTGACCTTGGCATGTGTAAAGAATAAAAGCCATAGCTGTTGGGTAATTCAATGCTGTCCTTTCAAAGTGGAGCCAAGAAGTAATTGCAACATGCTGGCTACCCTGAAGGAAACAGGTTTGGTAGTCTCTGTAGTCTTCCTCCCAGCTTTTAACTGGACTGGAACAGAAGACTGGGAAAGAGAATTTCATTTCTTCCTCTTTTTCCTGCCATGATTCATGTTCCTTTCTCACCCTCTTCATAAAATGGAGGCATTTAAAAGAACTGTGAGGTTTTGCCCTTATTTCTCATGAATGTTAAATGTTTCATAGGACTGAAAAGAGAGTAATTGCTAGAAACTGGGCTATCTTTAGCCATTTCAACAGATGGCATTTGTCCTTATGAACCGTCCTAGCATTATGAGCTTAAGAAGATGTTCACCTGTTCTTCTTCTCCCACCCTTGTCATGGACTGACCACTCACTCCTTCGCCTAGATCTTCGAACCGTGACCCCTCGCCGCAGGGAGGCGGACCCAATTAGATGGATCCACCCCAGGCGCCTGATGGATCCTGATAGGTTCCAGACAGAGCTTGGGCCATTTCCTGAGGATCTAGCACATGACTCGGCCGAGGACCTGGTAGCCGCCTGGGATCGGGCGGCTGGTGGGGCCTTGGACTGAGTTGTGCCTTTGCAGCCTCTGACCCGATGCCGATCCCGTGCGGCTCCTTGGTTTACTGAGGAGCTGAGGGAAATGAAGCGCCGGAAAAGACGCCTGGAGAGTGGTTGGAGGGCCAGTCTCGCTGAATCTGATCGAACACTGGTAAGGTCGCATATTAAGGCCTACCTAGTGGCGATAAAGACGGCAAAGTCTAACTACTTTTCCGCCTCTATTGCATCATCAGGGAATCGTCCGGCCGCCCTGTTTAGGGTGACCCGCGCCCTGTTCCATCTGGGAGTGCGGGAGGATCCCTTAGAAGGCAGGGCGGAGGATTTCGGACAATACCTGTATGACAAAATCGCTCAGATCCGGGGGGATCTGGACTCTGACTGGGTAGATCAGGGCAGGGTGACGAGGAACAGTCTTGAGAATGTTATCTGGGAGGAGTTTGATGCTGTGACTCCCGATGATGTGGACAGGATTTTGGGGAGACTTAGTGCGGCCACATGTTTACTGGACCCGTGTCCCTCCTGGTTGGTACTGGCTTCCCGGGAGGTTACATGAGGCTGGCTCCAGGGCGTCATTAATGCTTCTTTGAGTGAGGGTCACTTCCCCGCTGCCCTGAAAGAGGCGGTGGTGAGGCCTCTCCTCAAGAAGCCGTCCCTGGATCCAGCAATATTGGCCAACTATCGTCCTGTCTCCAACCTTCGCTTCATTGCGAAGGTTGTTGAGAGTGTGGTCGCGCAACAGTTTCCGCAATTCCTGGAGGAAACATCCTATCTAGATCCGTTCCAGTCGGGTTTCAGGTCTGGGCACAGCACGGAAACGGCATTGGTCGCGTTGGTGGATGATCTCTGGAGGGCTCGGGACAGGGGTTATTCCTCTGTTCTGGTCCTGTTAGATCTCTCAGCGGCTTTTGATACCATCGACCATGGTATCATGCTGCACCGGCTGGAAGAGTTGGGGGTGGGAGGCACTGTGTTGCGGTGGTTCTCCTCCTTTCTCTCTGACCGGTCGCAGTTTGTGTTGGCAGGGGGGCAGAGGTCGACCTCGAGGCCTCTCATCTGTGGAGTGCCGCAGGGATCGGTCCTCTCGCCCCTTCTGTTCAACATTTATGTGAAGCCGCTGGGCGAGATCATCCGTGGCTTTGGGGTGAGATACCACCAGTACGCTGATGACACCCAGCTGTACATCTCCACCCCAGGCCACCCCAACGATGCCCTTGAAGTGATGTCCCAGTGCCTGGAGGCTGTGCGGATCTGGATGGGGAGGAACAGGCTCAAGCTCAACCCTTCCAAGACTGAGTGGCTGTGGCTCCCGGCATCCCGATATAGTCAGTTGACTCCATCGCTGAGTCTTGGGGGCGAGTCTTTGGCCCCCACTGAAGGGGCTCGCAATCTGGGAGTCCTCCTGGATAGGCAGCTGTCCTTGGAGGAACATCTGACGGCTGTTACCAGGGGGACCTTTTATCAGGTTCGCCTGATTCGCCAGTTGCGGCCCTTTCTTGATCGGGATTCCTTGTGCACAGTCACTCACGCCCTCGTCACCTCTCGCCTTGACTACTGCAACGCTCTCTACATGGGGCTCCCCTTGAAGAGCACCCGGAGGCTCCAGCTGGTCCAGAATGCAGCAGCGCGGGTAGTGATGGGAGCAACATGGCGCTCCCATGTAACACCGCTCCTGCGCGAGCTGCACTGGCTCCCAGTGGTCTTCCGGGTGCGCTTCAAGGTGTTGGTTATCACCTTTAAAGCGCTCCATGGCATAGGGCCTAGCTATCTCCGAGACCGCCTGCTGCTACCAACGACCTCCCATCGACCCGTGCGCTCCCACAGAGAGGGCCTCCTCAGGGTGCCATCAGCCAAACAATGTAGGCTGGTGGCCCCCAGGGGGAGGGCCTTCTCTGTGGGGGCTCCCACCCTCTGGAATCAGTTGCCCCCGGAGATAAGAAGAATCCATGACCTCAATGCCTTCCGTCGTTCCCTGAAAACCCATCTTTTCCAGCAAGCTGGGTTGGCTTAGAAGAAATTTTTAAATTTTTTAATTAGTTTGTGATTCTTAACTTTCGGCCCAAATTTATATATATTTTTAAATGTTTTAATATTTGTATTCTATGTTTTTTATCTTGGCTGTACACCGCCCTGAGTCCTCAGGGAGAAGGGCGGTATATAAATTGGAAATTAAATTAAATTAAATTAAATCAGAAGGTATGTTTTGCTAGGAATTCAGTGGAATTCTGTGCGGTTGCGCCCCAGTTTTGGAATTCTTCCTGTTTGTTATCTTTTGGTTGCAAGCAAAACCCATTTTTATTCAGTATTTAGGCATAACAGTAGCATAACTCCTGAGTCTGTTGGATGCAGTTTACCAGTGCATTTTTGATGGTATTGTTATCATGCTTCATTATTCTTCTTTTAAAAATTGGGTCGTCTCCATTTTTTTTAGTGAAAAAGTGAAGTATACAATGTACAATCATAAAGTGATTTGTCTGTCTTTTTCAGAATACCTTTTCAGCAGTAAACAAAGCATTTAAATGATAAAGAGGGGAGGAAGCACCAAATAATTTTGTGCTGATGCAAGTTTACAAGAAGTCTGCCACAGGTGCAAAGCTGTTAGGAGGTGAAGCTCAGCCACTATATTCCAGTTTCCTAAATTTGTGTTCCTGACAATTGCAGACAAGCTTTGCAGATTAATTAAGAGATGCATTGGGTTTTTTTTTTCACTCTACTTACATCCTCATAGGAAACTAATGCATACTTTCTTCCTAATCTGCCCACCATCTTTTTAAGCAGAAAGTTGGAAAGGACCTTGGAGGTCTCCAAGTCCAACCCCCTTCTCAAGCAGGAAACCATTTCAGACAAATGGTTGTCCAAACTCTTCTTAAACATCATCAGTGTTGCATGGCAATTCTGTGCTGTTTTCCACACAATGTGCAGATCTTTGCTTTTCTACAAAAGTGGATGAGAGAAAGAATATGCAGAGAATTTATTTTATTTATTTATTAGTTCAATTTATATGCCGCCCTTCTCCAGAGACTCAGGGTGGCTTACAATGCATTAAGCAATAGCCTTCATACTTTTGTATATACCTGCTTAGTAGGGCTTATTGGCTCCCCCTAAGCGGTGTTCTATTTTATACAAAGTCAGCTTATTGCCCCCACAAACCGGGTCCTCATTTTACCTACCTCGAAAGGATGGAAGGCTGAGTCAACCTTGAGCCTGGTGAGATTTGAACTCACAGTAATTGCAGGCAGCTGGCAGCTAAGTGCTACTTTAACAGCAGCAGTTTAGTCTGCTGCGCCACCAGGCTCCTAAATACATACAGTTTCTTTAAACACTCCACAGGATTCCTTGCAGTATCAAAGCCTTTTTTCCCCATGTCACAATGCAGTGGAACACATTTAAATAAATTGAGTGTTGAAACAAGCTTGTGTAGCATTCCCTTAATTCAACCTCAGGCAATCGCCTAGTGCTGGGCTTCCCACATTTTGGCTGCCACATGGTTAATTGCATTTTCCTCCCTTTCTACATTGGTAAATCTCTTCTTCCAGTGGATGGCTTGGCTAATGCTGACATTGTAGATATTGTATATGAGAACAGCGCCATAATTTCTGATTCAATTCAACTTTTGTAGTCTAAACCTTTGTGGGTCAAAGTGCTGTTAATCATTATAAATAGTCATCTCCAGATGGGAGGACACTTATCAATATATATTTATCCAGAAACATACACTACAATGATCCTTTCATTCGTGCCCTTCCTTTTCTGAATGCAGAAAGAGAGGAAAAAATCTTCCCTAGAAGCTGAGACCAAGAGAACAAAAAACCCAAGAGGTAGATTTGCGCATGTCAACCTTATGCTGAATATATATTAAAATAGAATGTAATAAAAGGACAAGGTCTAATTGGTATGGTTGTGACTCATTTCCGGTCCTTAACTACTGTTGATAAGAAGTGTAATGAGATTGGTACACTCATAAAAGTTCTGAGTAACTTTCGGTTGAATTAAAAAAAAATCCAGCCACTATTGTTGAAACCAAAAGCTACTGTTTCAAATTTGCCAATGAGTTCCAATTTTTTGAGTGGTTTGATATTATAGTATTTAGAACTCCCTGTTTGGTTCAACTAAATGACGACAATAATGCCTGCAACATAATGTCTTTGAATTCTGTGTGGAAGTTCTCTTTCTCAGTGGTACCCTGGTCAACACTTACACATGTGGTTCACATCACTTTAGAACTGCCTGTCCCCATTAGACGAAGCTGAAATACAGAGCATTCAGATCTGTCTATTTAGTTCTATATGACAATATGCAGCTCATCTGGATTATTTTCCATTGGAGCATGTGTGTCTCAACACTTCGTTGGTATTAGCTCAGCCCCAGAATCTAACAGGAAATCCAAGGTCCATTCATGGAAGATAGCAGGTTCTTCTGAGCAAATGGAAAATTGCATTGTTCCTAGCACTGGACTGCTACTGCTGACTACTCTGAATTTAGGGGTGAGATCCCAGATATGCTGGGAGATATTTCCCTTTGCCCCCATTTATTGCTTAGCAAGCCAAAGATGATGCTGGGAAGCAACCCAGGGAAGAACAAACACCTGTCTATGGAGATTCTCAGCCATCTAGGTCATGGTTCTTCCAAAGGTGCTTTTTCAAGAGGCAACTGGACTTTCTGGTTTTTCTTTGAAGACATTCTTCAGCTGAAGAGCTGAAGAAGCTTCTTGGATGAGAAGCAAAACGTCTTCAAAGAAAAACAAAGAAGTTCAGTTGCCTCTTGAAAAAGCATCTTTGGGACTAACAAGCACCTCTCCCTTATTTTTCATCGGCAGAGATTTTGAGGAATGTACATGGAACTGAGCTTCTTATAATTTTTCAGGTGAAATAGAAAGGAGAAGATGTACAAATCAGCTTTTGGGTCAGGAAAAATGTTTATAGTATATTTTTCTGGGTGTGCATTTCTGAGCTTTGTCTCTTGTAATCAACAATTCCTCTGTCTTACCCAGAGCCTTTAACTTTGACTAAGACACCAAGCAAGATTGCTAGATCATACACTAGAAATCTTGTCTTTAAGAATTTCACACCAATTCTTTTTAACCCTCTGACTGCCCATTGTTTTACAATGTATTACTTTCCTCCTACAACTGCTGTGGATTAAGCATTAAGTCCTTAGTACTATATTAGTACTACATGCAGGAGCTCCAGAGAAATAAGCATTCTATCTTCTGTATAATATAGAAATGTCCAGCTGGCTCTTTAATCAAGCAGATCAAGACCATAGACCAATCATCAAACCAGATCATCTACCATATAAGTAAAAAATGTATTCTGTGATTAAGCAGTGATCCCTGATAATGTAAATTGGGAAAATGGGGTTTTCCTTTCATGTATCATTGTTTGTCCTGCAGTTAGCAATCCACAGAGAAATATTTGACTTCTGCCCTTCCAACAATGCTGTCTTTTAAACATTGGTGCTTAATATTGCTGTTTTACAAGCTAGTTTACAGGTAGTCCTCAACTTACAACTGTAATTGAGCTTGTAATTACAGTTGTAAATCATGACAGTCATTAAGCAGGTCATCATGTGACTGTGCCTGATTTTACTTTATGTGGTGGTCATTGAGTAAACACTTTGATTAAGTAGAAGTAAACACCTATTTCTCACACACATAAAAAGGTCAGAAATTACAGTCACATGACTGAGGGACACTACAAATGACTGTAAATACGGGCTAGTTACCAGATGTCCATAGTGTGGCCAGATGACTGCAGGAAGAAGGTGTAGCTGTTAGAACTTCATATGGGGTAAAGTATCTGGTGGGGAGGGAGAGTCTATTGTAACTTCAACCAATTGTAGGTTGAGGATTACCTGAACTTTAATATCTGTTCTATGTAAACGGCAAAAAGCATTGTCAAAGATACGATGCTTAACTTCCCTCTATTGTTCCAAGCTAGTATATGTGCTGTCGAAGCAAGTACAAGATGGTGATGATTATTAAAGATAAAATGTTAAGCATGTAGAAGGGTAAGTTTTCTAAAGAAGAATTAGCCTGGCTTCTGCAAAGGAAGGTCCTAGTCCATTGATCACCTAGAGTTTTTGAGATTATCAGGAAGCTTCAGGCACCAGGAAGAACGCAAGAAAGAATGATTTGGATGGGTATTAAAACAGAAAATGGTTCAGTGCAAGAAAATATATAATTATGCATATTGGGGCAAACGTGTTTGTGTATGTGTGTGAGAGAGAGAGAGCGGGAGGGAGGGAGGGAGGAAAGGAAGGAAAGAGAAGTGTCACAATTGTGTGATCACAGCCTCACTAATATACATAACTAGAAACAATGTTGATAAATTCAGTTTTTTTACTTCTCTTTTTATATTCTCGCCGAGTTGTTCTTGAGGGGAAAATAGGAGGACAGTCTGTTGGATATGTTCACTGCCTTGCGTTATTTATAAAAATAAGAAAAATGGGATATAAATAAATGAAAATGAAAAAAAAATGAAAAGGTCTATTTATGTATGTATTTATTTATACCTTGCCTTTATTATTGTGACGGAAGGAAGCTTTAGATTTGAAAAGGGCTAATTTGTCAAATTCAATGTTACTCATCTTTCTGGTTCTTTTCTCCAGTCAATTTATTCTATCTACCTATTAGTTTGCTGTTTTGTCTAGGTAAAAATTATATGAATTTTCTTTTTATTTTGAACATAGATTTTATTTTGAACATAGATTTTCTGTTTATTTTGAACATAGATAACTTTGCAAGTGATTGTTCCTGGTGTATTTTGTTTTCACTTCTCTATATGATATACAGATTTGGGGAAATCTGCTACTGTAGTATGTATTTTTGTACAAACTTTTGACTCATCCCAACCCACCTCACATGGTGGTGGTTGTGGAGAAAATAGGAGGCAGGAGTACAGAATTAGATATATTTATTGCTTTGAGTTGAACAAATATGCTTTTAAAAGGCAGGATAAATATTGAATAATAACAATAACAACTGCAAAGTTGATCACAGGTTTTGGAAAACTGAAGGTAGCTGCACATATATGCAAGTTGGTTCACATACTGTACAGGAAGTGTAAATTAGCTAAATCTGCATTAAGCTAAACAAATTATTCTCACATCCCCTGTTAAGTCTGGGGAGATTTCAACTTCTTGAGATAGGAAAAAACAGAGAGCCTTTGTTATACTCTAATGTATTTACTGGGGGAGGGGACCCTGACACGATTATTCCTTTGCATTGAGTTTTCTGACATTGCTTGTGTCCCCCTGCTGGTTAAACATATATTTCCAATTACTGTTTTGCAAAGACTGTGAGGGAAAACTGTGGGTAGGGGGTCCACACATATACACTTTTACAATGGATTTGCCAGCCAGTGAATACTGGAATACATTCCTGCATCCCACAGGTCTTAATTCTATATGAAGTGTAATGTGATTAGAGATCTATATAGTGAAAACAAGATCCACAGAGGAGAAGCATAATGCACAGCTTTATTCCAATTAATTATCGGTGAAGTCTGCATATATTTTGCTGAAATCTTCCATATTCTTCTGTGGATGAAGTTGAATTATATGTTGTGACCGAAGCCACAGTACAGTAAAATATGTAAAAAAATATATATGTAGGAGTGTTCAAGAATCTAATATCTAGTTTGGTGAGCAAGTGGCTACATGATGTCCGAGTCTTGATCACAACTTTTGGCCCTGTCACAGAGGGTGACAACATGGAACAAGAGGAATGACATCTGGGAGGTATATACTATCATGAAGCAACACTATATCCATATATCTTAGATGGTATATACCATCTAAGGTGATCCAATATAGCCACCTTTGCATAGCAAAGATCATGGACTAAGATCCAGTCTCCTTAAGTAACTCCCCTAATAACATTCCTGTTATGCATGCAGGTTTAATCACTACTTCCTCTTCTGTTTCTTTCCTTCATCTTATTCAGCCATTAACTATTAACAGTTTTTTAGAGCAATTGTGTTGGGCAGGCCACCAAACATCTCAGCAAGCCTTTAATTTAGGACCCTCCTGGTGTGAACTGATCATACAGAAGTAATTGGCTGATTGGCAGTTTCAAAGGGGGGGGAGGGCACATGCATGCTTGCATGAGAAAACTTGCTCCCAGCTTGTCACATTTAGATGCAAATATTTGGTCCCCTGGTTCATTTTTCCAAGGAACAATTGCCTGGACAAGCTTTGGGAGATGTTGATGTGGAACACAGGGCTTACTGCAGCTGGCAGTTAGTATAGAATGACTTATTAGTTATTCCAACCATACCATGCTGTTGTAGGCATTGCTGAAATGTAAGGAATTGTATAAAAAATAGTAAGATGAAGAGGGAAAGAAAGAGAGATGTACCTATCTGCAAGGAACTTACAATAAAAAAAGAATGTAGGAAGACAGAACTGCATTTTTTAATAATGTGCCACAGTGAGTGTCTTGATGCATTAGTGAGAAACTGCACATATGATCTTCCATCCTAAATTAAGGAAGAAGGATCCTAGAAGACAGACCAGCTTCCTTCAGCCTACATAAATTCACTTACACATGGGGTGGTGGTGGATATAATTCTTAGAATCACATATTCACCAATGACTATTTCAGATGCCCTTCACAAAAACATATTTTCCAAATTTCTGTCTTTTCTGACTATCCATACAGCTTGTTATACTAGTAACCCATTCCTTTCCTTTTCCTTGAAAAATTTGTTCAAAGTTCCCTGAGGTTTATGGATTAGTTATCAAACAAAGATTTCCAAATCCATATTCGCTAAGAGAACATTATGGGGCAAGGGGTGGTTCATAGGAAAGTCATTGTAAATGGGACAGAGAATATGACTCTAGCACTTCTGCCTAGATAGCTTCCCTCTCTTTTCACTTCTGCAAAACTTACAGTCTCTGAGCTCAGCGGGGGGGGGGGGGGGGGGGGGGGGGATGGTTTTTAAAAGTGCAAGGGGGCAATTGTAGGGGAGAATCAGGAGGCAATGAATGAGGGGATGAAAGACTTCCTGCCCATTGATTCTCAGTTTCCTCAGACCATTAGCATTTCAAGGAAAGCAAGGCATTGTGGAGCCTTGTTCCCCCCCCAGGACATTATTAGCAAATTTTCTGCAAAGGGTTTTTGTCAAAGAAACAGAAAAGAAAGTTGACAGCTACTTGTCTCTGATCAAATGCAGGAGTACTTTAATTTGTGTGGCCTCTGACTCTAGGCAGAATATATGTATGTGAAGTTGGAAGAGGATATCTTCAAGGTTCTGCAAATAGGGCCAACATTACTATGGAAAGAGTTAGAACATGTCAGAACATAGTCTCCTCAGGCCTTCAGTAGAAAAATGTTACTATTTCAATCTGGCCCATTTTCTGCCAAATAAAACATTATCATCAATACCACCACCACCATCATCACTATCATCATTCATATTTTCTTAACTAGTACCTGGAACTGGACACCAAAGCTTTTTCCTATAAGAAATTTCATTCTTCCAAGAGGCGATCAGACATCCTTTCCAATAAGAAATGTATACATAATGTCCTAGCAGTAGTTAGCATGTATAAAACTAATTCAATATACTCAGAATATCTGATTCAGTAAAATTGAGTGTGAATATTGCAGGTTGAAATAACTCAACTTTTAAAATCAATTTCCTTCTAATAGGAATCATTTTCCAGAATTTTAGAGCATTGCTACCAAATGTAAAAAATGATACAACCTGCTCATTGTATTTCCAACTAATTTTTAAAAAAACGTTTCTATTTTAATTATCAAAACTGGAGTAATATATCTATGCTATGATAAAACATGTATCTCAATTTTCTCTAAGTATAATATTCAGAGTCAGTTGAATATTCTTCTTCCATTGAGATTCCCATTGTTGTGTCTCTGTTACTGCATTCAAATTCTGCATCTATTTAATTGTGCAAATTTTGACTTGTTTGGATTCCAAGTTAAACTTTACCATAAAATTATAAATGAAGCCTTAAAATGTTCCATATTGTCTGTTGCAAGATTTTTAAATGTAGTCAGGTTCCACAATATTCTTTCTTGTTTCTATAATTCTTGTAGTGCAGTACTACTAATTTAAAGATATTAAAATCAAGCAGGTAAACTGGACCATTGTGAAATAAATGTTCCAAAAAAGATTTTATCTTCATCTTCAAAATTATTAATGTCATCCAAAGTCACTATTGAGAGATGGGTGGCTATATACTGTAAATCAATATAAATCAAACAAATATTATTGCTAATTAAACATTGCAATCAAAACCAGTTATTAACTTTCCACTGAACTAATTTCAATATTGTTTTCCTCATAAAGTATATATTTAATAATGAAGCAGTGGAAGAAGGGAATTTGGACTTAATATTTTACTGTATTTATTCTAGACATCCCAATAGAAGTCTTCTTATTACGCAAACTTTTATTATATTATTTATTTCTTTTTTTATCAACCCAAAAATATTTGGGCAGACCGTCTGAAAGTCCTGCCCCTTCCCTTGAAGCAGATGGGCCAAAAGAAATACAGTTTATTCTGAGATATACAGTATGTTAAGCAACTAAGTATGGTAATACAATTTAAAAGTTTCAAGCTTTTTGGACCATAAGTAGTTCTGTATTTATTTATGCCAATTGCTTAATATTTTATTTTCAACACAAAGTTAGACTCATTTGAAAAAGAAAATCAAGTCCTGGTGGCATCTTCATTTTAACTGCTGCAGTCCTTCCTAATCAAATAGAAATATACCGCCTGCTCTTATGCTTTCCAGCTCAATAAATGTTAATAAATAAATATTATTTTCATCAGGTCCTTTCTTATATTTAGTCTCTTTTCAGGGGTGAAATCCAGCAGGTTCTGACAGGTTCTGGAGAACTGGCAGCAGAAATTTTGAGTAGTTCAGAGAACCGGCAAATACCACCTCTGGCTGGCCCCAGAGTGGGGAGGGAATGGGGATTTTGCAGTATCCTTCCCCTGCCATGCCTACCAAGCCACACCACGCCCACCAGGCCACAGAACCAGTAGTAAACAAATTTGGATTTCACCACTACCTCTTTTCCAGTGATGTTAAATTCCATTGAGACATGTAGGTACTGCTTTTCTTCCACTACCAAATTCCATGTCAGCATTTGAAACTTTTCTTTATTAATCCAATAACCTGACACAAAGGTTCCATATACGATGTTGCTATATACGTTGATTTGGTTCCTTAAGGTGGCTCCCAGTATTTTTACATAATGTGTTGTTGTAAGTATTAATGGGAGTGTTTCATTTTCATCCTGTGAAGTAATTTTGAATGAGACAGATCATCTGTACAACTGACCCAGTCTCAACTACTGTAACTGATGATGGCTCTCTAAGCACTTTGGGAAATATCTTTCTTTATGCTTTTGCTTAAGATCTGTTTTAGACTGGAGCCTGATCATTGTTTATTTATTACATGTGCATTCATGCTATACAATACTTCCAGTTTACTTCATTGTTTCAACAACTAACTATGGGCCTTTCTTTACTACCACCTAGCTAACATCAGCAGAATACTGTTGGCATGAAGTTTGAAGCCCCTAGTGCTGATTCCTATCTGCTTTTTGATGTCACCTGGCACCCTTCTGAGATAATGGGTGACAGATTCTTTTGAATAATATCAAAAGAAAGGGGAAGCCACTGCTTGAACATCTTTAGTACAGTTAAGGATCACTTAAGGCTGTCTCATTCATGAGTTGGTGATGACATGAAGGCAACATCATAGGATAGGAAAGAAAAGTTGCAGGGCATGTTTGTACTTTGGTTAACTGCAAATCTAGAAGATGCAAGTTTGGACACGGTTTATATAAGGATGAGAGAAAAGGATTGGTCCAAGATGATTTAGCAAACTTTATAGCTAATTGCTTCACAAATTCTTAGCAGTATCGAAATAATGTGCACTTGGAATCCATCCATCCATCCATCCATCCAACCAACCATCCAACCAACCCTATCTCCAGAAAGTGCAGCTGTTCCTTTCTATCTGGTAGGGAAATCCCACCAAAGGAGATGTGAACCAACTGAAGCAGAAAACCTGGCTCCACCAGATGAGCAGAAACCACATCAGCACTATAGACAGGATGTGTCCAGGGAATAGGCTAAGAGCTATGGTCTGAATTGAGTAGTGAGACTGATTAGTTTGTCATCACATTAAGATGCAAGTTTAATAACCTAGTATGTTTTCAGACCATATAATTGTTATTCAGTTTAACTGCTCTAAGCATTGACAGCTCAGCAGGATTGGCTGCTATGATTCTTTGTACTCTTGGAAAGCTGGAAAGGCTGGTCCTTCAAATAAACAAAACAAACCTCACCCATAGTATTAAAGTTAGGAGACCAAATCAGCAAGTTCTGCAATGCAATTCAGCAGGCTTCTTACTCTAACATCTTACCCAAATTTCATAGCAAACTCAGAGAACTAATTAATATTTGGAGAGGTGGCTACTTCAACATTCCTCCTCTAAGGTGGTTTCATGCCATATCATCCACTTCCCCAGCCAAGTTAGGAGTTGCCACCTCATGAATTCACGTAATTGATGTGATCCAACAGTAGTTTTGGTTGGACTTGTGCCATTTACAAGGTGGAATTTTTAAACTCTAATGAGAAGTACCAGCTGCAGCCAGTTAATTTGAGACTTGCAATGAACATCTATAAACAAGTCTAAAATCATTTGATTCACCCATCATCATCCTTCCTTTGTTAGATTTATACCCCATTTTTTTCTTCACCAGCTCAAAAACAGCAAATATAGCACTTGTGCAATTCTTCACGAGATGATAATCCTGTGCTGTAACTATATACCTCTTACGTTACTGAAATTGATTGAAAGAAACTGAAGATTTTAAAGTGCTTAATTTCTTCAAGTTGATTATACATTTCAAAAATGGTGAAAATAAAACAATTTGTACATTTTAAGTAGCACCTAATTGCTTCAAAACAGAAAGAAAGCAAACGAAGACTATACCTGTTAACTATTCCCATGCCAATTAATAGAGCACTGTATTTGCTACCTTGTGTTGTGTAATAAATATGTATAAATAAAGGTAGGATCTAAATCAAATGAATACATAAATTGCCACTTCGGTGCATGAATGCCTAGTAGTTTTGAATACTAGTTAATGCTGCTAATGATATTTCCATTTCATGTTTCCATTTATATTTCTGCTTTCTTCCAGGGCCTCATGGTAGTATTTTAACACTTCTTCAGTTTTATCCATCAAAACAAAATAGGGTGGGCCACAAGATCTTGACTGGCACACTTAGCCAGTGTGCCTCGGCTTTTGTGGCTGAGAGTAAACTTGAATCTGGGCCTTCTCTTCTAATCCAAAACCCTAAATGCTACACGAATCTGCCTCTCACATCATGGGGCAATATTTTCTGTGTGGTTGTATTTTTGACTTCCTAGTGCCATTGATAGAGCTGGGTATTATGCTGACTTTAAGTATAAGTATATGTTTTAATACATACCCATAATGTGCCATTAAAAAAAAAATCCTATGTGGACTGTGAAAAAGGTGAACCTACTTTGAGTCAATTCAAACTTCTGGTGACTACATAAAGGTAAAGGTTCCCCTCGCATATATATGCTAGTCATTCCCGACTCTAGGGGGCAGTACTCATCTCCGTTTCAAAGCCGAAGAGCCAGCGCTGTCCGAAGATGTCTCTGTGGTCATGTGGCCGGCATGACTAAACGCCAAAGGTGCACGGAACACTGTTGCCTTCCCATCAAAGGTGGTCCCTATTTTTCTACTTGCATTTTTTATGTGCTTTCAAACTGCTAGGTCTGCAGAAGCTGGGACAAGTAACAGGAGCTCACTTCATTATGCGACGCTAGAGGTTCGAACCGCCAAACTGCTGATTTTTTTGATTGACAAGCTCAGCGTCTTAACCACTGAGCCACCGCATCCCTTGGTGACTACATAACAACCATGCAATTTCTTGGCCATGGTATAGAAATGGTTTGGCCTTGCATTTTGAAGGTTTTTTTTTACTTTCAGTCCTGCTCAGTGCCCCGCTATTCCTAATGGTTCCTATCCAATTACTCATCCGACCCAACCCAATCTAGCTTCTAAGCCTTAGAAGGTTGATAGGGACTGCCACCTGCTGCTAACCTCCACTGCAAATAATCAGAGCATTTTAAAATACTCATTTAGCAACATCTTTCAAGATACCAAAATAAATGTAAGTGAGACAAGACAGTTGAATGATCAAGAGTTAATTATGAAAACTAAAGGCTACCTTAATATTTGAAATGCTAAGACTCTAGCAGACTCTAGATCAGGATTACATCCTGAATTTCCAAAACTTGCCAAACTACACATCCCAGAGATCTTACTCAGTAAGTAACATTCAGAGGGCCATCTTAATACTTTCAAAAAAATACATGCCAAATGTGAAGGGCCACTAATTAATGTGTCCTCCCCCGACATAAATGAGTTCTCACTCACTAACCAAGTATTCAGTTGATTAATCTGCCAATTAAACTGATTAAATCTTGTAACCCAATTATCCCTGCACCTAAAATAGCAGCTCTGTTTTTTAATTATGTAAAAGTATTATTATGTTTATACAGCATTTATCATGTTTAAAGCCTTTCACATCCTAATCTGCATCTCGGAAATGCTTGCCAGAGTTCTATAAGTGGGTTTCATTATTCTTTTATTGCAGATAAAGGGATGAGGGAGATTTAGACCAGAAATTAGAAGAAAACCACCCATAGCTCACACTCTGAACCACTCCTCCACGCTAAAACTTTCATGTCTCTGATACATGAAGTTAAAAGTACATTTTTTGCAGTCTGCCTAGGTTCAGAGGTTTTTCAGACATCTGAGAGTCAGCATGGAGACTGAATCCATGTTCCTTAAAATTCTTCCATTTATGAACGGCTAATTCCAGAATAAATTGTCCCCTTTGACTTTGTCTTGCTTAAATCATTAGTTTATCACCCCACCCCAAAATAAGTGGGTAGGTCACATTTAGGGAAAGAGAAAGAAACATGGATCAAAACTTGCCATCTACAATCTTGAAAAGAGAAAGAGCCAAAGACAAATCTAGAATGATGTAGTATGTACTTATCTACGGATGTGTATAGTTGTGCTTGTTGTAGCAGAAGCTGCTACAAAACATATTTTGTCCGCGTTTTCTATTTACATCACCAGGGACCTTTTGGATTATTTGCTACTAAATTTTACTTCCAGTGAATATTTGCACCTTCTGGAACTTTTTACATCTGGAGAATAGAGATCTTAGTTTTCTTATCATTTACGTAGTAATTAAGACATGGGGCTGTCAATTGAAAGGTGGGCAGTTTGAGACTCAAGCACCGCAGGATGGGGTGAGTTTCCTTTCCTGCCACAGCTCTTGCCAACAGTTCGAAAGCATGCAAATGTGAGTAGATAAATAGGTACCACTTTGATAGAAAGGTAATAACATTCCATGCAATTTGATGTGTAGTCATGCTGACTATACATGACCATGGAAGCGTCATCAGACAATGTTGGCTCCCTTGGCTAAGAAACAGAGATGAACACCATGTCCTAGATTCAGATTTGACTGGGCAGGAGAAACCTTTACCTCTTTTTCTAGCAAGAAACTTAAGTGAATTGCAGAGAATTTGGGTTACTTGTTACTGAGGTTTGTTTCCCTCTCCCTCTCCCTCTCCCCCGACTCTGACTTTCTTAACCTCATGAAAATAATGACTTTTCTAGGATGTTTCCAATGCTCTTTCGCACTACAGATAAAGAATGATCATGGAAAACTATCATTAGGGGAATTTCTAATCGAAACACTTCGTTTTGCTGTAAGCTCAAGTTTCCCTGGTTTGCAGAATGGTTGAATGAAAACTAAAGCCTCCCACTCCTCTATAAGTATCATAAAAACAATTGGGAAAAACAGGGAACTTCTCTCATCTTTCAACATGAGCACTACATGATCCCATATTGTGGGATCATGAAGACCAGATTCTTCATGATCCCACAATATCAGCAGCGACCACTCAGGGAGTGGATTTCTTTCTAGCTTTGCAGTTATAAAGTTCAAACCTCAGTAAAACCTACTTTCTTTGGCCTCTTGCAGTCCTATGAAGCTCGTGGGAGGTTTAGCACTTTTTTGACTAAAGGAATATTTGCCTCACCCAACTTTCGGCTTTGGGGTTTCAGCTGCCCTAGCAGGTCTTTCAAGGGGGAAGGTAGCTTGATGGATTTGAACCCAGGAAGTGCTTAAAGGTTTTGCCTAGAACCAGGCTGGTGCACACAACTTAAATAAGGACATGAAGAATGACATCTTCCCCTTTTTGTGAGGAATGGCTGGGTGAGGGGATTTGGGTTTCTCCAGGACCTGTGATAACTCAGTAAAGGTAATCCTTGATTTATGACCGCAACTAAGCTCAAAATTTATTGCTGAGACAGTTGTTAAGTTAATTTTGCCCCTTATTATGACCTGTCTTGCACAGTTGTTAAGTGAATCATTGCAGTTGTTAAATTAGTAACACAGTTCTTAATGGAATCTGGTTCCTCTATTGATTTTACTTACTCAAAGGTCACAAAAACATGATCACATGACCCCAAGACACTGCAGCCATCATAAATATGAACCAGTTGCCAGTCAGTGCTGTTGTAATTTTGAACAGTCACTAAACGAATGACTGTAAGTTGAGGACTACCTGTATGGAACAGTCTATTTCTCAGGGCCATTTATACTAGCATCGTCTTAGGAACTACTCAGGGCAGCGCCCAATTAAAGCAAAAACACAGTGAAATGTACACATCCGAAAAGATAATGGAACATAAAACCAATTCCGCCAAAGGCAATTCAATAATCAAAACAATAATCTGGAATGCTGCTGACCCAATGCCTGAGGGGACAGACAGGCCTTCAAAGTTTTTTTATGAAAGGCAGAAAAGGTCCAAGACCAGCCAGATCTCAGAGGGAATGCTACTCTGTAAGGCGGGGTGAACGTCAAAAAAGGCACGTCTTCTGTTTCCCAGAAGATGGCCTTATTAAAGAGATGGAACCCAGAGCATAACAATCTTGTCTGATCTTATAGGAGGGGAAGAGATTATCAGTGACAAATGATCCTACAAATAACCAGGTCCTATACCATGAAGGGTTTTAAAGGTCAGAATCAGTACGCAGAAGCCCACTGGCAATTAGCGTGACTTGAAACTACCAATGTTACCTAGCTGTAACCAAGCTGGACCCCTAAATACCTGTGTTGCTGCATTCTAGATCAGCTGTAGCTTGCAGGTATTGTGTCGGTTTGTAGGAAGATAGAAGAGAAGATGATTGCAGAGCTGTCTTCCAAGAGCTTTGGAGTGTATTGTTGTAATAGAAACAGCAATGTGGAAGTGTTCACACAGTGCTCCTTGCTAAAGTAATTTTAAAAAAGAATATGATCAACTGTCAGTTATAATATTCTAAATATTTCATGTGTAGTACAAAAAGTGAGAATTATGCTAAAGTGATTTCTATAATGTGTTAGGCTGATAGAGGCGATCACATACCTAGGTTGTTTGATGACATTGAATCACTTGTGGACCAGCATTGGACAATGCTAGTGCTAAATCAGATCACAAATATCTGAGACCTTTAATAAATAGAGTACTCATTTCAACACCTAGATTTCAATTGACATCATCAGTTTTCTGAAATTCCGGTTCAAATAGGCTAAATTCAAATCAATAACTTTTTTCTGGAATATTTGGACATTTCAGATAGATAATGCTGCCTAAGGAAATTGTGCTCATCTTGTAAGGTTGCTCTTGATCCATATTTATCAATAGCTCTCGAGATAGATTTCGTAGCACAGGAAGTTTTTTTAGCAGCATACGCCAACATACCAGCTGAAATAACTAGCCCTCAAGTTATTCCTATTCACTATTAATCTACAGTTTGGCTTGCCATATACAGTAGGGCTGTTTTTGTTCAGAAACAGTATAGAATGTGACATTATAATATGATCATATATTAAATTGATAAGATCAATAAAGTGTTGGATTGGCACCAGCAATGCACAGATTCAAGACCACACTAAACCACAGATGCTCTTTGGGGGACTTTGGGTCACCCTGTTAGTCATTTAAAGTAGACCAAACTTGGAAACCAAAGACATGCAAGCTAATACTACTTTTATTGTACGGTTACAATAATAGAATCTTTTAAATATGAATACACCTCCTCCCTCCTCTCTTTAACTTAATGAAAATTATGGAGGGTCATGTCTGAGATGCTTTTTCATGTTACATTTCAGCCTCAAACTCCGATTTCTTTTATCTCACTGCTGTCTCGGTTGCAGCTCTTCCTTCTGTTTCTCAAGGTTATTCCCTCTTCCCATTTCACACTCACTCTCTGCTCAGCACAAACTATACCACACAATTGTTACTGGTGGGGGAAAGGAGAGAATGTGTGCAGGATAGGAGGAAGGGCCTCTGTCTAAAGTACCTTGAGTTCATTAATTAAAGACAGGATACAAATGTATTTATTTATTTATTGTATCTATTGGTTCGCTTTATATGCCACCCTTCTCCGGAGACTCAGGGCGGCTTACAATGCGTTAAGCAATAGCCTTCATACTTTTGTATATACCTGCTTAGTAGGGTTTTCGGGGGCCCCTAAGCGGTGTTCTTTTTTGTACAAAGTCAGCTTATTGCCCCCACAATCCGGGTCCTCATTTTACCTACCTCAAAAGAATGGAAGGCTGAGTCAACCTTGAGCCTGGTGAGATTTGAATTTGCAGTAATTGCAGGCAGCTGGTGCTACTTAACAGCACTTTAATCTGCTGTGCCACCAAGTCTCGTAACAAATAATAAATAAATTGGACATTGACTTACCTGAATGTCCTTTTTCGGAACGCTGCATATACACTCCAGCATTGTGAACAATCCTGTTATCTGACAGCAACTGAGAGAACTTTTTTTACACTTTAACTACCTACTCTGTGCTCTCTCCACGCCCACTTTTGCACCCGAATCCCCAGTCTTGAACGAAGACACAAAAGGTGAACCACAACAAAATTTATTAACACAAAACAACCACAAACCAACAGAAGAAAAGGGAGGGAAATGGGAGTGTATATGCAGCGTTCCGAAAAAGGACATTCAGGTAAGTCAATGTCCATTTTCCAGAACGCTGCTACTACACTCCAGCATTGGGACATACCCAAGCCTAACTCCCAGGGTCGGGTACAACACTAGTCCCATCAGTAGACCCAGACACCACTGCTTGTAACACCCGTCTCCCAAAGGACGCCTCAGCCGAGGCGTAAGCATCAATCCGATAATGTCTTATGAATGGCGACAAAGAAGTCCAAGTAGCTGCCCTACAGATTTCCAACACAGAAGCCTGGGTAGCCCAGGCGGCCGAAGTAGCCGCACTCCGAGTCGAATGAGGTAAAATATTCCCAGGAACAGGGCGATGCTGATTCTCATAAGCAGAAGCAATACAGGCCTTAATCCAACGACCGATCGTGGTCGACGACACTTTCTGACCCATGGACGCAGGATGGAATGAAACAAAAAGGGCTTCCGTCTTCCGGAACGACGCTGTCCTACGCATGTAATGTCTCAAGGCCCTGCGCACGTCTAGAGTATGCCAAAGAACCTCACGGTGATGTCTCGGCGACGGACAGAAATCTGGAAGAACTAACTCCTGCGCCCGGTGAAACCATGAATTAACTTTGGGCATAAAGGCAGGGTCCATCCGCAGGACCACAGTATTAGCATGAAAAATGCACAAGTCTTTCCTGACAGATAATGCAGCGAGCTCAGAAATGCGCCTAGCCGATGTGATCGCCAGCAGGAAAGCAACTTTGAACGATAAAAACTTAAGGGAGATGGAACCAAGTGGCTCAAACGGGGACAACGTGAGGGCCTGCAAAACCAGAGATAAATCCCAAGAAGGATAACGATGAACCGTAGGCGGTCTCAGGTTCGTAGCTCCATGAAGAAATCCCTTCACCCACGGATGATGAGACAAGAAGGTGTACAGCGGAAAGGATAACACAGTGGCCAGAGCCACCACCTGACGCCTGAGAGTAGCAGGAGACAAACCCCTTTCCAAGCCCGCTTGCAGAAAGATGAGGACATCCTGTATCGTTGCAGACGTAGGATCCACATGAGCAGTCGCACACCAACGGCAAAATGCTCTCCAAGAGGCTTCGTAGATCCTCGTCGTGGATGGCCGGCGGGCCGATTGAATTGTACCAATCACCGTATCTGGCAATCGGCCTTTCTTCAGGATGACGCGCTCAAAAGCCAAACGGCCAACTGCAGCCACTGGGGCTCGGGATGACGAATGGCTCCCTGACACAGCACGATCCGATGTGGAGGGATCACCCACGGGTCTGTCACTGAAAACTCCACAAAATCCGTGAACCACGGCCTGCGCGGCCAATGTGGTGCCACCAGTAACATCTCCGCCCTCTCTGCTATCATCTTCCGGACCACCTACTGAATTAACGTGACGGGAGGGAAAGCGTATAGCAGACCTGCTGGCCAACGACACCGCAGAGCGTTTGTGTCTTCCGCCGCTGGAGCCGGATACCGAGTGATGAACCGGGGAAGCTGGGCGTTGGCCGGACTGGCGAACAGGTCTACCAGCGGTCGTCCGAAGCGAAGAGAGATCTCCTGAAACAAACTGGGAAGCAGTTGCCATTCGGCCTGGTCGATCACTTCCCTGCTGAGCCAATCCGCCCGTGTGTTGGCCTTCCCTGAAATGTGATCTGCGAGAATTGACTCCAGATGTCTCTCCGCCCAATTGAACAGACACACCGACTCGAACATCAACGTCTGTGACCTCGTCCCCCCTTCCCGGTTTATGTGCGCTTTGGCGGATGTATTGTCCGTGAGTATCAGGACATGTCGACCCCAAATCATCGTCCGGAAATGCAGAAGGGCGAGACGAATGACTCGAAGTTCTAAGAGGTTGATACTCTGTACACGTTCCTCTGGAGACCATTATCCTTGGCCCACCTGGGCGCCCAGGTGGGCTCCCCAGCCATGGAGACTGGCATCAGTGGTGATCACGACCCGGTCCAGTTCCAGAAAGATGCACCTCCGCAGGATGGCCGGCGATCTCCACCAACGTAGTGACAGTCTGACTTGTGGAGGCACGCGCACTTTCCTTGACGAGTTGGAACTGCCGTTCCTCTGGAACAGGAGGAGTAGCCATTGCAGCGGACGGGAATGTCTGCGAGCCCACGGGACAATGCGGAAGCACGAGACCATCTTCCCCAACCGTTGCGAAAGTGTCAAGAGAGGTGCTTTCCTCTGGGCCAGGACTTGGTCTAAAAGCGACTTGATGCTCTCCACCCTTTCTGAAGACAGAAAAACCTGACCTTTCTCGGAGTCTATCAGGGTCCCGAGGTGTAAAATTGAGGTCGTGGGGATGAGTTGGCTCTTGTCCAAGTTGACGGAGAAACCGTGCTTCCGGAAGGCCGAAAGCACCCTGTCCCTGTCTCGCTCCACTTGTACCCTGGATGAGGAAAGGATTAGAATGTGGTCCAGGTAGCACAACACTCTCACCGGGACGGCACTGAGAGACGCGGCCACCACTGCTACCAGCTTGGTGAAAGTCCTGGGAGCCGAAGAAAGACCGAACGGCATCGCACAACTGATACTGATCGCATACTGATAATGCATACTCGAATCGCAGAAACTGCCGATGCGAAGGAAGCACTGGAACATGCAGGTAGGCCTCTCGTAAGTCCACCGACTGCATCAGGTCCCCCTGGTGAATTGATGCCAGAATGGACCGAAGAGAGTGCATCTTGAAACGACGGTAACGTACCGCTCGGTTCAAGTCCTTGAGATTGAGAATACCTCTGACCCCGCCAGAATTTTTGGGGACCAAAAACAGGACCGAATAGAAACCGGTCCCCTGTTGGTCTAACAGAACCGGTTCTATCGTGTTGATCTCCAGCAGGTGTGCTATCTCCTCCACCATCAAGCTGCGCGAATCTGTCAACAGGGGAACTGGACACCGGATGAACCATCATGGAGGCCGATCTGTGAATTCGATCGCGAGTCCCTCCGCAATTGTGCGACGCACCCACTCGTCCGGAGTGGACCGGGCCCACTGATGACAAAAGGCCTGGAGACATCCCCCCACTGGTCCCGGAGTCGGTGAGTCATTTGCCCTGTCTAAAGGGCCTGGATGTGGACCCACGATAGGGGCGCTTGGAAGCGGTCTGAGGTCTGCCGTGCTCTCTGAAACGCTGCCTGTCTGAGAAGCGGTCTGGAGTTTGGAATGACTGCCGGTAAGAAGAGGGGCCTCCCTGCCCCGAGTAAGAACGAAAGGGCTGACGCTGCGTGTATGGAGTATAACGCCTGTCCTGTCTGCGAAAGGATGATGGCATAACTTTACGTTTGTCTTTGTCCTCAACAAGGACCGGCTCCAAGGCAGTGCCAAACAGGTTTGGGGCCTTGTACGGGGCCGCCGCCAACTTCCACTTGGATTTAACATTGGCCTTCCACGGTCGCAGCCAGAAAAGGCGTCGCGACGTGACAGATGTCGCCAATGCCCGTGATGCAAACTTGACAGAGTTCAATGAAGCGTCCGCCGAGTATTCTGTGGCAGCAATAATCTTATTAATATCGTGACGCAAACGGGTATCCTCTGGAGGAAGCCGTTCCTGAAGTTGATGCAATCAGATCAAAGAGGCCCTATTGAAAAACGAAGTAGCCATGGCAGTTCTAACAGTCCAGGCCACGGCCTGATGTGATCTACGAAATGCCAATTCAGTGCGTCTGTCCTCCAATTTTAGACCCTCCAGCGGGTCAGCTGAAACCATAGAATGAGAAGTGAGGGTCGCCACCGGTGCATCCACTGTGGGCAAGTCCAACATGGCCTCAAGTTCGGGCGCCGCGCAGAAAAGCTTCTTGTCTAGATTGCTTGGTGCAGTGGACGACCCCGGTTGGGCCCAAGGTGCCTGTAGAACATTCGTGAACAGTTGAGGGCACGGAATAAAGTCCTTCTCCTGCTTGACTTGTTTAAATAATGTATCGTGAGGACCGGTCTCAGACGGGGTCATCGGGGGTTGTGCTCCCACAGAATCCAAGTTAGTAGTCAAACGAGCCTTGTGCAGGAGAGACTTAAATAGTGCGGGGCGGAATAAGCCCATGAAGGCCGGAGTATCAGGTACCAGTCCTTCATCCTCGGAGAATTCGAGATCTTCAGGGCCCTCCTCATCATGGCACGAACCCTCAGACGAAACAGACTCACGAGGGGAGGGGGAGCGAGCCCTGCGGGACCCCGAAGTGGTCACAGTGCCTGAAGATGTTCCTGCCGCGGCCGTCTGGACCGCTGTTTGTGCTCCAGCCGCCATAATAGAAGCTAATGCCGTTGACAACATCGTCTGGAAGTTGAATTGTGAAGGAGGCGGAGGGTTGTCCACTGATCGGAGGTCCGCGGCTGTGGGCGTGAAGGTGGCCGAAGGTTGGCACCGAGGAGGAGGAAAGGCTTCCAAGCCCGCTAAAGAAACATCAGGCATCGACTGGGACACACCCTTCTGCCAAGCCAAGGAAGCGGATCGGGCCTCTCTTCGCCCCGAACTGTCGGGAACAGGGACAGACTGCTGGGCGGAACCCGTATCACCACTGTATAATGAAGCTGACGCTTGCTTGGCTTTCTCACATTGTTTTTCTAACGCCTTATGACGCCTGAGAGCATCCTTGTCTGCCGCAGCGGAGGTTTTAGAGTGGCGGGACTTGTGACTGCTAGATGCAGAACGTTTGCCCGACTGTTTCTTGCGGGACTTAGTAGATCTGACAGGGCTAACCTCCTGATCACTATCTGAGGAGAACGAACAGTCTCCCATGGTGAAAACGCCCTGGGCGAGACCAAGTAGGCGGGATATTGAATATTTAGTGATTGAAAGATTGATTTATAATGAAAATGAATATGAGAAATATGAATTAATTATTGAAAGGTTGATTGATTGAGTGCTGCTTGATTGATTACTTGATTGATCGATTGAATGAATGCTTGCTTGCTTGATGAGTTGATAGATTGATAGACTGATTGATTAATTGATCAAAAGAATTGATTAATAAAATGATTGATTGATTGATTGCCTGAATATAACTCTGGGTAATGATCTGAACCCCACAAGTGGTGATGGCACTCCTGCCAAGCCAAATAAGAGGGCACCCCACTCTCTGCCCAGGTCTGAGGGTAGTCCCTACACAAAGGGGCAACAAAGGGGTGAGCGATAACAATAAACGCCCCCCCTTTTTTTTACACTGAGTTAATGTCCTGACCGGGCCTGAAGCTCAGCAAGCGAGGTCCCAGAAAGGAGGCTGCGGCCCTTTAAATAGGGTCCGCACTGCCATGAGGCAATCCAAAATGGCGGCCGCCCCTGCTCAAAATGGCGGCCACGCGTTGGTGGCGTAGGAATAAAATGGCGGCCCGCCCACGCTGGATGACTAGGCGCTTTCCCCTGGCGCCGCTCGCCCACAGTCGTCACTCGGGAATGATGCCCTGGCCGGCTGCCACATGGCGGGAGGGTGGCGAGCAACCGAAAGCCACGCCGCACCCCCCCCCCAGTAAACACTCACGGAGGCCGAGTTGATTCTGAGCAAGCCGAAAGCCTCAGCGCCGCCCGCAGAAGCCTGACGGGATGGCCGCTGGATAAGCCACGCCACGATATGAGGGGCGCCGGTAGCCACTCCTTGGAACGTCCCCGCTGTGGCTCTAAAGTTAAACACGGTGGAGCAATCCGCACAGCCCCGACCTCACCGGCAATGAAAATCCGGCCGGATCCGCCCCGAAGGGACAGAAGCCGGCGGTAGCTAGCGCAGAAGTGCGAAAGCCGGCACAACCCAGATCCCTGGGCACGAAACCGACGACCAGCTGGCTGATTTACAGGAGAAATAAAGCCTAATCCTGACCGAAACCAAACAGAAACAAAAACAGGGGGCTAATCAAAAATAACCAAAAGGCCTACCGCAATACTCAGAGCACAGAGAAAACCCTCTCAGTCTGTCAGCAACTGAGAGAAAGACTGGGGATTCGGGTGCAAAAGGGGGCATGGAGAGAGCACAGAGTAGGTAGTTAATGTGTAAAAAAAGTTCTCTCAGTTGCTGTCAGATAACAGGATTGTTCCCAATGCTGGAGTGTAGTAGCAGCATTCTGGAAAATTGTCTCTAAGGCTGGTCCAATTCCAATTTAGAATGCTGCGTGTAAAGTTTATATGGCTGCCCCTTTGCCATCATTTAAGACCAGACAGTACCAGACAAAGGGCTTGAGGTGGGAGGGTGAGGGTCAAAATGTCAAGTTGACAGAAGCAGTTGCACAATCAAATCCCCACCTTTCTTTTACATGTATCACCTTCTTTGTGGAATTATGCTATTTAGTACCTACCCAACGTCTGTTGTATTTTAATTCCCAGAAAATACATATTACATATTCCTAATATTTTTGACATAATTTTAATTTTCTTGACTGTTTTGTGTTCTGTGACCTTTGAATAGATTCTGCTGATTGGTATTCAATAATAAAGAGTACTTTAAATAAATTGGACTTTACATTTTTCTTTTCTACAAACATTGCTTACTTAACCTTGCACTTTGTAAAGGCAGGACGTCTAGCGAAAATATTTACCTGCCTCCTTGCTAAAATATTCTACTTGGAAATGTCAGGAATTTAATCTGGCACCATCTACATGGAAAAGGTGTGTTCTGCTGCCAGATTATCGACCCTCCCTTGTTGGGCACCCTGGCATTAATCAATCTGATGGTATTTCCCTAAGCTATGGAAGCATGAAAGGTTTTTCTCTAGGATAAAGTTTAGTGGAGAGTTTTGGATTCAGAGGAATAACAAACCTTCCAGTTGCTGTGCTTGTTATGTCTCCAGTCAAACCTCTTCCCTTGATCTCTGGCTATAACTTTGCAGTCATATTAGTTATCACTGTATTTACATATTTATTTGTTCCATTTATACTGCATAGCCTCTCATCTCACATTTGTGATACTGAGTGGCTCACTCAGTGAAAAAATCACAAAAAAACCTAAAACACACACAAGTAAATAGCCAAATAACAGAAACCATTTAAACCAAAGTTAAAAAGTTAAAAAAAGAACAAGCCATAAAACATAAATGAAAACAACAAACTATGAAACCTAAAATTTGTTTTTGGGTCCTCCAGAGAAAACAGTATCTTCTCTCTCGAAGACCTATTTGAGGGTCAATGAAGAAGGAAAGCCACAGATTGTAATGCCTGAAACTAGCTGTGGCCAATCCACACAATTTATTTCTTATTTTTCATAGCAAGTAGGACCACAGTGCATGCACACAAAGACACGGACATGCGCACAAACAAACACACCGAACAGAATAAAGTAATTTCTGTCCCTGCATGTAGATGACCTTTTAAAACTACCCAGTTTTTTTAAAACAACATTGTATTTTTTTAAAAAAAAAAAATTAGTTGAAACCCAAATCAAAATGGCAAAATTTTTGATAGGCAATGTACACGTGGGGATGGAAAGGAGAGGAACATTCTGAGGGAGACAAAAATCTAAGTCATTGGGGAGGGAAGAGACAAGAAGATTTGAGAGTCTTTCAAAGAATACAAGCTTTTAAGATGGCAGGTTGTCTTGTATGGAGACATTATTACAATAAAATATATATCAGACATATCTTTCTATTTTATTTATTTGAAAGTGTCCAGTGGTATTTAACAGAAATATCTTTACCTACAATTACTAAGATGCCTTGAAGATACCATGATTGTTTTATAACATCCAATATAATTTTACAATGTCAATAAGCCCCAGAATCCTGTTTCCTCATTCTGTCAAGGATAATGGCCTAGGAATTCTAATTTGATTTAAAAGAAGAGAAAAAAACACCCTTGTCTGTCTCTAATGAAAGCCAATTTTCATAAGTTAGTACCCAGGAAATAAATCTGTTGTAATATTATTACAGTGCCTTTCCCTCCTACTGTGGCATTTAAAGAACATTTTTCTCCCACATGGGTGGCTGCCACTAGCAATAACAACCAGTCTATGCCACCCCTCCCCAAGAAAGAATTACAGGACTAAATTAACCTTAATCCATTTATTTAATAACTGTACTTTAAATACTAATCAGTATGTACCTTTAATACCCAGATACACTAACAAGTAATAAGATAAAGACAGTTATTTGTGTGTGTATTTATTTGCTTTGTTTTATTCATTTAACAATGCTATTGGTCTCAGCAGGGCAAAGGCCTCTAAAAAACTGCTTTGTATATTTAACAGTAAATTGCATTTTTTTTTTTTGTATTTGTACATTGTACTTACTTCATACAATGTATATTTAATATTTAAGAATGATTTCTTTTTACTGCATCTCACTCATATTCATGCTGTATATCCACACAGTTGCAGACACACAGACATAGCACATACTCTTTTGCATATCCTGATATGAACTTACATTTTCTGAACTTTGTTCAGGAATTTGAACAATTGTAGTGATTGACTAGGTTAAAGGAAAACTGATTATTTTGAGCTTACTGATTCCCACAGGACAGGCTAGATGATTAGCAATCCTGTGTATCAAAAGGGGAAGATACATTATTTTGTATGCTGTTGACAAGAGCTTATCTTAGCTCAAATGTCACAGATCATATAGAGCAGGGGTGTCAAACTCACAGCGTCACAGCGGTGTCATGTGACTATCAGGACTTTTCCCCCCCATCGCTAAACTGGGTGTGTGCGTGGCCAGCGCATGATGCATCTGGCCCACGGGCTGTGAATTTGACAGCCCTGATATAGAGTATGGCTACTTCCCCTTTGAAACTGATTTGGAAGGCTCATGGAAATGCCTGTTAAATGATAGTCCACTTTAATGAGTAGCAGGGAGCAATCACACTCTTCCCAGGTCCAAAGCAATATTTTCAAATAACTTTTGAAGCCTGCCCAAACTAACATGTGAGGTATAGCAAAAAAAGATTTTGCTCCTGTACATTCTCCCAGGGTCATATTTCCAGGTTGTATAGAAGCACTTCAGGTGACATAATTTTGTTTGATGCTATCCATAGAATAATTCTTTAGAATTCCTGTGTTGATAGATGTTCCACATAATATTTTTTTGAAAAAAATATTATGTGGAACATCTATCAACACAGGAATTCTAAAGAATTATTCTATGGATAGCATCAAACAAAATTCTCCAACTGCATTTGAGAGCTCACTAAACATATAATTCATATCTGAATCTGCAAGGGGGTTCAGTGTAATACAGTAAAACCATCTCCATAAAACTGGGTATGCTAGAAAGTAAGGTTTAAGCCTATTTCTCCCTGACATGCATTTATATAAAGACTACAGTGTCATGTAAAGTGGTGTAACCTCAATACAGGGCTAAATTGACTTGTTTGATTGTGTGGGGGGGGTGGGGGACTACTTTTATAGAAGACTTGAAACTTTTTATGGACATTTTGCTTTATGAACAGTGATGTCTATGGAATATCCTTTCAAAAGTCAGTGTTATAACAGGGACTACAAAAGAGCTGTTAAAGATAGATATGTGTGCATACATATACAGTATCTGCTGTACATGTGCATGCAATGTCCTCAAATTAAAAGCACTTTATACACTGAGGGACCATTTTTGACTGCAGTTGTCGCTGTCACTTCATTTTATGCAACTCCGACTTGCCTAGGTATGGCTAGAGAACCAGCAAAAATCAGTTTAAGCAGGATCCTGAAAGTCAAAAATATAGAATTCCTGCATTGCCGACAGGCATCAGAGAAATCAAAAAGAAGAGGACTGAAGAAGGAGAGATGAAAAAAGGCTAGGATTTGTAGTCTGTTTGGAGTTCCATTAAAAGTTGAATAATTATAACAACATTTTATTTTGAGACACTGCTTCAGCCCCAGGTCACTGTCCTTATTAGGACAAATTTCTAATGAGCAAACCCAATGAGCAAACCTGGTCCCTAAAGGAAAGTGTTGCTTCTGTTTCTCTTCTAAAGTTTGGCCTATCCAAGACTACAGGAATTCACTTAAGCCACATCTAGGAGCAAAGTATTGTAAATAAATTTGTCGATGAGTTTAGCTTTCTTTGGAAGAAAATTCTAGAGCCTACAGCATGAGATAAAAATTACAAGTATGTTTTTCCTCCCCCTATCTCGTGCAGCACCAGAAACTGTTGCACAGATACAGAAACAATCTGTGCTGTCAAATTCTGTTTATGTATTGTTTAATTATACTGAAGAAGGCTGCAAAATGATTATTCTCTGGGATCCCTGGGAATAAGCCTTACTAAAAACTCATTTGGACTGTCATCTAAATAAGTTGATATCTAATTGCACGGTGCAGATGACAATTTGAGGAATCCTTGGTGCTCTCTCAGCTTGGTTGTTTTCTTGCAGATGTGTCATTACCCAAACTAGGTAACATCATCAGTGCTAATAAGGAATGGGGTTTGCTGAGAGACTGGATAACAATTTATTCACACTTCTGAGGAAGGGGGAGGAATTGTACCATAAATTATTTTGCATAAAGTTGGAGGCTGGAGGAACGTGCTGAGTTACTCAAGGGGCAAGTTCATGCTTTAATTATCTGTAAGGTGACTGCAGTCTTATACCTGAGACGAAATTGTCTTGAAACTGGCAAAACTACCTTCGGAATAGGCATGCAGAGTAGCTGCTTTTTCAACTCTGCCCTTGCTAACTTTTGAGTAGGCATGCACTGGAGAGGTATTTGCAATGGATGGATGCTCCTCCGTGTTTTGCAATTGACTTTTGAGAAGTGATTCAGATTAACTTCAACCCTACTAAATTGCCAGATGGCCCTTTGAGAGCCAGAGAGATGTGGTGGATTTGAATGACAAATGGGGCCTGAGATGTAATCTATCCTAAGCAATGGAAATTGACTAGGGGACATCAACCAGTCACTCACTCTCTCTCAGCCTAACCTATTTGACAGGGTTCATATGGGGAAAGAGGGAGAACGGAACACTCTATATGCCACCTTGAAAATGGAATATAAATTGAATAAACAATAGCATTAAGAACTGGAAATTTTTTTTAGTGGTGCCTCTGCAAAGATTGGAGACAGGATTAGTCCTTCATGAGATAGGAAGGAGCAAAAGCACAGCATGCAATGTACAGGACACATTGAAATAACCACGTCCCTGTTGCAGTCACTTCAGAAGGACATTTTAGGTCAAGAAAATGGCATAACAAGGTTGAACAGGCCCACCCCAGAGTCATTTGCTGATCAAAGAGATAGGTGCCCTTCATTGCAGCTGCTTTAAAGAAAAGCAAACAAAAGAGAAATCTGATCTGCTGTGTAATGTGTCATTGAAATAAAAGATAATATGAACATGAGCAAAAAGGCATGTGACAACCAGATTTACGGCCTAAGTTTTGAAGAGACAGAGAAAAAGAAAGCAAGAGAAGGTAGGCGGATCCAGATAACATGCAGGTGAGAACAAACACTGGAAGAGGTTTTTTTCATGAGTGGCAGCATATGCATATTTGTTTTTTGGTTTTTTTGGTTTTTTTTTAAATCTACAGATATCTACCCATCCATCTGCCCTGTGGGCAAAAGATGGGATACCAATTTATTATTAAGGTTGGTCACACAGTGAGCCAGATATTTAGACTGGATTTGGCATTTTTATCCCCTTATTTATCCCCCTGGGATAGTTTTCATTATTATTCTCATTACCATGCCAACAACAACATTGCAATGCTTCTTTGATAACCTGTCGAGAACCTCAGTTCAATGTCTTCAATGTACTCTCCCTCTCATATGCAGTGGAGTGAGGGGCAGCAGATGATCAATGGGACTCCTGTATATATGTACCAGGATTGCAGCGTCCTCTCTGAAGGAGACACTGACCACTGGCTCCGCACAAACTGGATCTTCCGAGGGGAGGCCTCTTCTCGCATCTTTGTGGAACTGAAATTCACCATTCGAGACTGCAAGAGTTTTAGAGGAGAAATGGTGAGCTGCAAGGAGACATTCAACCTCTACTACATGGAATCAGAGCAAGATGTTGGGATCCAGTTCCGCCGCCCTCTCTTCACTAAAGTAAGGTTTGTTTGTTTGTTTGTTTGTTTGTTTGTTTAATGTGTATGCTAACTGACTCCCAGTGACTAGGGACAGTTTACAAAGATAATCCATATAACAGTAAAGATAAAGGAGGAAAAAGATGGCAAAAACAGACAACAATGAAAAACATCCAGGTACTAGTCAGAAAGGGCTTCAAGCACTCTTGCCAAAGGCCTGGGTGAAGGTCAGGTTTTGAAGGCTCTTTGAAACACCAGAAGGGTGGAAGCCACCAGATATCAGGGTGAACTTTATTCCAGAGGGAAGATGCCGCAATAAAGAAAATGTGTTCCCAGGGTTCCAAAAGATAGGCCCACTTAATTGAAGGAACCTGCAGCGTGCCAACTCATTAGATCAAATCAGCCAGGCAGATACTATGAAAAATAGATGGTCCCTCAAGTAATTAGGCCATATGCCATGTAGGGCTTTATAAATAACAACCAGTATCTTGAATTGCACCCAGAAACAAACTGGCAATCAGTGCAGTTTGTGAAGCAGGGGTGTTACATGGACATACTGAAGCACGCCCATCACTGCCTGTGCTGCTGGATTCTGGAGCAAGTTACCTTCCTGGTCAGATCCAAGTACAGCACATTACAGTACTCAAGCCACAAAGAGACCAGAAGTGAGTGACTATCTGAAGGGCTTTCCTCTTTAGGAAACGGCACATATGGTTGTGCAAAGGCCTTCCTGGTCACAGTTGCCACCTGGTCATCAAGCAAGACCTGTGAGCCCAGGAAGACCCCCCATTGAAAGGCAAGTACTGCAGAGAGGTTTACAAGATGGTAATTTTTCTTTTATATAGAATCTTCTGTGTATAATTTCATAAGCAGGAGAAGAAAGATCCAGAATGTCCACACTGGGGAAGAAGAAATAATGATAGCACAAACAAGGCGAATGCAGTAAATGGTAACAACTAGGCTTAAGAGGTGGAAGAAAATGTCAGGGCCTGAATGAGGAACTAGAGAGGATGTGGAAAGTCAAGGTCAAAGTATTCCCATGGTGGTAGGAGCACTTGGGGCTATGACCCCCACTACGCTGGGAGAGTGGTTCCAACAGGTCCAAGGAACGACGTAAGTACTCTCTGTCCAGAAAACTGCAGTGCTGGGAACAGCTAAGACTCTGCACAGAACCCTCAAACTCCTAGCCTCTGGTACAGGCCCTGAGATTGAGAAAAACACATATAATCCATAAAAGTGAGAAGAGAATAAACTAATGCTATACACATACCCAAAGTTATACATATGGGGCTGTGCAATTTTTTTTAAAGTACAATGTACTTGATCCTTAGCAAAATTCTCATCACTGATCAAATGCCTCAATTTCAGACTGATTTGGAGATTAGCCACATTTCTTATATTAATTCAGAATACAGAAGTATTCAAAAATTTTAAAAAATGACAGAATGATCAGAAACTTGTAACAATCTGTTTGCAATCATAGATATAGACACTGGTTTGTTCCTCATATATAGTGAGTTAGATGCAGATAATTTTAAGTCAAGAAGAATATAGCTGACGTGAACAATAACTTAGTTTAGAAGCTGCGGTGCTATGCATTTGGTTGATGGCCTGTAATTTTGCCATGGTCAAAGATTTTCAGAGATTTTTACAAAGCCAAAAATGCCTTTTATAAAATAGTATAAATAGTATGAGGTAATTCTAATCAATCTATCTTTGTAGATAAGGGAAGTTTTACTTTAAATAATAGTGTTCTGCTCTAGAAGTTACATTAAGTACAAGTAGTCTTTACTACCTTGTTTAGCAACCGTTAGAAGTTACAACAGTTAAAAAAAATCAGCTTTGTGACCAGTTTTCACATTTCTGACTGCTACAGTGTCCTGTGGTCATATAATTGCCATTTAGGCAGTTTGCAACTGGCTTCCAACAAGCAGAATTAATGGGAAACATGGAAAATTGCTAGTCACAGTCATGTGACATCTTGCTTAATGACTACAATAAAATCGGCAAAAGTGGATGTGACATCATAAATCCAGAAATACTCATAGTTAGCTTCATTTTTATATATAGCTCTGCTTCCCATAGAGAACAAGCTTAAGGACTAACTCCCTAATTATTGCAGAGGGAAAGCTAATGTCCAAACAAATATGTCAACATAAAAATGTATTTTGTTTATTGAAAATGGTTTATAGATAATTTAGGCTTAACCTTACCTTATAAAATCTTATTAGTATTAGAATTTAATTTCTCTTGGGTTTTATTGAGAATCACATAAATGGCAATAACACTGAAGTCACATGAAATGAATGCAAAATCAATACTAAGGCAAATAAATGGCTGTAATTAAGAGGACTTCCTTTCAATTGATTGCTCAGTCTCAAAATCATATTGCAAGAGATGGCCTGTGTGTTTCTATTGGCTACCATTAACTGCCTTATAGAGGATGTTTGTTTTTCAACATCTTATATGATTGAAAGTAATTTTAGTTCAGTAAATAATATATTAACAAAAGAAAGAAAAAGTACTGATATATCATCGGGGGGAAATTAGCATTAAACTTACGAGCATCACACCAATGATTGAAAGTTTAATGAAAAAAACCCCATCAGATTCAGGAAACCCACGGAATCATTCTTGGACAGGTAACTTTCCTTTGTAAACTTAATTGTAAGTTAAATTAAAAATTAGATTCACTAAAAATATTTTTTAAGAATTCAATTTATTTTTTTCTGTTGTTTTATTTTTGCTGGAAATGATTTAAAATGCTTATACCTGTATGTATTTCTATAAATTGCTAATTTGCTTCTGTAGTTTAATACATTACAATTTATATAAATGAATTACCTTCAAAGTAACTCCACAAATACAATTAGAATTTAAGTTAAATTTAATTGCTTTTTAATTTTTAATTGAACTTTTAACTTAAAAAATTATTTAGTCATTCTTAACCCTGCATTAAAAATTGTTTTATCTACATACAGTACTGATATACAATATATATGCGATATTAAAATTTTCTGGGGGTGATTAGGGAAAAATTGTCTAAAAAGGCTCCTTTGGGGGGATCATAATAAAAAAAAATGGTTGAGAAATATTAGGTTACATGGAGAAAAAAGGAAACATAACTCAATTTCCTGCACTCTGGTACAGACTTCTAAATCTTGACAATTTTTAAATGGGTGGACTTCAACTCCCAGAATTCCCCAGCAGCTTGGGGAATTGTGGGTGTTAAAGTCCATCCATCTTGAAGTTGACAAGATTGAGAAATACTGCTTTAGTGGGTGGGATCTTGCCATTGCTTTATATCCTGAGAATCAAAGCTTGAGCTGGTGAATCATCCATAAAAGTGATATTCACTTAAATATGTCCTGAGCGGAGAATGGACTTGTATATATATACAATTTGCATCCCTTCATCAAGGGTAAGATCTCTTCGACATAAAAAATACACACAAGGATTTCTCTCTATGTAATTGTGATCACTGATTCTTTAGCATTTCATACACTGAAGAAACTCTATGAGACTCTTTCAGACTTCAGATGTGATCATCGAGAGCCAGGGACACCTTCCACCTCCACTGACCCATTCAAACACCATCCAAAGAGAGATGAAAGCAGTTATTTAAAAATATTCATGTGACCATTTCTCTCTGCATTAAAAGCAGCAAATGTCCTTGATGTATCCCTTCTGTCTTAACTCTGCCATATAGTAATCATATCCATTTGAAAACAATTTTAATATTTTGGCTTCTATGTTTGCATATGATGTCATTTTGAGTGACCCCTGGCATAATGTTCAGTCTTTTAAATATAGTTCATGCATCTTTATATTTGGTTATAATATGATTAGCTTAAATGAATAGGGGGTCACTCTACTGCACACATGATTGGCAGAGTGTCAGCATGTGAGGAATTCTTGAACTGAACAGAGCACGCAGGAATCCAAATTTGGCAGCAGCCTTTCATAGAATTGTTTAGCATTTTAATTTAATGTTTCAAAATAATGTACTAACTCAGAGTTCAAACCTACTCAGACGTTCTTCCCCATACGCCCCATTGAACACATTGTGCAACTTTCTGCATCATTGAAGCAATGAATTTTAGTTTCATTGTATTAATGTTTTTATTAATCTAATGAATTAGATACACAGCCTGAGGCCACACCCCACCCCAGGGCCTGTAAAACCCAGCTCTTAAATTTTATGTTTTAATGGGGCAGGCATTCTGAGCAGAGAATAATCGTTTATTCTCCTTCCCTGCCATCTTTGTTCATTTTTAAGTCAATTTGAGTGTTAATATGTCTTAGTTTAATGTTCTAATGTTTTATCTTGTTGTTTTTATTAGTTGTAAGATGCCTAGAATCATCTCTAGGCAAGATGGGCAGTGTATAAGTTTAATAAACGAACAAATAAAAACCATCTTAACAACATTTAGTTTTAATTCAAGTGAGTAGAATTAATAATTCATATTTTTGTCTTGACCTACTGCTTTTGAAAGTGTGGCTCAGAAATATCAGTAGAAGCCACTTTCAAGGGGCTATTGATATTGATACTATGTTGTTATTATTTTTATAATATTATTTTTATTTTTTATCTCATAAAAGAACAATAACATCTCAAAAGCATCACTAGATATGGACTTGAATATTGAATTACTTTCAGATGGGAAAAGTACTAGAAGCTCCCTGCACTTTTGCTTACTTGTCTGTTCCGCTGGGTTTTTTCCAAACCAGCCAACTAAAAAAGGAACCAAGAGCACAAGAGCTCCCACAGCTGTCTTTCACTTTCCTATTCTTCATCAGCTTTTCAGAAATGAGTTTGCTCACACCCTCTGCCCAGCTAATGGGTATTAGTACATTGTCAGAGCATTAGGCTCCTGCCCAGACAAACCCCCTGTCAAAACAGTAGCCCTTTGTTTAATTTTACTTGTTTTCATGGGATTAAATGTTAAGCATTCTCAAGAGCTATTAGTCAGTTCCTCAAAAGGGAGTGTCTATGTTTATAACCAGAGTTTTTCTGAACACTCGTTCTTGAGGTACAGTATTGCACATCTGAATTCTAGCCCTTGATGCAGGTAAATGCTGGCCAGCATGGCCTCTGGATTTTGACCAATAAAGCCCCGGTATAACAAGTATGGTCAAATAACTCCTCTGGACGTATCTTACCGATATTTTCTTCTAAATCTTTCCATCATTTAAATAAAAGTACTTGTCAGAACCTGCCAGCCAAGGCTGACAAGCAGTTTTCGCTTATGTCCTTTCTTTATTTCTTCACATGACACAGTATCATGTGGCCCATATCTATTCTCTGCTTATTAGTGACATTCTACATTGGTCTCTTTATTCAGTTCAATCCATTTTACTTTCTGATGTATATTTTTCAAATCAATTTTCTTTTATATATATTTCTGATTAATAAAGAGCTCTGTGACATAATCAAAACAGAAAGAGAATGGCTGAATGATTTTTTTTTTATTTCTAGTATCTTTTGGCATTGCAAGAAAGAGTTCCTATAACTAATGCAAACTGCTTGGATTATATGTAACCTAAATTGGTTCTGAGCTTTCTCTTATTATGTCTGCTCTCTGTGTCAAGTGACTAATTCTATTTCAATACTGTTGTGCAACCTTTTAACATGCTGTAGTTTTAAGGGATTAATTTTACATTTTTTCTATTAGTCAGAGCTTTATTATTGAATACACTATACTTGGTTTTATACCCTAGCTCAGCCTAGGCTATCATGATGGATATGTTATACCAAATTCTTTGTTTTCCAAATAGCTAAGAAAATGTTGATTTAGCTATTTTTGAATGTCTCTTTTACTGCTGAAAATTTTGTTCCAACAATCAATTTATATCTGATTTCTGCTAAACTATTTAGCAAATTCAAATTATGTCCTGAATTGATCTAAAAGGTGGGTAGGGATAGGTTGCATACATGAATTAGGACTTATGAAGAAAGAAAATATCTATGTATTTTAAAAAAACAATCTGAATTTTAGAGACAAAGCTAAATTAGACTCCTCTCCCCACATGCTTACTTTCCCTGGATATTTTCTATATGCAGGGAGTTCTGAATATTGGTGAAGATTCAAATATACTTAATTTACTTTTGATGGAACTGCTACATTTCAGAAAGGAATTGTGTTTGGTTTAAACAAGTTGCTCAACTGACTTAAATCCTTTTGCTTTCCAGATCAACACTGTGGCAGGTGACAACATTTTCACAGCTCGAGATGTTGAGGTCGGCTCGCTGAAGTTGAACATGAAAGTATGCTCCATTGGGAAACTACAGCAGCGTGGTTTTTATCTGGCTTTCCAGAACTCAGGAGCTTGCGTGGCCTTGGTTTCAGTGAGAGTTTATTACAAGACCTGTTCAGATACCATTAGTGGATTGGCCCATTTTCCAGAGACACTTGCAGGTGCTGAGGGTCTAACTGTAGTGCCTGGTGTCTGTTTGAAGAATGCAACAGAGGAGACAGGTGTTCCACCCAAGATGCACTGCAGTCCCAGTGGGGACTGGTTGGTGCCAGTGGGCAGGTGCATATGCGTCATTGGTTTTGAAGAGGTCAAAGGAAGATGTGTGGGTAAGTACCCAAAGGGCCAAACCCTGAGGTGGACTTGGAGGATTTTCCTATTTCTAGGTTGGAAAATATGTCATTTTACAAATAGAAGATATGGGAAATTACTCATGACATGACTAGGGTACATTATCTGGCTCCCCTGGCTCTTAATGCATCAGATTACCTTATCCTTTTTTGTTCCATTCTACTTCTGACAGTAAATGTATTTGACATTTTGCCCTTCCACTGCTTCTTAATTTCCTGCAAGGCTTGGGAGCAGTTTCCAGGGTATCAGAGCACATAACTACTTGTCCAACAAACGTATTCCACAAGGATTATGCCCATAATTAAATGTTATTCAATTGGAAGATATTTTATGAATATATATGAATAAGACACAATGAATTTCAATACACTGGAGGAGACATCTTAGCTAGAAGAGTCATCCTGTTTGGTCTCATCAGTTCCTGATGAATTTGGGAATGTAAATCCCAGGATTCTCAGCAACTAAGGACTATCCTGGCTGAAATTCTGAGGATTACATTCTCTCTGCATTGCAATCATGTCAGTTGAATTTCATTAGTCCCAAAATGCATGACCTTCCACCCCAAAGCCTCTTTCTTTAAAAAAAATAAAGTCATTCCGGCAGATAGTACATTAAAAAGAAACCCAATTTCTTTAAAAAGTCATACAAAGTTGTCTTCAGAGTTTCAAGCTCTTAAAAGAAAGTCATTATTATTTCAGTTCAGGTAGACCTTAACTTATAACGATCCGTTTAATGATTTTCGAAGTTACAACGGCACTGAAAAAAGTGACTTATGACTGTTTTTCACACTTATGACCATTGCAGCATGGGCACATGATCAAAATTCAGATGGTTGGCAACTGACTCATATTTATGATTTTTGCAGTGTCCCAGGATCATGTGATCACCTTTTGTGATCTTCTGACAAGCAAAGTCACTGGGGAAGCCAGACTCACTTAACAAATGTGTTCCTAACTTAACAACTGCAGTCATTCACTTAACAACTGTGGCAAGCAAGGTCATAACATGGGGCAAAATTCACTTAATAATGGTCTCATTTAGCAAGAGAAACTTTGGGCTCATTTGTGGTTGTAAATCGAGGACTTCCTGTACTGCTTTGCTAATAAATATTAACATTCAGGAGAACACTTCTGAAAGGTAGTTTAAAGTAGTTTCTGCTTCTCCCACACTTTCATCACCTGTTACAAGACAAGTGCATTAAAAAGAAAACCTTGGGACTCTGGACAGCCACTGGACTGGAGAAACGGGTTGTTTGTTTTTGTCTCAGGGAGTTCCCCTCTGGTGATAGAAAAATATTCCTATTCAAACTTTCCAAAAATGTCATCTGTAAATGAGAAAGATGGAAAAAAGAATAACCTAGGGGTGAAATGCTCCTGGATCGCCTGGTCCAGTAGTGATCTTGGCCATTGGTTCTGCAATCTGGTAGCGATGATGGAGCAAAGCTCCGCCCATGCGCCCAGGTGTCATTACTTCCTGGTTTTAACCAGGTTTTAACCAGGAAGTAATATGTTTTTACCTTCTGCGCATGCATGTGACACACACGGCGCATGCGCTTCCAAACTGGTAAGGAAGGTAAGTAGATTTCACCCCTGGAATAACCTATGAAAAAAGGGTACAGAGGGGCTTTGGAACATATATTTAAAAAAAAACAAGTAAGGAGGACATGACAGAAATAAGGAAGGAAACTAATCTGATGAAAAGGCAGATGTCTGTGTTACAATACTAGAATTAGGATCCTCATGTAAAGGTGAATTACGTTGCATTCAAGGCAGATGAAAAAAGTACCTCTAAAGCACACAAGAACTTATGGAATTTCACCAGATGCAGCAATGACCACAAAAAGAAGCTTAAACAAAATTCTAGAGAATAAGATTTCCAATCACTACTAGCCAGGATAGCAACAGCAATAGACTGATATACCACTCTATAATGCTTTACAGCACTCTCTGAGCAGTTTACAGTGTCAGCGTATTGCCCCCAACAATCTGGGTTCTCATTTTACTGACCTAAGAAGGATGGAAGGCTGAGTCATCCTTGAGCTGGTCAGGATTGAACTGCTGGCTATGGACAGTTAGCCTTCAATATTGCATTCTAACCAATGCGCCATCAGGATGGCCCTCTATTCTCTGTAAAATCAAAGGAAGCGTGCCTCTGAAACTGCAAAATTGGAGTGGAGAGAGACTCTTCTCTTGGTGAGCTGCTCACAGGACTATGTTGCGTAGTCAAAATGCTAGACTAGAAAAGTTTGATCTGATATACAGTAGTTGCTCTACTGATCATATTCTCATGCAACGAAGAGATGTATGAATGATACACCCTTAATGGCAACTTCCCAAGATGCTTCCTTTTAGATTGTTTTACAGCATTGCCTCCCTCTAGAGGCTACCTTACAACTCTTGGAAGTTCCTGGGCAACTACTAAAGCTGCATGTTCCTTGGTCTAATTGGCCTCCCTGCCCTTGGGACCAGAAGAAGAGCTGAGAAATTTTTCCAGCCTAGGATTTTCCCCTCCCCGTCCTCTTCCATAGCTCAGCCAGTTTTTCCACTTAGCTGCTACTACGACAGCTTTCTCCCCCGCCTTTCTGGGTTGCGAACAGTCTGCTGGAATGGGATAGAAAATCCATCCTGCCCAGGCAGGTCCTCTCTGACTGCACTTACCAAAGTTGTAGCTGGCATGTTGTTGCTCCTTAGCAATGTTACATATAAGTAATGAAAAATGTGTCTTCCAACCACAGAGTCAAAAGAATTAATGCTGCTTCTCAGATTGATGAGGAGGCAAGTTTAGGGTGGGAGAGTGAACATTTTTCTTTTAAATTTGATTTATATGCCGCCCTTCTCCAGAGACTCAGGGTGGCTTACAATGCGTTAAGCAATAGCCTTCATACTTTTGTATATTTATACAAAGTCAGCTTATTGCCCCCACAAACTGGGTCCTCAATTTACCTACCTTAAAAAGGATGGAAGGCTGAGTCAACCTTGAGCCTGGTGAGATTCGAACTTACAGTAATTGCAGACAGCTGGTGTTAATCACAATGCTATCAGTCTGCTGAGCCACCAGGCCTAGCAGAGAAACCGTAACTGGAATAATAGCCATTGCTAGCTCAAGACAGAGTCAATGTGATGATGAGAAACATTTGATTTATATCTACTGTACAAACATAAAACTGGAATTCATCAAATGAATTGGTTGTCTATGTTTTATGAGAGAAGAGGTAACACTTCCAATGTGTTTGGGCCCTAATTAGCAGAGTGATGGGGACAGGGGAGATATTTAAGCTTCGTACATTGTTCCCCTTTATTTTTTCCTGGTCAAACGATATAGTTGCTGTTTGTTCAAGACAGTGCTGCCATGGGTACAAATCAAAGTTACATCTTCTGGGCACTTTGGTTTTAGTGGCAAGGTGCAAAATGCCTCAGTCTATTTTGCCAAATAATTTTTGTGTGGTTTACTGATAGCTGGACAACTACACACGCAGTCTTCCATCAGAATCACAACTATGTTGCTTGGGTGCAGCACTGGAATTTTCAAAAATCTGTCCATGTCCAACATGGCAGGAAATTACTCTCTTTTTTTCAGAAAGCATTCTTGGTTTTAACCAAGCCCTTCTAAGGACTAGATAGACAGACAAACAATGTCTATATATCTTTGGATGCATTTGTAATCCAAAGTAGTTTTAAATATTACCAGATGTTGATTATGGATGAAAATAAAATAAATTTGAAGTAAGTTCTTCTCAAAGTCAGGGCTTAAATCAAACTTTAATGGACTCACCCAGTGTTGGGAACATGCCAGGTATATATGTTTTTTGGCCTTTGTTCAAAGATCAGGGTGGGGTTGTCTTCAAATAGGATAAAGAAAAGGCTAAAGGGGACAGCTATAGAGCTCTGGTCTTTGTTCAATCTACATGAAAGATGGAAATGGGAAGGGAAGATACATGCTTGAACTTTAACATGCATTGCAGTTGAGGGAGGACAACTTATCCTTCATCTTGCTAGGAGCGGGAAGTTGTAAGGGTTAGTCAGACGTAATACGTGAGTAAAATAAATCATTATTCTTTTAAATATTTGCAAGCAAATTTTGAGCAGACTTTTGTGGCCTTCATTATCCAGATTCTGCCCTACATTTACTTCATTATCTCTGTGGGCAAAGGACAAGAGAGAGACTGAAATACGCAGGATATTTTATGGAGTAGTCTGACTAGAAAGATGGCTGATGGTACTGAGAGGGATTGAAACCACAAAGAATCAGCCTGGTAGCATCTTTTCTGACTAATCAATTGAATAAAAACTTGCATGAATTGTGGTCATCAGACTTGTATCACAAGTCTTCTCCTGCAGTATAGCTACAAAGGTGATCCTATAAACTATTTCTTATCTTTTCAAGAGTATTTGGGGCCTCTTCAGTCTTTAAAAATACTGGCAAAATTCCTTATAGGGTGAACAATGAATTGATTTTACTTCCAGAGGTACAGTTAGTCCTCAACTTACAACCATTCATTTAGTGACCATTTGAAGTTACAGCACTGAAAAAAGTGTTTTATGGGTGTTTTTCTCACCTACAACCATTTCAGCATCCCTGTGGTCACATGATTAAAATTTGGACGGTTGGTAATTGGCATGTATTTATGATAGTTGCAAGGGGTCATGTGATCACCTTGCATGTGATCACTCATGTGATAAGGAAAGTCAATGGGGAATCCAGATTCACTTAGCTGTGTTAGTAATTTAACAACTGATGGCTCAGCAGACTAAAAGCATTGTGATTAACACCAGCTGTCTGCAATTACTGTAAGTTCGAATCTCACCAGGCTCAAGGTTGACTCAGCCTTCCATCCTTTCTAAGGTAGCTTAAATGAGGACCCAGTTTGTGGGGGCAATAAGCTGACTTTGTATAAATATACAAAAGTATAAAGGCTATTGCTTAACGCATTGTAAGCCGCCCTGAGCCTCCGGAGAAGGGCCACATATAAATCAAATTAAAAAAAAAAAACTACAGTTATTCACTTAACAAATGTGGCAGAAAGGTCATAATATGGAACAAAACTCACTTAAGAATTATCTTGCTCAGCAACAGAAATTTTGGTCTCAATTGTCAGCATAAATCAAGGCCCACATGTATTAATTGGGAGGATAAACATCATTTGATAAAGTACATGTATTTCCAGCTTTTGAAAAAAAAACCCTGGAGAATACCGTAAAAGTTCAGCAATTATACTTATCGATTATGTATTTGTTGGACTTTCTTTTGGGCGTTCTCCATTTCCCTGGTTTGTATGCTTTGTCTCTTTCACTGTCAAAGCTAAGAGAATATGCTTCCTCATGCCACTGAAACTTCCTCTGTCTTTGGAAATTTCATATCATGGTCACACCTGTCAATATTGTCCTGTTTCTTTTCACACTCTTCTGATAAATAGAAATGAAAGCTGGGGTTCTCAGAGAACTTTATTCAGCCCTGCCATTAGGAATGGAGATCAGTTTGTTTCTGGAATTTGCCAGTTGGCTCATACATATATCTGCTCCATCCATTTTCTGTATTTGTTTGCTTTCCACCCACAGGAAAAAAAATCAGTACAACTTTTCTTTTTGTACAAAAAACCTTTCTGCACCCATTTTCCCTCAGATAGGCACTTTTGTAAACACGGTGTACTAAAATTCACATTTTTGTACTTTTCTTTTGAGCCAAGACCTATATCATGCAATCTAAATATTTGTTTATACTGAAAAAGCTTGACCTATGATCCCAAGAAGGGCAAATCAACCTTTTTTACTTAAAGTCAAACAAGCTTCTTGAGCTGACCTATTAGCACGTTGTAGAACTTTGGCACAGAATATTTACAACTTCAGCTGGGACATTTCCGGTGGTATAGATAGCAAGGGCCTGAGTCAGAGTCATCTGTGGTATTTCACCTGAAAGAAAGATGATTGCCTCAAAGTTTTGTACCTTCCCTGGCATGACATTAAATGAATGAGAAGTTCTTCTGGGGGTTCTAGAAGATCAAGGGAGCAGGTCATTTGCTATGAACGTTGCTTAGACCAGTCCATGAACTGAGGAAAGGGAGGAATGATCTTCCATGCCATTTCTTCTTGATCTTCCATTCCATTTCTTCTTGACCTTCTGTAGGGAAGTTCATAAAACTTCAACTGAAGAATCTCCCATATAAGATATAGATCAGGTTGAGATATAGACAAGGTTGTAGGGATTGACACCTTTCAGATGACTGCATAGGTCAGAGATTGGTTTCTGTCGTATTGTACATGTTTTCTTCCCCCAAAAATACCTGAGCTGGGCATAGCCTGCTGTGAGGGGACCACATGATTATTTCACAGGGATAATTCTGACTGGCTGTTTGGCCTTCTCTCCCTAATAGTGAAACTTTTTTGGCTCTGGATGAACTGGGGTGGCAGCACCTATCTCTCCCTTCAATTTAATGAGCCCATACAAGCTCGTTAAGATAATTGCTGGGTGGTGGTAGCAGTTGAGCTAGTGCCACTGTCTGCCTCCCTCACAAAGGGGAGGGGTGTCTCACGACCTGTTATTTTCTCTCACTAAATTGCAACCAAATTCCCCTCTGTCTGCCTACTTCCTGCTGTCTGTCTCAGAACAGAGGAAATGGATTTTTCTGCAACTCACAGAATAAGGTATTTATCTACCACTCCAAAGTCAAAAAGAAATGTAGTGACTATCATAGTGTGAATCCAGAAAAGTCCTAAGATAACTCACACTGTATCACGAGGAGGTGTTTGCAGTTAGATTTCCAATTTCTGCTGAAGGGAGCCTCCCTTCAAACGTTCATTTATGGATTTATTTGATGTACTTTTCAAAATACAAAAGCATGACTGTGACAAAAGTATTTGCAAAACATGCATCAAGCAAGATTCTTCATTGGCTGTCAGCTCACTGAATGTATAGTGTGGGAAACCCATGGCTGCTATGATATTATGTGCAACCAAACCAGTGAGGAGTATTTATAAAGAAGCATTACTCATCTTAGAGCAAAGTGGCTCAGCATCAGCACAACACCCATCAATTTATGCCTTCCTTCAAGGAAATCAGACTGTCTGCTCTGATTAAGTCCTTGCCTATTCTTATTAGAAATAATTAATCCTGGTTGACAAGAGCCCCGATCCATGAAAATGGAGGATAATTAGAGGAGGGGCTGAAAGACAAGTGTTTTCTTGCATCTGATTCATTTCAGTTTCTGCAACAGGCCCAAAGTGTGATGTAATCACCTGAACCCATTGCATATTAGAAATGAATAACTTCTCTAATAAAGGAGAATATTTATAGTTCAGGGTTGATCTGAGGGGTCCTTGGCACTCTCTGAGCTTGCTTACATATAGATAGATTTAATCATAGCCTCAATTGGGAAAATGTGACCATCCTAGGCCAAGTCAAGTCCAAAAACACCAGGGAATTTCTAGAAAATCTGGCACTGTGATAAATCAGACATCAATAGACACATAGACATTAACAACATCTATAGACTATATAAATGAGACTACCACCCAGCCCAAAAAAGAACAATAAGAGCCAAGCACCTCTCCACCAACAATCAGCACCCAGATCAACATATATTAACTCCAAAGTTAACATCAGACCAACAATCAAGTAAAGAATACTCCAATTAAGAAACTGCCGGTCTCTGTTTCCAGGGCAGCCCCACGGGCCAGATCTAAGTACCTCATAGGCCTGTTCCGGCCCCCAGGCCTTGAGTTCGACACCCCTGTTGTAGTGTATAGGTTTCCCTTTATAAAATCATTGACTTGCAACAGTTTGTTTAGTGGCCGTTCAAATTTACAATGGCACTGAAAAAAGTGACTTATGAACATTTTTCACACTTACGACCTTTCCAGCATCCCCATGATCATGTGATCAAAATTCAGATGCTTGGCAACTGTTCATATTTATGGTGGTTGCGATCATCTTTTGCCACCTTCTGATAAATAAAGTCAATGGGGAAGCCAGATTCACTTAACAACTGGGTTGCTAACTTATCAACTGCAAGGATTCGGTTAAGAACTGAGGCAGGAAAGGTCATAAAATGAGCCAAAATTCACTTAACAAACATCTCACTTAAAAGAAATGTTGGGCTCAATTGTGGTTGTAAGTCGAGGATTGCCTATGCTATTGTCAAGATTATTATCTGGACATTTTGAACATATCTATGTGATCATCAGAGATTACATCAAACAAGGCCATCTGCAACAGTAGTCACTGGCTTCAAATTGGCAGCTGTGATCAAGCAAACAAATCCCTTTTTATGTTTGTGTAATGCATCCAACACATGTTAAAAGGATACAGGCCTTGTCAGCCTATTGTCAGCCCACCAATTTTAAGCCAATGACTTTTTCTGTGGAACAAATGACTGAGAGCTTGAGGGAGACTTTTAATATAAGAAAGGAAATTTCATTTCATTTAAAATGAATCAATTTGCTGTGTTTCTTGAAGAAAACATAATTCAATTCTTTGGAGTCACATTTGTGTTTAAAGGCCCAGTTTCCCCCTTCGGTGATAGTAAGAAGAAAGCCAAGTTAGACTATAATACAGTAACCAAAAATTAGAAGGAATCTCATACAGCTCCATAATATGATGAAGTGAGGTGAGCTATAGCTCACAAAAGCTTGCACCTGTTAATAAGATTACTTAGGCTGAAATCTGAATCAGATTCCTTTAGGCCCTTTCAGTGAGAACACTTGGCTTCATTATTTACAGTTTTATTTGGACCATACTGTGTGTCAGTTCTAAATGCCATTCAATATAGTGTTGGAAAGTAGTTTTAATAACCATTAAAAAAAAACTTCAAAAAGTTAATGGACTTAGTTTGAAAAAAAAAATCCAATATATTTATATTGGACTATCTCTATAAAGGAAAATCTACCTTCCTATGGCAGGTGCTGCCACCTGCTGTTTTTAATCTATTTACCGTGCAAGGGCATGTGTGGTGCAACCTTCCCTAACTTCATTCCTTTCCCTCCCTCTGGTGACTTAATCCAGATGGAACCTGTTACTGATTTTCCTTTTTCACCTTTGCTGCCTCCTTGCCCAGGTCTCCAGCACTCCCTTTAATGCCACCCACGTAACAATCCTCCTCTATTTTGTGTCTGCAGAAATAATATAGCCAAATCTGTCATGGCAATTCTTGCATAATAGGTAACAAAGTACATCAAGGCACTTAGGAAGGGATGAGGGGAAAAGCTCATTTCTCAGACATTGATGCCATGATGCCTTTTGACACGGGTGGGTCTGGGAAAACCACTGGAAAAGTTTTGGGTGGGGACAAAAGAATTGGCAGCTATCTTCATTTTTCTGCTTCTTTCTCTCTCCATGGAGCCATTAGTAGCAGCTGATCTTTTTTAAAGGTGGGGCATAGAGATGCGAAACTCAGCTCAAGGGAGAAAGAAGAATACTAAAACAATATTCACGGATTACTGGCGCTTTTGCATAAAGCGATTCCAACTGTCAGCCGATTTCTACGTTAACCACTCTGAAGCTGGTTTTCAGTGGAAATCACCAGATCTGTTGATTCCTCGTTGAAGGAAACTCTTGCCTTACCCTTCTTCTCAGCTCCTGAACTTCAGCAGCTTCAACAGATTAGATAAGGGCGATTCTGGTTTGACAGCTCAGTAGCTCTCTCCCACCCACCCCCGCCCACCCCAATAGCTCAGGCAAAGAGAGCAAGTGTGAAAATTGACAAAAGTCTGTCAGTTTCCCATTCTCTTAGACAGTGGCCAAACTAATACAAGGGTCCAGGCTGCTTAAGGATCTTTTATTTCATTTCCTTCCTCCCTCACCTTTTGGGTAGAGTGGCAATAAGGGTGTTTTTGTTACTGCAGGATCAAGAGCAATGCTTTTTTCAACTTATTCTCAGAGTCTCTGAGTTAGCAAAACTCCACATCATTGCAGGTCACTTGTAATTTGCTTTTCAGTTAATGGGAAGGGGTCTAGGACTTTTCGGCTCCTACCCTTGGCCATGCCTGCTTCTCCGCCAGGGTTCCGCCTCTGGGCATTCACTGCTAACATTTCTCCTCGGCTGAAATGCCCCTAGCTGTTTGCCCTGGCCAATGGGCCATGGCCCCTCCGTCCCATGCACTTTGGCGCAGTCCATTCAATGCCACACTGTTTGTCCTGGGCTTTTGGCCACCTGGGTCAGTTAGCCGCCAGCCAATCGGCTAGCTGCCAATGCTGGCAGCCAGAAGCCACAGTGTGACTGATCGCAGGGGGTGGGGGTGGGAGTTGGGAGAGGTGCTTCAGCCAAATGGTCTCAGGTGCTTGTTAGGAGAAGGACAGGGAGGAGGTGGACGCTCCCCTGTACTTGATCATGCCTCCCTATAATGAACGAACGGAAGGAAAGAGGGATGGAAGGGCCATGGCCCATTGGCCAGGGCAAACAGCTAGGAGTGTGTCAGCTGAGGAGAAAAGTTAGTGGTGAATGCCCGGAGGCGGAACTCTGAAGGAGAAGCAGGCACAGCCAGGGTAAGAGCTGAAAAGTCCCATTCCGATGGGAAGGGATGGTAGTATAAAAATGGCAGAGAATAATACAATAACTGGTTTGACCATCGCCTGGATGGGGCTTCAAACTGAATTCCTTCACACCACTACAAATGACTCCCAAGTGTTCTGAGACTTTAGCAGGGCTGTTGCCTGCAGAGTTTGAAGAATCTGTTTGCATTCATGAGAATTAGAGATTTTCTCTTGAGAAAAGATGAACCAGTTTCTGACTTAGAATGCAGCAGAAACAAATGATTAAACCCTCCTTCTCCTCATGCACAAGTTCTGATCCAAACAAAATGCCAATTCTACCCTCGTGACAAAATTTATATCTAATTTAGTCCTCAACTGAACCCAATAAGTAGCCTAGGCTTCTTCTGAGCATTGGTAGAAATTTAGATGTAAATATATTCCTCATCCAAATTGGACCCCATGATTATCATCCAATGTATATGTACTATTTAAATGAATAGATAAATCTTTATTATACCAAAATACAAAGAAGCAATTCAATGTCACCCATAACTTATAACAGTTTACAGTAACATCAGGAGCAAGGAACTTTAGTATTTGGTATAAATACAACCATATTCTACTTAGCTTAAGTTGGTGCCTAGCTTCCAGATAGAAACAGTAAAGTTTAGCATCTTGGATTACGGTTTTGTGTTCTAGGCATTCAGAAAATAGATATCATCGTAACATAAAATCCACCAGGAATATTCTCTGATTGGACACTTTTAAGCTACTATCTTTATCCTTAGAAATACTATAATAAAACTGGAAGTGTGGCAGTATCAGAAAGGTAATCTGAAGATCTAAGGAATAGGGATAGTCGGGAAATGATAGTACAAATATTAATTTGAATTATATTAAAATAATTTGGTTCTCAATTTCATAATATTCTTTGATGAAAAAGAATCTGTATTTTTTGTGTTGGAATTTTGCTATCTCCCAAAAAAGCAATAGAACTAAAATTAAAATTAACCTAATACGAACATGAAAATAAATATTAAATTGTGGTCCTGCCATTCATTTTGGGTACTGAAGCCATCGATTTTTCAACCATAATGCTTGATATGCTGTTCGAATCTTAGTGTGATTCTTGAGCCAACAGAAATTGTACAACCTGTCTAAGGAACGTGTAGAAGATAAATTATTGTTTATCATACCTAATCAGTTCAATAACAAGAACTTTCTAAGTGAAATTCACTGTGACTTAAAATATAAAAATAGCTAATTGTTTACCTGCTTTCCAGTTCTAAGATAAGATTCTGCAAGTTTGGGTAAGAGATTTTTTCTATCATGTCTATGACTGCACTTTGAAAGTTAATTTGGGTATAGCTATTTCCTTGCAAGTGTTCATAAGGTGCTTGTCTTTTGCACAGCCTGCCAGCCTGGATTATATCGTCACTCTCTAGAAACGGAGCAGTGCCTCAAATGTCCTCCCAAGAGCTTCTCCCATTCTCCTGCCTCTACAAGCTGTTCTTGCATCCAAGGCTTCTTTAGAACATCCACTGAGGATCAAACTGTGGCCTGCACAAGTAAGTCCTCCAAGAAGGGAGAACATGCCTCCAGGCAGGGAAGATGGTCCTTGGGAGAGTGAAGCCCTCACATCTCTGTAAAATGCAGATGAAAATGTGGTGGAGCTCCACCATTGTATTGATATCTGTCTGTTTTATCTACTCCCATTTCTCTCCCAGTGGAGACCCAGTCTCAATGGTTTAAGGATATATTGTAAGATGAAGATGTATGTCCAAGGCACAGAGATGTAATACAGGCTCCCTTCTCCTTGGTATTTTAGGCTAAGGATCCCATCTCCCTTATTTATGTTGAAATCCACTGAACATATTCTGTCCAGTGCTTGTGGGTAAACTTTGCCCAGTAGAAAAAACTCATAGTATAAAGATGAACGGACACCACTGCAGAATCTCATTATGTATTGAATATATAAAGTAAGAAAAGTTTAAAAACTGTGAAACAGAATTTTGCAGGATGGAATGATTAATACGCTTTCTTCTCTTTGCCTTTCCAGGCCCTCCTTCTGCTCCGCGCAATCTCAACTTCTCCCTTGTGGGGACACAGATTTCCCTTTGGTGGCAACCTCCCCTTGATTGGGGTGGGCGCCAGGATCTTACTTACAATGTTTCCTGCCAACGTTGCCATTTTCTATGCGAGCCGTGTGAAAGTAGTGTGACTTTTTCCCCCAGTGCTTTAGGTCTCCCCAAACCAAGTGTGATTGTGGATGGTTTGGAAGCTTACACCAATTATAGTTTCACTGTACGGGCTCATAATGGAGTATCAGGACTCAGCCCTGCCTCTCATAACAGCACCAGTTTCCCCATCTGGGTATCTGTGGGCCATGCAGGTGAGTTACTACAATGAATATGGAGGAAAGATGTTGCATTCTAGGAAGTGAGCAACCAAAACTCTGGAGTAGAGTTGAATTATAGTTCCTGTTGTGTTCCTTTTGCTAGCTAAAACAGCCAGCTATGTGTATGGAGATTCTCAATCATTCAGGTCATGGTTGAAGAAGCTTCTTGGATGAGAAACAAAACATTTTCAAAGAAAAGAAAAGAAAAGAAACCAAGGAAGTCCAGTTGCCTTTTGGAAAAAGCACCTTTGATAATACCAAAGGTACTTTTTCAAGAGGCAACTGGACTTTCTAATTTTTCTTTGAAGACATTTTGCTTCTCATCCAAGAAGTTTCTTCAGCTCTCCATAGACACCTTTGGTAATACGTAAGATGAGGGCATGCTGTAATAGTTAAAAGTGATTCTCTGACTCAGTACTAATGTCAACCATAAATTATAGGAGTGGAGGAGTGGAGAGCCTAGTTTTGGATGCAAACTTTCATCAGTCCCAGACAGCATGGCAAATTCTCACGGACAATTAGAACTAGGACAAATGATGATATGGAGATCTGCCTAGAGGAAGCCATTTACTATCAGGCTTACGTCTTCAGGTCTACTAGAGGTCATCATCCCAACCTGCTGTACAGGTGGATGGAAATATTATGGATAACTTTATAATATATATTATATTAAACTTTATATTATGGAGAACTTTATAAAAGGATTGAAAACACAGAAGAAGTTATATAAATGATAAGATGAATGGTATCATTCTTGAAAGGAGCATTTCCTTTGAGGAATGTAATCTAACCTTAAACCACAACCGTTTATGTGTAAGGGGTGGGGGGAAGCAATTTTCCATTGAAAAGTTAGCCAGCATAGTAAAATTTGTGCTAACACAGACCACTATGAACTTGATCAGATTAATTTGGCAAATTAAAGGTGTTGATGATACGGTTGCCCTTTTATTTCTCTTATACCTGATTATTCTAGTTAGCAGCTCTGTGTTTCTGTTTGATTTTTGAAACTCAGAATTCTGGAAAATAAAACCTGAAGTTTATTTTAGCTCAAATTAATTCTCCAGAAAACAATTTGTAAATTGCTGCTATGTATTCAAAGCTTCGCCAGAGGCCACTAACATGAATATATTTGATTTTTAAAGTTCTCATTCCTGATGAAGTGGTATCAGAAGAAAATTCTACTTCTTTAATCTAGGATTATGCTGCTGCTAAAACTACTTTGAGCAACATATTTCCATGATTAACACTTAAATAATTCCCAGTCTGACTTTGAGAATTTGTTTTGTTATGCTACAGAAATTACTTATTTGATCATCCATGGAGAACAGACAAGCCAGGACATATCTAACTAGGCAGTGACACAAGGATTTATGCAAGTCATTTCCTTAGCAGAAACATCCATTGTGACCGCATTAGAAACACATATGAATCAGGAACTTTGAACTCTTTTAAAGGCCAAAAGACTCTAATTTGGTAACCTACCTATCCCTCCTCTGCCTCCTTGGTCTAAGTTGCAGGCCATATCAATAAGAGCCACTTCCAAGCACAGCTGGCTCTCTCATCACCTTTCTAATTATTTGGATTTCAGTTCCTCTCTACTTTCCTCATTATGAAAATGAGTTATCTTGCATACCACTTGCTTCTGGAAACAAGATTTTCCAGTCTTTATCACATCTTTTTTCCTAGATCTTAGGCTGATTTTTAAGAGTCTATCCTACAGTATAATACTTCTGAGTGGTAGGTAATGTTGACATATTTATCAGTTTAGGTTAATAATTGCAATTAACAATAAGAAGAATATTTTAAAATAAAGAGTTTTAATAATAGCAGACTTGAAAAATAAACTATGAGCAAATAATGATTTAAATAAGTCAAAAACACTGCTTTAATTCATAGTATTTCAATATTTAACAGGGAGCATATTTTTATGTCTTCTTTTTAAATTTAATTTGGATGTGGTTGTTTTATTTTTACTTATTGGTATCCTGCTTTTATTGACAATATCTGAGGATGGATGGCAGTAATGTTACATAAGCACCAATAGAACATTGATAATGAATAACTTTTGGAAAAAAATCGATAAAACCATAGCAAAGTAAACAGAGCTAGAGATTCTATCACATTGTTGTATAATGAGTTTATCCTAAGCATATTTCATTGTAGAAGCTTCCACCAAGTTCAACAGGATTCCCAAATAAGTGTGGCTTTCAACTATTCTGTTCTATACTTTGCATATAAAATCTTTTCAAAAGTAACAGCATAAATAATGTCTTTTACATTGTGTCTAAATGTTCATACCACTAAGGAGAAAGAAAAGACTGGTGCTAATGGTTGATACCAGGGGTGGGTTCTACTTATCTTTACCACCAGTTCGCAATGGAATCGCTCTCTCTTGCGCGCGCCTTGCTTCTGCACGCAGATCGTTGATGACGACATCCGGGGCGGTGGGTGGAGCCTCCCGCTGGTTTTATTATCAGTTCTTGCGAACCGGTCTGAAGCGGGGGCAACCCACCACTGGTTGATACGGGTTGCTGTCAGCATCCTAGGTATCAACCAAGTACCTTCTTAAGATGTACAATGTTCCAAGTAGCGCAGTTTTTTGCAGTTTCACTGGTGTTATTGCAGGCAGCTGCAATTTGTTGATGTATCTTATAAAATTCTTGGTCATGGTACCAAGTGCCCCGATGACAATGGGTATCACTGTTACATATTTCATCCATACTCATGTAGATTCAATGGCCAGGTCGCAATATTTTGTGATTTTTTTTCCAGTTCTTTTTCTTTGACCCTGGCATCTTATTATTATTGTTGTTTTTGTTGTTTCTGCTGCTGCTATTATTATTATTATTATTATTATTATTATTATTATTATTATTAATTGAGAACTGGAATCAGATCTCTTTGATCTACTCCTTCATACCAATATTCTAGTAACTCCCTTCCCTTCCCCATTTGAACTTTAAAACCCACAATTCCTTCCTCTTAATTTAATTCAATTTTAACCAAATTATGCTCTCCTTTTAAAAACAACAGCCCAGCAAACAGAACTGCTCTGATCTTTCCTTCCTCCAAGTAATTCAACCAGATGTACTCATTTTCTGTAGGGACAGAATCCTCCAGCTAAATAAAACTTCCAGTTGCTCAGAATAGGTTTATGGTTTTTGAATATTAGCCATGGTGCTTGTTTATAAATAGTCTTGAAGTCTAAAAGAAAAGTTGTCTTCCTATCAGATTGGTATCAGTGTACTTATTTATGGTTAGCTTAGGAAAGAGAAGATTAAGAGAAACATACAGTCCTCTTCGTGTATCCAAATGACTTTTGCATAGATGAGAGAAACTCTTGTTCACTAACACTCCAAAAGATAGAAATTACAGGTAGTCCCCAATTTATGACCACAACTGGGCCCAAAGTTTCTCTTGCTAAGCAAGACAGTCGTTAACTGAATTATGCCCCATTTTACAACCTTTCTTGCCACAGTTGTTAAGTGAATCACTGCAGTTGTTAATTAGTAACACGAGTAATTAGCTCAGTGAATCTGCCTTCCCATTGACTTTGCTTGTCAGAAGTTCTCAAAAGGTGAGCATCCGACTCCAGAACACTGCAAATACGTGCCAGTTGCCAAGCCTCCGAATTTTGATCACATGACCATGGGGATGCTGCAATGTTCATAAGTGTGAAAAATGGTCATAAGTCACTTTTTTCAGCATCGTTGGAACCTTCACTAAATGAATGGTTATAAGCCAAAGACTACCTACAGTATACTTCTAATGGGTTGAATTACAGGTGTCTGAATAGATGGGAGACTTTGCAGCCTTCATACGGAGGTCATGTGTTAATGTTAGGGAATTTTCAACACTGAACATTTCAGCATTGAGCAGAAAACTTTGAGCAGGAGGAAAGTCCTGCTATAAAGCCTATAAAACAATCTCCAAGAAAATAGTTTTTAGAACCAAGATCAGCCCAGGTATTTTGAAGTTGGGACAGAAAATCCAAACAACATGCACAATCACAAACAAATTTAACATTATGGGATGGGAAATTCCACAAGGTGGAAGGTGGAAGAGGTGCACTATATAGCACCTCTTTCTTTTAAAGAGATTTAAACAGGCAATTATACCCTATAGTAAAAAAAACTTGTGTCCTGTTGGTACGTGGATGTGTATAAGAACAGGAGAGTCCTTGGGATCTTCCGTCTCCAGCACAGAAATGTCTTGGACCATCCTATATGAAAGGTACATTCTGGGAGCCAGAATCACTAATCAAAATGTATTTTGGAGCCAGATGCTGATCTAACTACTTGTAGAGGAACTGGCTCCAAAAGTCAAAGAGATTGAAAAGGATTTGCAAAGAATGCTGGCAAATTGGATTTGATAGGTGAGATTGGCTTCTTGTGCACGGTACCCTTTCTTAGCAGGCCCCTTATTTGCGGAATTCATCCCAGCTGTTGTTACTTCCATAGAGCAAGGTAAACCAATACTGAGAAGTGTAAACTTTGACATTTGCCTTTGGCATTGCCTTCAGCTGTAAAAGTACGAGTTAAGCTTGAGCATCTTATTTCTCCTTCCATGCAGCTCCAGTTGTGGTGACCAATGTCATTTTGGATAAGCGGAATGACAGCAGCCTCTCTGTGACTTGGCTTCCTTCCCGTCTTCGCAGCCAGAGTTCTGTGAACTATGAGGTTTTGTACTTCGAGAAGGTAAAATGTTCTCTTCTATTGTCCCTACAAAATCTATAAGACCGTCCCTTTGATGTGTAGCTCTTTACATCTTATTTTGACTCTTAGAAAGCAATTCTGGTTGTTTAATTCCACAGGGAGAGGAAAAACACTACACCGTTCATCATCTTCAGAAACCTCAAGTAACCCTGGCCAACCTTCAGCCTAACACAGCCTACCTGCTACGAGTGCGCTCCATCACACCGTTAGGACCTGGACCATATTCCCAGGAGCAGGAATTCCGCACTCTGCCACAAGGTTGTCTTTTCGTATCCCACTTCTGTGTTGAGGGAAGTTTGTAGCTCAGTGGTTTAGAAGCCAGTTCTGAGGCAAGAGACAATCCAAATTGGAACTGCTTTTGGGGCTGGGGGAGAGGAAGGAGGGCATGCTGTTTTTTTTTTATTATTATTATAAACTATTTATTTCTCAAAATTAACATTTGTAACAAAAGAATTTTGTTGTATATTTTAATTAATTTTTTTATTATAACATTTTATAATTACAATTTTATTAAGTTTTATAGCTAGACCCAAAAAAAACCAGTTGTTGATGGAAACAGTTTTTCTATGGGGAGAGGATAAATTTCCCTTCTTCCCATGTACCTCCTTATTTCCCCTACACTAAAAACTGTCTCAGTATTAATAAGATTACTGGAGCAAATCTATTTATGTGGTTGCTAAGAATAACTCCAACTAAAGGGTTAATCTAGTTGTTCAATTAATAAGCATTTCAAAACCTTCAGTACTGACTTTAACAGTAGCGGATTTACTGAAGTTGATTAGGTTGTCTGTAGTCTTATGCAATCAAATATATATCCATAAAGCCTCTGATTTATTGCACTAAAGAAATGTTGCACTAAAGAATTAAATATGTGAGGCTGCTCTTACCACTGAAGTGAATTGTATTTCAATTGCCTGGATTTGTCCCTGCAGTTGTCTTGGGAAGATTTCAGAAATGACTTGTCCTTGCTTTCTTCCCAGGACAGAGAGAGAGGGACTTGTTACCCAGCTTTATATCTAAGGCAAGACTAGAATAAGGTGACCAGATTTTAACATTGGTAAAGAGGGACATTGTGGGCGTGGCTTATTTTGTGGGCGTGGCTTGGAGGCCATGTGACTGGGTGGGCGTAGCTAGCTGGTCATGTGACCGGGTGGCCATGGCTATGTGTATAGGGACTACTCAGAGGGCTGAAAAGTAATTTCTGACAGGTCCTCACACTTATGACCATCCTCACATTTATGCCCGTGCAGCATTCTTAACAACCATGTCACTCATTTCACAACTGCTTCTCTTCACCATGGTGACAAGATAGGGCAAAAACGTAAAATGTGAGGACAGTCGTAAGTTCAAGGACTGGTCAAAAGTGTGAGGACCAGTCAAAAATAACTTTTTCAGTCCTCCGAGTAGTCCATATGCACAAAAGGACTAACCAGAGGGCTGAAAAAAGTCATTTCTGACAGGTCCTCGCACTTTTGACTGGTCCTCACACTTATGACCATCCTCACATTTATGCCCGTGCAGCATTCTTAACAACCATGTCACTCATTTCACAACTGCTTCTCTTCACCATGATGACAAGATAGGGCAAAAATGTAAAATGTGAGGACAGTCGTAAGTTCGAGGACTGGTCAAAAGTGTGAGGACCAGTCAAAAATAACTTTTTCAGCCCTCTGAGTAGTCCATATGCATAAAAGGATACAGTAATAGAGAGGGATGAAGGAAGGGAAGGGAAATTAGAGTAGGAGTGACGGTAAGAGAGGGAGGAAGAGAGGAGGAGAAGGAGAAAGGAAGAGGAAATAGGGAGGAGAAGAGAGGGTGGGGGGAAGAGAAAGTAAGAAGGAAAGAAAAGAGAGGTGGTAGGTTTGAGGAGAAAGATTGCTGTACAATAAAAAAGATGAAAGGGAAGAAAGGCAACCCCAAACAAATATAAAGATATTAAGATAAAGAATGAATTGTTAAACTTTAAAGAATAAAAGAGAACAAATATGAATAAATAGCAATAATTAGAAGCACACATACAAACATACAATGTATTTTCTTTGAACAGAATATTTGGCTGGTTCACAAATTTAAACAGTGTTTAGTCATTTCAATTAAATTTACAATTTCTATATTTCCTTTTTGCCATATTTATTCCTCATCTATTTTTTTAAAAAAATAATATTACCCTTCATCCTCATCTCTAATCTTAATCAAATTCAATTTTTCCCTTCTATTCTATATTGTACCCCTTCCCATTGTCATCTATTTTTATATCCATCCTCACATTGGTTAATTATATAATTATGTAATACAGTTGTTTAATACAAATTCAACATTTTAATATAAATCAATTAGTTATATAACTATCTTTTTTGTATATTAATCAATATGTACATGAATATTCCAATTATTTCCATGCAATCCAATTTCTTACAAATCAATTAATTATATTTACCAATAATAATAAACCAAATAATTCCCCCATATATTCCTCCCAAACCACAACTTAACCATTTCTGCTTTCAACACAGTATACAATTAATAGTATCTCAATTATTACAATTCCCTAGTTAAAAAGAGCTTTTTTTTCTTTTGTGTTTTAAAATCTTGAACTCTCCTCTTTTGCCCTAAATAATTTCCCATTGTTTTCACCTACCTTTTTTGGTGAGGAAAAGGAAAATAAATCTGCTGCCTAATTTTCCAACGTTGCAAGCAAACAGCAAAGCCAACAGCCTGTTTTACTTTCAGTTTCGTTTTGAGCTTGGTTTGCACAAAGAGAAAAAAAAACTGCTGAGCAGTTTAGCAAGAGCAGAGCCCTGTGCAAATCAGCTGAGAGGGGGAAGCCGAGCTAATCAACGTAGGGCGGCCGTTTGAAGCCCCGCGGCAAGAGTTTAAACAGGTTTTTTCCCTCTAGCCATCAGCTGGGACTCAGGAGGCAGCCGGGACTCAGGAAGCAGAATGAAAAATTGGGACTTTTTTAAAACGCCGCGGGACGCGGAACAAATTGCTCAAAAGCGGGACTGTCCCGCCAAAAGCAGGACGTCTGGTCACCTTAGACTAGAACTCAGTCTCCCAGTTTCTATTCTGGTGCCTTAACTCAGGGGTGGGCTGCTGGGGGTTCACAGGGGTTCGGGAGAACCTCTAGCTAAGATTCTGTACAGTTAGGGAGAACCCCCAAATCACACTCGCGGCTCGTTTTGGATGCAGGTAAGTGCAGGGCACGTGTGGAGGCTCGGGGAGGGCGAAAAATGGGCCTACTGGAAGTTCGGGAAGTTTCTGGCCTCCAGAGCCTGGGGAGGCCATTTTCACCCTCCCAGAGGCTCGAGAAAAGCCTCTGGAGCCTGGGGAGGGCAAAAATGCACCACTACCCTGATGTGGTGCAGGAGGCTGACTAGGCCACGCCCACCATGGCCATGCCCACCCAGCAACCTGGCAGAGAATCCCTTGCTAAAATTTTTGAAGCCCACCCCTGCCTTAACCACTATACCCCACTAAGTCTCCATAAAATGAATTGGAGAAAGCCCATTCATAAATTAGCTTAAGGTACTCGTTAAGAACTCTGGATTTACTGCAAATGTATCCAGATGTGCATGCTAGCTCCGTATCATATATAACCAATGGCCATTACTGGCTTCTTTCGAGTTTATTTGGTCATTTTCATGGCATTGGACAGCAATTTCTGTGTGCCATAAAAAGGGAAATGATCTCAAAACAAGCCTCAGATATTTTTATGGGTTTGTTTCTCTCTTAGCACAAGCAGCTGTCCCTGCCAAATCATTGAAATAAATAAGCCAGCTAGTGACAACTTATGAGCCATGCATTGCTGCAGAGGGCTCTGGAGAGAAACTGATATAGCTGCTCAGCACATTCTGTATTTTTTTCTAAACATCATATTAATTCAATTCTGTATTTTATTTCTACAACAACATAAAATAATGACATAACCTTATTTCTATGTAATGATAACCAAGAATCAGCAATTAGAATAATAACAATGTTCTTTCTAGATTTAACAGGCTACAAGGTAAAAATAGCTACTTGATTACTAGTATAAGAAATATTCACTCTTGCAGAAATTAATCATCCAAAACTGTGACCCAGCCTTTTTTTGTTCTCCATAAAGCATCAATATAAAACATAGTGTTTAATATTCTCCACTTTGACTAAAGGAGCAAAGGCCTTGTTTCACTGGAGATTTAGGGAATTTTCCCCTGAAGGAGTGCCGAAGGCAGGGTTTGCAAACATGGGTGGGTAAATACCCTCCTTGGGTGTATACTCATAAGAACAGATAAATATCGAGAAAAGGCTCCATCTTTCTTTTAACAAGGTGAAAGAAAGCGGTAAACTTGGATGATTGAAATGAATTCCATCACCATCATTCATCTTACAAGGCATCCTGTTGAAAGAATCAGTTACCAATCTTTCTCTTGTCCCAAAGCTTAAGGTTCTGCAATGAAGTTAGAGAATACAGCCACAAAATGTACAAAAAAGTATATTTTGTTATTGGCATTACCCATGGACTCTCTCATGGTTATGCCTAATGCAAGATTTAATCCAATAGTCATCCAGGAACTATCAAATTTCTTGAAATGTTTTAGCTTTTTTAAGTGAAGTCTAGTGAAGATTGAGGGCTATCCTGTTTCTGTTTTATATGGTCAGTAAGAATATCCGAAGGAAGGCTCAGAGTATCCCTCAGAAAATTATCCTGGATTGCCTGTAATTTAGCATTTTGCATTCTCTGCCCAATATAACAGCTGAGGAAGTCCCTGTTCCTGAAATCCTGTAAGAATGGGAGCTATTAATTGTCCTCTTTAGAAAGGAGGTCCAAAGGGCAAGACATATACCTAGCAAGCCTGGCAAAGTTTCAAAGATCCAGATCAGAATCTTTCCATGTTATGTTTCCATTTTACAAAGAAGATGGGCATGTTGCCATAATTTCCACCCTTTCTTCTATAAGAATTTCCAAAAAAAAAGAAATACGGATAGTCCTTGATTTACGACCAGAATTTCCATTGCTAAGCAAGGTGGTTGCTAAGTGAGATATACCCAATCTCATTACCTTTTTTGTAGTGGTTGTAAAGTAAATTACCATGATCATTAAGTGAAACTAATGGTCAATAAATGAATCCAGCTCCCCCCATTGACTTTGCTGGTTGGAAGCTAGCTGGGAAGGTTGCGAATGACAATCACATGACCCGAGGATGCTGCAGTTGTCGTAAATATATGCTGGTTACCAAGCACCCAAATTCTGACCATGTGAACATGGGAAGGCAGCAATAATCATAAATGGAAAGACTGGTTTTAAATCATTCTTTTCCATGCTGTTATAATTTGGAACGCTCACCAAATGAATGGTTGTAAGTCACGTACTACCTTTAGTGGGTCTGAATAAGATATACTAGTGTTTAGTGTGCCAGATTAATTTCTAATAAGGAAATGCATGAACTAAAACTTTGCTTCATGTTATGGATTTAATACCAGTTTTAAAAGCAAAGAACCAACCAACCAAAGTCTATTGTCCTTATGTATTAAAAGAAAGGGGCAAATGCAGTTACATCTCATTTTCCAGTGTCCCTCTCTGTTGCACCCTCCTATATCCAGATGGAACAGCGTACTGTTATTACTGAAGTGTTATTTAAAGACGCTGCCTGCAGTGTTGTCATCATGAGGAAACAGACATTAACCTCATGATAGCTGCCTTTTGAAGGATGTGATCAAAATACGGAGTTTCCAAATGTAAAGTGACTTTGTCCCAGATGATGTTCTTTAAAATGCCATGAAATAAATAAGTAGCACAAAGCAAAATAAATAACAGCTCAGAAACAAGACTGAAAGAATTCCTGTGCTAGATACTTTCAGTTCAGCTCCATGCTTTTGTGATCCTTTGTTATTGTTTCTTTTCGGGCAGCTGAACCAATTTTCGATGCAAAAGAAATGCTGTGAAGCTGGCTGCAACTGGAAACTTGGAGCTCTGCAAAATTTAGGGAGAAGCCATTTTGCCACTGGAGAAAATTCTTCTTTTCCCCCTCCTCTTGATCTCTGACCTAACGGGTCTTCTAAGTGGAATGTTGGCTTTGCAGCTCTCCTCAGTAGCCCAGGCCAGTGAAAGGGATAAGAGCAGGAGTGAAATGCTACTGGTTCGCTCCAGTTTGGGCAAACCGGTAGTGATAAAAACTACCGGTTCAGTTGAACCAGTAGTTTAAAAAGCTACCGGTTCCTCTGAACCGGTATTTCTGACTATCAGCTGTGTAGCAGGATTTAGCTTTACTAGAAAGCAGGAAATCCTGCTTTCTAGCAAAGCTAAATTGCGCACCACAGCTGATTCCTCCCCATCGCTGTTCTACTTAACTTCCCAAGCTTCCTTTTGGTGCACACTGCGCATGCGCCCACACAGCACACACCAAAAGGAGCAGGAGTGGGTTCTACTTACCTTTACTACCAGTTCGCAACGGGGCCAGCGAACCTGTAGCAAACCAGTTCGGATTTCACCACTGGATAAGAGATTATGGCTGTTTTGCTCTTTTTATATCAGCTGCGAAACAGCATGCAAATTGCCAGACTTTTTGGAGATGAGGAGACTTTTGTTCCAGCAGGCTCCATGGCATTCAAGTTAGAAGAGTAATTTTTTATCATTTTCTGAGTCAGCAGAAGTTAAGGCAATCACAGATGGCTTCAAAGCACTTTGGAAAGATTGGAAAGAAGGAAGTAATGGCAGCTTAAAAGTCTCTTAATGAAAATACTTTTCTTTTGGCAACAGATCTGCTGCATAATTTACACAGCAGCTATGTTTGTCATCGACAGGGAATCGTGCCAGTTTCTGCAATAAAATATGAAGAGCAAATAAAAACCTATGAGCCCTGATTATATGGCTTCCTGATGCCAATTGACTGCATACTTGTTCCATTGTTTTTCACACATATTCATTTCCCTGAGGTCCATCACTGTAGTGCCTATGCTGAATACAGTTGCAGTATGAAATTCCTCTAACATCCATATCGTTCCCTTTACGAAAATTTAAGCAAGGTCAGAGGAACAAACATGGCGAAAACCACCAACTATTGTTTCTGTAAATGGAATTAGGAGAACAACATTCAGGGAGAATTACCCATAAGGCAGTCATTGCTAAGAGCATTATTTGAGATCTGGTCAAACTACCAACTTACAAAAGCTTCAATATCCCTCTTGAATATAGAGTATTTGGATAAATTTAGCATTTCTATTTTGGGCATAGACATCATCACTGTTTATTTCCATCAATTCTTCTAATAACCTGATGCATCAGGAATTTATAAATAAACCAGAACTGATTGCTAAATAGTGCAACTAATTTGATGTATTGTGCTATAAAACTATTTATGTAAGCGTATTAAAGCACGAAGCGTATCATGCAAAAATATATGTAACATCAAGTGAAATGGAAATATGGATTAACATTAAAATTAAAAATTAAAAATAAATGTATACATAATCCAGAGTCCAAACTTTATAAAACAGGTGGTAAGGCCATTATTGAACTGTACGGAGCAATTTGCAGTTTTAACGATGTGCTATGACCACTTCCTGGTTGACATCCAGTACATAATCCTAATTCTTATTTGAATAAAAGTGTTCTAATATCTATTTATAAATAAATTTTCTTGTTCTAGTGAAGGGATGTCTGTAATTCATCCTTTGATCTTGCAGACACCGGTTTGCTTCCTGGAGGTGTGATTGTGTCAATCATCTTTGGAATCCTGTTGTTCCTTGGGCTGATCACAGGTCTCATAATCTTCCGTCGAAGGTAAAGGCAGCTGCTGCCAAAGGAAAGAGGGCATGTGTGTAAAGGTTGTCACCAAAGACAGGAATTTGCTCTGTTCTATTCTCTGCTTGCTTACAGCCTCTATTTATGTTTATTCTTATTCTTCAGACGAGCTCAACATCAACGAGCACGGCCATGCCTCAATGGCTACAACCGAGGTGAGGCTTCAGTTTTATTTATTTTTTTTAAAGGCAGATGGCAAAGATCTGCATTCTAGAATTCAAGCACAGTGGCCTTCTCTGGTCTTTAGGATTTTCAGAAGTTTTCATGACATGGGTGGAGGGGCGATTGATATTGCAAAAAAACATATTTATGGAGTGCCAGTTAGCAAAAGACTGTTATATGCAAAGTAATCAGGGGGCATTTGAGTAACCAGATAGAGATAATCAGGAATAAATAAGTTTTAGTAGGTTGTTGGCCAAACTTTTCTGACCACTTTTTCCCCAAATGCATCCTCCCAAAGCATATCTTTTTAGCAAAGGGGGAGGAAAAAACTAGAGGAGATTTAATATGGAGAAATGGTTTATGAGAACTGTAAAAGTCATCTTCCTTCAATGCTGTTTCTTCATTCACACTCAGCTCCCAGGGAATCACTGTTTATGCATCTCAAAGAAATGCCATGATGAAACATACTGTTGGGAGATTTTTCTGAATGAGGAAGCTTTCATCAACCTGGTGTTTATTCATGAAAGTGGTATTCATGTAGCCCAGCATGATTTACCTCTTATCCAATATGTTTAGGACTGCGGTGTGGGAGGACCTTATTTTTTATCAAGTCAATGGAATTGATTTTTCCCCTGCTGTCTGAAACTTTTGGGAGAAATTAGTTTATATTGTCAGCTTTTATTACAGATGAGATGTGGTTGAAACCTTATGTAGATCTCCAACCATATGAGGATCCCCGAAGGGGTGTCTTAGAATTCACAAAGGAACTGGACCCATCTATTGTCTCCATTGACACAGTTATTGGAGAAGGTAAGTTTCATTAGATGACTGTCTCTACCTCTCCTGATGCATTTCTCCATTTCCTTTATCCTATGCCTTGTCTTTGGATGTTCCATAGGGGAATTTGGGGAGGTCTATTGTGGTACCCTACGCTTCCCAGGGAAGGACCGTATTGTTGTGGCCATCAAGACCTTAAAGTCAACTTACTCAGATTCAACCTGGTGGAATTTCCTCCGTGAGGCAACTATCATGGGCCAATTCAACCATCCCAACATTGTCCGGCTCGAGGGAGTTGTCACAAAACGTAAGAATTCAGAGTTGTAATGGCAGTGGGACATACATACACAGTGATGGTTGTGAGACAAAGTAGATTTGTATAACTGGGATTCCAGAGAAGGGGTGAATTCATTGGATGTGAAGAACTTTATATATCAAAGAACTTTGATATATAAAATGCTCTTGAAAGGCTGTGTTCTGATCTGGGGTGGCTGTTGCTACTTTGAATAGGTGATAGTGAGCTAGATAGGGAAAAGGACTGATTACGTGAAAAGTAGCTTTATCTCCTCCAAAAGTATATTTGTCAGACAACTTGGACTGAAATAAAATCTATGTTCGTGGCCAAAGAGATGAGAAGGAAGGTGAAGACATGGAGATAATAAGAAAATAACATTAGTATTTTTTCTTCTTTTCCCCCCACAGGGAATCCAATGATGATTATTACAGAATATATGGAAAATGGGGCCCTAGACACCTTTTTAAGGGTAAGAAACTAGAGAATGGTTTAATCAAAGAGTTTGGTGACTACTTGAATTGATCAATGTAACATTTCACACTGATAGTAAGATTGAACTGCTAAATTACATTAATCAATCTCTCAGTCAGTATGAAATATCTTCCCACATAAATGAGAGAGAACAGTAGATTAATAGGTTTTTCAGGCAAGTTTTTGTGTGTGTTTATAATCAGCAATATCAGTCTGATTTAAAGGTGATTCAGCTTGGCTATGGGTTTGCTACCAAACTTGTTTAGAAAATAGAAGGAAATAGAAGCTCCTCGGGCTAGTCTTAGTCTACCCAGCATACTGTCAGACACAAGAAATCAGAGCTAGGGTTAGGTCCAAAATGAATACAAGTTTATTTCATGGTTCCTCTAAAAAAGAATCTGAACTACTATGGTCAAGGTGAATTGGCTAGAGATAAGCATCAACAGAATTCAAGGAGGGCTGGACTTAGATCTCAAAGGAACTGCAAAGAGACTCTAAACTGAAGTGCTTAACCCCATCCCTCAAGCTCAGCCTGGTCATCGTCTACACATACTACGACATCTTTACAGTTTGGCAGCAGGAACTACAGCCAGCTCTTAACTTGGTATTCTCACTCTTAGACATTGTTCTTTCAGTGTAATAAAACCACAGTTGCTGTACACATGATCCAGTGGTCATTTAGCTAGTGTTTCTCAACTTTAGCAAGGTAAAATAGGTGGATTTCTGGGCATTGAAGTCCGCACATCGTACGGTGGCTGTGGTTGAGAAATACAGATGATGCCAGTTTTGTTAAATTTTTCCCATCCATTTAAAGCTTTGGAGCTCTTGTCTACCTAAGTTATGTTCACTCTCCCAGACTGCATATGCATAGAGTGGTACTCAGCGGTTCTAGAAACCTCCAACCTCTGCTTACTTTTTAGGAGTATAAGTAAATATTACCTAGCAAAATCCATAGCTTGTTTTGATTGAGTGAATCCTATGTTGTAGAAGCAACCTGATGGTCTGATGGACTATTTGAATATATCCCTAAAGGGAAGGTTTTCAGCCGTGAATGGAGACTTAGTTCTTCTTACCTAGGACAAATGTAACCCCCTTTCCTTGCTGTGAAGCAAACAGATGAACAGAATACAAGCATTCATCAGTGTCCTTGTGTGCACTGCAGGAGAATATCGACAAGTTCAGCTCGGTGCAGTTAGTGACAATGCTGCAGGGCATTGCCTCAGGTATGACCTATCTCTCTGACCGCAACTATGTACACCGTGATCTAGCTGCCCGCAACATCTTGGTATCACACACCCTTCAGTGCAAAGTCTCCGATTTTGGTCTTTCTCGAATCCTGGAAAATGATGTGGAAGGAACATATGAAACAAAGGTAACACACAACAGAAGCTATTAGAGGGTACGCCTCATTTAGGGGAGGAAGTACTGTCATGTATTTATGCCTCACAATATTAAAAAAAAACTCTGATTTTTAAAAATTTCTGCAAAGAATATATTCCCATTCAAGCTTTGCTGCCAAAGAGCTGTCAAAGCCATATTGTTTTTCTGTGTTACATTACAGAATATAAATGCATCTGTGCCCAAAGCAACAATTGTGCTTTACTATTTATTAGTAAGCATAAGACAAACACATGTTGAACTTCACAGAGAATATCAGTCCTTAGTGTTTGCAAAAGCTAAGCATCAAATTCATTTGCAATCTCATTGAACAGGGTGGAAAGATCCCTATTCGCTGGACAGCTCCAGAGGCCATTGCCAATCGAATCTTCACCTCTGCCAGCGATGTCTGGAGTTTTGGCATTGTCATGTGGGAGGTGTTTTCATATGGAGACAAGCCCTATGGAGATATGTCCAATCAGGAGGTAAGAGGGAAAGGAGAAACAGGGATTGTCAGTCAAACCATCCTCTGAACAAGCAAATACCCTGGAAGGGAAAAATGGTTTGGTTAGGTCTCCATTTTTTTTGTTCAGTCATAAATAGGCTGTTCTGTTGAATGAATTGTTGTTAATGAATCATGAAATTTATGTCAAAATATATACTCCTGGGTCAGAAATGTTTATCCTGCCAATGTGAGAACCCCCTAACCCGAATTTCACATTAAAAATTTCCATTGGCAGAAAGCAGAAGATAAGATACTTTTGTTCCTTCACCATCAATTGCCTCAGAGGTTCCTTACTTCATAGAGATCTAGGGTGGGGGTAGGGGGCAAATTTTGTTTACTGTAATAGAGAAGCAATCAACTAATGATTTTCTTTCCTGTATTTTAAGTGGAAAAAAATTACTAGAAGAAATTCTATGGCTGTTGCTGAATTCAGCACAATTCTTTGAAAAACAAAAAAGTATACTGCTTTTCATTTGAAATGACTCATTCACTTCATAATCACATAATCTTCAGAGGGGCCTCGCCCTGATGGTGCTTTGCACTTTTTTAAATAAATATTTTAATGCTTTTAAAATATGTGATCTATCATGATTTAATCTGGCATCCGTGGTTCAAAAAATAATCTAAGTGACTCTCTGAAAATTCATGGTTCTAATTCCAAATGATTCCAGTGCTCAGATTTGGGATCAAGTAATGCCCAGAACTCTTCATATTTCTGCTACATTGTCCAAGGAATTTTGCACAGGCCACCTGATTGTTTGCCTGTTTTTCTGGGTAGGTGATGAAAAGCATAGAGGATGGGTACCGACTCCCCCCACCAGTGGACTGTCCCTCTATCCTTTATGATCTGATGAAGGTGTGTTGGTCATATGATCGGACACGGAGGCCACGTTTTCGGGAGATCCATGCTCAACTAGACCACTTCCTTTCCAGCCCACATTTGCTTCGAACTGTGGCTGATTTTGACCCTCGGTAAGAGAAAAGCTCTCCTTTAGAACAGTTTGAGAGATTCTATCTATAAATAATTCTTCACCAACAAAAGCTGAATTTTACCACCAGGATTAATTATACTTTCTTTATGAGGTGATACAATCTGTATACAAAGATCTGTTTGGTGCATCTGCACATTTATATCCTACATGTATTTGTTTAGGGTGCTCTTTCTAGATGATGTGTGAAATCATCTTCCCTATTATGGAAAAAAGCGCTGACTATGCAAGAGTAATTTCCATGGGAGACAAATAATGAAAAGCAAAATTCTCCACACAAATTTAGGAACTTCTCAGCCATTTAGAATGGTTTCCAGTTTCATTAAAGTAGGATCCTGTCCTTCTCCCATGTTACAGTTTAAATTTCATAATTGGTCTGAAAATACCTATCAATTTATAGGGTGACACTTCGACTTCCAAGCTGCAGTGGGTCTGATGGGATTCCTTATCGGTCTATCGCCGAATGGCTAGAATCCATCCGCATGAAACGCTATATCCTCAACTTCCATACTGCTGGCCTGAACACCATGGAATCTGTCCTGGATCTGTCTGCTGAGTAAGCCTTGGGTATATGGGCTGTGGGCTTTGACCTAAGGTAGAAGAAGGCTGTAAGCATGAATTACAGTTAAATGCCAGAGTATCTATTGAAATTTCTACTAGAGCAGCGGTCCCCAACGTTTGTGACTTGGCAGCCCAGCCAGGGGGGAGGGATAGGGGAAGTGGGCCACATGAGCAGCACGCCAGCACACACGCAGCCCTTGTGCAAGTGGTGGGTTGGCACACACATACACACACAAGTGCTTGCTGGCCCACTACTCACGCAAGTTGAACTGTGCATGCAATCTCTGGCCAGCAACTCACATGGCCCAGTTCCGAATAGGCCACAGCCCGGTAGTGGGCCACGACTCGGGGGGGTTGGGGGCCCCTGTACTAGAGTACAAAAAACTTTATATCTTTTGCAGGTCACTAAATTCATAATATAACAAAGATTTTGTAACATCCTCTTGCTTCTACACCCTTGCATCGTCCTCCCTCTGTTTGAAAAAACTTGGGTGAAAAATACATCAGCTAAAGTTCAGCCCCTTAGATATTTGATCCCTCTTTGGACAATGATCCTTAGGAAGTACCATTGTAGATGTTGTTACCATTGCCATCACTGTTAGGATTGCTATCAGTGTTTCTCCACCCAACTAGCATAGTCAGTACTTTTCCTGATACAAAGGAAGATACCAATTCCACATATTAACATTCAAGGCATGTCTCAAGAAGAGAATCAGTAAAACAGCTAAAATCCAAGTAGTTGCTTAGATCCATATAGCAACAAACACATAGCCATAGCAATGCTGTTCCTTTGAGGAACTGGAAATGGGTAAAAAGCTATAGCAAGCCTATTTTGGCTTCATTTTGCAAATGAGCAGTTAGTGAGGGTAAAGAAAAGAGTTACTTTGGAGTTTCAAAGAGTGAGAAGCGGCATGGCAAGGACATAAGAATCCATTTGCCAATTTCCACCAGCACTGTAATGTTTCTGGCCCAAATAGCTTTCTAGGCTTTTTTAATGGCACTTCAAAAATTTGCAAGAACTCTTTAACCAATGATAGAAATAGAGTACAGAATGTCAAATGAAAGCTTTTATAACACTAAAAGAAAACCTCTGCCACCCAAAAGAGGATATTATGAATATGAATATGAAAAAGCCACAGGACAAAATAAATATAGGTAAACAATAAACTTATCCCTTTTGTTATAACAGAGTATACATTTGCAATGCTTCCTGAATGTATCAGACATATGCAAGTAATCAACATTATCAACAGCAAAATTCACATGAGCCTGAAAGAAATATTTTTGGCAGATAGCACTTTTAAGAAATTATTGCCCAAGGATTATTTTTGCAAATACCTAATTTGTAGGATACAGACCTTATAGATATGGTACATTTATGTACAGGCCTTATAAAATATTGCTATATACCGGGATAGATTTAAATTAGAACCATGCTGTAATACAATGACACACACTGGTCTATTCTTTGTAAGACAAGAAATAAAATTAGCTGTTTAAAGCTTTGCACCCCCTTCCCCTTTTCAGTAGCATTACGCATTTTGGGCTCATTATAAAATCTTCAGCCACTGCAAAATATGGTGTCTGTCTTCCCCTCTTAGCGTTTGCCACCTCCCATTTCTAGACCCAGCAATTGGGATTAATTTAATTAAATTAAGTTCCGTTTTTCATGTCATTTTCTGAAAAATGGATCTTGAGAAACAATTTTCTATTTATTTTATGGAGCTGGAGAAGCGGGGTGGAGGGCTGCCTTTCATGGATGCCAACACTCTAGGAAATGGTCCATTTCTCCAACTTGCTCCTCTTCTCTAACAAATGCAGTGGCTAATCTTTTTCCTTATCTGTGTGATTTTAAGGGACTTGAAGCAAATGGGCGTGGTTCTTCCCGGCCACCAGAAGCGTATTCTGTGCAGCATCCAGGGATTCAAAGAATGAAACATGCCAGGTGCCAAGCAAGAGTTGCTGCCGACTTTTGCAGAAGATTTTTAAAAAAGTGACCCTGTGGCGGCCCTCCTGCGAATCAGAAGCCAGAGGCGAACAGCTGCATCTTGAAACGTAATGCACAGGTTGGGGCTGAGTAGCCTAGAACAGGAAACAATTTCCTGCACAGGAAACCAAAAAGCAGCACATGCTTCAAAAGCAGATGTTGCTCTTCTCTCACTCTTCCACTCTTGCAGAGGCTTTTGGCTTGACATACTTTATAGCTACTGAGGACGTAACATGCCACTGTTAAAGAAACACTGAAGTGAAACCATACCTACCTGGAAAGGACTTTTTCTGCTGCAAACTCTAGGCCTCCAGATGTTTGTGGCCAGATGTTTATTACAGTATTGTTTGCAGAGAGCATGAATACCTATCCTTGTCATTTAGTGCAGGGGCCTCCAACTTGGCAACTTTTTAAGATTTGTGGACTTCAACTCCCAGAGTTCCTCACCCAGCTTTCCTGAGGAACTCTGGGAATTGAAGTCCACAAGTCTTAAAGTTGACAAGGTTGGGGACCCCTGATTTAGTGGATTAGTTCTCATTGTTCTGTCAAAGTTCGTGTTCCTTTGTATATAAGGTTTTTTTCTCTCTCTCTGCAATCTACTCCTTAAGAGCAGAAAAGGCTTGTTTAAAGCAAACCAGCACTTGCTCTTGGGAGGTTTTTTTCCTCAAGTTGAGGACCAGCTTATATATTTAAAATATCAGGAAGGGATGTCATAAGGGAGAAAACCCAGACCTGGATCGATCATATGTTGTAGATATGATTTTCTAAATAAACTCATAACGCAGATCAGAGTTTTTGTCCCATGACCATTTCTATTTTTTAAAGTTGGCTATTAAAAACATCACAGAAGGGGAAAGTAGGTTTTTTGCATGTTAGAACGAAGGAAATGCTTAAAAACTTAAGAAATGTTTTGTAAATGTTTTATGCAGTGTATAGCAGCATTACAGAGATCTGGAAGAATAGGAATACCTAATTAATATTGGAGTCACATCAAGGGATTGCTTGGAACCATAAATACAAGACAGAAAGATTCTATGTAGCTTAGGTGCACATGATTTTAGATTTCAGATTAACAGAGTTGGTAGGTCAACTAGTCCAACCCCCTGTCCAAGCAGACCCTACACCATTTCTGACAGATGGCAGTCCAGTCTCTTCTTGAAAACTTCCAGTGATGAAGCTCCCAAAACGTCTGAAGGCAAGCTGTTCCACTGGTTGATTGCTCGTTCAGAAAATTTCTCCTTATTTCCAGGTTGAATCTCTCCTTGTTCAGTTTCCATCCATTATTCCTTATCCGGCCCTTCAGGTGCTTTGGAAAACAGCCTGCCCTCCTCCTCTCTGTGGCAGCCCCTCAAATACTGGAACACTGCTATCATGTCTACCCTGGTCCTTCTCTTCATAGACTAGCCATGCCCAGTTCCTGCAACCATTCATCATGTTTTAGCCTCCAGTCCCCTAGAAAACCCTAAACAAGAGCACACCTAGCAGGTGGAGAACATTTGAAGGATACATAAAGTATCTTTTGGCAGGAAATGAAAATCAACCAAGATATGAAGCAAAGGAAAAATGATGAGATCTGGTTGCATTTACTGAGGTGTCTTCTGTAACTGCCTTGATATTTAGGGAAGTGGTGTCCTATCACTTTCTTCAGTTTTCGTTGTAATCACTGTTGCTCTTTAGTGCAAAATCAAATTCAGTATGAGCTCAAACTATGAACCCTTTACAATACCTTTTATTTGACCTCTTAGCTCAGGGGTCCCCAACCTTTTGGAGTCAAATGACACTTTGTGTGTATGTGTATACTATGTATGAATGTTCAGTGAAAAAGGCTGATATTGGGAAGATATGTTCACGCATCCTTCAATGGGAATAGCTAATCTCAAAACTTTGCCTTTAAAAGAAGCGAAACTAATGAGATGGTGCTCATATCACCCTTTAAAACCCTCCAAAGTAGCAGTTATCCACGCAAGTTTACCATTGTTTTTCTGGCGAGATGCAAATTTTACAAAGCAAGCTCTGTAGCATAGGCACTTGACATTTTAATTTTCCAAGTAAGTCTCTGTAGAACCCAAGATGATCATGAAAGCTGGTGATTTGCTTCATAACACACCAACTTTTTTATTGTGTAAGTTCAAAACCATGGAGATATGCACACATGCACTTGTGAGTGGCACAGTGAAGATTCTGGTATTTGCTTCTATACCAGGGTATATCAAGGCCTTTTCCACCTATTCTATCAAAAGAAAGTCCAAGCATGCAGCATCGAAACAATGGCCCTAGATAAGGTTCTACGCCAAAGTCCTAGTGAAAGAAGAGTTGTTGGAGAAAACACCATCAGATACGCCATTTATACACAGGACACCAGTAACTCTACAAGGTGTTTTCATAACATCAAGTGCTTTAATACAGCCGTCTTCTTCAAGAAGGACGTCTCAAGATTTTTTTTAAAAAAAAGATTGTAAATCTAAGTGGGTTGTGCCAGTTAAAATACATGTCAGATCAAAATGCAAGGAATGAGTTTTAAGAATATTGGAGATTGGAGGCTGGGGAAAAAATATACAGAAGCAAATGAACATGAAAATACTTCTGTGGATTCATTGGTGTAATTTCCATTTCAGAAGATCACATTCTGTACTTACTGTAAAAGTGGCTCTTTTAAATAAGAAAAAAAGACTTCCACTTTTTTTTAACAGAGAGCTAAGGAAGATTATGTAAGCATGAAATGTAGACAAGTATATTTGCCAAAACCAAATGTTCTTGCCTACATTTGTACAAAACAAATTTGTACAAAATCCAGCTTTAACCTAAGGCACACCAATTATGCTTACTGGTACATTTGGCAGCTTCTCATTTGGTTGCAAAACACTACCAAACGGTCTGTTTGTTGAAAAACTATTAGGGTGCACTGACCAACAATTTCAATTTTTCAACAAAATTGGTTGTGTGAATACCGCACAAGAGCAATATTCAATAAGCTAAGGCGGTGGCTCCTAATTATTTTTCACACAGGCTGCTGTACAACTAAAAAAAGGGTTTTGAGGACTACAAGCCAAGGCAAAGTAACAACACATCTGTCAGTCCCACGGTAAACATAAACCTCATCTTTAAATGGTTATCTACAGAAATCTAAAATAATATTTTATATTTTAGGAAATTGCTAAGATTTGAGCCACTAAAAATAAAAACAAGCAACTTTCAAGGTAATTATAACATCATGTTATCATGCCATGTTTATATACAAACTGATTTGCAAAAAAATGGAGACAATTTGGCCCATACTGTATTTCGACCAGATATGGATTAAGAATGTTACTATTCCCTCAACAAAGGTTTTACAGTAAGAAACAATAACATTTGTAAGAGGTTTTTTAATTCATTCCATTCACACTGCTCACATATTTAAGCATGCTTTCTTTTCTGCATAGTTATTCCAAGCCTAAGACTCCAGAGAAAAGTCAGCAGTCCGATGCAGTTCTAGAGGCTTTCCTTACCAATGTCATTCATACACATAGAATCCCAATTGTTCTTGTTTATTTGAAATCCCTCCCATATTTTCCCATCGCAAATTTTTGAGGATGTCTTGTGATTAGAAATGTGATCTGAAGAATGCTTCCAGAACAGCACCCAAAGCTAAATGCTACAATAGCAGCAGTCATTCTTGTTTCGGTTTGTGCCTCCACCAACTTTGCTATCTTCCCAAACTACAGTATGAAATTGAAAGACCAAATTCATCAGTGGTAAATTTATGACTTTGTGTACAGTACAATTTTTGTGGATGTCCAGTCTGCAGATTAAGCAGAACATACCTTCCAAAGAGAAATGCATTGCCAAAGGTTCCCTCTCCAGAAAAGCTGGAAAGGTTCAAGAATACTGTATCTTGCACCCCCGTTTTAATTGAATAAAGAAGTGTAGTCAGAAAGTGAATGCATAGGCCCTTCTGTCTGTCAATTTAAAAGACAAAGCCTACTTTTTTTCTTCTACATCAGGGGTCTCCAACACATGGCATGCCAGCAACCGGGCCATGCAAACAAGTGGAGCCCCATCCATGGTATGCAGGCAGCACAAAAAACCACGCCCTTCCAGTCCGTGGAAAAACCTTTCTCCACTTTTGTGGAGAACCTTGGTGCCCGAAAGGTTGGGGGCCATTGTTCTACATGATCTTTAAGGCAGAAGAGATAAAGCCTGGTGCTTTGAAAGAAAAGATGACTTCTGGTATTGTAACACAAGAATTCTGGCTGACTTTAGGCCAGTCGCTCACTCTCAACCCAAATCACCTTACAGGGTTGTTGTAGGGAAAATAGGAGGAAGAAGGAACATTAGATATATTTGCTGCCTTGAATTGTTTATAAAAATAATAAAGGTGGAATGCAAATAAATAAATAAATAAATGATTGGAATGACAACAGAGGAAAAAAACTGCACAACTTTATTGATGCAAAACAATGGCTGAGGAAGGACAACTCCTGATTACATCACTATGCCAGCTTCACAATAAACTCCAAAAAAGCCCATTGTAAACAAATAAGTAGCCCTTTGAATAGTGTACAGTGCAGAAGTGATTAGACCAAAGTATCACACATTCACACACACAAAAAGAGGAACCACCTTGATTTGGGAAACACATGGAGAAAACTGGTCCATTAACTCAGGAACAAAAAGTTCTCCTGCAGACACAGAGAAGCATCTTGGCAAGAGAGTCCAGTACAGAAAACAAGCCAGCTGTGAAATGTATATTCTGTCTCTAAAATAAGATATAAAATAGTAATTTACATTCCACATTTGAACAGAAGACAGGGCAAAGCTCCACAAAGGAAAAGCAGGTTGGAAGAATCCAGCCTTTTGTTCCAGGATTACTTTATTACTCAGTAAGACCGAAAGGCTTATAGCAAGGTAAGTTTCCAAGCCAGAAAGTGAGGACTTAAGACCTTGTATTGTAAGCGATACATATTTTTAAAAAAGAAGAAGTGGAGGAGCCCTTAGTGAAAAGGGAGGGATATTGCCAGAGAGGCAAAATGTGTTCATGATCCTAAGAAGGAGTCATAAGAAAAAGCATACAAAAGATCATCAGGTCTGCTACTTTGGACAGGAGGAATACACTGAGAGCATCTCCTGATTCAAGATCCTCAGACCGCAGCTTTGGCACGTGTGGTGTGACATTTCCTACACAGCACATGGCCATCCAGAGGGAAGCAACCATTGTCATCTGCTTCAATAGACAGGGGCTTCCCACAATCCTGAAAGGTTAACAGAGAAAGAAATGAGCAAGGTAGACTAAATGCCAACGTCAAGGAGAAGTGGGGAGGAAAAAGGTAGAAGGTGCTCACCTCACACTTGTAACATTTCATGTGGAAATTCTTCTCCAGGGCCACCACACGAACAGTCTCATCCTTCCCAGGCTCTGGCATGATGGGCTCAGCACATACTGAACAGCGAGGAGCATATTTTCTGCAAGCGCAGAAGAGAAAGTACAGAGAGATTCAGAAACTCAAGTTTCAGCCTTTGGTCAAATCCAAGCTTGAGAGCACAGAGGATCATTGTGGCCAGAGAGGAGAATGTGAAACTCAGGGGACATACCTGTGATAATCATCAACACAATGTGGCTGGTTGGTTTTATCCACAATGAAGGATGCCCCTTCCAAGGGTTTGTGGCACACCACACATGTGAAACATTGAGGATGGTAAGAATTACCAGTGGCCCGCAACATCCTGTCTGTGATTGTTTGCTTGCAAACACAGCATTTCTCTAGGGTGCCCTGCAGAACAAAAAGCAGATCAGAAAGGAAACACATCTGCTCCAGTTGAGAGCACTACCTCTTTCTCTGGTAGGACAAATCCATCGAAATTAGCCAACTTAATTCAACCAGATTAACAGTCAAGAAAAGAAACTGTGAAGAAAATAAACTCAACCTTAGATTGAGATTATTTTAGTAACTTTAATCTTCCATATGCCAGGACATTGCACTGGCTTTCTCATTCATCTGAATTGAAAACTCCAGAAATAATGCTTAAACCCTTGAAATTTTCTCCTGTAGCCTCCTCTTGTGAAAGTAATTCTCTATCAGGTGAAATTGAATGGTTATTCAGTAAACTTGAGCATGCACACATCTTTGTATGTACTTGACTACATACAAGATACAATTCAGATTAAACTTTTCCATAAATTTGGCCATTCTCTGTGGTTGAGCTTCTTATGTGACCCATCCTGTGATATTTAAAACTAAGAGCTATGTGGGAGCACAGAAGGAAAAATGTGGGCGTTTCTCAGATTAGTACTCAAGGTAACTCACACAGAATATACTTTTTGGGCCCAAACATTTCAACATGGCTTTGGAACTTTTTGAATCATGATTCATGCAGACTGCTTTTCATAATCTGAGGCCCTTCAGTTAAGTTAACTACAACTTCTAGCCAACAGAGCCAAAATTTGTATTTTTATTTATCTGGAATCTGCTTCCTCTTATAATAATAAACAACTGGCCAAGGCCTGTCAAGCTAGCATAAAAGTTCACCACATAATTTACACAGGTGGCTCTCATCAGCTGACAGTACAATTCCTCAAAATGAGCCCATGAAAACCGGCCATGCACTGCTAAGACAATAGGGATCACGCTCCTTCTCCCCTCTCCCAAGTCTCCATGATTGGCTACCTTATCATTCCCCACCATTTTGCTCACCGCATAGCATTCTTCACAGAAAGGCTTTTCATCCACATTGTAGAACTGTTGCCCCTGCAACTGTCTCTCACATTTAAAACAGGTGAAGCATTCGACATGGAAGAGCTGGTCCAAAGCCCGGACTGCAGGCTGAGTCCGAGATAGTGCCTTACTGCACAAACCACACAATTCTTCAATGGGAAGAAAGGGGGTGGGGGAGAGAGAGAGAGAGAGAGAGAGAGAAGTCTGAGAAGATATTTACGTAAATACAGTATTAATCCCTCTAGACGTTATCTGCTCTTGCATGATTGCAAAAGTAGGTCTTTTTTGAAAGGTTTCCTGGAGATCAAAAAGTTAAGAAAATTTCCCACCTCTGTATTAAACTGTTAAAAGAAAGAAAAGGAGCAAATAGATTGTAGTCCCCCTCTCTCCTAACCCCCTAAAATTCACACACCCCCACAGACCAGAAGTGGAGGCTTCAGCATGGGGTGGATGATCCATGTCCTTCATGAGCTTCTGGGTTAACATCTCCAGCTCCTCTACCTCCTTCATGGTCAGAGCAGAGCTGTTCCTAGGTGGATCTGATCCAGCGTTTGGAAGAAATATGGGGTTGCGCTGGACAAATAAAGAAGATTAACTGAGATAAGTGCAAATCTCCAACTTTTAAGCACCCCACATCCCTTTAACATTGTTGATCAATGAAGAAATTCCTGTGCCATTTGCCCTTTCTATTCAGTCTACATTTTCTTTCTTCAAGTTTTACTTTATAATTAGATGACCAAGTGTTTTTTTTAAAAAGGGGGAGAGATTATTTTTATTGTATCAGTGGCATTTAATTAGTAAATTTTCAAGTGAAAAATGACTGCATTTCCACTAATGCAAAACGTTCATAGCTTCGATTGGAAACAATCATTCTCTTTCATCCCCCTCCCCACAAAAACTAGAAAATATGTACTTTAAAGGAAATGGTATATTATAAACATATAAAACTAAGAAATAAATGTACATGCATGTATAAAATGCAAGCATAGTTATTCTCTGGATTTTTTAAAATAAAGACTTGTTGCCTGTTTTTCTGTACTACTATTAATTAATATATATATATATGTAAGATATACCATGCATAGGAATGTACCTGCCACTGAGACAAGAATAAAGAACCCATTTAGGTTTGGTTCTGTAAAAATGCACTGATGCCAAATTCTGAAATCCTATTAAGGCTCTTTTTCCAGTTTTAAAAGCTAAAGTACTTAAGCAGGTCTGATTTGAGGTCTATGTATGAAACAGAGGTGGACAGTCCACAGTTCAAGGGTTGCCAATCCCACCTCCCTTTTTTTCAGAACCCACCTACCCCATATTATACTAAAAGTATTTGGCAGCAAACCATCAAGATTTGGGGGCTTTTTTTCCTTAAAATATAAAGCAAAATAAATGTGTTACACCTCCAATAAACTAAACACACCTATTTTGCTTAATCAACAACCTCAAAAATGCAATTCAGGTGATATCAGCCCCATATTCCCTATGGATTTGGAGTAAGCAAAAATCACCTGCCTCTGACACAGGGAAATTAATTACTAGGCTATCCTGTTTTGTTTTGGGTTTTTCTGTATGCCACTCTTTAATTCTTTATTCATGTACAGATTTGCATCCTCACCATTTCTCGTGGGGCAGATGGCTGCCCAGTAGGATATGGCTTCTCCTGGACTTGCGGTTTTTCTCGCTGTTGTGCGTAAGTGAAAGTGGGAGGCTGAGGCTTCGGAGCTGAGCCTGTGCCTGAAGGGGCTGGGAAATGAGACTGTGCAGGAAATGAAGCAGGCTGTTTTGGCAAGGTTGGAGCCGCCACAGGAGCTGGTTTAGGTACAAATCTTGGACCTGTGGCAGGAAGAGATGCAGTGAATTTAGGAACTGATGGAGCTGGCGGAGCTGGAGGAGGAGCAGGTGCTACCGATGATGACAAGTCTTTACGCTGCTTCATAGCTACTACCCATGGTGGAGGAACAGGAGCCGTTTCCTCTGACTGTTTGGCCACAGAGTTTCCACCAGGACCAGATGCAGCCTGGGTAATAGGAACTGGACTGTCTTTAGTTGGAGCTACAGTTTCTAGAGAGCTTCTAGAAGCAGAACCTACATTTGCTGGAAATATAGGCCCTGAAGATAGCTGAAAGATAATGATGAGAAAAAGTCAGTGTAACAATCTCTACTTCCATCCCACTCGGATTATGCTAATCTAGTTTAGCTTCAGCATCCAGAAGGAGAATACAGAAATGGGTAACAGCCACCCACTGCCCATACATTCTCACCCAAGTCTTTTCCTGACAAACGTAAGTATAGCTACTCCAGACTGGGATTTAGTTTGAATGTCTTTTTTTCTTACAGAGATTTTTCATCTCAAAGTCAAGTATGGAAAATCTGATCCACTGCTTTCTTTTCCCAAAGCCCAAGGACTTGCACTTAATTTTTACACAGTTAGTCAAGCAATGGCACGGCCATTTCTGATTATAGATGGCTCTTGCATAAACATTCTATTATATTAAAAAAATTATCTTCACACAGAAAGCTAGCCTATCAAACAAAGTATCCTAGCTCATATTTTCCTTAAAATACTTTTCTTTTCTTTTTTAAAGAATGCTTTTGGAAAACTGTTTAGCCATGCTGGGCCTCTGTTCGCTGACTAGCTCAGTTTAAGATAGGTTTGGAAAGGCCATCCTGTCCTGCAGCTCACCCGGGTTTTGAAAGGGTCATTCTTTTCCATGTCATCCAGCATTGAGGACAAAGAATCAATCTCCAGATCAATGCTGCTCATCTTTCCACGGTCCTTCTCCTTCCACAATAGAAAAGAAAGGTAGGTACACGTTGAAGGAGGTTACCAAACCCATAAACCACTATGTCAGTCAACACTAGTCAATACAACTACACAACCACAGAACAAAAGGGAAAGATTGCCAAGCAGGGGTCCTAATAATGAGCAATTCATTCTTAATTCCCATTACTTCCACAGAGTCAAACCCCATTTCAAGAGATGGTTGATGGATGTGGCCAACACCAGATTAAATCTCAGATGCTTGCTATTGCTTAGGGGACAATCATTCAGCATGTAAGTTTCCTTTTCCCCCACAAGTCCCAGAAATATGTGCATGGTTGAAGAAAACACCGCACCACTACTATAAATAAACTATGCAATGTGTATCTGCATAAAGTACAGATGTATCCAAAGACATTTAAAAACTCATGCAGAACTGCAATTAAAATTCCATTTTAATTATTGCAGAGCATAAGGAATATTGGAGGGAGCACATGCTTTGCTTACAAACATACCCCCTTTCTTTCTCACTTCATTTTAACAGACGTGTCCATTTAGACATCCTTGGGACTTTCTGCTCATTTATTAGATTCTGCCCCAGCACACAGCGGAGCCCAAACATCTAAAGCATAGTAGGAACAAGATAACTATGGAAAAATAGTTCCCCAATATGTCTTTCCCTGCTGTTCATTATCTTATATGAGGACTCACCTGGGAAACAGGCAAGCCACCCAGAAACATGGGTTCTTCCTCCAGCATAGGAGGAGGAGGGGAAGGAAAGACCTCTTCTGGAGCAGGGGGAAATGGTTCCTCAAATGGAGGAGGTGGAGGAGGGAATGCATTGTTGTTTGGGACCACCACTATCTCTTCTCCTGGAGGCGGCGGTGGTGGCAAAGGAAATTCTGCAGAAAACAAGAAGTGTGAAGGATTAGCATAGCCCATCCCTAATTATATACCACAATGGCTCCAAAAAAAGGGTTGCATTCCCCCTTAGCAGCAGAAGCAGACACACTAGAGTGATACAACAAAGAAGAGTCAAGCAGTTCTATCAGATTTCAACTCTCATCATTATGAAACGATGCCTTCAATGTTATCCAGGAAGTTTTGATCCAGCAGATTTAGAAAGAACATAGCTGGGGGAAGGCTGATCCACTTTCAGCAATTGAAAGTGGATCAGATATTGAACCATATCTTCATGTGTAGTAAAGTATGTTACTTGAGAAACATTTAACCAATATAATGTTATAAAAATAGTTCAGAATTACAAAATATATGTAATGGGAAAGCAATTTACCTCTGATTTAAAAAAAAACAAAAACCAAACATACAGCTATCTAGTAATTGCAAGCTGCAAAAATCCAGATTACCTCTAGATGGGAATAAAGAAGTGATTATTATTTTTTTAATACTTTACTGCCATCGATGCCATCCAGATTTCTGCAGCCCAGATCTGATAGCATATTACACACATAGAACATAGATATACTGTAGACTTACATTCCTTTGAAAAATCAGATCTTGATAATAGCATGAACAGAGAATACTACAGGATTTAAAAAGTTGAACGCTTGCCAAAACTGGGTTTATGCTTCTAAAACATTTTTTCAAGAATGTTAATTCATATCAAGATATTTTTGTTTTGTTTTTATTATTATGTTCTGTTACAGTTTTACTTAGTTTAGACAATTGTGCAATATTTCCATATGCTTGAAATCCAACTATTTTAAGCATCTTAACAAAATTACAGATAGTCCTTGACTTACAACAGTTCATTTAGTGACTGTTCAAAGTGACAACCTCACTGCAAAAAGTGACTTATGACCATTTTTCACACTTACAGCCTTGCAACATCCCCATGGTCATGTAATCAAAATCCAAATGCTTGGCAACTGGTTCATATTTATGACGGTTGCAGTGACCCAGGATCATGTGATCATCTTTTGGGAACTTCTGACAAGCAAAGTCAAAGGAGAAGCCAGATTCACTTAACAAATGTGTTACTAACTTAAGCACTGTGGTGATTCACTTAACAAGAAAGGCAAGAAAGGTCGTAAAATTGGGCAAAATTCACTTAACAACTATTTCACTTAGCAACAAAAAGTTCGGGCTCAATTGTGGTGGTAAGTTGAAGACAACTTGTATTGTTTACTAGTCCTCGAACCTTTCAATTGCCCTACAATCGCCTACAAACTGATGAATAAAATGTTGAAATGTGCTAAAATGTGCTAAATTAGAGCCACAACTACCAGAGAAAAGAGACAAAATGACCTGGTCAGAAGAGCACCTTCACCCTTGTAAAGAGCCTAGAACAGACACAGACAGACACAGACACACCGTCACACAGAACATTTCAAGGGCTTTCCACATAGCCACCCAATTATTGTTACAGGAACCTTCTTCTATAAATAACCTTCTTCTATAAATAGAAAGCAGAGAGTAACAGAACAATCGACACCCTTCATCAGTTCCCAGAAGTCCGATTTTACTGTAATAAAAACCTAAACTGGGCAGATTTCTGTACATTGCAGGACTTTCAATTCTCTAAATTTGGAAATTCTTGGTGCTAGAAGTCACTCCACCCTCAATGATGGTTTCAGTTTGCATGGTTTATTTCTTCACATGGAAGTGAATGGTTACTATCTGTGAGAGAAGTAGAAGCAGAACTTGGGAAGCCAAGCTTCTGTGGCACTATGTCCTTGTTTCTATACATGTAGTCCTTGACTTGTGACCACAATTGAGCCCAACATTTCTGCTGTTAATTAAGTGAGACAGTTGTTAATTTTGCCCCATTTTATGACCTTTCTTGCCACAGTTGTTAAGTGAATCACTGCAGTGGTTAAATTAGTAACATGGTTGTTAAGTGAATCTGGCTTCCTTCTTGATTTAGCTTGTCAGAAGGCCCCCTAAGGGGATCACATGACCTTGTGACACTGTAATCATCATAAATATGAGTCACTTGCCAAGTAGGTGAATTTTGGTCACGTGACCATAGGGATGCTGCAATGCTTGTTAAGCGTGAAAAATGGTCATAAGTTACTTTTTTCAGTGCCGTTTAACATTGAACAGTCACTAAATGAATTGTTGTAAGTCGAGGACTACCTGTAATTCACTTTTTTGGATGAAGAAAAAACATTTCTTACATTTTCTGAAACGAAGCAATTTGGGGAAGGACCAGGATTCTTGCTCTGTCCCTTACTGTGTCCCAAGTTTGAAAAAAGGGCACAGATTTTAAGTATTCAAGTCCCATCAATTACTATCCACTCCTTTTCTCTGATCTTTTACCTTTTTTTCAGCTCAATGTCACTGGACATATTTGATAACTGAAGGCTAGCAAGAAAGATAAAATAGGGAAACAAAACCACCGCTACCCACTAAGATGCCTCAAACAATGATTCTTGAATGACTGTTTCGCTTCCTCTCATTCGCATATTTAGCTAGACAAACTGACACCATCACCCATGGACTTACAAGGATCACAAAGATTGATCTGCAAAGAACCTATCACACCTCATTGCAAAGAAAATTGCAACATACACCATAAACCAGCCTTCCTAACCTGCCATTTTCTAGATATGCTGAATACCATAAACTCATATATATTTATGATTTCACATTTTTATTAAGTTGGACATATAAAATAGTAAGGAACTGCTGCTACTGTTTAAAAATTATAAAATACAGACAACTTTTTCTGATCAATGCTAATCAATGCTATCTCAGAAATATGGAACTCTGCCATCCTCTAAGTTCTGGCCTACAGTTAGATCTGAAATGCTGCGCTTCTATCACCTGCCAGTTGAGATTGGTTCAATTTCCATACATTTTTTTTTACTTTAATTTATATGCCGCCTTTCTCCGGAGACTCAGGGCGGCTTACGATGCGTTAAGCATTCTCCCAAACCAAAGCAAGTTTCCTTGAGAAATGGTGCATACTTTGCATACTATTCATTGTCGGTTCTGTTTTATCTTTTTCTTTCCCCAACGTATTTTCTATTGACCGTTGGTTTGAGGGAGAAGCCATGGATGCCATGGATGGGGGGTTAGTCATAGGTTTTCCCCCCGTTTTAACTACTGTTACTGTGGTTGACATTGTTAAACTTCTAGTAAAATTCTTCCACAATATCATAAAAGTAAAGTATTCTGTTTGGTTTTAATTGTTCTTCTGTGTTCCTGTGTTTTTTAATTACTAACTCACTTTTTTCTACTACCTTCAAATTTAGTTATTTAATTTCTTACAAACTTATGGAATTAGTTGCCCCCGGATATACGAAGGCTCCCCGACCTCCGCACCTTCTGTCGTGCTCTGAAAACCCTATTATTTCAGCAAGCCGGTCTGACAGGATAAATGGTTTTAAATTGGGTTTTAAAGTGGTTTAATATGGTTTTAATTGGAAGTTTTAATTTTGGACAAAGATTGAATTGTTTTAATATGTTTTTAAAATTTTGTCTTGTATGTTGTTTTATCATGGCTGTTCACCACCCTGAGTCCTTCGGGAGAAGGGCGGTATACAAATATAATAAACTAAACTAAACTAAACTAATTGATACCACTCTTATGTACTTTTTAATTACTTGTACTATTCAATATATATATATATATATATATATCTATTCATATCTATATATGTATATCTATATTTGTTTATGTAAGTTTTCACGGGTATGTATGTGTGTATAGTTAATATTTCAGGTTTCTTCCCGTGTAATTGTGGATATATCCCTAAAAGGGTAGAAGCGACGTTTCGACAGAATCCCATCTGCCATCATCAGGCTTATGTCAGCAGTCATTTTGCACTAACTGCCGTTGGTATTTCAAATCTGGTGCTGGTATTCTGGGATGGATCCACCTTTTCATTCTGATTGGTTGGGAGTCCCAGTATGTGTTTATTGGCTTGGCTTCAGGTGTATGGTCGGTTTTCTCCACTAGGTGGCAGGGCTTCATCTTTGTGGCTGGTTTGAATATGATTTGGTTGGGATTTTTTTGATTGTTTGGTCTATGTTTTATATGTGGTGTTAAGATTCGTCTATCTATGAGAGCAGGTTTCTAAATAGTAGGCAGACATGAAGTGTCATCCCGTTTATTCATGCAATATGGTCTTTTTTCTATTTCTATTGCTTCTCTGATTATCCTGCCATTGAGATGTTCTATTTTTGCAACTGTTTTTGTTTTATTAAAATTAATGTTGTGTCCTGTTGTATTTATATGTTGAACTAATGATGATGTGTGTTCTTGCTTTTGTATTGAGTTTTTGTGTTCCTCGATGCGCACACTCATTCTTCTGTTGGTCTGTCCAATGTATGTTGATGGGCAGGAAGCACACAGGATTTCGTATATGCCTTGATCTTCTAATTCTATTTTGTCTTTGGGGTTTCTATGTATATAGAATACTATCTTAAGATAATATTGTCGCAGTGGTTAGAATGCAGTACTGCAGTCTACTTCTGCTGACTGCCCGCAGTTCAGGCTCAAGGTTGACTCAGCCTTCCATCCTTCCAAGGTTGATAAAATGAGAACCCAGATTGTTGGGGGGAATATGCTGACTCTGTAAACCGTTTAGAGAGGACTGGGAAGCACTGGGAAGCAGTATATAAGGGATATTTTAGCTTTTTTCCCCCCTTCTCGTCTTCTTACATAATATTTCCTATCAAAAGACCTGATTGGCAATTTAAACAATGGCTTAAAAAAATAGGACTAAAGTTTAATGATAGCAAAAATTAGAAAATAGACAAATTCATATTCATTTATGCAAACAAAGAAGTTGCAGAGCTCTAAAGAACCAAGCCAGAGACTGGGAGACTATGAGTTCTGGTCCCATCTTATTGAGTGACCTTAGGCCAGTCACATTCGCTCGACCCTACTCATCTCACAGGGCTTTTGTTATGGGGAAAATAGAAGGAGGGAAGAGTATTGCCTATGTTCCCCACCTTGAATCATTTATAAAATAGTAAAGGTGGGATACATTCATATATGTATATATATATATATATATATATATATATGCATGCATGTATTAAAATTCCCCCCCCCACTTGCTTCCTTCAATAGTGAAGACAGTTTTCCTATTTATTATGCAACAATACTATTATCTTCCTGAAGTAAAGCAAAAGAAGAGCAGACCAAAGAAATGTTGTGCATTGTCTCTCCTGGGAGAAGAAACAGCCAAGTCAATGCATAAGAGAAGGACAAGGACTAATGACGGCTCCAGAGGAAAAGAACCCAAATTCCAGATGTTGGTTAGCAGCTGCCTATCTCACACTTTGGAGGAAATGAGATTGCAGAACTGAGCTAATAAAAACTTTTATGCCCAAGCAACATTTCTTCTTCTTTGGGAAAAACAAGGCAATATATTCTTTATTTCTCAGGCGAAGTTAAATTTTTGCTAACATATAAAGCCCAAAATTATCCCCCATATCAAACCAAACAGAAGTGTTCAACTATGTTGGATCTACCCACAGTGAAAATGTTCTTGCTTGGATTACGCATGTTTTGGTCACTACTGATGGGCAAGTGACTTCAGGGCTCAGTTCCAATTTCTTTACCACCTCATTTAATATTTGCAGTATTTATAATCTGCCCCAATCGCAGAAAATTCTGGGTAGGGCTCACAAATTAATATAATACTCCAAGACTTTTGGAAAGGAGGCAGTATTCCATTAATCTGTGCACCCCACCCAGAATCTGCTGGGATTGAGATGGATTATAAATATCACAAATAATAAATCAGATGTTCAAATTTATAAGTGTGACAAGGCCAATTTTTACTTAGCAGTTGAGAAAAGCAAGGTTTAATTGATGGCCTTTCACAGTCTCACAGCCCAAACTGATTATCTTCATAACCCTTCCCTCACCCCAAAATCAAAATTACAGAAAAGATATTATCAAGCTCAGGGAAAAACTAGAACTACTTCAAATATCAGGGAATGCAATACAACTTTTTTTTTCACAGTTTCTGATCAAAGTATTAAGAAGGACTGAAAGGTTTAGCTATTTTTCAGTCATGTTTAGTAGCTGTTATTCTATAAATTCTCAGATACCAAAATACTGAGAAGCCTGTCCTCTGAAGATCCATAACACGACGATTCAAATAAAACAACTGGCCAAGAAAAAATCTGAATTTTAGGAACTCTTGCAATTAAATACAGATGCTAAATTGGCACACTTAATCCCAATCTGTTCTTTTGGGATGAAAGGTTCAAGAACAAAGGAAGATGAATTTGTCTACTCTGAATGCTAAGTGATGTAGGAGCTATACTGCTTGAAATCAATTCAACAGTCAGCAGGACTAAAATCTAAACCAAGTGGCATACCAATATAATGAAGATAAACAAAGCAAATTTGACAACAATTAAAATGCCAATAGATTTAAAAAAAAGATAAAAAGGGGGAAGGGGAAGAATGGAAAAAGAGAAACGGATTATTTGGTTTCTGATTTTCCCCTTTTTTGTGCTTCTGCTAATTTACAGCTTTTATAAAACATTTGGTTGGTCCCCCAAAGAAGCCAAACTGTAAATGTTTGTATTTGCCATGCTTCATGATGTATATTATTATGTATGGGAATAATTCTTGCTTAAATTTGTTTAAGGTTCTGTTGTGAATATATACTGTTAGTTTTGCCACTGCTGCTTATTCTCCACATTTAAGTTCCCAATCAGATATTGTCAGAATTATATTTTTTCCAATAGCGGGCAAAATTTATTCTAGCAGATGTAGGTGTTTATTTCATTAAAATGTGATTCTTCTTGTTGATTTTTTTCTAGAATTATACCTAGTAGGAAAAAATGTGGTTTTATTTCAAATTTAAATTAATTAAATACCAAAATTGCCTGTGAATATCTTTCCAATACTTTTGAGCCATTTTTTTTTAATGTATCTACAATTTGAATATAATGCTGATGGGCTATACGAAAATCAACCAAACAACCAAGCCTGTTGCAAGGCCCGATTCTATGCCAGTTGACCAGGAACTAAAATCATGGCATTTGTTTAGATCAAGTGATTTTAGAATTGCAGACCCAATCAAAGATAGGATAAAAGCATAAAATAGACTTTTCTCCACTCTCCTAATCGTCTGAATGCAAGGAACTTGCAAGTGAACAGAGAACATAGAATAATGGAGTTAGAAGGGACCTTGGAGGACTTCTAGTCCAACCTTCTGCTCGAGCAGGAGACCCTTGTCCAGTCTTTTTTTGAAAGTCTCCAGATGTAGCACCCACAACGTCTGAATGCATGTTGTTCCATTGGTTGATTGCTCTCACTGTTAGGAAATTTCTCCATAGTTCTAGGTTGCTTCTCTCATTGGTTAGTTTCTATCCATTGTTTCTTGTCTTGCTTTATGGTGTTTTGGAAAACAGTTTGACCCCCTCATCACTGTACAGTAGGAGCCCCTCAAATATTGTAAAGCATAAAGTTTCCATTGCAGTTCAGGAATAATGTTATCAAATGTAATCTATTTAACCTATAGATTATCCAAACTATTGCTGAAATGTGATTCAAGATGCCATCTAACTCTTTTGCACTAGGAGTGGTATTCTTTCTGGCATTTATACAATTATCTTGTTATTTTACCTACTCCCCCAGCCTCCCAAGCAGGGATCAAAACCAGATGTTTTTAGGGGCCAAATATTTCTAGTCATGAATGAACAAAACAGGTTCTGCTACGTCAAGCTAATGAATTTTTGAGCAGTTCTAGACTAGGAAAAGAGAAAGTGGATTTTCTACTAACTTGGTTAAACCTAGAGGAAACAATCAAGTCTAGTTTTCTTGTTCATGCCATTGTAAACCAGAATAATGCCTTAATCATGATTAATATTCTCTTAGTAGTGCTAGGTTAATAAGCCAGGGTTGATTCTTTATTTGGCTTATCATTGTGTGCAAATGCTAGGTCATCCCCATTATGGAAACATTAACCACTTCTGTATCTGGTTTCCTTTGCCTCCCTAGCCTTCCTAGATGCTCGAGTTCTGTATCCATAAAGCACTATTGTTCTCCCTCCAACTTGACAATATTTCTCTCTGCCCTTCCTAACTCCCATTAAAGGAAACTGGGACTGAGGAGGAACTGTCCCTTGGATTTCAACTATTCACTGATTAGAAAGATAACCAAGTCATTAATTACTAATAATGCTACTTTGTTCTATTGACTTTTTTCACATGCAGATATCCCAAGGGTATTTTATAATTAAAATGTCAATGTGCGTCCAGAGAGATCCCATCAGCAATAACAGAGTATGAATATGAAAAACAAACATATTCATGCTATCTGCCTTAGGCTGAAGAGGCAAAAATTATACAAAAGCTAGGTTTGAGATACAAGCCCAGGGATTTAAATAGAGCAGGTGTACTAATTGAAAAACCATAGGAGCTGTGACATCTCAAGGATCAAATATTATTCTGGCATATTCAATTATACTAGTAAATAGCAAAGGCATTTATTTTTGTACACACACACACATACACACAAACACGTACGTGTGAGTCTGTTGCATTTGAAGACTGTTCAGAGCCTCAAATGTGCCTCTCCACAGAAGGGCTGAGGAAGAAGCTAGGGTTTCATTCAGCGCACGTTTTCTTAAGTTTCCTCAGATGAGATGAAAGTATATGTATACTTCTTTTTTATAGTTGGAGAACGAATTTTAATACTACCCAAGCTCAGCTATAGAGTCAAGTCAAAGACATGCTGTTGGGAGCCTGCCAACTTTACTAGGGCAAAAATAAGCGACTTGAATTCCAAGGGTATTGGAAACCAAATAATGAAGACAGTATCTTACTTAAAGGCATTTTTAAAAAGACAAAGGACTAGAAAGCCCTCTGTTAGACAAGAACAGGTGTGTTAAACTTGATTTCATTGATGGCCGCATCAGGTTTGTGTTTGACCTTGGAGGGCCGGGGTGGGTATGGCCAGCTCGATGTCACTCCTGTCAGGAGCGCCTGTGGTGGCCCAAGCACTCTGCCAGCGAAAATGGACTCCCAAGCTCCGTTTTCGGCTGTGACAGCCTCCTGCAACCCTCTGCCAGTGAAAACGGAGCGGGGGAGGCGCATGTGTCCCTCCTGAGCTCCATATTTGGCTGCAATGGCCTCCGGCAACCCTCTGCCAGCGAAAACAGAGCTTTCACTCTGTTTTCACTGGCAGAGGGACTGCGGGCCAGTTCTTAGCTGCTTCCAGGGCGGCCCCGCAGGCCAGATCTAAGCACCCCATGGGCCGGATCTGGCCCCTGGGCCTTGAGTTTGACATCCCTGGACAAAAACATTCTTAATGTAGAGCTGAAGGAAAGAAAGAAAACAAAGAAAATGACTTAGTCAACAATACAGGTAGTCTTCGACTTACAACCATTCGTTTAGTGAATTCAAAGTTACAATGGCACTGAAACAAGTGACTTTTTTTTATAGTGGTCACATGATCAAAATTCAGGCACTTGACAACTGGCAGGTATTTATGACAGTTGCAGAGTCCTAGGGTTATGTGATCACCTTCTGCAAACTTCTAATAAGCAAAGTTAATGGAGAAGCCAGATTCACTTAACAAGCGCAGTCATTCACTTAAGAATTGTGGCAAGAAACAGGGTGGATAAAAATCAATTTTTTAAAAAAAATCAAATCAGATTTTTTTTGATTTAAATCGGATTTTTTTAATTTAAATCGGATTTTTTTTGATTTTTATTGAATTTATTTTAATAAAAAACTTTTGGGGTAAAAATCTATCGTAGATTTTCTACTTAAGATACATAAATAATTTAGTTTATTCAGCATGAAATGGAGCTTAGTTATGTAGCATGAAGCTGTATATTCTGCAACACTGGGACTATCGGTGATCACCAGTGGGTTAAAGTAGTAGCAGAGATGACAGTTGCTCTTTAAAAATTATGATTTAAATCGAGTTGATTTAAATCAAGCCTTTTTACTAGTGATTTAAATCATGATTTAAATCAACTCGATTTAAATCAAATCCACCCTGGCAAGAAAGGTTGTAAAACTCTCTTAACAGCTGTCTTGCTTAGCAATGGAAATTTTGGGCTCAGTTATGGTCGTAAGTTGAAGACTACCTATAATTTATTAAGTAGGTCTAGGAAAAGGGGTTAAAATAACTCTGACAACAAAGGAAGATATGCAAACAAAAAAGTACAAGTAAATTAAAATGTCTTATTTAAATAAAACTGGCTCTGGACTTTTGCTCTCCAAATATGAACTTGGTTTCAAATATAAATTTAAAAATTCGAAATAGACTCCCACCACTGCTGCACCCACATCTGAAGGCTGTAGAAAGCGTACCCAAAGGTTTTTGAGGAGGCTGGGGGAAGTAAATTCAAAATACAGATGTATTTACAGATGTGGTAGAACTCTTACTATCAATAGATGCTTCAACATTACATCACATTCATTTATTACCACTGCGAGCAAGGAAGAGAGACAGTCAAATTAAGAATCCACAATTAGCCCAAGGCCACTTGTTAAGTTTCTGATGAAGACAGTTGCCTTCAACCCCAGCAGGATAGTTATCTGATGCTCCTCCCGCCAGCCTAGCATTGTTCCATTGAGGGATATAATATTCCAGATGATTCAGAGGCAAATCATGGAGAGTCATCCCTCAACTCTCCTGTTTGAAATTGCTTTCTCATTCTTTATTCAGCAAAGTTCTGGCAGCCACACCCTAACGGAGATTATTCCACTTTTTTAAAAAATAGAGATCCACACCTTCTTCTAACCTGGAAGCTACAACTTCGATGCAATTGTGAGCCATTTCCTCCTCCCCCCACTACCACCACAACACCCCGACCACTGCCACCTTTCCATCTTGTCCTTTGACTGAGCATCCTTTGCTTTTCCCAGAAGACAACAAGGATGACTTACCTTCTGCTGGGGGAAGAGTCACAGCTATGGGGATCTCCCCCACTTTTCCTATCTGGGCACATGCTCCAGCAACCGGAGGCAGCCTCTGCTCAGAAGCATTTTCCGGAATCGGTCCAGCAGCCTTGAAGGGATTCACTTTGGGCTTGGGAGCAACGACGGGTGCAAATTTTTTCTGGGGGCTGTAGAAGCTTGGAGTCGAGATGTTGATGCTGACAGTAGAGGTCATGCGAGTTCCTGGGGCGCCGGATGAGGCCATCTTGCTGAGGGTGACACAGGACCTAGATAAGGAGAGCAAGGAAGAAAAACCCTCCTATCAGTCAGGAACAAGGCAGAGTGGCATGGAGTCTGGTGCCCGAAGGATGAATGAGAGTAGATGGAAAGGGAAAAGGGCGGGGGGGTTGTTAAAAATGAAGGGCAGAGGCAAGCAGGATGCAAGGAAGAAATGAACAAGGTTGAAAGTGTAGATAAGCCTCAGCCTCCGATTAGGGCGAGAGAACAGCCAGGCCTGAACTTCCTCCCTGCATATATTTTGGGAACAACCTAAGCTCTGTCACATGGGGAAAGATGGATAAATGCCACAGAAGAAATCACATGCCTCAAAGGATAGGTTCCCCTGTTACGAGGCATGCTTGAGAGTCAATGCAGCTGCGGGCAAGAGAGAATAGGGATCTGTGCACATTACAGCACAGCGTTTAAGAGGACGATGCTCCGCATTTCTACCCATTTTAACGCAGATAACAAATTGTCCTCCTCCTTCCTTCGTGGCCTTCCACACTCTTCTCTCTGCTTGCTGTCTCCTCTGTTTCGATTCACCTCAAGGCACTGGCTAGTCAAGACAAAGGCAATTTGGCAACAGATAGGAGAAGAACAAAAGGAAACCTGTCTGTCTCCATGGCGTTAGCATCTGTGAGGCAGCCCCTGGAGCCCCCGATATTCACGGTCAGCCCCGCTGCCCCCTCCTCCTCCGTCCTGGAGCTGGTCTGGTCCTTCCCGTTACAAGCGTTCTCGGGCAGCATCCTTGCCTCTCAGCTATCGATGCTGCCACTCCCCCACCCACCCACACAGGAAGCAGCTCCTAGACCCAGCCAGCCGTGCTGACACGTTCCTGGAGTCACAAGTCTTCCCTCCCCAGACTGAGCAGCAGAGAGACTGCCCTAGAGCATGCACGCCCTGCTGTTGGGCTTTTCTGCTCCTGAAGCCAAGGCACACACAGCAAGCAGCCAATTATCAGCTGCAACCCTGACACGGTAATTTTTTTTTAGTTTTCTTTTTTTTTTTAAAAAAAAAGGTTGCTTTGCAATATGTCAGGCAACTGTTCCCAGGCAGTTAAAGCACAAACCAATTTAAATGAATAAAATACTAATCCTCTTTTAAAACATCAAATGCTTGCCTGTGCAGTTTAAAGCACAGCAACTGTGCTGGGAAGGGTGTTTCTTTTAAAGGCCCGCAGTTTTTAAAAAAGGTTTTTTATCAGTATGTTATACTGTATATGTGTATACATATCAGTGTCAAGGTGATGTTATCAAGGTGCCTGGAGATTGTGGAGGTCTGGAGGAGGGAGAATAGCCTTCACCTGATCCCTGACAAGACTATGGGATTGTGGGCCTTCCATCTCATTTAGTAATGTTTCCTTGTTAATTCTGGATGGGTAACACTCCTGTACAATCTGGGGTTCCTGCTCAGAGAGTAGGGGCAGCTATGGCCTGGAAAGCCTTTGCAACCTTATGTGCCAATTCTATTCATTCTTAGATTGGAGGCACTGCTTAGGAACACTGGTACTCTAATCACCTCTCAGATGGACTACTGCAATGCACTCTACATGGGGCTGCCCTTGAAAAGCATTCAGAAGTTTCGGCTGGTCCAGGATGCTACAACATGTGTAGTGAATTCACCATGTGCAGTGTTGAGTTGTACTGACTCCCAGTAGGCTTTGGGATGCAATTCAAAGTGCTAAAAGCCTAACGTAGCAAGGGGTCAAGTTACTGCCTAACTGGAATAGTTTTTGCCCATCCCACTACATCCAATAGAGGGGACATGCTCAGTGAAGCAGTGTCACCTGGTAGCAGGAGGTATGTTTTCTCTGCCATGGTACCTGCCTTATGGATCAATTTTTCCCCTGGATTTGGATGGGCTGTGAAGATTTTGCTTTCCAGATGTTAATGGAGCCCAGCATGTGTGGAAGGGAATACATTTTGTAGGAACATTTGGTAAGATATTCTTACTGTGGCCCCAACTTTGCTTTTTTGATTGATATGATCATGTATTATATTTTACCACAAATAAGGTACCATTTGTTCACCACCCAGAATTCCACTGGTACATGGAGAGCTATATAAATTTGTTAAATTACTATACACAGAAATAGACAGACCATATCTTACTACCAGGGGCCTTATTAATACACACTTGAGGCAATTTTTATTCATTAAGAATTGCAAATTCCTCATTTTACTGGTACATTTACACCCAGCCAGTCAAAAGGATGAAAATGCAGTCTACGCCACTGTTAGAACTGCACCCTCAGGAACCACATCTATATCAGATCATTTTAAGATGCAAGAAGATATCTTTAACACTCTGCTCCAGATAAACAGAATGGGGAAAAATATTAATGATGCTGTTATATTCCAACCCAAATTCAATCAGTTTTCATGCTGAGCCAGCTGCCTTTCCTTATTCATTAGGTTCAATTGGGTTCAAGGCTGATCCAAAAGCAACATAAAAGCTGAAGCATATGATCATTATAGGATTATAATCATGATTATTAGACTTCAAAACTCAGAATAGTTACCATTCCACTGACCTTCTTAGGATTTGACACATGGGAACTTGCTTGTTTTGGCCTCTGCCTTTGTATTTGTGTAGCTCATATTAGTTCCTAACACTAAGAAATGCATTAGAAGCAGTTCCTCTTCAAATCCTAAGGCTTTTTCCTTACCTGTAAACATTTCTCTCTTCATCCTACTTCATGTCATAGAGCTCATTATTAAAGTCCACATCATTTTTCCCGCTGGGTTACATTAAACATAAGGTTCTGCTTTACCAACTTTTCAGACTTTATCTGACCAATTTTCCAAGAGATGGCAGAACCGGATTACATATAAATGGAAAGGCTCAACATTGACACAAAGACTGTCAGCTGTCCCAGAAAGACACTCGCATAGTATGAGCAGCTGTTCCAACTCCTTCGCTCTCCCCCACAACAAGCCGCTTTCCAATTGCAGCTGCCCTGCCCATCTTATCCCCTTTCTTGCCTTCACCAGCACTTTTTTGCCTTTACCAGTCAAACACTTTATTTTGCAAACTGGAGTCTGAAGAGATACTCCATTTCCAAGGTCATCTGATAAAAGGAGTTCAATTGTACTTAAGAAACCAAACAAGAGCCAGCATAAGAGTGAGTTGTAATATTCACATGAGCAAGTAACAGGCAAGGGAGAATACGGTATTTCTCATGTGAGCAAGTCTTAACCAGTTATTGCATCTCTAGGCTCTAGAACAGCTATTTGGGAGGATGGCCACAAAATGTTCAATGACTACCTTAATGGCTTTTGGTCAACCAGATTAAAGCTTTGCATTTAAAAGAGAGAGAGGAAGTTGAATACTTTTTAGTAGTACAAACTGCCTTCAAATCAGTGCAAATTGCATGCGCAGCTCATTTTAAATTGCTTAGGATTTCTACAAAAGTACTATACTTTCTACCACGTCAAAGACTGAAAATGAAGTTTTCCTTCACACAAATTCTGCCTTTTTCAAAGTAAACGAAAGATAAATCCTCAAGAGTTTTCACCTCCCTGAAGAATTCTTTCCATGGAGAATTACAGCAAACAAATTCTATCAAAATGTTTAAAAGACAGACAAAAATTCTCCTCCATAAGAGTTGGTCCAACGTACAAGCTATACAAAAAGCTACTCTATTTAATTTTCATCAGCATTATGTTACCCTTGATTTCATGGTCTGATGGAGGAAGAGATTCCTATTACATCTGAATATCCATTAAAGGGTGAATGGGCAGCCTATCGGCAATTACATTGTTCCCTTAGGTAGGCTGGAAATACAGAATGCTACTTTAACAAGAAATAATATTCTAAATACTGACATATAAAAATTATGGGAAAACGCAACTTCAGTGGTCCTTAGTGAAGATATGACAATAGCGTATCTCCCTTTCCTTAATTGGCTTTGTAAGCATATTACATGAATTCTTTTCAATAACTTTCAACATTTTCTTCCTTCTTTCCTCACCACTCCCACCAAATGTTCATTGCTAATTGCTCACTGCTAATCCTTATGCCTTTTGTTTCGTTTGTTGGCAAAGAAAAGGGAGATTGCAAGAAAGAGGCAGGAAAAAAAGTGGGAAGGGCCGACAAGAGTCCTGCAGCCAGTCTGTGTAATTTTTAAATGCATACAACTGTTAAAATAGTTTCTAATGAAATATTAAATATATCAATATACCCTCAGTTCAAAGGATTTCTCTCATTTTTAGAGGTATAGTAACAAAAACACAACAGCAAAAACCATCTCGTCAGGGAAGTTCTCCTTTAAATATTAAATGCCTTTATGCCCAGTTTATGAGAAGTGTTAGAAACGCTCAGCCTCATCAGTTCCAAAATTTATATTGATTTTGACACAGCAAAGTGATGTTAATGTTTCAACAATACCAGTCTTCCTCATTCAGACATGCTGGACTTCATTTTAGCCCCAATCAGCATGACCAGTAGTAAGGGACTGTGGAATTATAGTCAGAAAAACTCCAAAGGACACCACGCTAGAAACGATTGGACCACCCATCCTGCTTCAGTGCAGTTTCAAGTATCCAGTGGTCAACCACTGAATACATACTCATAATAAGCATCTCCACCCAAAATAAAGAATGAGTCTAATATCACTAACAAACTCCATATTATAAAGTAAGATTTCTAGTGGGTCTGCTACATAAAAGCATTCTACTTTTGACCACCACTCCACTTGAAGAGTCATAGCCTATTTGCTTGTACAATCATGTTGTCCTTCATTGCACAACCACTCTAGAACTACATAGTCTTACCACATAGCTTGCTATTACAAGTATATATTAATTTTATAAATGCACTTAATTTTGATTGTTGTAGTGTTACAATCTTCCGACACTGGTGGGATATTTTATTAAGGATAATTTTAAATTTGTGCATTGCTTTGGGCTCCTCTAGGAGAAAGAATGGCATTTAAAAACCAAAAACACTGTGGCTTTTCTTTAGATTGGGAAATGTTCAATATGCAGTAACTAAGGGCCAAGGAAAAGGGTGAAGGCTTTATTTTTAAAACTGAAATGTTTTTGCACAACTTCCTAGTTTCAATTCCTTTCTGGTAACAGCCCTATTTACAATACATTACAGCTTCTCAATTAATATGTTGAGTTTTGGAAATGCAAGCCAATTCCATTACTAGAATTTAGGATGCCTTCAGGGCTCAGACATATCCAGGTTGGTGTCTGCTTCCTAGAGAAGACTTTGTAACCTGTGATCTATCAACCACAGTACAGTATGTGTGTCATGGATTATGTCTCTGGTTGGATGCATGACAAACCTCTGGTTCTCGTAGACACAGACAGTCAAGCAGGATGTTTACCAATGTTCTAAGTCATTCTGCCATATGTAGATTGTGGGCTTGGCTTGACAGTTCGTGAGGTATGCCTGAAGAGATCGAACAATTCAACTTTGTTGCCTCAATCAATTTGGGAATAACAGAGACCAGAAGATCTAGGATCAGTAATCTAGTTAGATTAATGACAAACTGGAGGTGGGATTGTACTAAATTGTACTTCTGAATTCTCAATACTGATATATAAAAATTGTAATTATGTGAGCAGCAGGAGAGTCACATATGGTCCTCAGTGGAAAGAGGGTAGTAATAAATAATAGCATTGTGAACATGTTGCCTGAATTCTTCATCTGCTCCCTTTTTTTCCTCTCCACTCCTTCTCATTCCTAAATCGTGTGCCTTTTTGGTTAGTAAGAGAGAGACTGCAGAAAGGTTCTGGGCAAAAAAACCAAGAGTTATATTAAGATTGCAGAGAATGTCAATATTTACCATGTATGTAGATAAAAGTCGTTCAGCCCAATTTATTATTTTTTATTATTTTTTTTTACATTGAGACGGCTGTAAAACTCGGCCCCAAAAAAGAGAAAAGAAACAATCCGGGGAAGCTTCAACAAGCCGCAAAACTAACCCTCTTTCTAGAAAGGACCCACAAGTCACGCAAGAGTTGCCCTCCCGACAAGAACTTGCAGATTCTTTCCGCTATCTAAACACATCTGGAAAAGTGCTCGGGGGCGCGGGGTTGCACCACCCCCCTCCGGCTTGGTTGAGCTTAAAGCAGGCAACAATTCCCAGCGCGCGACTCAGCTTTCACCGACTGGCGGAACTTTCCAAGACAAAGAAGGGGAGTCGGCTGCGGGGGATACTGCCCCATAGCAGGGGAGGGGTCGCAGGAAAGTCCGAAGAGGGCGCCCCGCAATTTGTCAACATTTCCCGAGAGAGGCGCCTTTCCTCAGAATCCCGTCCTTCTCTTTCGGCCCCAGCCACGCCAAGTCTTCCTTTCAGAGTTGAGGCGCACCCCACCACTCCCCACCACCCCCGGGGACTCTCCAGGAAAAGTACTTGCAGCCTCTCCCGGCTGCATAACGCACCTCTCGCATAACCTTCGCCTAGCTTGTTGCACGCGACGGGGAGGCACGCACGCACGCCCAGCCGCCATCCAGGGCAAAGTGGACGATTTCAGCCCCGAATGACCAATCAGGGCCCCGAGAAAGACCGGGAGCCGCTCGCGCCCTCCAGCCCAAGGCAGCAGGCAGGCATTCGGAAGCGCTGCGAGGCAGAGCCATGGAGGAACAAGTCCGCGGCGGCGAGAGCCAGCTCTCCTCCGCAGGGAAAGGCGAATTTACCTTCAGGGGCCGAAGACCGCTCCGAGGTGCCGCGGGATTAGAAGGCGCTCTGCGTCTTCTCCGGAAGGCGAGGCGCTGCAGATGGCAGCCTCTGGCGGTGCTTGCCCGTGGCCAGGCGTCTTTGCCTGCCTGGCCCGAGCGCAACTTTCTAAGCAGCCTGGCTTGCCAAGAGGGGAGTTAGCAAAGCGGGGATGGGGCGGAGGAAAGCCGAGCCGCTGGAGCCCCAAGGCTGCCGAAAAGAGCCTCCCCCTGCCCAAGCGTTTGACCATAAAAGGAGAGAGGCTGCGCTGAGCTAACAGCTGAGCTCACTCTTCGGGGAATGTGGCAATCGGGGAGGCCGGCGACGGAATGGGGGCGGGGGATGCGCGCTGAGCGGGACCGAAGCTTCCGCTCTTCCAGGAATCCGGCTCGCCTCTCGTTTTAGTGTAGGGTCAGTCCTACCTACTCTGACTGGGCTACCTTCCTCTGAAGTGGAGGCAGTCCTGCGCAGGGCGACTCTCGGGAGTCCTAGGAAGTCGCCTTGAGTTTCACTGGGCATGCTGGCGCAGAAGCAAGTCCCCTTGGGCTTCACTTAACGTCAGCGCAGCGCCCGATCATTTACCCGCCTGGGAGGGAGGGGGAGTTTTAGAGCTTGTTTTATTCTGAAGAAAGGACGGTAGTCCGAATGAAAAGGACAAAGTCGTTTATAGGTTATCGGTGCTTCCCCTTTTGTTCCGTCTTTCTTTAGTCCCAGTCCTGATGCGCGACTTTTCTCTCGTTGGGGCGGGGCACCAGTCCCCTTACCCTCCCCCCACTCCCGCCAGTGTATGGTTTTCTTCAACTTGTGCCGCTCCCCTCTTCTCAACTTTGTTGAAAAATGCATCTTGAGTTTGCCTCCTGGACCCTCGCTTCCCCCTCCCCTTTTTCTCCCTCCAGAAGTGATTTCATTTCCTTTGGAGCCCCCAAGCTCCGAGAAGCTGCTTTTGATGAGTCAGGGTCTGTCTGGCTTCTTCTCCACCCACCCACTCTCTCTTTCTCCCTAAACCAGCTGCAAGAGTTTCTGACTCAGAAGTTCCCTTTTAAAAATGGTGAAGACGTTTGTTCTTTCTACACAAAAAGCCCCCACAGTTTGAGTTATAAAATGGTTGCATTCTTATCTTCCTAGCATCAAGGAGAAGGTGGGGGGTGCCAGGGAAGAATGGAAGCTTTAACTTAAGTGTAATTAATACAGTTCAAAAGATCAAATAAGATGGTTGCTGTCATAAAGACAGCAACATAACAATTCTGCACTATTTCTCCATTCTAGGTTGCAGTCACAACTTGCTTTCCCCATCCCCAGTTTGCATCTTACACAGTTTTTGCTCTGCAACTACAAGTACTTAATGGAACCATTGTTCCTTTCATTCACTCTGTGTAATTTTATTTGGTGTGAGCTGAAGATTTGCTTGTGCTTTATCTATCCTCATAGTAACAGTACAATATAAGAAAAAAGAAGATACATTGCTAGTCTTCAAATGCAATCAATGATAACAAAAACTAACCACTCAGGGATCTCATGAATTCACAATAGCATGTTTCAGCAGTATGCACCATGACTGACTGGCTGACTTTCTTTCCTTCTTTTTCTTTCTTCTTTCTTTCTTTTTCTCTCCCTCTTTTTCTTTCTTCCTTTCTCTTAATTTTTTTCTTTTTCTTGTTTATCTCTTGTCTTCACACAATCAAAATAGGCACAAAGGAAAGGAAATGCAAGCATAACAGGGTATCTCCATAAAGCTTCTTTCTGGCAGAAGGCAAGAAACAAGGCACCTAAGAAGCACAGCCACAATATAACTTAGTTTATATATTATGCAGATGCATGGTTTGCTTTTAAAGTAGGCTGGTTAATAAACCATAGAATCTTAATGCATAGCTATGTAGTAGTAAACTGTAAATCAGAGTGGCTATATTCACACAACTACACCAATTCTAACACACTGCATTATGACTTAGCATTATATTTGCTCTTTCAGGATAAGCAAAATCTGTCTGCATTTGACAACAACAAATACAACTCCCAATTCCTGCCATCGGGAAAAAGACAATACAGGCATAGAATTTGTATATAAGGAAAGGAACAGGGGAGAGACTTGGAAAATAGTAATCACTGTTATGTGTTGCAAAGGGTGTATTGTTTACCAAGGTAAGGTGTTACGTCTGCCCAGAGTGGAATTTAGTGTCTGAACTCCTAAGTCAAAGTATTTGAAAAGGTTCTCCAGACACAAAAGTGCTGCCAATGTACTTGCATTCAATGCTGTTGTATGCTGTTTCATGAGCATTGACTCTTATATTTCCTCACTCATGATTTTAGCAACTTCTAGTGTCATCAAACCAAAGTTGTAGCAATATAATAGGAACTTGTATTGCCTCAACAATATATGATGTTACTAAAAGATACTGGAACTCATAGTGAGGAAATGACCTTTGTGTGCAAAGTGCCTCTTCTGCAGAATTTTCTTTGAGTCTCCATAACATGAACCCAGGGAGGTACAACTCTGCCATAACATATTGTCATCTGAGTTGATGAGCTCCTTCAGTGCTGTGGATATTAGTGCTGCATGCAGTAACTGTTGTATTACTTTGTATTCTGAGCTTAGTCCTGGCAATATGGACACTGCCACCATCAATAAGGGGACAGCAGTTTTCTTCTTTCCTATTGAATTCAAAACTGCTTAGCACCAGTTTTGATTCTGGTATAGTTTCCCCTTCAGTGGGCATATGGCTGTAGATAAAAGTGACACTGTGTAAATGTGCTCCTGTATGTCCAGCATATCCCCATTTTAGCCACAATCCCATAAGTGTGATTATATACCAATCAGTCCACTGGTTTATTTCTATGGCGAGTTTATCTTCCAGTGGCATACCAAGAAGTTGGCAGAATTCTTTCTGAATGTTTTTTATTTTAAACTGGGATGTCTTGAATTATCTAGGACCAGAGTGTTTAGTATATTTTAATTGGTTTATTAACGTTTGTATTACATGTATTTTTATTGTTCGCTGTTCACTGCCCTGAGTCCCTTAGGAATAGGGCGGTATATAAATTTAATAAATAAATAAATAAATAAATAAATAAATAAATAAATGTGATACTCTCTAGATGTCTTGGACTAAATGTCATCAATGGAAGAGAATATATGTAGTCAGGGTTGAACTGTGGAAGCCTTGATACTCTCTGCACTTGGTTCAAATAACCAACCATCCACCAAGCTCAGAGCATGGAAGATTCTACATAAAACTCATCAATCAGCAGGTTAGAGAAGGCAGTAACCGTAAAGTCAGCACACCTCCCATATTGGTTTGTAGCCTGAATATTGTCTCTTTGAGCTGCCACTGAGAAGCGTTCATAAAATGAAATGCCACATTCTGTGACTACATTTCCAATCTGAAAAATGTGGCTGTATTCCCAGAAAACAACTCTTGTGCTACTAGAAATAAATGTGACTACCTATATTGGAGATTGATTGTTGTATCTTGCATGGATTGTTGCATTAATCATGCATGCTTCCAAGCTAAAGCACATGCAGAAGCTACTTTATGGGCAAGCAACATTTTAAAAATAAAACCTTTTTGGCTAAGAAAAGACAAGTTTGGTTCTAATTTTAGATCTGTCCTCAGAAATATTTCAGAACAATGCAGCAAAAATATATTAACAGCAAATTTCCTAATGAATGCAGTTTTACATCTGAAATTAGTAAGAAAATAATGACAGACAACACTTGTTAATAATCTGTAAGTAATTATTTCTCCCAGCGGGATCACTCCCTTTTTCAACTCTTGCCTTGTGCCCTGATCTTTTCCTAAGCACCAGGAAAGGGTGTGCCTAGGAATTGAAGTATGTCATTCTTGTTGCTAGCAGAAAACAATGGATTAAAGAAAGCACTCCAAAATCACTATACAGTACTGTAATAGTTTGTAGCCCCCTGCTGGACAGTGTTGAATGTGTGAATTTCGAGGTTGACCCCAAGAAGTCCGAAGTCAATAGCCTTTATTTAGTTATTACTTATTAGCAGTTTTTAGCTGATTTAAAAGAATACTTATCTTAAGAAGTGCATTTAACTGTTCTTTTAGGGAAAATGTTCTTAAAAGGTCCATTTAGTTATTTTAATATAGAGTAATACTCTCTTTCCAACTCCATGGCTAAACTGCTACCTTTTTTGTCTTTTTCTTACCAAATTCAATTCCCCATGACCACAACTCCTATTTCAAGAGATAAGGAGTTTCCTGCTCATCCTTTACAGGGGATTGGGGAGCCAGAAACTGAAGACTATATATTTTCTAAAGACTCTGTTGTCTATGTTGCAAAAAGATTGGCATAGCAATGGTTAAAACAAATGATACCCATGTCACATAAAATGATTTGAAGCCACCTCATACTCTGGATGCATAGAAATGAAAAACCTGTAAATGTGCTTCTGTTAATTTTAGTTAGCTAGTAGCCACATAGGAAATGGATTTACAAGCACCTTCCAATCTTTGGGAAAGAGACAAGATTTAGTTGTAGTTACATTCTCTACATAGATGATAGAAATCCTGCACCTCTAGATAGTGGGGAGAAAAATTCTTGCTATGGACAAGAATGTTTGTGATTCAGAGAATAATACTGAGTTAGAGGAACTAGTGCTTTGACTCAGCATGAGGCAACTTCCCGTTAACCTAGCCTTCCTGCAATTTTAAACAAATGTCTTCTACCATCAATTTTTTTCAACATAATTTTGAAATTATTCTTTTTTCAAAAAAAAATCATTTATGTTATGACATCTTCATCAATGATACTGATTAAGCTTTCTTTCACCTTTATCAACTATGCTACTGTACATTTTCATTACATTCCTTTTCTACAGAGGAATTATTGAGTGTCATTTGTTTTTCTATAAGTGTGTGGTTTGGTATAACAGGACAAGTACAGACTTCAACGGATAGTTAGAACTGCAGAAAAGACAACTGCAACCAGCCTGTCTTCCATTGAGGACCTGTATATTGCACGTCAGAAGGAGGGCTCAGAAAATATCTACAGACCCTCACATCCTGCCATCACTCTGTGGAACACCTAATTCCCATTATACTGCCTTATGCCTAAGCATATTTAGCTATGTTGTGTTAGTATTATCCTTTTCAGCTTTTCTACTACCTTCTCTTATTGCATAATAATAATAATCATCATCATCATCATTATATTATTATTTGTTGTTTTGCATGTACACTGAAAGTTTATGCACCAGAGACAAATTCTTTGTGTGTCTAATCACACTTGGCCAAATATTCTATTTTATTCTATTCTATTTTCTGGTATTTACTAAAATCAAGAAGATCCACAGAAAATTGGCTTAGTCTGTTGTTGCAAAGATTATCAGAAAGACGCCTTTCTTACAGCATCCAAATTTAGTTGAAGGACAGCACAAATTAAAAGAGCCTTGATAGTACAGTGGTATATGCACCCTGTTATTAACACAGCTGCCTGCAATTTCTGCTGGTTCGAATCTCTCCAAGGCTCAAGGTTGACTCAGCCTTCCATCCTTTCTAAGATAGGTGAAATGAGGACCCAGTTTGTGGGGGCAATAAGCTGACTTTGTATAAAATATACAAAAGGATGAAGGCTATTGCTTAACGCATTGTAAGCCGCCCTGAGTCTCCGGAGAAGGGCGGCATATAAATCAAATTAAAAAAAAAATTATGATCAGTGTTAAACACATGGACATGCTTCACCTCACCATCACCAAGTGTACCACCACAGAAAGACAAAAGGTATCTTTTGTGAATGGTGGGGATGTATTAGGTGAAGCTAAGGAAGATTCCAGAGTGATAATTAAAGCATCTGGAGATGCCTATGTAATTTCTGCCTAAAGTATCTGCATAATAGATAAGATTAATTTGGGCTATCTGACTATTATTTAGAATGCCTTCCACGGTCATCAATCTAATTAGTGGGGCTGAAGTAATAGTAATGAGAATAGGCATTCCACCTTTTGAAAATATTGTTATCTCATAAAATACATGGTACAGTGATATTCATAGTGTTAACTAGAAATTATTAATACAAGTAGTCCTCAAGTTACAACAGTTAAGTGACTTTTAAGTTACAACAGCACTGAAAAAAGTGACTTGTGATCATTTTTCATACGACCGTTGCAGTACCCCCATGATCACATGATCAAAATTCAGACAATTGGCAACTGACTCGGGTTTCAAATTTTTTTACTACCGGTTCTGTGGGTGTGGCTTGGTGGGTGTGGCGTGGTGGGCATAGCAGGGGAAGGATACTGTAAAATCCCCCATTTCCTCCCAATCAGCTGGGATTCAGGAGGCAGAGAATAGATGGGAGTGGGACCAAAGGTGGTATTTACCAGTTCTCCGAACTACTCAAAATTTCTGCTATTGGTTCTCCAGAACTGGTCAGAACCTGCTGAAACCCACCTCTGATCTGACTCATATTTATGATTGTTGCAGTGTCCTGGGGTCAGGTGAACACCTTTGGAAACCTTCTGACAAGCAAAGTCAACGGGGAGGCCAGATTCACTTAACAGCCTTGTTACTAACTTATTACCTGGAGTGATTCACTTAACAACTGTGGCAAAAAAGGTCATTAAATGAGGCAAAACTCACGTAACAAATTTTTCACTTGGCAACAGAAATGTTGAGCTCCAGTGGTCGTAAGTCAAGGACTTCCTGTACTGGTATACCATCTTTATAGGATGCCTGGATACTGTAGAAGACTTAGTGGGAATGGCCTCTGAATGCACCTGAAATTTAGCTACTTTTTAAATTCTGTCAGTTGGAGAGTTCTGTGTAACTTCTACTCAAGTATTGATAGAATACTTGTTATCCTTAAATGTGCAGAATAACCATAAAGTGGATGGCATAATCTCATTGGACAAATGAGTTCAACATGTTTTGTGAAATTTTCCTTGTTTCTTTGATGCTGTTTATGTGCTTTGCATGGGAGTTGTCTTCAACAGCATTGGAATTGGCTGTCCTATCAACAATAAGGCATTATTTAGTGTGGTAATTCTTCCTTAAATTAGCTTCCCTGGATTCATTTTGCTTCTGATTTATAATGCTACACCAGCACAGTTTGTGCTACAATTAAAGGGCAAAATTATGTAGTTTGATTTATCCAGGGACACCCCACTGTGAAAGCTAATTTCTGGGAATTGTCTAAATCAAGTAAAGCTACAAGATAGTTGAATAAAATAAAATAGCTGTAAATTCATGTATACAATTTATTGCATTGTTAGCCATACTCACAAAAAATATTTTTACCAAATAATCCAATTGTTTTTATCTTTGTAGAACAAGATTTTCAGCTCTTGCTGGATATGTTCCTAGAGGTTTCATTGCATGATGTAATGGCTTTGGATTTCATGCATTCCTGGAGAATCTGTAGTTTCACTGGCTTTGGAAAACAAAGACAGGAAGAAAATTAACTCAGCCAAAAATATCAGTGATTTCTTTTTAGTTGGAACAATTCCCTACGATGTTTTCCCCCAGGTATTTGCTGTGCAGATGTATCTTCAGTTCCTGCAAGTTTCAAGGTAGTGTAGAATAATTTTGAAGCTTCAGTGAATCAGCAAGGTGGTACTTAATTTATCAGTGGTGGATACAACCATGACAGTATGCGCCCTCTGACCTTTCTGCTATTAAAGTCTTCATTTGCTAAATGAGAGAAGATTGCAGGACAAAACTTTCACAAAATTAGTGCACTGGTAGAAAAGAGTTCTGGGGATGCCCATAAGCCTTCTAAAAAATGCCCAAACTTATGGTTGAAGAAAAACACAGAGACTAGTTTTTCACAGAGATGTCTACCAGGTCCACAGAAATACTGCAGTCCATCCCTTGGTCAGCGGCTGATCAAATTCTCTCATCCACCGAATCAGCCATTAATGGACTAGTCATCACCTACCCTTAGCAGCAGCATATACAACATGCAGGACCAATTCCCTACTGCATACTAGCACCTACAATAGCAGAGCCACAGTGGTAACCTGGTAGGCCTTGAATGAGGTGCTCTTGGAAAGATTAAAGGAGAATATTAAAATTTAGGGAACTGAAATGAGGTTAAAATATAGTTATCAGGAGAGAGAAAAAATACTTTTTAATGGAGTGTTGGAGTACCTGCTTTACCTTAAAATAATCCAGTCTGATCATTCTCCTATTTTTGATGATTCAGAAAAATGAACTTAAGATCAACTCATTATCTTACAACAAAAAAATTTGTTCTCTGGCACCAGATTAAACAAAAGTCAAGACTTGACTAACAAGGACCAATTAGGCCAATGAATATTTTTATTATCAATTAAAATATTCATTGGCCTAATTGCAGTCAGATTGTTCACACAAGTTAGGAAACCAACAGCAAACAAATGTAGATTCTGTTGATTCTGAAATGTGTATTTTTGCCTCAGAATGAATAAATCTTCAGTTCAAATTTTCTGTGTTAACCTATTCATCACCTAGTAGGAAAAAGACCTATTCATTGGAATGAGGAACAGTTTTATTCTGAAACCATCTGCCTGAGAACAAAGGTCTTTTGCTACAGCTCTGATTTGTAGTTAGAGTTAGTCTAAAATATATGACAGTGAATACCCAGTTTTCCTCAAAAGGCTGACATTATCTGAGATCTCTAAATTATAACAGCTGGTTTTGTTAAAGTTCCTTATTATCCCAATTTTGCAGAGAAATTCTACTTTCTTGATTCTTCATAAGTTGTGCTACGAATGCAGAGTCCGAGTTACATGGAATAGCAGCCCCTTAAAATCTCATGGGGAAGGTGTGGGCTCTTGCGCCTACATAGGAAATGCAATTATATTCAGTAACTCCTGTGAACCATTTATCATAGGTGAAACCAGGAGGACATAAAGGCAATCTGAACTAATCATCAAGCACACCAAACGTCAATTGGCCTGAACGTAAGTGTAAATGTGATGCAAGGACTGTATTATGGGAAACTACCAAATCTGATGATCTCCAATTGCTTTATTTTTTTCTTTCCATAATTGATTTATTTCCAGGTCTTTTTATTCCACCAATTCCCAATGTCATTCAATGATTTATAATAAAAATGGCAGGCAGGTAAATGGCTACTGCTGGATGAGGGAGGAAGTGAGGGATTGCAAGACTGCCTGGGAAACTGTCACAGAACATTGAAGATGGCGATCATGTGACAGCAGCAGTAGCAATCCAGCAGCACATCAGTAATCAGTAGTAGCAGCCACAACTTTCCCAACTTTCCTTCCTTTTGAGAGTCAAGGGTTGGATTTTGGACATATTCTATAAATCCATTTGATACACCTTGGTTCAAAATGTATTGCCCTATGATACACTGTTTCACGTACTTAAAATCATAACAGTGAACTTTTTAGTAATAGATTATCCCACATTAGTATGTATCTCTTGATTTGGAAAGAATTTTACAACTGCCCCTTGCTGGTTTTCAGTGCAGATGTAATTTGAGATATAATTTGAATACAAAACTAATGACCATTAGTTGACCATAACTATTGGCCATTGCCAATAGTGACCATAATGACCATAACTATTGGCCATTGCCTCATGGCAGGACATCAAGGAGAGCTTAATCCAGAAGCATTCTCAAACAGCATACCATCTCCTTCTTGTCAAGAGTGCACTAGCACACACAGCTTCCAAATATCAGTCACATTCCAGGAGATAACACCTTGAGGAACATCCTTCCAGATGGGGACCCAAGAAAGCTTACAGGGAGAACTGCATAATAAAAAATACCTGCAGCTTTGTGGACATCTAAATCAGAATTCTCACCCATGGCAACTTTTAATATATGTAAATTCTCCAACCAGCTCAAGTAACCACCAAAAGAAAATGGAAAGAAATTCTAAAGCATCCTAAGAATAGGATTAAAAACAGTTTGGAAATTTAGGAGGGCAAATTTTAGCACCACAGCCTATCATCCAACCCTGGCAGTTAATGCTCAAATGTACAAGCTCAACATTGAGCAGCTGATAAGCATCAAGACAGCACTTAAAATTCTTAGTTTCTTAACATTCAATTTCTATCTGTGCTGACGTTCAGCTTCATTTTCTTGCCTTCCAGCACTTCAACTTGTGTGTGCAATAACTAATAAGCACCATCCACCATCTCTAACAATATAGAAGCATCTGGTGTTTGCTACAAAAAATATGCTTGACAGTTGAACTTGGCTTATGAGAGTCTAGCATCTATTCATCCAATTTTATGCATTGAATGTATTTGATGCTGTAGCTGGTTGCAGAAATTCGGACTGAGTGGTTGCATTTGGAGCATGAGCTACATATAATAAAATGTTAATGATCAACACATTTATTATGGACTGTGCTTTTCGAGAGAAGAGAGACACACTCCTGAAAGCTTCTGCAATAATACATTTGTCTCTCTTTAGGATGTTACATTTGTTGTTCTCAAAATGACAGACTAACATGGCTGGATATTTCTAGAGAACCATCAAAGTATTCAAGCAAGGGCAAAATGACTCACAAGAGTAATTCTTCCTTGCCTCTTTGTCAGTGTGGGTTTACCTTTAACCAAGGTAAACATGATAATCATGTTTCTTTTGTCCATGACTTTCTTATTCAAATAAAGTACAAGAAACAGGAGTGAGTCTGATTTCAGTATCAAAGTCAGTTTGCTCAGAAAGTTTCATTCTCCATTCCTTGTTTGCTTTATTGTGTATCACCCAAATCTTTTCTTTTGCCTAATAATCCAATTCTGGAACAAGAAAAGTTAGCCAAGAAGAAAAGTCACTATTTGACAAAGTGCATAAGGTAATGTTAGGAAAGAGGGAAATTCAGCCCCCCTTTGCTATCTTGAGTGGATACATAAAATTAATTGTTATTCAAGCAAAGTAGAGTGTATACAAGTGACATTGCCCCAAATACATCTTGAATCATATACTTATCTGCTTTGCAAATTTAACTACAGTAACTTTAAACAGAAGATGATCATTCTATATTAAGCAGATTTATAATAATTGAGATTTTAAAGACACACTCTGAAATGTGAACTCTTATTTCAAGCATTGAGAACTTTGTTCTTGCATTGCATTGAGAAGTATTGTTACTTAACAGTTTATTTCAGACACATTTTTCATATAAGTATGCATGTATGTGTGCTGCATGTTTGAACACAGTCATGGGGGAATTTTTTTTCATCTGTTCCCATGTTTTTAAAAAAATGCATATAGAAACTCCTGAACTTTTTCATGGAGGGATTAAGAATAAAAAATCAATTTCTGTTATTTTTAATCCAGTACTTTTAGAATAAGTAGCCTAACTTCTCCATGCCACAGCACCCTTGCTACCACATTTCAAGTATCTTTCATAAACAACAAATTAGATTTCTGTAATATCCCCCCCCCCATACACATACACATACAAACACACTCTGCAAAATACAAAATCTTTTTAAGATGACCTTGTATTAGTAACACTGGAAGTAGAAACAAAACAGTTTTCTCTCTCCCACAACTGCATTTCCCATTATCTGTTATACCTCCATTGTAATACCAGTAGCAAGTCACACCTCCAGCTGCTGTATTTAGACCAAGGAGAGTCAAAAAGGAAATAGGTTGGACCAGAGGTGAAATTCAAAATTTTTCCCTACCGGTTCTGTGAGTGTAGCTTGGTGGGCATGGCAGGGGAAGGATACTGCAAAATCCACATTCCCTCCCCACTCCTAGGGGAAGGATATTGCAAAATCTCCATTCCCACCCCACTCTGGGGCCAGCCAGAGGTGGCATTTGCCAGTTCTCTGAACTACTCAAAATTTCCACTACCAGTTCTCCAGAACCTGTCAGAACCTGCTGAATTTCATCCCTGGGTTGGACCCAATCAGTGCTAACTCAAGTTAAGTGATGGTTTCTTCCTTTCAGAGGTTAAAATGAAGATGATGCACTGCTCCATGCCAGTCTTGGCAGGCAAGCAGCTTCACAGTAGGTATATCTGACACAGCCATAGCATTTTATCCTGGCCATGCCATCACTTTTAATTACAGTTAATTGTAATAATATTGTGTAATGTATCTTATACAAAGTGTTTGTGGCCTAAGATGTCAGGTCATCTTCCTCCCTTGGTTCAACCCGCAGATGAAAATATTTCTGTCTGAACAGAAGTCTGGATCTTGTGGTCTTGTTTTTGCTATTATGAGCTTCATGGGTATGTGTGATTGTGTGTTACTCCTGGTGCTGTTTTCAGTTTGTTGGAATTTTAATCATGGAAAACTGTTATTCGGTTTTTATACCTTTCTCTTCCTTGTGGGGGAGAAAATGGCATAGTTCTTTCTTTTTGGTATAGTATACAGGTAGTCCTTGAGTTATAACAGTTCATTTAGTGATCATTTGAAGTTACAATGGCACTGAAAAAGTCACATGATCATTTTTCATACTTACAACTATTGCAGCATCTCCATGGTCACGTGACGAAAATTCAGGCGCTTGCAACTGATTCATATTTATGATGGTTGCAGTGTCCCGGGATCGTGTGATCACCTTTTGTGACCTTCTGATAAACGAAGTTAATGGGGAAGCCACATTCACTTAACAATCATGTTACTAAATTAAAAACTCCAGTAATTCACTTGACAACTCTGGCAAGAAAGATCGTAAAATGGGGCAAAACTCACTTAACAAATGTCTCACTTAACAACAGAAATTTTGGGCTCAATTGTGGTGGTAAGTCTGTAGTGCCAAACTTCAGCTAACTATCAGTAGTAGGGACATCCCATTGGTCAGGTCTAGTCATGGCAGTTTTTGCCACCACTTACCTGTTTGGCAAGAATTAGCTGCTTTAGTCTTTTGCATTTTTATTTATGATTATACACTCTACTTCAGCAGATGTATGAAATAAGATCCTGAGAGAAGAACATTATATATATACAAAGTTGTTGGAAATGTAGAGGAAGAGGAAGCTGATGTGGTGAGGAGACTGGTGAGTGATTGAAAGGTAGAATTATTCATAGCATTTATAATTAAAAAAACAAAAAAAAATCTCTGCAAGGCAGCCTGTATGTCACTTTAGTGCAATCAATAACCAAACTTTCTGGGGCATCTAAAAAACGATTGTATCTGTCTCTGACATTTGTTTTTGCTGCAACAGATGCTTCTCTTTCAACCATGTGTAAATATGAAAGCTCTCCTTCTGGTCATGTCACGAGGGGAGAACAGAACAGAACAGAAACTTTATTTTGGTCACTGATCAATAAAAATACATTCTATAAAATATACAAAGCAAAATTATCTCATACCATCAAATTGTTAGCAACCATTTGTAGGTGAAGCTTACACACAATATTGTAGACATTTGCTACTTTTGCAGAAATAAATTTATCTTGGTTGTTTAAGAGATAATGCAAATAAAAATCATCAGAGTGCTCTAGAAAATTTGAATAAAAAGAGGACAATCAATGAGTGACAAATGTCTCTGTAGAACTGACATTACAAAAGAAAATGGGCTGTGATTTCTATGGTGCCTGAGTCACAGGGGTAATATTGGATTTAATACAGGGTTTTCCTAAATTTCCCTTCCAAAACAGTTGAGAGAGCATTAAATCCAGCTAAATAAAAGGCTCTCCTGAATTAGGAGACCATGATATAAATATGTATCTGGTATAGGCACTAAGATTTGGTTATTAATGCTCATAATGTATATAATCATGCTGTACTGGAACCTGATCACCCAATACTATCATTTTAATTATACAATCACATAATTTTTACTGATCCAGCTTCTCTAGAAACCTTTATGATTCCGCCATCCTAATTTTAGGATCAGATCAAACTAGATCAAATTAAAGCAGAGGATCTTACAATACAGAATACTGCCGCCTTTTCTCATAATAATGATAGTTAAATATAGGAAAACTCATGTAAAACTTAGTATCAGCCGTGGTACTCGGTGCCATAGAAACCACAGCTCTACAGAATATGTGCCACCAGCAATTACCTCCTTTTTATTTAAATTTCCAGGGCACTCTGATAATTATTATTTGTATTACCTGTTAAACAATGAAGATAAATTTATTTATCTAAAAGTAGCAAAATATTGCGATGTTGTGTATAAGCTTCCCCCACAAATGGTTGCTGACAGTTACTGATGTTAAGGGATAATTTTGATTTGTCTATGGAGATTCTCAGTCATCCAGGTCATGGTTGTCCCAAAGGTGCTTTTTTCGAGAGGCAACTGGACTTTCTGTTTTTTCTTTGAAGACTTTCACTTCTCATCCAAGAAGCTTCTTCAGCTCTGAAGAAGCACTTTTGCCTCTTGAAAAAGCACCTTTGGGACAATTTTGGTTTCCTTGTCTTATAGAATGTATTTTTATTGGCCAAAGATGGAAATAAAAGTTTCTGCTCTGTTCATGTGGGGAGCTCTCCGCTATTCCTATTGCTTGGAGGGCCCGATCCTCCTCCATCTCCTCCGGGGAAGGCAGAGAAGACAGGATCGCGAGTGTGACGAGCCCTCTCCATGCAAGCGGCTGCAGATATTTCTGCGTGGAGGCACCTGGGGGCCTCCGTTCACCCATACCCGTCCGTCGCCGACCAGCTCGGCTCCCTAGTTCACCCTTTTCGATCTCGCTTCGCCTCCTTCCCCGGTATCCTCGGCCGAATTTACTTGAATTTCTCTCTCTTCCTTCGGCCTCTACCGCCCTTATCGTACCGCCGCGTCTCCGCAAGGGTCTCCCTCCGTCCAGCGGAGCTCTCCACGCGCGCGTAAAAAGCGATGCAGTGCAGCGCAAGGCAATGCGGTTGAGGCGCGTGCTCCGAGGCGCTGCTGCAATTCCCCTTGGCAAACGCTGGGAGGCTCTGCGCACGCGAAGCCCTTGGGGACCCGGGCGGGGAGGAGGAGGAGGAGGAGGAGCGCGAGACGGGCTTTCAGAGCGCCTCGTCTGCTGGTCGCTTCGGGCGAACCGGGCTGTCCCTGCTCTAAAGCAGAGCGCGCAGCACAGTGCGGAGTTTTGCAGCGAGGTTGCTCCGCACACGGCGCGAGTACCGTTGGGTTCAAGAGGGCTTAATCCCAGGTAAGGCTGCATAGAATGGCAGTTTGCGCCTTCCCTTTCCCGGCTGCCATCCTCTGCATGCTCACCCGGGGCAAACGAAGGGACTTCTTTTGAACCCAACGCTTCGTCCCGCGAATCCCAGGTCGGACGCCTCGATTTAGCTCTCGCCGACTCATCCTCCACGCCCTTTCTTTCCTCAGAGGGTGCCTCAGAATGACCGCTCCGGCACCGGAGCCGCTATGCAAGTCGTGAATGCAAGTTCTCCGCTTTGCAGCGCCACTCCCCCTATCGCCGCCACAACCCGGGGCGAATGGGCGGGTGTCAGAGCGTCTGGTTTGTTTGCTGCTGCTCCGAGCATCACACGTAGCCGAAGCGGCAGCGCGGGGGCTCCTCGTTGCCTCCTTCCTTCAGCCGCGGCTCCGACTCAGCCAATGGCAGCGCCGCGCAAGGCTCCCGAGCTGTTTACCCAATCTCGGCGCTCCTTTTCCTCCTCCCCCGCCCACCCGTCTCCCTTGTGAGCCCCGCGAGCATCCTTCTTCGCCCAGCCAGGCTGAGGGGAGACGGCAGCGGCGGGTCCGTCGGCCAAGCGGCTCTGGCGCCTCTCCCTCCAGGCGTCGCGCGCTGCCTGCCGCAGCCCTGGCTCGGAGCGCTCTCCCGCACCTGAGCGTAGTGATGAGGAGCTCCACCCGGCCCCGGGAGGGCCGCCTTGGGGACTCGCCGTGACGGGAATTCCGTTCCACAGCGCGGCCACGCTCCCGCTTTCTGCTTCGGTGCGCAGGCTGCTGCTGCTGCTCCTGCGGCGGCGGCTGCTCCTTCTTCTCCGCTCGCCACCGCTCCCTCTTCCTGGAGGAGCCACGCTGGGCGGAAGGATGGGCTGCATCGGCTCCAGGACAGTAGGTAAGGAGGGGCGTGGATGAGACGAGGATGGAGGTTGCCGCAGTTTCCCTTTCGGGCTCAGGCAGGCGTAGATCTGGCCGCCCTTTCGGTCCTGGAAGCTGGGCAGGGCACGGCCTGATGCGGTGAAGCGCACAAGACGTGCGGCGGTCCAGGCGGAGCGCGCGTCCTTGTCTCGATTTTCGGCAGAGAGCGAGTTCTGCGCCAGGACCGCGGAGAGGGGGACCCTCTGCCCCTCGGAAGGCGCTGTCCGTCCCTTCCTGGCAGCCCCCCCGGATGTGGCTTTTTACCCTCGCTCTGCCTTCTCTGCCCCCTGGAGGGAATTTCTTAGCTGAGTGATTGGCACCGAGAGGTTTTCCCGGAAGCCCACAATGCGCTTTTTTTGTGTGTGGGATGGTTCGCAGAGAAGGTGTGTGTGGATATGCTTCCACCTGATAGCTTCCACCACAGGGATGCCCTTATTGGCATGGGGGTGGTGGTGGAAAGATGGAGTGGATGGTCCCCACACCTTACACTTCTATAAACCTGAAAAAAATCAAAGGCAAGGCCACAGAGGTTGGAGGGAGTTGTTAATTTTCTCTTCCTCATTACAATTAGTAACATCAGAATCTACCTCTCTGCAGTGATAGCTGCACGTCCCTCTCTCCCTCCCTCCTTTGTAGTTGCTGCCCACGCCTCAGCAGAGAACAGCCACTGGATCCCTCCTACAAGAGAGAGCTGTGCCAGATCTGTAGCTTCTTTGCGCCTCCTTTCCTTTAAAGCCTACTGGGACCAGTCCATCCCTACCCAGTCTGGTTTGTGGCCCCAAGTTTCTCTTTGCAGAAAATTGCAAAAATGCTTTTTACAGCATCCGCTGACAACTGTAATCTGCGCAGGAAATATATGAGTGGGTAGGTTTGGGGTGTCCTGAAACATAGCCTTAGTCAGGTTAATCTTGATCCACCAGGAATTTTACTTAAGCGATAATCAATAGGAATTGACAATCCCATTTAAGGAGACTTGTTACGTAGATTTCCCCAGTAGATTGAACTCCCTGTCATCAATCAGGGATGTGGTGTAATGTTGGTGTTTTGTGCCCATGGCATAGATAAATTTTGAGTAAACTACCTTTTGCCATACTATGCCAGCTAATTATCTTTCTCTATATTATTTTATCTTTCTTTTTTTCCAGTTCTCTAGGGCTCATGAATCATTACAGAGTGTCTGGGCATCCTATTTTAGCTCTGTAACTCAGAGACTGCAGTTGTTGTTGCATTTATTAAGGAATAATCCCATAAAATATTGTCAGCTCAGAGTAAATATACTGAGGATCATACTGCAAGATTTAGCAATTTTTTATTAATGTTAAACTTTATGACCTGGCTGAATTTGAACTTGCATTTGCAGATTTGTCCCAACTACCAATCCATTTTTCTCCTCTGCCATTTCATATTTTTCTCTTTCCCTGTCCCTCAAGCATTGACATTTTAGGAAGTGCAGCAGTAATCAGAATGGGAACTGTGATTAAGGGAAATTAAATATAGGGATCTATTTAGAAGCTGAGGAGTCCAAGCCATATGGGCTAAACTGGATGTGACACAAGAGATTTGGGAATAGACTTGAAAGCACACACCCACGCACGCATGCACACACACGCACATGCACACACATGTACACACATACACACTGCTCACATCTAAGTATGCATGTTTTCCCTGCAGAAGAAAAGAGTTTGAGGCCACATTGCTTCATATTTGGTAAGAGAGTAGATTATTTGACTGAACGAAAAGTGTTTTAAAACTTTCCATTTCTATCCTGTGACTGCTTTTCTCAAATTTTAAGAAGGTGAGAAAATGATCATGGTTTAAAACAGTCTGTCCTAAACTGTTCACAAATTGCTATTATCAAGTCTAGTTTTGCACTATATTGTAAACAGACTACTGACACTGAAGGTTCAGTTCAGTGAACTCAGTGAAATATGGATTGCATCCTTGCATTGGGTTTTAATGATGGTTTTTTTTTCTCCCAGTTGTATCTGTCTCAGTGTTCTGCATCTTTCTGCATATATTCTGCCATTATATACTAATGTTGAAAATCTTGTTTGTGGAGGCTCCAATTCTCAGAGATTTGGAGGAGAAAAACAGTGATTATGCATAGAAATTACCTAATACAAGTTGTATGGAATTTCATGATTCATTAATGCATGGGTGCCAGTTTAGGAAATAAGATTTTGAAGTATTAAGCATATGTAAAACAGCCAAATTATAAAGGATTGCACTTTAGAGATAAATGCATTTTAAATAACATTTTAAGGTGCGCCACCAGATCTTAAGAAAGATTATTGCACATCTTGCCCATTGGCATCTTACTTACAGTCTTAGCATGCAATGCTGCTGCTCTTCATCGGTTGTTGATGGATCTGATGAAATGTAGTCTTGGGTGAAAACTGATTCAGCCATACATTTGTTTAAAGTGTCATAGAGAGCCTTACTGATTTTGTTAAAATATCTATTAGCAATTTTTTTCTACAAATAGAAACTGTTGATGGACAGTAAAATATTGTAGAATAAAAGATGCATAACATTGTTGAATGGATTAGGAGGGAGAGGGGGAGAGGGAGAGGGAGGGAGAGTATTTTTTAGGCTTTGCTATTTTATGATAAAATGTATTAAGGTTGGGTTGCTCAGTGTTGGTTTTAATTGGAATAGTTCAGTAAAAAATTGAGCCCAGTAAAATAAATAACATAAAAATAAAGTTAACTTTTCTTATTATAAAATTCATAAGGATATGGTAATCACTTCCAGAAAGAGATATTTACAATAGAATCTTGCACTTTCTATTTAAAGATAGATTACATAGAATTTAGTAGGAGTTACTTCCATGTAAGTGTGCTTAGAATAATTCTTTGCTATATCCACTACAGAGGTGTAATACCTTATGGGTGTAAGAAACAAAAGAGGTGGACTAGGGAAATGCCAAAAAACAGGGAAATCATAAGTATACTTAGCAATTCCTACCTCCAAAGCTAACTTCAGTGAGAAGAACAGCCACTAAAATAAAATGCCATTTAGCTAATATGACATTTGGCAGTTCAGGAAAGATCTGCTCAGTTGATTATCACAAGGGTATCCAAACTCTTCAGATCATTGACTCCTTCATGAAATTTCAGATTACTCATTGCCACTCCCCAAAACATTTATTATATGAAAATAGTGTAATAAATACTACTTTAACTTATAGTTCTACAAATAATAATAAAATAATAATATTCCTTAGATAGCCCCATAGGCATCAATATTGACCATTTTGGAAAACGGTAATCTATCAAACCCGCAAGAACAGTCAATAATAGGCTGATTTTATATATATATATATATATCAGCCTATTGTGTGTGTGTGTGTGTGTGTGTGTGTGTGTGTGTGTGTGTTTTCTATCAAAGCAACCTGGATAAGGTTAAGGAGCCTTGGTGGCGGAGCAGACTAAAGTGCTGTTAAGTAGCACTTAGCTGCCAACTGCCTGCAATTACTGCAAGTTCAAATCTCACCAGGCTCAAGGTTGACTCAGCCTTCCATCCTTCCGAGGTAGGTAAAATGAGGGCCTGGATTGTGGGGTCAATAAGCTGACTTTGTATAAAAAGAACACCGCTTTGGGGGGGGGGGCGAAAGCCCTAGTAAGCAGGTATATACAAAAAGTATGAAGGCTATTGCTTAACACATTGTAAGCCGCCCTGAGTCTCCAGAGAAGGGTGGCATATAAATCGAACCAATAAATAAATAAATAAATAAATAAATAAATAAATAAATAAATAAATAAATAAATAAAGGAGTGTATAGATATATATGCAAAGAAGATAATCATAAGAATTTAAAACATCAAAATACTATTTTTATTAAACTTTTATAAAATCATTTGTTTTTATTCCAAGCTATTTAGGCTGATGTATATAGTTTTTTCCCCTACAATTCTCTATTCATTTGATAATTTACACTTAATATCCTGCTTTTGTTTGCAGCTCCCTGCAGTTATAGATCACAAAAATCTAATAAATGAAGAAATAATAAATCTTACTTGATGACAAAATTTCCTGTACATTCCTGACTGTTGCTCTAATTCTTACTTCTGTAATCCAAATTCTGTAATTCTGCAATCAAAAATACTATAATTTTATAAAGTAAGCTGTCACCTGAATAGCAGTAATCTTAGAATATTTAACTGAATTGGAGATGTATAAATACTTCAATAAGCAACCAGTGTATAGATCGGTACTCAAATTTATCATTTGGATACAATCCCAGCCTCTGGAATATGATCCTTGTTTACTCTCTTTTGAACAACTGTTGAAAGAAGTATTGGCTCAAATTATGCCTTTGTATTTGCCGTAACTGTGGTAGGCTAGCAAGTGTTAAAAACATCACGGTATAAGAACATCAGTTAATAACAAAACAAGTCAAGGTTATGAAAATGCAGACCTCATGTGTTTTCAACGGGCTTATATATCGTTGTGGCTTACAGCCTAAGGGAAAAACCAGGGCCTTCTTAAAGGCGAAAAGAGTTGGAGCTAACCAAAGGGGGGAGGCACTATTCTATGGGCAGGTGCTGTAATTGAGAAGGTATGACTTTCATGTCCCATTAGATAACATTGATGCAACCCAGAGCATGCCTTATTGGAACTTGTAATATAGACATATTGTATATAATTAGAGTTAGGTGGCTCTGAAATGTCCAGGACCTGTGCTATATAGGACTTTATAGGTGATCAAAAGCACCTTTTTGAATTAATATTTTGCAAAGTTTATTTAGAAAGGCCTACAATATGTACAGGACCACTAAATTACAAATGCAAGATCTCTTGGAACTGATGCTTTCATTGAATTTTGCCACTGAATTTATTACCGAAGTGTATTAAGAACCATGATGCTACCTACCCAAGTAGTAGTTTTTCTTCCAGGTAGTATTCCCTCATCTGGGTATATAAACATTTAGGCTAAGTGTTTTGATATGTTACAAATTGTGAGAAAACTAGTCTTAACAATTTTTTTAAATGCTCAAAATTATGTCATTCATTTCTAATGGTGTCTTCCACAAACGGGGGGGAAAAACCTTTTTTCTAGGATTTTTTAAAAAAATATGTCAAACTGAAATAGGAACATATGTAATGTATGGGAAATGAAATGCAACCTGTTTGAACCAAAGATGCAAGTAGAACAACAGAATTAATGATAAGCAATGATGGCACTAATATTTGTTTGTTCGTTTATTGTATTGAGATACCACTACAATCCACATGGAAGTAGCAGGGCTCATAAGAATAGAAAAAGGCTAAGCAGCGCCATGCAGAGTGAACATTTAATAAAAACATAAATTCCCATTAACAACAGTTCCTAATGGGTACTGTTATGATAATATTTTACTGTATTGAATAAAGTGTGTGGTGAAAAGTCCTCTCTATAGATATTCCTTGTTTAAGAGACACAACTGGGATTGTCAATTCATTCATTAAGTGAATTTGTTCAGTTGCTAAGTGAAACTGTGCTGATGATTTTCCTTCAGATTTCGTTTGCTGTACAACCAGTGAAGGGCATAAATGTGAGGATTGTTTGCAAAGTTACTTTTTCATCACTGTAGTAACTGAATGTTTGCTAAACAATGCAGTTGGTAAACAAGGACAACATACATTTAAGAACTGCATTGAAGAACTGTTCAATTTTTAGAGCAGGAATTTTGGGGAAAACCATTTGTGTGAGACTCTTAAGTTGTTATTGTATTTTTTATTGTACTGACCACACTAAATTTCAACTTTCTGAAAATATTTGCTTGTTTCCAGGTCAAGGTACTTTCTACTTTGCTATGGAGAGAGAGTCCAGATTATTTCCTTGCAACATTTTCAAAATATCCCACAAGATCTCAGTTGCCCGGTATATGATCTATTAATTTATTTCACCCAATATACTCTACTTCTATCTCTTGCAAGTGAAGATCACCCACACATTCTCCTAAAATAACAAAGAGCAACCCAATAACACCCACACTTAATTGGCTACGTTTTCAATGAAGTACTCTGTAGACATTTTAAAGCCAAATTAGGGCTAAATATTTGAGGAAGAATTTGTAAGAATTAAATTTATGCACTTCTAAGAAAAATATGTTTGTGAATTCTGCAGTCTGTTGCTGTTCATTAGCCATGATGGCAAGCATAGCTAAAAGACAGGAGATGACATAAGGAAATGATGGATGCTGATTTAGTAGCAACAGTAAAGAAATCCCATATTAAACACTCACTTTAGCTGTAAGCTCCAATTAGGTTTCCACACCAATAGTTTTAAAATTACTGTGGTGACGTAAATTAAAGTAGTGTTTCTCAAACTGCACTTTAAGGTGCATGTCTTCAACTCCTAGAATTCTGGGAATGGAAGTCCACACATCTTAATATGCTACCACATATAAAAGTTGCCACGGTTGAAAAACACTGGCTTAGAAAATGGTGATCCCTGCACTGACTGAAGTTTATAGGCCCAATCCTGTATCATTTTTCTCCCAGTTTCTTTCCCCAAATTGGTCAATCATATTGTAGAATCTGCCTGGAACACGAAACATTATACTTCACATACTTCATGCTGTTCTCTTAGAGGACTAATTTTTGTCTGTTCATTGGGGAAAGAATTAAATCTGCCCGTTGATGAATTTCTAAAATGCCTACCAAGTCGGGATTTAAAGACCTTTGACCAAAGTGAATGCATGTCTGCCAGAATGCTCTTGGTTTGTCATTTTTATTTTCAGAGTATCTAGAAGTTATTATTTAGAAGCTCAGGTTGTTAAATTTGAAGATGAAAGCACATTGCAAGGACTGTCAATTCATAAGGGAGTGAGATGGTGTTTCAACTGATCTGATGCAATACATGCATGCTGTACAGTATTTCCTTAGAATAATGTTTCTCAGCCACAGCAACTTTAAGATTTATGGACTTCAATTCCCAGAATTCCCTACCAGCTGAATTCTGGGAGTTGAAGTCTAAACATCTTAAAGTATTAAGATTGAAAAACATTGGCATAGAGGCAAGCACCATTCTATACAGTCAGTCTGTTTTCATCATAGGTACATTCATTTACAGCTGTCATCTTTTATTACAGATTTTAAAATAGGACATAATATACATATGAAAAAGAACATAAATACACAAGGAAAAGTAGCATATCACCAATATAAAATAAAATATATAAAAAGAGGGTTCATTAATCAAGGTTTGTTTTAGAAATGGTGCGGATAGTTGATAGTAAACACCAATAGCTGAACTGAGTTCAAACACTGCCATGATGCAGCATCCTTTTGTTATGCTGTTAATTCAGCCAAGGCTGAAGACCTTTCCACACTTGGGAATCAGTCCTACTGAACTGAGTAAACATGTGTAACTTATTAGACTTCCTGAGTTTTTCCAAACCATTTCATTTCAGCTCTGAGCTTTGTGTGCCAGTCTGGGAGCAGTTAATACATGCATGAAATAAAATGTCCACATTTATTAGTAACATTATTTTACAGAAAGGCATACTGTATATTATGGAATTAACATTAAAAGTCACAAGAAATGTGTTAAACAGCATTTTCAAGAAATCAGATTTTTCTTTTGGTAGAATATAAAAATCAGCTTTGACTCCAGTCACAGCAATGAATTTGATAAGATTTCCTTTTTTTTCTAAGAGTAAAAGCTGTCAATTCTCTCAACATATTCTGTAATAAACTCATCTTCTACTTATTTGTGATTCATATTCAATTCTTTCTTTTAAGTGATACACACATTTACGTGCACAGACATAATAGTTTTTGCTTGGCTTTCTAACATTTCAAGAAATAGCCACTTTTCAAATTTTATCTTCTGGTTTTTGATCCAAAGATCCTGCCACCCTAACAGAAGGTACTTCCACCCACAGGATATCACACATGCTGCTGAATTTCAGCAATTAGGAGGCAGGGGTATGAACTGAAAAGACAGGAGGGTTGACAGGCTGCCCTGAATTTTTTTTATTTTTTAGGATTGCCACTTCCTGCATGGAATTACAAGAGCATTTACTTGTGCTCTGAAGACCTTCCCTGCTCTCCCCTAATCTTTTCATATTCAACACAGAGAATAAAGTTTACCTAGTGGTTAGTAGCACTGAGTCTTCAGAATAATGTACTATATTGTTTTCTGTTCTTGCAAAATTCCATTTGCTTAGGCATTTGAGACTGTTTTTAAACTCTTTTAGGTTGTCTGAGTTTGCAGTTCCTTTTTAGCTTTTCATTTCTTATTCCCCCATAGACTTGGGGTGGGGGGAAATTACTTGAAGGAAATATGTTCTATTTGATTTAATTAGTTCTTCCAAGTAAGAGTATATTTAAAACAGATATGACTTCATAATTATTTTCATATATTTTGACTGTCATTAGAAATATATGAGAGACAGAGAGAGAAATAGAAAGAGAGAAAGAGAGACAGACAGAGAGACAGAGAGAGGACAGAGAGAGAGGGAGAGGGAGAGAGAAAGAGAGAGATCTGGGTGGCTCTTGCTCAGATGATGTTCAGGAAGCTCTTAAGGACCTGTTTTTTCCTCCAGGTTTTAGGGCAGAATGAAGGTTGCAACTCTGATGCATGGATTTTTTGTTTTAGTGTTTTTGTTTTGTTTTTTGTTTGCTTGTTTTGCTGTTTTTGGTGTCACTTGTTATTTCATTTTGTCTTTTATATATTATCAACTTACAACCATTTCTTTAGTTACAATGGCACTAAAAAATGACTGACTGTTTTTCACACTTTAATTGTTGCAGCATCTCCATGGTCATGCGATCAAAATTTAGGTACTTGGCAACTGGCATGTATGTATGACAGTTGCACTATCCCAGGGTCACATGATCACCATTTGTAACTTTTCTAGCCAGCCTCCAACAAGCAAAGTAAATGGGGGAAGCCTGACCACAAGATTCACTTAACAACTGCAGTGATTCGCTTATCAACTGTGGCAAAAAAGTTTGTAAAATGAGGCAGTACTTAATTAACAACTGTCTCACTTAGCAACAGAAATGTTAGGCTCAATTGTGGTGATAAGTCGAGGACTACATGTAATAATAATGATATTGATGATAACAATAAAAATAATAATAATACATCAAAAATATCTGCTAGAATATCCCACCTTTATATGGATGATCTGAAGCTGTATGGAAAAACACCATCTAACATAGAATCACTGCTCAACACTGTCCATATATATAGCCAAGATGTTGCAATGGAGTTTGGATTGGACAAATGTGCCACACTCACTATCAAACTAAGAAAAATAGCGAAAACTGAAAGAATCAAGATACCCCACCAAAGTAAAAGTCTGGAGGAAGATGATTACTACAAATATCTAAGTATCTTTCAATCTGACAACATCAAACACACTGAAGTCAAGAAAAAGATTAGAGGTGAATACATCAAGAGAGTGAAAAAGTCCAAACTCAATGGAGGAAATACAATCAAGGCAATCAACACCTGGGCAATTCCAGTCATTAAATACACAGCTGGAATAGTGGACTGGACTCAAGCAGAACTAAAAGGAAGACCAGAAAAACAATGACAATGATTCATGCCCTTCATCCTCGCAGTGACATTGACAGATTCTATCTACCAAGGCAAATAGGTGGGTGTGGATTGTTGCAAGTACATCAGATTGTTGAAGAAGAAAAAAGGGCTTTGGAAGAATATCTGAGGAACGATGAAGAAGATGCACTGAAGTTAGTATGCCAGAAAGGCTTACTGATTACTGGAGAGACCATACTGGTTTACAAGAAAGACCAAATGCAGAACAGAATGAAGGCATGAGAAGACAAAGCACTACATGGCCAGTACATTTAAAAAATAGCAGGGAAAGCAGATAAATAACAAGACCTGGCAATGGCTAAAAGCATCCAGATCTGCCTATCCCAGGTCCTTGGTAAGGACTCAATAGGTAGACAAAAATGCCAAATCCAGTCTGAACAGCTGGCTGGCTATGCGATGATCAATGATAATAACTTATATTTTAAAATTAGAAAGAATAGGGTTGGAGAGACAAAAATTAATCTCCTACTGAGAAAAATGCTATTATATTCAGATAGGGGTTTGCAGGGGGACACTGAACTCTTGATATGCTATTCCACCTGATCCATAAAGTTTATTTAGATTGGTGGCCAAATATTTTGCAGACCACTGAAATGTTAAATATGACACACCCTCTTTTTTCCCATGCACAGAAAAGGACAGTGAAAATGTTGCCATATTTCTACCTACAGATTTAATTTGTGCAAACTATGCGTGTAATGGTGTGTGGGAAGGACCTTGGGGCACAGGAGGAAGAGCCACAGATTAGACAAGTGTCATGTAGATGTCTCATCCCAGAAGGGATGGCATGAGAAGTATTTCAGAAGGGACCCTCCCTTCTGCATGATTCTGTAGTGCTAGTACTCAAGAGTTTGTGCTTCTTGTCTTGAAGGTCAACAAGGCTTAGTGTAATAAAGAACTTCATACTGCCTATTTTACGAGAGGGAAATGGACTTGTGCTGTATCTCTGCCATTTTCCCACCTCTCCCATTTGCAGGGACAAGTACAAAATTGGGACCCTGGTCTACACTTAGCAGCTCCCCATGTTATTTTAAATCTTGATCTGCAGACCTGCAAATCACACAGAGAGCCCTCAGACAGCAGGCTTCCCACTTCAGCCCTTCTCTTTCCACTCTGTGGAAGAAGGCAAGAGGGCCACAGAGGCACAGAGGAAATAATGGCTGTTCTCCAAAGTGATTCTAACTGCTCAAGGACAATGTGCCTGAGCTGGTTTTTCATATGATGTTTAACATTTGTCAAGCAAATGTAATGTGTATCAATGTTCCTGCTTTGCTTTAACTGAATTAAACTATTCCCTAAGTGTTTCATTTCTTAATCATCCTGAATCTGCTCGACCCAAAGCTTCCTTAATCATGGTCCCTTTGAGACAGACAACAAAAATATTTTCTCTTGAGTGAATTACAGATGGAGTTACAGCAAATTTGCTGCTTGTCCTGAAATTGTGTAATCAGTTCTACAGTGAAACTGATCATCAAATTCAAAAGATTCATTGTGAACTGGCAATATTTTTTATTACTTAAATAATTAACATGGCTGAATAATTTAAACTTTGTCACTCTGGTAAATAGCAATAGCAACAGCACTTAGACTTATATATCCCTTCACAGTACACAGTCCTTTCTAAGCAGTTTACAGAATCAACATATTTCCCCCAACAATCTGGATCCTCATTTTACCGATCTCAGAAGGATGGAAGGCTGAGTCAACCTTGAGCCTGGTGAGATTCGATCTGTCAAACTGCTGGCAGCTGGTGATCAGCAGAAGTAGCCTGCAGGACTGCATTCTAACCACTGTACCACTGCAGCTCAATATACAGGTAGTCCTCAACTTTAACCATTTGTTTAGCAGCTGTTCCCACCATCACATGATCAAAATTCAGGCGCTTAGCAACTGGGATAAATATACGATGGTTGCAGGATCCTGGGGTCATGTGATTGCCATTTGTGATTTTCCAACGAGCAAAGAATGCCTATTAAAGCCTATGGAATAAGCACATATCATACAGGAGAGGCAATCTTACAACTACTGTAACTTGGCCCTGTTCCATCTATCCTGTTATAGGCGATAACAGGAACCTTAAATTGCACGAAGCAGCTCACAAAGTCGTGGTATTACATGGATGTGCCCATAATCACCTGCACCATTGGAATCTGGACCAATTCTAGCTTCCACGTGATGTTTAAGGGTAGCCTTATTTAGAGCAATTGCAGTAGTCCATCCAGGAGGTAACTAAGTGAAGGCAGTAGTGCCTCCTAATGTAGGAATGGACACAATTGTTGCACAGGAAAAAGGTTGTGCTAAACTGTGTCTGGTCCTGTCATGACTAAATGACCAGAAAGCATGTGTTTGATAAACAGAAGATATTAGTTTGATACTATCCATTCATATTTAATGATATTTAATTATTATCTGTCTAGTAGTTAAGGCACCAGGTTAGAAAGCAAGAGAACGAGTTCAGGTCCTTCCTTAAACCATGAAAGCCAGTTGGGTGACTTTGGGTCACTATCTTTCAGCCTAACTTACATCTCAGTGTTGTTGTTGTGTGGAAAATAGGAGGAGGAAGGTGTGTTGGATATATTTGCCACCTTATTTATAAAAATAATAATGGCAGAATGTATTCTGTCTAAAATGGGACTAGGATTCAAATCTCCCTGTTCCTGAGCCTGTGCCTTAATCACTATGCCAAACTGGCATTGTTCTTTGAGCTACTAGCACCTCCAAACTCTGATGTGTGCGTGTGTGTGACTGTGTCTGCATCTCTGTGTTATCAATGTTAGATGCTACAGGTGTTAACCAAATAACTCTACCATTGTTTATTTTAGTTTTATGATGAGTTGTGTTGAAAAGTTTCTGCACGTGAAACAATTTTGCACCACTGTTTTCTAACTGCACCATTTAGGAGAGGAATACATTTATTTTAAACTCATTTTTTCCCTAGAAAACTCTCTTGATGAGAAATTGGTAGTTTTTGTTTGTTTGCTTGCTTGTTTATCCTTTCCTTTTTTGGGGGGTGGGGAGCTTTTATTCCTTTCTTCTTTGTCCGGAACTGATCTCACCATTAATTAGAGTGAGGAAGCCACTTAGAGCAGGCATTAAATGGAGAAAAAACAGGATTCTCTCTTTCCACATTTTGTTCTTTTCCTGGACAGCTGGGCCACTTTCAAATAAAGCATATGCTATAACCACTCATATTTCCTTTCTAAGAAGTTTTTGCATCTGTTTATGAACCAGTTTGGTGTAGTGGTTAAAGTGCTGGCCTAGAAACTAGGAGGCTGTGAGTTCTAGTGCCACTTTAGGCTTAAAGCCAGCTGAGTGATCTTGGGCCAGTTACTCCCTCTCAGCACAACTCATTCATTTGTTGTGGGGAAAATAGGAGGAGGAAGGAATATTAGGTATGTTCACCATCTTCAGTTACTTATAAAGAAATAAAGGAGGGTTAAAAATCTAATAAATGAATGAATAATCCCAAAACGTGTGTGGAAAGATGGAAACAAAACACTCTGATTAGCAGCATGTCAGCTTCCCATTGTTTAAATCAAATAAATTCTGTTTTGTCTAGAAAGGCAGGTGGAAGAGACTCTAAAGACAAATATTTATTTTGTCAAACAATCTATGATAGGAGCATGTGCAGTTTTTGCTTCATCAACTTTCTATGAGATTCTGGGTCTATAAAAATCCACAAATGACTTTAGGCTCACAGATTTTAATCCCCTTTCCAGTAACAAGTCTTCTCTGTACATTAAATTTAAACTTGTTTCACTCCAATTTGTGCAGTTTGAACATCTGCTTGGAAGCTTCATTTTTGCCAATGAACTTCACCATTTCAATGTTGAGGTTCTTGAGAAAATACTTGCTATAATGTTTTAAATATGGTTTGATTGATTTTGAAAAAATATTCCCTCCTTGCCTTAAATCACTTTGGTCTAGAAAAGTAGGGTAGGGTACACTGTATAACTAGTTTGAACAAACGAACAAATATTTCTGAAACTAATAAAACATGGACTAATAAAATTTGTCATTGAATTTTGCTTCTTGCCAAATCATGATTAAACCAGAAAATCCTAATTGAGAAGGTGTTCATTGACTTCTTCTGAATAAGACAGGATCTTGTTTAAAATTGGGGTAAGAGACTGAATTTGGTAACCAAAGTTTCCTGGTTCAGAAAGAATGAAGAACTGTAATTAATTTTAAGATTCCTGGTTTTGCTAGAAGCTTGCAAGTAGAGTTGAAGGGGCTGAATAAATGGGCAAAATATGTCTTGTTCTAACTTGAGAAAATAGATTTAAAAATTAGCCAATGTAGTCCACAGTAGGAGAAAGGATGAAGCTCTTCCAGCCTGACATTATTAAGAGAACAGAGATGGACTTCAGTAATGCATTAAAGTTGATAAAAGAAATAGAACCAAAAGACAGTGGGCTTCAAAGACCAAGAGAAGAGGGCAACAGTAGCTGTAGGAATGCATTGTAAAAGACAAGATGTATTAAATCTTCCACTGCAAGAAGGCAAAGAGTGGCAAGTTATGCAAATAGGTTATAATCCTAGATATATTTATCTGGGAATAAGCTCCACTGCAAATAATGAGATATATTTTAGATTTGTATAGCCTTACACTGCAAATTAACTCAGACATGCATTTTCATTTTTTAAGGCAACAGCCTACCCAATGAGATGTGAAAACTGAACAAAGAATGAACCTTGTGGTAAATATATGTCAGGTTTTTTTAAAAAAAACCATGCAAAATACATATTATGCAATACAAATAAATTGTTTGTTTCCACATATGACACCTGCATGTTTCTAATTCATATATATTTATTTGGGAGTCACTAATTTAACTTCATTGTACATCTGGTTCCTTCATGCAGTAATGAAATTGCTATGGTGGCACAGTGGTTAGAATGCAGTGTTGCAGGTTAACTCTGCCCACAGCCTGGAGTTCGATCCCAACAAGCTCAAGGTTGATTCTACCTTCTATCCTTCTGAGGTCATTTAAATGAGGACCTAAATTGTTGGGGGCAATACACTGACATTGTAAACTGCCCAGAGAGTGCTGTAAAGCACTGTGGGGCAGTATCTATATCTAAGTGCTATTGCTATTGCTACTATATATATATATTGTATAAACAGTGTATTCCTAATCTTATACCAGTGGTGAAATGTAAAATTTGTTACTACCAGTTCTGTGGGCATGGCTTGGTGGGGGGTGGGGTGGGGTGAGTAATATGACTGAGTGGGCGTGGCCAACTTTTTTTTTCTTTTAAAAGTATTTTTTCTTCGGCCTCTGACAATCCCAGCTGACTTACCTGATAGGCAGAGGCTTTCTTTTTTTAAAAAAAGCCTCTGACGATCCCAGATGACTTGCCTGATCTGCAGAGGCTTTTTTTCCTTTTAAAAACACTTTTTCTATAACCTCTTCGGCCGAAGAGGTTGTAGAAAAAATGCTTTTAAAAACCTCTGATTATCCCAGCTGAGCCACACAATCATCAGAGGCTTTTTATTTTTAACTTTTAAAAGCATTTTTTTGGCCAAAGAGGTTGTAGAAAAAATGCTTTTAAAAATTTTAAAAAAGCCTCTTGATGATTGTGCGGCTCAGCTGGGCAATGGGGGGGGGCAGGGATTTTTGCTACCGGTTCTCCGAACCACCCGCCTCCATCGCTACCAGATCGGGTGGTCCAGTCCAAACTGGAAGAATTTCATCCCTGTCTTATACATATGTTCTTCTACACAAAGGAACTACATAGGAGTATTGTAACATTAGAAATAGTTTGTTCAGGCAGGCTGAAAGGAAGTAAAAATAAATTACATCAGTGGTAACAAATGACCGTCAGTTTGTAACACATTGCTCATTCTTCATGAATTCTAGAATTACTGAAATAATATGTAAGTGAAATCAAATAGCAGACTACCATAATAGTTAGAAGTTATCTCCCTCTGCAAATTTGACATCATGCTCTGATCATAGAAGGGTAACTATATTCACATAGAAAGTGGCTTGGCCAAGGGGTGGGTTCTACTTACCTTTACTACCGGTTCGCAATGAATTCGATGATGACATCTGGGGCGGTGGGTGGAGCCTCCCGCCGGTTTTACTACCGGTTCTGTGAACCGGTCCGAATATGGTACCTTCATTCTGTTATCCAACAGAAGTGATTGACCAAAAGGGCTTGAAGAAAAACAGATGGACTTTCCCATCCCTCATTCAGTCTTTTTTTCTCTCTCCAATTATTATGTGCAGAAAGACATAGAGGAAAGCTACAAAAGCATACACCCATTCTACTCCCAGATGAATTAGAACTTAACAGCTGGAGCTACATTTTAAAAAAAAAAACAGCAATGGATATGGTGATCTTGTGTTATTATTATTAGCAGGCAAGATCTACTTTCGTCTTCCTTGCGAGGGGTGTATTTGTGTTAACTTTAATAAACAATAATACATTTAATTTAAATGTTAATGTTTACTAACTTTAAGCAAAAGTATATTCTCAATTTCTATTTTTTTTTTATGCCAAGGAAAAATTATCTGAATTTGGGAGCACAGTTTCTAGAAGCTTCAGGGATTATAAATAGTTTCTTGGTATGCATTCTGACCTCTGTTCTGTATTCAGAAATGACCAGAATGGTATTATACCAGAAAAGATTCTGCTACAATTCAGATGGCAAAGACTCTGACAAAATCCAGCCACAGTTAAGTATTTTTAAGACTTGTTGATTTTAGAGAGTTAAGCATGAGGGACTGCCTGCTACTTGTTTTCTACTCAGAAGAAGGATAAAATTGGCTAAATTGACTGGAGAGCAATAGTGTTATTCCACAATTGCTTTCCAGCAATCTATGCATGTATAACTCAGGAGGTGGTTAGCACTCATCAAGATTAGTAGCCACCTGCCCAGTCCTTTTTTGGAATTGGTCACATTGAATATCTGCATGATAACACCTGGTAACTTTGCTGGTAGCAAAATTCACAGATGAACTATAAGCCAGGTGAACAAGTATTTCCTATCAGCCATGACCACTCGGAATTTAGATCCAGTAGATGGACTTGGGTTGTGAGAGAGGGGAAAAGAAGTTTCTGCATCCACAGTGTCTATGCCAGGCATCATTTTATATTTTCTCTCCTTTAACCTCCTCCATTCCAAGCCCCAGCTGCTGTTGTCTTTCCTTGCCGGGAGATAATAAACTTCCTAATCATTTGGGTTGCTCATATTTGTATCTTCTAATTCAATAATAATTTTCTTAAGATGTGATAACCAAAATTCTCCAGGAATAAGTATGGACTCACTATAGATTTTCTGATGGGGAGGGTGGTCTTTAAGTCACTATTAACTCTTGGTGACTGCCTGGATTACTTCCTGTAGTTTCAGTAAAGGAGAATATTTGTAGCTCAGGATTCAAATGAGGGGTCCTTGATGCTCTCTGAGCTTGCAAACTCAGCTTGAGTTTTCTTGCAAACATTTTATTACCCAAACTACGTAATATTGTCAGTGCTAGTAAGAAGTGAGCTTTGCTCTCAGTTTATATTCTAGTCTAGACAGGCTTGCCCTGTCAGTGTCTGTACGAATGGCCAAAGAACCTCCAAGATCACTTCCACCAAAACTGACAGGGCAAGTTTGGATAATGTTTACAAGTAAACAACCAAGCTCAGAGAGCACCAAGGACATCTCCCTATAGTTTTCTTGACAGTTTTGGTGAGTGGTTTGGTATTACCTTTTTCCTAGGGCTGAGAGAGAGAGAGAGAGAGAGAGAGAGAGAGAGAGAGAGAGAGACCTACCCAAGGTCACCTGGCTTGTTTTATGATTAAAGCGGGTCTAGACTCAGGGTTTCCCGGTTTCTAGCCTGGTGCCTTAACCGCTACATCAAATTGGTTCTCACTGCTGATATAATAGAATAATATCATTATAATACTATTATAATATCAGCAGCTCTCTTACCATTTTTTCCTTCTGATGCTGTAACCACTACTAGACCAAACTGGCTCTCCAATTCTGTTTCCGTTTCCTTTTCTAATAATTCCAAGGACGACATTGACCATTATTATAACAGCTATACAGCGAGTGAACATTTTTATCAAACTATTTCAAGATCCTTATCCTAGTTGGTCACTTTTCTCTATTATTGTTCTAGTATTCATATCATTATTCTTGTCATCCATTATATTACACCATGGCACTTCACTGCATGCCTCTCCTGAGTCACCTCAAGCTTCGTAAGCCTGCTGCCAGTACACCATCAATTAAGGAATACTTTACTAATCTCCTCTCCTTCCTACTGCGAACAATAATGGTGCTTTGTATTGTTTTGTAATTTCTTGACTCTTACCAGATTCCCCAAAACTGTCATATTTCATTTCTCAAGAACTGGTTCAATTTAGAGATTGAATCTGTATAAATTATATGCTGCCCCCACCCCAGCCAGCTCTTTTTTTCTTATAAACTAACTCCTCTTGGGCTTAACATGATTCTATAGAACAAAGTGTATGGGGAAGGGCTAAAAATACAGTAACAGATGAAACACTTTGCAAATAGTCACCTGGCCCTGAAATGTTAATAAATTATCTGAATAGAGCTGGGTATCTCTGTTTAAAAGGCCTCTTTATTAAAGCATGAAGGCAGGGATAGAGATGGCTTCTGAGAAAGGCTTCCTCTTTTAGCTGACTTGAACTCAGCAGAAGTTACCCAAACATACAATGGAGCTTAGCTAATTAAATATCTTTACAGTATTGCATTGTAGATTGAAGTCAGTTCCATTGGTTGATTGCCCTCTGGCAAAATGAAGGTATAGTCTCCTTTTATACCATACCTTGGAAGTTTAAACTAAGCAGCCCAAACTTTTTGTATGAATCAACTTTACTTTGTGATATGGCCATTGGTTGTTGATGTATATTCAACATTCGTGCTTTGAGAAAAGCATCCTCCTCTTTATAATGTGCCCTCCTCCCTCCTTCCTTCAGATTCAGAGGAGCAGGAATGAGTGATATTTCCCTTCCCCACAGTCTTCATATGACATAGCCATGATTTCTGATTTCTCCTTCCAGCAGTAAAGTATCCTCCAATCCAATGAATCAATCAGAATAGAGCTTGGAGGTCTTCTAGTCCAACCCCTTGCTCAACCATTTCAGACAGGTGTCCAGTCTTTTCTTTAAAACCTCCAGTGATGGAGCATCCACAATTTCTGAAGGCAAGCTGTTCCACCGGTTAATTGTTCTCACTGTTAGGAAGTTTCTCTTAATTACAGGTTTCTCTCTCCTTGATTAGTTTCAAGCCATTTTTTCTTGTCATGCCCTCTTGTGCTTTGGAAAATAAGTTGACCCCCTCTTTTTTGTGGTAGTCCCTCCAATATTGGAATACTGCTATCGTGTCACCCTGAGTCCCTCTTTTCCCTAGCCATACCCAGTTCCTGCCACTGTTATTCATATGTTTTAGTCTCCAGGCCTTTAATCATCTTAGTTGATCTTCTCTGCACTTTTTCCAAAGTCTCAACATCTTTTTTGTAATGTGGTGACCAAAACGGAATGCAATATTCCAGGTGTGGTTTTACTAAGGATTTATAAAGTGATACTAATATACATGATTTTGATTCTAAGGCTCTGTTTATGCAACCAAAGATTATATTAGCTTTTTTGACTGTTGTCGCACACAGTTGGCTCATGTTTAAGTAATCGTTCACTAGGACACCAAGGTCCCTTTCACATTTACTGTTTTTGAGCCAGGTTTTGCCTAATCTTTACTTGTACCGTTGGTTTTTCCTGCCTAGATTTTTCAGTCCAGGAGCTTGGAAGGTAATTAGAATGTCAGTCCCAGCATCTCCCTACTTCATCAATATTCCAGAATGGTCTCCACTTCAAACTCCTCCTCCCTATCTATTAAGATAAAAGCTGAAACGTATAAGTGTATAGAAATGTATAAAGAACTGGGGTTCTTGTTCAATCCCGCATGGAATGGTAGAAAGTGAGAAGTTTCTTTAATGTGTCACAAAGCTGTAAATGAAAGGTCAGTGGATTGACTTGTGCTATCACAGGAAATGGACAAATAAACATAATGTTCAACTCCAGGTCTTCAGAAACCAGATCAGTAGACCTAGGAGTCTCAAGATGCTAAGTCCATGATAGCACAAGTAATTTAGCTCTTTAACTCACAAGTAGTTAGTAGAAACAGGAAAGAAGAGCTACTGGCCAGTAGGGGCAACAAAGTCTAGCACAGGCTCCCTGAAGATATAACTGTCATGTGTAATTGAAATAGCCCAGGGGAGTTGACTGGATTTTGATAAACAAATATATCCCATCAAAAGTATCCCACGTAAAAGCTGTACCCAACTGTTTTTGGTTACATATTTATAAAGATTGTAGAAATTAGAGAAAATAAATGCACATTTTTAGGATGGGTTAGCAAAAGTATAATTTAGATTAAATTATTGTTCTCCCCATTGGACATTTTGGATACATTATGTAAAGGCCTAGGTCTCTGGAGAATTCTATAACATTGGGAAAGGTAGAAGAAGAGGACCACTATCAGCAAATGAATGGACTCAGTTATAGCAGAAATGGCTGCACCATTGGAAGACCTGAAAGGCCAGGGTAGAAACAGAACTTCTTAGAGAAAATCTATTCTTTTTTTTTAATTCATGTTTTATTGTGTGTATTTAATTCATGTGTATTGACTGGGTCAATGTCCTTTTTAAACAATGTTAACAATAATAATACAAATAAGTATACATAGTCCTAATCTTCCAACTTCACCAATACCATTCTCTCTTTATAATTCTTTATCGTTTTTTTCCCATTAATACATTTGAACCTAAATAACATTTCTTTGCACCATTTATTTGTTATAAGTCACTAATATTTAATATTTTAAAATTACTTATTATTCCACCATAATTTTGATATCTCAAATGTCTAGTACTACTAATAAAACCAAATATTAACAAAATTTAATCATTTTATTATAACTTAAATTATTATATCTTAAAATCCCCACAATTTCTAATCCTTAAAAGTTTGAATTCACAATATATTTTAACACACTGTTAATCTTATAAACTTCCATCTATTAACCCTAGCTTAGTTTTTATGATAAATTATCTATTAGTATATATACTACTATTTTCCCTATTTGTATTTTCTACTTTTTCATTTTATTAATATATTTTATCATTATCCCTCATCTCTTAACCTTTTTGGAGTTCCGTCATTTATTGACTTTTTAATCACCCTTTTATTCCTCTCTCTTGGAATCTTATAACTTTTTTTTGATATTTTTATACTCACTGAGATTCCCTTCGAATTGCCCTTTATCTCTTTCTGCTGTATCATTTGATCACCCATCCATAAATCTTTCTTTTTTTGAAGAGATTTTTCTTTTTTTCTCTAAACCTTTCTCTTTTTTTGAAGAGATTCCCCTTTTTTTTCTCTGTTCTGTTATAAACTTTTAAGGAATTATCTATTTGATTCCTACTTGTCAATCCTTTCTAGAGAAAATCTATTCATGTGGTTGCTACAAGTTGAACTGACCTGATAGCAAATCATTATCATCTGTTGGACGTGGCTCATTTGATAGTTTAAAATAGAATTAAGATAGAATTAGGAGCCTGAGTGGCATAGGAGGCTAATGCTTCCTAAGGCAGCATTTAACATCCAGCTGCCTGCAATTACTGCGAGTTCAATTCTTACCAGGCTCAAGGTCGACTCAGCCTTCCATCCTTTCTAAAATGGGTAAATTGAGGACCCAGTTTGTGGGGGCAATAAGCTGACTTTGTATAAATATACAAAAGTATGAAGGCTATTGCTTAACGCATTGTAAGCCGCCCTGAGTGTCTGGAGAAGGGCGGCATATAAATCAAATTAAAAAAAAAAAAGAATTAGACTTATCTGAAAAATATCATGGGAGACAAAATCTCTTGTCCATATGAGTTGTCCCAGAGTAAAGTTAATTGAACTTTATAAAACTAAAGGTGATAATTAGACAGTAGATAAAAGATGTTAATATGTAAACTAATGTGAGCATGGCACTTAATGATTATTTGAGCTGATTTCGAGATAATGTTTTGTTCTATTCATCTTAAAGTGGTGAATCAAAAAGACATTTATGACAGCATATTTTGGGGTTCTCTCATTGGGCTTTCTGAAAGAAAGAATACTTAACACCTGAACCAAATGTGCCCATATGGTTAAGGTGAACTAAAATTGTATCTTATTTGCTGTGGCATTTTTCTCCTTACAGAGATGTGCATTTAGTAGTTATCCTACCCCATGTAGATAAGATTCCTGGAAAGGTATTGTAGGCCAGTATTTCAGAGATCGATGCTCAGAGACAATGCAGAAAGTAGCAGAATTCTGGGCTAGAGCCTGCTTGGTTTTTTAAGTAGTTATGAATACTGTAATGGTTTATTGGGGGTTAAGATTCATAGAATTTTATATTTACATACTATTTTATTTTGAGAGCTAACAAAGGATTCTAAATAAAATATACTATACCTATTTAGGTATAATCTATTGATTATGCCTCTATAGGTTCCATACTATAGATTCTACTGAGATGCTGAAAACAGTTTAACTTGCAATACTGCTGGATTCAGTATGAGTTCTATTCTGTTCTCTTCTGGTATGTTTCTAGAATCTTGGATGAAAAATTGCTCATTTCCTTCCAAAGAATTATCTATCAATTTGTTTATTATCATATCAATTTGTTTATTTATTTCAGTGTAGAATACCGGTATTTCATTTTAGAAAATTCAAGAGCAAGAGAGTTATATGCAAGCTGACAAATTTAATCTACGGTAGTACCTTTTTCTGTTAGGATTAAAGAATTATAGGGCTGGAAGGGACCTTAGAGGTCTTCTAGTCCAATCCAAGGTAGTGACCTTATACCATTCTGGGCAAATGCCTGTCCAATCTTTTTTTGAAAACCTCCAGTGATGGAGCACCCACATCGGGAAATCAAGCTGTTCCATTGATTAATTGTTTGTTGCTGCTATTGCTGGGAAGGGAAGAGTCTATTAATGACAAAGAAGACAGAGAGAGAGAAGGAGAGAGCAGTTATTATTTTATAAACCATAAGACAAACTATGAAGATAGTCTCCTGCCTTTCTTTTATAGAACATAATTTTATTAAATGTCTTTTAAAAAAGAAATAACTCATACTGTTGTTTCTGAACCGTTCTATCTATTGCTACAGAATATTTTATTTCTTTTGTAAGGATATAATGCAATATTGTAGGCATTGCTGAATTAGAACTGCTTGCTAATTTTGCAGATAGATATACTTACTTGTAGATAGTTCTTGATTAATAATTCGGACTGGAATTTCCATTGCTAAGAAAAATGCACTGTCACGTGACCACATAGCAACAGCAACTTTGGCAGTCGCAGTTGCTGTCATTAATTAAATCCCACCTGTTAGTTAGGTCAGGAACCACCCAATCCAAGCCATTCCTGGGTTGGTTCCGCCCACCCCAAGTTTCAGGAAGACAAAGCACTGACTTCTTTTCAACTCCTTCTGCATCCCCCCCCACCTCTGCCCTTCTGGAAACCCTGCACTCTGCCACCTCTACTGCCCTTCAGTTTGTTTCCAAATCACACACAGACTTTTTGTCAAGCTTTGGAAGGTTTGAAAGCTTTACAAGGTGACACATGATTTGCACAAGGGCGTCCATGGCTCAGGAAGAAGGCTTACCACAGCCAGCAGTTGCCCATGAAGGGCCAGGCTGGACATTCCTCATGAGCAGCTGGAGGCAACAGAGCCAGCAGGGTGGTAGAGTGCAGGATGGGCCAAAGGGCAGGGATGGGAAAGGTGGAGGAGGAGGAATGGAGGGAATTGAAGCACGCCATGATCATAAGTAGAAGTGGATATCCAAGTGCCTGAATTTTGATTACATGACCTCAGGGCTACTGCAACAGCCATAACTTTAGGGAATAGGTGTAACTTCCTTTCATTCGGGGAATAGGATCTTGGATTATTCTGCAAATTTGAATGCCACTCAGTTGACTTTACAATTTTTATAATTTTGGCATATAGAGGTTGGAAATTATCCAGCAAATCTTAGAAAATAAGAAAACAAGGAATGTAAATGCAAAATCCATAGCTGGGCAGTATTTATTATGGTAAAATCAAACACCCCAAGAAGATGTGCAATCTTTTAAGTCCTTCATATCTCTTCATTAAGCATAATGTTGCCAGGTGTCCACTATTTGAGCAGACAGTCCGCTTTTTTCACATTATGGTCACTTTTTTTTTTCACAAAATACGGGACATTTTTTTTATTCAAAAGCTTTATGATGAAATTAAAATGTAATTTAATATTTTACATATTATTATAATATATTTGATTTGAATTTTAAGTAAAGTTTTGAAGTGATTATTTTAATACGTGTTAAAATGTTTGTAAGAAAATATATAATTTAATTGTAATTTTTTTTTTTTTTTACTACTTAAACCCACCCACCCCGCCCGCTTGTCCGCTATTTTTTGGAAGCAGACCTGGCAACCCTAATTAAGCACCATGTAGATTGGAAGAAAAGGGAAAATGTGGTCATCAGATTTGAAGTTTAGACTTAGACCGAAGGTTGAGGTTTTAATGAGAGGAGTGCCATGCTTTTAGCACTCCTATTTAGCACTGTATTTTTAATATGAATAATGCAAGAATATTCAGTGCTTTTATAGCAAGACTGGGCTGCTCTTTCTCCTAGTATCATTATTTTGTATGTAGAAAATAATGACTTTAACATTTAGATAAGTTTGAGTGCAGGGTGAAGAGACTCACCAGATTGAAAAGCACTTTTTTTTTCAGAAAATTTTATTTTTATTTATATTTTATGCAGAATTGTTATGTATTGTTATTTAGATATAAGCTTTAATGGTTATTTCAAACTGTGAACATTCATACTACTATATTTTATAGTAATTCATATATATTATATTTTGGTTTTATTTGATTGTTATATTAATTTTTGATGATATATTTTATTGTTTTGTATTGTGCCTAGTTATATGTGCGTGTAAAATAAAACTACTACTACAATTACAGGTAGTCCTCGATTTACAACAGTTCATTTAATCAATTCAAAGTTATGACAACAGTGATAAAAGTGACTTATGACCATTTTTCACACTTATGATCATTGCATAGCCCATGGTCACGTGATTTATATTCAGATGCTTGGCAATTGACTCACATTTACGACGGTTGCAGTGTTCTGGTGTCACGTGATCACCTTTTGCAACCTTCTGACAAGCAATGTCGATGGGGAAACCAGATTCACCTAACAACCTTGTTACTAATTTAACAGCTACAGTAATTCAGTTAACAAATGCGGCAAGAAAAATCATAAAATGGGGCAAAATTCACTTAACAAATTTCTCAATTAGCAACATAAATTTTGACTCAATTGTGGTCGTAAGTCAAGGAATATCTGTATAAGTCTTAAAAATTGAATCCCACATGGCAATGAGGCTTTCAAATAGCCTTCCTTGACAACATGTTGGGAAATGCCCAGCCAGGGAGTGGAGGGGAGGTCAAGCAGGAAATTAGCCTTGAATTGTTGCAGAAACATAATAGATCACTCACTCCCCCACTGAGCAACATGGATTCTTATCCATGTTCCCAAGGGAAGCCAAGCTGTCTGGGATTCCTGGATAAAGAGGATGGGCAGAGTCTGGGGCAAAATAGCAAGACTCAAGAGCCATAGGGAGTGCCTAATCAGACTTACAAGCATGAATACATTAAAAGGTTATGACTTTTGGGTTAATACTTGTATATCATCTTACTTCCCATGTGCTATTATGTCATTAAAAAAACACTGTTAGTTTTGAGAGCAACTAACATGTTGTGTGAAACAGCAGACATCTTGCCCATTCTTACCTACATCTGAGTGGCCTCCTGTCTGCTACTTGAGACAGGATTACTTTCAGTTGGAAATCTTTCCACATAAAAGCACATATTGATGGATAGGCCTGCCTGATAAAGAGAGTCTCATTACCTGATGACTTAAAAATCTTGCCCAGACTACTTATTCATCCAACAGGGAACTACAACAGTTCTGTCTGGGCTCAGATTCAAAAAAATAAATAAGAGACTTACCCAGCAGATAGAACTAAAGATCCTCAAACATTTGTTCCAGGGTTTTCTAAAAGAAAGGGCAGCATAGTTCAGGAACTCCAATTTGGTCTGCTATGGACCAAATCAGCTCCAGTTTCTCCCCCCCCCCCCCCATTTGTAAGCATACTTACATTTTACAGGATTGTTGTAAAGGTTACATTTAGATTATCAGTTAATTAAGCATACAATACAAATCTTTGTCAGTATTAGGAATAAATGGAGCTAGAGGCAAATGTTTCTCCTAAGACAATCCCTACAAATAAGTCAAGTACTTTTCTTCAATATAAGTTCTTTTTTTAAAAAAACTTTGATGGTTTTCAATTGATTATACAGCTTTTTTATATTAAACATATTTATCAATTTAAAAAATTGCAACACCAGTGATGTGCCCTAGGGCACTAATCAGAGACTCCATCCAGGACTTGATACTAGGGACTCCAGCTTTTCCTGGAGAGATGAACAGATGCAAACTCACCTTATCATACTACCTCTGGTTTTGTATTTTTTTGTTATCATTAGCAGCCTAATTGCATTAAAATGTCAGTCACGCTACTCGATTTCGATTTTCATATTCCTCCCAGCTTCACTAATGGCCAATTCACTTAATGAGTCAGAAGCTTTCTTCTAATTAGTAGTGTCTATGCACAATGGCAACTTGCAGTGCTTGCCTCTGTTCAGTAATTCATGACCAACTTGAAAATTATCTAAAGGATTGCTAACTGCTTTTTGTCCTACATGGAGAGAAAATTAAGCAAGCACATTTCAGTACTATTATGGGTTGTCAGGGTACCTGTGTGTTGTTGATTCTGAGCCTGCTGCTTGTTTAACTGCTGTTTTCACATTATTTTTAGTAGGTACACATTGGATTTTTCTGAAGTCCACTGCAGATGATTGAGTTCAATGATTAAATTTATGAATACTGAGGAAACCTCTAAGAGATTCTCTTACAGTAATTTCATGGTGATCAGTGAGATCTGGGCAAGGCAGTGTTGTACTTCTCTATAGCTTTTAGTTATAGAGAAGCTTTCAGTAAAAGATGTCTGTGGTCTTGTTAAAACAAATGTTGCCTTTTCTACCATATGAATTGTCAAAAAAGAGAGAAAAGCCCCATGGTTTAATGGCTGACTTCAAGCCAGATTCAAGTAAATCTTATTTTAGCAGCAAATGATAGACATTTAAAAGTTGTGCGGTATCATGGTATCTACAGAGATTTCATGTTCTTGTCTTGACTATTCCCTAGTGAATTCTGCATTTGCTAATGTTAAATGCCTGCTACCACTGGATAATAAAGAGACAACTCATCATAACCTTGCTCTCAGCTTATTGTAAATGTGCTTTGCAGGAAACCATTCGTATAAATCCAGAGCACAGTATTTATATGTAAAAATGTCATGCAAATTTAAATGCTGTAACTAATTTGCTGAATTAAGCCATACATCTTCCCTGGATATGGATTGTGACAATGGAAAATAGTACTGTGGTGAAACACATATCTGACTGAAAAGTTCTTGCTCATGTAGGAAACTATTAACATACCTGAAAATCTGAATCAACATGTTGTGCAAATATATCAACTTTGCTGTTGCAAACTAAATTGATATGTGCAAGACAGACCAAGAAATTAAATTACTTTTACAAGATGAATACATATAGCTCTAGATCATTTTCTTTTTTATACTTTCTAATGCAATGGAAAGATGTTCTGTTTATGGGCTCAATATTCTGTGCATCTGTCCATCAGCAGGATAATTCTCTGAACAAATTTTATTATGGTGGAATAAGCCATGAATTGCAAGAGAGAGGGGGGGAAGGGGGGGAACAATGCATCTCTGAGAAAGGCAGTCACGTAGTCCATCCCTTCCCTCCTCCTTCCTGTTCATTTGATGCAGGCTGTACCATGCTTTCTAATGCACACATAGAAGTACACAAGGATTCAACCTGAGAGAGAGTCCAATCATAAATATACACAGAGCCATAAGCAATAACAGCTGCTTCTACAGTCACTTGTAAAGGCGTTGGCTGAACAGGAGATGCTGTTGAGGATCTGTACTTGTGCCTGTAAGTGCTTAGATCTAAATGAGAGGAAATAGGCCTAGTTTAGTTCCAATAGTGTGTGTAAGCTTACTGAATCCAAAGAAACTCCATCTTTAATTCTAGGCAAGGTTCAATTCCATGGATAGACTCCATTTGTAATCTGAGGTCCTGAACAACTGCTCAAAAGCAAGAAGCATCTACTGCTAGGATGACTTTTGCACAGCTCCATCTTTTATAGAGAAACTTTCCCGGATCATGCACTCTTTTTCTCCATCATTCTCTACATCTTGATAATCTCTTAGTGAACTAGTCTAATGTGATATACATGGGATTGCCCTTGAGAACCATCTGGAAGCTTCAGTTGGTCCAGGACACAGTGGCTCAGGCAGTTATGTCAGCCAGTCAATTTGTTCATGCAACACCATTGTTTCAAAAGCTGCCTGGTTACCAGCATGTTCCTAGATGCAATTCAAGGTCTGCTTATCATCCATGACTCAGGATTATTTCTTCCCAGTAGTTCTGTCCATCCATTAAGGTCTTGAAGCAATGGTTCACTCTGGGTCTTTTGCTCAGGGAATGTCCTACAGAGGAAGCAAGGCCTTGTAATGAGCATAGTTTGTTGGGGGCAATATGCTGACTGTGTAAACCGCTTAGAGAGGGCTGTAAAGCACTGGGAAGCAGTATATAAGTCTAAGTGCTATTGCTATAGCTAAAGAGAAAGATTTTGAAGGATAGAGGTAGATCTGTGGGGCCTGGACAATGATAGATGAGGCTTGAAAGTGGTTTGCACAGCTCATACAGTGCCCCACCCCCTGTAACAATTCACATGAAGGTAAAAGGAAAGGAAAGGAGACCCATCCAGACTTGCACATTTCTGTTTCTTTAGTTCTTCTAATAAAAGTAGCTTTATGACTACAATGTCTGTTTTTGTAGCCTGGTTTGCCTTATAGAGCTGACAGGCCTTCTCAGGTTCTGCCCCCCTTGTCTGGAACAGCAGTTCCCCCCACAAAAAAAATCAAATTGGCTCAAACTGTACCTTTTCAGGAATGCCTTTGGGTCCCGTATAATTGTATAATAATCAGTCATATTTTTATACTGCATAATATTTGGGCTGTGCTGGTAAGAGTAAAGTATGAAAATGGGGATTTGTATTTTGTAATTATTCTTTACAAATAGAGCTTCTGTGATAGATTCCACAATTTGGCTAGGAAAGAACTCCCTCTTCAGAAAAAGATTTTTTGTGCTTGAACAATAGGAGCTGTCTATGGAATTCAGGAAGATTTGTTTTTCTTCCTGAAGTGATTATGGGGTTTATAGCAAATACTGCTAAATATTTTTAAATAGCCTGTAATATATTGCTTTGCAGATACTATTTCATCAAATTGTATATTGTAAAAGTAATAATTTGCTGACATCATAATCAAATGTAAATAGTCAAATTGGGCTAAAGAAAAGGTTGAGGGCTGCATACTGACTGTGTGTGCTGTGTTCTTCTAGACCAGTGTTTCTCAACCTTGGTAGCTTGAAGATGGGTGGACTTCAACTCCCAGAATCCCCCAGCCAGTAGTGCTGGCTGGGGGATTCTGGGAGTTGAAGTCCACCCATCTTCAAGCTTCCAAGGTTGAAAAACACTGTTCTAGACAGCATCGTAGTGGTCATGTCACAAAAATGAAATCTATGCATGACGGCATACAATCCCACTACAGATATTTTATGACACATAAATTGTTGTCCAAATGTCACTATAAAGTCAAATCGCACCGAGCTAAGGAATTATTTAAAAAATCTTGACTCAATATTTATTGCATCAGTTTTACAGCACTCCTTGTAGCAAAGATGGGCAATGCCAGAGCACTCCATTCACCAAAGATGGGTTTTTTCCTTTTTTTGCAATGTCATCTACTCTTTAGAGACTTCCATTGGATAATGTTCAGTGAAAATATAAAGAAAAATGAAAGCATAATGTTACATATCCAATTAAGCACAGAAATAGTTTAGATGATTAGTGTGCCATTGATCTCCCATGCAAGGCAAAGAATGTCATATATCTGCCCAACCCAATAAATATCCCTCATAATATTCATACTATTTATGAATGCATCTGTATATTAGGTAATATAAGCAGCCCAATTCTACTGTGGAAATCTCACAAATCCAACTATATCATGGAAGAACACCATGGAAATTAACAATCTCAGACCTCCATGAAGAAAGGAAACAAAAATTAGTGTAATGAATACACGAGTATAATTATGACGACACTAAGGTGAATATGAGTTGTGAGGATTGAGGGGGCAATGTTGATTTTCATGGGGCTAAACTAGCATGTCCCAGGAATTCACACTCTCTGGATTTAACAAATTAGTTTATCCAGGCAGAGCGGGAATGCTTGTGTGTGCAAAGCCAGAGCCATATTGGACCACACTCCATGCTTTCTTTTCTGCTTTGCTTGAACAAGCCAACAGCTTGGTGTCCTGCACTGTGACCAGTGCCAATATACTTTCACAGACAAAACTGGAACCCCTGTCAGCTTGCTTGTCACAACAGAATTCAGAACAGCAATCCAGCAATTCTTTCATCATGTTTTCTTTTTCAATTCTGTAGATTCCTGTTCTCTTTTTATTATTGCTTCATTCCTTCCTTTCAAGTTAGCTCTTTTGTGCTTGCACCATTGAATGCCATGGCAACATTTTGCCATGCAATCCATGAAGTATATACCATGTTATAAATTTATGTTTAATGGTACACTTTCTGGCAAGTGCCCAATACTTTCAAATACATATTAAGTGCTTATAATTGAAACACCCTGTGGATTTGACTCTGCTTTAAATTTTTCTCTGTCCATAGTTACAGCAAAATATTTAGCATTATTATCATTTTCAGACCCCCATTATCCTGAGAAGTTATTTAATGCATCACATGACATATTTACTGTTTAGGATCAGATTAAGAAAAGAAGCCAGTTTTGTAAATTTTCTTAAAATGGCTTTGTACAGTATTGATTAGGTGGTGTTTAAAATGCAATAGAGCCATCCTGTTTTGCCTAGAACTGTTTCATCTATCTGAAAAATGGGAGGGGGAGAGGAAGACAAATGACTGCATGATCTAATGATCTATCCATGTATTTCGGCTATGGGGAATGGTTTGTGAAACAGGGAGGCTCTTGATTATGGAGAAAAGAATGACAAGCCCTGTTTAAATGTCTGTCTATACAAATCCTATTTGAAATTAGTCTCCATGTGGTATTTAAGGTTTATAGTGTAACTATTAATAATTTACCCAAATTTTTAACATGTACATTACTGGTTTAGGGTGAGCAAAGTTTTGTGACCAAGGGCCTCATGTATAAAGATGGGTGGGAATGTTACACACACTTGGGTAGCGCTATTTTTTCCCAGGTTTTTGAGCAGTTTCTTTTTTTCTTTTAGATTATGATTTGATTTTTTTAAGCTTACAATATGATTTTCCACCTAAAAAGAGCAGGAAACTGGGCCATCAGTTTTCAGTTGTCGTACTCAGAAGGGACTCAAAGGGTTTCAGGAAGGCACTTAAGGATCACCGCTCTGTAGATGATATTCATTCTTCATAATTTATATTTGATATTAGTGTTGAATTTGATTCTTTTAATGTACCCCAAATGGCAGTTAATATTTATTTATTAAACTTCTAATATATTTTTCCATAATGAAAAAGTGTGCTTAGAGTCTGAAGTGACACCACATTTTCTTAAAGCTTGGCTGTAATGCTGTTCTGAAATCCAGGGGTCTCTTTTCTCTCAGCTTCAGTGATTGATGAATCTTGCAATTTTCCTGGCATTCAACAATATTTCAGCCAGTCACACTATTTTATCCAATCTTCTAACATTTTTAAAAACATCAGATCACAGTTTGATTCAATAGCCTATTATCTTCTTTGGGGTGAAGGGGGCATCCTAATGAAATATGTGACTGCCTTCCTCAGAGATTCCTGTCTAAATTAACATTTTTTATCAGCTATGGGACATCCCAGGCCAAGGAAATGTTAGAATGTAATCACTACAAAAGTAGGAACTCAAAAGTAGGAAATTACTTTTTGTGTGGCTTCAGGAAATGAAGTGATTGCTGTGGACTGGAAAGGGCTAAAAGATGTGGACCAGATCAATATGGACAGCACCAGCTCACTCCATGGAAGCAGCATCCACAGACCATCTACTGAGGTGAGCATTCATTCCATATCATAGATAAGAGAGCATTCAAGGATCATGAGCAAAGAGAATTCCCCAATCAAAACCATAGAAACCAGGATGTTCCAGGATGAAGATCCGGGATCTTTCAAATAGTCTAAGAGGGTGGAGGTGTTTTATTGCAGACAATGATAGGGTTTTTTGAATTTTCATTTTGACTTAATATAGATTGGCAGGAAACCAATAATTGTTTGGAATTTGAATCCAATAAGTTTCTAGAACTATTAGCTATCAAAAATGTCTTGGCAGTATTCCATGAAGTGCCTAGGATAAATCCTTATCTGTGAAATTTTTCTAATGAGCACTGGCCAGATAAAACCTCTCATGTTCTCTAAAATATCCTCTTGTATTGTTGTGATAATGCAGATAATTTTCTCCTTTTGCTATAGAATCTCTATTCAGTTCAGGCCATTTAATGACTTGGTAGTAAGTCTTGTGCATCAAGTATGGCCAGCCCTGGTCCCCTAGAGGCCTCTGATTTTTTTTTTTCCTCTTGGCACTCAGCTAAGAACCAGATTGGATTGAGTATTATTATGATGGAGTAGAAAATGTGAATGCAGGAAGTGTCCTCCCTTTTTAATTACATAACAATCAGCCTGCCAACTACCAAGCAGCAGAATTTCAGAGGGGAAAACAGCACACTATATGCTTTTCTTTCTGCTATAATCATGCAGCTCTCCCCACAATACTTGGATGATTTACACAGAGAAAAGCTGTTTCTAGGTCCAATCAATTGCAGGAGGGGTGCCTGAAGAAGTTCAAACTTTTCAGGCCCATGTATTGAAATTTGGTTAAGGAAAAACATAGGGACAGGCTCTTTGTGTATATGTGTTTTCATTATCCATCAGCATAGAGTAGATAGCTTCAGATGGATTGTCCTTCTTGCATAACTTTGTTTGATTTTCTGATAATTGTGTGTGGCCTACTTATCTAATAGGGTGTATGAAATTAAATTTAATGAGCTTTTTGGAATAGATAAATGCTATTCAAGCATGACATGTTTAGTTTTTATGAAAGTCTTGCAAATAGATGGGAGCATTTTGATGTAGGCTTACTTAGACTTTGACTCCTGAAATCTCTCTTCAGGGAATTTTGACTACTCAATGTGATATCCATTTGAATGGTAGGAGAATTGGTTCAGGTGGTCCCATTTTTCTCCATTTTTAAAATTTCTACCGGCATCTCATGGACCACTGTTATAAAACAATTATTGGACTACGCAGAGCTTTGCCTTCATTCAGAATCAGTGGCCCAATAATTAAACCAGACTAGTCTTGTCTATTTTGACCACTAACTTCTCTCAATGCCAGAAAAGCAATTTTCTGAAGTACTGTTACCAGAACCTCTTTTAATTTGAGATGTGCTAGACAGAAGTTCTTAAGAGTAAAGTGTGACTTCAGCCATTTCTCTTTAAGGACATGTATTGTAATTAAAATATTTAATATTTAATCTTAGAATCATTAAATAGACAAGCATTGCTAAACAACTATGAAAAACTATGCTTGAAAGCAGGTTTAACAGCACACTTCATTGGTTAAATTTGCATTAGACTTCCATGTTTTCACATATATATATATGAATCCAGCTCTAGGTGAGGCTACATTGCTTGAGATAAGACACATATGGTGCTGGAAAAGGTTTTCTAAATGTTCAGGAATGTACTGTATTCCAGGGGTGGGTTCTAAATTTTTTTACTACCGGTTCTGTGGGCGTGGCTTATTTTGTGGGTGTGGCTTGGAGGTCATGTGATTAGGTGGGCATGGCTAGCTGGTCAGAGTCATTTCTGGAAGGTCCTCACACTTACGACCAGTCCTTGCACTTACGACCCGACTCATTTGTTTGCTTTTAACACTGATCAGCTATAGGACGGCCCTTTGAAGCCCCGCGGCAAGAGTTTAAACAGTTTTTTTCCCTCTAGTCATCAGCTGGGACTCAGGAGGCAGCAATAGATTGGGGGTGGGACCAAATAAAAGGTAAGAATAATGTGGGGGGTGGGGGGTGGGAGGGCGGGGGGGGGAGTACCAGTTCGGTGACGTCATATCGTCACCGCTACTGGCTCGGCCGAACCAGACCGAACCGGGAGGAACCCACCACTGCTGTATTCCTATATAGCTGGCTTCAGATCCATCCAGGAAGCAAAGTGGACCTCCTATGATGAGTTAATGACATTGCTGGGTACTTTTCATTATACTACCCTGTTTCCCCCCAAATAAAACATCCCCTGATAATAATCCCAATCAGGCTTTTGAATGCATGGCAATAAGGCCAAGCACTTATTTCAGGGTTCAAAGAAATATAAGACAGGGTCTTATTTTCGGGGAAACACGGTAGTAAATCCAGTTTCCTTGTGTTGCAGGAGTTACTCTTAAGACAACAGCAGACAGTGCTTACCCTTCAGTGCCATCAGCTGATTGTTGGAGGACTCATAGGGATTTCTGAGGAAATGTGAAGCCATGTCAACTAACAATCCTAAACTGTTTTCCTGTCTATATGCAATCTCAGAAACAATATATGAGATAGCATTTAGGAAACTGAAAGGAAGAATTGAAGAGCTGAGTCAGGAGGAAGAAAAATTCAATTAGACAGAAGGATGAGAGAAAAGTATTTATATATAGATAAAAGTAGAGCAAATATTGGGAGGAAAGCTTTTCTATAAGTAAAGTGCCACATCAAAAAATGGATGAGTAAGGAAAATAATAAAAGGAAGGTAGCTTTCAGGAAGAGTATTTCACCTTGACAGAACGAAAGGAAGATGAACAAAGAAGAAAGCTAGAATGGAAGAAGATAAGAAGGGAGAAAGTAAAGATATTTTGCTATAGGCACTTTTTCCCCTTCTGTTCAGTTGTGTCCAATTCTTGGGCACTTCCTGGACAAGTGCCAGCAATTTTCTTGGCACAGTTCTTTGCCATTACCTCCTTCCTACGGCTGAGAGAAAGTGATTGGCCCAAGGTCACCCAGCTAGCTTTGTGCCTAAGCTTTAGGCAGTTTTATAAATCTATATCTACTTAATCATCTACTGCTGCTATAAATAAGTTTTCAACACATTGTTTAAATGAACATCTGACAGTATCATTGATGTTCAGTTCCATGTAGCTTCAATCCTGGAATAATTATATTTTCCCATCACGACTCAGTTTGCTTTTTCCTCTCCCCAATCTTTATTTATTGTGCTATACACTTACAACCGTAACTATTATCAAGAACAGTCTCTCCCAAAACATGCATCCTGATCTCTGAAATCCTTAGCAGAGGAAGCGATAAAGTCAACTGCTACATGAAACGAATATGGTATGGAGAGAGTTTTGGTATGTTACTAATGTTTTATCTTAATTCTTATGTAGCAAACACGGACAGATTTCTCCTGGGATGGCATTAATGTGAGTACATCCAGCACTGTAGCTGAGTCAGTCTGTCTATGTGAGAGTCTTGCTTCTGGTGGATCTTGAGGTGACCATTAGGGATCCATCTTGCTTCTAGTAAATTCTGGGTCATATCTTAGATTGAGCATGTTTCTGCTTCTAGTCCAATTGATACTTTATCCAGAAAAACAAATAATTGATCTGAATGGCAGCTCAACACACTGAAGATTTATGTGTTTCAAGGTCAAATTCCAATTAGCTAAACATTTTGACCATGATCCCACAACAGACCCCCTCAGCAGCAGAAAATCTGATCTGTGAGTGGATGGGTATTCAAAATCCGCTCTTAAAGTAGATGGATATTTGAATGACTACTTTGCTAGCTGTTTTGAAAATGCCTGCCTGGACTCAAGGACATAGGTTAATTTTAATTTATATTACAAGCATTTTTATAAGATATTATAACTATCATTTGCAAGTATAATCCAAAAACATCTATTTTAATGACTCCTTTATTTTCAATTTCTTTTTTATCATAGCATTTTAAAATAATATAGACTTTATCCAAATTATTCAGACTCTCCTAGTTTTGTAAATGTATACATAAATGCAAACACATACAATTCTGTAAAAGTAGTACATAAAAATCACCTTTCAAACTGTTCATTAAAGAATGTGAATGCCATTAAAGAAGTTAGGTCCTGTAGTCTTCATCACCAAAAAAACTAAACATCCAGAAAAGAAAATTTATCTAGATTATCCTAGATAAGGATATCTAGGATAATAAACCATAAACCATATTCTGTATTAGCCACAATATGCTGTACTTGGACAATGAAACATGATAAAAAAAGTCTACCACAAGAATACCCCCAAGACAAATTATTTAAAAGAAAAAAACTCACACAGTAGAGAAAAAAGCAAATATATTCATTCTGTATATCTATGAAGTACACAGCTGGCACTCTGTATATTATTCAGGGAGTAACACTTCTAATAACTATTTTGTATGTTCTGCTAAGGAGAGATTGTGATTAAATGGGAGTCATCCATTTAATTTTCTCACTAACTGTCATATAAATTGCTTAGATCAAACAATAATGAGCTACTCAAAGGCATACAATAATACTCAGATCATGGCTAAATATAAATGTCTATCCTTTAATGCTTTGAGTACAATTTTTATTAGACAACCAATGACTTTTGTAGCCCATTTTCTGGAGACAAGTATCAAATCATAGGACATGCTAGAGTAATTACAATATATGTGCATTATACTGCCATTTGTATTTTAAAGGAAAGTAGCTATCAGGCCCCAAAGCAACACTAATCTTCAACTTCCTTCTTTCTGATGCTTGGGTTTTCTGTGTCCCACACAATACCGTTTGCAGTAAATGGCAAATGCAGGAAGAATGGCTAATCTAGTGTATGTATGGGGAGGGGATTTTCAGTAAGAAGAGAGAATTTCAGGAGTATGGATTCTTACAGATTGTATGGATAATATAGAAGGAAAATTAACTGACACATCTGTGGTTTTGGATTTTGTACCCAATTTCAATTCCTTTATTTTTTTCATTTTGTGATTGCACACCATGTTCCTCAACAATAATGTTGAGTGTTTCCTTTGTGTAGCATTCAAAGATGAGAAGTAGGAACAAGAAAAAAAAAACCCAAGACATGAGGTATGCTCTATTACTTGCTGTAGAGCAGAAGAAGTAGTGACTCTGTGCAGAGTTCCTGGAATCTAGTCTTTCCTTTATCATTCTGGTTTCTATACTAAATCAAAATAAGAAAGCAGCTGGGTAAATCTTCACCTTTGAAAAATACTTTCTGACCTTATCTACTCAGTATTTATCTGAATCCAAATAACAGTAATCCGCTCTTATTCTTCTCTACTCACTCAGACCACCAATTTACAGCATTATACAGCTATCGCTGTGATATAAGCCTGTCTAAATTTATAATCCACTGCCACGATGATGGTGTATTATGTTATTAGTTGTTATGTTAGAAATGCTCTGAAGCACTTGGGAGCTTTGCATACACAATAGGTTTTACCTTGAACTGTATTTATTTTCTGTCTTTTAACCTTCTCATATAATGTATCATAAATTGCTGGCAAAACACATTCCAGCCAGACACCAAATGTAACTTTAGTTCATTAGAGCTGATGTAAACTAATACTTGCCTTAGAAATTTTCTGCAGCTACTGTTATTTGTTCTTCTTTGTTCCTTCCATTTCAGATTTATATTTCTTGTTTTCATAGAAACTCAGATAAGAATACCTCCTGCTCCTTTTCTCTGTCTCATGTTTATTTCTTGGTATGACTTGTTTTCAGCTATCCATGGAAGATACAACCTCAATTCTTCCCAAACTGAAACGAAACTCAAATGCCTATGGGATTGGAGCTCTTGCTAAATCATCATTATCTGGTGAGGATCTCAGACCTGTGAATCTGAAATTGTTGTACTTCTTACTAACCTGGGTTTTATCCACTTTTTGCCCTAACTTCAAATCTTTATGAAATAACGGGAGTAAAAAGAAACTTTTGGTAACTTTATTGCCTACCCAAATTGCAGGATTAAGTGTCACATATTCATCAATTCCCTCGTTGCCACTATGTCTTGGAATTGGTTCGTTACTGCTTCCCATTTCTGTGTTGGAGCAGGTAGGTGTGGTTGAGTGCATAACTAGAATTCACTATTGTCTGTCTGAGGTAAAAATAAAAACTGGACAGCACCCATTATCTTTCACAAATTACAGAACAAGGTCTTTTTTGCTAATGCAAAAAATAAAATCTTCCCCCCACCACAATAAGGGGGGGGAGTGATGTATTCTTTCTTCTCTTGACATTTAACTGCTAATGCACTTCTAAGGCTTTATGCTTTATTAACACATATATGGTTTCTTGCCAACAGCCTTCCTAAATTTAATACCTTTCAGTACTGAATCACAACTCTCAGATTAACTGAATGTGGGGGAGCCAAGGACCAAAGTTCTAAAGAACATAGGACTGAGGAGTGCTTTCCTAAAGTTATGTGCTGATCTCCCCTTTATTTCAGTGCAAAAGTGTTGCTTGAGGATGAGTGAGAATGAACAAGCGAAAATTTAGTCAGGCAAGAAAAAGAATCTTTGGATAGCGAAACTTTGTGCTCTGGATAGAGATTCCACTTTTGGGGACCCTTAGTTCTAGAGTACTCTACCTATGGCAAAAGCCGAGTGACTGGGATGGTCAGGAACTAGGTTGGTTCTCCAGACTTCACTTTGGTTATCCATTCAGTAAGGGTGACAAGGATGGACTATAATCTGCAGCTGCCTATAAAATGATCCATTTCAAATGTTTTGGGATATGGAATGTCTGGGCTACATGGTACTGGATTTAACCCCTAAAGCAGCTGTTAAGGGTTAAATTATTTAGAGGATGTCATCCTCACCAGTACCAACCTATTCATCTTTAAAGACCAGTAATTTCTCTTGCCTTCTTTGAGGGTGACAAGCTGACCAATACAAAACAACAGGATTTTCTACAGTACTCTACGTTCCTGGAATGGTTGGCATCTAGAAGCTATCAAGCCTCATCAATTTTAGAAAGTCCTGAATACATATTTATTCTTTTCTGCTTTTCATGAGAGCGATGTGAGGATAGTTCTGGGATTAGATAAAGTTGTATTTTGATTTTAGTATTGGCTGGTCTTAGTATTATTATAATGCTGTGATTTTTGCCCTTTATCAGTGTTTACTATTTCATTATTTATGCATTTATTCCATGTGATTACATTATGTAAGCAGCCTTGGGAAGGATTTTGTCCTTAAAAGCATTTTAAATAACAGAATTTTCTATTCAATTTGCTCATAATAGAGAAAAAGGAAAGAATTATACCAAAGATTCACAGAATTAAAGAAGTTCTATAAATCTGTTTAAAACTTTTGAAAATCTTAGTCATAACCAGGAAAAGAAGCAAGTGCTAGAATTAATTAACATTAATCTTTCATGGTTGAAAACATTCTGAAAATAGACAACCATGTTTTTATTAACAATCAATATATTACTGTTAGTATATTTAACTTTTGATGAATGAACATTAAGTTGTATAATTTCATGTTGTTGCCTACTATAATTTCTATAAACCTTTTGATTTGTAGGTAGAAAAATTATTTCCTGCCCCATAAAGAGCAAAGGTTGGGGAATAGACAGCTAAAATCAATATTCTGTCTTTTTTATGTAATACATAAAATGTAATACATTTCTGTTAATTTCTTTATGTAATACATAGATCAGTTTTGTTGTGTGTCTTATTAAATTCTCTAACTGCCATTAGGCAATGTCAATGGCACATTTTTCAAGTGCTTTAGGATCAGTCTAGATACGTATAAATTCATCTCTTTTTCCCTCCTGCTGTGCTGCAGCCAAAGACCCACCCCAGATTTGCTCTTGTGCGCATCAGGAGAAAAACTACCATAAGTGCCAATGAAAACTTCTCTCTGCAGGCATAGAGAGCAAATTTATAAAATACATGATGTTTGGGTGAGGAGAGAAGGCGATTTCTAGGAGAACCATCAGGGTTAATTCCTCAGCGATGCAGTCCTGATTTTGCTCCCCATAACATTTTTTTAGAAAGCATATTGCTTATGCACATTTATTATCATATTTTGTTGGATGTTTAAAATTCATTATACATGTTGTTATATTGTGGCCCCAATTAGCCTCTTGCCGTCGAGCCCAGATTCTCCTCTGCAATGAGAAAAAATTGTATTGTTCAGATAAAAAGATGGTAAAGCAATTCAGTTTTGGAGTTCCCTGGCGCATATTTTTTTACCTTTATGGGGAGTCTCCTGTAACAGTAGAGCAATTATGTTGGTACAGGAAGAGAGAACAAAGTAGACTTGTCCTAGGTTGCCATGACAGATTGCTCTGGTGCTGTATAATAGCCCCTCTTTGTTTTATTAATGTCTGGCGCCTTAGGGATATCCCGCACCATGAAGGATCACGTCACCAAGCCCACTGCCATGGGGCAGGGTCGTGTTGCACACATGATTGAGTGGCAAGGCTGGGGCAACGGCAGTAGCCAGCAGCATACTCATGAGACAGTACGCAAGGATGCAGATGCTTACTCTGACCTGAGTGATGGAGAAAAAGAAGCCCGATTCCTTGCAGGTATGCTACCACCTTTCTGTATGTGAATGGCTCTAGGTAGACAAGGAGGAAGAGGAGGAGGAGGAGGAGGGTAAGGGGGATACAGAATAGTTTTTCTAGATTTGTGGAATCATAATGACTGTTCCTCTATTATTATGGTTGCTTGCTCAATTAGTCAGATGTTTAGACTGGATTTGACATTGTTGTCTACCTGTTGAGTCCTTCCCAAACACCTGCATAAGGCAGATGTTGTTATTTCATTAGAATCAAAATTCCAAATCTATTTATTTGGAATATAGCTTTTCTTTGGATTGCATAGATGGACTGAGGATATTCAGATGTTTGGCCATAACAATTTCTGATCTGTTCCTCTTTGAAGAAGTGTGAAAATAATCCAAGAGTTATTTTAGAGGAGATATGCTTACTCTGGAGTGGATCTGGACCCTTCAAATCTCTCAGTATAGATAATATCTTTTCACTATCAAATAAATAAAGATTTCAATTGAAAATGTCTCTATGCTGAATTATTTCTTTTCCCTCCTTAGATATTATAGTTCATATTTCTGGCTCTGATATCATGTATAATTTTACTATACAATTCTGTATTCCTATTCCATATTTTTAGCAACTTCCAAACATTGCTGAATGCTTTGAGGGTGGGATTTATTCCTGTGTACCTATATGTACCTATATGTGTACCTATATGTTACACCGCCCTGAGTCCTTCAGGAGAAGGGCGGTATAGAAATAAAATTATTTATTTATTTATGTTTGAGACACCCGTTCTGATACAAAATTGTCCATTCAAAATATAAAATTTCAGAATCTAGGTTGGAATTTTGAGACAGAATATTGATCAGGATATTGGACAGTGAGACAGTAAAAAGAAAGACAGTGAAGTGACAGATGTATGCAATTATTGGCAAGTGGGAGAAAGGAATGACTTTGCATCATTGACATTTACTCTTTTCTGTCCTTTGATATTTTAGGAGTGATGCAACAGTTTGCTATCTCAGAAGCCACACTGATGGCCTGGTCTTCCATGGATGGTGAGGATGTAAGTGTCAACTCCAATCAGGAAAACCAAGCTGGCAACTACAATGAAAACTATCAAGAGATGATGGAGAATCAAGGTGAATATTTATTTTCCTCTTAGGCTTCCAGGAGATGGACATAAAGCTATAGGGAGACAGGTAATCTTTTTCTCATGAGACAATTAGAGAAGACTAAGGCTATACTGATTGGGAGAAGCATACCAGTCCTAGTTATCTGTTATGAACTTTCTTTTTATTTGTGCAATACATCGGCTAAGCACTAAGCAGGAAAATCCTAGTTTTTAATATTTTATCAGCACTGAACACATTAAATAATGTTAAGAAAGCTGCCATCAGCCTTAAATCCCCTAATAATGCCCAATGATAGAAGGTTATTGTAACCAGTATTCAGTTAATATTATCTAGATCACCGAACACTTTAAGGCACAGCTTGTATTCTGTATTGTATTATTTCCTCTACTTTCATTATTTGTCCCCCAACACCCCCAAAGAGACTGGTAGGTCTCTTTGTGCCTCAAGCTTTGTAGAATTTAGGTCAAACTTGTGTCTAGACCATGTTGCTTCAGAATACAAATAGAGGCTGATGCAACTCAATGGATGTCCTCCAGACTGGCTTAAAATCCCTCTCAGTAGCAAGCTGGGAAATTACTAAATCTAACCTTCCCTCTAATGTACTAATTGTCAACAAGCAGATGGTATTTATTTAAAGAAGATCATTTGGGATGGTGAACCATTCTACTGGTAATAAGGTAGAGCTATTCCAGGGGTGTCAAATTTGCCGTGTCACATTTTCGTTACGTGACGTATCACAACTTTTTCCCCTTCGTTAAAATGGGGATGGGCGTGGCCAGCATGTGATGCATCTGGCCCATGGGCCACAAGTTTGACACACCTGAGCTATTCTATATTAACCAGGCCTGCTTACATTCCAGTCAACATATATACAGTTTGTATACGTATACATATAGTTGATATGTGCATTCATAATGTTTTAAGAAATTTACAAATATATGTTTACATTTAAATATACATACCGTGTTTCCCCGAAAATAAGACAGGGTCTTATTTTCTTTTGACCCCCTCCCCCCAAATAAGGGCTTGGCCTTATTATCGGGGGGGGTCTTATTATTTTGGAGATGCAGGAGGCGGTGAGCATGGGACTGGATGTCCCGTTGCTGCCATCGCCTCCCCTCCCCATTCTTCACATTGGCCACTGCCCTGGCGTGTCCCACCGCCACTGCTTCCTCGTGGAGCAGGACTCTGCAAGGCTTGTGCTGTTGCATGCATGAACTGCAGCACCGACACGAGCTTCATCATACCAGCACAGCTGGCGTCCTGCCGCTCGCAGCTGTGCCGGTATGTCGAACCTCGCGGCAATGCTGCAGTTCCTCCATACAACGGCACAAGCCTTGCAGAGTCCTCTACGAGGTGGCAGTGGTGTCGCAACAAGAGCCTTGATGGTACAGTGGTTTAATGCACCCTGTTATTAACACAGCTGCCTGCAATTTCTGCTGGTTCGAATCTCTCCAAGGCTCAAGGTTGACTCAGCCTTCCATCCTTTCTAAGATAGGTGAAATGAGGACCCAGTTTGTGGGGGCAATAAGCTGACTTTGTATAAAATATACAAAAGAATGAAGGCTATTGCTTAACGCATGTAAGCCGCCCTGAGTCTCCGGAGAAGGGCGGCATATAAATCAAATTAAAAAAAAAAAACAAGTCTCACAAAGACTCATTTCTGGCAAGAGGGGTGGGGGAGAAGCGAGACGCATGGAGTGAGACGTGGCTCCCCTTGCCGTCTCCTCTCCCCCCCATCCCAGCTGGGCATGACAGGGCTCCTGCCCCTCGCTTAGCCACCTGCCCCCTTTAGGGTGCAATTTGGAGGTGGCAGGTGGGAGAAGCATATCCCACCCCACCTGCCACCCTTCTCAATAAAGAGATGGTGGGGAAGGGAAGCAGCCAGGCTGCTGCTGCCATTGGGGTGGGACGTGTTGTGCCGCGAGACGCGCTTCTTACCTTTCCAGCACCATCACGTTCCTCGCCTTTCTGTCCAGGGAGACACATTGTAGAAAAAACTTTCTCGTGAGTTCAAGGAGTTTGGCTGAACTCACGAGAAAGTTTTTTCTACAACATGTCTCCCTAGACAGAATGGCGAGGAACGTGATGGTGCTGGAAAGGTAAGATGCACGTCTCGCGGCCTAACACGTCCCGTCCCACCCCAATGGCAACAGCAGCCTGGCAGCTTCCCTTCCTCACCGTCTCTTTATTGAGAGGGGTGGCAAGTGGGGCGGCGTAGAAGCGGGATGCGTGACTTACCTTTCCAGCACTGTCGCGTTCCTCACCATTCTGTCCAGGGAGACACATTGTAAAAAAACCTTTCTCGCGAGTTCAGCCAAACTCCTTGAACTTGCGAGAAAGGTTTTTTTACAATGTGTCTCCCTGGACAGAATGGCGAGGAACGCAACGGTGCTGGAAAGATAAGCCTGCTTCTTGCCTGCCCCACCTGCCACCCCTAAATTGCACCCTAAATGGGGCGGGTGGTGGCAGGTGGATAAGCAAGGGGCAGGAGCCCTGTCATGCCCGGTGGGGGGAGTGGGGCACATAGTTGGTGGGGGGACTTATTTTGCAGGGGTGGCTTATATTATCACATGTTCTGAAAAGCCCGATTGGCCTTATTTTCAGGACATGTCTTATTTTCGGGAAAACACGGTATTAGTTATCCACATTTAACAAATATGTCCATAAAAAGATTTCTGGAGGATAGCTAAATGTCCTTTTACATTCCTTTCTTTCCCAGAATAAACAAGTGGAATATTTTAACCATTATTAATTATTTCTTTGTTGCTGAAGAAATAAATAATTAATAAACAATAGAAATATAAGTTTTTGAATTTTCAATCTTTAACTTATTTTAAAGATACAAGCAAATCATAATATCACTGCTATCATGTTACACAAAAGGAAGTTCTAACTTATTCCATGAGAACTGTGTGTGACTTTGCTCTCTTGAAAATTGCCAATTCAAGCTGAATCATTATACAATATGAACTATATTCCTGTTAAAATGTTTATCTATACTATAAAAGTGCTACTATAATCAAGTAAATAAAAATGATATGAAAAGAAAACAGAATCTGCTATGACCAGTTTAATAAGGTTGACTCAGCCTTCCATCCTTTCTAAAGTAGGTGAAATGAGGACCCAGTTTGTGGGGGCAATAAGCTGACTTTGTATAAATATACAAAAGTATGAAGGCTATTGCTTAACGCATTGTAAGCCGCCCTGAGCCTCCGGAGAAGGGCGGCATATAAATCAAATTTAAAAAAAAATAAATAAATAAGGGTTTAAAGAGAAGGAAGTAAGAGGAATATTTTGAATAAAAGTAGCATTATCTTAGAACAATACAAAAAGTAGGATAGGATGGAATCCAGGAATATACAACTTTACTCAGCTGATGGGCCTTGTGTAGCATATGAAGACTTCTACTTCAAAACCAGATGGGGCCACTTTCAATATCTTTTCTTGCTTCTATACATCCTTCCTTTGTTTTATTATTTTTTACATTTTATTTTTCATTTATTCATACGTGTAAGTTTTACTTAACCCTATCGAGAGACTCTCAGAGGATCACAAGCATGCTATAGGTCCGTGATGGCGAACCTATGGCACCTGTGCCAGAGGTGGCATGCAGCGCCCTCTGTGACGGCATGCGAGCCTTCAACCCAGTTCAGCTCTGCTGCGCATGCGTGCGTGGCTCCTGCCAGCCAGGTGGTCTTCGGGTCTCTGCCATGCATGTGTGAGGGGGGGTGGAGGCAGAGGGCGGGGCATGTGTGGGGGCGTACGATCGCATGTTCAGGCGGCAGGGCACATGCTTAGGGGGTGCACATTGCATTTGGGTGGTTCAGACATGCGCACATTCACGCGCCATGCGCACTTTGGGCATTCAGTCTGGAAAAGGTTAGCCATCACTACTATAGGTAGTCCTTACAACTCTTTATTTAACCATCATTAGGATGATGCTAAAAAAAAGATAGTTATGATCTGTCCTCACTTAAAATGGTCACAGCATCCCAGTGTTCATGTATTCAGAATTCAGTTACTTGGCAATAGGCATGTATTTATGATGGTTGCAGCATCTGGGGTCACATGATTGCCATTTGTGACCATCCCAGGGGTCTTGTAACAAGCAAAGTTAGTGGGAGAAGCTGGATCCTTTAATGACTGAGGCAAAAAAGATTGTAAAATGCCCCGAGAGGTGGCATGCTGCAAAGAGGGGGCTGCGGGGTTTTTTAAAATTGTCCTTGTCTAAACTTTTAAGGGGTTGGGGGAGGGGGGTGGGATTGGAATTAGGGTTGTGGGTTTGGGGGATAACCCACTAGGGGGAGAGTCGGGCTTGGCCAGGACGTTCGGCGGGGGGGGGAATCTGGAGGGGGTCGAGCTGGTCCAGACTGTGTTTTTACCATCGGTACTGTGTGTGGGAGAGGTAGATATGGCGGGAGCAGGGGGCCATATCATGTTAAGGGAGCACGCACCCGCTGTCTTCAAGCGGTAGGGTGCTCCGGCCCCCAAGGCTCTACCCATTCTCCAGGTAGTACAGACCTTCAGGGCCCGGGCCTTTGCCTGATGCTGTGCAACGCCAGGTCCATAGTAAATAAAGCCCCCCTCATCTGTGATCTTGTTTACAAGGGGGGAGTGGACCTGGCGGGTATTACGGAGACCTGGTTGGGCCCAGAGGGAGGGGTCCCTCTGGTAGAAATGTGCCCACCAGGTTTCCACGCATTCCATCAGCCAAGGTCACAGGGGAGGCGCGGGGGAGTAGCGGTTATCATTAGAGAAGGCCTTAGGCAGAGTGAGACCACTGTACCTCAGACAGCTGGTTGTGAGTCCCTCCTTGTGAAGTGGGGCCACGGGGTTCAGATGGGTTTGCTGATCACGTACCTGGCTCCCTGCCATGTGGTGGCAGCCCTGCCCAAGCTACTCAATGTTATTGCCGCGGTGGCGGTTGATACCCCCAGACTTATGGTCATGGGGGATTTCAACCTGCCATCCGTGGGTGAGGCGTCTGAGGTGGCTCAGGAGTCCATGGCTTCCATGATGGCCATGGACCTGACCCAACTAATTCATGGCCCTATGCACACTGGGGGAAACACACTGGACTTGGTTTTTGTCTCTGGACAGTGGTTGAGTGATCTCGAGATAGGGGATATAGTCATTGAGCCCTTGTCATGGTCAGATCACTCGCTCCTTCGCCTTGACCTTCGAACCGCGGCACCCCGCTGCAGGGAGGCGGAACCGATAAGATGGTACCGTCCTAGGCGCCTGATGGAACCTGATAGGTTCCAGATGGAGCTTGGGCCAATCCCGGAGGTTCTGGCTCACGCCTCGTCTGGGGACCTAGTGGCCGCCTGGGATAGAGCGGCTGCTGGAGCCCTGGACCGAGTCGTGCCTTTGCGGCCTCTAACCCGGCGCCGATCTCGCCTGGCTCCTTGGTTTACCGAGGAGCTGAGGGAGATGAAGCGCCGGAAAAGACGCCTAGAGAGCTGTTGGAGGGCTAGTCTTTCTGAATCTGACCGAACACTGGTAAGATCTCATATTAGGAGTTACCTAGTGGCGATAAAAGCAGCAAAATGTACCCATTTTACTGCTCTTATTGCATCATCAGATAATCGCCCGGCCGCCCTGTTTAGGGTGACCCGCTCCCTGCTCCACCAGGAAGCGCGGGAGGACCCCTTGGAGGGAAGAGCCGAGGATTTTGTTCAGTATCTGCATGACAAAATCACTCAGATTCGGGCAGTACCATCTGTACACTGATGACACCCAGCTGTACATCTCCACCCCGGACCACCCCAACGATGCCCTTGAAGTGATGTCCCAGTGCCTGGAGGCCGTACGGATCTGGATGGGGAGAAACGGGCTCAGGCTCAACCTATCCAAGACCAAGTGGCTGTGGTTTCCGACGTTCCGATATAGTCAGCTGGCACCATCGCTGGCTATTGGGGGCGAATCATTGGCCCCCACGGAAAGGGCTCGTAACTTGGGCGTCCTCCTGGATTCACGGCTGTCTTTAGAAGAGCACTTGACGGCCATGACCGGGAAGATTTTTCATCAGGTTCGCCTGATTCGCCAGTTGCGTCCCTTTCTAGATCGGGACTCGTTACGCACAGTCACTCATGCCCTCGTCACCTCTCGTCTGGACTATTGTAACGCTCTCTACATGGGGCTCCCCTTGAGGTGCATCCGGAGGCTCCAACTGGCGCAGAGTGCGGCCGCGCGGGTGGTTATGGGAGCAGCGTGGAGCTCCCATGTAACAACTCTCCTGCGCGAGCTGCACTGGCTCCTGATGGTCTTCCGGGTGCGCTTCAAGGTTCTGGTTACCACCTTTAAAACGCTCCATGGCTTAGGACCTGGTTACTTACGGGACCGTCTACTACCATCAATAGCCTCCCACCGACCAGTACGCTCCCACAGAGAGGGGCTCCTCCAGGTGCCGTCGGCCAAACAATGTCGGCTGTCAGCCCCTAGGGGGAGAGCCTTCTCTGTGGGGGCACCGACGTTCTGGAATGAGCTCCCCCCAGAGATACGGAGGATTCCGGATCTGCACACTTTCTGCCGTGAGCTGAAGACTCTTTTATTTCATCAAGCTGGCCTCGCCTAAATCTTCTCCCTTTTAAGTGTAAATTTTAAATTTTTACTGTATTTTAAAATATGGGTATTTTAAATTATGGGTATCAATTCAGCCAAATTTATTTAATTCATTTTATTTGATTTTTAATTTTGTATATGTATGTGTTTTATTTCATGGCTGTTCACCGCCCTGAGTCCTTCGGGAGTAGGGCGGTATAGAAATTCAATAAAATAAAATAAATAAAATAAAATAAAATAAAATAAAATCAAATCAAATCAAATCAAATCAAATCAAATCAAACACAACACACTGAATGACCGCATCGGTTAACAGCGGAAGTTCCGGACTCATTTGTGGTCATAGGTCAAGAACTACCTGTATTAAAATGTGACCCTTATAAACAATTGTTTTTAAAATAATAAACAAATTGCTGATCAAATTTCAGGGGCAAAGAATTTTAGTAATAGCTGAAATAAACCCCCCTCCCAAATATAGTACAATGGCTTCTTTATCAGCAGAGGGTGAAATGATACCAAGAATCTAAATAGACAGAATAGCAAGTGAAAAAAAAAAAGGTTATTGAAATACAGTAATAGAGCAAAAGCTGTTTTACTTATTCTTGGGTGGAGGCTTGTGGGAAACATAACTGACAAAGTAAATACCAGTTTTGCAGCAAAAAATTTTTTAAAAAGAAAGAAAACTGGTCTGAGTTTTTGGGATACTTCTATTGTTATTGTTTTGTTTTTAATGGATATAATTGACCATTAAATCACTGCCTCAAAAATGGAAAAGATTTTTTTTTTAAAAAAAGAAAGAAACTAACTCCACCTCCTCTGGGGCCATAAATGAGCTGCATGTAGTACAGTATGTGATTTGTAACTTTTGCACTCCTAGATTAGGGCAGAGCTGGAATGCAATTTCAATCTTTAGTCTTTCATTTTGTAGCCTCAGAGCTGCTATAAGATGATAGCAATAGCAATAGCACTTAGACTTATATACCGCTTTACAGCCCCTCTCTAAGCAGTTTACAGAGTTAGCATATTGACCCCAACAATTTAGGTCCTCATTTTACCCATCTCAGAAGGATGGAAGGCTGAGTCAACCTTGAGCCCGGTGAGATTTGAACTGCCAAATTGCAGTCGGCCGGCAGTCGGCAGAAGTAGCCTGCAGTACTGCACTCTAACCACTGCATCACCATGATTGTATGTGTAATGTGTTTGCTAGAAGTTTGACATCTTTCATTGCCTTCTCTCTGGTAGTCAGATCTCTTTCTTCTCTTGGATCTTTTACTCTTGTTTCAGATCACTGAAAAAAATGTCTCAAGACATTCTAAAATCCCCCACAGCAGCTCCCTGAAGCACAAAAGATTATGGTTCAAATCCAAGCATTTACATCTCATAGACACCTAACATGAATATGTATTCTCAGTCCATATTCACTTGATCTGTACATTGGATTAATCAAAGTATCTGGATATAAATCATGAATGCATCTTCACAGCTGTGGGATTCTGAGAGTCTAACAGCTGTGTAAGTAACCATTTTAAGGGATGTTCACTGTAAATTGTGTCCTCTCACAACCTCCTCAGGCAACTGCTGAGCAAGCTTGCCTTCCTGCCACAAAATCTTGTTGCTTATGTCTTTCCTATGTCTTCTTCAATTCTGCCTTTCACCTCTCTTTCTCATTTTTATTCTTCTCTTCCTACCTCCTATGTAGAACACCTGGCCCAGGTGCAGTATGACAGCTGGCCTCACTCTTACGTCTCACAAGGCATGTACTGCCTGGGTTCATCTGATGCTTGGGAAACCAGTGATCAGTCCCTCATTGCGTCCCCAGCTGCTGGCTCTTACCTCGGCCAGAACTTTGAAGAATGCCAGTCTAACCTGCAGGAAAGTGTTTTAATCCAGAACAACCTTATCCAGCAGCACCAACTGTTGCAAATGCAACAGCAGCAGCAACAGCAGCTACAGCAACAGCAGCAGCAACAACACCAGCAAGTGCAACAGGCTGTGTTCCAAAATACTGGCCTTGTAGATGTATGGCCAGTTCAGACAACTCCTAGTGGTGATGATAGCGTTGGTAACGGGGGGAATGCTGAATCCAGCACTCTTGTAGGAGTTCACGCAGAAGAGGAAGGGAACCCCGTGCTGGAGAAAGCCCCCCTGTTGAACAAGAAACCTTCTCCAGAAGAGGACGATGTTGTATGCCGGGATCTGGAGTCTCTTTCACCCAGAGAAGAGGCAGAGCCTGCTGCCCTTAGCCGCAAGGTTTCTGATGTTACATCATCAGGAGTTCAGTCCTTTGATGAGGAAGAAGGTGAAACCAATAACTGATGCTGGCTGTTGAAACCTTTGACAATATGCATGGGAAACACGGGTGGGGGAAAGTGTCAGGGAAGCCCCTCTCCAGCTCCTCAATTCCCCCTATCTCAATTCCCCAGGCTCCCCAGTTCCCCATAGCACACTTGTTTATCCTTAGATTTATGGAAAGGTAAGCCAAGGACCAAAGTGCTGGGCATTGCTAATTCCCCCCTCTCCTCCTGCACACGTTAGGCTGAACTTTTAAGACTTACTGCCCAGAAAGCTCAGGGAATGCAAGATAGTGGCCTCATGTGGACATTGCAAACAGTGGGCACAAGTTATGCTGATATCAAGAGTGGTTTTGGGAGGCTGATTCAATTAACACAGCCTCTGAGAAAATGCTGCTCTGGTCTGGTTCTTGGAACCTGGTGGATCAATGATAGGGAGAGAGGGAGATAACTTTGCAACAAAAAAGTCAGGCCTCATCAAGAATTCTGCTTATGGAAGTGAGGTGCTATTTGGAGAGAAGCTTTCACTTGAGGCCTAGAGGACCATGAAGTGGAGGGCATGGATCCAGACTGTGGGACTTTAGGGGTAGTGACTATTCTGCGATAAAACTGAGGTACTCTGAGTCCAATTCAAACCTCATTCTTCAGCACGTGTGCATGCATTTGCCGCTGAAAGCCTCTTTATGCACCCACCCTCTATTAACTTTGCCTATATGGGGGCTGGAGAGGGTTTTCCCCCTCTATTTATTATTGGTCACTGCATGTAGGGAAAAGGGAGCGGGGGTCATCTGTCAATCTTATAATTTATGCAGACATGGAGTTCAGTCTTTCCATTGTATACAGGGAAGACAAGACAAAGAAACAAAAGCAAACACATACCACAGCTTAACTATGTACTTAGTTTTCCTCTATTTTTCTCCCAAATATTTTATGTTGCAACAGTTTTTTGGCCATGAGAGGGAATGGCCTGGTGCCATCTAGTGTAAGGTAATACTCCTTTTCTAGACTTTCAAGTTCCTCTGAAAATATTACAAAATTGAGATTGGGCCAAGACTAATTCTCTACTGTTCCCATTCATTTTCCTGCTAGGGTTTTGTTCTAATGACAAATATTTGTAATGCCTAGCTCAGTCGAGAATAAGAAAAAAGTAAGCGGCACATTTTTCTCAATTTTTATTTGAAGAAGGGTTTTCTGGGGGCGAATGATTGCTAGGTTTTGTGTCCCAGAGAGTTTGATCTCAAGTTATCCCTTTTTCTCAGTGATTGGTTTGTTTTGGCAGGTAAATGGAAATTAGCATTATAAAAACTACCTTTTAATACTGTGTTCTTTCACCATTGTTTGTCAGACACAAACAATGGATGAAAATAATAATATAAAAAATGACCAGAATTAATAAAAAAAACATTTATGGTCATCATTAGAAGAGCAGAAATAAGGACTCTGCCATAAAAAATGACCCTACACTGTCTTGTGAGAAAATAGCATTTTCTCTGTTCTTTTCCTCCTCCATTCCTACACCATTCTATTTACCTGAAATTTCAATGTGGCTTGCAACTAATTTGTTTTCTCTGGGTCTGCTGGTTAGAAAATTGAAGAGTAAATTGCACAGCAACGCTTTATTTACTCAGATCTTACCCCTTTGTGTAGAGAAAGGGAAAAAACTTTGGGTTCAGAAGCTTTGCATTCAGATGTCATCAGCAAAAGGGAGCTGAAGTGCCCCCACCCTTTTCATGAAGTATTGAGGGGAACTCCATGTATTTCAACAACCAAGAAACTCTGTCTTCCCCTTTACAGCACCTTCTTTGAGAACATTTTCATCATACAGACATGGTCAGGCAAAAATAATCAAAGAAAAATGCATGAAAGAAAAGCCTTTTGTCACCATTCTTTTCCTTGTCTCTGTTTCCTTACTCTTCCTGGCTCCTTGGGTTGGGGAGGCTGCTCAACCTCTGAGCCTTTGGGAGCCCACCTCTCTTTTAAAATATGTTTACATGCTACAGTGCCAACCTCTGAAGGCTAAGAGGGTTGGATACAGAACTTCGCTGGATATGAGGACAACACCTCATGTTCTTGCATTTTTTTCTTAAATTGCTGCATTCTGGCTTTCAGTCAGTTGTGGGGAATTCTCCCAGCAATGATGCAGAACCATGAAGAGTGCAGAGTGTGCATCTCTACAAATGAAGAATGAATGAAATTCCTGTCACTCCAACATCATCGAGCCTTCAGGATAACCAGAAAGCTTTGAGATGTTTCCAGTATTGTGATGGGGGAGGGTGGAGATTCAGGCAGCCTGATTCTCCTTTCCTCCAAACCATTATGCTCCATGTGCCTATCCAGGACCAGGACTAAACCTGGATGTTTACGGTAATTTGTTTCTGTGTAAATGTATCCTGCTTTCATCTTGGCGCTCACTGAACTTGATAATAAGTGGCTCATCTTGTTTAGATACCTTATTTTATTGTCTGTCTTTTTTAAAGGAAAATGTAAGCAACATGCATTTGATAATGCCACATATCACAAATGTTTGAGAGATGTATATTTTTCTCAGTCTGAGAGATGCCAGAGGGTCATATTACATGGAAATCAGTAAAGAAACAACAAGGGAAAGCTAATTTTATGTTTGTAGAACTGGGGATGTGACTGAACAATGTATACGATGGAATAGAGAATCACAACTGTATTGTAGATTTCTATAACTATCATTGGAAAGTTCTACCAAACAAAGATGACCATATTTTCTTTTAAATTGTACAGTTCTTGGGGAGGGTTTATAAATAAATAGAATTGTTCGGGATATGAAACTCCATTTACCTTCCTCTCCCTCCATCCCCTGCAAAGGGATCTTGCCTTTTAAAATATCTTTCCTATTGTTCCCTATGATTAAATGTACTGATGGCTCTGCTTTTAGCCAGGTACATCAGCAGAGAAAAAATTTACTCAGCTACACTTGGCTCCAGATGAGGGGAAAAAAATCTTCAGCTTCAGTTGTGTAGCATTCCAAATCCTAAAAGATTACAGCTTTCATTTTATTGGACTAAATAATCAGAATGGCTGTATTGCTCTATTCACATAATAAAAGAGATCTGTGTGACACCTTCAAAAGTAACAATAAATGTTGCGATCTCAGCTGCTAAACAGAGTCAGGTCAGGTTCAGTGACCTGAATGGAAACAGCTCAAAGTGATTCCTGATATAAATGCATTAGTACCAGCCAACTGAAGAACAAATACTATTATCAAAAGATGGGACCGCCTGTGCCAGGGCAGTTCTGCATCTCTGAAAATATTGTGCTTAGAAAGCCTCAATCAGGAAAGTTGGGGATGATTTTTTTTTTAATTTTTTGTAGAAGAAAACAGGCAGATAGCACAGCATACTGCACATCCTTTTTACTACTTTATAGGTGGGTTTATTTCTGGGCTTGGAGCCTGACTGAGAAAAAAAAAAACCCAAGAAAGATCATTTGGAAATAAGGGCAGTTGAAGGAGAGTTACAGCCCCATGCCTCAGTCAGCTCTCTCAGTTCTCCAACTCTACTGCCTTATTGTTATTTATCAGCAACCTGTGTCTGAAGACCCCAATCCCAGCCCCTTGCCACAGAAAGCTAAGGGGGAAAAAACTTTTAAGTCTATGAGGGCTGCATTTATTAACTCTCAATAATTTCACGTTAACGTGGTCATGTTCAGAAATTTCACATTTGTTACATGCATCACATTTGTAATGTGCATGCCTTTCTATTTAATCTCTTGGTTTCTTCTTAAAAATTTGGAAGCAAAATGAAACCATGCAATTCAGATACACACTGCAGCTTTATATTTGAATGTCTCTGAACTGATAGGCAGTGAATTCCTGACTGAAGAACACTGGAGGGAATGTGTAGGTTTCTGCTCATGTATAAAATACTGTTGTCTGATGCCTGGAGATTATGCCAAGGTTGAGGAATGCACCCGTCTGCAGAAGTTTTAAACCTGAAATGTTCAGTATCCTCACCACTGGCCCTATCACCCAAGACTTCTTGGAGTTACATTTAGACCACATATAGAGACTTTAGGTTCCCCATTCCTGGATTATGTTCTTGAATAATGACACCCTTCTTATAGAGGATTACTTATGAAACCATTAGGAATGTCTAATTTTTTTTTAATGAACTAAAAACTGGCATTGGATTTCCTTGACATACTTTGTGGGGGGGAATCCCTTGAAGTCATTTTTAACCCTCTGCTGCCACTTCCTTTTCCTTTGCATGAATCATAGCAGCAGTAGAATCATAGTTAGCAAATAGTGCATTTTGTACTACACACTAAATAATTTTCTCTGGTGCAATATTGCAGTGCTTATGTTGTGGCATGAATGCTAGCTAGCTTTATTCCAAGGTATATTTGAACAGTTTTACAGAAGTATTTTGAATGGGTAATCAAGGGATTGCCAAAGAGTCCTGAAGGAAACATTCCATAAATGTCTGTCCTCTGCTTGTCCTTGCCTGTGAGCCTTAAATCCCTCTCCTTACTCATTTCTTAACTGCTAGAAGAACTGAAAGATGGCATCATGGTGGATGACATCACAACGCTGGGAGTATAGTGACAGGCTCTATTTGCTAGCTCAAGATGGAAGAGAATTAACTAGGAAGGAAAGAAAACAAAATGTCCTTGAACCTTGAGGACCAATTAAATCCTCCATCTTCCCCTCCCCCCCTTAATTTAGTTCAGTAATTGTTAGAGGAATTTTTCTAAAGTGAGGGAAGGCCACTTAAATAATTTCTAACAGAATTATTCCACTGATAAGGGGAAATCAACATGTTTTGTGAGAAAGAAATAGATGTAGGAGCTACTTTCGAGCAAATCAGCAGCCCCTGAGGAAAGAATAAACCATTCTCCCTTTTTAAAAATAAAATCCAAAGCTTTGCAACTGCATTTTAAAAAATGAACATTAATCAGATACTTTATGTGCCTCCTATATCATGCCTAGTCAGTGCCTAAGGGTCGTACGTGCATCATCCGTGTTTTTCAATTTCTCACCTCAGCTAATGTGGATAACTAACTCTGCTCCTTCCTGCCTTTTTCTCCTTGGATGAAATATCTAGGTATATATGAAAATCACCATGGTGTTTATGAAAATAGGACTTTTGTAAAAACGGCAACCAGATATAAATTGTGTCTTGCTTAAATATTAATATCAAGACATTATTGCAGTGGGTTACATGGTTAATAGTTACATATAATAACACCGACACATTTAAAATGTCACAGAAGTGAGATGGGTGACTATATAAATAGTGAAATGGAAAACAGCAAAGCAGAGGGAAAGAACTAAATTAGAGAAATTAAACCAAGAGACAGGTTCTAGGGACACCGTTCCTGTGCCCTAGTAAGGTGTCTTTCAACTGTATTGCATTTCAGTTCCCATCACCCCCAACCAATTTATTCATCTCTTTTTAGGAACAAGTTTTTGGCAATAAGACCTGTAGAATTGGTGTTTGTTAAGATAGGCTTGCTTAGAAAGGCTTCTATATTAGGTGTGAAAGGGCCTTGCCCTGTTGTCACTCCAGGCTGTAGAGGAAGGCATCAGCAGTGAAATGCACTTACCTTCACTACCGGTTCGGTAATGTGAATACATGAGCGTAGCAAGCGAGCGCCTCTTCTGTGCATGCGCAGAGGGTCAAAAATGGGATGTAATGACATCTCAGCGGGTGGGCTGAGCCTCCCGCCGCCAGCACTACCAGTTCATGCGAGCCGGATAGATGTGGCTGGATTTCACCGCTGGAAGGCATTCATGAAGAGCAATATTTTTGTATGTTTCAGAGGAGTTGAAAAGCAAAGGCACCCCTTTGAAGTCCACTTAATTCCCTGCCACCCAAATCAGGCCAGCTTCCTTTTTTTAAAAAAAAGTCTTTAAAGGGGCAAAGGAGACATTTCACCCTCTTTAGCACCTTCCCAATGGGCTCTAAAAATGTCAGCACCATTCCACAGTGACCTTTACAGCCCTCAGGCAGGGCAGAAAGCATAGTGTGGCCCTCTGGCCATCATTGTTCTTGGCCCTTGGATTTCTCTAGTTCCCTGGGCAGTTAAAGCAGAGTGTAATTTTCATGTCAGACCAATAAATTAGAAAATGAGTTGGCTCATTGTGAAAACATATTCAAAGTCTCAGCTTGGTTATGTTTAAATCACAAATAAGCATTTTTGAGTATTTTTTTCCTACATTCCTGCATACAGCCTTGAAGTGCAGAAGAGTGTAAGAAGCAATGCTTTTTCTCCCTTAGGCAGGCCTAAAGCAGTGGCATCCGGGAGATGATGGTGGCCAAAAATAACTCAAGATGGTGATCATGACCACGATATTGAAGTTCTGTCCCTTTGTACATGTGTGCGATATACAAGTGGCTGGACTTCAATCACATGGTCATTATTGCCATCTTGACTTTTTTGACACATACCATCCCCATGATGGACTCACCTGCCTAAAATCTGCCTGTTTTGAACTACTATATTATTCTGTTGCTGATGAATTGTTTCTTACTCTTATTTGCATTTCTCCATTCTAAGATCTGTTTACTTATTCATATACGCAACATATAGCCTCCCTTTCTTTCCTTCAGGAGCTCACAATAGTTGACATAGCAGTTGCTCCCTAACCAAACTCTGTGAGATAGGTTGGACTGAGAGAAAATGACCAGACCGAGTCACCCCATGAACTTCTACGACAAAAGCCGGGCTGGAATCCGATCCTCTAGCACCTTAACCATTACACCACGCTGGCTTTAGGTCAGTCCAGACAATGGCAGGTACTTCTTGCATAAGTCAGGAATAAAATGAGAAATTGGGGCTCTACAAAGAACTACTGTGATCCATGCATTTATATTAGGCATTAAATTATTATACAAAAATGATTGAGAAGATGGCTAGTGGCTTAATTTATTACTTTTGGTACTTTCAAAGAGATTGAAGTCAATCTCTTAATCATATTTCACTTTAAAATGTAGCCATCTAGCAAATAAAGAAGATGGCACATAGGTACAGATAATTTAGCTGCATATAGACTTATATTGTTTTTGAAAGTCACTAAATTAGCTCTGGTGCCAGAGATTTTGCTTACTTCATTGTAGCCCCTTGTGGCAAGTCATTATCTCTCTGTATTTACGGGCTGCTCATAAGAAGAGGAGGGAAAAATGAAGGGATTAACTCTGGAGCAAACTTACACAAATATTTGCTACGTTTTACATATACAGAGGTTTTATTCTGATGCCTCACCTTGGGCACCAAAATATCTTCAGCAGGTTCTGCTGAACTTTTTCTTCCCGTCACTGAGCTTCTCAAGAATCAGGATAATTGGGAGACGAGATAATTGAAGCAGTGGTGGAAAACCTGCATTTGCTCTGCTTGTTGCTACTTTTTCATTTTAAATCATCCCCATTTTGTTTTGTGGGTGATGCTGTCAAGAGTATTCAGGTCCCTTGACCTGGATTTCACTACACAGTAAAGCTGATTCTAGATGGTACCATTTTTGATTGCCGGAGGGGGGGGGGAGCCAAGGTTTCAATGCTTCTCTATGCAAAGATAATTCTCAGCAGTTGGTGGGACAATTGATCAGGGTAAGATATTCTAAGCCAAGTTTCCATGAAATGCTCACTTTCTGTGCACAAATAATTATCTGAGTGAAGGAGTATTATAATTGTGGGAAACCAAGTTATAATCTGAAACTTTCATATTCAAGTTGAGAGGCTTAGAAGTGAAGCAAGCAGAAAAAGTATTTTAAATAAATTCATAATTTATTTTAATTAATTCAGTTTTTCCGCACATGTTTAGTCCAGGCATACCTGGACTAAATACTAGTGTATTTCTTTTGACATTACAATACTATACATACTTCAGTATGGCACTTTTGTTTCCTTTTTCCTTAAATGTCATTGCCATAGATATCTGAATTTTGTTCCAAACTTTGTATCCGCAATTATAAGTTTGGATGTTAATTTATTGTTATTTCTAGGAACTGAAAATGTTGTCTGAGAGATAAAATCATTTCTGAATATAGTACCATATTTTTAAAAATATTTCTCCAGTTCATTTGGTGCTGTGTATGAAGTGGTGAACCCATCCTCCAAGCTAGAAAATGAGCCTCAAAAATAATTTTCCAATTAGAAGGAACTTTTTTTAAAAAAAGAAAGAAAGAAAAGAAAAGCTTTTCATAGTGGTGAATAAGCTTAAAAGCAGAATACAGGACAATAAATACAGGAACTATATATATATATATATATAAAAAGAAATAGTGGCTAGTGTAATTGAAGCATGTTTAAAGAAACCAAAGGTTTGGGGCGTGGTTTTTTTTTTTTTTTTTAGATTAAATTTATTAAGGTTGACTTGCAGGGAAGTTTATAAAGAGAGACCAGTCTTAAGACTTTTCACAATTCTGAATTTCTGAAGAAGGGAGGGATATTTTTCTTCCCATCTTTAAAATATGGGATTAATTGAGGACAATGACTTTCCAGGAAAGGAATTGGAGGAAAAGTAGAAGTGGGTTTACAAAATAACCCTCTGACCTCCTTCAGTCCTGGGGCACTCGAGCAGAAAAAAACCAGATTTGCCTTTGGTCTTCCAACTCCAAAACATCTTTGCTTAAGCCTTTTTTTTTTAATTGGTTATTCTGTGCATGTTTTTGATAATGTGACTTATGAGAATATATATTCTCTCTCTCAATATATATACATATATCTTTTGTGCACGCATACACATGTGTCTGTGTGCCTGTGTGCCTGTGTGTAACTATATTTATAGGTATAAAAATTATATGGCGTTTCATGCCTGGTTATGGTTAATGCCATTGAGGAAAAGAGAGCTTTGCCTACAAGGGCATGTAAGAACCTCATCAAGTTAATGTTATTAAACAGCACGTGGTTTTGCCATTGTGGTTGGTGAAAGTGTGTTTTATTTCTTTTGGGAAGTTCCTTGAAATGGATTGTGCAATCTGATAGATTCCTGTCTGCTAAGTATCATGGTATGAACAGATAAAGCATACATTCTTCTCCATTCAAAAGTAGTCCTCACAGTTAGTATCTGGCAAACATTTCAATTGAAGACTATGCAAATATTGCTGTAAATGTAGAATTTTTACTGAAAATTGCAGCTGTGAATCAGGTCCTTCTCTTCCCCCATAAAGTCTATAGCAGGTGATTTCAATTTTTTCCAGAGCAAGAAATTTGGCTGGAACTCCTGATCAAAAGACAAAGCTCCAGTGATGGAAAAATTGGATGTTATTTGCCTTAGCTTCTTTTTTTATCCCAGGTTTTTCATAGAATTCCATCATATTTTCAAGGATTCCATGGAACACAGTTTGAAAAACCTGGATCTTGATTATAGGGCTTACTTCAAGTCTTCATTAACACAGCACCTCCATTAACCATTCTGACCAAGATAACAGATCTGTAATTCAGTGCATCTGCAGTGCACTGGCTTAGTGAAAGCCACGATAACCTGTGATAAATTTTACTGCTTTTTAATGGAGGGAGTCAGAAGAAAATAGAAATATAGCTGCCATTTGTAGCAGTATTTGTTTATAGAGATGTCTGTTTCAATCCTTTCAGTGTAACTCTGCATTAGGACACTCATTCAACAAAGAGTTGAATGAGTGTCCTTAGCCAAGTAACTTTGTTTTTTTAAAGCATGATTAAGACTTAATGTTTGTCATTTAATTTTAAATATTTTGGTGTCAATGGAAGAAGAAAAAAGTTTCTCTCCCCCACCTGATTTTCCTCAGATTCTACCTAATACAAATGAAATATGGAGCATGTCTATTCCATAGAAAGGAAGGGGGTGAAGAGAAAAACAAACAGTAGGCAATCTCTCCTGTGCCTAAGTACAGAGGAAAAATATTGGAGAGAAAGGGATTACATAAGCAGGCACATAATGGGGAATACACCAGACAGTTTGCATAGCACATTCATGGTTGCTGATTCCAGCTCATTGTTTTTGATGTGGATTCTCCATTGTGTGCCTGCTTATTCTTGCAATCCATTCCTCTCCAATTAATGTAAATATAAACATTAATTATTTTCTTACTAATTATCCCAGCACTGGGATGAACATTCAAAGGGCAGGAGATTAGGGAAAGGAAAGCACAGTTGTGGTCATGTGATTTCCAACCTTGTGACCACTTAACACAGCTGTTGATCCTATTTGGGTCACTAAATGAGGACTACATGTAAATAGATGAAGCACAAGTACTCAGAAAAACCCATAAACTAGACCTCCAATGACTGCAAAATCATGCTTATGTAAAGGTGAGAAGTTTCAGAAATACCATTGGCAGAAATACAATTTACATTACGGCATCTCTTCATATTTTTGGTCTAAAAACCAATACTGTATCTATGCAGTCTCTCTTCGTGTTCTTATAGTCCTGCCCATATGACTTTTCTTTTCCAGAAATATGTTTGTGTGCATGCATCTGCATGAAACTGATGCATTACAAAGCAACAGCCTCCAGAATAACATTTCTAAGATTGTCTATAAAATCAAAGAGTGTATATTTCATCCTTCTGTTTTATTTGAAATCTACTTACTAGCCCAGAAAGGACCACCAAGGTAAGTTTATTCCTGTAGAAGAGACAGTGTCTTTCTGGACAGAAGATTATGGAATTTAGTAATGACTGTTACTAAAGAAATTGTACTCCCAATCTTGAAACAAAATAAAGATATTATCAGAATACATTAATATCCCTAGGCAAAGCAAAATACCATTCTGAAGAATGTGAGCTTGGAGTTGCTTGGTTTGTTTTTGCTTCCTCTAATTCTCCCTAATCAATGGTAAACTGAAGAAACACTTAAAATTTCTACAGGCTGTGGATGTGGCACCACCTTACTTTTATATTAATGAAATTCTTCACATCCTTGATACCATGGCATATAGTTTCTCTGGGCATTTTTTTTTAAAATGGCTGACTATTGCATCTATGCTCTAGCTACAATCTGAAGCAGTATAAACCAAACAAAAGATTTATCACTCCAGTAAAGATATGGGCTAAATAAATAAGAGGACTATTTAGGTAGAGTAAGAGATGCCCAGATGTTGCAGCTTGTGAAATAGGAGAAGCAGTTGCAGGACAACAACAACAACAAAAGAAATAATTTCTGTGCTTTTGAAAGGTTGTCCCGCTTACTGCTTAGCTGAGAACAAGTCCTGTTTGCATTCTCATTTGATATTGCAGGCTATTGATGCATATGAATGTCAGAATCAAAATTCAATGATTTACAGACCTATATCCATTTTGACTCAGACATGGAAAAATCAAAGAAACTGGCAATGATTTGCTTTAAGTGCTTGATATGTATCCCAGATTATGGATTTTGTTAAAGTACTGTTCTGAACAGCCAGTATCCTTCTGGTGACAAACTCATAGAAATCAGCACTAAAATGTATATATCAGCAAATAGTGTGTTTGTTGAAAGAATGACTAAACAGTAATTAATAAAGCTGATCTGCATTTAATCAGTCTTGAATAGGCACTCTGGGACATGGCTGTCAAATTGCCTCAAAACACTCAGACACTGACACGATTCCCAACAAAAACCAATTCTGACAAACCTGAGGAAGGCATTTCCCAGAAATAACAGTAAAATCCACCATAGGTAAGATTACCACCTTGTTTCCTTTATCAGATCCACTAACAACTCCATGAAACATTGAAATTCAGTGAATTGTGGCAATCTGATGATGGAAAACTTCCGTTTGCCATAGCTGACTGGTGTGGAAACCATGACATTGCCAAGTCTAAGTAACTTCCATTACACAGACATGTTCTTTCCAATCTCTTCTCTAAATATATGATGCTTATTTTAACTTGACACTGATACTATTCTGCTTGGAATAATGTGCTTATTTCCCTGAGAAACTCTAGCCAAAAAGGCAAGAGGATTTACAGGGACTAAATTTTAATCTCTTTGATACTGATTATCTATATTGCCAAGCTAGGCTCCTCATACCTGAGCCAAAAACCCCAAAACATTTTTTCTCCATTTATTAGACCAAATCTTGCTCAGAAATACTAGTTCAAAAAAAATTAACACATCTGTACTGAGTGTGGATGAGGATACAGTACTGGTACTATACAGTACTAGTGAAACAGTACAAAAAGAGTTACAGTCTGAGTGCAATGGCTGCAACAAGAATTGATTATAGGTGCAAGAGGTTAGGTTAAAGCAAGGATTTTTCTTATTTGGTTATGTGCCATATACTTCCAATGAATCATTGAACTCAATTAACAATCATTTAAGTTTAGTTGTGCTTGTTATTTTTTACAGAATGTTCAATACCATCCTCTTCTTAGGGATTCCTTTGAAAGAGTCAATGTTGTTAGATTTGTATAAAAGTTATGAAATGCAGATATATCCTTAAAAATGTCATCCCCTCTTTCATTTACTGATGCTGCTTCTCAACACATTAATATCTTCCCACATCAGTTTTCAGTCATCAGGTACCAATATGTTTAAGACAGCATTTGTAGAAATTTCTTTCAAGTAATAACAGTAGGACGTTTAAGATGTAAGTGATATTTAAATAGCCTTAACTTGAATCCTTGGCTCATCAGCATTTAGACTTCACTGACATTCCCTTCTGGTTTGACATTATTTTTTCAAAATCTTCCATCAAACAGTAACGTTCTGACAAATGCATCACTACAGATAGAATTGATGGTTTATGAATGTGTCTGCATAGGCAAGCTTGGGAACTATCTGGATAATAGCAGTTGCTTGATTATTACTTAGTCAAGTATACTTGGTGATAATATCTTCAATAAAGAATTAGACTTGTTTTAGTATTTTTACCCCAGCAACAAGTATCAGAGGAATATTTTAATATATGAGAGATAACTTTTAGGACAAGGATGTGCAAATTAGTAGAAATAATAATGAGAACAATTTGTGAGGGGGTGAATTAGTGTCACATGTAGAGCATAGATTGGGCTTATTTCAAAAGAAAAGATACTGTAAAAAGGTAAAAGAGGGTATGAAGCATTTGTCATATTCTGTTTTGTTTTCAAATTGGGATGAGTTCTCTACATCAGGACTGAGCCTGGGCTACATTCTCTGACCCTCCTTCAGATCAGAACACCTGAAAGGGATGAAGATGGCCATACATAATGGTATGTGGGAATGACCTTCAGAGACAGGAGGAAAAGCCACAGGAAAACCAGAGTGTAAAAGATGCTCCACAGATGGAGGGAGGGCATGGGAAACATTTCAGAAGGGACCCTCCCTAGTTTTCTGGCAAGGAAAAAGAAAGGAGGGGAGAAATACTTTCACTCTGGCAAGATTCTCTTAATGCAACCTTATAATAAAGTTACACTTGTTGTCTGGACTACCCCACTGGGCTAACACCATGGCATTCTGAATGATGATATAAGTGGTAGGTTTATGTGAAGAACACTTGGAATATATCCCTACAGACAATGGGGCCATACCATGTGCCCCACACAGGGATCATAATCAAAGGATGCAAAACTAGAGGATATAAGCCAGGATCCTTCCATCCATTTGCTTATCATGTCTTTCTTGCATCCCACTGAAAATGGCAGAGGAAAGCCAGTCCACATAGCCACACAAGTTCTCCAGCATGAATTATCTTCCACTGATATCAGCAAAGCAGGTCACAAGCCTTTCTTGGAAATGTAAGTATGGTGGGCAGATTATGCTGAAGGATGAGGTAAATTTTTCCCAAGGTGCAATTACATTGTCATATCGTTATCATCATTATCATCCACTTCCAGGTATCTGGAGCACAAGTTAAAGTCCTTGAGTATGTCTGAGATGTTCTCAGCAGCTGGGCCAGAAATTTCTATGCCCTCCAATTCTATATCAGCGTCTGAAGCAGAAAGAATCCCTTTTCTTTACCTGGGAAGGGAAGATTGCTGTGAGACAGGGGAACTAGGACCCACTGAGTTCTCTGGTCCTGAGTCCACTGCAGATTTCCCAGGGATTGTATCATTGTTATCTTTGCTCCACATCTTTGCAGACCAATTGGTATGCTCTTTGCTGCTTGAAGTCTGAGTGGCATCACGGAAACTTGCAAGAGGAGGACGAAGTTGGACCCCAGTACGTGTAGACCCCTCAATAGCTTTCTGGAGCTGTGAGTTTGAGAGACACAGAATTAACAAGGAAGTTGCACAAAGGTATTCTTCCTCGACCAAAATAGCAATAGAACTTAGATTTATATACCGCTTTACAGTGCTTTATAGCCAGTGGTGGGTTTCAAATTTTTTTACTACAGTTCTGTGGGTGTGGCTTGGGCGTGGCAAGGCTTGGTGGGCGTGGCATAGTGGGCATGACAGAGGAAGAATACTGTAAAATCTCCATTCCCACCCCACTCCAGGGGAAGGTTACTACAAAATCCCCATTTCCTCCCGATCAGCTGGGACTCAGGAGGCAGAGAATAGATGGGGTGGGGCCAGTCAGAGGTAGTTCTCCGAACTACTCAAAATTTCTGCTACCAGTTCTCCAGAACTGGACAGAATCTGCTGAAACCAACCTCTGTTTATAGCCCTGTCTAAGCGGTTTACAGTGTCAGCATATTACCCCCAATTTGCTACCTGCTATTCTCAGGTAGCAAAAGCAGGAAGAATTCATCTAGGTAGGATATAAATGGAATTACGTTCTTCTGAACTCAGAGGAATATAAAATAGCAATAGCACTTAGACTTATATACTGTTTTACAGTGCTTTACAGCCCTCTCTAAGCAGTTTACAGAATTAGCATATTGCCCCCAACAATCTGGGTCCTCTTTTTACCAACCTCGGAAGGATGGAAGGCTGGGTTAAAATAGTTTCCATAGACCAGAAGGGCAATCATTTTCATCCTAAGGACCACTTTTTTGGACCCTGCTAGCTGTGCCTTATCATATGACAATGTCACCAAAATAGGCAAGACAAAAGCTTTTTAATCCCTTTTTCTCCATTTAAAACATTCAATTCATTCATTCATTTTTAGACCACAGCAATCTCAGCAGCATACACAAAATATGATTTGGAAATATTTACCAAAGTTAACAGTTTGGATAATAGCAGGGGGTCTTTAAGGTCAAACTAACTGCTTTAACTCTCTGTAAAAGCTAAGGCGCCCATTTTGCTTCTTAAACATAAAAAAATGCAGAAAGAGCCACAATTTTCATCCTTGTCTAATATATGAGGCATTGGAGGCATCAAATGGGCTGTTTGGGGGGGGGGTTGTTGTTGGTGGACTGCAGCTCACAAATTGTCCAGACAAGACTCCACTCTGATATTTACTACTCTGTGCTATTTTTGTTCTTCATAAAGGAAAAAAATAAGCTAATGAGATTGTTATCAGAACTTCATAAATGCTCAAGGAAGTGGGAAAAAAACTTTGATTATCATTATATTTACAGTACAATGGGGGGAGGGGGGTTTAACCCCCAACTAAGTGTCTTCAAGTAGCGCTGGCTGGAAATTTGGAGAGTTGCTGAAAATGACTGCTCTATAAAAATACTGGGAGTACATTTACATGAAAGAAGTAAGGGGTTCAATAGCCATTATCTCCATCCTAGAGAACAAATTTCCTTGGAAGGAAATGGCAAATAAATAAATAGCACCATCACAAACCAAAAGGGTCCAAGATTCTTCGGAGGAAGTCAAAGCCATGGAAGTTAAGCATGTATAAATTCAACTCAAGTCCACAACCTAATTTCTCCTCTTCTGGAAAAGGTCACAATCCAGTTGGCTTCAGAGCCAATAAAGCCACAATAAGACTAAATATATTTTTTCTTCTGAATGTTAAGAGGGTTTAAAAAAGGATTTCTCTTGTAGACTGGATAATCACGTATCTCTATATCAGATTTTGCAAGTTTTAGCAAGGGTGGGTGCACTAAGCCTTCAAAAAAAGGAGGCCAGAATAAAATAAAATATTTCATTTCAATTTAAACTTAATGAAAATAAAATTAAATAGTATACATTACTTTTTTGCAGGTACTGATACTACAAGTTACATTTTGCTGGCTTTGTATAGAGAAGCTCTGGGAACGGAACCTAAAGTCCATAGGGGAGTTGTGTTATATATTGCTGATAGTATTGAAAGAATACATGAAATGTAAAATAAAGCTAAATGGAAGAGAAAATATATTAAAATATATTTTCTAAATGTGGACTGAGAAGACACCAGAAGGAATGGTAAAAGTGAAGTGTAAGTGGTGTATAAGGAGTAATACTACCCTTACTAATCTTTTTTTTTCATTCTGGGTTTTCCATGAGACCTTTTCTTTACTCTCAAGCAAGACTCAACTGGACAAAATACAAAGGTAACATGATTTAAATTACCTCTTCCAATGCAATCACACCCTTTAGTTTTCCCATACTGGTTACATAGGCATGGGTGAGTCCTAGCAATGAGAACAAGGTATGTGTCTACAGAAATGAGAAGATAAGACAAATTAGCAAATAAAACAGTCCAACCATTGCAAACTCATGGAGAATTTGAAACAGGTTAAGAATAGTGGAATTTTTTAACCCATATTAGCATGAATAAACCTGAAGCAAAGCCGAAGAATGAAATCTTCATGTCTGAAATTGGAATAGTTAGAAGTAGAGATCCATTTGTTCAATTAACACAATGTAATACTTTGTTGGCATTAAAAAACAAATTGTACCAACTGATAATTGAGTTACATAGTAATGCGATATACAAAATAAATAAAAGATTATGGTTTAAATAATTTTCTAATTCTACATAACCTATGACCCATCAGACTAAATTATCTTTATCTTGTATTCTCAGGTAGCAAAAGCAGGAAGAGTTCATCTAGGTGGGATATAAATGGAATTAGGTTCTTCTGAACTCAGAGGAATATAGAATAGCAATAGCACTTAGACTTACATACTGCTTCATAGTGCTTTACAGCCCTCTCTAAGCAGTCAGCATATTGCCCCCAACAATCTGGGTACTCATTTTACTGACCTCGGAAGGTTGGAAGGCTGAATCAACCTTGAGCCTGGTGAGACTCGAACTGCCAACTTCTGGCAGCTGGTAGTCAGCAGACGTAGCCTGCAGTACTGCACTCTAACCATGAACCACCATGGCTCAGAAGGTCATAGACGTAAACTCTTTGGGAAAACTTAGATTTTAGTAAAACTGGGTTTGCACTGTAAACGTGAATAAATCAAACCGGTAAAAGGGAAAATATGCCTTTTGGTTTTGTATATGTCCTTGTAGGTATCATTTTAGGTGAGACCAAGACTTTCTTCTTTGAAAGACAGGGAAATAAGCAAGATCTTTGTGCTATAATAGGGCCCATCACTCCTAATCACACATGTGCTTATGTTAAACCAAACATTTCTACCTATGGTAATTAAAGGTCACATACATAGATTGAAATATTTGGAATTGATTAAACATATAAAAATTATAAATAAGTTTTCTTCAATTTTATATTTACTGATGGTTCATATTCATAAGAAGCACTGTTATTAACTTCTTTATTTTGAATTATATATTGGAACAACATTGAGAATAAAGAACAACTTACTCAACAATTTCTGTTCCCAATTTTATTAGGAAATTTGATCCTGCAAAGATTAAACAAGTAAAGCCCAACTAGTTTGATCCCTCTTGTTTCTTCCACATGGAAGTCATTTTAATAGACAAGATTGTCTAAAGAAGTACCACTGCTTTTTAGATAAAATTTTCTGTTAATAGCATATACAGTAAGCCAAGGGTGGTAGTACCAAGACACAGAACTGGCAAGAATGATAACAAATAAAATAAACTTAATTAAACATTGGGGATGGTTCTTTTGTTTTTAATGCTATTTTTCTCATTCAAATTCTAGAGGTTCAGCTTCACATTGAAAATTGTAGCTCTTAGTCTACTTAGTCTTTAGTCAAAATTGCATGGCAAGATGGCGACATACAATGGAAAAGGGATGGATGAAAAGAAAAAATCTATGATAGACAATTTAGCAGGAACTGCGGAGGGGGGAGGCAAGAAGGAATTGAAGAAGAGAACAGGTCTGTATTTTGTAGATTCAGCCCAATTCTGTACCTTTTACTTGCCTGAAAGAGTAAAATTAGAGAAGAATTGTCAAGGCCATACTAGAGAGCCTTACTACATCTGGTAGGTTAAAGTGTGAGCAAGATCACACCATATGTTGAAGACCAAGAAATATAAAGAGAACATGAAATCAGTAGAGGGTGTAGGCCTTGATGGGAGTAGACTTGGATAGCAAGGAAAGTAGAGAATAAGAGTAAATGCAGACACCCACCTTATGCAGCGATGTTCTCTCGACCAGCTGAAAGGGAGAAGGATCTATGCGACAGCTGCTGAAGCATACCTTTTTCTCGAGCTCCTCCTGCTCCCAAACTTCTATCTGACACAGGAAAAAAAGAGTTCACAAGTTCAGAGAAGTAATTTGCACCAACCGCTTTCCCAGGCTGCTTACTTTAGCCAATGGGCCAGCATGATTTACTTGTCTTGGGTACATTTCCCAACTTGTCCAATTCCTCTTCTAACTTGGATCCAAAGGAGAGCAGTTAGAAAGCCATTTTCTTTACATTTATATTCCTTCTCAGAGATTCCTTTTTCCATGAACACTTTGCTTTTAATTTTTAAAGCCCATCCCCTAATGAAATCAGGAGGGAGGTCTGCATGGATATTGTACAGACTCTCACTCATACAGACATTATACAGGCTCTGTTAAGAACAAAAAAATATGTGTTCCAACCCATTATCCTACATTTTTCATTTGCAAAGTTCTAGTTTTCCATTCAATCAGATGGTTTTCAATAATCATTTTGGCTTCTGTAAAAAGCTGCAGAGTTCACTGTTGTTGTTAGGTTGTTGCTTGGAGAAAGAGTGTGTTACCAATAAAGGAGAATATTTGTAGCTCAGGGTTTAAATGGGGGGTCCTGGGTGCCCTCTGAGCTTGGTTGTTTTCTTGCAGATGTTTCATTACCCAAACTAGGTAACATTATTCAGTGCTAGCAGTTTTCATTACCTACTCTGGCTAATGAAATGTCTCTAAAACAACAAGCTCAGAGAGCACCAAGGACCCTTCCAGGGGTATGTTACTTACCAGGCCTGACAAAACAACACAAATTCACTTCAACAAAGCATTTGGGACTACAGAAATTATCTGATTCACTCCAGCAAAGCGAAGAAGGCTCTACTCAGTTTCTCCCCCAGTGTTTTAAAGTCATGCAGCTTTGGAACTATCCACAGCATTCATCAGAAAAAATCTGAGCCTGTGTACCACCATAGATAGAAAACTGGATGAAAGTGAACATGCCCAATATCAATTAAAACCTGCAATTGCACTATTGGGTATCCCAACCATGTGGCCTTATTAATATTCCCTGATTTCTTGAGTCACACAGCTCATACATAGGTTATAAGCATGATAGATATTACTGTACTTTTTGTCATAGGCCTATTAAGTACAAATATATTTTTGAAAAATGATTCATGTAATGCTTTACAATGGTAGAGTTAGTGCAGTAACACACATCTTCCCCCTTTAACCTTCAACTTTTTCCTGCAGGCTATTATATTCTTTCCCATTGTTCTCTGAGGTGCCAAGCATACTGATAGTAACATATAAGACAGCATAGTTGTCGCGGAGAAAATAAGGAGAACTTTTCAAAAGTCACATTTCATAGTGGAGAATGGATAAATAATCGTGTGATTGTTTTAAAATGGCTGTTTCATGGGATCTCCTGGCATGACTTTGACTGGAAATGTCAACCCCATCAACTTTGTCTGCTGCTTTACTTCCAAACGTACCTCTTCGGGCTTCATTGGGTCTTCAACCTCTGCTGAATCCTGAAAGGAATAAGTAATCAGTTCCAAGATCAGAAGAAAGGCAACAAAGCTTAAATCCAAATCTCATTTTTGGGACATAAATGTTGCTTTTTCCCTAACACCATTGCTGTAACGAGTCCTATATGTATTATGAGATTTAGCACATGGGCAAAGAAAGCATGGCGGTGCATATGATATGGTCATGCATTCTAAGCATCTTGGGTTACAGTTTCTAAAACAAAATTTATTGTCCTCCATGCCTGCAAATTTGAAGGCAATATCCAGTGAATCTCAAGATGCATTCCTTTGTTTTATATCATTTTCCTAGGCAGTGATATTATCTGTTAGAAGGATTCAATTGCTTCTTCATCCCTCCCCTTTCACATTCTCAAAATCAGTCCAGTCATGTAGGCATACAGATTTTTTAAAAAATAATAATAAAGAAAAACACTTTGCAGTTAGCTCATCAATATCTATCACTGAACAATAGTAGAAAATCATCCTCTTTCCATTCAAAGAGATACAAAGATGGAAAACATGAGGTATTCTCAAGTGGTTTGGAAGTCTAGTTTAAAAATACATTTATAAAATAGATATGCATGCTAATGTATAAAACATCTGTGCCCATTCCCTGACAGTTCAGAGATGAATGAACAGAGATAGGTCAATTCTGGTACTGAACATCTTCCAAAATCTCTGGCAGCAAAAGGTCATGATTGATGCTAAACTTCCCTTACTATTTTAAATTTTCCTGTCTAAAGGGATTAACCCTATTAAGAAAAAAGAGACAAGGGTAAAACACTAATAAATGACTACAGAATATCAGTGTTGCATAGCTAACCCAATTCATTACCGTAATGAAGTATGTATGTTGTCTATCACAAGGTCTGTCTGGAATATAAACAGACTGTCCAAAATCATAACATTTCCATTCACTTTTACTATGTAAGCTTTTGATGTCCTGCCTACCCTCTTCATCCCAGCCAGCCCAGCCAAAGTGGCAGTGCAAAGAGCTGTCTGGAATGTTGGATTCAAAAGTAATTCCAAGTAATTGGGAAAGCTGTTCAAAGAAGGAGGAAAGTTCCCTGTCATCTACCAGCCTGAGACTACAAACACTGTCCAAAAGAATGGAACAGAAGGTACTGCAATAGGAAAAGCATTCCAGCATTTTACGAAATTTGTGCATTTACGAGATTAAAGGTCATGGAGCGTACATATCCCCTTCTCTTTCACTTGTAGATTTGTGCCCACATGGACTTCTGAGCTACCTTGTTCTTCATTTTGAGAAGTTTAATTTATTTCATTTTTTCCCACTTCTGACTCTAAAAATGCTATTTTCTCGGTGTATGATAGCAATCAGAACTCTTTTTCCAAAATTATTCAGGCATAGAATAGTTTTCTTGTTCAAACCTGCTTGGTGCTTTTTCGCTGAGGGGATGGGCTGAGACAAAGAAGCTGCTCTATCAGTCTCCTCAGCTGCCAACATCTCCGGGCTGTGAGAAGAGAAAAAATGCAAGGAATGAAATGGCTGACCACTGGGCTGTCTGCAGGTATGATAAAAAAAAAAAATAATCAAGATGGCAGTCACCACCTACAGTCAAAGCTTCACCCATTTTTATGCTGCGGCTGCCATCTTGATCTTTTGTACTACACTCTGCAGACACTTCCAGCTAACCAACAGCAATGCTTTTTTCCCTACCCTTTCAATAATGCATATACATTAGCTTGCCACTGTATCACCTCTGATTTCTAAGGAAGCAAAAGTATATTTTCCATAGTAGAAAAATATAAAGGCAAACTGAAACAATCCAGCTTCATATAAATATAATTCTTATTATTTTTCAACTGAGCATTTGGTGTTTGATGCCTGTCAGGCCTTTTAGGTAGACCAGACCATGAAACCAATTCCACAGGAAGGCTAAAACTATTTTTATTGACACTGGCCTTAATAAGAGAATCTTGGAGATCTGAGAATGCTGTACCACTACCACCTCCTCTTCCTTGCAGCTCAGTGAATTAAGGAGGCCTCTGCCTGAGCTGCTTCTGAATATTATCTTGTTCTGGACTTTAAAAATGCTTCAGCCTCTTTTGCCTAGGCAACAGATTCTGCATATCTCCATCAAGGTCATCCTTTTCTCTTTACAATGATTCACCATTTCAGTGTGGAAACTATTGACAAGTTGATAAATGTTCTCCTAGGTTGACTGAACTTCACACAGATGTTCTGTTTGGATGGCCTGTTCATAAATGATAATTACTATTGAGTAATAAACACTACTGGTTGAGTGGCAAAAGAAATGGAATTATTTGTAACAGAATTCAAAAGGGAAAGAGACAAGGCAAAGCCAAACAGATTAAGGCTGATAATTGGCCAGATTCCAAGAAAAGGGTGGATCTGATTTCTGGAAAAAGAAAATGAGTGGCTGGCTACCTGATCATAGAGAAGTCAGGCTTGGAGAACCATGTAGTAGTGACTAAACTGCCTGAGAAACCACATCCTTCCCATTTTGTTCCAAATGTAATCAGCCTTCCAATTTCTGGTGATCATGCTGTGTTCTATATACATGGAAAGAGCATTAGCCAAGCACACAGTGCTGCCTTTCCCCCTTTTTTTCCTTAATTGCCCCCAACTGAAAGTAGGTGCCTCATTGTGCCTATTTAGCTTAGTTGTGTATGTATATGTCTGTTTGCAACTTTCATGTTGCCTTTCATTTGTTTAAACATGTTTGTAATGCTTGTAGATAAACTGAGAAAACAGAGATTATGTTGTTTTCTCTAGTCAATTTCATTACAAGAGTGAATCAAATCAGTCACCTGCATCACTTTGCTGGAAAAAATGCCATTTGGCTTTCTTAAACTTTCATTATAGAACAATTGCATCAATCATCAATCAATCCAAGTGTCAGCAGTACAGGGCCAGGGAAGTGCAATTCCAAATACTTTAATTCATGGTTAGGATTTGAGTTGTAAGCCATGCCAATTTCATCGAGTAACATCTGTCTAGCACGATCAGTTTGTAACTGGCTCTAAATCAGACAACCGAAACCCATCGGTTTTATAATAGTTTGGCTCAAAAACATACTGGCTATGCTTTTTCCCTGCTTGTTAGTTGTGTTAAACATGGTTAAAGATTGGATCTTCAGTGGGAAATATGAAATGACTTTGAAGTTGGAAATGCAGACAGAATATTGAGAAAGGACATTTTTAATATGTCCTTCCTTACCAAACTGCACCATTCCTTCCAACCATGCCCAATTGCTCATCATGCCTCAAATAAAGGTATAAAGTTTCATATAGGAAGCTAGAAAAGAGATTGTATTGTTGTCCTGCTCCTTTCCTGAATGGATTGGCTGCAGCAAAAAAAAAAGTAGCAGAAGAGAAAACCTGGGGTGAGCATAGATGGTTTTTGATGTTGTCTGGACCTTTTGTAGAATTGTGTGAAATGAATGACAATTGCACGCTGTCTAAAAAGATGCAGGAAATAAAATGTAAAACGCATTGATCGCAAGAGCCAATAAACTCTAGGCTTCTGTACCACAAAGGAAGCGGGGGTGGGAGGGAGGGATTGAAAGAAAACAGGATTGGACAAATTAAGAAAGACAGGTCTACTTGGTGATTATTAATTGATGCCAGTTTATAGAGACTTTGGCCTGATCCAGCAGGGCAGTTGCCTGCCTTCAATTGTGGAGCACTGAGCAATCACAATTGGAACCTCACTCTGCTGCCATTATGTATGCTAACATGCTGGTGAGTAAGTACCCCAAATATAGATAATAGCCACCCTTGGAACTGAGAATACATTATAGGGACTCTCACACAAAGTTTGCTATGACCAATCATAAAATAAGGACATACCAAAATATGAACAAATTCCTGGGCTGCACACATCGCAATAAACTATTTTCTAAGGAAATCTCCGGGGACAACACTAGACCTCCGAGACACCTGCTGAAACCTTAGGGTAATCTCAAGGGTGGTGTTATTGTTTTGGAACAGCTTTACTTTCCAATAAATTTCTTTTAATTCAAAGAATTTTAACAAACTGGCTTCAAGGACCTGGGGTGCCCATGGGACCTGAAGACAGGCATACAGTCATCCCAGGCACCATGCTGAGGACTCTGGTATTACAGAAAAATAAACTGCGATCTTTTACTGCACAAATTTAACAGAAATCAAAAGCATGCTTTTAAAATTAATAATACCGATGTCTGTCAAATTCACTCATTTTGGAGCAGAATCAGGGGTGGAATCCAGCAGGTTCTGACAGGTTCTGGGGAACCAGCAGCGAAAATTTTGAATAGTTCAGAGAGCCGGCAAATACCAACTCTGGCTGGCCATCGAGTGGGGTGGGAATGGAGATTTTGCAATACCCTTCCCCTGGAGTGGGGTGGGAATGGAGATTTTGCAGTATCCTTCCCCTGCCAAGCCACACCCACCAAGTGACACCACGCCCACCAAACCACACCCACAGAACTGGTAGTAAAAAAAAAATTGGATTTCACCACTGAGCAGAATGTACCTTAAAAAGTGTGTGGACCTAACTAAGTTATATGTCAAGAAGTGTTATCTATTTCACTTGTCCTTGTCTTATTCAAGATAAAATATGCAGAGTCTGATGATGTGTCCTCCCCCATGTGTTCAATGATCCCCCCTATATTTTCCTAGCAGTTGTTTTGGCATTTTTCTTTCCAGATGGAATATATTGAGGAGGAGGAGATGGAACTGCTGTCCTATGCTTTTTCATTAGTAGCACTAGGAGCGCTTTCTATCTGAAAGCAACCTGGATTTGCCAGTTCTCCTTCTTCTTTTAAAAGAAGTCTGGCAAACCTGGACATATATGGACATATTTGAAGGTTCCAAAATGTGTTTAACTGAAACTACCCTGCAATCCTTATTGGTGCTTTTACTTTAAATGCTTTATGACTTTTTCTTTGTTTGTTTTCACTGTAAATTTATTAAAAATGTAAGTAACCCTGAGGCTATGCCTGGCAAAGCAGACAACGCTCACTAAAGAAATCAGTAGTTTTTTGGTTCTATGTTTATCGAACAGTGACCTTGAGAGATAAAGCAATGATGAATTAGAAGAATAGGAAGTTCTGTCATATAACCTGGTGGGTGAAAATATAAAATCTCCATAATATTAAACAGCCTTATCTGGTGGAGTTGGGCATGAGCAAAGTGGATGAAAAAAGGTGTGGAGGGATAAAGTGAATTACTTAATAGTGTGACATAACTTCCAATTTAGGGGCTCTCATCTCTTAATTACAACAAATACCTCTAATACAAATGCAGTATAACAAGGGAAATATATATTTGATTTTACATGTATTAACTGCAGCTAGAATTGTATTTGCACAACAGTGAAAAAGTGAAGAGATCCCTACAGATGAAAATGGGAGGTTTGTTAAAATGGATAAACTATTACTATTATTATTATTATTGTTGTTGTTGTTGTTGTTGTTGTTGTTGTTATTATTATTATTGGTTAATCTTTAGTGAGATTCACAGCTTTTGAGGCTGGTTAATAGCTCAGCAGCTCGAGTCCTAACCAAGGATTTAGGAACTGTTAAGGTATCGTCGGAGGATGTAAGCTGTTCCGAGTAAAGTGGTTTTTTGTAGAGTCAAAATGTTCAAGTCCGGTAAATTTAGAATTTCTAAATAGCAAGATAGCCCTTTAGGTATTGCTCCAAGGGCTCCAATTACAATCGGGACAACACACAATTTCTTTTTCCACAGTCGCTCAACTTCAATTTGCAAATCCCGGTACTTTGTGATTTTTTTCTTGCTGCTTATATTATTATTATTATTATTATTATTATTATTATTATTATTATTATTATTATTATTATTAAACTAATACCAATGTAATGAATATTGTTGTAAACACTTATTATTATTTCCTAAAAATATTTGTACCCAGACAACATACTGTTTAACTAAAAATGGAATTTTTATATGTTATAAAATAAAAAAAATTATAAAAAAACAAAACAAATACAGTCTGTACTTGCATAATTTACGATCACCTTTCTATTCTTTCTTTTATGATTACCTTTCTTTTATAATCACCTTTCTGTTCTCCTCAAAGTAAACATTAGCATTAGCAAGTTGATAAGTCAGAAGTATGTCCACTTTCCAGCAATCCGAATGAGGTCCCCCTTCCCTCCCATATTCCATACCCCAGTTAAAAAAGGCCCTTTAAATCTTCAAATATTGGCCATCAGATCCCACCACAAGAGACTAGAAAGACACAGTACTTGGAGTTTGTGGAGGTGTTGGTGCCTCTGCCATTAGCTTGTGAGGAGTCACTGGCCCATTAGGTCCTTCTGGGTAATCAGGGGTTAAAGCAGACTGCTGTGGAAACTATTATAGAAAATAAAATAAAGCAAAAATGAGTATTTCCTTTAATAACTACTTTTTTAAAACCTTCTGCTTCTCCAAAAATTATTATCTATATTATTTCAGCAATCCTTATGAACTCTTCAGCAGAAGCAGCTGTTTTCCCCATGCTACAAAGGGGATGCTCCAAGGTGAATTGCGGTTTCCTTAGTGGCACTCAGTGAGTTTGCTCTGAGATTTGAATTTAAGACTTCCTGTTTCACATCTCATCTACCTAGTCACTATGTCCCACTGGTTACACTTTCTTTTTCTTCTTTCCACTATTATTGGTTTTTCATTTTATTAATCTCCCATTCACTACCTCAGTCTTTGCCTTGTCTTCTTCTTCCTCATCCACATCCTCATCCACAAAAGCGAATGATTCATGTTTCCACTGGTGTCCATCATAAGATGCTTCAATCAGTTTCTGTGGCGTCTCCCTGACAAGATGCAGACGTCGCTCTGGGCTGAGGTGTCTGAGCAGCAGAGCCTGGAGCTCAGTTCGCTCCACTGAGCCCATTAGAATCATGGAATCTAGAGAGGGGGAAAAGCAAATAAGAAAATCTAAGGTCTAAAATTCAGGAACGATCAGAGAGTCACTTGACAGATCTTCAGCTTATGAATCCATTTTATATGATGACCCTTACACAATGGTGGGATTCAGCGGGGTCACACCTATTCGGGAGAACCAGTTATTAACTTTCTAAGCAGTTCGGAGAACCGGTTGTTAGAAGAAATCTTACTTTGTTTTTTTCCACTTTACAGAGTAATCCTGTAAGGAAGGCAGGAAGGAAACATTCTGGTGTTTCTAGCCTAATCTTTATTGCCCTGTTTACAGAAACTGCCTCTCTTGTTAACCCTTATTATATTGTAACAGATAAGGCGAAGTGCCTATTGACATGAGTGACATTGAGTTGGTCACACCCACACAGTCACATGACCATCAAGCCACGCCTACCCAGCTGGTCATTAGGGCAGAGAACCGGTTGCTAAATTATTTGAATCCCACCACTGTCCTTACACCTTTATGATGAACAGGAAATAATGTCTCTGGATTGCCTTATGATTTTAAATATATTTTCTTCTAAGAACACAACTAGATTGTAAGCTCCAGCCATATTGTAGGAAGATAACTCCAGGAAACTTCCCTCTCACAATCACCTCATAACTCTCTGAAACATGGCTAGTAACAGGTCAGGGCTGTAGAGGAAAATTGAAAAATATCAAGAAATACATCTCAGAAGGCTGAGTTTCATCGTATGTTATAGAGCAGCAGATTTCAGTGTGTTTGGAAGAGCCTGGAGAACTCTGGAAAACTGATCTGTTTCCCAGTGAGAAAGACTCTAACAGCAGGCGGCATTCCTTTCATATGAGATGACTCAGAGAAATGCATTAAATAAAATTTAATTTTAGAAATGTAGAAAATGGAAGAGAGGAAATGTGACAGGAATCTATTTATATAAAAAAGTAGTTAGAAATTAAGACGCTCTGGGCATATCTACTTTCTGCTTTGTCCACATCACTTCTCCTCAGCCTACACGTGTGCATTCTTGAAACATTCAATAAATTCAGAATATACCTCTGAATCCTCAACCAACTATTGAGGTTCCATTGTAGACAAGTAACAGACAAGGGGACACCATTCCAGAGTCTTGCTAGAATCAAAGTGTTTCTTCAGTCATGATTAGGATGTAAAAGAATGAGTGGAATCAAAGACTATATAAACATTTGATCTGGAGCTAACAAATGTCATCTCAATAATGCTCTGGTTTTCTTAGCTAGGGCACTTCTTTGGACTGCAAAAATACAGATGATCTGTTACTTCTCTGTATCCCTTATTATATTATTATTATTTTTGCACAGCTGCCCAACTCACAAGAACTTAGGATAGCACACAAATTAAAAACTATAATAAAATCAATGCATTTTCAAAACAAAATAGCAACCAAAGACATTCATCAATGCACTATCAGGGATCTATATTTTGCAGTCCAGTTATGTTATCTCCTCAACTATCATTGAAGCTTTCTGACCATGAAGTGGCCTTAATGTACCCCTTCCAGAAATACACTACTCCACTCTTCCCCTCCTCCTTCTTTTCTTCCATCAGGGTGAGATTTCCTCACAGGACTGCAGCTGCTGCTGATTCAATTCAGTATTTGGCACCAATCCCCTGTAGCTGCCTTCTCTCCCACACAAGGCACTGGATCCTAATGCAAGGAGGTTGGTGAACAAATCCTACTATCCGGGCATTCTATGGCAATTGGCTCTCTCTGTTGCCAATTCTCAGTGCAATTTCTTCAACCTACGTGATAGGAGGATTGCTGGGTTCATCTATGGTGACAGAATATCAGAAGGTGCCTGACAGCCCTTTATAAAACTACAAAGTTTTATTAAAGGACATAAGCTTTCTTGAGCCGTAGGTCACTTTATCCAGTGAATTCATCAGATGTATTATGCTTTAAATAAAAAAACCCTGTTATTTGGGAAAGGGCTACCACACTTTTCCTGATTTTTTTCAGTACACAACTTCACTCACAGATGACTATGGTAGCATTGTTCTCAGTAGTGCCAAAAGTATTGGTACTCTCATGGACATCCTTGTTTGTGAGGAGTGGGGAGAGTGACACTGCATCATTATCTTTAAATTTGTCTTATCAGCAAGACCAAGAATGTGCAAAAATAGCAATAGCAATAGCATTTAGACTTATATACCGCTTCACAGTGCTTTACAGCCCTCTCTAAGGTTCACAGAGTCAGCATATTGCCCCCAAAAATTTGGGTCCTCATTTTACCAACCTTGGAAGGATGGAAGTCAACCTTGAGCCTGGTGAGAATCAAACTGCCAAACTGCTGGCAGCCAGCAGTCAGCAGAAGTAACCTGCAGTACTGCATTCTAACTGCGCCACCACAGCTCTATGGTGAATTACTGAATTATACACTTGAAAGAATTACATCCCTTACATTCCTCATTAAAACCAATGACTGATCAGAAATATTTGGAGTGGACAAAAGTAAATCCCAGAGAAACCTTTCCATGAAACTTGGTTGGCAAGACTGCTTTAATTGAAAACAGGAATTGTTGTGTTTCCCTACAAAGCTCACCTGGAGAATCCACCAGAGGAAACGTGCTGATGGTGGTGTTCTGGAGCATGCCCTTCAGATCCCGATATTTGCAATTAGAGGAGATGAATTTGACGTCAGACACCATAATGTCCTCAACAAAAATATTGTATTTGCTTGAGCGGGCATAAGTTAAAAAGTAAGAAATAATAAGTAAAGTGGGAGAAAGAGATTTATTTATTCATGTCATACTTTGGGCCCTTGCTGAAAGCTACTTCCTATCAAAAAGTTACCATAAAATTTTACTAATTAAAGCCTACAGGATGTCATTAAAATACTGAAACATCTAACAGAAAAACATAAAGCATAAAACCCCACAGGTTTTTAGAAAAACTTGCTTTAATTGCTCTTGTTTGCTTTTTTTTTCCCGTTGATATTTTCATTTACTGGTCTTTGTAGGCCACCCAGTCAGGTTGTTTGAATTGGGCAACCATATAAATGCAAGAAATAAAGAAACGCACAAAAAAAGGAACATAGGAGCTATTCCCAACAACTAATGCTGCTAATCCCAGGAGGGATACTGGTTCTATGGACATAAGGCCGGAGGAGGCAGAATATGGCTATCCTCACCCCTGAGTTTTCTATCAATGTCTCCATGGGTTGGCCTTGGTGAGAGACGGCCGCCCTGGAAACTTTCGGGGTCGAATGATATGTGCCTCCTTAGCCACTGGCGTGAGAGGACAGTGGAGCTTGGTGGCCTGACTATGGACTGGAATTTTCCCTATGTCTTTAACATCAGTGGTCCCCCACCCTTGGACTTTGTTTCCCCTGATGGTTATATGTATTCGGTGTCGGAACTCCTCGCCCTGCAAGATTCTCCCCTCTTGCAGGTTTGGCCCCCCACATTATCGAGGGCCTATCTCGATGACGGACTTTGGAGTCCGAAGACATGGCATGGAGCAAGGAAGAACTTATGGGTTTTTTTAGGGAATTTTTTAAAGATTTTAAGGGGTTCTGGGGGTGGGGTTGTAATTATTCTTTTAGAGATACTGGGAAGACGACTATGGCGGATGGGGGGGGGAATCCACCAGGGTCAGAGCCGTGCCCGGCACAGGGTAATGATTTGGGGGGCACTGGACGAGGGATTGGGAAAGGGATGGGGGACGATATCTATGAGGGCTGTATCATCGGCACGGTAGATGGGAGGGGCAGATATGGTGGGAGCAGGGGACCATATCAGGTGTTGGGGGCTCGCACTCGCTGCCTGAGAGCAATTGCTTGCCCCGGTCCCCAAGGCTCTGCTCGGATACTAGGTGGCTTAGATACTCAGGATCTGGGCCTTCGGCTGATGCTGTGCAATGCCAGGTCCGTGGTCAATAAGGCCCCCTTCATTCACGATCTTATACAAGAGGGAGGAGCAGACCTGGCGGGTATTACGGAGACCTGGTTGGGCCCGGAGGGTGGCGTCCCTCTGACTGAAATGTGCCCACCAGGCTTCAGAGCATTCCATCAGCCGAGGGCCCAGGGGAGGGGCAGGGGGGTGGCGGTTATTATTAATGAGGATCTGGGTCCAAGGGAGACCACTGTGCCTCAGATAGCCGGATGTGAGTCCCTCCTTGTGAGGTGGGGCCGTGGGGTTCAGATGGGCTTGTTGCTTACGTACCTGGCTCCCTGCCACGTGGCAACAGCCCTACCTGAGCTACTCAACATGATAGCCACGGTGACAGTAGATACACCCAGGCTTTTAGTCATGGGTGATTTCAACTTGCCATCTGTTGGTGAAACGTCTGAGGTGGCTTGGGAGTTCATGGCTTCCATGACGGCCAGGGACCTGACCCATTTAGTTCATGGCCCTACTCATAGGGGAGGTCACACTCTGGACTTGATTTTTGTCTCTGGCCAGTGGTTGAGTGGTCTTGTTATAGGGGACATAGACATGGAACCCTTGTCATGGACTGACCACTCACTCCTTCGCCTAGATCTTCGAACCGTGACCCCTCGCCGCAGGGAGGCGGACCCAATTGGCGGACCCAATTAGATGGATCCGCCCCAGGCGCCTGATGGATCCTGATAGGTTCCAGTTGGAGCTTGGGCCATTTCCTGAGGATCTAGCACATGACTCAGCCGAGGACCTGGTAGCCGCCTAGGATCGGGCGGCTGGTGGGGCCTTGGACCGAGTCGTGCCTTTGCGGCCTCTGACCCGGTGCCGATCCCGTGTGGCTCCTTGGTTTACTGAGGAGCTGAGGGAAATGAAGCGCCAGAAAAGACACCTGGAGAGCGGTTGGAGGGCCAGTCTCGCTGAATCTGATCGAACACTGGTAAGGTTGCATATTAAGGCCTACCTAGTGGCGATAAAGACAGCAAAGTCTAACTACTTTTCCGCCTCTATTGCATCATCAGGGAATCGTCCGGCCACCCTGTTTAGGGTGACCAACTCCCTGCTCCATCTAGGAGTGCGGGAGGATCCCTTAGAAGGCAGGGCGGAGGATTTCGGACAATACCTGTATGACAAAATCGCTCCGATCCGGGGGGATTTGGACTCTGACTGGGTAGATCAGGGCAGGGTGACGAGGAACAGTCTTGAGAATGTTATCTGGGAGGAGTTTGATGCTGTGACTCCCGATGATGTGGACAGGATTTTGGGGAGACTTAGTGCGGCCACATGTTTACTGGACCCGTGTCCCTCCTGCTTGGTACTGGCTTCCCGGGAGGTTACACGAGGCTGGCTCCAGGGCGTTATTAATGCTTCGTTGAGTGAGGGTCACTTCCCCGCTGCCCTGAAAGAGGCGGTAGTGAGGCCTCTCCTCAAGAAGCCGTCCCTGGATCCGGCAATATTGGCTAACTATCATCCTGTCTCCAACCTTCGCTTTATTGCGAAGGTTGTTGAGAGTGTGGTCGCACGACAGTTTCCGCAATTCCTGGAGGAAACATCTTATCTAGATCCGTTCCAGTCGGGTTTCAGGTCTGGGCACAGCATGGAAACGGCATTGGTCGCGTTGGTTGATGATCTCTGGAGGGCTCGGGACAGGGGTTGTTCCTCTGTTCTGGTCCTGTTAGATCTCTCAGCGGCTTTTGATACCATCGACCATGGTATCATGCTGCACCGGCTGGAAGAGTTGGGAATGGGAGGCACTGTGTTGCAGTGGTTCTCCTCCTTTCTCTCCGACCAGTCGCAGTTTGTGTTGGCAGGGGGGCAGAGGTCGACCTCGAGGCCTCTCATCTGTGGAGTGCCACAGGGATCGGTCCTCTCGCCCCTTCTGTTCAACATTTATGTGAAGCCGCTGGGTGAGATCATCCGTGGCTTTGGGGTGAGATACCATCAGTACGCTCATGACACCCAACTGTACATCTCCACCCCAGGCCACCCCAACGATGCCCTTGAAGTGATGTCCCAGTGCCTGGAGGCTGTGCGGATCTGGATGGGGAGGAACAGGCTCAAGCTCAACCCTTCCAAGACTGAGTGGCTGTGGCTCCCGGCGTCCTGATATAGTCAGTTGACTCCATCACTGACTATTGGGGGCGAGTCTTTGGCCCCCACTGAAAGGGCTCGCAATCTGGGAGTCCTCCTGGATAGGCAGCTGTCTTTGGAGGAACATCTGATGGCTGTTACCAGGGGGAACTTCTGTCAGGTTCGCCTGATTCGCCAGTTGCGGCCCTTTCTCGATCAGGATTCCTTGTGCACAGTCACTCACACCCTCGTCACCTCTCGCCTTGACTACTGCAATGCTCTCTACATGGGGCTCCCCTTGAAGAGCACCCGGAGGCTCCAACTGGTCCAGAATGCAGCAGGGAGGGTAGTGATGGGAGCAACATGGCGCTCCCATGTAACACCCCTCCTGCGCGAGCTGCACTGGCTCCCGGTGGTCTTCCGGGTGTGCTTCAAGGTGTTGGTTATCACCTTTAAAGTGCTCCATGGCATAGGGCCTAGCTATCTGCGAGACCGCCTGCTGCTACCAATGACCTCCAATCGACCCGTGCGCTCCCACAGAGAGGGCCTCCTCAGGGTGCCATCAGCCAAACAATGTAGGCTGGTGACCCCCAGGGGGAGGGCCTTCTCTGTGGAGGCTCCTACCCTCTGGAATCAGTTGCCCCCTGAGATAAGGAGAATCCATGACCTCAATGCCTTCCGTCGTTCCCTTAAAACCCATCTTTTCCAGCAAGCCAGGTTGGCTTAAGAAGAAATTTTTAAATTCTTTTAATCAGTCTGTGATTTCTTAACTTTCAGGGCAAAATTTATATATATTTTTAACTGTTTTTTAATATTTGTATTCTATGTTTTTATCTTGGCTGTACACTGCCCTGAGTCCTCAGGGAGAAGGGTGGTATATAAATTGGAAATTAAATTAAATTAAACTACAAATGTCTGGGAGGGCAGCCATGTTGCAAAACAGAGATCGTTCTTTCTTAGGAATCAGAGAGGAAGAAGTGACATCATTTTCTGAAATTCTTTCCATTCGGGCCATTAGGTGGCTTGAAATTTCAGAACCATCACTCAGTTTATTTCCAGGAGTTAAAAAAGAACCAATGGTTCTTAATGAACAGCCTTAATACACTTCCTGGGTGTTTACCCTACTAAAGTTGACCTATTTTTAATGAATTGAGGTTCTGGGGAATTGTGAACTCATGCTGTTTCCCAAACATAACTGAACTGTACTTTACTTAATCAATTTTTGTTCAAGGCGCTAGGCAAAGATGTGATTAGCTGCTTTGTGGTTCAGGATATCATATAAAGAGCCAAACTTCAAATCATCCCCACTTAAAGTCTTTACAGTAGTTATTGAGCTATGGATTGCCATAACTGACACATCGGCTACAGATGATTTCAAAATAAATACATTCCAATCTATGGGTCACCTGCAGTGGTGGGTTCCTCCCGGTTCGGTCCGGTTCGGCCGAGCCGGTAGCGGTGACGATATGACGTTACCGAACCGGTTCTCCCCCCCCCACACCCCACGTTATTCTTACCTTTTATTTGGTCCCACCCCCAATCTATTTCTGCCTCCTGAGTCCCAGCTGATGACTAGAGGGAAAAAAACTGTTTAAATTCTTGCCGCGGGGCTTCAAAGGGCCGTCCTACAGCTGATCAGTGTTAAAAGCAAACAAATGAGTCAGGTCGTAAGTGCGAGGACTGGTCGTAAGTGCGAGGACCTTCCAGAAATGACTCTGACCAGCTAGCCACGCCCACCTAGTCACATGACCACCAAGCCACACCCACAAAATAAGCCACACCAACAGAACCGGTAGTAAAAAAATTTAGAACCCACCCCTGGTCACCTGCTTTGTTGATTGGGATTGAACTGACCTCTATCTCTTCCTGAACATCTCACTATCTTTTAGCCTACTCCCTCCCTTCTTGGTCAGCCCTAAGTACCTTATTTGGTTCCAGCCCAAGTCTGGTAAATAGGGCAGTTTCTTCACTTGGATGATGCTGTCATAAAGGCTTGGCTGCAAACTCTGAGCCACCATGTTGGCAAGAATGACGGCCACCATCATGGGCAGGATGTGGGCAATCTGACCGGTCAGCTCGAAGCAAATCACTGCTGTGGAGACAGTATGGCTGACAGCACCTGTGAGAGCTGCAGCTCCTTTCCCAGGACAAGGAAAAAAGGGGCAAAGTTAGCATCACTTGGATCACAATTGGAACCAGAGAAAGGAAGAGGGTCCTACACTTACCAATTACAGCATAACCACCAGGTAAGATTTTGTAAACAAATCCATCAAAGAGAATCCCATCAGGGAAAAGCCAGGCCATGATTTCACCAATCAAGCGTCCGAAAGCAGCCCCTAAAACCCAACGAAGATAGTTTCTAAACTGTCTTTATCAGAGTCACTAATACACACTCATGTTCTAATGATATTTTAAAGAAGGGCAACGAGTCACCATCCAGATCTTAAGCAACACCCATCCTTGCCTCCTTTAATGCCAGAATAGAAAGAGTGGGCATCGCTGCTATTTCTGAGCACTCAAGTAGCCTACATTTCGGCTTGCCAGAGAGTCAGATTTTCATGCTTTCCAGTGCTAGTCCTCTATAAACCTGCCCAAGAAAACATCTTGGAACAGAAGATGAATAGATCATCACTTGTGGGACTGTCACAAACACTTGCAGAACTTGAAGGACATAGGAAAGTGGTATGTAGGTAAAATAAGAATAGATTGAGGGAAGGAGAAATGACTTCAGGGCGTTCAGTCAGTTCATAGCAACACAATTCCCTTTTTATTTATGACTCTACAAGCAATTCCCTCCATTGCAATCTGCCTGAAAGTTTTCACAAAAAGATTAAAACTCACCCAGCACAAACACTGGCATGAAGCCTCCACAGGGTATTGGCATAGTTGTGGCAACGACAGACATCCAGAACTAGGACAGAGGTAATAAGCAACCATGATTACTGGGCAATGTCTCTCCCTCTCTCTCCCTTCCTCCCTCCCTCTCTCCTCTCTTTGTCTCTCTCTCCCTCTCCCCCCTCCCTTCCTCTCTCGTTAGAAATAGCTTGAGGGCAGCCTGCCAGATAAAGGTTTCAGCAGAGTCCCAGTACTCTGACTGGTACAAAGTAGGAGGATACAACCAAGCAGGATGCCACTAAGCATCCTCCAAGGAATCTTCTTCAACAGTTACCTTTCTAATCTATTCTCTCTGGTCTTCTTCCCCACACAATGGGCTTCTCTAAAAAGGAACATTCCTCCTCCCCCTTAGGCTATATTGGAGCATCTATTTTGATGTAGAGCAGAAAGATCATATAGCTGTTAAATTACAGAGCAGTTATCCAGACCAATCCATCTCTGTTGACTTGGCCAACTGCCTTCTTCCATTTAGTGTATGTATATTATGCATCAATTCAACATTTTTTAAAATAATAGCATAAATACTTCTTTTGAAACTCCCCTTAGGTTAGGTGACATACTATTTGTGGCTCCCATCCCACAATTTGCTAAAAAAAAAACTTTGTTCCACAAGGGATGGAAAGAAGGCTTCAGATGCAGATAGCTTCTAACTATGACCTGTCATGACCCTAAAGTACTCCTTTTCCATAGTCACTTTGTGCCGAAATAAAATGTTGGTTCCTGTAGCACTTAGCATAGCTTTGTATTTTCCATAAGCTTCACCAATACATGCACACATGGCCAAATTCCCATGGCGTACACTAAAGTAAATTCGACTCATCTAAATCCCTTTTTAAAAAATTAAATGGATGAGCATAAAAAATAATTAACTTTTTTTACTGCATAAACTTTTTAATACTGCATAAATTCACAAATTCATTCATTAGGAAGAAATAAAGAACAAAAACCTCCTCCCAGTGGAACAAGAATAAATGATAGTCTTGTACGGATAAATTCAAGGAACAACTTATTTACACTGTAAACAAAGAAGCAAGGAACAAAGTAATTACTTTGAGGAATGGTTGTTACAATATCATGTTGACCATTCACATTGGAAATCTGGCATTAAAACTATATTTTATGCAGTACTGCTTGCACAAACCTTAACTGAAAAAAGGTGGGAAGTCAAATAGCCACTGAGATACAATGCTTGGGCAACGGCCTAACTGAGTTTCTCTTCAAAAGTAAACCAGGAATTGAAATCTTCACAGTTCAGAGAGAAGCAATTTAGAATTAAGGAGAAATTTCCTGACAGTTAGAATAATTAATAAGTGGAACAACTTACTTGCAGAAGTTGTGAATCCTCCAACACTGGAAATTTTTAAGAAGATGTTGGATAACCATTTGTCTGAAGTGGTGTAGGTTTTCCTGCCTGGGCAGGAGGTTGGATTAGAAGACCTCCAAGGTCCCTTCCAACTCTGTTATTCTATTCTATTCTATTCTATTCTATTCTATTCTATTCTATTCTATTCTATTCTATTCTATTCTATTCTATTCTATTCTTTGATTCTGCTCACGGGAAACAGCTCATAATATGGTGGGAACATCATAGAACTTGCATTGCTAGGTTATCTCCCTACCTTCATGAGGAAAAACAACAAGATGATGACAAAGACGCTGACTTTGGGATGGATCCAAACTGCAGATCTCCCCAGAAGCTGTGGGTCATCTGTGTGCTTTATCCAAGTGAAGTTATCAAAGAGGCTGCTGATGGCTTCTCTGGGCATCAACTACAAGGAGAAAAGGCAATTATGCTTGTCTCTCAGAGAAGACTCTTCCCTACCACAGCGAGGCAAATTTAGCAACAGAACTGACATTTTGATATGCATAAATTATACAAATGTGTATTGCATATTTTACTTCATGCATGGTATCTCATGGTAGATGTGAACAAATAATTGTTTTGACTTTTTTTTTATGAAACTGAAGAGCCTTAGAAAGATGAATTCTGTGACAGAACCATGCTTTGTTGCCCTTCGATGCTGCTGCTGTTGCAGGATCTCTTTATACAAAAAGGCCTAATTATATTTGAACAAACAGTCTTTCTGTCACTCAGGCCTTCAGATCATACAATCAAAACAAAACAAGACTTTGACCCCCACTGAAAGGGCTCGCAATCTGGGAGTCCTTCTGGATAGGCAGCTGTCTTTGGAGGAACATTTGACGGCTGTTACCAGGGGGACCTTTTATCAGGTTCGCTTGATTCGCCAGTTGCGGCCCTTTCTCAATCGGGATTCCTTGTGCACAGTCACTCACGCCCTCGTCACCTCTCGCCTTGACTACTGCAATGCTCTCTACATGGGGCTCCCCTTGAAGAGCACCCGGAGGCTCCAGCTGGTCCAGAATGCAGCAGCGTGGGTAGTGATGGGAGCAACATGGCGCTCCCATGTAACACCGCTCCTGCGCGAGCTGCACTGGCTCCCGGTGGTCTTCCGGGTGCGCTTCAAGGTGTTGGTTATCACCTTTAAAGCGCTCCATAGCATAGGACCTAGCTATCTGCGAGACCGCCTGCTGCTACCGACGACCTCCCATCGACCCGTGCGCTCCCACAGAGAGGGCCTCCTCAGGGTGCCATCAGCCAAACAATGTAGGCTGGTGACCCCCAGGGGGAGGGCCTTCTCGGTGGGGGCTCCCACCCTCTGGAATCAGTTGCCCCCGGAGATAAGGAGAATCCATGACCTCAATGCCTTCCGTCGTTCCCTGAAAACCCATCTTTTCCAGCAAACCGGGTTGGCTTAAGAAGAAATTTTTAATTTTTTTTAATCAGTCTGTGATTTTTTAACTTTCGGGCCAAAATTTATATATATTTTAAATGTTTTTTAATATTTGTATTCTATGTTTTTTATCTTGGCTGTACACCGCCCTGAGTCCTCAGGGAGAAGGGCGGTATATAAATTGGAAATTAAATTAAATTAAATTAAATTAAAAAATTAAATTAAATTAAATTAAATTAAATTAAATTAAATTAAATTAAATTAAATTAAATTAAATTAAATTAAATTAAATTAAATTAAATTAAATTAAATTAAATTAAATTAAATTAAATTAAAGACTTGAACAGGTCATCTACATCAGGGGTCTCCAACCTTGGCAACTATAAGCCAAGGAGGAATTCTGGGAGTTGAAGTCCTCCAGGCTTAAAGTTGCCAAGGTTGGAGACCCCTAGTCTACATAACTGTTGATCCTCAAGATACAACCACCACAGCATGCCTGCCTCTTTGAGAATCTCTAGTCTTGCAGAGAACCAACAATCCTGGTCAACAGAGAAGCACAGCACTGATTTAACCAATTGCTGCTCAACTGTTAGCCAGTCAATGATGCTCTTTCCCATCTTTTTAGTGTCGTGCCAAAATAAAACCCTTTCCCCTTTGTAAAGCTGCTATTTTGAAAAAGACTGCCCACCTTGAATCTGGTTTTGCTTTAAGACAAAACACTGGGAACTGGGAGGCAGCTTTATTCTCTAACAAGCTCTAAAACAGCAGTGCACAAGAGATAAGCCAAATACTATTTCTTCTGCAATAATCATTTCCAGTTTGAATTCAGCCAAGTATTCTATGGCTGGAAAGAAGGTTTTCTCAATCCCTGATCATATTTGCAATCCCATCTGATAGATCCTTCAACAGTCCAGATGTAAATTTCTATTGTTTCAGAAATCCAGAATAATAGTTATATTTTATTTAATTGTTTTGATGATGTCCTCTTTTTCCAGCAAGCAGAGAACAACTGTTTAATAGAAGGAAGATTGCATAAGGCTGCTGTGAGCAAAACTCTCTCCTGTGGAATTCATCCTTGGTCTGTGGAAGTATTATGGATTTCCTGCCAGCATAAAAAAGATTAGCTTTCATACATCATGTTAAGCCATAATGTGTTGGGTCCAGTGATGGTATTCAGCTGGTTCGGGAAAACCGGTAGTGGCGACCTGCGTGTGGCCGCCCACCCTCCCTAGCGCTATTTTCGGTGTACAGCAAACCGGTGGTAAAATTATTTGAACCCCACCTCTGGTTGGGTCCGCATGTTTTGTGAACTTAGCCATTGTGATTTGTAAATCATGGTGAACAGCATAGCTCCTTATTGAGCCCAGTTTGTTCTATTTGCAGTTCATTCAGTAAACCATGAAACCATGGCTTAATACAATATATGAACCTGGGCAGGATGAATCTAGAACTTATTTTTTCAGAGGCAGAATCCCCTGCCTGCCCTTATCCCATAAAAAAAAAGAATGGATTCATCATTGCTTTTCTTCTCAGCATGCAGACAAAATAGAAGGAAAAGCAAGAGTTTATTCACCACCAGTGTGCTAGCACAAACAAAGAAGTGTTAGTGCTATTTGAAAAGTAAGTGCAAATGGAAAACGCTGTATCCTACACTATATGAAACAGACACTTGGTGTTTATTTTTATACACTGTGTTATTACAACTGTTAGTTTTATTGGGCTTTTATAAATTCTATTATTTATATTTGTACGTTGTCCTGGAACCTCAGGCAATGAAGAACACCATCACAAAGTTAAATGATAAATAACTATACAGATAAGTGGAATCCTCACTTCTCCAGCCATAAACTGTCCAAAGCCAGGGGGGAATGTCAGAGATGCTATCACAAAAGTTATCACCCCAGGATACACAAGGCGGCTGAAAAAGAAAAGAAATGGGAATTAAATTCATACAACAGTCTCTGAAATATGCTGCAAATGCCATGTAGAAGGCAAGGGCTCAGCCAGTGCTTTCAACACCGATTCCTGAGAATGAGTGGAACTTTTTCCTCTTAGCTAGACATCAGCGTGAGTTAAACACACACAAAAAATCCAGCCACTTATTAGGAAGTAAGATAAACACTAATATATTGGAAGCATTCCTTGTTTAATCTGAACTAGAGCATAATTCAGCAGCTTCTACCACTTGTCTATCCCTTTAGAACTTCTTTTCTAAATTTTCAGATCTGGATTGCAAAAATTTCAAATGATTAGTAGACAATAGTTAAGAGATAGAACGTTATCTATTTTTTTGCTGGCATCTGGAGGTCTCTAGGATATTTACAGCCCAGATTTCTTAGCCCTACCTGACAGTAAATCTAGCTTTAGTTTAACAGTGTACTTACCTACTTACTGCAAGACAAAAATAAATATTTCAATTGGCCATCTACCTTAAGCTCTTAAAGTACAATAAACCTTAAGACAATATATTTTTAATTTCCTATGTTAAGAACATTTCCTGAATTATAGTTCCTCCAATTATTAAAAAGGCATCAAAAGGCAAATTTTAATGCTACCCAAGTTAATTTATGTCTTACATAAATTAACTTACAAGAAAACATGGCTTCAATCTTAATTAAACTTAAAATATAATAATTTAGCAAAACATACTCACTATTTGGTTAGGAATCGACTTAGAGTAGCATGTTGTCTGACAAACAAAACCACCTGTCGATTAAAATAAACAAAAAATGCTCCAAGAAACCCAGAACAGATCCTATAACACAAGATTTGAAAAGTAAAATTAATCCTAGGCTTTGAATTTACATAAGAACACTATAGATTAAAAAATCTATAGCTAATCTTTCAACAACCAATCAGATTCTTCCAGAAAAGTTCAAGGATAAATAGCAAAATATATTCCATTTTGAATTCTGCACATTCATTTACATTTAAGTTCAACAGTATATCCAGAAGGCATAAGTAACCAGAGAGAAATAAATCTTATTGATTAAGATGCTCTAATCTTCAAATGGCATATAACTTTTCTGGCTGCAGGGCATCCATTTGAATGGTTAATTTATGTGACTTTTTAAAAACTGCAAATAAACAAAAAATGACTGTATCATTACCAGAGATCTCAGCCCATTTTCTGCATCCTGTTTTACTGCAAGGAGAACATTCAGAACTGTCATCCATTTTAAAATACAGTTTAAAATGATAAAACATAGTCTACCACCTCAGAATTCTATCTCTAACAATATTATTCCAATCTGTTATGATTTGTATATTCCAGAGGTGGCCCTCCTTGTTTATATATCCCCATAGCTTGCTTTTCAGTACTGTAGATAGATGTTCATATGACCATAAAACTAAGATATCTCCCAAGATAATCTTTTACTGCACAGTACTGTTTCTTAAAGTGTGGTCATAGAACATGGGGCGGGGGGAGGAGGGGACGGAGTCCCACCACTTGTTCAAGAGTCTGCAAAATCAAAATTATTTATCATCATATGTGGAAAAATAATATATTAACATCCTATCAATCAATCATGAGTAGCAATTACGGCAGTGAAATCACTGATTTTAATATAGTAAATATCACTAAAATATAGCCCATACAAAGAAAAGCTCTTTGGAGTCTTTCCTAATGGTTAGAAGTGGGAAGGGTCTTAAGAGAAAAAAAGTTTAAGAAACACTATCCTATAGCACTATACGCTCCAGACAATGTACATGGCATTGTATATACTCTAATCCAGTGGTGGGTTTCCAAAAGTTTTTACAAGCGGTTCTGTGGATGTGGCTTGGTGGGCATGGCACTGCTTGGTGGCAGTGGTGGGATTCTGGGGGTTCTAGGGGGTTCGGCCGAACCCTTTGTTAATTGCTGGCTCGCCCCGCCCCTTGCCCCACCCCTCCGCACTACTATTTATTGCCAATAAATGGGGCAGGCGAGCCAGCAATTTAACAAACGGTTCGGTGTTTTTTTGTAATTTATTGGCCCCGCAGCACACCGAACCGTTTGTTAAATTGCTGGCTTGCCCGCCCCTCGCCCTGCCCCGCCTCCCATCCGCGCGGCATCAGCCTACCCTAACCCAGGGCTGGGCAATTGTGGCTCTTTTACAACGTTTGGACTTCAACTCCCACCTAGCCCATTCTGGGGAATTGTGGAGAATTCTGGGAGTTGAAGTCCACAAGTCTTAAAGCTGCCAAGGTGGGAGACATCAAGCATGAAGCTGGCCAAGTATCTTCCTTGAAAGACAACAGTTGAACATCAGGAGAGCTGTAAGAGGGCAGGGCTACATTTGGAAATTTTCGCATTTTTGCAGGTGGTGCATTACGATCTGGTGTCTACAATGGAGAGCAAAATCCGGCATATTTGCGGGACAAGGCAGCCCTCATCTCCTGTCGCTTGGAACTTGGAGCAGTAAACAGCGTCTGGTTCGGGGAGCAGCCGGATTTTGCTCTCCATTGCTCTCTCGGCCCCGTGCAAGCTCTCATCTCTCGAGGAGCGCTTCCTGAAGTGGTGAGGGAAACTTTGGTTGGGCTTCTCGAGAGATGAGAGCTTGCAGGGGGCCGAGAGAGTAATGGAGAGCAAAATCCGGCTGCTCCCCGAACCAGACGCTGTTTACTGCTCCGAGTCGGCAGGAAACGAGGGCTGCCTTGCGCCGCAAATATACCGAGGTGGTTTTTTTTTACTCTCTGTTGCAGACACCAGATCGGCCCCCTGCAAGAGAATGAGAGAGAGAGAGTGGGGGAGAGAGAGAGAAAGAGGGGGGGAGAGAGAAAGAGAATGAGAGAAAGGGGGAGAGAAAGAGAAAGGTGGAGAGAGAAAGAGTGGGGGAGACAGAGAAGGGGGGAGAGAAAGAGAATGAGAGAGAGAGTGGGGGGAGAGAGGGAGAGAAAGGGGGAGAGAGAATGAGAGAGAGAGTGGGGGAGAGAGGGAGAGAAAGGGGGGAGAGAAAGAGAATGAGAGGGAAAGAGTGGGAGAGAGGGGGAGAGAGAGAGAAAGAGGGGGAGAGAGAAAGAGAATGAGAGGGAAAGAGTGGGAGAGAAAGGGGGAGGGAGAGAAAGGGGGAGAGAGAGAAAGGGGAGAGAGAGAAAGGGGGGAGAGAGAAAGGGGGGAGAGAAAGAGAGAATGAGAGGGGGGGAGAGAGAGAAAGAGGGGGGAGAGTGCCTGAAGGACCCCATCCCATCACTGGGAGTCCAGGTGCTTCAGCAAGCGACGCGCTGGATTCGTATTAGTGGTCCACGAAATTTAAAATTATGAACTTGGTGGTCCCTGAGGTCCAAAACGTTGGGGACCCCTGCTCTGGAGGATTTAAGTAGTTTAATTGTGCTTCCTTGCCAATACCAGAATTACAGAGTTGGAAGGGACCTTTGGAGGTCTTCTAGTCCAGAGATCTCCAACCTTGGCAATTTTCTCTGCCTGGGCCTGATGCTTCCTGAGAGGCAGGGGGTCCCTCCCCAAAAGGCTGGCCCCAAAGCCCAAGCTCAGAGGTCTTCAAACTTGGCAGCTTTAAGACTTGTGGACTTCAACTCCCAGAATTCTCTAGCCAGCATAGCTGGCTGGGGAATTCTGGGAGTTGAAGTTTGCCAGGCTTAAAGTTGCCAAGGTTGGAGATCTCTGGACTAGAAGATAAATGATGACCGGTCAAAAGTGCAAGGACCTGTCAGAAATCACTTTTTTCAGCCCTCTGAGTAGTCCCTATGTGCATATGGACTATTCAGAGGGCTGAAAAAGTTATTTTTGACTGGTCCTCGCACTTTTGACCAGTCCTTGAACTTACGACTGTCCTCACATTTTACGTTTTGTGCCCTATCTTGTCACCGTGGTGAAGAGAAGTAGTGGTGAAATGATTGACACGGTTGTTAAGAATGCCGCAATGAGTATAAATGTGAGGATGGTCATAAGTGCGAGGACCGGTCAAAAGTACGAGGATCAGTCAGAAATGACTTTTTTCAGCCCTCGAAAAAAGAGGGCACATAGGGCACATAGGCACGCCCACCCGGTCACATGATCAGCTAGCCACGCCTACCCAGTCACATGACCAGCTAGCCACACCCACCCAGTCACATGACCACCAAGCAACACCAACTAAACCACGCCCACAGAACCGGTTGTTAAAAAAATTGAATCCCACCACTGCTTGGTGGGCGTGGTTTGATGGGTGTGGCAGGGGAAGGACACTGTACAATCTCCATTCCCAATCCAATCCAGGGGAAGGTTACTGCAAAATCCCCATTTCCTCCTGATCAGCTGGGACTTGGGAGGCAGAGAATAGATGGGGGCGGGGCCAGTCAGAATTTTTACTACTGGTTCTCCGAACGACTCAAAATTTCCCAGAGACCCTTGGGAGTTGGGCGGCATAGAAATGTGATAAATTAAATTAAATTAAATTAAATTAAATTAAATTAAATTAAATTAAATTAAATTAAATTAAATTAAATTAAATTAAATTAAATTAAATTAAATTAAATTAAATTAAATTAAATTAAATTAAATTAAATTAAATTAAATTAAATTAAATTAAATTAAATTAAATTAAATTAAATTAAATTAAATTAAATTAAATTAAATTAAATTAAATTAAATTAAATTAAATTAAATTAAATTAAATTAAATTAAATTAAATTAAATTAAATTAAATTAAATTAAATTAAATTAAATCTGCTACCGGTTCTCCAGAACTGGTCAGAACCTGCTGAAACCCACCTCTGCTCTAATCCTGATTTTTTTTCCCCACTAATATAGCTAAATTGAACAATCACACATTCTTGACCTGTAAGAGGTTCAAAAACAATTGGAGGAATCACTACTTTTTTAGTTATTTGGTTAAAGATTCGGCACCTACAACTCAGTAATGAAACTCTTGGCAAAGCATGAAAGAATTTGAGGTTCCCAAGCCAAGACTAGAATATCAGCCACAGCTCGTTCTTAAACTACATGTATATAAACATGCCAGTAACAAACTAATTGTTAAATGAATTCTGTCAAGTGAATTTCAAAGCTTGTTTTTGATGAAAAAGGCTTCTGGTCCAGTTACATACAAAGAAATGCAACAAAACAGCTTTTCTGCACCTGCTATATTTCTCAATCCTGCATGATAAACTGCACAACCAAAAATATTAAGACAATGATTGGAATTCCGTCATGGAAATTCACTAAATAACTTTGAGTCACAGTCACCATCTCTCAGCACAACTTAGCTCACATGTCTCTAAAACTGGGGAAGGATTGTTTATATAATTTGTAGAAAAGGCAGAATATCAGTCTAACACCAATATCTAGTGTTCTCTTTTGCATCTGATCCTCCCAAAGAGGAGTGTAATCTCTGTTTCTCCAAACAAAAACAAAGCAGTTCTTTGTCAGTCAACAGGAGTGCTGATTTAATACCAGTTTATAAGGTACTTAGGATCCGAGGACTTGGCAGCCTAAGGAAACAATAGCCAATAACTGTCCATCAACATGCCGATCAACCAATCAATATCCCAATCAACCAATAGAAAGCCACACCCAACCAGGCACCACATAAATATAACACATAGAACAGCCCAAAGTATACATTCTGGTAGAGAGAAGATCCTTGAGGATGGGTCCAGCAGAAGTTGAAAAGATCATCATCACCACCATCATCATCATCAGAATTCTGGCCTTTTAGTCCAAACTCTTAATCATGCAGGAGACCCCATACCATTTCAGATAAATGGATGGCCAGTCTCTTCTTAAAAACCTCCAATAATGGAGCACCCACAACCCCTGTAGGCAAGATGTTCCTCTGGTTGATTATTCTCACTGTCAGGAAATTTCTCCTTAGTTCTAAGTTGCTAGTTTCCTTGGTTCCTATCCATTGTTTCTTGATTTGCTTTCAAGTGTTTTGGAAAATAAGTTGACTCCCTCTTGTTTGTGGCAGCCCCTCAAATATTGAAACACTGCTATTATGGCACCCTAGTCCTACTTCTCTAGATTAGACATACCCAATTCTTGCAACTGTTCTTCATATGTTTCAGCCTTCTAATCATCTTAATTGCTCTTAGCATTCTTTCCAGAGTCTCAACATCTTTTTTATATTGTAACCAAAACTGGATGCAGTATTCCCAGTGTGGTCTTGCATGTGGACCAGAGGTTTAGACTAAACCACTCATCCTGGTTACTGACCCAAATTGGACCCAGATTGCAACATTATTCTGGATGCATATATTTGCTAATATAAAGCAGCTTGAAATACAGGCGTGAGAAGAGTTTGAATTGTATTGGGAAAAGGGCAATGACTAACCACTTCTATACTGTTCCCAAGAAATTGCATGAACACTTCTTTGAAATCCCCTTAAGAGTTGAGTATGCTTCAAAAGTGACCTTATCTGTTTCTAATATGGAACTTTCTAATTTAACTGCTTCATACGGAGAACTTTCAATATGGCTTGCCTTTCTTCACCCCTGCAACCCCCACTGCAATTAGCTGTGCTCCAGTGGGCTTACCCTATTACAGCAAACGCCGGCAGCTCCTGTAGGTCAAAGGGAAAATCCATGCGGAAGTTTGTTCTGAAGAGGGCTGTGATGGTGACTGTGAGGAGGGGGTGGAGAAAAGGGACAACCAGGGTGACCAGGTAAAAAAAAGGACATGAAGTTAGACTCTTGGTACCCAAACAATGAGTCTGAGAACAGCCTAAGAAACCTCTATTACCATCATTTCAGTTTTAAGAACTTCACTGTAAAAAAAAATCATAAGTGTCCCAAGAAGACTGAAATAATTCAGCCTTAATACCACTTTGTTACTAAAAACCTTTCTGCCTTGCACAGACACTCCCCTACCCACTATCCCCATAATCTTGCAGAAGTTGTGTATAAAGCTAATTGTGGGAGGCAGCAATAACGACAAGGGAGGCTGGGAGGAGATGTGTCTTCTCATCTTACTTGCATCCTTGTTCCAGACAGCAAAGACTCGGAAAACAAAGGCGCTGAATGTGGCTGCAAAGAATCCACGCCAATAGTTACGAACTGCAAAATAGGTGGAAGTGACTTCAATGCTAAAGAGGACACCTACAGAGTAGATAAAAATTCTCATCAGTTCATGACAGTCTACGCCCACAAAATGCATGCAAATACTATTTCCCCCAGCCATCACTCCCCAAAATAGGTTCTTGCAAAAGAGATAAGAGTTACAACAATAAGTTTATTTTTAATTTCTTTTCATTTTGCAAAAGTTTTGTTTTGTTTTGTTTTGTTTTTATGGTTAGAATTAAGGCCACAGAGGAATCAGTGTAAGCAAGACTGAAGTTCCCCAAGTCACCCTTTATGTTAATTCACTACTTTCCCAACTTTCTACCATCAGAAGAATGTTTCTTGTTGAAGAACCCTTTGAGGCTGGATTATATATTAAATTCACTTCACAAGAAGTTCTGGATAGCACTGCTGAATCTAATTCAGGAGTCCCCAACCCACAGACCACGGCCCAGTACCAGGCCTTGAGCATTCAGAAATGGACTGTGGAAGTGACGGGCTACGGAGATGAAAAAGTTGGGGAACCCTGCCTTACATCAATTGAACTTGATTGTAAAATTTGTTTTCTTACTGAAAAAAATCCAAAGAACTTCAGGGTTATCTGGAATGAATGTTGAAAGCCTGTTTTTTGGTGAAATAGAAACTGCCGCCACCCTTCCAATGTAATATCACTGTCTCCTATTCTAGTGACAAGGGGCTTCTCAAAACATTGCATTGCATTATCCACATGGTTCTCAATTGAGTATGTATTGGAGCAGTATGAGAAGATGCCATGAATGAACACTAATCTTCATACTGCTAAGATTCTAAAAATAAATGGAGGGCTTTTTAACGAGTTGGAAAATGATGACCAATAGGATCCTGGGAAGGAAGAGTGCCATCAATATATAATCAATAATATTGTTAATAATAAAGGGTCTTATAAATGGAGATTAAAGCATGATGCAAGAGAGAAGATGTGATGTGTCTTGGAAAATTTAGACAAAAGCAAGCAGCCACTTGCCTCCAAGTGGTGTCCCGAAACAGCAGCCAACCCCCACTGCACAGCCCACAGTCAGGACATCTGTGTAATAATATGGCTGCTACTAGTGGAAGAGATGAGACAGAGAAAGAGAAAAAAAAACAGGAAAGAAGAGGAATGAGAGGATTGGAAGCTAATATTGCAAGACAATCAGTTGATGTTTTGTAGCACATCTTGGACCCATTTACTGTATATATTCTGTATATGTCATTGTTTCTGTTTTATGTCATCCTGGCCCTGACAAGTTCCAATACATTTGTGCAAGAAATTGGGGCATTGTACCTGAATGCACAACTCTTATAGAAACAGGATATTTTCAGCTTTTCAGATCCAACATTTTTTTAAACATCAAAAAGGCTGCTGTATATCAACAGTTGATGGTTAAGAAGCGTAAGTTGTTAATAGTTTTACACATTATAAAACTCCAGTTTGAAGATATAGGAATTTGGATGTGTTCTTCATGTACAGGCTTTTGCCTGTGAATATTCATAGCTGGAGAATGTGCTACAAAATGGAATTGCTGCATTCTCCCAATTATGGTAGTACTTGTGAATAACTTCAGTAACTTAGAACAAACTCCATTGTAGTATAGCCTTTATAAAAAAATTGTGAACAATGAGCAGAATACTTTGCATGAGAACAGCTTTCTCCTCTGATTGATGTTCTCATGAGTGAAGTACCACTTCAGTCCATTTTTAAAATAGTAACTTTATTAAAGATTATAATTACAATAGTAGGAATTATTTCATTTGGAATTCATGGATGTGCCATACAGGCAATGTACCTGGCTGAAATGCTTTGCTTAGATGGAGCTGAAATGGTTTGACTCAATCTGTTATTTGTTGTCCAATTCATATGATTTACTGCCATACACAGATGATAAAAAATAAGAAGGAAGAAACAAACGAGCAACAAGGCCTCTCTTCAGAGAAGCACATAGTTCAGGAAGAGAATAGCTGAAGCCACCAAATACAGCTGGTAACTCAAGAGGTCATCTCTATATGGGTAGGATTCTTATCAATATTGAATTCTATCTACTAAAGAGCTCTCATTCAAATTTACACAGACACTTCAAATTCATGTTTGTAGTACATGCCTTATTTCAAAATTACCAAATACAGATTCTTGTTTAGAGGATTCAGCAAGGAAAAAACAACAAAGGGTATTAATTAACATTATCAGTAAGTTAAAAAAAATTTAGCATTCATCAACCAGGATGGAAAATAAAGTAAGGTTTTAAAGATATATATAGGAGACATGGGAGCACAGTGGTTTGAATGCAGTATGGCAGAGTAACTCTGCCCAGAACCTGGAGTTCAATCCTGATGGGCTCAAGGTTGACTCAGCCTTCCATCCTTTCGAGGTCAATAAAATGAGGACCCAGATTGTTGGGGGCAATATGCTGGCATTTGTAAACCACCTAGAGAATGCTGTAAAGTATATACATCTAAGTGCTATTGCTATTGCTATCCATTCAAGTATACATTTCCAAATTAAGTTTGAAAAAGTTGCAAAAATCAAATAGAAAATTTCCAAATTATACCTACTTGTCACTTCAGAAAATATTGGTCCATGTCAAGTATAACCATAGGGGTGAGTGATAATTGACTGACAGGCTTGGTCTCACTGAATGTATTGAAAAATTGCTTTTGATTCAAGAGGGAAAAAAGAGTGAATCAAGATACCATCAGATGTACTGCTCTTGGCAACTTGATAAAGAATCTGCTATAATTAGTTTATGGATTCAATTGTGTTTCTTCAGTGATTAATATAGACGATTTGTTTATTTTATTTATTTAAAAGACTTCTAGGACTACCCATCTTTTGTGCTCTAACTTTTGGCAGAAACAGCAAAATAAACAAACAAACAATAAAACCAACATTAAACAAACCTTCCATTGCCCCAAAACAAACACTTTTCCATATGGCAATATTTAAATTTATTGGGCTCTTGAAAAAAGCTGCCAAACTGAAATTGACATCTATTTATCTCCCATCTAATATTTCACCTTTGTAAAATGACTTCAATATTTCTAAAATCCTTAATCTCATACCAAGAATCATTGTCTCCCTACCGTCTATGGATAAAATTATTTTCTTGAACGACAAAATCTCTTCTTAAGGTCTTTAACCCAAAGTATTATTTTATCATTGTTATGACTATACTTGTTATTTATAGACTAGCTGTAAAAACAAAGTATTTTCAGCACCTGACTTGGCAGTTTTAAGGTAATGGTGAAAAGAAAAATAGCCTACAGTATATATATATCTACATAGTAACGCATTTTAATTAAAGTTCCTATTTTCCCTAAGGAAAAAAAAATGGGGGAGATAATAGGAACTGTCATTTTTCCTGGGCACTGCCTAAAACTTAGAAGAACATGACCTGGAAAACAGAAGTATATGTAATTGCCATGGAAGTAATTTCTTGGTTGTCCATCTCATGTCATCTCCTTGCACCACCGCTACTTCCTGTGGATTTCCACAGAGTGCTCATTCAGCTTTTTTCCATTTCCCTGCAAGGTTACATGAGATAAAATAGCTGCACCGTTGTGCCTTAAGAGTTCTTGTATCTGTTACAAAGAAAACACATCTTTCCTTCCAGAAATGTCCTCAGCCTGGAGCATCAGCATGTTGTATAAACACAGGAATGCACTTGCCTCCAAGAGGGGCCCCGAAGCAACATCCAACACCAACTGCGCAAGCGGCTACCAGGAGGTCCAGTTGCCTATGCATGTTCTGGAACAAAGAGCCCAGCCAGAGAGAGGCATGCCAGGGTTAGAGTGAGCACAGGCAAGAGTTAGTCCTTTCTTCTCCTGCTGCTCAAATGCTAAGCATCTGCCGGCAGCAAAGCCAGCCTTCTTTTAGAGCCTTGTGAGTTGGCTTTAGTAGCAAAGGCAGACAGGATCTACAAGAACTTAGTCTCTTTCTACCTTGGTCCCATTTCCTGTATTCTCTTTGAATTAGTTTTATTTATTAATGTTCAGGTTGATTAGGATGACTTCTAAAATAAATAATCTAAGCATTTGTTATCAGCCACTGGAAGAATACAGCATGGCCGAGTCATAAAGCTGTTGCTTTATTTTATTTCTGCAGCTAAGTTAGAAGCGACAAGCTTCTAGAATCACAGCCAGGCTCAAGACATAGCTGCTTACAACAGCCATAGCTATAAGCACAGTTTGCATGTTAATTGTTCTCAATGAATCTGCTCTTAATACAGGAATAGGATGAGTGGGAATCATCCTTATTTACATCTATTCAACCACTTTTGTTTCGTAAGGGTAACAACTGAAGTAAAGCCTCTCAGTTCTAAATTATGCTGGTCTTTTTGCAACCAGCATATATGACAGAGATATGGCCAATCTTGTTTATCTTTGGCTCTTCTGCATATTTATGTTTCCAAAAGTTTGGAATTATGTTTTATCAGGAGAAAAGGTGCAAATCAGAATGATTTGATATTCCACAGGATAAGTAAAGTTCAGTCTTAAAGTGAGGATAGGAAACTGCAGAATATTAAAAGCCCCTTCCATACTGCCAGATTATCCGTTCAAATTGTTCCCTTACAACTAATTCCAAACTTTTATTTACACAAAAATTGATATTTTGAAAAAGCCAAACATTGCTCCTGATTTTTTCCCCCAGTACATTTACAATTGCACTACATTATTCTTGAGCAATTCTTCCATGTTTCATTGGACATAATTGCAGTGAAGATACCTAATACTCCTCTCACTGTCATTTCCTGTGTTGTGCAGGTTCTTGTTTTTGAACTAACTGTTTCATTTTAATGCCCCCAGTTCTGCTTTCATCATCAATAGTCTATAATGTTCTCTCTCCCAGCAATCTCACTCTCAAGCTAGATGGAGCATGCAGAACACTTACCTCATAAACCCCACAAAAGATAGACAAGAACTTGCTGAGGACAGCAGCACAGATGCTCGCAATGTGCACAAAAGGGCCCTGCCGGAGGGAGAGAGAGAGGGCGATTGTGCAATAAATAACGGGGAAGAACTAGGCTGAGTAGCATCACCGTGCAGGCCAACAACAAAGGATGTGACTCCGACCAGCTTCTGATCATTCTCTCCCTGCCTACATTGAACTGAAACTATTTCAGCATCTTTGCAACTCTTTTGTGCTATCAAATCCAGAGATCCAACTTCTGTCCTTGGTGATCAAGTGTAGTGGGGAAGATCAAAAGCACTGGGGGCTGGATTTGGGAGTCCTTAATTAAAGGGAGGGGCCGCATTTAGGTCCCCCAGGCCTCTGGGCATATGGGAGTGGCTTAGTTGCTTCTAATAAGTAAGCTCATTTCTGCAGCTTCTGGTTGCATTCTAGTCTAGGCCTATGTGTGTTTCTATTCTTTTTGGATGGTTCTCTCTGACTGCTTCCCAAACTGCTCCTTTATCAAGCTAGGAAGCAGTATATCCATGTAGCGGCAATTCCTCCCTTCCCTTTGTTCTTTGAGCTGAGTCTATTTCTGGCTCAGAATAAACCAGTTAGTTGCACTCCTCTGCTTGCTTTGCCATAATGCAAAAGTGGAATTGCAATCCAAGTACCGTTATCCAATTTATACCATCGTCCAATTCTTGAGATGCTGGTATTTTCACTTGCTCTTGTGCTTTATGTTTTTAGTTTGACAAATATCTTTGGCTCAAAAGTACCAGTATTTTTGGGGTGGGGGTGGGGGGGATTAATGGAACTGCCAGAAGCAAGAGTTGCAATGATCATCATCCATCTGCCTCTGCTGCTGAAGTAGGGAAGAGTTTGTGTCTTTCTCTGTTAATTAAGTAGAAGGGAATGACCTAAAGAAATAATTAAAGATATTGTCTTACAGCCAGCAACAGAGAACTGGCTAGTTTAGGACTCCAGTGGAAAAACTAGCCAGCCAGCAAAAGAGAAGTGGCCAGGTTAGTGCTCCAATGGGGAAAATAGCTTAGTTCAGAAACTTTCCCACCTGTTTATTTCAGTGATACCAACAGAAGAGAATATATGTAGCTCAGAGTTGAACTGTGGAGTCTTCCATGCTTTTTGACCTTGATTGTTTGTTTACAGATATTTCATTACCCACCTAGTGCAAATGAGAGTGGGTTTTACTGCCTTTTTATGTGCAATAGCTTGCCCTGCCAGTTTGCTGAGGGTGTGGCTTTCTCTTTGGTTAATGTATTGTTTTCTGTTTGATTGTTTGTCTGGTGTTAACCCCTGCTTACCTAAGTGTCAGCAGCTGGAGAAGATGTCTTTTTGTTTGCCAACCTATCTACAAAACAAAAGACTGGGCCATCTTAACTACAAAAGACCTTCAGCTCCAGGGTGATAGGATTAACCCTCATTCAAGATCCAAACCAGGACAAAGTCAATAAGCCATAATAGGAATTAAGCTTCAAAGCCCCTTCATTATATCACTCAGAAAGATTCAACCAAGCCTGGGACTCAAGCCAACCTACAAAGTTACCCCTGCATGGCCCCAAGGGAGTCTGACAACCAGTGGTGGGTTGCTACTGGTTCGCCCCAGATCGGGCAAACTGATAGCGGCGGCAGGAGGCTCTGCCCACCTGTCTGGACGCTTCTGCACATGCACAGAAGTGTCGTGAGCATGCACGCACGCCCACGAGTGAACCGGTAGCGATGGGTTTTGAAACCTGCCCCTGCTGACAACCAATCAGAATACATTTCTTTCACAGAAAAGGAAGTAATTTCAAAGCCCAAGAGAAGGTATAAATCTCTCTCTCTCTCTATCTCTTTCACCCATGTGCTCAATTGCCCAGGACCTCAAACCATGTGGTCCTGTCCACCATTAAACCATCTTTCCAAACAGTTTTCATGTTTTCAGTGTCTTTCTCCCCACTTGGAACTGAACCCAGATGAACATTTCTTCCAATAGATGCATCTGGGTTTTTTTCCCCCTTTCATTTGCTGTATTCCAAGTTTAACCCTAGAATCCTTTAGTTCTTTGCAGCCTTTGTCTTCAAGCTGATATCTGCCATCACTTTTCTCCCTTACCTCCATTCCCAGTTATACCCACCTCTTTTCCAACAGGAATCCCACTTCCCAGGCCAGCTGTCAGGCTTACAACTTTGGCCACAAATGCTTTAGGTGTGAGGTACTCCTTGAGGACTACTCCTCGCATAATAGTTTTCAATTCTGGAATCCCAGAGCCTGAACAAAACAGAAAGGAATCAAGAAAAATGCTATTCAGATAGAACATAGCCCAAAACATACTGAGAGACCACAGCGCAAGGGACACATGTCAGATAGCACCAGACCTCTTAGATGACACCCAGGTTGACCGCAATCAGGTAAGAAGCATACTTCACAGGTTTGTTATTGTGGGGAAAATAGGAGTAGAAAATTTTGTTGGTTATGTTCACCACCTTGAGTTATTTGTAAAAATAACAAAGGCGGGATACAGACAAATAAATATGAGTGCTTGAATCTTCAACAATAAAAATTAATGGGAGATATTAAAGTGTCCTATCGGCCTGCAGCAAATCTCTCCTTGTCCTTCTTCCCGATGTAAAAACCCATGGGGCACTGATAAAAACAGAACAAGTTACGTGGACATAATACAGTGTTTCTCAACCTTGGAAACTTGAAGATGGGTGAAGTCCACCCATCTTCAAGCTACCAAGGTTGAGAAACACTGACATAATAGAATCAGTGCTCATCGATTGTGTATCCCTTTTGCCCTAAGAATGGACATAGGGTGGCAAACTGACAGGCAAAAAGGCAGACAGGGGACTTCATCTATGACTGGAATCGACAAAGAAGTCTGTTATGGTTGTGTAGTTTGGGGCCTGAAATGAGCAGACATATATTCCCACTGTCCCTTGATTCCTCACCCACAGCCTGTGGAGAGACAAGCTGGCAGAAGAGGGCAGCAAAGAGGATAAGGATGAGGGGGTAGGTGACCCAGGCCAGGAACTGCATAGGGATGTTGGGTTGCATCTCTTTGTATATCCACTTGTAAGCTGTAAGGGGAGAAATGACAATAGATGTGAGTGATTGTAGCACCTGAACAGAACCCCAAAAACATACATTCAACCCATGCAGGAATTGTCATTGGCTGCACTCAGCCCACTACAGAATGATAACCAAATTTAAACAAGCAGAGCCTAACTAAACAAAGGAAGAACATTTTCGAATCTTACTCTGCAGTCTTTCCTACCTCCATCTATATTCTCAAATGGCTTGTGTCAAGTGCAGGGATAGGCAGGGTAGAATAGAAGAAATCAGTAACAAGCATTTCCTTTTCTTTTTGTGGAAGGGCATTTTGTCAGGATCTGTGCAGGGTTCAAAGAGGGCAGGGTCACTGATTGGCCAATCTGGAGTCAACCCAGACAGACACTGATCGGTTTCTGTGATCAGCAGCAACCCAAATTCCAGCCTAATGAACAAATGAAGCACCTTTCCAAGGCCATTTCCTTCCTCATTCGGATAACAGATGTTCACTAGGAATGAAAGCTACCTGATGAAAGACCCAGACCTTAAGAGGGAAAAGCACAATGTTTGCTTTTGGAAAGAGCAAACAGTAGGAACAAAAACAAACAAGCACACCTTCCATGACCAAAACTGGTACCTCTGAGCTTCTCTTTCAGTCAGCTGTGCTTTCAATAAATTATTCATCTCTCTACTCTGTCTTGTTTGGCCCTTTATGTGCTACGTTTTTAGCACATAAAGGTTGGTTATGTTTTTAATTAGGTTTTTAATTAGTTTCAGTTGTGAATGATACCACATTAATAATAAAACAGAGTAGTAGATGTGTTTTTAAGTTGTAGCATTTCTTCAGAGTGTGAACCAACCTACCTTGTAAGCTTTTGGCACTGGCATAATCCACCCCCCAGCTGACTAGTGCCATGACCACACCCAGAAGAATCAAGAATATCCAGTCTTCTCCCAGCTTCTTCGTAATATAATTCTTGACACTTTTAGTACAGGCTGCAGAAAAGGAAGGTCTTTTAGATAGTGGTAAACTTCCCACCGAAGTTACTATTTTATAGTTCTATATATCACACTGGGAACTGTATGACACTGTAATAAATGTGTCAAATTTCTTCCACTGAAATCAACAGGATGAGAGGCCTTAAATCATGCCAGATTGTGTAATTTCCTTCCAAACAGATGGAGATACATTTAAAGCTTGCAGAAACTCTCCTTAATTCAGAGATGTTGAAGAACATAAGCATCAGTAAATTCATCAGGTTTAAAGTGCCCTGATCCATATTTTATCAAGCATGTGTTATGCGACTCGTTGAAAATAGCAAACAGAAGGCTTAAAGCAACAAAATAAACATTCTCCATTTCACTTAACTGGGGGGGGGAAATCTTACATTGATGTCCAATCTGAATTAGAAAAAGTTACTTGGCCCACAGTGCTCTGAGAATGCAGGCGAAATACAGTAAATAGCATATGGCATTATTTTTAACAGGCCATTAACACCTACACTACAGCATTGCTAATACGAGGCCCTATATGAATATGTTTGAATTTCTGAATTATCTCATTAATTAACCTTTATGTATGCAGAAGTAGAGTTATCATATATTGCCTAATTTTCTTAATAACTTTTTTTTTAATCAAGTATTCTACAGGCTTTAGACTCAGGTTCTGAGCTAAACAGCCAAAACACAACATCTTTCGGCTTTCTTTTAAAAATGCATTTAAGTAGTCATTTTTATTTGAAGAAAAAGCAACTGTGTTGTTTCTCCATTTGTTTTATGTTCCAATTCTAATCAGGGTTCTGTGCCAATTTCTCATCGCAAAACATCTTCCTTGCTGCTATTGGAGCACTCATCACAATACCCTGAGAAACTGGGCAAGGATTGGGGGAAGTGGACTGGCAGGAAAGCAGGACTGCGTATTGTGGGGGGGGAGGGGCTTGCTTGTTTTCAAACAAATGCGGTGGTGAGATTCAGCCAGTTCGCATCACTTCGGGAGAACCAGTTGTTAACTTTCTGAGCAGTTTGGCAAACTGGTTGTTGGAAGAAATTATTAGGGCAGAGAACGGTTGTTAAATTACTTGAATTCCACCACTGAATAAATGCCTGCTGAAACATCTTAGAATCTGATCAGTGCTCCTCAAGGAAATAATTAGTAATAGTAAGCAAACTTTCCTTAACCTGCTTTTAGTTAGTTTTTGAAAAGAAATCTGTATCCAACCCAGAACACAGCAGATATGCTTTATTTTTCAACATTCAAAATGTATTTTCACAGAATTGCTTGAGAATGCTAGTGTATTTGTTAGTCAAGAATGAGCTTCACTATTGCTCTACATCAGTGTTTCTCTTCCTTAACAACTTTAAGATGTCTGGACTTCGATTTCCAGAATTCCTATAACTGGCTGGGGAATTCTGGGAGTTAAAGTCCAGACATCTTAAAATTTCTAAGATTGAGAGACACTGTTCTACATGAACTATATGTTCTATCATCCAAAAGCAAACCTAATACTGCCCTGTTGTAGGATAGCTGCAGGAAAAGTTTCATCTTATTTGTGGGTAAGAATCTTTAAAGAAGTATGTCTGATGTTACTGAGGTTCTCATTGAGAAAACTGAGGGAAGAAGAGATCTTCGAGTAAATGCTTATGTCCCTTTTCTCAACCCCAAAGTCTCCCAGTCCAAATAGTTTTCATTCATGAAAAGGCTTTAAGATTACCACTGCATGCAATGTGTAGTTTGCCCCAAATTCACTCATAGTCACAATCATGGAGCTTTTTTTATGTTGGAACAGTTGGAAGATATGTTAAATAAATAAATAAAAAAAAAGAACTACAGAATTAAAGCATCAAAATGTCCATTCTGTGTTCTTCCTTTCCATTCTTCCTTCTCACCATATGTAATAAACTCCAGTGCAGTTAATGCCCAAGGTACTGTGAGCTTCTTGGAAGCGCCAGTTTCACTGGGGCTTACCATGATACTTAGAGTAGCTCTCCTCCTTAAGTTCAGCTTGACTTCTCCGCTTCAAGGAGTCTTGAGACGTCTTATTCAGAAGTTCAGCTGCTTCTTTCTGGGAAAGACTGGGAAGTTGGTCTGTATACTGGCCATAGAGCTGAGAGAAGAATAATAAGTGGTCAAGACACTCCAAAGACAATGTAGAACAAGACAGCCAGAGACTGCAAGACACATAGTAATAGCTATGTCAAAATGAAGTACCTTTAATTATAATGTACCTTTAATAATGTAGACATGATTCCAAGTCCTCTGCCGTAAATGACATTCATTGAATCTAAACCAAGTACATTTTGCTCATAATCCTGATTGGTAAATGTTCACAGCAATACATATATCTCATGATGTTGCACTTGACAACTTGAAAGTATAAATGTGGAATGCTATGAATGTTCTGCCTCTGGCAAAAGATTTATGATAGCTCATTCATGCATAATCTTATTTCTTGCTGCATAATCATTGATGAATGATGAATCTATCCAATCCCAACTCTAGAAGATATTTTTAATCCCTGCTGGTAGTTGTGTATATTCTCAATCTTCCAAATAGCACAGTAGTTTACACATTGTGGATACTAGATGATGAGGTACCAGTCTACAGGCACTTGCAATGTATAGATCAGATCTTATTTGAAGGAGGGGAGCAAGGATAGTGGACTGAATCTGAATATAAACCAGATTATTTCTAGCCATTTATTGAATGTTAAACTAATCTAATTAATAATTGCTGCAAGAAGGAATAATGCTGGTATAAAAATCAACAACTGCACGATACATGAAAAGAAGGACTAGGGGCGACAAGACAGTAGTTTTCCAATAGTTGAGGGGTTTTCACAGAGAAGAGGGGGTCAAGCTACTCTCCAAAAACACCTGAAGGCAGAACAAGAAGCAATGGGTGGAAACTAATCAAAGAGAAACTCAACCTAGAATTAAGGGGAAGTATTCTGACAGTGAGAACAATTAATCAGTGAACTGACTTGACTCCAGAAGTTGTAGGTGCTGCATCATTGGATGGTTTTAAGAAGACATTGGACAACCACTTTACTGAAATGGTACAGAGTCTCCTGCTTGAGAAGAGAGTTGGACCAGAAGACTTCCAATGTCCCTTCCAACTCTGTTATTCTATTCTGTTAAAATGTAGTATATTGTATATTCTATTATTTGAAAACTAATCACTGCAATAGAAGCCTATACACTATCTCCATGAGTTCTATGTCCATATATTTATAAAAAACTCATCTGCGTTGTCTAGTTGCATTAGAAGCTAAACTAAATAATCTGTAACATGCAGACAGCAAAAAGATGCAATTGGTTTAAATGAACAAGTTTACAAACTCAAGCAAATAGCCATACGGAAATCAATTATTGTAATTAATTGCATTTGTAGAGAAGAAAGTGACTTTCTTAATATGCCCACTCTATAGTATATCGACAGATAGATTACAATTATAGTTATACTGCTATCTTAAAAGAGCTAGGGGGAAGACAACAAGAGAGAGATTTGTTAAATATATGTTGGGAAGTGGCATTAGATAAATATTGGTTGGATAGCTAAATAAATTAAGCCATTCCACTTTATTGTAACTTTATAGTACAATGGTGTATCTAGCTTTGTTTCCTGTATGGTCTACCTGGTAAGATTGACATCAGTCTTGCAAGGCTTAAAGTATAATTCTCCCACCACCACCTTTATAGCCCAATGATTAGGGAGGGTTCCTCCTGAACCTCTTTCTTCACCCATTATGCAGCTGTGGGATTTGTTCCTCTTGTCTGATTGGTCTTTAGGCAGCATTTCTTTGCCAGGTCTCCCAAGGTCATTCCTATAAATCATTACCCTCTGCCTTTTCTTGTTACCTGTTCGTATTTTGCCATCTTTATTGAGCAGCTGACATTCTGATTCTTTTTTTTTCCTTTGAAAGATGCCAAGAATAACAAAAATGGTTTCTGTAGGCATCTTCAAAGGAAAAAAAAACCTGATTCTGCACTTTCACTTTCCTGACTCTAACTCTGTAATGCTGTATTACCTGACTGCACTCTTCCTTTGTGGGCTGCCCTCTTTCAGATTCCCTCTTTATGTATCTTTTTTTTTTGTTGTTTTCACACCTTCATGATGTTTTTTGGATTGTCATGTAGACTCCTGCAATTCTCCATTTTTCTTCCTCAAAGGAATTGTTTGCAATTTTACTTTTACCTCCCTTAGGGATTTTTTTTTAACATCCTGGAGCGCTTTTTTCCATTAGCTTTTCCTATCACATGATTACTTTTTGAATTTATGACATTTACTTTTGAAGTCCAAGATCTGTGTATGACTACACTCAGTTTTAATTTCCCTTGAAATCAAGACCAGCAGTGTGCAGCCACTTCATCACTTTACTGCTGTTTCTGTTTAAATTAACAGAGAAGAGAAGAGAAGAGAAGAGAAGAGAAGAGAAGAGAAGAGAAGTTGGAAGGACCTTGGAGGTCTTCTAGTCCAACCCCCTACTCAGACAGGAAACCCTATACCATTTCAGACAAATGGTTGTCCAATCTCTTCTTTAAAATTTCCAGTGTTGGAGCATTCACAACTTCTGAAGGCAAGCTGTTCCTTTGGTTAATTGTTCTAAATGTCAGGAAATTTCTCCTTAGTTCTAAGTTGCTTCTCTCCTTGATTAGTTTCCACCTGTTGCTTCTTGTCCTGCCTTCAGATGCTTTGGAGAATAGCTTGACTCCCTTTTCTTTGTGGCAACCTCTGAGATAATGGAACACTGCTATAATGTCACCCATAGTCCTTCTTTTCATTAAACTAGACATACCCAATTCCAGCAACCGTTCTTTATATGTTTTAGCCTCTAGGCTCCTAATCACCTTTGTTGCTCTTCTCTGCCCTCTTTCTAGAATCTCAGCATCTTTTTTTATATTGTGGCAACCAAAACTAGATACAGTATTCCATGTGTAGCTTTACCAAGGCATTATTATAAAGTGATATTAACACTTCATGTGATCTTGATTCTATCCCTCTGTTTATGCAGCCCAGAACTGTGTTGGCTTTTTTGGCAGCTGCAGCACACTGCTGGCTCATATTTAAGTGATTGTCCACTAGGACTCCAAGATCCCTCTCACAGTTGCTACTATTGAGTGAGGTAGCACCTATGCTATACCTATGCATTTGGTTTTTCTTTCCTAACTGTAAAACCTTACTTTTTTCACCATTGAATTTCATTTTGTTAAATAATTAAATTCTCTCTTTTTTTTTGTTAGACAATTAAATCCTCCCTGTTAATAAATTATTTCTTAAATTTACAGTATGTACCATCTATCTCGCCGCCTTCCTTAACCTTCTAAAATAGAATAGTATCAGAAAGACAAGTCAGGAATTTGCTAGAAGGACCAGGCTTGGCAAGATCTTAGGGTACTGCATATTTGCATCCTTGCAATTTCATGGCTCTTTAATAGATTCGCAATATGGTTTCAGAAGGCATTATTAACATCATATGCTTAGCTGATATTGCAATATTGTAACAGCATTTTTTAACATGTGGTGTAACTTCTGTTGCTTCTATTTGTTTTGAACAAGTTTGAATCTTTCAATTGCTATATTCTAGCCAGAGACTTCATCCGACCAGGTCGAAAAAATAAATATTTTTATTTATTTTATTTATTAAATTTATATGCCGCCCATCTTATCTATAAGGTGATGATCTAGATCTAGATCAGATACAAAGATAAAATAACCTTTATTGTCACTTTTTTCTATGATCAGATTAAAAAATGAAATTCTGAAGCCTGCGCTCAAAAGAAAATATATACTGTATATAGAGTATACCCATATCCATACATGCATCTACATATACAAATGCTATTAGTTAAATAATACATATGATATTAGCTAGATGTTTTCCCTTCAAGCTCATTCTATTTATTTCCCATATTGTGAGTGTTAAACAACACTCACACTTTCCGCAATGCAGAAGACTTTATCTGACTCCTTCAAGGTTACTACCTTTAGAGCGCTCCATGGCTTAGGACCTGGGTACTTATGAGACCGCCTTCTGCCACCAGTAGCCTCTCACCAGCCAGTACACTCCCATAGAGAGGGGCTCCTCAGGGTGCCGTCGGTCAAACAGTGTCGACTGGTGGCCCCCAGGGGAAGAGCCTTCTCTGTGGGGGCACCTGCCATTTGGAACGAGCTCCCCCCAGAGATATGGAGGATCCCAGATTTACGCACTTTCCGCTGTGCCCTCAAGACCTTTTTATTTCAACAGGCTGGCCTGGCATAAGTTCCTTTTAATTGTTAATTTTAAATTTGTTTTAAAACAATAGGGGTGTTTTAATCTGTATGGGCCAAATTATTTAATGTGCTTTTACATTGTTTTTTAAATTTTGTATTATGTGTGTTTTATCTTTTGGCTGTTCACTGCCCTGAGTCCTTCAGGAGTAGGGCAGTATATAAATCCAAAATAAAGTAAAGTAAAAGTAGGTTTTGTTTCCAATCCCATACTAAATTTCAGTTGAAAGCTCTCCCAATGAACCTTGCCATGCTTTTGTGGTACGCATTCAGCAATACATCAGCAGTCTGCCATCTTGACAATTCAGGCCATGGTCCTAGGAATCCCACCATTCAATTCCATTTGTGTAATTATAATTGACCACTAGAATTACTATTACTTATTTCCATTTCCAAATTTCTTTCATCAGATGGAAGGAGGAATAAACCCTACTGACTTCCCTCTGAGATTTTCAAAGTCTTTGTTGATGTGGTTGTAGCTGTTCTTCATAATATAACCTGTACCCTCAAATATCAGCAGGAAAGGATCATTGCCTGTTTTGGAAATTATGACAGCTCACTATTTATACAGGTTTTTTTCCAGAAAAGAATGAAATTCGCATTATAATATGCTTGCCCCCAATAATCTGGGTCCTCATTTTACTGACCTCGGAAGGATGGAAGGCTGAGTCAACCTTGAACCTAGTGAGATTTGAACTGCCAAAGTGTAGGCAGCTGGCAGTCAGCAGAAGTAGCCTGCAGTACTACACTCTAACCACTGCACCACCAGGGCCAGGGCCGGATTTTCCTATAGGCTAACTAGGCTTCAGCCTAGGGCCTCAAGATCAAGAGGGGCCTACACAGTGGTGGGATTCTGGCGGTTCTAGGGGGTTCAGCCAAACCCTTTGTTAAATTGCTGGCTCGCCTGCCCTTCGCCTCCCACCCGTGCGGCGCCAGCCTACCGTAGCCAGGGGTGGGCAATTGTGGCTCTTTTACAACCTGTGGACTTCAACTTCCAGAATTCCTGAGACAGCTTGGCTGTCTCAGGAATTCTGGAAGATGAAGTCCACAGGTTGTAAAAGAGTCACAATTGCCCACCCCTTCCCTAGCCTGAGTTCCGCTGCCTGGGATCCACGTGGGCTGCCACGTGGTTCCCCACCGGCTCCGGACGCAAGAGAGCAGGATGGAGAAAGCAGCTTCCACGCCTTCACTCACCCTCACTTTCTGCTCTGTTGGATCGCCGGCCGTTCGCTTACCCCGCCCACTCCCCATCTATTGCTGCCTCCGATGGCTAGAGGAAAAAAAAACTTCAAATTCTTGCCGCGGGGCTTCAAAGGGCCGCCCTAGAACCAGTAGTGCAGCCGAACCCTTTGTTAAATTGCTGGCTTGTCCCGCCCCTCTGCACTACTATTTATTGCCAATAAATAGTGGTGGGCGAGGGGCAGGGGGGCCAGCAATTTAACAAAGGGTTCAGTGGTTTTTTTTTTTTTTTTTTTTTTTTGTAATTTTATTGGCCCACGGAGCTTCAGCATAGGCTAATTGGCCTCCCGGCTCTCAACTGATTTGTCTCAGCTGTTTTGCTCAGGGCTCTTCTGCTTCCTTGCAAAGAGTGCTGATTTTTTTTCCCCTACCTATGCTGAGAAACGAAACTGAAACTGTTTTGCTGTTGCTGCAAGGTTGGAAAATTAGGCAGGCAGAATTCGTTTCTTTTTCCTCACCAAAAAAGGTAGGTGCAAACAATGGGAAATTTAGGGAAAAAGAGGAGAGTTCAGAATTTTAAAACACAAAAGAAAAAAAGCTCTATTTAACTAGGGAATTGTAATAATTGAGATACTATTAATTGTATATTTCTGAAAGCAGAAATGGTTAAGTTGTGGTTTGGAGGAATATATGGGGGAAATTATTTGGTTTATTATTATTGGTAAATATAATTAATGGATTTGTAAGAAATTGGATTGCATGGAAATAATTGGAATATTCATGTTCATATTGATTAATATACAAAAAAGGTAGCTATATAACTAATTGATTTATATTAAAATGTTGAATTTATATTAAACAACTAATATTACATAATTAACCAATGTGAGGATGGATATAAAAATAGATGACAATGGGAAGGGGTATAATATAGAATAGAAGGGAAAAATTGAATTTGATTAAGATTAGAGAAGAGGATGAAGGGTAATATTGGTTTTTTACAAAAATAGATGAGGAATAAATATGGCAAAAAGGAAATATAGAAATTGTAAATTTAATTGAAATGACTAAACACTGTTTAAATTTGTGAACCGGGCAAATACTCTGTTCAAAGAAAATACATTGTATGTTTGTATGTGTGTTTCTAATTATTGTTATTTATTCATATTTGTTCTCTTTTATTCTTTAAAGTTTAACAATTCATTCTTTATCTTAATATCTTTATATTTGTTTGGGGTTGGCTTTCTTCCCTTTCATCTTTTTTATTGTACAGCAATCTTTCTCCTCAAACCTACCACCTCTCTTTTCTTTCCTTCTTACTTTCTCTTCCCCCCCTCTTCTTCTCCTCCCTACTTCCTCTTCCTTTCTCCTTCTCCTCCTCTCTTCCTCCCTCTCTTACCCTCCCTCCTACTCTAATTTCCCTTCCCTTCCTTCATCCCTCTCTATTGCTGTATCCTTTTATGCATATGGACTACTCAGAGGGCTGAAAAAGTTATTTCTGACTGGTCCTCGCACTTTTGACCAGTCCTCGCACTTACGACTGTCCTCACATTTTACGTTTTTGCCCTATCTTGTCACCATGGTGAAGAGAAGCAGTTGTGAAATGAGTGACATGGTTGTTAAGAAAGCTGCACGGGCATAAATGTGAGGATGGCCATAAGTGTGAGGACCAGTCAAAAGTGTGAGGCCCAGTCAGAAATGACTTTTTTCAGCCCTCTGGGTAGTCCTTTTGTGCATATGGACTACTCAGAGGGCTGAAAAAGTTATTTTTGACTGGTCCTCACACTTTTGACCAGTCCTCGAACTTACGACTGTCCTCACATTTTACGTTTTTGCCCTATCTTGTCACCATGGTGAAGAGAAGCAGTTGTGAAATGAGTGACATGGTTGTTAAGAAAGCTGCATGGGCATAAATGTGAGGATGGTCATAAGTGTGAGGACCGGTCAAAAGTGCGAGGCCCAGTCAGAAATGACTTTTTTCAGCCCTCTGAAAAAAGTCTATACACATAGCCACGCCCACCCAGTCACATGATGAGCTACCCACGCCTACAGTCACGTGACCAGCTAGCCACGCCCACCCAGTCACATGATTGCCAAGCCACACCCCCAACTAAGCCACGCCCACAGAACCTGTTGTTAAAAAAATTGAATCCCACCACTGGTGAAAGGGCCTCATAAGTGGAATAGCCTAGGGTCTCTTTTCATCTAAATCCGGCCCTGACCAGGGCTCATATTAATGAGCCACCAGGGCTCACATTAATCTAGAACAGGCCTGTCAAACTGGCAGCCTGTGGGCCAGATGCGTCACATGCAGGCCATGCCCACCCCAGCTCAACAAAGGCAAAAAACATCGCAATACGTCATGATACATCACATGGCGCGATTGAGTTTGACACTTGTGAGAAACTATTAAAGTAAAGATCATACAGAGCTTTAGAGAGGGATATCATCAGTATGCTGATAGCAGCCAGCTATACTGCTCCCACCATCTAATTCCAAGGAAGCAATCGGTATCTTGAGAATTTTGTACTATTTCAGTAATAGATTGGATGAGATAGGACAACCTGAAACTAAGTCCAGATATGTTGGAGATACTGTTGGTAAAGAAAACCATAGTTTGGGAGTGCTTCTTGAACCTTACCTGTCAATGGATCTATTGATGGTAACTGTTGTGAGCAACTTATCCATGCAATTCCAGCTAGTGTGCAAACTGCAATCATTCCTGAGCCAGTCAGATTTTGTAGCAGTTATCCAGGACTTGGTTACAAAATGTCTGGCCCCTTTCAGTGAATTTTATGTGTGACTGCCCTTGAAAATTCTTCAGAAATTAGAGCTTCTGCAAAACGCAATGGCTAGGCTTTCTACTAATGTAAACTACAGAGACCATAACTGTTGTATTGGAAGCTCTGCATTGACTGCCAGTTGCCTACTGGATACAATTTAAGATGTTAGTGTCACCCTTTAAACCTGTAAAGAACTCAAAGCAGCCTTACTATTGGTGGAGCTGTCTTTCCCATAAATCAATTAAGCCAGTTAATGGCTTAATGGGAAGAATAAAGGAATCTTGGCTGTATTATTCTGCAGGAAGGAAACAGCTGCAAAATGAAATGACCCATAGAAAAAAGGGGAAAGCTCCATAGCCACCATTCTTCCATTGAAATTGTTCTTTCTAAATATAGGGGAAAGAAACCTAACTGTCTCTCAAACATCATTCAATTTATTTTTCAGCCACAAGCTGACTTACACCTTCAGCTCCTTGGAGGAAAGTGAGAATTTAACTGGATGGAAAATCAATAAAAGCACTTTAACAGAGACTGATTTTTTTCTTCAGGAAAAACAGTTCCAGTTTTCTTCAACTCACCAAACCAATGGATTTAGCTCCAACTCTGTAATAGTCAACGTTTATGCACAATCTACCTCCTATGGCAGTGTTACTCAACCTTGGCAGCATGAAGATGTAAGGACTTCCTCTCCCAGAATTCCCAAGTCAGTAGGCTGAAATCCACATATCTTCAAGCTGCTAAAGTTGAGAAATGGCACCTTAAATGGTTTAAGTGAGATTTTAACTACAATGAAATAAAGAGGGAGAAATAGGGCAAGAGAAATGCCTTCTCTAGGAAAAGAAGACTTTACTGTCCTATCCTCATTTTTTTCCATTTACCTTTTGTTACTGTAAAAATAAAGAAAAGATAATACGCTCAGCACAGCTTGCAGCACAGGTAAAAATATGAACCACATGAGGTTGTGGACCAGGTTGGAAAGTTGAAAAAAAGTCAAGGGCAAACCACTTCTATGTCATTCCACAAAGCAAAATGGATGGTTCCAGGTACCTGTTGGAGTCTGAGCTCAAATCAAGGGAGACTGTATCTATTTTTTAGTCTTCTTTGAAGTAGCATCTTGGGTCAAGAAGGTTCTACTCCACTTTCCTGCTGTTTTTTTAATAACAAATACAACCTGTGGCCAATCAAATTTCTGACCGGTGATATCTTTCTTCTCTCTGGGAGTTTTGGGGGCTGGGGAATTTGTTTGAGAATACTCAGGCCTTGATCAAATCCCTTCAGTAATCCAGGTTAGGTTATTTGAATGCTCACTTGAAGTTCATCTTCTTCCACTGATGTGTATCTCAAGATCTTAAAAATTCACACCTCCAACATGTTGAACCCTTCTTGCTCCCTGAACACACATGCTCTCCAAGGCCCTAAGGAGGGAGGAGAATGGGCAATGCTTGGATCAGCAGAATAAGAGACTGCGGCCACAACAGAAATGGCTGCTGTTTCTGCAAAGCATTCCAGGGAGACCAGAGCCTGCTGCCTCTCCTCTAAAGAATGGGAAGGGAACAGTTAAATGTCAGCAAAGATGGAAAAATAATGCAGGTGTGATTTTGAGCACAGAAGCTCTGAGCGGTTAAAACAGTCACATATGTACATTGCTGTTGCTTTGCTCTTTTTCCTGAGAATATTTTTTTAAAATTAAAATATTAAAACTCCTGACAGAGACTTTAATATGCAATTTGGATAGTAATGAATATACATCTATGTATCCTCATTTACAAAAGTTTCCAGCCCTTTTCTATACACCAGAAATGACACCAAATGGCTCTTTGAGTGTTTAAGATTGCAGACCCCTGAGCTAATCATAATGTTTTCTTTTTAACTACTTAAAAAAGTTTAATAACAATTTTTTTAAAATTAAAGTATTTTTAAACTGTTGTTTATCAGATATAATATTTTACTAGATAAAACAATAAGAATAAAGGAATATAATAATTTATTCCTTTAGAATAATAAGGAAACTGATAAAACATATTCAGTAAAACACATTACAAGCAACCACATAAATCAAAGGCTTTCTCAAAAATAATGGTCTTCAACATCTCTGGGAGAAAAAAGCATTAAGGCAGAAAAATGAACCTCTCAGAATATTGCAGTTTCAAAGTATTTGTGCAGCCACAGAGAAGGCCATGCAATTCATAGATGCCAATGTGGTTTGCCCATGACATCCAATGTAAGTAGGATATTATTAGAAAATCAGAAATATTAGGGAAGAGTTCACACAAGAACAGAACCAGAGGTTGTATTCAGCAGGTTCTGACCAGTTCTGGAGAACCAGTAGTGGAAATTTTGAGCAGTTCGGAGAACTGGTAAATACCACCTTTGACTGGCCCCGACCTCATCTATTCTCTGCCTCCCGAGTCCCAGCTGATCGGGAGGAAATGGGGATTTTGCAGTAACCTTCCCCTGGAGTGGGGAGGGAATGGAGATTTTACAGTATCCTTCCCCTGCCATGCCCACCATGCCATGCCACACCCACAGAACCAGTAGTAAAAAAATTTGAATCCCACCACTGAACAGAACCTATTCCCTGAGATACTTAGCACTCAAGCATTTTACTTTCTAACAGTTTTATTGTCTTTAAAGTACCATATTTGAGATACTGTTCATGAAATGCAGTCTCTCTCTCTTTTTTTTTTTTTTTTTTTTTTTTTTTTTTTGTGGAGTCCTTGATGATCTCTAAGCTTAGTTGTTTCCTTGCAGACATTTGCTTGCAGATGTTTCATTACCCAGCTAGGGCACTGATGATGTTCTCTAGCTGGGTAAAGAAACATCTGCAACCAAACACCCAAGCTCAGAGTCAATCAAGAACACCACAGTTCAACCCTAAGTAATATTCTCTTCTATTAGAATCATTATCTTGTGTAATAGAAAATTTAATAGTGAAATCTGGTGTGCAATTTTTCGCACACTTTGAATTTTGGAAAATGAAGCTCCATATATCATTTCCCATGTACTGCACAAGGCTGTTCCATCTGCATGCAGGAAGAGCTGCTTCAAGCTCCCGGTCTCTGTGGGGCTGTGGGGCTCCTGAATTCCTTTTTTATCCCTGAATTCCAACTGAGAACGCATAACCATTGTGTAACACACAAAACTCATACTCCACTCAAACCAGGGGGGAAAGCGAGTCCCATGCCAAAAGATTTCTTTTTATCTGAGCCAAAAAAGGTTATTTGTTTAGAATTATGTCTCTTGTGAATGAAAGCCAACTTCTTCTTAAGAACGTAGCATGCATGAAAATATGACTCTGTAGAGGAACTTCATTTTTTGTTGTGATTCAATTATTTGTTTAGAAAAAAATTCAATAATTAGCAAGCCTTCCCACCACCGCAACTGCAGTTCTATGAATATCTATCTCATCATGAATAATTTTTTCCTGACTCAGTCTTGATTGGCAACCACCAACTTACACCAAAAAGAGTGGAAACTTCTAATAGAAACTCCAGGTCCAAATACCACCCCAGAGTAAGACCTAATTAGCTACAAGCCCTTTGGGCCACTGACTTCCATCTAGGAATCTCAAAGACTGCATCCTGGGCTAAATTAATCCCTTTTATATTTAGGAGCCTCACATGTACAGCAGTAGTGGGTTTCAAATCCTGTTGCTACCTGTTTGCTCGTGCACATGTGTGACACTTCTGCGCATGCGCAGAAGCTTCTGGGCTGGTGGGCGGAGCCTCCTGCCACTGCCGCCGCCACCGCCACTACAGGTTTGCCTGATCTGGGGCAAACCGGTAGCAACCCACCACTGATGTACAGATGACTGTTAATTAGCATCAGCAATGAACAGGTAGAAAACTCTAGACCAAAGGATGCCTCCTTTAAAGGTCTCAATTCCTCAGAAAGAAGTCAAGAAATGATTGTGTAGGACCCCATTGAGCATCAGTTGTTATCAGATTAGGTTTTCCGTATGAAACATCCAAAGTGCTGAAATTCTGCATGATACTATCCATTAATTCTCTGACTGAATGAAGCATCAGTCATGCTTGTTGACACATATAAGTAGAGAAAAAAGTGTACTTCTGCTTCTAATTCAACTCAACATAGTCAACTTCTGCTAGTCTATACATATTTGTGTGTTACCATTTCACCTGCACAATGTAGAGAAAGAAATAATCTTGTATTTGCATGTGTTCCATGTAATACCTTACAGTGTGTCCATTTACTCTGTTGCCCATGAAAACCTCTTCTCCATGCTTCTCTTGAGCTAGTTTTGGTTTATTGTTTTTATTGTGTTTAATGAATGACTTGGACATGCTGCCAAATTAATTACTAGGCAAGACTTCAACTGCTTGTCATTTTCATTTCCCTGAACGCTTCTGGGCACCACCTGCCAAGAATCATCCATCAAGGAGGAAGCCCACACAAAAACCAGCTGGCCATTTATGAGCGTGAATACATCTGAAAATAAGTTCATTCCCTTCCATCTGAATACAGCTTGCTTGAGTATTACATCCTGTGCGTCAGTTGTGCCTCCACTTAAAGGTTCCCCAGAACTATTACCTCAGATGTTCTTAATTAGGACTTTCTTGAGCCAAAGGTTGATGCTGCCAAGATCCGATGCCTACCAGGTGTGATTGAGAATTCTGGCTTTGCAACCCCCAATCAAAAGGTGCCAGGATGGACAAAGCTGCCATAAAATACAAGGCTCTTTGAACATATGTGTCCATAAAAAAATCATTTTGTGTCCTGTAGTGGGTTTCTTTTACTGTTGAATTATTTTGATTTGTTTTTAAATTACCCAATTACCCCAAAATTCCCTATAATTTTTCTTCACTACTTTGAACAGTGTAGGTCATCTTTTTTGATTCCAGGATTAGATTATTTAAATAGCATTTTAAGTTCAAAGAACTTTAGAACATTCCCAGACTAGTACAATGCATCTCTTTCCAGTCCTGTTGAAAACAGGCTTTAAAACAGACATGAGCAAAAGTTTTAGAATGGAGAGTTGCGTACCTCAAAGAATGAAGGAAGTGACTGATGGATGACACTAGAGACAAAACTAAGGGAGGACCAAGTTCTGGTTTGTATGTAGCTGTACTTCCCCACAAAAGCAAACACACATTGTAAGGAATGCTCTTTGACCCCCGATTATCTCTGGATGCCCAAATAGCAAGGAGCCAGTTTACTTAAATATGTCCCAAATGCAACCATTCATGCTGGCTGGATCTGAAAACTGTTAATTATGCCTTTGTTACATCCTGACATGATTGTTGCAAAGTGCAGTCCTTGGACTATGCTTAAAGGGTGTCCAGAAAGTTCAGCTGGTGTAATAAAACACAAAGGATGGAATATTAACTGGTGCATAATACAAGGACACATTTAAAAAAAAACCTTCCTTTTTATGATTTATGATATCATCCCTTAATTCGGGGTAGAGTCAGGGCGACTGGATGGAGCTGAGCATTTGTTGGCCGGATGCCCTTCTCTAAGAGAGAAACATCTGCCACTATCTAGGATTGAACTCTCAATCTTCTGAGTAGGTGAGTGTCACCACACTGCTCAAGGAACAAGGACCACATAATTCCCTTGTTAAAAGATCTGCATTAAAAATGCTAACTTGAACTTTTAAAAGTCTAAATAGCTTAGGACTTGATTATCTGAGCCACTCACTAATTTCATTACAAGCCTTCCTAAATTCTAGATTCAGCAGGAGAGATTGTCCTAACAACTTTACATTAGAAAATCTGCTTGGTGAACAGACAGTTATAGGAAGTCTTCTTCTATGTTCAGAAGAAATTCTTCCTGTAGGTGAATAGATAATCATGGGAAGTGCTTCTTTTCCAGAGTCCACTGGAGTGGGTGTCTGATTATGGCTGCTTAAGAGCAAGCTATTTAAACTAATGCAATCAAGGCCAGAATTGAAAAAAATCTCAAAATGATTCAAAGAGTAAGTAGTGCATAGAAGGAGAAGAAATAGTTGATCATATGTTCAGCTCATGCAAGAAGATCATACAAAGATTAAAAACAATGACATAACAAAGCCATCAAAACGAGTCACTGGAACATCTATAAAAATTATCATGTGCCAGAAATGAACAATCGGTGGGAATGTATAATTGAAAAAGTAGTTCAAAATGATTAGGTTAGAATCTGCACATTGATAAAATCTCCATCTGTCAATTACAAAAGGCCACCCTGCTTGTATCTGCTCATATACTACAACAACATATATTACAACATACTACAGTAGGTTCTTGAGAAGGACTCAATGCATATGAAGGTCAACACCCGCTAAAGAACTGCCAGCTGTGATTTCGCACTGTTGTGTATCTAATAATGATAATATCCCAGTTCTGTAGGAAGGGTGGATAAAAATGCCAGTCTAAACATCAGGCTGACCATGCAATGAACCATAATAATACAAGAAGCTAAATGCTATAGGACTTTAGAATTCAAACAAATCTATCACATAACACCCCAGACTTAAAAGCTTTTGATCAGAAAGACAAAAAAGTCTGGATAGTGGACATTGCACTACCTGGGTCCAATCTCAAAATGTTGAAGCACCACCTGAACACCGTTGGGTTGACAAAATCATAATCAGTCAATTGCAAAAGGCAGCTTTACTTGGAACAGCTTATATCCTGCAATGATACCTTTAATATTGTAAATGAAAACATCTGCCTATCCTAGATCCTTGGGAAGGACTCACCTAGCTGGATAAAAATTCCAAATCCAGTCTGAACATCTGACTGACTGTGCAACCAACCCTGATGCTCTCAAGTACAGAATGCACTCCACCAGGACCTGCATTCTGCCCTAACTCGTTCTTAGGGTACAAGTTGAGACTTCCTATTTACGGTAGCTAGTGAACTCAATCTAATAATTTTCATTGTTAAATTTAATTCTTATTTCAAATATTCTTGTTTTACTTTGTTGATTATGTAAACTACCTTGAATGCTCAGTGGACAATAAAGAAGGATACGGATTTGATGATGACATTTCTACTGCTGATGAAGATGGTGATGACAACAACGGCAACTGTTGTCCTGAAATCCAGGGCAGAACAGGGTTGAAGACAGATTTCACTGCTTGTCCAGATGGCTTATGCAAATGGAATGAGAACATTTTTGCATCCTTTTTGTGCTCAGTCTGGAATAAGACTCAAGTACCAAGTGGCTATTGCTCTCTGTGGTTAGCCTTCTAAGAGCTGCTAGGAGATGCTGTAGCATCTCAAACAAGAGCATCAATAGGAGAGCATACCAATCACAGCACCCTTCTCTTTCTTTCCTCATTCCCCTGGTGATTGCAGGGAATGGAAGAATCATTAGAGTCATCATGCAGGGAGAATTATGGGAAATTGTCATAGCAGGAGCACAGTGTCCTGGCAAACATTAGCAAATCAGGAGTATTAATCCAAAACCCTCAAGTCCTGCTATGATGCCTCATCATGACAGGGAGCATTCCTGGGAGAGATGAGCACCAAATAGCAGGATTATACACCAAAAGTATGCATTTCCAGCAGGGTCGCCCAAGATGTGAAGGTCATCTGAGCTGCTCATCTAAAGCAAGCAGACACTTCTATGTAGGAGAAAACAATGATAAACCACTCTTGTATTTTACCACAAGGATAGACAAAATAGAATAAGCTCAAATTATCATATTCTGGACTCTGGTTTCTTGAGAATCTAATGGTTCTGGAAAATATGGAAGAAACAAGAAAAAAGATAACCATCACCGCGGATGGACTTAGTTATACCAGTAGTAGCAATAGATGCACCATTTAAAAATCTGAAGGGTTGTCTAAGCTCAGATGTGGAAGTTCTGAAGGATTGAATAGGAAACAGATTATCCTGGGGAAGAGCTAGCAATGCGGTCACTAATAGTCAATACTGATTTGATAGCACATAATAAATCATAAAAATCCAACACTAATCTTGTAAGCTTGCATTGAATTTTACAATGTTAACTTTTAAAAAGAAATAATTAGGGGAAAGATGCATCTCACCAATCAAGCAAATCTATATTTCATTGACTTAATGGCTTAGACTTACTAGAAATTGCTAGAGAAAACACAGGAGAGAACAAAATCAGTAACTGTTATGAACACAGAATAACAGAGTTGAAAAGGACCTTGCAGGTCTTCTAGTCCAAACCTCTGCTTAAGCAGAAGATCCTATACCCGTGATGGCAAACCTATGACACGCGTGCCACAGGTGGCATGCAGCGCCCTCTCTGTGGGCATGCAAACCGTCACTCAGTTCAGCTCTGTTGCACTTGCGCACGTGCTTTCCGCCGGCCAACTGGTCATCGGGTGTCTGCTGCGTATGTGCAGGGGGGCAGGATGCATGTGGGGGGGCACACGCATGCACGGAGGTGCATGCGTGGGGCATGCGCATGCACAGGGTGGAGCCCATGTGGGGGTGCCGTGCACACATTGCATTTTGAGAGTTCACACACTCTGGGCACTCGGTCTGGAAAAGGTTAGCCATCACTGTCCTATACGAATCTGGACACGTGGCTGTCTAATCTCTTCTTTAAAAACCCCAGTGATGGAGCACCCACAACTTTTGGAGGCAAGGTATTTCATTGGTTAATTGTTCTCATGACAGGAAATTTCTCCTTAATTCTAGTTTAGATCTCTCTTTGATAAGCTTCCATCAATTACTTCATGTCTTGTGCCCAGGTGCTTTGGAGAATAGTTGACACCCCCCCCCCCCCGATCCTCTCTGTGACAGTCCCTCAAATAATTGAACACTGCTATTATGCAACCCTTAGTCCTTCTCTTCATTAGAGTAGAAATACCTGGTTCCTGCAACCATTCATCATACATTTTAGCCTCCAGTCCCCTAATCATCTTTGTTGTTCTTCCCTGCACTCTTTCTAGAGTCTCAACATCTTTTTTGCATTGCGGTGACCAAAACTGGATGCAGTATTCAAAGTATGGTTTTACTAGTGCAGTATAAAGCGGTACTAACAATTCATGTGATCTTGATATCCCTCTTTTGATATAGCCTAGGACTGTGTTGGCTTTTTTGGCAGCTGAAGCATACCGAAGGCTCAAACTTAAGTGACTCCTAGATCTTTCTCACAGTTACTGCTGTGAGAAGTGAAGAAATGTGAACTGGGTCCTTTTGTCTTTGGATGCTTTGCAAGTATGTAATTCTTAGCTACTAGGATGACCTTTCCTAACCATCATTTCTGCCAGATTAGCACAATAAAAAGATTTTCCCTGTGTCTCTTCAGTCTCACTGTGAGTCTTCAAGCAAACTACTCCCTGATCTGCTCCATAGTGTAGAAAATAGAGAGCCAACTTGACTGAGCTCAGTGGGTGACAATGCATTAGATTAGAGTCATGTTGCCTATCTTCTAAACAATGTTGCACCAGAAATGAAGGCAACGGCAAAAGTGCCAGTGAGAAATTGAATAAATTTTCTTAAAAATCCAATCAGTGCAGAAGGATGATCATGAGCAGCAGGAACCTCAGCAGAAATTGATCTGAATATGACAAGGAAATTGATAGAGCATTATTAGTATGTTCAACCCACTGTCTGAATCAGATGAGAAAATCCGCAAGAGTGTAATCTCCAGTGTGAGATGAATGAACGTGAATGTATTTCTTTACTAAATTTCTATGCCACCCATCTCACTAATACATGTCTCTGAGCCATTCGAGATTAAAACAAAATGACACAGAAATCTCCTGCCCCTCCCCCCCCAAAAAAATTAGTGTCTTGGAGTTCCTAACATAGGTAGTGACTTGACCTACAATGGCAATTGGAATCGGAAATTCTGTCACTACGCAATATGGTTGTTAAGTGAGTCACACCCAATTTTATAACCTTTTTTGTCACCGTCATTAAATAAATTTCTATGGTCATTAAGCAAATTACGTGGTTAAGTAAATTTGGTTTCCCCCATTGATTTTGCTTGTCCAAAGCTGCCAGGAAGGTTGTAAATATTGGGATCATGTGACCCCAGGATGCTGCAACCATTACAAATGCATGCTGTTACTAAGCTCCCAAATTTTGATCAGATGACCACGGGGATGCTGCAATAGCTGTATGTGTGAGGAAAAGTCAGAAGTCATTTTTTTTCAGTACAGTTGTAATTTTGAACAATCATTAAATGAATGGTCATAAGTCAATACTACCTGTACTGGTAGGAAGAATGTTAGAAGCTGGATGGTCAGTATCTGCTTTATTCCATAAGCCCAACACAAGCATGGTATTGAGAACTGAAGATCATCTGCCATCAAATATGGATAAAGACACAGTTTTCCCTTGAAATCCCAACAACTCTTTCTCCCTAGCTGGGCCACTATTTTTTAAATACACTTCCTTTGATGTCAATCTTAATTTTATCCATTTAAACCATATGGGGTTAAATAGCTTTTTGGAACATCTGTTATATTTGTTTATGATTGCATATTGACATATACAATAAATCTCGCCAAACTCAAGTATTCCTTCAATCCCTCCCCCCAGCCTCTTAATTCAGCCCCAAAAACAGATGACACAGAAAGCCATTTTGCCAATACTGAACATCACGCTTGCTCTTTCCCCTCCAAGCAGACTCTGACACCAACAAACCTGAAAGAGGACTTTTCCAGTATGTTGCTATGCCAAGAGTCAGGCATAGGGCCAAAAAGGCCCTGAAAAATTGTTGGAGAGCAGCTGGGGAGCCCGATGTGAAAAGGAAGATTAAATAAGCTGGCTAAATGATGACTAAGAAGCAATATGATACCGCTTCAGATATCTGAAGGGTGTAAACATCCAGTAGGGAGAAGCCACACTTTGTTGAGCAAAATAAATTAAAAACATGACAAAAACAAGCCTTCATCCTTCATTATGGAAACAGAACTACAAAAGGGAGCTGTATCAAAAGAAAGGCCATGAGTCTAGTTTCGGCTACAATTTATGATGATCTTACAAGAATCTCTGTTGGCACTACTACTCTTATCTTGGAAGCTTCTTGGAATAATCACCGCACAAAGCTAAGGCTTCTTTTCCTTGTCAACAACCAGGAGCCTTGCTGGACCCTTAAAATATTTGGAGAATGAGCCCATGTTTGCAGTTCAGAGGTTGTTTTAAATAGGGCGATATTCTGCAAGATAGTTAAAACCTGAAGAATCCTAATAAATTGCATCGTTTTACACCACATCCTATATCATTCCAAAGAAGTGATTCCTTTTAGTTAGCTCACCAATAGATGATTCAACTAAGTCTGTTTCAAATCAAACTTGGAGGAAATAAAAAACAAAAAACCAATTGGAGGAATAAAAAACATGACAAAATGGAAAGGCTAAAGAGAGGTTGAGGGATAAAAGGGATAAGGAAGATACTTGAGCCAAAGCACACTCAGATGATTAAATGCAGATGGTTGCATGCAAGACCTTGGTGTTTTGGGCAGGTTAAAAAACAGTGCATAAAGGTCGCACATCTCTCACATTATTTGTCCTGCATTAATTGGCACCAAGATACACTCTATTTCAAAATGGTCTCTTTGAAATATCTCTCCACATATTTTAAACACACCCGCACGCACACATCAAGTCCTCAAGCCTCCCACCATCTCACAATAATGAATCCAATTTGAATCATAACCTCATCCCAAAACCCCCAAAACTTTAACCTAAAAATGTCTACTGTTGACTTCACCTCATTCCTAAGAGGTCTGTAAGGGGTGTGCATAAGAGGACCAGCATGCCTACCACCCCTATCCTAATGTTCCCTTTAATTGTATTCATTTTATGTGTTCAATTCATGCTTATACTTATATATATTATCCAATATGTACTCAACAAAATAAAATAAAATAAAATTTTAAAAATAAAAAAAAATAGAAGAGCTGAACATACAACCTTAAGCCAGAGGTTGGCTGTTCCCGGATAAGCTTGTCACTGAGACTATTAGCAATTCACGTATCTTGAGTCCATCTGAAACAAGAATTGGTGCTCTTACAAATAAATTTGGACCGATCTATTTAGACGAAGAGCAAACCTGTGTTTGTTTTATATACCTATTGTATTGTTATGGTTTTTTTTTTTAAAAAAAGAAGAGTTAAGAAAGTTGCAAAAGGGAAGCGAAAGAAGGGGAGAAAGAGGCACTGGCCCTGTGTACCTGCCCCTAATCCAGGGGTGAAATTAATTTACCTTCCCTACCAGTTCGCCAACCAGTGCGTGCCGTCATCTGCACATGCGCAAAGCCTTCTGCGTATGCACAGAGGCTTAAAATGTCACAAAAAAGCAACATCATGATGTCTGCACAGGTGGGTGGAGCCTCCCGGAGCCGCCACTACCCGTTTGCCCAAGCTGGATAGAACCGGCTGGATTTCACACCTGTCCTAATCAGTCCCATGTGGTCAGCTCATCAGCAGTTTTGCTTTCTGTTCTAAACCTAAGCTTCTTACTTTTTGCAAAGTCTCCAGTGGAATCTCTTAGTCATGAGTTGCACTGAGCTCTTGGTATTTCTGTCCTGAGTCTCTCCCCCCCACCCACCCCGTATTTTTGCCAAACCACCATTCTTGTATTGCTTAGTTTTACCTAGCAATGCGTAATGTCTTGTGACTTTAATCTCAAAATTCAAATAGGTAAATTTCTTATATCCAGAAGTCTGACGTCAAAACCTGAAAGCAAAGTGGATGGCTAATGTCACACTGGCTTCTACCCTATTGCTCCTTCTGTTCTCCTCACCATATTTCAGCTCTTTTGGCTTCACTTCTCCCTCACTCTGGACTTTGCATCTCCAATTTTAATACTTTGAGCACTTGAGGTAAACAGAGTATTGACCATTTTAGATGTTCATGTCCAGTAGGAACCAGCAACTTCATTTTAAATTATTTCTCTCTGAAAAATATGGAACTAAATTGTATGAATATTCATCTTAAAACTAATCTAGTTTGATATTAGTCCTTTCTCTGGTTGCTGATGCTTGGATCTCCCCCCTCACAGCTAAAGTTGCTATTTCCTCAGCCGCAGTCCATTGGCCATGTTTGCTCATAGGATTGATGGGATTATGTCATAAAACCACCTGGCAAATTAGAGTAAAATATTGTATGTGAAACTTTTAATGCACTCTTCCATGGGTTTGTTTACATTTATGATTTAAAAGGTTTTTAATGTTTTAAAGGCTCTATTGTTTAATTATTTTGTTTCAATTGCCCAATCTGTGAAATGGATGATTATATGAGCTGCAGTGGCGCAATGGTTAGAATGCAGTACTGCAGGCTACTTCTGCTGACTGACTGCAATTTGGCAGTTCAAATCTCACCAGAGTCAAGCCTTCCATTCAGCCTTCCACCCTTCTGAGGTGGATAAGATGAGGACTCAGATTGTTGGGGGTAATATGCTGACTCTGAATATCATTTAGAGAGGGCTGTAAAGCACCATGAAGTGGTATATAAGTCTAAATGCTATTGCTATATACATTAAATAAACTATGTCAGACATTACTAAGAGGCAAGTCAATGTAAACATTCACATGATCACATGGAATCATGGAATCATGGGTTCTGCTATCATGGGTCTGAGGAAGATAGAAAAGACTTGAATATCATCATAGTGCCTTACATTGACCAGTCAGAAGGAAGAATTGAGCTTGTTAGTATCATTAGAATGGGCTCAGTGATCAAGAATGCGGCAAAAATCTGTTTCTGTTCCTAGGGTCCATGGCTTAATTGCAATAGTTATGAAGTGTCAAAAATCAATACACACCCACACAGGAAAACCCTAGGAAGATGGCTGAGGCCAGTGAAGAGGGAAACATTTCACTAACAATTGTCCATTGTCAGAATTTTTCAATATCATTTCATGTCCCTGTTCTTGCAAGCAGTGAGTCCAACATTCTTTCCCAAGATGCATGGTCAAAGAAATGTAATTCCCCAAATTATACAGATATTGGTTCTGGTTTATAAAAGTTTATTTTACAAAAGTTATTTGAATCCATAATCATACATGATTATGGATAATCATAATCATACATACATCATCCTTTTTGCACAATACATTGATTTCCACAATACACTCAGAATATGAGACTTAACCACAGAATGATTCTTGCTCAAATCTACTCAAGGCCGGAAGTCTAAAACATGATATCTCTGAACAAGCTTTCACCAGTGTTGCATTCCCTTTTTAACATCTGGTCGCCATGAAAGTTATTGCAAAAATCAAGCTTTCAGTATGGATCAGGGCATTGCAAGGAACAGTGTGAGGGTTTTGAAAATCTGAAACAAAGCCCAAGTCTTCTTGTGCCTTCTGGATGGCTGCTTTTAGCCCTGGGATTGCGAACCTATGGTACGCATGCCACAGGTAGCACGCAGAGCTCTCTCTGCAGGCATGCAGCCCAGTTCCACCACACGTGTGTGTGCACCTCCCACCAGCCAGCTGGTCTTCAAGTCTCTGCCACACATGCACAGGGGGTGGGGCGCATGCAGGGGATGTATGCGCGCATGCGCAGGGTGCATGCATGGGGAGGTGCAGGAGGCTTTTCAGGCCCAAAACAGGGCACGAGGGGCCTCACACAGCCCCCTGTGCCCCATTTTGGCTTCCAGGTTGGTGCAGGAGGCTTTCCAGGCCCAAAACAGGGCACAGGGGGGCACACAAGGCTTCCTGCACCCCTCCCATCCATGCCCTCTCTGTGGGCACAGCAGCCGTCATGCCAGTCACGCCCCCCCACGTATTCGCGGCAGAGACCCGAAGACTAGCTGGACATTGGGAGGTGCACGTGCATGTGTAGTGGATCTGGGCTGGGCTTATGGCTGGCGTGCCTGCAGAGAGGGCTCTGTGTGCCACCTGTGCCACGCGTGCCATAGGTTCGCCATCACGGGTATAGGTAGTTCTTGACTTACATCCATTAATTTAGCAAACATTTGAAGTTAAAACGACACTAGAAAAAGTGACTTGTAATCGGTACTGACACTTCCAACCATCACAGCATCCCCGCAGTCATGTGTTCAAACTTTGGGCACTTGACAATTGCCACATATTTATGATGGGTGCAGTGTCATGGGATCATATGTTCGCCAATTTTCCCAGGTGGTTTCCAACATGTAACATCAACGGTGGAAGCCAGATTTGTTTAACAGTCAAGTTATTAACAATTACAAGTGATTAGCTTAACAACCATGGCAAAAAAGGTCATAAAATTGGATGTGACTCACTTAACAACTTCCTTGCTTAGCAACAGAAATTCTGGTCTCAATTGTAGTCAAGGGCTACCTGTATCAACTTTGGAAGGGCTACTGTAAGACTGAAACAACACACTGCATGCAGGGACAAAGTTATAAAATGAAACAAAATCTTCAGGTATAAAATATATGCATCCACGCAGCTTCTATGAAATATCTGAAATATGATAACATTATGTGTAATATGGAACTTCTCCTTTAAAGACATAAAAAACCCTGCCTTTTTTTCTCAGTACTGAATTGTTATCTTCCTCACAGAGGCCTCTGACTTTCTGTATGACAGGGAGAAAAGAATTATACTTTTGCTCTCTAATTCTTAAAACCTCCAGGGAGGATATTTCAACCGCAATGCACATTAAAAGCATTTTCCAAAGCATAATACACTGGTATCATCAAGATTATAGAACATTGATTCAGAGTTCAACACAGGATATGCATCATCCTAAATGCTTTTTAATGCTAGTCATACCAGATAAGTGTGAACTAACATGGTCAGAATTAGATATTGAAGTTTCTTTCTATATTATCCTCATGGCACCAGTTTGATCACTTAGGGTGTCATGATAGAAGTCATTAAAATACTGATTCAATGAATCACAGTGATATATATGTATATATACTTTTTCTTAATGCCTTACTTTGAACTCTTCGCTGACATTGAATTAAGCAATCTGATCCAGAATACCTTCCAAATTCCCCACTCTACCTGGATATGGTTGAGGGCCTTCTCCTGGTAGCGCGTATCATTTGCAGTCCCACCATCCTCAGATGGAATCCCATAACTGGTGCAATTATCATAATGGACGTAGTCATACTGGAGGGCACCACCCCATAGCGTGGTATCCTTCTGGGTCTTAACCGTCTTGAGCTCTGAATGCTCCATAGTTCAACTTTTGCTGAGGTGGGACAAGGACACTGCAGAAGAAACTCCAAGTCGCCCTAGCTGATCAGTCCAAGGCATGCCCCCCCCCAACTTGGCCCTCCTCTCCTTCCCTATTTCTTATGTCTTTCTTTTCTTCCTGCCCCCAAAGGCATCTGGGGCAGTGATTGCAAGGTTTAATTATATTTATAGCAGCCTTCTTCTGTCATATGATCCCTCCAAAGCCACATCTGATCTGAGCAAGAGGCATTAACTTGGTCAGGATTGAATATCAGGTGTGACAGGAGGGAACCTTGAAGGAGTGGTGGGGAGGGAGGGAGGAGAAGGCAACAGTCAGGGAAGGAGTCAGCAGGATGGAACTCAAATGTGCCGAGCTTTATATTCATGTCAGAGGCTTTCCGCATCTAATGCATGTGAGCTTACATACGATACTTGGAACTGACTAATGGCTTCCTTGGCAATTCTCTACATCAGCAGCCTTATCTGGAGGCAGGGACTATTGAAACCTAAGTAATGCAGTGCCAGACTACAGGAATTATTCCTTCTTCACATATATCAAAAACTCTGCCACCTAAAGCACTCCCTACTTTTAAATACTCCAAATTTAAGCATATTCTCTTTAAATCCCTGCCCTGGGTTGCTTACTCCAGCTACAATACTGCCAGCAGAAGCTCACAGCAATTACTTCCAAAGCTGAGATAGCCTTCTTTCCCCTCACATCCTGATAAATCCCACTGATGCTTTTCTGAAAATTTTCAAACAATTCTATTTTGACTGGTCCCTTTTATGTAGAGACGTCTTCTGTCTCCTCTCAAATTCTTGCTCCAGGTGCCTTCCTCAAAAAAAAAGAAAAAAAAAAAAGAAAAAGCACATTTTCTTTTTTAAAAACCTAGGCACACATCTCTAGCCATCAAAGTCTTCTATACCTAAACCTAAGTATAAAAATGAATACTTCATTTTCCCAGCTTTAATTCCAGATCCCTCCCCTTCTCCTATTGTCTTCTCAAGCCAAATGTCAGAGGGTAAGCTCCTTCAAGGCATTTGGAAGACAATATAGACCAAGGATATCAACTTGATTTCATTGAGGGTCACATCAGTGTTGTGTTTGACCCATGGGGGCTGGGGTAGGCATGACTAGGATGGGTGTGGCTAGCTCAACGTCACTCCTGTCGGGGATGCCTATGGTGGCCCAAGTGCTCTGCCAGCAAAAATGGGCTCCCAAGCTCCATGTTCGCTGGCAGAAGCACCACGGCCAACCCTTCGCTATTTCCAGGGTGAACCAGGTGGCCAGATCTAAGTACCCCATGGGCTGGAATCGAGCCCTTGCCTTGAGTTTGACGCCCCTGCTATAGACCTTCACAGCAAATTATGTCCTGACCTAGGTTTCCTGAGAAAGCATAAATCACAAATTTAGTCCCAAAAAACCTCTTTTATTGAGACGGCTGTGAATTATGGTCATTCACAGCGGGTAATGATTCACAAACATTCTGTGCAGATTCCCACAGATGTCTGCTCAAGTTGACACAGTCGTTCAGGGTAATGTTGATAAGCACCCACCTTTATCTCCCTTGAAACGCTGCCAGAGATCTAATTGCCAATTAGTTTTGCAAGGCTAAATGTAGCACAGAGTCAAACAGGACTTCTCAGAGCTTGAACGAACTATATGAACCAATTGCTTCCTGCAAAGGCTCACGTCCATTTGCTCCTCTTTTATGTCTTATGGGACGGGTCAATCAACTCCAAGCCTTACTCCCAAGTCGCCCTTTTTTTTTCTTAATTGTTTTTGCCTTCTGGCAGCTCTGCGCATGCGCGCACTGGGAACAGGCTTACACTATTCTGCCTCGCTGATGTCAGATTCCGGAAGGTCTGGAGGCAGCACATAACTACCAGATGGCCCTGGCCCCCTCTCTGCCTCCAATGCAGAGCCCTCGTCCAAGCCTTCCCCAGACTCCAGGACTGGCCCATGTTCCTTCCCAACCTCCTCACTGTCCGACTCTGCTGCCAGCTCTGCAAGCTGCCGGTGGACCAAATCATACACATCAGAGAGGCAGACGTGTTCTTGAACAAAATGAATATTCCATTTAAGTGAACTTTCTGTTTTCTGCAGTGATCATCAAATTGTCTCTGAGAAGCTGAAAACAAGATACGAATGCAACTGACCTATACTGATTTATTTATTCTGCAATTTCCTTCACAGATAGCTTCTCCCCCAGAAGGTTCTGTTTAATTGTAGCCAATGGAGACACCTATCTTTCATTCATTTATTTAACGCTTCTTTAAAAAACAAAACTGAATGTAGCAACTATTATCTTTTCTTGCACCAGTGGATTTTGTCAGTTCAGTGTATGTTATATAGTTCCTTTTGCTTGTCCTGAATCAGCTGCATTTGAATCCTATTTTTATTTATACGATCATTTGTATGCTGCCTACTGCGAAGGTCCTAGGTGCTTGCAATCATAAAAGCAAGAAGAAATAGATAACCACAATGTATCACTTTCTTCTCATACTGCCAGCTGCCTGAATTAAAAATAAGAAAAATGCCTGTCCTTCCACATCTGCCAGAAGAAATTATTTTGCCAGTATTTTAGACAGTTTTAAATACAGATAGAGAATAATTTTGCATTCTGAACAAGAATGTTCTTGAATCCTAGAAGTCTGAAACTAACAAAAGAAGAGCATCACTTCTTCACCATTAGTGAATCTTGAAGATATTCTTCAAGACTGGGACATGCCCCCAATTCAGTTCATGTACTCTTAGCAAAGAACAACAACCTGCCCCCCGCTGCCAAAATATACTTTAAGAAATGTTGCATCAAAAGTTGCTTTGTTTTTTTAATGGAAAGTTTGCCATTGCTGAAGTTAAGAAAACAAGCCACCTTTTCACAAATTTTTGCATCCATTATTTTTCTGATTTTTTGCTGCTTTGGTATTCTTTTTCCTTCACTTGAAAGAATGTCTTCATTATATGGTCCTAGCCCCATGATGGTGAACGTATGGTATGCGTGCCAGAGGTGGCACAGAGCGCCCTCTTTGTGGGCATGTGAGCTGTTGCTCCAGTTCAACTCCACAATGCATGCACCCGCGCCTTCCGCCAGCCAGCTGAGGGTCTCTGCCATGCATGCATGGGGGATAGGACACATGCGGGAGGGGTGCACATGCATGCACGGGGGGTGGGGTGCATATTGGGGGTGGGGCACACATGCACGGGGTGGGGCATATGGGCAGGGGCCACACGTGCATTGCACTTTGGGGGTTCAGGCGCTTTGGGCACTCGGTCTGGAAAAAGGTTAGCCATCACTGTCCTAGCCAATGGTGGGATTCAGCCAGTTCGCACTGGTTTGGGAGAACTGTTTCTTAACTCTTTGTGGAGTTATGCGAACCGGCTGAATAGTCAAGGCTGCCTGACTGCCTGACTGCCTAACGATTCCAGTAGCTCACACACACCTCAGAACTTCCTGCTTGTTTGTAATTAACCATAGGAAAGGAAAAGAAAAAGAAGAAATAACCACATAGCCGTTTCCTCAGCAGAAAAATTCTAGCCCCTTTAAAACTCAGGGGGGAAAATAAAGTAAAAGAGAGGGTGTTTTTTTTCCCCTCTCTCCCTTCAGTTAATAGCTAAGGCAGCTATTAACTGGTATCAGCCAGTTGACCGTAACTGGTTTATCAGCCAGTTACGAATCCATCTGGTGGTGATGCTATCTATCCCACTTTTTTCTAATTTACCAAGAAGTAGCTTGTGGTCTATTTTGTCGAATGTCTTGCAGAAGTCTGAGTATATTATGTTTAAGTAATGATGCACTGAGGTTAATTCATTCCCTCTTTCAATTCTGAATGATAATAGCTGTCCTCCAATTAACATAGGGCTGTCTTGTTATTGCCATGTATTGCAGCAAATACTGAGCTCACTTGAATCCCTGCATCAATTCAGTTCATCACATCTATTCCTAAAACCACTTCTTGGAATTAATATGTCCATATAACTGAATTAAACTTGTATTTGAAGATTAAAATACTTAATACTTAAAATGTTGCTGGCTGGTAATGTAAATGATTTAACCTAAGCATTAATTGGAATGTATGGGAACACTTATTTTCTAAACCTTTTTCATTGTGTTCTGTAATACAGAATTGTAAATAACCAGCATTAAGATATTTAAAATTTCAAGTAAGTGAAAGCAGTCAATTATGAAACCCCACCATCGATCTATACAGAATATGACCCAATACTGAATTAAGAGTATTTAGTTCCCAATGTTTGTATTTCTTTTATAATAAGTTATTTATTTACCTATCAAATTTATATAGATAGCTATCTCACAAAAATGACTCTGGATGGCACAGAAGAAGGATATAAAATAATAAACATATTTACAAAAACAGTCATTATTAAAATGATTTTTAAAAATCATGTAAAAGATCAGATATTAACAGCCATAATGAAGCCATATATTCCATAGTATAATTATAATTATCCCATCCTTCTTTCCAAAGGATATTTAGAACAGTTATAGAAATTAAACAATGATTAACTGCTGTAAAAGAAAGTAATCCCCATGGCTATGCGTTACATTCACCATTGCATTCTGAATCCTGTTTGTTGAATTGTGAGCCACCTTCCTCTCAAGTTTTAATTTCCAATGTAAAGATGTCATATTTTCAGAGACATTTAAAACTCATCAGTGTATTAAAATGGCAGAGGTGATGGCTTCTGGATACCCTTTTACGCATAAGACAGGAATGGTAAAAATCTCTCATTCAGAGAGAAATGCTACAAAAGTTCTGTTTTTACAGTTTTCTACAAAACAAAGATTTTTGGATTATATAACATTGAACTTAAGCTTTGTAGGTTATATGGGGTATTATACATTTTTGGTAACTAAATTGTTAAAAGACTTCCACATAATCTCAAAAACTGAGATGTTGTAAACCAAGCTGTTCTAATTACAGAACATAGGATACTTCACAGCTTCACTCAAGTTAGGGAATGGAGTATACATCCAACTAATGGCAATGAGGAAATTCTTGTTGTCCTCTCTCTCTCTCTCTCTCTCTCTCTCTCTCTCTCTCTCTCTCTCTCTCTCTCTATATATATATATATATATATATATATATATATATATATATATATATATATATATATATATATATATATATATATATATATTCAGGGAAACTTTGAGAAGAAAGAAAATGGAAGGGATGTTGATGCTCACCTGACATGGATGTTTCCTGCTGTCACTCATATTTCACCTAATGTGTTGATTCCTTCAGTTCTGTCCTCTCTTCTTCTACCTGTTTCCCCAGATGACAATGGCCCTGCTGACCTAATATAGTTGTTGCTTCTTACCTCCACCCCCATCCCCATGTGCTTCACCATTATGTGAACACCCTGAGATTATCTTTGCAATCCATGGTTCAGAGGGAATGGGAAAGTACATCTATTGACCTTGAGTGTCAGTGCTGGTCTCATATCTCGGGCCAAATGGGTGATTTATCACCTCATATCACAGAACTATCTATCACTGGAGGAAGGATTAATTCATTGTGTCCTCCACCCCACCCCTGCATCTCTTAGCAAAGGTTTTCTGTTCCAGTCTAGATACTGGAACAATGAAAGTTCTGATTTCCCAGCCAAGAGCTACCCTAAGCAGCCTTGTCCAATCTAGTGTCCTTCAGATGTGACAGGCCAGAAACTCTCAGAAAGTAGCTACTCTATTCTCCCTAACCCTGACATTTTGGGCAAAGCCAGCATTCACATACTGTAATTCTTGACATTTACACACAAATTTTTCCAGATCCAGTGACAGTTAGTGTGGGATTGCTTGATAATGGTCAGGTAGAAAGCTAAACACAAGGAAATATGCTGGATATGATAGAGAGGTGATAACCAGTCCAGAAGTTTTTTTTAAAAAATAGGTTTTACTTGGGTGAGAAATAGGAAAAACAAGAGAAATAATGCTAAAATTTTATTGTTTAATAAGGCAAGCTATTGTCTTATAGATATGGCACAAAGACGTGAGATATATTATCAATAGATCTGTAAAGAAAAATGCTTCTTTAAATTGTTGCAGTTGCAGGAGACACTACAAGGATTGGAAAGGATGTCAATGAGGAAGAAAGTTTGAGGAAAATGTCAGGATTCTGGAATATCCATAGGGAAGAAGAAATTTAGAGAAATCACTGAGGAAGTGTCTAATCCACAAGAAAAAAAAATGAGAAGAAAAGATGGCAGATGGAAATAAGTAAATGAGAGAGGTAAAAACACATTTTGTAGAAAAAGAGGTCTGCAGAAAAACAGAAAAATATTACTAAATTCATGATACAGAAACAGATGGTGTTGACAAATGGCTTTTGGATGTTTATGAGGGCTGATATTATGCATGTCCAAATGGTTTTGATGCAGTAAAAGACAAAATGTATTATTCCTAATGACAAATGATGAGAGATTATATTAAAAAGTGATGGCAGAGAAAAGTTACCTATTTTAGTGTCAAACCTTTTATTTAATATACTTCCAGCTTGTTTTAAATAACAAAATTATGTTGACATGCAGCATTCCATGTTAGTGGAAGATACAAATAACACCTTTCATGGAGGAATTGTTAGTTGAAATGGGATTTTATTTTTCTTTTTGGTAAAACTAACATTCCGCTTTTGAATAACAGAGGATCATAGAATACTAAAGTTAGAATGGACTATTTTAGGTATTGAACTCAATTCCTGTTCAGTATGGGAATCCAAATGAAAGTATCCCTGATGTACAACTATCTAGTCTCTGCTTGAATGCACCCAATAAAAAAGCAGCCCCCAACCTTTTTTGGGGCATCAGGGACCAGTTTTGTGGAGAGAGGTTTTTCTGTGGACTGGAGGGGGTATGGTTTCGTGTGCTGCTTGGATGGGGTTCATTTGTTTGCGCAGCTCAGTTTCTGGCATGCCGTGGACCGGTACCAATCCATGGACCGGGGGTTGGGAAGCCCTCCAATAAATGGAGAAACAGAGCCTACCATTTACATGGACAATTAGTTCCACTCTCAAATGGCACTAGCCCTTGGCAAATTTTCTGTAATTTATGAATCTGCCTTCCTTTAATGCTTGTCCATTATTTGGTGCCCTGTATTCTGGATCAAAAGAGAATATACCTTGTCCTTCTATACAACATCCTTTCAGGTAGAACATAGAATAATAGAGTTGGAAGGGACCTGAAGGTCTTCTAGTCCAACCCTCTACTCAAGCATTCTACCCTATACCATTCTGGACAAATGCTTGTCCAATCTGTTCTTGAAAACTTCTAATGATGGAGCAACCACAACTTCCAGAGTTAAGCCGTTCCACTGATTAATTGTTCTCTGACAGGAAATTTCCCCTTAGTTCTAGGTTGGATCTCTCTTTAATGAACCTCCACCATTACTTCTTGTCCTGCCCTTAGGTGCTTTGGAGCGAAACTTTCTGGCTCCATGGACTGGCAGTGGCAGGGAGGAGGGGGAGGGGATGGTTTCCCCCACATGTGCAAATAAAGTTTCACATGGTCAGCTGCTGCTTCTGCGCCCCAGTTCCCAACAGGCCACAGCCTTTACTGGCCCACAGCTCAGGGCTTGGGGATACCTGCTTTGGAGAATAAGTTGACCCCATCTTCCCTGTCCTCAAATACTGGAAGATTGCTATCATGTCACTTGATATACTAAGTTCCCTCAATTGTTCATCAAATGGTTTAGTCTCTAGATCCCTTATCAACTTTGTTGCTCTTCTCTGCACTTTTTCTATGGTCTCAATACTGTATGTTTTTTGTACTGTGGTGACCAGAACTGGATTCAATAATGTGTGAAGAGTGGTATCAAATTCTTCCTAAACAACTTCTTCCATCTTTCCTCATAGGATTTAGTTTCTAATAAGGCTGTGCCTCTTCAGATTTCATTCCAAAAAGATGCTTCATGTACGAGCACAAATGTAGCTCCTGAATGCAACTTTTTAAGGTAAACATGTGGAGCTCTATCGTTCAATCAAATTTTTATTTCTGACTTCTTAAAATGAACCATGTCAGCCAATTTTATGTCACCTCCATATATAATAATTAGTCCCATCAACTCTTCACCCAAGTCACACTAAAGCATAATTCAATTACATTAATTCTGAATTGTGCACTGTACTAAAGATAAAGGTTTTCCTCTGTCCAATCATGTCTGTCTCTAGGGGGCAGTCCTCATTTCTGTTTCCTGGCCAAGGGAGCCAGCATTTCCAAAGACATGCTCATGTGGCAAGCATGACTTTGTGCCAAGGTGCACAGAATGCTGTCACCTTCCCTTACTTATCTACTCTCATTTGCATGCTTTTGAACTGGTAGGTGGGCAGGAGCTGGGACAAGTAACAGGAGCTCACCCCATCATACAGTGCTTGGATCTCAAACTGCTGACCTTCCAGTTGATATGCCCAGCATCTTAACCCCTAGACCACTGCACCTCCATGTACTGTACTGCACATTTGTAAATGTAACATCCCAGGTTTATATATAAATAAATGATTTGGACATTTTGTATTTTCCCCCTTAAATGCACATTACATCATATCAGCATCAAAATTCTTAGTAGCATGAAAAAAAATGTTGTTTGAGAGGTCAACAGCCTGTGACATTATCCCATTCGCAAAGCCCATCTAAACTGTTTTGAGAAGAGGTGGAATTTCATTTTGTTAAGATTCCATTCTCAGGTTTGAGGTCCCATATCTGTATATAAGGGGTGGGTTCTACTTACCTTTACTACCGGTTCGCAGCGGGGCCGCGTGCTCTTCTGTGCAAGCGTAGAAGCATTTTGATGATGTCGGGGTCAGTGGGCAGAGCCTCCCACCGGTTTTACTACCGGTTCTATAGAACCGGTATGAACCAGGGGCAACAAACCACTGCTGTATATGCTATGTATGAAAATCATGCAAATGTGTCTGGAATTATATTTTTAATGAAATAAATATATTACATGTTGTTATATATGGAATAGGACCAGGGTACCTGAGGAACCATCTCACCCAGTGATGGGATTCAGCCAGTTTGGGCCAATTCGGGTGAACCGGTAGTTAAATTGCTGACTGGTCCCACCCCTTCCTGCCCCGCCCCTTCTAGGAGTCCCCATGTGCCCCATTTTGGTTCCCAGGTAAGTACAGGGAGGCCTCCTAGGCCCAAAATGGGGCATGGGGGGTGGGCATGCCCCTATGGCCCGTTTTCGCTCCCAGGAAGCTTCAGGGAGGCCTCCTAGGCCCAAAACAGGGCACCGGTATAGTGCATTGTGCCCTCCCCCACAGCCCATTTTCACTCCCAGGCTGCAGGGAGGCCTGGGAGCCTGGGAGCCTCCCTACCAAAACAGGGCACGGGGGGAGTGGCACGTACCCCCCCCCACAGCCCATTTTTGCTCCCATGGGGGTGCAGGAGGCTGAGTGCTGCCTGTCACATCCCCTGGCCACACCCACCCAGCCAGTCATTAGGGCAGAGAACCGATTGTTAAATTATTTGAATCCCACTACTGATCTCACCCCAATGGGATTTTCCTGTCCCACTTGATCTGGCAGAAGTGGTGCTGCAGACCCCATTGTCAAGAAATTTTGGCTGGCAGGGTCTGAGAGAAGAGCTTTTTCTACCATAGCCCCCACCCTTTTAAACATCTTGCTGCAGAGGGTGAAATCCTTCTGGAAGGGCCTTAAAACTTGAGTCATTGGCTTGGGGTCCCAATGGGGGCACTCATGCTGGAGATGACCAGTGTAGTAACAGAGAAGATTTCCCCTCCATACCAGTCATGCTGCTGTGTTTTTTAGTCTTTTTTCCCCCTAATTCTTGTTAATGTTAATTGCTTTTATACATATGATTTTATTGTCTTCTAAGCCATCCAGAGTCACTTTGGATAGTGAGATGAGCAGTGTATGAATTTAATAAATTAGATAAACAAACATTTGAAAGTCTCATCATGTAACTAAGCAGCCATCATTTCAAGGATATTTTCTTGAATTCTCTACAAGGGAGGTTTCTAAATGAGGTTTCTTTCTTTTTTTCTTTTTGTATAAAGAAAAGAGCTATTTGGAAAGTCACCATTCGTAACTGTACTCTTCTGAACAAAGAATATGGAAATTCAACTCTTTGTGTCTTTCAAGAACTTAGCTAAGAGCTTGAGATTTTGGTGATCGGAGGATAGCAGGTGTTGTGTCTGTTCTGCAAATGAAACTCAAGCAATTTTAGAAAATCATATTCTGAAGACAGATCACCTCCAGGAGCTCATTCACAGGATTCTTGGTAACACAGCCAGGACGCTGAGCTTCATACAACCTTAAAATAGCAGCTGCCTCTTGGATGAGTTGCAGTTAAAAGGGGAAGCAATACACAAACAAAATCTTGCCATCTGTATAGCCCACCACAACCACGATACTGGCAAATCATTCTGTACGTTCTTCTTTTGAAGAAGGCCCCAATTTATCTTTTGACTCTGGAGAATTTTGCCGATGGGGACACAACTCTCCTTTGTGTCAAAGCAACTGTATAGAAATTACTGACAAAGGATTTTTGAAAAATCCCACCGACTGGGGAAAAAATTGATTTCAGCCCAATCAGCTGGTAACATCATTCATTTGCAGAAGAAAGACATGGCTTTTAAAACCAAACACAAGCAAAGCAAAGTGGGAAAAACAGAATCTGGAACATCAAGGCCAAACTTCCAATATGATTTATTTATACTATCCTAGACATTTAATTTCTGAGTTTGACCCTCAGAAGAGCTAATTAGCTACAGCAACAGGAACAGAATTGTGAGGGCTAAGCCAATTTATATTGTTCAGGTAATTCACCTGCTGAGACTCTTAGGTCACAAATTACCCAGAATCCCTCTTTCTTTCTTACAGTAATACAATCAAGGGACAAGCCTGTCAATAGCAATATAGATAATTGTAAAAGTTGCTTTCTACTAGATATTTTTTTTTCATTTTTATATACAGAAATTGCTGTAATATTGATTTGAAAGAAATAAACTCAAAGCTGTGGAATTTTTCTTCTCCAGGCCTATCATTGGGGATGTTACTCAGTGGTAAATATACTTTCAAGCTCTTCTTTAAGTGTGAAGGAACAAAGGGAGGAAGAAAAACAACAACAGCAGCAGCAATCTACTACAACTAATATAAAGCATGAAACTTTCCCTGAAATGTGAAGCATAAATACAGAAGGGATATACTGTATTTCTGTTCAAGATCCATAACTGGGTGTTCCCATGCATTTCCAGAGAACACAAGTGCCCAGCACTGGCACCCATCAGTAGCTTCTTTTGGGTTTCTCGGCTCCTGACTCCTCAGCCCCACCTTCCTGCCGCAGCCAGAGCATTCGAGCTACTTAATCTCCTGCAGCTTCAGTTTTATGAGCTTTGCAGAGAAAGTGCCTGCTGCACCAGCAATCAATCTGGCATCAGAGTGCCCTGCCTCTCCTGCCTCGCTTCTCGGATCCTAACCCCGCCCCCCTACCGAAGGAGGGACAGTATCCTGCAATGTCACACAGCACTGTAATGTTCCTTCCCCCTTTTATCAGCAGCCCATGCCAATTTTTTTTTTTTTTTTACAAGAGCAGTACATTGCCCTGGCCTTGCCAGTGATGGATTTATTAGCCTTGGGAGCTCATTTCTCTTCTCTGCTTCCCTCATTTCTCACTTCAGGTCACACTGCTGCCGTTGCGCCTCTCGTGGGAAGCAGCATAGACATTTCTGAGCCAGTGGTGGCCATCCATTTCCAGCAAGAGAGCCTCCAAAGAGGAAGGCCAAGATTGATGGCATGGCAGCAGAACCATTTTGTTCTATTTTTAAATCCCACAGAAGGGAGAGGGGGTCCTTTTTAACAGTAAAAAGGTGTTACTCTGAGTGACAGCTCCCACCCACCCTCCACCCCTGTGTTTCTTACTTCTCAGAAATTGTGTTTTTTCCCCTGTTCTGCAGGCAATCATTGTGGGAGTATGGCTAAGTATATACATTTAATAAATTAAACTAAATTATATAAGCTGTTAAGAAATACTTAACAGCTTATATAATACTACTTTGGACAATAGGTCATAGGGAAGTGAACTTCTGAAGAAACAGTTCATAGCTGTTTAACATCACTCTCCTTTTATTATTAAAACTGACTCAATTCCCTCCTTCTATGTAGCTGGAATATGTATATATTTACATTCAAAGAACTGCTGCTTTCATAACTTCTTTGGTCACCAATGGAACTAATGTATGTTTATGCCTTGATTTATGTATAAGCCACTTGTTTTCTAAATGTCTCTGGGCATCTTACACTTAAGGAACTAATTTATAAATATAAAAGCATCTAAAAGATACAACTCACACAGTTGATCAGAAGAACAAAGTATTCAAAACAAGATAATAGAAATCAAATCAGGCAAAAAAATGAAAGAGGGATCCTTAATCATCCTGTCCTCAACATCTGGGTCTTCAATAGTTTCCTGAGTGACATAAGGGTGGGACCACACAAATCTGGCAAGGAGATCATTTCAGAGGGCAGGAATTGCAAAAGACATGAGTACACATGGCCCTATGAGATGACTCTTTAACCTGGAGGACCTGGAATCCACCCACCATACAGGACCATACTAGCAGGGGTGGGCTGCTGGGGGTTCGCAGGGGTTTGGGAGAACCTCTAGCTAAGATTCTGTGCAGTTTGGAGAATCCCCAAATCCCACTCCTGGCTGGCCTTGCCCACTCCACCCCACCCCTCCCAGGAGTCCCCATGAAGCCCATTTTGGATGCAGGTAAGTGCAGGGCACATGCAGAGGCTCAGAAGTTTGTTTCTGGCCTCCAGAGGGCCTCCGGTGCCTGGGGAGGCTGTTTTTATCCTCCCGGAGGCTCAAGGAAACCCTCTGGAGCCTGGGGAGGACAAAAACGCTCCCCATGGCCGTGGTGCAGGAGGCTAACTAGGCCACACCCATCATGGCCACACCCACCCTGCAAACAGGCAAAGAACCCCTTGCTAAAATTTTTGAAGCCCACCCCTGCATACTAAGCAAGCAAAGACAAATGGAGATTGGTAGTCTGTCAGATAGACCAATCTAGTTTCTTCTGATGTTTTGTAGTTACATGTTCCAGACAATAGCGACATCCTGTTGGAGGACAAAAGAGGTAGAAAAAAGATTGAAACTTTGCTTTAGCCAGTTCCACTGATCACAGGTAGGTATGACATAAGTCTCTGCTTACCTGCCTCAACCATTTGTGACCTATTGCATTATTCAGCCTAATATTCTTCAAATATGTTGGAATATTTTACTCAAATCCTGAAGTGAGCTGACTTGGGGTTATGGGAACCAAAATTCAGTAAAGTTCTAGTGGTCACCAGGTTGAAAAAGGCAGTTTTAGATTCTCACCTTGTCATATTCCTATCACACTATTGCTTTTTCAGGGTAAGCAAGATCACCTGGAGTTCAAAAATGGAGGATGAAATAGTCAAAGAAATTAGAGCCATAAAATAAGGAAAGATTTATTGCAGATATAAAGTTGGGAATCTTTCCTACCTACATAATGTAAATTGCATAATTCATGATGGCTGATTCATCTTCTTTATCTCCTATGTAATCCTTTGCCTAACTGTTGGGCTCTTGATCTGCTTGGCTGGGAACCCAGTGATCCCTTTAGAGATTTTAATACTTTGCTTTGCTTTGCTTTGATTCCGCTTTTATAATTTTTTTCCTAACAATTTGAACCATTATGTCACACTGTTTCTTCTCATTTTGACTTATATTGGTAAATTTTCACTGTTTATGAAACATATTATCTACTACCTTTTGCCATCATCCCTTAAAAATTATAATTTAAAAAAAAAATAACCAAAAATTTAGTATTTTTATTTTTTACATACTGTTTTATGCTTTAGTGTTTTATTCTGTACTTCCCAGAGTCCTCTTTGAGGGAGAAAGGTGGTTTAGAAATATGAAAAACAAATAATGAATAAATGACTATTTGACCATATATTTTCCCATTTTGAGTAAAACAAGGTACCTAAATTCATCTGCTTGATTTAGCCTTCAGCTTTTGTATATTATCTGCATTGTTCATTCTTGGGCCCTGCTATCCAATTTGAAAGTGCTGCAAACCTCCCATACAGAAATGTCTGCCAAATGCTCCAAATAAATGTTGGGATGTAAACCTTTTTGTCTGGAGATGAACATTACAGAGTCTATTACAACTACTAATTTTTGCAAGAAGGGACAATACCTAACATGAAAGTAACAACGTATTTCAGCTCTTGGAAATTAGTTGTACCTTCAATATTAAATTTAAAATTTAAAGTCTTGTGTTTGATTTTATGTTGCAATGACTAAAAACCTCATTTAAGGGCAACCTGTTTGATGAAACGTGGATGTGTTTGAATAATCATTTCTCATCTTGTGCAATGTATATTATTAATTAATGTACTTCGTTGCAGGAATATTAACAGTCTAGCTGTCTTAACATACTGGAAGATATTAATAAGCAAAAAACAGGGGGGGGGGGGTTTCTCCATAGGGAAGATTCTGACATGGTTGCAATCTTCATTCCTATTATTAGTATTTGGCATCAGCAGCCATGGAGTAGAACCAACCCCATCAAAAGTATCTAAATACATTTATTTAAGATGCAAAGGATAAAAGCATTTTTAAAAAGAGGCATGCTCATTTCATTTCCAGTGTTATAGTTAACACTGAAGAAAAGTCTGATAATTATGCCTATACAGATAATCCTCAATTTAGAACCATAATGGAGCCTACTTACTTTATAGTGGTTGTAAATTGTGTCAGTCATAAACCACATGACCAGATTGGTTTTTATGACCTTTATTGTGTCAGTTGTAAAGCAAATGTCACCGTTGTAAAGTGCACCCATTGTTCACTATAGGTTTGTTTGTTTTTTTGCCAAAAATTGGAAGTAAAAGGTGATTTTGTGACCACAGGGTGGTCAATTCAAATTGTCATAAATGTTGGGGGAGCAGCCATTGGGACTTCATAACTAGGTCATAACTACCTTTGAGGAGGTCTGTCCTAATTTCAAACAGACACTAAGTGACCGGTCATAAGTCAAGGACTACCGGTAACGTTTATATCTAAAACTATAATTAATATTGATAATTTTTCTCTTACCTACATTCAATATTATACAGCACCCAAATAACAAAATACTAAAAACATTATTATGTAAACATCATTGTATCAAACTACCTTTTTCTACCAAAACTGAGAAAATGAAGATGATCTGTATGGCTAGATTTAATGTTAAATTAAATTCCCCAAAAAGGGAATTCTGCCCTTGCATTCTCTACTCTTTATGCTCTATTTCTTAACTCAGTAGGGTAAAATGTGTACCAATTACTGCACAGTGCATCAGAAAAGGCTGAATTATACAAATCTGGGTTATAGATATATATAAAAAGGAGCCTATTTCCTCTTAGGCTACAAAGGCAGTCAAAAGAAGACAAGTTCTTCCCCTTTCTCATTCCTTTGAAATGCGAGCTCCTGAACTTGTAATTTTTTCAAAAAATTGGGTAATTTTTAAACTTTTTCCAGCATCTCTGAATGTAATGATTGCTAGGTTTAAATTATCACCCCAAAAGATGCAAAGGCACTTTGGTTAACAGTTTGTTCTTTTCTTTGTTCAAATTTTTTTCCTGGAGTCAAACTTTTTTCTTAAGTGCCAATTTCCTTATATAAATTTAATTACACTTGGCATTTTTTTTAAAGTTTGAGCTTACATGTATCACTACTCTTTTTATACTATTGAAAGCCCTTTCTTTCTTTCTTTCTTTCTTTTTTCTTTCTTTCTTTTTCTTTCTTTCTCGGAACATCCATGGTAAAAAGGAGAAATTAGCTGAAAATTAGAGATTAGGCAGGCTTGAAACCAACATCCTTAGCTTCAGATATATTTTCCTTGTTTAGTTTGTCCCCTGAACTCATGTGGCCAAAGGAGGAGGGGGAGAGAAAAGAAATTGTACAGCTCCAGTACTTCTAAACATCAGCTGTTTATTAAGATCACTTTCCCTCCAAGAATGCTGCATCAAAGTAAAGCACAGGCATTATTCAACAGTACTACATTTTTCCCTAAATGATGCTTTTAAACAGCATTTGAATTTATAATGTGTTGCAGTGACTTTTTCCTGAACAGATCTCCTAGTAGTTTGCCTAAATTCTTCTGCCTTAAATAATACAGGCCTTTTCCGTGGTAATTTTATTTCCCCAATGAATATTCCCCAGCTAGTCCTTGGTGTTTTGGGAAAGAGTTCATAGCAACAAACCTGCCTAATTAAGAGACGAAGAACGTTTTTGTTGAGTCCAGTGGGTAATTAATCAAGAGGCTAGGTTATGCAATTAACACCAACTTTATTAACGGAACAATCACCAACAGAACTCTCGTAAAAGCAAGCCAGCAACACTTCTCTGACAGCTCCTTAAATAGCCGGCTGTCAGAATCTCTGAACCAATCGCGAGCAGCTATTCTCCCGCTCCTTCAGCTGCTCGCGTCTAAACCAATCCTAGAGGTCTGCAAGCAGAGCCTGTTGCTGAGGGTGTTTAACTAGACGGATCTAACACCCCTTCCCACCCGGATCGCGCATGCGTAGTCCTCCAGATACTGTGGACGACGACGGCACCGGCCAGAACGTCTCAACTCTGGCGTGGCCGACGTAGAGGGAGGAGTCACGGGAACTTGTGTGCGAAGCTTCAACTTGGCAGGCGATGACAGGGGCGGAGTTGAATCTTCATTCCTTGAATCTGGTGGAACTTGCGCCTCGCCTGGAAGTGGAAGATTCGAACCCGCCGCCGGACCTGCACCAACAGGTAAGTCGCCCGCCGAGAACGCTGCGGGTGGAGCACGAGGAACGCTGGGACCGCCCGGGTGGTCTCTGTCAGGTGGAGTCGGAGAATCAGCGAGCCGTCTTCTAAGCTGATTTATGTGTCGCCGCCAAACTCTCCCATCGGAGAGTTGGACCCTATAAGAATAGGGACCGGTTATTTGGGTGATTTGGCCTGGCAGCCACCTGCAGTCTTTATCAAAGTTCAAGGCATAGACCAAGTCCCCCACACTGAACGCCCTAGCCGGTAAACGTGCTCCCCTAAGCTGTTCCTGAGTATAGTCGGGGTGCAGGCGGTCTAGGGTCGTTCGGAGCCGCCGTCCCATAAGCAGTTCTGCTGGACTCTGTTTGGTGGTCGCGCTAGGCGTTGTGTGTTGTGTCAAAAGGTATTGGTGAATTTGGTGGTGACAATTTGAGGTGCCCAATCGGCATAACGCCTCCTTGGCCGATCGTACAGCCCTCTCTGCTAATCCATTAGCGGCTGGATGTGACGGAGCGGTCTGAGCGTGACGAATGCCTAACCGAGCCAGAAATAGTTGGAAGGGTGCCGAGGTGAACTGCGGCCCGTTATCTGTGACAATTATATCCGGCAACCCATGAGTGGCGAAAAGGCGCTCCAGGACCCCAATGACAGCTGAGGACGTGGTGGTGTGCATAAGGGCTAATTCGACCCACTTGGAGTGGGCGTCTACCGCGATAAGGAAATTCTGACCCTGAAAGGGCCCCGCGAGATCTAGGTGAACCCTTGCCCATGGGGATCTGGCAGGTTCCCACTCCAGAACTGGGGCTGCCAGAGGCACTGGCCTAGTGAGTTGGCATTGAGAGCATCGGCCGACCCAGGTCTCTATGTCGTGGTCGATATTCGGCCACCAGACATAGCTACGGCTCAGTGCCTTCATGCGCACAATGCCCGGGTGGGCATTGTGTAGGCAGGATAGAATTTGGGGCCTGAGCTTGGGCGGCACCACCACCTGGCTACCCCACAGGAGGCAGCCCTTGTTAACCGAGAGCTCATTTTGCCTGCGGCCGAAAGGGACAAACTCAACGGCAGCCTGTGCGTGAGGCCACCCCCTGCGAACCCAGTCGATGACAGTTGATAGGACGGGGTCCGCCGCAGAGTGGGCTTGAATGTCGGCGGCGGTTACTAAGGAAGTTAAATCATCTACCAGGAGGACAGAAACAGCCGGGGCTGGATCCTGGACAGCTAATGGGAGAGGGCAGCAGCTAAGGGCATCGGCATGCCCGATGGCTTTCCCTGGTTTATATATGAGCTGATATGAATAAGCCGCCAAAAACTCCGCCCAACGAGACATGCGCGGAGACAGGATCAGAGGTGTCTGTCGGTCCCCAGCTAACAACCCAAGCAACGGCTTGTGGTCAGTGACCAAAAAGAAAGGCCGGCCATATAGATAATCATGAAAACGTTTCACGCCTGCTACCATTGCTAAAGCCTCCCTATCGATCTGGCTGTAATTTCTTTCAGCCGCTGACAGAGTCCTCGAATAGTACGCAATAGGTGCCTCAGCTCCGGTGGGTAGGATGTGGCTCAAAACAGCCCCCACCCCGTAGGGAGAGGCATCACATGTTAATGAGAGTGGCATACTATCATCGTACTGTACGAGGAGAGCGTCAGAGGTAAGAAGGTCTTTAACAGCCCGAAAGGACGCTGCTGCCTTTCAGTCCCAGAGCCAGGGGGCCTTGGCATCAAGGAGCCGATGAAGCGGCTCTGTCAAGGAAGCCTTATGGGGCAAAAACACCGAATAGAAATTAAGCAGGCCAAGAAATGCCTGCAGCTCAGCCTTATTGGTAGGGGCAGGAGCACGCTTGATGGCATCAAGCTTAGAAGGGGCGGGTCGAATGCCACTGGCATCGATAAGAAATCCTAGGAACTCGACCTGAGGAACGCCTATTTTGCATTTATCTTTCTTTAGCCTCAAACCCGTCTGCTGGAAACGGGTGAGGACTGCCCTGAGTTTAGTGATGAGTTCAGGAAAATCCCTAGCAGCAATCAGAACATCATCGAAATAAGGTACTACACCCTCAAGCCCATGGAGCAAGCGCTCCATGAAGCTTTGAAAAATGCCAGGGGCTACGCTAACACCAAATTGAAGGCGAGTACACTTGAAAGCCCCACGGTGGGTGATGATGGTCTGGGCCAGGGCGGTGGCATCATCCACCGGAAGCTGTTGGTAAGCTTGAGCAAGGTCAAGCTTCGCAAAGATCTTTCCCCGGCCCAGAGAGTGTAACAAGTGTTGGACAACGGGCACGGGGTAGTGGTTAGCCTGCAGGGCCTTATTGATTGTCCCCTTATAGTCGGCGCAGATTCTTATAGAGCCGTCCTGCTTGAGGGGAATCACAATAGGTGTCTCCCAGTTAGAGTGCTCGATCGGCTGGAGAACCCCTTGAGCGATTAATTTATCCAATTCCTGATCTACCCTGGGCCGTAGTGCAAGGGGCACCCTCCGTGGCTTTAGGCGAATTGGCACTACTTGAGGATCCAAATTAAAAGAAATGGGAAGCCCTGTGTATTTGCCCAATTTTCCATCAAAAACGTCGGGAAATTCCCGGGAGAGTGTAGTTAGGGCGTCCGTGCAAGTAGAATGTATACCGGACACACCCATGCTGAGGGCAGCAAACCAATCTAGCCCTAGTAAAGTAGGGAGGTGGTCGCGCACGACAATTAGAGGCAAACGACCAGAAAATTTGTCATAGGTAACCCGAAAGGACCCACAACCCAGAATGGGGATAGGATTGCCTTGATAATCCCTCAGTCTGATGTGGCAAGGCTGCAATCGCTGCTGAGACACAGAAGGGAGGAGGGCAGTGAGTGTGGGCCACGAGATTAAAGACTTGGAGGAACCCGTGTCCACCTCCATCTTGCACGGGACTCCCTCCAAACGAATGGTGACATATATCTTGTTTTCGGTGGCTGCTGCAGAGGCGTGGCTGACGGCCACCGCTGCAATCTCACCCTCAAAGGTCGAAGCCACCCAACCATCACGGCGCCCGGCTTGTCTGGTCTTCAGTCGCTTGTGCTCTGGTTCTCCGGGTCCCCCTGGAGCTGGAAACACGGAGCGGCAAACTCTTGAAAGGTGCCCTCGCTTGCCACAACGCCGGCAGACCGCGGATTGGAACCTGCATTCAGAGCGGGCATGCGGGCCTCCACACCCTAGGCAGCTGCCCTGGGCTGTCTTCAATGCAGGCTTGCGAGGCTTGTTTCTCGAGGCTTTAAGGCGGCTAACATCGGATTCCCCTTCAGAGGTGTCATCGAGGTCTGACTCCTCGTGATGAACAGATTGAGGGGCGGTAGCCGGCAAACCTCCTCCAGGCTGGGCACGTTGGATCTCGGCCGAAGATTTGGCAGACATCTCAGCGGCTCTTGCTTCATCCATCGCTATGGGGAGGGTTAGGTCTGGACGAGCCAACAATCTCTGCTGTAGCTTCATGTTTCGCACCCCACACACGAGCTGGTCCAAAAGCATATCATCTAGCTCCCTGAATTCACAGTGTAGTGCTGCCGATCGTAGGGAGGCCATATAATCATTAATGGACTCCCCCTCCCTCTGAGTCCTCTGATGAAAGGCATGTCTTCTCGCAATCTTTGAGGGAGTGGGTGAGTAGTGATGCCTCAGCTTCTCAAGTAAGGTCTCCCATGGAACCGCAAACACTGCCTGAGGGGCGACTAGAGCTCTGGCGGTGGCGAATGTTTCTCGGCCACATGAACTAAGGAAATAGCCCCTCTTCCGATCGCTAGACAAGTTGGCTAAGTCGTTCGCTTGTAAAAAGCACTCGAACCGTTCCAGATACTCGTCCCAAGTTTCCAACGCCGACTCGAAAGGCGTGAATGTCGGAAGAGCAGTCGCCATCGTGTGAGCTGACAGCTGGAGATTAAAGCTCTAAAGCTTGTCGCGTTAGTTCCGTAGGTGTTGCGGGCAACCGTCACCTCAAAAATATCCCACCTTCGTCGCCACTTGTTGAGTCCAGTGGGTAATTAATCAAGAGGCTAGGTTATGCAATTAACACCAACTTTATTAACGGAACAATCACCAACAGAACTCTCGTAAAAGCAAGCCAGCAACACTTCTCTGACAGCTCCTTAAATAGCCGGCTGTCAGAATCTCTGAACCAATCACGAGCAGCTATTCTCCCGCTCCTTCAGCTGCTCGCGTCTAAACCAATCCTAGAGGTCTGCAAGCAGAGCCTGTTGCTGAGGGTGTTTAACTAGACGGATCTAACAGTTTTCTCACTAGCATCTAAGTGTGGTAGAAACACAGCCTAGTAGCCATTTATTTCTTTTGGGTCCTCATTACCTTCTTATCAAGCTTTGAGCACATCCCACAAAACACTTGCAAAAAGAGAGGCAGTTTTGATGGATGACTAAATCTACCAATCTTATAGTTTCCGAATTACAGTCCCTCTTACAGTCTTTGAAATAGTCCCTTCTCCAGCACCATCCCATATTAGAAATCCAATAAATAAATAAATAAACTTTAATTTTTTAAAAACACTTTTATTCTATTTTAATTGGCACTTTTGTGCACTTTTTATTACATTGTAAACTTCCCACTAGTCCACTATATTAGTGAGATGGGCAGCATAAGAAATCCAATAAATAAATAAATATTAAGAAACGTGATTCACATCAGCAGGTGGCATTTAGTAGGAAGGGAGGAGAACAAAGCCAACAAAAATTCTCAATGTACCCTGTACACCCCAAATAAGGACAGCACCATTTGCCTGTATTATAACATAAAACAGACCATTGCCTGTGGCACAATAGGATTGTCAACAGGGACAGCTGATGTTTTCTGCCACCTCAAGAACTGATGGATAGCACCACAACATAAAAAAACAGATCTATTCTTCGCAACTGACCCCCACTCCCCTGCCAGTCATCAATTAAGGATTTGGTTAAATGGAACCCTATAAAAAAACCAAGAAAGCAACAGAAGATTTTACATCAAAGTAGTGTTTCTCTTGGGCTATTGGGAGAGTGTTTGATTCCCATTACAAGCATGATAATGTTAATAGTGAAAGAAATGTAGGTCAGTTAAAAAGAATGTTACACCCACTGAGAGGTGGCTTTTCTGTTAGGCTTCTGTCATATTCTCTGGCAGTCTATAGCTTCTGACCAGACTCAATGGCTGGCTCTTTCTGATGTGAGGGGAAAAAAATCTGCTATCAGATAGGGTCAGAAAGAGGAGGGCTAATAGAGGAACCAAAGGCACTTTAAATTGGTGAGAATCTGTGTCAGCCCTGGAACTGATGTGCAATAAATTCCAGTTTAATATATGGCTGGGATAGGCAGGAAAAATGCAATCTGAGAGGTAAGAAAAATATCATCCATTAGCAAAGAAAGACTTTAAATGTGGCACCACTCTTCATCTCAGATCGAGTGTGAATATCCTGACAAATCAGATAGCTTAAACCAAGTCTTCTATCACTAAGCTTATTGATCTTGATATCTGTGACACAGATATGTTTAACTTACGTAAAAAGCAGATTTGGGAGTGAATGTAAAGTGATAAGGGCTGAACTTTGTCCTCTTGTTACGTTTTTTATACAAGGATGGGCTCTCGTCATCCAGGTGACAATTAATATTAAACTGAAGTTTTCTAGGGAAAAAAATGGGCAAGGTTTGCTCCCAGGATACCCAAATGCTCCAAAGCTACTAATATGTAAAGTCTAGGTTCATGTGACATGCTGAATTTTAAACTCTCAAGAAGGCACAAGTCTCATATTCATATGGCATGCTATTTCCAAAGAAACTATTGTGTGGCTTGACAGAGGTGTTGGGTGGGAGGAGGAGGTGGGCAAATAAGGATAACAAAAAAATCAAAAGATCAGTTGCAGCCATATGATTGAAACTTCAAGCAGATTAAAAATGGGTGGACTACTTTTAATTTTTTTTACAATGGCAACTAAATTTTTCTTACATATAGTATATCAGTTTATCTCACGCATATCCAGAGGTGGTATTCAGCAGGTTCTGACCAGTTCTGGAGAACCGGTAGCGGAAGTTTTGAGTAGTTCGGAAAACCGGTAGTAAAAATTCTGACTGGCCCCACCCCATCTATTCTCTGCCTTCCGAGTCCCAGCTGATCGGGAGGAAATGGGGATTTTGCTGTAACCTTCTCCTGGAGTGGGATGGGAATGGAGATTTTACAGTATCCTTCCCCTGCCACGGCCACTAAGCCACGCCCACAAGCCATGCCACACCCATCAAGCCACGCCTACAGAACCGGTAGTAAAAAAAATTGAATCCCACCACTGCGCATATCATATATCATAATAGCACATGGTATAATTAATTTATGTACATTTTAGTCAATCTAGTTTGATATAGTGGTAAAGGTACCAGGCTAGAAATCAGGAGGCCTTGAGCTGTATTCCTGCCTTAAACACAAACCAGGTGGGTCACTGTTGCATAAATTTGAGGATCAGACTCAATAAATGATCAGGAACAAAGTATTCAAAACAAAGTACTATTTATTTACAGTAGGCATTCTATATTCTCTGAATGATTGCAGATAGAAGCGAGTAAGAGGTGCGTACATCCCTTTTTATAACAATGAGGCGGAGTTATAGGTAGGAGTGGTTACATATGAATACATTAAGAAAGGAAGGGTGGATTAACCCCTGATGTTCTATGAACATATATTATCTCCATTTGAGAATAAGGCATTTACTCGTGACAAATCCCCCTCTAAATGCCGATTCGACATACAACAGTAATTACACTCAGATTCAGAACAATATAAAACATGTAGTTTTGAAGTTAAATATTTGTGTTGTTTTGATTGCAAAGGCTTAGTTAGTATGTCAGCTATTTGTTCTGAGGTTTCGCAATGAATAGCTTTAATGAATCCATCTTGAGATAATTGTCTTACATGTTTGAATTTAATATCTATATGTCTAGATCTTTGACCAATAGCATCAGACCTAGATATCTCTATAGCAGCTTTGTTATCTTCATGTATAATAAAAGGTAATGAAGGGCTCTTCCAGACATCTGATAACAAATCATTAAACCATATAAGATTATTAGAGGCTTTAGACAAACAAACATATTCTGCCTCAGTAGTTGATATGGCTACTAGATCTTGTTTCCCAGTATACCAGTAGACTGGACAATTGTTAAGAAAAAATACATAGCCTGAAGTGCTTTTTCTGCACTTAGTGTCACCTGCCCAATCTGCATGTGAGAATGTGAGAATGGGTTCATTAACATTGTTGGGTTCCAACAGTAGACAGAAGTCTAAGCTGTGCTTCAGATATCTTAGTATTCGTTTAATGGCTTCCCAATGATACATTAAGGGTTTACTAACGTATCTAGATAATAAATTAAGGGGTAGAGCAATATCAGGTCTAGTCCAATTAGATATATACAAAAGGGAACCAATAACTGATCTGTAAAGTGTATTATCTTTAAATTCAGGGGATGACTCATTCATGTTTCTTAAAAAATCAGTTTGCATTGGAGTATCACAAGGCTTTGCATCATTTAAATTACATTTATTCAGGAGTTCTATAATTTTATCTTTTTGAGATAATTTAAATCCCTTTTTTGTCTTGCTGATTTGAACTCCAAGATATTTATTTACTTTTCCTAGTGATTTCAAAGAAAAATGTTCATTCAGTTTCGTTACAAATGTATCTCTTTTCTCTTTATGTTTACCAATATATAAAATGTCATCCACATAAATTAACACAAATTCTAGTGAATCACCATCCTTTCTGACAAAGAAACAATTGTCTGCAGTTGTAGCATTGAAATTCATAGTTTTGAGTACATTGACCAAACATTCATACCAACGTTTGCCGGATTGTTTTAGTCCATACAAACTTTTGTTCAATAACCAAGTTTCATTCCTATTTGTATATTGACTATGAGGGGCTCTTACATATATCTCTTTATCAAGCATTGCGTGTAAGTATGCAGTTTGTATGTCATATTGAAAGACATCAAGATTAAGTGCGGAGGCTATAACTAAAGCTGTCTTAACACTTTCAGTCCTTACAGTGGGAGAATATGTATCTGTATAATCCTCAGGATACTTTTGAGCATAACCCTGTGCAACTAATCTAGCTTTATATAATGTGTTGCCTTCTTCCAGACTTTTAATTTTGAATATCCACCTGGTGCCTATAATTGTTTTGTCCTTTGGTGCAGGTGTTGGTGTGAATACATTTAATTCTCGTAAACTGTCCATTTCTTTGGCCATAGCTAATTCCCATTTTTTTCTTTCTTCAATGGGAAGTTTTAATACTTCCTCGTATGTGTTGGGTGTTGATGCTTCATTATTTATATACATTACGTAGTCTTTATATTTGCTTGGTACTTGATTTCTGTTACTCCTAATTGTTTTTTCTGGTTTACTATCGTTATTGTGTAAATATCTTGCTTCCTTTTTAGTTAATGAATCTGTTTTTATTCTGGGGTGATTATGCTCTTCCTTTTCTGTCCTATCCTGGTTTTTAATGTCTGTCTTTGTGATGGGAAATATTTCATTAAGATGTATCTTAGACCAATTGGCCTGTTCATGAAATACAGCTGTTCTAGAAACTATGAATTTGTTATTATTATCAATAAATCTGTATCCTTTTGTACCTGTTTCATATCCCATGAATCTAAGTCTTCTGGCTACGTTATCTCCTTTACGTCTCAATTGTTTTGGTATGTGTACATCCGCTGTAACTCCAAATATGTGCATGTGGGTTATTTTAGGTTTTTTATCGTACATTAATTCATATGGTGTTTTGTTTATGACACTAGACCAGGTTCTGTTTAGAGTATAATTGGAATATAATAAGGCTTCTGACCAAAATTGTTTTCCTAAGCAAGCATCTTCTAATGTACATCTAATCATGGTTTGTAGTGTCGAGTTTTTTCGTTCTGCCACTCCATTTTGGAATGCAGAAAATGGGCTAGATGTAAAGTGTAACATTCCTTTGTCTTTTAGCCATTGGGAGAATTCTTTTGACATGAATTCAGATCCCCTGTCTGTCATGATTTGTTTTATTTTAATATTGTGTTGTGTTTCTACACTTTTGTAAAATTCTTTAAATCTTTGAAATGTTTCATCTTTGTGTTTTAAAGTATAGACAAATCCATAACGACTATAGTCATCTACAATAGTAAGAAAATACCGTTTTCTATATGTGATTGATGGGGTTAATGGGCCAACTAGGTCCATATGTACCAGGTCAAAAGTGTGATTAGATGATCTTGTTGCTTTTTTTGGTCTGGGGTTAGTTTTGAGTTTTGAGGATTTACATACTGAACATTCCAAATAATTTTTACAATTTTTTATTTTAACACCTTCAGCATGTTCAATCATTTTCTGTATTACGGGAAAGCTAGCATGTCCTAATTTTCTATGTAATATATGTGCACATTCATCATGAATTGGTTTTCCAATTGTTGGTTTTTTGTTATTGAGTGTATCACCAATAGATGTATTTTCGTGATTATGATTTGTTTCATGTTCCTCATTGTCACTATTACTGATGTTTTCATTCTCTATGTTAATGTCATTTTCCATGTTTGAATCAATGTTGTGTAGCCATTTTTCTTCTGTAATTAAATATGGTAGGCCTCCTTTGATAATCACATTACCTAAATTTGTTTTGTTTTTCTCTAGAGTTGCTTTTCCCTTTGAGAACACTATATTTATGTCAGAGTCCCTGCTTAGCTTTATTACACTAAGTATGTTATGAGGTATTTCGGGTATTAATAATACCCCCTCTATTTTCCCTAGACCGGGTAAATTTACACTTCCTTTCCCAATAACTTGGACTTCTTCTTGATTGGCTACCTTGATTACAAATTTATCTTCTATGAAGGAAGATAGTATTTTCTTGTCATGTGTTGTGTGATTAGTTGCCCCAGAATCAATGAGCCAAGCATTATCTTTTGAATTTTGTTTGTTGGTTATGGTATGTTTATCTAATCCATTTAATGATCCAGACTTCCTATCTCTTGAGTTATCTCTGCCCCCTCTATGTTCTCTAAAATTTGGTGAGTGTCTATACCTGTATCTATCAATAGATGATTGTCTGTTGTGATATCTGTTTCTATAGCCTTGTTTTTGTCTTTCTCTAAGAAACTTAGGACAATCTCTTCTACAATGTTCTTTGGATCCACAATTATAACATTCAATTGATTCTCTATGTTTTTCTTGAAATACTACTCTCTTAGTCTGTCTATGTTCCATGTATGTACTTCTGCGGCTTCTTCTTAAATTATCCTCAGCTATTAGTCTATTCGATAAGTTCTCTATGGATAGGTATCCCAAATTAATTGTGTCTAAATGTGATATGTAGTTATCCCATGATGAGTCTAATGAGTTAATGATAACACTTTTCATTGTTTGGTCTGATATTATTTCTCCCCTTAAATGAAGTTCTGCTCTGATTTTGTTTAGTGATATTAAATGTTCACTTACAGTAGTCCCAGGTTTTATCCCGGCTGAGAAGAAATCTTTAGACATTCTCGTTGTAGTTGCTACACTTCACTATGAAACAATTTAAACATGCAATGAATTATTTCTGAGACAGTCAGATTATGCTTAATACTATGATACATAGCAGGAGATATGCTAGATATTAATAAGTAGAATGCTCTGTGATGGAGGCAGTCCAATTTTAGAGTCCAAGGTTTTTTGGGAGGATTAGTTATAAAAAATAATAAATTCTCTTTTAGGAAAACAACCTGAAGTTGTTGACACCATTCTTGTAAATTAATACTGTCTATTCTCAATTTTGGGAAATCATTAGGCAAGTTCCCAATATTATTCGTTGCATTACTTACAACTGGAGGCTGTCCATGATCTTGTAAATGTTGAAAGTTGCAGAATGGTGTAGGAATGCTTGCAATCAGTCTGAACGGTTCTCTCTGTTCTTCATGGCCTCTGTAGTTGTCTGCGTATGTTTGCGCATGCGCGTTGTTCATTTCGTCCCTGAAGCTGTCGGGAGAGGTTCTCGCCGCTGTGGCTCTTTCGTAGCGCTCTTCCTCTGATGACTCGGTCTCCGGTTCGACTTTGGGTGTCCAGGCGACGATTGGCGCTTGCTTCCTTTCACCGAAGTTGTCCTGGTTGAGGTCTCTGGCACTTGGAATCATCTGCGGCATTGGCGAGTATTTGCAAGGTTCTCTGGGTTCAGGAGTTGGCGTTCTTGCCGTCCGGGTAGAAGCGGGTGGATTCTGAGACGTTTGCTTGCTTGCTTGCCTTTTCTTTATTTTTTGATCGGCAGCTTTCGTTGATTTATTTGTTATTTTCAGATTTGGGCCAAAGGTTGCAAAAAGCGTTTTCATGGCTGATTCTATTTGCAGCTCGATTGGAGTTTCTTCGATATCTGTATCAGATTCTTCTGAAGAGTAGAATTTTTCTTTTTTACTTTTCACACTGTGCAGGGCTTTTCGCGCTAGACATTTTGAATTCTGTTTTCTGATTGGCTCTGCTTCGCTCATCTTAGTGGTTTGTTGAAACCAAGATGGCTGCCATTCAAAATTTTGCGCGGGACCGTTAGTCTTTCTCTTTGTTATATTTTCATCTACAGGCAATTCGCTCACCGTTTTGAGGTCTTTAGATTCAGTTGCTACGATGTGATTTTCTGTCGCTGCTCTGCTGACTTTTATGATGTCTTGGAGGTTCGTGATGAGGTTTTTGTCGTCTTTTTGGCTTTTCAGCAGTCTCAGTATCTCTGATCTGAGATCGTTGTTTTCTATTTCGTTCTCTTCTTGGTCATCAGATTCATCGATTACCTCTTCGTTGTCTGTAGTGCAGTCTTCAGATTATTTTGTTATTATAGTTGTAGATTCATCGATCATTTCTTGATCTGTTTCCATTTCTTTATTATGTGCCCTGGTGTTGGGTCTTTCTCTTTTGTTTCTGGAGTTAGGCATGTCTATTTTTATTGAGTCAGTTAACCATCCTCTGCTACCATTTTGTTGCATAAGGTAGGAGTGGTTACATATGAATACATTAAGAAAGGAAGGGTGGATTAACCCCTGATGTTCTATGAACATATATTATCTCCATTTGAGGATAAGGCATTTACTCGTGACAGTCACCTTGGGTTCTCCCTTGGCCCTAAGAAGGAGGCAAGGGCAAACCACTTCTGAAAAACCTTGCCAAGAAAACTGCAGAACATGTCCAGGTAATTGTCAGAAATTAAGTCAAGATTGACTCAAAGGCATACACACACAAATCAAACTATATCATCTGGCTGTAAGTACCTTTGGGGGGGGTCTGTCATGACTTCATATGGTTATTAAGAGTCCAGTTGTTAGTCAAGGATTACTTATTTTAAAAGAAGAAAAAAACAACTAGAAGCATAAGTAGTATAAGCAGACTACTCTTTGCCTTTATTTCATAAACTTTAATAAAGAAAAAGCAGTATTGTAGTACAATAAAATCAAACATTGCATAAAGGCTTTTCATATATGTATGTATGGTTTTACATTACAGTTTCTGTAATGTTTGATCATATTCCTTTGTCCAGCTCCATATATGAAATACATCTGTAAGCAATTCATTTAAAAGTTACAAGTAACATCAGGTCTTCAATCCACTGAGTAATTAGAGACATAAATTGGAAGTGTTAAAAGGGTTAGCCTCTTGGCAATAACAACAGGACAATCTTTTTTTGTTTTTTAGCTGTCAATTTTCATGTTATATCATTCAAGACGCCTTGATTTACTCATTCATTTTCTATACAAACACAATAGATTAAAGCAAGCTAAGTTTCCAAATTGTTGTCAAGATTCCCAGAATGCTGGCACAAATACAGTAAATCCTTCATATCATTATACAACTAGTGGAAAACAAATTTATTTTCATTCTTGTATACCACCAGCAACAATGAAACAAGTTTCAGATTTAATCACGTAGTGAATATGCTGTACACAAGGTGCCCTTGCTCAGATTTATTATTAATGGCACGAATTATGCAAAACATCAGAACTGAGATTTTATTAAAAGATGACTAAACGTCAAGTGGGGGGGGAATAAGAAAAGAAATGGGCAACCAGATGTCCCTTCAGTTGCTGAGAACATTGAAAGCAATGAATCAACCCAGCCAACATTTTTTCTATAGTGTATATCTGCAGAACTGAGTCCTTGATAAAATTCAAAGAAAAATCCATCTAAACATGGATTCCTGACTACTGAACTCACAGGTTGCCATGCCACCATTATCTTTAGATGTTTTTCAGTAGCAGCTTGGATCAGATCTTAGGAATGTGTTCATGCAGATGCAAAGAAGAACTGAAAAAAGGCTGCATTTCTTCTAGCCATGCAGCCTTTCTGACAACACTACAGATAGTCCTCGACTTAAAACAGTTCAGTTAGTGTTCTGCCCCAGCTCCGGATTTCCGAGGATATTGCCACACATCAACGGTCCTTATCAAATTTATTAAGTAGCAAGAATAAATAAGACCGGCAAAGGTTGGCAACCAGCTCAGAAAGCAAGATATGATAAACCAAAATACTCTGATTATAAATACGAGTTGTTTCCAGCAAAAAAGCACTAGCTGTGTGTGACTTAAATAGGCTAAGGGAGTGGCCAATTATCCTCAAGCCCTACTCTCGAGTAGAGCTCCTCCTCCTGAGTAGCCACTCCTGCCTTTTGGCAGCCATGCGTGCTCCAGCATTGAGGAGAGGCTCCTCCACTTCGCTCTCTCCACTTGAAGGAACTTCTGGAGGTTCTGAAGGCCCTGGCTGAGTCTCTGCCTCTGGCACCATATCCTCTTCAGCCTTCTCACTGTCCGACGCAAGCGCTGGCTGTGCAGGCTGCTGGCGTGACACCACACCAGCCTCCTCTTCATCAGGATCAGCCACGATCCGCACAGACCACTGGCGGGCCACAACAGTTGGTGACTGTTCGAAGTTAAGTAAGAGTTGAAACAATTTATGTCCAGGATGCGAGGGGACTGTAAATATTTTCACAGCCCTCTTTTTGACTCGGGCAGTATACAGGTCCTCAATGGAAGGCAGGTTGGTAGCAATTAGTTTTTTCTGCAGTTCTAATTATCCCCTGAAGTCTGTGTCTGTCTTGTTGGGTTGCAGAACCAAACCAGACAGTTATAGAGGTGCGGATGACAGACTCAATAACTCCTGTGTAGAACTGGATCAGCAGCTCCTTGGGCAGTTTGAGCTTCCTGAGTTGGCACAGAAAGTACATTCTTTATTGTGCTTTTTTGATGATGTTGTTGATGTTAGGTGTCCATTTTAGGTCTTGAGATGTAATAGAACCTAGAAATTTGAAGGTCTCTACTGTTGATACTGTGTTGTCTAGTATTGTAAGAGGTGGTAGTATGGCAGGGTTTCTCCTAAAGTCTACCACCATTTCTACGGTTTTGAGTGTGTTCAGTTAAATGGCAAAATGGCTCCTTAAATAAGAAAATTCATAATCTGGCCTTATTAATTGATCTAAACTATTCCTGTCATATTCCACCAATACTCTCCAACTTCAAGATGATCATATTAAAGACAAGCTAATAATAGTGATCATTTCTTTTACAAAAAAGCAATTATTTTGGTTAACAAGTATGATCCTAATAGCAATAAATTACTTTTATGTCATGTCATCACTATCAAAGTCCTACTGCCTTTAACATTTTGATAAACAATGTTTGTTTATCGAACATCAATGAAGTTTGTAATAAAATTATTGATACAGTTTGAAGTAGAAGTTGTTCATCTAAGATGGTCTGCAGAGGTCTACTAGGTGACCCACTCCAGCCTGCTTGCTTGTCTCTTTACCCAAATCTCCTCCTGAATGCTAACAGTCAGCTAAGAAGAGATCACTTACTGCTTCAACTCTGTTTCTGTACAAGCTGACAATCAACTTCCCACCTCAGCCCCTGCCTCCCCCTCAAACACTGAAAATCTGCATGCCTTGGTCTCCTCTTCCTCCTCCTCCTTCTCCTCCTCCTCCCCCTCTCCCCCCTCCAACAGTTGATCTAAGAGAATGGCGCAATGGCTGAAAATTGATTTAGTAAACTGTATATCTGATAATACAAGGCGTAGAGTGAAAACACTTAGAAAATTAAAAATAGACAATAGGTTTCAACTATTATACCTCCAGGTAATCCCCCTCCCGAAAGGGCAAATAGGAAATACAATGAAAAATATCTAAGCATGAGATTTCATTGTGTTAGAAATCCATTTGCTCCTAACAACATAGTATTCAGAGATCGTCAGACGGTACCTATTGAATTTGCTAAGAGTATATACGATGGCATAGAGAAAATAAAACAATTCAAATACTCAATACTTTGATTTTGCTTATCGTATTTTCCGACATATAAGACAACTTTTTAACACAGAAAAATCTTCTCAAAAGTCAGGGGTCATCTTATACACTGGGTATAAGCCTACGATATCTATCTTGACAGACTGATGAAAGCAGTAAGAGCGGCTACTACCATCTCTAGTCATTGCTAGAGATTTCTAACCCGAATCTGAGTTGCTGGTGCTGACCGATGACGCTACGGGAGCGCCAACAACATTGAGGGGAAGCTGTGCCGATCTCGTCAAGGCTGCATGGGTGACAGGACATGGGTGACAGGACAGGGTGACAGGAAACAAACCTGGTATGAAATAGCCCTCTTGCCGCTACACATGGCCCATTACCTTGTCAGATGGGTAGCCTGGCTCGTAGGTATCTGTACCGGTTCTGTTAAGAAAACAAACAGCATGGCAGCTCCCATGGGTTTATTATCTTATCCTTCCTTTCAGCTTTAGAGTGAATTAGGAAAAGTTTAATCCAATTGCACTGTTTTATGTTTATATGTTTGATGACTTATGTTTATAAGTGACAGTTTTCCTGCTAAGTACCTGCATGTCATAAGCATTTGAATTAAAAATACCATATTGAAATCAAATCTGATGTTTTTTAATTTTTATTTGGTGTGCATTGGAAGAGGGGTAGTCTTATATGGTGGGTATAGCCCAAACCCTATATTTTAACAGGAAAAGTAGGGGGTCGTTTTATATGCCCAGTGGTCTTATACGCCGGAAAATACGGTATATTTTTTATATAAAATATGTTTGAAAATGAAAGGGGCAGAAGGCCTACAGAAATGTGACCCTAAAATTATCTTATTTACTCCCAAATATGAACTCCCATGCTCTTTAGGACAAAAATGTAGAACTGGGGGTGTCAATTTATTTAGATGGTTTCTGCATTTTCCAAATTGTTTTAGTGGTCCATGACTGTTAAAAGTTTGAAAAAGACTGATGAAAGAAGTTGCAGTTTTCAGTTTGATTATATGGAGAGCCTATATATAAAAACCAGTTTTAAAAATGGTGATGCTTACTGAACCAATTGACAGGGGCCATATTTTCCTTCCTGCATAAATCAACATTCATACATCTATTTTATTTCTTTCACAATCCTTCAGAATGCAATTAACTGCCGTATAGAAGCAACTGCAATATTTACAACTAGAACATCTATTTGTAGATGTTCTATAAATGTAACAAATAATTACATTTTAATTTGGACCAGCAGCATTTTGAGATTTAAAGATTATTATTTCAGATTCAAAGACTATTATATAAATTGTTTAAATAATTACTCATTTTTATAAAAATCCCGTGAGAAACCTTTATAGATATTTGTCAATAAATCAATTTGCCATGCAAATTATAAAGAGCAAATGGAAAAAATAAATTGTTAAATCCCTGTTTGGTTTAACTAATGGGAACATCTGTATCAAAAGTTCACTAAAACTTAGACTGTAGTTTATCCAACAAACATAATATTTCAGAATTGTTAAAAACCAGTGAAGCTATAAGAAATGAGTAATATTATTGGAACTACGATGAGAGTAATGTGTCCTTAAAACACATGGTTTTGCAGTGCCCTACAGTTATCATATTTTGGAAGAAATAAGTACACATCATTTGAGATAGGATTTAATATTTTCAGACGTTCATATTCTTTTGAATTATTCATCTATTCCTGGACAATTGAAATGAATTCTCCATACAATTCTTATTGCTAAGAGACTTACAGTATTCTTCAACATTGGAAAAATAAATGTATGGTCCCAATTAATCAATGTACAGAAAACCTGGTGCTACCTGTAACTTATAAACAAGTTGCTTAGAAACATAAACAATAGATACACAATTGTAATGAAGTAAGTAGTCCTTAATTGAAACATTTATGTAGAATGCTATAAACCTTTACATATGCATGATATGCTGTCTTTGTTTCCCCTTTCTTTTTTTCCTGTTCTATTTAATTAAATAAAGGCAAAAAAGCCCAGCATCATTTTGTGTTATTGAGTAGGTAGGTACATAAGGCATATAACCAGGAGAAATCATTTTGTTTGCACATTTAAGTAAAAAAGAAAGGACATTAAATGATAAATTAAATTATTTTCTTTTTTTCAATTTGCTCTACAGGTTTTATCAGGAGCTGCAAGATGCTAACAGAATAAATTACCTTTTGCTCTATTATGCCTATGGCAGAGGTATTACAAACTGGGCTAATTCCCAGGTAACATTTTGGCATATAAGCTAAAGCAGCACTGAGCCAAGAGTTTTGCTCCAATAGTTTAGAGAATTTAGAGAATACATTTGTAACGCCTGAAGACATTTATTTAGAAGAATATTACAAAAATGAATAAGATTCTTTCTTCTCCTAGCTGAATCTTTGGATAATCCACAGAAAAAGCTACTTTCAGACCCTGTTCAGGAGGAAGAAATCTAATGCATGATACACAGTATACAGAGACAATGGAAAAATATCACAGCCAGATGGTTTCCCTGTAGAGCAGAATGGTATGAAGCCTACAAAGATGTTCTGACTGAACTTGGCAAGGCTTATGAGAAACTGCTTAAATTTGGTAGGTTGCAGACTTACATTAACAAATCTTTGAAAAAGTAAAGTGCCCCCCCCCTTCCACCCACCCCCCCAGCCCCAACTCTAGCAGACTCCCAGTGCTGTTTTCTTGGCAAGAAAGCAGAAAGGTTTTCTCAGTTGTTCTTCAGGGATCCATTTTGACTACACAGTCTAGCCTACAGGCCTGATTTTCTCTACTAGCCTCCTGTCCAAGTTTTAATTGATGCCAAACTCAGAGAAGGTCAGCCAGGTGCTGCCACCTGCTGAGATACACCAAGCTTCTATAACTTCCATTTCTAAACCAGATCCAGATGGATTTTGCTAATGAATGTAGATGTCAAAGAATATCTGGGAGTTTTCTTAGCTGCTTCCAGAAGAAAATTCCTGCTCAATAGGGATTTGTTTGCTATAATCAAGGACCTGATCATTACGTTTTTTGAAGCATCAAGACTGAATGTCTATGGAGATTCTCAATCATCCAGATCACGGTTATCTCAAAGGTGCTTTTTCCAAAAGCCAACTGGGCTTTCTTGGTTATTTTCTTTGAAAATGTTTCTTTGAAAACATTTCACTTCTCAACCAAAAAGCTTCTTCAGTTCTAACAAAGCAATGTGATATATACTATGCAATGCAGCCAGACATGTGCAGACTTGTATATTGGGCAAAAAAAAAAAAACAACCATTCACAAACACATGGCACATCACACTAAAACAAACTCATCAGGAAAGTCCACCAGAATCTGAAAAACATGGGTCACTCTTTTGAAGACAGCAAAATTCACATTCTGGACAGAGAAGACCATTGGTTTTAAAGAGGAACCCACGAAGCCATCTATGTTAAAATTGAACAGCCCTCTCTCAAAAGACGGGGAGGTGATATAACACCACCTATCTCCTGCTTACAATGCAGTCCTTTCAGCCATCCCAAGAAAGTTCCACACTCACTCTGGGTGTGCACTCTGATTCAGATGACCCTGAGGTTACAGATAAACCCCCAAGTGGCCTCAATGGCTCTCAGAGAGCTAACAACCAGATGACTGCAAAGAATATAAATCCTTCCATTCCTCACCATTCGTTAGAACTGAAGAAGCTTCTTGAATGAGAAGCAAAACATTTTCAAAGAAAGAACCAAGAAACCCCAGTTGCTTTTTGGAAAAAGCTCACAACATCAAGATAGAATTTAAATTAACAAGTGGCTCAGCAGCCTTTACTGGATATACCCTTAACTGGTTTAAATAAGAACAATTGCCTTTGGAAATTATCAAGATGTCAAAATCACTTTCATTCAGGCAATTTTGCTGAAGCCAGGAGTAATAGTTTAATTTAAATTGAAAATCCCAAGAGATACAGCTCAAATTGACAAACTGAATTTAAATAGAATGCTATCCAATTTGATCAACTGCAACGCATTTGGATAGGTGGGCTGCACTTAGAATATCTGGGCTAAAATTAACATATTACATCGGAGGAACCTCTGTTTTCCACTCAAGAAGCTCCAAATGCTGATTAGAGCTGGAGGTTTGAATGGCAAGTTTGTTCACTGAACAGTTCATTTTATGGACTGTCTTAGAATCATCATGTTAACCACCTCTTATAATTGCAAAGCTCTAAGGTCCAATTGTTTGAAGTAATTTGCTTCCCATATTGCTTCTATATTAGCAATAGCAATAGTACTTAGACTTATATACTTCTCCATAGTGCTTTACAGCATTATGGCCCCCAAAAATCTGGGTCCTCATTTTACTGGCCTCGGAAGGATGACCTTGAGCTGGTCAGGGTCAAACTACTGGCTGTCGGCAGAGTTTTCCTGAATACTGCATTCTAACCACTATTATCCACCAGAAAGGTTTAATGCTTATCAACATGGAGAATCCAAAACTATGAATGACAAGGTGTATGCATTGTCTTCATTGATTTAAATCACCATCACTCAGAAAGAATTTTACATGCTAGTTTGATCCCAAACTCCTACTCCTAATTATTCTAGATGTTTTGTGAAAATGTGCTGCTATATTAAGCTAATCAGAGCCACTGCTTTCAAGGGCTTTTGTTTAATGGTTTAATATTGCTATTTCCTCACCAACATTTTCCTAGAGTACTCTCTCAGAAGGGTGTATGTATGTGTGTTTGCAAGACACCATCAAATTTATTCTTTCAAGATTCCCATATGGTGCTATTTAATTGGTTTTAGATATATGACTGCAGAGTGAGACATTTCATTAAAAAGAGGGAGAGACTATATTGGCTTTTTCATTCTGTATCCTTCAGAACTGTTTACATTCACTCACTGTAAGTTATTTAAAGCACCATTCTGTTTAAACATCAGACTGAGCACCAATAGGCATAGTGGATTAAATTGGAAAGTAAAACAAATTCTGTATCAAGAGACAGCCATTGACCTCTTAGCAAGGTTTGGGTTTTGCTCTACATTTTTTTTTGTATAAGTACACTATATAGAGGTGTAAACCATAAAAGAAAAAAATGGCTGGAATTTAGACTTCTTTGCAGAAACTCAGAACACAGGTCCTCAACAATAGTAGTGCTTTGGTAAGTTCATAGATCTCTCTGAGGAAACATTTCAGTAGTCCTAGCTTGAAAAGTACCAAGAGTATAACAATCAGTTTGGACTGATCAATGTTATTTTCACTGAATACTAAATTTAAATGTTAAACATAAGATCCTTGTTTATCTTTACTTGTTACTTTCCCGCCGCCTTGAAAGAGGCGGTGGTGAGGCCCGTCCTCAAGAAGCACTCCTTGGACCCGGCTGTTTTAGCAAATTATCGTCCAGTCTCCAACCTCCGCTTCATGGCAAAGGTTGTTGAGAGTGTGGTGGCACGACAGTTCCCCCAGTACCTGGATGAAGCAGTCTATCTCGATCCGTTCCATTTGGGCTTCAGAGCTAGGCATAGTACGGAAACGGCATTGGTCGCATTGGTTGATGATCTCTGGACGGCTCAGGACAGGGGTTGTTCCTCTGTCCTGGTCCTATTAGATCTCTCAGTGGCTTTTGATACCATTGACCATGGTATCATGCTGCGCCGGTTGGAGGGGTTGGGGTGGGGGGCACCGTGCTACAGTGGTTCTCCTCCTTCCTCTCTGACCGGTCGCAGTTTGTGTTGATGTGGGGACAGAGGTCAACCCCGAGGCGCCTTGTATGTGGGGTGTCGCAGGGGTCGATCCTCTCGCCCCTTCTGTTCAACATTTATGTGAAGCCACTGGGTGAGATCATCCGTGGTTTTGGGGTGAAGTACCATCAGTACACTGATGACACTCAGCTGTACATCTCCATCCCGGACCACCCCAATGATGGCCTTGACCTGATGTCCCGGTGTCTGGAGGCTGTATGGATCTGGATGGGGAGAAACCGGCTCAAGCTCAACCCATCCAAGACCGAGTGGCTGTGGCTCCCGGCGTCCTGATATAGTCAGTTGGTGCCATCTCTGACTATTGGGGGCGAGTCGCTAGCCCCCACGGAGAGGGCTCGCAACTTGGGTGTCCTCCTGGATGCACGGCTGTCTTTAGAAGAACATGTGACAGCCGTGGCCAGGGGGGCTTTCTATCAGGTTTGCCTGATTCACCAGTTGTGTCCATTTGTGGATTGGGACTCCTTGCACATGGTCACTCATGCTCTCGTCACTTCCTGCCTGGACTACTGTAATGCTCTCTACATGGGACTCCCCCTGAAGAGCACCCAGAGGCTCCAACTGGTCCAGAATGCAGCCGCATGGGTGATTATGGGAGCGTCATGGTGCTCCCATGTAACATCTCTCCTGCGTGAGCTGCACTGGCTCCTGGTGGTCTTCCGGGTGCAATTCAAGGTGTTGGTGACCACCTTTAGAGTGCTCCATGGCTTAGGACCTGGATACTTACGAGACCGCCTTCTGCCACCAAGAGCCTCCCACTGGCCAGTATGCTCCCACAGAGAGGGGCTCCTCTGGGTGCCGTCAGCCAAACAATGTCGACTGGCGGCCCCCAGGGGGAGAGCTTTCTCTGTGGGAGTACCTGCCCTCTGGAACGAGCTCCCCCCGGAGATACGGACGATTCCGGATCTACGTACTTTCCGTCGGGCCCTCAAAACTTTTTTATTTCATCAAGCCAGACTGGCCTAACTCTCTAAAGGTGTAATTTTAAATTTGAATTTTAAATGGGGGATTTTAACTGTCGGCCCAAATTGCTTAATATATTTTTAAATTGTTTTTAAATTTTGTATTCTATGTTTTTTATCTATGGCTGTTCACTGCCCTGAGTCCTTCGGGAGAACGGCGGTATATAAATTTAAATATTAAATTAAATTATTAAATTAAATTGTTTCAGTGTTTTTATTGCATTTTTATTGAATGATTGTAAGCCACCTAGAGTCACCTGTGGTGAGATAGGTGGCATATAAGTTTAATAATAAATAAATAAAATCATTCTGACCCCCTTTTCTGAAGAGTTAGGGTGGGTCATCTGGTTCATGTTGAACTTTTCAGCTCCATAGCTGTCCTGCTTTTGGTTTCACATGCTCCGCACACAATTGCTATGATAGTTCACAGTTTACTTAAGGTTGAAGAGGTAACAAAATAATACCAAGTTAGAATCTTGCCTGAATGGTTTGGCTTTTAACTACACCAAGTCAATTGATAAGATCCTGTAACAAAAGCTTATTCCTTAACATCATAATCAATAGATTTTGCTTTCTGTCTACAATAAAAAGCAATCTTGTTAATATCAAATCATTACCGACAGGCACCCCATCCCCATCTAGCTCTGAAGACTCTGGTCTTTGACCAGCTAATCCTGGAACAGTTTCCTGGCCTTGGAGGTTATTGAAAAACATTACTCTTTTCCTCAGTTCTTGATAGCAATAGCACTTAGATGTATATGTTAAGTGAATTTCGTTGTATGGGTATACTGTGTATACACGTACAATGACAATAAAGTTGTTGTTGTTGTTGTTGTTGTTATTATTATTATTATTATTATTATTATTATTATTATTATTTAATCTTTAGTGAGATTCACAGCCTTTGAGGCTGGTTAATAGCTCAGCAGCTCGAGTCCTAACCAAGGACCTAGGAACTGTTAAGGTATCATCGGAGGGTGTAAGCTGTTCCGAGTAAGGTGGTTTTTTGTAGAGTCAAAATGTTCAAGTCCGGCAAATTTAGAATTTCTAAATAGTGGGGTAGCCCTTTGGGTATTGCTCCAAGGGCTCCAATTACAATCGGGACAACACACGATTTCTTTTTCCACAGTCGCTCAACTTCAATTTGCAAGTCCCAGTACTTATTATTATTATTATTATTATTATTATTATTATTATTATTATCTTTAAGCAGTTTACAGAATCAGCATATTATCCCCAACAATCTGGGTCCTCGTTTTACCCACCTCAGAAGGATGGAAGGTTGAGTCAACCTTGAGCCTGGTGAGATTGGAACTGCCCAACTACTGGCAGCTGGCAATCAGCAGAAGTAGCCTGCAGTACTAAATTCTAACCACTGCACTCACCACTGCTCTAATCATCAGCTAGGCCAGTGATGGCAAAAATTTTAGACACCAAGTGCCCAAACTGTGCGCGTCTGTATGCCCAAACTGAAAGATGAGCGTGTATGTGCGGACATGCGTGTATGTGCAGCAGAGACCTGAAGACCAGCTGGCCAGCGGTAGGCAGGACATCCCAACACTGGCAGCGTGGTAAGAGGTAAGATCTTTTTCTTTCGGGAGCTTCTGTTTCGTTGTTGAGGGAAACAGAAGCTCACAAAAGAAACGCCACAAAGATCTGACCTTGGGCGACGGCGCACATGTCAGCAGAGAGGGCTCTGCGTGCCACCTCTGGCACGCGTGTCATAGATTCACCATCATGGAGCTAGGCTTTCTACTCTTAGTTAAATTTCCTGAACTAGGTTCCTTTTATTCTTTTTTAGAGGACAGCACCAGAAATATATGATTGCTGGATTTGAGGGGGCCAATAAATTTAAATAAATAAATTACTATTCCTTACAGTCCAGTGGTGGCCTCAGAAGAAAAAGAACATAGCTTTGCTCTCAATACAGGTAGTCCTTGACATATGACCACATCTGAGCTCAAAATTTCCATCACTAAGCACCACAGTTGTTAAGTGAGTTTTGCCCCATTTTACGACCCTTCTTTCTATGGTTGTTAAGTGAATCACTGCAGTTATTAAGTTAGTAACACACTTTGTTAATCTGGCTTCCACATTGATTTTACTTGTCAGAAGTTCGCAAAAGGTGATCACATGATCTTGGGACACTGCAACTGTCATAAATAAGATGCAATTGCCAAGCTTCTAAATTTTGGTCACATGACTATGGGAATGCTGCAACGGTCGTAAATGTGAAAAACACTCTAAAGTCATTTTTTTCAGCATCATAATTTTGAACGGTCACTAAACCATTATAAATTGAGAAGTACCTATATTTGTCAACTGTTAAGTGAAGACAGAATTTGTCTATCCTGAAAAGTTGTCCTAATATGTTGTGTATTGTGTTTAAAAAAAGAAGCAGATGAAGTTATTTATTCCTGGTTTCCTATTCCTGGTCTCCTATATTGTGTTTGGCACAATTGTATGAGCAACATGCGTAAGAAATTATAACTGAGTGACTTTTCCCTTTGAGACGCATGAGCATTATCTGCCAAGTTAAAAGTCATCATTCCTTCTAATAGAAATAAGACATTGGAAATTAACTATCAGTGTTATATGACACTATATTCTCTACTCTGGGAGGTTTGGTTGTTGTTGTTTTTTTCACCTTGAGCTCTTTCCAATGCACTAGTTATTCCCAGGCATCCCAGCCAGGACACGGTCCAAATGCTCATGATGACTCAGTCCTCACAATGAAGCTAAACAAGTGCAGAATATGGTCATGAGATTTCCAGGTTATCTTACAAACTCTGTTTTGATTTCAAGAAAGAAAAGTGGATGTTAAAATAATCCCTGCTCCTTATCAGCGTAAAACATAGCAGTTGATTCTGTTCCCATAAGAAGTTCAGTACTTTTTGGACGACAAACAATAGTACAAAATACTATTTTAAACAACCAACAAGCCCTTTGTCTTTCAATGAACTGACGAAGTCTGGTGCAATACAGAAAATACTTAAAGACTGTAAGGTCTAGTAGTTCTCCCTTAGTCACAAAAGCTAACTTGTGTGACTTTGAGACAGTCCCACTCTTAGCCCAGCCCAGCTCAGACTGGTTATTGTGAGAAAAATAAGAAGTAGGAACCTTATAAATGCTGCTTTGTGTTGTACAAAGTAAAGTCTGATTAAAAATATAATAATAATAACAATCATCATCCTTTCCGATATTGAAGAAAACACAAAGCCTGCATGAACAGGAATACAATGCATCATCCCTACAACTATCTAAATATATCAGGGCAACAACACAGCCAAAACTGAGTAAGCACATAGCTCATGCAAGAGAATTTTATTTAAAAATGAGAATGTTTGGACCAGTCTCCCTCACGCAAATAAAGTCTCTGTGGATAAGACAGGGACTAAAACAGTAGTGGGTTCCACTTACCTTTGCTACTGGTTTGGAATTGGGAGCGCTCACGTGCGGCGCTTCTGTGCATGCGCAGAATGTCTGTGATGACGTCCGGGCTCCCACCGCCACCACTACCAGTTTGCCCAAACCGGGGCAAACCGGTAGAAACCCACCACTGGACTAAAACCTTTGGCCACAAAAACTGCAGACCAGGAGGCAAGTAAACAGTGCCCACCTAATTACAGTATTATCAAAGGAGTAGTCTGTGCTCAGCCAACTCATCTTGCACTCAGATAAAGACACAAACCATGTTTCTTCCTCAACCCCTCTTTGTCACTTGTCCTCCCAAGAAAAAAATAGGTACCCCTCTTTATTGTCTTAAGTTCACTACAGTCCTATTTGGCAAAGTGAGAGTAAAGAGCCATTAATAGCGCTGGCTTTCTTTCTTTGAAATCATCCCCCAGCCTTAATTTGAGTAATGTCCAGATTGGACTTTCCCCACTCCCTAACAGCAGCAAGAGGACAACCACTTGGCATCAGTGAGAGCAAAGCCCAGGCATGTGTTTGTATCCCTGTTGACCCTGTGTACATCCAACTTGCTATTCTTATTCTCTGCAAGGCTACAATTAGCACTGGGATTCCCCTCCTCCAGTGACCAGCCCCTCCCTTCCCGCTATTTTATGGGATTCACAGGGTAGAAGCAAAGTGCCAGAGGGACACACTTTCTGCCCGAGGAAACAGAGCACAGTGAAATATTTTTAGAACAAGTCTTGCAGAAGTGATGCAAAGAGTGAGAGATACAGCAGGGGTGTCAGCAGATCTAGGATCCTGGAGGTGAGGTGAAGGGTATCAGAAAGAGACAAATCAAGAAAAGGATTGAAAATAGAAAGTGAATCTCTCATTTTTTTGTTTAGCATTTAGGGGCTGGCTGCAAACATCTGAAGGGCCACCAGATGGGAGCAAAGAAATAGAGGTTTCTGTGTATCTTCACTGCTATCTAGTGGTCATCGTGTTCATGAAGCTTAGAGTTGCTAGCCCTGCTAGAATGACACAACCCAAATCAGTTGTCCGTACAGAATAAATACACTTTAAAATCCTCTTGGATCAGATGATCCTTGGCATCATCAGTGGAAGCAGGTGCCCTTTTTTAAAGCAGTTTCCACCTTCACCCTGCAGCTAGAGGTACCTAGTCATACTCTAAAGGCATGTTTCTGTTGTGAAAGGTAAACAGTATTTTCTGAGGGCAAATTCTAAATCTGTATTAAGAACTACTGTATGCAGACTTATTATAGAAGCAGTTCAAAATCATTGATGGTACTTTCTTCTCTTTTTTTAGTCTCATAAGTCTAAAATTATTTGGGATTCAGACAGGGGTGGGCTTCAAAAATTTTAACAAAGGGCTCTCTGTCCAGTTGCTGGGTGGGCATGGCCATGGTGGGTGTGGCCTAGTCAACCTGCTGCACCGCGGGGGAGTGGTGGTGGTGGCATTTTTGCCCTCTCTGAGCTCCGGATGATTTCCTTGAGCCTCCGGGAGGGCGAGAACGGCGTCCACAGGCTCCAGAGGCCTTCCTGAACTTTCAGTAGACCCATTTTTCGCCCTCCCCAAGCCTCCGCGCACACCCTACATGTACCTATATCAAAAACGGGTTGAATGGGGACTCCTAAGGGGTGGGGTGGGTGGGGCCAGCCAGGAGTGGGATTTGGGGGTTCTCTAAACTGCACAGAATCTTAGCTAGAGGTTCTCCTGAATCCTTGCAAGCCCCCAGCAGCCCACCCCTGGATTCAGACTAGGGGGAGAATTAGGCATTCCTAGAATCCAAACCAAAGCAATTCAAAACATAATGCATAAGTCTGCATTAAATTTCCTGACGCCTTCCACCACATGTATGCAACTCGACTGTTTTAAAATTTGCTGCAGCCTTCTATTAATCATATCTGTACCATATCACTGTATCTGAGATGAAAATCCCCCCAGATCCTATCCACTATTAAGTACTATTATTATATAAGATCAACTCTGACTCTTTTAAAAAAACACTTTACCTACTCCTTTCTCCAGCATTGGGAATTAAGGACACATTTGTTAGGTGAGGAGCTTACCGCTTAATTCCCCTTGGACTGTATATCTCTGCCTGTCCAATTGACCTGTACTATATTTTGAACAGAAAAACAAACAAAATGCTTTTTTTTTAAAAAAAAAAAAACAAACTTCATCCAGATTCCTATTAAGCTTTAGAATATCCTCATGGATAATTAACTACCTTTAGTTTTGGGGTGGAAAACCACTTTCAGGTATAGGTGGAAATTCACATAGTATATTGTTCTATGTACTGCAGCATTATACATTTGGGAAAAACAGTATACTTTCTCCTTGACAGGCTTTTTTTCCCCAAGCGCCCCCATTTGAGTTGAGAATCACATAAGATTTTGCTTACAGCATGAAAACGTTTTGCCACCAGAGAGAAGTCAGCATGTTGTGCATAGTCTAGAATATTGATTCATTCTTCTGTAACATTGAGTAATTTAACAGAACATAGCTAAAAAGATTAACAGGCAGTTCCCTAAAATAGTTCCTCTCTCAGCCTTTTGTCATATTATATTATGGCTCTATATACTGATTATTTATTTACATAGACATAAAGAACACCTGACTCCAAATGACTTTGCACAATTTGCATTATAATACCTAGAACAATAAACTAGACAGATTATACACATCTAGAGAGAAAGTGTGTGTATACAAGGTGTGTGTGTGTCTTTGTATATGTATGTGTGTGTATGTATACCGCATAGCATTACTGGGGCTCACCAGCGACCTACCCTAAAGCCTGAAAGAATAGCCCAAGTTTTCAGTGCCTTTCAGAATATCATCAGAGTGAGAGCCAGCCAGATCTCTGGGGGATGCTGTTCCAGAGAACAGGCACCGCAGCAATGACCTGTACAAGAAACAGTTTTCTGCATTTACATTCTCCTATTTGGGAAGAGTTGAAAGGACTAACTGCTGTGCAGACATAGCCTTTCACTGCTTTAGCACAGGTGGTTTCTGAAATTAGCATTAATGCCAATTGGGGGAAAAAAATTAATTCATTGTTACAACAGAAGGATCATTATTGAACATACATTTTTGGAAAACCGAGACTTGGTCCATTTTTGTGTTAACTGGCTTTCAGGCATCACCCTGTTCTAGAATCTATAGAGTTTTTACATTTAAAATGTGTTTTCAACGTAAGCAAGAGCTGAGTGCTCTCCTGCAGTGCTATAATGTCCAAGATGGCCACTCCCAGCTGAGCGGCGGCGATACCCGGGGGGACATTCCCCGGCTTTTTGGGGGTTTCAGGGGCCGGACCAGTTAATTTTGCTCCATGTCTGGCAAGGGGAGCTTCTCACCGGTCCTTTGTGATCTTTTTGAGAGCTGGTAGCTCTCCAGGATGTGATGGCAAGGAAGGAGACGGAGGCAGCTGCGCTGTGGCTCTACGAGCGGGGAGAACGGTCTCGGCGTCTCCCCGCGGCTACAGGGCTGGTGGAACGGGCGGTGGTGGCGTCGGCGATGCTTCCCCTCCCTGGAGCTCCAGGGACTCTGAGGGGATGGCAGGGGTTTCCTGTTAGACCCAGCGATGGATGGAGATGTTTTTTGAAGAGCTGGCATCGTCGGGACTGGCTTTGTCGGGGCTAGCACTCGCTTTAATACCGGGACGAGCGGCTGTGAGGGACGCCAGAGAGGGCGAAAAGAAATAGGAGCCTATATGGGGAGAACGAGGGACACTCTGACCACGATATGAACTATATTACCAATGTCTGTTTCTTGGAACTGCCTGTCATGGCCATGGATGGGTGGCCCACCTGGAAGGGGTCCACTCTTGGTCCTTCCAGAGGCTCCCCCCCCATGTGGATGGGGGTGAGCTAGAAACATTGCTGTTCTTGATGGCCGCAAAAGATCTGGGGCCAGGCTTTATGCCCCATGTGGTCTGTTAGCCTCTGTGAGGCTACATTATCTGGAGGTGCCTCCGAACAATATGACATATATCTGCCTCCCATGGACATCTATAGCCTCCTGATTCGCCTTCTGATTTGCCTAAGGTGCAGCCGCCAGAGCTATCGGAGTCTTCTCTTGGCCCGCAGACCTGTAGATTGGTGGCCGTCATCAATGCCCCCCAATTGTAGAGGGAGATATTCTGGATTTCAAGTCCTGCATGGAGCCGGACGATGACTGCGGTTCTGGCCCTTCCCAGCTTTCGTGAGAGGGCGGCTGGTGTTAACATCTGGCCTGAAGTGGCTTAAGACTCCATTCACTGCTGTGAGAGAGCAGTGGAGTTTATTAACTTGGAATTGATTGAATATCCCTTTCCAGATTTTGGACTATCTTGATTAACCCCCAGGCCATGGATTCTCCCCCTGATTGATTGATTGATTGATTAGATGTATTCGCTAACAGAACTTCTTATTCTGCGAGACTCCCCCCTCTCGCAGGTGTGGCCCTCCACTTTATCAAGGGCCTACCTTTATGACGGGCGTTGGCACCCCGAGAGGTGGCATGTCGCAAAAAGGGGATTGAGGGGTTTTTTAGGGAAACTTTTTGATAGGTTTTTAAGGGATTTTAAGGGGAGGGAGGGTTGTGTGGGTTTGGGGGTTAACCCATGGGGGGAGGGATCCAGTCCAGCTGTTAGTGGGGCCACGGAGGGTGCAGATTCCGGGGATAAGGGGGACATTAGAGTCCGTTCTGTCGAGGGCTTTTCTATCAATGTGCTGAGTGGGAGGGGCAGATATGGCAGGAGCAGGGGGCCGTATCATGTGGTGGGGGTACGCACTCGCTATCTTCGAGCAGTGGCACGCCCCGGTCCCCAAAGCCCTTCTCGCACCCCAGGCTGTTCAGACTTTCAGGGCCCGAGCCTTCGGCTGCTGTTATGTAATGCCAGGTCCGTGGTAAATAAAGCCCCCCTCATCTGCGATCTTATTCAGGATGGGGGAGCGGACCTGGCAGGTATCACGGAGACCTGGTTGGGCCAGGAGGGGGGAGTGCCCCTCGTAGACATGTGCCCACCAGGCTTCCGTGCATTCCATCAGCCGAGAGCTCAGTGCAGGGGCGGGGGGGGTGGCGGTTATTTATAAAGGAAGGTCTTGATCCGAGGGAGACCACTGTTCCACAAATAACCGGATGTGAGTCCCTTTTTGTGAAGTGGGGCCATGGAGTACAGATGGGCTTGTTGGTCACGTACCTGGCTCCCTGCCACGTGGCAACGGCCCTGCCCGAGCTGCTCAACGTCATAACCGAGGTGGCGGTTGATACCTCCAGACTTTCAGTCATGGGGGATTTTAACCTGCCATCTATCGGTGAGACGTCTGAGGTGGCCCGAGAGTTCATGGCTTCCATGACGGCCATGGACCTTACTCAGTTACTTCATGATCCTACTCACATGGGTGGACACACTCTGGATTTAGTTTTTGTCTCTGGTCAGTCGTCGAGTGGCCTTGATATAGGGGATATAGTCATCGAACCCTTGTCATGGTCTGACCACTCGCTCCTTCGACTAGACTTTCTAACCGCTGCACCCTGCTGCAGGGAGGTGGGACCGACTAGGTGGTTCCGCCCCAGGCGCCTGATGGATCCTGATAGGTTCCAGATGGAGCTTGGGCCATTTCCTGAGACTCTGGCTCATGACTCGGCTGAAGACCTAGTGGCCACCTGGGACAGTGCGGCTGCTGGGGCTTTGGACTGCATCGTGCCTTTGCGGCCTCTGACCCGGCACCGAACTCACCTAGCTCCTTGGTTCTCCGAGGAGCTGAGGGAGATGAAGCGCCGGAAAAGACGCCTGGAGAGTAGTTGGAGGACCAGCCGCTCCGAATCTGACTGAACACTGGTGAGGTCTCATATTAAGACCTACCTAGTGGCGATAAAAGGGGCGAAATCTAGCTATTTTCCCGCTCTTATCGCGTCATCAGATAATCACCCAGCTGCCCTGTTTAGGGTGACCCGCTCCCTCCTCCATCTGGAAGCGCGGGATGATCCCTTGCAGGGTCGAGCTGAGGACTTTGTGCATTATCTGCACGACAAGATAGCTCAGATTCGGGAAGGCCTGGCCTCTGACTGGGTAAGTCCAGACGGGATGACTGAGGCAGGTCTTGAGAATGTTATCTGGGAGGAGTTTGATCCTGTGGCTCCCGAGGACGTGGATAGGATTCTGGGACGGCTGAACGCGACCACATGTTTATTGGACCCGTGTCCCTGCTGGTTGGTACTGGCTTCCCGGGAGGTTACACGAGGCTGGCTCCAGAGGATTGTTAACGCCTCTCTGAGTGAGGGTGTCCTGCCGACCACTTTGAAAGAAGCGGTGGTGAGGCCCCTCCTCAAGAAGCCTTCTCTGGATCCGGCTGTTTTGGCTAACTATTGTCCAGTCTCCAACCTTCGCTTTGTTGCAAAGGTTGTTGAGAGTGTGGTGGCACGGCAGCTTCCCCAGTACCTGGATGAAGCTGTCTAACTGGACCCGCTCCAGTCCGGCTTCCGGCCTGGGCACAGCATGGAAACGGCATTGATCACATTGGTGGATGATCTCTGGAGGGCTCAGGATAGGGGTTGCTCCTCTATCCTGGTCCTGTTAGATCTCTCAGCGGCTTTTGATACCATCGACCATGGTATCATGTTGCACCGGTTGAAGGGGCTGGGGGTGGGGGGCACCGTTCTGCGGTGGTTCTCCTCCTACCTCTCTGACCGGTCGCAATCTGTGTTGACAGGGGGGCAGTGGTCGACCCCAAGGCACCTTGCTTGTGGGGTGCCACAAGGGTCGGTCCTCTCGCCCCTTCTGTTCAACATTTATGTGAAGCCGCTGGGCGAGATCAGCTGTGGCTTTGGGGTGGAGTTCCATCAGTACACTGACGACACTCAGCTGTACATCTCCACCCCAGATCACCCCAACGATGCCCTTGAAGTGATGTCCCAGTGCCTGGAGGCCGTGTGGGCCTGGATGGGGAGAAACAGGCTCCGACTCAACCCTTCCAAGACCGAGTGGCTGTGGCTTCCGGCGTCCCGATATAGCCAGCTGGTGCCATCGCTGGCTATTGGGGGCGAATCATTGGCCCCCACGGAGAGGGCTCGCAACTTAGGCGTCCTCCTTTATGCACGGCTGTCTTTAGAAGAGCATATGATGGCCGTGGCCAGGGGGGCTTTCTATCAGGTTCACCTGATACGCCAGTTGCGTCCCTTTCTGGATCAGGACTCCCTACGCACAGTCATTCAAGCACTCGTCACTTCCCGCTTGGACTACTGCAATGCTCTCTACATGGGGTTCCCCTTGGGATGCACCAGGAGGCTGCAGTTGGTCCAGAATGCGGCCGCGCGGGGGATTATAGGAGCGACGGGGCGCTCCCACGTGACACCTCTCCTGCGCGAGCTGCACTGGCTTCCTGTGGTCTTCCGGGTGCGCTTCAAGGTGTTGGTGATCACCTTTAAAGCTCTCCATGGCTTAGGGCCGGGGTATTTGCGAGACCGCCTTCTGCCGCCAATAGCCTCCCACCGGCCGGTTCGCTCACACAGAGAGGGCCTCCTCAGGATGCCATCGGCCAGACAGTGCCAGCTGGCGACCCCCAGGGGGAGAGCCTTCTCTGTGGCGGCACCAGCCCTCTGGAACAACCTACCCCCTGAGATACGCACGATATCAGACCTCCGGACTTTTCGTCGGGCCCTGAAAACATACTTATTCCATCTAGCCGGGCTGGCTTGATCCCATCCTCTCAGTTTTAATTGATTCGGTTTTAATTTGGGTTGTTTTAAATTATTTGGGCCAAAATTATTTAATTGCTTTTAAATTGTTTTTAAATTTTGTATTCTATGTTTTATTTTGGCTGTGCACCGCCCTGAGTCCTGCGGGAGAAGGGCGGTATAGAAATAAAAATAAATAAAATAAAATAAATAAAAATAAAAATAATTGCAAAGGGTTCTAGGAAGGGTCTGTAATGTCACCAAGCTCATCAAGCTACTGATAGACTACAAGTGCTATTTTGCCTAACACTGGCCTGAGCCTTCCGGGTGATTTGTAGAAAGTAGATGTGGTCCATACAAAATCCATTTCTTGAAAGCATAGAACCATAAAAAGAACTTAGCAAAAAAAGCCAACAACCATGCTTCCTATAGCCTATTCTAGGGGCCCGGATATGGCCTGCTGAAGCCATTAATCTGGCCTGCGTGGGGCCACAAGGCTGCCCCGCCAACATCGTCCCACCTACCCGCTGGCCAAAAACAGGGCACACGGAGTCCTCGGGAGGCCAAAAACTGGCCCGTTTTTGGGCGGCAGTGGTAATGGAGGCCATGGCGGCCAAAACGGGCCTGTTTTTGGCCTCCCCAGCCTCCAGAGAGAGAGAGAAAGAGAGAGGGAGGGAGGAAGGGAGAGAGAGCGAGAGAGAGAGAGAAAGACACATACATAGAGACACACTAATAGAGTCCCTCACACATACCCCAAGGCAGCCACATCCCTTCACTAACCTGCTTTCCACCCCCAGGAGCATAACAAATTAAAGTTTAATTTTGGTGTATTGTTTAATGGCCTGTTAAGTTGGCCACACCCACCCAGTCACATGACCACCTACCCATGCCCACCCTGCTGGTCCAGCCCCCCAACAGTCTGAGGGACTGTGAATTGGCCCCCTGTTTAAAACATTTGAGGACCCCTGCCCTATACCAACAGCAGTGCTGCATGTGAAAACATGCAGTTGGATGAAGAGACACTTCCTAGTCTATGTATGACAAAATTAGTTTCATGTGGGAATTCCAATTAATTCTGGTTATGTTCTGGATGCACTTAGTGATAATTATTGAGTAATAGAGTAGGGTCAAATGTGTCATCAGTTTGGAGTCGCTATGCTCCCACCACAGACTTAAATCCAACCTCCCATGATTTCCTTATCTAGTGCCAATTTGCCTTGACTGTTAGTAGATCAGATCCTTGTGTATAGGTAGCATGAAATAAACTCGCAGTACTTTTAAATTCTATCCTGGCTCCTGGTTTCTTGTGCCTGACGTGCATGGCCCTATTCAATAAGCTTCCAAAATATATATTAGATTTGCTTGAGCATTTACAAGCACCTATCTAATGAGATTTGGCAAATAAAAGAACAAGCCAAGGGAAAATAAATGGGCTTGTCTGCCAAATAGACTGTAATTAATCCTTAAACATAGGGGATGAAGCTTTAGGCTACACTCCGGCTGTTCATGGGTAATTGTATACTGCAGATCTAGATCTAATTTTAAAAATGGAATGAAAACAAAATTTAGGGGGGGAAATGGTTAAGAATCCATTATAAATGATTATTTATTTGGAGGAAAAGATTAAGTTCAACATTCATCCGTGACAGTTCTAATTCAGGATCAATATATCTAGGATACAGCAGTCAGATCCTTTATGGGACTTTACTAAAGGGAACACAGTGTTATGATGTGGTGATTCTCTGCTTAATTCTAGGACCAGTTCAAAGTTCTACTGTCAACTTTTAAAGCTTGAGTTAATACCTGGTGTGCCCCATCCTTGCTAAGGAAGCACAGCTAAGCATGACATGGCTACCTGTGGTAAAACAGGCAGCAAAACCTTCATGGATATGGTACTTGCCCTGTCTTTGGAATGCCCTGGTTACAGAAGCTGATTTGAATCATTCATAAGGGACAATCAGGTTTAGGAATATGTTAAGAGAAGAGTGTGCTACCTAGATGCATGCTTGTTATGGCCAGGGAAATGGATGAGGAAGTCCATGCAAACGTAATGATGTTGATAAGGCCAAGATGCTCTGGAAGGATGACACATTAAGGGCCGTGCAAAGCTTCAAAAGGGCACATTGTCTCAGCACAGCTGTGACTGGCACATGGCTTCAAAACAGCTCCCTTCTTTGGAGCCAAGAGAATGTGCCACTGCCTTTCTGCAAATACACAGGACATGTGCAGAAACCAGGGTGATGGATTGAGATGGACTCAGCTTGACCCTTTAGCAAGGCAGAATCGCACTACTACATATGTGCCTATTAAGCATCTTTCCCTGCCTGAATCTTCTTCCCTCCAGAAAGTACTTTTTTTCAGTTTTTTTTTAAATTTCAGCGCTGACTAGCTCCCAAAATTTGGCTTTAATTTTAATTTTGCCTTATGATGGAAGAATTGTTCCCTTCTGCTGACTATTTTTAATGACAGTGGTAGTTGTTCAGCTAATTGGATTGCTTAATATTACGTTGCTTTGCTCATCCTTGTTATATAGCTGCCATAGCTAGGTCAACGGATGGTTCATAAGTGTGAGTATTAAGTAGTAAAACTACACACATTAATTTTTTAAAAACATCATGACAGAATTAAATATGAACTTGAAAGTCATTTGGGAGGGAGGGATTGTTTCTTTACTGTAAGAACACTCTTTTCCCATATCATCCCTAGCAACTGTTTCTCTCCAAGGATATTCTCAACACTGTCTTGAGTTTTAGGGGTGTTTTCTCAACTGCTCTTGTGCCACAGGAAGGACAGCTATCAGGAGGCAGAGGCTACAAAGCTCCTTTGTATTTTAGGTGGGCAATTCTCTTTATGATCTCTCTGGCCAGAGGTTATAGCTAAACAATGGTTCTCATAAGGCTCCAGACTGACTTGCACAAAATAATAAACAATGCAAGCCCCTTTGATCATATGAGTCATCTAATCATCTTGCAGGATACCAGGACAGCCACAAACACAGCAAAGATTGTAGCTCCTCTTCAATGAAAAGCCATATTAACAACTTGACAGATTTTTTTCACCAAATACAAGCTATGAGCTTGCATATGCTTTCAGCGTGCATGTTAAGTTGAGTATTCCAGAGCTCAGAGCTGATGTTTTCCTTAAAAGCCAATATGGATCCTGAGATAATGCCACACATTGACAGCATCTAAGCAATAATGTGCCTGTTGTTTCTTTTGCTAGGAATTAATCATCAATTAAAGACTGAGTTCAAACTACTCCCACCCTGAAGGCTTTTAGGAAGCTATTAAAAATGGAACTTTTTCTAAGAGTAACCTCCAACCTCTTGTTGTGACATTTTTTTATCATACATCACTATTGTTATTGCAATTTGAGTTGTACATTGTTTTAATTCTATTGTTTTTACTATGACATTAAAATCCAACCACTAAGAATTATGAGATTTCAGCAGGATGAAAACTGAGTAAGTTAGTAAACAGTAACCAAAGATTCACATGACTTCAAATGCAGACAGTGTTGATGCTATTGCAGAAGCCTCTGAGCTGTCCGGCCAGTCTTCCTCATCCAATAAAGCCATATCACTGGAGAGCTGCTCCTGGAATACCCTAAGGCTATGCCTCCAGGGAGTCTTGCTCACTGCTTACTTTAACCAGTTGGAAAGCTGAAATCTGAGAAAAACTATCTGACTGGTAAGTCACCATCAGTGAATTTTTGCCTTTAAGCAAGGTGGTATCAAAATTATAGTATTGAATATTATATGTGAATATATATGCATAAATATCCTTGTCATAACATACTTTTACACAGATATGGAGCTGATCCATGATTTGTCATGCTTTTGGTTCTTCTAGCCAGCCAAGCTAGCTAGAAGGTAGAAGGCAAGAGGCAACAGCTAGATGGCATCAGTGCTCCCAGCGACCGGTAAGAGCCCACAGAGTTGGTCTCCTCTAGGTCCCGTCAGCTAAACAATGCCAGCTGGCGGGCTCGCGGGGGAGGGCCTTCTCTGTGGCTGCCCCAGCTCTCTGGAACCAGTTACCTCCTGAGATCCGGACTACCCCCACCCTATTTGGCCTTCATCCGGAAGGCTCAGGCCAGTGTTAGGCAAAATAGTACTTGTAGTCTATCAGTAGCGGTGAAGACCTGGCTTTTCCGGCAGGCCTGGGGCCGTTGATCTCACTGTTGCAATCTTGCGAGATCCGGCCATGAATGATGTGCATGGGCTTTTAATGTTTTTAAAATGTTTTTATAATGTTTTTAAATAATTTTTCTATGTTCACTGTTCGCATTATTTTTGCTGTAAGCCACCCAGAGTCCCTTGGGAGTTGGGTGGCATAGAAATGTGATAAATTAAATTAAATTAAATCAGATCTCCATCCTTTCTCTCTATCAACCATATTTACTTTTAAATAGAGGAGTGGGTTGAGTGGGAGAGAGACAAATCTAACAGAGCAACAACCAGCCCTTGTTGGAGTATGTGTGTGTGGAAGTAACAGAGAACTCCCTCAGAAGGACTGAGAAGGACAGCATGGCCACTAGAAAGGCATCTTATAGGAATTTCAGTCAGTGGGAAAATATCTACCCAGAGAAAGCACTGAAAAAGTGTCATTACAATATTTTCTCTGAAGTAGAAGACACTCAACCAAAATTTAATCAGTTCAGCCTGCCAAGAACAACCAAAGAGCCAGATATGGCTTGGAGGCCATAAAATGTCCAGGTGAGATATGTGCCATGGACTGACACAATTCTTACTTAGCATAGTTATGATACAAGAGCCCTATGATCTATTTAGTCCAATGTCTTGCTCCATGAAATGAATATATTTTACTAATAATTGAGGGGGAATATCTCTTCAAAGATTTCAAAACCACAAAAAGAAAGAATTCCAACATCTTTGTCAACTTATTCTATTCCTAAACCTAACCAGACACATGTAATATTACAGGTTATTGTTTGGTGTTTAAATCTACACTTCTCTAGCAGTATTTGAACATACATTGTTTGGGGATGGCTGGATGATACACAATGTGCTCACCGCAACACTGAAGCCACTGAGGCTGTGACTATATCCCACACAATTCTATTATTTTAATGTTTCTGCAGTGGGAATGTGTGATTAGATCAATCTCTCACCGATATCCTCTCAAAACAACTGATAAAATGGCTAGATTAAAATCCAAGACTAGACTAGCAAAAAAAACCCTCTGGCAAGATCACTGCCAGTCAGAGTAGCTAAGTCTTGGCTAAAATTCCATCTTCTTTCTTGTACTCTGTTTACTGATCAGGACTTTTCTAAAATGAATGTGGTTGCTGAGAAATAAGCCAAATAGTTCTGAATAACATTAGCTAGTTAGGAGCTTAAACTGATGGTTACTTCAAAACATCAGTAACAGCATAGCTCCGAACATTTTTAGCTAATACAGCTGTTTAAAAAAGTCGAAAACTGAAAAGCTAGAACATTTCTTTGCTCTGCAGCAAAGGAACAAATGCATGTAAACAAGGGTTGTATACACTACAGATGTCAATACTGATCAATGAAATATCAAAACAAAAGACAAGAGCAATTATCAAGGCAGATTTCATTATCAAGAGCAATGAATCAAGTCTTCCATTCAAGCACTAACTTTTCTTTTGCTGGGAGTAGACGGTCAATGGGGAGCCTAGAGCATCTGTTTTTTTTTGCCTCAGCCAGGAAGCTAAAACCCATCAATTCTGATTTTATCAACAGTAACCATAATTTTCAAAAACCAAAACCAAGCCGGAAGTTGCCTTCAAAGTCAATTTCTGAAATATTGGAATTGTGTGCAGTGTACAGTAGTCATTTTTTCCTCTTCAAAATATCAAAAGCACTTTATTTAGAAAGTAGGAATGATAACATTTGCCATCTACATTGATTTGTCATGATGCTTGAATACATGGAAGGTCCATGCAATGGATTTTAAGTCCTGCTCTTGCAAGCGAACGGTAAATGCCGTTAACTTAAAGGTCTCCAGCTACAGCCTGAGGCAGACGAGAGACAGTAAAGGAATACCACTGTACTCACCAGTGATTGCTGATACCATAGTGTCCTTTGTAGAGGGGTATTCCCAGTCATATCCAAGATTTCCAAATAAGGAAATAGGGCATTGTGGGGGAGATGCCTTCCCTTTAGCCTCCCTGTAGCAGGTTCATGGAATGAGAAAAAATAGATGTCTGTCTGAGTGCTCTGGCTGAAGGCTGCTCTATGTATGTGAGTTGGGGGGGAGGGGGTTATGTAACCAGAGACCCCCACTTGTTTATGCTGTGACACAGGCGTCATGGCTTTGCTCAATAACTTTTAACTGCTACCCTGGCATTCAGTCAGCCCAGTAAATTAAAAGGTGGTAAGATTTCTTTCTCCTGGCTACAGCAAGTTTGTTTATGTCCATGGACATTGATTCTGGAAAAAGAACGGAAAACAATCTGGGGTTTGGGGGGAGGAGAATAAGAGGATGTCAGTTCTTTGACCCGTAGAGACAAACAAAACAATGAAGAGAATGAATTACCATAATTACTATATTTACAGGGATATTGTGGTGGCACTGCCAACTTTTCCTTCATAGAAGTGCAAGATCATTATCCACCATGTTTAGGGCATTTTGAATGCCCACTCAACCCTTAATTCTCCCAGGAGGCTGGAGTCCAATCACACAAGCTTCACAGATTGTGAAAGCAGATTGTAGTTGCAGTCCTTGTGGACAAACAGGCACCAATGAAATCAGCAAAACATAATTCTATGGTAAACTTAATAAGAACACCCGTAATTTCACCCCATGAAATCAATTCTACCTATTTCTCCTGAGGTTACCATGTTTACAGTCAGTAGAAAAGTCCCAGTTTCTCAGATTTCTGCTAAATTATATAAATCATGCCAGAATGGGTAGTCAACCTTTTGAGCCCTATTGGCTACATACATAGCCTGTGAGATTAGGAATCAAAGCCACAAAAGCATCAATACATCTCACTAGTTATTGGTTTGCATAGTGCATCCTTCCTGCTTTTGCACAATCTAATTAAAGAAAGTTCAGATAGTTCTGAAGTAGATTTTTGCTTTTCTAAACCTGTCAGCAAAAACCCAACACCAAGGATAATTTTATATCTAATAAACTGACTTTAAAAGGAAGCAAAAATATATAACATAATCTTCAGGGACAATATTACATTGCAACCCATGTATTCTATCCTTCGCATAGAAAACAAACATGGTAAATAAAAACAGCAGGAAAGATGCCATTTTTGCTAATTGCAATAAAGATAAAAATAGCATTACTGGTTCAGTTGGTTAATGTGTTCTTCTTGTTTCAATGAACCTGGACAGTTGAAAGACAAAAAAAGATACTGCATTGGATCCTAAATTCTTTCTTATTCATAGCTTTCCAATCAGAGCTGTCCAGCCCAAAAGCTCCATGCTTCTCTCCTGCTTTAAGGTAAGAATATGGGTAGGAGAATGCTTTCTGATTGAATTTCAAGGATACCTATCAGGAATACTTCTAAATATATTAAATGTGCAGAACTTAAATTCTCAATGCTGATCTTTTTTTTTAAATTGCAGCATTAACCTTTTTTCATCCTATCATTGTTTAACAGTAGCTTCAAGAATATGGTGTTACAGGTTTGCAGGAAAAGTCTAGATGTAATTCTCACAACTAAAAGAGGAAAAAAAGAGGCACAGAAGTAGGAAAATGAGATTACTTTTTATTTTGGCATATATCAAAGCAATTTATATACAATATATAGGCAGTGATTTTAAAAACCTGTCACTTTGGTTGCAGAAACACTTTTTTTAAAAAAATACAAAAATAAGTTTTTCTTTAAAAGCGCACAAAATATTCCAAATGTATTTTCAAAAATCTCAATTTAAATAGAGGAAAGAGAGCTATGTCTCAAGCACTGCAGCAAATCCAGGGGCTACCAATCTAATTACTGGAGCTACTGAGTGCCTGTATTGTTATGTTACTAACATAACAATACAGTATACAATATGAGTATATTCACACATATCAAGAAAACTTGATATGCGTCTTGTTGTCCTTTATTTCCAAAGACCACTGGAAAGTCAAAGACATGATAGGTCCCACCCAAGGGGCCATTTACAGTAGTAGAACTAGATTCTGAAAAATGATGAGTTTAAAGTCTTCCTCTCTACTTTCTATCCTATGCCTGTCCAGGAATCCTTACAAGCAGAAGAGCAAAATATTTCCTGTTCTACATTAAAAGAACAGGCAATCAGAACAGGATAAAGGTAGGTTAATCCATGGCAGCATACAGTACTTATGTTGTCTAGTGAAGTCTTCAGTATAACTTCAAATCAGTATTAGATAAACAGATAGTATTATGCACAACAGAAATATTATAAACACTTGGAATCATAAGCTAAAGCTATTACATCTTAGAAACATACAGTTTTATGTAACCAGAAGTATCTTGGAGAATGAAAAACCACTGTGATTATTTCCAAGTCCTGCTCTCAATTTTCTACAAGAATGATCAAATTTCACTGAAGGAAATATTGCAACCAGCAAGCATATATTAAAATTTTTGTAACAAAAACTAGTGACTGCTTGAATATCTATACGCATAAAGCAACATTAGTATTGGCCTGCCATTCTAACTTGGCCTTCATAGTCTGCAAAGCCTCCATTTTTGGAGTTAAAGTTCCTTTTCAAGGCTACTGCTATGGGCAACCAAACATCAATTCAAATTAAAAAAGAATTCAACATGTAACTTTTTAAAAAATGTTTTATCTCTTTTCCTTTATAAAAATAATTACATGAAATTTCAAACTTACATTTTCTACACTCACATAAAATCATTAAAGTGGTCCCCATCAATCTGTTTTTAGCACATGGGGAGAAAAACCCCAGAACAATGGCCAAATCTTACTCTAAAGAGTAATTTTAGCAAATTCTGCACACAGCGTAAGAAATTTGGCATGGCCAGGCATTATTTACTTACAGGTTATAGCTTAGGATATCTCAGGTTTTTTTAAAAAAACAAAAAGCAAATAGCATATGCCATAGCTCATCAGTCAAATTTTCACTGTCATACAAAGTTTTAATTCATCTTACAGCCATGAAGGAAGGTACTGTGGATCATAAACATATACACACAACTGTATAGGTATTTCATGAATGCTGAAGAGGAACAGGAAAAGGATTTCATTGCCAAAAGAACAATAGAGTTAATTCTCAGCAACTATCCCTGGAAATAGGTAAAGGTCTTGGCAGAGAGTGCTACAGTACTCTGACATCTCCTTACAACGATGAAACTCTGTGCCAGGGGCATGGCCTTCACGGTGTTTGATCAATCTGTTCACCTGCAAGACAGAAAGTAACAAAAGATTATCTAAAAACGTAGATAGCTACAAAAAAAGAAAATGTACTTTGTTTCACACCCATTACATTGTGTCTCAGAAGTTCTGCTGGGCCATTTTGGGTGGGCTGCAGTTTGGCAAAACTGGGCCAAAGAACAGCTTGATTGTTTTAGGTTTTGGCTGAGATAAAATCCAGTGGGGAATACACTAAGTATTGTGCACCTTCTCCTCTGCACGGTCTGTGCTTTGACAGACTTATCTCTCCAGCACCCTCTTTTGCTATGTCTCTTATCTTGCTCTTGAAGTCAAGGACATCAGCAACAATTATAGCTAGATTGGGGGAGGGAGCCACTCAAGCAACATACTCACTCTATCTTCCCAGGACTTTCCTTTTTATACCTTCCTTAGTTACCATGGCTGATGTCCTTGACTTTAAGAGCAGTATAAGAGGAGATAAGGGGGAAAAAACTCTGAGAAGGTAAGTAGGCAGAAAGGCAAACTAGTTGGATATGATACCTTTAAAGCTATGGACACTGGCAGTGGTAGTGATTATCCAACCAGCCTTTCCCATTCCATACTCTCTTCTCAGTGCCTTCCTTCCTTCCTTCCCTACCTGCCATCCTCCTCCTCATATTGCTATCTGGAACTCAAGTGTTTTGATTCCAGCATGGACTATTAAGAGACTAGTTGGTTTTTTCCCCCTACATATCCTTAGTGCAAACAACTACTTTAAATTTAGACAGAACATAAAAAGAAACGAAGCACAGTATCCCTGCCCACCTTGACTAGCATGTCAGCCACATGCATGTTTCTAGCATCCTCAGCAAACACAGAAGTGAGAGCTTCTATATACCAAGATCCACGTTTGGTATTTCTCATAGCAGCTGTACCTATAAAAAAAACATACCCAATGAAAGGAGAAAGAAATAGCTGCATAACAGGAGAAATAGTGTGATAATATGACAGCACTTGTATTATCCAAAATACCTTTCAGGCAGGCATATCCACAGATCATATCAGAGCAGGTGGGGAGGCGTAATTTAGGATTTTCCTTCTTGTTGGCATCACTCTCTTCACAACCAGGAGAATTGGCCCGGTCATTCCCATCTATCTGATCCACTCCACGGTCTGTTTCATCTAAGAGAAAAAAGATCAGAAGATCAACCCCATGCAGCTCTGTTATATCTTTGTTAAATGACATGCATACTCATTTAATCCTCAATTAGTGGTTGCAATTCTTAGATACAGACTTTCATATATGTATTCACTAGTAGTCCTGGTGTTGCAATGGTTAGAATGCAATATTGCAGGCAAACTCTGCCTGCAGCCTGGAGTTTGATCCTGACGGGGTTCAAGATTGACTCATCCTTCCAAGGTCAGTAAACTGAGGACCCAGATTTGGGGGGCCAGTATGCTGACATTGTAAACCTCCTAGAGTGCTGTAAAGCACTATGGAGCAGTATATAAGTCTATGTGCTATTGCTGTGTGTGATATAAACCAACTTTTCTTAAATTAACCTTATATAGCATTCACAAGCACAGAAATACGATGTAGATAAGATTAAAAGTATATGCAAAAAAGTAAAAGTAAGGAAGAGATATGACTGGTAAATTGCAGTCCTTTAATTTACTTAGGATATTTTCTGTCAGCAGCTTTTGTTGGAAGTTAAGAGATTGGCTAGAAAAGGAAAGCCACCTATTGGAGAGACAGGCTGGCCTTAGGGAGAGGTCAATCCATGACTGATCAGTGCTTGCAACATCTAATCAAGAGGTACTCTACATACTACAGGGTTTGCTCTATGAATTTTCTCATGACTTAAGTCCACGCTTGACTCTATGATTTGAGTTAAACTCTGGGAAAAACCAAAAGCCTCTCCAGTTAATTAATACTTCTTGTTTCTTAGTCATGCTCTTCACAATAGCAGAGCCCTGAAAGTCAGATGCAACCCTTAAGGTCATTTATCAAGTGACATTCTAACTCACAAGGGTATTAAATATACTTATCCCATTCCTCCTGCATAGCTCTTTTTTGCTCTACCCAGATGATGTAAGAATCCTTTCTAGAACCCCAATGGGACTTAGCTGTGTCTTGGTAACCCTAGCTCAATACAACTAAAACCCTCAAACCAAACATTTTGCCAAGAAACCTGGTATACGAACAGGACTAACATTGAGTCGGTCTCATATTTTAAATATCTGGGCATAGCCTCCCAAACTCAGGCACCCAGAATGCTCATGGAAGCTATTTTGCCCAAAATGAGCAACATTTTGTTCCATTATTTTTAAGCAAAGAAGAGTATTGTATCTCCAACTAGCTGAAGTTGGTACAATTTATAGAAATCAATAGAAGAGAATATTTGTAACTCAGAGTTGGAACTATGAGGTCCTTGATGCTCTATGAGCCTGATGGAATTCTTGCAGACATTTCGTTACCAAACTAGGTAACATCATCAGTGCTAGAAGACAGTGGGATTTGCTCTCATTTTACATACTAGTGGCTTGCCCTGTCAGTTTTGGTGGGAATGATCCTGGTGGTTCCCCAATTAGGCTGTTGTTTACTGTTAGCTTGTTTGTCAGTGCTGGTACCCCAGTCAGTACACCAATTAAGGAACTACTAATGCAGACAAATAAGTTAACAGTAAACACAATGCCTGATTAAGGGACTTTCACAATACTGACAGGGCAAGCCACAAGTATATACAATGAAAGTGAACTCCACTCTCTTGTAGCATTGATGTTATCTAGTTTGGTAATGAAACATCTGTCACAAAACAACCAAGTTCAGACAGCACCAAGGATCTCACATTTGTGGTGATCAGTTGAGTTCATTTTCCAACACTGCACTTGTGAACCTTGTCCAGTTTAATGCTGGGAGATGAACCTTAATCTAAAGCAATTTTACTGAAGAAACCAACATTAATTTCTCTTCTCTACCATTTATTCTCCCTAGGCCAGTGATCCCTAACCTTGGTGGCCCAGTGGGGGGAGAACTGGCCCACGCAAGCAGCGGGCTGGTACACCTGCACATACGTCAACCTGCCACTTATGCAAGTCAATGCACATGTACACTAGCCAGTTGCTTGTGCAGCCCAGTCCCAAACAGGCCATGGCTTGGTAATGAGTCACAGCCCAGGGGTTGGGGATCCTTGCCTTAGGCTATGAGCAAGTCAAAACCACTAATAGGCAGTATACAATGGATATTGGGTACCAATCTGTTTTAAATGCATAATTTTTTAAAAAAATCATGGAAGTCTAAAGGGCATAGTAAAACCCAGTACTTATCTATAATTTTTTTCTCATAGAAGGGCTTTTATTTTGGCTCAGTACAATACCTTCCCTTCAACTGAACTCAAGGGAAGATATATTTTCCAGAACAACTGTGCCCTTGTGATGATGGACAAGTTGAAACTATCAAGCATAACTTCTCTACTGCTCATTCAACGGTGTTGGCAGTATTTATATTCTTTATTCTCTAAATTGCCAAGCCATACAGATCGATTTTATATTTCTTGATTACTTTCTGAGTATCTCCACCATAACCTATGATGTTACCAGCAGTAAGAAAGATATGGCAAGAACTGATTAATGCTACATCTGTATTTTACTTCAACTTTTTATATTTAGTTTTGCAGTCTCTAATGCTGTAAACTTTTTCAGTATCATCTTACTATACAAACTATAATTGTCTTAATATTAATTGAGCATTATTTTCATCTGTAAGAACATGAAATCTTACTGACTGGAATTCAATCATTATGTAACTGTTATGCTATTATTTCTCAAACTTCTAGCTATTGTTTGTTCATCTTATACACACCAGTTATCTTAAAACTATAAGCTATTCATTTTGTAGCTAGTTCTGTAATTTTTAACACTTTCACTTTATGCTAGACTTAAACATTCTATCGTATTGTCAGAACCAGCTATCATAGATCAGGTTGTAATAACAGGGAATTCTGAAGGCGTCATATAGATTCCTAACACTGCATGAACTACATGTAGAGGAGCCTACAGGCTACCTTAAAATTACCAATAAACTGCTGCCAACCTCCCTCCATACTCATTGTATCCAATTTCCAACAGTTAAAGAAAGGTCACCAGTGTTTCTAATAGACTCTTTGTGGTTGCTATTTCCAAGACAATCTTAGGAATTTTCAGCTGTGGGAAACTCTCTATACTTTTTTTTTAAAAAAAAGAATACATGAAGGGAAAATTTTCCGATCAATATGGCATTGGATGAAGAATGTACACATGAATGAAGTCCTACATGCAGGCTTTTTACAAACAAGCTAAGAATACAACTGGAATTAAAAATAAAATTTTTCAATATTGCTCATATTATTGCACCATGCAAGCTGGGAATTCAGTTTTGAGTATGTATGCAGAAATACTTAAAAACAGGCCAGACCACTTCAATCACCTGTTTTCAAGAGTATATGTAACTAAATATCTATATGCATCATCATAAATGCCATTATCTCCCTTAATACTCATCTAACAACCTGTCAGCTTAAGCCTTTATTTTAAATATTATTTTAATAGTTTTAAATACCAATAATTATTAATTTATGGTACAATTTGAAGACACCATAGGCATTCCTGGAAAATGTAGGCTTTTGAGGACTCCAAAAATGGAGGATTTTAAAAAAAATCTTTTTCTGTTTATGGAAAATATATCAAAGTGAGAAAAATGAGGAGGGGGAATAACTGATATATAACCACAGCTTTCATCAGGTTTCAAATATTAAGTCTTTCTCATATTCTCTGCTCCACACAAGTAGTTTCTTAAACCAAGTAACCATATTTTCAAGAGCTTCAGATGGAGAGAAAGCTTATACTCTGTATACCTTTATATTTCCTTTCTTTTAATTATTCTTTCAGCAAATCCAAATTCAGCTAATTCTGCTGCAAAAATCTTTCCTTTTCTATTCAGTCCAGAAAAGTGTTAGTTTTACTAATAGTATAACTCCCCCCCACCCCAAAAAAATGGTTATTAGGTTATTTTTAAAGCTAGTTTTATCATTACTTACCATGTTTTTTGGAGTATAAAACGCACATCCCCCCAAAAAAGTGGGAGAAAATGTCTGTGCGTCTTATACTCCGAATATTGCAGCGGGGGGAGGGGGGTTGGTGTGGCACCAATCAGCTGTTCTAGAACAGGCCGCGGCAGTGGAGAACAGGCCACGGCAAATGAGCGGTGGCGGCGAACATGTCGCAGCAGAAGCAAACAGGCCACAGCGAACCAGCCGCGCCAAACAGGTGGTGGCAAACGGGCCATGGCAAATGGGCCGTGCTGAATGGGCGCCGCCAAACAGACGGCAGTGAATGGGCGATGCTGAACAGGCCGCGACAGCAGCAAACAGGTAACGGCAAACAGGCCAGATGAATACCGGATGGATGCTGGGAGGCAGAGACAGATTTTTTTTCCTCTTGTTTTCCTCCCCAAAAGCTAGGTGCATCTTATAGTCCGGAGCATCTTATAGTCCGAAAAATATGGTACTTCCATATTGTTCTTGTTGCATGCTAAGTATTAATAAGGCTATACATACGGCTGGGCTCACAGTGCCAAGTGTTTTGAAATTACTTTATGCACACTATTATTAAATTGTATATTTACCCTACTGCTATTTATATTTAATATAATCAATTTGAAATCCGTTCATAATAATGGTGAAATCATAAGATGCTCCTAGAGAAAGCAAGAAGCTGTTGCTGACCCTTGCTACTCCTAACTAAATTAACCTTCCTTCTTTTCACTTCCCCTTTAAAATGAAATAAATCCAAGCATTCAGTATTTACTGGCAGCAAGACTGTAGAATAGACATAACCACTCCATTCCAGCTGCAAGGTTACTAAACAGCAGGAGCCAGTCCACACCTACTGGGAAGGAAACAGCAGCTAGTGGACAGATGAACGCCTCACAGTGGGAGCTGCAATATTGAAGCAGCAGCAGTGTGCTATGGAAGATTGGATCAAAGTAGGACAAACAAGAAGCCTCCATGCATTTATATATTGTTACATATTGCATGTAACAATATGGTAATCAAAATAAGCATCAAGTGTCAGGTTTGCATAATGACATAAAGTCGTTCTTTATTTTATAGTTTTAGTAACATAAAGCTAAACAGCCCAGCTAACACAGCTTTTAAGTCAAACATTTAATTTCTTGGAGATGAATTCACATGTGAAACTAGAATGTACAAGCTAGGTCATAAAAAATTCTTGATCTTTCCCCCCTTTGGTACACGGGCAAATAAACTGTTTAAATAAAATAAATTTCCACAATGAGTGTCAGAGAGAAAGGAACATAGATCCTGAATGTCTCTTCTAAGGCCTTCCATTTCAAACTTTACCCTAACCGAAGAAACTGAGGCTATGTTCACAAATCATGCTATAGCATAAAGTCATTTGGGAGATTCTAGTTTAGCACAAGATGTTCATCTACCGTAATTACTATGGCTTCTGAGTCATGGTTTATGGCTTAGCACACCATGCGAGTCTACTTTCCTGACTTTTGTTACAAGTTCAAGCCATTAAATGGTTTAGGGTTTGGCTTGGGCTATCTTTCTGTACATTATTTGCAACTAAGTTAAAAGATTAACCCTAAGTTTATTTACTCATGTTGTCCTAGCCAAATTTCTTGATCCAGTTTATTATTCACTGAAAAACATAACATAGGTGGATGTAAAAAGGGATACCAGACTAAAATAGTCCACTTTAAATTGGACAGTGCAAATTAACAAATTAAATTAATATTAGCTCAAAGATGTAAATTCTACTTGCTTTACTACACTCCAAAATTATCTTCAGGATAATCCAGAGGCATTTTTGAACAACGTATTTTATAAGCCTCCACTTCTTCAATTTTTATATTATACCAAACAAATAATTTTAAAATGTTTAAAGTAACCTGTTTAGTCAGAGTGCTTGATTTTCCAATGTAAAGATATGGTGAGGTCCTTTTTTTCCTTCTATCCTTAGCCATTTCCTAAATACTTCTAGAGAGATTTCGGAAAATATTCCCATAAGATTGCTAACATGAATCCTGACATCAACGCATTTAGATCTGTATTTGAAAGCAAGATAATGCATAAAGCTGCTATAAATAACTGCAGGATTCTCTTTAATAACATATTTTATCCACAAACTATAGTATGCTGTTTGGAATTATCAGAAGACTGAATGGTTTCATATGGCTTTTAATTCACAGCTTATTGCTATTAACAGACACCACAGAGAATTTGGTATTCACGGTCATTTTATGTACTGGCTTTATTATTTTTAATAGAGATACTGCAACCTCTAGGGGTTGTGCGGTAATGCAGCGGTCCAAAAATATTGTAAAATAATACAATAATAAATAATACCATTTATTTAACTGCAAACTAGTGCATAGCCCAGAGGATTTGCATCTAGTTCACAGTTGTTCTGTGCAAGGCATACACTGGATTCCTGCTTTCCCTGATGAAATATCCCTGGTTTTAGCAGTAAATTCCACTCAGTTATGATCTGTAGCACTTGAATTTCAACACAAAAGGGAATATAATAATTATGTTACAAATTAGTTCAAATGTTTATGCAACAGATAGATATTATGAAACTGTGTGTGCCTTAAATAAACTTGCTTAAGTTTAACTGGTTAATTCTATCAAGAAGTGTTATTGTAATACCAAAGTTTTCTTTACACATACCTCAAAAGCATATATTACCTTAAACAAGGTGTCTGTAGCCCTGGCACAGTAATAGAACACTAGCTCTATTTTGGTTTTGCACATCAGAGAGCAGCATCGGTATTCTCCTAAGATCTGAAACTTGGCTAAAAAAAATAAATTTAAATTTAAGGACCATTTAAGTGCCCTATTAAAAATGTCCAATCAGTTTTTCAACCTTTATTCCCTATAAAACCTTTTTCAAGCTTAAAATATATTCTCTATAAAAGGCAAACGTTTAAGACAAGCCTCTGGGGAACTACATAAACAGGTTTTCTAGGCGCTGGTTTCTAAGTTACTTCACAGAGTTCATCTGTACTGCAGGCATGCTGTCTGAAGGTTCATCAGAGGGAAATAATCTTTAATGCAAAGGAGAGAAACTGCGACCCTCAAGATATTGCTGAACCCAGTTCTCTAGAATCTCAGCTTTCATAAGTAGCAATGGGAGCTATAATGTTGCTGTAGGTATAAAGGGGGAAAAATAAAATTTTAGATATGTACTTATGTAAGATGGAGTCAATGCTCTCTGTTACTTGGCTTCATGGAGAAATTGAATAAGGCTGCCTAGATAAAGTTAACTTCATCTCGTCAGCCTTGTTCAATTGCTCCATGAAGCCAAGTATACTGCTGACACCACTAACAATTTCTAAATCTGAATCACAGAAGAGAATTTAGACGTCTATATTTAATAAAACATTCTCCCTTTCCAAGATAACTCTAGCCACAATTAGAGATAGGGGTCCTAATTTTAAAATATACATCCAGATCCTTTCACCGGAATCATCCTGCCAATACAGGCTTTCTAGGAAAAAGTGATGGTTCCCTACAATTGTGAGATGAGCGTGTTGAAGTCCAGAAAATCTATTTCACGGCAATTTTATAGAACAGCCTCTTTCCAGAAATTAGGTGCACCAGCTTTTATCTTTCCCTAAATTAGATAAATTGAAGCCTTTTATAAGACAGCATTTAGAGAATAATTTGGAATTATGATGCCTGTTGGCTTATTGATCCATATTATTCATGTTGATTTTATTTTTCACTTTGGATGCTTTTACTTAAAATCCTGGTAATCCTTTAAGATTATGGTGATATGTTTGTGTTTAGGAACTGAAACATTTCCTACAAACTCTAATCAGCTGAAATATCTGCTGAATCATCTCCAGTCCTTACATCAGTTATAATCCTTTGATTATGATATAATCTGGCTAAGATCAGACTTACATTCTATATCCATTTTTTTCTTACATTCCTATAATTTGTTTTAGATTCAAGGAACTTTGATTAGAAGAGACATGTTTTAGGATGTCTCTGGATCTTAACTGTATTTTAAATTCAGCTGCTCCCCCACGCATCTGAATCAAACAAAAACGCAAACTAGCAAACGTTTTCAAGCTATTCATGTTGTTTCATACAAGGTGATCTCAGACTATTATTTATTCAATCTATCAAAGTTCAGCACAGGTAGGAAATACCAGAGTCCAGGCCAAAGAGAGAAAGAACGAAAGTTCCAGCACACAATCTCACTGGAGTGCAGTTAGTAGGGCTAAGTGTCCCTCATATACATGCAAGAAGTGGAGATTACAAATCTCCTTCTTCTTTTTCCATGTTATTGCAAGGTCTGCAAGTTGCTGACCAAAGCCATGCACAGCGAGAACCACTTACAGAGAGAGGTAGTGGCAACAGCAAGGCAGGGAGGTGAAATGGGTTCCGCTTATACCTGAGAGAAGTAAAGAGGAGAAGTGAGCACAACCGTGCAAAAAGGGGAATGTTTGTCTGTGTGAAACACAGGTCACCTCCCCAGTCACTTACCTCCCCGACATGCCTGGATGAAGAACATTTTAGGCTTATTCTGAAGACTAGGACAATTCGCATTGTCAAAAAGACTGAAAATTTCCTGCAGCTGGAAAAGGAACAAGAAGAAAAGGTGACTGAGTGTTTTAAAAGGAAATTGTTAAATTGATTCTTATTATTTTACATTTTTTATTTTATTACTTTAATAATTTACTATATAGTGATTCAAAGAATATAAAGGCTGCCATATTTTTTAATTATTACAATGCAAGCATAGTATCTACTCTGCCCAGTTTTTCCCCCTCCATTTGTCTCCCCTTCACCAAAATATCTTCCATTCTACTTTAAGGCAGAATCTCATAATATGTTAGAGCTGTTTAAGGCTTGATTGTTTCCATGATAGTCAGTCTGATCCTCATATCCCCCGCATGATCACATTCCAAAACAAAGAAGGAATCTGCATATGATTGAGTTACCTGAAGTAGCTTCCCATCCACTCCGTAGACTCCACCCTCTATGCCATGCGAAAGAAGTGATACTATGCAGGAGTCTACGTTTTGATGAACTGGATGCTTGGAAAAAATTTCCAACTGTTCTTTCATTTCCTGAAGACAAAAAAATTATCCCTAATCAGCAATCTCTTGAATCATATAGGCAAACAAATTTGGAAATTAGAGCAAATAACCACCAAGCAGCATGATAACTAGGAGATAAAGGATTCACGAATGATCAAAATTGAAAGTTGTGATAATGAAACAATTAAGAAATGAAAGTCAAAAACAATATTATAGATAATTAAAATTTTAAAATAAAAAAAGGAATTCGAAGAAGATATGTTCACTCTAATATAATCTAGATGCCATTTTAAAAACAGCCAATTCTGTTTTTAAATAAATAAATTGCGGAAAACTTATGCAAACATTTGTCACAATTGTCACATTTTTCAACTTACCTGTGCAGTCTGATCATGTTTTACAACCACCTGGTATCCAAGATGCTTGAAGAGTATATCTAGAGCAGCATTGTCCACTTTTCCTCCAGAACGCAACTCTAGATCTGTCTCATTGCTGAAATTCACATTGCTAAGGATAAAAGCCAGGCCCCGTGGGCGTGATTTCAACTTGTATGCCTATTAAACACAAATTTTATATATATATAAAGAAAATATATATAAGAAAATTGATATATATATCAAATATATGGCGACGTCGAAACGTCGCCAAGACACTTCCAATTTTACGCGGGAGAAAACCCGAATAACCAAAGACCTACATACAAACACCCGCGAAAACCTCAGAAAACATATATATCAAATATATGTATATTTGAAAATATACCACTCTCTCTACCAGAGGTCAAAGACAAGTCAAAATACAAAATTAAAACACTTGGACAGTATTAGTTCATATTTCCAGACTGTACAAAACTAATTTTTTAAAATAAATACCTGTATGTTTCAATACATGGAAATAAATAGTCAATGTTCCCTTAAGGGGAAATAGGAGTTTGGATATGATTGTGTACTCATTTAGTTCTGGAGTAAGATTTGTTAAAGAGGATCAGTATAACATTGTTTATTTTTATATTTGATCTTAGTTAAAAAGCAACTGCTGATAATTTACTTTTGCAAAATTATGTTGAAGGAAAACGTAGGAGAACCCCCAATGCTTTTATTCAAAAGCTCATTATCTATGAAAAAGCCTTCCAAGTCTCCTAGCGATTATTTTTTCAGCTTGCAGAACTTGAGATGTTTGTGAACAATGGCAATCTGTGGAACAGTTTGAGAAACACTCTCCTTAATTCATCAAATACAGAATTAACAGAGTTGGAAGGGACCTTGGAGTTCTTCTACCCCTGGCTCGAGTAGAACACCCTATCAACCCACACTGATTAATCCTACCTCCCCTCCATTTTTACTCTGAATTTTCAATTATGGGGATACTCAAGTTTTCCACATAACCCATTTAACTGCTTTCCTGCAAAGAAAAAACTCCAGACATATTTATGAAAAACAGCAAAAGAAATTATCAGTCCACTTTCCAGTTTACTTACCAAGTGTGCATGTGTGCGATAAAATTCTAGAGTGCATGGTTTCACCTGAGAATAGTGAGGGCCATCTCCATCATCTAAAGAATGCTCCATAGGCACTGCTGCAAACCAAACACCAATATGCAAAGGGTCAAGAGCAAAGCAAGCCACTGTGTAACAGCATGCTGTAGATTTACAGTAAGGTGAGAATATTTAAGAAAAAAATTATACAGTATATATAATAGCATTTTACCTCTATTGAATGTATTAAAAAGTATTCTACAAGTAATCCTCAACTTTCAACCACTTATTTAGTAACTGTTCAAAGTTAAAGCAGCATTGAAAAAAGTGACCAAATTTCACACTTACAACTGTTGCCGCACCCCCATAGTTATGTCAAAAAATTCACAAATGGCATGTATGACTGTTGCACTGTCATGGGATCATGTGATCACTGGTTGTAACCTTCCTTGCCAGCTTCTGACAAGCAGTCAATAGGGGAAGCCAGATTTGTTTGTTGTTGTTGTTTTTTAATTTGATTTATATGCCACCCTTCTCCGGAGACTCAGGGCGGTTTACAATGCGTTAAGCAATAGCCTTCATACTTTTGTATATTTATACAAAGTCAGCTTATTGCCCCCATAAACTGGGTCCTCAATTTACCTACTTTAGAAAGGATGGAAGGCTGAGTCAACCTTGAGCCTGGCGAGATTTGAACTTGCAGTAATTGCAGGCAGCTGGTGTTAAATTACAGTGTTCTGTCTGTTGAACTATCCAGGCTCAACATTTGGTGAATCACCAAATGATTCACTTAATAATTATGGCAAAACTATAAAATGGGGCAAAAACTCACTTAACAACCGACTTGCTTAGCAACAGAAATTTGGGGCTCAATTGTGGTCATAAATCAAGGATTACTTGTACTGTACTGTAACGTTTCTTTTTCTTATTGAAATACTGAAATCCAAGTGCTTCAAATTTAACCATCTCACACTCTGTCAGAGTTCCATCAAAAATTATCTCTCAATTGAACTTTTTCTTTAAATAACAATAGCCGTTTGAACTAATTGAACTATTTTGAGTATCAAGAGAGTAAGGTTACCATGGATGAAGTACAAATTGAAAATGTGAAACTTCAACAAAATTTGTGCAGAGTATGTAATATTTTAAAATATTATATGTTATAATATCAGGAAGGGAGAGGTCTTCTCATTGGGAGACATTAATAAAGTTGCTGCACAACCTTAGGACAAACTGGTATTTCACCAACACCATCTTTCGCCTCCTTGAGGACAAGACGCAAGCAAATCAGACAGAAGTATCTGGCAACAAGGATCAGGATTTGGGGGAAAAGGAGATCTGTAGTTGGATTCAGCATGAGGACCCAGTGTTTTCTACCTTGATTTACTATGGTCTACAGCATTAAACAACTCTAACTCATGTATTCTAAACACATGTATAACTTTTAACATTCTTTAAATAGCTTCATATCTTCCATTTTCTGCAGTATATAAATCTATGTTTATATCACAACACATTAACAACAAAAAATGACTAACAGCAGCCAATTAACTTTTGTGAATATGTCTAGGCTACAGTCATAGCTATGGGATATGAATAGTAGACTCATCCAATGAATAATCTATATAATTATTAGCTAGTAAAACAGTTTGCAATTTAAAATCTCAGTGGGATACAGCTAAATCCCGAGCATTAAATTTGGATTGTTTTTCATTCTTTTTCCATTATTCCTTCAAAAGCTATAATTTTATACAGGATATTGATTTCTGTATATCCTTCAGTCAGGACTCTAGTCTGGGAGTTCCAAAAATAACTCAACCAGGACCTGATTAAAAGAAAAGGCATGGGCAATAGTGTGAAAAGATGTCAATCTCCAGAGTATTTTCTCTTTTTTAAAAAACAATTTACAAAATAATTCACACCATATATTTTATAAAAAAAAAAGCCATCTTTGAAAGAAACACATTGAAAATCGAATTTTAACAATTATTCAGATGAAACTAATACAAGAAAAAAGTACAAGAATGTCTTTCCTCTCTTAGAAATTGCAGACAAACTTTTTATTCCAAAAGTTGTTATTAGGCTAGGCTGTTTCAGGGGCTAAGCCTGAATAATACTTTACTAGATCCCTATCCTTGATTTCAAAACATATGTATTGCATTTCTTTCACTTAGGATATCTTTAAAATATTAAATTATGAGGTTTTTTTCTTTCTGTCAAAGAGCCAGTCCACAGTCAATTCTCTTTGATTTTACAAGCTACCCCAATATCTCTGAGCACATTTTTACATAGAACTGTAGCACAGGTTAGGAACCATGAGATTTCAAAAATGCTTGAAAGGTCATACCTATCTTATAAAGTTAGGAGAAAATAATTTATGTAACCAAATAGTAAAAGTAAGAGTATTAAAAAAACCACCTAACATTCATTGGTGTATGAGTTTTTATTTATTTATCTGCTAGTGCTATTACATGAACTTTACAGTATGGGGAATATGGTATAAAGCAAAAATTGTGTAAGATACTCCCATATCTCACCACTCAGACAAAGACCTAAGTACACAGACCACAGGACACAAAAGACCAGATCTGTTCAAGGAAATAGACTAAGACACGGAACTATTTTTCATGGCCTGGAATGAAAATAATAAAACCTCCCTGGATATCTCTAGATCCTATTGCCACTGGCCTTTTAGAAACATACTCATGCTCAGTGTTGACATTAAAAATACTGAGACTAAATTTTTTCAGACTTGTTCCTATTAAAAGATTTGGAGCTTTTTTCCTAATATACTAATTTAAAAAATGTTTGACATTTCTAAATTTACAGGCCCAAACTAGTAAATAGATATATTACAAAAATAGCAATTTTTTCTTTTACATATTTGTTCTTATGTCAGATTTGGTACATTCTGCAAGTCTATGAAATAATGTCAGTGCTGTGACAAAGACAGTTTATATTATAAATTTACCATTATTGTGATATAGTCTTTTCTGGGATACACAGGATTCAGGCACTGAAAACGGGAAACTTTGCTCATAGCAATGAGGTCGCTGAAAAAGACCAGAAAGTACTATGAAAATATCACAAAATGTCACTGTGTTCATCAAATAAAACCTCAGATGAGAGATGGTGACAAAAGATGAAAAAAATTCCACTATTTGATGGTGCAAATATGTGTGCATATGCATAACGATATAAATTATTCCCTAAAACTGGTCAGTTCGCAAAATATACAGTCATACAATGAGCAATAATCAGAAACTATTGACAGTTCTGCCCACAGTACTTACCATGCAATATAGATTCCTATTGAATCAAATTTGACTGCTACACGTCATCATATTCCGTCAACCAGATGCATGCACAAATATATTTATGTATTGCCTCCTATAATTCTGTAATGACTCAGATCAAGTTTACCTTTGTATAAAATATATACTCCTAATCTGAAGAGCCTTGGTAGTAGTGGTCTAAAGCACCCTGTTATTAAGACCAGCTGCCTGCAATTACTGCAGGTTCGAATCTCGCCAGGCTCAAGGTTGACTCAGCCTTCCATCCTTTCTAAGGTAGGTGAGGGGCAATAAGCTGACTTTGTATAAATATACAAAAGGATGAAGGCTATTGCTTAGCACATTGTAAGCCGCTCTGAGTCTCCGGAGAAGGGCGGCATATAAATCAAATAAAAAAAAAAAAATCTGGACCTTTTTAGTTTTTACAGAATCTTCTCAAAGAACATTTCTAACAAATGCATTTAGATAACACATATTTCATATATGAAGAAAAATGTTATTTTTGTATTGTTCTTTGTTTTTCAAAAGTTTAAACAAACCACCCAGAGTCAGTGGGAATCGGGCAGCATATCAATGTAATAAATATTTATTTATTTAAATAAAAAAATATTATTATATCTGTTCAAAACCTGAAGTCACAGCTGCCAATTCTTTAGCTGTTGTTGGCCTTCATATGCACCGAAGTAAATCTCCATTTCTGCAGAACAGATATATTCTATTTATTTATTTATTAAATTTATATGCCACCCATCTCACTGTTGAAGCAACTCTATCAATGTCATTATGGAGATGTAATGCATAGCAAATGATCAGTTTTCTTGTTTTTCAGTCCAAACTGTCCAGTTCAGCTTGTGTCCAATTATTATCTGTATTCAACAATATTCTTTAGCTGGTGTTGTTATTATTAAATTAATATTAACTAGTAATAGTACTACTAGACTCTCTGACCTGTCCTAGCAGAATGAAAAGTGAGAAGGCAGGGTTCATATTCATTTTCTTCAAAAATCTCAAATGGAATTCTCTAAATTCTAGACAAGTCACTCCAGTTTTGGAAAAATATATTACAAGCACTTTACTGAACTTGCTGGTACCTTCCATGTAACTTTAGTTCTGTTCATTGTCAAATCTGTCCTGATAAGGCTGAATAGCTGTAATATAGATTTGTTGCAGAAGAATTCAAAAGTATCCCTACTTTGTGTTATTTTCACTATCTAAAGAGTAAAATGATATTTCTTAAATCTACTAATGATAAATTCATATTAAGCCAATATACAAATAAGAATGGCTGAAATACGGTTCTCTCACTTTTAATCTTAAATCACCATAATTAGTTTCAAAACAATTCCTGGTAAATACTTCTTAAAATATAAGAAAAATATCTTCACAGCAAGAAGTGTGTGCATACCATTTTACAGTCCTAATGAAATATATCAGTTCTAAAATTTGCTTGCCTGAAGATGCAATGAGATCCAAACCTCCCAATGCTCGTAAAACTATTTACAATGAAAACTAAGCCAAACATCTTCTCTATGAAACATTCGCTTTCTAAGTTAAGGAAGTTTAATACACAGGATCAAGGGGAACTGAAAATATCATACTGGTATTGCATGAAAAAGCAATATGGAATCACTAATGCTAAATGTGCTCCTTAATTTTATATTTTCTCTTTCCTTACCTTTACAGCCTCAGTCCTATGGCAGGGGATACTGTTCAAGAGCATTTCTTCCAAGTGCTGTTGTTTAGTTTCTCGTAAAGCTTCACAAAAGGCTGAAAAGGCTTTGGGGCCCCTCTTCGGAAGCAAATTCAAGAATTCTATGTTTTGACTAAAATTTCCAGACTTCGCCTGTATTCATGCAAAAATACATACCATTCAAAGAATATTAAACAGCAGCAATAACAACAAAAATCTATCCAGACCTAGATGATATTATCACTGTTTGCCATCAAAACACTGCTTGCAATGATGAAATTTTGACAAAGTTAATTTATTATAGGTGGCCACAGTCAGCCAGATATTTAAACTGGATTTGCATTTGTATCCACATACCAAATCTTTCCCAAGAACCTGGGATAGGCAGATGTTGTTCTTTGATGGTGTTAAATGTATGGTTGTTATGGCTAGATTCACAGTCTAAGACAATACAAGTCATAATAACGGCCTAAGAACGATTAAGATAGTGTCTATATAGGCAGTTCCAAAGCAGGGAAGTTTTCATTATTATGGTAGGTTGCAGAGTCAGTCATATGTTTAGACTGGATTTGGAATTTTTATCCAACTATCAAGTCCCTCCAAAGGATCTGAAGTAGGCAGATTTTGTTTGATGGTAGTGATTATTTATTAATATTGTTGTTTTAGTAGTAATAGTAGGCAGATTTTGTCTGATGGTGATTATATTATTATTATTGATTTAATCTTCAACGTAATCATCGCACAATCAGCCACATTTCAGACTGGATTTGGCATTTTTGTCTACCTATCGAGTTCTTACCAAGGATAGATATAGATAGATAGATGTTACAGATACCATCACAGGATGGAAGCTATTCCCAGTAAAGCCACCTTTTGCAATTGACTGATGGCAAATTTGTTAATGCCAGTGGTGTTCAAATGGTGCTCCAGTTGTTTTGGGATTGCACCCAAAGAGCCTATTACTATTGGTATTACCTTTGCTTGCCTTTGCCACCATCATTCTATTTCTATTTCTAGGTCTTTGTGTTTAGATAGAATTCTTTAGATAGAATTCTTTATTGACCAAGTGTGATTGGACACACAAGGAATTTGTCTTGGTGCATACACTCTCAGTGTACATAAAAGAAAAGATACATTTGTCAAGAATCATAAGGTACAACACTTAATGATAGTCATAGGGAACAAATAAGCAATCAAATCACATTAGGAAACAGTCAATATAAATCTTAAGGATACCAGCAACAAGGTTACAGTCGTACAGTCATAAGTGGGAAGAGATGGGTGATAGGAACAATGAGAAGATTAATAGTAATGCAGACTTAGTAACTAGTTTGACAGTGTTGAGGGAATTATTTGTTTAGCAGTAATGGCGTTTAGGGAAAAACTGTTCTTGTGTCTAATTGTTCTGGTGTGCAGTGCTCCATAGCGTCGCTTTGAGGGTAGGAGTTGAAACAGTTTATGTCCAGGATGCAAGGGGTCTGTAAATATTTTCACAGCCCTCTTTTTGACTTTTTTTGTCTTTCTTATCGACAATTGTTAAGTCCAGAGTGTCATGTGAAAGTGCTTGTCTGCTTGAATTCTAAAATCCTAGAGCAGTGATGGCTAACCTTTTTGCCATCACGTGCCAGGAGAGGGGGAAGTGCGGGGGTGCGTGCCCATACCCATAATTCTATGTGCCCCGCCCCCGTGCGCACAACCCCACCACCACTCTCCCCGCTCCTGGCATGTGATGGCCCGGTAGGCCTGTTTTTCTCTCTTCCCAGCCTCCAGAGCCTGGGGACAGCAAAAAATGGGCCTTCTGGTCCCACTGGAAGTTGGCAAACGGGCTGTTTCCGACCTCTGGAGGGCCTCCGGGGAGGTGGGGAAGACCGTTTTCACCCTCCCCAAACTCCTAGAAAGGCTCTGGAGCCTGTGAAGAGAGAAAAACAGGCCTTCCCCACCACTCCCTGAGGCCCTCTGGAGGCAGGAAACAGCCTGTTTCCCTACTTCTGTTCGGCGTGCACATGTGCGCCGGAGCTGAACTCGCGTGCCCACCGATTTGGCTACATGTGCCACCTGTGGCATGCGTGCCATAGGTTCGCCATCACGGTCCTAGAGCAATTTAACTTAATTTTCTTTGACTTTCTCTATTTTATGGTCCCATCACTTCTTGCTTGCAGGCAAATAATATTTTTTGCAGATCTTCCAATGTATCATTGTTACTACTTTGTCATGCTGTTGTCTGTAGTGAGTCTGGCCAATCTTCCTGTAGCAGCTTACCAGGTGGTCCACTATTTCTTCAGCTTGGTTGCATAGGCAGCACTTACTGTCTGTTGCTGTCTTCTCAATTCTGGCTTTCTATGTATTTGTCCTCAAGGCGTCGTCTTGTGCAGCCAGAATTAGTTCCTCGGTCTCTTTCTTCAACTTTCCTGCTCTTAATCATTTCCAGGTCTTGTTATCTGCTTTTCCTGTTTGTTTGTTTGTTTTTTTAATGTACTGGCCATGTAATGCTTTGCCTTTTCATGTCTCCATTCTATTTTTCATTTGGTCTTTCTTGTCTCTTCAAAAGTCAGTAAGCCTTCCTGGTGTACTAATTTCAATGCATCTTCTTCATTGCTTTTAGATATTCTTCCAAAGTCCTTTTTTTCATCTTCAACCATCTGATGCAGTTGCAACAATTCATGCCCACCTATTTGCCTTGGTAGATAGTCTGTCAATGTCACTGCAAGGATGAAGGGCATTCATTGTCATTGTTTTCTGGTCTTCCTATCCTTTGTTTTTAGTTCTGCTTGAGTCCAGTCCACTATTCTAGCGGTGTATCTAATGACTGGAATTGCCCCAGGTGTTGATTGCCTTGATGATATTTCATCCATTGAGTTTTAAGATCTTCTTCACTCTAATCTTTTTCTTGACTTCAGTGTGCTTGATGTTGTCAGCTTGAAGGATACCCAGGTATTTGTGGTATTCATCTACACCCAGACTCTTAATGTTATTTTCCTGGGACATCTTGATTCCTTCAGTTTTCACGATTTCTCCTTGTTTGATAGTGAGTGTGGCACATTTGTCCAATCCAAACTCCACTGCAACATCTTGGCTACATGTATGGACAGTGTTGAGCAGCAATTCTATTTCAGATGGTGTTTTTCCATACAGCTTCAGAACCTCCTTGTAAAGGAGGAGGGATAGTCTGGCAGATGTTTTTGATTTATTATTATTGTTGTTGTTGTTGTTACTGTTAATTGTTATTACCCATCCCATCCAGTCAAGTAGGGAAGGCATGTTGCAGATGCCTTAAGTTAAAGAATTTCGACTGGCAGAGTCTAGGAAGAGTGTTCTTTGCCGCCACACCAGCCCTGTGGAATAATCTCCCCACTCTCCTGGCCTTCTAAACTCCTTCTTTAAAAGGAGTTAAAACATGGCTCTGCACCCTTGCTTGGGGGATCTCAAAAGGGCCCGCAGCTGTGCGACTGGTTGGAGCCTTGAGAACTCTCCCCTCGCATTTTTAATCAATTTTCAATCATCCTTGCTTTCTTTTAAATTCTGATTATATTTCATTTTTAATTCTTACATGCTGGCAGTTTTTATATTTTGGCAGTAAGGTCTGCTCCTCCTAGTGGTGCTGCTGGATACTACCCGCCCATTAGGGTGGTGATAAGCTAAGCACAGACCAAACCAAGGTCAGATGCAGGCAACAAGCCAGTCAGTCAAGGTGGTGGGTTTTGGGGTTTTTTTTGCAACCAATGGATCTGTAGCCATCTCTGTCAAAATGCAGACATGACCAGGATGCTGCATTTGATCATGCAAGATGGCATTTGTCAATCCGAAAAGCATGTGTTGTTTTTATATATTAGCATTTTATTGTACAGCAACCAGAGTCACTCTCTGAGAGCGATAGTTTATTGTTTATAGTTTACTTTATTGTCATTGCATATGGTACAACAAAATTAAATGCCATCCTCAGTGTACATTATAACTATAAAAACAAAAACACATACATCCTTTACATTCTATATGATTGAAATTGAAAACCCGATATTGCACTATACCGTAGAATTCAATGTGGTTATTGCCCTGCGATAGAAGCTGTTTTTCAGCCTATTTGTCCTTGTTTTTATTGACCTGTACCGTCTGCCAGATGGTAATAGTTCAAAAAAAGGGTGCACAGGATGAGACGAATCTTTAAGAATGTTTTGAACTTTCTTAAGGCAGAGGGAGCTATAAAGCTCTTCCAAGGAGGGGAGAGGGCAACCAATGATCCTCTGGGCAATGACGTTGACCCTCTAGAGTGCTGTCCTAGCTGCCACTGTGCAATTGGCAAACCATACACAGATGCAGTAAGTTAAAATACTCTCTATGATGCAGCAGTAGGCAGCCACCATTTTGATAGGGATCAAAAATACGAAAAATCAATCATTCCATCTAATAATATTTTCAACGCTCATAGTTTTCATTAATCTTTTTCCTATACTATTACCTTTTGTCTCACAAAAAGCAACTTAAGTTTTTTGTTCTTCTGTTCAATCATGTCCTATTCACCAAGACTACCTAAACAAGTTTTCTCAGCAAGGTTTTTCAGAGATGGTTTGCCACTGCCACCTTCCTAGGGTTGAGAGAATGACCAGTTCAAGGCCATCCATCCTTGTGCCTAAGGTGAGGCTAGAACTCACATTCTCCTGATTTCTAGCTTTATGCCTTAACCACTACATCAAACTGGCTCTCAAATATTAATATACCAAGAAAAACTCACAGGGGATGAGAAATATAAATATTAAATATTTATTCTGTTTCACTGAACATACAATGCTTAAGATAGTGACAATAAAAAAACCCCTACATAATAATTTTAAAGTTTGTCATGCAATTAAGCACACTGATACATAAAGAAGTTCAGATCACATCTCATAAATATAACATTCTATATAACAGTTTTTCTTTGTTTTAATAAATAGGAATAGAAATAAATCTGGTTGTTATTGGTGAGTTTGTCTCCCAGCTTGATAGCTAGAAAATTATATCGCTTTCCAACATTTACATTCCTACAATATATTGGTCAAATTTTTATCATTCAACACACAGCAAGACAATTGCAATTTAGGAAAAATATGGAATATGAATATTTCAAAAGCATTCCAATAATTTAAGTTACTATGTTTAATGATGCAAATGATTTTAAAAATTTACTTTTGAGAACTACTGAGGAAAGAGATTCTTACATCAATAGCTATATTTTGCTTACTTATCTAAGCACTGCCTGCTAAAACTTATTTGTTTTATTTCCTCTTCTACTTCTTACTCTGCAATGTGGCTTGTAAGACAGAAAATTTATCAAGCAAACCTTCTCTTTCTATTGGTTTCAGTACTGGTGGCCTAAAGTAAAAAAAAGAAATATCTGTCCCACTTAAAAAGTGTTCCCATTCATATTTAGAAACAATTCTCACCACAGATGATCAAGCAAGACACTATAAATTTTCATTCATCTATAAGGATTTAATTATACCACTATATGCTACCTGAAACTGCTGGTATTAATTCATGAAGAATGCAATGTTAACATTTGAAAGCATAAACAATATGTTAAAGCAAAGGTCACTTGGGGTAATTAAAATTAAGCCCAGTTATGATAAAACCAAACACACCTGTATCATCTCCATCATTGTTTCCGTGATAATATCTTTTTCTATAAGATGTTCCATTAGTTCCTTCAATACTAGTTGACTTGCTAGGGATACACGGTTCTTTCTGAGAATTTCTTGGTGACATTTCTGCATCCCACATGCACCCAGCATCCTAGAAACAAAACAAATCTAAATGGAAATATCACATCTGCTCTTCCCATCTTGCATGATGTTTAAAACTTACAACAAGCACATAAGAGGCAAGTGTTTGAATATTTAATTTAGTTAAACATTTTGTCTAGAATATAATTCCAAACCTACTAATGGCTATAATAGGGATATTTCCAATTTAAGTTTTAAATATTTAAATTTATCTTTAAGCATTGGAATACAGATATTATAGATTCTGGCAAAATTACTCAGACCTGCAAGTCAAGTAAGGTCAAGGTTAAAGTAAGTATTTCTTGGATGTTATGGCCCGCCAGCGGCCAGCAGAGCTGGCAGCAGATTCGGACAGTGAGGAGGTTGGGGAGGAATGTGGGCCAGTCCTGGAGTCTGGGGAAGGCTCGGACAATGGCTCTGAGTCAGCGGCAGAGAGGGGCCCAAGGCCATCTGGTAGTTCTTTGCTGCCTCCGGAGTCTCCAGAGTCTGACATCAGCGAGGCAGAACAGCAGCATGAGCCTGCTCCCAGTGTGCGCATGCACAGAGCTGCCAGGAGACAGGAACAATTAAGGAAACAGGATCGACTTGGGACTAAGGTTGGGGATGATTGGCCCTTCCCATAAGACATAAAAGAGACGCGACATGAGCTTTTGCAGGAAGCAATTAGTTCATCTGGCCGATTCAAGATTTGAAACTTCTATTTGAGACTCTGTGCCAAGTTTGGCCTTGCCCTGCGTCTGGAAATTAGCTCTTTGGCAGTGTTCCATGTGAGATAGGTGGGTGTTGATAACCTTCCTCTGAAAGAGGAATCAAGCCTTGCAGACTGTAAATGAAAGTAATTTACAGCCGTATGAATTAAAGAGGTTTGCCAGGACTAAGTTTGTGCTGTTTAATTTTTAAGGAAGCCTAGGTCAGAACATTGGACATATATGAAACCATTCTTGCAGCACAGTAATATACCCAACTAAAAGTCTGGGAACTATACAGACTTTTTTCTATTCCTTCTATTACTGTTTTCTGTTATTTCTTAATAGGATAATTCTTTTATCTCATCTTAATCACTGAACTGCTCCAATCAACCAACAGCTATCACACAAGTGCAAATCAGCTACTGAATTTCACAGCAAACTCTGTGGTATGTTATTACCTGATAATGTTGGATGAATAAGTCTACTCAAAAATAGAATGGTGGCTTGAAATGTTGGTCATAGCTTCTTCCTTTCCAAAAAATAATTTTACATTTGGTTATTTAAGTCAGCATCAAATCTACATAGCTTTTGGTTGTTTTTAATGGGGCATTCATTCAGACAACAATAAAAAGCACACCAAAGAACAGCCAACAACTTCAGGCAAAGAAGAACAAGTTTCCTTCACAGCTTTCCCCTTCCAAATGGGTGATTCCTATTTAAAAATATATTTTAAAAATGTGTTCTGCTATATTTATGTTTATATACTACCAGAGTCAACAAACATTACTCTCAGCAGATATATCATTCTATGTGGACTTAACAATTATACAGGAATTTTTATAAATATCTCACACATTAGCAAGGTACACTTGTTAATAATATTTAAAAGCTATACCCTCATTTTCAAAATAAACCCCGCAAGATAATGAGAGCTATGTCACAGCAAATATTTATGAATGATGCATTCATAGCTTTATGTAATCCAGACACGGAACTTGCTGAATTAATTTTCATTTTGCACAGAAAGCATGAAAAACTCCAGTCATATAATAACTGACATCTATGACAGTGCTACCACAGATGTATATAACCATTATTCCATAATCAGATAAACAGAAAAGAGCTTTAATTTTGTGCAAGGTTCTTTGCAGAGAGAGGGAGGGAGGGAAAAAACTTCCAATGCTATTCAAGTCCAACTATCTTTTGTAACTAAAGAATTTCTAAAGCTGATTTTTTAAAAAAAAAATTAGAACACCTCTTCATGCAAATCCCGCCTCCCTCCTCTCCTTTTTTAGTCCTCAAGTGACCTCCCAAAGGAAGTCATCCTTTCCTCTCGCTCCACTTGCACTTAAGAGGGAGAGGTGAAACCCAAGTGATGGGACGGCTGCAAAAATCATAGTTAAACCCTGAACACCGAAAAGAGTTTCAGAAACTCAACGTGCTCTTCCCATCCAGGCTCCTGCATGCTGAGCTGGAAAAAAACAAAACGGGTGAGAAAGACAAAAGGCGAGGGGTTAACCGGGGCAGGTGGGGTGAGGAAAGTAGGCAAGACTCTCGGGAGGAAACGTCAAAGGCCCAAAGTGACAACTCAGCCCCCAGGCGCAGCCTCGCCCTCCCAAGGCACCGAGCCGCAATTGCAGAGCGGGCGGTCCTTCTGCTCCATCCCTTGCCATCCCCGCAGGCGGGAGACTTCGCCAGGCTCCCTCCATCTAATTCTACCTGCTCCACTCCCGTCCCTTTGGCGCCGGATCCTGACTTAAGAAGGGCGCCGCAGGAGCCACCGCCAAGCAACGCACGGCACGTTCCGGTCCTTTCTTTTCGGCGACGCCAGACCTGCTAGGCCGCAGGCGGAAAAGCGATTTCCCGCTCAAATTCCTCGCTCTGTAAGACAGCAGGAAAGGAAAAAAAAAAGAAAAAGCCAGCATTCTTGATCACGTGGGCGCGCCCTGGCCTCCTTGCCCTTTGTGCGCTTGCGCGAGTGGCGGTTCCCGCGCGTGCGCGCACAGTCCTTTCTTTCCCAGGACAAAGGGAAAAGATTCCCGCCAGGTTTTTGTTTTTTTTTGGTTTTTTTTTTGCAGAATTCAGGATTTTCACCTGTTCTAGATCCAGGCGGCAGTTGGTTTTGCTGATTTATCCAATCTTTGGACTTTCTTGCGACTGCGTCCCTTATGAAAAAGATTTCCTTGTGGCTTTCTTGCTGGCCCTTCCCCTACTGCACCTTGTTTACACTGAGTTAAAACGAGACTGGAGAGTCACGCTGCGGCCGGATGCCGCTGAACTACAACTCCCAGCAACCTCAGCTAGCAGGTTCAATAGTGAAGAGTTTTGGGAGTTATAGTCCAGCGACGATAAGGCAGTCTCACAGATTAGTGATTCCTCCTGTTTGTATTTACATTATTATGCTACCTGCTTGTAACTAAGCCATGATATATTGAAGTAATAGGTACAGGAATTGCCATACTAATTGTTAATGTACCTTGAAGTCTGTTGATTCTTAGCAACCACAGAAATAGATTTTCTCCATAATGATCTGTCTCTAACCTGGTCCTTCCCAGTCTTCCAGTAGTGCATCCGTTGCAACTGTAATAAGAGTCCATCCATCTTTTTTTTTTTTTAATTTGATTTATATGCCGCCCTTCTCCGGAGACTCAGGGCGGCTTACAATGCGTTAAGCAATAGCCTTCATACTTTTGTATATTTTATACAAAGCTTATTGCCCCCACAAACTGGGTCCTCATTTAACCTACCTTAGAAAGGATGGAAGGCTGAGTCAATCTTGCTAGTGATCTTGCTCGTCTTCTCTTTCCTTGCACCTTTGCCAACATTAAACCCTTCTCCAGACAGCTGCTTTTACTATTTTCATTACTATTGTTTGTAAACTAACAATTACGATTTAGTGTGTTGCAGGAACTGCACCAATTGTTTTGTTCAGTAAAACATGACAAAAGTATCCAGAATTTAGCATGCTATGTGAGCACAGCTTTTCACTCATAAAATAAACTCTGTAAGTAATTTTTGTCTCTACAGATGTCCTCAACTTACAATCACAATTGAGCCCAATATTTCTGTTGTTAAGTGAGTTTTGCCCCATTTATGAGGTTTTTTTGCCACAGTTGTTAAGTGAATCACTGCAGTTGATATGTTAGTAACCCAGTTGTTAAGTGAATCTGACTTCCCTATTGACTTTGTTTGTCAAAAGGTCGTAAATCATATGACCTTGGGACACAAACGGTCATAAATATGCCAAGCATCTGAATTTTGATCACATGATCATGGGGATGCTGCAAAGGTCGTAACTCTGAAAAACAGTCATAACTCACATTTTTCAGTGCCGTTGTAACTTTGCCATTGTAAATTGAGGACTACCTGTATTTATATGAAAGCTATCAAACTTTCGCTTACTTTTTCTTGTTCAGAACTAGAAAAGTGATGCTAATAAATAAGAAAGCCTTTTAACCATTCAGTCAGCAGGTGGCAGCATCAGTCCAGCTTCAGCTAGGTCCAGGAAAAAATACAAGCCTGTGGATAAGATTGGCTTGACAGTAGACTGGTGAAGAATGCAACCCCAAACCATATTCATATTCTTGTCAAGCAAACTACATGGACTTGTCTATGAAATCAAGAATTGACTTTGACATGAATGAGACTTGTTATTATTTTAATGAGTTATGAAAAACATGTTTTTCTCTAAAGGCCCCTGGGAATCAATTTATTAAAGAAAAGGATAGCTGAATTATAGCTTTGCGATTTCATTAACAGGAAAAGATTTAATTAAATGAATTAATCATTTTAATCAATTATTTTATTTAACTAATCTGTAATGTAATTGGCAAAGGGGGGACTCCATCTTCCCAAGCTGTTAAATTTTTTTGCACGGAATAAGAACAATAATGTGTTCTGTAGGTACACTAGTATAAATAATTTGCAATCATTAGGTAAGCAAATAGCTTGCCTATCAACTGAATCTGATGTGTTACTTAATACAGATAGTCCTTGACTTACGATCACAATTGAGCCCAAAATTTCTCTTGCTAGGTGAGACAGTTTTTAAGTGAGTTTTGCCCCATTTTATGGCCTTTCTTGCCACAGTTGTTAAGTGAGTCATTGCACTTGTTAAGTTAGTAACACAGTTATTAAATGAATCTGACTTCCCCATTGACTTTGCTTGTCAGGTCACAAAAGGTGATCACATGACCTTGAGACACTGCAACAGTTATAAATGTAAACCAGTTGCCAGATGTCCGAATTTTGATCGCATGACCACGAGGATGCTGCAAAGGATGTGTGAAAAACTGTCATACCTCACTTTTACATTGCTGTTGTAACTTTGAAATAGTCACTAAATGAACTGTTATAAGTTAAGGATTACCTGTAGCCCAGATTCCCTGGAGACATTCCATTGAGCAACATATAGTTCTTAACATAGGCATGTATGTACAGGAAAATCCATTAAAGGTAGTAATGTTGTGTCTTTGACCTACATTGCAGATGTGAATATAGAGTCTTTGATCTCGTCCCTCTTACGCATTGTTTGTTTTCCAATGTACAGTCCCCAGTCAAAAAAAAGTAATGAAATTCCCCACCTTTCTTAAGCAAATTTGGGGAAGATGTTTCCTATTGGAAACTGAATAGTAAGCTGCTATCCTAAAATAAATGATATAATTGCACTCTTCTTGGCTTGTTTAGCATTAGGCATATGAATCATAGGCAATATAGGGTTAAGTTCTATGTGGTCCAAGAAAATTGCACATGCCTTCCACCTGAAAGATTAGTAATGTTTCCAAAACAAAGGATCATTTTATATTTTACAGTAAATATAAAATCTGTGCATGTCATTTTCCATCAGGTAACATTTCATTTCTCATAATAGGAAAAAAAAATCTGTTCAGTGATTTGTCTATGATTCCCATCTCTCTTGAAATGTGTCATTTAGGTTGTTAGTAACAAATTAAGATTCAGTTCATCGGGTTAATTGAATATTACTTGCAAAAATAATATAGAGATAACAGGGATCAATTCTGTTCTATTACCTGCCTATATAATATGTGTGTATGCCTTATATAAAACCAAGATTTCTTATTTTCCTCTTTATGCATATATTTATGTTCATATTTATACTATTGAAATAAATGGTGGTAATAACCAGAAAATATATTTATTTTCTGTGTTTTGAAAAATAATTAGTTTAATTACAAGCATGCATAGAGGCAAGGGAGATTTTGGGATTCCATTCTGATTGCAACAGTTTATAGATAGTATTTGGCAGGAAAGATAGTTTTAGGATCTAAGTGAATAAAAATATAGGACATCATGCAGGGTAGAGAGCCAATGTAAAGATTGCACCTGATTAGTGGAGAGATGGATTATTTTAGCAACTGAACTCTAAACAAAGGTGAGGGGTCTGAGACAGACAACATACAATCAGAAATAAGTTTGCATTCAAATCAGGTCATGTAACAAGTAGAAGGATGCAAATTACAGATGTCAACTCAAGTTATTTTCCTTGTTATGTTTATTGGTCTCTCTCTCTCACGGATTGAATTAGGGATTATCTGAAAAGATGACCAGAAAATGTCAACAGAAAATCATTCCTGCTATTTTTCATATGTGTTCTGCAAAGAATACATATGGAACAAGAAATGGCACAGAGTCTTACAAAATATGCAGGATGAACTATCACTGGTATTAATTAAATGGCAGAATCATTATCTTTTGTGTGTGTTTTTTTTAATATAACTGTATTTGACATGTTTGTTTTCATATTTTTTTCACTGTATGCCACCCAGATTTCTTGTGAAATGAGCAGCCATATGCAATTGATGAATAAATCAATAATTGAAATAGCAATAGTACTTAGACTTATATACCACTTTATAGTGCCTTACAGCCCTCCCTAAATGATTTACAGAGTCAGCATATTGCCCCCAACAATCTGGGTCCTCATTTTACCCACCTCTGTAGGATGGAAGGCTGAATCAATCTTGAGCAGTGAGAATTGATACTCATTTTAATCAGTGGGAAAAAATATTGTATGTGGTAAACTGCAAAGGCTCCCAAACATTTCATTCAAATTGACTTTTATATCTTAATCGAATAGGACATGAACCAGGAGTCCACATATGATGTCACCGTAAACAGCATACTCTACAAAGTATAGCCCCCTAAACAGCTTACTGTATAGCCAAAAAATCACAAAACATTTATGAAACTAAAACTTATGAGACAAAGCAAAATCTTTGAAGATTATATAATATGAATGTGAAAACTATGAGGGACTTCTTAATCCCCTGCCTATGTTCTCTCCCCCCACCCACTTCTCTCTCTCTCTTTCAAAAACAAGGTAGGCAAAGCATGCAGAATGCAGCTTCTGCTTTTCCAACACTTTAATAACACAATAGGAGCCCTTTGAGTCAGGTGACCAGAAAGGAGGGAAGAAGTTTTGAATGGAGAAGTTGACTATATTCTGAGATGCTGACCAAGTTTGTCTCTTGCAAAAATACATTGAGGGAATTTTTCTGTTGTGTTTTTTTTTCCCCCAACTGGGACCTCTGGCCCATTTCTGAATTTCTCCCATAGTATCTGCCCAACTGGCTTGATCTGGTAGGGTTGGCAAGATGCAGATTCCATCAATTAAACAATGCCACCTATTGGGATCCCAGAAATGCACATTCTCCGTAACAGCACCTGCCTTCTGGAATTAGGTTCCCTCCAAAATCCAGACAATTCTCACCCTGTTGGGATTTTAAAGATGTGGGTCTTTTGCACAGGCCTATAGAAAATATGATTGATGCCCCTTTCTCTCTTTCTTTCTCTCTGCCTTCCCCCTGTCTTTTTTTCTTGTGTTTTGTTCGAATATTTGTTTTGTTTTTTTCTATTACTCTTTGTTTGTAAAAGTTTTAATGAGTCATTAGGAGCCAGGTGCCATATAAATTTAATTTATCCATTCATTCATATTTATAAAAGTATCCATCTCACAAAATGCGATTCTGGGTGGTACACAATATTTTAAAAAAATTAAAAATCAACACTTAAAAATTAATACAATGTTTTAAAAAGGCAAGGAGAGCAACAGATACAAGAATGGCAACACCTCAACTACCCACCATTCCCTTGAGAACCTGCAATCCTGATTCATAGCCAAGTTCTGAGGGATTTGCAAAAAGTTAGCAGGAATTGAGCCAGCTTGACCTTGAGATGGGGGGTGGGGGGAGTGGTGTTCCATTAGGTGCATGCCATGACAGAAAATGCCTGCCTTTAGGTTCCCACCAGATAGGGCTCTTTACCAGACAGACCCTACAACATATCTCTTCTTCCAGATCTGATGGGATGGGCAAATGTAATGGGAAGAAGTGTTCCCTCAAATAACCTACCACCATGCCATAAAAGATTTTAAAAGCCAAGCCAGCACCTTGAATTGGACCTGGAAGCAGACTGCCATCAAATGTGGCTTGTGGAATAGAATAGGGGTGAAATCCAGCAGGTTCTGACAGGTTCTGGAGAACCAATAGCAGAAATTTCGAGTAGTTCGAAGACCGGCAAATACCTCTGGCTGGCCCAGAGTGGGGTGGGAATGGAGATTTTGCAGTATCCTTCTCCTGCCATGCCCACCAAGCCACGCCCACCAAGCCACACCACGCCCACAGAACCAGTAGTAAAAAAAAATTGAATTTCACCACTGGAGTAGTGTAATGTGTACCATTCTAGAGATATACAAAAGTGCTTGCACTGTGTTCTGCACTGTGTTCTGTACCAGCTGAAGCTTCCAGATACTTTCCACTTCTCCCCGCACAGCAAATTTTGAAGCCATTCTGTTCTTGGAGAGTTATTGCACTCACAGTGTCCAAGCCATTTTACATGATGTCTTTCAGACATTCTGTTGGGGAGGGTGCGATAAAAACTGACTTTCAGCACAGAAAATCAATGTACAAATTCTTGTAAATTGAAAATTGGACTAAAGGCAAAAAATGCAGTGGTAACTGGGAGCTTGCAAGTCAACAGTAATCAGATTTTAAAAAGCATACAATACCTCTGCATCTGAAAGACTTCAGAGTGCCTGCCTTGTGCTTACATCAAAAATGCTTTAGATATGGTGCTGAACTGTTTGCCATGTTTCTATTAAATGGCAAATAGGTTTTGGACAGTGCCGCTATTATATTCTTCATATACCCAAATGCCTTCAGCATAAATCAAGTCTTAATCATGTTCACAATACTTGATAAAAACTGTTCGGTGGGACACCTTTTTGCTAATGTCCCCAAGTAGGTTATTAGAAGTGAGGAAGCTCAGAGCACCAAGGACTTCACACTTCAACCCTGAGCTACGTATATTCTCTTCTGTTGAAAGTCATTGTGTTTGGCAACGTATAGAATATGTGTTTGTCCAAGATAACGTCATGAAGAAAAGTTAGAAGAACCCAGGAGAGTGTTATGGGGCACATGAAACTTGTGAATAGTCAATTGTCCACGTGGGAATTAATTCAAACTGGAAGATTAGGGCCAAGTCATCTTCCTCTATCCAGGAATGAGTGCGTCTGAAAGAACTATTTTTTAATAGAAAGTTCTGTTTTCCATTTCCAGCACTCTATTCTTTTGTGACTATCCCTCAGCCAAATAGACACAGGAATCATATAGTTGCTCTGTTTCAAGGGATTCCTAAAAGTGCATTGCTTGACAGGTAAAGACTTACTCGACTATGGTAACATCTTCCATTATTTGTTATTCTGGATGCAAGAGATCAGCCGATAGATTTTCTGTGATCAAATGTTTTATTTTATTTGAACATTCCTTGGCAGCGCTGGATTTATGCTTTTAAAATCTAGCAAGATATTAAATGTATTTTGCATACTCTGTTTTACAGTTTTGCATATTTAAAAAAATAATGTTAAAATTCATCCTTCTGCAGTGTAACAATCAATAAAATAACATTTATTGTTCATTACTACTGGTTTTAGCAGCTGATGCATAATTTTCACACATGAATCTTTTGAACATACCTGGAAATTATTCAGATTTTTCTGTTAGAAAAACTTAAAAGTGGCAGTCTTAGTATTATCTGAATTTTAAATTTGCCACCAAGGCTTTCTTTCTTTCATACTTACATGGAGCAGTCACCACTTACAATGTTGTGTCTATTTCAGGTAAAATTAGTGAAATCTGATTTACTAGCCCCCTTCACCAAAGACGTATTTGATTTTTTAAAAAAATTAAATTCTTTGGAAACTATATTGCACTAGCTTGTATGAACTGTTTGTATATAAAAGCTTATTTTCATCATGAGAGATTCTAAGGTTGTGACAAAGATCCATACCAGATTCATTATCCTCATAACAGGAAATACTCCACATGTACATATCGTGATTCACATAAAGCAAGCCCAGTTTCAATAAATAAGAGAAAGGGGACACTTCAGTAACATCCTCTGGGCGCTGTCCTCTGCATTACAGAAACCCTACTTGCCCCTACTCGATTTTAAGGAAGATGTTCATTGTTACGGTTAGCTTCCATTCAGGAGAATGTTGAAATAAATATTTGGATAAAATGCCTACTCCTGGCAGAAAACACAGACTAATACAAATGCTAACACTTATCATGACAAGTATGACACAGAAAATAAGAGAAACCAGGTTTAAGATGAATCATCACCATTGTAATGTATTTTATGGGCTGATTTTAATTTTTCCAGGAAAATCTTTTAAAATCATCCTGGGCCTAGACTAGTTTATCAGTGAAATTTAAGTTAAAAAAAATTAAAAGCAACTTCCTGCTTTTTAAAAAAAATCTTTATTTCACTGGCTCTCTAACCTGCCCTTTTCTTCTCTCTCTCTCCAGACTTCTGTTTATATTAGCTAGGCAGGATGATTAATAATCCATGTCTACAATCTGCCTCCTCCAGATATGCCAACCTGTCTTTTGTTCTCCACTTCCTAGGCAGCCTAAGCTACTGTTCAATCCTAAGAACATATGAATGATTTTGGAAATGTCTAACCGTATCAGATGAAATGTCTAAGAACCTTTCTGCCTCTCCCCACGCCCTGAAAGAAACTCCAAAGGAAGCAAAGGAGTCCTTACCATGGCTGCATGGCTACAGTGCGTGCATTTTTCATAAAAGAGAGCCAAACCCTTGCAAACAAACTTTGCTTAAGTTGTAGCACAGGCAACAATACCAAGCTGATAATGGGCTCGAAAGAAGTAATGTGGTAATACTGGCACTGCTTATCAATCTCCAGCCTTTCAGTCAAGGTTTTGAAGGTTGAAAGTGTCCTTCAAAGACTTCATCACCAGTCGCATTCTCATATGCAGGAGGTGGAGTGAGGGGCTCTAGGCGTTCCAGACGCTCTTCGCTTCCTTTGAGTTCATGAGTATCTGAGACAAAGCGTTTCAGTCTTGGTAGGAACAGTCGGAGGCGCAACCTCGAGTGCAGATCTGTTTCGGAGGCTCGCCGTGCACCTGGCTCCACTGAGACACTGAATGTCTCCACCACAGTCTCTCCATGGGCAGTAGGCTCAATAACCACACTATAGGGAGGGGGTTCTCCTTGGGCTATTCCAGGACTAGATGTAATGGTCCAAATTGTGGGCGCTGAATCTGACAAGTAGCCAGTAGCCACCACTTCCTCATATGTTGGTGCTTCATAGGTTGCGTTGTCTCTGTATTAAAAAAAAAATGGGAGGAAAGTTCAAAATAACTGCTTCCTTGGGTCCATGAGGAACAGTTACCTATTTTTTTAATGCAATGCAAGCAAGATTCTAAATCATTTCAAGCAAGTGGGTTTATTGTGTCTAATTTCTACTTAATACCCATAATTGCATTCTATATCCCATTTGATTATTACTCTGCAAGAATGCAAAAATCTTCTCCTTTTCTGTAAATTATGCTATATATTTCAACTTCAGAACTATCACTGATATAAATAAGCACTGACAGTAATCTAGTATTCTTCCGGTAGATTGTCATCTCTTTTATGCACTATTGGGCATGTGATGCAATGATGATTATTAATGTTATTTCCATACAATGATAAGCTAGAGCAGTTCCCAAGAAAATCTTAAATGAAGAAGAAAATAATTAAACCAACCATTTTTAAATGCAATAAAAACAATTAACAAGTTTCACTTTTTTAAAAAAAAAAGGAATAAACTGAGCAACTTAAAAGGCAATCTGGTAGTGGAACAAATTGTTATATTCCAAATTCCTGGGTTAACAGACATGTCTCTGATTGATTGAATGTGGTCACCCAACTCATGAATGGCGACTTTAAGTGGCTTACATATGGACAAAAGCATAACAACAAAATGCTTAGACACACTGTAGTACGACATAACTGAGACCATGTCACAGTTTAGTGTAATCCAAAACCATTACAAAAGAGTTTATCCCACATACTGGCCCAAACCCCAGGGGTGGGGTGGGTGGAGAATGGGTTGTTTTAAACCTTATGGAAAGCCATCACAGCAGAAACCACCCAAATCTCAGAGACTATATTGTTCCAAAAAGTAAGCACTGTAACAAAAACCATGCTTTCTGGTTCCAGTAGATGACATTGTTTTCTATGGAAGGGACCTGAAGCACACCTACTTTGCTGGATAGTCATTTAAAACACAGCCCTGGGGTCTACTTGCATTCCCCTTGGAAGAGTTCCCTGATTTAAGCTGCTACAACTGAGAAATCCCTAATTCTGGCTACCACACAGCTTCCCCAGAAGATCATAGAATATCAGATGAACATTACTAAAAAAAAAGATAATGTTTTGTGCAATGGTCAAAAGAGTTTTGCCCCATTTTACAACCTTTCTTGCCACAGTTGTTAAGTAAATCACTGTGACTGTTAAGTTAATAAACAACTGTTGTTAAGTGAATCCAGCTTCCCCATTGACTTTGCTTGTCAGAAGGTTGCAAAAGGTTATCCCCTAGGACACTGCAACCGTCATAAATATGAGTCAGTTGCCAAGCTTCTACATAAGCAACTGTCATAAGTGTTAATTATGATGGTCATAACTCATTTTTTTCAATGCCATTGTAACTTTGAATGGTCACTAAACAAACTGTCGTAAGTCAAGGACTACCTGCAGTGCAATCTTATCACTTTTTAGATGTGCTGGGATTACAGAACAGAATTCTCAGTCAGCTGGTTCTCTATGAAGTTGGGTTAGAATTCTAGGAACTGCATTCTCAATCCATCTGGAGAAAGGCAGGTAGTGGTAATATGAATTAAACTCTCTAGCCCAATCAGAGTAGCTGCCTTGAGTCTGATTTTACTACAGAATGAATGAATAGAAATGCATGCATGCATGTCAGCCCTCAATGGGTATGTGAAGAAACATCATGCTGCAGTGAAGTTACTGTCTTCATGTCTTGCTTATAGATTTCCCAAAACGCTGGAGCGCGCATCACTGGAATTAGGATTCTAAATTAGAAAACTCCTTGGTATCTGCCAGTTTCCCTTAAACTAGTGTCAGAAATGGATGCAAATATCCAGTGATTAAGATATGTGGAAATTAGCACAACTAAATGGTCTTACCCATTGTGATTTTGTCTTCTTGGAGCAGCCTGGGCCTCTTCTCCTGCGTTCTGATGCTTCAGGCATTGTTCAGCTGCCACACTAATGAGGTAGCCAACCAAACACAAGCCCCCTGCTACAAGAAAGAAAACCCCAATAGGATTGATTTCAGAGGAGATGGCCAGCATGGTTATGCCAATGAGAAGGGTGGCTGAGAAGAGCACCAGCAAGGTATGGCGGAGACCCCTCCAGCGTGACTCTGACAACATGGCAACACAAGTGGGAGTAACAGTTGTTGACAGGACAAGGTAGAGCAACTGGTAGTATGGATGCCTGTGAAAGAGATGAAACATAGTGCACAGAATAACACATGCCTGTTTATTCATAGGACAGAAAATATTCATGAAATGAAATGCTAGCACCTGATGATGTGAAGAACATATAGTATGTACAGACAAAGTGCTATAGAAGCATACAGGTAGTCCTTGATTTCCGATCACAATTGAGCCCAGAATTTTGGTGGTAAGTTGTTGCGGTCATAAGTCGAGTCACCACATGATCGGACAATTTTACAACCATTTTTACAATGGCTGTTAAGAGAATCATGTGGTCATTAAGCAAATCACATGGTCCTAAGTCCAAGTTAGGTTTATTCAATGTCCGGGGTTTTTTGCCAGAAAAAAAAAACAAAAAGCACCATTAAATGTGATCACTTGATTGTGGGAAGCTGCAACCAATTGTAAATGGGAGCTGATTGCCAAGCACCCAAAATGCAATCACATAACTGTGAGAACGGTGCAGTAGTCATAACTTTGAAGACAGTAACTTTAAGTAACTTTTTTTAACTCCATCATAACTTTGAATGGTTGTTAAGCAAATAGTCGTAAGTCAAAAATACCTGTATGGCAGGTTGACAAGACATACAGATTCAAGTAATGTAAGCTAGACTATGAAAGCTCTTGAACTTAGTTACCATATTTCTGAAAAAATGGTAATATCATTAGTCTGCAGTCTCCAACAGTTGAAATGGCATTCAACGAAACAGAGCAATATGGATGACTCAGCGCATTTCGAAATATTAAGCAGTCAAGGAGGGTGTTAGGCACAACTGTTCGCAGTACTTCTCATTTGTAAACACTTAACAATCCCTACTAGTATAAATAGGAATACATTCAACAATGCATATATTCAGGTAAAAGTCAATGGTTACTGAGCTCTGCCTGGGAGGCGTAATCTTTTAAGTAGTACGGAAAGGAACCAGTAATGTCAAGGATTTTTTAGAATAACAGAAAAACAGGGGGATAGACTCAAGGGTAGAGGAAGAAGGAAGAGGAAAAAAAATAGGTAGGTAGAATTGTTCTTTGCTAAAACCTAAGTTGGCCATGAAGAAGTACAGAAATATAATTATCCTGGCTATGAAAGGAAAAAGCAAAACAAGAGAAAATAGGTTTTTATTCTTATAGCAAGGACAAAATATAATAAAATGTAATAGAATAAAAGACAAAAGAATATAACATTTCCAGCCCACTTAACCACTCAAACTCTAAAATATAGTCATGCATGCTTGGTTGACTAGCCTTCCTTAGAGTACTTGCTCACAGCAAAGACCAAGTATGAAAGACTTAGAGAAGGATACAGATGACTTGCAAATGGTTTTTATACACCTGGAAACACTCTGTGTCCTTGAAAAGTCACATTCTTCAGCTAGGTTGGGATGGGAGGAGGTTTGTATATATGTGCCTTCAACTCACTAAGGACTTCTGGGGACTGCCTGGACTATAGTACTCCCTAAAGGTTAATTTTTTTAATTTTTTTTTTTTCATATACAACTCAAAAGGTAAACATACCTAATACTCCTTCCCCCTCTTATTTTTCCCACAACAGCAAACCTGTGAGGTGAGTTAGGCTGAGAGAGAGAGAGTGATCCAACTGGTTTATCATGCTTAACACTGGGCTAGCAGTCCCAGTCTCTTGGCTTCTAAGCCAGCATCTTAACTACTACACCAAATTGGTTGTCCTGCTAAGATTTTCAGAAGTGATTTGTTCTTGCCATCTTCCTAGAGCTGAGGCAGCAAGAGAAACAGGCCCAAAGTCATTTACCCAATGTGGTGTCTAAGGCTGGACTAGCATGCAATGTCTCCCTGTTTCCAGCCTTATGCTTTTAACTGTCTCTCAACTTCAGCTGGTTCAAAAAAAAAATTATCACAGTAGCTCTGAACATAGGGTTATGTAGACAAAGATCTGGGAGCTAGTTGAAAATGTTGTGATGTAGAAATTCTGTGGTGATCTAAGACAGTAATTACAGTAGTTAGTCTGCTCTTTATTTGCTTTCAGCATTTGCAGCTTGTATACTTGTAAATAAGATGCCAATGGGACCCACTTATGTGTATTCGCTTACACCAGAGGTCTTCAAACTTGGCCGCTTTAAGACTTGTGGACTTCAACTCCCAGAATTCTCCAGCCAGCTATGCTATCTGGAGAATTCTGGGAGTTGAAGTCCACAAGTCTTAAAGCGGCCAAGTTTGAAGACCTCTGGCTTACACTCTAGAGTTTGATTAACCTAAAGTTCTCACCTGGAAAGTGTGAATGCTCAGGGAAAAAGAAAGTGTGTAACATTAAGTCAAGAAAAGTAGGATTTCAGCCAAAATGAAAACAGAAACCATCAATCAGAGCATCGCATTAGAACAGAGGTCTTCATTAGGGTTAGGGTTAGGCTCTGCATTAGAAGATGAATTACATAAATCAGGAGGCTGTGGAGGATGAAGAAAGACCCTGACTCAGAAAGAACCTTACTCAGTACCTGCTGAGTCAAGAAATTGCCATAGATTCTGTTTGTGAATCATTTAATCATTTATGCAAGAAATATAATTGTAGCATGATTTATTTCAAAATGTAGTCTGGAATAGACTAAGTGATGATGAATGTTTACTCAGATAGTTTGAGGATAAAAATGAATAGCTTGGTAACCTAATTTATTTTATTCTATCATTTTATTTACAGCCTGCTTTTATTGTTTTTACAAATAACTCAAGGAGTTATTTGTAAAATATCCAACATATTTCCCTCCTCCTATTCTCCCGACAACAACAACCCTGTGAGGTGAGTTGGGCTGAGAGAGTGACTGTCATAAAGTCAGCTAGTCAGTTTTTATAAGTAAAGGCAGGATTAGAATTTACATTCTCTCCTGCTTTCTAGTCTGGTGCCTTAATAAAAAAAAATATTTATATAAAGTGTTATATATAAAACTGGGCAGCAGAATTCAACATATATTGGGCTCATCTTGTGATTATAAGATGTATGGAAGAATGCAATTTCGAACTTAATAGGTATAATTGATAGAACATGAATTCATGAATGAAATGAGCCTTGGTAGTACAGTGGTCTAAAGCACCCTGTTATTAAGACCAGCTGCCTGCAATTACTGCAGGTTCGAATCTCGCCAGGCTCAAGGTTGACTCAGCCTTCCATCCTTTCTAAGGTAGGTAAATTGAGGACCCAGTTGTGGGGGCAATAAGCTGACTTTGTATAAATATACAAAAGGATGAAGGCTATTGCTTAGCGCATTGTAAGCCACCCTGAGTCTCCGGAGAAGGGTGGCATATAAATCAAATTTTTTTAAAAAAAATGCCAGAAATAAAAGCAAATATCTTGGGGGGTCTGCAAAGCTAAGAGAATGGGAAAGAATATGATAGATTTGACAAAAGCTGGTTGGATCTTACGAAATTGATTAATACATGCAAATAAGTGACTGCAATGCTCACATTTTTCACAGAATAAAAGAACAGAATAACAGAATTGGAAGGGACCTTGGAAGTCTTCTAGTCCAATCCCCTGCTCTAGTAGGAAACCCTATACCATTTCTGACAAACAGTTGTCTAATCCTTTCTTTAAAACTTCCAGTGTTGGAGCATTTACAATTTCTGGAGGCAAGTTGTTCCACTGATTAATTGTTCTAACTGTCAGGAAATTTCTTCTTAGTTCTAAGTTGCTTCTCTCCTTGATTAATTTCCACCCATTGCTTCTTGTCCTGCCTTCAAGTGCTTTGGGGAATAGCTTGACTCCCTCTTCTTTGTGGAAACCCACAAAGCATTTTATTTAGGATTTTTTTATTTTAAAAATAGTATTATACAAGTTATTCCTACATTAAACAGGCCCTTTATATTTTCCATATATCCTAAATGACTCATTTAATTTTATATAAAACAGATACAATCCTGATAGTTCCAATAAAATGTTTGTTCTCTCTCTCTCTCTCTCTCACACACACACACACACACACAAACATTTCATCAAACACATTCTCGAGTAGATCTATTGACCAATTCTTATCAAACCAGTTTTTGAGTAAGAGATTATCCAAATATTTCCATTAGTGGAAGATGATTAACTTTACTGCAGTTAGACAATAATATTCTTGTTTCATAACTTTTTACTCCTTCCATCAAATACAGAAGGTCTAAACTTGGTAAGAATAAACTCTTTGTTTATAAGTTTCATTTGGTTAAACACATCCCTCCAAAATGTTGAAAGATAATAAAGTTCTCATCAGAGATGGTAGAACATTCCTTTTTTATTACAACCTTAGTGAGTAGTTATGCAGTGTGTGTATAAAGTGTAAGGAAGATTACCATGATGGAAATATGCAAGAACTTTACTTAGGTAAAAGGAGTTGAAGTATTTTAAGAATCCAGAACTATGAGGTGTAGTTACCTATTTATATGATCGTTCCTATCATCCATCTCCTCCCACTTATGACTGTATGACCGTAACCTTTATTTATTTATTTATTTATTTTATTTGTTTTAATTTCTATACCGCCCTTCTCCAATATAGGACTCAGGGCGGTGCACAGCCAAAGTAAAATCCAGACATAGAAAGATTAAAAAAAAACTGATTAAAATAATTAAATAATTTGGCCATAATTAAAAACAGTTCCAATTTAAAATAGTTTAAAAGTTTGACTCAAGCCAGCCCAGCTAGTTGGAATAAATGGGTTTTCAGGGCCCGACGAAAAATCCGGAGGTCTGTTATTGTACGTAACTCTGGGGGGAGGTTGTTCCAAAGGGTGGGCGCCACCACAGAGAAGGCTCTCCCCCTGGGGGTCGCCAGCCGACATTGTCTGGCGGACGGCACCCTGAGGAGGCCCACTCTGTGCGAGCGTACTGGCCGGTGGGAGGCTATTGGTGGCAGAAGGCGGTCTCGTAGATACCCCGGCCCTAAGCCATGGAGCGCTTTAAAGGTGGTCACCAACACCTTGAAGCGCACCCGGAAGACCACCGGAAGCCAGTGCAGCTCGCGCAGGAGAGGTGTCACATGGGAGCGCCTCGTCGCCCCCATAATCCCCCGCGCGGCCGCGTTCTGGACCAGCTGAAGTCTCCGGGTGCACCCCAGGGGGAGCCCCATGTAGAGAGCGTTACAGTAGTCCAGGCGGGAAGTGACGAGTGCTTGAGTGACTGTGCGTAGGGAGTCCCGATCTAGAAAGGGGCGTAACTGGCGTATCAGGCGAACCTGATAAAAAGCCCCCCTGGCCACGGCCGCCAAATGATCTTCCAAAGACAGCCGTGCATCCAGGAGGACGCCCAAGTTACGAGCCCTCTCCGTGGGGGCGAGTGATTCACCCCCAATAGCCAGCGATGGCATCAGCTGGCTATATCGGGGCGCCGGAAGCCACAGCCACTCGGTCTTGGAGGGGTTGAGTCGGAGCCTGTTTCTCCCCATCCAGGCCCGCACAGCCTCCAGACACTGGGACATCACTTCAAGGGCATCATTGGGGTGGTCTGGGGTGGAGATGTACAGCTGGGTGTCATCAGTGTACTGATGGAATTCCACCCCAAAACCACGGATGATCTCACCCAGCGGCTTTACATAAATGTTGAACAGAAGGGGCGAAAGGACCGACCCTTGTGGCACCCCACAAGCAAGGTGCCTCGGGGATACCTTGTTGCTGGTATCCTTAAGATTTATATTGACTGTTTCCCTATGACTATCATTAAGTGTTGTACCTTATGATTCATGATGAATGTATCTTTTCTTTCATGTACTCCGAGAGCGCATGCACCAAGACAAATTCCTTGTGTGTCCAATCACACTTGGCCAATAAAGAATTCTATTCTATTCTATTCTATTCTATTCTATTCTATTCTATTCTATTCTATTCTATTCTATTCTATTCTATCCTATCCTATCCTATCCTATCCTATCCTATCCTATTTCTACTGTATTTTCAATGCAGCTAAATACATTTCTGAATACTATTCCTTTGAATTACATGAAATAGTTGATCAACACTGAAATTGTCTTGCCATTTGAGGCAATCCACACAAGAAGCACCAATCATAAATACTAATGCTACCATTATTGTAAGAATGCAGTAACCGAAGCTTGCAAGCCTGAAAGTCCCTTTCCCTTTCTTTAGTTTACTGTATCAAAAACTAGGGAGGGCCCTTTCTGAGATGTTTTCTCCACCTCCACCCCTCCTTCAGACTCAGATTTAGTTTCTCAGACTGCCGCTCTTCCTTCTGTTTTCCATGATCATTCATTCCCACACACCATTACAGTATGTGAGATGGCCTTTGAAAATATCAGTGTAACTTTTAGTGTAAGTATAACTTTTAGATGAGTACCAGATGATAAAGCCAACAAGGTATGCTTTTAGTTCTAGGGAAGAGCACTGAAATTCCACAAACAAATCTGGAAGTGATAGTGTAATCGGACCAGAGCTGCAAAGATTGATGGTGCTAGCACTGAAAGAAAAATCACTTGCTTTATACATGCACATAGGATTCACAATTCCTATATGAAGATCAGGTGGCAGCTGTGACTCAGGCTTTTGCACAAATTCATCTTGTGCACCAACTGTGCCTATTCTTGGATTGAGAGGTCCCACTCATGCCCACCCTCTGATTATGTGCCCAAGTCTGAAGTCCGATGGGAAGGGATCTTGATAGTTTTTTTCCATAGATCTTTGAAATTGAAGCACCAACCAAAAAGAGAAGGTTGAAGATGGATAAGAAATTGTCCAACCTTGTGGCTTCTTGAGAAGAAGATAGACCACTGCCTCCTTCAGCTGAGATGAAACTACTCCCTCACTCACTGCTTGGAGCTTTGGCTTTGACCAATCAGGAGAGGCATGGTCCAATGGCTGCTCTAATAGGTCAACCAACTTCCTTGAGATGAACAAGTACAAACTCTTCTCAGATAACCGTGTCAAGTTGGAGTCCACTAAGGACTAATCCAAGTGATATTACCTGACAGATGCCTCAAATAATCCAAAGTCAGTAATGTACATAAAGATGCCTATCAAGGCCTTGGTAAGACATGCTAGGTTGGCTCTATCATCCATAATAAGATCCTGAATGAAGGAATGGCTTATTACAGAGCAACATGGCACTAAGGACCACTGAGAAATCAGTGCCTAGCACTGAAGTTGAGCCAGGAGTCTAGAAGGCAGAATTGGTACAAGAAACTGAGTACACTTTCCCTAAGAGCTGCTCATCCCTTGTCTCCTGTCATATCTCCCTCTGCCGATCACTAGCAAGTGGCAATTGCTTACCCGCCCCCCCGCCCCCCATTGAACCAATCATCCCCAAATCTGGAAGCTCTCCCCCAGGTTGAAGTAAGATGCAAGCCATCTACTTTTTAACCAACTAGCTTGTCAGAAACCTTAATTCACTTCTACTCATGCATGGAGTGGAACCTAATGTAATCCATCACATCAGTCAACATACTATAATACAAAACCCTGATTTTATCCCACACTGACAACTGCAAACTTGCATTACTTGAGAAGGATATTGTTGCCTCTACTATCTCACACTCAGAGAGAAAACAGACATATCCCAACTCGGACATTTCCAGTCTGAAAAAAATAATCACCACAATCCTTCCTAAGTACCTGCCCAAAGTCCTAGTGCTTCTCAGTGCCTGGTGCTCTGGTGCCTTATACTATATGTAAACAGCACAAAAGTCACCCCCAGCATTTTGAGCGAAGAGCCAATAGTCTACTTCCTTGTAGTTCCAAGGACAAAGTGGGAGGAAGACAAGATGGCACTTCTCAAGGTCATGTATTTCACAGAAGCTGTGGACTCAGGCCAGCAGCCAATTCAGGTGCTTGGCAAGATTGAGGGAAATGGGAGAGGAAAATGAACAATTGGATGGAGAAATAAAATCCAAGAGATTATTGGAATGTCTTAGAAAAGCTATGAGTTTTATTAAAGACAGGGAAAGCTAGCAAAGTTTTGTTCAAACAGTTACCCAGCGGCAAATAAGATTCAATGATCCCTAAATAACTGTAGGCCTTTCCGTGCAATTACGTGCTATTTATTCCTTGTGTTGGACACAAAAACACAATGCCACCATAAACTTCGGTATGCCTATCACCAATTCCTATTTTGTCTCTTTTGTCTCTGTTCTATGTCACTGTCAAGTTGTGTCATAGGGATTTGCACATATGTCAGTCATTAAAATTGGACTCCTGGGGGACAGAGGGATGCAGACCCTTTCATTATCGGGCCAGCCCTGGATTGCCTCCCAGAGGCCTCCCCCCTCTCTTTCTATGGGGGGGGGGGGGGGTTAAACCTTTAAGCATGGAAGACCTGAAGAAGGCTAAGGAGAATAGAAAAGGATTGTTGTATCTATCATGGGGGGCTTTGCTTCTGCAAAGTGACTGCCTTATTCCATCTCCCCTCCTGTATTTTTATCTCCTGTACCCCTTTTGTGGCCGGATATTCGGCTTTTTGTGATCATTTGCTATCCAGGTTTGTTGTTTCCTGTATGTCAGGATGAGAATTTCTCTACTTTTATGTCATCTGAATCTCCCTGGATTTTCGCCTACTATATATTTCCCACAGACTATCCGTATCTCTAAACTCAAGGATTGGCTATTCCATCTGTGCCTAGGTACAACATTGAAAGAACAGGACTATAGCTGCTGTTTTTCTCCCTTATATCTGGTTGCCATGAGAGGGTGATCGATATTTACATCTGAGTTCAAAATAGCTTAAACTTTTCTACCGCTGATGTGAGAGATCAGTGGGACTAAAATGTCTTGTACCTCTGATTGATACTCTCTCCACAGGACCCTGGATAACTAGGACATGCCTACCAGCTATGGACTATCTAGCTACAAAATGTACTCATTGGGAGAACTCCTCAAACTGCGAGATGCCCCCCTCTCGCAGGTCTGGCCCTCTTCTTTATTGAGGGCCTATCTCGATGACAGTCTTTGGAGTCCGGAGAGATGGCATACAGCAAAAAGAGGGTTATGGGTTTTTTTAGGGAAATTTTTTAATAAGATTTTAAGGGATTCTAGGAGGGGGGTAGGTTGCGTGGGTTCGGGGGAAGACCCGCGGGGGAGGGTATCTGGGTTATACAGGGCGGTATACAAATATGAAAAATAAATAAATAAATAAATAAATAAATAAATAAATAAATAAATAAATAAAATAAAAAAAATCAGTGGTCAGTCTTCTCTGGTTAAGTTGCTATCCTCCTTCAAAAAATCACTAGGCAATGGGAAAAATCAGCACCAATCAGGGCACTGCAACACAAATGGAGTGGGCCTGGTTTGGGGATTCCTTTCTAGCCTGGTCTGCCCCTCCTGTCACATCTCCCAAGTTAAAATATGAAATTTTGATCAGAGAAACATTAGAATAGAAATAATTGCACATTCTAGAAGGCACATTCTACTATGACTGGACAATTAATTATATCCCCTAAATAGGGTTAACTAAAGCTGACTGGTGAGTAAAACCAGCCAATGACCAAAAAAGGCCCAGTTTGAGGTCTCTTGTGATTTTCAGGATCTTAATGTGAGAAAAAAGTGACAATCCCATATCTGAAAACAGAAATACTGCTTCTGGCATAGTGCTGATCTGGTACTAAATAAATATCCCCCCTTTCTTGTTCATATTAAATACTGGGGATCTGATCTCAGCATACCTCCCTTGTTGAAAGTCTGAAGAGAAACTGGTTTTAAAAACAGAGAAAGTGGCATGAGATAAAATAAATGGGGAGAGCAAACACCAGGAGAGAAGTTAATTCAGGGGGCGGGGTGGCTAATGGCCATGCCAAGTACTCACTGAACACAGCTCTTCTTATGCCCACAACTCAGGGAAACAGATGGCAAAATGTCATACATTTTGCTTGCCTTGAATCTGAGTAGGATAAAATCAATTTTGGGGGGGCGGGGGAGACGGTATTTTTATTCTAATACATTAAAGGACAATACAAGGCTGGAGATAAGACGAAGAAAAATCTTGGAATAATGAATTGAAGGAGATAATAACTTTATTGTCATTGTACATGTATACACAGTATATCCATACAATGAAATTCACTTAACACCCAAAGACCAGATGAGAATTGTCTGGGCAGGATGAGGATCAGCTCCAAGAACACATCAAAACATACACCACAAATGAATACCGTCACTTACTGCAGCCTGACACTGGATTAAGAATGACCTTAAGAATGTTTAGAAGTCTACCTGGCCTGAAGTAACGCCTTTTTCCCTTAGAAGTGAAATAGCCTAGTATTGATCTGGGTTATTGAGATACGAAGCCAAGCTTTTTTCATGAATGGAGCAAGCAGGCCCTCTACTGCCTGTTAGGGGCATAGTCTTTAAAACAAAAAGTTCTGAAGGAAAATATTCTTAAGGCATTCGGTGACACTTGAATGTTGTCCTTTTTTGGCCTGAAGGAAATTCCAGTTGACGGAAGTTCTGCTCTTATTCTCCCATTTGCAATGATAACAGCTTTATTGCTGGAGTCACATTTCTTGGAGGTTAAATCACACAGAGATTGCCCTGTGTGCCTAAACTCACATCTGCTGACAGCAAAAGGGCAGGAAAATTCCACTCTTCGGAGTCAGAAGATGCTTATGAAACCCCAAATTAGAAAAGTAGGGAGGGGGAAAAAAAGAAAATAGAAAACTGGGAGCGGACGGGGAGAGATAGCAAGAGTTGCATAATTGCTCGAACAAATGAGTTGTCTCTGAATTACTCGTCTTTACTTCCATCCACACAGGTGCCAAGAAGCTATAGCAAGACAGAAGTACTGTATGCATGCCATTCACATATACATACCGTTTTAAATATTAAATCTTGCTGCAATCCTAAATATCATAGAATGGATCATATAATTATGTAGAGGGTAACTAAGAGTTCTGGGGAAAAAAAATTAATTCACTTGTTTCCTGAATGAAACTATAGACCTTTTTACTTGTCTGGGCCACATTGAATGAAGACAAATTATCTTGGGCCACATATAAAATATATAATATAATCAATGTATATAAATACATTATTAGTTTACGATCCTGTGGGGCCTCATTACTAGCTGTCTAGGGCCTCATGTGATCTGCAAGGCATGGGTTGGACACACCTGCTATGGACATTCCTTCAAAAGACTTCTGGATGCCTTCAGGTTCCTCATTTTAGGCTATGGCTGTCTAAAATAAAATGTGGTCATGAGTAGTATGAAACATACAGAGACAATGTTTGTGTTATTTTCTTTAAAACATTCCCTAACATTTGGTTTTTTCAGTGATTTGTTGAGGAGATTTGTTGTGAGAAACTGCACAATTTCTATAAGCCCTTCCCCCAAAACAAATTAGGAATTACCTATGGCTCATGGAAAATATGTAACAATTCCTTCCTATAAATAAACTTTATAATAATATAACCTTTATGTAACAACAAAGGTTAATATGTAGGTCTTTGGTTATTCGGGTTTTCTCCTGCGTTTTCCTGAGAAACCCGAATAACCAAAGACCTACATACAAACATCCGCGAAAACCTCAGAAAACAAAAAAGGTTAATATGAATATACACCTTTTGAAATCTTGAACAGAAAAAGATACAACTAGACTTTATACTTCTACATTTTAAATGGTATGTCGTGAGTATTGGGATCAATTTGAAAACCACGTGCCAGCATTTCTCAATCTGCTGAGTGAAACCTCCATGTCAGGAGTTTATAAGCAACTTGGAGAAGAGTCACTGTTTAAAAAAAAAGAAGTCTTGATCAGACTTGTTTTGGCAAAGCGGGAATGTCAAAACTGATTCTGGGTTTTGTTTTGCCTTCATAAAACCTTAGTGGACACCTACTGAATCACAGAGTCTGAGAACTTCTCTGATCTATAGATTAAAGTGTAATTATTAAAATTAAAAGTAGTATATTTCTTTCTTTTTCAGTCCTAAAATTAATGAGACCTTTATTTTCATTCATGCAGAGGAAAGATTGTCACTTTGTTATTCCTTGATCCTTTATAATGCACTGCATTTCAAATTCAAGTTTGTATATACTATCGTGGACTTCAGAATAGATAGGTATATAAATATTTATTAAAAGTTTTACAAAGAATATAAAAACTAACACAAACTAATCAAGAATAACAGCAGTAAAGAAAGGAAGAAAAGAAAAGAAAAAGAAAAAACTGCTTCTGATTTTCTTTGGAGCAAACATAAATACTATTACAAAATTTTCTCTTATTCCTAATTACAAAAAAACTACTAATTGTGTAGTCAAATTTCCTCAAGAAATCACTGAAAAAAACAGAATGTTAGGGAACGTTTTCAAGAAATTAACACAAACGTTGTCTCTAAACTGAAAAAAAAAACATAGCAAATCCCAATGCCTTAATCTCCAGCAATATCACTACAGTAGTCTCAACTGTTCCCCTCCAAATTCCCCTCCCTATCTTTCTATTACCCAGCTTTTTTTCCTAATAATCAAATCTATAAATCAAAACTGCATTTTTTTCTGTTTCATGCAAAAAGTTTATAAGGGGTTTCTTTTCAGCCATAAATATTGATATTGCTTTTTTCTCTAATCAAAGAGGTTAATTTAGACTTCACCGACCATTTCTCCATTGTGAGTAATGCCAACCTTACCACATTTGATTAAATGACAGCTCAGATTCTCATGATGTAAATTTTGTAATGTCTTATTAAACACTTAAGAAAGGTTATAAGAACTATTAAAACTGGCTAGGGTGATGCCAATGTTAATGTACCTGAGTTTATATATCTAAATATAACAAGTGATATTTACAAGTTTCAGACTGAAGTTGGAATTCTCTTAAGATTTTTAACTATAAAAATCTCTGTTGTTATTACAGAGTTATACCACGAATTAAGTAGTACCATGAATTAAGACTCATGAACATAGAAAATTCCAAAAAAACATGAATAGGACTGCACTGTCAGCACATCAGTAAATTTTGTGAAGAAGATACTTTGATCTCAGAACTGAAGAAGCTTCTTGGATGTTAAGCAAAACATTTTCAAGGGGGGAAAAAACCCAAGAAAGTTCAGTTGCCTTTTGAAAAGCATCTTTGGGATGTATTCTGATCTGCTTTTATGCTTGTCAACCATTCTCCATACAGTACCATTCATTTATGCACATATGTGTTCATACAGGTACAGGAAACTCATACTTTGAGGAAACTCATACTTAATTCATTTACATATTCAGCCCTCATCTCTCTACAGTCCCCTTTGCCAAAGATGGAATAGGCTATGGATACTTACCACCAGACATGGAGATCCTATGGCAGATCCAGCCATGTGTTCTTGACTCCTGCTGTCATCTCCAGCTAGCTGTAGTAACTCCTTTGCCACTGTCTCCAGCTAAAGCAACTCCAACAATTTCTCACACTTCCTGTCTTCACCACTGTTTCAGAAAGTCAGAGAGAAGACATAATTGTAAACTCTTCAGCTTTATTAGATTTTTTTCCCCCTCTCAAATAAAGCTGTCTTCTTTCAGCTTCTATTAATGTTCTTCACTTTTCTTTGCTGCCTTTCAGGCTAAGCTACTCAAATGATCAGGAAGCTAGTGAAGGAAAAGGGCGGTGTAAAGGGAGGGAGAGAGGGAGGGAATATGTATGTAGTTTGCCTCTTACCCTCCTTCCCCTATCGGGGTTAATCTCGCATTCTTCTGTAAAAAGGCTTCAGGGACACCTCCCTCCACAGGGTGAGGCTTTGGCCTAGCCTTAAACTCCATAGCCTGTTCTTCATTAAACTGTTTATGAGAGCTATAAAAATACACACACTGCATCCTAGCTACTCTGATTGCTTGCCAGGTGCTGTTTTTACACTAGCTTTTATACTATTAAACTAGTAGCAGCCCAATTATGGTAGCTTCCCAAGCAAGGGAGGGTCTGTAATTAAGAGTACCCACCTGATGATTACAAGTTTAGAAAAAAAGTGAGAGGGTAGGTGCTCAACAATTCTGTAAAGTTACAACTATTTAGTGGAAACATCAACAAGAGTCTGAAAATTCTCAGAAGTCTTGCTCAAACAGAGGAACTAAGCTTATAGCAGTGACTCATGAGCCCTGGTTGTCTGAGGGACTTCCATTAAGAAAGAAACACCATACCACAATTCAGAGTTGTCCAAATGTTTTATATTTAGGAACCAAAGATTTATATCAAAAGACCAAAATTACTTCCTCCCCATCCATGGCAAAATTCTTATTCTACTTCTCCTCCAACCTGTTCCTTACCTGTGTTGGGGACTGAAACTTGGCTCTTACATGAGAATTGGGAATAACTGGTTGAAAGAGGCATCATCAGGTAAAGCTAAATTCCCATCTTCTGTGAAAATCTGGAGCTTTTTCCCTCCTGCTAATCTCCCAACTAGATTGTGGCTTCCAAAATTGTCTCTACAGTTGAGATTTCTGGATATAAGATGAAGGCAGAACCATAATTCTTTCTTTGAAACTGTGGCATGATGTTATGATTCTTCAGGGGCTGGAACTACCTGGATTTCTATTTTATATACCTTTGTACTGATTTGCATTCAACACATATTCCAGGTATGATTCCATCCATGTCCCAGAAATCTGTGTATATTTCTTCATTGTGTTTGGAGGTCTCTTCATACAGACAAAGCATTTTTACTTGCTTTGCTTATCTAATCTGTGATGAAGCATACATGCATATCCAGGGTATCGTAACCCAGATCATTTAAAAGAACATCTAACAAAAAATTGGAAGCTAGATATCAGAAAAAAATGTGACCATGGATATATATATATTGCAAGCATTTGAAGCCACCCCTCGATCAGAAGCCCAGGGCAATCTGGAATTTCAATGAGCTCACCCTGCCAATTAAAAGGGAGGAAGTTCAGAACAATTATTCCAGAAGCCTGTTCAACAACTGCTCTATAAATTGTCTTATAGGAAAGACGATAAAAGTTTCTTGCTTATTTTTAAATATTTATTGTCTTTTTATGTACACTTTCCATTATTTGTTCATTTCTTCAATCTTCAACTCAAGGACACATAGGACACTTTGACACATCACTCATCCTTTCCAAAGTAGTTGGAAGCAATCTGCCAATTACCCTGCTGAATTCAGAATACTGATAACACAAAGTGCCAAGCCCTAACAGCAATAAAAACTTAGCTGGAAAAAGTTATTCATTTGATATCCATGCTACTGCTGGCCTAGAAGTGGAATAAACCGCTAGGTCCCAGAGATGTATTCATCTGATGCAGTGTGTCAAATTCTCAAATGTTTGAATAGTCAGCTCTTATGTACTACAAAAGCTGTGTTGCTAGAGAAACTCATGTGATGCAAAATCACGCAAATGAATAATAAGATTTAGGGGGAAGAATAGGATTAGAAGCAGACACTCAAAAATACTTTTGCAAACCAAATACCAAATAAAGAATCCCAATATAGTACTTACACAGTTGAAAGAAACACGTCTTCAGGATTTTCAGCTTTTTCTCTGAAGTCTTCATATACTCTGGCTGGCCCCAGAGTAGGGTGGGAATGGAGATTTTGCAATATCCTTCTCCCAGGAGTGGGGAGGGAATGGGGATTTTGCAGTATCCTTCCCCTGGAGTGGGGTGGGAATGGAGATTTTGCAGTATCCTTCCCCTGCCACGCCCACCAAGCCATGCCCACCAAGCCACACCAAGCCCACCAAGCCACACCCACAGAACCGGTAGTAAAAAAATTTGGATTTCACCACTGGTATTTTCTCAGCATTTTTTTCAATTGTCCACCACATCACTTCAGCAGCATGCATGATGTTACATGCTCTTTCAGTTTTTTTCAAAATTTCTCCTCAGTTGATAAAGCTTTTTCTTTTCTTTCTCTACCTGAAATTTTAACACCAGTATCGTTGTTTGGAACCTTACTTTAAATTATTTTACTATTTTAGGAGGGAAAAAGCACACTTATAACACCTGGGCTATCTTCAGGAAGGAAATTTTAGAAAAGTCAGGATGATGACTACAATGTAGCCACACCTTTTTGATTTTGTCTCACAATGCAGATTAAAAGAAGGACAAGGCTTTTATCACAGGTTTGTGATAAAAACAAACCTTTTTTTTTTACCTTGCCTATGGACAAAAATGAGAATTCATGTTGTATAAACACATGTATGAGAACTGACTGTAATAGGATGAAGCTGACAAGCCATTTAATTCTGTTGTATTACAAAGCTCAGGGAGATGGCATAACTTTATATCATCAAAATAATGAAGTAGGTAATTATAGACTACTGTGGACTACAATCTAAATAAATTGCATAGTTTTAAAGCTACTGGAATTTATTGTGTAATATTGCCATCATTTCTAATCCCCTGGAGTAATCAAAAATTCCTTCACCCCTCACTCCACCCTAAGGAAAAAAAGAGTGGAAAAAAGGAAACACAAACAGCACATTGCTCCCCCAAATGGAAACCTGACAGGAAAACAAAAGGGAAAACTGACAGGACATTGGTCAGTTTCACTTTTGAATGTATCCTTATAGGACCTGCAATGGAATTTCTGGGAAGGCTGAAGGTGAAGACCCAACAGAACAGGGGAGACAAGAGTTTCTTCCTGTGAGGAAGCAGATGCCCACAGAGCCACAGAGACTGTTGCAAATGGGTTGACTGGTTGCAAGTTGGATTCGCTGAAGCTCAGCTGGCAATAAAACCAACAGAAGTCACAGAAGCACAGGGGTCCAGAATTGCTTCTAAATTGACATGAAGTCATTGAATCCTTTCCTCACCTGAACTTAACCTCGGCCCAGACAAGTCCCAGCAGTATCTATTTTGTGCTATATAAACCATGACATCACTTTCATCTTATCCCCAGCCCATGAGTGTGAAAGATTTAAGTCATCCTTAGTTGTGCAATATCAAAGTCTTTCCTCTTTATTCTGACATTGTCTAATAACAGTCCCAAACTCTGTTAGGTTTTTTTTTTTCCTTGATGGAAAGTTAGATGACTAAACAGAGTAGGAACAGAGGCAATAAAGGCAGGGTATAGCCTGGCAACAGGGACAACCAATTTCATGCCAGCATAGCTTTCTGCTAACTCCAGGATGGGTGGAGCCTTCAGTTCCACAATGGAGAAAGGCTTCTTGAAGTGCTTGTAGATATGGAAGGTCTACAAGTCTGAGATCCTATTCTTTTGTGCATTTTGAAAGATCAAAAATATCCTTTTTAATTATTGTCACATTTTATTTGTTTGTTTATTTAATTTTTAATTTTTGTTGGATGATAGACATCTGGTTATCCCCAGCATGTTTAACTTCAGTAACTGATGATTGATCCACTTCCTCTGCTGGAAGTTCATTCCAAACTTCCATTACTCTTTTTGTGAGGTAATATATTCTAACATTATTTCTGAATTTCCCTCCTGTCAGTTTGAAGTTATGCCCTTATTCTTGATTTTTTTTTTGCTTAATATTGAAAAAAAATGCCTTCTAGAACCTTATTCACACTTCTTCTAGTTAGAAGTGAGAAGCTTTGCAACACTTCCCCAAAATATTTTGCTTTTTCCTTAAAATTCTGCCAATGCTTTGCCTAAATTTTAAGAATCATAAAAATCACTTTAGATAAAATCCCGTGCCAATTTTCTTGAGATGTCTCCTGCAAGTCAAAGGTGTTTCTGTTGAACATACAGATCTATATGATGTGGGAAGATAAGTGATTTTAGAGGTTCCCAGAATTCTTTCTGGATATTAACGATAGACAGAGAAAGTTACTGCAGGATATGGAAAGAAGCTTATTTTCCAACCTGGATGCTCATTCACAGGGAACACTGGTAAAAACAGAGTAATCTCATAACCTAATTTGAAAATCTCTAAAACTGCTATTTTCATTTGTGATTAATCCCATTATTTTAGGCTTTTGTACAAGATGTTGCTCATTCAACCTATCATCCACTAAATTTCTCTTCCCTATTCCCCCACCACCACCTGTCTTTCTTCTCTTTTTCTCTTTCATGGATTTTTTCATTGCCAATTTCCTTATTTGTTATCTTTGTGTGTGTAAGTAACAGGAATTATGTGAAATTATTTATTGGATTGAGGTAATAGGGAACGGTTGCTGATAACCAGTAAGAATAGCAGTGGAAATATTATATCTCCTAGAGCAGGGGTGTCAAACTCGTGTTGTCATGGCAGCGTCACGCCCCTGCTCTTCACTAAACTGGGCAGGGGCGGGGCCAGTATGTGATGCATCTGCGAGTTTGACACCCCTGTTCTAGAGTAAATTCAAGTAAACGGTCCCATATTACCCTGGGAAAAACTAAAGAAAAGCTAATGGAACTCTCATGGCTATGAGTCTTGGCTAATAATGATTTCTACTGGATCAGTCTGAATACCTTCCGTTTGAACAAAGTCATACATATTTTATTTAGGTCTCAAACCACAATATTTCCTGTCATGGAAAACACTGGAAATAACTCTACTTGATTACTTCCTAATTTAGTACTCTTTTGTTATATAGAACAAGAAGACTAGTGAAACAAGAGTTATCACTAATGGAAAATAGCCCACCCACAAGGGCAACACAGCTTTGTTGTTGCAATAGAGATATCACTGTTTTTGTTTTGGTTACACCAAAGATGAACCAGAAATCAGTCAACTCAGCTGCTGAACACAGATGATGGCATAAGGAGGGGTGGGGGCAGAAACGATTCTTGGCAGGTATGAAGGACGTATGCCCTTGATGTAGCATAGTAGCTGATATAAACAGAGAAATCTAGGATTCCATTTTTAACTCTGGCCCTGAGGATGGAGTGATCTTCGGAAAGCTGCAATTTTCAGCATTCCTAATATAGGGATAATAGTACAGTTCTTATCTTATATGGCTGTTACAATTTGCTAGGCTAGTCTTCAAAATCAAGTTGTGGATATAATCAGTTGTTTTGGGGGAATGGAGGGCTAGTTCCATGTGCAGAATGGGATGGTTTTTGGTTCTGCTTTGTAGTGAGGAACCACTTGATCTTCAACATCTTGTGAGATGATGTCATCCAAATGGCTACCAGCTGTAACAACACTGGTAGATAAAGCGGGAAAAGAGAACTACATTGTGATGTTCGTGTTTGCTTTTAAAGATTTTAATAGTTCTCTAAATTTCATGTATTTGGCTGGAAAAATAAAAAGTACAATAAATAGAACAATTTGTACAGAAGTGCCACCTCCACTAAAGAGCTTGCTGTTCCCTTAAAACTTGGGCTAGGCAAGATGGAGACCATCATTGGCTGTGTTTTATATATGTTTTTTATGTTGTTTGGCTAGATTGCCCATCTGGGTCAGCATTTATTGTGTGATTTTTATTTTTATTTTGGAGTTAGGTTGCACAAAAATCAAATATGGTAGACAAAGTATATGTAGTGTATGCAATTTGAATTTTGTTTCTGATTTGGCCATCCATAAGTTCATCTGATCTTAGGCTGCTACTTCCTTGCCTATCCTATGTCTATAGAAGAATGTTTGCCAGGTCTGTTTCCAAAAAATAGTGGACAAGTGGGGGGGGGGGGTTAAGTAGTAATTTTTTTAAAAAAAAAATTACAATTAAATTATATATTTTCTTACAAACTTTTTAACACGTATTAAAATAATCACTTCAAAACTTTACTTAAAATACAAAACATCAAATATATTATAATAATATGTAAAATATTAAATTACATTTCACTTTGCTGTTGTGTGTATTCTTTATTTGACTGCGCAGCTTTGATCAATTCTTTGTGTTTAAGGAATAATTCTTTAATTTCAGTACAACATTGAGAAATATTAAAAAATATACAAAGTTCACTTTGAACTGATGCTACAAGCAGTCGGTTACGTTCGTCAGTCCACAAATTTCCCATGATGCTGAAAATTCGTTCAACGTTTGCATTTGATACTGGAATTGATGCACAATACTGGAACAGTTTCAGTAAACTCGGAGCTGGCTCTTTCTTGAAAAAGTACGTCCACTTATCAAGGGATGAATCGCCCTGCAGATGAACATAAACTTCTTCTAAGGCAGAAATTTCATCGAAGAGAGTGTTGGGTGGAAGTTCTTCTCGCCATGGTGATAATAACCATATGTTCGTCATTTCTTCTAAAGTTGGAGGATTATTGCGATCAATTAGATTGAAACAACTTAGAGTCTCATATACTGAATCGGTGAAATTATACCACTTTTCTAGGTACGCAATGGCTCTTTGATACACATTGATGGCTTCTTTCTTGAACTTTTGCACGGCATTCTCAGGCAAATGTTTTTTACGTACGGCAAATAAAACTTTCATTCCAAAAAACTGCTCAGCATATTTTTTTTTGCAAAGAATCACGCAGCTTACACATGATAATATGAAGATCACATGCAAGAATTTTCTTGCTTTCCAGCTTCAGTAGGGTGTCTTGCATTATTGACATGAAGAAGTGCGTGAAATATAAATACAATTCTGAAATTGTTGGTTCATCGTCCTTTGCGAGTTCATTTTCCTGATCCGAAATAAGGTTCCAGATAACCTTATGGCACTCATCAGATCCAAGAGAAATAAAATACGATTTTAGAGGTATCCAGTTTAAAAGAAGTCTTTTGACGCTTTAAACAAACTTAACCAACGTGTTGGAACATGGCGCAAAACTTCATGGAATTCTGACTCGCAAAACTTACGTACCATTTCATCATAAAGCTTTTGAATAAAAAAAATGTCCACTTTTTGTGAAAAAAAATAGTGAACATAATGTGAAAAAAGCGGACTGTCCACTCAAATAGTGGATACCTGGCAACCCTATTGTTCTAGGCCAGTAATAGAGATCCTGTGACTGCGTGCTCAGTAACCAATCCTAAGGCTCCTCATTCTTCCTTTGAGGTTCAAAGTTACCACAAATGGAAAATACTATATAGCTCGGAGCCTGTAATTAACTGGAAAACATTGTAATTGAATATAGGAATGACCTTGAGAGACAGGGCAAAAAGATCATGTCAGATAAGAGTTCGCATAGCCCACAGCTGAATAGAGAGCAGAGTAAGAGTCTCATGAGGGTACCTCCCTAAATTGGGTCTGTAAAGGGGATGTTGGAAGAACTGTACTTTCACACTTACAAAATTCTGCTAATGTAGCTTAATTAGCTGATTAATTAGCTGATCTGCCTGTGTTTCTTATCTGGTCTACCTGGTAAGGCTGACAGCATCTGCCTTAATCTGAAAAAGCTTTTAGTTAAAGGGGTTTTAATTTTTTCCCTAAATGGGAGAATATTTCAATCAAAGACCCTTCTCTACAGCCTGAATTTGAAGAAACACCTTAATTTTAGATTTTCCTATCTTTGTTCTCTGGCCTGAAAACACTAAAACATTCTTACTTTTCAGCTGCCTTACAATGCTTACATGATATGCTGAATCATGCTGACATGATTTGATTTTTCTGCTGCTCAAGACAGGGACAAGTTTTATTGTCATGAAAGTAGTTTTAGTCATTGCTACACCTTTTCATACTCGTAATATTTTGTCTCAAGCAGGTTCCGTATGAGTATGTCTGTATAGAACACAAAGGACTGTTGATTGTATGTTGGATCTGCGACCTCATCAGCCCCAATACATTTGGAGGATGGTAGATGGAAGAAACTGCTATGTCATTAGCAAGAGAAACTCATTTTGAATTACTTTCAGTTCTCTGAAGGCTACTGTTGCTCTCCAATTTTGTGTAAAGGGACTTTCCACAGAAATGAGATTGTGTAATTAGTACCTATTCATGCTTACTTGCTGTGCACAGTTAACACCTTTTACCCTTTTTAGTCAGTCATATACCCCAAATAAATTTTAAATGTTATGCAGTGAACCTTAATTGCAGCTATATAGTATTTGCATTTTATTTGGTATTCCAAGTTTGTATTATACAGATTGTTAACTTTAATCACTTTTTGCTGTAGATGTATAGCCTAAGCAAGCCTTTTAGCAAATTCTGATTTAATATCATATTTTAGCCAAGAAATTTTGGTTATAAGTACTTTTCACAACTGTCCTGACTTTGTCAATTTAGTTTTGACTGACTTAGTCAACTTAGACTTTGAATATCAATTCTCTTCTGCTGGTTAATGACTGTAATTTATTTATTTATTTATATTTCTATACCGCCTTTCTCCCGTAGGACTCAAGGTGGTGTACAGTCAAGAAACATATAGACACACAAACATCATAAAATTGCTAATTAAAATTATTACTTAGTTTGGTCAATTAAATAAAACCCAGAATTAGATAACATTTAAAAAATCATTCACATGTTCGTATGTTTAGCCCCGCCTGTTGGAACATCAGGGTCTTGAGGGCACGGCGGAAAGCACGGAGATCAGGGATATTCCGTATCTCTGGGGGCAGTTCATTCCAAAGGATTGGAGCCCCCACAGAGAAGGCCCTCCCCCTGGGAGTCGCCAGTCGACATAATTTGACTGACGGTACCCTAAGTAGTCCCTCCCTGTGAGAACGAACTGGTCGGTGGGAGGCTATTGGTGGCAAAAGACGGTCTCGTAGGTACCCAGGTCCTAAGCCATGGAGCGCTTTAAAGGTGATAACTAACACCTTGAATCGCACCCGGAAGACCACCGGGAGCCAGTGCAGCTCGCGTAGGAGAGGTGTTACATGGGCGTAACGAGCTGCGCCCATAATCACCCGCGCGGCTACATTCTGGACCAGTTGGAGCCTCCGAGTGCTTTTCAAGGGGAACCCCATGTAGAGAGCATTACAGTAGTCCATACGGGAGGTAACTAGGGCATGAGTGACCGTGCGCAAGGCATCCTGATCCAGAAAGGGACGCAACTGGCGGATCAGGCGAACCTGATAAAAGGCACCCCTGGCCACGGCCGTCAAATGATCTTCTAAAGATAACCATGAATCCAGGAGGACACCCAAGTTGCGGGCCCTCTCTGTGGGGAGCAAGATCTCATCCCCTATTGTCAGTGATGGTACTAGCTGACTATACCAGGACGCCGGAAGCCACAGCCACTCGGTCTTGGAGGGGTTGAGTCTGAGCTTGTTTCTCCCCATCCAGATCCGCACGGCCTCCAGGCAATGGGACATCACAGCAAGGGCATCATTGGGGTGGTCTGGGGTGGAGATGTATAGCTGTGTGTCATCAGCATACTGATGAACACTCACACCAAAACCACGGATGATCTCGCCTAGCGGTTTTACATAAATGTTGAACAGAAGGGGTGAGAGGACTGACCCTTGCGGCACCCCACAAATAAGGTGGCTCGAGGTCGACCTCTGCCCCCCTGCCAACACAAACTGCGAACGGTCAGAGAGGAAGGAGGAGAACCACCGAAGCACAGTGCCCCCTATTCCTAACCCCTCCAGCCGGTGCAGTAAGATACCATGGTCGATGGTATCAAAAGCCGCTGAGAGATCTAATAGGACCAGGATAGAGGAGCAACCTCTGTCCCGAGCCCTCCAGAGATCATCCACCAATGCGACCAATGCCGTTTCCATGCTGTATCGTGACCTGAAGCCCGACTGGAACGGATCCAGATAGACAACTTCATCCAGGTATCGGGGTAGTTGTCGCGCCACCACACTCTCAACAACCTTTGCAACAAAGCAAAGATTGGAGACTGGACGATAATTTGATAATATTGCCGGGTCCAGGGAAGGCTTCTTGAGGAGGGGCTTCACAACCGCCTCTTTCAAGGCAGTGGGAAAGACACCCTCACTCAGAGAAGCATTTATAATCCCCTGGAGCCAGCCTCGTGTAACCTCCCGGGAGGCCAGTACCAACCAGGAGGGACACGGGTCCAATAAACATGTGGCAGCGTTAAGCTTGCCCAGAATCCTGTCCACGTCCTCAGGAGCCACAGAGTCAAACTCTTCCCAGATAACGCTCTCAAGATCTGCCCCCGTCTCCTCCCCTGGATCTACCCAATCGGAGTCCAGGCCTTCCCGAATCTGAGCGACTTTATCATGCAGGAATTGTACAAAATCCTCAGCTCGACCCTTTAAGGGATCTTCCCGTACCCCCACCTGAAGTAGGGAGCGGGTCACCCTAAACAGCGCAGCTGGGCGGTTCTCTGCAGATGCAATAAGAGCGGAGAAGTAGCTAGACTTCGCTGCTCTTATCGCCACTAGGTAGGTCTTAATATAAGATCTCACCTGTGTTCGGTCAGATTCAGATCGGCTTGTCCTCCAATCGCTCTCCAGGCGTCTTTTCCGACGCTTCATCTCTCTCAGCTCCTCGGAAAACCAAGGAGCTAGACGAGATCGGCATCGGGTCAGAGGCCGCAAAGGCACAACGCGGTCCAAGGCCTGTCCCAGGCGACCACCAGGTCCTCAGTCGAGTTGTGAGCCAGAGCCTCAGGAAATGGCCCAAGCTCCATCAGGAACCTTTCGGGGTCCATCAGGCGCCTGGGACGGAAACATTTGGTTGGTTCCATCTCCCTGTGGTGGGTGGAAGTGACTTGAAAGTCCATGTGAAGGAGAGAATGATCAGACCATGACAAGGGCTTGATGTCTATATCCCCTATTCTTAGATCATTCAGCCACTGATCAGAGACAAAAATCAAGTCCAGAGTGTGATTCCCCAAGTGGGTGGGGCCTTGAACTACCTGGGTCAGGTCCATGGCCGTCATGGAAACCATGAACTCCCGAGCCATCTCCGACATCTCACCAGCGGATGGCAGGTTAAAATCCCCCATAACAATAAGTCTGGGAGTTTCCACCGCCACCCCGGCTATAATGTCGAGCAGCTCAGGCAGGACCGCTGTTACGTGGCAGGGAGCCAGGTACGCAATCAGTAGGCCCATCTGAATCCCCCGACCCCACTTCACAAGGAGGGACTCACATCCGGCTATCTGAGGAACAGTGGCCTCCCTCGGGCAAAGACTTTCTCTAATGATTGCTGCCACTCCCCCACCCCTTCCCTGAGTCCTTGGCTGATGGAATGCACGGAAACCTGGTGGGCACATTTCCACAAGGGGAACTCCTCCCTCCTGGCCTAACCAGGTCTCCGTAATCCCTGCCAGGTCAGCACCCCCCTCTGAAATAAGATCATGAATGAGGGGGGCTTTATTTACCACTGACCTGGCATTACATAACATCAGCCGTAGACCCAGGGTCTGAGACTCTGAACAACCCGGGAAACGAGCAGTGCTTTGGGGGTCGGAGTGGGCAATCGCTCGTAAACAACGAGTGCGCACTCCCGAAACATAATATGGCCCCCTGCAGCCATCATATCTGCCCCTCCCACTTACTATACTAATGCCCATCGCTTCATCCCCCTGCATCCTTGTCAGATTTCTGTCCCCACCCTCCCCACCATGATTATCAGACCCATTACCTCTTTCAGTGCATTTATGGATCCCCTCAGATCCATTCCCACAATCCCTCCCAGAACCCCTTAAAATAGAACTTAAAGATTTATCTAAAATCCCCCAAAGCCGTCGGTTTTTTGCAAACCACCTCTCAGGGTTCCAAAACCCTTCCTCAAGGGCGGCCCTTGATAACTGAGAGGGCCAGACATGCGAGAGGGGGGAATCTCGCAGTGCAAGGAGCTCCGCAGTTGAATACATCAAAGATAGGAGCGAGTTGAAGGAGATGAAGGATCATTTTCTTCTAAGAGTGTTAGAGATGGTTAAGACAGGTAATTTAAAATAAGGGAGGAAATAGATGTAAAAGGGAGACCAGTATGTTACAAATGTCAATACATCGGAACATCATCGTCCTCTCACGACGATGGGAAGTCTTGTGGTTGTAGTAAGTCCATCCAAAGGCGGTGGGGTTAGAGGTCTCAAAGGGTCGTCCTCTCACAGCGACCAAACCATTTGAAACAAACAAAGAGAAGGTGGTCTATCTCCCCATAATCCAAGACTCTCGATGTCTGTATCTCCTCCAGTCCTGATACCAGCGATGGCCGAGGATTAGATCAAAAAAGTAAGGCAGAGCCACTGGACAAAGTATTTAGGGTTAAATAATCAGGGTAATTTGGGGAATAGGTGGTAAATAAAGCTGCAGATCGATCTAAGATTGCAGGTCAACGCTGAGTGGTCGTAATAGATCTAGATCTGATAAAGGAGAGAGGGACAGTTGAGGGGGAGAGTAAGTCATCATCTCCTGTTTGTAATCCTCAGTCCCTATCCATCACCTTGCTCAGGCTACTTAGTTCAATTAGTTTAATAAGTCCTCAGAGTTTCAAGAAAGAGGAGTGCAACAGATCCCTAGAGGTTGAAGGAATCCTAACATTTATAGCCTTTGCAGCATTGCCCTCTCCTCTATTAACAACGAGGGCTTCCTTGCAGCCTCCTGGTGTTGCCGTCGCCGTCGCTGCCATTAGCGCCATTCCCCTCGCCATTGTGGTAACCCCCCTTGCCATAGACATCATCGCTGCCGTGTTGCTACATGCAGCGCCTATTAGCCCAGGCATCATTATCAACACCCTATCCGGAGTCGCTGTTGCCACCGTCTCTCCAGCCATTTCATCAGCTGTATTAGACTCAGTGGTTGACCCGGTCGTGACAGCCAGGCTTTGATGTTGACATTCTCCCCACCGCCCTCAGTCTTTTTACTGACAAACAGCTGATCTTCGGGCTCGGCTCAGGTTTTATCCTTGGGCTCCATCCACAGCTCTATTGAGCCGAAAATACCTCAGCATGCTGGGAGGGGGGTCTGTGGATGGTTAATTGACCCCCACACTCTTGAAAATATTGAAACATCTCCCTCCTAGCCTCGGAGTTTCAGCTCTGAGCTGCCATTTTGTTTTGCAACTGTCAACGGAATTTTAATAAAGTAATTTATATTTATGCAAATAAAGACTGACAAGCTTTGGCTTCTACAATGGATTGCCTGTTTACTCACACTCATAGGTTGATTAATCATACCTATGGTTAATTGAAAAGGCTAGCTATTTAAACCTGGAATGCCTAAATCAATAGGGACCAAAGCCACGCTAGATTTTGCAGAGCCTAGTAAGTACCTTATTCTCAAAGAGATAGGTCAGGTGGTATATTTTGGGAGGAGAGTAAAGGATAAAAAGAGTTACTGTAAAGAGTTATTGCAAAGCTTAAGTTTATTCTTCCAAAATGTGTAAACAGAAATACCAAATTTCTGATCACACTCACTCAAATCACAAAATGTTAGCAGCTTGAAGTTTTTGCACTCACGTTTAAAGCAATTATTTGACATGTCCTGATGTTAAGATGTTAACCCTGGAGAATGAGTGAAATTCCAGTCTTGTGTCAGATCTGCATTTCTGCTTGTTCCATCAATGGTATGAGCCACCCATCACTTTTTGAAGGTAGAAACTAGACATTGTCCTCCAATTATTCCCAGCCCATCACAAAGACAACACTGGTTGTGTTTTGAAGCTCCACTTCAAAATGGCTGTTTCCCATCCTAAACTAAGCACTGACTGGGGGAAGCGGAATTTGCTTAATGACTGTGGTGATTCATTTAATGATTGTGGCAAAAAAGGTCATAAGATCAGTTGTGCTTTTCACATTGCTTAGTGAAAGACATTTTGATCTCATTTTTGGTCATAAATCAAGGATTTTGACCTGAATATTTATATTTTTAATTCTTAATGGTTTTTACAGTTGTTTTTAATTATTTTATTTTTACTGAATGCCACCCAGACACACATATATAAGGTTTAGTGATAAATAAATAAAATACAACCTGAAAACTGACTACCCTAATGATTTACACATTTTCTCTATAATGAAATTGGAAGGTTCCTGTTTCACCATGTCCAATTCCATCACAAGGGAAGTATGTGTGTGTCCTTGCTTCAGACTTCATCAAGTAAACATAAAAAGAGGATGGGTGAGTCATTCTTACTTCCTTTCTTCTCTCTTCATTTTTCTTGTAATTTTGGGATAGTTTTCCTTGCTGAGAATATTCTTATAATACTAAGAAAGAGCAATATACCTTCATGACTTCAGTTACTCTTACATGAGTATCAGGTACAGGACGTAAATGCAAAATTGTTAAATGCTCAGGGGAAAGGGCATCTTGTAAAGTGACATATGGTTATACAAACAGGTTGTTCCTCATACATTTACAATAGCACACAGGTCTCTGTTAATTAATGTACAGCTTTCCCAGAAAGCTGAATGTGTGTTAAAGTTCTACTGCCATTTTACTGTGTTTAACAGTGCATTACATTTTTTTAACACTTCTCACAAAATACTGAGAAAGCAAGCTGTTCAAAATTAAGAAAGACATCAGTAGGGCGTTTCCATGGTCCTGTTCATTTCTGCAAGATTTGTGCAAGAGACCTTCCTACCGGATCATGTTCTCAATATAGAACCGTACCTCTAAGACAGAGGTGGGGAACGATGGGCCCTTTATGATTTGTGGACTTCAACTCCCAGAATTCCTGAGACTGACTCAGAAATTCTGGGAGTTGAAGTCCACAAGTCGTAAAAGGGCCATTGTTTCCCACCCCGTGCTCTAAGATATATTCCAGTGTGAATCATATTGGCCTTAATCTAGTCCTCACCACAGAATTTAATCAGTTTCTGTCAATTCACATGCCTGGATTAAAGGATGCCGCTCCACCTTCAGCAAGATCCCACCACAAAGTGTATAAAATGAATGTCACTTAAACCTCTTTTCTAAGGTGACCAGATTTTAACATTCGTAAAGAGGGACATTGTGGGCGTGGCTTATTTTGTGGGCGTGGCTAGCTGGTCATGTGACTGGGTGGGCGTGGCTAGCTGGTCATGTGACTGGGTGGCCATGGCTATGTGTATAGGGTAGGGTGAACAGATTTTAACATTGGTAAGAGGGACCCCATTGTGGGCGTGGCTTATTGTGTGGGCGTGGCTTGGAGGCCATGTGACTGGGTGGGCGTGGCTAGCAGGTCATATGACCGGGTGGCCATGGCTGTGTGTATAGGGACTACTCAGAGGGCTGAAAAGTCATTTCTGACAGGTCCTCACACTTTTGACTGGTCCTCACACTTATGACCATCCTCACATTTATGCCCGTGCAGCATTCTTAACAACCATGTCACTCATTTCACAACTGCTTCTCTTCACCATGGTGACAAGATAGGGCAAAAACGTAAAATGTGAGGACAGTCGTAAGTTCGAGGACTGGTCAAAAGTGCAAGGACCAGTCAAAAATAACTTTTTCAGCCCTCTGAGTAGTCCATATGCACAAAAGGACTAACCAGAGGGCTGAAAAAAGTCATTTCTGACAGGTCCTCACACTTTTGACTGGTCCTCACACTTATGACCATCCTCACATTTATGCCCGTGCAGCATTATTAACAACCATGTCACTCATTTCACAACTGCTTCTCTTCACCATGGTGACAAGATAGGGCAAAAACGTAAAATGTGAGGACAGTCGTAAGTTTGAGGACTGGTCAAAAGTGCAAGGACCAGTCAAAAATAACTTTTTCAGCCCTCTGAGTAGTCCATATGCACAAAAGGACTAACCAGAGGGCTGAAAAAAGTCATTTCTGACAGGTCCTCACACTTTTGACTGGTCCTCACACTTATGACCATCCTCACATTTATGCCCGTGCAGCATTCTTAACAACCATGTCACTCATTTCACAACCGCTTCTCTTCACCATGATGACAAGATAGGGCAAAAAACGTAAAATGTGAGGACAGTCGTAAGTTCGAGGACTGGTCAAAAGTGCGAGGACCAGTCAAAAATAACTTTTTCAGCCCTCTGAGTAGTCCATATGCATAAAAGGATACAGTAATAGAGAGGGATGAAGGAAGGGAAGGGAAATTAGAGTAGGAGTGACGGTTAAGAGAGGGAGGAAGAGAGGAGGAGAAGGAAAAAGGAAGAGGAAGTAGGGAGGAGAAGAAGAGGGGGGAAGAGAAAGTAAGAAGGAAAGAAAAGAGAGGTGGTAGGTTTGAGGAGAAAGATTGCTGTACAATAAAAAAGATGAAAGGGAAGAAAGCCAACCCCAAACAAATATAAAGATATTAAGATAAAGAATGAATTGTTAAACTTTAAAGAATAAAAGAGAACAAATATGAATAAATAGCAATAATTAGAAACACACATACATACAATGTATTTTCTTTGAACAGAATATTTGGCTGGTTCACAAATTTAAACAGTGTTTAGTCATTTCAATTAAATTTACAATTTCTATATTTCCTTTTTGCCATATTTATTCCTCATCTATTTTTTAAAAAAAACAATTTTACCCTTCATCATCATCTCTAATCTTAATCAAATTCAATTTTTCCCTTCTATTCTATTTTATACCCCTTCCCATTGTCATCTATTTTTATATCCATCCTCACATTGGTTAATTATGTAATTATGTAATACAGTTGTTTAATACAAATTCAACATTTTAATATAAATCAATTAGTTATATAACTATCTTTTTTGTATATTAATCAATATGAACATGAATATTCCAATTATTTCCATGCAATCCAATTTCTTACAAATCAATTAATTATACTTACCAATAATAATAAACCAAATAATTTCCCCCATATATTCCTCCAAACCACAACTTAACCATTTCTGCTTTCAACACAGTATACAATTAATAATATCTCAATTATTACAATTCCCTAGTTAAAAAGAGCTTTTTTTTCTTTTGTGTTTTAAAATCTTGAACTCTCCTCTTTTGCCCTAAATAATTTTCCATTGTTTGCACTTACCTTTTTTGGTGAGGAAAAGGAAAATAAATCTGCTGCCTAATTTTCCAACGTTGCAAGCAAACCGCAAAGCCAACAGCCTGTTTTACTTTCAGTTTCGTTTTGAGCTTGGTTTGCACAAAGAGGGAAAAAAAACTGAGCAATTTAGCAAGAGCAGAGCCCTGTGCAAATCAGCTGAGAGGGGGAAGCCGAGCTAATTAACGTAGGGCGGCCCTTTGAAGCCCCGCGGCAAGAGTTTAAACAGGTTTTTTCCCTCTAGCCATCAGCGGGGATTCAGGAGGCAGCCGGGAACCAGGAGGCAGAATGAAAAATCGGGACTTTTTTAAAACGCCGCGGGACGCGGGACAAATTGCTCAAAAGCGGGACTTCCTGCCAAAAGCGGGACGTCTGGTCACCTTACTCTTTTCAGGATAATTAATAAGGTGTCCTGTTCTGGGCCTACCTCCAGATTTCAATGTAACCACAAGTATGATCACACTTTTCTCTGGTCACTGCCCAGCACCTGCCGCCATAAATTTTCTTCCAATTTTATCTTCTGAATTAAGAAGTTTCCTCTACTTCCACTCACTTTTTTAAAATCCAACTGTTAAAATATGTGGCCTCATTGTTTCTTCCGACCAACTTTTCCTTCTTTTATTACCACTTCCCCCTCCCCAGCCACGCTTCCCCTCTGACACACACTTTGAAAAAAGAATGCAGTTTATCACCCAATGAGATATGTCCAAACTTAAACAAGATAAGAACAATACAGTCAATTTCAGTCTCTTTCGTAAATGCAGTCTGTCCATTTTAACTTGCAGCCCCAGATAAAGTTTTATGAGACTAAAAATAAAAGTAGGAAGAGAAGCGTGGTACACTGGATAATGCAAAGCTGAAACGGTACAAAAGGAAAGTAGTTTTAAGGGTTGAAAGAGTAGCTGGTTTCCTTCTGGTTAACCCCAGTCAATGTTTCAGATAACCACGGATAGGATATTCCTCCCCCCCCCCCCCCCGCCCCATACACACACTTTTTTCCCCCCATAAATGGGCAGAGTGGGAGATGCTTTAAACCAGAAATAGAGGAATTGTTTAAGAGTACATGCCTTCCAAGAAGCACCATCTGACTCTATATTATCACTTTTAAATTATTTCTGTTTACTTGAATGAATATATTTGTTCCCCTGTTGGTGTACTGTGCTTTTTGATTTGATGTCAGACTTAAACATGTTAGGACTAACCTGATCTGTGCTGCAAAAATCCAGACAACCACAAAGTGTCAGCAAAAAGAGGGCAGGTAGTGCTTTGCTGCCATCTGGTGGTCATCAAACTTTTTGCAGTGCTGATCTGATGACAGTAGTTTTATTAATTCCAGAATTTTCTCATTCTGAGGAGTGCAGGTAGCTTCCAGAAGACACCTTTTAATGGACATTTGCTGTATTCCTTCATGCAATTTTGTGTTGGATCCAGATGATCTTGTCCTCAGCTTCTAATTATTATATATTTTCTCATTGTTTTGTAGAAAAAAATATCCGTTAAGGAGAGAACAATTTCTGCAATGACTTTTCTTATTGACTGAACTTATATCCTACAGCAATCAAGTAACAAGCATAAATTCCAATAATAATCAAAATTTCTATGGTAAAAACCAGCATGGATTACAAGAAAATGAATAAAAATAATTAAAATGCAATATATCAAGAATAGACCATGCCACACACCATGGCAAACAATGGTATTGTTTCAGAAAAACACTGTCATCTTACCTTGGCTTCCTTCACCTCCCAGAAGTGTGAGATCACTAGCAGCCCTCCAAGATCTAATAAGATGTGCTGATTCTGGTTGAAGCAATCAGCTCCGCAAATGCCCAAATTCCAAATTCCATTTTTTGGTTAACACCAGAATCTTAAATTGTATGTAGATCTGTAACCAATACAGGGTCAGGAAAATGGATGTTATTTGCTCCCATTGCCAAAAGCTAGCAAGTAGATAGGTCACTACATTCTGGACCAGTTGCAGTTTCTGGGTGGTGAGACTGGCTGGTGAGGAAACATGAATTACTTTAGCTAGCTTCTCCTGCACTAGATAGAGTCAAAATTGATGCATTAGCTAGGCAAATGCCTCATTAGATATACCTGTTTTAGCAGGAGCTATGAATCTACAAGGACCTGCCAGTTGTGAATTTGCTCTTTAATGGGTAATGCCTGTCCATCCAAAAGCAACAATGATGTTGACTGAGGACCAAGATATAAATATAGTAATTTTATTTTACTTGGGTTCAGTTTCAGTGTCACTCCACTTCAGGGCTACCTTTGACGGAAGTCCAGACAAACTGGCTTTTTATCTAAACCGAGTTTGGGCCTACATTGACCACTACAGGGACGGCTACCTAACCAACCAAGAGATGATCTCCACCATCAAGGACAACCTAGAGGACAAAGCAGCAGAGTGGGTGACTCAACTCCACAATGAGGGCGCCCCAGAACTCGAGAACATTGATTACTTCCTGCAACGAAAAGAAAGTACAAAGAGATTAGTTACAAATTAGTCTAACCTCCCCTTCCTCCCCCTGGAGGTCCCTTAGGTTTCTGGGGGTACTCGTCATGGAACTGCTTGACTAACCTATCCACCTTTACATCCCAGCTCTTGACCAAGTGGCTTCAGAGAGGGGTTACCCCTTCCACTGTACCAGGTACCTGCCCCTATACAATTCTGAATCCAAAATCTTCTTTACCTTGTAATGTGTCTCCCCCTGCACCACTATTGGTTTCGGGGCTGCCCGGTCTACCAGTCTAATCAGGGAGCCTACCACTGGCTTCAACAAACTGCTATAGAAGACCCAATGCACTTTCCCTAGCAAGCGAGGGAGGCTAAGCTGTACTGTAACAGGGTTAATCATTTTCACTATAGGGAAAGGCCCGACAAACTTCGGCCCTAGCTTTTTGCATGGGAGCTTTCATCTTAGATATTTTGTAGACAGGTAAACCTTGCTCCTGACCCAGAATGGCTGCTGGGGACTGTGGTGTTTGTTGGCTTGTGCTTTACAGGTTTTTGCCGCTTCCCGCAATGCCAGCTTCATATTTTCCCACCCCTGCTTCAGATAATCCATCCACTCATTTAATGACATAGATAAGGGAGGCTCCCTGGGAAGTTCGGGCATGGGAACAAATTCCATGCCGCTGGTGATCTGGAAAGGGATCATGCCAGTGCTACTATGAACAGCATCACTGTATGCCACCTCAGCGAATGGCAGCAGCTCTGCCCAGTTAGACTGCTCATAGTCGCTGAGGTGGCATAGAAAAATGCTGTTCATAGAAGGACTGGCATGACCCCTTTCCAGATCATCAGTGGCATGGAATTTGTTCCGCCTGTCAACCCTGAAGCTGACCTGACCGAAGCCATTTTTGACCGCTTCTATGTTGCCACACTGGAGCTGAGAGATAGGAAGGGGGAATTTGAGAAAGAGGGGATTCTGTAGCCAAAACAAAATATTTTCTCTTGGAAACCAAGGACATTCTCACACCTGGTTGGAGGAAGACGGAGTGATGCTACCCAGCTGTCAATCCGCACTGTGATTTGGACCATGTGACTGATTATTTTGAGAAAGTAGAAAAACTTTTACTTTTAACTAAGGGGAAACCATGGGAGACTTCAGAGTCGGCTTTCACCAGAATCCTGTCCACGTCATCTGGGGTCACAGGATCAAACTCATCCCAGATAACAGTCTCAAGACCTGCCTCCGTCACCCTCGCTGGATCTATCCCGTCAGAGTCCAGACCTGCCCGAATCTGAGTGATTTTGTCATACAGATACTGAACAAAATCCTCGGCTCTTCCCTCCAAGGGGTCTTCCTACCCTTCCTGGTGGAGCAGGGAGCGGGTCACCCTAAACAGGGCGGCTGGGCAGTTATCTGATGACGCAATAAGAGCAGTAAAATGAGTACATTTTGCTGCTTTTATCGCCACTAGGTAACTCCTAATATGAAATCTTACCAGTGTTCGGTCAGATTCAGAAAGACTAGCCCTCCAACAGCTCTCTAGGCGTCTTTTCCAGCGCTTCATCTCCCTCAGCTCCTTGGTAAACCAAGGAGCCAGGCGAGATCGGCGCCGGGTCAGAGGCCGCAAAGGCACGACTCGGTCCAGGGCTCCAGCAGCCGCCCTATCCCAGGCGGCCACTAGGTCCCCAGACGAGGCGTGAGCCAGAACCTCCGGGATTGGCCCAAGCTCCATCTGGAACCTATCAGGTTCCATCAGGCGCCTGGGGCGGTACCATCTTACCGGTTCCGCCTCCCTGCAGCGGGGTGCCGCGGTTCGAAGGTCAAGGCGAAGGAGAGAGTGATCTGACCATGACAAGGGCTCAATGACTATATCCCCTATCTCGAGATCACTCAACCACTGTCCAGAGACAAAAACCAAGTCCAGTGTGTTTCCCCCAGTGTGCGTAGGGCCATGAATTAGTTGGGTCAGGTCCATGGCCATCATGGAAGCCATGAACTCCCGAGCCACCTCAGACGCCTCACCCACGGATGGCAGGTTGAAATCCCCCATGACCATAAGTCTGGGGGTATCAACCGCCACCGCGGCAATAACGTTGAGTAGCTCAGGCAGGGCTGCCGCCATGTGGCAGGGAGCCAGGTACGTGATCAGCAAACCCATCTGAACCCCATGGCCCCACTTCACAAGGAGGGACTCACAACCAGCTGTCTGAGGTACAGTGGTCTCCCTCGGCCTAAGGCCTTCTCTAATAATAACCGCTACTCCCCCTCCCCTCCCCTGTGACCTTGGCTGATGGAATGCGTGGAAACCTGGTGGGCACATTTCTACCAGAGCGACCCCTCCCTCTGGGCCCAACCAGGTCTCCGTAATACCCGCCAGGTCCACTCCCCCCTCGTAAACAAGATCACAGATGAGGGGGGCTTTATTTACTATGGACCTGGCGTTGCACAGCATCAGGCGAAGGCCCGGGCCCTGAAGGTCTGTACTACCTGGAGAACGGGTGGAGCCTTGGGGGCCGGAGCACCCTACCGCTTGAAGACAGCGGGTGCGTGCTCCCTTAACATGATATGGCCCCCTGCTCCCGCCATATCTACCTCTCCCACACACAGTACCGATGGTAAAAACCAGCTCGACCCCTTCTGGATCCCCCACCACCCCCACCGAACGTCCTGGCCAAGCCCGACTCTCCCCCTAGTGGGTTATCTCCCAAACCCACAACCCTAATTCCAATCCCACCCCCCTCCCCCCTCCCCGAACCCCTTAAAAGTTTAAATAAGGACAATTTTAAAAAACCCCGCAGCCCCCTCTTTGCGGCATGCCACCTCTCGGGACTCCAGAGCCCATCATCGAGGTAGGCCCTCGATAGAATGGAGGGCCAAGCCTGCGAGAGGGGGGAGTCTCGCAGACCAAGAAGCTCCGTTGCTGAGTACATTGATCATAATGGGTGACACGACCATATCCTGAGGGTATATATAAAGGACCGAGGAGAAGACAAAGGAATGGGGGATCTCAGAGACATATTTACAGGACCAAGTCCCCTGTCCCCTCACAACAGAGGGCATAGTCCAAGCCAAGGCGACCACAGTTCCAAGGGGGAAATAGATCCAACCACCCTTTCATGGTGGTTAGGTCAGCTGGACAGCCCCCTCTTGTGGTGAAGTGGTAGCAATGAACCGATGCATATAGACAGCGTCCAGGGGTCAGGTCCAAAAATCGCCCTCTCACGGCGGTTTGTCCGGTGGTAAAGACCGATGGTAAAGTCCCATCGCTGGTAAAGTCCCCTCGCTGGTAAAGTGCATATATGTCAAAAGCCTCCCGGTTCAGCCCCCAGGGGCTCTGACACCTGGTCACCCTCTCACGGTGGTCAGGCAAATGTCTAGCCCCCTCGGCCGACGGGATGCAGCCATGTACCGGTCTCCCATTCAGGTGGAAATAGCCCTCTCCAGAGACAGGGGGATTCAGAATAGTAATAGAGCATAGCGCCAATGAGTCCCACAGGCTGACAGTTGGTCCAGGTGGGCCCAGTTCTAAGAGGGAACGCTGGAGGAGAGAGAAATGGGGCAGAAATGGGGCAGTTTTCTCGAGCCCCCCCCACAACCACAAATTGAGGCCTCCCAAGGCCCAGAAGATCACTCCGGGTCTTTTCCGCCCCAACCATGGTTGCAGGTCTCCCAGTCCTGTTGGTTTGTTGCCCCCCCCAGCTCCTATTCCAAGGCGGGGTCCCCAGCACCGTCTGACCGCCAGCTAGCCTCCACAGCAACCGCCATCACCGCCGCCACCGCGCCATCGTCGCCAGCCCCCAAAAGAGCCTGGCGATGTCCCAGAGATCTTCAGGGGATGCCCGACACATCTTGCAGCCCTTTGGGCAACCCCCCCGGGCTTAAAAACTTGCCGCACGGCGGGAGCCCCTGGCACAATGCCGCTCCAACTAATTGATGGCCTCCGGCTGTGAAGAAACACTGCTGACGCTGCCGACGCCCAGCTGATCAGCCTGGCGCTCCACGCATCGCCCCTTCCTCTCTGCTCAGTCACAAAGGGAAAGAAAACCCTCTCCGTGCTGGCCAGGAGCTCCCCTGACTGGTCCTGGGGTCGAAGATCTTCAGAACGACCCCCAAAGGACCCAAAGGGTAGGTCGGCACCCCATCCTCAGATCGCGATCCCAGCGGGTGCCGCCATCTTGGACATGCGCAGAAAGAAGGTATTCCATGAAGGGCTTTATAGGTAAGTACCAGCACCTTACCCCGGCAGCCAGTGCAGCTCATGCAGGAGAGTATCGAGAAGCCCCTGTAATTACCCACGCGGCTGCATTCTGGACTAGCTGGAGCCTCTGGACGCATCCCAAGGGCAGCCCCATGTAGAGGGTGTTACAGTAGTCCAATCTAGAGGTAACGAGGGCGTGAGGTACCGTGGCGAGGGCATCCCGGTCTTGTGCGCAACTGGCGCACAAGACGCACCTGTGCGAAGGCCCCCCTGGTTAGGGCTGTCAGATGATCTTCTAAGGACAGCTGAGAATCCAGGAGGACACCCAAGTTGCGGACCCTATTGGAGAGAGTAGGGTCTCTCCCCCGATCACTAAAGATGGAACCTCCAGATCCCGGGATGCCGGCATCCACAGCCACTCAGTCTTGGAAGGGTTGAGTCTGAGTCTGTTCCTCCCCATCCAAACCCGCACCGCTTCCAGGCAGTGGGACATCACGGATATGTCTTCCAAAAAGACAAATTAGAGATAATATAAGAATAATTTTGGACACTTTAGAATACTATGAAGCACATCCTGAAAAGCAGATGGCCTTGATATTTTTAGATGCACAAAAAGCCTTTGATAACGTGAACTGGCGATTTACGACGCTCCAAATGGAAGAGATGGGCTTTGGCAGGAAATTTATTCAGGCAATTGAAGCCATTTATTCTAAGCAGATGGCAAAGGTAATGATAAATGGAGAGTTGACTGACTTTATTGAGATAGAAAAAGGCACTAGACAAGGATGTCCATTATCCCCATTGTTGTTTATATTGACATTGGAAGTTTTAAATAGAAATATTAGAGAAGAAAAAGAGATAAAAGGTTTGAAAATTAGAAAAGAGGAGTATAAATTGCAAGCTTTTGCAGATGACCTGGTCTTTATTATTGAAGAGCCATCAACATTAATAAATAAACTTATAGAAAATATTGGAGAGTTTGGGAAAGTCGCTGGCCTGAAAATTAATAAAGACAAGACAAAGATAATGACTAAAAATATGTTGAAAAAACAAAAAGAAAATGATGGAGATTTCAAAGATGCAGGTCACAAATAAGGTAAAATACTTGGGGATACATTTAACAGCAAGGTGTAGTTCATTGAAAGAAAAGAATTATAATAAGCTTAACAAAGGATAGGACAAGACCTGGTGAAATGGGGGAACTTGCAGTTATCTTTGATAGGTAGGATTGCAACAATTAAGATGAATATTTTGCCTAGATTGTTATACCTATTTCAGACAATCCCAATCAAATTAGACAAGAATTTTTTTGCAGATTTGAACAAAATGGTGCTGAAATATATTTGGCAAGGAAAGAAGGCAAGAATAAAATTTAAGTTGTTACAAGATGCTAAAACAAGGGGTGGTTTTGGTTTACCCAATTTTGAACTGTATTACCAAGCAGCTACCTTAATGTGGATTAAAGAATGGATAACTCTGAGAAACGCTAGATTGCTGAATTTGGAGGGACATGATTTGTTGATGGGTTGGCATGCCTTTCTATGGTACAAAGGAACTAAAATACAGGGGTATTTTAGAAGACACCAGATTTGTGAAGCCTTATTGTTGAACTGGGAGAAGGTTAAAAAATTCCACTACTTGAACATTCCAGTCTGGGTCTCTATAATTGAAGCTTTTTCTTATTCAGTGACATTTAGAAGGGAACAAATTATTAGATATAGGGAATTGTTGGATGAAAAGGGTGAACTTAAATTAAAGCAAGAAATAGAAGATCAGGGATGTAAGATGGACTGGTTTTCATATATGCAAATATTTACCAGATATCGAGAAGGTTCTCAAACAAGAAGGCTTTTACAATGTTTTGACTAATTTAGATAAGATTTTAATGGGTCCTGATGACTATGTAATTAAAAAATTATATGGTTATTTGTTAGAGGCAAAATTGGAAGAAGAACAAGTTAAAGAATCAATGATAGCATGGGGGAAGAATTTTGGATATGATATTGATTTAGAGAAATGGCAAAAATTCTGGTCACATAATTATAAAATGACAATGTCTACAGCATATAAGGAGAATTTGTATAAGATGTTTTACGGGTGGCATCTACCCCCAGCGAGGATAGCTAGAATGTTCCAGAATAAATCGGAGAAGTGTTGGAAGTGTCATCAGACTCCAGGATCTTACTACCACATGTGGTGGACATGCGCAGAAGCAAGGAGATTTTGGACCAAGATACACACGTGGTTGGAAAAAATGACTAAGAGACATATTGACTTTAAACCAGAAACATTTTTATTAGGGATCTTACCAGAGACATATAGTAAAGAATTGCAATATTTAATTGTGAATCTTTTAACAGCGGCTGGAATTGTATTTGCTAAAAATTGGAAAGGAGAAAAGATACCTATTGATGAAGAAATTATTAACAAAATGATTGAATGTGCTGAAATGAGTAAACTGACCTTTGAAATTAGAGAACAGGAAGATAAACAATATTATTTGATATGGGACTTATTTTATCAATGGATAGATAATTAATCTTGGAGATAACTATGTAATAAGTGGAAGTTGACATAAATTAAGTGATATAATTTCTAAAAGAAACGAGCTTGGGACGCCTAGTGATAATTACAAGAGGGGAGGAGCACAAAAGAATGTCACCAATCGATATACTGTCTGTGATTGTATAGAATGATGAATGTTTTTATGTTTTGTGTTTTGTTGTTTGTTTTAAAATAAAAAACTTTTATACAAAAAAAGAAGAAGATGATCCTGATGGAGGTTGGTATACCAGCAGGATCCTACAGGACTTTTGATTTATGATATGACGATTGTCTACAGTATTTAGAAGCACCTACACTTTCAGAATTGAAGATCACAATTGAAGAACAGAGACATGTTTTAAGTGCAAATACATCTATTTTCTAGGCAATAGGCAACTACACCCAATGAAGTGAAAGTTTCCATAGCATTTTAGTGCAGTCAGTTGTTCATTAGATCCTAGGGCAGTATCTGTATTTTTACTAAAATATTTCTCAGAAGTTCAGAGGGTTTTTCATGAAACGTAAAACCTGTTTTTCTCATCCATGTGATCAAAGCTGGAGGCTGTGAAGTGAATTTGTCCTTTTTGCAATCTGTTATCCAGTGGACAATAAATAACATCGCATCATACCCAAATTACTTTCCATTGAATTATCATGCCATTAAAAATACAAGAACCTCTTTGCTGAATGTTCTCAAGGGTCATTTTTGGAATGGTAGCCAAATAGATGTTTTCTGGAAAGTTTTCAGAGTACATTACTCCACGAAAGACCATTCCTGTTGGTTGCCTCCATATTGACCAATACTCAGAAGTATGCTACCTTTCTACACTTCGTTCCATATAGGCATCCAGATTATTTGTAGATAAGAAATTATTTCTACAACACTATTCAATTGTAAGACGCATTGTCTTTCACTCCTATGACTTTGAACCCACAGCACTAGGTAACTCACACTACTTTCATTGTGAAAAAGTCTTGCAGGACACTTCAAGTTCTGTAGCACCAAACCAGAATTTTGTATTTGGAAAGAAAAGAAAAAGGTTCAAACAGACATCAGTGTAAGTTTTTTAGGTTTGTCAGTCTTAGATAAATCCTAGCTAGTTATACTTAAATATTCTTAGTAACTGAAATACCAGCATTCGCCCTGCCAGGAATTTTGCATTTAAATCCTACTCTTTTAATCCACTTTGCTGAATTTTTATTTATACTTGGTATCAGGCTGATTTGCTGCCTCCTGGAGGCTGGTAGATTAATTAAGTAACTCATTAATTATTTAGCTACACTTTGAAGATATGGAGAGCTGTATCATTAGCAACAAAGATAATTTGGTAAACACAGTAGTTTATAGAACTTTAACCTAAGGAGGTTCTAAGATTGAAAAAGGAAATTTCACTAAAAAGTTCCATGCAACTCTAGCCACAGAAATGTTGATTCACCGTACAATAACACAAAGATCAGATTATTCAGATCCAGAGAGAGATATGCACAATTGCATGAAAGATAAAGTGCTCTTTCTCACAGGCAAGTTAAAGTGGTATTCACTAGTCATCAAGTGAGCAGAAAACTATAATGGTATAAAATGTACTGTATTTATGGAATCACTCTTCTATCATAGCTAGGATGACATCAAATAGTGGTCTCCAATGCATTTCTCAAGGCTTTCAATTTAACTTTAGTTAAATTTTATTATTTAGAGCAGATTCCTGAATTTAAGCATCTGTCAAAACTAACACTCATTTTGTGCATATATGTTGTGTATTCAAAAAGAGCTTAAAGGTTTTTTTTACATTTTTTTACCAATCCTAGAGAGTATTATTGGGCTCCTTTTAAACATTAATACTGTTCCAGAAAAGCATTAACCTCCTGTTCAAAAGCAGCCTAGACAATGGTTGACAAGGGCAGGGAATATGGGACAATGAAGCAGCAGAGATCACTTCCCTTGGCAGCTTTCTCTATCCCTATCACCAATTGTGCAGGTGCCATTTGTGGCTCTTCAAGTCAACAAGTCCCAGAATAGTTCAATGATCAGGAAAGCACAGCAGGACAAACTAATTTGAAAAAACAGACCCTCTTGCTGCCTAGAACTAAACAACACCAAGACAATTAAAGTAGTCAGTAGCACTGATGATCCCACTCTCCCAGGTCGCCTGACTATGGCCATCAACTGAATGGACAGTGAAACACATTGGATTGCATCTGTGGGAAATGGATGTGATTTATGGCTGGCAATCAAATCTTTATTACAGTCAAAGACCAGCATACATTAACATCAGAAGCACTAGTCTAACAACCTTACATCTTTCAGATGAAAACAGTTTACCAAAATGTAACTAAAGAGTAGGTATTGACTATAGCTCTGGATGCTATTATTAAATCATTCTATTCTCCTCCATATTTGGGCGATGAGGAGAATAGATCACAGCCACTGACCTTTGATGTTCAGTATATTGAAAAGTTTCGCCTACTGAGTTCTGATATACAAGTTCCTGTTGAAGGCATAAAAGCAGGTCAGCATCTTTAAACCCATCCATTGACAATATGTTTTCTAACTTACTGATTTTACTTACTTACAATATTTACAGCCCTCCCTTTGGTTGATAGATCTCATACATGGATGATCATAAAAGAAACCGAACAATCAATGAACTTCTGAAAGCATAAATGCACCAAAGACAAATTCCTTGTGTGTCCAATCACACTTGGCCAATAAAGAATTCTAATCTAATAAGATTTCAGCAGTGAGTAGAAAAATTCCCATGCTAAACTTTTCAGGGACATGAAGTGAATGCTTAGAAACAAATATAGCCCTTCCCTCCACTCATTTTGCTGTGAAGGAAAAGTCCTCTGACCGGGAATTTTTCTTTTCCTTGATCTCTCTGGCAGCAACAGGACAGAGAGGAGGTGATAGCGGAATGCAAATAAAATTCACCACCCACCCCATAAGAGTTAGCTCTTTCCTATTTCATAATTATTCTGAAAAAAACTGGTTTGTTTTTAACCTAGTACACAAACAGAGTTACCAATTGTCCAGGTAAAAGAGTTGGTTTTCTTTTGCAATCTTTAACAGACGTAATGTTAATATTTTGCAGCAGAAGCAGTGGGTGACCTTGGGCGAGTCATTCTCTTTGAGTCCTAGGAAGGAGACAATGGCAGATCACTTCTGAAAAACCTTGCCAAAAAACCTGCAGGGGCTTATCCAGGCAGTCACCAGGTGTCAACACTGACTCAGAGGGAACCCTCCTCTCTCCCTCCAAAAAAAATCAGCATTCCCAAAAGTTATTTTCGGATACATAGATCCAGCTTTCTTGAGATACTTACAATGCTGAGAATGGTAGAAAGAAAGAAAAGAAGAGGATGACGGACTTGATTACAGCAACAATGGGTGCCCCATTGGAAGATCTGAAAGGACAGGGCAGGGACGGATCATCTTAGAGAAGTCACGTTTATGTGCTCCCTAACAAGCAAAACCAACTTGATGGCACACCATCAACTGAAGGTTAAAAATCCTCCTGAGATAAGTGAGCCTCTGCTGCTAGGATATGTAACAAGGACTCTCTTATGGATATATGAACATATAAAGTTTAAGCCAATAATGGCTTTAAAGCAGGGGTGAAATGCTCCCAGTTCAGACCAGATCGCCCGATCTGGTAGCGATGGAGGCGGGTGGTTCAGAGAACCGGTAACAAAAATCCCTGCCCCCTCCCCATTGCCCAGCTGAGCCGCGCGATCATCAGAGGCTTTTTATTTTTAAAAGCATTTTTTCTACAACCTCTTTGGCCGAAAAATGCTTTTAAAAGTTTTTTAAAAAAGCCTCTGATGATCGCACGGCTCAGCTGGGATCATCAGAGGCTTTTAAAAGCATTTTTTCTACAACCTCTTCGGCTGAAGAGGTTATAGAAAAAATGTTTTTAAAAGGAAAAAAAGCCTCTGCTGATCAGGCAAGTCAGCTGGGCTCATCAGAGGCTTTAAAAGCATTTTTTTTACAACCTCTTCAACCGAAGAGGTGGTAGAAAAAATGGTTTTAAAAGTCCAAAAAAAAAAAAAAGTTGGCCATGCCCACTCAGTCATATTACCCCCACCCCCACCAAGCCATGCCCACAGAAGCGGTAGTAAAAAATTTTACATTTCACCACTGCTTTAAAGCAGTGCTCCATGGCTTAGGACCCGGGTACTTGCGGGACCGCCTACTACCACCAATAGCCTCCCACCGGCCGGTACGCTCCCATAGAGAGGGGCTCCTCCGGGTGCCATCAGCCAAACAATGCCGACTGGCGGCCCCCAGGGGGAGAGCCTTCTCTGTGGGGGCACCTACTATCTGGAACGAGCTCCCCCCAGAGATACGGAGGATCCCGGATCTGCGCACCTTCCGCCGCGCCTTAAAGACCTTACTATTTCACCAGGCCGGCCTGGCCTAATTTTCCCCCTCTCTTATAAAAGATTTTTAAAATTTTAAATATCTTTTAATATTTTATATATTCAATTTTAAATTGGTTTTAAAAGTTTGGGGTTTTAAATTTGTCGGGGCCAAACTTATTTAATTTGATTTTATTCTATTTTTTAAATTTTGTATTGTATGTGTTTTTATTGTTTGGCTGTGCACCGCCCTGAGTCCTTCGGGAGTAGGGCGGTATAGAAATCTAATAAAATGAAAATGAAAATGAAATAAAGGTGATAGAAAGTATTTCAATTGGGGTCTGGACGAGCCTGGAAGTTGCTAAGGCTGTTTCATAACTGTGGCATGTAATATTGTGATTATTGGCCCTAGCTTGCTTTTTCAATTTGATAACTAAAAAAGGAATGCAGAATACAAATTCTGCAGTAGAGAGAAGGAGAGGACTCAGATAAGGCTTTTGTTGTGCAATCACTTGTCTCATTCATGAATTCTTTTCTTTTGAAACGCCTGTGCATTCTTTGGCTTCATCTATTTTTATCTTACCAGAGAAACTCCATTAAGGAAGGAAAGGCAGAATAGTTGTGCAATACCTATTGATCGATCATATTAAGAGCCCACTGTCTGGAAACAGGGGAGAGGATGCCAAGGGCAAGAGTGATCATGGATAAAAATACGATCAGATGCAGATATGTGCCTTAAATTTTGTTTCCTTCAGAGGTTTCTAATGAAATTGTTCAACACTATTCATCTTCTGTCCAACTACTATTTTTCAGGGCTTTCCTCCCCTGTAATGATTACATTCATGACCTTTTTGGCAAGAAAAGAGTACTGGATCCTGCCACAGTTTTTCTTTTTACAAGTCCTGTTCTTTTTTTATGCAATGCATAGAGAAAATTCATATTGTTACTGTGAAATGTCAGATTCGGAATAATAACTGGTGTTTTTTTAATGGGGATCTGCAGCTAAAAAAGAATTGTTGGTGTTTGATATCTCTTTCGTACATTTTGCTTGCTAAGATGAAGCAATGGAGAGGCAACTGTGCTCAACCAGAAGCACTTTTGCAGGGGAAACGTCATCCTTTTGAGGAACTGAATGCTGCAGACCCCAACAAGATTTTATCTGGGTGTTTGTTTTCACTCTGTACATTTATGATATCCACAACACACAGCATAATGTGAACTTTGTCTCAATAATCCAATACAACCGCCTGGTTAAATAACATCTTCCAAAAAGACAATGGTATCAGAATTCCTGTTGTTAGTTGTTTACCAATTTATCCATGCCATGTCTCACAAATTGGCAATGAAGATATTAAAGTGTGTGAATACGGTCTGCCTTTCAGGATCAACCATGAACAATAAAGGACAGTCAAAGACCAAGAAGTCATCGTAGTCTCGTACTTGGTCATACAGCCATGAAAGCCTTGGAAAAGATAGTCAAATGTCATGATATGTTTATGTTGTACATACAAAGATTTATTTATTTATTTTGTCGCATTTCTATGCCGCCCGACTCCCAAGGGACTCTGTGCAAGCCATGGTATTCTTCATAGTACCCTACAGAAATGAAAGTTGGACTTTGAAGAAATAGGATAGGAAACTTATTCATGCCTTTGAACTCTGGTGCTGGAGACGTTTGTGAATATCATGGCCAACCAAGAAAACAAATAAATGGATCATTGAATAAATCAACCCCAAATTCTGACTTGAAACACAAATGACCAGGCTTAAATTACCCTAATTCGTGCACAATACTTGAAGACCCAGCTCTCTGGAAAAGGCTCTAATTCTGGGAAGGGTGGAGGGAAAGAAAAAAAGAGGATGTCTAGCTGCAAGGTTTGAATCCCGAGTACAGGTCTCCTACGTGAGCAGGGGGTTGGACTAGATGGCCTCCAAGGTCCCTTCCAACTCTGTTACTATTAACATAAGGTGGATGGACTTAGTTACAGTTGTAATGAGTGCACCATTGGGAATCTTGAAATAACAGGTTAGGGCAGGAGTAGGCAACTATGGGAACTTTATGATCTGTGAAATCCCAGAATTCCTGAATGAGCATGGATGACTCAGGAATTTGGAGAGTTTAAGGCCACAGGTCATAAAGTTGCCATAGTTGTCCATCCTGGGGTTAAGGACAGATCAACATGGAGAAAATATGTCTATGTGATCAATAAGGATTGAAAAGGATTTGATGGCACATAATCAAAATGAGCTTTGTGGAGTCCCATTCCACATCATCAAAAGTAGGATCAAGTCGACTGTACTCTGGAAAATTGAGGTACTAAAAATTGGTTTACAAGGTCACAACACTGTTTAGTTGCTCTTCTAGGTGATCTAAATGATTTAGGCAACTTTAACGGTACAAATAGGAAGCCAATCTGCAGGTGGCACAATATGGGAGAATTGGATTGCTCAAAACGCTTTTTTTAAAAAAAGCAAAAGCAAGCAAACTCGAGCCTAAAAGCAAAACCAACTTTCCAAATAGAGACGGCAGGTGCGGAAGAAGGAAGACGCTGCAGAATAACAGAGGGAGGGAAAATCCACTCAGTTCCCCTTCTTTTTCCCTAGGGGACCCATGTGCCAGTTCTCCATCATTAATCCATGAAACGTAGTTAACCGAAAATGTGATCCTAGAGGGGCAAGATTAAAAGCAGCCTCAAAGACCGATTGCCCGGGCGGGCTGCTACCCGGTCACCGTCTGCACGGCTGCGTTCCTGAAAGTGGCTTTCTTTGAAAGGTAGGTAATCAAGGAGGCTGCAAAACGTTGAGGTAATGGTATATTTTTGTCCCTGCCGGTAGTCCTTCTGTCCCACTCCCCCACCCGGACCACCCCGCCCCCGCCGGCCTCGCAGACTGCAGTAGATCGTGCGATCCACACTAATCAGCCTCTGCTCTGCTTGCCTTTCTCCGGGAGGCGGCGGGTTACGTCATTCCGTAACACAGGCAGCAGCTGTTAAATCAGCGGGATCTGCAGAGTTCCGGCGCTTTTTTTTCTTCCCCCGCCTCCCTCTTATTTCAGGTTTAGGCTCTGTTCCCTGGAGAAAACACGGCTGTGGATTTTGGGGAGTCTGAAATCTTATGGGATGGCCCCTTCGGAACCAGGCATCTTTTTCAAGAACTGGGTTATGGTTACAAGCTTTGGACTGCAAAACTCCATCGACGCTTGGCGGCAGTAAAGTGGCCGTTCGGATTTCTGCAGTCTTAAGATCTGGTAACATAACTACGTAGCCAGAAGGACTTGGTTAACTGGCTTCTTTCATTTGCTGCGCTCCTCGCGAGACATGGTTTTCCCCCAGGGGCTTTTCCGCACATGTGTTCACAATAGTGCAGTTTGTTAAGATAGGTAGCCAAGGATGTTTGTTCCTGCTTACAAATCGAACTCTGAGAAATAGAACTGCAGGGGTTATAAAATTGAAAATCCCAGTCCCTGCTTGCATAAGCAACCTCAAGTGCTTCTAGAGCAGAGGTCTTCAAACTTGGCAGCTTTAAGACTTGTGGATTTCAACTCCCAGAATTCTGGGAGTTGAAGTCCACAAGACTTAAAGCTGCCAAATTTGAAGAGCTCTGTTCTAGAGTAAAGGAGGTTTTCTACTTAACCCTTTAGTTATATGCAGTTCTTCCATCTTTCTCTCCTTAAGCCTGTGTTTTTATTTTTGCTTTTGTGGCAAGTGATGGTAATGGAGCTAGCAAAATATAGGAGAATAATATATTACAGTATGATAACATGCCCTTTCCCTATAAAATTCCACAAACAGGCAAGGCAAATACAGAGAAAATGTTCGTTTGGAATCCTTCCTGTCTTAGAATTTTTAATATTGCTCACATGGGGATCAGAATGTGAAACCGCCTGCTGGTACTACCTTACCTTTAATATGATGAATGCATCTAAATGCAAATACCAAAGCCCTCTGAAACTTGAATATACCAGCTATTGCAGACATTGGCTGCTCTTGGTGTGGATGGAAACTATTGTTTGCCAGTTTGCCTATGGCTGTTTACTCAGAAGTAAGGACAACTGGGTTGTTACTCCTAGGCATACATAGGCCTGGTCTGGGGCAGGCAACAGTGTTGAGTTATACATGTTTGTTTTCCAGGCCACTGCATAGCAGTTTGAACTTTAACTATACATATCACCAATTTTATTTTTACCCTTTCCTTCAGCCAAGAAATTACTAGTCACTATGAACAATGCAAAACTGACAGAGTAGGTGTCTGTCTGAAAAAAGGATCTTGAAACTCATTGCTCCAACATACAGAAATTCCTGTAACCACCTTTGTTTCCTTGTAAAGAAAGAATATTTGAGATCCCAGGGTTTTAAAAGTGATTGTGATCTTTTTCTTTTGCCTAAGCTCTCTAGGTAGCTCTCAGCAAGCCGCAACCTCTTTGCACCAAACCACTGAAGACGTCTTTGAAGATATCAGTTTCCATTCTGGCCTAATAATAGCGTTGGAAGCTTGGGCATTTCAATAAGGGAAACTATATAAGAAGAAATACCAAGCTACAGCACCAAGTGAGATAAATTTCAGAAGGAATATGGAAAGGGTAATCACAGGTCACTCCTGTTTTCTGTAGACAGATGTTTATGGCTCACCTGAAACAAGGAAAATATATTCATGACCTAGAGAAAATTATTGGTGTTAAGCATTATTGAGAGAATTCTGTAAAGTGCTAAATACACATTTTATAAGCTAAACACTGGAGACCTTATATAGCAATAACACTTACTTATATACCGCTTCATAGTGCTTTACAACCCTCTCTAAGCTGTTTTACAGAGTCAGCATATTGCCCCCAACAATCTGAGTCGACCTTCAACCTGGTGAGATTCGATCTGCTAAACTGCTGGCAGGCAATGCTCAGCAGAAGTAGCCTGCAGTATTGCACTCTAACCATTGCGCCACCGCGGCTCTATGTGTTTCCCAACTGAATAGCACACAACTGAATTCTCCCATTCTTGGTCCTTTTCCATTGTTTCTACTTGACCCAATCTAATGGGATATGCTCATTAATTAGTAGATACCTGCCATTGAGAATAGTTTAAGAAAGGCTCTTTTAGCTACTATGAAATACATTTCTACCTATTCTTAGAATGAGATTTCAATTAGGTGAAAGAAAGTAACTTCCTTAATTGAGCAAAACAAAATTATATTTTTAAAAAAACTTTCAAATTGCAGAGCTATATTTTCTTAAAATAAGGACGTTACACAGTAAGTGAAGGGGATGCATATTGTATTATATTGCATTCATTTCAAACCTACCTTTTGTTTAGCCTTCCTGTCACAATAAGCTGTGGTGGAAAAGGAGAGCAACTGACAATATGGTAGAAATCAGGAATTATATTCAGTGTTAACCCAAAAGTGCTTTTTCAAGAGGCAACTGGACTTTCTGATTTTTCTTTGAAGACATTTTGCTTCTCATCCAAGAATCTCTGAGAGCTGAAGAAGCTTCTTGGATGAGAAACAAAATGTCTTCAAAGAAAAACCAGAAAGTCCAGTTGCCTTTTGAAAAAGCACCTTTGGGACAACCATGACCTGGATGACTGAGAATCTCCATAGACATGTAGTGTTAACATCTGCTTGCTGAATGACACAGGTGAGCAAAACAGATTCCCCTTTCTTTGAAGTTTCTCAACACAGATATGTTCCAGAGGTCTAGTGGATTGCCTATCAAATAACACTGGCATCAGTAGCTAATACATTCTAAACTCTTGCTCCAGGTAAGTATATTTGGGTAAAAGGACTCCACATTAAATCAGATTTCTTCCCATCTTTTTGCATAGGTATTAAAGCACAAGATTTACAGGGCCCTTCTATAAAAAAGGAGTCTGGAAGTTCCTTTTTTTGACTAACAATTTATAATAAAGGAAGCAACACTTTCATAAGCTAGAGGAAACATCAAATGGATAGAGTAGCTAGGCCAATGTATGATTTAAATTGGGGTGAAGTTGGGAGGAGGGAGGGGAAGACAGGGTGGCTATGCAGATGCAGGTTACATAAGAGTCAGATTATAAGTGTTTTATCGATTAATAATTGTACAGCAGTGTATTAAAACCTATTGTTGAAACGTTCAGAGGTTAAATGAAACGTTTTGATTTTAAGTGAGTTCAGCAATTTCTTGCTCAGTGGTGCTTTTTCCCAAAACACACATTTTGAAGTCTGCCAGAGAGAGTTCTGGTTAGAATGCTCTGATAACACTTCATCCTTTTTTTGAGTCCTGATGTTAAATTTGTGGTTACTAGTTTTTGTGAAAAAAAAGTTCCATTTCTAATCCAAAGGGAAATTGTTGATAGATGATCACATTAGAACAGGGATGTCAAACTCAATTTTATTGAGGGACGCATCAGGGATGTGTTTGACCTCAGAGAGCTGGGGGGGTGGCCGGAGTTGGGCGTGGTCATGGTGGGCGTGGTCGGGTGGACATGGCCATGGTGGGTATTTGAGACAGGCTCAAGATGCATTTTTCCTCTTCTTTCTTTCCATAGTTCTTTACTATAACCATTTCCCAATCTCTTCTACCAGATATTACTGGAACACATTTATTACTTATTCTTCATATTCCACTAAACTTTTAATTTCTAAACTTATACCCAATTGTTTAATAGTAAATTGCTTTTCCAGGCAGAAAAGCTATTTATACTATTGTATTTTTATTATTCAACTAATAATAAAAATACAATAGCATAAATAACATGATAATACAAGATCTAACAGCAGAAGTAAATTTCCAGGATAGTAAATGAAATGGCTGTGAATTATAGATAGAGACTTGCTGTTGATGCATATGTGAGGGCAAAATAAACATCTGGGTTTGTTGTAGGGTCTAGTTTCCATGTGAACATTATTATCCTGTTTTGACCCCTTGAGAGAATCTGCTTCAGGTTGGGTTGCTGACTGTATGCAAATATGGATCTTCCAGCTAGTGCAATATGGATTGGAGCTTATTAATGATGCATTTGCCTGTGCATCAGCTATGAGTTATACTTAACAACCAATCATGTTCTGTTTCTGTGGTACATCTTTTAATAGATCTTCCTACTAAGAGTGCTTTTTCTAAGGAATTCCTTATATCATTCCATTATTTTCTTGGAATGTAAATATTTGGATGTTTTACCGTGCTATATATAGTCCTGCAGAGACATACATACTTGGGAGATTCAATTATACATTGTAGCACTTGCTAGGGACACAGATATTTTTGAATAAAATAAAGTATATCAAGGAGAAAATGTATGTGGTTGCTGAGAATTGACAGTATCTTCATAATAATATTTTATCTTATTCTTAAAGGAGGCACAGACTGTAGATGCTTGCATGTAACTGTTGTGGATTGGTTTGTCATTTGGCTCCAGTGCTGAAAATACTGTGCCAGAAAAACAAGAGCATTCGTATGTCAGCAATCACACATTTGTCCTTGACTTTTTCTTTTTCTTTTTTTTTTTAACCACAAGGAAGAAGTCATCTCTGCCAGCATAACTGGCTGGCACAGTTACTGCCATCTTCTGGAGATGATCTGGTTTTACAAGCCTCAAGTCTTTGTCATTTCTGGTGAATGGAAAGGAAGTGGGTTAATCACGTTTTGTGTCCTCAACACTGATGGTTGAGGGTGCTTGGAAAAAAGATTTTGTTAAAGTTCAGAGATTAAAGCCAAAAAATGAACACTTATGTAAAAACTCTGAAACCATAATCATATGGCCACCCTCATCAGTCAGAAATAGATTGCTCTTCAATTCTTTTGTACCACTGTAGTCCAAAGATACGAAGGCACATTATTCTCATTGCTGGAGCAATACCCTTCCTTCTGCCAGTTGAAACTGCTGGCTGAATTCTTATGCTGGTAGGAGAGTTCTAGTGCAAAACAAAAGAGAAGGGTCATTGTCACCCTTTTGGGAGGATGGCCACTTACATGCTTACCTGTTATACCTAAAGAGGGCAAGCCACAAGCTGCTGCAACCTAACTTTGGAAGAACAGAATCTCAAGTTGCCAGTCCTTCACCCGACCCTGGTTGAAGATAGAGAGGAGGTAGATGTAGTCTTCATTAGGAAACAAACTAAGTCCTTGCTTACTGTTTTGTTTTCTTTCCCATTTCTTTTTATCTTTCACCTTCCCCCAAGCACCCTCAAAGAATCAGAGGCACACTAGCTGTGCCTTTAGATCCTGCCTTGCTCCCATAACACAGATAGCAAACAACACAATAAGAATGAACAGCTCCAGAAACAGATTTCTATATCAGAGGTTTCTGAGTCATAATAGCCATATGTTATTCCTGTACTGTCACTCCTATTTTCTGATGAACCCATTACTGTTGTTATTTTTGCATGCCTAACTCTACCATCCCATCTATGACTGAATAATTCAGCAGTCATCACAGTGAACAGTTTTGCTGGAATATTGGCAATTGCAGCATCAAATCAGTTTCAACTGTTGGACACTTCATGGTTGCATCCATGGAGATTTAAGATAAAATACAAAAATGATTTGCTACTGTCTTTTAATTTTTAAAAATGTCCTAGTTAGTTTAACAGCCCTGCATTTACTGCTGGTCTCCCTTCCAAGTACTAACCACACCACACCTTGAGTTTAGGAGAGTCTGACACGAACAATATGACTATTTCTTTTTTGTAAGTCAAATTCTACTATGCACATACTTGCATTCCCATGAAATAAGGTATTCTATTCTACCTACTGTTAAGCTTTAAATTGTGTCTTAGAGGTATTTTACATGTAAGAGATTAGAACTGGTACCAATAGAAGAGAATGTATTTACCTCAGGTTTGAACTGTGGAATCCTTGGTGTTGAGACTGGTTCTTGCTTGCAGCATTTTGTTACCTGACTAGGTAACATCTTTAATGCTAGAAGCGAGTGGGGTTTGCTTTCTGTTTATATACAGTAGCTTGTTCTGTCAGTGTTGGTGGAGATATTGTTTTCTCCTTGGTAGGTCCTTGACTAGGCTTTTGTTTACTACTTGTTAGTCTGCAAGAAAACAACCAAGCTCAGTGACATCACGGACTCCACAGATTAGAAATGTTTGTTATATTTTGCCTTTCAGTTTAAATAATAATCAATGTGCCTTACAATATTAAGATTAAAACTTTTGTATCTTTTGTATCTTATCTATTAAAACTTTTCTAACTTTTGTATCTATGTATCTATGTATTTTATTCTGTGCCTGTTCACCGCCCTGAGTCCTTCGGGAGTAGGGCAGTATATAAATTTAATTTTTAAAAAAGTGTCTGTCTCCCACATGTGTTAGCCACAGAGACAGCAGATCACATGGCTATTGAATTTTTTTTTTATTTCTCCCAGTTGGGATTCTCCATCAAAGAGAATGGAGGGTAGGACAGAAAGATTTCAGGCACCTATGGCAGCTGTTAAAGGAGAGCTTGTGGGGCAGTTTAATCATTCAGAGACAAATGGAAATGTCAAGGTAATCAGCTGAGTGATCAATTACTCCTGAAACAGATCGGAAGCCAGTGAAGCTGTGACAAAAATAAGAATATGCTTCCAAATAAAAGGGGTGCATTCAGGAGAAACATGTTGCTACTACTATATTAAAGTCTCACAATAATTAAATTATAAGCCATCTGAAGCAAAACTTCTCTTTCTCTAAGGACAATGTAGCTGGTAAACCCACAAAAACATAGTTTGCTGGAACTCCTGCTGAGTAAAGCTCAGTTCAGGGTCATTCCTGATCTAAAAATTGGACAGGAAAATATAACCCATTTGACACTTGGTAAAAATCCCTATTGCCAGATCAGCAGTTCCATTAACTAGGAATCTGTTCTCTGAATGGTTGATTTTTGTCCATCAAATTTCCCTGCTTCTGTCTTTAATCACCAGTTCAGAGCCTTGATACCCTTCAACCTGCGGTAGAAATATAGATGGGTCACCAACACACCCCAAATCTTCAGACAACCATTTCAAGTATTTTGATGATGCTATGGGAACCCTGAAGGACACCCTCAATTGCCTCAGCCAATTCCCTAACGTCCTATCTAGGGTTGCCCTAAAATATTGGTTGTAGGACTATTTGGGATGGCAGCACTGTTTGGAATTGTGGCAGGATTGAAAGAAGTGGAGGGATGTGGGTTTCTCAGAGACACAGCACATACTCTGCAGTTCATGTTGGAAGAATTCCTGAAAAACCAGGTGGAGAAAAGGCCATCGCTGGTCTTCTACTCACTCATGGCCCTGCCTTCCTCCTGCAAAGCCTTGCAAAGCACTAGCAGCTTCCGATGCACTGAAGCCCACAGACCAGTTCTCTAGGGATGCTTCTAGTACGTATCCCGCACCTTGCACCCTGTGTCATCATCAGAAAGAAAATGGCAAAAGTTAGCTGCCAGTAGTATGGGGTGGCAGGGATAGGTGGCAGAGTCAGGACAGCCAAAAGGACAGAGTTGGAGTGGGAGATAAGGATGGCATTGTCCTGGTTTAACACCTGCAACAAGGACCATTGGGACTCTATCACTAAGCAGTGCAGTCCCATGATATTTTACCTAATGACTGCATCACTTAGTGATGGAAACTCCAACCTCAATTGCCGTTTTAAGTTGAGGGCTACCTGTATACATATTCAACAAACAACCAATAATGTACCATAGGAAGATGAGGGTTAGGGATACTCCTTCCATCTTCATGATAGATCTACAACTTTAGGGGGCTGGGAGTTTGAAATCTACATGCAACCTTCTGCTGGGGTTGCATACCAGCTCAAGATTCACCTTTTCAGCTCCAGTGGTGAGGAGACTGATCCCCTAACCAGCAGACCTGTTGATGTAATACAGGTAGTCCTCAACTTACAACAGTTCACTTAGTGACCATTCAAAGTTACAGTGGCACTGAAAAAAGTGACTTATGACCATTTTTGAGTCGTGGTGGCACAGTGGTTATAGTGCAATACTACAGGCTACTTCTGCTACCTGCCGGCTGCCTGCAATTTGGCACTTCAAATCTCACCAGGCTCAAGGTTGACTCTGCCTTCCATCCTTCTGAGGTGGGTAAAATGAGGACCCATATTGTTGGGGGCAATATGCTGACTCTGTAAACCACTTAGAGAGGGCTGTAGAGCACTGTAAAGCGGTATATAATTGCTATTGCTATTTTTCATATGACTGTTGACCATGGTCATGCAATTTACATTTGGATGCTTGACAACTGTTTCATATTTATGATGGTTACAGTGTCCCGGGTCATTTGACCATCTTTTATGACCTCCTGACAAGCAAAGCCAATGGGAACATCAGATTCACTTAACAACTGTGTTACTAATTTAACAACTGCAGTGATTCACTTAAGAAATGTCAGAAGAAAAGTCACAAAATGGGACAAAACTCATTTAACAAATATCTCACTCAGCAGCATAAATTCTGGGCTCTATTGTGGTCATAAATTGAGGATTACCTGTAATTCAGTCGATACCGTAGCAGTGGGACAGGAAGTATGGACATGAATTTCCAGCTACTAAAAAACTGAAGCACATTGTGTGGCTGGATAACATGTAGAAGGCTGTGCAGGTGCCAGGTATTTTGAGGTCAGCATCTGAGTTTTTATTGTATTGCCCTATTAAGTCTTGGAGGAACTCAAGCCCATTGCATTTTATATTGAGCTACAGCAGGGCTGTCAAACTCCCAGTCCACAGGTCAGATGTGTCACACACTGGCCACACCCAGTTTAGCAAAGGGCAAAAACGGCCTGATACGTCACGTGACAACGCCGTGGTGCTGTGAGTTTGACACCTCTGAGCTACAGCTTTGCACAGAATCATTTCCATTCTTGTCTACCCCAGGATAGAGACAAGAGAAAGACAGTAGCTATTGCTGTGTTGTCTCTGTTTTTTAGCTACTCTTGCAGTCATTGCTGCTGTTGTGTGGGAGCACAACCAGACAATGATGGAATCCATTTTGACAGAACCGCCTTGAAGAGTCAGTGTTCTAATAAACTGAGCAGAAAAGCAGCCTCACCACATTCTTTAGAATATCTAATGTTGAGCAATAAAACCTAAAGTAATCCATTAAATACCAGATGGAATATTAAGTTATGCAAGAGATGGAACAACTGGAGAGCATTGTTGACCTGCTCAGTGCAATCTGAAAGAGATCAGCATCTGCTTGAGCTGGGCAAGTTCGTTATTAAGCATAAAGAGCCGGCTGCCTTGGGCAGAAAATTCTGGTAGGTATGACAGAATAAAAACTGAATTTCCATCTTCTTGAGTCAATGTTCCTCTTCCCCAGATTGCCTAATGTTAATCTGAGTTACCTTTTCATCTCACCTAGAGCCCAAGCTGCCAGGCACAAAGTAGTTTAGAAAGGCTAGACTGAGTAAACATGCTAAGCAGCCCTAACCTGAAAAACAACTTCAATCTAGATGAATGAATTTCAACTCCCAGAATTCTCATTAATGGCCATGCTAGCTAACTGGGAGGATTCTGGGACTTGTCTAGCAGATAACATGGGCGTTCTTGCACTGCAGCATTTGTCAGCAAACATGATACGCAATGTGCTGGGCTACTAAACCCAAATTTCCACAAGATGGCAGCCAAGAGATACAGTAAACCCTAGAACAGAGGCAAGGGAGCAGCAGTTACCTGAAGGAGGACTGCTTGTGCTATGGGCCCACCCACCAATTCCTAAACTGACCTCAGGCAGAAAAGGAGGCTGCTTGTCCTGAGGCAGTGAGGGGTGGGGGGATCTGGCTAATTTCTGTACACGACAAGGGGTTGGAGTGGGGAGAAACTTTGCTCCCAATGGAGCAAAACGTCTTGGATGGCCCTCTCTATGCTAATAGTTGCATTTGTTATATCTGGCCCAGAGATTCATACATGGCTTTCTTTTATGTGCATGAAACTCCCTTCAGATATAAGAGCTCAGTTGCACCGCTGAAAAGTTCCTCTAGTTGGCTTTCTATAATACTATAGGAGAAGCATAATCCAGGCCACAAATTGCTTCTGGCAGTTTCTCTCTGGAAATTAAATATGATCAATAGCAATTGATAGCCAGACGTTCTTTGCTACAAATACATTTCATGAAGAGATGAGTTTGCAGGTATTCCAGTGCAGGAGCCAGACCAGATCTGAACATTAGATAGATTAGATAGGTGCTTAAGCCTATCTGAGATCACACCAGAAGAAGAGACAATTTAAGGAGTAAAGAAAGACGAATTCTTCCACTTGAGCAAGACAAAAAGAGGAGAAAGGGCTACTGAAAAGCAGAGCCACAGAAGGAAGAAATCCTCTCTATCAATGTGCTTCTTGGGATCCTTAAAACAAACCCTATCCCCAGAGAACATCTGAAATCATAAAACCAAATCTGCTGCTATCAAGTCTTACTTGGTCCCTAAATTCTAAGGTTTAGGTTCCTATTAGGTTGAGATTCCTATATACACATAAGAGTCATGATCGCCATTTTTTTTTCCTATCATGAACTGAGCTGCTTTTTCTCCCAGCTCTCTTACCTTAGAATAGAATTCCACTTTCATCCTATCAACTCAAGGATGGGGCAGCAGGAGGCCCTGGTCATCCATTTGTGCAGCCTCCACCCTTTGTGTGTGTGTGTCTTCAAATCAGTGTTGATTCTGATGAATGAGTCTAGACAAATTCCTGCATTTATTTTTTTTTTTGTCAAGATTTCAAAAGTGGTTTGCCACTGCCTGCTTCCTAAGGTTGAGAAAGAAAGATTGACCCAAGTTTACCCAGCTGACTTTATGCTTAAGATAAGACTAGAAGTCACAATCTATCAAGTTTCTAGTCTGGTATCTGAATCACTACATCAAACTGTCTGCCTCTCCCTCACTTTTCCTAGGATTCTTGAAAAATGAAAGGCTAGTTTTCTGCCATTTTCAAGTGGGAACCAAATAAAGACTGTTGTCATCCCTCAAATAAGTATAAGATCAGTGGTGGGTTGCTCCCAGTTCGCCCCAGTTTGGGTGAACCGGTAGTGGCGGCAGTGGGAGGCTCCGCCCACCCATCATCAAAAATGCTCTGTGCATGCATAGCACCATGCGCTCGCAAAGTGAGCGCCCGCGCCTGCACACTACCAATAGTGAACTGGTAGCGCTGAGATTTGAATCCCACTACTGTATAGGATGTCATGTCTTAAAAATTAATACAAATTTAAATTTCCCTACAACCAAGCCCATTTATTGAGTGATTTGATCCCACCCACTCATTTCCCTTTCTCCCCCAATTCTGAAGTTATCTACTCCTTTGCTATTTAATAGAAGCTATGATTAATTTCAGATGGTGACTTCAGAATGAATTATGGAAGTTCCTGAAAAGAGAGGGGAATTTGCATTTGCTAAAAGGAGGAAGATAGCAGGTGAACTTACTTGAGGATATTCCCCAAAGATCGTGAGTGGGAATGATCAATACTTTTGAGACACAGATGGGCTTATACATTGTTCTGAGTAAAAATGGGATGACCTTTGATTTAGTGGATGTGCAAACCCATCCCATTATGGTTTGCATCACAGTACCTAGTTCAGCATTTTGTGTGAAACTTACTACAAAAAACATGGTTAAAACAATCACAGCCTAACACAGCACACAGACTTAGTCAATGTTTGTTTTTCTCTCCATGATAAGAGCTCAGGCCAGCCGACATCCCATCCCAAACCATGAAATTTCCCAGCATAAATTGAACCACTTTTTTTCTAGATTATTTTTTACAGTAACAGGAATTAATCTGCATGTGAATTGAAACTTCTCTCTCCCATCCACTTTGAAAAAGGGGAAATTAACAGAAAATCTTTAATGAAACCAAACACTGAGATATTGATCACCACTTCTCCTCCTCACTGAAGATTTCTATTTAGCTTCCTGCTTCTACAGGGACAGGTTGCTATTTGCAAGCTTGGAAAATGTACAGCCAAGGTCACACAAGACTTTGGGTTCTCGTGTTTCATTGTGTGGTTTAGCAATAGAAAAAACCACGGGACTTTCTCCAAAGATGGTGAACTGGTGGAATCTGGCTTCAAGGAAACACAGACAGGATCAGACTGACTAGACACCCCTGCTGATTGTCTGGACTGAGACAAACTATGTTAGACAGTTTTTGCTTTCTTCACCACCATCTCATACACACGTTAAAGTAAAAAATAAAAATAAAAATACCCCAAATCCTACTCAGATTGGGCCGCCGTTCAGACATCACGAGCCTGATTTTGAGAGAGTTCAAGACATTAAGTTAAAACCAGCAAAATTGCTAGTTCGGGGGAAACAGAAAACCGCCCTGGCTGTTGTAACTGGCCCCAGATTATCTCCGCGTCCCTCATCTCCTTCCTGGGGAGCAGAATCGGGAGGGGGCTCTGAACTGCATCTCCTCGAGAGGGCACAGCCAACCAGCCCGCCCTCCCGGTGTCCCCGCGCCCCTTTCCCCTTCTCCGCCAAATCGCCCTCAGCTGAAGAACGGCTGCCGTCTGCAGGTGGAGTCGCGGCAGCGGAAGGGGAGGAGAAAAGGACGCCGCAACCTACTTGAATAATTGATAGGCTGGGCTGCGAAGGGGAGAGCTAGCAAATGCGGAGGAGCAGCCGGGCGCCGGGCTCCCTGCGTCGTTGCCGCCGTCCGCTTGCCTGCTCGCCGGCGATGAGAGAATTGCGCGCAGGTAGGGGAGCTCGGCCGCCGCGTGGCGCCTCTCCTGCCAGGCTAATTAAGGAGGCGCGGGAAAAGGGAAGGAGGCATGGAGGAGGAGGAGGAGAGGAGGAGGAGGGGGAGCCGGCTATGACTCTTAACCGTGACAGATAAGTCGAGCCTCCATCTTCAGAAGCAGTGTACCCCTTCGTGACCATTTAATGAGAAGGGCTGAGACATTCGGACTCCTCTTTAAAAAATAAATAAATAAATGAGTGACTGAATACCTGGACTGAGAGATGGGCTGGGCTGAGCACTAAGTTGAGCGCAAATCACATCCCTCCCCAGGTGGAGTTGGTAGAGGAGAAGGAAGAGGAGGAGAGAGAGGTGGTTCAGAAGAGTTACCACTTCTCCCATACCCTTTTTTTCTGGGGCAGTTTAAAACATTGCAGACAGAAAATGCTGCAAGAGTTGGTACTTGGGACTGCAACTTGATACCCCTCTTGAACTGCTGCCTGTCATTGCTATTGTTGAAGGGACAGTATTAGAAGAAACGGCGCAGGCATCTCTGCGATCCTTGGCTAATAAAAGATCTTGATTTCTTGCACCAATAATTATGATCTTTGTATGTGCAGGAACGCAGTAGTGTTTAGATCCAGCATATGCTTTCATTGGTAAGGCTTATCTGTGAAATATAACAAGGATTTTGTTGTTAAGAATGTTGCTGACCAGGTATAAAATAAGAGAGGAATTTATATTTAGGCAAAAACTATCCCAAAAGTCATCAGCTTGACAAGAAATGCAATTCAGGATTGCTTGCTATTTGTGTCTGTGCCTACTGGTCAGCTGCATTGGTCTTTGAGGTATTTAGGAAGCAATGGTGAACCAAAAGGGGCTCTGATTCCTCCAACTGCGTTTTGTCTAGGAGGCATTATTGTATGTTTGGTATGAATGAAGAGGTCTTGCTTCCATTTTCTTGCATTAAAAAGAGGTGATCATATTCATGTCTTGATTCTGCTGTTCTGCATGGAGCAGATGTTTGCATTTGTGTTTGAGACATACTGATCTGTTGCAGCAAAAGCAGAAGAGTGTGTGTGTGTGTTCTGTGGCATTTTAAGGACTAACAGATTCATTGTGGCGTAAGTTTTTGTCAAGAGGAGTCTATTTCATCAAACATCACTGTTACCTTGAGTTGGAAAATGTATTCTCTGGGTGATAAAGAAAGCTTTAAGCTGGAATCTCAGTGACTATGGCTCTGTCCTGTTTTCTTCTATTTCACATCAGGCTTGTACAGTCTTGATGTCATTTATTTTACTGATGGATGGCACATCAATTTGTTTGATCTACTCATGCAGCCTAAATCGTGCCCTTTCATCAAAGATAGGAAAATCTACTCTGATATATTTGAAGATAGCCTGGTAAAAGATATGGAGTGTTTTCGCTTATCTTTACTGTACATACAAATTAAAAATATTGTAACAACCACCAGGAACAAAAGAGGATACTTCTTGGAACACTGACAATGAAAAAACTGTTTTCCATGAAAACCTAGACAAGTGAATTTAAGAACAACTGTGCTAAAACTTTAGGTTTATATCAAGCTGCTTTTTAAATATTTGCTTATAAATCACTGCACCAAAAATAAAAATCTCCCAGTATGCACTTAAATTCCAATTTGGCAGCAGAATAAATTCTACCTTATTTCAACTGAATGTTGACAAGTGATTTTAAAGGGGAAACATGATTGGATTAGTAAATCTGAGTCCAGTTAGCCATTCTGAAGGAGTTTGTAATTGCTTTTGGAAAACTAACATCTGATGCCAGAGATGCTAGCATCTGACATATGCTAAACCAAAAAGTGTCATTGCTGTATTTTCCTTTCAGCTTGGAGTATTTCCATTTCCATTTTTAATGGAACTAAGGGAAATCTAAGATAGGTCTTATTCTTTTATGCTGAGAGTGTCCCAAAACAGAGTTCCACAAATTTTCCCTTGTAATAATTCCCTACTTTTTTTGCCTTTAAATGTCCTAAAAATAGAGATGAATTATTGCATGTTCAGATGTGCAAGATCGAGATTTATTTTTCACTTAGCCCAATTAAGGAATAGGGACATAGTTTTTTCCCCAGCATATTCAGCATATATTTATTTGTTTTGCATAATATCACAACCTGCACACACTCCTGATGGGTGACATCATTAAAATAGCACATAAATGCAGATCAAAGCAATACCCAGTAATCCAGACAGCACTAATCTATTATTTTTCAGATGTTCTCTGGAAGACCTATTTTCACTACCTTCCAGAAAACCTTCCTTAAAGCAGGTATAAAAGAATCTACTGTCTATGAGCTCCTGCTCTCTTAATCTCGTAAAAGTGGGGAAGTATTAATATGATTTGTTGGAGAGGACACACTATTGATCAATTCTATATGAAGAAGTTGGTCCTGAAGATACTTGGGAGCAAATTCATATAGGGCTGTATTGGTTAAAATTGGCACTTTGACTTGTACTCTGAATATGAACAGCCAATGCAGGCTGTTACATTTTGCATCAACAGTCATTTTTTAGTAGTCTTCAAGGGCAGTCCTACGTAGAATGCAATGGACTAACCCCAGAATTTGGAGTTCCATACAGGCCAGAAAGGGAGTGAACATCTTAAACTTAAACATGTTCTAATGAACCAATATGGACCTGATACTTTGGCATCTTCAGAGGCATCTGAGTTGTTTTCTTACATGGACTCAATGAGAGAAGTAAAACCTATAACATATCTCCATCAGAAGCTCAATAATATTTTTAAAGTGGACATTTTTAGTATATTTTAAACATGGACTAAAGAACTAAAGTCTCAAGTAATACATCATCAATGGCTTCATGTCCCTTAAATGGTATTTACAGATTTGAGATTCAAGTTGATTCATCACAAATTGTATTCAGGGTATATTTGACACCCCAAAGGATGTATTTGAAAGGATGGATATCAGATTTTCTACATTGGTGACTTAAAACACTGAAGATTCATTAACATATATTATATGGGCAGGTAATCTGGATTTTTTTTGGAATAGTATTTTAATGTACATAAGTGGATTCAAAGGAAAATATTTAAATTTTAGGAAGCTAACGATGTTGAATTATATACCAAAGCTTTGACTGTTTATTGGAAATTATGATTCTATCAAGCATGGGGGATGATTAAAATAATTATATTGAGAAACTGGAAATTTCATTTTTATTCCAGAGATTAAGGAAAGGCTTATTTGTTATAGAAAAAGGAATTTTTTTTTACTAATCAAAAAATGAAAAAATATATTTTACTATAGCAGAGATTTTGTGGTATTTTGCAATATTTTACATTAATTATATTATAGTAGTGTATTAGTAAATTAGTAACTATTGCTAAGTTTAATATATAAGATATATAGATGTATTTTGAGTTTTTAAAAGTCTTTTTTGTTTTGTTTCATTAAATTTGCATAGCGTCTCATTTAACTGTGTATTCTTTTTCAGTATGTTTAGGTGTTTTGCCACTTTTTTAAAAAAAATGAATATTAAAAACAAAACAAAAAATCAGGAAGAAGAGAACTCTGAGGCACCTTGCAAGTGAGCCCCCACTAGACCAACCTGTCTTCCCCACCCACCCACTGTGAAACAGCGCCTCCAACTCCCAACTTTTGTAGATGGTCCAGAAGGAAATTGTGATCAGTGATACCAATTAACCATGAGAAGTCTAATAAGGGAAGGGTGTGAATGGGGAAATAATTGTTTTAAAATAGTTGGATCCAGGAAAGATAGTATTTTGAGGAGATGGCCTACTAATGTCTATTTCAAGGACTAGCATCATCTCCATTGATTATCTCCTGGACAATCTTCTCTCTCTCTGAGAATTAATCAGTGGAACGGCTTGTCTTTAGAAGTTGTGGATGTTCCATTACTGGAAGTTTTCAAGAAAAGACTGGATAGCCAGATACACACGGAGAGAAACTTGATGGATGTGGATGGCAGATGACAGAAGTCATATCAGAGAACATTCTAGCCACTTTGTTGGCATCTACAGGCAGGAAGGCATCCCAGATAATTGCATGACACTGCCCCAGGCACCACTTTGATTCTGCCCACAGTCAAGAACAAAATGAACAGTAAACAGTTTAATTATTATAACTTTTTGCTACCAAGTGGCAGATCTTTACAATGTCAATAAACTCCTAAGATGATTAACCAGTATCATAACTCATCTGATCACAGAAGAAGAAAATCCTGTTTTTTATTTACACAATAAAAAGTTTGAGATATATATATTGGGCTAAATTTGGAAGCTTAGTAGGTGACTTTGTCCTAATTATCTTCTCTTAGCTCAGCCTACTTTACAAGATTGTTTTGTGAAGATCAAATTGCAAAAGCATATATAGTGCCTGATGCCTTAAACTTCTAAAGCAGAAGAGCAGAAGGTCATCTTGAGGACCACACAAAGTTTTGTTGAGGGCTGCACAATGGGCAAATCTATGAACCAGTGTGGAGGTTTAGAAGTTTTAAAGGCTGATATGAATGCCTTAAGTATTTGGAAGATATACAACTGTTCCATAAGCTCCCCACTTTGCAAGATATGTGCCACCTATCCTCGGTGTGAGCTGGGAAGAACAAGTGATGCTGTAGGTATGATGTGTCCCATGGACTCCATTTTTTCTATCAGTTTGAGAAGGAAGACAGGATATAAATCTAAAAACTTAAAATGATTGTTGGAGAGGAGAGGAGGGAGAATAGATTCATATATCTTTTGAAGAAGTAACTGAAAGATTTAATAACTTCTGAAGTTATTAACTTCAGTTATTAGCTATGAAGAACATAGTTATGTACTGTGATGGTTCTCTTATGGATATAAGATATTTAACACATTCATTTTGTTTTGGGGAACATGCAGACATATATAAATACTGGTGTTCTTTTGAATTATATACAATGGTTTGGAAACCAACAGAAGAATGAAAATGGATACTGCACGTATTTATAATAGTGAAAACTTAATATTACAAAATTGAAAAGACATCCATTTCTTTTCAGTTATATAGTGGTCTGAAAGATATACCTCTCTTTCTATATTTAAACAAGGGTTTTATTGGTAAGAGTCTTAATTTGAAGACTGTTTAGACATTTGATCTGTACATTCTAGTTTATTATTTTGATTCCCATCTTTTTATATTACACAAAACTATTGTATGTGAACAATTGTATTGTATTGTATGATGTGATATAAGGTATTTTTGTCTCTTTCCTTTTTTGCATGTAAAATAAAATTTGGAAATGCCATTGAAGTGAAGAAGATAAAAGCTTCTTTTATCAAAATCACTTATGAACAATGAAGAATAATTTTATTATCTAAGTCAGGGTGATTCTATTTGTTAATAGCCAAAAATCATTCTCATTCTTATTAAAAGCATCACTTGAGACTTGAAACTTCTTCCATTATATTTTTGCGTGGAAGCTGCCTTACAGTCCATAAACATTGTAATACCTAATGTTTGTATACAGAAAAGTGACTTGATCTGAAACTTGCCTTCTTTTCTGAAAGGTAATATACATCTTATACATCTGTGACCTCCAATCTGGAAATATACTGCTCAAAAAAATAAAGGGAACACAAGCCGAAGACATCTGAGATCTGAATGAATGAAATAGCCTTATTAAATACTTTGTTCTTTACATACAGTAGTTTATACACTGCTCAAACAACTAAAGGGAACACAAAACTACTGTATGTAACGAACAAAGTATTTAATAAGGCTATTTCATTCATTCAGATCTCGGATGTCTTCGGCTTGTTTTCCCTTTATTTTTTTGAGCAGTGTATATATGTTGCTTATTTTGCAAGGAATCAGCCAAGCTAAATGGTTTTTACAGTCTTCTCCAGTCTGACATTCTCTAGTTTAGTTGAATTTCAATTCCCATATAGGAAATTGTAAGGATTGTTATCCATTTTGGGGGGTGGGGGGGGAGGAAAGGTGTGTGGGAGGGAAAATCGTCTATAATTCAACGTTATAATATAATAGCACTTCTTCTCCAAAGAATAGAGGGGAACACTATTCTTGCAGAATTAGTATACATAAAGACTTGAAACAAAATTTGGAATACAGTTCTAGCCCCTTGCTACTTTTACTACTTTTACTACTATTTATTGCTCAGAATGGAGACTTGTCTGTTCTTCCCTCAATTCCACACCTACAACTTTTGGTCCATATGTGCTTTATAGCATTAAAATGTTCAGAATTAGAAATGGCAGGTGGAGGGGATGGAAGTCCACAGCAAAGGCAGCAAAGTCCACATTTTGGATAGAGAAGATCATTGGTTTGAGAGAGGGGTAAAAGAGGCCGTTTATGTTAATATTGAGCAGCCCTCTCTCAACAGAGGGGGAGGAAAAAGACACCACCTATCTCCTGTCTACAACACAGCCCCTTGCAGCAGTTCCAAGAAGATTTCACAACCAATTGTACTTTGATTCAGGTGACACTTAGGTCAAAGATAAACCTCCATGTGGTTCAAGAGCTCTCAGGGAGAGTGCTAATAACCAGATGACTGCAAAGAAATACAATCCTTCCTTCACACACACACGCACAAATCCAATCAGAATCTATCTTTCCATCCCCCCACTATCCAGTCTCCTGTCAGTACCTATCGTTCCATTCCCCCTCCCCACCCCACCCACCCCAATCACAACTGGTGAAGTTTCTTGGATAAGAAACAAAACATTTTTTTCTTCTTCAAAGGGAAAAAAACGAGACCAGTTGCCAATTGAAAAAGTGCCTTTGAGATAAAATGAGGATAGCAGAAACTTCTAGTTTCTCATCTGTGAAATAGGGATGTTCTTGTACTGATGAAACATGTAGTTTGGGATTTGGAAGCAAGATTCTCAATTCTTCATTGCCCTCAAAGTGATGCTGAACCTCAGAGCAATATTGTTGGAGATTCTGGGAAAAGAGTGCAATCTTTTAAACAGAGAGTCAAGATTCTATATTCAGAAATAATGGCAAAGCCATATAGGAGGAAATTTGTCTTTCTGTTTTTTTGACAAAGCCATGGGATCAGAAAGCCAGGATTCATAAGCTAACTTCAAACCAAGCTTCAAATTAGTGCTTCTTGCCAAACAATTTGGCCAGAGATTGTTAATGGGGTGACATCAACGTTTTATTTTAAAATTATTTCCAGGCTACCTTTCAAAACTGATAATAGTATACAGTTTATTAAGTATAGATTGTTTAAAACATAGAGAACAAATTGTCCCATGGGTTTTATAGTACTCAGCAAAGTAAAATCTACCTCATGCTAAGTATAGTTTGTTTTAAGCAGAGTATTTTAAATAAACCACAATGGCTGGATTCCATAATATGCTAAGCCTTAGCCATTAACACAATATAGCTTGGTGGGATATGTGCACCCAGATACTGGAGAGAATTACATTTTTCAGATTAAATTTAACATCTGTATTTTCCTCTGCAATTTTGACCTTTTAAAGACACTTTATATCTTGTCCTTTTAGTTTTCCTTCTAATATTAATGTTTATAATAAACATACCCCAAATAATGATTGGGGTTTTTTTTTAAGATTTTGGCATGAGAGAAGGACTTATATAAAAGGACCTTTTGCATACTTTTAGGCAATAATTTATTGCCTTTAATCTGGCAGGATGTTTCTCATCAGTGTTAAAAGTCTTAATATATTATTAAATATTAAACATTAAACTATAGAGCATTATACAGTGCGACATGCTTTGCATTAAATTCAGCTAAAAGCCAAGCAAAAGGTATTTAGAATGTCCTTCTATAACTTACTACTTTTGGATCATTCATGTCTAAATGAGGTTCCCCTGGCTATCTGGCAGAGAAAAGCCATTTTGACATACTTCTCTTGCTGTTAAATGACTGCTGCAAATTTGATTTTGGTTGCTTGTATTTTAAGTATGTATTTTTGTTCCTTTTACTTTTTGCAAGGATCTAAAGATAATATCAGTAAAACAGAAAGCACAGCCGGGGGAAAAAATATGAAAACAACATAATAATTAAAGATAAGCCCCAAACCTTCCTTAAGAGAATATATATATATGTGTATGTGTGTGTACAGTTAATATCTCGGGTTTCTTCCCGTGTAATTGTAAACATATCCTTGGGTACCGCTTGGTACACTTGGGAAAAGGTTAGAAGAAGAGTATATTCAAAAGTTCCATGTTGGATTTCGGCGCAGGAAGCTCAGATTTACCCGACATTGTATAAAGGGGAGAAAACCTTGACGTATGAAGGTTTCTTGGATGTTCAGGGTAATCCGAAGTCACAAGAATTATTAACTTTTCAAGGATATAAGATAGACTGGTGGTCTTATTCTCAAGTGCACTCCAGGTATAAAAAAGATTTATATAGTGAAGGAATCTACCGTAAAAGACAAGAATTGGATAAGATCTTATTAGAAGGAGGGAAAGGGATATTATCTAAATGTTATGCATATTTATTGTCTCTGCAGATAGGACAGGATGTAGTGAAGGATTGTATGATAGCGTGGGGGCGAAATTTTGGATATCCCCTTGACTTCCAGCAATGGGAACAGATTTGGTTGAAAAATATGAAATTAACCATGGCCTCCTCGTATAAAGAAAACATATATAAAATGGTCTACCGGTGGCATCTCCCCCCGGTGAGATTAGCTAAAATGTTTCCCGGGACATCTGCCTGCTGTTGGAAGTGCGGTTACAGTAATGGAACCTATTTTCACCAATGGTGGACCTGCCCGCAGGTGGTTAAATATTGGAAAAAAGTACGGCAATGGATTTTGGAAATTACACAGATTAATTTGGAATTAAGACCTGAGATTTTCCTATTGGGGGAAAAACCTTTGAATGTTAAATCAGATATATGGTTCTTGTTGATTCACATTATCACTGCAGCAAGATTAGCGTATGCGCAGGAGTGGAAAAATCAATACTTACCGATAGATTTGAAAATAATATATAAAATTAATGAGTGTGCGGAATCAGATAGATTAACTAGATTGATCAATAGTAAAAAAGATTCAGAATTTTATAACAGTTGGAAAGTATGGTACGATTGGGTCCAGAAAAGGTGGGATAGAATAGATATATGATGATGTATATATATGATGGCAAATATGTATGTATAAAGGAATGACTTTATACTTATGGACAATGTAATCATATTATACCATGGTGGCAGGATTGTATTTTATTTGTGTATTGGTGTATAGAATATATTAATAAAAATTATATATTTAAAAAAAAAAAGTAAACATATCCTTAAAAGGGTAGTAGCGACGTTTCGACAAAATCGCATTCGTCATCTTCTGGCTGAAGTTCTCGGTTTGGTGCTTATGGGCAAATATATACCCGTGAAAACTTACATAAACATATGTGTGTGTGTGTGTGTGTGTGTGTGTGTGTTTTCTGAGGTTTTCGCGGGTGTTTGTATGTAAGTCTTTGGTTATTTGGGTTTTCTCCCGTGTAAAATTGGAGGTGTCTTGGCAACGTTTCGACGAAGTCTCATTCGTCATCTTCAGGCTGGTGTTTTCGGCTTCGTGCTTCTAGGAGCAATGTGTGTGATCGCAGCTGTTTCTTCCTTTTAACTGCCAGTGGGGGTGTAAACAGAATTATATACATTAACTAACGTACTGACATCAAATGGGTTCTGTAGAAATAAAATCATCAGTATGATTCAGCATGTAACACCCAGACAGAAGAGAAATCAACAAGAGGAACAAAACAATGGGAAAGCCATCTTGCCCTATATAAAAGGAACAACGGATAAAATTAGCAAAATACTACATAGATACAACATCAAAACCATATTTTGCACAGATAGAAAGATATCGTCTATTCTGAGCAACTCTAAAGACAAAATAGAATTAGAAGATCAAGGCATATACAAAATCCCGTGTGCTTCCTGCCCCTCAACATAAATTATATTGGACAGACCAACAGAAGAATGAGTGTGCGTATCGAGGAACATAAAAATTCAGTGCAAAAGAAAGAACACACATCATCATTAGTACAACACATAAATGCCACAGGACATAATATTAATTTTAATAACACAAAAACAGTTGCAAAAATAGAACATCTCAATGGCAGAATAATCAGAGAGGCCATTGAAATAGAGAAAAGACCATATTGTATGAATAAACGTGATGACACTTCCCGTCTGCCTACTATTTGGAAACCTGCTCTCATAGACGAATCTTAACACAAAATATAAATCAAAGATTCATCATAATGCCTGTGTTGCCACCATTTCCAGCATAACTTATCCATTAACCCACAACCAAGCAACAGCGCTTCCACCCAATCAAAATACAGCTACGTCATCAGCCAATCAGAATACAACAACACTGTCGACCAATCAGAATACACCTTTGCCTCTTTTCATAGAAAAACGTCAGTTTCGATCACACAGTTTGCCCATAAACACCAAACCGAGAACATCAGCCAGAAGATGAAGAATGTGATTTTGTCGAAACGTCGCTACTACCCTTTTAAGGATATGTTTACAATTACACGGGAAGAAACCCAAGATATTAACTGTACACACTTATATACCCGTGAAAACTTACATACATACATACATACATACATACATATATATATATATATATATATATATATATATATATATATACACACACACACACACATACATACACATATAGGTCTTTGGTTTTTCAGGTTTTCTCCCGCATAAAATTGGAAGTGTCTTGGCGACATTTCGACGAAGTCTTCATCACCAAGACACTTCCAATTTTACGCAGGAGAAATTCCAAAAATCCAAAGACCTACATACAATTTCATGGTTTAGTTCCATTTATCTTTAGAGTCCTAAATACATTTAGGGCCCAAAGTTCTTGAACTGGCAAATCTACATAACACAATAAGTCAGAATTTTTTAAAAAAAACACATTAAGGCTTATTACATGATATATAACCAACTCTATCCCTCTGTCCAGCCTATTAACAAAAATTACTGTTGTGAGGATAAAGTAAAGATGATACTTTCATGTATTTTACCCTGAGCTTTCATGCAAAAAAATTGGTATAATAAATAAGTTATGGGTAATTCTGCTTGAGATTTATTACTGCATGAAGTAACTAAGAATAGAATTTCTGCTTTTTCTGCTTCTGACATCTATTTTGTATTAATCCTTTTTATATATTTTTATCTAGTGAAATGGTTTAATTCCTGATATAGAAGAACAAGATTCAAAATATTAATATGAACAAAATATTAGCAAGAAGTCTGCTTTAGAACCCTAATCCCATCTATCTTAATGTTCTTGAAGACAGAAGCAGGCAATATTAATAACACAGAATTGTTTTAGCAAAGACTTCTACTTACAGAATTTCTATGATATGAGTAGATTCTCATCCTGCATAAGGAGAATTTTATATAAAGATCTTCTCTTATTTTAGTGGTTCAAGGTAGGAAAAATAGATTTGAAGACCTAGTTATACCTGATGTAGGGATGGGTCAGAAGAAAAATAATTTATATTTATTTTATTCTTTTAATATATTTAGGAGAAAAATAATCTATTAAAGATTATTGACCAGGATGTGACCTGAGACAGCTAAATGGAATTATATTGTATCTCTGCATTGTTAGCACCATTGAAACATGTGGGCTATTCCTTAAAAATTCCACATACGTTCTCAGAACGAGGATCATTTTGTCCTTCTTCAATAAAGATTGAATACATATTACACTATTACATTTCTTCCTTTATTTCTACCTTTGCTTCCTTGCAAATGTTATCCCTGTAGCATCTAAGGATTTATTTTGCATGATATACCAGAAATCTCTCTGTGTATTTTTGTGGCATGTAAACCATAAAATAATAAATATGGTAGGGATCCAGATTACAGTACTTCTATAGAGGATATGCTATGCTTTAAAATGTACTTTCACTTTCTTCCTTTATGTTTATTTCATTCAATTCTCCTATTATTTTCTTTTACATGAAGCCCCTCCTCTCTCGTTTTCTCTGTGGTTGCTCGCTCACTCGATCACATTCCTGGTAACCTGCAGTGTCTCCCCAGGAGTTTCCTGCTCTTGCGCAGAATAGGCTCTTCTTTTTCTCATTTGAAGTGTGTCTCAGGAAAGAAAGGCAGTAGCCATTTAACTTCCAGGGAGGAAGTGATTTGGGGATAGCAGTTGTGTCCTCTGGAGACAGGCTGGCCAGTGCATACTGCACAGAAAGAACAAAGCCTACATGCAGGAGACCAACAAAGCCTCAACAGGCACAGAAGAGCCTGCAAGAAGAGAGCATGTTTTCTTGGAAGCGTAGTTTGACCTTTGGGACCTATGGAGGGTATGTATCTACATCAACCTTGGCTTTACTCTACATTCCTTCAAGTTATGTTATCTCTCTCCATGTTTATTCCAGGGAAATAAAGGCTGCCATGTGCTTTTAGCACATCTGAGAATCTGGAGCCACTTGTAAGAGAAGTATGGCTTTGTATACCTTGGTGAGGAAGAGGAGTATGCTTCATTATTTCAGGATGCTTTTACCTCAGGTTCTCTTTCTCCCTTCCCCAACATGGTCCTCTCCAGAGATGTTGGAAATGAAGCTTCCAAAATTGCTAGCTATGTTGCTTGGAGTTTTTGGAGTTGCTATCCCAGTAAGTCTGGAGGGAACCATATTATGGAGAGTTGGCCTACATAGTTCTGGAAATGTAGAAATGGCTAAATTTGATTGTTCATAAGGCATTACCTTTAAAATGTGTAGACACAGAAGAACTTTGTAGTCATCAGTTGTGAATTAGACTGGAGATAGAGGGCTAAAGCGAAGGATTTCATTCCATTTACATTATTATAAAGACCTAATGGTATGCTTAGAAGTCCAGCGTATCAATATAAATTAACCCAGAGAAGGTAACCAAATGTGTTTTCAGTTATTTAATATTAATATTAATAGGATACTTATTTTTATAAACTGTAAATTAAAGCGCCTCGTGTCAATTAGCCTAGAGAAGATGGGAGTTTTGCTTTTGTTGGCAAAGCACTGCAGGCTAAGAGCAATTAGGAGTCATTTCTGCCCGCACAGTCTACCGCAAGTCAGTAGAAGAAAAATATTTTATCACTTGTTCCCCCCCCCCGCCACTCCTTGGAGGGGAACATCAATAAGTATGCAAGGTGGGTAGTGTAAGTACAGTATTCTACTTCTGCCATCCCTCTGCAATTGGTGCACTGTCTATGTATAGAAGGCTTCTTTGTTCCTGTAGCCTCTCTGAACAACTTAGAAATCTACATTCTGAATTGGGAAGAAGTGCCCAAAAATACAAAAATCCCCTTGCAGAAGACCGTCATTCCCCCAAATATGAGGGAATGACAGTCCTCTCTTGCACTCACTTTTTTATTCTTAAAAGTCAAGAGTGCAATGGCTGACATCATTTGAAATCTTGCTTTAGCCACAAATCCAAAAGATACCTTTTGGCAAGTCCTCTTAATATTGAACTCTTCTCTTTACTTTGGATTATTATAAGGGAAGGCTTGAGCCCCATTATTTCCTTTCATTTTCTTACTAGAGAAGATTTGTGGAAGATGGAAGGGCTGCCCAATTTATTTTGACTTCTAATGCTGAGTGAAATGGAGGCTACAACATATGAAGTACAGTTGCAGGGAATGGGCATGTCTAGTCTAATGAAGAGAAGGATTAGGAGTGACATGGTAGCAGTCTTCCAGTCTTCTGCCACGCAGAAGATGGAGTCAACCTATTCTGAAGGCAGAACAAGAAGCAACAAATGGAAACTTGTCAAGGAGAGATCCAACCTAGAACTAAGGAAAAACCAGTGGAACTGCTTGCCTTCAGAAGTTGTGGGTGCTCCATCACTGGAGGTTTTAAAAAAGAGATTGGATAGTCATTTGGCTGATATAGTATAGGATCTCCTGCTTGAGCAGAAAGTTGGACTAGAAGATCTCCAAGGATCCTTTCAACTTTATTATTCATTATTCTGCTAGAAACTGTTTGGAAATATAATGAATATATGAAGGTATTCGTACAGAATCCTGGGAATACTACTTGAGTGAAATATTTATTTTTATTTATTTATTTATTTGTCAAGCATATATAAGATAACAGGTAAAAATATAAACAATTTGAATACATGAAAAGAGTAAAAAGGAATATTAGGACTGGGATGGTAGGCACGCTGGTGCACTTATGCACATGGATAACTTCTCCCAAATATTCCTGTTTTATTAAAATCTCAGTCATTCCTGCATGATTGTGTCTGGACTTTGGAGCTCCCTGCAGAAAGAGGATAATGCATTATTATGATCACTTTGAGCAGTCAAATATGCTATAGAAATGTTCAGGGTCTGAACTTTGTGTCTTCCAGAGGTTTTGGGTTATAAATAGTTCCTGGTCACTGTCTGAATGTAGTTGATGGAAACTGAATGCCAAAACCACTGGAGGACACCAAGCTGCCTTCTCCTGCAAATGTTCTCCTTTTTTTATTGCTATTGAAACTTGCCAGATAGCCATTATTCTGTGGTACCAATCAAATATCCCACTGTTGGAAGGTTTTAAAAGCTAATACATTTTAGTGGCCACTCAACAAGAGTTTTATTATTGGCCTCTGGCTGTTGATCCTATCCTTTCTTTTTGATCAATCCATATTTAGTTCCCATTATTTCTTGTCTTCAGGAAACTAACATTTTTAGTTTGAAGTAGATTATTCTGGTAATTGTTGAGATGTTTCAGAATTAGATTTGCAATAGGCGACTTCAGGTAACTCAGCTGTTCTTATTTGATTTTCTAGCTGCTTTAAATCTACATTACAAAGCTTACAGTGAACACTTTAATTTGCATTGGACACAAATGGTTTAGTTATGTGAATGAGCCATGATGAGGTATTTTTTTCTTCTAATGCACATTTGTTCTAGAAGCACACTGTGGATCAGGCTCTTCTAGGAAAGCCTAAAAGTGGGTTTATTGGAAGCAGTAATTGTTCCTTGTTGTGCAAAGTCTGCCTTGCCCTTTTACATGATTATCTGTGAGAAACTGATATGAAGGCAGAGCTGCTTCCTCTTTACATATAGGTAGTCCTTCAGATTCAAAGAAGAGATGTTGTTGTGTAGTTCATCTGTGGATACTGTTATGACCCAAATGGTCAAGGCAAGGCAAGCTTCTAGGGAGTCCTTTATTGCTTTCAGTAAGTGTTCCAACAAATGGCCCTCCAACCACTGCTAAGGCTCCACCCTACACTATCCTGAAGGCAGCCACCCTCAGTCCCCCAACAACACCCCGTATGTAACAAAGTCCATGGAGTAGGAGCACACTCACAGGGTAAGCTCCAGGGTCCCAAGTCCAGTCCACCTGGCTAAGCGAGTCCACGAGGTAAACTGTAGTTCTCAAGGCAAAGTCAAGGCACAAGACAAAAGGCAGTCCTCAGGGCAAAGACAAGGTACAAAGCAAAAAGCAATTCTCACAAAAAGGCAAAAAGCACTCCTCAAGGCAAGGGCAAGTTACAAGACAAAAGGCAATCCTCAAGGCTAGGCAAAGCAAAAGGCAAAAAGCATGAGGGGAAGTGTAAGAAAAAACAAACAATTGTTCCTGGCAAAGACTAACTCCCCACGGCTTCTCCTTGTCAATCCACTCCAGGTGTTCCTTGTGAGGAGGGGTGGGGTGACCTTTTGAGTAGCCTTGCAGCCCTTCTCTGAGTTTGTCTACTCTCAGCTCTCCATGCCCTTGGATCGAGTGGGGGAGGCAGCTGTTCCTCATCAGAGGGGATCTGCTGCCTATCAGCCCCACTGCCTAATAGCAGCCCATCCTCTGTGTCTATTAGGCAGGCAGCTCTCCATCCAGTCAACCACCTCTCCCAATTCCTGAGGGGCCTCGGACAGCATTGTTCTCAGCCTCTGGCCTCTCCAAACATGCCAAGGGAGGCATGCCATCCCAATCGGACAGTCCCAATTCCAACTCTTCCTCCTCCGAACCGGGCTTTGCATTCCCAGTCTGGAATGCAGAGTGTAACACAATAGGGGCACTGAAAGCCCATTGTTGCAGGAACTGTGGACGATGTTCTGTGATGCAGTTCACAGTTTTCTATCAGTTTTTATCAGCACCTTTCTTGAAAGCTGAGAAAAGGAGGCTTCATAGCATAAAGCTGACCAACAGGGTCTGGTTCCCTTAGCTGAATGTCACAGTGGTGTTAGTTTCCTTCACAACATCTTTGTAAAAGCCTGTGTGAATGAACTCAAGGTCTCTTTCCAGCCTCCAGTACATTATACAACAACTGGAAAGATATACAGTGGTCATTCATTGGATGACATGTCCCATCCACCACATCTTGGCTCTAATAATAAGGGACTCAATGCTGGTGGACTTTGTGTGACCCAGAACCTCTAGGTTGAGACAAGGTCTTGCCATCAAATGTCAAGGATGCAGCTGAGAGCACCTATGTGAAATTTCTCCAGTTGTTTGATGTGTCATTGATACAGAATTCACATCCATATAGGAGAGAAGGGATAACCACAACTCTGTAGACTTTCAGGTTTGTGAAGGTACGAACATTGTGTAATTGAGCACTCAAGTATGCAGCTGCCCCAGCGCTTGGCTAGTCTTGCTGGTCCTGGAGTCAATTTCTTTGTTCAAAGAGCCACGACTTAAGATGATGCTTCCCAAGTATTTGAAGCTGTTTGCATTTGTCAACTGGGTGGCATCAACAATGATTTTTGGTTTTATGGCTTTGGTATTTGGCACAGCCTGGTCAAGTATTTCAATCTTATTCAGGTTTATAGTTAGGCCGAAGAGCGTAGCAGAATCTGAGAATTTACATAATACTGCTAATTATAGAAAATTTACATAATACTGCATAATAATACTCTTTATATAATACTGCTATTAATGCAGGTAAGCTCTCTGCATAACTAAACGATAGCTTAGTCACTGAATCCCAGACAGTGTCTATAGCAGGCTGCAACTGGAGGTAATCCAGACCGAAATGCATCTGGAGCAGCGAAACATGTATCCTGACCTTCTCTATGCAAATGGCTCATACACAAAGCAATTCTTATTATAGTACTGGATGAGTCTTTTTATTGCTTTGATAAATGATCCTTAACATTCAAGCATATTCCACCAGCTACAAGTAATGCCTGTCACTTTGAAGAGGAGAAATAGCTTGCTGGTTGCTATCTTGTGCCTTATAGGGTAGAGGGAGCTTGTCATCTGTAAATAATTCAGCTGCTGTGTCCTGTTAAGACAGATATCTGCAAAGCACAGGTAGTCCTCAACTTACAACAGTTTGTTTAGTGACTGTTCAAAGTTACAACGGCACTGAAAAAATGACTTATGACTGTTTTTCACAGTTTATTATTTATTATTATTTATTAATTCAATTTGTATGCCGCCCCTCTCCGAAGACTCAGGGCAGCTCACAATGCATTTAAAATCATTATAAAAAACATTTAAGAATTAAAAACATTAAAAACCTTAAAACTCATTCACACCATTCATAACCGGATCTTGCCGGATCATCTTGAGAGTGTTATCTGGGAGGAGTTTGATCCTGTTGCTCCCGAGGACGTGGACAGGATCCTGGGACGGCTGAACGCGACCACATGTTTATTGGACCCGTGTCCCTCCTGGTTGGTACTGGCTTCCCTGGAGGTTACACGAGGCTGGCTCCAGGGGATTGTTAACGCTTCTCTGAGTGAGGGGGTCCTGCCGACCGCTTTGAAAGAACCGGTGGTGAGGCCCCTCCTCAAGAAGCCCTCCCTGGATCCGGCTATTTTGGCTAACTATCGTCCAGTCTCCAACCTTCGCTTCGTTGCGAAGGTTGTTGAGAGTGTGGTAGCGCGGCAGCTTCCCCGGTACCTGGATGAAGCTGTCTATCTGGACCCCTCCAGTCCGTTTTCCGGCCTGGGCACAGCACGGAAACGGCATTGGTCGCGTTAGTGGATGATCTCTGGAGGGCTCGGGATAGGGGTTGTTCCTCTATCCTGGTCCTGTTAGACCTCTCAGCGGCTTTTGATACCATCGACTATGATATCATGTTGCACCGGTTGGAGGGGCTGGGGGTGGGGGGCACCGATCTGCGGTGGTTCTCCTCCTACCTCTCGGACCGGTCGCAATCTGTGTTGACAGGGGGGCAGAGGTCGACCTCGAGGCCTCTTATATGTGGAGTGCCTTAGGGGTCGGTCCTCTCGCCCCTCCTGTTCAACATTTATGTGAAGCCGCTGGGCGAGATCATCCGTGGCTTTGGGGTGGAGTTCCATCAGTACGCTGACGACACTCAGCTGTACATCTCCACCCCAGGCCACCCCAACGATGCCCTTGAAGTGATGTTCCAGTGCCTGGAGGCCGTGCGGGCCTGGATGGGGAGAAACAGGCTCCGACTCAACCCTTCCAAGACCGAGTGGCTGTGGCTTCCGGCGTCCCGATATAGACAGCTGGTGCCATCGCTGGCTCTTGGGGGCGAATCACTGGCCCCCACGGAGAGGGCTCGCAACTTAGGCGTCCTCCTGGATGCACGGCTGTCTTTAGAAGAGCATATGACGACCGTGGCCAGGGGGGCTTTTTATCAGGTTCGCCTGATACGCCAGTTGCGTCCCTTTCTGGATCGGAACTCCCTACGCACGGTCACTCAAGCACTCGTCACTTCCCGCCTGGACTACTGCAATGCTCTCTACATGGGGCTCCCCTTGGGGTGCACCCGGAGGCTGCAGTTGGTCCAGAACGCGGCTGCGCGGATTATGGGAGCAACGGGGCGCTCACATATAACACCTCTCCTGCGTGAGCTGCACTGGCTTCCTGTGGTCTTCCGGGTGCGCTTCAAGGTGTTGGTGACCACCTTTAAAGCGCTCCATGGCTTAGGGCTGGGGTATTTGTGAGACCGCCTTCTGCCGCCAATAGCCTCCCACCGACCAGTTTGCTCACACAGAGAGGGCCTCCTCAGGGTGCCGTCGGCCAGGCAGTGCCGGCTGGTGACCCCCAGGGGGAGAGCCTTCTCTGTGGCAGCGCCTGCCCTCTGAAATGACCTGCCCCCTGAGATACGCACGATATCAGACCTCCGGACTTTTCGTCGGGCCCTGAAGACACACTTGTTCCATCTAGCTGGGCTGGCTTGATCCCATCCTCTCAGTTTTAATTGAATTGGTTTTAATTGGGTTATTTTAATTACCGGGCCAAAATTATTTAATTGTTTTTAAACTGTTTTTTAAGTTTTATATGTTATGTTTTATCTCAGCTGTGCACCGCCCTGAGTCCCGCAGGAGAAGGGCGGTATAGAAATATAATAAAATAAAATTAAAATAAATAAATAAATAAATAAATAAGAGCGAGATCAACGGCCCCAGGCCTGCTGGAAAAGCCAGGTCTTCACCGCATCCCTATGATCACCTTTTCAGAATCCCTATGATCATTTGATCAAAATTCAGATGTTTGGCAACTGATTCATATTTCTGACTATTGTTGGGTCCCAAGGTCATGTGATCACCTTTTGTGAACTTCTGCAACCAATGGGGAAACCAGATTAATTTAACAACCAGGTTACTAATTTATCAACTGCAGTGATTCACTTAACAGCTGAGGCAAGAAAGGTCATAAAATGGGGCAAAATTCACTTAACAGAAATGTTGGGCTCAATTATGGTTATACATTGAGGACTACCTGTACCAAGAAAAGGTAGGCAGGCATTAAGAGAAAAAAAAAACTATGGAAATTTTGTTACCTGCCTTCCAAAACATACATTAAAGCATTTGGGCCTTTTAACTTAGAATGAGGGCAGATAAGAAAAGATCCAGCAGAAGCATATAAAGTAATGTTCAGCATTGATGGAAAATGTGGGAGAAATGTATTTTTCTCCCTCCCTTTTTCCTTGTGCAAGGAGCCCTGTGCAAGGAGAGTCAGGACTCTTCCAAGGAAATAAATGATTATACAGAAGCAAAATAGGGAAGATGTAATGAGGAGGGCTACCATCTTAGATGGTTGTAAAAGAAGACCACTTCATGGAGGATAGGACATTCATTGGCTACTAATCTGGTAAATTAGTCTAGAATCTAAAACAGCCTATCTTAAAATACCAGCTGTTGGAGACCAAACATAGGGCGCTGTTGCTAAGGATAGCAAGATAAATTAACACATAAATCAAAGAAAGAAGGCTATTGCTATTATGTCCTAATTCTGAACTTTGTGGATGTACGCGTCAGCTGCTGGGGTACAGAACATTGGAGTAGATGGTCTTTTGTTCTACTCTGTCAGGTATTAGAAGAACTTCTATACTGTTGCATTGTGTTTTTGTATGCATAAAAAACACATATTTCACATATACTGAATAGGAAGCCTTTCTATATCAGACTAGGATTTTTTGTGGTAAAACGTTAAATCAGGTCAAATTATTATTTGCAGAACTTCCACATCACACATCTTTTGGGGCATCATTCCAGGTGGATACTATTTTTTATTCATAGCATTCTCCTCTGTTATTTATGAATGGCCCCGATATGATTCTTCAGGATTTCTCTTTCTAATTATACTTTCTTGTACATCCCATCCATGCAAATACTTGTGTGGAAGAAGAGATGGAGAAGTAATTGTCACTGCAGCAAGTCAGAGTCCTGGGCATCTGAAATGGAAGGTGAAAAATCAGGAGTCTGGCAGCACCTTTTCTGGCACATTTTATTAAAAGGCATCGGCATTCACGAGTTGCAGCTCACTTCATCAGATGCATAGAGTGGCTAGACTGATGTAGGATTTAAATGGGGATCAGGTGGGGGGAAGAAGGGGGTTATGCAGACACAGGTTACATGTGCAAAAGATTTCTTATCAGTTGATTATTGTAGCATATTAAAGCCCCTTGTGCTTGTTGAGATCATCTGAGATTGGCTGAAATTTTTTGATATATGTGAGTTCAACAATTTCTCATTCAGTGGCACTATTAAAGTCTCCCAAAAAATTGCTTTGCATGAAAGAGAAAAATGCAGCTGTAATAGAAAGCTGAAGTGGCAGACAGGATAATATATAAAAGGTCTCAGTCAGGGGTGATGACATGCTGGCCACAAGACCGTGGAAACATCTCCAGACGTCACTGGCTTAAGAAAGGCTCCAGATTTCTGGGTTAAGAAATGGAGATGAGCATAGCCCCCTTAAGTTGGTCACAACTGGTGGGGTTAAAGGTGCAGGGACACCTTTACATCACTCCAATAACAGGAGGGAAAGATAGTGCTTAAGGGGTAAAGCTGGCATTAGGGAGACTTAAGTTCAGCTCCATCCTTGACCATAGAAGCTTCCTGGGTGGCTTGGGTTGGGGGGCAGTAATTCTCTCTCAGCCTAACTAATCTCACTGGGTTGTTGCTGTGTAGAGGAAATGGGAAGAGCTAGTATATACAGCTGCTTAAGCTCCTGAATGAAAGGTGATTTGTGTCTAATAAATAATAAATAAACCAGAATGCAAGGAGGGATGCAACAATGGATTGGCAAGGATGATTTGTGATTGCATGTATAGCCTGCACAAGCTCTGTTCTTGGTTTTAAAACATGTTTGACTACTCACTGACTGAGGTTTAATTGTGAATGGCTTTTGTCTCTGAAACCATATTCAGTGTTGAATGCTTGTGTGAGACGCATTAATAAATGTATGCCTGTGATGACTAGGGGAATTTACCTAGGGTTTCTTTATTTTAGTGCTATGCTTTGGCTAGATATCATTTAAAAAACCTTCTCTTCCTGCCCATTAATAGTTACAATCTTTCCTTGAAAAGAATTATGTATATTTCTCTGAATGGATTTTATAAAAATACAGTCTGGGCATTGTCTGAACTATAATCAGGCCAGTTCCTAAGCTTATGAAAAAGAGTATCAGCATCTGGAAAAAGTGACAGTTCTGCAGCTGTTGTTTGTTTTTATTATGCTAACTGGCATGGTCTCCTTTTCATACAGGAGATCTGATGAAGCAGAACACTGCATCAGTGACATTTTAGACTCACCTATCCAGGATCCTCAGGCTGCCCTTAATCTAGGTGTTCAGAATAAGGTAAGGAGTGCCTTTGCTTTCTGCCTGCCTCTAATAATGCAGATGTGCTTAACTCAATCATTTACGTCTTGTTTTTGCTTTAGGAGCTTCAGATAATCCTCGTAACCCTTAGGGACATAACTTATCTTGAGAGAGAAGCTAGTCTAAGGTCACCCAGTTTTCTGGCTGACTGAGGATCTTCTAAACTGAATGCCATTAGCATCAGCCTCCTCAGGGACAGGAACTGGGTTAGCATAGCTGGACGATTCTGAGCTTTTTCAGCTGTATATGCCTAGAACATCAGTTCTTGGCACCCAAGTATGAAAGATTGGAAATGGAACTGGTATACTTAGGGATTTGGGGAAGATTTGGAGCATGCTGTTTTTCCACATAAGCTCTCCTCTCTTTAGGTCAAGTTGAGGTGTTCATGTAACAAACCTATCTTTTGTATCTCAATTTGATGCTGTTAATAAAATAATTCTTTTCTGCATTTTTTTTAACCTTACTGTTTACAGTTCTTCCTCTTTCCTTCCTTGCAGTGGCATATATACTGCTAAGTCAGTAGTAATAGTAATAGTTCCTGTGTTTTGTCTATGAAAAACTATCATCTAGGTGTTTAATGAACAAAGGAGAAGGTTCCATTCAGCTTTCTCTCATGAAAATATTATGTGTAGTCTTCATTTTAGGAACAATCATTTAAGAGATGGGAGCCAGGAAAAATATTGACGAGAGATATGTCAGTTGTATTTGATAGTTTGAAAGTTTTCATGTTGAATATGCAGTAGATTAATTTATTTTGTCTCAGTGAGAAAGATATGGATTCAACCAGAGGTTAATTTTTGGCTAAAATTTAGAAGAACTTTTAATGGTTAACAGACTAGTTGATGCCCCTTAAAGTGTTTAAGCAGAGCTGGGCAGCCTTATGTTCACTACCTGATCCTGGAGTCACTCAGAGTGAGATGGATGGTATCTAAATTAGATGAGAGGGAGAGAGAGAGAGAAATAGAAAAAGAGAGAGAGATGATTGAGAGATAAAATATGTTAGGAGTGCTATAGTGTTGTCCTGCTTTTTAGTAGGTACTTGGACTTTCCAGGGTCTCTTCCAATTATTTTTTAAGGTTTAAAATTTAAAGGTTGTTTTTTAAATGGCAAAATATTTGGTTCTTTTCAGACAAAAAGGAATATCTGAGTAAGGAATACAGTAGTAATGAGCAGCTCACTAAAAGGTATAAGACATGGCACTTTTTCAAAATGGCCTGGTTTCCAGATAATTAGAGCTTATACAATATGTTTTTTCTCTTCTGAGACAACAACTATCAGGAAGCACTCTGTATTTTGTGTTTTCATAAAAAAAACTGTGCAGTATTGAAGACACAATCTAATGAAACAGTAATAATGATCTAAAGTTCTGGGGTCTGCAAATTGATTTCTTATTTTATGTGATTCCATACAGGTAGTCGACTTATTTGAAATGATTGAAAAAATGCAGGTATGTTTTTCTTGTTTCATGATCAAATTTTGAACCTCTGATAACAAGCTGCTTCTGCTATGGAATTGTCTTGCCACCTGAACATTATCACAACCCGAATGCAATAATTACCTCAAAGGCCTCTGCCCTGTCTATAGCTGTGTAAACTGTTAACCCTCTCCACACAGCTGGCTTCTGGTGACTCATCTTACTTTGATGCCCTTCTATTTCACACCCTGCCTGTTCCTGCTGTGATCTTTCTATTGGTTCATCTGGCTCCTGTGAGATTCTCCTTGTAATTTATGAAAATGTTTTTACCTCTCTGCTGTGTCTGTTAGTTAGAAATGGATGCTTTCTTTCTGCTGTACTTTTGGAAGTCATGTAGCTCCAAGAGCTAGGCTTTCCCTTAGTGATACCTCAGTTCTCTTCCTCTGCCTGTGGTCTACATCTCTGTTTTCATTTGGGCCTGGTAATTATCTGACTGCAGGAATACCTACATGAAGGAATAGAAATATATTGGGTGAAAATGCTTTTTGGGTCACTTCTCTTGCACATCTGTGTTCCCACTTTCTTGTATACTGGAAGTTAAACTGAAATCACTCTACTAATAAACTCAATTGAGATTCGTGGAATGAATTATAAACAAACCAACTTGCTTTCCAGGGCAAATTGTATAACATACAGTCTGAGCCTAACACACTGTAGATGTGTTACCTAGAGTAAGCTTTTGGTAATTTGTTGAATTAAATTTGTTTTTCCATTTGAAGCTCTCAGAAGAAAGTGGATGGGGCCAGTTAGTTTCACTGAATTACTACTCTGATGAGTGCCTAGATGGTTTAAACTGAAGCAGCCAGTGAGAGGAAAAATAACATTTGGACAGTTGCATTACAGGCAGTAGTGATTAGGTTTGGGGATAGGATAGGATAGGATTCTTTATTGGCCAAGTGTGATTGGACACACAAGGAATTTGTCTTGGTGCATATGCTCTCGGTATACATAAAAGAAAAGATACATTCATCAAGAATCATGGATTGATTGATTCTTTCACCTAGGTGAGCAAGAAACCATATACAAATAGTTTTTTTAGTTAAAAAAAAGCATTCCTGCTTTATCAGAGCTGATCCCTTCTATCTCTTCTTCCCAGGATTTTAGGCCAATAATATTTTTCTCAAATGTCTTAGTATTTTTGAAAATCATATTTGTTCTGTAATCTGACTGTTACCTATAAGGAAATACTTATATGTATGTATGACAAAAGTCTTCTATTTTGAAAAGAGATGATTATTCTAGAGTGAATGATTAAGCATAGTAGCATAACAAAAACACATTATCTAAATATGTTGCCTATAATGAACTTTGAGAATCTTACTCTTTGCTCCTGAAATGTGAAATGGTTTCATAATGAGGCTCTTGATCCTGAAAAGAGCAGTGGTTTGCCTTTGTCAGCTACAGCTTCTAGAGCCCCTCAAAAAATTGCCACTAAACCTTAATATTTAATATGATAGAATGGAAGAGGTATTAAATATGTGGAAAACAATTATATTAACTGTGTTTAATATTATTATATGTAAATTAAATTGTGTTTAGTTGTTATCCTTGCCCCAGAATTTTTAGAGTATTGTCCCCACCATGTTATTCGACAGCCAAATGAACTTTCAACAGCCTTCCCTCTCTGAGGCAGAGGGAAAAATAAACCAGAGATTGATGGATTTCTTCTTTCCTCCCTCTCTTCCGGCCTTCCTTGATTCTCTATCTGTCTGTCTAGAGAAGTCGTTTGGATGAGCAAAGATGTTCACTTCCAGCCACACTGAAGGTCAGTTTCCATTGCTCATTGCATTTTTTGAATTAGGAAGGATAAACCCCATCAAAGGTCTGCACATTATTCTATGATGGGACAGGTTGCACTCTAGTATTTCAGCAGAATTTCAGTCAATAAACAATCCAGCAGGAGGCTTTGCAAATAAGATTTTGGGGAGGGTGGGCTGTTCCTAAGGACTTGAGATAGGCTTCACTCCCAACTGAGTGTAATTCTTTCTTTCTCCATCGTGGAATGAATAGCAGCCTTCTGTTTCTGTACAACTGTGGAGTTAGAATTGCTGGTGCAGGGAATGGACACCCTTAGAGGAATGGGAGCAAGGCTTAGCAGTTTTGGGGAGGGCAGAAGTCACAATGGGTGGTATAGTTTGGGGACAGATTCACATATTTGGGCCTGTGCCCAATTTGGGTTTCCTCTGTCTGATTTTCTTCCTTAACTCAAATCTTATCTATGGCTTGCATTATGTTTTACTGAATTTCCCATCCAAAATGTCAGAGAACTTACACCATGGCTTTTCAAAATTGTATCACTAAAATTTAGTGGTGCTGTCAGAGGAAGTCCAAGATCTGTGGGCATCACTGTGAGTGCTGATTAGAGGCAAATTGGAGTAGGGAAAGAGCCATAAGTCCAGGTGAGGGAAGAAGAGAAATAAAAGAAATAGAAATTATTAAAACAATAGAGGAAAATTAATATTAGACATGCTAGCTGGAAATTCTTGACCCTAAGGGGAAGGCAGAAAACCGAGCAAGGGAAAGTACCATTGTTTGTGTATATATTTCAGTGTTCTGAAAAGTAAACCATTTTGGTCTAGTAGTTAAGGCACCAGGCTAGAAACCAAAGGTCTGTGAGTTCCAGTCCCACTTTAGGCATGAGAGCTGGGTGGCTTTCATGCCTAAATCACTCTCTTAGCCCAACCCACCTGACAGGATTGCTGTGGGAAATATAGGAGAAGGAAAGAATATTGGATTTATTCACCAATTTTAATTATTCATAAAAATAATAAAGGTGGGATATTAATTAATTAAAAACAAACAAATAAATGAAGTGTTCCAAAGCAGGCTAATCTTCCCAAACTGGCACTTTCTAATTGTACAGAGCATGCAGGGTCAAGAATTCCCAGTCAGTATGACTAGAATAATACAACTTCAAAGTTCACAATAAACCTATACTATCATATAAGGAGCATTAATTCAGGAATACTTCCTAATAATTCTGGAAGAGCAGGAATGGCAAGATGAAAAGGAAAAGTCACTCTTTGCACCTATTTCCTGTTCTCTTGTGATTGTAAGTGGAATGGTGTGCCAATCTAGCAATTGCACTACTTTAGTTGAATGATTCTTTATGCATGCAGTAAAATATCCCTCTGATTTTTTTTTCTTCGATTCAATCATGTCTGATTCTTCAAGATTGCCTTGACAAGTCTTCTTGGCAAGGTTTTTTTCAGAATTGATTTGCCATTGCCTCTTTCCTCAACCTGAGAGAAAGTGACTGGCTCAAGGTTACCCAGCTGGCTTTGTGCCTAAAGTGGGACTAGAAGTCACAGTTTCTAGCTTGACGCCTTAACCACTACAACAAACTGACTCTCTTCGCTATGATTTATAGTAAAGCATAAAACCAAAATTAAACAAAAAATGCAATTTTAAGAACTATTCAATTATTTTAAAAACTGCCCTGTCTAATTAAAAGCCTTTTATTAAAAAGAAATGTTCTTGAATCCAATTGGATTGTGATTATTTCATCCATGCAGTTTCCTTGGCAGTGTTATGAAAGTGGTTTTTTTGGATGCATGTTTTGACTTCCCAGTCTAGCATACAATTTACAGATTATTGTACATCAAAATACTAACCAGGACTGATCCTGTTTAGCTTCTGACATTAGCCAAGATTCTATTACCCACTAAAACATAACCTTTACAAAATCTATCAAACAGGTCAATTGCCTGAACTCTGCAAGAAGCACCTTACAGGCTTTAAAAGTGGTAATCAGCCTCTCTCATTAACTAGAAATAAACTGGCAGACACTTCAATGGCCTTCACATCTTTAAGTCTTTCAAAGACCAGCTTATCTCGAGTTCTTGTAGGGAGCCATGGAGATGACCTTGGAAAAGTTGTTAAGACAATGGGTGTTGCATGTATTAATGTTGGAAGTGGGAGAAGAGTATTAGAAAAAAACTAAGACTTATTCTTTCCTCATTTACTGAAATAGAAGGAGGAAGAGGGGAGGAAAAACATAGGCAGACTTGCAAGATTTTGTTACTACAGCTGATCTGCATAAAGTGTAGTGTTTAAATTTCCTATAGAGTCAGTTTCCTGATCTGTTCTTGTCACGAGTAAATGCCTTATTCTCAAATGGAGATAATATATGTTCATAGAACATCAGGGGTTAATCCACCCTTCCTTTCTTAATGTATTCATATGTAACCACTCCTACCTATAACTCCGCCTTATTGTTATAAAAAGGGGATGTACGCACCTCCTACTCGCTTCTATCTGCAATCATTCAGAGAATATAGAATGCCTACTGTAAATAAATAGTACTTTGTTTTGAATACTTTGTTCCTGATCATTTATTGAGTCTGATCCTCAAATTTATGCAACAAAATGGTAGCAGAGGATGGTTAACTGACTCAATAAAAATAGACATGCCTAAGAAAGAAAACTCCAGAAACAAAAGAGAAAGACCCAACACCAGGGCACATAATAAAGAAATGGAAACAGATCAAGAAATGATCAATGAATCTACAACTATAATAACAAAAGAATCTGAAGACTGCACTACAGACAACGAAGAGGTAATCGATGAATCTGATGACCAAGAAGAGAACGAAATAGAAAACAACGATCTCAGATCAGAGATACTGAGACTGCTGAAAAGCCAAAAAGACGACAAAAACCTCATCGCGAACCTCCAAGACATCATAAAAGTCAGCGGAGCAGCAAGAGAAAATCACATCGTAGCAACTGAATCTAAAGACCTCAAAACGGTGAGCGAATTGCCTGTAGATGAAAATATAACAAAAAGAAAGACTAACGGTCCCGCACAAAATTTTGAATGGCAGCCATCTTGGTTTCAACAAACCACTAAGATGAGCGAAGCAGAGCCAATCAGAAAACAGAATTCAAAATGTCTAGCGCGAAAAGCCCTGCACAGTGTGAAAAGTAAAAAAGAAAAATTCTACTCTTCAGAAGAATCTGATACAGATATCGAAGAAACTCCAATCGAGCTGCAAATAGAATCAGCCATGAAAACGCTTTTTGCAACCTTTGGCCCAAATCTGAAAATAACAAATAAATCAATGAAAGCTGTCAATCAAAAAATAAAGAAAAGGCAAGCAAGCAAGCAAACGTCTCAGAATCTACCCGCTTCTACCCGGACGGCAAGAACGCCAACTCCTGAACCCAGAGAACCTTACAAATACTCGCCAACGCCGCAGATGATTCCAAGAGCCAGAGACCTCAACCAGGACAACTTCGGTGAAAGGAAGCAAGCGCCAATCGTCGCCTGGACACCCAAAGTCGAACCGGAGACCGAGTCATCAGAGGAACAGCGCTACGAAAGAGCCACAGCGGCGAGAACCTCTCCCGACAGCTTCAGGGACGAAATGAACAACGCGCATGCGCAAACACACGCAAACAACTACAGAGGCCATGAAGAACAGAGAGAACCGTTCAGACTGATTGCAAGCATTCCTACACCATTCTGCAACTTTCAACATTTACAAGATCATGGACAGCCTCCAGTTGTAAGTAATGCAACGAATAATATTGGGAACTTGCCTAATGATTTCCCAAAATTGAGAATAGACGGTATTAATTTACAAGAATGGTGTCAACAACTTCAGGTTGTTTTCCTAAAAGAGAATTTATTATTTTTTATAACTAACCCTCCCAAAAAACCTTGGACTCTAAAATTGGACTGCCTGCATCACAGAGCATTCTACTTAATTAATATCTAGCATATCTCCTGCTATGTATCATAGTATTAAGCATAATCTGACTGTCTCAGAAATAATTCATTGCATGTTTAAATTGTTTCATAGTGAAAGTGTAGCAACTACAACGAGAATGTCTAAAGATTTCTTCTCAGCCAGGATAAAACCTGGGACTACTGTAAGTGAACATTTAATATCACTAAACAAAATCAGAGCAGAACTTCATTTAAGGGGAGAAATAATATCAGACCAAACAATGAAAAGTGTTATCATTAACTCATTAGACTCATCATGGGATAACTACATATCACATTTAGACACAATTAATTTGGGATACCTATCCATAGAGAACTTATCGAATAGACTAATAGCTGAGGATAATTTAAGAAGAAGCCGCAGAAGTACATACATGGAACATAGACAGACTAAGAGAGTAGTATTTCAAGAAAAACATAGAGAATCAATTGAATGTTATAATTGTGGATCCAAAGAACATTGTAGAAGAGATTGTCCTAAGTTTCTTAGAGAAAGACAAAAACAAGACTATAGAAACAGATATCACAACACACAATCATCTATTGATAGATACAGGTATAGACACTCACCAAATTTTAGAGAACATAGAGGGGGCAGAGATAACTCAAGAGATAGGAAGTCTGGATCATTAAACGGATTAGATAAACATACCATAACCAACAAACAAAATTCAAAAGATAATGCTTGGCTCATTGATTCTGGGGCAACTAATCACACAACACATGACAAGAAAATACTATCTTCCTTCATAGAAGATAAATTTGTAATCAAGGTAGCCAATCAAGAAGAAGTCCAAGTTATTGGGAAAGGAAGTGTAAATTTACCCGGTCTAGGGAAAATAGAGGGGGTATTATTAATACCCGAAATACCTCATAACATACTTAGTGTAATAAAGCTAAGCAGGGACTCTGACATAAATATAGTGTTCTCAAAGGGAAAAGCAACTCTAGAGAAAAACAAAACAAATTTAGGTAATGTGATTATCAAAGGAGGCCTACCATATTTAATTACAGAAGAAAAATGGCTACACAACATTGATTCAAACATGGAAAATGACATTAACATAGAGAATGAAAACATCAGTAATAGTGACAATGAGGAACATGAAACAAATCATAATCACGAAAATACATCTATTGGTGATACACTCAATAACAAAAAACCAACAATTGGAAAACCAATTCATGATGAATGTGCACATATATTACATAGAAAATTAGGACATGCTAGCTTTCCCGTAATACAGAAAATGATTGAACATGCTGAAGTTGTTAAAATAAAAAATTGTAAAAATTATTTGGAATGTTCAGTATGTAAATCCTCAAAACTCAGAACTAACCCCAGACCAAAAAAAGCAACAAGATCATCTAATCACACTTTTGACCTGGTACATATGGACCTAGTTGGCCCATTAACCCCATCAATCACATATAGAAAACGGTATTTTCTTACTATTGTAGACGACTATAGTCATTATGGATTTGTCTATACTTTAAAACACAAAGATGAAACATTTCAAAGATTTAAAGAATTTTACAAACGTGTAGAAACACAACACAATATTAAAATAAAACAAATCATGACAGACAGGGGATCTGAATTCATGTCAAAAGAATTCTCCCAATGGCTAAAAGACAAAGGAATGTTACACTTTACATCTAGCCCATTTTCTGCATTCCAAAATGGAGTGGCAGAACGAAAAAACTCAACACTACAAACCATGATTAGATGTACATTAGAAGATGCTGGCTTAGGAAAACAATTCTGGTCAGAAGCCTTATTATATTCCAATTATACTCTAAACAGAACCTGGTCTAGTGTCATAAACAAAACACCATATGAATTAATGTATGATAAAAAACCTAAAATAACCCACATGCACATATTTGGAGTTACAGCGGATGTACACATACCAAAACAATTGAGACGTAAAGGAGATAATGTATCCAGAAGACTTAGATTCATGGGATATGAAACAGGTACAAAAGGATACAGATTTATTGATAATAATAACAAATTCATAGTTTCTAGAACAGCTGTATTTCATGAACAGGCCAATTGGTCTAAGATACATCTTAATGAAATATTTCCATTACAAAAACAGACATTAAAAACCAAGATAGGACAGAAAAGGAAGAGCATAATCACCCCAGAATAAAAACAGATTCATTAACTAAAAAAGAAGCAAGATATTTACACAATAACGATAGTAAACCAGAAAAAACAATTAGGAGTAACAGAAATCAAGTACCAAGCAAATATAAGGACTACGTAATGTATATAAATAATGAAGCATCAACACCCAACACATACGAGGAAGTATTAAAACTTCCCAATGAAGAAAGAAAAAAATGGGAATTAGCTATGGCCAAAGAAATGGACAGTTTACGAGAATTAAATATATTCACACCAACACCTGCACCAAAGGACAAAACAATTATAGGCACCAGGTGGATATTCAAAATTAAAAGTCTGGAAGAAGGCAACACATTATATAAAGCTAGATTAGTTGCACAGGGTTATGCTCAAAAGTATCCTGAGGATTATACAGATACATATTCTCCCACTGTAAGGACTGAAAGTGTTAAGACAGCTTTAGTTATAGCCTCCGCACTTAATCTTGATGTCTTTCAATATGACATACAAACTGCATACTTACACGCAACGCTTGATAAAGAGATATATGTAAGAGCCCCTCATAGTTAATATACAAATAGGAATGAAACTTGGTTATTGAACAAAAGTTTGTACGGACTAAAACAATCCGGCAAACGTTGGTATGAATGTTTGGTCAATGTACTCAAAACTATGAATTTCAATGCTACAACTGCAGACAATTGTTTCTTTGTCAGAAAGGATGGTGATTCACTAGAATTTGTGTTAATTTATGTGGATGACATTTTATATATTGGTAAACATAAAGAGAAAAGAGATACATTTGTAACGAAACTGAATGAACATTTTTCTTTGAAATCACTAGGAAAAGTAAATAAATATCTTGGAGTTCAAATCAGCAAGACAAAAAAGGGATTTAAATTATCTCAAAAAGATAAAATTATAGAACTCCTGAATAAATGTAATTTAAATGATGCAAAGCCTTGTGATACTCCAATGCAAACTGATTTTTTAAGAAACATGAATGAGTCATCCCCTGAATTTAAAGATAATACACTTTACAGATCAGTTATTGGTTCCCTTTTGTATATATCTAATTGGACTAGACCTGATATTGCTCTACCCCTTAATTTATTATCTAGATACGTTAGTAAACCCTTAATGTATCATTGGGAAGCCATTAAACGAATACTAAGATATCTGAAGCACAGCTTAGACTTCTGTCTACTGTTGGAACCCAACAATGTTGATGAACCCATTCTCACTTGTTACGCTGATGCAGATTGGGCAGGTGACACTAAGTGCAGAAAAAGCACTTCAGGCTATGTATTTTTTCTTAACAATTGTCCAGTCTACTGGTATACTGGGAAACAAGATCTAGTAGCCACATCAACTACTGAGGCAGAATATGTTTGTTTGTCTAAAGCCTCTAATAATCTTGTATGGTTTAATGATTTATTATCAGATGTCTGGAAGAGCCCTTCATTACCTTTTATTATACATGAAGATAACAAAGCTGCTATAGAGATATCTAGGTCTGATGCTATTGGTCAAAGATCTAGACATATAGATATTAAATTCAAACATGTAAGACAATTATCTCAAGATGGATTCATTAAAGCTATTCATTGCGAAACCTCAGAACAAATAGCTGACATACTGACTAAGCCTTTGCAATCAAAACAACACAAATATTTAACTTCAAAACTACAAGTTTTATATTGTTCTGAATCTGAGTGTAATTACTGTTGTATGTCGAATCGGCATTTAGAGGGGGATTTGTCACAAGTAAATGCCTTATTCTCAAATGGAGATAATATATGTTCATAGAACATCAGGGGTTAATCCACCCTTCCTTTCTTAATGTATTCATGTGTAACCACTCCTACCTATAACTCCGCCTTATTGTTATAAAAAGGGGATGTACACACCTCCTACTTGCTTCTATCTGCAATCATTCAGAGAATATAGAATGCCTACTGTAAATAAATAGTACTTTGTTTTGAATACTTTGTTCCTGATCATTTATTGAGTCTGATCCTCAAATTTATGCAACAGTTCTACCATGTAGAGCTGAAAGTTGCATACAAACTGGAAGTTTCTGAATTAGAGGCATAGGCAACGTTGTAAAGAATGGGTCACAGTATTCATGCCTTAGCCTGATCTAGAAGCATTTGTAATATTATTACTGAGGCATTTCTGCCACAGCAGCTGGCAACATCCAGCAAACAGATCTGTTTAGTATTTAAATAGGACACCATCATGAAATCCCACCATAGACTATTCCAGGAAGTTTTTTAAAAAAAACCATCCTGGAAAAAGGCACCCAAACCATTGTTGCCAAAAAACTATATCAGTAATCTCTGATTTACGGCCATTCATTCAGCATCCATTCAAAGTTTAGACAGTGCTGAAAAAATGACCCATTATGGCTGTTCATACAGTTGTGCTGCCTTCGGAAAGTCTTTGGAAAGACTTTCCGAAGGCATAGCTTTACAAAGGCAGAGCAGCTTTCTGAAGGCTCAGGGAGCCACAGGTAGGAAATATTCACCAGAGAAGCTGAGTCCAAAAAGGAGTGAAGCAATGGCTGAAGACAAAAGCTGAAAGATCAGTGCAGGGAACTCGGAGCCAAAGTTGCTGGGTGAATGAATTCTTGCTGGCACTTGCTGGGATGGGCTGGAGTATCCCAATATGGCAAGCGGTCTAAGCCCTGTGTGGTTCTGGGGCTGCTTGCCATCCAGCAAGGCATGGTGCAGGATAGGGATTGGGGGGCGGGGGGGAATTGGTGGTTGGGGGGAGTTGAAGGCAGTCCTTTACCGGAGGCTCCGGGCTGGGTAAGATCAAACCCAGGCTGGGATGAGTACTTGCTTGATGGTCTATAATTCTTGGTAAACAACTGCAATGAGGTGTGCCAAGATTGCTGTCATAAATCAGTACAGTCATGTGATGTTTCACTTTACAGCCACACTGATTTATGATGGCAATCCTGGTCTGTACTATCATAATTTAAGGATTAACTGTAGTATACCCATAGGAATAGAGCAATATTTGGGGGCGGGGAGAGAGATGCATCTTAACTTTCGGTTAAATGTTGAGCAAAGACAAAGAAATCTAGGGGTGGAGTATACTATTTGCAATAGGGTGTTCAGTTTCTCTGGTATACTCTTATTTTGTTTCTGCCCAAAAGGAATTACCAGATACTCCCATAACTGAATTTGCTATCAGACTGGCCAGGCTGCAAAAGATACTCTCCGGAAGAAAAAGGCTCATTAAAAGCAAGTAACTGAAGGTTCTGTGATCTAATTAAAGGAGGAGATGGTAGAAGTAAAAATTAGCCCTCTCACACCTGAAGTAATTCATCAGCTCATGAGCCTGCAGAGGCAATTTGTGCAAAACAATCTTGCTTTGCTGCATGTTTTGCCTCAACATAATACACACTAATATTATAATGGCTCAGATTTATGTTGAGTCAACTTCCACTGCACTTTGATCATCAACTATGCCACTGCAGCTCCTGTTCTTCTGTGTGTGTGCATGTGTATACATAGACACACATACAGTACATATACATACATACATACATACATACATACATACATATATACATACATACATACACATGCACAAACACAAAAGCTCTATTTTTGAAGTATATTGGAAAGAGCATTTAGGTGCAGCTGTGCCAATTGCCTTAGTAGTTCCCAATTCCATATCCCACCCAACACAAAGACAGAATTGTTGGTGGGACCAAACACAAACTCTTTGGAGGTCTTTTGAAATCCATTTGGATCCAATTGGATTCTTCTTGGGCAAATTAAAAAGTCCAGCCACTCCTACATATGGAGGTCCATCCATAAAAAGTTATGAACATATCTTTGCTTTCTGAGTTTGGTTGTTTTCCTAAAGATGTTTCATTCCCCAAATTAGGTAAAATTAACATCATCAATGCTACTTTTACTGTTTAACACTACTGGCTTCAACTAAGGATGACTTAAAACTGTTTACTCATGATCTGGAGACTAAATAAATGATATCAAGTCATATCATATTCTGATAAGGTGGGGAAAGACCTTAAAGTAGTGGCTTAATGTATTTAGAATATCTTTCAGCTGAATTTTATGGTTCTATTACTTGATGTCTGAGGCATACCAGCTCACATACCAGCTGTGATCATTTTGCTGGTTTACAGTTGGAATGTTAGTAGGATAAAGTGGTCATTTTTAAATTTGGCATTAATGAAACATTATTTTTAGGAGCTGAAAAAAATACAGATTTTTTTTTGTTCCAGAAACTCTGCACAAAAAGAGAAATCATATAGTGATGCAATAAAAGGGATATATTGTTGATTTTTTAAATGTTTTCTGAGTTTGCTTTTCTTCTAGCAGTTGTTTCATGATCAGACTAAGCGGTGGGGAAGAGTAGAATTTCCTGACTATTTAGATGATGATGATGATGATGATGATGATGATGATGATGATGATGATGATAGTATTGTTATATTAGCCAGGAGATTAAAATACTAATGCAGAATAGTATTTGGCTATTCAGAGTAATAAATTTGGCTGCCAATTTACTAGCTGTGTTGTGGCATATGCTTATGCACTTCCCAAGGTGTGCCACTCGAGGATGAGCTAGTTTTGCAGCAGAAAGATGAGCAGCTCTTCCTGCAGTGTCCAAGGCCCCCCTTCCCTTCACCAAAGCCGCCTCACAAATGGGTGTCGCAACTGGGAAGGTTCAGAGCTTGCAGGAATCTGTCTGCCTTCACGAAGCACCAGCTCATCTCCCCACTGAAGTGGTACCTATTTATCTACTCACATAAAATATGCTTTTGACTTGCTAGGTGGGCAGAAACTTAAGCAAGTGATGGGAGTTCACCCAGCCATGCAGTGCTACACCTTGAATTGCTGGAGCAGAGACCATCTACAGCATCATTAAGCCACTGAGTCACCATGTCACTTGGATGACAATTGCTTATATTTCAGAAGATAGATTCAAGATTCAGAAGGATCTTGATAGCTTGAGCATTGGGCCCTACCAACAAGATGCAATTCAGTGAGGTCCTGTACTTAGATAGGAAAAACCAGATCCACAGATGCAGTATAGGCAGTATCCTCCTCATCAGTAGTGCCTATGAGAGGGATCTAGGTGTCTTGGTGAATCACCACTTAAGTATGAGTCAGCAGTGTGCTGCGCTGCTAAAAAAAGAACAACAACACAATTCTGAGCTGCGTCGGCAGAGAGATAGTATCAAGGAAAGTGATAGTACCATTCTCAGGCCACATTTGGAATACTGCATCTAGTTCTAATCACTATAAAATAAAAAAACAAAAAAAATTCCCAGGCTCTGAAAAGAATGCAGACAATAGCAACAAATACAATAAGGAGGTCTAGAAGCTAAATCCTATGAAGAACAGCTAAAGGAACTAGGCATTTTTAGTTTAATGAAGAAAAGATTGATGGGAGACATGATAGTAATCTTCCAATACTTGAAGGATACTGGGAAAGGGCACTGATTTATTCTTCATAGCACCTTAGGGTAGAACAAGAAGCAATGGGTGGAAACTCATCAGAAGGAGAGCCAACCTGGAAATAAGGAAGAATTTCCAGACAGAACTATTTAGCATTGGAACAGCTTGCCTCCCAGAGTTGTGGATGCTCCATTGCTGGAGTTTCTCAAGAAAAGATTGGATAACTATTTGTCTGAGATGGTATGAGGATTTCTGTCTTGGTCAGAGGGTTAGACTGGAAGACCTCCAAATTCTTTTCCAACCCTGTGATTCTACAAAATGCTGCAGAAACTGCCCCCCAGCCCGGTGTCTAAATGCAAAAGCGCTCTCTCTTGGACTGGCTACGCCTATTTTGGTGGAATTCTTAAAGGGTGTGTTTGTGCATGCTTTTAAGGAACCTTTATATAAAAGGCTCTTAGAAAAGACTCAAACTCAGCCTTTTCTGACAATTGATTCTATACATTGTGCTCTCAGAAATAAACTTTACCTCTGGTTCAAACAACTGCCTGCATTCCTTATTCTCGGCTTGGAAACAAACCTGGTAAGATTTCTTTCCAACACTCTTACGTATTTACTAATGGCCTCTATGCATTTTCAGAGAGAAGAGGAATACATCCCATACCCCAGCATCCATGAGGTGAGTCAGTGATGGTTTGAGTTCATATGTTTTAATTGAACAAAGCTAAGTCTGGCTTAGGCTTGTCAGCTAAAGAAGGATCAAGTATCACTTTGGGTGATTTGACATCTGAGTTCTTTGATAGGATTTTTGGTCTCCAAGTCTAGTTCCTTTTTTGAGATTAATCCATAGCTATTTCAGGAGGATGAACTCCTTGAGCTCTGAAGCAGGAGGAGGATGCAGAGATATGCTTGATAAAAGTTGTAATCCAATTCATCTGGACAGGAGTGGGTTCTACTTACCTTTACTACCAGTTTGCATTGTGCCCGCCTGCGCGCTCTTCTGCGCATTCGCAGAAACTTCTGCGCATGCACAGATCTACTTTGATGACATCCGGGTCAGTGGGCGGAGCCTCCCACTGGTTTTACTACCAGTTCTTGTGAACCAGTCCAAACCGGGGGCAACCCACCACTGCATCTGGAAGAAGTGGAGTGAGGAGGGGTTCAAGTGTTCCAATGTGTATAGCTATGGAATCTGATTAATTTCAAATGCAAGTGCAGATTCCCCTATCTTCTTTCTTAAAAGGTATTACAGAGGGGCTGGCCATACCCTCTAATCATTTTACCACAGTTTGGGGGTTACTGGATTGAAGGGACATCTCACAGCCTTCCCGTATCAGGCCCTGAATTTCAAGACTTGCCATCTCCTTGCAGTGGCAAAATGAGATTGGAGTGCGATCCAACAGCAAAGCTGTACCGCAAACACTTCCTGGGAAAGGTAAAATTTTATATTATTTAACATACTCCAAACCTTTATATTTTAGGTGGTTTTTTTGTAATAATTTGCAGTATAAATCTGTGGATACAAGTTGGTTAAGAAAGCAAAACGTTAAAGATTCAAACTTGCAATTTACTATGTCAACTCAATTTTTAATTATATTATTATTATTATTAGTCATATTTATTATTATTAGTCATATTTCTATGCCGCCCACTCTCCGAGGATTCTGGGCGGCTTATACCAAAGACAGTATACTAAATAACATATTTCCCCCTAACAATCTGGGTCCTCATTTTACCCACCTCGGAAGGATGGAAGGCTGAGTCAATCTTGAGCCAGTGAGATTTGATCCGCTGATCTGCTGAACTAGCAGTCAGCTGAAGTAGCTGCAGTACTGCACTCTAACCACTACGCCACCTCGGTACAGTGGTTAGAGTGTGCCTATACTCATTATAGTATAGTACTCTACTCTGCTAGAGAAGAAAAGATATAGAGAGAGCAATATTATCAGTATAATATAACCTCAACATTAATAAAATTCATAATAAAAAAAAAGGCTTGGGAAATTATGCAATCAACAGAATAGTTCCAAAACTTTCTATTGCTTGAAAGTCTTGCACTATGCTAGAAAAAATGAATTCAAATTCAAACAGACAACACGTACTCTGTAAATCAAGAATAGATTTTTTTTTGTTCCAGCATTTAGCTAATCCCTTGCCATGATAAGGTATGCTGATAATTAGAAGCAAGAAGAACATAAGCATCTTGAACGCTTAATATGTATCCATATTAATATATTTATCCTGCTAATATATTAGCAGGATAAATAGCAGTTTATAGCAGTTAGTCCCAAATGTTTTCAATGTGTAACCGTTGCATTACATTCAGTATTGAGATAAAGTCTAAAGGCATATAAAACAATCCATTTGTTTGTCAGAATTGTTGCTATGATCCAATGAGATCTAGCCTGACTTCCTCTAATTTATAGAATAACCAAGCAGGATATTGTACATGTATTAATTAGAGTATGAATACCTGTTTATGAAATACAATAAGTCCTGTCTATTTTAAACAGAGCTAGAATAAATATCAACTAAAAAAAAATGTCAATAATGCTAGAATTTTTATGGTCATGTACAAATCCAGCCGGAACTGGTTGTTCAGTAGTCAGAAGAACAAGCTATAATCTGTGGGCCAAAGCAGCCTTTAAAAACTTAACTCCCATATTTATCAAGGAAATATATCTATAATTAGAACCCAAAGGGAATCTATATTTGTGTGATTAAAAGCCAGGGATTTTTCTTTTGAAAAAGCTACAATACCTGTCTAGTAAAATAAAAGATATAAATACTGTAGCTGATATACATTTTGTATCAATCCACTGAAAAACCTGTTACAAAGAAAAATACCTAACTATATACATCTGTGTAATTAAGCTTGTATATATATAAGTCAAAATCTGAAGTATACCACATCCCTCCCCCCTGACTCCTCCTTACTTTTCTGGCTCCGCCTGCTGTATATATAAGCAGCTGTTCCTGTCAAAAACCTTGTCCTGCCTGATGATGTCCTGTGGAAAGAAACATGTAAAATAAAACAGTGTTGGATTCTCATATCTCGCATACTGATTATTGGGCCTATAATAAAAAAGAAGAATTATAAGCAACAAAACCATGAAGTTTGGAGGATTTCCCCAATTTCAGGAATTTAATTATGACAATTTCATGAAGCAAAAAAAGTGAAATAAGATTAGAAACCTCGTCCTGATTTAAATGTAGCAAGGTCACTTCTATTGGTAAAGAATTGTCACTATACAATTTAGAATATTTTTTTTATAAATCATTGATAGTAGTTCTAATAATTGTAATTTCTTTTTCACCCAAAATTCTTTGATTATTTTTATTTATAAAATTATTTGTTTATTAAAGGCATTTGCATAATGAGTTACTTAGCTTAACCCTAACCCTAACCCTAAAAAAGACTACTAAAATGATATAACATAGATTAATAAGCAAAAAATAACTAGATCAATTTAAGCAGCAAACCTGAAAGTTTCCATTCCTGTGCTTAAAAACATAGCGTCTTAGAAATATCGCTAGTAGCAAAGCAGTCTTGTTCTCCCAGTATTTCCCCAATAAATGTGTACGTAGAAAACTTTTGAGCCTTTCCTGACAGAATACCCCCTCCATCTTAGGGATATCCAGTCCTGAAAATATGGGAAACACAGAAAATTCAAAACTATTGTAAAAAATGTCAGGACTCTGTAAGTCCTTGAAAGTACCATTGATGGCCACTAGACAGAACTATATTGGCAAATCCTATAATATGCTGTCCCCTGAGAAAGTGCCTATGTTACAATAGCACAACACTTGGGCATACTACCGCAACTCTCTTGTTATTTGGGGGGGGGGCGGGGGAGGAGGGAGAGCCTTCAAGTCAGTCTTGATTCCTGGTTACTTGCTGGACAAGTCTCTGCAGTTTTCCTGACAAGTGGTTTGTCCTTGCCTGCTTCGTACAGCTGAGAGAGTGTGAGTGGCCCAAGATGGCCCAGCTAGCCTTGTGCCTAAGGCAGGACTAGAACTCCCAGTCTCCAAAGTTTGTAGCCTGATGCCTTAACCTCTACAGCAAACTGACGCTCCCTTGTTACATTATAGGTGGGTTAGTCAACATCTGTAGGAGAGACAGAGCGTGTTCATTTATTTGCTTATTTTCAAGTATCATAAGATAAGACAATCATTTTGATGTCTTTGTTTTAGGAGCATCAGAATTTTTATGCCAATGATTCAGCTTTGGGCTACTTGGTTCTTTCTGTGAAGTATGAACAGGTTGAAGGGCAAGACAATCTTCATCTGTTGCTGAGGTAAAATTGCCCTTTGATGCCACCACCCTCAATGTATCACAGATCTAGTCAGCCTTTTCAGTAAGTTCTCCTTCTGTTTGTTGGTTTTCTAAAGCTTGTTTTAAATCAGCAATTGCTGGTCCTTGTCCCGGTTTGTTTTTAAAACTTTTCTCAGTGACTTGTTTGGTTAGGTTCATTACTGCCGATATAAGAAATGTCCACAAGACTCATCTGAATCCCCTTAGTGTGACAATTAATTTACATGTAGCAGAATTTGCCACTGTATGTCTTTCTCTCCAGCAAATTAGATTGTGGTGGGAGAAAAATGGCTGTAACCCATCAGGGATGATTGCTTGGTTGCTCTTTAATTTATTCTGTTTTTTCTTGTTGCTCAGAGCTCGAGCCTCTACCAAGCATGATCTCATTCCCATATCCTGCCTGACAGAGTTTCCTAATGCTGTCCAAATGGCCAAGGTAAGTGTTCCAAGCTTTACTCTTTTTCTGTCAAAGCCTAGCTTGGGCTTTTGCTGTTTAAGTCTCTGCTTAATGTTGTTTTCCCTATGATGGTGTCAAATGTTCCATGAAAACTGTGACTCCTGCTACATTATTGCAGCAATTGTTATGACAATTCTCAAAGGTTGGGTCAAGAACCTTTACCTGTTCAGAGATTACATGTGTATGTACAGGCATACATGAGGAGACATATGCTGCTCTTACACCTCTATCCTTCATATATGTACAATCTATCCACAGTGGAGAAACATCAATGTAGAGTAACATTGGAGAAGGAGAAGATGCTATAAATCTCTACAGGAATGAAGGATCTACTGAATTAGTTCAGATATAAGTCCCTGATGGATCAGAAAATTTCCTGATGGATGTACTTAAGGAATTTCCTGCCTCACCTGTCATCAATATTGTTAAAACCCTGGCCAATTTGTGGAACACAGTTGGCAATATGATTCTTACGGCCCTCTTCTTTCAGCAGCACCTTGGATTTATCAGGAAAACTGAGTGCATTTAAGGAAATTGGTGGAGGACTTGAGTATGGGACTAGCTTTATGACTGTGGAAGGTGATTAATTCTTCCATGAATATATGCCTTTCCCTTTAGTTGAAGATCTCAGTTATATAAACTTTATTTTTTAAAAAAGCCCTTCCTGGACCTGGAAAATCTTTGAAATTATAGAAATGTAGAAATTATAGAAATAGAAAGTATCTACTCCTGGATCAGATGACTGAAAAGATAGGGCCAGCAAAGTTCCAGATGCTTCTTGACATAATTGTTTGGATCCATTTCCTATGATGCTAAGACTGATCTAGTTGCCTTGGATAAAGCCCTATGGCAGAACCTAGGAGGAAATGAATGTGATCCTTCTAGTTTTCCTGGAAGTCTCAAGAACTGCAATTGCCAACCACAATGGGTCCTTGTGGACTGTGTGCTGGAATTGGTCTATTTTGCAGTAATTCAAGTCCTTTGGAGGCACCCCAAAGGTGATTTGTGTGAACTATTGCTCAACATCTAGATCACTGATTTATTTCAATTTCAGAGGGTTCACGCTCTTTCTCGTGTTGTTTCACATCTACATGAAACTGCTGTGGGAGGTCACTGGCAAATTTGGAATGTCATAATGTCAGCTCTACACTCATTATCTATTTCAAAGGAAGCAGTTAGTACTTAGACTGTTGGTTAAATTGAGACTGGATGGGGAAAAACAAGCTAAAATAATGTTGAGGTGCTACTGGTAAGAAGAATGTGTGACTTGAGGTTTAAAGTGGAGTCTGTTTGGAGTGGCACTGTTGTCCTCCAGAAAGAGAAAATTTCCAGTCTAGGAAAGCTCCTAGATTTGAGTTGTCATTCAGTTTTCACAACTATAAGCAATGGATTAATTGCCAGTCATTCCTACAATCCTAATCACATTCTATACATCCTGTCCCAACTACTGCTTTATGTGGGGCCGCACTTAGAAGATTTCTACAAATTGCAACTGATGTAAATTGCAGTGGACAAGCTACTGATTAATGAAGGAACATCAATCATAAGATGCCCGGATTGAGAGATTTTCATTGATTGCCAATTGCATATTGGAGCCATTTAAATTTTTGTTTTTCACCTTGGCATTCTTAAACAGCTTACAATATAAATATCCAATTTTCTCATTATAAAGCTTCCAATAATTTAGATCTGAGTTTCTTTGCTTTCTGGCTCCTTTTCTGTTGAATGGGCTCCTTTGCCCATTGAATCCTTTACTTTCATTCAACGCAGCAATCTTCTCTAATCTGGCAACTCCTCATTTTGGCATCTTTGTAAAATGAATGGAAGAGAATTATTCACATTAATTATTAAGAGGTTACTCTTGGGGGACGAAGAATAATGATTTCTTTTCAGCTAACTTGCATGTAAAACTCCTAAGTATATACGCTTCATCCAGTCTTAATAGTGTGACAGTTTAACCAATTACAAGTTTAAAACCCACATTTAATTTCAAAAACCCACATTTAATTGCATTGAAAATTTATAAATGTGAGTTTAATAATTGAACAAGAGAAGGAATAAATTAAAAGACAGATCCCTTGCAAATGCAAATCTGTTGAAAATACAAAGCCTCCTGTGACTCGTATTAATCATAATGGCATTTGTCCTTTGGCTAGGAAGTCAGGTTCCTACATCAGGAATGCTAAGTCCTCCTACTTTGCCTTGCAGCTGCTCTGTGAAGATGTGAATGTTGACCGTTTCTTTCCTGTGCTGTATCCTAAGGTAACCCCTATATGTTTCTGAATGTTCTAGATATTTTTTCTCCAACCAGCTGCCTGCTAATTCAAGCTTTTTCTCCATCTGCTAGGCTTCCCAACTCATTGTTGCATTTGATGAACATGTCATCAGCAATAACTTCAAGTTTGGTGTCATCTACCAAAAATTTGGGCAGGTAAAAATACTTTTCACTCTCCCACCTGTTGCTCGTGTATATGTGGGGAAATTGGAGACAAATTTCCATTCCTTCCATTGCATCCTCCCTCTCTTCTGCTGCTTGTATATAGTCACTTCTTTCTTGTTAATCTTATGCCCGCTGTTCTCAGTCACTTCTGCCTTATCTTCAGTAATCTAAAACAGGAGCATTGAGAAATAACAGGCAAGGTTGATGAAAAAAGATTGCTTCAAAGGTTGGAGCCATTTCAGGACACATGTTACTCTTTTTGAAGAAAAGGTCAATTGCCTTTTGTTCTTTAATCTAACTGGAAAATTATACTGTAGTATACCTATTATTAGAGATGTGGACTTTGGAGGATTTTTTTCTTCTGCAAATTAATATGATTCTACCTTAATATCCTGCACGTGTATTTGGGCTACATTATTTGATGTGAAAAAAATCAAAATCTAGTCCATTTGATGACGCATCAACTGTACATTCAAAGAAATTAAAAGCTTTGATGTGTGGAGAAAAAAATGCTTTTAGTGTAGTGTTGAAAACAATGTTGGGCAATAGATAATCAAATTCCATATAGTTTTGAAACTGCTAAATTTGTTCCAAGTGGAAAATATTCTGCAGAACATTTTGAACTGAGAAAGCTTTCTGATTCTACAGCTTTGCAGCTTACAGCACAATAATTCTGCCAGCATCTTTAGCCTTGTGCTTTTGTTTTAAAGGGCCAAATAGAAAATAAGTACTCAAACAGCAATAAAAAAATTAAACAAAATTAACATTTTTCTAAAATGGTAAAATATAGATTAGTCGAGACTGTTTCATGCAGAAAGACACTGGATATGCCTCCTCCCTTTGCTGTAAACCTAATATTTATTTTCCCCATTGCATCTAGTTTGGCTGCATCTTTCTTAAAACCTGCACAGGGATAACAGGGTTGAGTACAGCCAGCAACTAGTAAATGTATGCTTGCCAAACAAAGAGATGAGGCACACTGTAAAGTTCTGATTTTTTCCCCACTATAAAGAAAGAGTTTTTCAGGCTAGAGTAAAATAGACACTGAATTTTCTGCTCCATGTTCAAGCCATACACATTCAATCTGGAAATCTTTGTTACTGTTTGAAGAGTTGATCAGATGAAAAGGGGGGGGGGGTCCTCCAAGAAGACTTATAACCCCACCCTTGTTAACTGTGAACAGACCAAACCGCTGTTGCTCTTCAATGTTCTGTCATGGTTCTTATGAGACATCCTGAAGGGCCCTGAGCCAAGTACTACTAGAATCGGCATAAGAATCACTTTTCTTGTGTATTTAAATATTGTGCTGTGCTATACATTAACATAAAGTTTCATTTCAGTGTAGTATCATTGGAATTGCAAAACCAGAGAGTGCTTTTTCATGGGCTTCATGAGGCTTACGGGCCAGCCAAGAAAAAAGGTAGCTTGGTACTTGGTAGTGTACCATCTGGGTTCAGTTCCAAGTGGAAAGAAAGATACTGGAAACATGGAGACTGCTTGGAAAGATGGTTTAATGGTGGACAGGACCACATGGGGTTTTGGGGTCCTGGGCAAAAAAGAGCACATGGAGTGCAGAGAGGGATATATTTATACTCTTGGGCCCTGCCTTAGAGTTTCCTATTCCTGTACAAGAAATGTATCCTATTGGCTGTCAGACTCCCAGGGGGTGGGGATCTTAGGTAACATTGTAGGCTGTCTGTGTCCCAGGCCTGGTTGAATCTTGTTAGGTGATGATGTAATGAAGAGGCTTTGGGCAATTCCTATTATGGCTTAATGGTTTTGTCCTGGTTTGGATCTTGAGTGAGAGCTAATCCTATCATGTCTTGAGGGCCATGTCTTTTGTGCTGTAGATAAGCTGGCCCAGCCTTTTGTCTTGTAAATAACCAAAGTATCTGCTGGGGGCAGGGAGCTGGGGCTGAGTTTCTGTCTTAAGATTTCTATTTCTCTTTTAGAGGAAATATTCTGCTTTTTAATATTTCCTAGAATATTTCATTTTTCTAGGAGAGGGGTGGGTTCTAACTTTCTACAGTACTAGGCCTTGTCTTTAGACCCAGCCTAAACCAGCACAGGATGTTCCATCATTCTGTAGGTCAGGGAAAAATGAGGAAGTATTGAACAGGAAGAGTAGTTTTATTTTTCTACTTACATTTTTTATATTCTTTTTTTTTTCTTGAAGAGCAAATACCGGAATGCATATTTCACCCCAAATACATTTTACTCTGGTAACAATTCTTTAAAGAGGTTGACAAGGCTGGGAAAGTGGCTTGTCCAAAATCACCCAGTGAGGTGAATAATGTACTGTGATTGAACTTGAGCACCTCAGCTATACACCATTTCAGACTTGTATCCTTTGTACAAAAGTATCCTTAGGATAATTTAAGAAAGAATGAGAAATGACTTTCTCTTCCCATTTTCTTTTCTTCTCTTTTTTACTCCCAGACCACAGAGGAAGAAGTCTTCAGTAATACAGAAGAGAGTTTAGGCTTCTTAGAGTTTTTAGATCTCCTAGGCGATAGGATCCAGCTGCAGGATTTTCGCGGGTAAGTGCTTTCCATGTTAAGCCTACTACCAAATTAGTTTTCCTATATTGCCCTTGATAACCTTATTTTTAAAATATAATTTAAAGTATAATTTTATTGAAGTTTTTAATAAACACAGTAATACAAACTAAACTAGAAGGAAAAAGTGCAGGAAGTACAGAAAAAAAGAACAAAAGGAAAAGAAACTTTGTCACACCAAGCATAAGATAATGTAACATTTCACCTTCTTTTAAAGTTACAAATAATTCCCATAGCCTAACTATTTATTTGCTGTTCATATAATGTCATCTTTTCAGATAGTTCAGCAAAAGTCCATTAGGAGTTACCAGAAATATTAAACAAATAATTTATCCCTGATCAAACAGTCCAATTTTATATTATTTCTTTTTGCTCTTTACAATTTTGGCCTTTAAATCAGGGGTGTCAACTTGCATCATCATGTCATCATGTGATGTATTGTGACTTTTTTCTTCTTCGCTAAACTGGGGATGGACGTGGCCAGAGCGTGACACATCCAGCCCATGGGCCATGAGTTTGACACCCCTGCTTTAAATCATTCCAGTGGGTTTGATTTTTCATCAGTCTTTGGCATTCAAGACATTCCAACCTACTTTATAAATCCCTTGTCCAGGATTCTTGTTGCAGCTGTTCCATGTCCAGATCTTTTTCTTGATTTGTCCTTTGTATTCCCATTTTGGTAATCTCAATTTGGTTGTCTTCCATGCCTTCAAATTTTATAATGTCAATACCTGGTAAAAGTTTTTAATTTTTTCTCATCTTTTAAAAATTTATCCATTGAAATTTGTATTTATTCTGAGATTTTAGTTAACATTTTGGTCCATTTATCCAAAAACTCTAGGATAAGAAAAAGATTATAGCCAATTTAGCCATTTTGACTGGTGTTTTTTTAATGTGTGTGTGTTTATTTTGTTCCCTCTAGTGTCCATTTGCAACCTTTATCAAGCCTCAGTTTCTAATATGGGTTTAGTTCCGTTTCAGTCATTTCCAACAAGTATATTATTTAACTATCTACTTGTTTTTCAGATCTTATAGCAAAAATAGCCAATATTCCTAGTCACATAATCCATTTATTTCTAAAATATTAAATCTTTTTTTTTTTTGCCTTTTGTTTATTGTATTTTATTTTAAATTCTTAAATCTTAAAGGGCCTTGGTAGTACAGTGGTCTAAAGCACCCTGTTATTAAGACCAGCTGCCTGCAATTACTGCAGGTTCGAATCTCGCCAGGCTCAAGTTTGACTCAGCCTTCCATCCTTTCTAAGGTAGGTAAATTGAGGACCCAGTTGTGGGGGCAATAAGCTGACTTTGTATAAATATACAAAAAGGATGAAGGCTATTGCTTAGCGCTTTGTAAGCCGCCCTGAGTCTCCGGAGAAGGGCGGCATATAAATTAATTTTTTTAAAAAATCTCTATTTAAGTTTTGTTAAATTTATTTTATTTATTTATTTTATTGAATTTGTATACCGCCCTACTCCCAAAGGACTCAGAGCGGTGAACAGCCATAGAATAAAACATATAGATACAAAATTTAAAATAAACTAAAACGAATTAAATAATTTGGCTGAACAAATTTAAAACCCCAATAATTTAAAACCAAATTTAAAATTTCCATTTAAAAAGGGGAAAGACTTAGGTCTTTCTTCTTGAAAGAAGAAAGTAAAAGTCACAGGTTCCAAATTCATTTTCCCTAATATCCATAAAGTCATTAATAAACTGAATATTTCCAAATATGATTGGAAAAGTGAAGTTCAACTAGTTTAGTGTTCTTGTAAAAGGCTCTACCATTGCTGAGAGCAAAGATGTTGTCTTCCTCGGCTCCTGGCACTCGAACCTGCAGGAAACCATTGTTTTATGGTCTGTTTATGAGGCGCTACCTTTCAGAGCACTTGTGGGCAATCTCCTGTTCTCTCCTTCTCTGGAGAGCTTTGAAGGACCATCTACCAGTCTTTCATTCTACACAGCAATCACCATTTCCACCCATTCATGGAGATGTCCTCAATCAGGCATGACTCACAGTGGAAGCCAACAGGGAAAATTTCTCACTGGCCCTGAAAGGTACAAAATGACTCCAAATACTTGTTAGCACTTGAAAATAGATCTGCTCTCATCCTTGTGGAGCCTGGTATGGTTTGCCTATAATGATTAGACCATGCTATGACTCTTTTGTTCTCAGGCTAGCACAATGGATGAGCCATCTCAAGAAACAGCATATATTTTTATTTACTTATTTAAAAAAAATTCTATAACCCTCCATCGTCTAAAAAAATCTAGTTGGTTTACAAGTGATAAAACAGTATAAACCCAACAACACTAGAAAATCATGGCACCACAATTATTCTGTTCTAGTGTATCCATATCCTGATCTTGCCCTATCCCAGTGCCTGGTGGAAGAGCCAGGTTTTAATCCCTCTCCAGAATGATAGACAGATAGGGGCCTGATGGATCTCAATGGGGAGGATGTTCTATATCTATAGGACAGGAACTGCAGCAGAAAAGGCATGGTTTGGAGGAACCACAAGGTGACAATGTGTAAGGGAAAGGACCTGCAGTGTACCACATTATCCGCTTAGATGGGATGGAAAAACATATATTTACTCAGAAATAAATTCCTCTGTAGGTTCCTTATGAGTCTGTTTGCATCTGTATGTGCCGTCAAATCAGTGTTGGCTTCTGCCTGAACTAATACCTGCAGTTTTCTTGGCAAAAATTTTCAGAAGTGGTTTGCCCTTTCCTGCTGTGAGGCTAAGAGAGAGTGACTGGCCCAAAGTTACCCAGCTGGCTTGTACCCAAGGCAGGAGACTAGAACTAGAATTCACAGTTCCTTGGTTTCTAGCTTGGTGCCTTAATCACTACACCACACTGACTCACAAGTGCATTAGTTTATCTTTACTATCTTAAAATAGCCCCTCTGGTTCAAGCTCAGCTCAAATGATGAAAGGGTGCTGTAATATGCTAATAGGAGGTTAACTGATTCCTTTAAAATACTGAAAATAGAAGGGAAATGAAGCAAATAACAATCTTCACTTATGTGACCATAGGTTTCTTTATAGTGGCCTTTTTTTTCCTGAGATATGTATCTGACTAAGTTTTGACCAATAGTAGTAGATGCAGTTAATTAAATCATGAATTAGGTCCCCATCTTTGATAATAAAAAAACCCCTAATTTTTGTCCTTCTTCTCTTGGTTCTCTTTCCCTTTGCCTTCCCTCTGTTGTTCTGTTCAGATTCCGAGGTGGACTGGATGTTACAAGAGGCCAGACAGGAACAGAATCTATCTACACAAATTTTCGGGGAAAAGAGATCATGTTTCATGTCTCTACAATGTTGCCTTTCACAGAGGGAGATGCCCAGCAGGTATATTGAATAGAATTGGGAAGGGGACAGAGTTTGTCTTCAGATATTGTCAATTTGAGGCTAATAAAAATTCACAGAGAAGGACAGGAGGGGCTGCAAAAGCTCCTTGGGAACGTTCAAATTATCTAAACTGTTTATTTTTCCCAGAATGAGCAGGCAGCATGAACTCCCTTCTCAGTGTTTGCAGGATGGATACCCTAAAACCCCATTAGTTGAGTGCACGTCCTCATATGACTGGGGAAATTGAAACAATGCAGTGTGTTCTATTATATTGTACTTACAGGGATCTCTGTGTTATACTTTGACCCTTTTATACTAATATTCTGCCAGAATAGATACGTTAAATTGCTTCCTTTTTAGACCCAAACATTCCAGCATGCTAGCCAAATACACTATAGTAGCAGTGAAAATTGGGCATTGCAAGAATGACCATGGCTTCTATTATGTTTGATATATTTTTGTAATTTTGCTAATTGTTGATTGTAAATTTTAAAAAAATTGTACTTAAATCTAACTTTCAACTGTGCATGAGTTGGAATTTGACAATGACAAGCCAAGATTCAGGATCTAGTCTTATATTCAAACTATTACATGGGTTATTTTGAAGTCATTCATAAATTTCCCGGTTTAATTGGGTTATGATCATTTCCAGTCCTGCGTCTTTGCTTATATGCAAAAAGAGAAAATAAAATGTACATAGGTGCAAAATATTTACATATTCTGTCTTACAGAATTTGATATCCAAACCCTGGCCCAGGGCTGAACAAACTTTTAGAAAAGGCCACAGTCTCTGCAGTATACTGGTGGAACTATGACGGTTGTAATTTCTTAGATTTGGTGGGTAGGACATTGGCGAGTATTCTTTCTTTCTAAACATCACTAAGCCTATTTTAGGATTTACACTAGTTTTACATTTAGGTTTAGGTTTCCTGTTCCAAAATAATAGAATGGCACCATTGTTTTTGAGCAACAGAAATTTGAAGGGATGTTAGGATTTGCAGGAGGAAAGGTTCTAGTTGTAGATTAACAAACCTTTTATTTTACTTATTAATTTATTAAATGTTTATGTTGTCCATCTTCCACAAGGTGACTGTGGGCAAACTAGAGCTTGCTACAAACATCCCTCAATTTGGAATAGGATGGAATTGGTTTGAGGATTGCCTAAACTGTGTAGGATAGGTTACCACTTTGTGCAATCTTCTTTGTTCCCCTTTCAGCTCCAACGCAAGCGCCACATCGGGAATGATATTGTGGCCATTGTCTTCCAAGATGAAAATACTCCTTTTGTGCCCGATATGATTGCATCAAATTTTCTACATGCTTACATGGTGGTGCAACTCCATCACAATGCCAGTGGAGAGACGCTGTACAAGGTAAAGGCACAGAGTCCACAATTTACCATTACTGGGGAAGCCACAGAATGTTCTGTGGCATTACAATGCCTGCTACATTCTTAGTTCCTGTTTTATCATTCTCTAACGTTTCTATTGTCACTACTGCTGGACTATCCTTCTTTTATTCCTCAGCAACCATTAGTCTATGCTCATATGTAGCTATTTTATTTTGGGGAAACAGGGGTCAAGGGGAAACACTTTGTTCTCCCTTTTCTTTCTTCAGAATCTCCAATCCATTCTTGTTCTCATTTTTCAACAAAAATAAAATATACGTATTTGTTCAAGAGTAAAATAAAAATATGCATTAGCCATAAGATGGTAAGAGTAATTGTTCTTGATGATAGTTCTCAGAAGAAATACTGCAACTGCATTAAAAAGGGCCTATTACTTTAATGTCAGTACTGTACAAATATCCATGTAAAGTAGTGCCGGTAGTATACAGCTTCAGTGATTGTGTGAGTCTATGTAGAAAGGGAGGTCTTCAGTCTCAATGTGATCACCATCTTGCCTGTTTTGACCCCCTGGTGGATGCTGTGTCCTTACTTACTTGATATGTAAATCAGAAATTTAAAGAGAATAAGGGAACTAAACTAAAGGATACTAATAATTCATTTAGCATTTCAGAACGACACTGCTTGAATTAACTAGAACTTTTAAAATTCAAGCATCAATAGAACATGAACTGTATCAGGATCTAAACCTAATACTAAACAATCAGTAAATTTATATAAATCTTAATAATATAATAGATGTTATATTAAACAGATTTTTTAAGAGTAGAGTAGAGTAGAGTAGAGTAGTTTATTGGCCAAGTGTGATTAGACACACAAGGAATTTATCTCCGGTGCATAAGCTCTCAGTAAACATATAACAGCAAGTAATAGGTTATAATCATAGTTACAAAAATTAATCACAAGCTACAAACAACAACTGATAAATCATAAGAAACCAATAGGAGATGATAGTAGGAAAGATGAGAAGAGATAAGATGAGAAAATGAGACATTGCTGTGGGAATTAAGTGTTCATCGGAATGATGGCACATGGGAGAAAACTACCTTTGTATCTGGTTGTTTTGGCACACAATATTCTATAGCAGTGTCCTGAGGACTACTCAACTTCAACTGAGAAGTTGAAATAGATTATGTCCAGGATGTGAGGTGTCTGTAGATATTTTCTCAGCCCTCTTTCTGGTTCGTGCATTATACAGGTCCTCAGTGGAAGGCAGGCTGTTTGTGACTGTTTTTCTCCAGCACTATCCATTGAAGTCTGTACCTGTCCTGTTTGGTTGCTGTGCCAAACCAGACAATTATTGAGGTACAAATGACAGACTCAATAATTTCTCTGTAGAACTGTATCAGCAGATCCTTGGGCAATCTGAGATTTTTAAGTTGACGCAGGAAGAACATTCTTTGTTGTGCCTTTTTAATGATGGTTCTAATGTTAGGTGTCCATTTCAAGCCCTTGGAGATAATAAAAACTATTAGAAACTTGAAGGTCTCTACTGTTGATACTATGTTGCCTAATATTGTAAGAGGTAGTAGAATAGGAAAGTATATGAAATCTAGACAAAATTCCCTCTCCATGGAATTTGGAAATGTACGATTATTGTATTGGGGTATATAATTGGATAAAATATAAAAAGCAACCAAAGCAGCATAATAAATTAAAATTAAAACTAACTGCAAAGAAGTAGAATAAAAAAATCAATAAACAATAGCTTGATCAAATGCTTTTAAAAACCAGTGACTTTTCTGCTCCCTCTTACTCTGTTAATTATGATGGTTTCAGGTTTCTGTGACTGCCCGCGATGATGTTCCCTTTTTTGGCCCCCCTCTTCCAAATCCAGCAGTATTCAAAAAGGTTGGTATGTCTGGTCCCTGGAGCAGGTTTTTCCAACACTACAGGCTGGATATTTCTGCAGATTATCCAGGATTAAGGAAATCATATATGATACCAAATACTCTTAGGGATCTAACACTTCATATCTACGGTGTGCAGTTTGATTGTCTGAGTAATTATCCTTCTTCCCCTTTTAACACAACAGCCAATTTGGAGACAATTATTGCAGTTCATTTCACATTGTCAAACAATGAACCAGTTAACAACAAGAGCAACAGCATCATGCAGATAATCTTACAAACAAATCTTGCTTTTCTATTTTTTAGACCCACCTGGGCAAATTGGAAGCCATTTTTTTCAGGGGAATGTTTCAGTGTATATCCAACAGTGAAGTACAGACCAAATTCCAGCTGCAAGGCTTTAGAGTTTGCTGCAGTAAGGACTCAGCAAACAGGACCAGGGAGATTTTTATAGATTTGTCTCTGCTGTTCCTAGGTCATAAGTGTGATAGTCAGGTGCAACTGTTTGAAAGATATCTTATCGTGAACAGAGAGAGCATTGACTGAATTAATGTTCTATTAATGCTCATTCGTGTCACAGTTCTCAATATATATCCTGAGGCAACAGAATCAATTGAGATTCTTCAGTGAAACCTCGCTTAGGTAAATCTCTTGGGTCTTACAGATAGTACTAGATTTATGGCTGGTCACTTAACTACTGTTCAAAGTTACGATGGATCTCCCAGGTGTATTTACAACCCAGTTCTAAAGTTCCAACAACCACTCCCCCAAGTCCTGTGACTGCATTTTTTGGCAACTGGCTCGTATTCATGACTATGACGTGACTATGTGACTTTGGGACTATGTCCCATAGTCACATGTCCCAAATCACATAGTTAAGATGTTTTACCGAAAAGTGGCATTTACTTCTGTTTTTTTGCAAAAAAAAAAAAAAAAAAGCCCATAGTGAACTTATTGTTTAACAACAAACACAGAAAAGGTCATAAAATCCAGGTCAGACACTTGGGCATCCCATTTTACAAACATCCCATTTTACAAACGTTTTACAAACTGTTGTAAGTTAAGAACTACCTGTATACACATTCCTGCTGTCTGTGTTCTCCTCTGTGCAAAATGATTCCACATCGAAAGAAAAGCTCACACTCTTTTTATATAGAAGAGGATTGTTTTTCTCTATGAGAATCATGTACATTGTTATGGGAGAGAGCGATTTTATAGCTGCGTTGTATTAAAGTATATTTCAATGCATTCATGAAGTATATGTTATAAATGGAATCATATTCTTAAGACATCCTTCTGGGTTCTTGTAGTTCCATAGAGCCCATGTTAATTTGGCTGGCTAAAAAGCATTCCCAAACCCTTCATTCTTTAACCAGAACGGTTGTAGCTCTCATTGGTTAAAGTGAGAGGAGACCCTACAGAATGTCCAACATGATGGAGTACCCTTCCTTTTTTGCTCCCTACAGGGCACGGACTTCCGTGAATTTCTTCTAGCAAAGCTTATAAATGCTGAGTATAGCTGTTACCACGCTGAGAAATTTGCCAAGTTGGAAGTAAGTTTGGTTACTTAATACATTTCTATTAATAGCTTCTCAAGCAAATACCTGTATGAAACAAAATATATTAAATGAAAATGCACAATTAACCATGTATATAAATTGCTGAAATATCAGCTTTAGAAAATTTCTCCCAATGTTAAAATTACATTTAAGATTCCTGAGAGTTGGGAATGGATGAAAAGAATTTGATGCCCTTTTAAAATGAACATTTCCTCAAGAAAAGGACATAATCAAATGGCATATAGTTTTTTCCACTTAACATCTTACAGTAACAATCATCAATAAACAAGCATTTGGATGAAGCTGGATTAGAGATTGGCTGTACTTGGAAGTGGAGTAGTTACAGGTTTTCCTGAAATCCTTGTACAATTCAGTCCATGCAAATGTGCTTGAATACTACCAGCAGCTGATTTGTATGAACTCTGTCCAGTAAGATAATATTTAATTTGCTAATATTTGCTAATTTAGCTGTACGGATATAGAGCTTTCAGAAATAAATAGAGGTGTTATTGATTACAGTCATTTCCATTACTTTTTTTTCCCTAAGTGCCACAGTTTAAACTACTGAATTCATAAAATCAAGAAATCACAAAAATTCAGCAAATCCAAAATGAAAAATAGATGTTCTTATTTTAATTTTAAGACATTCATCTATAATCTGGTGCCTTCTGATTTGCCCACTTTTGACCCTATTAGCTATGGGCCTAAAATCCAGCTGGTTAACAATATGGTAAATTTCTTTAAGGAATGTTCAGAATAGCTAAAAAAAAAGGAAGTGAATGGCTGTATTTGTATGTTTTTGGCAGATGCATTCTGACTCTTACTTGGAATCTTGGGTGAAACCATCCAGAAAAAAAGCTTTTCAATAACATTATTTTATTTTTGTTGAATCTGTGGTATACAGAAGTGACATATGTAAAAGGAGAATAAAAACAAAACAAAATAAAATAAAGGAAAGTCTGAATTTACTGGCAACAAGAATAAATTATTTTATACCTCAAAGCTAGTAATTATCATCTTCATTATCAACTTGTCAAGATACAGATCTTCATTTTCTGGTAGATTTCAACTAGGAAACATTCTGTACCATTACCATGGAGACATTCCTTTCTCAGAAGTTCTCTTGCTTAATCTCTGAGAAGGGATCTAGATTATAAGGCTTTTGATATTAAATATTAGTTTTCATGCAGGCTTTTATGAAATAGGCAGGGCGGGCAGTTTCTTTGAACTGGAATTGGAATTTTGAAAGCATACCTGGATGTTCTCTCAAAATGACTGCCCAGGTTTCTTTTTTAATGTAACTTATGTCTACTTGCCAACTTTCTATTTACTCTTTTTTTTTTTTTTTTTTTTTTTTGATTTATATGCCGCCCTTCTCCGGAGACTCAGGGTGGCTTACAAGGCATTAAGCCTTCATACTTTTGTATATTTTATATAAAGTCAGCTTATTGCCCCCACAAACCTGGTCCTCATTTTACCTACCTTAGAAAGGATGGAAGGCTGAGTCAACCTTGAGCCTGGTGAGAATTGAACTCACAGTAATTGCAGACAGCCGGAAGCTAAATACTACCTTTAACAGTAGCATTAGTCTGCTGTGCCACTCACTTCCTTTTTAGAAATAGGGTTAGACAGACAGAAAATCGTCATCCCATTGCTTATTTGCTCCTAACTTTCTAGCATTGGCCCTTTTTAAATGAAAAGCAGAATTAATATATATTTAAGTAAATAAATAGAAGACTTTTGAACTGAATGCAACTTCATAACACTGGAGGATGTAAGCTCAGAACTATGACTCAACATTATGTAACCCATCCAGACATGAAATGGCCTTCTGTTTTGCCTCTTCCCCTTTTGCTATTCCCCTCCCATAGTTTGACTTGAAATCTCTGACAACAATGCTTTTCTTTGTTTCTCTCTTCCTGGAGCAGGAGCGCACCCGCAGTGCACTTTTGGAGAGCCTATATGAAGAACTGCAGATTCGTAGCCGCAGTATGATGGGCCTGGCCTTGGGGGATGAGGACAAAATAGAGAATGGGGGTGGTGGCTTCTTTGAGAATTTCAAGGTGAGAGATGGTGTAAATGCTGAACTTCTCAATGTCCTTCCATATTTACTAACTTGATGCTGCTCTGGCTAGTACCAATAAAGAAACAACAGCAGCCAAGGTAAAAAAAAAAAAGCTACAACACAGGTATTGCTTGGACTGAGAACTACACGCAGATCCCCAGACCCAGTGACAGAACCATGTCTTTAAAGCCATGCAAAAGGCCAACAGAGACAGGGGCAATTTAATCTTGTGGGAAGGAGGTTCCAACCAAAAGTTGCTGGAATAGAAAAGGCTCTCTACCTAGCCCCACCAGAGAGTACTCCCTAATAAAAGAAGTCTTTATCAGCACCTTGAATTGCACTCAGAAGTACTGGCAACCAACATAAGTGACAGTGAACAGCCTCACACTCCAAGAATGGACCCAGGTGGTGCACAATATGAAATTGTGCAAAGGCACACCTGGCCACTTAAAATACTTCAATAGATAGGCCTGTAACTGTATGTTCATATTATGTTGGTAGGGAGGGGGGGGTGTCAAAGGTGAGAAGGAAGCCACAGAATTTCCCACCTCAGAACTCAGTCTGTTAGGTACTAGGCTAGCTATCAGTTTATTCATTTTTCTTGGAAAATAAGGCCATGGAAAATCCCCACTTCATGCTTTGAGGACAAATTGTAATTATTTGTAATATAACTCCCACCTGGCATCTTGGCTTCTACGTATATGTATCTGTACATTAGCTGGAAGGGAAAATATATTTGATCACTATATGGAAGGGCTTGTATTTGATCATTTATACTTGAAATACAATGCTTGTAAAAAGTTGACACATTTTACATTCCAGGGGAAATTTGTTAAATTTTATTTAATTTGGAACTGCCCATCTCCCTCACAGATGGACTCTGGGTGATGTACAATAAATTATTAAAACATAGAAACAATGTATAAATTCTCGAACATGCTTTCTTTTTGTCCAGTTTATGTAGTCTAGCATCCCCTACTCTCATTACAATACAGTGGAGGAGAATGGGAATGAGAAATTGGAGAAATAATATTGGAAATCTGGAGGCCTAATCATGATGATGCTAATTCTAAAAATGCTGAAATGTGTGTTATGATATCACAGCATAAGAACTGCCCTTTCATACTAGCATCACTGTGTTGTATAAAAATACATGAGGGGGGAGAGCTGGTATCATGGTCCATGTTTCCTCACCTCTGCTTGCCGTTCCCCCTCCCCCTTACCTGTGTTTGAAAGTTGGTTTAATTGTATTTCACAGGGTACTCTGTTCCACAGCTATGTAGCAATAGCCAGGATCAATTATATGTTGTATATTTGAGTGAAGTAAATTGGGGCTCTACAAAAGGGAATCCAACTTTGTAGTAGCACAAAAATGCGTACTCCTTGGTATTTCATGTGTAAATCAGATCAAAGATTTGAAGGATTTCAGTCTAAAAATCACACAAAATAATATATTGAATTTTTTTTTGGCTCGGTATATGCCATCACAGAGAAAATTGTTTTGCATTTTAGACTGAGAACATATCTATACAAGTAGTCTTTGATTGAAAACCACAATTGAGTCCCAAATTTCTGTTGCTAAGTGAGACAGTTAACTGAATTTTGCCCCATTTTACAACTTTTCTTGCCACAGTTGTTAAATGGATCACTGCAGTTGCTAAGTTAGTAACAGATGTTAAGTGAATCTCAGTTCACCATTGACTTCGCTTGTCAGAAGATCGCAAAAGGTGATCAAATGACCCCAGGACACTGCAATTGTCATAAATTTGAGTCAGTTGCCAGGTAACTGAATTTTGATATGATCTTAGAATAGTTCATAGATAGGGCATTCCCCAGGATGTGTTAGTTTGTATTGGGAAGACGTCAACTTCTAGTTGACTTCCTGGAAACATTTTAAAGAAAGGTTGAACTACAATCATATAACATGGGATTTCTCATTGGTTTCTGCTTGAGCAGTACACAGATATAAAACATACCACCTGGACATGGGTTAGAGGATTGAATGCAGGAGCGCGGGATAGGCTCAAAGTCGAAATAGGTCATGGTCTTGATAGAGGAGAATAGTTATAGCTCAGGGGTGAAATGAGGGGGTCCTTGGTGCTCTTTGAGCTTGGTTGTTTTCTTGCAGATGTTTCATTACCCAAACTAGGTAATAACATCAGTACTATCACTGTCAATATTACAAAAATTGAAGGACAGAGGAAAGACGTTTTAACATAACCTGAAAGCAATGCTGCCTGATATGATATAACTTTTGTGGAACAGCAGTTGAATAGCTGAAAGAAATATATTTCCTACAGAAGTAAAAAGTGAAAGAGATGTGGTTATATGTAAAATTGCTCCCAACATAATGGAAGTTAGTACCGCTTTTATTCTTTTATGCCATTAAGAGAAAATCATGAGGATCTTGGTATAATCAATATAGCATCACTTTACTTTATTAAATTAATTTTATAATTATTTTTTCAGTAATTGTAGTGGAAGTACTACCTTAGAAAAGATAATTTTTATTGATGACATTTTCAGATAAGAACCTTCAGGATAAATATTATCTTCAGGATAATTAAATTTGACATGAAAGTTGCTAAAATGCCAGGGTGAATGGGGGAGGAACCTCCATTCAGAACATGAGAAGGAGTAATTGATGCTTACATTCAGGAATTCAGGATATGTGACTTGTCTGTTTTTCTTTCTGGATAATAGTTTATTATTCAGTGCTGCTTATTCCATGGTCTGAGCTGACCAGCCTGGATAGAACTATCCATAAAAAGCTAGAAAATGAATTCATATTTCTTTTGAGGCAACATCTTAGTTTCAGTACTATAATGTAGATTTGATGTCCCAGCTTGTGTCTTCAAGGTTCATATGATAGAGGAAAGAGTTATCCTAGAGAATCATGATTGTAGCTGGTCAGTATCACTTGGAGGAAAGCAAGAAAGTTCTTAATGAAGACTGTAGCCTTGGATAGCTTGAGCAGATTCTTCCATCCAGTTGGATTTTTTGGGGGGGGGGGGTGTTACTTTCTTTGCTTGAGATCCAATAGTGAGAGGAAGTCCAGGGTTAGTTTTCTTTGCCTCCTAGTTCTTATCCACTAGCATCTCTGCTACTCTCCGTGCTTTCCTTGTGTGTGTATGTCAATGTCTCTGTGTCTGTTTCCCTGTTGCCCTTCTCTCCAGCGGGTGATCCGAGGCCGTAGCCAGAGCCTGGACACTATGGGGATAGCCATGAAGAAGCAGCAGCAGCCCCCAGCAACTCTACCCAGCCGCCCAGCTACTGCAGGCCTTGCCCTCAACCAAAGTGTCGCCGAGGGTCCCAAGGCTATTGCTGCGGTAAGGTTTTGTGGGGTAGGGACCGGGGAAGCTAATAAGCATGCCTTCAGCCCCCTTCTTCCCCTTTTTTCTCTAGACCTGCTGCTTGTCAGCGCTCTTTGCTGGTAGCTGTAATTCCATAAAAATACCTCAGATGTCTATATGGATTTGTTTTCACGTCTCTGTGTTCATTTGTCAGTCATAGTCCTCTGTGTTTGGAAGCTGACTCCATTAACATGAAAAGTGGTATAGTGTGAGAACTTGACAATAGGGAGGTAATCTAACGTAAAAGTCAACAAAGATTGTACTGTCACAAGTACACCAGATATTTTAAAGACCAGAAAAACAAGGTTTTATCCTAACAGCAAAAGATTGTTTCCCACCAATCTCAGATGCCAGTGGCATTAGAGGAGAGCTTTGGAGAAAGATGATCAAAAAATATATTTGTTGGGAGAAATTCAATCAAGGCCCAAGATGGGCAATGCTGTGCAAGAAAAGCACTGGAGCTTTGAAATTGTATTTGTAAATGGCTTTGTACATGATGGTAGGTTGTCATATACATTTTCTGGAAGATTGATAGTTGTCAGGATATGGATCATCCTGGCCATTTTATCTCTGGAAAAAAATTAAAAGTGTCCCTTGAGGCTTTACTAACAAAACTTAATTAGTCAGCAACAATATATTTAAATGAAGGAGTTTATCAGTGGCATCTTGAAAATCCCAGATGACCAAGCTAAGTGATTTCGTGCAGATAATTGTGTGAAACCAGGTGGAACTCTTGGAGATTATTTCGTGTTAATGTCCTTACTCTAAACTGTGACTTCATGGCACTTCCATGTAAAACCAATTCTATCAAAACATTATGTTTTCAATTCTCCATCCAATTCACCTAAAGACCTTTCCCTGATGCTGAATTGAAATGTTTTCCTCCCGTTAACAAAAATCCATGCCAGCATGAAATTTACTATCCCTGATACCCATCCCAATTTTCCTTGCATGGTCCCTCTTTCCTCTCATTGCCAGCCAATTTCACTGTGTCCCTGACTGGCCATGTTGCAAGGGCATACTAGAAATTAAGGAAATTGCAGGGCATGTTTATGCCAGATTAGGTGCAGGTTAGGAAGGAATGCCATGATACTGAAATTCTTTTAAAAAATGAAAAAGAGTATTTCCCCTGTTCTCTGTTTTGGCAGTTTTCTCAATCTTTAATTTCACATGCTCTTATTAAGGATAATTTGATAGAGGATATAGCAAATAAAGCCTGTTTCATGATTATCTGACAGCCTCAAATGAAGGAAATAGGAGTAGTTTTCACCAGGCATTAAGCCTGCTGATTTGCACTGAACTAGTGCATGCAAGTGAACATTTCTGGTTTAACAGGCATGGAAAGCATGCCTATAGACAGTCTGGGCAATTAGGATGGAGTTGTCACTATTGTTAGAAAATATGTGGATTAGTTAGTTTGACTTGGCCGCATATATACTTGGGAGGTTTTGGCTGGGATCTACTCATTCAAATCATACGTTCTTCCATTCAGCCATGGCTCAGTCCACTGTTAATGAAGGACAAGCCTTTCTTCCAACACTGAATTTGCAGGTCTGGAAGCAGGGTATGCATGTGAAGTTGCTGCTTACAATGAATCCTGGGTGTTGGAGTCTATCCTCTTACGGGACTACAGTTTTAATTGTTAGCCTGAAGATGGCATTGAGATACATAGTTACAAATCAACTGTCGTGGAGGAAATAAATCAATGTACCGTAAACCTTTATCTCTATTAAGATCTACTTTTAACAAATGAGCCTCTGAAGCAGTTAACAATAAATATTTTTATTTACATAAAAATAAATATCCTGTAATCGCACTAAGCGATGATAGTTCTGGCTATTCTTTCTCAGAAGAAAGATTCTTGTAAACCATCAGAACTTCCCTTCTAACTGACTTCCAAACTGCCCACAGTTTTCTAACAGAAGAGCTGAACAGAACTCTCCAAACTGCCAACTGCCTTCTGAACTGCTTTCTGGACTGCCAATGGTTTTCTGTCAAGAATCTCCTTTTATACTGTCATCTGTGACAGTTAGGGGAGGGAACATAAAAGCCCTGGAGATTCAAACCCATCAGCTGCTTTCTGATTGGCTCACCCACTTGTCCATTCCAAAAACCATTAATAGGCACAGCAATTGAGAAATAACTTTTCTCTCACATCAACCATGTCAAGATGCTAATTACGTCTTTTCTCTGACCACAGCTGTAGATTTCTAGGTCCCAAACTGCTTGTTGGAAGGAAAGCCAGGAAAGGGAAGCTCCATTTGGAGAAATTATGTACAGAAAATAAATGCTAGAATGACACGTAGATACTGACGTTCTGTTCAAGATGCCTGTTGCTTATTATCAGTGATATAATGAACATTTTTTTTGAAGGAGGAGGGAAGTTCTGGTAGACATTCAGGAAGGGAATGACATTAGACCATCATTTTTAATGGTAAACGCTAGTGCTTTGTTTGGCTCAAACTGTGGCTCTGTCTATTTTTCCTTTCTCCTTCAATCTATATTGTCTCTACTGTCTCCGGGCCAGTATTATATCTAAAGTACTTCTCACTGTCGTCTCTGCAATTACTAGTTTATTGTTTCCTTTTCTTACTCTACATTTTCTCTGTTGAATTAGCTTAGCTAGCTTTCTAAGTTTGACAGATTGATCTGTTAGTATTAAATGTATAGACAGGATCTGGAAATCTAGTTCTCCATCTTTTGTTCCTGTTCCAACTCGTGCTTTTCTATTTCTTTCCTCCTCCTTCCTTTTTTTTTTTCCTTTCTATCATTTCCTCTCCACTAGTCCTTTGCCCTGCCTGGGAGAAGCCCATCACGCAACCGAGGCAGCCGCTTCAATGGGAGACGTAGTAGTGCCATTGGCATTGAGAACATCCAAGAGGAGAAGAGGTATGGACCACGGGAAGAATGGCAGGACTAGAACTAGAACAGGGGGAGGAAATAGTGTTTGGTGCAAGTGTTAATCCAATCTTGTACCCTTCAGGTCTAGTGGGACTGCATCTGCCAGAATTCCTAGCTATCACGGCCTTTAACCAATATGTAAGAGAGGTGCAGTCTGCATATGTCGGGAGGACACTAATTTTAAAAGATGGGGTTAGTATGGCTATATGTATGTTGTTGGCATGAGAGGTCTTTAGTGCACTCAAAAGGCAATTTTCTTTGTCACTGAGTAGCAATTTCAGCAGTAACTTTTAATCTACTGTTGTGACTCATGGGCTCTGATTTTATTCCAAGAACCAAGAGCACTTTTGTCCAAAGCTACTTGCTAATCAAAGTCAACTGGAGTGTTCCTGTTTGTTTATCATATAGCCTGTTGACCCCATTTTCTCCATCTGTGTGTCAGCCGTTTTGTTTCTGATGTGTCATCCTGGAGTCTATTCTGTGATTTCTGTAATAAACACCTTTATTACTTTCATGGGACAATTTCATAGCAGTTCTGAAATTAATTTCTTGAACAATTGAAAACTCAAGTTCTGAACTGGGCATAGGACATACTTTTTTTGTTGCAGAATCTAACTTAAATAGATTAAGAGAACACTAGGTTGAGCCTATGTGAAGAGAATTCCTATAGAGAGATGAGAAAGATTCAAGGGAAAAGAAGCAGAGTGGAAGGAATAATTATCAGGGTTGACATGAGGATTAAAAATGAGAGAAAAAGAGGCACTGTTCTTGCTTGAATTTGGGCCTAAACAAATTTCTGATCAAATTACAAGCATGTTCCAAAATTATAACAAGCTGATTTGGGACATGCTATGGCACCACAAATTAAGCAAAAAGTATCTAAAAGTAACTCATTACATTAATGCATTTGTTGATTTAGATCAAGCTAGACAACTTTTTCCGGCTAGGAGCTGCACATATCTTTAAGTCAAAGTGGTTCCTGAGAGCTAAGGGGAGCATAATAGTTTTGTGGTGATACAACAAAAACAATTTGTTTAGAGCAGGGGTGAAATCTACTTACCTTCCTTACTGATTCGGAAGCACACACACCCCACATGCGCAAAAACATTACTTCCTGGTTAAAACCAGGAAGTAATGACAACCAGGTGGCAATCACTACCGGATCGCCAAACCACAGGGAAAAATCACTACCGGATCAGGCAATCCAGTCCAATCCGGGAGCATTTCACCATTTAGATCACTGTCATTTCTACATTTCAGTGGAGAGGATTAATCTGCCATTATTTGTCTTTTTGTCTAAGTGCAAACCTATGCCACTGAAATGATTTATTTAAATTTGGCATTTGGATCTCGGAGGGCAGCACACAAGATGAGGCTTTGTGACTCCATTAAATTTCTGGGGTGCCTGCTGATGGTCTAGATAGACAGATATCAAGCACATTGCTAGTAATTTTTGAAGAGCTGAACAATGATATATTCTTTGTATATTATTTGTTGTATAGTATATTAACAACTAACCTTGTACCTGTAAATAATTATGAACTTGATCCATACAGGATCCATACTCTTTTCTAATTAATTTACCTGCTTCTCCTTGTCTGATTACCAGATGAACATGGTCTGTAATAGTAATTATTTTTGAACAGTATTGTTAATTACTCTGAGAAGCTCTTCACCAACATTTCAGCTTGTTGCACTACACAAATAATTTATGGAAGCAGTGCCACTGTTACATACCCTTCAGCCCTTCAGAATAAAAACAAATAAAACTCAAAATCCCTTTCTTTCTATCCTGAAAATGGAATGAAAGCACAAGAAATAAAAACTTCCTAAAAGTAATGGTATTCAATCATAAAAGCAACATAGATGTTTTTGCAAAATCATGCTAAAGTTTTGCAAATGTAATCATATTGAAAATATCATGCTATTGTAATTTGATGTTAAAGTTTGCATACAAGTTCTACTTTAGTGGTACTGAGGAAGGATAATAATATGTTTCCTATTCCTCCAAGGAAGAGACAGAGGCCAGCAGGCTATGGTTGAGCAGAGACTTTGTGGTTCACTGTCACACTTTCCTTGCCTTTGCCCTTGTCGATAGCCATTGGTAGGTACACAATGGTTTGGGGCAGGGGTCAGTAACCTGCGGCTCCGGAGCCACATGCGGCTCTTTGGGCCCTCTGCTGTGGTTCCCTGTCAGGTGATCTCACCATCAGCTGGCCCCACCCCTCACCCTCCCCTCCTTTCCCCTCCTCTCACCCTCCCCTCCATTCACTCCTCGCCTGGCCTGAGAAGGTAAGGGCGATGGCAGGGGATGGCGAAGCGGCCAGGGCAGAGACAGAGAGATACAGAAAGAGTGGGGGAAAGAGGGAGGGAGGGGAGAGAGAGAGGTATATCAAAAAAATTGTGTGGTTTCTGTGGTTTTTAACAACTGGTTCTCTGCCCTAATGACCGGCTTGGTAGGCATGGCTGGGGGGGGGGGTTTCATGTGACTGGTGGAAGTAAGTGACATCGAGTTGGCCACACCCACCCAGGTTTTGTGGCTCCCGGGGTTTTCTTTTTTGTGGGAAACGGGTCCAAATGGCTCTTTGAGTATTTAAGGTTGAAGACCCCTGGTTTGGGGGAAATCAAATTAATCCAGTTTTCTGCTAGACTAATCTAGGATCAATTCCAACAACTGCTCAAGATGAATAAGGAGGAGGATCCAATGTAGAATTGGTACCTGCAGTGCTAGCAGATGTGTCAAGAATGATACTTTTTGCAAAGTGAAAGAAAGGTTTGATGGGAGATCCAAACAATATTTCTGGAAAGTGTCTTCTTGCTTTAGTGCAAAATTGTTTTCTTCTTACAAAGAAAGTTAGAAACACTGACTGAAGGGGCTAGTTTCCCTTGCCATATTTGGTTTAAATTAAATTTAGCATCTGTTGTAGCTGCTTTACCTTTAATCAATATGAAAAAGCAACACTGCAGCCTATCTTCTGAGATCAGAAGACTTTGCAGTCTTTGGTCCTCTACTACAGCGGAGTAAGGAGATAATTAGCTTACCCACAAAACAACTGCTGAAGAGTTCCAACAACATGGGAATAAAGACCAAAGCAAAGTCCTACTGGATCAGACCTCTAGTCCAGCAATCATTTCTCATTGCCAACTACTTGCAGAAGGAAGCCAGTCTCCAGCAGGTGACTTCCAGAGGCTGTAACATTGTCCTCAAGACTAATAGCTGTTGATCCCCATGACTTCCGTGAATGGATCCAACTTTTTTTTGCTTTTGAAGCCAGCCAAGCTGGTAGCCAGCATCACATCTCATGCTAGCAAACTTCAAACCTGAATTATGCATTGTGTAAATCAACTGATCAATTGCAGTCCAAACAAGTGCAATATGGGCAGGACCCCATGAGTATTTTTCTTCAAGTAAAAATCTGGCTGAGACATAACTACCATGAACCCATAGCTTCTGCTCATCTGAGACATAAAAAAACAGTGCTGTTTTCAGCCATAAAAATGTTTTTTTCAGACCAACTGAAAAACATGATTTACAATGAACTGAGAAAGTAATTGTAATGAAGATGTTTTCAAACACTTTGGAAAAGAATAAGATAAGAGCTTTTTTGCTCTGGTGGGCACAATCAGATTTTTATCACACTAGAAGTGCTTTTGCAAAATGGTGGTTGGGAGGCTTATTCATTTACTTGATGGTTGCTATGGAAATTGAGCCCCTTTCAAAGGACTAATTTATCACAGCATTACTTCCCACTTGCCTTCCCCACCACTACCACCATAAAGCCAGGTGCTCCCTATAAGCTCTGCTTATCTTTGTCCTTTTCCCAGGCGAATGGATTCATTTCCGAACAAACATTGAATTGCAAAAGACTTTCATTTACTTGAGAAATCATACTGTGCCCAGACACATTTGAAAATTAAAAGAGATTCATACTTTGTTTTACAGCTAGCCATTTATCCCATTGTTTAATTATTTATTTATTAGCAGTCATAAGGATTAATGAATCTGGCAAGCTCCAAGAAGGATGTAACAGAGTAGCTAGTGTTCTGTGTTTCACATTGGGGGGGGGGGGGGCTTTCCCAAGATTAGGAAAAGTAGTTGGATTTCTGAGGAAGGACCAACCTTTACTCTGGAGATTAGAACTTCTGGCGCATCCATAAAATGAGTCATGGATCTTACAGACCTCATAGAAGGGCTTTTTTCTCTGTAATAAAATTATTCTTTTCTTTCTAGTAAAGATGTGGCTGAAAGGATACAGAAGGTATTGGAGAGTCCTGGACCCTTCTTTGATCTCAAGTCAGATGGTTCCTCCAGTCCTAGTTCACCAGAATTCCCTAACAGGAAGAGCAAGTAAGTTGAATGTGAAAGATCATATGGGCAGGAGGGATGACTTGAGATTATTTCAACAGAATAAAGGAATATAGCACCTGCCAGTGTCATTAGGGAAGACCTTTTCTTTAATCTAGTAGAGGATTTAGGAAGCAGCAATTCAGATTGCTATGCTACATCGGCTGACTTCTGTCAGAAGGGAAGATTAATCTTTCGGATGGGCGAATAGCTCTTGAGGATTGTGACAGTGATTCTTTGGAGCTTGTGTTCCTTCAGCAGAGGTCTCTCCAATCAGACATCAGGATATTGTGTGATGCAGCCCCTGTCCCGTTCTTCATCTAATGTGAGCAGCTGTTGTAGTGGAGTCAGAGAGAATGAAACATCAGAGGAGGAGGAGAATGAAGCGGTCAGTGTGGGATCTTTTATTACTCCCTTTCATAGAAGCAATCTTCCAGATACAGACTAAGTGACCTCTAAAGCTGTTTCCCATTTTTCTTGTGCAGGAGTTAATGTGTTCTCTTGAAGGTCCCCAGAAGCAGGATTCCCTGGTTCAGAATGCATGGTTAGATGACAGTGTCTGTACACCCAGTAGTACCAGCTCACCAGGTAAACACTGAAATTAGTTTATTTCTAGGGCAGATCTGCTAGGCAGAGTAGATTCCTTTTATATCATTGGTGTTGTTACAAAACTGTAACTGGCCTATGCTGTCCCACACAGCAGTGATAGGTAATGAATCATTTGGATTAGGAGTTTTCTGTGTTCATGATCCTCAAGGAGAGAAATGTAATCAAAACCCACACATAAGAAGAAAGCATAGATGTTTAGGGGAGCATAACATTTATTTAGAAAAGGACTACTCCCCCCACCCTAAAAACAGCGCCATGAAGGACTGAAGGTCCACAGAAGGTTGATCAACCAGGAGGGGAGGCAAGCATTGTAAATTACTAATGCATTATTGGAAGCATGTACAGTGGTACCTCGGTACTCACCATTAATTGGTATCAAAAATGAGTACCCCCAAAAAAAATTCCCATAAGGAATAATGTAGTGAGTCACAAGGCAGCTGACACCAACAAGTTCTAGCTTGTGTGTTAAGTACCAAACAATAGTACTGGGACAAATTTTTTGCATCAAAATGCATTGAGTACCAAATTTGATGAATTTCAAAGCTACCAAGGTACCACTACAATTGAAGTATTACAATTTCTGAACCTACTGTCAATCAGCTACATGTTTACCAGTAGTTTTCAGTATAATTTCATATATATTTTACCACCTTCTAGAATGGATACAGTGGTGGTACTAACAGGTAAAATTTAATGGAGATGTTTTTTTTACTTGTTCAGCTGACAGGCTGCTTAGAGAACAGAAATGGTGTGTGGGTGTGTACGCACACACCTGCCCTTAACCTGGTCAGTCCAAGATGTCAGAGAAATCTATCTAGATGAATCTTAAAGGTAGTTAACAAAAGATGGTGCAGTCCTTACCCAATTGAAATACAATCAGCATTTGCGAAATAATTTCGGAATATAGTAACATCTTGGATGAAACCATTTATTTAAATATGTTCCAGCCTAATTTTTGACCTAATTTGTGGGCTGAAACTCCCTTGTCTGATAGGTGTCTATTCCAGCAGATGAATCTAGAAACTGTGATTCTAAACTCTTAATGAGCTTCTGAAGCCAGGGTAAAACTAGGCTGAGTTCACATTTAGTTTGACCAAATTTTCAGAATTTCAAGACAGAAATTGCATTATTATTAATTATGTAGCTCAGAATTCCCTCCCTCCTCCCCCCCTCCAAAATGAGCTATACAAATGTTTAGGCAACAAAGTCAGTGTATCTTTTAAAAAAAAGATGACTTCCCCATTGGATGATTCTCCAATATTCCCCTTGTGTTTTTTGATCCCCTTGGATCTTCTAGATTTAATCAGGGGCTTTCTATTGCTCCATTTACGTTCCTTCTCTATGAATAGAAAATCTCTTTGTCATAGGTCACTTTTTAGATTTCCTTTCTAGATCTTTCCACTGAGATTGAATAGTGACCAGCTGGCATTAATCTTCTTCCAAAGTTCCAGCTTGTTTCTCTTTTCCCTCATCAAATATGATGGATTCTTTTTTCTACAGTGAGGTCAGCTAGTATATCTACATACCATAAACCAATGTCAATATAGCCAGAAGCCCTGTGACTATATAGAATCCAATTACATGCAGGTTTGATTTCTGCCATAGATTGCTAAAAGTATCGTTGTTCTTCCCACTTATTTGGGTTTATGAATAAACTGGCTACTTCTTCTAATTTTGTAACCTAGGTGGGTAGTTGTTTGGGGATAATCAAATGAATTGAGGATCTTGCAGAAGTACTGACAGCTATATCTATACTCTTGCCAAGAATATTTCTTTGGGTGTATCCCCCCCCAATGATTACACATTAACTAAGTAAAAGTTTGAGTAAGCTTGATTTTTGATGAGTACATGAATACATTCCATGCTGTTTTCTACAAATAGCATGTAAGTAATTTGTCACTACTTTCAGAAAGTTTTCTCTACAGCTCTAGGAATCTCTGGTGTTCTTTAGCCCAAGTAGTTCCAAAAGTGCTTTTTCAAGAGGCAACTGGACTTTCTGGTTTTTCTTCAAAGACGTTTCACTTCTCATCCAGGAAGCTTCTTCAGCTCTGACTGGATGGTGGGGAATGGAAGGATTTATACTCCTTTCAGACAGCTGGACATTTGCATTCTTTTAGCAAGTTGTTAAGTCCACCTGGAGGTTTATGGGGTTACCTGAGTTGTGCAAATGGGTGTGGAGCCTTCTTCTTTTCAAAAGACTGTGTTATAGACTGGAGATAGATGATGTTATATCCCTCCCCCTCTGTTGAGAGAGCGCTATTCAATTTTGACATAGATGGCCTCTTTGACTACTCTTTCAAACCAGCGGTCCTCTCTGTCCAAAAATGTGAACTTTGCTGCCTTCAAAATGAGAAACAAAACGTCTTCAAAGAAAAACCAGAAAGTCCACTTGCCTCTTGAAAAAACACCTTTGGGACAACCATAACCTGGATGACTGAGAATCTCCATAGACATCTAGCCCAAGTACTAAGCAGCTATAATTCAATGTAAGAAAAGACTGGTCAGGCACTGCCTCCACCTGACATTATATGTTATGTAAAAGTAGGAGCAAATTTATTTTGTTTTAAACCCAAAACAAATATATTGTGTCTCAAGATTTCGACCAAATTGGTGGGCTATGATTTGACAGAACCAAAACATGGAATATTTTGGTTGTTCTGGTTTTCAATGAAGACAAATTCTGGAGGATCTTACTTGATGAACAGGACAATTGAGGAATCTTTCCTCAATTTAGGATACGTTTGAACAATTCTATCCATTTTTCTGAAGGCTGATAGCATGCATTTTTAATGGACTTTTTCCGACCATGTTTATTAGTAATTTTTTCTAATATGCATTATTATACATTTACAGTTTCTCTAATGTGTTCATTTTTAGCAATGAACTATGTCACAATATTCAGCCAAGAGTAGCTCTCAGAATACACATTCAGTGCAAATTCAATAACTTCACCTTAAAAAGTTAATCAAATTAATTTCTTTCTCATTCTTAGATATCCCAGGGAAGATATGTTCTTCTCCCCCACCCCAAGATTTAAATTCTAAATCCTAGAATTCCATATCAAATCATCAAAGTATCTTCCAAATAGTAGACACAAAAATAGAATTTTTTTAAGGAGCATTACCAAATGAGAAATATCCCAGATAAACATGCCGTTTGTATATCATAGGTTGCTGATAACTGATTGATCCTATTCCCAGACTTTTTCCATCACAGCCGAATCTCCCCCAGAATATGTTTTGATATAATTTACTGTTATTTTGTGCTTGGTTCCTTTCAGTAACTCAGCTGCTCCCTTCTAGCAATGCTACAGGCTCCATGGAAAAGGGGAAAAGCAGTAAAGTGGATGCTCAACGTTACAGCCCAGTATGTTTTATACTTTTTTTTTAATGCATGTAGGAAATTCAGGTAGGGAGGTGATTTGTGGGTTCTTCATATACAGGGAATCAGGGCAAGGAGAAGAAGGTTAAAGAAACTGCCACTTCCTTGTTCCACAGGCCTCCATTTTATGCTGTGTGTGATGCCATCGCTGGAGGGGTATCTCAGTGCATGCTGGGTAATTCACAGGTAATCTGCTTCCTAGGGGTTCTCAATACCCTAGGACACAGGGGGATAAGGGCACATAGGGAAAAAGTGACAGGAGAATTGATTATCTTTGCTACTCTCTACATATCCCACCTATTTGAAAAACAGCCAGATGCTGTCAAAAGTAAAGCCCGTTGGTTTTTTATATTTTTATAGTCCTATAATATCTTCCAATTCTCTATTTTCTCAGGCCCTCAACAATTTGGAACGTTTTTTTGAGGCAGCCACTCAGTCCTTGCCCAACGTGGTTTGTCAACCCACATCCATGTATCTATCAAGGCTAACTTCATAACTTGGCTAACTCCTTAATACTGTATCCTCTTGATCCCCATAGTGCCCTTTTCCAGCCCATCTCCTCTCATTGCTGTGACTTATTATTTGCTGAATCATCACTTAGCTCACTAGCTAGTTTTGTATGTTTCTGTCTACTTCTGCTTTTTCACTCATTGGGAGGTGTGCATTCTTTGTGGATTATTGCAAATGGTCAAGGTTAGGAGAGAGGAGAAAGTCCCCAAGGGGTGAGGGGATTTTTTAAAAAAATGCAAATATTGTATGTAGCCTCTTTCTTAGTCTTGATAATGTCTTTTTAACACATTTCTCTGTTGGAACATTACTTCTCCCCTGAGCATTGCAGAAAGACAAGTGTAAAGCTCCGCGAGTGCTGAATGGATATCAAGTTGTCAAGCTATTCTGACAACTTTATAAAGCTATTACCACAATTAACAGGAAACCCTCTGAATCCAGCTCTGGTTGATCATTGCCTTCTGCCTACTTATTCCCCACAGCATTATCCTTATCAAATACAAGGTTACAGCTTCTTGTAGCTTCCCTAGCCTTGCTCTGTAGAATACTGTTATCTTCTGCAACAGAGTAAGTATTCTGATGAAACTTTTGAGCAATCTATGTAGCTGTTTCCTTGTATTTCCTGTAAGATTGATTAGGGCAAGAGTTTGTTACCAAGCCCATGGACCGCCTTGGTTTAGTAGCAGTTTTAAATCAGATTTCTCCAGTTGCATAGTAATTTGAACATTATCGTTACCCCATTACAGACTTCTTCAACTTTGTCAATTACTGGACTGTTTCCCAGGACTGTTATTTTCAAAGCTGCAAATATAAAATTGGCCACCTTATAGGAAGCTTTACTCATCCAATTGTGCACCTATTCACAAGTGGTCATTCTTTATGAAGTTGCTGAAAATGATGTTTTGGCTTCCCAGTTGCTATGATGAATGGTATAAGGCTTTATGTTTTATTCATGGCTGAGATTGTCTCTCTTCATTAAGCTTATCCATCTCAGCTGAAGTATAGGAGGAAAATGTCCCTGCAGTATCCAGTGATCACATCTATCCATTAGTTGATTCTTGGAGTTATCTTCATCTTTTCTCTGTACGTAGGATCTGCTGTTGAAATGAGAACTCACAGGAGTTCACTTTGGAATTCAGAGGAAACAATGGTGGATTCCCAGAAACGCCTCACCTGGCCCTTCTGCTTCATTGACAGCTGCACCACAGGCAGTCAGGAATCAGAGTCCAAATGTGGCATTTTACTCATCCATATGTATCATTCCAATTCAGCAACCTCGGGAGAGCAGAACCAATCTAAATCTTTTAAAAAAAGAGGGAGGGCTCTCCCATCTGCCATAGCTTTAGAAGCAAACAAAAGAGGAGTGCTTTTTTCTCTGTTATTACAGCTAAAATTTAGATATCCAAGATCCCACTTGGAAGGATTTGGGTGCCCTACAGGGCCCTTTCAAGAAGGCTGTATTTGTGTTCATTCTTCAGCATGAAGGCCTCAAAAGAGGAATATATCTTAGTGCTCCCAGGATTATACCTGGTTCATAAGCGAAACATCAGAACTGCATTATGCAGCATAGGCAGGACACATAGTGCCAAAGAGCATGTGTGTGTGTGTGTGACAAAGAGCATTTGTTTCATTATTCATCAGATTCCTCAGATCTGTTAAATATTTCACTGTACCACTGCCACCTTCTTCCCTGAGTCTTTGTGCCATCAAGAACCAAAACCTGTAAATGTGAATCTATGACTCCTTGTCCAATGCTTGTTATGTCTGTGGTGTGTCTTGGGCTTGCAATAAAAGACTACTGTGACCAATTCACCTTTGTGTTTTTTTCTGTTTAAAGCTAACAAACGTCTAAGGTTTTATTGTATTGAAAGAGGGAGACCTGGAATCATAATGATCTGTAGCTTAGTTCAACATTTCACCTAAAAAGTTTAATTATGGGAGTTCATAAGCCCTAGTAGAAATGTATTCCACCAAATAATGCTTTAGTAAAAACTCTTAAAATACAATAACAACAGCGTGGTTTGCAATGTTTGTATAGAACCTGTAAGAACCATTCTCAATGTCTGTATCACAACATAACAACTGTCCTATCCTCTGCTCTTAATAATTGTTGTGTATTTAAGAATGTTAGAAGCTATTTTAATATCACTATTGTATTTATAGTCCTAGAGTTCGTTTTACATGCTCTTCATTAAAAAACCCTCCAAACCAGAGGTGAAATCCAGCAGGTTCTGACAGATTCTGGAGAACCGGTAGCAGAAATTTTGAGCAATTCGGAGAACCAGCAAATACCACCTGTCACTCTCCCAAGAATGGGGTGGGAATGGAGATTTTGCAATATCCTTCCCCCAGGAGTTGGGAGGGAATGGGGATTTTGCAGTATCCTTCCCCTGGAGTGAGGTGGGAATGGAGATTTTCAGTATCCTTCCCCTGCCACGCCCACCAAGCCACGCATAGAACCAGTAGTAAAAAAATTTGGATTTCACCACTGCTCCAAACATAATAGTTAACTATTCAGAAATGAGAACAGACCTGTGACAGATTACCAACTGACATTAAATTAAAAGCATTTGCCACCAATTTCCCTATCTTCTGTCTATATAAATTAGGGTTTTTAAGCTACAAAAGAGTCAATGCACCTGAGCTCTATACAGACCATGGTTGGCAACTTGAAGACCATAGGATATCTTTGACATCTTGTCTACTTTTTTTGCAAATCTTACTTTTTTCATTGGAATGTTTTAGAGGCAAAATGGTTTAAGATACTCACTTTACACTTTAACTCTCCTTATTCTAGTGACATAATGACATCACTAAGGGTGTTTCTTGTGGGCTCCCAGGCAGGATACAAAATTAAAAACAAATCCTTGACAACAAATTACATAAATTGCTTCAATTTGCCTTGTTTCCTAGAAGAATACCTGGTAACTATTAGTGGAAATGGCTCCTTTCCATCTCCCTTTCTCATGTAGTTACAATAATTCTTTACTGCTCCATTATTGTGTATGAATGGCAAAAAGCAGTGAAGCATGAACACTCATTTAGACAATGTGATCAATAGGCGGACTTTTACAAGAGAGGAAAGGGGCTTATGGATAGTTCTTGTTTAGAGACCACAATTGGGACCCGCAACCTGAAAGCAAAGCAGTTGCTAAATAAAACTGATTGTGCTAATTTATGATCATACTTTAGCTTTTCTTTGCTTTACAGATATGTGAAGGTTGTAAATACAAGGATTATTTGTAAAGCTACTTTTTCATCACTGCTGTCATTTTAAAATGGTGAGAAACTATAATTTAAACTATAATAATAATAAAGGTAGTATATGCAAAATAACACCACTCAGCTTCAAATGCCTGAGAAAACACATTTACTTAAACAGACCTTGAAGTTAAAAGCAACCACAAAAAGTTAGAAGAATGTTTTATTATTTTAGTGGGTTTTTTCCTGCTTTATTTTATTCAATTATCTCAATTTGTTCAGACATTTTAACAAATCCCTTTCATGCCACTCTTCAACAACTTTAATATTTCAAGTATTTTACAAATCATGTTCAAATTCAAACGAATCATATTTAGTTCTTCCCAAGGAAGTGTTTCTTAAACTGTCTTTGATAAATGGGCTGCACACACTGCTGTTTAAACACACAAGGACCCTTACAGGCCTATAGGCTTACGTGCTGCCAATCTTCCCTTCTGCTTTCATGGCATAGCAGTTTGCAGAGAGCTTTGTAAGATATAAAAAAGATAAAGGAGTCCCTGTGGGTTTTACTCTGGTATCGTAGCCAACTTTAGGGGGCAGCACTCATCTGTTTCTAGACCACTGAGCCAATATTGTCCAAAGATGTTTCCATGGTCATGACCAGAGGTGAGTTCTAAAATTTTTTACTACCGGTTCTGCGGGCGTGGATTATTTTGTGGGCGTGGCTTGGGGTAATGTGACTGGGTGGGCGTGGCCAATTTTTTTTTAAACTTTTAAAAGCATTTTTTCTATAACCTTAAAAGGTTGCAGAAAAAAATGCTTTTAAAAGTAAAAAAAAAAGCCTCTGATGAGGTGGGCAGGGTAAGCGAGTGGCGACCGAGCCGGGGACGTGGCCAGCCAATGTTATTACCGGTTCTCCAAACTACTAGAAATTTTTACTACTGGTTCTTGCGAACCGGGAGCAACCCACCACTGGTCATGACATCACGCACAGAGCATGCAGCAAAACAAGGGACGCTGTTACCTTTGCATTGAAGTGGTACCTATTTATCTACTTGCATTTACATGCTTTCAAACTGCTAGATGGGCGGAAACTGAGATAAGTGATAGGAGCTCACTTGGGGGGGAGGGGGTTGGGTTCAAACTGCTGGAGTATAGACCTTCTCCAGAGTCTTTTAAGCCACTGAGCCACCACACCTGTTTTGTATGATGTAGGAGTCCTGCAATTTGAGACTAGGGGTGGGGGAAAGCTAAGGGAGCCTTCCTTTAGCAATAAATATAAGCAACATAATTACCAGGGGCAGGAGGAGGATCTTACACACAAAATGTCTCATCCTGTGTATTCTAGTAAAGCATTCCAACACTTTTGGAATGGCCCAATTGCCCCAAAGCAACTCATAATGTACAATTCATCTGCAGCTTTGAAGATCTGTCAACCCTCCTTGCAGTACTCAAGAAAGAAAAACCCCGACTCCATTTTCATAGAGAAAGGTACTTTTACTGAGTATGAACTGAATGCAACCAAAGAAAAGAGCCTTGGTAGTAAGGGTCTAAGGCACCCTGTTATTAAGCTGGTTATTAAGACCAGCTGCCTGCAATTACTGCAGGTTCGAATCTCGCCAAGGCTCAAGGTTGACTCAGCCTTCCATCCTTTCTAAGGTAGGTAAATTGAGGACCCAGTTTGTGGGGGCAATAAGCTGACTTTGTATAAATATACAAAAGGATGAAGGCTATTGCTGAGCACATTGTAAGCCGCCCTGAGTCTCCGGAGAAGGGCGGCATATAAATCATTAAAAAAAAAAAAAAAAAAAAAAGCAAGGTCTTAGGCAATAGACATGAAAATCACATATAGAAAGCATCCTTAAAACCCTCCCCCCAATGGTCCAGTCAGAATTATCCAATCCACATCCCCCCCAAGGGATCATGTGGGGTGTAGTTTCTGATGGCTCCATCCTTCTGGTATGCCAGGACAGTTGACCTTGACTGGTGATCAGCGCACTTCCCAGCTGCAGAGAAACGCTGAGGAAAACTTTCTCCAATTCACTCCACCAGCTCACTTCCCCCCTCCCAACTATCCAGACAGCTCCCCGCTCCCCCCCTTTCAATGGCACCCATAGCAAGCAAGCAATAGAAAAGTGGAGGCTGACAATCTCTAACTTTAGAGAAGTAATAAACAAGAGTTTGCATTGTATTTTAAAGGCTGAACTGGCATGTTAATCCTACTCAGCTTGTGTGTGATATAGAACTCCAGCCAATTCTATTAGTTTATTATGATTGAATTGTCTTGACTCAGAAAATGAGTTTATTCACTAGCCAGTTGAAACATGTTTATAAGCTAAAGGTTTATAATATCTAAGAGGATCCTAACCAAGATTCCTAGCTCTGACTTGCCCACAATCTAAGATTCAAACTGAATGTTTAATTTGGAGGAAAAAGCACTTTCTTTAAAACATTCCTAACAGTCAAAAAAGAAGACAATAGCTATTACAAGAAAATCTGAGTAAAGAAAGCACAGTGTGAATAGAAGGTACAAAGATCTTAGCAACCTTTTGTTTTTGTGAAACGTCTAATTTAAAATTCTCCTGTATTCAATCAAAGATTATTCTCAATTGTATTTGAATCAGAAAATCTCTTAACTTCCTTGAATGGTGCAGTGAGCCAAGATGTTTTCATAAACCCTCCTCATGAGCAAGTGGGAATTCATTCAGCCCATCCCTCAAACTATCTCTTGCCCCTTTCACATAAATGATATAAATCAGTATGAGTGCTGGAATTTGTGCTATAATGGATATTCCCTCCCTCACAACTGGTCTTTCCAATCAAGTATATAATGACTATATTAGTACCCATAAACATGTATAACACAACACTGACATCTTAACACATTCAAATAAATGGCTGTTTCTAGGGCAGTATTTCTATTCCAGTTTGATGGCAACCTATGATTTCTTCACTGAAACATAGAAAACAGGTAGGGAACATCATGAGTCAATCAGTGCTCATAGATAAAAGATAGGATATACAATCATTACTCAGCAATTACCTTGGTTAGTGACCATTTGCATATACAACAGTAATAACTGGTAACAAAAATTCATTTTCTGACCAAATGCACACACATATGATCAAATTTCTTATGTCTAAGAACAATGCACACTGGAGTGAAAGTAACACTACCCTAATTGCATGAAACTTCATCTGAATAAGAAGGCAGCAACCAGTAATTTTCACAGCATCTTTCTCTCTCTCTGTCTAATGCAGACCTATTTAGAAACTATTTCCCTTAATGACAAAGTTTCTGGAACAATGTTGTTGCTAAAGAAGGAGAGGAGGTAAAATGCAGTATTATATAAATGATGGTGAATGATGGTAATGATGGTGAAAAGTAACCTACTAATAATTTTACAGACAGGTACTTTTCTCAACTAGACTTATTATAGCTCATTGCTGTGATGGCTGAGGTAAAGACAGAGAAAATAATTCTTGCAGACAAGCATCCTGAATACTGGAGACTCCTAACGCATGGGAATTGTCAGTTACCTTGACCACCAGGTGACCGGTTTCATCTTTTGGGGGAATCATCAATCGCAGGTAACCAGATGTTACCAGTTCTACCAGGAACTGATCTCCTGGACCTTTCATGACAATTCATTACCTTTAGAAGCCATCTAGATCCTGGTACTCAGTGACTGCAAGAAGGGGTATATAACAGCTCTCTGCTCTGAGACCTTCAATCTTGGCAGCCACATGGTATTTGAAGACAATTATTATGATCTTTTATATTAAGCCAGTTCCAAAGCCAGTCATCTTGTAAAAGTAGGAAGGATATGATGTTTATAATTTTACTAGGGTGCTTACTTTTCTCATTGCTCCTGAGAACTAGAGCTTAGATGATGTGGGAACTGGCCCCAGCCACTTTTCTCCTGTGAAGAAAATCAATACCAAACAAAAAAATCAAATTCAGAAAACAGGTTCAAACCACAAATGAGGATAAATTTAATTACATCTCCTCCTACACTTCAAACTTTCAGATCTGAAACATTCCGAGCACAGAACAATTGCCCTCATCTGACTAAAATATTCTAACCCTGTCCCAAGGGCCATTTAGCAAACACTTCTGGCAATACTGAAATGTATTTAAAATGTTTTGAGCTTGAAATATTTCACACACCTCTAATTATTAGTACAAAAACATTATGGCATTTGCTTTATTACCTCACAAGATCCAGTTTGACTCAATACTCCAGGCTGTCCAACTGTATGCAAGACTTGAGCCCAAAGTATGATTTGTACCTACTCTAGTCTAACCCTAAAATACAGTGTGAAGAAACAAAGATAGATGATCCTCTAATTATCTGAGAAATATTTATTGTGCAGCCCAAAATACTGCACTGTATACCAGACCCCAGAATTTTTATCAAAGGTCCTGAAAACTCTTCCAGAATTGAAAGAAACAGTTTGCAGCACATTTTACTACTTCTGTTATCCTCTCATATTTGATTTGTGGCATGACAGAAAGACATCCAAATGTAAAAGTGTAAAACATATACAAATCCCATTTATGCAGATCAACGTCTGGAATACTCCGGTGTGCTGGTTATATAAAAAGGTTATGATTCAGTTCAATTCAGAACACAATTGCAGGGATTCTTCCCATCTTATAAAGACACCCTCCCAAAGAGCCTGTTTGAGTTCAGAAGTCAGTCTAATCCAGTCCACATCGCCAGGTATTACATTTATTCAACGCATAACTATCTACCAGCCACTATCTGAGGAATCTCAGTCCAGAGTAGTGCTTGCTCACTTACTGAGTGCTTCTGTTTCAGTAATAAATCAATGAGGCTTAGATCCATATTAATGGTTATACTGAGTCTGTTTGATATTCTCAGCTGGAAAATTTTGTGATGAATTTTAAATGCATTGGCCAGAGGATGTTTCTAGCCACTATGTTCCAGCAGCTTTCTTCTAGTATCTCCAAAGCATTACTTGCTGACTAGTTGAAACTCTGGGTGATCTCACCCACTTTTAGACTGCTTTTGACAACTCAAAACTCTTCTGTTTCAAACAGTACTTCCAGATTAAAATGCACAGGAGGACAACCTTAACATTTTCACTTTAAAAAAACCCTACTAGGTCAATCAAATTATAAAAACACCAAACAAATTGTTTCCCCTGTAAAGGAAGTTGGCAGTTTAGCAAAGAAATTGCTCTGTGCTGTATCTGTTCCAGGTTTTTCCCAATGAGTTTCATTCAGACTCCTTTGCTCTCTTACTTCTGCTATCTAAAGTAATTCCCAAAACCGAAAAGGAACTTGGATAAAAGCATCAATAGTCAGGAAAAAACTTCTTTCTTCCTCTTTCATGAGCTTTAGAACAAAAGTAGAATTATACAAAGGGTAAGTTACACCCTACTTACACAATGTTTAAATTATGAGGATATTTGACATCTCTTTGTAAATAGACATATTTCTCTCCTTTTTCTTTCTAGTACTCAGTAAACACAACACTTATATAGGCCTCCTAAGGCAGCAGTTCCCAACCTTTCCATCTTGGTGGCCCGGCCCAGCATGGGGTGGGCGTGAGTGGCAGGCGCATGTGCACACAGAGTTCCGTTGGTGTGAGCGCCAGGTGCACACACTTGCACAAATGGAGCAAGTGGAAGGTGCTTGTGCTCACGTGTAAAGCTCCACTTGCAAAAGCGGAAAGTGCTTGTGTACAAAGCTTCATTTGCATGAATGGAGCTTCACATGCAAGCACCCTCCACTTGTGCAAGTGGAGCTTCGCACACAAGGGTGCCATCAGCCAAGCAATGCAGGCTGGTGATCCCCAGGGGAAGGGCCTTCTCTGTGGGGGCACCTACCCTCTGGAATCAGCTGCCCCCAGAGATAAGGAGAATCCAAGACCTCCGTGCCTTCCGCCGTTCCCTTAAAACTTTCCTTTTCCAATAAGCCGGGCTGGCCTAACAATGCCTTTTAAATGATTTTAAATTTGTATGTTTCTTAAATTTTTTGGCCAAATTGAGATATTTCCTTTTAATTTGTTCTTAATGTTTATATTATGTGTTTTTATCTGGCTGTACACCGCCCTGAGTTCCCAGGAAGAAGGGCAGTATATAAATTCGAAGTAAAATAAAAATAAAAATAAAGTACAAGCGTCCTCTACTCAAGTGCCCATTGCTCATGTGAGTGGAGCTTCGCACACGTGAACACTAGCCCATTGCTTGTGTGGCCCAGTTTAAAACAGGCCATGACATGGGGATTTGGGGACCCCTGTTTAAGGTCCTCAGAGATAGAGTACGGTAATAGCAAGCTGTTTGAAGCAACAGGGAACCCAGATGGATGATGTCAACTTGAGTGTTTTGAGAAAGCTAAATGGATTTTGGGGGCAACACTGTAACATAAAACAAAAACAAAAGCCAGAAGATAAAGGCAAACAACTTCCATATTGTTAAATGATAATAGCAGGAAAATATTTCCCCCCAAACCCAAGACATTCAAGATTTTCCTTTTTTTTTCATTTTTTATGGAAGTTACGAGCAAATAAAATCATCTTTTGTAATGTTTGGTCCATGATGGAACCTAAAGAAAATAATTCACAACAAAAATATTCATAACACTCACCCAAAACATTTCCTAGTAGTTCTACACGATCTGAACCAAAGAAAAGCTGGGGTTCTCCGTCAGTCTGGATAACAAAACATGGCACTCCAAATGCCTATTTGGGAAAACCCAGCATAAGATATAAGTAGAAAATTTTGCTTCATCTAACTAGTTCAGGGTAACAAATGGAAACCAGAAGAGTTTCAATGTGTCAATTAGCTTCTGTATTAGGTGGCTACATGTTTAACCTCCATTTCCCAAGGACAGTTTTTAAAGTTTAAAAAACGCACATTATTGCTTCCCCCTGCCCCCCCCCCCCCACATCCAAGAACTGGGAAATGGGTCCAATTTACCTGTGCCACCACACCAATGCTATTTTGTAGGGAAATATGTTCAAATACCATCAAAATTCACCTGCTTGCCTGGATAAGTAGAAAACAGATCAAAAACCATAAAAAGAAAGATAGATAATTGCCACACTTGCAAAATCTCCCAACTTTAGGAAGTCTTTGCCTTTTTTGTCAACTTTTTGAGTGTTCTGAATATCACTGTTTTTCACAGTTTTGCAAGCCATCCAACTATCTATACTTTGGTAGGTGCTGATGCATTTTAGCTTAAACTATAAACCTTAAGTGAGATTAAGAAGCACATGTATGGTTGCTCCTAAGCAAACCCTACTTATCTCCCATTGGCTATAATGTGAATTATTCTCACTGCTTTTCACTGCAGCAATTTTTGCATACAAGTATGCATCAGTCCTCATAAACAGATCTTACGCATTATCACACATCAATTCAAACTGATCTGCATGTGGAATAGTTTTATAAAATAGCTCACTAGATGGAAGTAATAGGCAGTTACCTTGCTGCTCTGCTATATTATATTATTATAAGGCTGCCCATCTGCCCTGCTCTTCATGAATTTGACAGCAATATTTCAAGGCTAGCTATGGGTAATAATTACAAATATGCAGGAAAAACAAGCCAGAAAGTTCTGAAGGGATGCAGGTCTTCTAAGATGACTTCATTAGCCAACAAAGTTGCTCATCAGAGCATTAAAGAATTCAGCTTCCCAAGATCCTACATCTTTTTGAAAGCAGACTGTGACTGGAAGATATATTTCATAAAATATTGGCCCTTACCCCAAACTTCAGGACTTTGTCCGTTGTCTCTTTCAGGCGATTCTTCACCTCAGATGAGGTGCTCATTTTCAGAAGCTCCTGGCTTTTGTCTGAGGACAACCCTGCTTTCTCTGCAGCCTGAGGGGGCGGGAAAACCAAATATCCTAGAAGATGCAGCCAAGTTTATTTATTTATTTATACTACATATTTCTTAACTGCCAATCTCCCAGGGGCTCTGGGCAGTGTAAAGTTGACTGGATAAAACCTCAGGCAGCTTTCCATGTTGAGAGACACATATACCACCTGAGATACTGTGTTTCCCCGAAAATAAGACCCTGTCTTATATTTTTTTGAACCCTGAAATAAGTGCTTGGCCTTATTGCCATGCGCTCAAAAGCCCAATTGGACTTATTATCAGGGGATGTCTTATTTTGGGGGAAACAGGATATTATAAAGGAAAGAAACTGTTTGCAAAAATACCTAATACTGATACTTAACTGAACTGGAAACAAAATGGCCAGGAGCATACTAAACTGTGGCCCAACTCCAATTGTTCAACACCTTCTTTTTTGTTTGCTGGTACTGATTTAACTTCTGTTCTTAACTACTAAAATACTTAAATTCTCTTTAGACAATGGATTCTCTTTTTTCACATAAGACTTCTTTTTTTACTCCAACAGTAAAACGATAATCTACAGCAGTCCACAATCCCAAGGAGTCTGGTAGCACCTTCTCTGAGCAGCAAATGTTATGAAAGGGTCTCAGCTTTTGTGAGCTGCAATTCATGATGAAGTATGATGAAATAACCTATTGCGTATGGAAGTTTATGCCCTTTCTTAAAATTTATTAGTCATAAAATTACTACCAGATTTCTTCTGGATGATTATTATTAGTCTCTCTGGTAAAATTTTCCTTCTCTCTCTGGGATTTCCAGAATCTTAGGCTGAAACTTTTCTGCCTTAAGATTCTAGGAATGAATGAATCAACCTGCGGAGTATTTACTGACTTTGAGATAATATTTCATATAAATTAAGTAGCATACAATTCTTTTAAAAACTAAAGTACAGATTATATGGGCTTTAATAGTCTAAGTCCTAGGAAAACTGCATTTCCATGCATCACACCCAGTGATCACACACAAGTCCCCTTCTGCATGGACAGTGCTACAAGAGTTCCACACTTAGGACAGCAGGCATCTAAACACTCTCCAATTTAAACCTATTTCAGAATTATCCAGCCAGAAGCACAAACCAGCCCTTTTGCATCTAAACCACCCTGAAGGAGAAGAGCAAGAGAAGAACATGAAGAGAAGCAGAAACTTACTGCCAATATACTTTCTGGTTGAACTATGTCTTCATCCTGGAAAAACAAAAAATATGGCAACTGATTAATAAAGCTTGTGGATAAGATGGGCCAGGGAAATAGTGAGGGTAAGAAAACGAAACTAAACAAAAACTATGAAGGACAACAATGGCCTTTGTCTAAATCAAACTGGACCAATAGGTCCAATTTCCCTAATTTAATGTACCTGGGGAATAGGGAGAGAATGAAGAGGAAAATGAGATACAGCTGAAATTCTAGGCTACCCTATTCATTTAATTGGGTCTTAAAGAATATTTAAATTTCTGTAGACCCCCATGTAGTTCTGTATTTCGCTTAGTTGACTGACGTGCATGCAAGTCTCATTAAGATGATTTCAACTTTCTTGCCTAAGTGATCATCTGAAAGAATAGAGAAATGCCAAGAAAGATGCATATGTGTACAGGACCTCAATACTTACCCTGGACCAAATGCGCATCCAGAGTTCTCTAGAAACAGGCTCCAGAAACTGAGGTTCTGCTATATCCACAGCAGTGATGAAACGCATGGCAGGCAGACTTCCTGTGGACAATAGAGACATACACAAAGGTGCACTAGAAAAGCTGTATAAATGCTAAAGGGGGGACAAACACACCCTTAATTTTAAGAGGACATATTTGACTTTCTACTTCCTGATGTCCTCCACATGGGCAGAAACCATCATTTCCAAAATGCCTAACTGGCACCAATTTGGAGAAAACAATGTCTTTCATTACCTTTCACTATCACAGAGTTTACGAAATCCTTCGGTAAATTCATTGGCACTTGGCAATACTTTGCCATTCGACTGACATCCTTTAGCATATACTCTCCTCTCTTGGGAAGCATTGCTGGAGGCTGGTTCCCTGTTGCAAAAGATTGCAATTCACAAAATATAATTTCAATAGTAAACCTTTAATTTTGTGTTTGTGTTTTATTTCTGTATTTATTACCATGGAGAGAAGAAATTATTTATTTTGTTTGGGTTTTTTTACTTTAAGAAATTCAACCAAAATTAGTTGTTACAGAACAGCCAAGTACACAGTTAACTGCGAACAAATCATACTAGACAGTGGCAATTCCCAACAGGACTGAGCATCAGCTGAGATCTTGCTCTCAACCTAGCAAAGCCTTTAAATAGGAAAATAATCCAGCAGCACTCATTTCTAATTACCTTTGGAAATTATCAATTTAATGATCTCATGGACAACAGAGACGTTCAAAAATGACAAGTTTAATTTGACACCTGGTCTTCTACTTTTTTTTCTCTTTGATATAAGGATTTTTAAATAGAGATTTTAAGAGTTTAAAAGCAATATATTGACAAAAAGGAAAAAGGATTAGGAAAGTTAGAAACAGAATAGGAAACCAGTGGAATCAATCAATACATTTTCCAAATAAATAAATAAATTTGAAACATTTGCACAATTTGGAAAAAAGTATACAATTAAATAATACACCAGTGAGAACAGAATTAAATCTATATTAGGAACGGAGATTCTTTGAATGTTGCAAATGAACACTAGAGGGGACTAAAGAACCACACATAAAGAAAAAAAACGGAAAGTGCATTTATTAATGTTTAAATGGTTTAAAATGGCCAATCCAGTATAAATTTTGAATTACTTGAAGAGTTCTTTAAAAATGGTCTAAAATATTAATAAGGGAAATTTTAAAAAGAAACTTATGCCCAACCACATATATAGAACACAGAATAATAGAGTTGGAAGGGATCTTTGGAAGTCTTCTAGTCCAGCCTCCTGCTCAATCAGGAGACTCTATACCATTTCAGACAAGTGACTGTCCAGTCTCTTCTTAATAATAATAATAATAATAATAATAATAATAATAATAATAATAATAATAATAATAATAATAATAATAATAATTTTATTTCTATACCGCCCTTCTCCCGAAGGACTCAGGGCGGTGTAGAGCCTATTTAAAAACACAGACAAAACAACAGTATAAAATTTAAAATAATTAAATAAGGTGGCTCAGATTTAAAACCCCAATAAATTTAAATACCCAATTTAAAAACTATTGTGTTGATAGTCCGGCCTGGCGGAACAACAGGGTCTTCAATGCGCAGCGAAACACCCAGAGGTCGGAGATCTTACGAATTTCCGGGGGCAGTTCATTCCACAGGGCTGGGGCTCCCACAGAGAAGGCCCTCCCCCTGGGTGTCGCCAGCCGACATAACTTGGCTGATGGCACCCTGAGGAGACCCTCTCTGTGGGAATGGACTGGTCGGTGGGAAGCTATTGGTGGCAGAAGACGGTCTCGGAGGTACCCGGTCCTATGCCATGGAGTGCTTTAAAGGTGGTAACTAACACCTTGAATCGCACCCGGAAGACCACTGGGAGCCAGTGCAGCTCGCGCAGGAGGGGTGTCACATGGGCACAACGGGTTGCGCCCATAACCACCCGCGCGGCCGCATTCTGGACCAGTTGGAGCCTCCGAGTGCTCTTCAAGGGGAGCCCCATGTAGAGAGCATTACAATAGTCCAACCAGGAAGTAACAAGGGCATGAGTGACCGTGCGCAGGGCGTCCCGATCCAGAAAGGGCTGCAACTGGTGAATCAGGTGAACCTGATAAAAGGCCCCCCTGGCCACGGCCGTCATATGCTCTTCTAAAGACAGCCGCGCGTCCAGGAGGACACCCAGATTGCGAGCCCTCTCCGTGGGGGGCAAAGATTCACCCCCAATAGTCAGCGATGGCACCTGCTGACTATATCGGGGCGCCGGAAGCCACAGCCACTCAGTCTTGGAGGGGTTGAGTCTGAGCCTGTTCCTCCCCATCCAGACCCGCACGGCCTCCAGGCAGCGAGACATCACATCAAGGGCATCGTTGGGGTGGTCTGGGGTGGAGATGTACAGCTGAGTATCATCAGCGTACAGATGGCACTTCACCCCAAAACCACGGATGATCTCACCCAGCAGCTTCACATAAATGTTGAACAGGAGGGGCGAGAGGACCTACCCTTGCGGCACTCCCCATGTGAGGTGCCTTGAGGTCGACCTCTGTCCCCCTGCCAACACGAAATGCGAGCGATCGGAGAGGAAGGAGAACCACTGCAAAACGGTGCCCCCTATTCCTAACCCCCTCAACTGCTGCAGCATGATACCATGGTCGATGGTATCAAAAGCCGCTGAGAGATCTAATAGGACTAGGACAGAGGAGCAACCCCTGTCCCGAGCCCTCCAGAGATCATCCACCAACGCGACCAATGCCGTTTCTGTGCTGTACCCCTGCCTGAAGCCCGACTGGTACGGGTCTAGATAGATAGCTTCATCCAGGTGCCGGGGAAGTTGTCGTGCCACCACGCTCTCAACAACCTTCGCCACAAAACGAAGGTTGGAGACTGGACGATAGTTGGCTAATTCAGCCGGGTCCAGGGAAGGCTTCTTGAGGAGGGGCCTCACTACTGCCTCTTTCAAGGCGGCAGGAAAGGCACCCTCACTCAGAGAAGCACCTATAATCCCCTGGAGCCAGCCTCGTGTTACCTCCCGGGAGGCCAGTACCAACCAGGAGGGACATGGGTCCAATAAACACGTGGCGGCACTAATCTTACCCAGAACCCTGTCCACATCCTCGGGAGTCACAGGATCAAACTCCTCCCAGATAACATTCTCAAGACCTGCCCCGGTCTCCTCCCGTGGACTCATCCAATCGGAGTCCAAGCCATCCCGTATCCGAGCGACTTTATCGTGCAGGAATTGCACAAAATCCTCAGCACGACCCTGCAAGGGATCTTCCCGCACTCCCCCCCGAAGAAGGGAGTGGGTCACCCTAAACAGGGCGGCTGGGCGGTTCTCTGCAGATGTGATAAGAGCGGAAAAATGGTTAGATTTTGCCACTTTTATCGCCACTAGGTAGGTCTTGATATAAGACCTCACCTGTGTCCGGTCGGAATCGGATTGACTAGTCCTCCAAATGCTCTCTAGGCATCTTTTCCAACGCTTCATCTCTCTCAGCTCCTCAGAGAACCAAGGAGCTAATTGAGATCGGCATCGGGTCAGAGGCCGCAAAGGTACGACGCGGTCCAAAGCTCCAGCGGCCGCCCTTTCCCAGGCGGCCACCAGCTCTTCAGTCGAGTCGTGTGTTAAGAGTCTCAGGAAACGGCCCAAGCTCCATCAGGAACCTTTCGGGATCCATCAGGCGCCTGGGACGGAACCATCTGGTCGGTTCCGTCTCCCTGCGGTGGGGGCAGGCGATAGGAAAGTCTAGTTGAAGGAGTGAATGATCTGTCCATGACAAGGGTTTAATATCTAGGTCCCCTCTACCAAGATCATTCAACCACTGACCAGAGATAAAAATCCAGAGTGTGTCCCCCTATGTGAGTGGGGCCTTGAACAAACTGGGTCAGGTCCAAGGCCGTCATGGAAGCCATGAACTCCCGAGCCACCTCTGACGCCTCACCTGCGGATGGGAGGTTGAAATCCCCCATGACAATAAGTCTGGGGGTATCGACCGCCACCCCGGCAATGACGTCGAGTAGCTTGGGCAGGATCGCTGCCACGTGGCAGGGAGCCAGGTACGTAGTCAGCAAACCCATCTGCACCTCACGGCCCCACTTCACAGAAAGGGACTCACATCCGGCTATCTGAGGAACAGTGGTCTCCCTCGGACAAAGACTCTCCCTAATGATCACCGCCACTCCCCCACCCCTCCCCTGGGCCCTTGGCTGATGAAATGCACAGAAACCTGGCGGGCACATCTCTACGAGGGGGACCCCCCCCTCTTGGCCCAACCAGGTCTCCGTAATACCTGCCAGGTCTGCACCCCCCTCCAAAATAAGATCACAGATGAGGGGGGCCTTGTTAACCACCGACCTGGCATTACATAACATCAGCCGCGGACCCTGGGCCTGAGGCTCTACACAACCCAGGACACGAGTTACGTATCGAGGGCCGGAGTGCACAATCGCTCGGAGACAGCGCGTGCGCACCCCCGACACTTGATATGACCCCCTGCGCCCGTCATACCTGCCCCTCCCACTCAAGATTTCAATTACACAGCCCTTAAAAGCCCCCTTCTTAAAAGTGGGACTGAAAGTCGGCAAACGGGCCGTTTTCCAGCCTCTGGAGGGCTTCGGGGAGTGGGGAAGGCCATTTTTGCCCTCCCCAGGCTCCTAGAAAGGCTCTGGAGGCACTGTACAGGCCTTCCAATCTCACCAGAAGTCAGCAAACAGGTCGTTTCCGGCCTCCGGAGGGCCTCGGGGGTGGGGTGGAAAAGCCCCTTTCACCCTCCCCAAGCTCCTAGAAAGCTTCTGGAACCTGGGGAGGCCTTCCCATCCCCCTAGAGGCCCTCCGGAGGCCAGAAACAGCCTGTTTCCTGACTTCCAGTGGGCCCAGAAGGCCAGAAAATCAGCTGGCGCACCGGAGCTGAACTCGTGTGCCCACCAATATGGCTCCGCATGCCATACGTTCACCACGTTTGTAACTAGTTGCTACAGGAGTGTGTCTAATCTTCATCTAAGCTCAGTTGAACAATCAAATACTTACTTACCAGTTGCTTTCATTATCCCTGCAAGGAAAACTGGCCGCAAATGCAGATCTAGATTCCAGATGGTACGGTACCTGCAAATAATCTACAGAGATTACAGGGATTATTAATATTATTACAGATGGTCTTCAATTTATGATCAATTGAACCCTAAAAGTGAGACATTTTGAGTTTTGCCGTATTTTATGACCTTTCTTGCCACAGTTCTTAAATTAATCACTGCAGTTGTTAAGGTAGCAACAGGATTATTAAGTGAACCTTGACTTTTGCTTGTCAGAAGGTCGCAAAAAGTGATCACAACACCAGAACATTGCAACCATCATAAATATGAGCCAATCGCCAAGTGTCTGCATTTTGATCATGCAACCATGGGTATGATCGTAATTGAGAAAAACTTTCATAAGTCACTATTTTCAGTGCCATTGTATAATTTTGAACAATCACTAAATGAATGGATCTAAATCAAGGACTATCTGTATTGAGAACTAGAAATCAGAAAATGTAAAGCAACATCTGTAAGGTTAGACGGTAAAAAAATCGGTGTGCTCCCACAATAGGAAAAGGGAGCTATCACAAATATATCCATTTTTCCTTCAGGAGCATAGAGTGGCATACACGGCATTCTTTCCTCCTATTTTTCCCCACAATATTTCTGTGAAGTAGGCTGATCTGAGAGGAAGCGACTAGCCTAAGGTCACCCAGTATTTCCATAGCGTGGGGGGAGTAGAAGCTGGGCTTCCCTGACCCTAATCCAATACTATAACCACTACACCACAATGGTTCCACATGCATCTATTTAAAGACAAGACGCCAGAAGCAAACAAGTTTATCATTTGGCATGAACCTTCATAGGCTATACCCGTGATGGAGAACCTATGGCACGCGTGCCACAAGTGGCACGCGGAGCCATATTAGTGGGCACGCCAGCTCAGCTCTGGGGTGCATGCGCACGCCGGCCAGTTGATTTTCGGGCCTTCTGGGCCCACCAGAAGTAGGGAAACAGGCTGTTTCCTGCCTCTGGAGGGCCTGCAGGGGGATGGGGAAGGCCCGTTTTTTTTTTTTTCTTACCTGGCTCCAGATCCTCTCTGTGTATCTGGGAACAGCGAAAACAGCCTTTCCCACTTCCTTGGAGGCCCTATGGAGGCTCAAAGGGCCCATTTCCCCACTCCCGGTGGGACAGGAAGTGGCGTTTTTTCCTGTCCCCAGCCTCCAGAGACTCCTAGAGAGGCTCCTAGAGACTCCTAGAGAGGTTCTGGAGGCTGGGGACAGCAAAAAATGTCACTTCCTGTCCCACCGGGAGTTCGGAAATGGGCTTTTTCAGCCTCTGTAGGGCCTCCAAGAGAGTAGAAAAGGCTGTTTTCGCCGTTCCCAGATACACAGAGAGGATCGGGAACCAGGTACGAAAGAAAAACGGGCCTACCAGGCCATCATGTGCCAGGAGTGGGGGGGAGGGGGTTGCACACACATGCACGTGGGCACGTGCGCGCCTGACCCTCCCCGCCCCCCCCCGTCTCCTGGCACACGATGGCAAAAAGGTTAGCCATCACTGGGCTATACTATCGTAGAAGATCATAATATGTTCATTGAAAATCAGGTGTAAGTTTATTAGGATATAAATCCAGGAAAAGTAAAGTATCACAGGAACTAAACACAAATTGTGGCTATTTTTTTTAAAGCCCATCTTTATTATTTTAGTAACTGGAGGGGGGTATCTGTCATAACTTTGATTGGTCACTAAGCAATCGGTCTTAAGTCGAGGACTATCTTTAACTGTAATTTGAAATGGGAATAAAGTACTTTGATAATTTAAGTAATACTATGCATCATAACCCACGGACATCAAACCATCCAAAATATTAAACATTCTTTGCAGGAAAAAAAAGAATGAAAAAAAATCTATATTAGCAAAATAAAGAAATCAAAACATCACAGTAAACATAGCTTTCTTTTCCTAATAAACAAAGTTACCCATTTGGTTTACTTGCAAACCAGTTCTTTCACAGCAGGAATTAATATATTTCCCAGGTAAAATTGATAAAATTTGGAAATAAAGCTTTAAGATACCCCGGTAGTGGAAGCCATATTGTGTAATCATTCAAGATTGGAATACTTGTACACAGCATATAGGGACTGCAAAAATAGGGATCACCACTAGATGGCAACAAAAAGATTCTGAAACCCCTAAACATCTAGACTTGGATTCTAACAGACCAAATATATATACCATAACTGTATATAATGAATCCATATGTGATAAGATCCATTTCCCACTTGACAAGAGTATTTTGAAATATTCATATATATCAGGATTTGCTCTCATCCAACTCAAGGTAACACACTCCATAGTAACACACTCCATAGAACACAAATAGTTCCAAAATCCAATAATTCAAACTGAAGTCAGGCTTATCTGACTTATTGCTACACAGCTTAGTTTAATATTTCACTCGGATTCCCAACATACCACAATCCATATACATAGTGCAGACAGGACAACTGTTGCAATGTTTTCAGCAGTCACAGAAAAGTGGGTCAAAGTTGAAACTAAGAAAATCCTAGAAGCTTTGTTATAATTGCTGACAATTGGGGGGGGGGGAGTTTCCTTCTACCCCTTTCCCTTTTTTTTCTAGGCTGGAGTTATTTCCAGATGAGGATTTTTTAGTATACTGAACATTATCCAGAAGTTGCAAACTTTTGTCAAGATCAACAGAGGCTTTTCCTACCGCTGGGGGAATCCCACAAAATTTTAAGAGTATTTCAAACTTATTGGAGAGAGGAACAAGACAACCAGGGATCAAAAGATGGTAACTGTTAAGAAAAATAGCTACATGGTGAAACGAAGAATACTAAAATCTTAATCATAAGTTTATTTTGTCAAGCATATATAAGATAACAGGTAAAAGTATAAACATAATTTGAATACATGGAAAGAGTTAGTAAAAAGGAATATTAGGAGAGGGACGGTAGGCATGCTGATGCACTTATGCGCGCCCCTTACAGACCTCTTAGGAATGGGGTGAGGTCAACAATAGACAGTATCTTGGAGGCTGGCCCAGCTGACAGAAGGAGGAAGGAGGTGCACTCCTTATTGCAAGATGCAGATAGTGTAAAGAGGTCCCGTTTGCAAAATGTCATCACCCTGCGTCTATGGAGCTTCTCAATCATCCAGGTCATGGTTGTCCCAAAGGTGCTTTTTCCAAAAGGCAACTGGACTTCAAGAAAGGGCCGTTGCTCTCATGCATCTCCACATTAGCAAACCGCATAACTTTACTGGACTTTAAACCAAGAAAGTTCTGGTCACCTGACGGTGCAATTCACTGTACAGGAATCAAAGCTGATTTCTTTTTGTACTGCAGATTTACTCTTCTAAGTCTGACTGCGCTTATTAAAAGCATATTTTTAAATAAACTACCATTGCTACTCCAAATCGCAGGAAATCGGACTGAAGCCCGACGGGTAAGGCTCCCAAGCAAGGTAAACTCTGCTTGATTTGGAAGACACAAGGTAAGAGGAGGCGGCTCTGCTTTCACACGGCTTTTTCCAGCGCTCTTACCTCAAAGCCAAGCCAGGAGTAGGGGGATACGACATCGTAGAAACACTCCACCTTCTTCTTGCTGACCCCTGAACTCCCGGGCGCTGTAGCCATGCTCCGTCGGAAAGCCACGTTAACGAGGGAAAACCTGGGCGCCCACATACTTCCAAAGCGAAGGGAAGAAGGCAACATCCCCTCCTCCAAGACGCGCTTTACGTCGTCACGTGCAGCTTTCGGAGCCCAACCCACTCCAGGGTTCCCTCTCGGCAAGCGGAGGAAGGTTGGGAAATGTCACTTGGGCGGCCCCAGCAGCCGCAACCACAATAACAAATAACAAATAACTGGCTTTGCTCGGGAGGAAGTCATCAGTTCCTTCCACACTTACGGGGGGGGCCTGCGTGCAACAGTTGAAAAGTATCTGCACACACACACACGCACGCGCGCAACCTTCGGGTAACAGTAACAGAGTTGGAAGGGACCTTGGAGGTCATCTAGTCCAGGGGTGGGCAAATGTGGCTCTTTTACAACCTGTGGACTTCAACTCCCAGAATTCCTGAGCCAGCTTGGCGGTCTCAGGAATTCTGGGAGTTGAAGTCCACAGGTTGCAAAAAAGCTACATTTGCCCACCCCTGATCTAGTCCAACCCCCTGCTCACGCAGGAGACCTGTACTAGAGATTCGAACTGCCGACCTTTCTAATCGGCAGTTCGTCCTTTTCCAATTTTTTTACATTTGAGAATTATGGGAGTGCGTAGTATGTATCTTTTAGATTGTACCAGGTTGAGGACAGTTTATTTCCCGGTCATCAGGTATCCAGGATTGTTAGTATCCCACAATCATAAATGAAATGTCATTAAGAAATGAATTCTCTTTTTTTCCCTGTTGTTTCACTTTAACAATCGAAAGTGAACAACTGGTGGTTGGTGAGCAATTTCTAAAAACACCATAACACCAGTACTTTCTGTAATGTTTGCACCTCTGTTTCCTAGGCACGGAATGGCAAAAGTACTTACAAGACCTCTTACAACTAGCCCATCTGAAAATACAGCAAAGTAAAGTAACCTATGAGAATTTATGAGGAAGGCCGTGTTTTGTTGATTTTGTTGTCTATTAGATTATTTAGTCTGGACTGTGTTTGATTTAACGTTTTTGCCTATTCTTATGCTTTCTGTAGTTTTGTATCCCACCTAGAATCAATTGGAATTGGGAACCAGTAAATTTAAATAAATAACAATAACTATTGAAAATATTAGGAAGCATGTTAGACATAAGCAGCAACAGGTGGATGAGCAAAAGAAAAGGATTTAAGCATTCAAAAAAAACTCTACTTACAGATCGGAATTTCAGGCACCAATGACAATTTCCAAGATTTTGTGTTTTGTTTCATTAAAACGTCTTATTTTTTGCAATAATTTTATTAAAAATTACATTACACAAATAAAACTGATACAGTCTACATAGAGTAAAAATATATAAAAAGAAAAAAGGCAGAAGGAAGGAAGAAAAAAATAACCATCTCTTCCTCCTCAGCAAGAACAATCAACACCAACAACTTGCCACCATTTTCTCAAATGAAAAAAAAAACCCAATCACTTCTTCATCCTATATCTCAAACACACTTTCCACAATCAAATCTTTAAGGCTTTACCACTCCATCTTAAATCAACAAAAGTGCATTAAGAGCTATCAGAAATAATAACATAACATACAAATTATATTAATAAACATTTTGCATCTCTCCTTTTCCATTTATCCTTTTCATTTTCTATTTAAACAAATCTCCCTAGCCCATTTTCAAATAAATTTTTTTAAACATCACATAATAGTCCTAATAAAAAATCCATTAAACATTATCAACAATAGTGCAGCCCATTTATATTAACCTTTATTTTTTCCTCACACTTTTTAGTTCCCTCCAGCGAAGTCTAAACTTCTGCTTTCTCGTACTCTTTTACCTCTTCTCTCGTTATTGGCACCTTTATCAAGTCTCTTTTTTAATTCCAGCACTGAAAAATTATCCATGTCACTGTTCATATTCTCACTGTCACTTCTTATGAAATCTTTGACAATTTCAACAAATCCTTTTTTAAAATCCACTGAGGAGAAATTATCCACACTCTTCTGGTTTAATATTTGTAATTATTAAAGCATCTTCCAGTTTCATTTGTAAATCTATTTCTCATAGACTATTATTTTTAAATTCATATTCCAATTAATTTCAGTTTTATTCAGTGGAACCTGGATCATTTTCCAAGTTTTATAGTAGCGGACACCTTTAGCCTATTCCCCACTCCCCACCCCCACCCCCCAAATTCCCCACCCCCCAAATATCCTTTAATGCAGCCATCATTTATTTCCTTCTACTGCCCTCTGGTGTCCAACCTTTAAGTCATTTTATTAATTGTTTAGATATAAACGTACAGACATTTCCCATGAAAAAAGGATTATTTTTCAAAATCCGGTAGTAAAAAAAATTGAATTCCACAGAATTCTGCACAGACTCCCATCAAGGCACAACATTTCAAGCAAAAGATTGTACTACTTCTTTCAAACATACTGTGTCTGAGGTAGAAATAAATCAACTCAGTAGCTAAACCCAGATTACAATGATAAAGATCAAACAGATGCAAAAGTGATCTTGGAGTGGTGCAAAGATCCTGTGAGGGCATGCCCTGAGAAACCAGAACAAAGTAGTACAATTATATGGTTATCTGAGAAAATATCCAATTTGTCTAAGTAACATCTGTACATGTCAACTCTTGTTGCTACTGCACTACAATATTTTTCTACAACAATCTTTGATTTAATGAAAGTAATAACTAAAATGTTAATTTCAAAATTTTCAAATACATTCTCACTTAATCCTAGAAAGAAAAATCTGAATAGGATATTTCCTAGAAGATTCCAGATCACATCTTTATCATCAGTAATATAAATAAATAAAAACAGGAACAATCAAAGATAGCTGAAAGATCCTGCCTGAAACCATAAACTGTTGTTGGCCTAAAGAAGAAACAGCCCAGAGTTTATAAACCACTACAAGACATCTTATTTGTTTGTTTGGCACTCCACAAAGCCTTCAGAACTGCAGGATTTTAGCCAAGGCTGTTTTCATATCCGTATTCTTCAAACTGTAAATAATGGGATTGCATAAGGGAATGACAATACTGTAAAACAGGGAAATCATTTTATCCTGGTCTGAAGAATGACTGGATTCAGGTCTCATGTACATAAATATGGCGCTGCCATAGAAAAGTACCACAACTGCCATGTGGGAACCACATGTGGAGAAAGCTTTGTGCTGCCCTTTTGCAGATTGAATTTTCAAGATGGCTGCTAGAATGCGGATATAAGTCATTGTGATAAAAGTGATAGGAATAAGCAAGGTGAAAATGCACCCTGCTGAAGTAATCTTTTCAATAACTCTGGTATCAGCACATGCCAGCTTCAGCAAAGCTGGCATTTCACAAAAGTAGTGATCTATCAAGTTAGGGCCACAGAATGGCAATTGCCAAGTGAGAACGGTATGGACCACTGGGAGGACGAGGCCACTAATCCAGCATGTCATGGCCATAAAGATGCATATTTTTTTGTTCATGAGGAGTGTGTAGTGCAGTGGATAGCATATTGCCACATATCTATCATAGGCCATCACTGCCAGGAGAAAACACTCTGCTGTGGCCAAGGCCAGAAAGATATACATCTGCATGGCACACCCAACCACTGAGATGGTTTGTCCTGGGCTTTGAAGGTTGATCAGCATCTGGGGGACGGTGCTGGAAGTATAGCAGATGTCCACACAACCCAGATGGCTCAGGAAGAAATACATGGGGGTATGGAGCCGGGCATCTAACCATATGAGCATTAAGATGATTGTGTTGCCCATCAGAGTGAGAGCATAGACAATTGAAAAAAGTCCAAGCAATAAAAGACGGATCTTCAGGCTTCTGGAAAGGCCAAGGAAATGGAATTCAACCACATAGGTTTCATTTGCCATTTTAGCTTCCCAATCTCATTTTACATGCACAAGAGAGAAATTCTGTCAACTAAAGTATGTCTGGAGCAATGACTATCAGTCACTTCCACTTCTGTAAAAAAAGAAATTGACTTAATATCTGAAATAGCAATAGCACTTAGACTTACAGTATATACCGCTTCACAGTGCTTTACAGCCCTTTCTAAGCAGTATACAGAGTCAGCATATTGCCCCCAACAATCTGGGTCCTCATTTTACTGACCTCGGAAGGATGGAAGGCTGAGTCAACCTTGAGCTGATGAGAACTGAATTGCCAAACTGCAGGTAGCCAGCAGTCAACAGAAGAAGCCTGCAGTACTGTGTTCTAACCACTGCGCCACCACGGCTCAAATGCCATGAGCCCTATAAAAGTAGGATTAAATACATGTATCAAATATTCTTGATCTACATACATTTCTTTTTTTCTTTATTTATCACTATGTAACACCATTTTTTTCCTGCAGTGTTGTTTGTCCATTTTATATGAATAAATTATGTAGTTATTTATGTATTTGTCATATTGATATGGCTGCCCTTCTTACAATAGAGTGACTCTGGGTGGCATAAACTAATAAGCAAGTAGAAAACCAAATGTTTCTTCATAATCGGCAGAAATGTTAGTCATCCAAAGCAAAGTCAAGTAAAAGAATTAGAAACAAATTGTTACAATGAAACAAAATAAAGATAATAAAATGTGGGAGGAGCATATTCAATGCAAACATAACATAGCCTCATTTATTTCATCAAAACTTTAAGTCTGCTAATAAAATAAAGCAATGTATCAAGGGACCATGAAAAATAGTGTACATGAGAAGTTTGCTGTTCTTTAGGAATCATGGGAATTTACTAAAATACATACATACATATATTTGGTTATTGCTTAAATCTGAAACAAATTGTAACGGCTTAAACATTTTCTGAGCATTTTAGTACAGAAAAGCAATTTTTCTGGACCAGTTTACTTTCATTACTGACTTTTTTTGTTCTGTAAATTCCTCTCCTTTTGCTTTTTCTACTGTCAAGAAAAGTCTTTGCAAAAAAAATAATAATTGCAGAATAAATCAACTGTAATTCTGTAAGAATTGTAAGATTTTGCCTATATTGATATTTTATGTTGACTCCTTGAGAGAATAGAAACCCAATTACTATTTTTTACAGAAGAAATGAAAATGATGGCTTTATTATATAGTAATCTGTCTCTTCTTTTTCTTTAATTTCTTTTGCTTCCCATGATCCAGACCCGTCTAATCTCCATGGTGGTCTTTTTAGATTACCCAAAGCTGCACAAGACTTTATACCTTGTCCACCTTTATTTTCTGACGTAATTCAGAAACCGTGGAATCAGCCTGATTCCCTTGCACATTCTCAGCACATTCTAAAACCTTTTCTATCACTTCTTCACTCATTCATGGTATGAATGGCTTGAGTCCAGAAATAAAGAACAATAACTACAGGGAAGAAGTTAAAAATATAAAATATGTATATAACAATTACATAGAAATGTATAAAATTAAGCCTATAAATAAAAAGTACAAAATTTGTATTTAACAAGTGTATAGAAATGTATAAAATTAAGATTATCTGAGTTGGAAAATACAATGTAACCAAAGGAAAAAAGACAATGGGGGGGAATGAAACAGTAAGAGAGAGATGGGAAGAATATAAAATGGAAAGAAGACCACGAAGAAACACTGTTTAAAAAAGAGGAGATATCTATATGCTGTATGTTATGTGATTCTCATATTGTGTAATAATAAAACATTATTTTTTAAAAAAGGAAAATGATGGCTTTAAACATTCTTTTAGGTTGCCTGCTTGCTATGCAGTTTTTCATAGATGTTCCCTCCTGTCTGCATACTAAATTTTCTAGCTGCCTAAATTCAGTTAGAATATTTGCCATTCATGTACAAAATGGGGAAGACAAAAAGCATGTAAGTATTTTTACTCTGTATTCTTAAATCATTCTTCTTCACTATGGAATAAAATGTTAGACTTTTATGTCAGTACATAATATATAAATATAAATAAATAGTATGTATATATTCCCAATTTAAATTCATGACACATAAATTTTGACTATTTGCTAAAATTATTTTTAAGAAAAGACACAGGTTTCTAAAATCTCTTTCATTAGAGGATAATTAAAAACTTTTTGTGATCAGTAAATTTTGCATGCAAAGTTTTGTTCAAATATTGTTTGATCATTTTCCAATTCAGATGTCTATTTATTTTATAAAGGAAAATAATATTTAACAAACTGCTTTCTCATTTTCTTTGTTGTAAAAACTTTTCTAATAACCATCCCAAATAGAGGTAACAATTCTTTTACTGTATCTTATTTCTTATGCAGTTGATAAGCCTGGATTTATCTGCTTGTTTGAAAAGGATCACACATAAGATTTTTTCCTGTTGGCATACCAAGAAATTTAAGAATTGATCCTGTCCAACTAGAATCAGTTTGGTTTCAGATTATTATACACATTAGAATAATTTTGAGGTGAAATAAAGTGAAGGATCCTAATATAATCTCAAACTGTACTGCTAAAGCATGGAATCTCTCATTTTATGAAGAGTTTTGACTCTATTGAAATTACAGCTTGGCAAAGAAGGTATTTTTACCTTCATGTAAAGAAATTTGCCTTCGTAATTTTAAAGAATGGATCCAGGATTGAGTCTGTTGTCTATTTTTGAAAAGTCTCAGTGCTCCAGAGATGAGACGTGAAGCAATAACTTTCTCTATAGCATAGGTTTAATTATAAACATAAGGACTGTATTAATTTTATATTTTTATTAATGGCTATAATAATATGGATCTTAAAAATCTTTTTTTTCTTAATTTATTTTCTCTTTTTTGTTATGTTTATTTTATTTTAATCACCATGTGATATATCTACCGTAGGTATATGTTTTTTCCTGTATATTCACTATTTATCTTTTTTTCTGTTGGTACTGTATTCTATTTCATACTTAAAATATATACTGTATATCTGTTAAAACTTTTGCCAAACCATTGTACTGATTTTCAATTAAAAAATACAAAGACTGTAGTGAAATGCACCCACCTGTTAGTTGTAATGTTGTGGAAAGGTTTATTCTGTTTTTTGCCTGTATTGCATGCAGTATTTCTTCCCGCTTTTATTTATGGGCAGAGAGATTTCTTCAGTTGAGTTTTAAATGTCTGTTGCTCTGGGAGGAACTAACGCTCCAGTGTCAAAACACATGCTTCTTCTGAAGGAGTCCTCAAGTTCAGTGCAGCTTTTATAACAAAAATTGCTGTGTGGTGCCCTGGAGAATTCCACTTGGATCTAGACCAGTGTTTCTCAGTTTTAGCAACTTTGAGTGTACTTCAACTCCCAGAATTCCTCAACCAGCCATGCTGGCTAGGAAATTCTGGGAATTGAAATCCACTCATCTTAAAGTTGCTAAAGCTGAGAAACACTAGTGTGGACCATCATATATACAGCAGAGAACTACTGAAGTCAAAGGATCCTCTCAAAATATGTCTACTGTGAGTGCTCTTCATATAATCAACCTTTCCATCTGCCAAACCATTGAATCCAGTTTAAACACACCTACAATTTTTTGGCTGTTTTTAAATCTACTGGGAGCCAAAGATACTAATGTTCCCTAACATATTTCATATTTCCAATATTTCTTTCTAGTATTTAAAGAAATACTGGCTAATCAGTACTTGTCCTTTAGGAGGAAAAACTGTAGTTGAACACAAAAAACTTAAACCAGATTGGTTGCTCTTGTAGATGACCTGTAGCAAAACTTTCAGGGGTACAGCACACCTTTTCTTTTTATTTGAGATTTTTCTGTAGTATTTAATACAATTAATCATGGTATTCATTTGGGCCACCTGTGAGGGTTGCAGATTGGAGAAACTGTTCTGCAGGAGTTCTGATCCTTCCTGGTAGATCTATATGATTTAGCTACAGGAGGAGCAGTTGAGCCCTTGGGTTTCCAGAAATTGACCCTCTCACATTTAACATCTGCACAAAGACTTTGGAATAATGACCTGTCAGGGATTTGGTATCCACATGTTGATGATATCTAGTTTAACATTTCTATCCCAGGCTGAGTAGACACTACAGCAGAGAATTGCTAGAGTCTATGTGGTACTGGATGGGGTGAAACTAGCTGAGACTGAATCGTAGCAAGACAAAGTTACTGTCAGTACAGAAGACATGGATATTCCAGCTATGGCTCTAGATGGGCTTACACTTTCCCTGAAATCTACTCTGAAGGTTTATGGCTTCTGCTGGAAGAGTAGGTGGAAGCTGAACCTAAAAGTGTTTTTGACCATTTTAATGGATATGCTGTTCCTGGACAAAGGAGTGATCCATGCTTTGGCATCATTCAGTTGAACTACTGCATGTGGCTTCACTTGGGGCAGCTCTTTGCAATGGCAGCTCTTTGCATGGGCAGTTTCTTGATTGGAGTAATATTTACTTGATTGTTGACCTGATGTTAACTTTGGAGTTAGTATATGCTGATTGTTGATGGAAAGGTGCTTGGGTCTTTTTGTTCCCTTTTGGGCTGGGTGGTAGTCTCATTTGCATAGTCTATAGATGTTGTTAATGTCTATATGGATGGCTGATTTGTCATAGTGCCAGGCTTCTAGACATTCCCTGGTGTTTTTGGACTTCAACCCTGAGCTACAAATATTGTCCTTTATTGATAAATTGATTTGTCTGGAATCCAAACCAGGGAGAACACATAAATTGTACTTTGTGGAAATATTACTGATTACTCAGTTAATTAAAAGTTTTCTTCTTGATCAGAAAACAGATTTTCTATTTTCAAAAAAAAAACTGTTGCGTCAATTAAAAATGTACAACAGGGAGCATTTTTGCATAAACGCTTCCTGCTTTAGTGCATTTAAAGAAACACTTCCTCTAAGAAGTTACCTAATGTAACATCTATATTTATCACTTAAAAACAAAGGAATTATTTTTTGCAATAGTGTCTCATTGTGAGCAGGCTGTTACTTGCACAGTGGACTTAACCTGACTTGGTCGCTCTCCTCCACCTGGTACAGAGGTATCCTGTGTGTTTCCAAAATGTTTTTCAGGAGACATTCCAATGCTTTAAAACTAGTGAGGATAGTCACGTTGGTCTGCAGGGAAAGGGAAATTTTGCTCCATATGCAGATGCTATTCAAGGGAGAAATGGGCTCAATCAAAAATCACCCATAATTTCTCTAATGTGGACATTTATGAAGAATTACTTAATCAATCAATCTGTAAAAACTCATATAGATTATTTTTAATCAGTTCTGATCAATAGTAATAATAATGCGGACCATTGTTTATTATAACTTATATTTGTTCCATTGCCAGAGTGAGACTGCTATTAGAGTAATGGTATTAAAGCTCAAAAAGTATCTAATCATTTTTATCTAATCACTTTTTATCTAATCATCATTCAAAAGTTACATCATTGCAGCATTTTTAGAAACGCATCTTTCATTGTCTTGCTGTTTAGACAGTATATCATGGGATTGAATATGGGTGTGACAATGCTATAGAAAAGAGAGACTATTTTGTCCTGTCCTGGGGAATGGCTGGACTCTGGTCTCATGTACATAAATATAGCACTGCCATAGAAAAGCACTACAACTGTCATATGGGAACCACATGTAGAGAAAGCTTTGCGCTGTCCTTGTTCAGTTTGGATTGTCAAGATGGCTGCTAAAATGTGGATATAAGTCATCAAGATAAAGGAGATGGGAATAAGTAAGGTGAAAATGCACCCCACTGAAGTAACCATTTGAACCATTTGGGTATCGGCACATGCTAGCTTCAGCAAAGCCGGCATTTCACAAAAGAAATGATCAATCAAATTAGAACCACAGAATGGCAATTGCCAGGTAAGAACAGTATGGAGCACTGGCAATAAAAAACCAGTAGTCCAGCAGATCAAGGCTAATTTCATGCACACTGTCTTGTTCATGAGTATGATATAATGCAGTGGATGGCATATTGCTACATACCTATCATATGCCATTACTGCAAGTAAAATGCACTCAGTAATAGCCAATGCCAGGAAAATATGCATCTGTATGGCACAGGCAGCCAATGAGATGGTTTGTCTTGGGTTTTGAAGGTTAGCCAACATCTGGGGGACTGTGCTGGAAGTATAACAGATGTCCACACAGGCAAGTTGGCCCAGGAAGAAATACATGGGGGTATGGAGTCGCACATCCAGCCAAATGAGCATCAGGATGATTGTGTTGCACACTAGAGTCAGAACATAGACAATTGAAAAAAGACCAAGCAAAAAAAGACGGATCTTCAAGCCTTTGGAAAAACCAAGCAGAAGGAATTCAGTCACAGATGTTTGGTTCATCGTGATGCTTTTTTGTTTGTCTGTTTGTTTCATCGGATATATTCATTGGACAAGGACCTGTATATATATACATGAGGAACAAAAAAAAAATTATTGTGCTTATAAATCTTACACAAACATCTTGAGACAATTTCGCCAATGCATCCCATTATGTGGGGGAAAAAACTCTCGTTTTCTTATATTCTCAGCATTCATTTCAATATTTGAAAAGGGAAAGAAGCCTACAATATATGACACCTGCATGATAGAGATTATGGGAGAATATGCACACCTGCAAAGTTTTCCCTTTGCAAAAACTGCAGTGATCACAGAGTATTGGGCAGTACCATACTTCGTCCACCAAAGATACATATGGGGGTGACCTTTAGAAAAAGCAACCGTGTCTGTGAGATACAGTATGTGAGATACAGTATGTGATGCTGGTCACAATTTTTTAAATTTTCACAGGTATATGATACTCTAAAAGTTATAATATTCAGGTAGATAATTGTTTAATACAACTATAAATGCTTGGGAAATGGTGATAAATCTGGTTAATTAAAATCCCTTGCAGTGAAATAGATTCAGTAATCATGAATTATCACCAGTTCATATAAAAATTAAGACCATTTATCAGTGTATGTAATTTTAATGCATACAGTAACCGGATTTTTTCTTCCAGCAGACAACAATATTGGCTTTAAATACTGTACCCCAATTTCACGTATATATGAATGGAATGAGTGTACAGTTATTGTAAAAAAATATTTAATAAGAACAGATCTGAAAGGCAAACTGTCAATATAATAATGCCCTTTTGTAAATCTATGTTAAGACCATGCTTGATATGCTATAAACACATCTGGTCTCTACCAGCAAAAAAAATATGGTAGAACTAGAAAAGATATCTGCCCCCAAACCCCAAATGGTTAGGGGACAGAACAGTGATTGGGTCTCTTAATCTCAGACTAAAGTTGAAGAAGGACAAACATGACCAAACATGACCATATCCTGTTATAGAAATGGGATAATGAAATTTCTATGCTTCTTCTACAATGTTAAAACTCTGTGAAACCAAATGTGAGGGGATTGTATGCACACCCAGACTTAAAGTATAGATTTTGGTGCCATGAGAGATAGACAATTATTATGAACAAGTGCTCTTTCTCTGCTTAATAATTCCAACATAACAGCCAATCCTTTTGTCTAAAGATATATCAGCGCAGCATCATTGTTTAAACATGAAACAAAAACTTGAATTAGTCTCCTCTAAATATTATAAGTAACATTTTGATAGTCTATAAGGGTTCAGGCACTGATTTATTGCTATGGAATGTTCCAACTCTTTATTCTAGAATTCTTGCAAATAACTAATACCTACCTTAGCAGAACTTTTTGATAATTTATGCCCATCTTCCCTTTGTGGTTCTTCTCCTCTCAATTTAGTCTTCCACCCTTACCTGCCCATTCTACGCTCCCTATACCTCTCCCTATGCTGTCTCCAAACTTCATCCAACTACCAAAATTGCATGTCATGTGTAGCTCAGCCCTTTCTGAAGACTTCTTCCTAGATGTGCCTGAAAGAACCATCATCAGAAAACTACTCTTACTGCAACTTGAAACTATCCCTTCACTGGTAGCCCTGCTATGATCCACAAAGTGTTCCTTAAAAGAGACCAGCAGAAGCCTGGCAAAGCCCAAATCTTTTCCAACTCGTTTATCTGAAGCACAAATATTCCCTCAGAGATCTTGTCTCCTGCTCCCTTGCTATAACGAGCGGGGCTGAAAAATAAATCCCACTTCACTTAGTAGTGAAATAGTGATGTCTAATGTTTATGAGGTGATAAGAGATACGTAACATACGTTCCTGGGAGAATGGAGGAATCAATGGATTGGGACCCAACCATATCATTATGTAAATCCAAAGATGAAAAGACTGTTGACAAATATGTGCTGGTCCCTTTAGATTCTTGCCTCTCAAAATAATTATTAGACTCATATTTTCAATACTTTACTTTCTAAGAAATAACTAAGTTAGAATTTGTGCTCAATATAAGTATCTATATTTGAAATCTTTATTGTCCCTGTCAAATAATCCACACCCAAGCACAAAGAAACAATTAATTGTCATATTAGCCTTTTTTTTTTTACTGACTTTAAGCCATGTGAACATAAGGAAATGTTCCCTCAGTGAAGTAATAAAGTGTTCCAGAATGCTGATCATGTAGATTTTTCACGGTCAACATTGTAACCTTATTTATTCATTATTTTTTATTGAATTTGAGATTCCAGGTGGTTCACAAAGTAAAAGCCACCGAAAAAATAATAAAAAATAAAAAAATAAAAAAAATAAAAACAAAGGAGCAAAAAGGTGGCAAAACCAAGCTACAAGAATTCTGTGGCTTCTGTTTATACGTGTGTGTGTGTGTGTGTGTGTGTGTGTGTGTGTTAATGATAAAATACAATTAAGATTATATTATATTTTTGTAAATATTTTTGACATAGAACAAAAACTGGATATCAATAGCATCTCAAACTATAATTGATTATCAGAGTCTTTTTCAGAAGTTTCTTACCCAGTTTCTTTTTTCTGTTCAGTACATTGTACGTTCACATTACATTCAATATATCCATCTTCAGGAAACATTTCCATGTAAAGCAGGGGTTCCCTCTCATATCTCTTCTCTTAGAATTGTTCAGTTCTAAAATATACCATCATTAGTATGCACCATCATTAGTATGGCTATGGAGAGAAAACCTAGCACTGTATGGAAGGATGTATGAATGACACCTGGCTAAGAGGAAACAGAAGTCTGTGTTTGCCACTCAGGGGTGGGTTCCACTTACCTTTACTACCGGTTCACAGCGGGAGCGCATATGCAGATCATCCATGATGACATCATGGTGGGTGGGCGGAGCCTCCCGCCAGTTTTACTACCGGTTCTATAGAACCAGACCAAACCAGGAGCAACCCAGCAATGTTGCCACTTAGAGAATTGCTTATCTGAGGTTTCACTAAAGAATTTTAATTGATCCCATTTCCTCAGGATAGATACTATGACATGAACGAGCATTGGTGGAAGAGGAATTTAGCAAATTCACTGCAGGTAGTCCTTGAGTGGCTAAAGGGAATGCTCTGAAGGATTACCAAGCGTGAAGATCCAGTGTCATTTTAGTCTCTAATATATCATAATTTCTTGTTATAACCAGAAATTTGAAACTTGAACATTTAGGATTCAGCCTGCATAGTGTAAACAACGTTTGGTGCACATAAACTGGAATCGTTTAGCATACCAATGTTGTTTTAGTTGACCCTCACACTAGAATTTGTATAAGTTAAAAAAGAGCAAATGCCACAACAGCAATAGCACTTAGACTTTTATAATCACTCCATAGAGCTCTGCAAAACTATCTGAGCAGTTTACAATGTCAGCTTATTGCCCCCAACATCTGGGTCATCAGAAGGATGGAAGGCTGAGTCAAGCTTGAGCCAATCAGGACTGCACCACCACAGCTTCTTAATAAGTTGCTCCATCAACTTAATTTTTATTTATTAGATATTGCTGATTTTTTTTAAAAAAAAACTCCTTTTAGGTCTAAAATTTTAGGTCTAATAATACATTCAACAAAATAGTCATCTCTGCAGCAAGGAGAAAGGGAGAAAGAGGGGCACTATAATTATCGGCTTTCCCAAAATAGTGTTCTTGTGGCAATAGCATGGCAATTCATTCTAACCACAACATCAGTTGTGATATAGAGGCACTTTATAACCAATATGAATCTTCCAAAAAATTGACTTTGGAGAAGAACTTCAAATCAAAAGGCCTATTCCACTAGATCAAAAGTCTTATGCAAATCTAGAGAAACCAATGCAATATCTTCTTGAAATTGGTCAAAGATAATCAAATACAATACCCTCCTGATCTGATTCATTTATTGTTGACCAGCAGGTGGATCATAAAACTCTTATAAAATAAACTGTACATACAAAAGCTAAAACCTATCAAAACTAACTACCGGTTAAAAAGTGTCCCTCTCCCCACAAATAATGGTGTAACACAAATGTAGAAATAATTCCAATCTCAAAAGTTTCCTAGTATTGTACAGTATCAGATTCTTAACTTTAGATATGACAAAACTTCAACAAATCAATCTTTAAACAAGGAAATTCTAATGGGTTTCAGATTAAAAAAAAACAATAATTTTTAATTATACTATTTTGGAACTCATGAAGATTACGCCCAAAACCAATTTAACATATGCCCCCCCAAATGTTAAATCCAGTTATATTCAACTAATCAGTGGTGGGATTCAAATAAATTAACAACCGGTTCTCTGCCCTAATGACCGGCTGGGTGTGGCCATGGTGGGTGTGTTCAGGGGGTGTGAAAGGCAGCACTCGGCCTCCTGCATCCCCCTGGGAGCAAAAACAGGTGGCTTTTTCCACCTCCCCGGGCTCCGGAGCCTCTCTGCAGGCTGAAAATAGGCTTATTTTCGTGTTCCATAGGAGGGCCCATTTTCCACCTTCCTGGGCTCCATGTGCCCCCTGCACTTACCTGGGATCCAAAACGGACCGCATGGGGACTCCTGGAAGGGGCAGGGTGGGGTGGAGCCAGTCAGTCATCGGAACTACCACTTTGCCGAACTGAATGTAAAATTAACATCCGGTTCATTGGAACCGGTCAGAACCGGCTGAATCCCACCTCTGCAAGTAATGTAACAGACCCAATTGTAGGAGAAGCTGGAAAGTGCCCCACATTCTGTCCAAAATCATATATCACACCACAACCAATGTCCCCAAGTGCACAGGGCGGAAGAATGAAACAGAAAATCAACCAATTCCCACATGGCTCTCTCACATCCTTGGAGTGTTAATATTATTTTATACAGTATTGCTTTTTAGTCTCAGATGCCCTTTTTGTTTTGAATTGTTATGCTTAGACGGCATGTTTGTAATTTGTTATATTGCAGTTTCTATTTAAATTCTGTTCATCACCCAGAGCCATATATAAATCTAAATAAATAAATAAATATATAAATAAAAAGGAAGTGAGAAGAATTAAGACAGTGCAAGGGGGGAGAGAGAGAGAAAGAGAGAGGGAGGGAGTGAGTGAGTTGTGGTATTCAGCCAGTTCTATCCAGATTGGGCGAACTGGTAAGGGCGACTGCAGGATGCCCCGCCCACCCATGTGGACGTCATGACGTCCCATTTTTTCACATTTTTGAGGCTCTGTTCATGTGTGGAAGGCCTTGTCCATGCATGAAGATGGCACATGTGAGTGGTGCTAGCACACACACAAACATTTGTGAACCGGTAGGGAAGGTAAGTGAATACCACACCTGGAGGGGGGAAGGGAAGGGGGAGGGGGAGGGGAGGGAGGGAGGGAGAAAGAGAAATCTATGCGATCCTATTTGGAACAGAGGTGACCAACTGATCCATCCTAGGGAATCTTTTTTTTAGCAGAAATAACTCTTCAGTACTGCTCAATTTACTGGCCTCAGATGGAGTTAGAGAGTCAGGGATATCCTTAGCATTCATTCTCACTCACTGTCACTCTGCTTCAGATTTATCTAGGATGTTGCTAATCTCAAGATGACGGCATAAAACATCTCTCATCAGATATCACTAAAAAGGTGCTACACTGGGCCTACCCATCCACTCATGTTTTTTTTCTTAAAATATAAGGATGAAGACTTATTATTTGGAATATTTCTGATTCTGATCCAATCATTTTGGAAGAAAAATTGTCAAAAAATAACAAAATTATGGCAAAATTAGTATTTTCAAAAGTAAGATGTATGTAATAATTTATTTTTCACTAAATGAACATGGCAGGAAGAATAGAGCCAACAGCAGTAGACATCATTAAGAAGATTTGCAGTTCCACTTCCAGAAAGAAGTTTTTTTTTTTCACCAGTCTCTAGTTTTCAACTATTTTTCTGACCTTCCACAAATTTGGGTCCATCTGTTTATGGCTTTTGAAAAGGGTGTGACCAAATAACATTTTTTGGTAAGCTTCTGATATTTAAAGATGCTCCAGCCCAGAGCTTCAGCAGAAAGTTCTCCCTAAATTTCTCCCTCATGTGCCAGCTATGCATTACATAGAGGAGCTATCTATTGCCATCTCTTTAATGCAATTTAGCAGCTTTTGATGTGCAGTCTCCATGCTTGGCTCTGTTATGATATAAACTTCAGGTTAACTTTAGTCCCCAAATGCTCATTAAAATGCAAGGTTGTCAAAAATTTACTTTGGAAATACATCCCTGAAGTCACAAGGTTTCCAAGATTGAAAATGTCCCTTGGAAAGTCAGCCAAGGCTCTCTTTGGACCTATTTTACCATCACTATTCAACTCACCTCTGAAGATTATTTGGTCTTAATCCCCATTGGGTGGGGATAACAGAATACATAGTTATGTAATAGGCTCCTTTGGTGTCAGAAATGCCACACATAGTTGAATCAAAGTTGTATAGTCGCAACAGGTGGGCTCAGTAGCACATAACCCACAACAGAATCAATTTATCCATTTCTTTTAATCATTACTAACCTGGGTAAGTAAAGAAAAAGCTACTATTGATTTTTTTTCATAGCTGAAAACTATAGAGGAAGCATTTTTTTTTAAAACTGCAGTTTAAAAAGCAGTTTACAACTGCTTATTGTAATTAAGACTGACTGGGGTTGATAATTTGAAAATTTGCAGTATGAGAAGCCATTACTAAAACTGTACTAAACTAGCATTTCCTTCCCTCTCTGATATTTCCCAGATCTGTTGGACAACAATTTTCTCCTGACCATGCTGAGTGAAGATGGTAAATCTTATAATTCAACAGAACAGAATAGCACTAGGTTTGATTAGTGTGTTGTCACTTGTACATTCAAGTTGTATTTATTTTATGTAAGAAAATGGTGAGGTGGTGGTGGTAATGCTTATACAATGGAACTATTGTATATGGAACTGCAATGGATTGGGGAGTATTTCATTCATGCTGGTCCAATGTTGTTTGAAGCTGATGCACAAAGGGCTTTGATTCATAATTTGTTAGTCATTCAAAAAAGGAAGCATTTTCTGATACTGATGACAGCAATATGAAAATGATGATAGTGATAATAAATATTTTAAATAAGTAAAGTAAATAAGCAAGTAGGTAAACAAGTAAGTATGAATTAGTTAAATACTTAATAAACAAGTATTTATGAATTAAATGCTTGATTTAACTTTAGGTAAACAAATTTCTGAAGGCCAAATCACTCACTGTTTTTGCATGTTATTTCTAAAGATAGATCATGGGGCTCTAATGAAAAGCAAAATTGCTTTCCAGTGCTGATGTATTGAGAACTTTGACTAAGAATTCTGCAAATTGTGCTCCTACCACATTTGACGAGCACAAAAATAAGAAATGCTATCTTTGATGTTGTATAGGAATTGCATTCTCCTGAAGCCAAGATTGAATCCTAAATTTCTGCTAGCTTTCAACTGAAAATTTGTCATACCTGATAAGATATCCTCTCTTATTTATTATTATTTGTCGAGTGTCAGCCATTCCCTCGACACATGATCCCAGGGACTGTGACAAGCCAGAAGAACAGAGACACGGTGAAGGGGGGTGTTATAGCGTTTAGCAGGGCACGGTGATATCAGGTGGTGGACGGTATAGGGAATCTGGGGACAGGGTCAATAAAACGATGTCAAAGGAAACAAATGCCCTTCAATACGAGGGACAGCGAGATCCGGAAGTAACTGGCAATTCACAAGGAACCTGAAGGAGTAAATAGCGCGGTCACTTTAAATGCACAATTGAGCAAGGGCGGGGCGCTTGGGGGCGTTCTATAAAGCCAGATAAGTGGAGGAATCGGGCGTCTCCGACTTTGTTTTTCATTAGAAAACTTCAGCGCTTACTGTATGACCACCGTGTAAACTATGATTAAACCGGATAACTTCACCTTTGAGTGTGTGAGTGTGGTGTTTGTTCGGCGGAGCACAGGTGGTTCCAGAGGAGGCTGACATTATTTATATTATTTACAATACATAAAATACTACATTTGCATTAAAATATTGCAATATTAGTTATATTGTTATTCTAATTTATTATTAAATTAGTTTAGGCTGCTTCCTCATTAGGAAATTAAAGCACTTCGTCACCCCAACATCACTGAAGTGATGTAGGGCCAGTCCTGATTACTTTTAGATTGGCACAATAGTTGGATGAGTCTCGAAAATGGCAAAAATTGCTATTGTGGGAATGGCCACAATTACCCATGTCTCTCCACTTTCTGATCATACTTGCTTGGAAGGAACTTCACAGTTTATCTGTGATACTTTCAGCTGTATGTATTCACATGGCCCTTACAAGTTGTCTTTAAGGATCTTGTTAATTTTGGCTAATAATAATTTGGATATTTGTATAATCACTTTGTTACATGTGCATTTTATTTTGGCCCCACTTTGTCTCCTTTTAAAACTTTATGCCTTATGCCCTCATTTTATGCCTTATTTTTATTAGTAATATGAATCACATTCTTGCACAATATAACTCTGAGCTCATTGTGATGAAGGATCCAATTTATGAATTTAATACATAGATCCGTGATGGCGAACCTATGGCATGCGTGCCACAGATGGCACGCAGAGCCATATCAGTAGGCACGCAAGTGTTGCCCTAGCTCAGCTCCTGCACGCATCTGCATGCTCGCCAGCTGATTTTCGGATCTTCTGGGCCCACCGGAAGTCAGGAAACAAGCTGTTTCCAGTCTCTAGAGGGCCTCCTGAGGGGGGGGGAGAGGCCATTTTCGCCCTTCCCAGGCTCCTAGAATGGCTCTGGAGCCTGGGGAGGGTGAAAAATGGGCCTACCAGGCCCACTGGGCCAAAAGCAGGGGGAGCGCTGGGGGTTGTTTGTGCATAAGCGGGGGGTGGGGCACATTGAATCATGGGTGTGGGCACGCACGTGCGCGACCCCCCCACGTTTACCCCGCTTTTCGCACACGACGGCAAAAAGGTTAGCCATCACTGACATAGATAAACAGAATGACAAAAACTGAAAACCCTGAAATTTTGTAACAATATACTGCTGGGTAGGAAATATTCCAGGAATGTTTGCAGGAATGAAGAAAACCAGAGTTGTTGAATAAATGTTACTTCTTTGACTTTAATATAAGTGAACAAATGCAGTAAATTCTAATAGGATCTCTCATTGATTAATATACTTGATAACATTCTATTTTATAGGGGAAGCTGTTTCTTCCACTGCAGTGGAGGAAGAGATGGCAAATCAAACAACAGTGGCAGAATTTTTCCTCTTGGGTCTTACCAGTGGACCAAAGACACGCTTTGTTCTCTTTGGGATGTTTGTGATTGTCTACGGCATCACATTAATGGGCAATGTGGTCATCCTGATGCTCATTTGGCTGGATTCTCAACTCCACACCCCCATGTACTTCTTCTTAAGTAACCTCTCCTTTGTAGACATCTGGTACATAACTAGTATCATTCCTCAGTTACTAACCAACCTGTGGACCCCAAAGAAGACCATTTCATTTGCTGGTTGTGGTGCTCAGATATACTTTTTCTTTGGCCTGGCCATTACTGAGTGTGTCCTCCTTGCAGTCATGGCCTATGATCGCTTTGTGGCCATATGTTACCCTCTGCGCTATACCCTCATTATGAACCAGAAAGTCTGCATCAAGTTGGCTTTAGCAGCCTGGTTCTTTGGCTTCTTCCTTGCAATGGTGCATGTAGTCAATACTCTCCAAATGCCTTATTGTGGTCCAAATGTCATTAACCACTTTTATTGTGACATCCTGGTTCTGCTAAAACTTGTGTGTGCTGACACCCATCTCAATGAAATGATTGTATTTGTCATTGCTGTCCTCATTCTTTTGTGTCCCTTCTCCTTTATACTGATCACATATGTCCACATTCTAATAACGATCTTGAAGATTCACTCCACACAAGGCCGGCGTAAAGCTTTCTCTACGTGTGTCTCCCACATGACTGTGGTGGCATTGTTTTACGGAAGTGCTATGTTCATGTACATGAGACCTGGCTCAAGCCATTCACCAGACGAGGATAAAATGGTCTCCTTGTTCTATAGCATTGTCACACCCATGTTCAACCCCATGATTTACAGTCTCAGGAACAAGGATGTGAAAGGGGCCTTGGTGAAAGTGTTGCAGAGATGCAATGTCTGTCATGGGACTTAAAAATGTATTGGAGGTCAGAATGAAATGTTCACCTCAAATGTGGTCTAACTGGAAACATGTTAGACTCAACGTGGTTGATGCTTTATATTGATAACCTGGAGACTTATGTCCTCTTAACAATGTAATGGTAGTACAACAGTGGATATTTAAGATCTTGCTACATTCAAGGCATGGGCGAAGAGAAAAACTGTAAAGATTTTGCAATGGACCTTTTCATTTTTGCACACCAGGTGGGTGAGGCTGGATTTAACTGAAAGTTGTTTCCTTCCTCATCCATAATATTTGTCATATTAGCAATGTTGACTTTTTACAAGTTTCGTAATAGAAGTTGGTTTTTTAATGAAATATCCATTTATGCTCTCTGTGCTGAAAAGAAGATTTGCTCCATTGTTATCAGAAGAATTGTGACTATGCATGCTCTATTTTCATTTCGGGTCTGTCATTTGTTAAATCCCAGTGTTTTTTAAAGTATTGATTGATAAGAATGATTACGATTTCATAGTGTATATATTAAAAACATTAAAATTAATATCATGTTCATTTAATTAACCAAGTAACTTTGGACAAATTGCTTTCAGGTGAGTCTAACACCTTCTGTTTTGTTATGTTGATAAGATGAAATTATTTTTATGTATTCCAGCCTAAGGAGAAGTGTGGTATAATGCTGCAATGAATGGCTAAATAAATATTTCCCTGGGGGAAAAGTTTCTAGATTGTTGTGTGTTTATTTCTCAAAATCATTCAAACTTTTATTTTGCCTTATTATATAGAGGAGACACTTGCAATTCCCGTATCATAGCAACCCATTGAATTCATAGCAATTTCAATAGTGATTTTAATAGACTACTATAATAGCAATAATTTCCACCATGGTTTGGATTCAGACTAAGGTACCATCAAGCCCATCAGATACCCATCAAAGCTAGGTTGTAACCATGACAGGGTTGTAAGTGAGAACCATGACAGAAATATGCATGAACCATTTTCTAGGCAAAGAGGGGTAAACTTTCTTTCATCCTGGGAAACAAGATAATATTTAGAAGCAGCTCAGAAACATTTTGATTCACTGGGGTATATGAACCCCTACATGGGGCTCCCCTTGAAGAGTATCCGGAGGCTCCAGCTGGTCTAAAATGCGGCTGCGCAGGTGATTATGGGAGCGGTGGGGCGCTCCCATGTAACACCTCTCCTGCACGAGCTGCATTGGCTCCCAGTGATCTTCTGGGTGCGATTTAAGGTGCTGATTAACATCTTTAAAGCGCCCCATGGCTTAGGACCTGGGAACTTACAGGACCACCTTCTGCTACCGACAGCCTCCCACCAGCCAGTACGCTCCCACAGGGCGGGGCTCCTCAGGGTGGCATTGGTCAGACAATGTCGACTGACAACCGCCCGGGGGAGAGCCTTCTCAGTGGGGGCTCCTGCCCTCTGGAACGAGCTGCCCCCGGAGGTATGGAGGATCCCGGACTTGCACACCTTCCGCCGTGCCCTGAAGACTTTGTTATTCCAGCAAGCCGGGCTAGCCTAATTTTAACGGTTTTAAATTTTAAATTGGATTTTAATGGGATGTTTTAATTGTGGGCCAAAGTATTTAATCTGTTTTTAAATTGTTTTTAACTTTTATATTTATGTATTTGATCCTGGCTGTTCACTGCCCTGAGTCCTTCGGGAGAAGGGCGGTATATAAATATAATAAATAAATATAATAAATAAATAAATAAATAAATAAATAAATAAATAAATAAGGAAGGCGCAGTCTTGCAGAATTTTGTTATAGCCTATCTACCTCAATAAACTTAGACTTAGACTTAGAATAACTTTACTGTCACTTTGAATGTACACTAATTGGCATACATTAAAAATGCATGAAATTTCATTGCATTCAGCTCTCAAAGGGTATATTCCACCTCTAATATACACTATATAAACAAAATAAATAAATACAAAATTATGCATATACCTGCATATATTATATGACACAGAGAAACAACACAGTCTAGTTTGGATGTATACGTGTACATGGTGAGAGAAACGAATCTTACGAGTTTACCAGACGGATGGCATAGTGAACAAAGCTGTTACAGAATCTGGTAGTCCTGCTAGAAATACTTCAAAACCTCCTCCCAGAGGGGATCAACAGAAACAGACCATGAAGTGGGTGTGTGGGGTCTCTAACAATCTGGCCATTACAATATAAGAGCTAGGTGTCTAGCTCTTATAAGCAGTATTAGAAGCACATAGCTCTTATAGCAATAGCAATAGCACTTAGACTTATATATTGCTTCATAGTGCTTTACAGCCCTCTCTAAGCAGTTTACAGAGTCAGCATATTGCCCTCAACAATCTGGGTCCTCATTTTACCAACCTCGAAAGGATGGAAGGCTGAGTCAACCTTGAGCCTGGTGAGATTCGATCTGCCAAACTGCTGGCAGCCGGTGATCAGCAGAAGTAGCTTGCAGTACTGCACTCTAACCACTGCCCCACCGCAGCTCCTTATAAGCAGTATCCTGAATGACAGGAAGTGAGCTTCCTATAATCTTCTTGGTTGTCCTTACCACTCTCTATATGGACTTTCTCTCTGAAGCATTGTAGCCACCAAACCAAACAGTGATGCTGTTAAAACATTCTCAATCACATCATAAATAAAGCTATAATAAAGTATAGCACTAGTCTTTCAATTGCTTTGTGCCTAGGTAGGACTAGAATTCCCAGTTTCCCAGAGTCTAGTCTGATTCCTTAGCCATTAGGGCAAATTGGTTCTCCAGTTTAACAAAAGCAATTCTCAATTTGATCCAAGGATGAGATGATAGTAGAACAGGGCAACAGTGTTTGATCATTGGGTAAAGGGTAAGCTTTCACACAAGCAGCTGAGTTCTTGATAAAGTATCCAACATATGAGTTCATATTTGGCCAATAAAACTCAGGATGGAGAATCTGTTTGGATTGCACCACATCTTGATGTTTTCATCAGCTTTAGCAATTTGCACATACTAATTCTGGGATATCAGTTCATTCATTCTGCATATTCTTAGATTATTGCAGTGGAACAGGGATTGCTTGTGGTCATTGATTGGGGTTTGACCCATATGTTGAAGTGTTGTGATCAAAGCAACTTGCCAACAGTAAAACAAGGTTCTGTTAAAGATAATTCCTTAAAATTCAAATATACAGTATCTAGATCACCAACCTGACAAGCATATTCCTCTAACAATGAGTTTGATTCTGAATCAGGTAATGAAAGTCAAGAAAAGGAATCAGGTGCATTCAGATTCCAAAGTTCTGTTGTATTACAAAAGTATACAGTTGCAATCTCCAACTGAGACACTAAATGCAAGATGAGAAACCTCATATTTTCAAACCATGTGTGTGAGCAGTTGTGAGCTATCAACACAAATGGATCTCTCATAGGGAACATTAATATGTTCTATAACTTACATGGCATGTGTCCCAAAATTATGTGTGCAATAAAAAAATACATGATTCAGGAATATATTATTTAATATTGGTAATTCAATGTCCTGATGGACTTTTACATAGGAGCCTTGAACATGTATGTAGTTTAGAGCTTTCTGCTTTTCTTCCCAAAAAAGGTTGATCTACTTGAGCTAGGAATGAATGTCATCTTCAAGAAGCAAATTTTTCCATGATAGGAAATAGTTTTCAATGTTCAAAACATGATCCCATGCTTGCTTTGTTTTCTCTGCTGACAGTTACCTATGTGGCAAGGAGTAATGATGGAGCTGGCAGTGTTGGTGAGGCTTGGAGGTGGCTGTGGAAAATTAGATGGCAGCTTCTTCCTGATAGTGCAACATTAATTAATGGAATAGGACAGCGATGGTATTCACTTACCTTCGCTACCAGTTCGCAAATAGAGATGCACGCGCCATCTCTGTGCATGCGCAGAGTGTCAAAAATGGGATGTGATGACATCCGGGCAGATGGGCGGAGCCTCTCGCAGCCACTGCTACTGGTTCACCAGAACTGGATAGAACCATTTGAATAGCACTACTGGAATAGGGATGAGGCCTTCTTATCCCATCAGTCACCTTCAGCAGTGAGCGTCTTCCTCAGGGCCCCAGGTCAGCTGACAAAGCCAGGTTTTGATACCCTTCTGGAAGGTCCAAAAGGAGGGGGCAGTTTTTACCTCCAGTAGTAGAATATGCCACAGGGATGGGGCCCCAGCGGAAAAGGCTCTTCTCCTTGACCCTGCCTATTTCTATTCTCTAGCAGGCATCTCCCACTAATCTCAGTTTTCAGTACTGCCTTTACAGTATTTTCTCCATCTCATTTAGTACCCTCTCCTGTATCTGTTGGAAATTTTCATTTAACCCTGTAATTTGTTATGTTGATTTATTAAACTTCATCAGAGATGATGATGTAGGTCATGATAACTAATGATGATAATGAAGGCATGTTTGTGTGTGTGTGTGTATATGTATATGTGTGTGTGTGTGTGTGTAATCTATTGTGGGTTATGTGCTACTGAGACAACCGATTGAAACCATATTAATTTCACTCAACTATATTCAGCAATTCTGAACCCAAAGGAGCATATTAATGAAGAACATATCTGTGTATTTTGTTATCACCTTCCGTCCCATCCAATGGGGATTAATAATCCTTAGAGGCGAGTTGAACAGTTGATGGTAAAATAGGTCTAAAGAGAGCCTTGGCTGACTTTCCAAGGGACATTTCTAATCTTGCTCTAAACATCTTGCCTCTTCAGGGAGAAGTTTTCAAAGTTTTGATAATTTTAATAAGCATCTGGGGACTAAACTTAACCTGTGGTTTACATCAGAACAGAGACTTCTTCAAAGTCCTTGCTTCTATAGAATGTCATGCAGAATACTGTGCCTTCTACAGTTCTGATCTTTGTAAAATATATATTTTCCAAGGCTCTTATGACTGCTCTACCACATGCTAATCTTTTCCATGTTTCTTGTCTGCTTGTTCCTTTACCGTTGAAGAGCTAAAAAAAGACAGGACTAAATGAGAACTCATTTGTTGAAGTGAATAGATAGTGATTTCGCTATTCATAAATAAAATGGAACTTAAATTATTTGTATCTCCCTGTTGCAGAGGAAAGTAAAACTAGAAGCTCTAAAAATGAACTAAATTCAGTCCTGTTCAATCTACTTTAAAACATGAATTTGGAACAAGATGCTAGTTAAGGCACTTTGGAAAAAAAAAGTACAATATGTATGTTATTTCAATTCAAGCAAAATCCTGTATTTTTGCCATTGATACTCCGGTATTTGGAAATATTCTGTAATCGTTTCATTTTTTCTTCCCAATTTACAATTCCTTCAGTCCTAACACATGTAGGTTTAATACAGTTTTTAATAAAATTAACTTAAAACATATAAGCTCATTCCTTCATGTATTCAGCCTCAATTTCTAACAAGGAGATGTGGGAGTAGAGAAGGAAAATATAAATTAATTTGGGAAACCCCCTAAGAATGGATAGCTTTACAGCAGAGTCCTCATTGGGCAGCATGGTACCACTCAATATTATCCTGATTAGAAAGATGCAATCCATTGTTTCAGGCTTGCGGTTATGGCCATGCATAACTCAGTTACCATCTCCGGTCATATCGTGTTTTAAACAAGATATAAAATTATTCTCATCCATATTGGCCAATAAATATGATGGATTCATGACTCCTATATGCCAGATCAATCTGGCTTCGTGGAAGCCATCAGTTAGTGGATTTCAAAGAGAGTTTCTATCAACAATAGCTAAGAGTAAATAACCTCATATGATGTTGGTGTTTTTACTCCCAAAAGAAAACAATTCTTATACTTAAAAACCACAGTAATAGTAACAACATAAAGCATAATAATGATGAGGAACAATCGGATCGCCAATGCTGTCTAGAAGAGTTCAGTCTTAGCTTCCAGCAGCCATCATCAATGGTGCCATTGTCATTGTCGTCGTCATCATCATTGCTTTTCAGCCTTAAAAATCTGCACCTGAATGAGGCATCAGCAGCAGTTTATCTTTGTAAAAATTGACTCTGGTTTGGTGATCCTGCAAAAACCTTGGTGTCCAACCATATGGAACTTTACAAGTCAAACTATCACTAGTACTTGGAAACCTATAGGCAATGCAGTATATATACTGTATACTAGCACTAGTCAAAAAATGGACTGTTACATTTTGCATCAATTTTATTTTCTAAAATGTTTTCAAAGGCATTCCCATGTAGAACATATTGAAGAAGTTTAACAATGTGGTGATAAGGTGGTAATGCTCTACCTAGATCCATCCTCTTCAAGAAAGTTGAAATGAAGTTGGGCAAACTCTTTTAGTCACATGGCATTCAACAATAGCTGTGAGTTTAGGAGGACCCCCAAGTCCCCCCTCCCTCCCTCTCTTCCTTCTTGTAAAATAGTGGTGCTAAACCTAACCCAGGGCACATGGTTAATGGTTTCAAAAGCCACCAAGAGAACCAAAAAAAGTGCTTCTATCTCTGTCCCTACTAAGATTCCAATAAATGGCATCTATCTGAACAACAAATGCAGTCTCCATCCGATGCCCAGGCTTGAACCCTGAATGAAAAAGATCGAGATAATTCATTTTTCCTAGGGAACTGCAACTTAATTTTATAAATTATTCTGTTTTTCAGCTGTTTCTATTTTAATCCCTAGCCTTCTTTCATCTGCAAGAAATGCAGGCTGGAATTACACTTCAAAAAATATTTCACAGAAACACAACTAAAGATAGCACAGACACGATCATTCAGAACACATGAGTGAAAATAGGTTAACCCTGACTCCCACGTAACACAATCCTGAATTTAGTTTTCACTATTTTGAGTGCACTTTCTGATATACAGAAATCTTCATTTATTTCAGCAATGTTATTGTTTGTGGTAAGCTCACGGTGGATTTAATTAAGGAACCAGAGTTTCCCCCCATAGTATAATCCAGATTTATCAATCATAACAAGGAGTTGCAATGGATCTTATTATTAAAAATGAACAATGTTGTCTATAGATAGCGTGTTTAACCACTGAAATCCATTGTGGCTAATTAATATGTTTTTTTAAAGTGCCTTTGTGTTCTTATCTTCAGTATAGCTTTGGGAGACCCTGTCACTAGACATGTGAAAGGATATTAACAACTGGGGCCTACAGTAGATGTGAATTCCTCTATTCTTCATAGAATGGGGGGTGAGGTGGGGGAGAATCTAACTCAGAAACATGCCTTATAATGCACTGGATTATGATAATATGGTCTATATAAAATATTCTGAAAGTTACTTACCCAATATTTAAAATGTGTACAAAGAAAGAGATATCTTTTTTAAAAAGTTTTATTGGATTTTTATTTTTAAATATACATCAATATCAATACATGAACAGTGTGGCCTCTTGATATAATTCATTTTGATACAAACAGCAGGGATAATAACAATAATAGTTGTTACATCAATAAGATTTATATAATCCTGGTATTGATATATATAATTGTTTTAGAGTAGTTATTCAATATTTCAATGTTCCATTTTAATGCCAATGATATTATTAAGCATACATAGTAATACCATCTTTCAATCTCTAATCTTTCTATCTAATTAATTACTGATTACTTATATTCTATTATATAAAATATATATCTGCTAATATTCCCCCTATTTCTTATTTCTACCTCTATTCTAACTTCTAGTCAGGCCACCATTACTAATTCTAGTGTTAATACACTTGTTTATATTAGGACATAGTCCTTCATTATTTGGTGTTCAAAGTCACAATACACCATTCAAGTACCAGTCATCCTATTATTTAAATATACCTAATAATACCATCTTTCAACCTCCAATCTTTCCATCTAACTATTGCTTTATATAAAGGTGTGTATTCTTATTTCTACCTCTATTCTAGTTTTTAATCAGACCATCATTATATTAGAAAAAAGAAGAAAAAATAGTAATAATTCCTTGCTATCCATCATCTCTTGCCTGTTTTAATACTTCAATGTTTATTCATTTTTTGGCTTGCCTCCTATACTCCTCTCTTGGATCTTTGTCTCTATCAGCATCTGTGCCTTCACTATTCAGTCCGAATACTTCTCCCATCTCTATCCTCCTAAGCTGCCAGGTCTTCAGAGTGTCCTCCCAAACCCTTATCTCCCTTTCAAAAGTATCTTCCAGGTTATCCTATTCCATTTTTAAACCTCTTAAAGTCCTTTTCCCTTTGTTTATTTCATCAGTCATTATTATCTTTATTGTCTTTTCCTTCTCATCTTCTTGCTTTGTTTGCTGGTTTGTCTATTCTATCTTTTCCTCCATTCTTTCTGCTGTCTCCTCTCTTTTCTGGGCTCTTTCATCTTCATTTATTATCAGTTGTAGCATATTTTCTATTTTCCCATTTATGTCTTGCATTAGGTTCTTTATCTCTCTGTGGTTCTTTGTCATAGTACCCCTAATGCTTTGAAACATCAATGCCATTTCTCTTGAAATCTCACTCATTTCCCCCTGATGGAGCATCTTGTCTTATTTTAGTAAGTCCCGCTCTTGCTCAAGCCCAAAAACAATATATTTAAGGAGCTCTGGTGGCTCAACAGACTAAAGCACTGTTATTAACATCCACTTACATCTGCTGCCTGCAATTACTGCAAGTTCAAATCTCACCAGGCTCAAGGTTGACTCAGCCTTCCATCCTTTCTAATGTTGCAGGAAAAGAAACGGGACTAGGCCAAGCTCTTCAATGCAGGAAAAAGTTTATTGTGCACGGTTCAAACAGCCCAAAGGCGAACAAAAAGTCTGAACGCCGATGGCTTCTTCTGGCCATGTATTTATACAGTTTAAAGGCAAAATTATTACAGAGAGTGATACATTTCACACGTAGAAGCTGCCCTTTCATCTATCTGTGGGAAAGGAAATAACAATCTTCTTCTCACATACTCAGGTTCTCTGCTCCGGAGCTCAAGACATAACAAAAGAAGATAAGAGGCTAGGAGACGCGTCAAGGGCAATAAAGGAAGCAGCACCCCTTATCCAGGGATATGCATGACATTTGGGATGCAATAAACATTAAACAACAGGATGTATCTGTTTAGGGTCAGTTTGCCCTTTTACAATTCTGTACCTACGTCAAATACCTTTTGCCAGCTTAGCACCTTGGCATGGAAGAGGCACTTCTGTCTTGACCAAAGATTTAGAATTATAATATTTGAATTTTGTCCCAATATTGGATCTTAGCCTGGCTCACTAAGGTAGGTAAAATGAGGACCCAGATTATGGGGGCAATAAACTGACTTTGTATAAATATACAAAAGTATGAAGGCTATTGCTTAACCCATTGTAAGCCGCCCTGAGTCTCTGGAGAAGGGCAGCATATAAATCAATTTAAAAAAAAAAAAAGTCCAATGTTGTTCCTCAGAAAGTTCAATAATCATAGTTCTTTACATCTCAGGATTATTAATCAGTTCAATTTAAGTAGTCCAAGTCGGCTATTCAAGTAGATTCAAGTAGACAGTTTCAGGATTTTATAATGCCTTTCCAAAACAACGCCTACCCAGTTTAAAAATCCAATTTTCTATGTTTTAAAAGATCTTTAGCTTTTTTCCTTTTAGTTCCTTTCTTTCGGGTCTAGGATTTTTCTCTCTATGATAGTTCACTGCTTTAAGAAATAATTCTAAGAGTCTCTTTTCCTAGATTTTCCATTCTCTCTCTTTTTTTAAAGTTAGGGTCTAAATAAAAAAGGAATCTTCTCACCAAGCTCCAGTCACTGTTCATGTACACCGCTCCGGCACATTTCTTTATTGCCTCGGTTGTCCCAGCTTCATGGCAGCCATGATGGCTGCCTCGTCTCCTCATTGTGGATGAGAGACAAGAAGCCCTGGGTTAAGCAGGAGAGTTGTGGCTCTCTGAGACCTGCAGGGCACCCCTCTTTATTTCACCACCCCTAGAAAGGGGGTGGTGACTGGGTTTGCGTGCATGCGTGCCCACATCCATAATTCTATGCGCCCTGTTCCTGCACATGCGCACGTGACCCCCTCCCCTCCACTCCTGGCACCTATGGCCCAGTAGGTCTGTTTTTCTGTCTCACCTGGCTCCAGATCCTCTCTATGAGTCTGGGGAGGGCAAAAACGGGCCTTTCCCACCCCCCAGGCCCTCCAGAGGCAGGAAACAGCCTGTTTCCCTACTTCTGGTGGGCCCAGAAGGCCCGAAAATCAGCTGGTGTGCACTGGAGCTAAGCTCGCGTGCCCACTGATATGGCTACGCATGCCACCTGTGGCACGTATGCCATAGGTTCGCCATCATCGACCTAGACTTATATACCACCCCATTATTTGCTTTACAAATAATGTGAAAGATTAGTATGATAACAATGAATGTTAACAACTACGTCAAGTTTTTTTTTTAAATTCAGAGCAAGAAATAAATTATTTTTGACCCAATACCAGTTGGGTGACCTTGGGCCAGTCACTCTCTCAGCCCTAGGCAAAGGATCTTCTTCCAAAATGTCTGGAAGCTCATTGTCAAATTTCTTCTAACTCAAGGTCTTTAGCTTTTCTTTCAGAATGCAAAGGCAGGTCATTGTGGCCTTTGCATTGGAATTATTGGCTGATGAGAAAACTTCTATATCTCAGAACATTTTTCCCTTTTCTTAAAGTTCCTACATGATGAAACAGTCTTGTGTCAGCTTGACAAAAGAGTGAGACAAGGCTATATATTCTCTCCTTGTTTATTGAGGTTATAAGCTGAATATAGGGAATTTAAGGAAAGCTGAACTGGAAGAAGATGAGTGTTGTTTTAAAACTGGAGGGAAAAAAACATCAATAAGCTGCACTAGGTTGATGATAGACAAAATTGCAAGGGATTTGCAAGCTCTAGTAATAAAAGTCAAGCATAATGAAAAAAAAAAGTGGGAATAAAATCAAAGGTGAAGACAACCAAACTAATGACAACAGATACAACAACCAGCCTTAGAATTGACAATGAAGCTATCAGAGTGGTAGATAACTTATTCCTTTTAGAATCTAGGAACAAGCAATCAAGAAGGGTGCTACAGAAAAGCAGTTGGTAGAGAAGGCTCTAAATGTAGGGATGGCAGGTAAGAGATGAAGAGAATGACCAGAAACAAAGTGGATGGACTTAGTTACAGTGGCAATCAGTGCACTGTTGGGAGACCTGAAAGACTAGGTTAGGAACAGATTATCATGACAAAAAGAAAAAGAAGTCATTGATGTGATCACTAAAAGTCAACACTTATTTGATGGCACATCATTGATCAATCAAAGCTTCTAATGTCAATTGAACCTGAAAACCACCTTAGAATTTTGAACATTCCCTGAAGTATGTATGACGTTTTGTTCAGGGGTGAAATCCAGCAGGTTCTGACAGGTTCTGTAGAACCTGTAGTGGAAATTTTGAGCAATTCGGAGAACCGGTAGCGAAAATTTTGAGTAGTTCAGAGAACTGGCAAATACCACCTCTGGCTGGCCCCAGAGTGGGGTGGGAAAGGAGATTTTGCAGTATCCTTCCCCTGGAGTGGGGTGGGAATGGAGATTTTGCAGTATCCTTCCCCTGCCATGCCCACCAAACCACACCCACCAAGCCACGCCACACCCACCAAGCCATGCCCACAGAACCAGTAGTAAAAAAATTTGGATTTCACCACTGGTTTTGTTATGTTTAAATAGTTAAGAATATAAATACTGTATGCTTAAATTGAGAATGGCATTTTCCCCCTTTCTCTTCTATTTCCTTTCCTTGCAATAGCTAATAGTATATATGATATTTCTGACACAAAACAATATTGCATGCAGCTGCTGAAGTTATTATCTATGACGGGTAAGACATGGATGGTTATTCATTAAAAAAATTGTTGTCTTTAATATGCCACAACACTTGGAATTCAATTTACATTTTATCATTAACTTAATTAATTCTCACTAGGAGGTGCTGTTGCCATTTTGAGCCTATATTTTTTCAATCAGCAACTAGAAATAATTCTCACCACTACTTTAAAAGCAGAACTGATGCTTATATTACACAAAATCTCCCACACCAATCAGTGCCTGTCACTGAGATTATCATAGGATATCCTCTTCCAAATTCTTCCATCATGGAGAATGTAGGTTGGTGCTTTCTTTATAATGGCACCTCATTCAGCTCTCCTTCTCCCAAGCGTTTCAATACATTTTCTGTATAAGATACTCAAGGATCTTATTTTTGTATTATAGCTTCCCTTGAAGCACCATTAGGTGGAAGGAAGGAAGGAAGGAAGGAAGGAAGGAAGGAAGGAAGGAAGGAAGGAAGGAAGGAAGGAAGGAAGGAAGGAAGTCTAACCCTCACTCAAACCTCTATGAATACAAGTTAATAAGGCACATGTCTTCTCCAAAATGTCTACATCCAGTGCTATTCATATACAAATAATAATGCAGAGTTTTTAACATATGAAATGTGGATGCTAAGACTTTATGCTATTTAAGTGGTTGCTCACAAAATATTTTCCTAAATTTTATGATAGAATTAAAAGAATATAAAACAAAACACTACTGAAGCTGTTTGGAAGAAGAAGAAAGAATGTCCTTCCCTGTATGTAATCATTATATATTCTTAGGTTCAATACTTTTTAGAATATGAATATCTCACTTTTCTTCCAAGAAGATCATGGTACCACTCATAATTTTATTCTCACCACAGGCATTGACTGAATGATGAACGAGCTGCCCTAATGGCTAGAAGGGAATTGAAATCCAGTCTCCCCTTCTTCCTTTTGCATTGTACTCATGGCATCTGATTGGCTTTCCAAAACAAGCAACTGTTGATATTTTTGTTTTGCTTATAAAACAGAAGACAAAATAAGGAAATCTCTGAAAATCTGTTTATTTCAGCAAGCATGAGGATTCCAGAGAAATGGGGAACCTGTGAAATGCTTATCTTGCATGCAGGACTCTAGTCCACTCTCCTGCACTTTTGGTTTTTCTATTCTATTTTTATTTCTATTTCTGTCTAATTGTTTTTAACTGATTATTATTCTACAACACTCACAGTAAAATTTGGGAAATGGGAGACTATATAAATCTGATGAATAAATTCTATTCTATTTTTATTTCTATTTCTGTCTAATTGTTTTTAACTGATTATTATTCTACAACACTCACAGTAAAATTTGGGAAATGGGAGACTATATAAATCTGATGAATAAAAAATAAATAATGAAGATGACTATGCCAGAAAGATACCGTGTTTCCCAGGGGTGGGTTCTAAATGTTTTTACTACCGGTTCTGTGGGCATGGCTTATTTTGTGGGCATGGCTTGGTGGTGGGGTAATGTGACTGGGTGGGCGTGGCCAACTTTTTTTTTTTTTAACTTTTAAACGCATTTTTTCTACAACCTTAAGAGGTTGCAGAAAAAAATGCTCTCAGGAGCCTCTGATAATCAGGCAACTCAGCTTGGATCGCCAGAGGCTTTTAAAGGCATTTAAAATGCTTTCAGAATCCTCTGATGATCCCAGCTGAGCCGCACGATCATCAGAGGCTTTTTTTTTTACTTTTAAAAGCATTTTTTTGGCCAAAGAGGTTATAGAAAAAATGCTTTTAAAAGTTAAAAAAAAAGCCTCTGATGAGATGGGTGGGGTAAGCGAGCGGCGACCGGGCCGGGGACTGGTTCGTGGACGTGGCCAGCCAATGTTATTAACGGTTCTCTGAACTACTACAAATTTTTACTACCGGTTCTTGCGAACCGTTGTGAACAGGGAGAAACCCACCGCTGGTGTTTCTCCAAAAATAAGATCCTGTCTTATATTTTTTTGAACCCTGAAATAAGCGCTTGGCCTTATTGCCATGTGCTCAAAAGCCCTATTGGGCTTATTATCAGGGGATGTTTTATTTTGGGGGAAACAGGATATACCGTATTTTCCGGCGTATGAGACGACTTTTTAACACATGAAAATCTTCTCAAAAATCAGGGGTCATCTTATATGCCGGGTGTCGTTCTCCTGTAACCAGGCAGACCAGCCCGAAAGGCTCTGACGAGCCTTAAATGGCTCTGGCGATCCAAGCTCTGACGATCTGCTAATCAGGCAACTCAGCTGGGATCGCCAGAGCCATGGAGAAGAAAAAAAGTTTTCCCCCTCCAGCTTGCTTACCTTAGCTGCTAGTCGCAATGCTTGCCTTGCTTCGCTTGCCTGAATCCATTCCATCAGCAAGCAACTCCCTGCCTGCAATCAAGCAGGCAGGGAGTTGTGGACTTCAACTCCCAGAATTCCTCAGCCAGCAAAACAAAGCTGGCTGAGGAATTCTGGGAGTTGAAGTCTACAAGTCTTAAAGTTGCCAAGGTTGGAGACCCCTGTTCTATTGGGTAAGTTTTTTTCCTCTTTGGGATCTTTAAAAAAAATAGTTAATTGGGTTTTTTTTTAGTTTGTCTTTTTTAGACCTAGCCACTTAAAGTTTAGGAAGTTTTAAATTTAGCTTTCATATAAAAATAAAAATAAAATAAAATAAAATAATATTTGTGCAGCTTTCTGAGATTTAGTGTGTTTTTGTAGTGTTTCACTCTGTTAGGATATGGTTTGAGCCTAACTAGTTGTCCAGGCAATATATGTGTACTGTAACTTTAATCTGTAAATGTATTATGTGACTTTAACGCTGAGTCATGCTGTAATTAGGTAATGACAGGTTGTGAGAGTATTTAAGAAAGCTCCTGTAACATATTCAGTGGCTAGCTAACTATGCTGACCTGAGCTATGCTATGCTGAGCTGAACTGAGATGATATGATGAAGCTGCTATGCTATGCTGCCATTGTGTATGAAGATGATGAGATGATGAAGCTGATATAAGCTACCGTTGAGACGAGTTGCTATCTGCTAATCATCGTTTGATGGATCTGCAACCATCGTGGTTTGTGAACCAGAGTGAGTTTGTTATTCTAACCAACTACTGTTTGTTGGGTAAGAAGATTCTGTAACTACTGGACTGATTTACTGGCAAAGACTTGGAATTTGTTTAAAGACTATGAGACTGTTTTTCTACTATAAAGTAAGCTTTTGATGTTTGCATAACTCTTATTCATTGCTCTCAGCAACGTTTCCTTGTGCATTTACTCTGCTGGTTGGTAACACAACACCAATATCCTTAACACACTCTAACTACACAAACACACAAAATCTCACAAAGCTGTATGTGGAATTTTGTGTGTGTAAAGTGTGAAAGTTGGGTTTTTGGGCTTTTTGTGGCTGTGTGAGGTTCCTGCTTGTTGCAGGGGCTATTTTGGGTCTAGTACAGCTGCTTTTACATTGTGGGTGAGCCAGTTGTGTTGTGTTGTGTGTGTGTAAAGTGTGAAAGTTGTTTTTTGGGGCTTTTTGTGGCTGTGTGAGGTTCCTGCTTGTTTCAGGGGCCATTTTAGGTCTAGCACAGCTGCTTTTACATTGTGGGTGAGCCAGTTGATATTTTTTAATTTTTATTTGGTGTGCGTTGGAAGAAGGGTAGTCTTATATGGCGAGTATAGCCCAAACCCTATATTTTAACAGGAAAATTCGGGGTCGTCTTATACGCCCAGTCGTCTTATATGCCGGAAAATACGGTACTTTGTGCAGTATTGCACAAATTAAGAATCAATTTAACCACATTTTAACCATATCTCTCCTGAATACGGATTATAAAATTTGTGTGAAAGTATTAGCCAACAGATTAATGCCAGTTATTCAAGAGGTGATTCATCATGATCAAGCAGGATTTATAGAAGGCGGATATATGAAGGATAATGTGAGGCAAATTATAGACTTATTGGAATATCTTGAGAAGAATAAACAGTTCTCTGCAGTGCTGGTGTTTTTGGATGCGAAGAAAGCCTTTGATCAAGTGAATTGGAACTTTCTATTAAAGACTTTAAAAAAGATGAACTTTGGGGATCAGTTTGTACAGGCGGTTTCAGCAATTTGTCAAGAACAAACAGCACAAATTATTATTAATGGAAGTTTAACTACAAATTTTAGTATCGAAAAAGGCACAAGACAAGGTTGTCTGTTATCCCCGTTGTTGTTTATTCTAACTTTAGAAGTCTTGTTGAATACAATACGGGACTCGAGTACTTTGAAGGGAATAATGATAAGGCAAGAGGATTACAGAACAAGGGCATTTGCAGATGATCTGGTTGTTACCCTAACACAGCAGATGGAATCAATAATTCAGATGAAAGATATTATAGAAGAATATGGTATGGTATCAGGATTTAGACTGAATCAGAAAAAAACCAAGATGATAGTTAAAAATATGACAGTTGATCAAAAGAAGGAACTGGAAAGGAAGGCAGGCTTTGAAATAGTATCAAAGGTGAGATATCTAGGAGTTCAAGTTGCAGATTCAAATATAAAACTGTTTCAAAATAATTATGAGGTGTTGTGGCGAAAGGTACAAAAGGATATGGAAACCTGGAAAAAACTGCAGCTGTCTCTACTTGGAAGAATAGCAGCAGTTAAAATAAATGTTCTACCTAGATTTTTATTTTTGTTTCAAATGATTCCGGTGCTTAAAAGTGATAAACACTTGATGGAATGGCAAAAAGGAGTGAATAAGTTTGTTTGGAATGAGAAAAAGCCAAGAGAATTATGCAAGATGTTTGTGAAAAGGGTGGTCTTAAACTTCCAAACCTGCAATTGTATTATGAAGCTGCAGCATTTACACAAGCAAGTGACTGGTTTGGAAGGACAAAGACTGGAATATTGAATATTGAGAGTTATGATCTTGAATTTGGTTGGCATGCATATTTATTTTATGAAAACAAGGTGGATAAAGTATTTAATAGCCATATACTTAGAAGCTCCTTGATGAGAGTATGGAAGAAGCACCGACTCAAATGGGATTATAAAATACCATTGTGGTTGGATCTTGGTCACATTATACGGAATATAAATATAAAGTCACTCGGGAGGTTTTTATACAAAGAAGAACTTTTTAATGATGGGGGCAGATGGCAACTAAAGACATTGAACACACTGTTGGAAAAAGGGATTAATTTAACTTGGTTACAGTATAATCAACTTCAATTGAGATGGAGAGAAGATCAAAAAACTGGTTTAATGTTGCATGAAGAAGAATTGGTTAGACAGATAAAAGAGAAAGGCCCAATGCATATTAAGAGGGTTTATAATGTTTTGTTAGAAAGAGATTCAGAAAATGAATTGGTTAAAGATTGTATGATAAAATGGGCGCAAAATTTTGGAGAACCAGTTATATATTTTTCTTGACTGTACACCGCCTTGAGTCCTACGGGAGAAAGGCAGTATAGAAATATAATAAATAAATAAATAAATAAATAAATAAATAAATAAATAAATATGGAAACTTGGGAAAAATATGGGTTCAGAATGTTAAATTCACACAGTCGCAGAATTTGAGGGAAAATTTTTATAAAATGTTTTATAGGTGGCATTTAGATCCTAAGAAATTGTCATGCATGTATCCTAATGTTCAACCGAAATGTTGGAGATGTGATTGCTTAGATGCTACATATTATCATATATGGTGGACATGCAAGAAAGCAAAGGCTTTTTGGATAAAAATTTGGTGGGTTATGCAAAATGTCTTGAAGAAAGAAATTCAATTTTCTCCTCAATTGTTTTTACTGGGTATAGTTAAGGGTTTTTCAGTGGGTGAAACAAAATTGATATTGTATATGGTGACAGCAGCTAGGTTACTGATTGGTCAATATTGGAAAAGGGATGATATGCCTACAATTCAAGAATGGACTTTGAAGATGGCCAGTTTTGCAGAAATGGCGACGATATCAGCATACTTAAAAGACCAGACTCAAGAGATTTATGTAGGGGAATGGAAGAAATGGATAGATTACGTGCAGAATAAATACCAAACTAGGAAGTACCAGATAGCCTTTAGTTAAATGTTGTGTAGAAATGTATAGTTTATAGGGGGCAAAATAGCTTATTGTTATGTAGAAATGTATAGTGCACAGGGGGGAGAATAGAGGGGTGGTAAAGTATGATATAATATAATGTGGATGGATTTCACCTTGGGGAAGTCATGGGGAGAGGGGAGGGTTTGGGGAGGTTAGGGAGGGAAGGGGGGGGAAATGGGGGAAAATTGATATTTGTAAAACTTTTTCAATAAAAAAAAAAAAGAATCAATTTAACCACAGGCAATCAGCCAGTTTTAGAGGGACTGCTCTAAAGTATTGCAGCAAAATTAAGAAGTCTTAGGACACATTTATTACAGCATAACTTGTAGAACAAGAGAACCCACCTCATCTGAGGCAATGAAATCTGAATGAACAAATAAGCAGCAGCAAGATTAATCCTCAGTAGTTTTCACTATATGGGGAAGGGGTCGTTCCAATTTCATAGACCAGCAAAACCATTTTTATTTATGCTTTTAGTCTTCCTTCCTTCCTTCCTTCCTTCCTTCCTTCTTTCTTTTTGGGTAACTCTGAAAGGAAATGTTGCAACTGTCCAAATGCAATTAAATAGTATACAGAGGAATGCAATGATGACATACAGTGGGAAAGAACTCTCCCAGGACAGCAAATACAGCAAGTCTAAACCACAGTCAATGTAAACAATGAGTTGCAATGTTAAAGTGATTGGGATATTGGGCTATTGAACAAAAGCAGTGGCAAACTGCCTTTAGATCCTAGATTAGTAGTGAGTTTCATATATGCACTGGTGGCAAAAAAATGGGCTGAAGAAGGCATGAGACTATCCCCAATATTTCTGCAGCTGATCAGCACTGAAGTCTGAATAGAGTTGGCAAGTATAATCAAAGCCTCTTTTCACCCTGGAGAGTATTGTCTTACGAGAGTTTCCAGTCATGCAGGTGAACTTAACTAAAATGCTGGACATTTGCCTAGAATCAAAGCTAGAGGTCAAGTGCGCCTCTACAGCAGGGTTTTCCAACCTTGGCAACTTTAAGATGAGCGGACTTCAATCTCCAGAATTCTGGGAGTTGAAGTCCAGGCATCTTAAAGTTGCCAAGATTGGGAAACCCTGCTGTACAGAAACATTAGAAATGGGACTTGGGTGCATGCTATAACTTTGTACATACCGTTAACACTTATAAATCCAAGCAATTGAGGCTAATGAAGCATAGCTATCACTCATACATACATTGTGATTTAAGCTTGTGCATGTTCCTCTGAGTTCCTTGAAGGAAACATAGGTAGAAATTGTCATAAGCAAATGGCATCATTACAATTATACTCCTTTCCTGGGTTTGCAATAGCACTGGGATCTCACCAATACACATTTTGGAGCATTCCCACATGACCTCATCGCTTGATATCAATTCAGTATTGTTGTGCTCCAGTTATGTGATCGTTCAGAGAGATCTACATCGTTCCAGGCCATGGAATTTCCACAATCTTTATGTGTTAGCAGAACTTGTATATGCTTACTCCTTGTTTTTGAACCTTTTGTAGCATATTCTCTCCAATCGCCTGCACATTGGCAGGGCTTGTCCAAGAGCTCCAGGTTCATTTCTTAACATTTTACATGTTTCTGAATTCTTGGACAGCTGGACACAGAAATGGCTGAATGAATAGATATTTGGGAAAGGGAGGAAAATTCATAAATCATTCTCAAAGTCCTGTTTTCCCACAAACACTTGGAAGCAGGAGACCAATGAAACTGCATCAGTAAGAAAAAATCCTCCCTGTCATCTTTGTGCAGAGTCAACCCTCTTTCTGACACATTAGAGGCTGCAGGTCAAAAAAGTAGGAGCAGCTGCTCAGATTCATTCTCAGAGAAGGGGCATGGTTCACGAACGGTTGAAGCAGTCAATATCACAATGTTGTGACAACATGGACAGTTTAGACTTCCTACCAAATCCAAAGGGCAAAAAATGGAACAAAAACTGTCCTTGGGTTTGATTCCTGAGGATTGCGTGGATACATCCATGTACTTTTCTGGCTGCTTTGGACAACAATGGTTTGCCATTGCCACATTCTGGGGTGGTTGTTTAACTTCCCAGTTTTCTCATCTCTCCAATCATGCCTGGTCTTATTTAGCTTTCCAGCCCAGGCAAAGCCAGCCAGATCCTGTATATCCTCAGTGATCCCCTCAAGGAGGAAGCATACTTTCAAAAAGAGGGCCAAAGAAAGATTGAATCTGTACATGATCTGCATCTGCTGATGTATTGCTGCCCTCAGTGAACATTGAGAAATGCAATATAAATAGAAATACAATCAATCTCACTATAGTGAGAAGCATATAGTTAGCTGTAATATCCGCCTTCTCGTGTAGGTCTCCAACAGCTCACTGTTTATGGTTGATATTGAACGATGAAGCCCTCTCCCTTGCTTCAAGAAAGGACTGTCCTCTGCATTCTAACTCTGAAGGGGGACACAGGCACTGCAAAGCGTGTAACTCCTGAGCATGGACAGTAGAAAAAAAAATAGGCAATTGCCTGAAGTTTTCCCCTCTGTAAGGATTTGCCTCCAATGGTCTTCCTCCCTCCCTCCCTCCCTCTCTTCCTTCCCTCCTTCCCTTCCTTCCCTCTCTCTCTCTCTTCCTTCAATCTTTCCTTCCTTCCCTCCTTTTCTCCTTCCTCTTTCCCTTCTTTCCTTCCTTCCTTCCTTCCTTCCCTCACCCCTCCCTCCCTCCCTTCCTTCCTCACTTACTCTGAAGCAATAGCATTGTTTACCTGCTAGTCCCCCACCCCTGCCTCTGCCCTCACCCCCGCCCCCCTTTCTAGGAACATTGTGTTCTTTACTGCAGCTTGTAGTTATACCCTGGAGCAGAAAGTGTATTTCCTCCCATCCTCCCTTTTACAGGTGGCAGAAAAGGGCCTGGAGATTGCAATCATACCAGGCAAGACTGTCAAGCAAGATATAGGACAAAACGGTCAACAGTTAAGATCACCATCGTTTGTTTACTGACCTAGCAAGGAATAAAATAGCCAGGGAAAATCTCACCTGTCTGGCATGGAGCTGTTAGAGGTACAGAAATTCTAGCACTGCTATCAGTTGTGGTCAGGTCTGTTTGTCCTGCCCAGGCTGATTGATGGGAATAAATCTGAACATTTCATTGTTCGGTAATTTCGCAAGGACTCAATTGGACTTGGGGGGGGCAGTTTATTCTGCCAAGGAGGTCTGAGTTTCTCTAGGCTGCCCTGTTCACCCAGGTGATAAATTTGCATTTAAAACCCAAGAAGTGATTTTTAAAGAAAGTCCAGGACCACACACACACACAAAAATCCTGAGACCTCCAGACACACTTCGTTTATTGTTTCATTCTGCTCCACTGCCGTTTTAAAATGGCAAGTAATACATCAATACTGTGAATAAAATAGATGATCAATAAAATTTATTGCACAAATTCCTGTTTTGGTGAAAAATAGGAAGAAAAGCCCAGTAGAACTGACCTGCAAGGAAAGTTAGAGCAAAGCAATCTGAGAAACCCATTCTCCCCAAAAAAGTGAAATAAATAAGAATCCACCACAGTGAATCCACAACTGTGAAGAACAATATGAACTAACAGCGGGCTCTTAGTATTTGTTAATAGTATTTGTTTAAAAAAATAGGGAATTTGGTTACATATAATTGGAATATAGTTCTCAAGGAAACATGGTCTTTGGTTTTTTGTTTTTTTTTGTCAGTGCTATGCAAGTTGTTCGTGTCACCAGAGTGAAGAGAAGATTCAGAGAGAGCAACATGGGATTTGTTAGATCGGCGCAGGAAAGGAAGACGTGACCAGCTCGTTACATTAGTAACCTTTATTGAGTACAAGAAACAGTAGCAAGACTGGCTGTGCGCTGCCGGGGCTCTCCTTATATTCGCTCCGGCAGACGCACTGCCCCCTGACAGGGATTCAAATCTTCCCGCCCGGTGGCTGGCAGCCAATCCGGGCGGATGTCCTTATAAGGACATAACACTCCTCCCCCCTAGTCCAAAGAAAAAACAGTTCAGAGTTCGTCAATAAACGTGACGTAGTCCCGCAGATACGTAGGACGCCTAGGCACCCTACTTGACCTGCGCAGTCTCATTTCTTCCGCGTCCCCGCCCTGGACGGACGGGGTTCCTGTGGCTCCTGGCTCCTTCCCCGGAACCGGGCTCGGTTCGGCTGGCGAGTGTGCGGGGTCACCCTCAGCGCCTCCAGCCGGACCGCAGACCTTGGATGGCTGGTTCTGGTGGTCTTCCTCCTGGCCTGTGGATCTTTCGCCTCGGCGGTGCTGTTCGGTCTCGACCCGGGAAGAGCGTCTGAGTCTTGGTAAGACCCCGGCTGTCACTTGCTCTTCCTGGGTCTCCCGGTGGCTGCGGTTCTGCTGCGGCCCGGTTCGCTGTGGTCCGGAGGGTGGTTCGGGCCGGTGCCCTTGGGTCCGGTCTGCTCGCTGTGGGTGGTGTTGGTTCGGGTAGCGGTGTCCGACCTTGCAGGGGTGGCGCAGGTCTCCTTTGCCGGGCTGGCGCTGGCCTTCCCCGTCGGGTTGGTGGTGGTCGACCTGGTCGGGGTGTCATTGTGGGGCTTCCTCCTCGGGCTGGTGGAGGTCTCCCCTGCCGGGGTGGCGCAGGCCTCCCTGGCCGGGTTGTTGTCGGCTTTCCCTTCCCCCTAGTCCCTGGTCTACCGCCAGTTGGTGGTTGGGGTCGTCTGGGTTGGGTTGTTGTTGCCGGGTTGTTTCTTGCGTTGGGCGGGGGTCCCCCTCGCCGGGGAGTCGTGTGCCACCCTCGCCCATGTGCTGTGGTGTGCCCATCTGCGAAGGTCCCCGGTCTACTCGCCTTGCGTTGAGGTCTCCCTGGTAGGGCTGCCGTGGGTTGCCTTCACTGGTAGGGTGCGGTGCTCCCCTTCTGGGCAGGTCCCGGTCTACCTGCGGGCTGGGTCGGGGGTCCCTGGCCCTGCTGTGCCGGGTGCCCACCTGGTCGGGTTGGTGTTGCCATCCCCCGTGTGGTTGGCCCCGGTCTACCTCGCTGCACTGCCGACGTGACAGTGCCTGGTAGTGTGCTGGGCCGACCTCGTCGGGATGGCGTTGCTCTGCCTTGCAGGGGTGTGGTAGGCCTACCTCGTCTGGGTGTTGTAGGCCTACCTCGCCGGGGTGTTGCAGGCCTACCTCATCTGGGTGTTGTAGGCCTACCTCGTCAGGCTGGTTTTCGTGTGCTCCCCCCCACCTTTTCCGGAGTTGGTCAATGTGACGTCTCACGACCTGTCCATCTTCCAACTCGACGGTGTAGGATTTGGGGCCGGTTGTGCTGGCAATCTTCCCCTTCAGCCACTTAGGAGAGCCGTTGAAATTCAGCGCGAAAACTGAATTCCCTTTGCTGAAGGCGCGAAGCAGGCGGCTGGCGGTTGCGGTCACTTCCGGGCTGTATTGGGGGTGCAGCCGGTCCAAGGGTGACCTCAACCTTCTGCCCATCAGGAGTTCGGCCGGGCTCTTGTGGGTGGTGGCATGCGGCGTGATGTGCTGGGTGAGGAGGAAGTTGTCGATGCGTTCTTGCCAGTCTCCCGGGCCCATCTTGGTGAGGGCTTCTTTTGTGAGCCGGACCATCCGTTCCGCTTGTCCGTTTCCGGCCGGCCTGTACGGAGCGGAGAGGGCATGGCGGATGCCCAGTCCTGCCAGGAAGGACTCCATGGCCAGGGATGTGAGCTGGGGGCCGTTGTCCGAGACCAGCACGTCCGGTAGTCCGTGGGTGGCAAACAGGCGGCGCAGGGCTCGGATCGTCGCTTCTGTTGTGGTAGATGCCATGGGTACTACCTCGAGCCACTTGGAGAAGGCATCTACCACGATGAGGAGGTGCTGCCCTTGCATCGGGCCCGCGAAGTCGATGTGGACCCTCGACCATGGGTTGCTGGGGGTCTCCCAGTTCGTGACTTCGGATTGTGGCGGTGCTGGGCGGACTTCTTGGCACGGGTCACATCTGGAGACCCATTGTTCAATGTCTCTGTCCAGTGAGGGCCACCAGACGTAACTCCGTGCCAGGGCCTTCATGCGGACGATGCCTGGGTGCCCGTTGTGCAGTGTCTCTAGCGTCCGCCGTTGCAGAGTGCTTGGGATCAGCACCCTGTCTCCCCATAGCAGACAGCCCTTTATGGTGGACAGCTCCGTCTGTTTCCTGGTGAACGGGCTGAACCTCTCTTCCGTCTGTTTCGATGGCCACCCCCTGAGGATCCAGGACCTTACTTGGCGGAGGGTGGGGTCTCTCTGGGTGTGCGCGGCCACATCTGCGGAGGAGACTGGACAGCTGGCGTCGTCATCTATGTGGAATAGATGGAGCGTGGGGGCTGGGTCTTCCACCGGGTTCTTCGATGGGCATCTGCTGAGTGCGTCGGCGTTTCCTATGGCTGTGCCTGGCTGGTGCACGAGCCTATAGGAGTAGCTGGCCAGGAAGATGGCCCATCTCGTCATCCGCGGGGACATGAAGGTCGGGGTGGGTTGGTCGCCTGCGAGGAGTCCCAGGAGTGGCTTGTGATCGGTGACTATGGTGAAGCGCCTTCCATAGAGGTATTCGTGGAAGCGCTTCACTCCTGCCACGATGGCCAGGGCTTCTTTGTCCAGCTGACTGTAGTTCCGCTCTGCGCCGGACATGGTTTTCGAGAAGTAGGCGATGGGGGCTTCCGTGCCGTTGGGCAGCTCGTGGCTGAGGACTGCCCCCACCCCGTATGGCGACGCGTCGCAGGTCAGCTTGATGGGGAGCGTCTCGCTGTATTGGATGAGGACGCTTTTGGACGTCAGTAGTCCCTTGATGGCCCGGAACGCTGCTTCCTCTTCCTGGCCCCACTTCCAGGAAGCTGATTTCCCCAGCAGGCGGTGGAGTGGCTCAGCAACTGTGGCTTTCTGTTTTAAGAAAATGGCGTAGAACTTGAGCAACCCAAGGAAAGCCTGAAGCTCCGTTTTGTTTTTTGGGCTTGGAGCTTCATGGATTGCTTCCACTTTTGATTTGGTGGGGTGGATGCCTGTGCTATCAATGAGGTAGCCCAGGAACTCGACTTCCTGTACTCCTATGATGCACTTGTCCCGCCTGACCCTCAAGCCCTTGGCCTTGAATCGCTGCAGGACAAGCCTGAGCCTTTCAAGGAGTTGAGCTCTTGAGTCACCGGAGACGAGCACATCGTCGAAGTAAGGCACCACCCCTGGAACGCCTTGGAGGAGGCGTTCCATCATGGATTGGAAGATGCCGGGGGCAGCGCTGACTCCAAATTGGAGCCGGTTGCATTTGAATGCCCCCCTGTGCGTGACAATTGTTTGAGCCTCCGCCGTTTTTTCGTCCACTGGCAGTTGCTGGTAAGCCTGGGCCAGGTCCAGTTTCGCAAAAATTGATCCAGATCCCAGGGAATGCAGCAGGTGTTGCACCACTGGGACTGGGTATGCGCTCTGTGCCAACGCCTTGTTGATGGTACAACGGTAGTCGGCGCAGATGCGCACAGACCCATCATGCTTCAGTGGGGTCACAATGGGGGTCTCCCATGAAGCATGATCGATCGGTTCCAGGACGCCCTGGGCGATCAGCTTATCCAGCTGCTCATCTACTTTGGGCCGCAGGGCAAACGGAACTCGGCGGGGCTTGAGCCTAATTGGGGTGATTCCCTTGTCCAGATTGAAGGAGATTGGCCTCCCCACAAATTTCCCCAGCTTACCATCGAAGACTTCCTTGAACTCTTCGATGAGGTAGTCGAGTTCGTCCCTGCCAATTTGGTTGATGCCCTCGATTGAGAGCCCCAGCGGCTTGAAGCACTCCACTCCTAGCAGGTTCGGTCGGCTGTCCCGTACGACGGTGATGGGGAGCTTGCCTTCGAACTGCTTGTAGGTGACCCGGATGTTGGCTCTTCCTAGCACTCCGATGGGGTTTCCCCCGAAGTCGACGAGCTTGGAGTGTAGTGGCTTCAGCTCTCGCTTGGTGATGCTGGGTTGCAGGCGCTTCAACTGCTGCCAGTCCATGATGGAGTAGACCGAGCCGGAGTCTACCTCCATTTTGCAGGGTGCTCCTTCCACGTGGATGGTCACATGGAACTTGGTGGCACTGTCTGACGTCGTGTGAGCGATGGTCGTCTGGTGGACCGCTCCGCTCCGGGGAAATTCGTCGTCTCTGCGTCTGGAAGGGCCAGAGGACCGTTTGGATGACCTCTGATAATCCTTCCGATTCTCGCGGGGACGGTGGCTGGAGGGCTCTGGGGCTGGTTCCTCAGCTCTGCAAGCTTCGGCGATGTGACCCCTTCTGTTGCAGCGTCGGCAGGTCGCATCTCTCCACTTGCAGGTTGCTCTGGCATGGTCCCCTCTGCAGCTGGCGCAGCGCTCCCCTTTGTAGTTCCGTTGGGCGGTTTCCCACCTTGGGGGTCTGGATACCTTGTGGACGGTGGACTCTCCCTCCGACTCGGATCCAGCCGTGGAATCCTCTGTTGAAGATTGCTCTGTGGAGCGAATCTTGTGGATTCCCTTGGCTCTGCTTACTGCGGCAGCTGCTTTCTCTGAGATTTCGGATGCGGTGGCTTCCTCCACCACATCCTTGAGCACGAGCTTCTTCCTGCTCAGGAATTTCTTTTGCAGGCCTCTGTCCCTCATGCCGAAGACCACGCGGTCAGCGATGGCATTGTCCACGTGGTCGAACTCACAGCTGGCTGCGATCTGGCGTAGGGCGGCCACGAATTCCTTGATCGTCTCACCCTCCTTCTGGTCCCGTTGGTGGAAGGTGAAACGGTTCGCCACCGGTGTTCCTGTTGGGGCATAGTGGTCCTCCAGGATCTGCAGCAGGTCTGTCCATGGCACTTCTTCGATGTCTCGTGGTGCTACGAGATCGATTGCCATGTCGAGGACCTCGGAGCCGCAGTTGGCCAGGAAGATGCCCTTCTTCCGGTCATCATCGGCATCCCTGATGTTGTTGCCTCTCAGGTATTGCCGGAATTTCACTACGTAGGATTTCCACTTGTCCTTCCCTGGGTGGAAAGGAGCAAGGGCTGGCAAAGTGACTTCAGCGGATGCCATGCCTTTGGAAATGCCTACTGTAGTTCCCGGTGCCGGAGTCTTGTCTTGTTGGCTTGGTGCCGCGAGGTTCGTTCTTCTCTCAGTCCTTCGTCGCCAGTGTTAGATCGGCGCAGGAAAGGAAGACGTGACCAGCTCGTTACATTAGTAACCTTTATTGAGTACAAGAAACAGTAGCAAGACTGGCTGTGCGCTGCCGGGGCTCTCCTTATATTCGCTCCGGCAGACGCACCGCCCCCTGACAGGGATTCAAATCTTCCCGCCCGGTGGCTGGCAGCCAATCCGGGCGGATGTCCTTATAAGGACATAACAGGATTAAACGGTGACTCAGGCCTCATGAAGTCATAATGATGTCATACTGAAGATGTGATTTATCTAAATTGCATGGTGATGCAATGCATGTGATGTAATTACAGCTTGTACTGAACAGCTATGGGAAAGCAACTTTTTGACTTTTGACTTTGGTCTCTGCTGAAAGAAAAAAATTCAGCAGCAGTCATGCTGCAATTTAGATTATTAAAATGAAAAGGAACATGAATAGTCAGAGAGTCTTCTTTGGGGCAAGGCAGACATTTTAAAAATCAGTATATCCAAGGCTGTTTTTCCCCCATATCATTTTTTTTGTTACCATAGGGAGGATATATATCCATAAATGAAGGTATTGCTTTTTCTTTGTCTACAACAATTTGTGGCTTTCGTTGTCCAATTGTCCAGTTGCCAGGTTCATTTCTATAAATAACTGGAGAGAGAAAAATTGAGGATCCATGAGAAGTCACATCTTCTCTCAGCCACCTGATTCAACTGAATATGAACAAATGGGAGACCGATATGCCCATCTTTGCTGTGCTTTGCAGTAAATCATCTGAATCACACTATAGCATACAGCACTCAAAGCTGCTGCCCATTATAATTTTACTGCTTGAGACAAGGGAAAAGTCAAGCCCCACCCACTTTCCATATACAGATACTGCTTGGCTGACCCAAAGCCTTTATTTCAAGGTTCCCAGCTCTTTGATATCCATCACCTGAGGCAGCTGTTTCCTGCCCAGCAGTAGAACATATTTTCTGCCCAATTCCAGAAACATCCAGTTCACCAGACTGAAAGTTCTACCTCCTCAGTTTCATTATAGGTGTGAGACCTGAAAACAGTCTGGGATTGGTTTTATTTGTGCAAGGAAGCCCAGCTGGTCATAATCTAACAAAGGCAGTATATACTATAGATGACATAAAAATGGGACTCGCATCGTTTCCAAGGAACTAATTTGAGAAAGCATCTCAGACAAGCCACACCTCTATACACACAAAAAGGGCCAGGAGCATTTGTAGAGTTGCAAGATTCAGTTACTATAACTGTTTCACTAAAAGTAGTTTCAGACTTATATGGCAATGGCATCTTAGTCTGGTCTACCCTACAGGACTGATATCTATAGTATAGGGCAGTGATGGCTAACCTTTTCCGGACCGAGTGCCCAAAGTGTGCACCCGAGCCCCCAAAATGCAATGCGTCCCCGCGCATGCACACATGCCATGCATGTACCCTACTCTCCATGTATGCGTGCCTCCCCATGCCCCCCACGCATGTGCACACACCGCCCCGCACATTTGCCCTGCCCCCCCCCACACATGCATGGCAGAGACCTGAACACCAGCTGACCAGCAGGAGGCGCACATGGCGGAGCTGAACTAGGGCGATGGCTCACATGCCACCTTTGGCACGCATGCCACAGGTTCGCCATCACGGGTATAGGGGCACATCCCATTACCAAGAGGTCAGAGACAGTCCCCTTGATCCCTTCAGGTTATCTTCCTTCCCCCTCCACACAAACCCAACCAGAGGCCATTTCTCTGGGGCTTGATTTGGCGCCCCCATGCATAGAAGTCCTTGGTGTATGTGTTGGTATGTTTTCACTCACATGCTTCTTTTCAGGTAATCCTTGATTTATTACTGTTTAACGACAATTTGAAATTATTATGGCCTCAGAACAAATTACTTAAGACTTATTCTCAAAGGTCTGGGTATTGTACCACCTTATGGTCATGTGATCACAATTTGGGTGCTTGTCAAACAGCCTGCCTTTATGACCGTTGCAGAGTCTTGCATTTACATGATCGTGGCTTGTGACCTTCCCAGTCAGCTTCCAAGTAAAGTTCATTGGGGAAATTGAATTTGCTTAATGACTCTGGTGTTTTGCTTAATGATCATGGTAAAAGAGTGATAAAATCAGGTCCAGTCATGTGAATACCTTGCTTAATAATCCATTTCTTACCAATCCAATTTGCTCTTATAGTTGTGGCTGCCATCTTGACTTTTTTGACCTTACAATTGACACCTCTGGCAGTCTGTATATATGATCCTTAAGTATGTGTCTGGATATGCTCAAAATTTAACTGTCAAACAATAAATTTACAGAATCACATTGACAATTATTTAAATTATTATAAACAATGATTTAATTGATTACATTTGCCAATTCATGCACTAGTCATGTGGTCATGCTACCTGTTCGTACCAGTTCGGCCAAACCAGTAGTGATGGCGGTGGGTGGTTCGGAGAACCGGTAGCGATGGCAGCGCGAGGCTCCGCCCACCCACCTGGTTGTCGTTACTTCCTGATTTTAACCAGGAAGTAACCTAACTTTTACCTTCTGCACATGCGCAGAGGTCCACGCGCGCATGTAATGCACACAGCATGTGCACTTCTGAACCGGTAGGGAAGGTAAGTATATTTCACCCCTGGTCATGCCCCTTTTTGCGGTGCAACCTCCATAATTCCTTGAAAAGCTATTCTGACTTAACAAAAATCATGCACCCGTGGCTAGAACCCAACCCATAATTATTCAAATCCAGAGGGAGGGAGGGAGATTAGGATTAATCCAGTTAAGAAATCCAGAATTTCACTCAATTATGTATCAAATGGAGGGGAAAAAATCCTTGAGTGTGACTAAAAGTCAAGAGTTTGGAGTGTTGTGCTTCGGAAGGATACATGATGTATGTCCTTATGTACCTCATTCTGTAGGTTGTATGGTTGTAATGAAGAAGTATATAACAAGCAATTTCCATGAGATATTTTAAAAAGATAACTCCAGGGCAGGGTCAGGAAGCATCTTTAACTGCCAGAGTAATAAATTACACTTTTATGAGTCAGTTTGGTGTTGGGTGGCCCTGAAACTGAATCAAATAAATAAATAATGTGTGAGTTAAAGCCAAAAGAGAACATGGCATTAGCCACATAAACACAACATGATTAAATTCTCTTTCCATCCATTCACAGACAGCAATGCACCCCATCAATGCTTGCCCATTCTCCTGTAATTTTTGCATTGTACATCTTGCACCTCCCATTCATTTAGTCATCACCCTCTATTTTCTTGGCCTCTTTTTCTCTCCTGATTAAGAAAGAGAGATCATTTCACAGATTTATTTCACAGCCAGTTGTTGCCCCTAAACTCATAAAAAATATGATACATCAGTGGCCATAAACTGGAGCTAAAGATGAAGCAGGTTTGATGCAGTTATTGATGCATGTACTGTTTAAAATTAGGCACTGTGGTTTAGTAATTCATAAATCCTCAGATTTAAGCAGAACATATTGTAGAGCAATTATATCCTTGATATTTTCTCTTGGTTTTACCAAATGTTTCTATGTTCATCTACTAACTAGTGAATTGAGACGCTGCTGCTGTTGCCACTGCAGCTGAAGAAACTTTTCTTTCATCCCAGCCCCTTGTATGGGCGGGGAGAGCCAGGGAGGGCGAGAGCAGGACAAGTTGCTAGATTGATCTGGAAAGGAACCAGTTTAATCCCAACTATCAGGAAAAGGCAGCTGCCAGCAAGCCAAAGTCAGCCTTCTCCGATCAGAGTGGAGAAGCAGGAGGAGGAAGAGGATACCTCTCTCTTCTGGAGGAGAGACATCACCACCACCCCCAGATGCCCTCCACTGGAGAAGCCACCAAGACAAGAGCATCATCACAAGGAAAAGGCATGAGGTTGGTCTCTGTTTACTGTAGTCTTGCAGGTACAGTGAGCGCAGGGGGAGGGAGAGGAAAGATCTTTGGGAGGTGATCAAGGACAAGTGAGATGCATGTGAGAAGGAAGAGAGAAGGATGCCAATGATTTTCGAGTAGACTATTCAATCATACCATCGTTTCAAATTCTATGTAGCTGAACAGGATTTCTAGGCAAATAGAGACAGAGAGAGAGAATCACAACAGGTAGATTGATCAGATAGGGATTTTTGCCTTGGATCCAGGCTTTAAAGCCACCCCAGAGCCAACTTTGTAAGATCATCCCTGATGGAATGAGCCCATTGTTCCCTCTCGTGAAGGGAATATTTTGTCTTTAGGAATTGTGTGCCGTGATGCTGAAGTAGTGAACTGCCAGTAGCCACCCTCTCTCATTTCCAGATCAAACCTTTCCTCGCTTCCATGCAATTATGGTATGTAGCACATTCAAGAACAGAATGTCTCTTTATTCCCCCCCGCCGCCACGATTCCTGTATCGCATTGTTTGTCCAGCCGCTCCTTTTGTGGTTTACCTTGTGCCTTGTATCTCCTGAGATTTAATTACTGGGTTTAAAAAAAAATCAGTGCTTTTTCGCATGCCACGATGATGAACTGTCAACAGTGCAATGGTTTTTTAAAAAAAAAACATGGAAAAGTCATAGCAGTCTGGTTTTGATTTATTCTTAGAACAAGATAGAGATGACACTCAAAGTGGATACATTAAAACTCCAATGACAGTAATAAGCATCTTTGGAGAGGCTGATCCACAAAGGAGAGTTGGGGGTGGGTAAATTTTCCTTTGCTTGCTGTCCCATTGCTCCCCACTTGTTTTGTCTTCTGCCAGGAATTTTCTCCTTTGGCTTGCCTGAAAATCAAAGATGCTGAGTTTGTGTATATATCTGGGGAAGAGGTTCTAAGTGCAGCATCAAGAGAGCTGAGGGTTAAGAGGTGATGAGCCATCTCAACATTCTCTTCTTTTCTGGACTGGGCAGAAAAAGGAGTTTTAAATGCCAGAATCCAGCCAAGGGATGGGTGATGGAGAGAGAGGGGAGGAGAGAAAACCCCATGAGGCAGGGAGCTGATAATACAGATTCATAATAAAAAGTGGTGCATAGCAGAAGAACATTTTTGGCACAGCCCATTGACCAACTCTAGTGGATTAACTTTTTCTGGAAATAGACAATAGGATAGTCCCTTCTTTGCTAGCACTGGGCTTAAGTTAACTTTCAACACAATGGCAAGTTATTTAAATTACGCTTTTACATTTTGGCAGATGTTTTAGGGAAAACCCTCCTGTGGGTTTCTTCCTGTTTTAAAAAAAAATGCACTCAGAGGAAGAGGAATAAAAAACCCTTTGTCAGCCTCTGACTTTCTGCTTTGGCTGCCATAAGAAATGGGGGAGGGAAGAGCGTGGTGGAGGGAAGCAAGCTGGTGGATTTTGAAGAAACGAAACCTCATCATCAAAGTGGCTATCGAGTCAACCGTCATCGCGTTCCTGATTGATGACGATGCCAGACGTGCTTCCACCTGACCTCTGGGAGACCTTTGGATTGGGTGATTGATGATGGACAGTGGGAGGGGATGCTTTCTATATGCAACTTTCGTGCCTATTGCTTTAGTTTCAGCTTTCCTTTGGTTGCGTTCATTTCATATTCCAGTAAAAGTACATTACTCTATAAAATATGGAGTTTGGCTCATTCTTTCCTGGATTTTGAAGGAAGTACATCTGACATTAAGCTGAAACTCACTCCAGTCATCCCGGATAACCACCAAGGGGATTGTGATCCAGATCATGTCAGATCAGGAAGCTGAAGAAGCACAAATGGGAGCATCGGGCTCTACGATGCCTTCATTTCAGACAGAGGAAGAAACTGCCAAATGGTTGAGAAAATTCCGGCTCAGAGAGGAGACTGAGGAAACCAGATGGTCGAAAGGAGTAGGAAGGCTGCCGCACTGGGGAGGGACCCCCCCCCCAGGGAGTAACCAGCTCCAGACCACATAAGAGAGAGGCGGTGTGGCTGCAAGAACAAAAGGAAAAACTCATGCTCGGGTTTTCCATTTAAGTTCCTATGGGTCGGCCTAGGTGAGAGGACGGCTGCCCTGGAAACTTCCGGGGTCGAATGACATGCACCTCCTTCGCCATTGCCGTGAGAGGACAATGGAGCTTGGCGGCTTGACCATAGACTGGAATTTTCCCTATGTTTGTAACATCAGTGGTCCCCTACCCTTGGATTTTGTCTCCCCTGATGATTATATGTATTCGGTGTCGGAACTCCTCGCCCTGCGAGATTCTCCCCTCTTGCAGGATTGGCCCTCCAGATTACCGAGGGTCTATCTCAATGACGGACTTTGGAGTCCAGAGAGATGGCATGGAGCAAGGAAGAATTTGTGGGGTTTTCTAGGGAATATTTTTAAGATCTTAAGGGGTTCTGGGAGGGGGGTTTGTAATAATCTTTTTAGAGAAATTGGGAAGACGACTATGGGGGATGGGGGGGAAATTCACCAGGGTCAGAGCCGAGCCCGGCACAGGGTAACGATCCGGGGGGTGCTGGACGAGGGATTAGGAAAGGGATGGGGGACAATACCTATGAGGGTTGTACCATCAGCACGGTAGATGGGAGGGGCAGATATGGCGGGAGCAGGGGACCATATCATGTATTGGGGGCTCACACTTGCTGTCTGAGAGCAATTGCTTGCCCCGGTCCCCAAGGCTCCACTCGGATACTAGGTGGCTTATATTCTCAGGATCTGGGCCTTCGGCTGATGCTATGCAACGCCAGGTCTGTGGTTAACAAGGCCCCCCTCATTCACGATCTTATACAAGAGGGAGGAGCGGACCTGGTGGGTATTAGGGAGACCTGGCTGGGCCCGGAGGGTGGTGTCCCTCTGGTTGAAATGTGCCCACCAGGCTTCAGGGCATTCCATCAGCAGAGGGCCCAGGGGAGGGGAGGGGGGTGGCGGTTATTATTAATAATCTGGCTCCGAGGGAGACCGCTGTGCCTCAGATAGCCGGATGTGAGTCCCTCCTTGTGAGGTGGGGTTGTGGGGTTCAGATGGGCTTGTTGCTTATGTACCTGGCTCCCTGCCGCGTGGCAACAGCCCTACCTGAGCTACTCAACGTGATAGCCAAGGTGGCAGTAGATACAGCCAGGCTTTTAGTCATGGGTGATTTCAACTTGCCATCCGTTGGTGAAATGTCTGAGGAGGCTCGGGAGTTCATGGCTTCCGTGACGGCCATGGACCTGACCCAGTTAGTTCATGGCCCTACTCACAGGGGAGGTCACACTCTGGACTTGATTTTTGTCTCTGGCCAGTGGTTGAGTGGTCTTGTTATAGGGGATATAGACATGGAACCCTTGTCATGGACTGACCACTCACACCTTCGCCTGGATCTTCGAACCGCCCCCCGCCGCAGGGAGGCGGACCCAATTAGATGGATCCGCCCCAGGCGCCTGATGGATCCTGACAGGTTCCAGATGGAGCTTGGGCCATTTTCTGAGGATCTAGCACACAACTCGGTCGAGGAACTGGTAGCCGCCTGGGATTGGGCAGCTGGTGGGGCCCTGGACCGAGTCGTGCCTTTGTGGCCTCTGACTCGGTGCCGATCCCGGGTGGCTTCTTGGTTTACTGAGGAGCTGAGGGAAATGAAGCGCCGGAAAAGACGCCTGGAGAGCGATTGGAGGGCCAGTCTTGCTGATTCTGATCGAACACTGGTAAGGTCGCATATTAAGGCCTACCTAGTGGTGATAAAGACGGCAAAGCTTAATTACTTTTCTGCCTCTATTGCGTCATCAGGGAATCGTCCAGCCGCCCTGTTTAGGGTGACCCGCTCCCTGCTCCATCCGGGAGTGTGGGAGGATCCCTTGGAAGGCAGGGCGGAGGATTTCGGACAATACCTGTATGACAAAATCGCTCAGATTCGGGGGGATTTGGACTCTGACTGGGTAAATCAGGGCAGGGTGACGAGGAATAGTCTTGAGAATGTTATCTGGGAGGAGTTTGATGCTGTGGCTCCCGATGATGTGGACAGGATTTTGGGGAGACTTAGTGCGGCCACATGTTTACTGGACCCGTGTCCCTCCTGGTTGGTACTGGCTTCCCGGGAGGTTACATGAGGCTGGCTCCAGGGTGTTATCAACGCTTCGTTGAGTGAAGGTCACTTCCCCACTGCCTTGAAAGAAGCGATGGTAAGGCCTCTCCCCAAGAAGCCGTCCCTGGATCTGGCAATATTGGCTAACTATTGTCCTGTCTCCAACCTTTGCTTTATGGCGAAGGTTGTTGAGAGTGTGGTCGCGCGACAGTTTCCACAATTCCTGGAGGAAACATCCTATTTAGATCCGTTCCAGTTGGGTTTCAGGTCTGGGCACAGCACGGAAATGGCATTGGTCGCATTGGTTGATGATCTCTGGAGGGCTCGGGACAGGGGTTGCTCCTCTGTTCTGGTCCTGTTAGATCTCTCAGCGGCTTTTGATACCATCGACCATGGTATCATGCTGCACCGGCTGGAAGAGTTGGGGATGGGAGGCACCGTGTTGCGGTGGTTCTCCTCCTTTCTCTCCAACCGGTCGCAGTTTGTGTTGGCAGGGGGGCAGAAGTCAACCTCGAGGCCTCTCATTTGTGGAGTGCCGCAGGGATCGGTCCTCTCGCCCCTTCTGTTCAACATTTATGTGAAGCCGCTGGGCGAGATCATCCGTGGCTTCAGGGTGAGATACCACCAGTACGCTGATGACACCCAGCTGTACATCTCCACCCCAGGCCACCCCAACGATGCCCTTGCAGTGATGTCCCACTGCCTGGAGGCTGTGCGGATCTGGATGGGGAGGAACAGGCTCAAACTCAACCCTTCAAGACTGAGTGGCTGTGGCTCCCAGCATCCTGATATAGTCAGTTGACTCCATCACTGACTATTGGGGGTGAGTCTTTGGCCCCCACAGAGAGGGCTCGCAATCTGGGAGTCCTCCTGGATATGCAGCTGTCCTTGGAGGAACATCTGACGGCTGTAACCAGGGGGGCCTTTTGTCAGGTTCACCTGATTCGCCAGTTGCGGCCCTTTCTTGATCGGGATTCCCTGTGCACAGTCACTCACGCCCTCGTCACCTCTCGCCTTGATTACTGCAACGCTCTCTACATGGGGCTCCCCTTGAAGAGCACCCGGAGGCTCCAACTGGTCCAGAACGGTTGAGTGGATCGAACAGTTACGGAGCACTTGGGCTGTAACTCGAAAAGCCCTAGATGATGCACACCGAGCGCATAAGACACAAGCAGATAAAAAACGGTCCCTGGCACATGTGTATAAAGTGGATGACAGGGTTTATCTTTCCACCAAATACTTACAGACTTCACAGAAATCAAAAAAGCTTGGACCCAAGTATGTGGGTCCTTTGCTGGTCACTAGACTTATTAATCCAGTCACAGTTGAATTGGAATTGCCAAAAACATTGAAACACCCTGTGTTTCATGTTAGTTTGTTGAAACCAGAACACTTGTCCCCTTTACGACCGGACCAAGATTCCCCTCCGGTTCCCATACTGATAGAAGGGGAGCAACATTTCGAAGTCAAAGAAATTTTAGACTCTAGGAAACACCATGGTAGGGTGCAATATCTGGTGGCTTGGAAACATTTTCCTTTGTCTCAAGCTGAGTGGGTGAACAAACGTGATGTCCGGGCGCCAAAGGAAGTACAGTTGTTTCATAACAAATATCCTGATAAGCCTTAATGTCTATATTGCAATCTTTTTTTCCCCCTTCCTTCTCTTTTCCCTATTTAGGACTAACGTCTTTTCTCTGGAGGGGCTGAATGTCAGCCTCCAACTTTCTGCTTTGGCTGCCATAAGAAACGGGGGAGGGAAGAGCGTGGGGGAGGGAAGCAAGCTGGTGGATTTTGAAGAAACAAAACCTAATCACCAAAGTGGCTATCGGGTCAACCGTCATCGTGTTCCTGATTGATGACGATGCCAAACGTGCTTCCACCTGACCTCTGGGAGACCTTTGGATTGGGTGATTAATAATAATAATAATAATAATAATAATAATAATAATAATAATAATAATAATAATAATTATTATTTTATTTCTATACCGCCCTTCTCCCGAAGGACTCAGGGCGGTGTACAGCCAGTTTAAAAACACAAGACACAACAATAATTAAAAATTAAAATAATTAAATAAATTTGGCTGATTTAAAACTCTAAAAATTAAAATACCCCAATTTAAAATTATTATATTGACAGCCCTGCCTGGCGGAACAACAAGGTCTTCAATGCGCAGTGGAACACCCGGAGGTCGGAGATCTTGCGTATTTCCGGGGGCAGTTCATTCCACAGGGCTGGGGCTCCCACAGAGAAGGCCCTCCCCCTGGGTGTCGCCAGCCGACATAACTTGGCCGATGGCACCCTGAGGAGACCCTCTGTGGGAGTGAGCTGGTCGGTGGGAGGCTATTGGTGGCAGAAGACGGTCTCGAAGGTACCCGGGTCCTATGCCATGGAGCGCTTTAAAGGTGGTAACCAGCACCTTGAATTGCACCCAGAAGACCACTGGGAGCCAGTGCAGCTCGCGCAGGAGGGGTGTCACACGGGCACAGTGGGTTGCGCCCATAACCACCCACGCGGCCGCATTCTGGACCAGTTGGAGCCTCCGAGTGCTCTTCAAGGGGAGCCCCATGTAGAGAGCATTACAATAGTCCAGCCGGGAGGTGACAAGGGCATGAGTGACCATGCGCAAGGCGTCCCGGTCCAGAAAGGGCTGCAACTGGCGGATCAGGCGAACCTGATAAAAGGCCCCCCTGGCCACGGATGATGGACAGTGGGAGGGGATGCTTTCTATATGCAACTTTCGCGCCTATTGCTTTAGTTTCAGCTTTCCTTTGGTTGTGTTCATTTCATCTTCCAGTAAAAGTACATTACTCTATAAAATATGGCTCATTCTTTCCTGGACTTCGAAGGAAGCACACCTGACACCCTTTTTCATTTCTGAAAATTTGGCTGTAAGCTTCCACAGGTGTCAAAAGGTCATCATCAATACTATTTTACTAGCATTCTTCAATACTATAGTATTAATAGTTATCTAGTAAATAGTTAATATTATCAATCCTATAGTACTATTCAATGCTAGATGAAGCTCTTGACTGAGATGGTCTATAACTTTAAGGGATACATATTTTAACTCAGAACTTGGGAACAGTTGTCTTTATCCTAGACGTTTGGAGGCTATGATTAGCTGGGAAGAAGAAGACAGACAGAGTGAGTGAGTACTGGTATTATATGGAATTTGCCTATCTAGAGTGATATGTTTCAGTCACTTTAAAAGTCTTGCCCTAATTCTGTGTCTATCCTAGCTTCTGGTGGAAAGTGTCTTTTGCCATTTCAGTTCACTAGAAAGCTTGTCTATTTTCGGTCTACATCAGGAGCTTGCCATGCTGATAAATACTTTTAAGCACCAGCTTGAATACCGCACTATTCTTTTCATGGGGATGCACTTGAAGACAGTCCAGAACCTTCAAGTCATGATGCAACTATTTGTTCTCCACGCTGTTCAAGCTGTGATCCTGCTGGGCCAAAGTGCTCACAAGTGTTTAATCAGCACGGACAATGATTGGAATGGAATGCCTGGCCTTTGCCAGAAGGCAATTTATTTCTCTACAGGAATATGTAACTTCCTTAGGCAGAATTTTGTAACGGGCAGTGATTGGGAACAGAGTACGTAGCCTTACAGGCATCCTAGGCTGTGATTGTGACACGTGAAAATTAGTCACTGGCTTGAGGGTGGCTATGTTGATTCCCCATCGCATCCCCTGCCATATCTTGTGGAAAAAAATGGCAGGGAAATATCAGTTTGCATCTGATGTAAAACTGCACCTTCAACCTGGGTATGAACATAATGTTAAGGGGTAAAAAGTGGTGCATATTTGCTCCTCCTTATTTTATTCACAAGGCATGTGGTGGCTCAGTGGCTAAGATGCTGAGCTTGTCAATCGAAAGGTCGGCAGTTCAGCGGTTCAAATCCTTAGTGCCACGTAACAGGGTGAGCTCCCGTTACTTGTCCCAGCTTCTGCCAACCTAGCAGTTTGAAAGCACGTAAAAAATCCAAGTAGAAAAATATAGGGACCACCTTTGGTGTGAAGGTAGCAGCGTTTCATGTGCCTTTGGCATTTAGTCATGCCAGCCACATGACCACAGAGACGTCTTCGGACAGTGCTGGCTCTTCTGATTCCCCTAGAGTCGGGATCAACTAACACATATGTGCAAGTGGAACCTTTACCTTTACCTATTTTATTCTCCGCCTGCCTCAACTTTCATTTCAGCTTTTCCACTTACATGACCTTAGTAGGACAAGAAATCAAATGGCAGTGATATATTTGACCATTATGTGCCTGAAATGCCCAGCTAGCAAAAATCTTGTGACAATGCCCTATATTTCATGTTTATATCTGGCACTCCACTGATTTAGCATTTTATCAATGTCAGAGGAAAGACAGAGAGAAAGAGAGAAAAAGAGATTCAGCCAATGGTGAGATTCAATTTTTTTAACAACCGGTTATGTGGGCGTGGCTTAGTTGGGGGTGTGGCTAGCTGGTCATGTGACCGGGTGGGCATGGCTATCTGCATAGGGACTACTCAGAGGGCTGAAAAAAGTCATTTGTGACTGGTCCTCGCACTTTTGACCGGTCCTCGCACTTATGACCATCCTCACATTTCTGCCCGTTGTGACATTCTTAACAACTGTGTCACTCATTTCACAACTGCTTCTCTTCATCATGGTGACAAGATAGAGCAAAAACGTAAAATGTGAGGACAGTCGTAAGTTCGAGGACTGGTCAAAAGTGTGAGGACCAATCAAAAATAACTTTTTCAGCCCTCCGAGTAGTCCATATGCACAAAAGGACTACCCAGAGGGCTGAAAAAAGTGATTTCTGACAGGTCCTCGCACTTTTGACCGGTCTTCGCACTTATGACTGGTCATCATTTATGCCCCTTGTAGCATTCTTAACAACCGTGTCACTCATTTCACAACTGCTTCTCTTCACCATGGTGACAAAATACGGCAAAAACATAAAATGTTAGGACAGTCGTAAGTTCGAGGACTGGTCAAAAGTGCTAGGACCAGTCAAAAATAACTTTTTCAGCCCTCTGAGTAGTCCATATGCATAAAAGGATACAGTAATAGAGAGGGATGAAGAAAGGGAAGGGAAATTAGAGTAGGAGTGAGGGTAAGACAGGGAGGAAGAGAGGAGGAGAAGGAGAAAGGAAGAGGAAGTAGGGAGGAGAAGAAGAGGGGGGGAAGAGAAAGTAAGAAGGAAAGAAAAGAGGGGTGGTAGGTTTGAGGAGAAAGATTGCTGTACAATAAAAAAGATGAAAGGGAAGAAAGCCAACCCCAAACAAATATAAAGATATTAAGATAAAGAATGAATTGTTAAACTTTAAAGAATAAAAGAGAACAAATAGCAATAAATAGCAATAATTAGAAACAACATACAAACATACAATTTATTTTCTTTGAACAGAGTATTTGGCTGGTTCACAAATTTAAACAGCGTTTAGTCATTTCAATTAAATTTACAATTTCTATATTTCCTTTTTGCCATATTTATTCCTCATCTATTTTTTAAAAAAACCAATATTACCCTTCATCCTCATCTCTAATCTTAATCAAATTCAATTTTTCCCTTCTATTCTATATTATACCCCTTCCCATTGTCATCTATTTTTATATCCATCCTCACATTGGTTAATTATGTAATATTACAGTTGTTTAATATAAATTCAACATTTTAATATAAATCAATTAGTTATATAACTATCTTTTTTGTATATTAATCAATATGAACATGAATATTCCAATTATTTTCATGCAATCCAATTTCTTACAAATCAATTAATTATATTTACCAATAATAATAAACCAAATAATTTCCCCTATATATTCCTCCAAACCACAACTTAACCATTTCTGCTTTCAACACAATATACAATTAATAGTATCTCAATTATTACAATTCCCTAGTTAAATAGAGCTTTTTTTCTTTTGTGTTTTAAAATCTTGAACTCTCCTCTTTTGCCCTAAATTTCCCATTGTTTGCACCTACCTTTTTTGGTGAGGAAAAAGAAAAAGAAAACTCTCTTTGCCTCATTTTGTCACGTTGCAGCTAAGACCCTGCTTTACTTTCGGTTTGTAGGGCGGCTCTTTGAAGCCCCGCAGCAGCTGCAAGGCCAATAAAATTATTAAAAAACACCGAACCGTTTGTTAAATTGCTGGCTCGCCCACCCCTCACCCAGTGGTGCGGAGGGGCGGGGCAAGGGGCAGGGCGAGCCAACAATTTAACAAACGGTTTGGTCGAACCGCCTAGAACCAGCAGAATCCCACCACTGCATCTTGTTTACTTTTTTTGCAAATCTTACTTTTTCCATTGGAAAGTTTTAGAGGCAAAATGGTTTAAGATGCTCACTTTACACTTTAACTCTCCTTATTCTAGTGACATAATGACATCACTAAGGGTGTTTCTTGTGGGCTCCCAGGCAGGATACAAAATTAAAAACAAATCCTTGACAACAAATTACATAAATTGCTTCAATTTGCCTTGTTTCCTAGAAGGATACCTGGTAACTATTAGTGGAAATGGCTCCTTTCCATCTCCCTTTCTCATGTAGTTACAATAATTATTCTTTACTGCTCCATTACTGTGTATGAATGGCAAAAAGCAGTGAAGCATGAACACTCATTTAGACAATGTGATCAATAGGCGGACTTTTACAAGAGAGGAAAGGGGCTTATGGATAGTTCTTGTTTAGAGACCACAATTGGGACCCGCAATCTGAAAGCAAAGCAGTTGCTAAATAAAACTGATCGTGTTAATTTATGATCATACTTTAGCTTTTCTTTGCTTTACAGATATGTCAAGGTTGTAAATGCAAGGATTATTTGTAAAGCTACTTTTTCATCACTGCTGTCATTTTAAAATGGTGAGAAACTATACTTTAAACTACAATAATAATAAAGGTAGTATATGCAATTTGTTCAGACATTTTAACAAATCCCTTTCATGCCACTCTTCACCAACTTTAATATTTCAAGTATTTTACAAATCATGTTCAAATTCAAACGAATCATATTTAGTTCTTCCCAAGGAAGTGTTTCTTAAACTGTCTTTGATAAATGGGCTGCATACACTGCTGTTTAAACACACAAGGACCCTTACAGGCCTATAGGCTTACGTGCTGCCAATCTTCCCTTCTGCTTTCATGGCATAGCAGTTTGCAGAGAGCTTTGTAAGATATAAAAAAGATAAAGGAGTCCCTGTGGGTTGTACTCTGGTATCGTAGCCAACTTTAGGGGGCAGCACTCATCTGTTTCTAGACCACTGAGCCAATATTGTCCAAAGATGTTTCCATGGTCATGACCAGAGGTGGGTTCTAAAATTTTTTACTACCGGTTCTGCGGGCGTGGCTTATTTTGTGGGCGTGGCTTGGGGGGTAATGTGACTGGGTGGGCGTGGCCAATTTTTTTTTAAACTTTTAAAAGCATTTTTTCTATAACCTTAAAAGGTTGCAGAAAAAAATGCTTTTAGAAGCCTCTGACAATCAGGCATCTCAGCTGGGATTGCCAGAGACTTTTAAAGGCATTTTTTTTCCTACAGCCTCTTCGGCCGAAGAGGTTGCAGAAAAAAATGCTTTTAAAAGTAAAAAAAAAAGCCTCTGATGAGGTGGGCAGGGTAAGCGAGTGGCAACCGAGCCGGGGTCGTGGCCAGCCAATGTTATTACTGGTTCTCCGAACTACTAGAAATGTTTACTACCGGTTCTTGCGCACCGGGAGCAACCCACCACTGGTCATGACATCACGCACAGAGCATGTGGCAAAACAAGGGACGCTGTTACCTTTGCATTGAAGTGGTACCTATTTATCTACTTGCATTTACATGCTTTCAAGCTGCTAGATTGCTGGAAACTGAGATAAGTGATAGGAGCTCACTTGGGGGGAGGGGGTTGGGTTCAAACTGCTGGAGTATAGACCTTCTCCAGAGTCTTTTAAGCCACTGAGCCACCACACCTGTTTTGTATGATGTAGGAGTCCTGCAATTTGAGACTAGGAAAAAAAAAAAGCTAAGGGAGCCTTCCTTTAGCAATAAATATAGGCAACATAATTACCAGGAGCAGAAGGAGGATCTTACACACAAGATATATCATCCTGTGCTATTCTCGTAAAGCATTCCAACACTTTTGGAATGGCCCCCCAATTGCCCCGAAGCAAGTCATAATGTACAATTCATCTGCAGCTTTGAAGATCTGTCAGGTATGCCTCCTTGCAGTACTCAAGAAAGAAAAACCCCGACTCAATTTTCATAGAGAAAGGTACTTTTACTGAGTATGAACTGAATGCAACCAAAGAAAAGCAAGGTCTGAAACAATAGGCACAAAAATCACATATAGAAAGCATCCTTAAAACCCTCCCCGCAATGGTCCAGTCAGAATTATCCAATCCACATCCCCTCAAGGGATCATGTGGGGTGCAGCTTCTGATGGCTCCATCCTTCTGGTATGCCAGGACGGTTGACCTTGACTGATGATCAGCGCACCTCCCAGCTGCAGAGAAACGCTAAGGAAATTTTTCTCCAATTCACTCCACCAGCTCACTTCCCCCTCCCAACTATCCAGACAGCTCCCCCCTCCCCCCCTTTCAATGGCAGCCATAGCAAGCAAGCAATATAAAAGCGGAGGCTGACAATCTCTAACTTTAGAGAAGTAATAAACAAGAGTTTGCATTGTATTTTAAAGGCTGAACTGGCATGTTAATCCTACATAGCTTGTGTGTGATATAGAACTCCAGCCAATTCTATTAGTTTATTATGATTGAATTGTCTTGACTCAGAAAATGAGTTTATTCAGTAGCCAGTTGAAACATGTTTATAAGCTAAAGGTTTACAATATCTAAGAGGATCCTAGCCAAGATTCCTAGGTCTGAGTTCCCCACAATCTAAGATTCAAACTGAATGTTTAATTTGGAGGAAAACACAGTTTCTTTAAAACATTCCTATCAGTCAAAAAAGAAGACAATAGCTATTACAAGAAAATCTGAGCAAAGAAAGCACAGTGTGAATAGAAGGCACAAAAATCTTAGCAACCTTTTGTTTTTGTGAAACATCTAATTTAAAATTCTCCTGTATTCAATCAAAGATTATTCTCAATTGTATTTGAATCAGAAAATCTCTTAACTTCCTTGAATGATGCAGTGAGCCAAGATGTTTTCATAAACCCTCCTCATGAGCAAGTGGGAATTCATTCAGCCCATCCCTCAAACTATCTCTTGCCCCTTTCACATAAACGATATAAATTAGTATGAGTGCTAGAATTTATGCTATAATGGACATTCTCTTCCTCACAACTGGCCTTTCCAATCAAGTTATCATATAATGACTATATTAGTACCCATAAACATGTATAACACTGACATACATCTTAACACATTCAAATAAATGGCTGTTTCTAGGGCAGTATTTCTATTCCAATTCGATGACAACCAATGATTTCTTCACTGAAACATAGAAAACAGGTAGGGAACATAATGAGTCAATCAGTGTTCATAGATAAAAGATAGGATATACAATCACTACTCAGTTAGCAATTACCTTGGTTAGTGACCATTTGCATATACAACAGTAATAACTGGTAACAAAAAATCATTTTCTGACCAAATGCACACACATATGATCAAATTTCTTGTGCCTAAGAACAATGCACACTGGAGTGAAAGTAACACTACCCTAATTGCATGAAACCTCATCTGAATAAGAAGGCAGCAACCAGTAATTTTCACAGCATCTCTCTCTCTCTCTCTGTCTAATGCAGACCTATTTAGAAACTATTTCCCTTAATGACAAAGTTTCTGGAACAATGTTGTTGCTAAAGAAGGAGAGGAGGTAAAATGCAGTATTATATAAATGATGGTGAATGATGGTAATGATGGTGAAAAGTAACCTACTAATAATTTTACAGACAGGTACTTTTCTCAACTAGACTTATTATAGCTCATTGCTGTGATGGCTGAGGTAAAGACAGAGAAAATAATTCTTGCAGACAAGCATCCTGAATACTGGAGACTCCTAACGCATGGGAATTGTCAGTTACCTTGACCACCAGGTGACCGGTTTCATCTTTTGGGGGAATCATCAATCGCAGGTAACCAGATGTTACCAGTTCTACCAGGAACTGATCTCCTGGACCTTTCATGACAATTCATTACCTTTAGAAGCCATCTAGATCCTGGTACTCAGTGACTGCAAGAAGGGGTATATAACAGCTCTCTGCTCTGAGACCTTCAATCTTGGCAGCCACATGGTATTTGAAGACAATTATTATGATCTTTTATATTAAGCCAGTTCCAAAGCCAGTCATCTTGTAAAAGTAGGAAGGATATGATGTTTATAATTTTACTAGGGTGCTTACTTTTCTCATTGCTCCTGAGAACTAGAGCTTAGATGATGTGGGAACTGGCCCCAGCCACTTTTCTCCTGTGAAGAAAATCAATACCAAACAAAAAAATCAAATTCAGAAAACAGGTTCAAACCACAAATGAGGATAAATTTAATTACATCTCCTCCTACACTTCAAACTTTCAGATCTGAAACATTCCGAGCACAGAACAATTGCCCTCATCTGACTAAAATATTCTAACCCTGTCCCAAGGGCCATTTAGCAAACACTTCTGGCAATACTGAAATGTATTTAAAATGTTTTGAGCTTGAAATATTTCACACACCTCTAATTATTAGTACAAAAACATTATTGCATTTGCTTTATTACCTCACAAGATCCAGTTTGACTCAATACTCCAGGCTGTCCAACTGTATGCAAGACTTGAGTCCAAAGTATGATTTGTACCTACTCTAGTCTAACCCTAAAATACAGTGTGAAGAAACAAAGATAGATGATCCTCTAATTATCTGAGAAATATTTATTGTGCAGCCCAAAATACCGCACTGTATACCAGACCCCAGAACTTTTATCAAAGGTTCTGAAAACTCTTCCAGAATTGAAAGAAACAGTTTGCAGCACATTTTACTACTTCTGTTATCCTCTCATATTTGATTTGTGGCATGACAGAAAGACATCCAAATGTAAAAGTGTAAAACATATACAAATCCCATTTATGCAGATCAACGTCTGGAATACTCCGGTGTGCTGGTTATATAAAAAGGTTATGATTCAGTTCAATTCAGAACACAATTGCAGGGATTCTTCCCATCTTATAAAGACACCCTCCCAAAGAGCCTGTTTGAGTTCAGAAGTCAGTCTAATCCAGTCCACATCACCAGGTATTACATTTATTCAATGCATAACTGCCTACAAGCCACTATCTGAGGAATCTCAGTCCAGAGTAGTGCTTGCTCACTTACTGAGTGCTTCTGTTTCAGTAATAAATCAATGAGGCTTAGATCCATATTAATGGTTATACTGAGTCTGTTTGATATTCTCAGCTGGAAAATTTTGTGATGAATTTTAAATGCATTGGCCAGAGGATGTTTCTAGCCACTATGTTCCAGCAGCTTTCTTCTAGTATCTCCAAAGCATTACTTGCTGACTAGTTGAAACTCTGGGTGATCTCACCCACTTTTAGACTGCTTTTGACAACTCAAAACTCTTCTGTTTCAAACAGTACTTCCAGATTAAAATGCACAGGAGGACAACCTTAACATTTTCACTTTAAAAAACTCTACTAGGTCAATCAAATTATAAAAACACCAAACAAATTGTTTCCCCTGTAAAGGAAGTTGGCAGTTTAGCAAAGAAATTGCTCTGTGCTGTATCTGTTCCAGGTTTTTCCCAATGAGTTTCATTCAGACTCCTTTGCTCTCTTACTTCTGCTATCTAAAGTAATTCCCAAAACCGAAAAGGAACTTGGATAAAAGCATCAATAGTCAGGAAAAAACTTTCTTCCTCTTTCATGAGCTTTAGAACAAAAGTAGAATTATACAAAGGGTAAGTTACACCCTACTTACACAATGTTTAAATTATGAGGATATTTGACATCTCTTTGTAAATAGACATATTTCTCTCCTTTTTCTTTCTAGTACTCAGTAAACACAACACTTATATAGGCCTCCTAAGGCAGCAGTTCCCAACCTTTCCATCTTGGTGGCCCGGCCCAGCATGGGGTGGGCGTGAGTGGCAGGCGCATGTGCACACAGAGTTCCGTTGGTGTGAGCGCCAGGTGCACACACTTGCACAAATGGAGCAAGTGGAGGGTGCTTGTGCTCACGTGTAAAGCTCCACTTGCAAAAGCGGAAAGTGCTTGTGTACAAAGCTTCATTTGCATGAATGGAGCTTCACATGCAAGCACCCTCCACTTGTGCAAGTGGAGCTTCGCACACAAGGGTGCCATCAGCCAAGCAATGCAGGCTGGTGACCCCCAGGGGAAGGGCCTTCTCTGTGGGGGCACCTACCCTCTGGAATCAGCTGCCCCCAGAGATAAGGAGAATCCAAGACCTCCGTGCCTTCCGCCGTTCCCTTAAAACTTTCCTTTTCCAATAAGCCGGGCTGGCCTAACAATGCCTTTTAAATGATTTTAAATTTGTATGTTTCTTAAATTTTTTGGCCAAATTGAGATATTTCCTTTTAATTTGTTCTTAATGTTTATATTATGTGTTTTTATCTGGCTGTACACCGCCCTGAGTTCCCAGGAAGAAGGGCAGTATATAAATTCGAAGTAAAATAAAAATAAAAATAAAGTACAAGCGTCCTCTACTCAAGTGCTCATTGCTCTTGTGAGTGGAGCTTCGCACACGTGAACGCTAGCCCATTGCTTGTGTGGCCCAGTTTAAAACAGGCCATGACATGGGGATTTGGGGACCCCTGTTTAAGGTCCTCAGAGATAGAGTACGGTAATAGCAAGCTGTTTGAAGCAACAGGGAACCCAGATGGATGATGTCAACTTGAGTGTTTTGAGAAAGCTAAATGGATTTTGGGGGCAACACTGTAACATAAAACAAAAACAAAAGCCAGAAGATAAAGGCAAACAACTTCCATATTGTTAAATGATAATAGCAGGAAAATATTTCCCCCCAAACCCAAGACATTCAAGATTTTCCTTTTTTTTTTTCATTTTTTATGGAAGTTACGAGCAAATAAAATCGTCTTTTGTAATGTTTGGTCCATGATGGAACCTAAAGAAAATAATTCACAACAAAAATATTCATAACACTCACCCAAAACATTTCCTAGTAGTTCTACACGATCTGAACCAAAGAAAAGCTGGGGTTCTCCGTCAGTCTGGATAACAAAACATGGCACTCCAAATGCCTATTTGGGAAAACCCAGCATAAGATATAAGTAGAAAATTTTGCTTCATCTAACTAGTTCAGGGTAACAGTTGGAAACCAGGAGAGTTGCAATGTGTCAATTAGCTTCTGTATTAGGTGGCTACATGTTTAACCTCCATTTCCCAAGGACAGTTTTTAAAGTTTAAAAAACGCACATTATTGCTTCCCCCTGCCCCCCCCACACATCCAAGAACTGGGAAATGGGTCCAATTTACCTGTGCCACCACACCAATGCTATTTTGTAGGGAAATATGTTCAAATACCATCAAAATTCACCTGCTTGCCTGGATAAGTAGAAAACAGATCAAAAACCATAAAAAGAAAGATAGATCAATTGCCACACTTGCAAAATCTCCCAACTTTAGGAAGTCTTTGCCTTTTTTGTCAACTTTTTGAGTGTTCTGAATATCACTGTTTTTCACAGTTCTGCCAGCCATCCAACTATCTATACTTTGGTAGGTGCTGATGCATTTTATCTTAAACTATAAACCTTAAGTGAGATTAAGAAGCACATGTATGGTTGCTCCTAAGCAAACCCTACTTATCTCCCATTGGCTATAATGTGGATTATTCTCACTGCTTTTCACTGCAGCAATTTTTGCACACAAGTATGCATCAGTCCTCATAAACAGATCTTATGCATTATTACACATCAATTCAAACTGATCTGCATGTGGAATAGTTTTATAAAATAGCTCACTAGATGGAAGTAATAGACAGTTACCTTGCTGCTCTGCTACATTATATTGTTATAAGGCTGCCCATCTGCCCTGCTCTTCATGAATTTGACAGCAATATTTCAAGGCTAGCTATGGGTAATAATTACAAATATGCAGGAAAAACAAGCCAGAGGGTTCTGAGGGGATACAGTCTTCTAAGGTGACTTCATTAGCCAACAAAGTTGCTCATCAGAGCATTAAAGAATTCAGCTTCCCAAGATCCTACATCTTTTTGAAACCAGACTGTGACTAGAAGATATATTTCATAAAATATTGGCCCCTTACCCCAAACTTCAGAACTTCGTCCGTTGTCTCTTTCAGGCGATTCTTCACCTCAGATGAGGTGCTCATTTTCAGAAGCTCCTGGCTTTTGTCTGAGGACAACCCTGCTTTCTCTGCAGCCTGAGGGGGTGGGAAAACCAAATATCCTAGAAGATGCAGCCAAGTTTATTTATTTATTTATACTACATATTTCTTAACTGCCAATCTCCCAGGGGCTCTGGGCAGTGTAAAGTTGACTGGATAAAACCTCAGGCAGCTTTCCATGTTGAGAGACACATATACCACCTGAGATACTGTGTTTCCCCGAAAATAAGACCCTGTCTTATATTTTTTTGAACCCTGAAATAAGTGCTTGGCCTTATTGCCATGCGCTCAAAAGCCCGATTGGACTTATTATCAGGGGATGTCTTATTTTGGGGGAAACAGGATATTATAAAGGAAAGAAACCGTTTGCAAAAATACCTAATACTGATACTTAACTGAACTGGAAACAAAATGGCCAGGAGCATACTAAACTGTGGCCCAACTCCAATTGTTCAACACCTTCTTTTTTGTTTGCTGGTACTGATTTAACTTCTGTTCTTAACTACTAAAATACTTAAATTCTCTTTAGACAATGGATTCTCTTTTTTCACATAAGACTTCTTTTTTTACTCCAACAGTAAAATGATAATCTACAGCAGTCCATAATCCCAAGGAGTCTGGTAGCACCTTCTCTGAGCAGCAAATGTTATGAAAGGGTCTCAGCTTTTGTGAGCTGCAATTCATGATGAAGTATGATGAAATAACCTATTGCGTATGGAAGTTTATGCCCTTTCTTAAAATTTATTAGTCATAAAATTACTACCAGATTTCTTCTGGATTATTATTATTAGTCTCTGGTAAAATTTTCCTTCTCTCTCTGGGAGTTCCAGAGTCTTAGGCTGAAACTTTTCTGCCTAAAGATTCTAGGAATGAATAAATCAACCTGAAAAGTATTTACTGACTTTTTTTTTTTGCTTTAATTTATATCCGCCCTTCTCCGGAGACTCAGGGCGGCTTACAATGCGTTAAGCAATAGCCTTCATACTTTTGTATATTTATACAAAGTCATCTTATTGCCCCCACAATCTGGGTCCTCATTTCACCTACCTTTGAAAGGATGGAAGGCTGAGTCAACCTTGAGCCTGATGAGATTTGAAATTGCAGTAATTGTAAGCACCAGATGTTAATAACAGTGCTTTAGTCCACTGTACTACAGGCTCTTTGAAATAATATTTCATATAAATTAAGTAGCATACAATTCTTTTAAAAACTAAACTACAGATTATATGGGCTTTAATAGTCTAAGTCCTAGGAAAACTGCATTTCCATGCATCACACCCAGTGATCACACTACTGACAAACTTATTTTCTCCCAATTTGCTAATTTTAAAAGAATAAAAGAATCCTTCAAGAATTCATGACTGAGGCTGAGAACAAAGCCACACAAGTCCCCTTCTGCATGGACAGTGCTACAAGAGTTCCACACTTAGGACAGCAGGCATCTAAACACTCTCCAATTTAAACTTATTTCAGAATTATCCAGCCTGAAGCACAAACCAGCCCTTTTGCATCTAAACCACCCTGAAGGAGAAGAGCAAGAGAAGAACATGAAGAGAAGCAGAAACTTACTGCCAATATACTTTCTGGTTGAACTATGTCTTCATCCTGGAAAAACAAAAAATATGGCAACTGATTAATAAAGCTTGTGGATAAGATGGGCCAGGGAAATAGTGAGGGTAAGAAAACGAAACTAAACAAAAACTATGAAGGACAACAATGGCCTTTGTCTAAATCAAACTGGACAAATAGGTCCAATTTCCTTAATTTAATGTACCTGGGGAATAGGGAGAGAATGAAGAGGAAAATGAGATATAGCTGAAATTCCAGGCTACCCTATTCATTTAATTGGGTCTTAAAGAATATTTAAATTTCTGTAGGCCCCCACGTATTCTGTATTTCACTTAGTTGACTGACATGCATGCATGTCTCATTAAGATGATTTCAACTTTCTTGCCTAAGTGATCATCTGAAAGGATAGAGAAATGCCAAGAAAGATGCATATGGGTGCAGGACCTCAATACTTACCCTGGACCAAATGCGCATCCAGAGTTCTCTAGAAACAGGCTCCAGAAACTGAGGTTCTGCTATATCCACAGCAGTGATGAAACGCATGGCAGGCAGACTTCCTGTGGACAATAGAGACATACACAAAGGTGTACTAGAAAAGCTGTATAAATGCTAAAGGGAGGACAAACACACCCTTAATTTTAAGAGGACATATTTGACTTTCTACTTCCTGATGTCCTCCACATGGGCAGAAACCATCATTTCCAAAATGCCTAACTGGCACCAATTTGGAGAAAACTATCTCCTTCATTACCTTTCACTATCACAGAGTTTACGAAATCCTTCGGGAAATTCACTGGCACTTGGCAATACTTTGCCATTCGACTGACATCCTTTGGTATATACTCTCCTTTCTTGGAAAGCATTGCTGGAGGCTGGTTCCCTGTTGCAAAAGATTGCAATTCACAAAACATAATTTCAATAGTAAACCTTTAATTTTGTTTTTGTGTTTTATTTCTGTATTTATTACCATGGAGAGAAGAAATTATTTATTTTGTTTGGGTTTTTTTACTTTAAGAAATTCAACCAAAATTAGTTGTTACAGAACAGCCAAGTACACAGTTAACTGCGAACAAATCATACTAGACAGTGGCAATTCCCAACAGGATTGAGCATCAGCTGAGACCTTGCTCTCAACCCAGCAAAGCCTTTAAATAGGAAAATAATCCAGCAGCACTCATTTCTAATTACCTTTGGAAATTATCAATTTAATGATCTCATGGACAACAGAGACGTTCAAAAATGACAAGTTTAATTTGACACCTGGTCTTCTACTTTTTTTTCTCTTTGATATAAGGATTTTTAAATAGAGATTTTAAGAGTTTAAAAGCAATATATTGACAAAAAGGAAAAAGGATTAGGAAAGTTAGAAACAGAATAGGAAACCAGAGGAATCAATCAATAAATTTTCCAAATAAATGAATAAATTTGAAACATTTGCACAATTTGGAAAAAAGTATACAATAATACACCAGAGAGAACAGAATTAAATCTATATTAGGAATGGAGATTCTTTGAATGTTGCAAATGAACACTAGAGGGGACTAAAGAACCACACATAAAGAAAAAAACGGAAAGTGCATTTATCAATGTTTAAATGGTTTAAAATGGCCAATCCAGTATAAATTTTGAATTACTTGTTCTTTAAAAATGGACCAAAATATTAATAAGGGAATTTTTTTAAAGAAACTTATGCCCAACCGCATATATAGAACACAGAATAATAGAGTTGGAAGGGATCTTTGGAAGTCTTCTAGTCCAGCCTCCTGCTCAATCAGGAGACCCTATACCATTTCAGACAAGTGACTGTCCAGTCTCTTCTTAAAAGCCCCCTTCTTAAAAGTGGGACTGAAAGTCGGCAAACGGGCCGTTTCCAGCCTCTGGAGGGCTTCGGGGGGTGGAGAAGGCCATTTTTGCCCTCTCCAGGCTCCTAGAAAGGCTCTGGAACATGGGGAGGCCTTCCCAATCCCCCTAGAGGCCCTCCGGAGGCCAGAAACAGCTTGTTTCCTGACTTCCGGTGGGCCCAGAAGGCCAGAAAATCAGCTGGCGTGCCGGAGCTGAGCTCATGTGCCCACCAATATGGCTCCGCATGCCATACGTTCACCATCACCGATCTAGTTTTGCAACTCTATGCAACTCTATAGTTGCTACAGGAGTATGTCTAATCTTTATCTAAGGTCAGTTGAACAATCAAATACTTACTTACCAGTTGCCTTCATTATCCCTGCAAAGAAAACTGGCCGCAAATGCAGATCTAGATTCCAGATGGTACGGTACCTGCAAATAATCTACAGAGATTACAGGGATTACTAATATTATTACAGGTGGTCTTCAATTTATGATCAATTGAACCCTAAAAGTGAGACATTTTGAGTTTTGCCGTATTTTATGACCTTTCTTGCCAGAGTTTTTAAATTAATCACTGCAGTTGTTAAATTAGCAACAGGATTATTAAGTGAATGTTGACTTTTGCTTGTCAGAAGGTTGCAAAAAGTGATCACGACACCAGAACATTGCAACCATCATAAATATGAGCCAATGGCCAAGTACCCATACCATGGGTATGATCGTAATTGAGAAAAACTCTCACAAGTCACTATTTTCAGTGCCATTGTATAATTTCGAGCAATCACTAAATGAATGGATGTAAATCGAGGATTACCTGTATTGAGAACTAGAAATCAGAAAATGTAAAGCAACATCTGTAAGATTAGACGGTAAAAGAATCGGTGTGCTCCACAATAGGAAAAGAAAGCTATCACAAATATATCCATTTTTCCTTCAGGAGCATAGAGTGGCATACACGGCATTCTTTCCTCCTATTTTTCCCCACAATATTTCTGTGAAGTAGGCTGATCTGAGAGGAAGCGGCTAGCCTAAGGTCACCCAGTATTTCCATAGCGTGGGGGGAGTAGAAGCTGGGCTTCCCTGACCCTAATCCAATACTATAACCACTACACCACAATGGTTCCACATGCATCTATTTAAAGACAAGATGCCAGAAGCAAACAAGTTTATCATTTGGCATGAACCTTCATAGGCTACACTATCGTAGAAGATCATAATATGTTCACTGAAAATCAGGTGTAAGTGTATTAGGATATAAATCCCGGAAAAGTAAAGTATCACAGGAACTAAACACAAACTGTGGCTATTTTTTTTTTAAAAGCCCATCTTTATTATTTTAGTAACTGGAGGGGGGAGTCTGTCATAACTTTGATTGGTCACTAAGCAATCAGCCTTAAGTTGAGGACTATCTTTAACTGAAATTTGAAATGGGAATAAAGTACTTTGATAATTTAAGTAATACTATGCATCATAACCCACGGACATCAAACAATCCAAAATATTAAACATTCTTTGCAGGAAAAAAAAATGAAAAAATCTATATTAGTAAAATAAGGAAATCAAAACATCACAGTAAACATAGCTTTCTTTTCCTAATAAACAAAGTTACCCATTTGGTTTACTTGCAAATCAGTTCTTTCACAGCAGGAATTAATATATTTCCCAGGTAAAATTGATAAAGTTTGGAAATAATGCTTTAAGATACCCTGGTAGTGGAAGCAATATTGTGTAAACATTCAAGATTGGAATACTTGTACACAGCATATAGGGACTGCAAAAATAGGGATCACCACTAAATGGCAACAAAAAGATTCTGAAACCCCTAAACATCTAGACTTGGATTCTTACAGACCAAATATATATACCAGTGATGGCTAACATTTTTGCCATCGCGTGCCAGGAGAGGGGGGGCCGGGGGAGGGTCTCACGCGCACACGTGCCCATGCACATGCATGTGCAACCCCCTCCCCCTCCCCGCTCCTGGCACATGATGGCCTGGTAGGCCCGTTTTTCTTTCTTACCTGGCTCCAGATCCTCTCTGTGTATCTGGGAAGGGCGAAAACAGCCTTTCCCACTCCCTTGGAGGCCCTACGGAGGTTGAAAGGGCCCATTTCCCAACTCTCGGTGGGACAGGAAGTGACATTTTTTGCTGTCCCCAGCCTCCAGAACCTCTCTAGGAGTCTTTAGGAGCCCCTCTATGAGTCTCTGGAGGCTGGGGACAGGAAAAAACGTCACTTCCTGTCCCACCGGGAGTCGGGAAATGGGCCCTTTTAGCCTCCGTAGGGCCTCCAAGGGAGTGGGAAAGGCTGTTTTCGCCCTTCCCAGATACACAGAGAGGATCTGGAGCCAGGTAAGAAAGAAAAACGGCCCTTCCCCACCCCGCCCCCAGGCCCTCCAGAGGCAGGAAACAGCCTGTTTCCCTACTTCTGGTGGCCCCAGAAGGCCCGAAAATCAGCTGGCCGGCGCATGCATGCGCCCCAGAGCTGAGCTGGCGTGCCCACCAATATGGCTCCGCGTGCCACCTGTGGCACGTGTGCCATAGGTTCGCCATCACGGATATATACCATAACTGTATATAATGAATCCATATGTGATATGATCCATTTCCCACTTGACAAAAGTATTTTGAAATATTCATATATATCAGGATTTGCTCTCATCCAACTCAAGGTAACACACTCCATAGTAACACACTCCATAGAACACAAATAGTTCCAAAATCCAATAATTCAAACTGAAGTCAGGCTTATCTGACTTATTGCTACACAGCTTAGTTTAATATTTCACTCGGATTCCCAACATACCACAATCCATATACATAGTGCAGACAGGACAACTGTTGCAATGTTTTCAGCAGTCACAGAAAAGTGGGTCAAAGTTGAAACTAAGAAAATCCTAGAAGCTTTGTTATAATTGCTGACAATTGGGGGGGGGGGAGTTTCCTTCTACCCCTTTCCCTTTTTTTTCTAGGCTGGAGTTATTTCCAGATGAGGATTTTTTAGTATACTGAACATTATCTAGAAGTTGCAAACTTTTGTCAAGGTCAACAGAGGGTTTTCCTACCGCTGGGGGAATCCCACAAAATTTCAAAAGTACAAACTTATTGGAGAGAGGAACAAGACAACCAGGGATCAAAAGATGGTAACTGTTAAGAAAAATAGCTACATGGTGAAACGAAGAATACTAAAATCTTAATCATAAGTTTATTTTGTCAAGCATATATAAGATAACAGGTAAAAGTATAAACATAATTTGAATACATGGAAAGAGTTAGTAAAAAGGAATATTAGGAGAGGGACGGTAGGCATGCTGATGCACTTATGCGCGCCCCTTACAGACCTCTTAGGAATGGGGTGAGGTCAACAATAGACAGTATCTTGGAGGCTGGCCCAGCTGACAGAAGGAGGAAGGAGGTGCACTCCTTATTGCAAGATGCAGATAGTGTAAAGAGGTCCCGTTTGCAAAATGTCATCACCCTGCGTCTATGGAGCTTCTCAATCATCCAGGTCATGGTTGTCCCAAAGGTGCTTTTTCCAAAAGGCAACTGGACTTCAAGAAAGGGCCGTTGCTCTCATGCATCTCCACATTAGCAAACCGCATAACTTTACTGGACTTTAAACCAAGAAAGTTCTGGTCACCTGACGGTGCAATTCACTGTACAGGAATCAAAGCTGATTTCTTTTTGTACTGCAGATTTACTCTTCTAAGTCTGACTGCGCTTATTAAAAGCATATTTTTAAATAAACTACCATTGCTACTCCAAATCGCAGGAAATCGGACTGAAGCCCGACGGGTAAGGCTCCCAAGCAAGGTAAACTCTGCTTGATTTGGAAGACACAAGGTAAGAGGAGGCGGCTCTGCTTTCACACGGCTTTTTCCAGCGCTCTTACCTCAAAGCCAAGCCAGGAGTAGGGGGATACGACATCGTAGAAACACTCCACCTTCTTCTTGCTGACCCCTGAACTCCCGGGCGCTGTAGCCATGCTCCGTCGGAAAGCCACGTTAACGAGGGAAAACCTGGGCGCCCACATACTTCCAAAGCGAAGGGAAGAAGGCAACATCCCCTCCTCCAAGACGCGCTTTACGTCGTCACGTGCAGCTTTCGGAGCCCAACCCACTCCAGGGTTCCCTCTCGGCAAGCGGAGGAAGGTTGGGAAATGTCACTTGGGCGGCCCCAGCAGCCGCAACCACAATAACAAATAACAAATAACTGGCTTTGCTCGGGAGGAAGTCATCAGTTCCTTCCACACTTACGGGGGGGGCCTGCGTGCAACAGTTGAAAAGTATCTGCACACACACACACGCACGCGCGCAACCTTCGGGTAACAGTAACAGAGTTGGAAGGGACCTTGGAGGTCATCTAGTCCAGGGGTGGGCAAATGTGGCTCTTTTACAACCTGTGGACTTCAACTCCCAGAATTCCTGAGCCAGCTTGGCGGTCTCAGGAATTCTGGGAGTTGAAGTCCACAGGTTGCAAAAAAGCTACATTTGCCCACCCCTGATCTAGTCCAACCCCCTGCTCACGCAGGAGACCTGTACTAGAGATTCGAACTGCCGACCTTTCTAATCGGCAGTTCGTCCTTTTCCAATTTTTTTACATTTGAGAATTATGGGAGTGCGTAGTATGTATCTTTTAGATTGTACCAGGTTGAGGACAGTTTATTTCCCGGTCATCAGGTATCCAGGATTGTTAGTATCCCACAATCATAAATGAAATGTCATTAAGAAATGAATTCTCTTTTTTTCCCTGTTGTTTCACTTTAACAATCGAAAGTGAACAACTGGTGGTTGGTGAGCAATTTCTAAAAACACCATAACACCAGTACTTTCTGTAATGTTTGCACCTCTGTTTCCTAGGCACGGAATGGCAAAAGTACTTACAAGACCTCTTACAACTAGCCCATCTGAAAATACAGCAAAGTAAAGTAACCTATGAGAATTTATGAGGAAGGCCGTGTTTTGTTGATTTTGTTGTCTATTAGATTATTTAGTCTGGACTGTGTTTGATTTAACGTTTTTGCCTATTCTTATGCTTTCTGTAGTTTTGTATCCCACCTAGAATCAATTGGAATTGGGAACCAGTAAATTTAAATAAATAACAATAACTATTGAAAATATTAGGAAGCATGTTAGACATAAGCAGCAACAGGTGGATGAGCAAAAGAAAAGGATTTAAGCATTCAAAAAAAACTCTACTTACAGATCGGAATTTCAGGCACCAATGACAATTTCCAAGATTTTGTGTTTTGTTTCATTAAAACGTCTTATTTTTTGCAATAATTTTATTAAAAATTACATTACACAAATAAAACTGGTACAGTCTACATAGAGTAAAAATATATAAAAAGAAAAAAGGCAGAAGGAAGAAAAAAATAACCATCTCTTCCTCCTCAGCAAGAACAATCAACACCAACAACTTGCCACCATTTTCTCAAATGAAAAAAAAAACCCAATCACTTCTTCATCCTATATCCCAAACACACTTTCCACAATCAAATCTTTAAGGCTTTACCACTCCATCTTAAATCAACAAAAGTGCATTAAGAGCTATCAGAAATAATAACATAACATACAAATTATATTAATAAACATTTTGCATCTCTCCTTTTCCATTTATCCTTTTCATTTTCTATTTAAACAAATCTCCCTAGCCCATTTTCAAATAAAATTTTTTAAACATCACATAATAGTCCTAATAAAAAATCCATTAAACATTATCAACAATAGTGCAGCCCATTTATATTAAGCTTTATTTTTTCCTCACACTTTTTAGTTCCCTCCAGCGAAGTTTAAACTTCTGCTTTCTCATACTCTTTTACCTCTTCTCTCGTTATTGGTGTTATGTCCTTATAAGGACATCCGCCCGGATTGGCTGCCAGCCATTGGGCGGGAAAGTTTGAATCACTGTCAGGGGCGGTGCAACTGCCGGAGCGAATATAAGGAGAGCTCCGGCAGCGCGCAACCAGTCTTGTCTTGCTACTGTTGCAAATAAAAGTTACAAATGTAACAAGCTGGTCGCGTCTTCCATTTCCTGCACCGATCTAACACTGGCGACAAAGGACTAGAACCAAGCGACGAACCTCGTGGCGCCAAGCCAACAAGACCAAGACTCCGGCACCTGAAACCACCAGTAGGCATTTCCAAAGGCATGGCATCCGCTGAAGTCACTTTGCCAGCCCTTGCTCCATTCCGCCAAGGGAAGGACAAGTGGAAATCCTACGTGGTCAAATTTCGGCAATACCTGAGAGGCAACAATATCAGGGATGCCGATGATGACCGCAAGAAGGGCATTTTCCTCGCCAACTGCGGCTCAGAAGTCCTCGACATGGCCATCGATCTCGTGGCACCATGGGACATCGAAGAAGTACCATGGACGGACCTGCTGCAGATCCTAGAGGACCACTATGCCCCAACAGGAACACCAGTGGCAAACCGGTTCACCTTCCATCAGAGGGACCAGAAGGAAGGTGAGACCATCAAAGAATTCATGGCCGCCCTGCGCCAAATCGCTGCCAGCTGTGAGTTTGACCATGTGGACAACGCCACTGCTGACCGCGTGGTCTTCGGCATGAGGGACAGAGGCCTGCAAAAGAAATCCTTGAGCAGGAAGAAACTCGTGCTCAAGGATGTAGTGGAGGAAGCTACCGCATCCGAAATCTCAGAAAAAGCGGCAGCCGCGGTAAGCAGGGCAAAGGGAATCCACAAGATTCGCAGTGCCACGCAATCATCAACGGAGGATTCCACAGCTGGATCAGAGTCGGAGGAAGAGGCCACCGTACACAAGGTATCCAGACCCCCAAGGCAGGAAACCGCGCAAAGAAGCTGCAAGAGGGAGCACTGTGCCAGCTGCAGAGGGGACCATGCCAGGGCAACCTGCAAGTGGAGAGATGCGACCTGCAGATGCTGCAACGGAAGGGGTCACATCGCTGAAGCTTGCAGAGCCAAAGAACCAGCCCCAGAGCCCTCCAGCCACCGTCCCTGCGAAAATCGAAAAGATTACCAGAGATCATCCAAACGGTCCTCTGGCCAATCTAGACGCAGAGACGACGAATTTCCCAGGAGGGAGCGGTCCACCAGACGACCATCGCCCACACCAACTCAGACAATGCCACCAAGTTCCACGTGACCATCCACATGGAAGGATCACCCTGCTCAATGGAGGTAGACTCGGGCTCGGTCTACTCCATTATGGATTGGCACCAGCTGAAGCGCCTGCAACCCAGCATCACCAAACGAGACCTGAAGCCACTACACTCCAAGCTCGTCGATTTTGGGGGAAACCCCATCGGAGTCCTAGGAAGAGCCAACATCCGAGTCTCCTACAACGAGTTCCAAGGCAAGCTTCCCATCACAGTCGTGGAGAACAGCCGACCGAACCTGCTAGGAGTGGAGTGGTTTAAGCCGCTGGGGCTATCCATCGAAGGCATCCATCAAATTCGCAGGGATGAACTCGACAACCTCATCGAAGAGTTCAAGGAAGTCTTCGATGGTAAACTGGGGAAATTCGTGGGGAGGCCAATCTCCTTTAATCTGGACAAGGGAATCACACCAATTAGGCTGAAGCCGCGCCGGGTTCCATTTGCCCTGCGGCCAAAAGTAGACGAGAAGCTGGATAAGCTGATCGCCCAGGGCGTCCTGGAACCGATCGATCATGCCTCATGGGAGACCCCCATTGTGACCCCACTGAAGCATGATGGGTCTGTGCGCATCTGCGCCAACTATCGTTGTACCATCAACAAGGCGTTGGCACAGAGCGCATACCCAGTCCCAGTCGTGCAACATCTGCTGCATTCCCTGGGGACTGGCTCAATTTTTGCCAAACTGGACCTGGCCCAGGCTTACCAGCAACTGCCAGTGGACGAAAAAACGGCGGAGGCACAAATAATAGTCACACACAGGGGGGCATTCAAATGCAACCGTCTCCAATTTGGAGTCAGCGCTGCCCCCGGCATCTTCCAATCAATGATGGAACGCCTTCTCCAAGGTGTTCCAGGGGTGGTGCCATACTTTGACGATGTACTGATCTCTGGAGAGTCACAGGCACAACTCCTTGAAAGGCTCAGGCTTGTCCTGCAGCGTTTCAAGGCCAAGGGCTTGAGAGTCAGGAGAGACAAGTGCATTTTAGGAGTACAGGAAGTCGAGTTCCTGGGCTATCTCATAGATAGCACTGGCATCCACCCCACCAAATCAAAAGTGAAAGCCATCCATGAAGCTCCAAGCCCCAAAAACAAAATGGAACTTCAGGCATTCCTTGGATTGCTTAACTTCTATGCCATGTTCCTCAAACAGAAAGCCACAGTTGCTGAGCCACTCCACCGCCTGCTGGGGAAAGCGGCTTCCTGGAAGTGGGGCCAAGAAGAGGAAGCAGCATTCCGGGCCGTAAAAGGACTTTTAACCTCCAAAAGCATCCTCATCCAGTACAACGAGACGCTCCCAATTAGGCTAACCTGCGACGCATTGCCTTACGGGGTGGGGGCAGTCCTCAGCCACGAACTGCCCAATGGCGCCGAAGCCCCAATAGCCTACTTCTCCAAGACCATGTCCGGCGCAGAACGCAACTACAGCCAGCTGGACAAAGAAGCCTTGGCCATCGTCGCAGGAGTGAAACGCTTCCACGAATACCTCTACGGGAGGAGCTTCACCATAGTGACTGACCACAAGCCACTCCTGGGGCTCCTCGCAGGCGACCAACCCACCCCGACCTTCATGTCCCTGCGGATGACGAGATGGGCCATCTTCCTAGCCGGCTACTCCTACAGGCTCGTGCACCAGCCAGGCACAGCCATAGGAAACGCCGACGCGCTGAGTAGATGCCCATTGAAGGATCCAGTAAAAGACCCAGCCCCCACGCTCCACCTCTTCCACATAGACAACGACGCCAGCTGTCCAGTCTCTTCCGCAGATGTGGCCGTCCACACCCAAAAGGACTCCACACTCCGCCAAGTGAAATCCTGGATCCTCAGGGGGTGGCCAACGGAGAAGACGGAGGAGAAATTCAGCCCATTCGTCAGGAAGCAAAAGGAGCTGTCCACAATGAAGGGCTGTTTGCTATGGGGAGACAGGGTGCTGATCCCAAACACTCTACAACGGAGAGCATTAGAGACATTGCATAACGGGCACCCAGGCATCGTCCGCATGAAAGCCCTGGCACGGAGTTACGTCTGGTGGCCCTCACTGGACAGAGACATTGAAGAATGGGTCTCCAGATGTGACCCGTGCCAAGAAGTACGCCCAGCGCCGCCACAAGCCGAGACAGCAAAGTGGGAGACCCCCAGCAACCCCTGGTCGAGGATCCATATTGACTTCGTGGGTCCGATGCAGGGGCGCCACCTACTCATTGTCGTCGATGCCTTCTCCAAGTGGCTTGAGGTGGTCCCCATGACATCTACCACAACGGAAGCGACGATCAGGGCCCTACGCCGCCTTTTCGCCACCCATGGACTGCCGGATGTGCTGGTCTCCGACAACGGGCCCCAACTCACGTCCCTGGCCATGGAGGCATTCCTGGCCGGACTGGGCATCCGCCATGCCCTGTCCGCTCCGTACAGGCCAGCTGGGAACGGACAAGCTGAATGCATGGTGAGACTCACCAAGGAGGCACTCACCAAGATGGGCACGGGCGACTGGCAGGAAAGAATTGATAACTTCCTCCTCACCCAGCACATCATGCTACATGCCACCACCCACAAGAGCCCGGCCGAATTGTTGATGGGCAGAAGGTTGAGGTCACCACTGGACCGGCTGCACCCCCAATATAGCCCTGAAGTGACCGCAACGGCCAGCCGCCTGCTTCGCGCCTTCAGCAAGGGAGATTCAGTTTTCGCGCTAAACTTCCACGGCTCTCCTAAGTGGCTGAAGGGGAAGATAGACAACCAGACTGGCCCGAAGTCTTACACCGTGGAGCTGGAAGATGGACAGGTTTGTAGACGTCACATCGACCAGCTCCGGAAAAGGTGGGGGGGAGCGCAAGAAAACCAACCTGATGAGGTAGGCCTGCAACACCCCGACGAGGTAGGCCTGCAACACCCCGACGAGGTAGGCCTGCAACACCCCGACGAGGTAGGCCTGCAACACCCTGACGAGGTAGACCTACCACACCCTGACGAGGCCGGCCAAGCACACTACCAGGCGCTAACACATCACCAGTCCAGAGCGGTAGACCGGGACCTGCCACAGGAGGGATGGCAACACCAGCCCAGCGAGGTGGGCACCCGTCATCCCAGGCCAAGGGACCGCCAAGACAGCCCACGAGTAGACCGGGACCTGCCCAGGGAGGAAGCATCGCACCCCTCCAGCAAAGGCGACCAACGACAACCCTGCCAGGGAGACCTCCACTCCAGGCAAGTAGACCGGGGACCATCCGAGGTGGGCACACCACAGCCCATGGGTGAGGGTGGCACACAACACCCCGGCGAGGGGGACCCCCACCCAGCACAGAGGACAACCCGGCAACAACGACCCAGTCCAGAAGACCCCAGCCACCAATCTGCGGTAGACCAGGGACTAGGGCGAAGGGAAAGCCAACAACAACCCGGCCAGGGAGACCGGCGCCACCCCGGCAGGGGAGACCTCCACCAACCCACAGAGGTAACCCCACAACGACAACCTGACCAGGATGGCCACCGCCGACCCGACGGGGTAGGCAAACGCCAGCCTGGCCAAGGAGACCTGCGCCACCCCTGTGAGGTCAGACACCACAACCGGAGCCAACACCACCCATCGCTGGCAGACCGGACCCGAGGGCACCGATCCAAGTCACCCCCCCAGATGACAACGAGCCCAACCGCAACCGAACCGCAGAGCCTGGGAGACCGCGGAGGAGCAAGTGACAGCCTGGGACTTACCGAGACTCAGATGCTCTTCCCGGGTCGGCACCGAGCAACCTCGATGAGACGATAGATCCACAGGCCAGGAGGAAGACCACCAGAACCAGCCATCCACGGTCTGCGGTCCGGCCAGAGGCGCTGAGGATGACCCCGCACACTCGCCAGCCAAACCGAGCCTGGTCCCAGGGAGGGAACCAGGAGACACAGGAGCCCCGTCCGTCCGGGTCGGGGACGAGAAGGAAGTGAGACTACGCAGGTCAACTAGGGTGCCGAGGCATCCTACGTACCTGCGTGATTACGTGACTTTTATTAATGAGCATTGACTGTTTTCTGACTAGGAGGGGAGGAGTGTTATGTCCTTATAAGGACATCCGCCCAGATTGGCTGCCAGCCATCGGGCGGGAAAGTTTGAATCACTGTCAGGGGCGGTGCGACTGCCGGAGCGAATATAAGGAGAGCTCCGGCAGCACGCAGCCAGTCTTGTCTTGCTACTGTTGCAAATAAAAGTTACAAATGTAACGAGCTGGTCGCGTCTTCCATTTCCTGCGCCGATCTAACAATTGGCACCTTTATCAAGTCTCTTTTGTAATTCCAGCACTGAAAAATTATCCATGTCACTGTTCATATTCTCACTGTCACTTCTTATTTTTATTTTATTTATTTTATTTTATTAGATTTCTATACCGCCCTACTCCCGAAGGACTCAGGGCGGTGCACAGCCAAACAATAAAAACACATACAATACAAAATTTAAAAATAGAATAAAATCAAATTAAATAATTTTGGCCCCGACAAATTTAAAACCCCAAATTTTTAAAACCAATTTAAAATTGAATATATAAAATACTAAAAGATATTTAAAATTTTAAAAATCTTTTATAAAAGAGGGGGAAAATTAGGCCAGGCCGGCCTGGTGAAATAGTAAGGTCTTTAAGGCGCGGCGGAAGGTGCGCAGATCCGGGATCCTCCATATCTCCGGGGGGAGCTCGTTCCAGATAGTAGGTGCCCCCACAGAGAAGGCTCTCCCCCTGGGGGCCACCAGTCGGCATTGTTTGGCTGACGGCACCCGGAGGAGCCCCTCTCTATGGGAGCATACTGGCCGGTGGGAGGCTATTGGTGGTAGTAGGCGGTCCCGCAAGTACCCGGGTCCTAAGCCATGGAAATCTTTGACAATTTCAACAAATCCTTTTTTAAAATCCACTGAGGAGAAATTATCCACACTCTTCTGGTTTAATATTTGTAATTATTAAAGCATCTTCCAGTTTCATTTGTAAATCTATTTCTCATAGGCTATTATTTTTAAATTCATATTCCAATTAATTTCAGTTTTATTCAGTGGAACCTGGATCATTTTCCAAGTTTTATAGTAGCAGACACCTTTAGCCTATTCCCCACCCCCCACCCCCCAAATTCCCCACCCCACCCCCCAAATTTCCTTTAATGCAGCCATCATTTATTTCCTTCTACTGCCCTCTGGTGTCCAACCTTTAAGTCATTTTATTAATTGTTTAGATATAAACATACAGACTACTGCACTACAATATTTTTCTACAACAATCTTTAATTTAACGAAAGTAATAACTAAAATGTTAATTTCAAAATTTTCAAATACATTCTCACTTAATCCTAGAAAGAAAAATCTGAATAGGATATTTCCTAGAAGATTCCAGATCACATCTTTATTATCAGTAATATAAATAAATAAAAACAGGAACAATCAAAGATAGCAGAAAGATCCTGCCTGAAACCATAAACTGTTGTTGGCCTAAAGAAGAAACAGCCCAAAGTTTATAAACCACTACAAGACATCTTATTTGTTTGTTTGGCACTCCACAAAGCCTTCAGAACTGCAGGATTTTAGCCAAGGCTGTTTTCATATCCGTATTCTTCAAACTGTAAATAATGGGATTGCATAAGGGAATGACAATACTGTAAAACAGGGAAATCATTTTATCCTGGTCTGAAGAATGACTGGATTCAGGTCTCATGTACATAAATATGGCGCTGCCATAGAAAAGTACCACAACTGCCATATGGGAACCACATGTGGAGAAAGCTTTGTGCTGCCCTCTTGCAGATTGAATTTTCAAGATGGCTGCTAGAATGCGGATATAAGTCATTGTGATAAAAGTGATAGGAATAAGCAAGGTGAAAATGCACCCTGCTGAAGTAATCTTTTCAATAACTCTGGTATCAGCACATGCCAGCTTCAGCAAAGCTGGCATTTCACAAAAGTAGTGATCTATCAAGTTAGGGCCACAGAATGGCAATTGCCAAGTGAGAACGGTATGGACCACTGGGAGGACGAGGCCACTAGTCCAGCATGTCATGGCCATAAAGATGCATATTTTTTTGTTCATGAGGACTGTGTAGTGCAGTGGATGGCATATTGCCACATATCTATCATAGGCCATCACTGCCAGGAGAAAACACTCTGCTGTGGCCAAGGCCAGAAAGATATACATCTGCATGGCACACCCAACCACTGAGATGGTTTGTCCTGGGCTTTGAAGGTTGATCAGCATCTGGGGGACGGTGCTGGAAGTATAGCAGATGTCCACACAAGCCAGATGGCTCAGGAAGAAATACATGGGGGTATGGAGCCGGGCATCTAACCATATGAGCATTAAGATGATTGTGTTGCCCATCAGAGTGAGAGCATAGACAATTGAAAAAAGTCCAAGCAATAAAAGACGGATCTTCAGGCTTCTGGAAAGGCCAAGGAAATGGAATTCAACCACATAGGTTTCATTTGCCATTTTAGCTTCCCAGTCTCATTTTACATGCACAAGAGGGAAATTCTGTCAACTAAAGTATGTCTGGAGCAATGACTATCAGTCACTTCCACTTCTGTAAAAAAAGAAATTGACTTAATATCTGAAATAGCAATAGCACTTAGACTTACAGTATATACCGCTTCACAGTGCTTTACAGCCCTTTCTAAGCAGTATACAGAGTCAGCATATTGCCCCCAACAATCTGGGTCCTCATTTTACTGACCTCGGAAGGATGGAAGGCTGAGTCAACCTTGAGCTGATGAGAACTGAATTGCCAAACTGCAGGTAGCCAGCAGTCAACAGAAGAAGCCTGCAGTACTGTGTTCTAACCACTGCGCTACCACGGCTCAAATGCCATGAGCCCTATAAAAGTAGGATTAAATACATGTATCAAATATTCTTGATCTACATACATTTCTTTTTTTCTTTATTTATCACTATGTAACACCATTTTTTTCCTGCAGTGTTGTTTGTCCATTTTATATGAATAAATTATGTAGTTATTTATGTATTTGTCATATTGATATGGCTGCCCTTCTTACAATAGAGTGACTCTGGGTGGCATAAACTAATAAGCAAGTAGAAAACCAAATGTTTCTTCATAATCGGCAGAAATGTTAGTCATCCAAAGCAAAGTCAAATGAAAGAATTAGAAACAAATTGTTACAATGAAACAAAATAAAGATAATAAAATGTGGGAGGAGCATATTCAATGCAAACATAACATAGCCTCATTTATTTCATCAAAACTTTAAGTCTGCTAATAAAATAAAGCAATGTATCAAGGGACCATGAAAAATAGTGTACATGAGAAGTTTGCTGTTCTTTAGGAATCATGGGAATTTACTAAAATACATACATACATATATTTGGTTATTGCTTAAATCTGAAACAAATTGTAACGGCTTAAACATTTTCTGAGCATTTTAGTACAGAAAAGCAATTTTTCTGGACCAGTTTACTTTCATTACTGACTTTTTTTGTTCTGTAAATTCCTCTCCTTTTGCTTTTTCTACTGTCAAGAAAAGTCTTTGCAAAAAAAATAATAATTGCAGAATAAATCAACTGTAATTCTGTAAGAATTGTAAGATTTTGCCTATATTGATATTTTATGTTGACTCCTTGAGAGAATAGAAACCCAATTACTATTTTTTACAGAAGAAATGAAAATGATGGCTTTATTATATAGTAATCTGTCTCTTCTTTTTCTTTAATTTCTTTTGCTTCCCATGATCCAGACCCGTCTAATCTCCATGGTGGTCTTTTTAGATTACCCAAAGCTGCACAAGACTTTATACCTTGTCCACCTTTATTTTCTGATGTAATTCAGAAACCGTGGAATCAGCCTGATTCCCTTGCACATTCTCAGCACATTCTAAAACCTTTTTTATCACTTCTTCACTCATTCATGGTATGAATGGCTTGAGTCCAGAAATAAAGAACAATAACTACAGGGAAGAAGTTAAAAATATAAAATATGTATATAACAATTATATAGAAATGTATAAAATTAAGCCTATAAATAAAAAGTACAAAATTTGTATTTAACAAGTGTATAGAAATGTATAAAATTAAGATTATCTGAGTTGGAAAATACAATGTAACCAAAGGAAAAAAGACAATTGGGGGTGGGGGAATGAAACAGTAAGAGAGAGATGGGAAGAATATAAAATGGAAAGAAGACCACGAAGAAACACTGTTTAAAAAAGAGGAGATATCTATATGCTGTATGTTATGTGATTCTCATATTGTGTAATAATAAAACATTATTTTTTAAAAAAGAAAAATGATGGCTTTAAACATTCTTTTAGGTTGCCTGCTTGCTATGCAGTTTTTCATAGATGTTCCCTCCTGTCTGCATACTAAATTTTCAAGCTGCCTAAATTCAATTAGAATATTTGACATTCAAGTACAAAATGGGGAAGACAAGAAGCATGTAAGTATTTTTACTCTGTATTCTTAAATCATTCTTCTTCACTATGGAATAAAATGTTAGACTTTTATGTCAGTACATAATATATAAATATAAATAAATAGTATGTATATATTCCCAATTTAAATTCATGACACATAAATTTTGACTATTTGCTAAAATTATTTTTAAGAAAAGACACAGGTTTCTAAAATCTCTTTCATTAGAGGATAATTAAAAACTTTTTGTGATCAGTAAATTTTGCATGCAGAGTTTTGTTCAAATATTGTTTGATCATTTTCCAGTTCAGATGTCTGTTTATTTTATAAAGGAAAATAATATTTAAAAACTGCTTTCTCATTTTCTTTGTTGTAAAAAATTTTCTAATAACCATCCCAAATAGAGGTAACAATTCTTTTACTGTATCTTATTTCTTATGCAGTTGATAAGCCTGGATTTATCTGCTTGTTTGAAAAGGATCACACATAAGATTTTTTCCTGTTGGCATATCAAGAAATTTAAGAATTGATCCTGTCCAACTAGAATCAGTTTGGTTTCAGATTATTATACACATTAGAATAATTTTGAGGTGAAATAAAGTGAAGGATCCTAATATAATCTCAAACTGTACTGCTAAAGCATGGAATCTCTCATTTTATGAAGAGTTTTGACTCTATTGAAATTACAGCTTGGCAAAGAAGATATTTTTACCTTCATGTAAAGAAATTTGCCTTCGTAATTTTAAAGAATGGATCCAGGATTGAGTCTGTTGTCTATTTTTGAAAAGTCTCAGTGATCCAGAGATGAGACGTGAAGCAATAACTTTCTCTATAGCATAGGTTTAATTATAAACATAAGGACTGTATTAATTTTATATTTTTATTAATGGCTATAATAATATGGATCTTAAAAATCTTTTTTTTCTTAATTTATTTTCTCTTTTTTGTTATGTTTATTTTATTTTAATCACCATGTGATATATCTACCGTAGGTATATGTTTTTTCCTGTATATTCACTATTTATCTTTTTTTTCTGTTGGTACTTTATTCTATTTCATACTTAAAATATATACTGTATATCTGTTAAAACTTTTGCCAAACCATTGTACTGATTTTCAATTAAAAAATACAAAGACTGTAGTGAAATGCACCCACCTGTTAGTTGTAATGTTGTGGAAAGGTTTATTCTGTTTTTTGCCTGTATTGCATGCAGTATTTCTTCCCGCTTTTATTTATGGGCAGAGAGATTTCTTCAGTTCAGTTTTAAACGTCTGTTGCTCTGGGAGGAACTAGCGCTCCAGTGTCAAAACACATGCTTCTTCTGAAGGAGTCCTCAAGTTCAGTGCAGCTTTCATAACAAAAATTGCTGTGTGGTGCCCTGGAGAATTCCACTTGGATCTAGACCAGTGTTTCTCAGTTTTAGCAACTTTGAGTGTACTTCAACTCCCAGAATTCCTCAACCAGCCATGCTGGCTAGGAAATTCTGGGAATTGAAATCCACTCATCTTAAAGTTGCTAAAGCTGAGAAACACTAGTGTGGACCATCATATATACAGCAGAGAACTACTGAAGTCAAAGGATCCTCTCAAAATATGACTACTGTGAGTGCTCTTCATATAATCAACCTTTCCATCTGCCAAACCATTGAATCCAGTTTAAACACACCTACAATTTGTTGGCTGTTTTTAAATCTACTGGGAGCCAAAGATACTAATGTTCCCTAACATATTTCATATTTCCAATATTTCTTTCTAGTATTTAAAGAAATACTGGCTAATCAGTACTTGTCCTTTAGGAGGAAAAACTGTAGTTGAACACAAAAAACTTAAACCAGATTGGTTGCTCTTGTGGATGACCTGTAGCAAAACTTTCAGGGGTACAGCACACCTTTTCTTTTTATTTGAGATTTTTCTGTAGTATTTAATACAATTAATCATGGTATTCATTTGGGCCACCTGTGAGGGTTGCAGATTGGAGAAACTGTTCTGCAGGAGTTCTGATCCTTCCTCTGCATAACAATGGCAGCTACTGACTGGATCTCCAAACTCGACATAAACTTTGAAATGTTATTTCTGTTTTCCTTTTAGGTTTTCTTACTGCTTTTTTATTGTTTTAATTGTTTTTAACCTGTAAAAATGAAGTGTTTCAATACTGTGTGTGACCAACCATACGCTAAATAAATAAATCTGATCCTTCCTGGTAGATCTATATGATTTAGCTGCAGGAGGAGCAATTGAGCCCTTGGGTTTCCAGAAATTGACCCTCTCACATTTAACATCTGCACAAAGACTTTGGAATAATGACCTGTCAGGGATTTGGTATCCACATGTTGATGATATCTAGTTTAACATTTCTATCCCAGGCTGAGTAGACACTACAGCAGAGAATTGCTAGAGTCTATGTGGTACTGGATGGGGTGAAACTAGCTGAGACTGAATCGTAGCAAGACAAAGTTACTGTCAGTACAGAAGACATGGATATTCCAGCTATGGCTCTAGATGGGCTTACACTTTCCCTGAAATCTACTCTGAAGGTTTATGGCTTCTGCTGGAAGAGTAGGTAGAAGCTGAACCTAAAAGTGTTTTTGACCATTTTAATGGATATGCTGTTCCTGGACAAAGGAGTGATCCATGCTTTGGCATCATTCAGTTGAACTACTGCATGTGGCTTCACTTGGGGCAGCTCTTTGCAATGGCAGCTCTTTGCATGGGCGGTTTCTTGACTGGAGTAATATTTACTTGATTGTTGATCTGATGTTAACTTTGGAGTTAGTATATGCTGATTATTGATGGAGAGGTGCTTGGGTCTTTTTGTTCCCTTTTGGGCTGGGTGGTAGTCTCATTTGCATAGTCTATAGATGTTGTTAATATCTATATGGATGGCTGATTTGTCATAGTGCCAGGCTTCTAGACATTCCCTGGTGTTTTTGGACTTCAACCCTGAGCTACAAATATTGTCCTTTATTGATAAATTGATTTGTCTGGAATCCAAACCAGGGAGAACGCATAAATTGTACTTTGTGGAAATATTACTGATTACTCAGTTAATTAAAAGTTTTCTTCTTGATCTGAAAACAGATTTTCTATTTTCAAAAAAAAAAAAGCTGTTGCGTCAATTAAAAATGTACAACAGGGAGCATTTTTGCATAAACTCTTCCTGCTTTAGTGCATTTAAAGAAACACTTCCTCTAAGGAAGTGTCACTATCGAGGGCCCACCTCAAGGAAGGGTTTTGGGACCCAGAGAGGTGGCATGTGAAAACGAGGGGATTGAGGGGTTTTCTAACGAAATTTTTAGTCAAATTTTTAAGGGGTCCCAGGGAGGGGGAGGGTCAGATTGGAATTCGGGCTGTGGGTATGGGGGATAACTCACAAGGAGGAGGGTCGGGTCTGGCAGTGAAGCGTGGCGTGGGGGATGGGGCACCCGGGATCGAGGGGGGGGGTTAGAGCTTGTCCAGATAGTTTTTTGAACATCAGTACTGTAGGTGGGAGGGGTAGATATGGCGGGAGCAGGGGGCCATATCGTGTTAGGGGAGTACGCACTCGCTGTCTACGAGCGGTGGCGTGCTCCGGCCCCCAAGGCTCTACTCGCTCCTCAGGTTGCATAGACCCTCAGGACCCAGGCCTTCGGCTGATGCTGTGCAATGCCAGGTCCGTAGTAAATAAAGCCCCCCTCATCTGTGACCTTGTTCAGGAGGGGGGTGCGGACCTGGCAGGTATTACGGAGACTTGGTTGGGCCAGGAGGGGGGGGTTCCCCTCATTGAAATGTGCCCGCCAGGTTTCCAAGCATTCCATCAGCCGAGGTCACAGGGAGGGGCGGGGGGCTAGCGGTTATCATTAAAGAAGGTCTGAGACCGAGGGAGGCCACTGTTCCTCAGACGGCCGGCTGTGAATCCCTTTTTGTGAAATGGGGTCATGGGGTTCAGATGGGTTTGCTGATCATGTACCTGGCTCCCTGCCACGTGGCAACAGCCCTGCCCGAGCTACTCAACGTCATCGCCGCGGTGGCGGTTGATACCCCTAGGCTTATGGTCATGGGGGATTTCAACCTGCCGTCCGTGGGTGAGACGTCGGAGATGGCTCGGGAGTTCATGGCTTCCATGACAGCTATGGACCTGACCCAGTTAATTCATGGCCCTACCCACACAGGGGGAAACACGCTGGATCTGGTTTTTGTCTCTGGACAGTGGTTGAGGGATCTTGATATAGGGGATATAGTTACTGAACCCTTGTCATGGTCAGATCACTCTCTCCTTCATCTCGACTTTCGAACCGCTGCACCCTGCCGCAGGGAGGCGGTGCCGGTAAGATGGTTCTGCCCCAGGCGCCTGATGGAACCTGACAGATTCCAGACGGAGCTTGGGCCATTTCCTGAGGTTCTGGCACACACCTCGACTGGAGACCTGGTGGCTGCCTGGGATAGGGCAGCTGCTGGTGCTCTGGATCGGGTCGTGCCTTTGCGGCCTCTGACCCGGCGCCGATCTCAATTGGCTCCTTGGTTTACCGAGGAGCTGAGGGAGTTGAAGCGCCGGAAAAGACTCCTAGAGAGTAGTTGGAGGGCCAGTCTTTCTGAATCTGACCAGACACTAGTAAGATCCCACATTAGGAATTACTTAGTGGTGATAAAAGCAGCGAAATGTAGTTATTTTGCTGCTCTTATTGCGTCATCAGATAATCGCCCGGCCACCCTCTTTACGGTGACCTGCTCCCTGCTCCACCATGGAGGGTAGAGCCGAGGATTTTGTTCAGTATCTGTATGATAAAATCACTCAGATTCGGGAAGATTTGGATTCCGACTGGGTAGTCTCAGGGGGAGAGACAGGGCAGGTCTTGAGAATGTTATCTGGGATGAGTTTGATCCTGTGAACCCTGAGGACGTGGACAGGATTCTGGGTAGACTGAACGCGACCACTTGTTTATTGGACCCGTGTCCTTCCTGGTTAGTACTGGCTTCCCGGGAAGTGACACGAGGCTGGCTCCAGGGGATTATAAACGCTTCGCTGAGTGAGGGTGACTTTCCCGCCGCCTTGAAAGAGGCGGTGGTGAGGCCTCTCCTCAAGAAGCCTTCCCTGGACCCAGCAATGTTGGTAAATTATCGTCCGGTCTCCAACCTTCACTTTGTTGCGAAGGTTGTTGAGAGTGTGGTCGTGCAACAGCTCCCCCAGCACCTGGATGAAACGACGTATCTGGATCCATTCCAGTCGGGCTTCAGGCCCGGGTACAGCATGGAAATGGCATTGGTCGCGTTGGTTGATGATCTCTGGAGGGCTCGGGACAGGAGGTGCTCCTCTGTCCTGGTCCTGTTAGATCTCTCAGCGGCTTTTGATACCATCGACCATGATATCATGCTGCACCGGTTGGAAGAGTTGAGGGTGGGAGGCACTGTGTTGTGGTGGTTCTCCTCCTTTCTCTCTGACCGGTCGCAGTCTGTGTTGACAGGGGGACAGAGGTCGACCCCGAGGCCCCTCATATGTGGGGTGCCGCAAGGATCGGTCCTCTTGCCTCTCCTGTTCAACATTTATGTGAAGCCGCTGGGCGAGATCATCCGTGGTTTTGGGGTGGAGTACCATCAGTACGCTGACGACACCCAGCTGTACATCTCCACCCCGGATCACCCCAACGATGCCCTTGAAGTGATGTCTGGAGCCCGTACAGATCTGGATGGGGAGGAACAGGCTCAGGCTCAACCATCCAAGACCGAGTGGCTGTGGTTTCCAACGTCCCGATATAGTCAGTTGACGCCATCACTGACTATTGGGGGCGAATCATTGGCCCCCACGGAGAGGGCGCGCAACTTGGGCGTCCTCCTGGATTCACAGCTGTCTTTAGAAGAGCACTTGACGGCCGTGACCGGGAGGATTTTTCATCAGGCTCACCTGATTCGCCAGTTGCGTCCCTTTCTGGATCAGGACTTGTTACACACGGTCACTCATGCCCTTGTCACCTCCCGCCTGGACTATTGCAATGCTCTCTACATGGGGCTCCCCTTGAGGAGCACCCGGAGGCTCCAACTGGCGCAGAGTGCGGCCGAGCGAGTGGTAATGGGAGCGACATGGCGTTCCCATGTAACACCCCTCCTGCGCGAGCTGCACTGGCTCCTGGTGGTCTTCCGGGTGCGCTTCAAGGTTCTGGTTACCACCTTTAAAGTGCTCCATGGCTTAGGATCCGGGTACTTGCGGGACCGCCTACTACCACCAATAGCCTCCCACCGGCCGGTACGCTCCCATAGAGAGGGGCGGCCCCCAGGGGGAGAGCCTTCTCTGTGGGGGCACCTACTATCTGGAACGAGCTCCCCCCAGAGATACACCGCGCCTTAAAGACCTTACTATTTCACCAGGCCAGCCTGGCCTAATTTTCCCCCTCTTTTATAAAAGATTTTTAAAATTTTAAATATCTTTTAGTATTTTATATATTCAATTTGAAATTGGTTTTAAAAGTTTGGGGTTTTAAATCTGTCGGGGCCAAAATTATTTAATTTGATTTTATTCTATTTTAAATTTTGTATTGTATGTGTTTTTATTGTTTGGCTGTGCACCGCCCTGAGTCCTTCGGGAGTACGGCGGTATAGAAATCTACTAAAATAAATAAATAAATAAATAAATAGGAAGTTACCTAATGTAACATCTATATTTATCACTTAAAAAGAAAGGAATTATTTTTTGCAATAGTGTCTCATTGTGAGCAGGCTGTTACTTGCACAGTGGACTTAACCTGACTTGGTCGCTCTCCTCCACCTGGTACAGAGGCATCCTGTGCGTTTCCAAAATGTTTTTCAGAAGACATCCCAATGCTTTAAAACTAGTGAGGATAGTCACGTTGGTCTGCAGGGAAAGGGAAATTTTGCTCCATATGCAGATGCTATTCAAGGGAGAAATGGGCTCAATCAAAAATCACCCATAACTTCTCTAATGTGGACATTTATGAAGAATTACTTAATCAATCAATCTGTAAAAACTCATATAGATTATTTTTAATCAGTTCTGATCAATAGTAATAATAATGCGGACCATTGTTTATTATAACTTGTATTTGTTCCATTGCCAGAGTGAGACTGCTATTAGAGTAATGGTATTAAAGCTCAAAAAGTATCTAATCATTTTTATCTAATCACTTTTTATCTAATCATCATTCAAAAGTTACATCATTGCAGCATTTTTAGAAATGCATCTTTCATTGTCTTGCTGTTTAGACAGTATATCATGGGATTGAATATGGGTGTGACAATGCTATAGAAAAGAGAGACTATTTTGTCCTGTCCTGGGGAATGGCTGGACTCTGGTCTCATGTACATAAATATAGCACTGCCATAGAAAAGCACTACAACTGTCATATGGGAACCACATGTAGAGAAAGCTTTGCGCTGTCCTTGTTCAGTTTGGATTTTCAAGATGGCTGCTAAAATGCAGATATAAGTCATCAAGATAAAGGAGATGGGAATAAGTAAGGTGAAAATGCACCCCACTGAAGTAACCATTTGAACCATTTGGGTATCGGCACATGCTAGCTTCAGCAAAGCCGGCATTTCACAAAAGAAATAAAAAGAGCCTTGGTAGTACAGGGGTTTAAGGCACCCTGTTATTAAGCTGGTTATTAAGACCAGCTGCCTGCAATTACTGCAGGGTTCGAATCTCGCCAAGGCTCAAGGTTGACTCAGCCTTCCATCCTTTCTAAGATAGGTGAAATGAGGACCCAGTTGTGGGGGCAATAAACTGACTTTGTATAAATATACAAAAGGATGAAGGCTATTGCTGAGCACATTGTAAGCCGCCCTGAGTCTTCGGAGAAGGGCGGCATATAAATCAAATTAAAAAAAAACAATGATCCATCAAATTAGAACCACAGAATGGCAATTGCCAGGTAAGAACAGTATGGAGCACTGGCAATAAAAAACCAGTAGTCCAGCAGATCAAGGCTAATTTCATGCACACTGTCTTGTTCATGAGTATGACATAATGCAGTGGATGGCATATTGCTACATACCTGTCATATGCCATTACTGCAAGTAAAATGCACTCAGTAATAGCCAATGCCAGGAAAATATGCATCTGTATGGCACAGGCAGCCAATGAGATGGTTTGTCTTGGGTTTTGAAGGTTAGCCAACATCTGGGGGACTGTGCTGGAAGTATAGCAGATGTCCACACAGGCAAGTTGGCCCAGGAAGAAACACATGGGGGTATGGAGTCGCACATCCAGCCAAATGAGCATCAGGATGATTGTGTTGCACACTAGAGTCAGAACATAGACAACTGAAAAAAGACCAAGCAAAAAAAGACGGATCTTCAAGCCTTTGGAAAAACCAAGCAGAAGGAATTCAGTCACAGATGTTTGGTTCATCGTGATGCTTTTTTGTTTGTCTGTTTGTTTCATCGGATATATTCATTGGACAAGGACCTGTATATATATACATGAGGAACAAAAAAAGAATTATTGTGCTTATAAATCTTACACAAACATCTTGAGACAATTTCGCCAATGCATCCCATTATGTGGGGAAAAAACACTCGCTTTCTTATATTCTCAGCATTCATTTCAATATTTGAAAAGGGAAAGAAGCCTACAATATATGACACCTGCATGATAGAGATTATGGGAGAATATGCACACCTGCAAAGTTTTCCCTTTGCAAAAACTGCAGTGATCACAGAGTATTGGGCAGTACCATACTTCTTCCACCAAAGATACATATGGGGGTGACCTTTAGAAAAAGCAACCGTGTCTGTGAGATACAGTATGTGAGATACAGTATGTGATGCTGGTCACAATTTTTTAAATTTTCACAGGTATATGATACTCTAAAAGTTATAATATTCAGGTAGATAATTGTTTAATACAACTATAAATGCTTGGGAAATGGTGATAAATCTGGTTAATTAAAATCCCTTGCAGTGAAATAGATTCAGTAATCATGAATTATCACCAGTTCATATAAAAATTAAGACCATTTATCAGTATATGTAATTTTAATGCATACAGTAACCGCATTTTTTCTTCCAGCAGACAACAATATTGGCTTTAAATACTGTACCCCAATTTCACGTATATATGAATGGAATGAGTGTACAGTTATTGTAAAAAAATATTTAATAAGAACAGATCTGAAAGGCAAACTGTCAATATAATAATGCCCTTTTGTAAATCTATGTTAAGACCATGCTTGATATGCTATAAACACATCTGGTCTCTACCAGCAAAAAAAATATGGTAGAACTAGAAAAGATATCTGCCCCCAAACCCCAAATGGTTAGGGGACAGAACAGTGATTGGGTCTCTTAATCTCAGACTAAAGTTGAAGAAGGACAAACATGACCAAACATGACCATATCCTGTTATAGAAATGGGATAATGAAATTTCTATGCTTCTTCTACAATGTTAAAACTCTGTGAAACCAAATGTGAGGGGATTGTATGCACACCCAGACTTAAAGTATAGATTTTGGTGCCATGAGAGATAGACAATTATTATGAACAAGTGCTCTTTCTCTGCTTAATAATTCCAACATAACAGCCAATCCTTTTGTCTAAAGATATATCAGCGCAGCATCATTGTTTAAACATGAAACAAAAACTTGAATTAGTCTCCTCTAAATATTATAAGTAACATTTTGATAGTCTATAAGGGTTCAGGCACTGATTTATTGCTATGGAATGTTCCAACTCTTTATTCTAGAATTCTTGCAAATAACTAATACCTACCTTAGCAGAACTTTTTGATAATTTATGCCCATCTTCCCTTTGTGGTTCTTCTCCTCTCAATTTAGTCTTCCACCCTTACCTGCCCATTCTACGCTCCCTATACCTCTCCCTATGCTGTCTCCAAACTTCATCCAACTACCAAAATTGCATGTCATGTGTAGCTCAGCCCTTTCTGAAGACTTCTTCCTAGATGTGCCTGAAAGAACCATCATCAGAAAACTACTCTTACTGCAACTTGAAACTATCCCTTCACTGGTAGCCCTGCTATGATCCACAAAGTGTTCCTTAAAAGAGACCAGCAGAAGCCTGGCAAAGCCCAAATCTTTTCCAACTCGTTTATCTGAAGCACAAATATTCCCTCAGAGATCTTGTCTCCTGCTCCCTTGCTATAACGAGCGGGGCTGAAAAATAAATCCCACTTCACTTAGTAGTGAAATAGTGATGTCTAATGTTTATGAGGTGATAAGAGATACGTAACATACGTTCCTGGGAGAATGGAGGAATCAATGGATTGGGACCCAACCATATCATTATGTAAATCCAAAGATGAAAAGACTGTTGACAAATATGTGCTGGTCCCTTTAGATTCTTGCCTCTCAAAATAATTATTAGACTCATATTTTCAATACTTTACTTTCTAAGAAATAACTAAGTTAGAATTTGTGCTCAATATAAGTATCTATATTTGAAATCTTTATTGTCCCTGTCAAATAATCCACACCCAAGCACAAAGAAACAATTAATTGTCATATTAGCCTTTTTTTTTTTACTGACTTTAAGCCATGTGAACATAAGGAAATGTTCCCTCAGTGAAGTAATAAAGTGTTCCAGAATGCTGATCATGTAGATTTTTCACGGTCAACATTGTAACCTTATTTATTCATTATTTTTTATTGAATTTGAGATTCCAGGTGGTTCACAAAGTAAAAGCCACCGAAAAAATAATAAAAAATAAAAAAATAAAAAAAATAAAAACAAAGGAGCAAAAAGGTGGCAAAACCAAGCTACAAGAATTCTGTGGCTTCTGTTTATACGTGTGTGTGTGTGTGTGTGTGTGTGTGTGTGTGTTAATGATAAAATACAATTAAGATTATATTATATTTTTGTAAATATTTTTGACATAGAACAAAAACTGGATATCAATAGCATCTCAAACTATAATTGATTATCAGAGTCTTTTTCAGAAGTTTCTTACCCAGTTTCTTTTTTCTGTTCAGTACATTGTACGTTCACATTACATTCAATATATCCATCTTCAGGAAACATTTCCATGTAAAGCAGGGGTTCCCTCTCATATCTCTTCTCTTAGAATTGTTCAGTTCTAAAATATACCATCATTAGTATGCACCATCATTAGTATGGCTATGGAGAGAAAACCTAGCACTGTATGGAAGGATGTATGAATGACACCTGGCTAAGAGGAAACAGAAGTCTGTGTTTGCCACTCAGGGGTGGGTTCCACTTACCTTTACTACCGGTTCACAGCGGGAGCGCATATGCAGATCATCCATGATGACATCATGGTGGGTGGGCGGAGCCTCCCGCCAGTTTTACTACCGGTTCTATAGAACCAGACCAAACCAGGAGCAACCCAGCAATGTTGCCACTTAGAGAATTGCTTATCTGAGGTTTCACTAAAGAATTTTAATTGATCCCATTTCCTCAGGATAGATACTATGACATGAACGAGCATTGGTGGAAGAGGAATTTAGCAAATTCACTGCAGGTAGTCCTTGAGTGGCTAAAGGGAATGCTCTGAAGGATTACCAAGCGTGAAGATCCAGTGTCATTTTAGTCTCTAATATATCATAATTTCTTGTTATAACCAGAAATTTGAAACTTGAACATTTAGGATTCAGCCTGCATAGTGTAAACAACGTTTGGTGCACATAAACTGGAATCGTTTAGCATACCAATGTTGTTTTAGTTGACCCTCACACTAGAATTTGTATAAGTTAAAAAAGAGCAAATGCCACAACAGCAATAGCACTTAGACTTTTATAATCACTCCATAGAGCTCTGCAAAACTATCTGAGCAGTTTACAATGTCAGCTTATTGCCCCCAACATCTGGGTCATCAGAAGGATGGAAGGCTGAGTCAAGCTTGAGCCAATCAGGACTGCACCACCACAGCTTCTTAATAAGTTGCTCCATCAACTTAATTTTTATTTATTAGATATTGCTGATTTTTTTTAAAAAAAAACTCCTTTTAGGTCTAAAATTTTAGGTCTAATAATACATTCAACAAAATAGTCATCTCTGCAGCAAGGAGAAAGGGAGAAAGAGGGGCACTATAATTATCGGCTTTCCCAAAATAGTGTTCTTGTGGCAATAGCATGGCAATTCATTCTAACCACAACATCAGTTGTGATATAGAGGCACTTTATAACCAATATGAATCTTCCAAAAAATTGACTTTGGAGAAGAACTTCAAATCAAAAGGCCTATTCCACTAGATCAAAAGTCTTATGCAAATCTAGAGAAACCAATGCAATATCTTCTTGAAATTGGTCAAAGATAATCAAATACAATACCCTCCTGATCTGATTCATTTATTGTTGACCAGCAGGTGGATCATAAAACTCTTATAAAATAAACTGTACATACAAAAGCTAAAACCTATCAAAACTAACTACCGGTTAAAAAGTGTCCCTCTCCCCACAAATAATGGTGTAACACAAATGTAGAAATAATTCCAATCTCAAAAGTTTCCTAGTATTGTACAGTATCAGATTCTTAACTTTAGATATGACAAAACTTCAACAAATCAATCTTTAAACAAGGAAATTCTAATGGGTTTCAGATTAAAAAAAAACAATAATTTTTAATTATACTATTTTGGAACTCATGAAGATTACGCCCAAAACCAATTTAACATATGCCCCCCCAAATGTTAAATCCAGTTATATTCAACTAATCAGTGGTGGGATTCAAATAAATTAACAACCGGTTCTCTGCCCTAATGACCGGCTGGGTGTGGCCATGGTGGGTGTGTTCAGGGGGTGTGAAAGGCAGCACTCGGCCTCCTGCATCCCCCTGGGAGCAAAAACAGGTGGCTTTTTCCACCTCCCCGGGCTCCGGAGCCTCTCTGCAGGCTGAAAATAGGCTTATTTTCGTGTTCCATAGGAGGGCCCATTTTCCACCTTCCTGGGCTCCATGTGCCCCCTGCACTTACCTGGGATCCAAAACGGACCGCATGGGGACTCCTGGAAGGGGCAGGGTGGGGTGGAGCCAGTCAGTCATCGGAACTACCACTTTGCCGAACTGAATGTAAAATTAACATCCGGTTCATTGGAACCGGTCAGAACCGGCTGAATCCCACCTCTGCAAGTAATGTAACAGACCCAATTGTAGGAGAAGCTGGAAAGTGCCCCACATTCTGTCCAAAATCATATATCACACCACAACCAATGTCCCCAAGTGCACAGGGCGGAAGAATGAAACAGAAAATCAACCAATTCCCACATGGCTCTCTCACATCCTTGGAGTGTTAATATTATTTTATACAGTATTGCTTTTTAGTCTCAGATGCCCTTTTTGTTTTGAATTGTTATGCTTAGACGGCATGTTTGTAATTTGTTATATTGCAGTTTCTATTTAAATTCTGTTCATCACCCAGAGCCATATATAAATCTAAATAAATAAATAAATATATAAATAAAAAGGAAGTGAGAAGAATTAAGACAGTGCAAGGGGGGAGAGAGAGAGAAAGAGAGAGGGAGGGAGTGAGTGAGTTGTGGTATTCAGCCAGTTCTATCCAGATTGGGCGAACTGGTAAGGGCGACTGCAGGATGCCCCGCCCACCCATGTGGACGTCATGACGTCCCATTTTTTCACATTTTTGAGGCTCTGTTCATGTGTGGAAGGCCTTGTCCATGCATGAAGATGGCACATGTGAGTGGTGCTAGCACACACACAAACATTTGTGAACCGGTAGGGAAGGTAAGTGAATACCACACCTGGAGGGGGGAAGGGAAGGGGGAGGGGGAGGGGAGGGAGGGAGGGAGAAAGAGAAATCTATGCGATCCTATTTGGAACAGAGGTGACCAACTGATCCATCCTAGGGAATCTTTTTTTTAGCAGAAATAACTCTTCAGTACTGCTCAATTTACTGGCCTCAGATGGAGTTAGAGAGTCAGGGATATCCTTAGCATTCATTCTCACTCACTGTCACTCTGCTTCAGATTTATCTAGGATGTTGCTAATCTCAAGATGACGGCATAAAACATCTCTCATCAGATATCACTAAAAAGGTGCTACACTGGGCCTACCCATCCACTCATGTTTTTTTTCTTAAAATATAAGGATGAAGACTTATTATTTGGAATATTTCTGATTCTGATCCAATCATTTTGGAAGAAAAATTGTCAAAAAATAACAAAATTATGGCAAAATTAGTATTTTCAAAAGTAAGATGTATGTAATAATTTATTTTTCACTAAATGAACATGGCAGGAAGAATAGAGCCAACAGCAGTAGACATCATTAAGAAGATTTGCAGTTCCACTTCCAGAAAGAAGTTTTTTTTTTTTCACCAGTCTCTAGTTTTCAACTATTTTTCTGACCTTCCACAAATTTGGGTCCATCTGTTTATGGCTTTTGAAAAGGGTGTGACCAAATAACATTTTTTGGTAAGCTTCTGATATTTAAAGATGCTCCAGCCCAGAGCTTCAGCAGAAAGTTCTCCCTAAATTTCTCCCTCATGTGCCAGCTATGCATTACATAGAGGAGCTATCTATTGCCATCTCTTTAATGCAATTTAGCAGCTTTTGATGTGCAGTCTCCATGCTTGGCTCTGTTATGATATAAACTTCAGGTTAACTTTAGTCCCCAAATGCTCATTAAAATGCAAGGTTGTCAAAAATTTACTTTGGAAATACATCCCTGAAGTCACAAGGTTTCCAAGATTGAAAATGTCCCTTGGAAAGTCAGCCAAGGCTCTCTTTGGACCTATTTTACCATCACTATTCAACTCACCTCTGAAGATTATTTGGTCTTAATCCCCATTGGGTGGGGATAACAGAATACATAGTTATGTAATAGGCTCCTTTGGTGTCAGAAATGCCACACATAGTTGAATCAAAGTTGTATAGTCGCAACAGGTGGGCTCAGTAGCACATAACCCACAACAGAATCAATTTATCCATTTCTTTTAATCATTACTAACCTGGGTAAGTAAAGAAAAAGCTACTATTGATTTTTTTTCATAGCTGAAAACTATAGAGGAAGCATTTTTTTTTAAAACTGCAGTTTAAAAAGCAGTTTACAACTGCTTATTGTAATTAAGACTGACTGGGGTTGATAATTTGAAAATTTGCAGTATGAGAAGCCATTACTAAAACTGTACTAAACTAGCATTTCCTTCCCTCTCTGATATTTCCCAGATCTGTTGGACAACAATTTTCTCCTGACCATGCTGAGTGAAGATGGTAAATCTTATAATTCAACAGAACAGAATAGCACTAGGTTTGATTAGTGTGTTGTCACTTGTACATTCAAGTTGTATTTATTTTATGTAAGAAAATGGTGAGGTGGTGGTGGTAATGCTTATACAATGGAACTATTGTATATGGAACTGCAATGGATTGGGGAGTATTTCATTCATGCTGGTCCAATGTTGTTTGAAGCTGATGCACAAAGGGCTTTGATTCATAATTTGTTAGTCATTCAAAAAAGGAAGCATTTTCTGATACTGATGACAGCAATATGAAAATGATGATAGTGATAATAAATATTTTAAATAAGTAAAGTAAATAAGCAAGTAGGTAAACAAGTAAGTATGAATTAGTTAAATACTTAATAAACAAGTATTTATGAATTAAATGCTTGATTTAACTTTAGGTAAACAAATTTCTGAAGGCCAAATCACTCACTGTTTTTGCATGTTATTTCTAAAGATAGATCATGGGGCTCTAATGAAAAGCAAAATTGCTTTCCAGTGCTGATGTATTGAGAACTTTGACTAAGAATTCTGCAAATTGTGCTCCTACCACATTTGACGAGCACAAAAATAAGAAATGCTATCTTTGATGTTGTATAGGAATTGCATTCTCCTGAAGCCAAGATTGAATCCTAAATTTCTGCTAGCTTTCAACTGAAAATTTGTCATACCTGATAAGATATCCTCTCTTATTTATTATTATTTGTCGAGTGTCAGCCATTCCCTCGACACATGATCCCAGGGACTGTGACAAGCCAGAAGAACAGAGACACGGTGAAGGGGGGTGTTATAGCGTTTAGCAGGGCACGGTGATATCAGGTGGTGGACGGTATAGGGAATCTGGGGACAGGGTCAATAAAACGATGTCAAAGGAAACAAATGCCCTTCAATACGAGGGACAGCGAGATCCGGAAGTAACTGGCAATTCACAAGGAACCTGAAGGAGTAAATAGCGCGGTCACTTTAAATGCACAATTGAGCAAGGGCGGGGCGCTTGGGGGCGTTCTATAAAGCCAGATAAGTGGAGGAATCGGGCGTCTCCGACTTTGTTTTTCATTAGAAAACTTCAGCGCTTACTGTATGACCACCGTGTAAACTATGATTAAACCGGATAACTTCACCTTTGAGTGTGTGAGTGTGGTGTTTGTTCGGCGGAGCACAGGTGGTTCCAGAGGAGGCTGACATTATTTATATTATTTACAATACATAAAATACTACATTTGCATTAAAATATTGCAATATTAGTTATATTGTTATTCTAATTTATTATTAAATTAGTTTAGGCTGCTTCCTCATTAGGAAATTAAAGCACTTCATCACCCCAATATCACTGAAGTGATGTAGGGCCAGTCCTGATTACTTTTAGATTGGCACAATAGTTGGATGAGTCTCGAAAATGGCAAAAATTGCTATTGTGGGAATGGCCACAATTTCACCATGTCTCTCCACTTTCTGATCATACTTGCTTGGAAGGAACTTCACAGTTTATCTGTGATACTTTCAGCTGTATGTATTCACATGGCCCTTACAAGTTGTCTTTAAGGATCTTGTTAATTTTGGCTAATAATAATTTGGATATTTGTATAATCACTTTGTTACATGTGCATTTTATTTTGGCCCCACTTTGTCTCCTTTTAAAACTTTATGCCTTATGCCCTCATTTTATGCCTTATTTTTATTAGTAATATGAATCACATTCTTGCACAATATAACTCTGAGCTCATTGTGATGAAGGATCCAATTTATGAATTTAATACATAGATCCGGGATGGCGAACCTATGGCACGCGTGCCACAGATGGCATGCAGAGCCATATCAGTAGGCACGCAAGCGTTGCCCTAGGTCAGCTCCTGCACGCATCTGCATGCTCGCCAGCTGATTTTCGGATCTTCTGGGCCCACCGGAAGTCGGGAAACAAGCTGTTTCCAGTCTCTAGAGGGCCTCCTGAGGGGGGGGGAGAGGCCATTTTTGCCCTTCCCAGGCTCCTAGAATGGCTCTGGAGCCTGGGGAGGGTGAAAAATGGGCCTACCAGGCCCACTGGGCCAAAAGCGGGGGGAGCGCTGGGGGTCGTTTGTGCATAAGCGGGGGGCGGGGCACATTGAATCATGGGTGTGGGCACGCACGTGCACAACCCCCCCACGTTTACCCCGCTTTTCGCACACGACGGCAAAAAGGTTAGCCATCACTGACATAGATAAACAGAATGACAAAAACTGAAAACCCTGAAATTTTGTAACAATATACTGCTGGGTAGGAAATATTCCAGGAATGTTTGCAGGAATGAAGAAAACCAGAGTTGTTGAATAAATGTTACTTCTTTGACTTTAATATAAGTGAACAAATGCAGTAAATTCTAATAGGATCTCTCATTGATTAATATACTTGATAACATTCTATTTTACAGGGGAAGCTGTTTCTTCCACTGCAGTGGAGGAAGAGATGGCAAATCAAACAACAGTGGCAGAATTTTTCCTCTTGGGTCTTACCAGTGGACCAAAGACACGCTTTGTTCTCTTTGGGATGTTTGTGATTGTCTACGGCATCACATTAATGGGCAATGTGGTCATCCTGATGCTCATTTGGCTGGATTCTCAACTCCACACCCCCATGTACTTCTTCTTAAGTAACCTCTCCTTTGTAGACATCTGGTACATAACTAGTATCATTCCTCAGTTACTAACCAACCTGTGGACCCCAAAGAAGACCATTTCATTTGCTGGTTGTGGTGCTCAGATATACTTTTTCTTTGGCCTGGCCATTACTGAGTGTGTCCTCCTTGCAGTCATGGCCTATGATCGCTTTGTGGCCATATGTTACCCTCTGTGCTATACCCTCATTATGAACCAGAAAGTCTGCATCAAGTTGGCTTTAGCAGCCTGGTTCTTTGGCTTCTTCCTTGCAATGGTGCATGTAGTCAATATTCTCCAAATGCCTTATTGTGGTCCAAATGTCATTAACCACTTTTATTGTGACATCCTGGTTCTGCTAAAACTTGTATGTGCTGACACCCATCTCAATGAAATGATTGTATTTGTCATTGCTGTCCTCATTCTTTTGTGTCCCTTCTCCTTTATACTGATCACATATGTCCACATTCTAATAACGATCTTGAAGATTCACTCCACACAAGGCCGGCGTAAAGCTTTCTCTACGTGTGTCTCCCACATGACTGTGGTGGCATTGTTTTACGGAAGTGCTATGTTCATGTACATGAGACCTGGCTCAAGCCATTCACCAGACGAGGATAAAATGGTCTCCTTGTTCTATAGCATTGTCACACCCATGTTCAACCCCATGATTTACAGTCTCAGGAACAAGGATGTGAAAGGGGCCTTGGTGAAAGTGTTGCAGAGATGCAATGTCTGTCATGGGACTTAAAAATGTATTGGAGGTCAGAATGAAATGTTCACCTCAAATGTGGTCTAACTGGAAACATGTTAGACTCAACGTGGTTGATGCTTTATATTGATAACCTGGAGACTTATGTCCTCTTAACAATGTAATGGTAGTACAACAGTGGATATTTAAGATCTTGCTACATTCAAGGCATGGGCGAAGAGAAAAACTGTAAAGATTTTGCAATGGACCTTTTCATTTTTGCACACCAGGTGGGTGAGGCTGGATTTAACTGAAAGTTGTTTCCTTCCTCATCCATAATATTTGTCATATTAGCAATGTTGACTTTTTACAAGTTTCGTAATAGAAGTTGGTTTTTTAATGAAATATCCATTTAAGCTCTCTGTGCTGAAAAGAAGATTTGCTCCATTGTTATCAGAAGAATTGTGACTATGCATGCTCTATTTTCATTTCGGGTCTGTCATTTGTTAAATCCCAGTGTTTTTTAAAGTATTGATTGATAAGAATGATTACGATTTCATAGTGTATATATTAAAAACATTAAAATTAATATCATGTTCATTTAATTAACCAAGTAACTTTGGACAAATTGCTTTCAGGTGAGTCTAACACCTTCTGTTTTGTTATGTTGATAAGATGAAATTATTTTTATGTATTCCAGCCTAAGGAGAAGTGTGGTATAATGCTGCAATGAATGGCTAAATAAATATTTCCCTGGGGGGAAAGTTTCTAGATTGTTGTGTGTTTATTTCTCAAAATCATTCAAACTTTTATTTTGCCTTATTATATAGAGGAGACACTTGCAATTCCCGTATCATAGCAACCCATTGAATTCATAGCAATTTCAATAGTGATTTTAATAGACTATTATAATAGCAATAATTTCCACCATGGTTTGGATTCAGACTAAGATACCATCAAGCCCATCAGATACCCATCAAAGCCAGGTTGTAACCATGACAGGGTTGTAAGTGAGAACCATGACAGAAATATGCATAAACCATTTCCTAGGCAAAGAGTGGTAAACTTTCTTTCAATCCTGGGAAACAAGATAATATTTAGAAGCAGCTCAGAAACATTTTGATTCACTGGGGTATATGAACCCCTACATGGGGCTCCCCTTGAAGAGTATCCGGAGGCTCCAGCTGGTCCAAAATGCGGCTGCGCAGGTGATTATGGGAGCGGCGGGGCGCTCCCATGTAACACCTCTCCTGCACGAGCTGCATTGGCTCCCAGTGATCTTCTGGGTGCGATTTAAGGTGCTGATTAACATCTTTAAAGCGCTCCATGGATTAGGACCTGGCTACTTACGGGACCGCCTTCTGCTACCGACAGCCTCCCACCAGCCAGTTCGCTCCCACAGGGCGGGGCTCCTCAGGGTGGCGTTGGTCAGACAATGTCAACTGGCAACCGCCCGGGGGAGAGCCTTCTCAGTGGGGGCTCCTGCCCTCTGGAACGAGCTGCCCCCGGAGGTATGGAGGATCCCGGACTTGCGCACCTTCCGCCGTGCCCTGAAGACTTTGTTATTCCAGCAAGCCGGGCTAGCCTAATTTGAACGGTTTTAAATTTTAAATTGGATTTTAATGGGATGTTTTAATTGTGGGCCAAAGTATTTAATCTGGTTTTAAATTGTTTTTAACTTTTATATTTATGTATTTGATCCTGGCTGTTCACTGCCCTGAGTCCTTCGGGAGAAGGGTGGTATATAAATATAATAAATAAATAAATAAATAAATAAATAAATAAATAAATAAATAAATAAATAGGGAAGGCGCAGTACAATCAGTCTTGCAGAATTTTGTTATAGCCTATCTACCTCAATAAACTTAGACTTAGACTTAGAATAACTTTACTGTCACTTTGAATGTACACTAATTGGCATACATTAAAATGAAATTTCATTGCATTCAGCTCTCAAAGTGTCTCCACCTCTAATATACACTACATAAACAAAATAAATAAATACAAAATTATGCATATACCCGCATATATTATATGACACAGAGAAACAACACAGTCTAGTTTGGATGTATACATGTACATGGTGAGAGAAATGAATCTTACGAGTTTACCAGACAGATGGCATAGCGAACAAAGCTGTTACAGAATCAGGTAGTCCTGCTAGAAATACTTCAAAACCTCCTTACAGAGGGGATCAACAGAAACAGACCATGAAGTGGGTGTGTGGAATCTCTAACAATCTGGCCATTACAATATAAGAGCTAGGTGTCTAGCTCTTATAAGCAGTATTAGAAGCACATAGATCTTATAGCAATAGCAATAGCACTTAGACTTATATACTGCTTCATAGTGCTTTACAGCCCTCTCTAAACAGTTTACAGAGTCAGCATATTGCCCTCAACAATCTGGGTCCTCATTTTACCAACCTCGAAAGGATGGAAGGCTGAGTCAACCTTGAGCCTGGTGAGATTCGATCTGCCAAACTGCTGGCAGCCGGTGATCAGCAGAAGTAGCTTGCAGTACTGCACTCTAACCACTGCCCCACCGCAGCTCCTTATAAGCAGTATCCTGAATGACAGGAAGTGAGCTTCCTATAATCTTCTTGGTTGTCCTTACCACTCTCTATATGGACTTTCTCTCTGAAGCATTGCAGCCACCAAACCAAACAGTGATGCTGTTAAAACATTCTCAATCACATCATAAATAAAGCTATAATAAAGTATAGCTCTAGTCTTTCAATTGCTTTGTGCCTAGGTAGGACTAGAATTCCCAGTTTCCCAGATTCTAGTCTGATTCCTTAGCCATTAGGGCAAATTGGTTCTCCAGTTTAACAAAAGCAATTCTCAATTTGATCCAAGGATGAGATGATAGTAGAACAGGGCAACAGTGTTTGATCATTGGGTAAAGGGTAAGCTTTCACACAAGCAGCTGAGTTCTTGATAAAGTATCCAACATATGAGTTCATATTTGGCCAATAAAACTCAGGATGGAGAATCTGTTTGGATTGCACCACATCTTGATGTTTTCATCAGCTTTAGCAATTTGCACATACTAATTCTGGGATATCAGTTCATTCATTCTGCATATTCTTAGATTATTGCAGTGGAACAGGGATTGCTTGTGGTCATTGATTGGGGTTTGACCCATATGTTGAAGTGTTGTGATCAAAGCAACTTGCCAACAGTAAAACAAGGTTCTGTTAAAGATAATTCCTTAAAATTCAAATATACAGTATCTAGATCACCAACCTGACAAGCATATTCCTCTAACAATGAGTTTGATTCTGAATCAGGTAATGAAAGTCAAGAAAAGGAATCAGGTGCATTCAGATTCCAAAGTTCTGTTGTATTACAAAAGTATACAGTTGCAATCTCCAACTGAGACACTAAATGCAAGATGAGAAACCTCATATTTTCAAACCATGTGTGTGAGCAGTTGTGAGCTATCAACACAAATGGATCTCTCATAGGGAACATTAATATGTTCTATAACTTACATGGCATGTGTCCCAAAATTATGTGTGCAATAAAAAAATACATGATTCAGGAATATATTATTTAATATTGGTAATTCAATGTCCTGATGGACTTTTACATAGGAGCCTTGAACATGTATGTAGTTTAGAGCTTTCTGCTTTTCTTCCCAAAAAAGGTTGATCTACTTGAGCTAGGAATGAATGTCATCTTCAAGAAGCAAATTTTTCCATGATAGGAAATAGTTTTCAATGTTCAAAACATGATCCCATGCTTGCTTTGTTTTCTCTGCTGACAGTTACCTATGTGGCTAGGAGTAATGATGGAGCTGGCAGTGTTGGTGAGGCTTGGAGGTGGCTGTGGAAAATTAGATGGCAGCTTCTTCCTGATAGTGCAACATTAATTAATGGAATAGGACAGCGATGGTATTCACTTACCTTCGCTACCAGTTCGCAAATAGAGATGCACGCGCCATCTCTGTGCATGCGCAGAGTGTCAAAAATGGGATGTGATGACATCCGGGCAGATGGGCGGAGCCTCTCGCAGCCACTGCTACTGGTTCACCAGAACTGGATAGAACCATTTGAATAGCACTACTGGAATAGGGATGAGGCCTTCTTATCCCATCAGTCACCTTCAGCAGTGAGCGTCTTCCTCAGGGCCCCAGGTCAGCTGACAAAGCCAGGTTTTGATACCCTTCTGGAAGGTCCAAAAGGAGGGGGCAGTTTTTACCTCCAGTAGTAGAATATGCCACAGGGATGGGGCCCCAGCGGAAAAGGCTCTTCTCCTTGACCCTGCCTATTTCTATTCTCTAGCAGGCATCTCCCACTAATCTCAGTTTTCAGTACTGCCTTTACAGTATTTTCTCCATCTCATTTAGTACCCTCTCCTGTATCTGTTGGAAATTTTCATTTAACCCTGTCATTTGTTATGTTGATTTATTAAACTTCATCAGAGATGATGATGTAGGTCATGATAACTAATGATGATAATGAAGGCATGTTTGTGTGTGTGTGTGTATATGTATATGTGTGTGTGTGTGTGTGTAATCTATTGTGGGTTATGTGCTACTGAGACAACCGATTGAAACCATATTAATTTCACTCAACTATATTCAGCAATTCTGAACCCAAAGGAGCATATTAATGAAGAACATATCTGTGTATTTTGTTATCACCTTCCGTCCCATCCAATGGGGATTAATAATCCTTAGAGGCGAGTTGAACAGTTGATGGTAAAATAGGTCTAAAGAGAGCCTTGGCTGACTTTCCAAGGGACATTTCTAATCTTGCTCTAAACATCTTGCCTCTTCAGGGAGAAGTTTTCAAAGTTTTGATAATTTTAATAAGCATCTGGGGACTAAACTTAACCTGTGGTTTACATCAGAACAGAGACTTCTTCAAAGTCCTTGCTTCTATAGAATGTCATGCAGAATACTGTGCCTTCTACAGTTCTGATCTTTGTAAAATATATATTTTCCAAGGCTCTTATGACTGCTCTACCACATGCTAATCTTTTCCATGTTTCTTGTCTGCTTGTTCCTTTACCGTTGAAGAGCTAAAAAAAGACAGGACTAAATGAGAACTCATTTGTTGAAGTGAATAGATAGTGATTTCGCTATTCATAAATAAAATGGAACTTAAATTATTTGTATCTCCCTGTTGCAGAGGAAAGTAAAACTAGAAGCTCTAAAAATGAACTAAATTCAGTCCTGTTCAATCTACTTTAAAACATGAATTTGGAACAAGATGCTAGTTAAGGCACTTTGGAAAAAAAAAGTACAATATGTATGTTATTTCAATTCAAGCAAAATCCTGTATTTTTGCCATTGATACTCCGGTATTTGGAAATATTCTGTAATCGTTTCATTTTTTCTTCCCAATTTACAATTCCTTCAGTCCTAACACATGTAGGTTTAATACAGTTTTTAATAAAATTAACTTAAAACATATAAGCTCATTCCTTCATGTATTCAGCCTCAATTTCTAACAAGGAGATGTGGGAGTAGAGAAGGAAAATATAAATTAATTTGGGAAACCCCCTAAGAATGGATAGCTTTACAGCAGAGTCCTCATTGGGCAGCATGGTACCGCTCAATATTATCCTGATTAGAAAGATGCAATCCATTGTTTCAGGCTTGCGGTTATGGCCATGCATAACTCAGTTACCATCTCCGGTCATATCGTGTTTTAAACAAGATATAAAATTATTCTCATCCATATTGGCCAATAAATATGATGGATTCATGACTCCTATATGCCAGATCAATCTGGCTTCGTGGAAGCCATCAGTTAGTGGATTTCAAAGAGAGTTTCTATCAACAATAGCTAAGAGTAAATAACCTCATATGATGTTGGTGTTTTTACTCCCGAAAGAAAACAATTCCTACCCATCCTGAAATACATTATGTCTCTTTTTTAAAAAAAGCATTTGAATTGAGGGTCAAATACAATCAATCAGATTTAATATAAAAAATATTCCAATTCATATTCAACAAAAGTTGAGTAGTCCATCCAGATTGATTCTTAATATTTTCAGGTTTCAAATATCTGGGTGTAATCCTTATAAAAGATGTTTACCAACTTAGTAGGAAGTTATAGTACATCAGTGACTAACAGTAAACTGGATCTTCATTATTGGCATATTTGAACAACATTTAATACAATATCAGCATATAATAACAATTTATGTAGGAGTCCAGCTACATTTATATCCAGAATAGTCTTGCTTGCTTGACAAAAGAGGTCAATGTTTCTTTTGTCAAATTAAATGTGGGAAGAGATAAAAACCATCCTTGATACGTTCCATAAGACCAGTTAATATATAAGGAAATAATTCCATTTGTAACAATCCTTTTAATACCATACTTTAATCCAATCAATAAAAAAGTGGGAAATCCATATTTGGCAAAAAATGCACTGTATCAAAGGGATTTTTTTACATTCAGCAACACTACCTCCTATCCATTTCAGGTTTGTTAGAATGCACATCCAAAATGTTAATTAATGGACAAATAGTGTAACAGTAATTGTCAATATTGGAAACTAGTTGCTTAAATATTGAGTCATATGAAAAAGAAATTCTTTGCCTTGAAATATTTGATGAACAATGTACTATAGACAGGTGCAGACAGGTACATCAACAATGTACCTATCTGTAGCACATTGTAGTACATTAATGATGTACCTGTCTGTAGCTGTATCAATCATCATCAGATACAGACAGGTACATAAATATGTTACATCATTATCATGAAGATTATTCAGACTCACAGTGGCTTATAGCAAAATAAAATGTAACAAAACTTCCATGATAAAGAAAAGGCAAATGTAATAAATGTGACCTACAGCCTTAATAACATGAAAAAAGAAAACAATTCTTATACTTAAAAACCACAGTAATAGTAACAACATAAAGCATAATAATGATGAGGAACAATTGGATCGCCAATGCTGTCTAGAAGAGTTCAGTCTTAGCTTCCAGCAGCCATCATCAATGGTGCCATTGTCATTGTCGTCGTCATCATCATTGCTTTTCAGCCTTAAAAATCTGCACCTGAATGAGGCATCAGCAGCAGTTTATCTTTGTAAAAATTGACTCTGGTTTGGTGATCCTGCAAGAACCTTGGTGTCCAACCATATGGGACTTTACAAGTCAAACTATCACTAGTACCTGGAAACCTATAGGCAATGCAGTATATATACTGTATACTAGCACTAGTCAAAAAATGGACTGTTACGTTTTCCATCAATTTTATTTTCTAAAATGTTTTCAAAGGCATTCCCATGTAGAATATATTGAAGAAGTTTAACAATGTGGTGATAAGGTGGTAAAGCTCTACCTAGATCCATCCTCTTCAAGAAAGTTGAAATAAAGTCGGGCAAACTCTTTTAGTCACATGGCATTCAACAATAGCTGTGAGTTTAGGAGGACCCCCAAGTCCCCCCTCCCTCCCTCTCTTCCTCCTTGTAAAATAGTGGTGCTAAACCTAACCCAGGGCACATGGTTAATGGTATCAAAAGCCACCAAGAGAACCAAAAAAAAGTGCTTCTATCTCTGTCCCTACTAAATAAATGGCATCTATCTGAACAACAAATGCAGTCTCCATCCGATGCCCAGGCTTGAACCCTGAATGAAAAAGGTCCAGATAATTCATTTTTCCTAGGGAACTGCAACTTAATTTTATAAATTATTCTGTTTTTCAGCTGTTTCTATTTTAATCCCTAGCCTTCTTTCATCTGCAAGAAATGCAGGCTGGAATTACACTTCAAAAAATATTTCACAGAAACACAACTAAAGATAGCACAGACACGATCATTCAGAACACATGAGTGAAAATAGGTTAAGCCTGACTCCCATGTAACACAATCCTGAATTTAGTTTTCACTATTTTGAGTGAACTTTCTGATATACAGAAATCTTCATTAATTTCAGCAATGTTATTGTTTGTAGTAAGTTCACGGTGGATTTAATTAAGGAACCAGAGTTTCCCCCCATAGTATAATCCAGATTTATCAATCATAACAAGGAGTTGCAATGGATCTTATTACTAAAAATGAACAATGTTGTCTATAGATAGCGTGTTTAACCACTGAAATCCATTGTGGCTAATTAATATGTTTTTTTAAAGTGCCTTTGTTTTCTTATCTTCAGTATAGCTTTGGGAGACCCTGTCACTAGACATGTGAAAGGATATTAACAACTGGGGCCTACAGTAGATGTGAATTCCTCTACCCTTCATAGAATGGTGGGGTGGGGGAGAATCTAACTCAGAAACACGCCTTATAATGCACTGGATTATGATAATATGGTCTATATAAAATATTCTGAAAGTTACTTACCCAATATTTAAAATGTGTACAAAGAAAGAGATATCTTTTTTAAAAAGTTTTATTGGATTTTTATTTTTAAATATACATCAATATCAATACATGAACAGTGTGGCCTCTTGGTATAATTCATTTTGATACAAACAGCAGGGATAATAACAATAATAGTTGTTACATTAATCAGATTTATATAATCCTGATATTGATATACATGATTGTTTTAGAGTAGTTATTCAATATTTCAATGTTCCATTTTAATGCCAATGATATTATTAAGCATACATAGTAATACCATCTTTCAATCTCTAATTTTTCTATTAATTAATTACTTATTACTTATATTCTATTATATAAAATATATATCTGCTAATATTCCCCCTATTTCTTATTTCTACCTCTATTCTAACTTCTAGTCAGGCCACCATTACTAATTCTAGTGTTAATACACTTGTTTATATTAGGACATAGTCCTTCATTATTTGGTGTTCAAAGTCACAATACACCATTCAAGTACCAGTCATCCTATTATTTAAATATACCTAACAATACCATCTTTCAACCTCCAATCTTTCCATCTAACTATTGCTTTATATAAAGATGTGTATTCTTATTTCCACCTCTATTCTAGTTTTTAATCAGGCCATCATTATATTAGAAAAAAGAAGAAAAAGTAGTAATAATTCCTTGCTATCCATCATCTCTTGCCTGTTTTAATACTTCAATGTTTATTCATTTTTTGGCTTGCCTCCTATACTCCTCTCTTGGATCTTTGTCTCTATCAGCATCTGTGCCTTCACTATTCAGTCCGAATATTTCTCCCATCTCTATCCTCCTAAGCTGCCAGGTCTTCAGAATGTCCTCCCAAACCCTTATCTCCCTTTCAAAAGTATCTTCCAGGTTATCCTATTCCATTTTTAAACCTCTTAAAGTCTTTTTCCCTTTGTTTATTTCATCAGTCATTATTATCTTTATTGTCTTCTCCTTCTCATCTTCTTGCTTTGTTTGCTGGTTTGTCTGTTCTATCTTTTCCTCCATTCTTTCTACTGTCTCTTCTCTTTTCTGGGCTCTTTCATCTTCATTTATTATCAGTTGTAGCATATTTTCTATTTTCCCATTTATGTTTTGCATTAGGTTCTTTATCTCTCTGTGGTTCTTTGTCATGGTACCCCTAATGCTTTGAAACATCAACGCCATTTCTCTTGAAATCTCACTCATTCCCCCTGATGGAGCATCTTGTCTTATTTTAGTAAGTCCCGCTCTTGCTCAAGCCCAAAAACAATATATTTAAGGAGCTCTGGTGGCTCAGCAGACTAAAGCACTGTTATTAACATCCACTTACATCTGCTGCCTGCAATTACTGCAAGTTCAAATCTCACCAGGCTCAAGGTTGACTCAGCCTTCCATCTTTTCTAAGGTAGGTAAAATGAGGACCCAGATTATGGGGGCAATAAGATGACTTTGTATAAATATACAAAAGTATGAAGGCTATTGCTTAACACATTGTAAGCCGCCCTGAGTCTCTGGAGAAGGGCGGTGTATATATCAATTTTTTTAAAAAAAAAGTCCAATGTTGTTCCTCAGAAAGTTCAATAATCATAGTTCTTTACATCTCAGGATTATTAATCAGTTCAATTTAAGTAGTCCAAGTCAGCTATTCAAGTAGATTCAAGTAGATAGTTTCAAGATTTTATAATGCCTTTCCAAAACAACACCTACCCAGTTTAAAAATCCAATTTTCTATGTTTTAAAAGATCTTTAGCTTTTTTCCCTTTAGTTCCTTTCTTTCGGGTCTAGGATTTTTCTTTCTATGATAGTTCGCTGCTTTAAGAAATAATTCTAAGAGTCTCTTTTCCTGGATTTTCCATTCTCTCTTTTTTTTTAAAGTTAGGGTCTAAATAAAAAACGAATCTTCTCACCAAGCTCCAGTCACTGTTCATGTACACCGCTCCAGCACATTTCTTTGTTGCCTTGGCTGTCCCAGCTTCATGGCAGCCATGATGGCTGCCTCGTCTCCTCGTTGTGGATGAGAGACAGGAAGCCCTGGGTTAAGCAGGAGAGTTGTGGCTCTCTGAGACCTGCAGGGCGCCCCTCTTTACTTCACCACCCCTAGAAAGGGGGTGGTGACAGGGGTTGTGTGCATGCGTGCCCACATCCATAATTCTATGCGCCCTGTTCCTGCGCATGCGCACGTGACCGTCTTCCCTCCCCCCCACTCCTGGCACGTATGGCCCAGTAGGTCCGATTTTCTGTCTCACCTGGCTCCAGATCCTCTCTATGAGTCTGGGGAGGGCAAAAACGGGCCTTTCCCACCCTTCCCCAGGCCCTCCAGAGGCAGGAAACAGCCTGTTTCCCTACTTCTGGTGGGCCCAGAAGGCCCGAAAATCAGCTGGTGTGCACTGGAGCTAAGCTCGTGTGCCCACTGATATGGCTACGCATGCCACCTGTGGCACGCATGCCATAGGTTCGCCATCATCGACCTAGACTTATATACCACCCCATTATTTGCTTTACAAATAATGTGAAAGATTAGTATGATAACAATGAATGTTAACAACTACATCAAGTTTTTTTTTTTAAATTCAGAGCAAGAAATAAATTATTTTTGACCCAATACCAGTTGGGTGTCCTTGGGCCAGTCACTCTCTCTCAGCCCTAGGCAAAGCATCTTCCAAAATGTCTGGAAGCTCATTGTCAAATTTCTTCTAACTCAAGGTCTTTAGCTTTTCTTTCAGAATGCAAAGGCAGGTCATTGTGGCCTTTGCATTGGAATTATTGGCTGATGAGAAAACTTCTATACCTCAGAACATTTTTCCCTTTTCTTAAAGTTCCTACATGATGAAACAGTCTTGTGTCAGCTTGACAAAAGAGTGAGACAAGGCTATATATTCTCTCCTTGTTTATTGAGGTTATAAGCTGAATATAGGGAATTTAAGGAAAGCTGAACTGGAAGAAGATGAGTGTTGTTTTAAAACTGGAGGGAAAAAAACATCAATAAGCTGCACTAGGTTGATGATAGACAAAATTGCAAGGGATTTGCAAGCTCTAGTAATAAATGTCAAGCATAATGAAAAAAAAAAGTGGGAATAAAATCAAAGGTGAAGACAACCAAACTAATGACAACAGATACAACAACCAGCCTTAGAATTGACAATGAAGCTATCAGAGTGGTAGATAACTTATTCCTTTTAGAATCTAGGAACAAGCAATCAAGAAGGGTGCTACAGAAAAGCAGTTGGTAGAGAAGGCTCTAAATGGTGGGATGGCAGGTAAGAGATGAAGAGAATGACCAGAAACAAAGTGGATGGACTTAGTTACAGTGGCAATCAGTGCACTGTTGGGAGACCTGAAAGACTAGGTTAGGAACAGATTATCATGACAAAAAGAAAAAGAAATCATTGATGTGATCACTAAAAGTCAACACTTATTTGATGGCACATCATTGATCAATCAAAGCTTCTAACTTCAATTGAAGCATATGTATGACGTTTTGTTCAGGGGTGAAATCCAGCAGGTTCTGACAGGTTCTGTAGAACCTGTAGCGGAAATTTTGAGCAGTTCGGAGAACCGGTAGCAGAAATTTTGAGTAGTTCAGAGAACTGGCAAATACCACCTCTGGCTGGCCCCAGAGTGGGGTGGGAATGGAGATTTTGCAGTATCCTTCCCCTGCCATGCCCTGTTAGATATGTTCAAGGATCGTGCCCAATAACTCCACAAGCAGATCTTCATTAAATCAATTACTGTTTATTAACAGAGCATCTCTTCAATACAGGTACATGTCTGGAATAGAAGCAGGATCACATGGCTGACCCTTAAGTACCCCCTGGGCGTGGCTAAGGTAAGGAGGGGTTATTGGGTTAGGGTAGACCTTGGGGGCTGGCTTGTCCAACCCCCCTGCCTCTAGCTCTGGGTCAGAGGCAAGGCATTTACTCTTGACATGCCCACCAAGCCACGCCCACCAAGCCACGCCACACCCACCAAGCCATGCCCACAGAACCAGTAGTAAAAAAATTTGGATTTCACCACTGGTTTTGTTATGTTTAAATAGTTAAGAATATAAATACTGTATGCTTAAATTGAGAATGGCATTTTCCCCCTTTCTCTTCTATTTCCTTTCCTTGCAATAGCTAATAGTATATATGATATTTCTGACACAAAACAATATTTCATGCAGCTGCTGAAGTTATTATCTATGACGGGTAAGACATGGATGGTTATCCATTAAAAAAATTGTTGTCTTTAATATGCCACAACACTTGGAATTCAATTTACATTTTATCATTAACTTAATTAATTCTCACTAGGAGGTGCTATTGCCATTTTGAGCCTATATTTTTTCAATCAGCAACTAGAAATAATTCTCACCACTACTTTAAAAGCAGAACTTTGATGCTTATATTACACAAAATCTCCCACACCAATCAGTGCCTGTCACTGAGATTATCATAGGATACCCTCTTCCAAATTCTTCCATCATGGAGAATGTAGGTTGGTGCTTTCTTTATAATGGCACCTCATTCAGCTCTCCTTCTCCCAAGCGTTTCAATACATTTTCTGTATAAGATACTCAAGGATCTTATTTTTGTATTATAGCTTCCCTTGAAGCACCATTAGGTGGAAGGAAGGAAGGAAGGAAGGAAGGAAGGAAGGAAGGAAGGAAGGAAGGAAGGAAGGAAGGAAGGAAGGAAGGAAGGAAGGAAGTCTAACCCTCACTCAAACCTCTATGAATACAAGTTAATAAGGCACATGTCTTCTCCAAAATGTCTACATCCAGTGCTATTCATATACAAATAATAATGCAGAGTTTTTAACATATGAAATGTGGATGCTAAGACTTTATGCTATTTAAGTGGTTGCTCACAAAATATTTTCCTAAATTTTATGATAGAATTAAAAGAATATAAAACAAAACACTACTGAAGCTGTTTGGAAGAAGAAGAAAGAATGTCCTTCCCTGTATGTAATCATTATATATTCTTAGGTTCAATACTTTTTAGAATATGAATATCTCACTTTTCTTCCAAGAAGATCATGGTACCACTCATAATTTTATTCTCACCACAGGCATTGACTGAATGATGAACGAGCTGCCCTAATGGCTAGAAGGGAATTGAAATCCAGTCTCCCCTTCTTCCTTTTGCATTGTACTCATGGCATCTGATTGGCTTTCCAAAACAAGCAACTGTTGATATTTTTGTTTTGCTTATAAAACAGAAGACAAAATAAGGAAATCTCTGAAAACCTGTTTATTTCAGCAAGCATGAGGATTCCAGAGAAATGGGGAACCTGTGAAATGCTTATCTTGCATGCAGGACTCTAGTCCACTCTCCTGCACTTTTGGTTTTTCTATTCTATTTTTATTTCTATTTCTGTCTAATTGTTTTTAACTGATTATTATTCTACAACACTCACAGTAAAATTTGGGAAATGGGAGACTATATAAATCTGATGAATAAAAAATAAATAATGAAGATGACTATGCCAGAAAGATACCGTGTTTCCCAGGGGTGGGTTCTAAATTTTTTTACTACCGGTTCTGTGGGCATGGCTTATTTTGTGGGCATGGCTTGGTGGTGGGGTAATGTGACTGGGTGGGCGTGGCCAACTTTTTTTTTTTTAACTTTTAAACGCATTTTTTCTACAACCTTAAGAGGTTGCAGAAAAAAATGCTCTCAGGAGCCTCTGATAATCAGGCAACTCAGCTTGGATCGCCAGAGGCTTTTAAAGGCATTTAAAATGCTTTCAGAATCCTCTGATGATCCCAGCTGAGCCGCACGATCATCAGAGGCTTTTTTTTTTACTTTTAAAAGCATTTTTTTGGCCAAAGAGGTTATAGAAAAAATGCTTTTAAAAGTTAAAAAAAAAGCCTCTGATGAGATGGGTGGGGTAAGCGAGCGGCGACCGGGCGGGGGACCGGTTCATGGACGTGGCCAGCCAATGTTATTAACGGTTCTCTGAACTACTACAAATTTTTACTACCGGTTCTTGCGAACCATTGTGAACAGGGAGAAACCCACCGCTGGTGTTTCTCCAAAAATAAGATCCTGTCTTATATTTTTTTGAACCCTGAAATAAGCGCTTGGCCTTATTGCCATGTGCTCAAAAGCCCTATTGGGCTTATTATCAGGGATGTCTTATTTTGGGGGAAACAGGATATATGTTCCTCTTTGACATAGCCACGCACGGTGTTCGCCCACAAATATATGCTGTAAACTAAACATAAAGAAGGGATTTCTCCTGGTAGTTTGGGGAGGGAGGGACACATTCAAAAGCCACAAAAGTAGCTCTGCATATTGTTCTCTTGTACCAGCTCCATAAAGTGAATGGAAGCATGAGAAAAATGTACCACAAAATTGGGTTAATGAGTTATGCCCAAGATAGAGTTCACTGCAAGAAAATAGAAACTGGATTTATAGCTGGATCTTTCTTGATATTAAATTATTAAAAATCCAGGCAGTAGAGTTTTATCAAGGCACTCCAGATAACATGTTTCCTAAGAATTACAAAAATGGCTAAATTTATTTCAATATATCATTATTATGGTAAAACAATTGGAATTGTCTTCAAGTCATTCTTGACTCCTGGCAGCTGCCTAGACATGCTGCAGGAGTTTTTGGCAATTTTTTTTGAAAGAGGCTTGCCCTTGCAGCTTTTCTCCCAGGGCTGAGAGAGAGGGACTGGCCCACGGTCACCCAGCTGGCTTTCTGCCTAAAGTAGTACTAGAATTCATAGTTGCCCAGTTTCTAGTCCAATGCAGACACTGGATGTCTAAAGACATGAACAGGTACTCTCCAAGACATAATTCATGGAAGAAATGACTCACTTTCAATTCTTTGGCTTATCCAGAGCACCCAAATGGGTCAACCTAATTTCCAGGAAAGATACATGGTTGAACATGCTTCTCAGTTCCTTCTTCCTTATTCCTTTGAAGATTCATATCAGCACTGAATAAACAGACTCAAGGAACGGAAGTTGACATGTCCTTTCCCCCAGAAAACACAATGTGCTATCCCACATCCTACACTTTCACCACTGGGAGATTGTCTTCTTCAAAATAAGCAGTGATGTTTTCCAATTAAAAGTGATGTTTTTATGTAATGCTTTTAATATGTCATTACAACCAATGGTACATATAAATAAGGAATCAATGCACCCTATAACTAATATTTGGGCTACCCCAAAACATTGTCCAAAATTTCCTGCAGATACCTAGATATAATCTAAGGAACTGATACTTTATACCCACATCCTCCTGCCAATATTAGCCAATATATTAATAAGAATCTGAAAACCAAAACTAAGCTTTGGGCTGTTAGAAATATGTTGTTAAAGCCAAAAGAATATTCTTGATTGGATACCCTAGCACTCTATCCTGCCTACTGACGCATTTAATAGGAGACTAACATTAATACATTTGCAGGGAGAGACTAAAGATTGAAACAACTAATTTACAGTAACATGTCATGCCAATTATTGCTATGGATCCAGTAAACCTGATGGCAATTAGCACCCACCAAAGTTTTAGGCTAAATAAATGTTAGGTCATTTCACAAAAGGAAAAGTTTTCCATCCGCATATCTCAGGCATTCTTCTGGTATATTGCTTCATATTTTCTTTCATCTAGCAGATTACGATTTAGGGTAGCATCCAGGGGTGAAATCCAGCAGGTTCTGACAGGTACTGGAGAACTGGTAGTGGAAAATTTGAGCAGCTCGGAGAACCGGTAGAGGAAATTTTGAGTAGTTCAGAGAACCAGCAAATACCACCTCTGGCTGGCCCCAGAGTGGGGTGGGAAAGGAGATTTTGCAGTATCCTTCCCCTAGAGTGAGGAGGGAATGGAGATTTTGCAGTATCCTACCCCTGCCACACCCACCAAGCCAAACCATGCCCACCAAGCCATGCCCACAGAACCAGTTGTAAAAAAATTTGGATTTCACCACTGGTAGCATCCAAATCATTGCACTGTCACTGCTCTAGAATTTGGAAAGGAATACTGTTACTGCAACAGTCCTATTTTTCTGTTGGCTCTCATCTAGAAATGCTCATGAGAAGCAATTAGTTAAATGCAGTTGTATGCCACTGCTGAGATTCTAGCAAGCAAAATAAGAGGGGTGTCTGTGTCTGTGTGTCTGTCTGTATGTTTGGGAGGAGAGATCGTTAGAGTTTAAAAAATTGTGTAGGACATGATGGTAATATGCATAAGTATTAGTTATCTTAAGGAAAGGAAAAATACTGCATGTTCTTTCCTGTTGAGTTGAAAGGTTGCAGTGCTTGGGAAACTTTTGTCACCATGAGAGCATAAGATCCTGAAAATAAAAGATTAAGCAAGCCCTTTTTAAAAAAACAAAAAAACCTCTTGTTGGAAAAATACTAAGTAAACTTTATATTTGAACATAACCCTTATGTAATTAGAAATGACTCCTGGGCACAGTTTCCTAGCAATGGCTCCTTCTCATGAACACCGGGTAGCCAGAGAACCAAGGGTCTTCTACAGGCCTTCAAACTCTGTGGTATTTCCAGAAAAACCTTGCTAGGAGCACCCTGTCTGTAGGGAAATAGTAATAGAATTCAGTTGGAAAGAAATAAACTCATCCCACAAAATGTGACCCAGCTCTTTCTGCTTGTTCAGTTAACTGAATTGAAGGAGGAAAAAAAACCCTAAAGTTATTATATCCCACAGGTGACATTCCAGCTATAGAACTATAGGGGGAAATGGATATACAGTATTAAGTAGCATTAGGTTTGAAACCTACATTTCCTATTTCTCATTACTGCTCTACTAGGAGTCACTCCACAACTGAAATTTAGCCATTTTCATTATGTAAATCCCAAGTATATTAGATGACAGTCAAACTCACAACACTGGCACAATAATGGCTCCCAGTAGAGCTGCACTGTGGAACTATGATGCATAGACCAGAGATGTTGTTCCTAAAATATATTTTTAAAAATCTTCTATAAACATAATAAATGAATACTTAGAAATTCAATGAACACATACGCAAAGAACATTTCAAGGAACAGAAACACCCAAACCACACATGATAGGGAGATGTGTAGGGGAAAAAACCTCCAGAATCTTGATAACTCCAGGTTGCTGCTTAAAGGTCTGCAGACGTTCTGCTGGTGATGGAGATCTTAGAAAGGTTTCAACTGCTTCTTGTTGGGTTGATGTTATGGACTTCCCAGAGCCTAGGAAAGAGTACTGTATGGTGGAAAGGATTACATGGCACAGACTTACAGGGACCTCAAAAGACCTTGCAACCACATCTAGGCATCACTCTGAGGATCTCAGAAATGGTGGGCCTCTATCACAATTTCTCTCTGATACATTTATAAGAAATATGATTTTTTTATAATTAGGGGTGGGCACTCATGTGCAGCCCAAAGAATTCTCTGCGCAGTTTGCATCTCTTTTTTTTTTCTTTTTTCATTTCTTTCTTCTTTGCTTTGTTTTGGGCAGGTTAAAGGACAATTTTAACACATACAAGGGCAACTTTGTCTAATGCATTAAACCATGGTTCCTTGTTGGATTTGGGCCAGGGAAAGAGACTAAATGGAGGCAGGTTGGCCATATTTTCAAAGTTTCATCCCTTTGTACATGTATTGACATTGTACAGCAGGGATGGGTTCTACTTACCTTTATTACTGGTTTGCAACTGGACCGCGCACATGTGCTTGCTTCGCGTGCGCGCGCTCTTCTGCACATACACAGAAGCGTTTTGATGATGTCGGGGTTGGTGGGTGGGGCCTCCCACCAGTTTTACTACCGGTTCCATAGAACTGGTGCGAACCGGGGGCAACCCACCACTGCTGTACAGTACACATATACAAAGGAGTGGGGTTCAGTCAGACAGTCACAGCTACCATCTTATTCCTCCACCCACATGGAGACCCCTATTTTTGCCTTTCCAAGTTATGAGCCATTTTGGTTTTCAAAACCAAATGGTTAATGGGGACCCCAACCAATTGCAAGTTGCAAAACAACCATGATTAAGCAAACCATGGGTTAGTTCAATATCTGAAGCTAATCAAACTTTTTTTCCCATTCTTCTAAATTCTTAATTTTGCAGTTCTTATTGTATAGTAGCTTGACAAACACCTTTGTATCACCAGTATATCTTATTATCCTTTCCTTGATCAGTTTCATCACTTTTCCTCATCATTTTTCCCTAAAACACCTTGAATTTAAAAAGCAAACCTCCCTCCAAAGAAAGAAGAGGCAGAAAACTATTGCCAACACAGACAGAAAGGTAGTGCCCAAACTCTGCACTTTGCCTACCGGGGGTTGCCAAATTCAAATGAAGATTCTGGCCCTCCCATAAAAATGTAAATGTAATATACTAATGTATATGTATTCGGGGCTTGTTCAAAAATAAATGATATCGATTAAAATGAGGCCTAATTAAAATCAGCACCCTTTAAAATGCACTATCTTGCTAGTGTTGGAAGAAATATCCTTCTGGGTTCAGCTTCAAGTGGGGAAAAAGACACTGGAAACATGGAGACTGTTTGGAAAGATGGTTTAATGGTGGACAGGATCACATGGCTTGAGTTCCTGAACAGAAAAGGGCTGAGATGCTGAGTGTGCCTTGGTTTTATGCACTCTCTGTGCTTTGAACTTCCTGGAGCACAGGAAGAGTATCCTGATTGATTGTCAGACTCCCAGGGGTGGGAGTCTTAGCTAGCCTTGCTGACTGATGTAATCTTCTCAGGTGCCATGTGATGAGTTTCTGTTGCTAGATGGGTCCTATTGTGTTGCAGATGATGGTCCATTGACAAAGATGGGAGGGAATTGGGTTTCTGCCTCTGGCCCATTGACAAAAGGGGGGGAGGCAGGAAGGTGGGAGCTGCTTTGTCTTTAAAACATGTTTCTCCATTTCTCATCCAGGGAAATATATTCTGCCTTTTTAATATTTCCTAAAATATTTCATTCTTCTAGGAGAGGGGCAGGAGCTAACTTCCTACACTAGGTAGTAAAGCTATGAAATCATCTCCATCTCCATACATGCAGCCATACAATTCAAGGATAATTCTTTGGGAAAACAATACATTCTCTTCGTATCAGCAAATATTTTTTGAATATTACAGGGCAAAGTGAAAGCTCAGCTTACATCTAAATAAAAGATTCTTATTTTGAAATGGATAGCACACCTGACGCATATGAAGAAGGATAATACTAAGAGGAGATGTTTACATTTGCCAGATGACTTGCAAAGCCAAGTTTGTACTCCTTGAAGACTCAAGTGCATCCCACTTTTCCTACTGTTTTAAAAAGGGCATGACAAAAACAAAACAAAACACCTACAACTCTAGAAGCAGTATTTGCATTGGCTAGGAAATGTATTTTGCTCTCTCATGATATAATAAGTCTAACGGGAAGTGCTGGATAATCCATCTAATACAGGGGTGCTATTCAGCAGGTTCTGACAGGTTCTGGAAAACCGGTAGCAGAAATTTTGAGTAGTTCAGAGAACCAGTAAATACCACTTCTGGTGGGCCACAGAGTGGGGTGGGAATGGAGATTTTGCAATATCCTTTCCCCAGGAGTGGGGAGGGAATGGGGATTTTGCAGTATCCTTCCCCTGGAGTGGGGTGGGAATGGAGATTTTGCAGTATTCTTCCCCTGGAGTGGGGTGGGAATGGAGATTTTGCAGTATCCTTCCCCTGCCATGCCCACCAAGCCATGCCACACCCACCAAGCCACGCCCACAGAACCAGTAGTAAAAAAATTTGAAACCCATCACTGCTCTAATCTCAGGCTGGACAGTCCAAAGAAAATCTGATCACCAGCCTCTCTTAAGCATTGGACCTCCTGCCACCCACAGGGCTTTCCAGCCTTTGGAGCAGGGGTGAAATCTACTTACCTTCCCTACTGGTTTGGAAGTGCGTGCGCCGCGCTCGCTCACTTGCTCCGCTTGCTTGTGTGCCATTGTCACGTCTGATTTTGGACCCTCTGCGCAAGGCCAAAGCCTTCTGCGCATGCACAGAGGGTCAAAAACAGGTTACTTCCTGGTTAAAACCAGGAAGTAATGACGTCCAGGTGGGTGGGTTGACCCTTGCGCTGCCACCACTACCGGTTTGTCAAACCACACGCCGCCGCTGCTACCGGTTTGGCAGAACCGGAGTGAGCCAGTAGCATTTCACCCCTGCTTTGGAGCTGCCATCATCATAAACCTACACTTTAAAAAGTGGATCTCTACTCATATAATAATTGTCCTCTTCTATTCAGCATGTAGAAAGTTATAAAGGCTGAACATGTGGAGAGACCTGGCCCATAGAATGGCCAAGACTTTAACATGATTGAATGGATAACGTCATCATCATCATCATCATCAAACATGATCATATAACTTTTGGGAAGAGTGTGTTAATATATATGGGGAATTTATAGGGAAAATCTTTCAATATTGAAGATGTCAATGTCATGTTGACCTATATACTTAAGTGTTGGAATCTGACTGTTTATCAAGAATTATGGTGGCACTGAGCAGGTAAACGGCTAGGAAAATCATACTGAAAAATCATAAAAGTGATGTTAAGGACTAGCTTCCAGAAATGTGAAATGTACTGTATCTATTTTGAAAAAAAGCAATATTTCCTAATAATCAAAGGCTCAAGCAATATGTGTTACTAACATGTTTCCCCAAAAATAGGACAGGTCCTGAAAATAAGACCAAGACTGATTTTTGGGGTGGGCCTAAATATATGCCCTCCCCCCAAAATAAGCCCCCCCCTCTCTCTCTCACACACACACACACACATAGGTCCCTCGCCCCCACAACCCTCCTAAGGCAGCCACATCCCTGCGAACTTCTGCGCCACGCCCTGTCCCATTCACCTCCCACAGCACCCATCATAGACCTTGAGCGCCTGCTCCTGCTCCTGCCCCATAGTGGTGGTCCACTCGCTCTCAACCCCGGGCCCAGGCACCGCGTCCGCATAGCCCACGCTACCGAGTGCCTGCCATAGCAGCCCCAGCGCAAGCATCGCCGCCCCGGAGCTTCCTTGGCAGGGCAGTCACCAACGGCAGAGAGGCCTCAATGCGTGGCGGGCAGTTGTGGAGGACTACAATGGCAGGCCTGGCGCATCCCGCAGCTGGGCGTGCGTTTCAGCAGGGATGGCTGAGGCGCTGCAGGTGTTGCTGCTGCTGCCACCGCCACCTGCGGAAGCCCAGAAGCCCCCTGCGGCCAAGGTCTGCCGCAGGCGAGGAGCGTTGGCCGTGGCTGGGCCGGCTGAGCTGTGTCTGTCGGGGCTGCCCTCAGCGTGGCTGCCCAGCATCTTGCTCACCAAGCTCTTATTTCAGGGTTCAAAAGAAAATAAGACCCTGTCTTATTTTTGGGAAAACACGGTATGGCAAAGATTTGGTAATATCTTACAATAAATTTTTATACTAATCATATTATAATAGTGTATGTACATATTAGTAAACCAATGACTACTGATAATATATAAGGTAATGTAATTTTTTTTTCTTTTTCTCTCTTAATTTATTTGGGGTTTTTCTGTTTCTGTTTCGATTTTTTTCTGTATAAATGCTGCTTCACTGCACGAGTTTTAGTGTTTTGATGAACTTTTCTTGTAATTTGTAAATAGAATTAAAAGAAAAAGAAGAAAAAACTAGTCCATTGAATCAAGACTTTCAGAAGGTACCCTTTTGCATTCAATTAGACTTTTCCTTGGCAAATGCATATAATACAATAGCATATCCTGTGCAATGCTTTCTTCTCAATAATTCAGCATGTTTTCAAAACAGTAGATAAAACACCAGGTGTCATGTACTTTTGCAGCTTCTCACATTGTACCTGAACCTAATTTAAACAGTGCATTCTGTCATAGAGGAAGGATTAAAAGGGGCAGAACTGTTAAGGAAGCTAAGCCTTTGACTCTTGAGATTTCCTTGGCACCCACAGAAGTTTGCTTCCTGGTTACTGGTAGTGATCATGGAACCCTTTTCTGCCAGGTTCAGGCTTTTGTTAAGGGTCAGATTGAGGTAGGGTTCCACCAAACATATAGTCTAGTCTCCACTGTATAGAACCAAAGGGAAATCCATGGAAGGTTAACAGCTGTTGCACAAAAATATGAAATGAGCAGATCTTGACATTTTGCATGTAGCTGGTCAGCCCACCCTACCTCCCTACCTCCAAGCCCACATGAATTAAGCAGGGTGATCTTCAGGACAAAAAGATTCTTAAGAGCCGTGGTGGTGCAGTGGTTAGAATGCAGTATTGCAGGCTAATTCTGCCAACTGCCAGCAGCTCGATTCTGAACAGTTCGAGGTTGACTCAGCCTTCCATCCTTCTGAGGTCGGTAAAAGGAGGAGCCAGATTGCTGGGGGCAATATGCTGACTCTGTAAACTGCTTAGATAGGGCTGTAACGCACTGGGAAGCAGTATATAAGTCTAAGTGCTATTGCTAGGGCAACCCAGGCTGGCTCAGTGACTCTGCAGACTGTTATGATGAGTTGTAAATGGTCTCCCCCAATACTGGAACCCATAAGAAAATCCTGACAACTTGTTTTGGAATGTATAAGAACCATGCTTAAGAGTTCACAGCAAAACCTAACATTATGAACATGAACTTCTTTTTTGCAGGGTTGAAACTGGATGCTTCTAAGTAACCTAATGTAATGTTTCTGAAGAGGCTCTTGTGTTTCAAGTATATGTCAACTTCTTACAAAAAACGGAAAGCCTGTTGTCAGGGTCTTGGGAAGAAAAGGAGAGAGTCCAATGTCATGCCAGGGGCCTAAATATTTGGCTTGAGGGCCCATATCTCTGTCCCAAGCAACCTAGACGGTCTAAAGGAAAATGGAGATTAAGTTGGTGAAAGTACACAACAGCCATTAGCAAATAAAAGAAACAATAAGTGACAACTTAACCGTGGGAAAGGAAAGCAAAAAGAGGTTCAAGATAGCCTTGCCTTGATTTTACTGCATAAGGCAGTGATGGCGAACCTATGGCACGCATGCTACAGGGGGCATGCAGAGCCCTCTCTGCTGGCACATGTGCCGTCATCCCAGGTCAGATCTCCATGGCGTGGCACGTGGAGCCATATCTGTGGGTACGTGAGTGTTGCCTTAGTTCAACTCCAGCACACATGCGTGCCCCAGCCATCTGATTTTTGGGCCTTCTGGGCCCACCGGAAGTCAGGAAATGGATTGTTTCTAGCCTCCGGAGGGCCTCTGGGGGGGGTGGGGAAGGCCATTTTCGCCCTCCCCAGGCTCCTAGAAAGCCTCTGGAGTCTGGGTGTGTGTGAAAAATGGGCCTACCAGGCCCACCATGCCATTGTGTGCCAAAAGCGGGAGGCGCGCAGGGGGTCACGCACACATGCACGGGGGGGGGGTACGGGGGGGAGGCGCAGGGGACATTGAATTATGGGTTTGGGTACACGCATACGCAACCCCCCCACGCTCCCCCTGCTTTTGGCACGCAATGGCAAAAAGGTTAGCCATCACTGCCCTACAACAATAACGTGGTATTGTGATATCTATTTTTTGATCCAGCCTACCTTGAACAATTGATGGAGATGGTAAAGGGTGGTAGCATGTTGAAAACATGCTGCTTATTTAAGCATAATCCTGAGCCCTCTTCTTTGTCCAGAAACCCTGAATCCTTTAGGGTATATATTCCCCAAATATGTCTGTAACCACAACCACACATTTTTTAAAAAAAGTTCACTTGTGATAAGTTTTGTCCCATCCGAGAATTCACAAAAAACTTCTCTTCTTGGCCCTTCTTCCTCAGCTCTGCAAACCATTTGATAAATGCCCAATTTGCTGCCTCTTAAACTAATTTGTAGGCTGCAGGTGCAGACTGGAAGACTGGAATACTTTAATCTTACTGTACATTAAAAGAGTAATCTTTAGACCTTAAGACAGGGGTGGGTTCTACCTACCTTTACTACCAGTTCACAATGGGACTGCACATGCGCAGATCGTCATTTATGACGTCCGGGTTAGTGGGCGGAGCCTCCCACCGATTTTACTACCGGTTCTATAGAACTGGACAGAACCGGGAGCAACCCACCACTACCTTAAGACAGCTTCCTGGAATGACGGCCCCGAAAGGCCAACCTGAAACTGACAAACTGGAGGCTGGACCTCAGGTGACAGATCCAAGTAGTGGACCACATACCCAACTCCTGTTCTTGAGCTTCTTGGTCTTATGGCTCTACCTGTCCCTTTTCGTCTTGAAACAGTTTGAAATTCATTGGCCAAGATAACAATCTCATTTTGCCTAGGGGTCACATGCAAGGCTTCGCTGCTCCTGTAATTCTGAAATTATGTTTCCTTCCTGAGTGGCTGCTTCTAGCACCATCCAGGCATTGCTTGTTTGTAAGAACCTACTCTCGGCAATACAATTAACTTTTCATACTTGAGTGGTAAGAGTATCTAAAGCCTTTCTAAAAATTTTATGTGTAACTTGATGCTTCCTTGCAGAGCATATTTAATGGAATTTTTTTAATGGGTAAGCTAAAGAGGATTAAAGAGGATCAGAAAAAGATTCATCTATAAACTCCATAAAGATAATACAATAATTATTAGAAGCAGCAAGGATTCATAAAGAGCAAGTCTTGCTGGATTAATTTTATCTCATTGAGTAGTTGCCTCAATGAGGCAATGTCTCCTTATCAGGTTGTGAAAATGCTATAGAGAGAATATGCCTTGATTATAGCAAAGTATTTGATAAAGTCCCTCATTCGTGCTATGTTAACTAGCAAGCAAGTTATGTGGGCTGGTTGGGAAAGAAATTAAACAGCACAATTATTCACTCAGAAAAGACAAAAATCAAAATGCATGTATAAGATAGATGATAACTGGTTTGGTAACAATATTTAAGAAAAAGAGCTTGGAATAATAGTTGGTTGCAACTGTGTATGAGTCAATAGGTGTCAGCCAAAAATGCAGTTTTTGTTGCATTAACAATGTACTCTAAATTATGTGAGACACCATAATTATCCATTTAGCTCTGAGGAGAGGAGAGAGGTGTGATACCATAGCACAATTCAGATACCTGAATGGATATCATACAGTTCTCCATACATACAAACATACAGGTTCTCAATAATTCTCAATGTGCAAACATGGTAATATAGATATAAGTCATATGAGGTAAAACCATTTCTAATTCAATGTAGAAGAGAGAATCCTTCCCATTAATAGGAATTATTTGGCAGTGGGGATTCATCCAGAGAAGCAGAATGGTCAAACAAAGGTGAGATAGGATATTTAGGTCGCTTTAACCTGCATTCCAAACTGAGCAGTGAGTTTGATTAAATAGCCCCAGTTAGCCCTGCAGTTCTGGGAATTGATAGGAAACCCCTTTTTTCACTTGAACATTGCAAAATGAACACAGCAATTCATGTGTTTATTTTTAAAAAAAAAAAAAAGATGTGAAATAACTGTTTTTGTGCTCGTAAAAGTAATACAATTTGTGCTCGTAAAAGTAATACAATTGCACCAATCTGAAATTATACTAAAATAATTCTATCCTATTCTTTATCCTTAAATTTGGCTGGCATTCATTCATCGTGGTTGTGCTGATGTCATAATCTAAGTAAATACTGTTGCAAGGTGTGTTTTCAAAAGTTGTGGTTTCTCATCCCCTTGGAAAACCTGTTTCCATTGTCTCTGTCTCATTTCAGAAATAATTGAAACCTGCAATCTAGTTTAAAAACATTCTGTGTTTATAGGTATCTGGTTTCCCACTATAGGCAAAACTACCCATGCCCCCAATTCCTCAGCTTTTTTGCCTAGAAGAGAGAGAGGGAGGGAGGGAGGGAGGGAGAGAATGAGAGAGAGAGAGAGAGAGAGAGAGAGAGAGAGAGAGAGAGAGAGAGAGACCTTTTTCCTGCTTTGATCCTTGCTACGGTATTAAAGAAAATTCAATTCTGGGATATCAGTCTTCATACCATTTGCTATAATGCCAAACAGACTGTGCATGTGGTTAGAAATGCTCGAAGATTGGCTGCTTTTCTCCCTTTAAATGAAAGGTTAATAGAGATTTATTAATTCATGCATGGCAGAAAGCTCTGGAGCAGGACATTTTAGTAGCTGGTCATCTAGAAAGAAAAAAAGAGCCAATAGTAATTGCTTAGCATTCTGCACAATTGCTAATAGCTTGTCAATCAAAATGTGAGCAGCACCTGAATGAAGACATTCTCTGCCAGCTCCAGGTATCTAAGCATATAGACAATGCGGTATTAAAAGCATTTCAAATCTGCAAATAGTGAGGACAATGTAGACAAAATGCCTTGGTTTTAAAGTGCCTTGTGAATGACTGATAAATGAAAAGGCTGCTTTGTGGTAGACTTCAAGATATAACCAAGCACAATTCACGTGGACAGTTATATCACTGCAAATGTCAAAACCACCATTCTTGGGGGGGAGGGGGGAGTGGAACCATGATGTTAAGTGGGCTAGCAGGTTGAGGGAGAATTGTATTTTATTCTTTCTCCAATATGATCATAAAATATGATCATACCTGGATGAGAATGCCTGGTAGATCTGGCAGATCTGCATAAAATGAGACTAAAGTATCAGGTCAACTTCTATTGGGGAAACATTCTGAGATTCCAACCACCTGTTTCAGCTGAGACTCTTCTGAGTGGCAACTCCAAATTTAAAAATAATAGAATTTGAGCTCATGTGAGGGCTACATTTACCATTCAGAAAGTCTCAGATTTGAACTTCCTCTGTTTCAGAAACTTATCTGAGAACCATCTTAATGGTTCTACGCCACTCAGAGGAGCCTGAGTGGCGTAGGAGGATAATGCCTCCTACTAAGGCAACATTTAACATCCAGCTGCCTGCAATCACTGTGAGTTCAATTCTTACCAGGCTCAAGGTCGACTCAGCCTTCCATCCTTTCTAAGGTGGGTAAAATAAGGACCCGGTTTGTGGGGGCAATAAGCTGACTTTGTATAAAATATACAAAAGTATGAAGGCTATTGCTTAACACATTGTAAGCCACCCTGAGTCTCCGGAGAAGGGCGGTATATAAAAATAAATAAAAAAATAAAAAATAAAATAAAAAAATACCTAGATCCACTGTTTAGGGCAGTGTGGTGGCTCAGCGGTTAAGATGCTGGGCTTGGGTGTCATATATTTTAATACAGATAAAACTAGCGATATTAATCATAGTTGTTACATTCATCCAACTTACTGTATGTGTTTCTAATAATAATACACATTTATATTAAGTTATAGTCTTTCCTTATTAAATTATTCCATGTTTCAATGTATTGTTCTAATGCCAATCACCATATTGTTTAAACATACATAATAATGCTGCCATCTAATTTCTAAGCTTCCCTCTTCTTATTGCTTTTATTTTATTATGTAAAAATGTGTATACTAATATTCATCCTCTTTTATTTCTGTCTCTATTCTGACTTTTAATCATGTCACCCTTATATTAAAAGAAGTTTTCTTTCTCTCCACATCTCTCGCCCACTTTGTTGCTTCGAATCCTGTTCATTTTTAATTTACCTCCCATATTTCACTCTTTACATCTATTTGTATTAAGATACAATCCTTCATTATTTCATTATTCAATGTTTCGATACATAGTTCTAATACCAATCACAATATTATTTAAACATATAAGATTATTCTAATTATATTCTTTACGTTCATCAAGTCTATATAATTCTGATAGTAAAACACATGTTTATATTAAGGTATGTTCTTTCAGTATTTAATGGCTCAATGTTTCAATATATTATTCCAATGCCAATCACAATATTATTGCTTTTGTTTCATTATATAAAAGTATATATATACAAATATTCCCCCATTCTTTTATTTCTACCTAACTTCTAATCATGCCACCATTCTAAAAAAGAAAGGAAAGAAAAACAAAAACAAAACAAGACAAACAAAAAACAAAAAAATCCCAATCCTTTTCTTTCTATCCATCATCTCTTGTCCGCTTTAGAACTTTGATTCTTATTCTTTTTTTAACTTGCCTCCCATATTCCTCTCTTGGATCTTTCTCTCTATCTGCATCTACATCCTGGCTATTCAGTCTAGGTGTTTCTCCCATCTCTACCCTCTAACAGTGCCACACTGTTCACGCATTGATATGTATATGTAAAATAAAATAAAAAACTTGGGGGAAAAAGATGCTGGGCTTGTCGGCTGGAAAGCTGGCAGCCCAGGTTCGAGACCTGAGCACCACATGATAGATTGAATTCCCAGCCTTGTCCCAGCTGCTGCCAACCTAGCAGTTTGAAATCGTGCAAATGCAGTGGAGAGGTAACAGTGCTCCGTGATGTCATGTTGGCCACATTACTTTGCAAATGTCTTTGGACATCGCTGGCTCAATGGCCTTGAAATGGAGATGAGCACCGCCTGCTATAGTTGGCAACAATCAGTGAAGTCAAATCCATAGGGACTCCTTTACCACTTTTAGTGGGATCACAATTGAATCCAACATTTCTGTTGCTAAGACAGTTGTTAAGTGAATTTTGCCCCATTTTATGACCTTTCTTGTCACTGTTGTTGTGAATCATGGCAATTGTTAAGATGGTAATGCAGTTGTTAAGTGAATCTTGCTTCCTCATTGTCTGCTTGTCAGAAAGTCATGAAAGGTGATCACATGGGCCCAGGACGCTACAGCAGTCATAAATACAAGTGTCCAAATTTTGATCACATGATCATGGAGATGCTGCAACAGTTGTAAGTGTGAAAAACAGTCATAAATCACTTTTTTCAGTGTCACTGTAACTTTGAATGTTCACTAAACGGATGGTTGTAAATTAAGAACTACCCGTATCAGTCTAAAAACTGGTTATTCCAGAGTGTAAGCTAGGCAGCTTTGATTTAAAGATGCTTTATTTCTCTATGTGGACTCAAATCAAGCTCCACAGCAAAACCAAACAATAGAGAAAGGGTTTACGTAAGCTTTAGCTACTGCTGTGTTGACTCTGTTGAAGATCTCCTAATCAGATGCCGATAGAATTGCTTTTTATCCAGTTCGCTTTTGAAAAAAAACAAAACTCTGGGACTTCAAGCAGCAGATAGAAGAGCTGAAAAGATTATACCCCACCATCTAGCCCAGGGGTGTCAAACTCAAGGCCCGCGGGCCGCATCCAGCCCACAGGGTGCTTAGATTTGACCCACAGGCCTACCCTGAAAATAGTGAAAGACCAGTCCGTGGTGCCTCTGCCAGCAAAAATGGAGCCCATGCGGGCTGTGCAGCCTCCCCGAGCTCCATTTTCACTGGCAGAGGGCAGCAGGATGCCGTTTTTGCTGGCAGAGGACTGCAAGAGGCTGTCGCAGCTGAAAACAGAGCCTCAATGAGTGACATCAAGCTGGCCATGCTCACCCTGGCCATGATCCCCCCAGCCCTCCAAGGTCAAACATAACCCTGATGTGGCCCTCAATGAAATCGAGTTTGACACCCCTGATCTAGCCTGTTGTTGCAATTTTGTAACTGGATTCCATCTTCCATCCACCCACATGATCTTCAGCATCCTACTTCGAGAAAGGGCTCCTGAGAGTAAAGCATTGGGCGATATTTCAAGGAGCTCCATTAAGCATAGAGAGTGCTGCCAAAGAAAGCAATATTTGAACTCTTCAATCCAACTAGAAGGCCCAATGGTTGACTGAAAAAAATGGAGTCCCTGGTACTCTCTGAGCTAGATCACTTGCTTGCTGAAGTTTCATTTCCCAATTATGTAACATTTACAGTGCTAGAAAGAAGTGGGTTTTTTTCCAGGGGTAAAATTTACTTACCTTCGCTACTGGTTCACAAATGTGAGTATGTGCGCCTCCTCCACGCATGCGCAGAGCCTTCTGTGCACGCGCAGAGAGTCAAAAACGGAATGTGATGACATCTGGGCAGGTGGGCGGAGCCTCCTGCTCCCGGTGCTCCCAGTTTGTCTGAGCTGGATAGAACTGGCTCAATTTCACTACTGGTTTGCTCTCTGTTTATATACAAGTGGCTTGCCCTGTCAGGGTTGATGAGAGTGTTTGTTTCTCCTTAGTTCATTTATTAGGTTGTTGTTTACTGATTTATTGTTTGGTGTTATCCCTATGCTAATCCCTGATTAGCTGGGTATTGATTGCTATCTTGGAGATATTTCTGTCTTTTTGTTTCCTTTTTAGCTTTTTTATTGTCTCTTTGGTACAGTGTATAAATGTTTTTCCCTGTGTGCCTGTTGATGACTGATTTGTCTGAGTGCCAAGCTTCCAACAATTCTCTAAAATGTTTGGATCTAGCTTGGTCTAGGATGTTCACAGTTTCCCAGTCAAAACTATGGTCAAGTCTGTCTATGTGTGTTATGGAATTAAAGAGTTTTCATCATGTCTTCTGATTATATTCCAACAGCCTGATTGGGTGCTTCCTGACAAAACTATAGAAGGATAATGAACAACAAGGCCAGGAAAATTGTGGACATGGCTCTATAGGGGCAATTCAATCCCACATAGAATCGGTTCCATATCTCCAGGTCACAGTACTTCTCAGAATACTTCATTTTATTTTCCAAGTGATGAAGATAATAAAACAATGGACATGGCTGTGTGTATGCACAAACGGATAACATAATGCACATATAGATATTAAAAAGATTCACATATCGATATTAAAAAGATTCACATAAGATAGGCTTTGGTTCATTGTCTATGGACCAGAATATAATTTGGTCATTATTACTTTCAAATCCACCACTCTAGATATGACTGAAATTACATTACCACTTGGAGAATGTTTTGTTAATAGTATCAAACATTCAGAGATCCAGGACCATGAACAGGGGTGTTCTCTTCCCATTAATTTCCCACTTTAACTTATCCACCAAAACAACCAAAATAGTTTATTTAAAAATCCAGCTCATAAACTGGGTTGGAGTGGTTCTTAAAAAGTAATTCATTAGAGTCAATTATTCCATTATTCCAGGTTCTTGTTTAAATTAGTATACTGGTGACTGGATTATGATTTTTCAAAAACATAGCATTTCTATCTGGCTTTTTCAGAAGTACTTTCAATTTGTATGAATATTGGGACAACTCTAACATAATGAGCAGTCCACCATTTCTGATAATAGTACTCTTATCTTAATCCAGGAATATTACACAAAACTTTATGGATAAAGGATAGGCCTCAAGACAATCTGCTCACATTCTCGGATTGAAAAACACAGCCAATAACAAGACCAGACATTGCAGTAGCTCAATACATCTCTGGCTCTGATAAAACTGTGGCATCTATAAACAGATACTGTTAATTTGTATTGTAGAATGCAACACAAATCATCCACAAGGGTTTGGTCTCCTCTGGGATGGACTGTCAGTGAGAAGTGTGCTTCACGTTTCCAGCTGATATGGAAGGAGTGGCAGTAGTTTATCTGGATATCTTTACCTAGCAGCTCTGAAATTTATAATAAAGGAAGGCACCTGATTTCCAGTGTGCATCCTAATCTTAGTGGTTATTTGCTGTCTTTTTTTATCATTTTCCCGTTAAGTGCAATACTTTGTGCAGTATTGCACAAATTAAGAATCAATTTAACCACAGGCAATCAGCCAGTTTTAGAGGGACTGCTCTAAAGTATTGCAGCAAAGTTAAGAAGTCTTAGGACACATTTATTACAGCATAACTTGTAGAACAAGAGAACCCACCTCATCTGAGGCAATGAAATCTGAATGAACAAATAAGCAGCAGCAAGATCAATCCTCAGTAGTTTTCACTATATGGGGAGGGGGTCATTCCAATTTCATAGACCAGCAAAACCATTTTTATTTATGGTTTTAGTCTTCCTTCCTTCCTTCTTTCTTTTTGGGTAACTCTGAAAGGAAATGTTGCAACTGTCCAAATGCAATTAAATAGTATACAGAGGAATGCAATGATGATATACAGTGGGAAAGAGCTCTCCCAGGACAGCAAATATAGCAAGTCTAAACCACAGTCAATGTAAACAATGAGCTGCAATGTTAAAGTGATTGGGATATTGGGCTATTGAACAAAAGCAGTGGCAAACCGTCTTTAGATCCTAGATTAGCAGTGAGTTTCATATATGCACTGGTGGCAAAAAATGGGCTGAAGAAGGCATGAGACTGTCCCCAATATTTCTGCAGCTGATCAGCACTGAAGTCTGAATAGAGCTGGCAAGTGAAATCAAAGCCTCTTTTCACCCTGGAGAGTATTGTCTTACAAGAGTTTCCAGTCATGCAGGTGAACTTAACTAAAATGCTGGACATTTGCCTAGAATCAAAGCTAGAAGTCAAGTGCACCTCTACAGCAGGGTTTTCCAACCTTGGCAACTTTAAGATGAGCGGACTTCAATCTCCAGAATTCTGGGAGTTGAAGTCCAGGCATCTTAAAGTTGCCAAGATTGGGAAACCCTGCTGTACAGAAACTGCTCCAGTTATGTGATCGTTCAGAGAGATCTACATCGTTCCAGGCCATGGAATTTCCACAATCTTTATGTGTTAGCAGAACTTGTATATGCTTACTCCTTGTTTTTGAACCTTTTGTAGCATATTGTCTCCAATCGCCTGCACATTGGCAGGGCTTGTCCAAGAGCTCCAGGTTCATTTCTTAACATTTTACATGTTTCTGAATTCTTGGACAGCTGGACACAGAAATGGCTGAATGAATAGGTATTTGGGAAAGGGAGGAAAATTCATAAATCATTCTCAAAGTCCTGTTTTCCCACAAACACTTGGAAGCAGGAGACCAATGAAACTGCATCAGTAAGAAAAAATCCTCCCTGTCATCTTTGTGCAGAGTCAACCCTCTTTCTGACACATTAGAGGCTGCAGGTCAAAAAAGTAGGAGCAGCTGCTCAGATTCATTCTCAGAGAAGGGGCATGGTTCACGAACGGTTGAAGCAGTCAATATCACAATGTTGTGACAACATGGACAGTTTAGACTTCCTACCAAATCCAAAGGGCAAAAAATGGAACAAAAACTGTCCTTGGGTTTGATTCCTGAGGATTGCGTGGATACATCCATGTACTTTTCTGGCTGCTTTGGACAACAATGGTTTGCCATTGCCACATTCTGGGGTGGTTGTTTAACTTCCCAGTTTTCTCATCTCTCCAATCATGCCTGGTCTTATTTAGCTTTCCAGCCCAGGCAAAGCCAGCCAGATCCTGTATATCCTCAGTGATCCCCTCAAGGAGGAAGCATACTTTCAAAAAGAGGGCCAAAGAAAGATTGAATCTGTACATGATCTGCATCTGCTGATGTATTGCTGCCCTCAGTGAACATTGAGAAATGCAATATAAATAGAAATACAATCAATCTCACTATAGTGAGAAGCATATAGTTAGCTGTAATATCCGCCTTCTCGTGTAGGTCTCCAACAGCTCACTGTTTATGGTTGATATTGAACGATGAAGCCCTCTCCCTTGCTTCAAGAAAGGACTGTCCTCTGCATTCTAACTCTGAAGGGGGACACAGGCACTGCAAAGCGTGTAACTCCTGAGCATGGACAGTAGAAAAAAAAATAGGCAATTGCCTGAAGTTTTCCCCTCTGTAAGGATTTGCCTCCAATGGTCTTCCTCCCTCCCTCCCTCCCTCTCTTCCTTCCCTCCTTCCCTTCCTTCCCTCTCTCTCTCTTCCTTCAATCTTTCCTTCCTTCCCTCCTTTTCTCCTTCCTCTTTCCCTTCTTTCCTTCCTTCCTTCCTTCCTTCCCTCACCCCTCCCTCCCTCCCTTCCTTCCTCACTTACTCTGAAGCAATAGCATTGTTTACCTGCTAGTCCCCCACCCCTGCCTCTGCCCTCACCCCCGCCCCCCTTTCTAGGAACATTGTGTTCTTTACTGCAACTTGTAGTTATACCCTGGAGCAGAAAGTGTATTTCTTCCCATCCTCCCTTTTACAGGTGGCAGAAAAGGGCCAGGAGATTGCAATCATACCAGGCAAGACTGTCAAGCAAGATACAGGACAAAACGGTCAACAGTTAAGATCACCATCGTTTGTTTACTGACCTAGCAAGGAATAAAATAGCCAGGGAAAATCTCACCTGTCTGGCATGGAGCTGTTAGAGGTACAGAAATTCTACCACTGCTATCAGTTGTGGTCAGGTCTGTTTGTCCTGCCCAGGCTGATTGATGGGAATAAATCTGAACATTTCATTGTTCGGTAATTTCGCAAGGACTCAATTGGACTTGGGTGGGGGGGGCAGTTTATTCTGCCAAGGAGGTCTGAGTTTCTCTAGGCTGCCCTGTTCACCCAGGTGATAAATTTGCATTTAAAACCCAAGAAGTGATTTTTAAAGAAAGTCCAGGACCACACACACAAAAAAATCCTGAGACCTCCAGACACACTTCATTTATTGTTTCATTCTGCTCCACTGCTGTTTTAAAATGGCAAGTAATACATCAATACTGTGAATAAAATAGATGATCAATAAAATTTATTGCACAAATTCCTGTTTTGGTGAAAAATAGGAAGAAAAGCCCAGTAGAACTGACCTGCAAGGAAAGTTAGAGCAAAGCAATCTGAGTAACCCATTCTCCCCAAAAAAGTGAAATAAATAAGAATCCACCACAGTGAATCCACAACTGTGAAGAACAATATGAACTAACAGCGGGCTCTTAGTATTTGTTAATAGTATTTGTTTAAAAAAATAGGGAATTTGGTTACATATAATTGGAATATAGTTCTCATGGAAACATGGTCTTTGGTTGTTTTTTTTTGTCAGTGCTATGCAAGTTGTTCGTGTCACCAGAGTGAAGAGAAGATTCAGAGAGAGCAACATGGGATTAAACGGTGTCTCAGGCCTCATGAAGTCATAATGATGTCATACTGAAGATGTGATTTATCTAAATTGCATGGTGATGCAATGCATGTGATGTAATCACAGCTTGTACTGAACAGCTATGGGAAAGCAACTTTTTGACTTTTGACTTTGGTCTCTGCTGAAAGAAAAAAAATTCAGCAGCAGTCATGCTGCAACTTAGATTATTAAAATGAAAAGGAACATGAACAGTCAGAGAGTCTTCTTTGGGGCAAGGCAGACATTTTAAAAATCAGTATATCCAAGGCTGTTTTTTCCCCATATCATTTTTTTTTTTGTTACCATAGGGAGGATATATATCCATAAATGAAGGTATTGCTTTTTCTTTGTCTACAACAATTTGTGGCTTTCATTGTCCAATTGTCCAGTTGCCAGGTTCGTTTCTATCAATAACTGGAGAGAGAAAAATTGAGGATCCATGAGAAGTCACATCTTCTCTCAGCCACCTGATTCAACTGAATATGAACAAATGGGAGACCGATATGCCCATCTTTGCTGTGCTTTGCAGTAAATCATCTGAATCACACTATAGCATACAGCACTCAAAGCTGCTGCCCATTATAATTTTACTGCTTGAGACAAGGGAAAAGTCAAGCCCCACCCACTTTCCATATACAGATACTGCTTGGCTGACCCAAAGCCTTTATTTCAAGGTTCCCAGCTCTTTGATATCCATCACCTGAGGCAGCTGTTTCCTGCCCAGCAGTAGAACATATTTTCTGCCCAATTCCAGAAACATCCAGTTCACCAGACTGAAAGTTCTACCTCCTCAGTTTCATTATAGGTGTGAGACCTGAAAACAGTCTGGGATTGGTTTTATTTGTGCAAGGAAGCCCAGCTGGTCATAATCTAACAAAGGCAGTATATACTATAGATGACATAAAAATGGGACTCGCGTCGTTTCCAAGGAACTAATTTGAGAAAGCATCTCAGACAAGCCACACCTCTATACACACAAAAAGGGCCAGGAGCATTTGTAGAGTTGCAAAATTCAGTTACTATAGCTGTTTCACTAAAAGTAGTTTCAGACTTATATGGCAATGGCGTCTTAGTCTAGTCTACCCTACAGGACTGATATCTATAGTATAGGGCAGTGATGGCTAACCTTTTCCGGACCGAGTGCCCAAAGCGTGCACCCGAGCCCCCAAAATGCAATGCGTCCCCGCGCATGCACACATGCCATGCATGTGCCCTACTCTCCATGTATGCGTGCCTCCCCATGCCCCCCACGCATGTGCACACACCGCCCCGCACATTTGCCCTGCCCCCCCCACGCATGCATGGCAGAGACCCGAACACCAGCTGACCAGCAGGAGGCGCACATGGCGGAGCTGAACTAGGGCGATGGCTCACATGCCACCTTTGGCACGCATGCCACAGGTTCGCCATCACGGGTATAGGGGCACATCCCATTACCAAGAGGTCAGAGACAGTCCCCTTGATCCCTTCAGGTTATCTTCCTTCCCCCTCCACACAAACCCAACCAGAGGCCACTTCTCTGGGGCTTGATTTGGCCCCCCCATGCATAGAAGTCCTTGGTGTGTGTGTTGGTATGTTTTCACTCACATGCTTCTTTTCAGGTAATCCTTGACTTATTACTGTTTAACGACAATTTGAAATTATTATGGCCTCAGAACAAATTACTTAAGACTTATCCTCAAGGTCCGAGTATTGTACCACCTTATGGTCATGTGATCACAATTTGGCTGCTTGTCAAACAGCCTGCCTTTATGACCGTTGCAGAGTCTTGCATTTACATGATCGTGGCTTGTGACCTTCCCAGTCAGCTTCCAAGTAAAGTTCATTGGGGAAATTGAATTTGCTTAATGACTCTGGTGTTTTGCTTAATGATCATCGTAAAATAGTGATAAAATCAGGTCCAGTCATGTGAATACCTTGCTTAATAATCCATTGCTTACCAATTGAATTTGCTCTTATAGTTGTGGCTGCCATCTTGACTTTTTTGACCTTACAATTGACACCTCTGGCAGTCTGTATATATGATCCTTAAGTATGTGTCTGGATATGCTCAAAATTTACCTGTCAAACAATAAATTTACAGAATCACATTGACAATTATTTAAATTATTATAAACAATGATTTAATTGATTAAATTTGCCAATTCATGCACTAGTCATGTGGTCATGCCCAGGGGTGAAATGCTACCTGTTCGTACCAGTTCGGCCAAACCAGTAGTGATGGCGGTGGGTGGTTCAGAGAACCGGTAGCGATGGCAGCGCGAGGCTCCGCCCACCCACCTGGTTGTCGTTACTTCCTGATTTTAACCAGGAACTAACCTAATTTTTACCTTCTGTACATGCGCAGAGGTCCTCGCGCGCATGTAATGCACGCGGCATGTGCACTTCTGAACCGGTAGGGATATTTCACCCCTGGACATGCCCCTTTTTGCGGTGCAACCTCCATAATTCCTTGAAAAGCTATTCTGACTTAACAAAAATCATGCACCCGTGGCTAGAACCCAACCCATAATTATTCAAATCCAGAGGGAGGGAGGGAGATTAGGATTAATCCAGTTAAGAAATCCAGAATTTCACTCAATTATGTATCAAATGGAGGGGAAAAAATCCTTGAGTGTGACTAAAAGTCAAGAGTTTGGAGTGTTGTGCTTCGGAAGGATACATGATGTATGTCCTTATGTACCTCATTCTGTCTGCTGTTTGTTCCTTTTTGCGCTCTTATTTTTGGTATGGTTGTAATGAAGAAGTATATAACAAGCAATTTCCATGAGATATTTTAAAAAGATAACTCCAGGGCAGGGTCAGGAAGCATCTTTAACTGCCAGAGTAATAAATTACACTTTTATGAGTCAGTTTGGTGTTGGGTGGCCCTGAAACTGAATCAAATAAATAAATAATGTGTGAGTTAAAGCCAAAAGAGAACATGGCATTAGCCACATAAACACAACATGATTAAATTCTCTTTCCATCCATTCACAGACAGCAATGCACCCCATCAATGCTTGCCCATTCTCCTGTAATTTTTGCATTGTACATCTTGCACCTCCCATTCATTTAGTCATCACCCTCTATTTTCTTGGCCTCTTTTTCTCTCCTGATTAAGAAAGAGAGATCATTTCACAGATTTATTTCACAGCCAGTTGTTGCCCCTAAACTCATAAAAAATATGATACATCAGTGGCCATAAACTGGAGCTAAAGATGAAGCAGGTTTGATGCCGTTATTGATGCATGTACTGTTTAAAATTAGGCACTGTGGTTTAGTAATTCATAAATCCTCAGATTTAAGCAGAACATATTGTAGAGCAATTATATCCTTGATATTTTCTCTTGGTTTTACCAAATGTTTCTATGTTCATCTACTAACTAGTGAATTGAGACGCTGCTGCTGTTGCCACTGCAGCTGAAGAAACTTTTCTTTCATCCCAGCCCCTTGTATGGGCGGGGAGAGCCAGGGAGGGCGAGAGCAGGACAAGTTGCTAGATTGATCTGGAAAGGAACCAGTTTAATCCCAACTATCAGGAAAAGGCAGCTGCCAGCAAGCCAAAGTCAGCCTTCTCCGATCAGAGTGGAGAAGCAGGAGGAGGAAGAGGATACCTCTCTCTTCTGGAGGAGAGACATCACCACCACCCCCAGATGCCCTCCACTGGAGAAGCCACCAAGACAAGAGCATCATCACAAGGAAAAGGCATGAGGTTGGTCTCTGTTTACTGTAGTCTTGCAGGTACAGTGAGCGCAGGGGGAGGGAGAGGAAAGATCTTTGGGAGGTGATCAAGGACAAGTGAGATGCATGCGAGAAGGAAGAGAGAAGGATGCCAATGATTTTCGAGTAGACTATTCAATCATACCATCGTTTCAAATTCTATGTAGCTGAACAGGATTTCTAGGCAAATAGAGACAGAGAGAGAGAATCACAACAGGTAGATTGATCAGATAGGGATTTTTGCCTTGGATCCAGGCTTTAAAGCCACCCCAGAGCCAACTTTGTAAGATCATCCCTGATGGAATGAGCCCATTGTTCCCTCTCGTGAAGGGAATATTTTGTCTTTAGGAATTGTGTGCCGTGATGCTGAAGTAGTGAACTGCCAGTAGCCACCCTCTCTCATTTCCAGATCAAACCTTTCCTCGCTTCCATGCAATTATGGTATGTAGCACATTCAAGAACAGAATGTCTCTTTATTCCCCCCCGCCGCCACGATTCCTGTATCGCATTGTTTGTCCAGCCGCTCCTTTTGTGGTTTACCTTGTGCCTTGTATCTCCTGAGATTTAATTACTGGGTTTAAAAAAAAATCAGTGCTTTTTCGCATGCCACGATGATGAACTGTCAACAGTGCAATGGTTTTTTTTAAAAAAAACATGGAAAAGTCATAGCAGTCTGGTTTTGATTTATTCTTAGAACAAGATAGAGATGACACTCAAAGTGGATACATTAAAACTCCAATGACAGTAATAAGCATCTTTGGAGAGGCTGATCCACAAAGGAGAGTTGGGGGTGGGTAAATTTTCCTTTGCTTGCTGTCCCATTGCTCCCCACTTGTTTTGTCTTCTGCCAGGAATTTTCTCCTTTGGCTTGCCTGAAAATCAAAGATGCTGAGTTTGTGTATATATCTGGGGAAGAGGTTCTAAGTGCAGCATCAAGAGAGCTGAGGGTTAAGAGGTGATGAGCCATCTCAACATTGTCTTCTTTTCTGGACTGGGCAGAAAAAGGAGTTTTAAATGCCAGAATCCAGCCAAGGGATGGGTGATGGAGAGAGAGGGGAGGAGAGAAAACCCCATGAGGCAGGGAGCTGATAATACAGATTCATAATAAAAAGTGGTGCATAGCAGAAGAACATTTTTGGCACAGCCCATTGACCAACTCTAGTGGATTAACTTTTTCTGGAAATAGACAATAGGATAGTCCCTTCTTTGCTAGCACTGGGCTTAAGTTAACTTTCAACACAATGGCAAGTTATTTAAATTACGCTTTTACATTTTGGCAGGTGTTTTAGGGAAAACCCTCCTGTGGGTTTCTTCCTGTTTAAAAAAAATGGACTCAGAGGAAGAGGAATAAAAAACCCTTTTTCATTTCTGGAAATTCTGCTGTAAGCTTCCACAGGAGTCAAAAGGTCATCATCAATACTATTTTACTAGCATTCTTCAATACTATAGTATTAATAGTTATCTAGTAAATAGTTAATATTATCAATCCTATAGTACTATTCAATGCTAGATGAAGCTCTTGACTGAGATGGTCTATAACTTTAAGGGATACATATTTTAACTCAGAACTTGGGAACAGTTGTCTTTATCCTAGATGTTTGGAGGCTATGATTAGCTGGGAAGAAGAAGACAGACAGAGTGAGTGAGTACTGGTATTATATGGAATTTGCCTATCTAGAGTGATATGTTTCAGTCACTTTAAAAGTCTTGCCCTAATTCTGTGTCTATCCTAGCTTCTGGTGGAAAGTGTCTTTTGCCATTTCAGTTCACTAGAAAGCTTGTCTATTTTCGGTCTACATCAGGAGCTTGCCATGCTGATAAATACTTTTAAGCACCAGCTTGAATACCGCACTATTCTTTTCATGGGGATGCACTTGAAGACAGTCCAGAACCTTCAAGTCATGATGCAACTATTTGTTCTCCACGCTGTTCAAGCTGTGATCCTGCTGGGCCAAAGTGCTCACAAGTGTTTAATCAGCACGGACAATGATTGGAATGGAATGCCTGGCCTTTGCCAGAAGGCAATTTATTTCTCTACAGGAATATGTAACTTCCTTAGGCAGAATTTTGTAACGGGCAGTGATTGGGAACAGAGTACGTAGCCTTACAGGCATCCTAGGCTGTGATTGTGACACGTGAAAATTAGTCACTGGCTTGAGGGTGGCTATGTTGATTCCCCATCGCATCCCCTGCCATATCTTGTGGAAAAAAACGGCAGGGAAATATCAGTTTGCATCTGATGTAAAACTGCACCTTCAACCTGGGTATGAACATAACGTTAAGGGGTAAAAAGTGGTGCATATTTGCTCCTCCTTATTTTATTCACAAGGCATGTGGTGGCTCAGTGGCTAAGATGTTGAGCTTGTTAATCGAAAGGTCGGCAGTTCAGCGGTTCAAATCCTTAGTGCCACGTAACAGGGTGAGCTCCCGTTACTTGTCCCAGCTTCTGCCAACCTAGCAGTTTGAAAGCACGTAAAACATGCAAGTAGAAAAATATAGGGACCACCTTTGGTGTGAAGGAAGCAGCGTTCCATGTGCCTTTGGCATTTAGTCATGCCAGCCACATGACCACGGAGACGTCTTCAGACAGCGCTGGCTCTTCTGATTCCCCTAGAGTCGGGATCAACTAACACATATGTGCAAGTGGAACCTTTACCTTTACCTATTTTATTCTCCGCCTGCCTCAACTTTCATTTCAGCTTTTCCACTTACATGACCTTAGTAGGACAAGAAATCAAATGGCAGTGATATATTTGACCATTATGTGCCTGAAATGCCCAGCTAGCAAAAATCTGTTTATATCTGGCACTCCACTGATTTAGCATTTTATCAATGTCAGAGGAAAGACAGAGAGAAAGAGAGAGAGAAAGAGATTCAGCCCTGATGTCAGTATATTTTTAGCTAATGGATGCACCCCTAATGAACTAGTTTCAGACTTATTACATGTTTTTAAAAACTGCTTCTCAGATAAGGAAATTCACAAAGCAGTTTATAGTAATAATAAAACACAAATTGCTACAGCCAGTCCAGAGATTAAATCAAAAGTTTAGACTAAAGAATAAGTACTTTTAAGTCTATGTAAAGAAATAACAAAGCTGGCAAGTTTTTATTTCTGATTCTCGTTTTCTTTACGAGACAACCACAAACAGATTTTCAGATTATATGAACCAGCAATGTCTATTTTCTCATTTAATACCTATAATCCCAGATCTACACTGATAATATGTTTAACAAATAAGTGAGTGCAATTTTCTGTAAATAAATGGTAAGGAAGGACCATCATACAGCAAGGACAACTGGTTTTTCACTTTTTTGAGTGAATGTATTGTTTGTTATGAGCAGATGCTATGTCTTTTCTTTGAGGCCATTATTTTGGAATTTTTTGATTCATTGACAATGGAATTTCCTTCTTGGCCTGCTGCATCAGGTTTTCACTGATTATTTATTTCACCACTTATTGATGTACTTACTATAGGACTTTGCATAAAGAGTGACATAAGCAAAAGAAAAAATCCTGAGGCTCAAGGAGCTAAAGTTTAATAATAAAGGAGAGAAAAACAAACAGAGAAAAGGGCACAGGAGAGGACTATTCTTCTACCCACATCATTCATTCATTCATTCATTCACTCATTCATACTGTACAATTTATTACCTCAACAGAGTCCAGATAGTTGACAAATAATGAGGAGTAAGCTCTGGTGCAAAAGTCTTCAGGGGAAAAAAAGGATTTTTGGCATGTCTTTCCCAGTTTGAGTCCATTTTTGGTCCATATTCATTCATATTCTGTTCTGCTGTTACTTTAAGCATTGAACAGAAGGAACAAAGTCTGCACAAAGGTTCATATTTAACAATATGCAGTCCATAGTTATTTACAGTATGGTTTGTTGTTTTATTGTGCAAACCATAAATTAGACTAATGGATAAAATCATTAAAAGTTAATCAGAGCTTGCCTTGTCTGTAAGTACTGAACCAAATAAATTTAATTTATTTTTACATGATAGTTAACCTGTTATAAGTAATATCCAGCATTAATGTTAAATGTCCACCAAAATCCATATTTTAAGTCCAGAGACTTATGTTATAATAGACAAGCTAATGTTTAAAATAATATTTTAATATTTTGCATAATTTTATATATTCTGAAAAATTACATGTGATGCCTGCCAACATCATAATGATACATGGAAGAGGTTTCTGGTTGCAATGTTACCCGGAAACCTAGTTGCTTTGAATTCATTAGGATTTAAGCGTGCATGGTATATGGCTGTACTCCATTCAATTACAGATACCAAGGCACAATGTCACATTCAGAATGCCAAGTCTTTTTATCTGATATCAGGACTTTCATATATGACTGGTAAAATCAGAAGCAAAAACTTCACAGTACTGTTGAATATTCCTTTTCAGCTTTCAACTATGAAGGTTGAAAATCAGTCAGAAGGCAAGAAGATGGAGCAGCCCAGACTGGAGACAAAGCAACAGAATGTGAAGGTGGAAACTGAGATGGAAGAACAGAAGAAGGAAGAAAGCGAAGGCCTCATTGAATTCTTCAGTTCCTACCAGGACCTTTTCCAATTTTTTTGCAACAATACAACCATCCATGGTGCCATCCGGCTGGTTTGTTCTAAGAAAAATAAGATGAAGACTGCCTTTTGGACAGTCCTTTTTTTCCTGACTTTTGGCCTCTTGTATTGGCAGTTTGGAATCATTTATAAAGATTATTTCAGCTTTCCAGTCAATTTGAATTTGAACCTGAACTCTGATAGGCTTACCTTTCCTGCTGTCACACTATGTACTCTCAATCCTTATAGGTAAGGTCTTTCAGGTCTGCGTGTTGTGCTCTCCTTGCATTGGTATTTGGGGAACTGTGATCCATCAGGGCATTTGATTTATAAAACAAGAGAAGCTATTGACCGTTGAAGTGCATAGTTACCCTTCCCCTCAAAACTTCAATACAGGGCCCAGAACTCCCTTCAATAAGGGAGGTATTGGCAATCAACTCCACCTGAACCACACTCACACAAACACACATTCTTTCCTTGAACTTGTACCACACTGCAACAGACACACCAATCTTGCACATGAACTGCCCTAAGTCGTCATCGTCCCCCACCTCCCTAAGCCCCCCAGCCTCCTTACCTACTACTCCATCATGCTTAACAACTATATGTCTGGAGTTACAACAACAACCAGACAGCAAGGATTGCCATCGCTAAGAGATGTGGTCATGTGATGTCACATTTTATGACTGCGTCACTTAACATCGTAAATTGTGGACTACCTGTGGCTGTAACATTGTAGATTTTAGCGGTGTAGAACTAAAAGATTACTTTAACATTATTTTCACAAGGCTCTGTTACTTACTACAAAATTTCTCTGACAAATCATTAGTGCCCAAACAAAGCTTCAGGATTTTCAGGAGAAATTTAAATTTTAAATGAAATTGTCCTTAATATTTCTGCTGATGTTCAGATTATAGAGGTTGAATTGCTGAATTCTTCTTCAAGGGTGGAAATTACCTAGAGAGACATGGCTACTATTGCAAAATATCTTCCCAGTAATGCCTACTATGGCATAACCATGTCCTAATATTCTTTTTTACATTTATATTCCCTGATATTCCCTTCATTTCATCCCCACTCCATGAATGAGATAAGCAGCAGCTTAAGTTGTCCTTACCTGCACTGGTGACAGTAATTTTCTCCACATCCTTCCTCAAGGTGTGTGAAATCTGTTAGGCTTTGACACAAGTCATGTGATTCAGAGTGACTGGGACATAGACATCACTGAGACGGATAAGGGTCAGCAACAAGGACAGGTGTCATGCTATCATATTTTCTTCCAACACAAGACTGAATGAATAGCATTATTGTAGGGGAGACATGCTCTAAGAGTCAAGAATTCTAGAACTGATTTTAATTATGTGGCGCTTGGGCTAGAAAGCATAACAAAAATGATGAAGACTGGGAAATTATTAGGATTTAATTTAAATTTAATTGAAGGAATGGTAAGAAAGAGAAAGATTAAGTCAATGCTTAACGCATTGTAAGCTGCCCTGAGTCTTCGGAGAAGGGCGGAATATACATCTAATTTTTAAAAAAATGGGTTGTTTTAAAAATTATTTGTAACCGTATCTGATTTTTAACAAAATATTATAATAGTTGATGAGAATGGATACAAGCAGAGAGTAATCTCAAAAATAGATGCACGTTCTTCAGTGTTCAGTACTGTAAAATAAATTATAATTGTTATAATAGGGATTAATTTAAGCTTAAAATAATTCATTAAAAAATGACTAAATATAAGTTGATGGGAATGCAACGACCAAGCCAAGGATTGGAAGAGTGGGGTGGGGTGATCAAGACTAAGATGAATGAGCACACATTATTATTGTATTGTTGTTGTGTTTTGATGGCCCCAATTGCTTTTTCACTGGCTCTGCCCATTTCTGGGAGTAACCCTTAACATGTTATAGAAAGCTAAAAGTGATTTTGGACCTAAAATACCGTAGTTAGATCTTTCCTGTTCTAGAAATGATACCTTCAGTCCAACAATCTTGGTAAGAATCCCAGCACAACTGGATCCTAATTTATCTTCTGTTCACCTCTGATATACTGTATTTTAAAAGGAAGTGAAGCTCAGCCTTCCTGAGCTTGTGCCTTTGGATATGTTGAATTTTGGCAATATTGACAGAGATTTCTGGAGCTTATAGTCTCACACCAGGGGTGAAATCCAGCAAGTTCTGACAGGTTCTGGAGAACCAGTAGCAGAAATTTTGAGTAGTTCAGAGAACTGGCTAGCCCCCGAGTGGGATGAGAATGGAGACTTTGCAATATCCTTCCCCGAGGAGTGAGGAGGGAATGGGGATTTTGCAGTATCCTTCCCCTGGAGTGGGATGGGAATGGAGATTTTGCAATATCCTTCCCCGAGGAGTGAGGAGGGAATGGGGATTTTGCAGTATCCTTCCCCTGGAGTGGGATGGGAATGGAGATTTTGCAGTATCTTTCCCCTGCCACACCCACCAAGCCACGCCCACAGAACCAGTAGTAAAAAAAAAATGGATTTCACCACTGTCTCACACATCTGAAGATCAGCAACTCATTAACAATTGGACACTATCCCTGAAGCCAATTCTTCCATCTTTTAGGTACAGTGCTTTTCGGAAAGAGATGGAAGATTTGGATGAACTGACCCGACAGACTCTTCTGCAGATGTACAAATACAATATGTCTTTGGAGCATAAATCCTCTCAGAAGCGCATCTCTAGGAGCCTATACAATCATATCCAGCACTACCCATTGCATCGACGCAAACGTGATATACGAGCCATGGAGGACAGCAACCCTCAAGTGGGCAAAAGACAATCAAGCATTGGTTTCACCCTGGTAAGCATGATTTTAGATTCTTCTTGAAAAGCTGTGCCAAGACAACTGTGTAAATCTTCTTCATGACCAAATTTCTGGATCTGAAAAGTGTCCATAAATCAAAAGCATGAATATATTGTATTCATATACAATATCTATCATATTGTATCTATCATATTTCTGTGTGTGAGAGAGGAGGGAGGGGGAGAACAGAACTAAATATGTTTAGCGTAATGAATAGTAGGCTTAAGAGGGACATGATAGCAGTCTTCTAATACTTGAGGGGCTGTCATAGAGAAATCAACTTAATCTCCAAAGCACCTGAGGACAAGGCAAGAAGTACGAGTGGAAGATTATTAGTGATCCAACCTAGAATTAAGGAGAAATTTCCAGACCTATGACAACAATTAATCAGTGGAATGGCTTGCCTCCTAAAATTGTTGGTGCTCGCAGAGCCCTCTCTGTGGGCACGCATGCTGTCACCAGCTGCTCTTCTGGTTTCTGGTGTGCCAGCTGGTCTTCACATGCTCTGGAGCACCGGAAAACCATCTGAAAATGACCAGAAAAATGCCCAAAAAACAAACCGGTTTGGGGGCCATTTTCTGGTCTTTTTTGGACCATTTTTAGGCTGTTTTCGGGCCAAAATGACCCAAAAATGGCCTGGAAAAGCAGCCTGAAAATGGCCAAAAAAACTGGCCAAAAATCATGCGTGCGCCAGCCAGCTGGTCTTTGGGTTTCCGGCACTCTTGCTGCACGCACATGCACACGCATTCACACCAAGGTGGGTTTCAGCAGGTTCTGACCAGCGGAAATTTTGAGTAGTTCAGAGAATCAGTAAATACCTCTGACTGGCCCCCATCTATTCTCTGCCTCTCGAGTCCCAGCTGATCGGGAAGGAATGGAGATTTTACAGTAACATTCCCCTGGATTGGGGTGGGAATGGAGATTTTACAGTATCCTTCCCCTGCCTCACCCACCAAACCATGCCCACCAAGCCATTCCATGCCCATCAAGCCATACCCACAGAACCGGTAGTAAAAAAATTTGAAACTCACCACTGATATTCCATGCATATTTCGGTTTGGGCACTTGGTGCCAAAAAAGTTCGCCATCACTGGTATAGCATCTCTTGTTCAAGCAGGGAGATGGACCAGAAGACCTCCAAGGTCCCTTCCAACTCTTTTATTCTATGATTTCTATGACTTTTGTGTAGTGCACTTAAAATATTGTAAGTAGAGGAAGCCAGACAAATTTCACAGAAATGAATGTCATGGTTTTGAAATACACATCTTTAAAATCAATTTATTAAAGTAACCATAGTGCTTTCTCTTTTCCCCAAGGACATTAATCAGAAAGCTATATTGCTGTTAAAATGAATAACAACGTGTTTCTTAACAATTATAGCATAAAGTTTCATAACAATTATAGCATAAGGTTTCAAATCAATTCCTTTAAATTCACCACAACAATGGGTAATGGACTAATAGCTTGATGGGCTTTTGCACAATGGAAAGAGATGATAGCGAAGAATAATTCTGCCCCTTCTTAAATTCACTGGAGCTGTTCAGGAATTAGGGATGGGGAAAATACAACATCAACTCATGGTTTTTAAGACAAGATAACTAATACAAAAATCTTGCTTTGGTGGAAGGGGAGAGAAGGGAAGAGCAGCACATAATTAAGTAAACAATTCTCACAGGATTGTTCATTTATTTACAAGTACTTTTATGCCACTCACAGAAGAACAAAATATATATTAATAATGTTGCCTCAACTAAATCTAAATTAAAACATCATCTTCATAAAGCCACTATATTGTAGCACCATATACATCCCGGATCCCTACTTATCACATCCTCAGCCCATGAATGAACACGTAAACTGACAGGTTTTCTAAATTCTAATAATGGGGATGCTACTTTATTTCTGAGGCATAACTGATTGCTCAAGATTTGCATAGAGAATGTTGGTCTCCAAGTCCACTCCTGCTTCATCCTGCAGGGGGTAGAAACTCTTAGCAAATATGCTCTGTTGGCATGCCTCTGAGAGGCAGATTTTTCCTGGAGCAACCAACCTCATAAATACCCAATTAGGATTTTAGGGATTAGTATTGTAAAATGAATCTGAAAGCAAACTGGCAGCCAATGCAGTTCCTGCAGTCTAACAACCATGCAGAAGTAGTGTCCTTGGTGCTCCCTGAGCTTCATGGCTTGCTTGCAGATATTTCATGGCCCAACTAGGGGAAATCATCATGTATGCAGGTGTATCAAGGCACAGCGATCAGGATGGGAGCTGCTGCATCCCTGTACTAGCTGTAGTTGTTAATGGTCTTTGTGGGAGTCCCATGTAGAACAAGTTATAGTATCGGTTCCATTCCCAGAGGACAGTCATTGAATTAAATAAGGCAGTCTTATCACACATGATTAAGTTATTTGAGGGCAGTTCTATTGATTACTGAATCCATTATATAGCATCATCACCATCATTCTTATATTGCTGAAATGTAAGCAAATACAACACCATCAATACAGAATATAATTTTTAAAAGACTACATGCATTATTATTTTAAAAAATAAATAAAAAGGAAGAAAAATGTTTTTTAAAAAGATCCATGTCATATTCTTGTATATCACTATGGGACTGATTCAGTCCTTAAGTTTGTCATTAAATCTAGACTAAATAGAAAAAAATTACTTCATCTTCTGATTTTTGAGAACATAAAAGAGTTTTCAGGAATAAAGAGATTTAATGCTGAATTCATTACATTAATATTGAGGGTTTTGTTGATTTGTGGATAAAAACATCATACAGACATACCGTACATCTGATTCTATAGATGGAGAAGAGGTTTTCATAGAAGCATATGGTGTCCCTTGTCCACTGATTCCTCTATAATTGGGAATGTTTTCCCATCTTGCTGAGTTCATTCTTGTTCCAGAATGGATTTAATGGAATTGGTTTCTTTTTCAGTGTAACGAAAACAAGACAGATTGTTTCCAGCAAATGTATTCTTCCGGTGTGGATGCTATACGGGAGTGGTACAGTTTTCATTACATCAACATTTTGGCAAAGTTCCCTGACACTAAGGCCCTAGAGGAGTCCAACTTCACAAGCTTCATCTATGCCTGCCGATTCAACGAAGCGACATGTAACAAAGCGTGAGTTCCAAAATGATTACTCCATAGATCAACTTAAGTCCTTACCATTCCGGTCTTAGTTCTCACCATTTCCTTTTATTGAAACTATCAGCAACCCACCTTTTTATTATCAATAATTTGATTATTGATATTTACTGATTCACACTATCATTTAAATTTATTTTAAAAAAACAAACTGGTAGGTCTGGGTCATGAGGAAGGAAGTCCTGATATGACCTACACATGTTTTTAATCACCATTTAGTCAAGAGGTAGTTGGATTATAGTCTGCAGTATAGTCTGCAGTTAAGTAAGAGATCTACCACTTCATCTGTAAAACTAAGTTTCTAAAGGAAAAACTCTAAATTTCCCAAGAAGGGACAGTTTTCATTATAGCCAAAACCGCATCCAATAGATTTTCTTATGAACAGGAATGGAAAACTGATCAGTATATCTGAACACCTTTTCGGCCTCCTTCTCTGGTTGATCCTCAGAGGACAAGGCTTGGATGACACACTAAACAAATCATGCCTTGAGCTATTTGTGATTAGATTACTGTTAATGGGAGTAGCCAGCAGGTGTAGTCTATACCAACACATCACTCATTCATCACAAAGCCTGAATTTCATTTGCTTTAGTGGTGTGAGTATAATGAATCTTTACACAGGCTAAGACTCCTTAATAGCTTTCCAGTCTTATGGGGAAGGCTGTATGTAGAGTTCCAAAATATAGTTCATTTCAGGCCTTCCAGTGAACACATAAATATCTGAGTTTGGGCTTGGAGATGTAATTTTACTTAGTAATATCTCAAATCAACATACATATAGCTGTATCTTATGAAGGTAAAGCTAGATGATCCTCATAATAACATACTCTTCTGATTAAGAAAATGGAATTGAATATCACTCAGAGATTGCTTTGGAGTGGCTTATAAATCTTACAAAATAAATAAAAACTTTACTTATAATATGCTCCTTAGTGGGATAAGGATCCTGGAAATCAAAAGGTATCAACCATGGCTCACTTACCTGGAGAGGGAAATTCTGTGTTTTCCTCTACTTGCTGCCATCTGTGTTCATACCTGAAGGTTTTTGACATGCAGGAAGGTAGTTATGGGAGATTTTTCCCATGGTGCCAGATCCTAAGCTAAGAAGAGTTGCACTTGTAGGTTAAAATGTGCTCCCAATTTGTTAGCCCTTTTAACAAGCTAGGTTCTCAATCACCAGTCCTGTTAAGCATCTTATGTATTTTGTACTAATCTCACATCTACTTCCCTGACAGCACAGGGAGCTCCAATGGACTTACTTCACTGAACATAAAAACATATAAAAATAGCTTCCAAGACATGCTGACATGTACCTATTGAAGTTGTGTAATCAATAAATTATTTGAGCATAAATTTATGACCTTATGCAATTACCCAATAGATCAGATTATGTAATAATATCATATACCCACAGCACAGGGGTGGGTTCTACTTACCTTTACTACCGGTTTGCAACAGGATTGCGCACGCTCTCTTCACTCATGCACATGCCTTCCTTCTGTGCATGCGCAGAAGCTTCTGTGCATGCGCAGATCGCCAATGACGACATCCGGAGCTATGGGCGGGGCCTCCCGCCGATTTTACTACCAGTTCTTGTGAACCGGTCCGAACCGGGGGCAACCCACCACTGCCACAACAGAATAGAAGTGCTGTGTTTCAAAGATCATTTTGAAGAACTACAAAAAGAAGGGTGGGACAGATTTTGGGAGGGGAGGATAAGACATTTTCTCATAATATTTGCCCCATTTTCATTGCACTACCCGTTTTCCCCCTTAGCATTTCCTATTCCAGGAAGGTTAAAAAAAAAGGAGTTCCTGCAGATTTTACTCTGCTAGTCATTCCCAGCTATAGGGGGCAGTGCTCATCTCCATTTCAAGGGCCACTGAGCCAGCACTGTTCGAGGACATTTCCACAGTCATGTGGCCAGCATGACATCATGGAGCACTGTTACCTTCTCACTGAAGTGGTACCTATTTATCTACTCGCATTTGCTAATAGGCAAACTGCTAGCTTGGCAGGAGCTAGAACGAGGAGGGGGCTCACCCCGCGCTGGGTCTTGAACCTGGGCAGCCAGCTTTCCAGCCAATAAGCTCAGCATCTTAACTGCTGCGCTACTGTGCCATCCCCATTCCAGGGAGGGGGAATGTTCTAAAATTAATAGCTTAGAACAGTGACGGCTAACCTTTTTGGCACTGAGTGCAGAAACTGGAGTGCGTGCCAGAGCACCAGATCCTGAAAGAGAGCAGCTGACCGGTGCGCATGTGCACAGCGGCCAGCTGCTCTTCCGGGTTCCATTGTTTACATGTGCACTGGGCAGCTGGTCTGGTGCACATGCGCACCGGACCAGATGTCTGGCGTGCATGCATATGATGGAACCCAGAAGACCAGCTGGCAACGACACACGTGCCCACAAAGAGGGCTCTGCGTGTCACCTCTAGCACACGTGCCATAGGCTCACCATCACAGGCTTACAACATGGAGATTAGCATTTAACAAAAGTCATCTGGATAAATGTTTTACAGATTTGTTTCTTCTCAATAACTGCCCAACAACTAATTTCACTTTTTTTATTTACCTTTCTTTTGAAAATGCTTCTGCTTGTCCACCACTTTACATCTCTGGCTCTCTCTTTCTGTGGAGATATATATATATATATATCTCCATGTATAGAGAGTGATGTGTGTAAGCACACACAAGTTCATGTACATCATAATCAAGACCTAGAGCAACTGTGGCATTGACAAAAGACAAGATACAGATGAAATAAGAAAAAAAGTGGTTCCAAGTTAAGATCATAAGGTTTGTGAAGCCACTAACTCTGATGGGAGTCATCCCCACAAAGGGAAGTAGGCAAGATTTGAAAAAGAATGGCTTCAAAATACCTTGGAGGAATTTTCTGGAGGGAATGATGAGGGAGTCACAACTTGTGACTCATCAAAGCTGACACAGTCCACTAGCCATGCTATTCAAGGCTGATGCCAAGAACTTATTAACCACCCCCTCTCCTTTTCTCTGACTTTTCAGTGTCAAGAAAGCAGCAAAACCAGGAAGTTTATTAAATCCCTAGTGGGTTCCATTTGTCATGGTGATGAAATAATGACTATGTGACCACACTTAAAACTGGAATTAGCCTCATTGGTTGGGTCTCTTTTCAGGAACAATATGGCCTTTTTTTCCCCCAGTGCAGTTTAACTCTTTTGGATCCAGCTGGCACCTGGACAAGCCACCATTAGTTCCAACAGTTGTTTGCAGACTTAGTTAGTTAACCTTTCTCTGGCATTTCTTTCACAACTTGTGTACACTCCACACACACCTCAGCCAAGCTTACCTGCTGCTGGCACCAAGCTTCCTTCTACATATTTAAAACCATTGATAAATGCCAGCTGCATGACCCCCCTGATGCGGGGGTCATAAACAGTGTGACATGACATGAAGAAGTTCATCCATCTCATTTTAGAAGTTGATCTTCTCTAGAGAAGCCAATTTATACATCTATCAGGATTTCCCACCAAAATTCACAAGTAGTTTGCACATCTTTCCTAAATAAGGTTTTGGTTCATTGAATTTTTCTTTAAGAAAAACATACATTGTCTGGCTTGATTTTTTTAAAAAAGTATCTACAATAGTCTTAACATTGAACAAAAGAGGCATGATATGTTATTAAATCTTTCTATACAAAAAAGAATCTCAAGGTGCAGCATGTATAGTGGTAGAATTATTTGGTTGGGTTCACACAATACATTAAACCGTAGACACAGATTAATAATGCATAACTGTTGTGTTCAATAACATTATGCTCACAGCATGGTTTATGTAATAGCCCAATTCTCACAATAAGCTGGTACTGTGTTCTTACGTGTTGAAACACAAACCACACAACCCCATTTCAACCTAGCCTGGCACAAAAGAGACAACCATCTTAACATAAAAGTTCTCTTAGTTCAAATTTTGTATGTTGTTTTTCCAACATGCAAAATTTCAAGTAAGAGAACATTTATGTTAAGAGGATCCCAATAAAGATAGTATCCTTTTTCCTCTAAGGGCTGCAAACTCAATTATTTGACTCAGTTATACAGTTGCAATCTTTATTTTTGTTCTTTCAGGAACTATACACATTTTCATCACCCTATTTATGGGAACTGCTACACATTCAACGACAACAGCAGCACTTTGTGGATGTCCTCCTTGCCTGGGATCAACAATGGTGAGCAAATGCCAAAAAATGGTAATGAATGTCTGGAAAGGCTCTTATAACAATAGCCATTGAGTCCCTTGTTTGTATACACAAATAATGCTAGGGAAGCCAAACAGAAAAAAAAGATTTATGTTTTTTGTTCTATTTTCAGTATCCAGACTCCTCTGGGCATAGGCTTAATTGCACTAAGGAGATACTGCCGTTATTTCTTAAAACTACAGAGTAGGGAGAGAGCATCCTTTGACTGGTGAGGAATGCCGAAAAATAGCCATATTGGAAATGAAAGCCAGAATTAAACTTTACATAACCTGGCTTTCTCTACCTACTGAACATTATGGGCAAAAAAGAGTGTGAGTGTGGGTGTGTGTTCACACTCATGCATGTTAAAAAAGGAGTCTGCACTGTTACCTTTCTTTTCTAAGTGACTTATCTTTTTTTGCGTTGCATCATAGGCATCATATTGGTTTGGTGATATTCTCAGAGTTGCCACCATTTAATTCCCTTCTCAATTCAGTTGTGTTTTTCTTCTAACTCTTGATTTTTGCATTTCAAGTTCTTATGAGACTTGTTTTCCAAATGAAGGACAGCAAACTACAGACTTTTAATTGCAGAGCCTTAAATATCTGAGGCTGTCCCACCACAACATGTTATTTTTTTATATAAAGTTGATATTTGGGTTATTTAATGCAAAGCAGCAGCCTCAAGATTTTTTTTTTACAAAATATATATTCTTAACTTTAGTTTCAGTCTGTGTGCATTATTTCCATAGTACACAATGGCTAGGCTGCAATTGTTAGATGGTTTTATTATCTATGCTGAGAACATTTTGTAAAAAGGTGTATCCAGCAATAGAACTTTCCCTGCCAGTTTGAAGTGATGTTTGCCTATTTATATAACACAGGCCCGGCCTCTATGACTCAATGACAAAAGCACAAATTGTACCTTGACTGTACTCCAACCAAGTATTTTTTCCCTCTTCAGGTTGTCTTACATCCTTTTTAAGATTAGCAAATTCTATTTAAGAAACTTTTTTTTAAAGTCAGAACATTCAGGCATAAGGCCACTGTACTGCTACATTAGAATTTAATCTCAGAAACATATTCAAAGCTTTGGAAGGCTACTATGGCTCATCTCATTTGTTTCCAACATTGTTTGGACTCCTTCAAAGTGGCAACATTTATTTTAAATTTTATATCTCCCTCCCTGAATCACTTGATCTCTTGAGGTAATCACCCTTGGTTTCTATCTCCGCAGGCCTTTCTCTCGTTGTTCGCACAGAGCAAAATGACTTTATCCCACTATTGTCCACTGTGACAGGAGCCCGAGTAATGGTCCACAATCAGAATGAACCCGCCTTCATGGACGAAGGGGGTTTTAATGTGCGTCCTGGCATAGAAACATCCATCAGTATGAGAAAGGTGAGAGACAGGAGGAAGATAAGCCTTGCTTTGATCATGAGAGTGGAATCACTTCTCTTCCAAAGAAAGGAAATATAAGCGCATGGCTAAAGAAAAACAGGCTCAGTTCAGTTCAGTTTTATTCAGTTCAGAGTTTATTAGAACTCATAGTTTACCAAAAGAAAACATGAACTATTATGGTGCTGTAAATCTAGAGTCTATCAACAAACCATCAATACAATGAATTGTCATAAAGTCAACCTACCATTTTCTTATCTAGGGGTGTGTATTTGTGTGTGTGTGTATGTTAAAAGTTTAACAAGGCACAGAAAAGAAAGAACTGGCTCTCGCAGAGTGTTCTGTGCTGTTAAACAGAAAGTTTAACAGCACAGAACACTATTCCAGTAATGTTAAGCTGTGGGAACATTCAATTCCCAGAATTCCCCAGCCAGCATTCTGAGAATTGAATCCACATAGGTTAAAGTTACTGGGTTTAAAGTTACTGGAGAAAAACTGATCTAGTCTTAAAAGTGTTTACTTGCTGCTATCCCACAATGTAAGAAGCAACTACGAGCCTTTTCTTCACTACTTACAAAACATAGAAATCTATTCAGCGAAATTACAAGATGTCACAGTTCCCAATGAGTGTCCTCCCATGGTGCTTATTGATTTAAAAAAATGAGCCAAGGGTTTGTGTTTTTCCTTAATCAAAAAATGTGACTAGCAGTTGATGGTCAATTGTTTTATCAGATCTTAATATACAGTACTTCACAGAGCTCTTATCAGAATGAAATTGGGAAAATAATTCTTTACCTTAAAGAAGGTAAAATAGCCCTTTCGAATCACTTGGTAAATAGGAAAGATACAATCCCCCATCCTATGTTTGTGAAAAACAGTGCAATGCGTAGCTTCTCACAGTATATCATTCTCCTTTCCACTTAGTGTGCCATTGTTATGTCAAGGAGATATTTAAATTTGGGATTTCACCAGAGGTAGGTTGTTACCGGTTTGCACTGGATTGGGTGAACCGGCAGCGGTAATGAAGGGAGGCTCCATCCACCCGCCCGAATGCATCTACGCATGCGCAGAAGCATTGCGCCCACGCGCGAACTGGTAGCGGCAGATTTTGAAACCCACCCCTGGATTTCACCATGGAGTACCTACCATCATTTTCACAGGCTCCCATCAATTAGCATTACAAAAAGGACTGGCACCAACCACGGGGACACGGATGCTGTCAGATAAGACAGAGGAAGGCTCCTGGTTTAGCTTTTATGACTTAGTGTGTTATAATAAGAAGAATATAGGTAGTCCTTGACTTATGACCACAATTGAGCTCAAAAGTTCCATTGCTAAGCAAAACAGTTAAGTTTTGCTCCATTTTACTACCTTCCTTGCCACAGTTGTCAAGTGAATCACTGCAATTGTTAAGTTAGTAGCACAGTTGTTAGGTGAATCTGGCTTGCCCATTGACTTTGCTCATCATAAGGTCACAAAAAGTGATCACATGACTCCAGGACACTGCAACCATCATAAATGCAGTACATGCCAGTTGCCAAATGTCCAAATTTTGATCACATGACCATGGGGATGCTGCAAAAGTCGTGTGAAAGCCAGTCATAAGCCATCTTTTTCAGTGCTGTTGTAATGGAATGGTTGTAAGTTGAGGACTACCAGTCTGATAGTTATTACTGGCTGGCTGGGGAATTCTGAGAGTTGAAGTCCACACATCTCAAAATCACCAAGGTTGAGAAACAATGACCTGGAGTGGACTGGATGCTTTTAGAAAATCTTCAGATTAACAACATTTCTAATTTGAGTTTGAGTCAGGCAGTACCTTCAGCCATTAGGCAAAGAAAAGATCTGACACCCAGATGCAAAAAAGAAAACAAAAACTGCATTGATTTGACAAGCTGTAAATTGGCTGACAGGAAACCACCCAGCGTCTTGGGGGAAGCTACAGTGACTGCACAGAAGATGGAAGTGATGTGCCCGTGAAGAACCTCTTCCCATCCCGTTACACAGAGCAGGTATCTTGCCTCAACAGAATCATTCTCCTACCCAATCTGGGCTCTGCCCAACCCTCTCCCTGCATTGGGATTATTCCCATCACCAAAAATCTCCCAGCATGAACGCACAGCTGAATATTCAAAGGCCTCCTTTTGCTCTCCTAGGTCTGCATACGTTCCTGTTTCCAGACCAGTATGGTAGAACAATGTGGCTGTGGCCATTACTTCTATCCCTTACCCCGTGGAGCAGAGTATTGTAACTCCGCTAAGCATACAGCCTGGGGTAAGTACAGAGAAAAGGCAGGGAGGAATCCATCCATATCATCTCTCTGTAACCTCCCCTCCCTCAGCTCTTTTTGTTGATAAGAGATTGTTCAATTAATACATGCTTCTCTATTTCCTATTAGGTTACTGCTATTATAAACTTCAAGCTGAATTTAAAGCAGACCACCTGGGCTGCTTCACTAAATGCCGGAAACCTTGCAAGTAAGTAGGCTTCAAAACTTGTGGAGTTGCATTCCTGGGTCTGGCCAAATTCCACAAAGCTTGCCTAGCAATAGAAGATATTCAGGGAAACGGAATGAACAGATTTTATCCTTGATACATCCATGCAGGCCGGCCAACAAATTCTAGCTGAAAGGAGGAGCATCCAAGCAGGGGAATAAAAAGAAAGGAGGTGGTGCACCTCCGTTTAAATATTCTCATAGTTTATTTGAGCTGAAGAGTAATCAATGTTTGTTGCTCAGATGCTGGCAACAGGTTCATCTATGGGACTTCCCTCAACCATGCAAGTTCACTTTTAAATGAAGATGCCAGCCAAAGAGCTTGTCTCAAGTGTGCTGGGTGACGCATCTGAAGTTTTTTTACTTTTCTTTAGAGTGACAGAGTACCAGCTGTCAGCCGGATATTCAAGATGGCCTTCGCCTGTCTCTGAGGTAAGAAGCTGATTTTTGCTGTAGGGCAGTGTTTCTCACAAGAACCAATTTTGTATAGTTGTTAAATCATCAGGCTAGAAACCAGGAGAGTGTGAATTCTAGTCCTGCCTTGGGCACAAAGCCAACTGGGCGACTTTGGGCCAGTCTTAGACCCAGGAAGGAGGCAACAGCAAACCACTTCCAAAAAACCTTGCCAAAAAAATTGTAGAGACTAGACCAAGCAGTTGCCAGGATTCAACCCTGACTCGAAGGCACTGCAAAAAAGTATTTCTTAATCTTAGCAACTCTAAGGTGTGTGGACTTCTTGGTGCTAGGGAATTTGGGGGGATTGAAGTCCATCCATCTCTAAAAGTTTCAGGGATCAGAAATATTTGAAAGCTAGGAAGGACCAAATGAATGCATCACACCAATGGATGCAAAAGCATCTTCCTTTTAATGCTCATTTTATAAGTGAAAGGCATGGGGTGGAGAGAGAAATCTAAACCAGATCTAACCTATCACTTGGAGGAGAGAAATACTGAAAGCAAAAAGTGCTCTTTTGCGCTCAAAATACCTTTTTTCCCACAATTTTTTTTTTTTTGAATAGTTATGTTTATGTATGAGCTGTTAATAGTCCTTGAACTGTTTAAACTGATATTGCAAATCTATCATTTCAGTCTTGGGTGTTTCACATGCTGAACCGGCAGAATAAATACAATGTCATATCTAAAAGGTAAGAGCTCCCCCTACAGATGAAATAATATTAGAGCTGGGAGGAAAAGTGTTGATTAAAGTCAAACCAACGGAGTGAAACAGCAGTGTCCAGCGGAAAAAAAGATGAGGGAAATGGAGTGAAAGTACAATATATTAACTGCTTCAAGATCAGCTGGAAATATTGGAGTGTAAAGTATCAATCTGTGCAGTCCTGGTTATATCATTAGTTAATGGTTCAGGATGCTACGAGCTCAGAAATTAGATTACGGTAAGTAAATCTTGAAAAGTGCAGCTTTTCCTATGGACAGAACTTCAAGTGCAGAAAACTATTCAGAAGTCCATTCTTCCACAAAATATTAGTTTCTTTTAGACTGCCAACCACAAACTGCTGAGAGGTTCAGAAGAAGTTAAAGATCAGCGGCAATCCCAGCATCTGAACTGACGCTCATATTAATGACAAGGGCCTGACTCATTATATGATTTGCATATCACAACAGGAGTTTAAAGTAAAATTAGACATGCCACGAAGTAGCTATTAAAAACTGCACTAAAACTAGTATAGATCTGAGGATTCTGCCTTGAATGTTTGGGTATTAAAGACTCCTATTGCAGATATATTTGCCTAGCAGCAAGGTTCACTAAACTAAAGGACATTTATTTTAAGTAAATGCTTCCTCAAAGATGACCTACTGAGGTAAGATTTTTTCTAAATGAGGCTGGTTAGAATTGCAGTCTTACACAGATGCACCTTTCTAACAAGACTGGACTCATTCCTTCTCTCTTCTGTTGCCAGGGATGGGATTGCCAAAGTAAATATATTTTTCAACGAATGGAATTATAAAAGCAACGGAGAATCTCCAGCTTTCACGGTATGTCCACACATTTGATTGCATGCTGCCAATAGCCTAAAATATCACAGAGCCACCATCTTTAACGTCCTTCTAGTTGGTCAAATTCTAGAACTATCTTTTATAGGATCTTCTCCAGCATCTTCCTTTAAACCATGTTTCCATTTTCAATAGACTGCATTTTTTCAATTTGCGTGCTATTTAGAAGGAGATAAGACAGAATGCAGTGTCAGATAATGTTAATTATTATCCTGTTTCCTCCAAAATAAGACATCCCCTGATAATAAGCCCAATCAGGCTTTTGAGCACATGGCAATAAGGCCAAGCGCTTATTTCAGGGTTCAAAAAAATATAAGACAGGGTCTTATTTTCGGGGAAACATGGTAATACTAATTAGAGCAATACTTTTAGGCACATTTTAGCCTGACAGAGCAATCTCTCTTTCATTAATCTCAGAATAATTGATGGAGAGGTTTTTAGTCTATGCCTCAATCCTAGCAGGAAAATTTGAAATTATTTTCAACTATTGTGAAAGGTTACCCATATTAGGTTGATCAGGGGGGAAAAACTTAACTATTTTTTCTTAGCCCCAATCTATCCGTTCATTTAAGCAAATGTTTAGTGAAAATTCTCTAAATGTACTCTACATTTGTATGCTCTGCAAACATTTCTCAGTAATTGACATTTGACTGCAGTATTTTTACTGTAGGTATCAGTAATTGTACAGTTGATACATAGCAAAAGACAAATATTAGCAGAATATCACAGCTGATGTGTAACAGTAAGCAATAAAAATTTCATTGTAGATAGTACAATGACACGAGTAACTTTACCTTAGCTTCGTTCAACAAATCAAAATGATAGCCAAAGCTTGGTAACCATTTATTTTTGCACTGTATCTTTAAGCATTGGGTTAAATTTCAAGATGTAGTTTCAACTTTGACAGGATTGATCCTGCTTTTGAGACAAAAGCAGCATGTTTATTCTTATGTATAACCAGAGATTTTCCAATTCCTAGAACCAACAACAAACCCTTTAAAATCTAGGCAAGTCCAAAGCAAAATATGTTAGTTCTTCAACCTCTATCAATACATCAGCTGGACACAGAGATCTTTTTGAACCATTTTTAATTTTGTTTTTTCCTTGTACAGGTGGTAACATTGCTTTCCCAGCTAGGGAACCAGTGGAGTCTTTGGTTTGGTTCATCAGTCCTTTCTGTGGTGGAACTGGCTGAGCTGATTTTGGATTTTTTGATCCTCACAAGCATCCTGGTTTTCCGCCGGCTGTACTTATATCAATCTTCAGACCTTTATACACCCAGCAACTCAAATAACTCTGTCTTCCACAACGCACTTTCAATTCACAAAACTCCACAAGAAATACCTGCTGAGACTGGGATTGCTGCACTGCCATCTTATAACACCTTAGAAACATTAGACTTACACAGAGTTTCCTTCAGGAGAACAGAATAAAATCCAGACCAGGATGCTTTGGATATGACATTATGATGTACTTTAATTAATGCTGACTATAGACTCAGCACTTGGAACTAACTTGTTAGCTGGATTCTCACACCCAGAGAAGACAGGCCTGAATTTCATCTAAAAGAATTCTGGGGATCCAGATCCAATGACATGAAAGCACCTTTCTTTCCTATTTTGTCCTTGGTGTGTGCAATTCCTCAAGTCTGTATCTGTCCACCACCAAACAAAATTAAAAAGATGGTTGCTGTGTATTTTTTCCCCTTATATTTTGAAAAATAAGTTTTTACATTTGATCTTGATTGTTACTTTCCATTTCTTTTCTTTGAGGCCACTTGCTGATCAAATTAAACTCAAGTGGACAAAGACATCTAACCCCTTTCTTGTAGGTTAAAAACAAACACAAGATTTTCGGTATTTTTCCCATCCCTTGAGATAGCTAGAACTCTTTGCTGATTGCAGCCAAGTATCAGCATGAAAATATGCACTGGAAACCAAGAACAGCTAAAGAGGATATGAAAGCTTCCTAAGATTAGAACAATCCTAATACCCGTATTTCCCCAAAAATAAGACCGGGTCTTATTTTCTTTTAGGCTTGAAAATAAGCACTTGGGCTTATTTTCAGGGAGGTCTTTTTTTTTTTTTTGAGGTGCAGGAGGCAGCAAGCGTGATCACCTCATGGGCCCCTTAACCACAGCCCATGGATCAGCTGATCCAGGGAGGGCTGGGAGTTCTGTCTCTCCGGGTGCCAGGAGATGTTTCCAGCGCACTCTTGCTAGCCCCAGCCCTGCCTGCCGCACCAGGCAATCTTGCAGGCGAAGGCCCCTCTGTTCCGCAGCTCACCTTGTGGCTATGGAACAGGTGGTGACCACGGTTTGTGCTCTGCCAGGCCTGGAGTTCAGGTGTTGCTTAGGCTGCTGCTACGATGAGGCAGGAAGCCATGCGGCCTGTCGGAATCGGCTTCTCACCCCCCACCTCTACCCGGCTGCTGCTGCTTGAGAAAAGGACAGGCAATTGTGGAAGATTATAGGAAGCTTGTGCTTACAATAGAAGCAAGCCCAGCCTGTCCCTTTCAAGCAATCAAATGTCTGTTTGTGTGAGAGAAAGAAAGAGAGAGAACAAGAGGACGGAGGGGAGTAACAAGTATTGCAGGCAACACTGTTTGAAAGGGTTTCCTCTCTGCCTTTGGGACAGCACCCTTCTAATGCCCGCTGCCATGGAAAAGGTAAAGCTGAAGCAGGTAGAGGCTGTGTGGGGTTCCTCCGATGGCCTCTCCAGCCCCGGCACTGCTCAGGGGCGGTCCATATATGAGGTATGGGTACGGGTTCAGTTTGGCATTTCACCTTCCATCCTCTTATGAACTTTTGGCTCAACGCAAAAGAAGCAGCAGAAGTCTTTCTTTCTCTCCCCCAAATGCCACCAGAAATGAGACTCGTTGCGAGGGCGCAGCCTCTTGGAGCAGCACCCTGCAAAGGGTTGTTGTGGCGTTGTACGAGTTGACGGCAGCACTGCTGTGAGCTTCATCACCCTGGTGCAGCTGGCATCCTGCCCCTCGCAACTGCGCCAGTATGTCAAACCTCATGGTTTGGTGAGTGGTGGTGCCTCCGCTTGCACGCACAATGGCACAAGCCTCAGTGCGAGGTTCAACATACCGGTGCAGCCGCAAGCGGCAGGATGCCAGCTGCAGTGGTGTGATGAAGCTCGTGGCAGTACTGCCATTCACGCGTGCAATGCCACAACAAACCTTACAGGGTCCTGCTCCAAGAGGCTGCCCCAGTATGACAAACCTCATGGCGGTGCCGCCGCTCCCGCGTGGAGTTTGAGGGAAAGAAACAAGCCAGGGTCTCTGCTTCTTCTGCTTTCCAGCCAAAAGCAGAAGCAGCAGAGACCCTTGTCTGTCCGTCTTTCTTTCTTTTCTTTCTTTCTTTCTTGCGCAATGGCACAACAAGCCTTGCAGCATGAGGTTTGACATACCGGTGCAGCACGAGGTTTGACATCCCCAAACCCGGGGATTTAGGCAGCATTTAAGTGGCCGGGATGCCTGCAGGATCCCTGGCTTCCGAGGCAGGCGAGGCCCAGAGAGGAGGCACTGCGAGGGAGCCCATTTCTCACGTTGGCCATGTGCGGGTCACCCACACAGAGGCCGTGCCTTGGGGCGCCACCCTGAGCAGGCGCCGATCTGGAAGTGGGGGAGGGTCAGTCCCCTTATCCGGTTGCCCTTCGCCATTTGACATCAAGTGTGCGTGTGAGTGAGTGAGAGAAAGAAAAACAGCAGAGAGGAAACCCTTTCAAACAATGTTGCCTGCAATTCTTGTTACTCCCCTCCGTTGTTTCTTTCTCTCTCCTCTCTCTCATTCTCTCACACACAGAGAGGCATTTGATCGCTTGAAAGGAATAGGCTGGGCTTTGCTTCTATCGTAAGCACGTGCTTTCCACAATCTTCCACATTTGCCTGTCCTTTTTTCAAGGAGCAGCAGCCAGGTGTGGGGGAAGCCGATTCCAACGGGCCACATGGCTTTCTGCCTCATCGTAGCAGCAGCCTAAGCAACACCCAAGCTCCAGGCCTGGCAAAGCACAAACTGTGGTCACTGCCTGCTCCATAGCCACAAGATGAGCTGTGGAACAGACAGGCCCTTGGCTGCAAGTTGCCTGGCACCGTGTGCAGGGCTGGGGCTAGGAAGAATGTGCTGGAAACATCTCCAGGCACCCAGAGAGACAGAACCTCCAGCCTTCACTGGATCAGCTGATCCACGGGATGCGGTTAAGGGGCCCAGCAGCCATGAAGTGACCGGGAAAGGGAAGGGCTGCCTCCTGTGCTGGCCATGCCCACCCACTTCACTAGGGCTTATTTTGGGGGTAGGCCCACCCCCAGAAAAATCAGGCTAGAACTTATTTTCAGGGTAGGTCGTATTTTCGGGGAAACAGGGTACATATACATGGATAAACTTCCATACTTTGAAAAGTAAAAGATCCCTAATTCTGGGTCCATCAACTACCAAGGTACACTTCAATCAGTGCTTCTTTAAGCAAGCTATAATAATGATTTTCATCCACTTCTCTTCCTTTGAAATCAAATCCAAGCTTTGAAGACTGTATACTTTATTATGCATTTAATATGGATGTTAAGTCTTGCTCCGCTACTCAGAGACTCAATATTCAACTTGTATATTGTGTATCTCCCTGTGAATGACTTCCGTTAAAACAAGGACCTAAACTCTTTCTCACTTTCTTTGTTCTCCTGGGACCTAATGCTACAAAAACAGTATATTCTTAGCCTTGGGTTCATTCTTGAAATGGGTGGAAGGGCTTCATATTGTCGCTGTTTCCCATTCAACAAATATGATACCCCTCCACGAGCAAAACATGGTTATGTGAACATCAGTATCCCTTTCAATAGTATTGTATAAAAAAATCCAAGATGGAGTTAGAAGGTCAGACTTTCTAATTTATATTTTTAGAAAGTACGGTTGTTTTAATACAGGTACCTGGTCTGTATGCCAGAGGTTCTGCAGAAACCCACTTACCTACATAGGATGATAACTGTATGTTACACAAAGAAAAGATTAATTTATGAGGATTCCACTAGTGTTCCATCAATCTAGGTCCATCTTCAACAAAAAAGGAAAGGCATGGATCTTCAGCCCTTCTAATTTAACAATTTTACAGAATTAGAACTTTAACCCTTCTCTCCACAAAATATTTGCTATTTGCACATTACAGCTTGTAAAAATGGAAAATACTTTCAGCAGTGAAGATTTTCATATTGGCGATGAAGCAAGAATCCCATCAACATCAGTGTTTTGCTCGCAGTGCTTCCCTCTGAATTCTTAAAGATGTCCTTCTTCCTCAACTGCCTATGGACAGCCTAATCTACTTCTCCCTTCCCCAAAGTGGACACTCTCTGAATGTTTACTAATATATTCGCTTAACCAGATAAAATGATTGTAGCTATCATATATAAGGGTCCCCTTTTTGGCATTTTTTTTTTGGCAAAAAAAATTTTTTGGTTTTGTTCTGCATTTTTAGCATTAGGGATATCAAATTAAAAATGTGTTTTCTGAAAACGAGAGAGGAAAAAATCCTATGATTTTGATTGGGAAGTATAACTGTGACCAAAACCCAGAGTACCAGTGCCATTCTATAATCATTCAGGTTTCATTTAAGATACCTTTGCTTTGTAGCCTTCTGGAGATGTCTTTTTAAAAAAAGTATTATTACTATTTGTTCTTGCTTTTTGGAATCCTCTCCATATCTGTAAGTTAAATCAGTGGTTCTCACCCTGTAGACAACGGACCCCTGGGGGGCTGCGATGTTGTCACAGCTTTAAGAAATGTTATGATTTAAATCTTGAGTTAAGTCTTGGTGGTCCGTGGCCACAAAAGGTATTTAAAGGAGGTTCATGGGGAAGAAAAGATTGAGAACCACTGAGTTAAACAACACGTCTCTCAACACTTTTATATACATTGTACATGTGTACACATACACGGTCAGCAAGTTATAGCTTCCCATTCCATGTGCTACAGTTGGAAATGAAGATGAATGGTTTAATATACAATAGGACAGTTAATTTTTTCCAGTACATCTGTATCAAATCCAATACTCTCTCTGCATTCAAATCAGCATATGATGGAGTGTAGAGAAAATGTATCTGGCATGCAGCAGATGAAGTAACATAATGGGACTTCAGGCAGTGACTGAAGGTAGATACCGTGTAAGTACACTAGAACAATCCTAATCTCGTGTGCCATATTAACAGTGCAAGACAGACAAGTATTGCTCTAATTTCAGTATGCTGTAGTCTATATACTTGTCTTAATAGCAGCTGGCCAGGATCTTAATTTAGCATTTCCATATCATCTACACATAACAAAAGCAGTGCCATCTGAGAACTATGTTTCTTTTGGTCTTATACTCTGACTTGAACAGAAATAATAGAAAAGTAGACTATGAATATGAGAGTACAAATGAACTTCTACTACTTCTAGTTTCTCTTGTATGCATAAACTGGGCACAAGTTGTTGTCAAACAGCACAAAGCCTATCATGACAACCTTGTGGTGTGCCTTTCATCACTACTTTCTCATGCAGGGTCAGCAAGTTAATGAATTCCTTTTACAGAAGCAAGACCATCATACAACTCTTTTGCACAGCAGCTTTGTATTTAAGCAGAAGGATCCAAATAAATTCTCATGCGCTCTCAACCACTGTATCCAAGAGGTTAGTTGTATACCATTTATTTCCACACTGGAACTAATTAGGAATATTACACTGTTAGCATTTTGTTCTCTTTGACATTTGTTTATTCTGCTTGTAACAGCTATTTGGCTAAATTGATTTAGGCAAAAGAAATAGAAAATGCATTATGCCAGTATAATGGGGGATAAACAGGAGAGGCAGGTTAGGGGGAAAAAAACCCCCTCAAAAAAGGGATATTTTTAAGCCCTAGTCAAAGGCTGCCCTCGCTCAGGATTCTTCCAAAGAAGTTGCCTTCCTCTGCTGTTAACTGCAGCAGATTCTGTAAAAATTCTACAAGGCCAAATTAAGCACAAATGCTGCTCATTTACTCGATATTCAGTGCAACATCTCATTGTGCAATTGTACATATCAACTACTGAGCAGCCTGTTTTATGCAGCAATGAACAAGAATCCACATGGGTGAAGAGCCAGCTCCCCTGCCAGCTCTTCTGCATCTATCTATCTATCTAGATGCCATGTTGGCCACTTGTGATCTATCTCACATCAGATTACACATATTCAGACAATACTGTTTTAGTACTCTTATTTCAGTCTACATTCTTCTGCTTTACTACCTGCCAATAGAATCCTGTTTCCTCCTGTACTCCAGTACAGATGAACCCCACTCATTTTAATGGGTCAAGAAGTATTTGTTAGCGGAGGTTGTTAACATGAGCTGGTAGTTACACATGCCAGAAGAACATTATGGCTGCATTCCTCACAAGAACAAACCACACATGTGTGAGAAAGCGGCTGAAGTCCTGTGCATAGAGAAAGTAGTCCCTTGGTTTAGGCAAAGAGGGCCTAGGGAAATGGGGGTACTGTTTGCCCATGCATAAAGATGGAGAAATGGGGAGATAGAAAGGGAAGAGGCGTAACATACAACATCTATGAAAACAGACAAGAAAAGCAGAAGAAAGCAGCTTAGTGGCCTTCTCTCAAAACAATACAGCAGCAGATTAAACCAAGATCTTGTCCAGAAGAAATCAAGAAGGGGCTGTACACCTTACTGTGCTTCCTCTCATACTGACAGCAGCATCACACCTTGTGCCCCAGCTCCTCTTCAGGTGTTGCACTTCCATCAACATAGTCCCACCGAAATAGGAAGAGAATTGTCCAAAGAAGTTGGGAACTCCATTCCTGTTCTCCTCCATCATTCCTCCCCCAAAGGGGAAACAAGATGGGGATTCGCAAACAGATGGACTCTGCAAATGAAATGCTGGTGCACTGCAGTGAACATGCAAAAAAATCAGCATCTCTGCAGCATGCTATGGTGAGAATAGGGTTACTCCTAGCACAGCCAGAACAAATGTTTAGGAGCCAGATAAAATTGGTTTGAGGTTAAAATAAATGAAGCCCAGTGGCCACTAGTTGATAAATCCTGTCAGAGCATTACAGCGTCTGAGCCCCTGCAACAATAATCTCTGGTCAACCACTGACACTAAGCACAAGGCCTCTTACCAAGCTAAGCCTCATCGTTTTATAAGGCCTTAGACTGGAATCAGGAAAACTACCATTCTTCAGCATGTTTAAACTTATATTCACCACTCTCTGAATTCCTTCCACCCTGGAGCCCTATACCTTATTCAACAGGGGTTAAATGAGCATGAGTTCACCTACACGTGTCACTGTATATTCTGACAACTATTACCAAGGGATGACCTGAAAGTAAATGTGATGAGAAACAGCACATCAAAACAAATATTCACGCATTATTCCAGAATCCTTGGCATTCTGCATAGCTGTTTCCAAGTCATGAAACCAGAAAGGGTTTCATGACTTTATAGCACATTGCTTTTAGAAGGAAACACTTCTAAATATACTGCAGAGGTTTCCAGAGGTTTCCAGAACATAGCTCCTAAACTTCCTATTCACTAAGGAACACGCAATATGGGACTTCCCAATTCAGTGGGACCCTCCCTTAACTGTTAATTCAGTCAAATAAGCCACCCAGCCTTTGAAAGCAAGGACTTCAGGCAGTACACTAGGATAATCCTAATCCCATATGCCATATTATTCATCTCACCCCTAATTCTGGCAGTATTGGGAATAAAGGCATACTTGTTCTTGGAGCCAAGGTTAATGAATCAAACCAGTAACTTTTCTACCAAATCCAAGTTATGAAATAGTAAAGGATGGCTGGCAGTCATCATAAGATCAGAGTTTTGGTCACCAGAGCATCAACAGGAGTTTGTATTAGAATCTAAGGGAAAACTCCATAAATTCTGGTTACATGGTACAATACCAGTATCACTATTATAATGAGACCCAACTTTTCTCCTCTCTATTCTGGTGAAGCCTTTAATAATACTGTTTGTGGCTAAAGGAAATATTTTCCTATAGACTCAAAGGAGAAGACATCTCAGAAGATTCAAGGATATCTCAGACTGCAAGTGAAACCCCAGGTGTAATCAACAAACTTCTTCAGTCCTCCACAATTCTTCCCTTTAGGCCCACTGCCACCCTCCAAAAATGAGCTGGTCCACTCAGAGGCTGCAGCAGCTGTGAAGGAGGTCAACTCAAATCAGGTAACAGTGTGTTACAGTCTTGAATGGAAGCAAACAAAACTAACAGAAAATCTATGACAAAGCCAGAAAGGAAAGAGAAAGAAGAATTGGGTCTGGAAAGGGAAATGGGGTAAGGCGGCTATAGACTGGGTGGGGAAAGGGGCACATTCTCAGGTAAAAAAGTAAACTAGGAACAGAAGCAACGGAAGGAAGAGAAAGGAGAAAACAAGAGGGCATGTTATACCAAGCATCCCACATTTAACAAACACAGTTGAGCATCAGGAGAAGGAAAACTCCCTCCCACCCACACTGCCTGCCTCTCACACAGCAAGTGATAAATCTCATCATCCTGAAAGGCAGAACTGTTACTGATCTGTTGGCCTTCAGCAGTGCTGAGAGACAAAAGCAGTACCATTTCCCATGCCAGGGGGAAAGCAAACATTGCTGTTTAGCCAATGTTTGTGACTCACAAACTCAGCTACTCTGATTCCCCTTAGTACTTACGTGCAATTGCAATGACCACAATGGCACAGATCACTCCCAGCATGATCATCATCTAAAGAAAAGAATTACAATTAGCCCATAGAGAACCCTCATACATCATCTCCTTTGGCAAAATCAAGGTCTCCAAGAAAGATGGACAATGGACCACTTGAAACTGTTCATTCCAAGTCCATATTCATGTTCATGTTCGTTGATCCCAGTACTCATTATTCTGTCTGGCATTAATTTCCAGGTTCCCAACTATACTTTCCCAGACATGCCAGCATTTTCCTGGAAACATTCCAAATTGAACCTATAACTTTAAGCATGCAAAACATTGGCTCTATTTCTGATCTATCAGTCTCTCTTCCCTGTTCAGGAAATGCATTGTGGTTTTATTATAACAAAGTAGGATTGCTCAGGAACAATTACTTTTATATAGACTGGAAACCCTGAATAGATTTTTGGCTGAAATGATTTTTGGATAAAAATGAATTGGGGATTTGGGGATTTATTAAAAAGGTTTGTTTATGGGAAGAAGGGAACCATGATATGTAACTTGGGGGATGGGTGGAAATAGTAATTACTATGTAAGGGCTGAAAAGAAGATCAGAAGTTGCTTCTTTCTTTTTTCTTTCTTTTGTTATCTTTCACTTTTCTTTTATTCTTTTATATTTTTTCTAAGTGTCCTTGTTTCCATATTTTTAATCTTATGTAACACTTTCTCGCAATAAAAATATTTTTAAAAGTAGGATTGCCTCAGCAGCTATACATTCAATAAGCTGCTCACTTCTTACTCACCTTACAATTCTTCCACCAATACTTTCTCTTGAGCGCTGCTGCACTACTTTCAAATACTTGGGCACCAGCTTGGAGAGCATCTGCTCGTTCGTCTAATTCTGAGAGTTTCTGATCTCGCTCCAAAACTTTATCCACATTCACACGCATAATATCCACCACCTAAAGAAAAAGGGTAATTAGATTCCTAGCAAGAGAAAAACCAGATGTCAGGCATGAACAATCAGATCCACACCTGAATAATTCAATTAGCTATTTTGTAGTTCATGCCTATAACACAAGAATCTTCTCAGACTGCCAGTTTATACTTGGGCCAAACTAGATAAGGTTCAATGGCATTCAACAGAAGTCAGACCTAGCTTTCTTGTGCCTACATAGAGATTCCAGACTAATTCCCCACTTGACTCCTCCCCCTGGCTTGGCCAGTCTCTCACCGACAGCAGAGGACCACAAAGAACCATTTTAATCACTTACTTCTTCCACCTGTGCTTGAGTCTGCTGCAGGCGCCAATTACTGGTCAAATTTGGAGGTGCACCAGGGCCCCCCGCAGCATTTTCACCTCCTTCCTGTCCCGTCCCTGGGGCACCTTGCTGAGCTGGATCAGACCTGTGGAAACAGGTCAAGTACTAGAGATGATGCAGATGCCTATGTCCAATACTCAGCCAAAAACCAGCACATTAATATATACAACTGTAATTTAGCTGCAGGCTTATTATCAACACACAAGAAACCCAAGCACTACAACATGGAAATGACAAGGAGAAATATATTCAAATTTTCCAAAGAAATGAGCCAATCAGATTCTTGAATTGTTCATCTTTAAAGTAAAAGCACCTTAAGAGGACCCTACTAAGCAGGTATATACAAAAGTATGAAAGCTATTGCTTAACGCATTGTAAGCCACCCTAAGTCTCCGGAGAAGGGCGGCATATAAATCGAACCAATAAATAAATAAATAATAAATAAACCTGGAAGACGTAGGTCTAACAAACAATTATGTTCTTGTATAATAATAGAATTCACACTATCTTACGTTGTTGTACTGTTTATTAGTTGTTAATCAAGAGGATTTAGAAGCAGTGACTTTCTAGATCTAACAAATAAATGTCAAATGCCTGATAGTAATGAAAGAAGTAGTGAAAAATACTAGAGAATGTAAAAGAGAATGGGTTCAGTACCTATTAAATCAAAGGAAGAACTATATTTCAGATGTAGTCTCTTTCTCTCCCAAGAGCAACTGTTTATTTATTTAATTTATATGCCACTTAGAGCAGTTCAGGTATTGGAATTCAGAAGTATTGTCAGGAGATAGATATATTGGAGCGTTGCTCTGACTCATCTGAGCTCAAGGATATAAAGAATTGAAGCAGAATCCACAACAAGCATCGTAGGCCAAATTTAATGGAAACCCAGTGCAAGGCAAGTGAAGGTTCAATGGCACGGTTGTGATATCTCATTGTAGCTGCTAAATTCAGGTCATGACAGTGTCTCCTCACCGAGAGAATGCAAGTAAGATGACACAGCCATGTTTCAAGAAGTCACTCAACTCTCCCCTTACCTCAGTAACCATTTTTTTAGAAAGATATGGGGGAGGAGAGGATTATTTAACCCTCTCATCTTTTTCTATAAAACACTATTATTTGACTCATTATCAAACACTGATTATGAAGGGTGCTGAATTCATGGAATGTACTACTTGAGTAATATTAACAGATATAATTAGAACTTGAGAAGTTAAATGAAAAGCAATTCCGCAAGCATAAAAGAACTGCTGTGTCATGAGGCAGAAACATTTACCAATAAGTAACATTGTTAGATATATTTGGCTTTACTGCAGCAGGAGGAATTGGTCAAAGAAACCATCAAATAAATCAGTTCAGAGAAACAAGGATGCATTTTCCAACACAGCAATGGGGGCGGCAGTGGTGAAAACTCATGAAGGTTACAGACTAATGGCCAGGCTGGCAAAAAATGCCATCAGAAGCTTCAGGCAATGTTTCCGTAAGCAATCTTGCCATTATGTCATAGATGGAGGAGGAGACAGGAGAAATGCAATTTATGGAAAAGGCAAGGAGTCCCCAAGAAAGAGAACAAAACTTAAAGCTTTCTGTTCTACTGCCCAAGCAAAGAAATATCTGCAGTCATTTGCACGCAAGCGCCCTGCGCATACTAACAGTATTTGCTTCTCTTTTCAACGATGAAATCCTCCATCATCAAATTGCTCTTTCAGCGGAGTTATTATTAGGGGGCCAACTTTAATACCTCCTAAATTAACCAGCTACCTTATTACCGGGGTTCACACATGCACCTCCAACAGAAACCCATATCAAGTAGAGTTTGGTCACACAAACCTCCTGCTGCGTTTTTATCTCTTCATACAGGGACAATCTCCTGCGCTAACATATCGGTACATAAACTTTGTCCCAGCTTGTAGTCAAGGCAAAAAAAATGGCATTTTCGAAGGTGCCTTCTAGAGTTCTGTGAAAATACCCCTCTCCTCCATTGCCACCTGTATTACCGCTGGAGCCTCCGGCCATCGTACACCTCTCGCCTGAAACTATTCAGGGGCCGGGGGCAGGAATCTCAGCGAGGGGCCGGGGAGATGGCGAAGCACCCACTGCAAGAAGGAAAACTGCGGAGCCATCAGATGGGATGAGGCATCCGTCCCAGCTCCATCTCACTTCGGCACCGGACAACCGAAAAAAGAGAAAGGGGGGGGGGGGGGGCGATGCTGCAATGCGCAACTCGGCAAGCGCCGCAACCGTGCAGGAAAACCGGCCGCGCATTACAGGAAGGCAAGCAACGACGAGAGCGTCCGTCCCGTTGCTACTCACATGGCCGGCCTTGGCTCTAGCAGCCCTTATCGTCCTTTCAGGAGGAAATGCACGAAGCAGCGCAAGGGGTCGACGGCCGGCCGGTGGGAACGACCACGCAAGAGGGGCTCCACCGGAGGCTATCGAAAATTACTGCAGCAGGAACCTCGCCCCCGCTCCCGGGTTTTATGCAAGGGGAGGGGCGGTCTTTTCGGCCCCGCCTCGTCACGCAGCGAGCCAATGAAGAGCGCGTTCCTAGCCTCACACGCCCCCGATTGTTGCCGGCAAAACTCAGCCAGCGAATCGGCGTTGCCTGCCTTTTAACAAGAAGTCCTCAGCGAATAAGGGGCTGCAGTTCGATAAGCGAATTGACGTTGGCCAATTTGCATAGTCCTCTCTTCCAAACCTCTCCGAGATCCTGAGACTGCAATTGGGAACACGCGAGCCACAATCCCAATAACTTCAGTCAGCAGTTTGCTGCTGTATAATAGGCTCCTGCGCGGTTCCTTAACTTTCAGATTCTTTTAGATCAGCGGTCACCAACTGGTGGTCCGTGGACCACTGATGGACCGCGAGAAAATTTTAGTGGTCCGCAGAAAAATTATTTGCATTTTTTATATTGCACTAAATCAGGGGTTCTCAAACTACGGTTCCTAGGCTGGATACATGCATGAACCTTTGTGTTGCTGTAGAAAGTCTCCCCCCTCGGGGTCTTTTTGTGTGGGTTGGAGGGTGGCAGAAATTCTGACTTGGGGTCTGCTTCAGCCTCCTGGTGTGGGGCTTTGGGCCAGAGGTGGATTTCAGCAGGTTCTGACTAGAACCCACTGGCCCGGTCCCCATCTATTCTCTACCTCCCGAGTCCCAGCTGATCCGGAGGAAATGGGAATTTTGCAGTAACCTTCCCGTGGATTGGGGAGGGAATGGAGACTTTACAGTATCCTTCCCCTGCCACGCCCACCAAGCCACACCCACAGAACCGGTAGTAAAAAATTTTGAAACCCACCACTGCTTTGGACGAAAGCTAGAAGGAACTGCTGCTGGTGGTGAAGAGCTGGAGGACCTTGTTCCAGTGGGACTGCATCATGGCCTGGAACTGCTGATCATCACATCCCGCTGAACCTCCAAGCGCCAGTACCTGGCCTTGTACTCCAGCAGGTCTTCTCTCTGCTTGGAAAGTCTATGCTCATAGTCCTCAGTGAGGTGCTTCTGCTGAGCCTCCTTGGTCAGATCCAAATTGAACTGAGCCAGCTGTTTTGCCAACTTTCTCCTGGTGGCTGCTTAGCTCCAGCAACTGCTTCCTGTTGGGGCCCTAAGGAGCCCAGGCAGGGAGGCAAGGAGTTGGCCATGCCCACCCAGTCACATGACCACCTAGCCACACCCACCCAGCCGGTCATTAGGCAGATCATATTAGTTGTCCGCGGGATTTAAAATTATGAATTTAGTGGTCCCTGGGGTCCGAAAGGTTGGTGACCCATTTTAGATTTTTCTCTGCAGGTGGAAGCAAGAATGGCCAATGGAACTGAAGCTATGACTGGGATGACAGTAGTATATTCCTTGGAGGGGGGAAATCATATAGAAATCCTGAGGTTTTCTTCTGCTTAGTGGTAAACCCCCAGTTCTATTGGGGGGCGGTTTAAACAGCAACGTGTTTGCCTAAGAGAGACATTTGTGAGAATGAGAGATCGAGCGTGATTTAAAGGGATTGATATTTGCTGTAGAAAGATTGCGTGGGGAATTTGGTTGGAAAATCCAAATTGACTTCTATTCGTTTATATCGAAAATAGGAATGACAATGCTGCAGCCTTATTCTTCCAAGCAGAGCTCTACCAACTTCCCTTCATTCTTTCTACATTTATATTTTGCCTTTTTCTCAGAGACCAGGGAGGTATCGTCGTTTCATACTGTACTTGTAAACCCTCAGACCTAACCATGACTACTACTACACTTTATCGGTAGAGCTGCATTTCCATTGGAGTTGCCACTTCCAGAATTGGCGGGTGGGAAGTTGGGAGTGTTTCATCCTTGAAATGTTTTTAAAATACGGTAAGGTGTGTGCATACAGTGCATCTTTGAGTCAGTTTAAAAAAAACAAAAAAAAAAAAACTCCAGGGCAAAGTCTATGCAATTTTCTTGCCAAGTTCTTTGGAAATATATTGTCATTGTCTCTTTCCTAGGATTAAGAGAGAGTGACTGGCACAGGGTCACCCAGCTTATTTCATGTCCAGTCTCTCAATTGCCTGATGCTTTAATTGCCACACCAAACTGGCTCTCTTAAAATAGCAATTTTATTTACAGCCAAGAGTCCCAAAGCAAGTAATATCATCTAAATGTGGCATTAAATAAAAACAGGTTAACAAATATTATGTAATAAATACCACTTAAAACCCCAACTCATTGATCTATTATTTTTTTTAATTTTTTTTTATATTTTTATTGTTAAAGAATAACAAGAAAGAAAAAAAATCAATACAAAAATCAATAGTAAGGAAAAAAAAATTTTTTTTCCCCCAACGTGCTATACAAACGGAAAGGAAGTTTTAGGAACTTGAAGTCTTCAATTCTTCCAGAAATCTCTTTGATAAGGTACTGGTGCTGATTCATCCAATCTCCCAAGTGCAAAGTCCACAAATGGTTGCCAAGTGTTCCAAAAAACATTTTCTTTATATATACCACTTCTAATTTTAATATCACAAGTCAATTTATCATTTAATGCAAATTTCCATGTTTCATTGTACCATTCTTCTAATTTTAAGTCAACATTTAATTTCCAATATCTAGCAATTATAATTCTCCCCATTATAACCAAAATCCTCACCAATTCTCTTTCTCCAGTTGTTAATGTTGTTTCATTCAATATTAATAATAATATGGTTTCCAATTTCAATTTGACCCTCTTCTTAATTATTTCAAATATTTCATTTTCTATCCTAGACCAAAAAAGTTCAACCCCATTACATTTACACCACATATGAGCATATGTCCCGAGTTCCACTTTACATCTCCAACACATTTTATCCACTTTATTATCCATTTGAAAAAGTCTTATTGGGGTCAAATACCACTTCCAAATAACTTTATAATTATGTTCTTTAATCCTTATGATAATGTCCTCATTATTCTGCTAACCCAATTCATATTCCAATTTTGATCAGAAATTTCAATACCCAGTTCTTTTACCCAATTCTCTTTCATTACCCTTTGTAAATTATTATCAGAGTTAATAATTTTATAAATTTTACTAACTAATCCCTTTGGCCCAATTTCATCTTTATTATTCGAGATGTCAAATTTTCAAATTCCGTTTCCTTTCTACTCTCATCGTTCCTTTCTTTGCATTTCCTATTCCATTTATTCATTTGGATTCTTTCAAACCAATTAATGTTTAATTTTCCATAAATTTCCTCTTTCCTCATTTCATTTTCTATAAATTTCAACCATTCACTAATTGTTTCCACTTTCTCTTCTATTATAATCCTCTCTCTGTTACTATTTAATTTCATTGGGCAATTCTCTTTCAGTTTACCTAAATACAATGCGTCTGGTATTAATTTTTTTGCTACTCTGTCCCAATTTTTAGTCAAACTATTTAACCAATAATTGCAAATTTTAACCTTACCTTTAAAATTTTCCAAAAACCATTTGTAACCAAACTTCTTTATTTCCTTCATTTCCAAATTACCCGAAAGTTTAACATCTCCTTTTAAAATTTTTACTACTGTTTTTATATTAAATGCTCTATAATAGTTTAATAATTTTGGAATTCCTAAACCACCTTGTTTTTGGTTCTGATACCACATTTTCTTAATCAGTCTTGGTTTTTTATCCCCATTACAAAATTTATCTAATTTTTTTTGATATACTTCAATGTCCTTCTCGGTCAAAAAAATTGGAAGCATCTCGAATAAAAAGTTAAATTTAGGAAGTAACATCATTTTACATAAAGCTACTCTACCAAACCAAGATAACTTGAGTTTTTTATATTTCCCAATTTTCTCTTCAATTTCTTTTGTTACTATGTCATAATTTAGTTTCTTTAAATTTTTAATTTTAAGTGAAAGTATAATACCTAAATATCTTAAATTATCCTTTATCCTAATTCCAAATTGATTTTGTAATTTTTCTAATTTATTTTCCCTATCAATTTCCATTAATAATTCTGATTTTGCCCAATTTACTTTCAAACCAATCATATCTTCACATTTTTCCAAATGTATTTGAACTCTTTTTATATCATTTGTAATATTATTTAAAATGACAAGAGTGTCATCTGCATATAAATTAACTTTGACGCCTTTATAACCTATTAATCCTAATGCAGAAATCATTTCTTTTATAGTATCCCATTGTATAGAATCAAAAGCTTTAAAAATATCCAAGGCAAGAATACCTATCTTATCACCATTATTCTCAGCAATATCAATAACATTTAATACTCTTCTAACTAAATCACACATATAACGCCCTTTAACAAAACCTACTTGATTATGGTTTATATATTTATCTATAAAATTATTCAATCTATTTGCTACAATTGCAGTAAATATCTTAGCATCTTGGTTAATCAAGGAAATGGGCCGATAGGATTCAATTTTTTCTAGATCTTTACCTGGTTTCGGGATTAAGGATATAATTGTTCTATTCCAGGACATGGGAATATCATCTCCATGTAATATACAATTTCTGTAATTTTGGGATCAAAATTTCTTTAAACTCTTTATAAAATTCTGCTGGTAACCCATCCTCACCTGGAGATTTTCCAAGTTTTAGCTTCTGAATCACATCTTTAATTTCCTCAGAGGTAATATCCTTTTCCATTTTTTCTTTATATTTATTATCAATTTTCTTCTGACCATATTTTTCTAAGAAATTTTTTAATTTACAATTATCAATTTCTTTTTTAAGATATAATTCTTGAAAAAACTTTTTAACAATTTCACATTTCTCTAATTTTTTATAACATCTCTTACCTTTTTCATCTATTAGGACACCTATTTCTCTTTTTTCTTTTTTATCTTTCGCCATTCTTGCTAATAATTTTGAATTTTTATTACCATATTCAAAAAATTCTCTTTTTAAATAGCTTAAATTTTTTTTAATTATTTCTGTATCTTCCGCTATTTGTTTATTTTTCAATTTTTTAAGTTCCTCCCATAATTTCCTATCCTTAGTCTCTAGAAATCTATTTTCCAGTTCTTTTATCAATTTCTTCTTTTCCTCTATTTTTACTTTATAATTCTTATACTTCCTACTTGATAATTTAATACTTTCTCCTCTAAAAATTGCTTTCATTGTGTCCCAAACTGTTCCATAATTAACTTCCCCATTATCATTCCAATCCCAATTTTCTTCCCATTTCTTAAGAATATGATTCTTATCTTCCTCGTTTTTATATAATTTTTCATCATATCTCCAACAATTTTCTTTTTTCTCCAAAAACATATCTAATTCTAATAACAATTCTGCGTGGTCAGAGTCTTTAAATATTCCAACATCCATATTGTCCACGTTATCCATCAGATTCTTGGATACAAAAATATAGTCAATTCTTGAATATGAATTAAATACCTTTGAGTGAAAAGTATACATTCTTTCGTTACCTTTAATCTCCCTCCAAACATCTACTACACCATTTTGCAACATCCAATTATCAAGTATCCCCATTTTTCTTATTCCACCATATCGGGTAGGATTGGTACTATCCATCTGGTTTCTAATTAAATTAAAATCACCAGCAATAATTACTTTCCCTACCCTTTCAGTTTGCAACAAATCGGTAATCTTATTCAAAAAATCTTTTTGATTCACATTTGGTGCGTATAAATTAACTAATGTTATTTTTTCCTCGTTAATACATCCTGTTATTATCAAATATCGTCCATCAATATCTGCTATTACTTTGTTTTTTTCAAATTGGACTCTTATTTGATATTAATGTTGCAACACCTCTAGATTTTGAGGACCCAAAAGCTTTTTCATAAACCTGCATCCCTTTTAAATACATCCTGTTTATATCCTCAGATTTCTGATGAGTTTCTTGCATAAAAAGTATGTCAGGAGAATCTCTTTTAATCTTAAATTCTAAACGTCTTCTCTTAATCTGATTCCCAGTACCTTTAACATTCCAAGTCATTACCTTAATTATCCCCATTAATATTTTTAATTTTAACTATTCCCTCTTTTTCCTTTCCGTGACCCAAAACCCAAACAAATATATATAGACAACACATAACATAAAAATAATAATAATAAAAATAATAATAATATAAAACATACAAACAACATAAAACAAAAACTAACATGACACACAACCACATAAAATCTTCATCTCCCACCGTCTTCATTAAGACACGCCTCGTTTCCAAGAGTGGGGGAGAGGGGACCCCGTCCATCAGCTGGGTCGTCTCTTCATTGGCATAATTCTGGTTTCAATTGAACAACTACAGGTTCTTCATCCCCGCACTCGGGCTCATCTTCCCTTTTATGTTCAGAGTCCAATGTAATCATCCTTTCCACTCCTTCACCAGTAAGATCTCGACTTTTCTTCTGTACCTCCGCCAAAGATGGAGAAATATCTTTCGTTGGTTTTCTTTTCCTCTTTGGTTTGGGACCTAAACCTCCGACCGCCCCTCCTTCTTCCTCTGGTGTTGATGTATTTATTTCAATTCCACCCATTTTGAGTAATTGTGATCTTAATTCACTTTGTTCTTCCTCTTTTTCCAAAAAGCCAAGCTCATGGAAGTATTGGACCACATCCGTTTCTATTGTGAATATATGCATTCTATTTTTATAGAAAAATTTCATTCGCTGTGGTGGTCTCCAATTATACTTAATACCTCTATCTCTTAATATTTTAGTAATTGGCTTCAGATAATATCTCCACGATCTTTCCTCTCTTGAGATATCTTGAAAGACTTGGACCTGTTTTCCCTCAATCTTCAGCACAGCATCACCATTTTCTCTAATTTTTGCCATTACTTGTAATTTATCATTAACACTTGCAAATCTCACCAAAACATTTATTATTTCACGTTGTCTTCTAAATCCAATTCGATAGACACTTATCAAATCTGTAGTTGTAAAATTTTTATCCAATCCAAGTTCATTAAGCCATTTCAAAACACGTTGTTTAACATTGTCCACTTTTTCTTCTACTATGCCTCTTATAACAATGTTGGACTTCCTAATTTCTTCTTCCAAAATACATATTCTTCTATCCTGTTTTTCATTTTTAAAAAAGATTTCAGTTATTTGCTTATCAATTTTTTTTGTTTGCACTTGTAGTTGGTCTACATTATCTTTTATAACTGTTACTTCTGCTGTGTATTTAGCAAAATTAACATTAATTTCTTGAACAATTTGTTCCAGCTGGTTGGATCTTTCCTTTTTTTCTTCATCCATTTTTAAATGTATTTTTTGAAATTCTGTATCCATTATTTCAATTTTATCACTTAATTTGTTTAATGCCAACACAATTTGAGCTGAGTCAATACTAGCTTGAGAAATCTGTTTGACCTTAGGTCGCACCGATTCATCTTTAGATGGATCCATCTTAATAACTCCTATAATTTTTGACCAAATATTTCTATAACTTTATTCACAGTTCAAAATCAATGGGTCATCAACTTGTATTTAAGATGTTAAATTATTGTAGAGGAAAATCTTTAATCCTCAATTCTGTACCACAGATACTCAGAAGGGTCTTTTCAGAAGGACTTGGGCATATTTTACTTTCACTTTAAGAAGCCAGAGACGACAAATAAAGCATTAAAGAGTCCCAAATTTAAAAAAAGTTGAAAGTCCAAGTTATTGAAGGCTTGCTTACAATTGCTTCTTGCGCCAGAGGCAGTGTAAAATACAAACAGTGAAATTCCTGTAGTCACGTTAATCAAGATCAGTTACACTCCTCAGCGCCATTTTGCCCTTCTGCGAACTTCAAACAGCAAACATGCTTTAGATTACTTTAAGACTTTTAACTTTTAGTCCACAATTTTCACAGCGTCTTCAAAAAAAAAGGATAATTTTTCAAATTTTCAGACGATCCCACAAACAAACCATTTAAATATTCGGCTGTTCCAAAAAAAAGGTTCCTGTTCTCCACATTTATGTCGACTCCAACATTCAGGCAGCTCTCATATATCTTATTTTTATCTTATTCAAACATAGCCATAAAACTTAGTTTGCTGCCCTTCGCCCTATCGACATCTTTTGCGGATCCAGCTCACAATTAAATTCTAATTTATTGTTTTTCAGACCTCTTTAAATCATCGTCTTGCCGTTTCATCACCCCCTCTGCTCACTTTTATCCCTCAAAGGGAAAGCACTTTAAAAGAAAACCTCAATTAAAAGCAGTTCAGGGTGACTGACCACATCAATCTTAGTCCATCCAAGACAGGAACTCTTCAATAACGCACCTAGTTATTATCGGACTTCAAAAATGCTGTTTATTTTATTTTCATCCGCTTTCAATTTTCCATATGCCGCAGAGAGACGAAGACAATGTCTTCTAATTTGTTATTAAGAACCTTGTTTTCATAGCCATAGTTAAAAATCTACACATTTTAGGTTGACTTCTTGAGTTAATTCAATCACTACACAATACTTACTTTACTTTTTTTGTTTTTTATTTATTGGCTTAGTTAAATAGGTTTTCAGTACTTCTGCCCAAATCTAGCTTGTTTTAGCTGTGCTACAACCATATTTTGTTTGAACAAAAATGTTCAGCTGCAATATAGTTTCTTTGAAATCATACAAGTATAAATCTAACTACAGGTAGCCTTCGACTTACAATCATTTGTATAGCAACCGTTCCAAGTTGCAGTGGCACTGAAAAAAGGGACTTATAAGCCAGTCCTTCAATTTATGACCATTGCAGCATCCCCTAGTCACATGATCAAAATTTGGACATTTGGCAACCAGCATGTATGATTGCTGTCCCCATGTCACATGATCTCCATTTGCGACCTTCCCACCTGACATCTGACAAGTAAAGTCAGTGGGAGAAGCAGGATTCATTTTATGATAGTGCAATTCACTTAATAATTGCAATGATTCACTTTTTGCCATGTTTTGACGGTGGCAAAAAAGGTTATAAAATAGGACACAACTTCAATAGGAAACTGAACAAAATTATGAAGTATCTATTTTTGGAAACGGAGAGGCTTATCTTACTTGTATGTTGTATTCTTTTAGCTAGAATAGATAGCTCCATTGTGCTGAGAGCAACATATAGTAGCAGCAAATTCTGCAAAATATTAGCTAAATTGCTAAGATACAATTGCTTTATAAGGCATCTGATCGGTTCTTTTTCAAATTAAGGTTCCAAACTGAAAGAGGAGCAGTAAGTGTCCTCACTTTCTAATAATTACATAAGCTTATTCCTGATTAACTGAATTTGTTGAACCAATTTTCTGAAGCCACAAGTCACATTATACAAATATGTAACCAGTATGTTGTTGCCAAAAGTAATGGTGAAGTAAAAACACCCAGGGTCTGAAGAAAGCCAACATACATTTGAATATATTATTCAGAGATTCTTTGGAAGCAGTTCAAAAATTGCAACTGACTGAAAACAGAGCTTAATTCCAAAGGTTACTTTTGTTACTTTTAAAACCATTTATATTTTGGGACTGGAATTCTTAGAAAACTCATATTTTCACATAATCCATACATCTAACATTTCAACAAAAATTTTCAGATGCCACCTCCTTTAACTGGTCAATACAAGATGAAAATTCTACTTTTCTACCAAGAGGGTCTTGTAACCGTTTTGAGATTAAAGACCCCTTATTTGTTATTTGATCCCAAACAGAGAAATCCCATAAATCAAATATTTTACAAATTATATTATTGGCATATTATATGTTCACCTTCACAGCCAACACAATATAATCAATCCTAAAACTAATACAATATTTATCTAGGCTCTAACTACACTTGAAATTATAAATTAATTACAAGAATCCTGTTTATCTTAATATATTGTAATGAAACAAATTACAGAAACTTCACTATTAAATACCATACTCGTTTTAAATACCCTGATTAAGAATTTAATAACCACTGCAAGGATGTTAAATTGTATTGAGCAATTATGCTTGGGCAAATCAAAATATTTTCATTCTTGGTGAAATGTAAATTTTGAATAAACATGTTTCTTTTTGGAAAGCTTTGTTTTAGAAAGCAAGTATTTAAAATGTTTTATACCTGAATATATTATAAACACAAAATACTATGTTAAGCAATAAAACCAACTATGTTATATATTAATTCAGATAATAAAGGGTGAGCCCATCACTTAATTTCAGATGCATTCCTAGACAATACCGCCAAAAATAGTGTGAATATAACATATAAAAAAAATTCTGAATAGTTTTTATCCCAGAGCTATAATTGCACTCAACAATGAACTAAAGGGCCACCATCAGTGAGCTGTTGGATAGCATTACTTGGTCTGGATTACTTGTGTGGATGTTTGGGTGGTTTAGGGGTGGGAAATCTGTGGTGGGTGGGAGTGTGTTTGGGGATTGTAATGTGTGTTGGACCTGGTCTTTGGGTGTTAAGTGTATACTGTGTATACACATACAATGACAATAAAATTATTATTATTATTATCATTATTGGTTAATCTTTAGTGAGATTCACAGCCTTTGAGGCTGGTTAATAGCTCAGCAGCTCGAGTCCTAACCAAGGACCTAGGAACTGTTAAGGTATCGTCAGAGGATGTAAGCTGTTCCGAGTAAGGTGGTTTTTTGTAGAGTCAAAATGTTCAAGTCCAGCAAATTTAGAATTTCTAAATAGTGGGGTAGCCCTTTGGGTATTGCTCCAAGGGCTCCAATTACAATCGGGACAACACACGATTTCTTTTTCCATAGTCGCTCAACTTCAATTTGCAAATCCCGGTACTTTGTTCTTGCTGCTAATCTTCAATCCGTGCATCACCAGGTATTGCAATGTCAATGAACCATACTTTTTTCTTTTCAACTATTGTTATGTCAGGTGTATTGTGGACCAAGTGCCTGTCAGTCTGAATTCTAAAGTCCCACAATATCTTGAGTTTCTCATTCTCTAAAACTTTCTCAACTTGATGTTCCCAGTGGTTTTTGCTGTACTCAAATTCAAACTTCTGGCACAATTTCCAGTGAATGATCTTAGCAACACGGTCATGGCGTTGTAGGTAGTCAGTTTGTGAAATTTTGCTGCACCCACTGATCAGGTGGTCGACTGTCTCATCTTTCTCACTGCAGAGGCGGCATTTGCTGTTGGTGGTAACATGTTGAATTTTTGCCTTCATGCAGTTTGTGGCTAGGGCTTGTTCTTGAGCTGCCAAAATAAAACTTTCTGTTTCTTTTTTCAGTACTCCTGATCTTAACCAGTTCCAAGTTAGTTTCTGGTCAGCTTTGCCTTCAATACTTTTCAAGTATTGGCCATGCAGAGCTTTGTGTTTCCAATTTTCAGCTTGCTGTTCAATTACTTCTTTCTTATATTCTGCTTTTGTTCTGGTTGTCTTTAAAAGGCCTCCTTTATTTACTTCCTTAATCATTGGTTCTTAACTTTTCTGGATGTAATCATTCAAGCTGCATTTTTCTTCTTCCACAGTCTGCTTTACTTGTAGGAGTCCTCGTCCATCTTCTGCTCTTGGTAAATATAATCGGTCAACATCACTTTTAGGGTGCAAGGCATGATTCATTGTCATAAGCTTCCTTGTTTTTCTGTCCAAATTGTCTAACTCCATCTGGGTCCAGTCAATTATTCCTGCAGAGTATCTAATCACAGGTATAGCCCAGGTATTTATGGCTTTTATGATGTTTCCTCCACTCAATTTGGACATTAATATCTTACGAATTCGCCAAATGTACTTGGCTGAAGTTAATTCCTTGACTTTATTATGCATTAAGTCAGAGGCTTCTAAAATCCCCAAGTACTTGTAGCCTTCTTCTGATTTTACTGCCTTTATCATTTCTTCATTCTTTAGTTCTATTCCATCCTCTTCTATGATTTTGCCTGCTTTGGTTGCTATTGTTGCACATTTGTCAATTCCAAACTGCATTCCAATGTCTTGGCTGAATTCTTTTGTGTTTTCAATTAATAAATTCAGTTCAGCTTTTGTTTTACCAAACAGCTTCAAATCATCCATGTACATCAAGTGCGAGATTTTCAGTCCTTTCTTTGCAAGTTCGTATCCACAGTTCATCTTCTTCAAAATGATTGTCAGTGGTAGCATTGAGAGTATAAAAAGTAGGGGTGAAAGGGAATCGCCCTGGAATTTTTATTATTATTATTATTATTATTATTATTATTATTATTATTATTATTAATGAAAAATAACACTTTGGCACTTGAAATTCTGAGGCTTCTATTGTTTTTCATACTGCAGTCAACTGTATCCTTTTGGGAAGAATTTCAGTTTCAGATATTACCAGTGTGGGGGTATATGAAATCTGTGGAAATTACTAACATTCTTCCCAGGCAAAATACCCCTCTGAATCTTGAAATCATAGAGCAGCTCCAATATGGCTTCTTTGAGGCTGTCCCAGGTCTTCTGGGTGTATATGCTGAAAAGACTCAGTCATTTAAAAAATGCAGCCCATAATTACAGAACATTAGCCAATTTGACTAGATATATATTTATAATTTTTTCCCATTTTCATTTGAAACAGTTTATGTCAAGGATAAGATCTTCTCGATGGTGGAACCAGACATCATGTGCTCTTTTTGATGAAATACAAGTTGCCTCTCTCTGGTTTTAGAACATTAGCTTAAATGTTTCTATTCTGTGTTTAAACTATACACACACCAGTTTTTTTATGCTATCTACAAAACATATTTTTCTCCTACATTGATAGTTCATAATGTGGGAGAGGGCAATCTTAAGAATCACACACCTCACATTTACTTTTAAAATATTTTTAGGAGGGGACTAAAGACCATTGGAAATATAGCTGATAGTATATTGTCACTATAGTGAGTAAAGGCCAACTAGGGAATATAATTTTTTGAAACTGGGTAAGTTTTAAAGAATATGAGTGCCTTAAGAGTGAGACACCCACTTTGACTCTTTTATTTCTTCAAAGCCTATGAAAAATGGGTCTGACTTCATCAATCCTGCTTCTCCTAATCATTCTATTCAGCTCCTTGGAAGCTGTTGCCATCTCTCACTCACTTTGACTCTCTTTCTACTCTCCCCTGGAAAACTAGGCATCCAAACAAGTTTAAGGCCTACCAACTGCCATTCTGGTTTTCAGCACACTAGCATCTTATAACTAAGTGAAAATCTTTTCAAATAAAAAGCAGAAGAGACTGTGAAAAATACGTACAAGGTATCTACTTGTGTCATGTTGAAGACCATTTGTATTTCAATTTCACTGAATAGACCCACAAAATTGGAAGTCAGTCTCATAAGAAGAAACAAATACTATAGTATAACAACTAAAAATATGGGTTGTGGGCATTCTACATAAACCTATATGGAAAAAAACAAATGGTTAGATACAATGAGGAGGCAATACAATATAAAAAGATAAAATTTATTATTTGCAATTATATGTTAACCAGATTGGCAAATAACCATATAATGTATCTCATCCTGAAGTATACATGAAATCAAAATTGCTTGAATAATATTTCTAAGAAATGACATATCAGAACTAAATACTAAAGTATTTCAATTAATGAAGTGAAAGAAAAATAACTGGAAATAGAAAATAATTCAAAAGACGGAACACAATAACAAGAATGATGTTTGGGTGGCTTCACACAACCATCAGTTTCTGCATATTAGAGCGACTAATAAATATCTTCCAGTAATGCACAATATTTGGGGATAAATGTTGTTACAGAGAACTTTTTAACGATACAGTCTATAGCGATTATATCGCTTGTACAAGAATTTAATCCTCTTATTCAGATTATGGTAATCGTCAACAAACATTCGGTCACCCACCATCTTCTTTTGGCGAATGCATCTCTGCAGCTCATTTCCCCTCCATCCACGTACCCATACAGGCCCCACAATCAGGTTTTTGGGGTGGGCCTTGAAATCCCCTAAGAACAATACAATAGATTCATTTTAGAATTCTATCACTTCGATTTTCAAAAAGGAAGTTTATTCAGTAATTGGCCCTTTTTTTAATCACAGACTATTAACAACTTCAATTGCAAAAGGCATTCCCTTCCTTAATAAAGTAGCCATCTTTATTTATTAAGCAAATAAAACTGTCTTTCCCTTCAATTTTTTTATCAAAAGAAATCACATGAACTTTTCTCAGATTAGGTACTTCCATGACAATTTCCTCCTTCCAAAATTGGGGAGGGGGGGGAGGGAGAAAAAAAGAAGAAGATCCATTAAATGCCTACCAGAATCACTAGAAAAGTTTGCAGGGAGCTTAAGGGATGGTAGACTGATGTATCTCTCCTATACATGCTGTTGTTGGAAGATAGCTTACTGGTAGGGATAATATACTGTAAACTAATATTTACCCAGAATTCCAATATTATGTACTGTAAACTAATATTTACCCAGAATTCCAATATTATCATAGACACCAAAGAGTGCTCGTTTCTCATTCCATCTGTCAACCACTTTTGGAGGAGGAGGCTCTTTCACCAGAAATGATTTAGGAGCTTCTGATTTAAACAAAAAAGAAAAAAATATATAGTCAATGTCACTTTAAAGATTGCCTTTCAAAATCTTATTATGATAAGTCAACAGTTAGAGCTTTTATGCAACATATTTACAGACCAACCTTTATATAAAATATAAAGTTAAATCCTTTCTTTTAAAGCCCTCTAATGGTACAATATCACTGGACAGTTTTAGAAAATAAATGTACTGGTCCTTAAACAACTGATTACTGTACTTATAAAGAATATCTAGTCAACCATCATAAGTGTAGAACAGGTAGTCCTCAGCTACCAACCAGAATTGGGACAGAACGTCTGGCTCTAAGCGAGGCAGTTGTTAAGTGAGTCTCACCCAATTTCATGATCTTTTCATTCTGGTCATTAAGTGACTCACACTGTTCTAAGCTAATCTGGATTTCCTCATTGGAATTTGGCTGGAAATCGCCGATAGCCTCCGACCGACCAATACGCTCCCACAGAGAGGGACTCCTCAGGTTGCCGTCAGCCAGGCAATGTCGGCTGGCGACCCCCAGGGGGAGGGCCTTCTCTATGGCAGCACCTGCCCTCTGGAACGATTTGCTCCCGGAGATACGATCTCCAGGCCTTTCGCCGTGCCCTAAAAACTTTTCTTTTCCATCAAGCAGGGCTGGCGTGAAACCCCCCCCCCTTTTTTAGTTCTTTTTAGCTTTTTAAGTGTAAATTGGGTTTTAATTGGATTGTTTTAAATTGTGGGCCAAAGCTGTATAATTCTTTTAATTGATTTTAAATTTTGTATTGGTATGTTTTTTATCCTTGGCTGTGCACCACCCTGAGTCCAATAGGAGAAGGGCGGTATATAAATTGAATAAATAATAATAATAATAATAATAATAATAATAATAATAATAATAATAATAATTTTAATATTCATGCCAACGGTTGTGCATGTGTGTTTCTTTTTCATGGAATTCAATATTTAGAACATACTCTGCATTACCCATATATAGGAAATCCAATCAAACCCCTGACCCCTGCAAAGAGAACTCCCTTCTACCTCACCCCTTTCTCGCTGCCTCTGAAAAAGAAGGGGAAGGCACTATAATTAATGAATGCTAGGGATAGGGATAGGGGAGGAGAGGAGAAGAGAGAAGAGAAGAGAATTCTTTATTGGCCAGGTATGATTGGACTAACAAGGAATTTGTCTTGGTCCATAAGCTCTCAGTGTGCATAAAAGAAAAGATACATTCGTCAAGAATCATAAGGTGTAACACTTAATGACAGTCATAGGAATCAAATCAATTGATTCAAATTTGAACCAAATCAAAGGAACCGGGAGCCGATCAGCAGTTGAAACGCCAAGGCAGGATTGAGGTCGATTCCTCCCCCCTACGACAGCCCCGGCTCCTTCCACCCACCTGTACTGAACAGCCGACGAGCTGTAGAGACGAGAAGGCTGCTGCTGCTGCCCGCCCATAAGCGCGGCGGGGCCATCATCAGCCGCCACGCCGCTTCCATTGAGCTTCCCTCCGACTCTTTGGCTAGAGAAGGCAGCGCAAAGCCTCCTCGCAAGGCAGCCACCTGGGACGCTTCCCAGAACACCCCGCGCCTCGCAGCTTTCGATCCCGCAGCCGAGAGGAAGAGAAAAAGTCGCAACCATAGAGATAAAAACAATGAAAGGTAGACGTGTCGATCTCAAGGCAAGAGTGTCATGTCTTCCATTTTTGTACACTGTTTTATTAAATATCATTTTAGCTGATTCTTTTTAGCTATTCTGTATAATTCTTATTATTATTATTCATCCTCTCTTTTCCTTCTCCTCCAACAGCAGTTATTTTCTCAGGATTCTGCTCCACCGACAGGGGCTGAATCACTAAATCAGTGATTTTTAAACTTGGGAACTTTAAAGACTCTGCTCTTCATGGCTGGCTAGGGAATTCTGGGAGTTGAAATGTACGCGTCTTGAAGTTCCCAAATTTCAAAAATACTGAACTAAATCTTTCATGTGAAACAAGATTCTTCACTGTTCTAATTAAAGAGATTACCCGGTTCAAGCTGAAATAATTTATTATTTCATCGAGATGCCTGCCTGCAGAGATCAATGGAGAAAAATAAGAAGCTACATGTAATTATGCTTCTTCACTTAGAAGGAAGAGTTTATCTAACATGGAAGTTACCATAGTATAAAGTTTACTTTTAAAATATATATAGATGTTTCACTCACTCAAATGCAACTAACCACTCCATGCACTGAGAATAAATACTTACAACTGTTAATCTGTAAATTGCAGAGTTCTACTGTACTAGTTGAAGCAATTGACAAGTTTATTGTGAACTACTCTGACTTCCAGCCTCATCACTGAAATAAATAACATTGTTTCTATTGACAGCATTTAAAAGTATTTCAGAAGCTGTTTTGTCAGGTTACAAAGCAAATGAAGCACTTAAGCACTTTATTTCAGACAGTATCTTGATATTGTTTTTGGGAGCGTTCACTTTGTACCCAAAGAAATAAAAATAGAACCATATCGTCAGTGCACTGTAAGAAACTAGGTCTTTGGTACCAATGTAACTCTACCCTTTTTCATAACTCTTCGCCTTCCGAAGCGCGCCTGTTCTGCGAAAGAACGATCGGCCTTTAAAGCGATTGGCTGCCGAGCTATCAAAGAACAATCTGATTGGGCGAGCGGATATTATTCGAATTCCTGGCGCGTCATTTTTTCTTCCCCTATTGGTCTGCAAGTGGCGCGAGAGTTGTAGGCCAAGTTTGATTATTATTTTTTTCCCCCTCTCGGTTCTGCCGCCGAGCCAGGTCCAGAGGTTGGAGCCGCCGGTCCTGCGTTCCAAAATCTACGATGTTCTGAATTCTATCCGGCGCCGAGCTTCGGAGTGCGGATGTTGGAGGCTCGATCTGCCTCCCGTTAGGCTGCGGATCGGGAAGGATCATGGCTGACCCGACTTCGCTTTCGCCTCCCTCGTGGGAGTTCCACTTGCCTCTGTCTCCGACCGACTTGCTTCGCAGCGCGGGGTCTCTGCAGTACGTGGTGCAGGAGGTGCTGCCTCTCAGACAGCTCCCGGGACACCTGGCAGGTTGGTGGGAAAAGCGGGAAGGAGAAATGGAGAATCCCCTGGAGATTCCTCGTGTTGGTGTGCAAGTCAAAATACCGGGAAATGGGAAGGAGGAGGAAGGCGGGTAATTAATGTGAGTCCTGCCTTTCCATCAAAGCAGCGCCCGAAGCAGCTCTGATTCTAAGCGGTGCTATCGGGTATCCCGAAGTTAACAGAATCGGGTAGGGCGTATAATGAGTTCAGAGTAAAATCAATGATCTGTCTTCATCCAATTCCGTTATTTAGATGGGGTGGCATTTAATGGTTATATAACAAATAGCACACTTTTAGGATGTAATTTTTGTTTATTTCGAAATTATGTAACAGCCTTTTATTACTCTGGTTATGTAGTGCATCTGTATTCTGCTTCAGGATATACAGGATCTAAGCATAGACAAAACAGATCCACCTTAGCTTCAGTAAGGTATACTTTCCAGAAAATTGAAAAGACCAAAATCTAGTCAGGTTCCTTAAAGATGTGAGCTAAGGTTTATTAAGTAAGGCATAGTAGCAAAGTCCACATTGCGAAAAGCATGCAAATCATATGATGAAGCAGTTGTTATGGTTTATTTTTCTTTTAATGTAACTGCATACACTGCAGCAGGGTATAAACAGATTAAGGAGCAGTTCTAGTAAATTTTCCTAAGTGAGAATTAGGCATACAAGATCTCGATTAATAAAGTCATGGTTCACTAACTGAAGTTTGATGTTTGAACTCAAGAATTCTGAGTACCATAAAATTAATGCACACACAATCCATTCCAATTTCCTCCATGCTTTTTTACTTTGGCAGTTTTATTTAAAGAATTACCCTGTTCGTTGTTGTATCAATTACAATTATGATGTCCTTGCTTAAATCATCTAGAAATCTGCAAATAGTTTCAAAGCTACCTTCTGCCAGTTGATCTGTCGTTGGCATTTCTCACACATGGACTTTCTTTTTGCAGTATTTCAGACAGCATTCCACACACAAGGAGCACTTGCTATCCTGCAGCATTTTGATACTCTCTTCAGTATTCTACAGTGAGTCTGCATGTAACTACTGGTATTGTTGGAGGGAGCTTTAGTTTGAGGACTGAGAAACCTTGTTCATAATTGTGGTAACAGCACTGAAAGAAGTAAACATGTAAAGAACAGAAAATGACAGGAGAATTCTGTGTGTCCTAATTAGTCATTTTGCTAAAGAAGCCATTTAATGTCATGTACTCACATTGTTAAATGGCAGAGAGGGGGTTGAGACTGAAAATAATTATGTATGATGTAAACAATTTGTAGCTGAGCTTTGGACATTATAGACGTGTTATGGGAAATTTCTGAAATGTTCCCAGAAGTTCTCTTTCCAAAATTAATACAAACTGAATGTACAATGGTAACTTTAGATGAATAGGAATACATGGGATGCTTTGAAAGAAATGTTTGTGTTTTAACTTAATATTCATACTTTACAGCTACTTCAGGACTGTAGATACTGCTGTTAAGGAAGATGCCCTAGAACTGATGATGAAAGGTGAATACGTTCTCTTAATACTATAGAAAATACAAATTATTTACTGCAGCTAAATGATGATAACAAGGCAAATGTGACCTCATTGGCAGGTTGCTCCCTCAGCCTGTTCCTTGCATAATGGTCTGTAATCTTGGTGGTCAATGCAGAGTAATGTGTGTTCACTGTAAGGGCAGACCAACAGGACATCCCATTCCTTCTGTCTTCCATCTTTTTGGAATGAGAGATCCATCATTGGCATAGTATTGCAAGAGGTGGTCAGGGGGTGGATACAGGATAAACATAGTGTGCCTGGGTAATGGGTTGCTGGGTGCTCCAGAGTTATGCTGATAGGATACCATGATCACAAGTCTTTGGTAATCTGAAAGCTGTCCTGAATTCACATTTAGAACAAATATCTGTTGAAAGCATGTCTGAAGATGGTACCTTCCCACTTCTCCTTTTAGTTGTGACTAGTCAATCCAATGCCCTGACAGCCATCCTGAATGATTCAGACCTCACATCCTCCCTTCGGGTTCTCCATCTTAATGCTCTAAAGATGAATTGTTATATACTAGTACGGCTAGTGGAGGCATTTGAAACAGAATCTGGCAAGACCAATCTAGTGGGATTGGATTCCAAAGGGAAGGTAGGTGGCTTGCATCTGTTTGCTAGATGTTTACTTCTAGGCAGCTTTTTCCTCATTAACCTGTTGCCCTGAAATCTGATTAATTTTAGTTTTACTGTTCTCTTGAGTGACTCCAGCAATGCCAGTTAGAGGATATGTTATGTACCATATTGAAATTTATGTGATCTTTTAAAATATAATTTTGTATTCATAGAGTAAAAGATAATCAGAAGCAGGGTGGATAAAAAAAATGATTTTTTAAAAAAATAAATAAAAAAAATCAGTTTTTTTTAATTTAAATCGGATTTTTTTTATTTTTATCGAATTTATTTTAATAAAAAACTTTGGGGGTAAACATCTATCTTAAGATAGTTTTCTATTTAAGATACATAAATAATTTAGTTTATTCAACATGAAATGGAGCTTAGTTATGTAGCATGAGGCTGTATATTCTGCAACACTGGGACTATCGGTGAGTCAACAGTGGGTCAAAGGAGTAGCAGAGATGACAGTTGCTCTTTAAAAATTATGATTTAAATCGAGTTGATTTAAATCAAGCCTTTTTACTAGTGATTTAAATCAACTCAATTTAAATCAAATCTACCCTGATCAGAAGCTTCTATTTTTTTCTTTCTGCACTTTCTTTCTTTGCTTCTTCTACTCTTTATTAGTTTTAGTTTTTATGTTCTTAATAAATCTTCTAATAAATATTTTTAAAACCTATATTAAATTGTGGGAGTGGAGGTGTCAAATATTCCATTCTTATTTTTGCTATCCCAAACATTTGGCAGCTCAAGTCTCAGACCTTTGAATAGGCTGTGCCTAACAGGAAGAATCTATAGGCAATCAGTTGAGAATATGTAAATATTTAACATAAGCAAATCTGGATACATCCAGATCAACAGAGGCAACTAATGTAATTTATGAACATGATCTTCACATACATAAGCTTTCAATGTATGTCTTTTCTTGAACTGATGTTCTGGATTTGTTTTACAGAACAAGAAAAGCCAGACTAAAGGCTTTGCTTGGGAGGAAGAAAGGCAGTCAATTATACAACTGCTCACACAATTACTTCAGTTGGATCTTCATCAGCTGTGGAGTGGCTTGGTAGTGGAAGAAGAGTTTGTAAGGTATAGAAATGGAAACAATTGACTGGAAAGCTGTTTTTAGACAAAGCTTCATTGGGCTGGAGGAAAGTGAAGGGTCAATCAGATGGGAAGAGAAGAAAATGATATGATTCATGTGAGCCAGGAAGAAAACTTTGTTTGCTTTTTAAGTGCCAAGTATATCTTCATAGGATTGTAAAAGATAAAAGAGTCCCTGCAGGTTTTTCTCTGCTAGTCATAGCCAATTTTAGGAGGCAGTGCTTATTTCTGTTTCTAGGCCATTGAGCCAGCACTGTCCAAAGATGTACCTGTTTACCTACTTGCATTTACTTGCTTTCAAACTGCTATGTTGGCAGGAGCTGAGGCAAGTGACAGGAGCTCACTCCATCATGTGATAATAGGACTCGAACCACTGGAGCACAGATCTTCTCTGGTGTCTTTTAAGCCACTGCACCTCTCTGATAAGATGCAATATTTTATGTACTACAATGTCAGCACTGGAACGAATGTAGTTTGGAGTGCTGACATCGTAGTACATAAAATATTGCATTGCAATATCCTCTTGCTCTAACTCCTGTTTTGACTTTCTTTTCAGTTTGGTAACTGGCTGTTGCTACCGTATCCTGGAAAATCCTACTATTAGCCACCAGAAGCATCGGCCCACAAGAGACACAGTGATTCATCTACTAGGTGTTGCTCTATTTCGATATGACCATATGCTCAGTAAGTCTATTCTTTTCTTTAGCATGGGCAGGCCAAATACTGAAATAGGTCTAATTTCTGAGCCATAAATGGCAAATGTGAGCCATCCTAATCTGTACAGTTACTGAAGGTCTTCTCTTACCACAGTTCTCTTTGATAGGTGCCACTCTGAAAGTCACACAGATGCTTCAGCACTTTGAACATGTAGCTTCAATATTTGTGGAGGCTGTAACTGTGTGGGTCAAGGAATATGGCATGAAGAGTATTGTGGGGGAGATACTAAGGTGAGAGAGATTTCTTCTGTCTTTCTTTCTTACAATTCTCAGCAGCATCAATCACTGACTTTTGATTCATTGTTCAGGGAAATTGGACAGAAATGCCCTCAAGAACTGGCTCGAGAGGCTTCTGGGATGAAGGGCTATGCTGCCTTCCTGACAGAACTCACTGAACAAACACCAGCTATTGTTTTGGCCAACATGAGTGTCCTGTTGCATCACCTGGATGGAGAGGTTGTTTCACAGAAACCGTATTTTCCATATAGAAAGTATATGAGAATGAAATAAATAACTTCCTATTTTTATTGGCTGAAGATCTTGAAAAAAGCTTAATGTTATTCTGAATCATGTTCTAATTCTGCAGAGTTATGGAATGCGTAATAGCTGAACCTGGTGTTTTCTTTTTTTAAAGAAACTATCTTTCATTTGTTTGTTAATTCAAGCTTTTACATCCAATTTTGTCTCTGCTATGGGCTCTGTTGTATCTTAATAGGTTCAGAACCATTTTTTTTTTAATTTGATTTATATGCCGCCCTTCTCCGGAGACTCAGGGCGGCTTACAATGCGTTAAGCAATAGCCTTCATACTTTTGTATATTTATACAAAGTCAGCTTATTGCCCCCACAAACTTGTCCTCTCTTCCAAGTTAAATAAACACTCTGGTTTCTGTTTTTTCCCTTGTAATCCTGCATGGCTTCCTCAGGTGGATACTTCTACCTGATATCTTTGAGAAAAAGCCTGACAATTTCAATTATATATTTATTTGAATGCAAGTCTCTTGCTTGCAATGTTGAACTCTAGAATCTTTTTTTGAGTACACATAATTTAAATCAAGATACAAGTCTATTGGAGTGATGCTGCATGTGGAACAACTGGCACTAGAGTGTGCCAAGGGGCACACTAGAAAGGTTTTTCTCGCAAGTATTGCAAGTATATATTTGGCACACCAAAAATTCAGCATCAGCAAATTTTCACTTTTTGTTGCCTTTTCTCTGTAGCATTTGGCAATTCATTATCAGTAAGTCCAGTCTAGCAGAGAGCTACTATTGTAAAGCGCTTTTGGCCTGAGATTCTTGCATAGATGAATCATTTAAGTTTGTTTTAAATTTAAAGCTTCTTTTGGATTTTTGCTTTCTGAGCATATCTTCTAGTTTGCAAGTTTTGGAAATGGCTAGCCCAGATGTCATTCTAAAGTGTGTTCTAATTCTGCAGAGTTATGGAATGCGTAATGCCATTTTGGCTGCTATGGCAGAGATGCTGTTGCAAGTGCTGAATGGAGAGCAACTGGAGGAAGCTGCCAGAAATACAAGGGATCAGTTCTTGGATACTTTGCAGGCACACACATGTGATATCAGTAGCTTTGTGCGCAGTCGTGTGCTTCAGCTCTTTACCCGAATTGTGCAACAGAAAGTGAGTTTTGAAGAAAATACCATCAGGAGCAAATAACCAGACCGACACTTGTAGAGTTCAAACTAGCTACTTTATTGTTCTCTTCGTATAGCTACAAGAATCTCCCCAAACTGGTAGCTTTCCTCTGGGAAAGACTAGATAAGGCTGTAAGGCATTCAAGGATGGGAGGGGGGGAAGGTGTCAGACCTAGCCTCTTCTATATACATAGGGAAGCAAGGCTGATTCCTCCCTTAAGAGGGTGGGGTGGAGGTATTATTTTTTTTCCCTTATACTGTGTTTTTATTGCTTGTAAGCCACCTAGGCTCGCTGTGAGCAAGTAGAGGCTATATAAATTTTCTAAATAAACAATAAATAAGCCCTCCTCCCATTTGGGATAGTTGTTACCCAACAAATACTTTTTGAACTTATTAGGGTAACTAAGATGCTACTAACGTCTTGCAAATGCAAAACAGTTTACCACAAAAAAATACATCATCTGCCTAAAACATAAATGAAGAACAATTAGTCCAGCAGCATTGGCAGTTTTGGAGGCCCCTAGGGTGGCACATGTAACATCACTGTTATGCAAGCAAGGTGTACTTCTCAGCCTTCAGTGAGTGCATGGTCCTGGGATGGAGATCTTTTCATATTTATGCAAAAGCTCCAGTGAAGCAGTTTAGACTTACTTCTGAGTAAACACACCCATTTTCCAGCATCAAGGGGCCTGTTGCAGAATTATTTTTGGAAGTTCCAACTCCCAGGGAGGACAGCACTGGTTTTGCTCCTCTTACCTCATGTCAGAAACACTCCAAAACACTATTACTTTTTTTTATAAATTGTAACAATATGATATTGAAAAGTTTTTTTATAGTTTTATTGGAACTGCTTGCCTTACATTTTCTCTGTATCCAATATGTTCGTACTTTGTAAGCAATTCATATAAGGCTAACAGGCTAATTTCAGGTGGGGACTTACTACTTGCTGCCTAGCAGTTATTATTTAGCAGTGAAAATATATTACAACGGTTCCTTCCATATTTTTCTCTAGCAAAACCATTCACGCTGCTAGGGAAAATGAAAGTTTGCACTATATATCTAAGTCTTCCGTGTATCTCCAGATGGCAGAAAATATTTAGCACAGCAAATGTCTGAGCAGAGTTGAGAACTTGTTAGAAAGAGATACAAGTTCTGCAGAAGAAATATGTCCTTACTATCATGATTGCATCAGTTGTATCAAATATCTTCTCTTTTTGCTATAGGCTCTGCCCTTAACTAGATTCCAAGCAGTTGTATGCCTTGCTGTGGGTCGGCTACAGGACAAAGCAGTAACAGTGGTTAAGAATGCTATTCAACTGCTCTCTGCCTTCCTTTCCAACAATCCTTTCTCTTGTAAGGTAAGCTTTATAAACCTAATTCTTGGCAATTTTTCACTGCAGTATTTTTCCATTACTCCTCACCTGTTCTCATCTTCTGCAAATGAATTTTTGCTCACCTCGTTTGCTTAAAAAGAAAAAAAAGTATAGCCCAAAATATCTTGAATACAGGAAAGCAGAACATAGCGTTGAACAAAAACAAAGCATCAGTAAAAGGGTCGTTGCCAGGTACAAGCAATCAGAACCACTTGTGAAAAGCCTCAGGCTGAAACTTTATTGTTTGTCATCTATGTTACAAGAATCTCACCAGACTTCCCCTGAGAAGAACCAGATAAAGCTTCGTGGATTCTGGGGGAGGTCATGCTTATGCTGTTTATGGCAGGGTGACAATTCCAAGCTCAGCCCTTGCTTGACTCCTCTCTCTAGCTTTGCTGGCAGTTCCCCCAATCATCATGCCATCAATCAAGCCATTTTTTCTACCATAATACAGGTAGCCCAACTTTTCCTTTGCTAAGCAAAGTAGTTAAGTGAGTCATGCCCTAGTTTTACAACCTTTTGCATCACAGTTGTTAAGCGAGTCACTGCAGTTGTTAAGTGAATCATGTTGTTGTTCAGCAAGTCTGGCTTTCCCCATTGATTTTGCTTCTCAGAAGTCAACTGGGAAGGTCGCAAATGGTGACCACATGCATAAATAGCTGCCAGTTACCAAGTGGCTGGTTTTGGCCACATGACCATGGGGATGCCGCAGCAGTTTTAAGTATGAGAACTGGTCATAAGTCGCTTTTTCAGCTTTCAACAGTCATTAAATGAATGGTTGTAAGTCAAGGACTACCTACACCTCTTCTCTTTCTCTCTCTCTCTCTCTCTTTCTCCCTCCCTCCCTCCCCCCCTCTCTCTTGAATAAGGCTCTTTTTAGTTCTAAGCAGCTGATAAAAAAAGAGGAGCTTGGCTCACATTGGTGCCTTAATTTTCTCTGACTGCATTCAGTATGGGCTGCTCTGGAATAGGCAGCTACCATGTTTTCTTCTAAGATGGGTTTTTAAAAGTTGACTATTTTCCCTGAATTTGCTACCAGCCATCCCATAACATTAATATATTTGGTGATAAAAGAAATAAGCTCTCATGAGAATATGAAAATAGAAGTATTAACAAAGCTAATAAAACCTCTCCCATTTACAGTTGAGCTGCACTGACTTAACTGAACTTCTGGAAAAGGAGAAGCAAAAACTCCAAGAAATGAAGAAATGCAGAACCCCAATTGGTAATGTGCTTTCACCTGTGCCATAGTCTAGGGAGAGCAGATAAGGATAGACATTGTTTTAAAAGGGAGGGGAAGAAGAATTGCAGAGTTAAAATTAGTTGCAGCAGGATACAGGAAAGGCAGACTCCTACTCTGGTGCTAATAGGATTCATAATAGTTCAATCTCCTGTAGTTCTGTCTCCAAAAGCTGCTGTATCTAAAAGGATGCCTCACAGCCATGCTTGGACCACCAGTCCTTATGGCCTCACTACCCTAAATCCCTGTTCTTCCTCTTTGCTCCCTCAGGACTGCTTGGCACCTATATTTCATGGTAATCAGTTTGTCTCAGTGACAGCAAAGTCCACGGCCACTTTGAACAGATAGCTTTAGAAACCAGGTATTTTAGCCTGGAAGCAGTTAAATTGGGATTGTTTCAACATCATCCTTCTTGATTCTCCAGCATTCCTTCTCTAAATACTAACGGTCACAGTAGGAATGGAAAACTGTGGCTGATTCTTCCATTCACCTCACAGAGGTCGTGATCTCCTATGAGGAGGAATGGGAAGCGATGCAACCAGAGCTCCAGGCAACTCTGAAGACTTGCCTAGACTCAGAGCAGTTGGCAGAGGAGGAACACAACCTTGAGACAAATGACCCAGCACAGCTAATCAATGATATTGTCCAGCTGCTGAGGAAATCCAATTACAAGTGAGTAAACTGCCGGGATATGGATGAATGTAACACCGAACATTTGGCGCTTGTTACAGGTAGCCCTCGACTTACCACCACAACTGAGACTGGAGTTTTAGTCGTAAGTCATTGCGGTCATTACATGGGTCACCAAGTATCCTGAATTGATTTTTACGTTTTTGTGACAGTCATTAAGTGAGTCGCTGTAGTCGTTAAGTGAACTGCATGACTGTTAAGCAAGTCCAGCATATCCAATGGGTGTTTTTTCCCATCTTCTGCTGGAAAAGAGCAAAAAAAAAATCCTGTTGCAAATCATGATCACATGACTGTGGAATGCTGCAATTGGTCATAATGCGAGCCAAGTGCCCAAAATGCAATTATATGACTGCAGGAGGGTTTGGGTAACCCTACCTTTGAAGACAGGTTGTAAGTAACTTTTGAGTCCATTGTAACTTTGAATAGTTGATAAGCGACCAGTCATTATGTGAGGACTACCTGTATAGTTATTAGGTGAATACTTTTGAGGTACACTACAGGTTTCAAAAGTTAGATGAATATGTAAAAAAATAGCTAAATGAAGTTTGGCTTTACTGTGTTTATTTCCTAACATAGGAATGCCATCTGTCTGACACGAGAAGGTGTGCGCCGATTCCAAGGGTTGGAGCCCTTCTCTGGCAGTCCAGGAACAAAGGATGATGAGAAAAACTTTATTCTGGATGTGTTGAGAACATTATATCTTGGTAATCATCTAATGTTGCCCCATTTAATTTACTATTTGGTTGATTCTAGAAGATTCCAGTTGTAAAGGTAGTAATAATTGTTAGTTTGATGCCTCTCTTCTCTGTATAAAGTGGATAGGAAAATTTTTTTTTTAAAGATGCACTGATGTTTGCAGAGCTAAATTGTCCCTCTTTCTCTTCTCTATTGGACCCAAGCATTATATCTGGAATGCCACATATATTTCTTGTTTAAAATATTTACCTTGGAAACTTCCAATACTGAAAAAAAACAACATTCCTAGACTGATAAATTTTGCACAACCCTTCCATTCCACACTAGATGCTCCTTTAGAGAAACAATTTATTTCACCTATTTTTTTTTTTTATTGTAATAATAGAAGAGAAAATACACAGCTGACGGTTGAACTGAAGTCTTTGGTGCTCTTAGTTTGATTCTTTGCCTACAGATAGTTAATTACCCAACTAGGTCAGATTATCAGTACGTCTTGATCTTATCTAATTAGGTAATGAAATGTCTGCAAGCAAACAACCAAGTTCAGAGAACACTTAAGAACTCCACATTATATCGCAATAGGAGAATGAAAGTTAACTCATAGCAATATAGACTTTTATGTTGTTAGTCACACCTTGAGTTTGGGATTTCATGTATTCAATCCTTGTTTCTGCTGTGCAGATACCAAAATTACAGTTGGTGTCCAAGAATCCACAGATGATATTAACAGTTCAGGGAATGAAAAGCAAACCGAGGAAGACCCTCTGCCAGCAGCATTAGTAAAGCAAGAGATGCTGGTGCAATACTTAGAGGATGCCTACAACTTTTCTGCAAAAATCACTGAAGCCTTAAGCATCGTCTCTAAGCTCATGTATGAAAGATCAGTATCTGGTAGGTATAATTATCTTCTCTTCTTTCGTTTATGTTTACCATGTGGGTCGTGTGCCATAAAGTTTGGGTTAAGGCTTCGTGTCTGTAATAAGATAGATCTGAAAACTTGGAGCATTCGTTATTTGGAACATTTCTCAAACAATTTTGGAGATTTAGAGGGAGCCCTAGATCCATAGCTCATGACACAGGAAAAAAATAGTTCCTTGATTCTACTCACCAGAATTTAGTTACACAATTCACAACTAAATATCTGAGAAACATGGTAGATTAAATAGCTATCCTAACTTTAGATTAGTGGCATGACGTCTGAATTGAAACTGCAATACTCAGTCTTCTCCTTCCTGTTCTTTCTTTTCAGTGGCCCAAGAAGCTATTGAGTTCTTTGTTATAGTTTCTCAGTTTGGTGTACCTCAGGCTGTGTTTGGAGTCCGTCGCATGCTCCCCCTAATATGGTCTAAGGAACCTGGAGTCAGAGAAGCCGTCTTGGATGCCTATAGGAGACTCTATCTGAACCAGAATGGGGGCTCTGAAAGGTTTGGCATGACCCATTTCTCCATCGCAGCAGAAAAGGCTGGACACAAATTTTATATAGATGGTCCTCGACTTATGAGCACAATTGAGCCCAAAATTTCTGGTGCTGAGTGAGACATTTGTTAAGTGTGTTTTATCCGATTTTATGACTTTCCTTGCCACAGGTGTTGAATGAATCACTATGGTTGTTAAGTTAGTAACATGGTGGTTACATGAATCTAACTTCCCCATTATTAATTTAATTAATCAAGTTGCTGGATAGTAGCATATTTATGATAAATATGAGTCAGTTAAATTTTGATCACATGACCATGGGGATGCGGCAGTGGTCATAAGTGTGAAAAACGGTCATGAGTCACTTTTTTCAGTGGTGTAACTTTGAACTGTCACTAAATGAACTATTGTAATTCAAGGACTACCTGTACAGAATCTTAACTACAAAGCTCACTATTCAGCATAGTCAAACCTAAGCTTTATCTTGGCTGACTTTCTCATTTGAAATACGTTGCACAGAAATAGACTGTAAAATCAAGGCATGCAGACCAAATGAAGAATAGCTAGTCTGAAGTTTCTGCATGCTGTACACCTAGGAATGAACCTGGTACACCCAGCTAACTTTTAGGTAGAATGCCATGATGACAGAATTAATAGAATTAACTCTACCTCTTCCTGCTTATTTTTTACACAGGACTCAAGCCCAGAATTTGATTCACTCTCTCTCTCTTCTAATAGTTGATGCATCATTGGGGACAATTAAGTGCCTTGAAGAAATTGTGAGTGTGTATTCTCTTATAAAAAGCCATCTAGTTGCATTCGATGGATATTCTTCATTTGAAGAATGTTGGAAGAATATTGGAAGCATAACCTCTGCCCCCAAACTGCCATCATGATTACCTATCTAAATTTTTATTTTATCCCCTTAATTTTTATATTTTTGCAATGCCTGAGGTATTGTCACTAGGGCCTTTCTAATGTTTCCAGAATTAATTAAATCAGAAAATTGCTACTTTAATTGATAATGGTAAGTTGAATGTTTTAAGGAGACATGAAACTGGAATACAAAATGTTATTAGACTGTATTTGTGATTGTTTGGATCAGGATGATAAACTAGAGAAATCTTTGTTTGATCTGGGATTTGCATCTGCTGTTCTAATTTCATGTGTGTTAGAATAAAGGTATCATCCTCAATCTCATTTCTACATTAACATTTAAAAGAAAGAGCAAACATTTGCTTCTCTGGTAAACCCTTGATATGTTTTTATCAATATACTCCTATCCCTTCATCTGCTGAATGGGTGAATTTAGCCTACATGAATGAAGCTCTCCATATGCTCTGTGTAAATCAAATTTCCGCTCAGTCTTACTAATTCTGATGCAATACCTTTTATGGCCACCTGCTTGTTACCTTGAAAAATGAGTAAGAGAGCCTGCAAAGTGCCAGAGATAGCTTTAGGTTTGAGCTTGGGGATGGGAGTTGACTGTTATACTAGCTTTAAAATCTGCCTGGTTTCATTTTCTGACTACCTTTGTCGCTTCTTAGATCTCAGAGTTTGTGCAAAAGGATGAAATAAAACCTATTGTGATTCAACTGCTCTGGGAACAATTTACTGAGAAATTGCAGTGTTCAAGATTGGAACGCCATGCTGCTATTATGCTTCTTGGAATGATGGCACAGTGAGTTGTTAGCTGTTTCTATATGGTAATATATTTAGAAGATTCAGTATAACAATTGTATTTGTATGTGACATATTCTAAAGAATCTAGATCTCTGCTTCTCTCTGGGAAGTTTCAAGGAAGTTTTCTTACTTGGTATCTGGTTGATCTCTCCCAACCCTTCAATTTATGAAGTAGCAGTTTACAACTTGGTGATACGTATGTGGGAAGTGAAAGTCACAAGGAAATTAGATCATTGGTATTTTTTGAAAACCAAACATATGAGAAAAGGTAAATGTCTCTTAGTAAATAAGATTTTCCTGATTGGGATTACTTCTATAAATGTTCTTTCGGTTGTAGTGGAATCTTAGCAATCTGCTGTCAAGTACTTAATGAGTTCTGATCCTGTGCAACCTTCCCCTTCCTTCTGAAGCTCAACCTGCCAGTTTTTCTGGAGGCAGGTGGAGGGAGGGCAGGCACAAAATTTTTTAAAAACCTTCCAAAAATGTGGGAGTGGTGCTTAGGTGCCTATCATAATTATTTTATTTCAACAATATGACATATTTTGAAAAAGACCCCTTCATCAAGAACATTCCATGTGTATTAATCAATCACTGAGTATTTTCCAAAATACATTAGCCCAACAATCAAACAATGTTGACTGGTACTTGGCTATCCCTTCTTTTTGCTTTTCTTTTTGAAGGAGAAATATTTTCCTCTCCGCGTTGGTTTTTATAATTCCCCAAGAAGAGATAGTAAATTCTCAATATTAATTGTTGATTGTGCATTGTATTGTGGCCCTGTGATGAAGACATTTGTTTTTAGATATTTTGTTACATAATTTTTTGCTGCTTTCTAAAGTTTCAGTGATTTACTCTGTGCTTAATTTGACAACTTTTAGTCTCGGACTGAATGGCTTTGATACCTTCTAGCCTTGTAACTCGCCTCATCCTCAGCCACAAAGGTCTAGCTTGTTGAACGTTTCTTGAGAACTTTACAGGATATTATTGGCCTAATAATAATACTGTGGTAATATAAATGTTACCATTTGTCATGTCAGTTATCTTACGTTGTATTCTTAATTTCAGCAACTCAGTGAAATCCTTGATTTACATTATCTGTAAATAATTGATGTATAATTCATTATAAAAAAATAGTATTGGTCATTGTTTCCCTAAGACAAATACTATAGGTTTTTGCTTTGGTCTTTCTTAAGGTCACTAGAGATTTCTATAATGTTTGGATCTAATCAGGAATTTTTCTGCCGTCAACAGAGGGAAGCCAGAGATTGTGGGAAGTAATCTGGATCTTTTAATCTCTGTGGGATTAGATGAGAGAGTCCAGGAAGATTATCATCTTGCCCAGGAAGTGTGCAATGCTATCTCCAAAATCACCAATAGCCAAAAGGTCAGAGTGATGAGAATAATATTTTATTTCATTTATTTATCTCATGGACTGATAATTGTAACTGACAAGACAAATGCCAGTTTTTCAACCTGAGAATAACTTCAAGGGCAGAGTCTTTTTCAGTAGGATTCACTGACATCTGCCTTGAACACTGCTGCGGTTATAGTTTGTAATCCTATGCTGTAAACACATGGCCAGGTTTTCTACAATGTTATATTAACTATACATAATTTTATGAGCTGTTTCAATGCACCATATCAAGGTGAGTTTTCACTATATGTTTATCCTTCTTTGGAGCTGTTAAATCTGTTGCAAACATTAAAATAAATGTTCACATTCTGGGTAAAGAATCCCATAGTTCTATAAAGAAAATTTAACGGCCATAAAAACAGACAAAAGAACAATACTTCCATGTTGGAATTATCAAAGCGCTTGGTGAAAGGATCAGCCAGAAGCATCACTGTTGCCTGGGGACACCTAGTTGGGAGCTCCTGTCACGTCCCCTTTAAATTGCCCACCCAAGTGGTACCCATCTATCTACTTGCAGTTGCCTGCTTTCAAACTGCTAGGTCGGCAGGATCTGGAGCATGTGATGGGAGCTCACCCTGTTCTGCAGCAGCAACTGAATCTCGAACGTGAGCCTGTTAATCGTCAGCCCAACATCCTAGCCACTGCGCTCCTATGACAAAAGAACTAAAGCAAGTTCAGTGTTCGGCTGTGTGTGTAAGAGAAGTAAAAAGCCAACCAATTTAATTATGAGGATAAAGTATGCATCAAATACGATAAGCATATACAATACAGTAATGCTGCAGAATTCTCTGAAAAATATTTGTATTTATAAAAGATCGTGCCTAGAAAATTGCCTTCTTTTATTAAAGAGGAACCTAGCAGGGTAAAGGAAAGCAAAGGCTTTTTTATTGGTATACTTTATACAAAAGTGTTTATTCATTTTGAGATAGCTGACTGGATTTGAGAACATACTTGAATGAGTTAGAAAGACTTCTCTTTCACCTTTTTACTAATGCAGGAGGGAATAAGACATTTGATAGAATGGAGTCATTTGGGGCCGAATGTTTAAGGAAGACATTTAGGGATTTTGTTTGAAAAGAAGGCAAGATTCTTTTCTGGGATTATCTCAACAAAGAGCTTTTGAGGATGACCAGACTTCATATTACATGTGAATGTTTTTAAAACGTTATCTAATGTTAGGTTCTATTTAATTGGGCCAAACTATGTTATAATAATTTTAATTAGCAATTTTATGATGTTTGTGTATCTATATTTTTCTTGACTGTACACCGCCTTGAGTCCTACGGGAGAAAGGCGGTATAGAAATATAATAAATAAATAAATAAATAAATAAATAAATAAATAAATAAATATTAGCAGGATAGCCTGAACTTTGAAATGGCAGACTTTCCTATTTACTTTCCTTCCCAATTCAAGTTTGAAGAAAATTTAAAGGATACAAGAATGTGGGCACATACAATCTAAAACTTATTTATAATTTCCCCTTTCTTTTGATTTAATGAAAATGATCAGCACAAGATATTACTTTAGGCTACTTTTATAGTACTTGCCTTGAAGCTTGGTCTGTAGTTTTACATTTGTTAACAAGAAGATCAGTTTTTAAAAATGGGATAATTTATATTCTTCCAAAAATTCATGTATATATGGCAGAACTGTGAGTTCTAAAATACGATCTTCTCTAATTAGTGATGGAGCGTCTTTCAATATAGAGGAACTTCAAAATGAACTAAGAAAGCACAAATTAGGTTTTTAGTAAAGAAAACCCAAACATTCTGCTAGTTATGACTAACATTTTTCTCTTTTCTCACAGTCTGACCTTGGGAAAAACACTACTCCCTTCCGACTTCCGCAGTCACACTTACTTTTCAAGCGTCTGCATGAGGCCATAACTGTGGGTGAGTTGGTGAAACTGAGAGGAAGGTAGGCATAGCTACAAGCATGCTATTTGGTCTGATTGTAGGCCTTTTCCCCCTAGGTTTTACTCATTCAAGTACACATTGGATTCCCTTCACTGAGAGAGCAGTTGCCCTTATCTACCTGTTGGCAGAAGGACCTGAGGAAATATGTGCTCAGATCTTGCAGTGTTGTAGCCAACAAGCCCTGGAAAAGTTGCAGGAGTTTAGTACAGCAGCTGAAGCAGGTGAGTTGAAGACAGGCGTGCTCTGCTTTTGGCAAAGTCTGTCTGGGATACTTGAGGCAGGTGACTTAGAAGGGGCATGGCTAGAGAGGGCAGCAAGAGAGAAGAAGATAAGAGGATAAATGTACCATTAAAAAAAATTGTCTGCTCTCCAGAGTTTGGATCTTCTTCTGATGAAGCAACTGGTGATTCGAGCATGATTGATATCATTATGTTAACACATCTGCTCTCCCTTGCGGGAGATGTGGCCTTGCAGCAGCTTGTACACCTGGAGTTGTCTGTAAGCAATGAGCTACGCAGGCGTCGTGTCCTTGGGGAAGAAAGAGACGCAAAGGAACAGGCTGCCAGCACTGTAAAAGTCCAGAATAGCAAGGTGAGTGCTGGAATTCTTGTTTACATGTCTACTTGCCTTCAGTTATTTCAATGGCTCGCCATCAGATCTGGTACTCATCTGATTATTAAATGCTACAGATTTCCATAATTTGGGACAGGGATCTTTGCTGTGCATATCCTTCTGCAGAGGTTCCCAACTAATTGCGAGGAATAGTGGTATAGCAATAGCACTTATATACCGCTTCACAGTGCTTTATAGCCCTCTCTAAGCTGTTTACAGAGTCAGCATATCCAACAATCTGGGTCCTCATTTTATTGACCTCAGAAGGATGAAAGGCTAAGTCAGCCTTGAGCCTGGTGAGATTCAGTCTGCCAAATTGCAGGCAGCCAGCAGTGAGCCGAAGTAGCCTGCAGTACTGCACTCTAACCACTGCGTCACCTCGGCTCTTTTTTTCCATGGTATACATTGGGGGGAAAAATCACAAGTGCCTTCAACCTTTTCTTACTCTTAAGGCTGCCTTGCTCCATTGAGAGATAGAACAGTGCTAGCTTTCAGTGATTTCTTCCTTCTGCACAGTGTACTGGGAATGACACCACCATGGAAGAGGACCTAGGCTTGGTTGGGGCTTCTGCTGAAGATACAGAAATGGAGCTCATCCGTACCATTTGTGAGACAGAGCTCTTGGATGGTAAATATGGAAGCTGAGTAGATTTTTTCCCCCTTCTTATTGATGAATTTTGTAATTGTTTTTTGTGGTCTGCTGGGTAAGAAATTGAACTATACCCACATACCCACAAATCCCTAGCTTTCAGTTAGTTTGCGCCATGAACCCAGTGAGGTAACCAGCCTCAATTAGGGGAATATGGAATGTTAGTTTATACTGAAATAATATTTAAAAATTTCAGAGACAGAGTGTACTGAATATTTCTCTCCTGCTGTGCATGTTTGTCAGCGGCTGAAGCATGTCCTATCATGGGCCACTTTAAATGAATTATCTTATTACAATTGTTTCTTTATGCTTGCCTAACGTGTGTGTGTGTGTGTGTGTGTGTGTGTGTGTGTATGTCTATGTAAGTTTTCACAGGTATATATGTGTGTACAGTTAATATTTCGGGTTTCTTCCCGTGTAATTGTGAACATATCCCTAAAAGGGTAGAAGCGACGTTTCGACAGAATCTCATCTGCCATCATCAGGCTTATGTGAAGGGTCTTTTGCTGTAACTGCCGTTACTATTTCAAATCTGGTGCTGGTAGTCTGGGATGGCTCCACCTTTTCATTCTGATTGGTTGGGAGTCTCAGTTTGTGTTTATTGGCTTGGCTTCGGGTGTATGGTCGGTTTTTCTCCACCAGGTGGCAGGGCTTCATCTTTGTGGCTAGCTGGAATGTGATTTGGCTGGAACTTTTGGCCATAGAGGCCTTTTGATTAACACTTGATCTATGTTTTATATTTTGTGTTAAGATTCGTCTATCTATGAGAGCAGGTTTCCAAATAGTAGGCAGATGTGAAGTGTCATCACGTTTATTCATGCAATATGGTCTTTTCTCTATTTCTATGGCCTCTGATTATTCTGCCATTGAGATGTTCTATTTTTGCAACTGTTTTTGTGTTATTAAAATTAATATTGTGTCCTGTTGTGTTTATGTGTTGAACTAATGATGATGTGTGTTCTTGCTTTTGTATTGAGTTTTTGTGTTCCTCGATGCGCACACTCATTCTTCTGTTGGTCTGTCCAATGTATGTTGATGGGCAGGAAGCACACGGGATTTCGTATATGCCTTGATCTTCTAATTCTATTTTGTCCTTAGGGTTTCTCAGAATGGACGATATCTTTCTATCTGTGCAAAATATGGTTTTGATGTTGTGTCTATGCAGTACTTTGCTAATTTTATCTGTTGTTCCTCTTATATAGGGCAAGATGGCTTTCCCATTGTTTTGTTCCTCTTGTTTTTTCTTTTGTCTAGGTGTTGCATGTTGGATCATACTGATGATTTTATTTCTACAGAACCCATTTGATGTCAGTACATTAGTTAGTGTATATAATTCTGTTTGTAAATGTGCTTCATCAGCCAGACGTTTAGTTCTTGTGGTTAATGTTTTGGCAACAGAATTTATTTGTGCTGGATGGTGGTGTGATTTAACAGATTTTTTATAAATTAATACATCGAGGAAAGGTAACTGGTTTTCTGATTCTATCTCCATGGTGAACTTTATTTTGGGATGGAGGCTGTTCAAATATACTAAGAAGTTTTCTAGTTTATCTCTTCCATGTGGCCAGATCACAAAAGTGTCATCAACATATCTGAGCCATAATTAATTTATAAAAAATCTGATGGCACCTTAGGACATACCATCTATCAAAAGAAGACACATACGAACCGCTATCTCAACGCCAAATCACACCACCATATATTGCATGCCTGACGATTTTTACTTGTACTCTGTACAAGTTTAATGTTCCCTAGAATGATCAGTTTTCCTGCCTTTATAGGAAAACAGCTGCTTTCGGCCTTTGTTCCTCTTGTACTCAAGATTTGCAACAATCCCGGACTCTATAGTGATCCAGCACTCTCAGCAGCTGCCGCATTGGCCCTGGGAAAATTCTGTATGATCAGGTAAGATCTGTGAGGAATATTTCTTCCAAATCCTTTTTGCTTTATGTTTCTTCCTACAGCTGGGAAGTCTTCTAACTGATGAACTGAAATTTACTCATTTTTCATTCCCATGCAGTACAGAATTTTGTGACTCACATTTGCGGCTCTTCTTCACAATGATGGAGAAAGCCACACTCTCCAGTGTACGTGCAAACCTTATCATTGCAGCTGGAGACCTGGCCATCCGCTTTCCCAACTTGGTTGAACCTTGGACACCCCACCTCTATGCCAGGTAATTCTTTGGTGGTCTCTGGTCTGGAAAGTGTGAAGAAATATGCTAGCCAGTTACCGTATTTTTCGGAGTATAAGACACACCTTTTTTCTCCCAAAAAGAGGGTGAAAATCTGGGTGCATCTTATACTCCGAATGTAGCCCCGCCCAGCTTCTCAAATGGAGATTTCAGAGGCTGAAAAGATGAAGCATCAGAAAAGAAGCTTCAGAAAAGAAGCCCCCAAACAGAGCTTCAGAGGCTTTTTTTCTGAAGCTATTTCAGAAGTTTCAGAGGCAGAAAAAAAAGCAAGGCACAGAGCTCACAACCAAGGAACCTGTTGCTAAAATTCACCTCTGGGAACAGCTGATTGGGGGTATTCTGGGAGGCCGATCCACCTGCCAATCAGGTTTTTTCTTATTTTCCTCCCCAAAAACTAAGGTGTGTCTTTGTCACAGGTAAATGCCTTATTCTCAAATATAGGAAATGTATGTATATAGTACATCAAGGGTTAATTTATTCTCCCTTCCTTAATGTATTCATATGTAACCACTCCTACCCCTAACTCCGCCTTATTGATATAAAAGAGCATACATGCTCCTCCTTGCTTCTATCTGCAATCACCCAGAGAATATAGAATGCCTACTGTAAATAAATAATACTTTGTTTGAATACTACTTTTTCTGAATCCTTCATTGAGTCCGATCCTCGAATTATCGCAACAATCTGGTAGCAGATGATGGTTGGCTGACTCAATAAGAAACAAACATGCCAAAGAAAGAAAACTCCAAAGAAAAGAGAGAAAGACCCAACACCAGGGCACACAATAAAGAGATAGAAACAGATCAAGAAATGATCGATGAATCCACGACTGAAACAACAAGAGAACCTGAAAACTACACCACAGACGAAGAAGAGGTAATCGATGAATCCGATGATCAAGAAGAAAGCGAAACAGAAAACGATACGCTCAGATCAGAAATATTAAGACTGCTGAAGAACCGTAAAGATGACAAAAATCTCATCGCGAACCTCCAAGACATTATAAAAGACAACGGAGCAGCGAGAGATAAGCACATCAACACACCGGAGCCTAAAGAACTCAAAATGGTGAGCAAATCACCTACAGATGAAAACATAACCGAGAGGAAGACTAACGGTCTCGTGCAAAATTTTGAATGGCAGCCATCTTGGATTAGCCAGCCCACCAAAATGGCTAGCTCAGAACCAATCAAAGGACAGAATTCAAATTGGCTGGTGCGAAAGACTTTACCCAGCATAAAGAATAAAAAGGATTTTTCTTCTGAAAATCCTATTTTTCAGAAGAATCTGATACAGACACCGAAGAAACGCCAACTGAAATACAAATCGAAACAGCTATGAGAACACTCTTCACAGCCTTCGGCCTGAATCTGAAAATCACGAAAAAATTAGCGAAAGTACCAAAGACTGTAAATCAAATAACGAAGAAAGAGCAAACTACTCAATCCAAGGACACAGAAGCAAGCGGACAAGCATCCCTACTTCCATCCACTCCAGCCCAAACGACGAGAGCATTGACGCCCGAACCCAGGGGACCCTGCAAGCACTCGCCCACACCGCAAACGATCCCGGGAGCCAGAGGCCTCAACCGAGACGACTATGACAGAACAAAGCAAGCTCCGATCCCCACCTGGACACCAAAAGCCGAGCCAGAAAGCGAATCGTCAGAAGAAGAGCACTACGAGAGAGCTACAGCGACGAGAACCTCTCCCGACAGCTTCAGAAACAAAATGAGCAACGCGCATGCGCGAACTCACGCAGACGAATATAGAGACAGTGAAGAACAGAGAGAACCATTCAGACTGATCGCTAGCATACCTACACGATTCTGCAACTATCAACATTTACAAGATCATGGACAGCCTCCAGTTGTAAGTAATGCAACAAATAACATTGGAAACTTGCCTAGTGATTTCCCAAAATTGAGAATAGACGGTATTAATTTACAGGAATGGAGTCAACAACTCCAGGTTGTTTTCCTAAAAGAGAATTTATTATTTTTCATAACTAACCCTCCCAAAAGACCATGGACTCTGGAAGGGGAAATGTAAATTTACCCGGTCTAGGGAAAATAGAGGGGGTTTTATTAATACCCAAAATACCCCATAACATTCTTAGTGCAATAAAGTTAAGCAGAGACTCTGACATAAATATAGTGTTCTCAAAAGGAAAAGCATCTCTAGAGAAAAACAAAACAAACTTAGGCAATATAGTTATCAAAGGAGATCTACCATACTTAGTCACTGAAGAAAGATGGCTACACAACATTGATTCAAACATGGAAGATGACAATAGCATAAAAAATGAAAATGACAGTGACAGTAACAACGAGGAACATGAAACAAATCATAACCATGAAAACACATCAGTTAAAGATACACATAATAACAAAATACCAATAATTGGAAAACCAATTCATGATGAATGTGCACATATATTATACAGAAAATTAGGACATGCTAGTTTTCCTGCAATACAAAAAATGGTTGAACATGCTGAAGGTGTTAAAATAAAAGATTGTAAAAATTATTTGGAATGTTCAGTATGTAAGTCCTCCAAACTCAGAACTAAACCCAGACCAAAAAAGGCAACAAGATCATCAAATCATATCTTTAACCTGGTACATATGGACCTAGTTGGTCCATTGACCCCATCAATTACATACAAAAAACGATATTTCCTTACTATTGTAGACGACTATAGTCGTTATGGATTTGTCTATACTTTGAAACACAAAGATGAAACATTTCAAAAGTTTAAAGAATTTTATAAACGTGTAGAAACACAACACAATGTAAAAATAAAGGAAATCATGACAGACAGGGGATCTGAATTCATGTCAAAAGAATTCTCCCAATGGCTAAAAGACAAAGGAATGTTACACTTCACCTCTAGCCCTTTCTCTGCATTTCAAAATGGAGTGGCAGAACGAAAGAACTCAACATTACAAACCATGATTAGATGCACATTGGAAGATGCTGGTTTAGGCAAACAATTTTGGTTGGAAGCTCTATTATATTCTAATTATACCCTAAACAGAATTTGGTCTAGTGTCATAAATAAAACACCATATGAATTAGTATATAATAAAAAACCAAAATAGCCCACATGCATGTATTTGGTGTTACAGCAGACGTACATATACCAAAACAATTGAGACGTAAAGGGGATAATGTATCCAGAAGACTCAGATTCATGGGATATGAAACTGGCACAAAAGGATACAGATTTATTGACAATAACAATAAATTCATAATTTCTAGAACAGCTGTATTTCACGAACAGGCCAATTGGTCTAAGATACATCTTAATGAGATTTTTCCAAGTACAAAATCAAACACTGATAATCATGATAAGACAGAAAGAGAAGAACATGACCACAATACACAAAAGAGCAACAATAAAACATGGATAGGAAATTGTCCCAAAATCAAACCAGATTCATTAACAAAAAAGGAAGCAAGATATTTACACGATAACGATAGCAGACCAGAGAGAACAGTTAGATGTAACAGGAATCAAATACCAAATAAATATAAGGATTATATAATGCATATAAATGATAATACATCAACACCCAATACATACGAGGAAGTATTAAAACTCCCCACAGAAGAAAGAAAAAAATGAGAATTAGCCATGGCCAAAGAAATGGACAGTCTGCGAGAACTAAATGTATTCACTCCAACACCAGCTCCAAAAGACAAAACAATTATTGGCACTAGGTGGATATTTAAAATTAAAAATCTGGAAGAAGGCAATTCATTATATAAAGCAAGACTAGTTGCACAGGGCTATGCTCAAAAATATCCTGAGGATTATACCAACACATATTCCCCCACTGTAAGAACTGAAAGTGTCAAGACAGCTTTAGTAATAGCATCAGCCCTTAATCTTGAAGTCTTTCAATATGACATACAAACTGCATACCTACATGCAAAACTTGATAAAGAAATATATGTAAGAGCTCCTCATAGCCAAAACACAAATAGGAATGAAACTTGGTTACTGAACAAAAGTTTGTATGGATTAAAGCAATCCGGCAAACGCTGGTATGAATGCTTGGTCAACGTTCTCAAATCTATGAACTTCAATGCCACAACTGCAGATAATTGTTTCTTTGTTAGAAGGGATGGTGATTCAATAGAATTTGTATTAATTTATGTAGATGACATTTTGTATATTGGCAAACATAAAGAAAAAAGGGATACATTTGTAACAAAATTAAATGAACATTTTTCTTTAAAATCATTAGGGAAAGTAAATAAATATCTTGGAGTTCAAATCAGTAAGACTAAAAAAGGATTTAGATTATCTCAAAAAGATAAAATTATAGAACTATTGAATAAATGTAATATGAGTGATGCAAAGCCTTGTGATACTCCAATGCAAACTGATTTTTTAAGAAACATGAATGAATCATCTCCTGAGTTTACTGATAATACACTTTATAGATCAGTTATTGGTTCCCTTTTGTATATATCTAATTGGACCAGACCAAATATTGCTCTACTCCTTAGAGTACTAAGATATTTGAAATACAGCATAGATTTCTCTCTAATATTAGAACCCAACGATGTTAAAGAACCTATTCTCACTTGTTACGTTGATGCGGATTGGGCAGGTGACACTAAGTGCAGGAAAAGCACTTCTGGTTATGTATTCTTTCTTAACAACTGCCCAGTCTACTGGTATACTGGAAAACAGGATCTTGTAGCTACATCAACAACTGAGGCAGAATATGTTTGTTTGTCAAAGGCCTCTAATAATCTTGTATGGTTCAATGATTTATTATCAGACGTCTGGAAAAGTCCTTCATTGCCATTTGTTATACATGAAGATAATAAAGCTGCGATAGAGATATCTAGATCAGATGCTATTGGTCAAAGATCTAGACACATAGATATCAAATTCAAACATGTAAGACAATTATCCCAGGATGGATTCATTAAAGCTATTCATTGTGAAACCACAGAACAAATAGCTGATATATTGACTAAACCTTTGCAATCTAAACAACATAAATATCTAACTTCAAAATTACAAGTTTTATATTGTTCTGAACCTGAATGTAATTACTGCTGTATGTCGAATCGGCATTTAGAGAGGGATTTGTCACAGGTAAATGCCTTATTCTCAAATATAGGAAATGTATGTATATAGTACATCAAGGGTTAATTTATTCTCCCTTCCTTAATGTATTCATATGTAACCACTCCTACCCCTAACTCCGCCTTATTGATATAAAAGAGCATACATGCTCCTCCTTCTTGCTTCTATCTGCAATCACCCAGAGAATATAGAATGCCTACTGTAAATAAATAATACTTTGTTTGAATACTACTTTTTCTGAATCCTTCATTGAATCCGATCCTCGAATTATTGCAACAGTCTTATACTCTAAAAGGTCTGATGGCGTACCTCATGATGTCACTTGGTTTTGCTTCTTAGGTTGCGGGACTCTTGTCAACATGTCAGACGGACAGCGGCTATGGTGATGACTCACCTGATCCTAAAAGACATGGTGAAGGTGAAGGGGCAAGTGAGTGAGATGGCAGCTCTTCTCATTGACCCTGAAGATGAGATTGTTCATCTGGCTCGGAATTTTTTCACTGAACTCTCTAACAAAGTAAGGAAAGAGGCCTCGTGCTAAACTCTCAGAAATATAAAATCCATGTTTTTCATTTCTATGCTGCTAAATTTCAAATGATGCTTTATAACTACATAACTGAAGCAGCACGGTTGCCATTTAAATGTCCAAAATAGAAGCTTGACATGCTCTCAATATTTATGGAGTAGGCTGTAACTGTTTGAGATGAGTCAACCTGATAAGCAAGTCAGAATACAAAAGGAATTTGATCACAAGACATACTGTATCAAATGTGGAAGTTTTATGTTAAATTGAATCACAATTTTGGTTTAATTTAACTAGTCCTATTTGTTTCACCAAATAATTTTAGAGAACTATAAACATAGTTTTTACTAAGAGGAAAAAAATGTGTGGTTTTACAGCCACATTTGTGCACCTCTTACTAACGATACATATTGTGTTTATATTCCCATCATTCTGTTCTCTTTTAGGATATGGTGACTGGGAAATTCTGGGAAACACTGGTCTAGGGAGGGCAATAGTTTATTTTATTATTTATTTGTTTGTTTATTAGATTTGTTTGCCACCCATCTACTTTGAGGCAACTCTGAATGGTTTACAACAATAAAATCCAGTAAAATCATGAATATTTCTAATAACAGTAAAATTACAATTTTAAAAAATGGCATTCTTCTAGTCCTCAGACACATATGCAATCTTCACACATATATTAAATTAATTAGAGAGCCTCTCCCTTACCAAAGTACATATGTATTATAATAATATGTATCTATACCTGTGATTTTCAACATTCTTAATATTATTCATAACTTTCTTTTCATCATTTTAACATTGTTAAGATTAGTAGCATGCACTACAATCCCACCCTTTAATATAATACAATTATTCTCCTACAGAATTCTAAAATATTCACCATCATTCCCTCACTTCAGTTTTATCCCAACTAATTTCATTGCTTTTATTTTTAATTGTCTATACTTTGCTGGAAACCCTTTAAGTAGTAAACTTCTTTTTCATGAAAATAATTCCTTTCAAGACACCCTTTATTTTTTTCTGTTGAACTTTTCTCGTCTCTTTGGCTGTGTTATTTGAAAATTAAGACTACAGCCTCTTCCTATTTAGTCAAGCATACTTTTTCATACTTTCCATTAATTTTAGCTCTACAAATGTCTATGGCAGCCTCATTCTGTTCACAAAATGTATCACAAGCACAGCTGAATTCACTTTTACCTTAGGCAGCCTCATTCTGTTCTGTAAACGTTAGGATCTCAACTCGGGACATACCTTCCAATCCAACGTCCTGTTGCTTGCCTTTCACCAACTACAAAATATCATGAAGTTCTAATCTTCATTCTGAAGAGATGCGTTCAGATTGAAAGAGACCATTCTCTCACTAGCAAAATAGGGCTGGTATTCAAGTAATTTCAAACATTAGAAAGGTCTCTTTGTTGTTGTTGTTGTTGTTCCTTTACTCACCCCTAGTATGCAGGCAACCTGCTTAAAATAAGCACCATTCAGTACTTAAATCCTGACCCTTTCCACCTTGCTGATCTGGAGAATATTGTGAGTCTCTTTGCTCATAACCAAACAAAGCTTTCTTTCCTGCCCAAAAACCATGAATTAGAAACAAACTACCATCCAATGAATTTTGATGCAGATCTACCAGCAACCACTCTTAACTGAGTAGAAAACCTCAGTGTAATATGCATTTCATTAATGGGAGTAACAGCATCCTGTTAGGATCATAATCATAAAAGAACAAAATGTTCCAAATGAAAGCTCTGTTGGCTGACATTGTTTGATTTCCTCTCTCAAAATAGCCTTTTCCAGTTTTTTTCTGTAGTTGGCATGGCCTTTTTCCCAAGGTAGAATGGAATCTATTTCCAGGTATAACTTCAGGATAAATGGGTCTGGATTGTCTTGATGTTAGCATCTGTATTTTATCCAGTAATATCTCATATAGGCCCATCCCTGTCTCCAAGGCTGGATGGGTTCAAGAGTTTAAGAAGTTCCACTCTCTTTGCAATGCAGGATAATGCTGTTTATAACCTGCTCCCTGATATCATCAGCCGCCTCTCAGATGCAGACTCTGGCATAGAGGAACAGCCTTTCCATACCATTATGAGGTAGCTTTTTTATTTCAGGTTTTTGTTTCTCCTCCTCCACCCCTTTACATGTCACATCTAAAGTACTGAACTTCCTTAATGCCTAGAATTCCTTGGCTTATAAAATGGAAGGCAAAACGGTATATCAGATTATGGAGTGCAAGTTTGTTTGGTATTGTCTATGGAGATTCTCCATAGACAACATGATTTGGAAATCCAAATCATGTTGTCCTAAAGGTTGTTTTCAAAAGGCAACTGGACTTTCTTAGTTTTTTTCCTTGAAAATGTTTTGCTTCTTATCCAAGAAGCTTCTTCAGTTCACTGAACTGATTAACCTTCTTGGATGAAAAGTGAAACATTTTCAAAGAAAAAAACTAAGAAAGTCCAGTTGCCTTTTGAAAAGGACTTTTGTTTGGGATTATATCGAATGCCTGGAATTCTTGAGAAGGAAACAATAAAAGAAGCATTATTGCCTTTGGATATTGCTTGTGGACGACCTAGCTCAATTTCTTGAGCTAACCAAACAAGAAATGAGATCAAGAAATCCAATTTCAAGAAATTCCTTAACTTGCCTCCTGTTTCAAATAATACTGAGAAGAACAAAAAACTGACATGTCAGAAAACCTCATAATCTTGTAATTGCAATCTGAAATACTGAACATTAATACTCGAAATCTTTTTTTGTATTCCTTCTCTTTTCCTCCACACTCTGCCCCTCAGGCAACTTTTTTCTTTTATCACTAAGGATAAGCAAACGGAGAGCCTGGTAGAGAAACTATGCCAACGATTTCGAACTGCTCGGTGAGTAAGGAATTGCTAAAGGAAGGAGCATTCTGTATGAGAAGATCTGTCAATCCTTTTGAACTTGAAATGAGAAGGTTTGGCCTCTGGAATGAGAAGTAGAACAAATTTAGAGAGAAGGGATACATTCTCCTCACGGTGTAAAATGATATAGAGCCATGAAGACCAAAAATTAGTCTGTTGCTGTCTAGCAGGATGCAAATAGTGTGTCAGCAATTGTAGTTGGACAGTGGCTGTGGCTTCCTGTTATATGTAGGTTTAGAATGAGATCCTACCAGATGACAACATTTAAGGAAGGGGACCTGGAACATTTCCACACTATGCAGTCTATTAGACTAAAAGATATCCTCAGGGAGAGGCAGTTTCTCAAATAATCTGGCCCTATGCCATGAAAAGCTTTAGGTATAAAGTTGATGACCAGCACCTTGGATTGCACCCGGAAGGCAACTGGGCACGAGTGCAGCTGACGCACCAGTGGTGTCCATCCTAGATCCCTCTGTGGTTTTTGCTACCATTGATATTGTATCTGGCTGGACTGGCTCCAGGGATTGGAATCACTTTTTTTCCTCTTTTCTCTGTGGCCAGTATCCAAAGAGGTTCACTGTGCTGGTGTGGCAGGGGCTTCCTGGGGAAATGTCATGCCATGCCACTGGGCTGGGATAGCTGAGGCCAAGGGTTCTTGCTCCGCTGTGGCTCAGGAGATTTTACAGCCACCAAATAGCCTCTGAACTGTGGTGTGACAAGCAGGCCCATGCAGTTGTGAGGCTACTTGCTGCCCCACAAGGCATGGCACAGAGTAACCCAAAGGGCGGGGGAGGGGGGGGATAGGTGGTTTGGGAAATTGAAGGGGAGGAAATGTCTGGCTTTGGGAGAATAGATGCCCAGGGCAGGGAGGAATCAAGCCAGGAATGGCTTGGATCAGAATGGGTCCTCAGTTAAAAACAAGTGAGATTTGGTTAACAACAGCAACAGGAAGTGGCAGGATTGTCCTTGCTAGTGAAGGGGTTATGACATAAAACTAAATTTACAATTGCATTGCTTAGTAATGGAAACTCCAGTCCCAATTATCATCATGACATGAGGACTATCTGTATATGCTTAGCATATACTTGGGGCATTCTTCCCCCAGCCCTAGTGAAGCAACGTAGTAAATGGGGAGAGGGGACGGGGCTATATGACAATTCTAGCCTATAGATAACCCTCATTAATTGCTATTGGGACCAGCAACTCTGTCACGTAGCTAAGTTATTAAGGATGACATCACCAGTTCTGGCTGCAATTGTTAATTGCAATGTCAAGTGATGATAATTTCTTCTGGGCTTCCCCATTGACTTTGTTTGTCAGAAGCTGGCTATGAAAGCTGCAAATGCCAATCACTTGTTCATGATTGTCACCACAATCATATATGTGTGCCAGGTGCCCAAATCACTATCACTTGACTGAACAGACATTGCAATGGCTGCAACTTTGAAGATGTCTCCTTTTTCAGCACCATCGCAATTTTGAACAGTCAGTCAACGAGCATGAGGACTACCGTGCTATCCTGCTTATAAGGAAGTTATTTATGCAATTATTAGAACCTCCACTCCTGCCCTTTTATGAATGCTTTTCTTAAGATTTAGAATGACTAATTAAAATGTGATGTCAGTGTAAGCAAATTCAGGCATTTGTTTTCTTAATTTTAAAATCAACCATTTTTGTGGTCTGTTCACTAGCATGTTAAAACAGATGCATGTCTCAAAACCTTGTCCCTAAGCAATTTTGTGGACTTTCCAAAGCAGTTTCTTTAAAAAGCGTGATTTGTCCAATATGAATGCTGCCCTAGAAACCGAAAAGGCAACCAACCAGCCAATAGACCAGAATGTTTTGTAACACTTTTCTTTGTCAAAGTGAATCTAATTCAGCCTCAAACATATATGTACACAGTGAGTTTTACTACTTTACACAAAACATTTGCCCTTTTCATCATGGATTCTCCATTTCTAAGGATAAATCTTACTGAAACCTGATCTTCCATGAATGGCCCCAAATCTATATTCTTTCTGTTGCAATTACTTTTTTACACAGATTCTCATTGAAAATATAGCATAAGATCCTTATCTAGATACATTATCTTATATCTGGTCATTTCTGTACTTTTGTACTCTGTTTCATTGTGTCCAAAGTAATCAACCTGTATCGTGCTTGATCTTTCTAGAACAGTTTCTCAACTACTGTAGGATGAGTGGATGTCAACTTCCTAAATACCACCACCAGCATCCTGGCAGTTGAAGTCCAATCATTGTAAAATTGCCAGAGTTGAGAAGCACTGCACTAGACTGCATTAAAGAATAGCATGGATGTTGTCTTCGGTTAAAAATTGTAAACGGAGCAAACTAAAAACTCAGATAATTCTAGCTATCAGAAACCAAGATATTCATCATCTCTGGGCTTTGCATTCATGTGATTTCTACACAATTTAGCATTCTGGAACATTCGCTGAGCTTTTGGCAGAAAGCCTGCCTTCTAAAATCAGATCAGACTGAAGTCCTCAGTTCTGGTTATGTTTGCATTAGCATTTTTTTATTTACTTCTCTACACCAGTGCTACTATATAGCATAAAATTCTAAACAGTATGCTTTAAAAATGCATTATTTACAGCAATGTTTCTCTTCTTTAAGAGGCATTTGCAGTATTTATTCTGTCTTGCAGAAAACCACAAGTGCTCACTCAAGTAAGTGAGCTACAGCGTTTATTTTTTATTTTTATTTTTTAAAGGGCCAGCAAATCTATCGATTTAATTCTGGCTTGTTTAAAACTTAGTCCTTTTTTTAGTGCAGTTACAACCGGCATCTCGGCTCTCATTCCTGTTTTATTTTTTAATTTGGCTACTTCTTCTCTGAAATAGTTCTCTTACCAGTATATGAGCTAAAAACAAAATCCAGGATCAATTTCTCAATCTTTCCTTCTATTTGTGATTCCAACAGTACAGTTGCATAGGGTGGATAGAGGATAGCCCATCCCTTTGAATTGCAAATAGGAAATGAAATCTGTGATGGTTCTCCTAATAATGCTCTCTGTCTTTGCTTTGACTTCTACCGTATTTCCCCGAAAATAAGACATGTCCAGATAATAAACCCAATCAGGCTTTTCAGCACATGCTGAAAATATATATAATAATAAGCCCCCCCATCAACTACTTACACGCATGCGCAGCCAGTCTTGCCATTTCCTTTGGTTGCTTGCCATGCAACCAACATGAGTTGAGGGAGGAGGTGTGACATGCCCTCCCCTCCCTGTTCTTTGTGCCAGTTGATCGACCCAACACATCCCACCCCACCCCAATGGCAACAGCAACTTGGCTGCTTCCCCTCCCCGCCATCTCTCTATCGAGGGGTGGCAGGTGGGGCGGGGAGAATCAAGACGTGTGGAGCAAGATGTGGCTCCCCTTGCTGTCTCTTCTTTCCCCCCCCCACCCTCGCCGGGCATGGCAGGGCTCCTGCCCCTCGCTTAGCCACCCGACCCCTTTAGGGATGCAGTTCGAGAAGTTTGATTGAACTCGTGAGAAGATTTTCTTTTACAACATGTTTCCCTGGACACAACGGCGAGGAACACGACAGAGCTGGAAAGGTAAGACCCGCATCCTTCTCACCCTCCCTACTGCCACCCCCAAATTGCATCCCTAAAGGGGGCTGGTGGCTAAGCGAGGGGCAGGAACCCTGTCATGCCCAACGAGGAGGGGAAAGAAGAGACGGCAAGGGGAGCCACATCTCGCTCGTGTCTTGCTTCTCCCCTGCCCCACCTGCCACCCCTCTCAATAAAGAGACGGTGGGGAACGGAAGCAGCTGTTGCCGGTGGGGTGAGACACGTTGGGCTGCTCAGCCGGCGTGAAGAACAGGGAGGCGACATCCAGTCCCACGCTCGTTGCCTCCTGCATGCCCAAAATAATAAGACACCCACCCACCCCCCAATAATAAGGCCAAGCTCTTATTTGGGGGGTCAAAATAAAATAAGACCCTGTCTTATTTTTGGGGAAACACAGTATATCAGTGATCACTTCTGTCCCTCAGAAAGATCAGTTCTGTTTTGCCGCCAGAATACTTTGCTCCCAACCACATTCTGCTACTCAGTCCATGAAATAGAACTCTGTGAACTCTTTCTCCATTTAAATGTTTTCCTTCTACATGTCTAAGACTAAATGCTTTGTTTGTTTATTTGTCTGTTTATTATCCCCTTTTTGTATGTTCTTCCCAGAATTCTATTCGGTTAGAAGAAACTATTTCACTGTCAAGACAATTGGTAAATTGTTACTTCAAATGAGTGGATTCAGATTGGGGGTGGGTCCTCATTTTAAGAGTTGGCATTCTTCCATCTTTGACTGTCATCCAAACTTTTTCTTCTTCTGCTCTCCCTGAAGAGGTAATCCAGCCACTGAATTAAGGGAGACGAATTACTGTTGCTAAGAAATAAACTCAGTCAATGTTCACCATTCTCTTAGTACTTTATTGTATCCAAGGAATACAGCAATCTGTTTCTCATGCTACATCCTTGTGATATGAATTTTATCCTACTATTCCAATATGTTTTTGATCCAATTAGATTGTGTGTGTATTCATTTTGGGTATGCATGCATACTATAGTCTCATTCATTATTGTTATTGCTATCTTTTGTTTCACCTGCTTTGTTTATTGCCAAGTCTTAAATTGCTGGGTTAGTCTACAGATAAGCTAAATAAGTAGGTTGATCACACACACACCTAAAAATTCCAAATGGTGTCAACTTCAAGCATCTTTTCTCTTCAGGCAGGAGACTGGTTTGTCACACAGGACTTAAAAGATGCTTATTTTCTTGGAACCATCAAGCATCATCACATACTATTTTGTTTTGAATCAGATTGACTCATGGCTATATTAGTATTGAATGCTAGTCTTCAAGTTTGCAACTGCCCAAAGATGATCCGTCAAATGTGTAAATTTTTCTAATCATTTCTAATCAAATGTATGCTCCAATAAGTGACTAGATTCTTGTTAGAAAAAAAAAGATACTTTTTCCTCATATGATCTCTGTGCTTTCTGTGTTCTTTTTCTGTATAATTCATACAAGTCCAGTATTCCTGGTAATTTTGAATTATTTAACCTGCAGCATAGAGCAACTATATTGTGAAAGGTCTGAGAGGAATGGTCAGAATCACCAGTGGGCTCAAGCATATTATGGTTTTGGGCTCCATTACATTTGTCTTTGAATGCAGATGTTAGGTGCTTTTGTTTGCCTTCAACCAGATGTTGCCTCTCATTACCACCAAGCGTTTTGACTTTTGTGTGTGTGCGATGTGGGGGGAGGGGACAAAAGGGAGGACATAGAAGGGCCTAGATTTTCCAGAATTTAACTATAAATAATTCCAGAAGTTTGCTTGGGAGCTCCTCAGGAAACTTGATTATACATGTACTTCTGGTGATTCTTAAATTTCCATTTTCTTGTACATGCTCTTGAATGATAGCTGTAAAGGTGATACCAGCTAATAGTACACATATATGTGCACACATGCACATGTACACACGCAAGCATAAAGGAGGTAAAATCATTTGAAAACCCTTCAATAAGCACAATAATCCTTGCTTTACTGCAGGAGATTAAAAAGTTATAGATCTCAGGAGATTTATTGGGCTGTTGATAGCAATAGCAGTTAGACTTATATACCGCTTTACAGTGCTTTACACCCCTTTCTAAGTGATTTACAGAGTCAGCATATTGCCCCCAATAATTTGGGTCCTCATTTTACCCACCTCGGGAGAATGGAAGGCTGAGTCAACCTTGAGCCTGGTGAGATTTGATCTGCCAAATTGCAGGCAGCCAGCAGTCAGCAGAAATAGCCTGCAGTACTGCACTCTAACCACTGCGCCACAATGGCTCATGATGTTACCTTAATCAGTTAATATGCCTCTAAATACCATCCATTGTTTAGTAATAATAATAATGCCAGTACTATTTCCAGGAATAAGAACGGCTAAATGTATTGTTAATTGCATTTAAATGCCTGGCCCAGAGGAAATGAAAGTTCGGATATTCCATTTTTCCACGCCAGCCCTATGAACTTGTTCTGTATATCACATGTACATAGAATCCATGATAAATAAGAAGAATGTAACTGTGGTCATTCATGCTGACATTGCATTATTCACATAATCCAAACAATCTTCCCTTATGGCAAATACTTCTTTCTTATACTGGAGCATATTAGTGATTTAGGAATTAAAGGAGTGAGATCTGGGCCTTTGAGGGACATATCCTCCTAAAAGGCCTGTTAGAGAATGTTCTAGAAGGTTAATTTGCACAGATGCAACCTCCCATGTGTGTGTATACATAGAAAAACACACTTGAATAACCACTATTCAACAGCTTGTTCTCTTGAATAAATTAAGCCTGAATCACCTTGGTTTCAAAATACACTCTGAGGTCTGGGTTAGTTATTGCAAAGCTCAATACGTCTCTTCCTCATGCCAACTTCCAGGCCAGAGAGAAAAGGTACATAGGCAGAATAAGCTTCCTTCAATCCAGAATAGAATAGGATACCACCTCCCTTGTTACTTCCAAGCATGGAATTGGAAACTTTCTGAGCCTCACAGAGCAATTCAGAAATGAAGTACAGGTGATCAGAGATCTCCCTCGTCATCTTGGCCTTTTTTTTTTTTTTTTTTTTTTTTTTTTTTTTTTTTTGCCATCTAATCTTTGTCAACACTCTATTTGAATTCCAGTAGTCATGATCAAATATTTTGCAACATCACGCCTTCGGTTGTTACCTTCCTCTTTCACTGCCCTTTTTCTTCCCTTCCTCTTAAACAAGCTGTCAGAGTACCTTAATTTTCTTATTCATGAGGAAAGGAGCAGCTACACTACCTAGCTTGTATAAAGGCAGATGATTTATAATTCTGAGATTCCTTGGTTTCCTTCTGGGTGATTTTCAGTGATTTATTTTGAACCCTGCAGAGAGGCCCATCGATGATCGTGTTAAATATGTAATCCCAGAATCAAGGGATCTAAACTTGAGTCAAGGATGAAGTGGAAATCAGTAGGATCCAAGTGCAACAAACCTGGCTACTTACTTTGTACAGATAAAATATATTAATTGTGGGCTCTAGAATAATATACATTAAACATGAAACAGTTTTCTACAGAAATTTTAAAAAACCATGACATCTACAGCTGTGGCCACTGTGTGGGTATCTTCCTATGAATATCTGATTGGGCTATGCAGGAGACACAAAATGCTAAGCTAGATTGGTTTTAGCGTTATTCAGAAAGGTTCTTTTGTTCTTAATCTCCTTTTGTTGTATTATCACATCATAGGACACTTCTTGGGTATTTTCTTGTATGTTTTGTCCTTCCTGATATGTGGTCATGGGCGTACTTTCTGTTCCAGTTCATTTTGGGAGCAAGGCTTCTCCCTCCTGCAATTTAATGTGCTCTTTGTGTTTGATTGAGAAATCAGGCCTTGACCACTGAAGCCGCATTATTTTTCTTCCTGTTTTTTAGAACAGAGCGCCAGCACCATGATCTGGCATACTGCCTTACCTTACTTCCTCTCACAGAACGAGGGCTCCGTAAGATGCAAGACAACTTTGACTGCTTTGCTGATAAACTCCAGGACTTGACAGTCTGCAACTACTTCCTGGCTGTGTTAGGCAGGGTCCGTAGGGTGGCCACTAAGCCAGAGATGAAGGTGAGGGTCATCTTTTTTCCCAAGCTAGCAAGATAGTGTATGCCATCTTTTTTTGTGTGTGTGAAGGGAAGAAAAATTAAAAATATCTCATTGCTAGATCATGAACATATAATAATTAATTCTATGATATACAATTTACATTTCTGATCTGTATGTGATATCATTCCTCAGGCTCTTATTGAAGAATTTGAACAGAAGCTCCAAAAGTGCCACAATAAGGGTCTCGATTCCTTCACTGAAGCTCCACAGGAGACCACACACCAAGAAGGCAGTAATATATCTGTGTTGCAACCAATAAAGAAAGTAGTGTCACGTATGTCTGCACTTTATCCTAACACTTCCTAATTCACATATTAAAAAAATATATGTAGCAAAAATATTATATTTGACCACTAAATTAAGCAGTAATTTTCACTATTGACTGAGAGTGTTTTGTAACATTACAGAACATGCTCTAATCTTTTATAGGATGAGGAAAAATGGTACCCAAGTTAAATGTTGAACAAAAGATGTAAGGAAGGTCCAGCAAAACATACAGAGAATTAATGAAAGTGGCTTTTCAATTGCTGTAGAGCACTGCCTAGCACATCCATCCTCCCATCTAATTTTGCAGATTTGCAGAAAAATGTCTAGCTTTCCTATGAAGGAATAAGAGCATAATTTATTAGTCTTTTTACTTGTAGGTGGGAGATTTTACTTCACAATGATTTGATAGGATAATGACTTCTGCAAATTGCTACATGTGTCTCCCCAGTGTTATACTTATCAGCTATACTTACTTGTTCTACTTCCCATACTGAAGGGATAAAAACTGGTTGAAATACTCCCACTTTTACATTTAATTTTATATTAAACACTTCAAATCATCCAGAAACACTATTATCTTGCTTTCTTTACAAATAACACCAAATTTAAGCATGATTCCTGATGACTTGGGTCTTTGGAACAATATGAGATGTGATTTGCAATTATTTGAATGTTCAGTTATTAAAGAAAAATTAAATGTCTTGTTTCGTTTCTTAGGATCCTGTCGGCGACCTCTTCGGGCAGCCAACAGAAAAACTGACTCCGCCTTTATCACTCTTGAGCCCCGCATTACTCGATCCAAGAGGAAGACTTCCAAACACAAAGTTACCATTGTTTTCTCCAGTAATGAAGAGAACAGTCTAGATGAAGGTGAAAATATTTTCTGTCTGAATTTAAGATATTGAACTAGTCAAAATGTATTTGTGAACTTATCTTTTGGGGAGTCCAGAATGCAAGAGCAATTTTTGTGTTAATTTCATCAACCCTATTTAAGCTCTGGATTGTTTGTTATGTTAGAGAGATTATATTTTCATAAAATTAATATGAGCTGTTGCCATACATTTTTTGTCTGTGCCAGTTCCCTGAAGGCCATCTAAGATTTCTTGTTTCTTTCAGAGCTTGATGCTGAATTGACAGCAGAGGAGACCCCCAGCAAAACAACTCCTATTTCTCGTTCGTCTCACCGCTCTCGATGATTACCTGCCATTTTGTGGATTCTGTTGGTTAATGGGAACCAAAGTTTCCAAGATTTCAGAATGAATTGGGTCCCTTTTTTATATTTGATAAAGTTACATGAGATTGTTATTTTATATTTCAAGGCTTGGCATTGTGACGATTGCTTACTCACATGGTTGATAGATTAAAATGTGCCTTTCTGTAAATACATGCTGTAATTATTATTACTTTTGTATTTTGACTTAGGAGCATGACTGAAATTCCTATATGTGCATATTAACCAGAAGATTTTTGAGAACTATAAAAATATATCTTGATATAATATAAGCCAGTTTCCATGTATACATTAATTAAAGAGATGCATTAACATACATAAAGAACAGAGAATTGGAATGTTCTTTTAGGGGATACAGTAATCAAAATGCTTTTTTTTTTTAAATGGAAGTAAGTAATCAAATTGGGAAACAAAATAGAGCAAAATGCAAGTTAAATAAGACAAAACTAATTGTAACCAATGTAAAATGCAATGCGCAAAAAAACTTTAAAAATAGGAGTTCATGGCAGTTAGTGCATCTTGGCTGGATTCAAATGAATTTGAAGCGATCTATGTAGCCATCACACAGGAATCAGTCAATAAAACTAATGAAAAATAAAAAACAATACAAATTTAGAACTCTTGGTTTGATCTGAGTTAAAAAAAAAAAAGGAGAAATGTTATCTCACAAACACAGCACAGATGCATTTGAATAGGAGTGGCGTTCAACCTGTAGAAGAGATCCAGTTTCCAGATTAAAGTCTCCCTAAACAACTTGCACTGGAGAAGTAAGGGATGGCTATTTGAGTTCTGGGTGGCTTTGCCTCTATAAAACACGGTTTCCCAACCTTGGCAACTTGTATGGACTTCAAATCCCCAACTGGCTGGGGAATTTTGGGAGTTGAAGTCAACATATCTTAAAAGTTGCCAAGATTGGGAAACCCTGATCTATAAATTGGAGAGCAGTTGAAAATACAATAAAAACTTGATTTTTGCAGACTAACTGGGGAGAAAGGGTGTCTGTTAAAGCTGAATTTATATCATTTTCATAAATTCCTGCAAATTACAATAAATGTGTCAATTGTCCAGACTTTGTCCATTATTTGAACATGACATCTGAACTAAATGTTGTCCATTGTATCCAAAATTCACTGAAAGAGTCCAAAAATTGATGTATCAGCACACCGCCACAAAACAATAAAACAAATTTAAAATCAGGTGATAGAAACTAGCACCAAGAAATTTTTTCTTATTCTTCCGTGGTTCGTATTATGGCAACTTCATTACAGTATTAACTTGCTCTATACTGCTTAGAAACTTCCATTCAGTTTGAATGGCCACAGGTGTTGAAGGCATCTAGTTTGGTTTTCTGGACATAAAGTAGGGAATTTTCTCCCTAAATCTGCAGGCATCAGGGTCCCTCACTGCATCCTCCCTAGTCACCTATACCTCCTTGCTGTTCCTTTCTTCCGATTCCACAATTTTACATAGTGTGGTTTTTTTTTTGTTTCCTCAGAATTGAATTTATCCAAAATAATGCTATCACAAGAGGCCTGTTTTACTCAGAAAATATATTTTCCTGCTATTTATAAACTTTTATAAGTGAAAGTGTCAAATTGTATTTAGTCCAATATTTCCATGTTACTTCCATTATGTTACTTCATGAAGTACAGGTACAGAAAATTATTCCTGCACAAATATGGATTAGAGCAGGGTCATATAATAATTCTGGCCACGCCAAAAGGCAAGTTGCATTTTGAAGTTCCTTATTCTAAAGCTAAAATAAATGCCCAAAGGTATGGAAAAATTTCCTATTAAGTGTCCTCTTAAAATGTTAATCAACTTTACATTCATGTGTATCACAATTATCTTGAATACTAGAAGGAATTACTCCTATAATCCAGAGGTATTGAGAGTGATTCGCTGCAAATTATATTATGACTACAGAAAATACCAAACTCATAGTAATAAAAATTGGGTTAGGAAAATACAAAACATATTCACAATACTTCAATAATTAAAGAATTTAGGAACAAATAATACAGCAAGTGATTCTAAAACTAGATTAAAAGTAGAAGGAAAACCTACCTTTACACAAGCCCTTGTGATTTAAGGATTGAATAAATTGTTTTATTGTGAAATATGGAACTTTAGAGAAACCCCAAATAATACAAAACTTTTACTCAAAGATTGGTAAGAAATCAAAGTTAAAATCAAATATTCTTTTTTACCAAACCTACAAAGCTGGGCCAAGAACCTTCCCCAGTTTCATAGGTTTAATTTTAGTGATAGTTTCTTGAAGTCACAAATTAGTATCACATTCTCTAAAAACAAATTTAGCTGTTTTTAAATTGGAATTATACAGCTTAGAATAAAATTCAAAAAGCTGAAGAATACACTTAAGGTTTTTATTCCATTCACACATTAATAGTCTAAATCCAGAATTAGCCTTAATGCTGCTGATAATAAGCATCCGTACAATATTCAACTTTGCAAACTTTTAAACAAATTTTAAAAACAGAAAAATAAAAGTTAAAATGATGGGGAAACCAAATTCAAATCAAAACATCAGATTTGTTGCAATTACTTTAAGATGGCTTTAGCCAATGGACTCCTAAATTTGAAAATACTGTTAAACATTTATTTTACTCCGTCAAAGCAAGAATCTTTTGGCCTGAAACTGCCAACCATCTGAGATAGGTATTTGTTCATCTCAAATTATTTCCTGACCATGGGAAATCTGTATTATTTCCCAAAAGATACACCTCAAAAGAACCAAAGCAACTATCAACCACCTATAAACCAAAGTAAGTCAAAAAGAGAAGTCGGAGTATGTGGAAGGAAAGTGCTTTGCCTTGGGGAAAGGATTATCACAGGAAGAAGGTGTTTCAAGCACTATAAAAGCATTTAGCACCATTCAGCTAACAAAAAACAGGAAAAGGAAATCTAGGGAAAGGAGCCTGGATTAGATATCAGACAAGAAGGGGAGGGGGAAGCTTCCAAATCAGTTTCCAACTGTTTTTTTCCCTCCTTAATTCATTTGTACCACAAAATTACAAGATAGCTATTTGTTTTGTTTCTTAGATATATTCAATTTTTGCTCATGATTTCAAGGCAGCTTTCATAGGGATTTCCCTGCACTTTATTTATACAACAACCTGTGAAGTAGTAGACTGAAATGAGAAGTCAACTAATCTGTGAATGGAGTTAAACCTGCATCTCCCTAATCCTAATCCTAGTCTAAACTTTGCCCACTGTGTACTAAACAATTCTGAGAATAACCTTCAAAAGTGTTTATACCAGCAATGCCAAATAAAAATACTCTCTTTGGTTTTGCTGGGACAAAGATTACAATTTTTAAAAAATCTGCTTTCCCAGGACAGCAGCTTGTGTATTTTTATTACGTACTTGAGGTGGACAGAACACTAAAGAATCTTTTTTGAATTTTCAGAATTTGGTGTCAGGACTTCAAGATTCTTCCCCAATCCATGTAGATGTGACTGTAACAATTGGGAGTAATTGAATAATGAAATCGGTCTACAATCTCTATTTGGGAATTTAAAAATTTTTAATAATGATATACAAACATACAACCAGCAGGGAAAAAAAGATAGATGTGACTGCATCGTGAAAGTGGGAAAAATAAGAAATATGGTGATTGCTAAATGTGACCCCCCAAAAAAGGCTTATTAACAAAAACAAAAAAAAAACGTGGTAAAAGACTTGGCCCTTTGAAAATCTTACCCCCTGAGGAGAGATTGGCTTCTCCTGACTTTCCGTGAGAGACTTAAGACCAATTGGCAGTGCCACACAGCACATTTGGCTTGATATTGATATAGGTATACAAATGTTAACACTTGCTGTAAGAACTAAATTGCAACATATTTACATGTGGCTTATTTATTTCTAATTTTCTGGATGATATTAAAAATGTCCATTGATTTTAATATGATTTTAAATCTGATTGATTTGATATAATTGAAACAATGATAGAATCTCTCCACTTTTTAAATAAAACATTTTATTTAGAAATGTAGGAAGTTAGCATCCATCCCTTTTCTAGAAGAATGAAATATTTTAGGAAATATTAAAAAGGCAGAATATTATATTTCCCTGGATGAGAAATGGAGAAGCATGTTTTAAAGACAAAGCAACTCCCATCTTCTTGCCCCCACCCCCACCCTTTGTCAATGGGCCAGAGGCAGAAACTCAATTCCCTCCCATCTTTGTCAATGGACCATCATCTGCAACACAATAGGACCCATCTAGCAACAGAAACTAACACAATAGGACCCATCTAGCAACAGAAACTGACCACAAGGCACCTGGGAAGATTACATCAGTCAGCAAGGCTAGCTAAGACCCCCACCCACTCAGAGTCTGACAACCAATCAGGATACTCTTTCGGGACCCCAGGAAGTTCAAAGCCAGAGAAAGCATAAAACCCAGGGACTCACTGTATCTCACCCCTTTTCTTTCAGGAACTCAAGCCATGTGATCCTGTCCACCATTAAACCATCTTTCCAAGCAGTCTCCATGTTTCCAGTGTCTTTTTCTCCACTTGGAGCTGAACCCAGAAGGATATTTCTTCCTACAGAAATAAGCAATAAGGATGGTTAAAATTTAATTATTAAAAGTAAGTAGTGTATTTTAATTTTTGCCCAACTTCAAAATCAACACCATCATTTTTATTTACGGAAGTCACACAAATTCAATTATAATTTTAGTTCATCTTACCACAAACTTTAAATTACTTTAACAGTAAAAGCTATTAGATCTGACATGCAATAGATGGCAGCAAAATCAACCACATCTTAGTATCTAAAAATTACAAATTCACACTCCTACTGTTGCCAAAGAACTAGATGACTGTGACCACATCATCACCAGGAATTTATGTTGACATAATTATTGTTGTTGCTAGTTATCTTTGGGCTCCCAAAGAAGCATCTGTAGCTTTATAAAAGTAGGAATGCCATTTCCTACCGTTTCCCATTGCTTTTTAGTAGGCTTACAGGCAACAGTTTACAATAAGGTGTAGCTGGCTCCAATTCTGCTCACTTTTAAGAACATAGAATCATAGGTTTGGAAGAAACATTGGAGATCTTCTAATCCAGGGATCCCCAACCCCTGGTCCATGGACTGGCACCGGGCTGTGACATGTTAGAAACCAGGCCATGCAAAAAAGCAAAGTCCCATCCATGGGATGCAGGCAGCATACAAAACCACATCCCCTCCAGTCCATGGAAAAACCTCTCTCCATAGAACCAGTCCCTGGTGCTCCAAAAGGTTGGGGGCCACTGTTCTAGTCCAATTCCCTGCTCAAGGCAGGACCAGGGGTGAAATCCAGCAGGTTCTGATAGGTTCTGGAGAACTGGTAGTGGAAATTTTGAGTAGTTCGGAGAACTGGCAAATACCACTCTGGCTGGCCCCAGAGTGGTGTGGGAATGGAGATTTTGCAATATCCTTCCCCCAGGAGTGGGGAGGGAATGGGGATTTTGCAGTATTCTTCCCCTGGAGTGGAGTGGGAATGGAGATTTTTCAGTAACCTCCTGCCACACCCACCAAGCCACACCACACCCACCAAGCCACACCCACAGAACCAGTAGTAAAAAAATGTGGATTTCACCAATGGGCAGGACTCTTTTACTACTTTTACCAGTCAAATGGTTGTCTAGCCTATTTTTAAAAATTTCTAGTAACGTAGTATCCACAACCTCAAAAGATTAATTGATCTCACTGTCAGAAAATTTCTGTCAGAAAATTTCTCCTTACTTCTCTCTTTAAGAAGCCTCCACCGATTATTTCTTGTCCTGCCCTCTGGTGCTTTGGAGAATAAGTAAATCCCCTCTTCTCTGTGATAATACTGGAAGACAGTGAACATATCCTCCCCAATCCTTCTCTCCTAGTCATCCCTAGCTCTCTCAGCCGTTCATCATACGATTTGATCACCAGACCCTTTATCATCTTTGTTGCTCTTCTCTGCAAACTTTCCAAGGTCTCAATATCTGCTAAATGAGGGTTTTTACTTTTGGATCTCCCTCAATTAATAGGGAATTATTGGACAAGTTGAAGCAACATATTTCTTTGAATGCCTCACATCCATGGTTGTGTTTTAAGAGCAGATAGTCCATGGCAACCCTATTTTCCAATGTGGCATCATAAACTTGTCTGAGTTCGTGATTCAGGCCACCCAGCCAGGGCTTGTGAGATGACATTCAGGCTCTTGGGAATGATGCAAACCAGGCTCCCCTAACATTGGTGGTGTTGCCAGTGGCTAATCCTGGGACACTTATCAGGGAGATGGCAAGAGAGACATATTCTGCTTTGCTTACTAGAATGATGTGAGAGTCACAGTCAAGAGCTAGGGGTTTTCTTCTGGTTTTGGATGTCATTTGGTCTTTCTTGTAGGCAAATTTAGTCTCTCCAGTATTTAGTAAGCTTTCATGAGGTACTAGTTTCAATGAAACTTCTTCACCATCATTCAGATATTCTTCCAATTTTCTTTTTTCTTCCACTATGTGGTATACATGCCACATTCCACGCCCATCTATTTTCCTCAGCAAGTATCGTTTGTCAACATTAGTGCATGAATGAAGAGCAGGAATCATTGTCATTATTTTTCTGGTCTTCCTATCCAGGATTTTAGTTCTGCTTGAATCCATCACACATTACAGTTATATATCTAAAGGCAGAAGTATATATCTAAATAATAATTATTATTAACAATGATTATGGTTGGTCACACAATTAACCATATATTTAGACTGGATTTGGTATTTTTATCCATCTATCAAGTCAGTTGGCCAGCCATATAATTTTTTATAAATAAATAAATTTTAGATCTCATTTAATTATTATCTTTGTTATGTATTAGATTTGTAACAGGGGGATTACCAAAGGAAAGCAAATGGCCAGACTCAGTATATAGCACAGGGCCAGGGGTGGGCTTCAGTTCCCTTAGCAATGGGTTCGCTGCCCCGTTGCTAGGTGGGTGTGGCCATGGTGGCCGTGGCCTAGTCGGCTGCCTGCACCATGGTGGGGGGGGGCATTTTTCACCCTCCCCAAGCTGTGGAGGCTTTCCTTGAGCCTCCAGGAGGGCGAAAACAGCTTCCCCCGGGCTCTGGAGCCCCATTTCCAGACTTCTGGAACCTCCAGTAGGCCCATTTTTCACCCTCCCAGACCCTCCGTGCAGCCCCTGCACTTACCTGGAATGATGAATGGATCGTGTTGAGAATCTTGGGAGGGGTGGGGAAGGGTGGGAGGGGCCAGCCAGGTGTAGCATTGGGGGTTCACCAAACCACAGCGATCCTTGGCTACAGGATCACCCGATCCCTGCCGAACCCCTAGGAGCCCACCCCTGCACAGGGCCATGTTATAGGGTCATAGAATCATAGGGCTGAAAGGAACCTTGGAGATCTTCTAGTCCTTATCTGTGAAACTGCTTTTCCCCAAGGACATCTATCCATCCAGGTCAAATAGAATGGGCACACACCCCTAGTCCCTTCCCCTAAATATTGTTGTCTGGCAGCCTGTTCTATGGAACACTCTACTCCCTGAAGTTCAGCAGGCCTTTACCCTCTTGGTCTTTTGTAAAGCTTTGAAGACCTGGATTTTCTCCCAAGATTAGATAATTGCTCATTAGAACAGGGGTCCCCAACCTTGGACATTAGGGACAATCAAGTTCATAATTTTAAATTTCACAGACCACTAATACGAATCCAGCGCGCTACTTGCTGAAGCACCTGGACTCCCAGGGATGGGATGGGGTCCTTCAGGCACTCTCCCTCCCCTCTCTCCCTGCACTTACAGCAGAGAGAAGAAGCTGGATTTTGCTCTCCATTGCAGACACCAGATCGGTCCTCTGCAAGCTCTTGTCTCTCGAGGAGCCCAACCAAAGTTTCCAGTGCCGCTTCAGGGAGCGCTCCTCGAGAGACGAGAGCTTGCAGGGGGCCAATCTGGCATCCGCAATGGAGAGCAAAATCTGGCTGCTCCCTGGACCAGACGCCATTTACCGCTCCGAGTCCCAAGCAGCAGGAGACAAGGGCTGCCTTGCGCCACTGGCTGGCGCAAATATACCAAGGTGGAATGCTGTTGCCGTGCAAATGAAAGTAGTGCTTTGCTCTTGCAGCTTCCATCCATCCCAAATGCCGCTTCTTCCCGCTTGTGCCACCCCCTCCCGCATCGCCACAACAGCACCATTCATTCCGGATGGTGAGGGTTGCGCTCCTTTTTCCGTATTGCACCACCTGCAAAAATGCAAAAATACGAAAATTTCTCCGCGGACCACCAAAATTTTGATGACCACTGCATTAGAAGGTTGACTTTGCACCAGATCTTTGTTGCTTTTAAGGTTTCAATTTGTTCAATTTTATAGTTTTAGTATGATGTTATATGTTGTTTTAACTTGAGTGGGAGCCACTCAGAATTGGTTAGAAAATGGACAGCTATATAAACGTTTTAAACAAGCAAACAAGTAAATTTGCACTATAAATTGTTCAGTTTTATCTTTCAGTCCAGAAAAGTGTTTACTCATCCAATTTTGGCATGTAAAATTGCAGACTCAAAGCGGCATATTTGCCAAGCCTTGGGAAGCATCTGCCAAAACCTTAGGGAAAGCCACTGCCTGTCATTCAGATCATTTAGGATCCAGTGATCAATGGACTGACCAATTGTTTCATTCTGTATAAAGCTTCTTTTCATTGTATTTTTCATCAATGGGTGAAATTCAAATCAAAGAAGTTTCTATCCTTTTTTTGTATTCATTTCCTGATAGTTCGTTAGTTTTCTAATGCTAGTGACAGCATAAACAATGGAATACTAAAATTCGATGTTCCTCTGTTATTTGTCCTCTGCCCCTGCACAGAGTCCTCGTCGGCAACTGTTTGCTCATCAAACAAAATGTAGTGATTGTGTAAAAGCTCCAAAAGCTTCAGAATGAATTTTTCATGACCTTTCTATAGTAGAAGGCTGAATGCAATCTAGAAAAGTTCCTTTGGTGCCCATTTGAGAAAAAAGTTAAACGCTTGGTAGGCCACACAGTACATTTTGTTTGTGGAGTTGGAAGAAAAGTCTCCAGCTCCATTTCCTTCAGTACAGGTTCCCCACAGAGCTGTGTCGAGTCTACTACTGTTCACCTTGATGATCCACGACTGTTGTGCCAAATCTGCTACAAATCATATTGTGAAGTATGAGGATGACAGGGCAGTGGTGGGTCTTATCCGGGACGACAATGAAGATACTTATAGGGAAGAGGTAAAGGCTCTGGTCGATTGGTGCAATAAAAGTAATCTGGTTCTAAATTTTAATAAAACAAAGGAGGTCATTGTAGATTCTAGAAAGAGCTGACATGGCCATACTCCTCAATATCAAGGATGCAGCTGTAGAGGTGGTCAACAGTATTATCTCGGGGTGCAGATAACTAACAATCTGAACTGGTCTCTCCACACGTCATCCTTAGTGAAGTGTGCAAACCAGTGTCTGTATTCCCTGCATCGGATGAGGAGAGCACATCTTTCTCCTTCTGTCCTGGCCATTTTTTACAGAGACACAATTGAGAGCATTTTAACAAACGGCATCACTGTTTGGTTTGGTGGCTGCAGTGCCTCAGAGAGAAAGTCCATTCAGAGAGCGGTAAGGACAGCCGAGAAGATTATAGGAAGCTGGCTTCCTGACATTCAGGATACTGCTTATAAGTGCTATGTGCTTAGAGCTCAAAGCATTAGAGACCCCTCACACTCACTTCACGGTCTGTTTCTGTTGCTCCGCTCTGGGAGGAGGCTTCGAAGTATTTCTAGCAAGGGTACCAGATTCTGAACAGCTTTCTTCCCTATGCCATCTGTTTGGTAAACTTGCAAGATTCGTTTTTCTCGCCATGTACAAGTATACATCTGGATTAGACTGTTGTTTCTCTGTGTCATATAATATATGTGGGTATATGCATAATTTTGTATTTATTATTTATTTATTTTGCCATGTTTATGTAGTGTAGATTGGAGGTCCAGGGGTGTTTCACTTATCTTTGCTACTGGTTCACTCACGTGCGCGCCACTTCGCACATGTGTAGATTGTATTTGATGACATCTGCATGGGTGGCCAGAGCCTCCTGCCACTGCTGCTACCAATTCGCCCGAACCGGGGCAAACCGGTAGCAACCCACCACTTTGGGGGTTGTGACCTTTTGAGCGCTGTATGCAGTGAAATTTTATTTCAATGTATGCCAATTAGTGTACATTCAAAGTGACAATAAAATTATTCTTATACTTAGACTGGTGGGTGACAAGTTGTGCTGCTTGGTTACTTAAACCGTGATTTCCAATGCAAGAAATTATTTTATGCAGATTATGGTAATAGGGCCCACCAACCCCTTGGCATTTTGTGAGCATCAAATCATAAACTAGCCATTTGACCTTTTGATAAAGGTTATAAACTCAGCCAGGGCTAAACTTAGTCCCTTGGTTGTTCTGTAATACAGGGAATACTGGTTGGGTGATAGGAATCAACTTACATCCTGAGACAGATAAGCTTTCTCCAGAATCCCTTGGAATCTACTCTCCACCTGCTTCTCCTCAGCAGCTCTTCAGCTGTTTTCTCTCTATTTTCCATATAGCACAAAAAATAATTGAGTTTCCATTATTATGGCTGAAAAATTCAAGTAATCATTTTTAAAAAGACCTTTCATCTTATTCACCCATTGCTCAGAATCCTACTTGAAAGTATAAGCACATAAGTAAGAAATTGACTGGATTTTATGTGACCAGAAATTTTAAAAAATGAAGGCCTTAATTCTTGCTATTAGGTTTGATCTATTTTTAATGATAAATTTGATGATTTAGAATTCTCAAAAGACAACACTGAGCAAAATCATTTCTACATAAGTGAAGTACTCTTTTAGTCTTTAAAGAGAGGTTATAAATGCCCATGATTCAGATCTATGAACACAGGTATCACTGCATCCACATAAAATATATAAACACTGAACAACATTATCTCTGTATATCTTATGTCTAAGTCTAAAGTCTAAAATGTACCATTTCACATTTTGTCAATGCTTATTAGCCTCGGTAAATATCAAATAGCGTAAGTTAAGGTGACATCTGATCTGCAGTGCAGACATTTATTGGAGTACCCAGAGGGTAAGTAAGTAGTGCAGTTGGAGATGAATCATATTCAATTTTTTTCCTGAGAACTGCTAAGTACCATTTTGAAATCAAAGTTATACTATGGCCAAACAGATCATATATAGGTCACAGAGGTGGAGATTTACTTTCTCCTATCTCTAATCTGTAAACCCATTTAGTTGTGCTCATTTCACAACAGCAATGTATCACTATTTTTTAAATTAAATATTACTAATATTTAATTTTGAATTATTAGTAATATTTGATTAAACATTACAAATATTAAATATTTTGAAGTAGCATTGCATATGGCAACTGTTCCCAGGATACTCTATGCATACAATTTGATCTGAGGAAGAATGGCAAACAAAGTTGTAGAAAGTATAACTCAGTGTCCAAAATAATTTTGTATTTCAAAAGTAAACCTGATAATTTACAATGCTATATATGACCTTGCACCATATATGAAATATGGGTTTCTCTTAAATAAATCTTAACATTCTTCAGTAAATATTTGTTAAATCATAGTAGATCTTTAATAGCTTGAATAGAATTTATTGTAATTTTTAATCTTATTTTAAGGTTTATATTATATTGCAGTAGTTATTACTGTAGATATTTATATATTGTTTGGCTGTTAACAACAACCTGGAGTTTTCAAAATATATTTGGCTAAAACTAATGAAATATTGAAAATTGTAACCTAATTCTATAGTGCTTCTAAATTCCCCGTTTATTCACTATGTGTATTTTTCTCTTTCCTTTCCTTTAATGAAAATGTAATAAAAAGTAATGTATTACCAGGAGAAACTTTGGCTTCTACTCATTTTGCTTGTTTGCTTTGAGGCATAATTTCTGGTGATTTGCTAGAGTGATATTCCTACCACTTACTCCTGCTTAACATAAAACATGCCTGCATCCCCGCATAGCATGATCTCTATCACAGCAATATACCTCCTTGGGCTGTGGACTGCCAGAGGCTGCTAAGGCAATATCCATGGGCTTTGTAGCCAACTCCAATTGTATTGTGCAAAGGGGGCAAGATTGCAGATTCAATTGATCCGCGCAGCCCATTGTAATGAGAAGGCGGGATTTCCGCCGTCACGTTCCTCCAGTAGAATTCTAGGAGGAACTTCAGTTTTTTCTCCTTATTAGACATGCTGCTTGCACTTAAGTAGAGAAAAGGCTGGAGAAGGGAGGAACTTTGTTGGGTCAATGAGCAATGCGAGTAGCCTTTGCGGGAGGAATGCAGAAAACTAATGAGAAAGGGCCTCAGTTGGGGGAGGGAGAGTTGTCCTGAATAAACATGAGTAGAAGTACGTTGCAATGACCAGAATTAATCTGCAACTCATAAATATATCTAGGATTTATATGGGTTGAGTTGTTCTTTCAAATACACACATTTGCTTCTAAACACACTAACTTCGTATTTCATGATTGAGTGGTCCTTAGGCATGTGAAGAAACAAATGAAACAAAATGTAACAGATGGTCTGATACAAGTTGTTACACTAATTTGCCTAATAATGCAACCCTTTTGCAGTTACACAGGACACTTACCCAATGCTTCTGCATTGGACTGCTTTTTAAGAGAGCTTTGTGTAGAAGTAATTTTTAGCACAGTTATAAATATATCTCCTCTTGTGAGATGGTTGCGTGGAGATGTAAGAGGCTCCCTCTGATAACAGATTATGCCTTGACTTGTAAAGCTAGGGCAATTCTTTTGTTTGGGATGGGGGAAAGAGTTGGAGGGAAGGATATGCTTTTCAATTTATAATCGGTCTGTCTTGGAAGGCTATGTTTCACCTCTAATTCTGTTACTATTTCAATTATGGCACACACATTTCCTCTTTGGGCTGGGACGGGAAAAAGGAAAAGAGCTGCAACTGAAGTAATTTTGTGGTTTCTCCTACTAATCTCAGTGCAAGTAATTTGACAGAATTATGCATGGTTGATCCAATAATGAGCTAAATTATGTTGGTGAAATTACAGAATCAGAATTTGGACATCCTTCATGATTTTTCTGCACATAATACTCAGGTCTAGAACAATCAAATGATAGTCAGGTTTATACTGTATAAGCAAATAGCCAAAATGTACATGATTTAGCTTAAGCCTATCCTTTGAATATAGACATTAACGTTTTACTAAAAATGGTTTATGGCTTAGATATGGACTGCCTTTCTGTGTTTTGAGATACTGTCCTTATACTTAAAAAAGAGGTCTTGAATCATCCAATCCCAATGCAACTGCATCTTTCAAGTTGTCTAAACTTTCCTGGGATTCAGCTGTTTCGGCAGAAGCTCCAACATTTGACTGCTAAAGATTTCAAGCAGAATTGATTCACAGTATTTTGATCTATATGAGTTATTTCATTGCTTGTTTTGTTTCATGAATCATTTTTTGGGGAAAATAATACATATCAAACCATGTTCCATAAAAGTGACTCTAGTTATTACTGCAATTATTTAGAGTCAGATCTTCCTAAGAATCTTGTAGGGGAGATAGATTCCGATTCCTGCATTAAACTGCTTCTAAATATGTGGGTTCTGTTTTATGATCACAATGAATACAGGGATTGGAATTATTACATGAGAACAATGTTTTTCTAATTCCAGCATTCTCTCAACAATGGTTGACTAAGCATCTTTGAACAAGCAGAGCATGAAGGAATGTGATTTCTTTCATGCTAGTTTTCCTAAATCATACTCACAGAACAAGCTAGACTGTAATGGCTTTGGCTTACTATATCGTGTTAACCCAATCAATAGTGGGTTACAATACTTACTTACTACGTAGTTAAACGCAAACCACAACTTAATGTGTTGGTTGCATGAACCTGGTGATAACATGATTCGTCCTGTGAACTTGGCAAACATTCAAGGTTTAGGAAGCGGCTTTGATTCCAAAGTACTTTGTCGAGATTGCAAAAACGCCGCAGGTGCCAAACTTTCATTGTAACCGATTGATAAACCAGCTGCCCTGCCGCCATAAGCAAAAGGGATCGATTTGGCATGGCGATTAGGGTCAAACAAGCGTTTTGAGGAGTTGTGGAGGCCACCGAGCGAAGGCTGAGGTGTTCGGTGGCGGGGGAGAACAAAGAGTCTTTCTCTGAGCCGGACTGAAAGCAGGGCGGGAGGGAAATGGCGCCGGATTTGGGGCTCTCCATTAACCTCCCCTCCGCCGCCTCCTCGCGCTCTGATTCGATGTTGGCGCTGGAGGTCGGGCCTCGTTATTACCATACCGCGCTGTATAAAGGGGAGAGCCGAAGGACCCTGCCTTCTCACCTCCTCACTGCACTTCGGAGCTGAGTAAGGTCAGGACCTCTCTGGTAAGCGCTCCCTTTGAACGGGGTATTTGTGGGGGGGAACTCCTGATATTGCAACTTTGGTGGGCGGGTGGTTCGAGAGAGGCAAGCCAAGAACGCTGCGGTGAGCGGTGGATGGGTACAGTACTACCGTCCCATGCAAAAGACCCGGCTTGGGCCTTGTTGCTGTGGGCCGGCTGGGAAAGGGGAGCCGGTTTATAGACGAGTGTAGTCTGTGCCGGCCGAGACTGAACTGGAACTGGAATCTTGCATGGTGGAAGGAGGGTGTGTGGGAGCCGCAGCCGCAGCCGCGGAAACCAGGATGCACGACTCGGGGCGGCGTTTTCGGCTCCCGTGAGCGAGGAAGGCGGGAACAAAGTTTCGAGGAAACTTACAGGGATGGGTAAAGAAGGAATATTCCGGAAAGGCAGCTGCGCCCCCCCCCCCGCCCCAAACTTTCGCAGGAGTGGAAGGGGTCGCAGGCCGTCCATCCGAGTCTGAGGTTTCTTAATTCGCCTCCCGTCTGTTGGTCGTGAGGCGGCGCGGCTCTCTCAGAAGGGGGAAAAGTGTTCGCGGGCGAGAGGGGAAGGAAGTTGGGCGAAGGGCGAGAAACGGGGTTTTAGCACGGGCGTTTATCGGCTCCGCCATAGTTTAAAGCCTGCAAGTCAGGGGTCTCCAACCTTGGCAACTTTAAGCAGCTGGCTGGGGAATTCTGGGAGTTGAAGTCCACCAGGCTTAAAGTTGCCAAGGTTGGAGACCCCTGCTGTAAGTGACTCTTGAGGCGGAGGGAAAAGACGGGGAAGTTTCTGGAACCGGTTGATGAAATTTGCCTCCTCTTTCTCTAGGAACGGTTATTCAAGCGGCCAAGATGGTGAAAGTTGGTATCAACGGGTGAGTCCGACGGGGAGCGGACGTGCAGCGAGTCTGCCTATGCATGGCAGGGAGGGAGGATGGGAGGGTGGGGCAACCCTCGCACGGGAGCTTGAATAACTTTTTCGGCCAATAGGGGGACTCTGGTGCGGGGATGGCCACTATTGCTGTCCAGCCTGAGCTTCTTGCAGACCTTGGGAGGCTGCAAGGGGAGCTTCCAGCCCCAGCTTTCCTTTCCAAGGACATCTAGAAGTCATCCCGGCCCTCCCCCTTTCCAGCAGCTGTTTCTCTCCCAACAGGATCTGCTTGTGTCTTTCTTGGCACTCTTTCTGTTGCTCAAGTGGCACCCTGTATAAAATTTTTAAGGCTGCCATCTTTGGCCTTTTTTATTTCAATGTGCTCGGGGGCAGCTGAAGCACATGGAGCAAAGCTTGTGGCCACAATGGGTACAGGAAACCCCAGACTGACTCATTTTCCTAAACATTAATTGCTGAGTCATTCCTGCCAGGAAGCTACAATAGTTCTCTGATCATCTCTATATTGCTTTTAATTCTACATACTTTTCCCCTGATACCATGCTGAGATACAGAGCATCTTATAATGTCTGCAAAGGTTTATATATCCTTCGATCTGAAGGGCCTATTAAGAATGTGACCTTCTAGCTCCCCTTAGCAGCCAAAAACTGTAACCAGATAACTCCAGCTGGGTATCTGAGAGGACTGGCTCTAAAGTTAGTGTTTGACCTTTCTGTAGCAGGATTGGGGGGGCGGGTATAAAGAAGGGAGTTTCAAATAGCATTCCCTAGGAAAGACAAATGGGAAGATGCAACTCAAGTTCTGCCCAATGGTATAGGTGTACACTTTATCAGTGTATAAAACGGGTGAAATCCAGAAGGTTCTGACAGGTTCTGGAGAACTGGTAGCAGAAATTTTGAGCAGTTCAGAGAACTGGCAAATACTACCTCTGGCTGGCCTCTTAGAGTGGGGTGGGAATGGAGATTTTGCAGTATCTTTCCCCTGCCATGCCCACCAAACCACGCCCACAGAACCAGTAGTAAAAAAAACTGGATTTCACCACTGGTATAAAGACTGATAATGAAATAACAGGAACTGATTTTTAGAGCTTGACAGACAGGTTAAAAGATTTATTGGCAGAGGTTTTGGGTGTGAAAACCCTCTAGTCTCAAGGTAAGAAACCCCGAAGCATTCTTTCTAGTTAGATAACTCTTACAGACTTTCCATAAAGCAGCCTTGTGCAGGTGTAAAATTGTAAAAGCTTCAGTTCCCCTTTATTCTTTTATTAGTCATAAAAATCTGAAGATTTTGAAATGTTTTAAAGCAATCTTGCTGATTTAAGAGGGAAATCCTTTCCAAACTGCAACCTGTATGGTAATTTCAATATGTGTTAATGCTGAATTATTTTGCAAAAGAAAGAAGGTGGATTTTGAAGGAGGATGGCCACAAGTTTGGGGGATAGAGGGGAGTTATTCAGTTTCCTGCAAGGATGCTCTTTGTTTCAAATACAAAGCAGTCACATGATCCTCTAAAGCCACATACTGTTTTAAGGCTCTGAAGTATGTCTTTTAGAGTGACATCCTGCCCTCCTCCCAGCCTCTTATTTTCTCATTGGCCCCTTACCTCTGTAAAGAAACTGAGAAGAATTTTCTGAGCTGTATCCTACCAGTCTTTATTCTGGTACTGGTAGATGATTGCTTTATAAGCCTGGTGAGTGTCTCCATTTGAATTCTGAAATTTGCTAAGAGTAGAACAAATCAAACATGGAACTCGGGCTGTATATTTCAGTGACAGTTACCAGTATGTCTCTCTAGGGAAGTTTTGCTACAATTTAAAATACCAGAGAGAAGGCTCAAATAGACATTCAGTGTTAAAGCAGAAAGTCTATCCTGAATAAATTACCTTTGCCCAGAACTAGATTAAAATTTAGGAATAAACCAGAAATAGTTATAGGGTATCTTAAGAAGTGTTTTGTAATACAAATTTCATCCTTATTTTGCATAGCCACTGTTAATAAACTATGTTAATGGTTCAGATCTTTTGCAGGACACCATGTTAATTTGTCTAATATTTGCCACTCAATATGTATAGGCCACCTGTTTAGGTAGTTACTTCAGTCTGTTTCTTTTCCTATCCAAAAAAGTGACCCTTGATGCTTTCTCAAACTGCTTTCCTGCTTTTACATACATGTTGGGCTGAATTAGTTCTCTTAACCCCAGGGTGTCAAACTGGCGGCCCATGGGCCAGATGCATCATGTGCAGGCCACGCCCACCCCAGCTCTGCAAAGGGAAAAAACATGATAAGTCACGCGATAGCAACGTGACGCTGCAAGTTTAACATCCATGTTTTCACCCATTCTGGAGATAACAGTTGCTTTTTATATTTTTCTTCCTTTAGTTTTGGCCGTATTGGCCGTCTGGTCAACAGAGCAGCAATCCTCAGTGGTAAGGTCCAAGTCGTCGCCATCAATGACCCATTCATTGATCTGAACTACATGGTAATAACCCTCTGTTGTTCTTCAGGGGGCCTTTTTAAGGCAAAACAAGTTACACTCGATCATAGAAACTTTCATGTCAACAAATAACACTCCCCTCCAATGTTCTAGAAACTTGTCCCAATAAGCTACACTGACTTAATGTTATGTGTCTTAATTTCAGGTGTACATGTTTAAATACGACTCTACTCATGGCCGCTTCCATGGCACTGTCCATGCTGAGAATGGAAAACTTGTCATCAATGGACAAGCCATCACTGTTTTCCAAGAGTGAGTAGTATCCCCTCCATTCAAGTTTTCTTTACTTGTGTAGTCTATTCCTTTCCTGAAGAATCTAAGCTGGTCCTTCTCTCTTCTTGCCAGGCGTGATCCTGCAAACATTAAGTGGGGTGAGGCTGGTGCCGACTATGTTGTGGAATCAACTGGGGTTTTCACCACCACAGAAAAAGCTAGTGTAAGTATCTGTTACAGGAGGAAGGAGCATTGTACAAATTTCTGCTGTAAAGAGAGGTATACACTTCTGATACTGACGGAAAATTTGGATGCCATCTGGATTCATAAGTGTTTTGTATTCTATTTTTATGAGAGTTGCGAAGAATGGGACACGACTTTGTAACTGAACAACAAAATTCTATTTTATTTTTTTAAAATTGAATGTGTTAAGTACATATGCTCAAAACACCTATCTCCTGAGGAGGAAGTAGATCCATTGATGAAGTGCTATGGTGAAACAATATTTTTGGCATTTGGACATGGCCACCTTAAATTATTTATCTGCTTAGGCGCCTGAACTGTGAGATGGGTGGCAAATAAATTTTATAAATAAAAAAATGATAAAACATTTCCATCATACTATATGAGAAATCCAGAAAAAAGAATTTTCATAGCAATGTGACTAGATGCTTCTTAAGACTGTTGCTTGCTGTCCAGTCTTGGATTATTTGTATTCTTTTTAAAGACAAGGTAAAATGTTACTCTTTTTCCTTATAGGCTCACTTGAAGGGTGGTGCTAAACGTGTTATAATATCTGCCCCATCAGCTGATGCTCCCATGTTTGTGATGGGTGTCAATCATGAAAAATATGACAAGTCTTTGAAAGTTGTCAGGTGACTATGGGGGAAAGCAAGGTGGGGGGGGAGGTGGGGAAGCAAGGCTATATTGCCAGAATAACATGAGTTTTCTAAAATGGTGCATGCCCATCCATTGAGTGCTTCTTCCCTTTTTTTTTCCAGCAATGCTTCTTGTACTACCAACTGCCTGGCACCACTGGCCAAGGTCATCCATGACAACTATGGCATTGTGGAAGGTCTTATGGTATGTGAATTGCACAAGTTCCACTGCTTCTCCAACACTTAAAATAATTCAGAGTTGTGTTGCATAATGGTGAAATGTTAAACGGGGATGGTGATCATGTGTGCAAATATTTCCTGTGTTACCTGGAATAAATATTCAACTTTAGATGGTATAAATGGTCTATCCTGCTTTTCCTATTCCAGACCACAGTTCATGCCATCACAGCCACACAGAAGACTGTGGATGGCCCCTCTGGGAAGATGTGGAGAGATGGCAGAGGAGCAGCTCAGAATATCATCCCAGCATCCACAGGTGCAGCCAAGGCTGTAGGCAAAGTCATTCCTGAATTGAATGGGTAAGCCTTCCTGAGCACGAAGTGCAAATGATTGCATCATAAGCCAAAACAAGGACTGTGTATATCTTAACCTGAATCTTTTCCTACATTCACAGGAAGCTCACAGGAATGGCTTTCCGTGTCCCAACTCCAAATGTTTCTGTTGTGGACTTAACATGCCGCTTAGAGAAACCAGTGAGTATTCCTACAGTAAAGCAGTTCTAAGACTGCTTTACTGCTTGTACAAAACTAAGGTTAAAAAATCTAGATCAGCAAAGACATTCAGAAAATTCATGTAATGGTTAACCAATGCTTAGCAGTCCAAATCTGATGGTCCTTACCTTTCTAGGTTTTAGGGAATTTGTGGTGGGGGTGGATGGGTGCCAGATTGGGAAATGCTGCTCTAAATGTATTGCAATCAAGTTCTTTGTAACTTAAGTTAGGAGTGGGGAACTTGTGGTCCTTGAGATTTTGAACATGCTTCTTGCCAAGACTGTTTGAATGGCAGCAGATATTGGTGAGAATGAATTGACCATCAGCTTGCTACACAGTAAGAAATCTGGGCAGAATTCAATTATTTAATACTTCTGTCTCCCTCACTTGCTTTCTTAGGCGAAGTATGATGATATTAAGAAAATGGTGAAGGCAGCTTCTGAAGGCCCAATGAAGGGTATTCTGGGATACACAGAGGACCAGGTAAACTGAAAATTTTTGATGATACAAAAATAACTATCGGGCCCATTGGAGCGCTTTGTAACAATTTTGATAATGTGATTAGAAATTTTACAATAGTTTTTAGGTATTGTAGACAATAACTATGTAGTCATAAAATATGCTTTTTCTATTCTGCCTTCAATATGTAAAATGTGGCCCTCTAGTACAGCCAACCATTCAATCTAGGTTCATTTGATTTGTCTCATAAATATACACGGAGGCTTAATTTTGAGACTTCGCTCTTCAATGCTTATCTTCATGGATTATAACATCTACTTCTTCTCCCCCAGGTGGTCTCTTCTGACTTCAATGGCGATACCCACTCTTCCATCTTTGATGCAGCTGCTGGCATTGCTCTCAATGATCACTTTGTCAAGCTGATCTCCTGGTAAGAGATGGAAGGGGGTAGATGATGGCTGTTAGTTGGCTTATTGGATTTGGGAAGAGATAGAGGTGCAATGTTTAATATTCTGATATGTGGTAGCAAGCAATGGCTTCATGCTGCCTTTTTTTGCTACTGTTATTTTTCTCAAGACTAAAAAAACCCTCCTTTCTTTCTTAGGTATGATAATGAATATGGATACAGCAATCGTGTGGTAGACCTGATGGTTCATATGGCATCTAAGGAGTAAAGACTGTGCAGTTTTCTTTTTCTTACAACTTGGCTCTGTATTTTGCAGTTAGAGGCACTTTGTTCCATCTGCCTCTGAGGAAGTAGAGAGGCTGGAAGAAACATGAATGTTTCAATAACATCTCCCCTCTTAATAAAGTAATCACTGTCTCAGACAATTGTCTTCTCTTATGTAGCAATATTGGGACTGAGGTTGTAAATACAAAAGGAGATTTTCCAAAGCTTAAGATCTGGCTTACATTTTGCAATACACCCACAGTATATTTGCAGGCTCCAGGGTACAGCTGCCATCTGAAAATACCTTACCTTACCTAGTATTCCAATTATGAAGAATCCTTTTTTAATCCTGGAGTTTGGTTTCATTAGGGAAATACATTTGGCACAGGCCTTTATTTTATCCCTTCTAGAATCCATTTTAAAAAGCATTGCTTTTCAACTTGCATAAATTTACCCAATATTTTTGTGTTAAGTTCCTCTAAAATATATGAATAGTTATTATGATCTCCCACTTTAGAAATAGGCTGCTGATTCTTAAACTCAGGTAAAGTATTAAAATAGCTGAAACTTATCCAGGCTTTGTCCCTTCCACAATCCTGAATAGCTATACATTAAGTGGTTTTATTGTATTACCTGTAGCTCAAAAACATGTCAATTTTTATTTTTCCCCACTTCCTTCCCACTGTGGACTGAACTAATGGGATTTATGGGATGATGAATGAATTCTGTTCCTGCAGAACTGTATGAAATTAGAAAATGCAAATGCTACTCATATTACATGAACTTGGGCAAGCTGAAATGACTATACACTTCCTGTAGCAGTGGATTTAATGATATATACATTTTCATATGCAAACAAGAGTGACACATTTTGTTGAGAAAAATCCTTGTGGAGGAAATTTTGTATTCTGAGATCCCTTTGACCTGCCAGAGGAGGGCTGCAATACTGGTGGGTGGTGAGAAGGGCCTTGAACTTCCTAGTGTAGCCCTGGCCCCATTTCCTGCCCAGATACATAACAAAACTGCTGGTTATCAATTAGTTAATATTTCTGCTGCTATCCTCTATTCTGGAAGAATGAACAATCTTCTGAGTTGGTTTCCCTGCTACCTCTGATCTACTCATGCGAGATGGGCTCCCCCAGTCTGCGCAACTTGCAAACATGAGTAAAATCCTAATGGTGGCAATAAAGATGAACAAAGAAAAATCTGCATGCCTATCTGCAGTCCTTTCATATACTGCAAAGGGATTACAAAGTGAGCATTTGGAGTCTGGAAGTAAAAACAAGATTGGTTATGTATTCATGAATAATAAATGAATATCAATTTGATAACAGTTAAATTTGCTGACATTACAAAATCATGAGAAAGTTAGTTTTGAAATTCCATGCGGACTAAATCATTGACAATGTAGAATGCATTCTAATGCAGAATTTAATTGCCTTGGAGGTCATTTCTACCAAAAAGAAAAGGGAAGAATAACTTCAGCTTTTTTCCCCCCATCATACCTGGTATCTTGCTTTGAGTCAGCGTTGTATTGACTCCTAGTTATTGCCTGGACATGACCCTACAGTTTTCTTGGAAGTCATGGTCTTCTGAGAAGCCTATTCCTATTTCTTTATTAAACATGTTTTTTATTAAATAAGTATTTAATAAAATAGTATAAAAGCAATTTAAATTTGAAGAGAAGAATAGAAAAAAGAAATAAAAAGACAGAAAATAAGAAATAAAAGCGGCTTCCGATTTTAACAGCACTTACATGGTATTACATTTTACCCTCTCTAAGTTTACAATGTAATATCCTTTCCATGATCTCCCCTTTCTAATCATCAAATCCATAAATCTCCAATTCATTTTTTCTTTTTTTCAGCAGAAAGGTCCAGAAGAGGTTTCCAGTCACTAATAACTGTAGCTAATCTTTAAAAATTTTGCCATCTCTGGTAGTTCTATCATTTTCATCAACAATTCCTCTGTTGTATTTCTGAGTTTTTCTTACCGTATTTCTAATCCTAGTAAAGAGTTGTGTCATGATTCAGAAGACCTTTTTGTTTCAATGAAGAATTATATTTTTATTTATTCCCAGCTTTATTATTTTTACAAATAACTCAAGGTAGCAAACATATCCAACACACCTTCCTTGTAATCATACTTGACCTACATGTGTAAATAACCTGGTCATAAGTTTCAAGTAACGTCAGGCCTTCATTACGATTTCTGTTTTAAAGCAATATATGTAACTACTGAACATAACTGCTTTAGGACGTCTGAAGATTTTAGCTATGACACTGATGTGCCTACTTCCATGGAAGTTAATTTTTTTTTTTTTTTTGCTCTTGTCCTTTTTTTCTCAGTCATGGCAGCTCTTGTGATATTTAGCTGGCATTTTGTCTAGCTTGTGATTTGTTGAAGATTAAACCTCTAATAATTTCTATAAGCAAAAAACTTAAAATGGTAAATTATATTACTTATCATATCACCCTTCCGTCCTCTGTTTGTCCTCGCTTGCAAGATAATGCAGTTATATTGAACTGTAAGAATGCAAGAAATGTTATATAAATAGCAATAGGAGGCATCTGTCCCCTTGGAAAAGGGACATAATAAAACAGTATATGAATACAGTTATTAAATTAACTGGTTAGGAATAACTGGCTACCCATTTGGGAGACAGTAAAGTTATCATCACTGTGCTTCAAACCTTGAAGGCAGTCACAATGCTAGCCTATGAAACCAGCACACCTCTACTCCATTTAACAATTTTTAATGGAATGTAAGCACCGAACTCCACGGAGTTCCTTTAATTCCTTTAGCTTCAGCTGAGAATCCTCTAGATGGCTCTCCAGGGCAATAAAACATGCTTTAATATGCTGACAGTGATTGCAAGGCTGGTGGATCCGGTGTTCCTGGGGTTTTCTGTTTTCTGCAAAACAGATATATTTCCACCTGCACCCCACCCCGTAAATAAGGGAAAGGCCCATCATTTATGCCTCCAAACCAGGTTTGCCTCTAACAATGGCATTTCCCAACCCAGCGAATATTGCAGCAGAATGTTGAATGTGTGAAGTTCTGTGTGAGTTTTGGCTGGGAGAGGGAGAAACGTGGAGCAGAAATGGCTGCAAAGAAAGGACATGCAGGTTCATCTTAGGACATTTTAAAATCCTTCCATTCCCCACCATCCAGTCAGAGCTGAAAAAGCTTCTTGGATGAGATGAGATGAGAAGCGAAACGTGTTCAAAGAAAAAACAAGAAAGTCCAATTGTTTCTTGGAAAAGCTCCTTTGGGACACCCCGAGATGACCAGACACTATTTGTGGGGTTGCAGCATGCTTGCAATTGTAAGGTAAAGATTGGTACAGTATGAAATGGAAGCTTACAATTGCATATTCTATTGCTTTTAAGAAACACCACAAGAGCTTGTAGTTAGATGCATTAGAAGATTTTAAATAAACTCCTTAGATGTATGAATTGAACTAGTTTCTCTTTTTCAATCATTGAACAGGCCAAGAAGAACAATGATTCTCAGTGAAGATTAATTATTGTGAAAAATATTTTGAATATGATTCGGGCGGGAGGGGGACCTAAGTAAAACCAAGTTAACAATTTTAGATGTAGCTGTGCTTTCTGGCACAGGGCGCCACAAGCAACAATTGACATTTGGACACTTGAACAAAGCTAACTCATGAAATATGGAGACCAGAGAGGTCTCCCAGTAACAAACTGGATTAGTATAAAAATCTGGCAAAAAGCTTTTAGCTGCTTCAGCAAATGCAAATCTGTATCTGCAACATGGCTTCCAACCTGTTCAAAATGAAGTTCTGCTAAGGACAAATGCAAACAGAAAATAAAGACATCCCAACCTGTCTGATAGCAGATGAGAGCTGAGAATGAAAAGATGTTTCAACACTGTGTTCTTTCCTCTCAGTGTTCATCTTGAAACACAAGACTTAATTTTGAGCTTTATGCTCTGCAGCTCTGGAAATCTGAAAACTCTCTTCAGGCTGGTCTCCCTACTCTTATTGTTTAGGACCAAACACATCTAGATCACTTAGTCTCTTCTCCTCAGGTTTAGCTTCCATTCCCTGAATCAACTTTCAATCCTCCTGTATCTCAAAATCTTTCTTAAAGTTTAATGCTCAGAATTAGAAACAGTACTCCAGGTGAAGCCTGACCAATTGATGTAGTGGAATTAGTGCTGTCCTTAGGAAGTTTCCTGTACCTTTAAAACAATGGGCTACTACAGAAAATAGATGCAGCATGAGTTAGCAGAAGCACTCTGCACCATTCCTGTAGGAGGAGGAGTGGCAGAACCTGGGGGCAGAGTTAAAAGAGGGATCAGCCTGGAATCTCTACATAGCCACAACAGAACTAAATCCAACCCTCCTTGAATTCCATTGACCATTATCTAGCACCAAAATAGTGCTGACCATTAGTTGAGTCTATTCCTATGCATAGACATGGGCAGCAAGCAATAAATCAGTTTCATTAGACTTTCATGTGTGGACCTGATCTTTCCTGCCTGACATGCATGTTTCCATTTAATATGTCTTCAATTGGTTAGTCTGAAGTTCTCAGGATTTTCAATCCTTCTCTCCTCTTACATAGTTCATTTTCCCCTCTTTTCTCACATTCGCTTGTGAGGTTCAGGTTCTTATTTGACTTGCTCTCTCTTCATAAAGGAGGATGGCACAGTTCTTAGCTATGGAGAAGCTTAGGTAACTCAGCCTACAAGATACTTTCCTACAAAAATTTGGGAACTATATTTCTACTGATGTTGCTTAAAACTGCATGTGCCCTTTTAGCTGCCAAGGTCCTTATCAAGCATATTGTTACTGAGCTAGGCATTCCTCATCCTGTCTCTACATTTGATTTATTTGTTTCTCCTAAGTAAAGAACTTTGCATTTCTCGCTAATGTTATGTTATTTTGGGCCCATTTCTCTAATTTATAAATAGTTTGAATGCTTCTATTTTTAGATTGTTTGCTATTCTACTGAATTCTGTCGTCTGCAAATTTTGATAAGCATTGTGTCATCTTCATCTATTCCATTAATTAAAATTAGTACTAGGCTAAGGTGACCAGATTTTAACATTGGTAAAGAGGGACACCATTGTGGGCGTGGCTTATTTTGTGGGCGTGGCTTGGAGGTCATGTGACTGGTGGGCATGGCTTTGAGGTCATGTGACCGGGTGGCCATGGCTATGTGTATAGGGACTACTCAGAGGGCTGAAAAAAGTCATTTCTGACAGGTCCTCGCACTTTTGACCGGTCCTCACACTTATGACCATCCTCACATTTTTGCCCGTGCAGCATTCTTAACAACCATGTCACTCATTTCACAACTGCTTCTCTTCACCATGGTGATAAGATAGGGCAAAAAACGTAAAATGTGAGGACAGTCGTAAGTTCGAGGACTGGTCAAAAGTGCTAGGACCAGTCAAAAATAACTTTTTCAGCCCTCTGAGTAGTCCATATGCATAAAAGGATACAGCAATAGAGAGGGATGAAGGAAGGGAAATTAGAGTAGGAGTGAGGGTAAGAGAGGGAGGAAGAGAGGAGGAGAAGGAGAAAGGAAGAGGAAGTAGGGAGGAGAAAAAGAGGGTGGGGGGAAGAGAAAGTAAGAAGGAAAGAAAAGAGAGAGTTAGTAGGTTTGAGGAGAAAGATTGCTGTACAATAAAAAAGATGAAAGGGAAGAAAGCCAACCCCAAGCAAATATAAAGATATTAAGATAAAGAATGAATTGTTAAACTTTAAAGAATAAAAGAGAACAAATATAAATAAATAGCAATAATTAGAAACACACATACAAACATACAATGTATTTTCTTTGAACAGAATATTTGGCTGGTTCACAAATTTAAACAGTGATTAGTCATTTCAATTAAATTTACAATTTCTATATTTCCTTTTTGCCATATTTATTCCTCATCTATTTTTTTAAAAAACCAGTATTACCCTTCATCCTCATCTCTAATCTTAATCAAATTCAATTTTTCCCTTCTATATTATACCCCTTCCCATTGTCATCTATTTTTATATCCATCCTCACATTGGTTAATTATGTAATTATGTAATACAGTTGTTTAATACAAATTCAACATTTTAATATAAATCAATTAGTTATATAACTATCTTTTTTGTATATTAATCAATATGAACATGAATATTCCAATTATTTCCATACAATCCAATTTCTTACAAATCAATTAATTATATTTACCAATAATAATAAACCAAATAATTTCCCCCATATACTCCTCCAACCACAACTTAACCATTTCTGCTTTCAACAAAATATACAATTATTAATAGTATCTCAATTATTACAATTCCCTAGTTAAATAGAGCTTTTTTTCTTTTGTGTTTTAAAATCTTGAACTCTCCTCTTTTGCCCTAAATTTCCCATTGTTTGCAGTTTTGCACCTACCTTTTTTGGTAAAGAAAAAGAAAAAGAAATCTCTCTCTGCCTCATTTTGTCACATTGCAGCTTTACTTTCGCTTTCGCTTTTTCAGTATAGCTAGGGGAAAACAAATCTGCTCCAGGAACTCTTTGCAGCCAATTAACCTATGCGGAAGCTGTAGGGGGCTGTTTTTTCTATTTTTGCAGGCATGGGTCTACTCATTTGTTTGCTTTTAACACTGATCAGCTGTAGGTCGGCCCTTTGAAGCCCTGCGGCAAGAGTTTAAACAGTTTTTTTTCCTCTAGCCATCAGCTGGGACTCAGGAGGCAGCCAGGACTCAAGAGGCAGAATGAAAAATCGGGACTTTTTTAAAACATCGCGGGACGCGGGACAAATTGCTAAAAATTGGGACTGTCCCGCCAAAAGCCGGACGTCTGGTCACCTTATACTAGGCCCAAGGCAGAACTCTGTGGCTACAGGTAGTTCTCAACTTACAACAGTTCATTTAGTGACTGTTCAAAGTTACAACAGCACTGAAAAAAGTGACTTATGACCATTTTTCACACTTACAACCTTTGTAGCATCCCATGTGATCCAAAATTCAGATGTTTGGCAATTGCTTCATATTTATGATGGTTGCTGTGTCCCGGGGTCATGCAATCCCCTTTTGCAACCTTTTGACAAGCAAAATCAATGAAGAAGCCAGATTCACTTTGCAACTGTGTTACTAACTTATCAATTGTGGTGATTCACTTAACAACTGTGGCAAGAAAGGTCATAAAATGGGACAAAACTCACTTAACAAATGTCTGACTTAACAGGCCTCAGTTGTGGTCATAAGTTAAGGACTACCTGTATACTTTACTTCAGTTTGATGAGGAATCACTCATAAGAATACTTTAAATATAGTTTCAAGTAAGTTCTAGCTCCACTTAGTTAGATGAGCCATTTAACTATAGTTAACGAACTTACTAATAAAAATATCATGGACTTAGTACACTTGCTAAAATTAAGTATCTTAGGGTATCCTTACAAACTACCAAATCAAATACTAAGACAACATTAGTGTGGCAAAACATGTTCCAGACACACCTAAATTGATGTCTAATAATTTTCAGCTACCAAGATACTTTCATCCAGGGGTGAAATTTAAAATTTGTTACTACTGGTTCTGTGGGCATGGCTTGGTGGGGGTGGGGGAGTAATGTGACTGGGTAGGCATGGCCAACTTTTTTTTTTTAACTTTTAAAACCATGTTTTCTACAACCTTAAAAGGTTGCAGAAAAAAAATGCTTTTAGAAGCCTCTGAAGATCAGGCAACTCAGCTGGGATCGCCAGAGACTTTTAAAGGCATTTTTTTTCTACAGCCTCTTTGGCCAAAGAGGTTGCAGAAAAAAATGCTTTTAGAAGCCTCTGACGATCCCAGCTGAGCTGCACAATCATCAGAGGCTTTTTTTTTTAACTTTTAAAAGCATTTTTTCGGCTGAAGAGGTTGTAGAAAAAATGCTTTTAAAAGTAAAAAAAAAAAAGCCTCTGATGATTGTGCAGCTCAGCTGGGCATGGAGGGGGGCAGGGATTTTTGCTACCGGTTCTCCGAACTACCCGCCGACATCGGGTGATCTGGTCCGAATCGGGAGCATTTCACCCCTGCTCTCATCTCTTACGATCCAGCCAATGTCAGACTACCAAGTCTGAAGTTCTGCTTCTAGTCTTCTTTTTTAAAAGACAAAACCAAAACTTGTCCTTTTCTAGGGGCTTGTCTGAGATGCTTATTCACTTTATATTCTTGCTGTGGGCTCAGCCTTCTGACTGTTGCTATGGTAGTGGCTCTTCCACCCCCCCCCCAATCCCTCAGGGGCATTTCCTCTGCCTTCTAGAATAACACAGTTGGATCAGCTAAATCATCTGCAAGTTTTTTCACATAGGATATTTTCACATAGGATATTTTTTCACATAGGATATATCACATAGGATATTTTTCACATAGGATCTGCAGGTCAGGATATTTCACCTGACCTGCAGATTTAAAGTTTAAACCTTTTTCTTTTTTAAAAAAATCCCTAACCATGTTTCTCTCAGTATTGAGCTTCAGCCTTGTCCATTGTTACTGCTGCCCACAATTGCCTGGTAAAATTCACACACTTTGGAATAAAACTGAGCCACAATAACTGTACTTTTCTTTTGTTGCCTGTCACTCCATTAAATATCTTCATGAAATATTGGTATACTGTGTCCTATTTCAGGAGAAGCCATCTTTGTTCTTGGTATCCTGCCCAAACTCTACCTTTCCACTCTATAACCCAGCCGCCCTGTATCTTCGGAGAGAGACGGCATATAAATTGAATAAATAAATAAATATAAATCCAAGTCATTTTGTAATTTGGGATTTGAGACAGTTTTTCTTTCCACAAGTACTACACATACTTCCAGATGTGTGTCTGTGTGTCTGCATGTGGGCACATGCAACTGCAACCTTTTTCTGCTGTTTCCCTTTTTGAAATCCTTTGTGAATATACTTACAGTTTTTCTTTTATTTAGGGAACTCATATATCTTGGACTATTTTAAATTCTTAATGAAATCCTACTTTTTTTCCTATTTATTAAAGTCATATTTACTTCCCCTCTTTATCAATAATGTCAGCATTACCACTAATTTTATTTTATTTTTATCATGCTTGGGTAATTTTCATGTTATGTTGCCCCAAGTATTGTCTGTTTGCTGAATGATGGGCTATAATATATTTTTTAAAATATACTTAAACATGCCCATGCCCCAAGGAAAAAATTAAAATAAATTTAGAACACAAACATATTAAATAAATAATAATAATGCAGAAGTTAATATTTATAAATACATTGGAGCATAAAAATAAATGCATGTGCAACTTTAAAAAAAATCATAAGAGATTGGATATATAATAATTATCTAATTATTATGTATAAATAGTTATGTACAAATTAAACATTTTTGCCATGTACAAAACTGAGGAAGAGGCAAGGGAATTGGAAATGTTTGAAGCAAAAATAGAAAAATAACTGTGGTGGCTCAGTGGCTAAGTGGCTGAGCTTGTCAATCAAAAGGTTGGCAGTTCAGCAGTTCAAATCCCTAGTGCCATATAATGGGGTGAGCTCCCATTTCTTGTCCCAGCTTCTGCCAACCAAGCAGTTTGAAAGCACGTATAAAATGCAAGTAGAAAAATAGGGACCTTATTGGTGGGAAGGTAACAGCGTTTCGTGTGCCTTTGGCATTTAGTCATGCCACCACATGACCATGGAAACATCTTCAGACAGTGCTGGCTCTTCGGCTTTGAAACAGAGATGAGCACCGCCCCCTAGAGTCGGGAACGACTAGCACATATGTACGAGGGGAACCTTTACCTTTACCTTAACTACATCTAGCAACAATAACAAAAAAATGTGCCATGGCTTTTTTCTTTATTTTTTTACAGAACATTTTTACAGAACATTTTACATTAATTGGTATGAATTCTTGTAGTAAGTACCCCAAATATCTGGAGAAGCATGAAGTCCAATAACTTTTATGTCATTTTTGTAACTTCCCACTATTTTGATTACTTTAGCAGACAATGAGGTTTGAGGGGAGACGACACAATACTCTGCTTCAGACTTCCTTGGTTGATGACCAGACCTGGCAATATTGGTGTTACTGCAGTTGTATCTCTCAGAGTGCTGATACAAGGAGAGAGAAGAGCACTTTTTACAAGGTCTTGTACAACACTTTGCACAAAATAAGCATCAAAGATGGGGATCCTTGAGGAAAACTGTCCAGAGCAATCCCAGAGGGACACAGGCAGAATAGACACTTAAGCCAATTGACCAATCCAGGATTTGGTGGCTACAGGATTATGACATACCTGAATTAAAGTTATCTGAAATGCTTATGTCTTCTGTTGCAGAAATGGGAAGGAAACTTGACTTCTTCCAATTCTCCTTATTTTCCCGTGTTGAAAAAAGCAAGGAAATTTAGGATGATTGTGCCAGCAATCTTAAATATGTAGGAGCCCCATTAATGAGACTGAAGGGCTATTTAATCCAGCAGGAAGTAACAGGTCAGAAGATACCCCTGAGAAGCCAAGTCAGACTTAAAGGCCACCACCCCCTTTCTTGATCTCAGAAGGTCCAAGTATTGAGACTTACTTCCATTGAAATGTGCAGCTGAATAGTTGTAACAGAGGCTAAGGACATCTTGGTCCTCTGCTATAATTGAACTCCATCAATTAAGGACTGTACATTTTTATGTGTCCTAAATCTCCTATTAACTTTCACTGGATTGCCTTAAATTCTTATTGCTATGTGAAATATTTTTGCTACCATTCAAGCTTTACCACCTTTATGATGTCACGTTCTCTGTCTTTCAAGCTTAGAAAGCCAAATGTAACGTACATTCCCCTCTTAAGAGATATTTCCCTGTTTGTATCATGGATTTAAGTTTAGGAAGTTTTGCATCACTGTCTCATTTACAGTTATCCCATCTGTAATTTTATTGCTCATTCACCATGTCTGGAGTTTTTGCGGTTTGTATATACCTTTGTGAATAATTTGGGATCATCTGAAAACCCACCCATTTCATTGCTCAGAACAGGGTCATTACATACGGTATCTTTTAAAAACTCAGCTACATGAGACACACAATGCAGAAACAAACTCACTAACAACAGCTATTGAAAAAGGAAGGTAACCATTTAATGTTCTTATTTCCAGACATAACACATCACATATGACTTCTGCGCCAGAAGGGCACAGCCAAGCAAGGCAAGGACAGAGCTGAGGTGGAGGGATGGGGTTCATTCTGTGTCTCCACAACAACAGACTGTCACTATTGTGTACATTGTGGCCTGGAGGGAGGGCTCTATTAGCCCAGCCTTCGGTCCACTTGGCACCAAGAGAAAGTTCAGTTTTGCTGAGATAGGCAGACCCTGCTTATATACGTATAGCAGGGGGAGGAGAGTCACATATGTTTGGAGGCTGCAAGGAAGACAGGGCTTCATAAGGCAAATCTTCAGGGCGCCAGATTCAGTTAGATGGGAGCCTCCCCACACAAGCAATGGCAAGAAGGAAGGAATAGGAAAGGGATTGGAAAGAGCTGGGACAACTCCTTGCCCTGGGCATCTTGGTTGGCTCCACCTTCAAGTAGGGAGGGCATGAGTGGCAGAATTCTAGGAGCGGCTTCTTGCCCCTTTCTGCCCCTCAGAGCTTTAGCTAGGACAAATCTCCCCCTCAATACGCTCACACTCCTGGGACAGGAGGAGGACACGCAGAGGGGACAAAGCCTCCCTCATTATCTTATCGAGGCATCACTTGGGAGGTCATGATCGGACTCCTCTGTTTCCTCGTTTGGGGCCGATTCACAGTTCGGTACCGGAGTAAAAGCAGGAGATTTTCTGAAAGAAAAAAAGGGCGGGGGGTCACATGGGCACTAGGGCTAGGAGAAGAAGGAAGAGTCCTCAGAGGGGTCAGACACAGGGCTCAAGAAGCATCAGGCCATAAGACAGGGCACAGGTTGCATGGAGAGACTTGGCTGAAGTGTTAAGTGGCTTCATAACCAGAGTGGACACTGATGAAGAGCACAAAGAGGAGGAGGGGAGCTTCATTGAGTTCTTGCTAAGCCTAGGATTACAGTTGGATGGGAAAGTCAAAAGTCTTCCCCGCCCCAGTGCTGCATTGAATTCATTGTCCCACAAGCTAGTGCAAAGGGCCAGCCGATCAATGGTGCTTCTTTTTCCGATGAAAGTTGTCGTTCGACAGCGATTGCATCTGACAAAACTGCATCACCTTCTAGAGACACATGGCACGAAACACAACTCCTGCAAGTCTGCAAGGGGGGGTTACAGCCAATCACTCAGAATCCAGCTCAGGTTTGCCATCACCCCCCCCCCCCCTTTGAGATGCTCCCATAACAGAGAAGAGAACTCCAGAACTCCATGTTGCCTGGTCTCAACCCTAGACCCTTCTGCACCTCTTAATACTATCTGGAGAACTCATATGACCTAACCCCATCTCACTCCCCACACCATCTAGGATTACAACATGATTATACTATAGTCACCAATCCCCTGGGCACTTACCTATCTCCAGACTGGGTGATGAGGCGACGACATGTCTCCATCTGCACATCCAGCCCACGCTTCATGCTGCACATCTCCATGTATTCATGCAGATGCCGGTTCATGTCATTCTTTGCTGTTGCTAATTCCAGCTAAATAAAAGGGTAGCAACACAGGGGATCATTCTGCCAACAATATGGGGGACATTATGCTACCTCCTGCTGCTCTCAAAAGGGCTGGTTTTACCTATGTTGCTGGCCAGGCAAATATTCCCTTTTACTACTCTGTATCCCAACTTTGTCATATAAATACATATGTACATACATAATTTCCTCTGTGGTTATCCTTCACTGCAATGCTTCTTCCATTTGTACATAGAAAGTGATTTTCATCATAGCCGTGCTCTAGTCTAGTGTGACCAAGAAATAGGCTACCCTATGTTCTAGAGAGTTGCCATTTGGCTGAAGCTTTATTGCATTTCAAATCTGTGGATGCAACAATTGGACACCCAGCATCAAAGGATATTCCTCTTTAGACAAATGCCTTTGGAATTCTTAAAGTCCAGACATTATACCAATGCAGATTTTGTTTTAACAATGATATGCCAAACAAATCAGAAGTTGGTTTATACATAATTTTAGGTCAAAATCAAACCACATTATGCATTGTGTAAACCAATTGGCAAGTTCCCGTGGGTAATTTATCTAAGTACAACACACACTGGTTTTCATTTTTTCCCCTTTTCAGTAACCTTTTTTCTTTAGCAGACTGCTTTCTTTCATTATTATTTTTGTTTTTGACATTGCCATCTAGCTTTTCTAAGCCATGACATTTGCACTGTGCTATGTCAATGATAATAATAATGCTAGCTTGCAAGCTTCATATTTGATAAGATGAAGGCAACTTGTGTTTCTCTTGCTTCCAAACCTGACAGATACTGTTCTTTCCCCACCTCAATTTGGTCAATGGTTTCCTGATATTCCTTCTCTCTGCTTTTGAAAAGTGACTCTGTGTCCTTGATCACTTTCTCCAAACTGTCATCTGATTGCTGAAGAAAGAGAGAGAGAACAGATACCATTCATGAAAACCAAGGTTAAAGGATAAGTCATTCCTATCACATGGCAGAAGAGATCATATAACCATTATTTCTCTTTTAAAAAATCATTTATTATGTTGTTTCCAGAAAGGTAATTTCACCTGAGAGTTAGTGTAACATAAGTTTGGGTAAGCTAAATTCAAGCTGTAAATCAGGAATGTTCCTTTTCACTTTGCCTCAACCATAATCTTGCTGGTTGGCATCAGACAGATCACTTTCTCAACTTTCTTTCTCTGCCCTTTTGCAACAGAAAGGCCACATTTAGAGATGGCTCAGAAAACATACATGCAACTGTTCAAAACTTCAACAACAATTAGCATCTTGTATTTCAAGATGCTAAAAGCAGCACTGAAAAATGTGGGAGATGGTAAACAATTTTGGAAAATTAAGTTCTCATTTCTCATACATTTTCTAATCTCTATGTTACTTATCATGTTTTTAAAGCTTACTGTTTCAATATGGTTTGCTTCAGGCTATTCTTATAGATAATCTAGATGCCTCAGCTACATCAAAATGCTCTCCACTTCAGGCAATCTAGACAGTGGTGGGATTCAAAATTTTTTACTACCGGTTCTGTGGGTATGACTTGGTGGGGGTGGCATGGCTTGGTGGGGATGGCTTGGTGGGGGCGGCAGGGGAAGGTTACTGCAAAATCCCCATTTCCTCCCGATCAGTTGGGACTTGGGAGGAAGAGAATAGATGGGGGCAGGGCCAGCCAGAGGTGGTATTTACCGTTTCTCCGAAATACTCAAAATTTCTGCTGCCGGTTCTCCAGAACCGGTCAGAATCTGCTGAATACCACCTCTGACTCTGGAGCAATCAGAACCTATCATAATTTTCTTTAAAATCTTCAACTGCTTCTGTATCTTACTATATACTTTCAAGACATCTCTTCCAAAATATTAAGCTTTCCTTCCTGCAAAGCATTGAAAGAGATTTCCTTCACCTCCCCATTTTACTCTCTCATAGGATAGAGAAGGAAACAATATATGGACTAAAAGTACCCAATTAATTCTCTGGTTGAGAGAAAGATTTAAACCTTGCCCCAACTTCACACCTTCATCATTACTCTACTTAGGCTTCCTTTCTCATCTCACTATTTTTCTAAACTGGTTTAAACATTGGTAGTTATACTGCTAACAGGAACAAATATTGAAAGCACATTATGACTTTATTAAAACATCTGCACAGATTACTACTTACATATCTAATCTGCCTAGATGCTAAGAATAACAGAACAGAAGCAAGTTCTATGAGTTAAGTGGCAGTGGAGTGGAGTGGAGTGGAGTGGAGTGGAGTGGAATGGAATGGAATGGAATGGAATGGAATGGAATGGAATGGAATGGAATAGAATAGAATAGAATAGAATAGAATAGAATAGAATAGAATAGAATAGAATAGAATAGAATAGAATAGCTTTATTGGTCAAGTGTGATTAACACATGAGGAATTTGTCTCCGGTGCTTAAGCTCTCAGTGTACATGGAAAACAACAATAATAACCATAATAATGATACCAATAGAGAAGGTAATAGAACAGTTGAGAAGGATAAAAGTAACACAGCCATACTACATGGATAATATACTTAGACATAAGACAAAACTGTGGAAACTGTTTAGCAGAGTGATGGCACAAGGAAAAACACTGTCTGTGTCTAGTTGTTTTGGGATGCAATGCTCTGTAGTGGCATCCCGAGGGGAGGAGTTGTTATTTACTGTATTTATTTTTTATCTATCACATTTATCTAATTTGTTTAATTGTTTGTTATCTATCACATTTATGTAAATGTGATAAATCAACAACAGAGAAGCAGTGTGGTACAATGGTTAAGCAGTTGGACTGACCCTGGGGAGACCTCAGACATGGAAGCTTTTGAATAACTTTCTAGCATTGTGTGTTGTGGTAAAAAAATAGAGGCGAAGTATCTCTCTACACTACCTTCAGCCCCTCTTGGAGGAAAGGAGGAATACAAATTAATAAATAAATCAGCAATAAACCATAATAATAATAATAACAAGAACAGGAAAGGCTCTCTTATAAAGAGATTTTCATTCTCTGAGGTCCATTTGTCAGCTATACAGGAAACAAGGGTTCTGTTGATTTTTTTTTAAATTTCTTTTACCTCTTTTCTTCTCAAAAAATAAATTTCCTCTTCGGCCAGATTTTTTTTCCCGTTAGAGCTAATTTATACTATTTTAATTGTTTTTATATTATATCAGATATTCGTGATTACTTTATTGCTGTTAGTTGCATAATGAGTGCATCAATTGATAATCTATTTCTTACTTTCTGTTTGGCACAGTGATATGGTAGTGCCTCCAAAGACAAAACAATTCTACAAACACAGTACAAAGACTGAGTCTCATGTTATAGAAAATAAGCCATAATCTGGCATATGCTGACAGCTCTAACTTTATACCCTTCACATACACAGAATCCTTGTCTGAGAACTTATTTCTGCCTCAGCTGGCAAGTACTCTACTTGCTACTTATTCTAATAGTAGTATAAGCAACCCTAGGCCTATTCATAACAGAATCCCAACCCAAACATTGTACAAGATGAGCAACAAATTACTTCATTATCCACCCTTTCAAGAAATCAGAGAAATAAATTTAGGGACTTCAAAATACGTATAATTTTCTTCTTTCTCTACTAGAGGACTCACTTATATATGACCAGATAGCAACATTTCACAATATGAAAGAATGGGTGCCTAAGTGTTCAGCGTGTACAAAGACTTGAAAACTATACTCTATGCAGTTTTTTATGCAGTTTCCACTCCTGTGGAATGTGATTGTTCCTGAAATCTATGTTCTTCTCATCCTGAGGGCCTTCTGTTCCTAGAAGACCTGGTATTTCCCCTGGGCCTTAGGTTGCGATGGATGGAAACCCTAGCTGGATGTGTCTTGGTCTGTGTTTTTGGTCAGAGTAACTGGATCCCATCTTTGCATGGTGGGGAATTGTTCTGTTTATTATATTGTGAGCTACCCAGAGTCGTTATGGAGTTTGAAATAAATACACTTCCCAAGAAGAGGCAGTTTTCCTCCTTACTTTGTGGGTCATAGTTTATGTTACCTCAAAGCAAGGGCAAAATCTTGATAATTGAAGGGATTGCCAATGATCAGGCAATCCAACTTTAAATAACCTGATGAGCTCATTGCTCCTTTTTAAAAAAGGATATTCAAATATGTATCTGAAACCAAAGAAATCTATTTCTTCACACAACTTGGTCAGAAAGTTGACATGTCTTCTATACATATGTGAACTTGTGCCAAACACACAGCCCTCCTCACCATTCTAACATCTACAATATAGCACTTAGCACTTGCACTTATATAAAGTTCCACAGTGCTTTACAGCACTCTCTGGGTGGGTTTACAATGTCAACATATTTTCCCCAACAAAATCTGGGTCCTCATTTTACTAACATTGGAAGGATGGAAGCAGTGGTGAAATCCACATTTTTATACTACCGGTTCTGTGGGTGTGGCTTGGTGGGCGTGGCAGGAAAAGGATACTGCAAAATCTCCATTCCCACTCTACTCTGGTGCCAGCCAGAGGTGGTATTTGCTGGTTCTCCGAACTGCTCAAAATTTCTGCTACTGGTTCTCCAGAACCTGTCAGAACCTGCTGGATTTCACCCCTGAATGGAAGGCTAAGTCAACCTTGAGCTAGTCAAAATCGAACTCCTGGCAGTGAGCAGACTTTGCCTGCAATATTGCATTCTAACCACTGTGCCACCACGGTTCCACCACCATGATACAGAAATGAGTCAGAAGTGAATGGGACAGAGTCTGGAGATGACAAAAAAGACTGCTTGGAAGACAGAAACCGTATGTTACCTCTCCTTGTGCCTCAGCAGCAGCAATAGCATAGCCAGAGAAATCTTCCCACAACAGCAGTGTTTCTTCAGTCTCCTCCCAGGTGAGGCTGTCACAGTCATCTTCAAAATCATATTCCCTCCTGAGGATAAATTATAAATCAGTGGAGAGAATAAGTAAAAAATGCTACAACAGAAGAAGTGACTTTGCTACATTTTCTTCCACATTTCCGATTAGACACGCCAGGTTTGGGGAAAACTTTCCAGCCCACTCTAAATCTGGAATGGATGTTTCTTGCAAGTGGTGGCCATATGTAATCCAGGAGCTACAGCATTTGGGTACCCATCCCGCTTTCCCAGCACACACAGATAGAAAACTTCCAGCATGAAGTTGTTTTCTCCAAGCAAGTCCTCCAAAAGGAAACATCTATGTGATTCTTGAAGGGTCCCACAATAGATCAGACTGTACAGAGGCTATTCTCCTTTCCAGAACTCAGGAGAATCATTCAATTTTATAAAGTTACAAGGGAAGAGCCTCTTATATTTAATTTTTTTTGAATGGCCCTTGTTTTTACAATAACAAGATTCAAATTCAGTAGTGCTGTTTCCAAAAACCGCATAGGCAATTCCTGAACATGAGTTTGATGCCTCTCTTTCCCCATCCCACTGCAGGCAGGCTTCACTCACAACTGATTCAGCATCCTCTGCATTTCTTCATTGATGCTCGCAGTGGTCTCATCCTCTTCTTCCTCTTCTACTTTTTTGGGGGCCTCACTCTCAGAGAGGGAGGTGTCCTCATCATTGACCAGCTTTCGCTCCCGTTTCCGCCCCACTGTAGCTGGGACCTTAATGGGAGACAAGTGCAGAGACTACAGAACGAAGTTGGGTTGGAGATCGTAGGTGGATGGGTGAAAAGAGATGCAAAGGATGATGGGATGGGATGGGATGGGATGGGAGAGAGAGAAAAGGGTAGATAGGTAAAGAGGCAGGTAGAGAGACAGAGAAAGAGAGAGAGAAGCTTATTATGACTAAGTTAAAGATGATATGATGACTAAAATGCAAGATTAGAAACCTTTATTTTTCTAAATTAAAAGCTAAGCAGCTGAAGATGGAATCGGATGGGGGTTCATATAAAGGAACTCAAATCACACATCAGAGATGGAGGCAAGAAGACAAAACAAGACATAAGTAGAAGGAGAAAAATGCCAGGATTTGCAATTAAGTTTTATTTTAAATAAAAGCTTCTAACTTGGATATTTTTCCAGCTTAATGAAAATAAAAACTAACCAACTGCTTCTGTAAAGGAAGAAGAGAAAGAAGAATATGTGCAAAATAGTGCAAAAAAGTGAGCAAGTGAATAAGACAAAGAAGGAGAGAGAAAGAGGGTGGGGAGGAGAGGAGAGAGACGGTGTTAGAGGGACACACATGCTTTGCACCATGTCTCCCTCTCCGGCAATTTTTCCCCAGAGACGGCCCACCAAAACTGGGTGGAGAGACGTTCTGGGGCTCACTTTGTGGGAGTTGCCCTCCAATTCAACCTGCCTGCCTGATTCTGCCATAGACAGAGGTGAACACATGGAATGAAGATAGAGTGATGGGGACTTTGCCCTTAGATGTTTCGGCTCCAGATGGGAACGGAATTGGGCGCTTCTCACCTGAAACATTTTGATCATGTCCTCGCAGTTGCGCTGTTGGGCTACATCACACAATTTAGCTGTGATATCGATACGTCGACAAATGTCCATGTCTACCTTCATGGCCTTCTCTTGGATCTTGGTGTCCAGCTCACTAAGATTCTTAACACAAGCAGAAGAAACAAAAGAGAGAAGAATTAGGCTAATCCCTCTGTAGCCTCTAGCACAAATTAATCTGGTTTGGAGGTCTTATTTAGGAACAAGGTAGAGAAGGGAACAATTATGTATGGCATCATGTTTTATAGCCCAACATTTGATTGTTCTCCAAGTATTATGGCAGTCTGTAATTAATCACATGCTGTCTCTTTCCATCCCTGAAATATATTTAATATTTATTTTCAATATTTGGATTTAAGGCACTGTGTAACTCCACTTGACTCTGGATGGCTCAGAACATTATAACAACGTTAAAAAAATGCAATCAAAATAGAAACATTGAACATTAAAGAAGATGGTGAATCCAGACACCAATAAACAAACATCTCATGGTCCCAATAAGGGGTTCCCACCACCCTAGCCTAAAGCCTGGGAGAAGAGCCAGGAACACCATCAGGAGTCAGTTGGGGGGTGGGGTGAGTGGGCGGGGAGGGCGTCTGCCTATAGAGGCCGGCCTTGGGAATAGCATGCTCACATTACTCATCAGTCCTTTGAAAACGACCAGCTCTGCTTTTAGCTTCTCCACCTTCATGGCCAGCTCCTCCTGACATGCTTCTGCTTCTTGGGCTTCCTGGTTGGAGAAGAGATGGAGAAGACGTATAGATGAAAACGAGAACCAAGACAACCAGGCAGAGGCAGGTCTCAGAGAGTGGGAAGAAAAGGAAGTAACCTTTACCTCGTGTAGCTCAGTCACTTGGTCCTGCAGCTGAACCCGCAACGTGTACTCCTCTTCCCACCTGAGAAGTCGAACAGGGCAAGGCTATGACAATGGATTTGAGCCCAGAGGGTACCATGATGCAAAGACAACCCTCCCTACTCCTCACTCCCCAGCGCAACCTGGTCCTAGCAGAGGAACTTTAAATGGATATCATCTAGAGCAGGGGTCTCCAACCTTGGCAACTTTAAGCCTGGTGGACTTCAACTCCCAGAATTCCCCAGCTGGCTGGGGAATTCTGGGAGTTGAAGTGTCCGCCAGGATTAAAGTTGCTAAGGTTGGAGTCCCCTGCTCTAGAGAACAGAAGTGCTGCAAATAAGCAGTTACCCCACTGGAATGTGTTCCTATGACAGGTGGGAGTCTCACCCCACATGCTTATCTCATCTTGATCTGGATTCATTGGCTACTCTCCCTCTCTCAATTGAGAAGAGTAACCACAAACTATGTTTAGTAACTGCAGCACACTCAGAATATACTGTCATGACAGATGGTCTTCGCCTTTCATCCCTGCAATGCTGGATGCAAGCCGATGGGCATGTCTAAATGCAAGAGTTTTCCTCTCCTTTCTTCCGCATCTATACCTGTCACTCAGCTGTTTCTGGCCTACAGAGTATCAATTTTCTAATGCCAACTAACTAGAGCAAATGCTTCAGAGCCATTCTAATCTCTATAGGGTATTAAATCAGCCATAAGAGCCTTTGTCTGCAACATTGAAGTGTTGTAACACAGGCCCTGGCAGAATTAGTAGAAAGCTTTGGACTTGAGAGAAAATGGCAATCAAATGCAACTCTACAAGGGAAAGAGAGCAAAACAGAGATTTGGAAAACCCAAGTGCGAAGTTCCAGAATCTGAAAAATTCAGAAATGCATACTTGTATCCCAGCCGGGGTAAATCCAGCAGGTTCTGACAGGTTCTGGAGAACCGGTAGCGGAAATTTTGAGTAGTTTGGAGAACCAGCAAATATCACCTCTGGCTGGCCCCAGAATGGGGTGGGAATGGAGATTTTGCAATATCCTTCCCCCAAGAGTGGGGAGGGAATGGAGATTTTGCAGTATCCTTCCCCTGCCATGCCCACCAAGCCACACCCACCAAGCCACACCATGCCCACCAAGTCACGCCCATAGAACCAGTAGTAAAAAAAATAGAATTTCACCACTGATCCCAGCCCATGATGAACAAGGGCAGAGACCGACATCAGTTTTCATCTGAAAATAGGAAGCAAGTTTCTGTAGTAACAGACTTGAAAAATTACAGCTCAAAGGCACAGTACACACTCTGGAATCGGGTGTCAGGTGAATTTCTAGAAGCTAACACTGAGAATCAGTTTGGTGAAGTGGTGAAGGCAGATATGTAAGAGTAGGGAGATTTGAATCCAAGTCCTGCCTTATGCAAAAAGCCAGCCTTAGGCCAGTCAGCTCTCACAGCCCTAGGAAGAAAAAAAATGGCAAACCACTTCTAAATATTTTGCCAAGAAAACTGCAGGGATGACTTTAATCCAGACAGACACTACAAGCCAATAATGATTAAAAGGCACATGTGCCTGTTTCGTGAGCACACACACACATGCAAAAAAAGTGTGTGGGCATACACACACATGCAAAAAAAGCTGTGCACACACACACACACACACACACACACACAATGAAGAACTGGCAGAAATTATGCAACCTAACATACATGAACATGCATGTGTTACACAAAGGTTACAGAATATAGCTACTCTATAGATGTAGATTTCAAATTGCTTAAATTAGTCTACTAGGTTCTTGCCAAACTAACTTTATTTTAACAATAAAATGTGGGAGGGGACATGGAATATACCATAAAATATTTTTTAACGGCATGAACTTGTTTTAATTTAAATAAAAAATAGGTACTGGAAGAAAGTGTGGAATATTTCTAACTTTTTACAAATTTCAAAATTCCATCACAAAATCCCAGCAGTTATCATTAGAAATTGTAAGACAAGAGTTACCTTGAGGTAAGATGGGTAGCTTATAAATTTTATAATTAAAATAAATAATAAATAACTAAACTAGAAAGCAAGGGAGGCAGATTTTGCAATATGTGAAGATTTTAATATAGTTTGCCAGAATGGTTCCATCTAACATGATAACTGCCCTAAGGTTTGATGTAAATTGAAGACTGGAAGCTAAATTAAATAAATAAATACACTACTTGGACTACAGTAGCTAGAGCCAGTATATGTAAATAAGGTGGTTTAGACCTTGTATATTTGCTTAAAATCACTGAATGTAGTGTATTTGGAAGGACCGTATCATTGAGCTGCAAATTACATCTTCCATTTACAATACAAAAATGGCACCATGAAGCCTCAAAATAGGAATAAAAACAACTAGTCATCTAGTCTTGCCTTTAATTCCAGGCTGGAAAACCTCAAAGGATCCCATTGCATCCAATGAGAGAATTTTTCCTTATAAAAAGCAGACTCCCAAGCATTTCTGAAATTTCTTTCCAATCTGAGAATCCTTTGCCTTGTAATGTTGAAGGGAGAATTTTATGGTGATGGTAGCTTCTCAGAACCCCTTGATTGACCCCATGTTTTCTCTATTCTGCGAGTAAACCTATTCTCCAAAGCACCTGAAGGCAGAACAAGAAGCAACAGATGGAAACTAACCAAGAAGACAAGCAACCTAGAATTAAGGAAAAATTTCCTGACAGTGAGAACAATTAATTAGTGGAACAACTTGCCTCCAGAAGTTGTGGGTGCTCTTTTACTCAAAGTTTTTAAAAAGGGATTGGACAGTCATCTGTCTGAAATGGTATATAGGGTCTCCTGCTTGAGCAGTGGATTGGATAAGATGACCTCCAAGGTTCCTTCCAACTCTGTTATTTTGTGATTCAGTTATATAAAAGATGTTAAGTACCAACAAAGCTATTTGATGATTCATATACTAGATCTCCATAGAGAAGCAGAATGGTATAAACACAACGAGCGTGATGGAAAATATGTGCTGCTTGAATTGGTTGATCTACATTGCAAGGCCAAGAGATGAATGCCCCAGTAACTGACTAGGGATAAACAAAGCCATCTCACCATTCTCAGAAATTCAATAGAGGGAAAGGTATTTGGTCAGGAGATCCAGCATGAAGCTAAAATGCCAGTGTTTCTTTTCTCTCCCTTTCTGAACATTTGTTTAAACACTGCATAAAAGTAACCCCATTTTAAACTGTTCTTTTTCTTCTCAAACTAAAGGCCACTTTGTCTTGCTTAGTGGAATTTTTTTCTTTGGCAAAGTCCAAGGCAAATATCCTGTAGGCTTTAGGCCAGAAAAATCTGCCACTCGCCCCACCCTAAAGAATCAAAACAAATGGATGATTACTCACAGAGAAAGAACACAGAAAACTGAGCAGAATATAGAAAACAAAGAATGACTCAAGTTGAAGGCATGAAGAAGGAAGTAAACACACACACACACAAAGAGTATGTGGGAAATATTAAGGGAGCAACAAATGGCTAGTATTATCATATATCCACTTAAAAAATGTGGGTGCACAGGCATACCAATCCAGTCCCAACCTCCCCCTACAAATACTCTGCTGTGTATTTCAACAAAATCTCCAAGTCATGTTATATTACCTGCAACTCTTGAACATAGCCATTTGCTGTTCTTTTGAAATATAAAAGGGTTCCCCCACAAAACAAATATGGACATTCCCATATTATGAAAAACTGTTCAGGAAACTGCACAACTCTTGCTTCTGAAAAGTGTGCTTATTTATTCTGCAAGATCTTGCTTAAAGTCTATTTCCTCAGGTAAAAATATGATGGAATATTAGGAAATCTCTCTCTCTTCCTCTCCCTCTCCCTCATACACACACACAGAGCCACGCAAAAATATTATGAGGGAGAGAGAGTACAACAGCGCAAGGGTATCTTTGAAGCACTGCCTAAGTACTCTCCCTACAAAGAGATGGATACAAGAGAAACTGAGGCTAATTATACTCATAGAGAGTGGCTCTCTTCGTTATGTTTAAAATCACAAGTGACAAAATGTCAGATGCTGGCTTTTCATACATACAAAAAGACACCAAATTTGATTTAATTTTTTTGCAAATTCTACCTTTAGTACACCATTCTACTTCACTAGTCTTCTGGCATGAGAACACAAGCTTTAGGTCCCTCCCAAAATTGATATGGCCAGTGTTCAACTTTTTCATTTCTGCCTTATTAATGGATGGAAATGGACTGAACACTGGTCAAAGAGCAAAACCAACCAGACTATGTGCCATTAAAACCAGGAGAAAAAGCCAATCCTTCTTTCCCTTCTTTTTCTACATTCAGCCTCAACTTCTCTTTGCCCTCCCCACCAGGTTTTCATTCGCATCTGCAATGCACCATTGCCTAATAATAGTCTTACTGCAACAGTCTCTCCATCCCACTTTGCACAACCAAGCAAGCAGAGGGCATCCAGCACACTGTTTCCTGGACTGACCTCATCATTTGCATCTCCCCCCCCCAAAAAAGGGGGTGCAAGCAAACCAATTCTCAACTGAACCAAAGCAACTGAAAGAACAACAATCAACCAGCATAGCTCTCTTTTCCACACAACAAAGTGCGATTTCCTATTCATATTCTCAGCAGAAAGAGAAACCAAGAGATGGGACCTCTAATAGGTCTCCAGAATCAACTGCATCCAGTCCAGGGGAGCCACTCGGAACAGCACTTTTTGTTCCCTGTGTCCTGGTTCTAATATGCTCCCAGATTTATAGCGCAATAATGTAATACATAATTGTAAATGCCCATATAGGCTGTGCTGTACAACTGATCTGACATTTTCTACTAAATGAATGATTTATAGAAATAAAAAAGGTGGAAGGAGTGGGAAAATAATAGTCCTAATTAGGCAGAGGGTGGCAGTAAATGATCTCCAAACTAATGTCCAACCCTTACATTCTATGACTATCTGGCTTTTACATTAAATTCTGCAAATAAGGACAAGGCGATCACTTGCCTAGAAGAATGTGATTCAATCTGTTAGGAATGGTGGCTCTATTGAGTACCAGATTTCTGAAGATTAGTTTTGGTCCAAAAGAGCCACGTTAAATGGCCCCTGACAGCCCATAACTAGAGTGAGTTTACTCATATATATTGTATATTCCCTCTTTGCCTGAATGTATAAATGTGTAGAAGCATCTAATTGCTGTGTCGGTCCAATTAAACAGACAGAAAAGCTTACAAATGTAGCATGAGAACAATGTGTCTCACCCTGACTTCAGCATTTGATATTTGCCCTATACACTCAGTTCTCCCACAATGGAGCCAGAAAAGAGGATCATCATTTCAAAGCATATTTATAATGCAGTCTTAAATTTGTTGACTAATTTTTGAAAACTTTTTGGCATTATTATATTCTATGTCAGGTAAAAAGATGCCAAGGATTGCAAACAGATTCTCATTGCCATAATAAAACTATAATTCCCAAGATTTTGGAGAAATAGGCACATGAGTTAAGCAAGTACAAAATCAAAGCAAATTTATAACATAAATGGTCAAATTAGGTCACAATTTAGTAGAATTCAGAATTCTGGGAATCAAATAAGTTGTTTGTGTATGTTATCTGGTTTTGACTCCTTTTTATCAAAACAAACCAGAGAACATCATCTTGGACTTGTTTTAGCATCACAAAATCACAATCTCTGGCGTTGCTGTATAGCAAGCTAGAATCAAAACACGTTTTGAATACTGACTTTGGCTTGTTAGGAGATCTGGAAGCAAATGTTCTCTCAATTTGCAACCACATCAATTAATTAGTTCTCATCAAGTCAAATTTAGGAACTATTGCATCCTCACATCTCACTGCAGAGATCCCAGTTTAGATGCAATACTGTCCTAAACAAGCTTTTGTGGTTTGTTTAATACTTCCAAATGGCAGGAAGAGCCATTGGGAATCAGGCTCTTGTTCACTGTGACATTGCTATATCTAAAGTAAACCTCAAAAAGGCAGTAAATTTTATTCTAAGATTAAATAAGTTAACAGTATTAAATATGAATTTTAACTTGTAAAATAAACGTGCTCTAGATGATTATCTGCTAAACATAGTTTAAGGTTAGAGAAATTTTGCAATCCTTTTTTAAATCCCTTCCAACTTCAGTTCTGTGTTTTCTGCAGACATCAAGTCTGCACAGTCATCTCATGTCTACACTTAGCACTTCTAATTGTCAAAACCGAAAGATTAATCAATATACATTTGGAATCTCAAACTCCAACTCATTCCCTGATTTCTGCAAATGGACTAAATTTTTCTCTTGATTGTTACTTAAGGCAGGGGAGAAAACTCTAATCAAGTTGTTTTCTTTGTTGTCTGGACTGGTGGCGCATGTGTGTGCGCATATGCGCATACATGCCAAATCTGGATGCTGAAGGAAAGGGCTGAACACAGCTAGATGCAGAAAGATCTCTTGTCCATCGTAGTTTTAACTATCCTAAAAGCAGCCTTTTCTGTCTAGCAGTCTCCAGGCAGGTGGGGTCAAAGAGAATCATGGGAGCTGTAGGAAAAGGCATACAATATGCTACCATACGATGTATCTGAAGAAAAGGCACATAAAATATTCTCTAGGTGTTGTTGCAGCATCTTTCACCCCTTGCCATGTCATCTGAGAGCTGTGATTCAGCTGCATCTACAGAACTACAGCATTCCTGTTTCTAATTTAGAGGATTGCGGTACTACAGAAGTGATTTATAAGGATAGCTTTAGAAATCTGATGCAGAAACACAGAGTGAAACAATTATTTTCTCCTCCAGCTTGTGGTTAACATGCAACAATCTATCCAAGCCTCAATAAAAGAGCTACAGACTCAATTTTCTGAGCAAAATACATTGTGTAATAAAATGACCTTGACTTAACTTCATGTAGAAATGTAGTCCTATAAATGAAGTAAATAAAACAGTATCATATATATGCAAACCCACGTTGAATCTGAATTCCCACTATTCTTCTTACTGAACCTTTTCAACAACTATTTTCAACAAGATTCAAAGAAGGAGGATTTAGAGTGATAAAATATTCCCTAATCCAATAATCCCTCTTCAGACTAGGCAAAGATAGTGTCAGGCTACAGTTTAGATTACAATTACAATTAGTGTAAGATTAATTGACAATATTTGTCCCTACAAATATGGAACTGAACTGAAGAAGCTTCTTGGATGAGAAGCGAAATGTTTTGAAGGAAAAATAAAGTCCAGTTGCCTTTTGAAAAAAAGCATCTTTGGGATATTTGTCACTACAGTTTAATCTCACATTGGAAATATTTATATAATACTAATATTACTATTTAATTTAAATATAATACTGTAAACTATTTTCCAGAAACATTTATTGCATTTTTTAAAGTTTAAATCATCATCAACTACTGTACTGATTTTGCTGCTTCAGATCCCAATATATATACATAGTCAACGCTGTTTCCACACACCAAGAAGTTTATAGGTTTTGTATGTTAGTTTGTAGGTTAATTACCTATAATAAAAATGAGCAGAAATGAACTCCTATGAGTGAAATTACAAAGTAGAAGGTGAAGTCGGTACCTGGTCCTCATCTGCTAACTCATTAGAAAAGACCCTGATGTTGGGAAATATTGAAAGCAAAAGAAGAAGGGGAAAGCAGAGAATGAGATGGTTATACAGTGTCATTGAGGTAATGAACATGAATTTGGACAAATCCCAGGAGACAGTGGAGGACAGGTGGGCCTGGCATGCTGTGGCCCATTGAGTCACAAAGAGTTGCACATAACTTAGTGACTGAACAACAACAAGAGAATCAACTGCTCCCTATATCTCACTTACAATCCCCATGAAGAAGGATTCCAAGTAACAGGTTTAAGAGCAGAAATATGATTCATGGTTCTTGTATACATGTTTGAACTCTAAAGTTTTCACTGGAATCAATTTGTAAAGTTCTAGTTTGTGGAACCCAGAAATATGATATTAATGAAGTGTCCTAGACTTTCTAATAGGGATTCTGGAAGGTGATTCAGCAGAAGGGACTTGCTTCGGTCTGAGCAAAGCACTTAATGGAATCTAAACATTGCCAAGAATGATAATCTCTTTTCCTCTCACTTAACTTGTTGAGAAAGGATGGGAGAAGTGAAGTTTCATTACTGTCTTGAAAGAGCAATGAATCATGAAACAAAAGATAATGATAGCAATCACATTGAAATTAGTTGCAGGTATTTTGCTAATTTGGGTAAAAGCATACATATAGTGACAGATCATAATCTTGGTCTTTTAATCCAGGACTTGTCATGATTACCCAAATATAGGACAGCCAACCATGAATATAGGACAGTCAGCCAAGAGGAGGCTGGTGCAGAAAGCTGACTTATATTTATTTATTGACATAAACATAGTTAAAGTACAAGCATCATGTTTATAACGGAAGCTAAGCATAACTGGATTTTATTTCGATCCAGTGAATTTTAATGATAATTGTGTAGCATAGGATTTAGCCACTTTTCTGGGAACTTTGGAATGCTATTTAGTAAAGAAATGAACAATTGCCTGTTTAGGATTAAGATGAGTTGTTTAGGGAGATTAGCTCCAACGTTCAGGTGAAGGACAATTCCAAAGCGCTTGTGTGACTCATCCAATTTCACTATCTCAGCATGTGCATAAGCAGTTTTGATGGGCAATAATACTGGATCTCCCAGTCAATGCCATTGAAGTAGGGTGTCTAGGCCTGCCAGCAAGAACACTCTGCTGAAGAAGAGCACAAGAACATGGCAAAATATTTGGGAATGGTAAGGGATTAACACAAAACCTCAATGAAGTAGAGGTCTGCCAAATCAATTCTCTGCAAATAAAAATCTAAGGTTCTTTGCTTGATCCTACTCCAAATTATTCTAAACCCAGCATTGACATAGATAGGGTGGTAAACCAGATCTGACGTAATCTGATTCTTCCATAGGAAAGTGAGTTTATCAGTACAAGATGAGCCAAAGTCTCTCCTCCAGTACTTTAACTGAATAGGCTTCTAATGAAACATCCAAACTCTAATCAAAGGAGGGTTTTTTTTGAGACTGAGCAGGGAGCAATGAGAATAGATCTCAGAAATGTACGGTAGATTGAACTGCTTATCCACAGCAGTATCATTATGCTATACAGACAGCACTGTGTGTCATACCGCAGAGGGCATAATATTTTAGCTTTGAGTAATTTGATTGGTGAAGGAAGAAAAGCCCACAAACAGCAAATGAGATCATTTTATTCTTTCCTGAAAGTGGAAGATATCTCAGCTTACATCAGCATTGGGATTCTTTTTTTTCCTACAACTTGGCCAGTTCAGCTATATAGACAAATATCTAACACTTTGAAATCAGGCTAGCTTTCAACACTTAGGAATCAGCTCTGTCTTTATTTCTCCATATTTAATGCTTCTGAAAAAAATAATATTGCCAGAATCTCATATCTAATACCTAATTCTATATTTGGATATAGCTGCAGAATGCAAACCACATTTTACTCCCTGATGGGCAATGTCTCCATCTGATGTGCATAACTAGCTTCACACACTGCTTTTGTTGAATAAATCATCATGTCCTAGTTTGCATATTATGCAAAGCCAAAAATGATGACTTAAAGACAATAATGGTTGGGATCCTATTTATTCTTTAACCATAAACAAATAAACTCATATGACCTAGTGCTCTGTATGAATTTACTGTGTTAAATTCCTTTTGCCAACAGACCTTTCTTAACCAGTTTTGTAAGGGATAGCCAGCGAGATTCAAGGCTGACCAAAGATTTGAACCTGACACTTCTTATCGGTGTCTAATAAGGAAAGACTGAGTTCAGTATATACCCATGTACATTGCAAGCCCTGTATATCTCCTTATTTCTTCTGTTTCAGACTGATATTCACTTTATCAAATACAATATATAATACTTTGTTTTACTAGATTGTGGGATGCTCAGTTCCCAAGCATTTTGGTGGGGAAAAGGGTACTAATCAAAAGAAAAAGGAAAAAAAGTCATTGACAAACCTAGATTTGAAGAAGAGCTAAGTTGAAAAGCCTGGATGAAAAAAATATTTTAGGGAAAAAAAATGACTTAGCAGAGGAAAGCTGAGATGGGCACACCACCATGGGGTTGACCCAAAAAGGAAGGTCCTTTTGCTTGGATCATCCACTGTCTCTAATGGTACATATTTCTGATAGAAGGAGAAACTCTGCAGAGGGTCTCTAGATAACTGCAATAACACATTTCTGAGGAAGAATTTCTTCAAAAGAGCTCTCTGCCTTCACCCTTAGCCCAAAGTGTACCTGCCATATATTTGACTGTACTTGTTCTTAAGTTCTTTTGAAGTCAGTAGCCTACCATTTCAGAAGTGACTGGCATAGAATGCTATTTAATGTTTGCCTTTCAGGGACTTATTTATTGAAAATCTAGTCCTGGCTGTTTTCCACTTGTGTGGTAAAGACATATTTGTAGCCTGTAAAGAATGTTAGGCTTCAGCAAGTCTTACCTTGCAGAAGCTGTTTTCAACTGAACCATAGAAAAACTCAGAGGACCCACTAACATCCGGCTGATTTGTTCAAATGTATCTCGTCATAAATTCCCTGTCTAAATGTAGGTGACAAGTTCCTCAAACTAAGAATTCAGCCATCGCTAATATAAATACATTGAAGCTGTGCACGTCTCCTGCGTGCCACATGCACCGACAGTAGGATATAAATAATACAGTATTCCTTTAACAGTAATATTGCATACCGAGATCTTGCTGAGAGTTGAATTTCTACACCTTCCTCTCCCTTCTCCCCTCAGCCAGCATCTGCCAGTGGCAAAGATGTGACTGAGACCAGAGAAGAGTTAGGTAGGAACTGATAACAGGGGAGCACCACGCAATCCTAGCTTTGTGGTGTTTCATCAAAAAAATGGAGAAGGAACGGAGAAGGCACAAGTGGCCAAGTGGCGAGGACTTAAAAGCAAAGCAAAAGAGACTGACTCTGCTTCAAACCCGATCTTTTTTTCTTATGTTTTTTTTTTTTTTGTTCCAAGGAAGAACAAGTCCAGGGGAGGCTGTGCAACTGTTTTCTCCTCTCTGAAAGAGACCAATGGGCTCAAGAGGAGAAGTGATGTTTCATTCCTCTCTTCCAATGAAAAGTCTCCAAAAGCTTAGATTTTGCCCTAAAATAGCATCATACCAAACAAGTTGGGCCATAATGGAAGGAGCTGTTCTCTCCCCTGTTTATCCCCTAGGATATACATTTCAAGGAGGGTTCACCGAGAACAAAGTGCCCTGAGTGCCGGTTTCTGAGATTCCCATGATGGCAGTGATCACTCTATGGGGACAAAGGGCTCCCCAAAGAAGCCTTTAAAACTTTCACAGGTCCCCTGACCACAGCCAGCCCCTCTCTTGCCTCTTCACCTCACCTGCGCTTGTATTCATCCCGTTCCCTCTTCACCTTGGCCAGGACATTGTAGAGAGCCCGGATTTCAGGAGTGATGGTGTCTATCTGCACCCCAACTCCATCCGGGTGCATCCAGGAGACCCCAGGCCCCTGAACTAGGGTAGTCTCTAGGCCTGGTCCCAGACGGCGAGCCTGTGAGAACGACCAGATGGTCCCGGGCAGGAAACGGGAGGATGCGGAGAAAGCGCTGCTGGGCAAGGAGGGAGACTGGCAAGAAGTGGGGGTGAGCGGTGCTCCTGGGTGGTGGCAGCTGGGGGAAATCAGCACCCTCGACGTGCTGCTGCCCAGTCCCACCGGCCGGCTGCCACTGCTAGCCCCGCCGGTCAGGGAGAGTCCCAGCGGACGGATTGGGCTGATGAAACCGGTCTGGACGGCTTGGTCCCGGCGCTGCAGGCTGCCCCGACGGGCTCCCCCTTCCTCCAGGGCCTGCTGAAGCTGCTTTTCCAGCTGCCGGTTGCGGCGCTCCAGCTCGTGCACCTTGGCCAGGAAGCATCGGAAGCGGAGGTTGAGGGTCTTCAGCACGTTGATGTTGGAGCCCAGGTCGTTGCGGAGGGCCATGGCGGCCGGCGGCGCCGGGAAAGAAGACCCGGCGGCGAGGGAAGCCGGCGGGGCCAGTTCCCCGTCGAGGGAGTCCCCCTGGGGCTCGTGGGGAAGGAAGAGGAGGGCCGGCAGCTGCTGGCGCTGGCGCTGCTCGGGCCCCGCGGCTCCCAAGCCCTGCTGCTCCTGCTGCAGGAGGAAGAGGTTTGGGCCGAATAACGGGTTCATGGCTCCGCCAGCCGTCCCGCAGCAGCGACAGGGAAGGGGGAAGCGGCCGCTGGGCGGAGAAGCGCAGCCCAAGCAGCCAATCCCCGCCGCCCGCCGCGGAAGAGGGGCGGGAAGGAGCCCCGAGCTGCGGAGGGAGGGATGCGGCGCTGGACAACAGAGGACGGTGCGGCGTCCTGCGGGAGGAGGGAAGCGCGCCCACGGACGGCGGATGGAGGCCACCGCACCATGGCCCGCCGACGCCGACGGCCTGCGCCGGCTCTGAGGCAGCGGCTGCGGTTGCCACAGAGGATCCGGGTTGCAGCTTCTCCCGCTAGACGCCGGAGAATAAATTGCTCGACCCGTCAGACAAAGCAGGAGGATCCGGCTGGTTTTTTTTTTTTTTTTTTTTTTGGGGGGGGGGGGGTTCTTAATGCCTACCGTCGTTTTGCATCATCCCCATCAGCTCGCACCGGAGCTATTGGAGATCAGAAGGCTGGGCAGCTTAGACCCCTAAATAGCGACAAAGGGTGCTGAACGGAGGTGCTGATCCTATCCGAAACCAACCGACCAATCCCTGCAGAAGCCTTTGCCAGCGGCAGTGTTTCATTTACACGTTGAAAGGCAGAAAACACAAAATGGAACAGATGACTCCCTTGTAACCGTAGCTTCTGAATCTTTTGAAGCCTAGCATTTCAGAGGTGAATGAATGAATGAAAAGAAAGCTATTTAATGTTTGTCTTTCAGGGACTTCTTTATTTATTGAAAAATCTGCTCCTGGCTGTTTTCCACTGACCTATTTGTAGCCTGTAAAGGAAATTAGTCTTCATCAAGTCCTGCCTGCAGAAGCCGTTTTCAGCTGAACACAAGACAAAGTCAGAGGACCCACTAACATTCGGCTGATTTGTTCAAATGTATCTCTCCTCATTCCCTGCAACTGAATCTTGCTCTCCAAATAGACCAGTGGTGGGATTCAAGTAATTTAACAACCGTTTCTTTGACCTAATGATTTCTTCCAACAACCAGTTTGCCAAATTGCTCAGAAAGCTAACAACTGGTTCTCCCGAAGTGGTGCGAACTGGCTGAATCCCACCACTGAAATAGAGTATGAGATTTGGCATAAAAACCACAGCAGCATCAGCAGGCATTAAGAGCTGCAATTGTAATGGCTCATTTTGGGCAGACATAGCGGTGAACAGCTTGATGGTGATTTAGTGTATAAAAATCCTAAGGACACCTGAGAAGTGCAGAGAGCAGTTTTCTGTCCAAACTCTTTAACTTGTTCACTGATTATCTGAACCTGGGGGTGAACAGTGGAATACACATTTGGAAGGAACACTGACTTGCTCAGTATAGTGTAATCCCGTGAAAAAGATCCCAAAAGATATGTACTAAATGAAAAAAAATATTTTTTGCAGATTTTTATTCCATGCTATTGACAAGCATCTTGATCATTACAGAATTCAACCAAACATTCTTAATGTCCAAACGAAATGAATAGCTTTTCTTAAAAGGAGTTGAAAGACCAGCATGATCTAGAACAAAAATGAGGCCCTGTAATATTTACCTCCAGTCAGATGGTTTCCTGCCTTCTTTCCAGCTCCTCAGTTCATACTCATTTTGTATTCTGGAATTCACACAACATTCTGTGGTTTCAGCAGCTAAAGCATATGCTGAGTCTTCATTGCCTACTTTGAAGGGGAACAGCCTCCTTGGACTTTTGCTCAAATTTACTCCAGTTTACCAAATATCTGGTTCCATTTTAGCTTCCATCTTTTCCATACTCATTCCCTGCTATTAGTGCAGCCATTAAAATTCAGACTAACAAGAGAATAGAAAAAAATATTGATCCAAAGACATTGTCAAATTCTACAGCCTCAAGCAATAAAATTTGCTTTTTATTGAGCAAGTAAAATTCATGCTTAATTTTTGTAGTCTTGTTATTTTATGTTTCTGTTCAGGAACAACCAACTGTGCCTAGAATCCCTTCAAATTAAATGTACTTGGTTTACTTCCCCAACAAAAATGCTGACACATACCATACTGGTAGATAGGCAGCAAATGTCCTGGCAGTTTTCAAGCCCCAGACCTTCTGATTAGACACACACTAGCTGAGAGTGCTTTAAAGACGCCCAGGGCAGGGAACGCCACCATCCGAGGACCACTTTTGAAAACAGCCTCATCTATTGGATTTTTGGAGAGCAAGATAGATCAGGGCTTCAGCTGCAGAGCTTTGTCATTATTGTTTAGATTTACACCCACCCTTTCTTTAAGAGCTCCAGGCATCCTATACAGAATTCTCTGTTTATTTTATTCCCCATGATCATGTTAAAAAGGCTGGACTAGGAGGAAGTGTGAACTAGGACTTTGGTCTCTCCAATCCTTGTCCAACATTGTAACGCTATACCATGCTGCACCTGTGTGCAATTAAGTTTAAAATACAAGCTTTTGTTTTTAAAATTACATATACGTAATTTGCAACCTTTGAAACCCACCATCTCAGAAAGCAACCAGGAACCAATGAAATAGGTTTATGATTAAATGAAACCAAATTACGCACTGCATAAAGTTGTGTGTGCTTGCTTGCAATATGTATTAGCCTTCTCCAAAATTCTTCCAAGAATTTTAATAGCCCCAAGTGTTGAACTCGGCTGCAGATGACAAGGAAGTGTTATCCAGACACATCATGAAATCAGGGAAATTTTTAATGACAGGTAGTGGTCTCATACAAATAGTCTCTGCCCTTCAACAGGCTAAAAATAAATGAAACAACTGAAGCGCAAAGGGGAAATGCCTTCTGCATAAGTCTTGCCAGGATAAGTTATCTTGGTAGTCAAGATCTCCCACCAGTCACCCCAGAATTGCCAGCAATTATTCCATGGTGTATCAAACATAATGGCCTCCTTCTACTTGGGGTTTCGTTGTACCCCACCTTTTTTTCTGGGAGTTGACTTAGCTCTTAGTCCTCCAGGAGAGGGATTCAAGAGTCTGGATTTTTTCTGAAAATTGCTCTGCTTGGAGGAAGGAAGCGCTTTCTTCTTTTTATTAGCTTTTAACTCTCCTTTAGCCTCCTTCCTGGCTGTGATTACAGCTGAAAGCTCTTGCTTTGAAGCCTGCTGCTGACTGGCTTTACTTTCTGGACCTTTTTTCTTTTTAGGAGGAGGCCCAGTTGGAGTTGGAGCAGATCCATCTTTTACTGTTTGCATTGTTAGCTCCTCACTGGGCGCTTCATCTAGAAGTTAAAAAATAAAGTTGGATTAGGAGCAACCATCAGATTACGACGTTTTTAGTTTTTAATCAATTTCAGGTTTTAACATCTTTAACAGGAAATTTCTGGGCCCAAAGTTATTATTAAAGGTTCTGAGAAGAGGTGGTATAAACCTAATTCTCATTTTAATTCAAACTGCACCTTCCTCACTGCTGTTAGAAAAAGGTATTAGGATGTTCAAATCACATAATAATTTACAGTTGATTAATTTACTTTAAGAGTTAGCTTCACTGGAACACATTTGTAAAATGTTAAATTCATTTACACATATTGTTGTAAAGGTGTGCAGCATTTGGGTCTAATGCAGGCAAGAGGGCTTTGGATCCAAAAAGGTATCCTTGGCCTGCAAAGGAGCTTTTTTTGGCCCTGCATGATAGCTTCATGGGCTCAGCAAAATACTTGTCTGAGTTAAACATGTACAGGTACTGTTCAGGTCCACCTCAAAATAAAGCCTTATTAGTCAACTAAATAGGTTCTGTGGATAGCAAGATGAAGGATAATCCAGCAAAGTAGTGTATTCTGGTTGAAGATGTTAATTAATTTCCAGGTTTATGATTCCTGGTGGGTGTTGTTAGCAAAACAAGATTTCTGAAAAAGGCAAGCTTTCAGATTCATTACCTTTCTGAGGTTTAGGAATGGCATTGGAAAATTTTTTCAATTTCGCCACAAAAAAACCATCCATATTGTGGGTGTGCGGATAGAAACGGCGTGTAGATTTCAAGGAAGGGTGGAAACGACGCTCCCTAAACCTAGTTAGATAAATGCAAAGAAAAAGTGATGCATTTCCAATACCCGAAGCCTTTGAGCTAATGTCCACTGCCGCACTCCATTTTTCAGAATTAAGAGATACAAACCGGGTAAATCCTTCTTTGCCAAAGTCCAGACCTGTTGGCACCAAGCGGACATTGCGTTTCTTCAGGGCATAATCCACCACCCACTCGTTTTCTTCTACCTGTCACCACAGAGTACAGGCAATCAGGTTGGTCAACGTCTCCAGCAGAACAAAAGTGTCAGTGGAGACAGCAAATAAAACAGACACCTACCATGACTGAACATGTGCAGTAGACAACGTATCCCCCAGTCTCAGAGGTTGCGTTAACAGAGTCAATGGCACTGAGGATCAATTCCTTCTGTAGGTGAGCACAGCGCAAAATGTCCTTTTCATCCTGAAAAAAGACAGAAAGATAAATATTAATAGAAACAAATGTCAGTACTTTTTTTTAAAGGGGAGATTACAAACTTTCCACCAGGAGACAGAGGGGGGACTGAACTCTGTACTTTTCTGCATTTCTCAGTGGCTTTTATACCATCAGCAAGGGTCTAGAATGTGGACAGAAGAGGATTGCACGGATAGTGCTCATAGTTGGGAAGTTGCTTTCTGGAGGTGTTGCTAAGGAATTTGGTCAAAGCATTCATTTTGCCAGAGTTTGTGTTGTTGCTTTTTAAAATTTATTTGAGTTCTATAGCCACTCATCTCAACAAGTAACTCAAACCAATTATTTTCAGGCTATTATTTCAAAAATAAAATAAACTTTTCTGATCTTCTGGTTGCCTTTGTTCATTTATACTCTTTGAACCTGTTAAAACAAGTCTTATTCAGCAGTATACATTTTATTATCAGGTTTCTAAATATACTCCAAGAGTTCCACAAGAGTTCAGACTACTCCGCAACTTCAATTGTTTGAATTTCTCTTTGAACTTTTTTTTTTGATCTCATTTATATGCCAGACCTTAACCAACCCAGTGTGGACCTTTCACACTGTTTAGTTCCATGACCAATTCTTCCAAGGGACAGATCTAGCCAAAAGTGTTAACTTCTGACCAGATGAAATCTCTCACTTCTTTCAGATATCCTTAGAGAGGCACCTCGGTTGAGTTTGTAGCAATTTATGAGAAGGAAGAACGGATGTATCATTCTGAGCTACTCCGCATGCCCGTTCCGATACTGCTGTGCTTCATGTAGTGAGATTGAATAAATTTACCTTATTAGTTTTGACTGTGGGGTCCTTTGAAATAACACCAGTACCACTGCAGGGAGCATCAAGCAAGACTCTGTCAAATCCACCCAATACCTTAAGATGAAGAAAAATGGATTTAGAAGGAAGTTTCTCTCTTGATTCTCTCTGCTCTTGATTTGATCAGCTTAATAGCTGAAGAATAAACTCTTATCTTGAAGTCTACTGTTCCCCATAGAGCAGAAGGCAAACCAGTCACGTCTGGTCCTCCCTGCCCTCCTCAGCAATCTGGGCATGAGTCCTGCTCAGCAGGAGGTTGAGGCAGCTGGCTGATAAGCGTTGATGCAGCTTTGCCCCTGAGTTACCTCAAAAAGGGACAGGTGCCCCTCATCCCAGAAGACACATGGGGCCAATGTCCTCAGTAGCAGCATACCTTAGGAAACTGGCGCCCATCACAGTGGCTCACAACAGTGTTTGTGACTCCTAAGCGGTGCAAATTTCCCACCACGCTGTGCAAACGCTCAGCATTGCTGTCATTAGCTAGTATCACTCCTGTGTTCTTCATCAGCTGAGCTGTTGGGCAGAACAGAAAAGTGCACGTCAGCCCTGCCTTTGCACCAATGATGCAGCAACTCCCAAGAGGCTTCCATTCCTTCCACACAATGTGCTGTTTTGGAGTTTCCTACCTAGGCAAATCCTTCTCCTCTGTACAAAATGGAGAAGATTGCTTGCATTTCCTATAAAGTAGCCTTCTCTGTGGGTTATTCAGCACATCTCTAAACTCCTTAGACTGTCTGTTGTGGCCCCGCCCTCTGAACCTATCTCATCGGAGGAAGAAGGCTCCGAACATGAGGGAGAGGAGTCAGCCAGGCCTCCCTCTCCAGGCCCCACCCCTCTGGCACTGCCTCAGGTGCCAGCCGAGGAAGAGGAGATTAGCCAGGAGCCAGGTATCTCTGATGAGAGCGAGGAAGGAGAGCCGTCGTTCCTGGATGCATGCCAATGAAGGCGTGATAAACAGTTGCAGCAGTTAAGGAGGTGTGCTAGGGATTATAACTGAGTCACTGGACCACACCCCAGAGACTATATAAGAGAGGGTGGTGGCTGGTAAAACTCTGTGATGAACAAAAACTAACTCTGGCTAGTCACTTGAACAATGTCTGAAGCTGCCGAAGGGATATTGTTTTGCTGGACTATTTACAATGCGTATGTAATTTTATGTTATCTGTTGAAGTAAAGCTCTTGGCAGACGGTGCTTATATTGTTGCCAAGGTTGAGATAACGACCTGTACGCGTGCCAAGTGCTTTCTTAACCCTCGGCTGGCTGTGTTTGTGTGTGTGTGTAGACGGGGACAGATCACTGTCTTTAAAAAAAAGTTGGTTGAGGACAATATTTCTCCATTTCCTCCCTAAAGCCAGATATGACATTTAGTTCCCTCTGGGCTGCTTGTTATGAAACAACTTAGCAACAACCAAGGCAACAAGGTTGGCAACAGTATTTTTATGGCATTTGAAGGCTGGCTGGGGAATTTTGGGAGCTGAAGTCCACACGGCTTAAAAGTTGTTGAGGTTGAAAAACACTGGTTTAGTAAACAAAATTGAAAGGCAAAAAACCCTACTTCCTATGAGAAATGCAGAAAACAAGGAGGATTACAAGGATATGCAGGCTTCATTACCAAAGCAACAAGAGGTGAAATATGTCATGAGTCCACAATAGATAACATTTGGAAGGGATTTAGATATCTATTTCACAGGAGTACAAGAAGGGAGAGGACATAAACCTGCCAGTTGGCCTGGGGACCAAATGGGTGAGTTCCATGTGGAGGAAGCTTCTGGACTGATGGCAGATTCCACCTCCCCACTTGCCCTCTGCTCTTCACCCACTCATCTTTTTGGTTATCATATTGATGTATTATCCTTTTGTGTTCCTTCATCATTGTTTATTTTATTGTTCTACTAGCTGAATACCCGTGCTCTGCTACAAAACTATGTGATCGGGCTTAATAAATCAACACTTAAGAGTTTGAAAATTAATGAGTAGTTAGATCGGCCTCTCCTCTCCCCTTCTCTCCCTCAGGCTAGCCCCACAGAAGCCTTTCCCCTTCTCTCCCTCAGGCTGGCCCCACAGAAGTCTCCTCTCTTCTCCCCCAGGCTGGCCCCATAGATTCTCTCCTCTCCCCTTCTCTCCCTCAGGCTGGGTCTGGCAGCATGGAAGCTTCTGGTGCTAATATGGCTTCCAAAGCTGACAGATGGGGACTTTCTGGAACGCTGACAGACCCCACAAAAGCCTCTCCTCCCCTCTCACTCAGGCTGGTGCCACAGAAGCCTCTCCTGTCCTCTCCTCTCCCTCAGGTTTGCCCCATAGATCCTCTCCCCTTCTCTCCCTCAGACTTGGCCCCATAGATCCTCTCCTCTCCCCTTCTCTCCCTCAGGCTGGCCCCATAGATCCTCTCCTCTCCTCTTCTCTCCCTCAGGCTGGCCCCATAGAAGCCTCTCCTCTCCTCTTCTCTCCCTCAGGCTGGCCCCACAGAAACATCTCCTATCCTATCCCCTTCTCTCCCTCAGGCTTTCTAGCCCCTTCTCTCCATGAGGCTTGGCCTACAGAAGCCTGTCCTATGCTATCCCATTCTCTCCAGTTTTTTTCAAATTGGGAGGGGGAGTAGAACGTCTAGCTAATTAGCATCAGAGTATATTATAATAATATAGGAAATACTAATGCTCTGATGGTCATTTCAAAAAATCCTTTCTTAGTGAGCACGTAGAAGCCAAGAGGAACATACGTGGCATATTTCAAGTTTGTAGGATTTACGGTTCTGGAGATTTCGTGATTAATGTGTGAATGGTTTTCACTTATATATATAGATTATTTTACTTCTGTTTGCGCTTCTTTCCTTTCTTCCTTTTTATTATTGTAAGCCGCCTAGAGTAGCCCCATAGCAAAATAGGTAGCAAATAAGTTTAACAAATAAAATAAATAAATAAATGTAGCACAGACTTGCAATTCTGTTATTATGGCCAATCTCAATCAAAGTAGTTTCAGATTTCCTATGAAGTTGATTGTCTGGTGTGGTTCACCTAGTGGGACTGACAACAAGTGGCTTCAAATCAGACAAAGGTGCTGAAGTTGAAGAGATGAACCTAAACCTTGATTGCGCTGGTTCATACCAAACAATTACCTCAGGATTGGGGTGGGGAGACTATAATTTGCACACTCTTTCCCCCTAGCCATGCCACGTGAAGCAGTAACAACTGAAGAAAATATGTCAATTTAAAAACCCTCTGTCTGACATTAAAAAGACCTTGATAAAGTCCAATTCTCCATGACAATTCTACTGAATTCCAGCAAATAAGTAAAAAAAAAATCCTTTTCAAGACAGGAATTAGGGAAATGGAATGGGAATAGAACCAGATATATTCTTTAATCTACCATGTGCATTTCTGTGTTCATTGCAGGCATTCAAATACTACTCCGGTTGAAATATTAACAGGCTTCTTCTTTTGTGTCAACTCAGGATATCTCTCCCTGCCCTCATTGAATCCTCGACATTCCCTCTCAAGAATAAAAAAATAAAATGGTAGCTGCACAGGGGGATAAAGTGTTACTCTTCTAATTTCTCCACCTACAGCTACCGTACTATATGGGAGTCCAGGGAAACATGGAGCTATACTTTACTCTGTCAAAGGCTTTAAAACTCATCTCCTGGCATTATTTCTACTCTTGTTTTCATCATCTGGCTCTCTTGCTGAGAGGATGAGAAATCAGAGGGTGAGGAGAAAGACCAGATCTTATTACTATTTTTTTTTTTACCTTTTCAACTCCCTGCCTATCCTACAAGTGAGAGCTATGTTGCAGGAACTCAACTAAATCAATATGAAACCTACAACTGTTCCTACAGAAGGAAGAGAATGACAATTTCTGTTTTCAAAAGAGAAGTGGACCTTCAGAAGGAGCCTGCCTTTTAATGGAGAGCATAGCGCAGCCTTGATGGTGGGCAGTCTCCAAAATGGGGAATTTGAACCCATTCTTCCCCAACAAACGTGAGTACCTATGTAACTGGTCTTGCCTCCTGGAGCACAGCACATGTCCAGAATGCGCTCATTTTCCTGAGGGGCCAGAGCCATAACAGGGAGAAGGCTGGAAGCACCTTGCAGCATGTAGTGTCCAGCTAAGTATTCCGGGGTGGCACCTAAAAGGGGGGAAAAAAAGGAAAGACCAAAGGGATAAATACAGGGAAAGCAATGGCAGAGCGCATGTATAGGGGCAGGATTTGGGGGAGAAAGAGAAAAGGGATACCCACCTATAGGCACAGAGGAGTCATAAACAACAAGCCCAGTTTTTGACCACTTTCCTAATGGGTCTAAATTCACTCCACGATTTATCAAGGCCTGCAACACAAAGGAGGCAGTTTAGCTCTTCCAATCATGGCAAAAGAAGAGAAAAAAAGGGCTGGGGATGCTCAGGTACACACCTGAGCTAAATCACGGCGTCTTGTCTTCAATGTATTGGTACGAAGGGTCACTGGCCGAGAGACCTCATTGGCTTCCAAGAATTCAACCAGCTAAAAGCAGGCAGAATGAAAGAATGGGAATTTTTCCTCATCAAGAAGCAGTGATTATACACACATTGTTTTTTTTCCATGGAGTAGAAGTAATTGAGCTGACACTTGATTTAAAGAATACTGATCTATCTAAAAAGGCGAATAGGGCAAAACTGAAAATTCTTTGTTCTTGTCAACTGATGCTATGCAAGAAATCAAGACCAGTTCTTAGTCTCCCAATAATAATCTAAAGGCAAAAAGCATCTTGTCAGCCAGAACTAATATTATGTGGGGAGAAGCTTTGATTTCAGGGAAGAAGAGGAATATTTACAATTATACTGGACTTCTTGCAGCAAGCAGATCTGCGCTAATGTATGTGTGCACATTGATCTACATGTCAATACAGTGAAACTTACAAACAAAAGAAATTGAAGACTAAGAAAATTTTGGCACCAAAATAATTATCTGCCAAGATTTCAGGTCTGTTCTTGACTACAGCCACCAAGCTTTTGTGTTTCTGACTAAAAGTCTTTCTAGAAAAATAGTACCTCAGACAGAGGGAAGAGTTCTGTCATCTTTCCAATTAAGAAATCACTGTAAGAGTAATATGCGGCAAGATCCTGATGCAGAAGGGATAAATATTCCTGCCTTGAGCGTCCTTTCTCTCGCTTCAAACTGAAATCCTGAAGCACCTCCATATTATCTTTTATACGCTGATGAATGAGTTGGAGATCAGGAGGCTGAGCAAGTGAAAAGGAATTAAGGAACAACCACAAATGAAACTGTTTTATACCAAGTCAGATAATTGATTTTACTAATAGCTTACTCAGCCTTTTGCAATACAGATTCCAGAGATTATGGATTCCATCAGAAACTTCTTCAGGCCTCCACAACAGGGGCACAAAAGAGTAGCTGGAACCTACCAAACAAGGGACCACTGGTTAGGTTTACACAAATCCAAACCACAACTATGACAGCAAAAATATACTTTTGCAGTCCAGATTTGGTAATCTCAGTACTTTGTTTGGTCCCCTTGCACAAATATAAAAGTTACAAGCAAAGTACTTTGAATCCCAATAAGGCAACATTAGGGGTTGAAGCTTAATTTGCACTTTGAACCTTCATATTCTACCATCCAAAATACAAACTGGTTGTGAAAGTGTGTCACACTGGAATCGCACCACATTCATTTACTTATTACATATTTATCTCATTTAAAAACAATCCTAAAAAAGAAATGAGCTGAAATGTTTCAGAGAGGTATTGATACCTAAGCTCTCTTCCAAGAAAGCAATTCAGGACTGCCATCCTTTTATGGAAAGTTTAACAGAGTATTAAGCGGTCTATATGAATTCACCATACAGACCCTATAATCAAGGGTTTCCTAACCACGGCAACTTTGACACGTGGACTTCAACTCCCAGAATTCTCCATCCAGTTATGCTGGGGAATTCTGGGAGCTGAAGTCCATGTGCTTTAAAGTTGCCAAGGTTGGGAAACTTTGCCTATAACAAAGCTGTGCCATACAAAGGGATCTCTAGGGAAAGACTCAGGAGGAGGACAACCCCCTTAATATTCTCTGGGCCCACCAGGATAAGGATATCTTCTTTCTCTATCTCCTGCCCACTGGGAAGCACGAAGCACTCCTCTGCCTCCATGTTGAGCTGCAGGTCTGTGTCCTTTTCTTCTTCTTGCTCTACCCTCTGCTTGGACGGTGGTGTCTCATCTTCACTATCATCCTCACTGATGTCCAGCCTGCAACACACACAAAAACCATTTTGCAAGGGGACACAAAGAGTAGGAGAAAAATTGGATCTATTGTAAGAGGGAAAGGCTCAGCAATTCCCCCAAATCAGATATTCTGGATTACTCACCCTTCCATCTTTTGTTTTTGAGCAGCTCGTTCTATAGGCAGGAGCTGAATGTAAAAGCACACAAAGAACCACTTAATCAAAGGCCAGGAGTATCCTCCCCCCACCCACTCTGAATATTGCAATCTACAATATAAGGAACGGGAAGGGAAAGTATATTAACATCAACTTCATTTGATTAGACCGAGAAGGCTTCCCGATTCTGGGTAGTCTTAGAGCAACCCCCAAGCTGTGGCCCATTAGGAAACAAGCCCCGCAAGTGAGTGGAGCTTCATTTGCACATGCACAGGATCTAGGTAGCGCATGAAACCACACATACACCCTCAGGTCCATGGAAAAATTATTTTCCATAGATCTGGTCCCTGGTGCCCAAAAGGTTGGGGACTATTGCCTTAGAGAATCCCATCTGTGGGTTTTTTAAAATATAAAATATGTACTCATTCTGTGAATGCAGCTACCTTTTTATAAATTGTAATGGCAACACTAATACAGAGTAGAACCAGTCACAAAAAAACAAACAAACTCCAAAACAAAATAGGAGTAGGAGATCCTTATAAAAATCATTTCATTGAACTTCAAAAGAAATTGCTTCAAGGTGCTGCAGCAGACCATCCTATTTCAGCGGAAGAGCTTTTCCCGGGGACAATAATAATGATGGGGAAACATATTGGGGTGAGACGAGGAGGAAGGACAGAGGAAGGAAGGAGCAAGATTAAAGTGACCATTATTTTTCATTATTACTCAGCAAGGCTCAAAGCAAACCTTTGGAAAAGCTAGGAGGCAAATAAATAAAACAAACTTCCCACCACCCTGACATCTCTTGCACAACACTCAAAACTGACAGTTTTTGCTCAGTAACAAAGTCCTAGGCAAGAGGCAAACATCTTCTTCAGCCTTTCAGGTTTTCTTGGTCATTCAGGCAGATCCCCAGAGTTGGTCTTAGTAACTAAGTTAAATAAAAAACATACATGTCTCCTAGCATACTGTTTGTATTGATAGCCCAGCTGCTTTGAAATGTTAGATTACAGTGCATCCCAACACAGAATATGGGGTTCTAAGTCAGGGACAAAATGGCCCAAGAGACAGAGCAGAGACACACATTTCAAATAGGAGACAATGACACAAGAATTCCCACCTTAATAAATAAGAAATATTTCCATCTATCTGAGTAACAGCCACCAAAAAGCATTATTGCCAAATATTCTTACCTCTTCATCACTAGAGGAAGCAACTCCATAGTCATCCATAATTTCATCCTCACTTAGATCATCTTCATCACTGAAAGCCATGCTTTCTTCTTCGTTTTCTTCACTCTCTTCGGTCCTGGATCTTTTCTTCCTTAAGGCAGAGGAAGCGAGCTGCATGGCAGCATCAGTGCTGCAGTTAGTTGGGTTGTCCTCTGGGGAACTTTTCCCCTTGTTTGCATTCTTGAGTGTTTTATTTTTAGCTGCCAAGAAGGACAATAGAACACTGTGAAACAACTACAATGAATTGTCTGCATACTTTAGAGCACAGTTCTTCACCTCATGTAGATGGTGAATAATGAAAGGAGAAAGATGGTGAAAGTCAGATGAGGTTGGCAGGGCCAATGAAGGCAGGGTAGCTGGGCTGTCAGAAGGCAGGGGAGAGAAGAAGGGGGATTCTGGCGGAGGACATAGGGCAGATGAAGGGATTTGTGGAAGAGACATTTTGTCCCTTATCTTACTGAAGCTCGGGGCTGGGAGGGACCAAGCCAGGACCAAGATTGAAGTGGGTCCTCACCTAATAACCAGCGGGATTCAGTTAATGACAGCAACAAAGAATACTGGGATTGTTATTGCTATGTGATGTGGTCACATTTCCAAGCAAATCAAAATCAATGCCAGCAGGGCAGTAGCTGAATCCAATTCGACTACTTTTCAACCATTCTTATTTTCATCTTTTATACTTAACTGAGGAATCCTGATCCATCTTCAACTAGCAACTGTTATGCCCTGCATAATGTATATGGCACAGAACTTTCATTTGGACTAAGATTACATATGTCAAGTGATCAATCTTGCTAAACTTGTGCTGATTAGTTGAATAGAATTGCTAAATATCCTTTAGACTGTAGGAGGTAAACAAATAGGAGTACCAAACTGGCACAAAAGTAGCTTTCATTTACCAAACTTACATCTAAGAATGTAGAGCATTATAAAATTTGTTAAAGCTAATAGCACAGTGGTTTGTTAATCTTTTTGTATCTACTGAGGACAGAACACTTAGTTATTCTTATGGGGGGAAGGAAGCTTTCTAAAGAAAAATGATTTTAAAATGATGTAGAATGAGCCTCTGAGTTCCTGGGGTCCAAGCGATTGACATGAACAGACTGCAATAAATTGATGTTGGACCTGGGGGAAGAAAAGAACAGATCCCATCCTCATTCTGCCTACACTGTCCCACTAGAACCCAGCTTCTGAATACTAACCAGTGTCTGAAGTGGAATATCCTTCCTAGTCTCCTGAATTAACAGAAAAGAAATGACCAACAGTTACTCAATGGCTTAGTATTCTAGATGTTTTAGTATAGTCAGCATATGCTACTGGTAAGTATGGAAACTAAAGGCCTATATATCTGGATGATACAAAGTTGGGGAAGCACATTGCCTCTCTACATTCATCAATTGTAAACCCTGAATAGTAACAGCTCCAACTAACCTGCCTAAATAAGCTTAATGAAATATATTTTTGATTGTATCAATGTACCTGTCACATTTTGGTGATTCTTGTTCATCTGCAGTTGCTCAGATTTAATCCGTCTTTTTGCAGCTCTAAAATGAAATAGAAGAATGAATAAAAGGCTATTATGTCCAAGACAGTAAAAACAAGGAACGTGGATTTAATACTTTGAGTACATACATTTAAAGTGATTAAGTAGCAAAACAACAGTTTGAGAACAAAAAAAATGTTGGTTCTCCCTTATTGCCGTTTTAAATTCTTCACATTTACTATAAATAGGTGGATGTTTTTATTTCAGAAAAATTGTGTCAACTGTTGCTAAAAAGCCTAATAAAGAAACTGGGTTGAATGAAAGGCAACATCTCCAATGTTATAGGTCATCAGTAGATGGCAGTACTGATGCGTTGCAAGCTCTGATGTGTTTTTTTTAGCACCAATTCTTTCACTTCATTTGGTGGGAAGTTGCTGTGAGAAAAATGTTATGTGGCTACTGTTTGTGAAATGGAAACCTGCAATGAATACTTGACAGTGCAATGCAATTGAATTTTTGACTACCAAAAAAAGTCTCTCCAACTAAAATTACACAACTATATGCAAGATTGTTTATCATGATAACTATTCCAACATGAGTATTGTGCATTATTGGCAAAAAAATATCTAAAGATGGTGATCTAAAGAGAGCTGATTTGTATGATCAAGTACAAAAGGGATGATTTGTGATAGAAACCAACATATTTTACACGAGAAAAGCTGATGAATTGATGAAGGAGAACTGGCAGATCACTCAAAGGGAAGTTGCTGCTAAATTTGGTATTTTACAGAAAGGTTTGGATCACTTTATATGATGTTCTTCAATATCAGAATGTTGATGCAAGATGGGTTCCTTGTGTGCTGGTGAGAAATGAAAGCTTCAGAAGTTTAAATTTGCCAGCAATTCTTATCCCAGACTCTGAATTGCAGATTCTTTCTGCAATTGCTGTCACATCATGAGGAATTTCCTCATTGCACTGGAATGCAATGAAATACGGGCTCATCATTATGACCCAGAAATTAAACATTAGTCTATATATATAGTCAAAATGCTTCACCTGAGGAAAAAATTCAAAATTCAGGCACTGGCAGGAAAACTCATGGTTCTGATGATAATCACTTTGATTTCCTTGAACTTTGTGCTACTATCAACTAGAATGCCAAGTTGCAATACTGAAAACTTTGAAATAACAATTAAGCATAATTTGTAAACAGAACAAGGATATTTTGCTGCAACATAAACCTTAGACCTCATAAGCCACCCAAGAGGCAATGGCAAAATTAAATCTGACCATCTTACCCCATCAGCTGTACAGACTAAACTAGCACATGGGACTTCCACCTTTCCCCCAAATTAAAGGAATATTTTGGTGGATATCTGTTTGACTCAAAAGGGGTGGAAAGGACTGTCAGGACTTGGTTGAAAAAACAAAGTATGGCACTCTTTCCTGACAGTTTTAAGAAGCTTGTCCATAATACTGTACTTCACTGGACCAAAAATGTAAAGACTGCACTATTAAGAATTGATTTGTGTGATCAAGAAAAAAAGCAGACAATTTGTGGCAGGAACTGATGAGTTTCACATAAAAAAGTTGATGAAGTCATTAAGGACAATAGATAAATCAAAGACAAATGGCTGTCACATTTGGCATTTCATATGAACAGAAATGTGCAGCAAATGTAATTATATGCAGAAATAAAAATAGCTAACAAAAGAACTAATTGCAAAGGGTATTTTCCTTTTTTATTAAAATACTCCCATGTAAAGTGATAGTGATGATAAAATGGGTGCCAAACTTGTGGCCCGCGGGCCAGATGCGTCACACGCTAGCCACACCCACCTGTTTTAGCAAAGAGGGAAAAAGTCATAATACTTTACGTGACAACGTGACGCCATGAGTTTGACACTCCTGGCATAAAAGATCACATTTAATCTTATGGTTTGCTCTGAGCACTGATCAATCACTACCATTATTAATTTCTAATGCTTATCTACACACTTTAGTAAAAATAGGAACTATATGATTCAGGAACAACTAACCTTGGGATTTAAACTTAGCATTAAAAAAACAAATCTAAACCATATCACTACTGCCCTAGCAAAAAGTGCCAGGTGTTGTACACTAAATTGTAAATATTTACATTTGTTTTTAGTATTTTCAGTATAATCTTATATTGGAGGTTCTTTTGGCTACAACAAATGCACCTCAGGGTTGATGAAACCGTTCATGCAGCACTTTATGACATTCCACACTTTCTGTAATACAAGACTTTTGTCCCATCTAGAAAAAAGCCTCAAAATGCCATGTGTATGCGGCCCCCTGCAAGCCCCTCGTGCATGTGCACCCCCGCACGCCCTGCACATGCCCACACGCCCCCGCGCATTTGCAGCAGACCCAAAGACCAGCTTGCTGGCGGGAGGCGCATGCTCATGCAGAGCAGAGCTGAACTGGTGCGATGGCTCACATGCCATCAGAGAAGGCGCTGTTTGCCACCTCTGGTACGTGTGCCATAGGTTTGCCATCATGGATCTAGACGGCCAAATACTTCAGGACATTAATGCACAATATGGTAATTTAAAAATAATAAGCATCACCAGTATAATAAATCCAATTATCAGCTGAAAACATTTTTATTGATAGGCAGGCATATTTAAAAAGACACTATTGTGAAATATGTTTTAATCTAAACTAACCTTCGTCGAGCATGACTGGAAAGTTTTGCTGCATTGTCATCAAGTGCTGGGAGAAAAAAAACAAACCACAACATTTTAAGAAGGGAAAATCTTTGTAAGAAATACAAAAACCTTCATGACATTTAAAGACCAACATGTTTCTCAGGCTTATAAACTGTTGTAGATAATGTGGAAGTTTTCAGTTCTTATGGGAAAGCTGGTTCCAACAAATCTGAATTTGATAGAACAGAGAAGTGAGACTTTTAATGCCAACAACAACAAACTTTTTAAAAAAGCTGTCAAACTACAAAATGCACATCTATGGAAAGATAGAACCAAAAGATTCTACTGTCTCAAGTCCTCCACATAAAATTGAAAGTATTTGTTAAAGTCTTGGGTATTCTTTTGCCTTTTGTCTTCCATTCTTCTATTCAAAATATTGGGATTTTCCTAATGAAGGATATATGGCATTTGCAATTTGGTACAGTTGTCATGTAATTGATTAAATATTGAAAACTGATTTTTATGAAGCAACAAACCCGCATCAAATGGTTCAGGCAAGTTTACAGCAAGAAAATGAAGTATCTTGCTACTGATTTAGTAAGATATATGGTTTTGGTAAATAATATAGTTTGATTTCCATACCTCTTCCCTCCCCAGCACAAAATTAAATACCATATTTTTGGACTATAAGACACACCTAGCTTTTGGGGAAGAAAACAAGAGAAAAAAATCTGCCTCTGCCTCTGAGCAATTTGCCTCCTTGCAGCAAACAGCAAAGTCAGCTTCAGCACAGCCTGATTTAGCATGAGCAGCTGATTGATGGTTGGATCTGCCTCCCGGAATACTGTCTAGCCCTATCAGCTGTTCCAGGTATCGCCACCGCCCATCGCCGCTGCTGCCTATCGCCTCCATGTGTCCTGTTTTTGGTTTCCGTGCGCCATTTTTGGCCTCCGCTCATCCTGTTTTTGCCCCATTTCAGGTGGGGATAGGTGGCAGCAGCGGCAATCCCCACAGTCTGAAACAGCTGATAGGCGGCATTCAGGGAGGCAGATCCAACCACCAATCAGCTGCTCAAGCTAAATTGGGCTATGCTGAAGCTGACCAGGCTGTTTGCTGCAAGGAGGCAAATTGCTGGAAGGCAGAGGCCGTCAGGTGGGTGGAGCTTCGGCAACATTCGCTGTATAAGAGGCACAGACATTTCCACCCACTTTTTTTGTGGGGGGGGGGGGAAGTGCGTCTCATACACTGAAAAATAGGGTATATACACATACAACAGAAAACACTTTCCCTTATAATTTTTTGAATGGCCTTTTTATCTTTTTACATTAACAAAAATTAGGTTTTTTGTTTAAGAGAAAACATAAAAGTAAACAAGCAGGTGGTTTACCTAATTCTCAATAGAAACATGTCAACAAATGTTTTCAAGTACTGTACTACAGCCTTAGAATTCTTACAACTAGCCTAAAACGAAAAGCAGATATTGCTTCGCTACATGAAATACAGTGAAGTTTAGTGCCCTACCCAAAGCCAACTCCGCACTATAGATCTGAGATTTGAATACAGTATATCCTTAATAGGTATGGATCAATATCAGGAACATGAATTTGATCTCAGACTAAGCACACCAACAGGCAAAATTCTGAATACTTAATCACTTTAAATCAAATACAGGAAAAAAGAGCTCATAAAATCAACTTGTTGGTGGACTGCAGGAATGGCACCATAGCAAAAAAGGATGTGCTTTATGTACTGTAATGTGCTATCCACCAAAGAATCATCCAACTCAATCTTAATTCCTAAAAACTGGAGGCCAGGGAGAAGAACTGAAATCTATTTTGCTTGATTTATGTGCCCAGCCCTGAGAGAAAAATCAGGAATTTGCTAGCAGTTTTTCCAACTAATAAATTTTAACAAAAGCATAAGCTTTTGTGAGTTGTAGCTCACTTCATCCAATGCACAGAAAGGCTGATATAGAATTTAAATTGGGCAGAGGCCATGGAGGGGAGGGGATTAAAGAGAGGTTGGTTAGACAAATATGAGAAGATTACAGTATCTTATAAAGTGACAATAGTCATGTGATCAAAACCATTGCTGGAATCGTTTGAGATTGCCAGAATCCTTTGATGTACATAAATTCAGCATTTTTTTCTAAACAATGAAATTAAAAGTTTTGACTCTGAAGTTAAAGTTTTTTCAAAACAGTAACTTTGAGATCTGCTATAGATACCCTGAGATTGCCTTGTCCTTGTTTTGAGCCAATATCTCAAATGTGTGCATATAAATTCTTAGACATCACAACTCAAAACAAGGACAAATTAATATCAGGGTATCTCAGCTCCCAGGTAGGCAAATCTCAAAGCGACTGTTTTCGAAAAGCAGGACTTTGAACACACCATCCACTGAGAAATTTCAATAGAAGAGAATCTATGTAGCTCAGGGTCGAATTGTGGAGTCCTTGATACTCCTGAGCTTGGTTGTTTTCTTGCAGACGTTTCGTTACCCATGCTGCCACCATACTGGAAGCGCTCTGAAGAGGTTATCTGGCTGGGTAATGAAATGTCCACAAGAAAATAAGTAAGCTCAGGGAGCACCAGGGACTCCATATCAAAGGCTTTTAGTCTATCTCAAAAGGCTGCAACAAACCCCAAAGGCTTTTAATCCAATACAATTGCTAATCCATTAAGACAGGGGTCTCCAACCTTGGCAGACTTGTGGACTTCAACTCTCAGAATTCCTCAGCCAGCTTTGCTGTCTGAGGAATTCTGGGAATTGAAGTCCACAAGTCTTCAAGTTGCCAAGGTTGGAGACCCCTGCATCAAGAGGCTTGTAATCTGCCTCACCTGTAACCCTGTAAGCCTCCCAATTCCCCACCGTAACCCTACGTCAGTCTAGCCACTGCACACGTGGGGGAGGGAATCGCACTTCATTAAAGCCGATGCCTTCGAATAAAATGGGAAAAAGTGCCAGCAGATTCCCCATTAATTTTTTTTTTACCATCCTAGGCTAATTGCCTACGTTGTCCACCGGCACGAAGTTCTGGCATTGAGTGACTTACCGGGCGGCAAAAAGCGGGCGAGCTCCTGCTCCGCCCCACGCTGCTTGCGGGCTTTCCGACCTGGCCCCCGCTTTGCCTGCCGGCTCGGGTCCAACTTGCGCCCCATGGCTTCGATTTGAAGGCCTCCGCTTTGGCGTGGAGTGGGACACGTGGGTAAGCTCCGCCCCCTCCGTGAACATCCCGACTTCCTTCCGTTTTCAGACAAATCTCATTGGCCGCTCCTTTCTCCCCCCCTCCGCTTACTTCTGCGGCCTTGTGATTGGTTAGTTAGTTGCCGCTTTCTTTGATTCGTAAGATTGTGAGGGCAAATTCTTTGGAGGGATTTCGTTGCTCTTTTCTCTTGCACAGTACAGCAAGGGCGGGGGGGGGGGGGGAGGCTGGTCCGCAGAAATAAATAGGAAAAAAAAAAGTCTAAAGCGGGATCTGGTTTATCCACCCAGTTTAATCTCTTCATCACCTTCTATTTTATGCAGAAAAGGTTTTTTTTTTTTTAAGAAAGCAGTTACAAAAAAGAAGAGCCGCTAATGTTCGATGCCACCCTCCCAGTTGGGGAGAACGAGCTTCTGCACCATCACAGCTACCTTCAGAATGTGAATGTTACTTCCAACAGGGCTCCACGCTTCCAAGGAAAAGACGCCGGAGCCAGCAATCTATGCTTGCATCTTCCCCAAGCCTCTTGACTTCCGCACAATTCTGCCAATTCTCTTAGACGGTGAACTTTACTAGCTGCAGTTTCTCTCTTCTCTTTACAGAAGTCAAAGACATGCTCATTCCAGGAGTGCTTTACAATCTGAAGTGTTCTCTTCCGATTCGATATGAAATGTTTCTCCATTAAAAGGTGCAATGTGTATTAGGTATCCTTTCTCTGTCTTTTACCAGCCAACTGGACTTGGAAAATGATTTCTCCAAAAGAAGTGTTGACAGAAAACAAGAGATCTGCACCCAGGATTAGAAGTATGGCATGCCATAACTCAAGTGTTTCTCAACCATGGCAACTTTTAAGATGTGTGTACTTTCAACTCCCAGAATTAGTTATGCTAAAGTTGAGAAACAATTAATTGGATTGTGCATTTTTTTTCATTGTCGCATCTACAAGAGACACTGTTGGATCTCAGGTATCTGGCAGATGTCAGTTGGACATGAATGAAAGATGCTTGCTGCTCATCTATCTACAATTTCTATATAGAAAAATACTTGCAGAGAACTATCATGTAGACCCTTTCAAAAAGCAAATTGACGCATGAAATGCATGTCTTTTATAAAAAAATTCTTAGATTAAAACATTATCAGGAGCCCCTGTGACAACTGTGTCTGCAAGATACTGCTTTTGTAAGAAACCAGCATCAGCATCATGTCCCAATGCAAATCAACCATATTTTTCTGGCTTGTTGAATACCACTCTGAAAATAAAGCATTTCTCAAAACAGAAGCTTGGGGTTTACTCAGAAAAGCTCCATACTATGTTTTAATTGCAATCTTTTTACAAGCCCATGTGAGGTTGTTGGATAGAGTAACAATGGCTGTGTTCGTTCACACATTGTGCTAAGCAATAAAGTAATGAATCCAACCATGATAGTCAGTAACCCAATTCATGGGCCAACAAATTGCCTGAATGAACTTGTAGTTGCTTGTGTGCACTGTGACATTCAAAGATATAAAACCATGATTTGTGATATAAAAGGAACAGATTTAAAGTGTACTGAGCCTATAGTTTAGATAAATTCAGACAAAATGTGACACTGTCATGTAGGTGCTGCCTGTAATTGCACATTGCAGCACATTTTATTTTCTATTACAAAGCCTTTTAAAGTTTATCAACTGGAAAAATTATCTAGGACAGCCTGGAATTTCCCTATCTTGGGCTAAACTGGAAGTGTACGTATTGTTTGCACATGTACACTTTTATATCAGATCACAAGTCACATTAAAATTTTAATAAAGAAGCTGTTACATCCCCCATATATTTGCCCAAAGCAAATAAAATACAAGGAAACCTTTATTTTTAACTTTATCAAGATTTGTCTTTTTTCCAGCTGTTTCAGAGGACAAGTCCAGTCAGTTTTTGTATTAAAAGGATCTTGATGGAGGTAGCTGTGTCTGTCCTGACGTTTGCTTGCACTCATCTTGGTAAACAAACTGAAAATAAAATTAAAATCAAGGAAGAGTGGGCCAAGGTGATGAGCATTGCAGCCAGGTCTGTGTAACAGATGTGACGCTGCAGCCTCCAGTCACTATATACAGAGTCCATCCAATGTTCCTTTTCACCCAAGTGCAATCTAAGTGCAACTGGCAGCTTATGGAAGATTGCACTTCCTCCTTTCTCCAGTCATATCCTCCATCTGAGAGGACATCATCTGATTAGGAGTGCCAGACGGAGGGGATGGGGATGGGGCCAGAACTGAAACAAGGGTATACGTGTCACTTTAGCTGAATCACTGGATTGATGGCACCAGTCAGGTACTTCACTGCTGCTGAGCCACCTAAGTTTAAGGGGGGAGGGAGGAAGAGAGAGAGAGGCATTTAGTACACTACACTCTATGCAAAGCCCATTCCCCAATCTTAGGCAGTCGCCATGAGTCCCTTCCTCCAGGATAGGGTGGAAATGGCAGAGTTTGATGCTTACCTGCTGGTTTGGTGGTGGAGGAGGAGGTTCACTGCTACGATTTGCCAAGCGGCTGAGGATGTTGCGCTCCGACATCTGGAGACGCACAGCCACTGGAGGAATGCGGGCAATTGTGGCAGGTAGCCGTGTCACATCGGCCTTCATGTCGCTCAACAACTCCTCCAACTGCTTCAGCACTGGAAGAAGAAAAAAAAAAGAGAGGAAATTTTGGATTCTCTGTAAATGTATTTTCCTTAAGGAAAGGAAAGCAGCTCATTTTGAGAAAGATCTCCTCCAGGACCAGAAAGGCAACTACAAATCTGAACTGGAGGAGGGCACGTTCACCTGACTTCCTAAACACAAATGCTAACAGTACAACAGTGTCTAAACCATAGCTATAAGCAATGGCTGTAGAGAACATGATAGAGATGGAAGGAGTGACTCCAGCCCTAAATTAAAATACCCTTGCCATGAGATGCAACATTAGTATATAAACCTTGGCACAACTGCCCTCCTTTCTTTAGAATAAAAATTCACTAGAATCTCCCTCAACAAGGGAGAAGTGGAGGGTAGAGGGCAGCTAGCATTAGACTGTTAAAAAAGTGAAACATCCTGGGAGCAGGTAGGCATTTCTAAAGGCTTTTACAGCCAATAGTTGCGTCAGCCAAATCTGTACAATTCAAGTAAACCAAGTGCACAGAATGTTATCCATGTCCTAAACCAAAGGGGATTGGGGGGGTAATGTGATTTAAGAAAGCTGCATGCAATTTCCCTGTGAATAGTTGCTTGAACATTGTCTTTTTCAATTTTACTGTCAAGCTGCCATGAAATCAATATCTTTATATCCATGAAAATGGGTCAGCAAACTACAACACAAGGCAGTTAATCTCAGAATGAATTAATGAATATTTTGTCCTTCTATAGATAAAGGAATAAACACTAATACTGCGCCAAAATAAATATTAGAAATAACTTTTGAAGACCAAACTTTCAAAGAGGGATCTTTTTTATAGTTCAGATGGAAACTTAACTAAAGCTCTGAATAGGCAGGGTAGTGGAATGAACAGGAAAAGGGTCACAAGGTAAACAGATTTGAAGAAGCTAAATTATCTGGGCTGCTGAATAGACAAAAGAATAATAGGATAGACACAGCAGTAGTATTTTTAAAAAATAATCTGCTCTTATTAGAAAATGGAGACTTTGTGCCACCTGAATGTTAAAAAAATTGAAATGGATTTCTAAAAAAATCCATAAGAATTGATGATCTCCTACCCTGTTTTCCAAATAGCTAGCTGCTGACCTTTTGATATTTGATCTTGGAGACTTAAAAGTTGAAATTAGTTGCTAATAGAAAAATCCATTTAAACACTATTGGTCCTTCCCCTAAATCTGAATTGCAACAGATTATATCTGCCTTTGATCTATTTTCTGAATACTTTTTGAAATAAAAGCAATGGAAATTTTGTGCATGTTGCTTATTTTTTCCCCTGTATCTTGAATTAAATCTAAGGAACATTTTTTGTAAAAGAGGTGGCAAGAACTGTAGTGAATTCTATGGTATTACTATGGCAAAGATCAATGAATTCAATGACATAATAAAAAATATCTACTCGAAAGAATTAGGTGTTATTCTGATGTTCCAACTGTTCAAGCAAGATCTTCCAGTGCAGTTTAGTAGGCCTCTATCAGGATACATATGGCTACAGTATAATAATGTATTTGATCTAAGGCTCAACTGGGCCAAACATCTCTAAATCCTATATGTATTGTCCTGATCCTTACCATATGTTGAAGGGGAAAAAAACCCAGATGACTCAAGCAGATAATTAAAAATAGCAATAACATCTTTGGCAATTATCACTCAACCAATAGGCAGAGTATCCCTGCTCCCACAAGGGAAAAAATGAACATTGAGGAGAGATATTGGTTCAAATTGGTAATACTGGTTTATAAATGTGAAAGAATACAGCAATTTATATTTGTAAATAGGAAGGTTTTCAAAGAAGAGTCTGAGAAAGAAGAAAGCTGGAGTGCCTGGAAGCCTGGCACTCTGACAAATCAGCCATCAACAGGTACATACACATAAACAACATCTACATACCAAAAAAGGACAACCAACAAACAAAAAAGGGAACAAAAAGATCAAAACATCCCCTCACCAGCAATCAACACCCAGATGAGCAGAGATTAACATCAAGATTAATATTAGACTAACAATTGACAAACAATATCCCCATCAAGAAACTGCCAAATAAGCTAACATCAAATAGCCCAACCAAAGAACCACAAAGACCACTCTCAACAGACAGGGCAAGTATATAAAATGAGAGCAAACTCCACTCCCTTCCAGCACTGATGATGTTAATAGTTTGAATAATGAAATGTCTGCAAGAAAACAAGCTCAGAGAGCACTAACTGAGAAAAAAAATCATGCAGAGATTTCTGTATGCAGAATTTGCTTTAAGCAAAGACAGTGGCTTTCTATCTAGTGTTTCGTTTCTTTTTAGAATGAAAAAAAGTGTGTACTTTAGAATTGTGGAAAATTCTATGACCTGACTTCTGAAGAGTGATCCTTTATTTTTTCATTTTTTGTTTGTTTCAGTTTTAACTAGTAGAATCTTGCAGGAAGCTGGGGAAAGACACAATAAGCTAAATAGTGCTTTAAAGTTTATGAAGTCTTTTGAATTTTCATATTTCTACATAAATATGATCTAAAATGTAATTTAGGACTCTCCACACAAATCCTAAAACTAGATAGAGAAACCAATTAAACAAATGTCAAAAACATATTTGTTCATTTATTTATTCAAGAAAAAGATACAAAGCTACATATTTGTGTGGCAAAAGTACATGAACCTTTGTGTTTTGTAACTGGTATGCCCCCCTAGGGCAGCAACAGTTGCAACTAAACTTGTCTGATAACTCTTGATCAATTCTGCACATCATCTTGGAAGAAATGTAATTCACTCCTCCTTACAGAAGTTTCAACTTAGGGATGTTGATAGGCTTTCTCATATGAACTGCCGGCTTCAGATCCTTCCATAACATTTCTATAGGATGAAGGTCAGGACTTCGATTTGGCCATTCCAAAACATTAACTTTCTTCTGCTTTAACAATTCTTTGGTCATATGACTTGCGTGCTTTGGGTTGTTGTCTTGCTGCAGGACCCATTTTCTCTTGAGCTTCAGTTCACAGGCAGAAACCCTGATGTTTTTCTGTAGAATTTACTAGTTCAATTCAGAATTTATAGCTTCATCGATGGCAAGCTGTCCTGATCCAAAAGCAGCAAAGTAGGCCCAAACCTTGATACCGCTACCACTAAATTTCATAGATGGGATAAGTTTATGCTGGAATGCAATGTTGACCTTTTGCTAAACGTAACAATTTTCATTCAAGCCCCAACATTTCTATTTTGATTTCATCTATCCACAGAACATTCTTTCAATGCCTTCTGACTTACTTATGTTGCAAGCTATAGACAGGCAGCAATGCTATTTGGGAGATTAGTGGCTTTTTCCTTGTATCTTTGCCATGGGCACCATTGTTATTCACAATTCTCCTGATGGTGGTTTCTTGAACACTAATATTTAGCAATGCAAGAGAGGTCTTTAGTTCCTTAGACGTTACCTTAGACTTCTTTGAGACCTCCTGGGGTACTGCATGCCTTGCTCTTGGTATGACCCTGGTTGGTTGATCACTCCTGGGGAGGGCAACAATGATGTTTAATTGCCTCAAAATATATATGATCTGCCTGTCAGTGGATTTGTGGAGTCGACGTGCTTTGGAAATAGTTCTGTAACCTTTCCCAGCCTGGTGCTTTTTGAAGATCTTCAGAAATTGTTCAGCCCATGCCATACCTCCACATAACTGTGTTGGAAGATCAGACTTTGACAGTGAATTCAGAATTCTGTTCTTTAAATAAGGCAGGCCTACATTCATACCCGATTATCATTCCATTGATTGAGACACCTGACCCTAATTTTTCTTTCAAATGAACTAATACTTCTAAAGGTTCACCTATTTTTGCCCCATACAAATATGTAGCTTTGGATTATTTTCTTCAAAAGTTTAATTGGCTTCTCTTTAGCTAATCTTAGAACTTGTATGAAGAACAAATTACATTATATTTATGCAGACATTTTGAAAATTGAAAAAGGTTCACAAACTTCCAGACTATGTAGCCATCAGAGCTGGATCTCTTTAAGACCATTTCTGATGCTCAATAGGCTTACTATCCTTCTTAAGAAAGAAAAGCAGCAAGGTTTGGAAAAAGTTTTTTTTTTTAGTACAGCGGTACATTTTATCATTTATTACATACTTCTGAAGGTTCCTGAAGAATCTGTAATCCAATAAAGAAACATTATTTATAATTTAGAATTGCTTGTACTTGAATAACTATATATTGCATGTTTCTCTATTTTCATCAGATAGTCATTCAGACCATGATGCTTTTTTCCCCTTCTTGAATTATTATAGAGCCGACTGTGCCAAAGATGTTCTTAATGTGTAGCTTAGAAGTATAATTTTCAGAATAGGTTAGTCTTAAAACTGTGTGTTGTATTAGTATATAAGAAAATATTCACAAGAGTGATATTTTTGAGGTAATGGTTATCTCAGAGCTCTTGTCTTTTGGGACAGTCCAATCTTAAACATGTCTTCAATAACTTGCAAGAGTTATTTCCTTTCTTTACAATCTGCACAGGGTCTTATACACAAACACACACTTTTATTTTTATGTAGCAATAATAGTATGATCTATAGCATCTATGAAAAAAGCAACACTCTCATGGTCTACTTTCTTTCTACCTGTACTTATAAGAGGAAGAAGAGAAGGATGAATGGAGAATGAAATTCGAGAAAGTTCTTCCCTGATTTCTGCTGATGTAATATTATGGGGAAAATAAGCATTTTCAATCCTATGGAAAGAACTTCCATTTTTTATTTATTTATTTCATTTATGTAGCTGCCCTCACACCAGATGATTCTGGGCAGCACACAATAGAATTTTAAGGATGCACTTCTTGTTGCCATTTGAAAAATAAATATTCAAATTGCCTGAATCCACTACAAAAGAAGTACAGTAGATATAGAAAGTCTACACACTCTTATTAAAATGCCAGTTTTTTGAGATTAAAAAGAAAAAATAATCAGACCATGATAAATCACTTCAGAATTTTTTCCACCTTTAATATAACATAAGCTGTACAATTCAACTGAAAAACAAACTGAAAACTTGGGGGGGGGGGGAGAATTACGATGAAAAACTTACAATAATGTGGTTATAAACTAACACTTTAAATTAATTCTTTGTTGAAGCATCTTTTGATTTTATGACAGCATTCAGTCTTTTGGGGCAGGAGCCTATCAGCATGGTACATCTTGCCTTGGGACTCTCTGCCTACTCTTCCTTGCAAAAGTGCTCCAAATCTGTCACATTGTGAGGGCATCTCCTGTGCACAGCCCTTTTCAGGTCACCCCCCCCCCCCCCCCCGATTTTTAATTGATTCGGTCCTGGGCTCTGATTGTGCCATTCCAAACCTTTAATCTTCCTTTGATGAAGCCATCCTTTTTTGGATTTGGAGGTATTTTGGGTTGTTGTCATATTGAAAGGTGAAATTACTCTTCAACATTGTAGAAGAGGCCTGAAGGTTTTGTGCCAAAATTGATTGATATTTAGAGCTATTCATAATTTCTGTCACCTTCACTAAAGCCCAGTTTAAAGTTTAATGCTTCACTGTGGGTATGATGTACTTTTGGTGACGCATAGTATTTTGTGCCAAACATACTTTTTGGAATTATGGCCAAAAAGTTCCACTTTGGCCTCATCAGACCATAACACATTTTCCCACATGCATTTGAGAGACATGATGTATGTTTTTGCAAAATGTAACTGGGCTTAGATGTTTTTCTTTGTAAGAAATTGCTTCTGTTCCACCATGCTGTTCCACAGCCCAGACATATGAAGAATACGGGAGATTGTTGTCACATGTAATACACAACCAGTTCTTGCTAGAAATTCCTGCAGATCCTTTAATGTTGCTGTAGGCCTCTTGGCAGCCTCTTGGACCAGTTTTCTTCTCGTTTTTTCATCAATTTTGGAAGGACATCCAGTTCTTGGTAATGTCATTGTTGTGCCATATTTTCTCCACTTGTTGATGACTGTCTTCACTGTGTTCCATGGTATATCCAGGGCCTTGGAAATTTTTTTGTACCCTTCTCCTGACTGATACCTTCCAACAATGAGATCTCTTTGATGCTTTGTAAGCTCTTTGCAGACCATGGATTTTGCTGTAAGAGGCAACTAGTAAATGTCAGAAAATTCCTACTAAAACTTAATTTTATATGGGACTGGTCAGAGTTACTTTAATTAATGGCATTTATTTAACATCAGTTTGAATGTAATTGGTGAATTCCGAACACAGGCACATCCCTACTTATAAGAGGGTGTGAACACTTAAAGTGGATATAAAACGTATAACCCCCGCCCATTAGAATGCCAGATTTTTGAGATATAAAAAAATCAGACCAATATAAATCATTTCAGATTTTTTTCCCCACCTTTAATATAACATGTAAGCTGTCAATTAAACAAACTTAAATCTTTTAGGGGTAAGTAACAAAAACTAGAATAATGTGACTGCATAAGTGTTCACACCCTCTTATAAGTAGGGTTGTGGCTGTGTTCAGAATTAACCAATCACAGGGATGTGGTTGTGTTTAAAATTAACCAATCTCATTCAAACTGATATTAAATAGTAATCAGTACACACGTCCCATCAATTAAAGTGACTCTGATCAATCCAACATAAAATTCAGCTGTTGTAGTAGAGTTGTTTGACATTTCCTCAGATGCCTCTTACAGCAAAAGCCATGGTCACAGCATAAAAGGGATCTCATTGTTAAAAGGTATCAGTCAGGAGAAGGCTTTAAACAAATTTCCAAGGCATTGCATATACCATGGAACACAGTGAAGATAGTCATCAATATATGGAGAAAATATGGCACAACAGTGACATTAGTAAAAACTGGATGTCCCTCCAAGATTGATGAAAAAATAAGAAGAAAACTGGTCCAAGAGACTGCTAAGAAGCCACAGCAACATTAAAAGAGCTGCAGGAATTCCTGTCAAGTACTGGTTGTGTACTACATATGACAACAATCTCCCGTATTCTTTGTATGTCTGGGCTGTGAGGAAGGGTGGCAAGATGGAAACCTTTTCTTACAAAAAATAAAAATCTAAGCCCGGCTACATTTTGCAAAACCCTATCTGACAAATTCATGTGAGAAAATGTGTTATGGTCTGATGAGACCAACGTTGAACTTTTCACCCATTAATTCCAAAAAGAATTTTGGTGCAAAAATAATACTGTGCATCATTGAAATACATCATACCCACAGTGAAGGTAGAACTGGGGCTTTAGTCAAGGTGGAGGAAATTATTAACAGTTCCAAATATCAGCCAATTTTGGCACAAAACCTTCAGGCATCTGCTAAAATATTGAATCTCCAAATCAACAAAATATTGGCTTCACTAGAAGAAGATCAAAGTTTTGTAATGGCCCAATCAGAGCCCAGGCCTGAATCCAATTGAAAATCTGTGGGGTGACCTAAAGAGCTTGCAATCTAACAGACTTGGAGCACTTTTGCAAGGAAGCATAGACAAAGATTCCCAAGGCAAGATGTGCCATGCTGATAGGCTGCTACCCCAAAAGACTGGATGCTGTCATAAAATCAAAAGGTGTTTCAACGAAGTATTAGTTTAAGGGTGTGCATCTTACTTTATTGTAAGTTTTTTACTGTTATTTTCCCTCCTAAAAGATTTGTTTCTTTTTAAATTGAATTGTAAAACTTATATGTTATATTAAAGGTGGAAAAAATTCTGAAGTGATTCTACTTTTTTTATATCTCAAAAATCTGGCATTTTAACAGGATATGTAGTTTCTATATCCATTGTAAATTGGGATTTTCTCCATTATCCTGTTGGTCTGTTACCCATTGGTTTGTTTTTTAAAAAGACCAATGAATTATCCTAAACTGAGTACTAAAAACCTTCTTGGAAATGTCACCAGGGTTTTCTTTATGGCAACTATTTCCTGATTAGAAATGTCACCAAATTTAAAATATTGAAAAAATTAACCTATGCAGGAAAGAAACTCTTGGGCCATATCTACTGGGGAGAAAATGTTCCTCTTTAGATACAAATACTAGGGCAACTTTGTACAAAGGCTAACCTGGAATCCATCTCATCTTCTGCTCTATTTTCTGGAATAAATTGTTATATTGTTTTATATTTGTAAAACCACTGGTTGTTTGGGGAGCTTTCCTACTCATTTCAAAATTGATTTGTTTTCCTGAACTGAAACAGGGGCTTTCCCCTAGTACTAGCTGCCCTCCTTCCCTTGAAGAAAAGGAAATGATATATATTTAGCGGTGCATGGAACAATGTGTGTCAAGGGAGCAAGGGGGGGGGATGATGGGGGAAAGGGGCCAGTGGCATGCAATTCAACCCCTATTCTCATTAAATAATGTCTCACCTTTGTGAAGCACTGCATTGGCTGGTTTATTCCCAGCCATAGATTCCTTGGATAGATGCTGATGGCTCTCAGCTAGGCACTCCACTTCAGCAAAACGGGTATTCAGAGCCATAGAGGGATGAGATGGATCTTCTGACATGTTTAGATATGCAGCTCTCCGTAATTGCTCTTCAATCACTAGGGCTTGTTCGAGCAGCTGTATAAAGCAATATTGTCCTCAGTTTTTGGTACAATATCCACATTACTTATAATTCCTATAAATTACATTCAGTTTATAATGTCTTTAAGACCTATATACTGTTGTTCTAAGCAAACATTCAAAATTCTCTAACAAGATATCACAAAATTTTAATTGCAAGGCCATGTGGCACAAATGCACAGCTAATTCTTTGTCCTGTTACCCCAAAGAGACATGGATAAGAATCTTAAATCTAACCATTAAAATAAGAATAATAAATACATGCGTACAACTCAACTATTAATACAAAGTCAAAATGTTACAAAAGAATCATTCCTATGATTACCTCTTGACAGAATATTTTAAGAAGAGTATTGCTTAAAAATCACAAAGTTCTTTATGAGCTGAATTAAGCTTCACCATATGTCAATAACACTCTCATAACCTGAGACATTCTTCTTTTTATATATATATTTAAAAAACCTTGACTTAACTGCATGTAAAATCAGAGAAATTTCTCTGAGTTTTTATATGGCAACTTTTAAGGGGCAAAAAGGGTGCCTTAAATCAAGTCAGGAGGCATTCATTTTGCCTTTAAAGCACACCCTTACCCTTCAAACAAAAAAGGGAACAATACTTTCAACTCATCCACACATCTATCCTGTTCTTAATCTCCCCCCCCAATCTAAAAAAGAAAAAAAAATGACTTGTTTTTGAAGAAAAATCTAACCTGTTCATTTGCCACATTTACAAAGAAACTGTAACCTAAGAAGGATGCTCACCTTAAACCTCCTGGCCAAGAATTTATTCTTTATTTCTAGAAAGTTACCCCTGTTCATTTCACCCTTGAAAGGCTCATTGAGGATGGCGTAACGGGAATCGTTCTGGATATCTTGCCATCGAGCATAACCATGACTGTAATTGGAGAAGCTCAGAAAAAAAAATAACCTGGAAAATGTGGGAAATCAGTAATCATTACAGTTTATTTGAATTAGTGAATTGTGATATTCAAGCTCAATTTAGGGATTATAGTAGGATTCCAATTTATTCAAAGGGAAGACTTTCAGGTAAAATCCTTTCTTTGGACACTCTCAAGTCAGGTTTTCTCATATTATTACTTCATCTGCCAAGCCACTGCTGAAAAATTTGGTAGAACAGACCCTCCTTGTAAAGAGAGATCTATTTGATCCCAATAAATAAGAGGATACACTGGGCCACTGGGCAAAATAAAGCTCCAAAAGTTGGAGAGAACAACAGTAAATGTAAAATGAAGTAAAGCAGGAAATCTGAAAACCCACCAGAAGCGAACAAGCATTTCTATTATTAAAGAAAGCATCTAAAAATAATACAAATGTATAGACTGCACTGTGCAGAATCTATTCTTGTTAAGAGATATGAATACCAGACTTGTTTTAAACCCAAGAATCATACTGTTTGTCTTAGCTAAGTCAAATTCTTAATCAAATCTATCATGGCTCCTAGAGGAAGGATATCCTAAAGGTGCTTTTTCAAGTGGCAACTGGACTTTCTGGGTTTTTTTCCCCTTTGTTTCTCATCCAAGAAGCTTCTTCAGCTGATCCAAGAAGCGTCTTGGATGAGAAGCAAAACGTCTTCAAAGAAAAAACAGGAAGTCCAGTTGCCCCATGAAAAAGCACCTTTGGGACAACCATGACCTGGATGACTGAAAATCTCCATACATAGAGAAAGGATACTTTATAATTCCTGCCAAGAGCCAGTAGTCATGGCGCCGGTGCCAGATCTCATATGTCTTCTTGGTAACAGTAGCTGCTCGCTCTTCGTTTTGCCACAAGGAATGCAACTCTGCAACGAAGTAAAAAGACGAAGTGTTTACAATTGAGTAGAAAAAAGCTCCCAGAAAACATCTATCCTCATTGTCAGTTAGTACCAGTGAAGCCTCCATCTGCAATGTTGAACATGAACCGTTGTTTTATGGCTTTCTTGTGCCGATCGTCAGCAGGATCTTTAAGTGTTTCCCCATTTTGCAGCATCACTATATCTTTCTTCTCATCTTCTTTTTTCTCTTCTGAAAAGAGAACAAATAAACAATTACCAATGAGTCCATCTTAATATTTCAAACATACCCTAGCCTCTGCCTAGAAAATTTATTTTATTGGGTGGATTAAATGTACAATAAGTAGCACTCTTGCCTTTCTCATCAAGATTAATTGTGGGAGGTTCAGCAGGTGGCTCCGCGGGTGTCTTTTCTTCCACTTTCTCTGTATCAGCTATGGAGAAAAATGGGTGTATAAATGGGTGTCTTGGGTGCTTTTCACAAAACTGTACAGTCTCAATCCAGGTTAAACCCTGTTAGCATGAGAAGCTTCCATTTACACCAAGAACTCCCATGCTCTACAATTTCATTCATCTGTGGAATAGGACTCATAGGAATTACAGCCATACCTTTACTCTCTGTTTCCATTGGCTCCTCTTTCACTTCCAGGTCATCTGGTTTCTTCTCTTCAGCTTCTACAGTATCTATAGGAGATTTTACCTCTTGTGAGTTGGTCTCTGTTGAAGGCGGGGCTTGCTATATGGGAGAAGAGTAAGCAGAATATTTAGTCAATAAGAGTGTAAGAAAGTAAAACCAGTCCCCGTTAAAAAAATTCACAGCATGTCTAGTAACAGCAGAAAGTTAACTTAAAACTAATTGCATACAATAAAGAATGCCCATGTATTTTGCTATTTTAATAGGGTTTTATGAAGCTTTGGATTCAAAGCCAAAAATTACTTCCGAGCATGCAGGGACACTTATAAAAGTTATCTTCCTAAATCAAACAAGGCCCTGCTATAACTGCAAAGAATACCTGTGCAATCCTAGGTAAAGATGCAGTTTTTCATCTTCAAAGTTGGAGAGATTATGACTAAATTGAGCAGTACTTAAATAATTTTTAATAGCAATAGAACATTAGAAAAATAAATATTTTTTTATGATACTAAATAAGCCTCTGGCAGGCACTCACCTCAACTGGAACTTCATTTTCAACAGAAGCAGCAACTGCAGGACTGATCTCCTTCTCTGATTCTACGGGCTCCACTTGATCCTTGCTAGTGATTCCATCTTCTACCTTCATTCCCTCCTCTATAATCAGCACAAGCAAAGAAACTTTTCAGATGGTTTTTTCCCCCCTCTCATAAGAGACTGATGTTTCTCCATACCTGACCTCTATACTCACCCAACCCTGAAGTAATTTTATTCTGATATAAATATTCTATTTGGATGTTCTCTTGTGCCTTTGAGGGCAGTTCAACACTTGAAGAAGCCCTCCTAAGATAAGAGTGTTTCATTTACGTCCAGCCCCAAGCTCTCTGCCACAGTTTTGGCAGGAGCAGAAATTGAAAGCTGGACTGCTCTTTCTCGAAGATATTAACTCAAGGCTCTCACCTAAAGAAGGAACAGGTGCAGGAGTATTAGGCTGAGTATCTCCTGGAGTAGAAGGAGTTGGGGTTTTAGGGGAGGGTGAACTTGGCTGCAAAAGCTTTTTGTTCTCCTCTATCTCTGCAAGTTCTGGCATACTCCAGCGTCCATTCACATGTTCAAATTCTTGTACCTTAGGTGGAAAAAATAAGAAAATATCTTTTCAAAATCAAAACAAATGAAGAATATCAACATATACATTCCTGAACCCCAATGAGTATTTAAATAAAGGAAAAAGATACACTAATCAGTGTATCACATATGTACGAAGGATTAGAAGGCCTTTTAAAATATTTTCTTGTAATCTGTAGAATAGATGGAAACTGCATTTTAGACCTCACCTTCTTGCGTATGAGAGACATGACCCCTATTCGTGTGAGAACATGTTGTCGGGACAAGCCCTCACGTGGGACCCCATCGGCAAATGTTTCTGCACCATCTGCTCCTGGTTCACACAAGTGACGCATGAAGAGAGAGACATAGGCCCTGCCAAATGCAAAGGGGAGAAACCTTTATAGTAATAATAATCACTCTGCAATAGCCCCACTCTTAAATAAGGATTATTCACCTGGAACAGCCAAAGAAATTAACATGGAAGAGCTCTAGCAGCAGGCACCATTATTCTGCCTACATCAATTTGGCTCTTTTGCATACTCATTAGGAAGTACTTGCCAAATTCTAATATTGCTCTTCCTTATCTCCATAGAAGCACAGTTGGCATTCAATGGGTTTCCCTACTCCTGAGCTTTTAAAAGAGATTTCTCTATTATTGCACAAACTCACTTGAACTCCTTTTCTGATTTGCCACGGAGATCTCGGACCAGCCACTGGGTAGTAAAGGCATCCTGAGGTGGCATCCCATAGCGCATGATGGCATTAAGGAAGGCCTTCCGCTGTCGAGCGTTAAAGCCCAATACCTGTTACAGGAAATAGATTCAAGGAAAAAGACTTAGAAGTAATGGTAACATGTTTGTATGTTCAAGCATCCCATGTAGGGTTTTATTAGCATTCTAAGAACACATTAGTACCATCCTTTTTCATAACGTTCTCATAATTATATACATTACCTCTATGTTTCCTCCCACACGGGCAAGGAGTGGGGGCAATGGCTTGTCTTTGTCATTCCTTAGGCCTTTGCGACTAGGTCGCCGTGCAGCTGACAAAATGAAAGGATGGGTCAGTTAACAGCACAATTTAAACCACAGGACTAGAGTATGATATATTTTTATTGAAGACAGAAAGTGTATAAAGAATGTATACTGTAATACAATACTTTAGTTCAATATATATACTCTGCTTTTCTTCCAAGGAAGGGAGTATGCAGCATATTCACCTGCTCCTCTTTTTTAATCTTCACCCTCAGATATTTTAGGCAAAAGTATAGCAAATGACCTAATAAACTTCATGACTGAGAAATTGAGAAATTACAAATCTCCCCAAACATCTAGATTGTTGCTGAGATTTTAACAATGATACTGTTTTCTCAAATTGAAAGTAAGCCGTGCCTGAATCTGCATCAAAATTTACCTTCCGACCGCTCATCAAAATCTTCATCACCTTCCTCGGAGGCAACAGAATAGTCAGACTGATTATCTGATTGGTCATCCTGCCAGTCTGGGGAAAACAAAAAGGCTGTGAAAATTATCTGAAAAAGACTACTTCAAACCAAAATATTCACTCTCACTTGTTCGTCACACACCTCTATCTTCTTGTGAGCCATCGTTGTAGTTGACTTGTTTACGAATGCGCTTGCCCTTGCCTAGATTCCTAGCCAAGTCTTCTTGCTGCTGCTCATAATGATGGCGAAGCAGTTTTTCCCAATAGTCTGGATCCACCGATTCTTCTTGCTTGATAATCTCACGTTCAACCTCTTCTTCCTCCTACCACAACATCAGAAGATAACAATAGCTCAGTATTATCCCTGTTTATAAGAGAAGCAAGTCTCCCTGTTTTCAGTGTTTCCTAGTAAAGAGGTTTTTAATTGCCAACTTAATGTGAACTTTTTTATCAAGAACTGTTTTGGAAGACCACCATCTAGCAAGAGCCAATCAATTCACTTACCCCCATTTCTTCTTCACGCACCACATATTGGGCTACTTTGAAGGAACTCAGGTACTCATTCATACCCTGAAGTTCTGCATCCTCTGTCTCATCCTGGTTCCTATCCAGAAGTCGTTCAATTGCCTTATCATCATAATGGATGACACTGCTGTCCTCACCTTCCTTATTATCCCCTGGAAGAGGAATCATTTAGTAGATGAAAAGGCACAAAACATAAAAGCAAATAAAAGTAAGTAAATTACTCACTTTGTGTTACACTGCACAGATTCTTACCACCCTCGGTAGCTTCATCTTTGAAAAGCTCTTCAGTACCAAACTTAAGGATGTCATCCAGTTCTTGTTTGGACATAGAACCAGTCTTGGAGCCCAATCCTGGTCTTACTACAAGATGTGTTAGCATCATTTTTTTCTTGGCTACTTGTGTGATTCGCTCTTCTACAGAGGCTCGTGTAACAAAGCGATAAATCATCACTTTTTTGTTTTGGCCAATTCGGTGAGCACGACTAAAAGCCTGACAGGAAAAAAAAGGTAGATGAAAACAGGTTTTCAGATATTCATTAAATCAGCCTGTATTCTCACAAACCCATTTCATCCAGCATTCTCCCTAAATGCATTGTTTTCCAAGGTTCAATCTTGGAAATTTTTGTTTTACTACTCAAATTCACCTGGATGTCATTGTGTGGATTCCAGTCAGAGTCATAGATTATTACTGTGTCTGCAGTGGCAAGGTTAATACCAAGGCCTCCAGCTCTAGTGGAAAGTAAAAAACAAAACTGTGGGGCACCAGGAGCTAGAAAAAAGAGATGAGAGGTCATCAGTTGTCAATAATTTGGAATATCCATTTCACCTTCAAAGCTTGTCTAACCAGTCCCAGATAAACTTTAGAAATATTAGCTATTAGAGGGGAGAAAGATGCAAGGGAGAGTCACAGCTCCTGCCAAGGTACGTAAATTTGTTGGCTGTACCAATCATATTCATACCATTGAAGCGATCAATAGCTTCCTGACGCATATTTCCTGTGATCCCACCATCAATTCTCTCATATTTATATCCTTCATGTTCCAGAAAGTCTTCCAATAGATCCAACATCTTAGTCATCTATAAAGTACAAAGAAATAAATGGAATCAATAGAAAACATGTTGCTAATCCATAATCAAGTGAACAGCTTCTGTGATATGTAACTACTTCTAATCAAGAGGAAAATACTGTTCGTTTCCGTTACCTGGGAGAATATCAGCACCCTGTGGCCCCCTTCCTTGAGATTCTTCAACATTTTCTGAAGCAGAAGTAGCTTCCCAGAAGCTCGGATTAGGGCACTACCATCATACATCCCATTAGGCATTTTTGGTGCTTCCTGTGTGTGAGCGAGACCGAAAAAGAGGTTAAAAGCTTCTTTGGCTTTGGTCAGGTTTGTTACAAATATCCTACAATTGAATTTAGTGCATATTATTTCAATGCCATTTTTTATTGCTTATCTCGCTCTAGTATTCCTTATTACTTTATTATCCTGACTACTTTTACAGCTGCCATACTCATGTACTTTTACCCAAAGAAAGACTTTCAACTGCTGTATCCAAGAACAAGTATATCAATTTAAAAAGGTGAAATGTTGAGCCAATTCATAGAGTATTGTAAAATCTTAGCAGTCCATTTGGAGAGAAGAGTTTTATTAAATCCAAATCAAAATAGCTGACAAACATTGGGTGTTATTAAATATGTAGACCTATTAAATTTAAATTCGAAGTGCTTGTTTTTCTCCTGTACCTGAAAAAAGTGATTGGCTATGGTATCTACAGTCAAGAACCTCAATATCCAAATGGCCAATAAAAAATAATAGGTTATAGGCTTTTTAATCAAGACCCTAAAGGAGCCAGAACGTACCATGGCAGCCACAGGGAAGAGATATGGATGGTTGCAGCATTTCTTCAAATCCATAACAACATTTAGCAGAGAAACTTGGTTACCACCTCCTCGTGCATTCAGTGCCTCAAAATTTCTTGTTAGGATGTATTTGTAGTACTTCCTGTAAAATGTTAATGTTCACATTATTGGTTTCTGCTTTTCATATGACCTGCCTTAAAATCAAGCAACTACCCTAGGAGTACCTTTTACAATAAATTTACTTCTACCTCCCATTCTCCACCCCTTAAATGTAGTAAGAGGAAATAGATTGACAATAAGAAACTGGGCAAAAAAAAGAGAGAGAGAGAGAGAAAGAGAGAGAGAGAGAGAGAGAGAGAGGGAGGAGAGAGAGACAGTAATTTAAAATCAATATCCTAAGACAAAGCAGGTAGATGCTTATTGGGATACTTAACCATTATTATTTAAGTAAAAAAAATAAAGACAAGCCAACTATTCTGTGACACTCACTTTTGCATAGGGCTTAATTCCACTCTCACAATAAGTTCTGTCTTTGAAGGCATGTTTTTGAATACATCAGCTTTCAGACGTCTTAGCATGTGTGGTCCTAACATATCATGAAGCTTTTTGATCTGATCCTCCTTAGCAATGTCTGCAAATTCTTCCAGGAAGCCTTCCAAATTACTATAAAGGAATTCAAATAGAAACATGGAAACCTCAAGCTAAGAGGAAAATAAGCCACCTTGAGTTGTCTCAGTGAGAATACCGGCACAGATGTTTAAAAATGAATGAATGAATGAATGAATGAATGTACTTCAGGGTGTATTGTAGGACTTACTGAAATCTTTCTGGTGTCAAGAAGTTAAGGAGGTGAAACAGTTCCTCCAGATTATTTTGAAGAGGGGTTCCTGTGAGCAGCAGTTTGTGCTGAAGAGAATAGCCATTCAGGACCCGGAAAAACTGAAGGGTGTATACCAAAGGAAAAGAGATATTAAGCACAATTTCATAAATTATGACACATTTTAAAATATGCATAACTGTGATCCAAAAAATAAAAACCATTTCTGTTCACCAAGAAATTTTTCAGCAAACTTCTAAACTGACAACAGTGAAATAGCATTTTAAGGAATCAGTTCCAATCTGAGTCAAACAAAACTGTTCCTAATTTTTTTTTTAAAAAATGATAATTACTATAAATATTTATCTTGCAAAGTATTTATAGTAGTACATAAAACTAAGGGGAATTCAAAGATATACTGATCTTTTATGAAAGATAAACTACATCAAAAATTGGCATGTATGTGCACGTATACAGCACAAGACGACTGCAGCTGACAAGAGTCCCTTGAAAAACTTGTTTAAATGACCATTTAGGAAAAAATGAGAAAATTCCCATTCTAAGAAACTTCTTGTAATGTATCCCTACCTTGGACTGATTATTCTTCAGTCGATGTGCTTCATCCACTATAAGGCAAGCCCAGTCAATAGAGCCCAGAATAGCCATATCAATAGTGATCAACTCATAAGAAGTAAGCAATACATGGAATTTCACGGACGCCTCTTTCTGTAAGGATCAAAAATTTTTGATTGGTTTAAAAAAAATAGAAAGACAAGGTGCAGACTCACAAGATACTAAGTTTTCACTACTCAACATTAGTAGAAATTCTAAGTTGCTAGAGAAGTGGAAATATTTTCAGGCAAAAAGTTAAATTAGTTGCCAAAATACCTTCATCCTGGAAGCCTTTTTCCCTCCACGTATAGCATTGTCTTCAAAGGAAAATTCGTTTTCACGTATGATGGCCCGGCTGTCTTTATCCCCAACATAAGTCACAACATACATATCAGGTGCCCACATTTCAAATTCTCTCTCCCAGTTGATGATGGTGGACAATGGAGCACTCACCAAGAAAGGTCCTTTGGAATGGCCCTAGAGTCAGATAAACTCTTAATATAAAGGCAACAGGAAACAAATTTTTAGAATGTTGTTTATGAATTATACATGGAATGCTGCAATCCTACCTCTTTGTAAAGGGAATACAAAAACACTGCAGTCTGCACAGTTTTCCCTAGACCCATTTCATCAGCCAGAATGGTATCAGTGCCTTGAGCCCAAGAGAAACGTAGCCAGTTCAGGCCTTCCAGTTGATAAGGATGAAGGGTTCCTCCAGTTACATCTAAATAATCTGGTTGTCTATCATATTTCACAGTAGGCTGTAGAAAGGTTGGAGAGAAAATGAAAATGTTTAGTGTCTCAGTTCAAGCTCAGTAACACAAGTTAGTTTTTTTGAAATTTGCCACCATAAACAGCTTCAGAACTTGAGGGAGTCTTAATAGTATTTAATACTGTTTTTTAAATATCCAATTTATCTTTTTAAAAAACTTGCGCAGTAGAAATAAAGCAAATGTCTATGGAGATTCTCAGTCATCATGGTTGTTCCAAAGGTGCTTTTTTCAAGAGGCAACTAGACTTTCTGGTTTTTCTTTGAAGACATTTTGCTTCTCATCCAAGAAGCTTCTTCAGCTCTGACTGGAGTTCCATTCTCCACCATCCAGTCAGAACCAAAGAAGCTTCTTGGATGAGAAGCGAAACATCTTCAAAGAAAAACCAGAAAGTCCAGTTGCCTCTTGAAAAATGCACCTTTAGAAATAAAGCACTTTAAAAATGATTCCATAATATTAAATTATTTAAAATAATTAGAACTACCTATAGTACTTAATTCGGTTAGTTGTACAATGTTGCTCTAAGAGTAGGTGCAAGTTTCAAGTTTATTACAAATAACAAAAGAAAATGAAGACATTTGGGGCAGGGGTGAAATCCAGCAGGTTGTGACAGGCTCTGGAGAACCGGTAGCGGAAATTTTGAGCAGTTCGGAAAACCGGCAAATGCCACATCTGGCTGGCCCCAGAGTGGGGAGGGAATGGAGATTTTGCAATATCCTTCCTCCAGGACTGGGGAGGGAATGGAGATTTTGCAGTATCCTTCCCCTGCCATGCCCACCAAGCCAGGCCCACAGAACTGGTAAGGAAAAATTTTGGATTTCACCCCTGATTTGGGGTGAATTATTTTACTTCTGACAAAGTGAAAATGTATCAAATGACATTTACTGAATTACAGAATGAGTTGGAAGGGACTTGGAGGTCTTTTAGTCCAACCTGCTGCCCAAGGCAGATGTCCTTACAGCATCCCAGGCAAATGGTTGCACAATCTTTTCTTAAAAACTTCCAGTGATGGGGCACCTACAACTCTGGGTGGCAGGCTGTTCCCTTGATTAATTCTTCTGTTAGGAAATCCCTCCTTAGTTGCAGGTTGAATCTCCCTCTAACAACTCAACCCATTGTTTCTTGTCCTGCCCTCAGGTACTGTGGAGAAGAAATTAAACTCCTCTTCCCTAAAACAGGCCTTCAAGTATTAAAAGACTGCTATCATGTCACCTCTAGGCCTTCTCTCTGTTAGACTAGGTATACTCAGTTCTCACAACTGTTCATTGTATGTTTTAGCTCCAGTCCCCTAATCATCTTTGTTGCTCTTCTCTGTTTCTGTATCATGGTGACCAAAACTAGGCACAATATTCCAAGTGTGGTCTTACCATTGCAGTATAAAATGGTGCTTACACTTGCTTATCAATCCACAGACATCACCTATTATGCTCATCCTTGAACTTAACTAACAAGATTCTTTGTGTATAGAACACAAAATATAATTATATAGTCTGATGCCTTGCCATGACCAAAGTGGATACTCATAGAACTGCTGAGGGTAGAAAAATTTCAACTTTGGCGGACAGAAAAAAGGTAATTCTTTAACAAAGCCTAGTGCTGTTTTACTGAAGCATCTGTTCAAAGCAAACCTATGTATTATTAGGGTTCTGCTTCAGATTCAAAAGTATAAAGGTACTTAGAAAAACATCCACTGCATCTGTCTGCAACTCCTTAAACCCAAGAAAAGCCATTTTCCAATATCGTACTTCAGCTGCAGATGACAGTCAAGTAATCTTGAAAAAGAGGTTGCTGCTTGGAGGCTGATATCAGAGATAATATTCTGCTTTGCTTAGCTTAACGTACTTCTGATAGTACTAAATTGCCACATAAAACACAGAAATTATAAAAAGAATCTTTATGATGGTAAAGTAATTTGTTTTTCTCTAAAAAAAATAACAAAACCCCACTAAAAATATTATCCCCCAAACTGAATATGGAGACTGTATGGCCATGAGGCTGCATCAATCCATTAACTTACATCCACTGTGGGTGTTTCTGGTGGTCTCTCTAATTTTCGTAATTTCACTTTCTTTATTTTTTTTCCTGGTCTTCCTTCTTCACCTCTCATCAATTCCCTGTTTAGGAAGAGACCCACACAAATTGAGCTATGGCAAATATACGGACAATAAACATAACAGGTTTTCCAATACATTCAGAAAGTAGGCTAGATAAATTCCAGATAGTTTCCTTAATGATATCAATCTAATAGGAATAATTCTTCCCTTTTTTCCTTATACTTATTCCCAGTATAAATTTACTATTCAATTATGTTCATATTCTTACCTGTGGTTCCAGTATGACTGTTTGTAGATATCATAATCCTGTACCTCTGCCTCTTCATTTTCCCAAGAAGCTTGGTCATATGGTAGATCTCTCCATTTAATAAGATAATGAACATTCCCCTTCTTATCCACACTGGAAGAAAAAGGACAATCAACATAACCTTCTAAATAAACCTAGTCCACAGAAGAAGCAGGTTAAGCTTAATCTTTTTTCCCCCTTCCTGAAATCCACGAATTAAAGAATGGAAAAACAACAGGCATCCACTAATAGTTTATCCCAAGTGCATATTCTTAAGATAGGAACACAATTTGACAGTTGTGCAAAAGTAGATTGATTTCCTACTAAAAGAATCAAAATATCAGCAGTAATGGCTGCCAAATAAGCATGTTCACCTTTTGCTACTTTCAGAATAATCGTGTACAGGTTTGTTTTCCAAATAATAATTCCTTATTTGCCTAACCTATGATTGAGAATTCGATGGACCATCATCCATTCTGGTTTAATCCCATATCGATAAAACCGTTCCTCCATCTCTGCAAACTTGGGATCCTTGTTCTTTCGTTTGCGACTCTTCTCTTCTTCTCCCCCAAAGTCTCCTGAAGGTGGCTCATCCATGTCATTTTTACGTTGATAATTGCGGAACATTACTTGGCAATGCAGTTCCAGCTGGGATACAAGCAGATTACACATCATTTGAACATGGTCGGCCAGCTTCCCTTCCCTGATCAGTGGAAAAATCAGTTTTAACTTACCTGCAGTTCGGAAACCCAGGAACAGTGCCAGTAGGACATCCCCTGCCATTTGACAAAGAACTGTCTCTCAGGTCTTCCCTCCAGAGGTTTAGGAGAAGGTGCATTTGGATCTGCATCAGCAGGCCGTGGCACTGGAGTTGGTAATGGAGGCTGTCCCCACTTCCATGTCAAGATTTTCTGCACTTTGCCTTTCAGAGGTGGGCACTAAAGGTGTGTAAAGGCATTAAAAAATGTTTGTTCTGGGTCCTCTAGCATTTACTAAAGCTTCCCAATACTTTCATTATATCACTATTAGAAAGACAAGATCCACACATCTATATTCTATCCCAGAAAGTTTTAAACTATGGAGAACATTCCATATTCCTTTTTAGGATTAATAATCAAAAATAACTACAATGAGAACCACAGAATTATACTTAATACATTAGGTATCTTCAATAATCAGAACAGCAGAACCACTGTCTAATATGTAGGTATTGTAGCATGGCTTACAGATCTTTTTAACCAGTTTCAAGATGGACACTTCATAACAACTTGTCTCGTACAGCATAAAAGCAGCATTCCAGTATTTGAACCATTAGAAATTAGCAAGTGGAGAAAAATCAGGATAGCTTATAACTAGAGAACCATTTTAGTTAATACAAGAGTGGTTCATATGAACAAGCAGAAAATGTTTGAGTACATGTGAATTTTTTTTATGGTAGTGGATTAAGTGCCAGTATACATTTCTTGATTTGATAAAATTCCATTAGCAAATAGACTAAGATTTTCTGCTGATATCTTGAAAAGTCTGGCCTCACGTCTACTTATTTTTATTACAGCTCCTTCCATTCCATGATCTAGTAGCTGCTATCCAAGGTAGAACAGTATTTCCTATTTAATTATCTATTTGTTCACAAAGATATTCATAGCTCATTTTTTAAATAAAATATATAAGATCTACAACGAATTTTTCAAAACCACGCTCACATACTTCTCTTTAGGAATATAAATTCAGTATGACACCTTTTACCTCATAAAGTCACCATTCCCATAATAAATAGTATGCTAAGTTTTACACTAGTTACAAATTATTGCAAGAACTCACAGTACAGCGTGGACAAAGCCACTCTCCATTGGGGATTTCTGGCAAAGGGGGATTCAAACAGTGTATGTGATAAGATGAAGGGCAAGCGTCACAGCAGAGAAGTTCTCCACCATCTTTGCAGACACGACAGAACTCCATGTGGTGATCATCTTCTTCCTCTGCATCCCCCACAACATCTTCCATAGTTTCCTCACCCTCAGAGTTATCTTCTTTGGCCTCCCATTGGATACCTTCTTTTTCCTAAAGGAGAGACAAACCGTTAGCTCCAAGTGCTGTAGGTTCTAGCAAGCATTCACCTCTTTCCCAGTCTTCTACAACCCAAACTCACACAATGGGGGCAGCTCCACTTGCCCTCTGGTGCTTTCTCCATATCTGGATCCAGACAAACCATGTGATAGGCACGAGGACAAGTATCACATAGGATGATCTCTCCCCCCTGCTGGCAGACCTCACAGTAGTCCTGATGATCTGTCTCATAGCCATCCACTGTTGCAGTTGCATCTTCTTCTCCTAATGGAGGCAACAGTGTTCAAAGCATTCAAAAGCGATCAATTAGTTAGGTTCTTTAAGCAAAATAAATGCATTTCAGACATATATCATAGAGAATTAGCTAGATAAATTTACAATTGAAATTTCAGATAACTAACAGCTGTAGAGATGGCAGTTTGAATCCCACCAGTGATTTCCAAGGACTGCAACAATGAAACAGGTATACACTAAGAGGACACAACCAACAATTAAGATTTTCTTTGTTATATTCTCAATAGGACTTCATTCCAGAATCTTTCAGTTTGATTTTTTCTCTAGACCGACAGTAGCAAATTCTCCCTTATGGATTTGAGGCAAGTTCCAATCTCAAACACATAGGCCAATCCTATTCTGAATCCTGTACTCCTTGGAGCTCATTTTAATCAGAGTTCGGTACCTTTCTTTTTCCTCTTTCCAGCTTTTAATTTTTTACGGCTGCGGCTGCTGCGACTGGTAGAGCCATCTGACACAGAATAGCTATTGATACTTGCATCATCAAAGTCTGATTCAACGTCCAAGTCATCTTCCTCACTCTGAAGAAGAACGAATACATTAGATAGGCAGATGTAACAATAGCCACCTCTTCCCAATCTCATGAATACTGAAGGAAGCTACTGCCTGAAGTAATAGATTCTACTCTCTACACCCAAGTACCAGAAAAAAAAAGTAAAAAACTCACAGATGATCTTTTACGCTTGGAGCCAAATCCTCCGAGTTTGATTTTTAAAGGTGCCACCTTCTTGGTTTTGGGTTTTTTGATGTCAGGGACACGAGGACTAGCCTTGGGTTTTTTCCGTGCATTAGGGCCTAGAAGATATCACCACCCAGTTAAATAGAACCTAGAACTCAACTATATTCAATATACTAATGATATTTAAGGAAATTAGGGTTGCCAGATACATTATTAAAAAAGGACCTCTATAGCTACATTTTCCCCTCACCTTTTCCTTCTTTGGTCTTGGCCTTTCGAAGTGGCACTTCAACAGGGGGCTGAGGAAGAACAGCATCCACATTAGTTACCATGCTCTCCACTACAGCTACAGCAGCAGCAGCAGCCGCTGCCACTGATGCTCCAGAACTCCCTTTGAAGGGATTATTTGTGCTGAACTCTCTCCATTTGGCCCCCAGAACCATCATCATTTTTGAGACAGCTATTTTAGGATTCTTTGCAGCAATAAGTGGCCTATGGGAAGGAGAAGAGAAAAAAGAGCACTAGTAGGTCATGCTGGACTAAGTGGGATTTAAACTCTATTCAACTTCAATAATCACATCATTCCCAGTAAACAAGACAATTTTGTGTAGTGGCTAAGTTCTCCCCAAAATATGAGATACTAACACAATCAAAACAGAAAAACGTTTCTAGCACTATTTTCTTTCTCTTATAGGCAATATTGAACCAATTTGTAGGGTCCTCAACATCTTTAAAATTAAATCCTCAGGTATAAGATATTGCAATAATGTATGGAAAATATAACGGTACATAAGTTACCAATATTGCTTATTACAGCTCAACAGTATTATTTATTTACGGTACTTTGCAAATGAGGTACAGAGGCATGGAAAAAGTAGCTGGCCTTTTTTAAAAGCAGTTTAACAACTATTTAGATTTCCAGTTCACAGTTCATGCTTTATTAAAACTACTTAGTTATGCATAATTTAATACAGTATTACTGAGACATAAGGGACAAAACAGTCTCATACCTGACAAACTGGCTGAAAGCCTTGTAATTTGTTAGAGTGCGATAATCTTCTTCTGTGAAAACGTGATCAATATCTTCCATGCCCCAGTCTTCTAAAAGCTGGGCAGAGGACTTAGGTTCCTAATAAAAGAAGGATGCAGAAGATAGTATTATCAGAGATAAGGTCTCTTTTTCAGTACCAAAAAAAGCATTTTACCAAAGAAGTACTACATGAGAGAGTTAGAAACCGAGCAAAGGAAAAATACAAGACAGGCACCAAGTCTACAAAGTTCAGGAAGTATAACAATAATCTTTTAACTGTAATTGTTGTTAGTCCATGCCAGTATATTCTCAAACTAAACTAAACAAATAACTTTAGCAGAATGTTTCAGATTCACCTTGGAATCATCATCTTCATCTTCTTCCTCTTCCTCCTCCTTGCGCTTGGTTTTGTTCTTTTTCTCTTTTTTAGGCCCAAGTTTTTTCTTTTTCTTTTTGCCAGGAGTATAGTCACTTCCCTCACTATCTGAGCGTAACAGCACCTCCTCTTCTTCCTCTACAAATTCATTTCCTTCACCAGAGCTATCTCCAAGCTGGAATGGAGGCAGATGAAAACATTAAGATAAAGTGAGCATTAAACCCTTGTTCTTTTAAAAAGAACACCAGACTTTCTACCATCAACATGAAGTCCCATCTATTCAGAAAAAAAAACTTTTCTCTCGTCAATCCCTTACTTCCCTCCCCCCCCTGCATTTTCCTATTTGCTTTTGTATTTTTGTATTTTATTCTATAATCTAATTTTAAAAATGTTCAATCCCTTACAATCACCATACATGCAAAGACTTTCTATTTTCTTACCTCTTTTTTCTGACGCTTACTGAGCTTGGGTATCTTAGGTTCTTTCAGCTTCTTGGGCTTCTTCTTTTTCTTGATTTTTGGCAACTCTGCCTCAGATAACAGTTCTTCCTCTGGCTCTTCTTCAGGCTCTGAGTTAAGTAATAAAACCAGCAAGAGAGTTTCTAAAACTCAAATGTGACATCATACTCTGCTCCTAATTACATCCTGCTACCTATACTTACCTGAAGCTGCCTGACCATTTTTTCAAACCACAATGTACGCAGTAACTTCTCTAATCTTTAAATTCTGGTCTATTCTAAACTCTTTCTAGTTTGAGTTTCTCCCCACCATGAAATATAGGTAGTCCTCAACTTACAACCATGTTTAGTAACTGTTAGAAGTGATAATGGCACTGAAAAAAATGACTTATGACAAGTTTCAACAGTTACAATGGTTGTAGCATCCCCATGGTCATGTGATCAAAAGTTGAGTTCTTAGCAACTGGTATGTATTTATGGCAGTTGCACTGTCCTATGGTCATACGATCACCAATTGTAACTTTCTAGCTGACTTCTGACAAGCAAAGTAAATGGGGGAAGCCAAATTCGCTTAATGACTCCATGATTTACTTAACAACTGCAGTGATTCATTTAACAACTGTGGCAAAAAAGATCAAAAAATGGGGCACATTCACTTAGCAACTTAATTAGTAATGGAAATTTTGGGCTTAATTGTAGTCATAAGTCAAGGACTACCTGTACTAGTAATATATTTCATAAATGAAATGTAACATTCAAAGAACTGTAGACTAATGTAATCATTCACATAGGCAATGAAGGTTTTTTTAAAAAAATGGGCAGATGCAATCACCTGTTAAAAATTACACATACGAAGCTTTCATTAAAAGAAGCAATTTCTATACAGTACTCATTTTTTCTAAGCCACACTGATGTAACCAGAAATATTAACTTCCCTATAAATCTGTATTCAAATCCCAAATAAAAAAAGATCAAAGGAATACTCTTTACTCTAGGGAATTAACCCCTGCAATACAGTCAATTGGCTTTCTGCATCCATTTTTTACGTAAGTACCGAAACAGCATAGAAAATAGCAACAGTCCTTCATAAACAAACAAACAAACATCATATGAAGCAGCTACCAAATTATCCTTCTTGCCTCTACTTTGAAACCTTTACCCTCACAGCAAACTTGATAGGAAACTGCGCAAACTCCCCACCCTACCTAGCACTTACTGTTCAGGTATCCAAGTTCAGCAAGTGTCAGAAAAGAAGAAACACAACCTCCATTTCAATCATTAGGTGTTTATTCGGATACCGGCACTTTTCCAGTTCAGTCACATCTTCTCAATGTAAATGCAAGCTATAACTCATTTCTTCTCCCTTACTCTCTTTTTCAAACACAAATTTAACACATCATTCCTCATTCCAAAACACCATAATCCCACCCGTTCTTCCAATCTCCCACTCCCCAAACCACATAGGGGCACGGTCAGTAACCAGCTTCCTTTGTGACAGGATCCACAGTAACCCAGTCATTCTTCTTCCCCTCCCCCTTCATCAGCCACCCCCGCCCATTACACGCAGCTAGAGTCACTAGTTCTCCCTCCAAGGAAAATGGCCTCCTAACCACAGGCACCGGGCAGGATGAGGGAAGCCACAGGTCAAAGCAGTTGCTGCAACCGAAGGACAAGAAGCAGAGGGAAACTTCTGGGTGGAGTCCCGTATTCCCAAACCAGAAAATACATCTTCTGCCAGAAATATTTTTTATTACATCCCTTCTTCCCAATCTTTCTTACTACAAACATTTCTTAACTTAAACTAAACCCAAGTATTCTGGACCAAGTGTTCTTTCCACTCCTTTTCCTAGGCAAAGTAACACCCACTGAGATAGCTATCTTACTTTTCAGCTGATTAATACGAAATAACATTATCCACTTCCGTCTTGAATTTTGGAAGAGTGAAAAGAAGAGCTTGGCTCTCTTAAGGTAAAAAAAATGAGGTAATATCCAATTGGTTCAACTACTATAGGCACTTCAAAAGCAATAACTCTTAAAAAAAAAGATGGTTGCTGCAAATCTCAAACACAAAAGTTTTCTGAAAACAATTAAAACATGACCAAAACCCATTGCTCATGACTTTCACTGCATCATGCTGGCCGTATTCAATCCAAAGGACTAAGGTGAGCAGTTGTACAGTAAGCTACGCTAGGTGTGGCTGGGAACAAAAGTGGGTCATACAATTACCCAAAGCTTAGACCACTTTGGATACAGAAATACTGAACTTTCAAGCGGGCAATAGAAAGAAAGATATGCACTTGTCACTTAGATTCACTCTTTGAGGGAGAAATGTTTTCTTTTGATAGGAATCATTATTCATACCTTCCATTCTCACCTCCTTTAATATCCATGCAAGGTACCCTCTGCACATCAACAAATAAAAATAAACCATATAGATTTTAGAAAACAGATGCCTGAGAGACACTTTCTGTAATACACATATGGACTAATAAACAAAACCTTCCGTGACAATTTTCCCATTTTCACATACATTAAAAAAGTGACAAATTACTAATGCAAAGTATCCGAGATCTACAAAATGTTCTTCCCAAACACAGCAGAACACAACTTCTGCAGAAAGCAATGAATACAGAAGGAAGGCATACCAAATATTAGCAGTAGCTGTAACCACAGTTTCATCTGCAATCCAAATACAAGTTTGATGTCATTTTTATACTGTGGGGAAAAACTTCTATGTTCTGTTTAATTACTGATACTACATAGTGTTTTTAATCATAAAGTTATCGTCAAATATTAGATGAAGGGTAACTTATTATTTCCATGTCAGCCCTATAATAAATTTGGAGTGTTGTGGTGTTTCTGGTCCCATATAAAACATATGACTCTGTAGCTAGTTCTGATTCAGACAGTCAACAGACATATTGTTTTATTCCTTGCCTTAAAAAAACCCCTTCTATCACAGCATTCCTGTGTACCTTGATGTTGATGAATACTGTTGTTCAACAGGATCTCCATCTCCTCCTCATCACTGCCAGCAGAACAGGGCGATGGGGATCCTATGCCCGACGCCATGCCCTCTGATTAAGAGGGCTTCTGGGATTCAAGCAGCTTGTGCTATCTTGGCACTTTCGTATTAATAATGGCAGTAACGTGCTACATGAAGAAAGAAGAGCAAGCAATAAGACTTAAAGTCCCAACATCTTTTATACTAAGTTGTCAGACAGCCCAAATTGACTCCATAGAATATCAAGAAAAAGGCAGCACCAGGGAGAGCCAAAGAAGTCAACAACTTGGCCCAACCACCAATCCAAAGTGGTCCTGAGGGCAATGCTAAATTAATTCAAGGCAATTATTTCATTCTAAGTAGATTGACAGGAACTTCGACTTTGGGTTTTCCAGTTCTTTTCGGATGGAGCCTGTGGGCAGGAAGGCGAATGTCTGGAATAACCTGGCTATACTTTCTAAAAGATAAAACTATCTCAGGGCTTCCTTCTTTTGCTTACTTAAAAAAAAATAAAAGACCTCCTTAAGATTTACATTTCGGTGGTGACCAGTAGTCCAGCTGCAGGGGAAATATACCAAGGGATCGTTTTAAGGAAAATAGCAAACAAAAGGCACAGTCAGCTCAAAGGAAAGCAAGGCAAACTTGCTTCCCCCTGGGAAATGGGGGTGGGCACGAAGGCAGAAATCAAGCAGGGTAAGCGGGGGGGGAGGAGGGGGGGAGAGACGGAGGGAGGGAGGCGGGGACGGGAATCAAGGCCGGATCTGAGAGATGGCGAGGAAAGGCCGCTTTCCCGGCTCGGGACGCGGAGGGAGAAGCGCGGCTGGGGAACAGCGGAAGCCCAAAGCACTCCCCGGACACGTGCGCCGGCCGGGGGTCGTGCTGTAGACAGCGCGGAGCCCCCCCTCGCCCCCAGGCTGGTTCGGGGTCACGAGGGGGGCTCGCGGAGGGGCGGGCAGCCGAGGCGAGGCACCCCGCCTCCCTCGGGCGCGCCGGGCGGCGGTCTCCCGGGGGAAGCGCGGCAGACCAGCCTCGGGGGGCCTGCCGCTCGTCCGCCCCCCCGTCTCTCCGGTGTCTGTCCGTCCGCCCGCCCGCCCCGGCCTCTCCTTCCATCCCGCCCTCACCCGACTCCGGGCGCCCCGGCTTCTTATTTCTCGACGCCGCTGAAGGGAAAATGGCTCCGGCTCCAGCGCCGCCTCTTAAAGGGGAAAAAAAAAGCCCCAGCCAAGCTCCTCCCCCTGTTTCCCCCCCCACGCACTCCCGCCTCCATCCCATAATATGCCCCTGGTGCCTTGGAGACGGGTCCCACCTCCGTCACCTCAGTAACCCCCCCTCAACTGAGGCATCCCATAATACTTCTCTGCCCACCAAAGTACCCGCTCGGAACCCGGCTCTGCATCCCATAATAACCACTCCCCTTTCCAAAACATCCCATAATAGTCCCTGCGGGGGGATCGTCCAGTAATACACGCTCCCCCCATGCGGAAACATCCCATAATACTCGCCCTTACTCATACACACCACAATAGTCACCCTTCCCCCCATGGAGGCATCCCATAATAGTCACATTCTCTTCTTTCTCCCCCCCCTCCTCCCACAGGCACCGTCTCACTGCCCTGAACATCCCATAATATTCACCACTACCTACCCTCATCCCCTTGCCTGGCTCTTCCAACCCACCCACAGTAATCTCTCCCCACTCACTCCTTCCCTGGCATATCCCATAATAAGTGCATGCTGGCTGCCAAGTCTGGTATCCCAGAACAAACCCTCCCTTTTGCATCCAGCCCTGCCTCACTGAAATATTCAGGGAGCCCCCATGGCATCCCATAATAGGCACACCCAGGACATCCCATAATATCAACCATTTTCACCTCTCTCTCCTCCCCCTTAGCCAGGCATCCCATAATAGTCTCTGGCCAGTGAGACATCCCATAATACTACCAGCAACTCTTAGCCACAGCCTACAATGCTCGCACTTACTGCATCTCACTCCTTTCCTGCAGCCCATAATAATCACTGTCACACTGTTCTTCCCTCGACAAGTAAAAGCAGCAGGAAAAGAAGACCCTGCTCCAGAGTCTAAGGCACCCAGGGACCCCTCTGGACCAGCACCTTCCTACAGACAGCAACCCCCAAACCACTTGGCAAATGTGTTATAAATGTATCCCATCCCCCTACTTAACACACAGACCATAATAACCACTGGGGGCATAGGGCCAATAGCCTATCCCATAATACTCTAGCAAAGCCTGCCAGGAATCTCCATTCCTCCTTCAAATGATGCAGACTCTGCACATCCCATAATCTTTCATAGACTCCTATACAGTAGGAACATGTGAAGTCACACCTTATTGTCTGACTACTCTAAGGCCTCAAGACAGATTTCACCTTTCCACGATTGTTTCTGACAGTTTGATAGCACAGGGATATGGAGAAAGTACACAAGCATCACTCTATATGTAATGATTATTGTATATGCAAATACAGTATGAATCTAAAATAATATTCAGTCATAGACATCCATAGGAACATTTCTTGGATACTCATTCTACTTTTCTTGGTCTAGTCATGAAAAAAAAATTGGTCCACTTCAGTTTTAAAACTTTATTGCAAGTGACTAATAAAAATTGTTCATGATTATTTCTATGTACACAAGACACATCCCACAACAGCATTTTAAGCATACTATTTTGTAGACACTTCTTGTCAGATATTCTTATTATCTTGTATAAATGTCCATACAAGTATTCCAAGAAACTATTGAAATGTACATACAATGTCTTATTTTAAATGTAACAGAGGTTTCCTTATTGACCCCCAGTGTTTTATGTTATCTTTCAAAATGTCCCTTACCCTGTTGATATTTAACATGCATGGAAAGATAGATACAAAAATCTCTAGTGTTGCTATGCATTTCGGTGCTATTAAATAAAGAAAATGGATAACATTGTTAAACGGATAGCATCTTTGCTCATTATATCCATTTATTCCCTGACTAAAAGGAACTTGTTTTTATCCTGCTATCTACCATTTTTTCTTATTCTAGGAATTTACACTATACCAGATACACTGGTGATATATTTTAAAAAGAACACATTGGATTATTAAATTTAATATAGCACATAGACATTAAAATTACTGTTAATAGCATGTTCCATTTATCCCCCCAAAATATGTAAATAGGATAGCAGATTTAAGATGAATAGAGATCTGAAGGCTGGATGTCAGTACCACTGGGGCAATACCTGGCCTGAGATCATGCTGCTAGCATTTTTGGCAACAAAAATACATTGTCCCTACCACCACTACCAATCCCACCTCACCCTGCTCTTGCCATTCTCCCATAGCTCAACATAATTTTGACAAATGTTGCAAACACAATTTATACAATTTATACTGTACATACATTGAAGGCAAATATATGTGTCTCAGGATAATTTTTCAGGGTCCAGTCTGGGTTGGTCACTGGGACCAGAGGTTTTCTGCCCAAACTTTCGGATTTGTGCTGGAGCCCATCCTCAGGGAATTTCTCTCTACCAGAATGTATGCTTTGGGCTATTCTATGTGTAGTATTTAATATATTTAACATTTAAATTATTTTTAAATATTTAAATTATGTTAAGAGTGACCAGAGTGGGGGAGGGGAGAAGTTGGATCCTGTTTATACATTTAGGCAGGGGTCCTATTAAGCTTATAGTGTGTGTGAAAGGGCTATATCTGATATACACGTGGTCATACAGGTAAGGAATGTTGTAATGGAATTGAGAAAAGTCACTTTGTACCAAAGGGAAGCACGTGCAACCTCCCATCTCTGTAACAAATATAGTAGAATAAAGTCCTAATAGTTTTTGTTTTATAATCCTTATAGCTATTTTCATACTTAAACACACATCGGTAACTCCCTCTCCATTCCTGCAATGAAAGCTGCCAGAGCCAAAACAGCTCAGATGATAGAAGAGAGGAGAACTGGTGATCATGAACCTCCAGAAGCAGTTAAACTTTTTATTGGTAAATGTAAGGCAGTTCACATTAATCAGAGGGGCTAAACCTAAGGATCACTTTTACTTTGCTCAGGCTCCCTGGAGCAGAATACACATTTACTGCAGCCCCATTAGTTCTCTGTTTAGGGAGAGAGAGAACCTAGGTAATAGAATATCTAGGTAGAAGCATTGTTTCTTAGCTGCTTATTACAGTCCTTTGGACTCCTCACAGGCAACTCTTTAACCAGTGAAGTGGTAAAGCCAACCCAATTCCTACTTCAGAGCACAAGGGATATACATTCATCAACAGGGATCGATGTTAGTCTAGTGGTTGTTACGTGGAATTGCCAGCCTTTCCGTTTTAATCATGAAGATATATGTACATATATTTTTCTGTTAGCTATCAAATATCCAGGATGCTATAATTCTGTGGGACAAGGTATTTGGTTATTTTTCTAGGAATTCTGGGAAATATATAAGCGTTTCCATTAGAGAATTGTGCACCAGCTCAAAACTAGCTTCACATATCAGTGATCCCATGACATAAGCAGTATTCAGACGCAGATATTATCTCCACACTTAGCTTTTGCATACATCAGGTCTGCTGACTTCATTGGATACTTCATCAATCAGTAAAAATAAACTCTTGCCTATGAAAGTTTATGTGCCAATTAATTACTTTGGTGCCTTTTTATTTTAATATGTTTCACATTTTTCTCTTTCATCCTTCAAAGGGGGAAATTGGGGCACTGCATGGCAACATTTTTGCAGTGTTCAACAAATCATAGAATATAAAAATTGTTAAGCATCTTGAAGACCATCTATTTCCTCATACAACGCTCTCATCTTCTCACGCATTGGCCAATTCTCTCTCTAGATGGCTAACTATTAAAAGCACCACATCTGGTCCCTTCCTTGTTCTTCTTTAAGTTTTCAGGGCAAGGTTTTTTTGAACACAACTAACCAATCGGAGAAAGAATGGCAAAATCAGCCCTTGGAACAACTATGGACTAGAAGACAGATGATGATGCAGAGGAATCCCAGGAAGGAATAGGCAGGATGAGATGTGAAGTGCTACTAATGGGAAATTACCTGTCTTGAAGCTTCAGAGGAAATGCAATGAAATTGTGTCTGCAATGTTTTCTCTGGAGCAGGAGTCATGCTGGAAGTCCTGCAACATTGTGGAACCAACAAAGCCACCTCATCCAGTATGCCATGGGAATACTGTATGAATCCAGTATGCCCAACTAGTATGATATGAGAAGCTGAATGGCAACCAGTGCTTGAAGGTAAAGCTGCTGAGTACATTTTCCAATTCTAATGTTTGCTGATGCCTATGGATATTACCTAAAAACAAAAGAGATTTATTTCAAACTTTTCAAATTTCCCAATTTACAAATTAATAATCTATCAACTCACACAGTTAAAAATCAACTGTGTATATAACATATATATGTATATATACATATACATAAAAATCAACTGTGTATATAGCATGTATATGTATATGTATATAGATACATGCTATATTGAGAATCTCCATAAATATACCATGATTATTGTTTATTTCTTTCATAAGATGTATTATATTCTTTCAGCTAAAAACTAACCTACAATGTACACATATACAAACCTGTAAAAATAATAATTATACAACAATCAGTAAAACACAAGCAAAGACTGCAAATACAGCTGAAATAAAAGCAGTTACTGAATGAATATACAATATGGAGGTGGGACATTAAAAATCATGCAATAAGAGAAACAGGTCTTTGCTTGGCACTGAAAGGAATAGATCCTAGGGGTTGAAATTAGAGTAAAAACAATATTACTTAAAAGCAAAACTGAGGACAATTGAAGATCTGTATTGTGGTCTGAGGAAAAAATAGAGGCAATATCACAAGAACATGATACAAAAACCTGGTTGCTGAGACAAATTTTTGCTTTTGTTAGATAAAAGTGAGGACTCTTCCTTAGTTATAAAGAGCACTTGGTAATCTGAAGTACTATCTCTCAATATAATCTACCTCAGAATCAGTTTTTACAGAAGACACCAAGTACAGCAGTCTATCTGTTAACATTTGCCTGCTACCCATTCCACTTTAAAGAGAGCGACTGGAGGATTTTAGTGTGGGTGGAAGGGAAAGAAAGATTGGAGAATCCAATTTCTTGTCCTCCCAAACCTGCTTTTTAAAAAGGCATCCTGGACTTCGTGTGTTTTTTGTCTTGAAGACATTTCACTTCTAATCCAAGGAGCATCTTCAGTTATGACTGAATGGTGGGGTCAGAACTGAAGATGCTTCTTGAATGAGAAGCGAAATGTCACTGATACTCTAGCTATAATACTACATCACACTAGAAGTGTTAAGATTGAATAGGTGAAAGATTGCTGTTTTGGGTTTTGTTTGTGGTCCTGTCATTTTGTTTTTAACATGTGTATGACACAACATGCAGTAATTAAACATTTTCCCCTATCACTTATTTTTATGCTTTACCATTGTTGATGGTTGCATATCAAGTTGTTAAATGTGTATTAGGAAAGATGTGGAAAATTAGTTGATTTGAAAACAGAGGGCTCTGGAGAACCCCAGAACATTCCATTTTCCTCTATGCTGTGTCTAATGTCATCCCCACCATGAGGTTTCTGAGGCTGTTTGGCGGTTTCTGGAAGCAAATGCTCCAAACCAGAAGCAGCTTGAGGTGTTCTAGACATTCAGAACATGCTCTGGAATTTTCTGTTCCCAGTTTAACTAGGTTGGTGCATCTCTGATCAGGATCAGGGATAACCTCCAAACTATTATTATTCCTTTTTTCTCACACATATATACTTAGAAGATGGAGCATTGGCCCAGAATAAAAGCCAACTGAAAACAACAATCTTTATGTTTTGAGCATCTTGACTTCTTTTCCCTCTAAGCTTTCTTTTTCCTTCCGTAGCAAGAGACACATGCTCTGAAGGTCCCTGGACAAACAGCCGCACCCAACAAAATTAGGCTCATCCCATAGTATTGCTGAGAGGAGACGTTGCTTGCAGCATAGCAACTATCCCCACCCCCATCCTGCTAGCAGCCATCCCATAATAGTTTGCCTGCTTTACAGGTTCTGACAATTGAAAGGAGGAGATTAAGTGGCGGAGGGGGCCGGCCTGGGTGGGTGGCAAAAGGGCGGTTGATAAAGGGGAGGGGGCATGCTGGAACTGGCTGGACTAGAGAGGGAGAGGGAGAAAACGCAGCAGTCTCTTGGACAGAGTCCCAACAGACGCAGCCAGACATGCTGTCTGTGTGCTGACATCCCATAATAATCTACTCTCCTCCCTCTTGTCCACAGCACGCCATAATAATTCAGAAAGACCAGCTATATCCCATAATGTTTCTTCCAATTGTGTGTGTTGACTGAATACTGAGATAGCCCATAATACTCACTGAATCCTCAGTCTTACACCACACCCCCTCTGCTCAGTGGATTTTTCTTTTGCTTGTTATCTATCCCATAATAGTCCCAGTCTCTCTCTCTCTCTCTCTCTCTCTCTCTCTCTCTCTCTCTGTGTGTGTGTGTGTGTGTGTGTGTATGTGTGTGTGTGTGATATCCCATAATATTCTCACCAGCTGCTGCTCCTGCAGCAGCAGCAGCAGCTACCACATCCCATAGTACTCTCACCCACCCACTTTTCCCTCCTCCCCCATTTCTAGTCACATATGGCTTTGCTGCTGTGCCATCCCATAATATGCATTTGCTTTCCTCTGTGACGAAAAGCCTCCCAATCCCATAATAGTGCCAGAGGCATGACCCATGGGCCAACCCCAGCCAGCTAAGCCAGCTTGGTGGAGACATTTCCTGGGGCTGGGACTGGGCCTTGTTTTCAGCTTCCCCTGAGCATGAAACCTTGGGCCCTGGCTGGGCTAGCTCATGGCTCTTCTTGCCACTTTACTTTTCTGCTTGAAACCAAAATCTTCCATATCGTTAATCTAAGGGGGTCTCTCTCTCCCTCCCTCCCTCTCTCTCTCTCTCTTTTCTCTTGTTAATAAATATGGGTTTTTTTAATCTGATTGGTAGTATTTTACAGGTAGTCCTCGACTTATAGCCACAATTGAGCCCAATATGTCTTTGTTTACTCCATTTTATGACCTTTCTTGCCACAGTTGTTAAGTAAATCACTGCAGTTGTTAAATTAGTAACACAGCTATTAAGTGAACTTGGCTTTGCCATTGACTTTGCTTGTCAGAAGGTTGCAAAATGTGATCACATGACTCTGGGACACTGCAACCGTCTTAAATTTGTGCCAGTTGCCAAGCATCTGAATTTTGATCATTCGACTGTGGGGTTGCTGCAACAATCATAAGTGTGAAAAAGGGTCATAAGTCAATTTTTTCAATGCTGTTGTGACTTTGAATGGTCGGATGAATGAAAGGTTGTAAATCAAGGACTACCTGTAATTGACTTTCTCCCTCTTTTCTGCCCAAAGCTCTTTTGGTTATTTTAATGTGAGTCAGAGTTTAAATATTAAGCAAGGGGCTCAATCTTAAGTTAGCCTCATTTTATCTATCTAGCATTACTAGATAGTTTGCCTGCTTTACAGGTTCTGACAATTGAAAGGAGGAGATTAAGTGGCGGAGGGGGCCGGCCTGGGTGAGTTGCAAAAGGGCGATTTATAAAGGGGAGAGGGTATAATAATATACCACTATAATTTGGAATACAGGTTTATTTTCATGAATTCAGATTTTTTTCAGAGAGCTAATCTCAGTCTACACAATTATGTTCTTATGGGGTTATTGTGCATGGCAGCCTTAAGCAGCTTGGCTCCTCTGCTGAAACTGGTTGCACATAAAGCTGGTTTAAGAAATTGCTGTTTGGATTTCAGTCTACAGCTTTGACAATCATGCTGGCTAGATATTCTGCCCAGACATTAATTAGCAAGACTCTTGATTGATATTTTTTTCACCATCATCTGTATGTATGTAATGCTCACCTGTATTGGCAAAGCAAGAACCAATCACTTTCCTTTGTGAATGGGCCTAGCATGCCCATCTCACTCTCCTGGAAATGAAACAACGCACAATTCTTTTGCCATTCTTTCTGTCACTTGTATTGGAAGGAGAAATTGGCAGAAGTCAATTTCAACCAGCTAAAATAAAAAAGAAAGATGCATTGTTTTATCCTTCTGCTGGTACACACATAAAATTAAGTTTTCTAAAATTTCACTGCTCTCCCCATTGTTAACAAACAGCAACACAGCTTTCCCTTCAGAAAAGAGTAGGCACCTGGGCAGCCCAGACAAAATGGAGGAGAGGGACCAGAGCAGAGGGAACATTCATACCTCAATACCCACTAGCTAACTAGAACACATGCATTTATCTATCTAGTCCTCGACTTACGACTACAATTGACCCCAAAATTTCCATTGCTAAGCAAGTCAGTTGTTAAATTTAGCCTGTTTTACAACCTTTCTTACCATGGTTCTTAAATGAATCATTCTAGTTGATAACTTAGTAACACAGTTCTAAAGTGAATCGGGCTTCCCCATTGCCTTTGCTTGCCAGAAGGTCACAAAATGTGATCACATGATTCTGGGACACTGCTATGATCATAAATACATACCAGTTGTCAAGCGGTCAAATTTTGATCATGTGACCACAAGGATGATGCAACAGTCCTAAGTGTGAAAAATAGTAATAGCAATAGCACTTAGACTTATATACCACTTTATAGTGCCTTACAGCTCTCCCTAAGTGATTTACAGAGTCAGCATATTGCCCCCAACAATCTGGGTCTTCATTTGACTGACCTCAGAAGGATGGAAGGCTGAATCAACTTTGAGCCAATCAGAATCAAACTCCTGGCAGTGAGCAGTGAGTTAGCCTGCAATACTGCATTCTAACCACTGGGCCACCACACCATGTCACTTTTTTCAGTGCCACTATAACTTCAAATGGTCACTAAATGTATGGTTATAAGTCAAGGGACTACCTGCAGTGAAATTAAGCACAGGCAGCTTAGGCTGGCTGGTAGAAATTGTAAAACATTACCGGTACCTTGGATAAAAAGCAAGAAAAGACAGTGAAGAGGGTAGCTTCACAGTGGACTGGAACAGACCGAGAATGAACATTGTGCATTCTTGTCCTTGAGAAATTGGCTGTCCTCATACAAGGCAAGCAGGACTTATCAACAAGTCCTTAATGTATCTAAAGGAAGGGCAGCATTTAAATATGTGTGCTAGTGCATGGGTGCTTTTACCATTTCTTTCTGATTACAATTAAAGTTACAAACTTTAACCTATCAAGCCTTAAACAGAGGAGCTTTGCATAGATCAAACAATGCTCTTCCAATTTATCTTCCATCACAGTCTTTAAGAACACTTTCTAGTCTGGACTTCATTTTCCAATTAAGGCAACTAAGAATCATTAATAACATAATAAGAGGCCAAAGGCTCATTAATAGCAAACCAATACACCCAAAAAGCTCAGAAGCAAAGTGAGAGGATGATAGCTGTCTTTTACTATTATTCCCACAGAGCTGCCATTTAACAAATGTTGACTATGTGCAGCTATTATACTTAACATCAATAAATATCTCTCCTCCATGAATTTGTCTAGGATAAAAAATTTCCTTGAGTGGGATTTGACTTCTTCTGGAGCCTATCATGGACTTGATGGACATAATCCATGAATTTTCCTTGCTAGCAATATAATGCACCGAGAGGTTTGCCATTGCCTCCTTTTCTATGTTTTATTTTTATTCATTTGTATCCAATCCTTATTATTTTTACAAAGAACTCAAGTTGGTGAACATATCCAAAATACCTTCCTCCTCTTATTTTCCCACCATAACAATCCTGAGGTGAGTTGGGCTGAGAAAGTGTGACTGGACCAAGGTCATCCAGCTGGCTTTTATGGACTAAGATGGCACTAGAACCCAATAGCCTCTGGCTTTCTAGCCTATTGCTTTAACCACTGGATCATTTACTGACTTCCCAGTTTTTTCCTGAGATTTTCTTTCAGATTTGTTAGTGACCTCTTATTCAAGAATTAATCAAGTCTAACCCTTATTAGATGCTTTAAGAATGGTGGTTTACCTTCTTTTAAAACCATTTAAGTTGGTAGCCCTTATCACATCCAAATGCAAGAAAATATAATAATTTACGAATTATGTAAAGAAGCATTTCCTTTTATAGATATTGAATCTCTTCACATTTAGTGCAGAATCTCATTTTTAATATAAAAAAGGGAGAATAATTTATCTTTGTCCACATTTTCCATATTTTGAAACTTGATCATATCTCTTTTCTCAGTTGCTAAAGAATAAAAAATTACTAACATTTTCTTCTAGCTTCATACTCATCTTGTTTGCCCTTTTCTGTACTTTTTTCAGATTGTAATGCCTCTTTCAAATTCAGGAACCAGAATGCTGAAAAGACCCAAATGTGTTCAACTGTAGATGTACAGTATGCGAAGTTATTACATTGACAGCTTTATTTTTGGAGGTCTTCTAGTCCAACCAATGCCCGAAGCAGAAGACTTTATACTACCCTGGAGCAATAGTTAGAATGCAGTACTGCAGGCTAATTCTGCTGACCGCCAGCTGCCTGCAATTTGGCAGATCGAATCTCATCAACCTGAAGGTTGACTCAGCCTTCCATCCTTCCGAGGTGGGTAAAATGAGGACCCAGATTGTTGGGAGCAATATGCTGACTCTGTAAACTGCTTAAAGAGGGCTGTAAAGCACAGTGAAGCGGTATATAAGTCTAAGCACTAATGCTATTGCTATCCTGGACACATGGCTGTCCAATCTTTTTTTGAAAACCTCCAGTGATGAAGCACCCAAAACTCTAGGAAGCATATTCATGAGTTCATAAGGAGTTAAACAGCTTTAAAAATATTTAAATATACAGTATTTACCAGTTTATACAATCTACATAATTGCCGAAAACTTTAAAATGTCTACATGATGAGAAGAATTGCTTACAGGTCTTCTATTGGACATGTATATTATCATTTTTCACTTTAAAAATAATAGTTATCATTGTAATAGAACAGACTTTAGACTGTTTAAAATTTCCTGAATCTTTTTTTTTTCTACCATTTTTCCAGTCCTCAGAGATGGATGCTGATTTAAGGAGAAACGATGCTTTTTTTTTTTGTTAGAAAATCAGCAAATTCACCTTGGAATTAAAACATTGAATGGATACCATCTGGACCCAGTGATTTGTTTATTTTTACTTTGGTGACTACAGTAGGTCTATTACTTCACTTTCTTGTCACTTCTATTTTTATTTAGTTCATCCTTCACCATGCAGACAAATGTAACAATTTGTTGTTTTCCTGAAATCTTCTTATCCTCCTTTAATGTTTTTTTTTTTTGGTCCTACAGCCTATCTAGTTAGCGTGCTGTTTATAATGTTTTAAAAACTTGTTGTTGAAGGTCCTAATGTTTTAGCCATATGCTCAAAATATTTTGCTTCTTTTTTTTGAGAGCTTTTCTCCAATGTTTTTTTCTGTTAAACATTTCAGGAAGACTTATCATATTTTTAAGATGGCTTTCTTTCCTTTTAAAAGCTCATGTGTTTGTTAAGATCTGGCAAATTGTAAATTTCATTTGTCCTGATTTGAGTTATTTATTTTATCAAGTTTGGTTTTCAGAAATCTCAAACTCTTCTACAGATTTTGAAGTTTGCTTTTCTGGATTTATTTGGTATTTGTCCACTACATTAACTCAAATACAATAGTATTGTTGTTATCATTTCCAGTCAATTCAATAAGGATGGTATATCTTCAGCTAGGTCTTTCTTGGCTATTTACTCTCTGATGGTACCTAGTTTAATTATGCTGGAGCCTGTATCCTCCCAGTGGTTGAAAGTGAGACAAGCACTTTTTACAATAATATTGCTACCTCTCTTACAGGTATGTCTCTGGTTTTTTTTCTTTCTAAAGATCATCCCAGGCTTCTTGATCAGGGAGGTGGCAGTAGGAGAGGCAGTAGGATAATTGTGGAGATGAATTCTGACATATGGAAATCTTTAGTCTACCATTTTGGATCAAAGTTCAATATTTTTCAGTTATTACACCATATGGTTTAAATTAAAAGACTAACGAACATGATTTTTTTAAAAGAAAAAAAGCATGTTGGGAAGTATAGCAAAAACAGTAGCACTTAGACTTATATAGCGCTTCACAATGCTTTACAGCCCTCTCTAAGCAGTTTACAGTGTCAACATATTACCCCCAGCAATCTGGGTCCTCATTTTACTGAGCTCGGAAGGATGGAAGACTGAGTCAACTTTGAGCCGGTCAGGATCAAAACTGCTGAACTGCAGGCAGCCAGCAGGCAACAGAATAAGCCTGCAGTACTGCATTCTAACCACTGCACCACCAAGGAAATTTGATGAAATTGCTTACAAATCCTCTTTGCGCTCTGTCAAAATATAACTGGTTGTGAAGTTGCCAGTGAAAGCATAAACAATTTACATTGCATGTCAGGTGTAGATTTATTCTCCTCAATCTAAGCCTGACCATTAATGCTAGCTTTTAATGATTGGAGTAGATTGCAACAGTGGAGCATTTGTGATACAGTAGAGTATTTTAGTGCCTAAACAGCAGTTTATGGACTTTTTATTTTTAAAGATTATTAGCATTTACCACCTGGGTTCAGTTTTGACAATAATAGAAACGGGAAATCAAACTATGTACTGTATATTATACACATAATATACAGTACAAGAAAGGCAATGAAATTAAAAGGAAAAAGTGGCAATATAATTTTGGAAATCCTCTCATTAAATTAAGCAGTCTTTATTTGTTTAAAGTTTATTTTATAGTCTTATTTATAAATGTACATTATATCATTCTGCCTCCCGAGTTGCTATTTTTAACATCCATCAATTATCTTTACATTCTGCAGCTTGGAGCATTTGGCAAGGAGAGTGAAGTGCCTCCATCCACCAACTCAGACTGGCCCTTGGAGACTCTTAGAAGTAAAGGACAATAACAGCTTGTAGTCTGCACAGGGACTGTCTCAGAATAACAAAAGTGTTCCTGGCTCTGAAACAGGTTTCTGTAGGACTGAATCATAGGGCTGGAAAAGATTTTGGAGGTCTTCTAGTGCAATCACTGTCCAAGGCAGGAGTCCTTATACCATCCTGGAAAATGGCTGTACAAACATTTTTTTGAAGACCTCCAGTAATGGAGCACCCACAACTCCAGGAGGCAGGCTGTTCTGTTGATTAATTGTTGTCGCTGTCAGGAAATTCCTCTTTAGTTCCAGGTTGAATCTCTCTCTGATGAGTTTACACCCATTGCTTCTTGTCCTGCCCTCAGGTGCTATGGAGGATAAATTGACCCCCTCTTCCCTTTGGCAGCCCTTCAAGTATTGGAAAATTTCTATCATGTCACCCATAATCCTTGTCTTTGTTAGACTAAACATGCCTGAGTTCTGTACAATTTAATCTCCAGATTCCTTTGTTGCTCTTCTCTGCACTCTTTCTAGGACCTCAGCATATTTTTTGGATCATGGTGACCAGAAGTGGATATAGTATGCCAAGTGTGGCCTTATTAGTACAGTATAGAATGGTATTATCACTTCCTGTGACCTTGATGCTATTCTTCTGTTGGTGCAGCCTAGGAATGCATTGGATTTTTAGGCAGCTGCATCACATTGCTAACTCATACTTAAGCAGGAGTCCACAAGCCACCACTGTTGAGCCAGGTACTGTCTATTCTGTATCCATGCATTTGGTTTTTCCTGCCTAAATGCAGACCTTAATTTTATCAGACTGGATCCTATTATCCCGGGGAGATATGAACCAGAGTGCTATAATAGCAGTCATACTAAAAAGAAGTTTAGAAGTCATCAGGTCATCAGAAGCAACCTAGAATTAAGGAGAAATTTCCTGATAGTTACAACAATTAATCAGTGGAACAACTTGCCTCCAGAAGTTGTAAATGCTCCAACACTGGAAGTTTTTAAGAAGAGATTAGATAACCATTTGTCTGGAATGGTATAGCGTTTCCTGCCTAAGCAGAGGGTTGGACTAGAAGACCTCCAATGTCCCTTCCAACTTTGTTATTCTATTCTATTCTAGGTATGAAGGACATACACAATGGACAATACATATAGCTGATTTGAGAAGTAAGAAATGATAGCATCCTAGTTTTTGGTTATACAATTAATTAATTGTATTTGGTAAAGAGCAAAAAATTCATAGTAAACAATGAGATCCTATGTTTGAAAATCAGTAGAACTGGTGCCCCATACATTTGATTTAATGTTGGACAGGAAACAAACAATTTGTTGACTGAATTAATTCTAAAATTTGATTGGAAATTAATGTTAAGAGGTTTTGCTTATAATAAATGGATTACAATATGTTGCAGAGATGTGTGCATTGACAAATACATTTTTAATGGAAATAGCCATTACTAATTTCATTCTTTTTAAAAAGGAACTAAATGTATAAAATTAGTGCTTATATACCCTGTTTCCCCCAAATAAGACATCCTCTGATAATAAGCCCAATCGGACTTTTGAGCGCATGGCAATAAGGCCAAGCACTTATTTCAGGGTTCAAAAAAATATAAGACAGGGTCTTATTTTCAGGGAAACACAATATTTCTGTTATATATAGTAGTGAAAACTATGAAATAGAAGAACTTAATATTCAGTGCCCATCCTGTTGCTGTTTTAATAAATGAAACAAAGATTTGAAATGAAAACATATTTCCCTTGATTATTAATTCAAGCTTCAGACATCCAATGAAAGAAATAAGAACTCCTCTGTAGCTACCTGGATGCAACTGGTGGATTTTCATAGTTTGCTTTTGCTAAAGAACTAGGGTTGCCAGGTCTGCTTCCAAAAAATAGTGGACAAGCGGGGTAAGTGGGGTTAAGTAGTAAAAAAATAAAAAAAAAATTACAATTAAATTATATATTTTCTTACAAACATTTTAACACGTATTAAAGTAATCACTTCAAAACTTTACTTAAAATTCAAAACATCAAATATATTATAATAATATGTAAAATATTAAATTACATTTTACTTTGCTGTCGTGTGTATTTTTTATTTGACTGCGAAGCTTTGATCAATTCTTTGTGTTTAAGGAATAATTCTTTAATTTCAGTACAACATTGAGAAATATTAAAAAATATACAAAGTTCACTTCGAACTGATGGTACAAGCAGTCGGTTACGTTCATCAGTCCACAAATTTCCCATGATGCTGAAAATTCGTTCAACGTTTGCATTTAATACCAGAATTGATGCACAATACTGGAACAGTTTCAGTAAACTCAGAGCTGGCTCTTTCTTGAAAAAGTATGTCCACTTATCAAGGGATGAATCGTCCTGCAGATGAACATAAACTTCTTCTAAGGCAGAAATTTCATCGAAGAGAGTGTTGGGTGGAAGTTCTTCTCGCCATGGTGATAATAACCAGATGTTTGTCATTTCTTCTAAAGTTGGAGGATTATTGCGATCAATTAGATTGAAACAATTTAGCATCTCATATACTGAATCGGTGAAATTATACCACTTTTCTAGGTATGCAATGGCTCTTTGATACACGTTGATGGCTTCTTTCTTGAACTTTTGCACGGCATTCTCAGGCAAATGTTTTTTACGTAAGGCAAATAAAACTTTCATTCCAAAAAACTGCTCATCGTATTTTTTTTGCAAAGAATCACACAGCTTACACATGATAATGTGAAGATCACATGCAAGAATTTTCTTGCTTTCCAGCTTCAGTAGGGTGTCTTGCATTATTGACATGAAGAAGTGTGTGAAATATAAATACAATTCTGAAATTGTTGGTTCATCGTCCTTTGCGAGTTCATTTTCCTGATCCCAAATAAGGTTCCAGATAACCTTATGGCACTCATCAGATCCAAGAGAAATAAAATACGATTTTAGAGGTATCCAGTTTAAAAGAAGTCTTTCGACTGCTTTAAACAAATTTAACCAACGTTTGGAACATGGCGCAAAACTTCATGGAATTCTGACTCACAAAACTCAAAAAATGATTTCAACTCTTCTCGTTTCTTCGCAGAATTCGAAAATTCGGCAAAAACCTTCAGCACTACATTTTTTATATCAAAAGGTAACTGCTTTAATGCATTTTTTGCGCTGTTGTGTAAAATGTGATTATTGCAATGAGCAGCTACAATATTGTCATTTTCCAGCAATAATTTTTGGTAAACAGATTTGTTCACTTCATAATTGACCGATGCATTCATTATCTGCTGAGTAAGCTGAAACATTATTTAATTCCAATTCATTATCACTAAGAACTCGACACAGCTGATTTTTTTATTGATGTAGAATCTTCGAAAGAATCCTCATAAAAGTCTAAAATTTTCACACACGGTCCTTCTTCACAAGTAAAATATTGTGCAACAGCGGGATACATTTTGTGATTTCCCTTGTTTGATGCGTCAGTGGAGAGAGAAAATGGAATTCCAGTTTTAAGATCATTGAGAACCAACTCAATAGAAAAAAGATACAAAACCTCATTGACAATAGCTGATGATTTGGTTCTTCCACAAGACATCTTTTTTACAATTTCTGAATCATTAAAAATTTGCTTCATTAACTTAATACCGCAATCTTGAACCAGGAAAGAAATATGGTGTTTGATCCCATGGTAAGTTTCAGCCATTTCAGCTACAGTCACTTTCTCACTGAAAGAGGAGTCTTTAACAATGAAAAACGAATTGATTCGCTTGTTGCTGGAAGCTATTTTCTCCTTATCTAAATGATTTTTTGTGCTTGCATGCTGTGTGACAGCTTTTATATCATTATATTCAATTGTGAACGATTTCTGACACAATTTACAGTAGGCCGTAGTATTTGTTCTGTCGGTTTCGTTGTTGGTAATCCATGCAAAAGTAGCTTCCCAGTCTTTGGTGTATTTGCATACTCCTCTTTTTCATTTTAAAGAATTCGAAATCTCACCGCTATCACTCTCATCACTTGATGCCATTTTAGGTCAGTCGACACAAGCTACAATACATTTTAAAAATGTGAACTGTACATAATTTTATAATATATTTTTATTTTAATCTCATTATTTTTTTCGGAGAATCGAGTTCAATGGATATTCGATCTTTGTCTCATTCTAACTTATGAAAAAAAAGACAAAACGCGATTCTCCTATCCTTATTCTCTTAGACTGTACAGCTTTAGATTATGTACCATTTCATGATAAAGCTTTCGAATAAAAAAATGTCCACTATTTTGTGAAAAAAAATAGTGAACATAATGTGAAAAAAGTGGACTGTCCGCTCAAATAGTGGACACCTGGCAATCCTATAAAGAACTCAAGATTCAGCCATCATTATAAACCCCAATAATAGCAAATACCTAAAGGCAAATGTAAAATACCTCTGCAGTGGGATAATAAAAGCTACTTTGCGAGAACCTGTCCATTAAAAATTATCAGTGGAATTCTTTCAGCTGTAATAAGGGGGATATGAGGATGAGGGTTATTATAAAAAGATCTTTTTAAGGAGAAAATTGTAATTTTTATCCCTAGTTTGTAGAGGTTGTGAACTGCGTTAAGTCATTTCTACATTAATTTTAGGGCAAATGGTTTATTAAACAAAATCAAAGTATTAAATTTAATTAAATTAAACTCATACTTCTAATAATTCCTCATAAAGCATTGCAGAAAACAAGTTCTGGGAAAAAGGAACATACAAAAAGTGGACAGGATTAGGGTCACTGAGGTCAGTATTTAGATGATGAGAGGCTTCCAACTTAGATATTACTTTCTGATATATGACCAAATGGGCTGTGCAGAAAATGTGTAATCCTCTATGAGGGCCATATTTAATATCCTAGGAATTCCTTGCCTCAACACATTCCCAGTTCTGGAACATAATTCAGGAAACCAAGAACCACTTTGGTAATATCTAAAATGGGAAAATTGTACTCCTGTAAGAGCTGTACACATAATGTTCTGTTTGAGTTAGAATATGATTAAATTTATGGCAGCAAAGCTTCCTGTAACAAATTTCAAATACCGTAGGCTGAGGGTTTTGCTTCTCAAAGCAACAGGAGTGATGATAAAGAATAATAATACTGTTGGAAGAAAATTTCCTGAGTTTGTTCCCAGATAGGAAGCAGTCACCAATGCTGAGAAGAAATGACACAGAAGCGAGCTGCCAGAAAGCAGGGTTCTTTAATTCAGGAAGGCAAGAAAAGTAGCTCGAGTGTTCCTGGCTTGCAAGCAAACTTGGAAGTGTGACTCTGAACCTTTTATTCTTAATTCCCCTTTGAAGTCCCTTCAGCTTATGGGTTTTGATGTGTTTCTGATTGCTCTGGGTTTTGTTTTCCTGGGTTAATCTTGGTCCCAGGTATTTTCTTGTCCTAGGAGTTAATCCTAGGAGACACTGAGCTTGTCGATCAGAAAGGCCAGCAATTTGGCTGTTTGAATCTTTTGTATAGGTCTCCTGCATGAGCAGGGGGTTGGACTAGATGACCTCCAGAGTCCCTTCCAACTCTGTTACTGTTACAATCCTGTCAGGGAGGCAGGGAAAAGGGAGTTTTGGTTTACCTTGGAGAGTTTATTTTTAGCCTGATTCTCCTTATCTTAATGGCTCTACTTAAGTGTTACTTTCAGCCTGTACTTTTGTTTAGGGTTTTCTTAAAGGGAGAAGGGCTGGCTTGAGTCTCTTGGCACTGTTTTCTGAGGTTTCTGGTGCTGTGAGGTTTCTGGCACTGTCCTTTTGGGTTGTACTTCCCACAACACCCATTTCTATAAATTGGAGGTTTTAGAACAGGAAAAAGTATATGAGATTGACTCTGTTACGATATTTTTCAGGATCAGACTCAATAAGTAGAATAAGAATTAGATATTCAAATAAAGCACTGTTTATTTACAGAAGGCATTCTATATTCACTGAATATTCACAGATAGAAGCTCAGAAGGAAAGCATACAGCTCCTTATATATACAAGGGGTGGAGCTAGATATAGGAGTGGTTAAGTATGAAGATATTAAGTAGTGAAGAATAAGTTAACCCCTGATATCCTGGTCATGTACTATTTACATAATAAAAAATAAGGCATTTACTTGTGACAAATCCCCCTCTAAATGCCGATTCGATATATTACAACAATTACATTCAGATTCAGAACAATATAAAACTTGTAACTTAGAAGTCAAGTATTTATGCTGCTTAGAAGGCAAAGGCTTTGTCAATATGTCAGCTATTTGCTCTGATGTTTCGCAATGAACTGCTTTAATAAATCCATCCTGAGATAACTGCCTCACATGTTTGAATTTTATATCTATATGTCTGGACCTTTGTCCAATAGCATCAGATCTAGATATTTCAATAGCAGCCTTGTTATCTTCGTGTATGATAAATGGTAATGAAGGTTTCATCCAGGTGTCTGACAACAAGTCATTAAACCATACAAGGTTATTTGAGGCTTTAGACAAACAGACATATTCTGCCTCAGTCGTTGATGTGGCTACTAAGTCTTGTTTACCAGTATACCAGTAAACTGGACAATTGTTAAGAAAAAATATATAACCAGATGTGCTTTTTCTACATGTGGTGTCGCCAGCCCAATCTGCGTCGGCGTAACATGTAAGGATGGGCTCTTTGTCACTATTGGGTTCCAATAATAAACAAAAATCTAAGCTATTTTTCAAATATCTTAATATTCTTTTGACAGCTTCCCAATGATATACTAGTGGTTTGCTGACGTGTCTAGACAACAAGTTGAGAGGCAAAGCGATATCGGGTCTGGTCCAATTGGAGATATATAGAAGGGAACCGATGACTGATCTGTAAAGAGTATTATCTTTAAATTCAGGGGATGACTCATCTGTGTTCCTCAGGAAATCAGTTTGCATGGGAGTATCACAGGGTTTAGCATTGTTTAAGTTACATTTGTTCAGGAGTTCTATAATCTTATCTCTTTGAGAAAGTTTGAATCCCTTTTTTGTTTTGCCAATTTGAACTCCAAGATACTTATTTACCTTACCTAATGATTTCAAAGAGAAATGTTCATTTAGTTTCGTTACAAATGTTTCTCTCTTCTCTTTGTGTTTACCTATATACAAAATATCATCCACATAAATTAACACGAATTCTAAAGAGTCATCCTCTTTTTTAACAAAGAAACAGTTATCAGCAGTAGTGGCATTAAAATTCATAATTTTGAGCACTTTTACTAAACATTCATACCATCTTTTGCCAGATTGTTTCAGCTCATATAAACTTTTATTTAGTAACCACGTTTCATTTTTGTTTGTATATTGACTGTGAGGCACTCTTACATATATCTCTTTATCTAATTTTGCATGTAGATATGCAGTCTGTATGTCGTATTGGAATACATCAAGGTTAAGTGCTGATGCTATGACCAGTGCAGTTTTAACACTCTCAGTTCTTACTGTGAGAGAGTATGTATCCGTGTAATCCTCGGGATATTTTTGTGCATAACCTTGAGCAACTAGTCTAGCTTTGTATAAGGTGTTGCCTCCTTCTAAGTTTTTGATTTTATATATCCACCTAGTACCAATAACAGTTTTATCTTTAGGTGCATGTGTAGGTGTGAATACATTTAATTTCTGCAAACTATCCATCTCTTTAGTCATGGCTGATTCCCACTTTTCCTTTTCTTCGGGGGGAAGTTTTAGCACTTCCTCATATGTGTTTGGTGTTGATGTTTCTCCATCCATATACATTATATAATCTTTGTATTTGTTTGGTATTTGGTTTCTGTTATTCCTGATTGTCCTTTTTGGTCTACTATCATTGTCATGTAAATACCTAGCTTCCTTTTTTGTTAATGAATCTGTCTTTATTTTGTATTGACTGTTTGTCCATGTTTTGTTTTTGTTTTTATGTATGTTGTGATTGTATTCTTCTCCAGTTCTTTCCTCCTAGTGTTTAGTGTTTGTATAGTTGTTTGGGAAAATTTCATTAAGATGTATTTTAGACCAGTTGGCCTGTTCATGGAATACAGCCGTTCTGGAAACTATAAATCTGTTATTATTATCGATAAATCTGTACCCTTTTGTGCCTGTTTCGTAACCCATGAACCTGAGTCTCCTAGATACGTTCTCACCTTTACGTCTTAATTGCTTAGGTATGTGTACGTCTGCAGTGACTCCAAATATGTGCATATGAGCTATTTTGGGTTTCCTATTATACATCATTTCATATGGTGTCTTGTTAACAATGCTGGACCAAGTTCTATTTTGTGTATAATTGGAATATTGTAACGCTTCTGACCAGAATTGTTTTCCTAAGCCAGCATCTTCTAATGTGCATCTAATCATGGTTTGTAATGTCGAGTTCTTTCTCTCTGCCACTCCATTTTGGAATGCAGAGAAAGGGCTAGACGTGTAATGTAACATCCCTTTGTCTTTAAGCCATTGGGAGAATTCTTTTGACATGAATTCACATCCCCTATCTGTCATAATTTGTTTTATTCTAATATTATGTTGTGTTTCTATACGTTTGTAAAACTCCTTAAATTTCTGAAAAGTTTCATCTTTGTGCTTTAGTGTATAGACAAAGCCATAACGACTATAGTCATCCACAATGGTTAGGAAATAACGTTTTCTATATGTGATTGATGGTGTTAATGGACCAACTAAGTCCATGTGTACCAAATCAAAAATTTTGTTGGTTGATCTTGTTGATTTTTTGGGTTTGGGGCTAGTTTTGAGTTTTGTAGATTTACATACTGAGCATTCCAAATAGTTTTTACAATTTTTTATTTTAACACCTTCAGCATGTTCAGTCATCTTTTGAACTATAGGAAAACTGGCATGTCCTAATTTCCTATGTAAGACATGAGCACACTCATCATGAATTGGTTTACCAATATTAGGTATATTGTTGTTGTGTGTGTCTTTGTGATTGTGAATAATCTCATGTTCCTCATTGTTACTATTACTACTGTTTTCGTTGTCTATGTTATTGTTATCTTCCATGTTGGAATCAATGTTGTGTAACCATTTTTCTTTTGTCATTAGATAAGGTAGACCTCCTTTAATAATCACAGTACCTATGTTTGTTCTGTTTTTCTCTAATGTTGCTTTTCCTTTTGAGAACACAATATTTATGCCAGAATCTCTGCTTAGTTTTATTGCACTAAGTATGTTATGAGGTATTTCAGGTATTAACAATACCCCCTCTATTTTTCCTAGGCCAGGTAAGGTTATATTTCCTCTACCTATGACTTGAACCTTCTCTTGATTAGCTACCTTAATTACGAATTTATCCTCTACAAATGAAGATAGTATATTTTTATTATTTGTAGTGTGGTTGGTTGCTCCAGAATCGATAAGCCAATCATTGTCCTCTGTCTGTTGTATGTTAGTGTTGTCATGTTTGTTTAACCCATTCAGTGAACCAGATTTTCTATCTTTTGAATTATCCCTGCCCCCTCTATGTTCCCTATAGATGGGTGGACTTCTATATCTATGTCTATCAATTGATGACTGTCTGTTTTGATACCTATTTCTGTAGTCAGGATTTTCTCTATTTCTGAGGAGTTTTGGACAGTCTCTCCTATTATGTTCTTTGGATCCACAGTTGTGGCATCCTATTGGTTCATGATATCTTTCTTGAAAAACTACCCTCTTATATTGTTTATGTTCCATGTGATTGTTACAACGACTTCTCCTTGAATTATCTTCAGATATTAGCTTGTTAGATAGACTTTCTATGGATAAATATCCTAAATTGATTGTGTCTAAATGAGATATATAGTTATCCCATGATGGGTCTAGTGAGTTAATGATAACACTCTTCATTGTTTGATCTGAAATTATTTCCCCCCTTAAATGCAGTTCTGCTCTAATTTTGTTTAAAGATATTAAATGTTCACTTATGGTAACCCCTGGCTTTATCCTAGCTGAGAAGAAATCTTTAGACATTCTTGTTGTAGTGGCTACACTTTCACTGTGAAACAATTTAAACATGCATTGAATAATTTCTGATACAGTTAGATTTTGCTTAATACTGTGGTACATGGCAGGAGATATACTGGAAATTAATAAGAAAAATGCCCTATGGTGCAGACAGTCTAATTTTAGAGTCCAAGGTCTTTTTGGGGGATTAGTGATAAAAAATAATGTTTTCTTTTAGAAAGACAACCTGGAGCTGCTGACACCATTCTTGCAAATTAATGCCATCTATTCTCAGTTTTGGGAAATCATTGGGTAAATTCCCAATATTGTTGGATCCATTACTTACAACTGGAGGTAGTCCGTGGTCTTGCAAATGTTGAAAGTTACAAAATGGCGTGGGTATGCTTGCGACGATTCTGAATGGTTCTCTCTGTTCTTCATGTCCTTCGAAGTTGTCTGTGTAGTCTTGCACATGCGCGTTGTTCATTTCGCTCCTGAAGCCGTCGTGAGAGGTTCTCGCTGCCGCAGCTCCCTCATATCGCTCTTCTTCTGAGGAATCGGTCTCCGGCTCGATCTTGGGAGTCCTGGTGATAGCAGGCGCTCGCTTTCTTTGGTTGAGAACGCTGGTCCCTGGGATCGTCTGTGGCGTGGGGTGGTATCTGCAGGGCTCTCTGGGTTCAGGCATCGGCGCTTTCGTCGTTTGAATAGAAGTGGGTGGATTCTGAGATGTTTGTTTGCTTGCTTGCCTTTTCGTTGATTCTTTAGTGATTTTCAATTTTGGTCCAAAAGCAGCAAAGAGCATTTTCATTGTTGATTTTACTTGCATATCTATCGAAGTCTCTTCAATCTCTGTGTCTGATTCTTCTGAGGTGTAAATTTTCTCTTTTTCATTTCTTGCATCAAGTAAGGCTTTTCGCGCCAGGTATTTTGAATCTAGCTTTCTGATTGGCTCCGCTTCGCTCATCTTAGGGGTCCGTTGAAACCAAGATGGCTGCCATTCGAAATTTTGCGCGGGACTGTTAGTTTTCTTTTTCGCTGTATTTTTATTTTCAGGCAGATCGCTCACCGTTTTTGAGTCTTTAGATTTATTCGTAACGATGTGCTTCTCTTTCGCTGCTCCGTTGTTTTTTAATATTTCTTGGAGGTTCGCGATGAGATTTTCATTGTTCTTTTGGCTTTTTAAGAGTTTTAGTATCTCTGACCTGAGTTCGTTATTTTCTATTTCGTTTTCTTCTTGGTCATCAGTCTCATCCATTGTTTCTTCATTGTCAGTAGTGCAGTCTTCAGATTCTCTTGATATTGTATTCGTGGACTCATCGATTATTTCTTGATCTGCTTCCATTTCTTTGCTGTATGCCCTGGTGTTGGGTCTTTCTCTTTTATTTCTGGAGTTTTCTCTCTCAGACATATTTAAAGTTTTATTGAGTCAATTCAACCATCCTCTGCTACCAAATTGTTACGATATTTTTCAGGATCAGACTCAATAAGTAGAATAAGAATTAGATATTCAAATAAAGCACTGTTTATTTACAGAAGGCATTCTATATTCACTGAATATTCACAGATAGAAGCTCAGAAGGAAAGCATACAGCTCCTTATATATACATGGGGTGGAGCTAGATATAGGAGTGGTTAAGTATGAATATATTAAGTAGTGAAGAATAAGTTAACCCCTGATATCCTGGTCATGTACTATTTACATAATAAAGAATAAGGCATTTACTTGTGACAGACTCACTGATCTTTTCCATAAATCCATCTTGGTTTTGTCTAATTATTAGACAAATCAAAATGGGGAATTAATGAACTGGAGGAAACAGTAAAATAACATCATTTCCAAAATGCTGTTTGGGGGTGCAAGGTAGTCCTCCATTTATGACTAAAATTGGGCCCAAAATTTGTCACTGAAGTGGTGGTTAAGTGACACATTAAGTTAAGTACTTAATGATAGCAATCCTGGCTCTTCCAGTTTCAGTTGTTAAGTCAGATCATTAAGCAGACTACTGGTGAGATGGCCTGGGTCTGAGTATTGTTGAAGGACTAGGCCCTCTTCCCACTCCACTGGGAAAATGATAATAAGAACTAGTATTTTCATCAGATTTGAGGTTCATTCTTCCAGTGCACCAAGGGAAATGCCTCAGTGTGCTGGAGAAATGGACCTCAAATATAGCAAAAAGGCTAGCAAACGCCATCATTCTGAGCCTTTCAGAACACTAGCATTTGTTGACTTTTTCTTCTCCCCCTGGAGTCTTTCTGAGCCTCCTGGAAGGGAGGGAAAAACACTAGCAAATGGCAGCATTCTGAAAGGCTCAAGATATGGTGCTTGGTAGCGGTTTTGCTGGATTTGAGTTCTGTTCCCTCAGTGTGCAAGAGGATTTCCCCTCCCTGCACAAAGTGGATAGGCAAATCCTCAGTGCACTAGAGGAACAGACTTCAAATTCGGCATCCCCTTCCCTTGCAACTTTCTCTGCAGGCTTCCCCATTGCCTTTCTGCGGAAGCTGGTAGAGATGATTGCACGGAACCTGGCAATTGATTGTAAATACAAACAGGTTGCCATGCAGCCAAAATTCAGTCATGTGAATTTGGGGGACACAATGTTTTATGATGACTGGAAGTGCTTTGTGTTATGTATGTATCTATTTTGTGCGGGAAATTCAAATGCCCTGTGAATTGTGATTGATTAACGGTTGCCCCTGAAAAGTATATAAAGAGGGCTGTTGCCTGTGTTCCTTTGCTGAAGTCTCACCCTGAATTAAAGAGCTGTTGTCACTAGCCTGCTTGTGCCTCTCGTTATTCCTGCGCTACAACATTGGCGACGAAGGTGGGATTGAGGCCACAAGAGGCAAATCAAAAAGAGCTCTGAGTTTCAGCCAGGGTGACGAGCGAACATGGAGACACGGCAATGTCTGCCTACGTTCCGCCAAAACCCTTCGATCCGACCCGAGAGAAGTGGGGATCGTATCTGACCAGGTTCGAGTGTTCCCTGGAAGCAAGCGAGATGCAAGGGCTCTCCGCGAGCTGAAAAAGAGCCCTATTCTTAAGCCACTGTGGGCCAGACGTATTTGAGATGGCCGAGTCCCTCTGCGAGCCAACCCCAGTCCAGACGGTTTCCTGGGACGTCCTTCAAGCAAACCTGAGAGCCCACTACGCTCCAGTTTCTTCGAAATTTGTACAGCGCTACGAGCTCCGGCAACGTGTACAAAGGAAAGGAGAACCGATCACCGCATATGTGGCTGCCCTTCGAAAAGCCGCAATGCATTATGACTACAGAGATCTAGACGACGCGCTACTCGAGCAATTGATTTGTGGCATTAAAGACACTCGTTTACAGAGGTGCCTTCTGACGAAGCCAGATTTAACATTAGCCGGCGCGCTCGATGAAGCCAGAGCACACGAAGCGTCCACGAAGGCTTCTGAAGCGTTACAACGGCCACTGCCAAGCAAAGATGGCCCTAAAACAGCCCCTGTCCACAGAGAGGAGGCGCGAACCAGCACGGAGGAAGAGTCAGACGAAGACGTCTTCCACACGGAAAAGAAAAAAGCGAGCAAAGCCGCCGCCATGAGAACTGTCCTAGCTGTGGCGGGGATCACGAGAGACAATCCTGTAAATACCGAGACGCCATTTGCAGGCGTTGTGAAAAGAAAGGCCACCTAGCACGAGTTTGTAGAGCTCAATTTCCGCGTAGTCGCAAGCCACGTGACTACCGTGACCAACAGGAACTGGCTTGTTCAAAACAGCCAATCAGAGATGACGGCGTGAGAAAACGGCGCGAGATTCAAAAGCGGGAGACCTACAGCATGAGAATTGGCCAAGCTAGCACGACCGACGATGAGAAAGTCTACATGAAAGTAGAAATCGAAGGCAGACCATGCGAAATGGAAATCAACACCGGGTCTACCCTATCTATCATGTTCTGGACTACTCTCAAAGCGCTCCTGCCTAAGATCCAGAAAACTCAGCTGTTACAACAAAAAGTTCACCTCCTCGACTACCAAGGAAACCGAGTTCCTGTGGAAGGCGTGGGCACGTTCCGGGTCACCTACGGCGAGTTCCAGAAAGAACTGCCCCTGACCAAGCCTCAGCAAGCCACTATCAAGTCTCCTGGGCATGGCGTGGTTCCGAGCCCTCGGCATGGGCTTCACGGGCATCCACAGCATTGGCGGGCCATCACTCAAAGAAAACCTCCTTCACGAGTTTCGGGCCGTTTTTGAGGAGACTCTAGGCAAGTACGCGGGTACCCCTATCTCCTTTAATTTAGACCCCAACGTGGCCCAAATCAGACTAAAAGCGAGACGGGTTCCATTCACTTTAAAGCCCAAAATTGACGCAGAGCTCGACAAGCTAATCAGACAAGGGGTATTGGTTCCTGTAGATCACGCCAAGTGGGAAACCCCAATAGTCATGCCAATTAAATCGGACGGATCAATCAGAATCTGCGCTGACTATAAATGTACGATCAATAAGGTGTTGCAGCAGAGCGCCTATTCCGTTCCGATCGTCCACCATCTACTACACTCCCTGGGGCCTGGCAAGCTATTCGCAAAATTAGACCTTGCACAGGCGTACCAGCAGCTGCCAGTAGATGACACTACGGCAGAATCGCAGACCATAGTAACTCACACAGGTGCCTTTAAATGCACCAGACTACAGTTCGGGGTTAGCATCGCCCCAGGGCTCTTTCAGAGTACCATGGAGTGCCTTCTACAAGGCCTCCCTGGAATCGTCCCGTATTTCGACGACATCTTAATTAGTGGCCAGGACGAAACACAGCTTGGGAATAGGGTTAGACAAGTCCTAACCAGATTCAGAGAAGCGGGACTGAAACTTAAGAAGTCCAAATGCAAAATAGCGGTCCCCTCCGTGGAATTTTTGGGTTACAGAATCGACGGCACAGGCATTCACCCCACGGAAAACAAAGTCAGGGCCATTCAGAATGCGCCCACCCCCAAATCGAAGCCTGAATTGCAGGCTTTCTTGGGCCTACTTAACTTCTATACGATGTTTCTAAAAGACAAGGCCACCATTGCGGAGCCACTGCACAGGCTCCTTGGAAAAAACGTGCCCTGGGTGTGGGGCAAATCAGAAGCGGCTGCATTTAGAGCAGTTAAAAAACTTCTGTCCGAAGACAGTTTCCTCATCCAATACAACTCAGAACTACCTTTAGTACTTGTTTGTGACGCTTCCCCCTTTGGCGTGGGCTCTGTGTTGAGCCATAGACTGCCGAATGGGTTAGAGGCGCCCATTGCCTATTACTCTCGCACTTTATCTAGTGCTGAAAGAAATTATAGCCAGCTGGACAGGGAGGCTTTAGCGGCTGTAGCTGGGGTCAAAAAATTTCACGAGTATTTGTTTGGCCGGACCTTTGAATTTGTTATGGACCATCAGCCTCTTTTGGGACTTTTGGCTGGCGACAAACCGACCCCGGCTGTCCTCTCCCCCCCGGATGACCAGATGGTCCATCTTCCTGGCTGCCTACTCCTACAGACTGCTCCACCAACCGGGCCAAACCCTGGGCCATGCTGACGCCCTCAGCCGATACCCCTTGCCCGAATTGTTAGAAAACCCGACTCCGGAGGCCCCTGTCTTGCTCATTGATGCTGTATCCCTGGGCCCCATTTCTTCTAGCGAAATGGCAAAGGCCTCTGCCAGGGACTCTGTGTTGTGCACCGTAATGAGTTGGGTGATGCGGGGTTGGCTTACTAAGGTGGACAGTGGGGATTTTCAATTGTATTTCAACAAAAAGAATGAACTGTCAATGTTGGGTGGTTGTTTGTTGTGGGGAGACAGGGTGGTCATTCCTTCTCGGTTAAGGCAGAGAGTTTTGGAACTACTGCACGAGGGACGCCCTGGTATTGTTGGTATGAAAGGCTTAGCTCGAAGCTATGTGTGGTGGCCACATCTCGACCAAGACGTCACTGAGTGGGTGGGGAAGTGCAGGCCCTGCCAGGAGTCCCACCCAGATCCCCCTATAGCTCCCGTTAGGGAATGGGAAAAACGGAAGGGACCGTGGGGAGAATTCACATCAATTTCGCAGGCCCGTTCCACGGCCAGAATTTCCTTATTATTGCAGACGCTTTTTCTAAGTGGCTAGAGATCGCGTTGATGCCCTCAACAAGGGCATCTGAGGCTGTAATTAAAGTCCTCAGGAAACTTTTTGCAACTCATGGATTGCCAGTCACTCTGGTTTCGGATAATGGGCCCCAATTCACAGCAACCCAATTCAAGGGATATCTGGCCGAGTTAGGCATACGACACGCATTATCTGCTCATTTTCATCCGGCTTCGAATGGCCTTGCAGAGAGATTTGTAAGAACGGCCAAGGAAGCACTATCCCAGCTAGATGCAGTTGATTGGCAAGCTAGGATAGACCAATTCTTAGCAATTCAACATGCAACCCCGTGTCCAACCTCAGGGCACAGCCCAGCAGAGCTCTTAATGGGCCGCAAGCTAAGGTGCATTCTCGATCGCCTACACCCCAATTACTCCTCCGAAACTTACAAGGGGGAAGTGGGAGGGTTAAGACAATTCCAAATTGGAACCCCGGTTTTCGCCAGAAATTACGCAAACAGGCCACTATGGGTTGAAGGAAATATCGTAGGAATCACCGGTCCAAAATCATACACCGTAGATATAGGGTATGGTAAAATTTGGAGAAGACACATAGACCAATTACGTAGACACTTGCAACAAGAGAACTCCAACACAAAAAAGCCTAACTTCCAAAGTTTTCCTGACACAGCTACCTCAAGTCCAAGTAAGCCGGAATACTTATCTGGCAAGCCAGAGTTCTAGCTCCACCCCAGTGAGTCGACACTCCCAGCCAGGGATAACCATGCCTCCGGAGAAATCCAGGAGCCAGGAGAGACGGGAGGTCCCTCCGACTGCTCGATGCCTCTCCAGCAACTGAACTGCACAGTTCAACCAGAGTAAAGACACGCCCTGGTCACCTGCATGATTTTGTATGTAAATATGTAAATAGATAGGATAAGTGCCTTCTGGGAGTGGAGGGGTGTTATGTATGTATCTATTTTGTGCGGGAAATTCAAATGCCCTGTGAATTGTGATTGGTTAATGGTTGCCCCTGAAAAGTATATAAAGAGGGCTGTTGCCTGTGTTCCTTTGCTGAAGTCTCACCCTGAATTAAAGAGCTGTTGTCACTAGCTTGCTTGTGCCTCTCGTTATTCCCGCGCTACAACACTTTGTAAAGCACCTGTTGCAACTGTTAACAGTTGTTAAACATAGAGGACTATCTGTACTGATAATGGTTTGATCCTAAGTGATGTTGATTTGAGGACAGAAAAATTGATCTCTGAATCTAAAACTCCCCCTTTCTTCCAACCAAGATATATACAAATGCTAAAAAGCAAACGCTAAAGTTATTTAAAATCCTGTCCTTTTCATTTCTCAACAACTCATTCACAACAAATTAAGAGGTTTGAACTGGGATAAAGTAGTTTAGAGCAGGGGTGAAATGCTCCCGGTTTGGTCCGGTTCGCCCGAACCGGTAGTAAAAAATGCTACTGGTTTGCTGAACCCGTAGTAAAAAATGTAAAAAAAAAACTCCCAACGATCAGCTGAGCGATGCGCTATTGTCGGAACTTTTTTTTTTAACTTTTTAAGCATTTTTTTACTACTGGTACATGTAAAAAATTGCTTTTAAAAGTAAAAAAAAGGTAAAAAAATGGCTCTGATGATCACAGCTGTGGCGCACAATCGTCAGAGCCTTTTTTTTACTTTTAAAAGCATTTTTTACAACCTTTTCAGCTGAATAGGTTGTAAAAAATGCTTTTAAAGGTAAAAAAAAAGGCTCCAAAGATCGCGCATCACAGCTGATCACACACCCCCTGCGCGCTGTTCTACTTACCCCATGCCTCCTTTTGGCATGCACTGTGCACCCGCACACGCATCTTGCATTTGGCGCATGGTTGGCACTGTGCATGCGCACATGCAGCGTGCATTTGGCACCCAGCGTGCATGCGCAGCCAGCGAACTGGTAGTAAACCGGTTCAGATTTCACCACTGGTTTAGACCCACCTATCCTGCCTCTAGTGAATAAAAATCTGTTCTCCTGCATTGTTCCATTTCACCACAGGTTTAGATTTTACCCCAAACTGGAATAAGATTCAATTTAGCCTCAGGATACAGAAGAAAGCAACAAAGAGTTTTAAATCTTAAGAGACATTTGTGTTCAAACCTATTCCATAAGCAAAAGATCTAGGATAGATGGAAATAAAAGCAGCCACCTAGACAAAACCTTTTATCACTTCAGATGATGCATTAAGATAAAGGAAAATAAAAGTAAAACTTATAAAAGCTAAAGTAAACTACTATGCCTACTGGAACTTTCTTATGGTGATTGGAAATTTGGAAAGTTCATGTTTAACACTTGTGAGAGACCCCAGATTGACAAAATGTGACATTTACAAAAATAAATTTAAAGATTCCTTCATGTTGAACTCAACTCTTGCTGAATTCATTTGTGCAATTTTTTGGTCAATTCTGTGTTTGTTATCCATTTCTTTTTTAAGTTTCTTGACTTTCCAGTCTACCTACCAACCTTTGATAAAAAATGTTTTGCCTGTTGGAAGTTGGAAGGACCCTTGGAGGTACTTTTCTTCTGAATAAGTTTGATGTTGCTCATATCACAGAAGAAATAAAGTAAAGCAAAACAACCAATAACATAAGCAGTGTCCTGGTAGATCAAATTCCTGACTGCCTAATCCAGCAATCTATTCTCACAGTGGCCAACCACTGCACAAGGAAGCCACTAGTCTCCCAGCAGAAGGCCTTCAGAGGCAGTCAAGAGTAATGTGCATTGATCCCCATGACTTCCATAACTTGGTCTAGCCCCCTTTTTTAAAGCCACCCAAGCAAGGTAGTCAGCACCAGGTTCCATAGGAAAGTATCTAAAGTCAAATTACATGTGTTTTTTTTTTTCTTTTGTCTATCCTAATTCTTTCAGGATTCAATTTCATTCAATGACCTCTGGTTAGTTCCAATATTTTTGAAAGGTGAAAATCGTTTCTCGTCTACTTTATCCACACCATACATAATTTTGAAAAGCTTAATCATGTCCCTTTTCATTTGCCTCTAGACCAGTGGTTCCCAACGTGGGGCCCACGCCCCACAGGGGGGCAATTTGATTTTTAATGGAGACAATTTGAACCTTGTTTCAGCCAAGTTAATGGCCTTTTAGGCTTCCTCTGCGTGAGTAGAGTTCACTTTTTGAGTAAAGTAAGAATTATATGTCACGGTGGGGGGGGGGCATCAGGATTTTAGAGATGCTTAGGTGGGGCATGGCCAAAAAAAGGTTGGGAACCACTGCTCTAAAAAGCTCTAAATGTCTCAACCTTTCTCCATGGGGAAGCTGCTCCAGCCACTTAATCATCTTAGTCATCCTCCTCTGAACATTTTCTAGCTCCATCACATCCTTTTTGAAATGCAGAGACCAGAACTACACACAATACTCCAGATGTGATTGCCCCATTTATATAAAGCCACTATGATATTGGTATCTCCATTTTCACTCCTGTTTCTTATTATCTTAAATGTGCTGTTGGCCTTTTTTTTTTTTTTTTTTTTACAGCAGACGCACACTCATTGACACCTTCATTGAACTGCTTACCATTATTCCTAGAGCTCTTTCCTCATCAGTCACTCCTAGTTCAGATCCCATCCAAATGATGCTGGCCATTAGAAAAATTCTAAAAATCCTTTGGCCAACTAAAAATTAGTTCATTTCAATCACAGATGCTAATTTAATAAGCATGTTTTTCAACATTCATCTTTGTTATTTTCAAATTGATGGGATACTCATAGTAACTGAGAAAAGTGTGTATTGTAGTGGATAAGCTTCCAAGTCAGGTCTTCTGAAAACTTCAAAATCCAGGTCTTCTGAAAACTCCTCTAACAGTGAATAAGAGTTGGAATAGCACCAAATACATTGACCTACATTAGAAATGCTTCTCAGGCCTGTTGAAGGTTACTTCTGTCTCCAACTCTCACCCTAGAAGGGTTCTGAGCCACCAGGTGGCAGTAGAGGAACAAGATTGACTAAACTACTGCACTTTTGGATTTAAGATACCATAGTTGTGATTAAGATTAACTGAAGCCCCAATAGAGTTAGCTTCTAAAGAACATTTACAGGATCCCAGGGGCATTGATGAAATGGTTTAATTCCATGCAAGTAATATGTCCAACCTCTAGTAATTTCATAGGAAGTAATTTGTTTTATTTATTTGTGCTTGTACTCTGCATAAAAGTTGCTAGAGCAAATCTGATATCATGGAGGAAGTCCTAAAATGAATCAAGTGTATTTATAAATTGCAACTTAGAGCCTTATTATGTTCCAATGGTTTTTTAAAATTAGCTTCACTTTTTAACTGAAATAACTGTGGATAAACTGCAATTTAAAGAAAGGACAATATTGTGTTTTTCTGTTCTTTATTCTTAATGCAAATGTACTTTTTCAATATAATTAGGGGAAATTTTCTCTAATGCAGTGTCACCCATGATTCCTATGCTAGATGGCCCTACTATATAGCAACAGCAGAAAAGTTATTTTTTTTTAAACTTGGGCTTCCCAGAAAGACAGATCTGAAAAATCTAGTCTAGTTGCAGATCCTAAATATGTTTAGCACTGCTTTCTGCCATATCCATGGCTGAAATTAAAGTATTACCTGTTTTTCCCCTCTTCATTATGTTCAGTAATAATACCATAAAAAACCCCATACCATAATTCTGGAACAAGATAAAGTCTCCTTCAAGCCTTTGTGCTTTTGTTACTTCTGGGATTTTTTAATGATTATTTGAGATATCCTAGTAAGGAGGTTCTGCAAATAAATACATAGATTTTTCATATTTTTGCCATGAGTTAACGTGGGAGAACATTGTAAGAATAGTAAAAATACTGACATTATGGAAGTCCTTAAGAATAAGACACGCAAGCTTGATGTTCACATTTTTATTTTTGATCAAAATACTATTTCTTCTTGCATAGTAAGGAGAGTTTGGTGTAGCATATTTGTGAATGTTGCTTTGGTGAGATTAAAGCCAGTTCATTTACATTTTGGATCTTTGATACTATGGCATGTTTATAATAAATAAACCATACTTCATACCTTTTCAGATAATACTTCCAGTGAATATTTACTTGGGAAAATGCATGGGTCAAATTCAGAGGTGGGTTTCAGCAGGTTCTGACCAGTTCTGGAGAACCGGTAGTAGAAATTTAGAGTAGTTTGGAGAACCGGTAGTAAAAATTCTGACTGGCCCCGCCCCCATCTATTCTCTGCCTCCCAAGTCCCAGCTGATTGGGAGGAAATGGGGATTTTGCAGTAACCTTCCCCTGGAGTGGGGTGGGAATGGAGATTTTACAGTATCCTTCCCCTGCCACGCCCACCAAGACACACCCACCAAGACATACCCACAGAACTGGTAGTAAAAAAATTTGAAATCTACCACTGGTCAAATTAGGTATTAAATTAGAAATGGCAGTTTTTTCTCTCCAAAGCATATTGAGAGCATGACAATTTCATACTTCAGAGCCAAAAGTTCCTGGACCTATGCTACGTTGTGGAAAATGGGAACAAATACTTTTTTACTGAACATTATGTTCCATATGCCATATTACCCTTTCATGGAAGATTTAAACAGGCTTTAACAAACAACTTGCATAGAACCTTTTATGGCAGCAAAAGATAACATAGAGAAATACAGTGTTTGCATTCAATGTGAGTACAGGTAGTCCTTGACTTATGACCACAGTTGAGCCCCAAATGTTGCTAAGTGAGACAGTTGTTAAGTGAATTTTGCTCCATTTTACGACCTTTTTTGCCACAGTTGTTAAGTGAATCACTGCAGTTAAGTTAGTAACACGATTGTTAAGGGAATCGGACTTCCCAATGACTTTGTCAGAAGGTCACAAAAGGTGATCACATGATCCCAGGACACTCTAATTGTCATAAATATAAATCAGTTGCGAAGTGTCTGAATTTTGATCACGTGACCTTGGGGATGCTGCAATGGTCATAAGTGTGAAAAACAGTCATAAGTCACTTTTTCAGTATCGTTGTCACTTTGAACCATCACTAAATGAACTTTTGTAAGTTGAGGACTACCTGTACTGTGTGTGTGTTTGGGGGAGGGGTTTAATCAGTGGTGAAATGTAAAATTTGTTACTACCGGTTCTGTGGGCGTGGCTCGGTGGTGGTCGGCTGAAGAGGTTGTAAAAAAATGCTTTTAAAGCCTCTGATGATCCCAGCTGACTTGCCTGATCGGCAGAGGCTTTTTTTTTTTACTTTTAAAAGCATTTTTTCGGCCGAAGAGGTTGTAGAAAAAATCCTTTTAAAAGCTTCTGATGATCCCAGCTGAGCTGCGCGATCATCAGAGGCTTTTTTTTTTTACTTTTAAAAGCATTTTTTCGACCAAAGAGGTTGTAGAAAAAATGCTTTTAAAAATAATAAAGAAGCCTCTGATGATTGCGCGGATCAACTGGACATTGGGGGGGAGGGGCAGGGATTTTTGCTACCAGTTCTCTGAACCACCGCCTCTATCGCTACTGGATCGAGCGATCCAGTCCAAACCGGGAGCATTTCACCCATTCTCCACTCTCGTCCATAGCGATTGAAGGTTGGCTGTGCAAAAAAACTGTCATCCCTCCCCAATTCAAATCTTTAAGATACCACTAAAACTTTTCTGAATGCCTTCTGCCTAGCACTGGGCCTTAAACCTATGTTGAATGATGTAGGATTTTTTTATTTGGTTGGCTTTTTATTTTAGGTATTTGTAAACTATTTTTCCAATGCTCAAAAAAAAAGGGCCATTCTGTCATTAAAATGTAGTTATTATAGATAGAGAAACAGATAATAAATGACAATTTGTATTTCTGCAACAGTGTGATCCATAGATCACCACCATTCTTGGTTCATTCTGATGCCAGTTGCTAAATCAAGTGATACTACACCATTGGGAGTCTGAACTGAACCTGGAAATGAGTGACTTTATCATAAATATCTCATAGTATTCATATGAATATCATACAGCTCTATGGATAGAAAACGGAAAATAAACTTTAAAATCAATATCAGAAATTGTTCTTGAAATATAAAATGCTCTTGCTGTACAGTAAAGGACTTTACCGTATTTAAGTGCATCAAGTCTTCATATTTTGTTCAAATGTTTCTGGCAGTCACTTTCTGTAATGCCAATTCATTCCAAAAGCTTTGATAGTTCCCCCATATCTATATTTCAGAGTCTTCAATGGAGCTACTCAAGAATATCTTAGGGGAAGCAAATGGCAAGTCCTCACAGGGAGCAATTGAATTCTGAACTGGATATTCTTTACTATCCTGCTTAACATTTGCTGCCTTGTAGAAGCCAGCTTTTGTTGCTCGAGTCTGAAGTGTTCCCATCTCAAAATCCCAAGTTTGGCCTCTTCTTATTCTCTTCAAGGTATTTTTGAAGCCTTCTGTATTGAAATAATAGATCAAGGGGTCCAGGGTACAGTTCATACTTGTAAGTAGCATAGTGATGATAAGGGCATTGCGCACTGAACGCCGCATGGTTGGATCAGTCTTAATCACGCCGGCTTTTATCATCCCATAGGCTGCCAGGATGGTGTTGTAGGGTACAAAGCAGATGATAAAGATGACCAGATTGACTACAAGCATGCGAATGGTCTTTTCTTGACGCAGGCTCCGCGTCCCACGAGCTCGGCATAGTTTCTGAAAAATTTGGATTGAGCAGACTGTCACAGAGGTCAGAGGGAGGAGAAAGCCAAGAATCTCTGCTAAAATGACCAGACCGAAGATTTTTCCCTGCCACAAGTTATTACTGAAGTTTTCAAAGCACACAGTGATTTCATTTTGTTTAAGGTTAGAATTTGTTTCATTTCCCCTAATACATGGAGTTGTCTTGTGGATTAGAGCAACTGGAACAGACCCTATCAGGATTAGTACCCAAACCACACAGCAGAGCAGCCTGGCCACTTTGGGACGCCGGAGGTGGCGCCAGCGTAGTGGGTGGACAATAGCAACAAAGCGATCCAAGTTGATGCACATCAGGAAAAGGCAACTACCGTACATATTTATTTGGAAGAGAGAACCCGAGACTTGACAAAGGAAACTTCCAAAGGGCCATTCTCCCATGTAATAGTAATATATACGGAAGGGCAAAGACATGGTGAAAAGGAGGTCACTCATAACCAAGTTACACATGTAGATGGCCACCACTGACTTGAGCTTCAGATAGTACAAGAAGATCAAGAGGGATGCAACATTGAGACATAAGCCTGCTGTGAAGATCAAGATGTATCCAATCAACTGCAGCTTGTGAATGTCACTATTATTCTGGCATATAGTAACATTGGCAGCTGACATGCCTGGAAATAACCTGAAGGTAAGACTTTGATAGGTCTGTTTAAGATTCTGGAAGAAGCAGAGATTACAAGAGACCAAAAAAGAGCCTAGAATTCAAGTTGGTGCTCATAATTCTATTCCTTAATTCAGATGGTGGTCCTAACTCTTTGACTTGGACTTCCAGGCTTCACAATCCATTCTCAGTCATAGAACGATGACTCTAGAGGAAAATGAGAAAAAGTGCTTTATTATAGCATTCCAAAAAAGAAAAAGCATTAAAGTCTCCAAAAATGAAATGGCCCCTAAATTAGAGTCAGTTTGATGTAGTGGCTAAGACACCAATCTAGAAACTGGAAGACTGGGAGTTCTACTTTTTCTTAGGCACAAAGCCAGTTGGGTGACTTGGATCAGTTATTCTTTTTCAGGCAGTAGCAAACCACTTTGGAAATCTTGCCAAGAAAACTTCAGGGACTTTAATATCTTAGTTTTCTCTTTATTAATTTTCAATCCTGCCATCTCACCATATTCTTCTATTCTTTCTAATAGCTTTGGTCCTGTTTCTTCTGGATCTTCTAAGATAAACACCAAATCATCTGCAAATGCCTGTAATTTATATTCCTCCTTTTTAATTTCTATACTTTTTATCCCTTTATCCTGTCTTATATTTTTATTTAATACTTCCAGCGTCAGTACAAATAATAGTGGGGATAGAAGACATCCCTACCTTGTATTTTTCATAATATTAACCTTTTCCATCATATCTCCATTTACCATCACCTTTGCCGATTGTTTGCAATATAACGTCTTAATCATATTGGTAAATCTCTCCCCAAAGTCCATAACTTTTAGTTTCGCCAACATAAATGGCCAGTTCACATTATCAAACACCTTCTGCGCATCGATGAATATCAATGCCATTTGTTTCTCTGGATTGGCTTCATAATATTCCAATGTATTCAAAATTATTCTTATATTGTATCTGATCTGTCTCTTTGGTAAAAAAACAATTTTGGTCTGTGTGTATAAATTTATTTAAAAATAACTTTAAACTTTCTGCCATTATTGAAAGAAATATCTTGTACTCTGCATTATTTTTTTATCCATTGCAGGTCTGAGTCTGAGTCACTAATAAGATATTAGTGAAAAATGTTACAGAGAAGCAGAAAAGGGAGTTAACGAAGAAGTTAGATATTCAGATTACAAAGAAAGTAAGATATTTAGGGATTCAACTAACAGCAAGATGTGTTACGATTAAGGAAGATAATTATTATAAACTAATAAAACAAATTGAGACAGATTTGGAGAGATGGAAAAATTTTCGTTAATAGGAAGAATAGCAGCAATCAGGATGAACATATTGCCAAGGCTATTGTTTTTATTCCAAACAATTCCGATAAAATTGGAGAAAAAATATTTTGAAATTTTGAATAAAATAATAGTGAAATTTATATGGCAGGGGAAGAAGGTGAGAATCAACTTATAACTGTTACAAGATGCGAGAACCAGGGGAGGGTTCGGACTATCAAATTGGGAATTATTTTACCAGGCAGCAGTGTTAACATGGATAAAAGAATGGATTGTACCGAGCAGTGGTGAAATCCAAATTTTTTTACTATCGGTTCTATGGGCGTGGCTTGGTGGCTTGGCGTGGCTTGGTGGGCGTGGTAGGGGAAGGATACTGCAAAATCTCCAATTCTACCCAATCCAGGGGAAGGATACTGCAAAATCTCCATTCCCACCCCACTCTGGGTCCAGCCAGAGGTGGTATTAGACGGTTCTCCAAACTACTCAAAATTTCCGCTACAGGTTCTCCAGAACCTGTCAGAACCTGCTGGATTTCACCCTTGGTACTGAGAAATACAAGATTATTGATATTGGAGGGACATGATTTGCAATTGTGTTGGCACACCTTTTTATGGTATGGAAAAAATAAGATACATGGTTACTTTCAAAAACATTATATAATAAATGCTTTATTATTAGTATGGGAGAAAATTAGAGAACAACATTACTCGAAGATACCAGTTTGGCTTTCGACAATGGAAGCACTAATACATCCAAATATTTTTCAAATAGGTCATAACTTTGAATGGTTGCTAAGCAATCAGTCGTAAGTTGAGGACTACCTGTAACAGTCATCTGTTATTAAGAATTTTGATGGTGCCCATGTATAATCACAGGAGAAGATGGTGGACTTTTGTTGTCTCCTTTTATGAGCGTAAAGCAATGTGTGCTTGATGAAGTCAGGAAGTATTCTCTACCTTGCCTACTTTAAGCATTTCCCTCCATGCAGAAACGGGCAGGAAGTGGTCTTTTCCCATGTCCTTCTGCAAGAAAATTTGCACCCTTCCAGGTGCTTCAAATGAAATGTCTGCTAGCACAGCTTTTACCAGCTTTCATCAGCCTGCTCCTTAGTTGAAGGAAAAAAGCAGACTTGCAGGAAATCCGGATGGAGCAGTTAGGAGCACAGTCCTTGCTGCTTAGATCATGTACTGTAAAGTAGAAAAATGAGAGGCATTGAAGCAGAATCAAGCTTCCCAGTACTGCAGATATTATGTATCAAAGAAGGAGGCGAGTTGGGGGTTTGTATCTTCAGGAGTTGTTAGAATGAGACCAAGGAAGCTCTGATCACTGGGGTTTCCATCAATTAGCAGAGGCCAGAGGGTGAAGTCCTGCTGATTTGCTGTGCTGGCAGAGAACTTCAAAACGCACGCCAAGAACGGTTGATGACTTAATAACCTAATTAGAAGCCTTTGGTCTGTCCCAGTTATTATCTAGTGTCATTTACCCAAGAGAGCATAGGTTAAATCTGAGTTTTTCTATTACATGACATAATAATGACTTGATATTATTCATTGATTTTTTAAATAGTTCACAATTTGATGGGGTTTAGACTTAGTTTCAGATCATCTGTAGGGGCTAACAAATCTAAAAGCTTTCCTGATCATTACATCTGAAGGTTCTCCTTCTACCTGTTCACTGGATGGAACACAATTCTGCTGAAACTCTCTTCTTCCAGTGAAGATTACTGATTGCCACAGGGACATGGATCACTGAAACAAGAGAAGATTGGTATTATCTCACTTAGTAACCTCCTACTGAACAGAACCTGGAGATCTTCCACTTTCAGGAGGCTGACACCGATAAAAAGAAAGTAGAAAATTTGGAATGAATCATGAGGTAAAGCCAACTTGAGGCATAATGGTAACAGGTGGGAAGCAGGGGTAAGCAGCACGTCACTTGTCAGTACCCCTAAAAAGCTTTATAAGCAATACAGTTTAAGATTTCTTAAGCTATATTGTACGTCAGGTGCAGAGGTGGTATTCAGCAGGTTCTGACTAGTTCTAGAGAACCGGTAGTGGACATTTTGAGTAATTTGGAGAACCGGTAAATATCACCTCTGACTGGCCCCACCCCCATCTATTCTCTGCCTCCTGAGTCCCAGCTGATCGGGAGGAAATGGGGATTTTGCAGTAACCTTCCCCTGGAGTGGGGAGGGAATGGAGATTTTACAGTATCCTTCCCCTGCCATGCCCACCAAGCCACGCCCACCAAGCCATGCCATGTCATGCCCACCAAGCCACGCCCACAGAACCGGTAATAAAAAACTTTGAATCCCACCACTGTTCAGGTGTATTTCAAGCAAAAAGGAACTAGTTTGAAAATCTCAGAAGCAAGGTTGGGGCTGGCAATTAACTTGGGGTGAGGCCACCCTTTCATCACCAAATACTTTAAAGTGGGTCCTTCTTTATGTTTTTGATCCTCTTTATGTATGATATCTTGATGTAAGAAAAATCTGACTGCCATTTAATGGAATGCCCATCTCTTATTTTGCAGAGTTTTGCAAATGCTTATTCTTGTTTCCAGGCTCAGTGATTACCCTTCAATAAGCTCTATCCATGTAAAGTACAGGGAGAGAAGTTGGTTTGAACGAATCAGACCTATCTACTGCCTGGATTAGAGTGATCCTTGAGGACAAGGTTAAGAGATTGAAGGAAGGGGGCATATCTGCACCATTCTAAAGTGTCCCATTGACATAGGGCTAATCCTAGTCCTTCAGAAGCACCTGACTACAACACTAAATGGTCAGTGGAGCACAAAGGTTTGCATTCAAGGTAACTGCTGCTTAAAGGGAAAAGCACTACTTTAAAAGTGGAATAGCTATGGATTACTTAAGATATGGGTTGGGCATAAGATGGCTACATTGTGCAATAACATAGCAAAAAGAGGCCTTTGGGCCAAAATTGTGGGGCTAGGGGCAGGTAAAATCTTTGTTTTTAAAAAAGTTTTTTGAATGTCATTTTCCAGAATATAGGACCAAAGGAACAACCAAATAAGACTGACTCTGAAATATCCACTTGCTTGTTAAATAGTATTTTGAGATATTTGAATTTTTTGCCCAATCCCTGATGTTTATTATAGGATACCTACAATGGCATTCTCTCCTTTCATGCTATTATTTGGGCATTAACTGTACATATCTGCAAATTTTAATTGGATGTCGGGAAACCGAATTGCATTGTTATTATTCCATATTATTAAGTATGAAGCATCCTGTGTAATGGATCAATAAATAAGATTAAATGAATGAGAAGGATTCATCACCCACCAGTGCCCTATTCAATATATCAATCATCTCAGGAATGATCAGCCAAAAACATCTGCATGGGTTGGTCATGTATGTACAGATGTACTATATCCTTGGAAAGGTGGAACTGCACAGAAAAGTTTCAGTAGTATGAAAACAATCTTGGACATAAGGAACTTACATTTCATCAAAATAAGCAGAAGATTTAATGGTAAAACAACAGTACTGAGAGCAAGCAACTTAGCTCTGTTGCCTAAAAGTATCTGAAACATGGCAGAGGTAACATTTAAAACAGGTCTTAATGAATAATCAGATTGATACTTTTAACAAATACACTGCTGTTGCTTTATGTGATTTTGTAATAGCCTTTCCCCATGTATGCTTGATAAGAAAAATAATAAGAAAAAAGGGCATTGGGAGTATCTGAAGGATACTGAAGAAGATGCATTGAGGCAAGTATATCAGCAAGGCTTACTGAGTATTGGAGAGACCAAAATGGCCTACCAGAAAGACCAAATGAAGAGAAGAAAAGAGACATGGAAAGACAAAGCCATATCAACCTAGAAATGAGGAGGAACTTTCTGACAGTGAGAACAATCAACCAATGGAACAACTTTCCTTTGGAAGTTGTGGGAGCTTCATCACTTGAGACTTTCAAGAAAATGTCAGAAATGGTATAGGGCCATGATGGCGAACCTATGGCATGCGTGCCACAGGTGGCACGCGGAGCCATATCTGTGGGTACGTAAGCATTGTCCTAGCTCAATTCCAGCATGCATGCACACGCTGGCCAGCTGATTTTTGGGCCTTCTGGGCCCACCAGAAGTTGGGAAACAGTCTCCGTGGGGGGGGAGGAGGCTGTTTTCACCCTCCCCAGGCTCCTAGAAAGCATCTGGAGCCTCGGGAGGGCAAAAAATGGGCCTACTGGGCCCACCGCACCATCGTGTGCCAAAAGCATGGGGAGCATGGGGGGGTGGGGCGGTCATGTGCGCATGCACAGGGTATGGGGCACATTGAATTATGGGTGTGGGTACGCACGCATGTGACCCCCCCCCGCGCTCCTTCCACTTTTGGCACGTGACAGCAAAAAGGTTAGCCATTACTGGTATAGGGTCTCCTGCTTGAGTGGGGGGTTGGACTATAAATTCCCTTCCAACTCTGTTAATCTGTTATCTGTTACATGGCCAGTCCATTAAAAAAAATTGTACTTGAGCATCACTTGAACCCCATGGGCACTGACAAATTCACCATCGGTCTATGGCAAAAGACAACTGTACTTGGAACAGCTTACATCCTGCAATGATATCTCTAACACAATCAAACATCAACATCTGCCTATCCCTGGTCCTTGGGGAGGATTCGATAGATGGATAAAAATGCCAAATCCAGTCCAAACATCTGGCTGACTGTATGACCAACCATAACATTAAAGTTGGCAAAGGTTTCCAAGCTGTGGAACATGTTAGTAAAAAAAACCAATAAATCCCAGAAACCAAAACTTTAACAAAACTGACTGCATTTGAATGAGCTACTTTTGTTTTAAACTCTCTCATAATCCAGTGTGAAAAACCCGAATTTATATAATACTCTGATGTTCTTTGCCCACATTTTTCCAACATAGCAAAGCAGCAATAAGGAAGCTGTGCCTTTGTTGGATTTTTGTTTGCCCCGCAGCAGTACAAGAGAAATTCTGTCCAAATAAAAAAAGCAACTATCTCTGAAAAAAGAGTTTACTAAATCTGAGCAGAATCTTTTTTAAATTTTGTGCACAAAATTCTCTATAAGTATGAATATTTTACATTTTTTACCTCAGAATAATCACTACTCATTTTTCACAACTGGGATGCAGAGAGCAAAATCAGATATAAGATGCAATCAGATACGATATTGATCACTCACAGTACAACTTAATCTCTACTCATATAACGTATGTATCTTCTAATCTCTAATTTAAGTTTGATTGTAGAAACCATATCTCAGACATGATCACGCACAAATGGTGGAGTGGTGGTTTGGACCAGATGACAAATTTTGGTCTGAGGTTTCTATTTTGAAGGTTTTCCTCTTTCCCAAACAACCCCAATTTCCTGATTAATTTTTTTTATATAATATAATTTTTATTAATATATTCTATACACCAATACACAAATAAAATATACAATCCTGATTAATTTATTGATGTCAAAAAGATTTAACTTTCATTTATCAGCATCAGATTTAATCCTGCACCCATTTTCTCTCCACTCCATGTACTTTACCTTTATCTTTGTGTAGGTTGGTGGAGTTACAGGCTTTAAATTTCTTCTGTTTAATGACTGAAGAAATGCTTGCAATGACTGAAGAAATGTTGGTTCATCAGCAAAATTTCAAAGAAACATCCAAGCAGTAAAAGAATGTGAGGCAGGTGGCAACAATTCTCAGTCCTACAAACTTCCCTCAATCTGTCCAACTCTACTTCCTCTCTGATTGTTTCCGCTTCTTTCTTCAGATGCATCACTTCACATTTTTGTCTCCATTCCATTATTTTCAGCCTCTTTTTGTAATGCAACTAACTAGGTTTTGGCAGGAACGTTCATTTCAGTAGCTAGTAAGCCATTTTTCATTAAGGCACGAATGAGAATGAAAGAAGCAGCAACTGTGGACATGTGACAAATAAGGAAGTAGGCTGGTTAAAACTCATATATACTGTTCCCACTTCACATTTCCTCAAATTTCTACCTTACCTCGAGTAGGGAAGAGTGCAGAGCAAAGCAAAAAAATTAATCATTAACCAATATCTATCAGCAACACTTGAGATCTGTCTTGGGAGTGTTCCCTAGATGGATATGTCACACAAAGCCCGGTACACCAGTGTTTCAACTTTTACACTGCCTTTCTATGGTCTTTCTGAAATAATATGCAGTGTTGTTCTGCACTTAAGAACTTTTCACATCTTGTATCTGTAATACCTCAAGATAGCATTATTTCCTTTATTCAAATAGCGAGACGGCTCAAGATGTGCTGTGGCAGATAACCCAAACAATGATAACCAAATCCAATTTGGTTAGAGTTATAATATGGAGACCTAGACTCAAATCCCCACATGCAGTACATATTAAGAAAGTTTCAGTGATCTTGGTTGTTCATTTACATGCTAAACCAAGTTCAACCAAGCACATGATGGCCTTGAGTCAGTGGTGAAATCCAATTTTTTTTTACTACGGGTTCTGTGGGTGTGGCTTGGTGAGTGTGGCAGGGGAAGCATACTGCAAAATCTACCTTCCCACCCCACTCCAGGGGAAGGATACTGCAAAATCCCTATTCCCTCCCCACTCCTGGGGGAAGGATATTGCAAAATCTCCATTCCCACCCGACTCTCGGGCCAGCCAGAGGTTGTATTTGCCAGTTCTCCAAACTACTCAAAATTTCTGCTTCCGGTTCTCCAGAACCTGCTGGATTTCATCCCTGCCTTGAGTGCTGTGTGAATCCAAACTTTGGCTTTGTTTGCATACTGCAGTGAGCCATCATTTAATATTGACTAAATTATAGATGGTTGACTATAGGCACACCATAAACTATGGTTTATAAACCACAAGGCTGTGTTCATACAATACGCCAAACTAAAACAAAGAAGCCAAAATTTTACTTCGTGTGACATGTATAACAGATTGAGATGGAAGAAAGAGACTTTCTTAGGATTCAGTCTTAATCTGTTTTACACATACTCCCAAAAATGTTCACCAGTCTCCTTCTGCCTGTAAGGGAGACCCAACCTGGAGCTGTTTCAACTGAGCTATTCCTATTTTTCCCCAGTCCTGCTGTAGAGGTAAATAGTCAATCATTGTATGATGATTATACTCTTGTCACTGTCCTCTATTCTTCTACTTTCCATCTTATGTTCTAATTCTTAAATTAACAAGGTGCTTTAGAACAGGGGTCTCCAACCTTGGCAACTTTAAGACTTGTGGACTTCAACTCCCAGAGTTCCTCAGCCAGCTTGGCAACTTTAAGACTTGTGGACTTCAACTCCCAGAGTTCCTCAGCCAGCTTGGCAACTTTAAGACTTGTGGACTTCAACTCCCAGAGTTCCTCAGCCAGCTGCTGAGGAACTCTGGGAGTTGAAGTCCACAAGTCTTAAAGTTGCCAAGGTTGGAGACCCCTGCTTTAGAAAACACATCTAGGCAGGACTAGTTCCTTCTCTGCATGAAGTATTCCATTCTGAATCTTAGAGGTAGGACTTAAGAAAAATTACCACTTAATTTGACTGTTGTAATGATGGCTTTGCAAGGCTGAGCTCCAGCCTTAAAATATTAGTGTTTCAATAATCATTTTCCTCTGCAGGGTGATTACATCATCTTCCTGTTCCAAACAACCACAGGTGCTTCTGCTCTTCTCTCCAACCACAGTCCAGACAGTCATTGCATGGCTACTGGCTTCCCAGATATTGAAACATGCTCATCAAATGAACCAGAGGAGTTGGGGCTGAGACACAAAGGAGGAAGCCAAGGCTCCATGAATCCCATGAGCAAGAAATGTTCTTGGGAATGGCATGTTTGCAGGTGAGGGAGGCAGATGCAGACAGGGACAAAGGCTGAAGCAGGGCAGAGTGTGAGGGAACAATTGGTCCATGAGCTAATAGAGAACTGCACAAACCATCTCAGCCCCCAGTGCCTAGAGACAAAGCTAGGCAAATCATTCGAAGAGATGCTTTACTTTAAGTGATGTGCCTCTCTAGATACCACAAAACCACAGCTACCAAAGAGGCCTAGATATTTCTACTTTGAGACCATGGGAGGACACAAAGCTCCACTATATATTCAAGCAGCTGCTTTGCGACCTTAAGCTGTTCTAGAAGAGTGATTTGCTCTGAAATGAAGGACCTTGCACAGCCTCAGCAAATAATAGCAAAGACAACAGGATGCAAATATCAGAGTATTATATTTTTATTTCTTGTATACTGTATACTGATAATTTGGATAATGTTCTTGACTGCTGTATTAATAGATTGATAGATAGATAGATAGATAGATAGATAGATAGATAGATAGATAGATAAATGATAAATAGATAGGTAGATAAACAGGTACATAAACATATATCTTATAATAGTGATGGCATGGAAACGTCACACGTGCGCACACATGCTCGTCAGGGCTGTGCTCTGGAAAAGCTGAACTTCTGGGTCCTAGCGCGCATGCGTGCCCGACGATCAACTGGCTGGTGCACATGCGCAGGCCGGTTTATGGCAGTGGCGCATGCACAAAGGGATCACGTTCCAGAAAAGCCGAACTTCTGGGTTCTGGCACACATGCACCCCCTACAATCAGCTGGCCAGCGTGCATGCACACAGCAGTTTTTGGCACTGCTGCACACGTGAAGGACAGCTGATCATCCCGCACGCATGCACACCAGAAACCCAGAAGACAAACAGGCAAGGTTGCATGTGCCGGGCGACATGGCTTCACATGCCATTTTGGTCACATGTGCCATAGGTTCGCCATCATGGTCTTATAAGTTTATAAGCTACTTAGAGCTTTATAATAAGTATATGGGAGAAATCTGCGGACGTTCCCCTGGTATGAAAATGCTTATCATTATTACTACTTTTACTACTACTATTCAATTGAAAATATATATTCTCTAGGCAAAGAATATTACACTAACAAAATCTTTTGCAACATTTCCCACTCTATGAACAAACCAAGCCATTAAGATAATACATAAAACTTGATAAGGTAGCCTCAACATCTAGGCATCAGGCTTCCTACATCTATTTACAAAGAAAGCTCTTGGAAACTCTAAAAAATCAGAAATGAGGGGGCTAGAGGAGCACTAGGTTCCAATATGTTGGGGCCATCAATAGAAGGCCTGCATTCCACCCCATGAACCTCTTCTCATAGGCTGGGAATCTGAGCAGATCCCTCTTGATGACTTGACAAGACAAACAGACTAGGCAGAGCCTAACATAACCCAGTGTTGTTCCTTGCAAGGATTTAGAGGCAATAACTAACACTTTGTGACCATTTGAGAGCCTTTGTACAACTTTGTGTTCAGTGGTGGGTTTCAAAAAATTTTACTATCGGTTCTTGGATGTGGCTTATTGGGCATGGCATGGCTTGGTGGTGTGGCTCGGTGGACGTGGCAGGGGGAGGATACTATAAAATCTCCATTTCCTCCCCAATCCAGGGGAAGGATACTGCAAAATCCTCATTTCCTCCGAAGAGCGTTCAGAAGCTGCATCTGGTGCAGAGTGAAGCAGTGCAGATAGATTTGGGCCCCCCAAGAATACCTCCTATAACATCACTGTTTTGCATACAATTCTTCTGGGTACAATTCTTTTTTTTTATAGTCAACATTTTTTATTGAATTATATAATATTATAAAATACAAAATAAATAGAAAAGCAGTGGGGGAGGATGGAAAAGAGAAGTGAGGAAAGATAAGAAAAAGAAGCATTGACTTCTAACTCTCTCTGTTATAGTAAAATAAGGCATTAACATCAAATCACAACTTTTTGTTTTTTCATAATAATATGAACAAGCCATTTCTGTAAAGATCTATCAGTCTAATCCGTAAAACCCAAAGTCAGATTTTCATTCTTTTCCACATCAAGCACGAAGTTCAGAAATGGTCTCCATGTGGAAACAAAAGTACTTACCATATTTTTCAGAGTATAACAGACACCTTTTTACCCCCCAAAAGGGGGTGAAAATTTAGGTGTCTTATACACCAAATGTAGCCCTGCCCACCCACTGGCCCCCACCCTTTGGCTTCTGCCTCCCAGCAGTTACCTCCTTGCACGCAAACAGCAAGAAAAAACAGCCCCATTCAGCTTCAGCATAGGCTAATTAGCACAAGTTGATTAGATCGGCCTCCCGACTCTCAGCTGATTTGCTCTCAGCTGTTTTGCACAGGCTCTTTTGCAAGCTCTTGTTTTGCAAGCTCTTTGCTTGCTGCAAAGAGTTGCTGGAGCAGATTTTTTTTCCCCCTAGCTAAAACAAAACTGAAAGTAAAGCAGGCTCTGCTGCAATGTGACAAAATGAGGCAGGGAGAGAGATTTCTTTTTCTTTTTGCTCACCAAAAAAGGTAGGTGCAAACAATAGGAAATTTCAAGATTTTAAAACACAAAAGAAAAAAAGCTCTATTTAACTAGGGAATTGTAATAATTGAGATACTATTAATTGTATATTATGTTGAAAGCAGAAATGGTTAAGTTGTGGTTTGGAGGAATATATGGGGGAAATGATTTGGTTTATTATTATTGGTAAATATAATTAGTAATTGATTTGTAAGAAATTGGATTGCATGGAAATAATTGGAATATTCATGTTCATATTGATTAATATACAAAAAAGATAGTTATAACTAATTGATTTATATAAAAATGTTGAATTTGTATTAAACAATTGTAATATTAAATAATTAACCAATGTGAGGATGGATATAAAAATAGATGACAATGGGAAGGGGTATAATATAGAATAAAAGGGAAAAATTGAATTTGATTAAGATTAGAGATGAGAATGAAGAGTAATATTGTTTTTTTAAAAAAAAATAGATGAGGAATAAATATGGCAAAAAGGAAATGTAGAAATTGTAAATTTAATTGAAATGACTAAACACTGTTTAAATTTGTGAACCAGCCAAATACTCTGTTCAAAGAAAATACATTGTATGTTTGTATGTGTGCTTGTCTAAAAAATAAAAAAAAACTTTAAAAAAAAACAACCAAAAAAGATAGGTGCGTCTTATACTCCGAAAAATACGGTATGTTCTTTTCTTTAATCAAAGTAGTCAAATTTGCCATTTCAGCCAACACCATTTCAGGGTGCAATTCAAGGTGTTGGTGATCACCTTTAAAGCCCTTCATGACATAGGTCCAGGTTACTTCAGGACTGTCTCACCCCACTGCAACTGGCCCGTACCACTCATGCCAGCAGTGGAGACATGCTGCGGGTCCTGTCAGCCTGATTATTCTGGCTGGTGGGGTCCAGGAAAAAGGCCTTTTCTGCTGCCCTCTGGAATATCTTGCCCTGCAATGTGAGGTTGGCCCCAACCCTCTTATCTTTTTGTAAAGGCCTAAAGATGTGGCTCTGCCAGTCGGCTTGGGGCCCCAGTGAGGAAACAACACAATGGAGGTAAGTGATTGAATAATAACAGATCCCCCCTCCACCCCCACTCTCCCCATTTGTCCTTGTCTTTTTTTGTCTGGTTTTAACTTTTAGGTTTCACTGTATATGTATCTATAAGATGCCCAGGCTTACCCTATGGTGAGATGGTAGCCAATAAGTTTTATAAATAAATAAGCAAGCAAGCAAGCAAACAAACAAACAAATAAATAGTGTTGGGCTTGGTGACCAGTGCAAACTCTGTAACTCTCGTCTCATTGAGTAGTAATAAGAGATTCTTTTTGTTGGCAACCTGGCCATTGCTATTAGAACCAATTTTAGTTTCAAGGCTGTCTTCAAAAGCAACAGTTATCTTGCTACAAAGCTTCCCAGTCCAGGCAAAGCTCTAAATGGAGCATCAACCAAAGTGTACAAGCTGAAGATCAAGCATATTTCTTCCTTTCCCTTTTGTAATATAGTTGAAATATAACATCTGTACTTAAAATCACAATTCTTTTTATCTATTTGTCCTATTGAAAGTTGCCATGAGGATCGCATGAAGGTAAGTAGAATTTCACAAAACCTAATACTGGCATGCAGGTCTCCCTCACTATCTCCTTTCGCTTTGTAAGTCTCTTTTTTTCTTATTTCGCTTTCTTTCTTGTTCTAATATCTTCTTGGGAGATATATGTTTCATTGCCACCTCTACAACTTGAAATAAAACAGAAGTATTATAACCAATTTCATTTTAGAACCTTCTTTCTTGAGCCAATATTGTTCTAAGAGATCTTGTTTCTCAGGATTATTGTTCTTTTACCATGACATTCCTTTTCAGGTATACTGATTCATGGATGTTTTGAAAGGCTCACACTCCCCAAACTTCTATCTTTCCATGGACGTTCACAAGAAGGCAGTTCTGGTGATGGATTTCTGAAATGCCGTTATGAAATTCAGAAGATAAGAGAAGAATCTCTCCACCCTCTATTGATTCAGAGCTAAATTATATTTAAACATGAGGGCTTCAATTAGTTTTTACTATTAATATTTTTTGGCAGACTAATCCCAACCTAGTGAGTCCAAATCTATTTTTTAAAAAAATGCTAACCCTGTTGTTAGGCTATTCATTCAACATTAAAGTCTATAACTAAGCATTATTTGGGGTGGGTGGGAAAGAACACTTCCTCCCTCTCCTGAATCTAGGTTAATAACTTTTTTTGAAATAATTTTATCCTTATATTTCCCTTTACAACATCCCTGATTAATTATTTGTGTATTTAGGTATCATTTTTCAAAACAGAAGATTTTTTTAAAGGTATCTTATGTTTAAGAATGCCTAAAAAGTTCAGTTTAAAATAATAGGATGAAATTAATTCATTCTTGATTGGAGAACATGTCTCATCACCACCCTGAACAAGTGACTAATCTATGGTAAAATTTGAACCTGAGATGTCCTGTTTCTTTCTTCCAACTTTTAGCCCCCTAGTTATATCACTCACCAAAGACAGTTCTTGCATTCCTGCTGGATGCCTTCCAAAAGAAAACATGAAAAGAAGTGGCAACAACAAAACATCCTGGTTTCCAGATACAAAAAGGTGCTGAATTAATTGGCTTTCATCAACAGTTAACATGAATCCCCCTTGACTTGCCCAAAACCTGAACATTAATGGTAAGCGATACATTTGTTGAGTTCCCAGCTTAAGTCTATTGTGCTCTGAATTCCATGCTCAGATTGTCCTACCTCTTGGGTTCTTGAAGTTCTTTAAGCAGTAAAGTTGTGCTGTTGTAGCAAAGCATGGGACTGGGAGTTGCACAGCCTGGTCATAGCTCCTTCAGGAAAGGAACAGACATGCTCAGGCTTCCTGAAGCCCTTTTCTGATCTGGCAGCAGGTAAAACCAGTCTAATGGGGTGTGTCAGGTGTGCTAGGAGCTGCAGATCCAAACAGGTTTCTGGGCCTACCTAGTAAGAATATTTAAAAATAATAATGATCAGCTACAATGGCATATGGAAAGATATCCCCTGACATTTCATGGATCAGAGTAATTTCCTTGTCCGGAGACATTATTCTTTTCTCCACATGAATTGCTGCACTTTCTCTTGAACAGACTGCCTGACAAACAACAATCCTAATTATTTATTTATTTAATTAATGAATTAATGTCTATTGTAATGCAATCTTGTGACCCTGGTTCAATGTCACAATGACACAAATTATAGCAATGTACAATCCAAATTACAAAAACAAACCAAAGCAGGACAGAAATATAGTAAGAACAACTAAAGGTGCAGGTGATGCTACTGAAAGACTCTTCAAAAAAGCTCCATTTTTAACAACTAAAACAACAATCTGGGAGCGTCTGAGAAGGTCTCAGCAGGGAGCTCATTCTATAGATCAAGGCTATGTGGAGAAGCAGTGCCTTCTAGCTTCAGCTCTTCTGATGTCCCAGAAATGTAAAACAAGGAGACCCTCCCTACTTGCTCCAACCTGTTGGAGGAGCCAGTCCATTAGTGCCCAGGTGCCAAGTCATGGAGGGATTTATAGGGAAACAGCAGCACTTTAAAGTTACATTTGGAACTGAACCTGTAACCAATGTAGGGCCTACCACACACATTTAATATGCTTCCAACATCAGGGGCTAGTTAAAAGACAAGCCACCACATTCTGGACTAATCACTGCAATTTCTGAGTAGTCTTTAAGGTATCCCCATGTAAAGCATACTGCAGCAGCCTATATGAATGGTGATGAGAACATCAAATATTGTTGCTAGGTTCTCCTGCACCAGCTTAAGGATGTGTTTAAGCTCTGCTAGCCATAGCATCCACCTCCTGTTCAAATGGGAACCACAAGTCCAGGAGGATCCCTACATCAAAGACCTACTCTTCTCCATCCATGAATAACACCAGTATCAAAGGAGAGCCCTACTATACAGGTAAACCTTGACTTACAACCATTCATTTAGCGACCATTCAAAGTTACAACAGCCTCAAAAACATGACTTACAACCAGTCCTCACAATTATAACCATCACTGCATCCCCACAGTCACATGAACAAAATTGGGTGTTTGAGAACCAACATGTATTTATGATGGTTGCAGCACGCCAAGGTCACATGATTACCATTTGCGACCTGTCCAGCTGACTTCCAACAAGCACAATCAATGAGGAAGACAGATTCGCTTAGTAACCACCTTAACTGCAGTGATTCTCAACAACCGTGGCAAAAAAAGTCATAAAATTGGGTGCCACAGACTTAGCAACCATCTTTATTAGCCACAGAAATTTTGGTCCCAATTGTAGTTGTTAGTTGAGGACTACCTGAACAAAGAGCAACTCCAATTTCCTTGGATTCAGTTTGAAACTGTTCTCTCTCCAGACCATCAAGGCCCCAAACCCCAGGAAAGAATATTGGCAGTATCTCCCTTTACTACCCAAGATAGCAATGTGTAGTATACCGATTATTCATAGCTCAAATTGTCATCCTATGATCTGTCCCCAACAGTTTCAAATAAAAGTTAAGAAGCAGGAGGGTGAGGACTAATTCCTGTAAAGTAAGGGTCCGATAGGCTGATCTCACTTCCCTCTTTACAGCAGACTAAAACCATTCATAGGAGTGGAACCAGGGGTGGGCTGCTGGGGATTTGCAGGGGTTCAGCAGAACTTCTAGCTAAGATTCTGTGCAGTTTGGAGAACCCCCAAATCTCACCCCTGGCTGGCTCTGCCCTGCCCCACCCTGTCCACCCCCCCGCAGGAGTCCCCACGTGGCCCGTTTTGGATGCAGCTAAGTGCAGGGTGTGTGCGGAGGCTCGGGGAAAATGGGCCTACCGGAAATTCAGGAAGGCCGGAAGCCTGGGGAGGCTGTTTTCGTGCTCCCAGAAGCTTGAGGAAACCCTCCAGAGCTCGGGGAGGGCAAAAATACCCCACCCCCCACCCCCACTGTGGTGCAGGAGGCCGACTAGGCCACGTCCACCATGGCCATGCCCACCCAGCAACCGGGCAGAGAACCCCTTGATAAAATTTTTGAAGCCCACCCCTGAGTGAAACCCCTGCAAAACAGTGTCCCAATCCCTGACCTCCTTAGGTAGTCTAGTAAGATGCTAGAGAGAAGAAGTCTAAAAGGACAGGAAGGTCACTGTGAGGTCTAAAAGGAAAAGGAGAAGTGCACTATACAGATCACCCAAAAAAGAGACCAAAGTTGTCCCATTCCCATACACAGGCCTGAACCCAGACTGAATAGAGACAACCCACTTTTTCTAAAGTAGTACTTTATATGTATTTAGAATATCTACAGTACCATGATTCATAATTCCAACATGCAGCTGGAAAGATGTAAGGCCTATGATGCCTCAATATCCATGCACATTAAAAATGAAGATGTGCTGTTTTTCTGGACTGTATTTAACTTATAAAAAATATGGGAAATGAGTAGCTGAAAAATCTGAAAATGAATGCAGTCAATGGAACTGTCCTACTGTACATAGGTCAAAACAAAGGCAGATATGATATCAGAGGATGGAGCATCAGGTTAAAAAGCAGCACTTGAAAGGTATCAGTCTTCTAGAGGTAGTTGAGTCCTGTATTGCAAGAAGGCATATCTACACATTTTGATATCTTTCTGTAAAGAAAGAATAAAGCATATGAGGCCTCAATGTAATAAACTAATATGTCCGTCTGCAAAACGATAATAAAGGAGAATTTTAAAATAGTTGCATAATTATTAAAATAAAGTAATAATTTAAAAGAGTTCAAAACAATTCTATTTACTATCATCACATTTTCCCAGGATTTTTGTTGCTGTAGGAAGTTAGCACTCACCCCTTTCCTAGAGGAATGAAATATTTTGGGAAATATTAAAAAGGCAGAATATTATATTTCTCTGGATGAGAAATGGAGAAGCATGTTCTAAAGACGAAACAGCTCCCATCTTTCTGTCCCCACCCTTTTGTCAATGGTCCAGAGGCAGAAATTCAATCTTTGTCCATGGACCATCAACTGCAACACAACAGGACCCATCTAGCAACAGAAACTCACCACATCGCACCTGGGAAGATTATATCAGCCAGCAAGGCTAGCTAAGACCCCCACCCCCTGGGAGTCTGACAACCAATCAGGATACTCTTTCTGGGCCCAGGAAGTTCAAAGCCAGCGAGGGCATAAAACCCGGGGACTCACTGCATTTCGCCCCTTTTCTGTTCAGGAACTCAAGCCATGTGATCCTGTCCATCATTAAACCATCTTTCCAAGCAGTCTCCATGTTTCCAGTGTCTTTTTCCCCACTTGGAGCTGAACCCAGAAGGATATTTCTTCTAACACTGCTCTGCACTAAGCAGCTAGAAGCATGTTTGCAAAATGGAAGACTATTGAAAAAGGTAGCATTGTACCCAAATGAGAGAAGAACAATTGCTTCCAATCCTTAAAAATAGTGTATGTCCAATAATTATTTTTAATACTCAAAAATGTGATATGATTTTATAGATTGAACTTTAAAACTGATGAAGATTGAGTCAAAAGTAATGTCATTGACAAAAGAATGCCATGTGAATTCTTTTGCCATGCGAAAAGAATGACATTTTTGGAATACTATTTGATCTGTCCCAACTCCTACAATTGTATTCTGTATCTCTGATAGTATTTTGTTCTTAAGGCTAGAGAGCTGTTAAATACTGTAGATAAGGAGGATAGCACCAGTTGAAAGAGCAGGAAACATTTCTCCGGTCACAGAACTACCAAGGAAAAAACCACACTCCCACCATCACTGGCAGGGCAAAATACAAAACAGGCAGCAAACCCGACTCTCACTAGAACTAAGGCAGGCAATGAAACATCTGCAAGCAAACAACTAAGCACAGAGAGCAGCAAGAACTCCACATTTCAGCCCTGAGCTATATATATTCTCTTCTATAGGTGCTGTTCAGCCTTGCCCAACCTAAGGATTTCCATATTATGCTAGACTGCAGCTCCCGTCAGCTGGCTGCTCAGGAATGTTAGAAATAATAATTAAAATGTCTGGAGACTGTAAGATGGGAAATGCTGATCCAGACCAGTAAAGCGGGCAAAGGGAAGGCCAGTCATGAATCATACATGTATAGGCTTGCTCTGCTTAAGTAACCCACAGTGATGTTGATGGATTGCATGGCAACTTTTATTTGAGCAGGCAATGAAAGGCACCACAGCAGGTGGAGTAGCATACAAGCGGCAATGAAGTGTTTCCTCCATGAAGAAAATATTCCAGAGCAAAAAGCGCTGCCATGGAAGAAAACAGTGCCTTTGGGTTTCGGCTCCCCCTCCACCCCAAAACCTCTGGGACATTTAAGTAATGTTTTTTCTTGATTGTTTAAGAGGTCAGACCAATGCTGGTTGAAGGTGATCCCATAGGTACTTTTGAAATACTGGATAATTCAAAAGGTATCTGAGTTTCTATTTCCAGTCCTACTGTATTCATGTCCTACGTTTCCCCAAAAATAAGACCCTGTTTTATATTTTTTGAACCCCGAAATAAGCGCTTGGCCTTATTTTTGGGGAGATCTGGTTATTTTGGGGCGCGTGGGCTCCTCTTGCTGTCTTACCTGATTTCCAGCTTTGCATTTAAATATTTTCAGGGAGAGCTTATTTTCGGTGGGAGGCTTATTTTAGTGCATGCACTCAAAAGCCCGATTGGGCTTATTATCAGGGGATGTCTAATTTTCGGGGAAACAGGGTAGTTAATATGGTGGCCAACCCAGATATCTTAAAAGAATTTTTGGCACCTCAAGCTTTCAAGTGCAACTGGTCTGCCCTCATCATGTGGACAGGTGAGCCATAGTGCTTAGGTATGTTGAGTAGTTGAACGTTTCATAGGTGCTTAATTGAATATAGGCAGTCATATAGTCTTGTCATTTTGTTGACAGTAGGAAAAGTTCTGGGAAGAAAAAATAGCTGGACAAGGAAGCAGATGTTATATTGGTGGAGTCATAAGTGGACAAGAGCTGCGTGATTCCCAGGGTCCTCAGTTTGGAGGACCCTCAAAATGGAGTTGAAAGATTAAGACACACCATATTTCACTAAAACATTTGCACATTTTTTAACAGACACTGTACCACAGAAATCCATAAACTTTATATTCAGCGCTGTATTGTTAGATATAAGGTGTAAGGCAGTGGTGGATTGCCACAGTTTGCACCGGTTCTATAGAACCGGTAGTAAAACCAGCGGGAGGCTCCGCCCACCGACCCCGACGTTATCAAAACGCTTCTGTGCATGTGCAGAAGAGCGCGCGTGCGCGGCCCCACTACAAACCAGTAATAAAGGTAAGTAGAACCCACCCCTGGTGTAAGGTCATATAACATTAATGCAGTGATAGGTGAAAACTGATAAACATCTAATAAGGAAGATCTGGTCTTCTGTTTCTTTGAAATTATGGTTAACATCAAGTCTTCTGGCTGCTAGTTGTTGTTCATGGACACCTTCTGCCAGTCTTCTGACTTTTCAGGTTTTCAGCCTTGGAATTCCTGGTGTGAGCAGGTCTCCACCTGCTAGCTAAGGAAGATTCCCAGGTACGTTTTGTACCTAAATTAAGGCTTGGCCCATCAGCAGCTATCAGCATGCTGCACACTAATTACCAAGGTGTTCAGGGTCATATGCAGAGACAGTCCCTCTGTAGCTTTCCTTTTCCTGGAAACTACCAAGCACACAGGTCAAAGTGATGCATCAGCAAAAGGGCTGATGAGTTGTCTTTCTGAATACTAATTTCCCACAGGCTGAAGTAGATTTCAGGGCTGCTAGAACAAAGCCAATCATCACAGTTCTTTTCCAAAGCAAAAACTTGTCACTTTTCGGGCAAAAAAGGCCATCGAATCTGAATTCCGTTTATGAGCACTGTGGCGTTGTTTTCCAACAAGCTGCCCAGCGCATCAGAGCCTGAAACGCATGTCCTCACCGGTTTCTGTAGATTACCTCCCGATAAGCCCTTCCTTTCTTTTCGTTTGTGTTCCCTCCCGCAGCGGAGGTGGGTGGGAGCAGAAAGGCTGTAAGGGCGTCCAGTTCCAGCGGCGGATCACTCCCAAAACGCGGCTGAAAGCGCCGCGGGAGAAATAGCTGGCGGGATTTGGCCGGCGCAAACCAGGGAGGCGCGCGGGGCGCTGTTCTGTCGGGGCTGGGAGCAAACGGGAAATAATAGCGATTTTGTTACCGGAAGGAGGCAGGGTTTTATGTTTTTCATTTTTAAGCGCCTGAGCTGTGGTTTGTGGTTTCTATTTTCATGGCTGGAGGCGTGCTGAACTATTCCGAGCCTGAGCTTAGTATGTACATAATTACCATACCATTTCCTTTCGGGGTGAGCAATTTAGAAAGAATAAAAAAAAACCCGAGAGATAGTTAACGAAAGAAATTAATGGCTCGAGACGTGAAAAACTACATCCAAATTATACCGGTGAAATTCACTATACTGTTCCATGCCGTTTTATTCTTTGTAAACCATCTCTCCTTTCTCTTTCAATTCATGCGTTACCTTTTGTTCTTTAAACATCTCTCACTTCTTTTTGGGGAACTCAGCAGCTCCATCCAGTCACGACTTTCTCTGTCATTGTATCTTATAACTCATTTATTCTTCACAATCCAGCCCTTATTCATTCTCTCTGCCTGATCAAACCACCTCACTATACTATTTTTGTAGCATTCATTTTGTGTTCAATCAACATTCATTTACTACCCAATTGCTTCTTATTTAACAATGTATACAGTTAAACATCCAGTAAACTATTTTGAAGCTTTTCCTCATCTACTGAAATCACATTTGCACATAAGAAAGTAGACAGAAGGCTGTCAGGGTTCTAAGTAATAGATCCATCGCAAGCAAAAACTCCGAGGCAGGTGGATTCCTCAAAGAACAGCTTTATTGGAAATATCATATTGGCACATATCTGGTGAAAACCAACTCTGAAGGGCCCCTTGGTTTTCACCTAATTAAAAGTGAATGTTTTCCCCTCAGCCCCAAACAGTCACATGGCCCAATCAAGGTAGTGTCCGCTGGTCTGGTAACATCACTCCTTCCTTTGGCCAGGTGTGAGAACATCCTTGGTTCCCAAGAGAAAGCATTTTATTTTGACTATACTACCCCAGCTATCTCTAATCCCCCTCCCTATCGCTTGCTCCAGTGTGGCAGCACTGAAGCTCCAATATGGCTTCGGGCAGATCAGCTTCAGGGTTGACAAGGACATTTTTGGATATTGCTGTTTTCAGTTCTTAGTGCAGTCATTCCTTGCAATAAACCACTCACATTTTACCCTCATTTTAATTTTAATTTTGGGTATCTTAAAGCTTCATTTCCCTATTTTTAGTAAATGTTCTTCCAAGGTACACAAATTCATTAACTTGCCCTCATTTTTCATCATTTATGGATAATTTGTAATTGTTCACTCCATTTTCTCTGTTTAAACACAGTTACTTCTTTTATAGATAATTAGTTTTTGGACCCCTGCTTCTCATTGCTCAGCGTTATCACTGGACGCACAATTGAACAGGTTTAAATTACCCTATTCCGGATATATTATGCAAAAACCTGGTTCTCTGGAAAAAGCTGTAATGCTGAGAAAGGTAGAAGGAAAGAAAATAAGAGAATGACCAGCAGCAAGGTGGATGGCTACAGTGGCAATATGTATATAGTTGGAAGACTTGAAAGAAAAGGTCAGGGGGATAGATTGTAATGGAGAAAGTCTATGTGGTCACTAGGAGTTGAAAATGACTTGATGGATTGTAATCAGCTTCTCTTTCTATCATGCAGTCTACTGAACCTTCCCCAAAAATTATTCTGGTTCTTAATAACATAGCAGTATCTGTATATAAAAATGCACTTGCAACCCTATCCACAGCCAATGAATCTCTAATACCACCATAAATATTTCTTATATATAAATCAATAAATACATTAAACAACCATGGAGGATTATACAGCCTTGTCTTACTCCCAGCTCAGAATGATACCATGAGCCATGGTGGTGCAGTGGTTAGAGTGCAGTACTACAGGCTAATTTTGCTGACTGCTGACTGCCTGCAATTTGGCAGATTGAATCTCATCAGCCTGAAGGTTGACTCAGCCTTCCAACCTTCTGAGGTGGATAAAATGAGGACACAGATTGTTTTTTTTTTTAAAGGACACAGATTGTTGTGGCCAATATGCTGACTCTGTAAACCGCTTAGAGAGGGCTGTAAAGTGGTATATAAGTCTTAAGTGCTATTGCTATTGCTATTCACTAAGCCTTCCATTTTAGAGTATTCCTTAGACATCCAAATTCAATTCTCCAATCTTTATTTTTAATTTCGTTCACTTTACTAAAAGTGCTTGTTCAATTATTTTAATCCCCTTTCATAGAAGAAAAAGTCCACCAAAATTCCAAAATGGTTTGGAACATGTAAATAACATATGTTGAGGACATTTCAAACCAAAAGTGTCTTTTTGTAGGATTATGCAACACCTGAGAAAGGACAGTCCATGCAAACAGAGAAAAAGTGCTTTACAGTAAATCAGAACAGAACAAAATAACAGAGTTGGAAGGGACCTTGGAGGTCTTCTAGTCCCACCTCCTGCCCAAGTAGCAGACCCTATACCATTCCAGATAAATGGATGTCCAGTTTATTATTAAAAACCTCCAGTGAGGTTTTTCTGAAGGCAAGTCATTCCACTGATTAATTGTTCTCACTGTCAGAAAATTTCTCCTTAGTTCTAGGTTGGATTTTTTTTTTTTTGGTAAGCTTCTATCCGTTACTTCTTGTCCAGCCCTGAGGTGTATTGAAGAATAGATTGTCTCCCTTTTCTTTGTGATAGCCTCTCAAATATTGGAAGACTGCTGTCAGGTTACACTTAGTCCTTCTTTTCATTGAACTATACATACCCAATTCCTGCAACAGTTCTTCATATGTTTTATCCTCCAGTCCCCTAATCATCTTTCTTGCTCTTCTCTGTACTGTTTCTAGAGTCTCAACATATTTTTTGTATCATGGCGATCAGAAATGGATGCAATATTCCAAGTGTTTCAAATCCTGAGATATGCTGTCATACAATCTCATTACCCATTAGATAATTTTTCATCTTAATTTTTTTGCAATTATTTTCTTACATACTGTCAAACTTGCATTGCGTGTCTGAGTCAGAGTGGGAAGAAGAACGCTACCAACAGGTTTCAGCTGCTGTAATCTTTTATTCCACCTGAACAGCTCCACTAACAACAAGTGAACTTGATGTGAAAATACACAAAGTCGGCGTTGGGAGCGGCTGCCTCCCAACGCCTTTTGAAGATCGCGCCTGCTCTTGCGGCTTGTTAATACGCCCTTCCGGGTCTAGCATCCACAACGCATGCGTGAGCCGCATCCTCCTCCTTCTCAGCGGCGGGCGGAGGGCGTCAGGAATACAAAGCCTGTCCCGACCGCAGCGTGACCGACCGCCTGCAATTATACTACTCACCCCCACCACCTGTGTAAACGTGAGATCCCACCCAACAACCCAACCAACCCCCACAAGCCGCTTGCTGCTGAAGGTTTCACAGCACCAGGATTCACCGTAATGCAAGGTGTCGAGGGGATCTCGACACATACATTTTGTCATCTGTAACTTCTTTCACATTACCATTCCACCAAACTTTTTAAAAAAATCATAGTTACCATTTTACACACTTCTAAGACACTTTGTAACATACTGTAATTTTTTTCCTCTGTTTCAATCAGTTTTCACATTTTTCCTTATGTCCTCATTTCGTTTATTGTGTTGGTAGGTTATCTTCTAATACTTTTCAATAAGTATCTTGTACTTATTTTCATCAAAACTTTCACTGTAGTTTTTAAAACTTTTATTTCATGTATATTTAAGTCACCTAACATAATCCTGTTCTTCTAGGACACATTCCTTCTGAATAATAGACAGTGCTACCAAATTCATCTCTAATTCTTTCATTATCACTATTTACAGGAATATAATGTGCATCAATGATCAATAAACACATTTTTTCATTTACCTATACTAATTTAAATGACATCAATTTGTACAGTCAGACATACATTTTATTCCTTTTATTTATAATTAAATCTGTATCTTCACTTCCCTCCGTAAGTTCACCTTCATGCAGATTTGTTATGTTCTCCTCCTTTCTCTTACAGATACATATTTCTTACTTTCACTTCATTTATCAGTTCATGCTTTTTTTCATTTATCCTTCTTACATCCAAGTACAACCCAACTAGGAAGATTTGGTAAAAATCATTGTTGAGAGACATTAACAGGACAACCGTATGAGATGGATTTAGTAGGAGGAGCTTCCAGAGTGAAATAAAAGGGTACCACTGTAGTACTTAAATACAGAGACTATATATTTAAACATCTTTAAATTGAGAGTTATAAAACAGTGGCTATTTATATATGTATATATGTTTGTGCATAAGTCTCTTTTGGCCCTTTTCCTTTTTCTTAAAAAAAACTACTTCATTCTGTTCTGTCATTCACCCTTCGGTAAAATTCAAGAATTTCTGGCTCCAGAGCAGCACTTCAGTTTCTCCTTCCTCCCTGCTTAGCTCATGATACATCTGAACTTTTAGGCAGCCAATCCGCAATACCTGAGGGTGGAGATAGAAAGAATTTAGGGGAAAAAAAAGAGAGTTAGTGATGAATTCATCTGTCCTGAAAAATCGCTATATCTTCAAAGTGATACTTTCCCGGAGGTACTAAGCAATCTATAATGGCCCCATCAAGATGAACAAGATGGGGACACAAAAAAAGGGCAGTCTCAGAAACTGAAAAAAGTAGTTTATACACTGCTCAAACAACTAAAGGGAACACAAAGCTACTGTATGTAACGAACAAAGTATTTAATAAGGCTATTTCATTCATTCAGATCTCGGATGTCTTCTGCTTGTGTTCCCTTTATTTTTTTGAGCAGTGTATTTGGTGCCTATATCATGTTGGAGATACAGACTACAAGGAAGACTTTGTTTTGCCTGAGTCAGACCTATAGGTCTGGATAAGAACTGGAGAGCAAGAGTCTGATTGTGCCAACCAGAAATATTTAAATGAAAGAAATTTTCCATTGGAAGGAGAATAGCTACTAAAAAAGTATTTGAAAATCATGTTGTAATGTGTGTGTGTATATATGTGTGTGTGTATGTGTGTGTGTATATGTGTATATGTATTATATATTAATATGTATACAGTATATTAATTACTAGGCAGTCAAGAAAAAAATGGATTTTCCTTCAAAAGTCTATTGTAGTTAATGCATTCTTTATGCTTATGTGAATCTTACAAGGATTAGTTTTAAGTTAGTAGAAATCCAAGCTGACCATTTTATTTTTTATATATTTATTGATTCTCAAATACTCTCTTATTGTTTTCGCATTATTAAGTTTAGAATTAATTTAGTTGGTCTGCTCAGTTTTCATGCTTAAATCCAAGAAAAGTTTTTCAACCAACATGGCATTTTTAAAAAACAGTACTCCTGCTTGTGTTGCTTGGCATTTAAATGAGTATCTTGGTACTCATCATTAATTGATTCCGGGAGATGCAATGAGTATCAAAAATGATGTGTACCAAACAAATTTTTTCCCATAAAATATAATATAGTGAGTCACAAGGCAGCGGACACTGACATGTTCTAGCTTGTGTGCTGAATACCAAACAAATGATGAGTACTGGGACAAAATTTTGCTTTTTCCAAAAAGCAAAAGTACGAAATTCGATGAGTTTCAAAGCAGTTGAGTACTAAGGTACCACTGTATTTTGTCTAAATACCAGCCTTTCCTATATGGAACAGTATCAGATATTGAAGATCAGAGGTATTGCATCTGTACCTTGCAATATTGTCATACATTATGTAAAGAACTGGCTTTCTGGAAAAAGGCTCTAATGCTGGAAAATGTGGAAGGAAAGAAGACAATCAACTCTAAAATGGATGGACTCAGTTAAGTGATGATGGCACTGTTGGAATACCTATAAAACCAGGTGTGGAATAACTAATCATCAGAAAATATGTATAGTTGCTACTAGTAAAAATGACTTGATGGCACATAATCTATCAAAATTGTATCTCAAGTTAGGTATGACAAATCTTTTTCTATATTCTATAGACATATAGAAAGACAGAATAGGCTTAAAGTGAAAATCCATTTTAATGTTAATGAAACTCAATTCCAACTTAAACTATTAACTGTACCCAAATCAGCAAACATGGAATATCAGTGATGTCTGAAGAAAGGACCACATGAGTTCATTGGGAAAATTACAAGTGACCGAGAGTTGCCCTTTTTTCTTGAACAAACTAATGAAGTTTCATATAGAGTTATTTTGGCTGTTAAAAGGAAAGCAATAATTAAGTCTATCCACTCCTGGAAGGAAAATAACTCATTACAAATAATTTCTATTCTACTTTAGTTCCTAATTAACAAGCAATAAATATTTTATCCATTTAATAGTAGGGGAAAGAAAGAGCCTAGCACTGAAAGGAAGTTATAAAGATCAGGGAGTTTTGCTGAATTGTAAGCATACAATAGGATGCTTTTTAAAGACAAGGATTTTCAGCTTTTTATAACCAGTGAAAAGGTGCCATTTATTATTATTATTATTATCTCTTCTTCTTCTTCTTCTTCTTCTTCTTCTTCTTCTTCTTCTTCTTCTTCTTCTTCTTCTTCTTCTTCTTCTTCTTCTTCTTCTTCTTCTCCTCCTCCTCCTCCTCCTCCTCCTCCTCCTCCTCCTCCTCCTCCTCCTCCTCCTCCTGCTCCTCCTCCTCAACTTGGATATTAAAAAACATTCCACAGAAATGGTATATGACATTGCAGATATTGTCTAAAGTCTTTATTAGAAATGAGAAAGCTGGCCTCCTTTAGAAAGGCTTACTGATGGCCTGTGGGATAAAAAGATGGAAGTCCTCACCTTCTTGTTTTGGATGGTGTATTCCATGCACTGATTGCTCTTGAATGCACAATAAGTTGGATGTTGAACTCCTGTTGAGTCACAAATCTAAGAAGAATGAAATGAGACAATAATGGGAAACGAGAGGAACAAACAACCAGGTGCTAAAAAAATGCTGTTTTGTGAATGCCCACCTTGTTTGGGAAATCTCCTCCATGAAAAAAAGAATATTCTGACTGCAGCCAAAGAGCCACACGATAATCATCACAGCCATGAGCAGCCAAGCGACCACACCAATACTCTGCCCGCATGCCACCATAAGTTTCAAATCCATAAAATTCTTGCAGGTTTGGGGAACTCTAACAATAAGAATGGGAAAATAGAGGATTGGCTACATGGAAATATAGCTATAGTAAAAGAGGCAAGATTCTCCAATATCTTATCAATCTAACCTTTATTTACCTCAAGGCTCATAGCCCGATGCTGAGCCAGAATCCCAGGGTTAATGTAGTTTGTGAAGATGCCATCACTACAGTGGGTACGTTTAAGATTGGAGGCCCCTTGACACTGCTCTATTTTTAGAGAGCAGAATGCACATTCAGCACACAGATCTGCATGATGCCGGCCAAGGTTATCGCACACCTAGTAACCAGAGAACAAGATAAAAACAAAGCTCAAATTCTGGCAATAATCTTTAGGCCTTACTTCCCTAAATATGTGGCAAATCATTGTTGGGGTGAATTAGTCAGGAAACTGTCCCCAAATCACCGTATATTCTAACAACATACATGTTGTGGCATAAGCATTTAGTGGGGCCTGGAAATGTCTGTCAAGTGCTGAATTCTACTGGAGGGAAGATATCTTAGGTAATCAGCAGTGAAACTTACCAAATCCTCAGAGCCAAAGATTTTTCTTTCTATTTCTTTCCAGGCCCTGCTAATAGCTGAGGATATGCAAATGTCCTGAAGAACTGCATAGCAGAGAATCACCAGAGCTTCATCCTTGTCAATAGCTAGAAGACTGGTATAGCAAGAGAAAAAGAAGCAAGATAATGGGGGAATGATAAGAAAGACTGTTTTAATTTTATTGCTCTCTCCCCACCTGCCCATCCTATTGGGCAACTGTAATGCCTATTGTTTAGAGTAGAGGTCTTCAACCTTGGCAACTTTAAGCCTGGAGGACTTCAACTCCCAGAATTCCCCAGCCAGCTGGCTGGGGAATTCTGGGAGTTGAAGTCCTCCAGGCTTAAAGTTGCCAAGGTTGGAGACCTCTGGTTTAGAGAATAGTGCCTGTTTGATGTATAGCTAGGAATAAAACTCAAAGTCTTAAGACAAAAGTGCATTCACTAAAGTGGCACCTTATTCTCTCATCCCCACCCATCCCCACCTCTCACTTATCACTAAATTGTTCTTATTTGAGAAAGCTTGTAGGACTAACAAATCTGGGCTACACACATCCAGGACTACCCATAGATGACACCAGAGAATGCTGCAGCCTGTTTCTACAGTTGTTGAAATTCATTTTTTTCTCCTTAATCAACGCTCAGTACCCCATAATGACAAAGTGAAAACAGAATTTTAGAAATGTCTGTAAATTTATAAAAAAGAAAAAGTTGAAATAACACATTGGCATAAGTATTCAGACCCTTTGCAACAACACCTGAAATTTAGCTCAGGTATCTCCCATTTCTCTTGATCATTGCTGCCATGTTTCTACACCTTGATTGGAGTTGACCTGTGATAAATTAAATTGATTGGACATGATTTGGAAAGGCACAAACCTCTCTACAGAAGGCCTCATAGCTGACAGTGCATACTTGTAGCAGAGCAAAAGACATGAGGTCAAAGGAACTGCCTGTAGAGGCCAGAAACAGGAATATTGCAAGATACAGATCTGGGGAAGGCTACAATAAAATTTCTCCTGCACTGAAGGTTCCTAAGAGCACATAATTCTCAAATAGAAGAAGTTTGGCACAATCAGGGCTCTTCCAAGAACTGGTTGCCTGGTCAAACTGAGCAATTGGGGGAGAAGCGCCTTAATAAAAGGGGTGTCCAGGAACCCAATGGTCACTCTGACTGTGCTCCAGAGATCCTGTGTGGAGATGGGACAGAGTGCCAGAAGAACAATCATCACTGCAGCCCTCCACTGATTTGAGCTTTATGGCAGAGTGGCTAGACGGAAGCTTCTCCTCAGTGCAAAACACATGAAAGCCTGCTTGGAGTTTGCAAAAGAATACCTGAAGGATTCTCAGAGTGTGAGGAACAAGATTCTGTGGTCTGATTAAGTTGTTTGGTCTCTCTAAACATTATGTCTGGAGGAAACCAGGTATCCCTCATCATCTGACCAATATCATCCCAACAGTGAAGCGTGAAGTGAAGGTGGTGGCAGCATCATCATATTGTTGGGGTGTTTTTCAGCAGCAGGGACAGGGAGACTGATCAGGGCTGAGGGAATGCCGAATAGAGCAAAGTATGGGGATATCCGCAATTAAAACCTGTTCCTCAGTGCTCAGGACCTCAGACTGGGCCAAAGGTTCACTTCCCAACATGACAATGATCCTAAGCACACAGCCAAAACAATACAGGACTGGCTTAGGGACAACTCTGTGAATGTCCTAGAATGGCTCAGCCAAAACTGTAACTTGAACCCTATTGAACATCTCTGGAGAGACCTGAAAGTAGTTGTCCACCGATGGTCGCTATCCAACCTGACTGAGCTTGAGAGGATTTGCAAGGAAGAATGGCAGAAAATCCCCCAATATAGGTGTGTAAAGCTTGTTGCATCATACCCAAAAAGTCTTAAGGCTGTAATTGCTGCCAAAGTTGCTTCAACAAAGTACTGAGTGAAGGATCTGAATACTTATGTCAATGTGATATTTCAGTTTTTTTCTTTTTAATAAATTACAGACATTTCTACAATTCTGTTTTCACTTTGTCATTATGGGCTACTGAGTGTAGGTTAATGAGAAAAAAATGAATTTCAACAACTGTAGAATCAGGCTGCAGCATAACAAAATTGACAAAAGTGAAGAAGGTCTGAATACTTTCTGAGCACACTGTAAATAGTTATCCAAAAGGGCTTCATCCAGTGTCCCACCTGAACAATGGATTTTTTTTTCTTTCCTCACCACCATTGGTGCTCCCTTGTTTTCCCCAGTGGGTATCCAATCTTTAGAATAGCTAGAGTGTGTGGAGAGGGGCTGTAAAAATGGAATTGTCTTTGCAACATTGTTCAAATATCATCTAGAGAATCTCAATAACAAAGGCACAATTATCAGTGGATCAATAATCATTTTTTCATTTTCATTCACAGAAATGTAATAAATGAATAAATATAAATAAATGTATTTCTGTTGCATTTCAGGGAAAGGACTAAGAAGAAATTGTTACAGTGAATTCATTGCTACATTGGAGCAAGGACAATAACTTACATGATTTAGGTTATGCCCCTACCTCAAACTCTAACATTTACCCAGTTGTAAACAAGACTTTATAGATACCATTGTCAAAGATGCCCATGGTCTTCTTGCTATATGCCTTCATCAGCACTCCAGTGTTATTGATACTTCACGCATGGGGTACAGACAAATCCTATATGACAGAACACTGAGAGGGCCCTGATTATTGGCTAAAAGAGCCAAATGCCCATTCAAGTGGAAACATTATTGAAAAACATTGAGGAATTTATATAATTGCCTTTGTCAAACAACTAAACGTCTTCTTTGATTTATACCCATTTGTTTAGTGACCATTCAAAGTTACCATGGCACTGAAGAGTGACTTATAACTATTCCTCACACTTGTGACCCCCATAGCATCCCCATGATTTGGGTGCTTGACAACCGGCTGGTTGCAGCATCCCTGGGTCATGTGATTGTCATTTGTTGACCTTCCCAGCCAGTAACAGGGGTTTCTGTGGCTGTAAACTCTCCTGGAGAATCCCTGCCCTCCTGAGTTCTTTGTGCATCCCACATTTTAAATTAAGTGTTTTTTTGTGGTATCAATATGCTTTCATCCATGAACAGATTTGCCTTAATCCAGGGGTGTTAAACTGGTGGCCTACAGGCTGGATGCATCACGTGCAGGCCACGCCCACCCCAGCTCCGTGAAGGGGAAAAACTTCATGAAATGTCACGTGATGGCAACATGATGCGGCGAGTTTGACACATGTGCCCTAACCTATTGCTCTTCCAAAGTTGGCTTGAGATGTTATCATTTGAGTCTATGGGCAAGATCCAAGTTAAGTGCACTGTCTAGGTCATGCTTATATACTAGCATTTTAATTTTGTGGGGAGGATTAAATAACAGTTGTAGTAGTATTGTAGAATTAAGAATGGGATGAATTGGATGAATAAAATATGTAGCAGTATTAGAGGATATACCCAATAAACTGTGAACTATATAGAACTCTGAAGGCTATGGTAGTTGGCAACACTATATGAAATTGTTTGCTTTGCAATGTAGTTCTTCTCACCTCATACATAGCAAGGTCAAATCTTCATGACACTTGCAACGCCCACATTTTTTACTTTATAATATCCTCACTGTGTCTAGAAAGGCTTTGATATATAGGTCAGTTCTCCTTCAGTTATGTTGATTAACTCAAAGATAAAAATAATGAACTCAGGCTTTCCTATGTTTAGAAAAAGGAAGAGTTGCATTGTTACAATAACTTGAAAGACTAATTTACAGCCATCTGTGCCTTTGATAATTTAATACCCATGTGCTGTGATTTCTCTTTCAACAAGAAAGGCCCTCCTGATTCCAGAGATGACATCCTCATTATTATTTTGATCATTATTTTGATTATTGTGATACATGAGTGTTCCTGGCTTTGCTTGCTATGACCCTAATGACCACTCTACGTTTTTGTTAATCTAATAAAGGAACAGGCTTTGACCAACTGCTTTGGCTCAATTCTTTCAGGTGAGATTTTTTCCACTACATTTTATGAAGAGGAGCTGTAAAAAAGACCCACTGGCAATGAATGATAATGCTGGCACCACAGACCTTTTTCCATTCCAAGGTCCTCTTCATACCACAGAGGTGATTTTTGGCACATGGCTGTCATCCCTTAACTCCAAGGTGACAAACCTTAGATAGCCAGTGGTCATACTTAGTCTTTGGCTAGTATCAAACACGTGGACAGGACTAAAAGTTAATTCATTCTTTCAACATAGTCAAGTTTATTTTATGGCTTCAATTATAGCTTTACCTTAAAATTGCATAGTTGGGAGTCAGGGTTTGAAGGCCATAAAAAAGGAAGGATGGTGCTTTGCATGGACCTGGTGCATCAAGTCACTCTCCTCAAACCTACTCTTTTCAGAGTGAATAATAACTTAAGCATTTCTTATTTTTGTACCTACTCCTTACCTGTTTGTCTAGGTCAGGATCACTCTTTCTAAAGCAGGGGTCTCCAACCTTGGCACTTTAAGACTTGTGGACTTCACTTCCCGGGATTCCTTTGTTTTGCTGGCTGAGGAACTCTGGGAGTTGAAGTCCACAAGTCTTAAAGTTGCCAAGGTTGGAGACTGCTGTTCTAAAGTATTCCCCATAGCTTCCCACCCATATTTGAATCAACACAAAATAATGCCAGAGTAAACTTTGCTGTTCGAGTTGCCAATCTGTATTCTGCTTGCAGGGCATATGTTCTGTGAGTCAGTGTCACACGGTTTTTTTCTGATTTGCGACTGCCATTTGTTATAGCCAAAGTGATGACCTTTCTCACCTGGCTTTGCTGTTGTCCCCCTTGAGCAAGTCAGAAGCCAACAATCAGAGCATTGCAGTGGGAATAATGCCAGTCTGACTTTGGGTCTATACCTAGACTTCACTAACTTGGTCTGTCTGCCCATTCTCCCACACCCCATGTCCACCCCCCCCCACAAAAAAGATATATATATTTTAAATGGGAAGACACCAAATGAGAAATAGCTTCAGAAAGGAGAGAGATATGCTTCCATGATTGCACAGCTACTAGGCCTTGAAAAGAAAAGAACTGACTAGCTCTTCTCTCACTTTGGAGAGAAAAGCAAATACAAGTAAACTGGTAATTAAGCAACCAAAACCCAATTTCATATCTGATTATTCTTTCTATAAAGGCACTGCAGTAAAAATATTGGAGCCATTTCATATTAAGCCAAAGATACATTTCAGCATATGGATAAAGCAGATTAGCAAAGCATGTCATTTCTCTTTCAAATGAAATAGCAGAACTATATATATTTTGTTTTCAAGCTGGATTTGGCCATTACCTTCCTGAGATGTCTTTTTCACTATTCAGACCTAGATTTTTGTCTTTCTTCTCTTTCATGCTCTTTTCCTTCAGGTTCTTTTCCAATGACAATGCTTCACCAATCAGATGGTGGATATCTTCAAAGAGATGCTGATTTGTGACCTCTTCTGTGACTTCAGCATTTTTGATAAATAAGGTGAACGCTTCAGGAGGAAAGGTGCTCATCTCAACATTTAAGCCAGTTGACCATTCAGATAGCTTTTGGGCTTCCAGATTACTCTGTGAAACATGGAAATTTTTCTTCAGCATGGGCTCCTGTCCTGAGACTGCAAAGGAGTATTTCAAAATGGAGTCAATATTGGAGCGGAGGCGGTCTTCAAGGGTTAATGGAGAAACCTCAATAGGGGCTAAGGCATGATTCTCCCTTGGGGCTGTAAGGAGAAGGTCAGTCTCTTCAAGGAGTGGCAGCTTAGGACACAGGATCCGCTATCCAGGAAAAAAGGGGGCAAGAATTGGGGATATGTAACTGTAGTATACACACAGAATCTCATTTCCGCTCCTTCCCAAGATACAGATATCTCCAACTCCTAATGTATAGTCTATTTTTTATATTCTCTCTAATAAGGATGCCTAATTACATTATTTGTTGCTATTAATTCTCTTTACAATCATCTACCTAAAGATCATTTCCCTTTGCTGTTGCGAGCACCTGTCATTGGAAGTAGGCTTCCCCATCTCATTGTCTGAAAGGAAGGTAGCACACAAAGACTACCAGTATGTAACTTTGTATTATTCTAAACAGATTTAAGCATTCCCTTGTTATATAAAGCAACCTGTCCCTGTCATTAGGCTTCTTGAGTTCCACATAGCCTTAAAGAGCAGATGAACAAAGCCAGAAGAATTAGGAATGGGAAAGAGCTCTGAACTACATTAAAAAATAGAGAGAAGAAAGAATGAGGAAGAGCTGATCGGACAAGGCGCCCTACACCTTCAATTAAATAAGAGCTAATGGAGACGGTGTTTTGACTCTTCTGAGAGCCCCACTGGATAGGCTGAGGTGGTGAGATCTATGAAAAGTGCCCTGTGTGTGGTTGGAGCAAAGACGGGATAGCGGCTGCGTGTGTCCCACTCCTTACTTGTGGAGCCGACTTTGAACTGTGCTGGCTGAATGGAACATTTGAAAAGGATCGAGTTGTGAGCTGTATCTGGTGGAGGGTGTGATTGATTTTGGGTTGATCTCCTGCTCCTTTCTTACATTTTCTATAGAGGATTTGGGAGGACCTCTGACTGAACAAACAGCTATACTTTTGCTAGAAATCTATTACCCTTTCCCCATCCCCTTTTCCTCTCAAGTGTTTATTAAAGAGTGTGTGTGCAGAATAGCGCTATACCCCCATCTAGTGGAAATCTTTATTATAACCTGTGTATAGCAACTCCAGGAAGAGAAGAATTCTGCCGAGTAATATTTTTTGGATTTTTTTTTTTCTCCTTACTTTTCTTTCCTCTCTGAACTATGTATTGAACACTACCCCTACTACCGATTAGACTGCTCACCTGATTAATTCAAATCTTGTCTATCCTTGATTACCCCCTTTTTTTGGAATTGATCGGATAAAATCTTTTCAATCAAAATGTCAATGGCAACATCAGTGGTAACCACAAAAACTGGGAAAAAAGTCTTGACATTCCCTATGGTCGCTGCTATGGCCACCATGGCTACACCCACCTCATCGCCTTCGTCTGCCAGGTCACTGGATGATATAGTTGCTGCAGGGAAACCACCATCATTATCAAGCCTACAGAACATGCTGCAGGCAATGTACGAAGTGATGATCAAAAATCAAGAAGTTATTTCTAAAAATTTAGAGGACTTAACATCAGATATTAAAGGGGAGCTGGGAGCCGTTAGAAATGATATCAAAATGTTGAATGAGAGCTTGGAAGGTGTTCAGGGGGTGTTGACGCAACAGGAGAGTAAAATACAAGACATTGAAAGGAGGATGGGACGATGTGAGGAAAGACAAGATGCAGAGGAAAGGGAACAAATAGCGGTGAACAGGGTCCTAGAAGAGGAAATTATTTTTCTCGAAATGGAACGATCATCTTTCTATCTGAGGATTCAAAATGTGGTGGAAGAAAGGGGGGAGCCGTTAAGAGATATAGTAGCAGAAATATTGGCTGGGACTTTGGAGATCACAAAGGAAGAGGTTTTGAGGGATATAGACGATGTGTTTCGGGTTCACACGAGTTATGCCAGGAGACAGAAACTTCCGACTGAGGTTCATATCAGACTATCTAAGAAAGCCCTTAGGGAAGATGTGATTGCGAAGGCCAGAGATAAAACAGTAACTTATAAGGACAAACAATTGATATTCTTAAGGCAACTCCCTAGGCGGGTTCGGGAAATACGGCGCAATTATCACTTTTTAACGGCCCAACTGAGAAAGCATAAAATATTATATAGGTGGCTACTCCCGGAAGGGTTATTATTTACTTGGGCAGAAAAAAGGGTGAGAATCGACAACCTTAGAGACGCTAGAGATTTCTTTATTAGACATTTGAACCCCTCAGAATTAGACGTGGGAGAAGAGCTAGAGAGCAAGAGCAGGGAAGAAATACTAGAGGAGGAAGAGAGAAGGGAAATAGAACAAGTAGGTGAAAGGAAGAAAGAGAAAGGACAATCTCAGACTCAGGTAGAGAGGGGTGTCGAAACAAGACAATCAAAAAAGAAACCTCAAGCAGAAGGCAAGTAAGGGTAATAAGGAAGACGGGATGGGGGAAGAGATGCGTTTAATGTCTGTTAATATCAATGGATTGAATAGTCCAAATAAAAGGAAAAAGGTTTTCACTAAATTAATGAAAGCACGTTTGAATATAGTATGCCTCCAAGAGGTACATATAAAAAAAGATCACTTCTATTTATTGAATTATAATAAACTGGGTCAATTATATACATCCCTAGGAGAAACAAAAAAAAGAGGAGTAGCTATTTATGTACAAAAACATATAAAGTCGAGGCTGATTTTTGCAGACGAAGACAGGAGACTGCTGATGGTTGAGGTAGCAATATGTGATAAAAAATGTCTATTGGTCTGTATATACGCACCCAATGGAAATCAGAAAGTTTTTTTTCAGACCTTGCACTCTAAACTGGTTGAATATGATTACCCACATATCTGTGTAGTGGGAGACTTTAATGCTATAGAGGATAAAAGCAAAGATTATACATCTGGAAAGAGGAAGCAGGAAGGGGAAAAGAATATGGTAAAGAAAAGGTTGCCTTCTATTTGGCATCAAATACAAGAAGAATTTGGACTCAGAGATATTTGGAGGGAAAAGCACCCAGATGATAAACAATATACATACTTCTCCGCCAGGCACTCATCTTGGTCGCGGATAGATGCGGCGTGGTTGTCAGAGGAATTGAGTCAGGGGATACAGAAAGCAGAAATAGGCGTCAATGAGTGGGCAGACCACAACCCTCTTTGGATAACATGGGGAAGCCGGAAAATAAGGCCTAAGTGGAGATTGGATATAAGAGTTTTTAAAGATGAGTTATTTTTAAAACACTTAAAGAAAGAGATGGGGTTCTTCTTTCAGGAAAACAACAGGGAGGATGCAAGCCTTTTCAACGTATGGGACACAGCGAAGGCTGTGTTTCGTGGTTTGGTGATTAATTATATGGCAGGGAAACGAAAGAAGGAAAGGGCTGAGCGCAATAAATTATTAGATGACCTGGTAAGAAGTGAGGCTATGTTACAGCAGGATCCAAGCAATATAGGACTTAAAATGAACTTGAAATTAGCACGACACCAAATTAATTTATTAGATCAATAGGATTTGGAGAAAAAAATAAGGTGGATGAAGCAAAGATACTTCGAAAGGGCAAACAAACAAGGGAGGTGGCTCACTTACCGTCTAAATAAAGAAAAGGAAAAGAATAGAATCCATAACTTGAGAGATGGGAAAGGCAATTGGATTACAGGGGAAGAGGGGAAGAAAATAATTGTACAGGAATTTTATACTAACCTATATTGTAAGGATGATAAGTCTGAGCAGGAAATAAAGAAATACTTAGAGGAATCAGACATACCCCAAATACCAGGTTTATCTAGGGAAGTATTGGATGAAGAAATTACAGAGGGGGAAATCGAAAGGGTCATGGGAAAACAAAAGACAGGGAAAACTCCCGGTACAGATGGCCTACTGATTGAATATTACAAAGCACTTTGGGAAATACTAGGTACGCATATGACTGAGTTATTTAATGGGGTGATTCGGGAGGGACAGACCCCGAAATCATGGACAGAAGCACTAATAACTCTTTTGCCAAAGGACGATAGTGACCTATCTCAGATTCAGAACTATAGGCCCATCTCGCTCCTTAATGCAGATTATAAATTATTCGCAGCAGTTTTAGCAGAGAGACTCAAAGGGTTTCTTAACCAATTTATACATGAAGACCAAAATGGCTTCTTACCAGGCAGACAGATTAGAGACAATGTAAGAATAGTTATGAATGTTTTGGAATACTACGAAACCCATATTGATAAACAATTGGCCCTGGTATTCATAAGGCCTTTGATCGTGTGAACTGGAGCTTTTTAATAGGTTTACTGCAACATATGCAATTTGGAGAAAGATTTATTCGGGCAATCCGTGCAATTTACTCGAAGCAGACTGCTAACATTTCAATTAATGGTGATGTATCCAGTCAAATTGATATTGAGAAAGGAACTAGACAAGGTTGTCCGCTTTCCCCGTTGTTATTTATTTTGTCATTAGAACCCCTACTGAGGGAAATTAGACGTAATACGGGGATAAAAGGTCTTTATATCCAAAATCAACAATATAAGGTGCAGGCTTACGCTGATGACTTAGTATTTATATTAGAAGATCCGTTGATATCGGGACCGTGTCTGAACCAGGAAATAGAAAAATATGGTAAGGTGGCGGGATTAAAAGTCAATAGGGAAAAAACTAAAATCATTGCCAAAAATCTGACAGTAAAGCAAGGGAAAGAATTAGAAGCGAATTTGGGGTTCCAAATTGTAAATAAACTAAAATATCTAGGTATTATTATATCAGCCAAATGCTCCACGATCAAAGAAGACAACTATCTGAACCTTCTCAAGAGAACAGGTCAGGATCTAGAGAAGTGGAAGAACATGCAGATATCCCTACTAGGTAGAATAGCAATTATAAAAACTTACATACTCCCGAAATGGATATACCTATTCTATACAGCACCAGCTAGATTGGATAATAATTTTTTAAAAAAACTAAATTACTATGTCCTTAAATTCATTTGGCAAAATAAAAAACCCAGAATCAAACTTAAAATGCTTCAAGAGCTTAAAGAAAGAGGAGGATTTGGTGTTCCAAAATGGGAATACTACTATCAGGCCACAAATTTAGTCTGGATCAGGGATTGGATATTGTTGAGAAGAAGGAGGTTGTTGATCTTGGAAGGGGAGAGGCTACATCAAGGTTGGCATTATTTTCTTTGGCAAAACAAAATCCCAAAGCACAGGTGCCTTGCAGGACATTATGTGAGGAATATTCTAATTGAGTCCTGGAGGAAAATTAAGGGTAAATTTTACTCTTCAATCCCCCCTTGGCTGGTCCCACTCGAAGCTATAACGTATAGGCCTCTATATAACAAAGAAAATCATCTCTCTTACCGGGAACTTTTGGACCCCCATGGTAGTCTGAAATCAAGAAATGAGTTGGAGTTGCAGGGAAGACAACTGGATTGGTGGGCTTATGCCCAATTTGCTCGAAATTTAAAAAAGATAGGGAACAAGATGGTATTAATTTGAATCAGCATGATCTGGACAATATCATTCTAGGAAAAGAGGACAAAATGTTATCAAGGATATATAAACTTTTAATAGACTATTGGATAGGGGATGAAATAGTTAAAGACTCTATGATTGCCTGGGGGAGAAATATTGGCTATCCAATTGATTTGACAAAATGGGAAGAAATCTGGCTTAAACATATGAAATTCCTGTGGGCAACATCATACAAAGAAAATGTGTACAAGATGCTGTATAGATGGCACCTTCCACCTGCTTGTCTTTCTAAAATGTACTCAAATCTCTCACCAAATTGTTGGAAGTGTGGGGAGATTGGCACCTATTTCCACATGTGGTGGACCTGCTCCAGGACGACTGAATTCTGGAAAATTATACAGGCATGGATCATGGAAATCACAGGTTATAACCTAATTCTGAAACCAGAGTACTATCTACTGAACATCAGGCCAGACAACATAGGCACAAATATATGGTGTCTGTGTGTATTTATCACCACGTCAGCAAGAATATCTTTCGCCCAACATTGGAAGGGGAAAGATCTGCCAGCTGAAGATTTGATTTTGGAGAAAATTTTGGATTATGCGGAAGCCGACAGACTGACTAAAGCATTGAGAGATCAAAAGGACTCCGTATATTTCCAATGTTGGGACAAATGGTACGTTTGGTTGAACAACAGACGCCCAAAAAGTCAAGTATAACCAGGATTATGTTTAATATATGTTAAATCTGACTGAAACCTACATACCGTAGAAAGTGTAATTATCATGTAAAGTTCCTGTCGCGATCATTTGTTTGACTATTTCTTTTTTTTTGATGTATTGTTTTAAATAAATAAATAAAAAAAAAAAAAGGAAGAGCTGATCTCCATTTCCTTCAAAGAGATGGTAATAAGCCAGAAATCTCTACTTGGTTTGATATACTCTCTCCATCATCTTCACTCACAATTCATCAAATGGAATGCAACTGAGAAATTGCTGAAAGTTAAACCCAAGTTGAGGTTTTCAGAATTCAGATGAATCCATATATGGTAGCTGGATTGTGCAACTTTTAAAGAATCAAAAGATGACTGTGGAATACCATGTTGATTGAAAAGGGACCTAGGCAAGAAAAAGTACTACTGAGGAGTAGTGGGGCAAATAAAAAAATTGACGTAAAATTTAATTTGAAAATAAAAGTAATTAACATTAATTAATATAATGGATACAATAAGTCCATTGTATTCAATAACTTCCTCCCTCTCTTAGATAGAAGAGGTACATAGGTATTTCCAATACAGAGGCTTTGGTCTTGGTTAAAAACATGATCCTTGACCATTTTCAGATATGTCTTCTATTTCCTCCAATTAATCCTGTATTATTGGATGTAGCTATCTGCCCTGGAAAACAAACCCAGTAAGAAGCCTCCTCAACTGTCTCTAGAACTTGGCAACATCTGTGTTTAAGGTGAACTACATAAACTTTGTCCTTTCTGCAAATCTAGCTAGTGGCAAATGTGACACCTCAGATGTAATTCCTAACACACCTAGTAATTATCTTTCTGCCAGGATGAATGGAGCAGAATGGGATAACCAGGGCCTATGCTAAACCAGTAATCAGTAAATACAAAAGCCTTTAGATCCCTTTTAAAGACCTCAGGACTTTCATGGTGAGAAAGACAGCTGGTTCTTGAAAGCCCAGAACTTAGAGACTGTCACCCTGGAGTAGACATAGAAAGACAGATATGATTAAAGGAACACAAGAGGCAAACAGAATTGTAAAGAAAAGTAAGAGTACTTAAATACTGGGGAAATTGTGATCAGGGAGCTCTGAACATTAGTACTAGTAGTTTTCATAATCCCAAGAAAGCTATTTTTACTATAGATGCCATGATTACAATAAAAGCATTGAAGCTATGCTGATACTTGAATCTATACTTCATCTCAGTGTCATTTTCAAGAACACAGACACCTTTCCATTCACCTAGTTTTTGCTCTCTCAACCCTTCACCTTCCGTTTTGTTCCTTATCAGATTTTGCAAATAATAAGAAGACTAATGCAGTTTGAACTCCAGATTCTGAATATTCTTAGCTAACCACACTGACTCATAACTGTCAAGAAATGTGTGAGGTGTGAACATTTAATTTGCCATGGGTTAAGACAGTTAGAAAAAAGAAATAAGACATTCAAGGGGTTTGGCGCCATAGAGGCTTGTGGTGAAAGAAACAATTAGAAGGAGAAACTGTTGAGTGGAGAAGTGTAATACACTCTTAAGGGTTTTAAAAAGAGAGAAGACACTGGGAAGGGGAGGAGAGAAGATCCACTTAGTTTATTTCCTTATGCCTCTGATTTCCCTCCTGCCAACCTATTTCCTACTTCATTTAACTATCTCTGAATAGATAAGTCATGGATGAGATGTTTATTTCCAATTGTACTGATTCAGAAAGAACTTAAGGGTCTTTTCTTTTCCTGTTTCCCATTCCTCTTCATCTTCTATGTCCTTTTCCTTTCTCTTCTGTAGCTACATATGATAATTAATTGCTGAGCTTCAAGCAAAGAAAGCACTGGATATCTTTATGCAAATGAGTTGAATTTTTAGTAGAGAAACAAATGATTAATTCTAGTCTCGGTCCGAATATTTACTTAAAAAGAACAGCGAAAGCATAATCTGGATGTATGAGGGAGGCTATGGTTATGCTGAAAGAAAGCAATGAGAGAGTGGAAGAATGAGAAATAGAATAAATAAAGTCAGGGCTACCTTCAGGGTTGATCTAATAAAAGTATCTCTGTGATATCTCTGGTTATATTTGGTAAGGGTTGCCTGGGGAGGGCAACTAATGGTCCCATGTTCCTAATGTGAGAAGACAAAAGGGAATTCTTAGATACTGAGTGAACCTCAAATTGTTGAGTATGTTTCCTTAAGGAGGACGGCTCCATAAAGAGAGTTTAGGTGGTTCTCAAAGGAGGCAAGTGCTTTGACATTGACCCACTCCATGATGTCAGGTAGTATTGCAAAGTCCTGGGTGATCTCCAAAGTACAATACAGACTGACTAAACACGGTGTGAGTGGAAAAGAAAGTGGATAACCTAGATTGGGCATAGACTTTAAATTGGGCTCTGCTGGATTACTGGGAAGAGCCCTGAGGGGTAATAAGACATGAGCATAGAGTGGAAAATATCTGAATGGCATTATTCTGGACTATGATTAGAAGATGGAGAGAGGATCCTATCAGGAGATTATTGCAATAATTTTACTGTGAAACAATAAAGGCATATACTAATAAAGTCACAATCTTTCCACCAGAAATGCCTAGATCAGTGATGGTGAACCTTTTAGGCACAGAGTGCCCAAACTGGAAGGTGTGCATACTCACGCACCAGAGCACCAGAAACCCGATGGCCAGCTGGCTGGCATGCATGTGTGCCTTGGAAACCCGACGACCAGCTGCCTGAGCTGGGGTTACAGCGCACATGCCCAGAGAGGGCTCTGCATGACACCTCTGGCACACGTGCCATAGGTTCACCATCACAGGCCTACATCCTACAAATACTCATCATATAAAATTTACTACCCTGATGTGAGTCAAAAAGACTAGTATAAACTCAGCTATGAGGCAGCCCTCAAGAACTTTTGTTTAAAAAAGAAGCAGTGGGATAGATCAGTACCTTGAGCACAAAGGGAAATCCAATGAGGATCTCACCAACAAAAGACAAATAAGGACTCCTAAACAAAAGAATCTGGAAGTCTATCTGTTGTTAAAGAAGAGTTCACCAGGCAGAGGGACAGAAAAGAGGCAAAATAATAAGATAAAGGAAGGAGGGAATGGGGAGTAATATTAAGATTGTTGAATCTCTTTCCCCAAATAGGGATATATTTACATGCAAAGTTCAGAATCATAAGTTCATTCATTACTATATTACATACACGCACACATCTATTACCTAGTAGTATTTAGTATCTTTTTGACAACATAGCATGCCCTTGAGTCAGGATGTTCAAATATTCCATGTTTGCCTTATGAAACTTCAAGATGTTATGTACTCCATGCATACATTTATAACAACTTATTTGTTTGACAGCAATATTTATAAACAAGAATATACGGTAGTTGTTTTTTTAAAAACAACAACAACCTGGTCTTTGCATTTGTTATTTATTGAATCCACCAATATAATTTACAGAGAACTAACTAAACTAACTGCTAGTAGCCTACTGGATCCCCACCCCCCACTTAATCTAACTAACAATTACAGTATAAATTGACTTTTGCCAATGTTTCCTCATAAATATTTGAACTTCAAGTCTCATTGTCAAATTCTCAGCAGTGGCCCTTCTAATGAGGTAATTACTGTATGTAAATTGGTCCAAACTGCTAGGAGACACCCAGTTTGGAAAGGCTGATTTAAGATCTAAAATAGGCTTAACAGATTTTAAATAAATAAATAAAAAAGAAATCCTATTTTAATTTAATTTAATTTTAAATTGGGGTATTTAAATTTTTGGGGTTTTAAGTTCAGCCGAATTTATTTAATAATTTTAAATTTTTAATTGATGTTTGTCTTGTGTTTTTAAATAGGCTGTACACTGCCCTAAGTCCTTCGGGAGAAGGGTGGTATAGAAATAAAATTATACTATACTATACTAGATAGAGAATTTTGGCCTATCACTTTGTATTACTGCCTTATCTAAAATGGCCCATTTTCCCCAAAACAGAAAGTTGTCCAAAAAGAAAAAAAAAACTTCAGTCATTGCTTTTTTCAAGGTAAGAAACATTTTCTAGGGCATAGTTAGAGGGCCTCTGGCCTTCTGAAGAAGAGGAAGGAAGAGGAGGAGGAGGAGAAGAAGGAAGCATTGTTCTCAGTATAGTTCCATACTGAGGGTTGATTACTAAAGCTTTGCCTAGCAACATGTAGGGGTAAATTCTGCTAAGTACACTTTTCATTCCAGTTTCTTTTAGACTTTTTTTTTTTTTGCTTGTCTTTGTGACTATTTGCACTTGCATTTTTAACTGGTGCCCTCTGAATGCTTACTTATCTCAACTCTTCTCTTGGGACTGACTATGCTTTTGGACACATCATCAAGCCATAATAGTCCTTATGAAAAAGTAAATAAGTTATGAGGTGATGTGATGGTATGTGGGAATGACCTTGGGAGGAGGGGGAAAAGAATGGGAAGCATTTCAGAAGAGATCTTCCAGTGATTAAAAGGAGAGGAGAAATACTTTCAGTCTTGCAAGATTGATGTTAGCCCTTCATGTTAGTCAGACATGAAGCACAACCAGGAGCAGGGGTCTCCAACCTTGTCTGGCTGAGGAATTCTGGGAGTTGAAATCCACAAGTCGTAAAGTTGCCAAGGTTGGAGACCTCTGATCAGGAGCATCACCACTATCTTTACTCTTCTGACACACTTACCAACTTTTTCCCCATCTGCAAAGTGAACTGCCTCTTATCAGATGGTTGCCTAGGTTGCTGGTCTTTCTCCTGTCTCCCAAGGTCCTTCCCACATACCATCATGGATGCCCTTGACGACATTTTCAAATCTCATCCCTTTACTCTCTTAATTTTAGCCAAGTCACTATCTATTAAGGGATTGACCCCTGTAAAATGGCTGTAAGGTATGTTTATGCTGTTACCTTGGTATAGAACTTCTGGTTTAAGCATCGAAACTGTGCAAAAACACAAAAAGTCTCAAAATGTGGGCTTTGGGGAAGTTCAGCACAGACAGGACCTGGAAGCAGAAAGTGGAAGAGAACAAATTTTCTCCCAAGATAGTAACGAGAAAAGTTTGCAATGAATGAAATCGTACCAAGCTAATAAAACAGCTATGTTCATTAACATCAATGAGCAGTGAAATTTTAATCTATCCAATACGTTCTGAAGGAGAAAACGTCATAATTTTGTTCCTTAAACCAATTAGAAGTCTCACAATATAAAATGTTCTAACATAGTATTACATTTTACTTACAAAATGCAAGGTATTAAGAATGCCAACATGCATTACAGTATTGTAGGCAAATAGCAACCTGAATTCCAAAGTAAGAAAAAATAAACCCCAACAGATACATTTCAAAAATTAGTTAGGGTGCCTAAATAAAAGAATAAGCACAAATTAATGTTATACAACTCTTCCCCAGATCATATTCTTGGTAGCAGCTCCATAGCCCTTCTTTGTCCTATATGGCAATATTTTGGCTTTGAATGTGACATCAAGAAAAGAATCACACTTCTGGAAGTGCTGCTGCTGTTGCTAGTAGAAGTATACAGAGATACATACACACACTGATTTCCAAGAAACCCCTCCCCCCATGCATAAAAATTTTCAGCTCCTATACAGCACCTTCACCTCTCCTTAGGGCCATTATATCTCACCTAGTGTTAGGGACTCAATTGGGTCAATGTTTGATCTAAAGAAAGCAGTATCCACGGAAGAATATAAATAAGATTAAAAAGTCTATCTATTTTACATTTGAGAAAACAATTCTATACAGTTGGTCACAATGATCATCCTGCCAAACTACTGGGAATAAGTTGAGTATAGAGGCTAACTTTCCTTTGTATTTAACCTTTATTCTTCCTTATAGAACTGCAATTCATAAGTGCTCTATTGAAAAGAAAAGAAAGTAAATCCAATTATATATAACCCACTGGCCGAATGCCCCCTCTATTGGCTCATTTGAGAAGTAAAAATCATTTCATTTCTAATGTGACGTTTCCTCAGCCCCTCTAGGCATGAAAGAAAACCGGCTGATTATTTCCTGACACTGTTCATCTCTCCATTTTTCATTGGAGAGCCTTCTTACTGTGTATCCTGCTTCCCAGCATTATTGCTCAGCTTTAGCATTTTATTTGAAACTAGGGCAGATACAGCACCAGCAATCAATCTTCAGGCTTTCTTCTCCCAATTCCATAGAGGATTAGTGTTCACAAGGCAGTCTTCTCTGGCATTTATAACTGTCTTATTGTAGTTGATATTTGACTGTTACCACTCCATTTAGGAAAGCTATTGAATGAAGTTTAGTACCCGCGCTGCCACAGTCACAATGATTCAGGCTTTTGAACTTGGATTTACTGCCATCTTGTAACAGAGCAATCACATCTGAGGCCTTTGCACTCTTTTAGCGACTCATCTTCTCTTGCTATCATCTTCTACCTTTAAAGAGGGGTTTTGTCTATAGACACATACATGCAAAACAATGCATGGTTAGTGGGGAAATGGGGGTAGGGTGGGGTGGGGAAAATAAGTTATTTTCTTTTCATGGAAAGACTTCTTAATGCTTAACTATACCCAATAAAAACAATTGTGGAGAAAATTGAATTTTTTTCTTCAAGACATTCTGCATGACCCACCAAATTTTTATCCAAAAAGCCTTAACTTTCCTACATGTCCACCAAACATGGTAATATGTAGCATCTAAACAATCACATCTCCAACATTTTGGCTGAGCATTAGGGTAGATACACGACAATTTTTTGGGGTCTAAATGCCATCTATAAAACATTTTATAGAAATTTTCCCTCAGATTCTGTGACTGTGTAAATTTAACATTCTGAACCCAAATTTTTTCCCATGTTTCCAACATCACTGGTTCCTCAAAATTTTGTGCCCACTTAATCATACAATCTTTAACCAGTTCAGTTTCTGAATCCCTTTCTAACAAAACATTATAAAGCCTTTTAATATGCATTGGACCTTTCTCTTTGATGTGTCTAACCATTCTTCTTCATGCAACATAATACCAGTTTTTTGGTCCTCTTTCCATCTCAATTGTAGTTGATTATATTGTAACCAGGTTAAATTAATCCCTTCGTCCAACAGTGTCTGTAGTGTCTTCAACTGCCATCTGCCCGCATCTGTAAAAAGAACCTCTTTGTATAAACCCCCCCCGAGTGACATTATATTTGTATTCCACATAATATGACCAAGATCCAGCCATAGCTGTATTTTATAATCCCATTTGTATCGGTGCTTCTTCCAAACTCTCATCAAAGAGTCTCTAAGTATATGGCTTTTAAATACTTTATCCACTTTGTTGTCATAAAACAAGTAAGCATGCCATCCAAATTCAAGATCAAAACTTTCTATATTCATTATTCCAGTCTTTTTCCTTCCAAACCAATCACTTGCTAGAGTCAAAGCTGCTGCTTCATAATATAGCTGTAGGTTTGGAAGTTTAAGGCCTCCCCTTTCTGGAACATCTTGCATAATTTTCAATTTCACTCTCGGTTTTTTCTCGTTCCAGACAAACTTATTCACTCCAGTTTGCCACACTTTTAGTTGTTTATCACTTTTAAGCACCGGAATCATTTGAAACAAAAAAAGAAATCTTGGCAAAATGTTCATCTGAACTGCTGCTATTCTTCCAAGTAAAGACAGCTGCAGTTTTTTCCAAGTCTCCATATCTTTCTGCACCTCTCGCCACAACACCTCATAATTATTTTGAAACAATTTCATATTTGATTCTGCAACCTGAACTCTTAGATATTTTACCTTTGGTACAATCTCAAAACCTGCCCTCCTTTCAAGCTCGTGTTTATGATCTTGTGTCATATTTTTAACTATCATCTTAGTTTTTTTTCTGGTTCAGTCTAAAACCTGAAACTTTACCATAGTCTTGTATAATGTCCTTCATCTGGATTAATGATTCCATTGGCTGTGTTAGGGTAACAACCAGATCATCTGCAAATGCCTTTATTCTATAATCCTCTTGCCTTATCATTATACCTTTCAAGATATTAGAGTCCCGTATTGTGTTTAACAAGACTTCTAATGTTAAAATAAACAACAGTGGGGACAACGGACATCCCTGTCTTGTTCCTTTTTCAATTTTAAACTCTGTTGTCAAACTTCCATTAATAATAATCTGTGCCTTTTGCTCTTGGTAAATTGCTGAAACCGCCTGTATAAATTGATCCCCAAAATCCATCTTTTTAAAAGTCTTTAGTAGAAAGTTCCAGTCCACTCTATCAAAGGCCTTCTCTGCATCCAAGAAGACCAGCACTGCAGGGATCTGTTTATTCTTCTCAAGATATTCCAATAAGTCTATTACTTGCCTTACATTGTCCTTCATGTATCTACCCTCGATAAATCCCGCTTGGTCATCATGAATCACCTTTTGGATTACTGGCATCAACCTGTTGGCTAGTACTTTTGCATAAATTTTTGTCACGAGTGTTTCCAGGATTGCTGTGGCTATCTGCCTACTCACAAACAGTATGGTTTTAATCAAGCCATCTACTGTTGCCAATTACCTGCAAGCCTTCCCCGCCCTGGATAATTGCAGGTTGACTCCTTACATAAGCAAGGACCTTTCGCTTGCTACTTGGGCCTAGTCTTCTAGGCCTAAATGCACAGCTCCTGCAGGAAGCTTGGGCAATGCCGCTGATGGGAGAAGAATGCAGATAAGGACTCCAGACGTCGTTACAGAGAGACTCCCACGGATGCTTGCCTTTTGCTGTTTTGTAGCACGCAAGCTATCATCGGGACTGCTGTTGCTGGACCTTCTTCCTCCCACAAGCTTCAAACAATGTTTGCTGTTTGAACTGTTTTTACTTCAGGTGACTTTCAGCTGTGAGGCTCGTGCTGCCCTCGTTATGATTGCCTTGATGATGTATCGACGCCGAAGCTGCTTACCTTCATGCTAGCTTTATTCTTTTGTGAACTGTTTTCGGTATTGTGGAGAGGGATCTAGGGAGATAGCCTTGCCTCACATACCCAGACAAGACTTTGCTTTTAATGTGTTTTCATAAAGACATAGTGCTTTTTAAATGTTTTAAAGTAAATTATATTTTTACACAAGACGCCTCTGTTAGAATCATTTCAGTCTCAGTGTGTTTACTCATGAGCTGGTTCACGGTCCGGGGTACCCCTCAACCCCATTTCGTCACAGTTGGTAGCAGAGGATGGTTTAACGAACCTACGCTCATGTGGTAACGCGCTAGACTGGAATGTCTGCAGTTGAATAGATGTTGACTAGGGCAGCAGCAGCAGCGAAAAGTATGAAGTCACAAACTGAACTGTCCGGGGCTCAGGCCAAAAATGTTTTGGCTGAAAAACCCCAAACTCTAATTGATTTAGAGAATAGTGGAGCTGTAAGTTTTGGAGCAGAGGCCTCAACTTCTGAAGGGCCTAAGATAGTGAATAAGCCATCATCACCTAAAGAAGTAGAGACTGGAAGAACGCCACTTCAGGTCTTGAAAACAAATACAGAGGTGGATGATGAGTTTAGGAAGGCAATCCTTCAGTTTTTAGGTTTGCCCACAGTAAGTCAGAACCCGACTGCTGATTCTAGCGGATTATTAAAGAATCCAGCCATGAAAGGAAAGAAGATCGAAGTCCTAGAAAACACCGGATTGGTAAGAAACTTTCAATCTTTTCCTAAAACCCCCACCTCAGACCATAAGTGGAGAATGGGGGATAACAGACTGCCTGATCCGAATGTTCCTGCTTCTTTGTTAAACCAGCATGGCCAAGTTGATATTGCGCCACCTGCTGTTGAAGCCATCATAGATCAGGCCATAAAGACTTTAGCTCCCTTGATGACATCAGTGACTTCTGCTAAAAATTTAAGAGACTCTCATGTTGAGCGTAAGGTTGCAAGTGTGATAGAAACTTTGGCAACCATTTTAGGCGATGGTTTGCAGGTACCATCGGCTCAACAAATAGTAGCTGCACATACCAAAGCACCCCTGATGTCTGCAACTAATTCAGCGCACACCATGAGTGGGACATATCCATCCGTGATGACATCGACATCCAGGACGGTTCCGGAGGCTGCCTCAACTGAAGATAGGAATTTGGGAGCGCGTCCAAAAATTCCTAGAGATGTGCACCAGAGAGGACCCTCAAGTTTTTGTGATCAAACCAGGATGAGCTTTGCATCCGCACAACCTGAAGTTTTAATCCCTCCCATTGGGGAGGAACGATTGTCAGAATGCCTGATGGAAGACACTGTGCTGTGTGCTTCCATTCCAATGCCTTATTGCCCGTTCCAGGATGGACCACATTTTGAACACCAATTAATGTCTGTTTCCATGTTTAATAATGTACAGGTCCTTCCTCCTAATTTTAAAAGTTTAAGTGTGGGTGGAGGAAATTTTAAGGAATGGGTTAAAAGTATTCAAGTAATTTTAATGAAAGAGAATGTTTTATCGTTGTTGTTAAAACCCCCACCTAGACCATGGTCCTTAGAAGTTGATCTTTTACATCATAAGGCCTTTTGTATTTTATTGATGTCCATTGACCCTGCACTATATCCCAGTATACCTAGTAACCTGACCGTAACAGAAGTTTGGGTGAAACTGCATAAGCTATTTTGTTCAAAAAGCTCCCATGTTACAAACAGAGTTTATAGGGAGTTCTATTCCGCAAGGTTGAAGGCGGGAGTAGATATTAATGAACACTTATGTGAGTTAAACAGGTTAAGGCAGGAATTGATGTTGATGGGGGAAACAGTGTCTGAACAAACCCTCATTACTGTTATACTCAATTCCCTTGACCCTAGCTGGGATAATTTTATATCGCAATTGGATAATGTTAGTTGTAATAACTTATCTTTAGAAGTGTTATCTGGTAGATTGATTGCAGAAGATAACTTGCGAAAATGCAGGGTGGCTTTTCACAAAAAGGAAAAACCTTTAAGAAGGCCCGATAGTTCAGATAGAGCATATGCTATTGGAGAATGCTTCATTTGTGGTTCAAAAGAACATTATAGAAGGGATTGCCCACAAAATGTAAATGCTAGGGCAAGTGTAAAGACACCTTCTGATAATAAATGTAAAAGGAGGTCACTTCCTCCAGGCAGAAAGCCAAGTGGAGATGTTCCTAACCACAGAAGGGATAAAAAGCCGAATGAAGGCAACAAAGGGAACAAACCCAGGTTTAATGATAGCTCTGTAGGTATAGTGGAAATTACTGAGTCAGAGCTTACAAGGGAACAGCGAGAGCAACTATGGTTAATGGACAGTGGAGCCAGTAACCATGTTGTCAGTGACCGAAGGTTGTTTGTTAATATGAGAAGGCATCAATCCATGGTCAAAGTTGCAAACGGTAAAAAGGTCAATGTTGTTGGCATTGGAGATGTTTATATTCCTGGGATAGGAAAGATTCATGGAGCATTGTATGTACCAGAGATAGATCATAATTTGCTAAGCCTAATGAGGATATGTGAGAACCCCAGAATGGAGATTCTGTTCTCAGGAGGAACAGCTGTGATCAAAAACAACAAATGTGTGATTGGGGAGGTTTTGAAGATAGGTGGCTTGCCTTATTATTCCCCCAATACGAATGCTGAGACCTGCAGTGATAGCAATTATACTATCTCAATTGGTAGTAACAATAAATCACAGTTAGAACTAGGTGATGAGGATCAAGACTTTCACCAGAGGAAGCCTTGTAAAGACAAATGTAAAGTTAATAAAAAGTTTTTAAATTTTAACTTAGAGTCAGATAATAGCAAACCTGAAAATGCTAATGCAATTTCTATAGGAGAGCCATTGCACAATGAATGTGCTCACTTGATGCATCGCAGGCTAGGTCATGTGAGTTTTCCTATAGTGAAAAAGGTAACCGAACACTCAAGGGGAACCAAGATCAATGACTGTAACACATTCCTAGACTGTTCAATTTGTAGGAGTGCAAAGTTGAAGGTAAAATCTGCGCCCAAGAAGTCTCAGAGGTACTCTGAACACCCGTTTCAGCTCGTCCACATGGATTTGGTGGGTCCATTCGCACCTTCCGTGGGTAAGAGACGGTACTTTCTTACCATAGTAGACGACCATAGCAGATTTGGATTTGTTTTTCCCCTAATGTCCAAGAGTGAAACGTTGACTAAGTTTAAGGAATTTTGTAACTTAGTCCAGAACCAGCATAAGGTCAGAGTTAAGAAAATCTTAACTGACAGGGGTACTGAATTTAATTCCAGGCAGTTCTCCAGCTGGTTGAGGAGTAAGGGCATAGTCCACTTACGCACCGCGCCTTACTCTGCATTTCAAAATGGCGTCGCAGAACGACGCAATGGCGTGTTACAAACTATGATGCGGTGCGCCCTAGAGGATTCCAGATTAAACTTCGCGTATTGGGTAGAAGCAGTTAGATACGCGAATTACACCTTGAACCGAGTATGGTCTAGCGTAGTGCAGAAGACCCCATACGAGGTGCTATACGGCCATAAGCCTAGCTTGGCACACCTCCACGTTTTCGGAGCGATGGCCGATGTTCATGTCCCGAAGGAGCTCAGGAGAAAGGGAGACCCAATCTCTGTTAAACTGAGATTTGTTGGTTATGAGCAGGGCTCCAAGGCATTTAGGTTTGCCTACCCTAACGGGAAACTAATGATATCAAGGTCTGCCACCTTTCACGAAGGGGCTAATTGGAGTAAGATCCATGCCAATGAGATTCTTACTCAGAACCCTTCCCGTAGTTGTCATAGGCGAGCGGAGGATGTATCGGAGAACCTACCCGAGGATAGGGATACATCTGGTTCTGGGAAGCATGCATCCCAGGCACCCTTGAAAGGGGTATTGAAGCGTAAGATGGGGGTAGCCAGGAAGGATAGGCACCCAGCTTCTGAGACGCATAGTGATAGTCACGAGGTAGATGACTCATCGGACAACTCTGATGTCAGTGACTCTCCTAAAGGCAGACCAGTTAGGGTTACCAGGGGCAATAAGCCTAAGAGGTACGACGAATTTGTTACCTCAGTCGACCAGGTTTTGGCCACCCCTCAGAGATATGAGGATGTGTTGGCCTTACCTGACCATGAACGACAGAAGTGGCTGGCCGCCATGGATACGGAATTAGACAGCCTGAAAAGGCTGGATGTATTCATGCCAACAAGATTGCCCAAGGACAAGAGGGTGATCGGCACCAGGTGGCTATTCAAACAAAAGCCCATTGAAGGTGGGGGTTTTGTCTATAAAGCGAGACTAGTAGTGCAGGGATTCTCGCAGAGATTCCCTGACGATTATGAGGACACCTCCTCGCCCACGGTGCGCCCTGAGAGCGTGAGAACAGCTCTCACCATCGCTACCATGCGAGGCGAACATGTGTATCAGTTCGATATTCAGACCGCGTACCTGCACGCCCAGTTAGATAAAGAGCTGTACGTGAGGATTCCTCAGGGAGTAAGCCATCGGGAAGATGATGTGTGGTTGTTGAATAAGAGCCTATACGGCTTAAAACAATCTGGTAAACGATGGTACGAGTGTCTCACAAAAAGCCTGAGAGAGATGGGCTTTTTACCATCGTCAGCTGACGAGTGTGTTTTTGTCAAGGAAGATCAGGACATTAGGGAAACAGTACTGTTGTACGTTGATGACATACTATATATTTGCAGATCAGAGAACAGGCATAAGAAGTTCTCTGAGGACCTAAGTAAGAGTTTCGCTCTAAAACCACTAGGTCACATTAGCAAATTTTTAGGGGTGCAATTCGTAAAAACCGAGAAGGGGTTTCGGCTTTCTCAGGAAGATAAGATTCAGGAATTGCTTAAAAAGTGTAGCATGGTAGAGGTGAAGCCATGTGATACCCCTATGGCAACAGATTTCCTTAAGAATATGTACACTGAGAGCACGGAGTTTGAGGATAAGACCCTTTACAAGTCCGTGATTGGGTCGTTGTTGTACATTGCAAATTGGACTAGACCGGACATCAGTCTAAGTGTAAATGTGTTATCTAGACATTCTGAACATCCTACACAGTACCATTGGAGCGGAATCAAACGACTCCTGAGATATTTAAAAGGTACTGTGAACTATTCATTGTTATTGGAACCAGAAGCAACTAGAGAATTAAGATTGAGTTGTTTTTCGGATGCCGATTGGGCAGGGGATGTTAGATCTAGAAAAAGTACCTCGGGGTACATTGTATATCTAAATAGTAGCCCCGTGTATTGGTACTCTGGGAAGCAGAAGTTAATTGCAACCTCCACAGCGGAAGCTGAGTATGTGAGTTTGTCCAAAGCTTCCAATAACCTAGTTTGGTTTGACGATCTTCTGGTAAGCTTATGGAGGCAGCCCATGCAACCTATAAAAGTCTATGAGGATAACATGGCTGCCATTAACATATCGGAAGCCGATGCTGTAGGCCAGAGATCGCGCCATATTGATATTAAAATCAAACATGTGAGGCAATTGGTGAAAACAGGTTTCATTAAGACTGTGTATTGTGAAACCAAGGAACAGGTAGCGGACGTGTTTACCAAACCGCTGCCCCGTGACCAACACCTCTATCTCCTGGGTAAAATGTCAATGGCTATGTGAATGTACTTCCCATTGATGTACCCAATGTAGAATGTATGTTTGTTAACGAGTCAAATAGCCGCAGAGAAGGGGATTGTCACGAGTGTTTCCAGGATTGCTGTGGCTATCTGCCTACTCACAAACAGTATGGTTTTAATCAAGCCATCTACTGTTGCCAATTACCTGCAAGCCTTCCCCGCCCTGGATAATTGCAGGTTGACTCCTTACATAAGCAAGGACCTTTCGCTTGCTACTTGGGCCTAGTCTTCTAGGCCTAAATGCACAGCTCCTGCAGGAAGCTTGGGCAATGCCGCTGATGGGAGAAGAATGCAGATAAGGACTCCAGACGTCGTTACAGAGAGACTCCCACGGATGCTTGCCTTTTGCTGTTTTGTAGCACGCAAGCTATCATCGGGACTGCTGTTGCTGGACCTTCTTCCTCCCACAAGCTTCAAACAATGTTTGCTGTTTGAACTGTTTTTACTTCAGGTGACTTTCAGCTGTGAGGCTCGTGCTGCCCTCGTTATGATTGCCTTGATGATGTATCGACGCCGAAGCTGCTTACCTTCATGCTAGCTTTATTCTTTTGTGAACTGTTTTCGGTATTGTGGAGAGGGATCTAGGGAGATAGCCTTGCCTCACATACCCAGACAAGACTTTGCTTTTAATGTGTTTTCATAAAGACATAGTGCTTTTTAAATGTTTTAAAGTAAATTATATTTTTACACAAGACGCCTCTGTTAGAATCATTTCAGTCTCAGTGTGTTTACTCATGAGCTGGTTCACGGTCCGGGGTACCCCTCAACCCCATTTCGTCACAATTTTATAATAAGTATTCAGAAGAGATATTGGTCTATAATTCTCCGTTTTTTTAGGACCTGCTTGTTCTTTTGGTATCAAAGAAATATAAGCTGTTGTCCATGATGGGGTTATTTTACCCCCTTGTTGAATATTACAAAATAAATCTCTGAGTTGTTCCACCATTTCTGCTTGCAAAGTTTTATAATACACTGCAGTCAAGCCATCCGTTCCAGGAGCTTTAGCTGTTTTTAATTGTTTAATTGCTGCTATTATCTCCTCGTCTGTTATAGGATAATCCATTCTTTCCTTTTGTTGGTCAGTAATTTTTGTAACTCTTTTATTATCTAAGTATTTTTCTATAAATCCATTCTGCACATCATCTTTAGCATATAGTTTAGTATAATAGTCCACAAAAGCTTCTTTAATTAATTTTTGTTGAAAGATTTCTTTCCCTCCAATATCAATACTATCAATAGTCCGTACACTCTGCTTTTTCCTTAATGTATAGGCCAACCATCTGCCTGGCTTATTGGCATTACAAAATGTATTATGCTTCGCATATTGTAAGTTTGTTGCAACTTGTTCCGCCATAAGCATTTGAAATTGGTCTTTCAAAAGTTTTATAACACCATGTATTCTGTCATCTGTTGGATTTTTAATAAGTAGCTGTTCTTTGTTCTTTATTTCTACTTCCAATTCAGATCTTTTCTTTTGTCGAATCAATCTATGTTTAGAGTTCATATAAATGAGCACCCCTCTCATATAAGCTTTACTCGCATCCCACACAATTTCAATTGGGGTACCTTTATTCAAGTTTATTTCAAAAAATTCTTTCAAGTGCTTTTTAAGTTTTATTATATTTTTTTCATATCTGAACAAGTTTTCATTTATTCTCCAAGAGCGTCACTCAGTCCTGCCCATCTCGATTTCTATCCGTACTGGGCTATGGTCGGTCAAAGTTCTTGGAAAAATCTTTGTTCTTTTTGTCTTAACAAGTAAATAATCTGACAACAAAATAAAGTCAATCCTAGAGAAGGATCTATGTCTGTCGGAAAAAAAAGTATAGTCCAATTCTTTTGGATTATGTATTCTCCAAATATCTTTTAATTCCAATTCTTTCATGTCAAAAAAAGTCTGTGGTAGTCTGATCCTGGATTTCGCCAAACTCTTTTTGTCTAATTTAGAATCAATTACTCCATTCCAATCTCCCATAATTAAAATAGATCTATAGTCCCATTGCAGTATTTTAGTATGTAACATTTTATAGAAATGATCCTGTTGTTGGTTGGGAGCATAAATTCCAATCAAAAGAATTTGGCCATTTACTGTATACAATTCAATTGCTATAAACCTACCATCTTCATCTGCTTCTATAATTTTAGCTGTTAGTCTTTTGTTTACATAAATAACCACACCATTCTTTTTTTGCGAAGTTGAAGATATAAAATGTGTTCCTAATTTAGAGTTTATCAAGTATTTTTGATCTTGAGTTGTGATATGAGTTTCTTGTAAACAAATTATATCATTATTAAATTGTCTCAAGTATGCAAATAACTTCTTCCTTTTCTGTACCGAGTTCAACCCATTCACATTCCAAGATAAACACTTAAACGTCATCTTTATCTTTCTGAAGCAACGAGCAGAATAACCGAATATCTTCCTGGATCTTAGGTCTTGCTCCCCCCATGACTTCAGTCTCTTGTGTAGTACTCTTAGCTCCCTTTTTATATTGTCTTTCCTGTTGTTGCATTTCTTTAAGTTGCTTGGATTTTGCACGAGTTATACGCTGATCCTTAACTTCAACCATCCGAGCCGGGTCTAAGATTGGAGAAGATTCTAACAGGGGCTCCTCCAAAAAACCTCCTACAGCACCCTGCGTTTCCTCTAACTCCACCTGCTTGACCTGTTCTTGCAATTCTTGTTGAGGTTGCTTCTTGTCACTCTCCTTAATCTCCAGCACTGTAGATGTACGTGGAGATGGTGTTCTTTCTTTAAAGATAGTAGTATAAAAATGCTCCGCCTTCTCCACAGTATTCAAACGATATCTTTCTCCCTTGTACTTCAAAATTATGCCAGTTGGGGCATCCCACCGAAATGGTATCTCTTGTTTTTTCAATTCGTTTACTAGAAAGCCAAAGTCTTTTCTGGCTTTCAGCATTTTGGGTGGTAGTTCTTTATAAACTCCAATTTGTGCGCCGCCCACTTGCACAGAGATAAGAAAAGATTTTTGCAGGATATCATTTCTTATTGCTCTGTCTGTAAAATATATCACCACGTCTCTAGGCAATTGTCTTTGTCTGGCCACCCAAGAATTCACTCTGTAAATTTTGTCTATTTTATAAAAAACCACATCAGGATTAATTTTTAATATGACTGCCAAAGCCTCAGCACTAATCTGTCTCAAATCCTGTCGGTCATCCTCTCTGATTCCTCGAAGCCTTATAGCAAATTCCATTGCCCTGAATTGCATCATAACAATTTCGTTTTCGACTCTCTGCATTTTATCATCAACATCAGAAAATTTATAATCATTGTCTTTCATCTTAACATTGACTTCTGATTTAAATTCTTCCACTTTAGAGTCCACTTTAATAATAAATTCTGTAAGGCCAGACGCCACATCTGTTATTTTTTTAGTCACCTTGCCATAATCCTGTTGCACCATGTCTTTAATTTCATTAATTTCCTGCATAATTTCATGTTGAGATTTTTGAAGTTTATCATCTATTTCCTGTTGAGATTTTTGAAATTTATCATCCAAAACCTGGGATATAAATTCTTTTAAGTTTTCAAAGTCAAAATCTTTTTTCTGAGTTTGTTGAACAGAAGGAGGCTGTGATTCATGTTTGCGTGTGGGGGATCCCCCCCGCTGCCTTTCCTTCCTGCTTCTTTGAAGCCATCCTGCCACGTAGGTTAGTTTTTCTAAAGAGGGAAATCCTCTTTCCTTTTCCACCTCCACAAAGGCTTCTAAAAAAATCCCCCAGGTTTAGTCAGATAGAAGCTAGAGTGAACAAACTCAGAATTTAAAGAAACAGATTTTTCCTCTTCTTCTATTCCTCTGTATTACAGGCAGAGTAAATTTGTAACTGGTCAAAGTAACTTCTCAGAATCACTTTCACTAGCTCGTTAGCTCGTTAGCTCAGCTGCTAGGCGCCATTTCGGGGGTTCAAATTAATACTTCCCAAAGTCCTCTAAAAAGGTCCCCCAGTTTTAGTCAAATTGGAAGTAGAATTAGACTAGCTCAGCTTGCTTTAAAAAGAATTTTTTCCCGCTCTTCTCCTGTTTGCTTGCTACAAGCAGCACAACAATGTAACTTGTTAGAATAGCTTTAAAAGCTCACTCTCCCTTTCAGCTTGTTAACGCTGGAACGGCGCCATCTTTTCAAGCCGCTTCCGCTCGCTCTAATTTTTACTCAAATCGGGAAGTCACAAAAGAAGGAAAATACTTGCAATTTCTTGGTTTCAGGGTTCAGGTTTTTTTCTCCGCTAGTTGATAGAGTTGATTTGAATCAATTTTTGTGTTTGCTGCTGCCGGCTTGTTCTGCAGAAAGCAGAGTCGTCCCACGCCGTCCGGAGTCTTCGCAAGTTGGGAGGGAGCCGCGCCTGTTTCCTCCCCAGTAGCAAACTTCTGGGGGCTCACAGGGGCTCGACCTGCACCTTGCTTACTCTCTCCTTCAAATTCTGCAGATTCTGGAGTTTCCAAGCCGCTTCTCACAATTGAAGCAGCTCTACAAACGGCGGGGCTGGCGGACCTTAAAAAGGAACCGTCTTCACCGGGAGCCAGCAAAACCGGAAGCCCTATAACTGTCTTATTGTAGTTGATATTTGACTGTTACCACTCCATTTAGGAAAGCTATTGAATGAAGTTTAGTACCCGCGCTGCCACAGTCACAATGATTCAGGCTTTTGAACTTGGATTTACTGCCATCTTGTAACAGAGCAATCACATCTGAGGCCTTTGCACTCTTTTAGCGACTCATCTTCCCTTGCTATCATCTTCTACCTTTAAAGAGGGGTTTTGTCTATAGACACATACATGCAAAACAATGCATGGTTAGTGGGGAAATGGGGGTGGGGTGGGGTGGGGGAAATAAGTTATTTTCTTTTCATGGAAAGACTTCTTAATGCTTGTTAATTCACAGCCTGGTAGTGTCTTGGCAGGTGAACAGTTCTAGGCCTGGATAAAACGAAGGCCCATAGAGCACACTAAATTAGTTGACACTTCACTATATTCTTTATATACATGAAGATATAGACTATTTCCAGCATCTTGCATAGGAGAGTCTAGCCGCTGTAACAATATGGGTAATCAGATATTTCTTGTCCTTTCCAAGTGTTCATTTTAGTACTCCCAGTTTTTCAAAAAGTGGAAGATTATTACTATAGCATACACATAGATATTTCAGGGTTAAATTAAGAATTTTTAACTACAGGTTATGAAAAACTAGCTATGTATGGGAAATCAAGTGCTACCAGCAACTCTCACCACAAAAGAGTGCTGGAAGAAATCTGAAGTGTGCACCACGTACCCTCTGGGATCTGGCCATGATTCTCAAATTGATCCAGCTCTATTATTTTAGGATCATGGCAACCTTTGTTACGGCGGATCTGACACACGAGGTTTGCCTTCCATGTGGGACTCAAGAAAGAGAAAAAGACCTTATATTCATCGTCCGTGAGTGGGCTGCCTGGGTTTGAGGACAAGGAACTTTGGATTGCTTGTGTCAAAAAGATTGGGAATCCTAAAGGAAAACAGCACAAGAAAGTACATATATTAATTGGGGGAAAAAACAGGACAGAGCAATGCTCTGATATTTTATTAATATCAATAAACTCTGAAGAGCATTGGCATCAACCTCCAGTATTTCAACAAAACTGATGAGCAAAAGATAAACTGGTCTATTGATAAATTTCCAATAGTGTAGCAAGATTAGACTTCCAGTAACAAAAATAATTTTCCTTCTTCCTCTAAACTCTACTACTGAAATGAAAGTTTGGAGATCAAAATGGATTTATGACAAAACTTTGAATTTAAATAAATTCTGAAACTCAAAGGCAAATTACTAGTCTAAGAAATGTTTAATTTTGGGTTTATATATGCATCAGGCTCTGATGAATTGATGTTGGGATTCTGGTGAGAAGCAAAACTTCCTAGGAGCCTGAAGTTTCCTTTAGAAGTGATCTTTCTCAATTCTAAAAGGCCTTGTACAGTAGAAAAGGTTAAGAGTAAGATATGTAAATTCTTTTCTGTGCCATTTTTCTTGAAGAAAATGGAGTGTATGCTAAATAAATGTGGATTGAGTATTACTGTGAATTCACAAGGTTTAGTACTTGAAAATCCAAAACAAACTAAATCTGGTATTTCGTTATGGAAATTGAATAACATCACTTTTAGATTTCCTTGAAATAAAGAGCCATCAGCTTCCCTAAGATATATTCTTTTCTTCTTTTGAAGGCTTTTCTAGACTTAAAATATAAGGAGGGCTATTGTTCAAATATGGATGTAAAATGTTTGGATATTTTAAAGTCATTGAAAAGAATTTCTTCAATTTGTTTAATGAGCATGCATTCTGATTTGATTTGATTTTGATTTGAAAATCCCAAAATAGAACAGGCATACATTCAGTTAAAGGTGAAATATTTTTAAAAGTCATTTTTTTCCTCTTAAGTGCAATGTGAAGAAATAATGTTCTGCCATGTATAAAGCAAAAGCAAAGGGATAAATCTTTTCCTAATATGCACATATAGCACTTTAAGAGCAAAAGGAAGCAATGCCAGTTCAGATTTTATCTTTCCACCCACATACTTCCCAGCTTTATCAGATGGCAATCTTTAATCCAGGTAAACAGACAAAGCCATTCTCCATACTGTCCTGGCTGGAAAAAAACTACTCCTCTCAAAACACAGGAAAAAACATTGTCAGCAATGTTAATACATGTCAAATTAAAAATACATGTCACATTTTTCACCAAAATGTGAAAGTTCAGTTTCCAAGCTTTGGGAGCATCTTTGCTGTTATCAAGGACTTCACATTTCTAGGCTTTGTGATGGTCCAATATATGAGAAGAAATGGATCAGTACTCAAGAGTTTCTGGGACTTTTGTTTCATTCCATATTGGCAAGAACTGTTGGATAGAGACCATGGGGTAAAATATAGAGAAGACCAGCAGGTACAATGGCAGTGATGGATTAAGCCAAATTTGATAGAAAAGCAGTAGTTTGAACAGTTTCTCGTCATACAGGTAAGTCAGCCACTCACCCACCAGAAAGGCCCATGGTGAGGTCCTGAACCTCAGGATTGGCATTTTGCTACTTTCATGTTAGACTTCTCCACTTCTCACCAATACACCCCATTTCAAAGGCTAACAAGACCAGACACTTTTAGAATGAGAACACAATGACCTCACAGTTGAAGCTATTGCAGGAGAAACAAGAATCTTCTAGGCAGGTTAAAAATGCTGGTAGGAAATGGACCCATATAGGGCATATAGGACCCATATAGGCATATAGGGAGTAAACAGCAGTCACCATATTGTAAAGCAACAGGTTTTTCTATGTTCCTGGCCTTTGGTTGCTGTTAAAAATCAGAATATGGTAGGCAGACAGATTGTAGATAAAACCTATTGAAAACTTTTTGTGAAATGAATGGAAATTCCACAAGATGCACTCTTGATTCATTTGAAAAAAAACTTGTCTATTATTATACCTCATGTTAATGCTAAGGATGCAATGCAATATTGATTTATCAGGTATTAAGTTTTCTTAAAATCAGCAGAATGAGAAAGTTGAAGGCATAAAGCTCCAAAGGAATGTACTGTAGAAAACACCCATAATGTTTAAGACAATAGACTGAATCATTGGGAGTTTCATACTTTGCTGCAAGATAATCCAGTTCTGGAAGATTGTCTTGTATTAGATCTTCTATGTTTACCTTTGGGAGGCACCTGGATTGAAATGGGAGACTGCAAGTTCTAGTCCTGCTACAGAGTCAAATCCTACTCAGTGACCTTATGCCTATCACTCTCTTAGAAGTAAGGACAAGCCACTTCCAAAATCTTGACAAGAACTCTGCAGGGACTTGTCCTAGGCAGTTGCCAGAAATCAAGACTGACTTCCCCCACCCCATCCCAAAAGGTATGCATTTAAGTAGGAAACTAATTAAACAACATCAGTTCAGTGCGGTGCTAAGTAGGGAATTTATGTATTGATTTAATGGATTTATAGGGCTACTGAACTCAAATACTATTATCTCAAAGCAACGTTGGATCTATTAATGAGCAAGTAAAGTGTTACATAAAACAATATAATCAGGTACAAATTCAGTCAGCATTTGTAGTAGGCTAGGATCAGGGTGCAAATTCAAGACACCTTCATCTATAGAAAATCACTAGGAAGCATTTGCCACATTTCTCAGTGTTCTCTCATAGTATTATTGTGGAGATAAAACCAGAACAGAGAATTGTAGATAGTATGCATCACTTCAAGGTCCTATAATAAAACTCAATTTTCCTTTCCATCAATACCAGTAATCGCTGAATGTATTTTGATAGCCCACTTATCACCCAGTTCTGATAAGATTTTAGCTATCATTTGTCCTCTCTCAATTGCTCCTATCTTCAGAAGTATTGATGGCTATAGAATTTTTAACCATAGATAGAGACCCCACAATTCCTTTCATTTTAGTTTCATCTAGTGCCTCGCTTCTCTTTTAGATACCCAACAAAAATATTCTCCCACAATCCCTAGGAACTTTTTGTAATGTAAATCCTGCTGTTTTACTTACTGTTATGTTGCATTTTTAGTAAAAGTTGTATACTAACAATACTGAGTTTCTTAAAATAAATGATGAAATGTCAATATCTGATTCATTGGTATGGATGGAAGCAAAATATATAATATATTCAGGCAGTTCTTTCAAGTATAAAAATCATTTAGCTCAATCTTATTAAATATCCTACTTATTCATCCAGTTTACTACTTACTTTTTCCCTTCCACTAATTGCTCCTTCTTTTACTCTAGCACCCTTTCCATGTTGGGAGAAACAATTTAATACCCTGAAGTGCTTAAATGGCAAACTGATATTTTGAAGTAGAAGAATTAGCAACTGATAATTAGATCAATCATGCGACCGTCCACTCAAAAGTGAAAATCACTCATGACATATATTGAATTGGTTTTATTTAATGCATATTTTACAATATGGGGTTTCCCCCTAAAACAAGCACCATCAAAAAAAGACTGGAGTCTGGTTGGCTTCCATTACAAAATCCATGAAATATTTCGGACAGGGGAAAAAAATCACTTTTTAATATTTTTCCCATGAAGAAAAATGGGCCACTTTCCAGTTGCCTCTGTATAGCTCCCTCCCTTTAAAAAATGGAATGTTGTAGTAGTGGAGAAGGAAGGGAGAATAAAAAGGCTGTCTTCTTAAATTAGATACTGCATGAAAGGTTGACCTGGTGGCCCCTCCTCTGGAACACCAATTAGGAAGTCTGGAAGGAAAACTGCAGTTTCTTCAATCACATATTCCCCCACCAAGAAATCTTTGTTCCTTTAAGCTGATGCAGGTTTTAAAACCTATGCAGGGAAAAGGGCTGTAGGACAACGACTGACTTCATCTTCCTCTCAAGGACAAGCAGTGAGTGTTTCAGTACACACAGGAACCATCAAATGGATACAAGCCATTCACAAGTAGCTCTGCTCACCCAGAGTGGGGACCCCTACCTAAGGAAGCCCCAGGAACTGGGAGAAGAGTGCTGAACCCCAACTGCAGAGCAGGGTATTTTGGAAACAGTATCTGGACCTTGGAAGATGATAAAATTTATTTTTTCTTCCTTTCTTGGGAACAGCGAGGACAGAACCTGTATCAAGAAGAAAAGGCAAAGCAATAATTGGGGGATCAATGCTATCCAAGAAAAAAAGGATACACAGAACTGATTAAGAAGCTGATATTACTGCAAGCAAAAAAAAATCTAATATTTTAAGGTATTATTTTGAGACTATCACTTTTAAATATTTTGTACCACTCTCAAATATCTATACAAATAGTGTATGCATAAATAGTCATACCACTAACCATATAGAATTCAAATTCTGAATAATACAGTTGAAGTTTTTTCAACATGTGGTCATGCAGGAGTTGGGTTCCAAATGCTCAATAGAGAAGATTCATTTCATTTATAAATGAAATTGGATGCTGAAATTGTGGCCTTGATACGCCAAATTGAATTTCTCCAATGATTATAACTTTTCCAAGAGATCTTTGTCACTTGCTGGAAGGTACTAAAACAATTTTTTTCTTCATTTATAGGACAAGATCCTTAGGAGTCTGAGAAATCACTAATGGGACTAATAGGAGAAATCTGGGGATGAACTGTGCGTTCTAAAATCCTGACAATAATAATGCATGGCCAAATGGAGATATCATAATTAATATTTTAATTAAGTTCAAAAGCCGGTAGTTTTTAATGCAATGTTACTTCTGGCTTCCTGGTTTATTTCCTTATCCATGGGAATGGAATACATAAACCTTATTAAACTGAGATTTGATTAAATGTCGCAACTCTATTAAGCTCCTATAAATATTAAACAGACTTTGGTATAGGAATAAAACATATGAATGATGTTTTATTCCTACTGTTGATTCTTTGAAAAAATCCTCCTCTATCAGGGACCAAAATTTGATATCCCAACATTTCAGAAATCCTACAAAGAAAACCAGGGATTAGAGAGTATAGTTACTTACCATTTCCCTCTTGGCTTTGTTGTCAAGCCGACACAAGCAAAATGGAACCATTCAATGGAGCACTAATAAAGGATACAAATCACACAGAGATGAATCAGTATTCTTCTGGCAATTGGTCATGATCTAATTCTATTTCAAAACATGGCTCTAATGCAAAACCTCTTTCTTGACCACTGATGTAGTTTTGATACGCTATTATAAGAGGATGGAACAAAGTGGCCTGCAGCTATTTAGACAGTGGTAAAAAGTTATTTATTTAGCTATTTAATTTTTATTTTGCCTTTATTACTTTTACAAATAACATAGTGCGGTGGACATATCCAACTCATCTTCTTTCTCCTATTTTCCCCACAACAATCACCCTGTGAGATGAATTGGACTGAAAGTGACTGGTCCAAAGTCATCCATTTGGCAAACTCAGGATCTCCCACTTTGTAGGCTGGTCCTTAACTACTAGAACAAATTGGCTCTCTGTGTGAGGGTATGGGGCAGACTGGATAAATGCTTCAGGCTGCTGAACTTTGGTAGAAAAATGTAGGGCACAGATGAATGACTAAGTGCCCAGGATAGCATCTGGTCCTTTAAGTGCTTTCCTGAATGCCCACTGACCATAAATTCTAAAAACTTACAGCATGGTTTCTGCAGTTTAGATTGCACAAATGTAAATTTAAACTCTTTCCTAGAAGAAGCTTAATACTTTTCTAAAAACTCTGAATGTCTTCTGCAATCTGGTCAATCAATCAGTAAGTCAAACAAAAGTTGTCAAAAGTTCATTACAATCAAAGACCAATACAATTAAAAATACTCAAGGAATATCTTCCACAAGCCATTAAATAATCCAAAACAGAAAACAGTATGCTCTCCACTGCATTTGTGATACAGTCATGCCTCCTTTGCAATATTGCCCATGCAATAGTTCTCTCCCTCAACCATCAGAAACATGCCCAGCATCCACTCTCCTTAGTCTAAAGGAAAGGTTTATAAACTGTGGGCACACTTGTGCATAACTGTTTCATTAAGTGCCACCTCCATCTATAGCTTCCTTAATGAGAGACGTGAGGTGGTGAAATATTGATAGAAGAGCTATTGAAATATATACAGATATTTGAATGTAGTGAAATACATTCCAGGGATACTTTTAATGGCTTCAGATAGAATGAATTCAAGTGAAAGTATTTCTTAAAACAGTGCATTTGCCCAATACAGAACTGCAGAAAAGAAAAAGTAATATTGTGAAGGTGCAAAAAGCTCAGGCTTGGCAAGGAAATAGACTCCTGAAGCAAAGGACTCATTTTCTAAACAAAGTACCTAGCACCGTGATGGCGAACCTATGGCACGCATGCAGTGGGCACGCGACTCAGCTCTGCCAGCTGATTTTCGGGTCTTCTGGGCCCACCAGAAGTAGGGAAACAGGCTGTTTCCTGCCTCTGGAGGGCCTGGGGATCGGTGGGTGGGGAAGGCCCATTTTTCTTTCTCACCTGGCTCCAGGGCCTCTCTAGGAGTCTGGGGGGGCGAAAACGGTCTTCCCCACACCCCCAGAAGTCCTCTGGAAGCCGAAAATGGCCCATTTAACAACTTCCGGGGTTAACTTTTAAAAATGAACAAATGTGGAAAACAAGTGGAAGACTAATTTAGCAATTTAAGAAGATCATATATGCAAATGTGCCACCCTGCCAATTTGTTAAGATCCTAACAAAATGTTCCAACATGATTTCTATTAAAAAGTATTAAGGCCATTTATGTCCTTCATTATATCTTATTTGATAAGCTCCCCTCATTTCCCATCCTCTATTAGCAAGACTCTCTTACATCAGGGTTGTCACAACCAATCATCTCCCCATAGGAGACCTGGTGGCAGAGGCAGTAGGTGGGCTCATTGGGATCCACAGGCATATCCAACACATCAGAAGGGTGGACATTTCCAAAAGTCACAGAAGGCATCCCATATTCTGTGCTGCTTTAAATGAAAAAAGTTGAGTTAGCAAGAGTTTTTTTTTTAAATGTCCCTAGGAGAATTCCCTCCAATCTATATTAAATAAGGCACTTATTATTATAAATGATTGGTCTCAGGGTTAGCACCTGAGAGTGCTAACGACAGATGGCTGCAAAGAATATAAATCCTTCCATTCCCCACCAGTCAGAACTGAAGAAGTTTCTTGAATGAGAAGTGAAATGTTTTCAAACAAAAAACCAAGAAAGCCCAGCCTGGCTTTTTGGAAAAAGCACCTTTTACAACTTGCCTCGTAGGAACTTTATCTTCTCAAATTTAGGGAAAGCATGAGCATAACATTTGTGCTGGAAATGGAGTAGACTTATCTAGGGAAGATCAAGCACCACCTACTAGTACATAAACTAGTGGCCTAAGTCTGCTGCTTCTTCCCACCCACTCACGTGCGGACTAATTTCAGCTTCTTCTGGGCTGTTTTTGGTGCTTCTTCATCAGAGTTTTTTCCCTTGGAACGAGCACGAGCAGCTTTCTTTTCTTTTTGGGCACGGCCTTCTGTATGGATAATATAAAAAGAAAAGTACAAGTAAAATATCTCTGTATAGACTGAAATGTTTCAACTAATAAACCAATTAATTGTACAATACACAACTTCCAGTATTCCACCTTTGCTTATGTTCTACCTCTGATCCAGTTCCATGTTGATTGAGTTCATTCAAGAATTTGGACAATGATTACGTCAAAATAAATAAATAATTCAAAGTCCATAATGTCTACTATATATTTTTGATATTCTTAAATTATTCATTTCTCTTTGTAAAAGTCATGTTGATCTTTTTATTCATAAAGCATGTTCTATTGCTCATTTGTTTCAAAATCTAGCATTGATATTTTGTAATATTTTCTGATTTGTCTGAGAGAAGATCTAATAAACACCTTGTTCTCCCACAATCTACTCTCTTAAACTCTGAATCCTAAAACTGCTAATCTTCTAATAAGAAATTTACATTTATGTTAAAAATATTTTAATATGTATTTTCCATCAAGATGCTAATTTGCAAACTAATCCTGTTTTATTGTTATTAACTACATATGCCCAGCTGCTGCCCAAGACCTTCAAAAAGTTATGTACTTCTAATGCAGCAACCTTCTCAGTTAAGGTACACTTGCAGGAAGAAGGTATTAGGAAAAAAAATAGAAACTGTAGTACAAAACGTATGCAATTTATCTAAACAGTATAGCTTTGGAATAAGCAACTAATCTTCTACAGTATTTGTTACAGGAAAAATATGCTATTTTGGAGAACTTAATTTGTTCATTTTGTTGATTCATAAATTAAACATCTAGTAGAATATATTCATGTTTTCTTGACCTTTTAAACTGCCCAAGCAATTAGTCTTTTCCCTTAGAGTTAGTCTGGTGGAGTAGTTAAGGTGCTAGCCTAAAAACCAAGAGACCATGAGGAAGATGGGCAGTTGAGAAATGTGAAAAATAAATGGCAGAATATCAATTTAATAAAATTAGAGTTACTGTTCATATTCTTTGCCTGCATATTTCCACAGACAACTAAGAAATTATTTTATGGCTTTCAACTATACTACAACTATACTCAAATACAATTTTGAGTATATAATAAACAGAAAAAGGCTTGTTTATCATGCTAATCTAGTCTCTAAAATTGCATTTCAAAATTAATTCATTACTGGGTAATCCCCAAATATTCCAAAATAATGTGTATCCAACATAACATTTTTTCTAATACAAAGAACTAAGCAATAGATGCGACTTAGTATTTAAGAAATCAAATAGCTATAAATAAATCTCAATGCATTTTTCTTTTGATTATGCGTATTAATTTCAAGTGGCTTTCAAAGTCAAATTTATTCCCATTGTCTCATTTCTGTAATAAGCTAACAATAATAAGGCTAACAATTATAAGTCAAGGTTAACTCCTTGTAACTATCTTCTCCCTAGGATGTTTTCCAACAATCCAGTCTAAGCAACATTCCTGGAATTTTCAGTGGTTCCTCATCAAAGAAGTAGTCCGGTCCAACCCTGCCTATTTATTGAGCCACATTTGTGTACTGCCTATTCTTGTAACCTGTAGCTTACAATATACAAAATTACAACATGCGTAAAAACTCAATATAAAAGTAACTAATAAACAAGAGACATGGCTACCCTTAAAAAGATTTTCAAGCCTGAATGCCCACTGAAAGAGAACTATCTTAACCACTTTGCTAAATGCCATAAGGGGAGGGGCACATCTGACCTCCAGGGGCATGCTGTTCCAGAGGGAGGGGCTGCTCCTGAGAATGTGCTTCTCTGAGTCCCTGATCTCTTTCGGGGTGGGCACCTGAAGCATTCTCTCCCTGCTAGACTGTGTAGGGTGAACAGATTCTACCTGGAAAAGACAGTCCCAACAGAAATGAGAGGCCAAGCCATATAGGGTTTTATAGGTAATCACCAACATCTTAAATTGCCCCAGAAGCAATTCCTACAACATGTGGTTTATTCTGCTGAAACAACTAACACCAGTGAGCAAGCGGGTGACCACATTATGTATGATCTAAGGCTTCAGAGTAATCTAGGATAATCCCCTATAAAGCGAATTGCTGTAGTCTGACTGAGAGATGAATTAATGTTTTCTGCATCTCCTGATCCAGGAAAGAGTGCCAATAGTAGATCTGCCAAAGCTGGAAGAAGAGTCTCCTGACCATAGCTTTCAGCTACAATTCCAGTAGGAATTACTTATCTTCCAAGGTCAGGGCTGTTACCCTATTTCAATCTTATTTTCATGATGATATCTAAATATTTTCTCAAAATTGGTTCATATTTAAACCAACAGTATTGCTTAAGAGTATAGATATTAAATGTCAAGACTGGCACCAGGGAGACTCATGTTCAAGTCCATCCTCAGTCACAGAAGCTCACTGAAAGTTAGCCCTTGGAGGCTGGTCCAGGCAAGAAATAGTTTGGAATCTAATTGGAACTGCACTTTATTGCAAAGACTATAGGAACAGAATCTTGAAAACCTGCAATGTTTTCCCTTTCTCCCTCTTGTACCAAAGAGAGAAATTGGTTGCACCTTTTCTGAGTAACAAATTTTATTAACACAAGCAAGCTTTCATGAGCTGCAACTTTTATTAGGTGAAGTCAGGTTAAACTTCTAATATTCTCCTTATTTATCTTTTACAGTATTTTTCTCCTATACATTCAAATCCAATTATAAAAGGTATTTCTCCCCTGCCCCCCACATCACTGCAGAACTCACTCTTTTTCCCTTTGCTAGATGAGCTGTCATAATCACTTGATTCAATCTGTTTCTCTTTTAAGTCAGCTTCAAACCGGGCAAGATCCGTATCCAACCTTCGGATGTGCTTATCTACCTGTAAACATAATAGGAGTGCAAGAATATTATTTGAGATGAGGGTCAATTCATCAGCACGATGGAGATTCTACAAATAAAAGAAAGAAGCTGGTTACACTAGTAACTGAAAATGAATAAGTGAATGAAATCCAATGAATGAATGAAACTTTATAACATTGTCTTCTTGCTGTATCTCATACCATTTCATATGTCTGCATAGCCAATTGTACTTTGTCATCACCAAATTCTTTGCACTTCCCATAGGCCTCCTGGATTTGTTTGAGAAGACCCACTTTCTCTTCTGAAGACAGAGTCCGTGCATTGCTGATATATTCTGTAGCCAGTTTATCAATTTCTGATTTAAGATCTAGAAGAAGCAAAAAAGTAGTCTGATGAAGACTATTTTACATAAATTCCACAGTAACAGAAATGAATATTAAAATTAACTTTAAAAAAATGTGTGACACACAATTACTCCAAATTAATTGCTGTCTTCCACGCATCCTATCTCTTATTCACCTTCTGTTCGTTGGTCTAGATCTCGCATAAGCTGAAAGTTTCTCTGCAGTTCAAAAGGCAAATTCTCAATACCTAAAAAGGAGGAACCCAAAAACAGGAAAGATGATCAGCCAAGGGGGAAAATAAATTGTGCTATTTTCTTTTAACACATTAACACATGAGTACCCATACTAATGGGTGTGCGTATGTCAATAGAAAATGAATTGTCAGATATTTAATTTTATATTCAAATATCAGCATGAGAAAACACAGGAATGATTATCTGCATCTTAAATGCCATGAGACACAAATTTCTCACTAAACATACCGCACAAAGAGTTCTGGCCAATCCTAGCTGTGACTAGTATATATTTGCTTATATGTATATGAATACTAGCTCAATTAGGTTTTCTGCCATTTATCACAGAGGGATTAGTCAGCTGAAGCAAAAATTTTAAAAAAATGTTTACAGCAAAGTCTCTTTTATGGTACATTTGTTTCACTGATGCAGGAATATCTGTTTTACTCCCCAAACTATTTTGTAAATGACCAGCATACTGTCTGCATCTCTTAAAATGTGCTTTCTTCTAACGTATCCTTTAGGTAATTCTACCTCTTTCCTTAAAAGGTTTTAGCCTTCAAAGTACATGTATTTAAGGTACAACAATTATCACTGCTTGGAGTCCACTGGAGCTGGGCAGCTAATAAATTCAAATAAACGAATCATAGATCTGCTCTGCATAGGTACACCCATATAGGCTGAATGTTGCTTTTAAAATGAGGGAGGCATGTAATTCCATCCCTTAGAACCGGATTACACTAACAATATATTTTAAAGTTGAGCCAAACTGAACAAAGAGATTGAATAATCGCCTGCAAATCTTTCGGCTGCTCTTGGAAAGCTCCATTTCAGCAACTAAGGTGGATCAGAGACAATATCAAGAGTGTCCCTACTACCCTCTTCCCTCATCACACCTTTCCCAGGTATAACGCCCCCGACTAAAAGGGCGCGGCACCGCCTTTTCCCTTAGAACCGCGGGTAACTACGAGAGGCGGGAAGACACTCATTAGGGGTTTCCAGATCATGCTTCACCCACCGGGCAACCATGATGAGCCGAAGCGCCCTCCTGAACAGGTTCTTTCCGCTGCTGAACCTATGAATGGCCCGAACATGCAAAGAAGAGTCCCCTTGACCTCATGCGCCCACCCAGCGACACGAAATCGAGACGTCTGCCGGCATTTCGCGGCCTCCCTCCCGGCCGAATCCCACGCCCGGTCTTACTATCCAGGTAGTGCTCCAGGTACATCCCAGCCGCCATTTTGGGTTCCAGCCAACCGCCCAGGCGCGTCTCTTGGCCCCGCCCAACCCCGGCATTATTTCCGCCCTGAGTGAAAGCGACTTCCGTTCTGCGGCAGAGTCGCTTCCGCCTGCGTGCCGGGTGGTTGCTGCTTCTTAATCCTGTTTGTAGAGGCGGTTGCCCTGCCAGTTTTAGTGATGGCAGAAAGGGGAAGAGGTAGTCCTGGCTATCTTCCCCCCCCACCCCCTTTTTTTTTAACCTACAGTAAATACATGTGCCCCACCCCTTTTTTTTTTAACCTTAAACGAATACATTTTTTAAAAAACTAAAACAAGTACATTTTCGGACTGGGCGCTCTGAATAGCAGAATAACAGAGTTGGAAGGGATCTTGGAGATCATCTAGTAGTCCAACTCCCTGCTTAAGCAGGAGACCCCACATACCACTCCAGAGGAGTGGCTGCCAGTTTCTTCTTAAAGGCCTCCAATGACGGAGCGCCCACAACTTCTGAAGACAAGCTGTTCCACTGGTTAATTGTTCTCACTGTTACGATGGTTCTTAGTTCTAGGTTGCTTCTCTCCTTCGTTAGCTTCCATCCATTGCTTCTTGGCCTGCTTTCAGATGCTTTGGAGAATAGGTTGAGCCCCTCTTTATGGCAACCCCTTAGATATCAGAACACTACTATCATGTCATCCCTAGTTCTCACTGGATTAGACATACCCAATTCCTGTAACTGTTTTTCATAGGTTTTAGCCTCCAGACACCCTCATCATCTTTGTTGCTCTTCACAGCACTCTTTCCAGAGTCTCAATATCTTTTTTATTAATATGGTGAACAAAACTGGATACAGCATTCCAGGTATGGTCTTACTTTATAAAGCGGTACTAATACTTCATGCGATCTTGATTCTATCCTTCTGTTAATGCAACCTAGGATTGCATTGGCTTTTTTGAATGCTGCCACACACTGCTGGCTCATAGCGATTATCCACTAGGTCTCCAAGATCCCTCTCACAGTTACTGCTATTGAGCCAGGTTTTGCCTAATCTGTACCTGTAAATTTGTTTTTTTCTTACCTAAATATAAAACCTTACTTTTCTCTACAGTGAATTTAATTTTGTTAGATAGGACCTGGTGGTCAAATCTGTTGAGATCCATTTGGAGTGTTGGCTAGTCCTGCCAGTTTAGTGTTGTCTGAAAATTTAAGTTCCCTTTTTATTCTGTCATTCAAAGTGCTCTTTTCTTACCGTTGATTCTTTTTAGAAAGAAGACATGTTTCACAGAAGCTCGGAGGTAGTCACTTTGAAGTGTCTCCATTTTTCAAAACGAAGGAGAATTTGGGAATTTTACAGTCAATTTCATCAGATGCATTGAAGAGGAATGGCGACAGTGAATAATGTATAGAATCTATAGTATTCTAGACTGAGTTGTGCCTTCATTCCAGAAATCCAGTTGATACCTGGTTTACTCACAGAACTTTGGGAACTTTAGTGAAATCACTTTTTTTAAAAAAATCACATGCAAACAAAGAAAGAAGCAAATCCACAAAAGCATAAAGTGCTACTACATCAAAAAGCTGATCTTACAGTTAAGTTCATATTTATTCTCAGCCCTTTAAGATAATCCCTTCAAGGTATTGTACAACGGTGTAGTCTAGAAATAGAAATGCAATAAAAATTATTTGAAAACAATCATATTGCTAGGATTTTTCCTACAGGGCAAGATTTCTTTGAGCAAGAAGAAAAAAAGGAAATTAAGTTTGTACATAGTTCAAATATATTTTGATTTATTAAACAAATAAATAATGTAAATTGAATCAGTGACAAAAGCAAAGGCAACTGAAAAGGAAAATAAAAATTATGTATGGAAATAGAATCGTAAGTGACCTTGAAAAAGTTGTAAGCATGCTTATACAGTATTTCTTTCCAAAGAGATAACTATACAAAGGCAAAATCATTGGCAACTGTTCTTGAAATTGCATGACTTTTTAGAGATCCTAATTGTATTGATTTTCTGTTAGAGCAATTTGCGACTTAAGTTTATGTTTATACTTCTGAACCATGTATTTCAGATTTCTTGCCATAAAAAAACTGGTGGCTAATAGAAATTAACTAAATTTCTTGTATTGCAAAGATTTGTTTGTTTTAGGAAAAATTAACAAAACTAACATTTATTTTAATGCAGGTGTGTCCAACCTGTGGCCCACAGGCTGCATGCAACACTGACAACTACAATAGAGTCCCACAAGATCATATAAAAAATTAAGGAAGTTTGTTATTTATTACATTAACTATATTATATATTTTATGTGGCACAAGACAATTCCTCTTCACTCAGTGGAGCCCAGCCATGCTAAAGTGTTGGATACCCATGTTTTAATGTTTTATCTTGTTTTTATTACCACATAGTCTCACCTCTAGGTAAGATGGGTGGAATATAGGTTTAAATAAATAATTCATTGTGACATATTATTGGATGATGTTCACCTGTTGGAAACATAGAAAGTCAGTAGCTGAATAATTGATCCTGTCCTTTTAGTTTTTAGTTTTTGTTTTCTTTAGAATTATTTTTTATTTATTTATTTTATTAATTAATTAATTTTTGTCGGATGTTAGACATATGTTTATACTGATGGTTAACCTACTATATTGATGATTAACCATATGTTTATACTGATGATCAACTTGGAGGTTGATTCCAAGCTTCCACTACTCATGCTTCCAATATATATATATATATATATATATATATATATACAAAATGTCTAAATGGACTTTGCTGTCAAAATGGATATCTATAACTTTAGAATTTTGTCAAACCTGTCTAGAAAAGCTATAGCTTATATGTGGAATAGAGTGCCATCTGTTGATTAACTTCAGAAGCAAATCTAGATGACTCAGTGCAATAAATTTAAAAACCATTTTAAACTACAGAGTACCACACTGAGAATCTCTGAATTCATATTCCAAATAACCATTATAGGACTATCAAAAAAAATCTGTTGTGCTATAAGAGTTTTAAAAACCTATGAAATTCCCATCTTAAATGAAGGCCATTTGGTAATCTTGTTAATGAATTTAATGGGGAAGATTGATTTATGTAGTTTACAAAAGAATGATTGAACTTATATCTAGTTGGAATTTATGGCTTCTATAAAACATATTCAGCAGTTAATAGGTTTACTGGAGCCCATTATCCTACCATTGTTTTATGGTGGGCATGTACATGTACATTGCACATGTATTTTGTACTAAAATATATCCTTATGCTTAAAAAGAGGATGACCAAAGAAAAAGTTCATGACCTTTAAAATTGTTTCTATTTTTTCCAGCCTTTTAAGTATTCAGGACAGTTTTGAAGTAAAAAAACATTAAATTTCTGCCACGTTAATTCAATTGGTACCCATGGAACAGTTGATTTCCTAATTAAATGATATTTTTAGTTTAAATGTATCAAATAATTTCAAGTTGGGTACATCTCAAGCGCCATTATGCTTTGTATTATATAATTTGTTTATTCCCATGCTTTTTATAGTTATTCATAGTTGCAAAATATGAAATCAGACAATGGACAAAGATTTGAAAGATTTAAGGAAGAAGCTGAATCCGTACTAAGCTGTCCGATGTCAAAATGACAACGTGCATCATAAGGTCATCATGCAAAGCAACCAACCTAGAACTTGCATGATGATATCTGATATAAGTATGTAAGTTGTATCATTTCCATCATGTTATAACCCATGTTGTCATTGCTTCTCCCATACCTTTTCCTGAAGATTTCCCTATTTCACCACAAAGCAATGATAATGTATGATTTTGCAGTAACTTAGAGTAGAAAGTCATAATTACAATTCTGTTGTTTCTAAGTACAGCACTCATTTTAACCGGGCTACTGGCAAAAGAAAATGCTTGTTCAAATATAGAGAGAGGCAAGCCATTCAAAGCCTTGTAAAACTGATTACTCCATGGAACTGAAATTCGCAAGCACTATTAGGTGAGAACCAGTTCAAACTTAGACACAATGCTGAGGAAATTGTGTCTTCTTCACTGTGAGTTATATTGTGTGTGTGAGGGGGGAGTGCGGTGCACTGAGGGAGCTCAACCAATCTCATTGTACGTATGTTGTGCATACGTACAATCTTTGGCTTGTAGATATTGGTATTTGCTTATTTGTTTTGAGGAACAAAAGTTTGAAAGACAGAAACAGAAAAGGAATATTATGGTTAAAGACCTCCATCCTCTAGCACTAAAAGAAAAGACATCTGAAGTACAAGTGAAGGAGAAATCTGACATATGAATCTTTATAGAATGAATCTTTACTGAGAATGCAAATCAAGAAGTTTATTCTGATCCAGTATGCTTCCTTAAATCCAAATTGATGATAACATGTTCCAAGCTATCTATTTCTGGAGCAAAATACACTGGCATTAAATGTTGGATGGTGAAAGGCAAAATTTCCCATATAGTGGGGAAAATAAAGGAAGTTCCACTTTCCGGTAGTAAGTTGCAAACAGAGGAATAGAAGAGATCAAGAATATGTATTGATCCTATGAAAATAAGAAAGGCCACAATATGTGCAACTCTATTATTCTGCTATCCTTCCTTCCTTCTCTATCTCTGGAGGTTTTTAAGAAGAGATTTGACAAACATTTGTCAGGAATGGTCTTGGGTCTCCTGCTTGAGCAGGGGGTTGGACTAGAAGACCTCAAAGGTCCCTTCCAACTCTGTCATTCTGTTAAACAACATGCAGGTACCTGACAGTTTTAGACTTGTTCCAGCATAAAATTAGCATAGTGGATTACTCTGAAAACCACTTACCATATCATGTGGTACTCTTACATACTGAATTCATACTTTGCAACTGATGAATATATGTTTTCTCTGGCTTTAACTTTAGGCTGTCATGTAAACATAGCTACTGATTTATAAACCATGTTTTTGCACTGTATAAACATACAGTATATAATTTTGCTTTATTTTAAAAAGGTATGGTTATAACAAATCCTGGTTTACTGCAAATCGTGTTTGCTATTGCAGCAAATGCTATAGACATAAGAGACTGTCCAAATTTTAACTAGTTGAAGGCAGTTTTGACTACATCAGAAGTGAGAGCAAAACCAATTTCTCAAGAGTATTAGAAAAATGCAAACAGCCACACTAAAGAGTTTTTCTGTTTAAAATTCAACTTCCTCATGGTTTTACAATCATCATCTTAACTTCTTGTCAGTCAATCATTTCTAGAAGAACTGCCTAGTCTGTCCAAGAATTAGGAAGAGGCATTTGAGATAAATGGAGAATTTATTTGATTGTTTAGGGTTATACCAAGAGCACTGAAAAAAGAGTAGCTAATTCCAGTCCTCTGACAGGCTACATATACAGTTCATTAATACAAGCCATAAAGTGGTTTGGGTGATTGTAATTAAATCTGTGACTAGCCATTGTGATTTGGAAACTATGATCTCTAACTTTTAACAAATTATGATTAGGACAGTGGCTTCTTGCTGCAGGCTATGCACAATTTAGAGAGGGTTCATATAGGTTGTATGTATTTTTTTTACAAAAACCTTATGCAAATCATTATCAAAATTTATGGGTTTTGCATCTTGTTTGTGCAAACTGAAAGGAGCACTTGTGGTCCTTCAAAGTTTGAAAAACCTGTGATATATAGATTAAATTTTAATTATTAAAAGTAATTATATTTATTTATTGCCCCAGCTTAACCCAAGAGAAAAAAATCATTTCTTTTTAAATAATTTCATTGTTATGGGGTATCACACATATTCATTTATCATTTTAGGAGATGCCATATCACAAAAATTTGAGAACCAGTCTTAGTACAATATTTCAACTGAGGCTTTGATTATTAGCCAAACATAGTCAGAAGGAAAAGGCAGTCACTGGGCAAATTTCTGTCTTCTAGCTTCATAACAAGAACCACCTATTAGCGCTCGTCACCTAGAAAGAGAGATTAAAAATTAAGAGAAATGTACACATATTTCCTTGGTAGTACCAGTATCAGGATGAATGCTGCATTTCTTTGGAAATTTCTAAACAAGGATGTGGAACCTTGTATCAGCCGATAAAACTAAAAACATATCTATGCTAATTGAAATGAAATTAATTTCTTTCACTGCAACTGTTGTCTGAATGCTGGGAAGCTAATATGCACAAAGCAATACCTCCTTTGTGTCCTGCTCCCCATCAGGCTTTCAGTGAGAGCTAACTTGGATTTTACTTTTCACTGCACTGCACTGCTTTTCATAAGCTTCAATTTACTTATTAGATTTCCCTGGAAATGAAAAAAAGCTTCTGAAATAAGTGCTAGACGGCTGAAACCTATGTCAGTATTGTTTCAGTGTAATCCTCATGGCTCTGATCATAAGTCTGCGAAGGGTGAAGATCTATTAATAGTAATTTATATTGTAAATTGCTTGGAGTTACCTAAATGAAACGGACAGTGTAGCAATGTAATGAATGAATATTCTGATTAATTTATACATTGTATAAACTTAAGCGTAAGCCCACTGAATATATAGGAACTACCTTCCTAACATACATATGTTGGACTGCATTCTTATACACCCCAGTTCACAGAATTTTAGATCTCGGAGATTCCTGGAGAAAGGAAATGTAGTTAAAATCAGTTCCTGACTAAAATGTTAAATATACATTAGGAATTGATGGTGGATGTCCTGTCCGCTTCTCAGATGTTATTGCAGTGATAGAGAAGCACAGATTATCTTCAGCTGATCAGAAAGTGAGCAATGATTTCTTTCTTTTATCTCCATTAATTATTTTATGATCTACACATGAATAATACCTGCATCAATAAAGGAATTAAAGGGGAAGCTGTTAGTCCTGCTTAACAAGAACAAGCGGGCAGTTGACCAGATTGGTCCAAAATACTTTAGCCTCCAAATCAGAAAACTCAAAGGAGATCTCTGTTCACACTAATTACCATAGGGGGAAAAATTTCCACAGAAGGGGACCAGTTGGACAATGTGCTACTCTTGTTCCACTCGCATGTCTCCCATTTTTCAACAGAACAACTCCAACAGTATGCTTGTGTTGTTGTCCATCCCTTTTTTCTCTAGGCTCATATTTTTTACTCAAGATTTTTTTCTAATTTATCTCTTTTTTGCCCTTTAATTTACAGGGCCTTGTCAATAGCATTTTCCCATGATCTAGAAATCTTATCTCAAACAGATCCCTCTAACAGTGATCACCAATGACCCAGCATTTGCAGGATCCTTTTATGTGTTTTTGAAAGAAGGTAAGGAAGTGGCTACCTTGTATTCTACTAAGCACTGGGGAAGATAACTCCTTTCACAATCTCCCCCCCTCCCCCGGGTATTTTTAGATTGGCTTATTTAGGAATGGGGATAAAGCTGGATGAGTAAGGGACAGGGAAGGAAAGACACCATTGGGATGGTGAGAAAGAAATAACTGCATTTGTACCTAAGATGAGAAGCAAGTTTTCAAATTCCAGCACAGCAGTTGGAACAAAATAGTGAATTTTCTGCTCAGCTTTGTAGAAGTTGCCAGAGTAATGTAAGATTGCCCAAGTCCTAGGCTGATTTTTTTTGTGAAATGAGTAGAGACCAGAAAAAGGCTTAGTACAAGATATAAATTAGAATTTATATAAAGTATGAGTCTAAAGTATAATCCTTTGGAGATCAAAGATCAAGATGGCCACAACTATGCAGTCAAAGTTCTAGTCTTTTTATATGTGTGTTGTGCAATGAGGAGCTGTCTCTTCCTAGTTATATCTACCCATCCATCCATCAGATCCAGCAGAAAGTATGGTCTGGATCCTGCCTGTGAATGAGTTCCATTGGTCAGGACCCAGGCGATGCACCTTTCCTCCTGTAACTCCACCGCCAGGAACATTATTCTCCCTGAGGTGAAGTTAGCCCCATCTCTTGATCAAGCCTTGATCAATAAAGGAGAATATTTGTAGCTCACAGTTGAAATGAAGGGGTCCTTGGTGTTCTCTGAGCTTGTTTTCTTGCAGACATTTCATTACCCAAACTAGGTAAACATACATAGGTGCTGATGATGTTACTTAATTTGGGTAATGAAACATTGTAAGAAAGCAACCAACCAACCACAGAGAGCACCAAGGATCCTTCAGAAAATGTTGAAAATGTTATTCTATCAATCCTAGAAATCCTGTGGTGAGTCTGTGAAGTGGTTGAATGAGACTAAATGACAATTGTCCTCCCGCAGTCTTGGGGTTCTTTATTCCTTTATGTTTTATTTCTTATTTATGTTGGATTTGTAAAATATTGTGATACAGTTTGATTATTTTGTAAGACGCCCACAGGCACTTTTTATGAGATGGGCAGCTGTAGGAATTTGCTAAATAAAGCAATATAAGAAAAGGGGTGGGCCGCCAATCATATGGTTATAGCACCATTTCTACTTTTTTAAAGACCTCCCTAAACAGTCTAGGAAAAACTTTTTTTCATAGTAAATGATAGGCATATGCATTTAAATTTATTGTTGTAATTCACAATTCAAAGAAGTCTGGATTACTATTTGAATCCAACCTCTAACCACTCTGGTATACCCAGTCATATATTCTAGTTATATATTATATAACTATTTATATTTATATATTCTAGTTATATATTATATACTAGAATATAGTCATATATTCTAGTCATATATTCTAGGTCTCAACCAAACTACCCACCATAGCCTCAAAAAACTGAAAACCCACCACCAGTTTGGGAAACTTTACTGTCACCTTAGCAATTAGGCAAAGCAGCCCTGGCAGGGAACTCAATTTCAGGGGGCTATATCTCAGAGAGAGACAGCTGTCCATCCAGGTTTTGGTAATGCATATCAGGCTTGCCCTGACCTCCATAATTAAATGGCAGATAATAATTGTAGAGAGATAGATCTTGCAATTTGTAGCAGCTGCCAAAACCTCAGGGCTTTGTTGGATGAATCTGTTATGGCCTGAAGACATAAATTAGCAGGTAAAAGAGAGTAGCTTATTAAGAATATGCTTTACTTGTCCTGCAAGGTAATTTAATATCCATTTGTGAGGACAATTAGTTCTGTCTCCTTGAAAGACAGTTATAACGCTACCCGCTACCCCCCACCCCACCCCAAAGGTTTCTGTTTGCACCAGAGATTGTGATGGCTTTGGCCAGACACTCCTTGGGGGAGTGGGGGGGATTGGACTAGAAGACCTACCAGGTCCCTTCCAACTCTGTTAATCTGTTAAATATATTATTTGAGATAAATTCACTTCAGTGCATATTTATTATAGGATATGATACACTCATGCATAAGATTGAAGCAGATCAAGTCAATCTGACTTCAGACATGGCTTCAATCCTGAATCAGCTTTAATTGTTCTAAAACAATTAGGAATATGGCCCATCTTAATTTAGCTGGACTTCTTGGCAGCTTTCAGTATTATTGATTACAACATCCAATCTGATTATGGTTAAAACACAGAAGGGCATCACCTTGAAATATTCATTGGAGGGTTTTTTTAAAAATTAAAACGTCAAGACTCATTGTTTTAGTATCAATTATAAATGACTTAAGTCTTAGTTTGTGCTTAGTATGCAAATCAGTTTTCTGTATTCAACAGTACTTATTTCTCACATGCAAGTTCACTTCCTATACTTTGTTTGAGCAGTCTAATTTACTATAACAGGGTCAAAAATATTTACCAGATCTATTGCAAATAATTCAAATCAACCTGTTATACTTTCAATTCACTTTGGTCCTAAGATTCACATGCATAGCCTAAGCTATTGAGTCTGTACTGACCAATTTGGGTTAAGCAACTTCAGGTAAAATGAAGCAGCTTTCCCAGCTGAAGCAGCCCTTGGACCAGATGTTTGTCAACCTTAGCAACTTTAATATATATGGACTTCAACTCCCAGCATTCCACAGCTTGCCCCAGACCATGGGTGTCAAACCCACGGTGTCATGTTGCCATCATGTGACATTTTCCTTCACGGAGCTGGGGTGAGCATGGCCCACAGGCTGCCAGTTTGACATCCCTGCCCTAGACAAAGCTTATCTGTTACTTTATAAGATTCCAATAAGACTTCTGAAATATATTGTCAGTGGATTTGCTTTTGGAGATAGGTCAAGAATGTCAGTTGGTTCAAAGTAATAATAGGTTGGTGAGGATCAGTATTAACATAAATACATGGGTCTTGATTAGTATACTTTTTAGATATCTAAATGACTTGAGATGTACAGGAGAACCTTGTCTCATAAACTTGCTTGCCTACTGCGATTCTCATAGAAAACCCCTCTGTGTTTTGCTTACCTTCCAAGGCTAGGAAACGTTGTGCTACATTTTTGTAATCCTTATCACAAGTTGAGATTCACCGGACACTTGGGTCTTAAAAAAAATCTAGACAAAGCTTTAAAAAATAGAATTTGAATGGATTATTTCCATTGCTATTTTTGCTAGTTAATTTCATCTAAATCAGTACAGTAATTTCAACTGTTACATTGGTTGATTTAATCTATTTGGTGAACCATCCTTGATGTAGAAATACTAAAAGCCAACATATATAATTCTAAAGTATACAACATATGGGCTGAATTCTGGCGATCCAGAGCATTTCCAAGCTCTGGCCATCCAGGCCCCTAATCTTAATTATCATGAAATTCATACAAACCTGGGAGTTTCTCAGGAAATAGCAAAACACTCATAAATCCATGCTTCTCTAGTGTCTGAGCAAAAGACAAGTTCAAGAGGGGGAAAAAAAAACAGGAGAGAATTAAGAGGCTTGATCCAGATGAGATCAGAGAACAGAGCATCCACATACACAATAAAGAGTAGCATCAATCTGATAAAAAAAGTCACTCCTACTTTAAAAGTAGTACAAAGGGAAAAAGGAAATAATGTGTACAAAACCTGGACATGCAGTCTTCAGGAAAATATGTGGGCCTTAACATCATATATTTTAATAATTTCTAGTAGGCTTTGAACCTAGAAGATCCACTTATAACCATCTTACTATCATCCTTAATCTTTAATGAACCACAAACACAAACACAGTTTCATTAACATTAAGAGGGCTTTTGGAATTTATTCTTTAAAAAAAGTAATGAAATTAAATACAAAAGTTCTAATGCAATATTAAGGTTGGAAATTTAAAATACCCCCCCTTCCTCTGGGAAATGCAATATGAAAGATTCTTAAGAACAGCTGAAAATTACCCACACTGAACTAATGCGGCAATTTGAAAAGGTAAGAGCAAACAAATTTGTCTCCTTAACTTTCAGTAACCAGTCCTCTTCAGTGAAGACAGAAAAATATTGAGGAAAACACAAATGTTGCCAAATGCCTCAACATTTGTCAGTTCTCTATTGGTTACCCTTAACACTGCATCTCTGGAAAAGTGCTTTATTTATCACCATAAGGAAAACTGTGGAATTCTCTCACCCAAGCTTCATTTTTCTACAATGTCCTCTCTCTCTGGAATAGCTTTAGAAGTCAGAATACTGATCCAAAAACTTCATGTAAGACATGGGCAAAAGGTAAAGTCTCTTCACACATAGGCAAACTACCTTTATATTCTCCACCCACTCAGCCTCTTCAAATGTGTATTCTTATTTTAACTTCCATCACTGTTGTAGCAATTCCGCCCAGGCTTTTTCTTAAAAGTAGATGATGCTCATAGATCCTAATTCCAATGGCCTGTAGAGGACAATATTCTCAGCCCCTCACAATCTGCACAGTGAAGGATAAACATGACAGGTGGGAAAAGCAGCATGCTCCCAGTTCCAACATGAACCTTAGAGCAGGCAAGAATTGAGGACCTAGAATACTCTCATTCTGTTCTTGAGGTGAAATGCCTGAGGGGGGCTAAAATATTAGCAGTGTTCTTGCTGCAGACACATAAAGAGTTATTGCCTGCCCACAATCTTAGTTCTTCCACTGCCCTGTCAGGGAAAGAACTCCTCCTGTTGCGCTCTTTGTGGCCCTTTAAGCCATTAATCTAGTTACAAGGAAGCTTCTGAAAAAAAATCATCAATATCTCTCATGAATGTGAGCATCTTCTGCCAAGAATACACAAGATAGAAAAATTAGCACATAACTAGTTACAGCCCTGAATCAAGGTCTGCTCACTCTCATCCTCCTCTCAGGCTTGTGCTCAGAAAACAAGGGAGATAACTCTTGTAGCTCTTACAATGCTTGTAACGATCATGGACGTGTTATGTGGTCCAGAAAATTAATACCCTGAGGGAAAGGAAGTGCAGGATTCTACCAGACGTGCACGTACACTTAAAAGTGTAGGGACACATGCACACAAAATTCATACCCATGCCCAACATAGAAACAGAACACGCACACACACACACACACACACTCAAGTTCACCATAATCCCTGCAGCCAAAGCACAATCTTGAAATGTTTATGCACCGTTTAGATTTCAGTAGGACTTTGTGTGCCCTACAGAGGGGAGGCAGGAGGGAGGAACATCCATCAGTCCTGGTCCATCCCAAATGTGTGGGATCATCAAGTCATTCACAAGTTTGTCCTCAGACAATGCTGCTTTTAGCTGACAGGAAAGCAGTGCAAACTGCACAGAAAGCAGTCTGCCCTGGACAAGCTCTGTCATGACTGAGGGAAGAACAAGCAAACCTCATATTCTTGCCTTAGGTATCCATCTACTGCCAACAATGGGTAGAATCTTCGTTTGTCTAGAAAGGCACCTGAACTGATTTGTTTTTATGCACCAATATCTGAAAGTAAGTTCTTCCGCTCTTTAATCTATAGCATGTGCAGGTCTACTAGAGACAATTTTTTTCACTTAAATCCCCATTAGCTTTTGGAAACCTCTTTTTTGCCTCTGTGACCCAAGGAATTAACCAGAATATTGAAATGAAGGAACAAGAAATTACAAGATTAAAGCAAAGGGGAAATACTTTGAAGATGAAGGCAGCAACCGAGTATGAAGGATAAAAATCAAGGACTGAAAATAAAAGTGTGCAAGGATAATGTGGTTTTATAAACACAGATAGAAACAGTTACAGCAAGGACAGGGGCAGGCTGGATGGGATTGAAGTGTGAATAGATATATCTATCCAACTATTTGTATATAGATTTATATATATATATATTTATATATAAATTCAAGTGGGGAGAGGGCCCGAGTCTGTTGTTTGGGAAATTTCCCCTTCTAATTGATCTCTCTGTGCAGTGCAGGAATGATTGTTTCCACCATTTCCTCTTCTTCACTGTTCACCCCCTGGAAGATTCCTCTGATTCTTGCTCTCCAAGCATCACCACACTACAGCCATCTTATATCCAGCCTGGCTCGGCAGTAAGGACAGCGAAGGAGGCATCTGGACCGCACGTAGAGAGAAATATCCCAACAGTTCCCTTCTCCGGGGGCTTCCCCCAAAGACCTCCTTTGAGCCTTGGGTTCCAGACTGCACTTATTGCAGAAAGGGGGAAAGAAGGGAGTGAAGACAGAAAAACAACCCTCAGTCTTTTTTTTTTTTGGGGGGGGGGTCATTTTGGCACTCTTACCACTAGGCATTTTTTTGGTTTAGACTTGATGCCTGCAGGAGGCTTAACATTATGGTGGAGGTTAAACCATACAAGTTTCTAAGTTGTAGTACCCACCTTCCCATCCCTAATTCTTCCTGAAGTTGGCTAGCAAAAGATTAGGCACTCCCCCATTCCATAGCCCACTCAAGTAATGGGTTATGCAGACTCAGCTGTCAGTCACCAGCAACATCCCATTATCTTCAAGGTTTTGTAATCCGAACATTTGATGCCTAGAACAGGAGCAGCCATTCTTCCTTCCTCCAGCTCACAGGAAAGAGAGGGTGAGGGAAGGGAGTGACATAACGAGTGAACGTTCTCCAGTCTAAACCCCAAGGGAATCTTTGGAAGACCCCCAGTCACCCTCATTCACCTGCAATCAGTCATTGCTGAAGCTCCTTTCATCCACTGGTAACCCCTTATTTCTCATCTCTGCTGGATACCTTATCAAGTGAGAGAGAAAGTGGGGTTCCCTTAATGAATAAGAAGGCCTGGTGTAAGGGAGGAGCCCTCTTCTTGCACAAAGAGAGTTCAACCCCCTGTTTACGGGGGAAGGTTGTGCCTCTGGAGGCACTAATGGTAACGCCAAGGAGCGGCCACTAAATAGATAGAATCCCCATTTCCCTCCCCCTAAGGGAAGCCGTCACAAGCTGCTGCATGAGGAGAGGCCATCACAAAAGAACTACCCATGGGCACAGATGATGCAGGAGAAGTTTTCCACTCCCCTCTTCAGCCATGGTCTCTAAGAACTGGAAAGGTGCTCCACTTGGATGGTGCTGGTGCTAACCGTGAGGCAGATGTCTTTGTGATGCTCCGAAGTTTTATAAGGGGTAAGGTCAAAAGAACACTGTGGGGGAGGATTGGACGGGTTGTCTCCAGATGGACCCCCTGCTGCTCCACTGCCCTGTGCTTGGAAGTGCTGCTGCTGCTGCTGTTGCGATGCCTGTGATTGAGCCTGGACTTGGGCTTGGACCACAGCCACCTGTTGCTGGGGGTCAGGGATGTTGTGTTTCCGCATGTGTTTCATCAAATATGTTTCCTGAAGTGGAAAAGAGGCACAAAATAAATTCACAACCATGGATACAAGTGGAGAGGCTAACTCTTCCATTCCACTAAGAGGATGGTGCACACCCATGGGGCACAGCAGAAATCTGTTTCCAGAGCTCTCCTCTGAGGGCAGTGGCCAAATGGTCCTCCCGTTGTCTCCCTCTTTCAATTAAGTTGTGCTTACCGAGGTATAGGCCCGATTGCACATGGAGCAGTTGTAAATCTTGGCATGCTTCACTGTGTGAGTGGCTAAATGAACCTCCAACGAGGTGGCATCTGTGTATGCTCGGTGGCAATTGTGGCACTTGAAGGGTTTGTCTTTGTTGTGCTGCCTTCTGTGGGACTAGAGTGGTAGGGAGCAAGAAAAAGGGCAATGAGTTGAAAGCTTGTACTGTCCTGTTCGGAGGTCTATTAATGTTACTCAAGGAACTGTCTCATCTGTATGGGACAGGCAGATGAGGCATGCTGCTGATCCCCTCAGTCAAGGAATTCTGGCTGGCAGGGTCCAGGAGAAGAGCCTTCTCTGCTGCAGCCTTGGTGCTTTGGAACATCTTGCCCCTGAAGTGAACCTAGCTCTCACCCTCCTGATCTTCTACACGAGCCTGAAGATCTGATTCTGCCAGTTGGCTTGGGCCCCTGATGAGGGAGCACCACTGGATGTGATTGATCGACTAAGAGCAGCTCCCACTTCCCTCCCTTGTACATTCTGTTCTTTTCCTCCCCATCTTTTAATTTTAGTTATGATTTTAATTTTTTGTTATGTTTTTACCATTTGTGTGTATGTATGTATATATATATATATCTTTATGGTTTTATTTTTATGTTGTAAGCTGTCCAGAATCACCATGCAATGAGATGGGCAGCAAATAAATTTAATAAATTTAATAAATAATAATAAATAATGCCATTTCTTAAATAAAAATCAGGCATGTGTATGCGTTCACAGGCAGGGATGCTATCTATGTATCCTCTAAGCTGGCAATTTACATAGTATTTGTGTAACCAGATCCCCTATCATTTGTTTTGGTTTTATCTTGCCCAAATTTGTTCAAAATTTGCTGGTTACATTGTATTTAAGTTCCCAAAGAACTACTGTACTTTTCGGAGTATAAGACACAGCCCCCCCCCACCCCCCAAGTGGGTGGAAATGTCTGTGCGTATTATATACAGAATGTTGCCGAAGCCCCGCCCACCTGCCAGCCCCCAACCCTTCAGCCTCTGCCTCCCAGCAATTTACCTCCTTGCAGCAAACAGCATGGTCAGCTTCAGCACAGCCTGATTTAGGACGAGTAGCTGATTGGATCAGCCTCCTGGAATACCACCTATCAGCTGTTCCAGGATGCGAGGATTGCTGCTGCCCATCACCACTGTCACCTATCGCCACCTCCATGCGCCCCATTTTTGGCCCGTTCTAGGTGGCAGGGATTGTCGCCACTGCCTATCCCCGCCGCCTGGAACGGGCCAAAAATGGAATGCGCGGAGGCTGAAAACGGGATGCATGAAGGCTGAAAATGGGGCACGTGAAAGCGGCGATAGGTGAGAGCGGTGATGAGCGGCAAATTGCTCAGAGGCAGAGGCAGATTTTTTTCCCTTGTTTTCCTCCCCAAAAGCTAGGTGCATCTTATACTTTGGAGTCTTATAGTCCGAAAAATATGGTAAATTGTACATCATGCTATTTCAAATGCCATGTATATAAATTTCAACTTAATATAAAAACAAAGGCAAAGCTACAGCAGTGAGTTTATTGTTGCTAAGCAAATAAGCAAGTAACCAAGTAAATATGTTAGTATTATTAAAATCTATTAAAGCTGAGCAGTGTAGTTGTGGTTGCCACACATGCTTCCTCTTGGCAACGAATTTGGAAACTGAAGGTAGCAAGCAAGACCTATAACAGCATAAATTAAGATCTGTACTGGTTGTAGGAATGACATCCTCTGTTAATTTTTGAATTTTGCCTTAGCAAAGTTGGATTCTTTAACTCTGACATTTGATAAAGTGGTTAGTTTGAATCATCAGCCTCCTCTTACCGAATAAAAACAGATTCTCAGGATCACACTTTTTATTTTCCTTCAAAACTATTTAGCTTTGTCAGTTTGCAATCAGGCTAGTGGTCATTATGTTAGATTTTCCTAGCAGAACTGTTGATATAAGCCATATGATTGCAAAGTATAAAAACAAAATCAAATGACACATTATAACAAAGAAACAAAACCTTTCCTCCCTCTGTATAAATGTCAACTTTCTGTTGCTTACTTTGATGCAAAGTTACCCACTGATTGGGATTGTGTTTAATCAGTGTACAACATCTAGTGAGCAATTTTATTTTTACTAATAACAGCTATGGATTGGATGCTGATTACTAGCAATGATCCCAATGAAATAAAAAGGAGTGAACATCCTTAACATGGGCTGGTTTCCCCGTCTCCCAGTTTATGGAATAAGTAAGTACACAGCCTGGATGAAAAACAGAATGCTGGCAGAGAAGGGACGGAGGACTCCCTCCTTTCTAAAAAAACCACTGGGCGCATATGTTCTTTCGATTTGCCTGCCTGGTGCCTCTGGCCTAACGCTATCCAGCCGATGCTTAAACAAAAAGCTACTGCCACCCCTCAATGTTTTCCCAAGTTGCTGGATATTTGGATCAATTCCTTTAGAGACTAACCTAGAGGAAACTGAAAGCCTTACCTGCAAATTTGAAAGTTGTGTGAAAGCCTTTTCACAGCCAGGGTGAGCGCATTTATAGGGTCGATCTCCAGTATGAATCCTATTACAAAAAGGAGAGGGAGAAAAGATCAGCAGAAGAAAAGTCAGCATAGAAACCCACTCCCAGATGTTCTGAAGATGCCCTCCAGCTGAGCTAGGCAAGCAAGAGATGCACCGCCCTTCACCAACTTATTTCCTTGTTTCTTTGATCAAGCCACATGCCACCTCCTTCCCAGTCCAGCTTAGCCAGCTAAGCTCAGAAGGAAAGCCCGCAAGAGCATGCAGAAACAAAAGGAGAGGGACAAGCAGCTCACAGGCAAGAGGCAAACTCTCAGTTACTTCAGCCACCTGTGGCAGTGCCAGGGGAAAGGACTGGAGAACAAGATCTCAGTCCAAACTGAAGTTGCTTCTTTTACTTCTGCCCTCCACCATGCCAAAGAATGTGCTTGCTCACGCACATTTGCAATGCCTGCCAAAATAACTAAGGAAAGCATACATTTATCCTCTAAAGTATCAAGGAACATTGCCATACATTCCACTTGTACAGTGCCACTTCTTTATTCCCTGTAGCTTCATGCCCCTCTAGTCCATGCCTGCCTCAGTCTCTCTCTCTCTCTCTCTCTCTCTCTCTCTCTCTCTCTCTCTCTCTCTCTGTCTCTGGGACCCCCTGGAGGGGAAGTGAAAAAGGGTCACATCTTCCCCAGGCCAATATTCCCTGCCCTGGCATGGTCAGTGTCTCCTCTGCAGCCCCCACTCTTTCCTCTCTGGCAGGCCACATCTTTCCAATTGACAGGACTGGCTTCACCCCCCCACCCTCTCCCTGCATGCTTGCCGTGTGTGCTCCAAAATAAGTGCATGCTGACGGCACGGGGGGCCAGGCTGGGCCCCCAGCCTCCTTGGCCCTTACCGTGTGTGCTGCTGTAGGTGGGAGAGCTGGCGGAACGCCTTCTGGCAGTAACGGCACGTGTAGGGTTTGACCCCCGAATGGATGCGGAGGTGCTGGGCCAGGTAGGACGTGTTGGCGAAGCTCTTGGAGCAGTGAGGGCACTTGTGTGGCTTGACAACCGCCGTGTGGAGCTTGGAGTGGATCCTGCCGAAGAGGAGGAGCAGGGGCAGCAGTTGGACATGACCGCCAGCAAGCTAGCAATGACAACATGAGGAATGGTACCATGCTGTCTCTCGCTACAGTGGAGGAAAACCAAGTGGGATACTTTCCTTGAACTCCACAAAAGGGAGTGCAAGACCAGGAGGCCAGAGAGAGGAGTCGGGAGTTGTGGGAGTATGTGTATGAGAAATCCTGGGCTGGGGAAGCAAGGGGACGGAGCTGCTCAGCAAGTGTTTTTGTGATGTGAAGTGGGGAGACCATCAATCCTGCACCTACAGATTCAGTCTCCCAGACATTGTTAAGAACTCCTGTCTCTGACGACCCAATAGCTTCTCCATTTTCTCACAGACTGTTCTGTGGCAAAGGAACAGATAGCATACATTAAGAGGCCCCTCTGCTCTTTGCACAAAGTAAGCATGGACCAACTGGCAGGAAATGGCTGAGATGCTCTGAGCAGTCTCCCGATGGGCACTTGCCTCATGCTACGATGTTGGCAGCATGCATCGTGGATGTCTCCCCAGTCTCATCGGATCTTACCGTGTGTGCTGTTGTAGATGTGAGAGTTGGCGGAAGGCTTTCTGGCAGTAGCTGCAGGTGTAGGGCTTAGCCCCTGAATGGATGCGTATATGTTGGGCCAGGTAGGAGCTGTTCGCAAAACTCTTGGAGCAGTGAGGGCACTTGTGCGGCTTTGCCTCGGTGTGGGACTTGGAGTGGATCTGCATTTCTGACTTGGAGTAAAAGGTCAGGGAACACATCCGGCACCTGAGACCAGGTTGAGGGGAAAAGAGACAAAGTCACTCAAGGGCAGACCAGTATCTATGTCCCTAGGATCATCCATAACTGATCAGAAAGATCTTATCACTCGAAAGAAGAGCTGCCCATATCCAGTCCTGACCAATTCTGTTAAGAGGTAAAGGAATAAAACTGATTTGGATTCGGCTCTTTCAGGGAGGCCTTCCTTAGTTTCTACTGCCTGGGAATATGAACAGTACTATCATAGCTCAGCACATCTGGAGAATATCAAGCAGGGAATAGTTGATCTTCCTTTAAACTAAAGAAACTACGACAAGTCCCAGGGAAGACATAGCCAGTTAAAAGTATTTTTGTGCTAAATCCTTAATCACTATGGAATCTGAAATTTAAAGGTTCTTTCTCAATTTGATGTTGAGAAAGATGTTTTGAACTACAATTTGTTAATCCCCAGCCAGTACTCTAACCTGCTGAAATTGTAAGTGCCCCAACACTGGAGGTTTTTAAGAAGAGACTGGATAACCTTTTGTCTGGAATGGTATAGGGACTCTTGCTTGAGCAGGGGGTTGGACTAGGAGAACTGCGAGGTCCCTTCCAACTTTGTTTATTTTGTTGTTCTGACTGAATTCATATCATATTGATATTAAATTACTAGATGAAAAATGGAGGTTTTTAAGAAGAGAATGGAGGTTTTTAAAGATATTATATTGATTTTAATTAGGCTTTTAAACCTTTCTATTATGTTCAATTCTTTGCAGTCATTATAGTGTATACAAGATGTTTCTAAGACCAGATACTGAAAAAGAGCCCAAAGGGTAAGATGGTTAAAATTCATGAAACCATGCGCAGGATCAGAGAATCATAAATCATAAAGACTTTGGAGCAAGAGTCTTTCTACCCATCCTGGACAAACAGTTGTCCAATCTTTTCTCGAAAACCTCCAGCGATAGAACACCCACAACTCCGGGAGGCAAAAGCTGTTCCATGGGTTAATTGTTCTCACGGTCAGGAAACTTCTGTTTCAGGTAGGATGTCTCTTTAACAAGCTTCTACCCATTGCTTCTTGTCCTACCCTCAGGTCCTATAATAAATATATAATAAATAATAAAAATATGATCCTTATATTTTTAACCAAAATAACGTGAAAAATGTGCAACCCATGGATAAGCCATCCTTCAAAATTTTTGTGTGTTTCAATTTTCATAATTAACTTATCTGATGGTGCCACATTTTCATGGTATTTTTAAAAATCTAAGGGATGCCTTATCTATCAGTATATATTTGTTTATTATGTTTATTTACATATGGATACTTTATTACGGATAATCATTTGGAGATAAATTGAACACAATTTGGGGGGGTTTATTTTTGAACCAAAAAAATACATGTTTTATGTGCAAATATATATGGTAATAGTAACAGAATATTATATAGACCAATACAATGCAACAACTTAAAACTTTCTGATAAGCTTCAGCTTCTGCAGCAGTGGAACGATCTTTCACAAATACATTCTAAGCTTCTTTCTAGCATATATAAAATAAGAACAAACATATTCCTAACAAAGCAAATATCCGCAACAAGGAGGTGTAATTTTACTGAATACCCTGATTTCTAAACTAAAGGCTGGTATAGTACAGTGTTTCTCAACCTTAGTAGCTTGAAGATGGGTGGACTTCAACTCCGAGAATCCCCCAGCCAGAAGTCCACCCATCTTCAAGCTTCCAAGGTTGAGAAACACTGGTATAGTAGAATGTCTCCACTAATCAGTTGTGCTCCTGTTAATCTCATCTTGCTAGGGTGCTCCAGCATCTAATAAGAATATTCTGAACAAAAAAACAATTAAAAGTCATAATTATATAATTAAAAAAAAACCAATTGTAGGGAAACTTTGTCTTGATTCCTCTACTGAAAATGGCCAGAGTACTGATAAATATAATCCCTTGCATTCCATAAGCCAAGGGGGGAAAAAATCCTCTCACATGTCCAAGAAACAGGTGCCTGAAATCTAGGAGAGACTCCAGAATCAACTTTAGTACAGATTTATGTTGAGATAAGCAGTTACCTGCTTAGAGCTTTAAAGATAGTAACTATTGTGAATTTAGCGAAAAACACAATTGGCAACCAGAACAGACATTTCAACCCAGGCAAATACACATTATCATGTATCCAGTGGGTGCTACCTTTTGCTCTGCCTGAAGCACTACATAAAACATGCTATAGTAGTATAATCACCATGTAACAAAAGTATGGTTAATCACTGGCAAATTCGATTGGATTAAGAACAGACATATCTGGCATACTTTTGGTTATGAAAACATACTAGCTGTCATTTCCACTTCCTCAAAGATGGCAGGGAGCCAAAGAACCCTCCTTGACTGAGCAGCCATTCTTTCAGGAGTAAATTTTACTTTACATAGGCTAAATATCAGCCTAGACTTGCTGAAGGTTCATCAGCATACTTGAAGGCACCTAGTTCCAAAGTTATGGATAGCCTCCATATCAGTTCTATATAAATTAATAATAGCAAAAATTAATATAACAGAACTCCGTCTAACACTATAGACCAAGAAATCCAACTCAAAGCCTATTAGCATAGACATCCATAAAAGGGAGGGGTAAAAATGTGGACTTTTTTGTTGTTGTTATGGTATCGGGAACTTTTTAAAGTAAAAATGGATGCTTAAACCTTGAAGATAAAAACATCAAATTCACTCTTTAAATACCCAAAATCCATCCCACAAATTACCTACACCAAGCCTCACTGTGGCTGATTTGTCTACATAAAACAGGCTTTAGGTCTTATTTTCAAGACATTTTGTCCCCATTTTCTTTTCAGGGACTACTGATTTCAAATGATTTTACCATGTCTAATATGAAAACAAGAGTCCAGGTTTAACCAGTTAAATCTAATTTATTAAAAAAATAATGGTCTCAATAAAAGGAAATTGACACTAATAATCCCAGAGAACCTAGACATGTAATATATGGAAACATATATAGAAACCGCAATATTTCAGTCACTCATGCCCTAGTCACTTCCCGTCTTGACTATTGCAACACACTCTACATGGGGCTGCCCTTGAAGAGCACCCATAATACCATTTAATATTATATTCCTTAAATATTTTATCACAAGATTACATTGACTTATAAATTTGAAATTTGAAACAACAAAGGTGTAACAAGACCCAACCCTATGAGTTAAAGAGCATTCAAATTTCTTACCCTGCGCTACTATAAAAAAAATCCAATGCCCATCCCTTTTAAAATAGACTTTAAGGAGTGTGAAATACATGAAGTAATGTTTTCTGATGAACTAGTTTCATTTTTTAAATCTATATGATGTATATGTCACATTTTTAAAGCCTGAACTCATTGATTTTTAAAAACTGGATATTCCAATTCTTCCCCTCACAGATCAAATATATAGTAAATGCTAACTTTTATTTTACTTTTAATGAGTTGTAAAACTGAATTATTGGTTTCAAACACAGTATTTTTTAAAAGTGCAATAATTGCAGGCATCTCAGATAGCTAATGCATCTGGGCTATACAGTTTATGTAATATATATTTCAGTTGTATGTACAAACAGTCCTCAACTTACGACCACAATTGGGACCGGAACCTCCATTGCTAAGTGAGGTGTTGTTAAGTGAGTTGCACTCAATTTTATGACCTGTTTTGCCATGGTTGTGAAACGAATCACTGCAGATGTTAAGTGAATCATGAGGTCATTAAGCAACTTCAGCTTCCCCCTTGACTTTGTTTGTTGGAAGTTGGCTGGGAGGTTGCAAATTGTGACCACAGGATGCTGCAACCATTTAGCTATGTAAAGCATTATTCCCCTTTTAGCCCAAATATTCCAACAGTTTTGTGCCTGCTATTTTCAGATTTTAGTTATACCACATTGTCAGCTTTTCATGTTATTCAGAATCCAACTGCTTATCTGTTATTAAGCAAATATGACTAGCAGCTTTGAAACTAAGAAAGATAAATCTTGGTTTAATATGCCTAGATCTTAACATCTGCCATGATTTGAAAGGCATTCCATATTTGCTTTCTAAATGACCCCCGAGAAGAAAATAATCCTAATATCCCTCATTCCAGAAAAATACAGACATTAAGCCAAATTATAACGTTAAAACAGTGGAAGACTCCTGTAATTTCTTGATGGCCTCTCATCCAATTACTAACCAAATCCATCCCTGCTTAACTCTTTCAATATCAGCTGATATTTATTAGATGCTGCCATCTGACATGAGATAAAATTCACATACACGGTATTTCCAGTATTCTGCTAGATGGTGAAAAAAATATACACTAACTTATAAGTGCGCAAATCAAGAAATGAATTTTCCATATGATCACCAACACTAATTTTGTATACAAAGTGCATTTCTCATAAACAAGATGGTACAAGTAAAAATGTTGCTTTAAAAGCAATTGTAAGAGAATCAGGGCACGGCAAAATAATATATTTAGAAATATCCAGTATCACAAGTGCAAGATTCCCACACTGACAAATAAATAAGCTTCCTCCAAAAAGACATTAATTTCTAATAAAGCCTATTGTGCTACTTGCTAAAAATAGGGTTTTTGGTTTGTGGGATTTCAGCAATATCTATAGTACAAAGCTCAGTCCTCAAATTTTATCTTGGAGATATATTCTTCAGAAGAATATTATTGCATTCATATAAGCAGTCCAACTATGCTATTACATTAAAATACTTTATCAATCCCAAAACAAGGACAGCATGATCATCCAGTCAACTACAGTTCTGTCAGGCAGAATTAGACATCATAACATGACCATAGCCCTTGATAATTTTCATTACCTCCTCAAGAGTTTAATGTATTCATTAGCAATACCAGAACAAGACATAAGTACTTTTTTTGGTGCTTTAGGTGGAAAAGAGTAGATAAATCATGAAATAAACTTCAACTGCTATACAAAGTTTAGCACTGCCAGAAAGAGTAAAACTGTAACTCACATAATGGAGACATGAGGGACAGACTAAATTCACATAGGTAGTTCTGGCATGCAGTTGCATGTACCAACCATTATGTTAATGTAGAGATCAACTTACAGAAACAACTAGATCAGCGGTTCTCAACCTGGTGGTCGCGACCCCTTTGGGGGTCGAATGGCCATTTCACAGGGGTCGCCAAAGCCCTCTCTCGCCCCCCCCCCCACGCCTTCACTCACCCTCTGCCTCTGTTGGATCGCCCGGTCGCTTACCCCGCCCACTCCCAATCTATTGCTGCCTCCGGAGTCCCAGCTGGTGGCTAGAGGGAAAAAAAACTTTAAATTCTTGCAGCGGGGCTTCAAAGAGCTAGCTGCAAAGAGGTAAATTCCTGGAGCAAATTTTTTTCCCCCTAGCTATGCTGAAAAGCGAAATTGAAACTAAAGAAGGGTCTTTCTTGCAACGTGACAAAATGAGGCGGAGAGATTTCTTTTTCTTTTTCCGCATCAAAAAAGGTAGGTACAAAACTGCAAACAATGGGAAATTTAGGGCAAGATTTTAGGGCAAGATTTTAAAACACAAAAGAAAAAAAGCTCTATTTAGGGAATTGTAATAATTGAGATACTATTAATTGTATATTGTGTTGAAAGCAGAAATGGTTGTGGTTTGGAGGAATATATGGGGGAAATTATTTGGTTTATTATTGGTAAATATAATTGATTTGTAAGAAATTGGATTGCATGGAAATAATTGGAATATTCATGTTCATATTGATTAATATACAAAAAAGATAGTTATATAACTAATTGATTTATATTAAAATGTTGAATTTGTATTAAACAACTGTATTACATAATTAACCAATGTGAGGATGGATATAAAAATAGATGACAATGGGAAGGGGTATAATATAGAATAAAATGGAAAAATTGAATTTGATTAAGATTAGAGATGAGGATGAAGGGTAATATTGGTTTTTTAAAAAAATAGATGAGGAATAAATATGGTAAAAAGGAAATATAGAAATTGTAAATTTAATTGAAATGACTAAATACTGTGTTGGAAGAAATATCCTTCTGGGTTCTGCTCCAAGTGGGGAAAAAGACACTGGAAACATGGAGACTGCTTGGAAAGATGGTTTAATGGTGGACAGGATCACATGGCTTGATGGGGCCCAGTGTTAGTTTCTGTTGCTATTGTGTTGCAAATGTCCTTTGACAAAGGATTGACTTTCTGCCTCTGGCCCATTAACAAAGGGTGGGGGGCAGGAAGGTAGGAGCTGCTTTGTTTGTAAAATATGCTTCTCCATTTCTCATCCAGGGAAATATAATATTCTGCCTTTTTAATATTTCCCAAAATATTTCATTCTTCTAGGAAAGGGGTGGGTGCTAACCTCCTACAACTGTTTAAATTTGTGAACCGGCCAAATACTCTGTTCAAAGAAAATACGTTGTATGTTTGTATGTGTGTTTCTAATTATTGCTATTTATTCCTATTTGTTCTCTTTTATTCTTTAAAGTTTAACAATTCATTCTTTATCTTAATATCTTAATATTTGTTTGGGGTTGGCTTTCTTCCCTTTCATCTTTTTTATTGTACAGCAATCTTTCTCCTGGTACAGCAATCTACCACCTCTGTCTTTTCTTTCTTTCTCTTCCCCCCTCTTCTTCTTCTCCCTACTTCCTCTTTCTTTCTCCTTCTCCTCCTCTCTTCCTCCCTCTCTTACCTTCACTCCTCCTCTAATTTCCTTTCCCTTCCTTCATCCCTCTCTATTGCTGTATCCTTTTATGCATATGGACTACTCAGAGGGCTGAAAAAGTTATTTTTGACTGGTCCTCGCACTTTTGACCAGTCCTCGAATTTACGACTGTCCTCACATTTTATGTTTTTTGCCCTATCTTATACCATGTTGAAGAGAAACAGTTGTGAAATGAGTGACATGGTTGTTAAGAATGCTGCACAGGCATAAATGTGAGGATGGTCATAAGTGTGAGGACCAGTCAAAAGTGCGAGGACCTGTCAGAAATGACTTTTTTCAGCCCTCTGAGTAGTCCCTATACACATAGCCATGGCCACCCAGTCACATGACCTCCAAGCCACGCCCACAAAATAAGCCACGCCCACAGAACTGGTAGTAAAAAAAATTCAGAACCCACCCCTGGTTGGGGGTCACCACAACATGAGGAACTGTATTAAAGGGTCGCGGCATTAGGAAGGTTGAGAACCACTGAACTAGATTGTAAAAGCCAGCCAGTGAAAATGTATTGTTCAGTATAACCTGCTAGGTTCTATTGCATACTTCCCTCTTACCTAAATCACAAGTAAACCAGAAGCGCAATGAACTAGAATGCCACATCATGGAAGAAGACAGTTCCCCTGTAATTCAAATGAAATACTACTTGTTCATATGCACTCTTTGTGAAATCTGCCCAGAGCGTTTTGAGTTGGGTAGGCTATAAAAACTGTCAAATAAATAAAATGCAGGATTTCTAATCCCCATAATCTCACCTGTATGTCTTGCCATCTTTGTGCTGGTCGTCTTCATCTTCATTGGGTAACACAAAAGGATCACTCATGTCCGGCAGGCCTGTTTCCTGCAGTCGCTTCTTTTTTCTTCCCCTCGGAGCTTTAGGGGTGATACTGCCAGCAGCACTCACTGCCCCACCTTCTGCAAGGATGCCCTTCTTAGAAAGGTCAGGTATTACTTGGAGAGCTGCCTGGGAACCAGGAGGAAGAGCTGAGACAATCATGGGTGCAGAAATGGGAAAGGTTTGCACAGAAGAGGCTGTGGTCACCAGGGACCCAGAGGGAGAAGTTATTACCAGACCAGGTCCTGTATGAGAGAAAACAGAAGGATTGTTTCAAACCCTACAAGTCCTAATCCACCTGTCAGCATGTCAAAGAAAGGAAACCACACTAATATACTTATGTATAATTATATAATACATATATACTAATATACTTATCTATAATTGCTACTGGGCTAGGCCTGCAGGGCACAAGCTTCATCTTAAAACCCTAAGTCTACCTCTCTGAGTTGCTGCAGGAAAATACAAAGGAAAAAAAAAATGAAAGCAAACTTCAATAAAACCACACACCCGGGCAAGTGTGATTCTATTTTCTAGACTAGATCAGCTTTTATCTAGATTGAAATGTATTTTATGATACAGCAAAATTTAGGTCACATTACACATTTAATCAGAATGTCCCTTTTCCAATGTCTAAGAAAAGCTTAACTATATTCTTTTATCAAGAATAACCTAAAACGTTAAATTAGCAACTGGACCATCCAAATTACCTCACCTGTTGTCATGAGCCCAGCAGACTGCACTGGTACCACTGTGATGTTCTGTGTTACTGACGTCTGGCTGGTTGGGGTAAGGTGTTCTGGCTTGGTGTCAGAATCCATAGAAATGTTGGTGGGAAGGGCCACAGAAGTGGGGACAGTCAGTAAAGTAGGATAGTGAGGAGGAGCCAGACCACAGCTCTTTTCTGAGGGCAACAACTGCTCCTTCATTTTGTTAATGAACATGCTGTTGTCAATCTAAAGAGAAAATAGAAGAGTTTTAGAATAGTCACGGGCCAAACTTCATAAAAAGCAATTTACATTTCAGATGTTCCTTACCTGTCCCGAGACTGTGGGCACTCCTGGCCAGAAATACGGGGAGGAATTGAAGTGAGATTCTTCCATTCTAGCTGGAAGACATAAAGATACAAGGCTGGTTGTCAAAGTATGTAATGTGTATATGGTACTGAGAACCATCTTGATTCCTCCACAATACCAGTTCTGATTCTGAGACTTTGTTAGTTCATTGTAAACAAACTAGAATTTACTAGCATGTTCTGATGTTCCAAACATTAAAATAGCTCTCAAATTTTCTAAGCATCATCGAAAGGAAATAATGCTTCGTATAGTAACTATTTTCATAAAAAGACATGGTAGGAATATATTAATATTCCAATTTCTCAGTATCTTTCAAAAATATTGGTAAAATGGCAAGCAAAACGTAACCGCAAGATGTTTGGAATCACTAAAAATGACTGACCCTCCATTTTAACACAAAGAATTGGCAAAGGACGCTGCATCTCAATGTTGTAAACCTACTAATGATTACTAAATATTGGGTGTTTGCAAAACTAATCTTGTTAGTTCTCTGGCATACAATGAGGGACACAAATTATTTGCTAAAAACTGGGGTGAAGTCCAACATTGTGCATTCCCAGGTGATTTTTCAATCCTTCAGAAAACATTTTACAAATTATGTAGGAGAGCTGGAATTGTATTTCTAATTCTGTTGAGGAAGTTGCACTACTGAATTTCATAATCAGCCACAAATAACAATATCCTAATTCTGGACACTCTCTGCTGAACAAAGTGTTAAAAACACTCTCTCCAGTTGTGGCAAAAGGATGCTGTCCTGGTTCAAATTCCTGTATTTCTGCACTCACCTACCTATAGAATTTTATATATAGCTTCTAAAATTATGATGAGTGATGTAATGTAATCCCTATTCTTTCACTTTGAAAAATCTCAGAATGCTATATTTTTAATCCATCAAATTAAAAGAAACTCTCAGTGCTACATGTTGTTAAATAATCTTTGATCTAAAAACTTGATAATAGAAAAGCAAGATCCATGTCTTAAAAACTCTTGATCATATAGCTTTTACAAAGTTTATATAGCATGACATAGACATACCAAGAACATGCCACTTAAATTACTTATTCAAATTTCAGTAGCCTCCAACTTCTGACAGAGCTCACAATGGATTTAGTTTCTGTTGTGCTGAAGGATAACAAGGAGCAATTAAAAAACAAATATTCTTGGTTTCATTGAAATGCCCAAAATTTAATATACATGTTTCAGGGTGAACTTTGAAATATTCAAGGCATGTATGTATGTATGTTATCTAACACTTATATTAGCAGATCACAGCTAGTTAGCAACTCATTCCCTACACTCTCAAGCATCCCAAAGGAAAACTGTGGTGTCCTTTAAAGGCAGTTTTCAGCCTAAAAATGCTAAAGTTGCAGATGAAACATACCAAAAGCCTACTATAATTATGCAAAAATGAGCAATCATGAATTCTACAATTGCAATGCTAGACTATTTCTTTCCTGGAAATCTGCATTCCATCTCCATCTTTCTCCCAATCTCATCTTGTGGGCCTGCACCTGTTTTGGAAAAAAAAACTAGACTTCAAAGAGAAATGTGAAATAAGATCATTGAAGCATCCCAAGCACAGGCCTAGAAGTCTACCAGATTCTGAAATCGGGTATAATTAAATGTGTGCGTACATGTGGGGGAAGAACCTAAAAGAAACCATGTACAGAAAACGTAGCTGAGGAAATGAGATCTCTGCCATTCAGAAATACGTTATGTTAGATCAGTGAGTTTACAAAGCCCAATCTCATGCTCCAGGGAAGGCCAGAAGCAATTTAGGGAGCCAGCAATCCTCCTTTTTTCTCTGGCAACAACATTCAGAGAGATGCAGGCTTTGAACCTCAGGGATCTATATAAACTAAAATTGTCAACAGCCAACGGTAGGCTTTGTCTGCAAAGAAGGCTATACAGTACAGCATCACAATGCACGCCAGGAAGACCAGCTTTCCTCTGGTCGGTTCCAATTTCCCCCCCGCTTTAGAGGCGCCAGAAATCGAAGGCACCAGCGAGGCACCCCCCCTCCCCCCCCCACTCCCAGGCCCCCTCGCACCCCACATTCGCACCCCCGGCTCCCTTCGCGCCCTTTCGCCGGCACTGACCCCGCCCGCGGCCCCTCGCTCTCCGACCCGCCCGGGCTGAAGCGGGGAATAGTGGTCGAGATGACGGGGAGTCCAGCGGCGCACGGGCCACCAGTTGAGATGGGGCAGCCCCGGAACCTCCGCCGCCACCGCCGCCACCCGCCGCCGCCGTTCCCCCGGAGAGCCAGGCGGACAGCAGGCAGCCCTTCTCTTCCGCTTCCGGATGATTTAACCCCGGAAGTCCTCCTTGTCGAGGAAAGCCACTCATATTCTCCCGCCCGCTGCCCATTCATCTGCCCCTCCCGGCCCCCGGAGACAGCCCCCCAGCTCTGGCCCAAGTGGCGGCAACGGCAACCTCCTCCTCCTCACCGGAAAAGGGAGCAAAGAATAACTTCCGGGTTGAGGAGGCGGCGTTTGAATTAACACTTCCGGGGCACGGCCGCGGAGGGCTGAATCGCTTTCGCTGCTTGCCGGAAGCGACGTGTTTCCTGGCCGCATTTGAGGAAGAGCGGACCTTCTCCCTTTCCTGCGTTGAACGTTTGGTCTAAATCAGGGGTCTCCAATCTTGGCAACTTTAACACTTGTGGACTTCAACTCCCAGAATCCCTCAGCCAGCTTCGTCAAGGCCGTAGGAGAGAGAAGGTCGGCGCAGACACCGGAGAGAGAGGCTAAAAATCAACACGCGTTGGCGGAGCTCCGCGCAATCCGAAGTCTCATTTAGAGAGTGAATCGTCTACACTGTTTTACCCACCCGACTAGCACGGATGAATGCGGACGACCAGTTAGTAGCTGAAATGGAAACACCTGAGCCAGCCCAGAAGGTGGATCCCGACATCCTGGTTGCAGCATTGAAGATGTGTCTGCTAAAAGACTCAGAGCCAGGAAGAAATCAAGCTTGCTCTCCATCTCTCAAAGGCAAGGTGAGGAAAAGGAAGGCCGTTGGGGGGGAGCTTGACCCACATTCCCCCTCCAAAACTCTCCGAACTAGCCAGGACTCTCAGAAGGAGACCCCAAACCTGTCTGACCCAGAGCAAAACAAAAAGACAGGCAACCTTGTCTTCAGGGGTACACCAAAGGTAATAGGGAACTGCCTGCATTGTTGGCAGATGGATGTACCTGAAGATCATCCCCTCAGCATAGACCCAAGAACTTTCTTGCAGGATGTGCACCCCCAGATCTGTGACAAGCTCATAGAAGAAATTCGGGCTTGGAGAGGACTCAAATTCCAGCTGGTGCTAAATGTTGATCTCTGGAAAGGCACTTGCACAGAGGCTAAGCTTTGTCACGAACAGGAAGTTGTCTTGCAGAACAGTGAGATCGACATGGCACTAGGCAAGGCATTCACTACTATTCAGGAGAGGCTTGAGAATTGGACCCAGAGAGGTTCCGGTTGGGTGGTTGAAAGAGTGCAGAGACTCTGGCTTAATATTGCCCGGTATCAACCCATCCGGGGTGGCTCCTACATCTCAAAAACATCTGTGTTGAGAAACACAAAGGCAGTCATAAACGTGAAAAACAAAGATGATCACAGTCTGAGGTGGGCACTTCGCTCAGCCCTGTACCCTGCAAAAGGCCACGTGGATAGACCCTCTCAGTACCCCACTCAGGACGGCCTTGATTTCAAAGGGATCGAAGCCCCCACACCCATCTCCCATATCCAGAGGGTAGAAAAACAGAACAATCTGGCCATCAATGTCTTTGGCTGGGACGAGGGCATCATCATCCACCAGCTCAGCTGTCAACCAGAAGACATACCCAGGATCAACCTCTTGCTGACCGAGGAGGCTGGTAAATTCCACTACGCCTGGGTGAAAAGTCTCAGCAGACTCCTGTATCATCAAACTAAGCATCGAGAGCGCAAACATTTCTGTGAGCGCTGCTTCCACTGCTACGCCAGGGAAGACCTGCTGAAAAACCACAAGCCTTATTGCAATGGGATTGGGCAGATGGTGGTGAAAGAGGTGATGCCGAAAGAAGGTAAAAACAAGTTTTTCTTCCAGAACCACCACAAGCAGCTCCCATTCCCATATGTCATATACGCTGACACTGAGGCCCTCACCACAAAGATCAACAGCTCCAAGCCCAACACTACAAAGAGTAACATTCAAAAAACACAAGAGCACGAGGCCTGTGGCTATGCTTATATAGTTGTGCGCTGTGATGGTCAGACAGAGCCACCAGTTATAATCAGAAGGCCAAATGCAGCGAAGGACTTTCTAAACTCTCTCCTAGAAGAAGTAAAAAAAATCAAGTTGGTGCTGGCCAAATCCCACCCCATGACCCAAGACAACAAGCAGGCCCTCAAGACAGCCACTATCTGCCATGTGTGTCAGAAGCCACTTGATGGAAAGATTGTCCGTGACCATTGCCACATCACAGGGAAATACCGAGGTGCCGCCCACAATGACTGTAACCTTAAGCTGAGGCAGCAATCCAAAAATCCAGTCATTCCAGTTGTCTTCCACAACCTGAGGGACTATGACTCCCACCTCCTGATGCAGGCTATCTCAGAGGTAAAGGAGCATAAGATCACCTGCATTCCGAACAACACAGAGAAATACATCTCCTTCTCTCTAGGGCCACTCCGGTTCATTGACAGTGCCCAGTTTCTGCTGGCCTCCCTTGACAAACTTGTTTCAGCTAACAAGTCTGAAAACTTTCAAATTATGGCTCGGTTTGAGTCCAGCAGAGAAAAACGAGAACTTCTGCTGCGTAAGGGCGTCTACCCATATGAGTACATGGACTCTTGGGAACGATTCACTGAGTCGCAGCTCCCACCAAAGGAAGCATTCTACAGCAAGCTCACAGATGAACATGTATCGGAGGCCGACTACATCCATGCCCAAAAGGTCTGGGATACCTTTGGGTGCCAAACACTAGGGGACTACCATGACCTCTACTTGACTACAGACGTACTCCTCCTAGCAGACATCTTCGAGACCTTCCGGAAGACTTGCATGCAGCAATATGGTCTAGACCCTGCCCACTATTATTCGAGCCCAGGCCTTTCTTGGGATGCACTGCTAAAGAAGACTGGTGTGGAGCTGGATCTGCTCACAGACCATGACCAGCACCTATTCATTGAGAAAGGGAAACGGGGTGGTATCTCCATGGTCTCAAAGCGCTATGCAAGAGCCAACAACTTAATGGTAGAGGGCCATGACTGTTCTAAGCCAAATATTTACATCATGTACCTTGATGCAAATAACCTATATGGATGGGCCATGAGCCAGCCTCTTCCTACAGGTGGCTTCCAGTGGGAAAACGATTTGCAGAGTGTGGAAAAAACCATAGTGAACCATCCAGTAGACAGCCCAGAGGGTTACATCCTTGAGGTGGACCTGGAATACCCTGTAGAGCTCCATGACATGCACAACGCCTATCCACTGGCCCCGGAGCGCATGGTGGTTCAGGAAAAGTGGATGTCAGAGTACCAGCACAAGCTCATTGGCAAAGGCATGGCATCTACCGAGATTGAAAAACTGGTCCCCAACCTCCGCGACAAGGAACACTATGTACTACATTACCGCAACCTTCAGCTTTACCTGTCTCTTGGCATGCGCCTGAAGAAGATTCACCGGGCCTTGAGATTCAAGCAGAGTCCTTGGATGGAGCCCTACATTAGGATGAACACAGACCTCCGCAAAAAAGCGAGCAGTGACTTTGAGGAAGACCTGTACAAGCTAATGAACAACAGTGTATTTGGGAAAACCATAGAGAACCTCCGCAAGCGAGTCAATGTCAAACTAGTACGTGCAAACGAGGAAAAGAAACTGTGGAGTCTTATAGCCAGCCCAGCATTTGCACAGGCAAACATATTTGATGATGACTTGGTAGCCATTCAGGTTCGCAAGAGCCACCTAGTCCTCAATCGGCCTATATATGTGGGTATGAGCATCCTTGATCTCTCAAAATATCTTATGTATGACTTCTACTATAACAAGATGAAGGCTCAATATGGGGAGTGCTGCCAACTCCTTTACACAGATACCGATTCCCTTCTTCTTGAGATCCAGACAGAGAATGTATATGAAGACATGATCACACAGGCAGACCTCTATGACACATCCAACTATCCAAAAGATCACTCCCTCCACAGCATAACAAACAAGAAGGTCTTAGGGAAGATGAAGGATGAGTGTGCTGGAGTGGCCATCGCTGAGTATGTTGGCCTGCACCCCAAGATGTATTCAATCCTGGAGGCTGGTGGCCCAGAGGCCAAGAATATCAAGAAGGCCCAGGGTGTGAAAAAGAGCGTTGTGAAAAAGCACATCCATCATGAACACTATAAAGAAGCCCTCTTCAGCAACAGGACCTTCGGCCATTGTACGTATGTGTTGCGGGCTGAGCGTCACCATATCTATGGACAGTACCTGAACAAGGTAACGCTGTCTCCCTATGACAGCAAGCGCTGGATTGCAGAAGATAGGGTGAACACCCTAGCTTATGGCCACAAGGATGCCAGAGGCCAGCAGTACCTGGCTAGGAGTGGATGATACTATATGTGATGGCAGCTGGGTATCAGGAGACACCTGGAAGAACTCTTCCTAGACAGTTGGTATAAGTTTCTCATTGTGGAATGTAGAATATTAAACCAAAATCAATGTAGCTTAAAATATTCCACTCTTGACTCATTTATCAACATTCCTCCAGAAAGCTGAAGTCTGTCTTGTTTTTTTTCCTCTAAGGGGGAGGGAGCATTAATGAGCAAGATTTTTGGCTTACTCCTGTCTCATGAATTACTTTTTTACTCAGTCAATTTTTGATGTTGCACTTATGATTGATTATTTTAACCAAGAAAAGAAAGGCTTATATACATCTGAATGACTTCATGGACAATTTTTTTTACAGTGTTCTTGTGATTTTAACCAGATGGACATTCTTGGCGAAAGTCAGTATTATTCCAAATTGTTTCCATTTCAGCATTAAGTTTCTGACTGGATTTGTGGAACCCCAGAGCTTTAGAAATTGTTTTGTAACCTTTTACAAATCGATAGGCATATGTGACATTTTACAGAAGTCTTCAGCAATTTCTTTGGTAAAGGGACATTTTACTATCTTTGGCGGACATGTAAAAAAGCTGAAAAGTTTTGGATTCAAATACTTAATTCAGAAAATTTTACAGATTAATATACAATTGCAACCAGCGGCTTTTCTTCTGGGATTGATGGATAAACATTTGGAAAAAAATGTTTTTATATATCATAAGTATGAGATTAATATATACATATATGATGGAACCTATATAGAGACTAAATTGAGTCCTTGGATTGGAGAAAAGACAATATTTATATTTGATCTGTCCCCGTCCACACACACACACAAACACAGCCAGCCGAGGGTTAAGGAAGCAGTTGGCACACACCCAGGTCTTTATCTTCAACTTGGCAGCGATATACACACCGTCTGCCAAGTGCTTTATTTCCACAGAAACAGAAAGATAATATACTCAGTGTACAAGAGTCCAACAAAAATAAATATTCCTCTCAGCAGTTTCGGACAAGGCTTTAGTGACTATCCAAGGTTTATTTTTGTTCATCACAGGGATCACTGGCCACCACCCTCTATTATATAGTCTCTGGGGTGTGGTCCAGTGACTCAGTTCTAATCCCTAGCACGCCTCCTGAGCTGCTGCAGTCGTTTATCACGCCTTCGGAGGCGTGCGTCCAGGAATGATGTCTCTCCTTCACTCTCATCCGAGACACCTGTCTCCCTGCTAATCTCCTCTCCCTCGGCCAACACCTGAGACAGTGCCAGAGGGGAGGGGCCTGGAGAGGGAGGCCTGGCTGACTCCTCTTCCTCATGCTCGGAGCTTTCTTTCTCCGATGGGATAGGCTCAGAGGGCAGGGCCACGACAATATTATTGATTTGAAACTCCTTATAAACTTTTTGTGTGAAATAGAAAAAAAGAAGATATAATTTATGATTTTGATGATTAGAAAAATATAGATGAAAATAAAGTATTTTGAACCATTACAGTAAGAAGTAATTTTATATTTGCACTTATAACTGCTGTAAAGAAAACCAGAAACTACTTTTTTCTATTACTTTCCGTTCTTTTTGTACTTTTGGCTCTGTTGTGTTTTTTTTCTTCTTTACTTTAAATTCTTGTTACTTTTTATCTCTTTCTTGAAAATATTTAATAAAAATATTACACACACAGGAACAGGTAGTCCTTGACTTAGGAACCACATGACCAGACCTATTTTTGTGATTTCTTTTTGGTGGTTAAATGAATGCTGCAGTTGTTAAGTGAATGTAATGGTTGTTAAGTGAACCCATTGTTTGCTATGGGTGTCGAGCCTCGCAGCATGCTCGACAACGCTACTGCGCGATGACAACAGCAAAGGATATACAGACGTTTACATACACATGGGGTGATGGTGGCACGGGATGCAGGCGGTCGTGTGCAGGGTGTGGAGTGGAGGTGTCATGTGCAACGTGTGTAGGGCGGTTCCTGAACGTTGCTGTGGTTCCTGAACATTGCTGCAGAAGAACACTCCTGAGCACACCGATGGCCAATACGCTGATGGGGAAGGGTAGGGTGATAATAACAGGGGCATGGTATTAAAGGAGGAAATGGACATAATGAACGGGTGGGCTATTTAAACGCTCACCTTCAGGGATCCATAGTGCCGATTTCGTTCGCTTTTGCGAATTGCAGCGTGTGTCCGGAAGCCGATGTGAATAAACCAGCATTCTGCAAAGAGCTGAACTGTGTTTGCTGAGTTTTGATTGCATCTTGCACGGAACTACTGAGAGGAAATCGGCGCTCCCCTTTTCTGGCTACGGATGGCGGAGGGCGTGGATACAGCCGCCGCTTCACTGGCCCTGGAGGAGGAAGGGCCAAAACCCAAAGCGGAGGAAACCCCGTTTGAGCCTCAGCTTTCGATTCAGCCGAAGGAACGAGGATGAAGCCGCAGTTAGGGTGAGGAGACTAGAGAGGCTGGGCTAGCGAGGGGTGTGGCCAGCCAGGCAGGATCGTGGGAGTGGTGGCAAAGCCCCACTTTGGCTGCTCCGCCGAACGCTCGTAAAGACCCAATGTCGCCTCCATACAGCGAACGGTTTTATCGATGGAGAGAGAGGTGTTGGGTCGACGATGACGGGGAGTGGAGCTACTCAACAGGACTGGGCCAATCCACCATAGAAGTACTCCGGGAGCGGTTTGGGGAAGCCAGCTTCTGTGACGCACAGTCCTGGCAACCGTGGTTGACGGGGACTGACTCTAACTCTGGCTGGCACCCTTCCTCTACAGGACAAGAGACCCGGTTCCGGTTAGCCAGCCCCAAGTTGCGGGTGGGCCCTTCCCTAGGCAGTGGTTCTCGCCCGCCTGCCACACACCATCCAACACCCCAACCTGTTAGATCAACAGCTATGGGACCAGTACTTGGCCCGCTTCGCTCAGCTCCGGGACAGGCTGCCGGGAAAAGGCAACTCTTGCATACAAATCCCAGGCTGACAAGCACCGAGCTCCTGCTCCACCTTTACGGGTAGGGGACATGGTATATCTTTCTACTAAATACATCAAATTAAGGCTCCCCAGTAGGAAACTAGGACCAAAATACCTGGGCCCCTTCCCCATTGTCAGGGTTATCAATCCAGTCACCGTAATGCTGAAACTCCCTCCGTTACTGGGGAAAATTCACCCTGTATTTCATAGTAGCCTTTTGAAACCAGCTAAACAAACCCAGAAAAACTGTGATCGTCCTGGTCCAATCACAGAGGGTCATTATGAAGTGGACAAAATATTAGACTCTAAGATACAAAGAGGGAAGCTGTACTACCTGGTTAAATGGACAGGATATCCAGTAGAGGAGGTGTCCTGGATACCATATACTGACGTACACGCCAAACGGCTATTGCGACGGTTTCATAAATTAAATCCACAGAAACCGCGGTTAAGCGCTAATGGTGTACATTTGTCTCTTACAGAGGGATCCTTGGTGAAAGGGGAGCTGCCTGTCGAGCCTCGCAGCACGCTCGACACTACCACGCAATGACAACAGCAAAGGATATACAGACGTTTACATACACACGGGTTGATGGTGGCACGGGATGCAGGCGGTTGTGTGCGGGGTGTGGGGTGGAGGTGTCGTGTGCGACGGGTGTAGGGCGGTTCCTGAACGTTGCTGCGGTTCCTGAACGTTGCTGCGAAAGAACGCTCCTGAGCACACCGATGGCCAATACACTGATGGGGAAGGGTGGGGTGATAATAACGGGCCTGGTATTAAAGGAGGAAATGGATGTAATGAACGGGCGGGCTATTTAAATGCACACCTTCAGGGATCCATAGCGCCGATTTCATTCGCTTTTGCGAATTGCAGCATGTGTCTGGAAGCCTAGGTGAATAAACCAGCATTCTGCAAAGAGCTGAACTGTGTTTGCTGAGTTTTGATTGCGTCTTGCACAGAACTACTGAGAATGGGCTGCCATGTTAGTTTTATTTAGCCAGTAGGCATGGGTCTTGATCAGCCCAGGTGCTATCCAGCTCTTAGTGCTATTGTCCCACTGTTGGATGTTTGCTACTGTGATGGTGACTGGTTCCTGTTCTGGGAGATTGTTGTGGTCTGTAGCCATTTTGCATTAGTGTTACGTGTTTTCTCTTTATCCCAAATTATCATATCCATCAGCTTTGGCTTGGTGCCTTGCTGGTGTTCTGCCATCAGTTGGGGAAGGAATGGGGGAACAAATAGGCAATAAAGTTGTATACTTTTATGATGGGAAATTGGGAGGGAGGAATTGACAATTGAAAAAAAAATAGAACATTTTGAAATCTAGTTTGTACTGGCACACTGACATCTTCAAGGCCATTTGCCCTAAGAGTGGATTTTCATCAACCCAAACACCTCAGCATTTCCCAAAACATCTTGGTGGTGCCAGTTTGGCTACACATGGACAGACTCTGGGGGAAGGGTTAGGGCAGGGGTATCAAACTCAAGCCTGGGGGCTGGATCCGGCCCACAGGGTGCTTAGATCCAGCCCACAGGGCCGCCCTGGAAACAACAAAAGAGTGACTCACAGTGCCAAGCTCCATTTTTGCTGACAGGGTTGCAGGAAGCCATCGCAGCTGAAAACGGAGCTCAGGAGGCTGTTTTCTGTGGCAGAGCGCTTGAGCCACCACAGGTGCCCCTTGACATGAGTGACGTTGAGCTGGCCACACCTATCCTGGCCACACCCACTCTGCCCCCCCCCCCAGGTCAAACACAACCCTAATGTGGTCCTCAATGAAATAGAGTTTGACACCCTTGGGCTAGGAGTTTAGTTCTGTATTGGCACATGGGAATTTTAGATTCTGCTTGACTTTACTGCAATCAGCATCTCTTAGTAAAAGTGCCTTTTCACTTCAACCAAATGGAGTCTAGAGTTTTACTTTCCTAAGGGATCAGACTGGGGCAGGTTCTTCCAGTACTGTTCAATTTCTGCTGTTGGTGCTTCTGCTGTTACTGTGTTGTTGCACAATAGTGGTCCTGAACTATATTAGGAATCCTTATATTCATTTCTAAATTAAAGGAGAGGGGCAGTTGCTTAGTAAGTACTAACATTTTGGCTCCGATTAGTGCAATAAACAATAACAATAGAAATTACCCATTGCAGCCACTAGGTGGTGACATTTATACAATGATAAAATCCTTAAATACTGTATCAAAGGCCTGTTTGACAAATTAATGAGAAGATGCTTGCCTCTTCTTCAGTGGCAGTTTGTTTCATAACAGGCCATACTAGTAAAAAAGCAGATTTGTTCATCCTTAACTAAGTGTGTATTAAAGTACAGGATAAATTATGTGGAAATAAGCAATACTACTACTATTACCTTGAGCCTGAGCCATGTTAGATTTTCAACATTATACTGAGTATTTTAATTGTATTTGGAGGTAAATAGTAACTAATGGATATGCTTCAGCACAGAAACTATGAAGGATCTTGAAAAGGTCCCCCCCACCCCCACTAGCTGCAGAACAGTTTTATGGGCTAATTTCAATTTCTGTTCCACTTTAAACTGTTCTGCATGCAATCATCACTAGTGTTTATGACCCTCACGTGAAGAATGATAATTCCCTAATTCTATATGCTGGAATCAGTAAGAATGATGTTTTCTCCAGATACAGTTTTAGTTTCTTCTCCCAAAAGCTCAGAGATTGAGCTGCTTGAAAAATCCAACCATGAATATTTTGGATATTCAGACATACCCAGTCCTTACTGGATATAGCTGGATATTCCATATTTTATTGGAATACAACTTATTTTATAGTCTTGATCAGCAAATAATATTTTCTAATGATCATGATGGGAAAAGATCTTAATGACTGTAAATATTCAGTCTAATTAATGAAGAACATTACATATAGCTCATCTGTATCCAGAGATATATGGTAATGCAGCAGGATGATTAAAATGATGTGCTATGGACCAGGCAGATATTAAAGCATGACTGAGGGATAAAATTACCAAGAATCAGGATATGAACTTCCAGGGTCAAGAATGGCCCAAGAACAGCTAGATCCCTTTCTACATTGTCTTCTAAAGTAGGATAGAATGGGAATGTTATTGATTTGGTCATTTGGCCATATCAAAAGTACAAAACTGATACAAGTATACAATTAAGTGCAGAGAAAACAGCAGGAAAATTGTTTTTTAAACTGTAGCAATATTTCATGAGAAGATTGAGGATAGTTGGTCAGAGTCCGACAATAATAAGAGATGAGTACACAGAGGAGCTCTGTGTGTAAAAGAACTGTGGGAAGTGTGTAAGGACTAAGGTGTACTCCATTTTGGGCAGATTGATCACCTGAATTCTAGCATAGCATAGAAAAGCCAAGAATGTGTAAGGCTGTACGTGCGGTGCATAAGAGTTTTGCTCTTTTATAGTTGGTTATTTCATTTGCAGGTTTTTGCCTTAGTTCTATTGCTGCTGTTTCTATTTTGGGAATCAAGGATCTACAACTATCTAATTACTCAGTTATGGTGGCAATGGATGCACCACTTGAAGGCTTTCACTCATTATTAGGTCAGGGATAGGTCATCATGGGTCCTCCTGGATTCATTATTAATTGAAGAAGGTCTGTTATGGTGTTAGCCAGATGTGTTTTAAATATCTTAAGATCATAGTTTTGGTGTCCTACTGATATTCCATTTAGATTCTACTGTATTATGCTCTGTAGGTTGCGTTTTTTGGAAGCCAAAATGTTAGTTCACGCAGATAGGCAGGCTGTGTGACTTCAGAGTTAGATGGCCAATTCCAGAAGATGCTGTCACAGCAGTTGTACTTGCAGGAGTTTTTGGGTAGAATTCAATAGTTTAAAACTATAACAAATAGAGAAATAGTGCATTAGCTCCTCTGATTTCCCCTTGTGGTTTCAATCTAGTTTAAAGTGATGATTTTAATTTTAAATTTTAAAATAGTTCGAGACCAAATTATTTGAGAGATATGTTGACCTATATGACCCCTCCCGCCTTCTGAGTTTATTGAAACTTTACTGCTCTTCTTTGAAAAACAGCTTGATAGATGGGCCCAAATGAGAAGGCTTTTAATTTTTCCCATATTTTTAATTAAATATTTTGAAGGAGATGAATGATCAAGAAAAAGAAATAGAAAAAAGGATAAAAGAATAACAGAGAAATGAATAAATGGATACTTTACGTTTATATAACTCATTAAAACAGTTCCATCCTTATATATTCTTCCATTTATTCTTGATAGCTCTCTCCCAAGGGTTTTACTGAGTTGCTAGTAGAATGTTTTTAGTTTTAGTTTTAGTTTAATCTTAATGGTAATTTTTTGCTGGCTTTAATTTTATTGGTGATTCTTTTTTTTTTTTATTGAAAAAGTTTTCAAATACAAGTTTTTCCCCCTTTCCCCCCCCCTTCCCTAACCCCCCCTCACCACCCATCCCCCCCGTGACTTCTTCACAACAATAAGCTAATTCATAACATAATACATAATATTTTACCATTTCCTTACTCCCTCCTCAAAATACTGACCCTTAACATAATATTCTTATAACTCCCATTTTCGCAATAATCTGCCCTTTTTCTCCTCCCCCAAACTTATAGTATATTATTACAACAGCATAACATTTAATCTTTTATATATATTAATATGACATTTCAAAGCAGCCTTCTCCCTACATCCAAATTTAACATTTATTCAGTTCTATCCAATTCCTCCACTAAATATATGACTTAAAAATCCTTTTTCTTAAACTAATCAATCAGTAAACTAACCTATTTCAACCTAATTTCCTGCAAAATTACCATGCAATACAATTCTAAATATAATCCACTGCCCACTCTACTAAAATATACATATATCTATATATGCATTCCATTTTATAAAAAGAAAAAAGACAATAACTTTAAATTTATAATCCATATAATATCTTCTTTAATGTCTTTCCACTGGATTGTTAAATCCATCGTCCATAATAGGGTAAGATAACATGCTGGTGCAACAGTTTGTTCAAGATCTTCAATCATCTTCTGCCCCCATCAGTAATAAATATCCTCATATATATATAAAAGTAAAAACAACCACCCGAGTGACATTATAATTATATTCCATATAGTTGTAATTGTGGTTTTCATCAGGATTATTAATTCCCATCATCCTAGTGGGTAACATCCAGATCTTCTGCATGCCCCAGCGTGACTCTCTTGCCTTGTAACTCGAAATAGTTATAATATATTTACCAGTAAAAGAAATCCAAAGTAGATAATTCAAATCCAAGAATGTAAGGCTCTTTTCACATCCCAAAATCACGGCATTGCAGAGATCTGCCACTATCCTCAAGATAGTATTAAACAGTAGTTCGCCACCACTATCTTTTCACATATTCATTCATTTTTTAAAGTCCCTGGCTTCACTGTTGCTTGGTTTAGAAACTACTATTTCTATGAGATCTATTTCTTTTCTTTTTCTTTTGCGGGTTGAATTTCCATCCTGGTTTCCTTCCTACAAATTGTGTATCAGCTGATCGATTTTCATTCTGCTTTATAAGTTGATCTTGTTGGTTTTGTTTTGTTATCTCGTCTTTCTTTTCCATCACTTGTATATCAACTGGTTGATTTACGCACTTGTCTGTGACTTGATGATTCATCACATTGGAGTCGGATGACACTGCTCTCATATTTATAGACAGTCCAGCTGGGGTATCCAGGGAGTCCAAAGACAATTTATCTACCACAGCCTCTGTAATTTGATATTTTCCCTTTGTTTCCAACTCCTTTTGCTTGTCCTGTATTGTGCTTAAAGATGTTAAATTCATTTTTAAAATTTTTTGATAAAATTCTTCCGCTTTTTCAACAGTGTTCAGTTGGTATCTTACTCCTTGGTGTCTCAATATTAAACCAACTGGGACATCCCACCTAAATAGGATATTTCTTTTTTTTAACTCAGTCACTAGAAAACCAAATTTCTTCCTCTCCATTAACATCTTAGGCGGGAGCTCCTTAAAAATCCAGATCTTTCTTCCATGAAATTGCAAAGTAGAATTAAAAGAGTTCTGCACAATATTATTCCTAATTTCTTTATCTGTAAAATAAATCACCACATCTCTAGGCAATTGCCTTTGCTTTGCCAACCAGGAGTTTATTCTATAAATTCTATCAATCCTGCAAAACACTTCATCAGGTTGAACCTTTAAAATCCCAGCCAGAATTTCAGAAGATATTTTCCTTAAATCATCTCTGTTATTTTCCTGCAGACCTCTCAGTCTAATTGCATATTCTGTAAAATTATATTGGATCATTAAAACTTCTCTTTCAATCCTCTGTTGCACATTTTCTTCATTACCAGTCTTTTGATCAACCTCCATTTTAGGTTTGTCTTCTGAACTATTATCCTGAGTGTTTGCCAAATCCTTTTTAATTTTTTGGATCTTGTCATCCAAATTCTCCTCAGTTTCTTTCATTTTAGACTCTAATAGTTTAGTATTTGCATCCAACTGAATCAGAAAGTCTGATAAACCGTTAGCTGTTTTTAAAATCTTTCGATCCAAAAAGTCAAACTTTGATTTCACCAATTCACCAATTTCTTTAATTTCCTGCTTAAATTTTTCAAGTTGCTGGTTCACAATCTCATCCCTTCTTACAATCTCTTCAAGGAGAAATTCTATTATATTAAAGTCAGGTTTCTGAGACTGGAGAGTTAGAACTTGTTCATGTAATTTGTTAATGGGGGAATCCCCCACACCACTGCCTGTTTGTCTAACTGTATAAGTCTCAGTGCCATTTTCCACACAGACAAGATTTACTGGAAAAGAGAAAAAAAAGCTTGTTTCCAACCAAGATCAATATCAGATCCCCAGGGAAAAAAACAAGAAAAAAAAAAACAAGAGTGAGAATGAGATTTTGCCTTCAATTACAGCCAGAAGTATTCATTCCGCTACTTTGTAATAGAAAACGGAAGGACTTTCCCTTTCAGCCTCTCTTCAAGCCGCAGCAGTCGCCATTTTAAAAATCTTTTTTCCTTTCACTTCTTAAACAACTTCAGTAACTTTTCTAAAATAAAAAGAATACTTGCGCTTCAGGATCAGAGGTCCAGCTCACGTCTTCTTTAATTAATTTAACAAATTTACAGGCTTGCTTTTGCCACCTAGCTCTGCGTATAGCAGAGATCTCCCAGAGCCCGGAGCATCGGCTGGGGATACGGGGAGTCTCTTCCGCTCCGTCCCAAAAGTAAATAAAAAACTTTTGGGATTAGGCAGAGGACTCTACCCACCCCAGCCGGCTCTATCTCCGTTTCCTAATGGAAACTGAGTTTTTTCGAGCTGCCATTCCGCTATAAAGGTGGCTCTTACAGGCAGTGGGTTCGACGATCCCGAAGGAGCGTCCGGCGGGGACAAACAGCAAACCGGAAGTCCAATTTTATTGGTGATTCTTAATGATGTTTCTGATACTGATCTTTTATTGTTATAAATTGCTTTGAGTGGGATTTTCTTGTACAATAGCCTGTACATATTGTAAATAGAGAAATAAGTTGGAAATTCTGTATCCAGAATGCTTGATAAAGGGCAAGGAGACAGAAGCTGTAAATACAGTTCAACATATGGATCTGGGAAAGATAAGTTTTGAATTTCAGTACCATGGACAGTTGTTTGTAGCAGGGTGAAAAAAAAAGTCAAGTTTCAGAATCATGGAACAAAATTCCATCATCATCTTTCTTTGATCATAATAAAAAAAGGCATTCTCGAATCTTCTTTAAACTAAGGAAGAAGAGGGGAGAGAGAGAGAGTGAGAGAGAATCAGTGTGTGTGTATGTGTATGTGAGAGAGAGCTGCAATTAGATGTCTATACCATGTGAAAGTTTTTACAGTCATGCTTGTATCTTGATATCAACCAGTGGCTTGTGCAAGACTTTTGAACAGAAAGTATTCTTGCCCTAAGCTCCCTGAGAGATATGCTATCATCTTTGTAATGTGATTGGAAAAACCATTAAAATTTAAATCTGCAATGTTGCAATTGTAAAAAATTTCAGGCTTGGGGACAGGAAAGGAGGCATTTTGCGAGATATCTTGTAGAGAATTCATCAAAGAGGGTATTTGTCTTTGGAACTAAACTAATTGATGAGTTGATTATTTAAACAAATGCGCCATGGTGGCACAGTGGTTAGAATGCAGTACTGCACTGCAGGTTACTTCTGCTGACTGCCTGCTGCCAGCAGTTCGGCAGTTCGATCCTCACTGGCTCAAGGTTGACTCAGCCTTCCACCCTTCTGAGGTCAGTAAAATGAGGACCCAGATTGTTGGGGGCAATATGCTGACTCTGTAAATCGCTTAGAGAGGGCTGTAAAGAACTATGAAGTGGTATATGTCTTGGTGCTATTGCTATTGCTATTGCTTTTCTATCATAACAAGCTTGGCATTAAGTATGGTCAGGAAACCACCAATTTGTGTTTAGATTCCAAGACAATATACTGGTTAGAAAAATCTCCTGATTTGTAGGCCAGCTCCTCAGCCACCACAGCAAACTGGTTCTCATGTGAATCATTGTTATTCCATGGAGTATATGATGAGCTTGTACCATGCTGGGAAACCTGAGCAATCCATATCTGATATGTATTGTCCTTAAGCCCTTTCTCAGATCTCTTCTATACTTGACTAATCCTTTTATCATGCATGTAAGAAATCATTAAGAAGTTCGTTTCAATTGCTAAGTAATTTTCTTGCTAATTAAACAAGCTGGCATAAGAAATGGAAGATTAAACAACATAAGACAGTATTGGACAAAGTAAGTAAGCAACGTGGTTAAATCCTGAGATAGAAGAACTAGTAACTTGTATTAAACCCTTCTGGAAGTTTTCCATAAAAGCAGGACTTTCTTTTTCTCTCTTTCTAATAGCATATAATCTCCAAACCAAAGATACCCATGAACTGCTCCTCCTTTTTTTCAACCCTTCTCTGCAAAGGATATGGCATATGTTATGGGCCCTGAGGTTCTGCTTAAGAAGGTAGCATCCAATTAAGTAAATTAAATTTGCTTTATTAGTTTTGTATTGATTGCTGTCTGTGTGGCATTCAAAAATAAATGTAAAAATCTGCATAATGATCCAACTGGATATTTCTCTATAATATCTTTCATCAGGCAGCAGTGGCTGAGATTTGTTTATCTGCCTAGATACCAACTTGCACAAAGGCAGTCTCTTTTCAACTTATCCAGGCTAGTTCACTTTAGACTGGCAACAAGTCTTGGTAATTTCAATAAATAAGTAAAAGAGGTTAAGAATGTCATCTTCCAGTTTAACCCTCCTCAGGGTCACATCTTAGATCTGCAGAAGGTGACTGGGAATTTTCACTTTTAGAATAATTGGTACTCTTGGGGGCTTTCCTCCCAAGGCAGATACAAGCTCCAAATGAATGATTTTCATCAAAGTAATACAAAACGTGGGATTAACGTCCATTTCTTCATTTGCTGCATTCTTGGTAACTATAAATATTTTCCTCCAGCAGCTAATCTTTCCATTAAAAGAAGAATTGTGCCAAAGGAAATTTCACATCTTTTTTAATGTCACTACAGTAAAATATGTGTTTCTTTGGGCTTATGTCATGTCCCACTAATGTGGCACAAAACTCTGCTAATCATTTTAAAGGACACATACTTATGATGTTGGCTTTGCCCCATTCCCAGTCTGCAGCTAAAGATCTATTTAGCTGTCCCAGTTTTTAAAACTTAATAAATTACTTTTAAAACTGCTATTTCCCGCCTGTCCCCATACAATTTTTGGTCTGGATGCAAAGCTATGTGCTTTGTCAACATTGTAGTCAGGACAGAGCTCAGCATATATTTGCTACATGAGTGTGCTATGGTCACACCCCTTCCCCTCTGATCACTAGGAATTGTCCTCCATGGCCATCTCAACCTTAGGACCGATAGGACACCTGGCTTCCATAACCACCTTCTGTGGGGCTTGGGACAGAGAGTAAAGAAGTCTTAATTAGATTGTTCGTTCAGATGCTGCTGGTAAGGATGGGCTCACCAAGACTGCTCACAAAGCTTCTGCATCTCTTCCAGCCTGTTAAATTGGAATCCCTCCTCATATGAAGTATCTTCAAGTTTGCTTAGGGGGCGGTAGGGGAGAAGGAAGGAAAGAGATGCAGCTTCAGAAGGATTCCTTCCAGAACCTGCATATTCTCTTCTGGCCTCTAGGTGTCCCCTGACACACCCGAGTCCAAGTTCTCTCTGTAACCATTGCAAATCTCCGCCAAAATCAGCACTTGGTTAAACTCAGATTTAGTCATTCTGCACAGCCACGTAGGACTCAATTTGTTCACCTGCAGGAAAACAGGGGCAAGCTTAAGTCAGGCATTGCATCTCTGCTGGGAAGAAAGAAAAGGATATCTTCTTGCCAAGGAAAGGGCCAATTCTTAAATGTTCAGGGTCTTTGTGTGGGAGTCGGGGTGAAATGCTACTGGTTTGGACTGGTTCGCTCAAACCGGTAGTAATAAATGCTACCAGTTCAGGCAAACTGGTGGTAAAAAAAATGCTACTGGTTTGGGTGAACCTCTATTTCCGACGATCAGCTGTGTTGCATGATTTATATTCGCTAGAAAGCAGGAAATCCTGCTTTCTAGCGAATCTAAATCGCGCAGTACAGCTGTTCCCCCCCTCGCTGTTCTACTTACCTTTGCAGACTCAGAAAAGGCTTTTTAATCCTCCTTTTTCAGCGCTGCGCGGTAGCGCCTATGTTGCGCATGTGCATGAAGCGCATGTTTGGCGTGCACCGCACATGCGTGCACAAAGCAAACTGGTAGCAAAGTGAACCAGTAGCAGACTTCAGAGCATTTCACCCCTGGTGGGAGTGTTTCTGGACCATCTAACTGGGTATCCAGTACAGTACTATATCACTTTAAACACTGCTCCCATTTTCCCAGATGGAATTTAGAAGAAAAAAGGTTTGTGATACTGGGTAATAGATAAGTGCTATATTGTTGACAAGCGCTATTATCACCAAACTAAATCTTTGCTATAATACATGCCTGCTTCTCACCCCTTGCAACTTCCTGGGCAGTGGGATTAATTTTATGAGGAGCAAAAAGGTCTCACAACCATATCTCACTTTCTCCTAATACTCTTCCCAAATCTGATGATTGCTGATCTCTAGGCTGCCAGGACTGGGTAGGATGGCAAGAGACGTCTGTGTGAGGGCTGCTATTAAAGTTGGTTTTAGCACTCTTGTAAACCTGTGTTTAAAAATAGCCTGAAATACAACTGACAGATGGGGAGGGGGAAGAGCAGTGTAGAGAAAGAAGAGAGTCATTGTATGACCTCTGCAGCGCTTGTCAACTTTTAGACATCAGTTTAGCACTCTTCTTTAAAAATACCTGACAGGAGCAGGGAGTGGTTACTCCATGCAGTGGGAGAGCTCTTTTCTACTTCACATCATAGGTACTCACTCATCAGTCATTTTTCGGGATGCTTTTAATTAGCATGATTCTAGAATTATACTATTCCAGGATTACACTAAACCTAAGTGCAAAAAAGCCTGACCTATCAGTGGATATCAGCTAGCCAAACTCTCTTTGAATGCAGCCCTTCCTTCCTTCCTTCCTGCCTGCCTGCCTGCCTGCCTGCCTGCTTTACAGTACATTTCATCAATGTGAAGCAGTGAATATGCCTAATAAGCTTACCTGTTATGTTCCCCACAAAAACAACCCTGTGAGGTAGGTTGGGCTGAGAATGAATGACCGGCCCAAAGTAGCCCAGCCAGCTTTCAGATGCCTTTGGACCTTGCTAAATCTACCACTCTTGATTCCTCTCCATTCTACATCCCAGATTTAGAATGATCGTTAGTTTTTCCTTTTGGTAGCCTTAAAACTTCCCTCGACTTCACTCACCAGCCTCATTATTAGAGCAGATGAAAATTTCAGCACAATTCAGGTTGGCACATCTTTTTTTTTTTTTTTTTGGTCATCTCAAGGAATGGAGGAATGCACATTAACACAGCTGTAAAGAAGAGCTCTGTAACGTGCATTTATTCTACACTGGTGGTTTAGACTGGATTTTATTCATTCTTTCATTCACTTTTTATATAGTTTACTGCCCAAACCACATTGTTTCTGAGTGATATCAGAACAGTACAGGTTTTTTTCCATCAGGTTTTTGTTTATTTTGCTCCTTCTCAATGTTCATTTGTGGCCATTTGTATGAGAACAGACCAAGAAGCACTGTTAGACCTGCCCCAGCTTAGACATTTAGGAAAGAATGACCCTCAACTCCATTTGATTGAAATGATAGGTTCTTTTACTAAAGTTAAGTGGTTGCAGTGAATGTAAAGCTAGATCTGAATATTCCCATGCAAAGGTTACCCTTCCCCACTTTCCCTAGCCCTCCCCCCTTTGACCAGTCGATCAATGTCCAATAGGATGCCTTTTGTTTGTTTTGGGATGGCTTGGGTGTTTGCTGCCTCTCATTGCAGCTACATATTCAGTTCTCAGGCCAGGTATCCTTGGAGGCTGGTTCACTCCACTTTGGCAGCTCTGATTCTCATGAACATGTCACCCCTCCTGCCATTTGTCTTCTGATTCCCAAGCCCACATGTTGCCACCCCAAATTCCTTCCCCCTCCCTTGTGATTTATGGCAGGATACCAACAAACTGAAGAAGCTGAAGATGGCAGACCCTGACAAGCAGTTTGGTTGCTTCTGATTTAGGAAATTCCAAAACTCTTCTTCGACTTCTGAAATGAATATCCAGTGATATCTGGTGGAGGAAAGCCTCCTATGTGACCTGCACCAGTTTCTGCCAGGTTTTCACTGTTATTACTTCTTTCACTACCAAGGAAAGGTAGCAGAAATAAATACAGAAAAGGAAGGGAAATCTGTTTATGCATGCCTAGGAAAGTATTTGGTATAATTCTACCTGAGAGGGTAAAAGAGGTAACAATCAGTGGTGGGTTCCTCCCGGTTCGGTCCGGTTCGGCCGAGCCGGTAGCAGTGATGATATGACATCACTGAACCCGTTCTCCCCCCTGCCCTCCCACCCCCCCACGTTATTCTTACTTTTTATTTGGTCCCACCCCCAATCTATTGCTGCCTCCTGAGTCCCAGCTGATGACTAGAGGGAAAAAAACTGTTTAAACTCTTGCCATGGGGCTTCAAAGGGCCGTCCTACAGCTGATCAGTGTTAAAAGCAAACAAATGAGTTGGGTTGTAAGTGCGAGGACTGGTCGTAAGTGCGAGGACCTTCCAGAAATGACTGACCAGCTAGTCACGCCCACCTAGTCACATGAATTCCAAGCCACACCCACGAAATAAGCCATGCCCACAGAACCGGTAGTAAAGAAATTTAGAACCCACCCCTGGTAACAATGAATACAATTTGAGTACAATTTAGCTTTGCCTGCTTCAGCTGCCATAAGAAACGGGGGAGGAATTAGTTATGGGGGCGAAGGGTGGGAAGATGCAGGAGGTGTTTTTTTTTCCTTGTAGGATGTGTCTTCCTAAGAAACGAAAGTGAATCTTCAAAGGAGACGGCTGACCAACTGCCCTACATTCCTGATGGATGACGCTGCCAGACGTGATGCCACCTGACCTTTGGGAGACCTTTGGATTGGCTGATGATCAATGGACACGGGGGGTGGGGGTGGGAGAAGCTTAGTAGATGCATTTCGTGCGTTTTGCTCACTTCCAGCTTTACCTGGGTTGCGATAATTTCGTATTCAGTAAAAGTACTAATCTCTTCAAAATGATTGATTTTGGGTTTTCCTTTCCTGGATATTGAAGGAAGCATACCTGACATTAAGCTGGAAGTCACATCCAGTCATCCCGGACAAAAACCGAGGGGACTGTAAATCCAAAATATGTCAGATCGAGGGAGTGATGGAGAAGAGCAAATGGGGGCAGCAAGTTCAATGGCAGCCGCCCTCCAAGCGGAGAAAGAGAATGCAGAATGGTTGGAAAGACTCCGTTTAGAGCCGGAGGAAGCTAGATGGTCAAAAGGAGTGGGGAGGCTGCCAGACTGGGGAGAGGACCCCCGAGGGGTGACGACTTCCAGACCCCGTAAAAAGGAGGCAGAGTGGATACAAGAGCAGAAGGAATGTCTCATGATGAAACAAGCCTTGCAGCTTATTCGTGATGTAGAAGAAAGCAGAAAAAAATGTGAGTCTTTGGGAATTCCTGTGGAGAAGGGGTGAGCAAGCCCCAGGGGGGAGCCAGAAGAGACAGCCTGCGGGGGAGAGGAAGAGTTTGAGGAAGAAACATCCCAGGCTTCGGCAGCTTGAGGGAGAGATGCAGCCGGCCAGAGAACCCCAGCCCTGCAGGCCCCCCCCCCCGCCGCAGACATAAAAAGCCAAAAATCCCCCCCCCTTCCTGGGAAGTATGATGGAAATCCTAAAGCATTGGGATTTTTTCTGACCCAAGTGTGGAACCACATGCAGGATTGGGGGGAGGACTATGAATCAGAGGCTGCTAAAGTGAGAAGCGTCGCGAACGCCCTAGAGGGAGCAGCTGCTGAGTGGATGGTGGTTCTCCACAATAACAACTCCCTCTTGCTGAGAAATTACAGCCAGTTCATGGGGGCCCTTAGGAAGCGTTTTGAAGACCATTTAGCTGAACAAAAGGCGAGACTCAGAATGAAGAGCATTCAGCAGGGCCGGAGACCGGTGGCAGAGTACATCCAAGAGTTTCGTGAGCTGGCACCCTATATGACAGGCTGGTCAGAAATGGCTCTTTTGGAGAGTTTCAAGGATGGGTTGAATGAAGAGATATATCGAGATTGCAGAAGCATGGGGGTCCCCGAAGATTTGCATAGATGGTACATAGTAGCTGAGGATGTGGAGATCGAGTTGAGACGGAGCGAACTCCGAGGAAGGCATATGGGGGACCAGTCATCCTCTTTCCACCATAAAGGGGCACCAAAGATGACTGGGGGGAAGGCCGAATTCAAACCCAAGTCAAAGCCCTTCACCTGTTTCAAATGTGGGAAAGAAGGTCACCAGGCTGCTGAATGCTTCTCCAAGCCACCGCCAAAAGCTACCGGGACTGGCCCGAAGAAAGGCGACAAAATACCCGCCAAAGCCCGCGGCACCGCCCTGAAAGGAGAAGTTGTTGAGTTCACTCCCCGAAACCAGGGTGAGTTGGGAACTCCGACCAACGATGACGACAGCGAGATGGACTCCGACTCCGACACCGACGATCGGGTGAGTCACACGGAAGAACCATTACTCATCCCCGTAGAAATAAGGGTGCCCTCCAGAGGGGCTCATGCGCAATTATTAGCCCTGCTGGACTCGGGATGCACTAGGTGCATAATTAGCCCCAAAGTAGTGGAGGAAATGGGACTGAGACTAAAAACTTTAAAAAGACCCATTGCATTTTGTCAATTAGACGGGTCGATTGCAGGAGGGGGCCCAGCTAGCTTTATGACCGAACCCCTTGAACTGCAAATGGGGAATCATGTAGAGAATCTCAGATTTATTGTAGCCCCTGGTATGGAAAGACCCCTCATTCTAGGACTGCCCTGGCTTCGAAAATGGAACCCACGGGTAAATTGGAAGACGGGGGTCCTGCGCATCCGCACGGCAGAACCAACTCTGGAAAAGAAAGGCCCCTCCCTGAGAGACTACATAAAACCAGAAAGGGTGGCAGTAGCCATTAACTATATTGAGGGAGAAGAGAAAATTCCAAAGGAATATTGGGATCTCAAGGAAGTTTTTAGCAAAAAGGCATCGGATGCTCTGCCTCCCCACAGGGCCACCGACTGCACCATTGAAATACTCCCTGGGATGAAGCTTCCCAAACCAAAAATTTACCCCATGACACCTCGAGAGTTGGGGGAATTGCGAAATTTTATTGACAAAAACTTAGAACGGGGATTCATCGAACGAGCCAAACCCAAGGTAGCGGCGCCAGTAATGTTCCGCGAAAAGAAAGATGGATCCTTTCGTTTAATAGTTGATTATAGAAATATGAATGCGATTTGCATAGAAAATGTCTACCCCCTCCCACTCATGAAGGACATGTTAGCTCATTTAGGGAAGGGAAAAATTTTCACCAAACTTGATTTAAGAGAGGCATACTACCAAGTGAGAATAAAAGAGGGAGATGAATGGAAGACAGCATTTAATTGCCCACTGGGATGTTTCCAGTTTAGAGTACTCCCTTTTGGACTACAGGGAGCCCCATCTGTATTCATGCAGTTGATCAATGAAGTATTGCACGAGCACTTGTACAAGGGGGTGTCGGTCTATTTGGATGACATTCTAATCTATTCTGACAACATGGCCGACCATGTAAAGTTGGTTCGAACGGTCTTGAAGAAACTCAGAGCAGCTGAACTCTATGCCAAACTTTCTAAATGTGAATTTCATCAAGACAAAATCGACTATCTTGGATATCGTATATCGCATGAGGGAATAGAAATGGACCCTGAAAAGGTCCGGGCAGTGCTGGAATGGGCCGCACCGCGCACCCGTAAACAATTACAGAGTTTCTTAGGGTTTGCTAACTTCTATAGACAATTTATCCCCTCTTTCGCGAAAATCGCACTACCAATTACAGACTTGTTAAAAACCAAAGGGGAGGTAAGGCCCCAACCCTCGAAACCACTAGAATGGACTATGGACTGTCAAGCCGCTTTCGAAAAATTGAAACGGCTGTTTGCGGCTGAACCTGTGCTCAAACACCCCGATATGAAACAACCTTTTGTAGTACAAGCTGACGCCAGCGACGTAGCTGTAGGAGCAATACTTTTGCAAAAGAATGGAAACGGGATATTACAACCCTGTGCTTACACGTCCCGTAAACTATCAGATATGGAAAGGAGATGGGCCATATGGGAGAAAGAGGCGTTTGCAGTTAGATGGGTGCTGTTAACATGGAGACAATTTTTAGAAGGGGCGAAACACCCTTTCGAGGTGTGGACTGATCATAAGAATCTAGAAGCATTAAAAACACCACGCAAACTATCACCAAAACAGGCTCTTTGGGCCCAACATTTCAAGCATTTCAATTTCACTTTATGTTACCTTCCTGGGGGAAAAAATTTCATGGCGGACGCACTTTCCAGATTGCCACAGTACAACAGCATCAAGAAGGAAGTGGTTCAACCAATGATCCCCTTGACACAATTGGCAACACCTGTCACTACCAGAGTGCAGAGTAAAACCGAACCAGAACTCTCGGGGGATTTGCTTGAAAAATTACGAGAAGCGGTAAAAACTGACGAGTGGTTTAAGAACCACTCGAATGAATGCACACTTTGTGACGGACTAGCTTGGGTTGGATTGAAATTGTATGTTCCAACCACATTAAGGACAACCGTGTTGAAATATGCTCATGATGCCAAGGCCGCAGGACACTTTGCGTTTGTCAAGACTCTACATCTTGTTAAGAGACAATTTTGGTGGCCTGCACTTAAAAAGGACATAGAAGCATATGTGGCTAGCTGTCCAGTATGTGCCTCGGCTAAAAGACCTCCAGGAAAATCCCCTGGATTACTGCAAAGTGTGGCTAGACCGAACGCCCCCATGGAAGGAAATATCTATGGACTTTATTGTGGATTTACCAGATAGTGAGGGCTGCACTGTCATTTGGGTAAGTGACTGATTTGTTTTCCAAACAAGTACATTTCATCCCTTGCTCAAAGATCCCTTCTGCAAAAACCCTCGCAAAACTGTTTATTCGGCAGATTTACCGACTACATGGATCTCCAAAAAGAATAATTTCTGACAGGGGTGTACAATTTACATCCAGCTTCTGGTAAGAGTTTTTGAAGGTGATAGGCTCCTCACAGGGGCTAAGTTCCAGTCACCACCCTCAGACAAATGGGGCCTGTGAAAGAACCAATGGGGTGCTAGAACAATACCTGAGGTGTTACGTAAATTACCAGCAAGACAATTGGGTAGACTTGTTGCCATTTGCAGAAGTGGCATATAATAATTCCGTACACAGTAGCACCGGATTCACTCCTTTTAAGGTCGTGTCGGGCCAGAATTTCGTACCCATTCCCGAGCTACTACAAGATGATCCTCAAAATCCCTCCTTGATGGATTGGATTGAACAATTAAAGAGCACATGGGCAGTGACTCGGAAGGCATTAGATGAGGCACACCGGGCCCATAAGGTGCAAGCCGATAAGAAAAGGTCCCCAGCTCACATTTATAAAGTGGGTGATAAGGTCTATTTATCTACTAAATACTTACAGACTACCCAGAAGTCCAAAAAGCTAGGGCCTAAGTATGTGGGACCATTTCGTGTGATTAGACTAATTAATCCAGTAACAGTTGAATTGGAATTGCCAAAAACGTTGAGACGTATACATCCTGTATTTCATGTTAGTTTATTGAAACCTGAACACTCGTCTCCCTTAAGGGCTGACCAAAACACCCCTCCAATTCCCATTCTCATAGAGGGGGAGCAACATTTTGAAGTTAAAGAAATCTTGGACTCTAGAAAACACCATGGTAAGGTCCAATATCTGATTGCCTGGAAACATTTCCCTTTGTCTCAGGCTGAATGGGTGAATAAACGGGATGTTCGAGCTCCCAAGAAAGTACAGCAATTCTATACCAAATACCCAGATAAACCATAATTATTGTATATATTCTGTCTCTCTCTCTTTTCCTTCCTTTTATTTAGGAATAACGTCTCTTCTGCAAGAGGGGCCAAATGTCAGCCTCAGCTTTGCCTGCTTCAGCTGCCATAAGAAACGGGGGAGGGATTAGTTATGGGGGCGAAGGGTGGGAAGATGCAGGAGGTGTTTTTTTTTCCTTGTAGGACGTATCTTCCTAAGAAACGAAAGTGAATCTGCAAAGGAGACGGCTGACCAACTGCCCTACATTCCTGATGGATGACGCTGCCAGACGTGATGCCACCTGACCTTTGGGAGACCTTTGGATTGGCTGATGATCAATGGACACGGGGGTGGGGGGGGAGAAGCTTAGTAGATGCATTTCGCGCGTTTTGCTCACTTCCAGCTTTACCTGGGTTGCGATCATTTCGTATTCAGTAAAAGTACTAATCTCTTCAAAATGATTGAGTTTGGGTTTTCCTTTCCTGGATATTGAAGGAAGCATACCTGACAGTTATGTGGAGTAGCAGATGTTGCAGACCTGATCTTTTCAGCAAGTTTGTTGTTTTAAGGAAAATGTATAGGAACAGTGCTTTGAATTATGGAATGTTCATTCAAATTTGGAGTTAAAGATGAATGTTAAATGCAGTGGGAGCAGTAAATAATGGAAGTAAAGCATTGTGAGAATAAATGGCTTGCTTAGAAATTGGTTCAAGATTGAGCAGGGAATAAGACAAGGATCTGTGATGTTTAACACATTTATGAATAAATGTCTAAGGAATGCTTGTGGTAATGATGGGGACATGAATGTGTGTGTGTGTATTTTTGTATGCAGATGATTCCATGTTACACAAGAACATAAAGGATTTCCAGCAAATGTTAGGTAAATTATATAATGCACAGAGAGGAAGGAACTGAAAATTAATGTGTCAGAGACCAAGGTAGTTGTATTTTGACAGGGGAAATGAAATAAATGATTGCAGGTTATACATAAATGGAAACAAAATAGAGCAATTCAATGAATTTGTGTACTTTGGTAGTTTATTAAAGGGTATGAAACTGAATAGAGAAATTTTAACATATGCAACTGTTGGTTGATAGGTGATAGGTAAGAGGTAATCTATTGCAAGGAATTACTATTTGGCTGAAAGAAATTACAGTGGCTGCATATGGGTGTGTTTCTGTCTACCTTATTATGTGAAAGTAAGACTAGGGAGTATAAAAAGACATGTAAAAGTAAATTGAATGCAATGGGAATGAGAATGGGCTATTTAATGAATGTGCGTGGTAGAAGAAGAAGGATGGGCTCAAGAATGAATAGATGATGAATGAACATACAAAAATGAGTGAAACCACCTCATAACTCCTTTTGTATTAGTTATAGAAAGGGAATTAATGAGGATGAAACTAAAATTAATATACGAAGATGGACTGAGTGAATTGAGGGGGAGATGAAGATTGAAAGGGTGGTGGCTGACAAAGTTAATGATATTTTCAGACAGTGAGAGGTGAAAAAAATAAAAGGCAATTATGAATCAGTGTATGGATATGGAGAAAGCAAGATAAGAAGATATGGAAAAATAAAATTAATGGTATTGGTATAAGCTACATTTAATTAGATTTTCCTTTTCTTTCCCCTTGTTTCATGCCTTTAATTTCTTTGGCCCAGTGTTTCCTATCCTTTTGAAAATATTGCTTAACCCAAAGGAGAATATTATAATTGATATCACGTACAATAGTACAAGATATAGCAAAGATAAAGTCTCCTTTGGATCAAGCTAAGCTCTTTGTAACTTCGTGGACGCCTCCGTGGAGATTTCTTGGCTTCATTAGCAAAGTGGTTTGTTACTGTCTTTTTTCAGTATTTTTTTTTCAACTTCCCAGTCTAGTTTACAGCCAAAGTATTTCCTGGACATTTTCCATTCCAGTCCTGACCATTTCCTTACTTTCCATTTATGCCTTCACAAAGCCCACCCAGTTTCTGCCTTTTGCTGACAGGCGAAGTATAAGTTTACCATGTAATAACAAATATGCATTTCAAATATTTGATTTTTGGTTAAGATTAAAAATTAAAATTAGGAATGGGCTGTTCTTGAAAATCAATAGTTTTGAAGTGTAGTGATAAGATTCTCCACGTACATATATTGTCATGTCCTCTTTTCCTACTAGCAGAAATAAAAATACAACAGGCTGCTGGATAAACTCCAGTATCCTATTTCCAAGAGGGAGAAACAGATTTTGGGAGAAAGCACAAAAGCAGAATTCAAGGGCAATACTTCTCTTGCTCTATTTTTTCCAATCATATTTTGTGGCGCTTGAAGCAGAAGATCAAAATTATGCTCTACACCAGGGGTCTGCAACCTTAAACACTCAAAGAGCCATTTGGTCCCATTTCCCACAGAAAAGAAAACACCGGGAGCCACAAAACCTAGGTGGGTGTGGCCAACTCAACATCACTCACTCCCACCCAGTCACATGACCCTCCCAGCCACGCCTACCCAGGTTTTGTGGCTCCCAGTGTTTTCTGTGGGAAACAGGTATCTCTCTGTCTGTGTCTTTTTCTCTGTCTCTTATCTCTGTCTCTGTCTCCTCTCTCCTCTCTCTCAGGCCAGGCGAGGAGTGACTGGAAGGGAAGGGCAAGGGTCAGGCCAGCCAGTGGTAGGTTCAGCCGATAGGGAGCCACAGCAGGGGGACGAAAGAGCCACATGCGGCTCTGCAGCCGCAGGTTGCTGACACCTGCTCTACACAATGCTAAAAATATAAATTAAAACAAGATACTCATATACTATATGATTAACATTTAGCTTCTTGTAAAGATAAGTCCAACTTTATAGAAAGTGAATGCCTCCAGTCAACCCCATATCATGGAGGTGTGATTATGCCCACTGTCTGGATAACAATCTAGAAAAAAAACTATAGTGCAATTTTAATTCTTCAGCAAATAGCACACACACACCCTCCAGTGAACTGGATTGTGTAGAGGCAATTGTTGGTGCTTCTAAGTAAAAGGAACTGACAGCCCTAATCATTCTTGTAATTAATTTCCTTATTGGGGTTATTTGAATTACCTCCTGAATATTCATGACTATCTCAGCACTTTTCCACTCTTCATTTGAAGTAATGTATTCCTATGTTTCATAAATCAACCTTGGAGGTGACATTTCTTTTCCAGTATCAAGACTTGGCTGAAGCAGAAACAGAATTCAGTGAGATACAAATTCAGAGCATTTTTGCCATTATAGAGAGAATAACTCGGGTGTCTGATATCTTCTACTACAGGATATCTGACCAAGTGTCTTTTGCCACTCCACACCATTTTGTTCACCTAAAAGCTTCACATCGAGGGGAGAAGCAGAAGCAACTGAAATACATTAAATCAAGAAGGAGGAGGTCCTCAGGATTTGCTTACTATCTGTGTTTCCCCTGAAAATAAGACCGGGTTTTATTTTCTTTTGGGCCCCAAAATAAGCACTAGGGCTTATTTTCAGGGGGTGTCTTATTTCCCCCCCCCCATGTACAGGAGGCCATGCGGCACACCAATATCACTGCTGCAAGGCAGGGGTGGTGGAGCTGCCCCACATGCCCCCGCACTGGCTTACCTCAGGGTCCCCGCAGCCAGGCCACCCACGCCCCGACACCTGCCTCACCTCAGGGTGGCAGCTCCAGCAGCCCTGTCCAGCAGGACCCCATGTGGCCGACGGCCCAGTTCTTCTGCTTGCTCGCAGCCACAATGGAGGCTCCTATTCAGGTGTGAAATTTACTTACCTTCCCTACCAGTTCACCAATGTGTGCATGCCATCATCTGCGCATGCACAAAGCCTTCTGTGCATGTGCAGAGGCTTAAAATGTCACAAAAAAGTGACGTCATGACATCAGCATGGGTGGGTGGAGCCTCCTGCAGCTACTGCTACCGGTTCACCCAATCCAGATAGAACTGGTTGGATTTCATCCCTGCTCCTACTGAACATGTCTGCTAGTGCTGTAGCTCCATCACCATCCCACCTCGTCTCATGGCCGTGGCACAGCGAGCAACCAGATAGAATGGGTGGGCAGCCCTCTGCACAAACTCTTAAGTAGGTTTATTTAGGGTGGGTAGGGCTTATATTAGGCTCAAGCGTAAAAAAGATGCCAGGGCTTATTTTCAGAATAGGTTTTATTTTCGGGGAAATGGTATCAGAATTGACTGGTCTGTTGAATTTAGAATCTTGTGCTTGTATCCTTATGACAAGTTGCTTGAAGAAGAAAAGAAGAAGAAGAAGAAGAAGAAGAAGAAGAAGAAGAAGAAGAAGAAGAAGAAGAAGAAGAAGAAGAAGAAGAAGAAGAAGAAGAAAGCAATTCTTTTAGACTTTAGCATAGTTGCTAATAGACTATGATATCCAAAATAAATTAATATCCATGGATTTTTGTGAGAGCTCCATCTTTGAAACAGAAGAGGGGAAAGAAATGCAAAAACAACAACCCATAGTTAAAGGAAAACCCTTAGATTAAAGAAATAATCATTGTACTTTTTCAGTTAAGTTGACTGTTGTTTTGAGATACCCTACTTTACATGGCAGGAATTGCAGGGTTTGTTCTAGCATTGGTCTCTGTTTTGGGCTAAGAGGATTTTTGATTCAGGTAATACAAATTACCTCCCTGCCCAACCCTATCCTGCTATTCTCCCTTTTGGCACTCTACTAATCTCAAATATGAGATGTGGTTTTGCAGTCAAAGTATGATATTAATAGAATTACAGAGTTGGAAGGGACCTTGGAGCTCTTTTAGTCCAACTGCCTGCTCAAGCAGGAGATTCTATACCATTTCAGACAAATGACTGACCAATCTCTTCTTAAAAGCCCCAGTGATGGAGCACCCATAACTTATGAAGGCAAGCCATTCCACTAGTTAATTGTTCTCACAGTCAGGAAATTTCTTCTTAGTTCTAGGTTGCTTCTCTCCTTGATTAGTTTTTATCCATTGCTTCTTGTCCTGCCTTCAGTGCTTTAGAGAATAGGTTGACCCCCTTTTCTTTGTGGCAGCCCCTTAGATATTGAAACACTGTTATCATGTCAGCCCTATTCTTTCTTTTTATTAGACTAGATATACCCAATTCCTGGAACTATTCTTCACATTTTAGTCTCCAATCCCATAATCATCTTTGCTGCTCTTCTCTGCACTCTTTCGAGAATCTCAACATCTTTTTAATATTGTGGTGACCAAAACTCGATGCAATATTCCAAGTGTGGTCTTACTAGTGCAGTAAAAAATGGTACTAACACTTCACATGATCTTGATTCTATCCCTCTGTTAAGGCAGCCTAAGATTATATTTGCTTTTTTGGCAACTGCATCACACTGCTGGCTCGTATTTAAGTGGTTGTCTCCTAGGACTCCTAAATCCCTCTTGCAGTTACTGCTATTGAGTCAGGTAATTTATACCTGTTCATTTGGATTTTCTTGCCTAAGTGTAAAGCCTTACTTTTCTTTCCACTGAGTTTCATTTTGTTAGATAGGGCCCAGTGTTCAAGTCTGTTGAGATCATTCTGGATCTTGAGCCTCTTCTGGAAATTGTATGAGTTTCTCTTCTATCCCCTCATCTAAATTGTTTATGAAGATGTTGAAAAGTACTGGGCCTAAGACAGGACCTTGGAGGAACCCACTATATACCACACTTTTTGGAGTATAAGACACACTTCCCCCCACCCTAAAAGAGGGTGGAAATGTTGGTGTGTCTTATACACTGAATACAGCCATTTTTGGCCTCCTGAAACCCCATCCCGTATGTCCCGTTTTTGCCAAAAACAGGCCTGTTTTTGGCAAAAATGGGGCATGCAGAGGGTTGGGGGGGCCTGCAGAGTGCTCCTGGGAACTGGGGAGGGCAAAAATGTAATGTGTGGAGTGTTTGGGAGGCCAAAAATGGGGCCATTTTTGCCCTCCCCAGCTCCCAGGAGTACTCTGCAGGCCTCCCAAACCCTCTGCAGGCCCCATTTTTGCGAAAAACGGGCCTGTTTTTGGCAAAAACGGGCCACACAGAGGGTTTGGGAGGTCTGCAGAGTGCTCTTGGGGGCCGGGGAGGGCAAAAACTTTTTTTTCTTGTTTACCTCTTTGAAATCTTGGTGTGTCTTATACTCCGGTACATCTTATAGTCTGAAAAATACAGTACTTCTCTCTATGTAGATGCAGTTCTAAGTACTACATGTTGAGTGCAGTTGGTCAGCCAATTATTAATCCATCTTGTGATAATCCTGTCTAACCCACATTCTTTTATCTTATCAAGTAGTAGATTGTGGTCTAATTTATCAAGTTAATGCAGCAAGAATAAAGGGAAATAAAATGCATTCTAAAACAGAAAAATCTTCACAATTTCTTATTCTATTTCTCCTTACTGCTTACCCTTTCCTGCTTACAATTGGCCTAGTCTCAGTTCTGCTAATATGTATAGATCCACTCAGCATTTTCCTCCATCTCAGTAAGGGTGGGTGAATTTGCTTGTCACTTCTTTGTAAATTCTACATTCAACCACCCACTCCTTAGCTTGGTGCACAGCCACCCATATTTATGGTGAGAGCAAAGAGAGAGGTTTAGTCAGAATATATCCCCATGTGGTGCTCTGTCCTGAATAAGTTCTGTTTGAATAAAAACTTTCATTGTAATGTCTTCCTTTATGTCAAGTGAGGATAACCTCATTTCTGAAAAGGTTTGAGAATTCTGGCACTTCCTATATTCATTTTGGGAAAGAACTCCTCACTGCAGCTGAAAGGAGTTAATTAATCCATCCTCCACTTCAAACTCTCTGGAGAACCAAGGTCTAATATGTGTCCGCTTAATGCTGCACTCTCATTTCCCATTATTGATTGCCTGCTTGGCATAGTGAAGGTGTTAAAGCAGAAGGTGGGCGAGTGGAGTTCTAGTTTTCCCCTTGGAAAACTAGAACTCTAGCAGCTGCTGCACCTTTGACACAAAAGAAAGCTACAGGAGAGCCTTAAATAGAAAGGGTGGAGAATCTGAGCAAACAAGCTTTCAGCTCCCTGCCTTGTTCTTCCTTTTCTTCTAGTTATTTCTGTCTCCCCTTCCTCCTCCCTGCCTGCTGCAGCCTGAAATTACAATGTTACGAAATGTTTTTATGATGGGAGATGTTACATTACAGGCAAAGCAGCAATTATAGAAGCAAGGATGAAAATTCAGTTCTAACCAGGAGGTTGAATGAAGGAAAACAGTGCGATGGTGGATTTGTGTGCTGTTAAAGGTACTGTATTGTTGAGTAGGACATATGGAGTCCAAATGATCAGCAAAGTCTTTTGTAGCTACCCAACTCTTCTTCTTCACCAGCTTTGTGGAAGTAATCTGTCTTGTATTAATTGGCAGGAAGAAAATGCCATTTAGATTTCTCATCTCAGATGCCAAAATGACTTGGGCCAAACCTGTTGATATTTTTGACAGTACCCAATGCATGCCAGGCAGCATATGAACCATCTCATCTTAAACACCAAAGAGAAGCATCTTTACAAAGAGGCTCCAGCTTCCATCTAATCTTTTGCTCAGCTCTGCCAAATTATTCCTTTTGATATGCAGTATACCAATCTTCCCTTAATGGTATGGGATAGAATATGTCTTCTTTTCCAATATCTTGATAGCTTCATTTGAAAGTTTCCGGAGACCTCTATCAGAAGACTATCTTATATTAGATCCTCTTAGGAATACTGACCACGCTGGGATATTAAGAAACATGAGTGTTATTTTGCCAAAACTCACTCTTAACCATGAGCAGAAGCAGCTTCTTGGATGAGAAGTGAAACGTCTTCAAAGAAAAACCAGAAAGTCCAGTTGCCTCTTGAAAAAGCCCCTTTGGGACAACCATGACCTGGATGACTGAGAATCTCCATAGACATTCACTCTTTCCAAGCATTGCTCCTTTCTCTGGATGGGGGGGAATTATGCAATTCTCATAATTTCATTTATGCAGCCAGTGGCTGCACTTCTTGTGGACTGTGGAAGCTGTCTCCTAGATCAGCAGTTTTCAATTGGGGGACCATATGGCCTCTTGGGGGCTTTAGGATGTTTTAAGGGAGCCACAGGTAAAAAATATGTAACAAGGGCCATGGTATATGCTGAGTGGGCCCCAGAAAAGCAAAGTGTATTATATTGCAAATGCCGTCTTGTTGATCAGAAAACATACCAGTTACTGTCTCATGTCCATATATGATAATGGGAGGCATAGGAGAAAATCAAGGTTGGAAGGGGGCCACAAGTGAAAAAAGGTTGAGGAACACTGAACTAGACTCTAGCACATCTGGATGAACCCAGGGTGGAGAAGGCCATACGTCTATTTATAACAACTGGTTAGCTCTGCCAATAAGAGTACCGTACACAAAAGTCATTTTCTTTATCATTTTGCAGTTTTATTTTAAAATTCTTGAAACTTAACATTCCACAGGTATTAAGAATTTCACCACAAGAAGAAAAGAATTCTACAAAAATATATCATACAGTGCACAAGGGGCAGAAGAGGAAGAAGAGAGACACAGTGACCCTGCACACATGCTAAAGGTTTCATAAATATTCCACTTCCATGAGAGAAACTGCAAGTTTACTGTCACATGTTACAAATAAACACACATTTATTCTGCCACAAGTAGCCTCAAGTAGTGATGGGTTTCCATGGCACATACAGCAAAGGAGGCATTTGTTACATGTGACAGTGATGGAAGCAGTGGCAGAAGAGAAATTGCTGGCCCATCGTTGCCCTTAATGTAGTAGTCACACTGCTCTTCCTTTAACCATGCCTGCTCATAGTCCCCCATCCCCACCCTGCACTTGGCCATCTCATAGTTTTTCAGGGAATAGACCATTTCACAAAAAAAAAAAAAAAAAAAGAAAAAGAAAAAGAAAAAGAAAAGAAAAGAAAAGAAAAAGAAAACAAAAATTCACAATTATACTGTGATGCTGTATTTCTAGTGCCACGCTTGAGAGAAAATTGTGCCATTAAAAAATAATTAAAACTTCTTAATGCTGATGGCAAACCTCATTCCTGACTGGAACCCATGCTGAATCTCATGCTGGTACCCCATGCTTGCCTGCCCACTTTTATTTTAGATGTTCACATCAGTTTCCTAGATGGAAATGATAGCAACACAAGACATTTGTCACAACTGAGATAGAGGGCAAGAGACGGGAATGAAGGAATTTAAATAAAAGAAAACTAGGGGGAAAGCAGATGAACAGCAGTTTTCACCACATTCTACTACGCTTTCTCTGTTGTCATATTGCTTTCTCCCCTTCCCTGAAATATTTACCTGCATATCTTTAAGCCTTTCCTCATTTGACATTAGTTACAGCACAAATATGCTCTGCAGCCCCCTTTTCAACTTTTATTGGCTAGCGTGGGGACATGTTCCCCTCTGGTCCTTGAACACTATTTTATATGGCCTTTATGTCATAGAACACCGAACAGCAACCATCTAGGAGCAATGATGGGGCTGCTGCATGGTGAAGTGGGACAGAGGAAATCAGCTCCCTGCTGCTTCATTGCACAATTCTCCCCATGACTCTCAGCTATTGTTCTGGCTGCTTTTGAACCTGGGTTTAGTGCTCTTCTGGAATGACACTGAACTGTGCATCAGCTGATATCAGGAAGCTTTTTAATACACCCACAGAACCCAAGAGAGTTTTGATAGATGTCTAAATTCACTGGTCCAAATATCTGTTAAAATTCACTTCCTTGAAATTTACTTCCAGCCCCAATGTTAAAGAGAGTGGATGATAGATGTTTTCTTGCCAGGTAACAACCTTTGGTGGAAGAGGAGAGAAATAAACTAGAGGAATTCTCCAGTCCTTGTCCTTAACTAGCTCTGTACATTGTAAATAAGGACAGTTTCATTTGTAGATCTAAAGGCTGGCATTGTGCTTCTGGGAAGATAGGGATCACCAGTAGGGCAGCAAATGTTATGCAATTATAATTTTCTGTTGGCCCAAGGATAGCCCTTTAAGATGATACGAGGAAGAACCTGCAATCAATCTCTTCCCCAACAATGGAGTTTGTCATTGTTGGAATGACTGATTATTTAGCACGAGGGAGATATAAGAGGAATTTAAAACTACAGATGCAATTGGGACAGAGTCAGAGTGAAACAAAACTTTATTGTTTTATCATTTGTGAAAATATTTATAGGGAAGGGCAGCATAGAAATCCATAAACGAGTATCTGGGATCCATGGGATCTTTAGCTTCTTCTCTCGGTTCAACTGACTCATTGTTCAGGTGCAGATTTGGACCTAGTGCATATATAAATAAAAAACAATTATTGGGGATTTCCAAGGGAAAAAAATGGGGAACTGAAGATAGCCCTGCAAAAAGCAGAGTTGATGGCCAGAGTGGAAGAATGAGCTGGCGAGTAAATCAGCTCTTCATAATTCCTCTATGGATAAGGAGAGGAACTGAGATCACTAATAAGTGCTCCAGTCAGTTGCCCTCTACAAGGAGACTGCAAGACACTGGTGCTAGTGGGTTTAGCATTCTGGGGGATAAAGAACTAGCCATTTTGCTCAAACCACAGTCAATGCCTTTGAAACACTAAGTTTGTATACTTCCTTTTCTAATCACTTTCAGGCATTGCTTCTTAATTGGTTTTCAGCTGTTAGGATCTTTCGATCCACATGTTTTATAGCTCAGGCTGAGTTTCCTTCAATACTTAGCAGAATAAATTTTAAATACAGTTTAAGGACCTTTTTTAATGGAATGAAAAGAAAAAGGTGATTAAAACTTTGGTTTTTGAAAGTTACAAACAGTCTGAGAGATAAATTTAAAATAAGGTTTTGGAATGAAATATAAAGAATATTTCCTTTGGGAAAGTGTTTTTATTTGAATTCTTTAAAAAAATTGGATAGACTTTAAAAATTGGGCACTAGAGGGAACAAGAAAGAAGTAAGGTTTACAATTGAAAATGAACCCCCAAACTCAATTTACTAATGCAAATGAAGTGAAGCATTTTAACCCTGAACCTATTGAAGGATATTTTTGAACTATGGACACAGAAGTTAATTTTAAGAAGTTTTGTAGATAGTGTTTAGAAGATGATACAGAACAGGAACAAGCATTACTTGACATGATTGAGACTGATTTCAAAGTGGATTAAAAAATGACAGGTTATAAGAATGACATGGAAAAAGATCAGAGGTGAAATCTACTTAGCTTCCCTACCGGTTCGGAAGTGTGCGCGCCACCTTCACGTCTGATTTTAGACCTTCTGCACATGCACAAAGCCTTTTGCGCATGTGTAGAGGGTAAAAAACAGATTATTTCCTGGTTAAAACCAGGAAGTAACAATGTCCGGGTAGGTGGGCGGAGCCTCACGCCGCTGCCGCTACCGGTTCACCAAACCATGCGCTGCTGCTGCTACCAGTTTGCCTGAACCGGAGCAAACCAGTAGCATTTCACCCCTGAAAAAGATGTTACACTGGACATACTAAAGAAACCAGTTAATGCCTTAATAACTAAAAGAGATACATAAATAACAAATCAAAAGGGTGAACTGGATCATTTTCCTATACTGGATTTAGAAAAGAGGTTTGTTAAAGCTTTGAAGAATTTTGTGAGAAGGGACAAAGAAAAAATGAAAAGGAATCAAGTTCTAGGTCATTATTTGAAGGACTAAAGATGAAGATTGCTGGAGGTGAGATAAAGGAATATAAATCAGTTCATTTGATCGAGGTTAAAATAGATTTTTTTTTTATTTCTGGCAATACTTAACGGACTTTTTCTGACATCAGGACTGAAATTACAACATTTTATGGATTTGTTTATAGATGAGAGATGGGTTATGGGAAGAAGAGCTCATGTGTTGTATTTTAAAAGAAGGAGATAAGTTACTAAATAGTTTATACTTATTGGGATAAATTAAATTATTAAAGAAAACAATTATTGGCATGAAAACAAATAGGCAGGAAAAATATTACAGTGTCATAACTTTTTCTTGGAAAATAAAAATCCAGGTGGTTTTGGTTTCATGGGTTGTTTGGGTCCCAGTTGGTATTTGCCTGCAAATGGCTAATGAGAGAATTAGCACCCGACAAAGAAATCTGATTACATGGAGCAGGGATAGAAAGTACATTCATTGTGCAGTGTAACCACCCCCATTGGGAAGCTCTGTGTAGTTACGCACTTACAATTACCAGCATTTAATCTACTATCACTGATGCAGAGGCCAACAAAAATAAATAATGACACAGAAGGCTCTAAAGGCTCCAATGTGGCAAAGTTAAAGAAGCTTTTTATGGAGCTGTACATACCATCACAGAGGAAGAACTTCCTACAATATGCAGGGATGGGCTTCAAAAATTTTAGCAAGGGGTTTTCTGCCCAGGTGCTGGGTGGGCATGGCCATGATGGGCGTGGCCTAGTCGGCCTCTTGTACCATGGCAGTGGGAGGGGGGTGTTTTTGCCCTCCCCAGGCTCCGGAGGCTTTCCTCGATCCTCTAGGAGGGCAAAAATGGCCTCCCCAGGCTCCGGAGGTCCTCTGGAGGCCAGAAACGATCTTCCGATAGGCCCGTTTTTCATCCTCCCCCAAGCCTCTGTGTGCGCCCTGCACTTACCTGCATCCAAAACGGGCCGCGTGGGGACTCTTTGGTGGGGCAGGGCAGGGTGGTCAGGGCCAGCTAGGAGTGGGATTTGGGAGTTCTCCGAACTGCACAGAATCTTAGCTAGAGGTTCTCCTGAACCACTGCGAACCCCCAGCAGCCCACCCCTGACAATATGCATGCTTATGACAGAGTCATTCTCTCATGACCAGATCCATTAGACCTCACTCATAACCCATCATAGTCATCATTGTTGGCTTCTTTTCCCTCCTATTAGGTGGGAAAATCTCTTTACCCGTCCATTCCAAGTACAAACTATGGAAGGAGAAGTCTCTTTCTGTTCCTCTGGTTTAGCTGTGTCAAGGCAAGGGCAGGAGGAACCATAATGAAGAGAAGATGAGACCGCCCAACCAGGGGCTTCAACCACCTATTTCCCCTGGAAAACCTTGGAGCAGCAGATCCAGGGTTTGTGCATAGCTTTGACATGTGCCAAAATGAAGTGTGAATCCAAACCAGGAATGTACAAATGCTGGCTGCTGCCCCCAACACGGCTTCTCCTCAATCTCACCCACTTCAATTTTCAGTTTTGCCTTACCCTGCCTGCTTCCTTTGGTGGCATCTCTGCTTTGCCTACCCGACAGTTTCCAGTGTTACCTCCTCCTATTCCTGCTGGGAGAAATTATTTTAGAACAACTTGGATCTTTGCAGCTGCTCAGTCTCTTCCCCCCCCCCATATAAATAACCCACTGAATGCTAACATGGATTGTTTAATGTCTTAAAAGTAACACTTGAGCTATTTTAAGCTATGAGCTGCTCGGAAGCTGGGGATAAAATTCTTCTATCTCAGGTGACTGGAGAATCAGTGGAACTCCAATTATCACCCAAGAAAATAAAGCAAAGAGCAAAAAAGGAATTTTGAAAAGAAAAAATATATAATTGTAAAACACATTGGATTTTGAACCAGTTACGTTCAAACAAAATATATCAACTGTAGTACTGGTAAAAACGAGTCAAAAAGCCCTTAGAAACAAATACAGTATATAGTTATATATTGGCCAGGCTTTTTAAAGCTGGCTTAGAGTCAAGCAGGCATGACCATAGGACATGAACAGCTCAGATAGTAAGCACAGAAATGCCCTTAATTACAACGAGGCGTGTAGAAGAAAAGTCTCTGGTGGATTACCCAAGAACCGAATCCTGGGCTAAAGATTTTTGCATTTTCCATTTCATTTGCTAAAACATCTCTAGTCAGACTTGCTGACATCACTCTGTTTTAACAGCATGAGGATTAATATTTTTAAAGGTTAGAGAACATAATTTTGTTGAGGAAGAATCCTCATCTTCTGCAAACACATATCAAGGGAGGAGAATAACAGACGTAGAAAAGGTAAACATCTAAGTAGTTAAGCACCTAACCAGTTTTTCATCTTCCCTCCCAAGGTTTAGATCGGCACCATTATTCCATTTTTTCCAGTGATGGACAATAATATTTCTGCATGCCTTTTTCTTGCTTTACTACAGTGCTACAGCACCATCCATTCCAACTTCTCTATCATTTTGATGGCGGTGGAGGGATTAGGTCTTATGCATTGCCAAAATAAAAGCAGCTTTGTGTACACACATTGAAATAGGACAGTTTTAAGCAAGCTGAAAAGAGTTCAGCTGATTGATTTTGGCGTATCAAATTCAGGCAAACAGGGTACAGTTATGGTGGGGGGTTAGGGTTATTTTTTGGTTAATAAGCATGCCTGGGTAGTCTGTAGTTTCCACTAGGAATCTTGGTAGTCAAGTTCTAACTCTGTGCTTTTGATACAATTAATAAAATATAGAGCTTTATAGTTCTTAAGTAACTAGGTGACGATCCCTTTGCCCCAAACAAGCAGAAGGGATTACTAACTTCATATTACTACATAAAAATAAACTATAAAGTTATTTCACTTGAATAAGAAATTTATGCTGGCATTATTATGACAATTAATTCTTAATTTAAAAATAGTTGTAACTCCATACTGAAATAAATGGCACTTTAAAATAATTTTCTGTGTGTCATATATCCTTAAGCAGATGAAAGAATGCAAATATTTTAAATGATATTAAGTATACTACAAAGAAAGGAGAGGGATCAAATACAAATAACAATGGCAAGTTTCCTTCATTTCTTCCTTAATTAAAATAAAATGACAACAGCCCCCCTCCCACCTTCCCATTCCGCATTTTCAATAATACAGGATCCCTATACTCCTTTGATTACTTGGTGATTCTGAGAGTAGAATTCTAAATGCAATAGTGCAATTTAGTTCTGTGTGAGTATTCATAGGATAGAAGTGACTTGAGATATGAAATGTTACCTATGCATTTTTCCCCAGAACTTAAGAAGACCGGTTAAACTCCAAATACCTGGCTAGATCTCCATTCAGGCTGGCTTCAAATCTCTGATTCCATTCAGATAAGTGTGGGCCACTCTTCTCTTTCTCACCACACAGAAGAGCTGTGAGGCTAAAATTGACAGAGTGGCACCTACTCATTCAATGAGCTTCCTTGGGAAAGAGCAAGATATAAACATTACAAATGTTTGTACAGAGTACCTCATAACTATGCAATCTAGTATCTGGGAAGATGGGTATAAAGGAATCTGCCCCTTGTGGATTTATCACAGAAAAACGGCTTTACGTTGGAAGCTCAGATATAATTACTGGAGGAGCCTTTGATAAAGAAGTTGTGCTTGTCAGAAACTGAAGTAATAAAAAGAACACATAAGTGCTTCCTTGGGGCTTTGGAACAGATGCCCGTATTTCAAAAAAGCAGATTTTGGTTTTGTCCCACTTATACAACACAGTTCTGCAGATACTGTACAAAAACTATAAACATATACCTTTGCTATTTGTTCTAAGCTAGAGAATCCACTGCAGAAAATATGAAACACCCAGGGATAATGATGTTGGCATTGCAAGGAAGTAGCTTTTTATCCTAAGAAGGGTCAGACTGCTCAGGTAGCTGCTCTGTGCTTTAAAACAAAAGCAGGCCCCAGAAGGCTTAATTATGAGCCTAAGGTTAGGACTGAAATGTTTAGCAATGCAAATTTAAGGGGCTCCAGTGGCTACGTGTGGTTTATAATCTTTGGCTTGCCCATCTTCAAATCTCTACTTGAAACTCTATCTTTACTACTTCCCTACTTGGAAGGGCACAACACACACTATATACACCACCTAGCACGGTCAACAGTGATAGCTCAATTTTGGAACCCCTTCCTAGAAGAAATGCTTTTGGCACTGACTTTACAATGCTTTCGGAGGCCACACTTATTGCAAACCAAAGTTTTCATTGGGGGCATCAGGACAGGTAAGCCTCATCCAATAATTATAGTGGGGAACTCAGAACTAGAATGAAATGCTACAGAAGGGCAAATGAAGGGGGGCATAAAAGAAATGTACCTTCTTGGCACCATAGCTATAGCAAGTAATGTGCTTAAAAATTCAAGAACAGACAGATGGTATGGGTTGCTTACATACTACAGTGCATTAGTGGTACTAAGGAATTACCTTTCTGCAGTTGGCAGTAAATTTAATTAATCAGAGATTTTACATATACAAAAGGAACAACACTTGCTGCTATCAAGAAAATCTTATCATGTTTATGCACAAAAAGGTTGTGTTTAGTGAAAGTTCCTAGCAATATAAACAAACAATTTCCTCTTTTAATTCCTCAATAGCTAGTTTTCTGTCACAGAGGGAAGGGATATAATTCCACAATATTTTTTAAAGGCAAAAAGAAAAAGAAAAAAAGAGCAACTAACAAACCCCTCCGATGCATTTTTGTTCTGCTGTCAAAACAAAGGCTGCATTGGGTTGAAGAGAAGCTATTCAGAGGGCCATTAATAGCTTTTCACTTATCTCCCATTCATTCTCATTATGAAGCAATCAAGCATACCGCACCTGCAGCCAGGAAACATTTGATGGGAGGCACAAGACCCTATCAAAGCTTCAGTTATGGTTAGCCTGTCATCACTAGACAGCATAGTCTTTGCAATTGTTTCACTGAAATAGCCATTGGCTTGTTTGTTTACGGCCATGTTCTCCGATTATCTCTGGGCAGAGGTTTTTGTTCTGTATCAGTTAACTATAAACAAGCAGTGGTTTTCAGAGGAAAGTGGGTGGCCTGTAAGTGGCACATTTGGATTAACTAGGTCCTAGGTTCAGTACGATACTTGAACACAATTTAAAACAGATGAACAAGGGATGGCAATTCTAGAGAAAAGGTTAATCTGAAAACCACCATAGGAAATTGAGTGTGGTATATGTTTGTTACTGACTCTTTGTATCTAGTTCCCCTTCATCGTACTTTCGTTTCCTATATAGTATGTTGATTCCCATAACCCAATAAGATCTGCATCATCCCCCCACCCCACCCCACCCCAAATGATATTGAGAACTGCCCTTTTGGAAGACCCATCAGATCACACGAAGGGGAAGAGAACAAAAGTTGAGAAGGAAGGGAAGACACACAGCATCCTGCCTTTTGGTATCAAGCATGCTTACTAATAAATATCTGTATGCAACTGTTTGTGTCAAGATACAAGGGAGACATGTTAAAATTATTATGATACTAGTAGCTTTCATCCACTTGTTCCTCCCCCGGGCTTTGTTGGCATGACACTGCCCTAATCACCGTGCACCATGGGGCTTTTGAAAGCCCAGCCTGGCAGGTTGCACCTGAGTTCATCCTTGTTTCTGTCGGGTCCGCAGTGAGATGGAAGGACGTGACACAAAGGGATCCACAATAGCTCTTCTGTTGCACCAGAAGTGGCATTGCAGGAGGATGGGACTAAAGAAAGGGCTGCCGCTTCTGTGGGACTCCCTCGAAGATTCAGCATCTGAGCTCATTACAAGGACATCAAGCCTTATTTCTTCTAGTGCATTCAGTCACAAGTTCACCAGTGGAATCCTGGGGGAGACAGCAGTAGAAATGGAGTGGGAGAAAATTAGAGACATAAATAAAAAATATTCCCAGATCTTAGATGGTAAGAATAGATTGGCTTTATCTGCTCTCTTGCAATGCTAACATAGCCTGGATGAGATTATTCTTAAAGCCTTCTTAGTTCTCTATAAAAAGGGGTAGCATGTAACTCATTACACTATGCCAAAATGATAAATTTTAGGAATGTTGACAGTATTTCCATCAACTACTATATTTAAATAAATTTACATTATCCAACATTCTGTTCATGCTTTCTCATTGCTGTATCCTATTGTTTCCCATTTGTTGGAAAAAGCCCCTATAGATAGGGATCTTCAGAAAAAAGAAGGATATAAAACAAGGAGAGAGCCCTCTCATGGAGAGGGGGCACAGTCCTGTCTACTCATGTTATTCCCAACTATTCCCAAAGAACCCAGCACACCATACAGGGCAGTGGTGGGATTCAAATTTTTTTACTACCGGTTCTGTGGGCGTGTCTTGGTAGGCATGGCATGGCTTGGTGGGCGTGGCAGGGGAAGGATGCTGTAAAATCTCCATTCCCTCCCTTATCCAGGGGAAGGTTACTGCAAAATCCCCATTTCCTCCCAATCAGCTGGGATTCTAGAGGCAGACAATAGATGGGGGCAGGGCCAGTCAGAGGTGGTGTTTACCGGTTCTCTGAACTACTCAAAATTTCCACTACTGGTTCTCCAGAACTGGTCAGAACCTGCTGAATACAACCTCTGATACAGGGCATCAGGATGGAGGGCTCTTTCCATTGATGACAATAGCAAGGAATGGAATATCCTGATTAGAGGAATGATTTCTGAGACACCAAGGAAGGGAAAAATCAAAACAAAACAGTAACATAGAAATGGGTGGTCAGAAGATCCTTTTATCAAAAATACTCGCTGATAATATGGATGTCTGCCTTTAACACATGATTCTACAGGTAGTCCTTGACTTATGACCACAATCGATCCCAACATTGCCATTGCAAAGCAAGATAATTGCTAAGTGATTTCCCCACCCCCCATTTTACGACCTTTCTTGCCATAGTTGTTAAGTGAATCTAGCTTCCCCATTGACTTTGCTTGTGAGAAGATCACAAAAGGTGATCACGTGACCCTGGGACACTGCAGCCATCATAAATACATGGCATTTGTCAAGTGTCTGAATTTTGATCATGTGGCTACAGGGATGCTGCATAGTTGTGTGAAAAACAGACACAAGTCACTTTTTTCAGTGCCATTGTAACTTCAAATAGTCACTAAATGAATGAATGTAACTCGCGGTCTACCTGTATTAATATTTGAATCTTGCTGATTAATTGTAATTTTTGATGGATATATATTTACTATATCCCCTGTTTCCCCCAAAATAAGACATCCCCTGATAATGAGCCAAATTGGGCTTTTGAGTGCATGGCAATAAGGCCAAGCGCTTATTTCAGGGTTCAAAAAAATATAAGACAGGGTCTTATTTTGGGAGAAACACGGTAGAACCAAGATCCCCATAGAAGTTGTCAAATGTATTACAGTATTAGTCATATTCACCTTCAATCACTTTTAGCCTGATATATATATATATATTAGTGGTCTAAGTAATTTTGCTACCACCTATTTGCATGGTGGCAGTTAATATATGATTTGGCTTTGGGAACCCAACCCATGATACAGAAACCAATGCATTCTGTTTATATACTATTATAAGTGGGGTGAGGGTGTGGGTTGGAAATGCAGTCAAGTAATGTAACTCTTGCTACCTCTGTGGCCTTGCCTGGCATTTTGGACTCTGCTTGTGATAGAAATAACAAAATGTAGCGAGATTTCTCTTCCATTATTTGTAAAGGTCATAGTTGTTTTTAAGAGGTTTTTTTTGTTACTCCTTCTAGTAAGGACCATTTTTAGAAGTAGTAATATAAGTGTTCTGACCCAAACATGACAAGCCCTCTGACATGAACTCAAAAGATTCCTTTATTAGGAATGCCAGCAGTCCCGGCAAAAAGTTTATCTCGCAGGCTAATAAGTCTGACCGGCCGGAAGATGAATAGTTGTCTGCAACACCTATTCATCTCCGCCCCCTGCCTTTTATCCCCAGAGGTAGGGTGGGGCCTCGCTGGCAGCGGTGGCTCTTCCTTCCCCAGGATTGGCTCACAGCTTTCCACTCTTCTTCTCTGCCTTTTGCGCAGCCACGCGTCAGGCACTGAACCCAGCTGTTCTTCTTCTTCTTCCTCAACCACCTCCAGACCTGGGGGCAATTGACTCTCCATCTGAGGGCTGGTGCATGGCCAAGGCTCTGCCTCTGTCTCTCTCTCTGCCAGCTCCATTCCCTCTTCCCCCTTGGAGCTCCCAGGTTGCCCTGATGCTGACCCTGACTCCTACGCCACCTCCTCCTCCTCCTCCTCCTCCTCCTCCTTCTCCTTTAATTTGGCTGCTGGAGGGGCCAGCGGCCCTCAGGCCACAACCATGAGACTACTGCTTTTCCTATATCAGCAATGGGAGCTGACACTTCCAGCACCCTTTATCATTGCCAACTTGTGTAAGGCTGCTGTGAACTATAGTTCATCAGTATCCAGGGACATGGCCTATCCCAAGCCTAGCACAGTGAGGCATTATTTCAGGACCATTTGAAAAGTGAGAGGAAAGAGAAGAAGAGGGCCACCATCCACTATGTAGGTAGGCTCAGTTACAGTGGCAGTGAGCACTGTTGGAAGACCTGAAAGTATAAATTAGGGGTAGAATCTTAATGAAGAAAATGTATATGGCTGCTAAGAGTCAGCAGCAACATAATCAATCAATTGCTTTTCAATTATTTTCCTTGAGGTTTCTGAAGTCTTTGTATCCCTATTTTTGGTTTATACCTACAGGACTGAAAGTTATACAAATACAAAACTAGAAAGTCAAACTTCCCTCTCCCCTAATTCTTGAAGGGATATTTGCTAATGTTTTATAACGAAAATAAAACCAGAACACAGCGACAAAGCATAGTATGTACAGATTAAACAACTGAAGCTCTCAATCTACCACTTGTCCTTTCTAGGGCAGTTTTTCAACCTCAGGGTTCTGTGAGACACTGGGGGTGGGTGGGAAATATCACTCAAGCGCAGCCAATTATCCACCAGTAGACTGTTGCCTTTTGATCAAGGTTTCTAGCATTTCTTTTTCTAACGAACAGGTTCCAGAGCCTAAAATAGTTTGAAAAATCCTGCTGTAGGGATATTACTCCTAGTCTTTTTTTATTACCTTCTGAGGACAAATACTGCTACCACAGAGATGTCTGTGTAAAATTTAAAAAACATTTAGTATCATGGAATGGAGGAGGAATTTTTACTACTGATCACTTTTCATACCACTTGAAAAAAGCCATAGCATAGATCAGGGGTTTCAAACTGGATTTCTTTGAGGACCAGATGAACATTATAGCTCTTCTCTGTGGGCTGGCTTGGAGGGGGGGCATTTTTGTAGCCGGTTTTCAGCCTGGACAGGCTCCTGCAGCACTTTGTCCACCAAAACAGGACCTGTAGGTCCCTCCGTGCCCCATTCTGGCCAGCAAAGGGCTTCAGGATGCTGTCCAGGCTGAAAATAGGCTGTGTGGGGACTGTGCACGACCTCCTCCATGCCCCGTTTTGGCTGCCAGAGGCACCGTTGCCCAATCTGTTGCTATTTCCAGGCCGGTCCCACGGGCCAGATTTAAGCACCCCAAGGGGCTGGATACAGTCCACAGGCCTTGAGTTTGACACCCCTGGCATAGATAAATGTGTACTGAAAAGTAGAACTGCTTATCTTCCAAGGAACAAAAGCTGGAGGTGGGGGAGAACAAGAATAGATAAAAATGGTTATGTATTTTGAAAAGAATGAATGAAATTAGCATATTCCCCATGATAGTCTTTAGAATTGCGTTATAAAATTGACAAGAATTTTACAAAGTCACTCTCCATTTAGAAGAGAGTCCCTTTTCCATTGGTTTCTTCCAAACACCGTGTCTGAGAAAACCTAGAGTATAAACATTAAGAGGAAACAAAACCAGCAACGAAATGTAGAATCTATTTTGACATGTGGCTCAAATAGAGGTTCGTTAGCCCTGCACACAAAATCAACTGCTTCTGGGTTTGTTTGGTTTTTTTGCTTTGATTTTCACTTGTTTTCCCTCTTCTTCTTCTGCCAAAAGCAACATCCAATTATTGTCCATGCTGTTTCTTACCTGTTGAGCTGGAAGGCACTGGACTTCCCTAGACCCTCCAGCTTCTCCAAGCCTTCCAGTACTTGTCCACTTTCCACCATCTCTGGCGTAGGAACCTGTGAATCGCTGTAGGGCCCCAGGATGCTGACAGTGGCAGGTGACAGGTCTGTTAAAGGCTGCTGGCTCTCCTGCTGCTGCAATTCGCTTTGCTGACTAGAATGGTGACGGCGCTTTTGATTCCGGTCCCAACTAAGGTAGGTGGAGAAGAGGGTTACCATCAAGGCAGCATCCACAGATAACTTCCAGGGAGTCATTCATTGCTTAGGCATTCCACTATCTTCCTTCCATATGTTATAGCTTTTGCAAGGACATTATATTTTCCAATGTTCAAACTATTTTAATCAAACTATTAATTCAAACTATTAATCAAACTAATAGTAATCAAATTATTGATTACTGGGAAAATAAAAAGGCCATTTGTATAGCTGACAGAGAACCTGTCCTCTTTTTGAATGCATCAATACTCAATCTCAGAGTGTTCCAATACTGGCTGCTGTTTGTAGAAGTTTAATGGGCATCCATTGAACCGTCCCTATGAAATGCACACCATGGTATGTGGGTCAAACTCAACAGAAAATGGCTATACAGGTAGTCCTCGACTTACAACAGTTTGTTTAGTGACTGTTCAAAATTACAATGGCACTGAAAAAAATGACTTATGACTGTTTTTCACACTTACAACAGTTGCAGGATCCCCATGGTCACATTATCAAAATTTAGACTCTTGGCAACTGACTCATATTTATGATTGTTGTAGTATCCCAGGGTCATGTGATCACCTTCTGCGACCTTCTGACAAGCAATGTCAATGGGGATTCACTCAACAACCCTGTTACTAACTTAACTGCGGTGATTCACTTAATAACTGTTGCAAGAAAAGTCATAAAATGAGGCAAAACTCATTTAGCGTCTGCAATTTCGGGTGGTCATAAGTCGAGGACTACCTGCATTCTTGGTTCCTTTTACTCATGACCAGAATTTGGTATATAGCAATTAAAGGAGTTTGTCTATTTCTTTACAACATATCTATCGTTTAGAAATATTTTTCATTAAAGCTCAGGCATTAGAGAGAGCTTTACCTGGGTTTTATTTTTTAATTCTTGTTTTTGTTAATCTTGTTAGTTTTATTTATATATTTGATTGTTTTTTATTGAGCTGTACAGCACTTTACATATTTGGAACAGAAAAACAAATAATGAATTTCACCAACAGCAGCAATTTACAAGCATAGCAATTTAGAACACAGAAACAGTGGTTTCTGCTTTTCTTTTAGGTATGGTGGATAAACCAATTGAAAAACAGTTTGCAATGCTATTTCTCTATATGTTGACCACTGCGAGGATTGTATATGCTAAGCATTGGAAAGAAGAGTGGATTTTCAAAATGACTGAATTAGCAGAGATGGCAAAATTAACTGCCTTGATTAGAGACAATAGATTAGACAACTTTGTAAGAGACTGGAAAAAGTTTGTCGATTTTCTACATGTCAAAGACAATAACAGGTGGTTAACAGAGGGATTTGAAGATTAGTTTTATGTTTGGGGTAACCCGTTGACTGGTTATTTTTTAATATGTAGATTGTATTGGTCGATTTGATTTCTAGATAAATAGATTTCCACATCAGGGATATTTGTGTACCTAATACAGCATTTTTGTTAAATACAGATGGAGAAGTATATAATTATTTGTAGATCTGTTACATAAGGGGAGGAGAACATGTTATTTTTGGATGTATCTTTCAGCATTCAGCTGGGGTGGATTTTTTATGTTTAATGTTAGATTTAATTGATATTTGGATTTTTTTTCTTTTTCATTTTTTTTTGTACATAAGATCCTTTTTTTGTTATTGGTGTTTGGTTATTAGTGTTGTCAATCTGTTTTTTCTCCTGTTCTTCTGTTTTGTATTTTATCTTTGTTAATTAAAGAAGAATAAATATGTTAGAATTCATAGCTTAAAGTAATAAAATGGGTGCATTTACCACAAAGAAAGGAAACAGTGGTTCCCAAATTCATTTGGGAGGCTGAGATATATTTTTTTAAAACACTGTACAACAAAAGCATATGAGTATTTCTAAAACTCTCTCAGGCTACTTCCTTAATGACAACAGTAACAGTAATATAGCAGAGATTGCTCCTTTCTCTGTAGAAAGTACATTATTATTTCATGGACCTCTTAATTATTTATTCTTCTCTCTCATCTGGAAATTTTGTGGTTCACCACTTTACACCACTATCCCCCAACTCCAGTCCCTCTTATTTCATAAGAATAGTATCTTGTATATTTCCTGCTATCAGAGAAGGATTAAAATAAGCATAGCCAAGTGTATTTAGTATGTAAAAATCCCTACAGAGAACTTCTCTTTGTCTACCTCAATTTTAGATTGCTACCTTTGTTTAAGCCTCACAAAATCTATGATGTAATTTAAACTGAAGGTAATTTCCTGATCAGCTTCAGTCCTGATCAGGACTGAATGGGGAATTGAACTTGGGTTTCCTCTTAATCTAATACTTAAACCATACTAATCTTGGCAAATACCATATATTGCAGACATGGATGGATCTACCTACCTGCCTACCTATGAAACAGATTAGGAGGGCATTTTAGAGATTGCCGCCATTGAAAAAATAAATGATACGGATCCCTAAAACAATCTGGTTACTCTATTGTCAGGAATCCCAGAAAACATTACTTTTATCTGAGCCTGTAAATCAATCCTTGTATTCTGTCAGCAAGAACATATGCTCAGAATTACTAATCATCAAATCTTTATGCTATAATTGCAAAATAAGTTTTCACTCACTTCGTAATAACTAAACGGCTTCATATTGCATCGTTGTTATGGAAAAAAAGGGCAACTTCTACTCAACACATGCTCCAAACCAGCAACCAACATCAGAGAGATCCACAGCCACTGAATAAACCTTTCCATCAGTATACCCAAATCCTTTATTTTCATTTCTATGTGTCAGGCAAAATCTGTCAATATCTCAGCAGCATTTTCTTGAAACTTTCAATCCTTGAGGCTACTGTATTGCCTGAAGGAACGCCTCGACTGGTTATCATGTGACACAGATGATCGTTAACACAATTGTCAAAGCTTCCAGATCATGTTTGCTTCCACGCATTGCCTAATGTAGCTAAGGCTGCCAATTTTAATTCTGCTGTCAAGAGAACTGGGCCTAGAATTAGTGCTAGAAATGCAGGTGGTGGATTTTAACAGGAGCTGAGCTAGCAACAAAAGGTCTTTGTTGCTTCCCTGGGAACTGCTGCTGACTGATACTGTGCATTGTGTTGACACTTGCATTCTGGTGCAGGATAAGGAAGAAGGCAAGGAACTGATACAAAAGAATTACCCTGTTAGCTAGCCAGCCTGCACGCCCACCCATCTGCTTAGTTTGAGCTTTATGAGCTTGGACAAAGCTAGTCACTAAGGAGGAAGATCACCCATGTAACCATAATCCTCAGTCCTGGGGCTGAACTCCACAACTTTACATGCTTGTTCCGATTACAAGGTGTGAAGAGACTGCTTCTGATTCCTGCAGTCCCACAAATGTGGGTTAGCAGCCCAAACATTCAGGAAAATAACAGGCCTGCTTGTTTCCCTTCCACTCCAATTGGTTCACAAAGCTCTATGGTTTAAATACTCTTCTAGTAGTGGATGAATTAAGTATTGTGTAGGTGACAGCAGATTCTCCTTTCCTCCTGTCTCCTAAGGGGGCGGATGAAAGAAGAATCAATTTTGTTTCTTATACATACTGGATCAGACGTGGGCAGTCCATGATTTACAAGACACATACAGCCTTAAAAGCATATTTTTGGAACCCCCAGATCCACATACAATTGCAGAGTGAAAATCAGCAGAGATCTGAAGCAGGTTTTCCACAATTTTTCTGGCAGGGAACTGAAATGTTGGTTAAGACTTAGAATATACAGTCAATCAAACTGCAAAAATAATATGCCAAACATACTCCAGAAAGAAAGAAAAGAAAAGAAAAATCCTGGTGCTGCCTATTTAGAAACATTTTGTTTCTCTTGGTGCCCAAAATAAAAGATACAGCTTCCAGCAGTGAAACATTTTATGTTGTACCACATAAACATTGCCTTCCTCTGTTCTACAGAGGGAAGATAACAGGTTTGAAGCAAAACTTTTAAAGCTACCTCTTCAAATAGTTCTTTGGCTTTTGAAACAAGGAAAAATAAAATATAAATTCACTGTATGCAAAAAGAAAAAAACTCTCTACAGTGGGGCTTGAATTATGGCAGTGGAATAAAAGACTCCATCAACCCCTTACATGGTGACTTCCTTGGGAATACTTTGATGGCCTCAGATCTGAGCACAGACCAAATATTTAAAGAAAAGTATACATTCCAACCCAATTGTCTCTTGATTTTACAATTGTATGGCAGATCCATCCAAGAGAAACCCAGTTCAATTTGTAGCCTTGTGTGTCTCCATTATATCAGTGAGCTGCTTATTTTTATGTTATAAATACATATAAAAAAACCCTATATTTTTTCAACCAAAGCAGTCTTTTTTGCATATAATATTAAACCATATGGATAGCTTTGCACATCCCACTAAGCCCAAAACAGAAAAACCTCAACATTATGATCTAATGTTACATGTAAACTAGCTATAGCTTTTGAAAAGTGAACAAAAGCTACATGAAACTGAATTAGATATTTGGTTCATTTAGCTTATATTCTTTATGCAGACTGGCAGGGCCTCTCCAGAGTTTTAGCCATGTGTGTTCATGCACATACCAAATCACATTTTGCCCTCTGAATTTGGATCACTGCTCAGCCTTATTACGAACACAGGCATTGCCTTCACCCTAAGCTGAACATTGTAGGACACAGGAGGTTATTTTCATTATGTCGAATGAGATTGAAATCCACTCTTAACTAAGAAAAGACACTAATCATTCACTACAACATAGCATATAATAATAAAGCCGTTTTATCATTTATTATATACTTCCACGGTAATAATCTATCAGGCAAATTATTTAGAATGAATCTATTAGGGTTTTATTCTGTACTTTGAAACCATGTGGCATATAGATCCGATCCAAATGTTCAGCAGAGAATTAGCTCATTTGTAGAAAACTGAAAAGAGAAAATGAAAAGCATCCATTGCTTTAAAGTTGCTGAGTTTGACCTTTAAATCTTCTCCATCCTAAACGCCACTCACAGTAGTAAAGAGCGAGGCATTAGAGTAACTACTAACAATTCCTTTAGTTTGACAGGGCAGTGACCTACCATTTGCAACCTTAGGCGTTATTATGGGCTTCATAATATATAAAATGTTTCCTGCTGGACAGCACTAACTTTATTCATACAGCCTGACTGCTTGTGAGATAATTAGGGCAACAAAATACACTTCCAAGGCAAATAAATGGATAATTGAAAAAATGACCTCCAAGGCATTGGAATTCATTATCTGCAATTATAGCCCATTCCCAGGACCATTGCCACATCCCATAATACTACTTTTGATTTCAGCAAAGGTCTGGAACAACTCTTTACACCTGTGTAGAATCTACTTACCAGAATTTGAGTATTATTCCCATGGCAACAAGGATAATAATGACAGAAATTGTAATGGTGACGTAAAGTTGGGGGTCCACACCTGGAACAGACAAAGGTTGCGGAGTCAGAAAAAAAGAAAAGAAAAGAAGTGGGACTAATTTTATGAGAAGAAGCACTAAATTTTAAGCTCCTTTTAGGAAGGTCAACTATTTCCTAGATTGATTTCTGTACATCTGTAAACAGAGAGGCAAAAACCTAGCAGCCACAGAAGGCAGTTTTTGCTATGACAAAAATAGCCCCTGCCTAATTTCGGCTTGTTACTCAAGCTGTTAATTACACAGAATCATTAAAGCAGTTCCTAAAGGAGTAACAGAAAGCAACCGATGGTTACCTTCTCCCCGAGGTCCAAAGAGGAAGGGTGGTAGAGTGGCTGGGGTCTGACGCAGGTTGAGCCCTTCATTGTGTAACAGTGAGTGGGAATTGGGTTGTGCTGTTGCCATTCCGTTGGATGAAACAAAGGCGTAATCCAGAAGTGGAAAGCCTGGGTTGGCAGAGCTGGCATCCCCTCCCTCATCAACTGAGACTGTGGGACCCCAAACAATGGCCCAGGGGTACTGAGATGAGGAGGGACCATCCTCAAAGCCAGATGGGGTAGCAGGCCGAATCCCTTGGGCTTGACGCCTCAGCCGTATGGCATGGCGTTGGCCAGCCCCTTTGGAAACCATAGGGCGCAGCCGCAGTGAGGTAGAGTGAAATCCTGTTTTCTCCGTGGGCAGGTTCTTATCCCAGATGCAGAAAGATCTGGATGCTGTGGGGCTCCGGTGGCTGCACAATGGCCGGGCTGCCAGAAGACCACGGGTCCGAAGAGACCAGGCGCTGTGCAACGGAACTGCTGAGGCTAGGAGGAGGAGGAGCCAGAAGTGCAGCAAATGGAAGCAGGAGACCAGGGGGAACCTCCTATGGCTGTTGAGAAGAAAGAGAGATGTCCCTTATTCATTGGACCACTCCTTTTTCTGTGTTGCAAGATGGCTCTGTTTCAGCTAGTGGTTTTGTTCAGTTTCTGATTGCCTCATGAGATAACTAGGAGGAGCTGCATGTTAACAAGTAGAAAAGCAGAGAATGTCTCTGTTTGAATTTATTGCCTCAAACATGAATATGCCTTAGGTTCACCATGAAGGTGGAGCAGCAGCGTATTTCTCAACCAGAATTAAGTATCATTTTACCTTCTTCAATTAAGGCCATGCCTGGAAGGAGTTGCACGGTTAACAGTGAAGAGGAAAGATTTTGCTACCTTCCAGCTCAGATTCAATTATCCCTTCCTCTCTTTTTATAGAGATCCTTGTTTCAGTCTATCTTAGAATTTCATGTCGTTCAGCGGGTACTGCCCTCTCCCCCCCCACCCCAAGAAGTCTAGTGGTTGCATTCAGTTACCTGTGATGTCACTGAATATGATTTAAGGAGCATGGCTATATGCTCTTCCCTTCTTAATGGACCACCACTTTGGTGAAGAAATTCTTATATCCTGGATTATCAATACTAAACCAGAATCTCCTCCTCTGAGTGTAATGGGAAACTTGTGCTTAATACATTGCAGGTTGAAAGAGGAAAGGGAAGAGCCTTATTTTGTGAAACTGCAACCTATTCAACCACTGATTCCTAAGCGTCTTCATTCTTAGTTGAGTCACTCCTTCACCCATTCCCGGTGCCAACAGAATAGGCTTTTTATAGCACCTGAAGTTACTGGTGCTATGTGTTTAATCCCACCTCTTTCTGTTAGATTAGCCTTTTCAGCTGTTAGATTAGCCTTTTCAAAACAGTCCCTTAGATGCCATGGTTGGGCTCTCATTGCTATCCTACATTCTAAAATAATACTATGGACTTACCAGAAACTAGTTTCCATAGCTAGAGGCAACAGTTTTTCCACAGGTGTAAATGAGTCTCATATTCTTCACTAAAACCAGGAATAAGAAAAAAAAGGGGGATAAATGTTAGATGTTATCTACACCAATACTTCCAAATCCATAGGCACTCTCATGGGTCTTTCCTCTTTTGCATCTGACTGCAGCACAAATATGTAACAGTAACAGTATAACAAAGTTGGAAGGGGCTTTGGAGGTCTTCTATTACAACCCCAGACAAGGGGCTTCTAATCTCTTCTTTAAAACCTCCAGTGGTGGAGCACCCACAATTTCTGAAGGCAAACCGTTCTACTGATTAACTGTTCTCACTGTCAGGAAACTTCTCCTTGATTTCTAGGTTGGGCCTCTCTTTGATAAGCTTCTGTTACTTCTTGGCTTGCCCTCAGATGCTTTGGAGAATAGCTTGGCCCCCTCCTCTCTGTGTCAGTCCCTTAAATATTGGAACACTACTAACAGGTCACCCCTAGTCCTTCTTTTTGTTTGACTAGACGACATAGACAGATATTATTTATGATATTCATTAGACTAGACGTGCCCTGGCAACTTTTTTTTCCTGTTATATCTTCATGATATTGATTTTTTTTTGACCCAGGACTAGAATAGGGGCTATCTTAAGCCACCCATGGTAGTATCAATGTTAAAGCTGAGTTTTCCGTTTTACACCAAAATCAGTTTCCCGGTGAATATAATTCAATAGACTCCTACTCGGAGTACAGTCAGGTGATCCTTGCACTCATTGGCCACTGTAGCCTGATGTGGGCATGCCTCTCCCTCCTGCTTTAATTCCAAAGAGCTAGTACTTTCAAGCCAGGTCCTTCCCATATATCAGCAAGCTTCCAAGGTGATTCCTGCTTTAGAGACTTAACAGCTGACCAATAGTAATGGTAGGAGGGATACGCATGGTGAACTTTGGGAGGAGAAGAGAGAGAAATAAATGGCCTTAACTCTGCTGGTTTATAGCATAATCTTCCTAGTGCCTGTCAGATGTTGCTTTGGAACATTGATTTAATACACTCCTGGAATAAAAATGACCTCATTTCTGGAATGAGTTTGATTATCAGTTGATGTTAGTGTCCTACTGGAAAAGTACTAACCTGTGTTTTCTAAAAGAATTTTAATCTCATTTTCAGGAAGAGTGCTAAGCCCATGAGATCAGCTGATATTGGGTTCCCCTTGAATACACCCATGCAAAATACTGGAGCAGCAAAACTAGAGTGAGGTCTGAGTGATGGCTAAACATGCCATCTTAGCCATCTGCCAAAATTTGTCTCCTGCCCAACTCTCAGCCCATTCCCTTGAGGTAAATGTTATGCAGGAAAAAAGACAAGTTATTGTGGAGGAATCCTCCAATATTTCCCTGTAGTGTCCCCTGTATGGCATAAATAAAACAATCCCCATTTCTCACACCATGGCTGGGGCAGGGTAGGTTTGCCAGGTGAGGTAGCAAATATTAAGTCAGTTTAGCTTTCTGCAAGGTCAGTGCTTGATAGAATCCAAATTTGGTAGTGAGCAGGAACCTTATGATTATAGAGTGATTCTAAACTTCCTACATTTTCCAGTTATTCTTTCAACTGTTACAAAGATACAAGGTGCTAAAAACGTACATAGGCTATTGCTTCATACATAGAGCAAACTTGACCTAAGTTTCCCATTTTGTGCATATATTTGCACTCATAAAAATGAGGAAAAAATGAGTATGTGAAAACCTCACTATCATTAACATTACCATTGCTGCTTCTGAGATTGAAAAAAGAAATGTATTGTCATGGATTTTTTAGCGCTTAAAAACTTAACAGTTCCTCCATGTATTAATAGTATGAAATGTGTAATCCACTTCATATAAAGAGCCATTTTAATTCTGCATGCAGACAAGACAAGGAATAAGAATAAATTTAGAATGATAAACACAGGAGATTGTGAAAGGGAATGAATCAGCAAGAAAAGATTCCAAGCCTGTTTAAGAATTTAGAGAAAAAAATGTGCCCATAAAATATTTAGTATTTACTTTCTGGTTGGCTAAAATGCTTTTCAACATTCCTTTTTGCCTTTTTCATAGTTTCCTACTACACATAAAATGCAAGTGGATTATATGTTCTGACTTGTATTTTGAACTATTGTTCATGTAGACTAACATGATATTAGACAATCTCTCGAAGATAGCTAGGCCCTATGCCATGGAGCGCTTTAAAGGTTATAACCAACACCTTGAAGCGCACCCGGAAGACCACCGGGAGCCAGTGCAGTTCACGCAGGAGCGATGTTACATGGGAGCGCCACGCTGCTCCCGTCACTACCCGCGCTGCTGCGTTCTGGACCAGTTGGAGCCTCCGGGTGCTCTTCAAGGGGAGCCCCATGTAGAGAGCGTTGCAGTAATCAAGGCGAGAGGTTACGAGGGCATGAGTGACTGTGCACAGGGAATCCCGATCAAGAAAGGGCCGCAACTGGTGGATAAGGCGAACCTGACAAAAGGTCCCCCTGGTCACAGCAGTCAGATGTTCCTCCAAGGACAGCTGCGTATCCAGGAGGACTCCCAGATTGCGAGCCCTCTCTGTGGGGGCCAAAGACTCACCCCCAATAGTCAGTGATGGAGTCAACTGACTATATCGGGATGCCGGGAACCACAGCCACTCAGTCTTGGAAGGGTTGAGCCTGAGCCTGTTCCTCCCCATCCAGATCCGTACAGCCTCCAGGCACTGGGACATCACTTCAAGGGCATCGTTGGGGTGGCCTGGGGTGGAGATGTACAGCTGAGTGTCATCAGCGTACTGATGGTATCTCACCCCAAAGCCACGGATGATCTCGCCCAGCGACTTCACATAAATGTTGAACAGAAGGGGCGAGAGGACCGACCCCTGAGGCACTCCACATATGAGAGGCCTCGAGGTCGACCTCTGCCCCCCTGCCAACATGAACTGCGACCGGTCGGAGAGAAAGGAGGAGAACCACCGTAACACGGTGCCCCCCATCCCCAACTCTTCCAACCGGTGCAGCATGATACCATGGTCGATGGTATCAAAAGCCACTGAGAGGTCTAAGAGGACCAGAACAGAGGAGCAACCCCGGTCCCGAGCCCTCCAGAGATCATCAACCAACGCGACCAATGCCGTTTCCGTACTGTGCCCAGGCCTGAAACCCGACTGGAACGGATCCAGATAGGATGTTTCCTCCAGGAATTGCAGAAACTGTCGCGCGACCACACTCTCAACAACCTTCGCCATAAAGCAGAGGTTGGAGACAGGACGGTAGTTGGCCAATATTGCCAGATCCAGGGACGGCTTCTTGAGGAGGGGCCTCACCACCGCCTCTTTCAAGGCCGCGGGGAGGTGACCCTCACTCAACGAAGCGTTGATAACACCCTGGAGCCAGCCTCGTGTAACCTCCCGGGAGGCCAGTACCAACCAGGAGGGACACGGGTCCAGTAAACATGTGGCCGCACTAAGTCTCCCCAAAATCCTGTCCACATCGTCGGGAGTCACAGCATCAAACTCCTCCCAGATAACATTCTCAAGACTATTCCTCGTCACCCTGCCCTGATCTACCCAGTCAGAATCCAAGTCCCCCCGGATCTGAGCGATTTTGTCATGCAGGTATTGTCCGAAATCCTCTGCCCTGCCTTCCAAGGGATCCTCCCGCGCTCCCAGGTGGAGCAGGAAGCGGGTTACCCTGAACAGGGCAGCCGGACGATTCCCTGATGACGCAATAGAGGCGGAAAAGTAATTAAACTTTGCCATCTTTATCGCCACTAGGTAGGTCTTAATATGCGACCTTACCAGTGTTCGGTCAGATTCAGCGTGACTGGCCCTCCAACCACTCTCTAGGCGTCTTTTCCGGCATTTCATCTCCCTCAGCTCCTCGGTGAACTAAGGAGCCGTGAGGGATCGACACCGGGTCAGAGGCCGCAAAGGCACGACTCGATCCAAGGCCCCACCAGCCACCCGATCCCAGGCAGCTACCAGGTCCTCGGCCGAGTCGTGTGCCAGATCATCAGGAATTGGCCCAAGCTCCGTCTGGAACCTATCAGGATCCATCAGGCGCCTGGGGCGGACCCATCTAATTGGGTCCGCCTCCCTGCGGCAGGGTGTAGTGGTACGAAGGTCCAGACGAAGGAGTGAGTGACCTGACCATGACAAGGGTTCCATGTCTATATCCCCTATAACAAGATCACTCAACCACTGGCCAGAGACAAAAATCAGGTCTAGAGTGGGTCCCCCCCCGGTGAGTGGGGCCATGAACTAACTGGGTCAGGTCCGCTGAATGCTGGAAGTGTGGGTTTGAGCGTGGCACTTACTATCACCAATGGTGGGCGTGCCCAGAAGCAGTAAAATTTTGGGGAAAAATAAAAAAGTGGCTTAACGAGATCTTAATCCAAGAGATTGAATGGCGACCAGAGACATGCTTGCTCGGCTCCAAACCGAAAAATATTAAAAAAGATTCATGGTACCTTGCATTACACATTATCACAGCAGCGAGATTAACATATGCTCAATTCTGGAAAGATAAAAATACCCCATCAGAGGAAGCAATTATAAAGAAGATTTTGGATTGAAGCAGATAAATTGACTAAAAAACTGAAAGATAGAGACCAAACACAAACATGTTTATCTTGGGAAAAACTATATATTTGGCTATCAAAGAGAAAATTATAACCCAAACCATTAGGAGTTGTATTTATTGAAAAATGTATATTATACAAGTAAAGTGAGGTTGGATAGACCTAATTGATTTACAAATGTAAATTAGGTTGTTCTGCCTCCCCCGGAATGTAACATAGATATATTGTACCGAATATTAAGTTATTAAGGTACTACTTATAGGCATGTATGTTATTTGTTTTGTTGTTCTGTTTGTCATTTATCTGGTGTGTTGTCTTCTTTTTTAATGATAAATGTAAATAAAGATTATTTTTTTTTAAAAAAAAACCATTTATGGGAAGTGAAAGTCAATTCTAAGTGACCCATGTGGTGATAAATATGGCACATGGTAGTTTGTGACTTATAAAGTAAGAAGAATATATGGCAAACAATATTAATTTACTAATGAAAGAAAAGAAAGAAAATTGAATACACTTGGTGTTTGAAAAATGCAGAGAAGGATATAATAGATACAATTGTTCTAAGTGGATATGAAAGTATGAAGTCATAGTTTGGTTATAATTGCAGGTTACAGTTCAGTGACTATGATAATAGAAGAACCTGGAATGGTTTTGGGGGGAAATTGTACAACATTCTAGATGGATGGAATTCAGGGGAAAAATATTTATTGTTACATGAATTGAACAACAGATGGGAATGAGGTGAGACAATAGAGAAAAATAATTCGTTTTGAGAATGAATGAAAATAGTGTTTGTTTGGCATCTGCTTAGAAAAATGTTTCAAATGCGTGATTTAAGCAAAAGATGATTCATGCTAAAAGTTTGGTTGATTTGGTTGTCTATACTGAAAGTCTGAGAACTAGTGAAGATACACCAATGATGAAACTTTTCTGAATGTGGAACAGACTTATTTTGGTAATATCATGACTTGATCTAGGGAAAAATGGATATGAAGGAAAAACAAGGAAGTAAAAGAAATTAGAGTGCAAATAGAATGACAAAGAATGAGTTTTGTGTAATATTAGAAGAAAACATTAATCATTCAACAGAATAAATGAATGAATGGAATACAAAGAAAGGATATGAAAGTTGCTAGAAATGGACCAAAAAGAATTATGTTACAAAGTGCCAGACAAACGTGACATTTTATTAAAAGGAAATTTGACGGCCTCCTGAAAAGATGAAGTGAAAGAGGCTGGGGATGAGAAAAATGCATATAACAGAATCATCATAGCAAAAACAATAAATGATAGAGTGTATTATTATGTGTACAAATATAAAGATAGTTGCAAGGAATGTAATCAAAGTTCATTAGGAACTGTTAAGATTAAAATTGGCAAAGAAAATGAAGACTGCTTTTAATGGAAACAAAACGTTTTCGGGGGGGGGAATTGAGTAAATATGGCAAAACAAGGAACCTCTAGGAAAGTGAACCCAATTAAAGGGAGGGAGGGAGAGAGAGAGAGAGAAGGAAAGGATGAGTGGAGGGAAGAAAGGAAAGAGGGAGGAAAGGAGGAGGGAGAAATGGAGGGAGGAAGTCAGGAACAGGAAGTAAAGAAGAGAGAGGGTAGAAGGGATGAAAGTAGGAAGGAAGGAACAAGGAGGAAAAGATGGAAGATTTCTGATGGTCCCTGCCAGTTCCCACAAGGAATCTCAATAGCGAGGTTGACAGGAACTTGAAAGTCATATTGGCTCCCGCTGATTTTTTTCCTCTGAAATCATTCAACAGGTCAAAGATTGTCCAATGAGAAATAAAATGTAAGACATGTAAATGCTAATCTATTTTGAATAATGAATATGTCTTAAAATAAGTGACAATAGCTCTATGTAATAGGATATGTCTACCTATTTTGTTACATGCAGATGATAGCTGGGTATGTCAGGAGAAAATATAAGTTGCATGTAATGAGAATGGATTATTTTTAAAAAGTGTAATAAAGCAAGGAGAGATAGGGTCAAGAGTGAACGAGTGATGAATGAATGTGGTTTGAATACAAAAAATGTGTAAGAAATAAATATGCAGAGGGATTTGATGCTATTGAGAATAAGTGAAGATCAAATCACAAAATTAATATAAAGAGCAAGAGTGAATTATTTGATAGAAAGGGAAGAAAGTGAGAAAAAGAGTGATGCGCTTAAAGAACAAAAGGCAACCTATGAATTGGTGCATCAACATGGTGGAAGCAAGGATGTTTTGCATGGCTTGGAAAGGAGGAGTGTAGGGAAATGTGTTGTGCAAACTAGATTTAATGCCTTTTATCTCCTGCTGCTATTTTTTTTTCTTACTCTCACTCCTTTTTTTTTTTGTGCTTTCCATAACATTGCTGGACTTGAAAGGGAATAGCATAATGCATATGCTATTTTAGATATTTGAGAATCAAAACCCTCTGCAGGATAGCGCAGAAATCTATCAGAGGGTCCCACTCTAGTTTCATCTGCCCATCCCAATATGCAAAGAAGGAATATTAATTCTCCTTTCTCGTCCCCTCATTTATTTTTCCCAAGTGTAGATGTTTAGCATCCTTTCTAGGCAGTTACTTTCCACTGATTTAACACAGACTGTTTTCCCCAATATTAGCTAAAAGCTTCAAAGACAAAGCTTCCCGCAACTCTAATGCCTTGTGATGGCATGGTCTGATTTAATCTACCGATTATTCACTTCTTAATTCTGTTTTGGTTTTCTTGCTTTTCTTAATGGGCAAAAATCACCTTCAGATTCCTAATATATTGTGGACAGGGTTTTATTTTTAGTGCTGTACTAGCTGAAATATCAATGCGATGTCTTATAAGTCATAATGTTGTGCAAAGGGAGGTGTATGTGTGTGTATGTGAGAGAGAGGGGGGAGGGAGGGAGGGAGGGAGAGAGAGGACGGGGAGAGAGAGTGCATATCCAGAGGCTGAGAGAGCTTCATCGTTGCTTTGGAAAAAAAGGTGTGTTTTATGCTTGAAAAGAGGCAAACTGACTTGAGGAAAGGATTAACCTAAGATGATATAAGTCGCATGGGTGCCAATCCTTTCTGCTTCTCCTGATCTCTCATCATTCTATCTACATCTATAGGGTTACTTATGTTCTATGCTGCATGCAAAGCAGAAGGTGAAGCAATGTAGACAATGGGAAGACATATGGCAAAAATGGCTTTTGGGGGCATTGCTGCTATGAAAGAATGATCTTGCTGTAGAACTGTGGTTGAATTACCATAGGTAATCTTGCTCATGCACATGTGTAATGCTGCCATATGTTTCTTTAGGTTCATAGAAGTCATTGGTTTCTATTTCTCATGTAATATCATCCCAAATGAATTTTTTATTATGGGCCATTCAGAACCCCCTAACTGAGAGTTAACACCTTGAGAGGAGGCCTTCAAAGTGTTTCCTTATCGTTCTTCCTCCTGCAGTGAAATGCAAGGATTGCTTGTTGGAATAACAATTAGAGACTTGGAATAAGTCGTATATCAAAGCTGTTATGTTGCATTTCAAGGAATGCACCTGTAATCTTTTCACGCCATGAAAGATATCGAAGTTCAATTTTTGTGGTTATCTTGTTTCTTTTATCAGTGGCAATTCTTTCTGTAGACTGCTTCCCATCTTCTGGGACTGTGCTCACCTTCTCACTCTCTCTGATCAACATTTCATATAATATCTATTTCACCTTGTGGTTCTTGCTGTTCTCTCACCTGAGTGCAAAAGACAAGAGACTCCCTGGAATCTCTTTCAGACTAATAAAAGCTTGTTCGGACTTCTCCGGTTTGTTGGTTTTCTTAGGGAGTTGTTTTGCCATGACGAAAAGATGCATGAGTGCACACTACCTATCTGAGCAGTGAAGCAGGAGAAGCATTTTCTCTCTGCAGAAATTTTTAAAAAGGTACTCATAAAAAGGAAAAAGGGGAAAATAAAATTTCAATGGCAGAGCTTAGAGAGAGAAGGAAAAATGCACCACTTCCCAGAAATGCCAATGACATTCTGCTATAACAATGGCGTTCACAATGCTGCATTCAATAAAACACTCCAGTGTAAATAAAACATATTATTGGTATGTGTATAATAGATTAACCCAAAAAAAACCAGATCTCTGCTCCTTGCCTGAAGAGATTTGTAGCTAAAACCTCTGACTAAGATTTAGTTTTAATAGGTACATCATGAATGGCCCTGTATGGAAACCTACAAGCATCCGTCTGCATCAAGACATTCAGCCACTTTTCATTCTGGATTCTGCTTTTCAGATCAGTAAACTGCAAAAAACAGAGAAGGGGAAGAATGCACAAGACAAGGGAAAGGGAAAAAAAAGAATCTGGGCAGACGTATATCCTTTTACCTACATTAATATTTGAGGTGAAGGTGGAATAACAGTGTTTGAGAAAAGACTCTTCAGAAAATATATGCTCCTCATTTCAAGCTTTAGATGTGAGATCGCTTGGATAAAAGTTTATCTCCACAGAGAGATCAAAAAGACTAACCTGGAATCTTATGACAACTTAAAGGCTAAAATGTAAGCTTTCATGAATCACATCCATTTCATCAAAAATATCGGTAAATTCCCATGAGAAGGGTGAGGGAAAGGAGTGATAAGGAAGAATTTTTGCAGTGGGGAGGGAGGCAATGAGACAGAATTATTTAGATAGTAATCATAAATAAAGTTGCACAGTGTTTCTCAACCTTCACAATTTTAAGATGTGGGGACTTCAAATCCCAGAATTCCCCATACTCGCTGGGGGATTCTGGGAATTGAAGTCCCCACATCTTACAATTGGCAGGGTTGAGAAACATTGAAATACAGGAAGTCCTTGCTTAGAGACAATAGGGACCAGCAACTCAGTTGTTAAGCAAGGTGATTGCCAAGTGAAACCACAACTGTGCTCATGATCTTACTTCAGCTTTCCTTTACAGGTTGTAAAGGTCAAAAATGCAAGGATTGATTGTAAAGTAGCTTTTTTTTATCACCACTGCAACTGTGAATGGTCACTAGATGAGGACTACCATAGTGATTTGGACTATTCATTGGATTCCATCAGTAGCATTGGCGATTTCCCATAAAAGCCAGAAAGACTTTTAACCCTATACCTGCTGTTAATGCAGACAAAATAGCCATAACTCTATACTGCTATTAGAGCCTTCTAAATTATATACTGCTGCTTAATTAATTCTAGTAGGGCAGGATGATTTGTGACCTTTTTTCAATTTGATTGATGGCGATGGTTACAGTTACTCTAATGTGAGCTGTTAAAGCTGATATCATTAATAGTGATATTTTTTCCTTTGGCTTCTGATTGTAGAGTTGTATGTCACCCAGCAGTGCCGCAGTCACTGAGGTAGCCTCTAAACTGGATGAATTTTAATAAGGTTGAGAAAATAAAACCCCTCCATTTCTTCCAACCTTTGGGAGAAGTGTCTTCTGTTTCCAATCCATTCTCAGGTTGCATGCTGGTAGAAAAATAATCACCATTAGAACAAAGTACATGCCTCACATTTAAAGCTTTGTGGGCTTATTTATAGGCTGAATGATTAAACAGGATTCTGTAAGAAAGAAATTGTTCCTGCATCTACTAATAGTTTTCCAACTCCCACACATGGCAGGAACATCAAATGAAGAAGTCAGTGTTTGGTACCTCCTGAGCTCAGAAAGAGGCAGGTTGCATTTTCCAGCTATCCCTTATAGGATGCTGAATTGGGGGTTTTGAAGATGTTGCGTTTGTCTTGATTTATATAGCAATGAGTTTGGTAGGATGGAGAATGTGGGGTAATCAGTTGTGTGCAGTTGTTCATATTCTCTGCTTTGTGTTTTTATCATTTCTTCCTTAAAAAAAAAAAGCATCAATATTTTAACTGGTTAAAAATTTAAAAAGAGCATGCAGCTTTCATAGAACACTTTCAAGTTCCTATGCATTATGAGAGCATAATGTATTATCAGTTGCACTAGTGGGGCATAATTCTTACACTGTTTGAAGTCTACTGTCATTCAAGTGATGAGTGTGTCAACAAAGGGGGAAGTGATGTCATGGACTCCAATAACGCAGCAGGTTCCCAGGAAGGAGGAAGCACATTCCAAGGAAGAGGGTTAGACAAGGGACAGCATAGTTCAGAGCTAGATATTGAGAACATGAAGGGATTTAGGATAGCCACTCCCTAGAACCTGATGGCGAACCTATGGCACACGTGCCACAGGTGGCATGCAGAGCCTTCTCTGTGGGCATGCCAGCTGTTGCTCCAGCCCAGCTCCACCGTGCATGTGTGCATGCCTCCCACCGGCCAGTTGGTCTTCGGGTCTCTGCTGCGCATGCACAGGGGAGTGCAGGTTGATGTAGGAGGCTTTCCAGGCCCAAAATAGAGCCTCCTGCATCATTCTGGAAGCCAAAACGGGGCATGGGAGAGCCAGGGCGCATGCATGAGAGGCGAGGGGTTCATGCACGGGGGGCACATGCGCAGGGGGGACTTGCATTGCATTTGGGGGTCCAGGCACACATATGTGCATTCGTGCATGCTCGCTTTGGGCACTCGGCACCAAAAAAGTTAACCATCACTGCCCTAGAATCTTCCAGGGTACGTCTATTAAGTTAGGGTAGTCTAGGTTTAGTCTGGCAAGATTCTATCTATCCAGTTTGGGCAAATAAAGACTTTTGGCTGGATTGTGATACATTGTTCTTGGGCTACGCTTGACAGCTGTCATCATTCCGTATCTCTGACATACTTCAGTGGTTGTCATCAGTCTGTTACAGCAAGTGATGTAACTGGACATAGAGTTTATATCTCACATCTCATTTACTGCAACAATCTCCCAGTAAGAATCATTTTCTCAACCTCCTCCTCCTCCTCCCCATCTTCCCCTGTCTAAGGCTGGTGGAAACTTAATACAAGTCCTAAATATAGACCTAAAAATTATTAAGGCAGCAACTAAAAATATAGGCGATTCCAAGCAGGATGGAGGGGGTTTTTTTGGTTTTGTTTTTTGTAAAATTAGGATGTTCAAAGCTGATAAATTCAATATTCCATGCAAGAAGATTTGTTAGTATGTATTCAGAAATCCCACAATATTTTTGCCTGCTCATTTTCAACTATTTTTTAATGACACATTCCCCCAGTTTTTTATTACTAGCACATGATAATTTCTACAGACATTCATGAATAATTTTGGCAACTATGTTATATCACTGTTTATAATTAGCTTGTACAATCTTCTTGCATGGGCTGAGTATGTGATCATCATCATCTTCTCCTTCTCCTTCTCCTTCTCCTTCTTCTATTCTTATTATTTACACAAGAATGTGAAGTCACATCCAGTTCTTTAGATGATGTTGGTCTTTGTTTCTTTTCTTTTTGTCCATATTTAATATTACAATTGTTTAATTTTCCATAATCAGTCTCTTTGTCTTTGTCTTCTTCATTATCCATTTTTCTTTCTTGTTTCTCGTTAGTCATTTCCTTTTAATCTTTAGTGCATTCTAGTTCTGTCTTTGCCTCCTCAGATTTCGATGCAAATTTATAATTTATAAATTTATAATTTATAATTTATTTTCCATGCAAATTTATAATCATTTCTTTTATTTCCAAACACATCGTCTTTATCAGTTCATTAAGTTTCTGTTCCATTTTATTCTTTCCGGGTTGAATTATTCTAGTTTTAAATCGTATTAAGGTCCTTCTTTTATAATCATCAAAGTCTGTCCTCTTGTAGGCAAAACGTATCCTCCTTAGTTCTCACCAGTTATCTTTTTTTAAAAGTTCAAGCTTTTAAAAGTAAAACAATTCCATGTCATGCTCTTCCTTCTCCTGCAAATGTCTCTCTATAATCCACAGTTTCACTTGTCTAATTAACAAATTGCCATTTTATATGTAATCCACATCCGTGTTTACCGAGTCATAAAAGAGAAAAAATCCAGTTTTCACATCTTCTTTCACCTTTATATATCACCAATCAGTTTATAATCCAATCCAAATTGAATCCAAGTTCCAGATTTACATTTCCGTTTGACAATCACTTTTAATTCTTTATTTGGGTTCTTCTATGGCGCGCTTGTCATTCTCACTTTCTCTTTCCATCTGCCATCTCCCCCCACCGCTATTTAGCGCTAGAGAAGACAAAAATCCCACTATCCTGGACGGAAGCAATAATTACAATCATACCCAAAGATGACACTGATCACCAATTAATTCAAAATTATAGACCAATATCTCTACTGAATATGGATTATAAAGTATTTGCAATAATTATAGCAGAAAGAATCAAAAAATTACTGAATAACTACATTCACCGGGACCAAAATGGATTTCTGCCGGGCCGCCAAATCAAGAACAATATGAGAGTAATAATAAATGCACTCGAATATTATGAAGCACACCCAGAGAAACAAGCTTCACTGGTTTTCCTCGATGCCTAAAAAGCATTCGATAACTTAAATTGGAAATTTTTAAAAGGGCAATTAGAGATTATGCAATTCGGATCAAATCTTGAAAAAATTATAGGAGAAATATACACAAAACAAACAGCAAAAGTAATACTAAATGACGATATGACAGATCAATTCGATATAACAAAAGAGGTTAGGCAAGGCTGTCCACTTTCTCCACTATTGTTTATTTTAACACTAGAGATCCTGTTAAAAAAAATTAGAGAACACCAAGAAATTAAAGGGTTAAAAATAAGACGAGAGGAATACAAGGTCCAGGCTTTGGCGATGACCTTGTATTTATACCAGAAGAGCCATTGGAAGTAGTGCCAAAACTGTTTAAGAAAATAGAGGAATTTGGAGAGGTGGCTGGCCTAAAAATAAATAGAAATAAATCGAAACTAATAGTTAAAAATCTTACGAAAACTCAGGAGACAGAACTGGAGAATAGTATACAAATCCAAATAACCAAGAAAATAAAATATTTAGGGATCTGGCTGTCACCAAGAACCTCGTCAATAAAAGAAAATAACTATGATAAATTAATAACACAGATAAAAAAAGATTTGGCAATTGGAAAAACCCACAGATTTCATTAATGGGAAGAATTTCCACTATTAAAATGAATACCCTACCAAAATTGCTGTACCTGTTCCAGGTTGTCCCAATAAAATTAGAGAAAAACTTCTTTGAAACTTTAAATAAGATGATTTCCAAATTCATATGGCAGGGGAAACGACCACGAATAAAACTTAAACTACTCCAGGACACCAAGGAGAGGGGAGGAACAGCACTTCCAGATTGGGAACTTTATTATCAAGCGGCGGTGTTATCATGGATTAAAGACTGGATGGAGCTGGAAAACAGCAGAATATTAACAATTGAAGGGCATGACCTACAAGTGGGTTGGCACTCCTTTCTATGGGACGAAAAATATAAAACACATATTTATTTTAAGAGACACACAATTAGGAACCCATTATTATTAATCTGGCTCAAAATTAAAAAGCAATAGTACACAAAAATCCCATTCTGGCTTTTACCATCAGAAGCGATAAGACACCCAAATTTAACAGAACCCAAAAATATAATCAGATATAAAGATTTAATTGACTATCAAGGGAAATTGAAAACTAAACAACAACTGGAAGCAGATCTAAACAGAGAAATTGATTGGTGGTCCTTCTTACAGATTCAATCCAAACATAAGGAATATATAAAAACATATGAAATTTATAAAGAAAAACAAGAATTAGATAAAATTATATTAGACTCAGAAGAGAAATTGATTAGTAAAATTTTTAAATTCTTGTTGAGGTATAAGATGGAGGAAGAAACAGTTAAGAATACAATGATTAAATGGTCGCAAAACTTTAAATATGCAATAGATCTGGAGAAATGGGAAGAGCTTTGGCAATTGAATAGGAAAGTAACATTAGCGGTGGCATACAAGGAAAACCAGCTGAAGATGTTTTACAGGTGGCATATGTCGCCCACAAGGCTGGCTAAAATCCATCCGAAAAATAGCCCACTATGTTGGAAATGTAAAAACTCACAAGGTACCTTTTACCATCTATGGTGGAGGTGCCTGGCGGCAAAGAAATTTTGGTCCAATATCAAGAAATGGCTGGAACAAATTACTAATCTACAAATAGACAAGAAGCCAGAAACTTTTTTGTTGGGAATCTTTACAAAAACATACCCAAAAGAAATAAAATACTTGTTGATACATATTCTAACTGCAGCGCGGATAACCTATGCCAAAAACTGGAAACAGGAAAAGATCCCAACAAAAGAAGAAGTAATGGACAAAATTACTCAGTGCGCTGAAATGGATAGACTAACAAAAGAGCTAAAGGAAAAAGAAGAGACAGAGTACTATAAAATATGGGATAAATGGTACTAATGGTACAACGTCACTATTGAAGAAACACAATTAGAAGAAAGATAGAATAGAAATGTAAATATGTATACAAATAATTCCCTACGGGCGGATAAATTTATAGAAGGAAAATTAAAAAGAAAGATATAATTTCAATATATATTATATAGATTACTAAGGGGGGAATTTTTAGGGGATGAAAGTAAGTGGGGGAAATGAAAAAGAAAATTATTAGAGTAAGATTAAGGGGAATAACTATAACCGTACTAATTGGAAAATTAATACGAAACAAATGCTTCAAAAGTTTAATTTATTTACATGTTGTTTGTTGTGTAAATGTTTTTATATGTGTTTTTATATGTGTTTTAATAAAGTTTATAAATAAAAAAAAAAAGACCTAAAAATTATTAAGGCAGCAACTAAAAATATAGGCGATTCCAAGCAGGATGGAGGGGTTTTTTTTGGTTTTGTTTTTTGTAAAATTAGGATGTTCAAAGCTGATAAATTCAATATTTTGAGAAGTTGAGGAAGTCCTTTAGGTATTGTTCTGAAGGCTCCAATCATGACAGGGATAACGATCCCCCCCCCCCCCCCCGTTAGCATTCGATTTTGATCTGCAAGTCCCGGTATCTTGTAATTTTATCCAATTGTTTTTCCTCAATCCTAGCATCACCCAGAATAGCAACATCGATGAAACAGATTTTCTTCTTTTCAAAAGCTGTTATATCAGGCATGTTACAAAGAAGGTCTATCTATATGGATCTTAAAGTCCCTTAAGATCTTAACCCACTCATTTTCCAGAAACATCTCAATTTGATATTCCCAGTAGCTTTAACTATATTCAAATCCAAACCTCTGGCAAAGCTTCCAATAAATAATTCTGGCAACTTGGTCATGAAGTTGCTTATAGTCAATTTGTGAAATTTTGCTGCAGCCATTGATCAAGCAGCCAATTATTATTATGGTTTGTCCTACAATCAGCCATTTTTATCCACCTTTTGAATCCTTCCCGAGGACCTGGGATAGGGAGATGTTGTTTGATGATATAATCATCATCACAGGATATAAGCTGTTCCAAATAAAGCTGCCTTTTGCAATTGACAGATGGTGATTCTGTCAATGCTGATGGTGTTCAAGTGATGCTCCAGATGTTTCTGGGATTGCACCCAAGGCATTTATTATTACTTGTACTATCTTTGTCTTCTCTTGCCACAGTCATTCTACTTCTATGTGCAGGTCTTTGTACAGTATTTTGTGATTTTCTCCAGTTCTTTTTCTTATCCTCTACTGTCTCCAGGTATTAACGTAACCACTATCCATTCTTTTTTGACTTTCTTATCAATAGTAATTAAGTCTGAAGTGTTATGTGGCAGATGCTTGCTTGTTTGAATTCTAAAGTCCCAGAGCACTTCAGTTTCTTCATTTTCTATTACTTTTGTCTATTTTGTGGTCCCATTAGTTCTTGCCTGTAGGCAAATGATATTTCTTGCAGATACAGTACAGTATTCCAATGCACCATTGTTGCTACTTTGTCATGCTGTTTTCTATAGTCAATCTGTGTGATCTTCTTGCAGCAGCAAACTAGACGGTTTGCTGTTTCTTCAGCTTCCTGGCAGAGGTGGCACTTGCTCTCTGTTGTTGTCTTCTCAATATTGGTTTTGCATGTGATTATTCTTAAGGCTTGGTCTTGTGCAGCCCCTCTGTCTCTTTCTTCAATTTTCATGCTTCTAACCTTATTGTTATCTATTTGCCTGCTATTTTTTATGTACTGGTCAGGTAATACCTTTTTCATGAGTTATTATTATGTTCCATTGCACATAGACTACTACTGTATATATGGACAATATGAGATCACAGCTGCCAGTTCTTTAGCTGATCTTGGTCTTCATAGACATCAAATTCTTCCCTAGAACCTGGGATCTCATAATGTATTGGCATAGTATATGTGTGGATCCACGCAGGGTGGCCAACTGTATTAATGCAAAGATTTTCTAAGTAATGTCCAATATTTTTTTGGTATGGCATCCACTGTCAATAACCACTGACACTCTAAGGACGGGTTATGCCATAATCTTTCAATTTTGATTTTTAGATCTTGATAATGTGTGAACTTCTCCAATTTTCTGTCTTGTATTCTATTATTTCCTGGCATTGCAACATCAATTATCAACACTTTCTTATTTTCAGCCACAGTTAAATCTGGTGTGTTATGAGCCAAGATTTGTTAGTATGTATTCAGAAATCCCACAATATTTTTGCCTGCTCATTTTCAACTATTTTTAATGACATATTCCCCGAGTTTTTTATTACTAGCACATGATAATTTTTACAGACGTTCATGAATAATCTTGGCAACTATGTTATATCACTGTTTATAATTAGCTTGTACAATCTTCTTGCATGGGCTGAGTATGTGATCTTCTTCTTCTTCTTCTTCTTCTTCTTCTTCTTCTTCTTCTTCTTCTTCTCCTTCTCCTTCTCCTTCTTCTTCTTTTCTTATTATTTACACAAGAATGTGAAGTCATATCCAGTTCTTTAGATGATGTTGGTCTTTGTTTCTTTTCTTTTTGTCCATATTTAATATTATAATTGTTTAATTTTCCATAATCAGTCTCTTTGTCTTTGTCTTCTTCATTATCCATCTCTCTTTCTTGTTTCTCGTTAGTCATTTCCTTTTCATCTTTAGTACATTCTAGTTCTGTCTTTGCCTCCTCAGATTTCGATTTTCCATGCAAATTTATAATCATTTCTTTTATTTCCAAACACATCGTCTTTATCAGTTCATTAAGTTCCTGTTCCATTTTATTCTTTCCGGGTTGAATTATTCTAGTTTTAAATCGTATTAAGGTCCTTCTTTTATAATCATCAAAGTCTGTCCTCTTGTAGGCAAAACGTATCCTCCTTAGTTCTCACCAGTTATCTTTTTTTAAAAGTTCAAGCTTTTAAAAGTAAAACAATTCCATGTCATGCTCTTCCTTCTCCTGCAAATGTCTCTCTATAATCCACAGTTTCACTTGTCTAATTAACAAATTGCCATTTTATTTGTAATCCATATCCGTGTTTACCGAGTAATAAAAGATAAAAAATCCAGTTTTCACATCTTCTTTCACCTTTATATATCACCAATCAGTTTATAATCCAATCCAAATTGAATCCAAGTTCCAGATTTACATTTCCGTTTGTCAATCACTTTTAATTCTTTATTTGGGTTCTTCTATGGCGCGCTTGTCATTCTCACTTTCTCTTTCCATCCGCCATCCCCCCCCACCGCTATTTAGCTGCAATTTCCACGCCGGGGTAATTTTAGTAATTGTTTAGTAGTTGAAAATATTTAGAATTTTCTTTTTATTGTCTGTGGGTTAACCGATCACTCACCCAACACCAGCACTCTGTCCAAATCTTCCCTCCTGCACATCGCTTGCTCCAGAGGCTCCAGCTTCATAGCGATTCACTCTGATCGCTGCCCCCCATCACCGGCTTGGAGTGAGTTTCTCGGGATATCCAAGGGACTTGCCTGTCCCTCTTTAGTCACCGAGCTGCCTCTCTTTCTTCGTTGTCCCTACAGGACAGCTTCAGTCCGAAGACTCTCCAGTGACAGTTCGTCTGGCTAGATTTTGCCGACCTTTTTGCCCGACATTTTTCCCAGCCAGTACCGCTGCGCCGCTTCCGGATTCCAGATGATGTTGGTCTTCATGGACATTGAGTTATTCCCAAGAACCTAGGATAGTGTAATGCAGGCATGTCAAACTCAATTTCATTGAGGGCCACATCAGGTTTGTGTTTGACCTCAGGGGGGCCGGGGTGGGTGTGGTCAGGGTGGGTGTGGCCAGCATGACATCACTTGTGTTGGGGGGCACCAGTTGTGGCCCAAATGGTCTGCCAGCAAAAAAAGGCTCCCAAGCTCCATTTTTGGCAGCAACGGTCTCCTACAACCTTCTGCCAGTGAAAGCGGAGCTCAGAGGGGCCGTACATGGCCCATGTGAGCTCCCTTTTTGGCTGGCAGAGGCACCGTGGGCCAGTCCTTCGCCATTTCCAGGGTGGCTCCACGAGCCAGATCTAATCACCCCATGGCCTGGATCTAGCCCCCGGGCCTTGAGTTTAACACCTTTGGTGCAGGGGTGAAATGCTAATGGTTTGCTACGGTTCAGGTGAACCGGTAGTGATAAAACTACTGGTTCAGATGAACTGGTAGTAAAAAAACAAAAACAAAAAAAAAACCTGGTTTTGGTTCTGTTTAGCTAACAGTTCGGGCAAACTGGTAGTTAAAAAACGCTATAGGTTCTTCCAAACCGGTATTTCCAACAATCAGCTGTGCAGCGGGGTTTAAATCACGCACCACAGCTGATCCCTCCCTCACTTCTACTTACCTTCCCAAGCCTCCTTTTGGTGCGCACTGCGCATGTGCACACAGTGTGGATTTGGCACGCATGCACAGCCAGCAAACCAGTAGCAAACCGGTTCGGATTTCACCACTGCCCTGGTGTAATGTATCCACATAATATATGTGTGGATACAAGCAGCATGGCCTTTTATAACTGATAGATGGAAATTTTGTCAATGCATAGTTTCTCATTTCTATCCAAGATTTTTTGGTATAACCTCCAGTGTGCCTGGAACCACCACAGTCATCTTATGTCATAGTCTTTCAATTTTGGTTTTCAGACCTTGTTACTTTGTGGTCTTACTATGGCTGGTCACACAGCCAGCCCGATGTTTAGACTAGAATTGGCATTTTTATCCATCTATCGAGACCTTCACAAGGAACTGGAATAGGTAAATATTGTTGTTCGTTAGTGTTGTTATTATTATTATTACTATATACACAAAAATGTCACAGCTACCAGTTCTTTAGCCAGTGTTGGCCTTCAAATGCATTGAGTTCTTTCCAGGAACCTAGAATGTCATAAAGTATATGTGCAGCTCCAAGAAGTGTGGCGTTTTGTAACTTACTGATGCAAATATTGTGGAAATGAAGATTTTTTTGGTATGGCAGGCAGTATGCCACTGGGACGAGCAGTTCTTTCTCTTCCTTTCCGCTGTCTCCTTGTACTTATTTTATTATGATATTTTATCCTGCCTTTTTAATATATATGACCCAAAGTATGGCAAACAATATTCCTTCTTCCTATTTTCCGACAATGACAACCCTGTGGGATGGGCTGGGCTGAGAGAGAGAGAGAATGACTGGCCCACAGTCACCCAATGGCCTTCATGCCTGATGGAAGCCTAGAACTCACAGTCTCCAGTATACCAAGCTGGCCCTCTAATGCAGGGATCTCCAATCTTGGCAAATTTAAGCCTGGCGGACTTCAACTCCCAGAATTCCCCAGCCAGGCTTAAAGTTGTCAAGGTTAGAGACCCCTGCTCTAATGAACTCTGAGCCATTCCCTTCCTGCCTGGATGCAACCTTTTTGTCTGTCAATGGCTTCATCTGTTTCATCGATCCAAAATACATGAATATGTGCATTTTCTGCCATGTTTTATTTATTACCTTCATTATTTTACCTTACGTACATCATCTATCCTTTTCTCATTGCCCTCTGATGACCTAAAGAAATAAGTTTTTGTTCTGCTTACGGATTTTAAATCATACCCTGTTAAATTACAGGAAAATTGCACATAGAAATTCTCTTCAGGTTTCTTAGGCCTGGCTGGGTCCAACGTGCTCAGAGCCCGTCCAAACTAAGAATTTATAGCATCGCTCAGTCATCACTGTAGCAACGTAAAAACCTGCCTGCAGTATGCTTCTATGTTAGTGTCCCAGCCATGATTTGATGATGCTATAATTTTCTACTGCAAAAGACATCTCACTTTGGGGAGAGGTGTAATTCTTACAAGAAAAATATTCCATGTCCCTTTTTAAAATCATAAACATGCTATTATTTGTTTAATAATGTAGCTTAACACATTAAAATATATTGATATATGAGAGGCTTAGTGTGTCAGTTGGAGTGTTGTTCTCTCTACAGAGCTGTATATATTGTATTTTGACATCCTAACACTGTATTTTACAATAGATTTTACACATGGCTTCATAATTCACCCAGGTTATAACTTCTTCCTCTTTCATGTCATAAGAAATGGCAAGAAATTCTGGAAGGAAAACTAACACCAAATCTTACTCTCTCTTATGGTTTCATTTCCAGCACAGATCCTACAAGCCTCTCTTTATGACCACAAAGGGTAAAAATGTGGTTCTTAAAGAGCAAAACAAGAGATGAAATCTGTGCCAGTCATCTGTGGAACAGAAGACAGTTTATAGGACCTGTATTAGATCATAAAATTAATGAAGTCCCGTATCCAGTTAAGTGGCAATCGTGTTTTAAAGAACATAATAATTCTGTATTTTATGTGCATTAAGTACATAACATTATTGATAAATATTCTGTACAACTTGCACAAAGTAGATGGATTCACACATTGGTTAAGCTCAAACATGAATTCATATGAAATGTTAAGCCAAAATTGTGGCTTTGGCTTAGCAGGTTATGCAAGTCTACTTAGTTTATGTTCAAAGTCAGCCAATGGATTTTTTTTCCCAGTTACACCATGGTTATATAAAGCATGGATTCGTGTGAAATTTATGTTTCCTAATATGTGAATGTGTAGAGAACGGAGAACTAAAAGCAGCACTTTCTTGACAGAAGATAGGTGCTTTGCCAGCTAGCATAAATTTGGGTTCCTAGCTGATAAAATTAGAATGGGACAAGCTGCTCAATCTATATTCTCGGCTATTAATTTAAGCAAATAAAACTTCCGTAGGTGATAACATGCAAATGCAACAATTTGTGATTTATTCAGTAAACTATGGTTAAACCAATCATTTATTAGTCAGACGTGTGAAGCAAATTATGGCTTCACTATCCCATATTATTGGTGAGTCAATTGTGCGCTGAGCATAATGAATTGTCAATTGATAACCTAGAGTAGATTTTTCTGGCTTGGCCGTATCAAATGAAGTTTCCTGAAATGCTTTCTGACTGCCTCAGCTTTTACCTAGATTTATCACTCTGCCAATGAAAGAAAGTACAGTAGTTAATTTTTACTCTACTTGAATCCTGAGACATACATAAATAAATACATTTGAAATAAATTATGCTATTTCTGCCCAGATGTGCTGATTTTCCCATGCCTGTTTCAGCTTTTCCAAAAAAAGGGAATTGCACTATGCAGCTTATCAATATAAACTAATTTCCCCCCAAAATTTCTTAAAGTTGAGAAGATATGGTCAGATTCCAATTATTTTTTATGGTACAAACTCAGAAATGCCCATGTATTGTATTATGTTCTGCTGTACTAGGAACTGTTGTGACTGCGTGACTAGGAAAGACAGAATGTTTCTAAAACATATTTGGAACATGTTTATTTTTAAACAATTAATTCAAAACATGGGCTAAAGTGCTATTTCATTTAAAGTGCTACTGAATAAATATTTAAAATTTAATATATATATTAAAAGAAAGCATGGCCGTTGAATATATATGTTTAGAAAATACACTTGGTGCCAAAATTGGAAAACACACTAATTTTTATAGTTTGTGCCAAATTGCTGCTGCTTCATTTAAGCATGCAAGTATTTTAAATTTTGTCCTATAAATTAATTAGCACAAATTTGGATTTTGACTTGAAACATGAATTCCATTGCTACAATCTTTACCTTTGTTGCCACAAATGTTGTAACTCAGAACTGCTATAGAGTTGAGCCGTGCAAATTGAAATAATAAACTACCTTAACACTATCACCATTCACACAATCATCATCAGTCAATTACAGCTTCCCTTGGAATAGCTTATATGCTGCGACAATACCTTTAACAACATCAAACAACAACATCTGCCTACCCCAGATCCTTGGGAAGGACACAATAGGCAGATAAAAATGCCAAATTCAATCTAAACATCTAGCTGACTGTGGGACGAACCACAATAAAAATAATACTCGATAGGTGGATAAAAATATCAAATCCAGTCTAAACAGCTGGTTGACTATGCAACCAACCATAAACACAACAGACCTGACAGATAAGGCAATTTACAGAGATATAGTAGTATCAATTACCTAAAATGTCAGTCTTCTAACTGAAAAAGATGAAACACAGATGATAAGTGAAATTATGTCTCTGTTCCATTCTTTTAATTAAAAGGATTCTGTGAACTTTTAATATAAATTTTAAAAACCAAGGAAAACATAAAGGAATAATGTAAATTACAGATAGGCAAATACAGAAACTCCTGCAGCTATAGTTACTAAAGGTGAGCAATAGATCCTCATAATTTTCTGTTAGCACATGAAAATTATAATGTAAATCTTAAAATAGCTTCAATAATATCAGTTTACAAAACAAGAAAATCCCCCCAAATTCTCTCAAGGCACTTAGGAAAAAAACCAAACAAACTAGACATTTTAATGCAAACCACACGTGTGGCAACTTTGCAGCTACAGCTCTCCAAAAAACGTAAATTACCGTCTTCTGGCATCCATAAACTTTTTTTCAATCTCAGTGTAGATGCTCCATAAAAATGGACAGCCCCTCTGCACATAGCATTTGAACCAATCTGGCGTTGTGTCAGGCTTCACACCAGGCATGGTAATAAATCTCAGCACTCCCGACATTCAACCTTTTATTCAGGAATTTGCTAACCACAGAAGCTTCACAGACATGACATGGCTGAGTAAGTTGCTTTATTGCAGATAAGAAAGAAATAATATATGCACAGAAAATCTGCCTACTGCAGTAAGCAGAAAGCAAGCCCAATGTGCAGCATAGGTTTGCTCTAAAGTTTACATTTCAGGTCTTTTCCTTTTGTCTGTTCACATTCATGGACTCCTGACCGTTTTCTTGGCCTTGAGAACTGCAGATATCTGCTCAATATTTATAAAACAGATTTGTTTGGCCTGAGAATCACCAGCTTTGGCCTTTGCTCATGAATGCTCAGCCACTGTATTCATCCTTCTTGGGCAGCTGAACTGATTTTTGAATATTGCCATTGGGGACCTGGAGGAAGTATTGGATAACTTTTTGGTCAGTCTCACAATCCTTCTTTCAAACTGCCTAGATTGATTTTCCTAGCTAATATAACAGGGTGTCAGACTTCGATGCTATCTCAAAATAAATACCTCTTTTGCCTTATGTTGCTTCTGGCTCAAGTGAGCTAGTAATCCTTCCCCACTACCACCACCAACAACAACAACACATACACACACAGAGGCTCTACACTGCAACTTACAATGGTTGTGGCTGTTGAAAGAAAAGCGTGTGTTGACAACTATGATGTTATGCCACCTTCACAGCTCTCACTGGGTATTTATAAACAGGAAGTATGATCACTTGACAGCCAGTAATTCAGATTTTTCTTAAACGGCCAAATGAACACCACTTGTGCAGAAAGTGCTGGAGAGATACTTTCAAGAGATACACAACAGCATCTGAGCTACAGGGCCCAAACTGTTTTCTGAGGTAGCAATGCTTTCCCCCACCCTCCTGAATGAAAGAAAAACAAGGGGATTTTTGATGTCCCAGAAGCTGCCATAACTCAAGGATGGGTGAAGGTTTGGTTACCTATCTTTCCATTTCCAAAAGACCCATTTTTGGTCTCTTGCCGTTCCTTGCTGGTTCCCCTCATTCCAACATTTGGGAGAATGTTGGTTGAATGTTTCTATAAAGCATTCCAATATTCTTTTGGGTGACTTAGAGGTGAAAACTGTGGAATTAACCTGAATGAAATTAACCTGAATGAACCATCTATGGTAATACCACATTGAATAGCTACTGTGGGAACAAACATTCACCCTGTTGTATAAGAATCCAGGATTTAATTACCAAAGAAAGTTTTTCTCCATTCCAAGCTTTTAAAAAGTAGTATGAATGTGATCTGAGGCAGCCCTGAGGGCATACAAGAGAAAATCAGTTCTGCTTACTGTTTTCAGAATTGGGATCATTTTAAAATGCCCTCTTTTTTATGCCCATGTCCATGTAGTATTTGCTCCAGAAATTTTCAGAATATGCAATAAATATGGGATTCTTCCTAAAATCTACTTCAAGACCTACCCCAACCTATCTCCTTAAAAAAGGAAACAAAAAATGAATCATAGACATGGAGACTTCTTTCTACTGGCATTTTAGGGTATCCGCAGACTGGACTGAATGGTTTGTGCAAATCATGTTAACCTGTGATCTGGCTTTCACCCCATCACATCTTAATTTATTACCTAACAGAGGGCCAGCTTGGTGCCTTTAGCAACTGACCTTTCTCATGGAAGTTCCATTTAGCTACCATAGCAGCCAAGGCTAGGATTACCATTAATTTCTCTAATACTCCTTCAAAAAGCAACTAAACTAGTGTTCTCCCTCCATCTTATTTTCTCCATCTCAATTAATTTCATGTGTTCTTCTTTGTAGGATAACCAAACATTCTTCAAAGATAACTGGGATAAATTCAGGTTATTTATTATTTATTTAATTCCCCATCCCTTTTTCATGTCTTTCAGAGAGGTAACTGATGAACTCATTCATTTTCTTTGTTGGATGAGTCACTGGAATAAAACATTTGGCCTCGGTTCCTAGATTAAATTTGTCCAAGGCCTGTAGGTGAGAGGAAATAGAGGAGGGTGAACCTTGCCCTACATCTCAGTCTAGCGGGTGAAATCCAGCGGGACATAAGAATTAGTCACCATGTGCCTTCTCTAAGCTCTGTTAAGCAGGCATGTTTACTCCCAATCACACTGGTTTGAGACTGCAGCTTTAAAAACAGAATTTCAGCGACACTGGAATCGACCTAGGCTGGGAAGTTAAACAGAATCAGATCTAATATTTAGATGTCAAATGTCCAGGAAATTCCCAAGGTATAGACATTGACTAGGAGGTTGAAAGGCATCCTAGAAAAGGACAAGATAAATTACTTTATTATTATTATTTTTGACAAGAAAACTATGGGGACATATACATGAAGTCACCAGGAAAAGTTCAACTGGAAAAAGGTTCCATTTCAGGAACTGAACTAAAAATCAACAAGTTCCCGTTTTGCCTCAGGACCCTCCCCACAATTTGAGAACCACCATCATATTTCTCAGCAAACATATCCAACACACATTCCTCTACCTCCTATTTTCCCCTCAGCAGGAACCCTGTGGGGTAGGGTGGGCTGAGAGGGAGTGATTGGCTCAAGGTCACTCGGCTGGCTTTCATGCAGGGGTGAAATCCAAAAATTTTCCCTACTGCTTCTGTAGGCGTGGCTTGGTGGGTGTGTGGCACAGAAAGGATATTGCAAAATCTCTATTCCCACCCCACTCTGGGGCCAGCCAGAGGTGGTATTTGCCAGTTCTCTGAACTACTCAAAATTTCCGCTGCCAGTTCTCCAGAATCTGTTAGAACCTACTGGATTTCACCCCTGCTTTCAAGGCTGACTAGAACTCCTGGTTTCTAGCCTTTTGCCTTTATCATTAGGCCAAATTGGCTCTCCAAAAAGGGATTTTACAGGTAATATGAGTATTCAGAAGTGCTATTCAGTACAAAAATCTAAGTGTAATTCCTAGAAGGGAGACAGTTTGGAGCAGTGGTTCAGCCACTAGGCTGATAGACCATGAGTTCTAATCCTGTCTTGGGCACAAAGCCAGCTAGGAGCTCTTGGGCCAGTCATTCTCCCTCAGCCCTAGGAAGCAGGCAAGGACAAACCACTTTTCAAAATGTTGCCAAGCAAACTGCAGAGACTTCTCCAGGTGGTTGACTGGAGTCGAGACTTACTCAAAAACACCCATCCACATACACAGGTCCATAGACCTGGGTGTTGCTGCCAGCCTGGCTGAAAAGAGTTACAAACAAACTAGACTACTAGTTTAAGTCACTGAAAACAGTTCTATTGCACCTTTTCAAAGGCATTTTAAGAAGTAAACTGTTCATCATATATGAAAAACTTACCTTTTTGAAGTTTTATAAAGTATTGCATTAGGATCTTTGCTTGGTCACCTTTTTCCAAATTAGCAATTTATCGGATTAGGTACCATTATCAATGCTTTGAGACAAATGAGTGGGCTTTGCCAACTTTTTATGGATGGCAGCTGCTCCTAGTTGTCTGTATTAACAGATTAACAGAGTTGGAAGAGATCTTGTAGGTCATCTAGTCCAGCCCTCTGCCCAAGCAGGAGACCCTACACCATTTCTGACAAATGGCAGTCCAATCTCTTCTTGAAAATCTCAAGTGATGAAGCTCCCACAACTTTCAAAGGTAAGCTGTTCCATTGGTTGATTGTTCTCACTGTCAGATAATTTCTCATTTCCAGGTTGAATCTCTCCTCGTTCAGTTTCCATCCATTATTCCTTGTTTGGCCTTCAGGTGATTAGTAAATAGCTTGACCCCTTCCTCTCTGTGGGAGCCCCTCAAATATTGGTACACTGCTATCATGTCTCCCCTGGTCCTTCTCTTCACTAGACTAGCCATGCCCAGTTCCTGTAACAGTTCTTCATATGTTTTAGTCTAAATCAGTGGGTCTCAACTTTCCTAATGCCGCGACCCTTTAATACAGTTCCTCATGTTGTGGTGACCCCCAACCATAAAATTATTCCTAAAACCATTGAAAATATGTGTTTTCTGATGGTCTTAGGCGACCCCTGTGAAAGGGTTGTTCGACCCCCAAAGGGGTCCCGACCCACAGGTTGAGAACCACTGGTCTAAATTGATTAGTCTGGATCAGGTAGGCCAATCAGAAACAGGGATATATTGCAACATCAAATAATCCTTGTTGAGATGGAAGGTTTTGGGCACACCATCTTAATATAATGTATGAACTATGTGCTGGCTGGGAAATTCTGGGAGTTGAAATCCACACATCTTAACAGTTGCCAAGGTTAAAAAAAAAACATTAGACTTAGAATTAGACTAGCTAATTTCTACTGATACTATTTTTCTCTATTTTTTTTTATTGAAACTACAATCCTATTCCCATTTTGCTAGGTACAAGCTTCAATATAAAGGGTCTTCTTTCCGAGTAGATGAATACAAGATTGTGCTGCCAATTCTCTTTTTTTAAATTTCTCCCACAATACAATCATACTTTGTGGCAACAACTCATTCACAAATCCAACTGAACTGAAAGCTTCTCTGTGCTTTGACAGGCATTGCCTTGTTTTATTTCATATTACAAACAAAGCAAAATTAACAACTGCTTCTTGTTAACTTCATAATATCCATTGCACTCTTTTGATCATTTAGCCCAATGAAAATATCTTTTTAGTCTCAAACCTTATGGAAACTATTTTTGCTGCCTTGCTTTATATCTTTGTTCCCATTTTCTACAACATTTGCAGCATATGATTATAGCATCCGCAAATCATATGCATCTTTTTACTCTGAAAATACTTACAATAAGGATTCTTTCCTCATAATTCCCCCAGCATTTTGCAATGCCTAACACCGAGTTTCATCTGCCATTTTATTGCTAAAGTCACCCAGTTGTGTAATGACCTTCCAGAGACAGCAATCTGTTTTCAAGTGCAAAGCTTTGCCTATTGTGTTTCCAGTTCAATATTCCTTCCTTCCTTCCTTCCTTCCTTCCTTCCTTCCTTCCTTCCTTCCTTCTCTCCCGTTCTTTGTTTTGTTCAGTGCTTTCCTTTCTACTCTCCTATTCATATTTTTAGAATCCCACTTGATTTCTTACTCATTTGTCACTCTGCTCTTCAGCATAGCAGTCCTAACAAACAGAAGGAGTTGGAGGCATACTGGTCCATTAAGCAGAAAATCCAAAAAGCAATTATGTGTGGGGCTGGGTTGGGGGGACAGAATCTGCTTTTTTTTTTTAAGTACTCCAGATTTTGCCAAATGCTAAAGTTGACCCTGATCAAAACATAACTGGGAGGGGGAGAGGTCAGCCCAATGCTCTGGAATATAGTTGCTTGGATCCTCAACTCAACCAAACCTCTCCCTACCTCCCCATTAGTAACTGACAAAACAAGAGTCCCTCTTATTCTAGGATGACTTTGTTTTCTTAAGAGACTTTGAAGAATGGTTTTCTGAAAGGCTTCTGAAAATCCATTTGTATAGAATCAACTAGAGCACCTTCTTTTACAGGCTGCCTGAACATCCTCTGAGAATCTGGGGAGACGAGTGAGGTGTCACTTTCCCTTATTAATCCCAGAACTGACAGTTTCCTGACATAACAACATTTATCTATACGTTTTGTGTTTTTGTCTAGGCTTCAGAATTTTTCTGCATTTTCAAGGAAAAACAGATATTTAATTTAGTAGATAAAGATGTAAAATTCAACGCCAGGCAAAAAATTCAGCTGGAGACAAAAGGTATATTGGAAAAAAAAAACCTTACAGTTATTCACTTGATGATTTATCCAGGAATGTGTTGGGATTTGCATTTTGAATATTTAAAATAATCTGTGCATGCTAAATTTTTATTCCAACAGAGCTACTTTCAGAATTCAGCCTCCATGGAATTTTTGTCACTGTCAAGACTGACAAAACAAGGAAGAATTCTGACCTGTAGGAGACCAGTTAACCAGCATGTTCCTGGAGTAAGGACAACTCCTTTCATCCTTTTTAACAGTTCTTCTGCAGGAAAATCTCTAGCAAATGATCTCCCATATTACTTAATAGAGGGGAGAAGTGTGCCATTTGGATGTTCTGCTTCAGATATCAAAATGTCTGAGGGAGAGCATCGTCCCTGTAAGCTCAGTCAGAGGAAACCACTTGAGTTCCATTTCAGCTCCCTTCTGCTTTTTCCATGGGATGCTCGGATGCTCAATAGTTACACAAATACATTATTATGGGCAGAAACAAAACTATCTCTGAAGCCAAGAAAAGACAAGCAGGTTTCAGTATTCCAAATCCCACATCGGGCAAACGGTTACTTTTCACCAAGACTAGTATGAGCATTAAAAGCCAGTTGCCAAAATATGTGAATGAGGTTTGCTGCAACAGATCCTGCCATGTAGCAAAGGAGATAAACATAATAATATAAAAAGATGCCTAAGATGATGTTGCTTGGAGATGTGGGTGTAATTGGGAAACTTCTTTAAAATTTCTTTCCCTCCATAAAATTGATTGGCAGTAAGTCTGGGGCAGAAATGGAAAGGAATTCTTTAACTAACACATAATAAAGTTGCAGGAGTCATCACCACTGTCACATGCAAGCAATCATCTTTAATCTAGTCTTTGTTTAATAAAGAACAGAAAGCAAGTGTAGCTAAGACAAGCCATTGAGAACCTCCACAGTTAGAGGTTCCCAGGCGTTTGCTAGCCAGTTCTGGAAACAATGGAGTCTTGCTTTGAACCAGGCAGGCAATTCTTACAGAGGCTTAGAAAGGCTTGGGGATCTTAGCCTAGGAATAAAATTGTTTGTGTTATTCAAAGTATGGCCCTGCTATATTCCAAGCCAGGCTGTGATTTCATGGTGGTAGTAGTTAATATGCTGTTTAAAGAAATTCAGCAATATTTTCTAGCTGGAATAGTGAGAGTCTGGTGGTCTCTCACCCTACAATGGTGTTGCTGCTGCTGCTGCTGTGAGAAGCTGGAAAGTGTTTTAATCCCAGTGGGGAAAACAGTATGTTTTTCAAAGACTGACAAGAGTGGTCCAGAGTGAATCAGATGGCTTAGAATAGCCTTCTCCAATCCAGAGCCCTCCAGGGAGTTCGGGATCAGGAGATTGTAGGGCGGCAGACTGTAGAAATATGTGAACTTGATTTAAAAAATACCAGACAGGTTTTGTTTTTCCAGAGATTTGGAGGAAAGAAGTTGAAACCCACTGCACTGCAATCTCCTTGGGCAAATAAGTTCCATGTTAACTGCTTGGGAGTAATGTAGGTCTGCTAAGTAAGCATACCTAGAGTCTAGTGAAAATCCTGGAAGCCTAAAGCATTTTCTTTTCCTTAAAAAAAAACAACCCCGAATTGTTAAATGTGAGGATTAAACCTGCATGATGTCTGAATTTCCATCTGTGTCCACAAGCTATGAAGCTTTTTGAGATGTCCCCAAAGGACGGCCAGGTGGACAGGACATATGTGGCACATTCTCTCGGGTACTGGGGTGGAGGTGGTGAAGTAATTGCCTCACGCCCCTGTGTTGTGTCTGTTTGTCTTCTGGCTTACCACAATTGCTCCTGGGCACAGCAGATCTTGGGCGTCTGTGCACAAGGGATGGAGCCGAATAGGCTCAGGGCACGATTGGCAAGGGCTGCTGGAAAAGGCTAGAAGAGACTGCTAAGTATCACCGCCCAAAGGGTTGCCAAATCGTTGCCGTTCTTTAAGGGACACGTTTTCCCCTATCGCAGAGAACATCCTCGATTTCAGCCAGTTTTCACAACACATACGCACACACACACACACGCTACACAACAGAACGTCCCTCCTCTTCAGCCCGTCCAGAACCCCCGATAAGACGCCCCGCTTCTCCCCCCCGCACGGTCAGCCTTCTCTTGACATCTCTTCCCACCAGAAAAGCCCGCAGAAGCCAGCCGCGGAGCCCACCGAGGAGCCCGGGCGCCCACACTCAGCCGCCTTTCCCTCCAACCTCCCTTCCCCGCGGCTCCTCACGGAGCTCCTGCGCCGGACCGGAGCCCCCCGACCCAAGTCCCCCGGCTCTCCCCACTCCCCTGGCCCCCGAGGACGCCGCCCAGCCCCGCTTGGGAAACGCTGACCTGCGAGGAGCGGCGGCGGCTCCTGTGCAAACCGGCGGCGGCGGCGGCGGCTCGCGGAAGGAAGCCGACGGAGCAGGCGAAGAGCCGCGAGCGAGTGGCTCGCAGTCTCCGGGCAGTGGCGGGCGGGCGAGCTCTGCCTTCCCCTCCTCCAAGCCCGGAGGAGCGAGCCAGCCACCAACTCACCTTGGCGGGCGAGCCGAGGGACCCGACTAGCCGCGGAAGAGTCCAGCTGCCGCTCTCCTTCTCCCAGCTGGCGTCGCCTTTCATGGCCAGGCGGGCTCAGGAGGCAGAGGCGGCGGCGGCGGGCCGGCTGCTCCAGCCTCTTTCCTCGCAGCGGCTGCCTCGTCTGTCCGTCTCTCTGTCTGGTTCGCTCACACCTCGGTCCCCGTTAACCCTCCGCCTGCTGGCTAAGCCCCGCTCTGCGCGCCACGAGAGGCCGCCCCCTCGAGCGCTTGCCTTGCGCGTGGGGTGGCTGCTGCTCTGGCTGCTGGCGAGAGACCGAACGGGCGGCGCAGCGGCGGGCAGAGCGGCAGGGTTACGGGGGCGGGGGGAGACCCTCGGGTGCGGGGCACGGAGCACGTGGGTCCCACCTTTGAGGAAAGGGCGCGGAGTAGCGCTTGCGGGGGAGCCGCCCTCCCGCCGCTCGAAGTTCCCTTGGACGGCGGTGGACGCCCATGCCCGTGTGGCGGGCTAATATCTTTGCGAGCAACGTTCCTTTTCCCCCCGGAGAACAACCCTCCCTCCCCGTTCATCCCTGCTAGAGGACCGCTTGTTTGTTCAAGCAGAGGCGGATTCTTCAGAGCACCCAGAGCAAAGTGAGCAGCCTCCTGTCCTCACGCCAGAGAGCCCCCGTCGCTCTGGGGACAATGAAGACGTCCTCCCTCCTCCCCCCCTCCGTCCAGGGCCAAGGGGCCGTGCATCCCCCTTTCCCAGGCTGCCCGCTGACTTCAGCCGCGGACGGGACTTCTGGCGGGAGGATCCGCCTGTAGCGATCCTGCCCTGGGTCTCTTCCCCCGCCCCCACTCCTCCCGCCGCCAACTCCCCCGAGCTAGTCTCGCAGATTCCTTTCGGCGCCCCTCTCCCTGCTCTCGCTCCGATCCTCCCCGGCAGTCCAGCCTCTTTCTCTTGCGTTGCTATGGAGCGAGGCGTCTCCAAGGGACATACCAGGCAGCACCTGTGGCTGAAACTGTCTCGGTTCAGCCTCCAAGCCAGCTCCTCCGCTTGGGAAGGGTTGGAGCTGAAGCCCCCTCCTCTCGCCAAGGGAAGAAGAGACCCAGAATGGGCGGAGGGGGGCAGGCGAGGCAGCAATTAAACGGAAGAGCGAGCTCGACAGTCCGGCTCTTCCTTGCGCTTTCTTCGACTCCCGTCCCTCCGCCGTTCCGATTTTTTTTGAGCAACAAATGCTAATCGTTTCTCCTCTGCTCCTCCGCTGAGTTCCGAATCTCCAACCTCGCCTTTCGCCTCCACCCCATCCTCACTTGTCCAGAAGCATCTCCCAAGCGCCTGGCCGGGGGAGGGAATATTTTCCCCCAAAGCATCCCTCCCTGGTTTCCTTGCCAAGCCCTCGTAACCCGCTGTTTCAAGCCTTCCCCGTGGGAAGAAATGCCGGAGCGAGGGGGCGCCAGCAGCGAGCAAGGAACCTGCAACGCGAGGCCGAAGTCTGAATGGACCCGGTCCCTGCGCCTATGCTGGAAGGATTCCGATCCTGGGTTTTGTTCCCCTAAAATACCGGTATGAGCATCTTCGTGAACTTGTTATTGGAAGACTTTGGAAGGCTTTCACGCTACCTAGCTGGAGCTTCTGGGTTCAGAAATCAAGTGGGGTTTGGCCTGGCTCCTTCTTGGACGCGAGATCTCAAGGGGATATTAGAGCCCGCAAAGTAGAAAAACAAACAAGGTACTGAGGCGAAGAAAAATTGAAATCACCAGGACTTGAGGGAGGCTATGTCATTCTTGGAGAATGAGAAGTAGTTGGATCGCTTTACTTTGTCCCTAAGGGATCCTTCAGATATGTATTAAAAATGCAGTGTAAAAGTGCCAAACACGTGTTTACAAACCCCCCGGCCATTAGTATTTAAGAAATGATGAACCACTGCAGTATGTTGTTAGTTATACCATTAGTCGAGCCAGTTTCATCTAATGGTTAAGGCATCGGGCTAAAAACAGGAAAAGTTAACAGATGGCCTTTGGGGGGTATATATTATACCTGTATTGTTTGGGAAACTTGCGGCTTACCTAGTCTTTTGAGCACTTGCAGCTTAATCATATCTGATTTTACTTCTAAACATTTGTGCACGCATGGAAGTACTGTCTGCTGGACAACTTTGCTGTCCATGATGAAAACTGCAAATCTTAACTTTATGATTAAGGATCAAAGGATCAAGTCCATCATCACATCACAACCCTCTCTCCAAACACAGGGATGGTCTGTGACTTGAAAGTTGTAAACAAAAATCCATGTTTTTGTATAATGATGCCAATAACAAGGGGCAGATCTATGCTAAGCAGAGAGAAGCTGTGATACAGTGCTTTTAAAAAGATTCTCTTAAAATACTAAAATACTTTAATACTAAAATACTTAAAATACTAATACTACTCTTAAAATAGTCCAATATTACTGCATCCACTTTTTACTTGTGTGTTTGTATAATGCTTTACTATTCCTCTTTCTTAGCTTCTTGTTAAATTTTCTGTTTTTGTGTGCCCCAGTTCACCCCACTACTGCCAGTTTGCCCATTCTCCTTCTTCTATCTGTGGATCATTGATTTCTGCCACTGCCCAGTTAGTACTGTGCTGTGCTTCTCTTCCATTTTCAGAGTGGCCATGCTTTTTAAAAATGTTTGCGATGATGGTGAATATCTGTATTTTAAAAAATGTATGCATTCACTATCTGGCAGGGCTTGCTTTGAAGCCCACAGCAGACCCAAAAGCATTCTGGGGGATTATACAGCAGGAAGCTGAGCCTTTGTAATGTTTTGTTTTGCTGCTTTTTTTCCCTCCAACCTTCCCTGTGTTTGCTATGTTGGGGGTAGAAGACTTATCAAATCTTTCAACGCCTACTTTGTTTGTTAATACACCTTATCACAACTTTACAATGTTTTTTTTATTCTCCATGTGCATTTTGAATTAATTTCCCCTAAATTCTTTGCAGAAAGCAAACGGTGCTAATTATAATTTACTCTGCTTCTGTTAGATACCTGGAAGCAGTGGCAGCCCTTCAGCTGACTTAAACCTTGCTTTCTTAACCATTTAAAAAAACCCAGCGACTATGTTACCTTTAGAAACACACCATGCCATCTCACCAAAACTAACACACAGGAAAATCATAGGGGCTAGAAACTTTTTTCAGAAAATGAAATCTCAGGAATAAGGTCAGCGCCTAGTCAAGGTTTCTGCACTCTCTCCAACCTGCATAGAATCACACCAACTGAGCAATACTATGCAGCCAGTCACATGATATTCCCCTTTACTGGAGGATAGGCAGCTAATTACTTTTTACTCACCAGCACCAAGCCACAGCTGTTACATTACAGTATTTGTTACACTTCAGATCACTGCAAAAGTGAAACAGCTACCAATTTAGTCAACTTGGCTTCCGTTGTTCTGCCTCCTTTCTACATTGTGTATTGGGGGGAAAAAGTGAGAAATAATTGGGGCAGAATAAGGCTTGGCAGAGAAAATAATTGTGAGTAAAAGCTGTTGCATTTTTTCAGCTGCACGGCCAAGCCCTTCCTGGAGGCATTTGAGAGTTATGTCATATGTGCTGCTTCAAGAAGGAAGGATAATGGTGCAGTGGTGGCTTGGTTCATTATGTACCGTGGTGGGATTTCACATCCGCTGTGGAGGATTAGAGCCCTGTATAGGTGTCTGAGACAAGGCCAAAAGCTTCTATTTTACAATTCTTCTGATCCATATTGGAAAATGAATTGCATGCTGGATTGGGATGCATAGATGGAATACTGAGGGGGCATTTGGGCATTTGAGCCACATTGTTAGCAATTAAACCCTTGAAGTGCCCACCGGGCAAACTGGTGAGGAAGCCACTTGTCCGTGAATTTGATTACAATATGTGATCCATCTTTTATACATTAATATGGCATGGCAAGGCCTTCTAACGTGTTTGGCCCTATGTTGGAACCAGAAGAGTCCAAAAAGTGTCCAAGCACGCATCTTAGACAAAAAGCTCTTTTCACACATTTATTCAGTTAGAACAGGTTGACTCTGTTGTGTTATGTTAGTCATTTAATTGCAGGATCATTGGGGACGTGGTTGGAAGTGCTAGAAAATTTTCTGATTTTTAGCTAGATCTCCAACATTAAAGAAGGAATGTAATACTTGCCTGGACAATAGCATGCTGGTTTTCACCTACCTTGCTTTTTTGAACAAAATGTATGTAACAATTGCTCTAAAAGGAGAAAAACAGATGAATGTCCTCTTTCAAACCATCAATTCTGAAATAAAGTCAGCACATGCTCTGGAAATCCTACCGGTATTGAAGCAATTAATACAAGCTAGATGGATTTTGTTTACTTTATTTGAGGTTCTGTATGTTGGTGGTAGTTTTCTCACTGCAAGTTGACACTGGTGGGAGAGGGGAAAAGCCAGGAAAGGAAGGAAAAGGGAGGGAGGGAGGGAGGGAGGGAGGAAGGGAAAGAGAGAGAGAGAGAGGGAGAGAGAGAATTTTAAAAATACTTGTGTATTTTTAAAACTTGTATTCAATTTGAGTTATGATAAAATTGGGTAATGGCCATGGGAAACAGCTTCAGATGATGGACAGACCTTTGGACTCTAATCCACCCCCTTCCTCCTATTCACTGTGATTGATGGATGTTTTTCCTGCCTGCTGGGGTGCAGAAAAGGGAGGACAACAAAGACGTGCGGCTCAGTCAATCACTTTACTTATCACAAGTTGCGCACATATGATCAGGACAATGCCATTCAGCAGTGAGTCAGAACAAATGGGAGAGGCAAAATAGGGATTAACAATAGCAATAGCAAATTTTATTCCATAATTGGTATAGTTTTCTATCCGCTGAAGGATAGGTGGACAGCTGTTTAAGGCCTTAGTATTTGCCAGTGGTTGGATTCATACAATGCAAGATATTTTTCCCTTATACATTATTTGTCAAAGTTTATGGTTTTTCTTATTCTTTTTTAAGTTAAGTTGCTCACTGTGTTGAATATACAATTAGGAAATGGAAAAGTACTGTAACGTCAGTCAATCATGAATGAGTGCTATGTCTGTAAATAGTTTTGTAATAAAGAATTAGGGAAGTTAGCGGAGATGCATAGAAGTCACGTTATATTACAATAGTTATTAAAATAACTGAGAATTTTCTCATTTAAGATGCAGTTGAATCCCTCTTGAATTCAAACGTGTGGTTGTGATTTAAGTACTAGAGTTATGCAATGCTTTTCATTCAGGAACAACCTTGGAATATATAGATATTTATGTCATCCTTGGGAAATGATGCAGCTGCTTTAAGGAGCTGCAGACAGATGTTGCGTCTGATTGCTGTATACTTCAAAGCATCTTCTGGACACAAAAGCAGAAGCATTGTACAGCTTTAAGTGTTGCTTCCAAGATTATTTCAGATAGGACATTACTATGACAATATTAATCCTATTAACCAGTGCAAAAAGGATGGGATGATGCTAGAAGGCATTGTAAATCACTATCATGGAAGTGGGTCTTAAAACTGTAAAGAGTGTAATTTATTTGTAAATGTAGCTACTATTTAATAATAGCTGTCTATTTAATTCAGCCTCTCTCTCTCTCTCTCCTTCCCTCTCCCCCTCCCTCCCCCTCTCTCTTTCGCTCTCTCTTATTAAAAGATCATCTTGTTTCATTGTTTGAACTTGATGCAAGAACTTGACACCTAGAGAAGGAATGGCAAGGAAGAAAAGGTGAAGTTTAAAATTAAGTTGACTTGTGCTTGATCCTGATTATTCTATTGAGCCATTTCTAGAGTTTTCTTGGCAGCAATATAGAAGTGATTCTTCTCTGTCTTCTTCCAGGATTTTTTAAAGCTTCATTCTTTACCATAGTTTGCAGGCCAGATTTCCTGAAAGTGCTCCTTCTAAATACTAAGTCTGATTATGGAGGATAGATCAAACTCAGCTTAGTGTTACGTAGCCATGGACAATTCTTAATTTAAAAAAAACCCTGTAGTATATTAAACACAAATAATTTCTCCTTGATTTAAATAAAATGGTAATGTTTCTGTTTTTGCTGAATTGATTTTTTTTGGTACTCAGAAACTTTGGTTTTTGTCTAATTCATTTCAAGTATCATTTTCTCTTATGAATCTATACATTGTCAGGACAATACAGTTAGTATCTTTGTAAAGAGAGCAGTTTTTGTTGGGAACACAGGCATAGTAATGCCTTCTGTAAAACTTCTCTGCCACTAACAGACAATGGGATTGCAAATGTTGGGTCCTGTTGAGGAATCAACCCCATGGTAACTTTCTACCATGTGGAACAAGCAAAGAAATATAACTCTGCAGTTGGAAGAAGCAATTTAAAAATAATTCAAGGAGAACTGTTTGAAATGCTCAGCACAGTTGCCAGCAAGAAGACCCTCCTTTTCCTTGTTATTTGCAAGGAATGCAGCTGAGAACGTCTTCCTGGGTCTGTGGACAGAAACAAATTGTAGGAGTAGGATAGGTGTGGGTGTATCAGATAGGAAGCAGTGCAGTGTATTAAGATTGGGATTTTCAAGAGGGACCAAGTCAAATGATATTTTAATTTCTATGTGGAACAAAAACGAAAAGATTGAATCATAGGTCGTCCTTCAGAATATTTATGGAAATTTACTTCCCTCTATTGATGTATCTTGTTCATAGGAACGATATTCTGTACCTCAGAAAAGGTACCTTGATCTTTATTCAGAAGGAACGGGTTTTTTTTTTTACGATACAGCTTTGGATACTTTTGTCTATGACTTCATCCTCAGATTTGTTTTCTACAATTTATATCACCAGTGGGTGGAACTACACGAAGCTTCTGTTTCAGAAATATCCTGCAGATTATTTTGATATTGTTTTCTTTCTAAAGAAGTAATAATATAGAGTGAGAAAAATGAAATGAGAAAGAAATCAAAGATAAGGCTAAAAACGCAAGAAAGGAAAAAAGGTAAAAGAAAAATAGAAAAGAAAAGAAAAAAAGCTTCAGGTCTTCTTACAATTATAAATTTACCCTTTACTCTATGGTTACAAAATAAGTCTCTTTATAATTATTCTGTCTAACCATCAAATCATAAGTTCATTTTTCCTGTTTCACACAAAAAGTCCAGAAGGGGTTTCTATTCAACAATAAATGTAGAAATTGTTTTTCCTAAAAATTGTAACAGATTTTCAGTAGATAATCAGATAGTTTTAATTGTATGTTGTCAAGAAGATGAAAGAAATTTCTCACCAAATCTTGTAGGCATTCTACTCTGGGAGGAGAGTAATTAACCTAGCGCTCAGCTCTTTTTTTTATCAAATGTGAATTGCAATAGAAATTGACTTTGGGGAGATTATTCATTATTTTTAATGAAAAGAACAAAACAATGATGTTTTAAATGAACAGGTTTATTTATATGTTTGCAACCACATCACATAATTAGAATGAAAAATAAAATAAAAAACAAAACCGAGAATGCTGCAAAATAATAATTAAATGTTGAACTTCAGGGTCAGTTCTACAATAAACCAAAATAGATTAAAATGGCATTTTTGCTATGGACTAGTTCTAGTGTTGATGCTGGTAATTTGAAAAATGTACAAAATACAGTATATTTTCAGAATGAAAGTACAATGATTACTTTTGAGACATGAAAATAATGAGATGGGATCCTTATGTGTATGTCAGAATGTTTAAAATTTTGTATGAAGGTTCCAAAATTCATGCTTAGCATCTACCTCTGGGATAGCAGCCTATGAAAAACAAGGGAAAGGGTACAAAGAAAGAGCAATAAAGGTAATTATGGCATTTGTCTTGTACTAGTATAGGCTATTGTAATAGTAATCCCTGAGTGACTTTCTGATCATACAGAGTCTGCATTACATCCTTGTATTCAGAAGAATTGCAGGATATGAAACAGAACAGATGATGGTGAAGACATGCCTTGCATCTTCAAGTAGTCATTCATCATAATTATTTAGTTGGTTTGGCATTTGTTAACATTTGCCCAAGTAATTGGGTGCCCCAATCCTTGGCCTGAGAGTAACAAATTTGCTGAATCCAATTCACCAACTGTTCCATTTGTCAAATCAGTTCAGTTGTTTCAAAATAAAAATTAGACAAGGTTCTTGTAAATATATTGTCTCAATCCTGGTCCTTTACAACCATAGGCAATTGAATGAGCAGAAGGGCAGGTGGCCCAATGTGTTCAGATTGTGATGAACACATCATTGCATGAAAATCTGGGGCATCATAAAGGAGACCTATATAACCTCTCCTGAAGAAGACTATTCAGTAGATGCAAACTTGTCCATCTATGTTTGTTCACCCCTCATTTTGATGGAAATAGCCATCCATCTCCAAACTGTATTAAGAAAAAAAGATTCTCCCCAGTAGTACAGAATATAGGCAATAAGTGAAAGCCAGCCTCTGTTGACTCTGATCGTTATTCGAGGATTGTTGTTGTTAGTTGCGAAGTCGTGTCTGACCCATCGCCATCCCATGGAAAATGTTCCTCCAGGCCATCCTGTCCTCTTACCATCCCCCGGACACATTTAAGCTCTCGCTGACCACTTCAGTGACTCCATCCAGCAACCTCATTCTCTGTCATCCCCTTCTTCTTTTGTCCTCAATCGTTCCCAGCATTAGGCTCTTCTCCATTGAGTCCTTCCTTCTCATTAGGTGGCCAAAGTATTTGAGTTTCATCTTCAGGATCTGGCCTTCTAAAGAGCAGTCAGGGTTGATTTCCTCTAGGACTGACCAGTTTGATCGCCTTGCAGTCCAAGGGACTCACAGGAGTCTTCTCCAGCATCATAGTTCAAAGGCCTCAATTCTTTGATGCTCAGCCTTCCTTATGGTCCAACTTTCATAGCCATATATTGCAACTGGGAAAACCATAGCCTTGACTATATGCACTTTTGTTGGCAGGGTGATGATTTTAGTATGCTGTCTAGGTTTGCCATAGCTTTCCTCCCCAGGAGCAAGCATCTTTTAATTTCTTGGCTGTAATCCCCATCTGTAGTGATCTTGGAGACTAGTAAAATAAAATCTGTGACTACCTCTATTTCTTCGCCATCTATTTGCCAGGAATTGCCATGATCTTAGTTTTCTTAATGTTGAGTTTCAAGCCAACTTTTGCACTCTCCTCCTTCACCCGCATCAAGAGGCTCTTTAGTTTGTCTTCACTTTCTGCCATTAGAGTGGTATCATCTGCATATCTGAGGTTCTTGATATTTCTCCCAGCAATCTTAATTCCAACCTGTGATTCATCTAACCCCACCTTTCTCATGATGTACTTTGCATATAAGTTAAATAGGTAGGGTGACAGTATATAGCCTTGCTGAACTCCTTTCTCAATTTTGAACCAATCAGTGGTCTGTGTCCAGTTCTCACTGTTGCTTCTAAACCCACATATAGGTTTCTCAAGAGACAAATAAGATAGTCTGGTACTCCCATCTCTTTGCCACAATTTGTTGTGATCCACACAATCAAAGGCTTTAGCATAGTCAATGAAGCAGAAGTAGATTTTTTTCTGGAACTCCCTAGCTTTCTCCATGATCCAGCATATGTTGGCAATTTGATCTCTAGTTCCTCTGCCTCTTCAAAATCCTACCTGTACTTCTGGTAGTTCCCGGTTCACATACTGCTGGAGCCTAACTAGTAGGATTTTGAGCATAACTTTGCTAGCATGTGAAATGAGTGCAATAGTGTGGTAGTTGGAACATTCTTTGGCATTGTCCTTCTTTGGAATTGGAATATACATGGGGCTCCCCTTGAAGAGCACTCGGAGGCTCCAACTGGTCCAGAATGCAGCCGCGCGGGTGGTTATGGGCGCGTCCCGCTGTGCCCATGTGACACCCCTCCTGCGCGAGCTGCACTGGCTCCCAGTGGTCTTCCGGGTGCGATTCAAGGTGTTGGTTACCACCTTTAAAGCGCTCCATGGCATAGGACCCGGGTACCTCCGAGACCGTCTTCTGCCACCAATAGCCTCCCACCGACCAGTCCGTTCCCACAGAGAGGGTCTCCTCAGGGTGCCATCAGCCAAGTTATGTCGGCTGGCGACACCCAGGGGGAGGGCCTTCTCTGTGGGAGCCCCAGCCCTATGGAATGAACTGCCCCCGGAAATTCGTAAGATCTCCGACCTCCGGGCGTTTCGCTGCGCATTGAAGACCCTGTTGTTCCGCCAAGCCGGACTATCAACACAATAGTTTTAAATTGGGTATTTAAATTTTATTGGGGTTTTAAATTTGAGCCACCTATTTAATTATTTTAAATTTTATACTGTTGTTTTGTCTGTGTTTTTAAATAGGCTGTACACCGCCCTGAGTCCTTCGGGAGAAGGGCGGTATAGAAATAAAATTATTATTATTAATATTAATATTCAAGGATACTAGCCAGCAAATCTGAAGTTCATTAGGTGTCAACTAACCTTCTTAGCAATACTTAGTAGAATGATAAAGTCATATTCTAGGTTTCACCAACTCTTTGTTTGTGTAAATGTGATTACAATGGGAGAGGGTCCTTTAGAATACAAAAGTTATATTTCATCTATTTTGGCCTCTGGCACGAGGTCAGTATATCAAATGGTTTAGGGATGTTGTGCCATACTAAAACTAGGGGTTTGTCACACACAGCTTCTAGACCTTATTCAGTGTAGTTTCAGATCTGGGCTAAGTCACCATGGTAGTTCTAATCAGATAGATAATTTTATCAGCATGAACATGTACTACTGTTTTTTTTTTTTAATTTATTGATGTCTTTTTAAATCACTGACCTTTATTAGGAGACGGAGGGAGGGATAGAGAGAGAGAGAAAAGCAATCTGATTCTTTTGATTGATTTCTTAGTAATGCCATTAACCATGGTTCCTTATTGGATCATCACTAAGAGTTAGGATCAGAAATATTATTTTCCATTAGCATCATTCTTACTTGCAGCATTGATTGCAACTAAAGTGGTGACAATAATAGGAAATAGCATATCTGTAATATCTTTTAACGTTTACATGAAATCCCTGGAATTGTCATTTGAAGATAGAGAACATCAATATTCCAAAGATTTCTTGTAAAATGTTTGTGTAATAGCTGAATTAGAGGAGATTGTGGACATGCCTGGTGAACTGGATGGGGGTGGGGGTGGGCTTTCTGAGGCTGGTTTCTATGGAGGTGCTGCAGATGGTTGACTTGGCAGTCCAGGAAATAAGGAATTTTCCTGGCCTAGATGAGCTAGTATTAGTATTTGATGTATGGCACTTATATCAAGTGCAATATGGTACCTAAGAGCAATATGAAAAAGGCAATAAAAATATAACACAGTATTGATTGGTACCAACACTATTATAATATAATAATCAATCTAAAACATTTGCTAATCCCAGAGAACCATAATTTAAATCTATATCAAATTCAGTCACAATTTCAGAGATGTCTTTTCTAAATCTCAGGAGATCAGACTCCGATTGTAGGGGCATCCATTCCATAGGGTAGGAACTAGATAGGAAGTGCCATTCTGAAATGGCCTTGATATCAGACCTGGAAGCCATCTTTTGAATTGGGCCTTCAGGCCTGCCAAATTTACTGCTGTGGGAAATTGGCAGGGGGATTGTATCGAGCATGGGTGATATATAGTCATAATAACATTCCTTTCTCAGAAAGTCAAGGCCATTTCGCTCTGCACCTGGAAGGCTGGACCTGGGAGGCATCTCCAGTTGGGACAGTGCTTTGATTGGATCATGTGATGGACATGTGGATGTTGGGCAGGGATTTGAACTTTTCTTTGGCTGGGGAATACCTGGAAACTTTCAGATTCGGGTTTTCCCAGATGTGCCAATATGACATCTCTAATAAAATGTAACTTTGAGGAAACTCACGCCTCGGAGTTTTCTCTTGTTGGGCATGCTACTTGGAACCCTGACACTTGATTGCACACATGAGCTGAGCACACAGAAGCATAAATTTTATAAAATTATTCAAATGCCTGACCCAGGAGATCAGTGGCAACAATTTAAAAAAGTAATGCTTCTGAAGACTCAACCGATGTATGGGTTGATAGAAATAAGTAGAAGTGAATTGGAAGAAGATCCAGGACCATAAAACCAAAAGACACAGTGCAGAGTCAGATATTTCTACCAAAAAGCTATTGCAGGAGACCAGGTGAGGCATCCCTTAGGAGCATTAAGAGGCAAATGTTTCCTAACTGACTGCTTAGCTGTTTAAAAAGATTTTCCAATATTTAGAAGATGAAAATTACAGGATCCTGGGTTTTTTATTGATTAAAGACTTTTTAAAAATCTTTATTGATGAGGAGTACTGATTTTTTAAAAATTTGTAGATGTTTTTATTCTTTTACTGCTTTTTAAAATTGTTTTAATTATTTTATGATTTTAGAATTGTAAGCAGCCCACTTGGTTGAGTTGGGTAGCTATAGAATGGAGTAAATAAGTAAGCAAGTAATAGGTAAGTCAGTCAGTCTCTATTATGGAAGATGTCCACATCTAATGGTCTCAAAAAGAAAAAGAGGCAATAGAAGTGGGGGAAGGAGATTGTTTTGGATGAAAAGCAGTAACCTTAAACTGTCTACCATGGACCTCACCCCATTCCTAAGAGGTCCATAAAGGGGGCGTGCATAAGCGCACCAGCATGCCTACCATCCTGTCTTACTGTCCCCATTTATTTGTATTCATTTCCTTCGTTCATGTCCATGTTCATATTTATACCTGCTATCTTGTACATGTTTGACAAACTAATAAACAAACAAACAAACAAACAAACAAAAAAAGCTCAGCCTTACTCAAATTTAAGGAGGTGTTAAAGACATCCTGTTGGGGAGGAAAACATACCTCTTATCCAAAACCAGGACAGAAGAATATACATGGATACTGTCAGTGAAGGTGTAACAGTAAAAACTGACTGAAATTGGAGAGAGAGAAAAGAAAAAAAAGAAAAGAAATTAAAGAACCTAGTGGCATGTATACTGAGTACTGGTCCACACAGCCAATCTGTTCCATTGTATCTGCAGGATAACAACAACTGTTTCTAAAGGGCAAGATCCAACATGTATGACCTCACTTTTTTCCCAGCCCATCATAAGTGCAACATCTGCCCACATACTATTGTTCTGTCCAAAGTCGGATTCTCTGCCCAAGTGACGCAGTCTATTTTGCCTGCTGTGGCTTATTTCCTTATAGGCAACCCCCTGCACTTCAATTGGCTGCTGTGTGAAGCAGTGCCAGAACCCGCCCCCGTCACCCCTTACACTCCTAGGCCAATAATCATTGCCCTGCAGGGTCTTTTGGACCTGGGCTATTGATTCTTTAGTTTACTCTTGCTTCACAAATGAGCTTCTTTCTCTTTTTACAAGTTCACAAGCAGAACAATGAAACACTTTTCCTCTCACCCCCTTTTTAATGATGTGAATGTCAGAGAGAAGGATCAATCAATCGGTTTTTCTTTCTCTCTTTTCTTGAAAGGTTGAAGGGAAGTTTAAAAGAAGAAAGAGGGAGAGAGAGAAAGAGGCAAACAGATTATGTTCAAGGGCATAATCTCTGCTCTTTGCACATTGGAATTTATAATATTCAAATTAGATGGAACTTTTTAAGTCTTAGGTGGAAGGAGGCAGAGGGAAAAGGATGATGTGCAAACATGGAAGATGAGATCTAACGGAATATTGAGTTCTAGATCTTCTCTTTTGGAATAGAGATCTATTGTCTTGTAGCAATTTTTCCCTTGGCCCCCAGAAGTTTGGAAGGAAGAGAAGTCAGCTGTTTTACAAGCCACCACCCTTCTGCTCTTAAGTGCCATCTCACCCCCAGCCTTGCAGTTTATCCCAGAGGCTGCAGAAGAGAGAAAGAGGCTGCTAGAAAAAGGAAAGGAAAAGAAATATCCTTGCAAATAGTAATCCTCACATGCCTGCCTACAGTGGAGATGCTCCAAGGATGGGAAGGTACAACTGTTTTGTCCAATAGAAGCCTGAGGCATTCTGCAGCCCAGCCTGACTGAACACTTCACCAGCTGCCTAAACCTAACCCTAACCCTAACCCCAACCCCAACCCTAACCAAGCATCCAAATTTGCACGGAAAATTTCTAAATGAATTTAGGATCCAGCTTGCATCCACACAGGTCAGTAAGAATGGGGCAAGGTGCAGTTACCCAAACAACCAGAGATAAATGGAAGAACAAAGAACTTCCCATGAAACTAAACTTATGCAATAGGAAATGTAGAATAGAAACCAATGAGAAACTGGATCAACAGTGCTTAATGAACTAAAAGGACGTAGTAAAATTTTTGAATCAAATACTATGGATAAATCCAGAAGCACCGGTCTTGATGATTGATGATTTGCCTTAATCACTGGCAAATAATTGACAACTCATGCGAATGCCAGCTCAGTATAACGGACCTCATAAAACCCTAATTAAAATGTGTCAGTAAAATTATTCACTGACAAATAGAGAAGAAATTGGGATGGAACAGCTTGTTCCATAATCATACAGTTCTGTAGAGAGCCATGGATATGGCCTTGAAGGAAGTATTCAGAAGCTGTTACAAAAACAAAAATAGCAGAAGCATGCCTTGAGCCCTAGGAAAGGAGGTAGCATTAGGAAGGGATTCAGGCTGCTGCTCCCTGACTCACTGGATTATAAGAGGGAGGGGAGGAAAAATACAATCAAGAGTATCTTAAATAATCTCAATAAAGCTTAGTTCTGGTCTTGTGGAGTCCCTTCCCTGATCTGGACACCCTCAAAGCCTGTCAGATTCCCTCTAAAGGGTCAGGTAGGAAGCTGAGGTGAACTGGAGATTCAGGGATCTGTGTTGACAAGCAGAACTTTTATTACTTCTGGTTGGTAACATTGGCTTTGGTCCAATCAGGAATAGCTTAGGCTCTATGGTCTGTGTGTTGATATAGAGAAGTGAAGATGCAACCTTGACAAAGGAAGACAAAAACCATCAGCAGAAACTAAATGACAACTCAGTCCTGAGACAGGCAAAGGTATGAGAAAGAAACTTGAAATAACTTTGTTTTGAATCTGTTTGGCATCAGAGGGGTAGAGAAATATTCTGGTAGGCTTTCAAGATTTTGTTGTTATACCCTAGCATAGTAAAATGATGTTCCTGAAATTCTTGCTCTGTTTCCGAACCTGGCTACCTCAGAAGGTTGACAGATGGTAACCTCTCAGCTCTGTTGTTGCAAGGTGCTCTAGATAAGACTGCTTTTATGTAAAATCTGGAAGCTGCAGCTGGTGCAAGCTGCAGAGATGAGATTGTATTTTGCCTTGCTGCAACCATATAAACCACCCCTGAGAGAACTGCTGCTTTGCTCTCATATAAAACTGAGATTACCTTAAAAAATTTGGACCAGAATGTTTAAGATTTTCCATCTTCCCATACAGAACAGCCCAGATCCTACTGTGGGATATAGTTCTACTCTTGTCATGTCCACTTTCTAGAATAGCTTTCCCCAGAAACAGAGTAACTGCTGACTCAGCTGCAGTTCAGACATATGCAGAAAGCTTTTTAAAAATTCAGCTGCTAGAAATTTGTGAAGATTAATGCTTTAATTTATGGCTACTTATTATGCTATATAGTTACACTTGTTTTTATTTATAATGCATGTTGATATTGGGAATCTTATTACAGGCAGTCCGTGACTTACAACAGTTCATTTAGTGACTATTCAAACTTATAACAGCACTGAAAAAAGTGACTTATGACCATTTTCACACTTATGACCATTGCAACATTCCTATGTCACATGATCAAACTTCAGATGCTTGGCAACTGACTCATATTTATAAAGATTGCAGTGTTCTGGGATTATGTGATCCCCCTTTTTGTGACCTTCTGACAAGCAAAGTCAAGGGAGAAGCCAGATTCACAAAAGAACCATGTTATTAAATTAACAACTGTGATGATTCATTTAACAACTGTAGCAAGAAAGACCATAAAATAGGGTAAAACTCACCTAACAACTGTCTCACTTAGCAATAGAAATTTTGGGCTCAATTGTAGTTATAAGTGAAGGACTACTTGTATTCTACACCGCCTGGATATGGAATACATGACAAGCAATATGGAAATATTTTCTAGAAGTATACAAGTCAAGAGATACAGAACATCTGGAGAAGCGCCTGTTATGGACACAGTATTTGTGAAGGGTGAGAAAATGTTCAGAAGCAGTACAGAACTCATGCCCCGGTCTTATCCTATCAAATAACAAATAACCTAAATATATTAATAAACTATTGTATTATTGCAGGAGACGAGAGAGACAATACAAAACATGGTGCATGAATAAAGTTTAATCTGTTTTTAATTCCTTCAACCAGTCCCTTCATTCTACTTCATAACGCTTTTGATCAATAGCCCAAAAAGGAGGTGAGTGTTAATGGAGAAGATGGGAAATTACACAGGTTGTCTCATGGTTACCGAATCGATAGAGTCTTTTAGTCTATCTTGGGTTAAGTTAGCTGCCAAGATGGTTATTCTTAGAGAGGGAGCTTCTGTTATGTCCAGCTGTCTGATGTTTTAAGATCTAAATGTCCATTCTCTAATCTTGTCCATTATACAGAAAGATGTTAGTACATTTGCATCCCGGATAAGGAGATCGGATCACTGTCTTCTTCCTTTTTCACGTCCGTAAGATGATTGGCTGATTTCCAGGAATATGGTGTTGATCTAGACCAGTGTTTCCTAAAATGTGGTCCTAGAATCCCTGGGGGTCTCCCAAGAACCTCTCAGGGGTCTATGAAATCAAAATTATTTACCAGCTTACATTAAAGTATAACACAATATTACGTATCATTTTAAACAATTTTTAATAATCATTTTAATGGTAAATATCAATAAACATAACCCATAGAAACAAAAGCTCTTTTGGGGTCCTCTATAATTTTTTAAAAGTGGGAAAGGGTCCTGAGAGGGGGAAAGAAGTTTAAGGAACACTGATCTAGATAAATCTTTGCTTCAGAAATGCCATCTCCTGCATGTATGGATAATGGATGGCAGGTGGGAAAAAATTATAATGAGAATGTCGTTATTTGCCTCATAATTTGTCTTTGCCCATTCCAGGTGGAAGAGTTTCACACAATAGTCAGATGCAATACTGGCTTCTCTTTCATCTACAAAGGCATTTCTTTTCCTGCCTTGGCATTTATTTAGTTGCTGTGTAGAGGTGACTTTGGTTTTATTATCCACAGCTGCTGAGCAGACGGTTCTGACCATACATCAGCCATTTGATGAGTTTCCACTCATGTCCTCATTTACTAAGATGGCTGCCCATAGCTCAATGTCACCAGTTGCTGTAGTATATGTAGTATATTGCTGCTGATACTCGCAACAATAGTATAATGTTCTAATGAAGCAGTGTCTTTAGACTTGTTTCTTCTTTTGGCCTCACTGAGAGTAAAAGGTCTGTTGATATATCTAGAGGTATATTTGTAACATATTCGTGGCATTTCTGGGGCATCGTGTTGGAAGAATAGCTACATGGGGGCAATGATCTGGGGACCTTCAGGGCAATTTCATTGGCAATATGTACCAGCATAGCTCTGTCTACACGAACAGAATGACCCTTTTGCTGCTTCCCAAGTTCATTCAGACAGTTGCTCTTCAGTACAGAATTGCATCCTTAGGCATGTTGCAAATATGCCATTTGGACTATGTGAGCAGAATAACCACAGATATTTGTGATGTACCTAAACTGAAATCAATTCTGTGAAAGCCATTTTTGCATCTCTCTGATATAATGTTCCTTTCCAGCATAAATCAAAGGTTCCCTGAAACTAGCATAAAATTCACTGTTAATTTTTGCATCCCATCTTTCTGTCTGCATCTGGTGACTTACAAGAAGATTTTAAAATATAAATGAAATATGCATTTAAAAAATCATTACAACAGTAATAGCAAAATAAGGTTTTGGCCATTTGTTCCAGACTTATGCTCCTGAGAAAATTACAAGCAAAGCAGCAGGGAAATGGCCATTTCAGTTGCTTCTCTAATCTCAGACTCAGTACAAGGTCCTTAACTTTATCTTTCATCTTATCAAATACCTTCCATTTCCTTATATCTCTGCATGAACATCCCTTTCTGTTGCTGCTGTTCCATCCTTCTTCAGAAAGTTCTTATTAATTACGTCATTCTTCTTCCCTTGCTGCTCTTATCCCTGAAGCTGTTATCCGAAACATATAGAATCACAGAAAGAAGGATCATCTAGTCCATATCTCTGTAATGTGAATGAAAACCAATTAAACTAGAATAGGTACAGGTGTCTAGCTTCTTTTTAAAAAGCTCCACAGATGGAGGTAGGCTGCCTCTATAGGAAGACTGTCCCATTTTGGGCCAGATCTTAATGTCCCCATACTGGGTTGGGAAATTGTGGGTGCTTAAGTCCGTACATCTTAAAATTGCTAAGGTTGAGAAACATACTCTAAGTGTGTCTGGCATTGTTTTGTTTCCTGAAAGCTAATCAAAACAGGTGTGATCCAATCCTAGGCTGTTGTTGTTACTGGTTCCAAGAAAGAGATGGGGAACAGGAATTCCACCAATCAAGCACTCTTCCAGTTGGTTGCTGTCTTTTTAATTTTCTTTTCAACAACCTTTTCAGGTCTTTTCATGGACTCTTTACAATGCAATCTCCTGAATCCTTATCAACTTGGGAACCAATTCTTGGGGCTGCTTTCTTCCTGGCAATCATGCTTTTTACTATGAAGTCCCATAAATCCTTCCTTATAATCTGAAGCAAGACAGCCTGGCATAGATTACTGTTGCTGCTCTGAGAAATGGTTGTGGAGATGTTGCTAGATGCTTTTCTTCATAGCTGTGAGATGACAGTGGCACAGGGATAGAATTAGAAAACAGCTGTAGGAAGTTAGCACCCATCCCTTTCCTGGAAGAGTGAAATATTTTAGGAAATATGAAAAAGGCAGAATATTATATTTCCCTGGATGAGAAATATGAGAAGCATATTTTACAGACAAAGCAGCTCCCACCTTCCTGCCCCCACCCTTTGTCAATGGGCCATTAAGGCTTGGGCCAGTCTATTCTACATAACAATAGACAGAGCCATAATAGGAATTGCCAAAGATAGGATTAGCCCTCTACACAATAGCAGCAGAAACTCACCACATGTGACCTGGGAAGCACATGTGACCATCAGCCAGCAAGGCCCCCACCCCCTGGGAGTCTGACAACCAATCAGGATACTCTTTCGGGGGCCCAAGAAATGCAGAGCCAGAGAGAGCATAAAAACCCGAGGATTTACTGTATCTGCCTTTTCTGTTCAGGAACTCAAGCCATGTGATCCTGTCCACCATTAAACCATCTTTCCCAGCAGTATCCATGTCTCCAGTGTCTTTTTCCCCACTTGGAGCAGAACCTAGAAGGAAGTTTCTTCCAACACAGCTTAATATTCTGAGGAATTTGTTACAGCAAAGCAAGTTTGTATCTACTTAGAAAGAGGACGAATGACTGCTTCAGAGCCCTCTGCACATCGCCTTAAGCAAGATGGGGATGGAAACAGAAGAAGCAACACACGAAGCAATACTTTTTTCAGTAATCTCCAATCTGCCGTGCTTTTATTTTATTAATCTCCATCATGCTTTAATCGTGTGTTATCCAGAAGTTTTCCTGAATGTAGAGATTTAGAGGACAGGATGTAAGCCTCCTTCAAAATGAGGCACCTTAAATACAATATGTTTGTACCAGATAGTACGACTGTTCTGATTAACTGTGGTATGAATCCAAGCCCCACCCCTCCTGCCCCCATTTTGGCAATATTTTCTTCCCCACAAATTCATTTCTCTAGCTTTCAAAATATTGGTAGTTTATGTTCATGCTACTTACTTTGCCTAAAAACTTGCTTTAAAGCAAGAGAAGACAAAATCCCCAGGAAGCTCAATTGGCTAAATGTTTCTTGTTTTAGATATCTGCAGAATGATGGCTACATACTGGTGTGAAACTTGAGTAATTCTATGTCGGTGTATGTGTATAATTATCTCTCATGCCAGCATTTTTGCACTTTATGTAGGGTGTATGTAACATGTACCTTTGGCTCTTTTGACCTCAAAAGTTTTTGTTATGGGGAGCTCATGTTTTATTTGGGAGTTGGGTTTTTTTTTTGTTGTTGTTGTTCAATTATTTTATCCACAATTAAGATATGTCTGGTGGATTACAGTCTCAAAAATGAAATATCCATAGTATAAATAATTCTACATAACTGTAAGTAATGATTGAAGTACAGACAGAATCATAAAACAACGAATCAAAAGCAAAAATAACAGGAGCATTAATACTCAAAGACCACTTAAACAGTTCTCTTTTTATTAATTGCTGCTACCTAACAAAATAGGAACTGATTGGATTTCAGGAGAAGTACCCCCATTCCCTAATATCCTGAAAATGGGCGATTACTATTTTTGCTTTCTGGGATCCCCATGGAGGCAAGATGAGTGGAGGAAATAGACCTGAAGGACAGTACCCAATTTTTTAGAATTATATACTATAAATTCTAGGGTTCTCTTTTGCCTGTATTTTCAACATCAGCTCTCTTGTGATATGTCCAAAACTTTAAAATGTTGTAATTGTTATTTTTAATTAAATTACTATTTAAAAATATGTCCAAAAGTTTTATTTTATGAATAAACCATACACTATTAGTCCATATGCAGTGCTTAATCTTTCAGCAAACCATTTCAATGGATCTTTTGTCTTTGCAATTGACAGACTTGATGCCGTATCTTATAATGCATATCAAAGAGTGTAATGATCTTTTTTCAGTGTTTGACCTTTTCCTTTTTTGGGGAGCTTCAACCTTCAAGTGCCTTCAGTCCTTTTCAGGTTCTTCTGAGTGTGTTCATTACAATTTATAAATGCACAGAGCTGAAAAAACTCAACCATAGAAAAGGTCAATAAAAGAGCAAGGATCCAAATTATACAATTACAAACACCAAGAAGCCTTCAGAATCTCTCCACTTCAAAGTAGAAAAAGCCAAAGAGTAAAAATCTTGAGGAAAACCTGCATAGGCAGATAATGAGAAGTTGGAGCGACTAAGAGCCAAGTCTGCCACTGAGGAGTGGGTGAAGGTAGGGCCTATTAATCCACTGGATTTTTGACATTCACCTAAGATTTGTATTACAAAGGAAGTGAGGCTGGAATTGATTATTAGGTTAAGATCACCCAGTTATGTATCAGGACCAAGTTGTGAGAAAGCAGAATGGATAATTTGATGGCATCACCCAGGAACTCTTTCCTGCATCCAGTTCACTTTCAGGCAGAATAATACGACATTTTTCCCAACAAAAAGTTACACTACCACAGAAAATTTGTGGCAAAGCCAGATGCTAATTTTATTCTCTATTTCCTCTTGCAATGCAGTTAAGGGATAATCTGCACCATCAGCTCATCTTTCATTTACTTTTGAGCATTATCTGCCACCAGTACAACAATAGATCTTTACTTTTGAGCATTATCTGCCACCATTATATAGTCAGTCATTAAGCAAGCAAATAAATGCAGACAAATTTGCCATTGACAATGACAATATACCTAACCAGCAGGAAATATTTCAATTCTTCAAGGCATTGTCACTGACCTCTAGATGGCCATCCTACCAAAAAAACACCTTTATCTCATCAGGAAACAGTTGAGTGGTTGAAGGCAATTTATCATTAAGTGGTCCCGTTTCCAGTGCTCTGAAGATAAGCAAACATATTTGTTACACTACTTATGTTAATAAGGATGCAGGCCTGAGTTTGATGCTTGCATGATCACATCCATGGCATTTTCTTGACAATAATAAGGAAGTAATTTGCCACTGGCTTCTTCTGGGATGTTTTTCAACTTCCCAGACTACAACCCTGGAACTTCCTAGGGATCTGTTATCTGAATGCTAACCAGGACTAATTCCATTTAGCTTTTCCAAGATCAGTCATGGACTTTTAGAAGCAAGCATCACTAATCCTCATGGTCTATATATTATGCGTCTAATTTTCATCTGATCCTCTTTATAATTTGCCCCATCCACAAATGTCTATTTCATGCAGTTCAAGAAGTCCCACTTACTGTATACAGAGTAACTGAACTGCCTGCCTCTTGAGTGCCATATTCTGGGGAAGGAAAACATTGTGAGGGCAGAAGCCACAAGGTTATACCTGAGCTTCCAGTTTCACAATCTCTTTAACTTAGAATAAGGCATGTGGCTCCTGAATGACTGACTGTTCTCAGAATGAGGCAGCACACATGTGCTGAGTAGGGCCTCAGAGAACTGCCCAGTGTGAGAGACAGGCTCAAGGACAAGATCCTTCTTTGCAAGGGCAGGGCTGGGCAGCACCTTATGCTGCATCTCTCTTTGTATATCTAATAAAGTGGACTGCAGTTGGTGACAAGAATATACACCATACTAGATGTATTTCTCTGCAAAGTGTCACAAAAACATTTGTAGAAATGGCTATTATTGTTTACAGGAAGAATGTAGGTGTTAAGGATATTGTTGTTGTGTTGCCAACCAGCAGAGTGTAGAGCACAGAGAAACGTTGCTGAGAGCAATGAATAAGAGATGTGCAAACTGGTTTATCAAAAGCTTATTTTATAGTGAAAAAACAATCTCGTAGTCTTTTAAATCAATCCAAGTCTTTGCCAGTTAAATCAGTCCAGTGATACAGAGATCTTCTTACCACACAAACAGTAGTTGGTTAGAATAACAAACTCACTCTGGTTCAGAAACCACGATGGTAGCAGATCCATCCAACGATGATAGCACAATGATAGCAACTCCACATACTATGGTAGCATATCATCAACTGAATACGTTACAGTACCTTTCTTAAATACGTTTACAACTAGTGATTATCTAATTACAGCATGACTCAGCATTACAATGAATCAGCAGGAAAACTTTAAAGTCACACAATACATATTCATATTAAAGTCACATATATTGCCTGGACAACTTGTTAGGCTCAAACCATATCCTAACAATAGGAATATGTGCCGTGCTGTGTTTTTTATATAGCTGTTCATCTTATAGCAAACTGGGTAGCTTGTGTTACTGGTAGCCTTATTGCAATGATCCTTTATGGAGGAAGGATTGCAGAACTGATAGACTCATCACAAAACCTCATCCTTAAAGTTGAGTCCCTGTTCACCCACTATGACTAAATGTCCTTTTAAAGTTTTCAAGCACCCCTGACCCTGTATAATAAATCATGGGGTAATTTAAAGCCTCACTGGCAGATCCCTTTTCCCAAGGGGAAACATATTTAGGATAGGCTGCCATCAGTTACAGAGTCTCATGCCACCTTGTGATTCCTTGGCTGGGAAATCCCTTTCCCTTTCCCCCAAGATTTCTTCCTTTAGTTCAGCTCTACAAGAAGGGAAAGGAAGGCTGTGGATCCTGTCCCAAGCCAATTTTAATACAAAATTAAAAACCCTTCCACCAGTCCTGAAACATAAGAGATACTTGTATTATAAAGCATTCCTGAATGTGGAGAATGCCTTAATCAGGAATTTTCTTATTAAGTCAATGAAAATACTGAATATAAGATATAAGAATTTACTGAGAAAAGGTACCTAAAGTAAAACAAGAGAATGCAACAATACATGCCAATAATTCCAAATAACCTCGAAGAAGTCAGCCTTGCTCAATGTTACTTATTACATCCTTGAATAAGACCCTTTTAGCACATGATGAAGGTTCACTGCAGAGAGGATAGTTGAAGAGAAATCAACTAGAATTCCTGCTTGGGTGCTGATAGGTAAGAGCGTCCTAAATTTTGCTCTTTTTCCCCATCTTTCTTAAGCACTAAGCTCAGCTGTAAAGGAGGTAGATGGTAAGCGAAAGCCAGCCTGTTTGGGAAGTCCAGCTGTTGCTTTGCCGTATTCAAAGAAAATGTTTCATGGCTGATATCCTGAATGGAGTCAGTGAATTAGAATTCATCTAGTGACTAAAGCCTCTTTCCTAATGACCATTGGTGAGATGATAAAGGCACACTTTTCACCACTTGTGCCTTTGCATAAATGGGAGACAGGTGTTGTGTGTACACAGACACACACAAAACAAAGGATGGATTCCATTCATTCAAACCACTCAGCATAGCACTAACATATCAGGTACTTTGGGAAATACTGTTAATACTAGGTTAAAAACCTAGATGTTGGTTTTTATATAGTATAAGACCAACAGAAGGAAACTAGAGTAGTAACTACAGTGAAATAAAATGAATCCAAGCTGACCCACATATATAATAACAACCCCTCATCCTCTCCTCCCCACCCTCCGCCATGCTTGGAAAACTGCAACTGCCTCATAAGCGTTCAGTATAGGCCTTGACCACTACAGTAAAGGATTTCAGGTCTAAGTGGGAGGAGGGTTATATAACAGATGATGATGAGAGCAAATGTGGTCTGTCATGAAACTGAAAAATAAACAATAACCCAAGCAGCTTTGGTAGCTCATCTGGGAATAGAAGGTTTGGGAAGCTCCAGAGGAGTCAGAAAGGAACTTCAGGTGCAGGTGAAGACAGGAGCAATGTGTCTGGGCAAGCAGCCAATCAAGAGAGAAGAGGAAAGGCAGCTTGAGATGGATGTTGAGACGGTCTTAGTGTTATCTGACTAATGAAAAGCAGCAAGCGTGTCGGAGAATGTGAGCACTGTGGATCGATGGTGAGATAAAATCTCAGACTAAGCAGGCTTGGAGGGAGAAGGGTAGAGAGAGAGGAAGGGAAAGGGGCCTGGCAAGACCTGGAGTTTGGCATTGTGCTCTCTGGCAATTTTGGGTGCACATGTGTTAATGGTGATTTTGCACATTCTTTATAATAGGGTAGAAAGAATTGTATGAGTCAGGCACTCCAAACAGACAAAGGCCTATTAATTCTGCAGGGCTGTAATAATGGGGCTCTCGACATCTCAGCTCTAATCCACTGAGGGTGAATTAGTAAAAGATCAAATATGTGCAAGCACAATACCTTTGCACTGTTTCCATTCTTTGTATCGGGATTCCTGCAGAGACGTGTCCTGCCTATTTGTGCCCCTATTGTCTGGCTGAGGTGCCACCTGAAGGTTCTGCCTCAGGTGGAGACGCTAAAATGACTGAGCCTCCCAGCTGCTAGGGAAAAAGCTAGACCACTGGAACACGACTCTGGTACAAATGTATTTCATACTTTCTTAAATCTTGGGATTAATGGGATTTGGTTTATAAGAGAAGTACAAGCCGAGATTTATTTCAGCAGAAGAAAAACAAGGCTAGCTATTTCTTGGTTGAGAATACATAATCCTCCAAAATCTGGTGGAGGTAGTTGTTCTAGTTAACAGTGTTTTTTAGATCAGCCCTTGAGTGAAAAGGAAAGACATTTCCCTTATTTCAGTGGTTCTCAACCTTCCTAATGCCGTGACCCTTTAATACAGTTCCTCATGTTGTGGTGACCCCCAACCAGGGGTGGGTTCTAAATTTTTTTACTACCTGTTCTGTGGGTGTGGCTTATTTTGTGGGCGTAGCTTGGAGGTCATGTGACTGGGTGGGTGTGGCTAGCTGGTCATGTGACCGGGTGGCCATGGCTATGTGTATAGGGACTACTCAGAGGGCTGAAAAAAGTCATTTCTGACAGGTCCTCGCACTTTTGACTGGTCCTCACACTTATGACCATCTTCACATTTATGCCCGTGCAGCATTCTTACCAACCATGTTACTCATTTCACAACTGCTTCTTTTCACCATGGTGATAAGATAGGGCAAAAAACGTAAAATGTGAGGACAGTCGTAAATTCGATAACTGGTCAAAAGTGCGAGGACCAGTCAAAAATAACTTTTTCAGCCCTCTGAGTAGTCCATATGCATAAAAGGATACAGCAATAGAGAGGGATGAAGGAAGGGAAGGGAAATTAGAGTAGGAGTGAGGGTAAGAGAGGGAGGAAGAGAGGAGGAGAAGGAGAAAGGAAGAGGAAGTAGGGAGGAGAAGGGGGGAAGAGAAAGTAAGAAGGAAAGAAAAGAGAGAGGTGGTAGGTTTGAGGAGAAAGATTGCTGTACAATAAAAAAGATGAAAGGGAAGAAAACCAACCCCAAACAAATATAAAGATATTAAGATAAAGAATGTTCTTTAAACTTTAAAGAATAAAAGAGAACAAATATGAATAAATAGCAATAATTAGAAACACACATACCAACATACAATGTATTTTCTTTGAACAGAGTATTTGGCCAGTTCACAAATTTAAACAGTGTTTAGTCATTTCAATTAAATTTACAATTTCTATATTTCCTTTTTGCCATATTTATTCCTCATCTATTTTTTTAAAAAACCAATATTACCTTTCATTCTCATCTCTAATCTTAATTAAATTCATTTTTTCCCTTCTATTCTATATTATACCCCTTCGCATTGTCAACTATTTTTATATCCATCCTCACATTGGTTAATTATGTAATTATGTAATACAGTTGTTTAATACAAATTCAACATTTTAATATAAATCAATTAGTTATATAACTATCTTTTTTGTATATTAATCAATATGAACATGAATATTCCAATTATTTCCATGCAATCCAATTTCTTACAAATCAATTAATTATATTTACCAATAATAATAAACCAAATAATTTTCCCCATATATTCCTCCAAACCACAACTTAACCATTTCTGCTTTCAACACAATATACAATTATTAATAGTATCTCAATTATTACAATTCCCTAGTTAAATAGAGCTTTTTTTCTTTTGTGTTTTAAAATCTTGAACTCTCCTCTTTTGCCCAAAATTTCCCATTGTTTGCAGTTTTGTACCTACCTTTTTTGGTGAGGAAAAAGAAAAAGAAAAAGAAAGAAATCTCTCTCTGCCTCATTTTGTCATGTTGCAGCAAAGACCCTGCTTTACTTTCAGTTTCGTTTTTTCAGTATAGCTAGGGGGAAAAAAATCTGCTCGAGATTTTTTTGCAGCTAGCAACAGAGCCCTCCGCAAAACAGCTGAGAGCAAATCAGCTGAGAGTCGAGGCTGATCTAGTCAACTTGTGCTAATTAACCTATCCTGAAGCTGAAAGGGGCTGTTTTTTCTATTTTTGCAGGCACTGGTCTACATATTTGTTTTCTTTTAACACTGATCAGCTGTAGGGCGGCCCTTTTTTTCCCTCTAGCCATCAGCTGGGACTCAGGAGGCAGCAATAGATTGGGAGTGGGCGGGATAAGCGAACGGCTGGCGATCCAACAGAGGCAGAGAGTGAGGGTGAGTGAAGGCGTTGGGGGGCAGAGAGGGCTTTGGCAACCCCTGTGAAATGGCTGTTCCCCCAAAGGGGTCGCGACCCCCAGGTTGAGAACCGCTGCCTTATTTGATAGGAAGCAAATCTATTTTCTTCATAGATTATATAGGTGTGTCTCCAATACCTAACCATGGCACAATCACAGTCCTGGCGGAGACAGGCTTAAATCCTCCTTAGCTGTCCCAGCATTGTAGTACTATAAGTACCATAGCACACATTTCTTATTCTGACATTGTCCCAAGGCAATGTCCAATTTGTTAAATTTTGTCACCTGTTGCTTTGAAGGGAAGCTAGGTGACTAGCAAGTCCTGGGAACAGACATAATAGTATCTGGGAACCACAGATTCCATGCCAGTATAGTTCCTACAGATCGAAAGATAAGTGGATAGCAGCATAAATTCATACTTCAGTGAAGAAAGAAAGACTTTATGACCCTATCACTGTCTCTGACATACAGGTAGTCCTCAATTTACAACCATAATGGAGCTCAAAATTTGTGTGGCTAAGTGAGAAACTTGTTAAGTGAGTTTTTAACTCCATTTTATGACCTTTCTTACCACAGTTGTTAAGTGAATCACTGCAGTTGTTAAGTTAGTGACACAGTTGTAAAGTGAATCTTGCTTTCCCACTGACTTTGCTAGTCAGAAGGTTGCAAAAGGTGATCACATGACCCCAGGACACTTCAACCATCATAAATATGAGTCAGTTGCCAAGCATCTGAATATAAATCATGGGGATTTGACCATGGGGATGCTGCAATGGTTGCAAGTATGAAAAATGGTCATAAGCCACTTTTTTTCAGTGCCATTGTAACTTTGAACGGTCACTAAACAAACTGTTGTTAGCCAAAGACCAGCTGTATTACAGAAGGCTGCTTTCTGGCAAATATTTCCATCCAACTAGACAGAAATCTCTGATCTTCAGTATCACTATGCCTTATTCTTGTCTGCAAGTAAAAGGCTTGTGAAAAATAGTAACAACACTCTCTGGTATCTGGCTATCCATAGTGGACAAATTATTTTGCTGCCTGAAATGATGATCAAAACGTATGCCCCATTACAGCTTATATCACTCAGAAAACAAGTCATTTTCTCCTGCTGTGTGGCAGCGCCAGCTCTGGTCATCATATCTGTACTTTGCCTTCCACAAAATATAGCTTTATGTCAAATCATATAGAAGGCAGGATGATGACTTGTTCAAGCCACTGGATGAATTTCCCATGGCTAAGGAAGATGCAGTGATTACAGTATCACAAAAAGTCTTTCTGAGTATTCATCAAACCACTTTGATTTTGCTTTATCCTGATTTAGCAACATTCTAGCATAATAAATTCTAAATTTCCTGAGGCAATTTTACATCTACTTGCAAATAGCTAAGTCCATTATTAAGTCATATGTTATCCCCCCTCTCCCAAATAGATGTTTAAATGCAAAGTAGCCATGCATATGACCACTTGGAAAAGGCCCAGCTTTCAAAGTATGTTTTATTTGGTATGACTTTCCAAATTTCCTTTACAAAGCTGCTGGTTTTACAAGGTGCCTCCTTTAAGGATTACTGAAATGTGAAAAGTGAAAGAATGATTTATTTTGGTACAAGCAAAGAATTTTTTTTTTAAAAAAATGGAAGCTTTTAAAAATAGTATAGAAAACTTTCTGTTTCTTAAATCAAGCAGAGTGGATCATAAAGCTATCATGCTTCCAGAACAAATTTCTAATGAAAATGCCAGAGCGAAGCAACTGAGTTGGATTTCTTACAGAATGGATAACTTGGTCTTCGTTTAACTTTAGACTGACAAAGGCTGCCTCCCCACAGTAAAATGATGTCTTTATTCTTCTGTCTGTGAATGCCGCCCACATTTACATAGGTCACAGCCACTTTGATTGGATTATTTATTTCAGCAAGTTGCAATCATAACAATGAAATGGGTACAATCCCATTAGAATTAGATGACAGTAAGTGATAAGCAATCCCCTCCAATTACACCCCAGCTGAAATAATAAACCAACCCACCCACCCAAAGGCAATAAAAATTGATGCTTGCTCTATTGAAACCTCTTATTCCTCTGAAAGGTTCCTCATTTGTGTCTATGTAGTAATGTGAGAAATATATTGCAGTCTCTTGCACTGCTATGGCCTTTTGGCCTCCCTGATGAAACCAGCTCTTGAAACCTCATGCTAGACTAGATATGCTGGTATTTGAGATGGCACCAGAATTAGCAAGAGACTGCCATGTTGGGAGAGAAATCAAGGAGTCATTCATTTGAATTCACATTTGATTTGGGTGTTTATGCCAAATATATCTTCTCAAGAGGACAGTGGGCATACTCATGCATGCGCAAAGACAGTCAAAGATTGCCTGACCACTCAGCAGATCAAGACAAGCAGCCTCAAGCAGCAAATGTTTGATACCATTAAGGCTGACAGTGGGGAATGATCTCTGCTGCAACATCTACCCATCAGGCATGATTAGAAACACAGTATGCACAATTATAGTTTTAGTTGCAACTACTACTTTCTTGAGGTCCCCCCCCCCAATTTTACCTGGAATCACCTCAACTGCTAAAATAATTGTTGCAATCAGTTCCATGCATGCTGAAATATTGTATTGTATTTGGGAAATCCAAGATAAAAAGGGGTGAGACGATGCTCCCATTCTTTTCAAAACTTCATATCTTTTTCTCACTGTTTCAAAAGATGCAGGCCTTCCTCACTGGATGCCTCTATTCCCCAGCCTCCCCACCCCTCCCCATTTTTCCTACTGGAAAGGCTACCGGCAAAACAAAACACAGGTAAATAAAATAATCACATGATCTTTCTGTGCTTTCCATCCTTGCTCACGTTTCTCTGACTTTCTGGCGTAGAAGGCAGTGTGCACCTAAAACGATGATATAAATTCAATGAGTAACATTAAAAAAAAACCCCTCCTCATGTCAGGATCTCCTGAAAAAAATGCAACCCATCCATCCCTTCTGAGTTATTCAGCTTTGTTTTCAAAACCCCTCCCCAGAGGTGGGCCGGAGGGCGCCTGTGGCAGAACCGTATGTCGCATCCCTTCCACGAGATTCTTCTCTCGAACCAAGCTCTTCATTTTAATTGGAAGCCCGAGGCAAAAACCCTCTTTATTAGGGTCATGGACGTGTGGGTTTTGTTCCGAAGCAAGCTTGCTTCTTTCTTTTTACAATCGCCCGCCCCGGGGATAAGAGACCACGGTGTGATTTCAGAAGATTGATTGATCTTCTTGGAGACGATGAATCAAAGTCGACGTCGTATAACGTCGGTGAAGGCCAGGCACACAGAAGTAAGACTTCTGACTATTGCGGGCGTGCAGTAGTCAGAGAGGCTTGGACCTCGGGGAGATCAGGGGAGAGTTTTGAAAAGGGGGAGAGTGGCCCGTGGCCGCCGCACGGCTGGCACCATCAGCGATCTTCGGCCCGAGGGAAGCGCTAAGACCGGCCCGGAGAGCCCAGCAGCTGCTTAGAAAGCTTTCGCCGTGAGGTCCCGCCCTCCTAGGAGGGAGCTGGCCAATGAGAGGTCAAAGGGGCGGGGTTTGAGGGGCAGCTGTGACGCCACCAACCCGGAAGTGGTCGAGAGCTCTTGGCTGGAGGTTTTCCCAGCAGCCGTTCCCAGCGGGAAGGGGACCCTCAAGTAGGCAGCCAGGAAGGCAGGCAGGCAGGTAGGTAGGCAGGCAGGGCTGCTCTGGGGCATTGGTGGAGCCCTGTTGGATGTGATGGGCGTCCCTGGTGGGGAGACTCAGCAGCAGCAGCAGCAGCAGCAGCAGCAGAGGCACTTTCCCTTGCTCTCAATCACTCTCGCTTTTTTGCCAACGTGACCTGAAGATGGGTCTGCTTTCCTGGGACCGGCTCTCCCGCGCTTCTCTCTTCTTCCCTGCCGCAGCTTCTTTTCCGCTGAAGCTGATCCTTTTTCTCCCCTTATTTGGTCCATAAAACGCTTCGTTGCTCTCTGTTACTTCTTCTTTTCTGGCCCGTGTCCGGGCCCTGCTCACCCTGACAGTTAGGTAGAATTACACTTGCTACATTCATGCACAGCCTTGAATGTGCCCAGAGACGTTCATCTGAACCAAGGGTTAAGCAACTTTGATTTTTTTTAGGAGAGAGTTACTTAAAAAGCCGGAGAAGGGACGCTTTTTGCTGTCTTAAATTATCGACACTAAGTTGTGTCCTGGAACTGATAGTGCGTTAGACACCGAGCAGGTATATCAGGAATTGGCTGCTGCAGAGTGTCCTGTATTTCTGTGTATTTTCATATTCCGAATATATCCGTATTCATATTTTAAATATATGTGTGAATGTGTATTCATAGTCTGTTAAGTTCACCACTGCATTTCATTGTACTGTATTTTATTGTAGTAGTCGGGCTTTTTGATTTTATGAGTTATCCAAATCCTTTATTTGTTTGTTTGTTTGGTCCTACATGATGTATAAATAATATAAATAAATATCCCAGTGATACACTAGTTTTCTATTGCTCCAGGATCATATGAGAAGCTCCAGTTGTTACACTTGTTTATTCCTTTAGGTGGTGGGGGCTGCAAGTCCTGAACCATTCTGATTGCTAGCCCAATGGCAGCTGAAGTGAAGGTGTCTGGGCAGAATCAGGAGCAGTTTCTGCTGCTGGCAAGATCTGCCCGCGGAGCTGCTCTGGCTAGCCTCATTCATCAAGTGCTGGAAGCCCCCGGTATTTATGTTTTTGGAGAGCTGCTTGATATGCCAAATGTTCAAGAGGTGAGCACTGAGACTCATGGAGTGAAGCCCTCAGTTGTATGGTACAGCCTTCCCTGATGGAAAATAGCAGGTCCTCATCCTCTCTAGGTTTATATGACCTCTGATGCCTCTGTTCTGCAAGGCAACCTTTCTTAGCACTGCTTTGCTATTATAATTACTTTAGGATAATTTGAAGTCACAGATTATGCTTTAAAGCGGAACGTCAGTTCACCCATCCTTTGAAACATGTATTTCTGCTCTATAAATGAGCAGCTTCAGGTTTCTGTCTGACTTCCTTTGACAAATTCTTGTGTAGCAGTACTGAATGGAGATTAATCTTCTTTCTATTGAAGCTCTGAATAAAATTGCTTTTAAGTGAATGCTTTTCATACTGAATTTGGTAATCCACTGGTTTTCTAAAGTCATTTAAGATTTTTCTGGGATTTAATTGCTCAGGCTAACAAATTGCCTGATCTTTCTTTATGCTGAATTTTAAAACACCAGTATTTATTCCAGGTAAATATATATTTTGTAATAGATCTACCCTGTACCACCTTTCAATGGGATGGGTCTCTTTGAATGCTTCCCAATCCTTCATAAAGGCATGAATCTCCCTAAAAATGTATACCTTTAATTAAAATATTTGGTGATTACATGATGGAAAAAAGTGTAGAAAGAAAAGTAATGTCATAGGCCCTTGCATGGAATTCCTCTAATTTTTGGTTCATAGGGCAATTTTTCTATAAGTAAAGAAAGGCTTAGAATGACAATAAAGAAGGAAATAGTGTGGGGCCCTCAACTTTATTAAAAATATGAAAAACCTTATCTCTTCCTTCTGTCATGAAATATAGTGGTTTGAAATCTGTGGTTCCCAAACTATAGCAGTCCAAGTGGATTTATGGAGGAAAATAACCCTGTGTTTCACTTATGGTAGGTGATTTATTCAGTGGAATATAGGAACTTAAAAGGGTTAATTTTTTAAATCCAGCATGCAATCTTTGCTTTTGTGAAGTCTGCCAAACCTCTGAGTGTCAATGACTGAATAATAGTCAGATTTTGGTGATGTTTATAAAATTCCTACCTTTTTTCTATAACACATTTTTGTGAGAGAAGCTAGATGGATTGGTAAATGTGCTGCAAAATTACCCAGTAACCTTCCTTTATGTCTGAGATACTTTTTTTTTCTTAGATATTTATGTTGGATTTTGAACATCTGTAAACTGCAGCATTCCCACCACAAGAGCACTGCACGGAAGGAAACAAACAGGCTGTTTTAAAGATTTTCCATGAAATTGTTTGTACTAAAATTATACATGATTATACCATTTGGGATGACAGATGGAGGCTCATAACATTAAATAGACCTAACAATAACAACTCTCCATACATAAAACTAGTGCTGTATGTCTAAGAGCAAATAGGCTAGCTAGAACATTTCTCCCTATCCAATATTTTTCTGTCAGGGATTTTTAATCTGAGGCAAAATAGTACATTATATCAATTCCTCCATAATTTTCTTGAGTGGTACAGAGTGGGCAGAGGCTCATCATATTGGTGAAAGTCAGATCTATTGTTTACCTGGGGTGTACGTGTTCACAAAGTGGGCAATTAACATTTACTTCTTGCTCGCTATGGGTTTGTGTTTTCTGTGTGTGGGAAAAACAAAGAGAAAGTTTCTTTAATAACCAAGCAAAATTATTCCGGTGTGAAAGATTCCATGAACAAAAAAAAAAAAAGAAGAAGGTTTTTTAGTCATTTCTCAAATAACTGTGGTTATTTTCTCTCCCTCTACAGCTAGCTGAAAGTGAGTTCTCACCTATTTTTCGCCTGCTTACAGTCTTTGCATATGGAACATATTCAGATTACCTGGGTATGTCTTATTTTCTCCTTAAGAAACAGGAATGGTAGAGAAAATTGCCAATAGAGATGGAAGAGCCAAGAAAACAAAAATGAAGCAATGCTTCATAGCAGGGTTTGGATAATATGAAGTCATTCAATGCTGAAGCCCTCCTCTCTAGGATCAGGAGTTATGGACTAAAAATTTCATGGAGTTGAGAAATAACTGCTGGACATTAAAAGGAGACTGAAGGTGGCCTATAATGTGTAATTGCCTTACTCCTTTATCCTGCTTTCTGTAGTCTTCTGTTTGTTATCCATGATCTTTGGTGGATGTCCCAATAGATGGAGAGTATTTGTGGTGCATAAGGAGAGGGCCACCCTGCGGTTGGCACCAAATGTTTATTTTTCCTGAGAGAGTGTGGTCTCGGAAACAGTCCATTGGTTTTGAAAATGTCTAGGTGGCTAATTTGTATGTTTAAACTCTAGACCCCCCAAAGAAGGAAGAAATTGTATAAGATTACTAGACATTTGTGTAAACGCTGTGCATGTTGTCTAAGTAAATTTTGACTGTTTGACTTAAAAGTTTCTATTCTACTTAAGGAGGAGAAAAAAATGGGGCTGGATATAGGGTGTCTGAATCTCTCATGAGAAGTAGGAAAAAATTGGAGGAATGATTAATTGTATAAAAAATGGATGGGATCTTATCCAGTGATGCTAGTGGGAATTTGAAGGAATATTCCTTTTTGTTTTGGTCTGTGAACAGCTGAAGCTGGGAATCTGCCTCCCTTGACAGAAGCTCAGAAGAACAAACTGCGTCACCTGTCTGTGGTCACCTTAGCTTCCAAGCTGAAGGTAGCCTACCTATCTTTTTCTTACCTATTCTGCTCATTGTTTAAAACAGGGGTCTCCAACCTTGGCAACTTTAAGCCTGGTGGACTTCAACTCCCAGAATTCCCCAGCCACCTTTGCTTCTAGAAGTCCGCCAGGCTTAAAATTGCCAGAGTTGGAGACCCCTGGTTTAGAAGTCCTTTGGAATTGGGTGGCTAATGAATGCAAACAAACAAACGAATGTTGTACTTAATACCAGCTTGTGTGCCTCCACAGTGCATCCCCTATTCTGTACTGTTGGAGCAGCTCCAACTGAAGAATGTGCGGCAACTGGAGGATTTGGTGATTGAGGCAGTGTATGCCGATGTTCTCCGAGGGAGCCTAGACCAGCGCAACCAGCGGTTAGAGGTGGATTATAGCATTGGCCGGGACATCCGCAGGGAGGAGCTCAGTATCATTACCCGCACGCTCCAAGAATGGTAAGGAAGACTTTGATCCTATGAAAACTGGGGAGGATACTTCTTAACAAAGTCAAAGAAGTCCAACAGACCTTCTCAGGCTCTGCTGCATATGTGGAAAGAAGTCAAATGGGTGCTGATCATGGGGCCCCATTCGGGACTGCAATCCCCTAATCAGCATCACACCATTTGGCAAGGATGAACAAAGCGCTTTTTATCTCTTATATAAAATAGTCCTCATTTAATAACCCTAATTGGGATTGGCAACTCTGTTATTAAGCAAAACCTCAAGGGGCCCCCTCTGCTTGTTGACAGCAGTTCTAGCAATCCCACCTGTTGTTGACCAAATTGCACATTAGGCGAGGATCCACATAGATCCTAGCCAATTTTGGAAGATGATAAGTGATTGCCTTCCCTTCAGCTTCCTCCATCCACCCAGCTCTTTTCCAGCTCTGCCCTTTTGACAGCTGTCACTAGCTGCCTCCCACTGCCCAACCCTGCTTGTCACTGTATACACTGCACCACTGCTGGCTGGGTTCTCCTTTCATGAACCAGCCAGGGCAAGTTTTCGTGCATCAGCCAGATCCTTCTTTTGCACTGGCCACCTTCTACATGCTGGCCAAGTCTTTCCTCCTCAAAGGGAAGCCCTGGCCAGTTCCCAAAAGAAGGACCCCGCTAGCAGTGGCATGAGGCACAGCATAGACCTGTCTGCCTGTAGCACTCACCCACTAGTCTGTGGAACAGTTCCACAGCACAATCCCCTGTCCATGCCAGGATAGTCAACCCAGCAGAAGGGAGGCAGGCAAAGGCAATGATGAAGATCAGCTGTGGGGAGGGGGGGAATTGGTGGCAAGGGGGACAGTTGTAAATCTAGATGGGCCCTTAATTCAGTTCTGTTGTAAGTTCAAATGATCGCTGAACAAAAGGTGGTTAAGTGAGGACTGCCTGTATGCAGTATTAATACCGGTACCAGAATTTTGTGCCCCATTAATTGGTCAATAGGTTACACCAACACAATTTATTCTACTTTTATGAACCTTAAAACTAGGATAAGAGGCAATTGGGGACTTTGAAGAGATATTCTCTGTTAATAAAAAATATACCTCCCCTACATCATGTATGAGTTTTATCAAATGTCGCAAAACATTGTAAATAAATGTTTCCATAAACTAGAAATTTGCTTTTAGGTCCAACCACTTTTTTTCTTTTAAAAGTGAAAGCCAAGATTCTTTACATTTTTTCTGTATCTCTAAAATCTTGGTATACATTCAATTTGATCCTACTCTTAGAAAAATACTTTTCACTGGTGGGAAGAGAGTTATATGCCTGTGTGGTAATCTTGTACAGATGCCTGTGGAGACAGATTCATTTTCCCAGGACTATTTCTCCTACCCCTCTCACTTCTTCCCTTGCTATGAGAACACTTTGCACACCCTTTTTCAATTGAAGTCTCTCCAATGGAGTCTACAGCACAAAATACAACAATGCTAAAATACACAGAGAAAGACATCATCATCAAGTGAATGCTGCCATTAAGTGCTTGGGTCTCAACATCTGATGCAAGCACTTAAGTCATGAGATTTGCACAACATTATCATGCACATTTCCTTGTTGGTTCTCCCATCCTTGGATGCCCATGAGCCAGTCTTTCTTCCAGATCTCCCAGTCTTAAGATTTATGAGCTTCTCCTAAATGCTCTCTTAGTTGCTTTGTTGGTCTCCTGCTTGTTCAACTTTTACTGGTCCTTCCCAGGTGCCAGGGCTGCGAAGTTGTCCTTTCAAGCATTGAAGAACAAGTTAGCCGAGCCAATCAACACAAAGAGCAGCAGCTGGGCCTGAAGCAACAGATTGAGAGTGAGGTGAGGGGCAGGGCTGAAATCAATGCACAGCTTTCTCTCTCTCTCCCCTCCCCTCCCCCCCAGTTTCCGACTGACTTCACCATTACACCTGACAGCCTCTGCTGGTTTTCTACATTTCTGGTCTAGCTCAAGTAGGCAACTTGTGGCCAGCTGTAGCTCCAGAGACTCATTAAGATTGCCCCTGATTGCCTCAGCAAGGCAATTTTCTATCAAGCTGATGTAGGAACATAAACCCTACCAGCAACTTGCCAAGTTCAATTCAAATGTTTTGGGTTATTGCCTATAAACCCCTAAATGGACAGAGAAGACCTGTTGTAAATCACCTCCTTCTGGGTGGTAAAGTGGGAGGGGCCCCCAAAATAGGCATTCTTTGGGTAGCTCCACTCCTTTGCAATAGTTTGCCCCCCCTCCCCCCAAGGAAGGATAGCTTGTGCACCCTTTGCTTTCCAAAAGGTTGTAAAAACCTTGGCTGTTCTGGAAGGGCTTTGGATTTCATTATTATATTCATTAAGGCCTATTATGTATGTTACTATTATACTTGTGGTTATATTATTTTTTAAAGTTTTATTTGTTCAATTGCTGTGTCATGCTATTGCTCTTGTACTGTGTTTACAATCTTTGAAATTGAGGCAAGTGTAATTAATAAATATGCTTCCAGTAGACTTATCTTGCTTACTTTAGATGAGATTAATTCGTGCAACAATAGACTGAAAATGTCAATTACATGTTTTCTGTATCTGACATTTCTTACTTGCTACTTAATAGATACAGTAATACCACTTCTGACTCCATGTAAGGCATTTTCTTGTTTCTGTTAAGTTCCAAGATATAACTTGATAAAAGTCAATTCTCACAAATAGTAAAACTGGATCTAAAACTAACCTGTGAATATTGTATTTAAAGAGATGATTATAATACTTACTCTATGATCATCATTCAAATCTTACCAAAAATATTTAACATAACATTTTTGGAAGTGAGATGCAGAAAGGTAGTCTTAAAATGTGGTCACATTAGCTCCTTCAAAATTATGTTTTATTAGCTGATCATAGCAATTTTAACCTGGATGACAGACATGATTAATTTATTGTTTTAAAAAAACTTTGTCCACCTCTCCATGGAGAAGATTCTTTCATTTTTACATGGTTAATTTGCCTTTTAGCCATTTAATTCTATACTGAATGTGGGTGAACCTTTAATTATTACCAAGCATTACCAAATTATCCATTTTGCTAGTTGTTGCATTTTGATGTGCATCGTTATTCCAGGCTTAGAAAACACTGAATAAGCAGAGGTGTGTTTTCAGAATTTAGGAGGTTTTAAGAGGGCAAAGTGTGTATGTGGAGCTTTCAGATATTTCAGATATTTATTTTGCTTGGCCATTAAAGCACCTAAAACCTCCTCCCAGAACCTGCCATTTTTGGAGTATTAATGCTTGAAAAGGCATATAAAACCCAGAGCTGGCCTTGAGCCAATGGAAGTGGTCCTTTTCTGCTTTACATGCTCTGATAAAGTTCTTGTCACGTAGGAAAAGAGAAAATGCTCCAGTTTAATTCTCCACAAATATACTTTAATTATTAGAGGTCTGAGAGTTATGGGATAAAGTTTGTGACTATTATTTGTTCAGAAAACTGAGCATAATATAACTCTACTAATATTAAAAATAAAAAATACATTTCATCTGAGCAATATTTTATTCTCCAAATCAATCTATAGCATACTCAGCAAAGCTTTTATACAATCAAGTGCCTATCCTTATTTTGCTGGAAAAATTAATTATTTAGACTAATGAACAATGTGAGAAAAATATTATTCTAGATACCTGTAACTTCCTGGCTCATACATTTCATTCATTTGTTGCTTATATTATGTACAGTTTATAATTTCTTCTTTGGTTCTGTGCTTTGTTGTTCTATTAGCACTGGGGAGATCTACAAGTATTGTTAATAAACTGTATGAGTCAGCAGGAGGGGAGAGAAATCTCAACAGTGTGGTTTTCATAATCACATCCTCAACTCTCCACTTGAATACAGCACATTGGAAGGCATCCACTGAAACCTTGGCAAAACGGGCCCCCAGATGGGATTTTTAAATTAAAACCTGGATGGAGAATGCCTAGTGAGATTTTTCCAGGATGATTGTGTTAGGGAACCCTTCCTGTCTTTGGAGCTGGAACTGTTCCTTGTTTCTTTTCCCTCATTTTCTTTTCACCCGGCAGGTGGCAAATCTGAAGAAGACAATTAAGGTGACAACAGCAGCTGCAGCAGCAGCAACCTCCCAAGACCCTGAGCAGCATTTGTCAGAACTCCGGGAACCTGCACCGGGTACCAACCAGCGCCAGGCTAGCAAGAAGGCCTCCAAGGGCAAAGGGTGAGATAGCATTCCAGTGAAGGCTGGCTATTGCTTTTCTGCAGATGGGACAGGAAAGCAGAACATTGCCTGAGCTGTTTCATCAGTCCCTTACATTGGGGCTCTAGCAATTTACCTATAGAGTCTATAAAGTCCTTGTCTTGAGCATTTGGGTTAAACTTCTGCTGGTCCTCATTCCAAGGCTTTCTTCTTCTCTGCAGGCTCCGAGGCAGTGCAAAGATCTGGTCTAAATCAAACTGACAGAACTGCTGGCTGGGGAGTTGAAACAGGTGTCCCACGTCTGGTGCTTTCTTCTTCAATCCAGATGTATTTCTGTGCAACCTTGTCCCTGTGTAAATGATTCTGCCTTCCCATTATTTTCTTCTTGTGTTTCTTACAGCTCCTTTCCGCTTCTCCTCTCTGGTAATTTTGTTTATACCTTCTCTATTTTGAACGCTACTTCCCCCCCCTTCTCTCTCTCTCTCTCTCTCTCCCCCCCCCCTCCTTACTTTTCTTTCCTTGAATGCATTTTTAAGGAGCCATGAAATGGCTGATGTTTAAATTACATTTGCACCAACAGATGGTTGTGCAAATCACAGATAGCCTGTGTGGAAGCAAATCTGGCATCAAATGGCCGCTTAAATTCTCTGAAGAGATTCTGGGACATTTGCTCTGGGGCATACAGTTTGACATCTCGGTTTCCTGCTTCACTGGGATCAGTGAAAGGGAGGAGTGTTTGTGTGAGTGTTTGAGTGGATTGTTTTTAAAAATAGTATAAATATATAAAGCAAATAAAAAAGTACAGACTATTTCCAGGAGTATCTTCACTTTGGTGCCGTGCTGGTTTGTTCTGGATGTTTTGGTAACTGAATATATGATAGCTTGGTTTTTTTAGGTTACAGCTTTGGTGGGACTTTCTTGTAGAGGGAAAATAGTAGGAGAAATACTATACAAGATTATTATTAGCAAAGAACTGTAATGAGAAACTTGGTCAAATAAAAATTGTAATACATCCTCAGAGCTAACAGCTAAATGGAAACCTTTTTTTAAAAAAAGGTTCCTGGAAATTACAGGCCAGCTAGTTTAATGGGACTCTGGAAAACCAGAATTTTCCATCCAAGCAGAGTTCCTGTGTATGCCAGACCCTGATTCATGCTGGGCTTACGAAGGCGATCTAGAGTTAGCCTGCTGATGAAACAGGATTGGAAATCCTAAGCATACTTCTCTGGGACTAAGACATTCAAATCAGTGGGACTCAGTACAAAAGTAGGAAGCATAGTTTCCTTTGGCTTGAATCCATTGTAAAAGCTTCCATTAGCCCATTTTGTTTATTGGATAAGAAGGGTAGCAAAATGGCAATTTCTGAAGCACTGGAAGTCAACTAGTGTCTGCAACTGTTAAAAATGTAGGGAGAAAAATCATTTTAGAGGCATGGGCTTTCCTAACTGTCTTTGGAAGACAGCCTTCCCTTCTACTAACTTAAATGCTGCCCAACTAATATGTGGCTATATTTTCTTTTTTCCCCCTAAGAAAGGTAGAAGGTGTGGGAGGAGGCAGTATTGTAAGAATGAAAGAAAGAGAAATAGAGGTGGGCAGCAATGACAATGAGAAAAATATATGAAATTGTTTTAGCTGTAATCTTTGTTTTTAGAAATTGTAAAGAAATATGAAAAAGAGCCCCAACAAACTGCACAGGAACAAGATCAGAAAGATTTGCATATATATCAAAGCTGGGCTAAGCCTACTAAGACAGACCTGAGGTTAACTTCCTCAGATCATTCTTCCCTTCTTTGACTCAGGAGGAAAATACGTTGTTATGAAAAACACTGTTTCTAGAATCTGTCTTTATTATGCTTCAAAACAGGACTGATCAGTGTTCTAGCCTGCACACATTGGAACATGGGGAGGTTTTAAGGCATCCCTGAAGTCCTCACCCCTCACATCAAGCCATGTACCTCTGATTTTTTTGGATGGGTGGGAATAGCTCAGAATCTGTATTTTCTGGGCTGAGTGGTCATTTGGTGACTTGGTTCAGGGCAGCAATGATAGAAAGATTATCTAAAGAAGGCTAGGTAGCTGCTAAGAAGGTAAGATGTGGAAAAATTGACTGATGTATAGAAGAGGTGCTAAACCTTTGTGGTCCCTTGGGAATGCTAAAGCTATTGTGGGGAAGACAAAGAGTCAGTTGCAGTGGTGGGTTGCCCCTGGTTCGCACCGGTTTTATACAACCGGTGGTAAAACCGGTGGGAGGCTCCACCCACCGACTCCGACGTCATCAAAGTGCTTCTGTGCATGTGCGCGGCCCTGTTGTGAACCGGTAGTAAAGGTAAGTAGAACCCACCCCTGGTCAGTTGGTGGGTTAATTTATCCCAGATTGTTCTGCAGTATGCTGGGATAGACTGAGTTACAACCAGGGGTGAAATGCTCCTGGTTCGGACCAGATCGCCCAATCCGGTAGCAATGGTGGCGGGTGGTTTGGAGAACCGGTAGCAAAAATCCCTGCCCCCCCCCCCGTTCCCAGCTGAGCCGCGCGGTCATCAGAGGCTTTTTTTTTATTTTTAAAAGCATTTTTTCTACAATCTCTTCAGCAGAAAAAAATGCTTTTAAAAGTAAAAAAAAAGCCTCTGATGATCTCGCGGCTCAGCTGGGATTGTCAGAGGCTTTTAAAAGCATTTTTTCTACAACCTCTTTGCCGAAAAAATGTAGAAAAAATGTTTTTAAAAGGAAAAAAAAGTTGGCCCAGCCCACCCAGTCACATTACCCCCCCTCCCAGCCACTCCCACAGAACTGGTAGTAACAAATTTTAGATTTCACCATTGGTTACAACCAATAGGAACTCTTGGCCAGACTGCAACTATAGGTCCTTCAAGGCTTTGCAAAGAGGAGGCAGAAATATGTCCCACCAAAAAGTGTACAGCCCAAGAGTCAAAATAGTTTAGATTCTTTCAAGCACTGGTAATTCATCCTTGTTATTTGTCACAAATGGGTGAGGCAGTACCCTTTCCTCAACATTAAAAATCAAGGAGCACCAGTCTCTCTCCAACAACAAGTTATGTAAAAGGAATGTTTTAAAGGAAAAGCACTACTCCAGATAATCTTTAAAACATTTGGGGGGCGGGAGGGAATACATGACTGAGAACTGGTGGGATTCAGCCAGTTCACAACACTTTGGGAGAACCAGTTGTTAACTTTCTGAGCAGTTTGGCAAACTGGTTGTTGAAATAAATCATTAGGGCAGAGAACCGGTTGTTAAATTACTTGAATCCCACCACTGACTGAGAATGGGGGTTGCCACCTTTCTCAATGGGAATATTGATCTCATGAAGACTAAATGTTCCATTAGCTTGATTAGATTAGGTTGATATGTTAGCCCATAAATGCACTATGCTCACATATACAAGTTGCACTGGTGATGTGTCCAGTCCCTCTGGAAGCCATGGAAAAACTGGCCATGGAAATGGCTGTATCCAGCAACCAGATGGGAAGGGATGGTCCTGCAGCAGGATAACTGGAGCCCAGCTGCCAGCATAGAATGGAAACACTTTTGCACAACTTCAATGTGGCCCAGCTAGCAATGAGATTGCTAATCTGTTGGGAGGACACGTTTTTGGCAAATAAATAATAAGATGTCTTCATGTTACAACAACCATGATAGGGGCTATATTTGTGCGTTGGTTGGTAAAAATGGAGCGTTAATCTTACATCAACCATTTGATCACTTGAATCTGAACTGTTAGGAAAAGTGCCAGGGAAAACCAGTCTTTTCTGAAAACAGATGTAGGTATTTCTTTCCGGTAAGCAACTTATAGCACAAAAGGAAGCAGTGTGTTAAAAAAGAAATAAGATCAAATTCCTATTCACTCAATAACTCTCTTAGCCTAATGTTCTCAAAGGACTGGTGTAAGGGCAAAACAAAATAATGATTCTGTGTCTTGCTGGTTTTATTTATTCATTAGTGTATTTATTTTTACTTACAAATTTTTCACTCTGCTTTATCATCCATTGCCCAAAGGCAGCTTGCAGCAGAGAGACAAAAGTTATAACAGTAGTAGAGAATTTGCAGGAAAAATGAGGGAGCAACTATTAAAATAATGGAAGAGGACCTTTTCTTCAGATCTAATGTGGGTGCCTGGTGCATGTGAGGAAGGGAAGGGAATTCTACCTGCTGCAGGCCAGTAGTCTAAAGCTCACATGTTAGGAGGGAGAAGATAGTCCTTTAGATACATTCTGATCCTAAGTCAAACTGGCTTTAAAAATACCTTCTACTTAAACATGGGCTAGAAACCTTCTAACGTGGTATACCTTGAGTAATACGCATGGCTATCCAGCCCAACAGATTAAAGAGAAAATGCCCTGCCCCTCGGCTTCAGTGTAAGCGCCTTCCACATAGATTACCCACTAACTGGGAGAACAATGTTTCAACAATCACATTGAGATAGCTTGAACAGAGGACATCCCCCTTAATTTGTCCCTATCCTGGCAGTGGATAAGATTGGCAGTTGTCCTTTTTTGCTGCACTTCAAAAGGGTCCCCCTCCCCAAGGTGTGTCAACACAAGCCTGGCTGTGCAGTTTCTCTGGCAGGCTTTCATTTGATCTAGACCAGGGGTCTAGAGCTGGCTGAGGAACTCTGTGAGTTGAAGTCCACAAGTCTTAAAGTTGCCAAGGTTGGAGATTCCTGATCTAGACAATGTCCGTGCTCCAATTGATCACTCTATGGATCTACCATTATGTCCCTTTCCTGATGCTCATTTTCACTATGGCTACTGGGGAAAGGATTATACCTGTATAAAGCCTGCATCCCACAATGCTTTGCAAAAAAGATCTTAAGGTTTATCTGGGTGAGTTGCTTCTATCTCTCTTAACAGATGGGCGTCCGAAGTATTGGCTCACCTGCACCAGTGAAGTAGTGGAACTTTCTTTTTATTTCTACCCCCACCCCCACCCCCAGCTTTGTTTAAAACCTGAAATTGACAAGAGTTCTACCACTTTCAGCTACAGTGATGAGAAGAAAAGTAAATGCTGGGGAGAATTTATTATTAGAAGCCCATAGTCACTTTGGATAGTGAGATGGGTAACATATAAATTTAATAAATAAAATAAATGCTGTACTAGTGGATGGGTGGATACACTGGATGGGAAGGTACAGGCGAGAATCAATGGGGTAGGGGATCATGATCAATGGAAATCACATGTCCTGAAAGAACTGCCTAGAAGAGCAGTGTTTCTCAACCATAGCAACTTTAAGATTTGTGGACTTCAATTCCCAGAATTCCTCATCCAGCATGGGTGGTTACGGTATTCTGGGATGTATCTTAAAAGTTCCCAAGGTTTGCGAAAAACTAGAAGGATTGTTTTCCCAGCATGAGTGGAAGGCACATAGAAACAGAGGAACCCACTGATTAGAGGCTTTGATACCCGGGACAGAATACCTGGCCAGTATCATTGCTAATTCTAAAGCATAGACTGAAATCCAGTAGCATTTTTTTAAAACCAGCTTCATATCCATCCAGTTTTAACATAGGAGGCAAGCAGTTTAATTATATCCACAGAATTGAGAGTCTCCAGGAAATACAATTTTCTCCAGAAGCAAAGGAGATCCTTGTACCTGATTGGAGAGCATTCACAAAACATACCATTATTCAACCGGGATTCTGCTGTAAAAGATTCAAAGCAATGTGTTCTAGTGACAGTCTTATCTTTTGGAACCACTCTTGCTAAAAACTTCCTCTTATTAACAGCTACTTTGAATTCCAGGCAGTACGCATGTCTCTGTGGCATTAGTGAGAGAGAAAGATGCCTGGCCTATTTATTTAATAAAGTAAGTGAGCAAGCATACCAAGAAGAGCCTGTAGTACAGTGGACTGAAGCACTGTTATTAACATCTGCTGCTTGCAATTACTGCAAGTTCAAATCTCACCAGGCTCAAGGTTGACTCAGCCTTCCATCCTTTCAAAGGTAGGTGAAATGAGGACCCAGATTGTGGGGGCAATAAGCTGACTTTGTATAAATATACAAAAGTATGAAGGCTATTGCTTAACGCATTGTAAGCCGCCCTGAGTCTCTGGAGAAGGGCGGCATATAAATTAAAGCAAAAAAATAAATAAATAAAATTTGGCAAATCTCCTAATCCATTACTTTCAAAATACACATTACATTTTTAAAACACAGGACCTAGTTGACATTGGTTTATCTAGTTTCATGGCCAGTCCAATTAGATAGCAGAAGACTTTAAAGCCAGAGAGGTAGAATAAGGGGGGAGGGGGGGAAATCTGAGTTCAGCAGGCAGAATTCATGACAACAAAGGACACACATTCTTAATCAAAAGAAACACAGAATTGTCTTTGCCTAGTAGTTAATATAAACAAAATAAATCAGAATCGTCATTCATCTTCTTAGCATTATTCCTGTAGGTGCAGGGTCCACTTTTTGGATCAATTAATGCCATCTTGCACTATCAAACATAGCATTCACTTCGTATCTGCATTTTGATGGATATAGAACCATAAAAAAAACCCCAACAACAACCCTGGACCTGATTGGTCTGCGTTCAGCTCAGCATCTCACTGGCGGGCAGGCAGTATCCAGCAACACCACTAGGAGGAGCAGACCTCACTGCCTATGTCAGAATGGCCTGGGAATTTAGAAAAGAGAGAGTTCAACTTCATCATCTAATGGACATCTAGATGTTCACAGTCCAGGTGTGAAAGGCCTAATGTTTATACCCTTGGTTACACTGAAATAGGGGGCTTCCCAATTATCCATTTCTCTGGTATTATGTACCGTGTGAACGTGGGGCTTGTTCTGAGGAAAATCCTAGCCTGCTGGTGAATGCGCATGTGGATGACTAAGATTTCACTTCAGTCCAGTTACTTTATTAGAGGTCACAGACGCAACATGATGGATTATCAAGAAACATGAATGCAAAATATCCATCGTTCCCTCCTCTTGCCTGAGGTTCGGGCTATTAATTATAGTTGTTTTAAATCAATTTGCTTGAAAGACTATGGCATTATCATTGGTTCTGAGTAAGCTCAGCTGTCATTTCTCTTGCTTCCTTTGAAATTTTGAAGAATCAAAGAACAATACGTGGCCGTGTTTGCTTCTGTCTTTATCATTAATACTCCCGGTACATTAGAGAAAGCTGCTTTTTGACGTTCTCAATTCATATGGTTCACTTTCATGACAATAGAGATGCTGCAGTGAAATTTCCCAGATTTTAACACTGCCCCCTCTCTCGTTTTCTCTTTGTTAAGCTCCCATCCTTGCATTTGTATCCTTCAGGACATAAATGCTCTGCATCAATGCTGTTTCCTGTTCTTCTATTGTACACCAGACCAGTCAAAGCGCCATCTGGAGATTTGGGGAAATGACACAGAGCTAAAAGACAGGTCCCTGTGCTGCTTAGCATATTGTATATCTGAGTTTAGGATGGCTGTTGTATTTCAAGGGATTTGGGGTTTAACTTAATCTAATTCTATTAGGAGTTGATTCAGTAATCTGTTCATATCGCAGCTTGATCACAAGCTGCACTGTCCTCTTAAGAAAAGTGTGCTTTAGTGTATAAAGATATTTATGTTTCTGTTACATGACCCAAATAATGCTGTTCAAATACTACAATCATGGGGCAACTTTGAATATGTCCATGTAGCTTTCTTGGCAATAAAATGGAATTGGCTTATCACTACAAATAAATTCAATGGGTCACATGTAAAACAAACAAGTTGTTTTGCACTGATAAATAGCTGATATGAAGTATGAAAATCAACCGTATCATATCTTCTTTTAAAACATGGCTTCTCCAAATTCTCACTGCCCTATTTTGGAAATGGTACCTCAGCGGGACTTCTGGTAAGGATTCATGGCAAACTAAATGTCTCCAAAGGAGCAGAGAGCATTGTGGGGAAAGCGGCAGCCAGATGGGATTTTCGGGCAAGCCAAATCTCTCCAAAAAAGGAGAGGTTGTGTGATTGCCTACTTATATCATATTGACAGCTGCTCCTCAGGAGTAAACTGCAGCAACTAAGGTTTCTGCAGCCAGCTGGTGAGTTGAGTGGCTGAGAGTTGAGAGATTTCCACCAAAGCTCATAGCTGCAATGTAGCCTTATGCACACAAAGATCTGTTGAGCCTCATGTCTTAATCACTTTGCTTTTTAATTGCTTTTCAATTATTAAAAAAATTCAATCAAAATGTTTTCTAACATACACTGGGTGAGTTTCTTTTAATCCTTAGTGAAAGAAGTTTTAAAGATAAATTTAAGGACATAGAAACATTTCCTTTTTGGGAATAAGCAGCAAAATGATGATTAGAACATTGATTTTGGAAAGTTATAAATAGGCTAAGGTCCAGATGGATTTGAAATGAGATTTTGAAATTAATTATAAGAAAACTTCCCATGGGAAAATGCTGCTGTTTTGGATTCTTGTGTTAGGATGGCAATTTGAACGTTGGATATTAGAGGGATCTATAGGAACTAGAGATTATATTTAAAAGAGAAAACCATTTACATTTGACTTATTGACACAACATGGAACAAAATACTTTATCACTAAAAGTAATTTGTGAGCAATGGATTCAGAGGTTAATCTTAAAAGTGTCTGCCTTTATAGACAGTCTTTAAAAGATGTTTTAGAAGAGGAACAAGGTTTACTGGATAAGATTGCAGTTGATCTGAAAATGGACTTAAAAATGAATATAGCAAAGAAAATGATATGGAAAAGGTATTACATTGAATATACGACTGGAACTGGCTGATGCCTTAATTATTAAAAGGGATATAAAAATGCCTGTAGGGAGAATGTCCCCTTTTAATATAAGAAAGCCCCCATATTAGCAAAGGAATGCCCCCCCCCCAAGAAAATGCCCTCCCAAGAAAAGGCTTCCCTGAAGTAAAATCACTCAAGCAGCTGGCCCCTGTGAATGGATATTTAGTTTCACAAACTATTCCATTCACAAACAAAATACCTTCAGCTACAGCCTTCACAGAAGGTTGGAACCGATCAGATTAAAAAAGCAGAGAGACAAAGACACCTAAAATCTACATTCCCCACCCAGCTCCAAGGATAGGGCACGACCTCCCAGACACAATGGGAGTCAGGCAACAATAATTAGAATACTAAAAGGCACAAGCACAGATTAAAATACATTTCACAAGGAATCTGGGCATTTAAAACACAAAGCCCTAGAACCAACCACTGGTAAAAACACATCCACTGATCAAACTGTCAGCTGTCTGATCGCTATGTCTCTTTGCTTTTGATTCCTAAATAAATGAAGACCTCCTTTCCTGTAGCTTGCCTCCAAATTTATTTCTCCTGCGTCTTTCTCCTGGCTTGGAACCAAACCAGATTTTTGTTCCAACATGGCAAACCAAAAGAGCAATTTGCATAACTTTCTTATATTGAATTTACAAAAGACACTTGTTAAAGTTCTGAAGGATTTTATGGGAAGGTACAAAAAAAAAAGAAAGAAAGAAAGAAAGAAAATAACCTCTAAGACATTATTTGAAGGAATTAAAGATTAAGATTATTAAAAATAAAAGGAACAAATAGATATTGGATTTATTTGATTGAAGTTAACGGACTTTTGCTGACCAGAACCAGATGACAAGTTTTAAGGATTTGTTTATAGATAAAAGATAAGATGAAGAAATAATTTCTTGTATTTTAAGAGAAGATGATAAGTTACTAAATTGTTTATACTTGTTGTGACAAAGATGATGTCACTATTTTTGTATACATATTTTCTTTTTCTTTGCTATATTCTTTCATTTATTTTCAGTTTTTCCATATTATTCTTTTTTCTCCATTCTTTTTACTCTTTAATTTTTTTGTGAAATAAAAATATTACAAAAATGGCACAACTGGAAAGTCTTAAATAGTGATTTCAGTTCCCTAAATCTGTTTGAATGTACACTGAAGAAAAGCATATTCTTCACAGTAATGTTTTACGAATGATCTGGTTTAAATGACAGAAGTATAAGCCCCACCCCTTCCCTCAAAGCAAATAGCTTTGTCTTTATTATGACCACTGAAAAACAAATTAAAGTCAACATAATAAAAGCATAAAAAGAAAGTGTGGGAACCCATAACACAGGGAAGAAACCATAGACATGGTCTAGGAAAACAATTTTATGTGTGCGTGTCTTTGCATCAGCTGTGACTTCTGGCACCTGCCCGGACAAGTCCCTGCAATTTTCGTGGCAAGCTTTTCAGAAGTACTGCAGTTTGCCATTGCCTGCTTCCTGGGGCTGAGGGAGAGTGAACAGTCCAAATATTGGAAGAAATGTCCATCTGGATTCAGTTCCAAGTAGGGAGAAAGACACTGGAAACATAGAAGCTGTTTGGAAAGATGGTTTAATGGTGGACAGGACCACATGGTTTCAGGTCCTGGGCAATCGAGCACATGGGTGACAGAGAGAGAGAGAATTTTATACTCTCTCTTGGGCCCCACCTTGGAGCTACCTGTTCCTGTGTAAGAAATGTATTCTGATTGGTTGTCAGACTCCCATGGGGCCATGTAGGGGTAACTTTGTAAGTTGTCTTGAGTCCCAGGCTTGGTTGAATCTTGCTGGGTGATGTAATGAAGGGACTTTGGGCAATTCCTATTATGGCTTAATGGCTTTGTCCTGGTTTGGATTGGTTTAGTGAGGGCTAATCCTATGACCCTGGAGTTGAAGGTCTTTTGTAGATAAGATAGTCCAGCCTTTTGTCTTGTAGATAGGTTAGCAGCAGTCTTTCTGGGGCTATTAACAAAGGTGGGGGCTGCTTTCCGAAAGCATGTTTCTCCTTTTCTCATCCAGAGAGGTATAATATTCTATCTTTTTAATATTTCCTAGAATATTTCATTCTTCTAGGACAGAGTTTCTCAACCTTGACAATTTTAAGACATGTGGACTTCAACTCCCAGAATTCCCCAATCAGCCTGGCTGGCTGGAGAATTCTGGGAATTGAAGTCCACACATCATAAAGCTGCCAAGGTTGAGAATCACTGTTCTAGGAGAAGGGTGGGTGCTAATTTCCTAACAAGGACACCCAACTGGCTTTGTGCCTAAGGGAGGGCTAGAACTCTCAGTCTCCTAGTTTTTAACTTTAACCACTGCCCCAAACTGGCTCCTACAATAAAATGCCTTAAAGTCTGAAACATTTATTTCAATTCAGTAAGAATGAATATATTTGTTGAAGTACAATAAATATGAATAACAGAATATTAAAAATAGAATCCAGGTGCTAAGTTCAAAATGACTAAGTTAATTAATAAAAATAAATTTAAAAAATACTAGAATTGTATCTGTTGAATTATTATACCATTTAGTGAATACCTAGGGACATGATTGATTGATTTTGACTCCTAGCAACCACACAGATTTTTCCCCATGATGATCTATCCCTAACCTGGATTTTTTAGGTCTTTCAATGGCATTCCCATTACCACTTCCTATCCTGCGTCTTCAAAGTTCACATAGTGACGTAAGATTATATGTATGTAAATGTGTATAAATAAAATCTTTTATTAGTCATTGACAAGAAAGATATAACAGGAGATATTACCTACAGTAGATGCAAGGTAAGAAACATAGGAAAACAAAATACAATAAAAGCAGTAAGTTGCAGTCAACACAATATGTGACTACAAACTATTGAGGATATTTTTTTGTTGATATTTCATCATCTTGGAAGAATCTTTTCCAGTTGGTATAAAAGTGTCTTTGGCTTCAACCAGTAGCTTCCAGTATAATTTGAGACCATTTCTCGAAGAGAAGCTAGACTGAGAACCCTGACACAGACCTAGGTCCATCTAGGACAGGGGTTTCAAACTCGATTTAATTGAGGGCCACATCAGGGTTGTGTTTGACTTGGGGGGGGCATGGCCGGGGTGGGTGTGGGCAGCTCGGTATCACTTGTGTCGGGGGGCTGTGATGGCCCGAGTGCTCTGCCAGCAAAAATGGGCTCCCAAGCTCCATTTTCGGCTGCGACGGTTTCCTGCAACCTTCTGCCAGAGAAAACAGAGCTTGCGAGACCCGTTTTTGACTGTGAAGCCCTCCTGCAACCCTCTGTCAGTGAAAATGGAGCTCAGGATGGCCGCACGTGGCCCTCTCGAGCTCCATTTTCGCTGGCAGAGGCACCGCAGGCTGGTCCTTTGCTGTTTCTAGGGCAGCCCTGTGGGCCAGATCTAAAAACCCCACAGGCCAGATCCGGCCCTCAGGCCTTGAGTTTGACACTCCTGATCTAGGGACTTGCCACCCACTTAATGGTTGAGTCGCAAACTCAGAATTCTTGACCTTCAGAGCATCAACACATGCAGAAGCTTTTGTCAAATAATGAAAAATGTTGGGACATCACAATTTAGTTGCACCCCTTACATCCAGTTCCTGTGGGCTACTTAGTGCAGGCTTCCTCACCACCCAATTGTTGGGCACTGCCCTTTATGGTCTATTTTATCTAAGATGGTGCAGATTACCTGGATTCCACAGCATTCTTTGTTGTTTGTTTCTTCATGGGAAAATTGCAGTCTTTTAACAAAGGAATATTGATTTCTTATCCTCTCACCCATGAGAGTCAGCCAAAATCTGACATCACTGAGCAATGTCCATCTATTTTGGCTTGGGCTGCAAAAGAAACTTGTGCAAAGTAAGGTTTTTTCTTTCTTTTTATTTTGCCAGTAGATTTTCAATTTCTCAGAAGATCAATAGTCCTATAAAGTGATGTGGGGGAAATATTCAACCGCCCCACCCCAAAAGCACTGATTGACTAGTCATTGGGGCATATGACTTGACTAGATTTAAGTGGGAGATAGTTTTAATGTGCATGTGAGCAATGTCCCAAATGATGGTTTATGGAGTTTGTTTATTTAATACAGGATCATTACTCCATCAGAAGACTCATGGAAACATAGACAGGTAAATGTCCATCTACCCTTCTAGGCAGGATGATCTAGAAGGGAATGCCCAGAGATTTCTTAACCCTGTCTGGCCTCATATTATGGAGAATAACTTATAGTTTCTTGTTGGAAGATAATACAGAGTGGGAAGGTAAAGGAATCGAATAGAACAGAATAGAATAGAATAGAATTCTTTATTGGCCAAGTGTGATTGGACACACAAGGAATTTGTCCAAGGCATCAATCCATCCTGCCCTTAAATCTTTACAGGCAGTTCCTCTCTCTGGCTTCTTTGCTGAGGCACCTCAAAGCTCAGCTGTGGGGAGATGGAGGTATAAATTATGTCAGCATACTTTTCTGAGAATGGGAAGGGTACCTGTTGATGTAAAGAAATACCCCCTCAGGCTTCCGGTTTGACTTCCGTCGCTGTCAGATGGTCCCTTGGGACCGCCAGCCCCGTCGCCCGTAAAGAGCCGCCTTTACAGCTGAAAGGCGGCTCGAAAAACTCCATTTCCATAAGGAAATGTGAGATAGAGCAGGCGAGGGCAGGTAGAGCCCTCTGCGAAGTCCCCAGAGTTTTTTTTTTTACTCTTGGGGACGAAGCAGGATGAGGCTCCCTATTTCCTTCGCCGCTGCTCTGGGCTTCGGGAGACCTCTGCCCTTTGCAGAGCCAGGCAACGAGATCAAACCTTTCAACGAAAAACAACAGATTGCTTAATTAAAGAGGATGAGATCTGGACTTGGGACCCTAAATTGCAAGTATTTTTAACGATTTTATAAGCGTTTCTAAGTGAAGGGAAAAAAAAGCTTAAAATGGCGACCGCTGAGGCTTGAGAAGTAGCCGAAAGTGAAAGTCCTTCCGTAACAAGTTACAAAGTAGCAGAACAAACAGTGCTGGCTAGAATAGAGAAAAGAAAAATTTCTATTCTAAGTTTCTTTTTTTTCTTGGAGATTTGATATTGATCTTGTTTGGAGAGAAATCCTCTTTCTTCAAAAAGAGTTTGTCTATGTGGCAGGATGGCATTAAAATTAACAAAGCCAGACAAACAAGCAGCGGGGGGTGTGGTTTCCCCATTTACAATTATGTGAACAAGTTTCGAGTTTACAGACTCAGAAGAATGGTTTTAATTTAAAAGAATTTGTTTTGAAGGAAATAGCAAGACATGACGAGATTGTGAACCAGAATTTTGAAAAATTTAGGCAGGAAATTAAAGAATTCATACAATTAAAGTATGATAATTTACAACGAAAGATTGTAACAGTGACTAATGCTTTTTCAGAAATAGTTATAAAGATGGATACAAATATCAAGTTATTAGAGTCTAAAATGGCGGAAGTTGATGATAAGATTTATAATTTGAACAATAAAATACAAAGAATGGAAAATGATTTGATAAATATTCAAGACAATAGCTCTGAAGTAAAGTCTAAAAAGGAAGCTGATCACGAGACTTACAATGCAGAAAATATAAAACAAGGGATTGAAAAAGAAGTTACAATGATGCAATACAGGCTCACAGAATTTGCAGTTAGAATGAGAGGGTTACAGGAAAATAATAGAGATGATTTAAGAAAAATATCTGCTAAAGTTCTGGCTGGGATTTTAAAGGTTCATCCAGAGGAGGTATCTTGTAAGATCGACAAGGCCTATAGAGTAAATTCTTGGATTGCAAAGCAAAGGCAATTGCCTAGAGAGGTGATGATTTATTTTACAGATAAAGAAATAAGAAATGATATTGTGCAAAAATCTTTTAATTCCACTCTACAATCGTATGGAAGAAAGATCTGGATATATAAAGAGTTGTCGCCCAAGATATTAAAAGACAGAAAGAAATTCGGATTTTTGGTGACTGAGCTAAAGAAACAAAACATCTCATTCAGGTGGGATGTCCCAGTTGGCATAATATTGAGATATCAAGGAGAAAGATACCAACTAAATACTGTTGAAAAAGCGGAAGAATTTTACTATAAGGTTCTTAAAATGGGTTCAACATCTTCAAGTATAATACATGAGTGGAATAAAGAAAAGCAAAATCAACAAGAGATAGAAATTCAGGATAAGCAGAAGGAGATGGAAGTAATGGAAAAACAACAAGTTACAGAGGACTTTGTAGATGAGCTGCTTCTGGATTCTCCTTCAGAGGTTACAGCTGGACTATTTATAAATACAAGAGAGGCGGCTTTGAATTCTAATGTGATGATTTATCAAGTTACAGACCAGCATAGAAATCAATCAGTTGACATACAACTCATAGAAAAGAAACCAGAAGGGAGATTTAAGCCACAAAAGCAAAACCAACAAGATCAAGTTATAGATCAGCATGAAAACCAAATAGTTGTTACACAATTTATAGAAAGGAAATCAGGATGGAGATCTAACCCACAAAAAGTCAAGAAAAGAAGAAGCAGGTCTTACAAAAACAAAAACTTTTAAACTAAACAACAGTGTAATGCCAGTTATTTAAGAGATGATTGAATATATGAAAAGATAGCTGAGGCAAAGTATTGATTTATATTATCCCGAGGAGAGTGACAGACCTCTGCAGTGCTGTACTTTTGGGATGTGAAAAGGGCCTTAAACTGAATGGATTGGAATTATCTATTTTGGATTCTTTGATAAATGTATTACGTTTATGCTGAGCTACAAGGCAAGAGAGTTATGGGATTGGGGGACGCAGAAGATCTGGTTGTTATCCTATTACGGTGGTTGGAATTAATAATTTAGATGGAAGACACTACTATAGACACTATATGGAATACAAATATAAAGTCCCTCGGGTGGTTGTTTTTTATATATCAATGAGGACCCAGTTGTGGGGGCAATAAGCTGACTTTGTATAAAATATACAAAAGAATGAAGGCTATTGCTTAACGCATTGTAAGCTGCCCTGAGTCTCCGGAGAAGGGCGGCATATAAATCAAATTTAAAAATAAAAAAAATAAAAATAAAAAATATATCAAGACATCTATTGTTGATGGGGGCAGATGGTAATTGAAGATACCGAACATACTGTTGGAATTAGGATATGATGTTACCCTAATATGGGTGATGGAGTTAACAATCCATCTGAAAGACACTACAGAAGATATTATATGGATTACAAGCTTAAAGTCACTTGAGGATTTTATTTATATAAGGGAATACTTCTTAGTGGTGTGGGCAGAAGAATAAAGATATTAAGAACTATTATGTATGGTAGTCCTGTAGGAAAGTGGGTGGAGATAGGTTAGCTTATTGATTGTTTAGTTGAACAAAAGGGATATTATGTTTAGATATGAATATATGTAAAAGATTTGAGTTAAGAGATATATCTATGGGGGTGGAGGAAATGGGCAGACTATGAGTTGAATAAATGTTAAACTAAGATTTATTATATAGTTTTATAGTGGAAGGTTGCTTTGAAATGTCATATTAATATACAAAAAAGATTTGATTTAAGAGATATATGTATGGGGGAGGAGAAAAAGAGTAGATTATGAGTAGAAATTGTTAAATTGGGGGATATAATAATATTACTATGCTAAATTAGGAGTTATTATATAATGTTATAGTAGAATGTTATTTTGAAATGTATAGTATAAGGGGGATATAATAATATTATTAGAAAGAAAGGGTCAGTATATGGGGGATGGAGCAAGGGGATGGTAAAGTATTATATAATCTGTTATGAATTTGGGTTTTACTTTGAAGAAGCCACAAGGGGAGGGGAGGGCGAGCGGGGGTTGGGGGGGGGAAAGGGGGAAAAATTTGTATTTGAAAAATTTTTTCAATTAAAAAAAAAAAGAAATACCCTCAATATAATTGTGGCACTAGCTAATCTAAAACAGTCAGCAGCTGGTGATATAGAAAATTACCAAATTCTCTGTTGATGCTATATAGCAGGTGTATCTCACCTTGGCAACTTTAAGATGTGTGGAACAGGGGTGGGTTCCAAAAATGTTTACTACCAGTTCTGTGGGCATGGTTTATTTGGTGGGTGTGGCTTGGTGGTCATGTGACTGAGTGGGCATGGCCAACTCGCAGTCACTCACCTCAAGGTGGGGCGGCACCTTGCTGTGAGTGACATTAAGTTGGTCACACCCAGTCAATCACATGACCGATGCTGCAGAGACAGGGCAATTTCCTATGTACCTTCCCCCCTTCTTGGGCTGACAAAATAAAAACCTGCCTGCCAAGCAGCCCGAACTGGAAAACGGGGGTGACCCTTCATGTCTAGAAAAACAGTCTTTCTTTTAATCTCATCAAACCACAAACTCTTCCGATCAGGGCTTCGGTCTCTGAATAATGGGTCAGACGAAGAGCAGGGAAGCGACTAAAGGAGAGAGGGACAAAGCCCCCTTTATGTGGATGCATGTAAAAAAGGGGTGGGATTTTGACAAACTTCCCCCCCAAGACCAAGAAGAGATTCACTTCCCTCTCGCCCGCCCCCCCCCCCCCCCCCCCCCATTTCCAAGAGCCTCCAACTTTGCAGCTGCTGCTGCTCCTCGCCTCTCCTTTCCCGGAAGTGGAACTGGGCGCTGTTTCCTCCCTGCTCGACGGCTGCAACCTCAGAGGGAAAGAGGCAGCAGTGAAGCCCTGTCACCTGGGAGAGGACCGTGGAGGGACACCTCACACGTCCATTGCCCTCGCCGCCGCTTCTTTTGTGTTGGCTTCTCGTGGCTCTTAAAGCTGATCATGAGGAGCTGGAAGACGTTTCCTTAGATCTCCCCTAAGTCATTGTTGGAGCGTCAGAGATTTAAGAAAATGTCTTCCAGCTCTTCACAATCAACTTTAAGAGAGGCAAGAAGCCAATGCAAAAGAAGAAGCAGCAGATCCGACAGAGGCTTGTTTATGTTTGTCCCTCCGCAGTCCTCTCCTGGGGGACAGCCAGGGCTTTGCCGCCTCCTCTTTCCCTCAGAGGGGCTGCCTCCAAGTCCTTGCGAAGGGACACACACACACACACACCCTGCCTTGTTGCCTCCACTGCCGCTTCTTTTGCGTTGGCTTCTCGCCTCTCTTAAAGTTGATTGTGAAGAGCTGGAAGATGTTTTCTTAGATCTCTGATGCTCCAACAATGACTTGGGGGAGATCTAAGGAAACATCTTCCAGCTCTTCACAATCAACTTTAAAAGATAGGATAGGATAGGATAATTTATTTTTTTTTTAAATTTGATTTATATGCCGCCCTTCTCCGGAGACTCAGGGCGGCTTACAATACGTTAAGCAATAGCCTTCATTCTTTTGTATATATATACAAAGTCAGCTTATTGCCCCCACAAACTGGGTCCTCATTTCACCTACCTTAGAAAGGATGGAAGGCTGAGTCAACCTTGAGCCTTGGAGAGATTCGAACCAGCAGAAATTGCAGGCAGCTGTGTTAATAACAGGGTTCACTAAACCACTGTACTATCAAGGCTTTCAGTATACTATCAAAATTTCAGTATAGAAATTTTATTTCTATACTGCCCCTCTCCCGAAGGACTCGGGGCAGTGTACAGCCAGGTAAAAACACAATACAAATATCACAATTTAAATTTAAAAATTATTAAAAGTATTACATTCAAGGCCAATTAGCTAAAAAACCCAAAAATTTAAGAATTCTGAATTTAAAACTCAATTATGAAGCTAGCCCTGCCTGTCGGAAGAGCAGGGTCTTAAGAGCACAGCGGAAAACTCAGAGTCAGAGATCTTGCGTATGTCCGGGGGCAGTTCATTCCAAAGGGCAGGTGCCCCCACAGAGAAGGCTCTCCCCCTAGGTGTCGCCAGCCGACATAATTTGGCTGACGGCACTCTGAGGAGTCCCTCTCTGTGGGAGCAAACTGGTCGGTGGGAGGCTATTGGTGGCTAGAGGTGAGAAGCCAACGCAAAAGAAGCGGCAGTCTAGGCGAAAGGGCAGGGCATGTGTGTGTGTGTGTGTGTGTGTGTGTGTGAGACATCCAGCCACCCTCCCCCAGCACCGCTGCTGCCGCTGCCCCTCTCACCTCCAGCACAGCGGCTCCGTCTCCCTGTAGGGCCGCCTGCCTACCCACTGGCTGGGCCGGAAGGCAGGCAAGCATGGTAGGGCCATGGGGAAGGGAGCTAGCTAGCTGGGCGGCCCCGACATGCTTGTCTGCCTTCCCGTGGTCCCCGTGGCCAGGCCCACTTGCCTGTCTTCCTCCCCACCACTGCTTCTTTTTTTGGCTACTTATATTCCACGATGGCTGGTCCAGAGTCGGGAAGGCAAGCTGACCCGAGTTTTCAGTGGCCCCCAGCCAGCTGCCGCTGCTGAAAAGTGGCTGGCCAGGAAACCTCCGAAAAGGTTTTTTTGCCAGCCATTTTCTCCACAGGCTGCCGAAAAGTACCGGCGGAAAAAGCATCTGCTGTCGTTGCCATGTTCTTTGCGCATGCGCATCCCATTGGACTTGCAAGACAATGGGATGCGCATGCGCAAAGAACATGGCAATGATGAACATGGCGGCCAGGGGACCGGTTCGGGGGTGTGGCCAGCCAGCCATTACTACCGGTTCTCTGAACGATGAGAGATTTTTACTACCAGTTTTCCCAAACCGGTGCGAACCGGGAGCAACCCACCACTGATGTGGACTTCAACTCCCAGAATTCTGCAGCCAGCTATCCTGTGAATTGAAGCTCATGCATCTTAATGTTAAGGGTAAGAAAAACTGCTGAAGAGGAAGGATCTGAAAGAATAACTATGCACCGGAAAACACAGCCAAGGTTCATGAAAAAGGGAATCATTAACATTTTACTTTATGTTATCCAATGCTAGTAATGAGAAGCTGAAAATATCTGGAAGCATTCCTTTCTCGGGAAATTTATTCTCCGAAAAGTGCCCTGAATTCCCCACTATTTGAGAAGTAATGTTTCTTTCATAGAAAAGAAAAAGCAATACGCTAGGGCATCTTTGGTGAATGTGGAGTAGAAAGTTGGGGTAATCTTTCTTTCACAAACCATGTTTGTGTGCCTTCAAGCCTTCAAGTTACTCCTGACAACTGTCTGTACTAGTCTCTGCAATTTTCTTGGTACGTTTTTGGAAATGGTTGCCATTGCCTGCTGCCTAGGGCCATGTGAGCATGATTGGCCCACTGACAAATTCCTCATTTTGGAAAATTCTGGGTCAATTATTGGATTGACAGTAAGCAAGGGTATCTATGCAGATCCTATCCCTGCATTGAGCATCCAGTTCTAAGTCAACTGCATATATTGTAGACCCAGTGGTGGGCTGCTGCCGGCTCTGACTGGTTCGGGTGAAACGGTAGTTCCGACCAGTGGCTGGGCCCGCCCAGCTTTCCTGGTGCTATCGCATCCTATATAATCGCCAGTTTTTCGATGCCGCACGTATGTGTGGAAGGCATGTGCGCGAGTGTAACGAGTGTGTGCGGGCACACGCTTGCATTTTCGGTTCCGGACGAACCGATTGTTACAGTATGTGACACTCACCTCTGTGTAGCCCCCTTTTGTCTTTCTATCATATTCCATTCTGAAACGGGAATGAGGTCAGGTTTTCAAGGACAGAAGAGTAGAAGTAGTATTATGATAAGAATCTTCTTGTTTGCTTGTCAGAGACTGGAAATTTATTGTAGTCTCTTTGAGGAAGTTACCGACAAAAGCAAATAAAACAAATTACAATGGTCAAACTGTAGAACAATAAAAATTTAAAAATTCTTACCAATAGAATTATGGCCTAATTACTGATTCCTATTAAGGATATTAACATGGATAGCATTTTTCCAATGAATGTTAGAAACAATGTGAGAACATTAGGCTAGACGAGGTTGTCACTATCAGACCCTGAATCTCAGTTTTCCTTATTACTTTTATCCATTGGAACTGTAACACTTGTTGTATCTGAAACCACAACTGTACAATGGCCTTCTTGCACCACTCCTATGGAGATTACATGATGCTAGGATACAACATCTCTAAAATTAGAATATTTAACAATTCTGGCACTGCAGACTGCTAGGTCAGTGGGAGGAACGCTGTTCTTTTTCTTCATTTTCATCATATTCCAATGCTTAATGGAGATTCTGTGGGCTGGTATTATCTCAAGCTTTTGGCTGACAAATTGTATGAATCACTGAACAAAAATTGGTCTATCCTGCCTGAATCTGTTTTTTGGAAATGTTTCCTTTTATGTTTTTCATAAGACCTTTTGGTTATTTATTCATCCTGATATAATCTTTCAAGTCCCACAAGGCACTATTTGAATGACACATTAAAATAGCTATGTTTTTCATAAACAATAAGCCATCTCACCCCGTGTGTATCAATTGCTTGCCAATGCAAGGTTTATAATAGTCAAGATTTATGGCATCCAGAAATCCTCTTTCAAATATCATTCTGTTTTTAAAAGAGTATGGATCCAATTCTTCTATTTTGTTTTGCTAGGGGACGGAGTGTGTGCAGTCCTGGGATAAATATAAAGTAAAACCCAAAAGAGGAGTTAATAGTGGTCTGAGACTACACAATCCCTACGGAGCTCCCAAAAGTTTGTTACCTTATTCCTTTGAAAGGCAGAGCCAGAATGGGGAAACCATGATGGATCTCGATAATGATGGGTAATGGCATTTCCAATCCAAGACATGCAGGGAAGCATCAGGATGGAGACCCACTGGGGCATATCTACAAAGGGAAAGATGGAGGCCACTTCACAACTACTCCAATCTTCTCATATGAGAATTCCAAGAGAGGAGGAGAGAAAGATGTTGCCGTAATTCGAGGATCGGACTCAATAAAAAATTCAGAATTATAGTATTCAAACAAAGTATTATTTATTTACAGCAGGCATTCTATATTCACTGAGTGATTGCAGATAGAAGCAAAGAGGAGGAGCGTGTATCCCCTTTTATATCAATGAGGCGGGATTAGGGAGTAGGAGTGGTTACAGATGAATACATTAGGAAAGGAAGAATAAATTAACCCTTGATACTCTATGAGCATACATTTCCCCCATTCAAGAATAAGGCATTTACCCATGACAAAAGAGAAAAATCAGGAGGTTTAAGGCATAGAACTCAGCCACTGTAACTAAATGATATTAACCCAGACATTATTTTTCACAATCTGTAAAGGAAGTAGATAGGTAAAAAGCTTTGAAAACATCTGGCAGTATTTTTCCATTATCTTCTCATCTTTTGATTATTATATGAACTGTCTTGAAAGAGAGATCAGAAACTAAACTTGATGAAAGGTGACTAAGTAGAATAGTGATGGAAGCTCAGTTTAAAGTACTGATTTTTATTAGAAAGCCTAAATGACTTAGAATTAGATTATCTGAAAGATCATGTTAATACGAACCTACTTGAAACTGAAGAATGATAGGGCAGATTCTGCTTAATGGTCCATTATTTACACAAATCAAATTGGCAGACACCAGAAATGTGCCTTTTTAATAGTAACACCAGAATGTGGAATTGTTGTCTCCTTTGGGAAATTACCCAGGAGCTTATCCTGCCCATGTTGATATGTGTAATGATTTTTTTAAAAAAAATTCTGGAAGGCATTTGATGATTGAGTTATTGTTACTTGCCTTAAATGATCTTTCTGAGGCTCTATCTGTTATTTTTATTCTGTTTTAGACTTCTGCTTTAATTTTTTAGCTATTTTGCTTTTTGCAGTTGAATAAAAAGGAAAGGAAAACTCGAAAAGCTGAAAATTATTTAAACCCATTCACTCTTAAATAAGATAGAATCCACATTCAAAATGTATGTCTGCAAACATTTAAGCTCATTAAATTAAGTTTAAATACCACACACTATAGTGTCCTTTCCCAATGTAGCACTCAACATACATATTGAACTATAAAATTCTGCATAGAACTAGTACAGACCATGTAGGCTTGGTGATTGGAGTAATCCAGCACTCATATAAGTTCTTGAACTGTGATGGAGAAGCCAATCCAAAAATGAAACATCAAGCCAAAAGGCCCAAACTGATGAGAGACTCTGCTTTTGAAATTTAAAAAAAGCTATGGGGGAAAAGTTTCCTCACTCTGGCCTGTTTTTCTCCATTTAAATTAGGGATTGGTCAAAGAGTGCCCAGAGGGAGCAATATGTTTCAAAATAACTTATTGATTTCCTTAGACTTCATGTCTCATCTGATTTTTCAAGTTATTTTAATGAAATAAATTAAACAGGACATTGACATATAGTAAAGCAAAGTAAAGAACTAATTTCTAGCATTTGCAACAATATCTTTAAGAACCACAATCTCTTTCAGATGGTGCATAGTGACCCAAGACCAGTTTGACTTCTGGTAAATGAATTCTGGCCAGGACCATAAAAGAAATCATTTTGAAGATAGAGAACCCTCCCTAGTAGCCATTTTGTGAGGAGACCTATTTCATGCTTTCAAAATTCCACCTATGTTCTCAGCTTAAAACAGTAACTTGTCTCTAATTTAAATGGTTTCTCTTGGACTCTTATTTGTCCCTTATTCAGAGTAAATAGGCAGTTTGGCAATGATATTCTCAGAAAATGTATGATAGAAGAAAGGTTAAAGACCTTTCTGCCTCTTGTACTGATCTCCCTCTCAATTGTCCCTCTAATTGATTTGCCTTAAGCATGTGTGTGCACATATTCACAAACATACACACTCTTCTTGCATGACATTTTGCTATTCAATTAGTTACAAAAGCTAATAATGTTAAATGGCAAAAGTTTAATTCAGTACATTTCCATAATTACAGATTAGTGTACTAATGCATTTCAGTCATTCTAGGATTTTTGCCCTTGTTGGACAAAAGGTCAGAAGGCTGGAAGATTTATTATTTATGGAATAATCACCAGAATTCTATCTAAACTTTTACTTTCTATAAGGTTTATAGATATTCTTTGACTTTTTTTAAAAAAAAAATCAAAGTTGAACATTCAAAAGTATTCTTTCCCAATGGTTCCATCAACCATTTGGCCTTGCAAATATGTACTTGTAGGAAGTGACAGGAGCAGGTAAATCTCTGTGCTCTTTGCAGAGACTGCACTAGCAGGAGAAAAATGACCATTTGCTTTTTATACCCACAATCTGAGGACCAGAAAGTCCCCCATTCAAAGGTTATCTTTGTTCAATTATCTATGTATAAGTAATTCTTGACTTACAACAGTTCATTTAGTAACAATTCGAAGTTGCAATAGCACTAAAACAAGTGACTTATAACCATTTTTCACACTTACAACCCTTGCAGCATCCCCATGGTCATGTAATCAAAATTCACACACTTTGCAACTGACTCATATTTATTGATAGTTTCAGTGTCCCAGGGTCATATGATCACCTTTTGTGACCTTTCGATAAGCAAAGTCAGTGGGAAAGCCAGATTCATTTAACAACCATGTTACTAAGTTAAAAACCACAGTGATTCACTTAACATCTTGATAAGAAAAATTGTAAAATGGGAGAAAACTCACTTAACAAATGTCTCACTTAGCAACAGAAGCTTTGGGCTCGGTTGTGGTTGTAAGTCGAGGACTATCTGTAATTGATATTTCTTCCCCCCCACCCCCATTCCTGACAGAAAAAAATAGGAGGAGAAAATATGAACTGAGTTACATTCTTATCATCTCTTTTTTTCATTCCATGCTATACTGTAGTTCTTGAAGGTCTTCTGCTTCCCCTTGAAATTCTTTCACTATGTACTAAATTTCTCTTATACTCCAGCAGCAGACCTACAGTACATGAATGTAAAAGTGAAGATGTTTGTTCTTTTGAAATATATTCTAAGAGGATTGTTGAATACTAAAATAGGAGTGAGCATAGGCTCTATTCAGGACCACCAAAACGGTGGGAAAATACTCAAACCTCATTAGCCGAGCTGTCTGACAACTCCCTATAAAAGGGCAAGCTGTCAGATAAACCGGCTGTTGGGTTGTACCGATCTACTTCAATAAAGAGCTGTTCTTGTTCATACATCAGTCTCCTGTCTCTTCCATTGCCCAATCCAACACTGGCGACGAAGATGGGATCGGAAGAGAAATAAATAGCAAAAAGAGCTGATCAAGATCCAACACAATGGTAAACGGAGTCAGGCAACCGTCAATCACAGCCTCATCGCAGCAGAATCGAACCTGCATCGGCCATCAAAATGACCGCCAATGCTCCACCCGCTCCATTCAATCCAGCCACGGACCAGTGGGACTCCTATATGTAGAGGTTTGACTGCTTCATGGAAGCATAAGACCTCCTCGGCCTATTGGACAATAGGAAGAGAGACCTCTTCTTCAGTTACTGTGGCTCAGACATCTTTGATATGGTCAAAGCACTCATTGCACCCACGGCCATACAAGCGGTGCCCTGGGAGACCCTCCAGAATGTATTCCAGGTGCCCTATGCACCGGTGCAGTCAAAATTCGTGAGGCGGAGCGAATTCTACCGCAGAATTCAAGAAGAGGGTGAAGATCATGCATGATGTGAACACCAGTTGAAACCCACCACTGGTTGTACCGATCTACTTCAGTAAAGAGCTGTTCTTGTTCATACATCAGTCTCCTGTCTCTTCCATCACCCAATCCAACAAGGATGTCCTCCTTCTATAATTTTTCAAAAGAAATGATCACGAGCAGCTGTAGGATAAAGAAAAGACAAAGCCTGACACATCATCTCAAAAATCATGTATTTGCAGCAAGAACCAACCAATTTGATGATCACAGCTTCCATCATCTTTCCTCAGAAAGAAGCTCAATAATATAGGAGGGAATTGGGATTTGGCAAATTAAACATTCCTTTGATAGATAGGAAACTGATCCTGTAGAGTTTCCTACTAGTAACATTGCCCATATGCAGAAGAGAGATTTAAGAAGTAATTTCCTACTCTGAAATTAATTAAGTCCAACAATCATGCATCAGCAAATTGTGAGGTTAGCAGCACATCTCATTTATAATGCAAGCTTTTCTGGCCTCAACCAAGTTCCAGCCAAGTATATTCTATGGTCTGATCTCAGGAATCAGACTTCAGTTTGGAGGAGCACAACTTGACATGTTCCAATTTGCAACTCAGGAACCAGCAGGTCCTCAAAAGTCTGCCAAAGACCTTCAGAAAGAAAAGGATCTATTGGAAGATGAGGCTGTAGATCTGGAGCAATGAGATAATCCAGTGTTGGTGAACCTTTTTGGCACTGAATGCCAAAATGGGAGCGTGCGTGCATGCGCATGCTGGAAACCAGAACAACAGCTGCCCAGTGCGCATTTGCATGCCGGGAAGATGATTTTATGGTTTCTGGTGTGCACATGCATGCCGGCCACCTGGTCTTCGGTTTCTGGCGTGCATGCACAAGCAAAGACCAGCTGGCCAGTGTGCATGCACATGTCAGAAACTGGAAGAGCAGATGTCCGGTGCGCATGCACGTGCTGGGAAGATGATCTTCCAGTTTCCAGCATGCGCAATGGCCAATTGGTCTTTGCACATGCATGCGTGCCAGAAACTGGAAGACCAGGTGGCAGGTGGGCATGTGTGTGCCGGAAACCAGAAGATCATCTTCCCGGTGCGCGCATGTGCATCAGATGGCTGCTCTTCCAGTTTCCAGTGCTCCCGCGTGTGTGACCAACTGGCCAGCGTGTCGAACCCAGAAGAACAATGGGCAACAGCTCACGTACCCAGAGAGATGGCTCTGCATGCCACTTCCGGCACGCGTGTCATAGGTTTGCCATCACGGAGATAATCCCTTGATCTGGAAAGGATCCTCAGCCCTTGCTTACACGGAAAGATCAAATGAGTAGAACAACCAGAGATGAGGCTTCTTGAAAAAAACTGGAAGATCTGAATCAGTGCTATAAAAGTAAGTCTTGTGGGAATCAGATTTCTTTTGAAAAGTAACATTCCTACATTGGAGCTGACTCCCTGAAATTGTGCTCCTTGTGTTCTGATTCTTGAATCTTGGATTTGTCTCTCCATTTGAAATCCTGAACTCTTGCATTCCTGCACTACGGCAAGATTGATAGCGCCCATAAAGAATTCTGATCTGTGTTTGATCTCCTGCACTTTTAATGGTTGGCATAGGAGAGAATAGGTGCACTGAGAAAAATATAGTCGTTTTCAGATCAGCAGATGAATTATGATTTATGAAGAGAGCTGTGATGCTTAGAATATGTTTTTGTACTTCGCCTTTACTCCTGAACAGTAGACATATAAACATAGTAAAAGCAAAATCTTTGAGCTGAGCTTCATTTCTGGTGAGTTGGAGATGTCTGTATAGTGGCTAATTACCTACTAATATTATTACATTTTTATAATACCTTTTATTTACACAAACACACACAATTCAAAACAGTGAACATAATACTCCTGCTTCCTATTTTCCTCACAACAACCTCTCTATGTGATAGGTTAGGCTGAGACAAAATGGCTGGCCCCAGTTGGCTTTCTTGGCTAAGAGAGGCCAATGGTAGAACTGACAGGGTCATGGTTTCTAGGCCTTCACCACTGCACCAAATTGGCTCTCTTCTTCCAAACTGGAAGAAGATTGACACTGCCCTGTTCCAAAATACTCTTTCAATGCCCTGCTCTTACCAGCAACAAAGGGATTTCCTTGTGGTCTCCCATCCAAGTATTAACCATTAACACTGTATTAACTATCTAAGTGTTAATCATTAACATTGCTTATGTTTTTTGAGAGTAGTGATGAGCAGCCACCAGCAAGCATGCTCAGTTGCTGCGAGAGCAGACTTCTTTCCTGGAAAAATGTCATTTTATTAAGAGCTTTGACTGTTAGAAACTGTTCCAACCTGGGCCATTGATACTTTATTGCCCAACTATCATTTCTTGCCAGGTTTATGGATTACTTTCTCGCTCATACTTCCAGGTAATATATTTCTTGTCAGGCCAAATGTGATGTTGAGCCTTCCAGACTTGGAAATGCATTGAATTAATATTTTTAAAGGGTAGTATTGAACAGGGTTACATTAACTTGTTGCCTTTAGAATTTTTGTTTGTGCTCTTCTTCTTGCCAGGAGAAACAGGCCAAAATGAGGAGCTGACAGAGGCATTCTTAGACAAGAATTGTGGGCTTCCACACTCTCAAGGGTACACTTACCTTGCAGTTTTTCTTGCCTCTGCTTAGTTAGGTGTTAGGTGTTTGCTGTTTTTTTATAAGGCATTTATAAGCTATGGATGCTCGTAAATCTTATCCAAACCTCCAAGGCCCCGAAGTTATTTTGCAGTTCCAGAGAAAGATATCTAAGCCTGCTGCCATTTTAACAACTATCTCAGTGCCACATCATGGGAGGAGTGTGCAATTATTTATCACTGTCCTTCTGAAATAGCCCATTTATGGAAAACTTAATCACTGATGTGCATGTTCTGCTAACGACGATAAACAACTTCCCTTTCCCTGAGGAAAAAAGCATCTTGCTTTCTATCATGGGCGAGTCCAAAGCCAAAAGCAGTTAGGTACAAAAGGTAGGCCTCAGCAAGTCTACAGTTGAAATAATAGAAAATGGTCAAGCTAAATTCTTGTATTTGCCTGAAACCTATTTTAATAGCTGTTGAGCATGAAGTTGCAGAAGACAGATTATCATTAAGAATTTTGTTCAGCCATCTGTCTGATATTAGATATTCCCAAAGGTATTGCTTTCAGGCACATTTTTCATAGCTAATGCTCAGAACTTGTGTGTGTGTGAGGGGGAGGGAGGAATGGAGGATTTCTAGGAAGTTAAAATCTGCACCTAGCCTCAGAGTAGTTGTTTGCCAGCCTTTGAACTAAATTTTGAGAAAATGATGACACTAGAGTAACCAGATTGCCAAGAAAAAGATTCAGGACATGTTAATTGGTATAAATATACATACCTTATTAATGCCTAAATTTTCCATGAATCTCAGGTCAGTGTCTGTCACAATTACAAAAAAATAAAAATCAAATCAAATCAAAAGTATGGAATATATATCTTCTCTGTAGTGAAGAAGCTTTGCCTTCTTCGTTAGATGATCTCTTTTCCCATTCCACAAGGAGATATTTACAAGCTTGAAAGAATGTAAGGTTTATTATGTATATACAATTTTAGCAGATATGCTAACTCTACTCAGGTACTTGTGTGGTGCAAACAGTTGTTACCAGTTCCTAGGATGAGCCTGGTCCTGGTTGCTTTTGCGTGATTTTTAAGGCACCTGGGTGACTTCCCTCCAGTATTCCAGAGTTTTGCCCAACTCTCTGTGCAAAATCAGTACATTGGAAGGAGGATGACTTTGTAGCCAAAGCTTCTGGGTCTTTCTATCAATAATTCTGAGGCAATTTACTTTTTTATTGTTATGCTTATAATTTGTGAAGTTGTGTTAATTTATAACAATATTATTTGGACATGTTTTGTTAATTAGTGTAGTACAATAAAATAAAAATAATACTAAATATTAGACTCAAGATTCCTGAGCCCAGGCAAACTATGAGTCAGCATTTCATCTGTGTTTTTACACATTTTCTGTCTCTGAACTTGTCTCTTCCAATGTTAATAATTTCTCTATGGAAATTGCTAGATAATTTCCCCAGGAAGCACTTTTATTTTTCTGTTTTAAAATAATAGGGATCAGTGGTGGGCTTGCATTGATTTTTGTGTAGGGATATTTTGATTGATATTATAACCCATTTGTTACTGGAACAACAAACAGAAACAGTAAAGAGAAAGAGAAATCTCGCTCTAGCCCAAAATAATTAGTAACAACAACCAGGTTGCCAAACATCATCAAAACTGGTTTTCTCGCAACCAAGATAGCATCATATTTGGAATATAATGTTCTATTTTATGGGCTCCAAAATGTCTCTCACTTGATCCACACCCTTACATGAGAAGAGCAAAAAATTATGTTGCATTCTGCCTGCTTCATTCAAAGAAACATAGTGCTGTCGCCAAAATTGATAAAATTATTTTGGAGAAAAAAATGTCTGAAGTGTAGTGTTTTTTAAAAAAATGATACATTTACTACTTCATTTTACTTCACATAAACTGCCTGAAGTTTCTGCTTTTTGCTACCCAAAGATGTGTGGACATCAACTCCCAGAATTTCCCAATCAGCCCCAGTCATCTCCCTGTGAAGGTTCATGCATTCATTGATAATTTTGAAACTTGGTGATGTTCTGGGATAGTTTTAATGGGCTGTGAAAATAATCTTGAAACAGGAGCTGCCGCCAAGGCAACAGTGTTCTTGTCAGAATATGATTGATTCGCCTTTGACAAGCCTTCAGTATCTTTAGAGTGAAGGTGTTTGGTAACAATCCCCAGAATTACATTTCTGAGTTGGCTGCTGCTACAATTAGATATATCCTGACTATGAGTGGGACCATTAGAAGTCATTACAGAAGCCCTGTGAACTTTCAGTTGGTTGCTGCAGGGGATAGGAAAAACAGCTGTGGGTGGGGTATTAATGTATATGTGAGGGAATCATCAGCTCAGAAACATCTGCTTAAAAACATGGCAGTATTGCTCCTTTATAATTAAAGTGCTTTCCATTTATAAACATCAAAGTCTCGATTAGCATTCTTGAAAGTGCACATTATATTTTGTATTGCATTCTCTAGCTCTAGAACAACTTTTGCTTTCAAACAGAAATTATCATTTTTCAGCCTATTTTCTCAAAACAAAAACAAAAAAAGGAGGAAGAGGAGGGGTGGGGAGGACTTCAGAGTTTATTAGAAACCAGCTCAAAAAAGTTTGGGAATGTTTATCAATATTGATGGGCTGAAGATTTTCTGTCCTGTTGAATCATGTGGAAAAATAACATAATAAATGAGCATCTTTAACTATGTATTCCATCCCAACATGGCTCCCCCCAGCTATAGAATGTTCTGGCAAATAAGTAATCGCCACAGTGAGCATCAATTATAATCAGCTTTGGCATGCCAGCTTCAGCCTCTTAGCCATTTCCTCCACTGCTTGCTAGTCCATTTCAGGCTTGTCAACTCCAGCTTTATTTGCCCCATTATTCAAACATTGCAGACATGTCAGTTTTGTATGTGCCTATTCTCAGTCAGCCATTTCACTACTGCATGCTTGCTAAGTCTTCTCTTACCTTACTGTGCATTCTGAAGCTATACATTCTGAATTGCCGATGTAGGCAAATTTCAGTTAAGGGACTGCCATAAGAGCAATAGAAATAACCAAAAATGAAAAAAAAGGTTTATGGGAAGGGGATACATTTGGCACGATGCTATGGCAAAAAAACATATATATAAATAAAATCAGAAAGGCTCTGGATTAAACCTTAGTGTATCATACATAAGTCACTAGGTATCCTTTGCGAACCACAGTCACTACAGGTGTGTTGTTGAAAGGACTGGCACCACAGCAGCCATCTGTTGGAATCACACACGCAGTCACCGGTTTGCCTGCTTTATCTGATTCTGGTTTATTTCTTGGGGGACAAATGTAAGCACAATGGAAAAGGGACACATTGTTTTTATACTTGTTTGCATTTCTATGTCCTGCTGTCTTCCAAGTTACCCACTGGCACTTTTTCAGGCACAGGGATATCAGGCCTTGAAGTGTACACGGAGGGAAAGTTGGAAGAGAGAGAGAAGACAGGTGGATAAGATATGAGGCATTTCCAGGCCCATAGGAGGAAGAAAGAAATGGAGGGTGGGGGGTGGTTTGGGTTGAATTAAACATTTTTATAGACAGAACTAATTAATAAATCAAAAATATTACTGAGTGACATATGGGGAAAAGAGTCACAAAGCTAGTTACCTAAAATGTCAGATTGGTTGGTGGAAGAAGGGCTGAGAACAGTTCCCAGCCTGAGCACGTGCCTATAGTACTTATCCATTATCTCTTGGGCCATCCTTTTGTATCCAGACATGATCCTCATTAAAGGAAGATTAAGTATGTTAATTTTGGCCATGCGTCTCTATATTCAGATACTGCTATCAGTCACATTCTAATTAATTATTTCATCAAATGCTATAGAAAGCAGAATCCCAGGCTCCATTTCCACAGTTGTCATTCTGGCTTTTTTTGGGCTTCTTTAAATCCTACAAAGCTATCATGTCCACAAGAGTTTTTTATAGCCCAGCAGCCAAAACTGTTCTTACTGCTCAGCATTGTATGTATCAGATAGGAAGGGAAAAGCAAGCATTCTCCTGAAGATTACTTATTTTCATCATTTGTATGTTGTTTTACAATGCATATTCCAAGAACATTATGAGTAAAAATAAAAACAATCATATAAAATTATAATGTGTGATCCTAGATATTTCCATCAGATAGGAAAACAAGTCCTTTTTTTTAAATGCAAAGAGGAATCATTCCCAGGCTTTGCTTTCTTTCTAGAGACAAATATAGATATCACTGATTAAATTAAACCAGGATTTATCAGAGAAAGAAGGGTAGTGTTTCTTAAGAAAAACCTTCTGCTGTTTGGTGGCTCTCAAATGTATTGATACCATACTTCCAACTAAATTTCCAGTCAATGTGCTATTGGTTAAGAATTCCAGGAGTTATAGGCCCATCACAATTAAGGACACAAGGCTGGGGAAATCTATTTTAAGACCTACATATCTCAGGTTTCATAAGAGCCAAATATTATTTGAGCAAATGTTAAGTATCAATAGCCATTGTAACTGATGGTAAAAAAAAGCTGCCTTCACACGTTTCTAAACTTGCATCTAATTTATATGAACTCCATTGATAAAGATTCATAAACCGGATACATTATCCTGCCCAAAAAGGCAATGGCAGTCCTGAGCTGCATCAACAAGAGAAATAACATCAAGATTACAAGAAATGATAATACAGCTTGTGAGGCTATGCTTGAAATACAATTTTGGTCACCATAATATAAAAAATAGCCTGGACAACCATTTGACCAGAATGGTATAAGGTCTTCTTCCTTAAGCAGTGGGTTGAATTAGAAGGCTTCAGAGGCCCCTTCAAACCCTATGATTCTATGTTCTGCGTTTTCAAGATGGATATAGTAGAGTCTAAACCAATGTAATTGAGAGAGCACATTCCACAGATTACAGGAATAAGGCAGAGACCAATATGAAATTGTGGACTGCAAGAATATGTAATTGCTTCTATAAACCAGGTCTTTCCAGCATTACTGTTGTTGACTTATTTAAAATTATTTCATCCCAAACAATACCATCAATTCAACTGCAGTAGTGATCATACATTTCTCCCCAGAAAACCATCTGGAATATCTAACTAGGACTTTGGCAAAGTCATAAAAAAGGAGAGGGAAAGAGGAGAGACCTAGTTAGCAGGGCTTTTACACAGGAGATAATGGGCTTTACAGTGAACTCCCAATCAGAAAAAGCAATTTTCCCTTTATACTTTCACTTAGAGTGGGAGTACTTCACAATTTTATTCCAAGAGCTTTTTTTAGTCTTTTTTTTCGTAGATAAAAAGCAGCAATAGCTCTTGTTGGTCCATAAAAAGATGACATTACCTAAATAGTTAAATAGATCCAAAATGGCTCAAAAGATTTCAATTTTAACTTGAAATGCTTACGTTTCTACAGTCCACAACCTTCATTTTGAGATTGATGTTAAATTCTTTTTCTTTAACTCTTAGTTTTTGTATCATTTGGCCTGAGGAACAAGACAAGTCTTCAGAACCTGAAAGCTTGTACTCTTCTGTGCTATTTTGGATAATCCTAATAACATTACTACCATCATTGAAAGAATTCTTTTGAATCTCTTGCTTAATGCACAGCTTATCCGGCTGTTTTATACACATGCAGTTTTGTGCATCAACCACTAGCTGAAAAGTAGAAAACAGAAATCAAAAAGACATTGCTGTCATTGCAGATAGTAACTGACTTCATTACAAATACAGGCATCAGAAGCAATCTCTTTCCAAATGTCTTAATGAGAAGATCAGTGGGATGATGTCCAGTTGCAAGGTCTCAAACTTTGAAACCTTTCTAGTCCCTCTAAAATATAATAGGAAGGCAGGTATTGGATACCGTATGTTTGTTATTTCATGTTTTTTTAAATTAATTCTTGCCTTAAAAATAGGTTTCATGATCATCCGCCAGGAGATACCAAGAAAGGTATCTCCCCTTTCATAAATACAAATTTAAGAAGTATTTGAAATGACAATTAAACTAATTTTGTATAGAATTATTTTAACATTAGCTATACAAGCCCCGTTTCATTCCTTCCTGATACTACTCATGCTCTTTTTTGGCAGTGCATCCAGCCATTGATTGAGAGATGTTGACGGTCCCATATCAGTGCAAGTGTAGAAAAGCTGAAGAAGCTATCAGGCCCAGAACAACAGGTGAATGCAGTAATTCACAGGAAGAACAATTTTGAAGAACAATTTACTCCTGAAGTCAAAATGTGTTATTTCTTTGATTCAGAGAGGTTCTACTGCTCCCTATGCTGTTGCATTACAATATTTGGAATGGAATGGAATGGAATGGAATAGCACTAGCACTTAAGACTTACATACTGCTTCACAGTGCTCTCTAAGCAGTTTACAGAGTCACCATGTTGCACCATATCCAACAATTTGGATCCTCATTTTACCTATCTCAGAAGGATGGAAGGCTGAGTTAACTTTGAGCCTGGTGAGATTTGAACTGCCAAATTGCAGGCAGCTGGCAGTCAGCAGAAGTAGCCTGCAGTACTGCACTCTAACCACTGCGCCACCGTGGTTCATAAGAATAGAGTAGAGTAGCATAGCATAGCATAGAATTTGGAAGGGACCTTGGAGGTCTTCTAGTCCAGCCCCAGTGACTGTCCATCCCTTCTTAAAAACCTCCAGTGATGGAGCATCCACAATTTCTGAAGGCAAGCTGTTCCACTCGTTAATTGTCCTCACTGTTAGGAAGTTTCTCCTTAATTCCAGGTTGTTTCTCTCTCTGATTAGTTTCCAACCATTATTTCTTGTCCTGCCTTTTGGTGCTTTTGAGAATAATTCGGCAGAAGATATATTTATGGTTGGTGGAAATAATTGGAGAAGAAATAGAATATAAACCAGAACTATTCCTATTGGGAATAATAAATAGGAAATACAGTAAAGGGGTAACTCATTTAATAATACATACTATAACAGCAGCAAGAATGAGTTTTGCCCAAAATTGGAAAAATAAGGAAACTCCTCTAGAAGATGAAGTGATCAAAAAATTTTTGACATGTGCAGAAATGGATAGATTAACCTTGGAATTGAAAAATAAAGGCGAGTCAGAATACCACAAGATATGGAACAAATGTTATCAATGGTTGGAACAGAAAAGAGAGTAGAAAAACAAGAACTGACTAGAATTCATAAAATGGAGAATTAAAGTTATGTATAACTTCGCTTCGCTTTGTTGCAAAGGTTGTTGAGAGTGTGGTTGCACGACAACTGCCTCAGTACCTGGATGAATCGAATTATCTAGATCCGTTCCAGTCAGGATTCAGGCCCGGGTACAGCACAGAGACAGCATTGGTCGCATTGGTTGATGATCTCTGGAGGGCTCGGGACAGGGGTTGCTCCTCTGTCCTGGTCCTACTAGACCTCTCAGCGGCTTTTGATACCATCGATCATGATATCATGCTGCACTGGCTGGAAGGGTTGGGGGTGGGGGGCACTGTTCTACAGTGGTTCTCCTCCTTTCTCTCTGACCGGTCGCAGTCTGTGTTGACAGGGGGGCAGAGGTCGACCCCGAGGCGCCTTATATGTGGGGTGCCACAAGGATCGGTCCTCTCGCCCCTTCTATTCAACATTTATGTGAAGCCGCTGGGTGAGATCATCCGTGGTTTTGGGGTGAAGTACCATCAGTACGCTGATGACACCCAGCTGTACACCTCCACCCCAGACCACCCCAATGATGCCCTCGAGGTGATGTCCCGGTGCCTGGAGGCCGTACGGATCTGGATGGGGAGGAACAAACTCAGACTCAACCCATCCAAGACCGAGTGGCTGTGGTTTCCGTCGTCCCGATATAGTCAGTTGGCGCCATCTCTGACTATTGGGGGCGAGTCGTTGGCCCCCACAGATGGGGTTCGCAACTTGGGCATCCTCCTGGACTCGCGGCTGTCTTTAGAAGAGCATATGACGGCCGTGGCCAGGAGGACTTTTTATCAGGTTCGCCTGATTCGCCAGTTGCATCCCTTTCTGGATCGGGACTCGTTGCGCACGGTCACTCACGCCCTTGTCACCTCACGCCTGGATTATTGTAATGCTCTCTACATGGGGCTCCCCTTGAGAAGCACCCGAAGGCTCCAACTGGTCCAGACTGCGGCCGCGCGGGTGGTAATGGGAGCAATGTGGCGCTCTCATGTAACCCCCCTCCTGCGCGAGCTGCACTGGCTCCCAGTGGTCTTCCGGGTGCACTTCAAGGTTTTGGTTACTATCTTTAGAGCGCTCCATGGCTCAGGACCAGGGTACTTACGAGACCGCCTCCTGCCACCAATAGCCTCTCACCGACCAGTTCGCTCCCATAGAGAGGGACTCCTCAGGGTGCCGTCGGCCAAACAATGTCGACTGACGGCCCCCAGGGGGAGAGCCTTTTCTGTGGGGGCACCTACCATCTGGAACGGGCTTCCCCCGGAGTTACGAAACATCCAAGACTTACGCATATTCCGCCGTGCCCTGAAAACGTTTCTATTCCAACAAGCTGGTCTGGCCTAACTCTCCCTTTTAAATTGGCTTTTAAATCAGGTTTTAGACCTCTTTTAGATAAATTTGGATGTTTTAATCTTTGAGCCAAATTACTTAATCTGTTTTTTAATAGTTTTTTAACTTCTATATGTATTTGTAATTTATTATGGCTGTTCACCGCCCTGAGTCCTTCGGGAATAGGGCGGTATACAAATATGAAAAATAAAATAAAATAAATAAATATATAACTATAATAGAATGTTAATGGATAAAACAAATGTATAAGTAATATAGATAGATGTCACCCCTAATTCTTTTCTTTAGACTGGCCAGAACCAGATTTGAATTTCTTCTATAATTACCTAAGGAATCAAAAATTTACGGTAAATCATTCATTTGAATAATGCATGTATAATAATTGCCTCACAGAGCTAAAGGTTTAACTAGTGGCTTACTACACTCTATGCTTTTAAAATGTATGGCTAAATAAGCTTTAAATGAACCTCCTAATATTGTATCAGCTTCTAGTACTATTAAAATATTAGTGCCATAGTAAAAACAACGAAAGCAGAGACTAACTTCCACTAGAAAAAGCAGGGCTTTCATATTCTCTCCCAACATTCTCATAATTGAAACAGGGGGGCAAACTGTGATTTCCTATGGCTCTACTTTGTTTCTCTTGCTTTTCACAATAAAAAGAAATAAGTTAAATAAAAGATTATGAAGAAAAATATATTTGCATAAATGCATTATTGCAGAATTTCGTCTAGCCAGGTTCAATATTAAAATACTGTATGCATTTTCAGCCCCTAATATTCACAAGAATTACCACTCTGAAATAAGAAAGCGCTGCATAATTGGCATTAATCTCACTTCTACAAGGGGTCCTGCCAAGAACAGGAAGGAATCCCATCAAGTGAAAGTAGTTTTGGACATACACTGACTTTGGAAGATCAACAGTTCAATATGAACTTTAAAGTGTAAGAAGCCTTCTACTATTAGCAAATAAAATAACTTTGCAGAACTGTTCTGTCTTTTCTTCCTTAACTGATTTTTGTACTGAAAGTTAGAAACTGTGGGAAAGCTTGGGCTATTGATGATCCTGATTTAGAGCCTTGGTGGCACAGCAGACTAAAGCACTGTTAAGTAACACCAGCTGCCTGCTATTACTGCAAGTTCAAATCTCACCAGGCTCAAGGTTGACTCAGCCTTCCATCCTTTCAAGGTAGGTAAAATGAGGACCCGGATTGTGGGGGCAATAAGCTGACTTTGTATAAAAAAGAACACCGCTTGTGGGGGGCAAAAGCCCTATTAAGCAGGTATATACAAAAGTATGAAGGCTATTGCTTAATGCCCTGAGTCCCCGGAAAAGGGCAGCATATAAATCGAACCAATAAATAAATAAATAAATCCAAGGAAATCTGAAAATTAAGATAGTATAATTGCACAATAAAATCTTTATCAGCACTTTCTGAATAGATATGCAAATATTAATTTTTTTAAAGAAAAAAATTCAGTAACATACTAGAGCATTGTCAAATTTGGAGAAAACAAATTCTGGAAATGACTGATCGACAGCTGCCACAGCTCAAAAAAGTAACAGCTATTTTTCCCTGTATCCTTTCTCTTGTGGCACAAAGCCAAAGTAGCCCATAGAAACGATGCTACGTGCTAGCATTTGAAACATTGCTCATTTACTGCATCAAAAAGGCTGTCATGTCTGACCTTGCTTGCTCTTACAGGTACTGTTGTGAACACTTCCCCGAGACAAGTAACATTTTGCTGCTGGTTACTTCTACTGCACCAATACTTCTTAAACTCAACTGGCTCCTTTCTGAGTCAGGTCTACAATCTGTTGCTTCAGATTCTGCAACACTTTAGAAACAGATTGCACAATTCACACCTTCTACTGTGTCAGCTTTTTTCCAATGATTGTGCCCTGTCAAACCAAATTCATTTTGCTCACCCATCTTCCATTCTGAGGGCTTCTCTTTGTGCCTCCTCCTCCTTCCTCGTCTTAGCGTATTCCCGCAGATGCAGGGTCCACTTGTGCTTCCTAATGCCTGCAAGGCTTATTTCCTTTCCAGATTTACATATTTTTATCAATGCATCCTGATCATATTCTCCTTCAGCTTATTGGTATTACCCATTATACATATATCTTAGTCTGTCCTTACCTACCTGCATAAGGGAGGTCATAGTAAAATACATTTTGAAATTAAGTGCCTTGACTTCACTCTGGATATCCAAGCAGGACAGAACCAACAGAAAACCAAATGATCATTCAGAAACAAAATGTTGCCGTCAAATTGATTCTTACATATTCATCTATGTCTCAGATAGTGCTTTGAAACTTGGACCAATTAGCTGCAACAATTTAAAGCATATTGTATGAATAGCATGTAGCCCCATTTTTCTGCACAGAGAAGTGTAACAGTCCAATAAACTGGCCACTGGGGAAAAAGATCTGGTCCTCACTTGGAAAGAGCCTTTAATGGATTGCCTACTTAATATTGTCCCATCAGTATATGGCATTAATACATTCACTATGCATTTAATAGCCAAAACTATTTCCCCATTTTATAAGCATGCTATGAGTGCATGTGATATTTGTATTCAATATTTTGAATAATATCTTTAAGCAATGGCTTAAAAAAACTTAAGCCCACTGACCAGCAATGGCTACTTTAAGCAAAAACAATAGAGCTAAACCTCAAAGTTTTTATCTGGAGAGAGAATGGAAAAAGGCCCATGTTCATCCTAATCAAAGTTGGAATAGTAGGTCCACAGGGTTTAATGCTTATCCTTGCTCCATTAAGAATTCCCTAACTCTTTCACATACAATATGGGCTTTTTAAAATAAATAAATAAATCACTTCAGCCAATATGCTGATTCAATCAAGTAGGATACAAACTATGAAGTCATGGGTTTCAGTGTTGTATATATCCAATAAGTCTTCCTTTTGAGAACTTCACACAAACATTGAAATAGAGGCAATTTCATTTACTTTACAGATTCCATTTCTTTATTCAACTCAATAAACATTTAGTTACAAGTTTCACAAAATCAAATTTTATAAGATTGGGAGCTGACAATCGGAGAATAGAGGCTGGACCTGCTTGGTTTGTCCACACGTTACTTGATCTCTTGCATTTCATACATACCCCAAGTTCCAGGGAAGGCAGGCTGATCAAGAGCAGAGGCAACTAAAGGTTGTTTTCCAACTACTTGACACTAATAGCAGATCAATCGTTATGTGGCTGCTGTTTGAGATGGGTAAGTAGAAATGAGGTATGGGGATGAACAAAAACTCCTGAAACTCCCCAAAGTATCCAATATAGAAAATTGGGGCGCTTGTGTAGGAGATAGAAAGGAGTTAGAGGAAAACAGTAATTTATATGTTACTCATTTATAGACAAAAGTCCCTCACATTCTCCTTGGCCAACTGTTCTATGCAAGAAATATAACTATGCAGAGTTAGTCAATTTAAATCTTAGGAGGGCAGGAAGCTAGAATTCATCTTGCAGAAGATCCAAGTGTTGTTTTGTAGGGGCTTCATCATCAGAGTTTCACTGTCTACCTAAGTAAAAGGATGGGAAGAAAGAAAAGAAACAATAGAAGTCAGAAAGGACACAGAAGGCACAGACAGTGAGCAACGAGAAACACACATGCCCTGGTTGGGATTCAAATATTGGATTTTTAAAATCAAAATAAATATATTGCACTTAGAAAACTGAGATGAAGTTTTCTGTATACAGAAAGAAAACAAATACTTTACTTCTTCCCACTGATTTTGTGGAGATTTTTTTTAATGGAACAAGTAATCTTTCAGACACAGCCTAAAGTACAATTCACAAACAAACTTACCACTTTAATGAGAAATAGATCTTATTCTTTATTGAACATAGTTTTGAGTAATAGTTATAATTTTCTGCCACCAAAAAGAAATAACAATTTGTTTTTATCCAATTCAATCTGAGTAAACAATATTTGCACCTGAGATACCTAGCTCCTGTTCAGAATATAAATTATTTTGGTAACAATTTACATTTTTATACGCCATTAAAAGAATCAGAATCATGGTATTTCAAGTATAGAATCTGTTCACAGAAAAGCCTCAGCAGTTAAACAAAATTAAAATTATAAGGCTATTTAAGAGAAAGAAGCCATTCCAAATCACTCCAAGGCAACATTTCTTAAAGTGTGACATGAGAACCTTGGGGATCCCCCAAAACCTTGTCAAGAATCTGAAAATCAAAATTTGCTAAATATTGAAGCTATTTGCAAACATTTAAAGAAACTGTTCTCAGTGTTTTTATTTGTTAAAAATAGGGTTTTTTAAAAATAAGAAATAATTTTATTTTATTAATATCTGGGTTTAATATTATGTTTACATAATTCAATAAATATTCCTCAAATACATCAATTTTAGTTTTTAATATGGTAAATGTCAATAAATATAAGCTCATTCATGCTTTTTGGGAAGTCTGCCAGATCTTAATATTTCCTCATGCTCTGCAAGCAGCAACTTTGTCTTCCAGCTTACCAATGCGCATGTTGCTGTACCAGTTTACCATTTTATTTGTGTGCCAGAAATATTAAAAAGAAAGCAAACTCGGCTGGGCTGTAAAATAAACCACTGACTCAACTCATGTTGAAAAAGGTGGTTTGGCTCACAAGGTCCCATACTCTCTTATCTCAGAAGCTTGAAGGCACGCACAGTGCTTAAGCGAGGAACAACAATTAAGACTTACAAGAGCATGAATGTAGTTTTGGGGGTGACTGCACTGCACCCCCCCCCTTAAATCTGCTGTGGATTCACCAGTCGTACCGACGCGACTGTCTGCTTGGAGAATCCTCAGGTCCCTGAATAGCAAGACGACCCCCCTCAATTCTTCGGCCAGTATTTCCATCATGACGTCGATAATCCAGCCCCCTTTGTGTCCGGAAGCGGGAAGTCTCTCGCCTCCATTCATCATCAAATGCAGCCGCATCATCTGAAAATTAAAATAGGACAGGCAGCAACTGAATGTGGTCATGCTGTGCAATCTGTTGCAGGAAAAGAAGGTGATGGCAAGGAACACTCACTCTCATCCAGATTGATGTAGTCTTGCCTCTCCTCCTGATCACCTGTGCGATGGTTGCGTGAGCGCTGCATAATGTGTGCACGGTCTCTGATGTGGTGGCCAATTGACATCTGCTCCAGTCCACTGTTGGAATCTCGCACCGTCCGCCGCGTCTCCCGGATCTGAGGGTAGCAGAACAAGTCATAATTAGAACAATGTAATATTGCTGGTAGCCTCTTTGAAGTTCCCCTTGAAATTCTTCAATTTTGCCTCAGCAGGCACCAACTTGTTTCAAATGATCAAATAGGGTACCCTTGGTTATCACTGTTAATTGTCACACAAAAGGGTTCGTCCCATGCCTGAAAACAAGTCTTACCTCTTGTTTCCTCTTAAGTTTGTACTCATGCAGGAAATTAATCAATTTCGGTGCTTCTTTAAACGTTTTGTCAAAGGAAACAGCCAATTTCTTACCCCACCAGGTGCAGAACGTGTCTCTGAGGTCTCCTGATACACTTTAGGGCCCTCACCCAGATTTGAGTAGGATATGACAGTGGAAGAAGTAAATGTCTGGCAATTGGTAGCACTTGTCATGTGCTCCTAAAGTAAAATAAAAAATAAAATAAGAAAAATTGTACTGAATCTTTCCACTGTATAAAATATGAATAAACCTTCTGAAGAACAGGAGCATTAGGTCTCAATGGCTCTCCTGAAGCACACTTCAAAAAATTGCCTGATCAAACATAATTTGGATGAAAGCTATTCAGTTCATATGATTTCATGTTAATTCATAATTTTCTTCTTTCTGAAATACTACAAAGTACAATTTTCCAGCAGTTTTGGAAAAAGCTCTTATGCAGCTCTGATTCTGTACCAAAAATCTAATGCCTGCAAGCTTAGTTGTTCAGTTCTCTTCCTGATTATTTCTTGATAATTCTCAAGCAAGATTTGATTTATCTCTCTGTCTCTGCAGTATTTTTCAAGAAAGAATGGGGAAAATAACCGGAGATGGGAAAAAGATTCTGTTTCTGCCCACATGAACAGTACATAAATTAGTAAGGCTGTATACCTCCTGCACTAGAAGTGGTGAAGAGTTTTATTCATTTTAAATCCTCTATAAGTTCATTCAAATTCTGCACTAAGAAAACTTCCTCATTCTAGCTGAGGTATGCAGCTATTTTACAAATCTTATTTTGAAATATTGATAGTGTTGAATAATTTGACTTGATTTCTTTCTTTGAACTCAGGTGGAATTTGCTACATATACATAAACCTGGGCGTTTGCCTCTCCATACTGGGTATAGTTTGAAAAGAAGCACAAATTCTGTGACAGTAACACCACAGTCATCACTACTCTATTCTCTACATATCGTGGAACTCCGGAATACTTGTAATTAAAACCAACAATAATTGAAGTTCAGCGATCAAAAACTGTGTTTTTGCAATGTTATCATAAAGTTGATAACACAATAATGTTATAATGTATCCATGAAGCCAGAGTTTTTCCAGTTTCTCTGCCCATTTAAAGGGATTTATACCCTGCCTATAATATATACTAGAATAATATTGAAAAAGAGATGCAGACAAAATGAGCTCACCATGTTCCCAATCATGTCATTCATCATTCCAAACATGTCCATAAAGCCACCTGCCTGAAAGAGAGAAAAAAAGCTTTGTGGAGAGTGACCAGACATGGAAACCACTCAGTGAAATTAGGAGCTGTTGCCGTTTCTAGGAACTGTTCATGAGTACATTCTATACCAGTGATGGCTAACCTTTTCTGGACTGAGTACCCAAAGCGTGCTTGTGCGCACACCCGGACCCCCAAAATGCAATGCGGGTGAGGCCCCCCGCATGCACCCTGCTACCGTGTGCATATGCGTGCACCCCCACAGCGCCCTGCCATCTCATGCATGTGTGCATGGGCCTCCCGCATGCACCCCGCCACCCGCGCATGCACGGCAGAGACCTGACGACCAGCTGGCCAGCAGGAGGCACATGTGTGGCAGAGCTGAACTGGGGCGATGGCTTGCGTGCCTACAGAGAGGGCACTGCATGCCACCTGTGGCACACATGCCATAGGTTCGCCATCACGGTTCTATACCCTTAATGATATGAATGCTCCAAACTCAAGGGCACAGATTCCAAACACACTTCCTAGCTTACTAAACATATCTGTAGCAATATTTTTTTTAAGAATTCAAGGAGACCACTATGCCATGCATTGTTATGGCCACTATCATGTGGTACTTAGCAGATTGCAGATAGGGAAGAAAAGATAATTCAGAGTTCTAGAGAAATTTAGATACATATTCATCAGAAAGTTATCCGATTATGGTAAACACTGTTTACAGTGTCTTCCATTTTCAAATCACATATAATCTACTCCAAGTTAAAAAAAGACCATATATAAGGTGTTGCCTCTATGAATATCTGTAGCAATTAAAAAAAAAATTCAATGCCATGCATTGTTGTGGCCACTATAGCCAAACCACGAGGAAGATCAATGAGCTTGGAAAAAGACGGGCCATGAAAGAAAGTGGAGCAGGATGGCAGCAGCAAAGAAGAGCCCTTTTATAGAGTGTAATTCGAAATGGCAGCTGGAGAAGAGAGACTACTGAAATTGATGCGAGCTCTACAAAAGCATTTGCTGGGAATGCCACCATTCAAGAGGTGTTATGGGTCGAGGTGGGGCTTGCATCACACAAACCTTGCAAGTGAGGACAGGAACGTAGCCTTAACATTTGACCTCCTGAATTTCAGGCAGCACTCATAATAACCAGGTCTAGAAAGGATCATAACAACAATTTTTCAAGAGACCTTGGCACTGATCGTATATGCTACTCCATAGGTTACCAGATATAAATGCCCTTTAAGTGAAGCTGGGCCAGAAAGTAACGTCTGGGTTGATGCAGGGGTGAAATTCACTTACCTTTCCTACTGGTTTGTAAATGTGTGTGTGCCATGCTCGCGCTCACTTCGCTCGCGCCATCATCCATACATGCGCAAAGCCTTCTGCCCATGCGTAGAGGCTTAAAATGTCGCAAAAAAGCAACATAATGACATCCGCGCAGGTGGGCGGAGCCTCCCACAGCTGCTGCTACTGGTTTGCCCGAGCTAGATAGAACTGCCTGAATTTCACCCCGGGTTGATGTTATGATTATCCTGCTTCTAACAGTAGGTTTGCACATGTTTTCAGAGGTCCAGCTAGTGCTGGAGTGTCCTGGGCTTTAATGCTAGAGAAATTTAATATCCAGGCTCTGGATATGGGCCAGGATATACTTAGATGATCTTAGGTCTGATACATAGGGACAACACCTTAGATCTGCTTATTTATTTGGAGTAGACTACATGTGATTTGAAAATGGTTTTTATCATAATCAGTTAACTTTCTGGTGAATATGTGTCTAAATTTCTCTAGAACTCTCAATTAGCTTTTCCTCCCTATCTGCAATCTGCTAAGTACTAAATGATACACTTAGAATAAATATGCATTTAAGAACATATACATTACAATATGGTTTTAGGACATACTAAACATCTTATTATGTCATCATTTCAGAGACATTTCCTTACCTAAACAAAAAAAACAGAATAACCAAGAGTGGGCAAAAAGCAGAGGGAGGAGGAGTGAATTCCTGTCAGCTTCCCCACTGAATTTCCTTGTGGGAATCTGGCAGGGAACATTGGAAATATCCCTTCTCAGTAGGCAGATAAGTGGCAGCTATTGGATGTGTGGGAAGGAGTGAGGTAATACAAGGCTGGCTGAGAAATTGTCACTGAAAATGAAGATCATGTGACTGCAGCAGCACAGCAGCAGCCAGTAGCCATGAAGCAACCACCACTTTCCCAAATTTCATTCCATTGGGATTTATGAGTCCCAAATTTTGACCCACTCTATAAGTTAGCCCATCTGAGTTATCTTGGTTCAAAAACGGTTGTCCTATGATGTAGGGTTTTGCCTAGTTAAAGGAACTGACAACTAGAGTTTTAGTAGTATATATATTTATTTACTGGATTTATAAGCTACCAAACTATCCTAATATCAAATCATAAAAGGTAATCGAGAAAAGCTTAAATCAAATTCAGTAAATTTATTGATATTTTTACCAGAAATTCCTGTTTTTTTATCTCTTTTAATTGTTTTGAAAAAGACTTTCCCTCTTCTAGTCAGAAAGCACAGGTTAGCATTTTGCATCTGGTGGAAGGAATACTCCCATAATGACTTCAGCTGAGAAAATGATTTAGAAACAAAACAAATTTTCAGTGTGGTAAAGAAGGAAAACAAAACACAAAACCAGTCATGTAAAAGCCAAGTATAAAGAACAAGTTTAACAAATTCCTCCTAATTACTTGTACAGATCCTTACATTTGAGTGGGATTGTTGGTCCATCTTTTGGATGCCACAATAATGTGTAACAAGTCCAAATGCAAATTCTCAGTCATCAAAGATGAAGCCAACCAGAAAGTCTATACTTGTAGCAGTGTGCCAGGTTGATCAGCATGAGTTAAGGCATTGTTTGTAGTACAGAGTATCAGGATGCTGCCTCTTCCAAGTCGAATTTGTCTGCCTTGGAAGCTAGTTGCATTTGCCCAAGTTCTCACCCTATAGAGGTCTATTAGCAGAATCCTCACTTCTAGATCTCCTGAGGCTGATTAAATAGGCTGTGATGTCAGTCAGGATTTGCTTGACTAGGTCAGAATAATATAGTCACTGATCCATCTGTATCATTTCATTTCTCAAAGAGGAGGAATAAGCCTTCTGCTCCCTAGAATGGACTTAAGGCAAACCCTTAAGGTTCTGTATATGTCTAATATTTTATGCAGATTTGGGAAGAAATCTGGCAGCAGTATCTCATATCCCCTGAGAAAGTTAGAATTTAATCTTTGGCATAAAACCCTGCGTAAAGTCTCAAAACTACCTTGGGTTGGTGGAGCGCATACAAGTCTCCTTTGAGAGATTCTCTACTTTCTCAGATCTCACAGGTGAAGGAGATTTCCATTAGAAAAGTTTATTTCTGTGCAAGAGTGCTCATGGGGTTCACTCTAATGTGTTAAAGGGGACAGGGTTAATTAGTCCCAGAATTAATATCAGATCCCATAAAGGAAAACGGTGCGTAACTGGGGGAAATAGTTGATTAGTCCCCCTGTGAAAATACTGAATTTAGGGATGTTGCAAAATAAAAATTTTATCTGTCCTATAGTTTGAACCCCAGATGAGTGACCTGATTTTGGAAGGTACTGGTTTTCAAGGGTATTATCCAGACCTATCTCTAGAAACCTATTACTCTTCATCTCTATCTTCTGCACCAGTGTTCAAAGGCATGGCAAGTTTCTGATGGTATTTAGATAACCTGGATGCCAAGATGGTGTCACTGCTGAAGTCTGGCAAGCTGGCACTCAGAAGATGTCTCTTTTAAATTTCAGGCATAGAAGTGAAGTCATTCCAAGATCTAGGCTCAGTATGTCTGGCTGTACTGACAGATATCTGGGAAGCTTCCTACTTATCTCCATACTGTTCAGCACCAATGTCTGCAGGGCAAGAAGGGGGAATTAAGATTATACATGCCCTTAATATCCTCATTTTGTGTATTAGTTTAGACAGGATTAGTGTTTATATATTAGTCTCTTTGGCCATAGTGCCAGGTGGGCATCAGTTCCTTTTGCCCTGGAATTTGAAATCAGATGAATCTTCTTGCTTTCCTGTTGTCCACTGTTGTAAACAGGGAACCATGGATCTAGCAAGGATATACTTACCCATCCAAGTCAGGCTCTTAGTTCCCCTGGTCCACAATTCTACTCTATGCATCTTTTACATGCTCTACTGACAGGAAGCCAGAGATGTTTTCACCCAACTATGTGATTCTTCCATCTATAATCTCATTTCACTCTTCTTGATGTACAGATAGTCCTTGATTTAGGATTGTTCATTTACCAATTGTTTGAAGTAATGATGGCACTAAAAAAAGTGACTTAGAGTCCTTGCATTTACAACTGACACATCCCTGTGGTCATGCGATTGTGATCCAGGCACTCTGCAACCAATTCCAGCTACAATATGCTGCAGTCACGTGATCACTACATGTGATTTTCCCAATCTGCTTCCAACAAGCAGTCATTAGGAAAGGCTGATAGAAGGTTGTAAATTGTGATCATGTGTTATCTAACTTAATGACCGCATCATTTAATGAATTTTCCTGTGCTTATAAGTGGTCGTAACGTTTTGTCATAACGTTTACTGGATAGGTCAATGCTTTTAACACCAAGCAAAATGTGCTCAGGTTTGGCTGCAAATTCTGTTCTTTTTTGGCTCTGTCATGGAATGGAAAATAGACAAGGATCTTTTTTGCCTTAGAACTCAGTCTATTGCCTCAATGTCCAGAAATTAACCTATGACTTTAATATCCTGTAAGGTTCTCTAAATTTTTGGAAATTTAAGACAGTACAGGTAGTCCGCAATTACAAGAGCAATTGGGACTGGAATTTTCATTGCTAAGTGATGCAGTCATAAAGCACAACCACATCACTTAGTGATGGCAATCCTAGCAGTCCTGGTTGCCACTGCTAATGAAATCCTCATTTGTTGAGGCAACTTCCTGCCAGTTTCCCACAACCAAAGTCAGTGGGAAAGTTGGTAGGAAGTTGTAAGTTCCAGGCTGGCAGGCAGGTAAGTGGCTACTGCTGGATGGGGAAATGTATACAGGGATGCATGAATGGCTGCCATAGAAGGGCTGGAGGAGAGTGCACTGGTGGGGGAGACTTACCCTAGTGAATTGCAATCTTCCCTGCTAGCTTCCTCACTGATTTTCTGGGGAAGCTGGCAAGGAAGGTGGCAAATGGCAATCATGTGATCACAAGGGTGCTACAACCAATCGTAAGCACGAACTGGTTGCCTAGAGTTCCGATTATGATCATGTAACCATGGATACTGGGATGGCCAGAATTTTGAGTACCAGCCATAATCACTATTCATTCATGCCATCGTAACTTTGGTCACTGAATGAAAAGTCATAGATCAAAGATTACCTATCCCTTGGCATTGCTTTAACATGTATCTCTTTTAAATTTTCTTTTCCAAATTTGCTTCTGAAAGTATGCTCCCAGTATGCCAAAATCTTGGCAGTAAAACCATTCACTTAGGAGGTGGTACTATTAATTACAGACTCATTTTGTCTGGGATTTTCCTTTTGTATCTATTGCTATGATACTTCTCTCGATATCTCTGATGCCCATTTCCGACATTAAAACAACTTGCATGGCTTGTAGAGTATTTTATATTTCCATACTTTGCCTCAATTTGCCTCAGATTTTTTTCAACATCAACCAATGGGTCAATGGTTTCGCCAAACAATTTTTTTCACAGAAAAGTTTTGGCTGCAAGATTGACTCTTGCACGGTGGTCTACTGGCCAATATGCAAGTCACAAGTTCCAATATACCTGTATTTCAAGGGAGGTGGCTGCAAACTCTAATCCACCCAAGATTGTATCTGCAATCAGTCTGAATGCTTTTGCAAACTTGCTGATTGCTTCCCTGACATTTTTGAATTATGTCGTTGAACAATTCTTGTTATCATTGTAAATTATCATTCCTCTGGTAGGTATAGAAGACATAGCCTGTCACCAAAATGCCCAATGCTTTATTTATGCTTTAGCATTCCATCTGCTCTACATTTTATAGGTCCATGAGCATTTCATCTCTTTCTCTTTGTGCAGTATTGAAGACAAGACAGCTGTTTGTCAATCAAGGGCAATGCCTTGTCATTTCATGGCCTCCTGCAGAAGATAAATATGGGGTCTATGTGTGCTTAATCAGCTTTGCCCATTCCCTTTTTTATAAGTTCTGTGAAAAGAACTGGAAGCAGGGCCTTTAAGTCTGAACTTCAAGAAGGTGAGAACCCTTGACCACATGTTATGTTCCTATAGCTTTATAGATTATGCTGGTGCTAATAACAACTTTCAATTAAGTACTTTTGCCTAATTCCTCATCAGTACTGAAAACAGATCAGCATGAAATATTTTCTGGAAGCCATTCTTAGCCTCCTTAAACTTCTCATTATGAAACCTGCTTGCTTCACAAAGCTTCCCCTCTATTTTATGATTTTGAATGTGTCTTCATCGTTCCCACTAAATGCAATGAAAACCAAGAATGTAGGTGGTAAAAAACTCCCTCATAACCCTCTCTCACATTCTCTGAATAAGTATCATTTGATGCCAGCTAGGCTTCTTCTGAGACTGTGATTGCGAGTATTCTAAGAAGATGCAGCAGGAGAGTAGTAGTGGAAATTCTAAGGCCTTTGCATCCTGAACCCTTCAGTTCTGCCATGATCTGGCAAAGTAAAACTCATCCCTTCCACTCCCAGGGGTACATGTTCCAACAGTGCTATGCCCATCTGCTTGAGAAACCATTGCAGATCTGATTTCTCTAGATCCTGTGCTCCTTTACTAAGGTGATGGAAGATTCTCCTAACTTATTTGGGTTCATTCCCATTTCCCCTGACAAAATGTCCATTTCATTGTTCCTTAAAGTTCAGAGGAGTATTTTTTGACTCCCTGGCACCTCTTTTCCTAAATGTTTATAGCTTGTCCAGCTTCCTTTGATGGCAGGTGAAGAGAAGCTGCTGGGATGGTGCCCATCTTAACCTTCAGTGCCTCCTCTACTGCACTTGTTGCTAATGAAGAAAAAAATGGCTGGCCTCTTTGTTTGGCTTGTGCTTCTTGGAGGAATAACATCAGGAGAAAAGGTGGGAAAGAAAGAATTGTGTTCTTTTTATATGATGTCAGCCTAGATCATGGTTTATAGATTATGCTTCCCTAGGTGACCATGGAACCTGATTGCATCTAGACCACACAAACAAGGTCTTCCTGTGGACCCTCTTTCAATGCCATCACCCATTCCTGGCAGCTTCATCATCATCATCATCATCTTCTTCTCAAGTAGTATCTGGACAGATTGCAAGATTCCCAAAATACTGCCTCATTCTCCCTCCCCTTCTTTCTTTGGATGCACCAGATAACAGTAATAGTAGTGATGATGATGATGATGTATGTAATAATGTTACATAACAACAGCGATTCTCAGCCTAAAATGGAGGCAAAAGGAAAAGCTGTTCTTATTTAGAAGGCAGAGCTAAGGCAGACAGGGCAAGCTGTTCCACCCACTAGATACAAAAATGAAACCCCAGCTTTCTGTCTAGAAAGAGGGGAATTCAACTCCTTTCCAGCCAGCATCATTTTTAATAACTGAGAGCTATATAAAAATCATACTCATTGTTGCTATTTGAGAAATGTTACTATCCTCATTATTTTCAGTTATATATTTAAACTACCACAAACTGAAGAAAACTGAAGTATTTCCCAGAAAAGACCATCACAAAAACCAGGCTAGAACAAGTAGTTGTCGAAAGAAGAAAATTATGGCTTACCATTCCTAGCATCCCAAAGGGCGAAACAGTTCCAGGCTATAAAAACAAGAAAGGGACACAAAGTAATTAGACTTTACCTCTCTAGAGTAATCTTGTTTTATCTAGCATAGAGAAGGACAAAGGAACTCAGTACCTTAATTTAAATTAGTATATTTTAGAACTTTAACTATTCTCAAATTGATTATTACCCAAATTTGTGTTAAAGAGCCAAAATCTGTAGTTTACTATATGCTGATGAATTTATGTTGATATAAACAGAACTGAGAATATATAGAATATATTCTCAACTAATTCAATATAAGATGCTGTCTTGGCTATGAAACTACGAGATAAGAGACAAACCTAAATAACCCTTTATTTGGTTTCTAGGAATTGAAATAAGATAGATATTGATAAGTGTTATCTATTTTAGGGAAAATTTTAGCCAGAAGACTTTAATGTCACATTCCTTGCAGAAGCCTGAAGGTTATTTAAAATCATGTAAGAGAAATTATAAAGGTCATAAATGAATAAATACAAAAAAATATGACAATACTTGACAAGAAATCTCCAAAAGGCAAGCCGACTTCATTTAACAATTAGAAATTTTGCCCAAATGAAGTTAAAATATACACACAAAACCTCCAATCAAGCAACGTTGTGTTAACTTAAATACAATGAAAAGTCATGGGCTGAATATCTTGACAGATAAAGAAGAGGCAAATAAAGTAACATAATAGAAATCCAAAATTAAAATTACAACTATAGAAACATTACTAAATGAAATTTTGTATTTTATCTGCAAAGAAATTGGCTTTTTCTTGTTCTTTTTTCTCTTTAACTGTTCTTTTTATTTATATTTATATTTACTGTTATCTTTTGTTTTTGTTTTTATCCAACACATTTATTCTATTGATTGTTAGTGTAACTGCATTTTAATCTGACTTTCAATGTTTTAATTTTTGTCTTCCATAAACTGTTAAATTATCATCTGAGTGTAGCAGGGTAGAAATTTGATTTAATAAAATAAAATAAATAAGCCTTGCTTCAGCCCCTTGCTAAATAAACTATTTTGAGAATGTCTATAAATATGGGCATAATCATATTAACCACTTGCAATCGCTGGGAGTGGTGTAAAGTTTTAATAAATAAGAAAATCGTAAAATCCCTGGTCATAGATTCTCCAAAGGGTGATTGAATAAAAGACAGAAGTTTTTCTGCTTTGCAATTGGATAAAGAAGGAAGCAGAAAGTATAGATCTAATTCGGGGGGGGGGGGGATATGAAATGTTCCCAAGTGCACTGTTCTTTGATTGATATGTTTAATTTCTCCATCAGTTATCTTTGATAACAGAAATGAGTTTTAGATAAAACCAATCCTGAGGATAATTTCAATCTGTGAGTTACTGAGATTGATCTTCCTAAATTAAAATGGGTAGGAGTAGCATATATAAGCAAGAGTACCATATATAATACAATGTATTACGAAGTAGACCAAGTAGACAACGATGTACCTTCCAAGTTTCATAGTGCAGCCAATGAAACAGCAACTCATTAGTTTTGCTCAAGGAAGAGGTAGCTATGTGTTTTGCTAAGGAATGGTTGGGCCTTTGCCCTCAAGTTAAAAAGTAGCAATTTGGGGGGAAACCTTGGTAAGTCACCAATATTTTAATTAGTCATTTCCATTCCCATTTCATATTTGCACAATCCTGTTCTCAGACACACTGAAAGTTACAGGCTCTAAATTAAAATTGTGTTGCTGGAATTTAACTAGAGCTATTTTCCACTGCTCTTTTTTTATTTCATTTTGATGTAATTATGTGCTTATATTAATCATGTACATGACTGGAGTCTCACAAGTGACAAAGTAGAATATAAATTTAAAATTAATTGCATCATTCTGTTTTGATGTTGGGGAGTGCAGTATCCTTCTTTCTCTGGTTATAAATACATAACCAAGACAGAATCCAGACTCTTCTCATCAAGCCAAAGCACTAAGTTAAAAATTAAGTTTGATAGAAAAATAAACAGATCTAGCCACAATCCTCTGACTTTTGAATTACCTGCATTCTTCGACTAACTTGGCGTGTTCCAGGTACTGTCCCATTGCCAATGCTGAGGAAAGGGCTATATCCAAATCCACCTGAAAGCACACGATTCACATGCTGCTGATGGATGGCAAGAGGATCCCTATGGGAAAGGAAGTTTCACAAGGGAGTTAAACTGCTAAATAATCCATATCAATCCCACTGTCCTGTTTCCTTCTCCTAGAGCAATGGTTCACAAGCTTTTACTTCATATGTCATCAGGCAAAAGCTTCTGAAGAAAATCACCAATGACTTAAGACATCATACAGATAAAAAGGCCATTCTAGGTAGTGTCTGAGAAACCATAATTCTTAATTTTTTAAAATTAAAATAAAAAACCTTTCAAGACTTCAGAATCTCAAGATATTTCAGGCAAAGTATCAAAATATTGTGACATTAGGCATTCCCTGAGTTTTGGAACATTTTTAAATTTTGTTTTTGCGATTCTAACAGTGATATTTGCAAAATCCTTGTGGATAACCATTAAGAAAATTATTCTAATCCTTTTCTCCTATATAGAAAGGCTAGGATGCTTGACTCACATCATAAACATTGGATCCTCTGGCTCTCCATCTCTCATGAACCGGAACATAATTCCCTCAAATACAGGATGGGCTATGCAAAAGGGAAACGGGAAACAAATATGAATTTTGTTAACTTCTTAAATCTCTCTTTCCAAGCAGTCTTACTCTACTCATTCTTTTCCAGACTAAATCACATCTTTTACATGCAATAGCAACACATTAGATAGTTATAAATACTAGTCCCTAAACAATATTAAACACTTCATAAATAAACTCCAATAACTACAACACCTGGAACCCAGCTGCTACTTGCTTTCTGTGTAGAGAAACAAACTAAGAAATAGACTTCAAAAACAGTTGAAATTGTTGCCAAGAACCACTCAAGTTGGGTCATCCAACACAAATTATCTTCATGCTAAGTAAGCTATCTGAGTCCTCTCTCCCACATTCATGCAAATGTTAAGGCCATCAAATGTGAAGGAGAAAATCCTTGCACCTTTAATAACTGTGACAATGATGTAGATTCTTTTTCTCACTGCTGCACAACCAGCTATTTTAAAAAAACCTCTTACTCAACTGCTAAAAATGATAAAAAGTTTTGTTCTCCTCTTAATCTGACTGCTTTAATATGTTTACAGAAATAATGATTCAATTTATGTAACAATCTTTTTAACCAAAGACACAATAGCAATGTATCAGGAATTCTGCAGGATTTTATAATCACAGTAACAACACACACACACACACACACACACACATCAAGCAATGCATCAACCCACTCTCTCTTTCCAGGAGCATTGCCCGAACACGGTCCTTAAATCCTAATCTCCCACATGTATTCAAATCATCTGGCTCTTTTCTCAGCACAGAGGATGCTCCGCCTTCCTCAACATTCCTCTCCCCAAATTAGAAAGCCTCCTCTCCATGCGTCCCATCACTCCTAAAGTTGACACTAGCTCACCTAACACCACATCTCGCAAATACGATTATCAAGACATGACATTAATATTAGAGATTACTGGTGACAATAACAAGGTAAAAAAAAAAAAAGAACCGCCGCTGGTAGAACACAATAATCTCAGCAACCATTTATTACAAAGTACCGCATCAAGAACACTAGCTTGCCCTATATCCTTTATAGGCCGGCCTACCGCATCTTCCCACTTCCTTCTCTCTCCAAACCTTCCTTTCCAAATTCCGGTATAAGCGCCCGCCTCCAGGAAGAATGACCTGGGAGCAGGGATGAGAAACCTGGCCCTTTGTGAGCGCATCCCCGGCTTCTTCTATACTTAAGCAACCCCCCTCCAAAACCCATGCGAAATTCCCCAGCGCAACTGCTCACCTCTCTGGCCAAATCCTTTCTTACTGCCGTCTCCTGTCCCTTGTTCTCACGGAATTTGTTCCAGCCACGAGCCCTAAAGGAGAAGATTAATGCTGCATCCCTTCCTGCCCCCTTCCCCACCCCACAGTATGTTCTTTGTTGTAACTATGCTGCGTGCGGGAGGGTGGGGGTGGAGAAGAAGAGAGGAGATGGTCCCTTGGCCAGGTCTAGGCTGCCACAGCGCAGCCTCTCACGGCAGCAGGAAAAGCAGGTCAGATTGTTCCACTTTGTCTCCCCTTCCTTTACAAAAATATAAATACTGTTGCAAATCCCGTTTGCAGTAAAAGGATATTTTTCGTTTTCAAAGAAACCCACAAGGCCTAAACAGGATGTGAGGTCAGAAACACCACCCTCATTCATAAGCTCCGCCTTCCATAAATAGAGTTACTAGCCAAATTGCTTGTTGAAAAGCAACGCAGTAATAATTTTTACCATGTCGAGTGGTGGGCATCTCTCCGTCGCTCTCTGTATGTGTAAAGAGAGTGGGGGGGGAGAGAGAGAGAGAGAGAAGGGGAGAGGTTTTGTAAATGTGGGATGGAAGACAAACAGGAATGTAACATTTAGTAAACAATTGAATGGAAAAACAATTATCTTACAGCTCCAAGTAAGTCTTCTAAGCACGCAAAATATCCAGTTATACAATGATAGGATGGTCACACTTTTCACACATTTATGTGCCTGTGCAACAAAGGTAAGATTTTACATCAAAATCTTCAGTAGGGCACCTATGCAACGCTTTCTACAGTAATTCAAGCCGTGGAACAGAATTTAATCCAAAATTAGGATTGTTCCTCAGGACTAAACTATGCAAGTCTGGAGGAGCTTTGCTTGATAATATGCTACTCTTCCCTTTTTCTACTCTTGCACTGAAAAATACAGAGTCCTTACTTAGTGACTGCCTTGTTTAGAGACCATTTTCAGGTAGAGCAGTGATGAAAAACTACCCTTCCTTGCATTTATGACAGTTGCAAACTTGTAAAGAAAAGGAAAGCTAAAGTAATATAAGCACAGGCATGGTTTCATTTAGCAACTGCTTCACTTAATGACCAAGTTGCTGGTCCCAATTGTGGTTGCCAAACAAGAAGTATCTGCATAAAAGGGAAGCACAGGCCCAGGATGTATTTCTTCAAGGTGCACCTACTTTCTCCCTTGGAATTGCCTGCTGATACTGCTTTACTGGCTCCAGAGCAGCTCATTCACTTCCCCCAGGGGGAAAGACAAAAGAGAAAGAAGTATCTCTAGGAAAAGAAGGATTCCCCTGCCAGAAGCCCCAGTTTATGTGGGTTAGGCAAACATTGAATAGAGCCAGTCCTGTGTAGTAGTTATGGCCTTGGACTAGATTAGTTGCAGCCGTGGAATTACTTTTCAGCCAGGCACTCACTTTCAGACCAACCTTCCTTGATTCATTTTTTAAGGAAAAAATGGAAATATAACCGGTGACCTTGAGCTCTTGTAGGAAAGGCTTGACAGTTATTTTATAAATGGAAAAAGAGATGTAGTTTGTAGGCTTCACATTCCAGCAATATGAGCAATAGCAACAGAGTTGAGGTCATTTTGTCAGGACTAACATAACCTCAGTCTTCAGCCACAGTTGTTAACACAAAGTATTGCCAAGGAAATGTGTGTTTGTGTGTGTGTGTGTGTGTATATGTTAAAAGTGTTACAAATTCCTTGGATATAGTTTTAAATTTTACTGTAAAAATTTGTATGCTACTGTTCAGTACTACAGGAATTAAATCCTACTTAGAAAAATTAAGTCATGTCAATGCTGTTAGTTATTTTGGACTACACAATAGTAATTCTGCTAAAATTTCCAGATTGTGTGGGAAGCAATGGTTGCTCTTGAAGGATAGGCCTAAAAACAGAAAAGAAAAAAAAAGGAAGGTTTATCAAAATAAACCTGAAGTCTATTCTCAAGAATAGTGTAGAACAGTGGTGGGATTCTACCGGTTATACCTGATTCGGGTAAACAGGTAGCAGCAGCGGGAGGCTCCACCCACCCACCCGGACATCATCATGGACGCTCTGTGCATGTGCAGAAGGCTTTGTGCATGCACAGAAGTGGCGTGCGCACTCACATTTCCAAACTGGTAGAGAAGGTAACTGAATACCACTATTGATGAATATACCAATATACACTGCTCAAAAAAATAAAGGGAACACAAGCAGAAGACATCCAAGATCTGAATGAATGAAATAGCCTTATTAAATACTTTGTTCGTTACATATAGTAGTTTTGTATTCCCTTTAGTTGTTTGAGCAGTGTATAAACTTCTGTATGTAAAGAACAAAGTATTTAATAAGACTATTTCATTCATTCAGATCTCGGATGTCTTCTGCTTGTGTTCCCTTTATTTTTTTGAGCAGTATACTAATATATATATATATACATATATACACATATATACATATACATATGCATATACATACACACAAACACACATATATATACATACATACATACATATATAAAATATTGTAGATCACTCTATACATTGCTATGGTTAGCAGTAGACCTAATATGTCAATAATCACTTAACTTCATTATTTAAATACCCTGGAAGATAATACTAGGTTCTTCCCTCGTAAAATGACTAGACAATTTCTATCACTTTAGAACATAAAACACAACATTGGCAATGTGGCAATGCTGTGTTTTATGTTCTAACTGATAGAAATTGTATGATACTCAATTCCCTTCCATTTGAAAGCTGGAAATTGGGACTAGCCTAATAGATATCCTGAGACTGCAGACTGGGGGTTTCCATCCCTTTAGGCTGACCATATTGCAAGACAGAATAAAAGAACATAAGATTTGTTCCAAGGAAATGGTTGCCAGCAGTCCAGCTTCACCTTCATTCTCACAAATGGGCAGAAAATGCCCTGTTCCTGATTATGGTAGGATACTTGCCAGTACTCACTGAACCTGCAAAACACTTACATGAACAGCAGAGGTCTCTGCATGCTTATGAAATGGTAGCAGCACATACTGTGATCACAGAATATAAGGGGATGCTTAACATTTCAGCCAGTTAGCTGAAAGTTCTCTCCTGCTTTGGAATGGAAGAGGTATCTGAATGTTGAGAAAACTGCTACAAAGTGGAAGACATGGATTTTTAAATAAGATGTAACTTTCAGCTAATGTTCACATACCTAATTGTAACATCAGTAATCTCAAATAGCCAAGTAAAAGCATTTATTATTCATTTATTAATATGTTTATAGCCTTCATTTCAGTTAATACTTGCTTCTTGGTTGCAACTCAGAACTTTGCTCTGAAATATTCTTATCTTGCCACAAAAAGGACCATCTTGAGATTCTAGATGAGTGACGGAGTAATCTGACTTGGTAGGGAGGATTGGAAAGTATGAAGAAGGTACTTTGCCTCTGCTACGTATTTTGGGGTGACCTGCAAGGTTTTGCCTAGATTTTATGTTTATCTCAAGCATAGATATATAGGATAGCTGAATGTTTTGTCTGATAGAATTATGTCTTCTCCCCTCTCCCCATTTTCTTACGAAAATTACTTTTATTTCAATCACACTAATGTATATTTTGGAAAATGGGTAACTATACTCACTGCTAATCATTTTGGAAATGGGCAGGATTATGGCAGCTATTTTGTAATAGTTTCTATAACTTGCTCTCACAATCCCAAATGTACTTATTTTAGAACACAGAAAGGAGATTATAGTGATAGACCTAAAGCCTATATATAAAAAATGGTGCACTGAAATTATTTGGGATAATTTATTATAACATTTTTTCTCAGTTTTAAATAACAGTAATACCTATTACTGCTATTTAAAATAAACTGAAGTGATTCCCTATCAACTATTAAACACTAAGCTGAATTTGATTCTACAGCTGCTTTGTAAGTAAATATATTATGAAAGTGCTTCTCAAACGTTCAGTGTAGCATATCTAATCACAAAAGCTACTCAGGGCTTCAGCTAATTAAAACATTATGCTCAATTAAGTGAATTTTAATTAATTAAATCAACATATTTGCACAAAGCCAATGATATTTCACTTCTGGAAAGCTCATTTTGGAGGCTTTCTGTCTGCCTGGGTATACTGAAAGAAATTTTCCCCACCCATCATCTTTGTCTTAAGTAAACCATAACAGGTTTATTAAGACAAGCCAGCTGTCTGATGAAATAGGAGCATTACTTGTTTGAAAGCCAAAATAAAGATTTTTTTTCAAGGAAGAGTATTCATAATGTTGGGGCCTTTGGTGAAAAGGCACTGGGAGATGCCTCAATCAATAAAATCAATGAAGTTTGTTGTTTCTAATGATGAACAGAGTGTGAGTATATGAGAAAGGTGATTCAGAAGATTTTAAAGGTAAATACACAATTGAAACCAGAGGTTTTTCTTTTGGGATTGATGGACAGTTAGAAAATGAATAATGGAACTTTGACTTTATACATAATTGCAACGAGAGTATTATATGCACAAAGATGCAAAGATTTAGCATTACACACAATGGAGGAATGGTTGGTGAAGATATTGGAAATTGTGAGATCACTAAATTGACTTCTTTGATGAAAGAAAAGACAATATGTGTATTGCTGGGAAAACCCCTATATAGACTTTTTGTGTAAAACAGAAAACAAAAACCTTGTGAGTTATAGTTTTAATGATTAGATATAATAGATTACAGAAATATGGGATGGAGGTAAATTTATAATTGTGCTTATAACTGCTGCAAAGAAGAGTGGAAGCCACTTTGCATTTTCTTGCCTTTATTTTTTTTCCTTTTTCTTTTTTCCCATTCTTGCACTTTTAGCCTTCTCTTTGATTTCTTTTTTGTTTCTTTTTCTTATTCTATATTAGTTATATTAATTTTTATCTTCATTTTTAATGTTTTAAATAAAATTATATAATAAAAGGTAGGTGTGAAAAGTGGGACGAGGAGCAAAAATGGTAGATTATAGAACAGAATTCCTTCATAATGTAGTTCTAAGCTTTTAGATTTAAAAGATTTTATACCTTATACCAATACTTTGTCTGAAAATGAAATAGAAGCCATTATGTTAAAATAAATTTATTGCTGCTTTATCAGAAGCAAACTATAATCCAAACTATCTTGAAAAGAGTACTGTATAGTATTAAGATATAATCTTATATATATTCATTCATTCATTCATTTTCATAGCTGCCCCATCTCAGCCAAATGACTCTGGTGGCTTACAACTCTAAAACAGTTAAAACCCTGCCAATGTCTGTACAATTTACAGTAATCATATAAACTAATTTCTAAACAATGCTTTCATTAAATCCCCAGAAATAACTGGGAGTGTATATTGGCTCATGAAGCAATAATTCTAGTCCATCTAAAATACAGATTAGTCCTCAACTACAATTGAGCCCAAAGTTTGTTGTTAAGTGAGAAATTTGTTAAGTAAATTTTGCCCCATTTTATGACTTTCTGACACATTTGTTAAGTGAATTGTTGCAGTTGTTAAATTAGTAACATGGATGTTAAGTGAATCTGGTTTCCCCATTGACTTTGCTTGTCAGAAGATCATACATGACTCCGGAACACTGTAACTGTCATAAATGTGAGTCAGTTGTTAAGCATCCAAAACTAAATCCTGCAATCATAGGGATGCTACAATGGTCATAAGTGTGAAATATGATCATAAGTCACTTTTTTCAGTGCCATTGTCAGTTCAAATGGTCACTAAATGAACTGTTGTAAGTTGATGAGTATCTGTATGTTTAATATTTTCCTTTTTTCAGTATATGGCAGGATGAAACAGCCTCAATTTTAACATTAATACTGTTTACAATAGATTTTTTAAAAAATATATCCTAGCTGAACAATATACTTTAGTGCATTTAATGCATTATGCATTATTTATTAGCTGCAGCAATAAATCTACTGCATAATCCATCTTTAAAGGTAAAGGTAAAGGTTTCCCTCACACTGTTGTGGCCCGTCAGCGGCCATATGTGCTAGTCATTCCTGACTCTAGGGGGTGGTGCTCATCTCCGTTTCAAAGCCAAAGAGCCAGCGCTGTCCGAAGACATCTCCATGGTCATGTGGCTGGCATGACTAAACGCCAAAGGTGCATGGAACGCTGTTACCTTCCCACTAAAGGTGGTCCCTATTTTTCTACTTGCATTTTTTAGGTGCTTTCAAACTGCTAGGTTGGCAGAAGCTGGGACAAGTAACGGGAGCTCACCCTGTTACACAGCACTAGGGATTCAAACCGCTGAACTGCCGACCTTTCGATTGAAAAGCTCAGCGTCTTAGCCACTGAGCCACCGTAAATGAGTAAAACCGTAAATGAGTGGCATTTATTCAGGAGTAAATGCCACTAAATTTAAGGAAGTTTACTCTCCCCAAAATAGCATGGCATACACACAAATTTCCTGAGATTCTTACTTCTGGGATGGAATTTAAAGTGACAAATTAAAAAGAAAAGTAATAAGAACAAAAGGAGCAAGTGGCCAGATATAAGAATATAGATTTCTTTTGTAGTCTCATAAAAATCAGAATTTTAGCAGGTATAACTTGTATGATATAGTTATTAGAAGTGTAAGTTTCCTATTCTCTTTTACATATGACTATCTCATTTGGAATGAGGTGAGTAAGATGAGAAAGTTAAGTACATTATCCCTTTAAGCTATGAATCCAGACTGTTCTTTCATAAATACTAGCTCTCAAACATCTAGAGCTTAGATAACAGAAATGTAGAATACAGCTCCCTGGTATATTTAAAAAGCTCACTGAATTGCTAGCTTCATGTAGTTTTCTTTTTCTTTTCAGAATATAATACTATGACTATTTTTCAGGTATAGAACTGAATTTGTCTATTTTATTTGTCATTTGTCAAAATGTTTTGGCTAATATTGGGGCAAGAAGCTGGGGGAAGAAATAATTTAATATTCTATTTATTTATTTATTTATTTGTCACATTTTTATGCCATCCAACTCCCAAGGGACTCTGGGCGGCTAACAACAAGAATAAAACAATGCGAACAATATCTCATTAAAACCTATACATTCCAATTCATGGCCGGGTCTCGCAAGATCATTGTAGCAATTTTAAACTCTCATATGTTTATATTGCTCTTCTTTAAAAACATACTGTATGACCATATTGATTATGGCTATTTAACCTAAAATAATTTCTAAACATTTCTACAGAACATATTAATTTTTTTCCAGATTACATTCATCATAATTTCAATATTCCGCACATATAGAAAAATGCTGCTATTATTGGACTTTCATGTCAAAGAGATACATTGTGCTGCCTGTATCCTTTTACCTGCCTTTGCAGTCAATCCATACAAGTTTTCCCCCTAATTGAAAACTCCATGGAGTAGGCAGACATGAGTATTAACTGTGTGAAGTTGAGTTCGACTCTAGGGCAACTTTATCTTTTTTTGAGATACAAACTTTAACAGTTTATTATTCTGTCTGAACGTTCATAAATTTCTATTGCTACAAAAAATTTTCAGTGGAATATATTTTCTGATATTAGAAGCTTTCTCTTCTAGCCAAACTCCAGACTCTAACTGGAGTTTGACCTGATTGATTGGGATAATGCTAATCTAATTCTGCTGGATTTTCTTCAAAAATATTTTAGAAGTAGCTACCGTACTATAATAGAACATTTAACATATGGTTGCTAGATAATTTGGGACAGATTGGAAGAATTCGGTATTATTGGTGTACTGCTATTTTAAAAGAAGAAAAGGAGAGTATCTTTCCTTGTCAAATCAGCCCTCTGGGTTTGTTCAATTTTGGGGCCCTTCAACAAGACTTACACTCTGCCCAAAGGAGTTCCCTATTTCACCAATCCTGCTAATGCCCTTCCAGGAGTGCCAGCAGGATCGAGTCTACTTTACCTATTCTTTATCTTGCCTCTGCATTCTCAGCAGATGAAATACAAGACATACATAGTAAAACTGATCAACATAAGACCTGGGCTGGATCAGGCAAAAAGACCAGCATAGTGTGTCACAAGTTTCTGACCAAAGCCATTAAGAATGCTCATAAACCCTACCAGGAATACAATAGTCTACTCTTGCCCACCACTTAGCAGTTGGTATTTCTTTTCTTTTATTAGATTTATATACCGCCCTACTCTCGCAGGACTCAGGGCGGTGAACAGCCAGATGAAACACATAAAGTACAAAATTTAAAAAACAGTATAAAATCAGATTAAACAATTTGGCCGGTGACAATTTAAACAACCCCAATGTTTTTAAGACAAATTTAAAATTCATCATTAGAATTAAAAAGGAAAAGAAAAAGTTAGGCCAGGCTGGCCTGTTGAAATAGGAAAGTCTTGAGAGCGCGGTGAAAGGTGTGTAGATCCGGGATCCTCCGTATCTCCAGGGGGAGCTCATTCCAGATAGCAGGTGCTCCCACAGAGAAGGCTCTCTCTCTAGGGGCCGCCAGTCAACACTGTTTGGCTGACGGCACCCGGAGGAGCCCCTCGCTATGAGAGCATACTGGCTGGTGGGAGGCTATTGGTGGCAGCAGACGGTCCTGTAAATAACCAGGTCCTAAGCCATGGAGCACTCTAAAGGTGGTAACCAAAACCTTGAAGCGCACCCGGAAGACCACCGGGAGCCAGTGCAGCTCGCGCAGGAGAGGTGTTACATGGGAACGCCACGTCGCTCCCATAACCACCCGTGCGGCCGCACTCTGCACCAGTTGGAGCCTCCGGATGCTCCTCAAGGGGAGCCCGATGTAGAGAGCATTACAGTAGTCCAGGCGGGAAGTGACGAGGGCATGAGTGACCGTGTGTAAGGAGTCCAGATCTAGAAAGGGATGCAACTGGTGGATCAGGCGAACCTGATGAAAAGTCCTCCCGGTCACGGCCGTCAAATGCTCTTCTAGAGACAGCCGTGAATCCAGGAGGACGCCCAAGTTGCGAGCCCTCTCCGTGGGGGCCAACGACTCGCCCCCAAGTCAGTGATTGCTCCAACTGACTATATCGGGACGCTGGAAACCACAGCCACTCGGTCTTGGATGGGTTGAGCCTGAGTCTGTTTCTCCCCATCCAGATCCGCATGGCCTCCAGGCACCGGGACATCACTTCAAGGGCATCGTTGGGTTGGTCCGGGATATTTAAGTATGTTGCTTTTGATTCAGAAGATAGTCAACAACCATCAAGGCACACAACCATTTACAGTCCAATCATAATAAATTCTCCAACTGGATATCATATTAGGCAGCAAGTGGCTAGGCCATTTCCCTCAGTGTGCATATCTTAACGATTTGGAAAAGGAAATAACCAAACCAAGCTATTTAGTGCATTCCATGCTCAGGAATGACATCAAGGAGACCCTGGCTGAGCTGGTTTCCCTTTTTCATATCTGCCATTCAAAGTTATAAGCTTGATGAAGGAGATTTCTGTATGGAAAAGATCCTGAGGAAAAATGTTTCTCTTGGCCCCTCTCCATGAAAAAAATGATTGTTCTGCGTTAAATAATATCACAGATTGATGTAAATGAAGGTCCTCTGATGACATTTTCCTGACAGGTCAGTGGGAGACCAACTTTGACCAACTCTAGTTCTTCAATCTTGATATATAGAGGCTAAACCAATTTTGTTGTATACATGATGTACAATGACAATAAAAGCTATTATTATTATTATTATTATTATTATTATTATTATTATTATTATTATTATTATTATTTATTATTATTATTATTATTATTATTATTATTATTATTATTATTATTATTATTAAATGATTTGGCTAAGAATTGGATAAGAATTTGCATAAAGAAAACCAGGGATACAAGCTTGGTGAAAGCACTTAATTGCCATAACCTAGTCAGTTTGGATTCAGATGACATTTTTTTTACTGCCAGGAGTGTAGAAGACCTCTAAGATCCCTTCTAACTCTGTTATACTGTTACTGTTACAAGTTTGAGATGTGTGGCTATAGAAATGGAATAAATAAATAAAGGTATATGGTAACATGGTTCAGCTACTCTGTGAACTAGGCCTGTTGTATTGCCTTAATTTTTGTGAGAGCCCAGTCACTGAAACATTCAATAAACTGATTAACAAACTGTGGATTGTAGTAAGGCTGGGCAAACTGTGGCTTATAAACCAAGAATTATACCAAGGAATTATACCATATCATGCAGAAATAGGTTGGATGGCTACAGATTACCTACCTCTTGTAATTAAATTCACCAACTATAGAAACTGGATTCACATACATCATAATGTGGCTTGTTTGTTCAGGCTTAACATGATGTGTAAACCCATACCCTGGTAACTGTAAAGTCGTGGATTGTAGTAAGGGTGGGCAAACTGTGCCCTCAAGGCCATTTGTGGGCTGATTGCCCAGCCCTTTGATATAATTTTGAGGTGTCCAATGCAAATTGCTAGTTTGAAGGAGGTGCTACAGTATCTTAAATCTTCTGATTTACATGGAGTTACATAGAGTTAACATTTACAAACAATCCCAGAACCTCTTTGTATAGGGCTAGGAACTCTTGCTAAGCTACTTCTGTTTCAGACTGAAGTTTCCTTGGAGTGGATATGGATGCCTAGTGCAATGCATACTGTGATTTGCCATTGCTTTTTTCCTGAGATTTGGATTTCCTTGTTCAGCTTCCTAGCCCAAATGGGAGCAAATGTTTGCTACATTTAAAAAAAAATCATGAAAAATAACATTTAGGACACTTTCACCTAGCAAAGGTTTTAACAGGGTTTGACCTGCACAGAATTTGATGGTCAGTCTGCTGTATTTTTAAATGCTATGTTTAATAAAGAGGATAAATCTTGTATATACACGAAATAATACATCCAGGTGTTATTTTGAAGCTTTATTTTTCCTATTGTGTGGACACGTGGGCTAGCTAGCTTTAAACAGATATTCTGAAACCATTTCCCCACCCTAAATGTCCGTCCTGAAATACCTCACCCCATCGTTTTCGAGAGGGGAAACCCACTTTCCGGTTACCACGGAAACCGTCGCCCAATATTGCTTTCCCTCCCCTCCCCCATGGCCTCATTCCCATTCCCTCCATTTCTTCCACAGTAAAGCTTTCCCCCCAACAGCCAATGAAAAGCCTGTTACTAAGCCTCCTGCTCATTTAAATAACCCAATCATATGTCGTCCCTGCTTTCTCCTTATAAGGGGAGTGAAACGCGGCGTGTCCTTCTAATACCACGTGGATTCCCGTTAAGAGCGCGGGAAAAAGTGTTCCCCTCCCTTCCCCCCAACTCAGTACTCTCGCGCGCCCAAGTGAATAAGCTCCGCCTCCTTAGCTAGAGGAGGACCCTGGGAAGAAGGTTCTGCGAGCCCGGGAATTCGTTGAAAGCGAGAACGAGCGGAACGTGGAGGGAGGCGCGTTGCAACGCGGAGAGAGAGAGAGGGAGAGTGACAGACAGCTGGAGTGGAAAATTACAAGGATGAGAAGGCGCAAGATGGAGGCTTTGTGTTCTCAGCTTTGTAACCTTTTCTACGCAGCTCGTGTCGCCATGTTGTTCGCTGGGTGTATAGCTGGTTTACCTCGCAAACAAGCCCTTGCGATTTCGACGGTGCATTCTTTGTTCGTTCGACAACCATAAAAACGTCCCAAGATGCATATTGTTATTTTCGTCCATGCAACTTAAACGGTGACCACAAAGTATGCAAGGCTGTCAAGTTCTCCAGCAAACTAAGTGAGGAGGGGAAAAAATAACGCTAAGCAAACGCTGATCTGATTCTTTTAAACGTTCGCGATAAATAAGATTTTCTTCCTTATGGTATCTCAATGTGACATCACAGTTCAAGATCATTTTGAGCATGGACAATCTGAATCGATTCAAGGTCTGAATGCTATTGTGGAGAAGCTTCCCCCCCCCCTTTTCCAAAGTCGTGATGAGATTTAGACTGCCAACTATTTATTTTCTGCAGGACCTGCTTATTAAAAACATTTTAACTGCAGCAGGAAATGGAATTGGAGGGAGTTCTGTGAGTCCCTGAGGAGTTTCTGTGTGGTTTGTCTAGTGCTTCATAAGATGTCTGAAGGTGCCATTGTGCCTGCAGAGACCTTTCTCATTCAGTGACAAATTACTTGCCCTGGCTTCTAAGATTTTAAAATGACTTAGTGTTAAAAGGGGGAGCCTAGCTTGCTGCAAAGCAAAGCAGTATCCTCCTGTACAATCTCCATTTTGAAGAATGGTTGTGGGCCCAATATACAAAGTTAGCAATTAAAAATGGAAGGTGCTGTACCCCAGTGCCTTATTTCAAGTACCCTCATCTTTCCCAAAAGCTAGAGGGTGACTTTTTGGTAAATCAGTGTTTTCTTATTGTTTCTTAGGGCATCATGATGAGAAATAAACTATTCCAGGAAACTAGATTGTAAGACCACCACCAACCTATTTCAAAAATTCCAAAATAAGCCCACCAATTGAATTCTTGGAGAACTTGTAGTCATTGTGATGAAAAGACAATTGAATGCTTAATTTATAGGATTGTTAAATGACCAAAGTAAATTTTCATGAGAATTAACTATGGTAAAATAAGGGAATAGTAAGCTGGAATGTAAGTGGTGGAAGATTCAAGTGAAAGACTAAATACAAGAAAGACCATGTGCATTGTATTGGAACAACTGTGTAAAATCGTAGCACTCCCCTCCCTCTATAGTATTTCCAGAGTGCCATTCACTAATTCAAATTCAATAATTTGGTCTGAGAATAAGGAACTCGCTTGTTGAAATATGCTTATTTGTATTAATCATACTTATTGTAACTTCAAATAATCCAACATTTAATCTTGTCTGTTATTGAAGGATAGCAAGAGTTCTAGAAAGGTATAGTTTACTGTAACACCTAGTTGCTGAACCATTGAAGTTTATTCAATTTCATTGTACATGTGGATTGGCAATAAAGGTTTGATTTGTGGCACTTAATGTAAGAGAACAAAGACTTGCGGCAAAAGTCAAAGATAATTTAAAAAGTTTCTTCCAACATATAAATAACAAGAAAAAAATCAAAAAAGCAGTTGGTCCACTAAAGAGAGAAGACGGCAAGGAAGTAACAGGCAACAAAGAAAAAGCAGAGCTGCTTAACTCATTCTTTGCATCGGTCTTCACACAAAAAGAAACTAGCCCAACCTACCAAAAACAACTGCAAAAGACAGATTAGAAATAAAAGTTAAAATAAGGAAAAAAAAAAAAGAGAACACTTGTCTGATCTTGACAAATACAAATCACCAGGATCTGATTGATTACATCCCAGAGTTCTAAAGGAGCTGGCAGATGTCATCTCAGAACCACTGTATCACATCTTCCAAAAATCCTGGAGCACCGGGGAACTACCAGAGGATTGGAAAAGAGCTGATGTGGTTCCCATCTTCAAAAAAGGGGGAAAAAAGCAGACCCAGGAAACTATAGACCTATCAGCCTAACATCAATACCGGGGAAGATCCTGGAAAAGGTAATAAAGGATCTGCCAACATTTAGAAATGAGTAAAATAATAACTAGCAGTCAGCATGGGTTTGTTAAAAACAGATCATGCCAAACCAATCTTATTTCTTTCTTCAACATAGTGATTAAATTAGTTAGACCAGCGAAATACTGTGGACATAATATACTTAGACTTCAGCAAGGCATTCGACAAAGTAGACCACAACCTATTTCTTGGTAAGCTAGAAAAAAGTGGGATAAATAGCATCATCACCAGATGGATTCGTAACTGGCTGACAAACCGTATCCAACGAATAGTCCTTAATGGGTCTACGTCTACATGGAGGGAAGTAAGCAGTGGGGTACCACAAGGTTCCGTCTTAGGCCCAGTACTCTTCAATATCTTCATAAATTACTTCGATGGAATAGAACATAACCTCATCCCAAAAAACCAACCAACATATAGAAGCCACCAAACACTTGTTTTTTCTAAACTCCATTTCAGTTTACTGAGCTCAAGCATCAGTTCAGGGCTTTCCACCATTTCAAAAATAACTGGTAACCTCATCTAACAATTAGAAGCATGAGTGACAAAACACAGTATAGGAGATTCAATATTGCAAGTATTATGAGGCTGATAGTTTCTCCAGCACCATCTTCTTGAAGTGGACATCCAGATAGTATAACCCTCACAATGTGATGCTAATTTCCCAACTTGGACAGTCAAACCAGAACAGCAACAAAACTTATGATATAAACCTCAGTAAAAAGTTCAAGAAAAACAACTGTCTCATTTAGTTTCAACATAGGCCATTTATCAGAGTAAACAAGATGGTCTCCAAGCATAACAAAAATTGCATCAAGGTGCTACCCACTAGTCCCTCAGATGTTAACATCTGATGCCTTATTCTGCAACAGTTAAAATAATAATGCGGGGTAAGTTAAAGAAAGCAAAGGCTAAGGGAGGAAAGGGGTGTCATTTTGCCTATTTCACTACCATTCCTTGCTTCCAGAGATTACTATTGGGTGCTGCTACCAAGAGGCCTACCTGAAATCATTCTCATTGTAGTTCTCTTTCAGCCATAGTTGGGGAGGAGAGTTTACTTGTTATTGATAGTTTCCTCCTGAAATCTATCACAAAACGAAACCTAACCCCTCCAACTTTTTTGTGTTGCTTTTCCCATGCATGGCTAAACATACCACACATATTTAATCCTAAACCTACTGGAATTGAGAAAACCAATAAAAAATATTTAAACAGGCCTTTAAAATAGAGAGAAACCCTCCCATTTAGATTAACAGAGTTGGAAGGGACCTTGTAGGTCATCTAGTCCACCCACCCACCCACCCGCCCAAGCAGGAGACCCTACACCATTTCTGACAAATGGCAGTACAATCTCTTCTTGAAAGCCTCCAGTGATGAAGCTTCCACAACTTCCGAAGGCAAGCTGCTCCATTGTTTGATTGTTATGTCAGAAAATTTATCCTTTTTGAATCTCTCCTTAGGTTGAATCTATCCTTGGTCAGTTTCCATCCATTATTCCTTGTCTGGCCTTCAGGTGACTTAGAAAATAGCTTGACCCTTTCCTCTCTGTAGCAGCCCCTCAAAATATTGGAATACTGCTATCATGTCTCCCCTGGTCCTTCTCTTCACTAGACTAGCCATGCCCAGTTCCTGTAAACGTTCTTCATGTTTTAGTCTCCAGTCCCCTATCATCCTGGTTGCTCTTCTCTGCACTTTTTCTAGCCTCAACATCTTTTTTATAGTGTGGTGACCAAAACTGGATGCAATATTATAGGTGTTGTCTTACTAAGGCTTTATAGTGGTATTGGTACCTCACTTGATCTTGATTGCATCCCTCTGTTAATGCAGTTTCGGATTGCATTGGCTTTTTTGGCTGCTGCTACACACTGCTGGTTCATATTTATCTGGTTGTCCACTAAGACTCAAAGATCCCTCTCACAGTTACTGCTATTAAGCCTGGTTTCACCCAGTCTATATGTGTACTTTTGTTTTTCTTGCCCAGGTGTAAGACTTTACTTTTCTCTACATTGAATTTCATTTTGTTAGATAGGGTCCAGTGTTCAAGTCTGTCAATATCCATGTGGATCTTGAGTCTATCATCTAGGGTGCTGGCTATTGCTGCCAGTTTAGTATCATCTGCAAAGTTGGTAACTTCCCCTTCTCTTTGCTTTAGTGTGCTTCTAGACAGTTGATTATTGGAGATACATATGCCTTTCATGGCACCAAGTGCCCTAAGCAAGCTTTCCAAGTGATGGATCAACTATATTCTGATCCAAGTTATCCATGCACTGATCTAGGCTGCAAATTCAGAAAGTTTGTCATACTAGGGAGCACTAAATTGAGGGGATGGAGATGCTGACCTTTTTTCTTAAAAAAAGGAACTTGAAAAACAAAGATATGCGTACAATGAAGATACATTAAGGTGATGTGGCAGATATCACTAAAATCTCTTTAAAAAGACATCACTAAAACCGTATTTCTGAGTCTGAAAACATTAATTGTAGACGTGGTTGGAAGGATGCTGCAAAATGTAGATGAAAAATCTGTTTAAAGGTAGTCACTTTAAGGCTATTTTATATTTTAGGTTTTGGAACTACTTTTTTCCTCTGTATAACATACATTTATGTTGATTGTGAATTGGATAGAGCTAATTATGTAAAGCAGCATATAAACTAAAAACCTGAACAGATTTCTAATTCTGTGGGATTCTACTTGTTTAACTAAGCCTTTTATTTTTCAGCAGGGCACTGGATTTTTAAAAAAATCTCATCAAAGTGGTTTATGTGGTACTACTTTTGTCACTTGAACAGAGGCTCCTTAATCTTATATACTGTTCTTTTTTCTTATAATCATATCATCTATTTACTTTTTGTACATTTATAACTATTCCTCTTTTTATTGTACTGTGTAGTTTAGCTTGAAAACCTTCGAGGGAGAATATAAAATGATCTTTATTTCAAAACATACTAGTTCCAATTTTTTATTGACAGGAATGTTTTTGCAGGCTGGTGGCCCTGCGGCCTGTTTCATCTCCTTTAAGCCTGTGGCATAGTTGGCACTACTTTGGTTTATTTTCCCAATAGCAGTCCTGTATGCCAATGATGTTGGGATTGAAGGAGGAGAAAATAGGTTGGCACTAGCCTTATACTATTGAAATGTATGTCATGTCTCAAGTGGGGAAGAGATATTACATTTTTTGGAAAATGGTAGTCATATTTTTACTACTCCAGGAGAAACTGCAGTAAAACCTACATATCCAGAATTGTGCCAGCAACCATACCCATATCCTGCTCCCATAAAGAAATACCAGCAAAACCATAGGAGCCAGGAAAAGGTACTCTTACTTCTTACTTCTCCATTACTGTACAATACAAAGCACCTACTTTGTGACCCCTGACCTCCAGTGGCACAAGAAGCAACAACAAAATTGCTACCAATTTAGGCTACAGTGTAACGACAGGTTCAAGTCCTCTTATGTTATTTGCAACTGCTTTGGGGGGGGGGCACTTTCACCTGTCATGGAGTACAGGTGCACAGCAGAAGCTACATGGAAAAGAGCCAAGAAGATTCCACTTTTTTTTTTCTTTTTTGGCTGCAGGACAAAATGGAATGCAAAACAGAGTGGAGATGGAATTTTGTAGCTACCAAAGATCAACCTGTGTAGGTAGAATAAAAAGTGAGTATAAAAAGCAATAGTTTGAGGAATGAATACTATTTAGCTTTAGATGGATATGGGCACTAATTGTGAGGGAGAAATGTTGCAATTTGAATATTTAGTTACAACTGGAACTCTTGCATTTTATACTTAGCTGATTCTGCACAAATCTTCAATTTAGGTTTGCAAAGCAGTAGTGTTAATTAGTTTTTGATTAGTAATGACAATGTGCTCCTCTATGTTGGAGACAGAATATACTGTGTAAAGGATACAGCTTCCTACTGCTTGGTGTATTGGGGAATGTTAAAATAACTCCCGAGAACCACCAGTATTAATGTAATATAAAAGGTAATGTAAAACAATCATACTTTGTAGTTTTGTTTTATCTTTCTTGCTTTTCTGTGTGAAAGTACTTAGAGTATTGGAGTCGTGATTGCTATTATCTTAAGTTTCAGAGTAGAATATCTCTTTAAGGAGAAGCACTAGGATACTAAATAAGAAAAACAACAATAAACATCAAGTTTCCAAGTTTATCTCCTTTTAGAGTATTACAAAATGAGCCATTTCATATATCTTGTATTTAAGTTGTGTTTATATTTAGTTATCTTATTAAATTTGTTATTACTGTCCAGAGCCTTGATGGTACAGTGGTTTAATGCACCCTGTTATTAACACAGCTGCCTGCAATTTCTGCTGGTTCGAATCTCTCCAAGGCTCAAGGTTGACTCAGCCTTCCATCCTTTCTAAGGTAGGTGAAATGAGGACCCAGTTTGTGGGGGCAATAAGCTGACTTTGTATAAAATATACAAAAGAATGAAGGCTGTTGCTTAACGCATTGTAAGCCGCCCTGAGTCTCCGGAGAAGGGCGGCATATAAATCAAATTTTAAAAAAAAAAATTGCAGTAAGATTCTAGGCAGCTTACAAAATCAAATACACAGTTAAAAACATAAAACGAGACAGGCAAAACCAGAAACAATGATACACAATAAAAAAACAACAGGGGACCTACAAAGACATTGACCCCCTGCCCTGGGAGCAGAACCAGGTTTTATTTTTTACATAGTGAATTCAATGAAGGGTGGAAAAGTTGAACGTGCATACTTTTATTAAGAGGAAGTTGATGTACCACAGGAGACTAGGTGGCATCTGTATCTGTGGGCAGGGGTGAAATGCTACTGGTACGGACCGGTTCGGGCAAACTGTAGCGGATATATGGCGTGGTTCGCCAAACCAGTAGTGACCGGTGGCTGGCCACACCCCCAAACTGGTCCCCCGGTAGCTGCTCACTCGCCCTGCCCCATTTCTGCAAAGGCAGAGCCCCCCCCCAGGGCAATCCAAAGGGGGAAGGGAGATGCTGCAGAAAAGGCAACCTTCCACCTGTGCCTCCCGTGCCGGCTCTGCGGGGCTTGAGGCCTCAAAGCAGCCCACTAGATTCCCACCTGGCCACCTGCCAGCCGGCGCCACTCCGGGAACTTGGCCCGCGAAGTCCGGCACTCCGGGGGAAGGAAGCTCAGCCGTGGTGCCGCTTCCCAGCAGCGAAGAAGTGTAGTGAGTGTGGTGGAAGCCGCTGAGAGGGCCAGGCCTGGCCGTGCCACTGCAGAGCCAGCGCCACTTTGCCTTCGGCCTGGGCAGCGGTGCTTACTTGGGCGGGACAGCATGGGTAGCCTTTCATCTTGGTGCTCCCTTGCCCGCTGCCTCCGTGCACTGCATGTGGAAGGGGCCATCACCGCTGCTCTCACCATCGGTGGTTTTCCGATGAGAAGGAAGAAAGCGAATGGCCATGGATGTCCTGGGGCCCACCTGCCCTCCTGGAGCACCGCCATGCTGCCACAGTTTGCTTTCTTCCTTCTCCTACTGGAAAACAAAAGCGAACGGCGGGGTTGCTTCGGGAGGTTACTTTGGGCAGGCGGACATCTGCAGCCAGGCGGGGAGGGAGGGTGGCAAGAGTGGTGGCCCCTTCCACGCGCAATGCACGGAGGTGGCAGGCAAGGGAGCACCAAGATGAAGGGTTACCCGCGCTGGCCCGCCCAGGTAAGTGCCAGTGCCCAGGCCAAAGGGAAAATACCATGGGCTCTGCAGTGACGTGGCCAGACCTATCCCTCTCCCCATGTGGGGGGCTGCTGTCCCGCTGGCCAGCCGCGACTTCCACCCCTCTCGCTCCGCTTCTTCGCTGTCAGGAAGCACCGCCATGGCTGAGCCTCTTTCCCCAGGAGCACCAGCCGAGTTCCCGGAGTGGCACCAGCAGGCAGGTGGCCGAGTGGGAATCCAGTGGGCTGTTTCAAAGCCCCAAGCCCTGTGGAATTGGCATGGGAGGCAGGGGGGAAGGTGGCCTTTTCTGCAGGGGGAGGTGCTCTGCCTTTGCAGAAACGGGGCAGGCGGTTTGTACAGAGGATTGGCGGGGTGGGGGCAGCCCTCCGGGATGGAGAGCAGGACAAGAGAAGACTCCGAGGTTCGCTTGAGTAGTCGAGCCAGATGGTGGAGGGAAACTCAAAGTGTTGGTGGCTTCAGAAGGGCAGAATGTGCTTCAGAATGTGTAGCTCCTGGCTCTAACGGTGACATCAAGTTGGCCACGCTCACTCGGTCACATGACCACCAAGCCACGCCCACAGAACCGGTAGCAAAACATTTTAGATTTCACCACTGTCTGTGGGGATACCATTCCAGAAGATAGCAGTAACAGAGAAAGCACACTTCCTTAGTATAAGGGATTTGGAGGGCACCCAATCTGCCCACATGTACCTGGATGAGTAGAAGCAATTGGAAATACATGGTCCCTCTGATAACCAGGCCCTATGCCATAAATGACTTTATCAGTAACAACCAGCATCTTGAACCTCACTGGCAACCAATGCAGCTCGTATAGCAGCAACGATACATGGACATAGTGAGAAGTATCCATTACTGCTTGTGCCACTGCATTTTGCACCAGCTGTAACTTCCATATGGTCTTTGACGGTAGCCCATATAGAGCACATTGCAATAGTCCCATTGTAAGATGACCAGGCCATGCGTGCCCATCTGAAAGGCTTCCTGGTTGAGAAAGCATAACTGGCATACAAGATGAATCTCTGCAAAGGTATTTTTTTTCCTTTGCCACAGCTGCCATCTGCACCTTGAGCAGTGACTGAGTGCTGTGCAAGAGGGCCCCAAATTATGCATCCCCTAAATGAGGAAGTGCAATGCTATCCAAGTCTGGTGGTAAAAACATCCCCTAGGGGAGGGGAGAAAACAAAAACCTATTCAGTCTTGCAGGATTGAGCTGGAGTCTATTCCTCCCTATCCATACCAGAACAGCTTCCAAACACCGAGTTGCTACAGTTTCACTTGCATGCCAGGTGTATGACCTCACTCGTGTAATGTTGTGGCAGTGCCATGATTGAGTATTGAATTACATCATATCCTGAACTGTATATGCAGGGCAGTTATTAACTGGATGGCAGATAGTTTTTAATATGTTTCGCTATGGAAGATAATGGAAAATAATTATTTCTGCTGAAGCGAGGTCTGCTAGAAAGTGTCAGGATCGGGTTATGGCCTGGGAATTCTAGGATGTAACATTCATATTCTGCTTTTCCTCTGTTCTCATGATTCATCCCATTTTAGTTATTCTATCAGCAAAAGAGCAATTTTTAGGGCTGATAGCATTTCTTTAATTTTAATTAATTGGGGGAGGACTGCCAAATCATAAAATTTTCACTGGCACAAATAGAAAACAACTAAATTGTATGCAGATACCACTTCTTTGGATATTTATGTTTGTATGAGTTTGTGTACTATATGGATGTATGCCACGTATACATTGTAAGTAAAAACAGATGAAATGAAATCCTAGGTAAGCAATCCTACACATGCTATGAAACTTATTTTGACCAAAGGAATATAGTTCCAGAAAAATGTTTAGGATTGCAAGACTCCAGAACAGGAACCGTTATGGCAAGGTGAATCTTGCTTTATCTTTCTCTTCATAAAGGAATATGCTACAAACAAGAATTTGAATTCAGACAGTTGCGAAACTTGAACTCATTAAATTGAACAACTCCTAGTATATTTCTGTGATTAAGTTTCCATCTTGTTAGCTCCTGGAAAAGGCCTCAGGCATTTTGAGGCAAGAAAGAGAGAATGCTGCCTGATCCCTTGTCAGAGATACAAAGGACTAGGTAAGCAACAATAAATGTAGAGGAGACCTAGTGATGCTCAGCACCATTAACTAAACATGGCACGTTGCCATTTACCATGTTCATTTTGGGATAGAAATAGCCTGGCTCCACCTATCTGTACCTAGTAACTTCCAGATTATAAACTACTGTACATAAATTACATTTAAAGTTGTCTTTGAAGACAATTTAAAAATTGCCTTGAAATTGAAAACAAAGCCATTTGCTGGTTAACCGGGATGGAATTTTATTATGCTTTGCCAAAAGTACATGCTCCAGATTATCAAGGCTCAGTCCCAAAGATAAACCTAAAAGGCTTGGGGAAAGGATATGTGATGGAATGCTAACTTTCATGTTTTTCAGTCCATATATTATCTAGAATACAAAGAGTGGATGGAGAGAAAAAGACTATTTCAGATCTCTGCAAATTTCTATTTTTCTCTACGAACTCAAACTTTTTCCTTTTCAAGAAATATTTCACCTATTTGGGATGTGTGCAGTCCACAAAGATACTGCATTGAATTGGGGCAAACATCCTCAATCAAGTTCATTCCATACCAACCTATTAGTTATTTAGTTGCTATATTTTCACTGTTTTATAGGACAATTGTACAGCAAAGCATTATTTAAAACTAAGGAAAAAGCACTAAAACAGGATTCAGGGAAGAGAATGTTTCACATTTGGAATATGGCTGTCAAGTAGACCAGTGTTTCTCAAGCTTGGCAGTGGACTTCAACTCCCAGAATTCCTCAGCCAGCTTTGGGAGTTGGTCCACACATCTTCAAGCTGCCAAGCTTGAGAAATAGTGAAGTAGACCTTTATGATTTGGCTGCTATTTTCTAATTTGTCCAAAGCTGATATTTGGAAATTATGGGCTGATGATGATTAATGAATGATATGGCTTTTGAATACTTAATAAATCCATTCTTCTTAGATATTGTGGACTGATTAGGGTCTGTTGATGGACAAATAGAAGAGTAGGAACTTTGCTTCTTTGTCTCCAGAAACATTGAAGACAACTGTCTAGTCCAGAGGTGGTTACTCAGACTATGATACTATTTATGATGTCATTTAATTTTTATACTTGATTATTCCTTAGTTTAAATCAGTTTAAAGTGGTTATATCTCTGGTTGCATACAAACGATTAGGCAGGATTGGCACTTAAATTTTTAATCCAGTGTGACAGGTGACAAGTATGGCAGAAATAAAGAATCCACGCATGTGGACTGTCTCATGAAGCCTTCACAGCACTCCAAGCACACATACAAGATTACTTAATGCTGGTGCTGTGGCAAATGTGAATGTAATGTTTTGATACTGGCAGAATCAATCCTTGTGCAACACCAGTCCTCTCTGAGCATATGCAGAGAGCTGCCGAGTGACATTATATAGCGCACAGATGTAAAGTGGCAATATCTGGAAATGTTGCCACTGCAATAGGAACCCGGCGTTCTTGCCGGGACACAATCCTGTCGCATGTTTTGTCACAATCAAGAATGGCAGACAGAATGGAGGGGGGGGGGGAAAGAACTGCGCTTATTCGTGATCGTTGGGTGGAAAGCAAAAAATAGGCGTTTGGTTAATCTGGAATAAATAACGCGGCGTAGTACAAAGGGCGTGTGCGATCGTCTGTAGGCGGTGCAGGAGAAAGAAAGGGCAAACAAAGGAACAGAGGACAAAGCATACACGGCAGCGTCCCCAAGGGCACGAGCTCAGGTTCATGGCTTTCGGTGCAGCCCTGGACGGCATAATCTCCTTTAACCCGTCCGATAGATAATTATTTGCAAAGCTATCTTCGTTGGTTTTGCAAAACGCAGCGCTGCCGCTTCGCGAGCCGTTCTTTCCCGCTTGCCACTCGCTCCTTTCCCCTCTGCCTCTAATCTCTCCCCTCCCTCCCCGCAGGCCCCTCCCTCCCCGCTCTATCGTCATCGAGCCCTTTTTCTGGCACTGCCTTGTCGCGGGAGAGAAGGATTTTGTTCCTGGCGCTTGGGAGCAGAGCGGCGGCAGCTGGCAGGTCCCTGCTTCGAAGCTGCATCTCTTCTGCCTCGCCTTATTCTCGCTGCTGCCAGGATGTCAGAGAAGTCCGCCGACGAGGCTCCGGTGGAGCTCGGAGCCAAGGTGAGACGCTCAGATCGAGCCGGTGACTACGCGCGGGACCTGGGAGCCCCTCGCCTTCCAAGCTCGGTCCATTCCGAAATGACCGCGGCGTGCCAAGACTTTTTCGGAAAGGCAGCTGCGGAGGAGGGGAAGAAAGAAGTGCTCGCCTTGACTCCTTTCCCGCCGCCAGCCGCCTCCCGGGTCCGATTCTCCTGCCCGCTCCTTTCTCCCTCCCTCATCCTCCTTGCGCCCCGCGCGCGCTTCCTTTTTTGTTTCCTTGGAAATGAGCAGCTCCTGGCTGGAGACGGGGGTCGAGAAAAGCTCCTGGCGCGCTGAGGCGGTGTGTGGGCTTCGGTCCTTCCAACAACCCCCCCCCCCTCCCCGGGAGCGCCCTCCTCTCGGTGCCATTAACCCCAAGCGCCCTTGGCTCCTTATTTATTTATTTTTGCCAAAGGTCCTTTGCCTTTGGAAACTGACGGCGGTAAAGGCAGACGCCACGATTCCGCCGAGATAAATCGTTCTTCTTTTGAAAAGCCCCGACAGGCAACAATGGTGAGGGGGGCTTCAGTTCTTCAAAAGCCCGCGCTCTCCTGGGCTCAGCGCTCGAAAGGTGCGCTGCTTGGAAAGGAGGAGGCCGATCCTCCCACCGGGGTGCTTTGGAGGGCAGAGGAGGCTAAACCGCTTCGCTTGTATTAGGAAGAAAGCCGTAAGGCGGAGGAGCGCAACACAAAGCCAGGAAAAAAATGGAAGGCAATTAAAGGGCGGGGGTGCGCGCGGGCTCGCGCTTGCCTGCCAGGTTGCCAGCATATGCGTCCTTCCCGTCGCCAGCTCAGTCTCTGGTCTCCGGAGGCATCAGATTTTAGGTATTGGAGGCTTCAGCGGGTCGACCGTTACTCTGTACATCTGTTCCGGAAGCAGCGGGCGTTACTGGCGTTCAACGGAGCAGAAAATGGGTTACCGGTCTTATTGTGTTCTTGTGGGGTATGGTCCCCAAAGGATAAGACAAAACATCCCTTAGAAAAATCGCATAGGTCTTTCTGGGGTGGGGGTGAGATAGATAATATTAGACAGCAGGGTTCCCTCCCCACACACACTTTTTAATTTACATTCCATCACCTAATTTATGAATAAGACCCGTTTGAAATTAATTGAAGAGAAGGTGAAAAGAGAAGTAAAAATAGTCAAATGTTAGTCAAAATATTAGGCACAGGAGTCTTGTCACTAAGCACTTCCATATGGAATGAAACACAGAGGCTTTCGAGATGCAAAATCCCCAATGTTTGTTTGGAAGTAAACTGTGGAATCCAATGAGACTGTGCTGTTCGCTTTCCTTGTGCTTTTAAAGAGAAGGGCAAACAATGGCACAGGATACTTTTCCTGTTGGAAAACGGGGAGATAAATGGAAAACGCAGACAAACGGCAAACAGCTCATGTTCCAGAACTGAAGCTTGCACAATGTTTTTTTTAACCAGTTGAGAAGGAAAAGAAATAATTAATTGAAACAATCCTGAGAGCAGCCAGGGACATGGGGATAAAGGTTAAACATTGCAGAGGACTCGGCCTCGCTTCTGCTTTGGCTTTGCTGTCATGAAAACCAAAGAGAACTGGAACTTGGCTGAATAATTTTCCATATAGGGTAAGGCAGTGTTTTTGTAGCCCAGAACTATATGCTTAATTCTGTGCAACAGTTTCAGAAGGGAGACTGCTTAGTGATCTTCTGTGTTGTTTGTTGTACCCAATTTAACAGCGCCCTTCAGAGATGAATTGATCTGAACAGTTATTTGCTATTTTATAACTGAATGATGCCTATTCTGTGCTTATGCCTAGTCTTTCATCCTGCAACTGAGGGCCTTTAAGTTTTAAGGCCATTGTGCACTATAACTTTGGACACAGGCCATCCTTGTGGGAATTCAGAAAGCTACTCCAAATAGCAGGATAGTGGGTACAGTGAAAAGGTAGTTGTTTTACAGAGAAAATCCAGAACTAGGTCCATTATGAAGGCCCCTGGGTTTTTGGAAGAAGATAATGTGGAACTTTCATTTGAGGACTGGACTATTGAATAAAGCTGCTTGGAGGGAGAGCTGCAGATTTGGATGCTATGGGTCTGTTACCCAAACGATCAATTCAGGTGAGATTAGCATGTAACTAGGCCAGAGTAGACTCCCCTGTGGCTGGCAGGCATCAGAAATATTATGTCTTCAAAAATAACACAATGCCCTCTAGTGGAAAATGACAGCTTGGAACCTTTCTCATATAGGATACCTTGTACCATTTTGTCGTCATCCCCCCCCACACCTTTCAATCTTACACTGACACTTGCCTACACCATAATTTTAGTTGTAGTTGCATTAAAGAGAAAGTGATTTATTGTTTAGCTGGCCCTTGGAGGAAGTGATGTAGAATTCAGGGGTTTTTTTTTAAAAAAAAGATTTATTTTCTATAAATTCTCAATACAAAAAACAAAAACAAATTGTAGAGTATTCGTGGGACATATTTCCTGCCTTCCATCTGTATCTCTCTCCCTCCCTCCCTCTGTGTGTGTGTGTGTGTGTGTCTCTGTGTGTGTGTGTTTGTGTGTCTTAAATTTATATCCTGCCCATCTGATGGAATGACTCTGAGAGGCATACAAAAAACAATGGCAAGATAAAGAACAGTCAAAATCAATAAGAATGAAATAGAGACTAAAAAAAACCCAACGGGACAGATGGCTTGGGGGTGGGGTCTTCTCTCTTATCCTGCTAAGCACCTTTATCCTGCCTTTATTGTTATAGATAACTCAAGATGGCAAACATACCTAATACTCCTCCCTCCTCCTACTTTCCACAACAACAACAACAACAACAACAAATCTGTGAGGTGGGTTGGGCTGAGAGAGAGACTGGGCCAAAATCATCTAGCTGGCTTTCATGCTAAACCAGGACTAGAACTCACAGCCCTCTGGTTTCTAGCTGATGCCTTAACCATTAGACTAAGGTGGTTCTCATTGTTTCTGCCCTCTCAATAAGCTTTTTGAATCATGTAAACATGTTCTTGGTTGATAGTTGCAGAGTCAGTTACTAGAATACAGTTGAGTTACATGTTTGCTAAAGTAACAACATGTAGCACAGAGAGGATTTGAATTCCCATCTGTAAAGCTGCATCACAAGGATTATAAAGATACAAGAAAGCCACTTTATTGATATTCTTGCGAACATTTAGCAGTTCCTGTTTAGAAAGAAGTAATATTTGGTGTATTTTGCTGAACATATTGGAGATTTAATGTTACTTCTAATGTCCTACAACTTAAGAAGCAATCAGAAGGGTTGTACTTATTTCATCAGGTGTTGTTACAACAGGTTGCAGATTTTATGCATCATTAAAGATAGCAGCATAGCAAATGGACAGAGCACAACCCAAGTTATTTCCACACAGTCCAATTAAAAGAACGCTGATGGATTGATGAATTCTTCCACATGTTTAGTGAAAGGTGCAATTTGGAGTATATATTTCAGGCTACAGGTAAATTATGCAACAAGTATTGAATATTGACAAACCCTCAGTTGGATTTAAATGTGTCTTACCTTAACTGGGTTTCCTTATTTGTTACAGGAGTGAAAATAACAGGCATGTGTGATTTCAGTGACACACTGTGATTTTTGTAAAAAGTACAAAGCATCTCTCCAATGTTCTGTCATATAATGTTTAATCCTGGCTGCTTTTGCATTTCATTAAATGATCTTTAAAAAACAATTGCTGAGTCACTCCTTCAGCTGCCTCACTATTTTGCAACATTTCTTATTATACTAGCCATGCTGAATGTGACATTAATGTAGTTTGCATCCCCTCGTTCAGGAGCTGAAAGAGAAGAAGGAAAAGCACGAGGAGAAGTCTGCTCGCAAAGACAAGAAAGAGATCATAGAGGTAATTGGGCCTGTATTTCATGCAGGAGACAGAGATGAGGGGGCATGGCAAGAATGAGGCAGAAGAAAGAGGGCGAGGTGAGGAAATGCATGGGTCTGCCCACATCTCACTTTTTTGATGGACCTTCTGCATTGCTTCTAATGATCATTATTGAACCAAGCCTATGGTGCTTGAAATGATGAAACAATAAACATAGTCTATGAGTTGAAAAAAGTTTTTTGGCCTAAAGGGGAATGACAATGCCAGCCATCACCTTTCTTTGCTACCAACTGATAAAGCTTTGGCGTTGCAAAGTAAAAGCATGCCTCTGAAAGCAGCATGGTGGTGTAGTTTCCAATCCCTCTTTTCATAAGTGAACTTTCCATGAGACCCTGGGAAGAAGTGGAATAGAATCTTATCAGCAATAGAAGACCCTGGATGACGGACCAAACCAAAGAATGAACAGACAAACATTGCAGAGTAGTTCTCTGGCTCAGACTTCAGGCATTGAGAACTGAAGACCTGGGGTAATGCAGAGTCTAGAGAAGGCAATAAAAAGTTAAAGGGCCAGTGAGGCTTCCCAAGGTTTGTTCCTAGAATTCCATTGTGAGAAAAACTAGGAAAGGAACAGGAACCACTCCCTTTCTCTCCCTTCATAACAAATAGCAGGTAGAGAAAGGGGCAACCTAGATGGTTTTCAAATGCTGTGTGAGTTTTTCATAAATCTGTCATTCTTTTTTTTCCTGGTAAGTACTTTGTGGTTAACAGCTGCACAGTTGGCAGACATTCCAAAATATGTGGCTGCTTTTGGCTTAGCTAGGCTGTCATTAGGTCAGTTCTTTTGTATCTGTATCTTTTTTTGGAAACCATGGAGGGAGTCCATGCAGATGGCAGAAGCACAGAGGGCAAGTGAGATTGCTGTTAGCTACCAAAACCCCTTCTACATCTTGGAGCATGCTTTGAAGAAAACCAGCAAATGGTTGTGTAGGTATTAGGCTAAGAAGACACAATTTAACGTTTTATTCTCAGAATGGGCATGGGTTGATTGCATCCCTAGAAACTTTCCAGATTTGGTATGGTATTGGTGGATAAAGTTGCTCCCCCCTACAATAAAAATACATCCACCTTTCAAGGAATTTTTTTTCTCTGTGCAGAGAAGTACAAAGACTGGAGTGGAGTTTGGAGAAAAATGATAGATACAAAAGCTCTATCCCTAATCTGTATAATCCAAAAGTCTTGGTGACAAGATAACTTGTGCTCTATCCAAAATTAGATGAAAATGAAGAAGTCCCTAAGGGAAAAGTAGGAAGAAGTACAAGGAGGACTTTCACATAATCCGTTAAAAATATATTGCTGCAAAAGACTACATTTACATAGTACAGCATTTTGTTTCTAACTAGGGCTTATCACATATTTACACTGTTCCATATGATTCTTTTTTCCATCCTTCTCCTGCATAATTCACAGTAGTGTCCCAAAACTTTGATTCAGCCTTTTGCATAATATTTCTTTTTTTTAATCAGAGTAACCTATAAAAACAAAGATGAAGTGGAGTGCACAGTAACAAAGTTACTGTGGAATGGTTCCATAATTATAAATAAAGCAGGTATCAAAGATACTCAAAGGTGTTAGTCACAAAGTATTTGCTAGGAAAAATAATAATGACAGATCAATGAAGATCTGACCCAGCATTTGAAACTCATAATTAGGATTTGATATGTGGCTGAAAATCTTTCAAGTGATAATGTCAACACATTTAAAAGAAATATGTCTAGGCTCTTAGCAGTGAATCTGTTGTTGAAATGCCTAATATAGTGTGTGGAATGTGCATGCATCCGCTCTGATTCTTACTCTATCCCCATACAGGCTTGCCAGCCACTCTAGAATGATAGCTGTGCTTTGAAAAGCAAGACAGCTGTTGGTATAAGACGACGAAAAAGAAGTATGTTCATAGCACAGTCCTGCTGATGAAAATAAGCAGTTTTGGTCCTGAGAGTTGCTAGAATTCTCAACGACTCAAAAGAAGAGTGAGCTATATGTGTAATAGAATAATGGTGGCTATAGTTTCAACCTGTCTTGGGGATAGAAGCTGAAAGATATAAATACAGCCAAAGACTGCTGGGGTTAGCTTTATGAGGATAATGGATTGAACACCTGTTTGGCAGGTGACACTTATCATGGAACTTTCCTTCATGCAGGATGATGAAAATGGGGCTGAGGAAGAAGAAGATGATGAAGATGCAAATCCTGAGGATGTAGATGATGAGGATGAAGAAGATGAAGGTAAGAGCAAGTCAGCCACACAGTTCATAAATTTTTGGTAAGTGAATTTCATGGGTAGATTAATTAGCATTGATTTACTCTTTATTCTAATTCCAAGATGATGAGAATGAACGGGAACCAGATACACATGCAGTAAAACGATCTGCAGAAAAGAAGCAGGAAGAGGTGAGTAGGAACTCTGTTTAATGTGTTCAGGAATTTCTTAGTAGGAATATACAGGGAAAGCAAGCAACAATATAGTACCTAAGTACCCAGGGGCTGATTCAACACTACAGCAATTTATTTATCAAATTTAGACACTGCCCCTCTCACTATGTAAATGACTCTGGATAGTTTACAATTTCCTTTGTATAAAGGCAACAGATACGATGATTGAATATATAAGTATGTTGAGAAGTTTTGGACTAAGTGTGTCTTCATTCAGAATTTCTAGGGATCATGGCAAGGTTTGCATCTGAAACCGCAGGCCTAGGCATGAACTGATAGCTAACAAGACATTGCCCTTCTTTCCACCATTTTCATAACAATTTATGAAACCTGTTTTTAGGATTCCGTAGAAATTTTAATTCCCGAAGACAAGTAGAATATAGAATGGAGTTAGACAATTTCTAACATGAGGCAAGATTTTGGTGGCAGTCCCTCCATGGAGATTGGTGGTAGTGAACCTTGATTGTTCTTCATTCCCCAGTCTTGCTCGTCCCACAGACTTGCTAGTCAGTAAACAAAAAGTAACACAAATGGATCAGACTGACTGCACTTTTGGGTATCAAGATGAAACTGATAATAATACAATAGCTGCACGTCTGGATTTTTATCATTATTTTAAAAAGTTAACATATAATGGAACCTCACTGGTAAAAATATCAATATCTTTCAAGATTGTGGCTATTTTTCACACATTAGATCATAGCTTAAAATTGTCCTCAGATCATAGCTTAAAATTGGAGGTGGTATCTGGAATCCAAAAGAGTTATTATTGTCAGGCAAGAAATTTAACATTATAGGCACAAATAAAGAAGATATATATATCTATGTGTCTTGTGGATCCACAGCAGTGATTATTTTACAGAAACCTCTGGGATTCACTTTCCAAATTGCTGGCTGGCGCAACCGATGCATCAGTTCTTTGATTTTCCACTCACCAATCGACTGAGTTAGAAGTGCCTGTATTAAAGCCAATGTGTTTCTTACCAAATACATCCACCTTTTTCTGTTGAAGGATGAAGTTGACCCGAAAAGAAAGAAGACAGAAAATGGCTCTTCAGCTTGATCCTCTTGGCTTCATCTACATCCTCTTCTCCGCTGTCCAACTATCCGCACACCTTCATTCCTCTGTCTGTGCAGGCAGCCTCTGTAGTGCTGTAGCTGCAGATGAGGAAGAAGAGGAGTTCAATGTGCTTTCTGTCAAGAGGAAGCTGAAGGAAGCTCTTCTCCAGCTCCAAGATCTGTTTCCATATTACAGTGCTCTCTACAGTTTCATTATCCTTCACCCTCCATTCAGATAGCTCCAGTCTTTAGAAACATTGCTTCCTCCGATCTCTTCCCAGAACACCCTCACAATTGCTGCCTGAGATCCTCACACCTCCTCAGCTTTCAACACCTCCTTGCAAACTCCTCCCTGCTCCCATCCAGCACTTCACCCCTGCCCGTTCCTCTTGGCCCCTTCCACAACCTTGTGGAGTTTCTATGGTGCTGAAAGGGTTAAATCACATTTGGCACACAGGAAGTCCAGGGCCAGGGAAATTTGCCACGATGTGTTCCTGGGCTGTGCCTGTTCCCTTTCTATTGCAGGAAAAAGTCAAAATGTAGTGATGGTGGTGATGATGATAATACAGTGAAATGTGTTTTACTTAAAAAAAAATATTTACAGTTTTTAATTAATGCATTTTGTACAAATTTAAATGACAGGCAGCAAGCTGAATCTGGTGAACTTTTTTCTTCCTGGAGGCAAAGCTTGTTTTTAATGTGTAAAGTAATGTGTGATTCAGTGTGGTTTTTTTTCCCATTTTGGGTGTTTGTTATTTTTTAATTAGGGGACCAAAGTCTGATTTCTCCCTTGTTCCTGTCAGGTTCTTCGGTTGTTTTTCTTTGTAAATTAAAGCAGATCCATCTGCAGTATTTTCTATGGCACAGACATTATGAGGATGAGATATATAAATATATATATTGTTTAGCACTGTAAATAAAAAACCTTTCAAAAAGATTTCAGATAATTTTTGCTTTGGAAAATTTGCCATGCAGATGGCACAATCATCTGCATTCAGTTCAAGTCAGATCTAGTACACAATAATTTATTTTTCTTAAACTAACAAACCTTACTAACTTAACAATACATTCTATTCCTAGTTGGCATTTAATCATCTCCCGTTTGTAGTTATATTTTAAAAAGTTAGGGATAAAAGAAAGGCCATAGTTTGATGATAGATTTAGATGGAAACACCCTTTAATTATTCCCATACGTGAGAAAAACCAGTCAGCTGTGGGGCTGAAAAATAATGGTACAGGTAAGAACAAAAGATACTTATTCTGTCAGATCAAAGACACATTTATTCCTCCATTCTGATGCCTTGATGACTGATCCAGACCTTCTGAAAAGCCTATAAGCAGCAGACACGTGTATGGATCTCCAACTTTTGTTGTCCAGCAAATGGTTTTGAGATTATAGTCATTTGAAGCTGATAGCTAGTAGTCACTGATACCTTCCTTATGCATTTATTCCCTTTTATACTTCTCCAGCTTGGTTGTTAATCCTGATTTTTGGTAACAAAATCTGGAGTTTGTTATTATGCAAAGAAAAATATTAGAAATGTAGTATTCTGGGGGAGAGAAAGGGAAAAAAACCCCATTTTCTTTACGCTGTGCATAAATCTATCTTAATTCTACAGGAGCCAAAAAGGGTAAGAAGAGTTACACATAGTAACAATCATGAATAAAAAACATGGTTTCAGAATCTTTTCATAAAACTATAGTGGAGCTTCCTTTTGAAGTTTTTGTGATGACTTTGTAATTTTGTGAATCAGTTTTTCAGTGATCAACAATGATCTGTTATTTAGCTTAGGATATGTGATACACTTAGTGCTAAAAGTGAGCAGATTTCAACCTACAGGTAGTCCTCACCTTATGACCACAATTGAGCCCATCATTTCTGTGGTTAAGCAAGGCAGTTGTTAAGTTAATTGTGCCCCATTTTACAGCCTTTCTACCACAGTTGTTAAGCAAAGCCGTGCAATTGTTAAGCGAATTTGGCTTCCCCCATTGACTTCGCTCATCTGAAGCTGGCTGGTAAGGTTGCAAATGGTGATCAAATGACCCTGGAACAGTACAAAAAATACATGCCAGTTGTTGAGCACCTGGATTTTGATCCTGTGACCATGGGGATGCTGTAATGGTTATAAGTGAGATTTAGTAATAAATCATTTTTTCCAGTGCTGTTGTAAATTCAAACGGACACTAGATGAATGGTTTTTAGTTGAGGGCTACCTGAATATGCTTTCTCTATACGGAAGCCTGTTAGCAAACTCCTGGAGGTGAGGGATTACTATTTTATTAGATTGCAGTTCTATGCAAGATTCCTTGAGTTCTAGTTAATGGTTGGATTGACCATCGGGAAAGTTTTTACAGCATTGTTCTGTCCCTATATTGAATTACCACAGATTCAACCAATGCAGTCTCAAGCATTTATAGGTTTGGCTGGAATCAGAGCATCATAATGCTGGAGAGGGAAATGAAACAAGTTGTACTGAACACAGATTGTGCAGCAGATGCCCCACAGAATCTACACATTTCCTGCTTAGAACAAAGAATCACAGACTGATCCTCTAAAAAGGAGTTGGACCAAAATGTGGGAAGGTATAAAGGCAAGGAATAACTTTTGATGAGAGGACTATTTGGGAGGATTGGCTATGGATAGGTAAAAGGGAATTCCTTGGGAGAGGTTTGGCATTAGAGGCATTGTACATGGACAATACTGTAAATTATATGGAAGCCTTACATTCCTGCTAAGGGGTATTGTAAGATTTACAGGGGCCTGAAAGCCCAGCTGGGTGGAAGCTACCAACTGATCTGAAAAAAAGTTAAGCTGGCTCAGATAATTCTTCCCGTGAAATAAAATGCATGAAACCTACTTACAACATTACGTTTTAAAATGCTACAACAATCATATCACAGTGCAAAGCAGCTTCCGAATGACCAATAAAATAGATGTATAGAAGAGTAAAAATGTCTAGGAGAATAAAAAGGATTGTCTGGCCCTTAAATGGCACTCTTGTGACTCTAGAGAAAGCCTTTGGATACGCTGTTGCTACAAACTGGATTATAGGCGCCATCGCTGAAATCAGGAGGCCTGAGAAGAAAAGCTATTCCTCTCCTTCTAAAAGGACAAGCTCTGAATAGTGAGACAGCCATTTTGGTGGCCATTTTGGTGGCCATTTTGGAGCAATGCTCTCAGCATCAGCCAGGCTCATTGGTTGTTCCAGAGAATATTCCTGTTTCTCTGCATGCATGCAGTTTGCTGCTGAAGTTCTATTTGGGAAAATATTCAAACATAACAGCTTTCCTGAAATCTGAATTCACAGAGTTCCACAAAGGTTGCCTTTCTCAAGCAGATTAGTACCATAAAATGTAATTTCTGCAGTGCTCTAAACCAGTGTTTGGCGACTTTAAAATGGATGCACTTCAAAGCCCAGAATTCTCCAGCTGGCTTAAAGTTGTCAAAGTTGGGAAACACTGTTCTAAATGATCTTTCTTTAGCAATTATAATCAGATTGAGGAAGTTGCATATTCTGATTTGGGACTCTCTTATATCACAGTGCAACTGCCCATTACAGTAGACTGCTTATTGGATTCAGATGATGAAAATTTATATGACTTGTGAATCAGCTCTGAATTTATAAAATGCATTAGCACTTTTCTAATTATTATTCAATCCAATGTTAAAGAGAATGCCCTGAATTTTTGATGTGATTAAAAAAATCACTTTCCTACAATTGATCTAAGAAAGCCTGGATATACAGCATGTGCATGAATTTGGTTCCCTTTGTTCCCTCTGGTGGCCACACTTAGCATTGTTCAGAACAGAAGCCAAGGACAATCTTTGCAAATTGCATGAATAAACTGGATTTAATTCAACTAAATGCCTGTCTCAGGAGCAATCAACAGGCAACTTTTCACAAGGCATTTTGCACTTAACCAGTGACATGAATCATATATGTGTAGTGCATCAATTGTAAAGAAGATATTCATGTTTTTATATAAATGTTATTTCTATACTGCAGTGGCCAGAAAAGCCGCAAATCATTTACAAATTGATTCAGTTTATATACTATTCAAACTGGAGTCATGACTTTTAACTGGTGAAATAGTGCTTCATAATGCAACAATTATTGAACCAAGGTACCTCATATGGAGTAAATTACAGAATGAGTCCAAAATCCAGAACTCATAACTCCCAAGGGAATGAAATTTGGGAATCTTCATGTTCAATGTTCTGTGATAGTTTCCCAGCCGGTCTTGTAAATCCCTCACTCTTTCCCACACCCAACAGCAGCCACTTAATTGCCTGCAGGGAAGGGAAGGAAAGGGAAGGGGGAAAGAAGGAAGAGAGGGAGAGAGAGAGAGGGAGATTTCAGATGCTCTCTACTAGAAGGAAACCCAATGGGGAAGCCAGTCTAAAGTCACTCCTGTTCCCACTGTAGGATGTCTAGTATATTTTAAAAATGTACTGCAATATTCCTGTAGTCAGGAACAAGTCAAGGAGGGTTAGTCCCCCTCTCTATCTTTCTATTTTATATCTCTCTTGTCTTTAAAATACTAGAAATGGAAGCAGTAGTAGAGCATTGTGATAGAAAAGGTAAAATAATATTTTGAGAATAATCTTAATAGAGACATACAGTAGAAGTAAAAATAGTTTGGAATGCAAGGAAAGCTTTTATAAGAGGGTATTTTATACAGTGTAATAGTGACTAAATAGAAAAGGCAAGAGTAAATAACAAGTGATGTTGAATGAAGACAATAAATAGAGAACTATTATCCACCAAATTAAGCTTCTATAGAGGAAATTATCTATGTTACCAGTGAGGGAGATGGAAATAAAAATGAATTAGGCAATAGCATGCCCTGTTCTTTTAAAGGTCATGTAAAGTGGCATGTGAGAAAACCATACCTTTAAGCATGTACTATTTTCTTCTCCTTACTTGGAGGAAACCAGTAACCAAATACAGCTGCTCTCGCTGCTACCAATGGTAAACACTATGCAAAATATTTAGAAAATGAAACCCTCCCAACTTTATAATAAATCCCTGAAGACAGATGAGGCTGCTCTTGTTTCTTTTTTGCCTGCCAAGCATTTTGGCCTGTCAGTGAGTTTTGCAAGCTTCCTGTCAAACAGAATTGTGTACATGCACCAATTGATTATTTCAGCAGGATATCTTTGATGCATTATACATGATTTATCTGTGCAATGTGCATGTAACTGAGGTGTGGATTAATAGAAGTTGGTGGAATCTGCCATTAAGCAAACATCTTTTTTGGATGTGAATTTTTATCATGGTGAGCAAAAGAGAACATTATATTATGGAGCTGATAATTGAATCAAGTTTTGGGAAAAGAAGGTTAATCTGGATCTACTTCCACGTTTCCCATTAACTCCACCTTGCCTTTAGATCTTCAGAGGAGAAACATGCCAATATAATGCACTGATGGACGGCATCCTCCTCATCTCCCAAGGCAATGCAAATTCTTTCTTCTTTCTACCATGACCCATGACTATCACCACCTTGTTGGTTATCCAGATGAGGCAGGCTCAGCAGTCAGTTTTACTGGTAGTAAGATAATTGCCACTTATTATGACACCATCCAAAGTGGGTAAAATCTGTTAGACTGTACCTTGGAGGGGAATCAGATGCCTGGCTATGATTGAAAATAGAGGCAAGACAGGGAAATCAGCAAGCGGGATTATAAATTATCACAACAACTCCAAGATAGGTAGATAGTGTTAGAAATCAGTAGTGAGGAAAGACCCTGTATTTACTCCAAAGTTTTAATTGGATGACCCTGAATTATAGAGCTTTGTAAATAAGGTAAAAGGACAAGATCTCTGTAATCTTTTTCTATAACATATTTTACTTGCATTGTGTTACACACATTAGTCTTTTAAAAATTATTAAATCTTTAGTAGAAGGAGGTCTTCTTCAGTTGTTTGCAATAATAAACCTTCAGAAAGGCTCCAATCCTTTTCAGACAATCCTAAATCTCCTTTCCAAGTTCCCTCTAAATTTGGGGCAGGTTATCCTCCTTCAGTCAAGTTGCTGAAACACTTTGAAGAGTTTTGGATAAACTTCCTTTAAAAGACTTTTTGATCAGCATTAAATCTTTTAGTTAAAAAAATTATAATTATTTATTATTTTCACCATATGACTCTATTGTTTAATTCTCAGGGTACTTGAACTTGTTTATTTCCTATTTGCTTTATGCATTTCATTATGACCATCATATATTATATGGTAATAAGTCTGCATATGGCAAAAGTATAAATCCAGTACATCCATAAAAGAGGTAATTTGTTTGGCTTCTTTAATAAATAACTCTCCACTAAGTCCATATTTGAATCAAGTTTCTCCTTACAGATATATATATATATATATAAATCCTCAATCATTTATTGCTAAAAAAGAACATAACCTTATACTACGATATTCATATGTATTCTATTGTGATGCACAGTGAAATATTGTTCTAAAAAGCAATGGTGGGCAGAGATTGGGTGTCTATTCTTCAGGAATGTCTTTTAAATAGATGAGAATAACACTTCAGGGATTCACATAATTTCTGCTATGTTGCCATTATGCAAATGCCATAAATTGACATAAATTACATAATTTGCATCATTTGGTAATGATATCATTAGCGAATGAGGTTAAATCACTGGAACAAAGCTTGGTAAATTGAGATTTCATTATATTGCATAAGGTTTTTACCATATAATGAAATCATGTCTTTTTAAGATAGTTGCCTAAATACTGTAGCTGCTGAAATGATTGGCAAAAATGGTTCTTGAACCCAGAAATCATAAGCACTTTCAGATGAGTCTTCTATTGTCTTCTTTCATTTATAAACGTTTTGAAGAAGCTGTCAAAGAGGGAAAGACTGACAAACAGACCAATACAGCTCTTGTTCTTTTTTTGGCTAGCAAAATTGTTTTGCCTGCCTTTCATGCACCGATTGCATCAGTTTATTTCAGTTGTTTCAGTTAATTCCCTCACCACCAAATGGATTAGGGTTACTAATAGATTTGCAAATTTGTGTAATCACACAGATTTTAACACCAGTGGGAACAAGAGCCCAAATGCCTTTGGATGTCTTCCAACTGAAAGCACTCCATTATCTATTAGGGGTGGGTGCACTATCACATATTCATATGTTGAAGGTCTCCTTGGTACAAACAGAGTTCATCCCAAATGAAAAGGATGTTTCAACAATGGCTTCAACTATTATTGCTGAATTCAACTATTATTGCTGAATTGGGAATAAACCATGATAGTTGCACTGTTCTTGTTACTTTGCTCATTTGAATTGATTATTTTATGATAAGAAGAGCAACTAAAACTTCACAAATATATTAGGCTATAGAGGAAGATTCATGAATTGCCATCTTGTTGTATACAAAAATTTTATGTCAACCTTCCCCAAAGCTCTCTCCTGGGTGCCTAGATTAGGGATGTGAAAAAGCAGCTTCAAAGACTCATCAAGCCCAATAATCTTCCCCTCTTTTTGATCCACATGGAGAGAAATGATACAGGTAGTCCTCACCATATGATCACAACTGGGCCGAAAATTTCTGTTGTTAAGCAAGACATTTGTTAAGTGAGTTTTGCCCCATTTTACAACCTTTCTTGCCATAGTTTTTAAGTGGATTGTTAAGTTAGTAACATGGTTTTTAAGTGAATCTGGCTTCCCCACTGGCTTTGCTTGTCAGAAGGTTATAAAAGGTGATCACATGATCCTAGGACACTACAACCCGGCAGCTAATTATGAATCAGTTGTCAACCATCTGAATTTTGATCACCTGACCATAGGGTCAGCAATGGTCATAGGTGTGAAAAATAGTCATGTCACTTTTTTCAGTGCCATTGTAAACTTCAAACGGTCACTAAACGAACTGTTGTAAGTCAAGGACTATCTGTACTGCCTAAAACGGCATCTGTATTTCCTGAACATCTTACAGCTGTAGAAATAAGACTACTACTGTAAATTTCATCTGCAAAAGCCCAGAGCGCCACTAGATGGCCACAAGTCAATGACTGCTTCCAAATCAAATTGAGATTTCCTTTCTGGGATCACAGCCTGCAATTTCTGGAGGACAGACTGCTGGCAGGTAATGGGCTGCAGCTCAAAAGGACGGTGAAGAATGGATGCAGCCATACATAAATTGGGCATCTTCAAACAAAGTTTAATTTTAATTTTGTGAAGGTTGAGGTATTAATACGTAACTCCAGATAAGGATTTGGGCATGGGAAGAGGTAACAAGAGAATAACTATATTTGTGAAGAATCAGGAAATATCTAAATTGTCTGATACTAAACATAGAACTATATAAATAAACTGGAGAGCTTGAATTCTTAATTTAAGAAAGCAACTGTTATTATCAGTCATATAACTTAGACTTGGGGGAGGATTTATGAATGTAATATCTTTCAGCAACTGAAAAGTTCAAAAGTATTAGAAGCAATAGAAAGGGAAGAATATTTGAAGTGCATGTTAAAAATACTTATAAGGTAAAGGTAAAGGTTCCCCTCACACATACATGCTAGTCATTCCCAATTCTAGCGGGCGGTGCTCATCTCCGTTTCCAAGTCGAAGATCCAGCACTGTCCAAAGATGTCTCCATGGTCATGTGGCCGACATGACTAAACACCAAAGGTGCATGGAACACTGTTACTTTCCCACCAAAGGTGGTCCCTATTTTTCTACTTGCATTTTTTAATGTGCTTTCGAACTGTTAGGTTGGCAGAAGCTTTCTTTCTTTTTCGTAGGTTTTATGTGTATGTCTCTTTAGCCAGGTTCTACCATATATACATACATATATATATATATATATATATATATATATATATATATATATATATATATATATATATATATATATATATATATATATATGTAGGTCTTTGGTTATTCGGGTTTTCTCCTGCGTAAAATTGGAAGTGTCTTGGCGACGTTTCACGAAGTCTCATTCGTCATCTTCAGGCTGGTGTTTTCGGCTTCGTGCTTCTAGGAGCAAACACCTGCAAAAACCTCAGAACACCCATACAAACATCCGCGAAAACCTCAGGAAACAAATACACACACACACACACACACACAGAGAGAGAGAGAGAGAGAGAGAGAGAGAGAGAGAGAGAGAGAGAGAGAGAGAGAGAGACAGTTGAGGGGGAGGGAGAGAGAGAGAGAGAGAGAGGATTCTTATCTTGTAGAGCAGTGGTTCTCAACCTTCCTAATGCCGCGACCCTTTAATACAGTTCCTCATGTTGTGGTGACCCCCAACCAGGGGTGGGTTCTAAATTTTTTTACTACCGGTTCTGTGGGTGTGGCTTATTTTGTGGGTGTGGCTTGGAAGTCATGTGACTGGGCGGGCATGGCTAGCTGGTCATGTGACCGGGTGACCATGGCTATGCGTATAGGGACTACTCAGAGGGCTGAAAAAAGTCATTTCTGACAGGTCCTTGCATTTTTGACTGGTCCTCACATTTATGACCATCCTCACATTTATGCCCATGCAGCATTCTTAACAACCGTGTCACTCATTTCACAACTGCTTCTCTTCACCATGGTGACAAGATAGGGCAAAAACATAAAATGTGAGGACAGTCGTAACTTCGAGGACTGGTCAAAAGTGCGAGGACCAGTCAAAAATAACTTTTTCAGCCCTCTGAGTAGTCCATATGCACAAAAGGACTACCCAGAGGGTTGAAAAAAGTGATTTCTGACAGGTCCTGGCACTTTTGAATGGTCTTCGCACTTATGACTGGTTATCATTTATGCCCATTGTAGCATTCTTAACAACCGTGTCACTCATTTCACAACTGCTTCTCTTCACCATGGTGACAAGATAGGGCAAAAACGTAAAATGTGAGGACAGTCGTAAGTTCGAGGACTGGTCAACAGTGCGAGGACCAGTCAGAAATAACTTTTTCAGCCCTCTGAGTAGTCCATATGCATAAAAGGATACAGCAATAGAGAGGGATGAAGGAAGGGAAGGGAAATTAGAGTAGGAGTGAGTGTAAGAGAGGGAGGAAGAGAGGAGGAGAAGGAGAAAGGAAGAGGAAGTAGGGAGGAGAAGAAGAGGGGGAGGAAGAGAAAGTAAGAAGGAAAGAAAAGAGAGAGGTGGTAGGTTTGAGGAGAAAGATTGCTGTACAATAAAAAAGATGAAAGGGAAGAAAGCCAACCCCAAACAAATATAAAGATATTAAGATAAAGAATGAATTGTTAAACTTTAAAGAATAAAAGAGAACAAATATGAATAAATAACAATAATTAGAAACACACATACAAACATACAATGTATTTTCTTTGAACAGAGTATTTGGCCGGTTCACAAATTTAAACAGTGTTTAGTCATTTCAATTAAATTTACAATTTCTATACTTCCTTTTTGCCATATTTATTCCTCATCTATTTTTGTAAAAAACCAGTATTACCCTTCATCCTCATCTCTAATCTTAATCAAATTCAATTTTTCCCTTCTATTCTATATTATACTCCTTCCCGTTGTCATCTATTTTTATATCCATCCTCACATTGGTTAATTATGTAATATTACAGTTGTTTAATATAAATTCAACATTTTAATATAAATCAATTAGTTATATAACTATCTTTTTGTATATTAATCAATATGAACATGAATATTCCAATTATTTCCATGCAATCCAATTTCTTACAAATCAATTAATTATATTTACCAATAATAATAAACCAGATAATTTCCCCCATATATTCCTCCAAACCACAACTTAACCATTTCTGCTTTCAACACAATATACAATTAATAGTATCTCAATTATTACAATTCCCTAGTTAAATAGAGCTTTTTTTCTTTTGTGTTTTAAAATCTTGAACTCTCCTCTTTTTCCCTAAATTTCCCATTGTTTGCACCTACCTTTTTTGGTGAGGAAAAAGAAAAGAAATCTGCCTGCCTAATTTTCCAACGTTGCAGCAACAGCAAAGCCAACAGCGTGCTTTACTTTCAGTTTCGTTTTTCAGCATAGCTAGGGGGAAAAAAAATCTGCTCCAGCAAGCAGCAGAGCCCTGAGCAAAACAGCTGAGAGCAAATCAGCTGAGAGTCGGGAGCTGATCTAATCAAGGGCTAATTAGCCTATGCTGAAGCTCCGCGGGCCAATAAAATTACAAAAAAACACCAAACCATTTGTTAAATTGTTGGCTCGCCCATCCCTCGCCCACCACTATTTATTGGCAATAAATAGTGGTGCGGAGGGGCGGGGCAAGGGGCGGGACGGAACCAGCAGAATCCCACCACTGGCTATAGGGCGGCCCTTTGAAGCCCCGCGGCAAGAATTTAAACAGTTTTTTTTCCTCTAGCCATCAACTGGGACTCAGGAGGCAGCAATAGATTGGGAGTGGGCGGGGTAAGCGAATGGCCGGCGATCCAACAGAGCAGCGAGTGAGGGTGAGTGAAGGCATGGGGGGGGGCGAGAGAGGGCTTTGGCCAGATGTAGGTGCTGGGGAAATGCTTGAGAGGAAGAAAGAAGTGTTCAGTACTGCATGATGTAAACCCAGATTACTCACTGGGGTCACTAATAATGAAGCTAATACTCAGATGTTTTGGATACATAATGTGCAATGGTAAATGGGAATGATTTTAGGAGACAGAAGGGAGAAACTCAGACTAGACAATCATCATGCAAAAGGTATCTCAGCCCACAGAAGGAAAAAGGTTGTGGGAAGTGTTTCAGAAGGGACCCTCCCTAGTATTCTGGAAAGTAAAGGTAAGAGGGGAGGCATGTGCAAGATTCTATTACTGCATCCGTACAGTAAAGGTAGTGTTATTCATGGTTTGTGCTTCTTGTCTGGATTATCGTGAAAGGTGACATAATGCACACACATAATGTGTGCAGGCAAAAAAATACTGAGGAATACCCTAGGACAGGGGTTGGCAACCCTAAAAACTCAAAGAGCCACAAAGATCTTAACCGGAAGCCCTTGTTCAATTCTGGAGCCGACTGGAAGTCCAGTTCCCCCATCATAGTCTCCTTCTAGCATGGCGGATGAGCGTTGTGTAGATGGGCCAGAACGGGGCGACGCAAACTCTCAGGGACAACGACCCTATTTCCCCAAAGGAGACAACCCCTTTGGGTGGACAGCTCATTTAGCCGTCGGAAAAAAGGAAGGAGATCCGCAGGCATGGGACCCTTAGGCCATCCCCTGCGGACCCAATCCAAAACTTTGGAAACGGCAGGGTCCGCCAAGGACCCAGCGCTGATGTCAGAAGCAGTCAAGGGAAAATCGAAGTCCTCAACAAGGAGAACTGATGAGGCGGGAGCCGGATCAGAGGCCGGGGCGGGCACCGGGCACCGGCTCAAAGCATCGGCATGCGCGATGGCTGAGCCAGGCCGGTAAATCAGGTGATAGGAATACCCGGCCAGAAACTCCGCCCAGCGGGACATGCGGGGCGAAATCATGACCGGGGTTTGCCGATCACCGGCCAGCAACCCCAGAAGGGGTTTTGTGATCTCCTGACAAGCAAAGTAAATGGGGAAGCCAGATTCACTTAACAACATATTGCTAACAACTACAATAATTCACTTAACAACATTGGCAAAAAAAGTCGTAAAATGGGGCAAAACTTACTTAACAAATGTCTCACTTAGCAATGTAAATTTTGGTTGTAAGTCGAGAACTACCTATAATTGTAAACATGGCCAGATGTACCCACAGATATTGACCGTTACTGCATGTTAACTTTTCATGGAGACTTCACTATTGACCGCTCTTCTTCTAGTGCTCTGCCCATGCATCCAAATTTCTCCAGTGGTTTGGGTACCATTCCTGAGAAAATCTACACATACAAGGACAATCAGGGAAGAGAAAAGAGAAGTCCCATTGCACAAATGGATACCAAGTCACACAAATTATTCACAAAAAATACAAAAATATTCATACTGTATAAAATAAACAATAGTCATAAAATAATCCAGGCAAATATCAAATTAAAAAGCTAGAATAAAACAAACAAATCATTCAGAAAATGTTGCCCGGAAAGGCTTAAGAAAAGAACAAAATATTTGATGGAAACCAAAAGGTTTATTTAAAATTCTAGTTGTGAATGGATTAACAATATAGTAAGTAAAATATGCTAGATGAAGTTTCCTCATGAATGGGTCATTTCACGTTTGAGATGCAACATTTGATCAATTGTTCTTACCGGCTTCTCTTCACTTCAGAAGTCTGAAATACATGAAGGGAAGCCTTTGGCAATTACTGGAAGAATCAAGCAGATTTTTATTCATAAAAAGTGTTGATTCTACAGATATAGAGAGCTGAATATTTTATTTATAAATTTAATTCGTGTAAAGCTGGGAAACTCAAGCCTCCAAATGTTACTTAACTCCCTCAGCCCTTCCCTGGTTATAGACTATAAAGAATAGTAGCAAATTTTTAATGGGTTTGGAAAGGGTCAAGACCCAGTGGGGTTATTCAATGGCACATTCCCATAGCTGAGTAGCAACTCTGTTTTGAACTTCCTGGGGCAACGTGCAAGGTCAGAAGCCAGTCTCTGAGAATTGTGGAAGCGTCATTCAGCCAAAGCATGTTATTGTTACAGCAGAACTCAGAGAAAACTTTCTATTAAGATATACAGCAAAGACATCCTATGAGGATGGAAAATTGGTAAAAATGTTTTGGCACGTAAAGTCAGTGGAAAATAAGTTATAATGTACCTCTTTCACATATTCAAAACAAACACCATGAATTCCAAATTACTCATGAATAATGGTAGCACTTTTACAGATGCCTAAAACAGACTTACCTATCACCTGAAAGAATAGTTTGTACAAAAAACAGCTCTTTGTTTTTCTGCAAATTCCAAAAGCTGGCTTGTTGTTGCTTTCAGCTTAAACATCTTCCCTCTTGTTGAATAAATTGAAGAAATGCAAGAATTACAGGTAGACAAGTACCAGAAGAAAACAAGAACAACTACTGTTTATTCAAGGCCATTGTAGTGGTTAGAGTGCCAGACTTGGACCAGGGATGATGTAATGATAAGGTCTCCAAGTCAAGCTATATGCAGTGGCTTTATTGACATAATCGTATTACTTCCATGGTAGCATTATGAAAATGGTTTACCATTCCTTTCATCATCAAGATACTTTTTTTTTTAGTTCACAGTCTACTTCATAACATTATAACCATAGGATTTCCTGGTGTTTCCCATTCAGGCACTATTTCTTCACTAGAATAGAATGACAGGAAATTTTATACCATTTCAGACAAATGGTTGTCCAACCCCTTCTTAAAACTTCCAGTGTTGGAGCATCCAAAGCTTCTGGAGGCAAGTTGTTCCATTGATTAATTGTTCTAACTGTCAGGTTCTAGGCTGCTTCTCTCTTTGATTAATTTCCATCCATTGCTTCTTGTCCTGCCTTCAGGTGCTTTGGAGAAGAGGTTGATCCCATCTTCTTTGTGGCAACCCCTGAGATATTGGAATACTGCTATTATGTCACTCCTAGTCCTTCTTTATCCCTGTACATCTTTATTAAGCTCAATTAAGATTGGCCAGATGCTGTCACTTAGCCAATTCAAAATCCCATTCAGGCCTGAAATTGATTTTGACTTTGAAGTTTGTCTTCCAAAGATGATTTTGGAAGCTTATCCTCTTTCAACTGATTCTAAATTATTATGAGACAAAAGAGGAGGAAGGTGTACCATATATGTCTTGATCTCCAAAGCCAAACAAATGAAACTTCAGAACTAAGCAATCATCACAATTATGTTATTTACCCTGAGGTAATGTTAAATCATTTTTAGTTTGGTTGTACATCTATATCCTTCCCTAGGCATTTTGGAACATCTACACACTGGCATCAACTACCTCCTCAGGCTGTAATAAGGCAAGATCCACAATTATATAGAAAGTTCAACTCACATTCAAATGAATTTACACAGAACTTCGCTTCAGATCTCCTTCCCCCTTCTGTCCTTCTTTCCTTGCATCATAAACATTCTAGCTATAGGCATTTCAGAGAATTTACCCTAACAACCATTTTCTGATAATATACAAACTCCACTATTCTAGATTTCTGTTTTTCAGTTTTCTTTTCTGGGAATGGCTTAGGGGCCTTCTCATAAGGCTCAAATATTTCCTATGAATGTCATTGTAAACAGCATTGTTTAAACAAATGGCCAAAGAAAATACACAGTTCTTTTCCATCTCCAGATCAGTGTTAGTATTTGGCCTTCATGGCTCAAGAAAAAACATAGATGCTGGTGGCCCTGCAAAGTTTTAATAAGCATATTGTTAAGGAAAAAAGAAAAAGAAAGAAGACCCTGTCTGTATTTTTATACAATAAGTTCCTTCTCTCTGATACACATTCCAAAATAGCCAGAAAAGAAACTCCTTTATGAGGAATAATTCTCTGAATGTTCAATCACGTTTGCACAATGAACAAATGACCAAATTTTGATAAATTGGTAATTGACAAAGGGTTATTCTGCCACTGGGCAAAAGTAGCCTGGGCTAAGAAGAGGTGGCATTAACAAAATTATTTCCTGGCCATTTCTTATTTATTTATTTATTTATTTATTTATTTATTCATTCATTTATTTATTACTTCAATTTATATGCCGCCCCTCTCCGAAGACTCAGGGTGCCTTTCTTCTGAGCCCTGATCCATCAAAGTGGGATCAATGCAATTAATTCCTTTTGATAAATGCAGAAAGAAGTAGGATAAGTCATGTATAATTCTTTTGAAAAATATCAACATTTTTTTCTGGATCAAACTTCTTCTTTGGCTTTGAGGAAAATGTATAGGTGAACTAGTAAGATTATGCTTGTTTATCTACCAGCTTTAAATCAAATTGGTTCCTTTGAAACCAATTTTGGGAACACTTAAGGGTCCCTGGCCACTTCAATTAGAGGGACTCCATTTGCCCCTTGCTATGAGAAACAAATTTGGGGATCTGTGTTTGTGTGTTAAGTAAGATCTATGCTTATGAAGCACTTTGAACATCATGAATTATAGCTAGTTCTTCGCACAGTCAGCCAGATGTTTAGAGTGGATTTGGCATTCTTATCCACCTATCAAGTTCTTTCCAAGGACTTGGGATAATCAGATGTTGCTGTGGTTGATGGTATCAAAGGTATTATTGCAGGATGTGAGCTGTTCTGAGTAAAGCTGCTTTTTGCAATTCATTGATGGTGATTTTCTCAATGCCAATGGTTTTCAAGGGCTGCTCCAGTTTTTTTAGTGTTGCACCCAAGGCACCGGTTATTATTGGTACTATTTTTGTTTTCTTTTGCCATAGTCATTCTACTTCTATGTGCAGGTCATTGTATTTTGTGATTTTCTTCAGTTCTTTCTCTTCTCTTCTGCCATCTCCAGATATTACTATTTTTATTACTTCAAAGAAAGTCATGAATAAAAATATCAGAAAGGGGAAAATGTCAACACTTCAAAGAAAAATACACCAAGGGTACTTCCTGAGAAATTAGCCCTTATATATTTTCCACTGCAAGCAAAAACAATAGTTAATGAGTGGACTAAAAGAGAAAGAAAGAAAATGTTATTGTGGTCATTAACCAGCAGAGAAAATGAGAAAGAAACAGTTTCCATTGAAGAGTGCTTTCAGAACCATTCTGCCTTCCTGCACATGTTTTTGTTTTTTTGCTTTTTTTTTTTAATTGGGGCTAATTTCTCGGCTGTGACGTTCACTCCAATGCAATCAGGAAACCAATAGCCCATCTGCAATATAAGGGCAACCTTAAGTGTCCTTTGATCAGAAATTCATCTTTCCTACCTTTGTCTGAATCTCTTGTGCAAACCAGGTCAATCCATCCACTCCCATTCAAAGCCAGGCCAACTGGCAAGGGGTTGAGGGGGCTGGAGGATTCACCTATCTCTCGGATGCCAGGATGACTCTAGTCCTGCTTTTCTGCACTCTTGTTCTCATTCTGCAGGTGACCAGTGGTAAGATAGGGCAGGTGGGGGTTCTTTCTTTACCATGGGGGGTGGGGGTGGGGGGGAGAAAATCTGCATTAATTGTTTTGTATCAGTTCCTTGCATTGGAGCCCTTGTTGCCTAATATGCTATTCTCTAGCTTTGTCTTCCATGTTTTAAAGCCACAGATTGTCCCCTTCCGAGTCTTCTTTCAAATACCTTTATCTTGTTTGGGCTCAGAGCTGAGCTATTTTCATAATGTCTTTTATTTTGCATTTGGGTCAATAATTTTCCTGCAGCCAGAAATATACCTTATTTAACAGGAGAGAAGTACAGGGTGTGGGGTGAGGAAGGCACACATGTGACCCTTCCTTGCTACCTGAGTCCCCAGATGGTGAAAGACAACTTGAGGCACCTGTACAAAGGATTAGAGGTTCACTGGGTGCGTCATGGAGGCAGGTAAGACAAAATGACCCAGTTTTATCTAATGTGGAATGGAGGGCGGAGCAGTTCTATTTTATAATTCCACTTTTTCCTTTTCCCATTCCCCTTTCCTTTTTTCTTTGTGACTAGTTCTTCCATGAAACATCATTTGGTGCTCAAGGTGAAGCCCAGTGGGCTTAAGAGTCTGGGCCATTCCATGATGCGCCGAGTAACTGTCTGGGACACTGGCTTTCTTAAGGGGAATTTTTCACTCCAGATTAAGCCATTGCTGAAGGAAGATGCAGGAACCTATGAGGCACGAGTGAGACATGGGAACGAGGGCTGGCACTGCCTGGTGGAGCTTGGTGTGATGTCAGGTAGGTGGATGGGATAGCTGCTCAAAGATAAAAGTAACCCTCTGAGAGGAATGGAGACTCTCACAGGGACAAAGCCTGAATCTGGATCTGGCTGGAATCCTTAAAAAGCTTGGATTGCTAAGCAAGCAGCGATTCTGAAGTTGCATGCATCTACGGGATTCAACATTTCAAAATGATTCATGTCCCCGATTGAGTAAAAGCAGTAAGGTAACTAAGACTATGTGGGACATGAAAGTCCCCACCATCTTACCTTGTTATTTTCAGCATTTTTTCCTGTTAACAGTATCAAAACCGGGGTGGTAAAGTGCTTCAAGAAACCATGATTTCCCTTCTTTTCTCACTCCCTTCCTGCATATCATAAAAATAGGTCTTCTGAACAAGGCAGGCCTGACAATCAGTACATCAATAGTCCCATAGTCTAGGATCAAAGTATCCTATGAATATTACTACGCAATTTTCCTTTTCTTAACAGTCACTGCTCATCCTTCTCGTCCTCTAATTGAGTCTGAATCGGTCAGGCTAAACTGCAACTCCAGCCACCCAGGAAATCCTACCAACATCCTCTGGTTCCACAGAAATGTCCTCGTTCGCACCTCCTACAGGCTTCATCCTATGGGTCAAACCCTGCTTATCACTGAATCAGACAGTAGTGACGTTGGGCACTGGGTTTGCCAACTCACCTTTGCAGATGGGGAGAGAATTGCAGTCAGATACAACCTGCAAGTTATAGGTGAGATCCATCTTCTCATCTCATCTTCCCTTTTCTCACATTTCTTCTCTTTGGGGGGTGGGGGAGAACCAGCGTAAGTAAAAACATGCTTATTTTGCTCTCATTCTTAGTATGCTTGAATGAGTCAGAAAGACCATTGAACACTGAATTCTAGCTATAGCTCATTTTTGCACCCTCTGATATCCCACCGCTAAACACAGAGTGTTATTTTTATTATCTCCTCCATAGGATTTACTGAGCAAGCCCCCTCTGTCATCTATACAGCAGCTGGATCTGATGCTTATCTGCCCTGTGTCCTGAATTCCAATCCCATGAACTATGGAATTTCAGGGGTCGCCATCCAATGGAGATACATGGCAGGGAGAGAACTGGAGGCTAAACCCATTCCCAGTTATGAAAACCATCAAGATTTCACTCTTCATCTCCCAGCTGTTGGATTAAATGATGCAGGCCAATATCTCTGCGAGATCACCATCCAAGGCGTTACTATAATTCAGAATGTTACTCTGGCAGTGATGGCAGGTGAGGAACAGACTTGTAGCAGGTCCATTCTTCTCTTAAGGGATTTCCCCTGAAAGTTAAGGGAACATAATCCATCCTACCTCCTAGCATCCTGAAAAAAATTTGAACTGGTAGCACATTTCTCTTATGAGGCAGGAGCATGGGCCACCAGAATACTTACCACTTTGGGATAATTGGATGTTTCCTATCATTCCCAAAGATTCCTATCATTCCTGCTATTGGCCAGGCTATATGTAAAGATGGAACTGATGGCCAATGTAGAGTGTAAGAGGGGAGGCAAGCAGATCAAAAGACTTGTAGACTTAAACTCAGTCAGAATAGCTATAGAACAAAACTCTTCACCTTTTTCTCTTGTGAACAATTCTGAGAGTAGATGATCCACCTCTATTGGGTGAAACCTATAGAGACCTTCTCAGAAAGATATATTTTAATGCATAAAATAAAATAGATTATTATGGAGGGAAACCAATTATGCTCAAATTTTAATCAAAAGAGTAAAAAACAACAGATACATAATAATGTATCAATATGATATCCTTTCTTAATCCATTAAATGGACAACATGACAATATTGTTTTTTAAGGTATAATCATTTTAGATAGTTGGATTTATTGAAGTTAACAAACATTTTTGGAGTCTATGGGCAATACATTACTTTGTTGCCTATATACATTATGACATGTCAAACTAAAATTTAGCTGAAGATCAGTAAAAATAGTTATATTCTTTTTCATACAAATTCATAGAATGTAATCTATCCACAGATTGTATGTGAAGAACCCCTGCTCCAAAGTTATATAGTAAAGAGCTTCCCTTAAATTTTTAAAATGCTTGTATTGCTCATATGAGAGCCAGAATGGTGTAGTTATTAAGGAATCAGGTTAGAAATAGGAAGATTGTGAGTTCTAATCCTACCTTGGGCAGAAGCTGGCTGGGTGACTTTGGGCTAATCACTTTGTCTCAGCCCTAGGAAGGAGGCAATGGCAAACCACCTCTGAAAAACTTTGCCAAGAAAACTGCAGGGGCTTGTCCAGGCAATTTCTGAGAATCAGACACAACTGAACCAGGGGGAGAGGGATTTCTTATCCAGGAAAGAAAATCCAAGGCTGATATTCTATGATTATTTATCTGAGACTCAGCCAGAATGAATGGAAACTCTGAGTCATATTTGGTGGTACTGAGCCTGGTGGTGGGCAGGCGTGATGCAGGGTTGTTTTCCCACTCTTCTAAATTCTTGCCTTACCCACCCCTCATATCTGTACTCAGAGCTTTCAGTACTGTAGATATTCATAGCTAGAATTCTTCATAGGCAGTTTTCTAGTTACTTTTACTAGAAACATTACCGTTTGTTAAAAGTTTGCCTGGCTTGATTTTTTTCTGCTTCTGGGAAAATGAGTTTTGAGGAAACTTGAGAAAGAAATCTCCAGGAGATTCTGAGTTCTAGTCCTGCTTTAGGCATGAAAGCCGTCTGGGTGGCTTTGGGCTGCCAGTCATTCTTTCTCAGCCAGTCAGGGTTGGGTGACAAGCCAACCAGTCAATTTATTGCACAACCAATGCACGGCAATAAAAATAGCACTTAGACGTACATACCACCTCACAGTGCTTTATAGCACTCTATGGACGGTTTACAGAGTCAGCATATTGCCAACAATCTGGGTCCTCATTTTACCAACCTCAGAAGGATGGAAGGTTGAGTCAACCTCGAGTCCTGTCAGGATGAAACTCCAGACTGTGGGCAGAGTTACAGATAAATACAGATTAACAGAGTTGGAAGAGACCTTGTAAATCATCTAGTCCAACCCCCCCCCCCGGGGGTCCAAGGGGACCCTATACCATTTTTGTCAGATGGCAGTCCAGTCTCTTCTTAAAATCTTCCAGTGATGAAGCTCCCACAACTTCTGGAGGCAAGCTGTTCCATTGGTTGATTGTTCTCACTGTCAGAAAATTTCTCATTTCCTGGTTGAATCTCTCCTTGTTCAGTTTCCATCCATTATTCCTTCTCTGACCTGCAATACTGCATTTCTAATCACTACACCACCGGGGCTCCTTCTTTTAATTGATTACAAAAAAAGCAGGTCCTGCACTTGCAGGAAAAATACTAGGAAGAAAAAAAATATTGAACAATATAATAGTAATATAGAAGTCCAAGAGAAATTAAATAAATTAAAGAGAATTTCAGACATCAAAATAATGGCCATCATAAATGGATGAATGCGTCCCACAGGGTTCCACTTGCCCCACAGGATGTTGAAAATGTGAACAACCTGAAATTAAATTCAGACAGCCAGTGTAGTGTAGTAGCTATGAAGTTGGGCTAGGATTGAAGAGACCCAGGTTCAAATCTATTCTTAGTTATAGACGCTCATGACTTTAGACTAGTCATTCTTCCTCAATGCAACCTAGGGTTGTTGAATATGGGAATAATACATAATAATATAAAGCTTTATACAGATCCAGGTCTCAGTGTTGCAGTTTGATTAACTTAATTTAGTGCTGTAGGAGGAAGGTGAGAGGGACAGGGGATTGGTGATTTCTGTTTCCTTGCTTTCCTTCAGTCATTACCAGCAGTGTTGGGCCAAGAATTCCTGAAGGTTCTCACTTGGTCCTCATCTGTAACCTCAGCTACTACACAGGAAAAGAGCATTTTCAGTGGAAGTGGCTGGACCTGGAATCCAGCAACAGCTCTCAGTCTGGTTCCAGTAGGCCCATGAAATGGGGTCCAATCCAGGAATTCCACCAGGTGTCATCAAGGGATGCAGGCATCTGGGAATGCAGTGCCCATGGTCCAGAGGGGAAGCTGGGATCGGTGCAGTATCACCTGGAAATTGCAGGTATTGTTTCTTTTAATTGCAGAAATGCATATTTCACTCTAAATTATATGGATCAGTTCCCATGTTTATGCTTGACAAGAAAAAGAGGTAGAAACTTCAGTACAGTGCCAGGATAAAACAGATCAACAGAAGCTTGGAGAAAATAGAAACGTCTTCTGGTATTATGCATTCCAAGAAGTTGTTTGGGAACAGCATTCAAAAGTAACCTCCACCCTTACCCCCTTCACCAGCTGCCCCAATTCAGATAAGCAAAAAGATTGAAAGATCTCCCATGAAGCTCAGAAACCACAGAAAGGTACAAGTGATCCAGGCTTTGAAGGCAAACCCACAAACTGGGCTTGAAAACAAACAAGAACGCAGCGCAGTGCCCCCCCCCCCCTGCACAAGAAGATCATATTAATTAGTTCCCATTGTTAGCCTCTCACCCGGCTTTTGAATTAGCAGAGTTTTCCCGATTACCCCCATCAGAAGCAGGCTCGGATCTAATAGTCTGACCCAGACGACATGAGGGCAGACTATCCCGGAACCCCACGGAGAAATTCTACCGCAAGATTTCAAAATTTTGCTGGGCTGGCAGACGCTTGTTCAAGGGGGAGCGTGACCTGGACGGGTTCCAGCCACGAGCCGCTGACGTCATCCCGTTCACTTCCTTTCCCCCCTCCCCCCTCCCCCCCCCCGGTTCTCGGTTCGCAACCCTTCTCCGAAACAAAGCTCGGAGGCTTCCCTGCAACCCGGCTAAGCGAAGCCATCGCCGCGACAGGTGACTAAGGAGGGCGAGCCAGGCTGTCAGGCGCTTGGTGGCCGGCCCCGGCTCCGCTTATGCACCCAGCCACCGGTGGAAAGGGAGAAGAGAGAGAGAGAGAGACAGAGCCACAGCCCCGCCTCGGCTCTTTCACTTGCAGGAGCCGCGGATGCCGTGGCTGAGAGGAGCGGAAGCAACCGCGGCAGCTTCCCTGGCTGCTCGTCCCAAAGGGAGGAGCGAAGTGGGGCCAGGATGGGGTAACGGCCTGGAACAACATCGCCCCAGCGCATTCCCAACCTACGCCGGGGCCGGTGTCAATTGCACGGGCTGCAATTTCTTTCTTCGACCCTCCTTCATCTTTCCCCTGAACAAAGGAGAGCCGGGAAGAGGGCTGAAGAGCAGCGCTGCCGTTCGTGTATTTTCCTGCAGACGCCTCACGCTCGGGCTTTGTGACAACAAAGCCCCCGCGCGAAAGCGGAGGAGAGAGATCCTGAGCTCATTTCCTTTTCAGGCGGGGAAGGGAGGGGGAGCAATTCTGTCGTCTTGGAAATTGGAGCTCCCGATTAAAAAAAGCTCGATTCCCTGCCTTCAAAGGAACTGAACTGCACCGATCCTCCCCCCCCCCTTGGCCATCCTGGCTAAAACTATTTTGGGGGGGGGGGGTTGCAATTCAGCAGCATCTACTGATCTGAGATTATAAATGACAATGACATTATTAAAATTAGACGATCCAATTACTTCTTGTCCAACTCCAACCCCAACGAAGCTTTAGTTTTTATTTGTGGGATTGAGTGTCACACAATCTGACGCTTCCAACAACAGGCCCAAACAGCGACTTGGGACAGATGTTGTGGTCCCAAGTAGGCTGAACACAATTTATTCAACAGATTAACTACCCACATACAATGTACTGGGTTCAACCCACAGTTTGTTACAGTCTATTTATTAACTGTTTAAGACAGGTTTTATAAATCGTCTCCCTTGCTTTCAATGTAAGAAGAAGGAATAGTTGGCATCTGGTTGTTAATTGCATATCGTTTCAAGTCTTTGGATGATCTCACTTAAAAATTTTACGTAGAGATTGAAAAGCAGAGGTAAGTTAAACCTTGTGGCGCCTCAGAGTAAAGCTATGGGCTTCTAAATTGGAATGGTGGTGTCATAAAATTCAGACAGTCTACTCAGAAAAGTACAGTGGTTAAAGGGACTGAACGCTTCAGAGGCCCAGAAGAATTAATCAGTCTCTCCGCACTCATAAAGGCAACCAAAGCAGGCCTAAAGGATACCTGGAACACAACCAAATAATTGATTTTAACCAATTCACTTACTGTTCCAAAATGACCTAATCCTTTAGTGATCAATAACCCCAGTTTGCATTTTGGGTATCAAAGAGCACAGCAATGGTGATAAAGCTACTAAAGCAGTTGTGACTGAGATTTCTATCTTATTCTCTTAGTTTACAGGGTGGAGCATTAACATTATTCGTACCTTATTTTTTAAAATCAAATCACTTAATAGCAGTTGATTTGGAAGGAAGGAGGATTTCAGGAGCCACAAAAGCAAAAAGTACAATTCTATATGCAGGAATACATCACTATGCAATACAATGGGACCTGTTGCTAAATAAACAGGACACAACTTTTATCTTGATATATATGGTGCTTTGCAATTACTTCTGTATTTTATTGTTTCATCCAACCAAATGTGATCACGCCCATCAAATTAAAAAATAACTTTGCTCTCACCAGTATAATCTTAATTTACTTACTACAAAATATATGCGATTCAGTTCTGAATTACATCTCATCCAGTAGCTGCCACTTTACTACAGATAACTGAGATTAGATAATTGATTTTCCATGTGATACTATACGCACATACTAAGCTAAAGATGGATTTTTGAATTTATCAGTTTTTGATCTGTCTGATTTTTTTCCCCATTCTGATTTATTTAGTATAATTTTGTCTTGCAGCCAGTGCCCAGCTTGCCAGCTTGCCCTCTGTACCAACTGAGACAATATTTGGCCTGTTACTATTTTTTCTTGTTGTCTTATTCTTCATCATAGGCTTGGTCTACCTGAGACGAAGGGTAAGTCATAATATCCACCACCCTTTGCTGTCTTGCCTATCTTTCTTTTTCTTTTCAAAATCAGTGGGAAACCAAATCATCAGGGTACAATTTGATTAAAACCCCTCTCCTTTGAGGCCGAGGTCCTGCCCTTCTTTTGACCATCTGCTACCAATTCAATTACCCAGTGAGGAAAATGTGATTGTGGGGGGTTAGCTCTAGCCCCAGCAGAAGCTCTTCCTCATCTCCAAATGATATGAACATAGTATCGTTTCTTTGTGATGACTCTTTTTCCCTGAAGAACGACTGATAAAGTTGTTACTAAAACAAAAGACTAACTACAATTTCTTTTACCACTATTCATTTTTAGAGGTATTCCCTGAACTTCCAAGCGTTGGATAGGATTGTGGATGCTTTGCCTGGGAAAGTAGAAAAGAATGGAAGCCAGAAGAAGATTCTACAATCGGAATGCTAAAGGAAAGGAAAACAAGGATTACTTATATGAGAACTGCCAGGACTGGCCAACTATGAATAGATTTATGTTGGTTTGGGTCAAGGGTCAGTAAGTTTACTGTGTTTTAAACTATGAGAGAGATCTTCCTTGAAAACAGTGAAATCTGAATGTACAGTAATCTGTTGAGGGAGCAGATGTAGAGCCAATTTCTTCATAGAAGTCACCTTTAAAATCTGCTGGATTTCTCAGATGATTGCTCCCCCTTTTAACTGCTTGGTAGTCCCCTATATGTCTCCCCCACCCTTTTGTGCAAGTTTAGGGAGTCTTGTGCATTTCTGTCCCTTTCTCAAGGCTATTGTTGCATGTCCTGATCCATGGATTTTTGCACAAAATAGTACAGATATTCCTCAACATATGACCACAATTGGGACTGGGATTGCCATTTTAAATTGGTATGTCATAAAGTGAGACATTATGTGGCCATGCTATCTTACGGCAGCAATCCCATCATTCTTTGTTGTGGTTATTAATTAGGAATTGCAGGTACCCATTTCAGTCCAAACCATTCCAAACTTTCTCCCTCCTAGCCCAGAACCTCAGTAAGATAAGTGATTGCCTCCAATTCCCCCCCTACCCACCTGTATCTCCCCCATCTGTGTGTTTAGGCCCCCTGCCCACCTGCCTTGTAAGGTGGCAAGCAGTCCCAGAGCTGCATGCCTGTGAAGCTGTTTGCCATGATTCAGAAAGCCTCAGCTGCCCCAGCAAGTGCCAGCAAACGCTCATATGCTCAGATGGCCTTTCCTTCCAGCTTCATTTCTTTGCAGAACCCAGTTGTTATTCTTCTGTTTGTAATCCACAGTTCTATAAACAGAAATAATTATCTCTGAAAGCTCAAATCTTTCAATAAAGTAATTTTGTTTAGATTTTAAAGACTGGTCTTTTAAAATTATTAAATGAAAAATAAATAATTAAAATGCAAATAATAATTCATAGAATCTTAGGGCTGGAAGGAACCTTGTGGGTCTTCTACTAGTCTTCTGTTCAAGGCAGGAGTCCTTATATCAACTTGGACAAATGGTTGTCCAATCTGTTCTTGAAAACCTGTAGCAATGGATTACTCGCAACTCTGCGAGGCAAGCTGCTCCTTTGATTAATAATTCCTACTGTCAGGTAATCCCCCATTTCCAGGTTGAATCTCCCTCTGAAGAGCTTCCACCCATTGCTTCTTGTTCTGCCCTCAGGTGCTATGGAAAATAAATCAATGCCCTCTTCCCTGTGACAGCCCTTCATGTATTGGAAGGCACCTATCATGTCTCCCTGAGCCTTCTCTACATTAGGTTAAACTTGCCTAGTTCACTTAGCCATTCATTGTACAATTTAACCTCCAGACTCCTTATCATTTTTTTTTTTATTGAAAAAGTTTTCAAATACAAGTTTTTCCCCCTTTCCCCCCCCCCCTCTTCCCTAACCCACCCTTTCCACCCAACCCCCCCTGTGACTTCTTCACAACAATAGGCTATTTCATAACTAGTTACATACATAATATCTTCCCTTTCCCTTAATCCCTTCTCGGAATACTGACCCTTAACTTGTTAATCTTATAACTCCCATTTTTACGGTAATCTGCCCTTTTTCTCCTCCCCTAAACTTATTGAGTATTATTACAAATTAACCTTTAATCTTTTATATATATTAATATAACATTTTAAATCGGCCTTCTCCCTGCAACCAAATTTATTCAATTCTGTCCACTTCCTCCACTCCTCTAAATATATGACTTGAAATCAGACAATACAATTCTAAATATAATCCACTACCCACTTTACTAAAATATACACATTTCTATATATGCATCCCATTTTATAACAATCAGTAAACTAACCTATTTCAACCCTTCAATTCCTACAAAATCATGCAGTACAATTCTAAATATAATCAACTGCCCACATTACTAAGATATACACATATCTATATATGCATTTCATTATATAAAAAGAGAAAAGACAATAACTTTAAGTTTATGATCCATATAATATCTTCTTTGATGTCTTTCCACTAGATTGTTAAATCCATCACCCATAATAGGGTAAAATAACATGCTGGTGCAACAGTTTATTCAAAATCTTCAGTCATCTTCTGCCCCCATCAGTAGTAGATATCCTCACACCTGTATAAAAGTAAAAACAACCACCCGAGTGACATTATAATTATGAATATATCCGTATGGTTATAGTTGTGGTATTCATCAGGATTGTTAATTCCCATCATCCTACTGAGTAACATCCAGATCTTCTGCATGCCCTGGCAAAACTCTCCTGCCTTATAACTCAAAGTAGTTATAATATATTTCCAAGAGAAAAAAAAGGTAAATAAGAAAAAATTAGATGATTCAAATCCAACAAAGTGAGGCTCTTTCCACATCCCAAAATCATGGCCTTGCAGAGATCTGCCACAATCCTCAGGATAGTATCAGACAATTGTTCGCCGCCACTATCTTTTCTAATATTCATTCATTTTTTAAAGCGCCTGGCTTCACTGTTGCTTAGTTTAGAAATTGCTGTTTCTATAAGATCTGTTTCTTTTCTTTTTCTTTTTCGGGTTGAATTTCCATCCTCTTTTCTTGCCTACCAATTGTATATCTGCTGGTTGATTTTCATTCTGCTTTGTGGATTGTTCTTGTTGGGTTAATTTTATCATCTCATCTTTCTTCTCCGTCACTTGTATATCAACTGATTGATTTGCGCACTTGTCTGTGACTTGATGATTCATCACCTTGGGTTCGGATGACACTGCTCTCTTATTTATAAACAGTCCAGCTGGGGTCTCCAGGGAGTCCAAAGACAATTTATCCATCACAGCCTCTTTAATTTGATGTTTTCCTTTTATTTCCAACTCCTTTTGCTTATCCTGTATTATGCCTAAAGGTGTTAAATTCATTTTTAGAATTTTTTGATAAAAATCTTCCGCTTTTTCAACAGTGTGCAATTGATATCTTACGCCTTGATATCTCAATATTAAACCAACTGGGATGTCCCACCTGAATAGGATATTTCTTTTTTTTAATTCAGTCACTAAAAAGCCAAATTTCTTCCTCTCCATTAACATCTTGGGCGGGAGCTCCTTGAAAATCCAAATCTTTCTTCCATGAAATTGCAAATTGGAATTAAAAGAGTTCTGCACAATATTATTCCTAATTTCTTTATCTGTAAAATAGATCACCACATCTCTAGGCAATTGCCTTTGCTTTGCCCACCAGGAGTTTATTCTATAAGTTCTATCAATCCTGCAATACACTTCATCAGGTTGAACCTTTAAGATCCCAGCCAGAATTTCAGAAGATACTTTCCTTAAATCATCTCTATTATTTTCCTGCAGACCTCTCAGTCTAATTGCATATTCTGTAAAATTATATTGAGTCATTAAAACTTCTCTTTCAATCCTCTGTTGTACATTTTCCTCATTACCAATTTTTTGGTCAGTCTCCATTTTAAATTTGTCTTCCAAGCTATTATCCTGAATGTTTATCAAATCCTTTTTAATTTTTTGAGTCATGTCATCCAAATTCTCCTCGATTTCCTTCATTTTAGTCTCTAATAATTCAGTCTTTGCCTCCACCCGAATCAGAAAGCCTGATAAACCATTAGCAGCTTTTGAAATCTTTTTATTCAAGAAGTCAGACTTTGATTTCACCAATTCACCAATTTCTTTAATTTCCTGCTTAAATTTTTCAAGTTGCTGATTCACAATCTCATCCCTTCTTACAATCTCTTCAAGGATAAATTCTAATATATTAAAATCGGGTTTCTGACGCTGGAGAGTTGAAATTTGTTGGCGCAATTTCTTAAGGGGGGAAATTCCCCCCCCTGTTTGTCCAGCTGTGTAAGTCCTGATGCCATTTCCCACACAGACAAGATTTAGCAAAAATGAGAGAAGAAATAGAAAACAAAAAGACTTTCCCTCATTAAAAAAAACTTCTAAGCAGCACAGGAGCGAGGTTTTCTCTAGAAATGTAGCCAGTGATATTTATTCCGCTACATTGTAATAATGAGAAACGGAAGGACTTTCCCTTTTAGCCCTTCTCCAGCCACAGCAGACGCCATTTTAGAAGGCTCTTTTTCCCTCTTTTCCTCTGCTCTTTTCTTTTAAATAGTTTTTGAAAGGGTGAGATACTTGCGGTTCAGTATTAAGGGTCCAGTTCTTCATTTCTTTAATTATTCTTTTAGATTCACAGGCTTGCTCTTGACACCTGGCTCTGCATAAGCAGAGGTCTCCCAAAGCCCGGAGCAGCGGCAGGGGATATGGGGCTTCTCATCCGCTCCATCCCAAAAGTTAAAAAAAAACTTTTGGGACTCTGCGGAGAGTTCTACCCACCCCTGCCGGCTCTATCTCCGTTTCCTCTTGGAAACGGAGTTTTTTCGAGCCGCCATCCGCTGTAACGGCGGCTCTATACAGGCAGAGGGAGCTGACGATCCCAGAGGAACGTCTGGCGGCGGCCAGCAGCAAACCGGAAGCCGACTCCTTATCATTTTTGTTGGTCTTCTCTGCACTCTTTCTAGGGCTGAAGCATGATGATCCTCATAATCATAACTATCATTAAGTTTTGTTAATACTGTGAAAGTGACATCTGTGCCCTATTTAATTGATGTAGCCACAGGTGAAACAAAAGCTGCTAAAATTGTATCTGTTCCCTTTTATTATTACAACTTTTGAACAAATGTACCATATTTCAAATGTTGATGTTGGAGTGTTGTAATTTATTACAATTTACCAAGAAAAGGCAACCTTTGATTGGTCTATTTATGTTCTGATCAGTGGTCCAGAGATTAAGAGCCACTGCCCTATTTAAGCACATAGCGATCATTACTGTCCCTATTGGATAATGGAACTCAGAGTGCATGTCTGTCTTCCATTTCTGAATTGTACTCTGAATTGCCTTGAGTGCTGCCCTGCATTTGGGCTAAAGCACTTCAGGTTTTTTTGCAGGCTAACCTCAGCAGCGGATTGGTTACTTTACAGAGAAAGAACCGCCCCTTCAACTGAGCCAATGCTTATTCTAACTTATTAGAGTAAGTTCTATAGCTTCCTCTACTGCATCCATCAAAGTGGGCAACTGCCTCTATCAACATTCTCTATGATAGAACGCTATTATTACAGTCCAAAATCAGACTATGACTCAGAAATGTCCGAACAAACAACATTCAGATTAATTTGTATCTCATAAAAAGCTATTTAAAGTCCTGTGTTCTGACAGATCAGCACAACTCAAAATGCACTGATGATGTCTCCTCAAATGGTGATGAAATGTTTGCAACCAAATTGCCAAACCAACAGCCTAACTACCAACCTGAGCTACTAATTTTCAAACACATTTCAAAACACTATTATGTTGAAATCCCACCAGTTCTCTGATGGGGTGGAAAAACTGCACAATAAAGTGAGTATGGTGGGATGGCCAACTCATACATGTTGCCATGTTTTGAGAAAATGACTTCCCTTGCTTTATCTCTGGTCTAATGCTGGTTGAAAATATGATTGCCAAATAGCAATTGGGCAGAATGGTGTAGTAACGTGGTAAAACCCAGTGGCTCTTTGCTGAGAGAGGCAATTTTGAGAGAGACAGTCCTCCCACTTTATTGCACCAGCTCCCCCAACCTGCTGAACAAGTGGTGTATGGGCCTATTTTAAATTAGGTGTAGTCCTTTTTCAAAACTCCACAAAAGTACAGTATTTTGAAAGAGCATGAAACCTGTGCTCAAAACCTAAGCAGCTTCCCCACCCCTCTTAATAGCTATGGGGAGCTGCATGTACAGCAGTGGCTGAAAATGGTGTCCACCTCTTTCCCATTAAGAGAAAAGGGGACAAGATTGACAGGACAAGAGGTCATGGGGGAGGGATCATATTCACCAGGCCAGCCAGAACTGGCCGTAGGCACTAGGCTGCTCCTATTCATTCTGTGAAGTATTTTGATGGATCCCAACAATAGGGCACCACAATTGTTGGCTGTCAGTTTATTCCTCCTACCCTCCGTTGATTTATCTGGAAGTTTGCTAAAGTGACACTGCCATCTAGAGTCTACAAAGAAAGAGCAAAAAAGAAAGATGATTTATCCATCCATCTATTCCTCACATATGTGACATATGTGATAAAATGGAGCTCCTTTCAATATTTTAATTATATTTGTATAAAACATGTTTATGTTTACCTACAGTGTTGATATTCATGAGTTTATCCCTTTTTTATTCTTACAACACACCGCTTATACAGGACTGCAGGCAGGAACAGCATGAATAGCAGAATAGTCCCTACCACATAGGGGACTATTCTTAATTCAGTCTCAAAGGAAGGCTTTGGTTTTGAGTGAAAAAGCTTTGCACAGTACTTATGGCTGCCCCTTGGGGGCATTGGGGATGAAATTTAGAGAGAGAGAGAGAGATGATAGATGAATAGATGATAGATAGATAAACATCCAAATCAATATTAAAGCATAATGCATGCTACATTCTTGAAAGCAACAATGAGGCAGCATATGCATGCTGTATAGCAAAGATGGACAGCATTAATCCACATCACTCTCCAAGTCCAATCAATCGCTCAGCAAGGATTCAAAGTATCTCTCTCTAGGTCTTCCCAATTCCCGAGCAGTCAGAGAGTAGACTAAATATTTCATTCTGGATCATTTCAATACTATATGGTAGTTTTCCAACTTTTTTGGGATACTAAATATGACTGGACCTTTTATCTTAAATCTCCTAAGAGCTAAAGCCCATTCTCACTGGGTCAGCTAGCACTGATTCTAATTAACTTACTGGTCAAGGGTAAACCTACATTATTTCAGGTGTTTAATGAAAGAACTTATTTAATTTTTTAAAAAATCATTTGGGCATCAGACCATAAGCTACCTGGAATTATCTTTTGTAAAATAGTAGCCATGAATGTTTCCAAACAGACCAGCTGAGGGACAATGGTTCAAAGAAATGCTAATTAAAGTTTTCCTCACAGACTGAAACAAGCCTCTTCAGGAACAGCCAAACAAAGTAGGGGAAACTCTGAAATCAGGACAGCTGATGAAAAGTATTTTATTTGATTGAGACTGTCATTTGTTCTTCTATAATTATCTGGTTTGCACAGCAACCAAACTGGACAGGTACAGACTTCAACAGATAGTTAGGACTGCAGAAAAAACAATTGTAACCAGCCTGCCTGGCACAAGTCAGAAAGAGGGCTGTGAAAATATCTACAGACCTCTCACATCCTGGACATAAACTTCCCCCCTCAGGACTCCACTGCAGGGCATTGCATGCCAAAACAACTAGACACAAAGACAGTTTCTCCCCTCATGCCATCACTCTTCTAAACAACTAACTCCCACAGCACTGCCTTATGCCTAAAGATATTTACCCACTTGGTACAGTAGTGGGTTTCAAATCCTGTCACTACTGGTTCGCTTGTGGATGCATGCTCGCATGTGTTTGCAATGCTTCTGTTCATGTGCAGAGACATCCAGGTGGGTGGGCGGAGCCTCCCGCTGCCACCGCTACCGGTTCGCCCAAACCGGGGCGAACCAGTAGCAACCCACCACTGACCTAGTAGGAGGGTATTGTTGTTATCCTTCTCATCTTTCATATTAACTCATTCTATTGGTATCTTCTGATTTATCACTTATTTGTATCTTGTGATTTATTATTGTATCTTACGATTTATGAATTACCACGTTTCTGAGAGCTAATTCACTGGAGACAAATTCCTTGTGTGTCAAATCACACTTGGCCAATAAAAAAATATTCCAATATTCCAATTTGGTAGGCTCAACTGTTGTTTGGTTGCCCTCGTCCCTCATGGGCCGATTGCAATTCTAATATTTTTTCCCCAAGAAAATTAATTAAAAATATGCACAAAAACAAAACAAATATTTGCTATGGTATATAAAATAAAGCTACTGCTTTGAAAAATGGAATCAAATAGACAAATATTTGTTGTTAGGAGAGTTCGATTTTTTGTTTAATGATAGAATAGTACTGTAGATAGGCTGTGTCCCCACCAGCACTTAATCAAGATGCCCTGGCAACATCCTTTGGCTATATCACTGTGATGTTGTCTTTCCTCATCTCATCCCCATCTTGTGAGCACACCAGCCTTTAGATGCCCTTAGCCCAGTCAGTGTTGAAGTATGTTCTTCCATATACCCATCAGCAACCGCCAGGGGTGATAAACTTTACCACAATTAAGTTGGAAGCAAAGACAGGTCTAATAGTAGTTGGAATCAGAGAGGCACACTGGTAATTTCAAGATAACTCCTTCTCTTTCAGTTAACCCTGTTGATCATAATTTTGCTGTTTTGTGCATAAAAAGCTCGATACAGTACTACTGTGTGAATCTTCTTTTGGCTTTGAATAAGAAAGGTAAAAATGAACTTCCTAGCACATGGGTTGTTTTTGCATTCCTCTAAAAACACAACTCTAGCTCAGTGGTGAAATATAAAATATGTTGCTACCAGTTCTGTGGGCGTGGCTTGGTGGTGGTGGGTAATGTGACTGGGTGGGCGTAGCCAACTTTTTTTTTTTACTTTTAAAAGCATTTTTTCTACAACTTAAGAGCTTGTAGAAAAAATGCTTTTAAAAGCCTCTGATAATCCCAGCTGAGCCAAACAATCATCAGAGGCTTTTTTTTTTTTTTTACTTTTAAAAGCATTTTTTTGGCCGAAAAGGTTGTAGAAAAAATGCTTTTAAAAGTAAAAAAAAAAAGAAGCCTCTGATGATTGTTTGGCTCAGCTGGGCATGTGGTGGGAGGGCAGGGATTTTTGCTACCGGTTCTCCGAACCACCTGCTGCCATCGCTACCGGATCAGGCAATCCGGGCTGAACTGGGAGCATTTCATCCCTGCTGTAGCTGCAGACATATGATTCCTGCCATAAATTCATGAGTGTTTAGATAGCACCATAGTGGTTGTCATTCAGCATCCTTTATGGCATCCCTAGTGCCGCGTAACGGGGTGAGCTCCCATTACTTGTCCCCGCTTCTGCCAACCTAGCAGTTTGAAAGCACATAAAAAATGCAAATAGAAAAATAGGGACCACCTTTGGTGGGAAGGTAACAGTGTTCTGTGCACTTTTGGCATTTAGTCATGCCGGTCACATGACCACGGAGACGTCTTCAGACAGCGCTGGCTCTTTGGCTTTGAAACGGAGATGAGCACTGCCTCCTAGAGTCGGGAACGACTAGCACATATGTGCGAGGGGAACCTTTACTATGGCATTGTAGAAGTAACTGGCAGCTGGTAATTTAAATGACAGTCTATTAGAGTTACACAGTAATGGTAGGTTGCTCAGCCAGCATTATTGTGTTTTAACTCTGCAGCCCTTACCAGTTTAGGACAAGGTTAAAGTATTGTAAGAATGGAATTACAGGAACAACCCCTTTCCCATTGTTTCCTTAATGGAGTATGGAGGAATATGAAAGTCTGCTTTTGTTGTAGATATAAAGAAGGGAAAGGAAGAAGAAAGAAAATAAAGGTGCTGCTTGTGACTCATAGACCTGCTGCAGGGCCATGATTGGTGATACCTCCCCCCCCCACACACACACACACCTACACACACCAGCCGGGGATATAAGGAAGAGGGCAAGAAAGCTGAAGAGGGCAAAAAACCAGTTGCTTTGGCATCTATGCAGTGTGCATGCATTAACCTGCACCACTTCAAGAGTTGAAACGGGCATATTCAGACAACTGGCAATGATGGAGAATAGAGAAAAATAGAAGTACAATAAAGATCAGCAATGGGAAATAACAAATTTAATGCTGGCACAATATTCTACTGATTAAAGTATAGGTCAGTAGTCAAGATGAGAGGGGGAAATCCCATAGTTTGTTTGGAAAGAAGAGAAGTCTTAGGATGTTCAGTTTCTTAGGTGTCTTCTTTAGGAAGCATGTGTTCAACAGCTGTTTTCTTTTAGTCCTGAAAATGAAAAGCATTCAAAGCCTTTTACAGCAGTATATCCTGCACCATTCAGTTCCATACTCATATTCTGTTCAGTTCACAATCATATAGGTGATTCCAGTTGCTTCTTCACACACACATACACACACACTGATTGCATCAATATTTTTAGTTACTGTACCCATATTGCTAAGCAACCATCTTAATGTTAAAAATTTTAGGGCACTTTGCCTTCTATCTGTTCCACACAAATGCATATGTAGAAGAAATGAGTTAATTCTGGGAAGAATGACACTTGAATAATTTAGTTGCTGCCAAGGACAGCATATTTTTATCAGATACGACAGTTTTAGTGTGTCTGACACATGGTTACATGGCTGGCAAACATTTCAGTGGTGGATTAAATTCTTAAAATAGTTCCGCCTCCCTATCCCTGCAGTTCTGTAAAAAGTTTTCTAACTAGCATGTTGAAAGTCCTAAACAGTTTAAAGTTATATAAACCAAAATCAAAGCATTTCTTATATTGTATTTTGATTTCATCTTTTCACTTTTAGGAGAAATGGCTGAGTATATCATCGTCATCACCACCACCACCTTTTGAATTTAAATGCTTCCAAATCCTTCAGGAAATCAAGAACATCAAGAGAAATTATAGAGCAACATCTATACTGTACACAATAAAAATATAAAACCACAAAACATCCACGGTAGTTGCAGTATAATATTAAAAGCCACCATAATAACCAAAACAATAAATACAAATACTCTGCTACAATATTTTAAGTTAATAATGATTACTAATTGCAAACAATGTCATAATAAAAATCTCACAATTGCAGGTAATATGGTACGTTACCATCACAGAGCCTCTGAAGAAGCTTGATCTTTCCTGCTTCCCCAAAAGGTCATCACACAGCTGGAGGCCCTGCACATCAAACCTACAAACCTTTAAAAAACAATGTAGAACAATCTCCTGCCAGGAGTATGAAATTTAGAAATTCACAAAGGGGCCAACCAATTAGAGATGCATGACTAGATTTGGCAAGTGATCCAAAAGACTCTGTGCCTCACACTCTGCAACTGCGTGAGTTCTTCATCTGTCCCTTCTTTCTGTGGATCTTTCTGTTTTTCAAAAAATGATTGGCAAGTCAGAAATGGCTATACCAAACTTCCTTGGATTTGAAGCTCCGTTCTGAGTTCCTGCAGGAGAGGAGATGTTGATTTCGCTTACACCACTTTCTAGGTCCTGAAATCCTGCAGTGCAGCAGAGTGGCATGACCATATAAGATGTAAACAGTCAGAATTGCTCATATGCCTTCGTGACAGTCAGAAATGGGGGTGTGCTAGCAATGTGTTTTCTTGTACTTGCGAGGAGGAGGAAGCAATGAGTGGGAGGCCAGCATGAGTAACTGAGCTATTGGCCCGCAAATAAGCACTGATTGGCTTATAGTTCTCTGTGCTCAACTACTGACCAGAAGGACAAGGCACCAACTGTCTGTTTCCTCTACTTGATTCCTTTACAAGCAGGCAAACATGTCTATAATCCTATATCTTGCAGCTGCAAATAATCAAAACAGTTCAAATCAACCTTGGGCACATTCTAAATTAGAATCAGAAGGATTATTAAGAGATTGAAAGTCTAGTCATCTGCAAAGGCCATAATTGACTAAGCATAGATGTGATTGGCTGTCCATCAAGGTTGCTAGAAAATATTTTGCATGGAATACTTTAACCCTTAGCCTGCAAGTTTAATCAGATTACCATCCTTGATGTTTCAGCATTCCAGCACTAGCTATTGCATTTTTATGTCTGTGTATAAATCCCACAAAAGATTTTTGAAGTAATATTGCCTTAAATATATTATTGTCCAAAAAGGATATTTATTTATTTACTTTGTCAAGCATGTAATGGGTAACAGATATAAGTATAAGATACTCAAGGTTTCCTCAAGCATTTTCAGTTACTCTCAAGTCCAACCCAAGAATAACATTGAACAATTCAGTCAAAGTTCAGTTCTTTATTTGCTTACACCTAATATCAGAATCTTGCCAGACTAAACCAATACTACTCTTACCTTAACAGATACACCTGGGAGATTCTAAGGAATGGCTGTTTTATCTCCTATCCAGCTCTGGGCTATGTTACCTCTTGTCTGCTCCTTGCGCCTTGGGATAGACTCTCTCTTTCCTGGGAAACTGCTGTTTCACTGCAGTCAATCACACCATCTCCCCCTGCATAAACACCATCCCTCACAGTTACACTTTTGAAATCAGTATCATTTAGTTTACTCAGCAAGAAAATTGAAGAATATCTGTTTTACATGAACAATATAAAATAGAGTATGAACGTTACTAATAATGCTTACTACTACGGTAGCTGCTTGGGTACATGGCTATTGATCAGTCCATTATGTCTGTTAATTTCCATATAAACAAGTACATAATTTACATGTGAGGTGCGATGGCTCAGTGGTTAGACACTGAGCTTGTCAACTGGAAAGGGACAGCCCAGGTTTGAAACCTGGATGCTGTCCAACGGGTGAGCTCCTGTCACTTGGTAGTACAGTGGTTTAAGGCACCCTGTTATTAAGCTGGTTATTAAGACCAGCTGCCTGCAATTACTGCAGGGTTCGAATCTTGCCAAGGCTCAAGGTTGACTCAGCCTTCCATCCTTTCTAAGGTAGGTAAATCGAGGACCCAGTTGTGGGGGCAATAAGCTGACTTTGTATAAATATACAAAAGGATGAAGGCTATTGCTGAGCACATTGTAAGCCACCCTGAGTCTTTGGAGAAGGGCGGCATATAAATCAAATTAAAATTAAAAATTAAATTAAAACTTGTCCCAGCTCCTGCCAACCTAGCAATTTGAAAGCATGCAAATGTGAGTAGATAAGTAGATATCACTTCAGTGGGAAGGTAACAGAGTTCCATGTGCCTCTGAGTATAGTCGTGCTGGCCACATGAACACAGAAATGTCTTTGGACAATGTTGACTCTCTCAGCTAAGAAATGGAGAAGAGTACCACCCCGTAGAGTTGGACATGACTGGACAGTGGAAACTGACAGTAAGATGAACACATAGCATAGGAACTTGTAATTTTGAGCAATGGGTTTTAAGGCTGATTATTCCAAAAGAATACAAACAAAAGTCCTTACAAGTAATTGTTTAAAGATGTTAACAAATTCAAAACAAGTATAGATCAAACTGAGGATGATATTTTTCTTATTCATTTATCAAAAGCCAACCAAAGGAGTTATCCTCACCAAGGCTCTGAAAGTTATGCCCTCCCTTCTCAGAGAGAGTTTGCTTAAATATGACCTTGAGAGAGACAAATGGATTTCATGATATTGAGCAAATTTCTGTTCTTCCCTCTGATTTAACCTCTGCATTGTGCCAACTGTTATTTCTGATTCACAAGAGTATCTTCTCTCTGCAAGAAAGAAGTGATAGTAGATCTATCCTGAAAGCCTGTAATTGCTGTTATTTGAAAACAAGACTCAAAAAGTCTTCTGTGTGAAAAAGCATTGAAAGAAAACTGGTCTTAAATCCAGTGGTAATTTATGTCCATCATAATAAGATAGTAACTATTCTCTGATCCCCAAATGTTCAGGGTAAATTTAACATTGCACAATTGTTTCACAAAATTAATTTTAGAATTGCTTTATGTGGACTCTGTTTTCCTATTTTAAAGCTGACCCTTCTAATTTGCAGGATCCATCAGTTTAATCATAGAATCTGTCTGATCCCAAAGCTGTTCTTATTAGAGAGCTGAGTTAATAGAGCTGATGGAACTGATAAGGTTCTCTGAGCCTTCATTTCATTTTTGAGTTGATTTTGTTCTCTTTCTTTTATTCAGTCTTTCCTTGCTGATTTCACTCAAGATTTTACTTTCTGCATCACATCTTTTTCTAAACCAGTTTTGATAATTTCAATATTCCTGTTTTGTTTTGTTTTTTTTGGTATCCTCATTGTTTGAATACTTATGAATAAACCAATCCAAAAGTTATCTCCTCTACTTTGTCATAAACCAGGGGTGAAATGCTACTGGTTCACTCCAGTTTGGGCAAACTGGTAGTGATAAAAACTACTGGTTCGGGCGAGCTGATGGTAAAAAAAAGCTACCAATTCAGGTGACCTGGTAGTTAAAAAAATCTACGATCCAACAATCACTTGTACCGCACGGTTTAGCTTTCCTAGAAAGCTGTGCGCCACCACTGATCCCCCCCCTTGCTGTTTTACTTATTTTCCCAAGCCTCCTTTTGACACTGTGCATGCACACAAAGCATGCTCTTGGTGCGCGGTGCGCATGCGTGAACCGTTAGCAAACTGGTTCAGATTTCACCCGTCATAAACCTTATCTGTTTATAACCCTTCTGACAACCTAGTTGTTCATAAATATAAAGCACAATAAGCTATAAAATCAGTAGCTAGTTTATGCTCCCTTGGAGGTTCTTCTGGTTGCTCTGAGGCTCATTTATCTGTTCTATAGTTGTTACTGTGATTATTTCCTTTCCCTGGAATCTAAATTCAACTTGTTCCTCTAATAAGGTTAACTCCCCATATCTCTTGCTCAATGATAGCAAATTTAAATCACTTTGAGTGCTTACGGAGGCTTTAGATGTCAGCAAGTTGTCAATTTTCAGTTGTTTTGGAAGTCAATCCCATGATTGTCTAGAGCAGTGATGGCTAACCTTTTCCAGACCGAGTGCCCAAAGTGCGTGCAAGCACGCGCATCTGTGCACCCAAACCCCCAAAATGCAATGCCCATGCGGCCCCGACGCATATGCCTTGCTTTCTGCATGGGGCCCCCGTGCATGCGCACATGAGCCCCCTGTGTATGCAAGCACGGGGCCCTGCCTGCACCCTCCATGCATGCACACCCCCTTATGTGTGCGCCTCTCTGCACATGCGCAGCAGAGACCCGAAGACCATCTGGCTGGCAGGAGGCGCGCACGCATGCACAGCAGAACTGAACTAGAGTGATGGCTCATGTGCCATCAGAGAGGGCACTGCATGCCATCTCTGGCACATGTGCCATAGGTTTGACATCATGGGTCTAGAGCATATCCTACCTCATTTTTTAGAAGTTTTGCAGATCCTGTCTCGAGTTACCCCGTTTTTGTTAGAGTGCTACAACATTTTTATTTCCCATCTGCGTGACTGCCTGTGGTTTTTCACTCAGGTGCAAAGATCTGACAAATTATTAGTAAGGTGATATAGATAAAAGAATTTCCCCATTAAAATAATTAGAATGCAGTTCAGAGTCAAGCTCCTTCATGACTTTCTCTTCAGGGAGTATTATTATTAATAGATCAAGGAAATAAAAATTAAACATAAAATACAACCAGTATGTAAACAACAACAATGCAATAGTTAGTGAAAACATCTGGATTTGTGGAACAGTGTGACTAAATAAGCCAAATTTCTTACCGAATAGTAGCTCTAAAGAAAGAAGAAAAAAAATGCCAACCAAATTATTTCCTCAGAAAGTCAGGCGACTTTTGGAAGGGAAGAGAAGTAAAGAAAAAAAGTTCAAATTGCTTAACTATCGCCTAGCTTTTGGGAGAGAAGATGGGGAAAAGAAGACTAGAAAAGAATTAAGAGCAACTTTAGCTGAGGAGAACTTATTGGAAGTAAGAGCTATTCAGATTGTAATAAAGCATTAAAATGACACAAGGTGTGTTTGCAAACAAAACTAACCAAGTCTGCTATTGCTGGAGGAAAATTCTTACATCAATGAATCAATGGTAGATGACATTCTGGAATACTACCCTGGTCAATGGGAAGTGTCCATCTTTGAAAAAAGTCCAGCTTATTGTTTTTGTTATTTTTTAAAAAAATGCTGGCAAAACACTAGAGGTTGTCTTACCTACCCTTTCATCCCTATCTACCCCTGCCTTTATTTTACTACCCTATATTAAGAAGACAGTGGGATTCTTATAGCATCCCTTGTTTTATAGGGCAATTCCTAGAAATTTTTCTCTATGTCAATCAAAGAAAGAGATGATTCTCTCTGACACAACAGCCCTGGGGTTTTTTTGCATACCGTATTAATGCTTCCTTCCCTCTTAATTCAGTTAGACATCTTTCTTTTTTTTTTTTTTGATAGTTGGCAGGGATTTATTTTTATTTTCTTACATAAGAGAACTGGAACACTCTCTGTACATATATATATACACACAAAGCTTGTTTGCATCAGATCAAAAGCAGGGAACTTGGTGGGAATCGTATTGATTTTATATAGAGAAAAAGCAATGCAGAAAAACCGAAAGAGTGACTTTACAGTGTTATCTTAAACCACAAATGGATCATGACCAGCTTCTGAACAAAAGAAAATAGAAAACACAAACCAAAAAACTTGGAAGCCAATAACTAAATGGCCTTCCCTCGGGATAGTATTTCAGCATCAAGAACAACACACAAGAATGATTAAGATGTAATATATCTAATGAAATTTTAGAGGGCTAAATAAATTGGGGAGGGACTGCACTGGAATAATGTAGAAGATAAATATCTGTCTGCCTAAAAAAGGCATCAGCAAGATTTAATTCAATGTGAACGCATATGGTAATCAGCATATGGTGAATTTATACTTATATTTCTGACAGCAGAGTCCGGTGTAGGCTTAGGTGAGCACAGAGAATTCCTATCCAGACAATATCAAGTCCCTTTGCAACTTCTGAAATTCAGCCCTTGATGAAAGTTGGAAGTGAAGTCCAGTGGAATTTGCACGTTATCATAAGGAATCTGTACTCCTAAATCTACAGCAATAAAGTGAGGTGACAGGAGTGTTCTAGTTTTACATCCAAAAACAATTTATCAATGATTGGCCAAATTAAGAAATGAATGACACTGAATTGTGGGTGAGAGAGATAAGAAATGGGGTGTTTTTACTTGTGAACTTAAACCAGGATATATTGTGGCAAAGGAGATTTTTATTCTACTTAGACACTGAGAGCTAAACTTTGCCACCATCAGTGCGGCCCTATAATAAATAATTCTATGATAAGTTGGATATAGAGGGAAAGCATTGAAGCATGACCCTGTAAGTGTAGATATGTCTCCTGAATGGAAGAAACCATCAATATTAAACTCAGGCAGCTTGGGATTTCCTTTTTTTATTGTTGTTAAAAACACTGTCATTGTGTCTATGCAAGATGCTACTGTCTCATTGTTTCAATTGTTTTCTGCCCCAGCTAACATGCATCAATACAGGCGGGGGAAAACATTTCTTCAACATGTCAAATAAGGTACTGAAATATGAAACAGATACATTGATGTGTGTTGCATATGCACACACTTATTGTTTATGTTTATATATTATATATATACATATATAAACAAAAATAAACAATAAGCTAGATATGAAGTTTGTTCTGGGATAGAGAGCGTACCAATGGTTGGAATAAAGGTTCTCTTGTTCCTTTTTCCCCCATTACCCTTTCTTTTCCATGTGCATGGTGCCAAAACACTCATTCTGTATACAGAATTATATGGATCCCTGAATCTGTGAATACCGGTCCACTCATCTCACCAGTCCTCAGCGCAAAGGAGGCATCTTCAAAAGGTTTCTGCATTTGACCTCTTCCAAAAGTACCCAGATCTCCCCCTGCCTTGGCTGAGCTGCAGTCACTGAACTATGATGCTAAGGATTCAAAATCTTCCTCCCCAGATTTAATCTTCTGGATGTAGCCATTAATTAGTTCCAAGGCCTCCTCCTTGCTTTGCGTGATTTTATCTTCCCTCCATGATGAGGGTCTCCTGGATTGATTGTGCTTCACCAAGAGATGTGAGCATCGCACTTTTGTTGGCTCCCCTTGACCATTCTTGCTGTTGCCAGTGGGGCGTTCCCACTGGCTGGCATTTGTGATATGGTTGAAATAATAAACACGCCCGGAGCTGCGGCTCATGCGCTTCTCCCAGCCCGCGGGGAGCTTCTCCTCCTCCGCCGTCTTTCCTCCTTTCACAGCACAAGCAAGCGCAGAACCGGCCACGCCCACTTCTCCTGGCAACAGTTAGACATCTTATATGAATACAGTAATAGAGAAGAGATTCATGGATTAGTCACAGAGAAAGCATAGAGGTTATTGTAAAGGGATACCTGTCCTTTTCTGCTGAGCTGGCTACAGTAGCAGTTGGATTAATATCTTTTGCAGCAGGAGAGGAAGGAAGATAAAAAATGGGATTTACTCAGTTAAGTACCCAGTACTATACAAGAATCTTTTCTGGGTTGAAAGAATCCTTCAAATCTTGGAATTAATGAAGGATTTTTTTTTATTATCTGCTCCTCACCAGACTTACTAGTTAGAATAAAATAAAAGGAATCCATCACTCCTGGATGGCTATTGGATTTGGGGACACATTTTAATGCGTCAGACAAAAAGAAAAAAAAGTGAGAAATTGCTTTTCTCCTTTTTTTATAGAATGAAGAGGGGAGGAGACTCTTCTACTGTATGTATGTCTTGTTTAATGAAAAAAAGGACTAGGAGTGTCATCATAGATAGAGTCTTCCAATACTTAAGGGGCTGCCACAAAGAAGAGGGAATCAGCCAAAGCACCTGAAGCAATGGATGGAAACTAATCAAGAAGAGAAGCAACCTAGTATAAATTAGAAATTCCCTGATGGTGAGAACAATTAATTAGTGGAATGGTTTGCCTTCAAGGCCAAGTGTGAGTGCTCTATCAACGGAGGTTTTTAAGAAGAGATTGGATAATCATTTGTTTGAAATGTATAGGTTCTTCTGCTTGAGCAAGGGGTTGGACTAGAAGATACACACAGTTTCATAGCTGTTTTAACTATAACTCACTTTGACCAAAAGTAACAGTAACAGAGTTGGAAGGGACCTTTGGAGGTCATCTAGTCCAACCCCCTGCTCATGCAGGAGACCTGTACTAGGGATTTGAACTGCTGAACTGCCAATCTTTCTGATCGACAAGCTCAGTGTCTTAGCCAATTAGGTTTTCCAATACTGCTAATATCAAATGATTACAGAAATGTGGACTTTCTTTTGAGCTATTGTCTTTTCTTAGGCGTCTTTCAAACAATATTTTGTATATTATGGGAGATCACCATACAGAGAGGTAAAAGGGAAAAAATGTCCTCATTTTCTGGCTTATATAAGACTAATATAATTTTGATGGCTACTAGGCTTTGCCTTTAGGCCAGGTCTGCAATTATATAATTATTGAAGGGAGAAATTGAATTATTAAAAGAAAACAGTAGCTCTTAGCAAACATATTTGGAAATATGTTTAGTATAGGTATAGTATCTTTCTATTTTAAATCAGGCATGTCTAAGGACATTTCCCCATTGCCATTATTTTCATTTCTCAAAGAAAGACCAACTGCCAGGTTCTGAAAGAAGAAAATTTTTCAAAAAAAATTGTCAATGGTTTTGCTCCTTCTGGAGTATTGAAAGGGACTTGCAAAGTCCTCAGCACTGTGGCCAGTATTTTCCTTACAGGTCTTGAAGCTCAAGCGAGGAGGAAGGATGAGACATAAGTTCCCTTCAACATTTTAACAATCTTAATTGCAGTGGCAAAACTGTGTTACACTTAAGCCAGAGATAAATTAGTATAGATTCCCATTCTCCACAAGACCTATTCAATAGGATCTGGAGCCAGGTAAGAAAGGAAAATGGGCCTTCCCCACCCCACCCCCAGGCCCTCCAGAGGCAGGAAACAGCCTGTTTCCCTACTTCTGGTGGGCCCAGATGGCCCGAAAATCAGCTGGCCGGCGTGCACACGCACGCCAGAGCTGAACTGGCATGCCCACTGATATGGCTACGCGTGCCACCTGTGGCACGCGTGCCATAAGTTCGCCATCACGGACCTATTGTATCTAGTCTCTTTGCCAAGATGGAATGGAGCTTAATCCTGCCCTTAACATCAGCAACTTTCTTGTTTTGATTGCAATGCTACCTATTGGATCCTCAATCAGGAAAATAACTGTCTAAAGTGAGTTACTAAATAAACCAGACACTATTCTCAGACTTGGCTGGATCAGGTTTGAACTGTTGTGTTTTCTGAATTGCTACTGGGTACAACTGATTTGTACAACCAGCCATTCACACTCCCCATCTTCGTATATTATACCTGACTTCTATCTGATCCCTCAAGAGTTGTTCTAACTGTGTCTTTTTCACTGCAGATCTTGTCCCAGCAGAGTCAATCATCTGAAACTCATTTGCAAAGCTTTACATTCTATTTCTAGGCCACACGCAAGTCCCTTGCTGCCAGCTGAGACTCAGTCAGCAAACTGCCACAGATGTCAGGTGTTCCAGCTGCAACTGGAGAGTATTTGGCCTTTGAAGCTGTTACAATGGCAGAAGTGTGCTGATTGGGCAGTTTGGCTTTTCTTGAACTACTCTGAATTACAGCTACATGAATTATTATTAGGGCCATCTTGAAGTAGCTTTACAGCAGGGGTGTCAAATTGGTGGCCCATGGGCCAGATTTGTCATGTGCAGGCCACACCCACCCTGGTTCTGCAAAGGCAAAAAATATCACAATGCACGATACATCACGTGACACAAGTTTGACATCGAGTTACATCGAGTTTGACACCCATGCTTTACAGGATAAACCTCTAGTTATTCAAAGTAAAATCTAGTAGAGATATGGAAATTAGACTTACCACATAACTGGATAGGGAAAGGAGGACATGGAGAATTAGAAAAAAAAACAAATGGGGTGGGGGGAGAGAGAGAAGACACTGTTTAACTTTCTTATCATCCATGACAAGAATTACATTGAATTACATGTACTTAGGCTTATATGTATATGTAATTACTTTTTCCAACATCAGAAAAACTGTTTTTTTAAGTTGCAATATTCTTCCAATAAATCTTTATTTTCAAGAACATAGGCTAGTGACTATTGTACACACTTTCCAGCTTTCACTATAGAAATGTATGACATGAAAGTCATGATGTCTACAGATTCCAGTGATGCTAGATTTGAATGGGCTGGATTGAAATGGATTTCTGGAATCAGGAAATAAACAACAAAAATCTAGGTGTTGAGTCTGTTGACAGATAAGGAAAACAAAGAAGCAGACTATTTACAATAGACAAAAGTTCTATTTTTGATTACTATTGTGAAAACAGTCTCCAATTAACAAAAAGGAAGATACTAAAGTCAGACAATATTTGATTTTAAGGCTATGCCTACCAGATGGGGACATGAGAACAAAAAGGAGGACATGTTTTGCTGTATATTTGGTAACCCGAAGGAAGCCAGACCTTCTGGCCTTCATTTACATGGCTTTAACACTTAATTGGATGGGGAAGGAGAGTATTTTGTGTGGAGTGGCAATAATAATCACTATGAAGCAACAGAAAGACATGTGTTGGGCTTAGGGTTGCCAGGTCTGCTTCCAAAAAATAGCGGACAAGCGTGCGGGGGGGGTGTTAAGTAGTAAAAAAATAAATAAAAATTTTACAATTAAATTATATATTTTCTTACAAACATTTTAACACGTATTAAAATAATCACTTCAAAACTTTACTTAAAATTCAAAACATCAAATATATTATAATAATATGTAAAATATTAAATTACATTTTGCTTTGCTGTCGTGTGTATTTTTTATTTGACTGCGCAGCTTTGATCAATTCTTTGTGTTTAAGGAATAATTCTTTAATTTCAGTACAACGTTGAGAAATATTAAAAAATATACAAAGTTCACTTCGAACTGATAGTACAAGCAGTCGGTTACATTCGTCAGTCTACAAATTTCCCATGACGCTGAAAATTCATTCAACGTTTGCATTTGATACCGGAATTGATGCACAATACTGGAACAGTTTCAGTAAACTCGGAGCTGGCTCTTTCTTGAAAAACTACGTGCACTTATCAAGGGATGAATCGCCCTGCAGATGAACATGAACTTCTTCTAAGGCAGAAATTTCATCGAAGAGAGTGTTGGGTGGAAGTTCTTCTTGCCATGGTGATAATAACCAGATGTTCGTCATTTCTTCTAAAGTTGGAAGATTATTGCGATCGATTAGATTGAAACAACTTAGCGTCTCATATACTGAATCGGTGAAATTATACCACATTTCTAGGTACGCAATGGCTCTTTGATACACGTTGATGGCTTCTTTCTTGAACTTTTGCACGGCATTCTCAGGCAAATGTTTTTTACGTAAGGCAACTGAAACTTTCATTCCAAAAAACTGCTCATCGTATTTTTTGTCTCATTCTAACTTATGAAAAAAAAGACAAAACACGATTCTCCTATCCTTATTCTCTTAGACTGTACAGCTTTAGATTATGTACCATTTCATCATAAAGCTTTTGAATAAAAAAAATGTTCACTATTTTGTGAAAAAAAATAGTGAACATAATGTGAAAAAAGCGGACTGTCCGCTCAAATAGTGGACACCTGGCAAGCCTAATTGGGCTCCAGCTAGTGTGCCATGGTCCATGTTAGTCAGCCTAAAGTAGGCTGACTCCCCTTTCTTCTCCCAATCACACCCCCCCATTATGTCAGGAATTTTGTGATTTTTTGAAGGGTCTGGCTTGAATTTAGAGAAGGTGGATTACAATTCAAACGGAACACTTAGCTTTAAAAAGAAACAACTCATACATCTAGAAATGGAGCATGGGATAATGGGTGCCACAGTTGGCATACAGAGCCTCTTTGTGGGCATGCCAGCTGTTGCCCCAGCCCAGCTCCAATGTGCTGGTCTTTGGGTCTCTGCCGTGTATGCGCGGGGGGGAGGATGCATGGGGAGGCCCTCACATGGTACCCCTATGCCCCATTTTGGCTTCCAGGTTGGTGCAGGAGGCTTTCCAGGCCCAAAATGGGGCATGGGGGGGCTGTGCAAGGTCCCTTCATACCTGTTTTGGGCTTGGAAAGCTTCCTGCATCAACCTGGAAGCCAAAATGGGGCACAGGAAGGGGCGCGGCACATGCATGGGGGTGGGGGGGCGCATGTGCATGGGGGTGCTCGCATTGTATTTTGGGGATTTGGCCATGCACGCGTGTGTTCACACATACACACATGCTTTAGGCACTTGGCACCAAGAAGGTTAACCATCACTGTGCTAAGTCATAGATCATAATATGTAAAATTAAAGCTGCTGTATAATGACTTAGATATCAATTGTGTTGTGTGAATTCCATTTCTGGCTACACCGTTTAACTCTAGGATAGGACCAAATGAGAAAGAATATCCAAAGAGAGTTACTCAGAAAAATGAACTCCCTCTTAACTAGGAAATGCCTGGATTTCTGTTTCAAATGACATGTTGGGCTCACAGTTGAAGTTATTAAACATATTTTGTGAATATGGGTACGCTTTTAATACTAGGTGACGCCTCTTGTGACACGGAATTAAAAATGGTGGAGAAAATCTTACCTATATAAAGTAATTTCTCCACCATGCTATACAATGAAAAGCATAGTTTGAAGCAGCGTTAGTCGAAAAAGCAACCTTCCTTAGCACATTTTTATTCTGGAATTCAAGAAGTGTTTAAGATCCCAGAGTTGGTCATCTGGAACTGACCCAAACAAATCCTGTTGATTATATTCTCTTCGGAGCTTCCTCTGGAATAATTTCGCTTGACCATCAGGTGATTTATCATCAAGAAATGTAAGTCTTTCTTACTTTTGTAGACCTTGTACAAAAGATCATTTGTAACCAGGTTATTAGTTCTAGGAAGAAATATTATCCCCAGTACTGCAAACATTATCCAAATGCCACCTGCTCAACCCGAATGAATCATAGATATGGGGAGAGGGAGAACTTGAAAAGCCTAATTTAGTAAATGTTCAAGCCTTCAAACTTTCTGGCAGGAACGAAAGGCCAGCTAATCACCCCTTCTGAGTTTAGTGCAAGACTTAGCAGAACAGAAACAGCCATAGCTACCTGGATGAGTCAAGAGAAAGGAAACTGATTCTTTTTATTTTTCTTGATTTTTCATCAGTTTTGAGGCTAAGAGTAATCAATGAAATTTGGTTGGGTTAGAGATTGTTCCCCACCTGCCAAGTTAAAGAGCTTATATATTGTTTTGGCTTGGTAGAAAACTAGATCACATGAGATTTGCTGTTCCCATTGTTGATCCATATCTTTCTATTGGCTGCATTCCAAGATACAGATAGTCTTCTGACTTCCCTCCAAAATAATGGTGATAAAGCTTCTTTTTTTTTTTAATTGAATTTGTATACCACCCTACTCCCGAAGGACTCAGGGCGGTGAACAGCCATAGAATAAAACATATAAATACAAAATTTAAAATAGAATAAAGTGAATTAAATAATTTGGCTGAATTTAAAACCCCAATAATTTAAAGCCAAATTTAAAATTTCCATTTAAAAAGGGGAAAAAACTTAGGTCAGGCCAGCTTGATGAAATAAGAATGTCTTGAGCGTGCGATGGAAGGTACACAGATCCGGGATCCTCCGTATCTCCGGGGGGAGCTCGTTCCAGATAGTAGGTGCCCCACAGAGAAGGCTCTCCCCCTGGGGGCTGCCAGTCGACATTGTTTGGCCGACGGCACCCGGAGGAGTCCCTCTCTATGGAGCATACTGGTCGGTGGGAGGCTATTGGTGGTAGCAAGCGGTCCCGTAAATAACCAGGTCCTAAGCCATGGAGCGCTCTAAAGGTGATAACCAAAACCTTGAAGCGCACTCGGAAGACCACCGGGAGCCAGTGCAGCTCGCACAGGAGAGGCGTTACATGGGAGCGCCACGTCGCTCCCGTCACCACCCGCACGGCCGCACTCTGCGCCAGTTGGAGCCTCCGCGTGCTCCTCAAGGGAGCTTAACAGATTTTAGAAAACTTGAAGGGTGTCTGGATAAAGAGGTGATGAACTCTGGATGCATGTAGAATAAGGGATTGCCTTATTCTAAAATAACTATATTAGAAGAAGCTAAAATTACTGTATTATGGCTTTATTTGTTGATTAAAATGATGTCTATATTTGATGGTTTTTAAATTGTGTTTCTTTTATGTTTTTATTATTATAACTATCTGGAATTGTTAGATTCTGGCAGATAGAAATGGGAAAAATAAATACTTTTTCTAAAAAAAATTTTTTTTTTAAAATAACCATTCTGGGTTTGTTGATTACAAAGAGTTATATAAAAATAAATTAGTAATCATAATGACAGATTACCTAAGATCTAATTTATAATTTATAATAAATTAATTTAATTTAATTTTATAATTTTATAAATTCTTTCATATATAGTATAGTACTTATGTGCCTGCCATATACTCATGTAATTCCTGTTAATTTCCAAGATTAATTTTCTTTTAAACTTATTGACTCCCCAAAATCTATTGCTTTAGCCCATCTTACCCTGTCTCACGTTAAAACTAGGAGCTAGAGTAAGAAAAAAGAATCAAATATATACTGCATGTTGAATATCAATTCAGACTTGCGGTATTCACTGTCTTCCCCACAGTACATGTCTATTTGACACCTCACCTATAAATCAAAGCTATGCCCCCAACTCCAGAGTGGGTTACAAGCTACAAGGAAAGAGTGGGTGTCAGAGAGAGATGAAATCTCAGCAGTGTATAGGATTTGGTGGATTTCCTCTGTTTTAACCTATGGCTGGATCTCATAGAAAGCAACCAACAAAATGTGGGTGAGAAACCACAAAGCCCCTCCTTATTCTTCTAAAGAAGAAAACAAAATCATTGAAATTCAACAATCATTATGAGATATCTTCATTTACAGGAGCATATTGAACTATTTGATTGGACTATGAACTGTGCCACTTAATGCAAACCATAAGAGGTTGGATATCTCCAATAGAGTTACCTTATCAGGGCTGGGAAAAAATCAGAATTGTACTGGATGCCAGCAAAGCATTAAGGATTTTCTGCATCACTTTATCATTCTCCACTGGTTGTCTGGAGTTTTGTAGCCCTGATATATTAGCCCTATCTTTTGGAATTCTCTTGTCCTTCATACATACAATATCCAGAGATCCTGAATGCTCTGAAACACAAATAATTAAGAAATAGTTTCACAAACACTTCAGCATTCATAAACTTCCCAGTTCAGATCTGGAGTCCAGACTGTCAGTTTGTGAATGAAGATACTTTGATTCAAAGGCAAATTAAGAAATGAACTCCAGCTTGGAACTCTAGGGCAATCCCAGATCTCCTTTTTAGTCTACTACAGGATTGTAAGTCCTTGATTTACAACAATTCATTTAGTGACTATTCGAAGTTACAATGACTGCTTTTCATGCTTATGACCGTTGCAGCATCCCTATGGCCATGTGATCAGAATTCAGGCACTTGACAACTGGCATGAATTGATGACTGTTGCACTGTCCCAGGATCATGTAATTACCTTTTGTAAAGTTCCCAGCTGGCTTCTGGCAAGCAAAGTCAATGGGGAAAGCCAGATTTGCTTAACAACCACTGAACAACTAAAATTATTCATTTAACAACTGTGGGGAAAAAGGTTGTAAAATGGGGCACAGCTCACTTAACAACTGTCTTGGTTAGAAATGAAAATTTTGGGCTCAATTCTGGTTGCAAATTGACGACTATCTGTAGCAGAATGCCTGCCATGAAGCAGTCTGTCTCCATCCCTAACTGGAAGTATGTTGCTCTATCCATCCCTTACCACTTTTTTAATTGCTATTTTTGCTATGGGGAGATGTCTAGCCATGCTTGATGGCCAATGATAATCATTTGCTTTAATACTGAAAGTCATTACTACCAAATCTCCAGTCTCCTGCTGCTTATTTTATGTCTATTTGAAAAGGATTGGATTCTCAGGGGTAAGAGGACACAGATATTCATAGGGAGCAGTGAACTTTGTAGAAGTACAGTATAAAGGTATTCTTGTGGATTTCAGACCACATGTTCTTCTACTTGAAGAATGGAACATCAAAAGATGTTCTGGTATTCATCTTTTGTTGTTTAAGGAATGTGGAAGGAAAGGAAAGGAGTCAGAAAGATGTGCTGAGCAACTCAAACACAGTTGCAAACAGGAAGCAGCATTATTTAGATAGCCTTATAAAATTACATGAATGAAGCATGACAATTGAACAATATCTCACATGGACTCCGCACAAGTTATAATAATGTTTTATGATCTCCCATGTTCTTTTTTACCCTTTTTCCTATCCTTTCGTTACTTCAGAATATCCAGAAAAGAATTAGACCATTTTTTTTAATTGCAGTTAATTCAGATCAGATCTCAATTAGCTTCAGATAAAAAATATGCCCCGTAAGCATAGTGGGAAGGGTCATCATTGGCAAAATGAAAGACATTTTGAGGCTGTCTATTCCTTAGCTTGCATTTTCATTCTATGTCATAGAGGAATTTACATGCATAACCTTTTCTGTGTTTTGCTTGTTGTTTTTGCTTTTTTTTTCTTTTTCTGCCTGCCAAATCTTTTGTAATGAAAATAGCTAGTGAAATCAATTTATGTTTCTGCTTCTTTCTGTAAATTCTCAAGCAGCCCAAGTGGGTTTTGTTATCCTTCTTCCCTAGGATGAATCAATGGCCTTTATCACACCCAGTGATGGGTTGTTGGGTTTTTTTTGTAAAAGTTTTTTTAGTTTTTACACAAACAAACAAACAATGCATTTTTTCTGAACAGAGTTTTGGCCGAGTCACAAATTTATACAATTTTTAGTTATCTCCAACACAATTTATATATTTCATTTTTTGCCATAATAATCTTTCTCTCTAATCTCTTTATTTTCTTTTCCTTTTCTTCTAATAACCAATATTACCATTCACCCTAATCTCTAATCTTAATCAAATTTAATTTTTCCCTTATTTTCTCCAAGTTAAAACCCTTAAATTTGAAATCAATAATTCTTCCAATAGTTAACCTTAACTCTAAATCATCCTATTCAAATATTTCCCCATTGCATCCTTTTCGCAACATAATATAATTTCCAGTATTTCCCTAAATTCCCTTATTCCAATCACAAATATTTTTCTTTGTCAATTTATCCAAATATTACAATCCAATATCTTACTAAAAGTCACTTAAATATATAACATTACAATCAATCATTCATTTCTTTTCCATTGCTTTTTCAAATATATATGTAATAAACCAAATTACTTTACACAATACATTATAATTTCCAATGCTTTAGCTGAATTCCCTAGTTAAAAATATTCCACATGTTACAATCTCATATATTAAATTTAAACCTAATTAATTTTCATAAGACAATATAATTTCCAATATTTTGGTTAAATTCCATAGTTACAATTAAAAACATTCCAAATATTACAATCTCATATATTAAACTTATTTGTATTTATGAATCTTATTTCGATTCATTTATAATTCAGAGTAATTATCCATTTCTTTGTACATAATTTAAACAGAATTAATTTTCAGCTTAATTTCAAATGTTTTAGTTAGTTTCATTATTACAATTAAAGACATTCCAAGTATTACAAACTCAGCTATTGAGTTTTCTAAAATTCATTTATATCTATAAATCTTACTTCAATTCATTTTTAGTTCTAAATGTATACAACATACAGTATTTCTCTTTCCCCTTTCCATGAATTATTTCTTTCTCCCTTTCTCCCATTTTTTTTATTTTCTTCTCCCCCCCTTTTTTCTCCATTTTAAAATCCTGAACTCTTCTATTTTGCCCTGTATTTTCAATTACTCTCCATCCCCTTTTCCTCTTTCTTATTTTCCCACTTTTAATCCCAGTGTAATCATTTAAGTTTTTTATGTTTTTTCTATTCCCCCCTTTTTTCTCTCCTTGTCTCTTTCCACCCTCTCTATTTTTATCAGTGATGGGTTTCTACCGGTTCGCGTGAACCGGTAGCAGTGGCAGCGGCAGGCTCCACCTACCCACCTGGATGTCATCACAGACAATCTGCGCATGCACAGAAGCACTGCACGCATGCGTCACGATTGCGAACCCGTAGTGAAGGTAAGTGGAACCCACCACTGATCACACCCATGTTCATTGGTTATTTAACAGGGCAATTTCATTATTGTCATTCTTCCTTTTTATTCCTAATTACACAGTTAGGAGCAAATAAGACAAAAGAGCAGCTATATGCATTATAACTGGGAGAAGGATTTTGTAAATTACTAATTTTCAAACTAATGAGGAGGAAAATCAAGTCAACAAGTTTTCTGTTTACAGTTCATGTAAGTCTATGTATGCTTGTAAACATTCCTGGAAGTGAGAATCTGACCTGAGCAATGAGTGAAGCTGATGTCATTACAACAGAAATGAGTTTTATTTACATGAAGTGCATTATAGGGATGGGCAAAGCCCAGCACCTAGCTAGCCACATCCTGCCCAGAGAATGTCAAAGATAAAGAATACATATGTGCTTTATTTGTACATCTGGGAACAAAGGCTGCAGCAAGTGATCTCCTTCCAAACTCTATGACAAAGAGCAACCAAAATAATAGACAAAGAACAGACACAGAGGGAATTCTTATTTCTCTATCCATACCCTATTGCTCCCCTCCCTTGTGCTCACTCAATAGGTCATGGATTTTTGAAGGATCAGTGACACTAAATGCAACTCATAACATAGAATGCATACCTTGAAATTGATAGGATTATGGAATGTAGAAGATCAAGTTATAATAAGTTCTGAGAGAAGCAAAATGAGAAATTGACTGGAGAAGGCAGTTCTTTTGAGGAAGATGTCATTAGTTCCTTTTTAAAGGGGGATAATGGCAGCCCTGCAGAAATGAGACTTTTTTTTAAAAGGGCATTATTATTAAAATAAATACAAAAACTGCAAAAGACCAAGATTTCATATTCAACCTTTAACCTTAACCTTAACTTAACGTAAAACAATTTGCATTTTTATATCTTATTTTAAATTAATTCCTTTTAATAGACTTTGCTTCTTAACCCTGAAACTTTCTCTGGACTAACAACATCTGTTAGTTACCACCTTCCCTAGGGAGAAGGCATTAACAACTGGTCATCATTATTGTTGAATAAGAGATAGTGTAATGTAGATTTTTATGATATCATTACACAAATTATGTGATTTGGCATCATTTGCACTGTTATGGGTCATTTCTATGATTATATCATGCAAGTGACATAAATTGAAGTGAGAATTTGATCAATGTTGAAGACTATGCTGAAACAAAGTTTCACTCTAAGGTGACTGGAGTGGGACAGGATTGGAAAATGTGTGTGATAGATAGAGAGATGTTATTATGTATTCAAATTTAGTTTGGTAAATGGGGAGTTAAAGTATTAGAGAGATGTAATTAATTAGACTATGTTAGATTATGATTGTTGAATGTTATACCCTGTATTTTGCTCTGGGAAGTAGGGAGGGGGGTGGGTGGGAGGGGGAGGGTTGAGAAGGATGGAGGGAAGGGGGGATATATATGTAAACTTTTTAAAACTTTTCAATTAAAAAAAAAGAAAATGTGTGTGATAAAAGAAAACAAGGATCAAGAATGAATGAATGAATGCTCAATGAATATGGGTTGAATGCAAAAGTGACAGTATGAAAGAAATACATTGAGTTATTTGATCATACAGAGTGTAGGAACGAGTGTTAAATTGCAAAATAAATATATGAAGGAAGAATGAATGGGTTGGGAGTGGAAGAAGACTGAGAAAATTATGGTTGGATGAAATTGATCAGATCCTCAAAAAGAAAGCAGTGAAAACTTTCAGGAATAAAAGATAATGAAGTGGTGTACAGATATGGCAGAAGCCAAGATGATTTGCAAGTATAGAAAAGTTCAGAAAGTACAACAAGGATGTTGGTGTAAACTAACCCTAATTTGATTTCTTTCTTTTTCTTCTTTGTGCCTGCCTTTTGTCTATGGAGATTCTCAGTCATCCAGGTCATGGTTATCCCGAAGATTTTATTTTCAAGAGGCAACTGGACTTTCTGGTTTTTCTTTGAAGACATTTTGCTTTTCATCAAAGAAGCTTCTTCAGCTGAAGAAGAAGAGCTGAAGAAGCTTCTTAGATGACAAGCAAAACGTCTTCAAAGAAAAACCAGAAAGTCCAGTTGCCTCTTGAAAAAACACCTTTGGGACTGCCAGCCTTTTCTTTCTTTCTTTCTTTCTTTCTTTCTTTCTTTCTTTCTTTCTTTCTTTCTTTCTTTCTTTCTTTCTTTCTTTCTCTCTCCCCCCCCCTCTCTCTCTCTGCAATTTCCATTAAGTTGCTTATAGTGTGATTGATATGTATCTATGTGAGCTAAGGAGGGGGTAACATGTCAAGTTCTCTCCTTGAATACATTATTTTGCTTGTAAGAGGAAGGTGGTTTCTTTGGTTTGGTTTTCTCTGCTTCTTCCCCCAGTTCTTATTGTCTGTAGGTTAGATGACATCTGCGAAAGTTTCATGCAAAAGGAAAGAACAGAGAAGAAATAGAGAGACGGAGCAAGGTAAGGGCAAAGTTATACTCTTTAGCAACTTGTTTTTTATTTTAAAAATACATATTTATGTTGCCACCTCAAACAATTTTTTCGTAGGCCAGCTAACAAATATTTTAAACCCATATCGTAAAAATGCCCTAAAATATGATGTGTTATCTGACATTTCGTGCAGCTCCACTTTATCCTCAAACTAGTGTGAATCCACCTTCAACCTCCTATTTGCTTATAAAAGATCAATAATTTTTTCTCTTTTAAAAGTAGGTTACACTTTATAACAGAAGTTGCTGGACTATGTTAGCATATTTTTTTCTCTCTTTTTACTAGAATTTGGGGGTCTATTTTTCATCTTGCTCAGTTCAGACTATTACTGTATACTAATCCTTATTTCTGTGATCCAGTTTCCTGTGGTGCTTGGAAACGGAGGGAGAGAGAAATTGGAATTCTCTTATTTATGTATTGGAAGTATTTTTTCTTCTTCATCTTTACGTTTATAAAAGCATCCCAGAGTCAAGCATAAAATATCCCTTTCCTAACATTTACTTTCCAAGATGCACAAAACAGAAACAGAAGGTTTGGAAACAGAAAAAGACACGATAATAGTTGCTTATGATCAATAGGAATATCCATATTACCTCTCAGAGTTAGTTCTCTATTTATTTATTTATTTATTTATTTATTTATTTATTTAATTTAATTTTATTTTATTTTATTTCTATACCGCCCTTCTCCTGCGGTACTCAGGGCGGTGTACAGCCAGGATAAAACATAGCATATAAAATTTAAAAAACATTTTAAAAAACAATTAAATAATTTTGGCCCGAATTTAAAACAACCCAATTAAAACCGAATTCGATTAAAAAGCTGAGAGGATGGGATCAAGCCAGCCCAGCTAGATGGAACAAGTGTGTCTTCAGGGCCCGACAAGAAGACCAGAGGTCTGATATCGTGCGTATCTCAGGGGGCAGGTCATTCCAGAGGGCAGGTGCTGCCACACAGAAGGCTCTCCCCCTGGGGGTCGCCAGCCGGCAACTCTACCTTGACTGGTATGCCTTTTTTATTATTATTATTAGTGATCTCTTTCTCTTTTTCCCCCTATTATTTGTCTTCTCTTTTGTTTTCCTTTTCATCTCTTAAGCCTTTTCTGCTTCTATACCATTCTCCTCCTCAGGGCACAGTAGCTTTTCCAAAATGGCTTTCAGAATAGAGATTACCATGTGGAGTTGGTAATGGCAGCTCATGAAACCATTTTTTGTTTCTTCGATCTTCCGTTCAAGATAATTGGACTTGCCATCTTCTTGCTTGATTTAGATTTTCATTTGCTTGAAAATCTAAATCATCTGGACACTTTTAAAAAAAAATAAGAATAACCCTTCTGATAAACAAATGGAGGCTGGGAACATAAGAGTTTAGGGTGAAATGTGCTTCTCCTACCCCCTTCCCCCAAACTCCATGGTATCTAATATAGATAGATATAATATAATAATATATAAATAATAATAATAATGTAGATATAAGTCATTTTGGTCTGTCTTGTCCTTTACTCCATCTCTGAAAAATGAGACTAATATTTATCCAAGCTTACATTGATTTACTGATCAAACAGAGCCATTGTTCTCCCCCACCTCATGCACCCTTTCTTCATTCATAAGAGAAGATTTCTCTGGTGGTATATTTCAAATTCTGGATTATCCTTTTATGCAGAATCTATCTTTGGAAAACCAGAGAGATTCTCTTATTAGAGAATCCTTGAATACCTAGGAAGTTTTACCATGTAGAGTCTGCTGAAATGATGAGGAACTGGGCAAGAGCATATAGCTTTTCATTTATCTCGTAATTTGAAGGGGTTTCAGCAGAAGTATGTATTGATGACTTGTTTATATAAATTACGATAGTCCACTACCCTTAAAGACACCTGCTCAGTTGCCAGAGGCAGCCAATTTTATAAATAATACTAAAAGCATATTAAAGCTAAAAGTAATTCAAAATTATATTTTGATATTTATTTTTTTAATGGGTCCTTTGTCCAATAGCAGTTGCAGACCATCAAAGTGTCATTCAGGAACTTTGTTAATAGATTTTCCATCAGATCTCTTCCTGCTAAGCTTAGGTGTGTGTGGGGGGGTGGGGGGTGGGGGGGAAGAGATCCTACATTCAGCCCATTCAGGGAAATGCACAAATTGGGAGATTACTGGAATACATGTAGAGAAAAATGTAACTTCTGGTTATCAAAATTATTCTGTGGCAGTACAAGAGACCTATAAACTATAACAGAATAATAGAATAGAATAATAAGAGTTGGTAGGGACCTTGGAGGTCTTCTAGTCCAATCTCCTGCTTAGGCAGGAAACCCTACACCACTTCAGACAAATGGTTATCTAACATCTTCTTAAAAATTTCCAGTATTGGAGCATTCACAACCTCTGGAGGCAAGTTGTTCCACTGATTAATTGTTCTAACTATCAGGAAATTTCTGCTTAGTTCTAGGTTGCTTCTCTCCTTGATTAGTTTCCATCCATTGCTTCTTGTCCTGCCCTCAGGTGCTTTGGAGAATAGCTTGGCTCCCTCTTCTTTGTGGCAACCCCTGAGATATTGGAACACTGCTATCATGTCTCCCCTAGTCCTTCTCTTCATCAAACTAGACATACCCAGTTCCTACAACTGTTCTTTATATGTTTTAGCCTCCAATGTACAAGTAATCTTTGACTTACCACAGCTGGTTTAGTGACCCTTCAAAGTTATACAGAAAAAAGTAACTTATGATTGTTTTTCATACTTACGACTGTTGCAACATCACTATGGTCACCTGATCAAAATTGAGATGCTTTTGCAACTGACTGATATTTATAATGGGTGCAATGTCCTGGGGTCATGTGATCACCTTTTGCGACCTTTTGACAAGCAAAGTCAATGGGGAAACTAGATTCATTTAAAAAATAACTTAACTGTAGTGATTCACTTAATAACTGTGCAAGAAAGGCTGTAAAATGGGGCAAAATTCATTTAACTACTTTCTCACTTAGTAACAGAAAATTTGGGCTCAATTGTGGTTGTAAGTCAAAGACTACCTGTATTCTCTTCACTTTTGGTTTGTCCTTTCAATTCTCTTTGAGCTTTTTTATATGTGTCTGGGTCTGTATTATTGAAAGCTTTTATTCAATAAAAAGGCAAACAAACAAATATAAAAGGAAAGTAAGAATGATAAAAGTGCAAAAAAAAAAGTGCTAAAAGCAGTACAGATAAAGAAAGAAAAAGAAAAAAGAAAGTTAAACAAGTGGCTTCTTATAGGTAGCCTTATGGTTATGACTATTCATTCAGCAACCATTCAAAATTATGGCAGTGCTAAATAAGGGGGGCTTACAATGGTCTGCAAATTTGTGGCCCTCACACCTTCCACTTTTTCTCCTCCTGCAACAACACCCACCTACTGACAAATGGCCTGTGCTGGCTCTCCCAGACCCATTCCCAGTTTCCCCCAACTCACACACATCATTACTATTTGTACAACAGTTACAAACAAACTTTTACCATTTCTCCCTCTTTAGAATTGCATTATATAGTTCCTTTCTATCCTTTTTCATCTGCAAATTTAGAGATTATTAGTTCACTTTTGTCTCTTAGCAAAAAGTCCATAAAAAGTTTTCAATCTTTTATTGCTTTGTCCCTAATCAATTTGGCCATTCTGCAAGCTCTGTCATCCTCACAATTCCATTATGGATCTGGGAGTGTTTTTCCATCTTAGTACATATGGGAACTTGGCTGCAATTACCATGTATAAAAGTAATCATCCACAAGTCCTTTCTAATTGTGTGTCCATAAATCCTAATTTTAAAAATTCTGGTTTCATCAGAATATTAATTTTTGAAATTAGTTGCATTATCAACTAATACATTCTCCAATCTTCTAAGGTCTGGTAGAGCTTAGCTGACATATTTACAGTATGCAAGGATAAAATTAATTGCATGTTTCTCAGATTGGGCAATTAGTCTGTGGATGTGCTAGATATAGCGAACCAGATTCTTTGATTAATCTCCAGCACTCATAAATCCCAAAACGTGGACAACTAAGTTTGAGCTAATAATTATTTGACTCCTACTGATGGTGGATTAGCAGGAAAGGGGAGGCCAGTTGGATAAATTATCAGATTTAGAAATTCTTGAATGAAATGAAAGTTGAAAATTTCATTTCAAGTAGAGTTCAGGCATGGCTTTGTCACTGAAGTTGCCTTGTAACCCTTGAGGATGACCTTGCCAGGGGAGCGATGGCAGTATAGTACAGCTATTTTGATTCTCCCAGAAATTCAACTGGTTCAGCACTGTTGATCATGGCATCCTTCTGAAGAATTTGTAAGAAGGCAGTTCCATTCAAAGATCCTATGCCAATTTCAAAGTAGCTCTAGGCTTCTTATTTCCATGATGTCAGTAGTGTTGAAGAACTGAGATTTATTTCCAATTCATCTTTAGTGTAGCTGAAATTGGTGCAGAGCTATATTTTGTGTTGTTTATAATCCTGTGGGTTCCTATTGCAGGAAGAACCTCTTGCCTTACTGTTCTTTCTGGCTTCTGAGCTTTGGCTTAAGAAGGAGAACTGTTACTTTGATTGCTTTGCAGCAGGCTACGTAAAAGGAATAGGGGTGGGGGGAGGTTGAAACTGACAAGAACTTTGCCTGTCACTTCTATTTCAGCTATAGATCAACCATCCCTTGAACTGTGTTTCTTTCTTTTCCTTTTCCTATTACTGTACGATACAGTAAGATTGATTGATTTTTTAATGCTTTTGTTTTAAGGCAATGATTTGTATTCCTTATTCTCAGCAATTCAAATCAGCAGAGTTCAAACAATAATGGATTGTTAACTTCAACTTGCTTCTCAGAGCATGAGGAGTGAAAATAGCAGAATGGAAGTACTATGAGTCATGTGTGAGTGATCCCTCTTTGCCATGACCTCATGCTTACACGAATGACTTTGTTCAGTAAGAAGATATTATGACATTCTACAGGATTCTACCTTAAACTCCATGCTATTTAATGTAAATATTAGATCATTCCTTGAGGTCATCTTTTTTCCCCCAACAGATCCAGGGGAAAAAGGAGAAATGCTTAGTGGGTATCTTGCTACAGTTATAAGGTTCAGTGAGCTTAGACCAAACAATACAGAAGGTGAGTGGATAGTCTGAGTAAACAGTTGAACCAATCTTGTGGGGATTGAGAGTTTGTTAAAGGATTACATTTGTAGCTTCAGGAAGCTTTTAAATCCATCTCAATTTTAGAGACGTAGATATCCTTTGTGGCGTAATTACTGTTTCACCAGTTTGACCTGATTTGCCATCTAGAGTCCAGCCTAGATAGAAACCATATGCCCACTCGCACTTAACTACAGTCCTGGCAATACCTTTTGTTCTTGCAAGTTCCTCATGATGTTGTCTTCATCTGATTCCCGGTTGCTGTGAGACAGGGCAAAATCACCCTTAGTTCTTCCATTGTTTCCCCCTCTTCCTCCTTTTTCTGACACTATTCAAAAATGACCTTTAAGGTAAATAAAATCCATTAGGCATTGTCACCTTTGCTCCCTTAGAAGGAAGACAGGAGCTTGATAGTGCCTGGGAATAGAGGCTAAAAGGGCAGGTCAAAGGTTAGCAATGGAGGCCACATCTAGCTTTCTGCTGACTCAAAGATGGAGTAGAGTTCCTTTCAACTCAGCAGCTGGGAAAAACCAATGATGGTGCTTGAATAAATAAGACATTTCCAATAATCCATATGAAAGGATACTATACCACAAATAGAAATAGAGTTTCCTGTTTTGAATAAGTTAGTGCAGTAAAATGTATTTCATAACTTGAATTATCAAAGAGGAAATATGCAAGAACCCCCCATGACAATTCCAAATACACCTTGGATGATTAGATTAGAATAATTTTTAAAGTGATATATGTCCATTATAGAAATAACACAGAAATTTTGATTGTGTCAAAACGTGGCATCTCTATTAAAAAATATTTTGACTTTTGTCTATGCCAGGGGTGAGCGATTAATTTTCCCAAGGGGGCACATGAGAAACTGGGATTGTTGTGGAGGGGTGAACCAATAGGGCTGTGAAGGTGCATAGCCACGCACGTACACAAACACATATATAAATTGGAGGGGAAAAAAGGGACAACCAAAGTGGCCATAAAATGCCCAGGTCTGGTCTTGTTCTGCCCCAGCTTCGGATTCTCAGAGAATGTGACACACATCAAGCTTCGCAAACACTGTTTAATTCCAAACAAACCCCTTTCAAGAATGCAGGCTTCCTGTGCAAAGAGTCCTTATCAAAGTTATTAAGAACAAAGTCCGACAAAGGTTGGCAACCAGCCCAGAAAACCAGATATGAGAAGTCCTCGCTTTCCAAGAAGATGCTCTGTAGTAATGAAACTTGTTTCTAGCAAGAAAGCTCTAGCTGCCTGCGACTTAAATAGGCTAAGGGAGTGGCCAATTATCCTCAAGCCCTACTCTTGAGTAGACCTCCTCCTCCTGAGTAGCCACTCCTGCCTTTTGGCAGCCTTGTGTGCTCGAGCATTGAGGAGAGGCTCGTTCACTTCACTCTCTCCACTGGAAGGAGCCTCTGGAGGTTCTGAAGGCCCTGGCTGAGTCTCTGCCTCTGGCATCACATCCTCTTCGGCCTCCTTGCTGTCCAACATGAGTGCCAGCTGCGCAGGCTGCTGGCGCGACACCACACCAGCCTCCTTGTCGTCAGGATCAGCCATGATCCGCGCAGGCCGCTAGCGGGCCACAATAGGTCTATACTGAAGTTCATCCTCTTGTTCTAATTCTGCAATGCTATCATTGTAACTGGAATTGTTAGAAGCAGATGGAGGCATGATTTGAAGATAACACAATGATGTAATTTAACAGAGATTATCACCAATGACATAGGCCAGTGGTGGTGAACCTATGGCATGTGAGCCAGAACAGGGTAACATGCGCAGTTACCCCAGCTCTGTTTCAGGTCTCTGCCATGCATGCACACGCACCTCCCACCGGCCAGCTGGTCTTCAGGTCTCTGTTGTGCATGTGTGGGGCACGTGTCCATGTGTGGGGCATGTGTTGCAGTTTGGCATAGGCACGGGCGCATGCGTGAGGCACGGGCACATGTGTAGGGCATGGGCACATAGACGGGGAGTGTGCACGCATGCACCCACGCCTTGCAGTTTGGGTGCCCACAAGCACTAAAAGGTTCGTCATTACTGGCATAGACTTTTTCTGTTGAAAGTCTTACAGTAATTACAGTAAGGTGACCAGACGTCCCGCTTTTGGCGGGACAGTCCCGCTTTTGAGCAATTTGTCCCGCGTCCCACGGCGTTTTAAAAAAGTCCCGATTTTTCATTCTGCCTCCTGAATCCCCGCTGATGGCTAGAGGGAAAAAAAACTCTTTAAACTCTTGCCGCGGGGCTTCAAAGGGCCGACCTACAGCTGATCAGTGTTAAAAAAAAAATGAATAGACCCATGCCTGCAAAAATAGAAAAAACAGCCCCTGTTAACAGCTTCCGCTAGGTTAATTAGCTGCAAAAAGCTGCAAAAAGTTCCTGGAGCAGATTTCCCCCCCCCCCCCCAGCTATACTGAAAACAAAGGCGAAAGCGAAACTAAACCTGCAACATGACAAAATGAGGCAGAGAGAGATTTCTTTCTTTTTCTTTTTCTTTTTCCTCACCAAAAAAGGTAGGTACAAAACTGCAAACAATGGGAAATTTTGGGCAAAAGATTTTAAAACACAAAAGAAAAAAAGCTCTATTTAACTAGGGAATTGTAATAATTGAGATACTATTAATAATTGTATATTGTGTTGAAAGCAGAAATGGTTAAGTTGTGGTTTGGAGGAATATATGGGGGAAATTATTTGGTTTATTATTATTGGTAAATATAATTAATTGATTTGTAAGAAATTGGATTGCATGGAAATAATTGGAATATTCATGTTCATATTGATTAATATACAAAAAGATAGTTATATAACTAATTGATTTATATTAAAATGTTGAATTTGTATTAAACAACTGTATTACATAATTACATAATTAACCAATGTGAGGATGGATATAAAAATAGATGACAATGGGAAGGGGTATAATATAGAATAGAAGGGAAAAATTGAATTTGATTAAGATTAGAGATGAGGATGAAGGGTAATATTGTTTTTTTAAAAAAATAGATGAGGAATAAATATGGCAAAAAGGAAATATAGAAATTGTAAATTTAATTGAAATGACTAAACGCTGTTTAAATTTGTGAACCAGCCAAATATTCTGTTCAAAGAAAATACATTGCATGTTTGTATGTGTGTTTCTAATTATTGCTATTTATTCATATTTGTTCTCTTTTATTCTTTAAAGTTTAACAATTCATTCTTAATCTTAATATCTTTATATTTGCTTGGGGTTGGCTTTCTTCCCTTTCATCTTTTTTATTGTACAGCAATCTTTCTCCTCAAACCTACCACCACTCTCTTTTCTTTCCTTCTTACTTTCTCTTCCCCCCACCCTCTTTTTCTCCTCCCTACTTCCTCTTCCTTTCTCCTTCTCCTCCTCTCTTCCTCCCTCTCTTACCCTCACTCCTACTCTAATTTCCATTCCTTCATCCCTCTCTATTGCTGTATCCTTTAATGCATATGGACTACTCAGAGGGCTGAAAAAGTTATTTTTGACTGGTCCTCACACTTTTGACCAGTCCTCGAATTTATGACTGTCCTCACATTTTACATTTTTGCCCTATCTTGTCATCATGGTGAAGAGAAGCAGTTGTGAAATGAGTGACATGGTTGTTAAGAATGCTGCATGGGCATAAATATGAGGATGGTCATAAGTGTGAGGACCAGTCAAAAGTGCGAGGACCTGTCAGAAATGACTTTTTTCAGCCCTCTGGTTAGTCCTTTTGTGCATATGGACTACTCAGAGGGCTGAAAAAGTTATTTTTGACTGGTCCTCACACTTTTGACCAGTCCTCGAACTTACGACTGTCCTCACATTTTACGTTTTTGCCCTATCTTGTCACCATGGTGAAGAGAAGCAGTTGTGAAATGAGTGACATGGTTGTTAAGAATACTGCACGGGCATAAATGTGAGGATGGTCATAAGTGTGAGGACCAGTCAAAAGTGTGAGGACCTGTCAGAAATGACTTTTCAGCCCTCTGAGTAGTCCCTATACACATAGCCATGGCCACCTGGTCACATGGCCTCCAAGCCACGCCCACACAATAAGTCACGCCCACAATGGTGTCCTTCTTACCAATGTTAAAATCTGTTCACCTTACTCTATACGCATAGCCATGGCCACCCGGTCACATGACCAGCTAGCCACACCCACCCAGTCACATGACCAGCTAGCCACGCCCACCCAGTCACATGACCAGCTAGCCACGCCCACAAAATAAGCCACGCCCACAATGTCCCTCTTTACCAATGTTAAAATCTGGTCACCTTAAATTACAGTTATCTATATACGAGAAGTAGCCAGTAGCTCTGACCAATATTTTGTTTTCTTGTTTATCAAGAGATGTTTCTCTTTCAAAACTAAGAAGAAATGGAACGAGAGTTTCATTTTGTTGCTGAATGGGCACATTACTTAAAACCATGACTGTAGAACTGTTCTATGGAACTGAATGGGAGATCTTTCCCATGTCAGTAACCACTCCATGTTCCAGAGAAATATAGCAGATCCTAAAGCAGCTCCCTGGTGCAAAACAGATTCTGATTCCTTCAAAGTATGAAATGAAAGGATGTGATTCTCGGATCTTTTCTAGTGGTGTAAAGCAGTGTTTTTTAACTTTGGCAACTTTAAGATGTATAGATTTCAATTCTCAGGATGCTCCAGTCCACGCTGGCTGGACAATTCTGGGAGTTGAAGTCCACACTTCTTAAAGTTGCAAAATTTGAGAAATACTGCTCTAAAGGACTATGAAACTTAAATACTTGTTTCAATGCTGCCTTCTAACTTGTGAGTTAGAATCACAGCTCTGCTTTTAAAGATAGAACATGAGGGACAGAAACTCCTAAAGGCAAGAGGAGACCAGGATTTAGCCTTAGAAAGATTAATAAGAGCCCTTATGTAAGCAAGACTTATAAGAATGGGAAGAGAGAGAGAGAGAGGACCTGATGGAGAAAGTGTTGCCCTTTCTTTGTCTTTAGTTTATAATTTGTTTTTCTGCCTTTATTTATTTAAATAAACAGAATCGAAAAAAATATAGAAAAAGGAAAATATTTAAAAAGCAAAACAATATTGTGTGTGTGTGTGAGAGAGAGCGTGTTAGCTTTTCGTATATGTATTTAAAGTTTTACACATTGGTTTCAAATATATAATCATTCATAAGTAATCTGTGTCTGCAGGCCCAAAAGTCCTAGATTTATGAATGAGAGTGCAGATCATAAATGTTACGATTCCTCTGTTCAAGTCACACAAAGGCTCCAGTTGTTCAGTTGCCAACGGCATCCAAGCTAAATGGTCCACAAGAGCACCGTGTGTCTTGCTTCTGGCCACGAGGACCTGTAGAAGCAAATTCTAAATGTCATGTATGTCAGGGGTCTCCAAACTTGGCAACTTAAAGACTTGTGGACTTCAACTTCCAGAATTGAAGAGTTGAAGTCCACAAGTCTTAAAATTGCCAAGGTTGGCGACCCCTGATGTATGTTGTTCTTCTCTGCACCTCCACACAGAAGCAATTCTTCTTTCACTTTCAGCTGCTCAGCTTGATCCGATTGTGACTTGTTGTCTATTGAACACACTCTTTACACAATTTGACCTTGCCTGGTTGTTCAGAATATTTTGTCTCGGGAAAAAAACCTTGGCTGAAAAAAAAAGTTCAATTAAAAGAAGAAACTTTGGGATAAATTCACGATAAGTTTAAATACATTCCTCCCAATCTCCACCTTTTTAACAGAAAAATTCTTGATCTTCTTTTGCCCACATAAATTTTACATATTAAACCCAAAATTAAAAGATGAACATATCACAAAAATTTCAGTAGCAAAAACTAAAGAAGATCCGCCTTAAGATATTCTAAATGTTGTTGTTGAACTAAAATGAAGGCCTACAATTTGTAAACAAAAATGATTGTCCTCACTTTTATTGAAGTTTGCATAAACAATCACCAGGAGAAGTGAGGCAGTTCTTAAGTGAATTTTGCTCCATTTTACCATCTTTTTTGCTACAATTGTTAAGTCAATTACCACATGTATTAAGGTAGTAACATGGTTGTTAAGTGAATCTGGCTTCCCCATTGACTTTGCTTTTCAGAAGATCCCAAAAGGTGATCACATGACCCCAAGACAGTGCAATTGTTATAAATATGAGACAATTGCCAAGAGTCTGAATTTCAAATACATGATCATGGAGATGCTGCAACAGTCATAAGTGCAGAAAAACAATTATAAATCACTTTTTTCAGTGCCATTGTAACTTCAAATGGCCACTAAATGAAATGTAAATTGAGGACTGCCTGTATAGGATTCAGCTCACCTCCATCATAAGACAACTCAGTGAGCTTCCATGGCTGGAGGTAGTAGAAAACTTCAGTCTCCTGGTTCCTTGACAAAGCTAACTGTGGACTCAAGATGGTTTTTTGTTTTTTATCTTTTTTTCTGGGAAAAAATATCAGCCAAAGAATAAACGTTGAAATAAGTCCATTGTAAAAGGAAATTCATTCCTCCAATGTACATCTGTCTCAAAGAAAGGCTCTTGTTTTTTTTTTCTGACGTATACACAAAGGACTTTTAACCTAATTTTTAACTTGCAAGTTGCCCCAATGTATTTGTGAGAAGAAGAATAATTCAATCAGCACTTTTCTGACAGTAGGATCATGGACCCGATTTTACTATAGCAAACCTGCTGATCCCTGGATATTTTTCTTTTTAATGACTTCTTATATGATTCTGGGCTATGTTCTTAAAGTGATTTTGACAGGACAATCAATCTTGGAAAGTGTAAATATTTTCCTATTTTTTTCTTCCACAAAGCTGTGAACTTTTCTTTGTTATAGTCATGAGCTGCTTGATTCCTGTGTGTAAACTGGCTAGAAATGAACTTAAGATGCCTCTTTCTGGATTTCAAACTCCTCTTCTTTTTTCAGCAAGGTGATAAGATTCTGTCTGGATCACATTAACCACAGCCCCCAATAGATGCATTCCCCTGCTTCTACACACCTCCCGGGCTGGTAAAAGTAAAAAGAAAAAAAAACATTTTTGTTATTTTTCCTATCACTTGACTAGAAGAGGATGTGGCAAAATTCTTGTGCATATCACATTCTTTAAAAAGAAAGAAGGAAGAAAGGAAGAAAGGAAGAAAGGAAAGAAAGAAAGAAAAAGAAAGAAAGAAAGAAAGAAAGAAAGAAAGAAAGAAAGAACCATAGTTTAACTTCTTGATCAATGAAAAAAGGAAGGAAGGAAGGAAGGAAGGAAGGAAGGAAGGAAGGAAGGAAGGAAGGAAGGAAGGAAGGATCTAGCTGTCCACCATTTCCCTAATTAACTTGTAAAACAAAATTGAGGGCAGCAACCAGTGATGGGAGGTATGCAGTGCTCCTTCCCCAGTAACCAAGTCACGGGATTGCCTATGATGAAAGGAAGGGCAGCAGGCAAACTGGATGGTTCTACTTGAGTTAGGAAACAGTATTTCTGGCTCATAGCAGAAAAAGCCAGTCACAGATTGCATTCCCAGTGGGCTGTGGATGAGTAGAAGATGATGTCATGCATTTCTGACTTCAAGAAATAGTTAGTGGCCTGCGTTCACACTGAGGCAAGCTGGTCAAATGAGTCAGACCAAATGCAAGCTGTTCTGAAGTTTCAGACTGTTAAACTAGAGGTCAAACTATGATTTCACTAAGGAGATAAACCAAGCCAGCAAGGAGTTAAGTACTTTTTGTATCCCAGGCCTTATGCTGTGTTTGTTCTGATCCACTGACAGAGATGCTCAATTGATAGAATTACACCAGGCAATCAGGTAAATCGATAGTTCCAGATCAATTCCCAGGGAAGACCTATTAAAAGACATACCACCAAAAGAGAACTTACAGAATAGTAGTCATCTATAGCTCAGAGCACAAGCCACTTGAATGCTCTATCGGCAAGCCACAGCCCATACGACACCACACTTTCTGAGGCCCTGAGTGGCAAGTCCATGGTTGCCTACTGATAGCCATCCAACCTGAAGCAAATTGTCACAAGAAGCAAAAACTAACAAACAAACAAAAACCAGGACAAAAATGCTAACATGAGAGTCAGACCTTACAACAAACCCAAATGTTTACTTGGTCCCCACATCTATATCAATGGAACCATCACAGGTCCCAACAAATGTACAGGTAAAATTAGAGCTATCTTTACATGCTGTTTCTCTAATGTGAGGTTTTAATGTCTTTTTGGATTCCAAAATCAACAAATGGAACACATTTTGCACAAGAACTGACACGAGGACTCAAACTGACAAGTTTGACACGAGGACTCAAAAAAAGAACAAAGTAATATCAGGGCATTTTAACCTCCCAGAACACTCTGTGGCAGACTTCAAAATAACAGCTTAAGGGAAACAGAACTTTAACAGCATTGCTGAGCAGGAAATGGTTGAATTCATATATATCAAAAGTTTTCAGGCAATTTCAAAAGGATTCAACAAAGAAAGTGTTATTTTAATACATTACAATAGTTAACTGATAAGGTCTTTCTAAACAGTCGCATATGTAACCTGAATAATCAATCTGTCTTCTCCCTTCCCCTCCCTCCTTCAACCCAATTTAAATCTTATATCACCCAACCACTTTAAAAATCACTAAAGTTTATATGTTTGAATAAAACTTGTAGACTGTCAGAAAAGATGCTATCAGGTTTCTTCTGATTTTCCCTCCTCCACAATAGTCTTGAATACCAAACTCAGCCTATGACAGTGATGGCTAACCTTTTCCGGACCGAGTGCCCAAAGCGTGCCCGAACCAGTGGTGGGTTGCTACCGGTTTGCCCCGGATCAGGAGAACTGGTAGCGGTGGTGGCGGGAGACTCCGCCCACCTGCCCAGAAGTCTAAACATGCACAGAAGTGTCACGTGCGCGCACGAGTGCGCACACATCCATGAGCGAACCGATAGCGATGGGATTTGGAACCCACTACTGGCCTGAACCTTCAAAATGCAATGCGCGTCCAGGCCCCGCGCATGTGCCCTGCCCCTGCACATGCGTGCACTTCCCCCGCACATGACCCCCACTCATGCATGCATGCACAGCCCCCTGCACGTGCCCCAACCCAGTGGTGAAATGTAAAATTTGTTACTACCAGTTCTGTGGGCGTGGCTTGGTGGGTGGGGGGTAATGTGACTGAGTGGGCATGGCCAACTTTTTTTTTTTAACTTTTAAAAGCATTTTTTTTACAACTTCTTCCGCCAAAGAGGTTGTTTTAAAAAATGCTTTTAAAAGCCTCTGAGGATCCCAGCTGAGTTGCCTGATCATCAGAGGCTTTTTTTTTCCTTTAAAAGAATTTGACGATCCCAGCTGAGCCGCGTGACTATCAGAGGTTTTTTTTTTAAACTTTTAAAAGCATTTTTTCGGCTAAAGAAGTTGTAGAAAAAATGCTTTTAATTTTTTTTAAAAAAGCCTCTGATGATTGCATGGCTCAACTGGGCATGGGGGGGGGATTTTTGCTACTGGTTCTCTGAACCACCCACCACCCTCATTACCAGATTGGGCGATCCGGTCCAAACCGGAAGCATTTCACCCCTGCCCCATCCCCCCTCACTTGCGTGGCAAAGACCCAAAGACCAGCTGCCCGGCGGGAGGCATGCATGCATGTATGGTGGAGCTGAACTGGGGTGATGGCTCAGATGCCCAAAGAGAGGGTGCTGTGTGCCACCTCTGGCACACTTGCCATAGGTTCACCATCATGGGCCTATGAGATTTAGCAGGTCTTTTTGTCTTCTAGCTGGGCCCAGTCAGAGGAGGTACTAAGTTCTTTCACAGTTGACCTATTGGAGGTGTTGGGGTGACCTAATCAGACAGTCCAACTCAGAGAATCTCCAGTTGTCTTCCTCTATCTCACCTTATCCTCGTGGCTTTTAAGCTTCTAGGGCTAGGGAATGAGACTGCAAATACACATTTCATTTACTTCCACAGAGACTGCAAATTTATCCATTCTGTATTCCTTGTCCTACAATCCTTGTATATAGTAGCAAAAAGGAGCAGGCATTCTCTAACTCTTCTCAAAGATGGCAAGAGATTGAATAGACACATTCAGTTTTCCTGATTTATTCTATTCTTTAACTCACAAAGATGCATGCCTCTATGGATTTGTTAAAAAGCACTAAAAGTGGATTGACTTTATCTCTGTTGATCAACTGTCTTTTCTTGGTTATTCAGTAGTATTGATTTGATCTAACAAAGCTTCTTTTATGTTTCTCTTTGAACCACCCATGTTGTTTTTCTTGTCTCATATGCAACATGTAACATTACTCCTGCTGTGAAATTTAGTGTACCTGCATCTATCTGAATTCTGATACAACCAAGATTCAATGTCTCTGTATGGAAAAATAAACTAGGATTCTGGTGAAACTTATTGTGAAAAGCTGCAGACTGCCCACTCACTTCTTGGCTCCTCTCTTAGCATGAGTAATTAAACAAATCAGAAATAATTTATTTAGCATTTCCTCTAAATCTAAAACAGTGGCTTGTTTTTAAAAATACTAAATACATACAGGTATTTAGGTAAGCCACTCGACGTATGATCACAAAATTTCTATTGCTAAGTGAGACAGTTTTGCCCCATTTTATGAGCTTTCTTGCCACAGTTGTTAAATAAAACACTGCAGTTAAATTAGTAATACAGTTGTAAAGAGAATCTGGCTTACCCATTGACTTTGCTCATCAGAAGTTCACAAAAGGGGATCACCTGACCCTGAGACTTTGCAACTGTCATAAATATAAGCCAGTTGCCAAGCATTTGAATTTTGATCATGTCACCATGGGGATGTTGCAACGATCATGTGAAAAATGGTCATAAATCACTTTTCCAGTGCTGTTGTATCATTGAATGGTCACTAAAGGTTGTAAGTTGAGGACTACCTGTATATTAAAACAAGATTTTATTTACAATTTTGGCTTGTAAGAGGAGAAGCAATCCAGAATTGGGAGCAGTATGCAATTTCTGGATTGCTTAACCCTTAACTCTACAGTAATAGGAAGAATCAGATGGGAATGTACAGGCTGTGTGCATTACCCTGATTTATGGAAAAAATTGCTATTATCTGATTTACTGTTTTGTGTTCATGTCAAGAGATAATAGAATTCTGCCTTCAAGTGCTGCAAATATACAGATATGTTTTAATGCTGTCTCTTTGAAAATGAGGTCTATATGGTAAACCAGCATATTGGACAAAAGGTTATGCTGGCCCATCATTTCAGTTGTGCTAGCTTAGCATGTTTCAGATAGAATTTATTTTGTTTATGTGGACCAACAGGGTCAGCTTAGCAGAAAATTTAACCTTTTTTATTTAGATATTAAAACATATTTCAGTTCTACATTTAAGAATTCTAGATGATGTTTATCACATATGGAAATACATAATACACCAAAAATAAGTTTCATTATTACTGTAAATTTCTCACTATATTTTCCTACTTATTCATTAAATTGCACCATTGATCATCACCTAATCTTCATAAAATCTATACAGGCACAGCTTCCTTCACACACAAACAATTTTTTTCGCCCATACAGTTAGTTTTCTTAAGACTCCTATTTCCTGTTGATGTTTTAAAAAGTATTTATTCAGTCGTTAATGTTGCACTGTTTTGCATCTCACAGCATTCATAAAATGCAATTGTCTTATGAGAATATAACAATGAAGATGAATTAAGTTTGTAAGGAAGAGAAAGAAAAACAGTAGTGTAGAAATTATGCTCTGCTAACAGTCTCAAACATTTTCACATAAGACTGTTCCTTTTGCCACACAAGACTCAACTCTGTAGCCATTATTAGTTTATGCTAAAGTTAAGAGATAAATAAAAAGTAAATTTTAGTTTAAGTGTAGAAAATTGCACAAAGCCTTCGTTTGCCATGAAAAGTTTGGTGCACCTAAAGTTGCTCTTGAAAACCATAAGGGTAACTTTTTTCATCTGATTAGTGAACAAGTTGGCCTTACCTGCGCCTTGCTAGCTAGAAATTTAGCAAATAATATATGCAGAAAAATTATGAATTCAGATCTAGATAACTCAGGAGTGGGATGGGGGGACACTTTCAGAGTTTGCAGGTTACAGTTCATTCAATAGCATGACCAGCCCTGTGCACAGTTTAGTAATCGGGGCATGTTATAATTCAATACTATATGATTAGATATGCAGCTAATTGAACACAGAATAACATTCACCATCTCGTATGTACTTTCTTTGGAAAGACATCCAACTGATCTGACCATACAATGACCTTTTGTGAAACAATCATACATTGATCTTATGAAATCTATTATATTCATATACTACTATCATATTGTACAAGTATCATTAAAATGATGAATATCCTTCAAAATAAATATAAGCATTTGAAATAATATGCCCATAAGCCAGCCACATTTAATGCTGGAGAGGTTTATAAAATCAAACCCAAATGCAGAGATAAAATGATATTAGGTTTAAATTCAACAAGTATTTATGCAGAACAATAATTTTTATTGTACTAAATCTACCTGTTAAAGCATCATCCAGAAGAAAAGTTCTATTCCAATTTCTTTTTAAATGCTATGACTTATCATGATGTATTTCTTGTTTCCCAACCACATTACAAAGGTACAAGCATAGAGTTGTGTAAGAGATGGACTGGCACAGTAGGAAAACAAATGTCCTAGGATCAAAAAATATCTTTTTGTTAGACAATACAATTGTTGTCTGTGAGTTGCTAGTGGTCCATCACAGCAAAAGGAGAGCAGAAAGAACTCAGATTCCAAGCTTTTGGCCTTAGGGATAGAAATGTAGACTCTGCCAAAGCTGATCTTTGTAGTTAGTCTATAACTGCAATTAAAGCATAAGCCAAGTTGCTGATTTTTCTTGAAAATATTCAAATCAAGTTCTTAGAGAAAGAATGATTGTGCTTATCTCCCTAGGAGACACTGCTGGAGAACACAAGGCATGGGAACAGGGTTTAAATTGAAAAAAGAACATAAAAGAAAGGGTTAGCTATATCCCTGCATTATTATCTGGCCCACAAAAGTGAGCCCCCTATAACTGGTTTTAGGTAAAACTGAAAGTATTAGATGGCTTTTTGAGAGCACATCCGATCTCATTTGTACTGGTTCTGAATTTGTTCTGATTATTTAATCATTTGAGATTAGTGTAGTGGGAATGGTGGAGAGAATGCAGGCTCATCTTGTCATAAACAGCAATGTGGAAAAGGAGAAATCCACAGAAAAGGACCTAGGCCTTGTCAGCCGAGTGTCCTTGATCATGTTTATCATGTATGTAGATTTTACAATAAAATCTCAGGCACCAAATAGAAGAATGGAGGCGCGGGGGGGGGGGGGGGTAAGGCAGCCCTAAGGTCAAGGAGGAGGGGAGAGTAAAGGAGGAACAAGGAATGCAGAGGCGCCCCATAACAAGGTAATTTTATTCAACCCTTCTAAACAAACAACGATTTTCTAGAAACTCTACATTATATTTTCCACCTCACCAAATACAAAGGCAACTACATCCTTGGGACTTTATAGGTCTTGTTTGCCTTCCTTGTTTAGAGGAGGAATTCAGTATAAATGTTGTTCCCCATTGTATCAATATAAAAATTGCTGCTATAATTTAAGACTATTATTCTCTGTCCAACATTCTGGGATGATGTAGAACAGGAAATGACTTCTTCAATGGAAATTCTCTTTAAGTATTTGAACGGTGCTCGCTTATTACCCCCTCCCCAACCTTTCTTATTTTTCCAAGGCTGGCTATATCCAATTTTCTCAATTTATCCTCTGCTTCTATGTCTCTGATTGTTGCCATGCTATAAACTTGTTCCAGTTTCTCTGAAACTTACTCAAATATGGCTCGAAATTGTAACAGTTTTCTGTTTCAGCTACAATGCTGAACAATCACGTAACTATCATTAGTTCCTTCACTTAGATTCCTAAGTGATATTAATGGTTCTTTTTTTTAATTGTAATCTTTAATTCTTTCTGGCTCCCTCTAGTATCCAACCAGTGGTGGGATTCAATATTTTTAACAACTAGTTCTGTGGTCGTGGCTTAATTGGGGGGTGTGGCTTGGTGGTCATGTGACCGGGTGGGCGTGGCTATGTGCATAGGGACTACTCAGAGGGTGTTCTGTCCCCGTCTCCACACACACACAAACACAGCCAGCCGAGGGTTAAGAAAGCACTTGGCACGCACACAGGTTGTTATCTAAAACTTGGCAGCTATACAAGCATCGACTGCCAAGGGCTTTACTTTATCAGATAAACAGAAAATACATACAAATTGCAAATAGTCCAGTTCAAAACAAGGAACCTTCGGCAGATTTAGGCATTGTTCAAGTGACTAGCCAGAGTTAGTTTTTGTTCGTCACAGAGTTTTAAATGGCCACCACACTCTCTTATATAGTCTCTGGGGTGTGGTCCAGTGATTCAGTTATAATCCCTGGCACGCCTCCTTAACTGCTGCAACCGTTTATCACACCTTCGTTGGCGTGGATCCAGGAACGACAGATCACCTCCCTCGCTCTCATCGGAGACACCTGGCTCCTGGCTAATCTCCTCTTCCTCGGCCGGCACTTGAGGCAGTGCCAGAGGGGAGGGGCCTGGAGAGGGAAGCCTGGCCGACTCCTCTTCTTCATGTTCGGAGCCTTCTTCCTCCGATGAGATAGGCTCGGAGGGTGGAGCCACAACAGAGGGCTGAAAAAAGTAATTTCTGACTGGTCCTCACACTTATGACCATCCTCACATTTATGCCCATTGCGGCATTCTTAACAATCGTGTCAGTCATTTCACCACTACTTCTCTTCACCATGGTGACAAGATAGGGCGTAAAACGAAAAATGTGAGGACAGTCGTAAGTTCAAGGACTGGTCAAAAGTGCGAGGACCGGTCAAAAATAACTTTTTCAGCCTTCTGACTAGTCCATATGCACATAGGGACTATTCAGAGGGCTGAAAAAAGTCATTTCTGACTGGTCCTCACATTTTTGACCGGTCCTCGCACTTATGACCTTCCTCACATTTATGCCCGTTGCGGCATTCTTAACAACTGTGTCAGTCATTTCACCACTACTTGTCTTCACCACAGTGACAAGATAGGGCGCAAAACATAAAATGTGAGTACAGTTGTAAGTGCAAGGACTGGTCAAAAGTGCGAGGACCAGTCAAAAATAACTTTTTCAGCCCTCTGAGTAATCCATATGCACAAAAGGATACAGCAATAGAGAGGGATGAAGGAAGGAGAAGAGAGATAGAAGAAAGAAGGAGAGACAGGGAAGGAAGAGAAGGGAGGAAGGGAAGGGAAATTAAAGTAAGAGTGAGGGTAAGAGAGGGAGGAAGAGAGGAGGAGAAGAAGAGTGGGGGAAGAGAAAGTAAGAAGGAAAGAAAAGAGAGAGGTGGTAGGTTTGAGGAGAAAGATTGCTGTACAGTAAAAAAGATGAAATGGAAGAAAGGCAACCCCAAACAAATATAAAGATATTAAGATAAAGAATGAATTGTTAAACTTTAAAGAATAAAGGAGAACAAATATGAATAAATAGCAGTAATTAGAAACACACATACAAACATACAATGTATTTTCTTTGAACAGAGTATTTGGCCAGTTCACAAATTTAAACAGTGTTTAGTCATTTCAATTAAATTTACAATTTCTATATTTCCTTTTTGCCATATTTATTCCTTATCTATTTTTTTTAAAAAAACAATATTATCCTTCATCCTCATCTCTAATCTTAATCAAATTCAATTTTTCCCTTCTATTCTATATTATACCCCTTCTCATTGTCATCTATTTTTATATCCATCCTCACATTGGTTAATTATGTAATATTACAGTTGTTTAATATAAATTCAACATTTTAATATAAATCAATTAGTTATATAATTATCTTTTTTGTATATTAATCAATATGAACATGAATATTCCAATTATTTCCATGCAATCCAATTTCATACAAATCAATTAATTATATTTACCAATAATAATAAACCAAATAATTTCCCCCATATATTCCTCCAAACCACAATTTAACCATTTCTGCTTTCAACACAATATACAATTAATAGTATCTCAATTATTACAATTCCCTATTTAAATAGAGCTTTTTTTCTTTTGTGTTTTAAAATCTTGAACTCTCCTCTTTTTCCCTAAAGAGGAACTACCTCTTTAGGGAAAACTACCTTTCCACTAAAGGTAGTTTGCACCTACCTTTTTTGGTGAGGAAAAAGAAAAGAAATCTGCCTGCCTAATTTTCCAACGTTGCAGCAACAGTAAAGCAGGCTTTTACTTTCAGTTTCGTTTTTCAGCATAGATAGGGGGGAAAAAATCTGCACTCTTTGCAAGCAAGCAGCAGAGCCCGGAGCAAAACAGCTGAGAGCAAATCAGCTGAGAGTCAGGAGGCCAATAGAATCAAGGGGCTAATTAGCCTATGCTGAAGCTCCGCGGGCCAATAAAATTACAAAAAAACACCAAATCGTTTGTTAAATTGCTGGCTCGCCCGCCCCTCGCCCACCACTATTTATTGGCAATAAATAGTGGTGCAGAGGGGCGGGGCAAGGGGCGGGGTGAGCCAGCAATTTAACAAAGGGTTCAGGCGAACCCCTAGAATCGGCAGAATCCCACCACTGTATCCAACCTTGAAAGTTCCATCTTATCATGGTTCCCCCCCCCCCCAATCAATAGCATTTCTCCACAGAAAGGATTTTTTATACTTAATTTCAAAATCTTCTGAAGGGTCTTAATATGCAAAAAAAAAGAAAGAAAGAAAAAGAAAGAAAAGTTAACAATTTCCAGAAGCGATTTTAAAAGGTAGTATATGAATTGAGTGTTGACTTTTGAAGGTGCTGACTGCGGCTTGGGCAAGATTGTGATACCTTGGTTCCCAGAGATCTAAATCTGGTGGTGTCCTTGCGAGGACCTGCTGTCTGAAGTTTGTGTGAGTAATCCTGAGACATCTCCTTGTCTGGGGAGGAATTCTGACAAGCTGGTGTATTTGCTGGCTCTTTGTTCTGTTGCAGTCATTGGTTCCTTTTTAGTGGAGCTGTCTTCAATTTGCCACTGTATTCCTGGAAGTCCTCTTTTCTTCTGGTTCCAGTTCCCAGCATCCATCCCCTTCTTCTCAAGGACATATTTGTACTTTTCTCTCTATCTCAACATCAGCAAAGGTTATGTAAATGGAAATTTACCACCTACTCTTTTCTTACAACATATAACTTTTTAAAAAAATAATCTATGTTTTCTAATCATCAAATCTATAAGTCGTAAATTCATTTTTTTTAGCTTTACATAAAAAGTCTCTAAGGAACAAAATCTCTATTTCTGATATTACAAAATTTGAAAGATATATTTAGCAAATAAAGTTTGCATTTTTAAAAATCTCACTGTTGTCTTGATACTCAACAGTTCAGCATGTTTCGTCTTTGTTTACTTTCGAGATGGCTATATTTTTTCCTATTACTATTCATCTACTGCATTGTTGCTTCCTATATCTAGCTATTCAGGACATTTGCTAGCAGTACATCTCTCAGTATTATAACCAGAGTTTTTAAAATATATTTTACTTATTATAAAATAGCAACAACATTTAGACTTATATACCACTTCACATTCTTTGCAGTCCTCTCTAAACAGGTTACAGAGTCAGCATATTGCCCTCAACAATATGGGCCCTCATTTTACCAATCTCGGAAGGATAGAAGACTGAATTAACCTTGAGCCGGTCAGGACTGAACTTCTGTTATGGGCAGAGTTAGCCTGCAGTATTGCATTCTAACCAATACTGCACCACCTCGGCTCTTAATCCCTACTGTAGTACTTTCTTTCAAAAGTAAGAAGCAAAGAAGCCTGTAAGTTTAATTTCTATATTCTCCAGGTAAAAGAAATAGGTTACACGCAATATGAAAGAGCTCGGCTGGAGACCTGATAAGGCTGCTGACACTTAAGGTATGTGGCACCAGGCTTGATGGTTATATAATCAGAAGTTAACCCGCTAGTAGCTTTAATTCTAGAGTTACTCAATCACCATAACGAAACAACAACAGTGATGATGAAAGGCTCTATATAACTTTGACAATGGCTGGCTTATGCTATGAAGATGCAATAGTAGGAATGTGTTCATAGGCTGACTTGAAAAAGGACATGGTCCTACCTGATGCAACATTTTGCCCTACCTCAGTTTAGGGGTCAGTGTTATTTTTGACTGGTATACACTTTTATCTACTTTTGAAAATTCCATATATATTCTCTCTCTCCCTCTCCCCCTCTCTCATTTTATGTATTTCACTGTTAAACATTTTGATTGGCTGACCATCTGCAATCAACTCATTTTTGACTCCCATCTACCCCATAGACAGATTTTTCCCCATGACAATCTATCCATAATTTGGCCTTTTGGGTCTTCAAAAAGTTCACTCATTGCACTTGTAACCGAGTCCAACCCTCTTGCTATTGGGGAGCCATTGGTTTGTTTTCTTAGCTGCCGATAGTACCCTGAAGAGTCTTCTCTAACAGCAAAGTTCAAAGGCACCATTATTTTTCCTATCCTGCTTATTTAAAGTCCAACTTTCATGTCTATAGAGTGTCATAGGAAATACCATGGCTTGCCCAATTCTGTTCTTTGCAGGCATAAATGCATCATGGCATTTGACTATCTTTTCCAGGGCCTTCATGGGTTCTCTAACCTAGTGTTTATCTGCAATGTATACCTTGACTGCTTGATCCATTACTGTTGATAGTTGATCCTAAAAAGGCAGAAGATCTCCAACACTTGGATATTTTCATTATCAATTCTAAGATTAATAGTTCTACACATAGTCATAATTTTTCTTCATTATATTTCATTTTAGTCCCATTATTTAATTCTGCTCTTTGACTTTTAGTTCTTAGGTTTGCAAATCCTTTGCATTTTCAGCTATTGGTAGTATCATCAGCACAGCACAAAGTGTGGATGTTTCTTCCTCTGATTTTAAAACATGCTCATCTTCTTCCAATCCAGCTTCCCATAAAATATATTCAGCATATAGTTTGAATTAAAAGCAGAGAATATGTAGCTCTGTGACACTCCTTTCCCAACCTGGTGTTGGTCTGTTTTTCATGAGGACAATCAGATGTTCTGAGATTCCCATTTTTCTAGAACTAGGCATGATTGACACAATCAAAGGCCTTTCTATAATCAATGAAACACATAGTGACTTATTTTTTTATACTCTCTGGCTTTCTCAATTATCCAGCATACATTAGCATTAATGTGTTCCTCGGCCTTTTCTAAAGCCAGCTTGAACATCTGGCATCTCTTTTTCCATGTAGGGCTCTAATCTGTGTTGGATGATGCTAACCATTATTTTGCTAGCATGTGAAATTAAGCATATTGTATAATAGTTTGCACACTCTATTAAGTCTCCTCTTTTTTCTTCTTCTTTGTACTAGAGTGTAGATTGACCTCTTCCAATTGGTTGTCCATTATGTCATTCTCCAGATTTGCTGGCATAGCTTGGAGAATTTGGTGGGAGCTACGTGTTTTAAAGTTGGTTCATGAATATGTATGATATATAATTTAAGTGAATGAAATATAAATTAAACTAGCCTGCTTGCATATGCCCTGTCATGATAGGATAGGATAGGATAGGATAGGATAGGATAGGATAGGATAGGATAGAATAGAATAGAATAGAATAGAATAGAATAGAATAGAATAGAATAGAATAGAATAGAATAACAGAGTTGGAGGCTTCTAGTCCAAACCCTTGCTTAGGCAGGAAACCCAACACCACTTCAGACAAATGGTTATCTAATCTCTTCTTAAAAACTTCCAGTGTTGGAGCATTTACAACTTCTGGAGGCAAGTTTTCCACTTATTAATTGTTCTCCCTGTCAGGAAATTTCTCCTTAGTTCTAAGTTGCTTCTCTCCTTGATTAGTTTCCACCCATTGCTTCTTGTTTTACCCTCAGGTGCTTTGGAGAATAGTTTGACTCCCTCTTCTTTGTGGTAACCCCTGGGATATCTATCTTCCTCCAAGTTTATGATCTATCACAAACTTGGAGGAAGATCTGCATTCTGGAGTTAAGTTTGTAGGCTACACGCTTATATGTTCCATTCAGGGGTGGGTTCTAAATTTTTTTACTACCGGTTCTGTGGGTGTAGCTTATTTTGTGGGTGTGGCTTGATGGTCATGTGACAATTCTTTAGGATTTAGCAGAGGTACTGGTTTACCAGGCTTTTAACTGCTTACAGAGCTGTACCATTTATATTTGCAGGCAGTGGTCTACCCATTTATTTTTGCAGGCATCGGTCTATTCATGTATTTTTGTAGGCACTGGTCTACCCATTTATTTTTGCAGGCACCGGTCCACCCATTTATTTTTGCAGGCACCGGTCTACTTATTTGTTTTTGGAGGCACCGGTCTATCACCAAACTGCCTTTTACCACTGATCAGCTGTAGGACGGCCCTTTGAAGTCCCGCAGCAAGAGTTTAAACAGTTTTTCCTTATAGCCCATCAGCTGGGACTCAGGAGGCAGCAATAGATTGGGGGTGGGGCCAAATAAAAGGTAAGAATAATGCAGGGGTGGGGTGGGGGGCGGGGGGGAGTGGGGGGCCAGAATCGGTTCGGTGATGTCATATCGTCACCGCTACCGGCTCGGCGGAACCGGGCAGAACCGGGAGGAACCCACCACTGGTTCCATTAAGAAAATGCATGGTGTTTGGCCTGGATCATAAATAGGACACTCTCAGCTCTCTGGCAAATCTTTCAGATAAATTAAACATTTTCTGTATCTCTTTGCTAAGGTGACCAGACGTCCCGCTTTTGGCGGGACAGTCCCGCTTTTGAGCAATTTGTCCCGCGTCCCGCGGCGTTTTAAAAAAGTCCCAATTTTTCATTCTGCCTCCTGGTTCCCGGCTGCCTCCTGAATCCCCGCTGATGGCTAGAGGGAAAAAACCTGTTTAAACTCTTGCCGCGGGGCTTCAAAGGGCCGCCCTACATTAATTAGCTCGGCTTCCCCCTCTCAGCTGATTTGCACAGGGCTCTGCTCTTGCTAAATTGCTCAGTTTTTTTTCCCTCTTTGTGCAAACCAAGCTCAAAACGAAACTGAAAGTAAAACAGGCTGTTGGCTTTGCGGTTTGCTTGCAACGTTGGAAAATTAGGCAGCAGATTTATTTTCCTTTTCCTCACCAAAAAAGGTAAGTGCAAACAATGGAAAATTATTTAGGGCAAAAGAGGAGAGTTCAAGATTTTAAAACACAAAAGAAAAAAAAGCTCTTTTTAACTAGGGAATTGTAATAATTGAGATATTATTAATTGTATACTGTGTTGAAAGCAGAAATGGTTAAGTTGTGGTTTGGAGGAATATATGGGGGAAATTATTTGGTTTATTATTATTGGTAAGTATAATTAATTGATTTGTAAGAAATTGGATTGCATGGAAATAATTGGAATATTCATGTTCATATTGATTAATATACAAAAAAGATAGTTATATAACTAATTGATTTATATTAAAATGTTGAATTTGTATTAAACAACTGTATTACATAATTACATAATTAACCAATGTGAGGATGGATATAAAAATAGATGACAATGGGAAGGGGTATAAAATAGAATAGAAGGGAAAAATTGAATTTGATTAAGATTAGAGATGAGGATGAAGGGTAAAATTGTTTTTTTAAAAAAATAGATGAGGAATAAATATGGCAAAAAGGAAATATAGAAATTGTAAATTTAATTGAAATGACTAAACACTGTTTAAATTTGTGAACCAGCCAAATATTCTGTTCAAAGAAAATACATTGTATGTATGTGTGTTTCTAATTATTGCTATTTATTCATATTTGTTCTCTTTTATTCTTTAAAGTTTAACAATTCATTCTTTATCTTAATATCTTTATATTTGTTTGGGGTTGGCTTTCTTCCCTTTCATCTTTTTTATTGTACAGCAATCTTTCTCCTCAAACCTACCACCTCTCTTTTCTTTCCTTCTTACTTTCTCTTCCCCCCCTCTTCTTCTCCTCCCTACTTCCTCTTCCTTTCTCCTTCTCCTCCTCTCTTCCTCCCTCTCTTAACTGTCACTCCTACTCTAATTTCCCTTCCCTTCCTTCATCCCTCTCTATTACTGTATCCTTCTATGCATATGGACTACTCAGAGGGCTGAAAAAGTTATTTTTGACTGGTCCTCGCACTTTTGACCAGTCCTCGAACTTACGACTGTCCTCACATTTTACATTTTTGCCCTATCTTGTCATCATGGTGAAGAGAAGCAGTTGTGAAATGAGTGACATGGTTGTTAAGAATGCTGCACGGGCATAAATGTGAGGATGGTCATAAGTGTGAGGACCAGTCAAAAGTGTGAGGACCTGTCAGAAATGACTTTTTTCAGCCCTCTGATTAGTCCTTTTGTGCATATGGACTACTCAGAGGGCTGAAAAAGTTATTTTTGACTGGTCCTCGCACTTTTGACCAGTCCTCGAACTTACGACTGTCCTCACATTTTACATTTTTGCCCTATCTTGTCATCATGGTGAAGAGAAGCAGTTGTGAAATGAGTGACATGGTTGTTAAGAATGCTGCACGGGCATAAATGTGAGGATGGTCATAAGTGCGAGGACCAGTCAAAAGTGCGAGGACCTGTCAGAAATGACTTTTTTCAGCCCTCTGGTTAGTCCTTTTGTGCATATGGACTACTCAGAGGGCTGAAAAAGTTATTTTTGACTGGTCCTCGCACTTTTGACCAGTCCTCGAACTTACGACTGTCCTCACATTTTACGTTTTTTGCCCTATCTTGTCACCATGGTGAAGAGAAGCGGTTGTGAAATGAGTGACATGGTTGTTAAGAATGCTGCACGGGCATAAATGTGAGGATGGTCATAAGTGTGAGGACCAGTCAAAAGTGTGAGGACCTGTCAGAAATGACTTTTCAGCCCTCTGAGTAGTCCCTATACACACAGCCATGGCCACCCGGTCACATGACCAGCTAGCCACGCCCACCCAGTCACATGGTCTCCAAGCCACGCCCACACAATAAGCCACGCCCACAATGGTGTCCCTCTTACCAATGTTAAAATCTGTTCACCTTACCCTATACACATAGCCGTGGCCACCCGGTCACATGACCAGCTAGCCACGCCCACCCAGTCACATGACCAGCTAGCCATGCCCACAAAATAAGCCACGCCCACAATGTCCCTCTTTACCAATGTTAAAATCTGGTCACCTTACTCTTTGCTGCCATCTAGTGGTCACCTGTATTTTTGCAGCACTAGTATAGTATGCTTATTGTCTCTCCCTCAGTCCTCCACAAGCAGAAAGGAGGCCTATATTGGCATCCTGCTAGCCATTTAGCGGGCAATAGGTTCTTTAGGATTCAAAGAGGAGTAAGTTGAAGCCAGTGTGAAATGTCAAAGAGGAATGTATTGAATTAATATTAAGAAAGTTAGCAGTTATTACAATCATGGCCCCTTCCATATGCCAGGAACCCCAAGAATGGCAGCAGATAACCACATAATGCTGGCAGTTATGCAACCCTCTCCCAGGACTTTAACCTATCTGGGCATTTTTGCCACTTTTTGCCACTTTGCTTAAGAGACAGGGAGTATAAACAATAACTGGGGACGGCTTACTAGCACCTAAGAAGGACACATAACTAGGACAGAATATCAGCAGATAGTCAGAATCTGCAAAGACGAAGTCAGGAAAGCAAAGGCTCAGAATGAACAAAGACTTGCAACAAAAGTCAGAGATTTTTTAAAAAGTTTCTTCCAACATATAAATAACAAGAAAAAAATCAAGGAAATAGTTGGTCCACTAAAGAGAGAAGATGGTAAGGAAGTAACAGACAACAGAGAGAAAGCTGAGCTACTTAACTCATTCTTTGCATCGGTCTTCACACAAAAAGAAACTATAGCCCAACCTACCAAAAATATAATTGTAAAAGACAGACTAGAAATAAGTTAAAATAAGCAAAAAAAATAGTAAGAGAACACCTGTCTGATCTTGATGAATACAAATCATAGGGACCTGATGGATTACATCCCAGAGTTCTAAAGGAGCTGGCAGATGTCATCTCAGAACCACTGTACCACATCTTCCAAAAATCCTGGAGCACTGGGGAACTACCAGAGGACTGGAAAAGAGCTGATGTGGTTCCCATCTTCAGAAAAGTAGAAAAAACCAGATCCAGTAAACTACACACTGATCAGCCTAACATTAATACCCAGGAAGATACTGAAAAAGATAATTAAAAAACAGATCTACCGACATCTAGAAACAAGTAAAGTAATAACTAGAAGTCAGCATGGGTTTGTTAAAAGCAGATCATGCCAAACCAATTTTATTTCATTCTTCAACACAGGGACTAAATTAGTAGACCAGCAAAATACTGTGGACATAATATACTTAGACTTCAGCAAGGCATTCAACAAAGTAGACCACAACCTACTTCTTGGTAAGCTAGAAAAATGGGGTAGATAGCATCACCACCAGATGGATTCAGAACTGGCTGACAAACCGAACTCAATGAGTAGTCCTTAATGGTACTACATCTACATGGAGGGAAGTAAGCAGTGGGGTACCATAAGGTTCTGTCCTAGGCCCAGTATTCTTCAATGTCTTCATAAATGACTTAGATGAGGGAATAGAAGGGGAACTTACCAAAATTGCAGATGATACCAAACTGGCAGGAATAGCCAACACCTTAGATGATAGGCTCAAGATCCAGGTGGATCTTAATGGACTTGAAGGCCAGACAAGGAATAATGGATGGAAACTGATTAAGGAGAGGTTCAACCTGAAAATAAGGAGAAATTTTCTGACAGTGAGCATAGTCAACCAATGGAACAATTTGCCCTCAGAAGTTGTGGGAGCTTCATCACTGGAAGCTTTCAAGAAGGGATTGGACTGCCATCTGTCAAAAATGGTGTAGAGTCTGCTGGGTGGGAGGTTGGACTAGATGACCTACAAGGTCCCTTCCAACTCTGTTAATCTGTATCTGTATCACCTGCTTATCAGGGACTGGATCATCACTTTAGACTGTGGAATCTCTGCCAGGGATATTTTTAGGGAAGGATTTTTAGCAGATACCACGTGGTGATTGTATGATGACTTACAGAACCTGGTCAATATTTTGAGAAATGATCTTTTGCTTATCTGCTGTATAATTTTTTAATTAAGTATTTTGATTACAGTCTAAATCAAATGACTTTATATTTACTCATTTTACTGTCTTTAGTTCATTCAAATATTCTCATAGGCTTTGATTTCTTTTCAATTCTTTATTCCATTGCCCAGATGTCTTCAAGGGTTTAACAAGCCTCTTTTGCAGATCCAATAAGAAAACATTTTCCAGGTCACTCTCTAGATTTGTCATTTGAGTTTCTCCTTTAATTTTTAAAACTTCAACTTCAACTTCAAACTTTCCTTTGTATATCCAGTCAAGTATTGTTTTCCAAATCATTTTCTTGACCTTTCTATTTGTGCTTTCACTTCTGATACTTTCTTTGTCTTGTCAGACAACATTTGCTCCATATCTGCCATTCCCTCATAGACATCTTTTGGACAAAATCAATAGGGAGCATCACACCTCATTATTGCTGCTATTGATATTGTAGCTACTAATTTCTGGCTCCATTCCTCAAACATCTCCTTTAATATTTCCAAAGTTATGTTTTGTATCATTTTATAAGTCTCACTTAACCGACACCAAAATTGGGCTTATATTTTTTCCCTTCTACTTAGAATCTTTAGTCCCTTCTTATATCCAGTTTCTAAAACCATAAAGTCATTTATCTTTATTATGAACCCAGGCAGACAAAATAATTCCGGTTTCTACAAATAGTTAATTATTTTTTATAGTTAATTCCCAAATCTTTTTAAACTGACCTCTTAATTCACTTGTAAATTTCATAATCTTCTTTATCTTTTTACTGTTTATTTCAAATTATTTAAGTTTTTAAGCTTGTAATTATTATTATTTTTTCTTCAGTGTTGAAGATAAACTTCTCCTAGTTGCTTTTGCCCTACATATTGAATGCTACAAGATATTTTTAGAATAAACCATGCTGACTTTTCCGGATGATTTTTATTTTTTCTGCCAGGTACTTATTGCAGCTGTCAGTTGTCCAGGTGAAAAGGTGCATTGGCGAATATGGTTTTAAACAGCATTCTTGTTGCCTTTGTTCTTTATCTGGGTGAGTTTATCACAAGGTATATTTGTGGCACAATGAAACTGTCATTTGATCTCTTATTTTCCTGTCTTCAGCCTAACAATTTTAATTTCTTTTCATAACTTTTGCTGGTGGGAGGGAAGCCCCAATGGGTGATTCTTAGTTCATCAGCATACATACTGAGATGTACTCATGATGGCCAGCATGAATTATCTGTAAAGAAGTTCTAAAGCTAAGGTGGGAGACCTGTGGCCATAAGATACAGTGACATATACATCCTTTAATGTAAAGGACTGTCCTTTATGTTTACTTAATTTAATTATTTATTGGTTTTATTATTTACAAAATCATACAAAAGAAAATTATTATTTTCTTTTGAATTTTCCTTTATAAAGTAAAGTTATAAACACTATTTTATCCTTATGAATCTCTTTCAGGTTTGCTTCTTTTCCAAGTTTATTTTCCCCTCATGAAAGTATCATGAGACCAACAGACAACCCTCAATATAAGCATAACTAAAACAATTACTTCGGAGGCAAAAAGAAAAAGAAAGAAGTGATCAGAGAGAGGAATATGAATCTACTTATTACTGGTTTTGGCCAATGCAGGCTTAGCTTTCTCCTGGAAACATTCTAAATCTTTGTCTAAAAAGGAGCCTGAATATCAACTGGTATTCCCCTGATATTCTGGAACAGAAATAAACTCATATTCAAAAGCAGCCCAATGCAGAATGCAGAAACATAAAACAGTTGCAAAAACCCAAAGAGTTTTTGACCAAACGCAATGGACTCTAGCCATCAGTTAAAACTCACTTGTTGAGATCCCCTTAAATTAAACTTCCAATTTTCTTGGGATTGCATGGGAGTCTCTGTGGTTTTTTTTAGTCCACTAATTGCTGCCTACTATGGAGGGCGGTGCTCATTTCAAGGCCATTGAGCTAGCGTTGTCTGAAGATGTTTCCACAGTCATGTGGCCAGCATCACAGAGCACTGTTATCTTCCCAACAAAGTGGTACCTATTTATCCACTCGCATTTGCATGTTTTCAAATTGCTACATTGGCAGGAGCTGGGATGAGGATGGGAACTCACCCCATCACACGATGCCCAGGTCTCAAATCTGGGCTGAAGGCTTTCCAGCTGACAAGCCCAATGTCTTAACCACTAAGCCAAGTTCTTAGAGCAGCCACTGACTGATACGGTGTGTGGGCTCATGTCCACTCTGAACCACCTCTGTAACTTCACATCCAAAATGCAGCACATTCCTAATTTTTAATCTTTTTCTATGGCCTTGCTGTGAAAAAGTCCATTGAGAAGTAGGGCTACTCTTTTTTGGTGCACTGATATCTATGCTCACAATAAAGAACAGAATTTTTACATTACCAGCAGGTTTGCTACATCACTACTAAATCCAACTACTCTCCTTTGGTTTAAAAATCTAGACCGTCTTTTATGATAGCTTATAAAAATAATGATGTGCACATTTCTCTTCTTTGTCCGGAGACTGATCAATTTATTCTTCATTTCTCCTTGACCCTTGCTTCAAAACAAATCCCTTGTACAGTGACATTTTTTTTTTTTGCGAATTACAGACTTTCTGAAAACTCCAGAGTAAATCAGCAGATACTTAAAATGTAAATAGATACGTTAAAATGTAATGAGTTACATAAAATAAAAGGCCAACATAGTGACTGAGTACAGTGACTCAGATTACACACTTCGGGCTCAGAAACATTCATAATTCAGTGTTGATGAAATCTCATTTGTTTCTCATTGCTGATTTTCTTTATTCTTGCATTATTTTGACTTCCTAGCTATTCTAGGGGCAACTTTTTCCACAAGGGCTGAAACAATAAATGTTGCTGCTGGCAAGTCTGCCTTGCTTTACTGTAAAACTGACAAAACTCCATTCAGCATGATCTGGAATTATAATGGAAAACTTCTGCTACGGAAAATGAAAGGCCAAGTATTTAAAGGTAAAACTGGTCGAATCCTTCCACATATAGCCAATAAAAAGAGAGATAAGTCTTTGTGTTTTAGGTTTAATTTCATCCAGTTCTTTTTTCTTCGAAGCTGGAAAGCCTGAAACATACATATTGAAGGATGAGAAAACTCTAGAACTGACAAAAGCAGAACCAGGACAATATACCTGTGAAGTGGATGGAAAGCGGGTGGCTACTTATGATATTGAAGTGTGGACAGGTGAATGATGGAACAGAGATCATGAAATCAGCCTCTTTGTCTCTCTCTCTCTTCTTCCCCCTGCTATTGAATGAGTAATTAAACAAATAAATTATCCTTGAGTAGAGGCATGGGAAGGAATATTTTACCAGCAGGCCTTCTTTCTTTCTTTCACAGTTACTGGATCTAAAAGTGGATACCTCCTGCAAGGTGACACTTTAAAGCTGAGTCTGTCTCCTGTCACAGATACCAGGATTGAATGGTTTGACCCCCACAAGACCAAAGTAACAGCGAACCAGCCACGATGGAAACTGCAAAAGGATAGCTTACAGATATTAAACCTTACAGTTCAGGAGGATAATGGGATATGGGAATGTCACATCTCTCATTATAAGGTCAATGTCTCCTACAACGTCAAGGTATTAGGTAAGAGAAGTCACTAAATTTGGTTCAAAGAGCCTGAAACTTGGGTCCTCTCAAAGTCATTCCTCATAAAATGTTCAGCATCAACCATAATTTGCTCTGCTAACTGCTTCCAATATCACTGCATTGTGCCAAGATAAGATTACATTATCACTGACTCTTTTTCTGAAATATAAATTCACATTTATATTACAGATAGGGTAGAATGCTATTGTTCTCTGTTCACTACAGCCCATTGTCTATAGCGATTTTATCAGATATACTTTTTTTGTCAAAATGTTGCAGTAAAAACTTCAGAACCTCTTTTTCCAGTGTGCCCAAGCAAAATTATTGTTACGCTTCTCAGGGGTCCTTATGGTATCCCAAAAACAATGAGGGAGCTTGAACTGGGAGAGTTGATTTTTTTAAACAATTTCCTTGTACTTTATTTTGACGACTTTTCCATCAGTGAGTGTCACATTCACAAAACAAGAAAATCCCTTTCAGCAGTAACCTGAATTAGCCACAGAGTAGGGATTAGCTCGGAGGGAAGCAAATGTTTTCTGCCATCTCAAGGTTAGCACTTTAACTCACTATTGAAAGGGGAAAGGGCCATAGTCTTTTTCTACAGTGAAAAAGCAGCAATGCACACAATTCTGATCATATGTTACTTTCTATTTTGGTTGGACATATAACCAGGTTTTTCTAATCCATTGGATGAGTTCCAGTTTGCCACTATCAACAGCAACAGCAACCTTTCCTGTCCTTTGAACATTGACCTGCAAGAAAAAAGAGATCAGGAGATTCCAAAAGTCCAGTCTTGGAAATGGCTTAAGAATAATGCTCTCATGAAGGAGCATAACATAAGCAACATCAATCGTTCTTTCTCCATCCACCAAATATCCAATGTCCGTTCTGAAGATGCTGGACAGTACCAATGCCATCTTGGATTTAAACATGGAATTTTGAGTAAAACCAACAACCTAATAGTGGTGAAAGGTAGGAATACCAACACAGCCATTTTTTAACATTCTCAAAACTCAAACTTCTTGAAATTAATCGTTCCCATTAGCTGGTATGGAATGAAGTAGGTCGCATTAGACAGGTGTTTCAGAAGAATTGGTTCAGTCAAGTTACCTGAGTAAGAGGATGTAGGCATGGATGTGTTCTGGATGTGAGTTCTGTCAGTCAGACTATTTCAGAAGCACTGGGGCCCAAAATAGCCAGTCTGACAGATTACAGTACAGGTACCGAGGAAGGATGTGAGGTGAAGTAGGGGAGAGTTCTCCTGATGTACCTAAGGTACTCTCATAAACCCAGGGACTGACAGAACCAACAACCCACAGCTGGTAAAATCTGGCTCTTTCCAGGTTTAAATTAACCTTTTTAAAAAAAATTTATTATATTTTTATTGTTAAAGAATAACAAAAAGGAAAAAAAAATCAATACAAAAAATCAATAGTAAGGAAAGAAAATTTTTTTTCCCCCAACGTGCTATACAAACAGAAAGGAAGTTTTAGGAACCTGAAGTCTTCAATTCTTCCAGAAATCTCTTTGATAAGGTACTGGTGCTGATTCATCCAATCTCCCAAGTGCAAAGTCCACAAATGGTTGCCAAGTGTTCCAAAAAACATTTTCTTTATATATACCACTTCTAATTTTAATACCACAAGTCAATTTATCATTTAATGCAAATTTCCATGTTTCATTGTACCATTCTTCTAATTGTAAGTCAACATTTAATTTCCAATATCTAGTAATTATAATTCTCCCCATTATAACCAAAATCCTCACCAATTCTCTTTCTTCAGTTGTTAATGTTGTTTCATTCAATATTAATAATAATATGGTTTCCAATTTCAATTTCAAAACACAGGTGTAGGAAGTGCTAAATTGGTGCATATAAGGAGATATAAATGGAACATTTTCCTTTCTTATTCATTTGCACTTTCAGGCTAAAGAATTAGAGATCTTAATTGGTCAGCAGCTCATGCTAGATGCCTCAAGAACCCTCTCTCCTGAGGCTATGTAACTCTGCATTACAATGGTTATATTCACTACTGATGGCTAGGAATCACTTAGGTGAGATGGATAGTTTATAAATTTGATAGATAGATGAATGAATGAATGAATGAATGAATGGTTTTATTATTTTTGAAACTTATCAGACATAGGTAAAGCACATAGGCTTTATGTTCTCAATCCTTTACCCAGTTTGAACTTGTACTTACAAGGCCTGCATCAGACAAGTGTCTCATTTACTTTGACTCCTGCCACTGTGACAATGGAGGACAGTTCCCATGACCAGAGGACAGAAAGCATGCATGTCTAAACTGACCAGCAGGAGTTAAGCAGTTTTCAATCCAAGAAGTTGGTGATGGTGTGAGGGAGGATGAAGACACAGGGATGTAAGGATGGTCCCTATAGCAGAAAAATTCCACTGAAGAACTTAAAGACAAGGCAGCTCACTACAGCTGTCCCAAACAGCTTAGGGTTTTAGAGATAAGCAGAGAAATACAATGCTTTTGATAAAATGATATCCCATTCCCCCATCCCAAAGCAGACCTTTTAGTTTAACGAAGGAAATGTGGCATACTCATAGTTTAATGAAGATATTATTGTTGATGGGAAAACATTTTCGTTTCCATTTACATAACTTCATAAAATAAAGTTTTCTTTTATGTGGTACATTTACTGTGGGAGCTTTCAGGGAGCTTATTTTGACATATGATGCTTTACAATACAAGAGATTGCCCTATATTGAATTGACAGATCTTTTCTTAGTAACGTGGAAAGTGGTTATCTACTTTAGTAAGTCATGCAACATAGTGAGCTATTATACCATTTAATAAATTCAAACCAACTTTGACAAGTAAGGTGTTAGTGTGAAGTTTAAAAAAATCTATTTCCATTCTGTCTTATAGATACAGGTAATCCTCGATTTATTACCATAATTGCATCCAAAATTATGGTCATAAGTCATTGCAGTCGAATGTTGAGGCATCATGTAATTGGACCCAATTTTTTTGACATATTTGCAGTGTCTGTTAAGTGAACACCATGATGGCTAATGCTGCAGCTGTGAAGCGAATCAGTTTTTCCCAATGGGCATTTTTTGCAGGAACCAATCACAAATCTTGGTCATATGATGCTTCATACAGCTGTAAATATGAGCTGGTTGCCAAGCACCCAAAATGCAATTGTGTAATCATGTGTGGCCATTGTAACTTTGAAAATAGTCGTAAGTAGCTTTGGGTGGGGGGGGGTGTCTGTCTTAACTTCAAATAGTCACTAAGTGACCAGTTGTAAGTGGAGAACTACCTGCATCTGTAATGTTTTGTAGATTGTAATTAACCCAACTCTGCTATCTCTGGCATGAAGGCTAAAGACACATTTTGATGGAACCTTGGTTGCTGTGCTTGCAGTCTGTTCCGGAGCTGGAGAAACTTCTAGCTGAAAAATAATCCACAGCTTTATTAAATACTTTGGATTTTGGATGGGGGTAATGAGATTAGAAGAAGAGTTGATTTGATGGTTCAATCAATATAGTTTGCACAGGATTATGGCTGAAACACCTGGAGAATTTGCTAATTACTCTGAGCTACTTATTTTTTGGAAACTGACTTCTGAAAGTTGAATATGTAATTGAACACCTACAGTACATATTTTGGTGCCAATATATGGGAAAACTTGAATCATCTTTGCATACTGCTGATTTAAGCTGGGTTTGTATCCTTTGATATCATCAATTTTGTCCTTTTTCCATTGAGAAGGGACCCTTTCCAGCACCATGAATAAATAGCCTGGTACTTTATGATAAAATACTCTTCATAGAAAGGAACATTCTTGTAAAATCTGTTTCCCTAATATATTGTTCTTGCTTTCCCTGCAGTCTCTGCTATCCCTCCTGTGCTCAGATCCAATGAAGACAATGTGACGTTGTGTGGTCATATCAGTCCTTCTGCCTCTCCAGTGACTGAATTGTGCTGGGTTTATGTAAATGACTCTATGAGTGAACCCAAATGTGGCTCTCCCATTTCAGAGAATAAATTCTGTCACGTAGCTACAACTGAAGGACCCTGGAGGTGTGATTTCAAAGTGAACAACGATGTGAAAATCAGTATTGACTATATTCTGGGTAAGTTCCAAGGTAAGTAACCTTACCATCTTGTTCCTGGCTCTGTTTCTGTGCACATTCTGTTCTCCTCGACTTCCAATCTTTTTTTTCCCCACAGGAAAATTCTCAAATGAGACTACTTTAGAGAATAGTTTCTCACTGATCAAAACAGCCTCAGGAATTGGCGCAATGCTTCTGCTGTTAATTCTTGTTGGAGTCTGTGTACCTACTTGTAAACGTATGAAGCAGAAGCAGGTGAGTTTCTTCATATCCATAAACCAAATGGGAGGTTGGGTTCTACAACAACAACAAATGGAAGCAGATCTGAAAGAACATGAAAAGAGAAGGATCTTTCTTTTATTTTTTTGGCAGCAACAAGCCAAGAGAATGGCACAAATTAAGCAGCATTTGCTTGCCAAGAGGACATGCCAATGCCAGAGGTAAGAGTCCAGTTGCCCAGCCAAGAGGAACACGTCATGGATATTCTTTTGAAAGCCCTTGGTTAAGCTGCCCTGGGATGAATCAGTCCATCTGGACCTGCAATCAAGCAGATCCAAGACACCACAGTTATTACTCTTTCCTAGAATGAAATATCATACCTAATAGCTTCCTTTTCTCTTGCAGTAACAAACCAGAATCAAAATGCCTTAAAATAATAAACCTATTGTACCTTTAGCTTTCAGCTCTGCCAATTAAAATTTGTCATCTGCTTGTTATTCAACTAAAATTATACTTGAATTGGCTACCAGTTAAATCAAATAAAGCTTGCAGACCTACAGAAATTCAGAAATAAATCATGTCTAAATTAGACAGCCATGCAATTTCATCAAAGATCTCATGAGCAATCATTCTTCAACAATTCATTTTTATGCTTTTTTAAAACAGCAAGTATCCCACTGTGCAGTTTATATTGCAAAACCAAGTACATTTTTCTACAGGAAAATTTAAAACACTCCCATGTTTTCTACTGAGCCTAAATTTTGGATAACTCTTTTCAATCCTACAGGGACCTACCTAATGATTACTACCATACTTGAAGGAGATGTTGAAAAATCACTGGCCTGACCATTTACAATCATTGACAATGCACAGTAACATGAATTCAAATACTGCTGGGTTGTCTTAACTTTCTCTCTGATATTCGTAGTGCTGTAATCATTTGGGCAAGTCTGTATTTTGAAACTGTGGAGGTTGCAGAAAATATTGACCAAAAAAGGTTCACCCTAGTAATTGCTTCTAAGTTGTCTAAAAGCCGACTGCTCTTTGAACCAATCTGCAGTTCTACTCACTGCAACGATAAATGAACAAAGATGTGTTGTTTGTTTTTAAAATTCCTTACCCAGAAATAAAATACTTATATCTTTCCCCCCAACTCCACTGGTCAATTCATGTATATGTCTACAGATATTTTTTTGCATTTATTGTGTAGTTTGCAATCTTTTCTGAGAAAATATTCTATCATTTAAAAAAGCAATATTTTAAAATGTATATTAACAGCCATGATATAATTATGATGCTAATAGCGTAATGCATTTCAAAGGACAAATTCATTTTTACTGTTTGGAAAAATGGGTGGGGAGGAAGAGGGGCTTCTGCATTCTGAAAGTTGCTTCTAAGTAGAGAATTTCACTGATGAGATACAAAAATTATTGGAAAACTATCTCCAATCTATCTTGGCTTTCCACTGTTTTGTTTTATTCCTTAAAGCAGGGGTCTCCAAACTTGGCAACTTTAAGACTTGTGAAACTTTAAGACTTAGCATCGCTGGCTAAGGAATTCTGGGAGTTGAAGTCCATAAGTCATAAAGTTGCCAAGTTTGGAGACCCCTGCCTTAAAGGGAAAAAACCAGCGGTGAAATCCGGCCGGATCTATCTGGCTCGCACAAACTGGTAGGGCCAGTGGCGGGAGGCTCCACCCACCTGTCGTGACATCATTATGTCCCGTTTTTGACCCTCTGTGCATGCGCAGAAGGCTCTGCACATGCACAGAAGAGGCGCGTGCTCACATTTCCAAACCGGTAACGAAGGTAAGTGCATTTCACTGCTGGAAAAAACCCCTTTTTTATCTCTTGATATGCATCACCACCATAGCTCTAAGACGTAAATACTGAATGTAAACATAGGGAAAAATTCCTGTTGCTTGGTTGTTTATTTTAAAGATCTCCAATGCTCATGCACAAAAACAAGAAGTAAAAGTGTCTGTATTCATTCCATTGATGCTTGTGAATAATGACATTTGAAATCTCAAGGTCTCTGAAGAGAGACATGTATGTATCTTAATGTTAATAAACATTCCTCAAAAACCTTAGCGTTCCAGTTTTTCTTTAGCATTTGGCTGCACGAGATGCCATTTCTGAGGCCCTCTGCTATTTCAGAGCAGCTAAATCAGGTAGTTGGACTATGATTGCAGGACTTCAGTTTGAGATTAGATGAGCCCCAGGAAAATTGCCAGTCACATATAATTATAATCCAAATGCTGCCCCATTGAGGCAAGTATATAAATATACTAATTAAATACTTCAGAAACTAAACTTTCAGTTCTAATACAAGCATCCATCTTGTAGAAGCAGGAGATGTTAGAATTTTGGTGACTAATAACACTGCAGTTGAAAACTCCTAGAACTACTACTATTGTGGCTTCATTCAATTATTCCTAATAACACAACATTCCTGCACTTCTGGATCTTTTTTTAATCCATCCTTTCTTATTCATATCCCAGTTTGGCTGGGATATTCTGGAAGTTGAAGTCCCACTATCTTAAAGTAGCCAAAGTTGAGAAACATTGCTATACGGAGATCAAAATAAGCACCATACCACTCAGTTCAGTTAGTACAAAAATATAGTTACCGGTATGTTTATTTATTAAATATTATGAAATATCACAAGCAGGGAGAGGGAGAGCAATAGGCTAGAGATAAAAAAAGGTAGAGGACTTAGTATCAACAGTCTACATGTTTGATATATTTATATTTCAAAACACACAAAACTTTCCAAACTCACTAGAAAAATCACATCTGGATAATTAGCACAAACCATTCCAAAGACAGAGACTTTGGATTATGTCAGTTTTAAACCTCTTTTGTACACAACAACACTGGAATAGAGGTGGAAAGTAGGGTAATAGATAATCCTTCCCTTATTCCACATCAGAAAGGAAATAATTTGGTGGATGGGGATGATGGATCCGTGTTTTCACCCCCAAATCCTTAGGAGTATTTATACCCTGACACACACCCCACAAAGTGCCATCTTCATAACCACCCTTAAAACAGTGAAAATACCATATTATCCTTTCTGTTGATCCATCAGCACAAACATCTGCCTCCATCCTAACCCCAGTGCAAGGTCTGTTTAGTTTGGCAGGTCCCTTTGCAAACAATGTCAACTGAGATATTGTAAATGGACTCTGCAACCATGGCACCATTCCTCCCCCCACCCTTGATATTAAAATAATGATACAATGATAATATGACACCAAAGCAGCTTCACCTGCTTTGGAGGTGAGAGACTAGGAGCCTGGAAATGTGTGAGACAAGAATGCCTGACAATTTTGGAAAAGGGCCAAGCATGTAACTACTCCTCTAGAGGTTTAAGGTACTTTTTTACAAAAGAAAAACACTATTCTGATAAAGGAATAAAAATAATAAAAATAAAATAAAAATCTGGCCTTCCCTCCCTCTGTGCGTGAGAGAGGGGGCGTGAGAGAGAGGGAGGGAGGGAGGGAGGTTATTACATCAATGCAACCCCAACAGTCTTATTATAGTCAAGGCAGAAATGGAACCTGCTTTAGGACTTTCTACAAGATGCAGTCCTATCTGGATCCCAAACCTGGTTGTGTTCTGGTATAGCCATAAAGCCACATACCAGAAGCAATTGCCTAGAATGGCAGAATTTTATTTTATTTTATTTTTTATTATTTTTATTTTATTTTATTATGTTTTTCTGCTTTCTAGATTGATGCTGTAACTATTAGACAAACTGGCTCTGTTTCAATTTTTTTATTTATTTATGAAACATCTCGAGCTGCTTCAATCTTTAAAAGACTGTAAATAACGCAGAAAAGGCAACGGCAACTAGCCAATGTAATATCAAGTTATCTTGACTATGGTACCATAATCTATAATTATCATATTAGATTAAATCATGATAAATACATTTGGGTTTTGATAACTCCCACCACCACCACTTAAGCCCCCAGGATTTCCAAAACATCCAGATCTCCACAACTTTCTGGAAAGCCATGCCAAGGGAGGAGGGTCACCTGAAGACCTGAAGGGAGGGAAGCTACAATATTCTAAAAGAGGGGAGCTCCCATAGAGAATGCCAGCTATTAGCTCCCACTCCTCTGACAGCTGACACTGCTGCTGCAACCCTTCTGATCACCGCCTTATCTTAGAAGCCCAGAAGAAAACCAGCTTATGCTCCACAGAGGATAGAGTGAGAGCAAGAGAACAGCAGGCACCTTGCACTTCCATTTTCATTTGAAGGATAGCCAAAGTCCCATCCCTGTATAGAAATGGAAACCGTGTTTTTGTACCTCCGCAGGCTTCAGAACTGAGTCATTGCCAAGAATTGCCATATCCAGCTGGGAAACAAGATAGGTTGTTCTCCCTTTCTGGAGGATGTATATTTCAGCAGCCCCAGCTGTTATATTTTATTAAACAGATTATTTAAATAATCACTTTCCATGAATTGGAAATCAAACTGATACAGGTGAGACTGCATCAGTATCAACCATAAGATGGCAGCAAAGAGATACAGAAAAGTGGTCATCTGATTATTATTTTTTTATTACCCAGATCTGGTATCTTGTACTGATGTAACCTGCTCAAGCTACTCCATCCTGGATAACAAGCCCAAAGACACCATTACTGATTTGTATTTGAGTCCAACACACCAGAACAGGTCTCCTTAGGGGAATGCAGCCACCAACGCTTTAACTATACAGATGTTGAGATGGGGGGGAGGATAGGTCCCACTAACAAGTACTTGAGGCCCAGTGAGCTCTACTCATTTCTCTATAGTCCTTGGTTTCTCAGAAAATAAACTACAACCTTATCCACCAAAAGATTGCCTATAGGGAAATATAAAGATGGCCTTGAAGGAAATATTCAGCAGCCATTACAAAATCATTAGTTGAATGAGGGAGAAATTCAAGATTGGCCCACCCTGACTCTCTTGAAATTAAAAGGGAGAGAAAAAGAACCCTGCCAGGCTTTCAAGATTTTGATATTATAGACCAGAGCTGGGGAATTATAGCCCTTTTATGACTTGTGGACTTCAACTCCCAGAATTCCTGAGCCAGCATGGCTAGCTCAAGAATCCTGGGAGTTGAAGTCCACAAGTCATAAAAGAGCCATCGTTCTCCACCCATTATAGACGATATCAGTAGAGGCACCCTGTTTCTTTGACTCCTGGGATTGGTCTCTTTGACCATTTTGGCTTAGGTGCAAGAGAAATTAGACAGCTGGCTTCCATAAAACAGCTGCCTGCAAAATGCTTGGCTGCTGCTTTTATAAACTCCTGTCAAATCCTTCATACACAAGTTTAGGCTACTCATAATTTCTCCTGTATCAGACTAGTTGGAATTTCTCTCCAGTAAGGCAGAAGGGCCAAAAGAGGGTTTGCCAGTAAGGCCAGCACAATTTATATTGAATGTCACTCTTTCTTGCTGGCTCAACACCATTCAAAGTCTAAAAATTGAGAAGTAAAAAGGTAAAAGTTTCCCTTGCCCTGTTGGGTCCGACTCTAGGGGGATGTTTATCTCTGTTTCTTAGCCGAGGGAGCCAGTGTGGACATTTCTGTGGTCATATGAGCCGAGGCACATGGAACAGTGCTATCTTCTTACCAACATGGTACCTATTTATCTATTCACATTTCATGCTTTGGGAATGCTAGGTGGGCAGGATCTGGGGCAAGTGATAAGAGCTCACCCCATCATACGATGCCTCTTGCTGACAATCTTCTGGTCAGTAAGACCAGCATCTGTATAATTTGCCTAACTTAGTGAAAATGTTAACATCCAGAAACAGAAATTAATTGGCCAAAGACACTTCTGGAGTTGATCCCAACATCTTGGCCTCCGGAGGAAGATTCCTGAGGAGCATCTGCAGGGGTTCAGGCACACCCCAGACAATAGTTGGCACCATTGGGAGCTCTCCTGCTGTGCCATGGCCAAGTCAAAAACAGCATCTGCAGCACCAGCCCTTCATGCCCCTAGCAGCCGCTCTGCGCCAAAGATCAGTGTAGTTCAGCTCAGCAATCTGTCTGTTGGCTACGTATCAACTAATCACAACAGAGAAAAACATAATGGCAATGTCATCCTCTTTTATGACTGGCTACATAAACCCTCCAGTGCATTTAGCTTGATATTAATCAATGGTTTATGTTTTCCAAGAGGGAGCTTGCACATTAGTTATCCTTAATGCAGTAGTCTCTGTGTGATGGTATTCTTGAAGTATGCCCTTTATAGTGTATTTTTTTCTAGGCTCTAACTCCCCAATTACTTAAGCCTGTCTTCTTGGAAGAAAAATATGCCTCCTCTATCATCAGCCTGGCTCAAACTGGAAAACTAAAATCACATTGAGTATTCTTGCTATGGATGCACTTCACTTATATAATGGCATTAGAGTGCCCGCTTGAGACATCCAATCCCATCGGAATAATTCTGAGCACACACACAGCATTAAAGCCAATTCAGAATTATCAACATACATTTATGCATTTGGGATTATTGTCTCAAAGGGCATTAATCTGCAGATATCAACACAGATTTTCATCTGTCATGTTGAGGATTAGATGGAGCTCTTCATAACCCCTTTTGGAGTTTACTAACTTGAATCTTTGGATGTACATTTTTCATCCCTTCTACACAGCCTTCCTTCTTACCATGCCCTTTCCCCCAGGAAAATAAATTTAATAATAAATATTTTTTCTTGCAATTTCTGGCTTCAGTATACCTATTTTTGTTCTCTAGGGCTAGTGATTATCAGGGAAAAATACCAAATTCCCCTGTGCCCAATTTCTATTCTCTCAAAACTTCCAGAAAACAGCCCTATCTCATTTCCCAAATCTTTTCACACTTCTCTGTCGCATCTGCTTCTGTATCAGAGATTCTGCACCAACATGTGGGTTGTGGAGTAGGAAATAATGATAAGAGAAAATCTTGAAGTATAAAGAAGCAAGAATATGTCTTCCTTTTGTGATTGAAGATGGAACTATTCTAAAATATCTTTTTGGTACCAACAGTTGACAGAATCACAATACAATACTAATACTAGCCACTGGGTAGTCCTCGACTTATGACTAGTTGCTTAGCAACTATTCAAAGTTATAATTGATGCCAAAAAGGGAGAATTATGACTGTGATCAAAGATCCAACAGTTGGGCCCCCTTCATGGACAAGCGATGAAACATCAGGCGCTCAGCAATATAGCTGTACAGTTGTGTGCAGTGTCCTGAAGTCATGTGACCATATTTAATGCAGTTTTGCCAAAAATCAGCACCTACTTCTGATTTTCAGCAAAACCATGCCATAGCAAACTATTGGTTCACTTAATAACCATGGTAATTGGCTTAACTACCACTGCAAAAAATGCTGTAAAATAATGTTAGTCATCCATTATATGGCTGTCATGACGCATTCAAAAAGGGCAGGGTCCATTACGATTGTATGTCAAGGACTATTATAGTTAGAATCAATAATATCATTTATTAATTTTTAAAAAAATCTGTATCCCCTTTCTAAGGGGGAGCATGGCAGCGTAAACAAAATTTTCTCAAATTCAATGCATATATCATATGCATGTAACCACATATAAGAATACACTAGCTAAATGATGAGGAGATTCTTAACAATCAGCACATGATCACAAACTCAGAGAAACCAGGGTGGGGAGTATGTGAAGAAATTTTTTCTCATTACTTTTTTTTTTTGAAAAAAGTTTTATTTTAGATTAAAATAAAAAAAAAGACAACATAAAAATATCATCCTTACAAACAATTATAGACAGCATCTCAATCGGTTAAAATCATTTCGTGCTTACAATTTTCCAAATCTCATCATATAACAACTATTCTTTACTTGAACTGAAGATAAATATTTAAACATTTCATATGTTATCTCAACTCCATACTTTTTTGTCAAAACTATTGATAAAATATCTCCCATATCAAATAATATTGTTTATCTTCCTGTTCTCTTATCTCAAATGTCAATCTACTCATTTCAGCACAGTCCAACATTTTCATAATAATTTCTTCATCAGTAATTATCTTCTCTCCTTTCCAGTTTTTGGCAAATACAATTCTGGCCGCTGTTAAAATGTTCACAATTAAGTATTGTAATTCTTTATTAAATGTCTCTGGTAAAATTCCTAATAAAAATATCTCTGGTTTAAAGTCAATATGTCTCTTTGTCATTTTTTCTAACCACATATGTATCTTAGTCCAAAATCTCCTTGCTTCCACGCATGTCCACCACACACCACATATGGTAATAAGATCCTGGAGTTTGACAACATTTCCAACATTTCTCTGATTTATTCTTAAACATTCTGGCTATCCTCGTCGGGGGTAAATGCCACCTGTAAAACATCTTATACAAATTCTCTTCCTATGCTGTCGACATTGTCATTTTATAATTATGTGACCACAATTTTTGCCATTTCTCTAAATCAATACTATAACCAAAGTTTTCCCCCCATGCTATCATTGATTCTTTGACTTGTTCTTGTTCCAATTTTACTTCAAGCAAATATCCATATAACTTTTTAATTACATGAAGGGCCGGATTTTCCTATAGGCTAACTAGGCTTCAGCCTAGGGCCTCAAGATCAAGAGGGGCCTACACAATGGTGGGATTCTGGCGGTTCTAGGGGGTTCGGCCGAACCCTTTGTTAAATTGCTGGCTCGCCTGCCCCTCGCCTCCCACCCGCGCGGCGCCAGCCTACCGTAGCCAGGGGTAGCTTGGCTGTCTCAGGAATTCTGGGAGTTGAAGGCCACAGGTTGTAAAAGAGCCACAATTGCCCACCCCTTCCCTAGCCTGAGTTCCGCTGCCTGGGATCCACGTGGGCTGCCACGTGTTCCCCACCAGCTCCGGACGCAAGAGAACAGGATGGAGAAAGCAGCTTCCACACCTTCACTCACCCTCACTCTCTGCTCTGTTGGATCGCCGGCCATTCGCTTACCCCGCCCACTCCCCATCTATTGTTGCCTCCGATGGCTAGAGGAAAAAAAAACTTCAAATTCTTGCCGCGGGGCTTCAAAGGGCCACCCTAGAGCCAGTGGTGTAGCCGAACCCTTTGTTAAATTGCTGGCTTGCCCCACCCCTCCGCACCACTATTTATTGCCAATAAATAGTGGTGGGCGAGGGGCGAGGGAGCCAGCAATTTAACAAAGGGTTCGGTGTTTTTTTTGTAATTTTATTGGCCCACGGAGCTTCAGCATAGGCTAATTGGCCTCCCGGCTCTCAGCTGATTTGTCTCAGCTGTTTTGCTCAGGGCTCTTCTGCTTCCTTGCAAAGAGTGCTGATTTTTTTTCCCCTACCTATGCCGAGAAACGAAACTGAAACTGCTTTGCTGTTGCTGCAAGGTTGGAAAATTAGGCAGGCAGAATTCTTTTCTTTTTCCTCACCAAAAAAGGTAGGTGCAAACAATGGGAAATTTAGGGAAAAAGAGGAGAGTTCAGGGTTTTAAAAAACAAAAGAAAAAAAGCTCTATTTAAATAGGGAATTGTAATAATTGAGATACTATTAATTGTATATTTCTGAAAGCAGAAATGGTTAAGTTGTGGTTTGGAGGAATATATGGGGGAAATTATTTGGTTTATTATTATTGGTAAATATAATTAATTGATTTGTAAGAAATTGGATTGCATGGAAATAATTGGAATATTCATGTTCATATTGATTAATATACAAAAAAGGTAGTTATATAACTAATTGATTTATATTAAAATGTTGAATTTATATTAAACAACTAATATTACATAATTAACCAATGTGAGGATGGATATAAAAATAGATGACAATGGGAAGGGGTATAATATAGAATAGAAGGGAAAAATTGAATTTCATTAAGATTAGAGATGAGGATGAAGGGTAATATTGTTTTTTTTACAAAAATAGATGAGGAATAAATATGGCAAAAAGGAAATATAGAAATTGTAAATTTAATTGAAATGACTAAACACTGTTTAAATTTGTGAACCGGCCAAATACTCTGTTCAAAGAAAATACATTGTATGTTTGTATGTGTGTTTCTAATTATTGTTATTTATTCATATTTGTTCTCCTTTATTCTTTAAAGTTTAACAATTCATTCTTTATCTTAATATCTTTATATTTGTTTGGGGTTAGCTTTCTTCCCTTTCATCTTTTTTATTGTACAGCAATCTTTCTCCTCAAGCCTACCACCTCTCTCTTTTCTTTCCTTCTTACTTTCTCTTCCTCCCCCTCTTCTTCTCCTCCCTACCTCCTCTTCCTTTCTCTTTCTCCTCCTCTCTTCCTCCTTCTCTTACACTCACTCCTACTCTAATTTCCCTTCCCTTCCTTCATCCCTCTCTATTGCTGTATCCTTTTATGCATATGGACTACTCAGAGGGCTGAAAAAGTTATTTCTGACTGGTCCTCGCACTTTTGACCAGTCCTCGAACTTACGACTGTCCTCACATTTTACGTTTTTGCCCTATCTTGTCACCATGGTGAAGAGAAGCAGTTGTGAAATGAGTGACATGGTTGTTAAGAAAGCTGCACGGGCATAAATGTGAGGATGGTCATAAGTGTGAGGACCAGTCAAAAGTACGAGGACCAGTCAGAAATGACTTTTTTCAGCCCTCTGAAAAAAGTCTATGCACATAGCCACGCTCACCCGGTCACATGACGAGCTAGCCACGCCTACACAGTCACGTGACCAGCTAGCCACGCCCACAGTCACGATCACCAAGCCACACCCCCAACTAAGCCACGCCCACAGAACCTGTTGTTAAAAAAATTGAATCCCACCACTGGTGAAAGGGCCTCATAAGTGGAATAACCTAGGGCCTCTTTTCATCTAAATCCGGCCCTGATTACATGGTCATCCGAACCCATTAATATCTTATCTAAACCAGTCGAAACATTATAAATACCTTCTTGTTTGAAGTCTTCTCGATATCTGGAAAGTATTTGCATGTATGAAAACCAATCTATCTTTGTCCCTCCAAATTTAATAATCTAGTGTTTTTCAATGTTACCCATTCTTTAATCCACATTAACAAACTGCTTGGTAGTATAATTCAAAATTCGGTAATCCAAAACCACCCCTCATTTTAGCATCTTGTAACAGTTTGAGTTTTATCCTTGCCTTCTTTCCCTGCCAAACATATTTCAAAACCATTTTATTTAAGTGTACAAAGAATTCCTTACCCAGCTTTACAGGAATTATCTGAAAAAGATACAAGATTCTAGGTAAAATATTCATCTTAATAGTTGCAATTCTACCAATCAAAGATAACTGCAAGTTTCCCCATTTCATCAAATCCTGTCCTATCTGTTGCTTAAGCTTATTGTAATTATTTTCTTTAAGAGAACTACACCTTGCTGTTATTTTACCTTATTTGTGATCTGCATCTTTGAAATCTCCCTCAATTCTTCTTTTTGTTTTTTTAACATATTTTTGGTCATTATCTTCGTCTTTTCTTTATTAATTTTCAAACCAGCAACCTCCCCAAATTCACCTATTTTTTCTGTCAATTTATTTATTGATGTTAATGGTTCTTCAGTAATAAAAACCAGGTCATCAGCAAAAGCTTGTAATTTATATTCTTCCTTTCTAATTTTCATTCCTTTTATCTCTTTTTCTTCTCTAACATTTCTATTCAACACTTCCAACGTCAATATAAATAGCAATGGGGATAAGGGATATTCTTGTTGAGTACCCTTTTCTATTTCAATAACATCAGTCAATTCTCCATTAATCATTATCTTTGCCGTCTGTTTCGTATATATGGCTTCAATTGCCTGAATAAATTTCCTTCCAAAGCCCATCTCTTCTATTTGTAACATCGTTACTTTGTAGAGTACTATAGAAGCATCAAATAGAAAATCAATCCTCTGTTATCATTCACTGGAACCCAAACGTCTATTATGCACAGTTCACACTTATACTTTCATCTGGTTTTATTGTATTTGTGTGTTTCTGCAAACATTTCCATGATTTCCTATTCAATTAAATTCTTGTACCACTCACCGCACCAACCATTTGTATTTCTCTAGTCTTCTAAGACTGGAGCTCAGCTAGGCTTTTATTTACAAATGTCATCCATAGAAATGTAATTCGTGATTTCACTCTCACATATGGTGAAAAGAATAGGAAAAACAATATAAGGACATGTAAAGTAAACCTGGTCAAATTAATAGAACAAGGATGATCTTTTCATGATGGCCAATATTTTAGGGAGGAATACAAGAAGCAGATGGCAAGTCTCCAGTTCAAACAAATATCAAAATTGAATGCTGGAGTAATCCTTGTGAGGTGTGAGAAATCACAGGGAGGGATACTAACAGGATCTGAGGTGGGTTGGAACCTACAATAGAATTAATCACAGATTTTTTAAAAAAGCTGCATAGCTAATTATTAAGATAGATAGTGAAACTTACCATTGCAGATTTGATTCATTTGGTGTCATGGAAGTTGCCATTACAAGTCAAGCAGGGAATAATAGACTAGAACCAAACAGGTCTGATACATTCTTCTAGTTCAGCAGGGACAGATTCAAGCTTGCTATAGTCACCTTAAAGCTTCTCAAAAGCTTGCTCATTATTGTCTTAGCTGAATGTCCTTTTTGATTGAAATAATAAAACTTCTCTGGTTTCTAGAAAAGTGTACTGTATTCCAATATTTCATTGCTAGCTCAAGCTATGTACAAGTTTACTTTAGTATTACTGTCAAAAGTTCAGTTATATATAATTAATATTATGTCTCAGCATCTTTCAGATTTTGGCTGTCCCCACACCAAACCCCAAGCAGATTCAGGTCTGGTAAATATTCAAAGGAGGAATCATCGAAGAATGTGCTTGAAGCTGGGGAAAAAAGAACCCTAGAAGGAAGTGGTTGCAAATCTCTTTAGCCAAATAAACTTCATGGATGTATCCATGGAGTCATCACAATTTGAGCTGAACTTGAGGACACCTCTAGGTCAACATGGGATTTACATGCAAAGGGGTGTATCTATTTTCCAAAGCACCAGAAGGCAAGACAAGAAACAATGGATGGAAACTAATCAAGGAGAGAAGCAACCTAGGACTAAGTGGGAACAACTAACCAGTGGTACAGCTTGGCTTCAGAAGTTGTGGGTGCTCTATACTAGAGACTTTTAAAAAGAGACTAGGCAGTCACTTATCTGGAATGGTATGGTGAACTTTTTGGCACCGAGTGCCAAAAGGGAAGCAGTGTTTCCAGCACTGCCGCACACACAAAGGCCAGCTGATTGTCACGGGCGCATGTGCACCAGAAACCCAGAAGAGGAATGGGTGACGCTGAGCATGCCAGGTGACATAGCTCCATGTATTACTTCAGGCACATGTGCCATAGGTTCACCATCACGTGTATAGGATCTCCTGGTTGAGTAAGGGATTGGATTAGAAGAGCTCCCATCTAACTCTGTTGTTCTGTTTCTGTTAAATCTGTTAAATTAGGATAGGGGGTGGCCAGAAGGAGCAGTATTTCATTTCAAAATCCCTTTGGAAACATATTTCCTAAATCAAATTTTAGACAGTAAAGGAAAACACAGATATTAGCAGTATATTCATGAACACCAAGGGAATGATTTAGTTAACTCCTAATCCTATAGTAAATTTAAGACCCGTTCATATAAGGACAAAGAAACCTCCGGTCCCAAGCCTTAATTCAGCCTAAGAAGCCAGTTCATTATGACCTCAAGCAACCTTCCACCTCATTTCAATATGTTTACTATTGATGTTAATGCTTGTTTACATTCATTTGATTTTATTATCCTCAGTTTCTTGGGTTTAAATTAAGTAATGTGAAAACCGCTCGTGACATGCGTTTACCATTTAAATTCAGGAAGAAATCTTGAAGCATAATTAGAATATTATTATTATTCATTTTAATTGCACCTTTTTTGTGAACAGTACTTTGCTCCTCTTTTACAAACTCAGAATAATCTTGCAAAATGAGTCATTAAGAACTTATTCAGCACAGAGTGAATTGAGACTGAGAAAGATTTGCTTAAGGCCAAGAAGCAAGATCAAATAAATTTAAATGTCCCTAGATGAATAGATCCACTGTGCAATGTGTTGGGGATATAAACCCACATTTATTGCAACATTTATTCCGGGAGCTGTTTGGAGTTCTGGCAGTCTAGTGCAAATACGTTTTACATACTTCACTGTGATGAGATTGTCTAATTGTCAGCAAAAGAGACATCTGCCCATCTTGCTCCTCCTTTTATACTTGTTTCCCCAATGACTCATAAGTACTGCTATTTATATTTCTCATCTTTCATTTAAGGCTATTTGCTCTTCTTGTTTGCAGTAATGAGTTGTGAACATGAGATGTGGCTTCCTTTTCAATCTAACTCATTTCATTCTCATACAAAATGCTTTTCCTGTACTGGTGGCAGGAGAATGAATAGCTTCTTACATTATTTGTTTATATTCAATCAATAGCAAGAAATCAGAGTTAGCTAGATTCCCCTCCAAAATTATTTAAGTGGAATTTTTATGCAGAGGCAAACCAATATCTAAAGAATCATGAATTATGCGGAGAGAGAGCGGGCTCACTTTCACAGACAATGATCAAGGGAAGATTAGGTTGCGTTCCTAATCTGGATGCTTCAACAGGAATTCCTGCACTGAACACTGTTTAGTTTTCCTGGCATGAATGGCTCCTTTCAATCTGATTCCATTACTTTTACTTTTGTTTGCTAGGTGTTTTTTTTATTTGACATATATTTAATAGTGAGGAAAGTTTCAAAGGTGGTTTGGGATAACACATTAGCATCCTTTCTTTAATAGGAAAGGAAAACGCCAATTCTATTCAGTTTTTACTTGGATCCAAGCAAATTGTTATTTGGATTTCAGATGCAGAACTTTACTTCTCTTAGCAATGGTAACTCCTTGTTACAGCTCAGTTTTAATATAAATCCAGATAGTAGCCATGGACAACTTCTACATTCTTGTGGGTCAAGTGTTCTCCAGGATGCAATAAGGAACCAGAACTGCATTTTGCTGCACAAATAGATCTCTCCTTCTAATGGTCAGGGTCCCTAAATAAATTTGGAGTCACCGCCAACAACAGTTTCCTTGTTACAGAGCATTGCCATTTAGATGTGGCATTACATGCAAATAGGTGCATTAATATAGGAGGCTGGGTTCACAATCCAGAAGGAACATTAACATTAATGTTCCTTCTGAAAATTGAAAAATTGAAAATCTCTGTTTCCAATAACAACCTGAAGATGTTTTCCTTTTTCTTTTCTTTTTTTTAAAAAATACTTTATTTAATTTTCCAAAATTAAAAAGATAATATACAATCTCTATCTTGATCCGAGGTACAGTGTTTACACAATTGGTGAATCAAACGTTGGATGGATTCCATCCATAGCTATACAATGTTCTATACAATTCTATACAATTCTAAACAATTAAGTCCAATTCTAGTGCCTAACATGTCATAACCTATTATCATACTTTTATCTTGTTCTTCAACCAGTTATACCAATTTCCCCATACTTCATAATATTTAGAATTCTCCTCATTTTTTAACTCGCTCGTCAATTTTGCCATTTCTGCGCACTCTAGAATTTTATTTATTAGTATTTCCTCTGAGGGCATAGATTTATTTTTCCAGAGTTTCGCAAAAGCTAGTCTAGCCGCGGTTGTGATTTGAATTACGAGTTGGGTATTGTTATTGTTGAGACCATCTTCTGTCATACCTAAGAGAAAGGATTCCGGGGCTAGGACTATCTCCTGTCCCGTTATTTCAGAGAGCCAAAGTCGAATCTTTAACCAGAACTTTTTGGTCTCAGGACAAGTCCACCAAAGATGATAGAAGGTGCCGACCGTTTTTCCACATTTCCAACATGTAGCAGAGAGGTTTGGGAATATTTTCGCTAGCCTGTCCGGGGCTAGATACCACCTATGGAACATTTTGTAGTGATTTTCTCTGAATGTTGCCGATTTCGTTATTTTATAATTCCTGTTCCAAGCTATCTCCCAATCATTGAAATTAAGGCTGTATCCTAAGTTTTTTTCCCAAATGCTTAACTGATTTTTTGCTATGGTCTCTGCTCTATCCTCATCTAATAGAAAATTGTAAATTTTCGATAGCATTTTCTTATCTGTTCCCCAAATAATTTTATCAAAATATCCATATTTCATTTCAATACCACATTTGTCTCTATCTTTTTGGAATCTAGAATTTATCTGGAGATAGTTCCACCAATCCAGGTTGAACCCCTGGTCCCTCAATACTTCCAAAGGTTTGAGCTTATGTTTTCCTTTTTCTTATACTTGCAGGCACTTCCAAAACTGAAAATTTCTTTTCTTATTTATATATTTATTTATTATTTCAAATTGATATAATCGGCCATCTCATATGTATGACTCTAGGAAGCTTACAAACAATTAAAACAAATATAGCAATAGTACTTAGCCTTATATACTGCTGCACAGTGCTTTATAGCCCTCTCTAAGCAGTTTACAGAGTCATCATATTGTCCCCAATAATCTGGGTCCTCATTTTACCCACCTCGGAAGGATGGAAAGCTGAGTCAACCTTGAGCCAGTCAGGACCAAACTCCTGGCAATACAAAATATAAATACAAACAAAAAAGAGAACAATGAAACAATTTAAAAACAAGAAAAACATTATATGAAAGCATTATAAAAAGTATGAAACTCAGAGGCCATAATCCCATTAATCAAAACAACCTGTAAAGCTACTAATTAGCTCAATCACAATTCCATGTCTCCAGGCCCCACTAGCAAAACTGTATCTTCAGGGCCTTGCAAAAAGCCAGCAAGATTGAGGTAATCAGATCTCCAGAGGGATAATGTCATGGCAGAAAAGGTTCCTTTCCTGAGTTCCACCAAAAGACAATCCCTGGCTGACAGGATTGGCAAAATGCCCCTCCTTCTGAACCTGATGGGACAAGTAGATGTAATTAGGGAGCACCCCTAATTCATCCTCCCAAGTCACCTGTTTTGAGACACCATCAATACCTAAATGGTCCCCCTTTGAGCTGACCAGCCCTTTCCTGGCAGGTCAACAGGGAAACTAAAAAAATGGTAGACAGATAATGCCCTATCTCAACCCAATCCCATCCATTCTCATCCTCAGTCTTTATTTTGGTAGATTTGTAGTCTAGAAGCAGAATGAACAACATGTAAACAAATCTAGAGGTTAATAGTGAAGCTGCAGCACAGAGCTGCCAGGAATAGCAAGGGAGAGAGGAGACCAAATCACCTTGGCTGCCAGTGGAAGATAGATGATCAAAGGAATAGCAATGAGGCAAAAATCCTCTGCCAGCCCTGTCACTAGATAAGAAGCGCTGTTAAAATATGATCATATTTCTTGTGGACCAGGACCTGAACCAACTGAAATATGAAGATCACCAGAACTTCCGGTGTGGTGGGGAGGATGAAAGCATGGTGCTGGTCTCAGACAGATGTGCCTTTTGCCTTTGGAAGCGGTTTATATGCTGTTTGTGTACATGCACAGATGCACATTGTTATAAATTGACATATTGGCCAAATAACTGAATGTTATACATATAGGTTTAGGTTAAATTTAATTCTGAATTAGACCATACATAGCTATTGTACTGTATTTGCTGAATTACGCGTACAAATATTTGTTATGTGTACCACTTCGTTGTAGTGGAAATAAAAATACTGGAATCTGTTCATTGCCTCTGCTTATTACTCAGGGCTTAATTAGGGTTATATAGTTCAAACTGAAATTTGCCTGGCCAGAGTTCAAGTCCTGAAAAGGGGAGGAGTGGCATCGCTCTATCAAATCTTATCTGTAACATGCCAGAATGTTCAGAAACGCTGTAATAACTGTCTAACAAATCCTTTTAAAAAGTCATCACTTTTTCAGAGATTTCCCCATAAAATGAAGATGATAGAATGAGCTAGCTGAAGAAAGAAGGCCATATTTTATCATTGTCTCCATCTCCTTTCTTTAAATAAAATATTATATTATATGAAGCATTTTGGGTGCTTCACTCATGTATTTTACTGTTTATTTTTGCCTAAACACAATACTACCATCACATAGTAAACTGCATCAGACTCCAGTCACAATAAAAGGACTAGAAGGTTGAGTGACAGGTTATCAATAGGATGCCACAAGTGTCCACCTGTTCCAGATGCAAATAAATCTTGGAATGATTTGAAAATCATAATTCACCTACAGCTTTTCTCACTGACTTCATTTCATTGCAGTCCTACGATTCATGGCATTTTAGATTCCTATAAACACGATCCTGTCAAAGATGCTCACTTCCTCTTGTAGAAGCACACTGCATATCTCCTTTAAAATCTTGCATTTCAGTCACCATCTCTGCTCACTATAACAAAGCGAAGTCTCTTTCTATCTATCGAAGTCTCTTTCTATCTGTCGATGGCCACAAAGTTAGAACTTCCAAAAAGTCATTTACACACAAATACACACAAAGTCCATTCTGTGCATTACACTACAGGAAATTCAGTTTTATCAGTTTCCAGTTCTATATCCAGACAAACTGCAGCCAGTCTTGATTGCCTGACTAGTATGTCCTAAAGGTCTTCTGCTTGCTAATTCCTGGCCTGCTTACTCGGAGGAGACCTATGAACAGTTTCATGAAGAGCTGAAAAACAACTAGGACCGAAGGAAGAGGGTGAGCGACTAAGTATCTCTTGGAGCAGCCCTTCCAACCAAAAGTGTTTGTTTTCTCCAAGCTACTTTGGTCTCCCATGGATCAATGGGGGAAAGCCTGAACCGAGGTCACGATGCAGAGCACGTGGATCCACACAACTTTACCCCGGCTCTTTATTGCAGACTCCAGCAAGGTGCAGACAGCCCGAGTCTTAACTACGCTTTCTCGCCTGCCCACGAGCCTCCCCGTCTTCCTCTTCCACCTGCAGGCTGCAAACCACCTGTTGGCCCGCCGGCTGGCCCAGCCCCAGCCCCGACCCCAGCCCCTTGTCTTTAGACACGGGGGGCGGGCAGGCCCAGCCTGGAAGGCTCCCTCCCCCGCTTTCCCCTTCTTTCGTCCCGGAGGGACCAAATCCCCAAGCAGCCCACAACGGCAGGAAAGCTGCCACCTCCTGAGGGAGACGGCGGGGAGGAGGGACGCGAAGGAAGGGAACAGGCGCGCACGCACTGGCAGAGGCGGTGGGGCCGGGCCGCAGCCATTAAAGCCGCCGCCGCTGCCGCTGCCGCCGCCGGTGGGTGAGCGCCCTTTTCCGTCTCCGTCGCTGGGGGAGAGAGACCCAGCTGCCTTTGCTCGCCCGCTGCTGTCCTCCCGCCGGCTGCCGCGGGCTACCTCTCGCTCGCTCGCCCTGACGTGGCTGCCGTCGCTTCGGGTTGGGAGGCGGACAGCGGCAGGCGGCGCGGAGAGCAAACGAGAGAGCTGCTCCCGGCGGCGGTAGCAGAAGCAGCAAAGGATGCTCCGGTCGCCATGGCAGCAGCAGCGGCAAGAGGTAAGATGGGTCCCTTCGCTCGGCTGCCTGCTTTCTTCCAGCCTCGCCGAGCCAGGCTAAGCGCGGGATGGGGCGGCTGGTGGTGGCGGTACCATGGCCTTAACCGGCGCGGCGGTCTGTGCATGGCGACTGTCTCCTCCCGCTCGCCTTTGCGTTCTTGGCTGCTCGCAGGTCCTTTTCTTCTGCCCTGCCTGCCCAAACTGGGGATGGGGTAGCGCTTGACTTGATCCTCTCCAGCCCTACCGAGGAAACCGACTGTCTGCTATAAGGACCCCAACCTCCCCTGTCCCTAACTTAACCTTCCTCCTTGTTGCCTTGGCGTTGCTCCCTTCTTTGCTCGACCTCAGAGCTCCTGGTCTGCAGGAAAGGGCAAAAAAAAGAATCGGGGGGGGGGACGGGGACTTCCAGACTCAACCCCTTCAATTTTCTCTCAGCTCAGACCTCCCTCTGCCCAGGCCTAGTGCCATAGCAACTTCTTGGGAGGCCACTGGCAGTTGCACTTAAGGGTAAGATCAAAGGCTAAGGCATCGGGGAATGGGAGATTGAGGGCAGGAACCTTTTCATTTTTACTGCCTTCCTTTTCCTAAGACATGGGGAGGAAGAGGAGCAGCAGGGCCTCAAGTCTAACCTTATTAAGCTCCCTTGCTCATCTCCACCCTCCCCATTTCTGTGACTTGTTCCCCCTCATTTTCCTGCATCTTCCCCTTCAGTCAGAAGCCTGTGAGCGACTTGTTTCCCTAGTCACAAAAAAGTTCCCATCTGGAAATATGGCTAGGATAGTGGGAGGTGGCATTTAACAGGAAGCATGGGGCGGGTAATCGCCGGCAGAAGCCTTGCTGGAAACCAGGAGGCAACCATATCTCATACAGGAAGGTGGAAAAGGCAGGAGAACTAGGGCATATAACAATTTTGGCCAAGTTGTAGGAAACATCAGCACAAAAGAAGTAATAGCTACTCTTTTAAATCTGTATTTAATGAAAGCTTTGTCGTTTTGGAAGACTGTACAAAATAGCCCTAGAACTAAAGATAACTCAACTCTTTTATTGGCATTATATTGTGAATAGCAGATACATGGGCTACCCAAGCTAAATATAGACCTTAATGACATTTGAAAATGGTGTGATGCTGGACCCATAATAATTGGAAAAATTATCGATCCTGGTAATACAAGAGGAGAGAAATTATTGCCTGTATGATACTGACTAGGAATACACAAGTAACAATGCGAAAGGAGGTTGTCTCCATCTTCTGTCTGCAGGCTTCTGAGATCCATTTGGTGGGCCATTGTGTGAAACTGAATGCTTCCTAGGGGGAACTAGGCCTGATCCAGCAGAGCTCCTGACCAAATATTACTGGTAGCAACAGTAATGAAGACCAGCAAGTAGATCGAAGGCAGCATTTTAAAATTAACCTTTAAGATGTTTGATTATGAGCAGTTCATGTTGTAATTCTCAAATTCATGTCTATTTGCATGATAGATTGTAAATGGATTGCTATCTATTTTTGGGAAAACAAATTTGGAGGGGGAGAGAGGGAGAAGGGAGATGGAGAGGAGGGAGGGGGAGGGGGGAGAGAGAGGGGGAGGGAGAGGGAGAGAGATGTCTCCAACAAAACTATAGACCTAGGAAAGTGTCTCTACTCCCTTCTTTCTTATTCCAGTCCATGTCCTGAATTAAAAACATTAAGGTCAAGGAAAGAATTTAGTTGAAGGATGTTTTCCATCCAATAAATAAATAGGACAAATACCTAATTGTGGGCAATACCTAAGACAGAATGCAGCTTGCAAGAGCTGAGCTGGAATGAGAACAATCAGCAGGCTTGAGAAATAGTAGCACCATCATCGCGGGAGCTTGGGATAGGAACAGCATGTGGGCACTGAGAATTTATGAAATAAAAGTTTTAATTGAAGTAGCTTCTGCTACTTGGGGAATAAATGACTTGGCAGAACCACGAGCTGCTGGTTGTGTGTGGGTCACAAACATCAATTGGGAGGCAGGTTGCATTAGCTTCAAAAGTAAGGAGGAAGGAAGAGTTGAGGGGTCCTACCTTGGTGCTCTCTGAGCTTGGTTGTTTTATTGCAGACTACGTAGTGAAATGTCTTCAAGAAAACAACCAAGCTTAGAGAGCACTAAGGATCCCTTATTTGAACCCTGAGCTACATATATTCTCTTTTATTGAAAGAAAGAATTGTTCTGCAGTAGTTTAAAGTTCTTCTCCACCAACAAATGTCATGGGGATAATCTATGACAATGATATTCAAGTGCTTAAGATAGAGCATTCAAATGACCTTAGGAGAGAAGATCACCACTGGATCCTTCTGGAAGCCTGTCTGTGTATATAGTGCTATTTCATGTATGCAATTTGGGGGAGTGCTGTTTGAACTTCTATTGTTCTTCCTTGCCTTCGACAGTGCTGTGATGAAGAGCACCTATAGCAGTTATGTTTGATTTATTCTCTATATCAGGAGTCTCCAACCTTGGCAACTTTAAGGCATCTTTGCTGGCTGGGGAATTCTGGTAATTGAAGTCCACCAGGCTTAAATTTGCCAAGGTTGGAAACCCCTGCTCTATATCCCTTCCTGATCTCATCTGGTTCCTATCCATTAATTGTTTATCTTCAGTTAGATTATTAAAATGTACTCTAGGTGGGTATTTCCTTGAAGGAAATTCAGGAATTGTAGCAGATCCAGAATATGGTGGCCAGACTTTAGTCAGGAGCTTCACAGCATAAATATACTGTATGAAATTTGCTCTGGCAAAACCATATTGATTGTCCATTAATTTCCAGATTAAAATCAGACTGAAAATAACCACAGTCAAGACCTCCTCAGTGGTGGCACCATATTTCTAGAATTTCTTCCCTTTCTAAATTTGGACAACTCCCTTCCTGGTTTGTTGTAGGACTTTGCTTTTCAGATTGTTAATCAGATGGTAGTTATACCTGAAGTTGTCTAAAGTTATATTACCTGCTATTTGTGGGTTTTAAATTGTGTTTTGTGGTTGAGCAAACTTTGTAATTGTAATTTTGTTTTTTGTTTTTTATTGCCAACTGCTCCGCAGGCCAATTTTACTGGCAGTAAGTAGGTTTTAAGATGAAAAATAAAGGTCAACTAGATGTTTTCAGGATGCTCATTAAAAAAAAGCAGGAAGGTGATAGCTCTCTTTTCACAGTCACTCCCCAGCAGCTAATATTTAAAGCATTCTGCCTTCGGGACAGAGCAGAAACAATATTAAATATTCATTCAATTTGTCTAGCTACTTTTTTTAAAAAAAAAGTCTAGATTAGTGGCCATCATCACATTCAGATATTAGTTTTTAAAAGAGTTTCTTTCTATTCAGCCTAATGGTCTCCAAATAATAATATTTAGAAAGATACAGATATTTGTCTATGCACATTTTTATATCATACATGATATTATATACTTATGTCACATCTCTCTAGAAACCAAAATCAATGTAATCTTTCTCTGTAACAGAGATATCCTAGCCCTCTAATTTGTTTGGTTGCCTTTTTGTACCATATTCAGTGCTGTACTTGAGACGTAGTAACAAAACTATACTAAGCAGACTTTCATTATTTACATTATCTGTTGGCAATTCCATAATTTGTCTTTTCCTAGTTAGCAGGAAATCACTTTTAACATTTCATTGATCTTTTCACTTGACCTGCCCACCATGACTTCAAGATTCTTGTTGCAAGATTAGATTCTGTTAATATTTAAGTGAAATTCAGATACTTTGCTTCAGTGTTTATCACTCTGCATTTACAATACACAGAATGCATCTCTCTTTTTAAAAACCCATTCAGTTTAGAAAGAGGCCTTTGAAACTTTTTTGCAACCCCAAACCTCTCTTTGATTTTAGTACCCTGAGTTATATGGTTAGCAACTTTAATCATTTAAATGACCAGGAGTCAGGGATGAACAGTTAATTCAGGAGTCTCCAAACTTGGCAACTTTAAGACTTATGGACTTCAATTCCCAGAATTCCTCAGGCAATTGTGCTGGGGGAAATTCTGAGAGTTGAAGTCCACAAATCCTAAAGTTGCCAAGATTGGAGACCACTGAGTTAACTGCTCCTCCCTGACTCCTGATTATTTAAAACATGTTTTTTTAAAATATTGATCACCATATAGATCCTTGGGATATTGTTCCTCCCTTCAATTCTATTGTTTGCTCTTGGTTTAACTGGTTAATCCATGGGAGACATTGCTGTCCTCATCCAAGATTGTTAAATTGTTCAGTTTCCTCTCTGCTTTTATGTGCATTAAAATGAGACACAAGTGACCAAAATGTTCTCCTAGCTGAATCCTGTTAATCTATCATACTCTGGGCATTTTAAAGAGGTTTGCACAGGACTTTCCAGAACACTGCAATGGATGGACCAAAACTGCATTGCCACTCTTCATGACACATAAAATCTACTAATCAAAGAAAGAAGCAAGGTAGAACTAAGGAGAAATTTCCTAACAGTTAGAACAATTAATCACTGCAACAACTTGCCTCCAGAAGTTGTGAATGCTCCAACACTGGATGTTTTAAAAAAGACATTGGACAACAATTTGTCTGAAATGGTATAGGGTTTCCTGCCTGAGCAGGGAGTTGGACTAGAAGACCTCCAAAGTCCCTCTCAACTTTGTTATTCTGTTACTAGCTTGCCATGTATTACAGTAGGAAGAAAAATAGTTGGGCCTTATCAGACTCTAGGAGAAGATTGAGAGAAGTACTTAAGAAATAGAAGTTAGGATGCTTTTCCTCTTCACTAGAAGCTTTCACAAAACTGTTTTGGTTTGGATTTTCCTGGGGTGCAAAAAGCAGATTACAATAGATCCTTATGCCATGCCATGTGATTGAATTCAGTCTTTCAGTGTTGTATTGATCCAGTGTTATAACACAATAGTTTTTCTTTTCCATTACCTACTCATTTGTGTGGGTGGAGGAATTGGAATGGTTTCTGTGAGGGCAGGAGAATAGACAGGAAAAAGGTATCTTCTTGTGTTTTTTTTTACATTTTTCCTTTTTCTTCTTTTTACAGTACAACTGGTTCTATAAACTCTAACTGGCCAAAGAACTTGGGGAAATGAAAACGTTTCCTGCGGTTGTTGATTGGGTATCTATGGATTCCAAACCAGAGGACAAGGTTTGGTGGATAGCCAGCCCAAGTGCCTGGCAGAAAAGCAAAGGAAGTTGGTCATGTGTGGTCATTCGGGAGCTCTCTGATCAACGGCTCAGTGGTGCCTTGTAAAAGTCAAGACTTTCATCCTGCTTCCAAGTGAACTCTTCCAACCCTGTCCCCCAAGAACCCTTTGTTTAATTTTTATTCATCTTGGAGAGGCAACGTCAAATGAGATTACCGACAAAAGTTATTTTTTGAAGACAGAGAAAGCAAGGCAACAACAGAAGAAAAGATGGCAACAGGGAAAAAATCTTTATCCTTTCTTTACTTAGTTTTCTTAAGATGCACTGTTAATTGACACATATTTGGTGGCAGCTTAATTTTTTTAAAGGAAATTGCAGCAGTCATCTGAACGATAAAACAAATAGCACAAATATATAACACACCCAAAAACTATTATCCAAGCCTACAGTAAATCAGCAATTATACAGATCAGCAATTTAATACATGTGACATCAAGGGACCTTATATTTCCCCCCCCCCCCGCCGCCAAAAAAAAACCATGTGGGACAGACATAAGTTAATATCCTTATGTAGAAGCTGTTCAGTAATAGTGGTCTTTCCTTTTAAGAAAATATAGGAATCCTACAGCTCACTGAAGATGCTAACTTTCCTTGAAAACAAAGCAGTGTCTTCACAGCAAATAAGAGCGATTCAGTTTTGTGTTGTCATGGCCTAGTTTTTGCTCTATACAAATCATTTTTTCTGGAATAAAAATATTTTTTCTTTAAAAAAGAGAAAATAATCAAAAGAAAAAAGAGATGGATCAGAACCATGTCAGAGAAACATATGGATCAGAACACTGTACAGTAATAAAAAAAGTAGGTGAAAAGAACAACAAGGAATGAAGAAAGACATTGTATGCACCTCATGGCAATAGCTAGACTTTTTTTCTGCATCCCTCTCCTGTTTAGGAGATAGCCACGGAAGTAATCATTGGGTTCTCTCTTCTGTGTGGATTCATATCCCAGGAAGGAGGCTGCAGAATGAATCGTGGAGGTGACAGCAGCTCCATGGAGGAACTATCCAAAGCTACTCTGCACATTAACTCACTTTGGTGGCTGGCTTGTGGGCTTCTTGCGCTGTTAGCCAACTCCTGGATAATCTTGAGCATCACAGCGAAGCAACAGAAGCACAAGCCCCTGGAGCTCCTGCTCTGCTTTCTGGCAGGGACACACATCCTCATGGCTGCTGTGCCACTTACAACTTATGCAGTGGTGCAGCTGCGACGTGAATCTTCTGACTATGACTGGAATGAAAGCATTTGTAAGGTCTTTGTCTCTACCTATTATACATTGGCCTTGGCCACATGCTTCACCGTGGCTTCTTTATCTTATCACCGTATGTGGATGGTAAGATGGCCAGTCAACTATCGGCTGAGCAATGCCAAGAAGCAGGCTCTGCATGCTGTGATGGGCATCTGGATGGTCTCCTTCATCCTTTCTACCTTGCCATCCATTGGCTGGCATAACAATGGAGAGCGTTATTATGCCAGTGGCTGCCAGTTTATTGTCAGTAAGATTGGCTTAGGCTTTGGTGTGTGCTTCAGCTTGCTTCTTCTTGGAGGCATAGTCATGGGCTTGGTGTGTGTGGGTATAACTTTCTACCAGACCTTATGGGCACACCAAAGGCATCATAGATGCCATCACCAAAGAACAGAAGATGCCACTTCTTGTCCCTCTTCAGTTCACAACACTTTCAATGTGCCAGCCATTGTAGTAGAGGATGTCAGAGGCAAAAGAAGATCATCACTGGATGGATCTGAATCTGCTAAGACTTCCATGCAGATGACGAATCTTATCAGCGCCATTGTTTTTTTGTATGACACGCTGACTGGTGTACCCATTTTGGTAAGAAATATCCCTTCCTATTTTTGACCTGTTTTTTTGGAGGGTCTCTAGAAGGCATAAATCCAGTTATGAATCCTTAATTTCTGTTAGGACTGACACAACCAAAATCATTTTAACAAAGCAGTTTCCCCCACTTTGCATGTACAAAGACATTTCCTGAAATAAAGACATTTAACATTCTGAAATAGAATGATAACAAGAGGTTTTTTTGAGTATGTTTCAAATCTAAGTCATTTTTCATTATCTCTTTAAAATTATCCATTCCTGGCAAAAATTGTTTACCTCCCAGAGCCCCTGTATGAGGGAGATGGACGGTTAAGAAGATAGATAGATAGATAGATAGATAGATAGATAGATAGATAGATAGAGTCATTTATAGTGTTCAGGCACTGTGTATAGCAGTCATAAATTATGTCCTTAGGTCCAGTTCCTAAACATGCACTACACTAATACCAAACGCCTTAATAGTATTTCAAAAGGAACCTATAATTATATACCAAGTAGGGCAGGCGGGGGATGGTGGACAATTACGTAATACATGGATGGCTTTGAGGAGTATGTCAGAAGTAACATTGCAAATTAATAAGATAGTTAATATTACATTTTTGATACATATTTCTGTCTTGTTAAAAATTGTAATTGGTGGCCATCTCTGGAGAGATCTGGGGATTTCACTCAAGGCTTTGGGGGCTCTTGGACCACATGTGGTACCCAGGTGCCTTGTCCATGGAAGACAGGTCATCCGGCATCAAGGTTGGATGCTCTAATCAAAATTGTGTTCTGGGTGTAGTAATTTATTTTTCATTATAAAAGTAAATAGATGTCATGGGTGGATAAAAAGGAAATACAGATATTTTGGGACACTTTGGGGGGAGAAGTGCTTAATCTGTCTTAATGTCTTTAACGCCATTCTGATCTCCTCTCAGCAGTGCTGTAGAGTATATCTTAATTAATTAATGGGAAGCACTGATAATCCACTGTATGTATATGCCTTTTGAGATATATAGTCTTATTGCAAGTTTGATGGTTTCATTCATGCTGGACAAAAATGTTTGAATCTTGGGGGCTATTTATTTCTATACATATGTCTAAGAAACCAGGGCTAGATAAAAGTCCATATTTATTGCTAGACTACCTGATTGACATGTGCTAGATCAGCAATTATTTAACAATAAAAATAATGAAATTCCTCTATTCTAAATCCTAATGCTAATGTGAAACAAATCTGAGCAGGTGGCAGCACTCAGCCAACCTTGACAGATGGCAGAAGATAAATATTTGGCCAGAGGTAGTGCCTGGTGATGCCAGGATTGTTGGTTAGACAGAGAAGTAAAAGAAAGCCCAGAAGAAAACTATAGAAATTCACTTCTGTTATATTGCTAAGAAGACTGCAAGGATGTAGTATCATTTGCTTTAAGATGCTTTAAGGTGTAGCTGAATTCTAAATTAAATGTTTTAATAAGTGCTTTATCATTTTAATTTTTGAACTTCTTTTTGAATTTTTTTTAAATGCACGGGTTGTTTTTTACATATATTTCTCACTCATAGTAGAAAATCCCTGCATTTATCTCCAAATATTCCTTGTCATTTTTTCAGAAATTCCAGACAGTCAAAAGATAGAGCAAAGATAACCCTTTACAGCTGGGGGGGCGGGGGGGGGTTCCCCACAATTTCAAGACAAACATGAACTATGTTTTTTTATGCCATGGTTTTACAGATCACTTTTAAGAGAACACAGCACAGAATTCCTTTACCACTCAATGTTTCAGTGAAAAGAAATAAGTTAAGGTCTTCCTTCTTAAGAGGGTGGTAAGAATAAAAAATATTGCAATTGTCAATTTCAATTTATCTCTTGAATTTTCATTCACAATTCACATTTACTGAATTTTTTTCCTCATCCAGCCTAACAGAGTTGCCAATAATTAAAGAAAAATGCCAGCAAACTTCACAGGAAACATTACTAAATGGATCTACTGTTAATTGGAATTTTAGAATAATATAAAATGTTTTTTAAAAAATATCAATAGTATTTTTTAGGGTATAGATATCCATGGAGGTTATTTTTAGCATTGATCCGGAGAGGTCACAAGTATTATCTGGTGCTTGTAACATCTGTGCAATCATGTGCCATACATCATTTGAGAGAATTATACATAATTGTTTAATTTTTGCAACAACCAATACATTGCTATTTAAAAGCTATGGGGAAAACAGTATTTTCTCCATAGAGATAATTATTAAATCCAGCAGAATAAATGAAAACTGCAGACTTCTTTTGTAAAGAAAGAATGCAGAAAAAGTAACCAGAGTAACTGAGTATGACCAGAGTAACTGAGCTATTAGACTTTTCTGTAAGGCAATTACCATATTTTTTGGAGTATAAGATGCACTTTTTTACCCCCAAAAAGAGGGTGAAAATCTGGGTGCATCTTATAGTCTGAATGTAGCCCTGCCCAGTCTCTGAAACAGAGGTTTCAGAGGCTGAAAAAAGCTCTGAAATCTCCCTTTGAGAGGCTGAAAAAGCAAGTGCAGAGCTCACAACCAACGAACCTGTTGCTAAAGTTCACCTCTGGGAAGAACTGTTTGGGGGTATTCCGGAGACCGATCCACCCCCAATCAATTTTTTTCTTATTTTCCTCCCCAAAAACTAAGATGCGACTTATACTCCGGTGGCGTCTTATACTCCGGTGCGTCTTATAGTCCCCAAAAAAGAAACGGTATCCTGGCCCTTTGCTGATGTCACTTGATCAACTCTTGCTATTTACTTGATTATAACAGTAGTTCGCATTATTTTCTTTTAAAAAATAATAATAATGCTGTAATGTGTTGTAAGACAATAGCCAACACATACTGAAATTATTTTCTAGACATACAATTTCAGCTTCTGCATATAGTGAACTAGCCATTAGGAAGCTGTTTGCCAAAAAGTATTTGTGAGCATTTCCCTTCCCTTGTAATGCTGGAGTAGAAAACAGACAATGATTTTAAAAGTGTGTTGAGGGTGGTTGCATTTCCCACAATACCTGTTTATGTTTAGCTGTGTTTTCACTGATTCGACTGCTTGGTTTTTTGAGAATGTTCCATTTGCAAAGCCTATCAGTTCTCTGAATGTTAAAAGATCACGAGTAGCATTCCTGTTTTAGCGGTCTGAGAAATTTTCTGAGAGTCTCTGGAGTGTTCTGTCATGAACAGAGAGCCAACTGTGGAATTTTACCCACACCAACTCTTATCTCTCCTTGTTTTAGGTGGTCAGCTTCTTCAGCCTACGCTATGATACTGCTCCCACTTGGATGGTGCTGGCAGTGCTCTGGTGCTCCATGGTGCAGACACTGCTACTCCCATCATTCATCTGGTCTTGTGAACGTTACCGGGCAGATGTCCGGACTGTCTGGGAACAATGTGTAGCAATAATGTCAGAAGATGATGGGGAAGACGGTGAGCAACATACCCACTTCAGTCTTTGTATGATATATTGAGGAAGCTTCATACTGAGGGGTGGGTGGGGGGTGGGGAATAATCACAAGCTTCAAAGGTGTGAAGTGTGAGATCAGCAACCAGAATTAGGTATCCTGTCAGGAGATTCATCAAAGGAGCAGCTATCTTTTTATCTGTTACAAATTTGCATATTTTAGATGGCGTTTATGTGACTGTCTTCTCACAGAGTGCCACCTTAAATAATTCCTAAAATTGCAATGTGTTCAACAGAGGAAAATAAAATAGTTCCTTACTTTCCCTTAGTTTTAAGGATGAGGGCTACGTTAACATGTTATTAAAAGTTTGCAAGAGTTATTAGAAGCTTTATACTCGCCCCCTTCAGCATGATATGCACAATCGATTTCATATCCAACCCTGTCATTTCCATATCCAGGACAGGGAAAAGAAGGCAGTAGGTCTAGAGAGTAAATCCTTATTCCTAGAAGCCTGGAGGCCAGTCCGTTTCTGCAATTATAAGCAGTCAGGTACCAAATTTAAAAGACAGCATTGCCATTTGTGGCATTCTCAATGTTAAAATATATGACAACATGTTACTGAAATAAAATTGTAGAAAATCAATTGATCAGATGACATCAACTAATATTCAGGTAAAATATCTGAAAGATCAAATTTACACAGGTGCTTTTTTTAGTAACTAACATTAGAGTCCTAATCTAGAACGTGATTCTAATCACATTCAAGGCATAACCTTTATTTCATTTTTTTCCCTAGCACATACCCTGCAGGTAGTTGTATACTGAGTCAACTATCTTAAGAGCAACTATCTTGCTCTTAACTGCATATATTAGGTACAGTACATGCTCTTAAACAACTACTAGATTACTACAAATCTGGAGAAAGAAATGCTATCTCTGCATTTCTGCTGTTCTTAATAGATCAATACCAGATTAGAACATTGTAGGCCTATGCCTCTGTCTGAAGCTTCATCCCATGATCTTTCCCCAAATTGCTGAGCTGCATGTGCTGATTAAAGGTTAGGAATGATGCTGACCCTATAAGCATCTTCCACAACCAGCTCTTAATCTGGATTTGGACATCCAGTAAAATTATAGAATAGATTGCAACATTAGTCCTAGTAGTAAAATAAATTCACATTTGCACCAAATGAGACAAGAATTGCCTCCAATCGTTCTACCCAAGAATAGTCATTTAAGCAGGAAATCAAGGAACTGAACATAATCCAGCTTGTTTATTGCTTAGGTTTCTCAGCAACCTCTCTTGCATACATAGCATACCTTTTAACAGCACTAAAAAGAGTTTGGAATATATCATGGACTATTTATTGCAAGCTATTAACAAAAGCAGGTCTGTACTGTGAAGTGTAGGACTAGTACAGCACAATACAGACTTAGAACCCTAGGTGGGTAAAATATTTTTTAGAAACCAACAACATAGCCTCGATGATTTTTTTTAAAAAAAACATTTTTACTAAGTTATAAAATATTATAAAATACAAAATACAAAAGTAAATAAAAGAGCATTGAGGTGGGAGGGGAAAGAGAAGTGAGCCACAATGACTTTCAAATGATACCCTGCCATGCCAATGTGCAGATGTGCTTTCTGTATAGTGAGGACGAAGGTGTCAAGGGGAGACCTTTGAGTCTGAAAGGGGTTTTTAGCTCTCCTGTTCTCCTATATAGATGGCCCTGGTGATGATTATGGAGATGGGAGGATCTGCAAGGTGCGATTCAATGCCAATGGTGCTACAGCCATGAAGCAGGATCCTAGGGATGCTAAGCTGCTGCCGGTGCACCATATGCTGTTGCCCCACGACAGGGTACATTATTTGCAGGTAAGCTGCCAAGCTCTGAGTGATAATTGGTTACAACTACCATATGAATAAAGAGCCAGCATTGTTAGTAAAAATACTGACCTGCAGATTCTAGTCCACCTGCAATTATGGAAGTCACTGGGTGACTTTGGAACAGGCAGTCTCAGCCCAGTCTACTTGACGGTTGCTATTGTGGGGCAAAGTAGGAAGAGGGATTGCTTGCACACCACCATGAGCGCATAAACAAACAGGATAGTATAGCAATAACAAAAGCACTTATATACCACTTTACAGTGTTTTACCTCTCTAAGCGGTTTACAGAGTCAGCATATTGCCCCCAACAAACTGGGTTCTCATTTTACTGACCTCAGAAGGATGGAAGTCTGAGTCAACTTTCAGCCGCTCAGAATTGAACTCCTGGAGTGAATAGTGAGCTAGCCTGCAGTACTGCATTCTAACCACTGTGCCACCACAGCTCTATTGTGTATTGTGTATCAGAAACCTGATGCACAAAAAAATAAATTACACTTCTAAATATATGCACATGGTCTTCTATTAGACTGAGTCAGTCCATGTATAACAGGCCAGTATAGCCTAACCATGTTCTCTTAGATTCAAAGTACTGTATTGCAACAACTCACTATCCTTTGTATTTGGGGAAAAGTTTATCTCCCGTTCTTTATAATACAGTAAACTAATATGGTAAACTGGATTGAGAGACTGGCTCAAAGACATTTAATAGATGTTATGGCTAATTAGATTTGAACTGAAGATCTTCTTTTCTAAGTAGAATTTCAAAACACACGGCATCGATCTTGAATTCTAAAACTGGATTCTGCTTTTGATTCTATAATTTACTGGAGGCTTTTTAGGAAGATAATGGATAGCCATTTGTATGGAAAGGTATAGGTTCTCCTGCTTGAGCAGAAGGTTGGACTGGATGACCTCCAAGGTCCCTTCCAACTCTTATTCTGTAATTTACTTCATAATTAGAGACTTGCTAAAAACTAAATGGGTCTTTATTATTTCTGAGAATACCAAGGCATTTAAACTTATTAGTTTGATGAATGTACATAGTTGACCTGTTTTCCAAGCTAGTTGCTTTCATAAGGGGGCATTAGTAACTAACCAAAGAGTATTCCCAGTTTGATGCCAAACTGCTATGTGATAATTATGGGTGTGTTTTCACAATCATCTGGAGAAAGACATTTAAATATAGAGCTTTTAAAAAAATTCGTACTGTGTAATCCACACACCCTCCCATCTGTTTTTACATCTCTTGTAGGAATATGGCACAATTTTCCTCCAAGCAGCTGAGCTATATGCAATAATTCATGTTTGTGTGTTTAGGGAACATCATGGGAAAAAAACAATTGGGAGGTTGATGTAGCACTGCAGGGAAATATGGTAGAAGCTTTATCTGCTCTACTTAAAAATGTAGAACTGAGTTGAACTGGGGAGCTACTCCTCTAATTATTGAACATATTGGAAGATTAACATTCCAGAGTAATGTGGATATGGTGGCTATTCCAGCTTTCCTTTTATAATTGAATTTTATGCCCAGAAAAGGGGTATCTGAGAAAACACCGAAGGACCCCCATCTGGATTTTTCTAAAATTCCTTGAAACTGCAAATTGCAAAATGAAGCCCTTGAATAAAACCACCATTAGAGAATGGTGGTTCAACAAGGTACTTTCCCCCATTTCCCCAAATACTTAGTATAAGAAAGCATGTATAGGAGGGGAGGGGGAGAGAGGGAGGGAGGGAGAGAGAACCAGGATGGGAATTACGTTTTTTGTAAAACAGCATTATGAGCAGAGGGTGCTATTTGTTATATTCACATAAAGAACAATTAGGAAATTCAAATAACCAAATACTTCAAAGCAAATATATCTGACAGGTGCCTTCTCTGATCTTCTCCATCTTGAGATGGTTTTTGCATGGTGAGAAAAGAGAAAAGAGAGTTAGCAGTCTAACTGCACAGAAAAAAGTAAATATCTTTGCATCAGGCATTCTAGCCAATTAGTTGGGAGGCATTGGAGTGATGAACAAATTCTTGAGAATCTTTTCAGTTTCATACTATTAACATCTGATTAAAGAAAATTCAAACTTTATTACTTTAAATACTTTACCATGGATCCCTTATGACATCTGCCTGTGAACCATCTGGGACTTGTTATATAAAGAGAAGAGAGGAATATGCTAGGTAGTTCAGATTTCTTTCTTTCATTTAGACTCCTAAAATGTTTAAGCTATTGGACATTTTTATCAATGGAGAACAATCTATATTCTTCAGCTGCTGTTTCTCCACTGACTTTCCTTTCAGGTTCCTATCTCCCGGAGGATGTCTCATGATGAAACCAATATCTTTTCCTCCCATCGTTCAACTCCTTCCTTCCTTCACAAGTGGTCCTCATCTGATGACATTCGGGTGGCTGCTCCACACAAACATGGAGGACCCTCCAGTTTTCTGCCTCCAGAGTTCCGAAGCTACCATCCCCGTCGACGTTCCCCTGAGGATGAGTTCACTACACTACGGCAGTTTCTAGAAGCTGGAATGGCTCGGGGACCTGGACCTGGCTCCAGTGCTTGCTTCTTCCGTGATGAGATTACAACCTTTATTGATGAAACACCGGTGCCCTCCCCTCACAGCACCCCACGCCACTCACGCCTCCCATTCACAGTACAGCGTGAGAGGCACCATTCCCTAAACGGTGCAGAACTAGAAGGCCCTGATAGGAATCAACAGTGTTCATTGACTGATGGCGAAAGTCTATACCTCTGTGCTGGAGAACAGGGGCCTGGCAAATGGACCATGGCAACTCATGGGGCACAATCCTTGCAGGAAGTCAGCCTATACAATGGTACCAAAGGCAATAGCTCTGCTGTGGATTTTTAAGGAAATCCCAGAACTCAAAATTTAGGCTCCCATGTTTTTTCTTGATACTCCAAGAGAACAGGAGTTATGCCATAAGGGAACCTGATATGGAGGGAAGAATAGTAGTAAGAGGGTAGAAAAATGTCACGGCTGGAGAGCACAATGGCATCCTGCTCTCAGTGGACAACTTGAATTCAGATCACCCTAGATAACTGAGGGCACTCTTTATCTTTGGCAGCGTTGTTAACACTATCCATTTCGCAACTTTCTTAGCTCCACTCATGAGAGAAAAAAAATTGGGTGTGGTGAGAAGGAATATATATATATATATATATATGTATGGAAGGTATATTCCATATATATATATATGGAATGTCACGTGTCTGGTTTTTGTTTTAGTGTTAATCATGTTTTTGTGCTATTAAAGTGATTCAGGCTACAAACAGATATGTACTTAGCTGGGAATTAGTGCCCCTAAAAACTACAGGACACACCACAAAGGTATATAAGAGAGTGCTGTCATCAAGTGCTTAGTAAGTCTTAGCAGTAGAAACTGAGAAGAATCACCCTCAGCTAACCTTACCTACCAATGAAGTGCATTAAATGTGAAAAGAGGAATCACTTGCAGTGATCATGAAAGTGTTTATCATGCATTCCAATGTTGATTGATTGATTATGGGCTATCAAGTCATTGTTGACTTCTAGAGACCAGTAGCTCACACGTAATATAACAGTTCTCACAGTGGGACTCTTGGAAAGCATTATCATCCATACATTACAGATGAGAAGGGCTAATGGGAGACATAAAAATGTTCAAGAATGAAATGGACAGTCACCATCAACAGAGACTGATGAAAACAGGATTTCATTAGATCTTTGAAAGCTATCTTTTATCATTATTCCATCACAGATGCAAACATGAGCAGAGCTAGTGCCAAAAATTGGAAGAAAGATACTACAAACAGCTGAACTTGTCTGGGTTCATATATTCAGAGTTTATTTTTATGCCAGATCTATCCCCAGAGGGTAGTAGTTAATTCAGAGGAAAGGGAAGAAGGGATTTGTCAGGTGTTGTATTCACAGTTGAAGTATTTCCAGATGATGCTTTTAGTGTGCAGTTAGAATTTTATGAAGGTGAAAATGTTATTTTCCATCAGTCAGTTTTCCATGTTTCCTACAACTATTTTTTACCAAAGAAAATGCATTAAGGAAAGAAAGATGGAATAGTGGCATGGTGCCTTTTGACTGATACTACCTAAGAGACAACCATTTGGGGACATTGAGTGTGGATATATCATGCCTTGTTCACTTACATTTTGTTGGTAATGGGGGAACATATATATGTGATCCACCTATGTTGTAGCAGATGGTAGCAACTACCTGATTTTGACTGATATCCCCCAAAAGGTAAACAGAGTTGGATCTAGTTAGTAATTAGATAGAAATTACCAGGAAGTGCTAGTAGTCTAGACCGGGAACTCATCAAACATCCTAGAAGATAGCTTTTGTAAACCATTTGATTCTTATTCCTTCCTTTTACTTCTAATGATCTTGATCTTTAGTCCCTTCAAATAATGTTGTGGAACTTGATTTCATTTTTTTTCTTTCTCCCTTCTCACAAAGTTCTTTAAAGCTTTTACAAACCTCTTTTGTAAATCCATAAGAAAAATATCCAGGATTTCTCTTAATTAAAATGGATATACAAATAACAAATTAGGACAATCAGTTGTTTTTTTGTATGTCCAGTGTAAGATCTTTTTCCATATCATTCTTGTAGCCTATCATCTTTGAACCCACTTTCAAATCAGTCTCAATCTTGTCAAGTAAAACCTTCCATCACATCTTATTAAACACAGTTTATAATGACACTCTTAAAATTAACTTCTGCATTCATGGTTCAAAAATAACTGTCAATGTGTCCAATGTTAATTTTGTTTCATTCTGTAATTGTAAGTTGAATTTGAGATTTCTCCTTTAATTGTAATTTTTAGTTCCCTCTAGTATCCAATTTTTAAAGTCTTACTTATCTTGAAAATTCAGTTTTGAAAAAAAATTAAAACAAAAGCATTTTCCTATGGGAAGGATTCTTTAGAATTAATTCCAAAATCGAATTTCATTTGTGCTTAGTCCACTTAGTTCATTTGTAACTTTCTAAAATTAAAGTTTTATTCACCTTTTGCTGGTTATTCCCCCTCCCCAATTTATATAATTCTTGAACTTGTAGTTAAACCTCTTGTGAAGGATTTTAGGAAGACTGATCTGATGTGTAAAATCTGTTTGATCCAAAGATCCCTAATAGCTAAAAAGCAATTAAACAGAAATTAAGCAATTTCTGAAAATGATTAGAAAGGCAGTATGTAATCTTAGTGTCCTTGCAAAGCTGCCAACTATGGCTTGAGCAAGGTGACTCTTTTCTTGTTTTCCAGAGCTCTCAACCCATCAGACATTGCTGTCTTGGTCTCCTTGAGGGGAGCAGATGTCTGGAGCACTTGTGGGTGATCTCAAGTTCACTCTTTGAAGAGGAAATATCAAAGAGCCAGTGTACTCACCAGTTGTTCACTGTACTGTGGTTGTTGGCTCCACTTTTTGCAGAGCCATCTTCAGACTGTCATTTCCTCAGAAGTACTAATAGGCCTTTTTCTGAACAGATGCTAGCCAATCATCTCTCTTGTGTTTTCTTGGACTCAAAATAACCTAATCACCTCTTCTACATTATTTCATCTCAGCCATCAATTCATACCACCTAGCATTAATACCTTTTCCTCAGGACTGCATTTATTTAGAAAGTTGCTAAGTTTTTCCCCAAACTAACCCCCGATTCTACCATTATCAATATTCATTAGAACACACTATCACCAACCTATGAATTCTTATTGTCATATGGACAACAAAGTAAATGATACTGGTTCATTTTTTCTTACATACATTTTATTTGCAATTCACAGTGAATTCTGTAATTGTTTTCATTAATTCCCCACAATCAAGCTACCTTCATTCAAATTTATTATATCCTTCCCCTTTCTCTTAGGTTTCACAGGCACATCATGTGTCTTTTTTCTTTTATCAATTTCATTCAACAATGCGCTATCTGTATCATTTACACTACAAATCACAATATTTCATATGCCACAGTTGTCAGTAGATAAACCCATAATTACTGATATCTACTACTATTGTGGCTTTCACATAAGCTTTCACATAATGTGTTGTTACCAATAAAATAATGTGTTCCAGTCAGTTTAGCTCATTTAGGATAATATGCCACTAGTATAATCAAAGCCCAATTTTATTCCAATTTACACTATTCCAAAAACCTATTCCATGGATTTTTAAATGAAAGACTATCTTGCAAGTCAGCAAACTGTTACAATTACTCACAGGTCACCAACTAAGAGATACTTAGTTTACTGATGGCCACTCAGAATGTGCTAAATACTGTACAGGGATATCAAAGTTTTGTTCACATTCTTAATAGTCCTGGAGAGTATTTAATTTGAAAGACCTGCAACTGGTCTTATGAGTTAGTGTGATATTTATTTAAAAAAGACGGAACTTCAACCACACTGTTGTAGTCACCATCTTGACTTTTTTTGACCATGTCACTTAGATACCTCCTACTTAATTTCTACTTAGTATTTTCCTTGGTAGATCAGGAACAAATTGTCTGCTTTCCTCTACCCACAACATGTAAAAAACTCAAATCTATTGACCTAGGTGCCTGTTTTTCACATGGTAATGAACTGACTCATATTTTTAACCTTATCTACCATGTTAACAATCTAGATACCTATGGGTAGTAAGAAAAAAAACCCTCTGTTAATCCAGCTGTAATATATTGGGAGGCAACCATGCCTACTGATGAGAAATTCCCATTTAAAAAATGACCGCTAATAGACACCAGTCAAACTGAATCTTCTGACATATTCAGGGAAGATCTTAGTCCTTCTGCTAGAAGCCTCTGCTGCCCTCCATCTCTAGAGGGCAAAACTTGAAACAAATGCATGAGATTTTCCTGCCCAAACCCAGAAATGCCAAACCTTATAGAAAACCTTATGTGTACCCTAAAAGCTGTAGGGATAGCTGTACAACCTTCTGCCCAAGGATGATTTTAATGAGAATTTTGGAATACACAGAAGAAATTTATTTGGGGAAAAGAGGAAGAACACTGGAATGTAATAAGTACACATATAAAATTGCAAATAAAATTCATAAAGTTAGTTTAAATGTGTTAGACTTGCATGAATAATTCAGGTTCCAGAATATATATAAAATGCATTACAGAGAAGATGAATAGAGAGCCACATCTGGGCTTCCTGTTGGATGGCAAGTTGTTAACATTATTCTTTGGGTAAAGCACATGTCTTGCGGTGTTAAAACCACCTTAGGAAGACATCAGTTAACTGTCTTGTACAGTCAAGTTATTCTAACTTCAGTGTTCCAACTGGTGAAACAAAAAAAATATCTTTTAGTTAAACCAACTTTCCAAATTGTCTTATACATAAATGATAAAGCAATTAAGTTTCACTGATTAAAGCATTAGATTGAACAATAAACTGGAGGTATATTTTGGGAAATAATAGCTGAGTCCTGCTCTATTTAAACTCCTAGCTGGCTTCAACTTATTTGGGAGCACCTCAGCCAAAAGTTAGGGATTTGTCAGAGAAAACTGACCTCCTGCTATATACAGCTCCAGTAAGAATCGCCATTTTTTTTGGTGAGAGGACCAACATCACTTGGACTTTGGCCAATATGGCCAAATTCTACATCATTAGCTGTCATTCCAAAAAGAAAGTAGCTACATCCATTATTCAGAATGGAAATTAAATAAATGGAAGGTGCACAACAGTGAGGAAAAAGAAGAAGCAAGGTCACATAAGGAAATACATTTCAGAAAATTCCTATAGGGGAGGCATCCTGAAGATGGTGAACATAATTGAAATTGTGCTGTTTTGAATAGTGGTGGTAATGTCTACTAAAGCAGGTTTTTTTCTGACAACCTCCTCAAAAAGGACATTTTACTGATGGGAAAACTGCAGAAAGGGGCAATCAAAATCATTAAAGAATTGAAAGAACTTTCCTATGAAAAAGATTAATACTTTTTGACAGAGAAAAAACAAATAAAAGAGGACACACAAGAGAGGTATATAAAATAAAATGTACTGGTATGTAACTCAGGACTGAACTGTGCTGTCCTTGGTATCTCTAAGCTTGACTGTTAGCTTGCAGTTGTTTCATTACCTGACTAGGTAACATCATCAGTGCAAATGATTGTGGGGTTTGCTCTTTGTTTATATACAGTTCAACTTCCCTCCTTAATAGGTCCTCGATTATGCAATTGTATTCTGCTTCATTGTTTGGTGTTAATCCCCACTTATTGGTGTATCTGGTTGCTGGAACATGTAGTAGACTTCTTACTCTTTCAAAATACTAGGTTTTGGGGTCATCCAATGAAGCTAAATGGTGCATGATTCAGAACTGATTAAAAGGAGCATTTCTTCACAAGGTGTATATTCATAGAATGACATTCACGGAAAAAAGAGATGCAGAGATATTCATCAGAAGGTTCTTTTTTTAGAGTAAGTATTATGCAAAATGCAGAAAGAAATAAGAAATTAAAGGTAGCAATTCACAGAAAAGGAAATATGGCTACAACTTATTGTATTTACTTATATTTCATATTCTAAACTGCCCATCTCCTCAGAGAGGGCCTCCTTCACACCAAACTGTTCATGTGTCTTTCTCATTTTCCAACTCTGTCCAACCATGATTTTCTAGTCATTCCCCTTTTTCTTGATCTGTGCACTCTTCATTCAGATAACTATTTTGCAATTTAATCCTCTTCATTTTCTCTGGACAACTAATGCATATCAACCAGCCTCTCTTCTACAGGTCACTCACGCCTGTGCTCAGTCCACATTCAGTAGCCACTCTCTCAACTGTAGTATCTGTGTCCAACAACAGTTGTGTGTACATATTAGGTGGCAGAATAAGGGCAACAGTACACTGGCTTGTAAGATAGCTTCTGCATAAGAAATCTTAGCTTGCATTGAACAACATGAAGTAAAACTCAGCTTTGATTGAACTTGTGGCAATGTGGCATGATATCAGAAGGAAGACCTTCTGATATCATGGTTGTTCCTCTATACAAAGCAGATGAGTGCAAAAACTACAGGTGGATTCATTTGTTACATATAATTGGAATAGTGTTTGGCAGGCTTCTGACTGAAAGAATACAAAAAGAATCAGTGAGCAAAATTCAGGAGGTGCAGAATGATATTAGGCTGGGCAGGGAGTGAGCAACATACATAGGTCTGCTCTGTTATATAGTAGGAAGTGAGTGGGTTAAGAGAAATGTAAAAGTAAGTTGAGCAATAGCAGGACTGAGTTTTTAAGAAGTGTGCAAATGGTAAAACGAAAAAGAGATCAAATGCACATTACTGCAGTAGAATTTCCTGCAGGTTTTCTCCATCCCTATTCAGCTTCCAGCCAGCCAGGGTCAACCGGGATGCTGCCCCCTGCTGTGATACTATCGCCTCTAAAGTAACTGATGGGCACCTTCCACAGCAGTCTCAGTTGAATCACCTGTTATATGCAAGGATGGGGGAGGGGGAATTAAGGCTCAAGCTCTTTTTTCACCTCTATAGCTGCTCCTTCAAGGACCTTTCAGCTCACACGGGCAACAGCCAAAGCATCTGTAGCAAAATGCAAGTAATAAATCGTACATACGTTTTATCTGCAAACAAAGGCGAACTTCCGTTTAAACACAGCATTTATGGCTATACAGTACTTCAAAGGCCGGAGCTTCTATTGTGTTCTGAGCGGGGAGATGGCTGCTTAAGCGTCCATCCAGTCCTCCCTCCCTTCGGAGAGATTCTCCTCTCTCGCCCAATGAATGACTCGAACCCAGAGTTTCAGGGCTCTCCCCCTCCTTCGCCAACCCCTCCGCTTCAGGACTTTCCAGCCACGGGCGGCTCTGGAGTACCGTACCTTTCTTTCCTCCTCTGGGTCTCCGCCTTCTTCTTTCCTTCCAGCAGGCCCCTTTCCATCCCAGCCAAGCAGAAGAGCGGAAAGCAGCCGAGGCATCTCTCTCTCTCTCTCTCTCCGCCCACCCCCTTCCTTCCAGCTACGTTTGCAGTTTTCCTTCTGGCGTTCATTCCCTCGAATCCCGCTTCCCGGCGTCCCCTCTTCGGCTCGGCCATGCTCCCCCTCTCTCTCCTCTTCCTCCTCCTCGCTGGAAGCTGCGGCTGCTTCTCTTCAGGCTCGAGCCAGGTAGCCCCTTTCGACTTGCTCTACGCTGACGGGGTGCGGGCGTACTTCGCGCAGGACTGGCCTCGGGCCTCCGAGCTGCTCCAGCGCTCTCTCCACAGCTATTCGCAGCTGCAGGAGGCGCGCCGAAAGTGCCGAGGCGGATGCCAGAGGGAAGCCTTCTTTGGGAGTCAGTCGCCTTTCCATTCGTGGGAGACCACTTTCTTCGACCGGGTGCTGCAGCGAGCGGAATGCCTGGAGGAATGTCTGGGACGGAGGCTGGGCGGGCAGCCGTCCCGCTATCGAACCAGCCACGCCATCCAACAGGACTTCGAAGAGAGGGAGCCCTACAATTACTTGCAAATTGCCTTCTTCAAGGTGAGCGGCGGAGAGGGCGGGACCCTCTGTGTTCAGCAGCAGCTGCTGATGTGGCTGCCCGTCCTCGGGCCCCTCTTCCACGCCCGCTAGAAGAGCAGCGCAACAGTTACACCCCCCCCCCCGTCCCCAAGACCGTCCAACCCTCACCAAAGTATTAGCATACATTTAATACCTTCCTAAATTCCAGGAAGCTCTTAAATTCTCCTGCAGAGACTCTCATGGCTTTGGATTTCAACTAGTCCCTTATCCGTCCAGTTTTTAATACATTCTTTGCATTAACATTGTATTTCTGTTCTTTTGAGACATTCTTAGAGAGATGGGTTATGAGGGGCAGGTTTAAAGTTATCTGTTGGGTGCAAACTCTATTGCAGACTCTTGAGAGATAGAGGGCAGGACATTAATCTCAGCCCTCCCACCCAACTTTATTTTCACTGCATCTGTATTTTTGTTTTCATTGAAACCAGTAGCCAGGTCATTGAATTCCTTTGATAAAAGTTGAACAAATTCCTGACATCAGATTTAAATTATTTTGTACTGCTGCCTTGTGTGAAATGTTGATCCATCTATTGATTTCAAATGTTGGGCTTGGGCTGCCTTTTAAAAAGCACTGGTTGCGGACCATTTCAAAAGGAAAGAACTACTCTCACAGACTACTCTCACAGCATCCTAATTCAGAGTTCTTGAGATGCACGATGTGGAATGAACAATAATTTGATAGCCAATGAATGAGCAATAAAATGTTGGTTTAGCATTGCTGTTGCTACTGATGTTACATTTATGCTGCTTTTTTGTTTCATCTGTTTGAGGTGACAAAATAGTTGGGTTTTGTAATCATGTTAATTTGTGAGAAAACACTATATTCCTCAATCAGCAAAATGTCTCAGGCTGACTTGCTGTTGGCATTCTCATTGGGGACCATGTTAGCAAAGCTGATCCTACAGAGTGAAAAGTTGGAGAGCTTGAACTTCTTTTCACTTTGGGTTTACACATCATAACTCCATTTATTTATTTATTTTGTCTTGCCCTGGAAGCTTGTTAGACCACTTCCTTCCTTCCAGGGGTTGGTGAGGATCAGTTGGCATCCATCGCTATCTAAGACTGAGAGGTCTTTCAACAGTCAGTGTTGTTTTTCTTGACAAATTAAAAGGAAGAAAAATGACTTAAACAAATAGAATGTAAAAATATGATTCTAAATTTAATGCTGCTTAGATTTTACCTGTTTCTATTGAAATACCTGATTTCCAGTCCTCAACTTGGTTTATTTGATAGTGGTTGTTATTGTTGTTGAGCTTTTTGTAACTAGTTTATTTTTTTAATCAGTAGCTGAGAAGACTCCTCTCCATTTCTCAAGTTTGAGATGACTCCTTGTTCCTCTGTTTTCTTAGAGTTCTCCATCTAGTTTTTTAAAAAGAGCATTTTTTCCACCCTAACTGGGAGGGGCTATGATGATTAGGCTTTATAATTCTAATAAAATAAATTAAACTGCCTGCTGTACATGTCAGTGTTAATCATGTGAATTCAATCCAGATGCCACATAGCTGTCAATGCACATGGGATGAGGTTTCCTGCGGATTGACTACACAGAATTAGGATTTTAAAAATCAAATGAGATGGTATATTATAGTGTGTGGGGGGGGGGGGTGCGCACATGCATGTATATCTATGTGTCTGCTAATTACAATTAGCATGTGAATTATATAATTATAATATAATAAACATTATTTCACAGATAGTTTAGTCAATAGTACTACTATCTGGGAGCAAATGGATCCAAACCAGAGGGATTGCTGTATTCCTTTTTAACCTTCCTGCTCCCAGACTGAGATGATTCCCTTGTATTCTACATTCAGTCAAAAAGGATTTTATTTTCTCTTTTCAACAGTTAAAAAAACTGGATGAAGCTGTCTCTTCAGCTCATACATTCTTCATAGCCAATCCACAGCACCTACAAATGCGTGAGGATATGGAGAAATACCAGCGCATGGCAGGGATAAAATCTGAAAGCTTTCGGGATCTGGAAGCTGAACCACATTGGGTGAGATATTTTTGGAAAACTGGATGTTATAGAACAGATCAGAAGGGCTGCTGTGTAGAGATTGGGAGTCACGATTCTAAAGGCCTAAGAGCAGTAGTGGGATTCAAATAATTTAACAACCGATTCTCTGCCCTAATGATTTCTTCCAACAACCAGTTCACCAAACTGTTCAGAAAGTTAACAACCGGTTCTCCTGAAGTGGTGCAAATTGGCTGAGTCCCACCACTGCCTAAGAGTATGTCGACTCTCATAGATAATTGTGCTATTAGTCCTTGCTTTCTAAGGGGTAAGAAACCATTGTCCTCCTGTGTTTTCCTCATATATCTTCTGCAAGTTCTCAGAACAGAACTGCAGCATAAAACTTCCTCTGTAAATTAAAACAAGCAGAACAATAGAAACCAGCCTGCAAAATTAGGAAAATTTGCTGATGTTTAAATATGCTATATTGTTACTACCCGTACCTGTTTCTTTCCAGTTGGCTTTATTGTGGTCTCTTTTTAAATTTTAAATTTGACTTAATCTTCTTTAAACTATTATTATTATTATACTTAAGCAATAGCCCCAAATGGAACAATTATTTAGCAGAAATCTAACAACTGTTTTTAAAAAAAGCAAACTGCTTTTTTAGATTGAATGGTTATTGATCTCTAGAAGTGATATTTTTCTTTGTATCCAATTTTTCTTTTAAAAAAACTTTGAAAATGTGTTTTTAAATTATTGTTGTAGAGCAGGATTTAAATTATACAAATACTTGTAAGGCAAATCCAAAGATCTGAAAATTTTTGGAGATAATACGCTCTCCTGGACCATCACTGCAGTAGGCAAAACATCACAGGGTGCTCACTTGTTGTGAGTGTGGGGATGCTGCAAAGGTCATAAGTGCAAGTATCAGTTGTAAGTCATTTTTTTCAATGCTGTGGTAACTTTAAATGGTCGCTAAAGGATTGGTTGTATGTTGAGGACTACTTGTACTCTTGAGTACATAATTGTACTATTCTTTGGATTCAATAGTCACCTCCTGCACAATCCTTGGACTTTAACAAAGGTGGCTTGGTTCTCTGACTCTGCAGGTAGCTTATGAAGCTGGGATGCATCATTATGGTATGGATGACTACCAGCAGGCAGCAGCAAAACTGGAAGAATCGCTCAGAGAGGGGCTGCTGGCACTGGAGAATTGCAGAGCTCTTTGTGAAGGGCCCCAAGAAGATGAAGATGACAAGGAAGAGACACAACTAGGCCTCTATGAAAGCATTGCAGGTATCATCAAAGATTTAGTAAAGTATGATGAATTCTGTGAGAACCATAAGGCATTGTCTGAAAGAAACATCTTTTTTTAAAAGAGATTTGCAGATCTTCAAAGGAATATGTCACTTGGACAAAAGATTGAGCAAAATATGCTTTTGAAGGTATTTTGCAAAGCAGCATAGCCTTTTGCTTCCGAGGCTTCCTTTTCAGGAATAACCAAAGAGAACTGAGTATTGGAACTACTGTACAAAGCTTCGAGGTGATGCAAGATACTTCACTGAGGAAATCCTGTAGCCTGTTTATCTAAGTGAGGAAAATGATTTACTGCATAGCACAGCATACTTGAGCATGACATGGGAGGTCAATGGAAAAGTTTTTTCCTCAAAATTAGGAGCAGTTAGGTGAGGTATAGCTCTTAATCAGTGAAATTGTACAGTTACTTTTTATAAGAAATAGTTTGAATGGTATGATTAAATATTCAGGGTAAGGATGTTGTTGTGTACTTATTAAAACTGATTAGAAAAAGTGTCCCTGTAAAGAGAAACAACTGCCATTTTTTCATGTTCTCACAATAGCTATAATAGCTTTTGCCAAAAAAAAAAAAAATGGGGAGATGGGAGAATCCTGAAATTTGGAATCAGATATGGGAGAAAATTAAGTTATTGGCTATTTAAAAAAAAAACATTGAAAAATTGGGAAATTTCATTACTAGTCTCCTTCATCCTCCAAATGCTGCACTTCTGAACAATCGTACAAATTAGAAATTCTGTCAGTTTTAAAAGGGGCCAATGAGAAGGGAGGCATCTCAAATGAATATATGGCTCCAGGCTGTAAGGATTTTAAAAAGCATTTTGAGATGAGGAAATCAAATAATAGGTCTCAGAATAAAATGCAGTAAATTTTGAAGATTTTCTAATTTGTACTAATAACAATAATCAAAAAAGGTCTCCATTAGGTTATTAGTCAATATCAGAGCCCAGCACAAAATCCTTTCATACAAAAATTCTGGTCTGACTGGATGAAAAACATGGTTGTAAATGCTACCACTGAAAAATGATACCCAGCTAACTGCTAACTAATTCAGGCACTGGATATGTTTCCATGGGGATCTTTTCAATCTCCAATCTCTGATCCACACTCTTTTTATCTTTTTCTATTTTGCATGACATGGAAGTCTTGATGCCTCCCTTGGCCCACTAAAATTGAAACCATTTTTTCCAATCTTTGCTCATCTAAGACTTTTTTTAAAATAATAATAAACAACATAGCATTCTGCACTTAACTTGTATAGGCAATCAGCACTGCACAAGTTGTCATACTGACACAGGCCCAAAACAATGTAGATGGCCAACAAGAATTAGATTTTGAAATAAAATGTCACATTAAAACTACGTAAATTTAAATTTAACATGCATTGCTTGAATGGTGAAATAAGAAACACAGAAAATGTAGGAATCTTAGCAATACTTGTTTCAGTGCTTCTGTAGTTGAAACGCCAAAGCCCCTTATGTTTCTCTCTGCTTTCCAGCTCATTATGTCCAGGTCTTGAAATGCAGGCAAGAGTGTGTCCTTGATATTGCCACCAAGCCAGGCAGAGTATCTTCCACAGAAGATTTCATCCCATCTCATTTTGATTTATTGCAATTTGCCTATGACAGAGGTAAGCAGGAAATGAACAGCTGAGAAGTTCATGTAAGGGGTCAAGCTTTGCCAGAATGACAGACAGAAAAAAACATGATGATGAAGAACATTTTCTTTCTTTTAGTTGGAAATCGGACTGTTGCTGCTGAATGTGCAGCTACCTTCCTGCTGTTCTATCCGTCAGATGAAAAAATGCTGGAGAGGTTGAAAGAGTACCAAGCAGATCTGGGAAAAGAAATAGCTATTCCAGCCAGAGAGGTAACCAGCAGCATTTCTCTTATCTGAAATATTTCTCAGTTCTCAGTTTTGACAAATTAATAAGGTTTCAGTGATAGCATCATAGAGTCGGAAGGGGTCTTGGAGGTTCCACTAGAACAGGGGTGTCAAATGCAAGGCCCACGGGCCAGATCCTGCATGCGGGGTGCTTAGATCTGGCCTGCAGGGCCAGTCTGGAAATAGCAAAGGATTGGCCCATGGTGCCTCTGCTAGCAAAAATGGGGCAAATGCTTTTAGCCTCTGGAATGGTCCAGGAGGCCTTTCAGGCCCAAAACGGACCCTCCAGAGTGGCCCAGGAGGCCTTCCAAGTTTCAGGCCCAAAATGGGGCCTCCGGAGTACTGCAGGAGGTCATCCTTGACTCAGAAGGTTATAAAAGGGAGGAAAAGTAAAATATTTTACCTTGCAGGCTTGCAGGATTCTGCTACTAACCTATGTCAATAATTTATAGTTTCTAGTCTTCCTATGGAATCAGTTTCTTGATCTGGTCTCTCTCTCATAAGGTGATCAAGTAGATGAAGTAGGTATTAAAAAACCAAAATCACAGAAATATTTGCCACCCTATTTTTATAAGTTTATGAAACCATGTCTGCAGAGGTGCAGTTCCATGTCACACCCACCATGGCCATGCCCACACCACACCCAGCCCTCCAAGGTCAAACCCAATCCTGATGTGGCCCTCAATGAAATTGAGTTTGAACCCCTGCACTAGAAGATCCCTGACAGATGACTATCTAGCCTTTGTTTGAAGTTTTTTTTTCAAAGGAGAATTCACCACCTCATGTGGTAACCTGTTCCACTGCTGACAGTCCATGAACTCATGAGTTCCTCCTGATGTCTGGTTGGCACCTTATAATTTTCATTCACTGGTTCTGGTCCAGCCCTCTGGCCAATAGAGAATAGGTCCACGCTCTCATCTGTGTGATAACCGTTCAGATGTTTGAAAACTGTTAAATATTAACAGTTTAAATATTTTTCTGTAGATGAAATGTACTCCAATCCTTTAAAAGATCCTCATAGAGTTTGGTTTCCAGACTATTCACCATCTTGATAGTCATATTCCAAATCTACTTCAATTTGTCACTATCCTTTTTCAATTGTGGGACCCAGATCTGGATAGAGCTTTCCAAATGGAGGCTTACCAAGGCCCCATAGAGTGAAACAATTACTTCCCATCATCTGAACTCTGTGCTACTGTTAATACATCCCAAAGTAGCATTTGTCTTTTAGCAGTTGCACCATATTTATTGTGTTTAACAGGGACATCCAGGTCACTTCCGCATGTATTACTGACAATCAAATTTTCTTCCGCTCTATAGTGCTTTGCATTTTTCATACCAAGATACAGAATCTGATATGTCTCCCTACTAAGTTCAATCCTATTCATTTCAACCCACTCTTTAAGCCTGTCTAGATCTATTAACATCTTCACTCTTTCATCTAAAATATTAATCATCCTTTCCATCTCCGCACTTTGTAAGTGTCCCATCAGTTACTCGCCCAAGTCTCTGATAAAAATATTGAACACTACAGGATTGGACCCTGTGGCACACCTCTCCATATTTCTTGCTATAAATTGAGGTAAGCCATTAATAAGTTCTCACTGGATGCAGTCACTTGATTATGTTGATCCCATCTAGTAGTAGTAATAGAAGTGGTCTTTGCTATAAAACATGTATAAATTAAATAATTTATACATGTATAAATTATTATTATTATAAATTAAACATATATAAATTAAACAATAATATGGTTAGAATTTTATCCACCAACTCTTACTCATTGCTCTGTACCCATTCCTCTCTGTGCCAATAATAAAGCTATTCTGTCATAATCCAAGTGGGTTTATGTTAGATGCCTTAAAGCATTATCTTCCTATTACCATAAGGAATACCTTGAGACCAGTTAGTCTAAAAGAAAGGCTTTAATATTCTCCAGTGTTTCAAGCACTCAATTAAGTGGATGATTAATGATGGAACTACAGTATTGAACAAATCATGACTTTTAAAAACCTATGCATCCACTTCCAATCACTTACTTGCTGGATCAATCAAGCAAAGGACCTTTTCATATGAGCCCCCAAAGCATCCTTTGCAATTATTAAATATGCATGTCAGCATAGTAACAACTACATTCAAGGCTAAAGTACTGGGCTCAGTATATGGCATTCAGTTGTGTATTTAAAAGAATGCTTCTAGGTTGGAAACTATCCAATACCAATTTTTTAAGCTATACCCCAGGATCCTTTCTTTTATTTTGTTTCATTTCCAGCATTAGCTTACAAATTGACAAATTGCCTATAAGAGCAAAAACGGGTAGATATATCAATATACGCTATGAAAATCACCTTGTTATATGTTTATCAGTAGATATAGAAGTTGAATCTGTTGCATATGCATTGCTACACTTTGAAATAAATGAACAATAGAATTCATGACACCAATCATTAGCAATCTTAACTGCTCCTCTGAGCCGGAGCTGATCATTCTACCCCAAATGTTAACTAAATAACATTTAGTTATTTCCAGTAAGGTTGCTGAATTTTTAACAACAGTCATAGTTTGCAAAGATCATTCTTTACATTATTACTTTCTGTATAAGTCCTGTTATACAGAATATATAATATTTAATGTGTTATAAAATTATCTTCTCTTAAATGTTGGTCTGGGACTGCAATAAATTCATCAGAGTGAATGGCAAGAAATTAAGATAGCCCCCAATGAATGAATTGGTAAAGCAAAGAGAAGGATAGGCACCAGATTAAAGTGTTTCCAGCTCATCCTTAGCCTATCACCCATAATCCCTTTGGCAAGAAATCTGTGTACCCTTACTGTCTTCTTTCTTCTTTTTCTGATGCTCACACAATTTGATGACCATGAATCAACTAAGATTTGTTTAGCTGGCAAGTAACTGCTTTTGTTTGGGAAGAAAGTAAGCTCTTACCCGTTTCAATCTATTGCAGCTCACCTTTTTGATTCCCCAAGGTGCAAAACCTGGTGTTAGTTTAGGGCACTGCATTTTCAGAAGTCTACGATGAAAGTTGTGGATATTTTTTCTCTCTTGTCCTTTTGAAGTGCTATCACTGCTGTTTGCCCCAAGTTGCTGTTGACTAGCAGCTTCCCTTCAAGGGAAAGTAACAACTCCAAAGATGGTTGCAGCATGGGGTGACATTAATCTCTGTCTCTGCCGACTTCTGGTTGGTGAATCCCAGCGATATGGCACTGTGACAGCGATCGCTGCTTGCAGCGCCATTTTTTCGTTGCGTTTTGGGGTCCCTTCGAGGCGTGGGAGCTCGGAGAGCTCCGCGGACGATAGCGGGGTGTCAGCAGGCAGAGCGGTGAGGAGCAAGCACTCTCTGCTGGACCGACTACCGCTGTCAAACTAACGCGGCGCGTCTGCTTTAAATGGCAGACTTGAAGCTGTGATAGCCAACAAAAGACAGGAAGCAAGAAGATTTCGGTGAAGTTGGTGCCTATGATCATTCGTACTACTCTCCCTGAACACGCTCAGAGTGAGTTCAATTGGATTGTGCTGGCTGCGTCGGATAAGAAGGATCCTGGAAGGAATTGGCGGCGATTGTGAGGCTGGAGGAGATTGGTGGGAGGCGAAATCGCAGACGTGCTGGTGAGACTGAGGACACTTTTAGAAAGGGAGACGGCGCCTTCAGTGGATTGGATTGATACTTTGTTTTGAGCAAATAAACTTCGAAAGTTAAGAGTGTGGAATAGACTATTTGAATAAGGGAACTGGATTTCGGAAGTGCGGTAATTGTCAGGACTAATAATAAGACTGTCTTGAGCTGAGAGACTGAGAAGGAGCACTTGGGGAAGATAATATGGCTGATGAAATCTGAATGACAATGCAAATGGAGAGTGATTGAACTTAAGAGCAACGCAAAGCGGATCATACAGCAAAGCGTGCCTGCTGCATCATTGTAAAAGAACTTTTTTATATTTTTGGTTGCTTCTCCCTTTTGCTCTTTTATGATTGAGAGAAGTTATTGAGCAATCAATCAATTAACGAGTTGGGCAAATAACAACAACAAAAAAAAACATTAGAAAATTTATATATCTACAATTATATATCTATATCAATATTATATACATTACATATTCCATTTCAGATAATCTAAATTAATTGTGAACTTATTTAAAATTTATTAAGTACTTTTTAGATTTTTTTATTAAGGAATTTATATACGCTATAATCTTATATATTCTATAATTGGATTTTTCCTTTTCTTCTCCTTTCTTCTTCTTTCAATTATTGATTCTTAATTTTGATTAGCTTTTTATAACTTAAAATATTGAATATTGAGATTGCATAATCAATTATCTATGTGTACTTAGATTGCTCAAGATATATTAGAAAGTCATCAGTGCTTAAGTGTTAAATAAGGATAGGTAAAGATTATTTGCTTAAGTAGTGGTAGCAGGTGAGAAGGTTACCTTAGTTCAAATTAGTTTAACTATTAATTGATTAATAAGTGACTTATTACAAGATAGATTTGTGCAACAGATAAAAATTTGAATTATTGTATTACTAAACAATATTGAATAGTGGAACGGAAGGGAACGATTTAATATAAATACATTTGATAGAGGCAGTTAAATATTGGTGGATGACAATCTGGAAAAACATTGAAAAGATAATAAGAAAACAGAAAAAGGTATTAAAGGAGATGACGAGCCTCTCATCCACGGTGACAAAAACAGGAAAGAAAACACCCTCAAATCCCACGATCACAACAACATCACCTGCTACACAGAAATCGACTGAAGGTCTCTCTAAAATGGAGAAATCAGGAATGATACCCATAATGCAAGCAATGCAATCAGCATTGACAGCAATACAGGACATGATGATTATGATGCAAGAAAAAATGTCTAGTAACCATACTGAATTGAAGACAGATATTAGGGCATTAGATCAAAAAATGATTGGTATACAGGAATCGATACAAACTAATACACAGAAGATTAAAAAGATGGAAGTTAAAATGGAACAACAGGAAAAAAATTTAGATACGGTTGACCAAAAACTGATGGCACAGAACAGGGAATTGACAGACTCAATTACCCAATTGGAAATGGATTGAGCCTCCTTCTATCTCCGTTTCCAAAACATTGTGGAAGATAAGGAAGAAGATCTGTGCCAGGTGATGGCAGAATTAATTGCTGAGGTGTTGCAACAAGATAAATTGGATATTATAAAGGAAATTGACGAGGCATATAGGGTCCAGACAAATTATGCATGAAGAAATAAATTGCCAAGGGAGGTGCATATAAGATTCGCAAGGAAGAAGGTAAAGGATATCTTCTATAGTATGGCAAGAGATGATCCAGTCATGTATAAGGAAAAGGAGGTGATTATATTGAAACAAATTCCAAGGAGGGTAAGGGAGATAAGGAGAGATTATAGGTTTTTGGCTACTCAATTAAACAAAAGGAATATCCTCTTCAGGTGGATCTTACTGGAAGGCATGTGGATCACGTGGCAAGGGAATAAAGTTAAGATAGATAGCTTAGTAGCAGCTCAAGAGTTCTTGGATCAATTATGAGTGTCTGAAGAGGATCAAAGCAGTAAAGAGGAGTTAGAGGAGATAACATCTAAAGAAGAAGCAACCCAGCAGGAAAGAGAGAAAGAAGGGACATCGAAGGAAAAGGAGGAGGAAGATAAGGATAGTAAGGAGACAAAGAAAGACCAAAGTCCACAAAGAGTCACACGCGTCAAGAAGTATTAGGATAGTATACAAAAATTAAGAGATGGATGATTGGCCTAAACGATAACAAAAAGAGAATTTTTTTTTTTTTACAAAATTAGCTAAACAAAATATGGATATAGTGTGCCTTCAAGAGGTTCATATTAAAAAGGAAAATCAAAAATATTTGGAATATAAGAAATTGGGGAATCTTTATGCATCTCTAGCTGACAAAAAGAAAAGGGGAGTAGCATTGTACATCAAGAAGGAAATAAAAGCCGAACTAAAATATGCAGACCCGAAGGGAAGGGTATTAATGGTGGAAGTTAAAAGAGGCAATTATCCAATTTTATTAACAGCAATTTATGCCCCGAATGAAAACTTAGGAGACTTTTATAAAAAATTAGGAGAGAGATTAAGCATGATGGATAAGAGCAAGATTTGCATAATTGGGGATTTTAATGGGGTAATCGATTCGAATAGAGATTATAAGGGGACCAAAGGTAAAAAGAAAAAGAGGAAAAATTTACCAAAACCATTTTTTGATATGGTAGAAGAACTCAATCTAGTGGATATTTGGCGGGTTCTGCACCCGTATCAGAGGCAGTATACATATTATTCTAATCCTAAAAAATCTTGGTCTAGGATTGATATGATGTGGATAAGCAGAGATATAGGGTTAGATATTAAGTCAACAGAAATCATGCCCAACATTTGGGCAGACCATAATCCATTAGAGGTTAAATGGGAATGTATGCACAAGAGAAGAAATACAAGATGGAGATTAAATAATCTATTTCTAAAGGACAAGCAAAATGTTGAGAAAGTAAAAAAAGAATTAAATCTATTTTTTGAACTAAATGAAAAGGAAGTAACATCTCGAGGTATCATATGGGATATAATGAAAGCGTACATAAGAGGACTAGCAATATCGTATAGTGCACATAGGAATAAGGAAAGAAGAGAGAGGCAGAAGGCACTGATAGAAGAATTAGGGAAAGCTGAGAGGGAACTACAACACAAACCAGATAATAAGGTTGTTAAAGAAAATTGGATGGTTATACGGCACAAATTAAATGTTATAGATCAAGAGGAATTGGCGTACAAAATGAAACGAACCAAACAATATTATTTTGAAAATGCAAACAAACCGGGCAGGTGGCTGTCCTACAGGTTAAAAAAAGAAAAAGAGAAAGGTATAATTCATCAATTGGAAGACCTGGAAGGCCACCTTAACAATAAACAGGAAGATAAATTGGAGATTGCCCGAGAGTATTATGCGGCTCTATATGCGGAAGAACAAATTCCTAATGAAAAGGTGGTCCAAAAGAAAGTCTTCCAAAGATCGGGGAAGAGGATAAAGAAATACTTAATAAAGAAATAACGATGACAGAATTAAGGATGGTAATATCAAAACTTAAAAAGAACAAATCCCCAGGCCCAGATGGACTTCCAGGGGAATTTTACAAAAATTCGGATTTGGAGGAAATTTTATTACCAAAGTTGTTAGAAATTTATAATGAGGCCCTAACAGAATCCAAAATTCCAGCGTATATTACTCTCCTCCAAAAAGAAGGAGAAGACCCAAAATTAATTAAAAATTATAGACCGATCTCCCTCCTGAATACGGACTACAAAATCTATATGGGTATCTTAGCAGGAAGGCTAAAAATAATTTTGAATAAATTAATACACAGTGATCAAAATGGATTCCTCCCTGGGAGGCAAATCAGGAATAATACAAGGATGATAATAGACATATTGGAATACTATGAGGAACACCCGAACAAAGAAATGGCATTGGTCTTTGTCGATGCCCAAAAGGCATTCGACAATCTTAATTGGCAATTTATGAAACAACAAATTATCCAAATGGAATTCGGATCAAATTTTGTCAATACGATATCCACAATTTATCAAAAACAAAAGGCTAATGTATTACTGAATGGAGAATTAACTAAGGCTTTCCAAATTAGAAAAGGGGTCCGACAAGGGTGCCCTCTATCCCCACTTTTATTTATTTTAGCGCTAGAAGTACTCTTGAGAAAGATTAGGAATAATAATGAAATAAAGGGTTTGACAATCAGAAAAGAGATATATAAGACACAGGCATTTGCAGATGATGTGGTATTAATCATGGAAGAACCATTAGAATCAGGCACTAAAATTTTGGAAGAATTGGGCAATTACGGGGAGGTAGCAGGCCTTAAATTAAATAAATCCAAAACTAAATTATTAACAAAAAATATGATGGAGGTAAGGAAAAAAGTACTGGAAGAATCAATGGAGATCCAAACCTCCAAGAAGGTAAAATACCTGGGGGTCTGGATTTCATCAAGGTGCTCGGCCCTCAGAGAGGATAATTATTTACCATTGATTAGAAATATTAAACAGGATTTGGAAAAGTGGGGAAGACTACAGATATCATTATTAGGTAGAATCGCGGCAATAAAAATGAGTATATTACCCAAGTTATTGTATCTATTCCGAACGATCCCTGTTAAATTAGATAAAAAAAATTTTTTGGAGCTCAATAGCATCATCAGAAAATTTATTTGGGAGGGAAAGAAACCAAGAATAGCAATTAGGAATTTACAGGACAAGAAGGAAAGAGGGGGTTTCGGATTACCTAAATGGGAGTTATATCAAAAATCTGCAAACCTAGTATGGCTGAAAGATTGAGCAACCCTGAGAAATAAAAGACTGTTAACTTTAGAAGAGTATGATCTCCAGAAGGGTTGGCATGCATATCTCTGGGATACTGGGAAGAAGATAAAAACTTTATTTCCATAGGCATAAAATAAGGGAGATCTTGATACAAATATGGGGAGAGATGAGACAGAAGCACTATAGGAAAATTCCAAGATGGCTTTCCACCATGGAGGCTATAATATATCCAAATATATTAGAAATGGGTAAAACGGTCAGATACAATGAATTATTAGATGGGGGAGGGAATCTTAAAACAAGGGAAGAATTGATGGAACAAGGTATTTCCCTAGACTGGTGGCCATATAACCAAATTAAATCTAGATATAAAAAAGATAAGGAGGAATTTGGCATTGAAACGAGCATAAATGGATTTTACAAGATATGGATGAGTACGGATGACAAAATTCTAGCTAAATTATATAATTACTTATTGGAGTACGATATGGCAGAGGAAGTAGTTAAAGAACCGATGTTAGCATGGGCCAAAAATATAGGACAGAATATAAATCTGAACGAATGGAATTCAATATGGAATAATAATCTTAAAATGACAAAGGCGACGGCTTACAAGGAAAACCAATACAAGCTGTTTTATAGATGGTATATGGCCCCAGCTAGGATAGCGAAGATCTACCCCAATTCGAGCCCTAAATGTTGGAAATGTGACCATCAGCAGGGTACTTTCTATCATTGCTGGTGGACATGTAATCAGGCACAAAAATTCTGGAGGATGATATGGATGTGGATTAGTGAAATAATAAAAGAAAATTTTGATTTCGAACCAAAAGCCTTTCTCCTGGGAATTTTGAAAACTGAATATGCAAAAAAGAAAAAATATTTAATTATACATATTCTGACAGCCGCTAGAATTTCCTTTGCCCAGTATTGGAAAGAAAAACAAATACCACCTCAAGAACATGTTATTGGAAAAATATTGGAGTGCGCCGAAATGAACAAATTGACTTCAGAAATTAATGACAGAGAAGATTCAGAATTTTATAGCGTGTGGGACATGTGGTACGAATGGATGGGGAAAAGAAATAAAGAAGAAAATAGAGATTAAATATTAATTAATTAACAAAATTCATATGAATAGTATTATATTTAGTCTTAGAGATTTGAGCACTATTATCTTTAAGTGTTTTGAAATTAAATCTAGCTTTAAGAAACAATATCAAATAAAAGACAAGTAATAATGCATGTAGATGTATATATGTATATAATTGCACCAATGAACCGAAAATGTACCGAATGTATCACTATATGTTATAATAAAAATCAAATTTAAAAAAATAATAATAATAATCTCTGTCTCTGCCATGACTGGGACCACAAGACAGAAATGTGAAGTTCATATTGAATATAACATCTTGTTTGACCTGAAGGCAGGGTTGATTGCCTGCAGCAGAGGTGGTTGTGTATATTTTGTGTCTTGTTTTCTTGAACAAGAAACACTCAAATCATTTATGATTTCTGTACATTATTTTCTATTACCATGTTGTAACATCTGCTTTCAATCCACAGAATATCCGCTGTTATGTGCAAAGATCCCTTATGGAAAAGAAACTGATCTATTATGCAGTACAGCACCTTGATGAAACTTTTAAGGATCCAGTAAGTGGTTGTCTTTCTTCAAAGATTCTTCATGGCCTCCTTGCCACAAAGCTATTCATTGATCTCATCTATCAAATACTGTTTGATAAAATAGTAGTTAGGATCCTCTTTCTGGCTTCCTTTTCTGATGCCTGAAATGAACTGAAAGAAGTTATGCTTTAAGGACAGATATTCATTTATTATAAGCCTTTTTCAGCCAATGTCATCTTAAGACTATCAGGGCAATATGTAAGAAGCATGACATCCCAGATATGCTATCTTACAACACAACAAAATTCTTAAACAATACCAGACAAAAAGAAATCAGAAGAATGCTAATCATATACCAAAGTAAACATAAAGCAGCATAGAATTTTAAAATATATGTCAAATAGAGGTCTTTAAAATGATAGCACTTTAATGCTGGTCAAGTATCTATAGAAAAAATGTTTCAAAGATGGCGTGCTACCACAGTAAAAGTACTAATTATAGATGGAAGTGTTTCTAAAAAGCTGTTACTGATTGTGTGGGAAGGAGCACACTGCTTGTAGAACTACAGGAAACAGGACAGATGATTTTTTTCCCCAGTCTGCTGACTTTCACAAATATTTCTGCTGCGTAGAATAGCCAGAAAGTAGGACACATGTGCCTGCTGTGGTGAGAAAGTGTCTGCTCTAGTGCAATCCTGTGAAAAAAGAAAATGGGCCAATAAACTTAATTTTATAGTGCTAAGTCCTGGATGTGTTTCTTTAGGATTTATGGACTCCTGAGGAACTGATCCCTGAAAGCATGAAGGAGAAACACAAGTAAGTTTCAGAGCAGAAATGTAAGATATGGATGCAATTCTAGGGCACCTTAATGAAAGGCAATGATTCAGCTCTGTTAGGAAAGATTTTTTAAAGAGTCCTTAAATGTAACAGAATAGAAATTATAACAGATTTGATTTATTGCTGAGCTATTTAATTGAAGAGGCAGTCTCATGGCCTTTTCTATATTTGTTTATTAATCCCAAGAGAAGATCAGGAGAAACGAAGCTTGAAGGCCTCATATATGCAACAACGGGATCAAAATGGTGAGTACCAGAAAAAGAATTGATAAATAGGAAGAAAGGTTATCATGTTTCTTCTTCTTATCATAATGAGAGAAGAGGGAGACTCCAGCAGGATGACTCCACAGTTTCTCCTAAAGAGGAGACGGAGTAAGTCTCCTTTCCAGTACTGAAGTTCACTTGCTGAAGCCTGGCATTGTTTGGGATTCCAGTTTACTAGCTGCCACAGGGACCCAAAGGGATAGAAAAGCTATAGAACTTATCTCAGCACCAAAGGTATTCAGAGTGCCTATTGGACATAGAGGCATATCAACAATAGGATGGCCACAGCTTCTTCTCCACAGAGGACTGTCCTCAGTTTGGATATCAGCCAATGAATCCTACTTCAAATAAAGTGTAGTCTTTCCCATTTTATTACCCTTCAGATACGTTGATATACAACTTCCATCATGCTGATTAAGGATGGTAGGTGCTTTAATTCATCATATTTGGAAGTATTGGCTTGGGTAGGCAGAGAGGAGAAAATAACTTTGAAGCTGGAGAACAGCCGGATATCACTGGGTCACAGTCTACCCCACTATGATAAGATGCATTATATTTCTGTTTGAATAAGTACAGTGATTCCTAAATTGTATCTATTCAAAAGATTCATTGGTCAACTCTTTATGTGTTGGTGTGTGCTGTGTGTGTTTTTGCGTGTGTGTGACAGGCAGAAAGGCAGATAGACAAAAAGACAAGGGGGGACAGACAAACAGACAGAGATAGATTCTCTATTTGGCTATAGGTAGTCCTTGATTTATAACTGTAATAGTGCATGAGTCAAGGACGATGAGTGCTGTAAGGACCTTTACCTCTGTTTTCCCAAGACTTTGGAATTATATCACTAATGAGACTGTAGCAGCTATGTTTTTACAGTGATTTTTAAAATGTAACATCTAACTATTTTGACATTTCAATTGTTGCTAAGTAGCCCTGGGTAATAGCTGCTGCTAATTCTATTAAATGGATATCTGTTTTTAATTTAATTTAGATATTACTTTTTATTTTCCATTGGAAATCGCGTTCAGCCGTAAAAGAAACAACATTTTAAACAAATAATACAGTGTAATAATAAGACTACACATATCAAGGTACCTGTGATAACAGTTGAGTCAGTAACACAGCTATAAGCTTCATATCATACTGTTTCAGTAACCTTGCATCTGAATTCTGAAATTGATGGATAATGACAGCCTAGCAGTAGAGTTTTGGTCTCAGCTTCCAAAGAATAATTTGCAAATGAGGATTGTTTAGTGGCATGGAGTCTTTCAAAGTCCCTTTTGCAGATACCAATTATAACTTATAAGACGGGCACATATATGTTCAGAGATTGCAAATTAGATCATACAGGTAGTCCTCGACTTACAGCAGTTCGTTTAGTGACAACAGCACTGAAAAAAGTGACACTTTTTATTTACACTTTACTTACACTTTATGACTGTTGCAGCATCCCCATGGTCATGTGATCAAAATACAGATGCTTGGCAACTGACTCATATTTATGACGATTGCAGTGTCCCAGGGTCATGCAACCTTCCAACAAGTAGTTAATGGGAGAGCTAGATTCCCTTAACTGTGTTACTAACTTAGCAACTGCAGTGATTCACTTAACAATTGTAGCACAAAAGGTTGTAAAACAGGGCAAAATTCACTTAACAAATGTTTCACTTATCAATAACTATTTTGGGCTCAATTGTGATCATAGGTTGAGGCCTATTTCTTCTTTTGTACTCATGATGAACAGTAATGTTTGATGGCATCTCTATATACACTTCTACCCTCCTTGTTTTTTCCAGAACTACTACCTTTTGAGGACATCACCATCACCATGGATTCTCACCAACTCAATGGTACCCAGAGGGTCGTCTTTGATAGAGTCCTGACTGAATCAGAATGCAAAGACATCCTTCGTCTGTCCATGGTAAGGATAGGAGCTGGCAAATGCTTTGCATGATCCCATCTGACAGAAAGAGAAGCTTTTCACTGGTGAAGGACAATACCAGATCTCTCATACGTTTGTGCGTGTTTCAGGCAGCTGGAGGAACAGGAGATGGCTATCGTGGCAGACGTTCCCCTCATACTCCACATGAGCGATTTGAAGGCTTAACAGTGACAAAAGCTTTGCAGGTAAAAGTGACTTTAGAATGAGCTAAGTTAATAATAATAATAATAATAATAATAATAATAATAATAATAATAATAATAATAATTTTATTTCTATACCGCCCTTCTCCCGAAGGACTCAGGGCAGTGTACAGCCTATTTAAAAACACAAGACAAAACAGCGATTAAAATTTAAAATAATTAAATAGATTTGGCTCAATTTAAAACCCCAGAAATTTAAATACCCCAATTTAAAACTATTATGTTGATAGCCTGGCCTGGCGGAACAACAGGGTCTTCAGTGTGCAGCGAAATACCCGGAGGTCGGAGATCTTACGTATTTCCAGGGGCAGTTTGTTCCACAGGGCTGGGGCTCCCACAGAGAAGGCCCTCCCCCTGGGTGTCGCCAGCCAACATAACTTGGCCGATGGCACCCTGAGGAGATCCTCTCTGTGGGAGTGAACTGGTCGGTGGGAGGCTATTGGTGGCAGAAGATGATCTCGAAGGTACCCGGGTCCTATGCAATGGAGCGCTTTAAAGGTGGTAACCAGCACCTTGAATCACACCCGGAAGACCATTGGGAGCCAGTGCAGCTCGCGCAGGAGGGGTGTCACGTGGGCACAACGAGTTGCGCCCATAACCACCCGCGCGGCCGCATTCTGGACCAGTTGGAGCCTCCGAGTGCTCTTCAAGGGGAGCCCCATGTAGAGAGCATTACAATAGTCCAACCGGGAGGTAACAAGGGCATGAATGACCGTGTGCAGGGTGTCCCGATCCAGAAAGGACTGCAACTGGCGAATCAGGCGAACCTGATAAAAGGCCCCCCTGGCCACGCCCGTCATATGCTCTTCTAAAGACAGCTGTGCGTCCAGGAGGACACCCAGATTGCGAGCCCTCTCCGTGGGGGGCAAAGATTCATCCCCAATAGTCAGCGATGGCACCTGCTGACTATATCGGGGCGCCGGAAGCCACAGCCACTCGGTCTTGGAGGGGTTGAGTCTGAGCCTGTTCCTCCCCATCCAGACCCACATGGCCTCCAGGCAGTGAGACATCACATCAAGGGCATCATTGGGGTGGTCTGGGGTGGAGTTCCTGGTCCTGCAGGACTTTCCCCCTCTCCACCCTCCACAGTTTCACAGACTCTAGACATAAATATACATTACAAAGTGAATATTAAAGACGAGTAGGACACATGCATAGCTTCCTCATCCTTTTCCTAAAATTTAAACTGTATGTATTATGCAAATAAATGTGAAAAGATTTCCAGATGCTGTTTTTTGGGGGGAAAGGATAGTGCAAGTCTCAACTGAGAAGTGATAAACAAATGCTTAACTTTTCCTTCTTTCTGAAACGAAGCAAAATGACTCTTTGAATGAGAGATAGGATTAGATTAAGGTGAAAAAGAGATCACGAAGGAGCAAATATGCAGTGTGTAAAACAATACAAAACTTGTTTCATTTTCTATTTTTATTTTTCTTTTATTGACCAAACAAAATTTGGTAAAAACTAAGAAATATAAAATTAAAAGGGGAAATAAGGTAATAAAAAAAGCAAATTAAAAAATAAATTAAATTAAACCTTGGGAATGTGGTTCTGCTCTGTGTATGGCCATATCCATACAACAAACATACCTTAGCACTTGTTTCCAGAGTCCATATCATTCATCCTTTACCTAAGAATATCTCAAGATCAACCTAAAGCCTGAAGAGCCTTTAGTAACAGTAACAGTAACAGAGTTGGAAGGGTCCTTGGAGGCCATCTAGTCCAATCCCCTTGCTCACATAGGTGACCTGTACTAGGGATTCGAACCACTGAACTGACCTTCCTGATCGGCAAGCTCAGTGTTTTAGCAACTGAGCCACCTAGTTAGGTATCGTCCTTCCCTCCAGAAGATATATTTTCTGGAGGGAAGATTTCTGGTCCTTCTTGCCAGAAGATGTATTTTCTCTCTAATCCCAGCTCAAGACTTTCCATCTGGACAATGTACGGTGCACGAAGGAGGAGGAGGGTTGAAGAAACAACCCCTTTCAGTCTAGCTTCTGGGTTTTCTGCCTATTTTGCACTCCTGGTTTGCCTACAACAGAAACCTGGAGAACAATTACTACCTTTGCTTTGCTCCCATGAGTGAATTAACATGCATCTCTAAGTCTGAATGCATTTGGAAAAGACCCTGATGTTGGGAAAGGTTGAAGGCAAAACAAGAAGAGGGACGGGAGAGGATGTGATAGTTAGATAGTGTCATCGATGCAATGAATATGAATTTCAGCAAACTTTGGGAGACAGTGGAAGACGGGTGGGCAGGGGCTGGTCACAAAGAGGCAGACACAATTTAGTGATGATGAGATAAAAGAATGTAAGGCATTTTATGACCAGTGGTGGAATCTTCTCTCAATTCTCATTTTTTTGAAAAAAAAATGAACATTTGTATTTATTATCACTTATTTATTTATTTATTTATTTATTTATTTATTTATTTATTAAATTTGTATACCGCCCTACTCCCGAAGGACTCAGGGCGGTGAACAGCCATGGAATAAAACATATAAATACAAAATTTAAAATAGATTAAAATGAAATTAAATAATTTGGCTGAACAGATTAAAACCCCAATAATTTAAAACCAAATTTAAAATTTCCATTTAAAAAGGGGAAAAAACTTAGGTCAGGCCGGCTTGGTGAAATAGAAAGGTCTTAAGCGCGCGACGGAAGGTATGCAGATCCGGGATCCTCCGTATCTCCGGGGGGAGCTCGTTCCAGATCGTAGGTGCCCCCACAGAGAAGGGTCTCCCCCTGGGGGCCGCCAGTCGACATTGTTTGGCCGACGGCACTCGGAGGAGCCCCTCTCTATGGGAGCGTACTGGTCGGTGGGAGGCTATTGGTGGTAGCAGGCAGTCCCGTAAATAACCAGGTCCTAAGCCATGGAGCGCTCTAAAGGTGATAACCAAAACCTTGAAGCGCACTCGGAAGACCACCGGGAGCCAGTGCAGCTCGCGCAGGAGAGGTGTTACATGGGAGCGCCACGTCGCTCCCATCACCACCCGCGCGGCCGCACTCTGCGCCAGTTGGAGCCTCCGAGTGCACCTCAAGGGGAGCCCCATGTAGAGAGCGTTACAATAGTCCAAACGGGAGGTGACGAGGGCATGAGTGACCGTGCGTAACGAGTCCCGATCCAGAAAGGGACGCAACTGGCGGATCAGGCGAACCTGATGAAAAATCCTCCCGGTCACGGCCGTCAAGTGCTCTTCTAAAGACAGCCGTGAATCCAGGAGGACGCCCAAGTTGCGAGCCCTCTCCGTGGGGGCCAATGATTCGCCCCCAATAGTCAGCGATGGCACCAGCTGACTATATCGGGACGTCGGAAACCACAGCCACTCGGTCTTGGATGGGTTGAGCCTGAGCCTGTTCCTCCCCATCCAGATCCGTACGGCCTCCAGGCACCGGGACATCACTTCAAGGGCATCGTTGGGGTGGTCTGGGGTGGAGATGTACAGCTGGGTGTCGTCAGCGTACTGATGGTATTCCACCCCGAAACCACGGATGATCTCACCCAGCGGCTTCACATAAATGTTGAACAAAAGGGGCGAGAGAACCGACCCTTGTGGCACCCCACATATAAGGGGCCTCGGGGTCGACCTCTGCCCCCCCGTCAACACAGACTGCGACCGGTCTGAGAGAAAGGAGGAGAACCACCATAGTACGGTGCCTCCCACCCCCAACTCTTCCAACCGGTGCAGCATGATACCATGGTCGATGGTATCAAAAGCCGCTGAGAGGTCTAACAGGACCAGGACAGAGGAGCACCCCCTGTCCCGAGCCCTCCAGAGATCATCCACCAACGCGACCAATGCCGTTTCCGTGCTGTACCCAGGCCTGAAGCCCGACTGGAACGGATCTAGATACGTCGTTTCATCCAGGTACTGGGGAAGCTGTCGTGCAACCACACGTAAACAGGTAAACAAAAAGCAGAAAGTAGAGCCAGGAAAGGAGGTAGATTTTTTTTTTTGTCTCTCACTTTATTGATACCTTGTAAAATAAATACACAATTAACTGACAGTCTAGGGCATGGGTGTCAAACTTGTGGCATCATGTTGCCGTCACATGATGTTTCGTGACATTTTTTCCTTTCGCAGAGCTGAGGTGGGCGTGGCCTGTGTATGACGCATCTGGCCCGCGGGCCGTCAAACCCCTGGTCTAGGGCCATAAGAAAATTATCACCATCTGAATTTCTTCTCTGACTTGATATAAGAGAAGCCACCTCTTCCACCCTATTTTGTTAAGAACATAATGGGTCTTTATCAGTTTTCTTTTTCATAAATATCGCTGGATCTTCCTGAGATTTAATAGAAACTAAGTATTGCACTGATTTGTTTTTTTCTTATAGCTGGCTGAGGAGAGTAGTATGAACTGGAAAGATATTAAACTTCTCCTGCAAGCCAGTGAGAAATCCCGGAAAATTGTGGAATCCTATTTTACCCCTGGGAAAAATCTCTATTTTTCTTTCACACATCTTGTATGTCGCACAGCTACAGAAGGTAAGGAGCTCTTAAGTACTTTCTTGAGACCTGCAATGTAAGAGTTTCATGTTTATGATGACAATTTGTAATACATCTCATACTAACATGTAACATGATATTTCTGGTAAATATATTGCAAAAATTATCAATCAATTGAAGAAATAGGAAAAGAAAATAATGCAACCTATTCATGTTGGAATGTGTTACGATATTTTCAGGATCAGACTCAATAAATAGATTAAGAATTAGATATTCAAATAAAGCACTGTTTATTTACAGAAGGCATTCTATATACACTGAATATTCACAGATAGAAGCACAGAAGGAAAGCATACAGCTCCTTATATATACAAGGGGTGGAGCTAGATATAAGAGTGGTTAAGTATGAATATATTAAGTAGTGAAGAATAAGTTAACCCCGATACCCTGGTCATATATTATTTACATAAAGGAGAATAAGGCATTTACTTGTGACAAATCCCCCTCTAAATGCCGATTCGATATATAACAATAATTACATTCAGATTCTGAACAATATAAAACTTGTAACTTAGAAGTCAAATATTTGTGCTGCTTAGAGGGTAAAGGCTTTGTTAGTATGTCAGCAATTTGCTCTGACGTTTCACAATGGACTGCTTTAATAAATCCATCTTGAGATAACTGTCTCACATGTTTGAATTTTATATCTATATGTCTGGATCTTTGTCCAATGGCATCAGATCTAGATATTTCAATAGCAGCCTTATTATCTTCGTGTATGATAAATGGTAATGAAGGTTTCTTCCAAGTGTTTGACAATAAGTCATTAAACCATACGAGGTTATTTGAGGCTTTAGACAAACAAACATATTCTGCCTCAGTCGTTGAGGTGGCTACTAAATCTTGTTTACCAGTGTACCAGTAAACTGGACAATCGTTAAGGAAAAATATATAGCCAGATGTGCTTTTTCTACATGTGGTATCACCAGCCCAATCCGCATCGGCATAATACGTGAGGATGGGCTCTTTGACATTATTAGGTTCCAATAATAAACAGAAGTCTAAACTATTCTTTAAATATCTTAATATTCTCTTGACAGCTTCCCAATGATATAATAATGGTTTGCTGACGTGCCTAGACAACAAGTTGAGAGGCAAAGCAATATCAGGTCTAGTCCAATTGGAAATATATAGAAGGGAACCGATGACTGATCTGTAAAGTGTATTATCTTTAAATTCAGGGGATGACTCATCTGTGTTTCTCAGGAAATCAGTTTGCATGGGAGTATCACAGGGTTTAGCATTGTTTAAGTTACATTTGTTCAGGAGTTCTATAATCTTATCTCTTTAAGAAAGTTTGAATCCCTTTTTTGTTTTACTAATTTGAACTCCAAGATACTTATTTACCTTACCTAATGATTTCAAAGAGAAATGTTCATTTAGTTTCGTTACAAATGTTTCTCTCTTCTCTTTGTGTTTACCTATATACAAAATATCATCCACATAAATTAACACGAATTCTAAAGAGTCATCCTCTTTTTTAACAAAGAAACAGTTATCAGCAGTAGTGGCATTAAAATTCATAGTTTTGAGCACTTTGACTAAACATTCATACCATCTTTTGCCAGATTGTTTCAAGCCATATAAACTTTTATTTAGTAACCACGTTTCATTTTTGTTCGTATATTGACTATGAGGCGCTCTTACATATATCTCTTTATCTAATTTTGCATGTAGATATGCAGTCTGTATGTCGTATTGGAATACATCAAGGTTAAGTGCTGATGCTATGACCAGTGCAGTTTTAACACTCTCAGTTCTTACTGTGGGAGAGTATGTATCCGTGTAATCCTCGGGATATTTTTGTGCATAACCTTGAGCAACTAGTCTAGCTTTGTATAAGGTGTTGCCTCCTTCTAAGTTTTTGATTTTATATATCCACCTAGTACCAATAACAGTTTTATCTTTAGGTGCATGTGTAGGTGTGAATACATTTAATTTCTGCAAACTATCCATCTCTTTAGTCATGGCTGATTCCCATTTTTCCTTTTCTTCAGGGGGAAGTTTTAGCACTTCCTCGTATGTGTTTGGTGTTGATGTTTCTCCATCCGTATACATTATATAATCTTTGTATTTGTTTGGTATTTGGTTTCTGTTATTCCTGATTGTTCTTTTTGGTTTACTATCATTGTCATGTAAATACCTAGCTTCCTTTTTTGTTAATGAATCTGTCTTTATTTTGTATTGACTGTTTGTCCATGTTCTGTTTTTGTTTTTATGTATGTTGTGATTGTATTCTTCTCCAGTTCTTTCCTCTTGGTGTTTAGTGTTTGTATAGTTGTTTGGGAAAATTTCATTAAGATGTATTTTAGACCAGTTGGCCTGTTCATGGAATACAGCCGTTCTGGATACTATAAATCTGTTATTATTATCGATAAATCTGTACCCTTTTGTGCCTGTTTCGTAACCCATGAACCTGAGTCTCCTAGATACGTTCTCACCTTTACGTCTTAATTGCTTAGGTATGTGTACGTCTGCAGTGACTCCAAATATGTGCATATGAGCTATTTTGGGTTTCCTATTATACATCATTTCATATGGTGTCTTGTTAACAATGCTGGACCAAGTTCTATTTTGTGTATAATTGGAATATTGTAACGCTTCTGACCAGAATTGTTTTCCTAAGCCAGCATCTTCTAATGTGCATCTAATCATGGTTTGTAATGTCGAGTTCTTTCTCTCTGCCACTCCATTTTGGAATGCAGAGAAAGGGCTAGATGTGTAATGCAACATCCCTTTGTCTTTAAGCCATTGGGAGAATTCTTTTGACATGAATTCACATCCCCTATCTGTCATAATTTGTTTTATTCTAATATTATGTTGTGTTTCTGTACGTTTGTAAAACTCCTTAAATTTCTGAAAAGTTTCATCTTTGTGCATTAGTGTATAGACAAAGCCATAACGACTATAGTCATCCACAATGGTTAGGAAATAACGTTTTCTATATGTTATTGATGATGTTAATGGACCAACTAGGTCCATGTGTACCAAATCAAAAATTTTGTTGGTTGATCTTGTTGACTTTTTGGGTTTGGAGCTAGTTTTGAGTTTTGTAGATTTACATACTGAGCATTCCAAATAGTTTTTACAATTTTTTATTTTAACACCTTCAGCATGTTCAGTCATCTTTTGAACTACAGGAAAACTGGCATGTCCTAATTTCCTATGTAAGACATGAGCACACTCATCATGAATTGGTTTACCAATATTAGGTATTTTGTTGTTGGGTGTGTCATTGTGATTATGGATAATCTCATGTTCCTCATTGTCACTATTGCTACTGCTTTCGTTGTCTATGTTATTGTTATCTTCCATGTTGGAATCAATGTTGTGTAACCATTTTTCTTTTGTCATTAGATAAGGTAGACCTCCTTTAATAATCACAGTACCTATGTTTGTTCTGTTTTTCTCTAATGTTGCTTTTCCTTTCGAGAACACAATATTTATGCCAGAATCTATGCTTAGTTTTATTGCACTAAGTATGTTATGAGGTATTTCAGGTATTAACAATACCCCCTCTATTTTTCCTAGGCCAGGTAAGGTTATATTTCCTTTACCTATGACTTGAACCTTCTCTTGATTAGCTACCTTAATTACGAATTTATCCTCTACAAATGAAGATAGTATATTTTTATTATTTGTAGTGTGGTTGGTTGCTCCAGAATCGATAAGCCAATCATTGTCCTCTGTCTGTTGTATGTTAGTGTTGTCATGTTTGTTTAATCCATTCAGTGAACCAGACTTTCTATCTTTTGAGTTATCCCTGCCCCCTCTATGTTCCCTATAGATGGGTGGACTTCTATATCTATGTCTATCAATTGATGACTGTCTGTTTTGATACCTATTTCTGTAGTCAGGATTTTTTCTATTTCTGAGGAGTTTTGGACAGTCTCTCCTATTATGTTCTTTGGATCCACAGTTGTGGCATCCTATTGGTTCATGATATCTTTCTTGATACACTACCCTCTTATATTGTTTATGTTCCATGTGATTGTTACAACGACTTCTCCTTGAATTATCTTCAGATATTAGCTTGTTAGATAGACTTTCTATGGATAAATATCCTAAATTGATTGTGTCTAAATGAGATATATAGTTATCCCACGATGGGTCTAGTGAGTTAATGATAACACTCTTCATTGTTTGATCTGAAATTATTTCCCCCCTTAAATGCAGTTCTGTTCTAATTTTGTTTAAAGATATTAAATGTTCACTTATGGTAACCCCTGGCTTTATCCTAGCTGAGAATAAATCTTTAGACATTCTTGTTGTAGTGGCTACACTTTCACTGTGAAACAATTTAAACATGCATTGAATAATTTCTGATACACTTAGATTTTGCTTAATACTGTGGTACATGGCAGGAGATATACTGGAAATTAATAAGAAAAATGCCCTATGGTGCAGACAGTCTAATTTTAGAGTCCAAGGTCTTTTTGGGGGATTAGTGATAAAAAATAATAAGTTTTCTTTTAGAAAGACAACTTGGAGCTGCTGACACCATTCTTGCAAATTAATGCCATCTATTCTCAGTTTTGGGAAATCATTGGGCAAATTCCCAATATTGTTGGATCCATTACTTACAACTGGAGGCAGTCCGTGGTCTTGCAAATGTTGAAAGTTACAAAATGGCGTGGGTATGCTTGCGACAATTCTGAATGGTTCTGTCTGTTCTTCATGTCCCCCGAAGTTGTCTGTGTAGTCTTGCACATGCGCGTTGTTCATTTCACTCCTGAAGCTGTCGGAAGAGGTTCTCGTCGCTGCAGCTCCCTCGTAGCGCTCTTCTTCCGATGATTCAGTCTCTGGCTCGATCTTCGGTGTCCAGGCGGCAGCAGAAGCTCGTGTCTTTCTGTTGCGATGACTCTTGTTGAGATCGCTGTTTTCTGACATCGTCTACGGCGTGGGGTGGTATTTGCAAGGTTCTCTGGGCTCAGGTGTCGGTGCTCTCGTTGATTGAGGAGAAGCGGGCAGACTCCGAGACGTTTGCTTTCTTGCTTGTTCTCTCCCTGTTTCTCGATTGCCATCTTTTGTCGGTTCTTTTGTAATTTTCAGTCCTGGACCGAATGTTGTAAAAAGAGTTCTTATAGCTGATTTGACTTTTAGTTCGATAGGTATTTTTTCTGAGTCTGTATCAGAATTTTCTGAAAAGTAAAGTTTTTCTTTTTTCTTTTTTATATTATGTGAATCCTTTCGCGCCAAAGATTTTGAATGATGTACTCTGATTGACTCTGCTTCGCTCTTTTTTGTGATCGGTTGAAAACAAGATGGCTGCCATTCAAAATTTTGAGCGGGACCGTTGGTCTTTCTTTTCATTATTTCTTTTTCTGTAGATGATTCGCTCACCATTTTTGGATTTTTGGGATCATCTGTTACGATACTCCTTTTTTTCGCTGTTCCGCTGTTCTTTATTACATTTAGGAATTTCGCGTTGAGTTTCACCAGTTTCAGTACCTCTGATCCGAGGAGGCTGCCTTTCAACTCGTTCTCTTTTTGTTCATCCATTCCATCAATTATTTCCTCGTCTGTAGTGTAGTCTTCAGTTTCTTTTGGTGTCATAGTCGTGGGTTTATCGATCTTTTCTTGATCTGCTTCCATTTCTTTACTGTATGCCCTGGTGTTGGGTCTTTCTCTTTTGTTTCTGGAGTTTTCTCTCTCAGACATATTTAAAGTTTTATTGAGTCCATCTAACCATCCTCTGCTACCAAATTGTTACAATATTTTCAGGATCAGACTCAATAAGTAGATTAAGAATTAGATATTCAAATAAAGCACTGTTTATTTACAGAAGGCATTCTATATACACTGAATATTCACAGATAGAAGCACAGAAGGAAAGCATACAGCTCCTTATATATACAAGGGGTGGAGCTAGATATAGGAGTGGTTAAGTATGAATATATTAAGTAGTGAAGAATAAGTTAACCCCTGATACCCTGGTCATATATTATTTACATAAAGGAGAATAAGGCATTTACTTGTGACAGAATGCGTAGTGAACATATGTTTGGTTATATAACTTTGGCAAATGCATCTCATGTTTATTAATAAAGCAGTAAATATCAGAGCCGAAAACAGTTGTAAGGATATTCAAAATACGCCACTTTCTCATTCTTTAGTTTATAAGCAAAATTTCAAATATGAATTCTGTTTTAGAGCTGAAAATTAAAAATCCACTGTTTTATTAAGATTATGATTTGATTTTTAAACGTATAAAGAGCCATGGTGACACAGTGGTGTGGTGGTTAGAATGAAGTACTGCAAGCTAACTCACTGCTCACTCCAGGAGTTCGATTCTGAACTGCTCAAGGTTGACTCGGCCTTCCATCCTTCCGAGTCAGTAAAATGAGGACCCAGATTGTCAGGGGCAATATGCTGATTTAGTAAATTGCTGAGAGAGGGCTGAAAAGCACTATGAAGCAGTATATAATTCTAAGTGTTATTGGTAAGTGTTATATATCAAATACAAAGTCCCATAAACTCATATCCACTAAGTATACCTTTTTCAATCCAGGAAGAGAAACTCATACATATGCTGTATAAAATAATATTGAATTGTCAGTGTGGGCTGTGTTCTAGATTGGATCCCATTTATTTATTTGATATCACAATGTCTGTATATTTTACAACTGGGGTTATTCTTAATAGGCATATTCGTGAATTCAGTACAATACAGGCTGTGTTGATGAAAATGTGCCACATATAACTATGTATAACATTTAATTGCAAGAGAAATTGGTGCAAAAGTGTACGGTCATAAATGTTTTATCCTTTGAATTTATAGGCTGGGTGCCTGATAGAGACTATAGTTTAGTTTTGCAATTGGAATGGAAGTGAAAAGTTACGGTGCTATTTCAAAATTTCATTTTTATAAGCTTAAATTCTGCTATTTGTACATGCACATAGATATCAGTGAAGGAAGGCAGGTTTAAAAATAAAGATAATGTGGTCAATGAGAGTGATGCTTCCCAGAACATATACAGCGAAAAGTAGTCTCCATTAAAACAAAGATAAGAAAACTCTGGATTTTCTGCCATCAAATCCTAAAGTCAAAGGAAAGTATAGAAGAAAGGATTGCTAAACTAATCCTCCATCTTAAAAAACACTAAATCCACCACACTGAAATACTCAAGAGCTATGGTGGCACAGTGATTAGAATGCAGTACTGCAAGCCAGCAGTTTGATTCTGAATGGCTCAAGGTTGACTCAGATTTCCATCCTTCCAAGATTGGTAAAATGAGGACCCAGACTGTTGGGGGCAATATACTGACTCTGTAAACCGCTTAGAGAGGGCTGTAAAAGCACTGTGAAGCGGAATATAAGTCTAAGTGCTATTACTATTGCTAATAAAGCATGGAGAGAGGGAGGGAGGGGAAGAGAGAGAGAGAGAGAGAGAACGAGAACGAGAACTAGTGGGAAAACATATTGACTGTTATATGTGTAAGTCAGATAAAGCAGTCCTATGATAAACTGGGGCTCTGCTTGAAACTGGGATTTTGCTATCTCTCCTAAGTCATCCCGGTTGATACATTGAGAGGAATTTTGCTGGAGGAGAAATGGATAGCAATATACATTTTTTAAAAAGTCTCAAGCCAGTTCCATCCTACTAGAATTACACCAGGTATTACCCAGGTGTGTTTCTTCAGAAAATAAAGGCAGTCCTTAACTGTTGGGACCAGTATTTCCATTGCTCACAAGACGGTTATTAACCGAGTTGCACCCAATTTTATGACCTTTATTGCTATAATTGCTAAGCAAATCACTGCAGTTGATTACGTGAATTACATAGTTGTTGAGTGAATCCAGCTTTTCCCACTGACTTTGTCAGAAATCAGTAAATGGTGATAACTCCAGGAAGCTGCATAAACACATGCTGGTTGTCAAGGGCCTGAATTTTGATCACCTGACTGTGAGGATGGTGCAATGGTTATAAGTGTGCAGGCACTTTTTTCAGTGCTATAGTAACTTTGAACAGTCACTAAATGAATGGCTGTAAGTCAAGGACTACCAGTACTATGTACTGTAAATTCTGTAGTTATAGAAAAAAATGAGGACTCAGCCTTTGGGTTTCTTTTGCCTATTGAGCAATAAAATGCAGTTCAAGGGAACAAAACAGTTACGACTTTTGTTGTTCTTCCTTAGGAGAACAGGAAGGCCGTATGGATCTCAGCCATCCAGTCCATGCTGATAATTGCCTCTTGGATCCGGAAGGAAACACTTGCTGGAGAGAACCCCCTGCCTACATACACAGGGACTATAGGTAATAGCTTCAGAGTGAAAACAGATATACTGTATATCTCATGCTGAGCCTCTCGTACTTAAATTATTTAGATACACATTTTGTTTATTTATTTATAATTAAAGATGATAAATTTTAAACAGACTTGCAAACCCCATTCAGCAATTTGAAAGGAAGGGAGTTTATGCTGTTTGGTTGATGTGACCAATATGACCAAGAGCCTTGGTGGTGCAGCAGACTAAAGCACTGTTAAATAACACCAGCTGCCTGCAATTATTGCAAATTCAAATCTCACCAGGCTCAAGGTTGACTCAGCCTTCCATCCTTTCGAGGTAGGTAAAATGAGGACCCGGTTTGTGGGGGCAATAAACTGACTTTGTATAAAAAAGAACACCACTTGGGGGGGCCAAAAAGCCCTACTAAGCAGGTATATACAAAAGTATGAAGGCTATTGCTTAATGCATTGTAAGCTTACACGCTCTGAGTCTCCGGAAAAGGGCGGCATATAAATCGAACCAATAAATAAATAAAATAAATAAATAAATATACCACTGAAACTATTTAAGCTTCTGGCAGTTTATAATAATGTAGTCATTAGCAGTTGCTTGGGTACTAAAGTAAGAATTTTGAATTTCTTTTATTTTAAATTCATTTGAAGGACCTTCTTTCTTCATTTACATCTACCTGGTCCAGGGGTGGGTTCTAACCGGTTTTACTGCCGGTTCTCTTTGTGTGCGTGCTTTGCGCGCGATCGCCTAGAAGTCTGTACAGTTTAAAATTGCCAAGGTTGAGAAACACTATTCTAGAGTGTGGCTACCCTGAACCTCTTTCTCTCTCCCCCACCCAGTTCAGGACTGCAGTTTTTTATTTTGGGCCTCTTTATGGAATATATTGTCTCCTCCCTGGAAAACCACAATGCTCTTGCTGAGACTTCCCCCCTTCTCCTCCTCCAATTAAATCTTCCATCACAATTGCCTCTCTCATTGCAGACATTGGTATGATGTCACTTATCATTATAGTCAAGAATCTACTTACTACTGTTCTACACAGTTTCTTCCACCATGAGAAGATTCTGGGCAGGAGACATTACAGTGTTGAAAACCTGGCTTGACCATACAATGGGTGGTACTGACATGCCTATCTATTTATAACCCATGTTTTTCACTACTGTTTCTGTCTTTTTATTTACCATAATAAAACTGTTAAAGCAAGATAGAAACATTTCAAAATATTGTGGGTGCTCCATTACTGGAGGTTTTTAAGAAGAGATTGGATGTCAAAGCCAGAAATCCAACCATGAGATAGGAGGAAGAAGATAATAATTTGACTAAAAGTCAGAGAAAGAGACCCACACACCTGTCCAGATTGACGGACAGAGTCAAAAGCTGGATCTGCCCAGTAACATGGGCGGGACTTAACAGCTATGACAGACTCAGTCCATCAATCTGAACCTGTGAGTACAACCCATGCTGGCTGCTGTCTCCACCCACAATGGAGAATGGTATAGGGACTCCTGCTTGAGCAGGGATTGGACTAGAAGACCTCCAAGGTCCCTTCCAACTCTATTATTCTGTCATTCGGCTTTGTGCTGGGCGGTGCTAGTGCTTTGGTTCCAACTGCTATTGCCAATAATTTGTGCTGCCATCTATTGTCCAAAGGCAGTAGAGCACCTTTGTCCTCTTGCTTTGCCTTCTCTTTGTCTTTGAATAATTTTATTAATTTATAATATGACATACAAAGAGAATACAAAAGCAAATATTAGGGAAATTAGGAAAGGAAAAAGGGAAGTAGATAGTAGGGGAAAGCAAGGAAAAAAGAAAAAAAAGGCATTGACTTCCGACTCCTTTGGTACAGTAAAATAAAGCATTAAGATCTACCCTCAACTTTTTACTTTTTCATAATAATAGTAACTAGCAATTTCTATAACAACAAATCTATCTAATTGGCTTTGCCTTCTCAATAGAGAAAGTTGATCCGTGAATTCTTCATCTGACCATTCCCTCACAGCTTTGAAAAGAAGACATCATCTGATATTATTCACAACCTACTGTTTATTTTATACATGAAGCTAATAAGTAGATTATTTACCTTACTCCTGCTCATATAAATTAATTAAATAATAAGTACAAATTAATTTATTGCAAATCCAGCAAAAGAAAAGTTTTGACTTCTTTTAATATAGAAACTGTTCCATAGAGATTTTTCCACATCAAGCAATTTGCAGAAAGAAGAGCCCCCTGGAGCAGGATTTACACCAAAATTAAACCAATATTTTACAGAACTTAGAGGTTTACCTTGTATGTGTCTCTGCAGTAGCCTTGCGTAAACTGCTGCCCTCTAACCTTGTAGGAATGGTGGCACATCCTGGGATTTATAGTCCTAAAACAGTTAGACCGAACACTTGGATCAAATAAAATTGAAAACCAAAAAACATTTTTTCCTTCAAAGGGTGCACAATTTCACAGATTGTGTGCAATTTTATAAAGCTATAATATAACATGAGAATAACATATTTGAAGCATTTTTTCTGTCTTATGGTATTTAAAGTATCTCTGTGCATGTTTTTAAAAAAGGTAACCATTTTTAGAAAAAAAAAAAGGTGTTTGAACAAAAATAATTTTGTGGATGTTTAAAAAACTTACCAAATTTTTGTTGGATAAATTCATATTATAATAACTTTGTGTCACAAAAATTATGTATTTTAACTATACATTATAATCCAATAGTGAAAAAAATTATCTAATACTGTAGTATGATTTATCCAAGAAGAGAGATTTTCTATTCCATATCATTTCTGGCTATTAATAGAAAAAATTCAATACCTGTTATCGCCCTCTTTCTTTCTACCAGAATAGAAAAGGAAGCAGATGCCATAAATTCAACTGAGGTTCATTGACAATTCTTAATTTGGAGCCATGAGATGGAAAGGTGATTTACTTCACTATCTAAGGAGGATTTCAGTATTTTTAAATTCAATTCTGAACCAATTACTAGCTGTACATATTGTTTTGCTCATTTAACAACTGCCTTGCTTAGCAATGGTAATTTTGGTCCCAATGGTGGTCAAAATTTGAGGACTACCTGCAGTTCTGTATATAGAAATATTTTCAGTAAGTAAATTGGTAGGAGAATTCTGGAGAATTTTACATGGCATCCAAACAGCCATTTTAATGTTTGATGTAATTTCAGGAAGCATCCAGATATGTTATTCTTTTGTAATCAGTCCAAATATTATTCCCCTTAGTAGGAATAATTCAGTTAGTTATAATGACTCTAATCGGCAAATGTGTGGGTGTTTCCTATTTGCTCTTACAGGCTTTAGTCATATGGGACTGGAGTCTTCACCCCTCCCTCCAACTTTAGTTATTCTGAGGAGGCATTGTTTTCCTCCTCATGAACCTTTTATCATTTTTCAAAATAGAATTCTAGAATTTCAAAATACTCTTAAGCTTTTCTTCGTGACATTTCTTTCTATCTTACTCATCCAAGCTAAAAGAAACACTGCTTTGTGCATGTATCAGTTGACAATCTTCCTGGCAAACAATTCTTTTATCATGGAATTCATTAAACTAGCAAAAGAAAAGAACTGAATCGCTGCCATGTATTTTGCTTCTTAGTCTGAAACTACAAAGAGACCTCTTGCTTGCCATTCATAGTGTTATGATTAGAGTAGAAGTATACAGTGATGCTTTTTCCATGCTCAAGAGAGCAACAAGTTTAAGATTGGTGTCATCCTTGTATATTCTTAATCAAACTGTCTGCTCATTGGAAACTGAGCGGATTAACTCTGCAAGTTAATTTGGCTTCTGTGTAAGAAGGAATGGCTTTGTGATTATTGTTTTAGCGCTCTTCCTCTAGAGCTGCTGGGCAAGAAATGCGCCCTGTTGGTAGTAACTTCTGTCTAGCCCTGTTCTGGGATTCTTATTGACTTGCAGGTTCATTCTTCCTCTTCTTCCTCATCAAACATAGCTCGGTTCCTCCCATAATCATAATCATAAGTTTATTTGTCAAGCATATATAAGATAACAGGTAAAAGTATAAACATAATTTGAATACATGAAAAGAGTAAGTAAAAAGAATATTAGGACAGGGACAGTAGGCACGCTGGTTCACTTATGCACGCCCCTTAAAGACCTCTTAGGAATGGGGTGAGGTCAACAATAGACAGTTTAAGGTTAAAGTTTTGGGGGTTTGGGGAAGAAACTACAGAGTCAGGTAGTGCATTCCAGGCATTGACCACTCTGTTACTGAAGTCATATTTTCTGCAATCGAGTTTGGAACGGTTTACCTTGAATTTGCATCTATTATTTGCTCGTGTATTGTTGTGGTTGAAGCTGAAGTAGTCACTGACAGAAAGGACATTGTGGCAGATAATTTTATGTACTATGCTTAGGTCAGACTGAAGTTGGCATAGTTCTAAGTTGTCTGAGCCCAAAATTTGGAGTCTGGTGGCATAAAGTATTTTATTGCAGTTAGAGGAATGGAGGACTCTTCTCGTAAAATATCTCTGGACTCTCTCGATTGTATTTATGTCCAATATGCAGTGCGGGTTCCAGACTGATGAGCTGTATTCAAGAATTGGTCTAGCAAACGTTTTGTATGCTCTAGTTAGTAGTACAACATTACCAGAGAAGAAGATACGCAAGATTAGATTAACAACTCTTAATGCCTTTTTGGCAATGTTGTTACAGTGGGCTCAGACACTTAGATCTTTAGAAATGATCTACAACTAAAAAAGAAACTTTTTTATCTCCCTTCTTTTCTCAACGTAAGGAGCTAATATACCAAAGTGAAGAGCATACCTGGGACTGCTTCTTGTTTCTAATTGGATAGCTAAAGGAGAAGTTGGGAATCTCTGCCGAATGCCCCACAGCAGCATGAAAATATGTGGATGGAAGCCATTGGCTGTGTGAAGGGAGTCTGGGAATGAAAGTGATTTTCATGTCAAGCTGATCCATGCTTTAATTAATGTGTGCTGCTGCTGCTGAGGAAGAGAACAATGTTAAACATGGCAGGAAAATGATCCCTGCAGTCATTGATTGAGAGTGGATCAGTTCCACATTGCAGTTGGCTCTCATCCAAAAGATCATATGCTTGGAATATTTTGAATTTTGGAATTCTGGTTTTAATTGTTTTTTTAAAGCTGTTTCTGCAAATGGATGAAGAACTTCAGACATGTCCAAAATGAACCTATGCTCATTTGCTCACAGTGTTTTGATGGAGAGAATGAGGAAGAGAAAGATTGGGTAGCTCCCTGTGAAAGCTTAGAAGAGTAAAGGGAAAATCATTGGAGAAATGAGACACGGTAGGAAGGTAGGGAGAACAGTATATATTTTCTTCTTCCCATGCAAGGTATTTCTTTAAGTATGCTTTCTTTTTAGGCATGCAAATTTAAATTAGTCCCCTGTATTAATGCCTGCTGGTACAGGCATTATATCCAAGATATAATGTATTTTTTTTTACAATAAAACATGTAAAAGGAGTGGGTGGTATGGAAAATATCCATGTTGCAGTTCTGCAAATAACAAACAAGCAGAACAGTAAACATGGAATGTCAATGACAGCTCACAGATAGACCAATTTTGCTTTCAACTAACTGCTGACAATAAATGAAGAGCACACACAGAATGCGCACGCAGAACAGAAAAAGAAAGTGGATTTGACAGTTGCCACTGGCTCTGAATATAGATGAACCTTTTCTAATGTGTTGGCATCCAGACAACATTGTTGGTTGTTGTAGCGCAACACATTTGTAGGGGAACAGTTTGAAGAATTGTACCTGAAGAACTTCAGGTCCTGTACATTTCCCTGAATAATTTGTTTGATCCTTATTAGAAACATAATTAGAAACATTTTCCCAAGTGAACCTTTGAATCTGCTCTAGCAACATACTTTGTGGAAGCATTCTCTTAAAAGAATGTCCATCTCTGGCAATTTAAATATGAAGCTTGATTATTTAAGGCGAAGGAAGGTTCATGGAAAACTGCTTTCTTTATTTTCTCATTTCTCTACAGTGCAATCCTTTACCTGAATGAAGACTTCCAAGGGGGAAATCTCTTCTTCACTGAGATGGATGCTGTAACCCTTACAGTGAGTCTGCCTCAAGCCTTGGATATGGGATTAGGAGAGAAGGAAGGACAACTGGAATTGAATTCGCAGTATTTGCCCCTAACAAACTGAGCAATCAGGCAAATTCAGGCAAATTTTATGTTGGAAGATACATTAACTTCCTCCGTACTGGGCTTGAGCAATTCTCGTCTTGTCTCCAAAACAAGAAAATGTAAATCTATAGTATAACTGACAGTCATTGTATGACCTCGAGAGAATTCTATGGCAAGGAAGGGGAGAACTGTTGATTTATCATTTTCCCCCTCTCTTTTTGGCAGGCTCAAGTGCGCCCTAAATGCGGGAGGCTGGTGGCCTTCAGCTCTGGTGAAGATAATCCTCATGGAGTGTGGGCTGTGACCCGTGGGAGGCGCTGCGCTATCGCCCTCTGGTATACCCTTTCTCAAGAGCATGCGGAGCAGGTAACCAAGCAAAGAAGAGGGAGAAGGGGTGGAAACGGACCCAAGTCCATAGGCAAAATAAAAAGTAAGGGCTGCCAATAAGGCTACCGCAAAGAAGTGTAAGAACAGAATCACTGGATAAATTTCCAAGTGTCTTGATTTGAAATTACATTACTTCTCATACAAATATTGAGAATAGGCGATAGTAAGAAGAAGACCATCAAATGGCAAAGTGCTTTTCCAACAGGTTCCTCCATTCTTTTTCCACTTCCTATGTTCTTTCTGATTGTAGGAACGGGATCAAGCAGAAAAGCTGATGAGACAGAAAGAGGCAGAACAGGAACAGTCACATGAAGATGACACAAAGGATAGCAGTTTTGTACCTAAAAGTGGGAATTCACCAGAGCCTCCTACTCCAAAGGGAAGAGCTAGATCCACAAGCCGAAATATTAAATTGGACTCTAAGTCTGGAGTGAAGTCCAGGAGGCTGAGAGTCAGAGATGAATTCTGATCACATTCAGTGCAACCTGGTCTTTTGCAGCTACTCTTAAGTGACTTGTACAAGTGGCCAGCCTGAGAACTTTTGCAACTCCTGAGTTAAAGAGTTGCTTCTTTATGACACACAAAGTATGGATCAGAGAGTGATACTCCTGGACTTCAGCTACTACTTAAACCCGAATATAATGATGTCCCAGTAAAGATGCCAAGCTTGTAAACTAATGTAACATTATGGCTAAAACAAACTGAGACACAAATCTTCTGTTCAGATCAGCCATATTCACAGAGGGCACTAGCCCCTCTCATTCAGAAGCCTTCATCTACAATACAGACACAGTTAATACAGATTTACCTAGATTGCAGGGCTCTTCTGAGAGGAACAGGGATAATATAAAATGTACTTGTATTACTTTTAAAGTGCTATATTAAATTTAAATACCTTCCTTCCAGCTTTCCTCCACCTCCACGTTTGAAGGAATCAAAATTGGGAAAATAATAATATTAATTTGTGTGAACTTTGGGATGGGATGCATGAAAACAGACAAGCCATACATTTTAAAATGTTTTTAATTATTTGTTATTGTTTTTAATCATGGAGCCAAATTTATATATATATCTTTTTAATTGTATTTTAATGTTTGTAGTTTATGTTTTTACTTGGCTGTTCACCGCCCTGAGTCCTCAGGGAAAAGGGCGGTATACAAATTTAATAAATAAATGAATGAATGAATGAATGAATGAATGAATGAATGAATGAATGAATGAATAAATACTAGACATCTGGATTACAAAAAGGGAAATGTACAGTTAAAGAACCCAGGGTGATCCAATTATCCAAGAAAGCACAGAAAAACAAGTGAAATGGATAGCTCAACAGACATTCAGCTGTCTGCAATTATTGCATGTTCGAATCTCCCCAGGCTCAAGGTTGACTCAGCCTTCCATCCTTTCTAAGGTAGGTAAATTGAGGACCCAGTTTGTGGGGGCAATAAGCTGACTTTGTAAAAAATATACAAAAGTATGAAGGCTTAATGCATTGTAAGCCGCCCTGAGTCTCCGGAGAAGGGCGGCATATAAATCTAATTAAAAAAAACAAAAAACAATGTTAAGAAACAGAATTACTACGAGTTCTTTATTCAAGCAATGTATTCCAAAACAGATTCATACTCAGGTTCTAGATCAGGGGTGTCAAACTCAATTTTATTGAGGGCTGCATCAAGGTTGTGTTTGACCTCAGAGGCCAGGGTGGGTGTGGCCAGCTTGACAATTCTTGTGTCGGCGTCTGTGGTGACCCAAGCACTCTGCCAGGGAAAATGGGCTCTCGACCTCCATTTTCAGCCGTTACGCCCTCTGCCAGTGAAAACAAAGCTCAGGGAGGCCGCCCTTCACTGGCTCCATTTTCACTGGCAGAGGGCGGTAGGAGGCCGTCGCAGCCAAAAACAGAGCCTGGGAGGGCTGCATGTGGCCCTCCCGAACTCCATTTTCACTGGCAGAGGCACCACGGGCCAGTCCTTTGTTGTTTCTAGGGTGGCCTCACAGGCCAGATCTAAGCACCCTGCAGGCCGGATCTGGCCCCCAGGCCTTGAGTTTAACAACCCCGTTCTAGATAGTCTAATAATATGCTTTTTAAAACCTTTTTTCTTAGAAGGTAGAACCTAGTACTATATTCTTTTTTTTTTTCCTGCAATTGCTTGGGTTAATAGAAAGTAACAGAAACACAGACTCCAGAAATTTGGATATATTTGCATTGTTCAGTTTTTATTTTGGAAGTAGATGTTTTTTTTTTCTCCAAAGAATGTTTTTTTTTTAAGTCAAAAAGTAAATAGGATGCAAGTGAAACTGAGGTCAAAGTAAATATTTTGAAAGGAGTAACAGTGAAACTCTGGGAAGTAGTGGTCTGGATCAGAGGTACAGCAGGTTGGAGATGATACTTTATCTTTTCCAGCTATTTTTTCTTTGCATTTTCCGTTGGAACTAATTGACTTCTGTGATGAAAAACATGCAGCTGGCAACACAGCAGAGAGTGAGGAATTGGGAAGATTGGCGGTGGAGGTGAGAGAAAGGTTGAGAAGAAGAGAGTTAAGGATCTCACACCACTCCTGCCATTTTTCTATTATAATATTCCCTAGCCTGCCATTTCAGGCGACTGGTGAACCAGTTCCCAGATCCAGGCTTGCTTCTGAACAGCTGATCTCACTAAGTTTTAAAAGGAAAATTCGGTAGGAATAAGAGTGAGGGGCAGAAAGTAGGGAGGAAGCAAACCCACAGTTTATTTGTTAATTTATTTGCCACCCATCTTACTGTGGGGGATTAATGACCATGGAATAGAAACACTGAATACCTGTAAGGTAGGGACATCAGAGTACTGATCAGCAAAACTTCTTTAGAAAAAAGAGCTTGCTTGTTTCAGATGCTACTGTAAGGAAGACAGTGGCATGACTGGAAGATCCTGATGCTTTGAGCAGTTTAAAGAGCAAATGGCAAAATCATGAGTAGTAATAATCAAATATAAAATTAATTAAAATGTATAAAACATCTAGTAGATATAGAAGAATGAATAGTTCTGTCATTTGTATTGAACTGAAGTGGTTTGGCATTTTTTCCTTGCTATAATGTAAGTTTTTTGAAACAGCACAAAAGCGTTTTAAAGATTGCAAAAACAATATAAATGTACAGATCCCCTGCACACTATTTTTACACTGAAAAACTATAATAGGTAGTCTTTCAGATATGACCATAATAGAGTCTACCCATTACAGTTGTAAGTCATGATGGTCATAAATCAGGTCACCCACATCGCCAACCCAATTTTGTGACCCTTTTTGTGATGGTTGTTAAGTGAATCAATAGTTTGTTACAGACTGGTTTTGCCAAAAACCAGAAGTAAATGCCAATTTTCAGCAGAACCATCATAAAACAAGGTCAGGCAACTGCAGGATGCTACAAACAGCTATTAATATGGGCCTGTTGCCCAGCACCTGAAATGTCACATGACCATGGGCGTGAAGGGAGGGAACCTCGAATATTGGTTGTAAGTACTCCCCAGGGATGTCCATTGTAACTTTGAACAGTTGCTAAGCAATTGATCGTAAGTCAAGGACTACCTGTATTGGTCTGTGGCTGTAGAGATAATGGCTATGTTTCTGTAATGTGCTTAGTTACTGAACTGACCTATTTTTCTAAGTTCAGAAAATATATTGAACACATAACATACAAAGGAATTTTCCCCATTATTTAGTTGAAGTTATCTCCACCCATGCTTGAATAGCAGGTAAACTGGGCTATAATGGATTGGTTATCCCTGTAGCCTATCTTGCTTCTATTGCTTCTGTTCCAGATGTTGCAATCCCTCTGACTTAAACACACCCAAGTCTCAAAGATTTAATCCAGTTTCAAAGCTATCCTTGGAATGTGTCAAAATAAGGTGGAAAATACTGTGTCAAACTAAGAAGAGGTAAAGATGACTTAAGACTCACTCAAAGGGTTGGGACAAGAAGAAGGCAACATCAAAGGTATACATTAGAAAAAAGATGTTGCCAGGGCATGTTTGTGCCATTTTTAGATACAAATGGAGAAGGACCCTAAATCATATGAAAACCCTGCAAGGGTAAACTATCAGGCTCCAAAGGTAGAAATAAGATGCCAGGTTGGTGAATAAACTGGTGGACACCATAGAGGCTTATGCAGGTGATGTGTTCTCGAGCAGACAATGAATTACAGAGGTAGATTATAACGGTAAGTATTTATTTACCTCACAGCTACAGCTCTAACACAATTCAGAAGAAGTACAATACGAAGAACCTCGAACTCAGCCTGACAGCTCTTTTTATACCAACTGTCAGACGGCTTAACCAATAGGAACATCCAACGTTACAAAGGATCCCAACGGGCCAATTCTCTTGAGCATGCTCAGAACACAACATTCCTTTCCCCTGGAATGGTGCATGCATAATCCTCGAGGTATGCGGGTCGATGTCGGAGACACCCTGAGCGCCTTGGGCTCGCCCTAGGCAGGTGTTCTGGCTGGACAGGGACATTCCTACCCCTAGGACTTTCCACAGACCGATCTTCAACTGGATCAACATGCGCCGGCCCTGGACTGTCTTCCTGTACCCTGGGTGAGTATTCTTGAACTGCCCCTCTGCTACTGGTAGGTGTTGGATTGCACGGTTCGTTATTCTGATCGGGAGAATGGGTGTCCCCAAACCCCAGCTCAACCCTATCCATACCCCTGTCCGTCTGTTCACTAAGCTCGGTAGGCGACACCTTCCTAGCCCTGATTTGATCCTGGTGCCGACGCCAGACTCTACCTTGACCCATATCTATTTTATAAGAACACGGCCCGGTTACATCTATCACCCGTCCGGGAATCCACAATGGGGAACCCCCATAATTCCTGGCATAAACTGAATCCCCCACCCCGAAGGGTCTGGTTGTACTATGGGAGTCCAGAGGTTTATTAGGGGCATATAGAGGATGCAAATGATCCAAAACGGTCCGTAAACGCCGGCCCATAAGTAACTCTGCGGGGCTCCGGTTCATGACCGGGCAGGGTGTCGTGTGCTGCACTATCATATACTCAGCCAAATGCTCCGGCCACGTACCCGGGCCCATACGGCCAAGCGCGTTCTTTGCTGAGCGAACAGCCCTTTTCGCAAGGCCGTTAACTGCTGGGTGGTAAGGCGAGATGAGGCAATGCCGAATGCCCAGCCTTGCCAGGAACAGCTCGAGCACTGATGCCGTCAGTTGCGGACCATTATCCGACACCAGAAGGTCGGGCAACCCATGTGTGGCAAAAAGTGCGCGCAAAACCCTTATGACAGCGTCGGATGTGGTGGAGTGTATTAGCACCAATTCCACCCATTTCGAATACGCATCTACAACCACTAAGAACATCTGCCCATGGAAAGGGCCAGCAAAATCTAAATATATGCGGGACCACGGACCCATAGGTTCCTCCCACTCACGGGCTTTTTCTTTAGGGGGCAGTGGTTGTGACTCCTGACAACGCTGACAAGAGGCCACCCAATCTGTGATGCTTTTATCTAGGCTGGGCCACCAGACGTCACTCCTTCCCATAGCTTTCATCTGGACAATACCGGGGTGACCGGCGTGTAGCGAGACAAGAACGGTCTTTCGAAGTGGCTGTGGGACCACCACCCAGTGACTCCAGAGTAAACAACCCCCTTGGGCTGACAATTCCAGTTTCCTGGAAACATACGGTTGCCAGAGGGACCCCAATTTCCCTGAAGGCCACCCCCTTTTAACCCAGTCCAGGACTTCAGAGAGTTCAGGGTCACGAGCGGAGTGGCGGGCAATGTCAGCAGCAGTTAAGGCAAAAGAAGAACTGTCAATCAAAAACACAGCCGAAGCAGGTGCTGGGTCACATAAGAAGGTGGTCACGGGGCAACGACTCAGAGCGTCTGCATGGGCCAGATGCTTCCCAGGCACGTAGGTAAGTGTATATTGGTAAGCAGCCAAAAAAACAGACCAACGGGTAAACCTGGGGGACAGGATTTGGGGGGTTTGTCGATCACCCGCAAGCAAACCTAGTAAAGGCTGATGGTCCGTAGCTAAGGTAAACGGGTGACCATAAAGGTAGTAATGAAAACGCTTTACCCCCGCCACAAGTGCCAAAGCCTCCTTGTCCAGTTGTGAGTAATTCCGTTCAGCGGGAGCCAAGGTACAGGAAAAAAATGCCACAGGGGCTTCGGACCCATTCGGAAACCTGTGACTAAGGACGGCGCCGACCCCATATGGGGAGGCATCACAAGCTAGAATAAGTGGAAGATTTTCACAATACTGAGTTAGAACAGAATTTGACATAAGCAATTGTTTGACCGCTCGAAAGGCAGCAGCGGCTTTCGCGGTCCTGTTCCATGGAGCACCCCGGTCCAACAGCCGGTGGAGGGGCTCTGCCACAGATGCCTTATGGGGTAGAAAAACAGCATAAAAGTTTAAAAGGCCGAGGAAGGCTTGAAGTTCAGATTTGCACGTAGGAACGGGAGCGTCCAGGATAGCTTTAGTTTTCACTTCCGTAGGATGAATTCCTTTGCTATCGATTAAGAACCCCCAAAATTCAACTTGAGGTACAGCAGTGCTACACTTAGACTTCTTAACTTCGAGTCCTACACTCCTAAATTTGGACAGGACACAACGAAGGCGGTCCATCAGCTGAGATGTGCTGGTTGCAGAGACCAGCACATCTTCAAAATACGGTAGCACTCCGGGAATTCCATGGAGGAGCTTCTCCATCAAACTTTGGAAAATTCCCGGGGCTACGCTCATGCCGAATTGCGGTGGCATCGGAAGGCTCCCCGATGCGTGACAATGGTCTGTGCAGTGGCCGTCTCATCATCCACAGGCAACTGCTGGTATGCCTGTGCTAAATCTAACTTGGCAAAGACTGACCCGCTCCCCAAGGAATGTAGCAAATGCTGCACTACCGGAACGGGATAAGCATGTGACAACAATGCCTGATTAATAGTAGCCCGGTAGTCTGCACAGATTCGGATTGAACCATCCACCTTAATGGCGATGACGGTTGGAGTCTCCCAGGGGGCGTAATCAACAGGTTCTAGGACCCCCTGTGCAATGAGTTTGTCCAATTCTGCGTCCACCTTTCGACGCAACGCCAAGGGAACACGGCGTGGTTTTAGTCTTCGCGGTTGGACCTGGGGATCCAAACTAAAAGAAACAGGGGTGCCTGTATATTTTATTTATTTATTTGTTTGTTCGTTTGTTTCCACTTCTATACCGCCCTTCTCCAATAGGACTCAGGGTGGTGAACAGCCAGAGTAAAAAACAGAACATACAAAATTTAAAAAACAGTTTAAAATGATTAAATATTTTTGGCCGAAATTTAAAAACAACCCAATTTAAAATCAGTTTAAAATTTAACTCAAGCCAGCCCAGCTAGTTGAAATAAATAAGTTTTCAGGGCCCGACGAAAAATCCGGAGGTCTGTTATTATACGTATCTCTGGGGGGAGGTTGTTCCAGAGGGTGGGCGCCGCCACAGAGAAGGCTCTCCCCCTGGGGGGTCGCCAGCTGACATTGTCTGGTGGACGGCACCCTGAGGAGGCCCACTCTGTGCAAGCGTACTGGCCGGTGGGAGGCTATTGGTAGCAGAAGGCGGTCTCGTAAATACCCCAGCCCTAAGCCATGGAGTGCTTTAAAGGTTGTCACCAACACCTTGAAGCGCACCCGGAAGACCACTGGGAGCCAGTGCAGCTCGCGCAGGAGAGGTATCACATGGGAGCGTCCCGTCGCCCCCATAATCCCCCACGCGGCCGCGTTCTGGACCAGCTGGAGCCTCCGGGTGCACCCCAGGGGGAGCCCCATGTAGAGAGCGTTGCAGTAGTCCTGGCGGAAAGTGACGAGTGCCTGAGTGACTGTGCGTAGAGAGTCCCGATCTAGAAAGGGGCGTAACTGGCGTATCAGGCGAACCTGATAAAAAGCCCCCCTAGCCACGGCCGCCAAATGATCTTCTAAAGACAGCCGTGCGTCCAGGATGCCCAAGTTATGAGCCCTCTCTGTGGGGGCGAGTGATTCGCCCCCAATAGCCAGCAATGGCGTCACCTGGCTATATCGGGACGCTGGAAGCCACAGCCACTTGGTCTTGGAGGGGTTGAGTCGGAGCCTGTTTCTCCCCATCCAGGCCCGCACGGCCTCCCAGGCACTGGAACATCACTTCAAAGGCATCGTTGGGGTGGCCTGGGGTGGAGATGTACAGCTGGGTGTCATCAGCGTACTGATGGAACTCCACCCCGAAGCCATGGATGATCACACCCAGTGGCTTTACATAAATGTTGAACAGAAGGGGCGAGAGGACCGACCCTTGTGGCACCCCACAAGCAAGGTGCTTCGGGGTCAACCGCTGCCCCCCTGTCAACACAGATTGTGACCGGTCAGAGAGGTAGGAGGAGAACCAACGCAAAACGGTGCCCCCCACCCCCAACCCCTCCGACCGGTGCAACATGATACCATGGTCGATGGTATCAAAAGCGGCTGAGAGGTCTAACAGGACCAGGATAGAGGAGCAACCTCTATCCCGAGCCCTCCAGAGATCATCTACCAAAGCGACCAATGCTGTTTCTGTGCTGTGCCCAGGCCAGAAGCCGGACTGGAGCGGGTCTAGATAGACAGCTTCATCCAGGTACTGGGGAAGCTGCTGCATTACCACACTCTCAACAACCTTCGCAACGAAGCGAAGGTTGGAGACTGGACGTTAGTTAGCCAAAACAGCCGGATCCAGAGAGGGCTTCTTGAGGAGGGGCCTCACAACCACTTCTTTCAAAGCGGCCGGCAGGACCCCCTCACTCAAAGAAGCATTAACAATCTTCTGGAGCCAGCCTCGTGTCACCTCCCGGGAAGCCAGTACCAACCAGGAGGGACATGGGTCCAATAAACATGTGGTCGCGTTCAGCCATCCCAGGACCCTGTCCATGTCCTCGGGAGCCACAGGATCGAACTCCTCCCAGATAACACTCTCAAGACCTGCCTCAGTCATCCCATCCGGACATACCCAGTCAGAGGCCAGCCCTTCCCGAATCTGAGCGATTTTGTCATACAGATACTGCACAAAATCCTCAGTTCGGCCCTGCAAGGGGTCATCCTGCACTTCCAGATGGAGGAGGGAGCGGGTTACTCTAAACAGGGAGGCCGGGCGATTATCTGATGACGCGATAAGAGTGGCAAAATAGCTAGATTTCACCGCTTTTATCGCCACTAGGTAGGTCTTAATATGAGACCTCACCAGTGTTCGGTCGGATTCGGAGTGGCTGGTCCTCCAACTACTCTCCAGGAGTCTTTTCCGGCGCTTCATCTCCCTCATCTCCTCGGAGAACCAAGGAGCTAGGTGAGTTCGGTGCCGGGTCAGAGGCCGCAAAGGCACGACACGGTCCAAAGCCCCGGCAGCAGCACTATCCCAGGCAACCACCAGGTCTTCAGCCGAGTCATGAGCCAGAGTCTCAGGAAATGGCTCAAGCTCCATCTGGAACTTATCAGGGTCCACCAGGCGCCTGGGGCAGAACCACCTGGTCAGTCCCGCCTCCCTGCAGCGGGGTGCAGCAGTTAGAAAGTCCAGTCGAAGGAGCGAGTGGTCAGACCATGACAAGAGTTCGATGGCTATATCCCCTATATCAAGGCCACTCAACCACTGACCAGAGACAAAAACTAAGTCCAGAGTGTGTCCACCTGTGTGAGTGGGGTCATGAATTAACTGAGTAAGCATTTTCACAACTGGTCATCAAATACCCCTGGGAATTCCTTACATAATTCGTCAAGTTCAGTAGACCTAATGGCATTTACGCCCTGAACGGTGAGACCTAATGCATCGAACCAATTAAGCCCTAGGAGGCTTGGTAGTGGCCCATCCACAACCACCAATGATAAATATCCAGCAAATCTCTTAAAACGAACCCTGAAAGAACCAGAGCCCACCACGGGAATTGCCCCCCCCCTTGGTAATCTCGCAGAATCACATTCCAAGGGTCTAGCCTCCTTTTTGAAATCTTCGGAACAAGACGTTTTATGGTGGCCCAGGATATGATGGAGGTGGCTGACCCTGTGTCCACCTACATGCGGCACGGCCTTCCCTCGATGTACACAGTGAGGTGGATTTTATTTTTAATGAGCCCTTCATCTGGAATGACCATATGGACTGTGGAGAAGCTCCGGGCATCGCGGCTGCGCTCTGTCATCGGGCAGAATCGCCGTTGTCCTTCCTGGTTACTAGGAACCCTCGCTCTCGACTGCGGCTGCGCAGACCGGCAGGCTCTTGCTATGTGGCCTTGCCGGCCACATCGGCGGCAGACAGCGTCTTTAAACCTGCACGAGGCATGTAGATGGTCCCCTCCGCAACTATAACACTCAGTGACTGCTCCTCTCAGTGACTTAGCCACGGACGTTTTAGCTCTCGCCTCATGTACTCTGCAGACAGATCTCGCCATCTGAGTCAGATAGGCTGCCCTCACTTGTCTCATTCACTAATAAAGCTTCCCTATTTGGCTTGGGTGGGCTTTGTCCCCGGGGCAGCTCCGCAATTGATAGATTAGCCAATTCTGCCACGCAGGCCTCGTCAAGCGCCATTTGGAACGTCAGTTCATGGTTCACAATTAAACGCCTTTTAAGGTTCTGATCTCTCACTCCGCTCACTAGCCTGTCTAAGAGATAGTCATCCAGGTTCACGAACTCGCAATGGCACGCAAGCTTCCTTAATGTGGCGACATATTGGTTTATTGTCTCCCCAGGGGCTTGATCCCTATGGTAGAATTGCTGTCTGCGGGCAATCCTAGAAGGCGCAGGGGCGTAATGGCGTTTCAATTTATTCATAAAAGCCTCCCACGTTCCAGCATGTATGGATTGAGGGGCCATCAACGTCATAGCGGTATCGAACATTTCGGCCCCACAGAAACTGAGGAAATATGCGTGTTTGCGCTCGGCAGACAAGTTCGTGTAGTCGTTTGCAATTAAAAAACAGTCAAAACGGGCCACATATGCCTCCCAAGTCTCAGTAGCCGGATTGAACGGAGGAAATGTCTGTGAGGACGCCATTATCATTGCGTCTTAAGACTCACGCTTCTCCTCACCTCAGGCTGTCAGTTTACCTCAGGCTCAACTCACACCTACTATTGTTAATTTGGCAGATTCAACATCCCACCTTCATCGCCAGTGGTGTGTTCTTGAGCAGACGATGAATTACAGAGGTGGATTATAACGGTAAGTATTTATTTACCTCACAGCTACAGCTCTAACACAATTCAGAAGAAGTACAATACGAAGAACCTCGAACTCAGCCTGACAGCTATTTTTATATCAACTGTCAGACGGCTTAACCAATAGGAACATCCAACGTTACAAAGGATCCCAACAGGAGCCAATTCTCTTGAGCATGCTCAGAACACAACAGCAGGAGTCCCTGGTGTGTAAGGAAATTTCACGGCAACAGGCAACATTAACACAAACAAATGAAAAGAGCATTTTTACTTAAAAGAATTTAGGCTCCTGCTGTAGCAATCAAATTCTTATCTTCCTCTCTATGGCAAGTTTTCATACAGTACATAACAATGTCCTGCATTGAATGTATAATAACAAATAAAATAAAATGCTTTTCTAGAATAATCCCCCAGCAGCACTAGGGATGGGGAGATTAGGCTGAATATGAACTGCAGATGTAGTTGTTCAAATTATTTCTCAAATAAATGACTGGTAATGTAGTCGACCTTACACATTATTATTGCTAATGAAATTTGCATTTTTACTGACAATTTCCTTCCCAAATGAACTCACGGAATTACACACATTACAGCTTCATATATCGCAACTCAATCTCCTTTATGCATATGGTATTTTTGTGCCTGGGTGAAGCCAGCAAACCTAAACTGATGAATGTGTTGCCATTCTAAACAACAGAATACTGTAAAAAAAAAAGGGGGGGGTGAGACACATGCATTGCTGTTGCATAAAAAAAAATCAAAAGCCTAAAGAAGAATAAGCCAACAAATAACCTTTCCCTTCCCTGAAAAATTAGTACAAACTGAGTGAGAATAGAAAGAGAGTTGCAGATAATCACGTTTGCTTTTTAGTAAAACAAACAAACAAAAACTCCTGCCAGGAATTATTCAGTCTTTCATAGTCTGTACCTATATTGGATCAGCCACTTAAACAGAAGGAAAGACAAGAACTTCTGGATTGAGTCCAGAGTGGGATAAACAGAATCTACTGTTCCCGCGGGTGGGGCCAGGATTAGCATCTAATGATGGGATTATATTGTAACCCAATAGAAGCCAAGAGGGACAGAGGAAACTGTATCAAAGATAGCATTTGACCCAGTCCTTGGAAGACTTAGGTCTAGGTGAAGGGAAGGTGATTCCAGTTACTTCACAAAAGACTTTCCACTCTTAGGAAAATATGCTAAATATGTATCTTCTTATCTACCCTGAAAAATTAGTAACAGTGATTGGGCAGGTGTGTGTGGGGAACAATGAGGAGATGATATTAATCTGAACATCCTATTTTTTTAAAAAAAGAAAAACAATTTTTGGAAATGTGTACGAAGCTTATATATGCCGAGTTGTGTAACTTTTTAAGAAACTTTTAAAAAACCATGCTTTATAAGAAATTAGAAGTCTGAAGGAGGATTGTAATATATTCCTGATGGTTATATATCCTTTAATTCTTAGAAGGAAATATTCTTACTTTAGTCTAAAGAAGTGCAATTCTAAATGGCATGTAAGGCTTAGGGAAACCAAGCAGATTGCTTACTTCAGATTTCCCTTTGAACACATAAACTGGTGGTGGAACCAAGCCAGAGAGAGCATGATAAAGTAGGGTGCATGAGAATAAGCCTGTCTTCACATAGATGAAGGGTTTACAATTTATATTAAATTATGATCTAAAATAATTTTATATAAAATGATGTACCATGGGTATTTAACACCTGATAAATTGTCAGACATATACAAAAGTATTTCAAATCTATGTTGGAAAAGTAAATATAAAGAAGGACATTTTTGCTATCTTTGATGGACATGATAGCAATAGCCTTTAGATTTATATACCACTTCACAGTGCTTTACAGCCCTCTCTAAGCAGTTTACAGAGTCAGCATATTGTCCCCAACAATCTGGGTCCTCATTTTACCGACCTCGGATGGACGGAAGGCTGAATCAGCCTTGAGCCTGGTTAGTTAGTTAGTTTAGTTTATTTGATTTATATACCGCCCTACTCCCGAAGGACTCAGGGCGGTGAACAGCCAAGCAATAAAATACATAAATATACAAAATTTAAAACCAGATAAAATCAAATTAAATCATTTTGGCCCAGACAGATTAAAACACCCCAATAATTTAAAAACAGATTTAAAATTTACATATTAAAAGAGGGAGGAGATTAGGCCAAGCCCGCTTGATGGAATAAAAAGGTGGTGAGATTTGAACTGCCAAATTGCAGTCAGCTGGCAGTTAGCAGAAGTAGCCTGCAGTACTGCATGGTAACCACTATGCCACCTAAAGAAATACAAGATAGGATTCATATTTTAATGTAGAAGAATCTTAAAGTGAATATAAAAATTAAACCAGATACTTTTCTTTTAGGCTTAATGGACAAAGAACTTGGGAAAAAAAGTCTGGAACCTTGCTTTTATATATATTGACAGTAGCAATAATTCTTTATGTACAAAAAAATGGAAAGATACTTTAATTCCCATGATGGATGAATGGCTGGAAAAATTGATGGAACTAGCAGAGATAAATTAATTGCTCTTATCAAGAAAAGAATTCATCTAACTTTTTTCTGTTGAAAAACTGCTTCTGGATTTTTTGCTTGAGATGGAAAAAAAATGAAATATTGACTTTGGGTTTTGCTAATTAGATAAATTTTTTGTTATAGCAATGGCTAGTGCATATTATGTAAAAGTAAAAGGTCGAGCTCTAGTGTTATTATTCTACTGTGCTAAAAAGAGTTGGAAGTCAAAGTTTTTTCTTTCTTTATCTTGCACTTCTTTCTTTCCTTTTTTCCCTCCCCCATTTTTCTACTATTTTCATCTTCATTTGTATTTTATATTTTAATAAGCTTAATTAAATTAAATTAAATTAAAATTAAACATGATGGCAAAGCATGAGCAGGCTCTACATATGATGAAAACGTGAGCGCTCTGATGGTGTCTTGGATTAAGGCGATTCAACCACACTATGAATGATGACATCCAATGTTGACTGGGAGTCACACCAACCATAGCAAAGCCAGGGGAAGGAAGACTTAGATGGTGAGGACAGCCATGAGTCTGGACCCTGCTGGCCGGCGATCCCATGGCAGACCCAAGAAACGGTGGATGAATCGCATTAAGGAGTACATGTAATGTGTGGGCATCACCCCTGAAGATGCCCTGGACCGAGACAAATAGAGATGGCTTTGCCGACAAGCAGACCCTGTCATATTGTGCTAATAACACTAGGAAGAAGAACTTGTTTAATAAAATTATCTAAAAAGAGGGAATAAGTCTGGTTTTCCCCTCATACAATTCTGTTTGTTGCATCAGAGGAGTGCTATTATTTTTGCTGTCATCACATAAAGTCTCTGAAAGAGGATAATTCGATAAATAAACCAGGTAAATCGACACATAAATAGAGCCTGGTCATTTATGGCTTGAGTGACAGTTCTGGATTGGTTGGTTCAGTGATCCTTTAGTTTGCTTTCTTATCTGTCCATGATATTCTCAGGAATCTTTTTCCAACGCCTCCCCCCCCCCATTCAAAACCATCAATACTCTTCCTATCTTGTCTCTTCAAAGCCCAACTTTCACTTCCATAAAGTATCACAGGGAATACCGTGGCTTACACAATTTTGATCTTTGTAGATATACACACATATCATGGCATTTGAATATCTTTTCCAAGTGCTTCATGGCTGGTCTACCAAGTGCTAGACAGCAACATATTTCTTGAGTGGGAATGTTAAACAGGTGCTTTTAATGTAATAAGCTTTAGCTTTTTTCCCAAGGTGGACTTATTGTGAATGTATGACTTTTCTTACATACAGTTGCTGCTGGGAGTGATAGCACTGATGATATTACCTAATTTGGGTAATGAAACAGAAGCTCAGAGAACACCAAGCCCCGCCTCATGTTGAGAGTGAGTCAAGAAGAAGATTCATTTCAGTCTGAATTTTCTAAAGGACTTGATATTGCTGAAATGAAGATGATGATTGCTGGAATACTTGAAACGAGCTCTATAAATCCTTGATGTTATTGTGATCCTGTCTTGGGAGAAGGACAAAGAAGGAAAGGCAACAAAATGAGATTTCCATTCCATTTGCAGTATTATCTACTGTAATTCTCCCCACCCATTCCTGTCCTTTCAGGGCCACTTATAGAATCAGATGTGTATACTCTTTCTAACAGGGAGGAAAATGGCCAATTTCTTTGTCAGGATATAGGTACATGTGAGAGAACATGGCCTTGTAGCATTGTGGTGGCTACCTCTGGCCCAAAAGTGGCCCAGCTGATTAGATTGATGGCTTCCTGACGTCAGATGCAATCCGTTAAAAGGTATTTATCTCAGGCTTGGGCCAAAGCTGTGGGTGAGATTAAAAGAGATTGAGGCCAAGATAATCCTACAGCAGCATCCCAGAGCATACCACTGCCAAAATGCTTTTGCCAGCCCACCTTCTTCTTCTGGTAACAGATAAAAAAATTGTCAGAATCACTACCCAAGAAAGTGAGATCCCATTTTTACCCCTACCCAGGTGCATGAGAGAAAGTCTTGCAGTGCCTGCCTTTGCTTTCACAATCCTTTTCTAGACCCGTTCAAAACTGCACATATGTTCTCCTCTCTGGATTATTTTAGCTGTATCAGTGCAATATTAATGCAACAGAAATCAATTATATCAGCCTCTCTTGTTTTCTTTTTCCCTTTAAACAAAGCACATTATCATCTATCCTCTCCCTAGCCACCTGCTTTGCATTAAGTCTCAATCCGATTTATCCAACTCACTAGTGTCTGATTTAATTTGCCTGATGCTGCTCATGGAGTTGTTCCCACCCCTTGCCCTTCAGTGTCCCAGCTCCCCCAGGGAGATCTATCCAGGATGAGGATGAGACACTGAGAGTGAGCGAGAGGCATCAAGTGTGTAGACTGACGGCTAGTGCAGGAACAGCTGAAGGGAACTACCGGTGTAACCTGGGTCTCCTGCCCAGAGGGATCGGCTTTCCCCCTCTTCCAAGAAGCCACCCCTTAGATTACGGTAAGACTGCTGTGATGCTCTCTTTTCTCTATGTTCTTGAGAATTGGCACTCTCTGGCTTCTCTTTCTGACTTGGGGTGTAAATAAGGTTCTTGAGTATCTGCCTTGGAATGTATTAAAAAAAAAAAAGGCTACTGGATATCTGCCTGAAAAGAAAGACTTAACTTGAGAAGATTAACAATAGGCCATTTTGTTAGAATCATGGCCTTTCTCAGAGCCACCTTCACATGTTAATTTCAAAACTATAGAGACTGTGAATGGGGAAATATGCCTTTTTAAAGGTGATGCTTCAATGTTCAACCATGAACCAATTTCCTGAGCCATTAAGGCTGTAAGTTAAAAGACTCTAGTAAAGTGATATTATAGATGTTTTTCCATCCATTTGTACTAGTATGCAGGAAATACACTTCCAGCATAAAGCAGGATCTCAGAGGCAGTTAGATTAATGCTTTTCAGGGCAGAAATTTATTTATTTATTTATTTATTATTGAATTTCTATACCGCCCTTCTCCCTGAGGACTCAGGGCGGTGTACAGCCAAAATTAAAAAAACATGCAGGACAAATATTAACAAACAATTAAAAGATATATAAATTTGGCCCAATTAAAACTCATTACCAATTAAAACGTTTAAAACATTTAAAACAGTTAAAAATTTCATCTTAAGCCAGCCCGGCTTGTTTAAATAAATGGGTTTTAAGGGCACGACGGAAGGCACTGAGGTCCTGGATTCTCCTTATCTCTGGGGGGAGCTGATTCCAGAGGGTAGGTGCCCCCACAGAGAAGGCTGTCCCCCTGGGGGTCACCAGCCTACACTGTCTGGCTGATGGCACCCTGAGGAGGCCCTCTCTGTGGGAGCGCACGGGTCGATGGGAGGTCGTCGGTAGCAGCAGGCGGTCTCGAAGATAGCTAGGCCCTATGCCATGGAGCGCTTTGAAGGTGATAACCAGCACCTTGAAGCGCACCCGGAAGACCACCGGGAGCCAGTGCAGCTCGCACAGATACATAGGAACTTGGTTCCCATCACAAAATCTTTAGTACATGTGCCTTGAGCGTATCCATCAAATAGGAAATTATAGACACACCTGCACAGTATGTTTTGTGTTCTCATTCTTTTGGAGAGAAGGTGTTTTGAAAGAAGAGCTGCAGGACAGAAAATAGATAAGGGTAATTTTTTTCATCCTTTTTGGCAAGAAGTGGTTAATCTACCCAGTTTTATAGGAAGTCACCACAGTGATCAATTACTAGCTGCCCAAAAATGATATGGACTTCCAAGTCCTCTGTTAATCTTCCATTTTTCCATATTTTTCCTTTTCAATTGTTTAGCATGGACCTCACAAAAATGGTCTCCCTCAAGAGGGAGAAAATGGGTTGTTGAATGAATTAATAGTGGAGGAGTTTAGGTTATCTATTATGTATCCCCCTGATATTGCTCATTTTTTTTACCCAAGAAGGCAATCATTTCAATTAGCGAGTATCCTTTGCATCTGTCTAAAAGTCCTTCTACCATACATGAGGTTAAGAATTACACCCCCCAAAATAATTTCTTAATGTTTCTACCCTTACTTGTCTTTATCTGTTATCAGATCCAATAAAAGGAAACATAAAGGAGGATAATGTGATATCAAATAAATTCCCAGTTTAGGAATAAGGGAATATACAGGTAGAATAAGAAGGATCTGACTCTGTTTTTCTTACCACTCTTCAATGAAAGCCTGAGGAGTATTTGTATTTAGAAAAAGCTATTCAAATCCCTTGGAAGTCCACTGATAAACAGCAAAATACACTGCAGCAGCTGGTAGATGATTGCTTTTTCAGACAGAACAGGCAATAAAGACCAGTCAAGGGTCTTACTGCTTTGTTTTTGAGGTGTTTCCCCTAGATAAATGGGTAATTATTTTGTGGACACCTGTATTCCCATCACTGTTCAGCCAGGAAGTGCTCTAAGAGAATTTCAACCAGAAATCTTTCAGCCAAACAGATGCAAGGGACTTATATATGTTGTACCTAGCGGTGTAGAGGAAAGATTCAATGCTTTCAATTCTTTTGATTAAAGAGAGAGGCATATGAAACCCTGAAATATTTCCCTGACTGAAGTCCAACTATTATGTGTTGTCCAATGTAATAGCCCAAAAAGTGCAGGCAACTTTGTTGCTCTGGAAGAAAACATCCATCCCAAACGATCTAAGCCTATTAATGTTTTAATATGATGAGTAAGCTTTGACTTGCTTAAAATTACCATTCAGATTTAAGCAACAAAAAAGGGATGTATTAGAAGCTGCTACAATAAAGTAAATTTAGAAAGTGTTGTTATAAAACTGTTTCCAGGTATTGCAGTTTGCGTTAGTATTTTGTTTTATTCTCCCTCCCTTTCTCTTTTCAAGTTTTGCCTCTTTGAATGAGAATTATGTGATACATACCATAAAGCTTTAGCTGTTTTAGGATTTATAATTAGTCCCAACATAGGCATTATAACACTGTTCTGTTCAGATTTTATCAAATGTGGATGTCCACTAAACTTGGATAAGTTTAAGGCATTGTATTTTACCATTATTATAAATGGTCCTAGGCGTCAGTCTATTACAGATTACTATTACTATTACAGATACTTGATTGGACAGAGAATTACTGTCTCTCTGCCCTGAAACCTGCTTGATGAGCAATTTTCTTCTTGTATGTCCACCCAGCTATACTCAAAAGGCATCTCTACATTTAAAGGCCAGCATTCACTTTGTGTAGCTGTGGGTTAGAAAAGAGACAAAGCTGGTAGGGAAATGGAAAGTTATTCTTATCCCTCACTGTGGCTTCATGTCCTAAGGTGGGAACAATTGGTCCCTTGGAGAGATTTAAAGGTTCTCCTGGAGACCTGAGTCTAAGCTCTTCTGTACTCTTCTGCTATATTTAGCTCTTCCTATCCTTTCTTAGAAGTGACCCTGTGTCCCAACCTAGGATTCTCCTGACAGTTCAGCAACTCTTCCACCAGGTGAGCATAGCTTCTTCTGCAAAGGAATATTCAGGCTTAAAAACAGAAGAGGAAGGAGAGAAAGAGAGAAAGAGAATCTAAGAAACATCAAATTAGGAGAACATAAAGCTACATTCATCTGAAAAGACGAAGCTATTGGCCAATTAAACTATTGCTCCAATACATTTTGGTTGCAAATAAGCTCTATTACTGTAGAGACCTTACTTCTGAGTAGGTTCATTTAGGATAGCAGCCTTAATATTAATTGCAATACATATCTCTCTAAAATAAATACAACAGTAAAACAATACTGCTTAGTACCTGCATTATTATTCCAGTAATCCTCACTAAATTTGGAAGTCGGTGGCTAGGAAAGAGCAGCATACTAAAGTTCATCTTCTTCCACAATAATGGTAATATCTGCACCAAGGGCTTTCCAGTTCACAGTTTATAGATTTGGATACAGTGCAATGTTGCACTGACAATGGAGAAACATGAAATCTCTTCCCATATCCCCCCAAAACCCACTTTTCTAAGCTGTTTATGTATTCATTTGTTTGTTTGTTATACTTGTATCCCTTATTTCCTCCAGAATCTCAAGACAGCATTTATAATTATAGAGCTGGAATATTTTCATAGTATTTATGTAACATGTATGATGGAGGGAACATCTATATTGAGCACTCTCCTATATTCTGGTCTTGTAAATTGCTAAACATATCAAAGAAAAGGGAAGGACCAGCAGGTAGATTGTACTAGTTGGAGTACAGCAAAATCTCAAGCCAGATCTCAAGCCAGATAAGTTGGGTCATGATTCAGACCAGGTCTTAAAACAAAGCAGAGCAGGAACAGGAGGAAAGCAAAGCTACACTTGAAATATTGCATACAGTTCTGGTCAGCACAATTGTAAAAAGATACAAAAAAATAAGTGATGGATGAAAGCTTGTTTAAAGAGAGGTCAAACCTAGAAATAAGGATACATTTTCTGATAGTGAGAACAATTACTCAATGGAATAGCTTGCCTCCCAGAGTTGTGGGTGCTCCATCACTGGAAGTTTTCAAAAATAGACTGGACCACCATTTGACCAGGATAGTATAAGATCTCCTGCCTTCAGCAGGAGGTTAGACTAGAAAACCTCCAAGGTCCCTACCAGCCCTATGATTCTAAGTTCTCAAAGGTGGTATAGAAAAGAGGTAAGGACAAGACAAACTTTTGCCCAGTCAAAGAAATATCCAACTGTTCTGTTGCATTAGATGTACAGCAGAAGAGACCATCTCTACTTTTTTACAACTTTGCTTAGGATATATTTTCAACATACACAGCCACTTTTTTTAATTACTTCCTTTCACACTGCTTCTCCCACTATTAAAAAATACAAGAGGTGTTTTGTGCTCCCTAATATACTTCAACCAGTTTCCAAGAACAGAACATCTTGAATTATTTTCCTCCAGAACAGTATGAGAATTCAGATGAGCCCCTATGAGCAAAACCTTGCCAAATGTTGCAGATGAAAATGGATCTCCAAGCCTTTCTACTGCAAAAGGATTAACTCTGTCAGGCAGAAGAGCTAAGGCCCGAAGACGGCAAGAAAATGGGAAATGGCAAGAAATGAAGACTTTCTATTGTTGACATTAATCTTTATGTTACTGAAGAAGGAATGTAAATGAAGTCAGTCATAACACATACTTTCTAAAGGCAACAAAGGATACATAAAGAAATAATATAAAAAGAGAATTTTCATAAAACACAAAGATTAACAGAAACCAAGATCTAAACGATTAAAAACTATCTGTAACATTAAATCTAAATCTTGGATATTTAAAATAAAACTTGGTTCTGTGGATTTTTTCCAGAAGAGAATCCCCTAACTGGCTGGTGTGTCACCACTAAGAAAGGCCTTTTCGGGGCAAGACACACCCACACCCACAAATTCTGCCTCAGGTAAAGGAATCTGACAAGGAAGGCCATCTTCTGATTTATTCATGTGATTACGCCCTCCAAATATTCTCTCAACAAATGTCAATCCCTTTTGAAACAGGGCCATTGTACAGCACATATAATTCCTATTGTGATGGTTGAGATTTAACTCTTTAACTGGACCTCCATACCTGCACCTCCATCACATAAACATATTCATTTGTCAGTTTGTCAATTTATTGCAAACACCCACATCCCCCAGCTGCTGACTGCTGGAAATCAGGTTCTGTTCTTTCTGCAGTAGGAGGAGGGAAGTTCTTTCTGCTATGTTGCTCTATCCATTGCATCTCCACTTGAGAAGTTGACTGCATTCCTTAATTTCCAGCAAGTTCCTCAAAACTGCAGAAAACAGCTAGCAAACCACTTTGAGAGAGATTGATGAGTATCATGTTAATCTTCCATTGGCAATGATCCACCAAAGGATCTGGCTGCACGACTCATTCTCACTAGGTTGATTGATTTTGCTAATGAGCTGCTCATTGCAGAAATCAAAGAGAAAGTGGCATAATTGAGAGGTAGTGTGGCTTTTGCAAAACTTTGGTGACTGTATGAAATTCTGGGGGGAGTTTTGGATGACCGTGTAAGATTCCACAGTCATAATCATATCTGGAAAATTCAGTATGTCCATGGCATCTATGGGTTAAAAATGTGTTTTAGTTCATTATGGGGTAAAGTATCTGTAACCTTTTGCCCATCTTTTCTTCCATTAGTTGTTTTACTATTCCTATTCTATTCTATTCTATTCTATTCTAGTCTAGCCTAGCCTAGCCTAGCCTAGCCTAGCCTAGCCTTGCCTTGCCTTGCCTTGCCTAGCCTATCCATTATATTATATTATAAGTAGAAAGCCTGCACTTTGATGTGGTGGAAAGAGAATTTGGCAGTGATATTTCCAAGTATGCCTAACTCATCCTGAAGAACACAGAACAGAAGGCATCTGAAATATTGAGATGGAGAGTTCAAAGGGCAAACAATTAAGGGAGCTGGAAAGATAGTCCATCTGGAGGGAAGTAAGAATTGGCTTCTTCTCACAATACAGTTATTTCTCTGATGCATATTTATGTCTGCTAGGATTTTTCTGTCTCCACTTCAGCAATTTATCTTTATGTACAGTAGATTAGTAGATTGCGTACAAAATCCATTTAGATTTGTACTAAAATATAAGGTGCCAAAAGGGTGAGTGTCTTCACCTTTTTCAAAGCATAGACATTTCTAATTCATTTCTAATTCTAATTCATGTTTTCCAGGGCACGATGTAAGTCATTTACTCGGGTCCTTATGGTATTTTATTGACAATGATTTCCAGGAAAAACAACATGAACAAAAAAGAACTTAAGTTCGGGAATACAACTGACTAGTTTCCTAGGAAAATATTAATCAGCCTTAAGAGTTGAAGTGGGCTGTGAAAAACATTGGAGAACTGGTGAAGCTAGCAGAACACATGAGACAGAAGTGCTAGCGAGGGGATGGTTTACATCTCCCAGTGCCCTGAAAACAAATGAAAATCAAGCACTAGATGATCGGTTTGTTTAGGAAAACAATAGCTGAAATAAAACAAGCTCTTTTTTAAAGGTTCCTGACAGACAGTTCAGAATAAACCTAAAATACACTATGAATTATTGTCCCTCTCACAGAAGAGAATCTGATATTTATATGCAGATCCAATATTTATGAATATCATCTTCCATCAAGGATTGTAAGTTTTTCTTTGATCTTCACTGGCTTGGTGACTCAGGAATGAAGTATACATGTCAGGATATCAGGGTATTATGGCAGCTGAACTAAAAATCTCATTATTATCTTCTATCATCCCATGCTGACTTATAATCATGGGACCTGTAGTCAACACATATGAGGGCATCAGTTTACAAAAAGCTATCTATGGGTTTTTGGTTTTTTTAAATATAAAGTTCTCTATAGCAGGGGTCCTCAACACCCATTCTGTGGACCAGCACCAGTCCATGGCATGACAGTAACTGGGTTGCACAAACAAAACAAGCCCCATCCCCGGGATGCAGGCAGCATGAGAAACCACGCCCCCTCTGGTCCATGGAAAAACCTCTCTCCATGGAACTAGTCCCTGGTGCCTGAAAGGTAGGAGGCCACTCCTCTACAGGCATCTAATCAGGTTGGAGGATCTGAACAAAAACAGGAATATTTTTTTTTATACTGTAGATTTTTTAAAAAATCTTTCTTTCAAAATCTTATCTTGCCTTGTGGGACAAAACCTGTATCTATAATAGTGCATTCAGATTAAATCTCCTCCACAGAAAAATGGGCCACTCTGATTCTGTAACTGCTCACACTCAGGGAAAAGCTCAGTGCCAACAAGAAATACAGTCTTTCAATGCAGGGTTGGAGTTCTCCAAATGATCAGATGTCTTTGTCCACGTCTTGTCTTCTCTAACTTACCTCCTTGCTGAAACATTTAGATAGCATGAGTCCAACCATCTTCCCTGTAATCATCAGGTTAAATGCAAATCACTCAGAGACCACCTTGAAATGAAATGAAATGAGACCCAGAGGGGAAATTCCAAGGAACCTGAAATTAAAAAGAATGGAAGACTGGAGAAAACAATGAATGATGACTTTCCGTCCACAATGTGATGCATTCAGATAATTTCCATACTGCATCCAGGCTTCTGAAATATAATCAAATTCTCTTGATCTACCTAAAAGTAAATCTCAGTCAGACTTTTTCCCTCTAACCATGTATTGGACAGAATTATAGCCTTAATCATTCTGCTTTTGCTATTTAGTAAGCTTCAACCTTGATCAATTATTAAAATGTTTTAAATATTTTAAAAAATCATTTAAACAGCATTTAAACAGCAGATTATTTTCACATTGAAAGTAACAAGGTACCAAAGATTACATTTGTTGTCTCATTATGTGTGTGTGTGTGTGTGTGTGTGTATAATATGTATATAATTTATTTTAAACTTTCATATGGCACTGTTTGGCTTAACAAAGTTTTGGATGCTGCTAACAACTCTAATTTCATAGCATAGCTGAAATTAGACAACTTGGTCTTCTTTGGTCAACCTGTGGGCAAAATAGTGAATGAGGACAAAAGTAAACTGAAATTTTCAAATTCAACTTGTATATAAATGAGGTAGCTGATTGGCATTTGAAAATGATTTAATTGGGTGAGATAGAAGCTTGACTGAAAGGATTTAATAATTACCGGTATATTTATACTGAGGAGAGTCAATAATTAGGAAGAAGCCTCATCAAAATAGAGGAGCCAATATTATTTCAGAAAATGGTTTTACCAGTTTAGAATTATAGTATTATTAATTAATCTCTGAGAAAATGGCTATTCCTTCTTTTACCAGCAAAAAAACCAAACAACTATTGCCTTCCAGTGAATTTAAAGAACCAATCAATTATCAATTACTACCAATACTGAACATAAGGCTGAAATGTTGGGTACTTGAAATGGGGTAGCATTTCACACTGCGAATGGAGGGTTTTGGCAGATTGGACATGGCCTTCTTTGTTGGGGGTGGATGGGGCTTTAGGGGCACTTCCCACCCAGTTTGTGAAATTGAGTCATAAGGATCAATTAGTTTGCTGCTCAATTACTTCCCTTCCCGTGATGTAGAAGCCCTGCTTGAACTCCTGGACACTGTTTAGCTGAATTGGTAGTGGAATTTCCCTGGTTGATGGTCTTGGAAGACTTCCATCTGCCTTCTTTGTGGCCAGAGTGAGAGCTAGGAGTTCATGAACACTATAGCAACCACAGCTTTATAAATTAAATAAAGAGAACAATAAAAGAACAGGGGGTCACACATTAGATCTGGCTTTAGTTTTGAGGTAGTGGCATTGTGATCTAGAGTTGGAGTATGTTAATATCCCTCTTGGCACAAATTCACTGAAATGACCTCCCACTGGAGGGAGGGGCCTCTGTTCAGTCAGCCTATTCAAGCAACTAATAAAATCAATAGTGTTTGGGGTTATTCCCAAGATTCTGGTGCGTGGTTCGTCCCTAGTACTTGGAATTTGACAACTGGACAATCTAAATGGATTCTCCAGGTCCTTACTATGTAGAAGACTGATATTGCAGCATTGGAAAGATAAATGTATGGTTCCATTTATTCAGTGGATTGAAAACCTGATTGCACTTGCCATCTATGAGTGGACTGTCTGTGCACATAGACGGACAAATATAATGAAATACTCGACACAATTAATCAAAATTCAGTAGATTAAAAACATGAAAGTTATATTTTTCCATTAAAAAACACTTTCTATGTATTTTTTTTTCTTTGACAATGTATGTATTTTTATGACAATTATCTTAATATTTTATGTTTCTTTCAGAGGTGGATTCTACTTATCTTTACTACCAGTTTGCAATGGGGCTGCGCACGTGTGCTCGCTTTGCTCGTGTGCACGCTCTTCTGCGCAAGCACAGAAGCTTCTGCACATGCGCAGAAGCATTTTGATGATGTTGGGGTCGATGGGCGGAGCCTCCCGCCGGTTTTATTACCAGTTCTATAGAACCGGTGTGAACCGGGGGCAACCCACCACTGGTTCCTTTCCTTTTTGTCATTATTTTAAAAGCAATAAAAATAAATATATTTTTTTTAAAGGCTATTGTTCTGTGCCCCTTCCCCACATAGGCAAACACACAGCCAGGCATGCCTGCCACGATTTTATTAAGCAATCAGACTAGAAACCCTTGCAGATAAAAGTTTTGGCAGTAAACTGCGAAATTTCTGCCAAGTCAGTTTTCACTCACAGTCAGCAAGAGAGAGTTTCTCCTTAGTCCGGTTCAGTAGCAAAAAGTAATCCACGAAGCCAGAATTTGCCAAGGTCCAATCCAAATATGCACAAGCCAGATTTCAGGTAACGCGATGTGACTCTCAGGTTTTTAACTTTGACCATCACAAAGCCTGAAGAGCAATCACACCAACTTTTATTCCTTGTGGGGTGCGGCTCAGTGACTCAGTTCAATCTCTGGCCCTCCCATGCCTCTTTCATTGCTGCGCACGCTTCTCCCTCCGATGCTGCCTGGGATCAAGCCAGGATTCATCATCCTTGCTCCCTATCTGCTGTTGTTCCAATATGCTTTCCTCCTGGCATATCCCAGGCTGTTCCTCTTGGCCTTCGGATGGAACCTGAGGCATTGCCAGAGAGGAGGGTCCTGGAGAGGGAGACCTTATCAGTTCCTCCCCATCACCTTCTGAGTCCTCTTCCTCTGTAGGGACAGGCTTGGGAGTCAGGGTCACAACAGCTATGGTGCACGGTCTGGCTGAGATCATGGCTGCCGCTGGGGATAAGCATGTGATAAGGGCTTTGGACCAGATTGTGCCTATGTGGACTCTGTGACTGCAGATCCTGTAGAGCTCCCTGATTTACAGAGGAGCTCTGGGAAATGAAATAATGCAAGAGATGCCTGGGCTCAAGAGTATAGCTGGAGGAAGGCCAGCAGTGAACTAATCAAACACAGGTTAGAGCCTTAGTTAGGACTTACTTTGGGGTGATATATTCATCCTAGCCCTTACCTGGATGTCTCAGCAACTTTTGAAAACATTAACAGTAACAGAGATGGAAGGGACCTTGGAGGTCATCTAGTCCAACCCCCTGCTCATGCAGGAGACCCGTACTAGGGATTCAAACCGCCGAACTGCCAAACTTTCTGATCGACAAGCTCAGTGTCTTAGCCACTGAGCCACCTAGTCAAGCTTGGTAGTCATTGCCAAAAAAGGTCTGGATGTACAGAGGAGGACAAGACCAATTTGGCAGAAATAGAAGATCACGCAGCTCTTTATTTTATCAAACTGGGAAGGACATCCTGCTTGAGCCATTATAAGTGGGAATTTCTTTTGGCTACCGGCCCTCGAGGGCTGAGTTAGCTATGGTATCCTTCTGTATCTGTAAAAGACATTGAAAGTGAAGATACTTCTATTTTCTCTTTGTTGTTTCCACTATGGCCAATCTTCACATGGCATTTGTTATGGTCTCTCAAGGTCACTGTCCTTAAGCTGCCAACTCAGGGATTGGCCATTTTCCCTGTTGTAGAAACTCTGGTTTCTCCCAACCTCCTGCTGTTGAAATCCCTCCAGTAGATTTTGTTATGTCCTTATAAGGACATCCACCCGGATTGGCTGCCAGCCATCGGGCGGGAAAGTTTGAATCATTGTCAGGGGCGGTGCGACTGCCGGAGCGAATATAAGGGGAGCTCCGGCAGCGCACAGCCAGTCTTGTTTCTGTTCTAAATAAAGTTACATTGTAACGAGCTGGTCGCGTCTTCCATTCCTGCACCGATCTAACACTGGCGACGAAGGACTAGGACCAAGAGACGAACCTCGTGGCGCCAAAGCCAACAAGACCAAGACTCCGGCACCTGAACCACAGTAGGCATTTCCGAAGGCATGGCATCCGCTGAAGTCACTTTGCCAGCCCTTGCTCCATTCCGCCCAGGGAAGGACAAGTGGAAATCCTAAGTGGTCAAATTTCGGCAATACCTGAGAGGCAACAACATCAGGGATGCCGATGATGACCGAAAAAAGGGCATCTTCCTGGCCAACTGCGGCTCCGAAGTCCTCGACATGGCAATCGATCTCGTAGCACCACGAGACATCGAAGAAGTGCCATGGACGGACCTGCTGCAGATCCTGGAAGACCATTATGCCCCAATGGGAACACCAGTGGTGAACCGTTTCACCTTCCATCAGAGGGACCAGAAGGAAGGTGAGACCATCAAAGAATTCGTGGCCGCCCTGCGCCAAATCGCAGCCAGCTGTGAGTTTGACCACGAGGAGAACGCCATCGCTGACTGCGTGGTTTTCAGCATGAGGGACAGAGGCCTGCAAAAGAAATTCCTGAGCAGGAAGAAACTCGTGCTCAAGGATGTGGTGGAGGAAGCCACCGCATCCGAAATCTCGGAGAAAGCGGCTGCCGCAGTAAGCAGAGCAAAGGGAATCCACAAGATTCGCTCAACAGCGCAATCATCAACCGATGATTCCACAGCTGGATCAGAGTCGGAGGTGGAGTCCACCGTCCACAAGGTATCCAGACCCCCAAGGCGGGAAACCACCCAAAGAAGCTACAAGGGGGAGCGCTGCACCAGCTGCAGAGGGGACCATGCCAGGGCAACCTGCAAGTGGAGAGATGCGACCTGCAGACGCTGCAACAGAAGGGGTCACATCGCTGAAGCTTGCAGAGCCGAGGAACCAGCCAGAGAGCCCTCCAGCCACCGTCCCCGTGAAAACCAAACAGATTACCAGAGATCATCCAAACGGTCCTCTGGCCAATCTAGACGCAGGGACGACGAATTTCCCCGGAACGGAGCAGTCCACCAGACGACCATCGCCCACACAAACTCGGACAATGCCACCAAGTTCCACGTGACCATCCACGTGGAAGGTTCACCCTGCTCAATGGAGGTAGACTCGGGCTCAGTCTACTCCATTATGGATTGGCACCAACTGAAGCGCCTGCAACCCAGCATCAGCAAGCGAGACCTGAAGCCACTACACTCCAAGCTCGTCGACTTTGGGGGAAACCCCATCGGAGTCTTAGGAAGAGCCAACATCCGAGTCTCCTACAACGAGTTCCAAGGCAAGCTTCCCATCACAGTCATGGAGAACAACCGACTGAACCTGCTAGGAGTGGAGTGGTTTAAGCCGCTGGGGCTATCCATCGGAGACATCCACCAAATTTGCAGGGATGAACTCGACAACCTCATCGAAGAGTTCAAAGAAGTCTTCGATGGTAAGCTTGGGAAATTTGTGGGGAGGCCAATCTCCTTTAATCTGGACAAGGGAATCACCCCAATTAGGCTAAAGCCCCGCTGGGTTCCATTTGCCCTGCGGCCTAAAGTAGACGAACAGCTGGATAAGCTGATCGCCCAGGGCATCCTGTAACCGATCAATCATGCCTCATGGGAGACCCCCATTGTGATCCCACTGAAGCATGATGGGTCTGTGCACATCTGCGCCGACTATCATTGTACCATCAACAAGGCGTTGGCACAGAGCGCATACCCAGTCCCAGTGGTGCAACATCTGCTGCATTCCCTGGGAACTGGATCAATTTTTGCAAAACTGGACCTGGCCCAGGCTTACCAGCAACTGCCAGTGGACGAAAAAACGGCGGAGGCACAAACAATTGTCACGCACAGGGGGGCATTCAAATGCAACCGCCTCCAATTTGGAGTCAGCGCTGCCCCCGGCATCTTCCAATCTATGATGGAACGCCTTCTCCAAGGCATTCCAGGGGTGGTGCCATACTTTGACGATGTACTAATCTCCGGAGAGTCACAGGCACAACTCCTTGAAAGGCTCAGGCTTGTCCTGCAGCGCTTCAAGGCCAAGGGCTTGAGAGTCAGGAGAGACAAATGCATCCTAGGAGTACAGGAAGTCGAGTTCCTGGGCTATCTCATAGATAGCACTGGCATCCACCTCACCAAATCAAAAGTGAAAGCAATCCATGAAGCTCCGAGCCCAAAAAACAAAACGGAACTTCAGGCATTCCTTGCTTAACTTCTATGCCATGTTTCTCAAACAGAAAGCCACAGTTGCTGAGCCAATCCACCGCCTACTGGGGAAAGCGGCTTCCTGGAAGTGGGGCCAAGAAGAGGAAGCAGCATTCCGAGCCGTAAAGGGACTTTTGACTTCCAAAAGCGTCCTCATCCAGTACAATGAGACGCTCCCCATCAAGCTAACCTGCAATGCGTCGCCCTACGGGGTGGGGGCAGTCCTTAGCCATGAACTGCCCAATGGCTCCGAAGCCCCAATAGCATACTTCTCTAAAACCATGTCCGGCGCGGAACGCAACTACAGCCAGCTGGACAAAGAAGCCCTGGCCATCGTTGCAGGAGTGAAACGATTCCACAAGTATCTCTACGGGAGGAGTTTCACCATAGTCACCGACCACAAGCCACTCCTGGGGCTCCTCGCAGGCGACCAACCCACCCCGACCTTCATGTCCCCGCGGATGACGAGATGGGCCATCTTCCTAGCCGGCTACTCCTACAGGCTCGTGCACCAGCCAGGTACAACCATAGGAAACGCCGACGCGCTGAGCAGATGCCCATTGAAGGATCCTGTAGAAGACCCAGCCCCCACGCTCCACCTTTTCCATATAGATGACGACACCAGCTGTCCAGTCTCGTCCGCAGATGTGGCCGTCCACACCCAAAAGGACTCCACACTCCGCCAAGTGAAGTCCTGGATCTGTTGTGGCCCCGCCCTCTGAGCCTGTCCCATCGGAGGAAGAAAGCTCCGAGCATGAGGAAGAGGAGTCAGCCAGGCCTCCCTCTCCAGGGCCCTCCCCTCTGGCATTGTCTCAGGTGCCGGCCGAGGGAGAGGAGATCAGCAGGGAGACAGCTGGTTCGTCTCAGAGTGACGATGAAACATCATTCCTGGACGCACGCCTCCGAAGGCGTGATAAACGATTGCAGCAGCTTAGGAGGCGTGCTAGGGATTAGAACTGAGTCACTGGACCACACCCCAGAGACTATATAATAGAGGGTAGTGGTCAGGGATCCTTGTGACGAACAAAAGTAAACCTTGGATAGTCACTAAAGCCTCATCCGGAACTGCTGGGAGGAATATTATTTCTGCTTGGACTTTTTTGTACGTTAGTATCTTATCTTTCTGTTTGTGAAAATAAAGGCATTTGGCAGACGGTGTGTCTATCGCTGCCAAGTGGGAGATAAGACCTGGGTGCGTTCCAAAGTGTTTCCTTAAACCTCGGCTGGCTGTGTTTGTGTGTGTGGGGGGACGGGGACAGATCAGGATCCTCAGGGGGTGGCCATCTGAGAAGACAGAGGAAAAGTTCAGCCCATTCGCCAGGAAGCAGAAGGAGCTGTCCACCATGAAGGGCTGTTTACTATGGGGAGACAGGGTGCTGATTCCAAGCACTCTGCAACGGCGGACGCTAGAGACTTTGCATAAAGGGCAGCCAGGCATCGTCCGCATGAAGGCCCTGGCACGGAGTTACGTCTGGTGGCCCTCACTGGACAGAGACATCGAAGAATGGGTCTCCATATGTGACCCGTGCCAAGAAGTACGCCCAGCGCCACCACAAGCCGAAACAGCGAAGTGGGAGACCCCCAGCAACCCCTGGTCGAGGATCCATATCGACTTCGCGGGTCCGATGCAAGGGCGCCACCTCCTCATCGTCGTAGATGCCTTCTCCAAGTGACTCGAGGTGGTACCCATGGCATCTACCACAACGGAAGCGACGATCCGGGCCCTGCACCGCCTTTTCGCCACCCATGGACTCCCGGATGTGCTGGTCTCTGACAACGGCCCCCAACTCACATCCCTGGCCATGGAGGCATTCCTGGCAGGACTGGGCATCCGCCATGCCCTGTCTGCCCCGTACAGGCCGGCTGGGAACAGACAAGCGGAACTAATGGTGAGACTCACCAAGGAGGCACTCACCAAGATGGGCACGGGCGACTGGCAGGAAAGAATAGACAACTTCCTCCTCACCCAGCACATCACGCCGCATGCCACCACCCACAAGAGCCCGGCCGAGCTGTTGATGGGCAGAAGGTTGAGGTCACCATTGGACCGGCTGCACCCCCAATACAGCCCAGAAGTGACCGCAACGGCCAGCTGCCCGCTTCGTGCCTTCAGCAAGGGGGATTCGGTTTTCGTGCTGAATTTCAGCGGCTCTCCTAAGTGGCTGAAGGGGAAGATAGACAACACAACCGGCCCGAAATCCTATACCGTGGAGCTGGAAGATGGACAGGTCTGTAGACGTCACATCGACCAGCTCCGGAAAAGGAGGGGGGAGCGCAAGAAAACCAGCCTGACGAGGGAGGCCTACAACACCCCGAAAGGTAGGCCTGCAACACCCCGACGAGGTAGGCCTGCAACACCCCGACCAGGTAGGCCTGCAACACCCCGACGAGGTAGGCCTACAACACCCCTGCGAGGTAGACCACCGCCACCCCGACGAGGCCGGCCAAGCACACTACCAGGCGCTATCACAACAACAGTCCAGAGTGGTAGACCGGGGCCAGCCGCATGGGGGATGGCAACACCAACCCAGCGAGGTGGGCACCTGGCACGACAGGGCGAGGGACTACCAAACCAGCCCACGAGTAGACCGGGACCTGCCCAGGGTGGAAGCATTGCACCCCGCCAGCGAAGGCAACCCACGACAGCCCTGCTAGGGAGACCTCCACTCCAGGCGAGTAGACCGGGGACCATCCAAGATGGGCACACCGCAGCACATGGGTGAGGGTGGCACACAACACCCTGGCGAGGGGGACCCCCGCCCAGCACAGAAGACAACCTGGCAACAACAACCCAGCCCAGATGACCCCAGCCACCAACCTGCGGTAGACCAGGGACTAGGGCGAAGGGAAAGCCGACAACAACCCGGCCAGGGGGGCCTGCGCCACCCCAGCAGGGGAGACCTCCACCGACCCGGGGAGGTAGTCCCACAACGACATCCCGACCAGGTCGACCACCACCGACCCGACGGGGTAGGCCAACGCCAGCCCGGCCAAGGAGACCTGCGCCACCCCTGCGAGGTCGGACATCACGACCCTAGCCGAAGCCATCCACCGCTGGCAGACCGGACCCGAGGGCACCGATCCGAACCACACCCCAGACGACAACGAGCCGAACCGCAGCGCCCGGGAGACCGGGGAGGAGCAAGTGACAGCCTGGGACTTACCGAGACTCAGACGCTCTTCCCAGGTCGGAACCGAGCAGCCCCGACGAGGCGAGAGATCCACAGGCCAGGAGGAAGACCACCAGAACCAGCCATCCAAGGTCTGCGGTCCGGCTGGAGGCGCTGAGGGTGACCCCGCACACTCACCAGCCGAACTGAGCCCGGTTCCGGGGAGGGAACCAGGAGACACAGGAGCCCCGTCCGTCCAGGTCGGGGACGAGGAAGAAGTGAGACTGCGCAGGTCAGCTAGGGTGCCGAGGCGTCCTACGTACCTGCGTGATTACGTGACTTTTATTAATGAACATTGACTGTTTTCGGACTAAGAGGGGAGGAGTGTTATGTCCTTATAAGGACATCCGCCCGGATTGGCTGCCAGCCATCGGGCGGGAAAGTTTGAATCACTGTCAGGGATGGTGCGACTGCCGGAGCAAATATAAGGGGAGCTCCGGCAGCGCACAGCCAGTCTTGTTTCTGTTCTAAATAAAGTTACATTGTAACGAGCTGGTCGCGTCTTCCATTCCTGCGCCGATCTAACAGATTTCATAGGCAAGCCTGATCGTAATCCCAGTAGCCAGACCCACTCCACATGGGGCATCTGGGCCAGTTTGAGATCAAAGCTGTTTCCCTCTGTCACCACCTGCCTCTGGGCCTGAAAAGTTTTGTAGTGTCTCCTTTGGAGCTGCATTTTAGGAAGTTTCCTATTGGTGGAAACAACTGTCTCATCCTATATCCTAGCCTCTATACTCAAGCAGCTTCCCTTCCCACCACCCAACATACTTACACAAACAGACTCTGTACTGCAACCTGCAATCACAGTTCCTGCTGCAAAAGTTGCCTGGCTACAAAACTATTATGCCATACCATCATCACAGCTTTCAGTGGAAATGTACAGCAGGATATATTTATATTTTGACAGTTTGGCAGGGTTTCCAATCCATCATACCAATAGTTCAGATGTTTTGCAAAATGGTGTGCGCAATAGGAGGAAAACAGGGTTGGGGTAAGGATTTGAGCAAACAATTTATTCTTTTTCACTTTCTGTAAGGAACAGAAGCAAGGAGACTTTTTTCATGACTATATTTGCATTGTTCTGTCTCTTTTGAAGAGTATGGTTTTTACTTGGCCGATTTCTCAGTCAGCTATATTTTTCAACGTTAGCAAGGATCAAAAAATATTTTGTGGTGAATGCCATTCTTCTTGAGCTATATATTTTCTATAAATTATAAATCCTCTTCAATTAAAACATGATTAAAATATTGTCCTTATATGTTGTAGAGAAGTAATTTATTTCTTTTATTTCTTTCCTTTTCTTTAGATTTGTCTTTTAAGTCATGTAAAATTCTTAACAAATATCCATGTATTTATTGGGATAGTGTTATCTATCTCGTAAATTAATTGTACAATGTAAAACTTATTTATGTTCATATTTTTATATTAAATCAACTAGAACTCGTCATTTTCCAAACCAAATGATAAATACCATTTGTCAATTGCCACCTACTGGCACAATTTACAAGTAAATTTTATTGAAATTTGAAATTGAACTAGCTGAATTTTAAACCTTAGAGGCATCTAGGGGGCATCATTAAATCCTACAAGACTCAAAATTTTAGCATATTTTTACTGTTATCAATAAATCAATTTTTTATGCTGATTTTACACAAAAAATATTTTGGACTGCAGCATCTGTGGGTTTCGTATAGAAAAATAATTTAAATCATTATATTGTGGAATAAGCAACCAAAATTAATGTTTCCTTTAAAAATAGCCTTTTTGTACTATAGTTAACCTGAAAAGAAATAATTCAATATAATAATTTGACTTGGAAATGAAATTTAATATTTTACTAAATGGAAATTGGTTGAACAATGAAATTGGATTGACACAGAGAATTGCCAAAATATGAAGTCTTTATCATTAGATAGATAAACCTATTGCCTCAATGGATTGAAGACCTGATCTGACTTGCAACTTATAAAGTTACCTATAGATGTTGATTATGTAGGGACAATTGCAATGAGATATGATAATGTTTCATTGAAAATGTTATGTAGAATATATACATATATATACATACCCATACACACACATATGCATGAGAAACTCATACATGCATTCACACATAAACAATTTGTTATTACATATATGTATAAATACCATGTATGCACCATGAAACTGATGGTGCATCTATGGCATAAAGCTTCAGGTTGCATAAATCCCCAAGTTTTATACCATAGATGCACTTTAAATCTGGCTAAGTATAATATGAAAAAAAAATAAAGAAAAGTTTATAGAACTTAATAAAAATACAGGACAAAAAGACAAATAAGAACTTTATTCAAAAAAGTTTAAAGGAAATTAAGAGACCAGAATTTGGAATATTGAACCTTTGGCTAAGATTTTTGAAACGACTTTTGCTAAATTTTTCAAAATAATAAGATATTTATGGAAACTCAAATTGTTTAGACTATCAGGAAAGAAAAGATTGGTTGAAATTTGAATATTAAAAAAAATCTGAAACTTTATAGAAATTAGACACTGGGAAGACTAAAGTGTCAAGGAAAAAAGCAAAAAAAAAAAAGAGAGAGAGGGAGAGAGAGAGAGACCTATTTTTTATTTTGAATTCAAAAGAAAAACATGAAAACTTAAAAAGTAACAGATGAAGATCTGGCACCTGAGAAATTGCAAAGGATCTTTGAAGAATTGTGAGAGAAATGTATAGTAAACAACAACAATTACTGTACCTACTAGAGTGCAGTATTAGCATTTGTTTACTGATCCTAAAAAGAAAAGAAAAGATTTTAAAAATGTGGAAGAATTTGCAGACTGATCAAGTGAAAAGATGAAAGAAATTCCAGCGGATAAACATTGGGAAATAAAGAAATTGTGGATTATATATCAAAGAGGACAGTTATGGTGGAAATACAAATAATAAGCCAAAAGATGAAAAATGACCTGGACAAAGATTTATGAATACATTTATAAAAGAGTGTTTTTAAACTTTTGGGGGAAAAATTGAAACAGGAGGAAGAAATTTTGAATAGAAATTCAATCCTATGACAGCAACTTGATGAATTAAAGATCAAGACTTATATAATAAAAAAGAATGATGAACGTATCTTTTCTTTTATGTACACTGAGAGCGTATGCCCCAAAACAAATTCCTTGTGTGTCCAATTACACTTGGCCAATAAAGAATTCTATTCTAAAAAAATTATATTCTATTCTAATTTATTTGATCTAAGTAGAATAAAAATACTATTATGAAATGCTAGAAAATCTTCATGGACTTTTTGCCATGGGCAGAAATGACAATGTTTGTTGGATTTACGAATGTAAAGGTAAGATTATGGGAAGAAATGGATTATGTAATTTTATAGGAGGTGGGGGATAAATTAAATTTGCCTGTACTTGTTGCAAAGAAGATAGGGAGTCACTTCTTTAACTATTCCATTTTCAATTCCTTTTCTTCTTCCTTGCTTTTTAAAGTTTCATTTTCTTTTTGCAATTTGCATTTTTCTTTCTACTTTTTTTCTTTTTGATAGTTTGTATTTTAGTATTTATTTATTTATTTTTAAGCATTTATTTTTAAAATCCTTAATAAAAGTGTTTTTTTTTTAAAGCAAGCTGTTTTATGGCAGTAGCCATAAAGTTTTTTTTCCCTAAAATAAGTAGTTATTTAAACTTTTAGCATTCTAGCATTCTGTATTTTAGCATTCTATAATTTAGCATTTAATTATAATCCTATTTTTTTTAATTATTAACCAGAAGCATCCTGATTGTTATTAAGCAATTTCCCTAAATGGAAGATAAAACATTTTTCAAAATATAGTGGTAATTGCATAATTAACAGTTGTTGTGATTATTATAGCACTTTGATTCACTAGACTATAATGATTTCTAATACAACCAGATAATTGTTATATTTAAATGCTTAATTTAAAAAAAAAATTGCTGCAAAGGTAATCTTCAATGTACGCTTAAATGAGATTGATACATATGGATTAATACTGCTTGTTGAAACGACATGACTCTTCCCACCAGTTTTTAAAAATCAGATTTTATCTGGTAGCATAAATAAAAGGATTTGATGGCCTGGTCCTGCTAAACTCTTATAACTATAATGTTGTGAATGAACAATAACTCCAGAGTTAATCCTTGCCTGAAAGCAGCCTGATTGATTTGGTGCAATTGGTTGCCAAAATATAGTTAATTTCTAGAGCAGTGTTTCTTGAGTTTGGCAGCTTGAAGATGTGTGGACTTCAACTCCTAGAATTCTCCAGACAATTAATTGAGGAACTCTGAGAGTTGGTCCACACATTTTCAAGCTGCCGAAGTTTTTTTAAAAGACACTGCTCTTATACCCATTCACAGGAATGAGTAAAACTGAAAAATGAAGGTGTGGTTTTTGAACCAAAGATGGCATTAGAAGAAGATAAAAAGTATACTGTAGACAATGAGTTAGTTATTCAAGTAAAAGTAGAGTTGCCAACTACTCAGAAGCTCAGTCTTCAAAAACTGGCAGTTGGACTTCTTTCCCAGCATGGAGACCTGCCCCCCAGATGGCATTCCCATTGATGTCACAGCAGCAGGAATCAATTACAAAATACTAGCACATCAACAGCAGGTTGTAGCTGGAAGCAGCAGGATAGACAATTGAGGGAAAACTTAAGGAATGATGTGGCTGAAGGCAAACATGCAAACATGAAGAAATATTCACTGGACTGACTAAAATATTGCAGATTTTTTTTTGACTTTGCAACTATAAATATCAGTTTGTTGAGTTGGTTTCATGTTTAAATGAAAAAAAACACACCCCAGAGCAGATACATAGAATATTTTATGGTTTTCCATATGAAGTCCCTTTTTTTGTCCCTAGAAATACATGACTCACTTATAATCCTATTATGTGTGCAAGGACCCATCCTGCTTTCTTACATACCCAAGTATGCATAATAAGAAGTGGTGGCAAAATAACATTTATTGGAGTCAAATTTGACTAAGTGAACTTCTTCTACTGATTTGCTGACTTGCTTTTACCCAGAACTATAGGAAGGATTGGTGTGACCTTCTATTTTTTTATGCCTTCTATTATGTCAGGGAGTTCTGTTGATTCCCAAGACCTAAATTATTGGAGAACTTGTAAACATTTTTTTTAAAAAAGAAGCCCTGGTAGTGCAGTGGTTAAAATGAGTATTGCAGGCTAATTCACTGCTCACATCCTGGAGTTTGATCCTGACAGGCTCAAGGTTGACTCAGCCTTCCATCTTTCTAAAGTCAGTAAAATGAGAACCTAGATTGTTGGAGGCAATATGCTGACTCTGTAAATTACTTAGAGTGTGCTGTAAAGCACTATGGAGTAGTATATAAGTCTAATTGTGATTGCTATTGCTATTTTAAAAAACCTCAAGATTTCAGTCTTAGGGTTTTTCCTCTTTCTCCTTTGATCTCCACAGGACCCAGGGGACTCCAAGTGAAAGCTGAAAATTAGTCTGTCACGATGGGTGAAATAGAGCAGATGAAGCAGGAAGCTGAGCAGCTGAAGAAGCAGATTGAGGTAATGCTGAGAACAAGAGGGAAATGGCTGAGATGGGACTGTTTTCCACCACTTTAAGTGAGGATAAAGGCTGAAGTATGAAACCCCCATTCATATTCCATCTATAAAATCATGAGCAATCTCCTCAGCCTCAGCTCCCTATCTGCAACACTGAAGATGGTATCTCACACAATTATTTTAAAGATTATAACTCAGATAATGCTCAGTTGTCAGTGGTGCATGAGATTAAACCTGTAAGCACCATATTCCTGAAGATGCCCTTGGGGCCTCCCAGCCTCCCTGCTGTTGCTCATCAGGTTGCTCTTATTTTTATTTATTTTTAGCCAGTTTGCTCTAGTGGTGAAGGTGCTGACCTAGAAAACAGGAGACTGACAGTGGGGCTAGAACTGGAGTTCTGGCCCCACTTTAGACATGAAAGCCTGCTGCATGATTCTCTCTCAGCCCAATCCACCTCACAGGATTATTGTGGGGTAAACAGAAAAAGGAAGGAGTATTAGGTATGTTCACTGCCTTGGGTTATTTATAAAGTAATAAAAGCAGGATAAAAATCTAATAACTAAATAAATAGAATATAAAACTTTCACATTGCAAAACAAAATGCTATCGTGTTTCCACTATATCGTAGACTGTCTCTGGGCTGAAATGGGCTCCTTAGAAAACAAAAGTGGGGCTTGTTGCAAACTAGTGATTTATTGTGCCAATTTACCCTTCCACCCAGGCATACACAGAGAGAGATAGAGAGAGAGAGACAAAAATGAAACTAAAGAAAGAAAGACTGGGTGGATCTGAGAAAATAAAGAGCATACACACTGCCTCACTTTACGACCTTTTCTGCCACAGTTTTGAATCACTGAAGTTATTAAGTTAGTAACACAGTTGTTAAGCGAATCTGGCTCCCCTTTGCTTGACTTTGCTTGTCAGAAGGTCACAGAACATGATCACACGATGCAGAGACACTGCCATAACTGTCATAAATATGAGTCAGTTGCCAAGCATCTGAATTTTGATCACATGAATATGGGGAGGCTGCAACAGTTGTGTGAAAAATCCAGAAGTTAATTCAAGACTTTGATCCAATTACATTTTCTTTGCCTAATCTTCATCACAGGGCTGTTGTGAAAATAACTCATTTTACCTACTTAGGAAGAAAAGTGGTGAATAAATACTGGTACACAGTTTGGCAACAAGTGGATTGTTATCTATTGTTTTTCAAAGAAAATTGAAATGTTGGTTATTGAAGGGCAATTTCATGATACAGGGGCCACAGTTTGGGAAGTGTTCTTTGCTATATTTTTCATTCTAAAAAAAATTCAGTCAATGCTCCCCCCTCCCACCTATTTGGGATTGATTGTGATCTTTGATTTCTTTTTTGGGAGCAGACTTGATTTTTTTGACTTTGTTGCAACTTATTTGAAATCACAACAAAATGATACTTTTTTACAAATTACTACAGACAGGCCATATTCTTACTCTCAGGAATATTGTTTCATCCCACTCTTTAGCTCTCTGGCATAAGTCATTATTCTCTCCTTGTACCCAGGACACCGTTCGTGCTGCTGGCCTATTCCTACAATATGTAGTTTAGAACTTATCCTCTTCTAGCCAAGGTAGCCATGCAACTATTGTCATGATTACTGGGACATGTGCACAGCAATACAATTGCCATATGCTCTCATTTAACTTTAACAATTCACATGGACTTTTAAAAGGCAAAGGAATGATGGCCAAACAGCTAGGAAGCTGTGGGAGCATTTCAGTGCTTCTCAAGTCTTATTTGCAAACCACCAAATAAATGCACGTCAGTATATGTATACAATACTGAAAAACATGGGGGTGGGGAGAAAACAATTGCTTGTATTTTGTTTTTGTAGGGATTTGGGTTGAGGGAATTTGTTACTCCAAGTCACCAGTTGCATGACATTCTTTCCACTCTTCTATTGGTCAGCTGGAAGGGAAAAATAACCCTGAGTTCTGACTAAGTGAAGGTTGTTCTTTTCCCTTAAAGGCTGAGATAAATGAAAATGGTCACAGATTAGTTTGAAACAGCTTCATAAAGGATAGAGTAGGGGTGTCAAACTCGATTTTATTGAGAGCAGCATCAGGGTTGTGTTTGATCTTGGAGGGCTGCGGGGGCATGGCCAGGGGGCATTGCCAGAGGGGGCATGACAGCACTCTGCCTCCTGCAACACTCTGCCAGCCAAAACAGGGTGCCGGGGTTAATTACCAAATGTGGAATTTGCTTTGTGACATCCAGATCCAGCAAGCAAGGGATGTGACTGCACAGAAAATACACTTTTGTTTGGTTATGAAGAAATATCCCCAAAATATCCCCAAAGATGTAGACTAAATGTAGACTGACTTTTACAGTTAGGGTTAGTGTTAGTGCAAAATCCTCAATCCCATTCTACCCCAGAGGAATCATAATGCAAAATCCTCACCCCACAATTAGAGCAACCACAATTCCCTCACTAACCTGCTTTCCACGTTCTCTTGCGTGCAGGGCAACAAAAAAAGACCATGAGACTACCAGTTAAAGAAAAGTGCAATCAGGCCTTCCAACGAGGAAAAAAGATCTCGCAAAGTTAGAAGGTCTGATTGAACTTTTTTTTTACTGGTAGTCCCACGGTCTTCTTTTGCATGACGGAGAGTGGAGCTGGAAAGCAGGTTAGCGAGGGAATTGTGGTTGCTGCAAGATTTTGCAGGAGGCTGTCCAGGCCAAAAACAGGGCATGGGGGGGCTGCACATGTTCCCCCGTGCCCCATTTTTGCTAGCAGAGGCACCACAGGCCAGTCCTTTGGTATTTCCAGGCCAGCCCCGTGGGCCAGATCTAAGCACCCTGCAGGCTGGATCCAGCCTGCAGGCCTTGAGTTTGACACCCCTGGGATAGAGGTTAGAAATGCTGGGGGTATCAAAATGTCATCTCTTGCCTTTTCTCTTTCAGGAAGCTCGAAAAGCTTGTGCTGATACTACACTTGCTCAGGTAGGAAATGCTAACAGTACATTACTCTGTTTAAAACAAGTTTGCCTGAATGGGTAAGTCTAACACAAATTCAAGAGAACTGCAGGTTCAGCAACTGACTTGATACAGCCCATTAGTGAAAACCTTTTGGAATAGGAGCTAAATTTCTTCTTCCCTGTATAGCTTGTTGCTGACATGGAAGTGGTTGGGCGCATACAGCTGCGGACACGGAGAACTTTGCGTGGACATCTGGCCAAGATCTATGCTTGTCACTGGTCCACAGATTCCAAGTAAGTAATGGTATATAGCAGTGTTTCTTAGCCTTGACAAATTTAAGATGTATGAAGCTGAAGTCCACACATCTTAAAATTGCCAAGGTTGAGAAACACTAATATATGAGAAAAAGACAGGTGGTATTTTTCCTTTCTATCTTATTCCATTGAGTCCCTTCCCAGTGACCCAGCCCAGTTACTCAAACAAATTAGCTGACCAAAGGCTCTTATTATCTATGCTATTCAGAGAAGGAGAGGATTGCTGTTGTCTGCTTTTTTCAATTTTCAATTTGAACACTTTGGATTTTGGGGACAACTCATGCCTTTCATAAAGTCTTTAATTCTACTTATCTCCAACCAAAATAGTAAATAAATTAATTAACTGCATTTTTACCTTAATTTTCCTGCAAGGAACTCAAGATAGCATATCTCGTTTTTCTTTTGTCTACCTTTTCACATTCTATGGAAACCATGAAGATTCCCCATGCAATTTTCTGGCTGCCCTGCTCAGAAAAATAATAGGCAACAATGAGCAGGAATATAGATGTCCATCTGCAGGAACGAAAGTTCTCCCCTTTTCATCAAGATCACTGTTCAGTAATAGAAAAACAGTAATCTTGACCATGTCAATGTAAGGACTAGTTAAATCTTCTTTCTTCTAGTCATCTTTAATTAGTCTTGTTTGAGGAATATGGGAGGGAGAACAAAAAATATAAGATAACAAAATTGTGTGAATTGGCATATCCTAACCTCTCCCACCATTGTCACTCACTACCCAGTCCATTTGCCTGTGGAATCACCGAAGAGTTCATTCCAAAGAGATCAGCCCTCCCCTTGCAAAGTTGGTTACCCTTGCTGCCCTTTTCCATCATTTGAATCATCCCGCAACCTGAAATATTTATTAGAATGAGAGATAATGATGAGCCTAAGATCATCAAGTAAGTTTCTAATAGAAGAGAATATATATAACTCAGGGTTGAACTGTGGAGTACTTGGTGCTCTCAGAGCTTGGTTGTTTGCTAGTAGGCATTTCATTACGAAACTACCATGTTTTCCCAAAAATAGGACCTACCCCGAAAATAAGCCCTAGCCCGATTTACACACCTGTGCCTAATATAAGCCCTACCCCAAAAATTAAGCCTTAATGAAGAGGGGTGGGTGTGGCCAGCATAGGAGGTGGTGAGCACTTGTGGGCCGATGGTATCTGGCAGCAGCTACAGCCTACGCAGCACAGGTGAGTTGAATACCTGTGCAAGCAGCAGGCCAAAGCCGAGGTGCAGGGGGAGGCAAGTGATCTGGACATGCCACAAGGGCTGTGGAAAAGCCAAGTGGCAGTGAGCCGAAGCAGCAGCTGGCCACAAGAGGCTCGTCTTTGTGTGGTGACACCGGCAGCAGACAGAAGCAGAAGCAAGGGGAAAGCAAGCAATCCAGATGCACTGCACAGGCGATGGGAAAGCTGTGTGGTGGTGGCCGGCTGTGGGAAGCTCGTCTTCACATCTCTTGGCTTGTCTGCAGACTGAGCAGTATGCTAAGATCCCCTGCCTTCTGCATGCATTGGGATTGCCTGCCTTCTGCTCTGTGCCTTCCACTTTGTGCATCCCCAGAGTTCACTGACCAAGGGACTGGTGGGCCGCAGTTCCCGCCGGATATTATTGGTCTCCAAGCACTTTCTGGATCTTGTGTGCACACCAGGGGGCAAGGCACCAAGCCGGGTTGATCACCCTGAAATCATGTTTCCCTGATAATAAGCCCTAGTGCTTATTTTGGGGCCCAAAAGAAAATAAGACTGTGTCTTATTTTTGGGAAAACACAGTAAGTAATATGATGTTACTTAGTTGGGTAATGAAATATCTGCAAACAAACAACTAGTTTAGAAAGTACCAATGACTCTATAATAAGTTCCTTTCTATCTGTGAATAAAATATACATGGTACATTTCATGAAGTCTATACTGTAAATGTAAATTGGTTATCATACAATAGAAATAGCAGCAAAATGAATAATTTTGTATTCTGAACCATACATGTAATCCCTCCCCCCCCACACACACTTCTACCCTCCCACCCCTTGGCTATGAATACTTTGCTATAAGATGGAGAACAAAATCACCTTGAAGGTGCATTATGTAAGGTTGGGTGGTGGAGAGGTGGACTTGATGCACTTTAACCTTCAAATCCCAATTGATCCCAATGATGACACCTTTCTTCACTTATAGACTTCTGGTCAGTGCTTCACAAGATGGAAAACTAATTGTATGGGATACTTATACAACCAACAAGGTAGGAGATACTTAAGCAAATAGATGATTTGTCCACAATCTGTTAGCAAGCAATGCTAGAAATGAAAAGTGACTGCTAGCATTTTGCCTCTGAGATTACTTTCTAGACCAGGGGTTTCAAACTCAAGGCCTGCGGGCCATCCTGGAAATGGTAAGGGACCGGCCCGTATTGCTTCAGCCCATCCTATCTCATTCCAGTGGGGGTGCTTGCGCGCAGGAGGCAGCGGGCACATGTGTGCGCAGGCCCAGTGCACATCATCTCGGCAGGTGTGAGTGCGCACAGGAGGCAGACCCACTGCCTGCCAGAATGGGATGGGCCGGGCCAAGCGAAACGATATGGGCTGGCCCCTTACTGTTTCCAGGATAGTTGTGTTTACCGGCCTTTCAGGTATGTGTGCACAGGGGGGAGGTGTCTGGCAGCAGGGGCTCCACAGCTGGCCCTGTGGAGGCATATGCCAGGCAAAGCACTGGCAACAGACAGAGTTGGGGGGGAGGCAGACCACAGAACACACCTACTCCATCCTTGGGACAGAGCAGGTGGCTGCCCAGAACATCCAGCAGGCTGGACATACGCCTCTGCCTCTGGCTACTGCTGCCATTGGCCCACCTATTCTGTCCCGTCTGTTATGGCTTGCAGTTGGAGAGCAGGTCACCGCTGGTCATCTCCTTGGCCCCCTTGCAGGTCTTGCCCTTGGCCCACACATGGAGCACATTCCCTTCATGCACCCAATGTACCTTGGCACCGCTGTGGGCTGCTGCCACCACCGAGGCTGCCAGCAGCTCATGCAAGTCCATTAGGCCGCTGTCATCGCCGCCTGGAGCACCAGGTCGAACAGCCCAAAGGAAGTGAAGCAGCCAGCTAGAAAAGCCAAGTAGAGGTGGTAGAGCACGTCCAGGCCCAGAAGACAAAAGAAGGCCACTGCGAGCGGGTTAAGCCAGATCGCCATTGGTGCCATGGCCACCCAGGCTCAGACGGGATTTCATGCCTCCCCCTCATCTCTGCTGGACCTGGGTGGCCATGGTGCCAATGGGGATTTGGTTTTCCCCACTCGCAGTGGCCATCTTTTGCCTGCTGGGCCTGGGCATACCCTATACCTCTACTTGGCCTTTCTAGCTGGCTGCTTCGCCTCCTTCGGGCTGGGCAGGTCTGCTGAGCAGCAGTGGCAGCAGCCTACAGCAGGGCCATGGTGCATCAGGTGCATGAGGGGAAGGGCAAGAGCAAGATCTGTGAGGGGGCTGAGAAGATGACCAGTGGCGACCTGCTCTCTAACTGCAAGCCAAAACAGACAGTGGGATGGAGTAACCGCGTCCAGTGGTCTGCATGGATAGCCAGCCCGGTGATGGCAGTGGGCTCCAGAGCCACAGCATGCATGACCTAAGGGGTCGGCAGGCTGTGGCTACAGCAGGAAACCATCCACATTTGCACACATAGGGTGGCAAGCGTGCAATGGCCAACAGTTTCCGGATGTAGCTGCCCTGCCCGCTGCCTCACCTCACCTCATCCCACGGGATGAGCCTCCCGCCCACTTCCCCTCCAACCAGAGACCCCTGGATTCCCTCCCCAACCCCACTTGGTTTCCATAGGCACCACCCACGTGAGTAATTTCAAACTGGCCATGCCCCCAGGCCATGCCCAGTCGGCTGCCCCAACCATGTCCTCCTCCCCCCTTGGCCCCTAGAGGACAACTATAATGCTGATCCAGCTCTCAATGAAATCGAGTTTGACACCCCTGTTCTAGACTATTCCTACTATAGCTGTTGCTTTTCTCACCTCTGACGAAGAAGCTAATAGTGGATTTCTGTCCTACTCTTTAATTGCAGGTTCATGCCATCCCTCTCAAGTCTTCTTGGGTCATGACTTGTGCCTACGCTCCATCAGGGAATTTTGTGGCCTGTGGAGGTCTTGACAATATCTGCTCCATCTATAACCTCAAGAGTCGTGAAGGAAGTGTGAAAGTGAACAGGGAGCTTGCAGCTCATTCAGGTGATCTTTTGCTCTAAGTCTTGGCAAAGCTGTAGCTACAATCCATGGGAAAAAAGCAAAGCAAAATATAATATTGCAACAGGAATGGTTGAAAAACTCTACAACTTCCATTTAAAACAAGCATGTTTTTGTAGCTCTCCAGATGAGAAATAAATTTTTTTTTGAGAATTTACACATTGTTGCTCCAACAATCAAAAGTTGGTTGCAAGCTTATGGATAGTGACTTACATCTGAATTAACATCTCAGAAAGCAGAGACTGCTAGGTAAGGTGTCCATATGACTAGCAGAAGTAGACTAAAAAAATTATTTAAATACAAATAGTATAATTTCATAGAATGAAAAATTATAATTTTTTGAGCTACATAATTACTGTGTGCTGCAAAATTCAGCTTCTGTTGACAAAAAACTAAATATCTCTGGAAGAGATAATAAAATGTGTCCTGTATAAGTCTTAGCCTCTTTGTTCCCTTCAACAATATTCCTCTTCTCTTACTCCTGCTCTGCAGGCTACCTCTCCTGCTGCCGATTCCTGGATGACAATAATATTGTAACTAGCTCTGGGGACACCACTTGGTGAGTACTTCTGTCTACGGTGTATGAACTGGCCAGCAAGCAACCAGATGGGTATCCTTATTTATTTAGCAATAGCAATGTCATTTACTGGCAGCCCTGGAGCCTTTTCCCCTGGCTTCCCTTGAGTTCCTACAACTACTTAGACTTACAGTCAGGTCCAGAAATATTGGGACATTGACACAATTCTAATATCTTTGGCTCTATACACCACCACAATGGAGTTGGAATGAAGCAAACACAATGTACTTTAACTGCAGACTGTCAGCTTTAATTTAAGGGTATGTACATCCAACTCAGGTGAAAGGTGTAGGACTTACAGCAGTTTGCATATGTGCCTCCCACTTGTTAAGGGACCAAAAGTAATGGGACAGAATAATAATCATAAATCAAACTTTCCCTTCTTAATACTTGGTTGCAAATCCTTTGCAGTCAATCACAGCCTGAAGTCTGGAACGCATAGACATCACCAGACGCTGGGTTTCATCCCTGGTGATGCTCTGCCAGGCCTCTACTGCAACTGTCTTCAGTTCCTGCTTGTTCTTGGGGCATTTTCCCTTCAGTTTTGTCTTCAGCAAGTGAAATGCATGCTCAATGGGATTCAGGTCAGGTGATTGACTTGGCCATTGCATAACATTCCACTTCTGTCCCTTTAAAAACTCTTTGGTTGCTTTTGCAGTATGTTTTGGATCATTGTCTATCTGCACTGTGAAGCACCGTCCAATGAGTTCTGCAGCATTTGGCTGAATGTGAGCAGATAATATTGCCTGAAACACTTCAGAATTCATCCTGCTGCTTTTGTCAGCAGTCACATCATCAATAAATACAAGAGAACCAGTTCCATTGGCAGCCATACATGCCCACGCCATGACACTACCACCACCATGCTTCACTGATGAGATGGTACGCTTAGGATCATGAGCAGTTCCTTTCCTTCTCCATACTCTTCTCTTCCCATCACTCTGGTACAAGTTGATTTTGGTCTCATCTGTCTCTAGGATCTTGTTCCAGAACTGTGGCGGCTTTGTTAGATGTTGTTTGGCAAACTCTGTTCTGGCCTTCCTGTTTTTGAGGCTCACCAATGGTTTACATCTTGTGGTGAACCCTCTGTATTCACTCTGGTGAACTCTTCTCTTGATTGTTGACTTTGACACACATACACCTACCTCCTGGAGGGTGTTTTTGATCTGGCCAATTGTTGTGAAGGGTGTTTTCTTCACCAGGGGAAGAATTCTTCGGTCATCCACCACACTTGTTTTCCGTGTTCTCCCGGGTCTTTTGGTGTTGCTGAGCTCACCGGTGCATTCCTTCTTTTTAAGAATGTTTCCAACAGTTGTTTTGGCCATGCCTGATGTTCTTGCTATCTCTCTGATGGGTTTGTTTTGTTTCTTCAGCCTAATGATGGCTTGCTTCACTGATAGTGACAGCTCTTTGGATCTCATCTTGAGAGTTGACAGCAACAGATTCCAAATGCAAATAGCACACTGGAAATGAACTCTGGGCCTTTTATCTGCACATTGTAATTGGGGTAATGAGGGAATATCACACACCTGGCCATGGAACAGCTGAGAAGCCAATTGTCCCATTACTTTTGGTCCCTTAACAAGTGGGAGGTACATATACAAATTGCTGTAAGTCCTACATCGTTCACCTGAGTTGGATGTACATACCCTCAAATTAAAGCTGACAGTCTGCAGTTAACGCACATTGTGTTTGTTTCATTCCAACTCCATTGTGGTGGTGTATAGAGCCAAAGATGTTAGAATTGTGTCGATGTCCCAATATTTCTGGACCTGACTGTATATACTGTCCCACAGTGCTATACAGCACTTTTTGTACAGTTTACAATGTCAGCATATTGCCCTCAACTATCTGTATCCTCATTTTACTGACCTTGGAATGGAAGGTTGAATCAAAGGCTCACCTCAAAATGGAAGGTTGAGCCCCGTCAGGATTGAACTTCAGGCAGTTGGCAAAGTTTGCTTATAATATACACTCTAACCACTGTGCCACCAGGGCTCCTACATTTTTTATTTTTATTGCCTAACTCAGCTAACTGCTACTGTGCCTTAAATCTAGGTTTAATACTCTAACCCAAGGGTGTCAAACCTGCTGTGTCATGTTGCCATCATGTGACATTTTGCAATGTTTTTCCCATTCGCAGAGCTGGGGTGGGTATGGCCTGCGCATGATGCATCCAGCCTGTGGGCCACCTGACACCCCTGCCTCACCTATTCCATCCTTCTCCCAAATTGGAGGTCTTCAGATGTGCTCTACCCCCATAATTCTCAACCAGGATGAGGCAGCCAGTGTGGATTAGAGAAATCTAAGGGAGGACCAAATATCAATGTTTGTTCCAAAATGTTAAGACTCTGCTGGTGGCACTTCCTTGCCTCACCCATATTCTTCCTTTAAAGGGTATTCTAGCTGCTGATTTCTTTTTCTTTTTAAGTGTTGTTTGCATACTCATTGCATGATGTCATCTCTATTTGATCCTAAAGGATCAAGGGGATAGCTGTTTTCGTTAAACTCTGACCACAAACTCTGCCACTGCTACTTCCTTTTTATATCATCCCCTTCTAGGGGAACCGCCAAGAATAGACACCCAATTTAAGCCCCATTTGTGAAAAAAGTCTGCTGAATTTTGCTGCATAAAGAGGAAAACCTAGTGAAGAATGTTTAACTCTGCTAGTTTCCATTCTGCCAACACCTATTTGGCACTGTCTGTCGGGTCCAAGAGGTCAGCTCTGGTTGGTCTTCCAATGGGGAAGAAGTGATTGAGAGATCTTTGACTGAATCAAACTTTAGATCAAAATGACCAAATTGTATAACAAGAAGACCTTTTTGCAATTAGGAGGCTGTTTACATATTTAAATGTGAGAAAAATAGAAGGGGGAAGATATGCTGGATATGTTTGCCATCTTGAGTTATTTGTAAAAATAATAAAAGCAGGATACAAATGAATGAATGAATGAATATCCTACTTTATATATAAATGAGTTTATAGCAATTTTATTGTTAGATTACTTTTGAATACAGCTGCCTAGATCTGCAAGTATTCCAAGCCTGTACCAAATAGGAAGGGGATCAAAATAGCTACTCAGTGCAGCCTAAGCAACTTCTTCCTCCTCTTACAGCATTCTGTGGGATATTGAGACAGGGCATGAGAAGAGCACATTCATAGGACACACTGGGGACTGCATGAGCCTGGCAGTCTCTCCGGACTTCAAGCTTTTTATTTCAGGAGCCTGTGATGCCAGTGCCAAGCTGTGGGACATCCGAGAAGCAGCTTGTCGCCAGACATTTATAGGACATGACTCAGATATCAATGCCATTTCAGTAAGTTTCTGAAGCCCTTCCTGGAACTGAGGGTGGAAGTGAGCTGTAACCTGAAAAATTATCAAAGATTAGGGCAGAATAACCTGCAGAAGACAACAGAAGCAAATGATCTCTCTCTTTCTCTCTCTCTCCCTCTCTCCCCCTCCCCCTCTCTCCCTAGTTCTTCCCCAGTGGGGAAGCCATTTGCACTGGTTCAGATGATGCCTCCTGTCGCCTCTTTGACCTTCGGGCAGATCAAGAGCTCATCAGCTTTGCTCATGAGACCATTATATGTGGAATTACCTCAGTTGCTTTCTCCCGTAGCGGGCGCCTCCTCCTGGCTGGATATGATGATTTTAATTGCAATATCTGGGATAGTCTGAAAGCAGAGCGTGTGGGTGAGTCAAGGCTACAGTTCTGATGGTTTTCCTCTCTTTTTTTACATTCACAGAAAAATGTGCATGGAGTAATGTATATCCATTTGGGAACAGACTTTTTTTAAAAAAAATCATGACCTAATATAATCTAAAATTAGAAGAATGGGAGACTGAACAAAATCAAATGTCAGTTTCCCTTATTCCAACATGAAAGTGTTCCTTTTTCCTGATCACTCTTTAATCTTCAAGCTGTGAATAGCACAGCTCAGTTCTACCCAATCTGTTGGTCGCTGGAGGGTGCTGGCGTATAGGTTGCATTTTGTTCCTCTCTCACTTATCAAGAATGAAGGATGAGTTAGACTCCACTGCAGATGGATTCTCTTCATACATTCCTTGTCTGAATGGAACCTTTCCTCTAGATAACTGTGCCATCAGAGGGGAGGTGAATGACAAGTGAGGGCTACCTGTGCTTCCCAAAATTTGGAACTCTGCTCAGAGATTTGCTGAGTTTAGGCAAAATAATTTTCCTCCAAATTTTGGAGTGCCTCTCCAAAAACTGTGGGTCTTGTCTTTAATATTGTGGTTCTTAGGGTGTTTTAATACTGTGTTTTAAACATTAAATTATCCACCTTAATCATCATAGTAGATCATGAACCATTATTATTTAAACCCACAGGCCTTCTGTCTGGACACGATAATAGGGTGAGCTGTTTGGGAGTAACTGCAGATGGCATGGCTGCAGCAACTGGCTCTTGGGACAGTTTCCTGAAAGTCTGGAACTGAAGATGCTGTTTGAAAAGAAGAGTGAATTTGGAGAGGCTTTTTCAGATGTACCTTTGAGTACCACAGTTGACATTTTTATTCTATGCAGATATTGGTTCATACTACACTTACCTCCCTAAGGGGAAGCTCAGGAAAAGAACCCACACAGGTCAATTCTTCTGATACTCTTTGAAACCTTCCCCAAACTCAGGGGTCCATTTCTGTGACTGCCTCCAGGTGTGACATCAGCAAGGTAGCAGTTCCTACTCACTTTGCCCAAATTAGAGACCCTCAAGAAATTTCTAAACGAATCCCTTATTTCCCATCTCTCAACTTCTGATTTTCCATGTTATGACTACCACAGACTTCAGACACATCCAGTTATAATTTGTCCTTGGACGTGTCTTCAAATGGTTTATCACAGCAAGTATTCTGCAATGAACTTTATTCACTTTTCTCTTTGAGAAATATATTAGCTCATTGTTTTACTCTACACATTGCCTGGGAAGGAGTTTGTTGCTCCTGTTTTGAGCACTGGAGCCAGGAATGCTTAATGTAATCTTATTGATTATCTGTGTATAGGTATTTTTCTCATTCCACTTAATTCCATATCTTGCACTTAGCATTTCAGCATCCTTTAGGCTCCTCCAAGTCACTGCTTCATGATGTAATTATTATAAAGTTGTTTTATAACCCAGGCAAAATAAAACTAAAACATTGGATAGACTGGCTCAAGTTGCATTATTTCAGGCCATGTTCTGGAGCTCAGGCTCAGACAGAATTGTTCAGAAGATTCAAAACAATTATACCATTAAGCTTTGTATTGTATTGCATTATTAACACGGTATTGTAATTAGGGATAAAATACAGAACCTTAGAACCTCCTCCTGTCATTGATAAGTAAATCCATTGAGATCAATTTCTTTGAACATTTTGACTTTTCTTCCTCAGCTTTTTGCAGCCTGGACCAAACTGAGATTCTAGCATCTGTTGGATCTTATCTCCATCTGTTGGCTCTTATGTCTTTCTTCCTGTTACTTCTCACAATTCTGCCTTCTCACAATCTCTCTCATATATTACCATGGCATGGCATTAGAGAATCAGATCATTTTAAGAGCAAATGAAGATATATCTTAAGGTACTTGCTTTTCTCTGGGCAGTAAGAAGTTCTAGAGACACCAGTTTAGTTTCCTTTGAAACAGAACTATTCATCTTTAATGGTTATAGCCTGAAACCAATAGAATGGATTCACAGAACATTCTATGACATGATCATCAACATTTCCAAGCAATCTTTCACATTAGCATTTGAAACAAAACTATTTCTTATTTTTTAATAATATGGCCAAATTTTATGAGATCTGATACTCACACCTGATAAAATGAAAAACATTGAAATCTCATGATCGATTAATCTGTAAGAGTTTGGCCATTCTTTTTTTTTAAAAAAAATATTTAATTTATGGGCTTCATTTATAGATTCCCACAAAGGAGTATCAAACTAGCGGCCCACGGGTCAGATGTGCAGGCCACGCCCACCCCAGCTCCGCAAAGGGAAAAAAAGTCATGATACGTCACGTGACAGCAACGTGACACAGCGGGTTTGACACCCTTGCTCTAGCATCACACTTCTATGTCATATTATTACTGTTTTAGTCTGTGTTAACCCAGTAGTTGTGTTCTGTAAATCATAGTGTAACTTAAAATTATGGCCTAATATATGTAAATATCTCACAGATTTTACCCTATTTCTCTTCATCACAGAACCATCAATCCCCACCAAAGTAGCAATTAAGTTTTCACATGATTTAGTAGCCTTAATGACTTCAGTAAGTCATTCAACACCATCTAAATTGAGAAATTGAAACAAAAATTCACATCCATATATTTTACCAGGAAAATTGCATTTATGTATGCCTATAAAGCTACTAAATTAAACTTGATTTTGGGTAAATTTTTTATGTGTTTTACATCAAAACTGTTTATACATGTGAAATCTTAGCTTTCACTTACCCTAAGACCGTGATGGTGAACCTATGGCACGGGTGCCACAGGTGGCACATGAAGCCATATCAGTGGGCACGTGAGCTCAGCTCCGGCACGCATGCGTGCGCCGGCCAGCTGATTTTCGGGCCTTCTGGGCCCACCAGAAGTCAGGAAACACACTGTTTCTGGCCTCCGGAGGGCCTCTGGGGTGGTGGGGAAGGCCGTTTTCTCCCTCCCCAGGCTCCTAGAAAGGCTCCGGAGCCTGGAGAGAGCAAAAAACGGGCCTACCAGGCCCACCGTGCCATTGTGTGCCAGAAGCGGGAGGAGCAGGAGGGGCAGGGCGCATAGAATTATGGATGGCATGCGTGCATGTGACCCCTCTGCGCTCCCCCCAATTTTGGCACACGATGGCAAAAAGGTTAGCCATCACTGCCCTAAGATATGCTTCTCTAATTCTCTATTCCTGCTGCATGTTATCTCAACCAAAAACAATATTGCAAGACAGCTCAATTATATCACTGCTTTTGCAATGGGCTAAGAAAGTGAGTGATTTGCCTAAAATCACCAATTTTTTGTGTCTTTAGGTAAGAATTGAAGAACTGTTTCCTGGTTCTCTTAAGCATGAATCAAAAGCTTATCCCTTAGTCTAAATGAAAATACAGCATTTGTTCAGAGAACTTGAGATGATCGGGCAGTGTCTTTGGTATTCAGAAGTTACTGACGTCTCAGCTTTTTATACATTGCAGGATGCAAGATCATGTCATTGTCCCAGAAAAGCAATAAATACACAAACCTGCCCCCAAAGATCTAGGTTTTCGTTTAGAAAGGTTAAAGGAAGCATTAAAAATACATTCACTTCTTTAAGATACTTGAAAGATATATATCCTGTCTTTGCTTCATCATACAGGTAGTCCTCAACTTATGATCACAATTGAGACTGGAATTTCAATCATTAAGCAATGTAATTGCTAAGTAAATCATCATGTGACCAGACTGATATTACAATCATTTTTACCATGGTTTTTAACTGGATCAATGCATCATTAAGTAAACATGGCTTCCCCAACTGACTCTGCATGTCAGAAGCTGACATTGGGAAGGCAAACTCTGATCACTGACTGCAAGATGCTACAACCATCACAAATGAGAGCTAAGTGCCCAAATTGCAATCATGTGACACAGGGGTGGTGCAATGGTTGTAACTTTGAGAATTGGATGTAAATCACTTTTTCTGAGGGTGTTGTAACTTTGAACTGTTATTAAAAGAGCCTGTAGTACAGTGGACTGAAGCACTGTTATTAACATCTGCTGCTTGCAATTACTGCAAGTCCGAATCTCGCCAGGCTCAAGGTTGACTCAGCCTTCCATCCTTTCAAGGTAGGTGAAATGAGGACCTAGATTGTGGGGGCAATAAGCTGACTTTGTATAAATATACAAAAGTATGAAGGCTATTGTTTAACGCATTGTAAGCTGCCCTGAGTCTCCGGAGAAGGGCGGCATATAAATTAAAGCAAAAAAAAAAAAAAAGATAGTAAGCGGAGGACTGCTTGTATTACATTTAAATGTTACAACTTAAACACAAGCTCTGCCCCCACTCTCATGATTGCCCTGTATATTGATAACACAGGAGCCAGAGAATATTCCATATTGCTCTGGCTCCCGTAACCCCAAGTAACAAAAGGGTACTATTTATTCTACTACCCAGAAACTGAAGGCCAATAGGATACTTGTCCACTAATTCCTCACTTTTGTCTGTGAGGCATGTCAGCTAGCAGTTTCCACATTTTCTCACATCCCCACATTCTGTTCTTCTACCAGGGTTCTCCAAGTTTGGCAATTTTAAGACTTATGGACTTCAACTCCCAGAATTCCTCAGCCAGCCATGTTGAAGTCTATGGATTCCACATCCAACATTAGCTTCTGAACAGTTTTAGCCCCACTCTAACAGATGTACTCCAGGGGTATTTTTTTCCAACGATGGCAAAAGTTTTAAAATAATGCAGCCGGGAACCAGAATCTCATTCTAAAGTGAAGTTTATTTTCCAAACACAGACATTTCAGACAACATGTTTTAAAAATAGTAGTTATACAGAAGAATCTATACATTATGGGATCTAAATATGAAAACCAAAGACGAGAAAAGAAGTAAGAGGGAAATGGGCAAGAAGCAAAAAATAAAAATCATGCTACTTCGTCTTCATACTTGAGCCATCAAACCTTCATATTAAAGAGCGGCAATCCACAGAGCATCTGAAGCTAATTTTCCACCCAACGACACCGTCGATTCTCCTTATTCATGGGATCCCAACCACAGCTATCTGCTGGAAAGTTTGGCCCAGAGCTTAAGTTTCCATCCTTTGGTTCTCTTTGATTATCTGTCACTGATGAAGTCCTTTTACTCTGGAAAAAAAAATCTTGTTGGGTTGAAGAAATGCTAATATATTTGACTGTTCTATTTGATGGAATCCAGGTTTTGTATTCATACAGTATGATTAACTTGATTTACTCAAATCTCTGCACAATGCAGAGAGGAAAGTCATCAGTTGGCTTCACTGAATACATGAAACTTGATTTTGGGCTGCCACCCATTGGAAGAAGCAATTGTTCCAACTTTTAAATTACCGCCATGCAACATAAATGTTTCTCAGGGTACAAATAAATAATACATGTATAAAAACATGTACATATACATCTTTTATCAACAACCTGACATGTTTGTCGACATGAGAGATTTTATTGTACACTAAAGATGTGGTTTCATTTTGTTTAAAACATATGAAGATTGATTGGAAAAAGTAAAGAACTCTCTGACAAAGTCAATTACATAGTTCAAGAAATTTATGAGCAGAAGAGTATTTTCATTGATTGCCATTTATTGTAAAGGGAAGATCAGGTAAGTTGGAAAGGCTAGAAAATTTCCTACAAAGCTAGGAAATAAATTAACTCTAAATGAAAAAAAAACCAACCTAATTTATTCTGAGCAAGTCTACTCTTTTGCCCGCTGTTGCTTTAATATTCTATAAATCTCAATGTAGCTCTTGATTTGAAAAGTTTGTTCATACCTGAAAAAAACCAGTGTTGAAAATAATTCTCTAAAAGGTGCTAGCAATAAAGCAAAGAGAAAAACAACAAGAAAAGTACGAAGCACTCCATCCTGCTTATACTGGATTTGCGTCTACCACTTTTCCAAATGTTTCGTTTTTCAGGAAAAAATGGTAACTAGCTAAAAGTACTTTAAACAAAGCAGAGATTTGGGTTAGTGGAATAATATCAACCATCTGCCCACATATTGTTACCTGATGAGAAGCAAGGGAAATTGGAGAATTGTCACCATGAAGGATACTAAGTGGGGAACGTCCAGTATCAGTTGGCATTGCCAGCATTTTGTTACCGATTCTGCGTTTTACTGACTTGCTTCCTGGGGAGTAGAAAGGAAGAGAAGAGTGTGAAAATTCATCACAATGTTTCTTATTTTTCAGAACAGAAGCTCAAGAACCATAATACCTCCCACCTTTGTTATCCTTATGTAGTAAAAGAATTCATTTATGTGAATTTTGCTAGCATAGTTAACAATATAACTACACTACATTCCTTTTTCTTCCTTAATTGCAGCACAGTCTCAGTTTAAGTTGACCTTCTCACAGTGGCTGCTGAAGTAAACTACTATAAAGTTAGCCAACATAGGTTCCAGTTTCTTGGGGACTGAAAGTGTCTTGTATAATGCAGCTGGGTACCAGATTCATGAGAATTAGCAGCTTAGATTGGCAAGACAATAACACAAATAAACATCTATGTAGACAGAAATAATACTGATCAAATTGACTTGCTTCACTCAGAAGATCACTGTTAGAGGAGTGATGGAGCTGTTGAACAGCTTTGGACAATTAATCTCACCTGTAGGGTGAATGATGCGGGCAGACTGTACTGGTTTTGTTGCAGCTGCAACAGAAACCATGGAAAACAACTGCTCATTTTCCCCTTCTTCTGCTTGCTGAGAATCCTCTAGGAAAATTTCCCCAGAAGAAACTGTGCTCCTTGCAGTCCTCTCCTCCATTCCAAAGGTGAATTCAGATTTTTTATCTTCATGCCGAGATTCCTCTTGAGGTAGTTCTTCCTCTCTATTTTCTCCCATAAAGTTTTCACAAAACAACTTCACTGGGTAGTTTATGGTATCTGGACAGAAATCAAATTCCAGAATTAAAAATGTATACAACAGCACAAAAAGAAATTTCAAAGACTAGAATAATACCCTCTGCCTGCCAATAACCTTCTATAAGCACTGCCTTAAATGGTGCATAACTCAGCCCTAAGATGTCAGGGCATATGTATAAGACAGTAGTGGCTGTTAAAATTGTGCACATAATCTTCTCCCACTACTTTGGCAAATCTTTTCCTTCTGTACAATCACTGAAGAAAGAAGCTGAGTATCCCCCACCCCTCTTGTTCCAAATATAGAAAGTCAGAAGTAGAATCCAGTCTCACACATAGAATACAAGCCCATTAACATGAGAACTTCACTCCCAATAAGCACCCTAGCAAGCACCCATCCTTCTTGCTCTGTGATGTCAAGATCATATAGAAGGCTGATCTTAGTTATAATTAACCAATCAAGATGACATTGATCACACTCTTGGATCACTTCTGATGGGAGCAAGATGGAAATGAAGCAGCCATCCTTGCTCTTCTTGATCTGTCAGACTTTCAATTTCATTGATCTTAGTATCCTTTTGGACCAGATTCAGGAATTGGATATCGGTGAGCATAGTATTGTCTCCTCCCTCCAGAGTCAATTCCAATCAGTGTTGATGTACAGGGTATGTGTGAAATCCCACTCTTCTTTGTAAAATGCCATAGGGCTCAATACACTCTCTTATCTTGTTTAACATCTCCCCTCTAAAATTTTGGGGTTGGTATCATCAGTATGCTGTCTGCCATATGTCTCCACCCTAGGCCACCTGAAGATCTGTCTCTGCATCTGGAGACTAGGGGGGAGGCCTGGGTGTGGTGCAACAAACTTCAGCTCAACCCAAGCAAGACTGAATGGTTTTGGGATTTTGGACCTCTTGGATTCCGGGTAAGGAGGCCTTGCCTAGCGCAAAATTTGGGGATCCTCCTGGACCCACAGCTCCTGCTCAAAAAGCAGGTAGCATTTGTGGGTCATATGTTCCAGTTCCTGGAAAGGGCAGCCTTGCTCATGGTCACTCATGCCTTCATGCCTGAATTACTGCAATGCGCTTTACAGGGTGCTACCCTTGAAGAGTATTGGAAGCTCCAAGTGATGCAGAAAGCAGAAACGTGGACAATTACTGATGCCAATTACACAGCACATGTGACACCATTACTTCACGAGCATTGGCTTTCAGGTACAATTCAAAGGGTTGCCTATCACTTTTAAAGCCCTTCATGGCTTAGGATAGGGTTACTTATCTCTCCCCAGTTGTTTCTCCCTGTCCTACCCAAAGACGGGAAAGACATGTTTTAAGTACTATTGGTTACAAACTGTCGAGGCCCAGGAAAACTTTTTCTGTTATGGCACCAACCCTTTAGAACATCATCCACCCTGAGATTAGATTTGCCCCATCCCTTATTGGCCTTTCCTAAGTATTTGACTGTGATTCCCAGGAAGGAGGGAGTGTATTCCAAAGGAGCAAAAGATAGCGAAGTCTTGGTAGTCTGCATGGGAGAGAGTGTTAAAACTATTTCTTCCCTAGTAGTTTTTAAGAGTATATGTTTAATGATGCAAATACTTTGCTTTAAGTTTGGGCAAGATTTCTGTCTTGTCTGGTGAAAAACAATAAGAAACTCCTTAGAAGAACATCAATCTGCCATTCTTGGTTTTTGGACTCTGATATTAATCTACAAAAGGGCCTTAAGAACTTGTTTTGGGGCCCTAGGTGTGGGTTAAAGCCTGTCTCCAAACTGTGCAGATGATTAGTTAGGTAATGCCGGCTGCTTTGGTTTTATTGTAAGCCACCTAGAGCCACATAGACTTGAGTGGGTGACTTCAATTGAATAAATAAACTGGAGGGATTATTTAGGGTGAATATTAACAAATGGGTCCATGCAAAATGCTTTATCACTGGTTAATTTAACTATTTCAATATTCTTAGTTTGCCCAACTCATTAATTCACAAACCATACCACTGGATTCATACATCACGCTACACTAAAATTGTTAGATTTTTATTCTCTCCCTTTATTTTGGACAACTCAATGCAGGATAAATACCTAATACTCCCGTAACAATAACCCTATGAAGTGGATTCAGCTGATAAGAGAGACTGCCCCAAAGTCACATAGCCAGCCTTCATACCAGTGGTGGGTTGCTCCGGGTTCGGTCCGGATCTATAGAACCGATAGCAAAACTGGTGGGAGGCTCCGCCCACCCGCCACGACATCATCATGGGTGATCTGTGCATGCGCAGAAGCGTGTGAGCTCCTGCTGCGAACCGGTAGTAAAGGTAAGTGGAACCCACCCCTGCTTCATACCTAAGGGATGTCTAGAACTTATCTTTTGGTTTCTAGCCCAGTTTAAAGTTTGGTAAGTTACATTAAGATAGCTGAGATATAGGATCAACTATCAACTGAAAAGCAGACTCATCAGCACATTAATTGGAACAGCAGAGAATCAACAGCTTCAAATAAAACAAAAGAATAGTCCCGTCTCATTTGTGGCTACAAAATGAAAGGAAAGTGAGAGACTTTCCACATAGCAGTTCTGATTTAAAAGAAGATTGGGCCAGAAATATATCCCTACTTACCAGCTAACACATCTTTTAGAGGAGTCCGTGAAATTCCTGGCGTTGGGGAACGAGGATCCCAGTTCTCATGCTGGCTTTTGGCTATCAACTCCCCTTGTTTTGGAAATTGCGTGTTGTCTTTGGGGGAACTTTCTACCTAAAAGCAGAGAAAAGCGAACGAAGTTAAAACAGCAGATATAAAGGGAAGGTAAGATGGAAAAGCAAATGCTTTGTTCTGAAAGACAGGCTTCCAAGTACCTCAATGGGTGTTCTCAGGATCCCAGCAGTAGGTGACCTTGGGTCATTGACATGTTTCAGGTGCTTATTCAGCAAAGGTGTGCAGGTGGGCGTAGCTGGGAAACTCTCAGAAGCCCCCATGGCAACTGTTTGGGAACGCAGGAATCCTGCAAAACAACAATCAACCTTACAATCCAAGGAAAAAGACAAGAAGACGCAGCTGAAGCCCCTATTGCAGCAACCCAAACTCTCTTCTACCTCCGAGAGAAGGAGCGGCCATAAATTCGTCTGATCAACCTGCCCTCCGTCTTCCAATTCAGCGCAAACTCACAATCCCCCACCCACCCCCAAAGCACCCTCTTCGCTTTTGTAGGACTCGGTCACCCAAGCTCAGGCTCGCTTGGGCCCACTAGACTTGTATTCGAATCTCCCGCTTTCCTCCCACCAGCCTCTCTGCGACAGCTCTGATTGGAGCGAATGGCTGCCAATCGCTCAGACGACTCTTTTTCCCTGCTCATTTGAAAACGCGACATCCCCTTTTCTACCTTTCTGCCTCCCTGTCCTCTTTCAATTGGCTGGAAAATAATTTTAACTCTTCTATCTGTTGTTTTATTGGACTAGAATGCCGTCAATCTATTGGAAGGCTAAACCCACCGGCGTTACCTCATTGGCTAGTTTAGACAAATACAAATACCCATCTCCCAATTTCTCATTTTGAAGACTAATAACATCGGGGCGGAGCTAAGAACATAACCAACGTTTCCATTTGTAGAACGTTTATCTGCAATCCTGATTGGCTACAATGGATGTCCGTTTGAAAAATAGGCATTTGAAGGACAAATCAAACAAAAATATATTGCCTCCTTGAGGGTTTACGGAGTACACGCCCACTTCCCTTTGTGCCGCCATTCATTGGCTGGAGAAGCTTAGCGTATGTTGTCTTCTGATTGGTAGGTGTTCGCTGTGGGCGGTGTTGGAGAAAGCAGCTGTCATGGCGGAGCTGAGTGAGGCACTACTTTCTGTGCTACCGTCTATCCGGGTGCCCAAGGCCGGGGACCGCGTCCATAAGGATGAGTGCGCCTTCTCTTTCGACACTCCGGTAAGCTCTCATGTGAAAAAGACGGGATCTGGTGGGGATTCTGTTGTCTTCACAGTCTCCGACATACCGGGCGGGGAAGGTAATATGACCCGCGCAAGGCCTCACGGGACTTGTATTTTACCAGGGAACGGCATCCACTTCAAATCCCCCATAAGGAACCAAGCGAATACTACAAATCCCAAGAGTTTCAGCGGCCAAATCGTTCTTTCGGAAACTACTTGGCTTTCTGGGGATTGTAGTTCCTCGAGATCTCATCTCTGAGGTGGGGCGTTGCTGTCATGGTCATCTTATTCACCGGACCGTATGGCCAACCGTGGGGTCTGCTGGATACTGAGCTGCTTTACTACCCCCACGATAGAGCAGCTTAAGTAGAACAAGACGAGAGCCTCGTGTGGCATGCCGGGCACTGTAGTCTTAGTTGCCTGGCTGCCACTAAGAGTGAAAGATTGAGCCCCGCCGCACTACTGAAGTCTCTGGAACTATCTAGGCAAGCCTCGCGGGGCATGATGGGAAACGAAGTCCCTCTCCCATTAGTTTTAGTGCCAGACCTTCCGCTCAGGAACTGCTAATCCCAGAGACCTTTGGTGGAAGGGACGTGTCAGCCCTTTTGGTTTTTGAATCAGACACATGGGCTCTGTACCATCTAGGTAGCTCTCCATCACCCGGTTGCTCTTGTCTCTTTCCCATTTCGCACTGGGGGATGAGTTTCTCATCCAGTTTCTTCTAAGGCGTATGTGGGAATCGCTCCCATTGTTATGGGTGATGCTAATGTCTGTAGCTGGGGTCCTCTTGACTGGGAGAGAAACCTTCTGGGCAGCCACGCCTTTCTCCCAGAGTGAATCAAGCAAGCCTGGTTAGGCTACAAGCGAGTTTTAAGGGAGGTTCACAGAAAGATTCATAAATGTTTGCTTGATTTACTGATTCATTTATCCTGCTTTGCCGTTCCCCTAAATCCTCTGCCATTTCTGAAGACAGTTGCCTTTTTCTTCTGGATATGAAGAATGCAAAAGCATCCTATTTTGTTGGGCGGGCCGGGTGTGTGTGTGTGTGTGTGTGTTACCCTTCCCAGAGTTCAGTATAAATTAGACCCCTGCTATCAGGATCTGTTGGATTTCCTTTCCAAATAATAATTTTAAAGAGTATCATTATTTATTTCCTTTTTTTTTCTTTTGAAGCAGGGTGATCATTTTTCTCTTGTGGGCTTATCCTATCAGAGAGAAAGGCTGCATTTTGTGAACATTCACAATTTATATGGGACACTTACAAATTCCTCCTAATATACAGTATATGCAACAAGGCTAATGAGTTGCTAGTTAGGAATAGAAGAATATTGTTCTGCAAGAGCATGTTTTGACATCCCTGCAATAGCAGCGCTCCTTTTATTAGTCATATCTGCAATCTTCAAAATGGCAATGAACAATATTCGTTAACATTTAAGAATTATCTGGGATAATTGTGTAAGAAAGAGAATTATTTCATGTAATTTCTTAGAAATGATAGGATGCTGCTTATCATTTGGAGTGCTTCTTGTATAACTATCATATTAAACAGTTAATCACCTCTTGAGGGACTAGGTCTGTGCTCTTATAGAAACGAGTAAGATAAGAGTATTCTTATAGAATATTCTTAAAGAATATTTTTAACTGATGTTATTGTGTACTGTAGCTCTGTTTAGCACTCTCATAGGTAGTGTGATGCTTGTGGACATTTTCCTTGCTGTCTATCAGGCTCACTTATTGTCTTGTCATTCCCATCCTCCCATATGTGTTTTAATAAAAATGTATGGCAGTGCCTCGTGCTGTTTATTTTTTAAAAATGCTTGTGGATTCCACATGGATTTCATAAGAGGAATGATTGAAGATCAGTGTCTAATTTGTAAGGGTGTCCAATTGCTGAGAAAAAAACAGAAAATGTTCCGAATTTTCTGAACTGTTTTGTTCAGAATTGTATTCCTTTCCCCTGCTGTTAACTCTTGAACAGTCATATTGTTGCTCTATAGACTGCACGAACATCCAGTAAAAGCCAATAGCCATATAAAAATGTTTATTCAGTTGAGGTGGAAGAAATCCACATATTCTGTATTGTGGACATATTTTACACAAACCAAATTGAAATGTCAGAAGTTTTGCATTCAGGTTCAGGTGTTTTCTCTACATTGCAATAGGGGACATGTGCCCTTCAGACACTAGTACTACACTAAAACAACCACACTAACATCATAGTCAGTAGGGATATATTCTGGGAGTTTCAGTTCAGCAATGTTTGAAGGACCATAGTTTCCCCATATTTTCTGTAGATGGCAAAATGATGCAGAAATGTGAATATAAACGCTTGAGGCTTTCTTCTGCTAAAATAGGCACTACTGTTGTATGAATGTCATGGGAATCTAGAGTAGCCAAACAAGATCTGTGAACTGAATTATTGTAGTCATTTGGTTTCTGGAGCATAGAACTTTAAGAGCAGTTTATCTGGTGTGACTGCAATAACATTGATGTACAATTATAATCTGGGAGCCACATAAAGAGGTTAATAAATGGATGATAATTTTCAATGAATCTATCTTCATATGAAATAATTTTATAGTGTCCTATTGATAAGGGACCACTAAGGATCATTGCAACAAACTGCTTCATCCCCATTGCTGAGAATAGGTTTGGTCATTTGTGGGTGACAGCACCAAGGAATTCTTCCTGCTATTCTGAACATCCAAATAAATCCAAATGTGACCATAGCCAAAACAACTAGAAAAAATTTAAATGCAAGTTTCTAGACTTCATGACTGCAAACATATATTTGTGTATTTTTTATCTTAAACTACTAAGCTTTTGGAAGGAAGAGATCTCACTAATACAAGATTCTCTGAGGGAAATTTCAGTGCCTGATAGAATTTGGAAAAATATTTATAAGGAGGGATTTTTGTAAATTGTATTCATGAAATTATGTATTTGAGTAATTTACTTGGGCTACAACATTTTATACACAGCCTTAAAAATTTGGTATTCTGGGATTGGCTGAGCTCCCTTCCTGTTGAAGTCATGTCTTTCTTTATTCTATAGGAGTCAGATGGAGGAATATATATCTGTATGAACACATTCCTGGGCTTTGGAAAGCAGTATGTGACAAAACATTATGAAAAAACAGGCCAGCGAGTCTATTTACATCTTAAGAAAATACGCAGATTGGTAAGAAGGGCAACTTTTTTGCCTTGTGCAGAACTTGCTTATTTAAATTTCAGAGCAGAGGAAGAAAGATGGTTATAATTGATGCTGCTGTGTGCTTTCTTGCTGCCCAAGAATCTGGACATTTAGAATGGCTGGCTTGCTAATTAACTCTCTTCTGGTTCTTCTGTAGAAAGAAGAAAATAATTCCAGTGCTGGTGATCCTCCCCGGAAGAAACCAACCCGTTTAGCTATTGGTAAAAATCTAAACTTACTCTTCTATTATACTATGTGAGAAAACCTTGATGGGAGAGAACATGGGTAGACTTTAGTTTTAAGACTGTCAGAAGATTTGAGTTCATGTTCCCTCTTATGTTTTTTCTGTAAGCTTACTCAAAGCTTGCATCATTTGGCATCTTGTTTAATTAAGATGTCATGGTTCCGAGTAATGGCCCAATCAATTCAAGACTCTGAGCCTGTGGTTTTTCCCAAAGATCCATTTAATTGGGTACATCATATTGACAGGTTCAAATGTGAAACCAACTCTGAATATTTCCCGTGCTTTGGTACAAATAAAGAATAGATATTGTCCACCCCCCCTTGTGTTACAGATCATGTTAACCAACTAAGCAGGTGATGACCTTCTCATCACTCCCTCCTGCCGTTGCTAGGGCATATTGAGCTGACCTTGGTTCTCATGAGCCTTATCACTGTTATGTCTGGCACTGTAAAGGAAAACATTCTACATTCTTCAAAGCCCCCTCCCCCTCATATGCACGGCAATTTAGAAACTAAGCAAAAAAAAAAAAATGGCTTCAGCTAGAGTTGTTTTGAGAGTTGACGTAAGATTTCACAGCACCCAGAGTTTATGATGTTGCTTCTTACACTTCTCAACTGCTACTGTTGCATATCTGTTTTGATAGGTGTAGAAGGGGGATTTGACCTCCCAGAAGAGAAATATGAATATGATGAACATGTCAAAATAGTTATTTTACCAGAGCATTTGGATATCCCTCAGGATGGACTAGATGGTCTGCCAGATATGGTGAAGGACAGGGTAAGCATTGTGATTCATCCAGGAGGGGGAAAAAAATCACATGGTCTGATTGGCTTTGCACTAGAGGTAGAGTTGACATGATGCATCAGCCTTGGATGTATGGGGATTTTTTTTTTAGTTAAAATGGTATGTAAGACTTCAGATCTCTGTTGATAGTAGATATTTTAGGAGGGATTTGGAAGTCTGACTTTCCTTTTCTCTTTTGGCATTCCAGATTTCTAGTGCAATTGAAGCTATTCTGACAGCAGATTCTGCTTCCCGTAAACAGGAGGTACAGGCTTGGGATGGGGAGGTTCGGCGTGTGTCCAGGCATGCCTTTTCTCTTCAGCAGCTCCAGAATGGTATCCGTATCCCTCCTTGGTGAGTTCCTTTTTCTTTTCCAAACATGGAGCTCCTTCATAACTTACTACACTTTCCTTCCAGATTTTAATAGAAGCATGAAAACTAAAATCTTATGTTCACTTAACAGAAGATGTAGAATGAAATCTGGGAAGTTTAACAAAATGGAGTCAGGCTTGAAAATTGTTCAGTGTGGGATTGAGAGAATTGTACTGATTGAGGCAATTATACTGCCTAATTGCTTGTATTGACAGTGGCTGGAAATGCAGCAAGTGTGACATGCGGGAGAACCTGTGGCTCAACATGACAGATGGCTCCATCTTGTGTGGACGGCGTTACTTTGATGGCAGTGGAGGCAACAACCATGCTGTAGAACATTATAGAGAAACTGGTTACCCCTTGGCTGTAAAGTTGGGAACCATCACTCCTGATGGAGCTGGTAAGACAGAATCTACTTGCAGATGCAGCTTTTGAATAGTTTAAGATTCCCAATCAAAGAATTGCTGAATTTCTGTTCACATCTTACACTGTGGGCACTGAGGGATTCATTCCTTTCTATTCAGCTAGCACTGTGGTCATAGAGTCTGGAAGGAGGGAAAATAGTACAACCTGTCCACCTAGGCTCAAGTTCAGTCTTATCCAATTCATATTGAGCCAAGGTGGCGCAGTGGTTAGGGTGCAGTACTGCAGCTACTTCAGCTGACTGCTAGTTCAGCAGATCAGCGGATCAAATCTCACCGGCTCAAGGTTGACTCAGCCTTCCATCCTTCCGAGGTGGGTAAAAGGAGGACCCAGATTGTTGGGGGCATTATGCTATTTAGTATACTGTCTTTGGTGTAAGCCGCCCAGAGTCCTCGGAGCGTGGACAGCATAGAAATATGAATAATAAATAAATAAATAAATATTACTCATCTCTCCCTCTAATTTCGATCTCCTGTTTGCTTCTCAGGAAGGAACAGTAAGCCTACATAGTTGTATTTTCTTGGGAGCAGTAGGCTTGTTAGGGCAGCTGCTTTGCTAAATGTGACAAACCCGGGTTCTTGGGAACCGGAAAGCAATAAATGAATTTTGCAAGTTAGCTGATCCACATCTGAAGATGCTCAATCTTACACGGGAAAAGACCCGAATACACCAAAACTTGCATACTTCTACCCGTGAAAATCTACGAAAACATGTATATTATATGTGTATATATATATGTGTGTGTGTGTGTTTGTGTGCATGTGTAAATAAAAATACAAAACCTAACTTTCAGTATGAATGCTATTACGGTTAAGTCAGTTCATTTAAAAATAAAATAAAAAATTAAGCATGTAATCTGATATATGTGGCTGTTTTTTAAATATCTTCAGATCAAGACACTCAACAGTAGAAAGAGAGGTGAGATTTTCAGATGTTTGTATAATTGAAATAGAATGAGCAGAGATACATGAGAGATAATATCAAATACCTTCTGAATGTTACCAATAAGTATTTATTTCAATACAGCATATTGATAAATATCTAAGGCCAGCATAATAGTAAATGGATTTCTATTACAACAATTTCTATACTGAAGGGGTCAAGAAAAGAGTGCCTTCTTTCCCGGTCTCTATTTTTATTGGTACTAGAACCATCAGCAATAAAAATACGTCAAGAAGAAAACATCAGGAGTTTAAATGTCAAGGACATTTTAAGCTCTTACTTTGTAATAGTCAAGTTTACCCGTTTGGTTTCACTATCTTGAAATGTGAAGCGTAGTATTAAAATAATTGCAAAAATCAGGAAGAACACTGAGAGACTTGACTGAACTTGAAAAACTTACAACATATAACTATGAACTGCGTCTTAGTTATAGATTGTTGATGTGAAGTATGATTCTGAAGCTGACAAATCAAACATTTTATGATTAAAGGAACATAAAATTTGAATGCAATAATTGAATTAATTTCAGTGGAAGAACTTCATATTTACTCCAAATATACTCAAGAATAAAATTGTATAATTTTTTTTATCTTACTATACAAACAGTATATTTTGAGTGGGGTCAATGCCAGCAATTAGCTAAACCCACCAGCATCTTCCTTAAAAAAGTATCCAGAATTAAAATAATATTTTTGTATTATTTGTAATTTTAAATCTATAGCTATTGGAAATCTAGGTACCCAAATAATACTCTGTTCGTTATTTGTGTACCAGACAGTCCAATTTTTTATTCCATACCTCCCTATATTTTGGAACATCTAATTTTATATTATCTGACAACTATTTATAAACAACTATTGTCAACTTATTTTTTGTAAACTATATGTTAAAGCTTATAATGATAGGCAGGATGAGGTAGTTAAATCTGTCAGCATGTATGTAAACATCAAAAGTTGTTTAAACTGAAGATACTTCCTCTCTACTTTTATCAATTAACATTTAATACTATAGTTTTTCAAACAACAAAAAGTAATCCCTAAGGTTAAATGTGGGAAGGCTGCAGGACTAGATTCTTGGCACTTCTGTCTTTTTCCTGCAAAATGCCATTTTGGTTCTAGGGTAAATGTTATGGGATTTAGGAAAAGTGAAATTGCTAGTGATGTAAAGAGTCTGAAACATTAGTTGCAAGATGTTGATTGATTTCTGCCATTGTTCCCTTCATCTGTAGATGTCTACTCTTACGATGAGGATGACATGGTTCTAGACCCCAATCTGGCTGAGCACCTGGCACATTTTGGGATTGATATGCTTAAAATGCAAAAGGTGAGAAGAGATGATAGAATGAATGCTAGCTGTGGTAAATGCTGAAAGAACCTCATGGTAATTTATGGAACTAGAATGGTTTTGTTATCTCCAAGCAATATTATCGATGGAGGTGATTTCATCAGCTTCTATTAAATATTTCCTTCTGTATCATAAATTCTAGATTCTTTATTAAGCAATGTGAATTTCCAAGTAGGACGTAATGTATAAAGCATTTAGATTCATAATCATTGTTTATTGTCCTTTTTGAATCTTTGTACTAAGAAATTATTTCAAAGTTCTGGCACAGTTTCAGATTATTTTCTATATCTCTTCTCTATGCAGACAGACAAGACAATGACAGAGCTAGAGATTGATATGAACCAGCGGATTGGAGAGTGGGAGTTGATTCAGGAGTCTGGGGTGCAGCTGAAACCACTGTATGGCCCTGGCTTTACGGGTATCCGTAACCTTGGAAACAGTTGCTATCTCAACTCGGTAGTGCAGGTGTTGTTCAGCATACCAGACTTCCAACGAAAGTAAGTAGGTCTCTATTGTTCCTATCTGCAGAAGAAATACTCAGTTTCTTTCTAGTAGTCTAAATAGAATCCACTTGTGCATAGTAATTGATAACAAGGAGTGTCTTCCGTGCCTCAGAATGTCAAGATAAACCATTTGTTTGCCAAGATCAGATATTCCCAATTTAAGTAGAATTGTATAATTTGAAGGTTTTTTTTGTAGCCAACTTGAGGCCTGTTTCACTTCCTTGGTTTTTAAAATAGTATCTCCATGCAGCTTAAAACTGATAGTGCTTTTATTGTGTCCCACATTACTCTAAAATAGACACGCCAAAACCAAAGAAAAATGATATTGATGAAGTGATTCCTTGCTTTGGTGCATAAATACAGCAAACATAAGAAACACTTCATTAACGTGAAAGACAAGCCAAGAGAACAATTTTGTTATACTTTTCTGGGTCCTCAATATATGTTTCTGTAAACCGCAACTGATGTTATTTGGATCCCAGACTCTGAATTGACCTTTCCAACAATTTTGTTGCCAAATTGTTTTTTTTTTAATTTCTTCATAGGTATGTAGACAAACTAGAAAAAATATTCCAAAGTGCTCCTACAGATCCTACACAAGACTTCAGCACCCAGGTGTAAGTAATGTACTAAAAGGGTTGAGCTTCTATTTCTATATTAATGATGTTCTCTAACAGATGGGACTGTAGAGGGACACATCTGTCAATTGGATTTTGCTCAGTTCTCATTTTTTCCAACCCATGTTGTTTCTCTGTCAATTTGACTTTTTTTTAAAAAAAGCGCACAGAAAGACATATTTTCTTATCTATTACAGGTTTTTATGTAATATATCCATTTTTACAAATAATATTTCCTCAATATAATTTTGGTGGGCACGTGTTCCCTTGAAAGTTCTTTTTGTGACCTGCAATGTAAGATTTAGAAAAGAGGATTATGGTATATTTCTAGTTCAAAATGGGTTTGAGAAACCAGAACCAAAACAGTTTCTTACCATCCCAACTCATAGGGGAACCAATCCTGAACCTAAACAATTATGTTTTTTGGTTTTGCATTAATATGTTGTATAAAGAAAGTCATTAGGATTTGTAAATGATACTCTTCCTTATGCACTAGCCATTGGAGTTTATTCAGCAAACCCCAAGTAAAAGCTGGCATGATTTAGCATAGTGCCATTATTTAATGTTAAGCTATTCAAATTGTACAATAATCTGAATCCAGAAATGTGTGTAGAGGAAAGTTGATTATGCTGAAAATAAAAATATTCTGTAAATTATAACTCAAAATGAAATATTGTTATGCATTTTTAAAAAAACAATTAACATGCTTTTGCTTATTTATCTTAAGCATATTTTTCTGCGTGGATATAACTATATAAAATTCACTCCAGTAGGACTGATTATATAAAACTCTTAATCTATGTTTTGACTTCTCTGTAAGCAAAATGGAAAACATTACTTATAAACAATAACATGCTCGTTAGATGTTCCACATGTTCCGTAGAATCATGAAATTTTAGAACTTTGGCTGCCAAAATGAAACCTGGATTTTGTTGATAATCTGTGTTTCTTTAAAATAAAACAAACTGAGTGAGGCTTGTTTTCAAATTGTACTGATTATCATATTGCTTAAGATTCTTTGGAAATTGTTTGAGGCATGGAAAATAGTTGTTTTGGTAAATTGGGGAGCTCTCTGCAACTTTAGTGGACTGCAGTGTTCTTAGTCCCATCTTGTTCTTCTTAGGATTAATTTACATTTACCTGCTTTTCCAGAGCTAAGCTTGGCCATGGGCTTCTCTCTGGGGAATATTCCAAACCTGCTCTTTCATGTGGAGAACAACAGTTGGACCAGAAGGTAGGGCTGAGAAGTTAATTGTCCTTGAGGATGGAAAGTGATGTTAACTGTGGCTAACACTTACCTAGGGAAAGGGAAATTTCATTTAAAGTCAGGTCCAGAAATATTGGGACGTCGACACAATTCTAACATCTTTGGCTCTATACACCACCACAATGGAGTTGGAATGAAACAAACACAATGTGCGTTAACTGCAGACTGTCAGCTTTAATTTGAGGGTATGTACATCCAACTCAGGTGAACGGTGTAGGACTTACAGCAGTTTGTATATGTGTCTCCCACTTGTTAAGGGACCAAAAGTAATGGGACAATTGGCTTCTCAGCTGTTCCATGGCCATGTGTGTGATATTCTCTCATTACCCCAATTACAATGTGCAGATAAAAGGCCCAGAGTTCATTTCAAGTGTGCTATTTGCATTTGGAATCTGTTGCTGTCAACTCTCAAGATAAGATCCAAAGAGCTGTCACTATCATTGAAGCAAGCCATCATTAGGCTGAAGAAACAAAACAAACCCATCAGAGAGATAGCAAGAACATTAGGCATGGCCAAAACAACTGTTGGAAACATTCTCAAAAAGAAGGAATGCACCAGTGAGCTCAGCAACACCAAAAGACCCGGGAAACCACGGAAAACAAGTGTGGTGGATGACCGAAGAATTCTTTCCCTGATGAAGAAAACACCCTTCACAACAGTTGGCCAGATCAAAAACACCCTCCAGGAGGTAGGTGTATGTGTGTCAAAGTCAACAATCAAGAGAAGAGTTCACCTGGGTGAATACAGAGGGTTCACCACAAGATGTAAACCATTGGTGAGCCTCAAAAACAGGAAGGCCAGATTAGAGTTTGCCAAACAACATCTAACAAAGCCTTCACAGTTCTGGAACAAGATCCTATGGACAGATGAGACCAAGATCAACTTGTACCAGAGTGATGGGAAGAGAAGAATCTGGAGAAGGAAAGGAACTGCTCATGATCCTAAGCATACCACCTCATCAGTGAAGCATGGTGGTGGCAGTGTCATGGCGTGGGCATTTATGGCTGCCAATAGAACTGGTTCTCTTGTATTTATTGATGATGTGACTGCTGACAAAAGCAGCAGGATGAATTCTGAAGTGTTTCGGGCAATATTATCTGCTCACATTCAGCCAAATGCTGCAGAACTCATTGGACAGCGCTTCACAGTGCAGATGGACAATGACCCAAAGCATACTGCAAAAGCAACCAAAGAGTTTTTGAAGGGACAGAAGTGGAATGTTATGCAATGGCCAAGTCAATCACCTGACCTGAATCCCATTGAGCATGCATTTCACTTGCTGAAGACAAAACTGAAGGGAAAATGCCCCAAGAACAAGCAGGAACTGAAGACAGTTGCAGTAGAGGCCTGGCAGAGCATCACCAAGGATGAAACCCAGCGTCTGGTGATGTCTATGCGTTCCAGACTTCAGGCTGTGATTGATTGCAAAGGATTTGCAACCAAGTATTAAGAAGGGAAAGTTTGATTTATGATTATTATTCTGTCCCATTACTTTTGGTCCCTTAACAAGTGGGAGGCACATATGCAAACTGCTGTAAGTCCTACACCGTTCACCTGAGTTGGATGTACATACCCTCAAATTAAAGCTGACAGTCTGCAGTTAAAGCACATTGTGTTTGTTTCATTCCAACTCCATTGTGGTGGTGTATAGAGCCAAAGATGTTAGAATTGTGTCGATGTCCCAATATTTCTGGACCTGATTGTATTTATTGATTTGATTTGATTTATGCGCCGCCCTTCTCCGGAGACTCAGGGCGGCTTACAATGCGTTAAGCAATAGCCTTCATATTTTGTATATTTTATACAAAGTCATCTTATTGCCCCCACAATCTGGGTCTTCATTTTACCTACCTTAGAAAGGATGGAAGGCTGAGTCAACCTTGAGCCTGGTGAGATTTGAACTTGCAGTAATTGCAGGCAGCTGATATTAATAACAGTGCTTTAGTCTGCTGCGCCACCAGGGCTCCTTTTACAGACTCATTTGAACTCTTCTGTCTTTGCAGGGTATTCAAGATGGCATTGCCCCACGTATGTTCAAATCTCTTGTTGGCAAAGGTCATCCAGAATTTTCTACTAATCGGCAGCAAGATGCTCAAGAATTCTTCCTGCACTTCATTAACATGGTGGAGGTAGCAATTTTAAGAGTCAAAGGTTTCATTATGGGTATTGTCTTCAGAATGAGAATAGGACAGTACTTGTGCTGATGACCTGAAAGCATGAGGAAATGTACACAAGATTAATACTCTAGCACATAATTGACATGAAAGCTGTTACCAATGTTGCTAATTAAATCAAATGTGGCTTGTTTACTTTAGCAAGCCTGCTTTAGCATCCCCTCTTGGGTTCAGGAAAAATAATTTTGAATGGTGAAATATGCCAAAAAAGCACAGCCATTCCACAGTGTATTTTATTCTGGAATGCATCTCTAAATTGTGTGTTGTGAGTAGAATGAGGGGGTCTTAGGACAAGGTAGTGTGCAAATCAGTAGGGTTCCTTAGTGAAAAGCTTGACGTTCACAGACAAGTTACCTTGAAAGCAGTTTGCATTTTACTGCTTCTTTTCCCTTGAGATATGCAGCAGTGGAGAAATGTTGGCTCCATACCAAGCTTGGATATTTTCCAAAGTTAGAATGTCTGTATCAGATGTTCTACTTTGTTCATGAGCTTTCCAGTATTCAAATGTTTGTAATTATTTTTTTAAAAACTCACCCAAGTATGGCAAGTTGAAAAGGACTTTAGCCAATACAAGAGTTGTGTCCTACTGTTGATTGAAGCTAGTTGAGAGTAGATTAAGAGAAAATGCTGCAAAAAATTAGAATTCATCAGCATGTTGCTATCCATGTATGTTTCCTGTGCATTGTATTTTGTTCAGGAAAATCACCAGGTAAATGCTCAAAATGTGTAATCATACAAACAGTACAGTGTATTCTACATAATCCTGTTAGACTTGGAAGTTGCCAACATACACTCCTACTTAAAACCGTTTATTTTGATTTTTTTTAGCTACATCAAGTGCCCCCATATGTGGCCTGTTAACCAGAATTAAGTCTTAAACCAGTAGCCCAAAACTATTATCTATTTTTGTTGTGTTCATGGACAAAGTTGAAGTTTGTCTTTTGTCATTTTTTTCTTTGTTGATATACATTTTGTTGTTGTTTGTGCCAATAGCCTATAGAAATCATTCTTAATTTTGTTTCTATTTTTTTAAAATGACTTAGCCATTTTTTATGTAGGTTAGTGATAAATAGTAATAGGATTTAGTATGAAATTAGAGAAGGTAGTACATTGTATATCACTTGAACTCCTGGAGAAGATGGAATATAACCAAAATAAATGAAAGATAGAAGGTATATTTTTTCTAATTTTGAAATAGCCTCATTTATACAGTATGTTTTAACCTCTTGCATCATACATGTGTGGGTTGTTATATTTTTGCTTTTCCTCCTGTTTTTCACTCCTTGTTAAATATTTTTCTTCCCCAGAGGAACTGCCGTAGTTCTGAAAACCCAAATGAGGTCTTTCGCTTCTTAGTGGAAGAGAAACTCAAGTGCTTGGCCACAGAGAAAGTGAAATACACCCAACGTGTGGATTACATTATGCAGCTGCCAGTACCTATGGAAGCAGCCCTGAACAAAGGTGGGAGAACCTTTATAAACCATTGATAAACCATCCTTTATAAACTATTTCTTAAAATTCTTTTGTTTAGTGAAGTGTTGAGACCTTGTAGAATGAAGGTCTAAGTGTATTGATCCTCTTTTCCATGCACTACAAAACGTAGTTGACAACCATAGCAGCCATTCCTTTTCTCTTGCTCTATATTAAAGCTGGAATTGCTTTTATTAGGTTAAATTATTAGATTAATTTATAATATGGTCTATTTCTTTATGACTTAACTAGTTAGGGAAACCCAACCATTGTGATTTAATCAATAAATATAGTTAATCAATCACATTTTGGTGCAATATTTGAACTAGACGGTTGTCCCATGATTACATCTTCTGATTGGGTAGCACATCCCTTTACTTTATAATGTTTTAATTGAAAATTTTAATTACAAGAGTAAAAGCAAATAAAACTAAATTCCAAGAGAGAAATGGAAAGAACAAATAAAAAGTGCAAGAAATGAAAAAGAAGAAAAAAGATACAGAAAAAGCAAAGAAATATTTAAATAAATGATTTCTTATCTTCATCACAGGCATAAACACACTTAATATTACTTCACTTCCATAAATTTACAAATACTGTATCTCTTCTTCCCCATAACAGATCCCTTATCTATATGCAAATCCATAAATCATCAGCTTTTCAATCATATTTTCAGCAAAAAATCTAAAGGGTTGCTAAAGTTTTATCAATATGTGTCTCATTTTAACCCTGATCAAACAAACTAACTTTATATTTCTTTCTTTTGCTTCTACACTTCATCCCTGAGCCATCCATTTCTTGGTTCCTTGTTTTTTGCATATCTTTAAAATTTTTAATTTGCATAGTTTTAAATTTTAACTACTTTTTTATTTATCTTTTTATGGTCTATAAGATTATAAAGAGTCACTTTATCAGAAAGGTAGGCAGTGTATAAATTTAATACAAAATAATAATAATAAACACACTTGAAAGATTTTATCCAGGTCATTTTCTTGGTTTATCTTTCCACTTTAATTTTCAAAGCTCCAACCTATTCCAAGTCATTCTTTAGATTTGCCATTTATGTTTACACTTTAGTTACCTTCTCTATTTTATAATCAACTGTTTTTTATTATCCAGGATTTTTAGTCCTGATATTTCCACATCAGGCAAAATTTGTTTGTCATCTGTCATGTTTGTTAACATCTTTTGAGCATAGTCTCTCCATGACAACAGATGTCATTGTTTATTTATATAATTATTCCAAAACTTGTAATAAAAGTCTTAATACTCCAAATTCATCTGAACTCTTAATTTGTTTATAACTTTCTTGGTCAAAATCTTTTTCCATTTATTTTCAGTTCTTTACATTCTTAAGCTTGTATTTAATTTTTCTTTCATTCAGATATGAAAGTAAATTCATCAGGTGTCTTTTTCAGGTTTGTCTCCAAAAGCCTTAAAGTAGTAAATAGACAATTTCCGAAAGTGATTAGAAAATTAGATCAGGTAATCCAGTGTCCTTTCAAAGGCTCTATTGCAGTTGTGAGCATGATGGACATTCCCTTCACCTCCTGGTGCTCAAATCCACCGGAGACTGTTCACAAAGAACAGCCATCCAGAACACCTACAGATAATCCCCCATCCTCTCCTTATCCAGAGAGGCTCCGTAGAACTGGTATTCTCAGTTCTTCAGTCTTTGCCATGATCATCATCTCTGCTCATGTGGAGACAGTTCACCAGGCTTTCCCTCAAAGACTCCCCATCATGTAGCTCATTTCAAGAATATATTTGAACTATAGCTTCCTGCAGCATTGTTAATATGTCCTTGCACATGCAGGCCTCATCAATTCCACAGGAAGGGCAGCTAACAAATAAGTAGCATTTGTCAGCAATGGACTTTTGGGGAGAATGGCTTGCCATACTCCTTTTCATGATGTACAACCCAGCACACAGCTACTTGATATTGTATATCAACATTCTTTCTGCAAGCGACTTCTGAAGGAGTAGACCATGTTCCCCCTTGCATTCCTTTGCAGATGAATTGCTAGAATATGAAGAAAAGAAGCGACAGGCAGAAGAAGAAAAGCAGCCACTGCCTGAATTGGTTCGTGCCAAGGTACCTTTCACTTCCTGTCTTGAGGCCTATGGAGCCCCAGAACAAGTGGATGACTTCTGGAGCACAGCCTTGCAGGCCAAGTCTGTGGCACTCAAGTGAGTGGAAAGAGGCAGGAGATGGGTTCACTAGGAGGCACGAATGGGTGTACAAGAAAATAAAGTCCGTTTTAAAATCCGATTGGGTAGAGTTGATTCAGCCACTTTTAATTTATTGGTTTGATTAGTTGTTTTATTCAATTTATATGGCTACCCTCCTTGCTATGTGGATAACAACTGATAAACATGCTATACAAAATAAAAGCTAATATATAAAGCATATAGCAACCACTGAGGTAAAAACCCATGCAGTAAACTAAAACTACCTTATGGGCTGCCACTTAACATTGGACTCCTATGTCATTCTGATACTCCCAATTAGAACATGACAAGCACAGAATGTTTCACTTACTCCATCCCTTTAATTTTCACTGTAACGCCACAAAAATAATAAGGGTGGTATCCATGCTGAATATGCAGTCACACAATCTATTAAAAAGTTGGTCAAAGGAATGTAAAATTATAGCAAACAGTGGAAGCAAGAGGCAGCATACTTTTTGCATATTGTGCTTAAATAGCCACAGAATATTGAACTTGACAAAATTTTAACAAAATCAGTTCAGCATAGCTTTAGAAGCATCTTAAGTTCTTGACTTCTGGTTTGAAGCATTCACACTCCAGAAATTTACACTTGACAAACTAGTTACACAGCTCAATAAGAAGCATAGTAATGTTTATGTAGTTGGCATCCTTTAAACGCTACAGAATAGCAATCACATTTGTAATATGCATTCACATGAAAGGTCATAAATGGGACACAACTGACTTAACTGTCTTATTTAGCAACAAAAATTTTGGGCTCAGTTGTGATCGTAAATCAAGATCTACCCAGGGGTGAAATGCTCCCGGTTCGGGCCGGGTCGCCTGATCCGGTAGCAATGGCTGCGGGTGGTTCGGAGAACCGGTAGCAAAAATCCCTACGTGCCCCCCCCCCCCCCGCCCAGCTGAGCCGCGAAATCATTTTTTTTACTTTTAAAAGCATTTTTTCTACAACCTCTTCTGCCAAAAAAATGCTTTTAAAAGTTAAAAAAAAGCCTCTGATGATCGCATGGCTCAGCTGGAAACATCAGAGGCTTTTAAAAGCATTTTTTTCTACAACCTCTTTGGCTGAAGAGGCTGTGGAAAAAAATGCTTTTAAAAGAAAAAAAAGTTGGCCACGCCCACCCAGTCACATTACCAACCCCCCCACCAAGCCACGCCCACAGAACCGGTAGTAACAAATTTTACATTTCACCGGACCTACCCTTATACATTACAAGTGTTTTATAACCTCTTTCACCAGTATATGATTGTAAGCTTAGTATTATTGCAAGCTTACTTAATGTTTTAAGATTTGGAGCAATTAATGTAACTTTACACCTTGGATCCTACTTGGCCAAACTCCTGTCATTGTATATTGCTTTTAGCTTTGTTGTATGCCACCAGAGCCGTTTTTGGTGAGATGGATAGCTATATAAATTAGATAAAGCTGGAACTGTGGTATTGATCTGTAGTTCAGTAAAAATGAAACACTCAACAATACCCTAGTTCTCATTCAAGAACTTGGTCAATAGAGTGTAATCATTTATGCCTTTAGTCACAAAGATGAGAAACTCTCATCTCTCAACTCTCTCAACTCTCATCTCTTTAATCAGTGCAGCTTTCATTTTTTGGAGATATCTCAGTCATCCATGTTCATTTACATTGCTCTTGCACTTTGCTACATGTGTAGCTTAACTGTTCTTATCTGGTACAGAGATGCATATACAGTATTCCATGAATTATAGCAAACAAAGAGTGGAATGTTTACAAGCAGTTACTAGCTATGTCTTGGAACATTTCTTGAGGAAGATTCATTTTCTATTGGGCTTTTTCCTGAACTATTGAAAAAAACTGCCTCAATACTATATTGTTTTCTCTTTTCAGAACAACCAGGTTTGCCTCCTTTCCAGATTATTTAGTGATCCAGATCAAGAAATTCACTTTTGGCCTAGATTGGGTACCCAAAAAACTTGGTAAGAGTATTATTGATAAATCATTTATATTTTAGATTCTGGTGTAATTGCTGCTAATTCAAGCTTTTGGCATCCAGCGCTATATTGGATATAAAGTGCTTATGAGGGTTTTAAGTGCTAGTCAGTTATCTTCAAAATTACCTTGTCTGACTGGCAATATTATCTGCAGAAGCAAATAGGGACTGGTGAGGCTATGAGATAAATATAAGACACTTGCCTAAGGTACCTGGAAGGTTGATTGTTTACAGCATTTGTTAGAATATGTCCTGACTTCGTTCTGCTCATGTCCATAGATAGTGATCTTTAACAAACACAGTTCTTTTTACCAGTTCCTCTTGGATTGGATGCAGTTCCAGATATGCTTCCAGTATTTCTTTTTGTATTGCTTGTATTATCAGATGTTTCCATTGAAATGCCTGAAGAACTGGACATCTCTGCACTTCATGGGACAGGACTGCAGCCTGAGGAGGAGGAGATGCCTGATATAGCCCCCCCACTGGTGACACCAGATGAACCCAAAGGTAGCCTGGGTTTCTATGGCAACGAGGACGACGACTCCTTCTGCTCCCCTCACTTCTCCTCTCCAACATGTTAGTGACTCTTCTCTGTTCTCCTCTCTTCTCTCCCTTGAGCATCACTCACTCACCCATCTTCTCCTTTTCTCCCCCCCTCCCGCCCTCTTTCCCTTCTGTGTTCTGTTATCTGCCTTGGTGCCTTTCCTCCTCCTGGCTTAGCCTGTTATTCTCTCATCTTACTACAGAATAACTTTTATGTTCTGTGCCTGTGAATATTTTCACCACAACAACTGTTGAATCAAGATTTTAGTGATGAGAGGATAAAAATGAAAACTCATCAATTGTATCCCTTGAGTATCTGCTGCTGATGCCTCTCTATTTATATCATTTAAAATTTAATTAAGACAGAGGCTCCCAAATCCTGTCTGTGAAATGTTCATACCATGAGCCATATTTCTGTTTCATTTTCTCTGATTGGTGCTATTATATGAGGCTAATAGAATTCAGAAGGTTCCAGAACATCTGATCAAGCTGAAACCTTGTGATCTGAGGGGACACAAATGAACCCTACGAATGTGTTATTTATTTATTTATATATTTGTTTCCATTTGTTGACTCAATTCAAGTCATATTGACATCTGTTATCATAGTACTACATTATAAATAAGAAGCAAGATGGATTTGTACGGTAAGTTCGTCTAGAATTGAGGGCATGGCTGCACTTTTTGTAACTGATTTGTTTCATCCAGAGATGTGACCATCTCCATAATTAGAAAACCAAGGATACAGCATTGGTATTAAATTTGGAAAATGTGTAATAAGAACATGCAGAACAAGGATCACATAAGGGATTAATCAAAAGTGGTGTTGTTTGAGGATATTTTGAATGTTTTTTTTTCCCCTATTGCAGCACCCATGTTGGATGAGTCTGTGATTACTCAATTAGTGGAGATGGGTTTTCCAATGGACGCCTGCCGCAAGGCTGTATATTACACAGGAAACAGTGGGGCTGAGGCAGCAATGAACTGGGTCATGTCCCACATGGATGATCCAGGTATGTTAACAAAATGGAAGCCCATGTTCAAACCCCATGATCTAATTCCTATCAAGGTGATAGTTTCTTAGGGCACAATTTATAATCTATGAGAGAAGTACAATTCAGAACTCAGACAAATCAAAGATTATTATTAAATGGACACAGAATTTGAATACAGTTAAGAGATGGAACAGTAGGAGTTTAAATGGAAAAAAAAAGTTAAGTTTACCTTGAAGAATAGGTAGAACTGATGTATTTTATTGTTGGTACAATAGTCCAGTCATGATTGCTAAAATGAGTAATTCCTTTTCCCTGAAATGCTTGACTTACAATGAACAGATTGCATCTTTCTTCCACAAGTAGTTGTGATGTTGCAGAGCACAGCAATACTGATAATTAATTCATTACAGAATGGGTCATATTTTGAAAATTGTAATCTAATTTCTGTATTAAATTTCACTAAATTATATATTCCTCAAAATACACTGGAATGGTATTAGATATGATAAAAACTGCAAGAATCTTTAATGCAGAAGGTCTGATCCCCCTTGGGATCAGAATGGTTAATTAAACTGGGAATATTCTTCAATATCTAAAAAAAAGTAAATTTAATGTACAATTTTATTTGGAATTGTGCCATGTAAAGTCCATATTTCAGTTTGACATATCAATAGTCTGTATATTATTTATAATATTTTTCAATATATTTATTATTTGTAGGTTTTTTTCTCTTGATTTAATTGTGCTAATCAAATACTTTTAGAGTTTAATATGAATTGACTAGAAACTGGATATAAAATGTCTATAGCACTCTTAAATGGTTAATTATGTATTAGAATATATCAGCTAGATATTTTAGATTTGATGATTATTCAAGATGTATTTGTTACCTATCTGCATTTTATTGATTATATTTTTCTCTTCCTTTTTTACTATATTTTCTATATATAATCTTTATTTGTATCAGTATAATTTCTTTTCCTTCTTTGAAACTGTAATAGAATAGAAATAAATCACTAAGAAAAGAAGAAAAAGGATGGCAATATCTTGAGAAAGAAAAAAATGGAGACGAGACAGTATGCATTTTTTTTCTCTCCTTTAGATTTTGCAAACCCCCTAGTTCTTCCGGGATCCAGTGGGCCTGGTTCCACCATTACCTGCCCAGATCCCCCATCTGAAGATAGTGTGGCAACCATTGTCTCTATGGGCTTTTCCCGGGATCAAGCTATGAAAGCACTAAAAGCTACGGTGCGTCAAGAGAGAATGATTAGGCTTTAGAAAAATGGCAATGGGGCTCCTGGCTTGATTTTTTCCTACCATCTCATTTTTAGAATAATAGCCTTGAGCGAGCTGTGGACTGGATCTTCAGCCATATTGATGATCTAGATGCAGAAGCTGCCATGGACATCTCAGAGGGGCGTTCAGCTGCAGAATCTATATCTGAATCCATCCCTGTGGGACCGAAAGTTCGGGATGGACCTGGAAGTAAGCTCGGAATGGGTGGGGGGAGCTTGGTAGTTGAATAGCTTAAATTTAATTTTCTAGCTCTTTTTAAGAACTCTTGTCCAATATTTCAGTTGTCTAAGTGTTCCATTTAATGTTTTTCTCGGCTCACAATCTAAGATAACGCCTTCAGTGTTTGGGTTCCATGATACATTGTAGGATAAGCTAAAAAGACAAGGATTGTTGCTTTCTTGCTACCCGTTCTTGGAAAGAAGGCATTAATTATATCTTTGTCTGATATCCTTATGTAGGTTGGGCATGTATTTTTATGCAACCATTTCTCGGGGAGCAAATATTCTTTTTCCGTAATTCTCATGTACGTTTTTTACATTATCGATGTATTCATAACTCTGCTTTTTATTCCTTCAGAGTACCAGCTTTTTGCTTTCATCAGTCACATGGGCACATCCACTATGTGTGGTCATTATGTCTGTCATATCAAGAAGGATAATAGGTAAGAAAAGAATGAGGATGAGGGAATCCAGGAAGGTGTGTTGTTTAGCAGTGTTATCATTCCATCTTTTGCAGTAGAATAGATGATTGAAGACAGAGAAGTACCTCCATCTGTCACTAAGAGAAACAAATGGGCTTCTGAGATTTCCCATAAAGGCTGTTTCTGTGGCTTGCTTTTAAAACAGAATTTCACAACAAGAGAGCATAAATTGTGTGAAAGGCAGGATACAACTTTATTTTAGTATTTTTTTGTTTCTTTGTTTCAAATAGGTGAAAAGTTTTTAATATATATATTTGATATAATTTTTTCCACATTTGTTGAAAGAGATTGGATACAAGGCATGTTTTTAGCTCAACTCTTTAGGATTTTAGCAAATTTTACCTATGAAAAAGGATAATTTTGCAACCTTAAGTGATTAAAAACAATTAATTACAGTTGAGATTGAAGAATTCTATATACACTATTCTCACCCTCTAACAGAATTAAAATATAGGGTTCTTGCCTTGTTTTCTCTTCCTCTCCCCTCTCTCCCAGGTGGGTGATCTATAATGACCAGAAAGTTTGTGCCTCAGAGAAGCCCCCCAAAGATCTTGGGTACATCTACTTTTACCAGAGGATTCCCAGCTAGGATATTCTACTTCAGGGTTTGCAGCAAGAATCGACTGATGATGGGAGGATGGGAAATTCTAGAGATGAATATGAAGAAGGACAACTCTCCATCCTTAGGTGTTCGTATACCACTGCTGCAGCCCCAGAGATGGGATTCCTTCACATGAAAGCTGGAGTCTGCTGCCCCTGTGGACACTGATGGAGGGTTGGGGGGCTTGGGTGGATTTGAACCTCTGTGTAAAAGCAAGAAGAAAAATATCATCTTACTGAACCAGTCATCCAAGGCTCATCCGTGCACATGGTTTCTTCTTGGTGTAGCTATAACACTCTAGGGCAGTTTAGAGAATGGTGGGCATGAGAGGAAGCAGTTTACATGTGGCTTTACATACTAGATGGGATGGGTTTCCTCACCTGCCTGAAAACCATTCAGGAATAATCTGGACATAAAGTAGTTCCTGTTACTCATGTGCCTCTGAAATGCCAAAAACACACAGGATCAAATAAAAACCTTTTACCCTCCTTCAAAAGTGGACTGTTCATATTGCTTCCAGTCTATTCTATTCTTTGTTATAAACAATTTAACTATATCATTCCCGAACCATTGTTTTGCTGGGAAGAATGTGTGTAAGGACGTGCCTCAACTATCTTCTCAGGAAAGTATGACTCTTGAAACAACTGGCATTTCAAAAGGAACTTTTACTGAGAGAAAGTTATTGCAGAGAAGTCAGGCGGAGTCTTAAGGTTCCCGTGCGAAGCGTTAAGCTAATTTCCCTGTTCAACCCTCACTCAGTGCCCCATATCCACCAGTATAGCCAGTGTGATGCCGGTGCTATGACAACTCCGAGGCAGGATGGTGATAACAGGTCACCCTCGGGACACCGTGGCCTTGGGTAACAGGTTGGAACTGGCTAAGAGGGAGAATCTGTCCAGATGGCCCATTCCCCCTCCCTAATTTCCAAGCAGTTACAGCAAAAGCGAAAGTATGCAAAGCCTTCAACCCACAAGCCTCCGCCCTCCCCTTCAGAACGGTAGCATTCTGAAGGGACCTGACTGTGTTTGTTAGCAAGAATATAATGCATGATGGGTTTTAGTAGAGCATCATTCGGTAACTCAAGTTGCCATACTAACATTTTTAGTATATCCCCTTCTTGCTCATTCTAGTTTCCTCCTCCAACAGAAATAAGAATCTATCCCTTGGAAGGTCCCATTGTTGCCTGAAAATGTTATATTAGACCTACGTATTACTAAACTGCCTACCTTTTGCTTTTAAGGTTATATACAAACTACAAGTGGATCAATAGTAAATGCAAAAATTCTTTTCACTGCAGGGGTTTTAAACAAATTCCTTTAAACAAAGTGCAAAAACCAAGGTCCCAGGGCTATATTCAAAAGTCTTAAATGAAGCCTTCAGGGGAAAAAAAATCCAAATTGTTAATACAATTGTAATTCTTAAAGTGAGACAAAGGAAAAATAGCCACTATGTTACAATGATCTTAGTAACTGTCCCTGTCCCCAGCATTTTAGTGAATGTTACAGATGTGCCATTGAAAAGTCCAGATTTGGTGGTCTGCACAAAAGCGGTCGAGCATCTCTGCCTAAATAATAAGGATCAAATCCACTAAGGTTGGTCTAGTCCACTTGACAGCCCTGTCCTGAGGATACACAACCAATTTGGCAAAAAAATTAAAGTAAAAAGCCATTAGAATATTTGCTGGATTGGCTCAGGGGAAGCAGAAGCTGTTCTTTATAAACAGATAAAGGTCCCCAGATTAGGAAATATATTAAGTTGAACCTTTGTACTATGTTGAAGTGGAACTACCCAGAGGTTGTATCTTTATTTTAGCAAAATGGGATAAAATTGGCATGTACAGTATTTTGGAGCCTTATGATAGAACAAAGCATATGGACTTTACTGGATGATGACACATGTTTAAGCCACACATCTTACACCTCATTCTCCCATAGGTTAGCATAAAAACTCCCACGCTTCACTAAATTTATTTTTCCTTCAGAACGGGATGAAATGTAAGCTAAAGCATTATGAAAGCAATCATATTGCCCAATTTTCATTACAGTTGTTGCAGGGGCATATCTTAATAAGTTTTTGTTTAAAAATTGGGAAATTTCCAAAGGTTTCTGTAACCAGCTAAAAGTCTCTTTACACCAGCTTTTTGATCTTGATTTCCTTGCATTTAAAACATACTTTCAAATCAACAACAAAATGGTTATAGAAAAGAGATGAGCTTTGGAATGTTCTTTATAGGAAAACCTTGAAGATCTGGCTTTTCCCCCTCTATGTGGGGTTAGGAAAGAAATTGAGCCCTCATTGTTGATACATATTGCCTTCAGCAGCCACTTCTTGCTCAGCTGGTTTTGATATATAAATAAATGACTCCTCACCCCATGGGTGGTACGTGTCTTCTTCAATCTTGAGTTGTCTGTTAGATGCCTTGGAGTTTGAGGGTTGTGCACAATATCTTAGCTGTTCCCAGCACTGCACTCTTCTGGACAGAAAACACTGATGTCTTCCTGGGATCTTTTGGAACCACTCTACCAGCTTAGAAGTTGCAGCCCCAAGTGCTCCTACCACCATTGGGATCACTTTCGCCTTTACTTTCCATGTCCTCTCTAGTTCCTCCTCCAGGCCCTGGTACTTCTCCAGCTTCTCATACTACTCCTTCCTGATGTTGCTGTTGCTTGGTACCACTACATTTATCACCACCACTGGTCGTGATAAATATATTAGTCTTATTACCACAATATCTGGTTGACTGGACAGTACCTCCTGTCCATCTGGATCTGGAAATCCCACAGGATCCTAGCCCTCTTATTCTCCATAATCTTCTGAGGAATCTTCCATCTGAACATGGGAGAGTCTAACCCATGCACTGTGCATATGGTCTTGTACACAATGCCAGCTGTTTAGCTGTGCAGTTCAGAATATGCTGTTCCTGCCTGCACCTTACACCCTGCCACTTTGTGTTGGACTGTTTCTGAGGCCTTTCTGCACAGTCTGCACCTTGGATCCTATCTAGTGTGATAGTTCTCTGTTTTTATGGATCTGGTGCTTCGTGCCTGTTCTTATGCTGCTATAATCAGTGCCTCAGTCCTGTCTTTTAGTCCAGCCATTCCTAGGCTCTGGTCTGGTAGGATTTCACAATGTCACCCACCTCAGCTATCTGTCAATGGTTTGGTACATACCATGCAGGGTCTGGTCTTGCCATGGCACTTCCTCTGCTTGATTTTTCTGCCATGTTTACTGTTGCCTTGTGCATTCTCTGCAGCTCATAATTGGGTGCCATCTTATTATTTCTATTTAAAAAAAAGATATCAAATGTATCTGGCCTGGAAAAGTGAGGAAATTAAAAGTACTGAGTGTCACAAATTTTGCATCCATCATATTCACTGCTTATTTTGAATCTCTAAATAACTGCACATAAATAAGTATACATTTGCAGAAAGTTTTTCAGTTGAACCAAGTGTCCTATTCTGAGGTGGTATCAATTACTTAGGGATTATTTATTTATTAATTAATTAAATTTGTATACCGCCCTACTCCCGAAGGACTCAGGGCGGTGAACAGCCATGGAATAAAACATATAAATACAAAATTTAAAATAGATTAAAACGAAATTAAATAATTTGGCTGAACAGATTAAAACCCCAATAATTTAAAACCAAATTTAAAATTTCCATTTAAAAAGGGGAAAAAACTTAGGTCAGGCCGGCTTGGTGAATAGAAAGGTCTTAAGCGCGCGACGGAAGGTATGCAGATCCGGGATCCTCCGTATCTCCGGGGGGAGCTCGTTCCAGATAGTAGGTGCCCCCACAGAGAAGGCTCTCCCCCTGGGGGCCGCCAGTCGACATTGTTTGGCCGACGGCACCCAGAGGAGCCCCTCTCTATGGGAGCGTACTGGTCGGTGGGAGGCTATTGGTGGTAGCAGGCGGTCCCGTAAATAACCAGGTCCTAAGCCATGGAGCGCTCTAAAGGTGATAACCAAAACCTTGAAGCGCACTCGGAAGACCACCGGGAGCCAGTGCAGCTCGCGCAGGAGAGGTGTTACATGGGAGCGCCACGTCGCTCCCATCACCACCCGCGCGGCCGCACTCTGTGCCAGTTGGAGCCTCCGAGTGCACCTCAAGGGGAGCCCCATGTAGAGAGCGTTACAATAGTCCAAACGGGAGGTGACGAGGGCATGAGTGACCGTGCGTAACGAATCCCGATCCAGAAAGGGACGCAACTGGCGGATCAGGCGAACCTGATGAAAAATCCTCTCGGTCACGGCCGTCAAGTGCTCTTCTAAAGACAGCCATGAATCCAGGAGGACGCCCAAGTTGCGAGCCCTCTCCGTGGGGGCCAATGATTCGCCCCCAATAGTCAGCGATGGCACCAGCTGACTATATCGGGACGTCGGAAACCACAGCCACTCGGTCTTGGATGGGTTGAGCCTGAGCCTGTTCCTCCCCATCCAGATCCGTACGGCCTCCAGGCACCGGGACATCACTTCAAGGGCATCGTTGGGGTGGTCTGGGGTGGAGATGTACAGCTGGGTGTCGTCAGCGTACTGATGGTATTCCACCCCGAAACCACGGATGATCTCACCCAGCGGCTTCACATAAATGTTGAACAAAAGGGGCGAGAGAACCGACCCTTGTGGCACCCCACATATAAGGGGCCTCGGGGTCGACCTCTGCCCCCCCGTCAACACAGACTGCGACCGGTCGGAGAGAAAGGAGGAGAACCACCGTAGTACGGTGCCTCCCACCCCCAACTCTTCCAACCGGTGCAGCATGATATCATGGTCGATGGTATCAAAAGCCGCTGAGAGGTTTAACAGGACCAGGACAGAGGAGCACCCCCTGTCCCGAGCCCTCCAGAGATCATCCACCAACGCGACCAATGCCGTTTCCGTGCTGTACCCAGGCCTGAAGCCCGACTGGAACGGATCTAGATACGTCGTTTCATCCAGGTACTGGGGAAGCTGTCGTGCAACCACACTCTCAACAACCTTCGCCACAAAGCGAAGGTTGGAGACTGGACGATAGTTAGCCAATACTGCCGGGTCCAGGGAAGGCTTCTTGAGGGAGTCAGTTGAAACATACTATACATATACAATTATGTATATGAAGAGCCTATTCTACTCCTTACCCAATAATTAAAAAAACACGTTATATGTACAAAGATGAAGTGATGCTGTGAAAAATCTGAATCTGGATTTTCCTCCTACCATATTTTGCATGTGGCCATGTAATCCCAGAAATATAACGTTTCCAAAGAGAGTGAGCATCTGTAAAATAGTCAAATGGAAAAATCAAGTGTAACTGCATCCATCTTCAACTTTTATTTTTTTCCTATATGAAGTATGAACTCAGCAAATTTCATTCTGGTCATTGTCCCATCAGAGAAGAATGAAATTCCTGATTCCTCAACAGCTTTTCCCCACCAAATATCCAATATGTCAGAGATGAGAATTTTTCTCCCTCTCTAAAAGTTCCAGAAAAGCCTGTTAGAAGTACTGCATACAAATATGCTGAATGCCTGGAATAAGAAGTGCAGGTGGTCATTATGCGGAGGAAGCAGTAGTTGGGATGCTTCACAATGGTATATGCATGCACGTGTGGGATGCAGGGCGCGAGTAATGAATACTGATTTAAAAGTGCCTCTCTCTTTATACAATAATGATAACTAGTGATAGGTCAAAACCATATAAATGAAATCTGCTTCTCTTTTATCTCATTGTATAGTATCTATGAAATTCAGCAAATTTTTCCAGAACAGCTCAATTATGTATGCCAGATTCAGAGGGTGGAAGTGGGGGAATGCTGAATTTGGTTGGGTTGGGTGAACCAATGTAACAGTAACAGTAATAGAGTTGGAAGGGACCTTAGAGGTCATCTAGTCCAACCCCGTTTGCATCTTTTATCCCTAATAAGCAGGGCTTTGAGCTGCACGTGCTCTGGTTCCAGGCGATTTCCACCTCAGGGCCGGATGATAAAATACGTAATAGTGTCGGCTCAGAATTTAACTGGTACAACAAACAGGCCATTAGTTCCAACACAGGAACTCTTCCCGCTTTCAGCCTGGCTTCTTCAGCCACAAACCAGAACTCTCGCGATTACGCCACAACCGGAAAACACAGTCTCCGCCTTCCATTTTGACTGGCCAAGCGAGAAGCCAATCGTGGGAGCGCGCTCTTGCGCAACGTCGCCGGTTGGGGGCGGGCTTTCCCGGGTTTCTATAAAAGGCGCCCGGAGAGAGGGGACCCCGCTGCCGCTGCGCTCTTTGACCTTCTCGTCTCCTTCGAAGCTCCCGAGCGGACGGCCCAGGCACCCCCATCATGGCACCGAGGAAGTTCTTCGTGGGCGGGAATTGGAAGATGAACGGCGACAAGAAAAGCCTTTCGGAGCTCATCCACACTCTCAACGAGGCGAAGGTCCCTGCAGAGACCGGTAAGGAGGATTTACTGCCGGGGAAAATGAGGAGCTGCTGCTGTCTTTGTCTCTGCGGGGAGAGGACCGTGAGCTCTGCCTGAAGGAGGCGCCTTGCAAGAGCGGCCCCGTTTCCTTCACTTGCATCCCGCCGCTGTTCCCCCAATTTCAAGCCTATCGGCAGCGGGCCTCGGGTGGGTTTCCTGGGCGTAAGAAAGGGGCCGCGCCTAACCCCAAGAGCCCCTGCCTGTCTCTCCCCCCACCCCCCAGCCCCTCCTTCCAATCGGCCGGGGAAGCGGCGTTTTCTTTCTGGCGGGCTATTGCAGAGCATCCCTCGCCTCGCGGAGGAGGTGCCCGCCGTGGCCGCGCCTAAATATAGCGCCCCTCCTCCTGCTTGTGTGGCCGCCTGCACGTACCTCCGAGGCTGTCTGGCCGCCGAGCTTTATAAAACTGAATTGAGGGCTGTTGAGCAATGCAGATTCTGGTTTTGGGGGTGGGGAGGGAGGAGCTGTTCGATTTATATTCTTGTCAATCTCACGAAACAACTCTATGAAAAAACTGTGAATCATAGTATAAGTTATATTGCTACCTTTTGTTCCTTGTTGCACAAAATCGGGCTCTGCAGATCCTGGTGAGCTATGGCTTTGTGCTGTTTATATATTTTTACCTGCACATGCAGCTGGATTATAAAATTCAAGACCAAATATGAGAGAGAAATTTAGCTAAGCTAATAAAAGCTATATAATTTAGACCCTTAAATTTATGAATAACATAAATAATCCATGATAACATTTCAAGGATCCAGTTTAGAATATTATCTTCCTTACGACTTGCTTCCTGTATTGGCAGTCCTATGACAACTACGCCTATTTGCAGCTACAGCTTTGCTGAAATCACAGTCATGTTCATGTTTAAAGACTCCCATCTGGTCTCTTTGAAAATGAAGCAGTAATATAGGGATTAACAAATTAGTCTGCTTATGAACCTTCAGTTCTTCCTTGTAAGTGAATCTTAACAGTCTTTTAAGTGATACTAAGTGAAACAGGTTGGCCAGCAGTCTTAACGCAGAGTGGCCAAAGAGGATGATACATCTGGTGCCTTTTAATACTAGAACCCATTCTTTATAGGAAGATAGCATCCTGGCATGTTGCTCTGAACAGTAAAAAAAATGCCTTTTAATGCTATTTGCATAAAACCCAGTAAGAATTTCTCTGGTAGCAAGGACTTCAGAGAAAGTATCGGACAGAACCAGACCCTTCTGGCAAGTTCTCTGCTAGCTCTATCAAATCAAAAAGGGCAAGATGGATTGAGAAAGGAGTGCAGTTTCTGAAGTGATATTCGAAGGAAATGTCAAAGGCTCTGGAGGAGAAAGATTCCTAAATATAGGTGTTAGAGTAGTGCCTAAAAATACCAGCTACTGTACTTGGAATTGGAAACTTTATCCCTATTGCCTGCTAAAGGTCAGGAGAGGGGATGAAGTATAAGAGATACAATTTATTGACCCAGATACTAATTCTATTAATACCCCTTCTATATTGTGCTACTTGCTTGATTAGTTGGGTAAACTACATTTAAATGGTTCTGCATCTCCTGGTCTACATTACTAATCTGTATTGAATAGAATATCACAATAATGTTTTGTCTCTTTCCTATGATTTTTCAGCCTGGTTTTAAAAAAAACTCAGTTATGGAGTACATATAGAAAAAATTCACTGAAACACAAGTACTGGTACTTACCCCTCAAATTATTTTTCCTAAAATATAAGACATAAAGACAGGCCTATGTTAACTATGAGGTTATAGTTCACTATTGTAAGAAGCTACTAGGGCTAGGCATAACTCATGGGCTTAGCTTTTTTTTTTTTAACCTCCTCTCTTTCACTAAGTTTTCTTCCAACTTTATAATTGCATGGTACATACAAAGGTATGCAGCTGCAGACTATTTGCTCATCCACCTAAGTGGTAACTGTTTTAATTGATTATTATCTCTCAGGATCTTAAATAGAATGAAATGTTTTCCCATCCCTAGTACAAGGATTCATTTAACTTCCTGCTGTCTTTCACTTGTCTGGCTTTTTTGCTACAAAAAATGACAAATGAAGCTTATGTTCCTATGGTAGAATAGAGCTGGCAAGCAGAACCATACAGAACAAAAGAGTTACTATAATTCTTCACTATTAAATACTTGTGATTCTGTCTGCCTAAAATAGTTAATGTGAAATTTTTAGGGAGACAGAAACAAAGGTACTTAGTAGTAACTTCTTGCATAGTAGAGTGCATGCAACGTTTTATTTGCTCAGACTGTATATTGTAATAGCAGATTATAGGCAGGTATCAGCAGATGGTATTTGTTTTTATGTTCTGATGAATATCACCTCTTAACTTCTTCAAACCAAGCCACTACAACAATAGGCCAGGCTGGTATGAAAGGCTACATGAAAGTACCTCTGCTGTTTCTAGACTGTAACAGTGAGCTCTGGTAAGAGAAATGTGTAGAATATTTGAGCAGCAGGTATGCACAAGATATAGATATAACTCTTCCAAGGTGCTCCTGGTGGGGGTGCCTGTGCTGGCTCCAATCTCTTGATAGTTGTCAGACCCAAAAATCAAGAAAGACATGTAATGAATCATCCAGGAAAATTTCTTTATTGTTCCATACCTGTAGACAGAATAATGCCCAACTAAAACAAACTATTACTCACATGAAACCTAATTTAGGGAACCATTAGGGAGGGTCTGTCTTTACCCTCTTTCTCAGAAATTATCTGAACGAAGTTGTTGCTTCTCTGGAATGCATTCTCCCTCCTGAGAATCTACCTCCTTACTACATTTCATCACAACTGATTACCTTTAGGCAAATATATGCAATTAAAAATACGTTGAGTTTACCCATCTTTGATTTGAGTAGTAAGATCAAAGCATTAAGTGCAGGTGATGCTTTATGACATAGCCATAACATCAATTATAAAGGCCAAGGGCTAATAAGGGATGGGATTTTGGGCTCACATGTATCCTATGAATGTCATAACTGAATAGAGGATTTGAATGCAAATGAATGAATGGTAAGTCTGCAATTGAAAGGGCATTTTAAGTTTCTGCTTTATCCCACATGATGTTCTTTTTCTTGCTCCAGAGGTGGTTTGTGGTGCCCCTTCCATCTACCTTGACTTTGCCCGTCAGAAACTTGATGCCAAGATTGGGGTGGCTGCACAGAATTGTTACAAATTACCTAAAGGAGCTTTTACAGGAGAAATCAGGTATGTTGCCAGAATTCTCAGGCTGAACAAAGCCACATGTTTTAGCTAGCAGTGTGCTAAAAGGTCATTTTCTACAATGTTTCCTCTGTTTCCAGCCCAGCTATGATAAAAGATGTTGGTGTCACCTGGGTGATCTTAGGACACTCTGAGAGAAGGCATGTCTTTGGCGAATCAAATGAGGTGAGTGATTTGCCTCTTTGAGTTTCTTTTCCCTCTTCACTGCCATCTATGACAGGCACTGGACTTTTTATACCCAGGGTATGTATCAGGATATGCACCAAGCTTGTATAAGTTTTTTTTACATTGTTTCTGCTTCTTTTCAGCTCATTGGACAGAAGGTAGCCCATGCCTTATCTGAAGGGCTTGGAGTCATTGCTTGCATTGGAGAGAAACTTGATGAGCGAGAGGCTGGTATCACAGAGAAGGTGGTATTCGATCAGACCAAGGCCATTGCTGGTAAGAGACCATGGGGGAACTCTAGGGAAGGAGTTTCTCCTCTCCTCCATCCTTCCTGACATCTTCAAAATAGCAAAAGTCTCTTGTTGTTGTTTTTTTAATTAAGTTCCCATCAACTAGGGAGATTATAGTAGTAAAACACCATTTATTGCTGTTAAAGCAATCAGACAGTAATTCTAGATTAGGCATAAAATGCCATAATTCATGCTCAGAAAGTCTTACATCATAGTTAACAGGTCTTTTAGGCAAATCCGAATGTGTCGCTTGTGTTAACTGCTGGATATACTAATGTCCATTGTAAAAAACAAGGGTTCCAGAGTTAAAGGATCATTGCTATGACTGATTTTTCATTACTTAGGGTAACTGTCCTTGAGTGTTTTCATTTGCATCACTTGTTTTCAGCCTTTGTTGGTTAACCATGGAAATTCATGGAGGGAAGCTGCAAGACACCTTCAGACGACCAGCTGACTATTCTTCCCCTCTTTGCCATGTGGGATTTTTCCTGGTCTTTAAATAACAAGACTTTGAATATCTGTCAGAATGGTCAAACAATTGGCAGCTCCAAATCTCAACTAACAAATGCTCTGTCATACACATTGGCAAAAAAAAAATCCAAACACAAAATACAAGCTGGGTGGATACAACCTTGTAGACGACCCTCACTCCGTAAAGGACCTTGGAGTACTCATTTCTAATGATCTAAGTGCCCGAGCCCACTGTAACAGCATTGCCAAAAAAGCATTAAAAGTTGTTAACCTAATCTTGCATAGCTTCTTCTCTGGCAATATTGTACTACTAACTAGAGCATACAAAACATTTGCTAGACCAATTCTCGAATACAGCTCATCTGTCTGGAACCCGCACTGCATATTGGACATTAATACAATTGAGAGAGTCCAGAGATATTTCACGAGAACAGTCCTCCATTCCTCTACTCTCAATAGAATACTTTATGCCACCAGACTTGAAATTTTGGGTTTAGACAAGTTAGATAACTCTCCCTGCTCTAACGTTTCCTTTTTTTCATATCTATTTCATGTATTCATAATTATGTTTATACTTATATCTGTTATCTAATATATGCTTGACGAAAATAAATAAACATAAAATAAATACAATTTATTTGCTTTGTTTTTTCCCAGACAACGTGAAGGACTGGAGTAAAGTGGTTCTTGCCTATGAGCCAGTTTGGGCCATTGGAACTGGTAAAACTGCAACTCCCCAGCAGGTATGAATGTGACTGGGGACGTCCTGTTTTCAAACCTTAGTCTTTTTTTAGAGACTCCGCAAGTGAATAGCATTTCTTATCTTCACTTCAAGATGTCTGCTACATGACAATACAACTTCTTAAATGCCCACTTTTTTTAAACCTACTTCCTCTTGCAGGCCCAGGAAGTTCATGACAAGTTGAGGAACTGGCTGAAGACCCATGTTTCTGAAGCTGTTGCACAGTCAACTCGAATCATCTATGGAGGTAAGTAGAATCTGTTCTCATCTTTGCATAAAACTGCTGCTGTAGTTTGTCTCCTTGAATGCATAGCAAGCTCCCAGTTTTTAGTTTCTGTGTAATAGATCATTGATATTTGACTTCATCTTTGTAAACCATAAACCCATGCATTGGGAGTATACTTAATGATATTCTGGCCAGATGGATGATAACCCCATTCCCATTTGGAAGAAATGCTTCTCATTCAGACAAGCAGAGCATCTCTTTGGTATTTGTTAAAACAATTTTGTTTCAGATTAATGTGGTTAAAGTCATCAAGCTCTAACCAAACACCATAATAATTTGATTGTTGTATGCTATCCAGAGTTGCTTTTTGTGAAATGGATGGCTATTTAAACATAAATAACAGTCTTACACCAACTGTGCCTGCGCTGGGTTCAGTTCATGTCTTCACACAATGCTAGTGGAAAACTAGACCTGCCTCCTAGGCAGAATAGATCCTACCAGATGACATCATTGGGTAGAGAGGACCTGAAGCATGCCCATCCTGTTGGATCTGGTGGGATGGGCAGATACCTTCAGAGAGAGACAACCTGGCCCTGTGCCATTCAGGACTTTAACAGTGATAACCAACACCTTGATTGCATTCAGAATGTGAGAACCAGTGGGGTTTATAGTACAGGTGAATTTTGGAGCTGCATGTGCCATTGCATTGTGGATTAGATGAAGCTTCTGGATGGTCTTCATGGGCAACTTCTAAACTGCATTGCAGTACAAGTAGTCCTCACTTATCAACAACTACTTGTTCAGCAGCCATTCAAAGTTGGGACAGTGCTGAATGAACGAAAATTATTACTGGTCCTCAAAAGTTCTGGCTATTGCACTGCCCCTGTGCTCACATTATTGCAATTCAGGTGCTTGGCAACCATCTTGCACTTACGACGGTTTTGATATCCTGCAGCAATATGCTCACCTTTTGTGACCTTACCTGCTAGCTTCCCACAAGCAAAGTTAATAGGGAAGCCAGGAGGGAAGGTTGCAAGTCACTGTGGTAAGTCCTCTCCCCTGCCTTCCTGTGAAATGTGAACTGTGCCACACACTACATCCCTTGGTCTCTCTGCACTCACATCAACCCACACCCTCTTTCCCCTGGCTTCCCTGCACTTGTATGGACCCATACCCTCCTCTCGGAATCACTCGTGCTTTCAACCTCCTTCCCTTGGTCTCTCCACACTCACATGAACTTGTGCCTTCAGCTTCTGTATATGCACACCACACCATAACATCCTCCTTCCCCAACTCTCATGCAGCCTGCACCAAGCCTCCAGGTCTTCCCCAGTCCCCACCCCACCCCTGGTGGCATCCCACCACTTCCCACTTAATGACTTCCATGTCTTGAGGTTATGGCAGCAGCCAGGATTGTTGTCACTAAGTGATGCAGTCATGTAATGGGCTTTTTTATTGCATTGTTTAGCTATGGCAATCTTAGTCCCAATTGTCATTGTAATTTGAGGATTGTCTTTATATCTTTCAGATTGTACTCCACCACATGCCTATTGCCTAAGCTCATCTGATTAAACTATACATTCTATCTTTCCCAAAGCTTTGCATGGGGATTTGTTAGGAGCATTATCTTTAAAAAATAATAATGATGAAACACCTTGCATTTTCTGTTTTTACTTGCTGTATTCTACTTTCTGGATTTTTTTTTCTTTTTCTAAATGAAATTTTATTCTTTCCAGGTTCAGTTACTGGTGCCAACTGCAAAGAATTGGCTTCCCAACATGATGTAGATGGCTTCCTTGTTGGTGGGGCTTCCCTGAAGCCTGAATTTGTAAACATCATTAATGCAAAACAGTGAAACCTTCTCTATAGAATCTGAAATAAAAAAGCTGGAGGGAGAACCAACCTAGTTGGAAGAGAAATACTGTAAAGATACACTTGCACTCAAGTGAAATGGCCTCACCTTCAAACCCTTTTCCCACCTTTATCATTCACCTCTGCTGCTAAATGTGGATGCCAATATATGAATATTGTGTTCCTTCATTAAAGCAATACTTCATTTGCTGCCTCTCTACTCGTGAGAGGGGCTTCCTGCCTTGGTCTTCAGGCCCTGTAAACTAGGAGGCCTGTTTTCTTTCCACTTCAAACTTCTGCTCTAGAGGGTCATCTGCCTTGTTAAGGAAGGCATTCACCTCATGGTTCACCTAATTTGGATTCAGTGCCTAGTGGCTTGTACTTGCCTGTAAGTTGTATATTCCTTCCGTGTCTCCTAGGCCATTGGTAACTAGAAATAAACAAATGGAAAGTAGTGTCTAGCAATTATTGTTGCTGTTTGAGGGAAAAACATCTCAAAAGATTTTGCCATACATAAGACATTTTTAGAGAAAACATCACTGAATTTTCATTCCTTACCACTGCTGGTTCTCTTCCAGTGAGCTAGGAATTGGAACTCAACATAAATTATATGCATATTCTTATAGGAAAATGCAAAGCTAATTTAAGAAAATGGGTTATACTAAGAACATATCCAAAGTAAGTAATTTGTTGTGGATATACATATAGGTTTACAGGTATATATCATTAGGCCATATTCAGTTGGTTGGTGGTAGGGATACATCAACAACCAGACACAACCAGTTATGACCACAGATAGAATGGGCTATTTTTTTATTATTAAAAGCAGGCATGGCAAATAAGCCGTTTTAATTATTCCAAGTTTTAAGAGTTTTAAAAGAGGAGGCAGAAAGTATAGCTTGGAGAAGTCTACTGCAGACCTTCATTTATTCTGTCCCTGGTGAGAGAACTTTTGTTAGAGGTAAAATGTGGATTAATGAAGGAAATGTGAGGTTGGAATTTTTTTATTTTGCTTTTACTGAGATTCACGTTCCAAATTATGATCTAATTTCCAAATAATTGTATATGACACTCAAAACTAATCAGTATTTTAGGCAGAATGGTCGTAGGCAATGTGAGAGTTGTCCTTTGAGGTAGTCTGGAAAGAAGTACAAACTATGAGTACTAACATATTTATTGTAGGGTTAAAGTAACAACATCTTGTAAGTTTTAAAGCACTTTTCACCACCTTGCTTCCTACCCCTTTTCTTTCTGCGGTAGCATTTGCCTAGCAGATCATCTAGGCTGTGGCTCTTCCTCCCGTTTCCCAGGGTCATTCTCACATACCATGAATCGGTTGCAAAAAGCCAACAGTGAATTACCGGAACATGTTTCACTTTAGGATAGAAAAATGAGTAACATCTTATACTGCTAAAATTAGAAATTAATCATTTCAGCAATCTAAAACTAGTTTTGTTTTTATTTTTAATTAGCCAGAGTTCTTGAGACCCCCCCAAAAAAATTTGGATTGTTTCTAAGAAAGCTATCAACTAATTTAGATTATGGTTAAGTAGAAATTTCAGACTGTATTTTCTATCAACATCTTCAAGTAGCTCCTGTGTTTTTGCAAAAATAATTTGAGCATCAAAATATCCTCAATTGCTGGAAGTCCCATTGATTTCTGAACCAAATTTGTCTCATTAATTTTTATTAAATAGTTTTTTAAACAAAATGCAGTTTATGATGTAAGAATAAAGATTTAAAAAGAAAATAAGAGAACAAAAATTAAAACATGACTTCTGACTGCAACAGAAATTAACGTGTTATCCAATCTCCCTCTAGATTACAAAAATCCCTTTGGTCCCTGGTTTAGTCCTTATTCTCTTATCAAATCTATAAACCACCTCACTTTTCTCTATTTTCAACAAAAGTCTGTTGAACTATACTGGTAGGAGAGAGCATCTATTACAGCAACTGCACTTTGAAATCAACTTGCCTTGTACAAATTTTATCAAGGTGAAAATACATTATATTCAGTCACTGAATTTGATAAAGCTGTTTTTAATTCTCTTCTGTTTAGATCAGTGTTTTTCTTGCCACATTTGAAAATCTGATTTCTTCAATTTAGCTCTTATATACAGTATTTTGTATATTGGAATCATATGCAAGTCATATTGATCTCAGTGGGGCTTAATCACTGGGTGTACAGATTCAGATTTGACCCCTTGATTATGTCAATTTAAAAAACAAAACATGCAGCAGGTTTAATCCTTTTGGCATATTAATGGAGTCATTTGAATCCAACAAATTGAACTGACAGATGCTTTAACTGACAACTTCCTCAAACAAATCCAGCATCACAACAGGCTGTTCTCTGATGAATTAAACCACAGTGAGATGCAAACCACATTGTAGTCTATTCAACAGATCTGGGGCAAGAGCCAAAGTATGTCCAAAGAATGCAACAGGATGACAGCCCAGTCTGAGTCCAAGTGGTACCAGGAGTTTCTAATATTACTATATCCTTGATCTGGACATGGAACAAATGCACTCATCTAGATCAGTATTTATCTAATGATCTGTAACAAATCATCTCTAATTAGGTATTCAAAAACCATTGCTAGATCAAAAATCATACATGAATCAGGCAGGTGTTTGAATTAGGCTTTTTATCTACACACTGCATAGAATTTAAGATGAACATGACTATATAAATATTTAAATTCTGGAACTATAAATCAGGTAAATAGCATTTTTTGGGGCCAAGGAACTTCTCTATTAACAGTCACATCACAGAAAGAAATAGAGCAAAAGCCTTGTGGCCTTTGCTACAGCATATTAAAAATAGTTGTAGCCTGATTTCTTAATATGTTCACACATAAGAGAAATGGTGTGGTTTCTAGAAACCCCAAAGTCAAATATTAAACTGATATGTCATTTTATAAATACCACTTTATTTAGCATATTGCATAACTTAATCCAATTACAGGGAAGAAATTACTGAATTATGTCAGCAAATATTTAGTTCGATCAATCCTATTATAATGGTAGCATGTGCAGATAAGGACATGTGACTTTGGACTTTCAGACAATATTACATAGTGGCCATCAAGGGCAAAGTTCATAAAAGAATTGGAGTTGACTGTTTCCCAACTGAGAACATGCTCAGTAAGTGGGAACAAAGAACATACTGAGATGGGATATGGAAGTCTTGACAAAAGAGATTGTTCAGGATCCTAGCTTTTTCCAGGGAGAAGGAGATAATTCTCAATTTTTTAATTTACTGGAATTTATTAAGACTGAAATAAAGCTAGTGCCTCGTGTACAGTAACTGATAAGAACAAAAACTTTTACAAACATTTTTAAAAGTATGAAATTATTCTCCAAAGAAGAAGAAACCCATCTTACACAAGATACTAAATCACAAAATATATGCAAACTAGTATAAAAGCTACCACGATAAAATAAATCGGAAACAAGCCAACTAAATTCTGATGTAATAAGTGAGCTCAGACTTAATCTTAAAATCCAATGCAATCCTATCGGTGATCATAGTAGACCTGTCCAGAATACTTCTTGTGTTAACAATCTTCATGCATAACTGATTAAATTTTGATAATCCCTCAGGATTAAATAATGCAGTCACACCCTGCATAATAGGTGGCAAGTGGTTTCAAAACATTCTATGTGACTTTATAGAACAGCCTTTTTATTTCCCACTTTCTTTTGATGTTCCTGTTTTTGTTTTGTTTTTTTGTTTTTTGATTTATATGCCGCCCTTCTCCGGAGACTCAGGGCGGCTTACAAGGCATTAAGCAATAACCTTCATACTTTTGTATATTTTTATACAAAGTCAGCTTATTGCCCCTGTTGAATCCTTCAACTTACAGCACTCATCGGGCTTTCCCCTTACAGGAAGGTGCTGATTGGCCCAGCCACTAGCAACAGCAAGAGCGGGAAGTTACCAGAGGGCGGATTGGTTAATATGTATCTGACAGCTACTATATAAGGGCTGTCAGGAGGGTTCCGCTTCCTTCTGTTCTGTTACCAGAGTGTTACTTGTTATAACGTTGTGTTAATAAAGGTCTTGTTAGAAGCAACAGGCCTCAGAGTGCTGCCTCTAGGATTTAATAACTGGCGATGAAGGTAAGGGTGATCGTGCCCGCTATGGCGTTTGCCCTTCCACCATTCACGCCTTTTGAACCAGGGTCTGAATCCTGGGATGAGTACCTGCAGCGTTTTGAATGTTTCCTCCAGGCTAACGACCTAGCTGATTTGCCTAGCACTAGGAAGAGGGGCTATTTCCTGAGCTCTTGTGGCCGTGACATCTTCGTAACAGCCCGCGCCCTAGCAGCTCCACAACCGGTTTTCTCTGTGCCTTGGGAGACTCTGCTTCTGAAGCTCAAGAATCATTACTCCCCCACGCCTTCCAGGATCGCCCGCCGCCACGCTTTCCATCAGCGGTCCCAGAGGGCGGGTGAGTCTGTGAATGACTACGTTACGTTTCTTCGTGCGGCTGCTGTCCACTGTGAGTTCCGTGAACTGGATGACATGCTTCTTGACCAGCTGGTTTGCGGCGTGAGGGATTTGAAGCTGCAGCGGCGTTTGCTGGCACATCCTGATTTGACTCTGTCCATTGCTTTGGATGAGGCCAGGGCCGCTGAAATGTCTGCTCAGTCGTCTGCAGAGATTCAGCGCTCTCAGCCCATTGGCCCGCCATCGCGTGATGGCATCGTCTCTCCTGCCCACCCTCAGTCGATTCATTATGAGGACTCGGAGGAGGAAGGGCCCGTGGGGGCGGAGGGGGATGTGTGCCGGCTCAAATCTGCACGCAAGGCTGGGTTCGCTCCAGCCAAGCCAGCCCAAGGTACTTGTCTGGGGTGCGGGGGTCAGCATAGCCGCGCTAAATGCAAATTTAGGTCGGCTGTCTGTCGGTGCTGCGGAAAGCGCGGCCATTTGTCCAGAGTCTGCCGGGCGGCACTCCCTCTTCCAGATGCTCCAGGGGAGCCTGTCCCCAAGTGCAAGAAGACGAAGCGCATCACCCGCAGCGAGCATGCCATCGATGTTTCCCTGGAGGCCGAAGTTGATGCTGTGCATGTCAGTCAAGCTTCTGCGCCGTCCCCGGGGTCCAAGATCCACCTGGAGGTCTTGCTGGAGTCCGTTCCCTGCCGGATGGAGGTGGACACGGGGTCTTCTCGCTCCTTGATCGCTTGGTCCACACTTAAGAAGTTGGTTCCTGCTTTCCCCAGACGACACCTGAAGCCGTGTCGGGTCACACTGCGAGACTACCAAGGCCGCCCAATACCTACTCTTGGCTATGGCTCATTTTCTGTTGTTTATGGTTCCTTTGCAGGTCACCTTCCATTGATCATAGTGAAAGACAGTCTCCCCAGCCTGTTGGGGTTAGACTGGTTTGCGGCTCTACATCTCGGGGTGACAGGTATCCATTCCACCAGTGCAGACATCTCGGCTGAGCTGATCCGCGAATTTGCGGAAGTGTTTGATGGACGTTTGGGTAAATACACGGGGCAACCAATTTCATTCGCCTTAGACCCACAGGTGACCCCAGTTCGGCTTAAACCTAGAAGGGTGCCACTTGCTCTGCGGGCCAAGGTGGACAAAGAGTTGGACAAACTAATAGCCCAAGGGGTGTTACAGCCAGTGGAGTTTGCAAAGTGGGAGACCCCTATTGTTATTCCCCTAAAGCCCGACGGATCTGTAAGGATCTGCGCGGACTATAAGGCGACCCTTAATAGGGCCCTTCAGGCCAACCACTATCCTGTGCCCATAGTGCAGCATTTGCTGCACTCGCTGGGCCAGGGGCGGGTCTTCGCGAAGCTGGATCTTGCTCAAGCATATCAGCAGCTTCCAGTTGACGAGGACACGGCCCTGGCCCAAACGATAGCAACCCACCGCGGAGCCTTTAAGTGCACGCGGCTGCAGTGTGGGGTGTCTGTGGCTCCCGGGATATTCCTGTCCCTCATGGAGCGTCTGCTCCAGGGGCTACAGGGTGTTGTGCCCTACTTTGATGACGTCCTGATCGTGGCTGCGGATCAGGCGTCACTCGTCTCCAAGGTTAGGGCCGTCCTCTCCCGTTTTAGAAACGCCGGGCTGAAACTCAAGCCCGAGAAATGCCATATCGGGGTGTCACAGGTGGAGTTCCTGGGTTTCCTCGTGGACGCGGCTGGTATCCAGCCTGCGCCCTCCAAGGTTGAGGCCATTAAAAAAGCGCCAATGCCCAAGTCCAAGGCCGAGCTGCAGGCTTTCCTCGGCCTCCTTAATTTCTATGCGGTGTTCCTCCCGCATAAGGCTTCCCTCGCGGAGCCTCTTCATCGGCTTTTGGAAAAGAGGTCCCCATGGGCGTGGACCCGGGAGGCGGCTGCCTCCTTTCAAGCTGTCAAGGACGTGCTCTCATCAGACGCCGTTTGTGTGCAATATGACGCTGACTTGCCACTTTTACTGACCAGTGACGCATCCCCATATGGGGTAGGTGCCGTGTTGAGTCACCGGTTGCCCAGCGGGGCGGAAGCCCCGATAGCGTATTACTCCCGCACGCTCTCCGCGGCGGAGAGAAATTATAGCCAAATTGATCGGGAGGCGTTGGCGGCCGTGGCAGGAATCAAAAGATTCCACGATTACGTTTATGGTTGCCCCTTTTTCCTCATTACTGACCACAAGCCCTTGTTGGGCTTGCTGGCGTCAGACCGCCAAACACCCCCCGTCTTGTCCCCCCGAATGTCGCGGTGGTTGGAATTCTTGGCCGCGTATAATTATCAACTGCAGTACAAGCCGGGGAAGGACATTGGGCATGCAGATGCCCTTAGCCGCTGTCCCCTTCCACTGCCTGTCCTCGACCCATCCCCCTCAGCGTCAGTTTTCTTGGTGGGGGGAGTTGATTCCATTAGTGACAGCGGAAGACGTCAGATCACAGTCAGCATCGGACCCGGTTTTAGCGCAGGTCCTGGACTGGGCGCACCGGGGTTGTCCACCTTCACACTCAGATCCCGTTTTTGTGCCCTTTTTCCGTAGACAGCACGAGTTATCTGTGCAGGCGGGTTGCCTCCTTTGGGGGCGTCGGATCGTGGTCCCTCTCGCATTGAGAGACGGGGTGTTGGTTTGACTTCATGACGCTCACCCTGGGGTGGTTCGTATGAAAGCCTTGGGCCGGGCCTACGTATGGTGGCCTGGCCTCGACAAAGACATTGAAAGCTGGGTCGCTAGGTGCCCCACGTGCCAGCTGTCTAGGCCGGCCCCCCCATCTGCCCCGGTCTTGGAATGGGAAAACCCCAGAACCCCGTGGGCTAGGGTTCACCTGGACCTAGCCGGCCCCTTCTTGGGCCATACCTTCCTAATCCTCGTGGATGCTTATTCTAAGTGGGTGGAGCTAGCCCTCATGTCAAGCACCACCACAGAGGCAGTAACTAGGATTTTGGAGAGGCTCTTCGCCACCCATGGCCTGCCGGACGTAGTGGTCACCGACAATGGTCCGCAGTTCACGTCCGCACCCTTCCAGCTCTTCTTGGCTAAATTGGGAATCCGTCACGCTCGCACGGCCCCCTCCCATCCTGCTGCGAATGGGCTGGCGGAGAGGGCCGTGCGGTCGGCGAAAGAGGCTTTACGCCGGTTGGGAGGGTCCGATTGGCACAGTAGGTTATATCAGTACCTCCTGGCCCAGCACTCCACTCCGACGCATGCAACCAAGCATAGCCCCGCCGAGCTCCTCATGGACCGGTGACTCCGGATAACCCTGGATCGCCTGCACCCTGAGTATACCGTATCGGGGCAGCAGAAGGTCCTCTCGCCCGCCAGGTCGTTCGCTGTTGGTGACTTAGTTTACGCTTTAAATGTTAACCAAGGGGAAAAGTGGTTCCCGGGATGGATTTTACAACTAACGGGCCCCTACTCCTATAGGGTCCAACTCGATGATGGGAGAATATGGAAGCGCCACATTAATCAACTAAGGCGGCGTGTAGGCGATGCGGCCAACCCGCGACGGTGCCCTGTGACACCAAGTCCTCCGCCTTCGGCCGAGCCGCATCCTCTTTTCTCCCCGAGCACAACAGTTCCGCCAGTCGCCTTAACTCCAGTTCCTGAGGGGGTTGCTGATTCCGCTGTTCATGGTCCTGACAGCCCGGGTTCCCCTTCGCTTCCCGAGGCCGAGGTTCTGGCTCCGCCCTCTACCTCAGCCAATCCGGAGCTACAAAGATCGGGTCGTTGCCGCCGCCGTCTGGCATACTTAGATGACTACGGGTGGGAAGGGGTGTTGAATCCTTCAACTTACAGCACTCATCGGGCTTTCTCCTTACAGGAAGGTGCTGATTGGCCCAGCCAATAGCAACAGCAAGAGCGGGAAGTTACCAGAGGGCGGATTGGTTAATATGTATCTGACAGCTACTATATAAGGGCTGTCAGGAGGGTTCTGCTTCCTTCTGTTCTGTTACCAGAGTGTTACTTGTTATAACATTGTGTTAATAAAGGTCTTGTTAGAAGCAACAGGCCTCAGAGTGCTGCCTCTAGGATTTAATAGCCCCCACAAACCGGCTCCTCATTTTACCTACCTTAGAAAGGATGGAAGGTTGAGTCAACCTTGAGCCTGGTGAGAATTGAACTCGCAGTAATTGCAGGCAGCTGGAAGCTAAATAGTACCTTTTAATAGTAGCATTAGTTTGCTGCCCCACTCAGGCTCCTAATGTATATTTTGGGAATGGTCCAACAGAATCCTTGACATGATGGCCTCCTGTAGCCCTCTGCCAGTGAAAACGGAACTCAGAGACCTCCGTTTTCGCTGGCAGAGAAGTGCAGGAGACTGTCACGGCCGAAAACAGAGCCTGAGAATGTTGCACGCAACCCTTCCGAGTTCCATTCACTGGCAGAGGCACCACGGGCCAGTCCTTTGCTGTTTTCAGAGCGGCCCTGCGGGCCGGATCTAAGTACCCCACAGGGTGGATCCAGCCCATGGCCTTGAGTTTGACACCCCTGCCTTATGATAATCGAGTAGAAGAGTCCCCAAAATATAGAAGTGGACACCACGGTCTTTGGTGCCATCTGCCATCACCAGACTAGTGTTTTCAGTCTCCAGACTATCCACTCTCCCCAGAAATCATACTTCCTATTTTTGATGATAGATAACCAAGAAATAGCAACATTTTTGCCAGAAAAGCATGTTTCTATTAGGAAGGTCGACCTTGCCTGGTCCAAATGAACATAATTACAGTGTCACAATTCTTCACCTGCCCATTTCAATGATTTCACCATATCAGTGTTCACTCACTGTGACCCTTAACTGCTATAGAAGAAGCAAAGCAAAAGTTTGGTTTATGCTGGGGACATAGTTCCCCAATCACTTGCAATTTAATTATCAATTTTAGAGATTGGGCAAGAAGGGCTGCTTCATTCAACTGATGGCAATATGCTCTGTTCTGCACCAAATCCTCTGCAAGCTGAAATCAAGAACCAATAACACTGAGGATTTGTAGCCCAACATGTGTATTCATAGGACACACAGCCTCCTTCCTCACCCAACCTTCTGTATCTAATCAAGTGTTCTTTATTTAATTTACTCCTAATACAGGACACTTTTGCCAAGTGACAGGCATGTTAGATTAGTCTAATGAGGTTATTTACTTGATTCATCTAAGCGTTCCAGGTAGTATTCTGCATTAAAATAAATGCAAAATAAAAAGTTAAGCAGAATTCATTAAAAGCAATACTAAAATGAGTTAAAAGCCTGACAAAAGTCCATGCTGCAGTAAAAGCAACTTGGAATGCTATGACTCTTTGGCTTGTTCAATTGATTTGCTATGCTAGTTCAGCCTTGGCAGTGTGAATCAGTCACTACAGCTTAGTATATTCGCTCAACGGCACCCCAATTTATTACCACATAAGCCTCCATTAATGAGGGGAGATGGAATGGATCCTCATGAACCTTATTTGTCATGCACCTATAAGCTAGTTAGCCAGGCAGCCAAGATGTTATAGAAGTCAGAGGGAAATAAAATAGGGAAGGCGCAGAGGATTGAAAGACTGGCAGAATAAATACAGTGACAGCATTCATACGAGATAACATATTAGCATCACTGAATACATTTGACAAAAGGTGGTACAGAACAGTGATAGATAAATAAGCACTGTACATGTGAAAAAGATTACTGTACTGTACCCTGAATGAAGAACATAGAACACAGAATGATAAGAGAACCTTGGAGGTCTTCTAGCCCAACCCCCTGCTCGAGCAGGGGGCCCTATACCAATTCAGACAAATGGTTATCCAGGCTCTTATGTGCAAAGTGACAGCGTGGACCTCCTGTTATTTCTTGTCTTTTGCATCCCATCATTTACTGTCGACCTGGCTCTGCTTCCCTTCTTCTGACTCCTTGGAGGAGGGTTTCTCATCCTTCGCAACTTTTGTGGATTTCAATTCTCAGAATTCTCCAAACGCCAAGCTTGAGGAACACGGCTTCGGAGGCGCCCCTAGGACGCTTTATGCAAATCTCGCGGCTCTCATCCAATCCGCTTCTCCCGCGCTTTCTTCCAGCCAGCCTTTGCCTGTGGCCGCCTTCGCACTGTCGAAAAACCCGGCAGTCATTCGGCGGCTGTCGGAGAAGTAAAGGCGTCCGCGGTGACAGTGCCCGCCTCCTGGTAACAGTTGCCCTAGCAACCAAGTAATCCACATTTAGCGGCTAAGTCTTGCACCGGGTCAGCAACTCGGAATGGATAGTACCGTAGTAACTGTTTAGAGAGTTGAAGGAACCCGAATTGGTCAGAAGGTGGAGCTAAAGGGCCAGGGGTGGTTGCCTTGGTTTTCACGATAATAGGGACGCTAAAGGCACAAAAGGTGGGCAACAGCAATAGAGAGAATTTCAACCGGTGCAGCTTCTGCCCACGGTACGTAATAATGTGCATCTGACGGTTTTCTCCCTTTTAGGGAGAGCAGATGGGTGCAAGGGCTTCAGTTTGTCTTTTGCTGTCAGACTATTTGAAACATGCCCCGTAAAGTCCTTGTTTATTTTTTTTAAATCTATCTGCCTTACTATGTCCTAGTTGGCCTCAGAATTGTCACTTCAACCCTCTTGTTGGGCTCTAACAGATTTTTCTGAGGCTTCTGACCAAGATAAGATTCTAGTCCACATGACACCTGTGCCTGGAAGATGTTTTAAAAGGTCTTCAAAAGGACACTATGCTAAAAGACCAGCTGAAATATAGGACGTTTCCTAAAAGCATTTCCCTCCCACCTCCTGTAATGGTATCCTCAAATGAGAACATTTTGCCCTTCTCATCAATACTGACACCAAGTTTGTTCAACTGAAATAAGATTCTGGCCAGTTGCTAGAAATCACTTACAATCTTTGTTATTTATAGCCTGAAAGCATTAACTCTGGAAAATGTCAGATGAGGAACCTGATGATGAAAATGATACTGAAGAAGAAGTTGAAGAAAAGAAAGAAGAAAGGGAGGTGGAGGTGGAAGGAGAAGGGGAAGGAGATGAAGAAGAGGAAGAGGTAAAGCATGTTGATATTTATTGTATTTTTTTCAAAAATATATAAAACACAATTCCTTTATTCATTCATGGAATTTATATAGCACCTCAATCCAGGCAGTTATCCAGGCAGTTATCGAATTTACATTAAAACTGGAAAATGTTTTCTCTGCCCATCAAAGTCAGTGCAATTTAAAAGAACTTAATGTAGCTCTCAACATAGCCTATGTGAGATGCTTTTTTGCAAAAGTTACCACAAGTTCCCTTTCTAAAGCAGCTTCTGTTTTAAAAATGTGTAAAACAAAAAATTCCTGACAAAAAAGAAGAAACAGTGAACAGGTTAACCTTTTCAGAAATAAAGTAAATGTATGTACATCTCTGAGTGAGATAATGGATGCTGATTTTAAATAAAATTGTCAGCTTACAACCCATAGTTTAGTTCACTCATCTCTACCCTGAATTTTTTATATCTCTCTTCCCCATTCCCCAGCTAGTCTGCTGTAGTGAAGAAGACATCAACCACATACACACAAAGGAAGGCATGCAAAGTGTAGAAGGAAATGTGTGAGAAAAATATTGCCTCATCATTCACTCTTCAAATACAAAAGGATTGCTGTGACTTGATGTTTTCTTGTATCTTGTATCTTTTCTTGGCCGTGCTTTTTCCCCCACAGCCCCAAGTTTCAACCTCTCTCAATGAGGAGATGATGAAGGAAGGCCTCTCACTTTTATGTAAAACTGGCAATGGCCTTGCACACGCCTTTGTGAAATTAGAAGTCAGAGAAAAGTAAGTGCACAGATACATATCTTACTTTTCTAAGAATTTTGTCTCCTTTCCATAAACTGTTATTCCAGTTCTTGATGGAATAAAAATGTTTAGGGAAGGCACTGGAAAACTGATAATTGGGGAATAATGTAATTTTCCTCATTTTGTGACAGGGAACTGACAGATATCACATTCATCCATAATTTCATCCATCTACGGTATGTAGACTTGTCAGACAACTTGCTCCGTGACCTCTCTCCATTGGCATTCCTCAGACATTTGCTGTGGCTGAAAGTAGATAATAATCGGTTATTCAGTGCCAGTATAGAAGAGTTGCCCTACTTGCAGATTGCAAGCTTTGCCAACAACCACATCAAGGATTCTAATGGCATTTGCCACCCACGTTTGGCCAGCCTTAACCTGCGAGGTGAGTGGTATACATCCAAGGATTCCCCTGAATCTAGAGGGAAACGTCTCCCTTTATGTTTTGCAGAAAAGGAATCCTGGACAAATTAATTATCACTGCCTATTGTTCTCATATCTAGGCAATGCAATTGAGGTACTATCAGAACTGAATCCAAATATCCTGTCAAAACTGCACACAGTGGAGTTGCGAGGAAACAGTCTAAAGTCTACAGCTGGAATCTTCTTGCCCAAACTCAAAAACCTGTACCTGGTAAGGGAACTTGTCCTCAAACATCCTTTTCACTATATATCAAACTAGACATGGTAATTGTATACATAATTATACTATAGAGTAATGTAGTTATAGAGGCTACAGAGAAGCCCGAGAAACTCTGATGATGTGAAAGGTAGATCATGTAAATGAAAATCTTCCCGTTTTTGCCTTGTTAAAATAAATTTTTCCAAGTTTTCCTTCCAATACATATAGCAGCTTCAAAGACAAAGTTTATGCCTGATTGTGGCAGGGTTAATATAGTTAAATATATATTTAACTATATTTTAGTTAAACAGAAGATGTGTTAAATTGCATAATCTGATCTTTTGTATTTCAGAGTGGATATGATTTCAATCATTAACATGTAGAATTACAGCCCAATGTTAGTGCACAGTTTCCCAAGCTTGACTCCAAATTCTGTTGATGCACTGTAATGATTTTATAAAGAACTCCACAGATCTGTGTTCAGATTCCCATTCTAGTTCCCATAAAGCCCACTGAATGAAGCAACTATATTCTCAGCAGTCTAACAGTGTTATAGCAAGGAAAAAAAAGAGTGGGAGGACAGAAATCATGCTGGGCTCCTTGACGAAAGAAACAGCATAATCGTGAAATTAAATTAACAATAACAACAAAATGCCAGGGTTAAAATTGATCACTGGGGAATATAGAAGGGAGGGAACATTAGTGATGACTCAGATTTGTGACACATCATGTGCCAAGAATGTGACTGTGCTCGTGCATATTTATTCATCTTAAGGCAATATCTTTATTACACTTGAGTTCATAATAGTATGCAAACTGTTAAGATATTCTTGACTCTTAATCAGGCAAAATGTAACAAAAATATTTATAGGAGACAGAGGCAAATGCTGACTTGATTCTGAAGCCATAGAATCTATAGAGTTTAGATTGAATGCAGGCAATCCACCTGTCCCTCAATTTTCTCCTTTTTTCCAAATAAGGCTTGGAAAATGATTTTCCTAAAATTAATTGCAAACACATGACTGGTTTATAAGGTCTCTTATTCCTCATGATTAGGTGAATGTACTTTCGATTCAACTCTGATATTCCGTTCTCTACTGCATACCCTACATACCCTCCTCTTTTTTTAGGCTCAGAATTCTATTAGTCGTCTAGAGGACTTGGAAAATCTGGAGCATCTCACAACTCTACACTTGCGTGACAATCTAATTGAAGTGTTGGATGGCTTCTCAAGCAACATGAAATCTCTTCAGTACCTCAATCTACGGTGTGTGGGCTTCTGTATCAAATATCAAATACCTTGGATATAAAGAGAATAATATGAGAAGTTATGTTTAAACCATATCTTCCTAATAAATATCAATCTTTAATTTTTTTTAAAAATGTACCAGAACATTACTCCTATTGACTGTATTAGATCACAGCAACATGGGCAATCTTACATGGTTGTAGTTAAATTATTGGATATGAAGTGTGGACAATGGATTCTAATTTACCAGTAAGTCACGTTCATTCCCACAGGATTTTGCATAAAAAAATAAGAGGGAACTTTATATATGCCCCACCCTCATCCCCCAAACAAGGTAGGAAATGAGGCAAGGGCACAGAGGAGGCATCTGAATTATATTGCAATTATAAAAATAATGAATGACATTTGTTGTTCAATGGAAATCAACAGATTTACTTGCAATTATAGTAACTCCTATTTTGCATCATAAAGTATCATCACAGCATGTTCCCATTAGTGACTTCTAACATCTTCCTAGCATCACTCAAACATCAGTGAGGCAATATAAAGCTTGCTCTCAATATAATTACATCAGTACAATGATTATTCAGTGATCGTAGATAATACTACAGTAGTATAGCTCACTAGTAGGATCTGATATAAGATATCCTAATATAAAGATGTTAGATTTGTAGAAAATAAATAGCAGCCAACAGACTTTTAAAGTTTCTAAGACATTTACTCTATCTGAATAGTGTTGATTTGTATTTTAAACAGTTGCAGTTCACAATCATTAATTCCTATTGATCCCAATTGGTCCTAGGTGGTGATTGTTTTTTTTACCGTTAATAATAACTTAAATTTAAATGTCCTGTGCCAAGAATAGCTTATTATGACGATAGCTTAATGGGAAGATTCTGACACGAGATGTCTTATAAAAGTAAATGATTGTACAAGTAAAATAGGCCGACAAAGGAAACACTTTAAATTCAGAAAAACTCCTACTTGTTTTTTTAAAATAGGTCATTTATTCTTCCCATTTCCTTCTGAAATTACTGCTTTCTTTAAATTATTATTTTCCTAAAAGGGATATTTTGTAAGGCAGATCTCTCTTTCCCATTTCTGCAGGGGAAATGCAATTGCACAAGTACAGGAATTGGAAAAATTGCAAGTGCTGCCCATGTTACGAGCCCTGGTCTTGTTAGAAAATCCTTGTTCTGATGAGTCGGAATACCGTCTAGAATCCCTGGTCCTGCTCCCAAACCTGGAGCGCCTTGATAAAGATTTCTTTGAGGAAGAAGAACGCAATGAGGCTGCAGATATACGTCAAAGGCGAAAGGAAGAAGAGTTGGAGTTACAGAAAGAAAGAGAGAGAGAGAAGGAGCTTGAAGTGAGACAAGGAAAAATATATATTTTTTTGATTAGAGGAATGCAAAATATAAAAGATCCAGCCCTTTTGTCTTTTGTTACAATTGCCTTAGATGCTTTTCTTTTAAGTCTACAGTGGTGTCACATATGGATCATAATTAAGAGTGGCACAGGGAGAATATGTTATGAACACTGGAGGGAGATGGATTTTATATGGATAATAAAGTTCCTTGCCAGGATTGTTAAACTATTTTGTATAGTTGTTTAGTCTTGAATGGTGCATCTGGATAGCTTTCACGAACTATATTACATTTTATATTTCCTTAATCCTTAACAGTATTCCATTATGGCATAAATTTTTTGCAATACAAATCTATTTTAATTGAAAGCCTACATTTGATGGAGGAGATCTAGCCCACAAAAGTTTAATTGCATAATAAATTATTTACAGTGGTCTTTAAAATTCTACAGCATATGTTATATTTTTATGCAGCATATTGTTATGACTTTCCTTTGGAAATTTGTAAACAAATGCAAAGTTGGCAGAGGCACAGGAAGAGAAAAATAACATCTAATTTAAGGAAATACAAATATACTGGAATCAAAAGATTCTGTTGTTGCATGGATAAAATTCTGGATTCTGCAATGTCACTAGCTCTAAAGGGACCTTTGGAAAACAGAATAAATCATTCCATAACAGAATTTATGGAACTGAAAGGAAGTACCAGATGGTGCTATCTATACTGTATAGCAGAATATTTACAGGTGCATTTAAAAAAAAAAAGCACAGGAAGCAAATAGATATTGGGAAACCACTGAAAAAACAAATGACTGATAATGTCATTTTATAAAAGTATGGTGCAGCCACACTGAGCAGAGGATATAATATTTATAAAGAAGGTATTGAGAGCCTTACTAAGTAAAGGTACTACAGAAGTATACAAGGATGTGGGTTGAATACAAAGAATCAATAAAGGTGATAAACAGTAGCTCAAAACGTGCAAGGAGATTCTTCAGCAGAGACTACATAATTGAATATCAAATACAGTAATATATGGACACTGTCTCTATCTTATAAAACTTTGAAATTGTACTAAGACAAATGTGTAGGAAACAGTTTGATTATTCCATTATTCCAACAGTATGTTTACCCCTGAGGTATAAATGAGTAAAATCATACCTGCTTAAAATAAAGATACTTCATTGTTTATTGTTTGTTGTGCATCCACAATATGCCCTAGAATTATTCAAAAATAAAAGGCAAATAATTCACTGGGGATGCCTCCTTGAAGTGGAATATCCAGATTAATAGGAGCTGATACTCTTGGTACTTCCAACAGAATTTGCCAAGGAGAGTGTCTCTGAAGATTATGTTGTTCCTATCTATTATCTGGGCTATTATGATGATAGTCATGGAAAATAACTCGCTTCTGATGCAGCTTATATACTTAGAGTATGCCTGATGCTTTGCCATTCTAAGATCCTCATTTGGAAATACTCAGAGCCTGTTCTTTTTCCACATATTTTTCAGGAAGCAGAAGACACCACTCAAGAAGACTTAACGACTGAGTGACAAGTATATGTTAGTCCCCGGAAAGGAGAAAGAGCTGTAAGCTGCCTTCCAGAGTCTTCTTCCATGTGTTGTACAGCTCTGACCCAGTTAGCACTAATCTTGGCATGTCACAACAGAAGAGTATTGCATAGTTCCTGGATGGAACCATAGTGGATAGCATTTGTGGATGGTTGTCTGTTCTTTCAAATAAGTTGTGATTGAAGCATTTCAATAAAAAAAGAGTCTGGTGAAGCAAGGCAAAGCATGTTGCTTTTGGCATCCCATTTCTGCAGCACTATCTCCCCCTCCCTTCCCGAGTCGCTCCATCCTCTACGTGCTGTTTGCAAAGCTCCCTAGAAATCCTGACTCATCGTCGGCTCTAGGTCACATGCTGCCATCCTGGCCCTATCAGGGGCGGCACTATCCCACCACTGCTGCTGTTGCTGCTCATCCAGCTACTGGCTCAGAGGATACAGAAGCTTCCCTTCAAGTCCTGCATCTTTCAGCTTACCATCTAACTCCTCTTAGCAGCACTGCACTAGGAGGGTAAGTGCCATCCCCGTATCTTCCACTCCCCACTCCCAGTGACTTAACCCTGGTTCTCAGCAATTACCTCTTTAAGATTACTCCCTTAAGCATTACAAATATTGTCTTTGCCATTCTGAATTTTTTTTCATGTTAGCTTTCTAACACATGACCTTCTGAGCTTTCTGTCTCACCTTTGGTGGCTGCAAATTCCTCTCTCTGGATGTTGTGTTTGTGATAGCCGATCAGAACTGTGGAGTTGAGTTGGGGACAAAAAAAGTGATGCGTCCTTAACAGAGATGTGCAGGGAACCTGACAAGTCTTTTTCACCCTTGGGATCAAGCTGAGTTTTCCCATTATCACCAGCTATAGGCAAGTAGATGGTGCCACTGCAGACTGTACCACAACTATGATTGACACAGAGTAATACATTGGACACCTGGGTTCCTCTTTGGGATCCTGAAAGGAAAGCAATGGCAGCCTGATAATCTCTTATTGCACCATTTTAAGATGATGGTGTGTTTTCCATCTTTTTGCTGGCATCTGGGAAAATGAAGATGTGGATGGGTTTTGTGCGACCAATGCCTTATCTGAAAGCCTAGAGGTGCAGACCATGCAGACATAACAACATTCAAACAGCTTCCCGTGGCTTTTTTGGGCTCCTCAACTGTATCTCCTTCCCCCCCCCCCGGCCAATCCTTATCCCTACTTATCTGAGCCTGACCTCCTTTCAGAACCAAACTGCTCCTGGTGCCTCTGATTTTTCTTACTGCTGGTTTGGAAAGTACTTGTGTGGGAGAATGGGAAAGAGCGCTGGTGGAAGGAACTGAAGAATGAGGACCAATGTGCCAGGGGGTCAGGAAAGCAGCTTGAATAAATCTAGTTTTCTGAACCTAAGAGTCTTTGAAGGATGGGGTCAAAGCAGAAGATACAAACCAATAAAATGTTCTAACCTCAATCAGTACTGGAATGACTCAAGTGTATCAACAGGACTGATGAACGGAGAATTGTAGGTTGCTTACACTTTGGACTCTGCCAAAGAAATGCTGAGACTAATGGAATCCTCAATATGGATGCCAATCGATACATGACAGAATGTAGAGAAGAAATAAATAATATCCTGATACATGAACAGAAAAATTTCTGAGCTAGTTGAATCTTGCATCTCAGAGTGACAGCCTGGGATAACAGGTCAGAATAGTGGGTGGGAGGGGAATACAGTATATACTTTCAGGGGCCAGAAAATCCCAGCCTTAATGACTGACACTTAAAGATCCTGCACTTTTCTTGCAAAGTGACTGCTATTTTTATGGATTAAAATGGATAGGAGAGCAGAAAACTTAATTCTGCCACAGTTTATATTATACACTTAGTCTTTTCATTTTTCCGTTCTGGATCAGCCTTCATCCCCAGTCTCATAGGTCTCTCGTTGCTAGACCTATTGTGGCTTTCATTCTGCTCTGTAGCCTGGCATCTGCATCACTGTGGTGCAGGTAGAGGAATGGCCATAAATATCTTCCTGATGACACTAAAGGGCAATATGGCTTCATCATACTTATTTTCCTTTCAGATTATAGTCATTGCTTTAAAAATTTACACTTTAGCACCAGGCAAGAAGGGGATGGTTGAGCAAGGAGGCAAATCAACTAACTATTGGAAGGAGATTTCACTGGGAAGGAAGAAAGCTGAATTCTGCATTCTTTTCTGGATCTGCCCACTTTCAGCGCTTTTGATAAGAATGGGTAGACACCCTGCTTTCATGCTAATGAAACAATTGACTTTTTTTTCTCTGAACACTTCATTTGTATCCATGACATCTTTATATTCAGACTATTAGAGATGGTCGGAAGACACATAACACAATCTTATAGGGATATAAGAGTAGGCCCAGCTCTCTGTGAAACCTGGATCGGAGCCGAGGAAGAATTATGTGGGAGGTGCTCTGAGATTCATGAAGGAATTGTAGTTTTTACAATAAATGTGTGCCTGTTTTAGGTATGAGAGCTCCTCTGTGTGATTACTGGTATCTCTGGTCAAACACCTGTCTTGTATCTATAATATGTAAGTTGTTCAGATAAAATGTAAATAGCATGAGTTGTAAAGAGCCTTTTAAATTAAAAATAAGAACACATCCAGAAAGGAAAAATTAAAAAAAAATTTATAGTAAGGCACTAATCCTGAGGAGTTGCTTAGCTCTACTAGTAATTTATTTGTACCTACTATATTTATGTATGTTAGCTGCATTTGACTCCTCCAAGGAGCTGAGAGAATAATGGAATGTGTATAGATCTGCTGAGGTATAAAAACAGTTAAGTTCAGTATGTCTTACTTCCAAATAAGTGTAATTAAAATTGCAATCTGAAATGGTTAAAGGAGGAAGCTGTGTTTCGTAGCAAATAAATGCATCCACTGAAAATAAGTCGTTATATTCTTCATCTCCCCAGTAAAACCGCACATGCTGGGACAGGCGGAATTTAGTTTGCATCAGAGGCAAGGCTTGTGAATATCTTGTCTATTCTATGAATGCAGAAAAAAAGGAGAAATGCACACAGACCTCAGAGGTAGCTAAAATTCATTTAAGAAAGCAACTTTTCTCCCTAGTCTTTACTGTTCTTATTCTTAAATTGTAAAGTAACAGTTCAAAACATGTAGGTTTGGTTCTGATCAATCTCAGAATTTAGGAATAACATTTGCATTCGTGGTATAGGGTTTGAATTGCCTGGGAAGATTTCAATCCTTGCAAAGAGCACATGTTAAATGATGGTAACCCACACACAACCACTTTGGATACTACACAATAATGGCATTATCTGGAAAGGCCACTGTTACTTCCACATCATTGCAATCAAGGAGTGTGCACAGTATAAACTCAAACTAATGCCATTAAAGAACTATAAAACAGGATATAGAAGAGTATTAATGTTTTGTCTTGTAAGGACATTTCCACATAAGGCTTTAAAACTGCTTAGATGGAGAGGTGGCCAAACATACGAATCTCCTGCTACTGTCTAGTGCTGGGTACCCATCTTCAAGATGGGTGGTTTACCAGATGAAAAGGGAGACCAACGTAGGGGTACTTATCAGTGGGAAACTACCCATCTTCAAGAATTGCAGAGATCTGGAGTTTTTTGCAGAGAACCAGAAGATTTCAAATTTCTTTTTGGCCAGAGGTGAGCTGAAAATAATCTGGTTTTTAGTTTAATTACATCTAAATGTATTTATACTTAAATTTACTTTTATGCCACACAAGTAGCATACAACATAGTTATTAATATAATGGAGCAAACCTGTGGTGGATTAACAGTACTAAAAGGTGAGTCCAATTTGAGCCATAAAGGAATTCATAGGAAAGTCATAATCAAATTCTATGTAGTAAACTGTCCTACTTTCCTTAGCATAGCTCCTCTTTATTTTAATAGGATTTGTACAGGTGACCATCCTGAATAGATTCTGCCATGAAGTCCAAATCTGGATTTTCCATCTCTAATCCTCTATGATAAATGTCTTTACTTTTGCCTAGTGCCACCTCTGATACATTGGTCATGCCTCATACAGCACAATGCACCTTCATTTGTGTACTGCTAGAGTCCAAATATTTCAAGTCATTCATTGTTACTTCATTTATAAAAATTGCATTGTATTGAACAAGGAATTTTGACAAAGAATCTGCAACTACTTCATCAAAATACAATTTCCATAATTGTTTGGAGAAACCACAGTAGCCAAATAGCTATTCTTCAGCTACTAGGGAACATGAACTGCAGGATACTATTGTATGCACATCCTACACTGAGGCCTCCCACAAGCATATAGCTGGCTACCAAGAAAATAAAGAACTGGACTTGATAGGTTGAAGATGTGATACAGCACAGCCATATTAGCTTTTAAACTAGTTTCAAATTTGCTTGGATTCTATTATACATTTGCCATCAGTTTTAACATACTTTTCTTTCTTTGATAGCAAAGGGAAATACTTTGGAAGGCAAATTTTCTCATTATGGAGAATTTATTGTGCTTTTTCAAGTTTGGGTTAGAAGTAGAAAGTGTCTTATCAATAGTATCAGCCTATGGCATGAGACCTTAAGAACCAATTGGTATGTGATCTAAGCAATTCAGGTCTAAATTTATAGCATCATTTTCTAAAGGAAATTGTAGGATTGGAGGGGAATAGAAATGGGACCAAAGCAGGAGGAAATAAATTATTTTTAAAGCCTTCTGATTCTTGAATTCAAACAAATCCAACCTCCCCATTTTCAGCTGCCTATTCTCTTTTTGGGATGATACAAAAGTAGAAGAAAGCACATTCTACTAACAGAATAATATCTGGAAACAGTCTGTGATAAAGTAGATATCAGCCATTTGTGGCAGACAGCTAGGTCTCTGGTCTTTTCCTACCCTTGAGTCAAAATACTATCCACCCAATAATATCCATCCTCATGTCAAGCAGAATATCACCATGGCAAGTGCTTTCCCCATTGTCAATCCCCATTCTGTTACTACCAGTTACCTGATTGCCCTCTAAAGTGACAAAACCTAACAGAATTCATAGACTTGAGGCTACTTTTGGAGATATCAGAATAAAATCCTACATTAGCACCATGAACACTAAAGACAACTTAAATTTGCTTCAGGAGCTGGAGCAAGATGAAGTCAGTGCTATTGGACCCAGCAGAAAAATAGACATTAATACCTTTACAACCATGGTCAGAAGCAAAGGCAAATGCCCTCTGAAGGAAACACAACAGGGAATTGAGGAAAAAGCAGATTGAACATCTCTCCTTCCTTCCTTCCTTCCTTCCTTCCTTCCTTCCTTCCTTCCTTCCTTCCTTCCTTCCTTCCTTCCTTCCTTCCTTCCTTCCTTCTTTCCTATGCCATTATGGTACCTGCATCATTTCCATAGCAAAAACCAAAGCTCTCAAAGTTGACAATTCCATCTTGCTCCACTGCAGCTGATGGCAGAAGTTTACTGTAATTTAAGAAGTGCAAGGCAGGCCGAATGACGTCGAGTTGTTTGTCTCTTGATATTGAACTGCCATGAAACAGTGCCTTTTCCCATAGCCAGCAGTCGGGCTGGCTCTGTGAATAACGAGGCAGCACCTTATCTCCGATAAGAAATTCTAATCCATTTGGCGAGTTCAGGCCTCTGCCTTGCTATTATGAGATTGCAATTTGTTGTAAGACTGCAGCCCACAGAACAGGGTGCACATATTACAAAGACAAGACATTGGAAGCCAGGCAGAAAAAAATAGGGCACATTAACCGAAGTGCCTCTTTGCACTGCTACTTTTCTCCTAAGGGTACAGGCAGTCCCCCCCCTCCAAAAAAAGTGTAACTACTTCCAAACCTATATAAAGTGTCTTTCTCTTTGAAGAAATTTCTCCAGCCAAAGATAATGCTACAAATCTGTGCCATAGCCTTGGTTGCCTATCCTAAGAGGGAGGAGCCCCTTCCGAGTCCTGGACTACCAGGAAAGAGACACAGTCTTTCATATGTGCCATTGCGCCCAAGGATGCAACTACAGTGTGTCTGTTCAATGCCAGGAACAAAATCATGAAACATCTGAACAGGAAGAACAGAGAGCATTTTTCTCCCAGGGAGTCCTTAAATTGAAGAATTAAAGAAAAGACTTCTGGCTGAGAGGGTCTTATTATCAGAAAAGCAAATGACCTGCTGTAGCTTTTCCAAAATCAGATGGTGGGGAGTGAGAGTGTTCTTCTCTGGCTGGCTGACTCATCTGCACAGCAGCTGCAAGATTGTGAGATACGCCTTCAGCCTAAATGCACCTTAGAAAATTGCACCAGCTACTTTTAAGAGCCAGGGCTGTATGTCACGCTTGTATTCACAATGTAAGACTTTTATGGCATTACCAACTACCTCCATTTTATCCTTCACACTCTTTACACTGTTTGTACACTTAAATTCTATTTCTAACTGAGGAGACTTTTGAGGGGAACAGGGATGTGAAAGATCATAAGATGAAAATTTCAAAGCTAACTCTGTCTTCCATTCTCTTCTTGGGCTTTCTATCTTTATTCTCCCCCAGGAAATCCCATTTCCACAATGTCCATTGAGGAGATTCGTGCTCGGGAGATCCTAGACTCTCGTGGGAATCCAACTGTCGAGGTGGATTTGTATACCTCAAAAGGTAGAAAAAACTGACAAGGAAGAAGCAGTTTGCATCTTTTTCTGCAGCCCATGCATTGAGCTAATGGATTTGTTCTACTGAAAGGAAGTGAGCTGGAAAGGTCAGGTGTTACCAACCTAAATGACAGAAGAATTGAACAGTATTTCCTTTTTCCTCCCATCTCTATCAAATGCCTCACATTGAATCTGAGCAATTTCAGTTTTAGCTGCGCTCACTTATTAATTCCCACTACTAGAGCCAAGAGAGTAAGGAAAGGAAACAATAGTGGGAGGATATGAAGCAAAAAGAAGAAGATAAAATAACTTACATTTACATGCATACTTAGACCTCTGAAATTGATCTGAAATTCATGATTTTCATACTTGGAAGCTAAAAGAAATCATAGTATTTCTTCTTTGACAAGATGCTAATTTTGATGCTCAGGCCTGCCCATGTACCCATCGGACTTGGCCAACAGACATTGAGCCTACTCTAGTTTTTATTCAAGCCCAATGGGAATGCTTTCTGTTGGAGGATTCTTAGAATTCGTAATCAAAAGGCAAAAAGATGGAAGTGATGGGAAAGCATAAAAAAGTAGGAAGATACTATTTATACTTCCAGGGATCAAAGTTCATGAGCATGAGAACAGTGATAGTGTCAAAACTTGTATATTTTTTAATCCTGGCTGTTCATCGCCCCGAGTCCTTCGGGAGAGGGGCGGTATAAAAATTTAATAAATGAAATGAAATGAAATAAATGTTATATTATGAAAGGTATTCTCAAATCATTATAAAGAAAGACAGATAGCTTGATACATGTTGAATTATATAGTTTAAATAACTATAATTGCATTAATTTCATTACAATTGTATTAATGTAATGTATAGTAATTACATTTGTAATATAGCTGTAGCCATAACTTTGGAAAATTGAAGCACAGCTATTTCTTATGGAATAACTGGGTCAATCATACTGCCTACATGGTTTCACCATGTCTTTAAGCAATAATGATATATTTAAAGTTGCTTTTTTTAAAAAAAATGAAGGCAGCTATGTAACCAGAAGGATAGTTCACTGCTTTGGTGGTCTAAACCAGGGGTATCCAACCTTGGCAACTTTAAAACTTGTGGACTTCAACTCCCAGAATTCTCCCACAAGTCTTAAAGTTGCCAAGTTTCTACAGCCCTGAATCTAATCTAAGCTATTATTTCTATGAAAGATTCCCATGTTCTGATTTCTTCTCAGGAATGTTCAGGGCAGCTGTACCAAGCGGTGCCTCCACTGGCATCTATGAAGCTTTGGAACTGCGTGACAATGATAAATCCCGATTCCTTGGCAAAGGTAGGGGCATTAAAACTGGAATTACCAAACAATATGGAACAGTTCTGGAGAACCTTGGTTGTTTATGCCTACTTGTGTGTCTGTGTGTACACATAGACTGCCACCTGCTTTTGAACTAGCAACAACAGCAGATGTTATGGTGTAAAATTTCTGCAAACCGAAATGACTCAGAAAAGCTGACAGACTCACAATCTCTCTGTATTTATTTTTTACTGCCTCTGTGTGACTCTGCATCTTTTCCCTGTCTGTAGGGGTTCTGCAGGCAGTGGATCACATCAACAGCAGTATTGCTCCTGCTCTTGTGAACTCTGTAAGTTGCCCTTTAGTCTTAATCTTCTCATATTGTGTTTCTATGTGTGTTCTCCCTCCCGCCTGCCCCCTCTCTCTCCCTTGCACTTCCATACAAGGATTTTGTAACAGTTTGAAATAAGTTCTGAATTTCTGACTTTGCCAGATTTCGACAGCACTGCAAACACAATCTGATTCATTTTTGGCTTGATGATGGTATAATTGATATACTGCAGAACTGGGTATGATGGCTTGGCTTGGTTGGTTTTTGAGAAACAGACACTTCATTTCTCCATTAGAGGGAACTATTGCTTCATTTCTCTTCCTGAGCTTTGGATCGTGTAAGGGAAACACAGTTTTTGCATTTTACTTTCAATAACTCTGGTGAATAGTGAAGCACCAATCCCTTCCTTCCTTCCTTCCTTCCTTCCTTCCTTCCTTCCTTCCTTCCTTCCTTCCTTCCTTCCTTCCTTCCTTCCTTCCTTTCTTTCCGGTAAAAGGTTTTTGCTTCTGAACCTATAACATTCAGTTCTGAGTAGTAATTTTTGCTCCTCATTTTTGCCTCTGCAAGCTGAGAGAAGCGGAGATAATATGGATTGCATTCAAACGATTTCTGTAGATGTGGAGCATGAAAATGGTGATCAACCTTCCTTTCCCCTCATTTTATTTATTGACAATAAAATAAAGGCATAGGTATTATCAAAAGACAGAAGATTTTTTTCCCAATGAAGTTCAATCAAATGCTGTGCTACAGGACTAAATTTCAGTGAAATTAAAGGTTGTTTATCAGGTAGTTTTATCCAGATTTCTTCTATTTAAGAGATAAATCTTTCTTTCCTCAGGCCTTTTCAGTTGTGGAGCAAGAGAAGATAGACAACCTCATGCTGGAACTGGACGGCACAGAGAATAAATGTAAACCCAACTTTTTCTTCATTAAAAGGTCATGAAGGAAGAGCAAAAGAGCAGCACAATCCAGTAGGACTAAGACTGAATAGCTAACTGTAGGACAAGAGTCGGGTGACGGAACTGCAATTTGGAATCTCAGTACCGTTGTATTCCTTTCAATCCACATTCAAAAGTCAAAGGAGAACAAAATCATGATTAATTGAGAACTGTGTTTTTATTAACACAGCTCGCAAAAGCCACTCCTTCCACATTGTATTCTTACGCTCCAGTAAGAAGGCAAATTGAGACTAGTAAAGTGACAAACATCCAAACAATTAAAGCAGGCGAAGGATTGGGACCAGCAAATAAACCCAGATTCTGAATGCAAGAGAAGCGGGTAGGGCTTAAGCAAAGCAACACACAAACCCCTTCCTTAAATTCCTTTATTTTCAGTTCTGAAAAAAATCTGTTTATTGGTATGATAAACAGAGCCAAGATCACAAATATAAGGAGGCAACTGGATGAAAAAGCAACACTTATTTGAAGCATACTTGTCTAGTCCCTTTGTCCCAAATGACACAATTACATCAAATGTGTTATTATTATCTTGGCCACTTCCTACATTAATCTATTCTTTGTTGCTAAGGTTGTCCACAGTTGAAGGCAAAACATTTATTTTTGTTTCTTATTTTATGCTTCCTAAATACAAACATATACTGTATACTATTTTGGGTTTGCTTTGACGTCATCATTTTCCCGTTTGACACTACACATCTTATCTGGCAATAGCAGTTTCTGTGTGCAGCTCTCACCCTGCCACGCAATGCTGAATATAATCTTGGTCCCAAAATAGATTCTTTCTTGTGTTAGAGAATTAATGGGAAGAAGAATTCCAATCGAATTGAATGAGGCTGAATTCTAAATAGAGCTACCTAGAATTGTTCTGCATTTTTCTTGAACTCGCACTCCTACATGAATCTCCCCAGTCTTCTTCACAATATAAATTTTGAATTTGTAAGGGAAATTTCTGGTATTTTTCAAGTAAAATGATGAAAGTTGAAACAAAAATGATGAGAATGTGAAAAAAGATCAGATTAAAATAAGAAAGAAAAAGATGAGTCAAAAAGGGAATAGCCCCTCCCATTTTCCACAAACACTGGAAACAATGCAATCTATCTGTTGATTCTTTCCCGTCTTCCTTTGGGATAGACTTAGGCTGCAAAGCACTGCCACTGTCTTGCTAGTCTTCTCTCTGCAAAGAACAATGTAAATAATTTATGTCCAAATGAGGTCGATAGAAACACATAACCAATCCCACTAAAGCAACAGGGCAGACCAGTATAAAGCTGTTCTGCTAAACTGACCTCTCTCTCTTATTTTGGTTGCATCCTTTTGATGCTGGACTCCTCCTTATGGATTGTTTTCCTTGTAGTGCTTGGAGTGGATGTATTTTGGCAGGATCAAATGCAAAGACCTATCAGAAATGGCTTTGGAGATTCTACACAGTGGCTCCAAATCAATACTGATTGAATGTACCCTGTTTCCCCTAAAGTAAGACATCCCCTGATAATAAGCCCAATCGGGCTTTTGAGTGCATGCACTAAAATACCTCCCCCACTTGAAAATAAGCCCTCCCAAAAAATATTTAACCGCATGCGCAGCCGGTCCCTGCCATTTCCTCTAGTTTCCTTCACACACCCCAAAATAATAAGACCTCCCCAATAATAAGGCCAAGTGCTTATTTCGGGGTTCAAAAAAAAATAAGACAGGGTCTTATTTTCGGGAAAACATGTGTATGTTCTGTATAGTTTAGAACAAATAAGCATACTCACATGGGATGGGCCTTAGCAGCAACAACCAGCCAAAGAGAGACCAGCAAAAATACATTTCAGGTATATGAGGGGAAACCCAGCGCACCAAGGATGGACTCTAGCTAAAAAGCTCTGGAAAGTGGAGGAGGGAATGTTAGCTTTCCTCTTGAAACAAATGAACTGCTACTGTTTGCAGACTACTCTTGGGTGGGAAACCCAATGGAAAACTTTGTGGCAAAATTAAAAGCTACTATCAAAGCCACGCAGGGAACCCCAGGCCAGATTAGTAGCAGATACTGTGGAGTAGCCTGATACTGGTAAAATCTTTGGGTCAAAGATCTTTTGCTGTAATCTCTGATTATGCTATATTCTAATCCATTTTGCAAAATTCACAGCTAAATTTGGAGCTAATGCCATCCTGGGTGTTTCCCTGGCTGTCTGCAAAGCTGCCGCTGCAGAAAAGGATGTACCCCTGTACCGTCATATTGCTGACCTGGCTGGAAATTCAGATCTCATTCTGCCAGTCCCTGTAAGAATCTGGTGATGTTTTCTTGATTTCACACACATAAAACTGAGGTATGGAGCAGAGAGTCAGGTAACAACAGATTGAACAAGGATCCAAAAGAATTGGATTTTCCCTAATACACCATACACCTTTATAGTCCTTTGCATGCATGCTAGTTTTATATCCATATTAAATATACTGTAGGAGCTTTCAAAGCTTATCTTTAGGGCTAGGATTATAAACATGGTATTTTAGTTCTATGTAAAAGCAAAATACTTCTAACAAAATGTTCTTCACCTCTTTATTCAATCACAATATGTAGGATATTTAGAGATGAAAGAAGCCATTATGATTAAAACAATTTCAGACCATCATTTACAACTCTAGTATGGTGCTTTAAGATATATCACTGAAGATCCCCTCTTCTTGTTCTTGTTGCTTCCAGGCTTTTAATGTGATCAATGGAGGGTCCCATGCTGGAAATAAACTGGCCATGCAAGAGTTTATGATCTTGCCTGTTGGGGCTGAAAGCTTCCGGGATGCCATGCGCATCGGTGCTGAAGTCTACCATAATCTTAAGAGTGTGATCAAAGACAAGTATGGTAAAGATGCCACCAATGTAGGAGATGAAGGGGGCTTTGCCCCAAATATCCTGGAGAACAGTGAAGGTGAGGAAAAAAACTACAGCACTAAGAGATACTGTACTTTGAAAGAGAAGTCTTTGAAAATCTCACTTAGAAGGGATGTTCTAAATTCTTTAAAGACATATTCCCTTCCTAAATAACCTGCCTCCATTTCTGCCTTTCAGCTTTAGAGCTGCTCAAGGAAGCCATTGAGAAAGCTGGTTATACTGATAAGATTGTGATTGGCATGGATGTGGCTGCATCAGAGTTCTACAGAGATGGCAAATATGACTTAGACTTCAAATCCCCTGATGATCCCAGCCGTTACATCTCTGCTGATGAACTGGGTGACCTCTATCAGAGCTTTGTACGGGACTATCCAGGTGAGTGACTACATATGGTCAAAGCCTCACTACTGAAGCTAAAGATACTGAGACTTCCTCTATTTGCAGTCTGGGGCATATTGTAATATTCTCATTTCCTTTTGTTTTTGCAGTGGTATCCATTGAGGATCCTTTTGATCAGGATGACTGGGAAGCCTGGTCAAAGTTCACAGCTAATGTAGGGATTCAGATAGTGGGAGATGACTTGACAGTGACCAACCCCAAACGCATTGAGCACGCGGTTGAGGAGAAGGCCTGCAACTGTCTATTGCTTAAGGTCAACCAGATTGGATCGGTCACTGAAGCTATTCAAGCGTGAGTTGTCTTAAGCCACTCCATTCTCCAACAGCCACTGTGCTATCAAGTACCCATTCACAGTTCCAACAATTATCTTCAGGAGGCAAATCCACTAAGTTTATTATATTCACTTACAGTTGTAAACTGGCTCAAGAGAATGGCTGGGGGGTGATGGTGAGTCATCGATCAGGGGAGACTGAAGACACCTTCATTGCTGACCTGGTGGTGGGACTCTGTACTGGGCAGGTAGGTTCTAACAAGTGGAAATCATGTCTTGTCTCCTTTTGGGAAGAAACAGGCAACAGCTAGAATATTGCCACTCTTGAGACAGAATCTTAATAGACAGAATTGATTTGGTATCTGATACAAATGAGCATTGTGGGAGGAAAATGTACAAAAGTGTTAAAAAAGAGTAGACATTTCAATCAATCAGATACAAAATTTCAGTCACTCCAATAACCAAGAAGACAATATGTGTAAATTGGAATATTGGATACTTAAATACAGTCCCAGAAGAACTGGGATCAAAATCAGATGAAATATGGAACATATTGCTGTGACATAATAGCTGGAATAATTTTTATTCTTTCTTCCAATATTTTCCATACCAGCAGCACTGTGTGGTAGCTTGAGCAGAGACAGAAAGTGATCAGCCTGAAGTCATACACTGAGATTTCATGGCTGAGTATAAGCTTGAATCTGGTCCTTCTTAGTCATAATTTAGCATCTTAAACACGGTTTCCTTTTGTTCAGAAGAAAAGAATGATGATGTGGGTAAAGTAAAAGACTGGGACAGAACAAACAGTTCCATGAGGAGGCTGTACTTCGGGTCTTGAAATCTGGGTGTCAGGTTTCAAGTAACACCCCCAATGAAAGAAAACTCCGAGGCTTGAATTTTCTCAAAGTTACATTTTATTAGAGATGTCATATTGGCACATCTGGGAAAACCCGAATCTGAAAGTTTCCAGGTTTTTCCCACCCAAAGAAAAGTTCAAGTCCGTGCCCAACACCCACAAGTCCATCACATGGCCCAATCAAAATACCGTCCCAACTGGAGATGCCTCCCAGTTCCAGACTTCCAGGTGAAGGGCAAGTTGGCCTTGACTTTCTGAGAAAGGAATGTTATTATGACTATATATCACCCATGTTCCATACAATACCCTGTCCCAGTTTATCACAGTAGTAAATGTGGCAGGTCTGAAGGCCTAATGCTAAAGATGGCTTCCAGGCTTGACACTGGGGAGCTTTCCAGAAAAGTGATAGATAATGAAAAGAACAGAAACATGGCAGCAAATGGACTTGGGGTCAGCTTGGGGTCTCCCTCGAATAGCAGGGAGTTGGACTAGAAGACCTCTAAGCCCCTTCCAAATCCGTTATTCTATTATTCTATGATTGGTGCCAGTAACCTTAATATCTTCCTCTAAAGAAATACAGAAACATGTCAGCTAAGTATACTATGCAATGAAGATCGAGTTGCTCCCACCTCTCAATTTCTTCTGACAAGCCTCTAGGCATCAAATTTCTGGGGTGTGTGAGTGATCCATTTGCTTCCTGCTTGATAGTTAACAAGTTTGGGGCAGGTTATGGGAGCAGAGGAAAATAAACAGGCAAGGTTCTGGTAACAAGAGAATGGGCTCTTTTCCTCCTCCCCTGCCCCCTTTTAAGCAAACTTTTGCAGAGATTGTGCAGTTAGCAAAAAAAAAGTTTACTTTAGGTTTATTCCTCATCTCATATACCTTTGATATCATGACAGAGCTCAGATAAGCACAGAAAATGTTTACTCTTGGTGGGCTGCCTTTGTCTATAATGGACATGTTTGTGTGAATCTCCATAAAGTATTACTGAATTGACATTGACCTTTGCAGATAAAAACTGGAGCTCCATGTAGATCTGAGCGACTGGCAAAATATAATCAGCTAATGAGGTAAGAAATGTGAGGGAAGTAAAGTGGATATGTCTGTGGGTGAGAAAAGAGAGTGAATAAGTTTGGGGGAGATGGGAATATTAACCTGCATCATCTTCCAGTAAAGGTCTGTCCCACTAGATTGGACTAATATAACAAAGGGGAACTTTTGTTGCTAGAGATTCATTGGATCCTGTTGCTACTGCACAGCAATGCAAGCATGGACACAGCACTAGAGCATACATGTGCTCTGGTGATTGACAACATCATCAAAACAGCTTGGCATCCTCAATGTTACCTTTGTCTACATAATGCTGGCCTTGCCTTGGGCCCAGGCCAGTAGTGGGTTTCAATTTCAGCTGCTATCGGTTCGGTCATAAGCACATGAATGCTCGTGCAATGCTTCTGTGCATGCACAGAAGCTTCTGTGCATGTGCAGAGACGTCTGGGTGGGTGGGCGGAGCCTCCCGCCACCGCCGTTACCGGTTCGCCCGATCTGGGGCGAACTGGTAGCAACCCACCACTGGCTCAGGCCATCACTACAGCAGATTTATCCTGTTGTTTCTAGATTGCTACAGACAGCTGCCAAATACAAAGAGTAGCCAAGAGAATAAGGAGTAGAGATCCTTACATTGCAGGTCTTTCAGGTGTCTGAACAAAGACTGAGTTCTTCTAAGAATCATTCTGAAGGCAGGCTTATGATGGAAACAGCAGGGAATCTCTTTCAATTGCTTTTCTAGGCCAAATTCTTAGGGGCCTCCAGAGGGAAGTCTTCTGGTAGTACCCAACAAAACATCCTGCACATCTGTTTTTCTCTTCTTACCGCATTTTTTTAATGGAAAATGCGATTTGTCAATGGAAATCATGCTCTTAAGGACCAGCCCATGGAAAGGCAAGTGGTTAATGCTTGCATTTCTGGCACAGGTAGTGGGGATAAAGAAGCAGGAGAATCTACCAACAGGAAGTCATAGTCCACATCTGGGCAGAACATCATGGCTAAAGTAGAAGAAGAGGTTACAGCCCAGAAATACATTTTTAAGCCAGGTTCATTTACAGCCAGTTTATGAACCAGAGTCCAGGGGATTAAGGCCATGGTGCAGAAAGACTGATAGTCATGAAATAAAGATTTGGAACAATAATTAATGTTCCCAAGAATTATTCTGTCAAAACCATACTAAGAGCATAGCACAAAATACGGAGTCCAAAATAAAACCAAGAAATAGCCAAGATTCTGCAGACCTGTCTAACTGTAGCTAAAACCACTGTTCTTAAGTTCATCATCAAAAGAGACCCCAGATAAAATCAGCTTCATTGAAGAATAGCATTATTAGCAGACTCCACTGGAGGATCAAAATAGGCAAGATGGCACTTGCAACATTGTGACTGAAACCCCACTCCTTTGTACATGCAAACAAAAGAGACGGAGCTTGGACTGTGATGCCACAACTGCTTTCTTGCTTATCTTAACCCCCAATGGATGCCTCAGAGCAAGGTTGAAAACCCATTGCCTGTTATGAGCACTGATGGTTGTGGAGGCATGTTCTATGACAGATGAGTTTAAAGGGGAACTTTTTTAAGTAGCAAAGCTATCAGTATATCTGGTGGCAACTGAATATTTTATTACAAGCTGGCAACTTTTCCTGATGTTGAGAGCAATTAATCAGGGGAACGGCTTGTCTTCAGAAGTTGTGGGTACTCCATCACTGGAGGTTTTCAGACTAGATAGGAGCCATTTGTCCAGAATGGTATAGGGTTTCTTGTCTGAACAGGGGGTTGCACTAGAAGATCACCAAGGTCCTTTCCAACTCTTTATTCTGTTATTCAGTTTAGAACTTTGGACCAATCATGAAGCATGGCAACAGTAGTGGTTTGAAAATTTTATTACTTCCGAACCCGAATTAGTTGCTATCACTGATGAAAACATGGATTCTGCTTTGTATCAGAGAAAAGTATCTGAAGCCAAAATGAAAGTAGATGTTTAGCATCACTGAAAGTGATACCGTAGTAGAAAGCCTGATAACACTGCAGGACAGAGATATCAAATATACTAACAAGTCAACAAGAGAATGCATGAAAAAGAACATATTCAGTGTTTTGGAATAACCAAACCAAAGTCCATAGCTAAACCACACTGAAATATTGTGCCAGGATGCTTAAGATGAGCTATTCATGCTATAAAAACCTCCAGTGTGACTGATGTGTAACAATGTGGCATGGAGGAATGAGCAAATATTCCACTACAATGCCGCAAAATGAAAGAACGATCACCCGTGGGCTAGATACATCACGCACTGGCCACGCCTGTTTAGCAAAGGGGGGGAAAGTTGCGATACATCACGTAACGACGTGATGACGCAAGTTTAACACCCCTGCCCTAGCACATCATGTGGCCTTTTTTATAAAGTCAGTGAAACAGCTACCAAACTTAGTTGCTACTTGTTTCCCCATATTCCCTTGACATAATACACCAGGCCCTACTGTATTTTCCTCATAAAGACCCATTAAGAGCTTTGAATGTAAAAACAGGAGCTGAATAAAAAATGGTTCCAGTTCATAACCTGTACTTTTATAGTACACTGTCCTTCGTTGGGTTCCACAGAAGGAGGTGTTCTGACCTTAAATTTCACGTGAAATTAACTTTTTTTGGATTATATCTAGTATTTTTATTTTTATTTTTACTTCAAATTTATATACCGCCCTTCTCCCTAGGGACTCAGGGCGGTGTACAGCCAAGTAAAAACACATAAATACATAATAAATAATACATAGATTAAGAACAGATTAAAAGGAAATATCTCAGTTTGGCCCAAAATTTAAAAAGACAAACACATTTAAAATCATTTAAAATCATTTAAAAGGATTTGTTAGGCCAGCCCGGCTTGTTGAAAAAGGAAAGTTTTAAGGGAATGGCGGAAGGCACGAAAGTCTTGGATTCTCCTTATTCCTGGGGGCAGTTGATTCCAGAGGGTGGGAGCCCCCACAGAGAAGGCCCTCCCCCTGGGGGTCACCAGCCTGCATTGCTTGGCTGATGGCACCCCGAGGAGGCCCTCTCTGTGGGAGCGCACAGGTCAATGGGAGGTCGTCGGTGGCAGAAGGCGGTCTCGAAGATAACTAGGTCCTATGCCATGGAGCGCTTTAAAGGTGGTAACCAACACCTTGAAGCGCGCCCGGAAGACCACTGGGAGCCAGTGCAGCTTGCGCAGGAGTGGTGTTGTGCGGGAGCGCCATGTAGCTCCCGTAATTACCCGCGCGGCCGCATTCTGGACCAGTTGGAGACTGCGGGTGCTCCTCAAGGGGAGCCCCATGTAGAGAGCGTTGCAGTAGTCCAGGCGAGAGGTGATGAGGGCATGAGTGACTGTGCACACGGAATCCCGATCAAGAAAGGGGTGCAACTGGCGAATCAGGCGAACCTGACAAAAGGTCCCCCTGCCAACAGCCGTCAGATGTGGCCGATACCCATAATATCCATAATACAGTCCATTAACTATCTGTCTGCATTCCACAGGATTGAGGAAGAACTTGGTGATGAAGCTCGCTTTGCTGGGCACAACTTCCGTAATCCAAGTGTCCTATAAATGCATCCTGGCATACTCTGGCCATGCCTGCTATTTCAGTGCACAGACTCTGAGTGCCCATTAGATCACACCTTCCATCGTCCTTGTTCCACACTCTCCTGCTCCTGGTCTTCTCAGACCCACTCACTGGAATTGCCCAGGATATGCAAAGACTGACGCTTCCTTTTGCCTGTCATGATGCAGTGCCGCAAGTCAGCTTTGTCTGTGTTGCGCAGTGTCTGCTGTTTAGACCTGCTTGAGTCATCGTTATACCCAAGTACAAAATGGTGTCAGCATGTTTGCCCTGGTGTTTGGCAAGTATTTTGCACATTTGAAGATTGTCCTTAAATTGGAGTACAGGTTGTATTTGCTTATTGATACAAGATGGTGTTTTTGTGTTTTTGTCCCTTGCAATATCAGCATCTATGTTTTGATCCCTGTGAGTTGTGTTTAAACCTGTGTGCTGCATATTGTCAGTAACTGGTTGCTCCATTTGTATGTGTGACAGGGAGACAGAGAGAGAGAGAGAGAAAGCAAGTGAGAGAATATATGTTCTTACCAGCCTCAAAATACAATTTAATTACTAGCATTGTGTGTATGTGTGTGCATGTAGGTTGGTAGATCGTATGAATCTGCATCCGGGGTTAGGCACTCATTGATCCAAAGATTGAATTGCTGTGGATTTTTTTCTGAATGTGAAAGGCAAGATGTCTGGTATGATACACTGGATTAGTGTGCCATGTTTTATGGGGTGCTGTGGGTAGTGCATTGTGGGCATGTTCTTGCAGTCAGCACTTTGCTCAGATCTCTCTCCCTCTCATTGCTGCTTGGATGTTTGGTCACATTTTACTCTCTGCCTCTTCATCCATTTACCTCTTGCTCTGCTATCATTTCTGCTTTAAGCCACAGAGGTTTCACATTCAACTCCCTCCTCACCCAATAACAAACAACAAAAGAAAAAAGAGAAAAGAAAAAAACCTCCCAACATCTAGAAAAAAGTAACCAACAAGTAAAACCTCAATTCAATTAAATTCTGTTTCAACCCTGAGTGTCCTGCCTCTGCTTGAATATCTGTTATTTATTGTGGGCAGTGGAAATACTCTAAAAATTGGGGAAATACTCTAGAAGGGATCTGACAGTTTCCAAAAGTCTCAAGACACAAAGATTCAAGTTGGAGCTTGTTGGCAATACAAGTGGAGCTAGTGGGACCAGCTGAGGAAGGCTGTTCATGAGGAGAACCTGTCTATACCTGTGCTTCAAAGGTAGATCTTACTAAAATAATGCCAAAATAGGCAGGGCAAATAAGTGAAAATTCTCACTAAGCCAGAGAGAAAATATTCTCCTATTATTGTTTTCCCTGGAGATCCTGAAAAGGATGTCCTGATGTGGTGCTGGCTATCAGCTTGCCTGGCTTTAAAAAAAAGGGGCCCAATTCATAGAAATTATGGGGTCAGTGACTGTCAGCTTTGATAGCATCATGACTAGGCCTCCTGATAGCATCATCTGAAGGCCTCCTGCTGGGAGACTAGTAGGCTTCCTTATGAATGTGGTTGACCATTCTGATAACAGATTGATGGACTAGATGGGCCAGGGGGCTGATCCAGCTGGGTCCTGCTTATGTTCTTATGTAAGGCTAAATTCTTATAATATGGCTTATATCACAAGGCCTTGAGACCTTGAGGGATAAATATAGCCTAAGGAAGTTGAGAGAATTGGAATTATTAAAAGAAAAAGTCCATTTCTGAGCTATTGATCTTTATCACTCAATGCCACTTAAAGCCCAGAACTCAAATCAAGTGCAAAGTGTTTGGGAGCAGATCACAAATTTGCTTTAAACATTTCTATGAGTGTACTTCAATACTGCCCTTCAGAATTACAAATTATGGCTATTTTGATTGTAGCCAAGACAAAATCCAGCATTAAATCCAGAATGTCCTTGCCTTAAAATATATTTAAAATTTTTAGTCTTTCCCTTAAAATACCTTAACAACAGGCCATAATTTTAAAAGATGGTGGCTCCAGGAAACCAAGAAATGGTCTCTTTTTTTTAGTAATTCCAGAGCTCTCAACATCTTTAGGGATTTGAGATTTTATTTCAATTTTTTCTTGGTGGCTTTGAACTTCATTTTTGGAAATGGCAGATGGTGTATGGTATATGGTGGTGCAATCACTTTAAATTACCTTACCATTCCTTGGAAGCTCATATGTCCCAATTGGAAAGAGCCCTGGGGAAGATCTCCAGTGAGATTGTCTCCATAGGATTAACTAACGTGAATCAAGCTAGAAAAACTCAAACTGCTGGACAGATGATTGCACACAGAGGGAAGTAGAGGACACATCCTGCAGAGATATGATCTGATAAATGGAGGAAGACATACTCCAGCATAAGCATTTCACTCAATTTCTCTTCTTGGAACTGATTTCTGAAGAAAGCTTTCCATCAGATTGAATGAAAATTGGTAGAAAATATGCAGAACTTTTTTGCCCAATGTTAAATCTAATTTAGCTGTACATGTATTTTTAAAATAGCTTTGTTAAATGTGAAAACATTTTAATTTTTATCATTCTAGAAAAATATGCAGAACTTTTCTGCCCAACACTAACTTTAATTTGACTCAATTTTTTAAATAGAAGCATTATTAATTGTGAAAACATTTTGTTAATCTGCATCATTCAGTATGACCCTTTTAATGTATCTTTAAGCATCTACCAAGCAATCTGCAAAAAGAGATAAATGAAAGATTCCTCAAAATGTCTTCTCTCCAAGAGACTCTTAAGCCGAGAGTTGTTGCTTAGGAACAAAGCTGGCCTTGCAATTTTTTCAAGATCTCTTTTACCCAGAATAGCTTGCAATTCTGTCATTTTTGTGGATGTGATTATTCGTAAGGAATAGAAAAGACCAATAGCCAATGTGTTTGATCTGATATTGGTAAGCCACATTTATTATATTTTAGTGGGAAGACACTTCTTTTAAAAAACTGCCTTTGTTGAGTTGAACATATTCTATTTCTAGACTGACTACAGATTTGAAAACTGTTGCTCCAAAGTATAGATAAGAACCTTACTTATTTTTTGCCAATAGAAGTATAGGCAATATATTGAACAATAGGCAGTTGAACACAAAGAAACTAAAATTTGGGTCCCAGCACCACAACAGAATGGAAAGGAAGGTTGGAACCATCTATATAGGAAGGGAATGAAAATCTGCAAATACTTGCAAATGAAGATCAGGAACTGGGAAGAGGTTCAAATAAGATGCGAAGCCAGGCTCCGGGATTACAGTCTGGGAAATATGGAATGAACCCTTTAGGTCAAAGCCAAGTGGAATCGAAGACAAACCCATCAAGCTATCCATAGATAACATTATATTTCATTACAATTACAGGATATAAATTGTAATTTTCTAGATGCTTTAGGGAGGTTTATAAATACAGAGAAATGCTACAATCTCTGATTCCTTGTCCTTTGATGAAAGAATTTGAAAAGAGTAGGACAATTACCTCCAAATCTTTCACAATGAATCCTGCTGTCGGTTTCTTGGCTACATTATCTAATGTATAAACAGATGGGAATAGGATATAAAAAAATAAAAACAGTTCTTACTATTAGTTGTTAAATAATATTGCAAAACTTCAAAGAATTAAAAATTATCTTTTATTGGATCTGTGACATTCAGGTATTGTATGGGAAACTGCACCTTGAGAAAAAAATATCACACAGTGTCATTTAACCAAATCTAGTCAACCTATATTAATAATAATTTCCTAATGGATTACTCTTGTCTGAATAAACATTCTTTGGGTTTTATTATGGATTATATGGATTATAGATGACTGGATTTTTCAAGATTACAAATTATTATATATACTTAAATTAATCTTACACATAATCTCATATGTCTTTCTATTGTTAATCTCTTTGTGTAAGTGCTGAATTTTACTTTTGTAAATATTTTTTAAAATTATATTTTATGATAATTTTTTTTGAGAAAGGAGTCATTGATACAGGCAATTTACTTATTAAATTTTTAGACAATGCTGACAATATTCTAGTACATTTTATTAACCCTATTGACAATGTTACTAGAAGAGGCTTTTATTAATACCTTCTTTAAAATGCCTAATAAGTACTTCAAAAACATTAATAATTTTGCATTACAGTTGCCTTCTCCATCCTTGAATATATATTGATACTGATCCATCAACAACATTCTGTGCAGAAAATCAGAATTATCCAATTAGGTGCTATGTACACTAAGAGTGTTGGATGCAAGTGTTCAGATTCCATATTCAGAATATTAGTGTTGCATGTGTAAATCACTAAAGTTGGACAACACACATAACATTGGAATGGTCAGCAAATGTTAAATTTGATGTTTCTTTGATCTGAGCCAGCAGGGTTTTCTTTGGTGTTGAAATGAGCTGCATATTTTGAACACATTTTCTATACATAACAGACCTTTCCATTTGAAATACTGTCTTTGGGAAGGTTGAATTACAGAGTATATTTATAATTCAATTATTAAAATCCACTGAACAAACATCTTGTTGCTTTTAAATCAATCTATATCAGAGTTTTATCTGCTTAATCTTCCTCAATCCTGTATAGTCAAAATTTCTGTTTCCTGCTCTACTCTTCTATGCCTCCATCATCTATATTTCAGTGGATATAGAAAATAATGTAACAGTGTTTCAGAAAAATGAGTGCTCGGGAAGCTGTGGAGAACTAAGAAAACACTAGCAAAAACAATGTTTTCTATTTGTATAATGGGTTGGATGAAATGTTTATTTCTCTGCACTTTAAAATCAGCGCAAAGCCCATATTACTATCAGTCACAATGTGTGGCATTTTCATTGTGCTGTAATCCCCAGCCCTATTTATTTTTCCACATCGCTAGACCTCAGATTCTCAAGTCACCTGGATTTATGGCAGGCACAGATGCCCAACTTGTAGCTCCTGTTCTCAGTGCAAATCCTTGAGCATAATCCTCAGAAATCTTCCAGACATTGCTGCCAAATCGTATGGTATAATGTGACAGAACAGAGACATCATTAAATATGTGGGGAGTAATGATAGCAACTGTATTTAATTTAACTATGATTAAGTTGAAATTAAATTAAATTCCTGCCAACTTCTTTGCCATTGCCCCACCCAAGTTTTGGCATGCCCCCCCCTCCCCACGACAGCACTTAGCCCTAAGAAATTGCAGACACAAAGATGTTATTGGCTCATTTTTGAACTAATATTGCCCAGTGGGCAATTCTGCTCTGTTTTATAAGGTGTCACAAAGGATAATAACAAGGAGCATTCTGGGAGCTGTAGTTCAGAGAACATTGTCTAAAACTCCATTTTATTTCTGTCTCAGTCTTCTCGCTTCAAAATGTGAACCGTTCAACAGGTAAGGAAATGAGGAAACGTCGTGGCAGAAAGCAAGGGACCCTATACCTTCCACTAGAGGGCAGAGGCATGTAAGCACAAGATCTTAAACGTGACCTAATAAAAAAGGTGAAAGAGTTAATAAATGGATTGCTTTGTAATTGACAAACCTGAAAATAAAGCAAGGGTGGGGTGGGGGGCGTCTGGGGTGGGTGGGTTTGAATATTGTCCTAGAGAGGATTGCCCGCATTTAGGGCCTTAGGCCAAATCTGAACAGTTTCAAGCACTTCTAAATGGCTGTCGTTTTGAAAGAAACTAAACTGAGGTGAGGTAACAAGTCCAAACAATCCATACATAGGATTGAAAGGGAAATAATGCTTGTTGCTGTTGTGGTATGATATTTGTGACAATTTTTAGAACAGTTTTGGAGGCAATTATTTTTGCAACAGAGGTTCTTGTAAGTAGCAAAAGGCAACAAAGGGATATGTGAGACAATTCCAAGTAGTTCAAAATAAGATTATTTTCTGCAATACCAATAGATTTTCTCTTGTACAGTATTTTCTCTTCTCTCGCTGTCCCCTTGGTTAAATAGGTTTGGTAGGTTTTATAGAAGGCTAAATAAATATGTTGTTAGCTCTGCTTGATCAGAGCAGATAATAATAATAATAATAATAATAATAATAATAATAATAATAATAATAATAATAATAATAATAATGAGGTAATTGCGTGTACCAGAAAATGCAAGTGCTCCCTGACCCTGCTTTTCCTCTTGAAAACTCTTTTATCTCCTAAAGATTTTTGTGGTGCCTTTGGAAATGTGAAGGAGAAAGAGAAAGGTTGGGAGTGATTTGAATACTGCAAGAGAAATTATACTTGTGATGTGATGCTCATCCTGTTTTAGTTTTTTATAATTTTTGAAGCTTTTGGATTGTCTCAAACTCTGCAAAAGCTGTTTGATCACAGTCAGCGCTGGGACAGTATATGTGCATATATCATGAGATTGTCTCTTTGAAAGTTGTTTCAGCATGTCTTCAGAACTATTGTGTCTCAGTCTGGCATGTGTACAGATAAACTAAAAGTACTTTTATTTGGAATTAGGTCCCTGAGTGGGTCATTTTCTTCAATAACTGTAGATTTATCATATGGTATGTAAACAGGAAGATGAAATGCATCCTGGTTATAGAGGAATGTGTTCTATTTTTAATGCAGGTATTCTGACATAAGCAATTTTGATAGCATGCATATTACTATTCAGAGCTTGTTTATAGCATTGATAAATATTTAGGTATGGCTTTTAGACACTTCCTGTAACCTCGAGAGTTTTAAATAATTAACATTATTCCTATATTTTTCTACAATCATTTGCTCCAGATCTAGTGGCATCTGGTTTTAATGTTAATTCCACTTTACAAACATTGCTGATGTGTAAGTATTTATGCATACATGCAAACACACATACATAGAAAAATATATATAAATTAAATGTTTTAGTCATTATTACATAGTTAATGTACAATAAATTAGAGTAAAGGATGATAGCCCAGACATCTGAAGGGCCTCAAGTTTTTCTGTGGATTAAAGTCATTCCATGTATGTTTTTTTTCAGGGCCTCACAGATGCTAATATAACAACTATAACTTTATAACTGAGTTATTTGTAAAAATAATAAAAGCAGTCTATAAATAAATTAAACATTACATTAATTAAATTAATATTTAAAGTTAAATTGTTAAGTAAATGCTATGAACATGACATCAAAAGGTCATTTTCTACCTTCATTTTCTATTACTTTGCTATTTTGTGATTCCATCAATCCTTGCTGGCAGACAAATGGTATTTCTTGCAGATATTCCATTGTGCCATTGTTGCTACTTGGTCATGCCATTTTATAGTAAGTTTGTGTGACCTTTCAGCAGCTAACTAGGAGGTCCACTGTTTCGTCAGCTTCTTTGCAGAGGTGACATTTGCTGCCTGTTCCTGTCTTCTCAATTCTGGCTTTGTATGCATTTGTTCTTAAGGCTTGGTGTTGTGTACCAGAATTAGCCCCTCTATTGCTTTCTTCAACCTTCCTGCTCTTAGCCATTGACAGATCTTATTATCTGCTTTTGCCTTGTTTTTTATGTACTCATCATGTAATGCTTTTTCTTACCATGTCTCTTTTCTATTCTTCCTTTGGTATTTCATACAAGAACATTTCGGCTTTCCAGTACTTTCCAGTTTGAAGCCTCTAGTATTCCATAAGCCTTCATAGTATACTAGCTTCAGTGCATCTTCTTCATTGTCCTTCAGATATTCTTCCAATACTCTTTTCTCTTCTTCAACTGTCTGGTACACTTACAACATTCCTTGCCCACCTATTTTCCTTGGTAAGTAGAGTCTGTCAACATTGCTGCCTGGATGAAGAGCATGATTCATTGATTTATTTTATGGTCATCATGTCTAGGGCTTTTAGTTTTATTTGAATTCAGTCCACTATTCCAGATGTTAATTGCTTTGTTGGTATTTCCTCCATTGAGTTTAGAGTTTAAGATCTTCACTCTCATGAAGTATTCACTTCTAATCTTCTTGATTTCAGTATGCTTGATGTTGTTAGCCTGAAGGATGCCTAGGTGTTTATAGTCTTCATCCAGGCTCTTTATCCAGGCTCTTGATATTATTTCTGTAGCGCATCTTGATTCTTTCTGTTTTCACTATTTTCCCTTGTTAATGGTAAGGTTGGCACATGTGTCCAGTCCATTACATCTCTTGGCTGTATATACAGACAGGCTGAGAAGTAATTCTATTTCATATGGTGTTTTCCCATAGAGTTTCAGATCATTTATGTAAAGGAGGTAGGATAGCTTGGAAGATGATTTTGACATTTGATAGCCATGGCCTGAGTTTTCAGTATGGTTGACAGAAGAATTTGCAATGATAAACAGTAGTGGAGATAATGAGTCTCCCTGAAAGATTCCTCTCTTGATATTAACCTCTCACAGTCCGTTGACCAGCAATGGAGTCTTCCATTGTGCCATTGATATTTGCACAAAGCTTTGATGTTTCTACTGATGCCTGTTATTCCTAGGCACTTGATTATGCAATCTTGTGGCAGGAAGTCAAATGCCTTGTAATCAATCCAAGCTATATTCAAGTTGGCCATCCTTCTCATACAGTTTTCCAAAATCATTTTGTCAGTTATACGATCTGAAGAAAAACCAGAGTAAACCCAAAATCATTTTGTCAGTTAGGAGCTGATCTTTTGTACCTCTACTGTTTGGAAGTTCCTTTCAGTTCAGGTGGAAACAGTTTGTTTTCAACTAGGTGCTATTGGATTGCATCAGCTACTATGCCAGTTAGCAATTTGAAAGTTGTTGGCAAGTCTGGTGCTGCCCCTTTTGTTGAATCTTACATTATCAAACAGGTTTTACCAGATGTTAAATCACAACTGCTAGTTCTTTATTTATTCATTAGCCTGCCTTTATTATTTTTTACAAATAACTCAAGACTATGAACATATCCAGCACATCTTCCTCTTCTTTTCCCCCCACAACAATTATCCTATGGGGTGGGGTGGGGTGGGCTGAGTGGGAATGAATGACCCAAACTCACCCAGCTGACTTTTATGGCTACAATATATATAAAGATTGGTTGTAAGTCACTTATTTCAATGCTGTTATAACTTTGAACTTTGACCAGTTGCTAAATGAATAGTTGTAAGTCAAGCAATAACTATCAGTACCCTCTTAAAGAGAAAATTAACAATAAGAGAAATCAGGAATTATGTAGAGCTTGTTACCCAGTAGGTAGTTAAGTTTCCCCTCACTATTATTTCTTGCTTCTGCGAAAGGAAGGCAAACATTTTGTCCTAAGCTGGAAGGTGATAGTGGGCACCAATAATATTGCTTATATTTGTCCTTTCATGTAGTTCAATTTATATTCTATAAAACATTGCCAATTTTATATGGATTTTTGAGCAGGAATGTATATCAGGCTAGGAACTGGAAGGCCGTGAGACCTAGTCCCATCTTAGGTACAAAGCCAGCTGGGTGATCTAGGGCCAGTTACTTTCTCTAAGCCCTAGGAAGGCGACAATGACAAACCACTTTTGAAAAACCTTTGCTGACAAAATTAGAGGGACTTGTCCAGGCAGCCACCAAGAATTGGACATGATTAGATAGAAGAAGAAGAAATTAAGAGTTCACTTTTACCATGGTTCTTTCCCATATACTCTTGAGCATTTGTATTGTGACAATAAAGGCCATAGTCATAATCATCTAATGATCTTTTTTATTTTAACTGAGTGACTCAATTTCAGCAACACTCATACTTTTTGTAGTCTCCAACACCTTATTTCATGGTTTTAATTTTTATTTCCCATTAGATTCAATTTAAGTCCTCCTAACCAAGTTTGCCGTGCTTTGGCCCAATACATTGTGAACACATCTAGTCTTTGTGAGGTTCAATTCTTCTCATGCCAACACTTTATCAAGACTATATTTCAGACCATGGTCCAGTTGATACTATTTTCATAGCCAGAAATTGATCTACACTTTCCCCCCCACTCCCATTGCGGTAGGGTAGAAGGATGGATGGGAATTCACTTGAATCCCCAAAGCTCTGGATGGCATATGATTTCTAATTTTGTAAACTTTTAGTATTAATTGAAAATCTATTTGTTTTCTCCAAATATTTTACTTCACCTATGCTACTGTGTTCCACCTCTTTATTTGGATATTATTGTGCTATTTTATGGTTTTAATCTGAAACATTTTATTTGGCTTCACTGTTATATGAAGTTAAAGCTGCAAACTGGGTTGATTTTATACTGAAAAACAGATTTTAAATTGAATGAATGAATGAATGGGATGAAGGAAGGAAGTACGGTTGATAAAGTTCCTAAATGTTAACATAAAGCATTGTGTGTGAAAATTGTTTTTTAAATTGTCCTACAATGTATTTATTGTCAGTCAGTTTAATTCGAGATTCTTTTATAATGAAATGAAAATAATTTATGCCATAATTTGATAAACATAGTTTCCTTATCTCCAATTATGCTTTTCTCTAACTTAAAAGGACTGAAACATTTCATCCTTTATTTGTTGAAAACAGAATATTAATAAAGGAAAACATGAAAGGTCTGAAATGTTGAGCATTCATCCAGATCTCATGATCTGGGTACAAAGCATTAAAGTCAAAGAATTTGCTACTTTCCCATGTACTTTTTTAATTGGAAACTTGCCACTGCAAGAAATTAGTAACCAATTAGCTCAGGGCACAGCTATATTTTCACCAGTTTTAACCCCTGTAAAAGTGACTGATTAACAGGTTGCAGGTATGGAGATGCTCTGCATCTATGACCTGTTAGTATACTATTCTGACTCTCTTTTGAAAGAGCACCAAACTCAAGTCCACAAATAGCTTGATTGACTTGTTGTAGATACAGAAGGAATGTGTGCAATGAAGTGGGGAAATGATTGATAACAAGCATGCTCTGTCTCCAACTAGTGCTGCAAAGAATAGCAACGTGGGCAGTAAATGGCCATGGTTAGGGCATTTAGCAATAGTTTCTGCCACCACACCATCCCAAACTAAAGATAACATGCATACATACACACATGTACCCTAAATAGCCAGTCTACGCAAATCTTCATGTGGCAGAAGTGGTAAAAAAAAATTACATAGTAGTGCTCTGATTGGTAGCAGAATAGCTTAAACCTAGGTAAATAAGGAGCCTTGGTAATATTTGGAAGAATATTTGGAAAATGCTATTGGGACACTCTGAGGAAGCCAGCTATGGTCTGTCTAGTACCACAGAGAGGAATAATGATGAATGGTAGAACCTAGCAGAAGGAACATAAGCAATAGCCACAGTAGCCTAATGTGGGCAGATCCTAGGTTTTGATTGCATTAACACTGTTGATTAATTCTGCTAGCACTGTCCATGGCAAACATTTTGTCAAGGAAGGAAAATGATATTTTAAAACTGAACAGATAAAGATGACTATAAGCTGCCTTAGCTACAGCAGCTTTATGAGGCCTACATTGTGTAGATATGTTGCATGAAAATGGTTGCCAAGGCATGTTCATGCAGCAGCTAAGGGATGTGACAGTGATCCCACAGAAGCAGAGATTTGAAAAAGCTATGCCAGCATAATATTAATGTGACACCAATAATACCTGTAATTCTGTTACAAACACTGATGGATGTGCTGATATTAATACACAGATATTTAAGATCATACTCCTGTATAAGGGTTGCCAATCCCATCAATAATAATGGAGTTGGCATCAGGATTTTCAATACTGTAGAACCAAATTCTGAACATTTGCTAACGCAAATATTTTAACATGTTTTAAATTGCTTGGGCTGAACTGAATTGTCCTTGTAGATTATTAGGTGCCTATTAGCTGAACTAGGTCACTTCCCATTGGCAATGTGATTGTAGAATACAATATATGTCTTCTAGCTGGAGAAGATAATGATTTTACTAGATAATCTATGTAGTGGACATTATTTTTTTCACAGCATTTGACTGCTGATAAATTGATTGGTGACAGTGTTTATTTGACCAGGTTACATTGGTTACTTTTGAATAACGTAAAATGTACATCCTAGCAGAATGTTCCCTTGTATTAATACCTTTGAGATAAAGATTGTCCTTCATTGCACAGAAACATTTCTCGCTGAATTATATGCTGATTTGGAGACAAAGTATACCTCACATTGCGGGTTTGTCTTAATTCTAAAATGTGCTATGGTAGTCCTCAATTTAATGACTTTTTACACTTACGACAACCATGGAATGGGTGCTTTATGGCCCATAAAGCACCCCTCTGGCCATTATAAATGGTTTTATTGCCTTCCTGATAGTCACATTTGCGGCCAGTCATGGCATTCTGTGGTCACGTGACCATGATTCTTGATATTTTTTGCCAGATTATGGCATTTTTTCAATTTGTTACTCCTATTCAAATGAATGGTTCACTTAATGACTGCCGCATCAACGAGCACGACAAAAAGTTAGAAAAAAAGTTAGACCTCCAGTCACATGGACACCCCAACTTACAACTGTAATGATTTGTGACTGGATTTACAGTCCCATTTGTAGTCATACTTTATGACTTTCCTCATTAGCAATTTGCAATATCGTTGGAATGGTCCAGTAATCAATTTTAACCCTTGCTCATATAACAGTGATAATTTGAGGGGGGGGGAGAGAGAGGGGGGGGGAGAGAGAGAGATTTTTATAGACATATGTAGGACTCCCCAACATCCCAGTCCTATTACCTGGAATAAATGCCAGCTTTTAGCAACCTTCTGTAAGGATGAAAGATCCAGTCCTCTGAACATTGGGTGGAAGCTGTTCCATAGGGCAGGCACCATGACAGAGAAGGTACGCCTCTTCAGTCCTGCAAAATGACATGTTAATGGAGGGGACTTGGATTATGCCCACTCTGTTGGATTTGGTATAATGAGCAGAAGCCCTTGGAAATAGGCAGCTCACAAGTAAACTGATCTATGCCATGACTCTAAACTCTAAATGTGATAATCAGGACTTTGAATTGCACCTAGAATTCTTTCAGGGTTCCCCGAAGCTGTGCACCTATCTGAATAACCTTCCCTAAAAAAGGGAGGTTGGAGACCGGATGAAAATTGTCCAGTATTCAGCTTCAGACAACCAGGAAGGACATGATTCCCAGATCATATTACATTGGTGATTTTTGTATCATAAAACATCCATTTTTTTCTCTTTAAGACATTGTCGTTGGCTGCAGCATCATTATGGGAATAATTAATGATAATTCCTAGTCTTTGAAAATGTCTATATCTTAGAGAGATGATTGATATGCCATTGACTATTATGTCAAAATATTCATCTCTCCATCTTGAAGAGATGCATTTAATTAGCCAAGGAGAGTCCAGGGCAGCATCTACCTATCCTGCTATTGTTATATCTTTACAATTCCATGGTAATGGTAATGCTGTAAAATATTATCTTAATGCAACAGAAAGATTGCACTATTATGTTTGTTATTTTTCCAAATCCATTTTTGTTAAAGCAATAGACTTTAAAATCAACCTGCAAGTCTCAGAAAGCTCTTTTTATATATCTATATGCAAGCATGTTCCGATAGCAAGAAAGTTAGAATCAGTAGCAAATAAAAAGAAACAAACTTTGCTATTATCCCTACTGCTCCTCTCAGCAGTTTTTGACTTCAATAACTAACATTAATTTAACATGCAGTTAGGGCTGGCTATAGTTATGCCTGCTTTTAACATCTAAAAAAACAGGCAATGTGGAAAAGCAGTCTGAATTTGGGGCAAAATGATTTTGTGCAGTTGGCTCACAAAAAGCTTCATCTAAGAAAATCTTTTGTTTTGGGGATCCTATTGTAAAGTCTAGTGACAAGCTTTCTTATTTTCTACCAGTTCAACCTATACAATTCTTAATAATATGCACTAAATGTACTATTAATCTCAAAAGGTTATGTTGCAACTTGGAAAGTAACCTAAGAAAATATATACTTTATATATTTTTTTAATGATGGGCAAGAATAGAACTCATCAGAATGATACATGTGTTTTAATGAATTTCTATTTTTTTGTTGACTCTGTTGTTAGACATGTCACAGTAGATTTCAATCTGCTTTTATCAGGGAGTTCATTATGCTATTATAGATACGTTTTGCCTTTTTGTCATGAAGTTTACTTTTTGTATAAAATTAAGTTTTTGGTTGTATCATCATAGGTGCTGACATGAAGTAATTGGAATATAACTTCTATTCTTAATGTAAGGACAAACTAAATATTGTACAGAGAAATGTGTAATGACATCACAACTCATTTTCTTTTCTAAAAGCTTATTACTTTAAAAAATTAAATATCCTAATTTAATGACTCTAGCAATGTGCAGAGTAATTTCATATAAAAGGATCTCTACGATGCATAATTACCATAATGCTAACTAAATAGGACCCCCTCCCACTCATTAGGCATCAGAACCATCAGGTGATTAAGGTTGGTGTAAACTTTTAGTGACTACATAAATGTTATCTGGGAGGATTTGTCTCCAACTCGGTCCTTCAGGTCTTCCAACAGTGCACTCATTGCCATTATCTTCGAGACTGCCTTCTGCCACATAGCTCCCAGCGACCGGTAAGATCCCATGGAGTTGGTCTCCTCCGGGTCCCGTCAGCTAAACAATGCCGGCTGGCGGGCCCGCGGGGGAGGGCCTTCTCTGAGGCTGCCCCAGCTCTCTGGAACCAGTTACCTCCTGAGGTCCGGACCATCCCCACCATAGGTCTTCTGAAAAGCGGTGAAGACCTGGCTTTTCCGGCAGGCCTGGGGCCGTTGATCTCGCTCTTGTGATCTGGCGAGATCTAGCCATGAATGGAGTGAATGAGTTTTTAATGTTTTTAATTTTTCAATGTTTTTTTTATAATTATTTTTTAAAATGTATTGTGAGCCGCCCTGAGTCTTCAGAGAGGGGCGGCATGTAAATTTAAGTAATTAAATTAAATTGATTAAATTATTATTGGTATGACCATCTCATTTAAGTCTCCTTTAAAATCAGCAACAAGGGAGCTTATCTCCAAGAGGCAATATATTCCACAGTATCAGAATCAGTTCCATAGAAAACATCTAACTGATACCTCTCTTACCTGATCTGGGACAAGACATTAAGCAAAGCCTCACTGACCATCTGACAGAATGGACAGAATTGTTTTGAACAAGATGGACATTTTAGGACAAGGCCTTCAAATTAATCATGGGTTGGGTTTATAGTGTTATGTAGTAATGGTCACAAAATGAAATCTCAATTTTAAGGCAGCTAATTTGAGATTAATTGAAATGGTGAGCTGTCAACGTCCTTCATAGTGCCTTCCTCTCTCAATGAGCTTCAGTAGAAGAATAAATCAGTGTATGATAATAACATTTGGAATCCTTTTTAATTTACATGGGTGCTTTTCTTTGTGTAAACGTTGAATTACCTTGGCATTCATCCCATAACTTAAAGTCAATGCCATGCTGAAGTAAGGGGCAAAATACTTCAAAAGTTTCACTATCTATGGCTGCTTCCAGAAAAGCAATTGCCCTGCCTTCTTTCCCATTCCAGATTGCCTTGCTACTTTACATCAGGTCAGATATCATTGCCTTCCATTTTTAACTCCACTTCACTTTCCTACCATTTTCAATTTTCAATGAGGAAAAGAAAGAATAACTCCATAAGTAAGAGCCCTTTGCCTGGAAGCATCTTTAGGGCCAACCATGTGGAATTATCTTAAAATTCCTTCATAAAAAAGCTAAATTCTCTTTCAGGAATGTTAAAACTAAGTAATTCTACATAGATAGGACAGCAGTATTGAATGAATTAGCTCTGTCACTACTATGTTGTTTTCATAATAAACATCTTCATGTATATGTTATATGTGATTATTACAACAATCTCTATCTGTAAAGCTTTCCAAAAAAAACTTTATCTGTAAAGCTTTCCAACATAGCTAGAAATAAAAAAAACTCAGGGATTTCAGTATATAGGAAACTAAACCTCATGGATTATGAGGCATTTCATTTCTGTCACTGTCTTCTTATGGAGATCAATGCAGAAAGCAAAGCCAGAGTCCACATTCACATTCATTTTCTTCACGAGCAAAACTGACATATCTTTAAAGTGCTTAAAGGAAGCTTAATTGTGAAGTTATGTGTTCAGAAGTTGCTTTTGTTGCAACATCTGAGCGAGCACACACACACACACACACAGAGAGAGAGGTTTTGTGGAGACCATAAGAAGGGGCCACATTATGTCTATTGGATCTTCCTCTATGTAGATTGCCAAATGTGTTAGTTTCCTCTTCCTACTATGTATTCAGAATGTGTGTGTATACGGTGTTTCCCCGAAAATAAGACAGGGTCTTATATTCTTTTGAACCCTGAAATAAGGGCTTGGCCTTATTACCGGAGGGTCTTATTATTTCAGGGGTGCAGGAGGCCCTGGGCAGCCTGCGCACTCACAGCCAGGAGTCAGCAGAGAGAGGCTCCCTTTGCGCGCCACCATCAAGCCGCTTCCCTCCCATGGGGTGTGTGTGTAGAACGTGAGCGGCCCGAAGTCACCAAGCTGCGCGAGTGCCTCCCAGGCCTCACCACATCAATGTGGGCGAAGCTGGTGAGCACCAGGTCCTTGAGCTCGTAGCCAATGCCGCCAGCAGCCACCACCAGCACCCGTGTGCAAGCCACGGCTTGGGCCAGCTCTCCCTGCAGGGTCCAGCTCCAGCCATCACCATAGAGTGGGAAGGACACTCCCAGAGCGGCCGCTGCCCTGGCTGGGGTTTGGAAGCCACAGAGGCAGAATTTGGGAGAGAGAAAGAAAGACTTTTGCTGCTTCTGCTGCTTTCCTTGTATGCAGCCAACAGCAGAAACAGCAGAAGTCTTTCTTTCTCTCCCCCAAACTCTGTCTGTGCGGCTTCCAAACCCCAGCCAGGGCAGCGGTCGCTCTGGGAGTATGCTTCCCACTCTATGGTGACAGTCACCAGAGGCCTCCCCTTCCCCTCTGCTCTGATCGCCCTGTGGTCCCCCCCACCTGAGCGCTGACTGACCAGTGTGCCCGTCGGCAAGCCCGGGAAGCCCCTCCGCCTCGGGAGTCACCGGACTGGACGGTGATCATCAGGCCAGACTCTTCCTGGGGGGCGGCAGAACCAGTTCGGTGATGTCATATTGTCGCCGCTACCGGCTCAGCGGAACCGGGAGGAACCCACCACTGGTATGTATGGTGCAGGTATATATTGTATGTATGTGTTTTGGTAGATATACACTTTCTCTTGAGAGCAGGCAACAGAAATTCATTTTTAATGTGGGCCAATGTACTCACAGTAAAAAAAAATGACAATAATGTTATCTAAAGTGAGATTGATAAATTACTGAAATTGTTTATATTGGTGATAAAGGGGGAAGTTAATGTCTTTATATATTTCTTCTCTCTCTCTCTTTTTTTTACTATATCCTTATTTCATCTTTTCTATTTTTTCTATACCTACTGTTTTTTCTTGTTTTTTCTTTGATTTATTTTAGTTTGGCTTAGTTTTTTATTATAAATGTCATGTTTAATAAAATTACCATTAAAAAATACTGCCTGTGATTGTGAAGGAATGTGATAAAGTACAAAAGATGGTCAAAACTCTTCTCTGTCCAAAACTCATTTCATCTTTAATGTTATTTAGTTTTTTTAAAAAATCACATTTATTTTTTGTTAGAGGCAAATAAAGAAGATTCCCTGCCCCTATTTTCTATTCTACAATTTAAATTATCTTTCCTAGTTCATTTCAGCAAGAGAAGACAGGATTTATACTCCTGGTTTTCCTTGTTAAATCAGGCAGAGAGGGCCAGGGGAGATGCAGAGGGTTGGAGAAAAAATAGGACAAAACTGCCCATTGGACCAAACAGCAGGAAACCTTCCCATTTAAAGCAAAACAGGAATACTCCCATGAGTTGCTAGAGAAATTAGGCCCCAAAGAGAGAAATAATGTCTGTAAAAAGTGCTGCAAAATCAGGCAGTTGCTGGTGCCATCATGCACCAGTTGTGCTTGATGGCGCTCTCCTGTCATTGTGCTTGATTGGAGTAGACTTAAAGTCAGAGATTGCTGGGATTTAGGGATATGCAAGGTGTTCCATGTACAAAGAGTTCCATGCATGAAACAGCTAATTCTGGATGGGCTGTGGTCAACTCAGAACATGAAAGTTTCACTGTTTTAGTCCATGCATAGAATCAAGTGTGCAAAAATGATTTTGGGTGGAGGATGCAGGGTAAAAAAAAAAAGAACATTGATAACTGAGGGGAGGCAGGGGAGAGAGGAACTAAATACTCTGGGAAATCAGGGCTAGGGCAATGAGATACTGGGATAGGTTGCACTGTCAGTGACAGTAGTTAAAAAAATCAAAATTGCTAGAAAGATAGAGATGGGTGGTCCAGAGAGGCTGGGCATTTTAGGAACTGCTGAAGGGGGTGAGAGGAAATAATTATAAACGTACAACCTCTGGAATATTTTTAGTCCAAGATATGGTACTCCCAGATATTCTTGTAAACTAGGAATTTGAAACGGGGGAAGATATGAGAAATTTGGGTGGGAAGGAGAGCATTGGCCATCAACCCTGCTGTGGTGCTCGATGGACTTAACAGCAAATTATAACATCGACCATCCGGGACAGGCTATGACCAGCGGGAGGGCTGCCCAGTTGATGGGTTAGTCCCTCACATCGTTGGGAGGCCTCCGCTGAATTTTGGGGGCTGGGAGATTTCTCCCCCTATTTTCCATCGTTCCCCTTGGCATTATGCCTATCTCAGATTGGTTGCAGTTTATGGACTTGCTGGCACTGAAATCTGGCTCATATTCATCGGAGCCCTTCCCCCTGCCATGGAAGGGGACTGTAAATTGTGTTGGGAGATTATGGGAGCCGGTGTACTTCTTCCATCCCACCAGCAGAGGGGACTGCCCATCATACCAGCCACCGTGAGAGGGTGGTCTTGTTTTTTTTTGTGCCCCTCGGGCGGAGTCGGTATGGTATTATCTGCACTTCACCAGCAGAGGGGACTGACCATCAGACCAACCACCTTGAGAGGGTGGTTGTGGACTATTAGACCAGCCACTGTGAGAGGATGGCTATGGACTTTAACCCCTTGTGCTGTACTGATATTGCAAAGGTTCACTACTTCCATCTCACCAGTAGAGGGGACTGACAATCAGACCAAACACTGTGAGAGGGTGGTTGGACTGTATCCCCCTTGAACTGTGTCGACTTGGCAAGAGATCCTACCCACTGTGGTGAGGGGACAGTGGACTTTGGACCTCGGATTTTGGATGCCCCCATCTTATTTGCTCCCCCTTGGACCTCTTATTTTCCATCTGGACCCTTGGGACATGGTCATTTATCCTCTGTGGCAAGATGTATTCGGCAGCTGAGCTTCTTGTTCTGCGAGACTCCCCCCTCTTGCAGGATTGGCCCTCCACTTTATCGAGGGCCTACCTCGATGACGGATTTTGGAATCCCGAGAGGTGGCATGCGGCGAAGAGGGGGTTGAGGGTTTTTTTAAAATTGTCATTTGCCAATCTTTTAAGGGGTTTTGGGAGGGGGGAGGGTTGTTTGGCAAAGGATAGGGAGGGTGATTTGCTGGGGAGGGGACCAGGCCCGGCACAGGGTCGCGTTAGGGGAGGTGCGGAGCGGGGATCGGAGGGGGTTGGTGTTGGTAGGGAAGAGAGCGATGTCGTCAGGACCGTGGGTGGGAGGGGCAGGTATGGTGGGAGCAAGGGGCCATATCATGTTGTGGGGGCACGCACCCGCTGTTTCCAAGCGGTGACATGCTCCGGCTCCCAATCTCTTCTCGTTCCCTGGGTTGTCCGGAGTCTCAGAGCCTCGGTCTTAGGCTGATGTTGTGCAACGCCAGGTCCGTGGTTAATAAAGCCCCCCTCATTTGTGAGCTGATTCAGGAGGGGGGAGCGGACCTGGCGGGTATTACAGAGATCTGGTTGGGCCTGGAGGGGGGGTCCCCCTCGTAGAAATATGCCCACCGGGTTCCTGCGCATTTCATCAGCCGAGGGCCCAGGGTAGGGGTGGGGGGGTGGCGGTTATTGTAAAGGAAGGTCTTGATCCTAGGGAGGCCACTGTACCTCAGATAGCCGGTTGTGAGTCTCTCCTTGTGAAGTGGGACCATGGGAGGCAGATGGGCCTGCTGGTTGTGTACCTGGCTCCTTGCTAGGTGGCAGCGACCCTGCCTGAGCTCCTCAATGTTATAGCCGGGGTGGCGGTTGATACCCCCAGGTTTTTAGTCATGGGGGATTTCAACCTGCCGTCCATCAGTGAAGCATCTGAGGTGGCTCGGGAGTTCGTGGCTTCCATAACGGCCATGGACCTGACCCAGTTAATTCAGGGCCCCACTCACACAGGAGGAAACACGCTGGACTTGGTTTTCGTCTCTGGTCAGTGTTTGAATGGCTTAGATACAGGGAATATAGTTATTGAACCCTTGTCATGGTCAGACCATTCTCTCCTCAGACTTAACTTCCTGACCGCTACGCCCCACCGCAGGGAGGCGGAACCGATCAGGTGGTTCCGCCCCAGGCGCCTGATGGATCCTGATAGGTTCTGAATGGAGCTTGGGCCATTTCCTGAGACTCTGGCGTGCGACTCGACGGAAGACCTGGTGGCCGCCTGGGATAGGGCGGCCGCTGGTGCTTTAGATCGGGTTGTGCCTTTGCGGCCTCTGACCTGGCGCCGAATCTGCCCAGCTCCTTGGTTCTCCGAGGAGCTGAGGGGGATGAAATGCCGGAAAAGACACCTAGAGAGTACTTGGAGGGCCAGTCGCTCCGAATCTGACGTACACTAGTGAGGTCTTATATCAAGACCTACTTAGTGGCGATAAAGGCGGCGAAGTGTAATTACTTTTCCGCACTTATCGCGTTGGCAGAAAATCGCCCAGCTGCCTTGTTTAGGGTGACCCGCTCCCTTCTCCATCTGGGAGCGCGGGAAGACCCCTTGCAAGGTTGTGCTGAGGATTTTGCCCATTATCTGCACGATAAAGTCGCTCAAATTCGGGAAGGCTTGGACTCTGACTGAGTAGGTACAGGTGGGTTGTCCGAGATGTGTCTTGAGACGGTTATCTGGGATGAGTTTGACCCTGTGACTCCCGAGCACGTGGACAGGATGCTGGGGAGGTTGAATGCAACCACATGTTTATTGGACCCTTGTCCCTCCTTGTTGGTGCTGGCTACCCGGGAGGTTACACGAGGCTGGCTCCAGAGGATTATAAATGCTTCCTTGAGTGAAGGGTTCTTGCCTCCCGCCTTGAAAGAGGCGGTGGTGAGGCCCCTCAAGAAGCCCTCTCTGGACCCAGCTGTTTTAGCAAACTATCGTCCAGTTTCCAACCTTCGCTTCTTGGCGAAGGTTGTTGAGAGTGTGGTTGCGCGACAGCTCCCGCAGTAACTGGATGAAACCGTCTATCTAGATCCGTTCCAGTCCGGCTTCAGGCCTGGGTACAGCACGGAAACGGCATTGGTTGCGTTGGTTGATGATCTCTGGAGGGCTCGGGACAGAGGTTGCTCCTCTGTTCTGGTCCTATTAGACCTCTCAGCGGCTTTTGATACCATCAACCATGGTATCATGCTGTGCTGGTTGGAAGGGTTGGGAGTGGGAGGCACTGTCTTACGGTGGTTCTCCTCCTATCTCTCCGACCGGTCGCAGTCTGTGTTGGCTGGAGGGCAGAGGTCGACCTCAAGGCACTTGGTTTGTGGGGTGCCACAAGGGTCGGTCCTCTCGCCTCTCCTGTTCAACATTTATGTGAAGCCGCTGGGCGAGATCATCTGTGGTTTTGGGGTGCAGTGCCATCTGTAAGCTGATGACACCCAGCTGTACATCTCCACCCCAGACCACCCCAACGATGCTCTTGAAGTGATGTCCCAGTGCCTGGAGGCCATGCGGGTCTGGATGGGGAGGAACAAGCTCTGACTCAATCCCTCCAAGACTGAGTGGCTGTGGCTGCCGGCGTCCCAATATAGTCAGCTGGTGCCATCGCTGACTATTGGGGCGAGACATTGGCCCCCACGGAGAGGGCGCATAACTTGGGTGTCCTCCTGGATGCACGGCTGTCTTTAAAAGAGCATATGACAGCCGTGGCCAGGGGGGCTTTCTATCAGGTTCGCCGCCAGTTGCGCCCCTTTCTGGATCGGGACTCCCTATGCACGGTCACTCATGCCCTCGTCACTTCCCGCCTTGACTACTGCAACACTCTCTACATAGGGCTCCCCTTGAGGAGCACTCGGAGGCTCCAACTGGTGCAGAATGCGGCCGCGTGGGTACTTATGGGGGCGACATGGCGCTCCCACGTGACACCTCTCCTGTGTGAACTGCATTGGCTTCCAGTGGTCTTCCGAGTGCGCTTCAAGGTGTTGGTTCTCATCTTCAAAGCGCTCCATGGCTTAGGACCCGGTTACTTACGAGACCACCTTCTGCCTCCGATAACCTCCCACCGGCCAACACGCTCCCACAGAGAGGGCCTCGTCAGGGTGCCATCTGTCAGGCAATGTCGGTTGGCGACCCGCCGGGGAAGAGCCTTCTCTGTGGGGGCACCCGCCCTCTGGAATGAGCTACCCCCAGGGATACGACTAATCCCGGACCTCCGGACCTTCCGCCGGGCCCTGAAGACTTTTTTATTTCAGCAAGCTGGGCTGGGTTAAAAAATTTTTAATTGGGGAATTTTATGGGTAAGGGGTTTTAAATTGGAGAAGCCAAAGATAATTTAATTTCATTTTAATGTATTTTAATATTTGTATTGTATGTTTTTAATTCTGGCTGTTCACCGCCCCGAGTCCTTCGGGAGAGGGGGCGGTAGAAAAATTTAATAAATAAATAAATAAAATAAATAAATTTGGACAATAGAGTGTACCATGTAGAGACAGAAGGAACCATAAGAAAGAAACTCAAAACAACCCTGCCTTGATTTTGTTTAGTATAAGATGGGACAGAGGAAAACTTGTACAGGCTTTCAAGATTCTGTTATATACCCTAAAATAATAAAACAAATAAATTTCAAATAAAATTGAATCCCTGCAGTTTTGTTTCTTGACCTGGCCTACCTTGAAGGGCTGATAATTCCCTTCAAGGAACTGTCCAGCATTTAGTATTGCTAAACTATGACTGGCCCAAAACAGCCTGGCAGCATCTCTAGAACTAAAGGTTTTTGTTCCAAATTCAAGATAAAATATTTCAATTTTATGCACACTTGTTCTAGGCCTCGTTTTATTCCTGGCATGGTCTTTGTGGCTGGCTTTTTATTGGACACCTGTTGATTGACAGACCCTTTGTGATATATTTGATATTGTGTTGATTCTGCTGCTGTGGCTGAGTAACTACCGGTATTGCAGTGTAAAAGTCTTATATTTTTATCCTCAGTTAACAATCCTAATTAAACTACCACCTCTGGCTAAGCAAATTAATTTTTAAGCGAAATGTCACATGACTGTCCCATTTAGCAATGGCAGTTCTGGTAGTTCCAGTTCTAGTCATTAAGAGAATCATTCATGTTTATTAAGCAAGATGCCATGTGACCACAACTTGCTGCTCCTGTTAGCTTTCCCATTTGACTTTGCTTTGTTGGTAAGGTCGCAAATAGTGATCACATGACCATGGGAAGCCATGACTCATAAATGTGCAATGGTTGCCAAATGCCTCAGATGTGAATGCGGAGATGCTGCATGGTTGTAAGTGTGAGGATCAGTCATAAGTAATCTTTTTCAGTGCTGTCATAACTTCGAACACTCACTAAACAAATGGTCATTAAGGCAAAAGTAAGTGAGGATTTCTTCATTTGTAATCAACAATCAGCAAAATAAAAACATAGAAGCATTGACTAAAGACAACAAAAGCATTTTATCAGTCATACACCTAAAAAAGTTAAAAGTCTTTTTTTTAAAATTAAATAATTGAAATTGTCAGAACTCCAAGATTAAGAAATGTATGCATTCTTACAGAAATCTCTGGAGATAAAAATGTGGCAACTCTATTGGTGATAGTGGCGTTCTGATCCGAAGGTAGGAAATAAAGTTTCTCTTCCTCCCAACACAGAATCATTTTATTTCAGTTACTTCTCTTTATTTCTCTTTTATGTTTTGTTTTGTCATATTTATTTTATCTAATCACTTCTCCCTTTTTTTTCCTTTGAAGCCTTGACATTTCATATTATAACTGATAAACTACTTTTGTTATATTTGGTCAATGTGCCTGTTTGTTTTTTATCTTGCTTGCCATTGCTGTAAATAAATAAATAAATGGCCAGGGTTGTTTCATTTTGCTTTTTGTTTATTCAAACATTTTCATTCTGGAAATATGAAGATTTTTCCCCAGGTTTTATCAACTTTGAATCAAGCAGGTGTTTAGAATATTGGAATTATAAGCTTGCCCAGTCCAAATGTACAATGCAACTTGTTTATTTTTATTTTTTTCTTTGTATATTGTCAGCTGCTTATGGGGAAGTATGGATGAAAATGTGCTAATGATTATTCTAGATATTGTCTTTTTTTGTTGTTGCCCATGTTCAGTCTTGATCTCCTGCTTTTAAACTTGGTAAGTACAGGTAGTCCTTGACTTACAACAGTTCATTTAGTGATGTTCAAGGTTACAACGGCACTGAAAAAAGTGACTTATGACCATTTTTCACACGACCGTTGCAGCATCCCCATGGTCATGTAATCAAAATTCAGATGCTTGGCAACTGGTTCATATTTATGGTGGTTGCTGTGTCCCAGTGTCATGTGATCACCTTTTGTGACCTTCGGACAAGAGAAGTCAATGGGGAAGCCAGATTCACTTAACAGCCATGTTACTAAATTAACAAATGCAATGATTTACTTAACAACTGTGGCAAGAAATGGCGTAAAATGGCATAAAAATCACTTAACAAATGTTTCACTTAGCAACATAAATTTTGGGCTCAGTTGTGGTGGTAACGTGAGGATTACCTATATACTAGTTTTCTAAACCATGATGAATTGGGTACGAGGCATTCCAGTATATTGATAATGAGGGCTGAAATCAAGGAAATGACAATAACAGCTCTTTTTTCCACCAAATATAGTGAAGCTTTGTTTTGGATGAGATTTTTATTTTGCCTTTTATATCTGAAACTGCCACTGCTGTGGATACTGATGCCTGGCTTTAATTTAATACATCAACAATTAAATGATTATACATTTTAATTGCTTGATTTAATTATTAAAAATACAATAATTTAATAAGTATAAGTGGGATAATTTCTTCTATTCAGTCTTTCTCATGAGTAGTATTTTTTACTCACAGGCTGATCTTGTTTTCCCTCAGTAGAAATGAAGGTCCCAATTCATAAAATTTAAAATTTTAAAAGGGACAAACTGATTGAGGGCAAAAGAAGAAAGGGATGGCAGAGAATGAGATGGCTGGATGGAGTCACTGAAGCAGTCGGCGTGAGCTTAAATGGACTCCGGGGGATGGTAGAGGACAGGAAGGCGTGGAGGAACATTGTCCATGGAGTCGTGATGGGTCAGACACAACTTCACAACTAACAACAACAACAAAAAGGGACAACAGGGTTCAGTGACTAGAAGTCTCCTTTTGAAGCTCATAATGTGACCACTTTCTTCTGATGGATGAATATAATTTTTAACAGGGAGTCATAGTTTCTCAAATATGAAATATTAAGAGTTGAGGGATAGCACTATTTTCCCAACAGAAGCAGAAAATGGAGAAGTAGGGTGGACATCAATACAATGTAAGCTCACATTTAGAGAGTTATGACATTAGTTTCTGGCATCAACATGTTTGTCAGGCATATCTTTCTGCTTTCTCCCTTGAGAAATTCTGTACCACCCTTTCTGTAGATGATTTTCTACATATGTTGGCCTTTATGCAAAACTGTAGCGATAGCAGGGTATGTGGCCACCTGGTGTGGTGACGGGGACAAAGCTACTCTGTGGGGCTTTATGAACTTCCTTTTACACACGTTCCTCACATGCATAGGGTGTGAGGTGTTTCTATCCACTTTTGGAGCTTTAACCCCAAAGTCCAAATGGAACCACTTTGTTTCGCTGGTTAACATGAGATAGAGCATATGGAAATGAAGGGTGGGTCCCAACAGCAAAGTATGTTGTTTAGCTATTCCATCTTTTCCTAATAAATGGATGGGGGATACCAGTGCAAAAGAAAGAATAAAAACAGTAGGAAGACTTAGAGTAATAGTTATAGGCCAGTGATGGCTAACTGTTTTGTTGTTGCATGCCGAAAGCGCCCATGTGGCCGCACCCATAATGCAATGTGTGTGTGACACCCCCATGACCCCCTGCGCCACGTTTTGGGCCTTGTAGGCCTCTCTGTAGTTCTAACCCATAATGCACCTCCCGCTCATGCACCGCCCGCACATGCACGAGTGACCTCCATGCTGCCCCTGCGCATGCACGTGCATCTCTCGCATGCGCCCTGCGCATGTGCAGCAGAGACCCGAAAATCAGCTGGCTGGCGGGAGATGCATACATGTGTGGTGGAATGGAGCTGGGGCAATGGCTCGCGTGCCCACAGGGAGGGCTCTGCGTGCCACCTGCGGCATGTGTGCCATAGGTTTGCCATCACGGTTATAGGCAGAAGACAAAATAACTTGAATCCTTCCTCACCCTTTAAACTCTGTGAATGAACAGAGTACCATGAAAGCATCATCTAGGAACACAGAATGTCCACAAGTAGTCATAACTACCAGTGCTTATAGAGCTTATCATATGGGAACATCCTAGTCTCTTTCTGAGACTGGACTTCTTAAATCCTCTCCCCACCAGCCTCATAATGATTGTTGCTTTTGCAAAATGTAGCCCTCTTTTCTCAAGTTAACACTTTCACTGCAGCAGCTTATTGCCAGCTCTCACTTACTTGTTTCTGGGAAAATGCTACAGTATATATTCTTCTAGCCAAAACATCCAGTTGTTTTTACAAAACAGATATAGAGCATGGCTGCATAGAAGAGCAATAACAGAATAGTGTGTTATCATTGGCAACGCCTTTCCAGACCTAGTTTGTAAACTTTTATTTTTATTTTTTAAGCTCATGAGCGAGACCAAGATGGCTGGCTTTTTACTCAGCTGTGCAGTGCTTGGGTAACCACCCAATGTTATTAAAAGAAAGAATAGAAATGAATCAGCCCCTTACTTTCAGCTAACATTTAAATAATATTTATAGAGTTTTAATAATATAATTTTAAAAGCATCTGGCAATATTGTATCTACCACCAAAAGAGCAAGAGTATTCACTCATGCACGGCAACATTCACACTACAGCAAAACTTCACATGAGACTGAGATATCATATTGGAACTGATTGTGGCAAAGATAAATTTTATATTGGGATGATGCCCAGGATGTTCTACAGATATATTCATTAGTTTTAAAACTCCCATTGACTTCACTGAGATTTATGTGGAAGAAGTTTCTGGGGGAGTGGGCATAAAGTCTGCATTTAAATTGCATCAAGATTTAGTAAGCCTTAGTTATGAGAACCTGAAGTAAACAACAGAAGACCCTGCAACTTTTGTCTGTTTTCTTCTTGTAGGAAATATCTGCAGTACCTCTGATAATTTACTGTGTTTGGCCCAGGCTTGAAGGAGAGAAGATATGGCTCCACAAAGTTCAAAGCAGAATTATTCTGTTCGCTTTCAAACATTGCATCTATGTAGTATATTTCTATAGCTTGTAATCCTAGAAAAAAGAATCATGGCATCCAATTATAAAAGGATCTTCTCATTAATGTTAGCATGTTGACAGTTTATTCAGTGATGAGTAAATGCACCCTGTACATGTTCAGATGTGCTTGGGTTAATAAGTAGTATTATATTATGCATTTCTTGTTAAAGGATCTCAGATAGAGTGGGATGAAATTAAAAAAAATGTGCAATGCTGGAGCATGACTAAGTGATTTTACTGAAGATAACTCCCCCACCCCTCCACATATAAATTCAACGTGGCAATGGTTACCGCTGTTCTAAGGGGGAAAGAATTACACAGAAGACATACACCAGAGTTTTCAATCACAAGCTAAAATGCATGGCCAGCCACCATTCCATAAACCAAGCTTTTGTGCTGTCACCTATGTTACTTTCATTCTAATTTAGTAGGTGCTACTTGTTATTTTCTGCTACAGAATTTAGGCTACTTGGCCTGGCTGCCCTTTGTGTAACATGATCACTGGGTGTTCTTCTTTCCCCAACAGACCCCCCCCCCCCCCTTTCCACATTTCAACTTTCAATAGGTTCTGCTCTCAAAAATACTGTGCTTGCTTTGCTGGAGGAGGCTCCAATTGGGTTATATTACATTCTCTTCCATTCTTGCAAGGGCTCAGGGCCCTCTCTTGGCCTCCACACTAGTTCTTTCCCTTTGTGCCGTTGCTTGGTAACCAGGAAAAAAGGGGGGATGGGACAGGCTCCAGGAGGGAAAGATGGAGAGAAGCAAAGTAATGGGGGGGGGGGAGTGGAGAGAGAAAGCAATTGAAGTGTGTGCAGTTTGTGTAATCCTTCAGGCAAGGCTCTGCATGTTGATTAGTCGCAGGCCGGTTAAACCAAAGACCAGGCATGGAGTCCTGACCTGTTTGCATGGAAGGCGCTGTACAACTAAGCGATTAGATGGGAGCCATGGGGAGAACATGTGCAGGATGGCAGGCTGTGGAGCAGGTGACTCAGTAGGGGGCACTCTTTCCCCTGAAAAGAAAGTTGACTCCAGCATGACTCACATCAGTACTTGAAGCATTGCTGTGGGTAGACTGCAGCTAAAAATCAATTCACATGTATTTGTTTTTATGCATCCCCAAAATGAAGTTACACATAAATCTTGGCCATATCTTTCATTTAAAGAAGAGATTTGAGAACAACTTGTTCTTCTAATATTTTTAATTTGGGTATCACATACTTTATTCTACACTTCAATGTCCTTTTGTTTCTATAGTTGACATTAGGGGCAAAATGGAGCCACTTAGTGCCTATCTATCGCCATGATAATATGCTGTCCATCATCTTTGAGCTAGCAGAAAAGTATTTCTGCATAAATTGTGCTGCCTCCTGTGCTACATTGGGCCTAAGATACAAAAATAGTGGGACCTGTGAAGGATGCTGTCCTTATGAATATGTTGCAGGCCAGGTTAAGGAAAGTTTGGTTTCCTTGACTTTGTTTCCCCTCCTGCCTGACCACCAAGCAATCTATGTATGTAACATGGACAGAAGTATGTGGTTGTGCAAGTATATATTGAGCCACTATGAAGTTGCCCAACTAACCAGATGGGTGGAGCAGTAGGAAGCAGCTTCAATGCTCCCATTCAATACAACTCCGCCATGTCTATAAACAGTCAGTTGGTCGATTTCTGAGCATGGATAAAGCACTTTTCTATTGCAGAGTGAAGCACAAAGTTAACACAACAAGCAAAACTCCATCTTTGCCTCATGCTGCAAGTGACAAATAATCAAGGAGTTCAGATCTGAATTTGTGGCTGTAGCCCTTGGCGCAGAATAGAATATGTAAAATGGTACTGCCCAACTTTCCTTAAAATTATGAAAAAAGTAAACATGCCAGCTGGTAAATCCCCTTGTTGGCAGGTGCAGCAGAAAACTTGAAATATACCTGCAATGGTGACAGAACTTGCAACACACATATGGCAAAACCAGACTTTTTAAATGAACCTTCTCTGCAGCACAGATGTAGTCCTGTTCTTTAAACACAGGTGTGAAGGCTCTCTCAAAAGAGTTTAAATTTGTTTTTTTTATAAAAAGAGCATGTAAGATCTAAAAGATACAATTGAAATTAAGTTTAATTTCATTTTGATTAGATTTATGCAATCCGATGCCACAATGGACGCGGAGTGTAGGTTTCTCCTGCAGCCCATGCCAGGTAATTCTGGAAGGGCAGTTCCAGCAACCAGAGCAGGCCAATTGATCCTAAAGTGGCAGTAACTGGGCTGATCCCAACCTTGACTGTATCAGCAGCTATACTGTTAAGTGAAGCCAAATTATATCAGTGGCCAAGATTATGTTGGGATAAGTGGAAAACACTATTTGAAAACTGGGAAACTTTTATTTGCCTCATCTGTGAGCTAGGGATGACACGAGAACAACGGTAGAGAAAAGCAGTTACCAGGGCAGATTTGGGCAGTGGCTAGGAGATGTGTTACAGAAGGAAAGATATGGCAAAGGAAATCACAGTTGCTAAATCCTAACCTAAAGCGAAGATGCAAATAGTGGCATACTTACTAAACATACACTGAACACACAGTAAGTGTTACTCATACCTAGGCTTATATTCTATTGGAGTAACGCTCCACTGAAAGAGAAGTACAACCTTTTTAAACTATGTTGTATGCTTTACATGTAATTCATTTATTACATGCATGTTAGCTATTACAGATACATGTAGACTTACAACAGTTCATTTAGTGACCATTTGAAGTTAGAATGGCACTGAAAAAAATTATGAGTATTTTTCATATTTAATTTCAAATTTGGATGCTTGGCAACTGGTTCATATTTATGACGGCTGCAGTTTCCTGAGGTTATATAATTACCAGTATCTTTTTTGATCTTCTAACAAGCAAAGCTAAGAGGGAAGTTAGATTCACTTAACAGCCATCCTACTAATCTAACAACTGCAGTGTCAACTGCATGTTACTAACTTAACAATTGGTAAAATGGGGCAAAACTCATTTAACACCGTCTTGCCTAGCAACAAAAATTTAGGGCTCAATTGTAGTCATAAATCAAGGACTAGCTCAGTTCTTGACTTATTACCACAGCTGGGACCAGAACATTTGTTGTTAAGCAGCATGATTATTGTGAGACCTCACATGTCCACACCTAATTTTACAACCTTCATTAAGTATCACCTGATCATGATTTGCAACCTCCTGCCTGTTTCCCCATTGACTTTGCTTTCCAGGAGGCAGCTGGGAAATTTGCAAATGGGAATCATGTGGCTGAACCATCATAAATATCTGTCGCTTACCAAATGCTTAAATTGCAATTAGATGACCACAGGGATGCTGCAATTGTCATAAGTATGAGAATTGGTTATAAACCACTTTTTTTCAGCAGTGTCGTAACTTTGAATGGTAGCTAAACAATTGGCTGAAAATCCCTACCTGTAGTTGGGAACTGGTTCATTTTGGGTAGGCACAAGCCTAGTTCTTTGTTTTTCATCCCCATCTGATTTGCAAACAGGGAGCCAACATTGATCTGATAGTGATCTATCCCAATTCAAATCCATCTATTGACAAGATTGTAAGCAAGGGCAATTTGTTGACTAGATATTCTCTGTAATTCTTTCAAGCACATTAAACACACAGGTATCCAAGTACCTTCCGGGCCTTCCTTTGTAACCTCCAACTTGTCTTAAGAAGCACTACTATACATAGACTTCAGTCATCTAGATGACCACAGAATGGAGGTAAAGATTTCTATATCTCTTTGAAGCCATTTATTGAATGTTCAGATTTTTGCAGCTCAGATATGATAGCCTTAGTATCATCAGATTGTGTAATGGCATTTGGAAAAAATACAAGACCTGACTTTTTTTTTAAGGCTAACATTTCAATCAATTTAAAACAGAAAAGAATGCTACATTCTGCTAGTTGTTTGTTGCTGGTTCTATCTTAGATGAGGGCATTGCAGATTTTCCATGGTCTGTGCCAATGCAGGTGATGGTGGGGTATCACGTGGCCATATTTTCTATTGATTTTATTTGGTGGGAAGAGGCCATTTGGCTTAGGGCAACATCATTTTGTGAACTCCATGGACTATTTTTGGGTGCTGCCAACTGTGGCTACTTGCTACAAACACTGCCATTCCCTTGTAGCAGTTCTGATTTGGGAAATATGAGTGTTGAGCTTAATTCTAATTAGAATTCTGCCTGTTTCTTTTAGCCCAGGTCAGAGCCACAGCCAAGGTTCAAATCAGAGGTAGCACATCTGCTACTTCTAATGATCCCTCTACTACTTTTCAACCAATTACTGCAACTGATCTATTTCTGAACCATGCCTAGTGATCTTCTGAAAGAGTTGTAATACCTTGTGCAAAAATAGCCCAACCTAGAAGTCACATGCACAGAAAATAGTTGTAGAATGAAAAGAGAGACAGATTCCCAAATTCTTTCACTTCATTCTATGTCCCTCTGCAAATCTGTATATTGGGATTTTTTTTTTTGGATATATATTTAACATTCTTCCAGAAGACATTAGCATACTAAGCAAATGGGTCTAATGTTCCTTCAGCAACGTTTAAAAAGACCCTGGTTGATTGGCTGCAGACACATACTATTTCCGGACTTCAATAATGGTTTAAACCCTCTCCCCAGAGTACCAGTTTAACCCAGATGACTCCACAATGTGTTAAAAAGGTTTTGAGTTGATTTTCTAATAAAAACATGAAGGGAAACTCCCCATTTAAGATGTAAGGACAGGGTTATCCTCAAGACTTGTCGGGGTACAGTAGAATTTGGCTGTTGATGCTATGTAATTTATGTGAGTATGCTTTTCAGCTAACTCAAGGATAGAAGAAATGCATGACAAGGCAGCTCCCTCAGAGCATCCCTCAGATTGATGGGAGTTTTTTGTCTAGAACAGTGTAACCATCTTTGGAAAAATGTTCAGGTTTATGCATTTCTGAGAAATATATTTCTGAGAAAGTATATGAGCGCAGGGAGAATATTATTTAAATTCAAATCAAAAATACTTTTTGATGTTGTAAGGCTGCTGTCCAGAGTAAACTCTGTATATTGGCCATACAAATTTGTATGATAAACAAATACTTGAGATTTGAAAAAGAGTAACAGTGTGAAGTTCTACCTCTACATACTCCAACAAGTTGGCTTCAACATTTTTTAGGGAATGCAGTCTACCATAATGTTCAATATTATTCATGTAATACTAGGTTATGAAAAGCAGTACAGCCATACAATTCTTGGAAAAGATGCGTCCTTTGAAAACATTCAAGCAGAGCACCTCTTTGCTGTATCAATTGGTGCCTTCTTCTAATGAGTGAACAACCATTTCACTTGCCAGCAAGTACTTGTATGCATTTGGTGCGCAGAAACTACTGATCCTGAGAAAACTTGACTGATTGAAGCAGAATTATGTGTCTCTGTGATGCTTTTCAACTGGTGGAAGTCCTGTAGTGTGCTTCTTCAAGGTGAAATACTTCTCCATAGACCTGGATTGAGTGTATTCTCATTGCTTTCAATACTTGAAATAGGGTTACAAAAACTCATCTGCAAAAATCACAGTATCCATAAAATAAATTAAGCTCATGTACTGTACTAAGGTTGTTATTAACCATCACATGCATTTTTTTACAGGTTACTTGCACTACATTTCCTAAGCCCCCATTCTGGAGTAGGTACTATATTTGGTGTCCTATATTTTGATTGGTTGATATTCTTACTGTGTCACAGCAGGTATTCCACCTTGCTGACCTCAGCTGATCTCGGAAAAGCTAAGGGGTGTCAGATCTGATTAGTCCTTGGAAGACCAGCAAATCTGAAAGCTATCAATTACATTGGGAAATTGAGAAAACATTCCTGAAAAGGGCAGTGTCAAAACCACTTATGTATTAAAGGTGAATGACAAGAAAAAAATAGCTATCAGAATTTCTTTCTGGAGGAGGATGTTACAATTTGGCACAACAAATAACTAACAATTGTACATCTGTTGTCTAAAAGAGATAATCATGAAAAGCCCTATATGGGGTTTGATAAGCAGTTTTGTACCTAACATATATTTAATTTTAGGTTTTAAGTAGAGGAGAAGAGACTGTGGGCCTTTTGACCATCAGAAATCTTAGGATGCATGGACTCAGATAGTGATATAAATGATACAAAATAGTTTCCATACTAGGTTGCAACCTACTATGCTTTATTATGATCCAGTTTAATGTAAATTGCAACAGGACAAATACTACCCTACAAGCATATGAGAGGAACTTAAAGCACATTTCTTGAATGGAAATAATGATTATGTAAATATTATATACATATAATATAAATATACTGTGTATGTGAAAAATTACAATGGTACAAATAGATACAACTATTTTCATTTTATCTCTAGCTAAATGTACAGTCAGGTCCAGAAATATTGGGACATCGACACAATTCTAACATCTTTGGCTCTATACACCACCACAATGGAGTTGGAATGAAACAAACACAATGTGCTTTAACTGCAGACTGTCAGCTTTAATTTAAGGGTATGTACATCCAACTCAGGTGAAAGGTGTAGGATTTACAGCAGTTTGCATATGTGCCTCCCACTTGTTAAGGGACCAAAAGTAATGGGACAGAATAATAATCATAAATCAAACTTTCCCTTCTTAATACTTGGTTGCAAATCCTTTGCAGTCAAATCACAGCCTGAAGTCTGGAACGCATAGACATCACCAGATGCTGGGTTTCATCCCTGGTGATGCTCTGCCAGGCCTCTACTGCAACTGTCTTCAGTTCCTGCTTGTTCTTGGGGCATTTTCCCTTCAGTTTTGTCTTCAGCAAGTGAAATGCATGCTCAATGGGATTCAGGTCAGGTGATTGACTTGGCCATTGCATAACATTCCACTTCTGTCCGTTCAAAAACTCTTTGATTGCTTTTGCAGTATGTTTTGGATCATTGTCTATCTGCACTGTGAAGCACCGTCCAATGAGTTCTGCAGCATTTGGCTGAATGTGAGCAGATAATATTGCCCGAAACACTTCAGAATTCATCCTGCTGCTTTTGTCAGCAGTCACATCATCAATAAATACAAGAGAACCAATTCCATTGGCAGCCATACATGCCCACGCCATGACACTACCACCACCATGCTTCATTGATGAGGTGGTATGCTTAGGATCATGAGCAGTTCCTTTCCTTCTCCATCCTCTTCTCTTCCCATCACTCTGGTACAAGTTGATCTTGGTCTCATCTGTCCATAGGATCTTGTTCCAGAACTGCGAAGGCTTTGTTAGATGTTGTTTGGCAAACTCTAATCTGGCCTTCCTGTTTTTGAGGCTCACCAATGGTTTACATCTTGTGGTGAACCCTCTGTATTCACTCTGGTGAAGTCTTCTCTTGATTGTTGACTTTGACACGCATACACCTACCTCCTGGAGAGTGTTCTTGATCTGGCCAACTGTTGTGAAGGGTGTTTTCTTCACCAGGGAAAGAATTCTTCAGTCATCCACCACACTTGTTTTCCGTGGTCTCCCGGGTCTTTTGGTGTTGCTGAGCTCACCGGTGTGTTCCTTCTTTTTGAGAATGTTCCAAACAGTTGTTTTGGCCACGCCTAATGTTCTTGCTATCTCTCTGATGGGTTTGTTTTGTTTCTTCAGCCTAATGATGGCTTGCTTCACTGATAGTGACAGCTCTTTGGATCTCATCTTGAGAGTTGACAGCAACAGATTCCAAAAGCAAATAGCACACTTGAAATGAACTCTGGGCCTTTTATCTGCACATTGTAATTGGGGTAATGAAGGAATATCACACACCTGGCCATGGACCAGCTGAGAAGCCAATTGTCCCATTACTTTTGGTCCCTTAACAAGTGGGAGGCACATATACAAACTGCTGTAAGTCCTACACCGTTCACCTGAGTTGGATGTACATACCCTCAAATTAAAGCTGACAGTCTGCAGTTAAAGCACATTGTGTTTGTTTCATTCCAACTCCATTGTGGTGGTGTATAGAGCCAAAGATGTTAAAATTGTGTCGATGTCCCAATATTTCTGGACCTGACTGTACATCATTCTGAAATGGCTGAATTTTGAAGTTTCAATTGCATCCATTCAAATTGTAATAACATATTAAGTAAATTTCACAAAGGAAAGCAAAAAGCAAGTTGTTTTTCCTGGGATATGTCATTTATTTTACTTCCCAAAATATCTCTTTGATTATATTGGTTAACTGCAATAGCATTCAATAATTGCAATGCTATCTCAGTTGGAACACAATCCACTATCTCAAACTGAGATTCTACCATTTCATTTTTCTATATGTATAGCCCGTTTGAATGGGGCTAGCAAATCTGGGCTGCAAAATTCCAGATTATCACTAGAGAGATACAGAAAATACTAGCCGTATGTCAAAAGTGCTGAGGTTGGGAGATGGTTTCCTGTCGGCTAGTGATATTCAGCAAAGTGAACAGGGGTAAAGGCTGAGGATTTAGGAAATAGTTTTACTTAAAACGGACTGCATATCCATATCAGGATTTTCTCCAATGGCAAGCAAAGATAGAAGCAGAATAAGGGCAGAATAAGATGAGAAGCGGATAGGACATTTTACAAAGAGAACAGATTCTGCCAGATCAAGTACAGGTAAATAGCATTTTAACTGAGCTATGGGGAAAGGGTTTTAGTTTACCACCTACACTACAACCACTGTTCATAATTTAGCAGTTATAAAATTTATGGATTGAGATAGATTGTAAACACATATTAATACATGTATACATCACAATATTTGATTTACATGACTCAGAATTCATTTTCATTCATTTGCAGCACTTTCAAATAAAACTACAGTGTTTGGCCTGCCTAGTATAATAGGTTATTCATGGAAGAGTGGTTCTTCCCAACCTGCACTACTCGGGCTGAGAGGTAAGCTGATCCTGAGGTACAGGAAGTAATGGATACAGTGAGAGACATCATTGCTTTCCAACCTGTTACCTACTGAGATCCACTGGACAACTGAAATATGGGCTCTAAGAGACAGATCGTCCAACTTCCAAAACATTATAACCCAAGGACTGGAGGGGAGGGAATATGTTTTGACTTGGCTGATCGGAGCTCGGTTGCTAACAACAAACTGCATCAGATTTTGCACACCTTGGAAGTATTGTGGCTTGCTGCCAGTTTGAGGGGGAACTACCAGTTTAATGCTGGAACAGCTAATGAGAATTTATATACAAGTTGGGGAGTGAGATGAAGATAGCATCTCATGGGCACATGGCAGAAAAAAGGGACTTCGTAGAGCATGTTTGTCTTGTTTTTAGGTGCAAGTAAGATACAAATGTGCATGACAAGCAGTATCAGCCTTAATTCTCTTATTTGTGAAATGGGATTTAATTCTTATTCCCAGGGATATTGTAAAAATAGCATTATTTTGCCATAGCAGTGAGGCTGACAAATACTGTCCTTACTTAATGTGGACCAAGGAAAGGCCCTGGCATTTTTCTCCTGCCCACCAAGTTTGCTTGCTGGTGGAAAAGATCAACCACCAACCACTGTCCTGATATAAGTTGGTTCTCAGTAAGACAACTACAGGGGTCTTAGGAACAGCTTGTCTAGTCTCCTGTCAAGTTGTCTGTTGGTGAAAGGTGCTAAGATAGAACATAAAGCAGAAGGAGGTGGCTGTCCATATGCTCCTCACAAACTACTCTGTGACAATAATATATCAATCAGACCATTTCTGAATATGAGTGGCATTCTTCTGAAAGAGGGTAAACCAATATTCACAAATAGTTGAGCTGATAGATGCAGGCATGGGGGCACAGGCTGAAACAGAGGAAGTAAAATGAAGAAGCTCCATTCTTGATTAATATTGGCACTCCCCTTCTGGCCTGATGGTGGCAGAATCCTGAAGGAGGAGGATAGCCAATAGAGAACATGCTATTATTATTAGCCCATCTATAATAACAACATCATGGCACTTAATGTTGCCAGGGCCAGAATGGAATAGAAGGCAAAATGACAAAGATGACATATGGTAGGTATCTGCAGTGTTCTGCATCAATAGCCATAGGAACTACAGCCACATGATACTGATCCCAAGATCACTGAGAGTTATGTAGCACTTATTTGAGTTCCAGAAAATAAGAACAGTAGTAAAACTATTAAAAGTTATAGCCATGCTAAATTCCTTGTCAATAGAAAAAATGGAAAACCTGTAGTGCTGTCAGTGGTGATAGAAATAGCAAGCAACTAGTGCCAGAAACTGACTCCCTTTCCAGTTTAAATTGGAAACACTATGGTTGTTATTTGAAGTTCTAATGAAGGTCCAGGTTTTTCTTCCCCAAAAGAACAAGGATTTTTTTCAATCTAGTTGACAGCCTTAAGATTCGCTGGTTTTCCATTAATGTCATGTTTTATGTCCCTTCTTCACTAATTATAACCTAAAATATAACACATTTTTCCTTAATTAATTGCATTCGTTATGCCATACTTAAGAAAACTTCTACCTTCTTATTCTGGCTTTTATAGGTGGTCATGTTTTTGGAAAATAAATGTTATATTTATTAATTATTTGTTGTGCCAAATCCTCCTCCTGAAAATATTTTTCACAGCTACTTCTTTTTATCATTCACTTTGTCAAAAATATCACTTTCCCCTGCTAGCTCTTTTTTATGGCTGTCAAGTGAAATGTGATCATTATTGATATTTACTGTGTAGAACTCATTGCTTGTAATGTTATATATATACAATACTAAATGGTCATGTTGTTGTTACTAATGTAGATGTTTACTAATTTGATTTTTATTATCATTGGGGGAGAGCTTTATTGTTTTAATTGTAATTATTTACAGTTCTGAGTCACCTAGAGTTGTGCCTGCACTTGAAGTGCCATGTAATTGACTGAAATGGCTGAAGGATGGGGACAAATTTCTTAATTCAGACTTTATGAATTAAAGAATCAGAACAGCGGACCAACTAGTGCCAGTTCTTTGTAAATGTAATTATTTTTCTCTTACTCCACACTAATGGACATTGTAAATTATTAAATCAAAACTTTCTTACAGGCATTGACCATAAATCTGATATAACTACTAAAACCATGTTGTTACATAAGTAGGATTACTGCTACAGATGACCATTCTTTCCTGTGATGCTGACTTCCTCATGAAATATCCATGTCTCTGATTAGCAGAATTTTGCCACAGAATAGAGGATTCCATTTCTGCTCCAATGAGTCTCTTTGCACAGGGAAAAAACAGCCAGGTTTGGGAAATGCTGCCCCAAGAAGAGGTGAAGATGGAGGTAGTTGGGCCTTTCTTTCATGATAGCATCCATTTGTTTTCAGATAGTATACTTTTTGCAAGGAACAAGAGGAAGTGATTGTAATCCCAAAAATTTAGGGGGAAAAGAAAGTTTAATTTTCACTTAAGGTAACAAAGTCAACTAATGCTGAAAGCAAGTTAATTAAATGTGCCTGTAGAAGTGCTTGCCAGTGTAAAACTGCCCACACTCTTTTGGCACATTTAAGAACTATTACCATCAAATCTTAATAGTTACTGGGATCAAAGGAGATACAAAAATTCATTCTAAATTAGTAGCTGAATTAGTTCAAGGTATCCAGTCTCTTCACACTTTTGTGCCAGCCATAGTTATTTCAACAAAGGCTACGTTATTCGTTGTTTCCTCTCTTTGCCCGGAGTTTTTTTAAAAATCACGAATTTGCTCATGAATCCAGTTCCTACGGGATCCAATCCGTCTCTTCCCTTTTTTAATTTTTTCCTCCCAGATTCTGTTGCTCCTGAGTCTTGCCTTGCCAAAAAAAGCTCCAGGCATCTCCCATTCCTTTGTACTGGGGATTGGGAGGGGAGATGAAATTGGAGGAAAGCTGGAAAGAGAAAGGGGAGAGCGAAGTGGTAGGGGCTGGCGAGGAAGACAGGGACCTCCGTCCAGACCGCAGTATTTTCCGAGTGGCTGAAACTCGCCGTAGACGAATTAATATTCTTCCCCCATTTTTAGCTTGCGTTCCTTGCCAGCCCCTTTCTTGTTTTCAGACATTTTAAGGGCCTACGTAGATTCTCTTTAAATACCCGCCTCCCCGATTTCGGCGACTGCACCGGAGAAGAGGGGGCGATAACAAAAACAACCATTATTATTCGAAAGAGAAGGTCAAGGGGGCGAGAGCTCGCGCAGCTCCGATTTTTACACAGCCTCGAGAGATTTGGTGATAAATACATTAACAGGAAGGGAGGCGATTCCCAAGTAAATACGTGCGAATTACAACGGGGCCTGCAAAACACACCCGCTACAGCACCGTGCGCGAGGAGAATTCCATGGAGGCGATGGCCTGGGGCGGCGGGGAGGGTTCATTTTTCCTTTCGCCTCCTTCCATTCGCTTCCATTGCTCTGCCGTGCCTTTAGGCCGCCTTGTTCACCAACAGTCCCCCCCCCCCTCCCCTTCGCCTTCTGAAAGGCGTTGTATAATGTGTCCGGGTTTCTGTGGCCTCCCCACCATTTTCCTTTAAAGAGCCAAGATATTCTGGCCAGCGCCGTCGCCCGGTGTAATCGATGCGCTCTTGCGCGGGGGGCGTTGTTGGCAGGAGAGAGGAGGGGGAGGAGAGGGGTGGGGGCCGCTTGTGCGTCCTGAGCTCTTCGGAAATGGGAGGCGGCCAAGGCGGCAGGCGGCGGGAGGGCGCTGCGATGGGCGAGCGCACAGGCACGGGCGGCGGCGCCTGAACCCGGGGGCACTGGGGGGACGCCGCCTGACAGACACCGCTTGGAGCGCGGTTCTCTTTTCCCGCTCCCCGATCTTTGAAGTCCCGGGGAGAAGAAGGAAGAGGAGGAGGAGGAAAGGAAGGAGGAGTTGCTGGTTGCCACAGCTGGCTCTCTGAGTCTCTCCTCCACTTCTTCTTCTTCATTCCTCCCTTCATTCGATCTCCCTTCCGGAGCCCGGTAAGTGCAACTCCTAGTGTCTTCTCCTTCGCCTGCTTGGTATCCATTCTCTGCTCGAGGGGGGGCGGGGGGGGGGAGGGACGGAGATCTGTTCTCCATCTCTATACGAGGATTAGCTGAAGGGGAGCCAGAAGAAGGCAAGGGGGCTGTCAGAAAGCTGGATGAAATGGGCTTAATTAAAACGACGCACCGGTGAGAAGGTTTGACCCTCTTCAGGTCGTCCTATAAAGGCATTCGCACGGCGACACTCGCGCAAATCTCTCCCTGTATCTGGGAGAAATACGACCTCCTTGTCCACATAGAGCGCTCTGCGGAAGACACGGGAGATCTTGGAAAATCCGAGAAGAACAGCTTCCTAAAACAGAGGTGGCCAACTCTAGGGAGCCCTGCAGAACAAGTCCACCCCTACCTATCGTGGGCCTCACAAAACAAGTCACCTTCCATCTGTTTACTAGAACAGTCAAGAGAAACTCCTGGCTCTGTAGAACCTGCTCGGTGCTATAAACGTGTCAGATGTCTGAAGCCCTCAGTGCTCTTGGAAGCCATGTAGTTACATAGGACCAGGAATCTGACCCTTAGAATACCGTTTTTAAAGATTTTGGTCTAACAGCCCCACTCATAGATGGCAGGAGAAAAGGGAGGTCTGATAGCTTACAAATCTCACAGGCTTCATGGAACTTGAAGAGAAATATGAAATAGATGAAGATGAAATAGAAGTGACCCAATACATATGTGTTGTTCTCTAAGAAGGAGGTTTCCTTTGAATGAGGGTTGGGTGGCCTCTCAGTCTCTCTTCCAGAAAGGTTTCTTGTTTCATAGAAGAGACACTGACTAGAATCAAAGTGTATTCACTTCTCTCTAAAGCTATTTTTTTAACTGTTTCTTTCCTTTTCATATGTCTTTCAAAAGCCTAGCAGATGTCTTCTCAACTCTGAATACTTAACATGATTACTTAGCGTATTATATAGCATGTTTAGTTGCAGCCCAGAGAAGCAGGCCAGATTAATTTTAAATTGCCTAGTACATTAAAAGGTAAAGATTGTTTCATGAATGAATGAATGGCTGAGGTTAAATTTGAACTCCAAGTTTCCTGGCTCTGAGTCTATACTTTTCTTTAATAAACTATACAACCAAAAAGTTCCATCCTGGGTAGACTGATGTGATGATTCCCATTGTTTACTGACTTTTAGAAAGGTCACCTCCACAAAACCACAAGGAAGAATCCACATTGCTTCAGAAGAAGTCAGTGTCTCCACCCCTGGTTCCTTGAGCTCCTTCATTTGCCAGATAAAATAAGAATACTTTTAACAAACCTGAGTGGGGGAATCTGGAGAGTAATCTACTAGGTTATATCTGTCAGTTGGTATGTCTGTCTTTAAAATGGTTGTATATTGTATCATTTTTGCTATGTGTAAGTATGTCTAGATAGAATGCATTGTGCATGGTGGTCAAATCTGCTTTATGGTCTGTTTCTCTTTATGTATTTTCTTGTTGCTCTTCTGCCTTTCTGATAAAAACTTCCATGTTACAGCAAAATTTAGAGAATAGTAGAGAGAAAAAACAGGGATTTGGGAAAAATTAAAGGAAAACAAGGGAAGAAATAGAATTAACAAAATATGTTTTGGTGTTTTAAGCAGGAAATCCAAATGATGCTCATTAGTGAATATTAGTGAATAAAAATATAATAATTATGGATTGTTTGGTGCTCTTTGATAATAGTTTGAACTTAATCTCCCAAAATAAATCTCTTTACCCTTCCTTAATGGTGATCTGGATCCTTGGAATTTCAGTGGTTCCTCATAGAATTGAGGGATATAAGTGTATGGATTTATTGCTGTGTTGATGTTATATGGCAGAGGAGCAAACAAACTGGAATAAAGGACTAAGAGAAATTAGACTTTTCACAATTGGGAACAACTACCAAAGGGGTGAAACTAAGCTAAACTGTAGACATGTTGTGAAGTAAAGGTAAAGATAAGTGAATTTTGGATCCAAAATAAAAATTTACTGTGCTCTTTCAGTGGGATATGTGCAAAGAGATCTTCCAAGAGAAAGTGCAAGATATAGTGTTATTGAAAGAGACTACTGTAAGGATTTTCTGCTCTGTATATGCAAATGACTTAGATGGATCCTGGTTGATCCCAGTTTTTTATTTAAGGAAATTTCCTCCAAACAGCACAGGGTTGGATTGGTTTCCTTTTCATTGGTTGCCTCTTATGATCCCTTCTGATACCACTAGAGGTGCTCTTGGGTAGTGAGATCATAGAGCCACCAATGGGAAGAAAAATCTCAAAACATTGTGCAGCAATAGCAATTGAATGGATTGTGGTCTGTTTTATCTGAAATGGTCTAACAATTTGTGATATGCCAAACATAGTTTATCCACTGCTATATATGATGATCTATACATTTTATATTGGATTTTCTGATTTAAGAGTAAGAAAACTAGGGTTATCAAGCAGTTGCTTACGGTTTCCTTTCTGAGGTTTATTCAAGAACAGAAATGTTGGCTGTGCTCGAATATTTCTCTGCAGAACAAAGGCTTTGATAAGATGACCAACTGGATTTTTTCTTCATCTCAGGTTCTTCAAGAATAAAGATTTTTTTCCCTCCCATATGTCTTGTCACTGAGTAGTTTCTATTGTTCATTGGTGCTCCAAAAGCACTTTAAGAAATAAGAATGAAGAAGAGTGTGCCTTGATTTTGTAGCAATTTGGGAAGTATGCATGTTTAGAAGTATGCCATAGCATACTTCTTGAAGAACGTTTTCTGTATAAATGAACTGAAAAGTTTATAGAAGTTAGTGTTGGATAATCATAAAATTGTTGAGCGGGTACCTCAGAGATTCAGGATAAAGCCTATCCTTAATCATGAAAACTAACTTGATGCTTTTGAGTGAGTTGTAATGCTGTCAGCCTACCCTTCTCCTGCAGGGTTATTGATTTGGGGAGAAAAGTGTAAAAAAAGTTTCTTTTTCTTAGTGTCTAGAAAAAAGGCAAGTTTGCTGAATTTCCTATAAATATTTTATTTTATTTATGTGACTGTTGGCCACTCCCCCTCTTCATCCAAGAAAAACACAAGTTCTGAAGAAATAGTGGAAGATCAAGAATACCAAATAGTTGACAGAAGACCGTGAAAAAAAGTTTTTTGCAGTTAGGTCCTACTTTGTTGGATAATTTCTCTCTCTCCTAGTGACATTTGCTGAAATGTTGCTTTTAATTGTCCCCAAATAGGTTGAAGGATTTTGAGGTGCCATTTATGCTCAGCCCTTCCTGATGCCACACAGAGTTTGCAGCAGGTATTTTTTCTTTGTGACCACCAAATGTTCAGCTCCATCCAGTCGCCCAGACTCTACCCCAAATTAAAGGATAACAGGATCGTAAATAGGGAGAGGTTTTTTTTATTTATGCTCAGCTATGAAATTTGTATTAGTAAGACGGATCTCAGCACACTTGGCTACTGTAGGAAGAGCACTGCCACATTTGTGTCAAACTATGTTTTATGTATATTACAGCTCAGTCAGTCTATCTTTGTAGTAGTTTAAACAGTGGGACACAATCTGGAATAAGGAACCTACTTATCTGAGGCCCTAGAATAAATGACTGCAGGTAAATCAGTGCCATATATAAGTGAAGACTTTATATTATGAATATCAGACTAAGAATATTATTGTCCTTATTCAGGGTAGGCAGTGAATGCTCTGGTTTAATACAGGCATGCCTCAGAGATGATTAGGTGGCTCAGTGGCTAAGACACTGAGCTTGTCGATCAGAAAGGTTAGCTGTTCGAATCTCTAGTACAGGTCTCCTGCGTGAGCAGGGGGTTGGACTAGATAACCTCCAAGGTTCCTTCCAATTCTGTTACTGTTATAGATATTGTGTGTTTGGTTCCAACCCACCCCAATAAACTGAATATCGCAATAAAGTGAGTCACACATTTTTTTTGTTTCCTAGTGCATATGAAAGTTATGCTTTTACTATAATGCAGTCTTAAATGTGCAGCAGCATTATATCTAAAAATGTTAATGCCTTAATTAAAAAATACTTTATTGCTAAAAAATGCTAATCATCATCTGAGACTTCCAACGAGTCATAATGTTTTTAGCATTCAAGGTACCCCTGTATTTAAAAACATTAACACAAGAAAAATTATTCCAGACAAGGCAAAACTTAATGGAGGCCCCAGGAGACTTTTCAATACATATTGGCCACTAGCATATTATTATTTTATTCTGATTATTCCAATTCATTTCTGATTATTTCAGATGTTCATTTCGTTTTGGGAAAAGAATTCCACAACAGTTGACTTAGAAATAATTATAATTATAATTATATAAATAATAATATTTATTTTGCTTTAGATTTTAAGACTAGTGATGTTTTTTACTGTTCTATTTTTTTCAATTGCTAAATAAATGCTTTTGCCTCAAATTTGTAATTTTTTCTTCTAAGTATCTTTATTATGTATGGCATGATGCTATTTGGAAAGAAAAGGGGTATTATTGTGGCATTATTATTTATTTCTTCTTAATATTTTATCTTAAAAGAGCCCTTGGAACTCTTAAGACATCCCATAAAACCATATGAAAACCATACCAGTAGTATTTAAATTAACAGTCTGAAAGCCATTCTAAAAATAGTATTGCATACAATTTATAAATTAGGTATAAAACTGATGTAGTAACATTACTTATTACATATTGAGCTGAAAGCCAAATATGTAATTTTATTCTCTAAACAATCATGTAATGTAGATTAAGGAGAACAGTTACTTCCTCAAGGTCACCCAATGAATATCATGACACAGACAATAATTGGAATTTCAGTTTATTTCAGATAGACTTTGAAATATATAATAAACAAATTTTAAGCAAAAAAATGCAGAGGAAATTGGAACAGAGCTAAATACAAGAGGAGGTTGGTATAATTCTTGAGGTGAAAGAAATAGAAATCATTTAGCTAGTATGTGTTTTACTCTATGTGGAAAAGGTATACTGAACTAAATAATTTAGACTAAGTTTAGGATGAATGAACACTGTATTTGAATTTCCATTTCTAAAATAATCTAGAAATTATCTTTACACATATTCAAACTGCCTAGTCAGAGTGTGGCCAATCCTGCAGACCCTTGAAAATGTTTTGTTAATCTTTGGGATTGAATGGCACGAAGAAAATATAAGAATCCAGAAATTGTACTTCATGATGGACTGCATGGGATCTCCCTTTATCAAACACCAAATACCTTACCCTGAGAATAATTTTAATAACCAGTTCTTCTCCAGAGCTCTTGGCTTTCAGTTTAGTGAGGACTATAACAGCTAGAGAACCACTAAACTGAATGTGGCTTTTTCTGCTGCTTGTCTGCAAGTATGGGAACTAGAGTCCAAAATATGGCAAAGTGATTTGTTGGGTCACAAAGGGTGCCATTTTGATCTTGGTTATCCAGTACCTTCATTGTTCCAAATCTTTTTGCTAAGCCCAGTATGTCTTTAGGCAAACCACCCCCAAATAAGAATCAGTTTGTCTCCATACTAGAACAAATGGAGACGTGTAGTTTAGCTTCCCCACAACCAGTGGTGAAATCCTACCGGTTTGCACCAGTTCAGGCGAAGCGGTAGTGATAAAAGCTGCCGGTTTGGCGAACTGGTAATGATAAAAGCTACCTGTTCAGTGAACCGGTAGTAAAAAAAAACAGCTACCGGTTGATCCGAACTGGTATTTCCGACATCAGCTGTGCCGAGTGATTTATATTCACTAGAAAGCAGGAAATCCTGCTTTCTAGCGAATCTAAATAGCGCAGCACAGCTGTTTCCCTCCCCTCGCTGTTCTACTTACCTTGTTAAGCGTCCTTTTTCCACACAGAGTGTGCGTTTGGTGCACACTGTGTATGTGCACATGCGCAGCATGCCTTTGGTGCACACCACATGCACATGCGTGCGTTTGGCACTCACTGTGCATGTGCGCCCATGCAGCGTGCGTTTGGCATGCACCTGCATGCACGGGCTCCGAACTGAGGACAAACCGCGGAGGATTTCACCACTGCCCACAACTCTTTGTTTCCAGCAAAAAAAATATTTTCACTATTGGACCCCAATTTTGCAATAATACCGCCCTTGCTTTCAATAAAATATGGTGGTCCACATTTATAAACTCAGCTCTGTCATTGTCCTGCAATTTTGGTCCCAGAAAGTACACATATTGTACGTATGGATAGCAGTGCTATAACATCCTGTATGGATATTTAAAATGACATATTTGGATTAACACAAGTGTGAAGGCAGCAACTACATGTTTTCAAATTAAGCCTTCAAATCCTACTATATTAACTGTTTCCATATTGATTATATTTAATCAGCTACTCTAATGTAATGACTCTGTATTGAATTGTGATATGAAACCCATCTGTGCTATCTGCCCTGTGTTGGCTCCTTATACACATTCTGGTTTCTATGGCTCATGATGCCTGCCCTAACCTGTCCACCAGAGAATTTCTGCAGTGGTATCTCATAACCGTGGAGGCATAAATCCTAGGCACATTGTCTTGAAATAGTTTTCTGTTCCTGTTGTAAAGGTTTCCTGGACCATTTTTCTTGCAGATATTTCATTATAATTCACTGCTAGCACTGATGATGTTACCTAGTTTGATAATGAAACATCTGCAGATAAGCAACCAAACACAGACAACACCAAGGATCCCACAATTTAACCCTGAGACACTAATATTGTCTTGTATCAGTAATGTCAGGGATTCTTGGGACTTCAGGCATGTAATTACAACTATAATGAATTTGCTATTAAAAGGTAAAATTCAATTCAGATTAGTTGTCATGGATTTAAAGCATTGAAGTGTATCTGGAACTAATACTGAAGCAGTTTTGATATTTAGCGTTAAAATAGGACTTACAGAATAAGAGAAGTTTGACAATTAGAAATTATTACTAAAATAATAAAATATTAATATTCTTTTCAAACTATCTTGGCCAATTTCAAAGCAGGATTAGACATGGCTAGTACTTGAACAGGAGGAGATCACCAGGAAACCTTAAATTCCTAGATTATCTTGGCAGTAAAAAAATAAAAATAAAAATTCCATTTCAAATTATTGCAAGGAAAATTACTTTGGACATTCCTGGAAGTTGAATTTGACTTGATAAAGATTTTACACATAGTCCTCGACTTACGACCACAGTTGAGCTCAAAACTTACATTGATAAGTAAAACATTTGTTAAGTGAGTTGTGCCCCATTTACCATTTTTTTGCCACTGTTGTTAAGTGAACCATTGCAATTGTTAGTAACACGGTTGTTAAGTGAATCTGACTTCCCCATTGACTTTGTTTGTCAGAAAGTCACATGAAATCAGAAAACTGATCACATGACCCTAAGACACCACATCCATCATAAATATGAATCAGTTGCCAAGCATCTGAATTTTGATCATGTGACCATAGGATGCTGTCATAAGACGCTTTTTTCCATCCCGTTGTAACTTTAGTCACTAAATGAAATGTGGTAAATTGAGGACTGTCTGTACTTGTTTAGAGTGCTCAGAGTTTTTACTTACTGTATACTGTCTTTATAATCCTGACAGATCGGTACTATCTCAAAGATAGATCACTATTATCATATCTATTCCTTGTCATAAATAACCTTCCAAATGAATTTGTGGCACAGATAAATCTTGTTTCGGGGATATTAGGCCTGGATCCGGCTGTTTTGGCTAACTATCGTCCAGTCTCCAACCTTCGTTTTATTGCGAAGGTTGTTGAGAGTGTGGTGGCGCGACAGCTTCTCCAGTACCTGGATGAAGCTGTCTATCTGGATCCGCTCCAGTCCGGCTTCAGACCTGGGTACAGCACGGAAACGGCATTGGTCGCGTTGGTGGATGATCTCTGGAGGGCCCGGGATAGGGGTTATTCCTCTATCCTGGTCCTATTAGACCTCTCAGCGGCTTTTGATACCATCGATCATGGTATCTTGTTGCGCCGGCTGGAGGGACTGGGAGTGGGGGGGAACCGTTTTGCGGTGGTTCTCCTATCTCTCCGACCGGTCGCAATCCGTGTTGACGGGGGCAGCGGTCGACCCCAAGGCGCCTTGTTTGTGGGGTGCCGCAAGGGTCGGTCCTCTCGCCCCTCCTGTTCAACATTTATGTGAAGCCGCTAGGTGAGATCATCCGTGGTTTTGGGGTGGAGTTCCATCAGTACGCTGATGATACTCAACTGTACATTTCCACCCCAGATCATCCCAATGATGCCTTGGAAGTGATGTCCCAGTGCCTGGAGGCCGTGCGGGTCTGGATGGGGAGAAACAGGCTTTGACTCAACCCTTCTAAGACCGAGTGGCTGTGGCTGCCGGCGTCCCGGTATAGCCAGCTGACGCCATTGCTGGTTATTGGGGGTGAATCATTGGCCCCCACAGAGAGGGCCCGCAACTTGGGTGTCCTCCTGGATGCACGGCTGTCTTTAGAAGGGCATATGACAGCCGTGGCCAGGGGGCCTTTTTGTCAGGTTCGCCTGATACGCCAGTTGCGCCCCTTTCTGGACCGGGACTCCCTACGCACGGTCACTCAAGCACTCGTCACTTCTCGTCTGGACTATTGTAATGCTCTCTACATGGGGCTCCCCTTGGGGTACACCCGGAGGCTCCAACTGGTGCAGAATGCGGCTGCGCGGGGGATTATGGGAGCGACGGGGCACTCCCATGTGACTCCTCTCCTGCGCGAGCTGCATTGGCTTCCGGTGGACTTCTGGGTGCGCTTCAAGGTGTTGGTGATCACCTTTAAAGCGCTCCATGGCTTAGGGCCAGGGTACTTACGGGACCGCCTTCTGCCACCAATAGCCTCCCACCGGCCGGTTCGCTCCCACAGAGAGGGCCTCCTCAGAGTGCCGTCGGCCAGACAATGCCAGCTGGCGACCCCCAGGAGGAGAGCCTTCTCTGTGGTGGCACCTACCCTATGGAACAATCTACCCCCAGAGATACAAGTGATCTCCGACCTCTGGACTTTTCGTCGGGACCTAAAAACTTATTTTTTTCAGTTAGCCGGTCTGTCTTGATTTTAGGGTTAGTTTTAAAATTTTAATATTGATTTTAAATTGACAAGTTTTAAATTACGGGCCAAATTTATAAATTATTTTAACTTTATTTTTAACTGTGATGTTATGTATAGATGTTTTTATTTTGGCTGTTCACCGCCCTGAGTCCGAAAGGAGAAGGGCGGTATAGAAATTTGAATAATTAATAAATAAATAAATAAATATTCTACATTATGGCTACTAAAGTTAGAAGACTATCATATGTTAATGCTTATTTTTTTCTGCCATGCCAACCACGTTTGCACTGAAATGGTGTTGCATAACATGGAGAAGCATTTCAAAGGCAGGAGAGCACACCAGCCCAGTATTTGCATATATTCTAGCATGCATCATTATTACTGAGATACTGTTTAGAAACAAAGGTTCCTACATAAGTATATACAATTGCCTACAATTTTACACAGTAGTATAATACTCCATATGAAAAAATTAACAAGAGAATTTGACTGGAAAGCTTAAACAAATAGAACATGTTAGGATGAAAATGTGTTTTGTAAGTTATACGAAATAAAATTAACATCAGAAATGGAACCTTATGCCATCTTTCTTGCTTTGTTCTAATCTTGTGTTGAATTTTTGAGGGTGCATATTTTAGTCTGAAAAAAGAAAGTTTGGAGTGAGAAAGAGCATGAAATGCTTAGCTGTCCACATTTTTTCACTGAGTGCTACAGGTAGCATGCTGTTGTGTACAATCTGTATTTATTTTCATCTCTTAATGTTTTGCCTGGTGTAAGTGAATCATTCTTAATGCATAGGCCTATACATGTTTATTTAAATGTAATTGAGTTTGGTGGTGTTTCCTTCAAAGGGCAGTGTGAGAAGACAGATAGGCTAGAAATAGTAAATTAAAAAGTGGGCATAGGATAGCACCATCAGATTAATTTTTAATGGAATAAATTTGTGCTATCCTTCTATTTTAAATCTCCTAGGACTTTTTTCAGGCAGTTGATATTAGAACATGCTTGTGTGTTCAGTTCAGTTGGAATTTTTTTGGTGCAAGCTATATTAAAAGGAGAACTATTGTGCTTGTTTGATTCCAGTGAGCCTTGTACAGGAGAATTTCTTATTGTATAATACCCTTTTCTATTGGGTTATTTGCAGATCTCTTAGTTTGTAAATATTGAGGCTCAATAATAAAAGTTTCATACTTAAATGAGCAATATTCCACTTTTAAAATGATTTCTTCCCAAAAAATAATAATCAATTTTCAGGATTCTACTGATGAGCCCTCTGTTTCCTTAATTGTGTTATCAGATTTTTTTTAAAAAAGAGGGAGATAGAAATGTCTGTTCCAAAATTCACACGAGAATACAAGAGTCAGTAATTAGGTCCATAAATTCTGTATTTTAATCTGTATTTTATGATATAGAGTAATTATTGGATTGCTTGAAGAAATATTGAATATAATATGTTGTTTTAAACTACAGATTTTTCATCTGATATGACTGTTATCTGGACTTTTAACATTGTGCCAGGAAAAATATATTGCCAGTTGAAAGCTTGCCACTTTGTGTGAAATTTCCATTGGCCTAATAAAATTATTGCCTCCATAGGGGTTAATGTTACTAGAATTTTGCCCTGCATCTACAGAGTTCAGCAGAATTGTGGTTTCTCTATAATATTAGCATTTGTTTTCAGAATTTCCCTTTCCATATTTTCTCCATTTTAGCTATCCTTTGTTGACACTATTACTCTTTTACAAATAGGTTACAATGTATACCTAATTGAACTTGTTATATTCAAGACTTTGTTGGAAAACAATCAACCTCTATATAAGTATTATCATTGTCTTGGACAAACATCCTAATTTCTGAGTCTTTTTGTGCTTAGAAATTACATCCTGGACAGTTTTATATTACCTCTGTCTTCATTCAAGCCTACTTTAAAAACCAAAAGTAGAAACCTTGGTCTTGATCCTTTAGTCTTCAACCTCAACAAAATCTAATTAGATAGAGTTTTGTGTGTTTTTCCACTCATAGTTACTTCCTTCTTTAGCTTATTTTCTTTGTCATTGTAAAAATGCAGATTTTTAAGCTGTTGTACCAAGTAGGAAAAGTCAATTTTAGTCAAATATATAAATTATGCATCCTCAAAGAGAATAGAGTTTCCACTTGGGTACTGTAAATCTTCTTTCTTTTATGCATGATCTCATAGTTAAACGGCTAAATTTGATATTTTCCAAGTCACATGAAATCCCAGCACAAACTACATTGGCACTGGGAAAGAAAGCCCAACTCTCTCACTCTCTCTCTCTCTCTCTCTCTTTCTTTCTTTCTTTCTTTCTTTCTTTCTTTCTTTCTTTCTTTCTTTTTTCTTTCTTTCTCTATCTATCTATCTATCTATCTATCTAATCTCTCTCTCCCTCTCCCTCCCTCCCTCCCTCCCTCCCTCCCCCTATCTTAGTCAATGACTCTGGGTGGCTTACAATTCAAAAAATATGTTACAATCAAAATACTAAAAACATTTTGAAACAATATAAACAATAGGAACATCCAAAATAAATATATATATAACAGCTGAGATACTTAGCCAGTTAACAATATAGCCAGGAAATGGGGCCCTTGACACATTCAGCATCCCAGCAACATAGCTAGGATGTTAATGCCTTATGAAAGGCTAATAGGTTTGGGGCCATTCTAATCTCTGAAGGGAGGATGTTCCACAGAGCAGGGGCCACTGTGGAAAAAGCCTATATCCTAGTCCTCACTAGCCGATACTCTTTGGCTGACAGTAAAAATATTGAGGTAACTGACTAATATAAGGTCAACTGAAGTTTCAAAAATAGGTCCAAGTGTCCCACAATTCTTCATTCAGTAATACAACATTATTAGAGCACTATCATTGTTGCCAAGAAAGCTGAAGGTGTGAAGTAATACCTGGGTCAACTTAAGTCATGTGAACACAAGCCTCACTTTAAATAGCTTCATTGCTATAGGTGGACTTGATCCAAGCCACATAGGCAGCACGTCTCATAAGTAATATGCCATGTAAAATGGTACTAAACTGATTAAATTAATCTCAGATTAAGAGATTAAAATAAGATTAAATAAAAGATTAAATAAAAGAGGCTGAAAAGAGGCATGAAAGATTAGATAAAAGAGGCTGAAAAGAGGCATGAAAGGCCATAGTTTGTGCAAGCCGAGATCCTGCAAATGGTTTCAAAAGCTTCATTTCTTTTTTTGAGATACATGTGGACAATTTGAATGTCCATAAAGTTGTAACCAGATTAATATTTATATTGCACTAGTGAGACCACACTTGTATCCAGTTCTGGTCTGGATGATATGAAAAAGATGTTGAGACCTTAGAAAGAGTGCAGAGAAGAGCAACAAAGATAATAAGGGGTCCCAGGCTAAACCATATGACAAATGGCTAAGGGAACTAGGTATGTTTAGTCTAACAGAGAGAAGGACAAGGGGTGATAGCAGTTGTCCAGTAGTTGAGGGACTGTCACAGAGAAGAGGAGGTCAATCTAATCTAGGGCAGGAGTAATGGGTGGAAGATCATTAAAGAGTTCCAACCTAGAGTTCCAACCTAGAACTAAGGAGAAATTTCCTGATAGTGAGAACAATTAATCAGTGGAATAGCTTGCCTTCAGAGTTGTAGATCCTCCATCACTGGAGGTTTTCAAGAAGAGATTGGAAAGATGTTTGTCTGGATTGATATAGGATCTCCTGTTTGAGCAGTGGATTGGACTGAAAGACTCCAAGATCCCTTCCGACCATATGATTCTTACATTCCATGTTCTATTTTCTCTGTCAAAGCACTAACATGGTGTCTGTTGATGGAGTCAAGGTTATTTAGGAATTTACAAGGTTGTATGTAACATGGATTAAACAAATGTTAAAACTACTTTGTATTGAAATTCTATATTCAGAATGATATTGAACAAGACAATATAATTAGACCGCAAATAGCTATTATAGTAAAAGCTGCTAAATAAACATGCAGAAACAATCATAATTAAAGTGTCAGCATCTCTCGGTATTTTAAGCCATTAATAATGTTATCAGTTCTGGAGAAAATGAATTCTAAATAAATAATTTTCTGGTTTTTCTCCATTATTGTAGAAATATGTAAATTGGTGATTTTTCAGAGAGAAGCTTTAGTATGCCATCTAACATGCACTTTTAAGTTTTAAATAGTTTTATTTAAAGAAAACCTTTAGCTCTAATTCATATAACATTTTCTAACTTCTTATCTTTTTCTCCAAATTCTGTTTTAGAAATTGCCAGGAACTTATTGCATACCTGGATAAAGTTTCTTGCTGATTATTTTTTCTGAGGAGTGCAATTCTTTGAGGCTCTTACCTCAGTCCCTCAAGGAATAGCGGAGTGGGAAAAGGTACAAAAGTTAATGTTTTCATCCACCCGGACAAAGGAGAATGGGGACCCTACACCCAAAAGAATGAAGACTCGACAGAATAAAGATTCTGTAAGTAGGATGAAATAAAAATAAGAATATACAATAAGAATAAAAAGAATAAAAAGAGCTTAATTTTATTAAGAAAATAAAAGAACCTGGTGTTAGACCAGGTAGCTGCTGCTGTCAACACTGAGGGAGAATACATTTAGAAAACAACAGAAGCATTATACAGATAGTCCTCGATTTACAACAGTTTGCTTAGTGACCACTTGAAGTTACAACAGCATTAAAAAAGTAACTTATGACCATTTTTCACATTTATGACCACTACAACATCCCCATAGTCACATGACTTACATTTGGATGCTAGACAACTGATTCATATTTATGACGGTTACAGTGTCCCAGGGTCATGTAATCCCTTTTGCAAATTTCTAAGAAGCAAAGTCAGTGGGGAAACCCGATTCACTTAACAACCATGTTACTAATTTAACAACTGCAGTGATTCATTTAACAAATGTGGCAAGGAAAGTCGTAAAATGACTTCACTCAACAAATTTTTCACATAGCAATATAAATTTTGGTCTCAATTGTAGTCGTAAGTTGAGGACTATCTGTATAGAAGTGTTGGCAATCTTTAGGAATATCTTGTGATTCCTAAATTTAAATAATAGGGGAGCTATTGAAGTGTGAACATTTCATTCATGAGTACAGGTAGTCCTCAACTTAACGACCACAAATGAGCTCACAATTTTTGTTGCTTAGTGAGACAGTTAAGTGAATTTTGCCCCCATGATATGACCTTTCTTGCCACAGTTGTTAAGTAAATCACTGTAGTTGTTAAGTTAGTAACACAGTTGTTACGTGAATCTGGCTTCCCCATTGACTTTGCATGTCAGAAGGTGGCAAAAGATGATCACATGACCCCAGAACACTGCAACCGTCATAAATATGAATCAGTTCCAAGCATCTGAATTTTAATCATGTGACCATGGGGATGCTGCAACAGTCATGTGAAAAACGGTCATAAGTCACTTTTTTCAGTGCCGTTGTAACTTTGAATGGTCATTAAATGAACTGTTATAAATCAAGGACTACCTGTATGTGATAGAGTAAAGGGGCTGGGGTGCGGATTGCTGTGGTTCTGTCATGAAAACATAGTGGATGAGTTTTTCCAAGTGAAGAAAAGTTTCAAGGTTTTGTGGATTAATATATTTATATTTGATTCTGAGTTATTTATGGAGTTCAGATGGAAATAAATATTAAAGTGTCCTGACTCTGTCATCTTGAGAATAGCAATAGAAAAGTAGTAAGAAAATAAAACTACTATTTTATTTATACTGTAGTTACAAAATTAAGTAATAATTCATCTTTGAAGTTCTACAATAACGGCAAATTTAATATAACGAAAGACACACTCCACAAAGTTCAGTATAAAGTAATGTTACTTAGCTATTCCATAAAAAGAATTATTAATCACTCCTAGAGGGAAATATTTTTTTTAAAAAAATTCTTATTCCTTTCATCTTGTATTAATAAACCTGAACCAAAATTACCCTCAAAGTGAAAGTAATATGTCCTTAAATTTCTACCATGTCTATTCAATTAACAAACATTGGCTTCCACCAATTGATGAATGGATGCTTTAATCATCCTCAAATATTTTTGAAGATCTTGCCATTTGATCTCTTGACTGGCAAAAATTCAGCCAAAAATTCTGGAATTAATGGATTGGCCAGGTTTGAGGACCTCCCTTATGGAACACCTAGAACAGGGTTGTTAAACTGGTGGCCCATGGGCTGGATGCGTCACATGCAGGCCATGTCCACCCCAGCTCCACGAAGGGGAAAAATGTCGTGAAATGTCATGTGATGGCAACGTGACATGGTGGGTTTGACACCTGTGACCTAGAACATTCATAGACAGGTATTGTTAGATTCTGCAAGGTAGAAGAGCAGGAATAGGAAAGTTTTTCTGCCATGAGCAAGTTTCATGAACCACACAGGATCAAAACCAGACCTTTAATAATAATCAACAATTTAAATCTGATTAAAATTGACAATCTAAGACAGGGTTGTCAAACTCGATTTCATTGAGGGCCATATCAGGGTTGTGTTTGACCTCGGGGGGGTGGGGGGATAGCCAGGGTGGGTGTGGCCATCTCGACATCACTCCTCTTGGTGCCTGTGGCACACACCGCCCTCGCGAGCTCCATTTTTACTGGCAGAGGGTTGCAGGAGGCCGTGGCAGCCGAAAACGGAGCTCGGGAGCCCATTTTCACTGACAGAAGGACTGCAGGCTGGTCCTTTGCTGTTTCTAGGGTGGCCCCGTGGGCCAGATCTAAGTACCCCGTGGCCCGGATCCAGCCCCTGGGCCTTGAATTTGACACCCCTGATCTAAGATAATTTGTCCTTTTTGTTATTTTAAACTAACCTATACAACTTAAACTTCCAAGCCTATCAGTTGTGGTACTAAGTACCTAACATACTGGTTTTGCAGTTTTACAAAGACAGCATAACCAGGAAATAACTGTACATGGATGGTAATCATCCATACTTAATTTAGCAGATCACTTGTTGTATTTCACTAAGGCAGAGGAAAAAAAATGTATGACATAAAATTGTTCTCCTACACTGAATGGAGTAGAAAGAATGTAAAGAGAAGAAGTGGTTGTTTGTAAGACAGTTTGCAATTTTTAATACACTCGGAGCTACAAAATTCCATTGTTATTTTTATTTTAAATGTATACTACATGAAATGTACAGTATTTTGCTATTAAAAATGCTTAATCTGAAGTCTCTCACTTGCCTCATCAGGCAAGCAATACTTTAGACAAATACCTGTAAAGAGAAAATCATTATAGACAATGAGATTGATGAATCCAGATACTGAGATATTTTTTTTAAAAAAAAATATCTTTATTTACATTTATAAAAAAGAAGACAACACACAGACATAAAAAAACAAGACAACAAAACAATAAACATAAATAAATGCAAACAATATCTTAGTAAACTTAATATTTAGCATACTGAGATATTTTTGATAGCCTTACACATAATGAAAATCCAAACTGAGAAGAAACAAAAGTTCAAGCCAGGAGACAGGAAAGAATTGGAAGGAGACATAAAAACCTGAAATAAATAATTGTGTGTTTTCTCAAAAGATGTCAATGCGGAGTGGTCGAAAGAAGGAGACTCCGGGGCCCCGAGAGGAGCTCAGAACCCGGGGTCGAGCGTCTCCTGGTGGTGTCAGTACTTCCAGCAGTGATGGCAAAGCTGAGAAATCACGACAAACTACCAAGGTAGAATTTTCAGCTGTTTGCAAAAACTTTTATTAGAGTTTGAAGGTCCTGCCTCTTTAAGGCAAATATTGTTTATTTGTTAACCTACATAACCTCCACTATCAGTTGTCCTAATCTGCCCTAAATCTGCCCTAAATTGGGTGCTTAGCAGTCTGATGCTTTCTTGGCCACTACATTATTTGTGCGATAATGGAATCGCCTATGTGACCAATACAGGAAATAGTTTCAATTAACCTTGCTTGCTTGTGAATTATATTAAATTTCTGTAGCTAAACAGAACATTTAACATGTATACTTTGAATAAATGATATTTACTTTTTTTTGCTCTGCAATATGTCCCTTCCCCTGTCCATTTGTCTTGCAGAAAGGTCGTGTGGAGGAATCAATGGCACCTAAAGGAAGCAAGCAAAGTCGATCAGAGGAGATTTCAGAGAGTGAAGGAGAGGATACCAATGCTGCAAAGAAAACTAAAACAGAAGTAGGTTTTTCCTACAACTTTTCTTCCTTAAGATGGCTCAGCTCCAAACATCCCCAGAATTATTGTTTTCCTAAACTCATGTAGCCAAGAACCAACCTAGAACAAAGGAGAAATTTCCTGACAGAACAATTACTGGTAATCAGTGAAACAATTTACTTCCAGAAGTTGTGGATGCTCCATCACTGGAAGTTTTAAAGAAGAAATTGGATGGCTATTTGTCTGAAATGGTGTAGGGTTTTCTACTTGAGAAGGGGGTTGAGCTGTGGAAGGGACTAGAAGGTCCCTTCCAAATCTATTAATCTATTAAGAATTCACCTCTGCTCTATCATGATATCTGACAGTTGTGGTTGTATTTTCCATTGCTTGTTAAGATAGCTGATTATTCACACACAAATGAGGCAACATTTCCTATACCCAACTGCAATTCTTCTTTTAACATAGCTCCACAGTTTACCTGGCAAGGTCTCTTTTAATATCCCTGAAAGAGTGTCTGCTGAGTATTCATTGTTTTTCTTAAATCCTAGGAGCTGCCAAGGCCCCAATCTCCTTCAGACGTGGACAGCCTAGATGGCCATAGCTTCAACGATGAGACAAGCAGTGATCCACGAGACATTGACCAAGATAATCGAAGCACCTCTCCAAGTGTCTACAGCCCTGGCAGTGTGGAGAATGATTCTGATTCCTCATCTGTGCTTTCACAAGGACCCGCCCGCTCTTATCATCACCCCCCACTCTTTCCCCAGAGCCCCTCACCAGCTCCCCTGCCAGAGGGCCTTGCACGTCCCCCAGAATCCAACTTCAGCTTATCAGGGGAGGTTCATCCTCAGGGGCCCCCAAGTGGCTACCAATCTCAAATTGAAACCCAGGCCTCAAGGATTTTCCAGGCGCAGGGCCAAGCCCCGCCAGTTCCCACTCCTTCCACCAACTCATCCTCCTCCCCCTCTTCTTCGTCCTCTTCGTCCTGCACAATGCATGCTTCTCTGTACCCCAATGCTAATGTGGTCCAACTGGGACCCAAAGTTGTGAGTGCAGGAGTGGGGATTCCAACACCAAGCGTGCGTGAGCAGTCCCTCGGTACTAAGCACAACCCACCTCCAACTACTCCTATTTCACTAGCCTCTGTGGCAGGTGGCTTGCCTCCTCAGAAGACGCCTCCAAACAATTCCCCATCAATAATCCCTTCTGCTGCTGCGACTTTCCCACACGTGCTAGCCAATCTGCCTCCGCCTCCAGCTCTGCGCCCTCTAAATAACATGACTGTGACCTCCAGCTCACCAGGGTTGGTGGGGCAAGCATTAAGTGGACATCTTTCATCGCCCCATGCAATAGGGCAGGATAAGTCACCCGTCCCTTCTCGTTATCCCTATGCCCCCCCTCCTCCCCCACCCCCCAGCTCTTCTGCTCAGTATCCCCTTCCCCCCCCTTCCCAGGCATTACCCAGTTACAGTTCATCATATGGCCACTCCTTTCCACCACCCAGCAGCCTCTCTGTATCCAGCCAGCCACCCAAGTACACTCAGCCCTCCATGCCTTCCCAGCCTGTATGGAGTCAAGGCCCACCACCCTACAGCCGCCCACTAGGGAACACTAACTCTCATCCTCCTGCCTCCTTTCCTGGTCAGTCCACTCATCACCAGCAGCAGCAGCAGCAGCAACAGCAGCAGCACCATCACAACCACAGCAATGGTGCTGGTCTCTCTCCAGCAGCAGTTGCCACACCCCAGACATCTAGTAGTTATTCCCACCCGTTAGAACCAGGTCCACATCACCCTCCTCATGCTGCCTATGGGCTACGCCTCTATCCACCCCATAGCCATGCTACATACAGTCAGGCTCCTTCTGCATCTTCTTCTTCCTCTTCCTCCTCCTCTTCCTCTTCTTCCTCCTCCTCTTCCTCTTCCTCATCCCAGGGGACATACTCTGGACTCTGTAGCCACCCTCAAGGGCAGAGCACAGCCACCTATGCCTTTCCTCCTCCCCCTCCCCCTTCACCTGCCCATGGGGCTGGACCCCCTGTCACTTCTGCTTCAGTTACCCTCTCCACTGTCATAACCACAATGGCCTCTTCTTCTACAGCTCCGTATAAGACAGCATCGCCTCCAGTTGGAGCCCCAACGACAGCCCCTTATGGGAAGCGCACGGCTTCTCCATCTCCTACTTTCCAGTCGCCAGCCCCATACAAGCCAGGCTCTCCTCCTGCATCCTCGGCATCTTCCTTCCGTGTAGCCACGCCCCCAGGATACAGATTAAGCTCTTCTCCGGCAGCGGGTGGCTACAAGGCCTCCTCACCAGCCCCCATTGTCCCTCCTGCCTCTGGAAGTATGGCTGCCCCTGCCCCACCCTTGCCTCCCCTGCCACTCAGTGCTGCACAAATCAAACAAGAGCCTTCAGAGGAATTTGAGCCCCCTGATAGCCCAATGCCTCCAATACGGAGTCCTTCCCCAGCTCCCAAAGTGGTGGATGTCCCAAGTCATGCCAGCCAATCAGCCAGGTAAGGAACACAAGGAAATGGAGAGGATGGGGAAGGGAGATCAAAGGGTTGGGAGCAAGGAATTCCTTCTTTGACCAATTGAATTTGCAGAATTCAGCAGAAGAGAATGATGATGTAGAAGGTTTCTTTAATAAAACCCGAAAAATCAGCAAGTGGGCTTGGAATATTCCTATAGGGACAGAGTTCCTCCATTGCCCCATGGCTATGTATATTTAATCAATTGATTCATACATCACCCATTTCTAAAAGCTTTGCATATGACAGCTTGTTAAAATCTCAAAAATTAGAATTGCTGTTGAAAAGGAACTTCTGATGGACTTTTCTAAGCCATAGTGCTTTGTATGGCTTCTGCATTTTACCTCTCTATTCAAGAAACAGAAGCATAATTTTTCTTTTAACGACCCTTTAATCCCTTTTATCGGGGTGGAGTTGGGGCAACTGAATGGAGCTGAATGTTTATGGCCGGATGCCCTTCCTGATGCCTACACAGAATTCGCAGCAGATATTTTCTCTTTGCATCCTGATAGAGAAACATCTCGTGCCTAGGATTGAACTCTCAACCTTCCAAGTGAGAGGCGAATGTTTTCACCTCTAGGCCACTGTGCCGCTCACAAGGAATAAAAGTAGAATAAACAATGCAAAATTAAAATTGTTGTGTCATTTGGCCTGATGTTTGTAATTCTTGCAGGTCAAATAATTTTGTACTGTTTTTCGTGAAGAATTTGAGTTTACCAAGGATGAGTTCATATGGAGGCTCAGATATTCAGGTTTCTTTCTCACCCAGGTTCAACAAACATCTGGATCGTGGCTTTAATTCTTGTTCACGGACTGATCTCTACTTTGTGCCCCTGGATGGCTCTAAACTGGCCAAGAAACGAGCTGATCTTGTTGAAAAAGTGCGGAGAGAGGCTGAACAGAAGGCCAGGGAAGAGAAAGAGCGAGAAAGAGAACGGGAGCGAGAGAAAGAACGGGAAAGGGAGAAAGAAAGGGAACTGGAACGAAGCGTGGTAAGTAAATGCCAACTACATGCAGAAATCCTCCTTTGATTCTTGGCTTCTCCTCTGAAAGGATAATAGAATTGCAGAATCAGATATATCCCTGCCAGAGGTTTTCAAAGAGCTGCTGCCAGTTAGAGTTGAGTATGCAACCCATGTTTATTAACTGCCAAGTTTGTCAGAAGGTAGATGCGCTGACACATATCACAAAATATCCTTGGCAGGCAGAACACGTCTCGCTAAATGACCTACTCTTCTCTTGCAGAAAGTTGCCCAAGAGGGCCGAGCAGTAGATTGTCCATCTCTTGGCCCTGTTCCTCATCGCCCATCTTTTGAGCAAGGCAGTGCTGTAGCGACTGTCCCACCATATCTGGGTCCTGACACGCCAGCCCTTCGCACCCTCAGCGAGTATGCCCGGCCTCATGTCATGTCTCCGAGCAACCGGAATCACCCCTTCTATGTCCCGTTGGGTGCAGTTGATCCAGGATTGCTTGGTTACAATGTGCCAGCCATCTACAGCAGCGACCCAGCCACGCGGGAGAGAGAATTGCGAGAACGGGAAGCCCGTGAACGAGATCTCAGGGATCGTGACCTGCGTGAGCGTCTTAAGCCTGGCTTTGAAGTTAAACCAGCCGAGTTGGAGCAGCTCCATGCCGTGCCCAGTGCTGCAATGGATCCTTTCCCAAGGCATGGTGGGCTGGCTCTCCAGGCAGGTCCAGGCCTCCACCCTGCTTTTCCCTTCCATCCAGGGCTGGGCCATCTGGAGCGAGAACGGCTAGCCCTGGCGGCTGGCCCGGCTTTGCGCCCTGACATGTCTTATGCTGAGCGATTAGCAGCTGAACGACAGCATGCTGAAAGAGTGGCTGCTCTGAGCAACGATCCTTTGGCTCGGCTGCAGATGCTCAACGTGACCCCACATCATCACCAGCACTCCCACATCCACTCCCACCTCCATCTCCACCAGCAGGACGCTATCCATGCAGGTAAGATTCCTTAGCCTCCAGCATGGTCTGGAAGTAGATTTCAAATGTCTATTGGAACAGTTGAATTATCACTAGAATGACTTTGGAACCTCACCTGATTGGACACTTTCAGTAGAAAGATTGAACCCGGGATTCGTGTGCAAGGGAAAACTAATATGGCAGGGAGAACTCTGGGTTTCAACCATTCTCCTTGATGTGCTCATTTTCAGCTTACATGAAATGTTGCTGGGTGGAGGGTCTTTTAGTCATGTAACACTTTTTCTTCTTAAGAGTTCAGCTGCAAGTTTGCTTATGTCAGTGAGAATTAAGTCTCAGCAACTGTGTTAGACCTATCACTCAGAAATGTCAGTGAATTAATTATGATCTCTGTATTTGTAACCTAAGATTGATAACTAAAACTGAATTCTGAGTACCTCAAGAAAGCTTTCGAGGTCCCTGCCTTCCCCTTCCTTCCTCCTTCCTCCCTCCCTCCCTCCCTCTTCTTTACCTTCCATCTTTTTCTACTTTTGATGAAATCAGGATTAGGACTATATGCTACATCTAAATCAATAAGCAAATGAGGTAAGCTGTTGAATATTTACATATAAGTATTAATATGAGTATTTGCACAAACAAAAGACTGGCCTTACCTCAAGCTTGAATTGTCTGACTGCAAGGTAAGCCACTGTTCTTTTTGAATTGGCCTTTTATATAGAAAACTGTATTTTCATACTATATTGTAAGATTACAGAAAGGATGTTATATAATACTATATATAATTAATCCGAATACAAGGAACTAGGCTAAAGTGTATTCAAATTCCTTATATCCTACACATACAGTATGTAGTATTGTTCCCCCCATTCTTCCTTGTGTACCTAAAAACTAATCTCTCCTCTGCAGCTTCTGCCTCTGTTCACCCCCTTATTGATCCACTGGCTTCTGGGTCACATCTCACCAGAATACCCTACCCAGCGGGCACTATACCTAATCCACTTCTGCCTCACCCACTCCATGAAAACGAAGTGCTGCGCCACCAGCTTTTTGGTAAGAACTTTAAGGAGTGGGGAAAATATGACATCAACCAAAACAGAAAGGCATCTAGAAACGTTGGGTGGGGGAAAGGAATAAAGGTAAAGGTTCCCCACACACATATGTGCTAGTTGTTCCCACCAAATGTGGTCCCTATTTTTTCTACTTGCATTTTTTTACGTGCTTTCGAACTGCTAGGTTGGCAGAAGCTGGGACAAGTAACGGGAGCTCACCCTATTACACGGCACTAGGGATTCGAACCACTGAACTGTCAACCTTTTGATCAACAGGAATAACAGTAGAGAAAATGGATTGAGAAAATGGGTGGGTGCCCAAATCTGGAAAAGAAGGAATGATAAGGAGGAATACCTTAGGACTGGTGTTCTCAGATATATTCTTCATGAATTATCTGACTTTTAAAATAAGTCTGCCACCTGTTTATTTTTAAACAGATTATACAGTAAGCCATCTCAATCTTAAAATAGGCAGCTCAGTACACAAAACAGAAGCAAGAAATAAACAACAAAGTAGAGTCTCCTAAAAATGATTATCCAATCCTACTATAGATATTGAGCTCTACTCTTAAGGTCTCACGTCTTAGTGCCTTAGAAAAATCCAGATCTTTAAGGATTTCCAGAAATGGGGCAGGGAGTCAGGAGTGTCTGCATTTCGGGGGACGGGGGGGTTGTCTGATCCATAAGACAGATTGCCAAGAACAGAACGGAGGTTTCCTATTTCTCAGTAAATAATATTGTTTAACTGAAGGGCTAGACTGTGCCTGCCTTGTCAGATCTGATGGGACAGGCAGAAATAATCAGAGGCAGGTAATTCCATAAATAAACTGAGTTGATGTCTAGAAATACAAGAGAAAAGTAGGTAGTATTTTCCCCAAATTACTTTCCAAGAATTAAGTTGTTGTAAACTTATGCTGATCCACAAATGGAAAGCTAACTGACAACAGAACTGGTTTTTCACCTGTATTAACATTCAAATATTTATTAAAATAATGAAATAAATGCATTTAAAATTGTGAGCCTATGGTGTAGGACTGGTGAGCAATATTCAAGAAGGACATTCTCCAGGTCCGGACTGGAATCTAGATGTAGACTTGAGGAAAGATAAAAAATAGGCTCAACTGCAAAGAGAACAGCAGAGCATCTTTTGCCTTGGAGTGATACACAAAAGAAAACTTCTACATGTGTCTTTTCTTTGTGAAAATTATCCAATGCTGACATTTACTCTTCTTTGTCCTATGGAAGGTAAAGAAATCTGCAATTCTTCTTTATATTGTGTTTTGCTAAGCAACGATCCCACGACCCCTGAATTGGGTCCATGTTGGAACCAGTTGCAATTTATTGTTCTGTCTTTTCTGCTTTTGTCTGCAGCTGCCCCCTACAGAGACCTGCCTGGCTCTCTGTCTGCCCCAATGTCTGCAGCACACCAGCTCCAAGCCATGCATGCACAGTCAGCAGAGCTGCAGCGCTTGGCCCTGGAACAGCAGCAGTGGTTGCATGCCCATCACCCTCTGCATGGGGTGCCACTTCCCACACAAGAGGATTACTACAGGTAAACTGGCATTTTAAGATGTGCATACATTATGTTGCTTTTCACAGGGTGAAAATAGTCAGTTCAGACCAGGAATTGGTAATTCAGAAAGTGGTTTTAAATACAACTTCCTATCTTTGCCTTAATTTGGAGAGAGATAAAATTTTGAATGTAAAAGATTCCTGGAAACTTATTTGGTTCTCCTTGATCAGACTGGTAATAGTGAAGAAGCTTCTCTGAAAGAGAGCTAGAATATTATCTCCTATCCAAAGTTTCCATATCTTATTATTGCATGAAAAATGACCCTTATTACGCAAGTAACCTAGACATTCTTTATGATTATCTGCAAAGTGCTGTTATTTCTTGGCAGATGAATTCATGTGAATTTGCTGCAAGAGAACTTTTGAAAAATAGAAATCTGGAATATTGTTGCATTATGATATTTCTTTCTCAGTAGATACTTGCATTGGTTGATTGGTTGGTGGTTATTATTCAGAATCGGTTTGTAAAGCTTCTTCTCAAAAAGAAGGCAATCCATTGCACAATATGAGAAGTAAATAGTAACTTCATTGAATGTGGACTGTAATCATGGAATTGAAAACCGATTCTGATTTCCATGATGATATTGAGCTAGTATTAACAGAGCTCCAGTGGCTTTTAGATTGTTTCCTAGCATCATTCAGGAAGCTGATCTGACTTTCAAAGCTTTAACTTGTGCCCACCAGTTATGTTGGACACAATTCCTAGGCAGTCTTTGATCATATAGTTCAATGTTTCTGGAAAGCACCAGAAGGGAGAAGACAGATATAGAAGAGTACATTTGTCTTATACTCACCTAACATTTGGTGAAGATCATCTTTTGAACTCTTTCTTCATATATCTGTTTGCAGAGGTTAGATGACTGCCAGACGTTCCAGTTATGTTGGAACGTCATTTTTGGGCAGGTGTAGAGATGGGGAACTTTGCCGCTGAACTACAGTTTCCAACATATCTGCCATCACAGTTAATAATGAAGAATGCTGGTTTCTGTAGTTCAGAATATCTGGGGAGCCACTGATTCTTCACCCCTATTCTAATATCTTATTGCTGCCTTTTAGGCAACAAAGACATTCTCAAAAGTATTTAAGTTTCTTTAAAAAAACACCTTGTAGCTATTTCAATTTGTTTTCTTTTGTTGCTTTATTATTGTTATGCTATTTAGGTTTTTATTTGGATTTGTTTTGTAAGCTAACTTCAGGGCTTTATCAGGGGGTAAATTCATCAATTGAAATATTGTAGTATTTTAATGATTTTACACTTATTGCAACTGTAGTTTGTAAGTTACTCTGAGAATCTTTTCAGGGGTAAAGAAAACCAACCAACCAGAAATTAAATTGACAAGGACTGACTCCAAATGACTATCAGTCTTTCCCTTTCCTTTAAGGGCCCTCCCAATACTTGTGAGGCCAAGACTGTTTTATTTTCTATGGCAGTTGCTGCTGCAGGAAGAAGAAAGAACTAAAAGTTGCAGGTTTGGGGCACAACTAAGGCTGGTAGAATGGATGGCAACTAACTCTCCCCCAATAGGTATTGGACTGATTTTTACACTATCTTATTTCAGGCCACAGTTGAAGATATGCCTGTTCATCCAGGTATTTATGGGAATACTATCTTAGGATCAGAATAGTTTATCTGTTATTTAATTTGCTTTGCAAGCAAACCTTTTTTGTTTTTGTGGGTTTGTCATTTATTGTTTTCTCAACACCATTATTACATAGTCCATTATATTACGTAGAGATTTATTTTTTAACTATATAACTTAATGATGTTGTGTTCACTCTTTTCCCTCCCTCCTTTCTTGTTTTTACAGTCACCTGAAAAAAGAAAGTGACAAGCCCCTTTAAATGGACCCCATTCCCCACAATGATGTCATTATATCCTTTGTTGCTGCTTCTTCTTCTTGGAGAGGAAAATCAACTCATCAAACTCTGGATGAGGGAGAAGCTACCTAGTGACACAATTCCCTAAATCATTCAACAAATCCAAACAACTGTGGTGGGAGGGAGAAGGGTAGTACAAGGGAAAATATGAAAGATCAAAAAAGGATTTTGGACAAATGGCTCGACATTCCCTTGTTTCAGTAAGAAAAGGTATGAATTATCATGCATTCCTTTTCTCCCTGCCATGTCCCTCCACCACCACTCTCTAGCCCTAAGGTGGATGTCACTAAAAGCATAATGGGGCTAAATGGGGCCTCCCTTTTTTGTACCTTGACAACTAGATGGTTTTGAGGAACATTGCATTGTCAGACTTTCAAGAAGGCATTATCACGTTCCTCTTCAACCCTTGAAAGACTGGGCCAAGTTAAGAGGTGCATAGCACCACAAGATGGTTTCAAGAGAGCGACTGCCTTTTTATCCATGCCTTGAGGGAACTTTGATGATTCTGGAAAATACTGTGGAACGACAGCAGTGTGTTTCCCTCTCATTTCATTAGTGAGGGAGATTAATATGGCCACACAGTGCAAAGCATGGTTGAAATTGTCTCTGATGGCAACTGCTCCTTTTCCCTTCACCCATTCCAGTCGATGTACTCATGCACATCCCGTTAGACGTGGCAGTTTTGCGTAGCAATTTGTGAATCCTTGATCTCCCCATGTGTGTGTCTAATTCCACAGTTGTATATCTTGATCTGTCCTCATATATATATATATTTACATAAGAACATTAAAAGAAAGTCAATTATGGGAGAAGAATCTCCCTACACAACCAGTTCCACCCAGCACACACATGGGTGTGCAGATGCACGCGCGCGAACACACACACACAACTAATTTATATATAAATGCAGCTCTTAAAGAACAAAACCAGCCAAGTAGCCAAAAAAAAAGCCTTCCAAAATGTTTTAATGTTTGCTTTTTCTGCATGCCATGGGGCTATTATTATCAAGTAATCAAGATTTTAAAATTACATTCCCTGCTAGTTTATTGCAAAGCAGGGAAATGAAAAAAGATACCTTGAAAACAGGATCTATTATTCTCTGCTGGAGTGGAATATAATATCTTTTCCCACTATTTTTGCAGCTCCGTAGGGTCCTTGTGTTGGCAATTGCATGGAGTTATTGAAATTAGCACCTTGGATAATTGCAACACCTTGTGAGTTTATCAAGGATTCATTCTCTTCAGTCTGTATAGTAGAGAAATGCACATATGAGAGCATGACTTGGTCAGCTGTACGCAGGTTTGACTTGTGGGCTCCTGTTCATGGCATCCTGAGCATTGATTTAGGTGGATGGGACACTCTTCCATCATGTAGAAAAATCCTTGCCCTGGTGAGGGAATGAAGCACCAGAAATGATAAATAGGAATTACTAGCTCCCCTCTTCCCCCAATAGTACCTTTTAACAACCATATCCCCAACAATGAGATTTGTGAATTACTGATCACTTTAGCATGGTCTTTAAGTTGGTAATGAAAAATCAGCAAGAATTGGGGAAAGACAGTGGCACTGGACATTTTCTCCGCTGCTAGCAGAGAAAAAGGGCACGAGATTAAAGGGATGAGGCCATACTTAATTACCTTTAATCTCAGCATGTCTTTAAGATGCTTGGCCCGAATCACATTCTTTGGAATGCAAGTAGCTTTTGTTACTTCCTCCCTAGTTTAAAGACGCGCTTTATTAGCAGGCCTGAGCTAGGGGAATATATCAAAGGTCCTTCAAGTGGAGTAAGTATGCAGCTGCGAGTGGGCACAATTGCCCACAAGTGGCAAACTGATAAAGGCATCTCTGGGCAAAGCAAGAGATGGCATGAAATCAACCTGATACTTTGTGCCACCTGCCTTCATAGGGCAGGTCCTCGGACTTAGAGGATTAGACACTGAAGAAAAGGGGCGTGTATATAAAACTGCACACACTACAGCATACTTGTATAGAAATTCCCTAGCGTGAAGAGCCCATTCAAAAACCTCAACCTACTAGATCCCCAAAAATGATTTCGCTGTTTTCCCATCCTTTCTCCGCTTCGCTTGATTTAGACACCAAAAAAGGGGAACGATATGGCCTGAGCAGCTCGGCTTCCTCACGGAAAAAGCCGAACTGCAACTCCTTCCGGCCGTTTCAAAGTTCGGAACCCCTTTTCCGGCTCTCCCTTCCCCCCCCCGTTTCGTCATTGGCAGGGCGCGGTCTTAAAACTCTGGCCAATAAAAAACGATCTCTTTAGCATACGGCTTTTATCGTGCCCAAAGCTTAAATTTTAAGGAATAAATATATAATTCCCGCAGGAAATAGGGTGGGGCCTTCTTTTTTTATATAATTGCTTTTATACTGCCAGCGATGGGATAGAATGCGCATTCATATTTTATTCACCAACACCTGAAACGTGTTCTATTCTCCGTGGGTGAATGCCGCGCGCCCTTCCATCTTAGTGACTTCAGCTCTTTTTGTATTTGTCTAGAAGGCTTTCTGCTGTGGCGGAGAGCCTCCCAAATTTCGTCAAAGTAAGATATGTATCTATGTAAGAAATTAAAAGGCTGCGAAGTGCTTTTTGCTGTCAGCTTTTCTTTGTCCAGGCTGGGCCCCCTAAAGAATTTGAGTCTGCTTTCCAAAGTAGCTGTTGACAATCTGTTCGGTTTCCTAGGCAGCGCGAAAGGGCTGCGCTTCGTTGTTACGTGGACGGTGGATCTGCTTGGAATTACAGTGCCATAGAAGGGGAAGTAGGTTAACACTCTCATGGGCAGCCACTTCCTATTGATGCCAAGAAAAGGGACGGAAGTGTCGATCTCGACTCGAAGGTGACGACTTGGAAGCTGCAATATTGATGAGGTCAAAGCAGAAGTAATTATTTTTGGTGTAGCAGTTTAATTATCTGTACAATAGCCTTGCATAATAGGCCTAATGCAATTTGCCTCCGTTAAAAAAAAAAAAAACCAGGAGTCCTAAACGTAATTTTATGAATAACGCGTACAAATAATTTTCTAATTTATAATCCATTACAATGCTACAGCCCACCCGTTTATTTGGGGGTGTTTTCGCAATAACCAGACTAAAGGGAAGTGGCTTATTTTATGCAAACTCGAGCAACCGGATTACTTCCACAGAGCCCATGAGATGATAATACAGTGTGTTGTGTGTAAATACAGCCCAAGAAAGGCCATCCAGCCGACCATCTCCTGTTCGGCCTCGAGTGAGAGCCTCACACCAGCGATAGGGAAGAAAACGGAGGAACGCACCCATGGATGCATTGAAAAGAAAAAAAAAAAAAGCAGGGAAGCCAACTCGTTTCTTTTCGAGGCTCGTTCCTCCCCGCTTGGGAGGTCATCTCGAAATACTTGCCCACAAAGCAAGGGCTTTACCTGGCCATTCCGCTTTGTGCCCGTCCTCCCTGATTTTATTTTTAATTTGTTTTTTTAAAAAACCCGGATTGAAAAAGAGATCCAGCCGTAGGAGCCGAGCTTCCTTCGGCGAGTGGAGACAGCAAAGCCGAGCGCGTCGGCCTCCCGTCTGCTTTGCAGCCCGGAAATGGGAAAGCGGAGAGGCGGGTTCCTAAGCCTAGGAGAGGAGGGTCCTGTTGGGCTGCCGAGTCTCTTTGCAAGACAAGGGCGAGGAGGAGGAGGAGGAGGAGGAGGGGGTGCCTCTCTCTGCCGGCCTCCGCTGGAGCAGCAGCACTTGCCAGCCGGCAGCGCGAAAGGAGGGCGCCGCCCGTCCCGCCGTTAAAGCCTCTACTTCTCTTTCCCCCCAACATCGGCTCACCGCATGTCAAGCCTGCAGCGCCCCCCGGCTGCTTCGGCTCAGGCCCCGCCGGTTTCCTTAAGTGCGGAGCAGGCCAAAGGTGAGGCGGCAACTCGGAGCAGGTTTCGAGGGAACGTGAGCATGCAAAGGGGCTGCAGGGAGACCTGGTGATGCAACAGCAGGGGGGCTTTCCTGCCTGGCGACAGAGCTTTGTTCTCCTCCAAAACACCGTCTTCTCCCCCCCCCCCGCCCCCCCCAAACTTCTGGCCTAGATTTTTCTGCCTCTGTCCTTTCTGCCTCGGTGCTGGGGGGCGCTGCATCCTGGTCCCGGTCAAATGGCAAGAGAGAAGAGGGCCCTGCCAATCAGAAATACAGCAGGCAAGCTAAGGAGGCGGATGGAAATTTTATTTGTTTTTTTTTTTTTTGGTTACTTATTTATTAGTTTGTCAGACATGTACAGGATGAATATAAACATGGACGTGAACATGAACGAGGGAAATGAATACAAATAAATGGGGACAGTAGGATGGACGGTGAACACGCTGGTGCGCTTGTGCAGGCCCCCTTTACGGACCTCTTAGGAATGGGATCCACAGTAGATCGTGGGGGTCCATCGTACCGTCAAAGGAGATTTGCGTGACAATAAAAGGGAATGGTTTCATTGGAGTTGGGCAAGAGATATAGGCCATTTCAATACTTAAGGTTTAAATCTAGAAATCAGGGGTTCTAGTTTTGGGTAGCACAACTCCCCCCTGTGTGGCTTGTGCAGAGAAAGAGAGGATCAGAGTCTTGAGCTCTTCCTCTGCCTGTAATCAGGTTTTTAAAAATTGTGATCCTCCAGGACCCACATCCTGGAGTTCTGCCTACAGTTTGAGAAATAGCTGATTGCCAGCTACATTTTTCCAAAGGAATTATAGAACCTTTTTTCTTCCTTTCAAAAACGCGATTGTGGGATAACTGTTTCTGCTTGAATTAAACGAGAGTATTTTTAGTGAACAATCATGATTTTTGGTCCTAAAGACCTTTTATAAATTTGTCTTTCCATCGCTCTCACATTTATATAGCTGTCTATCTTGCATAGTGACTCTGAGCTTCATAGTGAAGCTTAGAATACTCAACCTATTATTATTTGCATGGAACAATTGACCTTGTTGCTAGGCCTGGACAGGACGGATTAAAATCTTGTCTTAAAACTTAAGGAGGAGGATGGAAGGATACATTATCTCTTTAGCTGCACACTTTTGAAAATAGTTACTGTTTTGTTTTGTTTTTTTAAAGTGAAAACAGAACTTTTTTTAATGTCTTCATCATTTTGGCCCACCCGACAAGGTATTTTCTGTGAACCACATTATGGCCAATTTCCTCCCAATAATTTATAGCAGTGATGGCTAACTTTCGCACACATGTGTGTCCACACCCATAATGCAATGCCCCCATGCCCTGCCCCCCTGTGAATATGCGCATGACCCCCCACACTCCCCCTCCCCCCTGCACAAGTGTGTGTGACCCCCCCCACCCTGTTTTTGGTCCCAGGAGGCTTCAGGGAGGCCTGCTAGGCCCAAAATGGGGCGTGGGGTGGATGCTGGACCGCACCCCTGCACAGCCCACTTTTGGTCCCAGGAGGCTTCAGGGAGGTCTGCTAGGCCCAAAATGGGGCAGGGAAGGCGCGCTGCATCCCCTGCGGCCTGTTTTGGACCTAGTAGGCCTCCCTGAAGCCTCCTGGGGCCAAAAATGGGGTGCAGGAGGGGCATGCTACACACCCCTGCCCCCGCGCATGTGTGTGCGACCCCCTGCACATGCTCACACATCTTCCGCATGCGGGGCAGATCCCCCAAAATCAGCTGGCCAGTGGGAGGCGTATGCGTGGTGGAACTGACCTAGGGCGATGGCTCGCGTGCCTGCAGAGATGGCTCCGCATGCCATAGGTTCGCCATCACAGATCTAGAGCATCTTCTAGATTCCCCAGCAATGCTTGTCCTTAATACTGTAGTGTGATATTGGCACAATAGGGGCAGGATGCTAGCTGGATGCTTAGCACATGCTTCAAGGAGAAAATGACCTGTAAGGTATGTGGGCTCCAACTCCCAGAAATCCCCAATCAGCATCCTGTCTGGGGAATTCTGGAAGTTGAAGTCCAAATATCTTAAAAGTTGCTAAGTTTGAACACTGCTTTAGACCATCCCTGGCTGTCTCAAGATGACTGTTTGCTCAAAGGAGAATGAAATGCAAAGGCAATTTCATTCAAATACAATTCAAGTATTGTACTTCTTAGGGAGATAAACAAGCCGCTTTTACAAAGGTTCACAGACTTCAACTGGTGGGAATTGTAATACAGTACAACATTTTTTTCCTTTTTAGTGGTTTTGGCGGAAGTGATCAAGGCATTTGGATCTCCGGAAAATGCTCAGCGCCTGGAGGAAGCCAGGGACAATGCCTGCAATGACATGGGGAAGATGCTTCAGTTCCTGCTTCCTGTGGCTACCCAGATACAACAGGATGTGATCAAAGCTTATGGTTTCAGTAATGATGGGGAAGGTAAGTTCGTGACTAAATTAATTGGCAGCAGCAGGGAGAGGCTGATTTAGCTGTTGTGCCTGGTTGGTTATCTAGCACACCCAATGATCTGAGCCAGGGAAGGGAACCTTTATTTATATTTATTAAATTTAGAACCTGCTCATCTCTCTCACAGAGACACTCTGGGTTGTATACAAATACATACAAACACACATACATGCACACACACACACACACACACACCACAGACTCATTTTTTTGTACCCCTGGACCAGGGGTGAAATTCAGCAGGTTCTGATATGTTCTGGAGAACCGGTAGCGGAAATTTTGAGTAGTTCGGAGAACTGGCAAATACCACCCCTAGAGTGGGGAGGTATTTTGCAGTATCCTTCCCCTGCCATGCCCTCCAAGCCACACCCACAGAACCAGTAGGGAAAAATTTTGAATTTCCTCCCTGCACTGGACTCTCTCCATGATCAAGTCAAGAAAATTAGTAGCAAAAGGGGAAGAAAGCGTTTCCGTTTTTTCTTTTCGTGAATGAAAAAGATAATATATCCATGATAGGGAAAATTAATGTAACTCTTGAAGAAAGTTACCCATCCTGGATTGTATTACACAGTCCACAGAGAAGCGATGTGGTATAAGAATTGTCTTAACAATACTGTTTTTTTCCCCTTTTCTAGGAGTCTTAAAGTTTGCCAGATTAATAAAATCATACGAGTCTCAGGATCCTGAAATTGCAAGCATGTCTGGGAAGCTGAAGTCTATGTTTCTGCCTCCAATGACTCTACCTCCCCATGGAGCTGGGGCAGGAGGTGCAGTTGCCACATCATGAAGCAGGCAGCCTGTGGTGGGATCTGTATTATTTTTTTTTGTTTCCACATCAGTCTTAACTTGGCTGGAACTTGGGCATTGTTTTCTTTCGTTATCATGGAAGAGGTGTTTTGACTTTTTTCTATAGTCCTTAATATTTTTTTGTGCTTATGAATAAAAACTTCTTATAAATATGTCCCGTCATATTTCTGACTCAGAGTTTCTGTGCCAGCTTTTTCAAGTTCTGCTTACTAAAATGTATTTGAATGAATGTTGGATCTTAAGTCTATTCACTCGTATTTCATAGTAGCATTTTATTTAAACATTTTATCATTCTAGTTAGAAAGCTAATTGCCAGGCTGGGCAGGTAGAAAATTTTTAAAAATCTTCTGTAAAAAACACAGGCTAACAATTTCTCTTTGCAAATTTATTGGTAAGTGTACTCTCATGCCCACCTCTCACAGTTTTTTTTTTATAAAGTAATCATCAGAAGAAGTAATGTTCTGTAATCACCTTGAGCTCCAGGAGGAAAGAACAGAGCAAGTTTGGTATTGTGGTGAAGGTGGTGGCCTAGAAACCAGCAGATTCTGTGTTCTAGCCCTGCCTTAGGCATGAAATCTGGCTGGGTTTCTTGGGGCTAGTCACTTGCTCAGCCTAACTCTCTTCAGGGCTGTTCTTGAGGGGGAAAGAGGAGGAGGAAGAAGTATTATATGTTTGCTGCCTTAACTTACTTATAAAGTAATAAAGGTAGGGTTTAAAAAATTAATAAACCCAATCAATACCTTGGTCTATAAGGAAGTTTGAAAGGGGGAGGGAGGGAGGAGGAAAGAGTAACTGAATTTGTTTCAGATGGGTCTCTCTCAGAGAGTCAATTGGTCAGCAGTTGTTCTGGAGAAAGAATTTTGAAATTACCTCTTTTTCATTTTTGTTTTGTTTTTAATAATAAGCTGCTTTGCTGGGGTTGTACCCTGAACAGAGATATTTTAATTGCAATAAATAATAAGGCACCAGGCTAGAAACTCTGGGTGACCATGGTGGTAGTCCCACCTAACCCATGAAAACAGGTGGGCCATTCATTCTTTCTTATCCCTGGGAAGAAGGCAACAGTATACTACTTCTGAAATCTTGTCAAGAAAATTAAAGGGGCTAGTCCAGGCAGTTGCTAGGAGTCAACATTGAATCCAAGGGACCAAAAAAAGATCTTTGTATAATACTATTTCTTTATACGCCAGTTGCGCCCCTTTCTGGATCGGGACTCTTTGTGCACGGTCATTCATGCCCTCGTCACGTTACGCCTGGACTACTGCAACGCTCTCTACATAAGGCTCCCCTTGAGCACCCGGAGGCTCCAGCTGGTGCAGAATGCGCCCGCGCGGGTGATTATGGGAGCGACGTGGCGCTCCCATGTAACACCTCCTGTGCGAGCTGCATTGGCTCCCGGTGGTCTTCCGGGTGCGTTTTAAGGTATTGGTTCTCATCTTTAAAGCGCTCCATGGCTTAGGGCCAGGATATTTGCGAGACCGCCTGCTGCTACCGATAACCTCCCACCGGCCAATACGCTCTCACAGAGAGGGCCTCCTCAGGGTGCCGTCGGTCAGGCAATGTCGGCTGGCAGCCCCCAGGGGGAGAGCCTTCTCTGTGGGGGCACCCGCCCTGTGGAACGAGCTGCCTCCTGGAATACGACTGATCCCGGACCTCCGGACCTTCCGTAAGGCCCTGAAGACTTATTTATTTCACCAAGCCAGCCTAGCCTAAATGGTTCTTAATTGGGATTTTTAAAATTTTATAGACTTGGGGGTTTTAAATTGGGAAGCCAATGATTTAATTCTTTTTAATTATCTTAACTTTTGTATTGTATGTATTTTTAATTTTGGCTGTTCACTGCCCTGAGTCCCTTCTGGGAGAAGGGCGGTATACAAATTAAATTAATAAATAATAAATAAATAAAATACAGCTGCATCAGCTACTGCTGAAGCAAATGCTTGGAAGTAGACATGAATCTTGAGATCACAGGATTGGAGACTCATTTTCACTGCCAAGATGATACCAACCTTGCTGGATGAGTAGACAATAGGGCAGCCAGGGATGCTTGTTATTGCATCATTAAACATTCACATGTAAAAATGCAGGTGAAGAAGGGCTGGGTAGCCAGTGAAGGTGTATTCACACTGAGAAAAAGACAATGGAGAGGATTACATTTACCACAGCCATTGACCTAAGCAGACTAAGAAACACCCCACCCACCCACCCCCGACTCCAGAGAGTGAGCAAAATAATAACCCATCACCACTGTAATGGTTGGCTTAATTGTTCTATACAATCAACCAACCAGATGCCGGAGGATAACAGTATCACTGTCCCTACTGACAATTTTAAAAACAGTGTTCTCAGTCTTGGCAACTTTAAGATGCTTAGGCTTCTCTCCCAGAATTCCCCAGCCAGCGTTCTGAGAGGGATGTTGCCTAGAGAGAATAGTCACTGTTCATGTTCATTGAGTGGGAGTGCCAGGATGGTGGCTGCAACTGTGCAATTGAAGCCCTACCTTTTTTTGGGGGTGGGGGTGGGGGCTGTCATGCGTGTAGAAAAGATGCAGCTTTAGTGCACTGTCACAATTTGACTTTTTTGGGCCCTATGTAGATAGATATCCCTGAATGCTCAGATCCCTTCTAAAACTGTCCAACCTGGTAATCATTACTATATAATTGATATTGTTTAGCCACAATTTATTCAATAAGAGCCTTGATGGTACAGTGGTTTAATGCACCCTGTTATTAACACAGCTGCCTGCAATTTCTGCTGGTTCGAATCTCTCCAAGGCTCAAGGTTGACTCAGCCTTCCATCCTTTCTAAGGTAGGTGAAATGAGGACCCAGTTTGTGGGGGCAATAAGCTGACTTTGTATAAAATATACAAAAGAATGAAGGCTATTGCTTAACACATTGTAAGCCGCCCTGAGTCTCCGGAGAAGGGCGGCATATAAATCAAATTAAAAAATAATAATAATAATAAACCACAATTGGGTGAGTTTATAAATAAACAAATTTTAGTCACACATCAAGAACTTTGGTGGCGCAGCAAACTAAAGCACTGTTAAGTAACACCAGCTGCCTGCAATTACTGCAAGTTCAAATCTCACCAGGCTCAAGGTTGACTCAGCCTTCCATCCTTTTGAGGTAGGTAAAATGAGGACCCGGTTTGTGGGGGCAATAAGCTGACTTTGTATAAAATAGAACACCGCTTAGTGGGGGGGGGCAAAAAGCCCTACTAAGCAGGTATATACAAAAGTATGAAGGCTATTGCTTAACGCATTGTAAGCCGCCCTGAGTCTCCGGAAAAGGCGGCATATAAATCAAACCAATAAATAAATAAATAAATAAATAGTCATAAAACATGGAAGGTGGAATGAAAACCACAGTCAGATTATGTTTTCTCATGATGTCTAAATTCATAGTGAATCCATATATATAAAAGCGAAATACCACTCATGTATCATCACAAAATTTCCAGAACTGTAAAGCCTACAAACATGAAATTTGCCACATATGTTCCTCTTGGCTTCTAACTGCTCACTAAGAAAGGATTTTTCAAAACGACCATCAGAACATTAGTATTTCCTATATTATTATTAACATGCTCTGATGCTAAGGAGTTCTACTCCCCCTCCTCACCTGAAAAGAAATATGTTCCAAATGCAAAACACAAGCAGAGGAGAGGAGTTTCAGTTTTACTTTCATAGCAGCAAGCAGGGGATATGATAGGGGAGGCTTCTGTGGGGCAAGGCTAAGCGAGAGAAGAGGATAGGATAGGGGAGGCTTCTGTGGGGCAAGCCTGAGGGAGAGAAGGAGATAGGATAGGGGAGGCTTCTGTAGGGCAAGCCTGAGGGAGAGAAGGGGGATAAGATAGGGGAGGCTTCTGTGGAGCAAGGCTGAGGGAGAGAGGAGTGGCCGATCATAACTACTCATTCAATCGTAACAAAAATTTCATTTACTTAGAAAATTGAGAACTTTGTTATGAGCCGAAAGGTTAGCAATACATCATCTAGGATGGTGCCTTTTTTTGTTTTAATTAAATAGTTGAATCTCCTGAAGTAGCCCAAACAAAACTTCATGAGATTGGGGGGCATTAAATTTGGGATATCCACTCATCATAAGAAATTGCACTGTGTTGTCTGTTACCTAAAAAAGTTCTGAGCAATGCTACAGATAATCCCTAATTATTAATCTATAATTCCAATTACTGTATATACCAACCAATAAGCTGAGAGATTTTGGTTCAAAAATGCACTCCCAAATTTGGTTTGGCTTATCCATGGATGGGTTTATCCCTGAGTATCTACAGTATATCATTTTTGTCTGCACTAGGCAGCTCACATTGCTAGAGGGCTCTATTGAGCTTTTTCCAACATCTCTCTAAATTGAAAACTAAGAGAACAGACATTGTGACTGCATTTAGGATAGCATTAAGTGCTCAGTCCTGTGAAATGGTGAGGAATAACAGTAAAAATTCCATTCAAAGTATTTTAAAAAGTATTCTGTATGCTTTTCGTAGAACGAAGGTTGTTTCTCTAACCTTAGAGTACAAAAGAAGATGGATTCATAACTGCTCAGAAGACTCTGCTCAGAAGACTGTGCACACAATTATAATTAAGTAGAAAAAGAATGCCATTCTGCCTATAGTTTAAGAAGGCAATACAGCCCTGGACACGTTCCTATATGCCAAGAGACAAAAAATAGTTTAATGGAAAGAAACTTACTTCCTATTGTAAGTAAGTTAGTGAGCCAAAGTTAGTAGATGAGTTTATAAATACATGAGTACATCTACAATGAAGTGAAAACAGTGAAAGTCAGAAGAGTTTAAAAAGTGTCAAAGCTGCTGTTTTGAGGAGGGCAAAGCCACCTAGTTCTTCAGGCAACTGGCTCAGGGATGAACTGGGTTTTTTTTCCGGCTTCTCAGATCTACCCAGGGAGGGCCTCCCAATAGGTCAATGGGGCGGAGACAGCAAACGGCCCCTCCCATGGTTACCTGCTGCTTGTCTCAGGTTCAGCCTCTTCCTCTCCCTGTAACCTCCTGAGTGTTTATTAACTCCAGCTCAGGGAGACATTTAGCAGGGGAAAGAATGAAGTCTTTTGTATTGGGAGCAGCTTTTTGAATCCAGCTTCCTTTCACCACACCTTTTCACTAAGGCAGAGACTTCTCGCTCCACCAGGTAACTTTCAGGTCTCGGCCTCTTCTGCTTCAGTGTAATAAGAACGCAGCAGTGAAGGTTTGTTCAATATGGGCTTCTGTTTTTATCATGTCTGTAGTTAGCAAGAACTAAGGATGTACACAGTTCTTTCTCCAACTGGTGTTGACACGCAAATGGGCAAAAGTAGGTGTTCATTTTCCCCTTAATAGCTAGTGGCATTGCAATATAGTAGGCCAGCTGTTGTAGTTAATACTAATATAAATGATACAGACTACCTTCCTGGAGGTAAGCCCACTGAATGCATGAAGGCTTAATTTTGCATCAGCATAAGTACAGAATGATGGGGCTGGCAATGTGATCAGGACAATTTCAGGATATAAAGCTGATTTTTACCAGTAGTTTCATTCATTATTTAAAAGGACTGCATTGTAAAAGGAACTATTAGGAAATAATTAATTAGTAATATTAAAAAGTCAATTAAAAGAATGGTGATAAAGGTGAAGATTAAGTGTAACTAAAATGGGCTCTTGATGTTTTAGAAGAATAGGGACATTTTGTGATGTAATTAAATGTAGAAACCGTCATAACAATGCTGTTTAGTAGTATAGTCAAGATATTAAAGACTAAGATGTGTGTAACTTAATCTAATAGCACTTTCAATGTTTTCATTTATAAGGCAACCAAATCAATTGATTGTAATATTGCTAACTTTTAAAAGCACCAAGATAAATAATAAATAGTTACAGAATGATTTGCATATTCGTCTATGGATTCTTGCATCTGCTGTCTGTTCTCTCTTGTTTTCCTTCCTTCCAGAAAATCCACTGCTACCTTGTCTTACCAGGCTTCCTTAGGCAAGACTCCATCATGTAGGTATGTCTTACCCAGCAGTCCTTGTTCTTTTGGCCTTAGGCAAGCTGAAGAATAGATTTTTCCACAGGAGACAGAATGTGTGAAGGGATACAGAAATTTTGAAGAACTGCATCTTGAAGGTCAGATGGGCTTAGTCAGAGTTGCTTTCAAATAGCTTTCCCTACCTGATAGCTGAAAATGCAGAGCAGCATCTCTTGATGCCTGCCAAGAGAACCTGCTTCATTCTTTACATCAAAACACTAATTTATTTAAAGACACTGTTGAGCAAAGCACCAATCTCTGGCAATGTTTTTAGTTCCGAAAATTCTCTGGAACCTAAAGGCCCTCAGAAGCTTCCTAGAAAATCAACCCTAGTGCTGTGGGCTCTCTGCTTTTGCCAGGTGAATGTTCACTTGTTGATAGTGAGCTGAGCATCCTCAGTGGGTGTAATGTGGTAAAGAGCATTGTGGTAACCGGTTTATAGGCAGCCACCTTCTCTGAGTGGGAAAACTCACACTGTAGTCCTTTTTGCCAGTGCGCTTAGAAGTCTCGGGCCCCAAACACTGGAAAATCCTCTTTAGTTCAATGAAAAGCTAGGAAAGACCTTGTATTATGTTGGAGCTTTCCAGTGCTGCCACAGCCAGCTGGAGTAATAATCATATGCAGTGCCATGCAGTCCTTTCCATTCTTGTTTTATCTTTACCATCGAGTGTTAAATTTCAGCTGGGGAAAGCCAAATGTAAGAGTAGCAAATGAACTAAACTCTTCTTCCCCCTCTTTCCCTCTCCAAATTTCCCAATCAAGTGTCACTCTGCAAAAGAGCAATGCAGGGCTAAGGCAGGGAACATACAGCTCCTCCCTAGGTTTCCTGCAATGGTTTGACCTGGGCTGATCCAAATATTTTGTTTTGGTAAAAAAAAAAAAAAAAAGAGTGCTGATCCACAAGCACTTGTTGCAGTATTTTAGAGCTCTGCTAGAATCCATGTCTGAGAGCACTGCATTCCCCGCTTTCCCAAGAGCAATGCAAGAAATCCTGGGAATGCCACTGGGAGATGAGGTGGGGGGTGGGGGGGTTAGATAATCAACAAGCTTTGCTATGTATTTAGTCAGCAGTTGCACGACTGATTATTATTTTCATTTGTGTAAATGTGTGGAGGGGATCTACAGCACATAGGGTGGGGACAGGAAACCAAACCTCCCACTCTTTGATATAGTTTTTTTTATATCTACAGCCATTAATGGAATCTTTAAAGAAAACATCTCTAGGTCAATTTGAAAAACAAATGACTGGACTAAGAATTTAAGCTTCCTTCACCTGTATGTGATCATCATGATCAGGACCAGACTCACACAAGCTGCCATTAGCATAAACACAAATCAGAAAAGCAGCTGCACACTATGGAGTTATTATATTTTGCAGTTAGCCATCAGAATTTGCGCTGCTTTATTATCCCTGCCAAAAATATCTGCTAGTGGAGTTAAATATTATCTCTGTTAGGATCAAAGTTTAAAGTACAATCCCCAGGCTTTGATGTTCAACAAAAATATTTTTAAGTCTTCAGATGAAAACAATAATAGTAAAAAAAGAATTAACTATTTTAACATGTCATCTTATTCTAGCAACATTATTTCCTCCTTTTAAAAAAACTGTCCATATTGAAGAGTCTATGTAACCAGAAAGCAGGCAAATTATGTGAAAGTGGTTGGCATAACCAAAACACATGTATGCACACCTTAAAATAAAATTTTAATATTTGCAAATCCTGTATTTGAGTTTTATGGTATACTGTGGACAGGTTTTTTTATAAGAGCATGCTTTTCCCTCTTTTTCTATGTATGAATTTTATTCTACAGCTTCAAGCGGAGTTCATTATTTAGTATTTACTTAGGTTGTGCAATCAAGATCTTGCCTAAAGATATATTAAAATTGCTGGATATTTGGCTCAAAGTCTTATTCTAGGCAGCTCCCTTCTAGGCAAGGAGGTTCAAAAAAGCAAATTTATTTTTTCCCTTTTACTTTTGTTTCATTTTTACAGAAAAACATTTCTTCTTTGTGAAGAAATAAGCAATTAAAACTTTCTTCTGTCATGAAACAAGGAGCTGTGAGCATTCAAGTACCCAAATGGAAAGAAGGAGATGGTCTAACAAAAGGATATTTTATAATAATATCAAGGGAAAAACACCTTTGCTGGACTTAAATTGGACCAGATCTAGTAGACAGTTTCTTGACTGTGGGAAAAGCTATTACTGTTGCATGATATAGCTATAGGCTGCGTCTTTGTGGGAACCTTTCTATGAATTCTACCTCATTCGGTTGAATGAGGAAAAATAATGCAGTTTGGTAAAGAGATTTCCAATGGAAGCAAGAAGTACACAGTAACATTAAGAAAATAGAACCTGAAATGTTTAAAGCTTTTTTTCTCTGTTGCAGGCTTGAATTCCCCAAAGTCTTTTATATTTATTGATTACATACTCTTGGGATATAATTGCCTTTAATTATGTTGTATTTAGTACTGGTCTTGATTCTCCTGTAGTGATACTTAAATGGACTGTCGCACACTCATTTATTGTGAATTCTTTCTCCCTCCCCCCCAAAAGGAAGAAAGACAGAAATAGTTGTGAGCAGGGAAGATAGGACAGAAGGAGAAAAAGGACCCAAAAGCAGAAGCAGAAGTGCACACATTGCAACTTGCAGTGAAGAACAACGATGTTAAATATGCTTCCTGTTCCTGTATTAGTGCTCAGCAACTTGGAACTGCCTGTTTGCCTCAGTTCTTTTTGCCCATACCTACCAACACGGACTGATCATGGAGCAGTCTATGAATGTGTGATGGGCAGCAGAAACGCATAAGGTAGATGGGTAGAGTCAAAAAAGGAGAATTCACATCTGGAAAGTCTGATTGAGACATCAAACACTCATTTGCTTTTATTCTCGTTGTAAAAGAAATATCTTCAGTTAATTTTTCAATTGTTTTCTTAACTGGATTTTTGATTCTGCCACTGGTCACCTGGGAAATAATGAGGTAAGGAAAAAATTAGGATTGACTATTACAGGTTAATGTTTTCTTTCTAAGCAGGTCTTGAAACTTTTCCTTGAACTGGGAGGGACAATTTCTCTGGGAGCATGTGTGTGATACATAAGAGACAGTATAGGAGACAGTTGCTGGAACAGATCATTGTGTTGCCTCTGGATGTATGGATTTGGGAGTAGAGGCTACGTCTTCAAGCATCACTGCCTAACTAGCAACTGCTGCTGAATCTTTAGGATCTAGCAGAAATGTAGCAAGTAGAGCTTCTTCTACTACCTGTTATTAGTGGACGAACAGCTTCACTAGCTACATATGTGTTTCCCTTCTGCTCAGTTAGAAAGTTGATGACCCTGTCTCTCTCCATAGAGATGATTTGATTACTTGCCATTATATTTTATGGCTGTTTTTATTGTTTTCATGTCTTTTAAATTGTTGAAATGGTTTTAGAATTTTAGAATTGTAAGCTGTCTGGAGTCATTTGGTTGAGTTGGGCAGCTATAGAAATTGAATGAATAAATAATTTAATAAACAAACAAACAATGCTTAATGGCCAAACATTGAACGTGCAAACTGACTGCATCTGAAAGTGCTGTGTTCCAGATGAACTGAAGGGTCAGTCTACTTTGGTTGATCTGTACTGGTTGATTCTCATTTATTTGTTGTTAATTCTAAATTATGAACATTCTAGTGGGAGTCAGTGCTGTTGGGGCAGGGGAGAGAGGGAAGGAAAACCAATGTCTACTCTCTGAATTGTGGTAAAGAGTGGAGGCATCTGTCTTATGAGTTCTATGTAGGATCACACCTACACAGTATACCCCGTATCCCTCCACTTATGATGTCCTTCTTTTTTACTTTTCTCTCTTCCTTCCACCAAGCAGGTGGTTTCATCGTGACCTGAGTGGCATAGATGCTGAGGCCTTACTCAAAGCACGAGGAATTCATGGCAGCTTTCTGGCTCGGCCCAGCCGGAAGAACAAGGGGGACTTTTCCCTTTCGGTCAGGTAATTGCCCCCCTCCCTTTTCCAATCCTTTGATAATATTCTATGGTTCCCCTTGAGACACACATTATCTCCCACCTTTTCAATCTTCATTCTCTAAAAGTATACCATGTCGGTATATACCGAAATATTTTCCCCTCTGTAATAAATGGAGGCCATATCATAATAAGATGGTTCCCATGGTTAATCGTTAAAAGTCTATGGGAGAGGGCTGCTATGATTCATTTAAATGAATAATAATAAATAATATCTAGAAAATCCCAAGACACATTGGAATTGGAAAGGCCAGAGTGGAAAAAGAAAAGGAGGAATAGAGAGACTGCAAGTGAAGATGGCTGTTGTGAAACTTATAACTTTCCACAAACTTGAAGTTGAATTCTTTTTCTGGGTTTTTTCCCAAAGCCTTTTATCTTTTTTTGGGGGGGGAGGGGGGGGTGGAGTTGGAAGAGAGACTTGGTGGTAAATTCAAAGACTGAGTCTCCCTACAACTTTCTCTGAAATAAATCTGCTGATGGCATAATACTGACTTTTCTGGGAACAGACCTCCAAACAAAACAAGTAGCTCCCTAGGCTAGTGACACAGTGCTCTTTTAAAAAAATGTCCATGGTTTGGGGAAGTTATCAGACATTGGAACAGAAAGACTGGGTTCAGGCCTTCCCACAGGGACTTCCTTCCACAGCTTCTGACTCCCATGTTAATTTTCAACTGGCCTCCATTTAAGTAAAGCAACTTCATTTCTTCCTTTCTTTCAAATTGGAATTTCCACTAACTTGCGTATTGATCTTATACAATAAACCATCCTCTGAATAATAAGTCCTGCTTAAACATTTTGAAGTAAGTAACAATATCAGTGCCACTTCTAATGCCATTACATCTGCCTGTCTTAACATAGAAAGCATGAAAAATCAGGTGAATTGACAGCTGAGGAAATGCCACGGGGAGCCAAATGTACTATCTTTTTAGCTAGCTTTCTGCAAAATTCAGTCATATTTATTTATTTGAGAGATAAATATGGCCACCCTTCTTATGTGTCACAATTCCTGCGGCTTACAAAAACAGAAGTAAAAACTGAAGAAAGTCAATACCCTCCCCTCTTCAAATAAAAACAACCTCAAATCCCAGCATCCTAAACTCCATGGTACAAATACAATCACTGGTTCCAGCTTCATTCTAATCCTAATTCTCCAGTTTGAATAAAAGTCTTATATTCAATCCATATGTTGTGAGGTGGATGATAATCTCTGGTGAGAGCAAACACTAAGTAATCCATCCAATTCCTCGAGATTCCTTATTTCAATCTAGAATTCCTACCAGGAGAAATAGTGAAGATAATTTCTCTTTTGCTCTTCCCTTTCTGATCATCTGATGAGAAGCTTCTGCCTCTCTCTTTTAGGGTTGGTGATGAGGTAACTCACATCCGTATCCAGAATACTGGAGATTATTATGATCTCTATGGAGGAGAGAAATTTGCTACTTTATCAGAATTGGTGGAATATTATACACAGCAGCAGGGATCACTGCAAGATAAAGATGGAACCATCATTGACTTGAGGTACCCATTCAACTGCTCTGATCCCACAACAGAAAGGTATGAGGAAAGCACACCTGCTTCTACCTATAGCTGAATACCCATCTTGACATTCCTTTCCACATTGAGCCTCAGTTGAGGGGTGCTCACACTTTATATTTATGTCTTTTATCATTTGTACATATATATCTCTGCTGTGGATCTATATACCGTAGATATAATCATGCACTATGTGTAATTATTGTCTGAATAGTTATCTAGGAGGGATGGTGAATGCTACAGTGTGTGGGGACTGGACTTGATCTCTTAGGTTCCTTCCATGATTCCTTAGATCCTATAGGGTTTTCTGGATGATAGTCTAAATGCTTTTGACTCTACAAAGATTCATTTATCTGAAGCATATGAAAGAACATTGTGTTACTCCAAAATTTGTATGACGAGCAAGCCCTTATTGGTCTAAAATACTTTTATTCTCTATATTTATACTTAAAAAGAACACAAAGCAGGTAAGAATATAATTAAAAAGTGTTAAAAATTCTGCCAACATTTAAGATCATGAAAAGAACTAACATCTACATCTCAGCTTGAATGAGACCTTCTTAGGGAGGTCTTTCTCAGACAAGATGTTAAATAAAGCCAAACACTCTGGCTGTGTATGCACACACATGTATGCATCCCCTATTCTAGTTATGCATTTGCCTTTTAGTTGAAAAGTTTAATGGACTCCAGGAAGAGGTGGCAGATATTTACAAGGCCATATCAAGTTGTACGTAGTACTGTCCTGAGACTCCTGAGAAGAAAAAGCAATCATTTATTGCATAGTTTGAAATATAGAGATATTCAGTTTTTGGATTGAAAGATTTTAAGCCTAAGCATATGGTGAATCTTGCAAGAATGGGTCACTTAAATATTGCTCATAAAATAATTGCTGCTTCTCTATGCAGAAATAACCCCTGGTGCATATTCAGTAGGGAATGCATAGCACTGAACTGTCTGGAAAAGTTACTACGTCTGCATAAGCCATTATGCATACAAATAGTGCAGAGATTCTTTTTTAAAAAAATTTAACCGTACCTGCAAAAAACAGCTTCAGGAAGTGAAATTCTAAATAAAAATTAAAAATATAAAAATAATAAAGAAGAAATGCTAATGAGAATTTTAAAGATACTGGAAATGGTTGATTTATTAAAAGGAAAGAAAAAGGAAGAAATTAGTATGAAGAAATTGTAAGGGAATTCTCAAAAGGAAAAGAAGAAAAGAGACATGGAGTCCCAAAAAGTAATTAGCCCTATGTGGGCAATCAGGGCCTCTTATTCCTGGCTTTTGTTGCCATACAGTTGTGGGATGCTGAGCCAAAAGGTTGTCTAAAATTTTCTCTGATACTGTCATCTTTGGCTGCAGCTATTTTTCTTCATTTTCCATATAACTCTACTCTCCCTCATTATTAATGACTCTGGATCTGTTCTGGAAGCTTCCACAATCTGAAAAAGGTCTATGTCCCAGTTATCCAGCAACAGATTATACTTTAAATAATATATATGCATATCCATCAGGGCATACCACTGTGCGTTCATTTCAGTCACACCTACAAATGAACTGCACCATTGCTTAAGTAGAAAACCTCTTCAGGCCCTCTTACAAACAGGATGGTTTTATTCATGTAGGGAAGCGTCCTAGTCCAGTATGCTTTCCCTGGTCCTCCTTGTGGACTTCTGTGGGGCAGGACTTCTCTCAGTGCCTGCTTTTTGTCCATATCAGGAGGGTTCGGGAAAATCAAGATATTCACTCAAGTGGAACGACTCCACAGATCCTGAGTATTTCTGAATGGAGGTACAGTGTAGTTCCTTTTCATAACACCTGAAAAAAGCTAACCATTATTTAGAAGTATATAAATAAATGTGTCCTATATCAGGGGTCTCCAACTTTGGCAATTTTAAGACTTGTGGACTTCAGCTCCCAGAATTCCTCAGCCAGCTTTACTGGTTGAGGAATTCTGGGAGTTGAAGTCCACAAGTCTTAAAACTGCCAAGGTTGGAGACCCCTGTCCTATATAATGTATGCTTATATGTCCTTTCTTCTTTTAGTATAGGATCTAACGAATGATTAACTTTCCTCTCAGCATTGTTCCCCTTTTACTTTTCAAGCTTTCTTAAACTGAGAGATTCCCTAAGACAGTAGGTTATAGAGCACATACTACATTTTGTCATGTGATGAAGTTTCAATTTTGATGTGACTTATATTTAGAAACCAGGTTTCTTTTGTTTCACTGATTTGTTATTTTTGGCACATTGTTAAGATGCAAAGATTGTGGTGTCGATAAGAAGAAGGTAATCAAGCACATCATTTGTCCAGGGTCAAACTTTTTATTTTCGCAGGTTTATTTCATGTTTCTTCTTTTGTTGCATGCTTGTAAGCCTTATGATGGCATAACTTTTGTGGAAATGTGTTTGTCATTATGATGCCCTATGACTCTTTGTTTTCTTACTGCCACTCATCTGGAAATTGTATTAAAATGGGCGGCTTTTGTTCATGTTGGTCATGGACAGTTCCAGCCCTGTGATTCTGTGTTCTATGGTATGTTAAGCCATTCATGAGACAAAGCTGGGTTTGTCCTGTTCCAGAGCAAACTGCTGTTCCCTTGAAAAGAATCAGTCTATTTATCCTCTCTAGGTCTCTGTGTGCAGGCCTGCTCACATCCAAAGGCAGCAGTTGGCCAGGGAGCCTGCTGCTTCCTCCCTTGCGGTTGGAAAGTTCTGTCCTCCAGGCTCTTACGAAAACTCAGCCTCCCTCCCCACCAACCACCCAAGATTTTCCATCACGTGGCTTCCCCTCAGCTTGGTCCACTGAGCTTAACTCTTTCCTCTCTGAGAGGGAAAGAGGCTCACTTAGCAAATGATAGCTTTGTTCATTTCCCACCCAGCCGTCCTAAATTTTGGAACATCTTTTGGAATGGAGGTAGTTGTCAAAATATACCTTCCATTTCCCCTCCTCATTGCTGGTTGAGGTTGCTGGGACATGTAGTTTAGCCTCTTCTGCAAGAGCACAGATTCCCTCCTCTTATTTTAAAGAAAAGATTCTAAAACAAAAGCAGTGTGATCTCTAAAATTAACTAATCACTAATAAAAACTTTAGTGATTGCATTTATTGTATTATTCTCTTCAACAAAATTTATTTCATTTGACCCTAATCAGGCGTACATGAACTACAGACCAGTGAGTTGAATGTGTAGCTTGATGAGTGCATTAAATGACCATTTATCAAACTCTGGTTAGGCTACCAGGGTTATTAATAAATCTATAAAGGATTGATCTAATCTGTCAATCTGCTAATGATATGATTTTCTTATAATAGCATAATTTGAGAGCCAGTTTGGTTTAGTGGGGAAAATAAGAGGAGGAAGGTATGTTGGATATGTTCACCAACCTGAGTTATTTGTAAAATAATAAAGGCAGAATACAAACAAATGAAGAACAAATACATAAATAGGCAGGCTATGAGGAACTATTCTCTTAATACTTAATACTATAGATACTTATATTATATAAGAATACACTCCATCTCCTAACTGTAGAAGTGAAAAATCTAAACAATGTGATAATCACTGACTTGCTCTACTGTTTCTTTGGAAAGTTAATTAAAATAATGGATGTAAACTCAAAATGTTAATTGTAAATCTCCACCCATAACAATTACTTTTTCCTCAGAAAGTGGCAAACATTACAATGTGACTCTAGTTTGTCATATTCCAGTAGTTTAAGCTAGTAAACATAACCTCTCTGAGAACCTCTCCCAATTTCATGACTCCTGCATTTTGCCTTGGCTCAGATTGTTTTGCTTCCTGCTCTGATCCAGCCCAAGAACTCTGTATTTAGAAATCAAAACTGATTTCATCATTGTATAAGAATCATGCCAGAATAAAATAGAAGCCATTAAAATGCTGTAGCCTACATAAATGCTGTTACTCATATCATACTGCAGCTTAGTGATATCAGCTGAAAATATTCAAAACTACTAACAAAAATAATTCAAAGCAGCATTTAAAAATAAACCTGTTCCTTAAAACCAATATTAAACATAATATATGCAGCAGCTGAACCCGAGTCCAGAAAGGTTGGACTCAGAATCAAATAGAAAATGATCTAAATAAAACTGGATGAAACTGTGACGTTAAGAACCAGAGGAAGTCTTCTGCAGTAGAAGTGAGCAGTTATCAAGAAGATTCACTTTGAATGGATATCAGACTAGCTTGAATAGAAGCTTTCCAGCTTTTTATACAGAATAGGCAGAGCTTTTCAGGAACAGCTAATCTTTAAGTAAATTGAAGGTTGCTTAGTACCTTTGACGATATACATAAGCAAACTGGTAATCAATATGTCATGAATAAGAGCAGTTATAAAGTCCTGATCTTTTAGAGCCTGTAAAATTGTAAATGTCATATTGTGGACTGACTGAAGCATCTCGAGCCTTTCCAGGTCAACATGCTGCAGAAATGACCACAGTTGGGATAACAGTTTAAGAACAGTATTTAACTATGTCTTTATTTATAGATTTCAACATTTCTTATAGTGTCTTTGAAACGAGTGGAATAATTGCATGATAATAATAACAACAACAATATAATTTAAGCTGGGGAGCAGTTACTTTAGAACAATCAAGAAAGTATATTGAAATCTGTTTTTCATTCTCTATTGTAATAATACACCACAACTAAAAGATTAAAAGCAAATGTTTCATTAGTATATTTGATATCTAATTAATCAAGATATGTGTTGGCAGTTGATAAATTACTTTGTAAAATGCATTGTGCAATTTAAAAATTAATGATGTAAGATTCTCTTACGCAAATTGAGAATAAGACACACAATACGTGGAATAAGCCTTATTTGATAGGTCATATAAAATAGCACCTCTCTAGCACAACAAGTGCAATTGCTGAAGTAAAAATATGCTCCATGTATAAGATAAAGAAAGGGATCTTAATATAGAGAATTGGTAGCAATTAGACAAATGAGACTGCCCCATTACTCTTGTGAGTTCCACAATTTCAGGGTCTGAGATGATCCGTGGAAACTGTTTCAGTATTGATTGAAGAGGGTCCATTCAGGAGACAGACATTTTTGTGCAATTTTTTGTTTTGCCTCCAAGTTTTAACATTTTGTTTTGGAAAAAATACAATAAAAGCTACATTTAATAGCTTTATCAGAATGTGATATTATTTATGTAATCAGAAAAGTGCATGCCTTACTGTGCTAAATAATAATGATTTACTATTATTTAAAATCTGGAAGAAAAATAAACACCAATAATGGATTCAGAAAAATGCTGTTGAGAAAACCCCATTTCAAGATTTTAGCTCATCTCCTAGAAGGATATTTCAAGAAAACAAAGTAAAATTAAACAAAGTATTTGTTTTCTTGCAAGTATTTTTCCAGATGAAGAAATTTTAGGTGGAATTCTGTAATCGGGGGAATGAATGGCTTCAGGTTTTAGGTGGCACCGAGTGACTTAATTTTATTAAGAAATAAAATTAATAACATTATATATAGAGAGAGAGCACAGCTGAAGGCTCAGCAAAATTCAGCATTGATCTGACAAACATAGGTCCCACATAGCAGGTATGAGCTTTGATCTGAGAAATTCAACTCTTATTTTGGCCATGAATGCACAGTTGAGAGCCTTGGGCTAGTTATGGCTGTGAAGTATTAATGCAACTGCAGTTGGGACCCCAGCAGGATGTCTCACGCATAAAGCTTCCTTCTTCTTCTCACTGCCACACTATCCCAGATGCCCTGGTCCTGACTGAATTTGAGATGTGCCCTCTTAGCTGAGATTCATTTGATGCTTCTTACTTTCTACATCTGTAGCAGTATATTCTTTCCCTGCTCCTTGGCTTTACTTCAGTTTATACTGCTATTGGTTTTTTTTTTCTCTTTAGCATTTTAGATTATGTTTTATCTGTATGGAATTAATTTTCATATTATGAACTGTCCACTTTTAATGATGGATGCTAGGTCTGTGAATTAAGACAGGACTGTACAGGATTCTTGTATGCTGGGTCACATATTTTTTTAGATCAGCATCAGATTTTAATGTGTTGGCTAAATCAGCACAGCCAGTTTGTTCAAAAGCAACAGTTCACTCTGTGTGTGTGTGTATGTGTGTGTTTCACAGAAAGAAATCACTCAGGCAATTAACTACCTGTAAATCAGAAAGTAACTAAATGTGGGTAAATATGGTAACACACTGTACTGAAGTACTTTTTCTTTAAATGTGACCAAAAGCCTATTTAAACCAGTTGAGATTGATTTGGGGATAAGTAAATGAATTAAGAATATTATTTTTCTAATACGGTGACAGAAGTCACTTCTGTGTTTCATGAACACCTGTACTTCTGGCTGATTCAGGTTTTTTTTTTTTTTTTTTTTTGCAGCTCTATGGTTCTATGTACCAGTTGGTGTATCATAAAAAAAATGAACAGTGTGTACTTACCCAGGACAACATAAAGCTTAAAGCTGTAGCAAAGAATACAATTATCTAATTTATTTATAAACCAAAAACAAAAGTAAAATAATAGGCAAAAATAAATATGAAAGCTTATATTGCTCTGTCAATGGTCTTCTATATGAAAGACAACTGAACCAAATTTTAGCTTGCATTGATACATATTAGAACATATCCAATCCGAGATGCATTTACTGTTTCTGACCTACCGGACATATATCAATGAGCAGTAGTAATAAATCATTTTGCAGGATGGACAACTGAAGGATGTATAACTTCCTCTTTCCATTTCTTTTAATGTACATGGACACATTTATTCTCTTCCAATACTAAAATATTTTTCTGCCACTAACATGGTGGGCAGGTATTTAATCTTCCCACAATGCCTACTGTGAATGATGTTTATCAGTTGGTAGAGGTGAAAGTTCTCTTGTTAACCCCACATTTAAATGGGAGAAGAATAAAGTTCATGTCTGTTTGATGGTCATACTCAGCACCCAAATTTAACCCTAGCTTTCTTCAACTCTAAGACTGTCCAAAGTTGTATGATTTCATCAACAGATTTTCTAAATACCAAGAAAGTGAACCCAAATGGCACATTACAATGCCACATATCATCTTTCATTTCTTTTTCCAGGATGAGAGAACATGGTTACTTATATTAAATTTCTGAATGAGCAGGAAAAAGACTACTTTAGGCTTTTGTACAGAATTGCAAAGTTGTTTGATTTCATTGACAGATTTTCTGAATGCCAAGAAAGTGAGCCCAAACAGCACATTACAATGCTTGGGAGCAACTTAGGAGAAAACCTTCTTTCATGTGCCAGATAAATATGCCCAGAAGAGGAGAGGAATCTTCAAATTAGCTTCTCTTACACATCTGAACAGCTCAACTAGTTCATAACAGGAGAAATGGCCCTTTCGATTGTATCTTATGTCAGCCTTTAAAGATTAGTACTTTAAATTAAACAGTTGGCCACCAGGGTAGATTTTCCAGAATAAGCATCCTGTCATTTCTGTATCTTGCACTGATGAGCAGTTTAGCTACCATGTATGACACCACTTTCACTCTGATCTTATTTAAGCAATGCCTTAAAAATCAGGGTTCCCCCCCCCAAGACTCATGCCATAGTGGGTGGTAGACCCCTTGAGATTTATAGCAATAGCACTTAGATTTATACACTATTCCATAGTGCTTTACAGCCTTCTCTGGGCTGTTTTTACAATGTCAGCATATTGCCCCCAACAATCTGGGTCCTCATTTTACTGACCTCAGAAAGATGGAAGGCTGAGTCAACCTTGAGCTGATCAGGATTGAACTTCAGGTTGTGGGCAGAGTTAGTCTGTAATATTGCATCTAACCACTGCACCATCAGGGTTCCTGCATAAAACGGATTTCTGCAATTTCCCCAGATATCTGCTTCCTGCATTGTTTATATTGCAATGTTTTAAATCACTTTCAATTGTAAACCACCTAGAGATGTAATGAAATTGGGTGATGTATTAATGTAATAAATTAATAAGTGGTACACATAGTCCTTGACTTATGACCTATTGCTTAATGACCATTCAAAGTTATGACAGACACCCTAAAAGGTACTTATGGCATGGTTCTGAACTTCTGACAGCCATCTCCCCCTCTCTTCTCCCCTAGTAACATGACTGCATTTCAGGTATTCAGCAACTGGGCTACGTTTATGGCCATTTGCAATGTCCCAGGGCCTGATGATCATGATTTACAACATTTTTGCTGAAAATACATTGTTTGCTTTTGGTTTTCAGCAAAAATGTCCCATAGTAAACAATGGGTCAGTTTAACAACCACAGCGTTTGCTTAATAACTGCCACAAAAAAAGGTCTTAAAATCAGATCAGTGGCCAGTCTCCATTATAATTGTAAGTCAAGGACTATCATAATTTGTGTAAGTACAGTAATACAAGAAAAAAGTCCCCTCCATAAGAAGATTTTTCCTCATCTTTTTGCCAATCAATGATGCTATATCTTAATCTGATTTTGGGTTTGTAACCCTTTGATTCACTTTGAGGCAACTGATTCAAATTTATAGATTTGCAGTAAGAAAGCCAAGAAAGTCAAAAAGTGTTTAACAAAACAATGCCTTAGTGGAAATGGAGTTACAGTATATAAATATTAATCTTCTAATTTCATTTCAAAATAATGTTCAAATTTTGAAGTTCAAAAAATTTACTTTTTTGATGTAGTCTAATTACTAACTATAGATACAAAATCCTCACACTCTTTATATTTCCTACATATAATTCTTTAATAAGGAATAATTATTTTGCTATGTATTTTGAAGGAGTATAGGGCTAACATATACAAACATACATACAATAAAAAATATAGTATATTCAGGCTTGAGACAAGATTCACTGAGAGGAATTTTGATTTTTTCCCCTTCATTCTAAAGGGTCAATGTCATCTGAAAAAGCCCTATTAATCATGGAGTGTGCAATGACAAAATTCACATTTGTTTTCTTTTTGGTGCCAAGTTGGTGTGTAATTCATTGGGGCTCATTAAATAAATTCCTAAGCACTTTAATTTCAGAGAAAGATCCAACATTTTCATTTTGCAGATACATTTCATGCTCAGGGAATGTTTATGTAATTTACAGTCGGGTATGCGTTAACACTAAATGAACGTACGGGAAATATAAAAAGGGTTGTAAATTTTAGGATTTGGTCTGACCCACTAAAGCTTCTGGTAACTGACCAAATGGAAATCTAATGTCATAGATGAAGTAACAAAACTCTGTGTGCAGCACATCTGTATAGGCAGAAGAACACAACAAGGTGACATTGGGGCAGTGGTGAAATGTAAAATTTGTTACTACCGGTTCTGTGGGCATGGCTTGGTGGTGGGGTAATGTGACTGGGTGGGCATGGCCAACTTTTTTTTTCTTTTAAAAGCATTTTTTTCTACAACCTCTTCGACTGAAGAGGTTGTAGAAAAAATGCTTTTAAAAGCCTCTGACGATCCCAGCTGAGCCGCAAGATCATCAGAGGCTTTTTTTTTTACTTTTAAAAGCATTTTTTTGGCCGAAGAGGTTGTAGAAAAACTGCTTTTAAAAATAATTTTAAAAAAAGCCTCTGATGATTGCCCGGCTCAGCTGGGCAGGGGGGCGGGCAGGGATTTTTGCTACCAGTTCTCCGAACCACCCATCACCATCACCAGGAGCATTTCACCCCTGCATTGGGGTTTTCTCCTCCCACTCCTCCCACAAGCTACTGTGTCATGATAACTAAATTTATAACTGAAAGGAGATTGACAGCCATGCCATTATAAGTTTCACCTGTGATATTTCCAGAGACCCAGGAAAGGAAGACATGAAGGACATTTGACTTGGGAATGGAACACCTTGGCTGCCTGCCCCCCAAATACGTTCGTGGGGTTATTTCGTTGAGCAAAGTCTTGCCTGTTCACCTGGCAAGGTTTTGTATGAACAAGTTTTCTTGGTTACTTTTGCGTAGACTTGGTAAACATGGTTTTGGGAATGCTGGCATCAGCAGCTCATCCACATCAAGGGAAGGGATTGATCTCACACTGTTGTGCTAAGAGCTAGTGAGATATTGGGTAGGAAATTGCTAGAACATTGCTTCCTATATGCTGACTAAATGTTTAAAAAGTTGTGCCTTAGTACCTTTTGCTACTGCCTTTAAAATAATTTTCACTATTACAACTGAAAGTTTAACTTTTATTTTAAAAAATTAAGATTTAATTCTGTTAAGGTTTTTGATTAATTTTTGTAGCCCATCTGGGTAGTTCTAGATCCAGGTTTCTGAAAAACACTGAGATACTGAGGTACAATACTGGTAGTCCTCAACTTACAACCATTCATTTAGTGACCATTAAAAGTTAAACGGTACTGAAAAAAAGGGGTTCCTGACCAGTTTTCACACTTACATCTGTTGCAGCATTCCCCATGGTCACACGCTCAAAATTCAGGCTCTTGGCAAGTGGCCTGTATTTATGACAGGTACATAGTCCCAGGATCATGTGTTCACCATTTGTAACCTTTCCAGCTGGTTTCTGACAAGCAAAGTCAATAAGGGGGAAGCCAGATTCATTTAATGACCACATGATTTAATTGGCAACTACGGAGATTTGCTTAACTACTGTGGCAAAAAGGGTTGTTAAAATGGGTGAAACTCACTTAACAATTGCCTTGCTTAGTAATAGAAATTTTGGGTTCAATTATGGTCACAAGTCAAGGTCTAGCTATACTGCTGTACAAAATGGTGGCAAATCCCATTAGAGAGCTTTTTCCTCACTGTTAAACTGAGCTGATTTTCCTGCCATTACCTATATTACCTACATTAACAAATTAACTTTGGGTAAATCACATTGTTTTATTTTCTCCACGTAGTTTATGATGTCCTTAACACTTGCTGTCTTGATTCCTTTTCCCGTAATAAAAGTTTTTTTCTGCTTTTTCACAGTCAGGCTGTTTTTCATATTTTTTAATTTACTGAGATTTGAATAAAAAATGTTAGGATGAATTTACTGAATGCTAAATGGTAAAGCAGACAATAACATACATAGAACAAAAACAAAATTGGCCCTTATTAATATTTTAAAATCTATGCATGCACGTTTATCCTATCAGGGCGGAAAATAATCAGTACAAATAAGAATTATGGCTAGATTTGTTTCACTGTTTACATAAAGCAAAAACAAAACTTAATATCTTTATGCTGATTCATGTAGCTTTTTTAATAATTGTTTTTCCTCTCTGTCCCTTCTTGGTAATGATCCAAATTTTCCATTAGTCTAATTACATTCCAGTCACTTTTATTTTGTAGCTACTCTACAAATTGGTTATTTATTTCTCCTCTCTTCTTTCTCAGATGGTACCATGGACATCTTTCTGGTCCAGCAGCTGAGGCTTTACTCCAAGCCAAGACTGCACCATGGACTTTCTTAGTGCGTGAGAGCCTTAGCAAGCCTGGTGATTTTGTGCTGTCTGTCCTGACTGACCAGCCTAAACCTAGGACTGATGTTACTGGAGCTCACAGCCAGGAACGACTCAAAGTTACCCATATCAAGATTATGTGTGAGGTGAGAAGGTGGGAGAGAAGGTAAAGGAGGAGATAGAGAGGTCTTTATTACTTGTAAGATGATATACAAATCATTTTCTCATTTTCACCTTATGTGGTTCCAGATGACAATCCAATTGGAAATTTCATGACTCTTAACAGTTGATTATCAATTGATCTGTAATGTTTCACATTTGTATCCATACGTTCGGTATCTTTACCAATTAAAGGTTAGTTGCACTTCAAACAAAAAGGGAATCAAGTTCCTAAAAGAACCTTGTTTGGCCATAGTAGATGACAAAGGTAGCTGTAGTCAAGTCTCTTGAGATTCAGGAGCTGGATCCTCAGAGGTACGAGTGGCATCATGTGCACCAAGATGTGGATCTGGTGAAGTAGAGATGGAATGTAACATGTCCTTAGTCAAGGGAGAGACTAATCTCTGATAGATCAAGAGAAGAGCTTGACTGTGTCTCTGGGTTCATCTGTGCTCAGATGGAAGCCATTGACTCTGCAGTACACAGTCAGCCTCACAGCCTAAGCATAACATGGCTTCTTTTTTTGATACCGCCCCCACAGCGGAGTTTCTACTTATTCATCTGGAGATCTCGAGAAAGAGGTTAAAAGTCTAAAACGTCTGGTGAAACCTGGAGATTTCACTTCTCTAGAAATACTTCATTATTGTCAGGCTCAAAACCAAGAATGACATTCTTCCAAGCTGAGATTGTTATTATTTAACACTTACAGATGAAATCTTGCCAGACTGAAGATCCTGTTATCTCAATCTACTATATACTCTGTGAACTATTAGGGAGGATCTGCCCTTAAGAGCCCTCTAAATACAATGTTTAGTGTCCCAGAAGAGACAACTATTAAAGGGAAAGTAATAATTTTAACTGTTCATTAATTATACTTAATCTCTACTTAGAGAATTTAGAAGCCTAGTTTCTTACCTCCAGGTAGAGAGGCACATTGATTTATCAGCCAAGCTGATAAAAAGTGCTCATTGTTAATTGATTTTGTGGGGATGTCCAATATCATTTGCATATTCAAGTTTCCCCAGACTGCCATTAAGTATGAGTGCAATGAAATCCAAAATAGGCATTTTCCCCCTGATTCTAAAATGTAGCTCCTAGAATCATTAACACCTCAGTCCTGTGTATGTCAAATTCCCTGTTCATTGTAATCTGGAGACATAACCCCCCAAAATCACAGAAAAGGAATGGATAATTAAGTATTAGAATGACAGAGTCTTGGACTTCTTCTAGTCCAGGGGTGGGCAAATGTGGCTCTTTTACAACCTGTGGACTTCAACTCCCAGAATTCCTGAGACAGCCTGAGACAGCTGGCTCAGGAATTCTGGGAGTTGAAGTCCACAGGTTGTAAAAGAGCCACATTTGCCCACCCCTGTTCTAGTCCAACCACCTGCTCAAGCATTCCGAACAAATGGCTGTCCAATCTCTTCTTAAAAACCTCCAGTGATGGAGCTTCCACAACTTCTGGAGGCAAGTCCCTCCACTAATTAATTGTTCTAACTGTCAGGAATTTCCCCTTAGTTTTAGGTTGGTTCTCTCCTTGATTAGTTTCCATCCATTGCTTCTTATCCTGCCTTCAGGTGCTTTGAAAAATAGAATGACCTCTCTTCTTTGTGGCAGCCCCTTAGGTATATTAATAATGACAACTAGTTCCAGACTTGCAAAGAATCCTTCTTAGTGGTTTCATATAGATGTTAAGTAACACAGGAGACAAGAAAGAATCCTGAAATCTTTCACTATTATTTTTCTGTAGTGTCTGGAGAAAAAGGGATAAACAATTCTTGCAATCCTCTAGGTCTCCTGAATCAGACTACTATATCAGTTTAAAATTCTGGTGTAACTCAAAAAATGAATCTTTTGAATAATATCAAGCATTTATTAGGAACATACAAGCACATTGTTTTCTAGAAAAGAAAACATTGATGTGTATTTGGTTTAGGTTGGATTAAATCTCAGGAGACATTGGATAAACAAGAGAACAATATGAATGAAAATTAGGTCCTAAGGAAGAATAGCTTGGAAAGAAACTGGCTCTTTGCCTTGAGCACACAATATAAAAGCAACCCTCACTTAGTACTTCACTCTAATATCCATTGCCCATATAGTAGAAATCAGGGTTAGATTATATATGGGCCCAGGAAAATTTCACATCACAGCCTGTACTGGGTTTAGGATTCCTTCTTTTCCTTTCCAGCAGCTAACTGCTTCTCCTGAGGTGATTCAAAGAATGAAAGCTTCCTGATGTCTTTTCCCTTTTTTGTTATTGTTGTTAGTCACAAAGTCGTGTCTGACCCATCGCGACCCCATGGACAACGTTCCTCCAGGCCTTCCTGTCCTCTACCATCCCCCGGAGTCAGTGGTGGGATTCAGCCAGTTCGCACCACTTCAGGAGAACCGGCTGTTAACTTTCTGAGCAGTTTGGCAAACTGGTTGTTGGAAGAAATCATTAGGGCAGAGAACTGGTTCTTAAATTACTTGAATCCCACCACTGCCCGGAGTCCATTTAAATTCACGCCTTCTGCTTCAGTGATTCCATCCAGCCACCTCATTCTCTGTCGCCCCCTTCTTCTTTTGCCCTCAATCATTCCCAGAATTAGGCTCTTCTCCAGTGAGTCCTTCCTCCTCATTAGGTGGCCAAAGTATTTGAGTTACATCTTCAGGCAATAATCCATGAAGAGGTTTCCCTTTTTATTTAGCCTCAAAGGGAAGGAAGTTGTCCCTTAGCTTAGGGACTGGTCTTCATTAGTCTACATTAGGTTTTACTTAGTAACAGGGATGGGAGAAGCAGGGACTTTACCACTTGTGTCCCTGTGGTTTCATCTTACAGGGATATTTAAGAGCTTGCCCTGCTAGAGGTGCCCATCAACAAAACATTAAAAATCATGCAAAAGAAGAACGAACAAGGGAGGAGTCAGAAACTTCAAGAGCTATTAAAAACATTGAAAAGGACTCTGTGAAGAGTCAATTTGTAGGAGCAAAGACCTCATCCTCAAAATGGAAATATTAAAGTAGCTGTGCCTTGTAGAAGGCATACATGATTGTTCAGAGGTTATATGGAATTTATGAGATTATCAATAATGTATCCACAGCTACCTTTGCCTGGATGGATGCCCTTTGGAGCTGCTGTACCAAGTCTTTGGTTTCCCTTTGGAATGCTTTGCAGAAGCCCCTCCCCAATACAATAAAACAAAACATAATCTTAAGAGACCAACATTTTAATTATCCACTATTTTGTCTAAAAATACATTTGCATAAAGAAATGATCACATGATTGATAAAAGAGCCTTGGTAGTACAGTGGTCTAAGGCACCCTGTTATTAAGCTGGTTATTAAGACCAGCTGCCTGCAATTACTGCAGGTTTGAATCTCACCAAGGCTCAAGGTTGACTCAGCCTTCCATCCTTTCTAAGGTAGGTAAATTGAGGACCCAGTTGTGGGGGCAATAAGGTGACTTTGTATAAATATACAAAAGGATGAAGGCTATTGCTGAGCACATTGTAAGCCGCCTTGAGTCTCCAGAGAAGGGCGGCATATAAATCAAATTAAAAAAAAAAACCAGAGCTAAAATGTGAATAAAATATTTAATTGCTTTAATTAAAGTTGTGATGATTAGCTTTCCACAGGATTGAAAAGATAATAGCTCAGTAAAAAATAAAATATAGGAACAAGATTAAGTGTGTGTATACATAGACACTAAGGCACCTACATATATGAGGGACTGGAATAATAATGCTTTTTGTTTTCTCATTTTTTCTAGAAAGGGCAGTACACAATTGGGGGTACAGCAAGATTCCTCAGTTTGACTGACTTAGTGGAACATTTTAAGAAGACAGGAATTGAGGAGGCATCTGGATATTATGTATATTTGAGACAGGTAAATAAGCTATTACTTATCAGACTTATCTCTGAATTGTTCAAAAGGTAAATTTCATTATGTTGTCCAATACAGTTTATAGACGGTGATATAGATATGTAAATTCAGACATTATCATGTACTATGTGGGTGTATCTGTAATGTATTATGTGTGTGTTGTGTACTGTATTATGTGTGCTTACTGTATTATTTATGTGTACCTGTAAATGTAATATTATTAGTATCAACAATATTATTCTCAAATTAAAGACAATCTATTCATGATAATCACACAGCCAATTGTGCTAATAAGGTGCGCATATACAAGGTAAATTAATGAATTCTAAACCACTACTGAAATTTAGCATCAGATACATCCATAAATCTTAACTTCATGTCTTTGATACTTTTCATTCATCAACTGCTTTTCTCAGACTCTAGTTTTGCTGTAATAATTAGTCTTAACATCCTGTACAGAGAAATAAGTTAGATTTGCACAAAAATAAGATGACTATGTGATTTGTTTGGTTTTGGTTTTGCAAGTTCTATACAATCAGTCATTGTGGCTTATAGTTTAGTAGGATTCATGAGCCTAGTCATAGTAACTTATTCAATAAAACATGACTAAGATTATACTTAGAGTGACATGTAAGGTATAAACCTACAATTTTCCCCAAGTATTTTGTTATCAAATTTGAAACAAAATTCATATGGTATGTCCAACTATAAAATGTCCATTTTCCCAAAGTCAGATTGGGAAATGTGATTGATCCCTGCAACTCTCTTTATCTGCCTTTGTTATCCAGTGGTCCTTGCAATCTTAGTCTGTCTGCACATTTATCACATTTGCAAACAAAGTTCGGGGGTTGGTTGCAAATATGGATCATACTTAGTTTCTAAGAAAGTTACAAACCATCTGCAGGCTTCAGAGATATTCTTGGAAATATAACTCATTGCAGAAGCTAATGCTTTGCCTATAACCTGCTAGTTTCTTAGTATTTATTTGTTTTATAAATTTAAGAAAAGATAAACAACATTAGGTTGGAGTAGGCATCTGACCAGTGACTAGTGAAATTGATAAGGGAAATATCCATGGGCACCTTGGTGCTCTTACTCTCTGTCTCAACATTCCATTTTTCCTTTTCTTTCTTCATTTCATCCCCCCATCCCCCTCTCCAAGCCTTTCAATGCCACTCGAGTGAATGCAGCTGACATTGAAAACAGAGTGGAAATGCTCAAAAGGAGGAGTCAAGCAGAAGAGGCAAACAAAGGTGGTTTCTGGGAGGAATTTGATGTGAGTAGAGTTTTCTGCAGTGAACTATTCCTCATGTTTTAGCCTCAGAATTCAATGCTGCAATCCCAAGATATATACATTATTTCTGGAACCTCTAAGAGCCCCAGTGAAGATGGCTATTGGGAGCTGTAATTCAGCAACGTCTGAAAGCCAGAATTTCCTTACCCGGAATACCTAAGAAATAGGACTCAGACCAATGATGTCTCAAGCAGAAATTCATTTCCTTATCATAGAAAGCATCAGTCCTCATACTTTCCTGATGTGAGGTAGCCTTAGCCAACAGGGACGTAATCAATAGTCATATAGTAATTGTGAAATACAACACATCCATTAATTGAACAATTTAAACATTTGAAGATTTATTTTTCCCCATCTCTTTTTAAAATATAGATGTGCCTCTTTTCTTCAGCTGCCAGCTGCATTACTAAAACTTATCTTCATTTCTTCCTTCAGAGCCTGCAGAAACAAGAAACGAAGAACTTGTATGATCGACACGAGGGTCAAAGACCAGAAAATAAGATCAAGAACCGCTATAAGAATATCTTGCCCTGTGAGTTTGGTGTTCAACTTTGCTTAGCCTATGCATGTAATACAATCAGATAACTACGATGTAAATACTTCTTCTGCGGTTGAAATATTACAAGTCTGTCTCTGCTTTTCAAAACAAAAAAAATCCATAAAAATATAAAGCATGGAAGCAAAAGTCTGGTTAGCACTTTATTGCATGTTGCACAACCTTTCATAGATATATTGCCTTATGAACTAACTTTTCTCCTCATGGATAGTCAAATTACTTTTCTTCCAGTTTGGATGCCCAAACATTTAAAGGAAAACTTTTTCAGTTTGAGCAACTAGCAAAATTATTTATTTATTTTTATAAAATTTTACTTGAGAATGAAAAAATGCTCCATATCAGAATAAAATAATATAAAACTGGCAAATACCTTTAAACAATTAAAACAAGACTATATATTAAAATAGGGAAAGCATGTAAAAAATGGAAGTAGAAAAATAGAGACCACCTTTGGTGGGAAGGTAACAGCGTTCCATGCACCTTTGGTGTTTAGTCATGCCAGCCACATGACCACATAGACGTCTTTGGACAGCGCTGGCTCTTCGGCTTTGAAGCGGAGATGAGCACCACTCCCTAGAGTCGGGAATAACTAGCACATATGTGCGAGGGGAACCTTTACCTTTATATATTAAAATCTAAAACAAACTAACAAGTCAAGATAAATGTGAGAAAGTAATGGAATGTGACTAAAACGAGAGAGGGAGGAGCAATAATGCAATTCAAGCTCTTTGGGTTTCTTCCATGGCGTTGGTGAATAACCTATTTCTTGTGAGAGTAACTCCTGCCAGTCTCTCCTTCCCAGGACTATGGTTCTCCCCTTTCCTCCCCATCCCTTCAGCTGTGAAGTCATCAGGGTACTGTGGCTACAATGGGTATGTTTGGTATATCAGCTTTGTTGAACTGCTGTTCTTTTTGCTCACTGCCACAGGCTGCCTGCTGAGGGCTTTTTTCCCCCTATTCTCTCTCCTTCCCTGGATGGAGAAGGAAAGGCACATTACCTCTGGTCTTTTCTGCAGGATGTTAGAATCTCCTTAAAAAGAAAGAAGTAGAGGAACTGAATAACAAAGCCTTGCATTCCAATTAAGTAGTGTTATTGAGGTCAGAGTATTTGCCAGTGCTATTTTGGAAACAAGAATTTCAGCACTGTGTTTTCAGGTGCTTCAGATGGGTCATAGGAAATAAAAACTGTCTCCTGCCATTTGTATCTAGAAAATTTACTAAAGTCCCTTTCACAAATTGTGTGATTCTTCAGTGACGTTGCTTGTCTTATCTTCCAGTTGACCACTCCAGAGTTATTCTTCAAGACAGAGATGTGAATATTCCTGGGTCTGATTATATCAATGCCAACTACATCAAGGTGAGGATTAGTTTACTCTGTAATATCTGGAGAAAAGAAGGGGTGGGAATTTATTTCTTGAGGTTTTTTTAATCTCATCTCTTTATTTCTTGGCAGAATGAACTGTTCAGTCCGGAGGAATGCAGTAAAACCTATATTGCCAGCCAAGGTTGCCTGGAAGCCACCATTAATGATTTCTGGCAGATGGTATGGCAAGAAAATTCACGCATTATTGTGATGACCACTCGGGAGGTGGAGAAAGGACGGGTAAGTAGATAGACAGACAGATGATAGACAGATAATAGTTAGATGAAAGATAAATAGAAAGAGATGGATGGCTGGATCGATGGATGGATTGATGGATGGATGGATGGATGGATAGATAGATAGATAGATAGATAGATAGATAGATAGATAAGACAGATAGATAGAGAAAGAGAGAGAGAGAAAGGGAAGGAGAGAGAGAGGGGGAGGGAGGTTGCTAATCTCCAAGATATGAGCTCAGCATAAACAATCTGTACCGATGAGAGAAATTCAGTGAGAGGACCAAACAGCACAGAGATATGCTTCATCATAATTCTTCCCTTAACATTGAATTGGACTTCCACTAAAATCACTTCAGCTACCCTAAAAATGGCTTCAAAGTTGCACTTAAGGAGAAACCTGTAAACTTGTTTAATTGCTTTTAATGAAGGTCTAAATTTAACTAATGTTCCAATGGTGCTCTTTCAGTCCCTCTGCCTTATCTTTTTCTGGTTTCCTAATAGAATAAATGTGTTCCCTACTGGCCAGAAGTAGGAAGCAGCAAAGAGTATGGGCCTTATATTGTGGAAAATATTGGAAATCGTGAGGCAATAGACTATAAACTCCGACAACTTCGGCTTTCACCAATCAATAATGTGAGTACCTGAAGCCTTCGAACATTTTCCTCTTGCATCCAACTTTGACTCCAAATCTTAGTGGGAACTAACAAATGAAAAGGAGACAGAGGTATAATACTCTTTTTTCCCCAAGTTTGGTGTGTCCATCCTTTGAACTAGTCTGAATAGGAGTCCTTTTGATGATGATTACACACAAAAGATCTTGGCTGAATTGACACCGCTTGATCTCCTTCCAGCCATTGATTGAAAGCATTCATTCTCAATGGTGTTTGGCATCTCAGTGCAATCTTTCCTAGAGGTTTGTTTCCTTCCCTCCCCCACCTGTTTGCAAGGGCCAAATATACTGACAAATATTTGCTAGGGTTTGGGTTATGGTGGATTCTAATGTAGACAGCAGCTCAGAAGAGCATAGACATAGCACAGGAAGCCGTATCCACATCCCTAATAGGTCATCTGGAAGAACTCTTAGCTCAACTGGGGAATGAAAAGGCTTCATTTTGGGCAGAAGCAGCATCTCCTGGGAAGCCACCTTTTTCTCTTCAAACCAGTGGTGGAATCTGAACTGGTTTGCCACCGGTTCGCTGGCCGCGCATGCACACTGCAAACCAAGCGCACATGCGTGGGCATGCACACTACACACCAAAAGGAGGCTTGGGAAGGTAAGTAGAACAGCAAGGGGGGATCAGCTGTGCCACACGATTTAGATTCCCTAAAAAGCAGGATTTCCTGCTTTCTAGTGATTTTAAATCACGTGGCACAGCTGATCGTTGGAAATACCGGTTCAGAGGAACTGGTAGCTTTTTTATCAGTAGCGTTTTTATCACTACCGGTTCACCTGAACCAGTGCGAACTGGTAGCATTTCACCACTGCTTCAAACCCCAGTGACAGAATTAGTTTGTCTACAGCAGGGGTCACCAACCTTTTGGACCTTCGGGACCACTAAATTCATAATTTTAAATCCCACGGACCACTAATATGATCTGCCTAATGACCAGCTGGGTGGGAGTGGCTAGGTGGTCATGTGACTGGGTGGGTGTGTCCAACTCTACTCACCCCTCCCCTCCCAGCCACTTCTCGCCTCCCTGCCTGGGCTCCTTAGGGCCCCAACAGGAAGCAGTTATTGAAGCTAAGCAGACACCACAAGAAAGAGTTGGCAAAACAGCTCAGTTCAAATTGGATCTGACTGAGAAGGAGGCTCAGTAGAAGCACCTCACTGAGGACTACGAGCATAGGCTTTCCAAGCAGAGGGAAGACCTGCGGGAGTGCAAGGCCAGGTACAGGCGCCTGGAGGCTCAGAGGTCTGAGATGGTCAGCCAGTTTCAGGCCATGATGCAATCCCATTGGAACAAGGCCCCCCGACTCTTTGCCATCAGTTTCGCTTCCCTCCAGCCTTCGCCCAAAGCCCTGCACCAGGAGGCCGAAGCAGACCTCAAGTCAGAATTTCTGTCCCCCTCTGACCCACACACAAAGACCCTGAGGGGGGGGGTCTCTCTGCAGTAACACAAATGTTCATTGCACGTATCTGTCCCAGGGGCCATAGTTGGAGGACTCCTGATTTAGTGCAATATAAAAAATGCAAATAATTTTTCTGCGGACCACCAAAATTTTCTCACAGACCACCAGTGGTCCGCGGACCACCAGTTGGTGACCGCTGGTCTACAGCGTAAGATGCCATCCACTGCCATATCATATGCTGAGATGGATGTGAAAGTAATGCAGTCACTCCTGAGGAGGAGAAATAATACTCCCATGTCTCATCTCTCTCCCAACCTTAGTAACTTTTCAATAAAAAAGAACACCACCACAAAGGGAAAAAAGAAACCCCTCTGTTCTGATGGGAGGCATCATTCCTTTGAGTCCAGTTGGACAATGGGAGTAGAACTCCAAACAGCATCACTGGGCCCAAGGGTCCTGCTTTTCCTCATTGGAGAATTATATTAAAGAGAAGAGGGAAGAGAACATGAAAGTTTAAAGGTCTAAAAAAAAGCATGTGTTCTTCAGACATTGCTGACTGAATCTGCTCATTTTGTGGATTCATTTGGATGCATAAAGAAGCAGATGGAAATCAAGTGGACAGAGCTAACCTAAAGGTGTGGGTAAGTGCAGAAACAGGCAATGAAAAGAAGTGGAGTTTTGCATTTCTCACCTCACAAACTGGGAGAGACAACACAGTAGAGGGATGGCAGTTCAGTCTAGACCAGGGGTTTCCAACCTTGGCAACTTTAAGCCTGGAGGACTTCAACTCCCAGAATTACCCAGCCAGTAAAGCTAGAACACATCCCCTCCAGCAGCCAACACCCAGAGAAGCAGGAAACCATCAGAAACAATACTCTAATGAAGGAGCCGTTAAGAAGGAAACGTGCTGTATATAAGGTAATGAAATGTCTGCAATAAAACAATAGTTTCAGGGAGCATCAAAAACCCAACATTTCACACTTAATGAGCTGCATGATATTTGTGATGAAAGTCCTGTAACTATATTTTTAAAACTGTTTAAATATTTTCCTTGAAAATAATATCATTTCAGAAAAATAGAGAACTACTATTTTAAAAGTCAGGAAAAAAAATGAAGCAAAATTGATCTGTGCATGCAAGTGAACAATACAAGGTAGCAGGGTGAAAATTATTTTTTCCTCTTGGTTCCATCTCCAACTTAATACAGGATCCATTTTTCAGTGTTACAAATCCCAGTTGGGTGTTTAAGAGAAGGAGAAGAAACATTTATTCCTCTTCCTTGCATCTTCTAGTGTTGTTTTTAAAAAGTGTGCTTCATTCAGAACACTTTAGAACAACTTCATCAAGATTGCAAGCACTGTCCTTTTGCAGGAATATTCTGCCAGATTTTTTGGGAAAGTGGATCTCAAGATACCCTTTTTAATTTATTTGCTCTTTGGCACTTTCTTTGGTCCAAAGCTTTAACACAGAACCTGGTACAACATCTGAGATACAATATTAGATGAACCCATGGTTAATGGCAATGAATAAGCCATTATGAAGCCCAATGCATGGAGGCCAAATGTACCAAGGGCTGGAACATCTGTTCCTTAATGGGACTTTGGGCAGGGGAAGCATTCTTTGTCCTCTTGAAGTTTCTGGCTGGCTGGCTGGCAGAAAAAGAAAACTAATCTTCTACTGTCAATATCGGGAGCTTTGTGGGTGTGTTTATTAGTTTCTGCAAGCACGACGGAAGAGCAGAAACAGCATAGAATAGAAGGAAAAACAGCAGACATGAGGGTGTGGTTTTGTATTCATATATTAGTCTGAACTGGTGTCGTGTTTCCTGCCTAAGCAGGGGGTTGGACTAGAAGACCTCCAAGGTCCCTTCCAACTCTGTTATTCTATTCTATTCTATTAGGGTGAGGCTGTGAGAGACATCTGGCATTACCAATACCTGAGCTGGCCAGACCATGGAGTGCCCAGTGAGCCTGGAGGGATTCTTAACTTCCTTGATGAACTCAATCGGATGCAGGAGAGTGTCCCAAGAGCTGGACCCATCATAGTGCACTGCAGGTGAGTGATCTTCTGGTAATGAGGGCGTATTGTGAAATATACCACAAAGAAAACTCTACATGCTACTGAGAATTTTATTTATCTGGTATCCAGCAAAACCGACCATGTTTAAAGATTATCTTCTTTTTAAAAGTTTTTATCTTCTTCTAAAAAGATGATATGAATCAATACAAACTAATAAAAGTAAAGAAAAAAGAAATCAAAGAAAAAGCTAAAAGTGCAAGAAAGGGAAAAAGGAAATAAAAAGAAAAAACAAAGAAAAAAAATACAAAGAAATGACTTCAGATCTTTATAACAGCTACAAGTATAATTATAAATTTACCACTTTCTCTAAAGCTACAACATACATATCTCTCTTCTTTCTGTAATCTATCTTGGCTAATCATCAAAATCATAAATGACATAATAACAGAATTGCAAGGGATCTTGGAGGCCTTCTAGACCAACCCCCTTCTCAAGCAGGAGACCTGCCTATACCATTTCAGACAAATGGCTGTTCTTTAAAACCTCTAGTGATGGAGCAAACTGGATGCAAGCTGTTCCACTGAGTAATTGTTCTCACTGTCAGGAAATTTCTCCTTAGTTCTAGGTTAGATCTCTATTTGATAAGCTTCCATCCATTGCTTCTTGTCTTGCCCCCAGGTGCTTTGGAGAATAGTTGACACCCCCCTCTGTGACAGCCCCTCAAATATTTGAACATTACTATCATGTCACCCCTAGTCCTTCTCTTCATTAGTCTGCACATACCTGGTTCCTGCAACCATTCATCATATGTTTTAGCCTCCAGTTCCCTAATCATCTTTGTTGCTCTTCTCTGCACTCTTTCTAGAGTCTCAACATATCATACAGTCTCAACATATCATGGTGACTCAACATATCATACAGTCTCAACATATCATGGTGATCAAAACTGAATGCACTATTCTAAATCATGTGGTTGCAGGATTTGGAGTTGGCTAATCTAGAGAAAAGAAGGAATAGGGGTGACATGATAGCAGTATTCATTTGAAGAGCTGCCACAAAGAAGGGGGGGTCAATTTATTTTCCAAAGTCTGAGAGGACAGGACAAGAAACAATGGATGGAAACTAATCAAGGAGAGAAGCAACCTGGAATTAAGGAGAAGTTTCCTAACAATTAAGACAATCAACCAATGGAACAACTTGCCTTCAGAAATGATGGGTACTAAATTGCCAGGGCTGTCTTAAGGCATGGGCCTGATGGGCCTGATGGGCACTTGCCCGTGGGCCCCACGAGTGTAGGGGCCCCATACTAATCTGTGTATGTTAACCCTTCAATGCACCTTGTATCATATAAATACAGCAACTGTATGGCTTACTGAGTATTATTGTGCTTTTCAAGCCTCATGTATTGTTCAAATGTTTATCATGTGGATTAGTTGTTGCTGCACAGCATGTTTTTAATGTTTCAACACCAATTTTGTGGGAAGTGCCAATAAAATGAATATATGTTTACTTTTATTGACCATTTACATTTTTATTCCTGTGAATAGTCATAGGGGCCTCAGTACACTATTTTGCCTGGGGCCCATAATGCTGTTAAGATGGCCCTGTTAATCACTGGAGGTTTTAAGAAGAGACTGGACAGTCACTTGTCTGAAATGGTTTAGGGTCTCCTACTTGAACAGGGGGCTGGACTTGAAGACCTCTGAGGTCCCTTCCATTCTCTTTCTTTTACTAATGCATATGCCAACCATTTCCCTGATTTGTTTGCAAACTCAAAAGTTTTTTTGCTTTTCATTTTTCTTCCAATTTCTCTTGCTATTAGCATAGATAACTGTAATTGTAAAAGCTTAATTTGTTAGGAATTTTTTCCTAGAATTTTTAAAAATTCTTTTCTGTTTATCTCATCCAAAATAGCTTGTGTTTTCTTTTGCCTCTTTTTTTGAATTCATTATTATGTCGTAAGAAATGACCGCTGATAAAAGGTTTTGCTTCCAGTGAAGGTACTTAAATCAGTTATCTTTGTTAAATTATTTTCACAAAATTATTTAATTTCTTTTTACAGTCCTCCACTATTGTTTCTTTCTGAACAACATTTACATCTGTCTCCAGCTTGAATGCTGGAGTAGAAATGGAATAACATTGAAACTCCAAGAGGGAGATACTGTACTAATGGACAGAGTGGCCAAGCAAAAAGCATTTCATCAATATTTTTCTAACTTGTATAAAGCGAATGAAATCTCTCTGGAAGAAAATTATAAAAGAATACTTAAAGCAAGGGTGGGGAATGATGGTCCTTTTATGACTTGTGGACTTCAACTCCTAGAATTCCTGAGCTAAATATAAAACAAGATAAGAGAATTGTGGGAATAAAGATTTAAAAAGAGACTTAAAAGTTAAGGGGTTTTGAAGATGATTTGATGTTGGTTTTGGCAAATCCTTTAATGGAATTGAAAGATTAATGGGAAAACTAAACATTGGTGCATTAGCCAGTTTTAAGATCAACAAACAGAAGGTGAAGATGTTAACAAAAAACATGAAGAATTTATGAATAAAACAGATTTTAAGAAGGAAAAGAAAGTAAAATATCTGACATCACCATGACAGATATAATTGTATGCCACTTAAAATAACTATGTTAAGCACAGTATTAATTTTAAAAGCTATGTTAGGGTTAGGATTAGGGTCATTAGGATGATGATGATGATGATGATGATGATGAAGATGACTCAAGCCGCCTTGAGTCTTCGGAGAAAGGTGGCATACAAGTTGAACAAATAAATAAATAAATGATATCCATTAAGTCGAGTCCAACTTTTGGCAATTCTCTGGTGACATAAACATATTGAAATGTGCCTATTTTGTGCCTAGAATGCACTCCAATGCCCATAATCCCCATTTCTTCCTTTTTCTACAGTGCTGGGATTGGTCGCACTGGGACCATCATTGTCATTGATATGACTGTGGATATGATTTCCACTAAAGGTGAGACCAGTTTGGGTATCTGACCTTGGATTGGCTGAAGCTTCCATTTGTGCTTCCCACTAGTGACCTGCAAACCTTTGATATACTATGAGAAAAAGGGAGGAAACACCATATAGGGAGAGCCAAGGATCACTTAAGGCTCTCTCTCTCCCCCCCGCCCTCTCTCCCTCCCTCCCTCCCTCTCTCTCTTTCTCTCTCTTAACGTGCAGAGCACATTAGGATGAAGTAGAGAAAGACCATTAATTAGCTATGACAGGGAAGTTGCTACATCTACCTTTCTGGTGATCGTCATTTCTAGGCATTTAGAGCCAAACTCTGCATGTGGACATTGAAACTTAAACTCTGATCAAGTAAATATTTAGTGTATCAAGGTTGAAATTCTACAGACTTTAAGGAGGCTGCTACAGGTATCTTTAATCCTGTTTACATCTGGTAATGAACATAAACAGGTCATTTTTGCAAGTATAATCAGTGGGATTTAAAAGGGCTTAAATGTTGCTGGATTGTTGTTATGACTTAATTAGTAATTAAATCTTTTATTAAATAAACTTATCCTTTCATATTTAGTGGTTTACAAATTACCTTAAATGCTTCAGAAAAACAGCCTAGAAATTCTGAACATGTGTACTTCATCTGAAGAAACTACTGTAGTGCTTCTGTGTAAATATTTTACTTATTTATTTTTATCCCACCTTTATTTTTATCCCACCTTTATTACTTCATAAGTAACTCAAGGTCTGCGAACATACCTAATACTTCCTCCTATTTTCCCCAAAACAACTCTGTGAAGCAGGAGTGTGAGTGACTGGCCCCAAATCATCTAGCCAGTTTTCATGTCTAAGGCGGTGCTAGAAGTCCCCGTCTCCTGGTTTCTAGGCCAGTACCTTAACCGCTACACCCAATGGGTTCTGCATGTTTTAACCTGTTTTCCTATTCCTCTTTTCTCTTTCTCATTGTGTTCCAGGACTGGATTGTGACATAGATATTCCAAAGGCCATTCAAATGGTCCGGTCGCAGCGCTCAGGAATGGTGCAGACTGAAGCTCAGTATAAGTTCATCTATATGGCCATATGCCAATTTATAGAGGTCACCAAAAAGAAGCGGGACATTATGCAGGTAGTGGATCGAAGGAGGCATGCAAATGCCATTCTGTTACTTTGGGTGGTGATTGTATTTTCCTCTAGAGAAGCAGATTGTACCCACCAAGATAGTTAGCTCCCTAGCAAAGGGACAATAGCTATGGCACATTCATCTTCTAGCAGCCACGTTAGAGACACTTGTTAGAGAACCAAGCTGATTTATCCTCATTGGCTGAGCCCTTGTCATCTTCACTAGCTCTGCAGTAATCAGTGGATCTTGACCAAGAGACTTGCCAGTCTGAGTCACAGCAAAGGAGAGATTTCAAATTCCTTCACAGACTAGAGAATGGAAAAAGAAGAATGGATGGTGGGAGAGCGGGTGTTTGTTTTGGTTGTGCGGGGAGACTTCAGCTTCCTTCTGTTCATATTTGGCAGTTCCTTGCCTTCCATACAGTAAGAGAGTGCTCAATGAACAACAAATACACCCCCCCACACACACCGGCTCTAGCTTTACTTTTACTCATTTTCTCCCTGCTGCAGTCTCCGAAAGGAAGACTAAATGAATCAGAGTATGGGAATATCACCTACCCACTTGCCCAGAAGACTTCACATCCAAAGATTTCTAGAAAATCTTCCAGGTAAGACCTTTGTTCAAAGCAAGCAATGATATTTATGAAGACAATCCAATGTTCTGAAAGTGGTAGATATTAGATAGTTAACACCATTCTTTGCTGGAGCAAACTCTAAACTATATGCAAGTTTCATATCTTAAAAAATGTTCAGGAATGTTGAATTTAAACTGCATAGAAGAAATTAAGAAAATAATGGATATTTTCCTGGTCTCTATCAGTGACATACGTAACAACATCCTAAACTTGTTGTGTGTGTACCACTCTTCAAAACATTCTCTCTTTTTTGGGGGGTACTATGATTGAAAACAAATATCTATATGAATCAAAACTTGGGAAACAATGTCCTAAGAGATAAGTTGAAAGATTTAGCTTGTGGGGGGGGAAATGAAAGGGAGTCATGATGGCAGTCTACATCATGTTTCTTGTCACACACAATAGAGATTACGTGTCTCTTGTTGCTCTAAAATTTAATTTCATTAAAGCCGATTAATGAAAGTTGCAGGAAAATCACTTTCAGCTAAATGTTAACAGAACCTCTAAGACTATGAAGTATTTAACAGGTCATCTTTGAAGCGTCTTCTTTGCTGATGCTATTTTAACAACAACTTGGCAATCTGATGAATTGAAAGAATTCTGAAACTTGATCCTGTGTATATGTGAAAGCAAATGATTGATGTGCAAAGTCCAGTCCAATAATATGACTTTGTGCCATATATGTGCTGCATTGAAAGGTTATTTTTTTAAAATGCTACATAACCTGCTCTATGTATGAAGAAGCCATCACCTTTCAAAATAGCAGAAAGCACCTCGCTTTGACTAATAGGTACAGCTATCTACTGAATGGGCACAAAACTGGATTTAAATAAGCTGCCACATGTTCTCAGAATTTGAATAGCTCAAATATATTTTGAGGCCACACTCTGGATCTATAGACTCTCATTTATTCCTTTCCACCCCATCTCAACACACTCTTCTTAGTGAATAACTTCCTTATTTTTTCATGTAAATCAAATCATATTTGGTCTATTTATGCAAACTGATTAAATGTGAGTTGCAAAAAAAAAACACAACAATAACAACATCCCAAGCCAAACTGGATTGAAAGCCAATATTTAATTGTTGCTTTCTTGTGGGTCATCTGATAAACAGAAAGCAACTATGTTTTTCCTTAAAGCAAGAAGGAGAGGAGTATGAAAAGTTGCATGAGGCTCATGCACATAATAAGACAATGATGATTCAACATTATCTATGAACCTTGTTTGTCATCTTTTGCTCTTTTTCTCATTATACAGGCAAAGGGAGGAACCAACCCTGTATGAGAATTTAGACAACATGAAAGGGAAAAAGGAAGAGAAGGGTCAAAAACCATGGCCATCTGGGAAAGAAAAGAAACCTAAAGGCTCTTTGAAGAAAAAGTAACCATCATTGGCTCCATTCGCAGTGATCATTTGTCCTTGCTAATAACAATTTTGTCTAGAGGTTTACAGAATTGTAGAGAGCTGTCCAACACATTTTGGTCATTGCATGGAAAAACCCAGCTGGCACTTTCTCCTTTCATCACTTCATTCTCTCTTGTCCCTTGGTCCCTTTCATATATTATTTTAAATTATCGTAGGCCACTTAGATGTTTATTTCATTTGCATGTAGAATTTTGCACCCAGTGTAATTGTGCAGATTGTTCTCAGCCACCAATTTATTGCCTTGATTCCTTCGTTACCTCCTAAATTTCCCCATCTTTCAGTACAACTACTAGGTAGATCTCTGCTGTTTTTGAGGCTGTGGAAAGTGCCTCCTTCTTTAGTCTAAAAACTAAAACACCTGCTTGCATTCCCTAGACCTCTCCTAAGAGGGCCTAGTCCTTCCCATTTTCTATAATGTACCCCTTACTAGGTGGGGCAAAGCTTAGTATGGATCTGGAGCTGGCAAACCATGTACTTTTGCTTTGGGCCATTCCACTTATTGGACCCAGAGGCTGAATACAGTGCTTTTCAATAAGCATTGCTTCCATAGCTTAAGCTTTCTAATCCAGTTTCTTCCTACTGTTTGTTTGAAACTTAATCAGATCAAAGCTGACCATGTTCCATTTACAACTGGGAACCACAAGCTCAACAGCTATCTGTTTATTCACCAACCTTTTGGCAATTACACTCTGTAAATAATAGATTGGGTTGCTTTACTCTGTAAATAAACCAGATATTTGTTTGGTATGTGCCTCCTTTCACTTGCTCAATATATCTATTTAATATATTAATATATCTTAATATAGCATAGATTTTAATATAGTCATGGCCAGGAGCCCTATGCGTAACTGTGGGTTGTGCGCTAGTTATGCCCTTTCCAAACCAAAAATTCCGTACTCATGGTAATTCATGCCCTAGTCACCACCTGTCTTGACTATTGCAACTCATTCCGCTACATGGGGCTACCCTTGAAAAGCATCTGGAAGCTCCAGGTTGTTCAATATGCAGCAGCCTACATGGTTTTGTGCAGACCTCAGTGTGCACATGTATCACCTCTCCTGCGGGAACTGCATTGGTTGCCAGTTTGCTTCTGCCACCCCCCCATTTTGACACTCCTTTGTAAGGCCCTGAAGATTTGGTTTTGCCGGTGGACCTGGGGAACTCAGAGTGGGATGGAGCCATCAACTGGCTTATTTGACTTGTGTGTTACAGCCGAGGGTGGATGGGTGGGTGGTTATTGTTTTTGTTTATTTTTTTAATATATTGTATTTTTATTGTTTGTAAACTGCCTAGAGTCACTGTGACTATATAAATTTTCTAAATAAACATTAACTAGAATTTGAAACGGATTCCATGAGGGCTCTTGGATAAGTATGGGAGTCAGGGAGGGATCCGTATGAGGTCGTAGACAAGTAACAAATCTATCATTGGCTAAATACAAACATTTGTGCCTTTCACTTTCTAAGTCTGCCACTTTTTGGATTTTTAAGGTTGTTCTCCCTCCCCCTCCAGATATGTATGGAGCTAGTGAACGTGGAACTAGTGAACATAGAGCTAGTGAACTGAAATCAGCATACATTCACCACCAGGTGGAATTGTTATATGGATATAGGCCAGTGGTGAAATCTGAACCTGTTTACTACCATTTGCTGGCTGTGCATGCGCGCTGCACGCCAAGCACATACTGTTTTGTGTGCATGTGCAGTTCACACCAAACACGTTGCATGCGCATGCGCAGTATGCACCAAAAGGAAGTTAAGTGAAATCAGCTGTGGTGCATGATCTTGGGAACCTTTTAAAAAACTTTTTAAAAGCATTTTTTACTACTGGTTCGGGCAAATAGGTAGTAAAAAATGCTTTAAAAAGTAAAAAAAAGGCACAGCTGTGCCGCGTGATAATCGGAACCTTTTTTAAAAAACTTTTTTAAAGCATTTTTTAACTACCTATTCACCTGAACCGGTAGTAAAAAAATGCTTTAAAAAAATAAAAAAAAAAGTTCCAATGATTGCGCGGCACAGCTGTGATCTTGGGAACCCTTTTTTAACCTTTTTAAAGCATTTTTTTCACTAGCGGTTCGGGCGAATAGGTAGTTAAAAAATGCTTTAAAAAAGTAAAAAAAAAAAGTTCCGATGATCCTGCCTTGCTCAGCTGATCATCAGAACTTTTTTTCCTCCGGAACCAGTAGTTAAAAATGCTTCAAAAAGTTAAAAAAACAGTTCGGAAGGTTTTTTTTTTACATTTTTTTACTACTGGTTCAGGTGAACCGGCTCAAACCGGTAGCATTCCACCCCTGATATAGGCTATATTTCAGGCAGTCCTGAGACATACCAGGTAATGTGTAATATTAAAAATAAAAGATCACTGTATTTATTCTGAAACCATTTAGTTTTCTGCATGAGTTTGAAAGGCAAGGAAAAATCAAAAGATACTTGGATTAAAATGGGCTAGGGGAATGTAGGGATCAGAAAAATGCTTTGCAACAATATTCAAGCTACAGGTAGTTCCTCGATTTATAACCATTCATTTAGTGACTGTTCAAAGTTACAATGGTGCTGAAAAACTGACTTATGACTGTTTTCATCCTTATGACCATTGCAGCATCCCCACGGTCACAAGACCAAAATTCGGTCACTTGGCAACTAGCATGTATTTATGACAATTGCAATGTCCCAGAATCATGTGATTCCTTTTTACCATATTTTTGGAGAGTCAACGAAACCAGATTCACTTAACTGTGTTACTAACTCAACAATTTGCAGTGATTCATTTAACAACTGTAGCAAGAAAAGCCATAAAATGAAGCAAAACTTAAACAACTGTCTTGCTTAGCAACAGAAACGTTGGGCTCAGTTATGGTTGTAAGTCGAGGACTACCTGTATATTGGTACTCACCCAGATTCTGTTAGAATTGGGGCAGATTATAAATATTGAAAATAAAAATGTAAAGCATTGATTTTCTCTGCAGAGCCACTGATTTGGTGGATTTCCCACTGATTCTCTATCTTTTTGTATTACAGCTCCAAAAGTACAGAAACCCCACCCCTTAGCCCACAAGATACCATAATTCCATATTCCTTGGGAGTTTTTTCTATCACCACACTACCCTCTTGTGGTATATCATCAGATTACATTATTTGAAACAGCTGGTTGAGAAAGTGTCATTTTCCTATAGCCACTAGTACTGAAGATTGAGTTGGTTAAGCACTACCCAGTAGAAAGAGAGCCTTTTCATTTTATCTACTGTAATCATTCCAATTTCCCCTGCAGCGGAAGTGTATGATTTATGTTATTATCTGATCTGAACAGGTAATTTTTTTTAAAAATTGCCACTGCTTTACTGACTTTTTTGGTGCACAGTCTATTTTATCCTGAAGGTCTTTTCCTCCCCCACCCCTTTTTTTTCTGTTTAAAAAGGTAATCTCAGCTCTCAGTGACTACTTGGACTAGGATAAGAGGGTTGGAAGGGACCTTGGAGGTCTTCTAGTCCAACCCCTGCCCAAGGCAGGAATCCTCGCACTCTTTTGGACAAATTTATTGAAAATCTCAAGTGAAGGAGCAGCCTCAACTCCAGGAAGCAAACTGTTCCACTACAGGAAGCAGCCACTGTTCTGTCAGGATATTCCTCCATATTTCCAGGTTGGATTTCCCTGACAAGCTTCCACTGCTTGCCTTATCCTCTGATGCTATGGAGAATAAATTGACAGCCCGTCTTGCTATTACGTCTCCCCTTAGTCTTCTTTGTTAAGCTAAACATACCTAGTTCCGTTACTCGTTCTTCATAGAATTTAAGTCTAGACCAAGGGTCTCCAACCTTGGCAACTTTAAGACTTGTGGACTTCAACTCCCAGAGTTCCTCAGCCAGCAAGGCTGAAGTTCATGTCTTAAAGTTGCAAGGTTGGAGACCCCTGGTCTAGACCACCTAGCATCCTTATTGCTCTTCTCGGCACTTTCTAGGGCCTCATCATCTCTTTTTTATGGGGCGACTGAACTGGACACAGTATTCCAAATGTGCCCTCACCAGTGTGGCATAGAGTTATCACTACATATAGTTCACGTAGCAGCAACAGGAAAATGGATTCACACTGGCTTCTAAGGAGATAATGACTCCCCTCTCTTCCCTACAGTCTTGTAGTTTTCTGAAGTTGTCTACTCAAATCTGAGCAAGATCCAATTCTACCCAGCGTTCTCAAGGTCAGCCAGTCTGGGAGGAAAGTCAGGTTTTAAAGAGGAATGGTTAACATCATTTGTAAGATCAGAAAGGAAACTGTTGGGAGTAGTGTACAGATGAAACTCGAAAAATTAGAATATCGTGCAAAAGTTCATTTATTTCAGTAATGCAACTTAAAAGGTGAAACTAATATATGAGATAGACTCATTACATGCAAAGCGAGATAGTTCAAGCCTTGATTTGTCATAATTTTGATGATTATGGCTTACAGCTCATGAAAATCCCAAATTCACAATCTCAGAAAATTAGAATATTACATGAAATCAATAAAACAAAGATTGTACATAGAACAACATCGGACCTCTGAAAAGTATAAGCATGCATATGTACTCAGTACTTGGTTTGGGCCCCTTTTGCATCAATTACTGCCTCAATGCGGCGTGGCATGGATGTTATCAGCCTGTGGCACTGCTGAGGTGTTATGGAAGACCAGGATGCTTCAATAGCGGCCTTCAGCTCTTCTGCATTGTTCGGTCTCATGTCTCTCATCTTTCTCTTGGCAATGCCCCATAGATTCTCTATGGGGCATTCAGGTCAGGCGAGTTTGCTGGCCAATCAAGCACAATAATCCCATGGTCATTGAACCAGGTTTTGGTATTTTTGGCAGTGTGGGCAGGTGCCAAGTCCTGCTGGAAAATGAAGTCAGCATCCCCATAAAGCTCGTCTGCAGAAGGAAGCATGAAATGCTCCAAAATCTCCTGGTAGAAGGCTGCGTTGACCCTGGACTTAATGAAGCACAGTGGACCAACACCAGCAGATGACATGGCTCCCCAAATCAACACAGACTGTGGAAACTTCACACTGGACTTCAAGCATCTTGCAGTATGCCTCTCCATTCTTCCTCCAGACTCTGGGTCCTTGGTTTCCAAATGAGATGCAAAAGTTGCTCTCATCAGAAAAGAGGACTTTGGACCACTGAGCAACAGACCAGTTCTTTTTTTCTTTAGCCCAGGTAAGACGCTTCTGACGTTGTTTTGTTGTTCAGGAGCAGCTTGACAAGAGGAATACGACATTTGAAGCCCACGTTCAGGATCAGTCTGTGTGGTAGCGGCTCTTGATGCACTGACTCTAGCCTCAGTCCACTCCTTGTGAAAGTCCCCAACACTTTTGAATGGCCTTTTCCTGACAATCCTCTTCAGCCTGCGGTCATCCCTGCTGCTTGTGCACCTTTTTCTTCCACTCTTTTCCCTTCCACATAACTTCCTATTAATGTGCTTTGATACAGCACTTTGGGAACATCCAACTTTTTTTGCAATTACCTTTTGAGGCTTTCCCTCCTTATGGAGGGTGTCAATGATGGTTTTCTGTACAACTGTCAGGTCAACAGTCTTTCCCATGATTGTGATTCCTACTGAACCAGACTGAGAGACCATTTAAAGGCTCAGGAACCCTTTGCAGGTGCTATGGCTTAATTAGCTGATTAGAGTGGGACACTTTGAGCCTAGAATATTGAACCTTTTCACAATATTCTAATTTTCTGAGATTGTGAATTTGGGATTTTCATGAACTGCTAGCCATAATCATCATTATGACAAATCAAGGCTTGAACTATCTCGCTTTGCATGTAATGAGTCTATCTCATATATTAGTTTCACCTTTTAAGTTGCATTACTGAAATAAATGAACTTTTGCACGATATTCTAATTTTTTGAGTTTCACCTGTATTTATTACATTTGTATGCTGCCTGAACTTCAAAGCTTGACTCTACAATGGTGCTAAAAAGACAGAAACTTCTGTTCCCATCTGCACATTTTACAATTCAGAACTGTGGTTTATCATTGTCTGGCACATCATGGACTTCCCACTTGTATGCCAACAAGTGTAAGCGGAGTGGAAATATTTCTTATTCACCTTCTAGCTCCTGCAACTTAGATTTTGTTGACACTGCACTGAGAATCCAGGCAAGGTCTGGGATCTGGCAAAGCATCCTCCAGCATCTTTATTTACAAGAAATTCTCTGGGCCTTGCATAAAACCTTGCAGACATGGATATGGAAAATATGTCCACCTTTGTGGGGAGGGTCACAAGATAAACTAGAACTTCCTGGGAACAACAGAAAACAATTCAAGTTGCTTTCAGGTAGAATAGTTGCTTTGACTTTTCATGCTTAATATACCAGCCATTTTTATGTTAGGGCTTCTTCTTATAGCAGCCATTTTGTGAAAGTATCCTTCACATGCTTTAACAATCCTAAATGTGCCCAACAGGCCGAATTACCACATTAGATTATTCCTTTTCACAGACACTGGTAGCTATTATTTATATAGTGTTTTCATTTAGAGAAAACAGTATACTTATTTTAAAATAAAAACTTGAAAACTATCTGCCAGCAAATATAATTTTTCTCTTAATACAGCTTTTAAGGAAGAATTCTCAAGATAATAGGGAAAGAAAAGTTAAACCAGTTAACCTGACATTCAACCACTCTTCCTGCCAATACTTTGTTATTGCACATACCAGATTTTTAATCAGGTCTGTGCTGAAGTATGATTGATTGGCTTTATGTCGGTGGGTGGTATGGTAATGCAGTTTGGTCAAACATCATTCAAGAACCAGTTGGTGGTTAAAGGCAGGTGTGAAATTGAGAGACTGTGAACTCGTCCTTAGTGCCCCCCACCCCACAAGCTAGCTGTGTAGCTATGGGCTACTCTTTCCACCCTAGGAAAAAGGCAACAGCAAAGCACTTCCAAATAGAAGAGCAAAAACTGATAAAAAGAAAATATTCTTGTGTGGAAAATGGAAAATGCAACTACTCTGAAAGAAGATGGGGAAACCCTCAGTGTTCAGTAGCAATGCACTGCCACCTGTTCTCCATTTCCTCACAACTACACGCATGCTTTAACACAAGTAGATGTTACAGTGAAGCGATCTTTAAAAGTATTCAAATGGGTACTTTTTCTCCTTTTTGCGTAAGTACTGTCTGCTGAAAAGAAATCCATCCCTTAAAAATGAAAACAAACATAATCATATCAGAATGAGTTTTGGACTTGATTTTATTTAATAAAGATGTGAATCACAAGGCAACCGAAGTTACATAGATAAAGTATCACAGCACTTGCAAAAGTCCTGTGACCCATCTATTCCTGAGATGAGATGTTCAATAGGGAACAGGGAATGGAAAAGTAAGTCAGAAATGAAAAATGGAAGAGCCAGGGATTTTATATATAAGGCATAACACAGACCCATCAGAAACTTAATAGCAACTATTTGATCTACTTAAAAAATCAGCCCCAATAGGGAAAATTGCATAATGCAATGCTGTTTGTTTCTCCCAGTAAACATCTGATCCATCAGGATGGGATTAAGTATCTAAGGGAACTCCATTCAATAAAACCAATTCTTCTTCTTATTGATATTCTCAGAAAAATGGAGCCACATTAGCTAGAAAAGGTCCTTTAGGGAGGGATGAGTTGGGAAATTGACAAGGATGAAGATGACAACGGAAAAGAAATCCCAAGTGAATATTTATGGGCCTCAAAGGTACAGTATCCAAAAGCCCAGAATTCTCATTCTGTCAGTCATCTGCATGGTTCAAAGAGGCAATTGCTGTTTCATTTCTTTGTCTGTTTTATGACAAGACTGTCGCTGGAAGAAAAACAAAGACATAACAAAGAACTGTGAGAAACGTACCACAATATGGGCTTGGGAACCAAGCATAAAATCAAGTTTTAATTTTTATGGTTTAACACAGAACAAGAGTAATTTTTTTTTAATTTGATTTATATGCCGCTCTTCTCCGAAGACTCAGGGCAGCTTACAATGTGCTCAGCAATAGCCTTCATCCTTTTGTATATTTATACAAAGTCAGCTTATTGCCCCCACAAACTGGGTCCTCATTTCACCTACCTTAGAAAGGATGGAAGGCTGAGTCAACCTTGAGCCTTGGCGAGATTCGAACCCTGCAGTAATTGCAGGCAGCTGGTCTTAATAACCAGCTTAATAACAGGGTGCCTTAAACCCCTGTACTACCAAGGCTCTTAAGGGTTTAAACATATATATATGTAATTTGGTGGAGTAATTCCTTGAGGCAGAAAAGCATATTTGTCCTATGCTGTTGTTTAATTTCTACAATGTTTTGTAATTGTTGTTTGGATATAGAAATTCTGTATTTTTTCTATTTTTCTTCAGCCTGCTCCATGATGGGAGTAAAGTTAATTCAGCTTTGGATAACTGATTTTGTTAAGGGAAGAGAGACAATGATGTCAAATGTCTGAGAAATTTACTCTAAATCCCTTTGTAACCAAACCTTGCCTGATTAACTCATAAAATAATAATCATTTAAATGAAAAATGCTAAGAATGGAACCACTAGAAAACCTTCCTTTTCTTTTTTTACTTCATTTATGGAAGACTATAACAAGCTGTTCTTGAACATGTTCCGTCCTACTTTTTTAACATTTTGTCCTAATGTCATCATCATCAATTTTATATGCAACCTGACTCTTAACAAATCTGGGTGGTTTATAAATCATTAAACACTATTAAAAAGAAAGAAAACCCCAAATGAAACATAAAGGTAACAGCTTACTGTATTAATGAATATTTTATATAAAAGATTCTTATTTAAATATAATACAGGCACATAACATTTCACATTACTTTCTAAACTACATATCTTTTTAGATAAACATTTAAACAAGGTCTGCTCAATTCATGTGAAAGATTATGGGTCCTTCCTCCGTACTTTTATGAACACCATCTAATTGCTATGAAACTATTAACGGAACTGGAATACCAGCTAAAGATTGCTGTCATAGATGTTCTGGGAAGCTATACCTAGTTTGTTCATTTTGGCACTTCACTTTCTACAGTTTGAAAGTAAGTACAATAACTTTGTAATACTATTAGCCTGGAGAAAATATAGCTTTGAATTCAAAACTTATTGTACTTTGGAGATGACAATGACCACATTTTTGTACCCTGGATGGAGTGCTTGGTCAAGCTGGACACAGAGCAACTTTCCATGCAGTTTCAGCTGAAAATCACTGGAGGTTTTCTATTTTCAGCAGAAGAAAAAGGAAGAGTGGTGACTTAATCTCCTCTTGATCCCACTATTTGTCAGTTCAAGATTTCTCCATAGAAATAAAAAAGCATGTGGAGCTTAAAGTTTTTCATAAACTGACTTTCTCAAGGGGGAATAAAAAGTTTGGATCAGCCTGTCCTCCAAAGTGGGTGGGAAAAAACTATGCAAAACCCATCCAGGCAACTCTTATTAAATTCATAGTTCCTGTGGTTGCCTATAAGCTAGAATCAAGCATCTGTGGGAGACTGTTCATGCATCAGGGCAATTTAACCTAACAAGGTTCCAGAATCTACAAAGAAGAGCCCAAATTTATTCTTCTGTAGTTTCTTTTTCCAAAGAGCGAAATCTCATCAAACAGCTATACAGACATACTGTTCAGGTGGAGAAGCCAACTCCGTATCTTACTTTCTGTGTGCTTCTTTCCTCACCACTATAATTCCCAGCTCTCTAGATGACTTCATATTTGCCATGGTCCTGTTTTACATCTATCAAAATCTAGGAAGATGATTCATCAAGACTTTTAACTAATTAAGGTTTGTGTATGGATAACATAAAGACATTGCAGAAAAAAGCACTATTTCAGTTGATGCCTTCTCAGAACAAGAACTTCTCTTTCACTCTCACAAGAGTGGGACTGTGTATTCCAAACAACAGATGCTGCAATATCTACCGCCTACAGCTTTTATAAATATATCATGTAGCATTACCAAATGAATCAGAAATAACTTCAAGTCATTTTCTCAAATTAAAGACTGTATGAAAGAGATGTGTCTTACCTTCCTCTGGATCCGGATCAACACATAGTAGCACCAGAAGAGAGAGGACAGAGAAGAAAAGGATTAGAAAAATTTACAATGGCTGCTAAACCTCAGTGTTTATGACACATGCTTTGGGACTTGGATTTATGCTACACACAGAGAGCAAGATATATTATTACGTTTATATTCTTTGCTCTTCTTCAAAAAAGCAGCATAAAATAAACAGCTTCCTAGTCCCCATCCCACCACTTTTCCAGAGGAACTACAGTCTTTTGAACTTTCCCTAAATCATCTTAAACTACAACTCATCACTGGGAAAAATCTAAACTCTGTAGATCAGTTACTTGGATATTCACAAGCCACTCACCTTGTAAAACTTTCCTCCTGTAGATTAAGCACTAAATTGTCAGCTGTAAGATACACACGGTTTTGAGATGCTGCAATCTGTAAAATGTTCAGGGCAGTGGATAAAAAAGGCAGTTAGCAAAAATCCTGAAACACATGGGGGGGGGGGGGGTTGGCAGAAACATACCTAAGCACAGAAGTTTCTTTCAATATTTAGAGGATCCTTCCCTAATCTCATCCCCTCCAGGGGTTTGCAGCTTTAATTCCCATGATCCCCTTCAAGCATGGTGCAGGAACATAATGAAGTGTAGTGTAACCAGAATGGAGTGGGTTGGGAAAGACTGATGTAATAGCACCTAAACCATGAGAGTCACCATGCACAAGAAAAAAGCGAGGTCTCTGTAGAAGGATGCTATGGACAAAATTATCTCTTCCCTTTTGCAAGTTTATTAATTCTTTTGATGTCCTCAGTATGGGCTGTTTGATCAGATCCCAGAACACAGACAATGGGTGTGGAATTTTAATTTGTTTTCTGTCACAAATTTCATATAGATCCAGGTCCATCAGTATTCTAAACGCCCAAATTCATTCTGCTTCTCCATCTGTTTTTGTTCCTGCTGTGAGCCTTTTCCTAGTCTGTGACACATGTTCTGCAAGTGACCACGACTGGGTATAGCCCACTGAAATGATGTGGGCCTGCTCTTACAACAAGAGTCAAAGTCTTCTTGGCTCTTGCTAAGATGGGGGAGATCAGCAGGCGCTGATGGTAAAAATGGACATCAGGAGAAGCATATCATATTCGCCTTGCATTCATCACTTGGCCTGGTACAATGTGAAAGCAGCAGCTGAGGGTGTACATGTCTACATATGTGTGTGTATATATACATGAAAGCAAATCCACTAGTCTAATACTCACCGTTTTGGAGATATTCTGGGCAGCACGGATCTTGCGCAGCTTGATGTAACCTGGGTTCTTGCTGAGGGCTTCTCCAATGTGAGTAATCAGTTAAGGTTGCATTTCTTAAAAGTTTTGAACTCAGGCTCATCTTTTGCCATCCCCTCAGCTATGTTTAAGTTGAATCACTTTACCTGAAACCACACTATGTGAAGATTAGCATGCTCTGGCAGTCTACTGCTGCATCCAAAGCACCTGAAACCTGTAGCAATCTTTCCCCCTCACATCAAAGCAAGGATATCATTTTAGCAGCTGTGGCTTCACCTTCAGCCTGAACAATCTTCTGCCTTTGTTCTTGCTTTGCTTTTTCCACAAGGAATTGTGCTCGCTGAGCCTCCTGCTGGGCTAGAGTACAGAGAAAAATTAGTAACTTGGCAAGAACCAGAGTAATGTAATACACATGTGGAAATGCCAGGATGATGCTAATTATTTATGGTATTTATTAAATATTCAGTCACAAATAAATTACTGGACTTTTCAGCTTGGAAAGCCAAATATAAACCTCCAGCTTTTTGGAAAGTCTTTAATTTTATATTCTGCCTTTATTATTTTTATAAACAACTCCAGCCAGTGAACTTATCTAATACTCTTATTTTCCTCACAACCCTGTGAGGTGAATTAGGTTGAGAGTCAGCGACAACCACAAGGTCACCCAGCTAGTATTACAATGGATTACATGATATTACAATAAATAAACATTATTCTTTATTTGAAATAAATCTCCCCAAACTCTTCAACTCATCAACTGCTTCATAAAGTTTCAGATTTTTCATCATCCCTCAAATATTTATATGAAAATAATACTGAACTAATACTACAAACAACAACAGATAGGTGAATAAAAATACCAAAACCAGTCTAAACATCTATCTGACTGTGGAATCAACCATAATAATAAAAGAGATAGTGAGACTGACCATTTGGAGAACCCCAATTTAAAACAAGAGCCCAACCTTTTTTCATGCAGAGACCTAATATAGCATTTGAGTAATGTGCTGTAGGAAGCATCATTTTAAGAGTGGGATTAGAACACTAAATAGTTTTTCAATTCTTCCAATTGTTTACATTAAATTACAATATGACTGGCATTAAACTGATCTCACTTTAAAAATACTTTTATAATATTCAACTTTAAAATTAACTGATTTACACCTACACCCTATTTTATAAAAATTATGTGGGAAGTAAATTCAATTAATGTAATGGTCTCAATATTCCACTCTAGCTCATCTTCAAATTAAATTGATTTCTTATCAAACAAAATGGAAAAAACCTAACCACTGAGTGATCTGACATTAAATCACAGGTGGTCTACTGTGGATAATCTGGAATCCAATTCAGGAGAATGGAAGAGCAGGAATTGAGAACAGAGGGGGAAAGTATGGCTGCTGCAGAAAGCAAAAGACAAAAGAACCAAAGACAGGAGCCAACATAATATAGGTAGGTTATGCTACAGTCTATGGCAAGAGTAAACGCAAATGGTTCAAATGACGAATCCATGTGAATCATGGAATAAACAGCCCTCCTTCAAAAAAAACAGGCAATTAAAAATGACATTGGAAAATGGTGTAAAGTGTGCCTTATAGTGTTCTTGTCAATCTTACCAGCAGTAACCATAGGTGGTGTCTGGTCCTATATAACAAAGTAACATGCTACATAAATATACTTTTGTGTGTTTCTGTTCTCTCCTGTTACATCTGTGTGCATGTGTGCACTCAGAAACTCAAGGTGGACAGCATACACCCTATTCTGGATTATAAGGCAGGAGAATTGGTTAGTACAGAATTTACCAATACTTTGAGCAGCTGCCCACCTGCCTCTCATATGTTCATGTGTTGAAAGAATTTTTCAGGAATATTATTCCCCGCAGCCCTTTGTTAGCATGATCTTATTTTCAAACCATCTTCTTTTTTCTGGTTTCTTCAGCTGTTACAGTTTCCTTTAACTTAAGCATCAACTCACCCACTTGCTTGGATTCAACTGCTGCTGTGTATTCTCGGCTAAAACTCAGCTCTGTGATAGCTACGTCATCCAATATAAGGCTAAAATCCTTTGCTCGCTCCGTCAGTTCCCGTCGGATAAGCAAAGATACCTAAAAAAATAAACCCACAGTTCTTGCTCAAAGGAATTTCCCTTTGCCCAGAAAATCACAAAATCATAAAAATCATAGAATCATGTTGTTGAAGTGACCATTTAAATCCTTGCACACTATCCCTTTGGTACAAGAACCTACCCCCTCATGCTCCAACACATCTCAGCAAGAGGACTCCAACACCTGTCTGATTCAATTCTATTGTTAAACTGCTGTTTCCGTTTGATATTTAAACATAATATGCCTTCCTGTAATTTTGGATAGTGGGATGAGCAACATTTAAATCTAACAAACAAACTTAAAAAGTCATAAATCAGAACTGTCTTTTAAAGTGTTTTTTCCTCAATTTCAGCTTTTCAGGTATCTGAAAGATGCTATCACATCCCCATCACTTTTCTCTTTTAAAGACATTTTTGGCCTCCATGTGTCTGGTTTTTGCCCTCCCTGGCCCCCAGGAGCACTCTGCAGGCCTCCCAAGCTCTCTGTGCATCCTGTTTTTGTGAAAAAAAGGACGCACAGGATGGGCTTTCGGGAGGCCAAAAATGGCTGTATTCGGTGTTAGAGGGGAAAGAAGTGTGTCTTATACTCCAAAACGTATGGTAAATATTCGCTATCCTTTCAGTCTCTTTTCATAATACCTTGTTTCTAATTATCCAATGGTATTGCCTTTTTCTGACCTTATTTTGTAAATTCTTACATTCTTAAGAAGAATAAGTTTTTCTAAAACGATTGGCCATAATTCTTAAAGAACTGGGCTTAATACTGGTTTTTCAAGATGGCTGCCGCACAGTTAGTTTCTTTTTCCTCTTACCAATGATCTGCTAATTTCACTGCTAAAGCTGGTTCTTTGGCAGTGCTGCTTCCTGGTTTTGAACAGGAGCACTTAGGAGTGAGCCAACTTTTGGACGACAGTTGATCAAGTGGGCAAGGGGGGTCTTGAAGATTCCAATTCTCTCTGGAAGTGATCAAAAAGTCATTGGGCATATCCATCTTCCCATCAAAGTTTTGTTTTCTAAGCACACTGGAATTTTAACTTTCACTTTTTGACTTCTTTTATTTTGCTTATTGTTTTAAGTTGATTAATGGTTGGGTGCTGATTTATTTCAACCCCTTGCTGGAGTCTTAATTGCTTTTTCTCCCCCCACCCCGCCCTTTGATATATGTTGTTCTGGATATCCTATCCCTTCCATAAACACCATGTTTAGCTAGGGATTGAAAAGTTCTCAGACTCTCATTGCTGGTTTCTGTATTTTGTGAATTTGCAAAGCACCTGGAGTTTATTTCCATTGAACTTTTCTTATAACCTTGGATTGAAATATAAAGACAAACATACTTGTTCCCTGGATAAATTTCATAGATTAAAATGGCTGAACAGTTTCTGAAACCTGAGAAAGCAGGGTAGTGAAATGTGCAGCTCCTTAGCTGGATTCCTTCTCGAAAACTTGACAAACTTTAATGATTGTTAAAAGAATGTTAAGATCTAAAACTTTATCTTTGGATATGGCTGAAGATACACAAAAGGACTTTGATCCAGTTCCAGATCAAAGAGATAATTTCATGGCTGGAGAACCAGCAAAGTGGATTTTATCTGCTGTTTCAAAGTTTAAGTCTGCACATTCTTTTAACTTGGCTTTGACAACAAGGGAGAGAGATAGATTCCTACAAAGTCTGAGGAAGACTGGATGGATTTATTACAGTTAATTGGCAATTACTTCTTAGTGCACTTTGATTGTAAGATAAGACCTATTTTGGAGACTGAATTTACTATATTAAATAACAATTGACTAGAGAGGATATTAAGAAACAAACATGGATATTTGATCCAAGATGATTTGTTTATAACTTTTGGGATGATTTGAGATAGATAAGATGCTGTAGTACGAGTGGATTGCAATAGCCTGTTAACAAAGAGTTTTGAAACTTTAATTTTGTTTTGTTTTACTAATATTTTAATCTTGTTTTGAATAAAATAAAAACTTGTGAAAAAAAGAACTGGGCTTAATAATCAATGCAGGATCTGAACAAAGCAGAATAAAAAATATCCTAAAACTACATTTAATACTTTTGCAGTCACATTGCACTACTTGTCTATGCACATCTGCTAAATTTCTTGTCTAAAGGAAATTTGCAAAAGATCTCATTTATTCCCTAAATAATTGCTTAATACATACCATATTTTTTGGAGTATAAGACGCACTTTAGTTTTTGGGGAGGAATAGGAAAAAAAAAAATTCTGCCTAATAGTATTCCATCTGGCTAGCGTCCTTAGTCTGGTCAGCTTCAGCACATTAGTTTGCTGGTTTTGAGCGTTGGAGATAAAAAACAGCTTCTAAAGCACAGCTAGAAGCAATGAGAAAAGCAGACAAAGTGCAGAAGATCACTTCACTCGCTAGCACCTCATTAGGGCTGAAAAACAGCTTCTAAAGCACAGCTAATCCTCGGAGGGAACACCAATGAGAAACCTTCACTTGCTAGCGCCTCATTAGGGCTGAAAAAAAGCTTCGAAAAAGCTACATTCGGAGTATAAGACGCACCCAAATTTTCAGCCTCTTATGGGGGAGAAAGTGCGTCTTTTACTCGAAAAATATGGTAAATCATCTGCAATCAGCAAACTATTGGACACAGCTGTGAAAAGTAGGATTAAGTGCAAGAAGACAGGTCTGGTATCAGAAAAGGACAAACCTGAGCTCGTTGGGTAATGAGCTGTGATGCATTAAACTTTGCTACCACACTTTTGAGTACTTCATTGACAATGGAAGGAAGAACCCGTTCTTCATAGTCTAGTCCAAGTCGTTGATATAAGCTGGGCAATTCTATAGCATTGGGTCTTGATAGAACACGCAAGGAGATATTCACCATCTGCAGATCTAGAGTCGAAATTAAGTCAACCACAATCTCTAAAGTGCATTTTATTTCTCAAGTCTGATTATATATCCAATTACACCACCCAGAATCAATTATTCTGAAGTTCTTAATTTACATTCTGGCCAGAGAACTGTGTCCTCTTCCATGAAGTACAAACAGAAGGATGTCAAAACTGATACAAAATGCAAAATTCAAAATTATGGAAGCACAAATCCTATCTACTACATAATGCACCACTCATAGATTTCAATGATTTTTTTTAAAAATTTTGATTTATATGCCGCCCTTCTCCAGAGACTCAGGGCGGCTGACAATGTGCTCAGCAATAGCCTTCATCCTTTTGTATATTTATACAAAGTCAGCTTATTGCCCCCACAACTGGGTCCTCAATTTACCTACCTTAGAAAGGATGGAAGGCTGAGTCAACCTTGAGCCTTGGCGAGATTCGAACCTGCAGTAATTGCAGGCAGCTGGTCTCAATAACCAGCTTAATAACAGGGTGCCTTAGACCACTGTACTACCAAGACTCTTTTGTGACATCATTCTTAGTACAAGCTTCACTGCAGCATTGTTATAAAAACTAAATATAGAAAAGTATCTACATACATAATCCCGACTTCTTAGGAAGTAACAACTCTGTTCTTACCTTTGGATCCTGTTGGTGAGGAAATTTTGCGGGGCCGGGCTCGAATATCATAAATTATTGGATACTGGAACCAAGGAATTCTGTGGAGATTAGCAAAGATTATAACTGAATGAGATGTAAAAAAAATCGTATGCCTCTTACTTGGGAGATATAAATATCACCACATAACTTACACCTTACACTTTAATGAAAAAAAAATTCTGAAGGTTTTAAAAGCACTATCTTAACAGAAATTATATCAATGAGGGTTTTCTTAGGGAAACTTAAAAAAAACATATTGCCAAGCTGAAATAATATTAAATTAGATTTGGAGGAAATAGGATATATTTGGAAACATTGATATGAGGATAATATTGTTTTGAAATTCCCTGGTAAATGTTTTTTTTTCCCTATTACACCACCTATAAGGAGCCTGAGTAGCGTAGGAGGCTAATGCCTCCTACTAAGGCAGCATTTAACATCCAGCTGCCTGCAATTACTGCGCGTTCAATTCTCACGAGGCTCAAGGTTGACTCAGCCTTCCATCCTTTCTAAGGTGGGTAAAATGAGGACCCGGTTTGTGGGGGCAATATGCTGACTTTGTATAAAATATAGAAAAGTATGAAGGCTATTGCTTAATGCATTGTAAGCCGCCCTGAGTCTCCGGAGAAGGGTGGCATATAAAAATAATAAAAAATAAAAAATAAAATAATCCCCTAGATGAGTACCTGAAATGAAGTCCCTCTGAAAGAATAGTATCCTGCTGAACTCCACCAATGCGGTTGAAGAATATTGCTCTTTGACCCCCTTCCACTGCAGAAATCAAGAGCATTCTGGTGTTATCATCATCAGTTGAACAAAAGAGAGATATTAAAGAATTAATTAAAGAATTAATAAAAGTTACCTTACCTGTAAAGACAGACTCCCGGATTCCATAGGCTGCAGCTCCAGCACCCAACAGCAACTTTAAAGCTGTGCTCATTCCACGCGGGCCAGTAGGCAGGCGGCCAGCAAAGTCCTTCAGGCTCTGAGCCATGGCAACCTTGTTATGGAGGCAGGTTCACAATTAAACAATTACACAATTCTGCAAAATTTCTTTCTGATTAAGCTTGGAGGGAGAGGTGGACTGGTGTGGTTGAAGTATTTTATGTATGCAATTATCTCTGGATAAAGAATTCTGCACTGAGAACCACACCAACACGAGTGATGCTAACCACTTATACAGACCACGATAAACGTACTTCCCATAGATAGATATCTAAACAAGATGTTATGATAAAGCAGCCCTTCTTTACTGCTAGGACGCCCAGAGCAAAAGTTAAGTTTTCATTAAGGAACATCACCTCGTGCAGAAGTTGCAGGTTTCTAAAGCCACGCACCCCCGGGGTAATGCAAACGAATTCAGCGCCCCCCCCCCCCGACTTCGTTCAGCACAGCCGTTAAATCATGAATAAAATCCCCCCATTCCACAGCCCGCCCCTTCTTTGAACGGTCTCATTAAAGCACCGAATCAACCAGCCGTTCCCTTCCCCGACATGCCTGCTGCCCCTTCACTAAAGAGAACTCATCCTCGGAGAAGCAGGCGGGGGCCCTGAAAACGCTTCAGCGCTCCTCTCAGAAAACCTCACGGCAGCCGCCTCCGAGGATAACCAACCCTCACCCTCGTTCGCCAGTCACGCCGCCGAGCTGGAGAGAAGGACACAGGAAACGGCGGGCTCCGAAAAAGCGTTTCCGGGTCAGGCGGCCGGGGCCGGAAGGGCTTTTCCGCTGGCGCAGGCGCGGCCTTCGAGCAACACGAGGTAGCCCGGAAGCCTAGGGGCGCTTCGTCATTTGCGGCTCGGCCCCTCTGGAAATGCAGCGCGTTTCCCTGCGAACAGTGCGGGGCTTGGTTTCCATCCGGGGCTGCTCGAGCGCCTTGAAGCCAAAGGGCAATTCGGGAACAGGAAGTGGCTGACCCTGGAAGAGGAAGCCGCTGAGCCCGTGGGAGAAAGGCGCGAGTTCGCCGCTTTAAAGATGGCGGCGGGCCCCGTGAGGAAGCGTCCCCATCCGGAGGGAGGCTCTGCGGACGGTGAGGGGTTTGATCTCCGCCGCGCCGGGAAGAGGCGGCTGGTGGTGATGCTGGAGGGGGCGTCGCTGGAGAGCGTAAAGGTGCGGGCAAGCGCTGCTGGCCACTGTCTGGGAGAGCGCTGGGCAAACCTTTAAGCCCGGGGAAGAGTACGGAGGTGGGTCCGGGAGGAGAAGCGGCTTTGAACTTCCCTTCCGAAGCAGTCGCCAAAGTCAAAAGCTGCTTCGGGATGGGCGGGAGTGGTTTCATCGCCTTTCTGGAAACACGTTGGATTTCATCTGCGTGAGGGAGAAAGATCCTGTTCTGATGGCAGCGTTTCTCGGCCAGCAATTCCCAAGCTGGTTATGTCCACGTGCGGAGCGAGAGCAACCACCGGAATCGTCACTCTGGATTCTGGAAATTGTAATCCCAACATTTGGACGGTTTTTAAAAAAAATGCCGGGAAGAAGAACCGAGGGGAGGTATTATAGCTATATGGAGCCGTATTATCAGAGGCGATATATGTCTTTAAGGTCATAACTAAGTATGGGATGCAGAGGTCTTAGTTTCTGAAAATACTGTGTTAGATTAAGAGCACTGATAAGGGGAATTCTCTTGAGAAATAAAATTGCCATTTCCTCCCACAAATTCAGTTTATGGAGTGCCATAAGATGCGTTATACAGAACTTAAATGTCTCTTGCTTATGAACAACGGTGTAGAATCAGAGTGTTCAGAAGCCAATAGAAAAGTTTATCTAGTAGTATGGATGGGAGCTTTTCCTAATTTGGCACTGTTTTATTGTTTTAAGGTTGGGAAAACATATGAATTGCTTAATTGTGACAAGCATAAATCCTTGCTTCTGAGGAATGGCAGAGACCCTGGAGGAGTTCGACCAGACATCACCCACCAGGTATTCTATGCAGGTTTAAGTCCAGTTTTATGGCCCACCTCTGTTCCTGAAATATTAATTGGGAAATTACATAAATGAAAAGGCAAGAAAAGGCAAGAAATGCTGGCAATTCTATTTTTGAATCAAACCAAAAATGCTCATTTTTATTTTTTCACTATCAGCTCTTTGTTTTTATATATACATACATACATACATACATACATACATACATATATGTATGTAAGTTTTCATGGGTATGTATGTGTGTATAGTTAATATTTCGGGTTTCTTCCCGTGTAATTGTGGATATATCCCTATATATTCAAATATTTGAAATAGCAACGGCAGTTACTGCAAAAGACTGCTGACATAAGCCTGATGATGGCAGATGGGATTCTGTCAAAACGTCGCTTCTACCCTTTTAGGGATATATCCACAATTACACGGGAAGAAACCCGAAATATTAACTATACACACACACACACACACACACTAATACTTTCTTCAGGAACTGTTCTTTCTCAAATATTCTTTACAATAGTCATTAATTGTTCTGAGACAGGGGTGTCAAACTGGCAGCCTGCGGGCAGGATGTGTCACGCATAGGCCACGCCCACTCCAGTTCCACGAAGGGAAAAAACAATGACGCTGCAAGTTTGACATTTGTGTTCTGAGATACTTCCTAGATTTTGCTTTCTAAATAGGTACGTGTATGATTTTCCATTTTTTAATTTAGAGTCTCTTGATGCTCATGGATAGTCCTTTGAATCGAGCTGGCCTTCTCCAAGTATATATCCATACAGAAAAAAACGTTCTTATTGAAGTCAATCCACAGACAAGAATTCCTCGCACCTTTGATCGTTTTTGTGGTCTTATGGGTAAGAAATGCAACTAAGATACATCGCCCTGAATTAAGTATACTGAGCAATGTTTGTCTGTGGATCTTTGTAGACTATTAAACTAGTCTAGTTTGGGATCTTTTACTGGTACAGGTGCACAGTCTTGCAGAATGTTTATATGGGGTAACCTAAATAGTTATATTTCCTGGTACTGTTAGTTTATAACCTGTCCATCATTTAGCATAACTTATTAAAACAATGGATTTTCCAGCACTGTTTCTGGAACATATTTGCCTTTTTGTTGAGCATGGAAATACAAGATGTTTTATATTCAGTACAAGAAGTAAGATCTTAAAGAGGAACAAATAAAAGGTTGGAATTATGCTGGGAATTGAACTATAAAAAGTTGGTGAAGTTCACTGTAATTTACATATAATTATAATTTAATGAAATACATGGATGTGATTATGTTCCATCTATTTTATATTTATGTCATTAACATTTTACCATGTGGCACCATTTTTAAAAGGGTCAAAGGCTCCATATATGGTCCTGAGTCTTACAGTCACTTGTGCTTTACATTGCAAATGAGAATCCATTCAACCTCTTAATGGGTAGACAACCTGGCTTTCTGTATGATTCTGCACTTTATCAGTCCATTGGTCTGGTAAGAAGGCTAGAGCGCCATCATATGGGTTTAAAATAATATTACCTTATGTGTGCTAAATTAAATCACTTTACCTTTCTGGGGCTGATAAATGGATATTAGTTTTCCCTGTCAGGTCATATTTAATTACCATATATACTCGAGTATAAGCCGAGTTTTTCAGCACATTTTTTATGCTGAAAAAGCCCCCCTCGGCTTATACTCGAGTGAGGGTCCCACTTACCTGTTCTCCGGTGCAGTGCAGGTGTTCTCTGGTCTCCCGCTCATCTGCGGGCGCCTGCAGCCTCTGTGGGTGGTTCGATAACTGCTGATATCACTGCTCTTCTCCCGGGCTGTGACCAATGACGTAGTCTTTATAGTCTTACCCGTGCTTAGTCACGCCCCCTTGCTCCGCCCAAGCATTGCTGAATACAAGTACCGGTATATCTCTGGTCTTGGATATACAGTACATTTATTTAGGATTTTTACTCTTGTTTTTAGCTTGGTTGCTGATTGAGCTATTTTTGAAATTTACCGGTAGCTGCTGCATTTCCCACCCTAGGCTTATACTCGAGTCAATACGTTTTCCCAGTTTTTTGTGGTAAAATTAGGTGCCTTGGCTTATATTCGGGTTGGCTTATACTCGAGTATATACGGGGTAGGTGCTTATGAATTATGCATTCGTTTGTGGAAAAAGAAAATATTCTGAAAACCACTGCTTGTATGGGATAAGTTGCAAGCAACTAACAGTATATGCTTCTGTATTCTCAATGTTTCTTTGTCTCTCCTTAGTTCAGCTGCTGCATAAGTTTAGTGTCAGAGCTGCTGATGGCCCTCAAAAGCTGTTAAAGGTAATAATTCTACTATGATTCTATAGAAGATTAATTATGTTTCTATTACCAGCTTAATCCAGCTTTTCTTCTGTAGGTCATAAAGAACCCAGTGACAGATCACCTCCCTGTGGGCTGCGCAAAAATAGGCACCTCTTTCTCAGCCCCTCAGGTGACAGACATTCGTGACCTAGTCCCTACTGCAGACCCTATAGCCATAATTGTGGGAGCGTTTGCTCATGGATCGGTAAGGCTTGTATATGTTCTTAGACTGTCTTTATTTGTTAGACAGTGATCTCACCTCCATCTTGAGGTTCTGGCAGCAAAGGTAATTCAGGTAGCCCTTGATTTACAACCACAATTGACACCCAAAATTTCTGTTGCTAAGCAAGACATTTGTTAAGTGAGTTTTTTCCCATTTTACAATCTTTGTTGCCACATTTGTTAAGTGAATCACTGCAGTTTTTAAGTTAATAACACAGCTGTTAAGTTGATTTGGCCTCTCCATTGACTTTATCAGAAGGTTGCAAAAGGTGATTACATGACCTCAGGACACAGCAACTGTCATTAATATGAATCAGTTGCCATGCATCTGAATTTTGATCAATGACCATGGGGAAGCTGCAACATGAAAAATGCTAATGTTATATTTTTCAGTGTTGATGTGTCTTCAAATTGGTCTAAATCAAGGACTACCTATATCAGTGATGGCTAACCTTTTTGCCATTGCGGGCCAGGAGAGGGGGGCGGGGGAGGCGCATGCGCGTGTGCCCACACCGATAATTCTATGCGCCCTGCCCTGTGCATGCATGCGCAAACACACACACCCCTGCTCCTGGCATGCAATGGCCTGGTAGGCCCATTTTTCTTTCTTACCTGGTTCCAGATCCTCTCTATTTATCTGGGAAGGGAGAAAACAGCCTTTCTCATTCCCTCAGAGGCCCACCAAAGGCCTGAAACGGCCCATTTCCAACTCCCAGTAGGACAGGAAGTGACGTTTTTTGCTGTCCCCAGCCTCTCTAGGAGTCTCTGGAGGCTGGGGACAGCAAAAAACATCACTTCCTGTCCCTCCGGGAGTTGGGAAATGGGCCGTTTCAAGCCTTTGGAGGGCCTCCGAGGGAGTGGGAAAGGCTGTTTTTGCCCACTGCAGATGCAGAGAGAGGATCTGGAGCCAGGTAAGAAAGAAAAACGGGCCTTCCCCAGCCCCTCCGGAGGCAGGAAACAGCCTGTTTCCCTACTTCTGGTGGGCCCAGAAGGCCCGAAAATCAGCTGGCCGGTGCGCGCATGACGCCAGAGCTCAGCTGGCATGCCCACTGATATGGCGTAGCCATCACGGACCTATATTGCCCCTTGTTATAGAACTGGATTAAGTGTCTTAACGTGAGGGTGGGAATACTAGAGGGATAGTGCTAATAGTCACTATGGAGTTGATTTTTTTGAGTGCACCAATTTACAGAGTTAGAGACAGAAATCTGTTTTCTGGAAAGTTAGATCATTTGTCTAATTTATATTCTCATCTAGATATTAATGTAACCTATATGCTTTAGAAACTTGACTGTCATTGTTCTTTTTTAGCTTAATGTTGACTACACAGAAAAGACCATCTCTATCAGCAACTATCCACTCTCTGCTGCTTTGACTTGTGCTAAAATCACCACAGCTTTTGAAGAAATGTGGGGAGTGGTATAAACTTCCTGTTTTGCTTATAGATTCGTAGCCTATGATATTTTGGTCTAACAGGCTCTTTGTTGTAAATGTTATGTACTGTACCCTTATTTATGGGAAATACATCCTTAATTACTTTTTTGTAGTAAATAAATAATTTTTGTATATAGCAGTATTAGCACTTATAGTGCTTTACAGCCCTCTCTAAACGGCATACAGAGTCAGCATATTGCCCCTAACGAATGGTCCTCATTTTACCAACCTTGGAAGGTTGACTCAACCTTGAGCTGGTCAGGATTGAACTCCTAGCAGAAAGCAGTTTCGCCTGCAATACTGCATTCTAACCACTGCACCACCACAGCTCTTAATTCATGATTAGCAATAGTTGCTGTATATTTCCACCAGGTTTCCCACCCCATTTCTTTTTCCTCCCCAAAATTATTTTAATCAAAAAATAAATATGAAACTGGTATGGAACAAAGCCCTAACTTCTAGCATCTTATTTGTTTATTCAATTTTTAGGCCCTTTAAAATGTCCTCTGGGATTATAGAAAACTTCCTGGAGACTTAATTTTCCTTTGTGATTTGCTATGCTTTTGCCATGACAGTCACATACAACTGGCAAGTCTCAAGACAGTGTTTTCACCTATACCCAGTCTAAAAAAATACTTCCCTGCTTCTCCATGAACTATGGCAAGTCTGTTGAATAAACAGTTTTGGAGGCTAAAGACCACTGAATAACATCAATACCATCACTGTTTCCAGAGGTAGCCTCATAGTCCAGTGATGCCAAACTGATAAGATATGCATACCATTTTGTTACTTGCCCTCCTGAAGATGCCTGTGGCTGTTTTGTCTCCTCCAAGTGATCAGGAGAAATAGAATTATCAGAACAAACACTTTGGCTAAAGTGTACTCACCACTGCTGAATCTGTACAACTGGTATTGTATGTAAGCAATTATCTGTACAAAAAGAGGCGTACTCGGTTGCTGTGGTGCACTTCATTAAAGGCACAAGAACAAGGTGTGAAGATAAAATGGGTAACCTTCATGTGCATCCAGGAGACAAAGTCAATCTCTGAAGAATCAGTATATCACATTTAACTGTTCCTCATTTTTACCATAAGTTACAAATAAAACTAGTAAGAATAGAAAAACAGTACCATTTCCAAAATCTGGTGAAAAGAAGCAGCTGAAGCTTGAATGAAAAACCAACTTGGACCAATTTTATCTAGTGGAATTGGAAAGTAAAAAAGTCAGGCAAATGCTCCATTCCTAGATGGCAGCTGGATCAAGTGCTTTACAATCATCTTGACACTGCAGAGGTGGAAGTGTCTGGGGAGAAGTTGAGATAAGGCAACCTGTAGAAAGGGTAAAGAGGTCTGCAGCCTGTTTCCCTTAGTTTGGGGTCTTGACCCCTGTGCTCTTTCACCCCAGTCACTGTAATACAGTTCGTCCATAGCAAATTTGGCAGGTGATGCTTCAACCATCCTGTAATAAATGCACACGTGGTACAATCTGAAAGGAAAAACAAAAGTCAACTAGATGTCATCCAAGACCACTATGCACTAGTGACTAGTCAAAAGCAGTTCTCTCACCTTTTGGCCGTTACTCATCTTTCTTTAACTTTTCTTTTCGTGGCACAAATATTTTTCGGAAATAAGGCAATATAAACAGCAATGTAAAGAACAACACATGGCCTGCGAAATAAATAGACATGTACACCTGCAAAAGAGGATGAGGAAGTCAGTGTGCTGTCTCTTTCTCCAGTCAGTAAATAGAGGGGAAATAGAGAATCGGGCTCCCTTGGTACCTTAATCCACTTTTCCCAGGTAAAGAGGCAAAATGGTACTAGAGAATATCCCATGAACATCCAGTGAATAATTTGCTGAATCAGGTAGAAGAAGGGCCTCAGTATGATGTTTGAAGCCAAAGCAGACAGAAATGGACTGTCATTTACCAGTTTAATAGCCTGTAATTACAAAAAACCAAAACCATAATAAGCTTTAGGCTTACAGTTGAACAAACAAAACATGGCTCTGTTCTGCTTACCCATTTTTTACTATCTTTCCTCCCAGAAAAATCTCTTCAGTGAGCTTATTGCCATCTCACTCTAGCAGTAGTTGCTTCAACAATCATTTGGTATTTCAATAAATTATCACAAGTTGCCGATCAGCCTTGAACTGCTCAGCTTGAAATTGTCCTGGGTTCATCAAGAGACTGTTTCCCTAAGCCAATGTGTTGCAGCTGTCAACCACCTCAAAGAATGTAATCTGCATTTATTTATTTTCCTGCATGGATTTACATTTACTAATGCCTTCTGCACACTGAAATGCACAGACTTAACATTTTATTTAATTCTCTTAAGAAGAGTTCAACTTAACAACTTAGCATAAATGTGTCACTGAGGAAGCTCAAAAGCAACTTTCAGTACTTAAGAGTCTTTGCACATTGTGATAATTGCTGGATTCATCCATGTGCTAAACTGTAATCTGAAACAACCTGATTCAATGAACTGTGAATGAACCAAATGCAGGTTTAGGGGCTTCTGATCTTGCTCCTTTTACTAGAATGAAAGCAATGTCACAATGCAGGTTCCATTCCCGCTGAGCATAAGTGCAATGTTGCATGTAGAAAACAAGTGGGGCTTGCAGCACACCACTGGTTTTATCAGTCTGATTATTCTTATTTGTGCCCACGGATGCCTCAGCACAATTTTGTCAGTCAATCTATAATTCATTCATTTTAAAGTGGATCCAGATATTAAATATTATCTTAAGATAACGCTTTAAAAGGTCCTCACCTGCCGCTCCACAATGACAATCAGGAACTCCATTTGGAAGCAAACTAGATACCCACAGTGTAGCCCATGCCAGAGGGACAGGAAAAGCAAAGATAAAGCTTGCGATAGTAACTTGTTCCCCAGGAATTTCAGACGTTTGTATATATAGCTAGGAATGGAAATGTAATACTGTCAGGGCAAGTGTCAACATTATTTTGTTTCTCCAGAAAAAAAAAACACTTAACAAAGATATCCAAGAAACTGCCAACATTTTATTCTTTAACTTCAGGCTGTCCAAAATAAAGGGCAAATGTTAAAATTTAGCAGTCTCTAGCTTTGAATGGTGTGAGAATACAAGATGCTTACTAAAACTTCCAAATATAAAAGGTCCTCAGTGGGAATACCAGAAATCAGGGATACTGTTTCAGTGCTCTGAATAGCTCCTTGCTCTTAGTTAAAATAATTCCTAGAATAATTTTTTTTTTTGGTGGAAGTGGGAGGAGACTTTAGCTGCATTTCTTTAATCATAGAACAAAACAACATACATTTAATTCTTACTCCCATTCTAGGCATTGATTAGCCCAATTCTCTTAGCCTCCAGCTGTATATTCTCTGCTTTTCAAGACAAACAGCAATCTTGGGAGGCTTAACATTTTTAGAGGACTACAAACTGCAATGGGTTAGGCAATGATGCAAGCGGGCAGAGTCATATGATTGAGTGAGTTTTTGAGTTTTCTCTGTTTTTGTGTTTGTGCATTATGTTGCTCAAGTTCCCTGGGAGACCTGCAGCTGATTTTCTGCAGTAGTGGTCAAAAATACTCTGGGAGCTGCAAATTGTTCATTCAGGCTTTGCACACAAAAATCACCTAATCTCCCCAAACACAATCCTATCATCCCATCCCATCCCTCTTGCTGTCCAGCTGACTCAAACTGTTCTGCAGAAAACAGCCAAGTTATACTCACCGGGCTACCCAGTTGTTGGTGTTAGTATTGAAGGAGGCAATGGTTCCTGTAAAATAAGGAGTTGTCTCAAATGTCCAGATTTTCATGTTGGCACAAGCATCCCACTGTGGTACCTCCTTTTCATCCCTTCCATTGTAGCCTAGTCCAGTTAAGATGCAAACTCCTTCCTGGAATGAAAATAACATAGGATTATTAAGTTCTGACAATTAGATATTATTCTATCTAACCTGATTAGAAAACAGTCCTGGATTATGGGCTAGACGAAGAACAACAAGCTAAAATTAATTAGTAGCGAAGTGAGCTAGAGATGAGACTCTCCCTGAAAGAAGAGATCTCCAGCTTGATCTGGATTCACATGTGGCAGCTGTGGTGAGGAGCATAGATTTGAACAATTAAAGGAAACCCACTAGCTACAATGATTTTTGAAGTGGTCACATTCAGCTACTTTTCCCCACCTTAGTGACAGCTTGAACTATTATAACAGATTCTATGTGGGAGTAATCTTGAAAAGCGTCTGGATGATGTAAATTAGTACAAGATTTGCACTAAATTCAAACTGCTTCCTGGGTACAGGATTGATGTTATTTTTTAAACTACTGAATATGTTAGATTAGCTAGAACTGCCCTCAGCTGCCCGAGTAATAAAAGCCTAAATATCAGTTGGGAACTGTGTTTGCCTTTCACTCTCTCTCTATAAAGATGCATCTCTCTTGCAAGGGGCTTTGAAGATTAACAGATTTATGTTTTGTGGTTACTTGTTTTATTTATTTTTCTATTCAGTATATATATTGTTGTTTAGTAGCTGGGTTGGTCCTTTTCAAAACAAAGGTGACCCCAAATTAAGAAAGGAAATAAATTGGCCAACTTCCAGGCTTACCGTCACTAGCCAACAGGTAACGTACTTGTAAAGCATTATCTTGCCCCAGATCAATATATAAAAGCAGCGAAACCAGAAGGACAGTTTCTGCATTATAAGAGCACATTTGTAAAATAAGATTAGTGTCAGAAGCCAAAACATTTTTTGTATAAATACCTAGCATTAAACATTTCTCAAGCTTATGGTATAAAAATATACTTCAATATCATAAACCGATCATAAAAGTATTTTATATTTAAAGACATTTTCAAATATTAAAATAAAATCATACAGTAAATACCAAAAAAAATGTCCCCGCTTAAAAGCCAGAAGGAGCAAATTTATTTTTAATAGTCCAGCATTTAATCTTAGGTAAAAATAAGGCCAACCTCAGAACCTGAAATAGGGCACTTTCAGAAGTAGCTTTCCTGGTCTCAAATTTTGGAACAGTATTAGCATACAAGAAAGCCATGGCAGGCAAAATGTGAACTATTAAGAAATTGTTAGGATGTGTAAATCAAAGCATTGAGTACATGCATTCCCACAGAGAACATCTGCGAATTTGACTCAGGTAACTCATGAAGTGGCTTTATTGTAGATAGTAGTGATATATAGGCACTGTTTTCCTTCATCAAAAGATACTACTTATAAAAAGTTGAACTTTCAAAACAGGTGTGTGTGTGTGTATAAAAGCAAATAGTGGGGGGGGGGGAACTGGTAAAGAAAGATACTTGGTTGTTTTTCTGGTGCTGTTTTAGGAACAAGGGATACTGTTGCATTTGTATTAGCAGATGACTAAAAGCAAGCTATTCAATCTAATGCCCCTTAGATTGGTTGCATTTCAAATCTTATGTTGGTTTGAAATCCTGGAAATTTAAATTCAGCACATCTGGATGACACAAAATTGAAAAACAGTAGGTCAGAGAGCTTTATGCTGTTATTCAAAAGATGATCATTATAAAGTTTCTTGTGAGCTAAACTAATCCTAATGTAGCCAAACACTATTTTTATTCTTGATTTTATTCTCCTTAATATGAAGTTATAGAAGCCTTTAGCACTACTTACCATATAATCATCAGAGGTAAGATATTCCTCATCAATATAAGGTGATGCCACAGTGTAGATTATCATGAAGAAAGTTCCCAGAAGTAGACGTTTAAGAGCAGGAACAAAGCTGTAACAAATGTCAGAAAATCCAGACTCCCTCTAGTGTCATATTTCAAAACAAGGGGAACATGTGGTTTGGTTGAAATGGTTCACATAACACCAGCATTTCATAACTAAAAGATTATTCTGTCAGGGTTCTGCCATATTCCTGAAGAAGTGAAAATCCCCAAATGCCTCCCAATGCAAATAGTATCAACAATGTTGGGCTAGTTTGGGAGCTGCATAGATGTATCCTTAACGAGAAAGACTTTGGCAGTTGGTTTGTAGAGGCCTCAGCATGGAAGATTACCTGTTGGGTCTTTGGCCTGGAACATCAGTCAGCTCACCCTTCACCAATTTCTGATATCGTGTCATGGAGAACTGAGGGCCCACCATGAAGGCACCATAGAAATAGGTGAAGCCAGAGACCTCAAGCAAAGTAGGAACTCCCCGGACAGCAAACTGTTTTTGGTCAGGTTCTAGGGATTCCTGCACCATAAAAAAAACAACACACTAACATTAGTGAAACCTTTCCTGTAGGGTTTTGAATCTCAAAAGAACCTGGTCTTCTATACCTAGACTTTACTCAGAGTTCAGAATTTCAACTGCTTGGCATAAATAAAAACACTGTTAGGTGAAAAAAAGTAATTCTTTAATCATTTTGAATGTTATTGTAAGCTGCTTCAAGGTCTCTTAAAGAGAAGTGGTATATAAAAATAAACAGAATACTGCTGCATAAATAGTGTACAGTAGAACAAATTGTACAAATATACGGTTGTAAAATTAAAAATAAGATGAAAAAATATTTCCTTTCCTGCTACATCCTTAATGCAATAAGCATTTCAAGTGCTTGCCAATTACAGTTTTATCAGTTTATTCTTTGGTAGTGCAGCAACAGATACCAGAGGTGGAGACAACCACAGTAGAACCCACGATAAACTGAAGATTGCAGCACCTGGGAAGGTTACCAATATCTCTTTTCAAGCACTGTGCTTGTAACAATTTAACAAGCCATATGTTCCAAATGATTAAAAAACCCACTCCCCACACAAACAAGATACCCTTCCATTGTCAAACTGCCAGTAACCTATGGATGTCAGCAGATGGAACTCACACAATTTTTTTACATTACATTCTTCTTAAGCCACCTCACTGCTATTTATAGTCTTTGTCCAGAAACTTGAAGAGAAGCTGATAGAAAATTTATCTAAGCATTGTAAAATACTGAAAATAAAAAATCCAAATTGCAATATTCTCACCAAGTCAACAATCTTTTAAAGAACAATTGTAAAATCTTGGATCTATAAAAACATGTAGTAAGGCTAAACAGTTAAAATCAGAAAAGGGGGAAAAAGCATTAAATTGAACCCCAAGTTTGCTATTTCAGTTTTTGTTTTCTCAAGATCAACATTTGGAGAAAGCCCGCTTCCATCGCTCTGAAGCAACATACAGGTGATCCTCGACTTGTGACCACAATATTTCATGTTGCTAAGCAAGACAGTTGTTAAATGAGTTTTGCCACATTTTATGACCTTTATTGCCACAACTGTTAAACGAATCACTGCAGATGTTAAATTAGTAACACGGTTGTCAAGTGAATCTGGCTTCCCTATTGACTTTGCTCATCAGAAGTTTGCAAAAGATGAACACATGATCCCAGGACGCTAAAACCCAGCAGCTAAGTCTGAGTCAGCTGCCAAGCATCTGAGTTTTGATCACATGAGCATGGGGATGCTGCAATAGTTGTAAGTCGGAAAAATGGTTATTGGTCACTTTTTCAATGCCATTGTAACTTCAAATGGCCATTACACGAACTTTTGTAAGACGAGGACTACCTTCTCTGTAGTCTCAAGTATTAGAGATTTTTCCATTTTGCTAGAATTTGGCCTCTGTTAGTACAGTATGACTGCCTAATTTGGTTTTGACAGAATTAGCAGCAATTTTATTATCTTCAAATTTAGGATCTCAGAGACTGCCCATTTAACTCTGTTCCAGTGTCTGCCAAGAAGGGCTCTGAGTATTGCATAGAATGGGATCAGTGGAAAGTTTAGCTGCTGGAATTTGTATTCATACAGTAGAGTTAGCTTGAATGAAGCAATAAAATAGGCTACTAAACAAATAAAAGAAATAATTTTAAAAATACGGAGACTTTATCTTAATATGTGTTTGCCTCCAACATTCCCATGAAGAACCTTCGCTATATTTTAAATAAGTCTGTACTTACTCTGAGAAACATCCAAGTTGCATGCCTGATCATTCACTTCCACTTAGGAATGAATGTACTACAATAACAGTTTTAGCCACATGCACATAAAACATCTCATCCTTTCTTTAATTTTAGTTTGATCCATCGAATGCTTATAACTATGCAAATAAATGTTGTTAGCCTTTAACTTGACGGCTTACACTTTGAGTTTTTTTAAAGTCAGTAGTAATACTGTCTTTAATACAGAAGAGTTGGTGAATCAAATCTGGTGAACCAACACTGAAGTTCATAAGGGGGTTACTACCCTCCTTGGTCTTATTTGTAAATCTTCAGCTAAATGGAATACAATTATTTTTCTAACTGGTCAGTGATGCCATGGGTTTTTTTGCTTTAATCTTCCATATATATTTAATGGAAGCAAAAAGAAATGTTCATGATAAAGTTTGCACTGTTTAAATGAAGGAGTAAGGGTGCCACTGTCTAAGATCTATGAGATACAGGAATGTTCCTTTCTGCTTGAGTCTTTTTGAAAGATGGTGCGATAAAAACAATTGTAAGTTTTATTCTCTTAATAAACACATAATTTTAGGCCCGCTATTTGCAGCTAAAGAGATTTACCGTATTTTCCGGTGTATAAGACGACTTTTTAACACATGAAAATCTTCTCAAAAGTCGGGGGTTGTCTTATACGCCGGATGTCGTTCTCCTGTAACCAGGCAGACCAGCCCAAAAGGCTCTGACGAGCCTTAAATGGCTCTGGCGATCCAAGCTCTGATGATCCCAGCTTTGCTTGCTAATCAGGCAACTCAGCTGGGATGCCAGAGCCCTGTAAAAGGAAAAAAGTTTTCCCCCTCCAGCTTGCTTACCTTAACTGCTAATCGCAACGCTTGCCTTGCTTTGCTTGCCTGAATCCATTCCATCAGCAAGCCACTCCCTGCCTGCAATCAAGCAGGCAGGGAGTTTTGAACTTCAACTCCCAGAATTCCTCAGCCAGCAAAACAAAGCTGGCTGAGGAATTCTGGGAGTTAAAGTCTACAAGTTTTAAAGTTGCCAAGGTTGGAGACCCCTATTCTATTGGGTAAGTTTTTTTCCCTTTTGGGAGCTTTAAAAAAAATAGTTAATTGGGGTTTTTTTTAGTTGTTCTTTTTTAGACCTAGCCATTTAAAGTTTAGGAAGTTTTAAATTTAGTTTTCATATAAAAATAAAAATAAAATAATATTTGTGCAGCTTTCTGAGATTTAGTGTGTTTCTGTAGTGTTTCACTCTAACTACACAAACACACAAAATCTCACAAAGCTGTATGTGGAATTTTGTGTGTGTAAAGTGTGAAAGTTGTTTTTTTGGGCTTTTTGTGGCTGTGTGAGGTTCCTGCTTGTTGCAGGGGCCATTTTGGGTCTAGCACAGCTGCTTTTACATTGTGGGTGAGCCAGTTGTGTTGTGTTGTGTGTGTGTAAAGTGTGAAAGTTGTTTTTTTGGGCTTTTTGTGGCTGTGTGAGGTTCCTGCTTGTTGCAGGGGCCATTTTGGGTCTAGCACAGCTGCTTTTACATTGTGGGTGAGCCAGTTGATGTTTTTTAATTTTTATTTGGTGTGCGTTGGAAGAGGGGTAGTCTTATACAGTGAGTATAGCCCAAACCCTATATTTTAACAGGAAAAGTCGGTGATCCTCTTATACGCCCAGTCGTCTTATACGCCGGAAAATACGGTAAGTCTGCTCACCAGCTTGACAGCTATCTGGACTTCAATTGCTGCAAGATCTCTTTCTCCTTCATTGTGAATTTCCACTAAGTATCTACATTTCATTTTGAAGTCTCAGTCTAAATGTGTGATGATTTATATCCTATAAAGAATATTCTGGGAATGTTTTCACAACCACAGGTGATCTGGTATGAGTCACAGAAGTGTTTTTAATTTCTCTTATGATTCCAATTCATGATTAAAGAATAATGGAGGGAAAAAACTGGTACTACTCACCTCTTCCTTCCTGCCTTCATAGTAATCAATAACCAAACCTACAAAAAATATACATTATCAAACAAGAAATATGCCTATTGAACACTTTGGGGGCAGCCAATATAGAACTGATATGGATCTAGTCACAGCTCAGCTAAGAAACATCTGGGTATGAGTTGTCAGTTATGGTTTTTAAAGATATAAGAACTCTGGGATCTTCAAGACAATAAATTAAACCCACAAGATTGAGTATAAAGGGACCGGATGGAACTGCATAGATCAGGAACTGCATGAAATGGAATTACTTACCAATCATCTTTAGAGTCAAGACACAATGTGGCATGGTCCATTTGATGTCATAGTGCTCTGTGGCAGTGAAATAATAGCCAGCCATCAAATATGTCTGAAAAACATTAGCTAAAATCACATGCTGTTGCATAGATTCTGTTTTTTCTGCCTAAAATTTCTTCACAGTACTTGCTGAACCCATCAGACCCAGACAACATCAAAATTCCATAAAAAAGCATGAAGGGAGGAAGTATGTTCATTGGAGTTGGGTGGCTAAATTTAAATAAATAAATGTTTACCATCTGAAAGCAGAAGGTAGTGGCAATGGCAGTGACTGTGCGACCCATGAGCCTCAAGATGAGAAACTGTACGAAGACACATATGAGAGAGTGACAGAACTGTGGCCCTAAGAAAGTAAATAGAAGTGATTACAAACACCTTACAGACAAGCAGCATTACACATCCTCCCAGGCACCTTCCCAGTGCTCTCTTCTTCTAGCTCTCTTACCAAAGTTGAAGTAGGCAAGTGAAAGTCCTATTATTGTATTATAGATGTGGATGAGGTAGTCACTTTTCTGGAAAAGGAAGTAGCGTTGGAACAAGGCAAAGGGGTATCCTAAAGAGAGAAAACAAGTGAAATCAATACAGTGCATCTGTATTTCACAACATTCAATTATATATATTCTTATATTCTGATCTTCTATCCAAAACGTAGGCCACTTTTTGATAGCCAACAGCGATAGCTTTAGGGGAATAGGAGGCTATAAAATGAGTAAACTGATCTTACAAAATTTGGAGACTGTATTTTTGGAAAGAACAAATGGTTGTTCAACCGCTTGTTAGGTCTGTTTCTTTTGAACAATTTAAATCATTCTAGTAGTATGTTCCAGGCATGGGTTTCAACCCATCAAGTTTCAGTAATGGCAACAATGTACCTGCCCTCATGTACTAGATTTCAACTTTACCCTCTTTGTTCCTCATTCTTTATGTATATGGGCATCTGAGTCCTTTTTGACTGACTCTGCGTCTGTATTTATAATGGCAGTAGTTCTACTCTACTATAAGGTTATAGTACAAAAATGGAAACAATGTTTTTAGTTCTAAGTTTTTCATTGCAGTAGAGGCAAATATGCCTTGTAACGCCACTAGATATATATTTTTTTCCTTTTTTACAGTTGGAAAAGATATTCAGTTATTATTACAGCTGTGAATTTTTAATAAGGAAGGAACCTGTAAATGTTACATTTTCAAAAACTGCCTATCACCCAATTTAAGTGTTTGCATCTCAATAATCCAAATTAAAAGCTGAATCTGCACGGTACTCGGAAAAGCAGCTTTCACAAACATAATATTCTCCAGATGTGTTGGTCTACAATTTCCTTCATCCATAACCAGTCTTCCTTATGGTGGCTGAGGATGATTGGAACTGTAGTCCAGCACATTTAGAGGACTCTAAAATAAAAAAAATCTGTAATAAAGACATAGCCTCTCCTATATTTCATCCTTAAATCAGGACCAATTGATGCAGTCCTATGGTTTCAACTTCTAGGCATTTTTTGTTCTCTGTACAATTCCTCTGAAGAGGATTTTCTTCAAAATGTTTTGGGATCCATATTAAAAGTAGTACACCATATTTTTTCCCCATCATGTTGGAAACCACAGTAATTATAGTTTTCTATAGTAAAATATGTTTAAATAAGTTTTATGTATCCAAATCTCCCTAAACCGATTATTAGAAAATGGGGAAAATAATCAAACATTACGAGTGACTTCAAATATTAAGAGTAACAGAACTCAGGAAAAACAGTAAAATTTGCTTTGACCCTTTAATGATATGTACAAGTGTAACCCCTTACTTTCTTTCCTGACTTCTATACTGATGCGATAACTAAAGCTTTATAGATCTGCAATGCACCTCAGCATATATAGCTCAAGTTCCTGTTTCAAATAAGCAGCATAAATTTAAATTTCACTCTAAAATAGCCACAGGAAAGTTTCTATTGAAACTGTAAAAGGATTTCCTGAATTACTTCCTTAGACGACATAGTCCCCAATTAAGACAATTATTTTGTCTCCCTAATCACAATATTTTCCTATGTTTTATAATGAGATATAAAATACTATATAAGTAATCTATCCTAAGGTAGTAATATTTTAGATGTCTTTATAAAATACTTTATCTTTCTCAAGTGCAGCCTGAGTTGCAAGCAAAGAAGCCACCTCAATTCACTTCTGCTTTTTGTCTTTGGCCAGGTTACATATGCAAGTTTCACAAACTGAACTTTTAAAACAAAACATGTCACATTCTGTAATACATGTTTTTCTCTCCACTAGACTACATACTGAAAATATGGTAACCCAGCTGCCATATAATATAGAAGCAATATCATAAACTAGATTTCACTCTCTTCTGTCCCTCTAAATCAATATGCCCATCTCAAGCTTCCTGGATATGTGTTTTATACAGACATATATACATGAATATTAATACTCAGCTATTAATAAATATACAACTTCTACAAACATCTTTCTCACTTACAAAAATCCTGCAAAAGGACACTCTCAATTTGTAGTTAATTTTGAAATTTTAGGAGATATAGCCTTTGCAGAGTTAATCCCAAAAATTTTCAAATAATTTCAAAAGCTCAAATCCATATTATATATAAGCTGCCGTATATCAGGTTTAACTGGTTTTTGAGGGAATCAATTAAACTCATCAGATTGCCGAGATTTCCACAGCACTATTAAAATAGCTCAATTGCATGGGAACATTTATATAGAAAATGAAAGTGTGTGATAAAAATGTACTGAAAGAAAAAGAAACACAGCAATCCATTGCCTGTGATTTGCATTTGTTTGTTTACACCTCTGGCTTAAATACATTTATGAAGATTATAAATCTAAAATGCAATTCCCAAAAGCAGCACTGGGACAAAACAGATGCATTCTGTGCAATGTATTTGCATATGTATATTTACCACTTTTGCTTCTCAGAACAATGCCAGACTTGGGAAATACATACCCTTTTTTCAAATAAATCGGCAATTGTAATGGCAAATGTGTATTTTTAAGGACCAAGTTCACAGAACCATTCTGAACATTGTTAATCATAATGTGTGTATCCTTTGCAAGATCATCACATATGCTATCTTGTATACCTCCAAATTTTATCTACATACCCAGAGAAGCAAAGTATTTCAAAAGAAAAATGCTGATTTTCAGAATCCAAAATTATACAAGAAGCATACAGACTTCTTTAAAAGTTGCTGATGTGGAACTGCATTAAAATGAAAAACTGTAAACTTTGTAAGATTGTCAATCAAAACATTACATATTTCCTAGACCTATACATATGAATATACATTTAGTGAATACTCTGTTCCCACCAATGCACTTTTGTGCATTAAAAACTTTGCAAAATGCTTTTCCACTAATTCACTGCCAACAAAACTGACAGATAGAAACCATGGATTATGACATTCCAGCATAGGATGTTTTCTTCAGAAGTCTATTTTAAATTGTATTATTTGTTCAATACATGTATGCTTTAGTTTACAGATACTTATTTTCCAGCTTTTTAATTTAAATCTGAAGTGCTTATATCTGCTAATGCTATTCTGCTTTCATAATTTTTTAATCCTTTTTGTATTACATACCTTTGATTTATATGGATTTTTTGCCCTATAAACAATTGTAGAAATTGAGCAACAGGTTTGTAATTATTAGCAACAGATCCAAACTGTTTGAAAGTTCCTTCCATGAAAGCTGCATTGAAATGAATTATTATACAAATGAACAAAAGCTAGGAAAAGGTATCGAGTCAGGATGACTTTTTTCTGATTCCAAGTATACTATCCATTGTTCTTTCATTATTGCTTTCTATTTGTCAATAAATATCCCTTCCTTATCCCTTCAGGTTATACTTACCTCCAAATAACATTGCAAACAATCAACACGCTATTTCTGCTTCAGCTCAATGTTAACATTAAAAGAGCAAAATCATCACCATTACTATAATCTAATCTACTCAGACTGCCTGAGGTTTGGGGATTCCAATATTTCTCTATGAAGAATCACATAACAGTAACAGGGCATATACTTTGCATGCAAACATTTCTATCCCAGTGTCTACAAAGAAAACTTCACCATGATGCTTAAGCCATCATAAAATGCTGCCAATCACAGGAGACAAGACTGAATTGCATGATGTGGGATCCTGACTTGGAGGTTGGACTACTTTTTTCTCTCTCTCAGAAACAGGATACGGAACAGATTTGAGAACAAATCTTTGAGAAGATTTGAGTTCTGATGGCACCAGTAAGAGCTGATGGCAATGTAATAAACTTTTTTCAGTTCAGCATCAAATGATACAGCAATATTATTATTCCAACAAGAATATATATATAAGCTAAGAACTCCCAAAACCTGAATGTTAACCCCTATTTGACAAATGACATATAGGCAGGATACTAGAACTGAACATACATCAGATATGTCTTTTATTTATATTAAATTCCTGCTTTAAAAGCTACCAGAGGAAATTTGGGAAGTAAGCAAGCAATGGGAAAGCTAATGTGAAAAGGTAAAACCTTCTATTCCATGTAAACTTGAGGAATCTTGACAAGCCACAGTGCTGAATACATGTTCTATTTTGAATACATGAATACATGTTTCTATAATACATGGCTATTTTGAAGATCTTACACAACACCTTGGAAACCTTAATTAAGCACACACCTGAAATGAGAAAATATCTACAAATCTGCAATTCTCCCAACACATAGGTCTACAATGCAATCATCTTGGTGTTGCCTTAAAATAACCACCCATTGAGATTCAGGAACATACAGAAGTATGGAAGAGGGTGCAGCAACAGTTATCTCAACATACAAGCCCTTAGATGAATGGTTAATGGAAACAGTGAATGTAAGCACATGTACATCTTTGGATAGGCATGTTACCTGATCTTCAAAAACTGGCAGAAGTACATTAAATTAAAGTCATTCTACTCTGAGATTAGCAGAGATTACAACAGAGAGAAGCTTGGGAAACAACTAAGTAGTTTTAACTATAGGAGAGAGAACTCCCTAGATGGGAAGGCCAAGATTTCTATAAGATACAGAATTAATTACTACTGGTTCTGTCATACTGGTGAAACCAAGTAGCTTTTAAAACTTTGAGATGAAGTAAGATGCTGAGATCTATTACATAAACAAATGCATTCCACCTTTATATATCAATACAAGCGATTCTTAATTTGCTCTTCAGGGTATTCTTGACTATTAAGAATAGGAACAAAAAGAATTATGTAGCTCAAATGGATAGCATTCCATTGGCAAGATGTGCTGGATTTGGTCTCCAAAATTATATTGCTTTTCAGTTGAGAAAGCAGCACAGTAATGAACCAAAAAACCAAGTTTCCCTTCCTCAAAAAGTAATCAGTTATGATCCTAGTTCCTACTCTATTCTACAAAGTAGCTTAGGCACTCCTATGTGCTACACAGTTCTTTTACTTGAATGGATGTGAATTAGAATGGCAAAACAATAGGTGCATAAGATAAGAGGATCAATCAAGACATAGTGTTCTTTATATATATACACACACTAGCTGGATACCCTTGCTTTGCTACTTATGACCATTTTTCACACCTTACAGCCATTGTAGCATCCCCGTGGTCTTGACAGACTCTCATTGTCATCATCACCACCAACAAAGTATATCTGGAGAAATGAAGGTTGCTGCCGAGGCCCCGCCATGATGCTCCCTATCCTGTGGTAGACCTGCCCATGCACTTTGAATGTTGGCATAAAATTTCCCTCCTTCACCTCTCTGGCTCCAAAAGACGTCATTTGGAAGCATCTGTTGTACTTCCGGGCAGCAGAAAGACAGTCTTTTCCCTTTAACTGGTGTTACAGTAGAAGGAACAGATTCATCTGAACTGAGGAGGTCAGTGCAAGAAGTGAGTTGGGGCTGGGACACTTTGCAGGAGAAATTTGGTTCACAATCCGTTGGCTCAGTGGTGGTTGGTGATTGAAACACATAAGGGAATATCTCTCCTGCCGCCTTGAGTTCGGAAGCAATTCCATAGGTGGAAGGCGTAGACATTTTGATGAAGTAGCGATGTTCAATACTCTAAGGACCCCCAGACTGCTCCTGAGTGAAGGACTGGAACGTCTGCCAGTTTGACCTGACGTAACGGAATGTGAGGCAAGTGGCAGTTGGAACTTTTCATGTGGGGTGGGGGAGTAGAACGTCTAAATTCTTACCATCAGAGCGTGTTAATATACTGTATATGAATATATTGTATATGAAATACTAATGATCTGATGGTCATTTTGAAAAATCCTTTCTTAGCGAGCACCTGGAAACCAAGAGGAACATATTGCCAAATTTCAAGTTTGTAGGCTTTACCATTCTGGAGATTTTGTGATGAATGAGATGAATTTCGTTTTTACATATATAGATATTATCTATCAACTGAATGGTAACATATTAGCTGGAATGAATTTTCAGTGATGAAACAAAACTTATATGCCATGTCACTGAGCTCAGGATCAATGTGGTTTAATGTCCTCTGGTATACATTATCATGTTTGCAATTGATAAGATGGCTTTCTTTGTAGAAAATGAGAACTTTCCATTGAGCCCAAAAAGATTAAGCGTTGCTGTTGTCAACTTAGATCAGGGGTGTCAAACTCGCGTCTTCACATGACGTATCACAACTTTTTCCTCCTTCACTAAACCGGGCGTGGTATGGCCAGCATGTGATGCATCCAGCCCCCGTGCCACGAGTTTAACAGCCCTTGGATCAAAACATATAGAAGGATAACTTCTAGGGTTGAACAGTAATTAAAATAAGCAAGTGATACCTGTATTTTTTCTTACTAGTGCAAGCATTCATAAAAAATAAAATTCTTCTGTGTTTTGTAAGAACACAATATAGCAATATTAATTAAATTATAGCAGTAGTTCCATCTGGAACTATAATTACCACCTTCTCATGTTTCAACATCAGAGGTATTTCCAGATTCCCAGACCTAGGGTTCATTTTCACAATTTAGATTAACAAATTGAAACAGAACATAAGCAGTCATCTTCTTTTACGTAAATATGCATCGCTCCAACATCTACAAGCCATAATATTTTAAAGTTTTGCCAAGTCTTGAGCTAATGATTCATGTTCATTTCACATATTTAACCATCTCCTAAGAAAAACAATTCCTCATTCAAGCTTCTATTGCCGGTTGTTAACTACTGATGCAAAAGGCAGATAGAAAGGCTCATGAATTCTTAAGAAATGTCTGAGCAGAAATTGGGAGTGAAAAAGTTGCCATTCCTGAATAATAGCTTTGCTATCTTTTCTTTTGCTGTTTTTTTCCCCCGAGTTTGTTATTCTAAATTTTAATGGGACGTTGCAACCAGTGGGCTACCACAGACAGAGAGAAGTACAGTCCATAATTCCTTCACCCTGTAATAGCTAGGATAAACAGGATAAACAGAGTCGTTAACACTTTAAAGACCTATCTCCACACTTTTTTTGCAGACACCCCTGGGGGGATATAAAGGGAAAAAAAGTCCGTAGGCGTAACTTGTCATGCAAGGCTCCTCGTTCACCCGGTTCCCAGCACTTCCCAACCATTAGAGAGCTATAGGAGCCCTAACCACCCACTCCTTCGCAGACTGTCATTCAGAAGAGTTTGTTGCTCCAGAGATTTATGACAACCTGGGGCTGACGCCAGATATCTCTAAGGCAATAAGGACGACCATAATGCAAAAAAAAAAAAAAAAGGTATGTACAGGAGATCGTCTGTCAGAGCAGGCATGAAGGATCGCCCAGCCCACCGGGATCCGGTTTCACGGGGGCCGCCCCTACTCCTGGTGAGAAGCCCAGTCGCTCTCTCCCCGAGACCCCTGCTTCAATTTGACTCTGGAAAGGCAAGACGACGCGGGGCTTTTTAGGTATCCCGAGCGGCGGAGGGTGGGGGTGGGGGGGGCCGCCGGGGCAGGCTAGCGCTCTCCCTCGTGGCACCGCACCGCTCGTCCCTCCTCCTCGCCTTTACTCACCCATGAAGATTGAGACGATGAGGCGAAGTGCTTGTTCCGAACTGCCCAACGACTTCGCTATGTCGGCCAGGGTCAGGCCGAGCCCGCGCCGCACCACGGCGGCGATGGCGCTCCCGAGATCTTCCGCCATCTTCTCCGCCGGGCCACCCAACCGACTCCGAACCCACTCCGTTACCCCTTTCGAACCCGGTTAACAGCCGCGGTAGTAGTACCGCCGCGGCGGCCCCCGCACCTAAGCCACGCCCCTGCCGACTTTTCTGTCGCGACGATTGGTTTCAAGACTCCCGGCTCCCACCTTCCATTGGCTAACAGGTGGGTGAAGGGTGGAGCAAGAACTTCAACGCTTAACTGAGGCAAAGGTTAGCCACACCTTTTTTATACCCCCCCTCCCCTACGCACACACGTGAAGGGACATCTAGCTTGTTGAGAGTTGAGGGAAGCCATTTCTATTGGGAAGGAAGGGTGGCGTCCAGAGCGTGAGGCGGTTCTCAGCTTTTCATTGGCTGTCCTAAGACAGGAGAGAGCCAGAAAGGGAGGGGGTCAGGAGGAGGAGGTGTTGCCGAGGTTACTGTCGGACATAAGGAGGCAGACTAAAGAGAGTGGGCGTGTCCCCCCGCGGCAGGTCCGAAGGTTTCTCTCGTGGTTCTAGACCTGTCAGTAGTGAAGTGGACCCCGCCTATTCATGAATATTCAAGTAGAGGCGCACGATTTTGCCCGGCTTCCAGCGTGCACATTTCTATTTCTCATTTCATTGTTCTTTATTGTGTACGAATGCAAATTTATTCGTTAAAAAACACGAATGCTTAACTGTTACAATGAATGCAATACCTGTTACTATCTGCAAAATTGAATAGGCATATGTTTTAGATTTAGATTTAGATTTGATTTGATTTTTATACCGCCCTTCTCCAGCAGGACTCAGGGCGGTGAACAGCCGAGATAAAACATAGCATACAAAATTTAAAAACAGTTTAAATATATGAAGTTGGGTACCTTCCCCCCCCATATATTTCATTGTACTGTAATTAATTAAGATGGCAGAACTGAACAGATAAATTTTGTCTCATTTTGGGGGTTATTTAATACTTTTCCTAGCCAAATAGACATTTTATAAATTCTTGGATGCTTTTATAGAGTATAAAAATTAATTCAAATTTAAAACTTATTTTTAATTATTATTAAAATATTTTAGCATTCTTTATAAACACATCAAACAGAGCATTTATTCAACATTAAGTTATACTAAATTATTTTTAAATAATTTTATTACATATATATGCCTCTGGCTTGGAAATTAAATTTAAATTGGATTACTTCTGGGTTTTGTGTATATGCTACTCTGCAATGTTGCAGAGCCACATAGTGATAAAGAAAATAAAAGAAATAAAATATACACTGATAAATTTATTTTGAAAAAAATAAAATAAATATATTTATATCCTGCTTTTTGATTGCTCATAAAAATACATTTCTCAGACAATGAAATTGCCTTTAGATTTTGCAAACACAAAGAAGCAAACGGTTCTACAAGACCTAACATTGGTTGCCTAAAGGTGCAATCCTACACCTTGAAGATACCTGCTGAGAAACAGAAGGTAAAATTTGTCACACTTAGGCATAACATGGTATAATACTGTATATAGCAATAGCAATAGCACTTAAACTTATATACCATTTCACAATGTTTTACAGTCCTCTCTAAGCGATTTACAGAGTCAGCATATTGCCCCCAACAATCTGGGTCCTCATTTTACCCACCTTGGAAGGATGGGAGGCTGAGTCAACCTTGAGCCTGGTGAGATTTGAACTGCCAAATTGCAGGCAGGCAGCAGGCAGCAGAAGTAGCCTGCAGTACTGCATTTTAATCACTACACCACGGTGGCTCACATTGATGCTACAGTATCTGCCCTGAAGATATTGTCATAATACAGTGGTCAAAATCAGTAACAGACTTAGTTGGCGAAGGGGGGGGAGGGTAGAGAGGTGCCAAGAAGGAGCAGAGTTATACAGAATTCTACATTATTACATAATATACATTCCATATAAAACTGGAACAGGCACAATGAAAATGGACTTAGTGGAGAGAGAGAAATTAACCAAACAGCATTGTCATAAATTCTTATTGTAGATAATTGGCCAAGATTACAAAACTCTGTAGGAACTCCAGGTAGGAAGCCAATAAGTCAGATGATAGAGTGCATGACATGGAGCTTTTGGGCCTTTTTAAAGCAGAGGTAGTGGCTTGGGGTAATGAGAGCAATGGGCCCATTCAGTATTTGAGACTCCCAATTATTGGGCAAAAACAAATGGACACTAATGTAGGATGCAAGAAAAGTGGGAGAGAGAGAAGTCCAATACGAATATTCTGTAATTGGGATCCTCAGCACCTGAAAAAAGCCTTTTGAGATGAAGACCTACTGCCGTGATTTTATACACACAATATTACCACTCTAGTGCTGTGTCACTTATGTTTAATTTAGCTGTTAATCAAGTCATAGCTCTCTCTACTGTAGAAGCTGGCACCACACAGTCCAAGTAACCAGGCCAAACGAATAAAGAGTCCTCATCTACCTCCTCCAACTACCTGCTGGCATCAGATGAGCTCCTGTGCTGAAGAATATGGGCAAAGCCTAATTATATCAGTAATCTCCATGTTGGCTAGGTTAAAACACTACAGACAATCGATGTTTGAGAGGCTTGTTGTATGCCTTCCACTTCTAGCCAGTAAGTTTTATAATTGAATTTTGGGTTGATACCTCCTCACCAAAGGAGCTATTATTGATACACATTCATAGGTCCAAATTAAGTCATGAGGGTTTTTTAAATTATAGTTTATCGGATAACACATTTATTGTGTTCAATTGTTCATATAATACCTAAAATCAAATGTTTCACATTATAACTTACTGCAACCTGCATAACAAACTTCTTTCTCTCCCCTCTCATTTAATTCAGTCTGAAAGCAGCAAGACAGGCTGTTTGTTCAATGTCTTTGAAAGCCCAGCCTGCAGGTAAGAAAAACTTTCAGAATCCCACTCTATTGCAGGCGAAGAGAGTTATTTATCTCCTGAAAGACCAAGTTCTCCTAGGAAGAGCAGTAGGAAGCTACCGCCCAATCTGTGGGAAACATTCTTCCCTGAATTTTCTGACACCACTGGGCTCTCAAAAGGAAGGGACCATACAAGTATGGCTCTGGTAAGAGGCAGATTCCAAAAGTATTAAACCTGAGGAGGTTTAACTTACTGCCTCCCAACTATGCTTGGCTGTCCTTGAGAAGATCTATGGAAGCAGAAGGCTCCCTTGTGTGAAAGAAGAATATAGACTGTTAGATGAGTGGAAAACCCAGTGTGTTGATTCCCTCATTATGAAATTCTAATACAGAACATCAGATCAGGTTGTTGTCTTGTTGACTTCAATTGAGCTCCCTGTTTTGAGAAATGAGTCAAGCAAGACAGCCTGTATACTACCCACAGACCATCTCTGCTGCCTGTACTGTGTAGGTGTGGCAATGGTTGTGGCTTCTTTTCTTTTGCCCTAACTCCCTGTTGGGTGCTCCTTGGAGGGGACATTTTAAGTGACAGACCTCACTGCCACTGCTGATTGGGCACAGCATTTCTGAGACAGCACCGGTAGTTCAATGTGACATAGTGATTTCCAGGCCTGAAACAGTGTCTGAAGTACCCCAGTCAAAGCAGTTTTAGCATCCATATGCTTACATCCTTCTCTAACCTGTTGTGATAGGTGTGTGAACGCAGTCTGATTCCCATTATGTCTGTCTTGCCTCTGCTGGCTGATTGCTATCTTGCCTCTGTTCTCAATAATTTAGCCATCACATTTTTCACCATATTAGGGAATGAGAAAGCCCAACATTATTTTTTTGTTCTGAAGCTGTCCTTAGGTAGTACAGAAAAAACAGGAAAAATATTTTAACAACAGCATACTTAAGGACAACTTAAGGCTGGTTCACTCATGGTCTAGTCTTGAGATGAAGGAAACATTATAGGAAAAAATGTTACATAGTGCAAATGGGGACATGGCTACAAGACAGAAATTTGGAGGGCTGCCACATTTTGTAATGCCAAGCATTGCAAAGTATCATTTTGCACTGATACACTAAAAGGATAGTAAGTGACCATTCAGATTGTAGAGAATCTACTTCTTTTGACTCTGTATTTTTTTTAATTGTCTGTGTAATGAGCAGGCTATAACTAAACTGCCAGTGTAACGTTCATTTTCCCCCCACCCTACCAGTCTGAAGAGTGGAGAGCCAGTTTGGTGTAGTGGTTGAGGCACCAGGCTAAAAATTGAGAGGTTGTGAGTTCCAGTCTTGCCATCTTGCCAGCTGGCTGGGTGACTTTGAGCCAGACACTCTCTCTCAGCCCTACAAACTTGCAATGGGAAACTACTGCCAAAAATGTTGCTAAAAAAACCCCCAAGGATTTGTCCAAGAAGTCACCAGGAGTCAAGATGAACTTGAAGGAACCCACACAAAAAAACAAAAAATAATCCAGTTTGAAGCAGCCAATGTTTTATCTTTTACTTTCTGGAATCAGCTTTTCTGCATGTTTTGAAACTGCTATCAACTTCAGTGCAAATATTTGGCATGGAACAATTTTCAGGTAACTTTTATTTATTTACTTAACACCATCTATCGACTATTCCAATTTAAAATAACTTTGAAAGATACATTAACAAAGAAAAGAAAGGAAAATAGATTGGCAAGTCCTATAATTGAAGCACAAATGCCTAAAATGCCTTTTGAAAAACTGTAATACCTTTATTTCATTATTCCAAATTTATTTTTTTAAAAGCAAAGTTTAAATTTTCAAAATAAACTTTGAAAAGCTGTTAAGACACAGACCTAGAGGGATGCAATAAAATGATATGGATAAACATGGATTTAAACTGGCTTGTAAATTCCTTTAATTTTCCTTCACAATTTCCTTTCTGTAGTCAAATTCACATCAGAGAATCCAGTCTAATAATTGTTGTAACCCCTTCTAGTCAATCTTCAGGATGCAGATTTTACCTGGTTTTCCCTGCTTATGTATGTAATATACATTCCTCCCAACCTTTTTATTACTCTTCCAAGGACATGCACAGAGTTCTATTGTGCAATGGTTAGGAAGGATTACACCTTCCCTTACTAACTTAATTTTTTTCATACTATGGTTATCAAGAAGGAACTTTCATTTCTTTGCTTCTAAGCAAATAAAGTTGGTCCTTCCCACCTCCAGCCTGGCAAATTGATAAATGTCCTTTGTACTCTCCCAAAGGTCCCTTCAGAACTCTTTGAAAGCCTCATCAGCAAAAGATTCACGTGGGCAACTATTCTCTGCACGAAACATAAATGATGTGGTGAGACCTTGAAAGAGACATGGATAAATCAGATTTTTTTTTCTTTTCCTAGACCGGACAACTCTTTTTACACAAACCACACACATACACACACACACACACAGAGAGAGAGAGAGAGAGTGGGAGGGAGGGAGGGAGGGAGGGAGAGAGCTTTGTGAAACTAGTGAGATAGTTGAATAAGTCCCTATCTGGGGTGAATTGAAAGGCAAATATTTGTGGGGTCTGAAATAAAAATTTTGAGAGGGAGAGAAGCCTCCCTGTTATAGAAAACATGAATAAAAGCCAGCCCTGAAGGATAAGAGTAATGTTGTGAAAGATCCTGATATCAGAATGATTGTATGAGTGTGGTAAGTTTCCAAAGAAAAAACTGACTTTCTGTGGTAAAAGCAAAATGGTTTTTGGAGTTCCAAACAAACACACACACCCTCTCCCATTGCATGATTCTTCCCAGTTCAGCATGATGAGAATAGCAGAAGCTTGAACTACACCTTTGTGTAAGAGAATCAATTATTCTGAAAGCCTTTTAGAGCATAAAGCATCATTAAAAAAACAAAAACCACTTTCCTTAAAAATGCCAAAAGGGAAAGTGGGGGATAGGAGAACAATAGTAATAAAGAGAAACAAAACTTCTTCCACATCCCTCCCTCCCTCTCACTTTGCCTCAAATATGCCTTTTCCACAAACAAAATATATCACTATCCCAATCTTCCCTTTATGAAAGGTTTTCCTTCCCTGAAATGGATTTCAGGGATAAGCTGACTTTGTATAAAAATATACAAAAGTATGAAGGCTAACGCATTGTAAGCCGCCCTGAGTCTCCGGAGGAGGGCGGCATATAAATCAAATTAAAAAAATTTTTTTCCAAGGAAGACATGGGAAGTTGAACCATCTCAGCAGAGGACTTTAAATCACCAACAAGGGCTTCAGACAGTTGCTCCTTACAGGATTTTGCAGGTAAGAAGGAAGGACAGAAGGAGAGAGTTTAGAAGGAACTAAAGATACCAGCTAAAGGAGAAGAACACTCAAATGTGACTTATTGATACAGAATGGAGCAAAATATTTTAATAATGGATACATTGAAGGACATTTTTGAGTGGTGGACCCAGAAGTTAATTTTAAGAGTGTCTGCTTCTACAGATGGACTGTGTTTAGAAGATGTTATGGAAAAGGAACAAGTTTTACCAGACAGGACACCCTGATCTGAAAGTGGATTTGAAAATGACAAGCTATAATAATGAAATGGAAAAAGATGCTAAATTGGATATACAAAAGAAACCAGCTAGTGTCTTAATAATTATAAGATAATTGATAACTTTTCTATACTGGATATACAAAAGAGGCTTGCTAAAGTTTCAAATAATTATTTTGAGATGGGACATTAAAAAAAAAGAAATCGAGCTCTAGGACATTACAATCTTAACTAAAATGAAGATTATTAAAAGCAAAAGGAAGGAATATAAAGTAGTTTTTGTTTTATCAAGGTCAAAACAGATAAATGTTGTTACCTCTGATAATCCTTAGTGGACTTTCACTGACATCAGGAAAGAAATGATGAGGCGTTAAGACTTGTTTATAGAGAAGAATTGGGATAAGAGTAGAAGAGATCATTTGTTGTATTTTAAGAGAAGATTACAAGTTACAAAAGAACACAGAACCCGGGTTTAGAAAAAGCCTGGCATGTAGGTGGTACTGGACAAAAAAGGAAAAAAGAAAGGGTAAGTGAATGAATCCGAACGCCGTCTTCATTTCATGCTATGAGGAAATGATTGTGCTGCCAGCAAAAAACCAAGGGTTCAATTCTGATCGTGTGGATGGCAGTGCCTGGAAGTAGCTGCTTGTGAGCCCTTTGAGGTGGTCCAGGTCAAGAAACAGACACTGCAAAGATTCCAGGAATACTGTATTACATTTGTGTAAACGGATGTATTAGCAGAACCTTGCAAGCTTGTCCAAAACCATTTTTTTAAGAACAAGATGGGCAAGACAGAACTGTTCTGAGTCTCCCTCATACTTTAAAAAAAATTCTCAGAGTTAAGCAACCTCTCCCACTCCCTTTTCAAGACTGAAGCTAAATTCCTTGATGCTGATGCCTGCCATGGAGAGCATGTGGGCAAAATGGGCATACTCCCCCACCCCCAACAAACATGACATGACCATGATACTTGACAGAAAGAGCCCTATTCAATCAAGAGCATTGATTGAATAGCACACTCTGCATAGGATGTTTGGGATGGGGAAATTAAGAGTGGAAGTACAACATACACCACCTTAAACTTCTGAATGAAAGGCAGGGAATAAATGTAGTTAATGACATAGACAAAAGTCGTAAAACCAGTAACAAATGGGGCAGGATGGATTTAAATTGAGTTGATTTAAATAGAGCCTTTTTACTAGTGATTTAAATTATTTAAATCGTGATTTAAATCAACTTGATTTAAATCATTTAAATCACTAGTAAAAAGGCTTGCTTTAAATCAACTCAATTTAAATCATAATTTTTAAAGAGCAGCTGTCATCTCTGTCATGCAGCAGCTCCTCTGACCCGCTGTTGACTCACTGACAGTCCCATTCACTTTAAAGGGACGGCTGGTGATGCGGCAGTGACACAACAAGGTGAGGGACGTGGCAAGCAGCAAGTGAGTGGATGCCTGCTAACAGGCGCTGCCTTGATGGATCTGAAATGACAGGTGCTCTTTAATATTATATTTATAAGCTGCTTAGAAGGTTTCACTTTCATTTTTATTGCTTGCCCTTCCTACTCACACTTAGAGCCTGGTGCTACAGATGCATTTCTTTCCAAACAATCATACAATTTGTAGTATACATAGATTTTTAAAACAATGGGATAAAGGAATATTCCTGAACTTTGTTTTATGATTTATCTCATGGTTACTGTGAAATTGTGTGAATGCATCAATGCAGTGCATGTTATTTCAGCTTGTAGAGCTTGGATTCATTGAATGAGTTTACAAAAGATGTAAATATTGCAGAATATACAGCCTCATACTACATAACTAAGCTCCATTTCATGCTGAATAAATGAAATTATTAATGTATCTTAAATAGAAAACTGTTTTTAGATAGATTTTTACTCCAAAATCATTTTATTAAAATAAATTTGATAAAAATAAAAAAAATCTGATCTAACTTTTAAAAAATCTGATTTAAATTTTTAAAAGTCCATTAAATTTTTTTTAAAAAATCATTAATTTTTATCCACCATGAAATGGGGCCATGTGAAACCTTGTTCAGAAACAGTGGAAAATCTGTAATGTGTGTAGTTGCTTTCAAAAAGTATTAAATGTGCATATAGAGAGATCCCAGGTAAGATCTGACAAGTGCTTTGGAAAATGCCAGTCGGGCCTCATGGTGCAAGCCTCCAGAAATATCTGCTCTGTCCTGCAGTGTATGCCAAAAAGGCCATGGAAGGTAGTGCCTGGCACCTGGTGGGAGGGCCCTGCTTGCAATAGCCTAAAATGACCAGTACAAACTGGACAGATCCCAACCCCTGGCCGTGTCATCAATCAAATGGCCAAAGAAGTATGCTGATCATTTCAGCAGCAAAGACTAAGTTACTTTAAAACTGGAACATGTCAAAAAATAAAACAGTGATTTTGTGCCACAGCTATAGGCAAATGAGGAAGTGTGCTAAAAGATCAGATGTTGTAAGAGTTATGCTAATCAGCATACATGTGCTACAAACTTCCTATTGTGCTGCAATTGCACAGGAGAATGGAAAGTTATACCATTGTTTTAGCTTGCTTTTCTAAGAAAGAAAAGCCATGTTCTTTTGTGCATTTGTATTCATGTGCTGATTTTTTGAAAGCTGTAAATATTATTGCTGTTCCACTTCGTTTTATTTTAAGCTCCATGGTTGCATGTACATTTGAGCAGCTTAGTTGAAATTTGTTTTCTAATCTTAAAACATAGGGTATCCACTGAATACATATCCAGTATAATTTAAATATCACAGTTTAGCTTCCTTTCCATTCTTATGATTAAAAGGAACATATGTTATATCCAGCTTTTATATTCTTCATACAATTCACCTGGATATGCAAAAACTATACAGAGAAGGCCAATGGATACAGATTTTCTTAAGGAACTTGTTTCCCAATTCAACTATTCATTATGTAGATTTGGGGAGGAGGGAGAGTGTCTCCTCTGCAGAGACACGGATAGCATTCTTATTAGCACTTAGCAATAGTAATAACACTTAGACTTATATACCACTTCACAGTGCTTTACAGCTCTCTCTAAGCGGTTTACAGAGTCAGCATATTGACCCCAACAATCTGGGTCCTCATTTTACCCACCTCGGAAGGATGGAAGGCTGAGTCAACCTTGTGCCTGGTGAGATTTGAACTGCCAAATTGCAGGCAGCCGGCAGTCAGCAGAAATAGCCTGCAATACTGCACTCTAACCACTCTGCCACTGTGGCAGATGCATCTTCCATTCAAATCTGTGCTTGAAGCTATGTTTACAGACCCATCTTTCCCCCACTCTTGCACATGTTCTTTCAGGAAGCCATAGGTTCTATACCAGGTGCAAGAAGCTTTCTGCAAAGGGGCTACCCATTCTACCTATTCTAAACTAGTGTTTTTCAAATTTGGCAATTTTAAGATGTCTGGACATTCACTCTTAAATTTCTCAACCAGCAATTCTGGGAGTGGAAGTCCACATATCTTAAATTTGCCAAGTTTGAAAAACACTGTTCTGCACCATACCAAGATAACCTCAAGGTGACCTGGAATGTCAGTGTGTGGCAAAGGCATAGAGAGTGAAATTGAAATACTGGCACCTTTCATTTGGAGCCCTCTGGGATGAACAAAAAGACTGAGGGGGAGAGGAAGTGGTTGATGTTACAACAGGAAGTCTTGAGGAAAGGAGAAACAGTAAAAAAACTGAATTTCCAAGGGCGAACTGGGACTTCTTTTTTTTCTTTATTTGCAATGTTTTATCATAGGTTTGCAGGTGGTTGTTGTATTGAGTTGGTATGTATAGCAGCAAAAGCATAGGAAAATCTTATCATGGTTTGTTAAGCAGTATTTTCAACTGCCTTGAGAAGGGAACCCCCTCCCCAAATACAGAAATAATAAATTATAATTGCATTCAAGCATGGAAAGCTTTTCTTCTTGATTCCAAGTTAGTAACTTTCATCTAGACCCAACATCTTGCAAGTTTGAGCTAATATTGAGCTACACCTATATAAATAGCTGGCTCTTGCATAATTTTGCCAGCAATTTTTGCTAGAAAAACCTAGATGGGGAACTATACTGATGTTGCCGTAGATGTCCATGGCCCACAGTCTAATAAAGGATGAATTAATGATCACCTTGGAGCTACAGCTCATCAAAACCTTCCTCATAGGCTTTTCTCATAGTCAGCTACAAACAACTGAATATAACCTGATGGGATTAAGATTCATTTCACACACTAAATTCCCCTCTCACCTCTGAGATTTCTTGATTCTTCAAGTTTTGTTCCTAAACATTTTCCTTATCTTTCACAAATCTCTGCCTTTCTTACATTAAAAATGTAAAAAACATGCTGAGCCAGCAAGAACAATTCAATAATACTTGTCCCCTGGAATCACAGTGTGCTTCTTTGTCCAGTTATGAATATCTTAAGAGATGGATGCAGGTTTTGAAATTAGAACACAGAAGATTAAATTAATTCAACCCTATGATTGGTTTTGATTTATTTGATTTATATCTCATCTTCATATTTTATATCTTACCTTGAGGTAAGATGGGCGGCCAATAAATTTTATAAATAAATAAAATATTGTACAATTCAAGGTGGCCCACTTAATACTTGTTCATCCTCTTGTTTCTCCACAAACACAACGGTATAAATTGGGCTGAGCTGGGCTGAGAGAGTAATTGTCTCAAAGCCAGCCATCTGTGTTTCATACCTAAGGCAGGATTAGAAGTCACAGTATCCTGCTTTCTAGTCTGGCATTCTAACCACTGTACCACCCTAGCATTTTAGACTGGATTGTGGGATTCACTTCTGTTGGCATTCAAAATAATGTTGCTACTTTCTTCTGGAAATTCTAGCATTTTCAAACCTTCCAAAAACTGTTTCAATACATTCCTTTCTGGCAGCTTGAAATCTTCCAAGAAATGTCTCAATATGTTCTCTGAAATGTCTGAATTCCTAGCTCATTCCTCCATGGATAGCTTCCAATTTTCCATAGAGGTTTTTGTTTTAGTCATGAAGGATCTAGGCCTCAAATAATCCAAAACTAATTTCCCCATTGAATCCTTCCTCAGGGGAGAGATGTTCACAGAGGAAGGGCCATGCTTGTGGCATAAACAAATGATGTGTCACTCCTGATAGCATTATGAACACAGCAGAAATCCCACTGCATTCCTTAACATGTAGTTGCATGGCAATGCTCATAATGAAAGATTTCTTGAAGTATCATCATTTAATCCTAGCCATTTTTTAAAGTCCTCTTTTGGTAAATCATTGGCAAACCGTTGCCCATCTTCACACTTTAACCTGTTGCATTTGATATTCATAGACATGTTTTAATCTTTTTGTTTCTTCCCCTTCTTTGAGCTTTGGAGATATAACAAGATAGCAATAAAATCTGGGCATTGTTTGCTGGCTTTAGTGAAGGAGGGCTAGTTCATGGACAGTCAGAAGAAATAGAGCTGCTAGGCATGAATTTCTTATGGTCTGCTGCCCTCTGCTGTTTCTATATATAAGGTGGGAAGGATATTTTAAAATTTGGTTGAAGACCAGCTGGGTTAGATGAGTCTTCATTTTGGAGGGGTTCCAAGTAGAAGTCTCCCAATGTTAGCAGCAAGAGACATTGTGCAGCTTTTTCTTTTTTAACTGATTTTATTCAGGAAACTAATAGGGGGAAAAAACAGTATTGTGAAATACTGAATAGTGGAATTTAACAGAGATAAATAAGATAAAACAGTGATAAAATACAGTAGATAGTAGATAAATTGTAAGTGAGATGGCTACCCATCTCAGCCTTGTGACTCTGAGCAACAAACAGCAGTTAACAACATAAATACAGCAGCTAAGTAAAAACCATCACAACCATTAACAGTAACATCCTTTAGGTGCCCCCACCCTCCCTAACACAGATATGAATGAGGTTAGGTGAATGCTTAAAATGGCTGATTTAGCCCTTTGCTTGTCTGAATGAAAGCCTCCAGACACAGATATGGTCTACACTTGTTATCTCTCAGTTGAGCTACTTCTGAACACTGATCCCACACACTTCTGAAAGAGTGCTAAACCCATGTCCCAAAGGAGTAGCCCATCTGCCAATCACAGGTGAACAGAGGAGAATAGGAAAGAGTGATTGATAATGAATACCACTGCATAAGCACTGCAAGAAAATGACAATGGTGACAGATAGTAGAGGTGGCTCCCTAAGTGGCTCAGTAGCTAAGATGCTGAGCTTGTCGATCAGAAAGGTTGGCGGTTCGAATCCCTAGTATGAGCAAAGGGGGTTGGACAAGATGACCTCCAAGGACCCTTCCAACTCTATATACTGTTAAACAGTAAAAAGAGTATAGTTATATGAAGGCTAAAGCAGCAGAAACTCTGCAATGCATTCATTGATGACAGACCCATCAACGTATAGCTGGCAAAGTCCACCTGTTTTTCCCAATCCTAGTTTTTAAATAAAAGACTAACTGTATGCTAGTCTCTGATAATAATAAAGGTTGATTTAATATACATCTAGCACTCTTTCTAAAGAATGCTAAGTCCATACACATAAGGAGTCCAAGTGTGACCTGAGAAGCACTTCACTGTTACTTAGGTAGATCTACTGTAACCAGGATCAAAGTACTGTTTCCTCCCTTATTCTGATAGTCTGACACTGTTTCAAGGTGTGAAAAATCCATTGGTCTTTGTCAGCCATTGTCTTGGAAGGAAGCCATGGGGCTGCGGTGATTTGAAAGAGAGGTAAGAGAAACAATGCTTAACACATTGTAAGCCGCCCTGAGTCTCCGGAGAAGGGCGGCATATAAATTAAAGCAAAAAACAAAAAACAAAAAACAGGATAGGGATCAGCAATGGGGAACACAAATTTCAATCAGTTTGGAGCCAATTCAAGGACATGCAGGAAGTGCTTCAGCTCAAGAATGTTCAACTCAAAATAAATTCCATATTCATAGTCGCCAGTCAAGAGTCAATTTGTTAATTGACAGGTGGGCAGGTTACTGCCCAATGCTTTCCTCAATATAGTAGCAACCTCTCATAACAGCCAGTGACACAGCTGAGCAGTAGGTACCTTGGAAGCATGATCTCTTTAGGGCAGAGGTCTTAAAACTTGGCAGCTTTAAGACTTGTGGACTTCAAGCCCCAGAATTCTCTAGCCAGCTAAGCTATGCATAGCTAAGCTATGCTGGCTGGAGAATTCTGGGACTTGAAGTCCACAAGTCTTAAAGCTACCAAGTTTGGGGACCCCTGCTTTAGGGAAAGCATGCTCTCCTCCAGCAGCCCATTGTTTGGCAGTCTGCTAGCAATCTCACATAGACTTTATGGGAAGCACTGTTCCCCAGTCTGGAAGCTGGAGGAGGGGAGAGGGGATCTGGGAAATTCCCAGCTCTTGATTTACTACTGCTTGTGGACCTTAGTCTTGAGAAGGTTGCCAACATCTTATACACACAGCTAATCTTGCAGTCTCCCCTGCAGACTGAATTGTCCCCATGCTAATAAGAATTCATTCACTGGATTGCATTTGGTATGCATTCTCCATAAAACTTGAATAAATCTGCTGCAAATATTTGCATTAATTGACCTTCTTTCTGTGGCATTCTTTATGGCTTTTGTATCTTGGATGCTTTCTGTTTTATTTACTTGTTTTGAAGCTGATATAAGATAATGTGTGCGTGTGTGTTTAGTAAGCTTAAGCTAAAGGTCACTAAATGACAAAGTCAATTATTTAAACTTGTAAAAGCAATCGACCGCTATAATTGCGCAATACTGTAACTTTGTTTTCAAAGTGGAATTTGGAATTTCCCTCATTTGCTTCGCAGAAGTCACATGACTTCTTTGGGGAAAAAAATCAACCATCCCTCTTTGGTTGATCCAAGGCTAGCAAAAATAGGACTTGTGCAACTGAATTATCTTAATATGGTTTTCGTTAGCTGAATTATTTAGGGCTATGAGAAATGAAAGGTAAAATTTTTAAACAGCAGAGGGAGACAGAGTTCCTTAACGAAGTTCCATTGTTTCCAAGTAGAAATGTTGTTCAGTGCTGGTAGTGGAGAGAGGCAGAAGAGGCAAACAGAAAGAGAGATCCAGCTGCAGAGACAAGGAGTTAAAGGTAAATCACTCTCAATTTCCTTTTCAGAAATAGGTATCCCGGGTATCTATTTTAAGTTTTCTGCTCTAGTTTCCTAAGAGGTGAAGAGGTGCTTCTTCCAAGAGATCCTACTCTTTGAAGCGGGTGTGATACTTTTTTAGAAAGTCAGAAGTAGCTTTATGGCAAGTTGAGCTCTAAACCTTATGGCTCTGCGGAGTCTCTGGTCACTTTGTGCACCTTATAAAATCCAACAGACCTTTAGGACATGATTTTACTTGCTAGTTGACAGTGAGAAATAATACATAGACAATGAATTCATTCTAGTTCCATTTTTTGGGAGTGAGATTTTCACTTGATTATTCTGTCCATCCACCAGGCACACTTCAGGGGAGGAAACATCCCACTGAGCAGGGTGCTGGGTTCTCCTAAATCTCATGAACCCGTGGCTTTGTGGAAGGAATAAGGATGGTGCTCTTACAGATATGGTAAGTTACTGAATGAACAGAGGGTTGTTTAACAAATAACTTGGGACCCTGATTAGCTACTTTCTTTGTTGGAAGACCAGTTCCAGATGAAAGTCAGGGTGGTAGAAAATGATCCACAACCCACTTGAATAACTGCATCTTGCCAGGACTCCCATCTGCTCCCATCTCATGTCTAGGACTCTGTTGCACATCCTCTCTTAGTAGAGTGACTTTCCTGGCAGCAGTATCTCATCTGGGTCAATAGTAAGGGCCAGGAAAAACACCATTGTCCTTTGGAGGCTCTGAATCAAGTTGCTGGGATTGTTCCAGCCTCTATATGGGATGGAAAGCTAAAGTCTTCATACTATGTGCATTCCCCCATGGCTTTCTGTGTGTGAGCCACTTGTGGAGTCACTTCTGTTCAGGACAACCAGCATATTCCTCCTCATTATCTGTACTTTGGTTTTTGCACTGAAAAGGAGTGTGCAAGGACATTTCTCTCTTTTCTTTTCCATCAACATGATCTCGCAGAGGTTGCAAGGATATTCAGATTGCACGTGTTTGTGTCCCACCACCCATGCATTAGAGCCAAACTAACTATGGCTTAAGCCAGGGGTCGGCAACCTTAAACACACAAAGAGCCACAAAGGTCCTAACTGGAAGCCCCCGCATTCAATTCTGGAGCCAGCTGGAAGTCCAGTTCCCCCACCATAGAATCTCCTCCTAGTGCGGTATCCTTTTTCCTCTGCCGACCAGAAGTCCAGTTCCCCTACCATAAAGTCTCCTCCTAGCATGGCGTCCTTTTTCCTCTACCTGTCCTAACCGAAAGCCCTATCAATTGTGGAGCCAACCAGCGACAGGGAGCCACAGCAGAGGGATGAAAGAGCCACATGCAGCTCCAGAGCCGCAGGTTGCTGATCCCTGGCTTAAACAATGGTATATTATTAGCCATGGACCTCTAGGCAAAACCAGGATGTCCAAGCTAGAAGATCTTCCAAATACATTTCATCCAGGGGCTGAGTGTGATTTTGGCAGCCTCCTTATATTGATATTTCATCTTTTAGGAGCTTCATTTCCTTCCTCTTCCTGTCCTATACTGAGGCAACATCTATGTATGGAGAAATTCTGTCTCCAAATTATCCTCAAGCATATCCCAATGATGCTCTGGAATCCTGGAAAATAGAAGTTCCTCCTGGTTATGGCATTCATCTTTACTTCACCCACCTGGATATAGAGCCATCTCAAAACTGTGAATATGACTCTGTGAAGGTACAGGGGCATATTTGTCTGTTGGGAACTTGAGAGTGGAGATGTGTGTAGGCTGAGATTTGCCAGACTGTGTATTGAAACACCCAGCTAGGAAACTATTTCAAACAAGATATAAAACTTTTCTGATGATGTGTAAAAGTTAAGGATATGGATTGTTGAAGAGAGTTGAATATTGTTTCCATGCCAGATCACACCTGTGCTACAACTAATGAATTAACTACTTCGCCTGCTTCTGTATAGTAGATTTCAGTTAAGTCCATTATGGTAACCTCAAACAGAAAGTTTCTAGGACATGAATCCCTGTGCTAGATTGTTCTCTGGCTGTGTTCATAACTGGCACACAACCCCAAATGGGCAGAACATTTTCAAGCTAGTGAGCTTACCTAATTCACAATATTCCTAGGACAGGACATTTCCCCCAAGTTCCAGACATGGGAGCCTTCAAGCCTCTCATTTGTCATGGTCTACTGTTAGCTTTTTGTTCTTCATCACAGCATTATGGCATCTGGACACGGATCCAGCATTTTGACAGCTCCAAAAGCCTTCTGCATTCCCCTCCTAGCAAAGATAGCTACATCCCTCAAGGAATCTTGGCAGAGAGTGCCTGCTTGTGATCCCTCTCATCCGTGTTCATGCTCCTGATTGTTCCCCCCCCCCCCCGCTTTTTAAAGGCCTGTGGCCCAGCCATCCTCTCACTCATTTTTTTTTTCATTATTGTACTTAGTGGCAGCAGCAGGAGAAGCAAATTCTTAGAAGAGGGGTCTCCGACTGCCATCTTAATTTCTCTACAATGTATGAAGATCGGGGTGGGTGGGTAGTAAATTAAGATCTTAGTGTCTGCTGCTATCCTTAAATAGCAAGAATATTTAAAATAAACATCGGAGAAATGTTTAGAAGCCATCCACTACAGCTATTATCACTAGAACCGGTTGTTAACTTTCTGAACAGTTTGGTGAACTAGTTGTTGGAAGAAATCATTAGGGCAGAGAACCGGTTGTTAAATTACTTGAATCCCACCACTGGGGAGAGGAATCCTAAAATGACTCCATCTTGACTTTGTTGCGTATAAGATGGAGGGGAAAGAAAACGCAGGGAGGCTTTCAAGGCTCTGTTAGTCAATAGTCAATTTCCAGTCAATCTTATGGAGTCTATTTCCTGACTTGGCTTTCCTTGAAGGGCTGGCACAGAAATATGAAGAAAGGATGTTCTAAGGAGGGTTTATATTTTGGATAAAAATATAGTTAAACATAAGCTCTTATTCTTGTTCATTTGATCCTTCCAGGTCCTGTCTGGTGAACAGGTGGAGGGTCAGTTCTGTGGGCAAAAAACGAGGCGCGCACGGGGCTCTCCTATCCTGGAAGAACTCCATGTGCCCTACAATAGTATAACTATCCTATTTCAGTCTGACTTTTCCAATGAAGAGAGATACACTGGATTTGCTGCCTATTACACTGCAATTGGTAAGTCCTTAGCTGTCAGGGGCAAAAGATCAGGACCACACAGGATGTTCCAATTGAACTGATTTATTACTAATTATGCCTTGTAAACTTCTCTGCACCATTCAAGAGCTCAGTCTTAAATCTATTCGTGATTATGTTGCAAAAGAACAGGGTATTCAAAGCATTTGTCATCTGTTGGTTTTTTTAAAATCCGAGCCAAAAACTACTTCCCCAAGCTCCCCCTAACCACAACCTGTAAATCTTTGGAAAGCTGTATTTCCTACAAATGAGGGCTCAGGATTTGGGAAAGACACTACTGGGATTCCTTAGAGACCGAGCCAGGCTGGTAAAGTCTTGAGGTGGTAAATTATGTCATTCTTTCTGTCATCTTTGCTCCTATTCCATTGAGGATTATTCTACATCTCTCTTCCTTTCTTACAGATGTGAATGAGTGCACAGATTTTGTGGAAGAGGCCTGTAGCCATTACTGCAATAACTATATTGGTGGCTACTATTGCTCTTGTCCTCCTGAATATTTCTTGCATGAAGATAAGAAGACATGTGGAGGTATCATTCATTGACTTACAGAGTATCACCGGTGTGGAGTCAGTGACAAAATGTACATTGTGATGTTAATAGTAATAACATTTGTATGCTGCTCAACTCCCAATGATTATGGCAGTTCACAACAATCAAACAAAGAAATTACAATAAAAGTTAAACAATGGCAAACATGACAGACTAGAGGGAATGAAGTGAGGGAAGTCTCTCTCCCCTTTGCCAAGGGCCAGGGATTCACAGCTCTTCTAAACAACAGCTAAGTGGGAGCCATCTGGCTCTCTGTGGGGACCTCCTTCCAGATGGCATGCGCTGCCGCAGAGAAGGCATGCTCCTGGGGTCCCAATGTTTGATTAAACATTGTTTAATCAAAGGTACCCAGAGTGTGCCAACCCTGCATGATCAAATTGGGCAGGCAGGTGGTCCCTCAAGTAACTGTTCCCTCTCTGTAACCAAAACCACTGTCAAAGGCTTGTGTTGTTGACATCATAATGCACATTTGTCATCATCATGATTAGAAGTAGATTTGATATGTATCTGCCTTTCTGTCCAGAGAACATTCAAGAGGAAAGCTAGCAGTAAAAGAATAAAAACATAAAGAATTAAAATCTGAACACTTCATTAAAATTACTGTTAATTTAAAATTAAAACAGCTGACTACATAGAGGAATTTCTTAAAAATAGAAAGTATAGGATTAACCACAACTCCCAATGGATGTTTTACTATGAAACCAACATCAGAGGCTTTCTCTTATTAACCTGGCAAACAGACCATAGAAAGTTGAAGAGGGCATCTTTTGCTGACTCTGATTTCCCAACATTTCATATAGGAATAGGTGGGTTATCACATTTGACAGATAGCTGTTTTGGTTTTAAAAATCAAGAATATGCAAGTTTACATCCTTACACTGAAGTCCAAACTGAGGTAAAACCAAGTAACGTTATCTACAAAATATGCTGCAACATTTTCACAATGACCTCAGCTTCCTGAGTTTTCATTCATTTGTACTCAAATTTATTTATTTATTTAAAACATTTATTAAGCTGCTCACCTTACATTGAATTCTGGGTTGACTTTCCTTCTGCTTCATCAGTTTTGTTCTCCATTCAAGAAGAGAACTGAACAGCCATGTGGGACCAAGAGGGTCCACAGTTCATTGTTTCCCTATTCAATTGTCACTAATAGAAGGAGCAGGAAAATTCAGGAAACAAACTGAGTCCATGAAATGTCTGAGATAGAACTTTTAATTGGTCCTCTGACTCTGCAAAACCCTCCTACCAATATTCATCTTAAAGCTCATAAAACCTTCATCCTCAGACCACAATGTTCTCATAAACAGAATACCAAATCTAGAGTAAGCTCTGATGCATGTGTGGGTCCACATGTTGATTAGGGTAAATGCCTGGTTCCCATGTTTGATCAGAACTTCTCAGAGATTTCCCATTTAAAAATTGTGCATGGATATCTATCCTTATATTAAGGTTTATGTATAGTATTTGCTGAGCAAGTTTTCCTTAAAACTTAGACAAGAGTGAATTTTTAAGAGAAAAAAATCTGAATTAATATGGGTCATTCTGTTATGAGTCTCTTTCAGAAATGATTCAGATAGGAACTTAGAGAAAATATATGGAGTTAACCAAGGAAGTTAATATCAGAGAATATGCTCTTCTTATAAACAATCTCCTGTTCTCCTAAGACAATGCTTTGAGTAGGAGAAGCCCAAGAGATTTAAATGCAGAAACTTTAAATGGCATATGTGGTGGGTTAGTAAAAATATAACTATATCCTTTCATGTCACCCAAAACATTGCTGTTGCCAATTCATCTTGCCTATTAATAGGCCTTTAAACCCTAAGGAGAGCCAAATAGTGACCACGGACTTCTGTCAACGTTATTTCTATTTTCTTTGCCATTGCTTTTCTTCTAAACTCTAGTGAACTGCAGTGGGAATGTATTTACTGAGCTATCTGGGGAGATTACCAGCCCGAACTATCCCAGGCCATACCCGGAGAACTCTCACTGTGATTACCGTGTCATCCTGGAACCAGGATACCAGGTGATCCTGAGCATTGGGAACAACGACTTTGAAGTTGAGCCAAGTGACGCAGAAGGAACTTGCCCAGATATTTTCAGAGTAAGTGATCGTGATGGCTCTTGATTATGAGGTTTTCCTGTTCAGATTGTTTCCTAACTTTGTTCCTTATGAAAATGAGGGGCTGACTTGACTTTCACAATCCATTGAAGTCCTGGAGTGTATGAATTGTAGCAAGGTAGAATATCTGAGCAGGAACATGGTGAATTTGCTTTTCCAGCAGTGTGTTCAACTTTGCCCTCTTGCTAAATAAAATTAGAAGGGGGAAAGGAGATCTACATAAATGGACTGAACTTCAATATATGCAACAGAAGGACACTTGTATACTCTCGACCTTGTTGGAAAGATTTGCTTCTGTTGCCTTAGAAATTCCCTTTCTCCTCCTGTTTGTTCTTCTTCTTCCAGATGTTTTAGTGGTCTTCTATAAATAAAGCCATTTTTCATTTAGGGTTCTAAAAGATACCAGTAATCTCTGCTCAAGAGCAGATAGATTACAGTGAAATCAAATAAGAACTAACTGCAATCATCTCCGCAGCATCATACTTTAAGAGAATCACAGCTGAAGCTCCCCTCCTACATGCTTAGTTAATTCCAGCAAGGTTTCTCAGATTTCTCTTTTCCACATTCAGTGAATAATAGGTTTTTGCAGAAATCAAATAGGAAGGAGTCGAGATATTTCTATGCTCAAACAAGCAATGGCTATTTATTGTTAAAACTTGGTTCCTGCAAATGAGTATAGACTTAAATATTGCATTGTAGTGCTATAGGTATCCCAAAATACGAAATCTTTCTATTACATCTTAGTTTACCACCAAAGGATTACTAGCTTACTGTCATATCCAGTAAACACAGTGGATATTATGAGTTTTACTGTTTCTCCATGTGCCTGAGTGGTAATTGTGTTTTGACACAAAATCACCAGCATAATATTTCATAGATAAAATACATAGTAAAGATTGTGTCTGGGACTCTGAACCCACAAATCTAGCTCTCTTATAGATATTTCAGACCATTTTGAGTAATGCTCAGCTTAAAAACTCCAGGGGAAAAAAATAAAGTTTTTAAAGCCTTTTAGGGAAAAAAAGGAAATGAAGATCTAAGCAGCATTTCATATCTAGTTGTTCAGTAAGAAGTGATTAAATGGTATTCTGTTTTTTCTCAAGGTCTATGTTTCTTGCATTCTGTGCTAATACTTAAATAATTAGGGAAAAGAAAGCAGGAAAGAAAATTGTCCTTTTTATTTGAATTAAAAAAAATCAATAAAAGTTCAGGATGGTAATAATAGACTGGGCCAGGGAAAGCAGTTGATTCGTTAAGGGAATGAAGCGAACCCATCGACATTCTTCTCTACCAAATATTTAAGGACATTTTAGGACAACAAAATGAGTGGAATATTGATGTCTCTTACTTAATACTCTTCCATGGCATTTCTAATTGAAATAGCAATCTTCTTTTTAGGACCAAATCCAGGTCAGTCAATATTTCATATCCAGTTATTGAGTAGGAAGATGATTGTTCTGAGTGTTCTGTGTTCTTTCTGTCTCTGGGAGGACTGACAAATGCTTAGCACATTCTTACATTATATGTCATTAAAAGTATTTAATAACATCAATAACCTGCTTCTATTTGGGTTTTGCTGCTCTGTACATTAATATTGAATGTGTCCATAATTGTATCTTTAATTCTTCAGCCGACAGCCCTTACGCTTATTTTACATCTTGAATGCCTGCCTCACTCTTTCAGCTACAGGTGTACAACCATCACTGAGCCTAAAATTTCTGTTGCTAAGCAGGACAGTTCTTGAGTACATTTTGCCCCATTTTATGACCTTTTTTCTCACAGTTGTTAAGTGAATCACTGCAGTTTTTAAATTAGTAACACTAATGGTTATTAAGTGAATCTGGCTTTCCCATTGACTTTGCATGTCAGAAGGTTGCAAAGGGGATCACATGATCCTGAGACACTGCAGCCATCATAAATATGAGTCAGTTGCCAAGCATCTGAATTTTGATCCCGTGACCATGGGGATGCTGCAATGGTCGTAAGTGTGAAAAACAGTTATAGGTCACTTTTTTCAATGCCATTATAACTTTTTTTTTATTTTTACACAAACACACATACAAACACACAATATATTTTTTCTGAACAGAGTGTTGGCCGATTCACAAATTTCAGCAATTTTTAAGCATTTCAACTAAATTTACACTTTCAAATTGAATTTGGTTAAGATTAGAGATTAGGATGAAGGGTAATATTGGTTTTTTTTAAAAAATAGAGAGAATAAATATGATGGCAAAAAAATATATGCCGTTATAACTTTGAAGGGCCACTAAACAAACTGTTGTAAGTAGGGAACTACCTGTATTACAATGCTGCTTTTTCTTTTTTTTGAAACTTTCCCCATTATTCCTACTGGCTGTTCTGTAGCTTTCAGCAGGGGATCAGAAGTTTGGTCCTTACTGTGGCAGTACATTTCCTGGGCCTCCTAAAATCAACACTAAGAGCAACATTGTGGACATTTTTTTCCAAACGGATCAAGTTGTACAAATGAAAGGCTGGAAAATCCGCTACTTTGGGGACCGTGAGTAGATCTCTTCTGAGGAAACAATGGGGCGAATTCAAGTGCTGAAGTAGGGAACTGGGTTGTTATAACAGGACAAGTGTTTGTTTCCAAGGAGCAAACAAAAAAGATGATATTTGCAGAATGGTGAATGAGTTACCATCAACAGAAGGAATGTTGTCTGTAAGAATTCTACTTGAGGAGTCAATTGCATATTGTCCTGGACAAATTGTAAATAGGTAGATTATGGGGGCTAGGAACTTCCTTTGAATGTAGACAATTTTTTTTTTTTATTTGGTGGCTGGTTTGGAGTAGTTAACCCCAACTCAGCTCCACTAAAACCAGGAACAGAGGCAAAATGCAGTATCGTATATAGGATGTTTATTGTGCAATGCTTAGGAATGGAATTTCCATCAAAACTGGACTATGTGCAGTAGCAATATGTCATTACTACTACATTATCAGTTCCTTCCCCATTTTGCATAAAGTTAGGAAAAATAAAACAAAATCGTCTCAATAAAAAAAGAATAGGCATCCAGGTTATATATAGAGAGAGCCTATCTTCAAGATCATTCTGGAAGGCAAAAAGGTTTCAGCAGAAAGCTGAAAGTGGATTGCACCATTCCTTTCCTATTTCTTCTTATTCACAAATGCTAGGACAAAAAAGCACAGGTGGTCTCAGTGAAGAAAGGGTGAAGTATTGGCCAAACTCAAGACTTTTGTGGGTCCTGATTCTGACCGTTGGTGATAGAAAAGGGGGACTGGTGTTTGTACTTGTATAGCATAAGGCAGGGGTGTCAAACTAGATTTCATTGAGGGCCCATCAGGATTGCGTTTGACCTCGAGGGGCCGGGGTGGGTGTGGCTGGGGTGGACGTGGCCAGCTCAACATCACTCGTGTCTGGGGGAGCTGTGGTGGCCCGAGAACTCTGCCAGGGAAACCGGGCTCCTGAGCTCCATTTTTGGCTGCGACAGCCTCCTGCAACCCTCTGCCAGTGAAAACAGAGTTTGAGAGGGCCGCATGTGGCCCTCCCGAGCTCCGTTTTCACTGGCAGAGGGTTGCAGGAGTCCGTTACAGCCAAAAATGGAGCTCAGGAGCCCAGTTACCCTGACAGAGGAACCGCGGGCTGGTCCTTTTTTGTTTCCAGGGCAGCCCTGCGGGCAAGATCTAAGCACCCCATGGGCTGGATCTGGCCCCTGGGCCTTGAGTTTGACACCCCTGACATAAGATGATTGATTTCTGATACCTTTTTCTCTTTCTAAAGCAATGCCCTGCCCACAGACTGTTATTTCAAGATCTGTTCAGCATCCCCTAAGAGACTCTTATGTCTTTAAGGATTCTGTGAGGGTGACTTGCATAGAAGGCCATGAGATTGTAATGGTAAGTAATTTGTGTTTTTGATTGAAGTCTCTCCATAAAGTTCCTGTGGAACCTGTTGGTACTATAGTGTTCTTGATTTATTCAAGGAAGAAACAGCAAACCATACATTAGCATGTTATGTGGCACAACTATCGTTTCTGGGAAGCCATGTAAACAACATCATGTTATTTCCCTGAATGACTGTTATTGTCATTCAGAGAGCCCACAGTTCCGCAAAAGGGTTGGTTCTTCATTCTGACCATGAGTTAAGACCAGAAAGCAATGATGGACAGGCTGAAGATCAACTGCAGGAAGCCTGGTTCAGCCACATGACCATGAAAGTCTTACCTGCCATTTCAAGACAGGAGGACCATCAGCAATCTCCGAGCTTAACTTGCCAACATTACACCTTTCTAGCCAAAAGTTGGGAAATAGAAGGAAGCCAGCATCTGCCGGGATGCTCATGTTGATGAAGATCAGAGCAAACTCAGGTGACAGATAAAAGAGGGAAAGAAAGAGTCCATAACAAATTGTGATGACACCAAAGTGATGCTGTAAGGGCAATGAAATCATCCCTGAAATGCCACACTTGCATTAGAATCTCTGCATTAGAAGCATAAATTGAACCATTTGTGTATAACTTGCCCTCCCAACATGCCCTTCCTCTGTTTTCTACAGGATCAAAGATAGATATGAGTAAGTTTCAAGGATATGAGGGTTCCTGGCATCACCAGTTAAAAGACATGCTTCAGTTATTCAGTCTTTAACCCTCTTAATGGATTTCCACCCCCCTCCCCACCAGTGTTAAGAATATACAGAACACATGATAGGAAACTTGGACATGGAGAAATCCTAACCATAACCCTAATCATGATATTTTATGAATGAGGAATGGTGAAACAAGCTTCATACAAAACTTTATTCATTTTTGTCTTAGGACAGTATATAAAAACCAACATCGTTATTTAATACTCTATTATAACATGGTTTCTCCTTGTTCCCCCCACTGTCTACAAGATTGGAGCTTAGACCTGAGGACTTTTTTCAGAAGTGCTATATATCTCTTTTGCTGACAAAAACTTCACCAGGATAAAATCTGCTGTCTCCACTGGGGATCCTTAAACTGCCTCAATACCATCTATTCTGGTGTGTGTGTGTCTGTGTGTCTGTGTGTGTGTGTGTGTGTGTGTGTGTGTAGAATATTTTTGGATGTGAAGGGCATGTTCAGTAAAAACATTACTTAAACTTTCTATTTTTATTTGCCTTCCCCCTTTTCAATATTTCCACACAGCAAGAAAGCATCTGCCAGTTACAGTAAGGCTATGGTTGGGGGATGGTTTTAAGTAAGGTGACCAGATTTTAACATTGGTAAAGAGGGACATTGTGGGCGTGGCTTATTTTGTGGGCATGGCTAGCTGGTCATGTGACTGGGTGGGCGTGACTAGCTGGTCATGTGACCGGGTGGCCATGGCTATGTGTATAGGGTAAGGTGAACAGATTTTAACATTGGTAAGAAGGACACTATTGTGGGCGTGGCTTATTGTGTGGGCGTGGCTTATTGTGTGGGCGTGGCTTGGAGGCCATGTGACTGGGTGGGCATGGCTAGCTGGTCATCTGACCGGGTGGCCATGGCTATGTGTATAGGGACTACTCAGAGGGCTGAAAAAAGTCATTTCTGACAGGTCCTCGCACTTTTGACTGGTCCTCACACTTATGACCATCCTCACATTTATGCCCGTGCAGCATTCTTAACAACCATGTCACTCATTTCACAACTGCTTCTCTTCACCATGATGACAAGATAGGGCAAAAATGTAAAATGTGAGGACAGTCGTAAGTTCAAGGACTGGTCAAAAGTGTGAGGACCAGTCAAAAATAACTTTTTCAGCCCTCTGAGTAGTCCATATGCATAAAAGGATACAGTAATAGAGAGGGATGAAGGAAGGGAAGGGAAATTAGAGTAGGAGTGACGGTAAGAGAGGGAGGAAGAGAGGAGGAGAAGGAGAAAGGAAGAGGAAATAGGGAGGAGAATAAGAGGGTGGGGGGAAGAGACAGTAAGAAGGAAAGAAAAGAGAGGTGGTAGGTTTGAGGAGAAAGATTGCTGTACAATAAAAAAGATGAAAGGGAAGAAAGCCAACCCCAAACAAATATAAAGATATTAAGATAAAGAATGAATTGTTAAACTTTAAAGAATAAAAGAGAACAAATATGAATAAATAGCAATAATTAGAAACACACATACAAACATACAATGTATTTTCTTTGAACAGAATATTTGGCTGGTTCACAAATTTAAACAGTGTTTAGTCATTTCAATTAAATTTACAATTTCTATATTTCCTTTTTGCCATATTTATTCCTCATCTATTTTTTAAAAAAAACAATATTACCCTTCATCCTCATCTCTAATCTTAATCAAATTCAATTTTTCCCTTCTATTCTATATTATACCCCTTCCCATTGTCATCTATTTTTATATCCATCCTCACATTGGTTAATTATGTAATTATGTAATACAGTTGTTTAATACAAATTCAACATTTTAATATAAATCAATTAGTTATATAACTATCTTTTTTGTAAATTAATCAATATGAACATGAATATTCCAATTATTTCTATGCAATCCAATTTCTTACAAATCAATTAATTATATTTACCAATAATAATAAACCAAATAATTTCCCCATATATTCCTCCAAACCACAACTTAACCATTTCTGCTTTCAACACAGTATACAATTAATAGTATCTCAATTATTACAATTCCCTAGTTAAAAAGAGCTTTTTTTTCTTTTGTGTTTTAAAATCTTGAACTCTCCTCTTTTGCCCTAAATAATTTCCCATTGTTTACACCTACCTTTTTTGGTGAGGAAAAGGAAAATAAATCTGCTGCCTAATTTTCCAACGTTGCAAGCAAACAGCAAAGCCAACAGCCTGTTTTACTTTCAGTTTCGTTTTGAGCTTGAGAAAAAAAAACTGCTGGAGCAATATAGCAAGAGCAGAGCCCTGCGCAAATCAGCTGAGAGGCTGAGAGGGGAAAGCCCAGCTAATCAACGTAGGGCAGCCCTTTGAAACCCCGCGGCAAGAGTTTAAACAGGTTTTTTCCCTCTAGCCATCAGCTGGGACTCAGGAGGCAGAATGAAAAATCGGGACTTTTTTAAAACGCCGCGGGACGCAGGACAAATTGCTCAAAAGCGGGACTGTCCCGCCAAAAGCGGGATGTCTGGTCACCTAAGAAATGCCTTGATTTGTGAACTTTGCCATCTTTCAACAAAGGTTTGTGCCCAGCCTCTTAGACTGCTGATTATCAGGCTGCGTTATTGCCCAGTAAAGTGGTGGAACCTCTTGGGTACAGCTTTTTACACAGTGAATTAAATGCACTGAGAATTGTTGGGGGAAATATGTTCCTTGAAGGAGATGGTTGGTATACAAATATGAAATACAAAATGGTGGGTGATCTTGTTTTGAAAGTAAGCTTGATGCTGTGCTCAGTGTGTGTGTATGTGTGTGTGTGTGTAGTATGCCTCTCCCTCTTTCTCTTGACAAGGCAACTCTAACTCTCCTGGAGACCACCAGATATCCACCTGGGAAATGGTGGGTAGTGGGAGTATCCATTTTGAAAGAGCCAGGTTTTCTAACTCCCCAAAAGAGAAAGGCCCTATGGAAGACTCCACAGGTTCTAGAGGAGGTGGTTTGTTTGTCTCAGTCTGAAATGGCTAGTAGGTGTTGACCAATGGTGAAATTTAATTTTTTTTACTACCAATTCTGTGGGCATGGCTTGGTGGGCATGGTGTGGTGTGGCTTGGTGGGCGTGGCTTGGTGGGCATGGCAGGGGAAGAATACCGCCAAATCTTCATTCCCACCCCACTCCAGGGGAAGGATACTGCAAAATCTCCATTCTCACCCCACTCTGGGGCCAGCCAGAGGTGGCATTTGCTGGTTCTCCAAACTACTCAAAATTTCCACTACCGGTTCTCTGAACTACTCAAAATTGCCTCTACCGGTTCTCCAGAACCTGTCAGAACCTGCTGGATTTCATCCCTGGTGTTGACCCAATTCCTATGGCCTTTTAACAGCACTGCTGATGGCAAAATGAATTAAACCTTGTGCACCTTGAAAGTGCTGTGAATTGCTAGGTGCAAATGGGGAAAGGTTTCTTCCTCATTCCTTTGGAAGTGTCCCAGGGCCTTTACCCACTTGTATCTAGCTACAAGATAAACATGTCATGGCAACCTTGTTTTTTTTCTGCCCTGTCTCCAAGACAGCAGTTCATCTCATCCCCACCCCATACCACAGGCAGCTTGAAACACACACATGCACACACACACAGACATACAGTTATAAAAATTTGAAAGAGAAAAGTAAGGAAAGTAAACTGATAAATGCAGTGTAAGTGGAGGGGGAAAAGCATGGAAAGAAATAGAAAAGGGGGAAGGGGAAAAGGAAAATGAGAAAGAAGGAAAGGAAAGGAAAGCAGGGAAGGAAAGAGAAGGGAAGTGGGGAAAGCATTTCCAGTCTTCTTAAGAAACTTAAAATACATTTATACTTTACTTTCTCTTTTTAAGGTTACAACATAATTTCTTTCTTTCTATAATCTATCCTTTCTGATCACCATAGCCATAAATCACATTCACTTTTTCTTTTTTCAGCATAAAGTCCATAATGGGTTTCCAGTTGCTAATAAATGTGTTTATTGCCCTTTTTATAACTAAACAAGTCGGTTTTGCCATCTCTGCTAATTCTGTCATTTTCACAACCTCTGCTATTTCTGAATCCTTCTTTCAGCCACAAGGCAGTACAACATCCTTCTACTCTAGCTGTCAAAGCAATGGCAAATGGAGCAACTCAGATTACAGTTGTGTTCGTAAGTGATTTACAATAGTCTCTGCTGTATCATTTCAAGATGATAATGATATGATACGATATGATAATGAATAAAATGTGAGAAGCAGACACAGATGTCTTGCCAAAGCAGTGAAAGTACATGAATTGCAGGGCTCAGAGAAACTTTAAAGAAACATCCTGTTATATATAATTTTCTCCACACCTGTCAGCAGGTCTATGACAGTTTTCCACCTGACCAACTCGCCACAGCCAACTCATCACGCGACAACTCACCACGGCCAACTTGCCATGGATCAACTCATTCCGGGACAAGAGTTACACTAATATCAAAGAAATGGTGGAATCGAATCATTAAAGAATGGGTGTAAAAGGAGGGACAAAATGAAACGTGAATGCCAAAAATTAAAATATTTTTAAATTTATTTTAAATAATTAAATTGAAGTTTTAAATTGTCCTGAGGTGAGTTATCCCACAGCAAGTTGGCCGTGGCAACTTGGCAAGGTGACTGAGGCAAGTTGGCTGTGGTGAGTTGTCCCCATTCCGCCTGTCAGCCTTCCATTATATAACCAGCTGGATCAACCACAGAGTATGAGTGTTATCTTTGATAGGTGCTGTATAGTCAAAAGCTGTGGAGGTTGACAAGGATTCAACCATTTAATCCAGTAGAGTTTGAAAATCTTTATATGACATAAAATAGTCACCTATGGAAGTTTTCCCTGAGGAGGGCTTCTCTAAACAAATAATGCAACATGGGATGGATGAATGTATGCAACATAAAGAAAAATGAAAATGGAAAAGTGAACTACTCTAATCCTGCCTCATTCTGTTTTTCATCTGCCTTGCAGCTGTAGACTGTGGTGTGCCTGATCCCATTAAACATGGAGATATTGTTTACCTGTCAGGATCGGAGGAGACACAGTATCAAACCACTATCCGTTACGAATGCCACAAACCTTATTATACCATGAAGGGCAAAGGTATGTCCAGTCCTTTCTTTCCTCCACTAAAACCTTCCAATTCAGAAATTAAGAACATCATTTTGCTCATTTTACAGTTGCCAGCCTCAAGAAGACAGGATTGAGGTGGGAAGGTTTACTAGGCTGGGAACCACTAAAAGTACCCTGCCAAAAATTGAAGTACCCAGGTTTAACAATAAGCATAGTGATAACGAAGAAACAAGATTATCATGATTTTATGAGTCTTCCTCGCCTTATTGCTCAGTCTTTATGATCTTTCTGAAGCCTTGGCTGTTGTGTACTACATGGCAGAGGCTGGAACCTGAAATATCTGCGAGCTATATACCTCTTTCTCTGTGCCTCCACACAGCAGATCTTCAGTTTCTACCTGCCCCTCACAGCCATTCTGTTGCCCAGGAAACCCCCCCCCCCTTTTTTTATTTTTCAAATCTCAACTCTATATTCTTTAAGTTGTTTCCATTATCTCCTTATATTATCTCAGTAACTTATTTATCACATTCCAGTTTAACATTTGTTCAGTTAGATTAATATTTTTTTTTGTATTTAATACTTTTAAAGCAAAATGGGTGCATGTGTGTGAAATTATTGGTTAAAATGTTTGGTAAATCAGTTGATAAATTCCTTTTATAATTGTTACTTTTCTTTTTAACACATCTTTGTTGGGTTGATAGTAAGTCATAGCTGAATGGTTCTTGGAGTTTGTGATATATATTATAGTCTTTTAATCAGAATTAATGATAGTATTGTATTTATAAATAATTGCTTTATTTCCAAAGAAACATATCAGTGTTCAGCCAGTGGAATATGGGTGGATGAAGAAGGGGAAACAGGGCTTCCAGTTTGTGACCCAGGTAAAGTCTACCTACTGTATAATTCTCTGTGCTTTTCACTAAAAATGAATATCATATCAAGTTGCAATTACAAAATAATAATGTTGTTTCTCTTTTAATTCCAAAATAACAGTATTTTCTCTGGTAACTCTTTTGCCAGAGAAAATTCGTAAACTTTCTCCAGTTTAAAGTTTTATAAAATTGTAATGATCTGCCAGACTCTGAATTTTATTAGTTTAATTTGTTTTGGAAGATTTAAATCTTCCCCTAATACCAACCCTACCAGAAGTTCTAAAACAGGAATAATTTTGGGAATCCTTGATAGGACATTGGAAAGAACAATTGAAGTATAAGGAACAATCCAAAGAGGAACTAAAGAAAAGCTGAAGCTTGCTTGGATTTCCCTGGGCTTAATATTTTCTATATGGGTCAAGGAATCATGCTCTGGATTATAGGTTTAGTGGGCTGTGCCTATAGAGTTGCAGAACCTATATCAGTGATGGCTAACTTTTTTGTCACTGTGCGGGCGCGCCTATAGTGCAATGCACCCGCGACCCCCCGCATGCCCCGACCCCTGTACATGTGCACATGCCCCCCACGCACTCTGTGAATGCACATGGGCCCCCATGCATCTGCACACCTCCCTGTGTGTGCCCTGACCCTTGTGCATGCACGTGTGACTCACCGTGCTCCCCTTGCCCCCCCACGCATGCATGTGCATCTCCTACATGACCCTGCCCCCCCCCGCACATGCGCGGCAGAGACCCAAAAATTAGCTGGCCGGTGGAAGGCACACGCGCATGCGCAATGGAGCTGAGCTGGGGCAATGCCTTGGGTGCCCACAGAGAGGGCTCTGCTTGCCACCTGTGGTATGCGTGCCATAGGTTCACCTATACTATTTTTCCTTTTTCTCCCACGTTAATCAATATATCTGTTTCTGATATTTATTCTGCTTTCTCTCTGAGTAAAAATGGTTTCTTCTGTTTTTGCTTTAGTTTGTGGAATTCCCAGTAGAAGTATTGAAGAAATAGGGAGGATTTATGGAGGCACAGTTGCTAACGAAGGAAATTTCCCTTGGCAAATCTACTTTGATGAGCCACGAGCTGGTGGAGCCCTCATTTCAGAACAATGGATACTTACTGCAGCTCATGTGCTGGATGATGCTCCATACCCAGTTCTCTATGCTGGGATGTTCAGTGTAAATCAAAGGGCCAAGAGTGATACTGAGCCACTGAAGATAGCGGATACATTCATTCATCCTAAATGGGCCAAAAGTCGATCAGGGACCAGGACAAACTTTAATCATGACATTGCTCTGTTAAGATTGAAAGAACCTTTGACAATGGGCCCCACTATTTCACCAATTTGCCTACCTGACACATCCTCAGAATATGAGCCACAGATAGGGACCTTGGGCTACATATCTGGCTGGGGCAAGACCGATGCAACTCGATCAAATCCTAGATTATCAATGAGACTCAGGGCAGCTTGGATCCCCGTGGTGGACATGGATACATGCAGAAATGTGAAACGAAACACAAGTTATGTCTTTACAGAAAATATGATTTGTGCTGGGGATGGCCGGCAGGACAGCTGTCAGGGAGACAGTGGTGGGGCATATGCTATCAAAGATCCCCAAAACGAGACACACTATTATGTTGCTGGACTGGTTTCGTGGGGGCCAGAATGTGGCACTTATGGTCTTTACACTAAAGTGGCAAATTACGTAGATTGGATCAGAAAAGTCATGAAGGAGTATAAAGAACCTGAAGAGTAGATGTTTCCTTCCCTTATGTATTACCTTGTCTACCAGGCACCTACTGACTCCCAAGTGGTTTTGTCCCATCCATAAATCTAACTTACAAAAAAGGAAATTTGCAGCTAAGATCCATATTATTGCAAGTCGCTTTACATTGCCTTTCTCCTCTTTCTTCAGGATAAGTAAAGTAGTAGCAGACATATTACGTTTTTCTAGTTTTGAAATGCTTTGTCTTCTCTTTCTTTAATTAGGCTTCATTTATTTTCTTTTTGGGGAAGCTGCTATAGACCAAATTATTTTAATTCAAGCAAGAATATTGCATTTTTAGTCTCCCTGGGTTTTGACCATTGGAAAACGAATAGCCAGCTACATCATAGAACTGGAGAACATAGCCTCTGTGGGCAGCAGAAAATTCTAGAACATAATTTACCCAAAGGTTCTTTTTCATTGAAATGAATGACTGCCAGCCTTCATCTTTGTATTGCTTGTGACTACAGTAGCTTTTGCAAGAGAAGAGTCTCATGGATTCTGCCCAAAGGAGCTCGTTGTGTCCTTCTTGCATAAAAACCAATATACTCTCATGAAGACAAGAATATTTTGTTTGTAGTTTTCATTTTACAAGTCTTTGTATCATACAGGTTGCTTCAGGGCCTCAACAGGTAATATCAGTGTCAAATAATGGGAATATCGTCTTTCATACATGGAAAAGTAAAGGTAAAGGAGTCCCTGTGGATTTCACTCGGCTAGTCATTAACTGACTTTATGCAGTGGTGCCCATCTCCGTTTCTAGGCCATTGAGCCAGCATTGGCCAAAGACATTTCCGCAGTCATGTGGTCAGCATGACATCATACCACAACTGAGAGAATATAGAAAAACATGGAACACTGTTACCTTCCCACCAAAGTGGTACCTATTTATCTACAATTAGTCCTCAACCTATGACCACAATTGAACCCAAAATTTATGTTGCTAACTTTTTTTTATTTTATTTTTTTTTTACTTCAAATTTATATACCGCCCTTCTCCCTAGGGACTCAGGGCAGTGTACAGCCAAGTAAAAACACATAAATACATAATACATAATACATAGATTAAGAAACAGATTAAAAGGAAATATCTCAATTTGGCCCAAAATTTAAAAAGACAAACGAATTTAAAATCATTTAAAATCATTTAAAAGGATTTGTTAGGCCAGCCCAGCTTGTTGAAAAAGGAAAGTTTTAAGGGAACGGTGGAAGGCACGAAGGTCTTGGATTCTCCTTATCTCTGGGGGCAGTTGATTCCAGAGGGTGGGAGCCCCCACAGAGAAGGCCCTCCCCCTGGGGGTCACCAGCCTGCATTGCTTGGCTGATGGCACCCCAAGGAGGCACTCTCTGTGGGAGCGCACAGGTCGATGGGAGGTCGTCAGTGGCAGAAGGCGGTCTCGAAGATAACTAGGTCCTATGCCATGGAGCGCTTTAAAGGTGGTAACCAACACCTTGAAGTGTACCCGGAAGTCCACTGGGAGCCAGTGCAGCTTGCGCAGGAGCGGCGTTATGCGGGAGCGCCATGCAGCTCCCGTAATTACCCGCGTGGCTGCATTCTGGACCAGTTGGAGCCTCCGGGTGCTCCTCAAGGGGAGCCCCATGTAGAGAGTGTTGCAGTAGTCCAGGCGAGAGGTGACGAGGGCATGAGTGACTGTGCACACGGAATCCCGATCAAGAAAGGGGCGCAACTGGCAAATCAGGCGAACCTGACAAAAGGTCCCCCTGGCAACAGCCATCAGATGTTCCTCCAAGGACAGCTGTGTATCCAGGAGGACACCCAGAATGCGTGCCCTCTTCACGGGGGCCAAAGACTCGCCCCCGATAGTCAGCGATGGAGTCAGCTGACTATATAGGGATGCCGGGAACCACAGCCACTCAGTCTTGGAAGGGTTGAGCTTGAGCCTGTTCCTCCCCATCCAGATCCATACAGCCTCCAGGCACTGGGCCATCACTTCAAGGGCATCGCTGGGGTGGCCTGGGATGGAGATGTACAGCTGGGTGTCATCTCCATCCCAGGCCATGGGGCCTCCATCCCAGGCCCCACCCCAAAGCCACGGATGATCTCGCCCAGCGGCTTCACATAAATGTTGAACAGAAGGGACGAGAGGACTGACCCTTGCGGCACTCCACAGATGAGAGGCTTCGAGGTCGACCTCTGCCCCCCTGTCAACACAAACTGCGACCGGTCGGAGAGAAAGGAGGAGAACCACTGTAACACGGTGCCCCCCATCCCCAACTCTTCCAGCCGGTGCAGCATGATACCATGGTCGATGGTATCAAAAGCCGCTGAGAGATCTAATAGGACCAGAACAGAGGAGCAACCCCTGTCCCGAGCCCTCCAGAGATCATCAACCAACGCGACCAATGCCGTTTCCATGCTGTGCCCAGGCCTGAAACCTGACTGGAATGGATCTAGATAGGACATTTCCTCCAGGAATTGTGGATACTGTGGTGCAACCACACTCTCAACAACCTTTGCCACAAAGCAAAGGTTGGAGACAGGACGGTAGTTAGCCAATACTGCCGGGTCCAGGGAGGGCTTCTTGAGGAGAGGCCTCACCACCGCCTCTTTCAAGGCAGCGGGGAAGTGACCCTCACTCAATGAAGTGTTGATAATTCCCTGGAGCCAGCCTCGTGTGACCTCCCAGGAAGCCAGTACTAACCAGGAGGGACACGGGTCCAGTAAACATGTGGTTGCATTAAGTCTCCTCAAAATCCTGTCCACGTCATCCGGAGTCACAGAGTCAAACTCTTCCCAGATAACATTCTCAAGACTATTCCTCGCCATCCTGCCTGGATCTACCCAGTCAGAGTCCAAATCCTGCCGGATCTGAGCGATTTTGTCATATAGATATCATCCGAAATCCTCAGCCCTGCCCTCCAAGGGGTCCTCCCGCACTCCCGATTGAAGCAGGGAGCAGGTAATTCTGAACAGGGCCGCCGGACGATTCTCTGATGACACAATAAGAGCGGAAAAGTAATTAGACTTCACCGCTTTTATCGCCACTAGGTAGGTCTTAGTATGCGACCTTACTAGTGTTCGATCAGATTCGGTGAGACTGGCCCTCCAACCGCTCTCCAGGTGTCTTTTCTGGCGCTTCATCTCCCTCAGCTCCGCAGTGAACCAAGGAGCCGCGAGGGATCGACACCGGGTCAGAGGCCGCAAGGCACGACTCGATCTAAGGCTCCGCTAGCGGCCCGATCCCAGGCCGCCACCAGGTCCCCGACCGAGTCATGTGCTAGAACCTCAGGAAATGGCCCAAGTTCTATCTGGAATCTATCAGAATCCATCAGGCACCTGGGGCGGACCCATCTTGTAGGCTCCGCCTCCCTGCGGCGGGGTGTAGCGGTTCGAAGATCTAGGCGAAGGAGCGAGTGGTCAGACCATGACAAGGGTTCCATGTCTATATCCCCTATAACAAGGCCACTCAACCACTGGCCAGAGACAAAAATCAAGTCCAGAGTGTGACCACCCCCTGTGGGTGGGGCCATGAACTAACTGGGTCAGGTCCATGGCCGTCATGGAAGCCATGAACTCCCGGGCCATCTCAGACGTCTCACCAACGGATGGCAGGTTGAAATCACCCATGACCATAAGCCTGGGTGTATCAACTGCCACCGTGGCTATCACGTTGAATAGCTCAGGCAGGGCCATTGCCATGTGGCAGGGAGCCAGGTACGTGAGCAACAGGCCCATCTGAGCCCCATGACCCCATCTCACAAAGAGGGTTTCACATCTGGCAATCTGTGGCACAGTGGTCTCCCTCGGACCAAGACCTTCTTTAATAATAACCGCCACCCCCCGCCCCTCCCCTGGGCCCTCGGCTGATGAAGCGCTCTGAAGCCCCGTGGGCATATCTCAACCAGGGGGACCCCTCCCTCCAGGCCCAACCAAGTCTCAGTAATAGCTGCCAGGTCTGCTCCCCCCTCCTGTATAAGATCATGGATGAGGGGGGCCTTATTAACCACGGACCTGGCATTGCATAACATCAGCCGGAGGCCCAGGTCCTGAGTATCTAAGCCATCTAGTATCTGAGTGGAGTCTTGGGGACCTGGGCGCGCAATTGCTCTCAAACAGCGAGTGCGCGCCCCCAGCACATGATGTGGCCCCCTACTCCCACCATATCTGCCCCTCCCATTCACCCTGTTGATGGTAAATTCCTCCTTCGGCTAGCCCACCAACCCTTCCCCAATCCCTCGACCTGCACCCTCCAAACCATTCCCCTGTGCCGGGCTCGGCTCTGACCTTAGTGGCTTACTCCCCTCAAACCCATCGACTCCATCACTGACTATTGGGGGCAAGTCTTTGGCCCCCACTGAAAGGGCTCGCAATTTGGGAGTCCTCCTGGATAGGCAGCTGTCTTTGGAGGAACATCTGACGGCTGTTACCAGGGGGACCTTTTATCAGGTTCGCCTGATTCGCCAGTTGCGGCCCTTTCTCGATCCGGATTCCTTGTGCACAGTCACTCATGCCCTCGTCACCTCTCACCTTGACTACTGCAACGCTCTCTACATGGGGCTCCCCTTGAAGAGCACCCGGAGGCTCCAGCTGGTCCAGAATGCAGCAGCGCGGGTAGTGATGGGAGCAACATGGCGCTCCCATGTAACACCGCTCCTGCGCGAGCTGCACTGGCTCCCGGTGGTCTTCCGGGTGCGCTTCAAGGTGTTGGTTATCACCTTTAAATGCTCCATGGCATAGGGCCTGCTGCTACCGACGACCTCCCATCGACCCGTGCGCTCCCACAGAGAGGGCCTCCTCAGGGTGCCATCAGCCAAACAATGTAGGCTGGTGGCCCCCAGAGGGACGGCCTTCTCTGTGGGGGCTCCCACCCTCTGGAATCAGTTGCCCCCAGAGATAAGGAGAATCCATGACCTCAATGCCTTCCGTCGTTCCCTCAAAACCCATCTTTTTCAGCAAGCCGGGTTGGCTTACGAAGAAATTTTTAAATTCTTTTAATTAGTCTGTGATTTTTAACTTTCGGGCCAAAATTTATATATATTTTTAAATGTTTTAATATTTGTATTCTATGTTTTTTATCTTGGCTGTACACCGCCCTGAGTCCTCAGGGAGAAGGGCGGTATATAAATTGGAAATTAAATTAAATTAAATTAAAACCCCATTGGTCTTCCTCCTGGTTCCCCTTAAAAAATCATTAAAAACCCTAATTAAAAAACCTCTGAATCCCCGCTTTAAAACATGCCAACTCTCGGGACTCCAAAGCCTGTCCTTAAGGTAGGCCTTCGATAGAGTGGAAGGCCATCGCCGCGAGAGGGGGGCATCTCGCAGCGCAAGCAGATCTGCCGAGGTATAAGTCATTCAGATATGGTGGGAAAGGAAATAAAAATGGAACTCTGGGTGTTAATGATAGTCATAGAGGTGAGAGATAAGCAGTACAGTTGGACATGGAAAAGCTGGGGCCCCGTCACTCTCTCACAGTTATGGGGCGTCCAGGGCAAGTAGCAGTACAGGTGGGTGGCCACAGCCGTTCTCTCACAGCGGCAAGATAACATAGGCCAACCTTCTTTCCCTGTGGATGGAACCGCAGTCATTGTCCTGGACTCTCAGCTTCTCCTTCCAACTGATAAATTTGTTAAGTGAGTTTTGTCCCATTTTATGACACTTCTTGCCACATTTGTTAAGTGAATCATTGTAGTTCTTAAATTAGTAACACAGTTGTTAAGTGAATCTGGTTTTCCCATTGACTTTGCTTGTCAGAAGGTCACAAAAGGGGATCATATGACTCTGGGACACTGTAATCGTCATAAATGAGAGTCAGTTGTCAAGCATCCCAATGTAAATCACGTGACCATGGGGATGCTGCAACCATCATAAGTGTGAAAAATGGTCATAAGTCACTTTTTCAGTGCTGTTGTAACTTCAAACGGTCACTAAGTGAACTGTTGTAAGTCAAGCACTACCTGTGGTTGCATTTACATGCTTTCAAACTGCTAGGTGGGCAGGAACTGAGGCCAGTGACAAGACTGTCATAGGTGGTAGGGCTCAAACTGGTGGAGTATAGACCTTTTCTGGCATCTATTAAGCCACTGAGGCTCCACCCGGCCTCCTTTCCTACAGGCCACAAATATAACTTCAATCCAGTACCAGTATTGTAATACAGAAGAACAGAAACAAAAAGAGGCACTAGACTAGGAAGAAGGTCACTTAAATGAAATTTAGCCAAGTATCTATGAGTCAGCAAATGGATTGATGTGAGACAGCACTGGGAAGGCCTTCTGATTATTAGTCCAGAATAATTAATTGTGCTCTTCTAATGCTTTTCATAATCAAGTTCCCTTTTTCAATAACTTTGAAATGTACTAAACCAGGTCACACCAGTACACTGCTAGAGAGGCAGTCTTGTCTTTCTCTTCTCATGCTACGACTTCAAGCACCTGCGTCATCTGAAGTAGTGTTGTTGCTGATTTTTAACGGAGTCATTCCTGCTAAGAGGGAAGAAAAGCAGGCATGGAGTTAATTAAAAGTCTCCATTAAATAAAAGTGGGTCATTGTCTAGTGCCTAGTTATATTTATTTATTTATTACATTTATATGCTGCCCATTTCGCTATCAAGCCACTTTGGGCAATTTACAATGTGTCCCCCAAAATATAAAACACGTAGACCTTTAAAAAACATGAAAAACAATGAGCGTTAAAAGTTAAAATATTAACATTAACAACAAACTGGATAAAAAAAGACCAATACATAAACAGGGTGGGGGTGGGGGAATTCTCCCAATCTACTAGCCACCTCCAGAATGGACATCCCCATCAAAGCCCCTAACCAGTTGGCACAGCCACGTTTTCAGGCCCTTTTCTGGCCAACAGGATGGGGGTGACTTCATCTCAAGGGGCATGATGTTCCAGAGGATGAGATCCATTGCAGAAAAGGCTCTTCTCGTGGACCTCACCACCCAAACTTCTTTGGTCAATGGGGTCCACTCCATAGTATGCCCTGCCAGAGTGGGTGGCAGCCATAATTGTGCCACCTGGAATTGAGATATAAAGCTAGTGCCATCAGCATCCCATGGTATCAGATACTTTCACCCAGTGACTTCATGTAGATGTTGAAAAGAAACAGGGAGAGTACTGAACTGTGCAGCATGCTGCAAAGGAGGAGCCATCGACAGGACACCTGGCTCCCTATCAACCTTGATCAGGACTGGCCTTAAAGAAAGGAGCCAAACTAGTGCTATACTGGTCCAATTTGATCTAGAGGTTATGACACTAGGGTAGAAACTGGGAGACTGTGAATTCTAGTGTTGAAAACCATCTGGGTGATGTTGCCCACCCCCCCCGAAGAATGAAATATTTTGAGAAATATCAAAAAGGCAGGATAGAATATTTCCCCTAAAGGAGAAATGAAAAAAAAATCCTTAAGGGAGGCAGAAACTAGCCCCCGTTTCCCTGCCCCAAGCAGAGACTGAGTAGGCCAGCTTTTAGAAATGCAGATTTGGTAATCCATTCAGAAAGACTGGGTCAGGCAGAAACTCAGGTAAGCAATAAGCCAAAGGTTGACAAATTAGTTCAAATTAGGATTTGCATTTTTGCTTTTGCTTATAGAGCCAGCCATGACCCCTACATGACCTCATAGGAATCCAGAAGGTGTAAAACCCACCCACTCTAAATTCCATTTGGTTTATTTATTTATTTATTTATTTATTTATTTATTTATTTATTTATTCGATTTATATGCCACCCTTCTCTGGAGACTCAGGGCAGTTTACAATACATTAAGCAATAGCCTTCATACTTTTGTATATACCTGCTTAGTAGGGTTTTTTGGCCCCCCCGAGGGGTGTTCTATTTTATACAAAGTCAGCTTATTGCCCCCACAAACCGGGTCCTCATTTTACCTACCTCGAAAGGATGGAAGGCTGAGTCAACATTGAGCCTGGTGAGAATTGAACTCACAGTAATTGCAGGCAGCTGGCAGCTAAGTGTTACATTAACAGCAGTTTTAGTCCGCTGTGCCACCAAGGCTCTTTAGCTTCAGTTGTCCCAGAATCGCATGTGGTTGGTAGTTCTGCTTCATTAATAAACTTTCTTTCCAATCAGCCTCCATGTTGTTTCCAGCGTCTTTCTCCCAGCTTGGAACTGAACCAGATGAATTTTTCTTCTAACACAACAAGAAAGAAAAGAAGGAAAGGAAAGAAGGAAAGAAAAAGAAAGAAAGAAAGAAAGAAAGAAAGAAAGAAAGAAAGAAAGAAAGAAAGAAAGAAAGAAAGAAAGAAAGAAAGAGAATCAGCCAGCAAACCAGCCTGGACAGGCTACCAGAAAAGCTTCACAGTATCTTTATTTGCTGATTGAATTAAAAAAAAATTAAAGGAAAGGAATTATTTTAAATATGAAAGTAATGATCCCCATAAGACAAACTCTTTTATTAAAAATAACACCATATGCTGAATGATGAGTACAGCCTTGTTCTTCACCTGACACAGACTCTGAGAATGAGGCAGAATATTGCCAACTGCCAAATATTCTTGAGCAACTTCCATTTAGAATTCAGAAATTCAATTGTGTTATGTTAAGTTGCACATAAACCAAGGATTTATTTACTCCTTTGTGGATCTTTGTGTATTTTTTCATCATCATTTCCTAGAACAGAACTTTGTGTACTCTGGCCCACAGTTCTTTTTCTGCTGCAAATATATATCAAAATACTTTGTTTTAGATTGAAATCTTGTCCTCTTCAGGGGTTGCAATATTCACTGACAAGGTTTTCTCTTTTTCAAAGTCCCACAGTCCCAATTTAATATGTTCCTGCTGTTCCAGTTACTTCTGTAAGGAATAGCTTTCTCCTTTTTAGTTTAGTTTAGTTTAGTTTATTTGATTTGATTTGTATACCGCCCTACTCCCGAAGGACTCAGGGCGGTGAACAGCCAACAATAAAAAACATAAGATACAAAAAATTTAAAACCAGAATAAAATCAAATTAAATCATTTTGGCCCAGACAGATTAAAACACCCCAATAATTTAAAAACAGATTAAAATTTACATATTTAAAAAGGGAGAGATTAGGCCAAGCCCGCTTGATGGAATAAAAAGGTCTTCACAGCACGGCGGAAGGAGCGCAGATCCGGGATCCTCCGTATCTCCAGGGGGAGCTCATTCCAGATGGTAGGTGCCCCCACAGAGAAGGCTCTCCCCCTAGGGGCCGCCAGTTGACACTGTTTGGCTGATGGCACCCGGAGGAGTCCCTCTCTATGAGAGCGTACTGGCCGGTGGGAGGCTATTGGTGGTAGTAGGTGGTCCTGTAGATAACCAGGTCCTAAGCCATGGAGCGCTTTAAAGGTGGTAACCAAAACCTTGAAGCGCACCTGGAAGACTACTGGGAGCCAGTGCAGCTCGCGCAGGAGAGATGTTACATGGGAGCGCCATGTCGCTCCCATTACCACCCGCACGGCCGCACTCTGCGCCAGTTGGAGCCTCCGGGTGCTCCTCAAGGGGAGCCCCATGTAGAGAGCATTACAATAGTCCAGGCAGGAGATGACGAGGGCATGTGTGACCGTGCGTAACGAGTCCCGATCCAGAAAGGGATGCAACTGGTGAATCAGGCGAACCTGATGAAAAATCCTCCCGGTCACGGCGGTCAAGTGCTCTTCTAAAGAAAGCCGTGAATCCAGGAGGACGCCCAAGTTGCGAGCCCTCTCCGTGGGGGCCAATGATTCGCCCCCAATAGTCAGTGATGGCGTCAACTGACTATATCAGGACGTCGGAAACCACAGCCACTCGGTCTTGGATGGGTTGAGCCTGAGCCTGTTCCTCTCCATCCAGATCCGTATGGCCTCCAGGCACCGGGACATCGCTTCAAGGGCATCGTTGGGGTGATCCGGGGTGGAGATGTACAGCTGGGTGTCGTCAGCGTACTGATGGTACTCCACCCCGAAACCACGGATGATCTCACCCAGCGGCTTCACATAAATGTTGAACAGGAGAGGCGAGAGGACTGACCCTTGCGGTACCCCACATATGAGGGGCCTCGGGGTCGACCTCTGTCCCCCTGTCAACACGGACTGCGATCGGTCAGAGAGAAAGGAGGAGAACCACCACAACACAGTGCCTCCCACCCCTAACTCTTCCAACTGGTGCAGCATGATACCATGGTCTATGGTATCAAAAGCCGCTGAGAGATCTAACAGGACCAGGACAGAGGAGCACCGCCTGTCCTGAGCCCTCCAGAGATCATCAACCAACGCGACCAATGCCGTTTCCGTGCTGTACCCGGGCCTGAAGCCCGACTGGAATGGATCCAGATACGTCGTTTCATCCAGGTGCTGGGAGAGCTGTTGCGCAACCACACTCTCAACAACCTTCGCCACAAAATGAAAGTTGGAGACCGGACAATAATTTACCAACATTGCTGGGTCCAGGGAAGGCTTCTTGAGGAGAGGCCTCACCACCGCCTCTTTCAAGGCAGCAGGAAAGACACCCTCACCCAACGAAGCATTTATAATCCCCTGGAACCAGCCTCGTGTCACCTCCCGAGAAGCCAGCACTAACCAGGAGGGACACGGGTCCAATAAACAAGTGGTCGCGTTCAGTCTATCCAGAATCCTGTCCACGTCCTCAGGGGTCACAGGATCAAACTCATCCCAGATAACATTCTCAAGACCTGCCCCCGTCCCTCCCTCTGAGACTACCCAGTCGGAGTCCAGATCTTCCCGAATCTGAGTGATTTTGTCATACAGATATTGAACAAAATCCTCAGCTCTACCCTCCAAGGGGTCCTCCCGCGCTTCCTGGTGGAGCAGGGAGCAGGTCACCCTAAACAGGGTGGCCGGGCGATTATCTGATGATGCAATAAGAGCAGCAAAATAGCTACATTTCGCTGCTTTTATCGCCACTAGGTAATTCCTAATATGAGATCTTACCAGTGTCCGGTCAGATTCAAAAAGACTGGCCCTCCAAGTACTCTCTAGGCGTCTTTTCTGGCACTTCAACTCCCTCAGCTCCTCAGTGAACCAAGAAACTAAATGAGATCGGCGCCGGTTCAGAGGCCGCAAAGGCACGACCCGGTCCAGAGCTCCAGCGGCTGCCCTATCCCAGGCGGCCACTAGGTCTCCAGTCGAGGCGTGTGCCAGAGCCTCAGGGAGTGGCCCAAGCTCCATCTGGAACCTGTCAGGTTCCATCAGGTGCCTGGGGCGGAACCATCTTACCGGCTCCGCCTCCTTGCGGCGGGGTGTAGCGGTTCGAAGGTCGAGATGAAGGAGAAAGTGATCAGACCATGACAAGGGCTCAGTGACTATATCCCCTATCTCAAGATCACTCAACCACTGTCCAGAGACAAAAACCAGATCCAGCGTGTTTCCCCCCGTGTGGGTAGGGCCATGAATTAACTGGGTCAGGTCCATGGCTGTCATGGAAGCCATGAACTCCCGAGCCACCTCAGATGCCTCACCGACGGACGGCAAGTTGAAATCCCCCATGACCATAAGCCTAGGGGTCTCAACCACCACCATGGCGATGTCGCTGAGTAGCTCGGGCAGGGCTGCTGCCACATGGCAGGGAGCCAGGTATGTGATCAGCAAACCCATCTGAACCCCGTGACCCCATTTCACAAGGAGGGATTCACAGCCGGCTGTCTGAGGAACAGTGGCCTCCCTCGGTCTCAGACCTTCGTTAATAATAATCGCTACCCCCCCCGCCCCTACCCTGCAGCCTCGGCTGATGGAATGCGCGGAAACCTGGTGGGCACATTTCAACGAGAGGGACCCCCCCTCTTGGCCCAACCAGGTTTCCGTAATACCTGCCAGGTCCGCTCCCCCCTCCTGAACAAGATCACAAATGAGGGGGGCTTTATTTACTACAGACCTGGCATTGCATAACATCAGAGGAGGCCAGGGCCCTGAGGATCTGCGCCACCTGGAGAACGAGTGGAGCTTTGGGGGCCGGAGCGCGCCACCGCTCGAAGACAGCGGGCGCGCGCTCCCCTAACGCGATATGGCCCCCTGCTCCCGCCATATCTACCCCTCCCACCCACAGTACTGATGGTAAAAACCTCATCTGGATTTTCTTCTTTTTCTCGAAATGTTAAAGTCACCAGTAGCTTTACACAGGATTAAGCACATTTGGATAATAAATCTCCCTCCAAACACAGAAACAATGCTAAAGTCCTCCAAAACATTCTAAATAAACCAAAAGACTCAGTAGCTCTAGAAGAAGAAGAAAAAAGAGTGTTTACAACATACAATGTAAGGACTGTAACAGCCACTATGTAGGACCAACAGGCATAAAACTAGCACAGCGCATCCATGACAACCAAGTAGCAGTCAGAAGACATGATGAAAACTCCTTAATTTCTCAACACATGGACAGACTCAGCCATAGTTTCAACTGGGAAACTCTGAACATCCTAGACCAAGCCAAGTCCAAAAATTCCAGAGAATTCCTGGAAACCTGGTGCTCAAGACATATCAACCATTAATAGGCATATAGACCTAAACAACATTGACATACCATTCAAATGACACAATCAAAAAGCCAAAAAGGAAACAAAAAATTCTAAATGCCTCACTATAAATCAGCACTAGACCAACAATCAAGAAGTAAACAATACCCCAATCAAGGATCTACCAACTCAAACAAAGAAGCTAACAGTAAGCAACAGCCTAATCAAGGAACCACCAGACCACTCCCACCAGCATTGTCAGGGTAAGCAACTACTATATAAAATGACAGCAAACCTTACTTCTCTCTAGCACTGATAATGTTACCTAGTTGGGGTAATGAAATGTCTGCAAAAAACAGTCAAACTTAAAGAGCACCAAGGACCACACAATATACAGTACATAGTTCTGGGAGGTGCAGCCAAAGCAAGTTTTCTTGTCCTCATTATAAACTTCCCAACAGCTTCCTTCCAGATTTTGACCTTCCATCTGATGCTGTAAGCAACTGTTATGGACTCCTATCATTTAAACATTTCCACATAACTTTCTGACCTCTTCTTTTTCTATATAAAGCATTAATAAGTTTAATGGCCAATTTGTTTCTATACTGTCCTCTAAATTGTATTGTAAACACCTACAAAACTGTAAAGGCTCATCAGACTATGCAATAAGGCAGCATCAGGAGTTTTTAGTGTTAAAATTTCCTATTTTTTTAAAATGTAAGTTTCCAGCCTTATGATATCAAATGCAAGTCATGGAGGAATAATCCTCTGAGGGAATGAAATCTGGCAGAGTTGGCCCTACTTATATTTCCTTTCTAGGCCACCAGTTCTCAAAAATCAACCATTTGGATGAGAATATTTACAAAAAAAAAAAAAAAACTTGGGAAAAGCCAGAGGTAGAATTTTCATATTTATACATTGGAATCTTGCATAATCAGACGCACAGCTTTAGCAACTTTATTTGGCAGTTCAAATAACAGCAGCAGTATTTTGAAAAATGGACTAGGCTGACTGGGTTTTCCCCATCTGGGTTAAATAAAAACTTAAGGGGTAAAAAAGAGATACACAGCATTTTTGTCCATCCTCTTTATGGTCAATGAGTAATATCACTTAATTATGCAAAAGTCCACACTTCTGCCTTTTGGGGATTTTTCCCCCCCCCCCCAGATATAGAGGAGTCCAAAATCAGCAACTTTGAGGATCTAGGAGTGCCTGGCAGTTCCATTCTAGCAGCTGTTTTACAGTAATGCTTTGTTATGGTGAATCTGCCTTTCTCATTTTATCTGATTTAGATTAAGCATGTTAGGAAGAGAATTCTGCTCAAGATCAGCATGTATGCAGAGAAAATTGAAGCTTTCTCCTCTAATCACTTCCATGGCAAAATTATCCCATTATCACCTGTAGAAAACAGATAAACTTATAAAAAGAAGCTGGGAAGAGGGCGTGAGGAGGATCTGGCTGCAAGAGTTGTCACCCCATTGATTACCACTGTTGCTTTGGCTGGCTAGGAAGCCAGATCCCTTCCTCCCTCACTGCTCCATGTGCATCCCTTTTGATGCTGAACACTTGGTGGAAGGGGACAACCATCTCAGAAGAAGTGTATGATCTTTGGTATACAATAGCTGTGCTCCCCTGCTAGAAACTCCAAATGAGTTCAAACTGGGAAGAGAAAAATTGAGACCTTCACTACTGGAATGATGGTCTCTTGTCAAGATCTAGTCCTTGCACACAATGTATGCTACTTTTAAAAACAATTAAGACAGCCACATGTTTTTCCCCCAGGCGTGTGAATGTCTAGATTTTTTTAAAAAATCTAGTTTTGTATGCTATTTTATTGCATATCAAACATTTATCCATGCAACTGCTAGGAGTTGAGCCCAATTCTGTGGCACTTATTTCTATAACAATTGTAATATACTTTTCATGCTGCTGTTCTAGCTGTATTTTCTGAGGATTTCAATTGTATGCTGCCTCAATGGGTTGAAAAGCAGGGCATGAAATTAGGCCAATGAAATCTTCCCATCCATTCTTCCCATAAGCTTTAAACTTACCTATCAAGGAGGCTCATTTTAGGAGAGGGGGGAATAAAACTGCCTGAGAAGCATTGTTTAGAGGCAGCAGCTATGCATCTTCCAGAATATCTATCCCTTGTCTTTTGCAAGGGCTGAAAATGTTGGAAATGGGACAACCTGAACAAGGCATTGTTGCTAGTAGTGTTTCATGTATAGTTTATGGAAAAAGGAATTAGATGGCTTTCATTTTTTTTTTTCTTGTCTTGAAAATATTCAGTCTGTGTAGGCAAGTTTTCAGTGAACATGAAATAATTCAGGATTATGCAGGGGACCAACAGAATCCCATAGGACTTTGGTAGAGTAATGTATAGGCTACAACATGACCAGTGTAGAAGAAAGGAAGCAAAATATCCCAAGATATCTAACAAAAACACCTAGAGTGTCTCTAGGTGTTAGTTTGTCCTAGCATTAGCTTCATAATAAAGTTTGAATTTGAAAATGGATGTTAATGCTTTTAAATCTGTTGCATTATATATTTTGTAATTTAGCTTTATTATTGTAAGACACTTAGAGTGCTTATGTGTATAAGAAGTTGGAGTGAAAATTTGGAACTGCGTGAGAGATCAACCTATATGACTCTTATTATTGTTAAAAGGGGACTCCATGTTTCCTCCGCAAATCTGGGCGCACAATTCTCCACAAATCTTCCAAAGAAACCTAGACTGCGTGTGGTCTGAAGATAACCATTCTCACAACATCTCTGTTCACAGATTTATCGCCTTGGTATCTGACTGCCTTTCCTTCCTCCCCCCACAATCCAATTGGTTTAGCTGGTTGCCGGTTTTCAAATGAAAAAAGCTCTTCAGCTGGATAGCAGGTGAGGAGAAAACCTAGTCAGTATTTCTACTCTCTTTATTTGTTGGAATAAATCTCAAAGAAGTGATCAGGATCTTGCCTTCATTAGCTGGTTAGAGAGGAGCTGGAAAGAAGTAAGGGGAGATTACAGAAGCCTTTGAAGTGGCTACTGTAGTTCCAAAGGGTGGAGAGTGAGAAAGAGAATACTGTAAAGTGATCCTGAAAGGTGAGAGCTAGCAACACTATAATTGTTGAAGAAGGGTCAGGGAACCATTCCCCTTTGAGTCCAAAAACACCCACTCATTGGACCTCAGCTGACAAAAAGACCAATCAACTGGTGAAGAAAAGCATTTAAGATGCCTGAACCTCTGAAGGATGAAGAAAGCAGAGCATTGTGCTGAGGGAAAAGTGGTTTTGACAGAAAATTCCAGTTTAAGCATCCTGAACGGTTGGGGTATCATACATCTGTGGTACAAAATTGGGGTTAACAAGGCACTCTGAGGCTCTAGTGATTTACTTGGGCATAAAAGGTCCGTTTCTGTTAAGAAGCTCATAGCAAGCAGTACTGGAAATAGATAAACAGGAATACGGAGATGCATGGATTTTTGATAAGTATATTTATTGCAGAAAAGTTTAAAAAGCTGTTACAGAAGATTTCCAGTAAACTTTGAATGTCAACGGCAAGCTTTAATAATGAAATTGAGGTTTAAATCTTTGCATTTCTTTCTCTCTGTCTCTGTCTCTGTCTCTGTCTCTGTCTCTGTCTCTGTCTCTCTCTCTCTCTCTCTCTCTCTCTCTCTCTCTCTCTCTCTCACACACACACACACACACACACACACGGAGGGGGTGTTTAGAGAGAGAGTTATGGGCATGAAGCTGTTCTCTTTTGGTTGGGAGGAACAATTTGCATCCAATCCTTGTGATGGTAACAGGTTGATTGTCCCCCTGGTTGTTTGCTTATGACCACACGAGGCCTTGTTCTCCCTGTTGAATTATGGGAACAGGGCTGTTAAAACTCTCCAGGTCATTGTAGTCCACTAACTGATAATCATAGACCAAATCAATGTGTACACACAAACAGTTTGAATGCTTCTTTCATTCAAAAGCTGCCTTCACACAACATTCTAGGCCATCTAGGCCATTTATTTATTTATTTATTTATTTATTTATTTATTTATTTGTTTGTTTGTTTGTTTGTTATATTTCTATACCGCCTTTCTCCCGTAGGACTCAAGGCGGTGTACAGTCAAGAAAAATATAGACACACAAACATCATAAAATTGCTAATTAAAAGTATTACTTAGTTTGGTCAATTAAATAAAACCCAGAATTAGATAACATTTAAAAAATCATTCACATGTTCGTATGTTTAGCCCCGCCTGTTGGAACATCAGGGTCTTGAGGGCACGGCGGAAAGCACAGAGATTAGGGATATTCCGTATCTCCGGGGGCAGTTCATTCCAAAGGGTTGGAGCCCCCACAGAGGACGCCCTCCCCCTGGGAGTCGCCAGTCGACATAATTTGACTGACGGTACCCTGAGTAGTCCCTCCCTGTGAGAACGAACTGGTCGGTGGGAGGCTATTGGTGGCAAAAGACGGTCTCGTAGGTACCCAGGTCCTAAGCCATGGAGCGCTTTAAAGGTGATAACTAACACCTTGAATTTAACATAGCTAACTCAACAAATCACATTTTATGTGGGAAAGTACACTTTTTTATCCGTTAGAAGGGAATGCAGTGAAATCATTTTACCTTAAGCTTAACAGGAAAGTGGAGGGGCAGCATTAAAATTTCCAAAATTGGGAGTGGCTAAGCCATAATTAACAAACCAGAGTGGCTGGTAACTCTATCCTAAGCCATACAAACTACAGTTTGCCTTAATGTGTAACTTTAAACTAGCTGCACATCTAGTGCAGCTAGTTTAAAGCTGCACATTAAACTTAGATTTGCCAAGTTTAAATTCTAGTCTCTGGCAGATGTTCCTTTGGAAGACCGAATATAATTCTACCATGAATGATAATATGCTCCATAAACCATTTGTGCTCCAGAAAGTTTGTTATTGTAGTTGTATGTACCAGGAAAATATTTCTGTATATCTGTGAGGAACAATGGTCTTGGAGGCCAGGCTACTGTTGAATTGCAACACTTTGGTTTTGCTCAGTCAAGTGAATGGTAGTGTCTTTACCTCTCCCTTGGCCATGGTGACCAGAGAAAGTATCTAAACATCTCTAAGTGACAACGTCACATTTCTTTATTTGCATTTCTTGTAACGTTTCAAAGGGCCTTTCTCCACTGCTGTTAGGAAATTTATTCACCAAGCCTTGAGTCAGCAGAAAACGATACCAGCTTGAAATTAATGAAAGTTGCTGCCACCATTGGTGTATCCTATTCTGTCTCTATGGCTCATCCCTACTCATTAGTAGCAATCTCACCTTCCTCCAAGTTAAGGAGTATCAAAGCCAAGCAGGTTTCCCACATTTTGAGACTGCCCTCAATACCAGGAGAGTTAAGGGAAACTTCTTGTTTTGCTCATGAACCAGGGAGACAGTCTCACAGAGGAGACAGCCACACAGAGAGGAGGTAGAAAAACTATGTTGCTAAGACATGAGTTATATTTTAGGCCAGATCCATCTATAAATTTATCCATACAGGCAGGGCCGGATTTAGATGAAAAGAGGCCCTAGGCTATTCCACTTATGAGGCCTTTTCACCTATAGTGAAAGTGTAATTTTAATTTTGCTAACAATTTGAATGTAGGCCCCTCTTGATCTTGAGGCCCTAGGCTGAAGCCTAGTTAGCCTATAGGAAAATCCGGCCCTGCATACAGGAAATACATGACAGCAGAAGATTCTTGGACTCAATAGTGTTAGATAAGTTGCTTCACGGTGGCGCAGTGGTTAGAGTACAGTACTTCTGCTGATTGCTGGCTGACTGCAACTTGGCAGTTCAAATCTCACCAAACTCAAGGTTGACTCAGCCTTCCATCCTTCCGAGGTGCGTAAAATGAGGACCCAAATTGTTGGGGCCAATAGGCTGACTCTGTAAATCACAGTGCTGTGAAGCACTGTGAAACGGTATATAAGTGCTATTGCTATTGCTATTCATGACAAAAAAGTAGTCATATAGACAGGGCTGTCTTAACGCATGGCCCTAACGGGCACTTGCTCATGGGCTCCACAAGCATAGGGGCCCCATATTAATCTGCGTATGTTAACCCTTCAATGCACCTTGTATCATATAAATACGGCAACTGTATGGCTTACTGAGTATTATTGTGTTTTTCAAGCCTCGTGTATTGTTCAAATGTTTATTATATTGATTAGTTGTTGCTGCACAGCATGTTTTTAAAGTTTCAACGCCAATTTTGTTGGAAGTGCCAATAAAATAAATATATGTTTAATTTTGTCAACCATTTACATTTTTATTCCTGTGAGTAGTTGTCATAGGGGCCCCAGTACACTGCTTTGCCCGGGGCCCATAATGCTGTTAAGACGGCCCTGCATATAGACACAGAAGAGCTTCCTGTTGCAGAAGACAGAAATCAAGAGGCACAAAAATATCAGCACTGGGTTTATGTCTCCTGCTTATAGACCTGGATCAATAGATTTAGAGCAGTTCTTTCCCCAGCTTTGCAATTGATATACCCTATTCTAGATAGTTTTGCATAGTCTTAGCAGCAAAGTTTATCACATATGACATTCCCTGCCATAAATAATTGTTCTTGACATGTTGTGATTTATTGATAACTTGCTTTAATGTTTATTAATTACAAAAAATACGTTATTTCTGAGTCTGTGTTATGGCATGTTCTCTCTGCTGTTAATGAAACTAATACACAAATCTTTTTGAGATGTTTTATTTACTTATCTTTACTAAGCAACTAAATTATTACTAAGCAACTAAAGATTTAATAGAGGAGGTATCAATAGAAGCTGTTAGTTAATAATTGTCTATTTTGCAAGAAGATAAAGGGCTCCCTCACTTATTGCAAAAATAAATGAAACAAGGGTGCCATTTTCTACAAAAAAATTGGTAGCTGTCTTTTGGTTCCTACAGTATGGCTGCATGTAGAGGCAGATTCTGGAGCCAGATGCTAAAAATGTATTCACATTCACAAAATTATATAGTGTGCAATCATTTCCTATCTTAGAGTCCCCACTGATACTAGAAAGAACCTCAAAGAAACTTTTGAGCCAAGAGGATGAGGGAATGGGAAGAAATAACATTTCCTTTTCCTATTCAGAAATCTTTCACTTTTCCCGAAAACTTTCTCTTTGCTGACGGCATCGGAGAATGAGAAGAGAAATGACGGGCAAGAGGAATTATTCCCCCCTCTCCCATCCAATAAAAGAAGCAACTATACATTTATTTGGTATCAAAGAAAAGAGGACAGGGCAGCAAGAACAGCAGAAAGATAATGAGAAGTATGTATTTCCATGCATGCATGGAATCATAATTTAGTTTACACTTCTTCAGTAGGCTAATGAGAAACCTGCATGGACACCCAATCCTTCCCAACAATGCCCTTGATCCAATCCAAGTAATTGATGATTTTGGTATAAAAGCCATATCCCTTGCCACACTCAAGGCCCCAAGAAACAATGCCTGTGGCCACCCAATGCTGAGTCTCTGGGTCACGCACAGCTAAGGCCCCTCCACTGTCACCCTGACAGGTGTCTTTTCCTCCATAGGGGGTACCAGCACAAAACATGTTATCTGAGAAGACTGGATCCTTCTTAGAAATCTTCTTTCCTTTCAACCACTTCCGACACAAATCCTGGTTGCCCACTGGGATGGGGGCATACTTCAGCCTGCTAGCAAGGATGTTTTTTTCTACCCCAAAGCCACTGGCATAGCCCATCCAACCTGTATGGTAATAGGTGGTGTTTCCTGACTCAGGGAGACAGATAGGCAGCATGTCTCGGCCAAGGGTCACCGGATCTCTCAACTCAATGAGCGCAATGTCTCCGTCAAAGTTATGCTCATCCTTTGGATTGTAATCTGGATGCACAAAGAGTCTGAGAACTGGTTTATTGCCTTCTTTGTACAGTTCAGTCACATCTGTGTGACCCAGGAAGATTTCAGCCTTCTCTGCCACCTGCACAGGGGTCAGTATCTCTGTGTCATTTCCTTTCCCTTTTGGGTACACAACGTGGGCAGCTGTCAGGATCCAGCGATCACCTAGAAGTGCCCCTCCTGCTCGTCCAGCGATGACAGTCATAGCTTGCCATGGGAAACTGCCTGGTGGGGCATCCTTCCCACCAATAATTCGCTGGACTTCCACGATTGGGTTGTCTGGCTTTCCACATACTGTGAAAAGAGAGAGAATACTCAAAAAGGCTGCAGCACCCTCATCTCCCTGCCCTCTTGACCCCCCCAACCCAGCAAACTTTCTTTATTTGTACACCTTATCTTTGCTTAAGTCACATCAGAGCCAGCCTCTTAATCATCTTCTTCTTTACTTCTTATTGTTAATTAATTTTCTGCTGTCCCCTCTTCGTGCTAAAAATGTTGGATATCAATACCTCTCTCATTATACTACCAGAAGAGGAAACAGAAGGTAATGTAACAGACAGGATCCTTCAACACTTGGCAATGACAGCCACCAGAACCAGGCACCTGCCAACTGAAACTAATTTCAGGGCTGGATCCAGAATCCCATCTCATTCTAGTAGGTGAAATACCAATGGAGGTAGACATGATGCCTGCTTCCTCTCTGCCTCTTCTGGCTCTTCTGGTACTAGGACTTGTTAGTCTTCTGGTGCCAGCATCAGCTTTGACTATTGAGAAGAGGTGAATCGTGCTATAATAATATATGAAACAAGAAAATCTTTGGCTATGATTTACCTGGCAGACACATTGGGATGTCATCATGATTAACTTGATCCTTCCAGGAACCCTCAGCTGAGCAGGTGTAGATACCTAAAGGAGAAACAAAAACAAGAATAGTGGGGCCGAAGATTGAATGCTCAATGGTTTTTTATTATTTATTTTTGAACATTTTATTGTTTTTTAAAAAAAACCATGGATGTTTTATGTTCTATTTTTGTGTATCTGAACATCTTACAAGTGCAATGAGATTGAAATCAGTCACTCACTCAAATAAACAAAAAAATGCATTTATTACATTTAATGTGTTTTAATGCCAAGTACTCTAGCCCACAATGAATCCATCAAGGTTGGGCAGCTAAAACCAATTAAAATAAATAAAATAAATGGATTTTTTTTCAACCCCCAAGCATTTGGTAAAGAAGATACACATACAAAAGCAAGGAAATTGCTTGGCTGCTGGTTTGTCAAGTTTCCCATGCAATGCTGCTGCTTGCACTGGGTTTGCATTGATCTGGCAATGCATGGCCTCACCTTTTCCTGGGGTGTTGAGCAGGCGATAATAGGGTTCATTACAGCGGTACTTGATAACTGACTCATAGTTGTTATTTTTTGTTGCCGATACAAAATTAAATTCCCCGTTTTTCAGAAATTTAGGTTTACCGCAATTCACAACTGCAAGACACAAACACATAAAATGAAGAGAAGAGAGTACAGTATTTCCTTCTGGGATTTTCCAGGGATCAGAAATTATCACAACCCAAGACCAGCACTCTCATAGGAATTATTCATTTCTTTCCCAGGTTGTGATTAATAGTATGTCATGTCTCAAATCTTGTCCTAACAGAACAATTTTTAGGTCTTTAGTGAAGAAGATAAAAAGTTTGTGTGTGGGACATACCCTGTTTCCTCTAAAATAAGACATCCCCTAATAATAAGCCCAATCGGGCTTTTGAGTGCATGCACTAAAATAACCCCCCCTGAAAATAAGCCCTCCCCGAAAATAAGGCCAAGAGCTTATTTCAGGGTTCAAAAAATATAAGACAGGGTCTTATTTTCAGGGTAGCAGTAGCAATCACTAGTTTGGTTGTTTTTTAAATGAGAAGCAAAGGAGAGGACTAGCTTTTCCCCCTGCTATTAGTTATCTGAAAAGCATTTCCATATAAAGAACTGCTTTTTTATGCACAGACAAAAAGACCCCAAATCCTTAAGACAATTTAGAGAGACGTTTAGAAGGGAAACAGAAAGAGATAAAAGAAAGCCATTGCAGGATTGTCAGATCAAATGTTGGCAGCATGTCAGAAAATAAAGAGCATAAACCTAAGAGCCAAATTCCACAATTTAGGAGACTTTCCTTGTTTGCGTAATTGCAGTAAAAACATCCCAGCAAACTCTCCTCCCCTTTTTTTGGCTGCTTCCTCGTGATGTTGCTTTCATCTGATTGCTACTTTAGCCACATCTGTGCTAAAATAGCAATTTTTTTAAAAAAAATCTTATCTCAGGATAGGTTTTGCCATGGATAGAATCTGATGGGTTTCATTGACCATTCTGTTGGCAGCAGAGCGGGTGACTCCTGGGGAGAGATTAGCTATAGAGGCATCTAATGGTTTTTGTGAATCTGCCACCTCTCCAATTTCTGGGCATTATCTTTTACAGCCCTTCTTTTATTTTTTTTTTCATTTAAAAATTAGAGAAACTAATTCTTTTAAATTGGGTTCTCCCCTTACCCCCTGGCAAACATACATTGGGGCTCTGGGCTGAACTCAGCTTGGAAACATGGATCAGCTGAACAAAAGCTGACAAATGAAGGTGTTCCTGTTAGTTATGGTTTACATCAAGGATCTCCAACCTTGACAACTTTAAGCCTGGCAGACTTCAACTCCCAGAATTCCCCAGCCAGCTTTGCTGGCTTTAGATTACTTTTAAATATGACTTGGCATGATTATTAAATGGTGCTAAAAGTCCAAGAGGAGCTTGATTATCAGCTGATGTCAACTAATAATCAGGTTTCCTTCAATACACTTTTGCAAAATCAGAATGAGTTTTGAAAAATGGCTAAGCTTCCCTGTTTAACCATAGGTCAAAACGTGCCGCCATCCCTATCTCGGCTCTACCACCAATAAGAGAGGGTGATTGCCAGACATTTTATAGGCAGGGTAACATTTGATAGGAGCAGAAGGAAACAAAGCCAGGAGAATCCAGCAATCATTCTCTGAGGCAGGCCCCATATACCATAAATAAGAACTGCTCCAGGACAAGGACAGACAATGAAGGCAGGGCAGAAAGCTTAATGTTGATATATTGTTCTGGCTTGAAATTGGTGAATAACTATGTTACTTATTGCCCAGTATAGATCAGATGAACACAGTGGACTATCTTGTGGACAGAGGCAGCAAAATGCTTCTCACTGCCATGGGCAATGAAGATTCCCAGCTCCAGCCCTTCAACAGCAGGAGTCATGAAAAAGGTCACCAGAATTTGGGGAACTTGAATCTGCTTAGGTAGTATTGCAGGTAACAGACAGGAAAGGCTAACAACTCACTTTCACATCGGGGCATAGAACGATGCCAGGTCCCATCATGTTGACAGACAGAGGTAAAGGATGTCAAGTGTTCTTTACCCTGTTCAAATGAAAAATAGCTGACAGTCAATTTAATACCTTTGTTGATATCCCTAGCTTGCTATCATGCTTTTTGTCTTTTTTCAACTATAGCCGTGATGGTGAACCTATGGCACGTGTGCCCAAAGTGGCACATGAAGCCATGTCATCCGGCACGCGCAGCTTTGCCTTTGTCCTCTCGGTTTCTGACGTGCATGTATGCGATGATGGCCTAACTTGGCCTAACTTCCCTTTTAATTGTAATTTTTAAAATTGGTTTTAAAACATTAGGGGTGTTTTAAATTGTTTTGGGCCAAATTATTTAATGGGTTTTTATATTGTCTTTTAAATTTTGTAGTTTGTGTGTTTTATCTTTCTGGCTATTCGCTGCCCTGAGTCCTTCGGGAGTAGGGCGGTATATAAATCTAATAAGATGAAAATGAAATGAAATAAAATGATCAGCTGTCCTTTATGCGCAGCGATGCCAAAAACCGGTATGCGCATGCGTGCTGGCCAGCTGATTGTCAGATGCGCGTGCACGCCAGAACCCAGAACTTTGGCTTTTCTGGAGCGCGATCCCTTCGTGCAAATGGCAGTGCCAAAAACCAGTGTGCACATGTGTGCCAGAAAGCTGATTGTTGGGTGCACATGTGTACCAGAACCTGGAAGTTTGGCTTTTCCAGAGTGCGATCCCTTTGCATGCATGGCAGTGCCAAAACCCGGTGTGCACGTGCGTGCCAGCCAGCTGATCATCGGGTGCGCATGTGTGCTAGAACCCAGAAGTTCAACTTTCTCAGAGCATGCCCCTAATGAGCATGCGCATGCACACACGCGACATTTCCACACAACCTTTTTGGCACTCGCCACCACTGATCTATAGTCTGGCTGACTGAAATTCAGATCAGACAAGAGATGCCACCTTAAGACAATTTGTTTGGCCGTGGCAGATGGGATAGGCTGTACATGGCGTTTAACCTTAGCCTTTCTCTTCATTGGAATCCGTGGTAGGGAAGAAGAAAAGCTTTTTCTTCCAAAAAATGTAAGAAGGATCCCTCACCCAGGTTACTGACACCATTCTGGGATTGACAACATTGCCAAAACCAAAGCAATCCATCTTCATACCTCTGACCTCCGTCCCCCCCATATAATTATTGCTCTAATTATTGCAAGTCTTCAGAAACCTCATGAAAACAAGTTTTCAGGTTTTGGTTTTTCTGCATGAAAAAATACCTCCATTATAAAGACTAAAAAGGATCAATTGTTGTCATTAGTTTTAGACTGAACATGCTATTGGACAGAATAGTGATTGCACATTTATACCAGTTGGAGATTTCTTTTTAATTAAAATCTGGGGCTCTGGGGTAACAAATGTAATCCTACAAGCAAATAAGCTAGGGGACGCTTACTAGTTAATATATAACTGGTTAGAGTTATTTAGTAGTGGGAAAACATGAGAAAAACTTGCAGTTGTAAATTTGGTGCTAGTAGAATTGAGTTCTGACCTTCAAAGCAGCTTCTAGAGCTGAGTTCCAAATTAATGTTTTCTTTCTCTCTCTCTCTTACACTTTCGGTTTCTCCAATTTCTTGCCTCTGCTTTAGTAACTATTCAAAAATTGCGCAATTGACAACTCTCTGTCTTTAATCAAAAATTCAAGCACAGTTTGACCTCCTTCTTTTGTCTGGGGAAGATACGTATTTTGTTTTTTTCATGCCTTGGCACATATCTTAGTTTGCTTCCATGAACAAAAGTAGAAGATGTAGAAAGAAAGAAAAGCTTTTAGAAGAAGCAAAAAGGAGACCACTTAGATCAAGGTTATTGCAAGAAAAAGGCTTATAAGAGATAACATAATAAAGCACTCAAACGAATAAGGCCCACCTCCATCAAGTTATATCCAGTTTTGCAGCTGACAATGAAGTAATCTTGGTATTGATACAGGGGCTGTGGGTCCTTGATGATGGTGAAGACATCATTTGCCACAGGCTGCGGGCAACGGATTCCTATTGGAGATGAGAAAGAAATGAAAGAAGCAGCAGCAGAAAGGTACTTACCTTTTAACTTAAAAGTATGGGATGGGAGTAATTACTTTCTATACTGTACGAAATCTTCCACCCTCGGCTGTATCCTGATTCGTCTGTGAGAAAAATGACATCCACTGAAGAACTATTGGTTTCAACCATCCCTGGAGGCTTTCTGCCACAGAATTCACCAATCTGTTTCGTGCCAGCATGGATCTAGTAAGAAATTGAGATTTTAGGAATGAATGTTCTATCAGTCAGAAGAAAATGTTACATAAAATGGGAAAGAAACTTTCTTGGGAAATTTGGCTAAAAGCTTCCATCTTGATATGATCAAAAGCTCATTAGAATGAGAAAGTCCTCGGAGAATGGGCGGCATAGAAATATGAATAATAATAATTAAAAAAAAAAGAATGAGAAAGGCTTTCCAAAATTTGACTTGTACCAAATTCAGAGTGTGGTTTTTCTACGTGGTTATTAGAATTGCATTTTTATACCTGTTTTGAATATTTCTATTAAAATCAACCAACCAACTCATCACTCAAAAGATTCTACCCATAGGTTCAAATTTAATTTCTCACTACTACAAATAAGATGGAACTTATGGCAAAGACATTTAAATGTTGAAATAGTTCTCTTTTTGCTTGTTTTGATGGATTCTCCATAATTATTTCTTTATTTAATTTCTACAGCCACCCATCTCAATCCAGTATCTCTTGCTTTTTCATTTCAGTTCTTTTATATAATTATTTGACTTTTTCTTGCAATTATATTTTTATATTGACTTTTGATTTCATTGTTACTTGCTGCATTTTAATGTTTCATTTAATTTAATGTTTTGAATTTATTTGTTTATTTTTTGTGTCACTTAAACATACTTTTAAATATTAAAATAATGTAATAAATAAATAATTCAGTAATAAACATATATACATAACTATTAAGGCAAAATGATTAAATAAATGTTCATATTAGGGGCTGCAGGGAAAGCCTCTCTGTATGTAGGAACAAAAGTATTTTGACAATAGTGTGAAGTGAGCAGCAAAATCAGAGGAAGAAGCAGAAGGTGCCCAATTTGGTAGCCTTTTGAGATTTTTCCCTGAGGAACAGCTATAGGACAGTGTGCTGCTTGGAATAGAATAGAATAGAATAGAATAGAATAGAATAGAATAGAATAGAATAGAATAGAATAGAAAGGTACCTTGGAGGTCATCTAGTCCAGCCCCCTGCTCAGGAGAACCTATACCATCTCAAATAAGCAACTGTCCAGTCTCTTCTTAAAGATCTTCAGTGATGGAGCGCCCATGATTTCTGAAGGCAAGCTGTTCCACTGATTAATTGCCCTTATCGCTAGGAAGTTTCTCCTTAATTCCAGGTTGCTTCTCTCTTTGATCAATTTCCAGCCATTATTTCTTGTCCTGCCTTCTGGTGCTTTGGAGAATAATTTGATCCCCTCTTCTTTGTGGCAGCCCCTCAAATACTGGAATACTGCTATCATGCCACCCCTAATTCTTTGTAACAACGGAAGCACTTGTGTAAATGGAGATTCTCAGTCATCCAGGTCATGGTTGTCCCAAAAGTACTTTTTCAAGAGGCAACTGGACTTTCTGGTTTTTCTTTGAAGGCATTTCACTTCTCATCCAAGAAGCTTCCTCATCTGAAGAAGCTTATTGGATGCGAAGCGAAATGTCTTCAAAGAAAAACCAGAAAGTCTAGTTGCCTTTTGAAAAAGCACCTTTGGGACACTTGGTGTGTACTTGTGCTCTACTTGTACACTTGTAATACATAAAATATTACAAGAGTCATTTGGTCTATAATAGGCATTTCAGAAGAAGCCAAGCTCCCTGGAACAACTCACCCTATTTGCAGTACAGTTTACTTTAAAATGTAAATGGAAAAAGGTGACTATTTGGACAATATTCTGGCTATTTACATAGATCTTTCTTAGGAGAAACCCAAACATTTTCATTCCACAATGAGAACCTAATACTTGAGGGACAGACTGCAGTGATCCTTGAAGCTTCCCTATTCCTGATCTATCAAGGTTGAACCAAGTACTGAATGGCAACACCAGTTAGGAATTTATCAATCTGCAGTACCTTAAGCTGGTCATAAGGGCAGCGGACTTGTTGGTGGTCATCAATTTCAAAGGGTTGCAAGAACTTGAGGATAATGGTCATTCCTTTCTCTACCCGTATGCTGTAGTTACACTGCAAGTTAGGTGGATAGGGCTCAGGGTATCCAGGGCTTGACAAATACCCGGAGGTTTCTGTGAACAGTTCATTGCTGCAATCCACTGTAGAGCAAGAAAAGAAGATTCACTGGAAGGAAAATTTATATCAATTCATCTTCAGGGCAGCAGGTGGCATATTTCTGGGACCTATTTCTCATTGCAAACTTGGAATAGCACCTTGATGGCACTAAAGACAAGGGTTGTCGGCCCTTTGAAGTAGACTAGCAGAGGTGGTATTCAGCAGTTTCCGACCAGTTCTGGAGAACCGGTAGCGGAAATTTTGAGTAGTTCGGAGAACCGGTAAATACTATCTCTGACTGGCCCCACCCCCATCTATTCTCTGCCTCCCGAGTCCCAGCTGATTGGGAAGAAATGGGGATTTTGCAGTAACCTTCCCCTGGAGTGGGGAGGGAATGGAGATTTTACAGTATCCTTCCCCTGCCACGCCCACCAAGCCACACCCACAGAACCGATAGTAAAAAAATTTGAATCCCACCACTGTAGACTAAGTGAGAAATCAGAAACCCCAGGGATTGATTACAGGAACATTGGTCTACTATTGTAAGGTGTAATAGCAGAATCTTAAAGCCATTCAGAGATTTCCTTTGTTGCTTCTCATACAAAAAGGGAATCAAGACAGGATTGTTCTGAATTTCATTTTCATATTTTCTCCTCTCCTTTCCCAGAACTAAATTGTCAAATCTCCATTAATGACATCTGCAAACTTCCTCAATGTTATCTTGCATTCTTCCACATTGGTATTCTTCTGGGTATGATCTCCCTGTTCTCTCTGGTATTCTGCTTTCTTGGGTGATCATGTGGTCTTACCTTTGCAAGAATACCCATCACTCTGGAGTTGGTAGCCAGGCTGGCAAGAGCAGAAGTAGCCCCCTATATAGTTGTGACAGAAATGCTGGCACTGAGGACCATCTTCAATGTCATTTCTGGAGGCACACTCATCTAGATCTAGAGGATGAGATGAAAGCAGAGAAAACAATAGTTTACAGGTTTTTATTAATTTTGCATTCAAGGTTGGGTCATTCTTTTGCTCTTAAGCAGAAAAACATTCTCAAGGCAGCTGCTTCCAGGAAATCCTAGTCCTCCTACTTATGATATGTACTTATGGTACATCTGCTTGCTCATATGTGCTGCACCACAGCTGGAGATTAATGGCTCCTGAAAATCTTATATCCTCACCAGCAAATATATTTTAGATAGCTGCAATGTTGAGGGTCTGCTGTTCTTCATTAGCATGTTCAAATTGCAAATCTTTACCTGCTATGACAGAATTGCAGGTGTGAAATAACAATTTAAGCAATGCAATTAAAGTATCCTGTGCCCCAAAGCCCCCAGTTCCTCAAGACATGTGAAAATCCACCGGATACTTGGCAAGAGGTTTGCATTTACAATAGTTGCAGCTTCCTGCAGTCACATACACGATTTGCAACCCTCCCAGCCCGATTCCAACAAGCTAAATTAGTGGGGAAGTGGGGAAAATTGCAAACCATGATCATGTAATGTCTTGCTTAATGACTGTGCTGTTCCACTGTGGCAAAAAGATCATAAAATCAAGTGTGGTCACATGATGCCTCTATTAATGACCGTACCACTAAACAGTGAATTTTCCAGCTACATTATGTAGATTGAGGGATTTCTGCTTGATCTTGCCACACTTCTTGCCCTATTGGATTCTCTCATCTCCCCTTCTGAATGAAGCCACTTTGCAGGCAAGCCATCTAGGGATCTCCAATGGTCTCACCAGGTAAAGAATTAGGATCAAGCTAAAGGCATGATGGTGCTGAACTGGTGCCTGTAGTGTTAGAACTAATAAGTTGAATCATGATAAAGAGGTGCTGTTTGGGGTATATGGTCCTTGCGCACAATCACTCATGCCCTCATCACTTCCCGTCTGGACTACTGTAATGCTCTCTACATGCGACTCCCTTTGAAGAGCACCCGGAGGCTCCAGCTGGTCCAGAATGCGGCCGCGCAGGTGATTATGGGGGCGACTCGGTGCTCCCATGTAACAACGCTCCTGCGCGAGCTGCACTGGCTCCCAGTGGTCTTCCGGGTGCGATTCAAGGTGTTGGTCGCTACCTTTAAAGTGCTCCATGGCATAGGACCTGGATATTTACGAGACCGCCTTCTACCTCCAATAGCCTCCCACTGACCAGTACGCTCCCACAGAGAGGGTCTTCTCAGGGTGCCGTCAGTTAGACAGTATTGACTGGCGACCCCCAGGGGGAGAGCCTTCTCTGTGGGAGCAACTGCTCTCTGGAACGAGCTGCCCCCGTAGATTTGTCGGATTTCCGACCTCTGTACCTTCCACCGCGCCCTTAAAACGCTATTATTCCATCAAGCAGGGCTGGCCTAAAATATTATTTTAATGGGGTATTGTGTTTTAGATGATTGGCCAAACTATCTAATAATTTTAAATTGTTTTTAACTTTTATATTGTTGCTTTTTATCTTGGCTGTACACGCCTTGAGTCCCTTGGGAGAAGGGCGGTATACAAATTTGATAAATAATAAATAAATAAAATAATGGTCCTCAGGAAATGTAATGTTTTTGATATGGCTATATTCCCCTAAAAAAGAAAATGTATAGCACTCATTTGTCACTGGAGCCTCAGGCACCCACGGTGACTTGACATGTTTCTCATCCATTCAGGTTCACCAATTTCTACTATTTCTGGACAGGTTCAGCCTAAGTGCTAGTAAACTTCTCACTGGGGTATTTACGCAATGCTATCTGTTGAGCGGCCTTTGAAGATAATTGCTGCAAAATATAGATGCCAGAATTTCCCCCAGTATGTCCACATGCCAGGTCATCCATCCAGTATATAAAGGCAGCATTTGCATGGTAACATCACTGTGTATGTGTCATCAGTTCATGTCATCACAGTTTGCTACAGATGCCTCTGGCTATATTTACATATGCCACTACACTGACATAAACACAGAAGCTTGGAAACTGTATTTCCCAACTTCATTTATATTGAGCTAATTAAAATAGAGTATTTTTAAATACTGTGAAATGCTTCTTTCCAGATTTCTTTCCATCTGGGCTGAATTGCTATTTATGTGCTAAGCTCTCGACTGAGTTACCTATTCTCTCTTGATTGTTCATGCTTATGTCCTCTTCTTTCCTTTCCTCCCACCCTAAATGTTTTTCATCAGCAAGCCTTGACTGATCTTGAAAAGTAAAGCTGGGTCGGTTTGTACTTAAAACTTCAGCAGGGTATATAGTTTCCATACTCACCCACAGCTTGATAATAAGCTAAGAATCCCTTATAGGAAACCACAATGCCGTTCTCCTCATTAGAGAAGTCAGACTGGAACAGGAGCCGCATGCGATTATTGGTAGACAAAAATGCCTTGTCTCTTGGGTGGTTGCCTGTGGCAGAGTCTACCTGGCCACAGAACCGGCCTAAGTCCTTCTTGTTTGCTGTGATCTGCAAGAGTCCAAGGAGAAAAGGAAGGAAACATTAGAAACCAGAGAGCTCCTTGGCCAACTTCCATAGTATCTTCAATTAACATACATGGGACATTGAACTATAATCCTTTAAAAACAGTCCATGCAGAGAGCATCTTGCCAATTTGCATGGAAACAAGGGGAATTTAGAAAACAAATTGAGAGGCAGAAAGTTGGCGTGTTTTAGAAGAAGGAAGGAAATCAATATTCCCCCTAGTAAGCATTTTCTTGCAACTAAATCTGAGCACAAATGCAAAAAAAAAGTATGAGGAGAATAATAAAGAAGACAAGAAGGAAATTGTGATGCAAAGACCAGTGAATACAGTAATATTTTACCCTTTATGGGCAGCAATACTTGGATCTCAGAGACCCTGATTCCCATCGCCACAACCCAGCCCCTCTTCACATACCTTGACAAAGTCATACTGGCAGGTCTCAGATGGCTCCAGATCAAACAGCCAGAAACTTAGCTTCACTCTATAACCCTTTGGCACTGAAATGTCCCAGGTACTGATGTTGTTGTTGGGGTATGTTTTGGGATAATTTGGGGAAGTGATCTCCCCATAAAGCTTTGTGGTTGGATTGGAACTGACTGCAGCAACTAAGAAAGCTCCCTGAAGCAGGAAGACAACAGGAGACCTGTCAACACAACACAACATAGGCATGAATGAGAAGACAGAGCCAAAAAACAGAGCCAACAAGGCCTCTGAAGTGGACACACCCCTCCAAACACAAACCCATACATTGAAAATTGAATTGGGCAATGGGCACCTTTAAAGAAAATGCATCTTTTTCTTTTGAAACATCTTCTCAGTGTTGCATAAGTAGGATTTACAGATTACAAACCTTTTAACAGAGAAGCTTAGATTTCTAGAGCGGTGCATGCTGTATGCCCAGCCTATCCAGTCTATAATGGGACAATGGTGCTAACAGAATCACAATGTATATATACATTGTGACTAGGGCTACCAGATCTGGTTGTAAATATCCAAATGACCAATAGACAGCAGCAAATAACTTCAGAAAATTATCTCGTTACTGCAGTGATTGTCTGAAATTTTGTAATTCAGATCCTATCCTTGTGCCTATGGACCTTCTAGTGAAAGAGGTTCTTGTAATTTCCGGTGGTAAGGTGGCATTCTGTCCTCCTGTGTTAGAACCATTCCCTTGTTGATCCAGAAAGTGGAAAGCCATTTAACACATAGCAGGATAGGGTATGGAAGCCTTGAAAATTAGCATCCTTCAGAATTGCCAGAAATAGCAAGAGCGTCAGGAACATTGTGGTCTCTGCTGCCAATTCTATGTAGATTAAACTCTCTGCAAGGATCCTAGAGATAGCAAGGAAAGGAGAAAGGCAGCAGTAGTCCTTGAGTGGCTTTCAGTTTTGATTTCATCCCCTGTGAAGTAGTTGCCACTCTGATTTGTTTGCTGTTGCTCTGCAAAGCTCTTTGGACCCAAAGATCACCAAATGCTGCGCAAAATGGCTGCGAAGGAACCTGGAGAGGAATTGCTAACTAATCCCAAATCCCCGTCTCTGGTCTACTTTGGCAATCCCTAACTTTTCAGTTGAAGATGAGCTAAAAGTCTTGAAGTTGAATGAAGAAAAGCACTATGCTGTACTTGCTAACCCTGTCTGCATGAGGGGTTGCAGGGCTAAAACAAGAACAAGGCACTTTAGCAACACCTTGAGGCTGTGTTATATTCTTCTAAGGTTAAACCCAGCCCTGCAGTTCCTTCTCAGGCAGACCACAGACATTATGTGTCCTTGGAGATGTTTTAATATAGATATTGTAAAAGAGGAATTCCTGCATTCGTTTTAACAAGTAGGCACCTATGCCACCTCCCTTTCCCACAAACAACACTCACATGTCCGAAGCTGGACTTAAGCTCTCTTTTCTCCCTCCAGGTCTTGTGGTCTGTTCTTGGGAGTTTCAAACAGATTTCAATAAATTGTTAACCCTGTTAGCTATGATTCACTGAGATTGGGGTAGAACATGCCGAGTGGGAGGGAAGAGAGTTAGCTGGTACTTTCCAGTCAATTAGGTAATAGTTACGGCTTTCCTAAATTGTGTTCTGCTGCCCTCTGCTGTCCACACACACACACACACACACACACACACACACACACAGAGAGAGAGAGAGAGAGAGAGAGAGAGAGAGAAAGAAAGAAAGAGAGAGAGAGACTGTTTTTAATATAAATGTGTCCACTTAGAGACAGAGGGAGATACATCCATAGGTGAATAGTTAGACAGGTAGAATGATGGAGATATTGTTATTATATAGAATGGTCATCCTCAATGCACGACAGCTCCCTCAGTACCTGGATGAATCGGCTTATCTGGATCCGTTCCAGTCGGGCTTCAGGCCTGGATACAGCATGGAAACGGCATTGGTTGCATTGGTTGATGATCTCTGGAGGGCTCGGGACAGGGGTTGCGCCTCTGTCCTGGTCCTGTTAGACCTCTCAGCGGCTTTTGATACCATCGACCATGGTATCATGCTGCACCGGCTGGAAGAGCTAGGGGTGGGAGGCACCGAGTTGCAGTGGTTCTCCTCCTTCCTCTCCGACCGGTCGCAGTCAGTGTTGGCAGGGGGGCAGAGGTCAACCCCGAGGCCCTTTGTATGTGGGGTGCCACAAGGGTCGGTCCTCTCACCCCTTCTGTTCAACATTTATGTGAAGCCGCTGGGTGAGATCATCCGTGTTTTCGGGGTGAAGTACCACCAGTACGCTGATGACACCCAGCTGTACATCTCCACCCCGGACCACCCTAATGATGCCCTTGAAGTGATGTCCCGATGCCTGGAGGCTGTACGGATCTGGATGGGAAGGAACAGACTCAGGCTCAACCCATCCAAGACCGAGTGGCTGTGGTTTCCGACATCCCGATATAGTCAGTTGGTGCCATCACTGACTATTGGGGGCGAGTCATTGGCCCCCACGGAGAGGGCTTGCAACTTGGGGGTCCTCCTGGACTCACAGTTGTCTTTAGAAGAGCACTTGACGGCTGTGGCTGGGAGGGTGTTTTATCAGGTTCGCCTGATTCGCCAGGTGCGTCCCTTTCTGGATCGGGACTCGTTAAATACGGTCACTCATGCCCTCGTCACTTCCCGCCTGGACTACTGCAATGCTCTCTACATGGGACTCCCCTTGAGGAGTACCCGGAGGCTCCAGCTGGTCCAGAATGCGGCCGTGCGGGTGGTTATAGGAGCGACGGGGTGCTCCCATATGACCCCCTCCTGCGCGAGCTGCACTGGCGGTCATGCAGGAGGTCTTCCGGGTGCGCTTCAAGGTTTTAGTTGCCACCTTTAGAGCGCTCCATGGTTTAGGACCGGGGTATCTACGAGACCGCCTTCTGCCACCAGTAGCCTCTCACCGACCAGTACGCTCCCATAGAGAGGGGCTCCTCAGGGTGCTGTCGGCCAAACAATGTCGACTGGTGGCCCCCAGGGGGAGAGCCTTCTCTGTGGGGGCACCCGCCATCTGGAACGAGCTCCCCCCCAGAGATACGGAGGATCCCAGACCTGCGTGCTTTCCGCCATGCCATCAAAACATTTCTTTTTCAGCAGGCTGGCCTGGCCTAACCTCTTTTTAAACTTTTTAAATAACTTTTAAAATTTTAAAATTTTAAATTTGTCTTATGAATTTGGGGTGTTTTAAATTTCGTTTCCGGGCCAATTATTTAATTGTATTTTAATGGTTTTTTAACATTTGTATTATATGTATTTTATTTGGCTGTTCACTGCCCTGAGTCCTTTGGGAGTAGGGTGGTATACAAATTCAATAAATAATAATAATAATAATAATAATAATAATAATAATAATAATAATAATAATAAATAATAATAATAATAATAATAATAATAATAATAATAATAATAATAATAATAATATGATGATGATGAATAGAAAAATATTATTAGCTATCTGATTTGTATTATAATTTTCATTGCTTTTATTGTACTTTTGTATTAAGCTATTCGGAGCTTTTGAAGGGGATTGAACAGCATATACATTGCAGTAAATGAGTAAATAAACAAATGTGTATATACACATGTAAAATTATACTCCCTGGAATTAAGCTTGGCTTTTGGGGACCACATGGACCTCTCTGTATAGTAGTTTATCTCATCCAAACACTAACTAGGTGGAGATCAACCAAGGTCAACATACACAGAGACATTCCAAAGCAGTGTTTCTTAACCTTGGCATCCTGAAGAGGCATCCTGAACTCCCAGAATTGTCTAGCTGTAGTTGAAGTCCTCTCCATTCTTGGGGTGCCATTCTCCATTCTTCTTCAAGAATCATGGTGGCACAGTGGTTAGAATGCAGTGTTCTGCGGACTGCCGACTGATTCTGACCAGCTCAAGGTTGACTCAGCCTTTCATCCTTCTGAGGTGGGTAAAATGAGGACCCAGATTGTTGGGGGCAATATGCTGACTCTGCAAACCGCTTAGAGATGGCTGTAGAGCACTATGAAGTGGTATATAAGTCTAAGTGCTATTGCTATTTTGGGGCATTGAAGTTCACACACCTTTAAGTTGCCAAAGTTGAGAAACACTGTTCCAAACAGGGGGAGAGAGGAAAAATTTGATTAAAGAGCAATTAATCAAAAAGGCTTTCTAAAACCAGAAAATAAACCAAGACTTCTGATGTCATTACAGACATCAGGTCTAAGACATTAGACCTAATTCAACATGTCTATTATCAATGTTGATAGAAAAAAGGCAACATGCTGTATTTATGGAGAATGAAAAAATATAACATTATCTTGTCAGAGGGATATACTGTATATATTGTAGAGTAGGGGTGTCAAACTCAAGGCCCAGTCCATGGGATGCTTAGATCTGGCCCGTGGGGCCACCCTGGAAACAGCAAAGGACCATCCTGCAGCTCCAGCAAAAATGGTGCTCATGAGGGCTGCGGGTGGCCCTATCGAGTTCCATTTTCACTGGCAGACGGTTGCAAGAGGCCATTGCAGCTGAAAACAGAGCTCAGGAACCCGTTTTCACTGGCACAGCGCTCGGGCCACCACAGGCATCCCTGACACGAGTGACATTGAGGTGGCCACGCCCACCCTGACCCCCAAGGTCAAACACAACCCTGATATGGCCCTCAATGAAATTGAATTTGACAACCCTGTTGTAGAGTCACCTTTGGCAAGATGGGCGGCATATAGGAGGAAGGAAGGAAGGAAGGAAGGAAATGATCCAATCTATATAGTGCTCAACTCACCATAACAACCTTACCATTCAACCAGTAATCCACTAAAACAGAAATTAACAAGCAAACATACCTTTCAGTTGTTAAAGGCATCATAATCGTGTATGTCCAGTCACACTTGACCAATAAAGAATTCTATGCTATGCTATGCTATTTTCCCAAGATGGAGATACCTACCACTTCTTTATAAATATATATGAAGTGTGTGTGTGTGTTTGTTCCATAGCCCAACCAGATGATACTGAGGCAAAGAAGAAACATGGAATACGCCCAGCCTGGAAAAGCATAAACCAGAGACCAGAGGCATTGCACATAACATGAGTCTGTGGCATGTAGGGCTTTATAGATGATGATCAGCACCTTGACTGGTACACAGAACTGCACTGGAAGCCAGCACAATTGCAAAGTAAAGATGTTACATAAGTTAACAGGGTATGCCAAATACTATCCACAAATGGTAAATACTAGTAAGTTAACATACCAATTAAATACGAGAACACACAATAGGCATTCATTCCACCAGCTTTTCATATTACCAGCCAATTAAGGATATAATTTTTAATTTTGCCCCTTATTGCAGATTGTCAAATTGAAAGTTATGCCCATAGGTCACAGAGGTTGTTGCAGATATGGTTTACTCACTGCAAACAATAGTAATGTCATATGTAGCTTCTGGCTAAGAAACGAATTGCATAAATTATGTCTACCTGGATTGTGTTACATTAAAGAATTGTCAATTTAAAACAACTGAGTTTTATTATTCATATGTCAGCAGTTAGAATGGAAGTGAATATAACTGGTGCTTTGGGAAGGATATTAAGATTGTGATTCAACTAAAATAGAAAAGAATTAGCATATGAGACTTCTAGGTTTGGGATTCCCCCTACATTTCCCCATATAATCTAAGCACTCTTTTGTGGTATCTCTGCTGAATGCACTCCCTATTTAATACAATGTGAAAAGCAGAATTTCCCTTCCTTTACATTGATTCATAGGATTTATATAATATGCAGCATCTTCAGTGCCTACAACTGGAGAGGGAGAGGAAGGGAATTGATTGGCAAGGTGAGAGGGATGACATGGAATTGTCCTTCCTGTGCTACCCCACTCCCTACATACATGTATGGTAAGAGCTCTACAGGTGTTTATTCAACCCCCCCCCAAAAAAAAACAGGTCCTCAGAAAGCACCCCTATTGCACAAGTTCAGATTCCAAGCTCAGTACAGCAAGAATCACTGGGTAACCGAGTCCAATGGGCACACACAAAGTTCAAGAAAGTGGTTCAGGAGTCAAACAGGCCAGGATACAAAGTAAAAACACACAAGGCATAGAACTGGTCATGTTGCTCCAGCAACACTGAAGTCCTCAGGGTTGGGTTAAGTAGGCAATGCTGGTGCAGTCCTTCATGAGAGGCAAGGTTGTATGTAAGTAGTCTAGCTGACCAATATTATGCCTGTGTCCTCTCTGCTCTATGTGTCCTCGGATCAGGAGGAAGTGTGGACTCCACCTCCTCCTCATTGCTAATGGGCAATAGCTGTTCCCAGTCCTGGCCTGGACCCTCCTGGCCAACTAGTTATAGCTGTGGCTCACCTCCTTCAGCCTCAGCCTGTCACTCGTCCAATGACTCAGCTGAGGTTGCTCCATCAGGTTAGCATTCTCTGAGCCCTGATCCTGACCAATACTCAACTCCATACTTTCCTCTGCAGATTCAAACTCACCCTCCTCCTCCGAACTCGCATCTGGACAGGGATCCGGGAGCAGATCCATGACACCACCTTAAGGATGGATAGTGTAAAGAACTGTGTAAACTGCTGTTCTTAACACCTGGCTAAGCCTGCCTATGTCCATCAATTATTTATTGATTCATAATAACAGAATTGGAAGGGACCTTGGAGGTCTTCTAGTCCAACCCCCTGTTCAAACAGAGACCAACAGGAGACCCTACCTTTTCAGACAAATGGTTGTCCCATCTTTCTTAAAAACCTCTAGTGTCGGTGCACCCACAACTTTTGGGGGAAAGTGTTATGTCCTTATATGAGCATCCCCGCCGGATTGGTTAGTCCACCAGCGGGAGATTTGAAGATCTGTCATTGGCTGGCCTGCCTGCCAACTCCCTTTATAAGGCGAGCCCGGCAGCACAGTCGGCTGTTCTGATTCTCTTTAATAAAGTGCTGAACAGACCACTCGCTGCTCGCGTATTCTTTTCCCTGCGCCAATCTAACACTGGCGACGAAGAATTTCAAGAACCACAGCGAAGAACCTTGTGGCACGATCACCACCCAGCCCGACTCAACAGAGCAAGTCACTGAGCTGGAGTCACTTAGAGCTGATAGCACGAGAACCATGGCAGCACCACAAATCTTGCTGGCACCATTCAACCCCGATCAGGAAAATGGAAAGCCTATATGATTAGGTTCCGCCAATTCCTGACTGGTAACACCTATGAAGACCTGGAGGACAACTGCAAACGAGCCTTGTTCCTGGCACATTGCAGATCAGCAGTCCTGGAGATGGCCATCGACCTTGTGGCACCCCAGGACATCGAGACCATGGCGTGGAGCGACCTCCAAGACATTCTCCAGGAACACTACACCCCAACTGGCACACCAATGGTGAACAGATTCACCTTCAGCCAATGGAACCAACAGGAAGGCAAATCCATAAAGGACTTCGTGGCTGCACTGCGGAAGTTGGCTACCAACTGCAAGTTCGATCACATGGACAATGCCATCCGAGATCGCATCCTCTTTGGGATGCGGGACATCTCCCTGCAGAGAAAGTTGCTGAGCAGGAGAAAGGTCTCACTAAAAGATGTGATTGAAGAGGCCACAGCCGCAGAAACATCAGAGGTGGCAGCGGCAGCGATGTGGAGAGCCAAGGCAATCCACAAAATCAAGAAAACTCCCCAGACCTCATCCGGAGAATCCACCACAGGATCCGAGTCGGACAAGGAAATGGCAGTCCATAAGGTCTCCAGGCCACCAAGACGCGAAGCCACACAAAATGGCAACCGAGGGGAGAGCTGTGCCAGCTGCAACGGCGACCACATGAGAGCCAGATGTCGGTGGAGAGATGCGACCTGCTGACATTGCCAATGAAAAGGCCACATCGCTGAGGCCTGCAGAGCTCCAGAACCAGTCCGGGAGAAAGCCAAGCTGGAAAACCACGATCACCAGAGGACATCCAGACGGTCCTATCAACCAAGGCGCGAGGGAGACAGGTACCCGTGAAGCAGAGCGGTCCACCAAACCACCTTTGCCCACACCGATGACAACAATGCTACAAAGTTCATCGTGACTGTGCACGTGGAAGGGACTCCATGTGCCATGGAAGTAGATTCGGGCTCAATCTACTCCATCATGGACTGGCAGCATCTCAAAAAGTTGAAACCGTAAATCTCAAAGAGTCAACTGCAGCCGCTTCATGCAAGGCTCGTCGATTTCGGTGGAAACCCCATCGGGGTCCTGGGGAGAGCTTCACTGAGTGTCAGCTACCACGGCTTCAAAGGCGACCTACCCATCACCATCGTCAAGGACAGCCGCCCGACCCTGCTTGGAGTGGAGTGGTTTGAGCTTCTAGGGCTCTCAATCAGAGGAATCCATCAGATTCGGCAGGATGAACTCGACAAGCTCCTCGAAGAGTTCAAAGACATCTTCGATGGCAGCTTAGGTAAATTCCTGGGGAAACCCATATCTTTCAATTTAAATCCCTCAATCACCCCAATTCGGCTCAAGCCTCGCAGAGTTCCATTTGCACTTCGGCCTAAGATAGACACTCAGTTGGATAAACTGATTGCCCAAGGCATATTGGAACCAATCGATCATGCTGCATGGGAGACCCCCATTGTGACCCCAATGAAGCAGGATGGATCTATGCACATCTGCGCTGATTATAAATGTTCCATTAACCAGGCATTACAGCAGAGCGCATACCCAGTCCCAGTGGTGCAACATCTGTTGCATTCACTCGGGAGTGGAACCATATTTGCAAAACTGGACCTGGCCCAGGCTTACCAGCAACTGCCAGTCGACGAAAAGACTGCGGAGGCTCAGCCTATTGTCACCCACCGGGGCACATTCAAATGCAACCGCCTCCAATTTGGAGTCAGCACAGCCCCTGGCATTTTTCAATCAATGATGGAGTGCCTTCTCCAAGGCATTCCAGGGTGGTGCCATACTTTGATGATGTACTAATCTCCGGCACCTCCAGATCTCAACTCTTGGAATGGCTTAGGCTCACCCTTAAGCGATTCCAAGAGAAGGGTCTGCGTGTGAGGAGAGACAAGTGCATCATTGGGGTCCAGGAGGTTGAGTTCCTGGGCTATTTAATAGATAGCACTGGCATACACCGCACCAAATCTAAGGTCAAGGCGATTCATGAAGCTCGGGCCCCCAAAAACAGGCCAGAGCTTCAGGCTTTCTTAGGATTGCTAAATTTCTATAGCGTTTTCCTTAAACAGAAAGCCATGGTTGCTGACCCACTCCATCGCCTTCTGGGAAAAGCGGTCCCTTGGAAGTGGGGTAGAGCTGAAGAAACCACTTTCAAGAATGTCAAGAGGCTCCTATCCTCGGACAGTGTGCTGATACAGTATCACGAAATGCTTCCGCTGGTACTGACCTGCGATGCGTCTCCATATGGAGTCGGGGCTGTTCTCAGCCACCGACTGCCCAACAACACAGAAGCCCCCATCGCCTTCTTTTCTAAGACTCTGGCGGCAGCTGAGCACAATTACAGCCAGCTGGAAAAGGAAGCCTTGGCCATCGTGGCTGGCATCAAGCGCTTCCACGAATACCTCTACGGGAGGGCATTCAAAATCATCACTGACCATAAGCCCCTCCTTGGGCTATTCGCAGGTGACAAACAAACACCGACATATATGTCGCCCAGGATGACGCGCTGGGCCATTTTCCTCGTCGGGTATTTGTACATTCTCACACACAGACCCAGTAAAGCCATCAGTAACGTGGATGCCCTCAGTAGGTACCCAACGCAGGAACCGGTGGAAGATCCCGCACCCACCCTTGGCCTTCTCCACATCGACGGAGACCTGCAGTGCCCAGTATCTTTTTCTTCTATCTATGCCACTGACATGGCAGCCCACATGAAGAAGGAAAAGACCCTCAGGCAAGTCATGTCCTGGGTCCTGAGGGGTTGGCCAACAGAGAAAGTGGGCGAAGAGTTCAGCCCTTTCTTAAGAAAGCAGCAAGAACTCTCAACCATGAAGGGCTGTCTACTCTGGGCGACAGAGTAGTGATACCACGACCGCTGCAGAAGAGGACCCTGGAGAGCCTTCACATCAGGCACCCAGGCATCGTGAAGATGAAGGCGCTGGCCAGAAGCTACGTCTGGTGGCCCGCCCTGGACAAGGACATTGAACATTGGGTCTCCAGATGCGCCCCGTGCCAGGAGGTCAGACCAGCACCAGCACAAGCCCAACCCACAGAATGGGAGACGCCTAGTGCCCCCTGGTCCCACATTCACATCGACTTTGCGGGGCCTATGGCAGGCAAATACCTCCTCATCGTAGTGGAAGCATTCTCCAAGTGGCTGGAGGTCATCCAAATGCCCACCATCACCACCGAGGCAACCGTCCGGGTCCTGCGCAGGCTCTTTGCCACCCATGGCATTCCGGACGTCCTGGTGTCGGACAATGGGCCACAGGTCACGGCCAAGCCGATGGAATCGTTCCTGGCCGAGCTGGGCATCCGCCATGCCCTCATTGCCCCATACAGACTGGCTGGAAATGGACAAGCTGAGAGGATGGTGAGGCTCACCAAGGAAGCCCTCACCAAGATGGGCACCGGGGATTGGCAGGGGAGGATCAATAAATAAATTCCTCTTCACGCAACATATCACTCCGCACACCATCACACACAGAAGTTCAGCTGAATTATTCATGGGGAGGAAGCTGAGGACACCATTGGACTGGCTACACCCCCAGTACAACCCCCAAGAACCAGCGAGCGCAACCCGGCCGCCGCACACCTTCACTGTGGGAGACCCGGTCTACGCTCTCAACTTCTGTGAGCCTCTGAAGTGGCTGAAGGGAGTGATCAGCAGAACAACGGGCCCGAAGTCATACCAAGTAGAGCTGGGAGACGGGCAGATTGTCAAACGCCATGTTGACCAGCTCTGGAAAAGGTGGAGGGAAAGTAGCGGAAACAGCAAAAACCAGTCTGACGAGGTAGGCCTACACCACCCAGATGAGGTAGGCTTACCACACCCCGACGAGGTAGGCCTGCACCACGCCGATGAGGTAGGCTTACCACAACCAGATGAGGTAGGCCTGCGTCACCCCGATGAGGTAGGCTTACCACACCCCGACGAGGTAGGCCTGCACCACGCCGATGAGGTAGGCTTACCACAACCAGACAAGGTAGGCCTGCGCCACCATGATGAAGTAGGCTTACCACGACCAGACGAGGTAGGCCTACAACACCCAGTCCAGGCAGACCTACCTCACCCAGACTAGGTAGGCCTACAACACCCAGTCCAGGCAGACCTACCTCACCCAGACTAGGTAGGCCTACAACACCCAGATAGGGTGGACCTCCGACACCCCGGCAAGGTCGGGTTGCTCCACACCAGCGGAGCAGGCCAACTACCACTACTGAAACACGAGGACCCCCAACGACAATCACAATGGCTGCAGCGGCAACAGAGACCAAGGACCCGGACGACAGCGAACGCCTCCAGCGCCGAAACCCAGCTACAGAGTGAAGGGAAAAGAACCATTGACTTACCGGGTTCCTGGCGTCCAGTCCTGATCAGCGGCGAGTTGCAGCGGCCGAGGCATCATTCCTCGGGGCTGCCGGGGAGTCCCGAGAACCCAGCCGGAGGTGCTGGGCCGGAGCCCGCACACTCGACGGCCGAGTTCCAGATGGTTCCAAGGAGGGAACCGGGAGAGATAAGAGCCTCGTCTGCATGGGTCGACAGCAAGGCAAGAAGTCATCTGCGCAGGTCGGATAGAACGGGGAGGCGCCCTGCCTACCTGCGCAACTACATCACGTACATGACCAATGGAGAGATGGACTAAGAACTAGGAGGGGAGGGGTGTTATGTCCTTATATGGGCATCCCCGCCGGATTGGTTAGTCCACCAGCGGGAGATTTGAAGATCTGTCATTGGCCGGCCGGCCTGCCGACTCCCTTTATAAGGCGAGCCCGGCAGCACAGTCGGCTGTTCTGATTCTCTCTAATAAAGTGCTGAACGGACCACTCGCTGCTCGCGTATTCTTTTCCCTGCGCCAATCTAACAGAAAGCAATTTATAATTGTTTCCTTGTTTAACTTTAAAATTGGTATACTGTATTATCCTCTTCTGTTTGTGTACCTAGATTGGCCTGGGAAACATTTGAGGGATTGGGGACCAAAACTCAATCTTTTGTCTTCTCAAGGCCACAGGAGACCATCAAATGACATTGTGGCTTCACTAGATAGGCTGGGATTAATTTTCTTTTGGCCCTAGATCTGCCTTTGGGATTCCAAGGTGAAAAATGAAGAATCCCTACATAGGTCTGCCAAAAGCAAAGGATTTTTAATGTTATCCTTGCTGTCCCCAAAACTGGGCTCTTGCTTGGTGTCGAAGCTGATAAATCACTGGACACAAGGTGTGATACAAAATTATACTTTTATTTTGGTACCAAGATATAAGGACCCTGGTTTGAAAAGCTAACCAAGGGTTTGGTTAGCAAGGTCATACAATAATTCTTATAGTCGAAGAGTGGTCCCATACACCCCTTTGCCCTTCCCCTAATAATGCATGCATAACAGATAATATTGATTGGTTAATTGGTTTACAACCCCCTAAACGTCCTACGCTTCTTATGCTAATAGCTAAAATCACATCACCTTTTGTTCACCCAGGTCATGGGCTTCCTTGCCAGCTATGTGGTTTTAGGGGTTTTTCTTATACGTGAGTTGGTCTAATATCTTGGCTAGTGGTTTTCTAACAGATAAGGTGCTAACTTCTGTCTCGCTATGAATGTGCAGCCCCCCCTCCTATTGCAGAGCAGAATAAAAGAACAAACAGTTTTGTCTGAGGCAGCATCCCTCACTCCCCCCCCCCCCCCCCCGCGACCTCCGCTTCCTTCTGCAGTGAGAGAAGACAGGAAAGAGCAAAGCTGCTTAATTGTTTGTTCTAAGGCAAAGAAATGAAGACAAGAGAAAACATTTTATCAGAATTCATATTCCTCACTCTCATGTCCATTCCATCCACATCTGGGTCCTATCTCCACATTCCATCATCTGATCCTTCATCCTCAAAAAACATCTAAAACCATATGATGGAGACCTGACATGGCATCTAAAGAATTCAGAAAATGCTAAAAGCCCTGGTTGAAAAGAATTTTTAATCAATGTCTTCTTAACTATGGTATAACAAAGAGAGGGCCAGCTTCAGTGACAATGGAAAGGTGACTCATATCTCCCCTTAGTAGAGACAAAATTAGGTGCTTCAGTTATATGTAACTATGTTGGGACTTGCAAAAGATACCTCATGGAAAACCTAAAAACGTGGAACAACATGTATAGGTAAATCATTCTGAATAGAATCCAGAAAGTCACTGGTAGCTAGTGTAACTCTTTCAACACTGAATTATGTGGAACTTTTTGGAAGCACCACTCACCCCCCATGCTACCAGGTGCAATTTTGGATTGTTTTCGGGACTATCTATACTGCACATGTTGCAGTATTTCCACCTTGAGATTCCTCAGGTATCTCTACTTAGGAATGACACACCTGAAGCTGATGAAAAACCTCATTCTCACCAGTATAATGTGGCTAAGCAAGCAACAGCACTGAATTCAAGCAGAACTTTAAGCTGCAAATCTGGTCTCTAAGATGATCATGTCCATATCTGATATTTTTCATACTCTGATGTCCAACTTCATGGAAGCAGCAACAACTTCTTTCTCGTCCAAATTCAAGTTTAATTTATTTTTCTACATCCAGTTCTCTACCATCAGTGTACTAGTAACTGTTGAGTTTGAACCTATCCGTGATTCTTCCAACAGTTTTATATAAATCTTAAATAAAATGGGAAATAAATTGCAACCTTTCAAGAACCTCCAAGGACAATTTTTTTAAAAAAAATGCTTTAAAAAAAATGCTGTGGCCATAATATACTCAGATTTCAGTATAGCTTTCGACAAAGTAGACCAAAACCTATATCTTGGTAAACTAAAAAAATGTAGGATAGATAGCATCACCACCAGATGGAATTGTAACTGGCTAACAAACCATACTCAACAAGTAGTCCTTAATGGTACTATATCTACATGAAGGGAAGAAAGCAATGGGATACCACAAGGTTCTGTCTTAGGCCCAGTAATCTTTAATATCTTCATAAATGACTTAGTTGAGGGAATAGAGGGGAACTCATCAGATTTGCAGATGACACAAAGCTGGCAGGAATAGCTAACACCTCAGAAGACAAGCTTAGAAGACAAGCTCAGGATCCAAACAGATCTTGACAGACTTGAACAATGGCCTGATCTAACAGCAATAAATTTGATGTGGAGAAAAACAAGATTTTACACCTGTGCAGGAAAAACCAAAGGTACAAGTACACATTAGGCTAAGCCTGCTCAAAAACAGTAACTGTGAGAGGGACCTTGGAGTCCTAGTGAACGATCACTTAAATATGAGCCAACAGTGTGTGGCAGAAGCCAAAAATGCTAATACAGTCCTTGGTTGTATAAACAGAACATAGAATCAAAATCACGGGAAGTATTAGTACCACTTTATAAAACCTTAGTAAGACCACATTTGGAATACTGAATCTAGTTTTGGTCATCACATTACAAAAAAAATGTTGAGGCTTTGAAAAAAGTACAAAGAAGAACAAATAAGATGATTAAGGCTCTGGAGATAAAAACATATGAAGAATGGTTGCAGGATTTGGGTCTGGCTAATCTGGAGAAAAGAAGGACTGGGGGAGACATGATAGCAGTATTTCAGTATTTAACAGAATAACAGAGTTGTATGTGACCTTTTAGGTCATCTAGTCCAACTCTCCAACCAAGCAGGAGACCCTACACATTTCTGACAGATGAAAGTCCATTCTCTTTTTTGAAAGCTTTCAGGGACTGCCACAGAGAAGAGGGGGTCAACTTATTTTCTACAACACCAGAAGGCAAGAAAAGAAACAATGGATGAGAAGAAACTACTCACAGAGAGAAGCAACCTGGAATTAAGGAGAAACTTCCTAAGAGTAAGGACAATTAACCAGTGGAACAGCTTGCCTTCAGAAGTTCTAGGGGCTTCATCACTGGAGGTTTTTAAGAAAAGACAGGATAGCCACCTGTCTGAAATTGTAGGGTCTCCTGCTTGATCAGGGGGTTGGACTAGAAAACCTCCAAGGTCCCTTCCAGTTCTATTCTGATTGATAGAAAATAATAATACTTTTTAATTAATTTTTATCAATAAAAATAAATCTAATAAAGAAAAAAGAGAAGAGGAAAAGCTCAAAGAAAAACAAGAAAACCAAAGGAGAGAAATAACTTAAGAAAATAAAGCAGATAACTTCCAAGTTTCTTTTCAACAGTTATTAACACACCCATCATCAAGAAACCCATAGTTTCTTCTTAACTATTCCAGAAATCTCTTCGGCCTCTTAATTCTCACCCTTTTCTATCATTAAGTCCATAAATCATCATTTCTCCCTTTTCTTATTTTTTACAAAAAAACCTTAAAAATTTTACAAGTTTTAAAAAAGCACTCAGCGCGCCTTGAGAGATAAGGGCAAATTATCATAAGGTATTGTCTTCCAACGCAACTCTTCAAGTGCTTCAACAAAATGTTATTGTCAATGGTACCAAAAGCCACTGAGAGATCCATGAAGGTCAATAAGTTTGCACTCTCCCATCTGTCTCCTGGGACAGATGATTCATATCTGTGCTGAAATTGGGCCTGTTCCCAGATTGGAAATAATATTCATAATCCATTGCCTCTAAGATTCCTGAAATTATAATGCCACCATATTCTCCACCAACTTGGTTAAATATGGAATGCTGGGAATCAACTGATAGTTAGAACATAGAATAATAGGGTCAGAAGGGACTTTGAAGGTCTTTTAGTCCAACACATACTCAAGCAGGATACAGTATATTATTCCAGGCAAATGGCTGTCGAATCTCTTCTTGAAAATCTCCAATGATGGAGCACCCACAAATTCCAGAGGCAAGCCTTTCCACTTATTAATTGTTCTCACTGTCTGGAAATTTCTTCTTAGTTCTAGATTGGATCTCTCCTTGATTAGTTTCCATCCATTACTTCTTGTCTTATCCTCATGTGCTTTGTAGAATCGGTTGCCTCCCTCTTTGTGACAATCTACTGGAAGACAGCAATCATGTCATCCCTAGTCCTTCTCTTCATTAGTCTAGACATAACCAGTTCCTGCAACCGTTCTTCATATGTTTCAGCCTCCAGCTCCCTAATCAACTTTGTGATTTGCCATTCTCTGCATTCTTTCCAGAGTCTTAACATCTTTTTTGTATTGTGATAACCAGAACTGGATGTGATATTCCAAGTGTGGTCTTACCAGTGTAATATAATGTGGTATTCTCACTTCATGTGATCTTGAAACTATCCTGTTGATGCAGCCTAGGACAGCATTAGCTTTTTTGGTAAACTTCTCCTCTCTTAGTTAAAAAGGTCTGGCTGCGAGGCTTCCGGTCTGGCTTCCGTCACCACCAGACGGTCCTCTGAGACTGCCAGCCCCATCGCTCGTAAAGAGCCGCCTTTACATCTGAAAGGTGGCTCGAAAAACTCCATTTCCTAAAGGAAATGTGAGACAGAGCCGGCGAGGGCAGGTAGAGCCCTCTGCAAAGTCCCCAGAGTTCTTTTTTTACTCTTGGGGATGAAGCAGGTTGTGGCTCCTATTTCTGCTCGCCGCTGCTCCGGGCTTCGGGAGAACTCTGCCTTTTGCAGAGCCAGGCGATGGGACCGGACCAATTAAAGAAATTAACAGATCATTCAAACAAGCAGGATGAAATCCAGATCTGGGATTCTAAACCGCAAGTATTTTTAACCCTAAGATTGATTTTAAAAGTAAAGAAGAGTGAAAGGAGGAGTTTAAAATGGCGACTGGTCGAGGCTTGAGAAAAGCTGAAAGTGAAAGTCCTTCCGTTTGAATAGTTTATAACGTTACAAAGTTACAAAGTTACAAAGTATCTAACAAAAGTGCTGGTTAGAAGTGAAGAGAAAAAATTCTTATTTCATGCTTCTTCCTTCTTAGAGACTTGTTATTGATATTGTTTGGAGAGAAGTCTTTTTCTTTAAAAGGAAAAGGGGAAAAAATCTGTTGTGTGGCAGGATGGCGCTAAAACTGACAAAGCCAGATAACCAAGCCATGGGGGGGGGGAGTTCTCCCATTTATAAATCACATGAACAAGTTGAGAGCTTGCAGATGCAGAAGAATGGCTTTACAGACCTAAAGAAATTTTTACTGGAGGAGATGGCAAGACATGATAAGACTGAATCTGAATCTTGAAAATTTTAGACAGGAAATTAAAGAGTTGGTTCAACAAAAGTATGATATTCTGAAGCAACACATGAAAAGTTTCTTAGAACTAATTATGAAGATGGATGAAGTTATAAACTCAAAAATAGACTCTAAAATGAAGGAAGTTGATGATAAGATTTATAATTTGGATAATAAAATACAAGGAATTGAAAATGATTTAATAAGGATTCAAGAAAAAAGCTCAGAAGTAAAGTTTAAAAAAATAAAGGAAGCTGACTATAAGACTTACAATGTAGATAATATAAAACAAAGGATTGAAAATGAAGCCACAATAATGCAATTCAGACTCATGGAATTTGCGGTTAGAATTAGGGGAATACAGGAAGATAAAAGACAAGATTTGAGAAAGATGTCTGCTGAAGTTCTGGCTGGGATTTTAAAGGTTAGTCCTGAAGCTGTATCCTGCAAGATTGATAAGGTTTACAGAGTTAATTCTTGGGTGGCAAAGCAAAGGCAGCTGCCTAGAGATGTGGTGATATACTTTACTGATAAAGAAATAAGAGATGATATTGTGCAAAAGTCTTTCAACTCCACTCTTGAAATGCATGGAAGGAAGATCTGGATATTTAAAGAACTACCGCCCAAGATATTAAAAGATAGAAAGGATTTTGGATTTTTTGTGACTGAACTAAAGAAACAAAACATCCCATTCAGGTGGGATGTCCCAGTTGGTATAATATTGAGATATCAAGGAGAACGATATCAACTAAATACTGTTGAAAAAGCGGAAGAATTTTACTATAAGGTTTTTAAAATGGGTTTAACATCTCCACGTATAATACACGAGGGGAATAAAGAAAAGCAAAATCAACAAGAGATTGAAATTCAGGCTAAACAGATGGAGGTGGAGGTAATGGAAAAACAACAAGCTACAGAGGCTTTTGTGGACGAGCCGCTTCTGGATTCTCCTTCAGAGGCTACAGTTGGATTACCTATAAATACAAGAGAGGCGGCTTTGGATTCTAATGTGATGACTTATCAAGCTACAGACCAGCATGGAAACCAAACAGTTGATATACAACTCATAGAAAGGAAACCAGGATGGAGATTTAAGCCACAAAAAGTTAAGAAAAGAAGAAGCAGGTCCTACAAAAATAAAAAAATTTAGACCAAACAACAGTGTAATGCCAGTTACTTAAGAACTGATTGAATATTTAGAAGTATTGATTTATATTATCTTGAGGAGAGTGACAGATTTCTGCAGTGCTGTACTCCTGGGATGGGGAAGATGGCCTTAAATTGAGTGGATTGGAATTTTCTATTTTGGATTCTTTGACAAATGGATTACGTTTATGCTGAGCTATAAGGCAAGATAACTATGGGATTGGGGCATGCAGAAGATCTGGCTGTTACCCCAACACGGTGGTTGGAATTAATAATCTAGATGGAAGACATTATAGACGACACTATATGGAATATAAATATAAAGTCACTTGGGTGGTTTTTTATATATGAAAACATTTACTATTGATGGGGGCAGATGGTAATTGAAGATACAGAACATACTGTTGGAATTAGGATGTGATGTTACCCTAACATGGGTAATGGAATTAACAATCCATCTGAGAGACATTACAGAAGATATTATATGGATTACAAATTTAAAGTCAATTGAGGATTTTATATATATATGTAAATAATTTTTTTTTAGTGGAATGGGCAGAAGAATAAAGATATTGAAAATATTATGTATGTAGACCTGTAGGAAAGTGGGTGGAGATAGGTTAGTTTACTGATTGTTTAGTTTAGGAGGAGGAAGGTTATGTTATATCAATATACGTAAAAGATTTGAATTAAGAGATATATGTATGGGGGAGGAGGAAATGGATAGATTAGGAATTGAAATTGCTAAATTAGGATTTATTAAATAGTTTTACAGCTGAAAGTTGCTTTGAATGTTGCTTTGAAATGTATAGTATAAGGGGGATATAATGATATTGTTAGAAGGATAGATTATGAGTTGAATAGATGAAATTGCTAAATTAGAATTTATTATATAATCTTACAGTTGAATGTTGTTTTGAAATGTATAGTATAAGGGGGATATAATAATATTGTTAGAAAGAAAGGGTTAGTATATGGGGGGTGGAATAAAAGGATGGTAAAGTATTATATAATCTGTTATTAACTTGGGTTTTATTTTGGAGAAGCCACAGTGGGAGGGGAGGGGGAGGGGGGTTAGGGAGGAGGGGGGGAAAAGGGGGAAAAATTTGTATTTGAAAAACTTTTTCAATAATAAAAAAAAAAAGGTCTGGCTGCATTTTATTTAATTCTAAGGGATGAAAGGAAGAGGAGTTAGTATATGATGCCAAATTAGGTTTTTAACTTAAGTTTTGTAGCTGTTTCTTTTCCATAGTTATTATAGACCAAGGATATTAATATGCCAAAGGCTGCAAAGGGAACTAAATAAATAATAAATTTGAGTGTTTCTCTGTTTATAACTGATTCTAGATGAAAGAGGGAACAGGTTATGGGCTGAAACATAATAACACTGCAGTAATCTCATCTGTAGCTGTTTTGTGCATTAGATAAAGTTTATCTAATATACATATACGAAAAGGGGAGAAGGTCAAAGAATATGAGGCAGACCCAGAAGAAGATGGAAAGACAACATCAAAAATACACTACAACAACATCAATTAACAGTGGTTGAGGCCTCCAGAAGAGCAAGAACCAGAACTTTGTATCTCCCTTGACCAGTGGTGGTATTCAAGTAATTTAACAACTGGTTCTCTGCCCTCATGATTTCTTCCAACAACCAGTTTGCCAAACTGCTCAGAAAGTTAACAACCGGTTCTCCCGAAGTGGTGCTAACTGACTGAATCCCACCACTGCCCTTTACAACTGAAGTGGTAAAAGAGGAGGAGAGGAGGAGAAGAAGAAGGAGAAGGAGAAGGAGAAGGAGAAGGAGAAGGAGAAGGAGAAGGAGAAGGAGAAGGAGAAGGAGAAGGAGAAGGAGAAGGAGAAGGAGAAGGAGAAGGAGAAAGAGAAGTTGTTTGCACATCGACTGTGTAAAGAAGTATCATATAAAGTTGATAATTGTCTGTCTAGAGAGTCCTGAAAACTTAATGGTGGCTTGATAGCCATCTGGGTCAGAGTAGTTTAGGTGGTAAAATATATTCTTTGAGAAATACTTAGGGGGAACATCAATGCATGGGCACTGCAGCCTCAGATGTCTATGAAATGGGGGAAGGAGGACATGTGACACACATAAGCAAGATGCAAATTCCACAAGATATCTACAGGTACTCCTCGACGTATGACCACAATTGATCCCAAAATTTCTGTTGTTAAGTGAGACATTTGTTAAGTGAATTTTGCCCCATTTTATGACATTTCTTGCCACAGTTGTTAAGTGAATCACTGCAGTTGTTAAGTTAGTCACATGGTTGTTAAGTGAATCTGGCTTCCCCATTGACTTTGCTTGTCAGAAGGTCACTAAAGGTGATCATGTGACCTCAGGACATTGCAACTGTCATAAATATGACCCAGTTGCCAAGTGTCTGAATTTTGATCACATGACCATAGGAATGCTGCAGAGGTCATAACGGTGAAAAATGGTCATAAGTCACATTTTTCAGTGCCGTTGTTACTTTGAACAGTCACTAAGTGAACTGTTGTAAGTCAAGGACTACCTGTACTTGCATCAAACATTGTTTCTAAGGCATCATCATGGTGTTTGCATGATGCTGTTTGTCGTGGATACAGTAGTCCTACCTTCTATCAATGACGGGTGAGACTATGAAGGTAGAGAAGATGCTATTGCTGGTAGCAATATCTAGGGAGACAAGAGGATTAGATTAATTTCAGTAATGTCACGGCCTCATGATAAAAAATCCCTTTTCTGTTTCTTGGCTGTTTCATCCAGCTGAAAGGGGCAAATTTTTCTAAACGCTGTTGGTGTTAGGTCTGTGCTTAGCCTTGTCCTTTGTAAACTGCCTTTTCTGTGTATACTGTGGAATGTGTATTCTACCTATTACATGTGTTAAGATTTACAGTACTTATCTTATTAGCTATTGAAATATTTGTGCTGTCAGTTTTTATCAGTTTAATATATTAATTTTGCCCTGAACGGCTGTGCCTACGATGTCAACCATTCAACTGAAATTTTATTGATGGGACAATCATCATAACATATTTCTTGTTCAACAGTTTTTCAAATTGTTTGGTTATGGTGGATATTTTAATATTTTGATATGCAGTTAACTACTTTGGGCTTCCTTTTGGAATAATAAGTAGTTTGCAAACACAGAAATTCAATACTAATTTTATCTGAATAACTGTTGTGGATCACACTTGGAATCTAAAGCAATGTTTTTCAATCTGAGTAACTCAGATTTGTGGATTTCAACATGCTAAATTAGGGAATTCTGGTTCTTGAAATCCACATTTCTTAGCTGCTGAGGTTGAGAAACACTAGCCTAAAATTATAATATCCAGGAAAAGTTTTACCAAATCATATTCTACTTAAATTGTTCTTTGGATAAATAAGTTCCGGAAGTTGATCAATCTGAAAAATGCTTCTAACTGTTCATGACCTGTGACTTTAGTTGTTCTGGAACTAGGCTGGAAAAAAAGCTGCAGCCCTAGAATGTCAAGTCACTATTTCTCTCTGGGCAAAATGACTCTGATTTAAGAAATCTAATCTAAATCTCTAATTTTAGAGCTGCTTTCTCTACTTAGTTGGCTGCTTTACCACTCAGTCTCATTTGTACACTGGCAAATAAGCCTCAGTGGCTTCTTACCCATTGGGACTTACTTTCAAGTTAACAGTGCATAGGGTTTACAGTGCATAATAGTAATAGTGTTGTCTGAATGGTTAGCCCCAACTTGCATCATTGTAAAATGACTTGTGACACAATTATAAGGCCTTTGTGACAGTGATTCCTCTCTCTTAGTCCTCAGCTAAGTGTGTCATCTTTTGGCTATATATGAGCCCTGATATATTATAGGTAGTCCTTGTCTAGTGACCCCAGTTGTGATCTGCAGCTCAATCATTAGATGAAGCAGTTGCTAAGTGAAACCATGGCTATGCTTATGATCTTACTTCAGCTTTTCTTTGCTTTCCAGACCTGTAATTGCAATAGCACTTAGACTTATATACTGCTTCATACTGCTTTACAGCCCTCTCTAAGCGGTTTACAGAGTCAGCATATGGCCCCCAACAATCTGGGTCCTCATTGTACCCACCTTTGGAAGGATGGAAGGCTGAGTCAATCTTGAGCTGGTGGGACTCGAACTACCAAACTGCTGGCAGCCGGCAGTCAGCAGAATTAGCCTGCAGTACTGCATTCTAACCACTGCGCCATCTCAGCTAAAGGTTGTAAATGTGGGGAATGATCTCAGAGTTACTTTTTCATCACTATTGTAACTGCAAATGGTTGCTGTACAAGGCAATCACTAAATGGGGACTACCTGAACAAGTAACCCATGTGACACGCATCCTTCATGGCCCCTGTGCCTTTGCCCTTTATTGTTCTTGACTTTTAGAAAACCAAATGCTTGAACATTTTGCTCAGGGAGCAAATCTGGAGCTGTGCTTTCAACAAATCATAATGTATCCCAGATGAATAAGTAGTAGAGAATATCAGCAGATCAGCTTTTTAGCTCCTTCCTTGTAATCATGGCTCTCATTCTAGTTTATAGCTCCTCCACTTCCAATGCTTCATGAATTTATAAACAGCGCAAGAAGAGAAACAATAAGCAGAGGCAAAGATATCTAAAGCATCCCCACTCCCACTCAACTCACACAGCTCACAAATTTATGTCCATTTATTATATGTCTATTGGTTTCCAAAGTATTCACTAGGGTAATCTGTTACATGGATGAGTACAACAGACAGACTCCTTTTGCTGAGCAGCCACAAATGGTATTGGAAATGAGCATTGTTGGTAAAGTGTATTATCTATGAATCTTGCAAGTGACATGAGGATGCTGGGTTTCTTGCTAACGTAGCACTGTTCCTGGGCTTATCTGTATGCCTGGCTGGGAGAAACCTGAGCTGGAGATAGCAGAGGGGAAGTAGGACATGTCAGCCGATGTGTTCAGTTTCAAAACAGCCACAGATTTGGAAGAACCGTTGCTCACAGTAGCAAAAATGAAAAAAGATGAACATGAACTTATTTTCGAAGATGCAAAGGATGCACAACATCTAAGATTTAACCAAGGGATATTATTCTTTTGTAGGCAGAGCTGTCCAAATCCTTATAGGAGTCAATCAATCAATTTATTTATTGATTAGCCCTTTGGGCCATATCAAGTGCAGAATTACAAAGACAAATCATTACAAAGGTTTGGTAAAACAAAGTAAGATTGGAATAACTCGCAATTAAAATACAATTAGAATAAAATACGATCTAAAATAAAATCGGGATAAAATACAATAATTTAAAGTACCATTTAAATATAATTAAATTTATATTATAATGTTGCCCCTGCATCTACCCAATCAGTGTTAACTGCTATTAAAATTACATTGTTAGATCAAGTGATCATTCTTACAATCTACCGCATTTTGCTGCACCAACTTTGTCCTCCTTCCCATCAACTTTACCACAAATTTAGCAATCCATTTTACCAACTGCAAGTTGGAACCTAACAAACAATATCGCAAAAAGTGCTCTTTAGGCTTAGGGGTGCTGGTATAAAAGATCCTGCCCAGCTGATGTTCCCTCAGGTCTGAATATAGGGGGCAATCAAAAATTACGTGGGACGTTGTTTCGACTTCCCCCGTCCCACATAGACAGACCCTTTCCATTACAGGAATACCCTTATATCTACCCCAGAGCATATTTGTTCCAAGTTGGTCCAACCTCAGTTTTGTAAAGAATCTTCTCAGGACGGGAAACAAAGGCACAGCTAAATATTTTTCTATTTTGAAAATTTGTTTATTGGCTGATAACCAGGGGCAAACTTTTACTGCTGTCACCTGTGCAATATCCGATTGGGCACTTATGTCCTTAATCTCTGTGCAATCCAATTTCGGATCTGCCTATAGTCGTACTGCTGCCAATTTAAAGGGATACCAGAGCTAGATATCTGCTTCAGAACTCTTGATAACCAGTTATTTTTATTACTTGAGATAATCTGCTCCATTAGCGCTAATTTTGGTAACCTCCTTTCCTCCATCTCGATTATTCTCAACCAATAATAAACAGTCTTCAACAAGGCCCTAGTGCCAGTCGCATGGACTCCTGTTTCTGCCCTTACTACACATGCTGGGGTTCCGGGGGACACTGCCAAAATTCTCCTCAGGAACTTATTTTGAGGGGTTTCCAGCCCAGGCAGCTTAACTGACCCCCATATTTCTGCCCCATAGGTAAGTACTGGTTCGATTTTCGCCTGGAAGACCTTTAGCACTGGGATTAATGAAAATGGAGTTTTCTCTAAAATAAGTTAGTTTAATTGAGCCATCCGAGCCATGGCCTTCTGAGCTCCAGCTTTTACCTGCTTATTCCATTTGCCATTTGTCTGAAATACTAGCCCTAAATAGGTAAATGACTGAACGTGTTCTATTCTTCTGTCATTTAAAACCCATCTCCTTATATTTTGTTGACTGCTAAATATCATTACCTTTGATTTCTCTATATTAATTGTCAGGCGATTTTTTATACAATATGCTGCCAACCTCCCAAGTGACCTTCGTAGCCCCACCTGTGAGGCCGACAACAAAATTATATCATCGGCATATAACAAGCAATTAACCTGTCTTGTTCCTATACTAGGCCCATGGAGTGATGTATCTTCCAGACATTTTGGGAGGTCATTTAAATATAAGTTAAAAAGTGTTGGGGCTAAAATGCAACCTTGTCTGACGCCCTTTTTTAATGGGATTGCATTTGTTACCGATCCTGACCTATTCACTCGAACTCTTACTTGGGTTTCTGTGTATAACAGTCGAATTAAATATAACAATTTCTTTTCTATTTCCATAGCCTCTAATTTATCCCATAAAATTTTTCTATCAATTGTATCAAAGGCTGCCTTCAAATCTATGAATGCCACATACAGAGGTTTTTTCCAAGACTTAAACTTTGTTATTAGATGGTCCAGCACAAAACAATTATCCATAGTAGATCTTCCGCTCCTGAAACCTGACTGCTCTTCAGCTAAGATGTTATTTCTCATTATCCAGTCCTCTAATTTATGAAGCAAGTGCTTAGCATAAATTTTTGCTGAAATATCGATTAGACTAATTAATCGAAAATTATCAGGATTATCTCTAGAACCTTTTTTATGTAAGGGGATAATTATTGATGAACGCCAACTAGCAGGAATTTGCCCTGTTCTATTGATAAAAGTAAAGAGACCCGCCAGGACAGGTGCCCACCAGGCTATGTTATCTTTAAATAATGATGCCAGGAGCGCATCCTGTCCTGGAGCTTTGTTTGTCTTCAGGGAGGAGATTAAACTCCTCACCTCCGTGATTGACACTTCTTCCCACTGGGGTAAGGCTTCATATTCCTGTATCAAGCTCGGAGAGGATATAAGCTCATCAGAGTTTTCCACTGCTGCTGGCGTGGCCAAATGCTTCTCCCATCTTTCTGCACTAATGTTTGGAGGAGTCACTGCCTAAGTTGCTCCAAGGTTAAAATAATAATAGTTAAATATATAAATATAAATAATTAATTAATATATAAATATATTAATTAATACATAAATATTTATATTTAAATAATAATTTAAAGCAGAGGTATAGCCTCAGAGGCGTAGGCAGTCCCAAGGGCCACCCTCTCCAAACGTTACTACAAACATTACAAATTTGTATGCCTTAAAGAAAGCTGTGATTAAATATAGGACTACCCCCTGTGCAACTGTGATTAACCTCATTTAGAGTTGAATAAAATTATGAAAAAAATAGTTTTTGTCTTGGCCCCACTTGTTTCTTTGTTCTCACGATATTTTTTTAAAGGTATGCCACTCAGTACAAAGTGCATCCCTCAGCCTAAAAAAGTTGTTGTCTTTGAGTTGCAGAGCATCAAATGTAGTTGCTTTGTGGAAAATGTTCTATTTTATATTTTGAATATCGTAAGCAATTCTGAGTTAAAACAAAACAAAAATTCAAGTTCACCTCAGGTGCTTATAAAAATAGGATATTGCGACCTTATTTTATGGTGAAACAAAACTTCATCTTTAAAATCACTTTTTCAGTTTAGGGTAGCCAATCTTTCATACATGATTAATAGATGTTTATTTTTAACCATATGATGTTTGGGACTGACCTCTTTTCCTGATCATTAGAATTATTTTTCAGCATTCCTTCTGCTTCTGAAATATTTATTTATTAATAAAATTTATATGACTGCCCATCTCACAGTGTCACAGAAAGTGACTCTGGGCTACATCCAATAATCTAATATTATCATAGAATATAGAATAATAGGGTGGAAGGAACCTTGGAGGTCTTTTAGCCTAACCCATTGCTCAACTAGGAGACCCTATACCAGGGGTGTCAAACTGGCAGCCAGTGGGCCAGATGCATCACATGCAGGCCACGCCCACCCAGCTCCGAATAGGAATAGGAATAGGAAAAACATCACAAAATGTAACATGACGGCAATGTGACACAGTGAGTTTGAGACCCATGCCCTATATTTATTTATTATTTATTTATTTAATTGTTTGTCAACAACTACAAGGAAACAACTATCAATATACACATAGACATGGACACATTAAAAAAATGGCACAAATAGGCAAAACATAGCCATAAACACATAAAATGATTACATATAAATGAGGACAGTAGGACAGGGATGGTAGGCACCAGTGGTGGGTTCCTCCCGGTTCCGCCCGGTTCTACCGAGCCGATAGTGGTGACGATATGATGTCACCGAACCGGTTCTGGCTCCCCTGCCCCCCACATTATTCTTACCTTTTATTTGGCCCCACCCCCAATCTATTGCTGCCTCCTGAGTCCCAGCTGATGGCTAGAGGGAAAAAAACTGTTTAAACTCTTGCCAGGGGACTTCAAAGGGCCGCCCTACAGCTGATCAGTGTTAAAAGAAAACAAATGAGTAGACCGGTGCCTGCAAAAATAAATGGGTAGACCAGTGCCTGCAAAAATACATGAGTAGATCAGTGCCTGCAAAAATGCATGAGTAGATCAGTGCCTGCAAAAATAAATGGGTAGATCGGTACAGCTCTGCAAGCAGTTAAAAGCCTGGTAGACCAGTACCTCTGCTAAATCCTAAATAATTGTCACATGACCATCAAGCCACGCCCACAGAACCTGTAGTAAAAAAATTTAGAACCCACCCACCAGCCCACTGGTGCGCTTATGCATGCCCTCTTAGTCACCTCTTAAGAAACGTGTAAGGTCCATGGCTGACAATTTAAAGTAAAAGGTATGGGGGTTAGAGAAACTAACAACAGAATCAGGTAGAGTGTTCCAGACATTTACTACTCTATTGCTGAAGTCGTATTTTCTGCAATCAAGAGCAAATTACATTTAGTTTGTATCTATTGTTAGCCCTTGTTTCATTGCAGTTGAAGTTAAAGGAGTCATTAACAGGTAGGACGTTATGGTAGATAATCTTGTATACTAAGCTTAGGTCAGAACATAGACGGAGTAGTTCAAGGTTATCCAGGCCTAAAATTTCAAGCCTGGTGGTATAAGGAATTTTATTGCGAGCAGAGGAGTTGAGTACTCTTCTTGTAAAATACCTTGGGACTATACCATTCAGACAAATGGCTGTCCGGTGTCTTCTTGAAAACCTCCAGTGATGGAGACCCACAACTTCCACAGGTAAGCTGTTTTTGTCAGCCAAATCTCCAGAATGCGGTTTGCAGCTTACTTGTCCTTGGCTGCCACAGAAATGGGATGGAGGGGGGTTGGCATTTGAGGTGGGGAAGTGAGCTGGTTTGAAGTGTTCCCATGAGAATTGGAAGGGAGGATTGGTCCCCATCAATGGAGTGGAGCTGTTTGGACTTTTCCAAGGCCAACCATCCTTTGCCTCCAGAGGCATCCAGCATCTGCTGAAAAGATTTCCCATAACATCATATTGGATGCTGATTGGTCTTTATGGGCTAGACCCTGGGAGTGGGGGTTTGGGGTGACTTTGATTTTGCTGCTATCAGTTCATTCCTAATAAAAGTACCTTTTTTTCTAAATCTATGGAGTTGGGGATTTTCTTTCTTAAGATTTGAACGGAGGCAGACCTGACAGTTTTATTGATTAATTGTTCTCACTGTCAAGAAATTTCTCCTTAGTTCTAGGCTGAATCCGTTTTTAATGATCTTCCACCCATTACTTCTTTTCCTGCCCTCAGGTTCTTTGGCGAATAGGTTGACCCCTACTTCTTTGGAATAGCCCATCAGCTCTTGGAAGACTGCTATCATATCACACATAATCCTTCTCTTCATCAGATTAGATGTTCCCTCAATTGTTCGCCATATGGTATTGCTTCCAGGCCCTTATCATCTTTGCTGCTCTTCTCTGTATTCTTTCTAAGGTCTCAACATCTTTTTTCTATTGTGGTGACCAGAATTGGACACAGTATTCCAAGTGTGATTTTGCCAATGCAGTATAAAGCGGTACTATACTTCACATGATTTTGACACTATCCCTCTGTTGATGCAACCTAATATTGCATTAGCAGTTTGGCAGCTGGAGTACACTGCTGCCTCATACTTAAGTGGTGGTCTCTTAGGACACCTAGATCCCTCTCACAGTTGCTATTGTTGAGCCAGGTACCACCTATTCTGTAACTGTGCATTTGGTTTTTCTTGCCTATGTGTAGGATCTTGTTTTTCTCAGCACTTAATTGCATTTTGTTGAGTGAGGCCCAGTGTTTAAGTCTGTCAAAGTCCTTCTGAATCTTGGCCTATCATCTAAAATGTTGGCAATTTCCCCCCATTTTAGTCTCCTCTGCAAAGTTGATGAGTTCCCCTTCTATTCCCCCATCTAAATCATTTATGAAGATGTTGACGCGTACTAGGCTAAGACCTAACTTTGAGGTACCCCACTGCATGCTTCCCTCCATGTAGATGTAGTTCTAATGAGGACTGGCCACTGAATGCACTGAGTATGGTTGTGTTATCAATTGATGATTTGTTAATTGTTGTTAATAAGGTTGGTTATCAGGCATGATAGCACTTCAGAAACATGAAGTGGCTATCATTTAAAAAAAAAAGAAACAATGAAGATGAATGCCTTTTGTTCCTCCATAGAATTTCTGAATTATTCGTATTTATTAGAATGGAATTCTTCTTTCTGGTTTATATGAGTTGAGGGGAAAGGGGAATATATGATGGTGGACAGGGGTGCATGATGCATATGTGACGGGAGATTAAGTAAACGTAGATTGTACAAGTAGATTCAACAGTTACAGAAAAAAGGAGGTTGAATTGCCAAATGTTAGTGCCCGGAATAAAGTCAGGGATGTCTGCAGAATGTGGTTAAAAAAATAATAATGGCCACAATAGTACAATCCAATCTCAACCTGTTTTGATGTGCCATCTGTACAATGCTTATAAAAACAAAACAGGGCTTTGATCACACCATTGCAACCATCATTTAGAATTTTTGGAAAATACTGCTGAATGATTTGCTTGAAGAAACTTTTATTTCAAAGAACTCAAGTGAGACTGGCCAAGCAGGACCAATGGAGTCAAGGCAATGATTGGGATGTACAGAGTCATTTGAATGACGATCGATCAGTACTGAAACCAGCAGCAAGGAATAATACACTTCTGGAAAACCACAGAACCATACTTCGGCAAGCAGCAAATACAATATACCAACTGCTAAAACTTCAGTTTCCCTTCAATCATATGCAAAATTTCTGTTCCTGGCCAAAGCAAACCTTTAAGAAGCTTCCAGAGTAGCATTGTGTTATTCATTTCTGATTTATTGAGCATCAGTGTTACTCTATTTCCTTCCTAAACTGAAAGGATTTCATGGCAACGTTTGTTATTTAACAATCTCCTCTTACCAAAGTTCTCAGGCAGAGAATTTGATGTGATAAATCACTTCCTTCTCCTGCTTAGGATGCCAGAACTCTTATTCTGAAAGGATTTCTCTTTCTTAAAGTTCCAGTTTCCTTTTTTTAAATGCTTGCTCAATTTCTCCAATCCAAAAACAAAGTTCTTTCCTTTCGGCAACCTATTCACAAGCTCTCTCACCTCTAGAAGAGTTTGGTTGCCAGTGTATGCTTTCTTGCTATTTTTTTTCCTATTGCAAAGACATTATCACTTACCTGGCCATATTTACGTGAGATGCTGTCTTTTCCCAGCACTAAGTCTGGCTCTGTAACAATATATTTGCAAAGATAATTTTTTGTACTGTCAGGAGAACCCATATTCTTAAGATGATCAAACTGCAACTACATTGCAAGATGTTTGGGTTTGGATAAATAATTAGGTGCATGAGGCCCCACCACTGCAAATTCTAATGACGTAGTCAAAATACAGTCTGCCACTTCAGAGAAAAAATTTTAAGCATAGAAGTTTTAATCTGAAAAGCAAGAAGATGATTGGAAGCATATTGCTTATATGTCTCAAGTCATCAATAAAAAATTGCACACATTTGGTCATCTATATTGTTTTAATCCAAAGATGAAAGATTAGGAAAAGATACTGTATGAATAGTTTGCTTAATTCTACATCTGGTTTGGTTTCCAATACCAGGTCCATCTGGAAGTTGGCACATCACACCAGGTAGGCACAATGTTTGAGGTCACTTCACTTTCTGGAAAACCTGGACACAAACCTCATTCTCTGCTGTCATGCGCTAGAAGAAAAAAGGTCAGTCAAGAAGCAGGAAATACAGTTATGCTTGAATCCCTAGAGGAAATTGTCATCTGCCAGCCAACAAATAGGTTCAGTTTGGTTTTTATTTGTACCTAGCACAAAAACAATTGCCATCAATAGAAATACAACAGAAATCTCAGTGTGAACATCTCTACTTTGCACCTTCCAAACCTACAGACAATCTTCTTCATTAATTCAGTTTTCCAGATATATAATTCTCTATGCATATATTAAAGGGAAGTGTTGAAAACAATGTCCCAAGGTACTTTTCAGCAGAAAAAAAGAATTTACAAAAACTGTTTGTATTGCTCAAAATAGATACATTCAGAAAAATAGACACATTCACAAAAAAGATTTTGAAGCATGAGGCTGTTGTGTCAGATACTGGGGAAAAGGGGGGGGGGGTGATACACGACAAACTTCAAAGGCCTACAAAAGGATTTCTCGTGGATACTTTTAGTAACCGGCTGCTTTCAAATCTACAAAAGTAATCTAATTATCCTAAAAGAAGGTAGCAGGGAAAGAGTCAACCAAACGACATTTCTGTTGTACTATGTGTCTTGTGCCGAGTTTCCACCCTGCTTGGGGCCCCTTCTTGCTTTTGAAAGTAGCTAGTTGGTCAAATATTACAGGTTGTTGATTCAACTAGATAAGGCAAACCTGTCACCCCCTCCACCACCATCAACAGGAGAGACAATCCACTAGAAAGTTGAGCAGCTCAACATTCATTGAAGAAAAGAAAAATTTTGTAAGTGTATTCATGCCCATTTGCTTTAATTTCAAAGGAAAACTTCCAAGATGGATTTGTACCATCACGATTTTAAGTACTTTACTGTTTTTTTCTGAATGTATGATCCAAGGATTTGTACTATAGTACAGAAACAGCTTGTTTCAATCAGGAATGCCACAGGGGAGGATTCTGGAGCAAGTAGCCGCTACCTACCAGAGCTGGCATATTCCAAAAGGGGCAAAACCACTAAATTCAGAGTCTAAAATTACTTAACTCCGCCTCTTATTTGGAAGCATTAGAGGAGTGTTTCTCAGCCTTAGCAACTTTAAGACATGAGGACTTCAACTCCCAGAATTCCCCAGTGGCTGGCTGGGGAAACACCTACCTATTTCATGCTGAAAAGTGCAAATGAATTTTCACCTAGCTGTTCCCTGGTGAAAATCTGCAGTTGGTTGTGCTTGGATTTATTTAATCTTTTCTAATTTTCTAGCTTTTAGGGAGTGCCAGTGAGCTGAAGAATACTGTAGAATTGTAGTTAGGGTATTCTGTCCAGATGGTTTAGGATGAGACTGAAGAGAATGCCTAATTTAGTACTTTTATTATTAGTCTAATATTCCATTATTAGAGATGTGGCTTCATAATTAAGTTATGATTATTGTAAAGTACACTATAGTTAGTATGATTATTTAAAAATGCAAAAACATTACTTAAGTGTTTTTAAAGTAAAGAATGCTTAGGATTGTTACTGGATGGGGAGATTTGGGGAGAGGGATCTTTATCTTATATTACCAAGAATCTTTTTTCTCACCTTTCATCAAATTACCCCTGACTTTCAAGGCATTTTATATTTGCTGGAAATTTGTGGCACACTTTTCAGTCAGACCAGGCTATCTCTCAGAACATACTGCAACCCACTTTTTCTCTGCACAATCATCACAATTCAGGTTTTTACAAGTTTTCTGAGTATTTATTCAGTCCAGATGTCAGCATTCCCTACATACTTGACACAGCAGCCTGTGTCAAGAGGGAAAGGCCATGAACTGCATAGACAGGACACAGCTCAGAAAGATGCCTAAAAGCCCATCTCTGCCAAACTGCCCCTGGAACCACTTACCTGTAAAAAAAACATGCTGTTTACTAGCACCAAGGCTAAAATTCTGAATGTCAGGCATAGGGATGCTCTGCTTTGATTTCCTCTCCTTCCCTGGTGCCCCAGGAGCCATGGTCAAATTTCAAAGAAGAGTGCGGACGATGGGTGGCTCCCTTGCTCAGCCGACTGAACTTTTGAACTCTTGGGAAGGATGTTTTGTTAAGAGGCCATTGCCTCTCTGAGGAAGCACACAGAAGTTGGCTGACTTCTTGGTTTTTCTGAGCTGGGAGTAGGGAAGAAGACCCATTCTGTGCTTTCAAAAATGTGGGGCGGAAGTAGGAAAATTGCTTACTCCTCCTTACCAGATGCAGTTGATCCCCTTCTAGCCAGTGCCTCCAACCCCGGTTCTGTTTCTCTCCCTTCTGTTCACATACCAGCTGATCTCCATCCCAGGAAACAGTTGTCTGAAAGCAGCGGGAGGGAGCAAGTTGAGAGGGGGAGAGAGAGAAAAGAGAAAGGGTCAATGACATCACTTGAAATAGGAAAGGGCCTTCTGCTGGAAACAAGACAGAACCTGCCGTAAAATAACAGCAGCTCAGGGTAATGCAGGCTCTGTTCAAGCAGCCATCCAGGACGCCAGGAGAAAGTCTTATCTTAACTGCATTGTTGATTTTGTTACAGACAGAAATGGGAAGTGAAAATATGCCTAAAAATCTTATGTGTGCAAATCCCTATGGGAACTATTCTGCCTAAACCTCAATAGATGCAGACCCCAAATAAGCTGCCTTTTTACTTCATGACTAAAGCATATACATGACAGAATTTAAGCTTCCAAACATTTGTGTTCGTAACTGTTCTGATTTTTTTCCCCTCAGGGCGTGCCGATTTCCCCAGAACTGAGCCACTCTGTTAAGAAAAAATCAGGACTTCCCATAATGCAAAAGGAAGCCATTGTTCCAGATAGCTGGAGGGGAGAGAAGCCCTAATCCTATCTTCCATCTTCATCCCTAAACTTTATTTTGAAATAAGGACTCTAGACCAATCCAAGACAAGGGATTTCTTCCCAATTCTTTAACCAAGAAAAACAAAACAAAACAAAAGCAACTCTCTAAACCCATCTAACAATGAAAATCTTTTGCTTAGGTACAGCTACAAAGTATTCTCTCTTCTCCAACATAATGCACTCCAGAAGTGAGAAATCACAACTTTTGACATTCAGAGCCAGCACAACAATACAATTAAATTGTAGACTCTCTGGGCCATGGGGAAGGCCGATCTATGGAAAGAGAAATATGTGCTGAATGTGGATTACAGGTGATGTGCAACTTATCCCATTAACACTGAGACTTTTTCTTTGTCTTCTGACTTGAAAACACCCAAAGCTGGGTATGAAGTTTAGCTCTTAACCAGAAAATACTAGACATACTCACAATTCTCACTGCTAACTTTTCCAAGGTTCAAAGTCACATATATGGGTTAATCATTTTTTAAATCCAAATTTTATTTCTTAGTTCAGCCATTCATTTTCTCTGAACTCCATGAGCAATCTGAAGAAATACTGGCTTACTTCCAGTGTTGTTGAAGATTGCCATAATAACTCCAGGCACTTGAGATATTTTATCTAAACCCTAAAATGTATGTAGGGGTTATTCATTGTCCTTTCCCTTGCATTGTAACTTCCTTTCAAGAAAGTTTTTTTAAGGCAGTACAGTATGCTTAGCCCAATCTAAGCAAGCTGGCTGAGAACGATGGGAACTATAATCCCATGTGTTTTAAAGAAGACCAGGTTGGCTTAGCTGATGAATAGTTTATCCATCTTTCATTGATGAAAATGGATGAAATGATTCATTCACAAAATAAATTAAAGTATTCATTAAGCTGTAGTGGTGTGCCTGGCTCTACCTACAAAACTACTCAGCATTAGTCTGAATTCAATCCAGAGTTATCAGGATTTTAATAAATTTCCTATGTTTCTTTGTTGCTTGCCTGGTTTTGCAGAAAGAAAAGAGACATTATTAAGTGTCTGTTACAACATGCATTTTACCACCAATCACAAGTTTTGCCAGCTAAAATGGAGCTTATTTTACATAATGGATAAGCTCTAGCTTGCATTACAAACTTGTCCAAATTATTTCATCATGTGAGCTTTATCATGAGAGATTTATAGGTCTTGGGAGCAGGAAATTCTGCAACCAGCACAGAGACTGCTCATAAGAATAGTATTAAAAGTCCTGGTGTAAACTGACTACTCATAAAATTGGGTTAGTTGTATAAATGACATTGAATTAATGTCTAAATTAAATCCCTATTGCTTGCTTGGAAATTGGCAGAAAATCAGCCTCTGAAGAATTTTGTTGATCCAGTTCAACTCCGGATCAAGAATCTGAGTGTAAACAATGTGTTTCTTCTACTCAGCAGCTCTTTCTTATGGAAAGGCACTGACCCAATTTCTCCCTGCATTTCACCAAAGCCTTTTTCTCTTACCTGGCACTTGCGTCCATCTACCGGCCCCAGGTCCTCTTCAAACTCAACCCCAAGGTCAAAGTCCATGACATAGTTTTTCAGAGAAGTTAAAGTGCGAATAGTCATATGGTCACCAGTGTGGACAATCTCCTTGTCTGGCTTCAGGAGACAAACCAGCTTCCTCAGGGCCACATTGATATCTAACCGGGAGATTACAAGGACCAAAATTAAATAAATGTTGATGGATGGTGTCTGTGTACCCCAAAGGCAATGGGAATAAGTAGCAAGTAACAATGCATGAAACCATATCCTTGCTCTCCATTTTCCCTGTATGCATTACCTCAGTTATTCCTCATTTTGGCCAAGTAATAAAGGAAGATGAAAACAAGAATCTCAGTTTAATTTACACCTTCCCTCCCCACCTCTCTCAGGCAGCAAACATAGTAAAAGACACACATCTGCATCAGAGACAAACCATTCTTTTAACTCAATTGTTTAAATAGCCAAGTCTTTTCTCACCAAGCTGCCCTAAAAAACAGAGCAATGACTAAACCCCTGAGCTACAAAAATCAGGAAATCCCCATTTAAATCTCATTTTTGCCAGGAATTAATTTGAGGCCTCCATGCTGTATCAGAGATCTCTCTCCCATCTCTAATACAGCAGTAAGGTTGCATTTGAAAGTGCTGTGATCCTCTAGAAACACAATGAGCTGGGAGTTCATGATATAAATCAATACTGATTATAAATTGTTGGGGAAGGGCAAGAGTTCCATGAATCAGGCATTGCCCCTGGTGATGATGTAGACTCATCCCAGCAGCTTTTTTGATAAGGGGGAAGTGATTTGCCAAGGCATTTCAGCTTCCCTGTATTCTGTCGGAAGGTCAGCTCTGCTCCTCCCTGGTGCTTTGCCATTCAAGTTCTGGCCAGGAGCATCTCTGCTTAGCCCTCCTGAAATCGGGCAAGGTAGATTAGATTGGTGCCATCAAGAAAAGTCCTAGGAAGAGGAGATTACCACAACCTTTTAGGAGTAAAGAGAGATACTGGAGTTTAACTCTGCCCAGATTACTGCCATCTGAGGGTTGGTGGTTCCCCTAAACCAGGGGTCTCCAACCTTGGCAACTTTCAGCCTGGGGGACTTCAACTCCCAGAATTCCCCTCTGGGAGTTGAAGTCCCCCCCAGGCTGAAAGTTGCCAAGGTTGGAGACCCCTGCCCTAAACCATGTGGAGCCGCGAGAAAGCGCTCTGGGCGCCAACCAGTCCCGCCAGCATTCATCACCAACATGGCAAACTGATCGGGAGCCATTTGGCGGCCGGGAGAGGGGAAAAACCAAAAAAACAAAACGGAGACAGAGAGAGAGAGAGGAAGGTTCGCTTACCCAAGGCACGGAGATAATTCTCCATATTGTCCTGAGACACGAAGCGGTAGTAGCCGCTGAAATTGGGAGGCATCGCAGCGCAAGAGGACGACGAAGGCACGGGAAGAAAACGGGCAGCGGGAGGAAGGCTCACAGAAAGGAAGGGAAGGAAAGAAGGAAGGAAGGAAGGAAGGAAGGAAAGAAAGAAAGACGGGGGAGAAGAGAGGCGGCAGCTGAAAAGAGCCCGCACCCGGAGTTTTGCTGGGTCCGCCGCCCCGACTTCGACTTCTTTCCCAGCCCTCCCTCGGCCTTTTATGTAGCGCCGCGGGAGTGCCGAGTCCCGCCGCCCTAAGAGTCACTCCGCTCCAGCCCGCGCGGGCGGGGGAAGCGGCGCCAGGAGCCTTTTCTTCTTCTCGCTTTTCTCCTTCTCCTCATTATATCACCCAAAACCACGAGGGGGAAAAACAACAAGAGAAACACGGCGACCTTTGCAAAGTTCCACTCTCTCTTTCAAAAGCGCAAGTTTATCAGGCTCCACTGCCTGGTTCCTAAGTGGATAGGAGGCCACTTGTAAATCCCAAAGCTATGGGAGAAGGGTACGTTGAACGACATCCCGGTCAAGGCAATGGCAAAAACTGTTTCCGTACTCTTCCCAAGAAAACTGCGTTGATGTTTCCTTGAAATCACCAGGAGCTGAGCTTGACTGGAAGACTATTCTAGTTACGATCAGCAGGCAGACATTTCTAACTATTTCAATAGTCCCCTATGGAGCGCCAGCAGTTACCACCGTTGCCTTCTGCACACTTCCTCTTTCCAAAGAATTGTCTGCCTAAGGGCACCTATTGGTTGACGTTCTTGCTGTTGGGCAACCCTGACAGTGCAGTTAGCAATAGTTCATGGTGCTATGTGATCCCAGCCAGTTCAATCATCTCTGATTTGAATCCACATGGGTCAACTGCACATTGTGAAGACATAGCCGTAGAGTTTAACGACAGGCGTGAGGAGAAGAGGTTGCTCACTTGGGATACCCCTGTCCAGCCTTGGTCACTGAACATCAAAATGGCTTCCCAGTTTTCTAGGCTGTCCCCCAAAACTCCGCCAACTTTTGTGGTTACTTCTAGAAGGACGGTGGGAGAAGTTGTTCTGAAGAGGGAAAAGCACTCTGCTCATTCCCAGACCGGAGTATAAACCAGAACATTTCTTCGTCGTTTTTGGAAAGAATTCTGAAACTGGGTTTGCCTGTCTCAAGTTTATACATTGTGTTTTAAAATCGTTATAAGGTATCACATGTATATGGTAACCCTGAATACACTCTAGCAAAGGCAGTCGGTGGTATCTCTGTGGGGGAGTGAAGGTAAAACAAGAGACTGGCTCAACTCTGTGTATTGAATTTACAGCCAAGAGCAAATTATTCTGCTCATGGTCAAATCACAGCTATTTTACGTTGCCCAAGAAAACAATTCCCCCTCCAGCACCTTCTTCAGGCTGATTTACACATGCATCTGCACATCCGTTGATGTATTTATGTGTGAATGAATCACGGGGATGCATCTTACCGCAGACAATAGTTCTGTGAATTACTCACAGTCAAATTTCAATAACCCTTCCAGTCATCCCGGCTTGGAAGTGCCTGTGGGAAATTACTCTTTGCCTTTGAGTGACTGGCTCGTCTCCAAAGCCAACTGAAGTCTGGTCTGCGCACTGATACACACATCTGATTTATCAGTTGAAGGGAAGATAGACTGCAAATGGGAGTTAGTGTGAGAAGGACCATCACAGGCAGGAGGGTTTATTTCACGGGGGAGGGGGGGCTGTTACCCTTTCATCTGCCAACACGGCACGGTAAGATGTCAGGCTGGGAACATTCACGCGTGAACCAACATTTGCTCCGTACTCCCCACCATAGCAAGATAGTTGCAGACACCTAGAGGTCTTACTGCGAACTTTCTCACGCCACTGTCAGATCCTAAAGCAGAGAGATGCTTCTGTGGCCAGCCCAATCTAGAGGAGATTGCGCGCGAGAGAGTTTTGGGGGGGGGGGAGGGAGACCTTTCTTCCAGCAGCGTCCTTCGGGTTTCAAGTTGCGGTGCACGAACTGGGCGTGTATTTCTTTTCCCTGACTCCTCGAGTTCCCTGCTAGCAAATCAGACGGAAAACGGAGTTGGGGAAGCGGAGGGGGAAAAGACCCCCCCTCATTTCCAACTGCAAGTCCCTCTAAAGTTCCTAGTTTATTTGCCTGCACTAGGCAGGGCGCTCGCGTGCATACACGTGTCCGCCCTCATCCCCCTCCCACAGAAAAAGACAACCCTACCTCCCTTCTGGCCTTCCCACGCCCCCCCACCCCTAAGTCTCGGTCCCCTCCCTCTCCTGCAGCACCTGGCTGGGGCGCCCCTCGTATTGGCTGCGAGGGCCCATCAATCAGCGTCGGGCGCCGCTGACATCATGCTGCAGTACAGGGGCTGGGCCGGACCGGAGAAAGGAGGCGTCCGGGAGCTCCAGCTAGCGCCCCGTCCCGGGCAGTGCCTCGACAGCCGACCCTGGGTCTGGGTGGGAGCAGATCGTAGCGACAGCCGTCAAGGCACTCTCCTTCGGCGAACGAGACCGAGCCTATCCCGGACAGCGAGCGGTATTTTCAAGGCTTTTCTAAAATGGGCTGGGGGATGCCCCTCGCCTCCGCCCCTCGCCTCCTCCTCCTCCTCCTCCTTGTCTCCTGCACCCTCGGCAACAAAGGTGAGCCAGTCGAGGCGCCCGGACTCCCCAAGGAGAGGGCTGGGCTGGGTGGGCGTGTGTGGCTGGGAAGCTCTTGGAGCGCCCTCCGTGCCTCTCCCATCTGGTCAAAGCTGGAGCGCAGCTCTTCTCCTGCCTTCTAATCCAGCCCATCCATTCCCCAGGAATGCTGAGAAGCGGGTAGAGAAATAGGGCTTGGCGCTAACCGTGGGGCTGCCCGCTGCTTCTCTGCTTTTGCTATTTTGCTCCTCTGGATCTTCTCACTTGCTTCCTTCTGTAGCATCAGAGCCCTTTTCCCTTGCTTTGCTTCCTTGGATTGCACACCAACCCACCTCTACATCTCCTGTTTATCTCTCCCCTAGGTTCATTTTCTGCCTATCGTTTTATCACATGCCCAGCAATTCCCAGGGCTCCTTCTGTATTCCAGTCTCTTAGGATCAAAACGTGATGAAGCTGCTTTGCTGCTACCCCCTCTCCCCGCTCGGTTTCTAGGCTAGTTGCCATCTTCTCTTCCTTGCAGCCTTAGGGTCTTAGTGGGTTTGTCAGTCCGTTCAGTTCATGGTTGCAAAATCTACTAATTTCAAGCAAAGGAGAGGGAAACCATTGCATTTATAAATGGGTGAACTGCTGAACAGAGAGAGGGATGCTACTCTACAGAAGCTTCAGTATTCTGAACACGAACGCAGGACATATATCCGCACGCATATCTGGGTGCCTGAAAATGAGAGAGAAGTGTAGGTTGATCTAGGCTTACAGGTCTTAATGTAAGAACAAGAGTTCTTGGGGGAAATAGAGTAATATTGCATGGAAACTAAAGGAAGAAGCTAAAGGTCCTGCATATTTTGGGGAGACTGAGTCATCTTTCAGCTTGCAGCAAAGGAAAGAGACGGAGTGTGAAAAAGCATTTGATTTCTATTACCATGGCTTTCTTCCTTAAAAATTGGCATCGGGGAGGGGGAGGGCAATGCAGCAGCATTAGGATTCAGTGCGCTTGTTGGCTCTGCAGATGGAGTGGAATCTCTCTCCCTGGTACCCAATTCTAAATGCACGTAGCCACTGAGGGTTGACTTGGCCTTGCGTTCCTTGTTAAAGTATCTTTTGAGAAACAGTCAAACCAGAGCTCTTCAGGTGGCTGGTAGGAATAGTAGAGGTTTTATCCTCCCTTCACCAGCTCATTGTCCTTCCATTGCAATCATCCCCCTTGAAGCAAAGGCCGCAGGGCAAGAGCTTTGTGTTACAAGGGTACCAAAGAGGGTCAGGTCATATGAGTAAGATACCTTAGAGACGTGGCAGAAACAAGCAAGAATGCAACTTGGGCTCGATTATTTGTTTAAATATGGCAGCTCTGAAAACAATCTGGCGAGATGAATACTCTGATTTACATTCTTCTGCTGCCCGTAACCCCAGAGCTTCAGAATTCTCTGCTGCAGTATAGCATTTTTTAAAAAAACTCTCATGATTTACCTTATTTTTCACTCTTTCAGTCTTGGTTGGCTGCAAAGTGCTTTAAAGGCTCTAACTGAAGCCCTTTCCAGGCATCTTTTCAATTCAGCTAGGATACCATCTGATGAATATAAGTGCTTCAAAAGAACTTCTTGGCTAAATTAAACCATCTAGTCCCACAACCCCTTTTGAACACTGGCTAATTGGAAGCCTCTGGAGACCAACAGGCAGAACCTGAAGATGATGTTTTGCACCTGTTCTTTGTCTCCACCTCTGTTCTCCTAGGCCATCTCTTTGCTGTTTAGCATTAATTGTGGCTGATAGGAATGGATTTGTCTAAGCCAGTTCAAAAGCTACTGGAGCTAATGGCCACAACTGTTATCTTGAAATTAATACCACAGAATCTGTTACATATTATTTCTCTGTGATCTGTGAGAGGTTTTCATTTTCTGACCAGTGCTTGTGATGCTGTGTTCTAATACTCAACAAAATATATTTTTGACTACACGGTCCTTGCTGGTCCATGATCTTGATTCTAAACACATACTATCACAAAGTAAAGTTTGGCTTTACTTCTCATGCAAGAATCTGCTTGCATTTCTGGCTAAAGAACCCATCAAGAAATTACCAAGGATAAAAGAGCAGCAAATAATCTTGAAACTGGCATAGGGTACTATGAGATACATCAAAGTACTTGAGCTGGAAAATCCAAATGGCATTTCCTTCATGCTAAACACTGACCAGCCTGCCAGAAGATTATCCATATAAACCCTCCATGTTCTTATATAGCAACTTTAGGGTAGTCAAAGCAGATGACTATATACCTGTGCCCAATATATCTGCCTCCACTTTGACTCTTTAAGTCCTTTTTCTGAGAAGGTTTGCTCACCTTACAGGGTCATTTCTAATGATTTCACTTGAAATATTCTCATGGAAATAACCTTCAACTGTTTGAGGGTCATTAATGTCAGTGGCAAATCAGAGATGGGATTCTGCTTCACAGGCGGATGCTTTATCTAAAGTTCCTAATAATCTCCTGTGGAAAATGTCCTTAAATTCTGAATGTCCCTAAAGTAGTCATAGGATTGCTCAGTCATGAATGAATAGAACACAATTCTATGTATCTGTAGGTTTTAATGTGAAGAGATGGGGGTTGTAACTAGGACACTGTGATCTAATTCTAGAGACCCAGTTTACTAGGGATTGGTTAGTTAGGAGGAGTGTTAATTTATAATGATTTCTCCCCTTCTTTCTCTCATCTCCATCTTCCATTTTCCCTGCCCTGGAGGTTGTGTGATGAAGATTAATTTGCTATTTCTGGGCTCGTGACATTTTTCGGAGCCTTCTGCTGGCTGCAGCCTCACTGTTGAATCTGGACTGGCTCCAGCCAACAAGATTAGCATTTCAGGCCATGAAGTGAGGCCAGAAGGAAAATGGCATATGCCAGGACAGAGCAAGAGACACAAGGACTGTGGAAGAATATAGAGAGGGCATGAGTGAGGATGTCTGAGCCATCAGGTCCCCTTAGATGGGAATGTTGGAAATCTGCTTTTTGCTTGAAGCCTTCAATTAATCTTGTCATGATGAAAGAAAACTAAATATAAGTAACTTCATTTCCTCTTTTATTTTTTCTGCCATCCCTTCACATCTTTCTACTACGGAAATCCAGATAATCTATTCTTGGAGAGCAAAGGGCTTTTTTGTGATGAATGTGATTATAAATGTACATATCCTGATGGGATTTTTAAAATGATGGTGATAAATATGTCTGCAGGATCCAACCTGGGTCAGTCACCAAGACAAGAGCTTTAGTCTCCCGAGTTTTCAGACTTGTGCTGCAACCCATCCTCAGGGAACTTCTCTCCTGGTGACCGACCCAGATTGGATCCTGCAACATTATCCTGGGACACGTATATCTGCCTTCATTTGTTAAAAGTGTCTGTCGAAAGCTCTCTTTTTAGAGTTACTATGTCAGAGCAAACAAATTGTGATGTTTTAAGCTACCTTCTAATTCGCTCTCCCCTGTGTGTTTTTCTTATCTGAACCCTGAATTAAAATGTACATATTTCAAGATATTCACCAATCAGAAAGGAATTAACTTACAAGATTTATAATTTGTAGAAATACGCTGAGTATTATGATTTCTACCTAGGCATTAATACTAATCTTATTATATTAATTTTAGTCTTTTGAATTATACTTTTAAAAAATCAATTTGGACAGAAAGTATACATATGTGTGTAAGTGCACGTCCCTATGAAACTAAAGAAAATATAAGGATATTTTTCAAATTATCTACATTCTGAATAGTGTTGAGCATTTGCTGTATAAAGATTATTAAATATGTTTTTAAAGACTCTGATGTGATGACAGCCATATAAAATCATCAGCTAATTCTTAGGCATTCTCTTTTGCTTTTTAGCCATAATGTCCTTTATAATAATAAAAAAAACCCTAGCCAAATAAAAGAGAAAGCTGCTATTGTAAAATAATATCTGTCCCTTTAAGCAACACGTTAAGGAATTAAAATACCTTCCTAATCCCTTGATACTTCTCTTGATACCCTGCTAGAGGGAGGGGGCCTTCACTACTGAGAGTTCTGCAAGTGAAAATCTGCTATTGACATTGTTCCAATCTATCACAATTCTCTGAGCTGAAAAGCCTCAGTAAATATCCCCCATATTTTCTGCTCTGGCAAGTGGAAACCAGCAGGATTTAGGATGTAACCAGGATGTACCACTCCTTTCTGGGCTGGATTATGATACATTTTTCTAATCCTTTCCACGGGGGCTCAGGGTGGCATTGTGTAACCTCCTTCTCCATTAAACCTCACCCAGACCCTGTGAATTAGCTTAAATGTCAGCACAAGCACTGGGCTACTTTCTAGAGAGGCCCATTGTCACCGAGGAGCATTTTGAACTCCTATTCAGAGTTGCTTGGGGGGGTGGGGGGATCTTTCCTTGATTTGCTTCAGCCCCTGCTGATAGATGACATGCTTAAAAAATATGGCACAGAATGTTGATCTTGGACTGTTGATCATATGTGACTAGTAGATTCTCCCGTTCTGAGACCCCCATCTAACTACGACAAGTAATCTTCGCCTCACAAGCACAATTGACCCAAAATTGCTGTTGGTAAGTAAGACATTTGTTAAGTGATTTTGCCCCATTTTACGATCTTCCTTAACACAGTTAAGTGAATCACTGCTGTTGTTAACTTAATAACATGGTTATTAAGTGAATGTGGCTTCCCCAGTGACTTTGCTTGTCGAAAGGTTACAAAAGGTGATCACACAAACCCCCAGGACACTGCAATCATCATAAATATGAGTCGGTTGCCAAGCATTTTAATTATGTGACCATTGGGATGCTGCAATGATCCTAAGTGTGAAAAACAGTCATAAGTCTCTTTTTTTCAGTGCCATTGTAACTTTGAACGGTCACTAAATGAACGGTCGTAAGTTGAGGACTACCTGTACAGTCATGCTGCAATGGTTCTTACTGAATATTGGCCCCAATACGCATTCCTTGAATGAACTGTGCACAATTTGCAGCCTTGATTATTACTAAGGTGATTGGCAGGGGCAGGATTGTATGGGTTTTTCAAGTGTTTGCTCTGCTCATTCTGGGGCAGAATGAAATGCAAGTTGAGAAAACAATTAAGAGGATTCACTCTTTGCCAGTGAGGTATAATGAGAAGCATTATAAATGTCATTGGGTAAGAACTCAGAGGATATTGATTTTCGTGTTGTTTATCATCCTTTTTGCACTCCCAATGCTCTTAGCCAACAAGCACAAGCCTTGGATTGAAGCTGAGTATCAAGGCATTGTAATGGAGAATGACAACACTGTCCTACTGAATCCTCCACTCTTCGCTCTGGACAAGGATGCACCATTGCGCTATGCAGGTATGTCACTGGCAGAAGAGCTCATAGGTTTTTCATTAGCTAAATTCAAATACATAGCCAGAGATTAACTGTGGTTTTGAAATGACTTGTTTTATACACTGCACCAAAGCCTAAACCATAGTCTACAAATGTACGGGTCCATGTAGCAAGTCAAAGCCAAACAAAAATGCTATGATGAAGCCTCTGTTAATCAGTCACTATAGTTGCATAAGGAAAGGTCAAATTCAATGTGATTAAATAATGAATTAGCTGGCATGTATCCCCCCGCCCCTCACTAAAGAATAGACGTAAGGAAGCCTGATCCAGATTAACATCCCAGTCTGGGAATTAGGCCACAGTCTTTGTGACCTGAAGTATGCTAGATCTCAATCATTTTAAACTTTTTTCACTATAACCTCCCTCCTCCCTTGTTAGGGTTTTGGGAGAAGGAGTTAAATTTGAAGGTATGGACCAAAGAGTCCATTTCTTTTCATTTAGACCAAGTTCCAGGTTTTTCCACCCAGATCAGGCATTCTTTTTTATTTGGCAGTTGTCCTGCCTCAAATATTTTATAACAAGACAAGTATTTTTCATTCGTAATCTTCCTATCTTTTTGTATCATTACTGTAATCTGTTTTTCTTATAAACCAAACCAACCACCTAATTAGCCCAGTTATTTAAGAAAGAATAGCCTCCATCTAGAAATGTATCCTTTGATGGCTCTTTCTGTATGAAACAGAGTAAATCCATACAAATATAAGAAATCAATGATACATACGGATGAGGGTAATAATTCAGCACGAGATATCACTTCAAGGAGAGATTAAAGAAAGCTAGCCTCTAAGCATTGCCTCTCAAGGTTTCAGCATCTCATGGTCTGTGGATGGCATAAATTCACCTGGTCCTCCTCTCAGCATTAATAAAGCATGTGTATTAACAGAGTATTTCCTATCATTCCCCCCCTATTTTAATAAAGATTGCACACTGGTCTTCCAAACCTATGACAATTCTGCTATTGTTCCTCTAAAACATGTTAGCAGAGTTGTCTGCATTTCCTGCCAAAAATGACTAATTCTTTTGCTAGGAAGTTCGAGAAATCTGCAGTTCAAGATAATTTGTGCAATATATAATCTAAACTCGCAGAACAGAATCAATAAATATGATGGACTAAGATGGATTAGTGAAATTGCCTGGCAGCGAGGAATGAAAAAAATCTTTGAAGTTATTAGACTTTCTCATATAAAGAAATATCTGACAATGAGACTTGCTTTAGGAGCTGTATATTGTGATGTTCCATGGAAAGATCTCACATAATGCGTAAGGATGAAACACAAATTCATGAAGTGTTCCATTTTTTTTTTAAAGAAAGCTCTCACGTAATATTGCAGGCCGAAAGCTACCGTTTTAATGTTGGAATGTTCCAATGTAAAGTCTAAGCCAGTAGTGGGATTCAAGTAATTTAACAACTGGTTCTCTGCTGTAATGATTTCTTCCAACAACCAGTTTGCTAAACTGCTCAGAAAGTTAACAACCGGTTCTCCCGAAGTGGTGTGAACTGGCTGAATCCCATTACTAGTCTAAACTATAGTACTTTCCATAATATAAGCAGTCTTCAAATATTATAACTTAGTGGCATTTCCTAATGGATGGATGCATAAAACTGTTCCTGATCAAGTTAGGGGTTGGTAGTAAGAGCGAAGTTTCTGACATATAGGAAATATGGTGGCAGTGAATTCATTTCCCTCTCCGGACTACATCTGTGTTTGCTTGTTTGTCAAAGAAGTTTGTTCTGTATGTAAGTGCTATCTCTCAATCCTAAACTCATTGTCCTTTAGAATGATGTTTGCCACAGAAGGACATACCTGTAAAGCATGGATGTTTGCAGAAGATGTTCATGTGCAATTGTAAACATTCTGATCTATACACAAGCAGAAGGCTTGTATTATCAGGGTTGTTGCTCGAATGGAAATGAACACAGTACATTCAAACAGAAAGGCATTTCTCCTGCAGACAGTTGTGTTGTATACAGAGATGTTCTGAGGCAGAGCTGATTGGAAATGTTTGTAGCAAGTATATTCTCCTTTTCTGAATGCTTGAATAGTGCTTTCCACTTAACACTATTCGACAGGCTTTATAAATTGTGTTAGGAGACATGATGTGCCAGAGGCCCATTTATGTTGGAAATAATTCCACATAAAAGAGAGCAGCATGGAGCATCTGCTTCATCACAGGTTTCATTTATTTTCTTTTACGAAGTGCATAAAACAGGAAACCTTCAAACAGGTTCCAAAGCATACTTAGCATGGCTTACTTTAAAAAAGAAAAGTAATTAAAATGCAATAGTAAGCCATAATAGAGATTAATATTAAATGGGCAGAAAAGTCAGAAATACATTGAAAAAAAAACTAAAAATGCCCCTATATTGCAATATGCATTTAATAGATGAAAAAACCTGAGAGAATAAAATCATATTTGACACCAGAATAGCAACGGGTGCTAGACTTAAAATTACCAGGAAGAGCCAGCAGCAATTATAACTGAAATCCACATGTCTGGAAATTGCCAGGGTTGGGAAATTCTGCTTTAGGATAAAGAAAGGAAAAAAAAGCACTCTAGATACTGAAGCAACAGGGATTCAGAATCTTGTATTTGGGATCAGAAATGGACCAAGAACCAGTGAATTTCATTAAATTGCTTTTGTGAAGGGTGAGGAGAATCATTTATTCAGGCCCCACACATACAGAGGACCACAATCAAATTTGGTTTGAGTATTTGAAATTATTGTATATATCCATTCTTTAATTCTAATGACAAGAGATTTTTTTCTAATTGGGTTTCCCACATATTTCCATTACTGGGCCATAAACGACAGTGACTAATGCTGATCTTGCAAGAGAAACATTTTGTTTTATATGTCTATATATTAGTGAAAATGCAGTTTTCCCAGAGCAGCTTACAAAATTTTAATAATCAACATATTTTAATTATCTTAGATTAAAAACAGCAGATAATAAGCTACAGTTATTAAGTTTGCATCCTATGTCTTAAACTGTGTCTAGATTCACATGTAACTTGTTACTGGTTTAGCAGAGTATGAGCTCAATAATTATATATATAATTATCCCCAATGATTTGGAGGGGGCTTGGACCATTCTTGCTTACCCTAGCAAAGCATAAATGCTGTCAATATTCATTCCTGCTTTGTCTGGGTAGGAGATTGCTCAAATTCATTTAATATTGATGGATGTTGCCAGCTGCAGAGTTGGAAAAGACCTGTCCTAGAGTGATTTGTGAACTGGATCTAGGTCATTGTCTTCTCCTCCCATGGCTCCAGATACAGTAATTGAATTGGCTGTCCATTCTCAATCAGCAAGGAATCTATACTGATTAGCTTCAGATGAATGGGCTTCCCAGGAAATGGTACTGAATAACAACTACAGAAGGAGGTAATTCCCAGGTCCCAGTAAAGGTGCCTCTTGTTAATTCTACTTCTGTGTTATTAAAACCTACCGATCTCAGAAGACATTGTTAGCTTCTTCCAACACTTGCAATCTATTGAACTGGTGAATGTTGGATAACAGTGTGAATCTTTAATTTTGATATTGGAAACAAAAAGCAAATCAGCCAATCCTAATTGTGCTTCTCCACTAGGTCAAACATAGTCTACTGAGAAGTTTCTTAGCACTTATGCTACTGAAATAACCTGGAAGTACTCAAAATGCTACCAGGTTTTAATGGGGCTTGGGCGTAATAATATTTCAAAGGAACCCAACTAGGTATGGATTAAACTCCCTGCCTTTTCCTCTGCCAATTTTATTATCCAGCTTTTCTGTTTGAGAAAGTTGCCAGCTTATTTAATGCTAATAAAGAGGGTAGAGGAGAGAAGGACAGAAGAGAATTAAAAGATGTTTCCTTCCTATGTTTCCTTTTTTCTTAATATCTCTTTTTTTTCCTTTGTATTATTTGCTTTTGGGACACTAGGCGAGATCTGTGGATTCCGGATCCATGGGGCAGGAGTGCCTTTTGAAGCAGTGATCCTTGACAAAGCCACAGGCGAGGGGTTGATCCGGGCAAAAGAGCCGGTGGATTGTGAAGCTCATAAAGAACATACTTTCACCATCCAGGCCTATGATTGTGGTGAGGGTCCGGATGGTGCCAACACCAAGAAGTCCCACAAGTAAGACTTATTGGATTCAGTGCTGCAGTGATTTCCCTCTGAACCTGCTAAATCTCTTGGACTCTACTAGTTGTGGGAGAACTGGTTTATTCAGGAAGTGGGTAGAATTGCTTCTTGGCTTGCAGTGAGATGTTTAAGAGTTTCTTGTATTTAATTCTGTGTTTTCTTCTTGCTGCTCACATTAGCCGATGTAACGTAATGTGTATATCAGTAGAATCTAGTGTATAATTTAAAATGCTTCTCTCAAAACAGTTCAAAGCTTATGAAGAATTACTTGTCATCTAAGCAAAGGTCTTGCCCATGTCTTCCACATTCATTTCAATATGGCAATGGAAGACCTGCAAATGAGAATGGATGCTAGCAGTTAAAGGGTTTAATTCCTCCTGTGCTTATTATTTTCTTCTTGAAAAGTCCACTCTAAGACTATTTCTCCCTTAATCTGACTACTTTCAAAGCTTTGCATGAAAAATATAAATCCTGCTGGAAGTGTAATTCTCTTGATGGGAAGGGAAGGCCTAAAAGCTGTCATCTCAAAAAATGTTCATTAGCATTATAGTAAGAATATAGGGGGTCTCCTGAGACATCCTTATAGGAGTTTTATGAAGTATAGTACACACACAATCTGGCCTTGCTGATTTTTGTAACAGTCTGATCAGGTAAATCAATGTACAAGAATATGTCTATGGAGTTTCTCAATCATCCAGATCACGGCTGTCCCACAAGTGCTTTTCAAAATAGGACTTTCTTGGGGTCCCCCCCCCCACTTGAAGATGCTTTGCTTCTCATTCGAAAAGCTTTTTCACTTCTCTGAAAAAGCATCTTGGATAAGAAGTGAAATGTCTTCAAGGAAAATTAAATCAAGGAAGTCCAGTTGCCTTTTGAAAAACACCTTTGAGACAATGTACACTAATAGTATAGAGGTAGATGGATGAATTGTTAGAGCCTAGCATTTTTCTCCTTTAAGAAAGGGTCTCTGGACCTAGTTGCTTACTACTCCCCCTTCCTTCACCCAGGGCCACAGTGCACGTACGGGTGAATGATGTCAACGAATTTGCTCCAGTCTTTGTGGATAAGCTTTATCGCGTGGCCGTGACGGAAGGGAAACTCTATGATCGCATCCTGCGGGTAGAAGCTATTGATGGTGACTGCTCCCCTCAGTACAGCCAGATCTGCTACTATGAGATCTTGACTCCTAATGTTCCCTTCCTGATTGACAATGATGGTAAGAACCTGAATGACTTTCTGGAGGTTGAATTGACCCAGATGTTGGAAAGCAGTTTTAGGCACAGCTGTGGAACAAGCCTATGTAAAGTATAAACACTCACGAATGACAGAATTGCTTGGGATTCCCCCCCACCCCAAAGGTGGAAATTAAAGTTATCTGGGGGTCACATTAAGGTTTTAGATCTTTGTGAGTTTTTTTTTTTAATGGAAAACAAATATAATGCTGTTCTCTCTCCCCCCACTTCTACAGACTAAATCCACTCACATGCATATATATATGACTTAAAAGAACAGTTTTCTGTTTTGCTTTCAACATGAAGTTTCTTTTCATTATACTCTTTTAAATGGTTCTTGCTTTTTTGTGCTCCTTTATCTGCCTTTTCCTTTTTCTCTTTTGCCTTCCTGTGGTGTTCTTTGGTCTGCTAATGTTGGGACTGTATTGTTTCTACCAGGGAATATTGAGAACACAGAGAAACTGCAGTACAGTGGAGAGCGCCTATATAAGTTCACAGTGACAGCCTATGACTGTGGCAAGAAACGGGCCTCTGATGATGCTGAGGTTGAAATTCAGGTGAAACCCACCTGTAAACCTAGTTGGCAAGGTATGAAGCTCTTTTCAGAGGCATATGCACTACCTGTTTATCCTTTTGATTCCATCTCTGGTCATCTGAATCCTTTGCCATAATTTTTCTTCCTTTTTTACTTAGAGGGGATTATTCACTGTGCACTGCCTGTTTTTTTCATATTCATATATATAAATAAATAAATAAATAAATTTATTTCTATACCGCCCTTCTCCTGAAGGACTCAGGGCGGTGTACAGCCTATTAAAAGCACAAAGACAGACATCAGTTAAAAATAATTAAAATTATTAAATAATTTCGGCTCAAATTTAAAACCCCCAAAATTTAAAACACCCAATTTAAAAATCATTACATTGATAACCCGGCCTGGCGGAACAACAGGGTCTTGAGGGCACAGCGAAATACACGGAGGTCGGAGATCTTACGCATTTCCGGGGGCAGTTCATTCCACAGGGCAGGGGCTCCCACAGAGAAGGCCCTCCCCCTGGGTGTTGCCAGCCAACATAACTTGGCTGATGGCACCCTGAGGAGACCCTCTCTGTCGGAGCGAACTGGCCAGTGGGAGACTATTGATGGCAGAAGTATGGGCATAGATTATCATACATAGATGCATTTATATAGGATTGTATGCATAAACGCATACATACATTTGTGTGTATAAATGTTTAGATAATGAACTATGTTATAAAAGCAGTTGATATTTTTATCATTCTTTTTAAAATAATTTTAATGAAATCTGTTGCCTAATCATATCCCACTATTTTTAATCAATTAAAAACTATAATTAATTCAGTAATTGAGTAATCCAACCAATAAATTGATTATATATTTTTCAATCTTAATTCAGTTTAGGATATAAATGTTTTTGAAACAAAATCCAAACTACTCTGTATTTGTAACTTGCTAGCAAACTAATCATATTTTGTTTGATGCTACTGATGATGGTGGTGCTGTAGATATTTTAAACCAGTGGCCCCCAACCTTTTGGGCACCAGGGACCAGTTCTGTGGAGTGAGGTTCTTCCGAAGACTGGAGGGGCCGTGGTTTCATGTGCTGCCTGCACCCCACAGATGGGGCTTCACTTGTTTGCACAGCCCAGTTTCAGGCATGCCCTGGCCCGGTGCCGGTTCACAGACCGGGGCTTGGGGACCCCTGTTTTAAACAGTGGTGCAGCTTGGTTTCGTTCTTAATCCAGATCTTGTCCACCTGTTTAATAATATGAATTTCCTCTTTGTTTTATTCAGAAGAGACATGTAAAAGGATTGTAAGAAGGGATATGTTTTGAGTTTTCAGTAGGGAAGGCATTTATTCAAGTTTAAATGGCACAGAATATGCATTTAAAAATTATTTGGCTTGTGATTTTCTTTTAAAAAATCTTAATAACAAGCACTAAAGAGATTTTGGGTCTCCTTAGTAGGATTGTTGTATCTCATTGGCTGCCTGAACTATTTTGATACATAAGATTGAGTAGTAAATGGCTCTCTACCAAGATATGCAGTATCAAAATCTAGTTAAATTATTTTGAAAGTATCACTGCATGATTCGGGTACTTGGTAACCAGTTTGAACTTAACGATGGTTTTCCAAAATAAAGTCAATAGGAAAACCTTCAGAAAAGGTCACAAGTTGCTCCTCTAAGTTGCTTTCACTCCCATGCTTTTTCTCCTGAGGACCCTGGCTAATTTCTTGTACTTTGCAGCATGCATCAACCTACAGCAAGACCCTACACAGAGTCATAGCATATGCCTGCCCAGCCGCATTCACCCAGAGCTGCAGCAGCTACCAGTGCATCCTCTTGCAGCAGTTACCTCTCCACACACACACACACACACTTGGTTATGCTCATGTCGCACTGCAGCAGTCCTTACCTGCCCTCCTTCCTGCTTGCAAATTGCCTGAAACTTGCAATTTCCTGTCGGTTTCCATTGACTTTGCTTGTTGGAAGCCAGCAGGAAGTCACAAGGAACTCCTCATTTAGCAATCTGCAATCGTCACTTAACAAAGGCATCAGGGACTCCCGGCATTTCTATCATTAAGCAAAGCAGTCACGTGACATCACTCTTTATGACCACCTCTTAATAAATAAATATTCCAGTCCCAGTGAGAACTATCTGTAATAATTAATTAAATAATTCACTATTTGCTGACCTTTTGTGATACCAACAGTTTGTTTCAGCATCTTATGAAACATTTTATGTTATATAAATTTATATATATATATATATATATAAATTTAAATAAATAAATAAAATAAAATAAAATAAAATTTTTAAGAAAAGATTAAATTAAAAATTTTGGATTTGGAATCAGCATTTGAAGTCAAAGTTCTATAAAATATATGTGGGTAGTCTGGTCAAATGTATTCAATGCATTTATTTAAGAAATCTTAAGAAAAATTCAATCCCATCCCCATTAAAAAAAAGTTTATAAAAGGAGTATGTTTACTGTACATGACAACAAGGTAAGTCCTGCATTCTAAAAAATAAATAAAGTTATTTGTAGTGAATAACTGTTTTAATTAGTTACAGGTAGAAATTAAACAGAACATTTCCCTACAACTTCCTGAAATCTTTGTCTTTGCTGAATCTCATTCCTGTTCTTTTGAACGCCAAAATGATACTTGTGGTTTTCAGGCATGAGGTTTGGGGTCAAACATTCCACTATGGAAAACTGCTGTTTCCAGTCTGAGCTATTCCCAACATATCAAATTGAATCAGGAAGGTGAAGTGCTTTGACTTTAGTAGTCAATACAGGGCTATGAATTGTTTTAAGTGTTTTTTGCACAATGTTTTAATTACTGGCTTTATTGTTCACTGCCTAGAGTCACTCTGTCATTTTGATAGATAATACATACATACATACATACATACATACATACATACATATTTACATTCCAGCAGGAGATTTGTTTAACATTAATGGAAACTGTCCTATATTTCACATTGGTGCTTATATCTTCACAGTAGCCCTTGGTCCACCTCAGACCAGCTATACACACTGATCTCAACAAAATAGGTCTGTTAATGAGTAATGGATAGAGCGTTGCTCTGTTCATCTCTTATTCACTAGTATTCACACAGCGTTTAATAATACAGTATGTCAACTAACAGTGCAACATTTAAAATACCAGCAGATGACATTATCAGCAAATGTACAGATTAAATAGAACAATGCCATCAAATCATATTAAAGGAAATATTTCAGATTTTTTTTAAAAAAAAAGTCAACAAAAAGGAAGTTAAATGGAGATAGAACAAAAGGTGAGGAAAAGCCATGTGTCTTGGGAGGTTGGTAAAAAGGAGAGGCTTTTATGCCTCACTATATCTCCCGAGAACATTGAAAAGAAGAAATGTGAAGCTAGAAGAATTCTATTAATTCTTAACTCTGCCCCAGGGGAAAAATATCTCCCTTATACAGAACCAATATTTCTTTCTGCCACCAATAGCAATAAACCCAGATGCCAATTCTTTCCCAAAACCTATTCTGGCAAACAGAACTTTATGATGTCCTCCACAATGTCATTCTTCAGTATGACATATGCTCTTTGTCAGCTCTGGACACACATTGTGTTGGATAAACCAGCCAGACTCTAAACAAAAGAACGAAGGAACTTGATGCTGACATCAGAATGGCAACTCCAAAAGCCATTCTAAGATCACCAAGATATTCTCAAGGGGGCCTTCCTTGAGCAAAGGAAATATTAATTTCATCACAAACTGCCCAACTAGGAATTTATTAGGAAATTTAGGATTGTTTCCTAGAGATGACCAAAGATCAAGGCTTTTTATCATGCTACATCAGAAAGGAGGAAGAGCAATATAAAAATAAACTTAGCAATAACAACCATATGATCATGACTTTTGGGTGTGTTGGGAAACAAAACATACATGTCCTTTTTGTGTTAAAATAATAGTCTCCAACCTGTTGGGCACCAGGGACCAATTTCGTGGAAGACAATTTTTCCATGGACCTGGGGTGGGGGATGAGTTCACTTTCACTCGCTCGCCTGCCACTCATCTCCAGCTGTATAGCCCAGTTTCTAACAAGTCATGACTCTGGTACCAGTTCATGGCCTGGGGGTGGGGACTCCTGGGCTAAAAGACATGTGGGAGTAAACCTGGCACTAGTGAAGGTAGAATTGGTGGGATGATGAAGTGAGAGATTGTGGATGAGAAAATGCATGCACAAATCATGAAGATAATATATGTATAGAGAATTAAGTTTTTGTTAAGAGGAAGTAATGGTGAAAAAGACGAGGTGGAGAAGCTGCAGAGCAGTTTTGTTTTGTAAGTGGGGAATAGCTAACAAAGAGCTTCAAGCAGAGTTAATGGATTACATAAAAAGCAATTACATTATTTGGGATGAAACTAAAGTCAGAAAATGTAACAATTGTGTGGGAATGATTGTAATACAGGTAGACCAGGACCTATGATCATTTGTTCAGTGGCTGTCCAAAATGGTGCTGAACTAATAGTGGTTTTGAGTGATCCTGAGGATTACAGTCATCCTAGCATCCCCACGGTCATGTCATAAATGGGGAAGTGGGCAGGGAAGATTGCAAAAAGACAAAAAGTGTCTTTTCTCTTTCCTGGGCACCCTGCCCGACTTGCAGGGCACCTCTTGCGCACCGTCCCTGACCTGTGCACCCTTGTACCCTCCCTGATGCATGTAATGCCTCTCATGCACCCTCTCCAGCCTGCGGAATGCATCACATGTACCCCAGCACACCATCCCATGCACACTCATGCACCCTCCCTGATTCACATGGCACCTCTTGTGCTTCCCATGCACCCTCCTCAACCTGTTTGCTGCCTCACACACCCACTGCTTCACACCATCCCATGCACACTTGTGTACCCTCCTCAGGACACAGTGCCTCTTGTGCACCACCACACATGCTCCCTGACCCACTTGATGTTTCTTGTGCACTGCCATATGTTGCCACATACCCTCCCTGACCCCTACAGTAACTTTTGCACCCTCCATGCACCAGCTCATTCCCCCCCCCAACTCAACAGCAGCCACTTACCTGTCTGCTGGCCTGTGACTTCCTGCCAGCTTCCCCACTGACTTTGGTTAAGGGAAGCCAGCAGGAAGCTGCCTTGCCTAACTACCGTGGGATTCAGTTAATGACAGCAACCAGGTCTGCAGGGATTGCCATTGCCAAGTGATGCAATCATGCTTTACAATCGCATCGTTTAGCAAAGGAAATTCTGGTCCGAATTGTGGTCATAAGTCAAGGACTACCTATATGTCAGATTGAAATTGAAACAAATCTTGTAAATGTTTGTAAGAAACAATGATGAAAAAGAAGTAACAAATGCTGTGAGCATGTTGAAAAATGAAAAGACTACAAATGTCTTATAATTGGTATAATTGGAGGGTGTCTCTGGGCGAAGACTACATCCCTGCCTGATGATTGGAAGAATGCCAGGATTGTTCCCTTGAACAAATGGAAAGGTAACAAGATTAAAGCGTGCCAGGAAAGATGCATGGCAGAATTCCAATTGGAGGAATGGGAAACAACAATGAGCAAGATTTGAGAAGTAGCAGCATGCAGTCTATGAACATGTAAAACAAATGTTTTGATGTAATTATTCATTTGTTTGTATGGGAAAATGGATAGACTTGAATTATGAAATGTTTGTGGACTGAAAGTTGATTGCTGAATGCAATATGAGTGGTATGTGATGGAAGTAAATTATACACGAGAATAAAAAGAATTCTTAGCAAGCGATTCAACACTAAGCCTGGAATCAGGTAAGACTGTGTGATGTCCCTTTGATGAATTTATGAATATATTTGTAAGAAATACTTGTGGTGATATTACAAGTACATGCCTCGGGGACAAGAATATTGATTGAAAACCTAAATGATCTGCAGGAATTGTTAAATTGTATAATGCCACAAGGAGCATTAATCTGAAAATAAAGTGGTGCTTGATAGGGATAATGAAAGGAATATTGCAAGTAATACATAAATGGCAAAATATTATAGGAAATCTGTATTCCTTGGTAGAGTGTTTTCTAAAGATAGAGAAACAGATGTGCGAAGTCTAAGACATGTAAATGTTAAAAGGTAGCGGTTGGTAAATAATCTCTTATGAAGAATGATTTTTTGTTGAAAGATGCATAAAATGGTTATCTATAAGAATATACTTCTGCCCATTTAGTTATATGGAAGTGAGAGTTGGGTGTGTCAGAATGCAATGAGAATGCCTTATGTAAGAAGTGTGTGTAAGTTCATGTTGCAGCAGAAGCCAACAGTGGTTGGATTTGTTCCATCTATTGTGTTATCTGGGTGATTGTGCAAATCAATTGGTTCTGATGTAGGTTCCATTGATTTTTATATCGGACAAAGTTGGGGAGACTTGTCCAACAGTTAGTGGAAGAGAATCAGGCACCCTGATTGAGTATAAGAACTCAAAGAAGATTGCCCCTCATAGGATTCAATGAGATTAATGTTAGGCTTTGGATGGCAAACTGGACTGGAAGCAGTTAATTGCAAGAACAAGTCCCAAATTTAGTGGGAGGCTAAAGTAACCCTAATCCTGTAAGTATCTGAACCCAGAGAAGGTCAGTCCTGTGCTGCCATGCCAAATATAGAAGAAGGAGTGGCAGAACTTGGAGGCGGAGTTAAAAGAGGGATCAGCCGACAATCAGCTAAGTCCACCTACCCTTACATTCCATTGACCAGTATCTAACTTCTAACAGCTTTAGTTGAAAATATTCTCATGCCTAGGCCTGAGTAGCAATAAATCAGTTTAACTGGACCTTCACATGTGGACTTGATCTTTCACACCTGGCATCAAACTTTGCAACACTGTTATACCCTAATGTCCTTATAACTCTCAGTCAAAAGACTGAGTCTTGAATACTACTGTATGTCTTTATTACCAGCAGAAACATCCTTTTTCTAATACACAAATGAACTAATTTCTAAATAGAACTGAAAAGGCCTTCACCCCTGCTGCCTCAGCTTCCTAGAGGGAAAAGTGGGTAAAAATATAATCTGTATGTAATTAGAATAATTGTGGATTATTATTTTTTAAAGGAAACTGAGAGGCTTGTCTAAACTGGAGTAGCTAGCAGAGGAAAATCTCTAGCACTATGTCCTAACATAATTTAATCTGCAACAGGTTGGAATAAGAGAATTGAGTACATCCCAGGAACAGGCAGCCTTGCCCTTTTCCCCAGCATCCATCTGGAGACGTGTGATGAGCCTCTGTGGAACATCCAAACTACTGTAGAGTTACAGACAAATCATGTGGCCAAAGGTTGTGATCGGGACAATTATTCTGAGAAGTCACTGCGTAAACTCTGTGGTATGTATTCACTTCCTGTCCAGTTATTTTGGAGGAGAAATGTGTGTTGTGTGTGTGTGAGAGAGAGAGAGGGGGAGGGAGGGAGAGAATGTACAGGAATATATTCTAAAAGTATCTTTACCTAAATTAGGTCAACCTTCTCAAGAGTAGGCAATGAATCAAGATCTCTAGAATGTTTCACTCAGAAAGTCTGATGATGGAGTTTCTAAACTATGGCTAATTAGAAAGACATTGAGGCATTGTTAAAAGTGACAGACACAAGATTTGAAGATCACAACCTATTGGGAAGTTTCTCTGTGCAAATTAAACCCAAAGCAAAAGGAGATTTCTTTGTGCTGGGGATTATTTTCTGCCACTGCTGTAATTTCATAGGGGTTGCTTAAGAATAAGGTTCTCCAAATTTGGCATCCTTAAGACTTGTGGACTTCAACTCCTAGAATTCCTCAGCCAGCCATGCTAGCTCAAGAAATCTGGGTGTTGAGCTCCACAAGTTGCCAATTTTGGAGATCTTTGCTTAAGAACGAAAGTTGTCTCATGTTAATTTGCAGGAGGTGGTAGGAAACTCTATAGGTTTTCTATCTTAAGCATCAAAATCTCTTATCAACTTTATCCCCAAAGAAGGCACCATCAGATGGACCTTCCCCATTCTGATTGTCCTCTCTTGTCCCTCCAGGTGCTGCCCGAGGTGAAGTAGACCTTCTGCCAGTGCCAGGCCCCATGGCCAACTGGACAGCACGCCTTTCAGTCCATTACAGCCAGGACAGCAGCCTCATCTATTGGTTCAACGGCAGCCAGGCAACCCAGGTGCCCATGGGCAGTGGAACCGGAGCTCTTGAAGGACTGAGTGACCATTTTACCTTGTCCCTGTGGGTGAAACATGGGGTGATGCCAAACAAGGGCAAGAAGGAGGAGGAGACGATCATCTGTAGCACCATGAGGAGTGGTAAGACTCTTTTATTGACCTAGACCAGCATCAGAAGCGATTACCCAGTAGGTCAGAGAATTCAGGAGCTATAAACCTATTGGGCATTTGTGTATTTCCATTGAAGTGAGGACTTTAAGGCTGGCACTTCCTTATGTTTCCACAGTAAACTAACTTGTCCATTTATCCAGTTAAGATGTTGGGAGAGCTGGGCCATAGAAAGTAATCAGCCTTTCTAGCTCATTGACAGATTCTGCATAGGCAGATTTAGTGAAAAAAAAATGAAACCTGGCCATACTATGAAACTATTTATTACATGTACCTTGTTGTTGTTTAGATATAATAGTAGAAATGTGCAAATTCATTCTATGGATATTTTATATCATTTGCATCCAGTTACATGTTTTGCATAAAAACATCAATTAGCCACTGGTAGAAATTGTGTCAGTGATAGACGTTTGGTTTTAACAGACAGCCAGATTTAACAGACACACTACCCTATCACAGATGGCCTATTAAATTGAATATTACTGTAGCTCTCATTGCAGGTAGTCTTCAACTTACAACCATTTGTTTAATGACGATTTGGCCTTACAATGGCACTGAGAAATATGACGTGTGACCATTGTTCACATTTATGACCATTGCAGGGTCTCCGTGGTCACGTGATCAAGCATCGGACACTTGGCAACTAGAATATATTTATGATGGCTGCAGTGTCCCAGGGTCATGGGATCACTTTTTGCCACCTTCTGACAAGCGAAGTCAATGGGGAAACCAGATTCACTTAACAACCATGTAACAACAGCAATAATAACTGTAGCAAGAGTCATAAATTGAGGCAAAACTCACAACTAGCTTGCTTAGCAGTGGAAATTTTTGGGCTCAGTTGTGGTTGTATGTTCAGGACTACCTTTATTAGTTCAAGTTGTGTAAAGCTTTTTATTGAAGTGGCAATTTCACGGGGATGGGGAGATGGAGACTACTAGATAACCCACCTTTTCCCAAAGTGCTGATCTCCCATCAAAACTCACCTTTGCTATTGAATAAAACCATTTGTGGCTGTTGGCATCGGTTCCCACTGCTTTCGCACTCATGATGATATTGGCAGTGTGCTGCACAATGCCTTCTCTTTTGCTATCGTAGCATCCTGTAGGAACCCAGGAGTCTTTGTGGGTTCTTCCCCAGCTCTTCCAAGTTGCTGAGTCTCGCCCTGCCAAAGAGAGGTTGCAGCTAAGTGAGGCTTTGGAATGATCTCAATTGACCTAAGTGAATGGATTTTAATACCCGATTGCTATGAGGAAGGAACATGGGGATAATGTATTCATTCTCAACTCTGTAATGTAATGTGTGTTAAAATAGTTTCCACTCACAATGAGCGCTAATTGCACTTTGTGTACGAGTAAATGAAGCATGTGTGTTGGTATGTGGGTAAAAGCATCTTTGGTTTGCAGGCCCACACAGGGCAGAGTCTTTGCTACTTTTGAGACTAGAGCCCTTCTTTCTGGTCTGGGGTGCCAAAATCGGATCAAAATGGGTTTCTGCACCTCATGTTTCTTGGCTATCATGTCTAACGTGTTTGCAACATGTAGATATGAAACCATGACAACTGAACAGGATCAGGAAATTACATTTGATCTTCAGGAGGAATTTCTGTAGGCTCTTAGTGCAAGTGTATATAGGAGTCCTTGACTTACGACCAGAATTGAAACTGGACCTTCATCGCTAAGCGATGCAGTTGTTAAGTGAGAAATGCCTGATTTTACAATCTTTTGCTGCAGTCATTCAGAGAATCATTACACAGGGTGTAGGGAACTACATAGGGAACTACACAGTCATTAAATGAATCCATCTGATTTTGCTTGATGGAAATCCTTGGGAAGGTCGCAAATGGCTACCATGTAATCTTGGGATACCGCAGTCATTGTAAATATTTGCTGATTGCCAAATGCCCCAATTTTGATCATGTGACAGCACAGTTGCTGCAATGGTCAGAACCGGGAGGACTGGTTGTAAGTAACTTTCTTCAGCACCACTGCAACTTCAAGTGGTCATCAAATAAATGGTCATAAACTGAGGACTAGCTGTAATTGTGAAAGGTGTACAGTGAAATAAGTTAAAATAAGAGCCACTTGTTAACTTCTTTGTTAACATTGGACAGTTATTCTTCCTTGAAAACCAAGCACAGACTTTTATTATACACTGGTTGCTTGCTTGGTTTTTTACCTGTTGTATACCACAAATAAGTGACATCAATAAAATTGGTGCTGGAAGCAGAGTGGAGGTTGAAATCCTCTCTCTCAATTTCATTCTCCACCTAACTGAAAGGAAGAGAATGTCCCCTAATATTGTGAAAATGAATGTGTCACTTTCATGAAAATGAGATTTCAACATTACCCAGGTCAAGACTTAATGCAAACAATGTTTTTCTGCTCATAAACACTTTTTTTTAAAATTTGATTTATATGCCGCCTTTCTCCGGAGACTCAGGGCGGCTTACAATGTGTTAAGCAATAGCCTTCATACTTTTGTATATTTACACAAAGTCAGCTTATTGCCCCCACAAACCGGCTCCTCATTTAACCTACCTTAGAAAGGATGGAAGGCTAGGTCAACCTTGAGCCTAGTAAGATTCGAACCTGCAGTAATTGCAGGCAGCTGTGTTAATAACAGGGTGCATTAAACCACTGTACTACCAAGACTCCTTTCAGCTTTCCCTTATCCTGTTATAGGCTGCTGAAGATTATTCTTTACTGTACTTTATACTTAAATATCTTTCTCTGCTTTTGGAACAAGCAGGCCAAAACACTGGAGTGATATATTGTCATTACTGAGATAATTCTAGCATTCAGGTCTTTCTGTTTGAAAGCCAAAATTCTCCCTCACTTCCATTTATCGTGGCATGCAAATATAGTTATGCTATACTTACACTGACCACTAGGAGGCAATACATGGCTGCTTTCATCCTCTTTGGGGCCCTGTACACAGAGAAATAAAAGACTATGTCATCCCCTCATGCATGAGGTTTTAGGTGACTTCCCCTACCCTTCAGAGTTTTATATAAGATTTTACAACAAGCAGTCCCAAACAGTATTAAACTGGTCACATACTGCCTCCTGATGATGACTATAAATAGAAACACCACAGATATACATTATATAAAAATAGAGAAACTCCCCTTTCATGAGGGCATGATGTGTGGTTACAGCAACATCTTTCTGGTTTGAGAGTTTAAGAAAAAAGAAGGTGGATTATACATACCATCCTAAAGATAATTTCTCTCTGTATAGTAAGCCTTCCTACAATACCACTGAGCACCAAGGCTTGGATCACTTCTAAAGCTAATAGCAATAGCGCTTATATACCGCTTCACAGTGCTTTACTGGCCTCTCTAAGAGGTTTACAGGTCAGCCTGTTGCCCCCAACAATCTGGGTCCTCATTTTACCCACCTCGGAAGGATGGAAGGCTGAGTCAACCTTGAGCCTGGTGAGATCTGAACTGCCAAATTGCAGGCAGCCGGCAGGCAGCAGAAGTAGCCTGCAGTACTGCATTCTAACCACTGCACCACCATAGCTCTATAATAGCTGTCTATATAGCTAAACTTTAGCTATATAATGCACTATATAGCTAAAGTTTAAGGGCCTGTGAGTTCCAAAGGGTTTGAATCCTATAGAACAGAGTTCCCCAACGTTTCTGGCTTTACAGACTGCGTGGGGGGGAGGGGAATAGGCTAGCAAGCGGGCGTGTATGTGGGCCTATCACTCATGCAAATGAAGCACCATGCCCATGGTCACCCACTGCTCGTGCAAGTAAGGATGCACACACAGTTGCAGACCTTTTATGTGGCCTGGTTGCAATTTCCTTATGGCCCATGGCCCACAGGTTGGGATCCCTGCTATAGAAGGATCTGTGGCTATGTGTATCTGGTGAATTCCAAATAGGACAAAATGTTCATGTACTGCCTCCTGGTGGTCAATACAAGTAAAACCACACATGAAATGCACTGATGTTGATGTTGATGTTATCCATTCAGTCCTGTCCTATTCTTGGCGATTCTATGTGCCAGGTCTTTCCACATCTTCCAATCTTGCACTATTTCTTTGAATTTTTCTATGCTCTGGCTAGTATCAGCTTTGATGGTACCCAGCCACCTTGTTCTTTGGCGGTCTAGTTTCCTTTTACTCATGCCCTTACACACAAGACTTACTTGATTTCCATTCTGAATGGGAGCAGTGAATTTTTTTATTGTTACAGTGTATGTCTCACTGGAGAAAGCAATTATGTTTGGAAGAGTTAGACATATACAGCTGTTTTGAGAGCTTAAGGGAAAAGAAGGTGTACTGGCTGTACCATTCTAAAAATGAGCAATCTATGTTATTTTGGGCTCAAGTAGCAGATATCACAGTTTGTTCCTGGTAAATAAGGAGAACTAAAAAATCAATGACACTGCAAATAATCTCAATAAATTGGGACAAGCAGATCACAATGTTGCTGATTCACCTGGTTTCCTTTCTCTCTACCTGCAGAAGATGGGTACTCCCATTACTCCTTAACTGTCCATGGCTGTCGCATCGCTTTCCTGTATTGGCCGTTGCTGGAGAGTGCAAGACCCGTCAAGTTCCTCTGGAAACTGGAGCAGGTGAGAAGACTGCTGCTGGTATCTTGATGTCTCCATGTTCCTCTCTTTCTTGCTTGCACCAGGCTCACAGGAGTGTGCCCTTTTTTCTGGCCGCAGGTCTGTGATGATGAGTGGCACCATTATGCTCTGAACCTGGAGTTCCCCACCGTTACACTTTATGTAGATGGTGTCTCCTATGACCCTGCTCTGATCCATGACAATGGTCTCATCCACCCACCACGACGTGAATCTTCCCTCATGATTGGAGCGTGTTGGTCTGGTAAGTAAGGTCCATTAATGGCAGAAATAAAAAGCAGCCAGAAGGAAAGAGAGATGTAAAGTAAAAAAAACACTTCCAGGAAAGAAGCAAGTAAACAGAACCTTTTGCAAAAAGAAAAAGAAAACCATTATCAAACCTAAGTATATTTGTCCAGTTAACAGCATAAATTACACTATGAATAGCTTCACTAGGGATCAGCACATCCGTTAGTTTTACATGAAGATGTATCTATTGGGTGTTTTACTACAAAAACAATATAAATATTCCCAGAGCTGGAGTGGATAAAGGGATGGTGTTGGTTAGGTGTGCAAGTGGAGTTTTCTTTTCTTAAATCAAAGAAGGCTTAATTCTACCAGATAATGTAATGAAATGGTTTCAATAATCATACGAGTATTGTTCAAGCCCAAGCCCATAAAATACTGTAATTGGCTGACCACAGTTTAGATTAATTCCAGACAGAAAATTTGTTTTAGTCAATTTAGTGATGTATCTGGCTGTCAAGGAATGGAAACAATCAGTATTGTCTTTTCGTAGCCAAAAACGTTTCAAAACCCTAGCTTGGAAGTAGAAAGCTCTGGAAAGATTTTGTGGCCTCTCCCCACTAACCCCTCACATATTCACATCATGTAGTTGTGCCTCTGAATAATTTTAGTGTTTAGAAGCAGCAAGCTCATTTCTCAGATCTCAAGTGTTTAATCTTAGGTTCTGATTTAGTAATATACTAAGCCTTCCTTGGTCACAGACAACCCTTATAGGATGACTCTCATTCAGTGTTTTGATTTTGTTTTTCCTTGTGCAGAGGAGAGAAACAAGGAAAAAATAAAAGGGAATGAGAACTCCACTGATTTGGGACAAGGTACACGACATTCCTTGTGCCACCAAGCATGGCTCTCATCATTGTTCATGCATGAGATTTCCCTTCCCCACAATCTTTTCCTTCCCTTCATATCTGGGAAGAAAGTCTTGGCACCATGATAACCTAGCAGTGTAGCAGCTTCTGGATAGGATGGTGGTTTTGCAGCTTGTGAGAGGGACGGAAGCCGAGACAGAACACAATTAAAATTTTCACCGAATCTGAGCTATGGTTGGTGTTAAGAGGTGGGATATCTTTGGGGAACCTATTCTTCTCTGAAAGCAGAGAAAACTGGCTCTGCACAATATGCCACCCTCCATCTTCTATGGGGCAGTTGCTCTGCTTCTCATCTGGCTGCATATCCAAGACTCTTTCCCTCTCCCTCGCTGTTGCTCTTCCCATGCTTCCTCCTTTTCTCTTCTCTTTTCTCCTGTCTCTTCACCTGTCTCTCACACCACCCCTCCTCCTGTATCCTCCTTTAGGAGACTCTCTGCCGATTCATCACTTCTTCCATGGTTATCTGGCTGGCTTCACTATTCGCCCTGGCAGCCTTGAGAGCCGGGAGGTGATAGAGTGTCTCTATGCCTGTCGTGAAGGGCTGGACTACAGCGACTTTGACAGCCTTGGCAAAGGGATGAAGGTATACCTTCCCCTGCCTTCTGGTGGCATGATCTTCCTTCCTGCCCTGTTAGCACCTTGGCTTGGCTTCCCGGATCGTGCCTGCTCCTGCCCACCGGAGAGTCTCCTCATGTCTCTTGATGGCAGCCCTTAATACTTCCAGCAAAGCTGCCTCACAGCCACCTTCCTCTTCTCCCCACAGGTGCATGTCAACCCCTCTCAGTCCCTTCTTATTTTGGAGGGGGATGATGTGGAAACTTTCAACCGGGCAATTCAGCATGTGGCCTATATGAATTCCCTGCGCTTTGCTACTCCTGGAGTCCGGCCTCTCAAACTGACCACCGCTGTCAAGTAAGTAGGATCACTGAAGCTATGCAACAGCCTCCCGGCAGCTGTAACTCTTATTTATATTCCAGAGCCAGTGCTATTCTGTCACCCCAATTGTCAGTTTACTTTTTTGCTTATGGTGTGCATGTGCTTTAAAGAGGCAACTGAGGCTTTTTAGGATGAGGAAGCGGGGGGGATGTAGGGGGAAAAAATGGAGGCAAAGGGAAAACAAATCTTTTGGTAATGGTTTCTTTATGGAAGGTAGAAAAATTATGTAGTAGAAGGAGAAATCATGTGAGGTTCACAGTCTTTCACAACTGATTATTTGTTCTTAGAACAACATCTGTGAAAAATGTGAGCTACGTATTTTCCCAACTTTAGGTACATGTTAGTGATATGCCAGGATAATGAGATACTGGAAATCAGTTTGTTTTCAGTCCAAAGCCTCTGGAGAACTGAGCGGGGGATCAGATGTTGGGACTTAGCCCTCTCGCTTTGTCTTATTTTCTTGAAGGTTGGTAAGATTTGAATTGGGAAAATAAGGAGGTAAAAAGATGGGGGCCTAACTCCTAACCCTAAAACTGTTGTTTTGAACAACCACTTGGAGCTAAAAGATGACAGTTAAAACTCTAAATTTAGCTGTTGGGTTTATGGAACAAATGAGAATGAAACCAAGAATGTGTTTGTGTGTTTCCTTATCTGCATTGTATTTGCTCCTGATTATTTTATTTATATTTATTTATTATTTGATTTTTATCCTGTCTTTGTTTTGCTCTATGCCCTTTGCTTAAGGACTTATATGCCTAGTAATAGGTTGAACTCAGAGTGACTGACTGGCCCAAAGTCACCCAGATGGCTTTCATGCCTAAGGAAGAACAAGCCTCCTGAGTTCAAACTGGCTCTCTTGATTAGAAATGCAAAAAGGCTTTCAGGTGAAAGTATTGAATTTACACTGAACAAGCAGAGGATAAAACAGTCTAATAAAAATCTTCTCCTTCTCCTCTGACTGATAGCTCCAGCTCTTATACAAATAATCTAAACAGAACAGCAGAACTATTTTTCTACTGGAGAAGAATATGCAATGGTACCACAAACACAATTGGGTGATTCTTTTTGTCTGCCAGAGAGAATGCGCAGCAGCTAATGGTAATTGCCCTGGGAGTGAGCAGGACATTCTAGTCTCAGTCATTGGCCAGGGAGCCAAGATTCTGTTGCTAAACTGTCAGTGAAAAGCACCAGCTCAGAACGATTAGCCCAGACCAAAGTAGATATAAATGCCTATTTATGTATAATCACTTCATTTTACATTCCAGAAATCCTGATCTGCTTAGTTTATAAGCCATCTGTATACAAAAATTGTTTAAAAAGCAGGACGAAAGCAAATATATAATTAAATAAGCCAGAAGCCTCAGCAGGCCAAACTGTGTGATCAATCTATTTGTGATAGCTGTCCCTTTGTTTTTAGGCTGCTGTCTCTCTCTGTTTTTATCTTTTAAAATGAATTTCTTTTTTATTTAATTTTTGTCAATGTTAAGTGCTGTCAGCTGCCAAGGAGTATGCCAAGGCTGGGATACACTGTAGACTTCCTTTTAAAATAAACAGCCATGCACCCAATTTAGATCGCATGCACCTTGGCAGAGAACGAGGCAAGGAAGACCTCATGGATTTTTTCTTATCCTCTTAGGTGCTTTAGTGAAGAATCGTGTGTCTCTATACCAGATGTGGAAGGCTACGTGGTTGTGCTTCAGCCAGATGCTCCACAGATCTCACTACGTGGCAGTTCCCACTTTGCCCGGCCTGCTTCTGACTTTGAAGATGCGGAGGGAGTCCTCCTTTTTCCCGACCTCCAGATTTCTTGTTCCATTTCGCACCAGGTGGAGGCCAAGAAAGATGAGAGCTGGCATGGCACAGGTCAGTTGAGGGACACGTCTTCTGACACAGATGCTGTGGGACACGGCAGGGCAAGGAAGAGCCAGGCATTGGAAAGAGAAAACGATTTTGCTGAAAGACCCTAAACTGTTGGTGGCTTTGGAGGGTCCTAGGAGTGTAGCAGTGCTAATAAGTAGCATCAATGCTATGGAAGGAGTTGGAATAAATGTTTTTGCTTTGGATGATATTTTACTGAAAACAAACCTAGCAGAAGTTTAGCATAGCTGTTTGAGGGCTAAACACCGTACAGTTGAAAATTGGGCCACCAAATGTTAATGGTTTGATCATGGAGGTTTTCAGAACCACAAGTTATAGCTGGGGGATGATGACGTTTTTTGAATGCTTGTGATTAATTTAGTGTAATAGTGGTTTGTCTAATAAATCATAGTTAACCAAACAGTAGTTTAATGAAATATATAAACTAAACCTAGCCTTTCCTTTCCTCTCAGAGAAGAAAGACGGATGGAAACAAAAATAGCAAAAGGTTATAAAGCACAATGAACTTATTGTTAAGTTTACCAACAGCAGAAGGAAAGTGAGGAGAGAGCCACAAGGCAAGATTATGCAAGATATGAAATTAATATGAGCTTAAATTAAGAAACATAGAGATAAGATAGGGGGAGTAGCAAAGAGAACACAGCAACAATAGGAAACCTTTTGAGTGATCCCATCATATTAGAAAGAAGTATGTTTTACTGTAAAAGTTTTAAACTGATATATAGATATGTTAATTGTTAGCCAGACTTTCCAAAACATGTAAGAATGCTTACTGTTTATATAGTGCATTTTACAAGTGTTATGACAATGATCCTTACAATATGATGATGACCATATAAAGAGAAAATTAAACTTTTGAAACAATGGCTTGCATAAAACCAGCCATTGTTTGCCTGCAGTGGTTTCATTAATTCTATTATCTTGGTGAGTTCAGAAGTGGAACATTTTCCTCATTCTGCTTGCAAAACTGCAGGAAAGCAGCTAATTATTGTCTTGAAATTAAACATTGATTGTGTTCTCATTAGAGCCATTATTTTGATATTTAAAATAATTTATCTTGCCCAAAATATGATTTGCCTGGGCTTCTGGTGCAAATTCTACACACCTCAGCTTTTTATAAAGTTAATGATTTTTTCCCTTCATACAACAATTACATATTTTATTTTCTTCCTTAATATTTTTTCTTCCTGGCAGTGGCAGATACACGAATGTCAGATGAGATTGTTCACAACCTCGATGGTTGTGAGATCTCCCTGATTGGAGAAGAACTGGATCCTGAACGAGAATATCTTGTCTTGGATGGAGCATCCCTCCAGCAGCGAGGTCTGGAGCTCATGAATACTTCAGCCTATCTCACTGTCACAGGTATGAATGCATCACCTGAATAGTTCTCTTTCTTCTGGCATTATTCATCTCCTTTGTGTCAACATCCTGAAATGCTCAAAGTCCCTAAAGAAACTAAAACTCTTGTTCTGTCAACTAGCAACTGTTACATATACATGGTCAAACTAGCAGAAATAGTAGCACGTCCTTGTTTTAAAGTCATATCTGTCCTAATCCTCTAGACCAGTGTTTCTCAGTTTTGGCATATTTAAGATGTTTGGACTTCAACTTCCAGAATTCCCCAGCCAGCATGCCTCCCAAGAACATGTAGACTGAAAATTCTGGGAATTGAAATCCACATATCTTAAAGTTGTCAAGGTTCAGAAACACTGATCTAGACAAAGCGATATTATATAATATATTGTATCATGTCACATTTCATATTTTACACTTTATTGTAGTACACATTACAGATGTTAATGCAAATAAATTATATTGATGTGGTATGTGTAAAACATCTCTCTCTCTCTCTAGTCTTATTTTTTCCTTAGCTTAGCTCCAGTACAATAATGGTTTGGAAACAAACTATTAAGAGAAATTCCATTTTAGGGTGGTAGGCAATGGGAAAGAGGTAACCAAATCCATTATATTCCAAATACTACCCCAACTACCCTTTATTTTGTTTGGATAGTTATCTGCTAGTGCTCTGCTCAGACACTGGCAATGGCAGAGAGAGGACCTTTGGCACTGTATGTATAATTCACATGACTGAGAATGTCAAATGGGGGAACAGTTCTGCCTTGACAGTCAGAGAGCTCCAGTGCTAGAGGCTTCATTGTTCTCAAAGCTCTACTAACAGAGGAGTATAAGAGGGAAGTTTTCAACTTCTTATTCTTCTCCTTGAGGCATTCAGATTTCTTCCTAAGTGCCTTATGCTTTGCAGACCATATTAGGCATTCTGTGGAGCAACTGGTGAAAAGTTTATTATTAATGCACTCCTGATGCTGATTGTGTTCTGCTAGAAATAATTAAAAAGAGCCGTAGCTGGTGGGCACCCCCATCAGCATTTCTCTTCACATTTATAGACCAGACTGGTTATATGCCAAGAGACTGGGGAATGGCAATTATTGTACCAATCTCTAAAAAGGGCAATAAAAATGACTCATGTAACCAAAGGCCCATGAGTCTATTGAGTGTTGTTAGCAAGTTATATGCTGAGCACCTAACCTACAAACCTGGATAATCTCAGAGGGCATAATTGAAGGCAGGCTGGATTCAGAGAGGGGAGATGAACAATTGATCATATTTTGATGTTTTATCACTGTGTACAAAAATAAACATCTAAAAAGAAATCTTCCTTTTTTGGGGCTTTTTTCAACTTTAAAAAGACTTTGACTCAATATCCAGAAATACCCTCTGGGAAAAATTAAAAAGTACCATTAGACGCCTCCTCTACCTCACACAAATTTATGCCCCAATTTGTCATTAAAAGTGAGGTGTATCCCCCAAGGGACTTTATTTGGTTCAGTAAATTTAAAAAAAGGAGTCATCAGGGATGCATTTTGGCCCCTTCCCTTTTCAATCTCTACATTAATTCCTTGACTGATCTTTCGCATAACCCAGGCTGCCATCCTCCCAATTTAGCACAACACAAAATCCCAATACTTCTTTAGGCAGATGCTGTTGCTGTTATCTTGGTCCAACCCCAACTGGACTGAAGAGAGCTCTTGCAGCAACATGATGATTTTGATTGCAGACAATCATAACACTAGATGATTTTGTACTGCAGACAAAATAATCTAGTCCTCCATTTTGACAAATCAAAAACCCTTTTTTTCAATGCAGTATCTCTTTCTCTGTCTTTGTGTTTCTCCAGGTGGCCAATTACGGTTGCTTTGCTTATTGGCTTGTCTATAAGACTGATTTCTGAGCTGGCACCCATGCCTGCAGGGTTTTTTCTCTCTTTATCCCACATCTCTTCCAGGTTCTTTTCAGTTTCCTGAGTGGAAGTTTTTCCAGTTGTTTCCCTAACACTAAATTGCCTCCTGCTGCCCATACAGCACCTAAAAGTCACAATTAACTCAAAACAGTAATAAAATCGGTCTTGGGGAGAAATGGAGAACTGAGGAGGGAAAAGCACTAGAACAGTGATGGCTAACCTTTTCCAGACCGAGTGCTCAAAATGCACGCGTGAAGCCCCAAAATGTAATACACGTGCAGCCCCTGCATATGCACCTTGCCCCTGCACATGCACCCCCATGCATGCATGCACCCCCCCCACACGTGCCCCACCCCTGACGATCAGCTGGCTGGTGGGAGGCGCACGCACATGCATGGTGGAGCTGAACTGGGGCGATGGCTCATGTGCCCACAGAGAAGGCGCTGTGTGTCACCTGTTGCACGCGTGCTATAGGCTCACCATCACGGCACTAGAAGGACGAGTTTGGGTGGCCTCATGTGCAGCTTGTGGTAAAGTTAAGTGATGGGTTAAAAAATAGTTGTAAATTGCCTGCGTAGATCATTTCCTGCTACAGGATTCTAGATGCTAGTGAGATAAACAGTCTAGATTTTTCTGTCCTGGGAAATATGAACAGAGAAGGGAATGAAAAAGCAGTGGCAAAGTAAAGGTTAAGTAGCCAATTTCCTGTTTTTTTCCATTATGTCTTTCATAGTATTTCACACCAGGCATTTTCTTAATTTGTAAATTAAATTTAGTTAGCCTTCTAATCTCCTCCCCTCCCCTCCCCTCCCATCCCTTTCCCTCCCTCCCCCTCCCCCTCCTCTTCCCATCCCATCCCATCCCATCCCTAGGCAGTTTATAAATTTAATATAAAGTAAAATATAATAACACCTCATGAAACACAGAGCAGAAAAACAGCCAATTCTGAACATGGTCCACTTGCCATCCTTTTTCACACCTGAGTCTTGATGTTCTTTTCCCACATCTAGGGGTGGAGAGCATAGCTGTGTATGAAGAAATCCTTCACCAGATTTCCTATTGCATCCGCCGTGGAGCAGCCCTTTACGAAAGAAAGTTTCGTCTTTCTTGCACTGAGATGAATGGGCGTTACTCCAGCAATGAGTTCACTGTTGAGGTAAGTTTCACAAGAGAGTATGTGACACTCAGAAGTCATGAACAACGGAAGTAGAGCCAGTTGGATATAAAGTAATTTGAACTTAGTTAATTTCTCTCTGCAGGTGAATGTCCTCCACAATATGAATCGAGGCGCTCATCCCAACCACATTATGAGTGGCCAGCAGTTCACACATCGAGGCCACCATCTGCCTCCAGAGCTCTCTGGGCACAGTCTGGCTAATGTTCACCGTAATTCCAGTATGTACATGTTGATATACTAAGTACAGACTATGACATGATAACAAGAGAAAGCAGGTTAGCAGATACAATTTTAGGACCCAAACAGATGAGACCCAGCAGACCTCAAATGGATTCATCCATATAATTTTATTCAGACCAATTATGGAGAGGGAATACCTTAGGAAGTCTGTAAATCGAGAAAGAATCCTTCAAGAGAGTCTTACATTCATCAAGGAATAAATTAAGCCCAATGTAGAGGTAAAATAAGACCACTTGCCCAGATTTCACGAACAGCCAATAATTGCATTCAGAATATATTTGAGCAAAACTGCATTGCTATGATTAATCTTTGGGTCCTGGTGATTGGAGGGAAGAGACTCTTGGCCATAAAGCATTTGTTGTTTTAATGGCATGATAGTCACTTAAATGATTATCAAAGTTTTCTTTTTTGCAATTCTTATTTAGCAGTTTAATAACTTCATAACCTTGAGGCTGAACTGTTTTGAGAAGTATAGAAAGAGGGACAAACACCCCCCCCCCCGAACAACAAGAAAGTGAAGATTTTTATAGAAAGGGAAGGAAAATCTGATTTGCTGGGCAATTTAAGGAAAGCTAGGCAGGTTCTTGTCTCTGTCCCTGTGGTTATTTCTATTGTTGGGCAAAACTGCCCTTTCAGGAGCAGCAGCAGGGTTGGGAAACAGGAGGGAGAGGGAGTGTTGAGGACATCAGGCTGATTGAGCTTGGGATGTTGGAATTGCTTTACTTGAGCTGCCCTTGGACTCACGGCTCATGTTCTTTGGTTCTTTGGGCTTGCAAGGAGATCAGTTTGGGTCTGATAGAATTAAGCAAAGAAAGGAATTCAGATTGACCCTGGTCATGTCCAAAAGATAGGGCGGTAAAACACTTTTTCTTTTATGCCCTTGAGTCAGTTTTTCCTTGTGACTGCCTGGACTAGTCCCTGCAGTTTTCTTGGCAAGAGTTTTTGGAAATGGTTTGCCATTGTTTCCTTCCTAAGGCTGAGAGGGAGCCTGAAGATCAGCCAGCAGGCTTCATACCTAAGATGGGTCTAGAACTCATTGGTTTGTAGCCTGGCACTTTAACTACTAAACCAAACGTTTTTATTTGCTACATTTATTTTCTCCATTACAGAATTACTGTAGCACTTCCTGTCACTGTCTCTTCGAAGACAGTGTAACCTGACTTTTGTAAACCTGGGTGAAGATAAAGAAGAATGAAGGCAACTGAATTCTGTGTGGGTGGTTTGGCCTCAAATGTTCCTCTGAGTTCCTCTTTTAAGTAAAACGGGGAGAAGGAAAATGGATTCCCTCCCTTGCCCACCATTTCCCCCATACCTGCTTAACAGGCACAGAGGACAGGGTGAAGGCTCAGTGGTTAAGATGCTGGGCTCGTCAGCTGGAAAGTTGGCAGCCCAGGTTCAAGACCTGAGTTGTGTGACGGGGTGAGGTCCCATACCCACTCTATCCAACCTAGCAGTTTGAAAGCATGCAAATGCGAGTAGATAAATAGGTACCACTTCGGTGAGAAGGTAATAGTACTCCGTGATGTCATGCTAGCCACAGGACTGCAGAAATGTCTTCAGACAGCACTGACTCAGTGGCCCTTGAAACAGAGACGCGCACCCACTAGTCAACTAGAAGAGTAAAATCTGCAGGGACTCCTTTACCTTTACTTTTTACAGGCACAAGCAACTGCTTTTCCATACCTGCTTATGAGCACAGGCAACTATACCATCTTGAAAGGTTTTAAACAGTTCTACTGCTATTTCAATTTTTGTTAGTAATATTTTCCACTTACCTTTGGGTTCTATGATTTCTGACTCTAATACAGCGATCAACCCTTTGAACGTACCACCAATTTGGGGATCCTTTTTGTATATTCATGCCATCTCTCTTACATTTTCATTCTCTAATAGATTTTTGCCTCCTGCAAAAAGTTGTTTATGTGTTTTATATGACCCTCCCCCTCAAAAGTCCCCACCAAACATTATTTCTCCAACTGATTTGGGCTCTCTCTTCTCTTTTCTATTCTGCAGTGGTTCCTAGTGCTGCCACTATAATCATTGTGGTGTGCGTGGGCTTCCTGGCACTGATGGTAATCCTAGGTGTGCTGCGCATCCATTCCTTGCACAGGCGAGGGAGTGAACGGGAGGGTGCTGGGGAGTCTGCAGGAAGCCAGGGGAGTGCCAGGGCCAAGGAGAATGAGATGTTCTGGGATGACTCTGCTCTCACCATTATTGTCAACCCCATGGAGGTGAGTGAAAGAAGGGATGGATGGGTGGGAAGAGGCCATGTTTTAACTTGGATCACTCCCTGCATCCTTTCTCTTCCTTAGTCATACCAGAGCTGCCAGGAGACAGCAGCAGAGGCCAATGAATCCAAAGCCAGGGAAGCAGCTGAAGAGGAAGACAGCAGCGATTCTGAATCACCAGACAGCCTAGCCAGCAATGCCATCGATGAGCGGCGCATTGTGGGCAAGCATGATGCCTCTCGTCGCTACTAGAGGGATATAATGGATGGGGTAAAAGCGGACCACCACCAAAAGGTCATGCTTATATTTAATAATTGGGGATATGGCCTGTTTCTACACATTTTCTCTATTTACATTTTACCCCCTCCCCTTCCTCCTGTTTTTTCCATTGTTTGCACAGTGGACTGGCGAGGACAGTTTTGGTGCATGAGGCAAAAGACGTAGTTGGCATCTTCTCCCTCTAAATTACCATTGGGGGTCAATCTTCAAGGAAGTTCCTTAGCTCATTGAAACAATTGGGAGCTCTGCTGAGAGCATTACTGTATATTTTATCCTATGTTAGCCACTGATTTTGCTCTGGTTCTGCTCTGACTCTTGAGGTTAGTGCTTCCCTGGGCCCATAGTGTATCCATGTTGATCTTCATTAAAAACAATCAAACAGCAGGGCTCAGAAGAAGAGCCCTTCTCTCTTCTAAAATTCCTAGTTCTTCTCAACTTACAAGCATTTTGCTTGGACTGGTGGGGCAGGGCCCCTTGACTCAATTCCCAGTTTAGGATTGCCACCACACTTGAGAAGTCTAAAATGAATTGGCATGCTATGTAAGCAAAGCAGAGAGAAATGAGAAAGGAGCAGGGAGGGACAACACAAGGGGTACATCAGAATTCCCAAAATACTATATATATATAATATTGTATATTTTTTCAATGTTGTTGTTTGAGATTCTTGTTTGATGCAAAGAAACAAAAAAAATCTCTGCAGCTTGTGTCGCTTTGTAAAATTGTCAATAATATTCAAGCAAGTGAAGGAAATATGATATGGAAAAGGGAATGGAACACATTTTAAAATAAAAAAGGATTTTAAAAATGTATACTTTGCGTTTTGGAGCCTCCTTTTTCTGAAACAAGCTTTGTTGTCTTGCAAAAGCTTTTACCTGGTGTAGTGAAAATAGGGCAAAGGGATACAAGTCAGCAGAGTTTTGTTCACGGTTGACCACTTCAGAAGTCTCCTTTGCCTAAAGTCTGTGAACTGCAGGATTTATTTGGCAAGCAGAAGAGTAGAATGTGCAGAGCTGAAGACTTTTAGGTATAGAAAGTTAGCGCCCACCCTTCTCCTAGAAGAATGAAATATTCTAGGAAATATTAAAAAGGCAGAATATTATACCTCCTTGGATGAGAAAAGGAGAAACATGCTCTTGGAAAGCAGCCCCACCTTTGTTAATAGCCCCAGAAAGACTGTGACCAACCTATCTACAAGACAAAAGGCTGGGCCTGTTTATCTACAAAACAAAAGACCTTCACCCTCAGGACATAATAGAATTAGCCCTCTACCCATCTCACCACACGGCACCTGGGAAGATTGCATCATCCAGCAAGGTTCAACCAAGCCTGGGACTCAAGACAGCCTACAAAGTTACCCCTCCATGGCCCTATGGAAGCCTGACAACCAATCAGAATATATGCCCTTGCAACAGGAACAGGAAGCACATTCAAAGCCCAAGAGAGGGTATACATCTCTCTCTCTCTCTCTCACCATGTGCTCAATTGTCCAGGACCTCAAACCATGTGAGCCTGTCCACCATTAAACCATCTTGCCAAACAGCCTCCATGTTTCCAGTGTCTTTCTCCCCACTTGGAACTGAACTCAGATGGACATTTCTTCTAACAATTTGGCACCCAAACATGGGACTCTAAGCTAACCTGATCAATGGACCTGGCCCAGGTAAGCCTCTCCTGCTGGTAGCAGACCCATTGAGTCTGTGCATGAGTTTTCCTGGACCTTGACCATTTGGAACAACGGTTTTGAAGGGGTTTTGAGTGTTGAGCTCAAACTCTGCTTGGAAAGAAGGTGAGTATCAGTAAATTTCAACTTTTAAAGCCCAGAAAAGTGAGGGAAATGTGTGTATGCTTGTGTGTGTGAGTGAGAGGACCCTTCTCCCAATCATAGCTGGATCTTGCTCCCTCTGTTCCTTTCCCAGCCACAGGAAGCTCTGGTCTACCAATAGAGCCTGGAAGGTATAGTAGGTCAGGCCAGAGCATGGGACCTTCTGTTAGGAAAAGGGAGAGAATATGTGAAAATGGAATGGAAAAGTGAATGAGAGTTAAACTTGGGCAACTAGCTGTGAAGTCACTGAGCAAAACCCTAAAAAAAGGGGGGGTTCCTTACCTCTGGGAAGCAAGCAGAGGTCCCCCCAGACTTTAGAGTCCTAAAATTGCGGCTGTAAAGCTGGTGGAAGGAGGTGCCCTAACTGACTGTGGGGAGCAGTGGAGTCCTCCCAGACCCCTTTTCGGTCTGCAAAGTGATGGTGGGCGTTTCCCTATAAAGGAGGAGCCCTTACTCTGATAGGGAACCAGAGTCCTTCAGGACCCTTTTTTGGTCCAAAAACTGCTGGCGGGGCAGGAGTCTCGTTTAGGAGGATCCATTTGTCGGGACCTGATGGGGCCAAATTGAATCCCTACATCAGAAAGGGAAACATGGGGGACTTCCGGTTTGCTGTTTGTCCCCGCTGGACGCTCCTTTGGGATCGTCGCACCCACTGCCTGTAAAGAGCCGCCTTTATAGCGGAATGGCAGCTCAAAAAAACTCCGTTTCCATGAGGAAACGGAGATAGAGCAGGCTGGGGTGGGTTGAGTCCTCTGCCTAATCCCAAAAGTTTTTTTTTTTACTTTTGGGACGGAGCGGAAGAGACTTCCCATATCCCCAGCTGATGCTCCGGGCTCTGGGAGATCTCTGCTACACGCAGAGCTAGGTGGCAAAAGCAAGCCTGTAAACTTGTTAAACTAATTAAAGAAGACGTGAGCTGGACCGCTGACCCTGAGGCACAAGCATTTTTTTTTTCTTATTTTAGAAAAGTTACTGAAGTTGCTTAAGAAGTGAAAGGAAAAAAGATTTTTAAAATGGCGATTGCTGAGGTTTGAAGAGAGGCTGAAAAGGGAAAGTCCTTCCGTTTTCTATTACAAAGTAGCGGAATGAATACTTCTGGTCGTAATTGAGGCAAAACCTCACTCTCACTCTTGCTTTTTTTTTCTTTTTTTTTCCTGGGGATCTGATATTGATCTTGGTTGGAAACAAGCCTTTTTTTTCCCTCTCTTTTCCACTAAATCTTGTCTGTGTGGGAAATGGCATCGGGACTCACACAGCTAGACAAACGGGGGGGGGGGGATTTCCCCCATTAATAAATTACACCAACAAGTTGTAACTCTCCAGTGTCAGAAACCTGATTTTAATATAATAGAATTTCTTCTTGAAGAGATTATAAGAAGGGATGAGATTGTGAACCAGCAACTCGAAAAATTTAAGCAGGAAATTAAAGAAATTGGTGAATTGGTGAAATCAAAGTTTGACTTTTTGAATCGAAAGATTTTAAATACAGCTAATGGTTTATCAGACTTTCTGATTCGGGTGGATGCAAAGACTAAATTATTAGAGTCTAAAATGAAGGAAACTGAGGAGAATTTGGATGACATGATTCAAAAAATTAAAAAGGATTTGGTAAACATTCAGGATAATAGCTCAGAAGAAAAACCTAAAATGGAGGTTGACCAAAAGACTGGTAATGAAGAAAATGTGCAACAGAGGATTGAAAGAGAAGTTTTAATGATTCAATATAATTTTACAGAATATGCAATTAGACTGAGAGGTCTGCAGGAAAATAATAGAGATGACTTAAGGAAAATATCTTCTGAAATTCTGGCTGGGATTTTAAAGGTTCAACCTGATGAAGTCTTTTGCAGGATTGATAGAATTTATAGAATAAACTCCTGGTTGGCAAAGCAAAGGCAATTGCCTACAGATGTGGTGATCTATTTTACAGATAAAGAAATTAGGAATAATATTGTGCAGAACTCTTTTAATTCTACTTTGCAATTTCATGGAAGAAAGATTTGGATTTTTAAGGAGCTCCCGACTAAGATGCTAATGGAGAGGAAGAAATTTGGCTTTCTAGTGACTGAGTTAAAAAAAAGAAATATCCTATTTAGGTGGGATGCCCCAGTTGGTTTAATATTGAGACACCAAGGAGTAAGATATCAACTGAACACTGTTGAAAAAGCGGAAGAATTTTATCAAAAAATTTTAAAAATGAACTTAACATCTTTAAGCACAATACAGGATAAGCAAAAGGAGTTGGAAACAAAAGGAAAATATCAAATTACAGAGGCTGTGGTGGATAAATTGTCTTTGGACTCCCTGGATACCCCAGCTGGACTGTCTATAAATAAGAGAGCAGTGTCATCCGACTCCAATGTGATGAACCATCAAGTCACAGACAAGTGCGCAAATCAACCAGTTGATATACAAGTGATGGAGAAGAAAGATGAGATGACAAAACTAATCCAACAAGATCAACTCATAAAGCAGAATGAAAATCGATCAGCTGACACACAATTGGTAGGCACGAAACGAGGATGGAAATTCAACCCGCAAAAGAAAAAGAAAAGAAATAGATCTCATAGAAACAGCAATTTCTAAACCAAGCAACAGTGAAGCCAGGGACTTTAAAAAATGAATGAATATCTGAAAAGATAGTGGAGGCGAACAATTGTTTAATACTATCCTGAGGATTGTGGCAGATCTCTGTAATGCCGTGATTTTGGGATGTGAAAAGAGCCTTACCTTGTTGGATTTGAATTATCTACTCTGGATTTCTTTTATTGGTAAATATATTATAATTATTTTGAGTTACAAGGCAAGAGAGTCACGCTGGGGCATGCAGAAGATCTGGATGTTACCCATTAGGATGATGGGAATCAACAATCCTGATGAATACCACAACTATAACTATATGGATATAATTATAATGTCACTCGGGTGGTTGTTTTTACTTTTATATATATACGAGGATATCTACTACTGATGGGGGCAGAAGATGATTGAAGATTTTGAACAAACTGTTGCACCAGCATGTTATTTTACCCTATTATGGGTGATGGATTTAACAATCCAGTGGAAAGACACCAAAGAAGATATTATATGGATTATAAATTTAAAGTTATTGTCTTTTTTCTTTTTATAAAATGGAATGCATATATAGATATGTGTATATTTTAGTAAAGTGGGCAGTGGATTATATTTAGAATTGTATTGCATGATTTTGTAGGAATTGAAGGGTTGAAATAGGTTAGTTTACTGATTGATTAGTCTAAGAAAAAGGATCTTTAAGTCATATATTTAGGGGAGTGGTGGAATTGGATAGAACTGAATAAATGTTAAATTTGGATGTAGGGAGAAGGCCGCTTTAAAATGTTACATTAATATATATAAAAGATTAAATGTTAAATTGTAATAATACACTATAAGTTTAGGGGAGGAGAAAAAGGGCAGATTATCGTAAAAATGGGAGTTATAAGAATAATATGCTAAGGGTCAGTATTCTGAGGAGGGAGTAAGGGAAAGGAAAGATATTATGTATGTAATTAGTTATGAAATAGCCTATTGTTGTGAAGAAGTCACAGGGGGGGATGGGTGGTGAGGGGGGGTTAGGGAAGGGGGGGAAAAGGGGGAAAAACTTGTATTTGAAAACTTTTTCAATTAAAAAAAAAGAAAAGAAAGGGAAACATGGGATGCTGTAACTCGAGGGTCAGGATAGGCTCCCTGGGAGAAGACTTGCTTGACACCAGGGACAAAAAGAGGCAGTTGCCTGTCCAGGTGGATATGAAAAAAGGGGGAAAAAAGCAAAAAGGTGGTATAAAGAGTGGACTTTGCTCAGGGATGAAGCTGCAAAACCAATTTGGCTAAATAAATATACTTAAAAGGGAAATATATAAATAGGAAAATTGGGGGTTTTGTTTTTTTTATTTGGTTCTCTTCCTATCTTCCATGCAACCACATGATATGTTTGTTAAGATTTGTGCCTTCCCTAATATAACTGAGGTTTATTGTGGGAATGAGCAGATGAGCAGTGTGTGTGTAAACCGGAGTTGATTTCCTTTTCTGTTTTGTTTTTCTTGTCTTTGCGTGTATGTGTCCGTAAGTCGTTGTGTGACCTGGAGGTAAATGTAACTGTTAAGTGTCTCTAATCCCTAGAAACAAGAATTTTAAATTGTATGGGGTGGGGGGAGTTAAAGGAAAGAAAAACCCTTCATTCCATTTTGTCTGGCCCACAGAACAGAGTTCATTTTTCTTTACTCTCTGGGCTTTTAAGAAAAGCCCAAGGTTATGAGTGAATGTTTTAAGTTAATTTACAGGAAAAGTTTCATCCTTGCAAATGCTTTTACCTGTAGTGAAAATAGGGCAAAGGGATACAAGTCAGCAATTTTGCTCACCGTTGACCACTTCAGAAGTCTCCTTTGCCTAAAGTCTGTGAACTGCAGGATTTATTTAGGAAGCAGAAGAGTAGAATGTGCAGAGCTCAAGACTTTTAGGGAAGCTGGACAAGACTACTTGGTCAAAGAACTGGTAACCTAAATCAGAAGTGTTATTTTGTACGTGGTGTATATATTCCAGAATATTTATATACATGTGTATGTATGTATAGATATATAGTGTCTATGTAACTATGTTTGCATGTCAGAAATATATAATTGTATATTATAGTGTATACACGCACACACACAGACCCTTCTCACTGTTGTGGATGGTGCGTGTCTTCCTCAATCTCAATCTTGAGAGTCTGAGGATTCTGCACATTATCTTTTCTTAGCACTGCACTTTCTGGGCGAAGAGCTTGGACATCATTCCTTGGATCTGTTGGAGCCACTCTCCCAACTTAGGTGTCACAGCCCCAAGTGCTCCTACCATCATTGGGACCACTTTGGCATGACTTTCTACATCCTCTCCAGTTCCTTCTTCAGAGTCTGGCAATTCTCCAGTTTCTCATACTCAGTAGTGACATTCCAGCTTCAAGGTTTGGCTGCAAATCATTATTTTTCTGACTTTTCTTGAGTCTGGAATGTAATGTATGGCTGGCCTATTTCAAACTAATAGCAGCTTCCTCTTCACTGTGTTGAAGCATAGGATAACTAGCTATTTCTCAGTATGGATGCAGGTCTTCCGTCTATCCATAATTTCTTCATACACTTCACATATCCTTTTCATTACGTCTGCTGTTGTACTAGCATTCCATCAATTCCAGGTTCTCGAGTCTCATCAAAGTATGGTTTGCTTCAGTAGCCCACTTATCAGATCGTCCTGGTTCCTCAACATCTGACATGGACTTTGTTAATCCAGGCAATGTCCGAGCTGACATGGCTCTCCTAGTTCATGTCAGTCATATATTTTTTTTATTTGATTTCTATGCCGCCCTTCTCCGGAGACTCAGGGTGGCTTACAATGTGCTAAGCAATATTTTGAGGTTGGCAAGTGAAGATTTTAGAGGATCTTTGCCAAAGGACCCTACTAGTAAGATAGGTACTACCCAGGATTTGAACCTGAGTCTCCCACATCACAGGCAGCACCTTCGACAACATATTCAGCTATATATAGAGATATATGTGTATATCTCTGTATCTGTACCCTCTCTCTCTCAAAATTTAAACTCAGAACTCAATCTAGAAGGAAAGCCTTAGTATTGTAGTAAATTTGCAAAGTTCAAGTAAACTTTTTTCTCTTTGCCTTTAGTCTCTTAGGAAATAGCATCAACTTCTTACAGAACCCAAGGATTTAATGGAAAACAGAATTTGAAAATCCCGACTCTGTGTGTTGCTCCAGAATTGGGTGGCACCTATTAGAGTGAAAGGTTCCTACAGGGAGGATAATCAAAGTCTCGGGGGACCCTGGAAAACCTGAGCTAAAGAGCTTATTCTAAATGTGTGAGAGTTGAGATGAGAAATCCATGGGATTCTTTTAATTTTTCACACGTGGAAATTCCTAGGCTAGAGCTTCCATTTGTGAATGCCACCTGAAATAGTCAAAGGGGAGGTCACTCCCTTCCATTTCTCTGTTATATTAATTTATGATAAATAAGTACTAGAAGTTGCAAAATTGTGGTGGGATAAAAACCCCAATCAATCACTCTTAAAGCCTGGTTTCATTTCTTAAAATATGTCATAGTCCGTATGAACAAACTCTCAAAACTGCAGTTTTATTCATAACTCTTTTTTTGTATTTTTAAAAACCTCATACAGACAGAAATCTCAGCTCAAGCTTCCAACTGGAGGGTGTGCTAGAGTCCGATTTCAGAATATTTTCTTCATTGACATTGTACAACTCTCTCCTACATGGAGAATTCTGAATAGCTGCCAACATATTTCTTCTCCACTTGATTTTTTTTTACCGTTAGGGAAGTTAAAATCTACAAATCAAGAAGTGTAAACAAAGCCTGAGAAGTTAAACACAAAGGTAGTCCATGAACAGCATTATCTCAAGGAACTCATTTTGCAGTCCTTAATGTCACTATGTTTCCTAAGAACATGGAGAAAAACATGAAGTGGGAGGGCACAAGATCCCCACCAACCTTTAGAGCAGCAGTCCCCAACCTTTCCAGCTTGGCAGACTGGCAGTGGGGGAGAGGATGGTTCTGAGCTGTAGGCGGGTGAGAGTGCATGAAGCACCATTTGCATGAGTGCCAGGCACACACACATGCCGCTGGAGCTAATGTTGCTTTGCGCATGAAGGCGAGTGTCCATCACTAATGCAAAATGGCACTTCGTGTGCGCGTGCACACACTTACCTGCTGCTTGCACAGCCCAGTTCCGAATGGGCCGCGGCCTGGTAGTGGGCTGCAGCCTAGAGGATAAACAACTTGTTATTCTGGTAGGCTCAAAACAGAAACATTGCTGTATCTATAAAGGTCTTATCACTGGCTGATTTGAGATCCAAATTACTAATCTCCTTCCAGTCTTCTTTGTACTGTTTTTCTTAAAAACTATTTTCCCACTCAGTTGACCAGATCAGTTCCAGCCCTACAAAGAGTACAGCATAACACTTTCAGTGCACTAAACTGCATGATGGGCCTATTGATCATCTGGCTTGTGAGACCTTGGAAGCATTCACCCAGATGTTTTCTTCTAAACGTATCTGCATAGTAAATTCCACACCTGTCCTGGTTTGTGATCTGTATGTGCTCTTTTGTCCGTGCCTTTAAATGCCTGATAAAGGCCAAGAGCAGCTGAACGTGTCTTTCACTTACCAAGCCTTCAAAACCACCCATTACAGAAGGCTCCTAACTTTTTAGGCTTTTCTTACAGGGTTTATGTGCTGTAATGGAATGGGGAAGTGCACCCATTAAACCACCGTGCCCTTCAAAGCCTTTAACAGCTTAAGCCACCTGGCAAGAATAGAAAGGAATCACATTTTGGTTGCCAAGTGAATAATCAGCTCATAGGTAACCATAATAATTGCAGCATTGGGGATCTGACGAAGAAGATGAGCTGAAAGTCCACGATAAAGAGCTAAGGGGCCTTCTTCTCTGGCCACAAGCTGGAGAGTTTGCACAAAGGAGCGGTAACGATATCCTTCCTCACGTAGCCGTGTTCGAACAACCTCTGTGGAAAGTAAAACAGAAAATGAGTGTAAGGATGGCAGGAAGCTTGTTATGATCGGATGGGTTCAATGGAGACCATGAAGCTCAGAGCAACTCACCATGTGGATAGGCAATGCACGAAGCACATGTTTTGGAGAAAGCCGCGGCTGCCATCAGCCCGCAGAAGTCTTGACCACTGAGCGATAAGACAACTGATGGAGTCAAGAGCAGCTGATGTTCCCTGAGTCGCTGCTTCAAAGCCTCGTAAAGCACAAAGTGAATCACTGTTTCAGTGACACCAGCATAGGAGGCAGTAACCCCGCGGTAAAAGCCACGCAGACCTTCTCTGTAGTAGACACGCATGGCACACTGAAGGCCACTGGTGCACCTCTCGTTTCTGCCCCTAAAGGAAGGAAGGAAAGATTTTGCTTCGTATTGTCAATGTCGCTGGCTATGCTTTTTCAATATTAAAAATGGGTATCTAATGCTGCAGCTAAAACTTGAATTCAAACACCTACATTCTGCAACCTATTTAAATCAGACAAATCAAGCAATTTTAAAAAATAACCTGTTTTGGAAGATTTCCTTTATTTACTTATCCGGAGCTCTGTTATCAGCTGCAGATGCCTTCCGGCAGGCATCTGAAGGTAAAACGGAGGCCGGGGCGATGCGTGTGAGTGGTGGCAAGTGGCCACAGAAGAAGTGGGCCAGCAGCGGGCTCCTGCTGGGTGGGGCTGTCAGTGCCACCGCCATGAGGTGAGTCAATAATTAGAACCCCCCAAAAAGAAGGCCTAGCTGTTTTTTTGGGGGTCAAAAGAAAATAAGACCTGGCTTTCTTTTTCGAGAAACATGGTATTTTACATAATGTAGACTTCAGGAGGCACGGGGGGACTCTGTAAGAACTGAAATTTTAACCATGGAAAATATTGTGCATATCGGGCTTCTGAAATGCCCAAGGCATTCAAGCATTTATTTGTAACTCTAAGGGAAATTTTAAAAAAGGCTGGAGTTCCTAGAACTCTGAATGTTGTGCTTAAGTGCAGGATAATCTACAGGTAGTCCTCGATTTAAAACAGTTCATTTAGTGACTGTTCAAAGTTACAACAGCACTGAAAAAAAAGGCCTTATGACAGTTTTTCACTGTTGCAGCATGGTCAGGTGATCAAAATTTGGACACTTGGCAACTAATGCATATTTATGACAGTTGCAGTGTCTCAGTGTCACATGATCCCCTTTTGCAGCCTTCCTACAAGCAAAGTCAATGAGGAAGTCAGATTCATTTAACAACCGTGTTACTAACTTAACCACTGCAGTGAGTTACTTAACAACTGTGGCAAGAAAGGTTGTAAAATGAGGCAAAATTCACTTAAGAACTGTCTCACTTAGCAACAGAAATTTTGGGCCCTAATTGTGGTCGTAAGTCAAGGACTACCTGTATTTGTACTCTGATTAGTTGTAACAGTTGACAAATCTCCCTTTTTACATTTGCAATTAGTTGTTTTAAAAGCAACTAATGTTTTTTATGTTTCCTGGAAATGATCCAGGTAATGCACATGACTCAAATAGGATCCTGTACAGGTGCAATTCCCACTGCCCTTACCTGCGCTCCAGTTGCATCCTAGTCTTCACTAACCAGATAGGATTGGTCAAAGTGGCGGATGTGATGCCTGCAGACAGCAGATGAAGAAAAGTCAAAGGGGCCAACATAAAACATTGATTATAAAAGTCCTTAAACCTGAACATTATTTCAAAGATTCCTCCCAGGTAAAAAGGTTGAGAAAGGCTGATGTATACTGATGTATATACTGATCATTCACTAAGGGTAAGGCATTTAATGATTAGTGGCAACCCATATTTGTATGCATGGGATATTAATTTACCTGCACAGGCTGCTGAAATCATGTGAACTTTCTTGGACTCTGGCATAAGCACCGTGTTGAGTCTCTCCTTAGCTCCCGAATATGCAGCAAAATAAATGGCCCTAGAAGTAGAAAGGGGAAATTGCATCTCAAAACCCAAGCAAAGTTGAATTTGGATGACAAACCAAGAAAACAATATAAAGGCCATGGGCTATTTTAGAGTCCACTGATGCCATGCATCAAAAGGACCTGAACTCTCTGATAATATGTAGGTGCTTACAATAAGAAGCTCTGTAAAGTTATGCTTGGATCATTAGAGATAAATTACCTGTTCCATCAAACCATCTTACCTGGAAGGAGCAACTCCAATAAGATTAGGTCCCAAGCCTCGAAACAGGGAGCGAACACCTTCCTTCTCTAGAATGATTCTGTTCAGAAAGGAGTAAATGAGCACATTACTTTCTGTCCTGTCTTTCAAGGTAGAGGAGAGTTGGAAATTTCTGAGAACATCAGCAAGGCTCCCCATGTAACCAGTGGTGGGATTCAGCCGGTTCGGGCCAGTTTGGATGAACTGGTAGTTAAATTGCTGGCTGGCCCCCTCCCCTCCCCTTCCAGGAGTCCCCACGTGCCCCATTTTGGCTCCCAGGTAAGTGCAGGGAGGTCTACTAGGCCCATAATGTGGTGCAGGGGGGTGCGGCATAGGCTCCCCGCAGCACATTTTCGCTCCCAGGAGGCTGCAGAGAGGCCTACTAGGCCCAAAACAGGGTGTGGCACGTCCACCCCCCCCCCCCCGCGGTCCATTTTTGCAGGAGGCTGAGTGCTGCCTGTCACATCCCTGGCCACGTCCACCATGGCCATGCCCACCTAGCTGGTCATTAGGGCAGAGAACCAGTTGTTAAATTATTTGAATCGCACCACTGCATGTAACACAGATCTGTTCTCCCACATTGTTCACCTTAGTAGTTCAAGAAAGCCAATCCTGGGGAGTCCTGGGCGGACAAATGTTCCATTCACTCCTTGCAACTGTACTGCAGGTAGGCAAACAGGTCTTGGGGCCAAGGTGGAGGACTGTAGGCGGGTCTTCACCACTTCCAATGGGCAAGTCAAAATGGCTCCTGCTGTTCCTCCTAATCTGTGGGAGTACAGAAAAGAAATGCACAATCAACATGGTTCACCAATCAAGGGCATATTACACACACACACCCAAAATTGTCAAAATTGATTGAGCATATATTTAGGGACAAAAATATACCTGCTATCTGTTATGTCCAGTAGAAAATTTAGTCATTCATTGTTTGGCATATTAACCAAAAGGACAATAAACTTCTGTTACCAAAGATAATTTGAGATGAAGATAGAGAAAAAGAATCAAGAATCCCTCATTTTATTCTGACTGCAAGCTCAATTAATGCATCTGTATTTAAAGCATCTTATTCTTTGATGCTTTAGAAATGTCTAGAGATTAGACATTTCAGTTAAGAATGATAATCAAAAGAAAACTGATTGGGAAAGTAGGAATACCGTATGTGTGACTATGTCCACCAGGACTGACACAGGAGCTCTCACCATTTTCATCTCTCTCCTATATTTTTATTTTCTCCATGGACTGCTCTGCTGTATTAATATGCGTCAGCTTCCAGATTTGCAGTTGATTAACATGCTGACGTCTTGGTTCCATGGTTCCAAGCAAATGCCAAAGGGGGGGAGAAAACCCAAACTCGTGAACTTTGCTTCTAGAAATTGCTCAACAAGCTTTATTTTGCTGCCTGCATGTCTTGCCACAGCTTGCAGGATTTCTGCTACTGTGCACTTTGGCAACTGTTCTTTACCCCAGTAAATAATCGGTAGTCGTCCAATAAATAATCTTCTTTTTGTTCAATCTTTAGCCATATGTACTATGGAATTGACTATGTTCAGGCAATAATGCAGCTTTTGCTATCTTATATATGCATAAATATTTATATCCCAACTTTATCTTGTACAATTCAATATGGTATACAGAATGCTTTTTTCTCTTATTTTTTTGCACAACAATTAACAACTCTGTGATGTAGGTTGGTGTAAAAGAGACTGGGCCAAAATCACCCAGCTGTGTTTCATGCCCAAAGTAAAACTAGAATTCACAATCTCAGAGTTTCTAGTCCAGCTTCTTAATCATAACACTCAACTTCACCTTGTGATTTGCTAAGAAAAAGCCTTGTTAACTAGCAATTGGGTAGGTTTACATTCATCTGCTTGTTTATAAAAAAAAAAATCATGCTTAGAAATTACTTTTTGGTGCCTGTTAGTACAACTTTTTTTCTACTTCGGTATAATTTGGGCTTCTACAATTGCTGGATATTTTTTAACACTCTAAGACAAAACTTGCTAATTCTAATATCTCTGGCAGTATGGGGAACTCTTGCTGACTCTTTAACCTTCCCCTCTGTAGTCATCTGCCCCCATACTAGCAGAAGAATGGCAGGAAGAAGGAACAGCAGTTATAGGAGCAGCCTCCATTAAGCTGGCCTCTGCAAGCTAGCTCCAGAGAGAAAAGGAAATGGCAAGAAAATGTAATTGCACGGAATAAAATCTGGGCTACACAATTTCTCACCATTCCATTAGTGAGCAAGGAATGAGTGGCCAATCATAGAACCAAAAGTAACAACACTGAAGTGGCCAAAGAGGTAAAATAGACTATTGGACTGAAGAATATCGAATCTAAGCAAAGCCTTTCCATAGGCAGAATGAAACCAGGAAGACAAAGGGGTTTAGGGCGAAAGGCTCAATAGTGGCATAACTCCCCGGGACCAATTGCAATCTCTTACCATATCATAATTATGGAATCTAAAGAGATCTCAAGGGCCCTGCTTTGATTCAAGGACTTTAAGGAGGATTCAAGTCACAAGTTTGGTATTGTACACATCTGTATATATATGTAACTAGCAACATGTGAAAAAAGGGAAAAAATTGTAACCCATCCCATTATTTTTGGTTGAACAAGATCCTAATCTGTATTTTAATTAATGTAGGAAACCAGAAATGGTGTCAACAGGCTCTTTTCTTTTTAATATAGCACCGTAAGACAAAAAAACCCCTGCGGGCTGACTTCCAGGGTCATCAACAATGAATATTGCATAAGGCCGCAGTTTGGACAGAGATTGCGTCAAGTCCAAAAGGTAGCTCTAAGCCAGATAACAGAAAAATCAACTTGGGATCTTGTGGAAAGATGGAGAATGAAGAGAAAAAAACCCATCCTGGGGTAGTCCTTGACTTACAACAGTTCATTTAGTGACCATTCAAAGTTACAACAGCACTGAACATAGTGGCCGTTTCTCACTTTCATGACAGTTGTAGCATTGCCATGGTCACGTGATCAAAATTCAGGCACTTGGCAACTGACTCATATTTATGACGATTGCAGTGTCCCGGGTCATGTGGTCACCTTTTGCAAACCTTCTGACAAGCAGCCAATGGGGAAGCCAGATTCACTTAACAACTGTGTTACTAATTTAACAATTGCAGTGATTCACTTAACAAATGTGGCAAGCAAGGTCATAAAGTGGGGCAAAATTCACTTAGCAAATGTCTCACTTAGCAACAGAAATTTTAGGCTCAATCGTGGTCTTAAGTTTAGGATTACCTGTAATGTAAATTGGTCACAGGCACTTAAATTAATCTTGACCAGGATAGTAGCACAATATGAACAATTCAGTGCCAAGTCCTACCTAGAGGAGCAGCTATTGTATATTAATTTACTACATCAAAACCATCAAGAAATCATATGAAGTAAGGGTTGGACCTTAAAGTTCATCTAGTCCCACTCTATCTAGTGCAGAATTCTGGTACTATGGCTTCTACAATAGCATCTGATTAAAGGAAAGCATCTGATCCAGGAAAGGAATTCTGCAGCACCTTCATACCTTTATTGGTCTATAAAGTTTCACGGCATTATTTGTTCTTTTCCTCAATATAATGGAAAGTTATACTGAGAAATTATAATTAACTATGTAGCACTGAAGTGCTTTTTTCAGATACCAGCCAGTGCAAAGCACAGAGAGTAGCAAGATACCAGGGCAGCTTTTCAACAAAACTCTAATCAACTACTAGTGGAGAAATAGACTCTCCCACATAATCTCTTTGCCATGCTTCCCTCTCCAGAGCTGTAGGAAATCATTTCAGCATAAAGCATTCTTCCCCTACAATATGCTCTTAATATGCATTCACAGTAGAGCTCTATGGGTAGTTGTCAATTTACGATCATATGTCGCCCTGAGTCTTCGGAGAGGGGCGGCATATAAATTTAATTAATTACATTAAATTAATTAAATTTGTTTAGCAACTGTTTGAAGGTACAATAGTGTTCAAAAAAGTTATTTATAATAGGTCCTTGTACTTATGACCACTACAGCATTCAGGCACTTGGTAACCAACATATATTTACACTGGTTGCATGGTCCTGTGGTCACGTAATTACTGCTTTTAACCTTCCCAGCCAGCTTCTGACAAACTAAGTCAATGGGGGAAACTGGATTTGCTTAATGGGATTAAGCACAGGATTCTTTTAACGACAACGGCAAAAAATATCAAAATCAGATGTCAATCGCTGAACAACCACTTCACAGTGACAGAAATTCCCATCCCAATTGTGCTAGTAAGTCAAGGACTACCTAAATTGCACGACACAAAGGAAAGCGATAATAGTTCGAGTCCTGCTCAATGTCATCAGCCACAGGAAAAGCTGCCATTAATTGCCATGTAAAACATGTGTTGGGCTATGCCAAAGAGTTCCATCCAATTCCCCCTCCCCCCCAATATTTTGCCAAAAGGTCATTTGCATTTCAACCTAGATAACTGCAAAGAATGTGGGTTTTCTATGTCTCTTGGATGTCAACTAGCTATTGTCAGGATTTGTGCAGCCTGAATGTAAGTGGCTGCAGAACTGGAATACAAGAAATAGAGTCTGATGAGTGTAAAAGGAACTCTAATTGTAAGGCAACAACCATGTCAGCTTTCCAAGGTAGATCAGAGTAGGAAACCAATCATGCAGGCCAATATTATTTTTATTTGGAAAGAGAATAGAAACAGTAGTGCATGAGCATAGGCACCATGGTAACAGTTTCTACGCTAAGAGACAGAATAATTTCTATAGCAGAAAAATATTATTTGTACTTAGAGGATTCTTTGCTGAAAAATGCTGAAATACTGTTATTCGGATTCTTCCTATCCACACCTCCTCTTTCCTCGGCTCAAATATCAAGGAGTTCCCTCTGTTTATGTTTGGTTTTCACTGATAAAACTTGGTAACTTATCTTTGGGGATCAAATCTTTTCAGTCCTCGTGGGATTTTGTCCCCAAAATAGCAGAAATATTAGACCTGTGCTACATTTGGCCTGTGGAGGTGGGTGGCAGAAGCAGGGGGCAGATATCATTGGTGGGAGTGCCAGCAGAACATCAGTGGTGGCAGCCCTTCATAACAGTCCCAGTTTCTCATGTGGCTCCTTGGGAAAATTAATTGCCGACCCCTGAGAAATATGGTGGGTCAGAAGAGCAGATTGTGACAGTGGCTTGAAAACTGGAATAGCATGACTCACCGCTACAAACTTTCCAGCAGTCATACTGGGAACTCATGTTGCCAAAAATGGCAATTAATATTCCCTCCACTAAGCCATGTGGGGGCTTCAACTCCCAGAATTCTGGGAATAGATTCCACAAACTTAAAGTTGTTTAAGTTGAAAAACACTGGGGGAATAATAATGGCATTTTTAAAAAATATTCAGGCATAGATGCAATTTCCACACATATATTAAACATGTCAGATAGCCTCTCCATCCACAAACTACCCCATATTTATTTTTAACTTTTCTCCAAATATGCATCTACTCCTCTTTTTCAGCATTTTTACAGCATTCACAACTTACTTTTCATTGTTTATTGCTCTAAGTCTAAGCAATGCTTCAAAACAAAAGGAAATAATTCAAAACTTTCTCTTCCAGCCAGTTGCATTAACCTGAGCCCCATCCTTCTTTCTGGTTTCTGTGCCTGGTACTTTTCTGCCTGGTACCCCTGTGCCTTGGAAGACATTAGCATTTTGGAGCGTTCGTGTGCTCTAGTTGAGCTTTTCTTGACCTTCAGGACAATTCCCAGCATTTCTAAATCTCTAAATAAAAGACAACAGTTCTGAAGAACTGCCAGAGTTATAAATGACTGCTTTCAGGAAGCTAATCGAAGAATCCATCTGCAAAGAATAGGTTAAGCGGGAGAGTCAGGGGAAGGCATAGGGGAGGTGTACACTGACTTCATAGCCAATCTTGTCCAGACCTTAGTCACACCCCCATCACTGGTGTAGTTTTAAACCTTCTCTAAGTTGGGCAAAATAAATTGATCTCTTATTGATTTCAATAGTAGTGAAGGGATGGGTACTTGAAAAGCTGCCCACCTGTTCACAGTATATCCGGGTCTCTTTCTCCAAACGTGGCTAGGAGGGCAGGGTGAAAAAGGATACCTCTGGCTAAAAAAAAACGTATGGAAAATTTCCTACCAGTAGCATTCATCCTGACTCTGCTACTTGAGTAGGGGAAAACGAAATTTCTGGGAGTTTCTCAGAGTCGCTGCCGGCTCATTTTAACTCATCTCACCAACAGAGAAGCTGGTGTGCAACAAATCCTAACTCAGGATCATAACGAAAGCTGAGCAGCAATGCCGCTAAGAAAGCAATTGATTCTGCACACTGTCCAAGGAAAGAGACCTCTAGCGAAAGTTCGTGCAGCTTTCGCGCCTTTACTAAAATGTATACGTCACTGGTTCACAGCGGCACGCAGCCCAGCCAATTTTTAGCAATGTTTAACAGTGGTGTTCAGAACCCCCGCCATGCTTATTAAGAGATGGCCAGGACTGCGAAGGTCACCTAGCTGGCAAGCACGTGCTTTGGTCTCGCCCGAACACGCTGCTCTGGCCAGCCCAGCCGTCTGCGCTGCGCTGCAGCAAATGCCGCTGGGCCAAGAGGGCGTGCGTCGGAGCCCCACGCGCAGGATCCCCGCGACGGGTCTTGCTCGGAAGCCCGTAGGCTTACTCACCCGCCTGCCACGAGATTCAGAGCCGTGCTGTGGCGGGCCATCCCTCTTGACTCGCGCCAATGTGCCCGGCTGGGCTCCCGCCGAAGACTCATTCCGTCCACCCGTCTCTTCGGCACGCCTGGTGGAGCCTGGATTGCAGTGCAGGCTTTTTTCTGCGCTCCACAAGGCCCGGCTCCTTTTTTGGAGTCGCTGCAGCCTGCGGAAATCCTCGTCCGATACTGCCGGTAACGCAGACTTTCTCGCGCGTTGGCTGGTAGGGCGGGCCGAGGGAGTGTCACAAGTCCCGCCTTGCCCCGGCTGACGCAGGACCGGCGCCTCCTTCTCCGCGCAAATCGAAGCTCTCGGCGAGTTTTCAATTGCTTGGCTCCACTTCCTCTGGGCAGCTTCTTCTATACTCAATCAGGATAGACCGGAAGGGACCTTGGAGGTCTTCTAGTCCAGCCCTCTGCTCAAGCTGGAGACCCTCTAACCATTTCAGACAAATGACTGCCCAGTCTCTTCTTAAAAACTTCCAGTTGTGAAGCACCCACAACTTTTCAAGGCAAACCGTTCCACTGGTTAATTGTCCTCACTGTTAGGAAGTTTCTCCTTAATTCCAGGTTGCTTCTCTCCTTGATTAGCTTCCATCCATTCTTGTCCTGCCCTCTGGTGCTTTGGAAAATAAATTGACCCCCTCTTCTTTGTGGCAGCCTCTCAGGGTCCCACAGTAATGACAGGTGAAGCCACTGGGAGAAGGAGGGCCGCGATTCAGGCCTGCTTGAAATGCCACCAATGGACAGAATTGCTTTCTGTCGCCAGGTAATTCGAGGCAAATAAAGTGGAAGTTGTCGGTGCTTAGTTGCATCTTTCTCACATAATAATCCAAAAATGCTACTGCATCATTTATTTATTTCGTTTGGCCTAGCAAAATGCAACATATTTTGGGGTACTATATACATTAGCCTCGTCGTGGTGCATCCTGGCTGCTGGATCTCATAAGGATTTCCCAGCAAGACGAAGCAGCATGAATATCAAACATAAAAAATGGCTCCACTGCTACAGCAAGACTCTGCCGCTGAGTTTAGGAAGGGGTCGAGGTGACCCCCCCCCCGGTTAAATGGTACGGTCCGGCTGGCTCATTTGAAGCCGGCTCTTTTGTGCGTGATTGTGATTGGCAGTTGTTGTCCGCTGTTGCTGCAGCTCCGCCTCTTGATTGCAACATACGTCTGCTCAAACTGCTTTACGGCGGCTGAACTCAAGTTGGTTGGGTCTGTTTTTTATGTCGCTGAGCTGGAATATACCTGTAGTATAGAAGGGATTTTAACAGGACTGGTCTCTTACCTGTTTGACCTAAAGGGGACGAGCGGAGAGAACCAAAGTATCAGGAGCTATATTTAATGTAAAATCGGTGAAAATGGTTTGAGGGATAGGATGAGATTTTTATTTGTTTTGGAGAGAAGTCAGAAGTTTTTAATATAATGTTTGATATTATAAGTTTATATATAACGGTTTTAATATAAAGGCAATTTTATGGTTGGGAGGCGAGAGGGGTAAGATTTCAATTGGGTTTGAGGTGGAATTTCGGGAGGATAGTATAGTTTTACTATTGAACATTTATTGTTCGATGCAGGTGTCCACTCTGCAAAATTTGAACATGTTCTCCCAGAATTTATAAACAGGAATTAGAAGGCCTAAGTGAAGACCTTTAATTGACTCAATTATTTATGAAAGACAGACCATCTCTGGTGTATTTTCAAAGTACTTCCCAAAATAGGGAACTGCCTAGCTGAAGTGATGTTAACAGTTCAAAGTAGTAATTGCTATTTATCTCTGCATAAGTTTTATACCCACAGTTTGTACCATAAAGGCTGATTTTATTACATTCATTATTCAACTGTTAAAGAGGATAACTTAATACAAAAATGCTCATTTATTAAAGTTTACAATATTAACTTTAAAATGCCCGCAGAGACTGGTTACTGAGCCTCCCTTCCCAAGACTTGTGGGCTAACTTTAGGCCCAAATAACTGAGCTGAGGGTGAGAGTGCTTGTTTTTTGGATTAAAGCTGACTTTATAAGCAGTATTACACATATGGAAAACTACATACCTGATCTGGGAAGCAGCTCCCCATTCTCCTACCATGCAGGGAGTTTGGAGGTGACTCCTTGCCAAGAGCTAAAAGCGCTATGTTACTCTGCAACCACTCAAAAAAAGTCCTTTTCCTCCTGTCCTTTGGTTCTTCCTCTCTGCTTTCGAAAAATCAAAATTTCAAGAAGTAGAAAGGAGATATAAGTTAGGTCAGATGTCTTCTCCATGCAGATGGCTTGCAACAAAACACCCCCAAGTTGTGTATTCGTACCATAAGGAAACTGCCCCTTCTAGCAGGCATTCAAAGGGGAGAGGGGTGGAGTTAAGGGGCCAGTTCCAAATGATAGCAAAATATTTTGCACCTAAATTGCTTAAGCAAAATGTGATGTTACTATTTTGGAATTGCACCTACTGGTATATGTTCTGAAAGACTTGAAATGTTGAGCAAATCTAAACTTGCTTAATAGTTGATGCTTAAAACAAAAAGGACATAAAATTGTGTCTGTGGTTGGGTGCCTTTGTTTAGACCAGACAGACATGAATGTTAAAACATTGGCTTTGTGGCTTCTGAGGGAAATCTCCAAAATAATGACAAATCACCTTTGTATTCTCAAAAGGCATGACTATTGTGGGAAAGTTAGACTTTTGCTTTGATGATTATAATACAATTCTCGAGATGTGAAGAAAAGGGATGCAAATAGAAAATCAGAACGAATTATTGTAATTGTGCCACACATATTGTATTTTGAATGCTATTCTGTCTTACACATATTGTAGGACAGAATAGCATTCAAAATGCAGTTGCCATTTTACCATTTGATACTGAAGCTCTTGGTGTGAAAATTTATATTTCCACATATATTATTCATATTAAAGTTTTGTGACATTACAATTTAGCATATAAGGTGGGTTGCAACCAGGCAATATGAAATTTCTCTCACCTCTCTCAGTCGAAAGGATCCATTATGTATTTAAAGGACTAAGAACTATTTTAAATCACAATAAAGGCTGTCAATTATCAATTATATTTTGAAACACAAGTCATAATTTGTTCATGGATAGCTCAATATGTTTAATAAAATAATTGTGAAGGTGTGAAAAACAAATGACATTATACTAAAAGTAGATTATCAACTAAGGTATAAACGTGCCAGGAGAAAAAAAAAATTATTGCACAAAGAAAAACAATACGTTGTTGTTGATTTGTTTCAAACCTTTTATGGAATACGTTAAGGGTTTTTTTATGGAAAAGGTTTTATCTCACATACATTTTTGGAAAACAAATGAAGGAGCCAAGTCTCCCACAATGGAAAATGGTGAATGTTCTTGCCTGAGGTTAAAAAAATTAATATAACTAAAAATATGGATAAGCTGAAACATGTCTCTAGTCCTTTGATGCAGTAATTTTAGCATGTGTTTGTGTTAAAAAGGCTGATGTAAAACTGAAGAAAGGGGTCCAACTGTTTAATTATTTCAGTGAAAATAATATTTCAGTTGCTAATTTCATCAGTGCTGACTGTTTTCTTTTGTGTGCCTGGAACATCAGGTCCAGAAGAAAGACTTTTTGATAGTAAAAATAGTAAAAGTAAAGTAAAAGTAAAAATAAAAGCCCTCAAATTTTGAAGTAAGCATTCTGTAGTGAAAAATAATTACCGTATGTTCAAAGAGCAAATAAGGTACTATTGGGTATGACAGCAGTTTAATTACACAAGTATATTAAATGAATGTAAAAGGAACAGCTGAATGTCTATTTGTATCAGCCTTTTTCAGCCTTTCAAGGTCACCCATGTCAAGAAACAGATACTGCAGAGATCTCTGGACTGCTGCTTTAGGTTATATAGGAATTTCTTCTATGATCTGGACATTGTGGCCAACATATCGGTGAATGAAAGCTTAATATAGCAAATGCATGGCAAATTTTACTACTCTAATATTTCTGTGGATACTCATCTTTCTGTTTCCTCTTGATGCTCATGTTAAAGAGTGCAGGGAGGAAAACAGGTTTGGAAAACATTTAAGAAAAGAAGAAAGATTCAGAATTTTAAATATAAAGTTGAAATCAAAAGTTTTTCTCTTAGGATTATTAAATAAAAAACTTGGGAAAAAGGAAGACTGTTGTTATATACATTGACCACTGAGCGAATCCGATCTGCGCAAAAATGGAAAGGCATGTCAATTCCCACAATGGATGAATGGATAAAAAAAGTGACAGAGTTGGCAGAAATGGCTAAATTAACTGCTTTAATTAAACAAAAGATCATATCCAGTTTGTTTCCACTTGGAAACTGCTTCTGAACTTTATGCTTTAACAGAAAAAAAAATGAAACTTTTATTTTAGATTTTGATTATTGTGTTTAGAAATGGCTAATACTAAATATGGAAAGCAAAAAGTTGTGACTGCAGCTGTATTTTCTATTCTCTTGCATTGAAAAAAGGTGGAAGATATTGGGTTTTTTTTTAACCTTACCTCCTTTCCTTTCTTTCACTTTTCTCTATTCCCTTATGATCTTTTAAAAAAAATGTATTTTATAATAAACTTTAATAAAATTCTAAAAAGAAAAAAGAAAAAAGGCATGAAAAATGGCATGGATCTATCCATGAAGTTATCAGGAGTGCAATGTGAAGATGTTCCCTTTATGATACACATGTAGTCCATGACCTACTACTATAATTGAGCCCAGGGTCCCCATATGTTCACACCTGATTTTATGACCTTTTTTGTAGGGTCATTAAGTAAACCCATTTTCTTCAATGGTGGTTTTTTTTTTTGCTGAAAACTGAAAGTAAACACTGGAAACTGGCAAAAGATGCCAAAAAATTGTTGTCATGTGATTGGGGGACATTGTAACAGTGACAGTCATAAATGCCAGCCAGTTGGCAAGTATCCAAAATACAGTCACATGATTGGGGGGCTGTGGCCATCAGAACTCTGGGACCAGGTTGTAAGTAGCTTTGGGGTGGCGGTGGCCCCATGGTAACTTTGAATGGTCACTATGTGAGGATTAATTGTAATTAGTCTTTATAATATGGCCTATCTATAGCCTATATGTATATGAAATTACATCAGAATGCATAAAAGACATTAATATTTTATTAAAATAAAAAAAATGGTACGGCAAATCTGACATTCTCAAGGCATGTAGTATAAAGCAGTTTAAGGTAACTAGCTGATTAACAGCTGTATCATGATCAAGGCTCTAATGAGGTTGGACTGCTGGGCACTTCAATGGATTTAGGCAACCAGAACTCTGATGGGTTAATTCTAAGCAAACTACGCCAGTTATGATAATAAATCCTTTTCAAATTTTCATGTACAAAACAGGTAGAACAATATAAGCCTGCAGGAAACTAGGGAAAGAATGAGGGTCCAGGGGTTTCTGAGGGTTCCTAAAGGGACAAGTCTTTATGATATCTTTACCATTGGAAGGCTTTAGCACATGTTCATCATTGATTTCAGCAGGTCAATACAGGTACTCCTTGACTTACAACCATTCCTTTAGTGATTGTTCAAAGTTACAACGGCACTGAAAAAAAGTGACCTATGACTATTTTTCACACTTAATGACTATTGCAGCATCCACATTGTCACATGATCAAAATTCAGATGCTTGGCAACTGGTTCGTATTTATGACAGTTGCAGTGTCCTGGGTTCATATGATCACCTGTAGCTCAGGGTTGAAATGAGGACCCCTCATGAGGACCCAGGGTTGAAATATTCTCCTTTATTGGGATCACCTTTTGCAACCTTCTGACAAGCAAAGTCAATGGGGAAGCCAGATTCGCTTACTCTAACAACCGTCTAATTAACAACTGCAGTGATTCATTTAACAACTGTGGCATGAAAAATCATAAAATGGGGCAAGCCCACTTAAGTGGCTCATTAACACAAATTTTGGGGTCAGTTGTGGTTGTAAGTTGAGGACTACTGGTAAGGGCTACTAGGAATAAACAGCAGGAAGAGAGAAAGTCTTAAGGGGCCAAGGTCAACCTTACTGGGCCAAGAGCAGATCACAACTGCCAGAGGGAGGTGCAGAGATTAAAGGAACATCATAGAGGGGGATTTTCCATGGGATCAAGAAAATCTTCCAGTGGACAAGTCTAGTGTTTTCATAATCTAGACCACTTTTTGATCATAAATAGTATAAGATTAAAATGCAGATTATCATTCATGGTAACCAGGAAGAAAGTATAAACCACAAGAAAATAATGCTAATTCAAAATTGCAGAAGAGAGACAATAATCCCCCTTCTCTGTTTATCCCTTGCTATTTTTCCTCTTATACAATAAAGGATAGACCACGCAATTCCGGTCAAATTGTGCTACTCAAGTTTTCTTCTTTTTGAATTCTACAGGTAGAGTTATTGCCTAAAGAACTGCAAAATAAGGCACTCTTTGTAAAACTATAACAAAAAGATTTGCTACCTGCATTAGAACTAAACAGCCTTTTATTAGACTGCACCATAATGTGATATTTGTTTAAAATGTTTATATATTTCGTTTTAAATATTTTTCTGCAATTCAGTAAGATGCTCTTAAATATGTTCCACTGAGGCGAAGAGTATGTCTGCCACTTGGGGGTAGTTTTCATTTTCCAGAAGTGATTATTCTGATTACGGTTAGGGATTTATTGGGGTTAGGGTCTGGTAAAAGTGGTTTGTGGCATTCTGGGTCACTAATATTCATCTCCATAATGGAGGTAGATGAAAACTCACTGTATTTGTTGAGCCTTGAAATAGACAAACCTATCAGCATTTCAACCTTCCAGAAGTCTCCATAGCAGACTTCAAGTTTAAAAAAAACAAAAAAACAAAAACAAAGCAACTGCTTTGGAAAAGTGGGACTTTAATAGCACCATTGAACTTGAAATGTTGATCTCATCTCAGAATTTTCAGGCAATCTCAGAAGGTCTCAACAAACAATGTGGGTGTTTAACATATTAACAATTGTTAATTGATAATGTACTTTCACCTGTCTCAGATGTAACTTCCATCTGCATACCCACCCTTTCTTTTGTACCCCCTCCCCCCTCCCCCCTTCTCCCAATTTAAATCCTACATCAGCCTTGCCATTCCGATGTAGCTTACTTACAGCTTATGCTTGTTAATAATAATTTGTGTTAGTTAGAAAGCGGTACCATAGACAAACACAACTCTCCTCCTATAATGTCTGTTTCATAAAGTAATTGATTCTTTATGGGACCTCATAAATACAGGATTAGAAATGCCATTCAGCTGAAATAACAAAACCACAAAGTTATATAAGATATTTCTCTGTTCTGTTGCAGTTTTGGAGAGGCTCAATGCTAGGGCTCCATAGGTATAACCTCAAACAGAAAGTAGCCTCTCATCCCAGTTTCAATGTGCAATGCATGAGAATCTGTTGGATTGAGCTGTGTAAGAGTTACTTTGGTGTCTTCTTCTGGACCTGTTTTTTGCATTAAAAAGTGCCCCGTGACAATCTTACAAGAGTGGAACCACCCTGATGTGAACTGAGCTTTTCACTTAATTAGGAAGGAGTTTGCAGATTATTGTCTTCTAAATCTTTATCTGTCTGAGAAGTGACCATAACATTTAAGCTGCTTGAAAAATGATTTTTGAGACCTATGCTGGAAGCCTTATTAAGTTTGCAGGTACAACAAACAGGCTTGTCTTAAGCCCAATCAGGGTAGTGACCTTACTGTTCAGGATGTGTAGGACCTAGGGAATTAGGCCACTTGAATAAACTACTTGTGGACTAAAGTACTTTTCAGCAAAAAGTTTATGCTTCTGGAGAAGGTTAGTCAACAGATCAGCATCTTGACTATGGCAGCATTTCAGGTTTACTTTAATATACTGTTCTAAAGGACATTGTTCAGTGAACTTTTAACAGAAAAGTTTAAAGTTTAAAGAGACATTCTGGACTGAAGCAGTATGTAGCCCTACTTCCATCTGGCAAAAGGACTTGTGCAGGAAAAACTAAGAAACTGGTTAAATTAAGGTGACCAGATTTTAACATTGGTAAAGAGGGACATTGTGGGCGTGGCTTATTTTGTGGGTGTGGCTAGCTGATCATGTGACTGGGTGGGTGTGGCTAGCTGGTCATGTGACTGGGTGGGTGTGGCTAGCTGGTCATGTGACCGGGTGGCCATGGCTGTGCGTATAGGGTAAGGTGAACAGATTTTAACATTGGTAAGAAGGACACCATTGTGGGCGTGACTTATTGTGTGGGCGTGGCTTGGAGGCCATGTGACTGGGTGGGCGTGGCTAGCTGGTCATGTGACCGGGTGGCCATGGCTATGTGTATAGGGACTACTCAGAGGGCTGAAAAGTCATTTCTGACAGGTCCTCACACTTTTGACTGGTCCTCACACTTATGACCATCCTCACATTTATGCCTGTGCAGTATTCTTAACAACCATGTCACTCATTTCACAACTGCTTCTCTTCACCATGGTGACAAGATAGGGCAAAAACGTAAAATGTGAGGACAGTCGTAAGTTCGAGGACTGGTCAAAAGTGTGAGGACCAGTCAAAAATAACTTTTTCAGCCCTCTGAGTAGTCCATATGCACAAAAGGACTAACCAGAGGGCTGAAAAAAGTCATTTCTGACAGGTCCTCGCACTTTTGACTGGTCCTCACACTTATGACCATCCTCATATTTATGCCCATGCAGCATTCTTAACAACCATGTCACTCATTTCACAACTGCTTCTCTTCACCATGATGACAAGATAGGGCAAAAATGTAAAATGTGAGGACAGTCGTAAGTTCGAGGACTGGTCAAAAGTGTGAGGACCAGTCAAAAATAACTTTTTCAGCCCTCTGAGTAGTCCATATGCATTAAAGGATACAGCAATAGAGAGGGATGAAGGAATGGAAATTAGAGTAGGAGTGAGGGTAAGAGAGGGAGGAAGAGAGGAGGAGAAGGAGAAAGGAAGAGGAAGTAGGGAGGAGAAAAAGAGGGTGTGGGGAAGAGAAAGTAAGAAGGAAAGAAAAGAGAGTGGTGGTAGGTTTGAGGAGAAAGATTGCTGTACAATAAAAAAGATGAAAGGGAAGAAAGCCAACCCCAAGCAAATATAAAGATATTAAGATAAAGAATGAATTGTTAAACTTTAAAGAATAAAAGAGAACAAATATGAATAAATAGCAATAATTAGAAACACACATACAAACATGCAATGTATTTTCTTTGAACAGAATATTTGGCTGGTTCACAAATTTAAACAGCGTTTAGTCATTTCAATTAAATTTACAATTTCTATATTTCCTTTTTGCCATATTTATTCCTCATCTATTTTTTTAAAAAAACAATATTACCCTTCACCCTCATCTCTAATCTTAATCAAATTCAAATTTTCCCTTCTATTCTATATTATACCCCTTCCCATTGTCATCTATTTTTATATCCATCCTCACATTGGTTAATTATGTAATTATGTAATACAGTTGTTTAATACAAATTCAACATTTTAATATAAATCAATTAGTTATATAACTATCTTTTTTGTATATTAATCAATATGAACATGAATATTCCAATTATTTCCATGCAATCCAATTTCTTACAAATCAATTAATTATATTTACCAATAATAATAAACCAAATAATTTCCCCCATATATTCCTCCAAACCACAACTTAACCATTTCTGCTTTCAACACAATATACAATTATTAATAGTATCTCAATTATTACAATTCCCTAGTTAAATAGAGCTTTTTTTCTTTTGTGTTTTAAAATCTTGAACTCTCCTCTTTTGCCCGAAATTTCCCATTGTTTGCAGTTTTGTACCTACCTTTTTTGGTGAGGAAAAAGAAAAAGAAAAAGAAAGAAATCTCTCTCTGCCTCATTTTGTCATGTTGCAGGTTTAGTTTCGCTTTCGCCTTTGTTTTCAGTATAGCTGGGGGGGGGGGGGGAAATCTGCTCCAGGAACTTTTTGCAGCTTTTTGCAGCTAATTAACCTAGCGGAAGCTGTTAACGGGCTGTTTTTTCTATTTTTGCAGGCATGGGTCTATTCATTTTTTTTAACACTGATCAGCTGTAGGTCGGCCCTTTGAAGCCCCGCGGCAAGAGTTTAAAGAGTTTTTTTTCCCTCTAGCCATCAGCGGGGATTCAGGAGGCAGAATGAAAAATCGGGACTTTTTTAAAACGCCGCGGGACGCGGGACAAATTGCTCAAAAGCGGGACTGTCCCGCCAAAAGCGGGACGTCTGGTCACCTTAGGTTAAATTGAATCATTTGGCATAAAATCACTTCCTTAAATTGGTTTAGTGTTACAGTTCAATGGAGATCACTCTGCATGAGCCATTTAACTTAAACTTAGTTTGTTAGAAGAGTAAAAATGTAATTATTGTAAAGAAATTGTCACACAAATCCAAACATGTGAATCTTGTTCTGTTTTCCTTTTTGCCCTCTTTTTTAAAATCATCTTTTATTTTGGCTGTAGGTAATAGCCTTTATAACAAGGAACGATTAATTATGGTGGATGGCAACATTTGCTATCTCCAACCGAATAGTTGATGTAAAAGGATTTGTAGTTTTAACAAATCTAATTTGGGGAAAGCTGAGATTAGCTGCTACTTGAGAAAATAATAATAATTATTTTTTTTTAATTGAAAATGTTTTTCAAATACAAATTTTTCCCCCCTTCCCCCCCTCCTCCCTAACCCCCCCTCACCCTCCCCTCACCCTGTGGCTTCTCCAAAATAAAACCCAAGTTAATAACAGATTATATAATACTTTACCATCCTTTTATTCCACTCCCCATATACTGACCCTTTCTTTCTAACAATGTTATTATATCCCCCTTATACTATACATTTCAAAGCAACATTCAACTGTAAAATTATATAATAAATTCTAATTTAGCAATTTCATCTATTCAACTCATAATCTCCATTTCCACCTCCCCCATGCATATATCTCTTAAACTAACCTATCTCCACCCTTCTAACAATATCATTATATCCCCCTTATACTATACATTTCAAAGCAACATTCAAAGCAACATTCAGCTGTAAAACTATATAATAAATCCTAATTTAGCAATTTCAACTCATAATCTATCCATTTCCTCCTCCCCCATACATATATCTCTTAATTCAAATCTTTTACGTATATTGATATAACATAACATCCCTTTTCCTAAACTAAACAATCAGTAAGCTAACCTATCTCGACCCACTTTCCTACAGGTCTACATACATAATATTTTCAATATCTTTATTCTTCTGCCCATTCCACTAAAAAAAAAATTATTTACATATATATATAAAATCCTCAATTGGCTTTAAATTTGTAATACATATGATATCTTCTGTAATGTCTCTCAACTGGATTATGAATTCCATTACCCATGTTAGGGTAACATCACATCCTAATTCCAACAGTATATTCAGTATCTTCAATTACCATCTGCCCCCATCAATAATAAATGTTTTCATATATAAAAAACCACCCGAGTGACTTTATATTTATATTCCATATAGTGTCTTCTATAATGTCTTCCATCAAGATTATTAATTCCAACCACCGTGTTAGGGTAATAGCCAGATCTTCTGCATGCCCCAATCCCATAGTTCTCTTGCCTTATAGCTCAGCATAAACGTAATCCATTTGTCAAAGAATCCAAAATAGAAAGTTCCAATCCACTCAATTTAAGGCCATCTTCCACATCCCAGGAATACAGCACTGCAGAGATCTGTCATTCTCCTCAAGATAATATAAACCAATACTTTGCCTCAATTATATTTCTATATATTCAATCAGCTCTTAAGTAACTGACGTTACACTGTTGTTTGGTCTAAAAATTTTTATTTTGTAGGACCTGCTTCTTCTTTTCTTAACTTTTCGTGACTTAGATCTCCACCCTGGTTTCCTTTCTATGAGTTGTATATCAACTGTTTGATTTCCATGCTGGTCTATAGCTTGATAAATCATCACATTAGAATCCAAACTCTACTTCTAAGCTTTTTTCTTGAATCCTTATTAAATCATTTTCAATTCCTTGTATTTTATTATCCAAATTATAAATCTTATCATCAACTTCCTTCATTTTAGAGTCTATTTTTGAGTTTATAACTTCATCCATCTTCATAATTAGTTCTAAGAAACTTTTCATGTGTTGCTTCAGAATATCATAGTTTTGTTGAACCAACTCTTTAACTTCCTGTCTAAAATTTTCAAGATTCAGATTCAGTTTTATCATGTCTTGCCATCTCCTCCAGTAAAAATTTCTTTAGGTCTGTAAAGCCATTCTTCTGCATCTGCAAGCTCTCAACTTGTTCATGTGATTTATAAATGGGAGAACACCCCCCCCCAATGGTTTGGTTATCTGGCTTTGTCAGTTTTAGCGCCATCCTGCCACACAACAGATTTTTTTTCTTTTTCCTTTTAAAGAAAAAGACTTCTCTCCAAACAATATCAATAACAAATCTCTAAGAAGGAAGAAGCATGAAATAAGAATTTTTTCTCCTCACTTCTAACCAGCACTTTTGTTAGATACTTTGTAACTTTGTAACGTTATAAACTATTCAAACGGAAGGACTTTCGCTTTCAGCTTTTCTCAAGCCTCGGCCAGTTGCCATTTTAAACTCCTCCTTTCATCTTCTTTACTTTTAAAATCAGTCTTAGGGTTAAAAATACTTGCGGTTTAGAATCCCAGATCCGGATTTCATCCTGCTTGTTCGAATGATCTGTTAATTTCTTTAATTGGTCCGGTCCCATCGCCTGGCTCTGTAAAAGGTAGAGTTCTCCCGAAGCCCGGAGCAGCGGTGAGCGGAAATAGGGAGCCACAACCTGCTTCGTCCCCAAGAGTAAAAAAAGAACTCTTGGGACTTCGCAGAGGGCTCTACCTGCCCTCGCCTGCTCTGTCTCACATTTCCTTTAGGAAATGGAGTTTTTCGAGCCGCCTTTCAGATGTAAAGGTGGCTCTTTACGGGCGACGGGGCTGGCGGTCTCAGAGGACCGTCTGGCAGCGACGGAAGCCAGACCGGAAGCCGAGAAAATAATTATTATGAACAGATGAAAGGTAAAGCAGCATATTTTTATAAATACTTATTCAACTTGTCTTTTTTAATATTAATATTCATATTAATGAAGAAAATAATTCTTTGCAATAGGATGGGGAATTAGTGACTTTTGAGACATGATTTAAACTTTCATAAATATTCTTGCGATTTAAATCGGGGGCGGCGGCGTGGGAGGGGCGGCGGTGGCGGCTGTGGGCGACCATGGGTAGCGGCATCTGCGGCGGAGGATGGCGGTGAGTGATGGCGGATGGCGGATGGCGGTGGGCCTGGTTCCGGCCGGATGGCCCGTGAGCTTGAGGCCGGGGCAGCGCTGGCGCTGCTAGCTGCGCTGGCGCTGGGGCTGACCCTCGCCAGACTGTGGACCGCGGACGCCTGGTGGGAGGAGGGTGGAGTCTGTGGGACGGGGGTCCCGGTGGGGAGGCTGTTGGAGGTCTTGCGTCGATGACGATGGCACCGGCGGGACCCCGGTTGGCTAGCGGGTCAGCCGGAGTTTCAGGTGTCGAGGTTGGCGAGGGGTTCTATGCTGGTGGGGCCCTCCATCATGGTTTTGAAGAACTCTTGCAGATTAATTCCACCCCTATTTTAGGGGTGAGGTCCTCCTTATTGATATCATTGGAGGCTAAGACTGCAAATGGAACCCTTGATGGAGACGTTCCCCCCCCAACCTGTTTTCCATCTGCCTTTGTAAGACACTTTTGACTGACTGCAACGTGGACTTTTTTACTTCCGGAGTTTTGGGACCTGGCTCTGTTTTTCGTCCTGTTTCCTGGCTGTACGGAAGACAAGACAGTTATGGGAGGATTGATGGAGCCGGTTCCATACTACGTTCGCCGCTGATGGGACATTCATCTTTCAGGGCCAATAGGGCCAAACCACTGTGAGAGGGTGGTTTTGGACTTTTTCAACCTGCCTTGATTAGGATGGCCAACCGCTGTAAGAGAGTGGTTTGGATAGTTCCCCCAGTTGGACAGAACATGAGGACTCCTACCCATTACCGTGAGAGGGTAGTGGTGATTCTTCCGATTAACTTAGCCTTTCTTCCTGGACATTGAAGACCATCATTATAGACCCCTAGGCCATGTCTAGGCCAAATCTGTATTATCACTCCAGTGTTCTTAAATGTATTCTAGGGCGAAGCTTCTTGCGCTGTGAGACTCCCCCCTCGCGCAGGCTTGGCCCTCTATGTTATCGAGGGCCCACCTTAATGACGGGTTTTGGGACCCCGAGAGGTGGCACGTCGCAAAAAGGGGATTGAGGGTTTTTTTAAGGACATTTTTAAATAGACTTTTAAGGGGTTCTGGGGGGTGGAAAGGTTATATGGGTTTGGGGGAAAACCCACGGGGGATGGGAACTGGCCCGGCAGTTAATGGTGCCATAAGGGGCATGGACTCTGGGGGAAAGGGGACTGTTAGAATGCCCTCCGTTGAGGGCTTCTCTATTAATACGCTGAGTGGGAGGGGCAGGTATGGCGGGAGCAGGGGGCCGTATCATGTGGTGGGGACACACATTCGCTATCTCCGAGCGATTGCATGCCCTGGTCCCCTTAGCTCTTCCCATTCCCCAGGTTGCTTAGAGTCTCAGGGCCCGAGTCTCCGGCTGATGTTGTGTAATGCCAGGTCCATAGTAAATAAAGCCCCCCCCATTTGTGACCTTATTCAGGAGGGGGGAGCGGACCTGGCAGGTATTACGGAGACCTGGCTGGGCCATGGGGGGGGGTTCCCCTCGTGGAGATGTGCCCACCAGGCTTCCGTGCATTTCATCAGCCGAGAGCTCAGGGCAGGGGCAGGGTGGGTAGCGGTCATTCTAAGAGAAGGTCTTGATCCGAGGGAGACCACTGTACCTCAGATAGCCGGATATGAGTCCCTTTTTGTGAAGTGGGGTCGTAGGGTGCAGATGGGTTTGTTGATCACGTACCTGGCTCCCTGCCACGTGGCAACGACCCTGCCCGAACTCCTCAACATCATAGCCGAGGTGGCGGCTGATACCCCCAGACTTGTGGTCATGGGGGATTTCAACCTGCCATCTATCGGTGAAACGTCTGAGGTAGCTCGGGAGTTCATGGCTTCCATGAAGGCCATGGACCTGACCATTCACGGCCCTACTCACATGGGGGACACACTCTGGACTCAGTTTTTATCTCTGGTCAGTGGTTGAGTGGCCTTGATACAGGGGATATAGGTATTGAACCTTTGTCATGCTGACCACTCGCTCCTTTGACTTGACTTTCTGACCGCCGCACCCCGTCGCAGGGAGGCAGAGCCGGTCAGGTGGTTCTGCCCCAGGTGCCTGATGGATCCTGATAGGTTCTAGATGGAGCTTGGGCCATTTCCTGAGATTCTAGCTCATGACTCGGCTGAAGACCTGGTGGCTGCCTGGGATAGCGCAGCCGCCGGGGCTTTGGACCGGGTCGTGCCTTTGTGGCCTCTGACCCGGCACTGAACTCACTTAGCTCCTTGGTTCTCCGAGGAGCTGAGGGAGATGAAGCGCCAGAAAAGACGCCTAGAGAGTGGTTGGAGGGCCAGCCGATCCGAATCTGACTTGACACTGGTAAGGTCTCATATTAAGACCTACCTAGTGGCGATAAAAGCGGTGAAATCTAGCTATTTTGCCACTCTTATCGCATCATCAGATAACCGCCCAGCCACCCTGTTCAAGGTGACCCGCTCCCTTCTCCATCTGGGAGCGCGGGATGACTCCTTGCAGGGCCGAGCTGAGGATTTTGTACAGTATCTGTATGATAAAATAACTCAGATTCGGGAAGACTTGGCCGCTGACTGGGTTAGTTCAGATGAGATGACTGAGGCAGGCCTTGAGAGTGTTATCTGGGAGGAGTTCAATCCTGTGGCTCCCGAGGACATGGACAGGATCTTGGGATGGCTGAACGCGACCACATGTTTATTGGACCCATGTCCCTCCTGGTTGGTGCTGGCTTCCCGGGAGGTTACACGAGGCTGGCTCCAGGGGATTATTAACGCTTCTTTGAGTAAGGGTGTCCTGCCAGCCGCCTTGAAAAAGGCGGTTGTAAGGCCCCTCCTCAAGAAGCCATCCCTGGATCCGGCTGTTTTGGCTAACTATCATCCAGTCTCCAACCTTCGTTTTATTGCGAAGGTTGTTGAGAGTGTGGTGGCACGACAGCTTCCCCAGTACCTGGATGAAGCTGTCTATTTGGATCCGCTCCAGTCCGGCTTCAGACCTGGGTACAGCACGGAAACGGCATTGGTCGCATTGGTGGATGATCTCTGGAGGGCTCGGGATAAGGGTTACTCCTCTATCCTGGTCCTATTAGATCTCTCAACGGCTTTTGATATCATCGACCATGGTATCATGTTGCGCCGGCTGGAGGGACTGGGAGTGGGGGGCACCGTTTTGCGGTGGTTCTCCTCCTATCTCTCCGACCGGTCGCAATCTGTGTTGACAGGGGGGCAGCGGTCGACCCCAAGGCGCCTTGTTTATAGGGTGCCACAAGGGTCGGTCCTCTCACCCCTCCTGTTCAACATTTATGTGAAGCCGCTGCGTGAGATCATCCGTGGTTTTGGGGTGGAGTTCCATCAGTACGCTGATGATACTCAGCGGTACATCTCCACCCCAGACCATCCCAACGATGCCTTGGAAGTGATGTCCCAGTGCCTGGAGGCCGTGCGGGTCTGGATGGGGAGAAACAGACTTCAACTCAACCCTTCCAAGACCGAGTGGCTGTGGCTGCCAGCATCCCGGTATAGCCAGCTGGTGCCATCGCTGGTTATTGGGGGCGAATCATTGGCCCCCACAGAAAGGGCCCGCAACTTGGGTGTCCTCCTGGACGCACGGCTGTCTTTAGAAGAGCATATGACGGCCGTGGCCAGGGGGGCTTTTTATCAGGTTCGCCTGATACGCCAGTTGCGCCCCTTTCTGGATCGGGACTCCCTACACACGGTCACTCAAGCACTCGTCACTTCTCGTCTGGACTATTGTAACGCTCTCTACATGGGGCTTCCCTTGGGGTACACCCGGAGGCTCCAACTGGTGTAGAATGCGGCTGCGTGGGGGATTATGGGAGCGACGGGGCGCTCCCATGTGACTCCTCTCCTGCGCGAGCTGCATTGGCTTCCGGTGGACTTCTGGGTGCGCTTCAAGGTGTTGGTGATCACCTTTAAAGCGCTCCATGGCTTAGGGCCGGGGTACTTACGGGACCGCCTTCTGCCACCAATTGCCCCCCACCGGCCAGTTTGCTCCCACAGAGAGGGCCTTCTCAGGGTGCCGTCGGCCAGACAATGTCGGCCGGCGACCCCCAGGGGGAGAGCCTTCTCTGTGGTGGCACCTACCCTCTGGAACAATCTACCTCCAGAGATACGAGTGATCTCCGACAACCGGACTTTTCGTCGGGCCCTAAAAACCTATTTTTTTCAGTTAGCCAGGGTGTCCTGATTTTATGGTTGGTTTTAAAATTTGATATGGATTTTAATTGAAAAGTTTTAAATTACGGGCCAAATTTATTTAATTATTTTAAATTTATTTTTAACTTTTGTGTATAAATGTTTTTATCTTGGCTTTTCACCGCTCTGAGTCCGAAAGGAGAAGGACGGTATAGAAATTTGAAAAATAAATAAAATAAAATAAATAAATAAATATTCCATCCCCTGTGAAAATTAGCCTGGTATGTGTAGTGTTAAGCATGGTAATAGTTACAGTACATCAGAGTTAAAAACCAGTTCTATTTATGGCACTTTAAGTTCCTCATTATGCATGATATCTGTGGTTTCAAGTCCTCAAGATTTATAAGTGATTTGGATTTGATATCAAGGTTTTTTAGATGTTACTCAGAAAAAAGTTCCTAATTCTGTTAAGAAAAAAAGGTGGGGAAATACAATTATTTCACTCATTTCTTTACACTTTACTTTAAAATAGCAATTCCTTCCAGAGCCTATACCAGAGCCAAAAGTAGATGAACTGACCTTGCACTTGTATATTTTTTTGCACAGCTTTAATTCTGAATGCATTGGAAGAAGTTACTGAAACATAGTCGGATAAAATATCCACTACACTCAAAGCCGCGACATGGGTGTCCGGCAGTTACCTTCACTGCAAAATCATCATTCGATTTCTAAGCCGGTTTACTCGGGGTTAAACAAAACTGAAATCGTAATCTGACCCAGAAATATATATATATATATATATATATAGTTCTGGATCAAAATCAAATCTTCTCCGGACGTCAATATTCCCAACGTGGTTGGCTTTGCGTGGCAAAAGCTCCGGAGTCGCCGTTGCTTCCCCATTGCAGTTACTGCGGCGCTGGCCCTTTAAGAACTGTCTCCGCCTCCTTTCTTCTTTTTGCGAATGTTGTAGGAACGAAGCAGACACGGGGACGTGCAGGTACGTATTGCATTGGATAAGAGGAAGGGGAGCGGGAGATTCCCGGTACGTACCCCAGGTTGTTCGCTGACCCGATCCGGCTCACTTGGGGGAGGAGGTGGAGAGATCCTTCGCAAGGGCTCTATACGGCTGCTGGGAAATGCGGGCACTGAACTAGAGAGGAGCAAGGCCTTGGAAGCCTGGCGAGCTGGTTGGTTTCAGCCCCAAACCTTTTCCGGCGGCGGAGACTGGCTATTCAGTCGAGGAGGTTCTTGAAATCAAGTCTGGCTTGCGCTCTCGCTTTCGGCTTTTTTCAGTGCCGTCTATTCGGATAGTATAGAAAGCCTCTTGGTGTCTCAATTGACACCGTCCTGGGAAAGCTCCAGAACTTGGCTTTCAGTCTAGCTCGCTTCTCGGCTTATATGAAGTGATCAAGATGCGTGTATACTGGTGATGATTCAGTGGCGGCTAGGTAACACTAAAGTCTAGCTTAGATTTTGCCATTGATTAAACGTATGCTGGAAAGGGAATACTCTCTACGGCCGGGTTTTCTGGGTTAATATGTTTACGTGAGATGTGTTTGTTATAGTCACTTAATTCATCTGTGGGTGTGTAGGTAAAATGTACTTTGGAGTGGCTTGTAATTGTAGAGCTTTAAGCCAAGACTTGTGCAACATGCTAAACCAAATGATAATCGCCATAATTTGCCTTAGCATGTTGTATGAACACAGACATTATGCTTTGACAGCCATAGTGTGTGCTTTGCTGGTTTATATAAACTCCAGTAAACAGGAATAATGTCAGTGTAAGTGGTGTTTGAGTACCATTCTAACAATAACAGTTGGGTTTGAGCTCCAGCTCAATTTGTGGTTACTGGGGGAGGGGTTGGGATGAGGGCTTGGATTAATCACCCTGACATTGTGATTTTGTATTACATGATGAGCCGCACCATGTCTTGTGCTGGCCATAGATCAGACATCTGCTCACTGATCTAATAATACCTGATATAGCAAGGTAACAAACCATAGTTCATTGATTGTCATTTTGGGCAGTAATGGTTGGTTAGCCGAGACTTCCTGGATTATCTTTTGTTGTTAAGTAATGTCAACATTAATCACTATAAAACTATATATTATATATTTTACTCTGTTCCCCCCAAAATAAGACATCCCCTGATAATAAGCCCAATCGGGCTTTTGAGCGCAGGGCAATAAGGCCAAGCGCTTATTTCAGGGTTCAAAAAAATATAAGACAGGATCTTATTTTGGGGGAAACACGGTATGTAAATAGGTAAGCACACATATAAAGTAAGTAAATATATGGATATGACTTAAATAAATCTGGATATGACTTAGATAGATTTTAGGAATGGTTCTCCAAAATTCTTTACTTCTAGAAGGGAAATTGATGTCTCTGTTCCATCTGCTGCAGCAATTGCATTCCATGATCCCTTTTGAAGTTGCCCCACGAGGTAATCTAATCATGCAGACAATTTTATATATACTGTAAATAAATATAATCTGTGCAAATGTTTATTCCTTGGACAGGTGAGGGTCGTGTGGGTGTCACGTTCTCCACCACCTACCATGGCAATGAGGGAGTTGGTGGAGCCAGAGTGTGGGGGTTCTAATCCTCTGATGAAGCTGGCTAGCCACTTCACTCAGGACAAGGGCCTGCAACAAGAAGGACTCCAGGGCTCCCTAGTGTGGCCTCCCACTGGTCCAGTAGCAGATGTGGTAAGTTTAACACACTTAGTCTGTTTAGGGTGCTATTGCTCTGTCTTGCAATAGGTATAAAGCTGATTTAGGATTTTAGAGGCCCTGAAATGAATTCAACTTCTGGTGATGGTACAAAGCATTCAGTATGTTGATTCATGTCCCATTTCTGGACTTTCTGCTAATCACTTTGATGCCATACATCCATCTTGTCTGTTGTCTCTATTGCCTTGCATTTTCCTCAGTTTTGTACAGAATATTTTTTCCTATTGCATCTATTTTTTATTGCATCAAAGAGTATGAATTTCACCTTTGTTTGAGCCAGGACTTATTAGTTGGCTCCAACAGTTCACTGTACCTTTAGAAACTCTCTCTGAATCCATAGATTGAAGATATCTGTATTCTCTTTTTTTCATTCTTTGTCACAGTCATCATATACTGCCATTTAATTAGGAATTTTAGATATAAAATGCTTTTATGTTTGAGTTTATAATTGCACTAAACTGTAACGTGTGTAGCTTAGCACAATGAGTTAACTCAGCCATTGTGGCTTATTCAACAAATTATCATTAAAAGAATGTGATTTAATACAGTATATAAATTCAGCTGTGAATCAGATCGTGGAATAGTGTGGCTTGAATGGTTTTAGGTTTCTTATAGGGTAATTATCACTACATACGTAGGGTCAGTAGACTTTGAAAAAAATTTTTTCACAGTGGTAGTTTCAAGAACTGGTTAAAAGTTGATCTGGAAAATTCCTGCTTCAAATCTCATATTTGCCACAGATATTTTATGTAGACACAATGTTATTCAGACGAAGGTAGGTTCACATTCATAGTGCATGGATGGAACTGAAAAATGGTAATAAATATTGCCAATAATCTGCATATTTAGTCCTGCAGGGATCCTTCCTGGAGGATGGGTGGAGAGAGTGGAACCACAGTTATATCTTCTTTTCCCATGTACAGTTCCATCTGGTTTAAAATTGACCATTCTCATTGCCTAAAAGAGTTGTACAAGACCAAAGTGAAATGGAACTTCAGAGGGAAGAGGAAGCTTAAAACAATAACCTCATCTCTTCTGTTCTCTAGGTGCCCAAACCTCTTGGAAGAGCCACTGGAGATGATGTAAGCCTTCCCATATGTCTTGTTTCTTTCTTCCTTGGCATCCTTGACTTGTTCTATGACTTTATTTTCCTCCTCTAATTTACATTTGCCCATGAAAATTCCTATATCATTTTCTCTGACAGCTGGTGGCAGAGTTCCTTCAAGAGCAGAATGGTCCCATGCTCTCCCGCGGCCCACAAACATTCAAGATGGATGATCTGTTGGCTGAGATGCAGGAAATTGAACAATCTAATTTCCGACAGGCCCCACAGAGAGGTAAGTGTGAACAGGGAAGAGCCAAACATCTTCTGGGCAAAGGCAAGTAGGACAGGCTCTGGTCTTTTGTTTCTAAAAATAGATGGAGAGTGCTGTGAATTATAGAAAAAAGCAGTCTGGTAGTGGTCTCACCTGTATGGATTGGTGTGTGTGTTTGTGTGTGTATTGGGATGCTTATTGGGACTCATTCTTGTTCCTCAGCTCCAGGGGTGGCAGCGCTGGCTCTCTCGGAGAACTGGGCACAGGACTTCCTTGGTGCATCTGATAATGCAGTTGACGTTTCCGCAGATTATGATGATGCCGATTGGTCCCAGGAGTTCATTGCTGAGGTTACAGGTAAGGCTGCTATTGGGAAGATGTGGGCATCTCTATTGCATCTAATGGAGCAGGGTGGGAAAAACAAAGCGCCTGTAAACAGAATGGGCACAGGAATGGCAGTATAAAGGATCTTTCCTGCATAGTTTCCTGTTTCCCTGAAAATAAGACCTCCCCGGATAATAAGCCCAATTGGGCTTTTGAGCGCATGCTCTAAAATACTCCCCCTCCCCGAAAATAAGCCCTCCCCGAAAATATTTAAACACATGCACATCCGGTCCCGCCATTTCCTCTGGTTATGATTAGGGAGACAGAGCTGGAAATCAGGTAAGATGGCAAGAGGAGCCCCATCTTGCTCCATGCGCCCCAAAATAATAAGACCACCTCGAAAATAAGCCGAGCGCTTATTTCGGGGTTCAAAAAAATATAAGACAGGGTCTTATTTTCGAGGAAACACAGTACTAAAGTATATCTCCTTTTCCCCATGCAATTCTTGTTTACCTTCTTTTTGGCACTCTTTTTTTTTTCTGTCTTGCCTTCTGAAGACTAAGTCTGTAGGCCTAGAAAAGTATGTTTTTCTAGAAAACATGTGTTTCTAGAAAAATACATTTTGAGAGGTCAGTATAGCATATTAACAAAGGGATTCAGGTTTAATTCCATTCTCAGCCATGGGATAAAAGGGAGATCCCCTACTTTGCCTTAGAGAAAAAATAGCATATAAATCTAATAATAAATTCTGGGTGTGTTGCAGTTAAAATAACAATCATGTGCCACCTGAATACATGTTTATTGTAGCATAGGATTTGCTCAACTAGAACTTCTTTGAATACATAAATGGCATTCTGAATAGACAGGTAATTTTTCAAGACGGTCTTAAAGGTACAATTGTACTGCCTCTTAGAGAAGGAAGATTGTGTGATAAACTTTCTTGGAATCTTGTCCTGTTATTTGCGTAGTTAAATGTTTTGTCTAGTCTTGTTATATCCAAATTAAATATGTTGCAAGTCACTTTTTTTCCCTTTGCCCTGGTAGACAAGGCTGAATTGCTACTGGGGCTCTGCTTCAGTCTTATCTGTGTGCTTTTCTGATTCCCTTCAGCTGGGTTTTTGAAATCATTTTCCCAATCCCAGTTGCATTTCTCTGAACTTTTTCCAAATTAGAATGGGTGATGGTGATTAAGATAACAATGTCCCAGCTGGAACACCATGGCATAATTTTATGTAATAGCTCATATTTCTGGGTATTAGCTAGCATATTAGCTCTAGGGCATTAGCCTAGATAATTGAAGCTGATTTTGAGTGGGATAGTAGGTATTTATGTGCAATGATACTTGATAACGCTTGTTGCCTTTCAGTGCCTCTTCTTCCTTCTCCCAGGCTGTTCAGTTAACTTACTCTTATCCCATTTCTACATACGGTAGATCCATTATCCGTGTCTCCTGCCAAATGGGCAGAAGAGTATTTGGAGCAGTCGGAGGAGAAGCTGTGGCTGGGTGAATCAGAAGATCAGACGTCGGCTGATAAATGGTGAGTATCTCTGTGGCTTCTTCCCATAATTACATGTGAACCCCTTGGACAGACTCTTATTCAGATACCTGGTAAGGCTTTCCAAGTTCAACATTGGCAGGTCCATTTTTGCCATTCAGTAGCTTATCTTTCTGAAAATCCAGCGGCAACAGGAGTGCCGGGATCAAATGGTCCTCAGTTCAGAGGATTTTTAATAGTGGGACAGAATTTCAGAATTTATGAGATTCTAAACAACGGAGGTTTACTGAAGTTTACTGAATTGTTGTCCTGTATTAGTCCTGTCACATTGGAAAGAAGTACAGGTATTCCTCACTTTACAACATTAGGTGACTGTTCAAAGTTACAACAGCACTGAAAAATGTGTCTTATGACCATTTTTCAAAGTTATGATCTTTCCAGCATCCCCATGATCATGTGATCAAAATTCAGATGCATGGCAACTGTTTTACACTTATGACCATTGCAGTGTCCCGGGGTCATGTAATCACATTTTGCAACCTTCTGACAAGCAAAGTCAATGGGGAAGCCAGATTCACTTAACAACCGGACTACTAACTTACCAACTACAGTGATTCACTTTACAACTATGGCAAGAAAGGTTGAAAAATGGGGCAAAATTCACTTAATAGATGTCTCATTTAACAACAGAAATTTGAGGTTCAATTGTCATATGTTGAGGACTACCTGTACAGCATTTTCTTAAGCACATTGGGTTTCCATTGCTGACTACCTGACTATCCAGGCTGTATATTGTCTCTTTCTTGATAAATGTATAAAATACTCTGAAGATGGATTAGATTCAGCAATTTTGAAGAGTTGAAAGCCAAAAGTTGGAGAACACACATGGAGTTTACTTTTTTGTCTTCAGTGATGTGTGATATATGTTCAAGGTGGACTTGTAATACATACAGAGTCGGACATTCAAGTTCAAATGCAGCCATGCCTTATCTTTTGCACTCCTCTTAACTAGTGAATTAGCAATGAGGCTGCTTGCATAAACTCTGATGGCAATTCATTTCATAGCTTGCCCCCACCTTCTGTGAAGAAAGCAGAATTAGAAGCTGATGTCAAAGACAATTTGGCATGCCGCAAAGAGGGGGCTGCGGGGTTTTTTAAAATTGTCCTTGTCTAAACTTTTAAGGGGTCCGGGGAGGGGGGAGGGGGGTGGGATTGGAATTAGGGCTGTGGGTTTGGGGGATAACCCACCAAGGGGAGGGTCGGGCTTGGCCAGGACGTTCGGCGGGGGGTGGGGGACCCGGAGGGGGTCGAGCTGGTCCAGACTGTGTTTTTACCATCGGTACTGTGTGTGGGAGGAGTAGATATGGCGGGAGCAGGGGGCCATATCATGTTAAGGGAGCACGCACCCGCTGTCTTCAAGCGGTAGGGTGCTCCGGCCCCCAAGGCTCCACTCGTTCTCCAGGTAGTACAGACCTTCAGGGCCCGGGCCTTCGTCTGATGCTGTGCAACGCCAGGTCCGTAGTAAATAAAGCCCCCCTCATCTGTGATCTTGTTTATGAGGTGGGAGCTGACCTGGCGGGTATCACAGAGACCTGGCTGGGCCCAGAGGGAGGGGTCCCTCTGGTAGAAATGTGCCCACCAGGTTTCCACGCATTCCATCAGTTGAGGTCACGTGGGAGGGGCGGGAGAGTAGCGGTTATTATTAGAGAAGGCCTTAGGCCGAGGGAGACCACTGTTCCTCAGACGGCCGGTTGTGAGTCCCTCCTTGTGAAGTGGGGCCACGGGGTTCAGATGGGTATGCTGATCACGTACCTGGCTCCCTGCCACGTGGCGGCAGCCCTGCCCGAGCTACTCAACGTTATTGCCGCGGTGGCGGTGGATACCCCCAGACTTATGGTTATGGGGGATTTCAACCTGCCATCTGTGGGTGAGGCGTCTGAGGTGGCTCGGGAGTTCATGGCTTCCATGACGGCCATGGACCTGATCCAACTAATTCATGGCCCTACGCACACTGAGGGAAACACACTGGATTTGGTTTTTGTCTCTGGACAGTGGTTGAGTGATCTCGAGATAGGGGATATAGTAATCGAGCCCTTGTCATGGTCAGATCACTCGCTCCTTCGCCTTGACCTTCAAACCGCGGCACCCCGCTGCAGGGAGGCAGAACCGATAAGATGGTACCGCCCCAGGCGCCTGATGGAACCTGATAGGTTCCAGATGGAGCTTGGGCCAATCCCGGAGGTTCTGGCTCACGCCTTGTCTGGAGACCTAGTGGCCGCCTGGGATAGGTCGGCTGCTGGGGCCCTGGACCGAGTCGTGCCTTTGCGGCCTCTGACCCGGCGCTGATCTCACCTGGCTCCTTGGTTTACCGAGGAGCTGAGGGAGATGAAGTGCCGGAAAAGACGCCTAGAGAGCTGTTGGAGGGCTAGTCTTTCTGAATCCGACCGAACACTGGTAAGATCTCATATTAGGAGTTACCTAGTGGCGATAAAAGCAGCAAAATGCACTCATTTTGCTGCTCTTATTGCGTCATCAGATAATCGCCCGGCCGCCCTGTTTAGGGTGACCCGCTCCCTGCTCCACCAGAAAGCGCGGGAGGACCCCTTGGAGGGAAGAGCCGAGGATTTTGTTCAGTATCTGCATGACAAAATCACTCAGATTCGGGCAGGTCTGGACTCCGACTGGATAGATCCAGCGAGGGTGACGGAGGCAGGTCTTGAGACTGTTATCTGGGATGAGTTTGATCCTGTGACCCCAGATGACATGGACAGGATTCTGGATAGATTGAACGCGACCACATGTTTGTTGGACCCATGCCCCTCCTGGTTAGTGCTGGCTCCCCGGGAGGTGACGCGAGGCTGGCTCCAGGGGATTATAAATGCTTCGTTGGGTGAGGGTGTCTTCCCCGCCGCCCTGAAAGAGGCGGTGGTAAGGCCCCTCCTCAAGAAGCCTTCCCTGGACCCGGCAGTATTGGCTAATTATTGTCCAGTCTCCAACCTTTGCTTTGTTGCGAAGGTTGTTGAGAGTGGTTGCGCGACAGCTTCCCCAGTACCTGGATGAAGCGTCGTATCTGGATCCATTCCAGTCGGGCTTCAGGCCTGGGTACAGCACGGAAACGGCATTGGTCGCGTTGGTTGATGATCTGTGGAGGGCTTGGGACAGGGGTTGTTCCTCTGTCCTGGTCTTGTTAGATCTCTCAGCGGCTTTTGATACCATCGACCATGGTATCATGCTGCACCGGCTGGAAGGGTTGGGGGTGGGAGGCACCGTTTTATGGTGGTTCTCCTCCTTTCTCTCTGACCGGTCGCAGTCTGTGTTGACAGGGGGGCAGAGATCGACCCCGAGGCCCCTTATATGTGGGGTGCCGCAGGGATCGGTTCTCTCGCTCCTTTTGTTCAACATTTATGTAAAGCCGCTGGGCGAGATCATCCGTGGTTTCGGGGTGAAGTACCATCAGTACACTGACGACACCCAGCTGTACATCTCCACCCCAGACCACCCCAACAATGCCCTTGAAGTGATGTCCCAGTGCCTGGAGGCCGTACGGATCTGGATGGGGAGAAACGGGCTCAGGCTCAACCCATCCAAGACCGAGTGGCTGTGGTTTCCGACGTCCCGATATAGTCAGCTGGCACCATCGCTGGCTATTGGGGGCAAATCATTGGCCCCCACGGAAAGGGCTCGTAACTTGGGCGTCTTCCTGGATTCACGGCTGTCTTTAGAAGAGCACTTGACGGCCGTGACCAGGAGGATTTTTCATCAGGTTCACCTGATTCGCCAATTGCGCCCCTTTCTAGATCGGGACTCGCTACACACAGTCACCCATGCCCTCGTCACCTCTCGTCTAGACTATTGTAATGCTCTCTACATGGGGCTCCCCTTGAGGTGCACTCGGAGGCTCCAACTGGCGCAGAGTGCGGCTGCGCGGGTGGTTATGGGAGCGGCGTGGAGCTCCCATGTAACACCTCTCCTGCGCGAGCTGCACTGGCTCCCGGTGGTCTTCCAGGTGCGCTTCAAGGTTCTGGTTACCACCTTTAAAGTGCTCCATGGCTTAGGACCTGGTTACTTACGGAACCGCCTACTACCATCAATAGCCTCCCACCGACCAGTATGCTCCCACAGAGAGGGGCTCCTCCAGGTGCCGTCGGCCAAACAATGTTGGCTGTCGGCCCCTAGGGGGAGAGCCTTCTCTGTGGGGGCACCGACGATCTGGAACGAGCTCCCCCCAGAGAGCTGAAGATTCTTTTATTTCATCAAGCTGGCCTCGCCTAAATCTTCTCCCTTTTAAGTGCAAATTTTAAATTTTAATGTGTTTTAAAATATGGGTATTTTAAACTATGGGTATTAATTCAGCCAAATTTATTTAATTCATTTTATTCGATTTTAAATTTTTATATGTATGTGTTTTATTTCGTGGCTGTTCACCGCCCTGAGTCCTTCGGGAGTAGGGTGGTATAGAAATTCAATAAAATAAATAAATAAAGTATCCAATAGGAGCAGCTTTCAGACAGTGAGTGGGTACACTGTATTCCAGAGACCCATATATTCATATCTAGACAAATGTTTCCAAAATGTGCCTCATGGTATTTGGTGCTGAATTTGGCATCCACTTGAAATACTGAATGATGTTATCTAAGGATTTGGGGTAAGATCAAATTCAGTTTATATTTCAACTCTGCTCAGATTCAGGTTTGACTATGTATGCAGTGACTAAGATCAATAGATGAGAAGAAGTTTTATCAAGTGAGTTCAGTCAAATAAATGTCAGTGTTAATGTAGGAAATTCATCTAAATAGAGATAATTGTTGCATATCCCTTGAAGGACCTTGTAGACAATTCAAGGTAGCATTAAATCCAGCCTTATCTTTGGATGTTCAGGTGGTATCTGTGTTACATGTTCATTTTGGTTGATTCCCAGCTGCATTCTCTTTTTGGGTTGTATTCAACTACACTTCATACATTTAAACTAAGGTATCAATTGAACTAAGCTACTACATTTACCTGGGCTAGATAAGTGAAACACATTTTTTCAGAGTTTAAAATATTCTTTAGGAGCCAGTTTATTCTGGATGCAAATCAGTGTATTTGTGTACTCCTTGAAGCTTCCAGATAATAAAAAGCTTGTTTGTTCTCTTATGTCTCTGTGTGAACACTAAGATCTTTTTAGGGCCTTCTTAGGGAACGCCTGGAACATAGACTTTTGTCTACTTACCCCTAGAAACAAAACAGTTTTGTTATGGTTTGTGAATTATTTTAGTTATTTTACAGTTGCAAGAAAAAGTATGTGAACGCCTAGGGATTTTTTGCAACTGTATATTTATGTTGTAAGGGTTGAGGTTATGTGCTTCTAATTTTCTTCTGTAGATGAAATTGACTGGAGTTTGTTTTTTATTTTATTTTTTATGTATTTGTAGACTGCCCTGATCTATGTTAATTTTTTAAAGTTAAAATTTCATGTTGTGTTTTTATGTTAAAATTCAAACTAGGGTTTGAATTGCAAACTGGAACATGGGATAAATAATAAATAAAAATCTAGTACATATAAACCGATGGGTCAAATCACTTTTGAACATAGCATTGTTTTGGTTTATCCTGTCTCTGCCTGGTTTGTTCTGGTTGTAGGTATGAGGAATACCAGCCTGAAGACGATCTGAAAAAAACAGCTAATGATTTTCTTTCAAAAGTGGATGATCCCAAGCTGAATGATTCTGAGGTAAAAATGTGACTGGCATTTTCTTCAAAAGGAATAACGCACAGTTGTAAGGCTGGAGAGAAAATAATTGTGGGTATGTGCATGCCGGCTTATTTGGTCCTATAACTCACTTGAACACCACTAGCTAGCAACATTTTCAGCTTCAAGGGCCATATGTGTACTCTTATACCAGTGGTGGGATCAAAATTTTTTTACTACCTGTTCTGTGGGTGTGGCTTGGTGGTTGTGACAGGGGAAAGATACTGTAAAATCTCCATTCCTTCCAGAGAAGGTTACTGCAAAATCCCCATTTCCTCCCGATCAGCTGGGAGTCGGGAGGCAGAGAATAGATGGGGGCAGGGCCAGTCAGAGGTGGTATTTACTGGTTCTCCAAACTACTCAAAATTTCCACTACCGGTTCTCCAGAACTGGTCAGAACCTGCTGAAATCCACCTCTGCATTATACAGACAAGCCCCCCCCCCCGCCCCTTCTTTGCTTCTTTGTGCCTCGTCTTTTCTTCCAGATGTCTTGGTTTAAAGCACTCAGTGTGCATTGCCATGAATCATCTGGGTTTTCTCCAGCCTGCTGACCATCTGACTGGTTGAGTTACCAGTGGCAGCAAAATGAAGGGAGAGGGCTTGTTATGGGTTACACATTTCCCACCCCTGTTGAAAAATGGAAATGCCAAGGTTTCCCACCCTCTGTGCTTGGTTGGATTGATTTACTATTGTTACCTCATATGGAAAATGAAGGATTCCACATCTCTTGATTTTCTTAAGGATAGCCTTTCTTATCTCTGGATGCGTTGGGTTTCAAAATTTATCATCTTCCAGCCAACCTAGCAGTTCTGAAGACTACTCCATTTGGGAAGGCTGTCTTAGAAGATTGGTGCTTCGTTGCCAAGAGTGTAATATAATGGCTATAGTTTTAGAATTTCTCCTAGTGAAATCCTTGCTCATGTATGAAACCTGCTGGGCAATTATGAGTAAAACTCATTAGGAAATGAGGGGTTAAATGTAACCATGCTTGGGACCTTCTCTCTGCTGCAGCCTTCTGCCTTTCATCAGTGAATCCCTTACAAGGCATGATCATCTTAGTAGTTCTTGTCTTTAGTGTCATAATGGAGTTTTTCGTAACACAGACACCCTCCCCTGCTTCCCCTCTGCAATCATTCATGATAGAACAGCATTCATTTTCTTAAGGATTACTTAGGAACTGTCAGGCCAGATTTACTCTTGTTGTCAGCGCAAGATAAATTTCGGATGAGACTGGGTGAAAAGGGGTAATTCTGTAGCAGGACTTAACCTGGGTTTGGGGCTTTATGGTAACTTTTGGGAGGGTTTTCTAGAGATTTATTGCTAGCGTTGTGCAATTATTTTAAATTACCACTGATTCCCATGTGCCCAGTAAAGCTGAACAAATCTCTTGCCTTTTCGTGAAATGTCTGCTCAGGCCAGATGCAGGCTAACCAGGCAAAAGATACATTTTGGAGGTGTAAGGACATGAATAATGACGATCTCTACCTGTGTCTCCTTTCTTCATGCAGTTCCTAAAATTTGTTCGCCAGATTGGAGATGGGAGGGTATCCATCGAGGCCAATCGGGTGACCATTAATCCCAGGGACCAGGATAAGGCAGAGCAATGGGCAACTGAGTTTATTCAGCAGCAGGTAGGATTCCTGGCTGCTGCTTGCTGCTTTCAGCAGGAGAACTCATGGCAGCTTGCTCCATATAGCCAGTAAGTGGTTTTGGGGCCCAGAACTGAGCAGAGCATCTGTAGACAAGGAGCAAGACAAAAGTCATTCCCTTCATAATTCTGTTAAAATAGCCTGAATGTTGTATGTTGCTTTCCATTATTTAGCTGTCTTTTGGAAGATTTTTTCCTCTCTGTCTTCTCTTCTTAGGATACATCTGAAGCCTGGGTAGATCAATTTGCACACACTGGGAATGCGCTGGACCTGGATCCAGAATTTGAGCAAGCCAAGACTGCCGTGGAGGTAATGGGCATGGCTCTCCTTCTTCTGCCATAGGGAGACTTTTAATGCATTTAATTGAGGAAACTGGATATTTTCTTTCTCTCTCTAGTCAGATGTGGATTTTTGGGACAAATTGCAGGCTGAGTGGGAAGAGATGGCCAAGCGAGATGCAGAAGCTCATCCTTGGCTATCAGAATATGACGATCTTGCCAGTTCCACTTACGACAAGGTACTGATGTAGAAGGAATGCTGTGTTTTGTCCTGTCTGTCCCTCACTTTTCTTTTTGTTTTTTTAAAATATGTTTTATTTGTTTTATTTATATAACATTCAATTTTCATCAAACTGTATGTGTTCTGGGTACAGTTATGTTTAGATAATCACATTACACATCTTTGTTGTGATATTCATCACCATCATATTGATAATATAATAACATTAATACTTAACACTTAACATCATCTTCTTTAACAACTTTCTACTTTACCATTTCCTTTTTTTATATCTCCTCCTTTCTAATTTCTGTTTCTGTTATCACTTTTCTTTTTGATTGTACAACTCTTACTAGTTAGTGTGTGGATAGCAAATTTTATTTAAAAATAAGGTTGAGAACTAACAAGCTGAAATGCTGTCTATAGAAAGCATAAATAGATCCTTATTTTAAAAAATAACATGGAGTAAACAGAGTGTAACTTTTTCTTTGACCATATTCTTCCTCTCCTGCTAATTGTACCTCCCTCCAGATTTTTCTCATTTCAGTGCATCTTGGCTCTGGGTGGTCATCCAAATGCATCCTTCAGTGGCATGCCAGTTCGGACCCCCCCCCCCCCGCCCCCAGAGCCAATAGAGAGAAGCTGGGCCCTGAGGCAGGCGGTGGGGCCAAATTGGCAAATTATTCAAAGGGCACATTTTGAGGATGGCTAGATGCAGTTACCTGCTTCCGTCTTCTCTACAAGTGTTAGTTTTTCATCATATGATTTCTAGAATTTTGGAGGCAAGAGAGCTATGCTCATTTTACTGCAGAAGGTAGAAGGTGTGTCAAGAGATGGAGGATGCTCTCTGCTTACTTACCCCTCTGCACCTAAGACTCCACTTACCTTCTTCAATGCTGTCCCACACTCGCTGATTAATTGGCAAGGAAAGATGCACCAGTCTGGGCTTGCAAGCAGAAGAGAAAAGCAGATGGACTAGTCCTTCCTCTTGTTGCTTAAATAAGCAGCAAACTCTGCTGTGGAGTAGCCACGTGTCCCATCTCTTTCCTAACATCCGGGGAGCAGCCTTTAGAAGCAACTAATGTTTTGTTCTCCCTTCCTTGTAGGGATACCAGTTTGAAGAAGATAACCCTGTACGGGACCACCCACATGCTTTTCAGGAGGGGCTGAAATGTCTGGAGGAGGGACATCTCCCCAACGCTGTCTTATTCTTTGAGGCTGCTGTGCAACAAAAGCCTGACCATATGGAGGTGAGTGAAGGAGGGCCAGCAGCTCTCGGCTTATGTCAAATGGCAGTTTAGCCCCTGTGTGCTGCAGGAAGGACCAACTCTGATTGCGTGAAATTAGATATATTCCTTTGTGACGATTGTAACTGGAGGTGGGTGTTCTTTACTTGGGTGCCAAGGACTCGTATATCAATCGTTTCAGTTGGCACATTCTAAAAATGGAATTCCTGGTCCAGAGAATTCACCAAGTATAAAACTTTAGTAAAAGATCCATCCAAAGGTACAGCAGAAGCAAAGTCAGTTCTGAGGTTTTCCCACGAAAACTGGCATAGGTAAAACTCCCTTTTCTTCCCTGGTCTACCCACAGTTGACTGTCCACCAATTACATGCAGTGCTTTTGTTTTGGGAAAACAGTCTGAGTAGTTTCAAAAATTCTCAGGACTTGACCTTGGTGGGTATCTCCTCTCAGGCCGCAGAAGGCTCTCATGCATTCCTTAACCCTCCCCCTTCCCTAGGAATTTATCCCTTCCCCCCAAAAAACCCTTCCTGTTTCTGTTTGGCAAACTGTGAGCTAAAATCAGGTGCAGGTAACGATGAAGACGAATCAGTTTTGACATCATGTTCCTCTTTTGCAGAACTGGAGCAGAGTTGCTTCAGATCAGACTTTAGTTCTTCAGTCTCCTTCCTGGACAGTGCTGGGTGCGTGCCACCTTCTGGGTCATGATTTCTGAATGTTTTCCCCAAGCCGGGTTAACTATGAGAAGGAAAGAAGTGGCTGCTTCAGGCACTAATTGGGATTTTGCCTTATACCTCACCCTTCTGATCCATTCTGATCGTTCCCCGAGCAGCTGCTTGAGAATGCTGAAGTCAACTGGCTCTCTGGGCCAGCTGGTTGCTTTTGATGTGCTATCAAGTGTGCGTCTCCTCCTCCCCAGAAATATTTTCCCCCTGCAGTAACAAAAAAGATGGGGAGGAGAAAAGAAGGTTTGCAAAGATCGGCCCCCTCTTCCATGCAGCTCTGAACAGAACTCTTGTTTTTGTCATGTCTTTGTGTTAGGCTTGGCAGTACCTGGGAACCACCCAAGCTGAGAATGAACAAGAGCTTGCTGCAATAAGTGCCCTCCGACAGTGAGTAGCCTTCCTGACCAGCAGAAGTGTGAGGCCTTGGGACCTTCCAGTGTGGTAGTCCAAAGTCTAAAGGCCAATGATGCTGACTGTTTGAGGATGTGTGGTGAACTTAAACTGTACCCTTGCATCTTCTCCTCACCTGAAACAAAACTAAATCCATTGTTTGCAGCTGTCCCTTTGAAGTGGAGTCAGCAGGAGTTTCTTTCTTAGCACAGAAAGAATTGGGTTGGCAAATCAAAGGGATAGGGTTGTACCAGCTGCAGATGCATCAGTTGTATCCCTTAGTGTTTTACCTGTATGATTTTCCCCTAGGTGCCTGGAATTGCAGCCCGGAAACCTCACTGCACTCATGGCTTTAGCTGTCAGTTTTACCAATGAATCGCTGCAGAAGCAGGCATGTGAAACCTTGCGTGACTGGTTGCACCACAAACCGGCCTACGCTCATCTGATGGGAAAAGAACCTGAAGGGGAAAATTCTAGCCCAGGTCTGGGGCCCTCCAAACGTATTCTGGGTTCCCTCCTAACTGAGTGAGTCTGCAGAATGAGCAATAAATGGGAACTGGGCAAATGAAGCAAGATGGGACTGGCGGTTGCCCTTCCTACCACATTCGTCTCTTCGCTCTTCCCTTCCTCAGCTCACTTTTTCACGAGGTGAAGGAATTGTTCTTGGCAGCTGTCCGTAGCAACCCCGATGTGGTGGACCCTGATGTGCAGTGTGGTCTGGGTGTTCTCTTCAACCTGAGTGGCGAGTATGAGAAAGCTGTGGATTGCTTCACTGCTGCCCTGAGCTCACGGCCAAATGTAAGGAAGGCACGACGGGGGGAGAGGAAAAGGGGTAGCAGTAGAAGGTGGCATTGTTTTCTCGCTTGAGGCTGCTTCTGACTGCAGGAGTCAGTTCTTAAGACTCTTCCATACCAAAAGTGATATGGAAATCGATGGGAAAATACCAAAAGTGGTATTTCCCCATCAATTTTGAAGTGCAGGTCACTTGATGCGACAACCATCTCAGTAAAAACTAAGAGAAGCATTTAGGAATGCTATCAAAAGCTAGAGCACTTCTGTCATTCTCAAGCAGCCTTTACCACAATCTTGCAAAGGAGGTGAATCTGTTTCCTTTGGCCATGACTGATGGGTGTGAGAGAGAAATCTCTGCCCCCACCCCCAAAAAGGCTATGGCAGAGCCAAGAGCTGGTTTTCTTTTTTTTAGTTGTTATCTCAACCCCTTAGCTAACCTACTTCCCCTGCAATCTTTATCCGTTGAAAGGAAAAGAGATAAATGTAGAATGACTAAGACACTTAATCGCTGTCAGTCCAATCTACTTCACAGGATTCTTATTGAAGGGGAATATGGGAGGGAGGACTATAGAAAAGCACAGTGATATAAAGCTCAAGACTAAGCAAATAATCTTGAAAGTTTGAGAAGAATGGGAAGGAAGAGGGAGGGGAGGGGAGGAAAAACAAAAGTTTTTCTACCAAGTCTGACTGAACCTGGTTCCTTCTTCTAGGATCATCTCCTTTGGAACAAGTTGGGAGCTACCTTAGCCAATGGGAACCGGAGTGAGGAAGCTGTAGCTGCTTACCGGCAGGCGCTGGAACTGCAGCCGGGCTATATACGTTCTCGCTACAACCTAGGCATTAGTTGTATCAACTTAGGGGCCCATAGGTGAGTTGGGTAGCTTTAAAGCTGAGGTTGATTCTACGGCTGCTTTTGATTAGATGACGCCACCATAGACTTGAGCTATAATGTGAGTGTTGGATCAGGCAACTCTGAAAGTATTTCCCAGAGAAATTGGCATCCCAGTTGACTCATATTGCCTTCACTCATTTCACCTCCTCTTTCAAAAAGTCATATTCACTGGCTTTTGGTGTGGCTCATCTACTGTGGTGCTTAAAAGTTTGTGAACCTTTTCAATATTTCTAGATAAATATGACCTAAAACGTGATCTGTTTTCCATACAAGTTCTAAAAGTAGATCAAGAGAACCCAATTCAGCAAACGAATCAAAAACATTATATGTGTTCATTTATTTACTGAGGATAGTGGTTAAGGTGCTGGCCTTATGAACTCTGCGCCTGCTAGGCGTGAAAGCTGACTGGATGATTTTGGGCCAGTCACACACACTCGGTTCAGCTTACCTCACAGGGTGGTTGTTGGGTAAATAGGAGCATTCAATATGTTCACTGCTTTGAGTTACCTTTAAAGTAACAAAGGTGATGGTAAAAATCAAATAGAAAATGATCCAGAGTTAAGTATTTGTGTTGGCAAAATCAGCAAAGAACGACTAAGGTGTATGGGAAAAGAAAGCCTTAGAACTGCTCCCTCTTTCTCCCCGTGGCTAATCTTTGTGGGGCAAGTCTTGATTGTGAGCTATTCTTGATCCCCTTTAACTCCCTTCATTATCATATGCTGCTGTCTTGACAGAGAGGCTATAGAACACTTCTTGGAAGCCTTGCAGATGCAGCAGAAGAGTCGTGGGCCACGGGGCCAACAGGGAGCCATGTCTGACAACATCTGGAGCACCCTCCGTATGGCCCTCTCCATGCTGGGCCACAGCAACCTCTATGAAGCAGCAGATGCCCATGACCTTCCTACCCTTCTACAGGCTTTTGCTATTCAGCAGTGACTCATTGATGGGCTCCCTTGTGAATGCAGGAGGAGCCCTCCCCCATACCAGTCCCTTCTTTCTCTTCCCACCCAGACAAACATGGCTGAGTCAGGGACACTTCTCTTTTAATTCTCAAGCTGTCTCTGAAAACAACATATACACCTATTTTCTGTCTCCTTTTTAGGGCAGGTCACTGGTTTACATGTTGTGCTGGATCATATTTCTGTCAAATTAAGCTTCCTTAACCTATGCAAATCCAGCAAGGAATGGTACCTACTGTGTGCCTGTCCCAGCCTGCAAAATTTAGTTTAGGGGAAAAAAAAAAAAAGCCCTTTGAGCAGAAAAGTATTTAGATTTCCCTGCAGTGGTGTCTTCTAGGCACAGATTTAAAAGTAGTGGGCTATTTCTTATAGGTCAGTCTCTGTGATACAAGGAAAGGATTTGTGGCCCTTGATGGACATTAGTTTTGCCTGCTAAATCTCTCGCAGAATATTTATGCAGAGTATTTATGTTCTTTGCACATCCGGTTAAGATGGTTTTGTTGAAAAGCCCTTTTGCAAAAGGATGAATCAAAATACAAATTTTGGACTCTGGACTTGAAAAGTGCTGCTAATATTAAAGGACAACAGAAAGGGAATGAGCACTGCTTATGAAGTAGCAACCTAGCCGATGTCAGCACCCCAGAGATGGGAAAGGAGCAGCCGTGTATTTATTAAAGTAAGAATGTATCTGGCAAGCGGCAGACTTGGCAGTTATCAGAAACACAAAGTGTGGGCCAAGAACTTTCCCTTAATTACCCCTCTGCCATTTTGGTTCCTTATAAATAAAGTGGGTGGGCTATTTCTCTTCATCAGGCTTTTCCCTTTGGTGTAATTGGCTCTTTATAAATATATGTATATGATTTTTGTTGGGAAAATGTTTTTAAATTGTAAAGTATTTTGTATAATAGAAAGTGAAAAAATAAAACCTGCCAAATTACGCTGTCAGGTTTTCATTTTGTCCATTGTTTGCCAGGAAACATCAGGGACCATCATCCGACCACTATCACTGTTAACTTGCATATATTTGAAAAACTCCCTTTCTATTACAATTCACGCTTTTTGCACAACTTGCAGCTAGGTTTCTGAGGTGTTTCGCTCATTTCTGACATAATTGGCTTCCTCAGTCATTCTTAGGTTTAGGTGAACTTTATTAATACCGTTTCCCCAAAAATAAGACCTCCCTGGATAATAAGCCCAATCAGGTTTTTGAGCATATGCGCCCTCCCTGAAATTAGCCCTCCCCCGAAAACAAGCCCTCCCTGAAAATATTTAACTGCATACCCAGCCAGTCCCTGCCATTTCCTCTGGTTAGGGTTAGGGAGACAGAGCTGGAAATCAGGTAAAATGGCAAGAGGAGTCCTGTCTTGCTCCACGTGCCCCAAAATAATAAGACCACCTCGAAAATAAGGTCAAACGCTTATTTCGTGGTTCAAAAAAATATAAGACACGGTCTTATTTTTGGGGAAACACGGAATTTACAGGTGGTGAAAGCTGTGAGTTGCTAAAATTACAGGCCCAAGGCCATTTAGGGAAGATTGGAAGGTATTCATTTGGAATGCCTTATAAAACCAGTCCTTTCAGAGCTTTTATCATGCATTTTATTGTATTGAGATCTCCTTTAAAAAGGGAATAAAGCTCAAGAAATGGCTATTAAAGAAATAATTCTAGAGGATTTTTCCAGACCCAAAAATGAAAAAAGCCACTAGGTTATCTTTCATTTTGGCCTTCTTTTCCTTTGATTTATGATTTTGCATGATGAATAAACTCAGCCAGTATCTAAAATATATTATTCAGCTTCCTATCTATTTTTATTGACTCTGGGCAAGGACCAGCATGAGAAGGAAGCTGAATGCTTCCTTTGCTTTCCCACCAACATTTTAATACTAGAATAGATACAGAGCTGAACGATGCTGATTTTCTTATTACACAGTTCAGAGGATGCACATTGACTCCTCCAGGCATTAACAATTACCAAATATATGTAAAAAGGTCTTATTTCAAACTCTTGAACATTATTAGTGAAGCTGCTTTTTCTAAACACCCTTAATTTCGAGGGTTCCCCCCCTGGAGTGGGTTCTACTTACCTTTACTACTGGTTCGCAATGGGGCCATGCTCACTCGCTCACTTTGCGTGTGCGCTCTTCTGCACATGAGCTCTGATGACGTTGGGGTCAGTAGGAGGAGCCTCCTGCCAGTTTTACTATCGGTTCTATAGAACCGGTGTGAACCGGGGGCCACCCACCACTGTTTCCCCCCTCCCCCATTAAATGGTTTATGTTTAATATTAGCTGCAGTTTCCTGTTTTGTTTCTAGGGTGAGTTTTAGCCATGTTTCTAACAGGTGATTCTGAATGATTTAATTTTGAAGGATTTTTAGGCAAGAGCAAGTACAAAAAAAGAGTCTTAAAAGGCTGGGAGAGATCCTCTTTTATTTAGCTCTCCAAAAGGCACACATTATCAGCTTATTTTACATCTGCAAAATACAGGAGGCAACCGTACTCTTTGATTTGAGGACATGCACAGCCATATGGTATAAACATTACAAGCAATACAAATGTTAACTGTAACATACAAGAATAGACTTGGCATCCCTTTAAACAACCAGTAGTGAAACTTGGTGGTGTATTACAAAACAGACAAACCTAGTGGTGTGAGTGCTGGTTGAAGAAACCTACAGCTGCTTATGATACTGATCTTTTTTTATTTTAAACTAAGCTCATTTTATATGGCCCAGAGAAAAGAGTCAAGGGAATGATCGAGCCATTGTGTAGAAATAAAGCTGGTGTAGTTAAGGCTGCCTATTTTGACATCTCTCGAGTGCTGTGTGTGCTGTGTGCTGCACATCTATTGCTTTCCCTCTTTTAAGTGTATGTGTGTCTGCCTGCCTGCCTGCCTGTCTGTCTGTGTGCAGTTGCAAGATGTTGGTAGATTTACAACCTACAGTGATGCCCAGAAGTTGGGTTTATTATTCAGTCCTCATACTACCTTTGAAAATTAGAACAGTTATTGGACTTTGGCTGCATATAAAATCTTGATTATTTCTTAAATTTCTTTTCACATTAGACTCCTTTGAAAAATCCAATTTAACTTCCATTGTCCGTGCGCAATGCTTCCAAAGCAGCCCTTTTTAGTTTTGTTTTAGAGAACAAATGAAGTGAGATACAGTAATGAGCATCGGCGGAGAGAGAAATCACTCCTTTTCTTACATTAGAGCTCAGGATGAGACCAAAGAAAGGGATGGGAATGCATTCATGGCAAAGCCATACAGGTTTTAACATGAAATTAGAATACATGTTAAAATGTATGGAGATATTTGAAGATATGATGGCCATGTGTACAGATGACTTTAAAAGGGGAGCAGACAGATACATAAAGACATTTTTAACAGCAATTTCATGTGATTATCCTAGAAAATGCGAACCAGACAGCATATGCCAGGGAGAAGCAACGATAGAATATTGTTTTCATACTTAGCTTTTAGAAGCATTTGTGGGATAGCTCTGAGGAACAGGATTATGGCTTAGCTAAATCTTTGATATGATCAAAGGGAAACTATTCAATTTCTTAAGAACTAAGGAAACTATTTTTCGTTTTTATATACGTTGTTAAAAGCAGCTTAATTGACTAAACATATTTTAATCCCTTTTAAAATGTCATGTCTAGCTAGACCTTAGTAACTAATTCACTAATATCACTAGTGTTGTTATGAAGGTACAGCAAAGTGGCATGCAGACAGAAATTATTGCTCAAGGTATCTGCACCAACTGCAAGTGGGGGAAGCAAACATTTTGTATGATGGCATTTGCTAGATATGAAACTCAGTTTCTGTCCAAGAACCACTATCAGCAGTGTGACTCAGTAGAAACAGATGAAGATATCAATGAATGTTAAGTAGATTAGTCAAGTTTGGAAGGTTCATAACTACCTTGATGGAGGTGACCTCCCCCAGCTTCTTCACAAAAAAATCCACCCATTTCAGGAAGAAAACCTGCGTTCGGTCCATTTTTCTCCCCAGTGGCAAATGTATGACCACCACTCACAAGAAAGAAACTATGGCTTGTTGCAAATTGCTTTTACCGTCCTTACGCCTTGCAAGATTATTTTTAAATATCTACAAAGTAATTAAGATATTCAGGAGGTATATGGAACACTGCTAACATATATAGCTCGCTAGTGCCATTTGGGGTATGGTCTCTGTATTTTTCTCAGTGGCTTTCCTAATGGAAACCTCCAAACTCTCCAAACTGTCATACCGTATTTAAGAGCCCTGGAATAGAACTGGGGAGACTCTTAAGATCAAATGTCATGTCATCAGCCTCACAGAGTACTATCCCCCCACCCCCCCGTTAGCTTTTCTTGTAGGACGACAGCGAGGGTAGAATTGAAGATGAAATACTTTGAATACCTTCTTGAGCTCCTGAATAAAAACTGAAACACATAATACATCGAACAAGCACATATGTGTACTTATATGTACCCTGTTTCCCCCCAAATAAGACATCCCCTGATAATAAGCCCAATTGGGCTTTTGAGCACATGGCAATAAGGCCAAGCACTTATTTCAGGGTTCAAAAAAATATAAGACAGGGTCTTATTTTCAGGGAAACACTGTATATATCAGGAGTGGTATTCACTTACCTTTGCTACCAGTTTGCAAATGGGAGCACTCATGCTTGCTTCGTTCACATGCACCACCTCCGTGCATGCGCAGGACCTTTTGCGCATGTGCAGAGTGTCAAAAACAGGACATGATGACATCCGGGTGGATGGCTGGAGCCACCCGTAGCCGCCGCTACTGGATAGAACCAGCTGAATAGCATCACTGGTATATACAGTCAGGTCCAGAAATATTGGGACATCGACACAATTCTAACATCTTTGGCTCTATACACCACCACAATGGAGTTGGAAGGAAACAAACACAATGTGCGTTAACTGCAGACTGTCAGCTTTAATTTGAGGGTATGTACATCCAACTCAGATGAACGGTGTAGGACTTAACAGCAGTTTGTATATGTGCCTCCCACTTGTTAAGGGACCAAAAGTAATGGGACAATTGGCTTCTCAGCTGTTCCATGGCCAGGTGTGTGATATTCCCTCATTACCCCAATTACAATGTGCAGATAAAAGGCCCAGAGTTCATTTCAAGTGTGCTATTTGCATTTGGAATCTGTTGCTGTCAACTCTCAAGATGAGATCCAAAGAGCTGTCACTATCAGTGAAGCAAGCCATCATTAGGCTGAAGAAACAAAACAAACCCATCAGAGAGATAGCAAGAACATTAGGCGTGGCCAAAACAACTGTTTGAAACATTCTCAAAAAGAAGGAATGCACCGGTGAGCTCAGCAACACCAACAGACCCAGGAGACCACGGAAAACAAGTGGTGGATGACCGAAGAATTCTTTCCCTGGTGAAGAAAACACCCTTCACAACAGTTGGCCAGATCAAGAACACTCTCCAGGAGGTAGGTGTATGCGTGTCAAAGTCAACAATCAAGAGAAGACTTCACCAGAGTGAATACAGAGGGTTCACCACAAGATGTAAACCACTGGTGAGCCTCAAAAACAGGAAGGCCAGATTAGAGTTTGCCAAACAACATCTAACAAAGCCTTCACAGTTCTGGAACAAGATCCTATGGACAGATGAGACCAAGATCAACTTGTACCAGAGTGATGGGAAGAGAAGAGGATGGAGAAGGAAAGGAACTGCTCATGATCCTAAGCATACCACCTCATCAGTGAAGCATGGTGGTGGTAGTGTCATGGCGTGGGCATGTATGGCTGCCAATGGAACTGGTTCTCTTGTATTTATTGATGATGTGACTGCTGACAAAAGCAGCAGGATGAATTCTGAAGTGTTTTGGGCAATATTATCTGCTCACATTCAGCCAAATGCTGCAGAACTCATTGGACAGCGCTTCACAGTGCAGATGGACAATGACCCAAAGCATACTGCAAAAGCAACCAAAGAGTTTTTGAACGGACAGAAGTGGAATGTTATGCAATGACCAAGTCAATCACCTGACCTGAATCCCATTGAGCATGCATTTCACTTGCTGAAGACAAAACTGAAGGGAAAATGCCCCAAGAACAAGCAGGAACTGAAGACAGTTGCAGTAGAGGCCTGGCAGAGCATCACCAGGGATGAAACCCAGCATCTGGTGATGTCTATGCGTTCCAGACTTCAGGCTGTGATTGACTGCAAAGGATTTGCAACCAAGTATTAAGAAGGGAAAGTTTGATTTATGATTATTATTCTGTCCCATTACTTTTGGTCCCTTAACAAGTGGGAGGCACATATGCAAACTGCTGTAAGTCCTACACCGTTCACCTGAGTTGGATGTACATACCCTTAAATTAAAGCTGACAATCTGCAGTTAAAGCACATTGTGTTTGTTTCATTCCAACTTCATTGTGGTGGTGTATAGAGCCAAAGATGTTAGAATTGTGTCGATGTCTCAATATTTCTGGACCTGACTGTATGTACATGTGTGAGTCTAACATCCGATGAAGAAAATAGGGTACTCAATGCACCTTATGACCAAGCATAAACAGTTGGTTGAAGAACCCAAATGATACCAATCTGCTTTCATTCATTCAACTTTAAAGTCACAAGAATATTTTAAGATTTTAAAGCCACATGAAATGGCTTTTCTGTCTTCAGCCTTAGGATTCCTATTGTTTATTTTGAACCAAACCAGGGCAACCTTTACTTGCTGTGTGGAATTACAGCAAAGGAAGCTTTCAAATGCATGCTGGAGATGTGGCTGTTGACTAATATGAAAGGCTTCCAGGACTAGTTCAGGACTAGCACATGGAAGCCATTCTGCCCTAAATAAACCATTCAATCTGAATGTAGATTTATTTGTCTGGGGAAAAAAACAGCATCAGTAAACTTAGAAATAAAAAACCCCTGAGGTTTCTAGCAGACAAAAAGTTGGTTTTTCAGACCCTTTCAGTTCAAAATAATCTTGATAATAAAATCCTTAATGCTCTGGTAAAGATACATTAAATTCTTGTTATGTATTAAGCTATTTGGGACAGACAGGCTTAATTTTATGACTTTCTATAGCCTCAATATGAGGTGTAAGGTTTGCATCATCTAGGCTTATATTTACAAGCATTCTGAAAATTTCAAGGGAAAAGAGCATAACCATGTGTTTATATCTCACATCAATTATTTAATGTTTTCAGAATGCACTGAAACTTGAAATAATCCAGGGGCATTTTAACTACCATATACATAACACTGAAGGCCATTTTGTATTCGTTTTTTTTGTTAGACTCTCAAATCATAACCTAAATTTTCTTTTTCCTCAAAATCTGCCACTTCAGGATTAAATTAGATTTGATGAAGAAATCCAGTTGACAGGATTTGAAGACTTTTAAGAACAGCTTTTGGTATGCGGGATGATAAGATTTGGGGAGTTAATCAGGTCCATGATAAGTTTCTTCTATTCACCAGCATTCTTAGTGGAGATCCACTACAAATTTCTTATTGTCATTGAAGCAATCACAGAAAAATATATCTACCTTTTACATCCAAGGTAATATCTTTGTCCAAAGATATTAAAACATTAGTTCCTGATGGACCTTCTGTCTCTCATAACTATGTAAGTTAACTAGTGATTTAAATCCAAATGTATACTTATTCATTTGTTATTCCCAACCAGAAGTATTAAAGTATTAAAATTATATAACAATAGTCCTGGATAAAGTAATAAAACTTTGGATATAGTTATATGTTTTCTTTCTACATATGGACAGGTCTTCTACCTATGTGTGGAAGGTCCAAACAATGATAATAGGTCAAGGTTGTTTTGCTGTTTAAGGATTGGGTTTTCTTGTTATGTATACTGTACATTTGCTCTAATATGCCTTCCTGATTTGCATGTGGGTGTTTTTTCCCTATTTCTTTCATTTTTGCATCTGATTAATGTTTTTCTTCTTTCTGTGCATGTATATACACACACAAACATAGGACATCTAAGCAGCTGCTGAGCAAGCACAGAGATCTGTTTGGAGTACCAGAACTGAGTGAGAGCTCATCTATAGACTATGCAAAAATCCTTTCATGGGTTGTCCAAGTGGTTTCACTTTAGCTCTCATTTTTTGGAAAGGGGCAGTCATTCTCTGGTAAATCTTGTTCAATGAATGGAAGCCATAAATCCCTGCCAATCTACTACAAATCTACCACCACCATTCAGTAGATCCTAAATTACCTTCCATTCACCCCTGAATAAATGGTTAGTTAATTCCAAAGCACTAGAGTATACTCCATAAAAAGGCATTAAAAATAGAGAAGTATCTACATTTCCCCTCTAACAATTGATTCTCTTTAGCAACTGCTTGCAATCTATGATAAGCAGGCTAATAAGGCTGCATATTGCATTGACTTGATTCATTGGGGCTAATTAAATATAGTACAATTGGGCAGAGTTTACATATCATACTAAGCTAGAATACAATTGACTTGGGCTTGGCATAGACATACCACACCTGACTTCAACCATCCAGATGCTCCCAGAAGAAGTTAGTTCCCTGAATTGGATGCCAGCTACCAGCAGTCCTTGTACCTGCAGCCCAAATCTTGGTGCATAGTGCACTAACCCAGCCACTGTGCAATATGCTCTCACAATTCAAATGGAGCTTTCCATTGCATTTGTCAATGGACATAGAACATTGCTTTATTTATATATATATTTCCTGTGTGTGGAAATATGATTAATCTGTAGATCTTTTGGAAAAAGAGGGGTCCCTCTTATGCTATGCAAATACAGGTCCAGCAGAAGATTCAATCAGAATTCATTACAATCAGAATTAATATTACCCTTGGCTTCTTTCTCAGTTCTTTCTGTATGAATAGGAGTTTATGGAACTCAGTTTGGCAACTTCTGTATGTAAAACACATTTTAAAATGTAGGAATTGTAGACATTAGAATGACCAATCTCTGACATTCATTCCACATGTGGCAAAACATAACATTTAACTATACCTGCCATTTATTTGCCCATTAAAAACATTTCTAAAGTCACAGAAGAAGATTAAACTATCTGCATTTTTTTTCTATTGAAGTATGATTCAATTGATACATTTTGAAAACATGACTACATTATATTTAACTAGCTTACTTTGTTAATAGCTTTTCATAATCGAATCTGGTTCTATAGCCAGGTTCATAACAGAATCTGGTTAGCTCAACAATTGTCCTCGTGCTGCTGTGTGCTATGCTCTTATTTCCTAAACTTTTCGTTTGTTTGTTTTTCTAATTTGTGGGACACACAACTTCTTAGATCTGCTCTTCTCCATTTGAAGCTCTTGATGCACTAAAGCAGGAGTTTCCAACCTTGGCAACTTTAAGCCTGGTGGACTTCAACTCCCAGAATTCCCCAGCCAGCTTTGAAGTCCGCCAGGCTTAAAGTTGCCAAGGTTGGAGACCCCTGCACTAAAGGCCTGCTAGGGTAGAAATACCATCCAAGACTGACAAGAAATAAAGGACACATTTTCACTCTCTGTATTTTCTCTACGACAGTGTTTCTCAATCTTGGCAACTTTAAGATATGTGAACTTCAATTAGCTGGGGAATTCTAGGAGTTGAAGTCTGAACATCTTAAAATTGCCAAGGTTGAGAAATACTGCCTTAGGAATATGGTTTCTCTTCCCTATTTCTGCCTTCAAGGTGAATTAAATCTGGACCCTCTATGTCCATTTCCAGGACAGCAGCACTGGATAACAGGGCGATGTCTCTGAAGACCACAGAATTCTATTTTTCAGATATGAAGCATCTGCTCTGGCTTCATGTGTAAAAATATCACTATTTATAATGTTAAATACTTCACACGTTCAAGCCACTGGCTGAACATTATTTAGCATGCTTCCATGGGTACTGGAGAATATTTTCTAAAGCAAACTGTGTGACTTGTTTTATGTAAAGCAGCAAGTTTCATCTTGTTGTAAAGTTGCTAAGCAGTTTTACATATAAAGGGGAATTAATATACACAAGGAAGAAAAGGGATAATGTACATTGATGTAAAAGCAGAGCATATTAATGGAACCTTCGACACACTCACAACCAGTAGGTTGCTGATTTGGATCACTGCAGTGGTGGAAAGGAGAATAAGAAAAAAAGTTCTTCTACAGGACAGCTGGGAAAGATACCTTCTTGCCCCTCCAAAGTTTTCTTTCTTGTATCTTTCACAACCATGGGTGGTTGCACTAAAAGGATAGCTAAAGACATGCTAAGGAACTGTTTCTCTCAGCTTTCCTTTGAAAGTGGATATAACCTGCTGAGACTAACAGTAAGAGGAATTAGAGATGTATTCAATTCTTCTCTCCATCCAGGAGAAAATTGCTCAATAATTGGTTCCTTTTCTTTTGATTATGAATGGATGGCATTCTCTTTGATGGAGTCACTGCCTACAAAATCCCGCAGGTATGCAGCTGACAAAGAAGGTGGCCCTTCTACATGTTCTCCTTGCTTGGTTTCTCCCACTGCTGATTCTTTTATGCTGGATTCTTGATTTGAGGGTATCTGGAATTTGGGCTCCAGTGATTCATTGCCATGCAGAGGAAGTAGGGTTTTGTGTCGCATGAGACTATCATCACTATTGCGGGCTTCCAAGGAGTTTCTGTGCTTTGCATTTTTACTGGCTACAGCATTTTTCTGGTGCTCCTCAAAGCTTAATGACAAGGTGACAGTTCCACCCCCAAAACTCACCTTCTGCTTGCACCCATGTTTTTGCTGTGGTTCTGCAGATGTTGGCACCGAAAAGGGTTTTTCATGGTTGCTTTTGCTGCTAATGGATGAGGATGGGGTAGAGCCTGAGGAGCCCCCCAGACTATTGGACCTCTTGCGGGACACATTGCTGCGTCGCAGTGTAGCTCTGGCTGCCACTTTGAAAGCATGAGCAGCCGTGCTACAGCGTACTTCCTCAATGGTGTTGCGGGATGGCTTGAAGAGGATAATGTATACCTTGTTGAAGAAGATGCATGCTAAAAGCCCAAAGCTGGCTGCCAGAATGGCAATCACCTCCACTGCTGAGACAAATTTGCCATAGGTGCTGGCATAGGCTGGTATAAAAGAGATCCAAACAATGAAAAAAATCAACATACTGAAGGTGATAAATTTGGCTTCGTTGAAGTTCTCTGGCAGCTTGCGGGATTTGAAAGCAAAGAAGAAGCAGATAGCGGCCAGCAGACAAGTGTAACCAATTAGGAAGCCCAGTGCCATCAAGGAGCCCTCATTACAAGTGATAAAGATGATTTCATCCTCCATTTCATGATTACGGAAGCTAGAAGGGGGAGCTGTATAAAGCCAGATGACGCAGATGACAATTTGCACAAATGTGCATAAGAAGACCAAGAGGAACTGAAGGTTAAGTCCCCACCACTTGCGATGGAGGCTTGTTGGTATCTTAGCCTCAAAAACCAAAAGGACACGATTTGTCTTCACCAGAATGCAGGAGATGCAGAGCACAAAGCTGATACCAAAGGCTGGTTGTCGTAAGCGGCAATTCCAATCTTGAGGCTCACCGATGAAGAAAAGGGAGCTAGAAAAGCAACAGAGCAAGGAAAACAGGAGGAGATAAGAGAGCTCACGGTTTGTGGCCTTGACAATGGGTGTGTTGCGAAATCTGGTAAAGACTCCCAGGACGAATGAAGTTAAGAAGACGCCTAGTACAGCAAAAAGAGTGAGAGCAATTCCAAATGGTTCTGTCCAGGACAAAAATTCTATTTGTTTGGGAATGCAGAAGGTATGGTTTTCATTGGACCAGAAGTTTTCAGCACATTTCTCACAAGCACTGGCGTCTGGAAAAGACAAAACATCCTTGCTTAAAAGAAAATATCTGAACAGGAACTGCACTTAGTGGCATCTCTGTCAAGAGGCCCAAAGACCATCTACATGCAATACTGCCAAAATACCATGGCTCTATTCTTGCTCAGACTTTTTATTTTCCATGACTTTTGTAGAAGAGAAACTCCTAGGAGGTGGTACAAAAAAACTATAGTTTGTTTGTACAATCTTTAATCCTTAGTTTGGTTCATTTACAAAGAAAGAAAGTATGTTCCATCTTCCTTCAGAAAAAAGAAAAGCAGGACGGAAGTTTTCTAAGGGATTGTGTTTTGGCAGAAGAAGTGGGAGGAAAAGAGTCAGTTGTGGCTTATGTCTCCTTCAGTTTAATTGAGTTCATTAGCTTTCCTCCTTGACTCAGAGATTACCTCATGATTTTTTAATATACAGTACAGCCGCCAGGAATTGTATATGGAATTACGTTCAGAATACAGAGCCAACTCTTAAACCCAAAGACCAGTTAATCATTTTTAGCACATTTCTGTTTTGTTGCTTTTCTCCCAAACCTACCCTGTTCCAATTGCATTCTCTTCTGGGACAAAATCCACTGCTAATCCGTAAATATACTAACTGGATGGAGTGATGGAAGTGGTTAGTAATTCATTAACACATTGTAACTGTGTGTCGTTATCAATGGTGACTTTCAAAAATGAATTCTGAGGCCATTTGCATAAATGTTTCTAATAGAGGAGGGATCTGCTTTTTTTCTCAGAATCAGATCATACCTGTTTCATCACTGATCTCTCCATCTGTGCATTCAACACATTCAAAGCAGCAGGTGGGCTCCCCCTCAATGATACCTTTCCTTGTACCTGGAAGGCAGTCTCTGCTGCAGTTTGAGAATGGTACCTTAAGAAATAAAGATAGGTTTTATTAATATCTAGGTTGATTCTCCTGTTTGGTGGTGAAGCAATACCCTTCCAACCCTTTGTCCATCAAGCATGTGTGAATGGAGATAATCTGGATGAAGATCCGCTGTCAAGCTAAGCCTATAGGGAAGAAGAATATTGACTGTAGATCTCCCTAGAGCTAGTTGTCAAAACAAGGCCAATGGTGGTCTTTTCTTCTCTTCTACATACAAGAAAAGGAAACAGGTGAGAAACAAAACTGCTACTCTTTGCTGAATCTCTCAGTGATTGAGATGCTACAATGCAGACGAGGAGAGGTAGTTAACCTGAGTATACAATATTGCGAGTAGATAAATGGGTACCACTTTGGTGGGGAAAACCTAGCTGCATTCATGTGTACAGAAAGCAGGAAGCTGGTGCTGGATCTGGCTGGATGTGAGGCATTGCGACACAAGATGAGGCAAGGTGACACGGGTGGAGGAGTCTGGAAAAGCCAGCAACCCGAGTGCCACTAATTATCTGGTGAAAAACTAGTTCACTTCCCATGGTGCACCAAGAAGAGGTGCATAACTACTGATCAGAATGAACTAGTATTCTACACTATCAGAACTGCATTGTTTGTCTAGTACAGCGGTTCTCAACCTGGGGGTCGCGACCCCTTTGGGGGTTGAACGGCCATTTCACAGGGTCGCCAAAGCCCTCTCTCGCCCCCCCCACGCCTTCACTCACCCTCACTCTCTGCTCTGTTGGATTGCCGGCCGTTCACTTACCCCGCCCACTCCCAATCTATTGCTGCCTCCTGAGTCCCAGCTGATGGCTAGAGGAAAAAAAACTGTTTAAATTCTTGCCGCGGGGCTTCAAAGGGCCGCCGTATAGCCAGTGGTGGGATTCTGCCGGTTCTGCCCCGCCCCTCCGCACCACTATTTATTGCCAATAAATAGTGGTGGGCGAGGGGCGGGCGAGCAGCAATTTAACAAATGGTTCGGTGTTTTTTTGTAATTTTATTGGCCCGCGGAGCTTCAGCATAGGCTGATTAGATCGGCTCCCGACTCTCAGCTGATTTGCTCTCAGCTGTTTTGCTCAGGGCTCTGCTGCTTGCTGGAGCAGATTTTTTTCCACCTAGCTATGCTGAAAAATGAAACTGAAAGTAAAGCAGGCTGTTGGCTTGGCTGTTGCTGTAACGTTGGAAAATTAGGCAGGCAGATTTCTTTTCTTTTTCCTCACCAAAAAAGGTAGGTGCAAACAATGGGAAATTTAGGGAAAAAGAGGAGAGTTCAAGATTTTAAAACACAAAAGAAAAAAAGCTCTATTTAACTAGGGAGTTGTAATAATTGAGATACTATTAATTGTATATTGTGTTGAAAGCAGAAATGGTTAAGTTGTGGTTTGGAGGAATATATGGGGGAAATTATTTGGTTTATTATTATTGGTAAATATAATTTATTGATTTGTAAAAAATTGGATTGCATGGAAATAATTGGAATATTCATGTTCATATTGATTAATATACAAAAAAGGTAGTTATATAACTAATTGATTTATATTAAAATGTTAAATTTATATTAAACAACTGTAATATTACATAATTAACCAATGTGAGGATGGATGTAAAAATAGATGACAATGGGAAGGGGTATAATATAGAATAGAAGGGAAAAATTGAATTTGATTAAGATTAGAGATGAGGATGAAGGGTAATATTGGTTTTTTTACAAAAATAGATGAGGAATAAATATGGCAAAAAGGAAATATAGAAATTGTAAATTTAATTGAAATGACTAAACACTGTTTAAATTTGTGAACCGGCCAAATACTCTGTTCAAAGAAAATACATTGTATGTTTGTATGTGTGTTTCTAATTATTGTTATTTATTCATATTTGTTCTTTTTTATTCTTTAAAGTTTAACAATTCATTCTTTATCTTAATACCTTTATATTTGTTTGGGGTTGGCTTTCTTCCCTTTCATCTTTTTTATTGTACAGCAATCTTTCTCCTCAAACCTACCACCTCTCTCTTTTCTTTCCTTCTTACTTTCTCTTCCCCCCCTCTTCTTCTCCTCCCTACTTCCTCTTCCTTTCTCCTTCTCCTCCTCTCTTCCTCCCTGTCTTATCCTCACTCCTACTCTAATTTCCCTTCCCTTTCTTCATCCCTCTCTATTGCTGTATCCTTTTATGCATATGGACTACTCAGAGGGCTGAAAAAGTTATTTCTGACTGGTCCTCGCACTTTTGACCAGTCCTCGAACTTACGACTGTCCTCACATTTTACATTTTTTGCCTTATCTTATCACCATGGTGAAAAGAAGCAGTTGTGAAATGAGTGACATGGTTGTTAAGAATGCTGCACGGGCATAAATGTGAGGATGGTCATAAGCGTGAGGGCCAGTCAAAAGTGCGAGTACCTGTCAGAAATGACTTTTTTCAGCCCTCTGAGTAGTCCCTATACACATAGCCATGGCCACCCGGTCACATGACCAGCTAGCTACGCCCACCCAGTCACATGACTTCCAAGCCACGCCCACAAAATAAGCCATGCCCACAGAACCGGTAGTAAAACAATTTAGAACCCACCCCTGGTTGGGGGTCACCACAACATGAGGAACTGTATTAAAGGGTCGCGGCATTAGGAAGGTTGAGAACCACTGGTCTAGCATGTGTAGATTTCCCTGACATTATATACCACACACTACATAAAATAAAGTCAACCTGAGACAAAAGGTAGGTGGGCATTATGTCTTGCTCACTTGGGCAAGTTAGTGAGTAGCTGCCATAGCACCAAAAAACAGGTGGAGTCACTGCTTTCACTTGCCCACTTCTTTTGGACCATAGATGTGAGAAGGAATTATGCTGGCACTGGATAGCACATCAGAACGGGCTCAGTTTCCTTCCCACTGAGGAGATGCACATTCTTCTCAGAAGTGGAAATCAGAGCCAGGGATCTCCTGGTCACTGCTTAAAAAGTGGAATAGTCTCCCCCCAATATTCTAGCATGTACTGAAAGAAGTAGGGAACAAGGTGGTGCATATACTGTACCTAGTTCTCCACCATGTGACAAGCATCACCATCTGATAAATGTGTGAACTATGCTTTTGACATGACATGTTCTTTCTACAAATGTGAATTTAGCCTAAGGGTGTATGAGCCCACTGTCAATGTTTAACACTGTCAACTAATTATTGCTGGCTGGGAATGAAAAAGGGCAACATAGAAAGGGCATCTAGTTGAGGAAGCTATGAACTCTACGATAATATGAACTTTATGGTAATCCTATAATCCCAGGTTTGCAAGCAAGATCAGATCTGGAACTGTCCAAACAGCCACAAGATGGAGCCAAAAGGAAGATCTGCTGACTTTTGAATTGGATTTTTTTAAGATCAACCATTATGAATGAGCAACACTATAAAAAAGCTTTTCTTTAAGATACAATTGGTAGAAAAAAGAACAAAGAGACAAACAAAGGACATATAAAGGACAGTAAAATACTTCTCCATTTAAATTTTGTGCTAAATATTAGTTTTGACATCAGCAAGCTGAAAATGGCTGTTGTACTAAAGCCCACAGAAAAGCAAAATGATGACAGCTATTCGACCACCCAAGGGGTGGGGGCGGGATGTGTGTGAGATCAGTGCAATTTGAAGGGCCCAGAGCAATGTGAAGGACCTCAGACTGCAAAAATCAGGCACCTTGAGAAGAGTACAACTGAGGTGATCATGAATGGCACCATGTGAACTGAATAAGCAGTTTTGAATTATAGAAACATTTAAATCAGCCATTTTTGTTTTCATGAGATTATATTTAAGAAGCAAATACCCAAGAAATTCCACAGAAGAAAAAAAAAAGATTTTCACAATGCAAAGAAGAATTGAACCTTTTTTTTCAAAATGAGGCCAGGCTTCATTTGCACTGGAATACAGCATCAGAGTTGCTGTGGAGAATAGCTGTTGCACCTGCTGTTATTTTTCCACCATAAAACAGTATTACTTGACAACAGGTATCAAACAAAAACATTTTAATGTTTTATATACACACATACACAGACACACACATTAAAATGTTTTTGTTTGATACCTGTTGTATCAAACAGACACACACACAGATCTAGCTTGATCTCAAGGGGAAATGGGAAAAGGGAAAGGGGAAAGGGAAGATACTGTGGATCCCCTTGGACAATCTGAGAAATATCAGTTAAAATATTGGGTGAGACTTACCTCTTTGGAAAATCCACTCCATAGGATCTTATTTTCATTGATAAATAACCTTTCTCCTTTTTTGGCATAAACATTATAGTGTCCAACTTCCTCAAATACAATGGAGCCATCTTCAGGGGACAGATGCCAATTGATAATTGAATAATTTCCTATTAGGCCTCCTGACTCATCAAAATCCACTTGCTCCCCCATATTATTAGTGAAATTCAGGTGTCGCAGATGTTTCAGTACCTAAAAAACAGAGAACCAGAGATGCTGAAAGTGATCACTGCTGTGAATGAGGCATCATTGGAAGAGGGCTGCCTCACTGGCACCCTAAATAAAAACAATAAGCTTCCTGAAATAAGGAGAAAATAGAATTAATGCAGATTTTTGCTTATAAAATACTCCTGTCTGATTCCTATAATTTTAATTATCTTTTGGAAATTTGCATGACAACACCACTGCTTATTTATTAATTACTAGCCCAAGCCAATACAGAATAGATTCAAATGAGGATGTCCCAAAGGTGCTTTTTTCAAGAGGCAACTGGACTTTCTGGTTTTTCTTTGAAGACGTTTCGCTTCTCATCCAAGAAGCTTCTTCTTCAACAGAGCAACATAATGATACATAGGAGAGCACAATAAAATATGGGAAATTCACTATATTGCTGGTTTTGACAGAGATGGCAAAGGTAATACTGAGGGACTATTATTCTTCTCCAGAGCCACAGATGAAATAGCATTTTATCTAACTAACCAACCAACCAACCAATGTTTTCTTAAAAGGAACAGAGATGATCTTTTCAAAGTTCTTCCATATAAACTAATGTTAAAGAAATGGGGAAATAAGCTTTGATCCTTTTATAACTCAGTATCCAAAATACACTGTTTAATCTCTGTGTTTGTTTCTCATGTGCTTTTTGGAAGAAGAAATTGGCTACAAGGTTACAGTAAAATGCCTTCTCTCCAGCAAAGAAGTAAACCTGTTAGCAAAAATTAAGGTGGTTGAAGTTCCCTAAGTTATTTTTAGACAGTACTTCAGTTGGCATTTTCTCACATGAGCCTCAACAGAGCAAAGACCACATTTCAAAAGCAAAAGGGCATACGATATGCATCAGAGGATATATAGAACCATTGTAATATATTTAGTTTTTATTACTTTTAAAGATCTTTCTTCCCTATATATACAAAACTGTGAGCCATAGAACAGAAATCTCAGCATTTTGGCTTTCAATAATTTAATGGTTGCATGTATAAAATTATTGCCCCTGCAACTGACAATTCAGTTTATTGCATTAATAGCTTTAGAAGCTTCAGCATTGGTATTTGTTTCTTTGATGTTGTTGATTATTGGAAGATGACTCAAAGACATTTAGAATCTTTAACCCACTCAATGCAGGTATTTTTTATCCTCTAATTATGATTTCAATTAGTGTACTTCTTGGTAAATAGAATACTTAAATTTGGGATAATATCTATTTTTTTATTGCTGCAATAAACTCCTAGGTTTGCAGACAATGCCTCAAGGCTTAAGCCACCCTGTGTCAAAAGATAAAATAACTGCATAGTCAGCATGTAACAGGATGGATATAGGTTTCTTTGCCAACAATAGAGAGGGTAAAGCTTGTTTTTTAAAAAAGCTTGAGTAATGGAATTAATTCAGAAAAAAGCAGAACAAGAATGTAATCTTGTTTAACTTTTGAGTTGATCAGACAAGCCTATGGTGGTGGAACACTAACCTGCATGAAGGTATTTTCATGTAACATAATAATTAAAGTAAAAAAGTGATTTATGGTCCAGAATGCTAATTTTGCTCATAGCCTTTTCTTTGGTAAAATACTATCATTAAGTCAATAAAAGAGTCATATAGAGTATCCCGAGACTGGTCAGAAGGAATGAACAAATTTGCCTAATTTATATCATTGTCATATGGCTACCCTCAATAGCTTAGAATAACACCTATTTTGAATATGTCACATTGGATGCTGATTGATTTCTTGTCCAATTCAATGATTTGTTCACCACATTTAAAGCTCTTTATAGTGTAAAATTGGAGTATATCATCCAACACCAAGTCAGAATTGAGGTACTTATGGTCCCAAACTTGCTGGCATTTATAAGCAAGCTATATAGACCTATTCCATCATTCACTCATATTATTACTTTTATTGGCATTTACAATGTTTAGATTTTGATTTATTTATTATAATGTCATTGTAGAGTTGTTATTGTTTATGTTGTTGTACCCTACTCAGATTCTGCTAGGATTTAGATAAGATATAAATAATCTATATAAATAAAAATGTAAATGTCCGTTTGTACATAACTGCACATCTCTGAAAGTTCTTCACTGATCGCTTTCAAATTTTGACACAATGTTGCATTCGACTACAGACGTGTTTTTATGTACCTATATTATATACATGTCACACCTGTGACAGGTAAAAACATGAAAAACATTGGAAAACATTGAAAGACATTGACAAACATTGAAAAACAGCGCCATCTGCTGGATGTAAAACCAACATGGCAGCCTCCCAGCCCTGATTACGCTCAACAGATTTCTGCTCCTTATATTTAGACTCTCCATATTGCTTCCAAGAAACTGCGCATTTGGAAGGCAGAGAAGTCCGAGGGCCATATCCTGCCACCAGGCTCGGCAGGTAGGCAGCTGGCTCCCCGCCGGAAAGCCCTCGCAGCCGGCGCTTCTAGGGCTGGCTGGGGCCCATCCGAGCCTGGCTCTGCCCTCCCTCTCCCCTGGTCGGCCCATGAACTAGCCTCGCCCGCCACTGCTGCCCATCCCCCTCGCTAGCTGCCCTCGGAGCTCCCTCCAAAGAACACCTGGCAATGAGGCTGACTGGGTCTGCCGAGCGGGAACCCTCCATCCCTCGCCTGGCTTGAATTGCACCTGGCCCAGTGCTACCACGGGTCCCCAGGTCAGAAAGCTAACCGGCGCTATGCGAGTCTGGTCGGTGAGCGGTGAGCGGGAGATGGAGGCAACTGGAGCCTCGGGGTTACCTTTGACCAGCACCGCCGTTGATTCCCAGGTGGGCTCTCTGGCAGTTCACGGAGCCTACATGAAAATTTCGGCCTCTGGTAGAAAAGGGGCTCTGGGGAGGCTTCGGGGGTGGAAACGGCCAGGAAGGAGGATGGCCGGCCCTCCTTCGTTTTGCCTGGAAGAGTGGGGGATTTAATCATTCCCCTGCCCTTGGCAGGCAGGGGAGGAGAACTGCACAGGAGGGGTCCAGTGGGGTGTGCGTGGCTCCTGGCTTTGCCGCTTTCTTCCTTCGGGCGGGAAGCCCCAAACCAGCCTCGAACCCCCGCTGCACCCCCCCTCCCTTCCCTTCCCTTCCCTACTATGCATCTCCCCATCGAGCCCCCAGAGAACATCTGTGTAGGGAGGACGGAAGGGCCCCCCGAGTTTCTGCTGTGGTGCGGAGAGCTGCGAAGGCCTGGCCTGAAAAGGTAAGGACAATGACGGGGGATGCAGACGAAGCCGGGCCAGAGACAGAGATAAACAGAGAGAGAGGGAGAGAGAGACATAGAGAAATACAGAGAGATGGGGGGGGGAATGACACATACACAGAGAGAGGGTGGGAGAGAGAGAGAGAGACAGAGAGAGGGGGAGAGAGAGAGACATACAGATACAGAGAGAGGGGGGAGAGAGAGACACATAGAGATACAGAGAGACGGGGAGAGAGAGAGACGTAGAGAGATACAAAGAGAGAGGGGGAGACAGAGAGGGAGGATTTTGTGGTTCCCATTGTTTTTTAGCAACCGGTTCTCTGCCCTAATCACCAGCTGGGTAGGCGTGGCTCAGGGGCTGTCATGTGATTGTTGAAAGTGAGTGACATCGAGTTGGCCACACCCACCAAATGTTTGTGGAGAGTTTGGAACTTCAGCCTTAATCTTTTAGCCCAGCGGAAGCACCAGACTGGGCCACAACAATGCGTGGCCGGGTACAGCTAGTGTTAAATAAATGAACGGGTTAATAAGTAAATGGCTAATTGATCTGAAATTAACTTAATAGCTTACCTCCTTTCTTAAAAATTTGGACAGTTATTAATCAACATCACTCCACGGAATAGGAAAGAAGAGAGCCCACCAATCAGAAATCAAACCACCTACCTCTACAGCTTTGCCATTCTTCACTCATTTAGGTATCTTGGAAATAAGAAATAAGTGATCAACAAGTAGTTCAAATGAACTCAGGTGAGCAACGGTTTCATTAAATACAACCCAAAGTGCTCTGCCTAGACGTCAGGTATGAGATTTGCCTCCTTGCCCCAGAGGCACTCTTAGAAGATCAGTAAACCACAAGACACCAAAATTTAGAAGAGTTTTAATCTTTTACAGCTTGTACTAATTTCTCCAATTAGTCATTTGTACCTCCCTTTCTTTTCTTTTCAACAAAGACTTCAATTGTTTTTTCAAAGCCAATCCCCATGATCAAACTCCTTTATTATTTCTAAACTTCCTTCATTTAATTTGGTATTAGCTCCAACTCAAGCTTGGAAACCAAACCATGTCTCAGAGTTAAATTTGGATTTGGAATTTTGACCATTCATTTTAGAGATTAAAAAACTGGAGACAAACCCTCTCAAACTCATTAGACATTTTTAAAAAGTCTCCTATCCAAGGGAGTTTTACTGGGTGGTTATTTTGTGACCTGCAAATCAAAGCATTAACTGGGTAATTTTGCTGAAAGACAAACAGAGATTGGTCAATAGCAAGGTAAAAATCACTCTTCAGTTCTGTCTAACAGGCTTGAGAATACCAACATAGTATTACTAATTCTGGCATTTCTACCACTCTTAATTTGGTTCCTTTTTGATCAACGCATTTAGAATAAAGCATTCAAATATGGTAGCCATTTGGATCAAGCTCCAAAGCTCATAATTAACTCTACACTGTTTCAAATAAAATAATGTGAAGTGAGTACATATTATTTTATCAGGGATAAAAGATTTCCTGGTTAAACCCAATCCAGCACTAAATCATAAACAAGGATTATTTCAGCATTTGGCTGCTTTGGTAGCAAATTCAGGAGATTCCATCATTGTAGTGACATTTATTCAGAAAAAAACTGCCCAAGTGAAATTTGTATATACCCGTATTTTTTGGACTATAAGATGCACCGGTGTATAAGACGCACCAAGATTTTGAAGAGGTAGGAAAGAGAAAAAAGATTTTGCCCTCCCTGGCCCTCAGGAGCATTCTGCAGGCCTCCCAAATCCTCTGGGTGCCCCATTTTTCACAAAAACAGGCCCGTTTTTTGTAAAAACGGGCGAAAAATGGGCCTGTTATTGCGAAAAACAGACTGCGGAGACGGTTTGGGAGATTTGCAGAGTACTCCTGGGGGCTGGGGGAGGGCAAAAATGTCCCCATTTTGCAAAAATCAGGGCGAAAAAAGGGGCCTGTTTTTCGCAAAAATGGAACAAACGGGTCGTGGCTTCAGGGGGCCAAAAATGGCTGTATTTGATGTATAAGATGCACCAACATTTCCACCCTCTTTTATGGGGAGAAAAGGTACATCTTATATTCCGAAAAATACGGGTAAGTGCACTTTGGATGGCTCATTCCTGCTATTAATTGTTACTTCTCTCCTCCCCCACAAAAAGAAATGGAATTTCCTATTCTTGAAAGTGTGGTATTGATAATCAGAGATGATAGGGAAAACTTACTAGAGACATTCATTTTGTGCCTAGAGGTAAAATGGAAGATGAAATTAAATAAGTATATGATAACCTGATTCATTCTCAAAATCTCAGATTAGCTTCTTGCAAAATGGAGATGGGAGGTGGTGAAGGATCACCATTGTTTTTCCAATGATTTAACAGCTTTTGTTGGCCAAAAGTATTTATGTCAGCCTTTGTTTAATAAAATTCTCAAAATGGCTCCCGGTAGTAATAAAAACATTTTACAAGGCTGCATAAGACAACAGAGCAATTGAACCAGAGAAAAAATGCTAAGAAATGTCATTGGATTAAAGCCAGGTAGGAGAGGCTGCTTTAGTGAAAGGCCCTCTAAGTGATGGGCAGTGTGATACCCATAGACACCAATATATACAAGGAAACTCCCAAATCTTCTGATTTGTTTCTTATTTTTTGTCCCTCCCCCCTCCCCCCCCAAAAAACCCTAGCTTGCTCTCAAATAAGAAAGCCCATTTTAGCATCATCTCTGTTTCCAATAATATTTTGGGGTGATACATAGCATCTTGGGAGAATTGGGAGAAGCAGTGTAACCGATTACAGTTCTGGTTGAATAGATTATTTGAGACTGACCACGCCTATCATGCTGATTTCCAAAATTTTCCAAGAACCCCTCCCCCCAAAGATTGTTAATAAATGTAATGCTGATCAATGAAGGACAATTCACTGTCCACATCTCAGAAAAAGCCCATTCTCTGCCTCACTTCAACTAGCAGAAGAACATTTGAGATGAATCAAGAGGACCTAAAGCAAGAAGCCTTTTCTTTAGCTACCTGGCTGAAATCCCAAGCTATTTAGGACTTCAAAAATAAGTGCTAGACATTTGAATTATACTGAGAAACACTATCTGTGCATGGCATCATTTGGGACTGATATTGTTAGTTCCATTTGGTTGATCTCAACCAGAAACAGCCCAGCTACACTTCAGAATAATTGAAGATGCCCAGTGATAGCTATATGTGTAACACTCACAGCAGAGTAATCTGGATATAACAAACTCATTACAGGATTGTAAGAAAAAGAACACTGCAGTTTATGGTGCTTTACCAGGAAATTTGCTTTAAAACCTGAATTTCATTAAATTGATTTCACTTGGGAGTTTAACGCCAGAGAAAAAATTAAGATACTTAACCTTATGATAAAAATTATATATGATCCAAAGCCTGTGACTCTTAAAATTAGAATTCCCTTATCAAACAATAATTGCTGCATTCCCTTGCACTACTGTATAGTTCTTATTTCTGTTTAACTTGCAGTACAATAGCAGGAATGGAAATGAAGAGCAGAAGGAAGCAAAAAGGGAGAGTAGTTGTTCTGCTATTTATAGCCTATGGAATAACAAAAGATGCAGAATCTGCCAATGCCACCAACCCTGGCTTAGCTAATGGCTGATCTTGAACATGTCTTCCACATTTTATCTTCTACCTACTATGAATTAAAATATTGAACTGATTTACCTGCTGTGTTATTTCAAATATTTCCATGTGACCTGAATAATAGCCAAGAAAGCAATATGATCCAAGCTGTCTCAGTTTTACATACTAGAAGTTTAAATCAGTATTTTTCTGGGCAAGCCAGTTGAGCCTGTTTTCCATAAGACCCAAGTCTGAATGAAAGGAATATTGGGACTTCTACAAGGTCCCTCCCTCATTCTCTGTTTATACAAATACATGTCAAGGTCATATCACTTGCAATAGAAAAATAATTCAATTTCAGTCATTCTGGACTTACGTTTTGTGTAAAAAAACAGATAAGAAAACAAGAATCGGATAAGGAAAAATGAGTTTGCCTTAGTTCTTGCAAACTATCATCACTGTCCCACTCTTTTGAATGAAATTATTATCTAGGAACATGTTGATCTCTATATAGGGCTATATTATTATGATTGGTTGCATTATTAATAGTTATGGTTCATCACATAATCAGCCAAATGTTTGAACTGGATTTGGCATTTTTATCTGTCTATCAATAATAATAATAACTTTATTGCCATTGTACGTGTATACACAGTATACCCATACAACGAAATTCACTTAACACCCAAAGACCAGATCCAACACACATAACAATCCCCAAATACACCCACCACAATTCCCCATCCCTTACTAAGGACCTGGGATAGGCAAATGTTGTTTTAGATTTCATATTACCATATTGGCATCTTTTAATGCTTATGTTAGCTGTTACTTTTGAACAAGCTTCAATGCAGGCAACTTTATTATTTTTGTTCTAGATGCTCAGTTATTCTTTGTTTCAATTATTCTTTAGCAAGAGGGCTTTTTTTTTTCCTGAGGAGAAGTCAGAGAAGACGGTGCTTCCTGGTTTGTGAATGAAAATGAATCAATGTGTAAGATGTCTTTCTCTACTATGAATTCCTGCTGGTTTGCCTCTTCAGTCTGAGCTACTGCTGGTAAGGCTTCAGTTTCTTTGCCCTGGGTAAATCTTTGCAATTCTGCTTTTGTGAATATTTATTTTGCATTATAAATTGATGTTGATCTTCTAGTTTATTATAAATGCCAAAATGAACGTTGGACATACCTGAACGTTTGTTCTATGTGCGCTGCAGGAGAGACCAAGCATGGATTTCAATTCATCTGATTGGCCAAAGACTGAGTTGCAAAATCTTTGGCCACGCCTCCTCCTCCTCCCAGCCGAGCCTCAGTTTTTTCAACGAATAGATAGATCTGGAGAAGACGTAGCCCCAACTGATAAAATTGACCACACCTCGACCCCCGGCCATACCAGAACCAAGGTGAGATTGGACTCTCCTGCAGCACATATAGAATGAACATTCAGGTAAGTCCAACATTCATTCTCCTGTGCCCTTCTTAGAGAGTCCAAGCATGGGATATACCCAAGCTAAATTGTTGTAGGGCAGGAGACAGATTTGTCCAGGGTCTCTTTGGCCGGCAGAACCCACTGTAACACCCGTCTTTCAAATGCCGCCTCTGCCGAGGCAAACTTGTCCAATTTGTAATTCCTCACAAACGGTGAGGGACAAGTCCAGGTGGCCACTCTGCAAATCTCTAGAATTGAGGCTTGCGTAGCCCATGCTGTTGTGGTAGCTGCACTTCTGGTTGAGTGTGCTGTGATACATGTGGTGTTGACCTAGCCTGGTGTTCGTAAGCCAACGCAATGCACACCTTTAGCCAACATCCGATGGTAGATGGAGACAACTTCTTGCCCATAGACCTGGGCTGAAATGAAATGAACAGAGATTCTGTTCATCAGAAAGTAGCTGTCAGCCTCCGCTTGCTTCAGCTTCAGCTGCCATAAGAAACGGGGGGGGGGGAGGGGGGGGGAGAAACCAGTCAGGGGGGCGAGGGGGGGAAGAGCGCAGGAGGTGTCTTTCCAAGAAATGAAACCTATTCTCCAAAGGAGCTGTTAGACCAACCGTCACACATTCCTGATGGATGACGTTGCCAGACGTGATTCCACCTGACCTTTGGGAGACCTTTGGATTGGATGATGGATGATGAACACAAGTGGGGGGGATGCTATCTAGATGCTATTTTGCGCGTTTTGCTCACTTCCAGCTTTACCTGGGTTGCGATCATTTCAATTTCAGTAAAAGTACTAATCTCTATAAAATATGGAGTTTGGGTCTTTCTTTCCTGGAATTTGAAGGAAGCATACCTGACATTAAGCTGGAAGACACCCCAGTTATCCCGGGGGTGGGGGGAACCCCGAGAGACTGAGATCCAAATTATGTCAGACCAAGGGAGTGACGAAGACCAGATGGGAGCAGCAACTTCCGCGGCAGCTACCCTCCAAGCGGAGAGAGAGAGTGCAGAATGGTTGGAAAAACTCCGGCTGGAACCTGAAGAAGCCAGATGGTCGAAAGGAGTTGGGAGATTGCCAGACTGGGGGGAGACCCCCCGGGGGGTGACCAGCTCCAGACCCCGTAAGAAAGAGGCAGTATGGATGCAGGAACAAAAGGAACGTCTCATGAAGGCACAAGCCTTGCAACTTATCCGTGATGTCGAAGAAAGCAGGAAAAGCCTGGAGAGCCGTGAGTCTTTTGGGTTTCCTGTGGAGAAGGGAGGAGAAAACCCCAGGGGGGAGCCAGAAGAGATAGCCTGTGGGGGAGAGGAAGAAACTGAGGGAAGAACATCCCAGGCTTCTGCAGCTCAAGGGAGGGATGCAGCTGACCAGGGACCCCCAGCCTTGCAGCCCCTCCCCCCCTGCAGACGTAAAAAGCCAAAAATCCCCCCCTACCTGGGAAATATGATGGAAATCCGAAAACCTTGGGGTTTTTCCTGACCCAAGTGTGGAACCACATGCAGGACTGGGGGGAAGACTACGTATCAGATGCCGCCCGAGTGAGATGTGTCACAAACTCCTTAGAGGGATTAGCAGCTGAATGGATGGTGGTCCTCCACAATAACAACTCCCCCTTGCTGACAAATTACAACCAGTTCATGCGGGCCCTTAGAAGGTGGTTTGAAGACCACTTAGCTGAACGAAAGGCGAGACTCAGGATGAAGGGAATCCAGCAGGGCCAGAGGTCTGTGGCAGAGTATATCCAGGAGTTTTGCGAGCTGGCACCCTATATGACAGGATGGTCAGAAATGGCTCTATTGGAGAGCTTCAAAGATGGGCTGAATGAAGATATACCGAGACTGCAGAAGTATGGGGGTCCCCGAAGACTTGCAGAGATGGTACATAGTAGCTGAGGATGTGGAGATCGAATTGACCCGAAGCCAACTCCAAGGAGGATGTACGGGGGATCAGTCATCTTCCTTCCACCATAAGGGAGCACCCAAGATGACAGGGGGGGGGGGAGAGCAGAATTCAAACCTAAATCAAAGCCCTTCACCTGTTTCAAATGCGGGAAAGAGGGACACCGAGCTGCCGAATACTTCTTCAAACCAGTGCCAAAAGTTGCCGGCCCCGGGCCCAAGAAAGGCGACAAAGTACCCGCCAAGACCTGTGGCACTGCCCTGAAGGGAGAAGTCGTTGAGTTCGCTCCCCAAAACCAGGGTGAGTTGGGAACTCCGACCAACGTTGACGATAGCGAGACGGACTCCGACACCGACGATCGGGTGAGTCACACGGAAGAACCCCTACTAATCCCCATAGAAGTAAGGGTGCCATCCACAGGGACCCATGCTCAAATGTTAGCCCTGTTGGACTCGGGGTGTACCGGATGCATAATTAGCCAAGTGATGGAGGAAATGGGACTAAGATTAAAAACGCTAAAAAGACCCATTGCATTCTGTCAGTTAGGCGGATCGATTGCAAGAGGGGGCCCAGCTAGTTTTATGACCGAACCTCTGGAATTGCAGTTGGGAGATCATGTAGAGAATCTCAGATTTATTGTGGCCCCTGGCATGGAAAGACCATGGCCTGCCCTGGCTTCGAAAATGGAACCCACGGGTAAATTGGAAGACGGGGGTCTTGCGTATCCGCACGGCAAAACCGAACCCAGAGAAGGAAAATTTACCCTTGAAGAACGATATACACCCAGACAGGGTGGAAGTAGCAATAGACTATATTGAAGGGCAGGAGAAGATTCCAAAAGAATATTGGGATCTCAGGGAAGTTTTTAGTGAAAGGGCCTCAGACGCTCTGCCTCCCCACCGGGCTACCTACTGCACCATTGAAATACTCCCCGGGGTGAAGCTTCCCAAACCAAAAATTTACCCCATGAACCCTCGAGAATTAGGGGAATTGCGGAGTTTTATTGACAAGAACCTAGAACGGGGATTCATCGAACGAGCCAAACCCAAGGTGGGGGCACCAGTGATGTTCCGCGAAAAAAAAAGATGGCTCCTTCCATTTGGTGGTCGACTATAGAAATATAAACGCTATTTGCGTGGAAAATGTTTACCCCCTCCCACTCATGAAGGACATGTTAGCCCATTTAGGGAAGGGAAAGGTCTTCACCAAACTTGATTTGAGAGAGGCGTACTACCGAGTGAGAATTAATGAGGGGGATGAATGGAAAACAGCATTTAATTGCCCACTGGAATGTTTCCAGTTCAGAGTACTCCCTTTTGGATTACAGGGAGCTCCTGCTGTATTCATGCAGTTGATCAACGAAGTATTGCATGAGCACCTGTATAAGGGGGTGCTGGTCTACTTGGATGACATTCTTATCTATTCTGAAAACATGGCCGACCATGTCAAATTGGTGCGAACTGTCCTGAAAAAACTCAGGGCTGCTGAACTATATGCCAAACTTTCTAAATGTGAATTCCACCAAGACAAAATCGACTATCTTGGATATCGCATATCGCATGAGGGGATAGAGATGGACCCTGAGAAGGTGCGGGCAGTATTGGAATGGGCCGCACCACACACCCGCAAACAATTACAGAGTTTCCTGGGGTTTGCTAATTTTTATAGACAATTTATCCCCTCGTTTGCAAAAATTGCACTGCCAATTACAGACCTTCTAAAAACAAAAGGTGAAGTAAAACCCAGACCCTCGAAACCACTCAAATGGACTATGGACTGTCAAGCCGCCTTCGAAAAATTGAAGCGGCTGTTTGCAGCTGAACCAGTACTCAAACACCCAGACATGGAACAGCCTTTTGTAGTACAAGCTGACGCCAGCGACGTAGCTGTGGGAGCAATACTCTTGCAAAAGAATGCAAAAGGGGAACTACAACCTTGTGCCTACACGTCCCGTAAACTGTCAGAAACGGAAAGGAGATGGGCCATATGGGAGAAGGAGGCTTTCGCAGTGAGATGGGCGCTGTCAACCTGGAGACAATTTTTAGAAGGAGCGAAACACCCTTTCGAAGTTTGGACTGATCACAAAAATTTAGAGGCATTAAAAACACCACATAAATTGTCCCCAAAGCAAGCTCGTTGGGCCCAACATTTCAATCATTTCAATTTCACTCTACGTTACCTTCCTGGTGGAAAGAACTTCATGGCAGACGCACTTTCCAGATTGCCTCAGTACAACAGCATCAAAAAGGAGGTGGTTCAGCCTATTATCCCCTCGACACAATTGGCAATACCAGTAACTACCAGAGCACAGGCAAAAGCTGAGCCAGAACTCACGGGAGACTTGCTTAAAAAATTACGAGATGCTCTGGAAACTGACAAGTGGTTTAAGAACCATTCAAATGAATGTACACTTCGTGATGGACTACCTTGGATTGGGGCGAAATTGTATGTTCCGGCCAAGTTAAGATTAACAGTATTGCAATATGCCCATGATGCCAAGGCAGTGGGACACTTTGCATTTGTTAAAACTCTACATTTGGTTAAGAGACAATTTTGGTGGCCTGCACTCAAGAAGGATATACAGGCGTATGTCGCTAGTTGTCCAGTGTGCGCCTCGGCTAAAAGACCTCCAGGGAAGCCACCTGAATTACTTGTGGCTAGACCGAATACCCCGTGGAAGGAAATATCCATGGATTTTATTGTAGACCTGCCAGAGAGTGAAGGGTGTACTGTCATTTGGGTGGTGATGGATTTGTTTCCAAACAAGTACATTTCATCCCTTGCTCAAAGATCCCTTCGGCAAAAACCCTTGCAAAACTGTTTATTCGTCAGATTTACCGATTACATGGAGCTCCAAAAAGAATAATCTCGGACAGGGGTGTACAGTTTACTTCCAATTTCTGGAAGGAGTTTTTGAGCTTTATAGGCTCTGCCCAAGGGCTAAGTTCCAGTCACCACCCCCAAACAAATGGGGCTTGTGAATGGACCAATGGGGTTTTAGAACAATACCTAAGATGTTATGTAAATTACCAACAAGACAATTGGGTAGACTTATTACCATTTGCAGAAGTGGCATATAATAATTCCATACACAGTAGCACCGGTTTCACTCCATTTAAGGTTGCCTCGGGCCAAGATTTCGTACCAATCCCCGAACTACCACAAGATGATCCCCAAAACCCTTCTTTGATGGACTGGATTGAACAATTAAAGAGCACTTGGGCAGTAACTCGAAAAGCATTAGATGAGGCACACCGAGCCCATAAGGCACAAGCCGATAAGAAAAGGTCCCTAACACATGTCTATAACGTGGGTGATAAAGTCTACCTCTCCACTAAGTATTTACAAACTTCCCAAAAGTCAAAAAAGCTTGGTCCCAAGTATGTGAGTCCATTTCGGGTGATTAGATTGGTTATTCCAGTAACGGTGGAATTGGAGTTGCCAAAAACGCTGAGACATATACACCCTGTATTCCATGTTAGCTTGCTAAAACCTGAACACTCGTCTCCGCTAAGAGCTAACTAAAGCTCCCCTCCGGTTCCCATACTCATAGAGGGGGAGCAACATTTTGAAGTTAAAGAAATCTTAGACTCTAGGAAACACCATGGTAAAGTGCAATATTTGGTGGCCTGGAAACATTTCCCTTTGTCACAAGCTGAATGGGTAAATAAACGGGATGTCTGGGCTCCAAAGAAAATACAGCAATTCTATACAAAATACCCAGATAAACCTTAATTCCTGTATATATTTTGTTTCCTCTTTCTCTTCTTTCCTTTTATCTAGGACTAACGTCCCTTCTGTAGAGGGGCCGAATGTCAGCCTCCGCTTGCTTCAGCTTCAGCTGCCATAAGAAATGGGGGGGGGGGAGAAACCAGTCAGGGGGGCGAGGGGGGGGAAGAGCGCAGGAGGTGTCTTTCCAAGAAATGAAACCTATTCTCCAAAGGAGCCGTTAGACCAACCGTCACACATTCCTGATGGATGACGTTGCCAGACGTGATTCCACCTGACCTTTGGGAGACCTTTGGATTGGATGATGGATGATGAACACAAGGGGGGGGGGATGCTATCTAGATGCTATTTTGCGCGTTTTGCTCACTTCCAGCTTTACCTGGGTTGCGATCATTTCAATTTCAGTAAAAGTACTAATCTCTATAAAATATGGAGTTTGGGTCTTTCTTTCCTGGAATTTGAAGGAAGCATACCTGACATTAGCTGTATGGTATGCCAGTGCTTTTCACTCGGATGCCTGGGTTTGGGACAAAGGTCTGGTAGAATAACTACTTGCGCTCTGTGAAACCAGGTGTTAATCTTTGGTACAAATGTCGGGTCTAAATGGAGAAAAACTCTATCTGGGTGAAAAATGCACAAGTCTTGTTGGACAGAGAGGGCTGGCAGCTCCAAAATTCTGTGTGCTGTGTGATCGCTATAAGAAAGGCAACCTTGAAAGTAAACAGTCTGATGCTGGCTGATCCTAAGGGCTCAAACGGAGGAGATGTGAGTGCCTGCAAGACGACTGACAGATCCCAAGTTGGATATCTATGGACAGTTGGAGATAACAGGTTGGCTACCCCTTTCAAAAAACTACGCACCCTTGGGTGCTGGGAAAGGAACTGCTCCCTCACCAGGTAGGATGGTGGCCAAAGCTGCCACTTGCCAGCAGAGGGTGTTTGTAGATAGTTCCTTATCAAGACCCACTTCCAAAAAGTCCAAGACCTGTGGTACTGTCGCTGATGTAGGAACTAATTTCTCCTTAGTGCACCAGCAATAAAATGAAGCCCATGTGGCTTCATATATCCTGTTTGTTGATGCCCTTCGGGACGCAAGGATGGTCGAAATTACTTTGCCTGAGAAATGTCCCTTCCTGAGGATCTCCCTTTCAAGTGCCAAATGGCCAACCGGAGCCACTGAGGGTCTGGATGTTGCAGGGCCCCCTGGCTGAGGGAGATCCTGTGGGGCGGTATTTTCTATGGGCGTGAGATGGAAAGTATCACCAGGTCTACAAACCACGGGCACTGTCACCAGTGAGGTGCCACCATCAGCACCTCCTCCTTCTCCAAGATCTTCCTGATGACCCTCGGTATTAGGGGGGGTCGGAGGGAAGGCGTACAACAGTTCGGCAGGCCACTGGCAATGGAGGGCTTTGATCCCTTTGGCCGCTGGTGTTCGGAACGTGGAATAAAATCATGGAAGTTGAGTGTTCTGTGGACTGGCAAATGAATCAAGGACTGGAAGGCCGAATCTTTCTATTATTTGGTGAAATAGATCTGGGTGAAGATGCCATTCGGACTGGTTGATGGTTGTTCAGCTCAACCAGTCCGCTTGAGTGTTGGACGTTCCAGAAATGTGTTCCGCTCGTAAGGACCACAGATGTTTCTCTGCCCAGAGATATAAGTCTTTTGCCTCATGCATCAAGACCCTGAAGCGAGTGCCTCCCTGTCTGTTGACATGTGCTTTGGCTGTTACATTGTCCATCAGTAGAATCACGTGCTGATCTGTCAATTTCGTTTGAAAGTGGCGTAGCGCCAGATGAGCCACTCTCAGCTCCAGCCAATTAATGTCATTGAGCAGGTCTTGTTGAGACCACCAACCTTGCATCACTCTGGAGTACAGGTGGGCACCCCAGCTGAAGAGATTGGCATCCAATGTCAGCACCAGTCGGGAAGGTTCTCGGAAGAGACAGCTGTTCTCCATGGCGACTGACGTTCACCAGTCCAGGGAACGGAGGACCTGCTTGGGAACCCTGATTTTGGCCATTGAATTGCTGCGCCCTGGTCTCTGACTGGGTAAAAGGAGCAATTGTAAGACCCTTGTATGCAACCGAGCCCAAGGGACTATGGCCAGGCAGGATATCATTTTCCCTAATAGTTGGGAGAGAAGTAGTAAAGGAACTAGCTCTAAGGATTTGATCTGCTCCACCATCCCTCTTATGCTGGCTCGGCGTTCCTGAAACAGGAATACCTGTGATGTCTGAGTGTTGATCACCTCCCCTAGGTGAGTTAGGCTGGTGGATGGTGTTAATTGGCTTTTCCCCCAGTTCACAGAAAATCCGTGATCCTAGAGAGTGTGGACCATGATCTGAAGGTCCTCTTCTGCCTGCCTTAAGGACAACAACTGAATTAGTACGTTGTCCAGGTAACATTGTAGGTATATGGGCCTCGTCCACAGATGTGCTGCTACGACATCCAGCAGTTTCGTGATAGTTTGTGGGGCCGAGGAAAGGCCGAAAGGAAGCGCTCTGTATTGCCAATGGTGACCTCCATATGAGAATCTGAGGAACCTTCTGTGGGACAGTCTGAGGGGGACATGAAGATATGCCTCTTTGAGATCTATCGATGTTAAAAGATCTCCCTGTCTGATACAACCCAGGATCGTATGCAGGGATTGCATTTTGAATCTTTTATACTGGATATGTACATTGAGTTCCTTCAAATCCAAAATGGCCCTCTGACCCCCCCGAACTCTTTGGGACCAGGAAGAGGATGGAATAAAATCCAAGACCCCTCTGATCCCCTGGCACCGGTTCTATGGCCATGCTGTCCAGCAGCTGCTGAATCTCGGCCTCCATCAGAGCCCTCTTGTGGTATCCCTGGGAACAGGGCACAGAATAAACTGTCATGGGGGGTTGGAACAAAATTCTAGAGTGAGCCCAAGCCTCATTGTTTGCAATGCCCAAGCATCTGTACTGGTAACCTACCACTGGCTGGCAAACATCTGTAACTGGCCACCAATGGGGATATGTGACTGAGAGTCATTTCGTGTGGCAGTAAGGCCGGCTACTGGCACCCCGATAGGGCCATCTCGATTGTGATTGACGAGCTCTGTCGTGGAATGCTGACCTGTTCTGTGCCCTATCCATAGTGGGGATACTGTCTGTGATACTGTGGGGTGGAGAATCCCACCTCCGAGGCATGAAAGGGCTGCCTGTGATAAAAGGGAGCAGATCTCCTGTCTGTTTGCTTGTAAGAATGAGGAAGGGCCTTTCATTTGTATTTTCCTCCACCAGGATTGGATCTAAGACTTCCCCAAACAACTGACATCCCCTGAATGGAGCAGATGCTAATCTCCATTGGATTTCATGTTGGCTTGCCACTGGTATAGCCAAAACTAACGTCTGGAAGTAACATTGGACGCCAGAGCCCTTGAGGCGAACTTGGCCGCATTGAGAGTTGCATCAGCTGAATACTCAGCTGCAGCAATTAATTTACTGATATCCTGCTGCAGATGGGGAATCCTCTGGAGAGGTCCTGGCCTGCATCTGCCTCAGCCATAAGAGCGATGTTCTAGAGAAGAAGGAAGCAGCTGTGGCTGATCTAATTGCCCAAGTGGCTGCTTGGTGAGTTTTACGGGCAGACAGCTCTGCTTTCCTATCCTCAGCTCTCAACCCCTCTGCAGTGTCTGAGGGAAGAATTGCTGCTGAAGCCAAAGTGGCCAGTGCTGCATCCACAGTTGGAATCTGTAGGAGCTCCTCTAGTTCCTGCTCTGCTGTGTACATTTTCTTGTCAGTGCCACTAGGGGAAGGGATAGACCCACTGCCTTTGAATGATATCCACAAAGAACTTGGGAGAGGGAATCACTTCCTGTGCTTGTGACCTGCTCTGTAAAGAGACTGGCACAGGAGTCCTAAAATTCCAAGGGGTTCTCATCAACACTCCCCATCCTACCCATGTGGCTGTCGATTTGACCTTAAATAATAAGATCGTAAAAAGGTTAGGGTGGAAAAGCCCAGAATACGAGGGTTTGTCTGGGGAGACCCCCTTCATCCTCAGAAAATTCAAAATCACCCAATTCTTCCTCCCCCACCAGCAAGGCCTTGCTTTGCATTGGTGGGGATGGGAAATGAGGCTTCCTGAAATAACCTTTATCTAGATGCAAGTTCTGATGCAAGCCCCCAGACTGCGAACGTCCTGGATTTAATGGCCCAATTAATCCCCTTTGGATGAAAGCTGCATTGATATCTTGCGCAATAGTTTGTGCTATGGCGTTACATAATTCTATAGACAAGTTCTGGTCTGGATTCTCCTAAGGGTGGAGCCCCGCCACTGTAGGAGTAAAGATGGCAGATGGAACAGAAGGTCTGTTGCCAGATACAGTTAGCAATCTTGAAGCAGACAGGCCGGAGGCATGATCACTCTCTTCCTGATAGAGAATAGCATGAAATTCCTGTCCCTCTGGAATCACATTAGGAGATCAATTTAGCTGGTCCTCCAGTAGTGTTTGTGATGGTATTTCCAGTGTTAAAGGCATGCAAGGCACACTAGCACTCCCAGAAATCCCCGGGCCCCTTGCAGCCTCTGCCTGCTTTTACAAAATGCTTTTCCAGGGCCTTCTGCCTTCTTTTGGCATCTTTGTCAGATGCTAAAGAAGTTGATTTGGAATGCTTGGACTTGGATCTGGTAGAAGGCCCTTTTGCTCCTGATCTTGCCTTCTTTGGCTCAGAACACTCAGCTATCTGCTATCTGGGGGAAGATCCAGCAGAAATACTGCTGTTTGAATCTATGCAGTCTGCCATTATTGCTGTAACAGCTGGTAGTGAGAGCCTTGATAAGTCACACAGACTGCAATCAATTCGCTAGAAGGGAATGTTTAATCACTGAGCAAAAATGCTGGATATTCACTGTGCAGTCCTGGCCTCTAGAAAAGCGCCAAACTGTTTGTTTGTGCAATACAGGATGCAAAAGCAGCAGCAATGGAAAAGGGAGCGAAACCAACAACATGATTACTAATGCCACCTCACAATCAATGCCTGAAACAGGCAACACGGTTTACTTGTGCGTAATGGATGTCTTCCTGGATCCTGACCGAAGCCTCGGTCGTTGGATGGCTGCTCTCTGCTACAAAGCTGTCTTACGAGCCTCTTGGCCCTTGCTGCAGCTCGCAGTGGCTTGGTGATCTTGGCTGCCGCCCCAAAATGGTGGCTATCAGCGCTCCAATCTCTGCGCAGCACAGCAAACTGTTCTGCCAATGCGCTCTGTCCAACCCAGCCTCTGACCGACTCCTTGGTCTTCCCAAGACTAATTCCGACCTCTGGTGGTTGCTCCTACCTTGCTGGATAAATAAGATGACCATGTGGCAATGGCAGCATCAATTGCGTCAGCGCTCCCAGCATGGAAGGCAACCCAAGCACGCTCTCAGCACTCTAGCGGCTTTAAAATGACTGCTGATTTTTTTTAATGCCCAATTTCCAAATTATGCTTTATTAATTAGTATGATCAACTGAAGATATGTCTCTCTAGGCCGACTGAGTTGAAAAAACTGAGGCTCGGCCGGGAGGAGGAGGCATAGCCAAAGATTTTGCAACTCAGTCTCTGGCCAATCAGACGAATTAAAATCCATGCATGGACTCTCCAAGCAGCACACATGAGAATATTGCTTGCCTTCCTTTCATGTAGAGGACTAGAAAGGGAAGATCTCCTTTCTAATAAATTTCCTTCTACTTCCTTGTGTTAAAAAAAGATTATGGAGGCAAGAAAATGATGGCAGTTATGCCATGGACTTGAGATAGGCATTTTGTTCCCCAGCCAAGATGAGGGCTGAAGGATGACTGCACTCTTTCATGCCAAAAAGGGTAAAACAAATGCTGCCTGGTGAAGATCCTAAGGATGAGATGTAATATGAGATTTTATTTGTCCATTCTCTTTGAAGTTTCTTATATGTCAGTAATACTGATTAAGTATAATTGTTAAAGGTTCGAGCAATGTTCAGAAATAGGAGTTCCTTGTAACAAATTATGCTGGGAAAACTTTTTAGTATGATCAAATTATTTTTCTCACTGCCAAAAGATTAATGGCTACAGGTGGGTCTCACCAAGGATGTTTATTTCTTAATTTGTTTTGGAGTTGTCTTGGAAAGGATAGAAAAAATATACTTTCTCAAAATGCTGAGTCTTGTTTTCTTGTATTATCATGGGTAAGGAGAACCAAGTTTTTAACAAAAGTGTAACAACGTTTTCCAAGAAATAAGAAGAAAAGAAAAGATGAATCTGGTCCTAGGGATGGATGAGCCCTAATCCCACCAGAAATCATATTCTAATATGTAAATTGCAGATCTCCCAATACAAAGAAACCGCTTGAAAAAACATGGACATCTTTAAAAATTCTGCAGTGTGATCTCTCCCTTCCTCTCTCCCTCCCTCCCTCTCTCTCTCTCGTGTGCGTGTGAGTGTGCATGGGTGTGTGTATGTGTGTAATTTAATTAGCACATTCTGAAACAAAAGCCCAACCTACAATGTCAGTTTTATTTACATGAATATCTCCAGCCTCTATTGACAATTAAAAAAAAAAAAACTTGAGTGGTGGAAGTCCAGTGACCTCTATCTACTGGCCCAGAAACTGATAGGGAACATCTTGGAGTGTAGATAATGAGTTTGCCTTTGGGTAAAATAACATTTTGTATCTTTCCATGCTGAAATTTTGTGAGTGTCTATTTCATGTTGTCAAAATTCCAAATGGTCCAAATTGCCAATCCCTCTCTTTGAACACCAAATGGGAAAGGAGAAGCCATGAAATTGTTCCCTCATTACCTGATGCAACAGAAGTTAACATCTTTTGTCTTTCCATTAGTGGCCCCAGAGTCCCTATTCTTTAGTAAGATAAATGATTATGACCCTTTCCCGGCAGGACTGTATGTATGTTCTGGTACCAGAAGTGGAACTAGATAAATCAATTGGGAAGTCACAAGATTAGATGCCCCCTTCTGCCTAAACATCATTGCAATCAGCTAGCCTCCACGACTTGTTTTAAAAACAAGCCCATGTTTTAAAAACAAGCCCATATGTCATATCAGTAATCTAATATACTCTTTTAATTGGCCCTGGTAACCTCTGTTCAGACTTCCCTGATATGCACTGGGCTTCTCTTAAATGCTTTGAAATAGATTCCTGGGTACTTATGTTTCTATCTTTAGTTACAAACATAGAGGACAGGCTCTTAACATGAAACAGTTGGGCTAATCATTGACAATCTGTAACTATAAAAAGGTGCAAAAGTCACAGCAATAAGGACAGAGAAGATATTTAAAAATACATTATAAACAAAGGGGGTTATTGTTATTAAGTAGGAAGTTGCTCCAAAGAGTGGTGGCTGTGCTTTGTCAGGTGTCCTGATACAATCCTGGTTCAAGAGATCCCCAGGTTTTTTTCTCAACAACAGTTTCCTCAAGTGCAGCTTTTTTGATTCTTTTCCATAGTAATGGGACAGAACATGATACAGTTGGGGAGGGAGTTATATGTCTTTTGTGAATGATGGACAGGAGTTGTTCCTTTAAGAAAAGCACCCTTAGCTGATTTACCTTGCTCCAAATTTCATAGCAACTTCTAAAAAATATTTTTTTTTGCAGTCTTGCAAAACATCCCCCCTTAATTTGCACACATCTCTTCTATTTATTTGTTATGTTAAAAAGCAAACCGACTTATTAATCTCTTTTTGGAATGATGAAAATTTGGACTTCCGGTTTGCTCTCTGTCGCTGCCAGACGGTCCCTCGGGACCGCCAGCCCCGTCGCCTGTAAAGAGCCGCCTTTACACCTGAAAGGCGGCTCAAAAAACTCCATTTCCATAAGGAAATGTGAGACAGAGCAGGTGAGGGTAGGTAGAGCTCTCTGCGAAGCCCCCAGAGTTTTTTTTTTTACTCTTGGGGACGAAGCAGATGAGGCTCCCTATTTCCCTCGCCGCCACTCCGGGCTTCGGGAGACCTCTGCCTTTTTGCAGAGCCAGGCAATGAGAACAAGCCTTCTAAAGAAAATTAACAGATTGTTTAATCAAAGAAGATGAGATCTGGACCTGGGACCCTAAATCGCAAGTATTTCATTGACTTTATAAATGATATTGAAGAAAGGAAAAAAGGAATTTAAAATGGCGACTGCCGAGGCTTGAGAAGGGAAAGCTGAAAGAGAAAGTCCTTCCGTTTCAATAGTTTAACAAGCCACAAAGTAGCGGAATAAATACTGCTGGCTACAATTGAGAAGAAAAAGTTTTACTTTTATGTCTTTTTCTTCCTGGAGATTTGATATTGATCTTGTTTGGAAAGAATTTTTCTTTTCTTTTCTTAAAAAAGAGTTTGTCTGTGTGGAAGGATGGCGTTTAAACTAACAAAGCCAGACAAACAAGCAGCGGGGGGGGGATTCCCCCATTTACAAACTATATGAACAAGTTTCAAACCTACAGACTCAGAAAAATGATTTTAACTTAACTGAATTTCTCTTGGAGGAGATGGTAAGAAGGGATGAGATTGTGAACCAGAATCTTGAAAAATTCAAGCAGGAAATTAAAGAATTGATACAATCAAAGTATGACAATTTGAAACAAAAGATTATAACAGTGACTGATGCCTTTACAGAACTATTTATAAAGATGGATGATAATATTAAGTTATTAGAGTCTAAAATGGAGAAAGTTGATGACAAGATTAATAATTTGGATAATAAAATACAAAGAATTGAAAATGATTTGATAAATACTCAAGACAATAGCTCAGAAGAAAAATTTAAAATGGAAGCTGATCATAAGACTTGCAATGTAGAAAATATAAAACAACAGATTGAAAAAGAAGTTTTAATGATGCAACACAAGTTCACAGAATTTGCGATCAGAATGAGAGGAATACAGGAAAATAATAGGGATGATTTAAGGAAAATATCTGTTGAAATTCTGGCTGGGATTTTAAAGGTTCATCCTGAGGAAGTATTTTGCAGGATTGATAGAGTCTACAGAGTAAATTCTTGGATTGCAAAGCAAAGGCAACTGCCTAGAGATGTGGTGATTTATTTTACAGACAAAGAAATAAGAAATGATATTGTGCAAAAATCTTTTAATTCTACTTTACAACTGTATGGAAGAAAGATTTGGATATATAAAGAGCTACCGCCTAAGATGCTAGTAGATAGAAAGAAATTTGGATTCCTGGTGACTGAGCTTAAAAAACAAAATATTTTATTTAGGTGGGATGTTCCAGTTGGAATAATATTGAGATATCAAGGAGAAAGATACCAATTAAATACTGTTGAAAAAGCGGAAGAATTTTATTATAAGATTTTGAAAATGAGTTCAACATCTTCATGCACAACACAAGATAAGCAGAAGGAGCTGGAAATAATGGAAAAACATCGAGCCACAGAGGTCTTGGTAGATGAATCGCCTTTAGATCCTTTAAATGTTTCAGTTGGACTACCCATAAATAAGAGAGAAGCGATGCTGGATTCTAATGTGATGATTCATCAAGTCACAGACAAACATGGAAATCAATCATTTGATACACAACTTATAGAAAAGAAACATGAATGGCGATCTAAGCTACAAAAGCAAAACCAACAAGATCAAGTTATAGATCAGAATGAAAACCGAATAGTTGATATACAACTCATAGAAAGGAAACCAGGATGGAGATCAAACCCACAAAAAGTCAAGAAAAAAAGGAATAGGTCTCACAAAAACAAAAATTTTTAAACTAGGCAACAGCGAAGCCAGTTATCTAAAAGATGATTGAATACATGAAAAGACAGTTGAGGCGAAGTATTGGTTAATATTATCCTGAGGAGAGTGACAGACCTCTGCAATGCCGTATTTTTGGGATGTGAAAAGGGCCTTAAACTGTTGGATTGGAATTATCTATTTTGGACTCTTTGATAAATGATAAATGTATTACGTTTATGCTGAGTTATACGGCAAGAGAGCTATGTTGGGGCACGCAGAAGATCTGGTTGCTACCCCATTATGATGGTTGGAATTAATAATCTTGAAGAAAGCCACTACTACAGATACTATATGGAATACAATTATAATGTCACTCGGGTGGTTGTTTTCTTTTTTTTATATACATGAAGATATTTATTATTGATGGGGGCAGATGATAACTGAGGATTCCGAACATTCTGTTGGAATTAGGATGTCATGTTACCCTAATATGGGTGATGGAGTTAACAATCCAGTTGAAAGACATTAAAGAAGACATTATATGATTACAAGTTTAAAGTTATTGATTTTATTTATATAAGGGAATATTTTTTTAGTAGGGTGGGCAGAAGAATAAAGATATTTAGAATTGTTATGTATGGAAATTTTGTAGGAAAGTAGGTGGAGACAGGCTAGTTTATTGATTGTTTAGTTTAAGAAAAGGGATGTTTAAGAGATATATTTATGGGAGTGGAGGAAATGGACAGATTATGAGTTGAATAAATGTTAAATTAGGATTTATTATATAGTTTTATAGTGGAAGGCTGCTTTGAAATATTATATTAATATACACAAAAGATTAAATGTTAAATTAGGATTTATTATATAGTTTTAAAGTGGAAGGTTGTTGTGAAATGTTATATTAATATACATAAGTGGTTTGATTTAAGAGATATATGTAGGGGAGGAGAAAAAGGGCAGATTATTGTTAAATTGGGAGTTATAATAATATTATTATGTTAAACTAGAAGTTATTACATAATGTTATAGTAGAATGTTATTTTGAAATGTATAGTAAAAGGGGGATATAATAATATTATTAGAAAGAAAGGGTCAGTATTTGGGGGATGGAGTAAGGGGATGGTAAAGTATTATATGATCTGTTATGAATTTGGATCTTACTTTGAAGAAGTCACAGGGGGAGGGGTGGTGAGGGGGGTTAGGGAGGAGGGGGGAGAAAAAAGGGGGAAAATTCAAATTTTATTGAAAAACTTTTTCAATAAAAAAAAAGAAAGAAAATTTGGATTATAGGAAAGATGCTGGGGATACAATTTTGGCCTTGCCCCACATTTCTAGCCTTTCCCTGTTGACTGGGATAATCTGAAAAGTAGCTGTAATTCAAGAATACAGTGCCTACATTCAGCTCAATGTTAGTCACAAATAGCTGAAATACTTCTTCAGATTTTCTCCATCAAAGCAGGACTGCTGAGGCTGAAGATGATAGTAGTAAGCCAGGATGTGTGAACACACACTCCTTCCATAGATGTATATTTTAAGCTGCTGTAGTTTATATGACTGGAGTCCTATGCACACTTACTTAAAACTGGTCACCATTTATCTCAGTGGCAATCACAGAATCATAGGGCTGGAAAAGAATTTATCTTCTAGTGCAACCCTCTGCCCAACGCAGGAGTTCTTATACCATCCCAGACAAATGATTGTCCAATGTTTCTTGAAAACCTCCACTGATGGAGCATCCACAACTTCAGGAAGCAAGCTGTTCCACTGCTTAACAGTTTTCACTGTCAGGAAATTCTTCCTTATTTCCAGATTGGATCTTCCTCTGATGAGCTTCCGCTCATTTCTTCTTATTTTACCCTCTGGTGCTATGGAGAATAAATCAATATCCTCTTCCCTGTGACAGCCCTTTAAGTATTGGAAGACAGCTATTATATCACACATCAGCCTTCTATTTGTAAGGCTAAACATATTTAATTTCCTTAGCTGTTCATTGTACTGTTTAGCCTCAAGTCTCCTAATCATCTTTATTGCTCTTCTTTGCACTCTTTCTAGGGTCCCAGCATCTTTTTTGTATCATGGTGATCACAGCTGACCAGAAGCATTTACTCACTTCTGTGTAAATGTGTAGGAGACCAGTCTCTGACTGAATTAGCCACCTATTAGGCCAAATAATATACAGTACAATCTAATATTTTTGTGCAGTTTAAGTGACTGAGAGCCTTTCTACACTTATATCAAAGCATGATGGCACAAAATCATTTGACAACGTATTTTCTCTGCAGTTTCCCCATGATGTTGTCAGTTTCTTTTCCCCATCCCAAGGAGCCTGTTTAAGACATCTGCAGATGTATAAGTGTTTAAAAAGTATCCATCTAGTCCAGGGGTGTCAAACTTACGGCCCACGTGTTGCATCACGTGTTGGCTTCGCCCCCACCTGGTTTAGCGAAGGGGGAAAAAGTCCCGATATGTCACATGACGTCGTCGTGACACCGTAAGTTTGACATCCCTGATCTAGTCTGTTACCTTGTCAAGTTTGATCTTGGATTGGTTTGAAAGTCGTTGAAAATCAGCCAGCATGCAATTTTAATTGATGATGATGATTTAGCATTTCTCCTCTTAATTTATCACAACTGAAGATGTTAAAGAAATGCTAAGCTATTGTGGGAGTATATTGTCATACTGATAAAGAGGCAGCCATTGGGTAAATTACATCAAAGTACTGGTTGACTTGCCTTCTCCCCACCTACATTGAAGGGCAAGAGAAAGAATAAAAGAACTTAAACTGCTTTGAATTAATTTTAAATAAAGCTCACATCTGAAATACAGAGTATTTGTCAGAATTCTTGTGGTGTTCTAACAAATCTTACTTAACAGATCTCAGATTTGATAGTTATTAGTTTCTTTGCAGTCCTGATTGCTGCTTCATAGTTCTGACACCTTGAAGGAAATTAGGTGAATGACAGTGACTGGGAACAGAGACAATAGAGACAGGATGGGGATTGGCATGGAGACAGTCAATTTCATGCCAGTCTAACTTTCTGCTGATTCAAGATTATGTAGGTGGTGAACAGTTCAGCTCAGCAGTGGGGAAAATCTTTGAGCTTTAAGCAAGTTACTGCAGTATTTTCCGAGTTTCAATCCCACATTGGCAACATAATACTACAGGACTATTATGATCCTTACCCAGATAATTTCAAGGTTTAAAAGATTATTCAAATATTCAATTTATGAAAAACACTTCACGACAAAAGGCCTTCCAGATTTGAATTGGGAAATACTTCTTCCTGATCATTAGGATCAAATCAAATTAGGCCTGAGAAAGCACTGAGCATAATTCATAAACGTTTTTAACATTTAAGAGAATTGGATTCCCCCCACTCAACTGTTCTTTAAATTTTAGTCAGGCATTGATGGAAAATTTCTGACGGTGTATTCTAGTCCAAAAATAACAATAACCAACTCCTTCCCTTACACTCGACACAAACATTTTAAAAGACATACTGTAGATAGACATTTCTTCTTTCTGAATTGCTTTTCCTGAAGCACTGTGAATGTTATAGATGGTCGCAATGCCTACTTTTCCTAGTATAATTGGATCAGATTCTGAATCAAATTTATTTATTGGTTTCTGTCTTAGCATTTGTGTTTATAGAAGCAACAAATACTGCAAGCCATCTATAGTGCTGTACTGCAATTATAAGGGAAGTAGGACACCACACTGCCATTACAGCTTTATCACTGCACAGGGACACAAGCTTCAAAGTAAAAATGGAGTACGGATCCTTAGTTGTATAATTTCATGTGGGCTCAGTGAAAAATGGCCGAAAATCCTTTTTTTAAAAAAGTGATACTGACTTTGCTACCTGAAAGCTCCTAATACTCTGCCAGAGGACAAAGAAGAAGGTGAGGAAAATGTCACAAAACAGGTTTGGCACCTAAACCATTACCACCAATAGGAGTTATAAAATGGCTAGATTGCAGCAGGTGTGTCTTGGTAGCACAGAGAAATTACAATATTGCTTCCACTCCAACCTCATAAAAACAGCACTCAAAAAGCAAAATATGAAGGAAAACAGCCCAAAAGAATAGGTTGAGAAATGTTCATGTTACATGAGGATAATCAGACATCAGGGTACATTAAAAAAATCCTATTGCAGATTGGCCCTTCTTTCTTAATCCAACCTAATTTGCTAGGTTATTGTGAGGACCAAGAGGGAATAAGAATGGGGGAAGGGAAGGATACAAATTGTTTTGCCTTGAGCTCTAGGCAGGAAATCCAATTAAAAAGGTAGTAAACATAAATGTAATAAAAGATTCAAGACAGAGACTTTTCTAACTTTAGGCAATTTGCTCTAATATTTTATATTCTTCCTGTTTCTTTTCAAAGCATATATGTACATATTATTCTCAATGCAAGGAAATCATATTCTCTTGGACTTTTTCTTTCTGACCTAAAGCTCAGTTCATCTGTTCTTCTGGGGAGAATTCTGGCAAAACATGATATAATGGCTAGGGGTTTTCACAAATATGCCCAGTATGGAAACATTTCGAAAATGATACGTGTTTTCTCCTGAAGCAGCCCATTAGCCTGAGTTCCTTTTTAGATGTGGGGACTTCTATCTGAACATTAAAGTCCTGACCCCATCTGTTTCAACCTAAACTGAAAACAATATTGATACTGAATTCTTCTGTCACCTGATAAAGCACGTCCATTAATTTGTGGAAAGGCAAATGTTAGAACATGCAGCATGGCCCTGTCTTACTGAAATTAATATGTTGAAAGAAAGGAACATTACCGTGCAGTGTAGGAGTTTTTTATTAGATGAACCCAGTGACAGAGTTCAACTACCAGCAGAGGTGGACTGCCTCTCTATGAGATAGTTTATGGATGACTTGCGAAGTGACTTACTCTTATTCTTCATAATTTAAACAACAGAACAAAATAGCCCGCTTACGCAAGATGGCCTTTTCCCCCTGCCCATTACCAATCTTTTCCACACATGCCATACACTGCTAAATTCTCATCCCAAACACAAAGCTTTGTATGGGTCAGAACCTGGCATGACTGCTTCCTTATGAGCTGCCCATCCACTGATTGTTTTTTTTAAATAATAAAATGTGGGTTGAACATTGCATAAAGAAACAATATTTGCAGCCAGTTCTTCAATATAGAACATTTCCAAGCTGTCATACAGCATAAGATGAGAACAATAAGCAGCATTAAAAATGAAAGGATCTTAAATTGCCACTTTAAGTCAAGAGGCAAGGAAAAACAGAATAGGAATGAAGATTTAATGGACCGTGATCCTATTAGGAGAAAAGGGAAAAGACTGAATACATTTTTAGGATAAGAAGAACTCAGAAAGATAAGCAGGAAGAATTAGCCAGGACATGAAGCCTGCCATAAAAGAAAACAGATTAAGGAATGTAAACTTTTTGTATGCCTTTCTTGTTTTGAATAAATAAATAAGTCATTGTTCTTGAATAAATGTTCTCCATAAAAACATTTACGGGGCTTTAAAAATATATATGGGTCCCATTTTCCTGTCCACTGGGCACTCAGGCAGCTCCATGTCAAGGAGATAGCAGACAAGCCTCTTCAAAATGAGAATTCTATACCTGAGGAAACTGTCTGCCTTAACAGACACTTGCCTCATCTAAAGCCAGTCTTGGTATATATACAAATGGATACTTGGAGTTTCCAGTTCTCCAAAAACCCAGAACCTAACAGACAAGGAGTCAAAGGAGTTTTTTTAAAGCAGTATTAACTGATCCCAGTTAGTGGTCTATCATTTCTGTTTTGAATTATTGCTAGTTTCTGAGTAGCCTTAAAAGACAGCAACACATGCAGCAGATAGAAGTAATCTGATCTGGAAATTATTTCACTATAGATAAGTTTAAACAGGCTCTTCTTGGACAAGAGGGGTCACAACAGGCACATCTGTCTCACCTTGGTGAACCATGTTTTTTTTTTTTTTTTATTGAAAAAGTTTTCAAATACAAGTTTTTCCCCCTTTCCCCCCCCCCTCTTCCCTAACCCACCCTTTCCACCCAACCCCCCCTGTGACTTCTTCACAACAATAGGCTATTTCATAACTAGTTACATACATAATATCTTCCCTTTCCCTTAATCCCTTCTCGGAATACTGACCCTTAACTTGTTAATCTTATAACTCCCATTTTTACGGTAATCTGCCCTTTTTCTCCTCCCCTAAACTTATTGAGTATTATTACAAATTAACCTTTAATCTTTTATATATATTAATATAACATTTTAAATCGGCCTTCTCCCTGCAACCAAATTTGTTCAATTCTGTCCACTTCCTCCACTCCTCTAAATATATGACTTGAAATCAGACAATACAATTCTAAATATAATCCACTACCCACTTTACTAGAATATACACATATCTATATATGCATCCCATTTTATAACAATCAGTAAACTAACCTATTTCAGCCCTTCAATTCCTACAAAATCATGCAATACAATTCTAAGTATAATCAACTGCCCACTTTACTAAGATATACACATATCTATATATGCATTTCATTATGTAAAAAGAGAAAAGACAATAACTTTAAGTTTATGATCCATATAATATCTTCTTTGATGTCTTTCCACTAGATTGTTAAATCCATCACCCATAATAGGGTAAAATAACATGCTAGTGCAACAGTTTGTTCAAAATCTTCAGTCATCTTCTGCCCCCATCAGTAGTAGATATCCTCACACCTGTATAAAAGTAAAAACAACCACCCGAGTGACATTATAATTATGAATATATCCGTATGGTTATAGTTGTGGTATTCATCAGGATTGTTAATTCCCGTCATCCTACTGAGTAACATCCAGATCTTCTGCATGCCCCAGCAAAACTCTCCTGCCTTATAACTCAAAGTAGTTATAATATATTTCCAAGAGAAAAAAAAAGTAAATAAGAAAAAATTAGATGATTCAAATCCAACAAAGTGAGGCTCTTTCCACTTCCCAAAATCATGGCCTTGCAGAGATCTGCCACAATCCTCAGGATAGTATCAGACAATTGTTCGCCACCACTGTCTTTTCTAATATTCATTCATTTTTTAAAGCGCCTGGCTTCACTGTTGCTTAGTTTGGAAATTGCTGTTTCTATAAGATCTGTTTCTTTTCTTTTTCTTTTTCGGGTTGAATTTCCATCCTCTTTTCTTGCTTACCAATTGTATATCTGCTGGTTGATTTTCATTCTGCTTTGTGGATTGTTCTTGTTGGGTTAATTTTATCATCTCATCTTTCTTCTCCATCACTTGTATATCAACTGATTGATTTGCGCACTTGTCTGTGACTTGATGATTCATCACCTTGGGTTCGGATGACACTGCTCTCTTATTTATAAACAGTCCAGCTGGGGTCTCCAAGGAGTCCAAAGACAATTTATCCATCACAGCCTCTGTAATTTGATGTTTTCCTTTTATTTCCAACTCCTTTTGCTTATCCTGTATTATGCCTAAAGGTGTTAAATTCATTTTTAGAATTTTTTGATAAAAATCTTCCGCTTTTTCAACAGTGTGCAATTGATATCTTACGCCTTGATATCTCAATATTAAACCAGCTGGGATGTCCCACCTGAATAGGATATTTCTTTTTTTTAATTCAGTCACTAAAAAGCCAAATTTCTTCCTCTCCATTAACATCTTGGGCGGGAGCTCCTTGAAAATCCAAATCTTTCTTCCATGAAATTGCAAATTGGAATTAAAAGAGTTCTGCACAATATTATTCCTAATTTCTTTATCTGTAAAATAGATCACCACATCTCTAGGCAGTTGCCTTTGCTTTGCCCACCAGGAGTTTATTCTATAAATTCTATCAATCCTGCAATACACTTCATCAGGTTGAACCTTTAAGATCCCAGCCAGAATTTCAGAAGATACTTTCCTTAAATCATCTCTATTATTTTCCTGCAGACCTCTCAATCTAATTGCATATTCTGTAAAATTATATTGAATCATTAAAACTTCTCTTTCAATCCTCTGTTGTACATTTTCCTCATTACCAATCTTTTGGTCAGTCTCCATTTTAGATTTGTCTTCCAAGCTATTATCCTGAATGTTTATCAAATCCTTTTTAATTTTTTGAGTCATGTCATCCAAATTCTCCTCGACCTTCTTCATTTTAGTCTCTAATAATTCAGTCTTTGCCTCCATCCGAATCAGAAAGCCTGATAAACCATTAGCAACTTTTGAAATCTTTTTATTCAGGAAGTCAGACTCTGATTTCACCAATTCACCAATTTCTTTAATTTCCTGCTTAAATTTTTCAAGTTGCTGATTCACAATCTCATCCCTTCTTACAATCTCTTCAAGGATAAATTCTAATATATTAAAATCGGGTTTCTGACGCTGGAGAGTTGAAATTTGTTGGCGCAATTTCTTAAGGGGGGAAATTCCCCCCCCCTGTTTGTCCAGCTGTATAAGTCCTGATGCCATTTCCCACACAGACAAGATTTAGCAAAAATAAGAGAAGAAATAGAAAACAAAAAGACTTTCCCTCATTAAAAAAAACTTCTGAGCAGCACAGGAGCGAGGTTTCTCTAGAAATGTAGCCAATGATATTTATTCCGCTACATTGTAATAATGAAAAACGGGAGGACTTTCCCTTTTAGCCCTTCTCCAGCCACAGCAGACGCCATTTTAGAAGGCTCTTTTTCCCTCTTTTCCTCTGCTCTTTTCTTTTAAATAGTTTTTGAAAGGGTGAGATACTTGCGGTTCAGTATTAAGGGTCCAGTTCTTCATTTCTTTAATTATTCTTTTAGATTCACAGGCTTGCTCTTGACGCCTGGCTCTGCATAAGCAGAGGTCTCCCAAAGCCCGGAGCAGCGGCAGGGGATATGGGGCTTCTCATCCGCTCCGTCCCAAAAGTTAAAAAAAAAACTTTTGGGACTCTGCGGGGAGTTCTACCCACCCCTGCCGGCTCTCTCTCCGTTTCCTCTTGGAAACGGAGTTTTTTCGAGCCGCCATCCGCTGTAACGGCGGCTCTATACAGGCAGAGGGAGCTGACGATCCCAGAGGAACGTCTGGCGGCGGCCAGCAGCAAACCGGAAGTCCATGTTGTTGATACTGGAGATCCCAGTGACCACGGGGGATCTTAGCTTACATTTAGACTGCAGACTGATCCTTTTTAGCATCCATCTGCAACAGACTGTTGATCTGTCCTTCCTGGAGAGGCAAATCATCCAGCAATATATTAATGTATTTTTAGGACTGAGTTTTAATTTACTGGCCCTCATTCATTCATAACATCAAATTAATGATTTTCTGAATGAGATGTAATTGCCTGGATTTGACATAGAAATTCCATGAGTTACTCTGATGCATGACCTGTCCTAGAACAGAATGGTGCAACCTCGTAGAAGAAGCAAAAAATGATGTGAGTGATGTTTTGCTTGTGTTCCTTCTGTGGTGGCTATTTATTTACAGTTTAACAAAATCGGAATACTTTTATTGATGTGGTATGTATGCATTTTTCAAGATAGGTGTGCACCAGCAGTTCATCATCTGTGAAGTGGATACTATTTCACAGATGGCTACTTGGAATTATTCCTTCTGTGAACTTGTTTAGAAAAGTGGTTTTGTATTTTGAGCGCAAATACCCATTTCTGCCTTGTATTTGACATATTAGGCAACTAATTTTTCTGTCAACTTCTCCATTGTGCCTTTTTGTTTTGGAAGTAGTCATGTCATTATGATAGTGATTATAACCAGGAAAATGTTCTTGTTAATAGCCATTGTAGGCCCCCGCCGGACGCTCCTTCGGGATCGTCGAACCCACTGCCTGTAAGAGCCGCCTTTATAGCGGAATGGCGGCTCGAAAAAACTCCGTTTCCATTAGGAAACGGAGATAGAGCCGGCTGGGGTGGGTAGAGTCCTCTGCCTAATCCCAAAAGTTTTTTATTTACTTTTGGGATGGAGCGGAAGAGAGTCCCCGTATCCCCAGCCGATGCTCCGGGCTCTGGGAGATCTCTGCTATACGCAGAGCTAGGTGGCAAAAGCAAGCCTGTAAATTTGTTAAATTAATTAAAGAAGACGTGAGCTGGACCTCTGATCCTGAAGCGCAAGTATTCTTTTTATTTTAGAAAAGTTACGGAAGTTGTTTAAGAAGTGAAAGGAAAAAAGATTTTTAAAATGGTGATTGCTGAGGCTTGAAGAGAGGCTGAAAGGGAAAGTCCTTCCGTTTTCTATTACAAAGTAGCGGAATGAATACTTCTGGCTGTAATTGAAGGCAAAACCTCACTCTCACTCTTGTTTTTTTTTTCTTGTTTTTTTCCTGGGGATCTGATATTGATCTTGGTGGAAACAAGCTTTTTTTTCTCTTTTCCACTAAATCTTGTCTGTGTGGAAAATGACACTGAGACTTATACAGCTAGACAAACAGGCAGTGGGGGGGAATTCCCCCATTAACAAATTACATGAACAAGTTCTAACTCTCCAGTCTCAGAAACCTGACTTTAATATAATAGAATTTCTTCTTGAAGAGATTGTAAGAAGGGATGAGATTGTGAACCAGCAACTTGAAAAATTTAAGCAGGAAATTAAAGAAATTGGTGAATTGGTGAAATCAAAGTTTGACTTTCTGGATCGAAAGATTTTAAAAACAGCTAACGGTTTATCAGACTTTCTGATTCAGTTGGATGCAAAGACTAAACTATTAGAGTCTAAAATGAAAGAAACTGAGGAGAATTTAGATGACAAGATCCAAAAAATTAAAAAGGATTTGGAAAACACTCAGGATAATAGCTCAGAAGACAAACCTAAAATGGAGGTTGACCAAAAGACTGGTAATGAAGAAAATGTGCAACAGAGGATTGAAAGAGAAGTTTTAATGATTCAATATAATTTTACAGAATATGCAATTAGACTGAGAGGTCTGCAGGAAAATAACAGAGATGATTTAAGGAAAATATCTTCTGAAATTCTGGCTGGGATTTTAAAGGTTCAACCTGATGAAGTGTTTTGCAGGATTGACAGAATTTATAGAATAAACTCCTGGTTGGCAAAGCAAAGGCAATTGCCTAGAGATGTGACAGATAAAGAAATTAGGAATAATATTGTGCAGAACTCTTTTAATTCTACTTTGCAATTTCATGGAAGAAAGATTTGGATTTTTAAGGAGCTCCCGCCTAAGATGTTAATGGAGAGGAAGAAATTTGGCTTTCTAGTGACTGAGTTAAAAAAAAGAAATATCCTATTTAGGTGGGATGTCCCAGTTGGTTTAATATTGAGACACCAAGGAGTAAGATACCAACTGAACACTGTTGAAAAAGCGGAAGAATTTTATCAAAAAATTTTAAAAATGAATTTAACATCTTTAGGCACAATACAGGACAAGCAAAAGGAGTTGGAAACAAAAGGAAAATATCAAATTACAGAGGCTGTGGTAGATAAATTGTCTTTGGACTCCCTGGATACCCCAGCTGGACTGTCTATAAATATGAGAGCAGTGTCATCCGACTCCAATGTGATGAATCATCAAGTTACAGACAAGTGCGTAAATCAACCAGTTGATATACAAGTGATGGAAAAGAAAGACGAGATAACAAAACAAAACCAACAAGATCAACTTATAAAGCAGAATGAAAATCGATCAGCTGATACACAATTTGTAGGAAGGAAACCAGGATGGAAACTCAACCCGCAAAAGAAAAAGAAAAGAAATAGATCTCATAGAAATAGCAGTTTCTAAACCAAGCAACAGTGAAGCCAGGGACTTTAAAAAATGAATGAATATGTGAAAAGATAGTGGAGGCGAACAATTGTTTAATACTATCTTGAGGATAGTGGCAGACCTCTGCAATGCCGTGATTTTGGGGTGTGAAAAGAGCCTTACATTCTTGGATTTGAATTATCTACTTTGGATTTTTTTTTACTGGTAAATATATTATAACTATTTCGAGTTACAAGGCAAGAGAATCACGCTGGGGCATGCAGAAGATCTGGATGTTACCCACTAGGATGATGGGAATTAATAATCTTGATGAAAACCACAATTACAACTATATGGAATATAATTATAATGTCACTCGGGTGGTTGTTTTTACTTTCATATATATACGAGGATATCTATTACTAATGGGGGCAGAAGATGATTGAAGATCTTGAACAAACTGTTGCATTAGTATGTTATCTTACCCTATTATGGATGATGGATTTAACAATCCAGTGGAAAGACATCAAAGAAGATATTATATGGATTATAAATTTAAAGTTATTGTCTTTTTTCTTTTTATAAAATGGAATGCATATATAGATATATGCATATTTTAGTAGAGTGGGCAGTGGATTATATTTAGAATTGTATTGCATGGTAATTTTGCAGGAATTTGGGTTGAAATAGGTTAGTTTACTGATTGATTAGTTTAAGAAAAAGGATTTTTAAGTCATATATTTAGGGGAGTGGAGGAATTGGATAGAACTGAATAAATGTTAAATTTGGATGTAGGGAGAAGGCTGCTTTGAAATGTTATATTAATATATATAAAAGATTAAATGTTAAATTGTTGTAATAATATACTATAAGTTTGGGGGAGGAGAAAAAGGGCAGATTATTCCGAAAATGGGAGTTATAAGAATATTATGCTAAGGGTCAGTATTTTGAGGAGGGAGTAAGGGAATGGTAAAATATTATGTAATTAGTTATGAATTAGCTTATTGTTGTGAAGAAGTCACAGGGGGGGATGGGTGATGAGGGGGGGTTAGGGAAGAGGGGGGGGGAAAGGGGGAAAAACTTGTATTTGAAAACTTTTTCAATAAAAAAAAAATAGCCATTGTAGGAGAATATACACATTATCAAAATTCCCTATGCCCAGAAATGTTGGGCGTCCTCTTTTAGTCTAAATCCATGCTATCTATATCAAGTGTTTAAGAATATGTAGATTGGTATAAAGTCAATCTGCTTTACTTTCCATTTTGTAAGGAATATTTCCAGTCCAATAGATATAGGTTAGTGTATCCAGATGCTGCCAGCTTCCTCCATAGTAATTCAGTCAGACCCACCTCAGTAGGGATCCTGAAGCCCAGATTTTGGAAAAGTCAACCTTCATACAATGTATCAGGCATAAGGTATCAAGAACAACACAAGGGATTGCTCATAATAATTTCTTTATTGTTGTTCCAGCATAATCAGGAATCTTGTCAGATAAAAGCATACTCTGCAAAATTATCAGATAAATCCCATAAAGGTTTAGGGAGGGTGCCTTCTGGAGCTCTTTCTATAAACCAAGGACTCAAGGCTGATCTGCCTCTTAACCCATTAGGAAAAATTCCCTTCCTCCTGCATTTCAATGCTAGATTCAACCATACAACCTATTCCACTGTGCCTAGAAAGCAACTCGCAACCAACACAGGTGTTAAAACAGCTTTCATGTGATCTTAGTATTTACATCATTAACCTAGTTCTTGTATTTTGCATCAATTGGATCTTATTATGCTGGAATGTAGACTGGTATCCCAAGAAGGAGGGGTTACTTCCCAGAGAGCAAAGAGGAGGCGGAGCTTAGAAGGTGTGGTAGGCAGGAAGAGGGCAAAGGGGGACCTTTCCTAGAAGTTCACAGAGTACATCTATAGTTTTGGCATATAGCGTAGTTGTTTTAGCATGGTAAGATTGTTTCTGTAGGTGAAGAATAAAGAAACTACTCAGAAATAACTCCCTGTATCATTCTTGGTTTTTGGGGCCTGACATATGGACAATTTAAGGACAGCTTCATAGAAAGCATGTGATAATAATTACATTGGAATGAAGCTGAAACCCTTGTCATAACAACACAACAGTATAACACACCACAACTGTTACCTGGGAATCCATTGACACCTGAGGATAAAGGAGCACTCCCGGACACTCTACACCTGTTCATTCAGGAGAAATGTGATATATTCCAGAATGTCAGGCCTCCAGTCTTTGAGTCCCAATTCCTCATGATTAACAACACTGCATTTGCCTGGTCTAATTTTAGCAATCTAGCCGTTTTTATGTTTTGAAAGATATGGTTTTAAATTTTGGCTTAATTGTAAATGTATCAATTGTATTTCTTTTTATAATTTCTATTTTTAAATTGTTGTAAACTAACTTTCTGTTTATATTCAGGAATGCAGCACATTCAATAATAAAATGAATGCATGAATTTAGGCGATACATGTCTTAAGACACTGACAGCAAAGAGCAGTAAAGCACTTGGCATAATACGGGTGTATAGCATTCTAACGATTCTCCAGTCTAAACTTCCTAACAGATTTTATGCAAGTATTACATAGTATAGGAGACAGAATTGACTCATTTGGCTCTAATAACAGGTGAACTACTCTGTTCATACCCTTTCCCATCATTGTAAACTGTTACTCTTCCTCCCTGCCATCTGTACCAGTCAGCCTTCCTTCAACTGGTCCTTGTCTTCAGATTCTTCCATCTGCTATATCAGCTTCTCATCATCTTACACAATGCTCATGTGCATGGACCACACCCAGACATTTCCCCAAATAAACTGGAAAAGCACGTTATCCTATTACTTAGCCTACAATCTATCACGCTAATAATGTTTTCTGCTTCAGGGAAACACCCATTGTAGACTTTAATATCCTCCCACTGCATTCATATTTCATGTCCATTAGTAGTCAAAAGATCTTCAGGAACAGCTCTGTTCTATCTGGCCTTAGTAGCATGGAATAGCTCCTACATCTTCTTCATTGGACTCCTACAGTTTACATAAAAGGCATAATAACTGCATTGACCAATGAACAAGAAAAAAACCAAATTCCACATCAATGTAATACCTTCATTATTCCCCTTCAAATATCAAAAGGATCATGCAATGTTTTATGTTTAACAAATAGGACTTATATCAACACAGGCGTCAAGCACCATTTTTCTCTTCTTTTGCTTTATTAATATGCTTCCAGAGCAATACTGACATTAATTACACAGTCAACCCAGAATTGAAACTAGTAGTCAACTATATGAGAATCAGTGGCATAAGACATGCCAATGATAGGAGTTATTGGGTGGCATGGCTTGTAAAGTGGGGATGAATCTCAGTATGTTTTATGTTTCTAGGCCAGGGGTGTCAAACTTGTGTCGTCACAGCATCATCACGTGATGTATCGTGACTTTTTCCCCTTTTGCTAAACCGGGCGAGGGCATTGCCAGGGCATGACTCATCCGGCCCACGGACTGTGAGTTTGACACCCCTGTTCTAGGCCCACTAAATGTGGTGTGTCGAATTATAGATGTCTGAAGGAACAAGGTTCTTAGTCCAACTGTTTGACACCGTGGAGATGTGTTAGTTAATGTGTATACATGAGCTTGTTGGCTAATGCTAAATTTACTGAGCAGATTGTGGGTGTTGGCTTGATTACAAATGCAGATTGACTATTGAGACTTTAGATTTAAGAACTGTTTTGGGAAATATTGCCTCTTTCCCTTTACTTTTCAGCTCCCTCATCTGATCTTTTAAATATTTTCATCCTGGCCTGGAACTTTTTTGGTGTCTGGATGAAAAGAACTGTTTTAAATTCTGCTTTCAACCAAATGATGAGAATAGGGTTGACCCACGTGATTATCTACAGCTTGCCTTTCATTTTGAAAACCTGAATCACTCAAGATGATTAATCAAGAACCCAAACTACATCAGAAAATGTCATCAAATGCACCCAAGCTGCTAAAATGATTATTCTCAGAGAATGAAATTCCAACCAAAATAAAAAAAAATTGAAACCATAAACACAGTTTAACACTGTTTATGACTAAGGAACTCTGCATAGAAGCTATCATTGCTTTCAGATAATGGTTTTTGGAGTAGGTAGCAGCTTCATGTAGCTGATTTGAAGATTGAGAGAAGAGATTTTCTGGAGTTTATTATTGACTCATCAGGTTATAAAAAGCACCAAGAACATTTGAATCTGTTCCATTGCCCTCATGATTGTAAAACAGACTGGGACACTTAAATAAGGAAAAGAACATAGGAAGATTGGGTGCTCTCCAAATGCAAGGGAAATTAATCTGATTGGGTATCTTTCACATTGTATTTAATTTAAACCTAGAAGAGGGCTACTGTGCATGTTAATACATATAGCAGCACAAATCTGACAATTAGGTGAGAATCTGCTAGCTGTTCTGCAAATTATATCAGACACTATGTAGTACAATAATTATAGTAAAACAAATCTTACCTGCCATGCCTCAACTTTCTTGATATCTGCACATGACCCATTGGCAAACAGTCCTTTCCCAGGAGTGCAAGTGTATATATCCTGCAAAGCATGAGCAATGGAATATACTGCCAAGTACACATTATAAGATATCCGCAGGTGGGTATAATCCATATATGGTGTTTCCACACTAGTGATGTTCTCACGCCCTGTACATGGGGGACAGAATGAAGCTGTACCATTTCCAGCTCTAGTGCCTTCTTCATAGCCTTTGTGGAAAAAACCTGGGAAATTTTTGTTTCCTTCTGGTAAGTAGCAATTAAACGTCTCCTCCCAAAACTCTTTAATAAATCCATTATTAGCAGACTTCTTAGGGTTTACCTTCTGCAGAAAGTCACGAAAGCCAGGGATCTGTCCTGCCTTAAGAGCAAATCCAATGGTGCCCCCCATGACATGAAAGAATTGTGGCATTGCTATCAATGACGAGCTGGCCCAGGCTTCACTTGCCAGCCAAATTCTGCCAGTGATATTCCGTGTGACAATCTCTTTGATCAATGGTTCTAGGTCAGGTGCACTGGAGAACACAACAATCACTTTGGCAGTGGAATTCTGGATGACTTTTACTACCTGTTGGATCTGATCCTCAGGCAAGTACTGGGCAATGAGCTCACTGAAGTCAATGCAGATGTTTCTCTCCTCTGTTTCTTCCCTGAACTTTTCAATACCCGGCCGGCCATAATTGTCATCAGCTGCAATGGTACCCACCCAATTCCAGCGGAAGTACTCTACAATGTCAGCCATAGCAGTGGCCTGGTGCTCATCATTAGGTATAGTTCTCAGGAAAGATTTGTATTCGTTCCTGTTGCTCAAGAGCCGACTGGATGAAGCATAGCTAACCTGGAAAAGGAAAGAGGGGAATAAATTATTATGCAACACTTTTAAGTAAAAACTATTCTGAAATATTTCACACAGGATGTGAACCCATGAACACATCCTTAAAGAAGGAAAAATGTTGTATCAGAAGGGCAGTTTTCAAGTGAATAAGAAATTGCTCACAGATGCAGTGGTACACATGGACAGCATGTTGCCAAATTTATGCCTTAGAAAGATCACCTTAAACAAAAAGTTCAAGACTCTTTAATAGGTGAACTAACAATCCAAAAAGAGATATCGATTGGAATATCCATTCTAATAACCATAACATTTTAAAGCCTAATTGAGATTATGTGTCTTTATCAATCTATCCACTAGATTGATGACAACCAAACATTACTCCCTAGGAAACACACCCCATAATGTGAGAAAAGTTTTCTCCTATCATCCTGAAAAATGGCCTTCAAATGGGAAAAGTGTTCCCTCAATCAGATGATAAACCATTTACGGATGTTTTAAACGGTAAATTGGCAATTTATGATAATTTATTTATGTTTAACTATTAGTATTAGTTTATAATGTAGCATACAAAGAAAATACAAAAATAAATAATAGGAAAGATAGAGAGGGAAGAAGGGAAGAGAAAAGTGAGGAAAAGAAAAGGGGGAAAAGAAAGAAAAGGCATTGACTTCCAACTCCCTTCAGTGCAGTAGAATAAGGCATTAACAAAAAACCTCAACTGTTTACTTTTACATAATATTTTAAACTAGCCATTTTTGTAACAATAAATCTATCTAATCGGTAAAATCCAAAATCAAAGTTTTATTTTTTTCCACCTCAAGCACAAAGTCTAGAAGTGGTTTCCAAGTAGAAAAAAAAGTATTTGTATTTTTTTTCTTTGATCAAACACTAAATATAGCCATCTCTGTTAACTCCATCAGTTTTTGCAGCCATTTGTCCATTGTGGGGATCGAGGTAGCCTTCCATTTCTATGCACAGAGTAGCATAGTCATAGCTATTGTCAACATATACAACATCAAAGATCAATTTTTTTCTAAATCTTTTCCTATTAAACCCAAAAGAAAAGTCTCTGGTTTTCTGTTTATATTCACTTTAAGAATTTTATGTATTAAGGCATGAATCCTACTCCAATATTTCTTTGCTTTATCACATGTCCACCATAAATGATAAAAAGTCCCTTCTTTACATTTATATTTCCAACATTCATTTGAAATGCCTTTATATATTCTTGACAACTTGTCTGGAGTTAAGTACCAATGATACATCAACTTATATTAGTTTTCTTTTTAAGTTATAATTTAATGTAAATTTTAAACCTTTGTTCCACATATTCTCCCATTGTTCAAGCAATACATAATTTATGATAGTTTATGATATTTTTTCATTTCAGAGCAGACCTTCAAGTAGGCTCTAATCATATTGTGTCTCATTTATCCCAGGATTTTTCTTCTACCAGTTAAATTGCTATGCCACCCCACTTCATCATCCTCAGCTCCCCATTATATCAAGTGGTTTGCTTGGATCAGTGAAAAAGAAAGAAGTACTTAGAAATGATGGCCATATTATTTCTATATTCCTCAGCCCATCCGGAACTTTGAGAATATCCCCAATGTATAAGAAAATTTCCAATCACATATAGAAGCAACCACTGTGCGTTTTCAAATCTGTATTTATTTTAGGAATTTTGCAGGGTGAAATCCAACAAGTTCTGACAGGCTCTGGAGAACCAGTAGCGGAAATTTTGAGCAGTTCGGGAAACCGGTAGCAGAAATTTTGAGTAGTTTGGAGAAACAGCAAATACCACCTCTGGCTGTCTCCAAAGTGGGGTGGGAATGGGGATTTTGCATTATCCTTCCCCTGCCACACCCACCAAGCCAAGCCCACAGAACTGGTAGTAAAAAAATTTGGATTTCACCACCATTTTGGCAGATTCAGCTAGATAAAAAATAGATATATTAGTTTAAGGAAAAAAACTAGATATATTACTTTAAGACTTAAGGAATGGAAATTGGGTGAATTTGTTTAGTCACAATCATTTAATAGTTAACAGAATAATAGAATGAGAAGGAACCTTGAAGATCTTATAGCCCAATCCCCTGCTCAATCAGGAGACTCTATACATTCCAGACAAGTGTCTGCCCATTCTCTTCTTAAAAGCTTCCAGTGATGAGGCATCCACAACTTCTGAAGGAAGCTGTTCCACTTGTTAATTGTTCTCACTGTTAGGAAATTTGTCTTTAATTCTAGGTTGCTTCTCTCCTTGATTAGTTTCCATTCATTGTTTCCCGTCTTGCCTTCTGGTGCTTTGGAAAGTAGCTTGATACCCTCTTCTTTGTGGCAGCCCCCAAAATATTGAAACACTGCTATCATGTCATCCCTTTTTTTCACTAGACTAGACATAACCAATTCTTAATCAAACACCCAATCAATACCCAATCAAACTAGCTTGTTAAAAATTAGGCCAAAACAGCAGCCACAACAATAAATATTTTAAATATATTAAAGAAAATCAATGGCCAGATGGAATCATATCTCATTATGGGTTATTACATGCTGAAACAGAGTTCAGCAGGAAGCTGCAAAATGAATTGCTATAGTTGATGTAAATACACAATGTGCATTATGCTATTTTATATGGGCATAAGAAAATAAAGGTGTTATAGAGAAATTATAATTATATGATTATAATGGGTTGTAGAGCTGCCCTTTTGAATCTAGGGGCTACTCAGACATATAGGCACAGACTGCTACAATGACTTGTTGAATACTGTTGGTGTTCAAAATTGGAAAAGGGATATTTATTCTTTTAAAAAAGGAAAGATGTGGAAATGCTACATTAGCGCTTTAAGATTTTATATACATTGTGAGGTTGACTGAAGAGATGATGAAATGTGCCATAGCAACAGTAGAAACATTTTGTAATTAACAAGCTCACCTACCCAGGACTATCCTCTTTCTAGCAATGGAAAGAGACAACGTATGCTCACCTGAGGTATATAAAAGAGACCCAGAAGATTGGCAACTGCAGTGGAAATCCCAGAGCCTGTTGCTCCCACCACTGCAATTGTTGAGGGAATATGATCCGAGCAATTGCAAAACTCATCCAGATTCAGAGAGTCAATCTTGTTTTGGGCTACAAAACTCAGTGTGGCTTCCAGAGCTTTAGACACTGTGTTGCAGGTATCAAAAATGCTGTATCCAAGCGTCATATTGGGAAGAAGAGTTGGGCTGTTATTAATCTCTTCAATGGCGAAGATCATTGCCTGTAACCAGCGAAAACCCCGGAAATTATACCTACAAAAAAGGAAGAGAAATCGAAATAAGCACAATGTCTTATATAGAGATAGAGGAGAGAAACAGGACCATATATCGTTTCTGAGTGAATGGAAGAGCACTTCCTAAGTCCATTTTCCTCCAAAGAGAAATGCAACTACATATTTCAAAATAATTAACCAAAAATAGGGCCAGTTCACATAGGCATCCGTTACAAATCACAATGACCACTATTATATTGTGCAAATGATGCAATTTACATCAGTTCCATTATGTCATTATCAAGCAAATGATATAAATTACAGAGTGCATGTCATATGTGCGATGAGGTAATAATGCACAGAACATAAGTTGATCCTTGAATCCTCCAATGGACAACCATGGCAGCTGTACCACATACAAAACAGAGCCCTGTTGGATCAGAACAATGGGCATTTTGGACAGTGGCAGATGGTCTCGCTCTCTCTCCCACCTCTCCCTCTTCCTGGAATTCTCAGCAACCACTGACACAATTTAACAGCATATCCTTATTATCTAAAAGGTTATTGTTTTGAGGTCTTGTTTTGAATGATTGCATTACACATAGTCTAGAGAATGTTGTGCCAAGAAAGTATTTTTATTCGTATTCAGAATTGTCCTATGAAATTTTTCAGAAGTAAGTAGTTAGCATTTATATGATATCCTACTTTCTGGGCAATCCATGAGGTATTACATGAGATATTATCAGACTATTAAGGCCCATTTTGTCCAAACTTCTGTGTCACCCAATGACCAATCAAATTATGCAGGAAGCTCATAAGGATAATAGAAGAATTTCATCCAGGGTTGCCCAGAGAGTTGATATTATATGGCAACCTGACTGTAATTTATGAGGTAATATGTGACCACCAAAATTAGTAACTTTAACATAGATTTATCTTTTTTTAAAAAAAAAAAAAACCTAAGTAGTACTTTACTAAGCAATACTAGCTGTTTTTTTAAAGTATTCCCCTGAGGCAAAGAAGCCCCTGTGTATTTTACTCCAATAGTCATTGCCGACTATAGGGCAGTGCTCATCTCGGTTTCAAGGCCATTGCACCAGCACTGTCTGAAGATATTTCTGCGGTCATGTGGTCAGCATGGCATCACGGAGTGCTGTTACTTTCACACCAAAGTAGTACCTATTTATCTAATCACATCTGTATGCTTTCGAACTGCTAGGTTAGCAGCAGCTGGGTGGAGGATGGGAGCTCATCATGTCATGTAGTGCTTGGGTCTCGAACTTGCGTCTTAACCACTGAGCCACAATGCCACCCCTCCCTTGAGGCACTGTGACCAAAAATATATATTGTCTTCCACTATCTGTTTATTTTAGGGCTTTACAGTTAGGGCTGAATAATCCTTCAGATTCAGTCTCCAAAAGGTGTTTTGGAGCATACAGACGCATGAACATAGTAATTGTTTATATCAGGGTGTCCAACTCAAGGCCTGGGGGCCAGATTTGGCCCGCAGGGTCCTTAGATCTGGCCCACGGGGTCATTCTTGAAACAGTGAAGGACTGGCCTGTGGTGCCTCTGCCAGTGAAAACAGAGCTCGGGAGGGTCACACGTTTTTACTGGCAGAGGGTTGCAGGAGGCTGTTGCAGACAAAAACGGAGCTCGGGAGCCAATTTTCTCTGGAAGAATGCTTGGGCCATAGGTGCCCCCGACACAAGTGACATCGAGCTGGCCATGCCCACCCTGGCCATGCCCACCAGCCCAAGGTCAAACACCAAGGTCAAACACAACCCTGATGCGGCCCTCAATGAAATCGAGTTTGACACCCCTGGTCTATAGTTTTTCCTAGGACTGTGTGATTGCTACGAAGCATTGGAAAACTGAAGCAAAATCATTGCAGAACCTTGATTAGTAGTTTTATTTTCAATTCTTATGAATCCTAGCATGGAATTCATAATTTTAAACAAGAAACACATTGGGTTGACATTTTCATTGTATCAGCATATTGATACACTGTAACACTGAGAACTTTTTTTAAGGTGATTTCTATTTATAACATCTTCTAGAATCACTCAACTATTATGCCAAATTTAACAGCTTAAGCAAACAGGCTACTTCATTTCAGCCACAGCTAAGTGATGCTATAAGAAATTGCAAATTACTAGTGCAGAAATTATCTTAGTCACTGGCAGCTTGGACTTCATTAGCCCTTATGTAGAGATTAGGTTTTTAATCCAATTTACACAACTTTGCGTTTGTTTACATTGAACTGCATTCCCTATTACAAAATTCATTCCTCTAGCCTGAAAATGCCATTAAGGTGCTCTTTACAATCCTTTTTTTATTTTTATAAATCTTGATAATTTATTATCATTACCCCTGATTGCAGGATAGAATTGTACAATTTAGTGTGTTCTTTTTTATATAATATTTGGATACTTAAATGTCTCTAGACAGTGTATAAATTAAAGCATATTAACCAAACACAAAACATTTTTTAAAAAACTAAGAAAATAGCACGAGTTCTTTTCTCTATGAAAATGAAGAAGTCTTCACACAGCACCTATAAGGCAATAATGAAAGTGTCAGGTGAACATCTCTTGAGAGGCTTTCCACAAACAAGATGCCACTCATGAAAAGATCCTTTCTTTGCTGATGGGCTCTCTTGCCTCATTTGGTGAGGCATCTAGAGAAGAGCCGCAGGTGAGGCCATCATGATGCTCCAGAAAAGCAAATATGGATGGATCTTTTAGGTAACTTAGCAAGATTTAGAGTTACAGGCTAATTAGCCGGGGAAAATATAAAGTTCAAAAACCAACTGCCAGGCATGAAGCTCATTAATATTTCTAGTGATGGTGGAGAATCTGTAAGTAATCCCAAATCGTACACCTGATCCTCCAAGGGCAATGCAGCATTCTCCTCAGCAATGAAAGATTCAGTTCTACTTGTTCCTCCAGCCATGCTGAGGTTACACCAGTGGTGAAATCCAATTTTTTTTTACTAGCGGTTTTTTGGGTATGGCTTGGTGGGTGTAGCAGGGGAAGGATACTGCAAAATCTCCATTCCCATCCCACTCCAGGGAAAGGATACTGCAAAATCCCCATTCCCTCACCATTCCTGGGGGAAGGATATTTTAAAGTCTCCATTCCCACCCCACTCTGGGGCCAGCCAGAGGTGGTTATTTGCCAGTTCTCCAAACTGCTGAAAATTTCCGCTACCAGTTCTCCAGAACCTGTCAGAACCTGCTGGATTTCACCCCTGGGTTACACTCTTTTACTATGTGTAAAATGGATAGTTAAAAATAAATGAGGGGGCCTTTGTTCTGATCCAGTCTGGTATTCAACATCAACCAAAGAGAAAATGATAAAGCAGCCAGGAACAATTTAAAAGAACCAAAAGAGAAACAGGTGCATGGAGTCAGATGCTTCTGCTTTTTAACCTACTTCTAAAACTCCTACTTCATAAATATTCCTGCCTACTATCAAAGCAATAGAAGTGCCTTCTGGGTTAAGGATGAAGAATATAAAAAAACCATTATTAAGAAACTTTGCTCACTATTCCAATGGTTAGAAATGCAAGGCTCAAATTACACATGAAGCAGGCTTCCTACAAGTCACCCCCAAAACATAGAATGCCCTCCAATGAGAGGTTTCATGTACTAGCTGCTTTCTAAGGGTAACCAAACCTCATTACAGATTTCTTTCTGCTGAATTGAATATTTTATATCAAATGCAATTATATTTTATTTTGTAAGCCACATACTGTTTTGAAAATCTGCTTATATAGTCAAATTCAGTAAATAAAAGCCAGATCTGACTGAAAGCCTACTTCAAAAGGGATCAGTCAAATACTTCAGAAAAGCCCATGTACAAGGTGTGGGAGACATAATAGAGTTCAGTTTCTTCCCTACAAGCTTGGAAGTGGCACTTTTTTTTTTAAACAAAGAACTATTATCTAGCAGAAATCTTAAAACTTTTAAGGCCTCTGGCATGCGAATCTGGGGAATGAGTGAGTTTGGGGGAGATTTGTGGACTTACCTTATGCATTCTACTGATTCTGGCCTAGATTTCAGATCCTGGTGTTTAGCAGCCACTCCAAAATGAATGGGAAACAATCCTCCAAGAATAATGTCTCCTTTCTTCTGTGCCCTTTGATTTGGTCCATAGGCAGAGCTACTCCAAGTAAATGCAAAGAGGATCAAACAGAAACTATAAAAAGTCATCGTTCCTCCTTTATACAAAAGGAATTACGTTGCAAATTTCAAATCAGGTACCTAAGAAGCAACGTAAGCCTAATATAATTTGACATATTTTTTCTATTTGAAACACCATACACTATGGCTGAGATGGGCAGGCTTGAAGTCCAATAAGTCACTGGACAATAATGATTTCTCTGATGTCTCTTCAGTGGACTTCTCCATTTCAATTTATCTGATCCAGCAATTCCTTGCTTCTTCAGTATCACTAGCAGTTCACGTAGAATTCATCTTCAAGACTTCCTAAAACAATATTGAAATGTAAAAAAAAAAATCATGTATACAAAGGAACATAGAACTGTCCACAAATCATAAACCACAGGCTTGTTCTAAAGCTGTTTTAATTTTTTTCTTATAATTATTTCATAAAACATCACATTTGCTTTACATATAGGAAAAAAATAAATTAATGACCAACGTATTATATTTACCTATAGCAAACAAATAAATTCAGGCACGATATCCCTAACAAGGGTGTCTTAGTTTCAATATCCATTTTTCCCAAGTGAAAAACCAGCTAAAGTGCTTCCTATTTAACAATAATTAATGAGAAATTCCAAAATGTGCATCAAGTTCAAGGAGGATGATTATTGACATAAGTAAGGTAAAGGTTCCCCTCGCACATATGTGTTAGTTGTTCCCGACTCTAGTGGGCGGTGCTCATCTCCATTTCAAAGCTGAAGAGCCAGTGCTGTCTGAAGGCGTCTCTGTGGTCATGTTACTGGCATGAGTAAAATTGACATAAGTATAGCCATTTAAAGAAACAGTGATGAGTTGCTGAAATTATTATACGACAGTGAGTCTATATAAAGAAATCCATACCAAAATACACAAAGAAAAATAGGTTTCAACACCCACATAGATCTCTAGCACTAGCACTTAGACTTATATACCACTTTACAGTGTTTTACAGTCCTCTCTAAGCGGTTTACAGAATCAGCATATTGCCCCCAACAATCTGGGTCCTTATTTTACCGACCTCGGAAGGATGGAAGGCTGAGTCAACCTTGAGCTTGTTGAGTTTTGAACTGCCAAATTGCAGGCAGCAGCAGTTAACAGAAGTAGTCAACCTTGAGCCATTCAGAATAGAACTCCTGGAGTGAGCAGTGAGTTAGCCTGCAGTACTGCATTCTAACCACCATAGCTCTTTGGCACCACTAAATGACTATTTCATGTTTGACAAAGAAGCTTCCCCTATGCCCGTGATGGCGAACCTATAGCACACAACGCCCTTTCTGTCAGCATGTGAGCCATTGCCCCAGTTAAGCTCTTCCGTGCATGCACTTCCCGCTGGCCAGCTGGTCTTCGGGTCTCTGCCACGCATGAGTGGGCACATGTGCATGTGCGAGGGTGCATGCGAGGGGCACGTGCAGGGGTGGGGCGTATGCATGGGAACCACACGCATTGCATTTTGGGGATTCGGGCACGCAGACACGCACTTTGGGCACTCAATCAGATAAGGTTAGCCATCACTGCCCTATGCTATAAAACAGTAAGTGGACAGATTTTTTTTCTTATTGAAAAAGTTTTTCAAATACAGATTTTTCCCCCTTTTCCCCCCCTCCTCCCTAACCCCCCTCCCCCTCCCCTCCCCCCTTGGCTTCTCCAAAATAAAATCCAAATTGATATCACATTGTATAATTCTTTACCATCCTTTTACACCACCCCCCATATGCTAACCATTTCTTTCTAACATTATTATTATATCCCCCCTATACTATATATTTCAAAGCAACATTCAGCTATAAAATTATTTAATAAATCCTAATTTGGCATTTATTCAACTCATAATCTACCCATTTCCTCCACCCCCATAACATCCCTTTTCCTAAACTAAACAATCAGTAGCCTAACCTATCTCCACCCATTTTCCTACAGGTCTACCATGCATAATATTTTTAATATCTTTGTTCTTCTGCCCACACCACTAAAAAATATTTCCATATATAAATAAAATCCTCAAATGACTTTAAGTTTGTAATCCATATAGTATCTTCTGTAATGTCTTTCAATTAGATTGTTAATTCCATCAACCATGTTAGGGTAACATCAAGTCCTGCTTCCAACATTGTATTCAGTATCTTCAATTACCATCTGCCCCCATCATTAATAAGTATTTCTGTATATAACACCCCCCCCGAGTGACTTTATATTTATATTCCATATGGTATCTTCTGTAATGTCTTTTGTCTAGATTATTAATTCCAACAACCACGTTAGGGTAACAGCCGGATCATCTGCATGCCCCAATTCCATAGTTCTCTTGCCTTATAACTCAACATATACGTAATCCATTTTTCAAAGAGTCCAAAATAGAAAGTTCCAGTCCGCTCAATCACAGGCCATCTTCCACATCCCAAAAACACCAGCACTGCAGAGATCTGTTATTCTTCTCAAAATAGTATAAGTCTGTAACTTGCCTCAGTTATATTTTCATGTATCAACCTTCTATAAGTCCCGCTTATTATATTTAATCGTCTCTTAAAAACTGGCATTAATCTGTTGGCTAAAAAAGAATTGTTTAATTTAAATTTTTTTAGTTTTGTAGAACCTGCTTCTTCTTTTCTTAACTTGTTGTGGTTTAGATCTCCACCCTGGTTGCCTTTCTAGGACTTGTATATCAGCTGATTGAATTACATGCTGGTCTTTAACTTGATAAGACATCAAATCGAAATCCAAAGCCGCCTCTTTTATATTTATACGTGATCCAACTATAACCTCTGAAGGAGAATCCAAAAGCGGCTCATCCAAAAAGGCCTCTGTAACTTGTTGTTTTTCCATTACTTCCATCTCCGTCTGCTTAGCCTGGGTTTCAATCTCTTGTTCATTTTGTTTTTCTTTATCCCCCTCCTGTGTTCCTAACACTGATGATATATGTGGAGATGTTGGATCCATTTTAAAAACCTTGTAGTAAAATTCTTCCGCTTTTTCAACAGTATTTAATTGATATCTTTCTCCTTGATATCTCAATATTATACCAACTGGAGCATCCCACCTAAATGGGATGTTTTGTTTCTTTAACTCAGTCACCAAAAATCCAAAGTCCTTTCTATCTTTTAACATCTTGGATGGCACCTCTTTGTATATCCAAATCTTCCTTCCATTCATTTCTAGAGTGGAGTTAAAAGACTTTTGCACAATATCATTTCTTATTCCTTTCTCAGTAAAGTAAATCACCACATCTCTAGGCAACTGCCTTTGCTTTGCCACCCAAGAATTTACTCTGTAGGCTTTATCCATCTTACAGGATACCTCTTCAGGACTAACCTTTAAAATCACAGCCAGAACTTCAGCAGACATCTTTCTCAAGTCATCTCTGTTATTTTCCTGTAATCCCCTTATTCTGACCACAAATTGCATGGATCTAAATTGCATCATTGTGACTTCATTTTCAATCCTTTGTTTTATATTATCTGCATTATAAGTCTTGTGATCAGCTTCCTTTATTTTAAACTCTACTTCTGAGCTATTTTCTTGAATATTTATCAGATCATTTTCAATTCTTTGTATCTTATTATCCAGATTATGAATCTTATAATCAGCTTCCTTCATTTTAGACTCTATTTCTGAGTTGATATCTTTATCCATCTTTATAATTATTTCTGAAAAGCTTTTCAAAGCTGTTACAATATATTGTTTCAGGTTATCATACTTTTGTTGTACCAACTCTTTAATTTCCTGTCTAAATTTTTCAAGATTCTGGTTCACAATCTCATCATGTCTTGCCATCTCCTCCAAAACAAATTCCTTTAGATCTTTAAAGCCATTCTTCTGCATCTGCAAGCTCAAAATTTGTTCATGTGATTTGTAAATGGGGGAGCTCCCCCCCAGCTTGGTTGCCTGGCTTTATCAGTTTTAACGCCATCCTGCCACACAAACAGACTCTTTTTAAAGAAAAAGACTTCTCTCCAAACAATATCAATATCAAGTCTCTAAGAAGGAAGAAGCATGAAATAGGAATTTTTCTCTTCACTTCTAGCCAGCGCTATTGCTTCGAATACTTTGTAACGTATTACACTATTCAAACGGAAGGACTTTCGCTTTCAGCTTTCTTCTCAAGCCTCAGCCAGTCGCCATTTTAAACTTTCTTTCTTCCCCCTTTCACTCTTTCTTCACTTTTAAAATCACTCATAGGGTTGTTAGAAATACTTGCAATTTAGAGTCCCAGATCCAGATTTCATCCTGCTTGTTCAGACAATCTGTTAAATTTCGTTGATTGGATTGGTCCCATCGCCTGGCTCTGCAAAGCGCAGAGTTTCCCCGAAGCCCGGAGCAGCGGCGAGCTAGATAGGGAGCCACATTCTGCTTCCTCCCCAAGAGTAAAAAAAAAACTCTGGGAAGTTCGCAGAGGGCTCTACCTGAGCTTGCCGGCTCTCTCTCATGTCTCCTCAAGGAGACAGAGTTTTTCGAGCCGTCTCTCAGCTGTAGAGATGGCTCTTTACGGGTGACAAGGCTGGCGGTCCCAAAAGACCATCTGACGGCGGCGGAAACCAAACCGGAAGCCCAGATTTTTTTTCTTCATTTACTACCATTTGGTGGAAGAGTTGTTAAATTAATATTTATAAAGAAAAGAAAAGAAAAGAAAAGAAAAGAAAAGAAAAGAAAAGAAAAAAGAAAAGAAGGAAGTCACCAGCAGACATTTCTACTTAATATAAAACCAAATGCATAACTTTCCGTTATTTGCAATTCCAATATATTTTTCACTCTAATTTCTCATTTTCACATTATGCAAAATTAAATAAAGGAAAACAATTGCAAAACATAGCCATTCTAAAATGTTACTCCTGTCTTATGTCTACAATGCACACAAACCATCATGTTAGCACTTTAAGTATTTGTGTGTTGGATGAAGTGGTACAGGAAAAAAATTGATAGAACCACAGTCAGACAGACTTCTGAATATTTTAAATAGCTCAGACAACAAAAGAGGAAAACTGATTCCTTGGGTTTTCTTGATCTGAAGGACAAATTGTCCTCATTCTCCCATTGTCAGATTTGGTAATCACACAAAAGGAATAGGAATAAGGCCAAAACCAACTAGAGTCTGCTGTCTTCATACCCTTAAGCAGCCTCCAAATTCTGAGATGGGGGTGGGGAGGTGGGGAGAAGAAAATTGAGGGTACCAATGGTTCCTTTGGTTGTAAGCATCACTTATTACCTACATTAGTCATATAAAAGGACTGCATCTCCTGCTTTTAGCAGAATAGCTGTCTTTAAGCCTCACCAAAGGTTGTATTCCTTCTGTAACTTCAGGGGGGAAAATCCTTCTGAGATAATGAATTATAGAAGACAGCACAAATGAGGAGACTAAGAAGTAACTAAGTGGCAGCTAACAAGTCTGGAATAGTTCCTTTGCAAAGTGAAGAAATAGGGAATGTTTTTTTGTGCCACCCACTCCATCAGAAAGACCAAACTTAACTAATGCATCTCAGATGCCAAGATATGCTTTAAACATACTCTAGGAATGAGCTTGTACTGGGGTGGGGGGGGCACTCATGGAGACCCAGTAATATATCCCCCATAATACTCCAAGGTAGGTCTATGAAGAAAGTCTTCTGCCTAAATATCGAAAATGTGCAGCATGGGGCTATAATAATCTAATCCTTATTGCACCCTGTACAAGTCATTATTATGATGAAGAGTAATATGTGATTTCCCTGGCATACTCCCTAAGGGATAATAATAATCTGAGTCCTATTAACCCAGTAGTCTGATTTCCTTGTGGTATACTTAACCTAGTCAGCCACTATCCCAGTGAAATCCCTTTACCTCATATTCTGGCAACGTACAGTCACGCTAACTGGGTCAGAAGTCAGCAGTTTAAAAATTACTGGCATTTCCCTCACTTTCTTTCAAAGGTGCATAGTATCCCACCAAAGAAGACACAACATGCTACAACATCACCAAGCCATTCTCCATTGGTCAGATAGGTAGAATAAGCAAGGCTAGTCTATTGTGCCTGGCCTGTATTTCGGTTCTGTGCTCTCAAGCTTTGGCACGGAGTTCAGAAATGGAGACCTCTGTTTTTCAGCCACTTTCCCCCCTCGAGTTCTTTTTACATGGAGACTCATGTAAAGGTCAACTGCCTAAGTTTAGCTGTTCCTCCAACACAATTGACTGGATAGCATTAGTTCAACCCATGCATGACCAGCTCTCTTTTGGGTTAAATTTAACCCACTGGTTTAATTGATTGTATCAACTGACATTTGTTTTAATTTTGGTACACCCACAACATTTTGCTGATCCAGTTAGGTGTGCTGTAGGAATCATTTGAAGACTGATTTTGGTAAATATATATTTAAAACCCAAGCAAGCTTGGAAAGAAGGGAAATATCTACTATGTTACATCTCTGTGAAGGTGATCTTTCTGCCCAGGTTGGAATGTACAAACACCTGGAGTCACCCTCCAGTGAGCAGCATCAGCTCACCTCCCTGCCAAGTCCACCACAGTACACGTTCCATCTCCGGGACAACGGTGTGACTTTTGGAGGCTCTATGCCTCATTTAATTCTGGTAATGACCTAATTGGGTTGGAAAAAATGCAGGGGCAGGAGTGTGATTAAAAACTAGCTTGGTGGTGCTTATTTATGCCAGTGGAAAGAGAAGGGTTTTTGGTTGAGGTTTTGTTTTTGTTTTTTTAGTTTTAAGCATGAACTTAAGAGTGTTTCTTCAAAGACTGATGCTATCTGTAATGTTATGAATGGTATTACCTCAAATATGAAAAAGTAAGGTGCAAAATTCACACAGCATCTTTGCAAAGTTTTATGGGTGATTCTTATCCTAAAATGTTTAATTGCTTTCATTCAACTCAAAGTTTTTTGTTTTCACTCCTCCAAATCTATTGTAACTATTGTGGCAATCATTCTGCTTGATACAGAGAAATGTTACAGGGGGAAATCAAAGTGATGAACTTTGTTATTAGTTACACACACACACACACACCCTTCTCATCTAGGTAGTCTCCAGTTCTAAGAACGGCCTACTTCCTAGGATTGCTTAAAGAACTATAAAAAAAAGGGATATTGGATGTTATAACAGAGAAGGCAAATTCTTCCTGCTATAATGTCCTACATTTTACAAATGTACCAAAGCAACACATTCCAGAAACACATAGAAGCTTTTAAGATTACTGCTAAAAGCAAGATTTTGAAAGAGCCATTATTAAATACAGCTAGATGATGAAAAATGATACTTCTCTTAAAGAAAAATAAGTGATGAAATGCTACACGGTGTAAAAACCTTTTGGAATACTGTACATGGTTTTCCTTTAAATTAACAAAAATGATAATCTTGCCAAGGGGTAATGATGAGTTTTATCTTTTGTTTCTTTTTAAACTTGAAAAAATGTTGCTTCTCTTTTCCCTTTTCTACATTTTTCTCCATTACTGTAAATCTATTAAAGTGTAATTAAGGACAATGTCTCTCATTTTTATTTAATCTTAACATTACTGGCAAAAGAACAAGAATAAGAGGCAGAACATAACTAGACAATAATACAATCTTTGGGGAGGAACAGATATTTTAAAGAGATATTATATGGGAATTGTTTTTAACTTTTTAAAATAAACTTGAGCAATATATACTTTAACATGGTAAGACAGATGTTAAAGGTTAATTTATTTATATTTCTAAAGCATTTATTATCAGGTTTTGTACAGCTCTCAGACTCCTGAGTAGTCTGCCATGCAAATGCTCTTAAAAAGTCTGTATAAAGGATAAGGGCAGCTTTTAGTCATATGGCTATGGCTGCCAGATTAAAAAAAGGGTCCTTTTCAGCATTCTTCTGATTAGAAAGAACAATACAACATCCCTGCACACAACTGTGTCTAGCAGAGTTTCTTTTATCTGTTGAGGCTCTTCAAACGACTGATAAGAATCTATCCTACTCCCTGCAACAAGGAAAGCCTCAATGGATAGCAGAGATTCTCTGCAACAGCCAGTTACCAAGCTGTTTATTGCTACTCTTCTCTGAATGTGAGCATGCTGATACCTGGTCCTAAGTCAGTTAGTACTTTAAAAGAAACTAGCAACCTGAGATGGTCTCAGAAACAAAAAATGTGTTTTGGTGAAAATGTAGCAGCTAATTTGAATATTACTTAGGCATGAATGAGAATAGCCAACTGTGGGTTCCCCCAAAAGATCCAGAGGTAGCACATTAGTATGAGCTTGTATAAACTATTTCCAATTATAATTGGAAACATTTTATATTTCAGCAATTGGTGGGCAAGAAAGGAAAGATAATGGCAATATTAGGACATTCTCACTGGTATAAAATTGCTGTTGTTCAGAATTCTTAGCAAGACTGAATCTGACCCTTGAAAACTTCATGGACACATCTTTACAGTCTCCTTGGTAACAGAACAGTAGTAGTTTGCCATTCCCTGCTTTGGGGATCTTTTTAAAGTTTTATTTTCCCATCTTTTTTGCAGCTCACAACCTCCTGAGTGGTCTCCCACCCAAATGCTAATTAGGAGCAACCATGCTTAGCTCCTGAAACCAGAGAATATCAGACATGTAATCAACTTTAATACTGCAATATGGAAAAGTCTTTTAAACATACATTGATGATCATATTGTTACTGCGCTTTTTATGCTGCGCCCCAAATTTAACATTCATCTAGTTTTTGGATGCTAGATTGTATTCTAGATGAGGAAACATTTCTCTCTTGCATAAGAACTGGAGAATGCCAAAGCAGTTTAAAAATCAACAAAGGATTTTCTGAATGAGATAGTTGAAATGGATATCCATATCTGACAGTGGAAAATAAACAGATGTACAAAATCTCAATCTAGTGAAGATGTCAATAAATGCCATAGCAAGCCATTTGGTATTTTCTATTATTCTAATATAAGTTTTTTAAAGGTTCCTGCCCATATTTGTTCCGTATGTTTTTTGACTCCGTTTTACTTAACCAACTTTTTCCCTTTATGTCAGCATTATGAGAAAGTTGCACCTGTGTTTGTATTCAAAGACCCAGATGAGTTCAAATGCTAACAGTTGTCCTGTGGGAGATACTGAAGTGAAGCAGAACAAGCCCAGGTTGATTTTCAGATAACAAGCCTGAGGTTGCTCTGTCAGCAAAGAGGAAAGCTTATTAGGCCTGAAAGGCTAAATGAAACAGATCAAATTCACTGAAAGTGAATAATTAGAGTCACAAAAAGAAACTTATGATTAGATATTAATTTCTAGTAAGATTTCCACTGCTTAGGTATCTTCCAGTCATTCTGTTCTTTGCATTTTAGATGTTTCAAACTTTGTTTTCATGTTTATAACATCAAAGCTGAATCATCAAAGGTTATAAGCATAAAAGTCCAGATACTCATTGGTTTGGGAAAGAGATCTATATATTTAGAACAATTACCATTTCCTCCAAGTTTTTTTTTTCTCTCAAGAAAACTTTAAAACTGAATTGGAAACTAAGACCAAATATAGCTAAGGTGCCATTGTCTCAGTGATGCAAAAAGAAGGGCTAAAAATGTTTTAACATTTTGGAAAATTTGCCCACACCAATGGATTCTATGGTAACTGTTCTACTAATAAAGCAATGACATCACAAGAAGCAAGAGAGTGAAACATTAACAGGTGTGAAGAAAGCAAGATTTTCAATCGGTTCTTTTGCTGTTGTTTTTAAATAATGTACACTAGTTGTTTTTATTGATCAATGCTCCAAAATCTTTCCATTTTTCCTAGTTTAGTTCCAAATAACTCCTTTGTGGTTAACCTTTGTGGTTAGAAATAAAGATTTATACTTCCTTTTATTTCCTTCTCCATTATTAGGTAGTATTTCCCCTGTCATTTGCACTTTGTTTCTTAAGGAATTGCATTTTTTTTTGTCTCCTTACTAAAACACCACATCAAAACTCCCCTGCTGCCTCAGTTTCCTAAGTGAACCAGATCTTCTTTGTGACCACGAAGCACACAGCATATCCCTTGTTTTGGTTCTTCTTTTGCCTCTGATACTGGCCAACCACTGCAAAAGGTCCACTTTGATGTAATTGTGTCAAAGTTTGAATCTACTTTGTATATTTTCCACCTGTTGTTAGTCGAAGACATTTTGCTGTTTGAAGCCAAGAATAAAATAGCATCCCTCTTGTTCCCAGTAACAGAAACTGACTGGAGGAATGATGACAGTGGAATAGCAGCCTTCCCACAGCCAGGAACAGAAGGCTATTGGGAGGGAGGTTGCAAGAAAGTTGGATTGTGCCTCCCACTCCCATCTGTTCCCTAACACCTTGCCAGTGTCTTCCAGCATCTCCTGTCTGAGGTGGCTACCTTCTCTAAGAGCACAGTCATCCTTGTCCCCTATCTTTGCCCATCCATCTTCCTCACTGACTCCTTTTCAGTATTGGTCCCCTCCCATAATTTGGGATTTTGCAAGTTAGGGAATGGGGGGGGGGGAGAAATCAGTGTGCATTTATTCCACAAGTTTCCCCATAAGCAAGTAAACTGCCTCCTCGTCTTCGTTTCCTAATACCTGATGACAGATTGGATGGTTAGATTAAATTAAACCTTCTGAGTTGGGCTGTGTATACTTTAGTGTGGGAAGCTGATGATTACATGTTTTTTCTCACATACTTCACAAGGATTGACTTCTTCTGTGCTTGATTGATTTGTGGCCATCATCAGTTTGCAGCCTCATGGCAGGTCAAGTGTGATTTGTGTTACTGTGGATAAAATGGCTGGCAGAATTTCTGGGCTCCTCTCCATATTTTGGAATGTTATCTCAATTTTTCCCTTGGGAAGGCAAGCGTTCTAAATAAAATGGCATCTCAGGTATTTGAAATTTGCATAGAAGTGATGTGGGGTCAGTTAGAAGAGGGTTTGCATATTACATATCATGACAATCACAGAGGGTCCCTTTTATGTTAGTGGACACATAGAGAACAGAGTGAAATATTCAAATACTTCTTCATACTATCCTGGTAATATTCAGACAACGACCTACTGTATAGATAAGAAGGGTAAAACATATGAAGAATGGATGTAGGAATTGGATATGTCTAGTTTAATGAAAAGAAGGACTGGGATGACATGATAGCGGTGTTCTAATAATTGAGGGTCTGCCACGAAGAAGAGGGGGTCAAACTATTCTAACAAAGCACCAGAATGCAAGACAAGAAGCAATGGATGGAAACTAATCAAGGAGAGAAGCAACCTAGAACTAAGAGGAAATTTCCTGACAGTTCAAACAATAAATGAATTGAGTGGAATGACTTGCCTCCAAAAGTTGTGGATGCTCTACCACTGGAGGTTTTTAAGAAGAGATTGGACAGCCATTTGTCTGAAATGGTATAGGGTCTCTTGCTTGAGCAGGTGGTTGGACTACAAGACCATCAAGGTCCTTCCAACCTGTTATTCTGATTAAAAAATATGTTAAATTAGTTTGCCCCTGCTTACAACCTCTTTGCACCAAAAGAACGTAGCGCGTTCTAACCTCTTCAATCTGACGCTTAATCTTTAGTATTAAAACGGAAGTTGATGTGTCAGTATTGGACATGAACAATAAATATAGTATCCCTACACAAGCTTCTTCTGGCACACCCGTTGAGAAAAACAGATTGAGTGGGAGGTATGTGACAAACAAAGCAGGAAGTAACACGCAATAAATCCATCACCTAGACATCACAGGCATCCACGCTATGAATATGAAAAGTAACTCAACAGGGTGTAAAAAAACAAGTGGGCAGAAGGAACGCTAATGCATCCTCATCTTGAGTGTGCATACATATGCAAAAGCTGTTTCCATTAGTGGCCATTTAAATACAATCTGTCTTAACATATTTTGTTGATTACCTTGTTTATAAATCATTTTTAAAAAGCATATGAGATGCAATAAAATTCTTAGCTGGAAATACCCTAGGCCTTTTTGAGGAGTATAATCTAGTGGTCAGAATTTGGCAATCTGTCACAATGATTTCTAATCTGTAAACTTTAAAGATCCTTTGATGCTTCGTGATGCAGCTTCTGCTTTGAATGCAGGTCTCAGACTCAGACCTGGTATCCCAGATTGGGATATTGAAAAAGAAGCTTGGAAGAAGGTAATGGCAAATCACAGCCATACTTGCACCATGAAAATAACATGGACTTATCCGTGAAGTCACCATGAACTTAGCTCATCTCCAGTAAGGCTTTGTCCAGATAGAACTGTGAAAATCCTATCTCTGAAACCCTTGGGGAACCAATGGCAATACTAAACTAGACACACTAATTCAGACTAAGATAGTTCATAAGGCACTTACCATAGTTGAGGTAACCAGTTACATATATTGTTATTGTTTTCAATAACAATAGGTTATAGTTCTATAATAAGTTTTTAATTTATTAGAAGAAAATCTATAGAGATAATACACTTGTTAATATCAAATTCTGTAGAAAACAATCTCCAATATACTTTAATTCTTTGGGTCAATTGACTTAATTTGCAAAAGATTATTACCTATGTGATATTTTTGTGTAAATTATATATAATAGTCATTGACCAGTTGAAATTACAGATAGTCACCAAAGTTTTAGAATCAACATAAAGACAAATGCTTCAAAAAATATTCATTTCCTATCTGACAATACTGGAATTTTCATCAAGAATTGTAGCTTGGTTTGCCATAATATATATTCATCAGCCAGGAGACAATACAGATACCACACTGCCCTGGTCTGCAAATTTAAATTATTTAAATTTGCAATTTACTATTATTTAGTATCAATGATATGCCCACTTACAAGTCACATCATGTTACCGCGTTGAACAAGTTTTTCATGGAGAACAGGGTTTTAATATTCAAGAAATTGTTTCATTCAATACAGAGAAGCTTCCTTGGGGTTTTCAGTTTGTTGAATGCTATAATTACATGTACAGAATCTCATTTAACACTCTTGCAAAAGAAAAGAATGGCTATTTATAATATAGCCATGATTATATACTGGCAAATTTATTTAAAGAGCAGAAAAATTTGGCATCATCACAAAGTTTAACTGCTCTCAGATATGTCAACAGATTTTCCCATTCTTAAACCTTACATACATAGGTCAGTTTATGATTCAATGGGTTATGGCCGTGATAGCAAACCTATGGCATGCGTGCCAGAGGTTGCACGCAGCACCCTCTCTGATGGCATGCAAGCCATCACCCAAGTTCTGCTTCACATGTGCACACGCCTCCCAACAGCCAACTGATCTTCGGGTCTCTATACAACAACTATACAACAACATTGTGTTTTACTTTAGCTCAGCATGATATTGAAATCCAACCATTATGACTTATAAACCTGGTTTATGATGTAGTGTGATGGGTGAAATTGGCTGCTATAGCTTGTTTAGCATATTGCTCATAGATTTGCTTAAGATGTGAATCCATCTTTGTCAAAATATCAGTCATAAGGTCTGACATCCCAGAGGACATGTACGCCACTCAACTGTAGGATCTGTTTTTTCCTCGCAAGGAGAGACACTAGTAAAAACATCCTTTCAATGAATATTCTATCAGGCTAGCAGCAGGGCCCAAATATTCATCTGTATCATTTTGAGTCTGAAAGGGACAAAATCTCATTTCCTATTTTTTTTTCTTTAAAAAAAGAAGAAGGTAGCTTAGTTCTCATGCTGAGGTACAGGAAGGCTATATATTAGAAGGTGCAGAAGACCACATATTTTAGCAATAAGGCTACCAGAGTTGTATGTGTGCTGTTTCTTGCCAGACCGTCTTCTCTGGGGAAGTCGGTAGCGCTTCTACCTTCTCATGCCCAGATTAAATCCAATCATGAGGCTATGCCTACCACTGGGCTTTTACAGATCTGGAAGCAGGAGCAACAAGGCAGAGGCCATAGAAGGTTACGGAGAAGGATATAGTTAAAAAATACTTGAGGGGCAAAGTTTGGAAATTGGAGGATAAATTTCAGCATGACATTACTTGGCTTATTTGTTTAGCATTTCAGCTATTGTGCCTACCTACTCATTCTCTGACATGGAAAGTTTAAATGTGAGCAACAGAGCATGTCCAGAATATCTTAAGCTTCTGGATATCACCTTATTATTAGGTGGGGGAGGATTACAGAAAAAGTTTGTTTACAATAAAATAGCATTACTTACTTACAACATTTACACACTAGATGCACCGTAGAACTCAGGGCAATGCAGATGGATTCCACACACAAGAATTTTGTAAAGCAGTTTAGGCTGAGAGGTAGTTCATTCCATCAGCTTTACTGGAGTTCAGAATCTGACCTTCCTCTTTAGTGTCCAGCACTCTAGTCTCTACACAACATTATCTTTAAACCTAATCATGCTGTATTTTCCCAAACCTCTTAACAGCAGCAACAAGAAAAGCCTAGAAGAAGCCATTAGACAATTGCTGAACTGGCTAATGAAGAGGGATGCTCCATCTAAGACAGGGGTGTCAAATTTACGTCATCACGGATCATCATGTGACATATCACGTCTTTCTCCCCTTTGCTAAACCAGGTGTGGGCGTGGCCAGCGCATGACACATCCGGCCCACAGGCCGCAAGTTTGACACCCCTAATCTAAGAACCCCTAATCTTCCCTGCCTTAGAACAATATAGGATTAAATTGTGATCAGTCACACACACAAAGAATGTTTTTGCTCCCCTGTACCAAAATTGGTGTGGAGAATCATCATTGTTCTGAGGCCTAGAAGAAACAGCCAAGATGTCAATATACATAAATTGATATGAATTCCTTGACCAACTTCCTTCTTGATGCTAACAAATAGGCAAGGAATTAGTGGAACAGAGCACATCAGGGTTTTTTTGAAGTGGACAAAAAGAATTATGAGAACATATGCCGTGTGTGTGATGTTCCTATAACAAAGCAAATGGAAAAGAATTTGTCATGTTCAGCAGCTTTTTAACCAAGTACACAAAGGCATAATTAGACTTAAGCCAAAAGAGCCTAAATAGGAAAAAAAACCCAAGCATGCTTATATATTTAATGAATTAGTGGGGAAACTATTCATGAAAATAGTACATTCCCATCAGTGACTGCCTAAGAAGTATACCATATTTCCCTGAAAATAAGACCCTGTCTTATATTTTTTTGAACCCTGAAATAAGCGCTTGGCCTTATTGCCATGAGCTCAAAAGCCTGATTGGGCTTATTATCAGGGGATGTCTTATTTTTGGGGAAACGGTACTGTTGATCAAGAAGAGATCTAGCCTCTTTAAAGCAGGTGAAAATCTATTATGAGAGGGCTATGAAAAGAGAGAGATCTGAACATCTGGACACAGTAATGTTTTAACCTTACTACTTGTTGCACTATGGGTTGATATTTTATTGTTCATTCTTTTATATCTTTTATATGATGTCCTTTCAGTTTACTGCAGGCCATCTCCAAATGCTCCAACTACAATGTGGGTTACAACTGTTAATATATTTGTGACCATGTAATAATATTGGCAGGGGCATGAAGAACTTTAAACTTTGAGGGGGGGAGGAATGGTTGACGTTGTTAGCATCTACCCTTAGCCACTATGTAGATAAACTTTTTTTAGGTTGTTCTGCCTTCAGCCTGTCCTTCCAATGGTGCACCCATCACTGCTGTAGTTGAGGCCATTCACCCTACTGGTGGTTGTCTCTTCTCCTCTTTCCTTCCATCTTTCCAAGAATTACAGACTTCTCAAGAGAGCCAAATCTTTTCATAATGTGTTCAAAGTGCTGGAAAATAACAGCAACTTTTAGACCTAGCAGGAGCTAAAGTCTATTTCAATGTGACACTGTCCTTTCTAAGGAGAAACCCACGTTGGTCTATTAAACAGAATGTGGGTCATGGCATAGATGTTCATTCATGAATATCTTAGCCTTTGAGATTTACAACTGCTTTATGCTGCATCTATTGTATATATTTCATATATGCTGCAATGCTGCATTTGGAGCGTTTCTTCTTTTAAAAAAATAAATACACATTAAAAATACAAGAGTTTAATCAAAACTGCTATTGTTAGTGGCACAAAGATTTACTGAGTCCAAACATTCACCCTACTTGCATTTCAGCAAATTGAAGTTACATATTAAGAACTTCCTTGTGTCAGTGCATAGGCTCACTGACTATAGACCCAGTGGCTCCAACCACCGAGGCAAGCAGAGAATGGTTTCTACTGGGAGTCATGATTTCCCATGAGGAGGATATAAAACCTCCATTTCAGAATTCTCAAAGTCCTTATAGTAGCAAGAGTCTCCTGCTAATGAAATTTGATATAATTTCACCATGGTCATGTCCATGAAAAGCTATTGTGTACATTATCTCTTTCATAGCCTGCTTGTAAATAATTAGGGAGGCGGACTCTCTACACCAGATTTAAATGTACTTGTAAACTATAAAAATATACTTTACAAGTATATACTTGTACACTCTTTCATGGTGTTTTAACATCATGTTACTCCAATAAACACAATGGTATTCCATACTCATATAATGAATAGACAAAGTCACCAGTACTATAATTATTAAAGTATAACCATTTCAATGTTTAAAATAACTGATTAGATAAGGATAGTACAATACTGCACTTTAGTTTCCCCTTTCAGACAATCAAAATTTTTCACTTTAAGGCCCTTCCCCCATTTTCCTCACTATTCCATTGTTTCTCCTAAAATCCACAACTGTATTTCCCTATTACTCTTTGAATGATAGTCATATGTTTATGAATCTATGACAAATTTCTAGTTAATAGTTCAAGATCTGTCCCTTTATTAAGGGTGTTACCTAAATTTGGTAAATTGCTGGTTCATGAGCTGACAAGGGGTAGAGTACATCAAGCATAGGGGCACTTGATCTTCTGCATGGCATGGGGCGGTGCCCTACCTTGTGTTTAATCCCTTGTGGAGGCAGACATTGCCAAGGACCTGCCTACTAAGGTCAATTGAAAGCCAAGTGGAGAGGCACTCTTCCCCCCAAAAAGATGACCAATTCTCACATCCCAGACATGAACTAGCCGGAATTCATGTCTTTTGTTTCTTATCCAGCATGCTGTCACCCCCTCCTCCCTAACTTCTCAATGCCTTTCATCTCCCTAAACCTGGAAACCATCAACATAAAGGTCTCCCAAAAATCCATTCATGGAAGATCTGGCCTACCTGATTTGGACTGATTAGGATCCTTAAACTTCTGGTATCTCCATCTGCTCCAGGAGATGGCCTTGCAAACTCTTGTAAGAATTCTTCCTTGGTTTTTATTCTCATCAATTCTAGCCATTCCCTTCAGACATCTCTAGAGCTTTACCGAACCTTTTGTTTGTGAACCACATTAAGAATGGAGAGCTCATATTCTACATTTGTTTTTAAATCTAAGTAGAATACAGTTATCTTGCTCATCGTTACCAAATGTCATAAGTACTCCTAATAGAAGCACCACCACTTCCATAACTGAATTCCCTGAAAATCACTAGCTGCAAATGTATCTGTGCCCCCATACTTCTTCAGTTATATAATCCATTTTTGCAGCACTGGCAGTCTACTACTAAGAGGAAAAATACCACAGTGTTCAGGGATAGCAGTTGTGATTATCTTGTTCCAGAAAGCAACTGGGTGGAGTGAATGTAAGTCATTTCCATTCTATGCAGGTAGGGTGAACTATGATTGGTATGAATGAGGGCCAATAAATGGAGAGTTCAGACCAGATAAGATAGAAGTTCTAATGGTTCATCTGCCTGTTAAGTGATGATCCATCTGCTCAAAATGGAATTGCAATTCCTTGGAAAGAGCAAGGCAGTAGCTTTGTGATATTTTGTAATGAATGACCTTAAATGAAGTTTTCCTAATAGATAAGCTGGGATTGGCAGGCATTGAATCTTCAATATTTGTGATAATATTACTACAGCACTGCAAGACTATATTGCATGCTATCAGTATTTATATTTGTACGGTTACACGCAGTGCTGAGTGTAAATCAGTCATTTACAATTTGCATTTGCCACCTGAGCAGTGTATTCAATTAATTATAAAGAGACTTAAATCTAAATGATGGATCTTCAGCATACCTCCTAATAAAACTGGGTAGTAATGTTCAAATTTCTTGTGACCTCCAAGTGTGGAAAAGAAACCTCTTGTTGCTCAGATCATTTGGCTTGGCTTTATTTCCTGTTAATGTAGATAACTTAATGCTGTTGTAATATGTTGGATATCTGTGCCAATAATCTCAGCCAAAATATTTAATAATACATTTGAAGACTAGAGTCTTTCAGATCTAGAGCTCAATCTATTCTCTTAGCTGTAGTTGGAATGCACCTCTCATTAGATGCAATAATAATGGAACAAACAAATTAGTAAAAGAGCTGATCTGATTGTTCCAAGTTGATTGACTTTCAGGAATCCCTGAATTCTTTCAGTTGAACAAATTGCTATTCATATGACTATTCTAAATCTTTTGCAGTTCCTTGGGCGGTTTCTTAGGAAGTAATAAATGAATGTAATATCCTAACATTTAATCAGGGTCTAGTAAAACAATAGTTACTTTTCCCACCATAATATACAGCGTAAATTTTTATTGAGCTCAGTGACCAAATTTAAACACAGTTCTACAAAAAAGAGTTCTGCACTTCTGCAAAGCTGGGAGGGAGAGGGAGTAAAAAAAATTCTAGGAAAATTTCAGACAATAAAGGGTGAGCTAAAAAGCTATAAAATGAAAATGTTAAGATATAGGAGATCTAAAATATTTGAAATGGTTTAAATTGCAGTATTATTAATAATACAATCCTGATTACTAAACTTCTGATTGAATAATTACTAAACCATTAAGATGATTAAATAATAATCCTATATATATATGCCATGAAATGTGAGGCCACATATAGAAGTTGCTGAGATTATACCTAGGGTACCTTCAGCTATGACGAAGTGTACTAAACAGTGATGTATTTTATTTATATAGGATTATATTGTCCTTGAATAAATTACAACTATCCCTAATGTTGCGATGCTTTTAAACATTAGGCAGAGATCAAGGGGGTGTATTCTTCAGATCATGCACTATAAATCTTTTGCTTGAAATAAATGCATGTATTCACTCTAACATTTCAACTAAACCCAGAGGAGTAATTAATTTACAATAATTTTATTGAATCATTTATTTAAGTGTATTTAACTGAGAGAATAAGAACTTCTCTGCCGGAATCTGTTTAAAAAAATTATCAGAGCAGAGGCTTCTCTAGGATCCAATGGTTTAATCAGCATGATGAAGCCAGTGCTATGAAGCAAGCTCCACCCCTTATCATGCTTGTATGATGTTGTAACAGATGTACAAAAGAAGCAGAGTTGCCTCATAGAGCCTCCCTTGAAAAAATCCATGGTAGTGAGACATTATCTCTGTAATGCTGTCACCCTTTCTGAGGTAAAGAATGAACATCACTTGATGTCTTTGGTATATAATGCTGATGTTACCCCATGAAGTAATTACTAGAATTCAAAGCAATGAGTGATTTTATTGGAGAAAAAAAAATCCTGGGGAAAACTATCCTCTAATTAATCTTTCATCAGTCTCATTCACTCATGTATACAGGCCATGCAGCCAGTCAGCATGGGGCAGTGGCTGAAGGATCCATTCCTAATTGTAGTAGGCCAACATGATAAAACATCGTCAAGACATCGTAACACAATGATATTAGAATCATAACATCACAGGTAAGATTGTAAGGGGAAGAGTTACATTGCAACATCATGACATGGTTTCATCAGTTGCCCCCCCACCCCCAGTCTTCTTTGGACTCGTATGTGCCATGAAGGGATAAAGGGGAGGTAGCAGATTGGGGAGATCAATATTTAAACCTTAACCCCAGTCTCAGCCATGGAAGTGCACTGACTTTTAGCCAGTCATTCTTTCTCAGCCCAGACATCCTTATAGAGCTGTTGGGGAGAAAAATTGGAGCAGGCACTTGTACATGTACAGCTTGAAGCATTTTTATTATTAAATAAATAAATCAGGCTATACAGGCCAGTAGACCGGTCAGATCTCCTGCTCATCTGTAGTCAGCAGCAACTTTTGTACTCAGAAAAGCCAGATGTGCCAAGATCTATAATTAAAGAACAAGTGATGTATAAATATGTGTGTAAGAGAGATTTATTTCTGGGAGCAGAATTTTGTTTCTTCATTCTTCATTCTTAAATGACATAGTTTAGAAGATCTTATTGAAGTGAGTATTTGGAGGAAACCTTGTTTTTCTGTTTTCCTCCATGTATCGAAAACTTGCTTTGTTTAGAATATAGCTTTTAGCAAAAGTAGCAGTGGTTTATTTACATTATCCCATTTACACACCTTGCATTGACACATACAGGTCAAACCTAAGAGGGGCACAACAGGTATAGACCTGAAAATCATAGATGAATATTCAAAGACACTAGAAAACCAAGCAAAAGCGTAATTTCAAAAGTTTCATATCACATGGCAGTATTAGTAAACTGTTTTTAAAAGAAAGACTGTTTTATCAGAATTCCTTTCTTTTAGGAAATCTCATTTTTCAGCTGCAAGATTAATTTTGAGTAAATTGTACATATAAGAATAAATTTGTTATTAATGGCATTAATTTCCATATAAGTAAGTTTAGACTCCTGCTCCTGTAGTCTGCAAGAACACACAGTGCAAAGGAGTTGCAATCCTAGATTTGCAGACATGGGTTGTAAACCTCATAAAATACAAGACTTTTTCCTGAGTGATTATGTATAGAACTAGCATGAAAACACTGACTTACTTGCTAAAGTAGGGCTTTTTTCTGCAATAGAAATGCCTAACCCTGGGTGAGATCTCAAGTAGATCTCCTTTTAACAGTTCAATATAATTTGAAGTGGATTATCACCACAAAGGAAAGTTTTTCAAATTTGCATCTTCCAGTTCTGATGGAACTATGATTCCCAACTGGTATGCTGTCTTTATTCCTACCTAAGATGCTATTGCTAGAGAAGGTGGCTGCATCAGGCCCTGGAACCAAACTTTTAAGGCCAATTCAAAAAAGATAATAACCATTGTATATCTTGACAGTTAATAATCTGTTACTAAAATACCTTGTTTTCTTCTGTTATCCCAATTTAAGTTTTATTTCACCAGTAACTAATCCATCTGCCTTTCCTTCTTGGATTTAGGGACCCATTAATGCATGGGTGTGTGCGCATGGGCACACCACAAGATTTGCAGTGTTCAAAAAATGTTCAGTAAGAATTGCAGAACTGAAGGCCATTCCTTGACTGCCCATTGGTAATTATAACCACGGGGCAGCTTTCTTATGCAAACTTACCTAGACTCAAAACCCACTGAACATAACGGGACCCCAATATGGTCTAGATGTGGCTGCTGCCCAATGTATGAGAACCAGTAAGAGTCCATCAGCTGATTTCCACCGCAGGCGATGGATCTCAAGCCTAAGGAAATGGGTGCCCATAGGATCGCAACTGCAAATCCCTTTTGGAACACCGTCCAAGATTCCCCCATTTATGCGCTACTCAAAAGCTAAGGCATGCGCGGAGGCCAGACGTATTAACCGCGAGCTTTTTAAACAAGCCGGCCGTTCCGCTCCAGCTCTAGTCCCTCAAGTGGCTATTCCATCTAGTTTCTCGTCTTAAAAGCTTCAAAAGCGAGCGCCACAGAGCGCAGCAACGCTCGGTGGCGGCGATCACCCCCAAACGCCAGCAGCTCTTACCCCAAAGGAAAGAACGCAGCGCCCGCCTGTCCCGGCGATGACCCGCACGTCCAGGGTCCGGGCTGCTGCCAGGGAAATGGATCTGCAGGCTCCCCGCCGTCTAGGCATCCAACTGAGGAGCGAAACAGGGCCAGCCCACTGGCAGAGCCCCGCGCAGAGCGCCCAGCCTCAGCCCACCTGTCTGGGAGCCGCCTGCGCGCTTAGCCGCCTCCATCGCCAGCCCGCCTTGGCCTCGCGAGGCTGAGTTTCTTCAACTACCGTCGGTAGACCGCTGCAGAAAGAGAAAGGGCCAAAGGAACCCCTGTTCGGGCGCCGTCTCAGTGCCGGGGAAGGAGGGGGCAGCCGCAGTCCCGTCCCAAGATTGCAAAAGTTTGTTGCTCCACCCTGAGGCGGGCGGTTGGGGTCGCGAAGTAACTCGCTCGCTCCGGGGGCCCTGAATGAGGGCGCAGGCGGTCTGCATATTCATTAGATGAATAGAAAGTGGTCCTTTGGGCTGCGGTGGGTGCCATTTCGGAATTTCAAAGAGAGAAGCAAACAAGTTTCATGCATGTCTTGAGCTAGCATTTAGGCATCCTTCCTGTTGTTTCTAGGTTGGTAGATGTAAGTAAGGAATTAAGACATGAGTGTATCCAAATACTAAGGAGACTGAAACATGTTCCATCAATTTTATTAATACTGAAAGTTAAAGTCCTCTTAAGGTTCCAGGGGAATATTAAATTTAAAATTAAATTAAAGGCTTAGATTTAATCTTGGATGACTCTCAAACTAGCTTTGATTATATCTAGTAAATTAGCAGAAAAATTAATGTGCAAGAAATGTGCCATAATCACCTTCAAAGTTATATAAATTACCTTTTAAGAAGAATACTGGCACTTTTTAAATGTTTTTTTAAAAATATATACATATGTTGAGAAATTGATTTTTACTAATGTGGGTAATAGGAATTTTTTTTTTCATTTTACACTATTATGTACCTCAGGTGACATCACAATGCTTTATTCTGGAGTACATTGTCAATTAATTCAGAAACTTTCCATCCTACAGCTCAGCTCTGGGTGACATATTTATAGTTTTCATTTTACATATTTATTTTCTAAAATTTATATCCTATTCAGATTAGAAATTCCAGGCTGCTAACATCTAAATTACACTTACAAAAGAATAAAAATAGAAAAAATGGGGGAAACACATATACAGTCAGGTCCAGAAATATTGGGACATCAATATAATTCTAACATCTTTGGCTCTATACACCACCACAATGGAGTTGGAATGAAACAAACACAATGTGCTTTAACTGCAGACTGTCAGCTTTAATTGGAGGGTATGTACATCCAACTCAGGTGAATGGTGTAGGACTTACAGCAGTTTGCATATGTGCCTCCCACTTGTTAAGGGACCAAAGGTAATGGGACAGAATAATAATCATAAATCAAACTTTCCCTTCTTAATACTTGGTTGCAAATCCTTTGCAGTCAATCACAGCCTGAAGTCTAGAACGCATAGACATCACCAGATGCTGGGTTTCATCCCTGGTGATGCTCTGCCAGGCCTCTACTGCAACTGTCTTCAGTTCCTGCTTGTTCTTGGGGCATTTTCCCTTCAGTTTTGTCTTCAGCAAGTGAAATGCATGCTCAATGGGATTCAGGTCAGGTGATTGACTTGGCCATTGCATAACAGTCCACTTTTGTCCCTTCAAAAATTCTTGGTTGCTTTTGCAGTATGCTTTGGATCATTGTCCATCTGCACTGTGAAGCGTCGTCCAATGAGTTCTGCAGCATTTGGCTGAATGTGAGCAGATAATATTGCCTGAAACACTTCAGAATTCATCTTGCTGCTTTTGTCAGCAGTCACATCATCAATAAATACAAGAGAACCAGTTCCATTGGCAGCCATACATGCCCACGCCATGACACTACCACCACCATGCTTCACTGATGAGGTGGTATGCTTAGGATCATGAGCAGTTCCTTTCCTTCTCCATACTCTTCTTTTCCCATCACTCTGGTACAAGTTGATCTTGGTCTCATCTGTCCATAGGATCTTGTTCCAGAACTGTGAAGGCTTTGTTAGATGTTGTTTGGCAAACTCTAATCTGGCCTTCCTGTTTTTGAGCCTCACAAATGGTTTACATCTTGTGGTGAACCCTCTGTATTCACTCTGGTGAAGTCTTATCTTGATTGTTGACTTTGACACACACACACTTACCTCCTGGAGAGTGTTCTGGCCAACTGTTGTGAAGGGTGTTTTCCTCATCAGGGAAAGAATTCTTCAGTCATCCACCACAGTTGTTTTCCGTGGTCTCCCAGGTCTTTTGGTGTTGCTGAGCTCCTTCTTTTTGAGAATGTTCCAAACGGTTGTTTTGGCCACGCCTAATGTTCTTGCTATCTCTCTGATGGGTTTATTCTGTTTCTTCAGCCTAATGATGGCTTGCTTCAATGATAGTGACAGCTCTTTGGATCTCATCTTGAGAGTTGACAGCAACAGATTCCAAATGCAAATAGCACACTTGAAATGAACTCTGGGCCTTTTATCTGCACATTGTAATTGGGATAATGAGGGAATATCACACCTGGCCATGGAACAACTGACAAGCCAATTGTCCCATTACTTTTGGTCCCTTAACAAGTGGGAGGCACATATGCAAACTGCTGTAAGTCCTATACCATTCACCTGAGTTGGATGTACATACCCTCAAATTAAAGCTGACAGTCTGCAATTAAAGCACATTGTGTTTGTTTCATTCCAACTCCATTGTGGTGGTGTATAGAGCCAAAGATGTTAGAATTGTGTCGATGTCCCAATATTTCTGGACCTGACTGTATGTCAGATTTCTCCCATTGCAATTTAAACAGGAAATAGTTATCTCAGGAACAAGAATCTAAAAGCCCTGAAATATACTGAAGATTAAGATTATGCAGTAATAAAAGGATTCCAGTAAATACTGTGCTTTCAAATGTATGCAGGTAGTCCTCGATTTACGACCACAACTGAGTCCCAAATTTCTGTTGTTAAGTGAGACATTTGAAGTGAGTTTGCCTCATTTTACGACCTTGCCACAATTGTTAAGTGAATCACTGCAATTGATAAGTTAGTAACCTGGTTGTTAAGTGAATCTGGCTTTCCCATTGACTTTGCTTGTCAGAAGGTAGCAAAAGGTGATCACATGATCATGGGACACAGCAGTGGTCATAAGTATGAACCAGTTGCTAAGAATTTGAATTTTGATCACATGATCATGGGGATGCTTCAAAAGTGGTAACCCAGAAAGCGGTCATAAGTCACTTTTTTCAGTGCTGTTGTAACTTTGAGCGGTCATTAAATGAACTGTTGTAAATCAAGGACTATGTGTATAGGCAATTTAGGGTGACAAATCGCTTGCCTGTTTTCTTATGCATTTTTCAGTGCAAAGGGGTGGAGGCAGAGTGGGTTCTACTTACCTTTACTACTGGTGTGCAGTGGAGCCGCGCAAGCGCAGAAGCTTCTGCGCATATGCAGAAGCGTTTTGATGACATCGGGGTCGGTGGGCGGAGCCTCCCACCAGTTTTTCTACCGGTTCTATAGAACCGGTGCAAACCGGGGGCAACCCACCACTGGGTGGAGGCTTGTCTTGAATAGTTTGCAAATGTTCATTGTCTTGGTAACCCTATTCTATGTTGTATGCTGTAGCTCTCAATCTCCAAAAGATCTCATAAAGAGCCAGTCTTTTGTTACTTAGTGGAATGATATTTTAGTGTCCAGAATACCTTATAGAGTTGGAACAGCAATTGAGAAGACCTGCCTCTGGATCCATTCCTCCATGTTCTGTTGGGGAGGCAAATCAGATTATCCTTATATGTATAGATTGCTAGTCTTGGGCTTGTCTTGTCATGCCCGAAAGAGGAGTGATCATAGGAGTGGTCTGCTCACCTTTCCTTCTTCAGCATACAAATCAGTTTAATGGGGTTTTCTGTGGAGCTCAACACCATGACACTGCAACCGGTTACATTTTTGGAGACTTGAGAACAACTGACCTGGATCTCACATGTGAAAGAAGTTCCATTTTGACTGCAGTTCACTACTTTTCATTTAAGTCAGGAATAGGAATCAGATGAAATATCCCAAGACTTACTTGAATGTTGGAATTTTCCCACTCATTGTTTTTGCCCCTCTTTTCCTTACAGTTTCCTGTAGTTGCACAGCTGTTTTTATAATAGAAATGTTTCTTGAGTTGAAGCATTCAGGCAATGATCCATAGTAATATTCATGGATCAAGGATATGTGCCCCAAGAGTCAGAACAGCTCTTGATAATAATAAGTAGGTGGTGAGATATGATGTGGAAAAATACCTTACATTAAAGAGCTCAGCTAAATGTGCATTAGCAGATGTTTTTAAGCAAACATTTTGGAAGAAAATTAACAAGTTCAAAATACCACAGAGTGTGAAAGAAGCCTTAAGACAGAAATTATATTCCATCTGGATAAAAGGTTCCTTTTCTTCTTATACGACTTTGTTTTTCTTGAAGACACATTCTAATGTAAACCTGCTTTTTTTGAAGACATAATCTGCAGAAATAAAGTTTTGTTTTGTTTTTAAAACTGCTCATTGCTAGGAAGTTCCAATTCTGGCCAGTATACTCCAATTCCATCTTGGGGAAATAAATAAAGCAATAAATAAATTGGCAAGTATAGTGTATTCTTGGAAAGAGATTTCCTTCGGAATATAGCATAAAAGCCATGTTTGTTGACCTTCCTTATGGTATTATTATTGACTATAGGGCCTTTTTCCACTACTGTTCAGTTTCAGATCCATTTATCATTTATTGATTAGTCAAATAATCATATCAAATAAAATAGAGTAAAATAATAGAGAGTATAGCAATATATAAAACAGTGAAATAATCATATATAGTAAGGTCATCACCATGGCAGTTGACCCCAATCTGTCCTTTTAGTTGGATGGCTTTATAGACTTGGCAGTCTTTCTTACTGCCCATATGTTTGTACCTTGAAGGAGATAAGATAGCCTGTTAATGGTGCCCCAATGGACTATCTTGTCAATTAGTAATCTTAAATGCTGGGCTGTGGCTGAAGCATATAGTTGGAAGTCAAAGAGGATAATCAGAAATGTCATCTCTCTCCTTCCCTCCCTCCCTTTCTCTCCCCCCCTCTTTCTCCCTCTCTTTCTCCGTCTCTCTCCTATTTGGATAAGGTACGATGAATCACTGTTGTTTTGTTATAGAATCCATGAGCTTAAATCTGGTTAAGGCTGTCATTTCTAGTTGAAAAATGCTCTGGGGCAGCCATTTTAAGGATTTGATGTTACCCATGTCAACTTGAGCACTAATATCCAGGACCAGGGGTGAAATCCAGCAGGTTCTGGAGAACCAGAAGTGGAAATTTTGAGCAGTTCAGAGAACCAGCAAATACCACTTCTAGCTGGCCCCAGAGTGGGGTGGGAATGGAGATTTTGCAATATCCTTCCCCAGGAGTGGGGAGGGAATGGAGATTTTGCATTACCCTTCCCCTGGAGTGGGGTGAGAATGGAAATTTTGCAGTATCCTTCCCTTGCCATGCCCATCAAGCCATGCCCACACCTACCAAGTCACGCCCACAAAACTGGTAATAAAAAAATTTGGATTTCACCACTGTCCAGGACCCTCTGTTGAAAATGTCTTTGGTTTGGTGGATGACTAAGATGAAATATGGAAATGAAAATCCATAGAATATGACCTTAGGAAGCAGAATGTTGATAAATGTATTAAGTAACTTTGGCATGTGGATAGCCTATCAGCAGAGGAATTCTGGGATGTCATGGACCTAGATATTAAACAACATTCTTGTCTAATACTACTGGTAGTAGGCATGGTGTGTGTTAGGGTACTATTTATTTTTGTAAGGACTTTCAGAGGGCCTTAATCAGGTATAGGAGGTTCCATGTCTAGATCTGCCAATTTCTTCCACAGAATGACTCTGTTAATAGAATCAAATGCCATACTGAGGTCAACAAGGCCTTTCTCCACTACTGAATTAAAATATTACCCCCCATCTAGCACAAAGCAATATTGGCATAACATTTCTAACCATCATCAATCCCTTTCTTGCCTCTGTGACATCTGTTCTGAATCTCTCCCTGCCAAGTGCTATGATCTTGGTTTGTGGTGATGATTGGTGTTCCCTTCTAGCCAAGCTTCTGTCTCATTTCAGCACATCACCAAGCTGCAGGGAATGCATTCCTGCTGAAGGAATGGGGTAAATCCACTTCAATAATTCTGAATGTCTTTCCTAAGCTGGTTTTTCGGCCCTTCTCCCACATCCCATTTGGACACCTCCCAAGTTAAAAGAATATGAAATAAAGAAGATGACTCTGGGACATAAATTGCTGTAGGATAGATAGAGGCAGACTTTGACACAATTGTGCAACCAGAGAAGTCCTGTAGTTCTGAGAATTGAAACTGACTAGCTGGGGAACAAACCTGCAGACAGACAGCCAGATTAAAATATTATCCATACGTCCTTGAGCTGGCAAAAAAGTATATTGCTATAAAATTCCCTTCAATTGTTGAGTCCTATTCTGTCACAATGACAAAGCTGAAGTCTTGTCCTATTCTTATTATTTTAATGTGAGAGATGGCAAGAAAATGGACTGGAGGATTTCCCCGCTTCGTTTCATCTTCCATTAAGTGTTGCCTACCAGCTGGAGACCCCTTCCTACAGCCTTCCCTAATGTGTGGTATGAATAGGTTAGGCCAACAGGCAGGTGTTTTGTCCAGCACATTAAGCCATCTTTTATTGCTCAACCAACAGGTCCTAGGGGATCTGTACTGGGAGACCTGGAGTAGGGGACTGGATTAAACAGGAAGGAGGAATCACTACGGTAATTAGCAAACTCCATCCCCAGACAGGGCTGCCCAGGATTGGCTGTGGTGGCAGAGACCAGTGCATGGTGGCAGCATCTAGAAATAGACTCTGGGTAAACATAGGATTGAATAGAGTAAGTGAAACAATCTTCTTCCCTCTGTAAGAAAAACAGTAAAAATATGGCCCTGCAACCATTTTGTTGGCAAAAGCAGCAGAAAACCTGTAATTCCACAGCAGTGACCCAACTGAGAGCATCCTATTCCCAGTTTAAGTTGAACTTTATGCAGAATGAACTGCATAAAGTTGAACTTTATGCAGAATACAGTGTTAAAAAACACTGTTGTTTTTTAAACATATTGTAGGTATAGCAGTGGTGGGATTCAGCCAGTTCACACCACTTCGGGAGAACCGGTTGTTAACTTTCAGAGCAGTTTGACAAACTGGTTGTTGGAAGAAATCATTAGGGCAGAGAACCGGTTGTTAAATTACTTGAATCCCACCATTGAGGTATAGCACTGTTTCAAAGGAGCACTAAGTCTAAGTTTACAAGTGTTTTGGAAGGCACTGGTGGTTAGGCATTATCAGGTCAGATATCTTTGTGGAAACTAGATGACCGCTTTCTTCTGCAGCCCCAATCTGGATTATCAGGAAGGGCAGTGCCCTGAAACTGTAGGGAGGGACATTCTTGCAGCACCTTAAATAGGAACCAGACAGATCCCAATCTCTGTGTGGTGAAATGTGCTAAATCATATCCATGGTCAGTTTTAGTACAGAGAAGAAGAAAAATACTAATTCAAAACTGGAACAACTAGAGACAACTTCAATCTATCTTGGCTGTCGGTGGAAAATGGTGGCAGAGATGTAGCATTTAAAAGGATTTATTAGGGCACATTATTGTTTGGCTAAGGGTACTTGAGGATGGGGTCTTGCTTTGGGGAGGATGTATATGTAAGATTGAAACTGAAAAATAGGAGTAAACTGGCAAATCAGTAATAAAAGCCCAATTCAACATTCATTACTTTCAGGACGCTGCATTAAAAAAACCTGGGGCAGCTACATTTTATAGTAGATATAAATTTCAAAATATTGTTAAAATGCACTGTTGTAGTGAAAATTGTGTATTTTTTTCTGCAATTGACAATAAAGCATCATGGAAATAACTGTAATGCTCTCCAATGATTTAATGTCAGTAAATTTAATTCCTTCCTATGCGAAACATTAATATGATCAATGTGGGCATCCTTTTTTCTTTCTTTTTGTCTACCAATAGCCATGTCCATGAGGACAAATGATTCATTTTGTATTCAAAAAGAATCAGGGCTGTTGTGTAAGGGTTAGGTTAGGATTTAAATTTGCTCAGCTATAAAGCTCAATGAATGACCTTGGGGCATCCACTTTACCTCAGCTTCTTATTCAACTGAGGGCTGATGTGAAGATAAGCAAGATGGGGGGAAAGGGTGCAAAAGAATAAACAAGAACACTTCAAAGCCATGGGTGTTAATAATGTTCCTACTATCAAGTCAACATCTCCCTCTGCTGACTTTTAGAAGTCTTCAACAGCTATGATTTATTAACCCCCCTCCCCTTATTCAGAATGCTTTATTTCATTCTGGAACATTCACCTTACAAGGTCGTATCAGTTACACTCTGTCATAAAATTAAGGCCAGAATCCTAAACAGATGTATAAGTGAGCACACTTTAAAAAAGTCTGAATAAACATGTTTCTAAGTGAGCTGAAATATATTTGGTGATGAAGTTCACAGGATGACACTGGACCATTTTCTCTCAGCCTTTTAGGGATAATGTGAGAATAAATTGAAAGAAGAACCTCATGGATTTCTCTAGAAGCTTTCCTTGAGGACGAAATAGGGTATAAAAATGTAGTGGTAAAGATAATGGGCACATTTATTTTTGCTCTTCAGTTATGACTCTTTTTTCATGGTAATTGAAACTGAACATGTTCCAATGATATTTCCAGGGTTTTTATGTGGTGTTTATATAATCAAAACGTGAGAGGCAACAACTGATTTCTTGACTTGCAACTTTTCTTCTTGGTACTTTAAGCATATTATTGCAATGATTACATTTTTCGTGGGTTAAATTTGATTTTTTTGGGGGGGAGCAAGCTTTAGTAATTTATAAAGGAAATATCAGAGTCAGAAATGGCTGAGTAACAGCTCTTGAATTTCATTAAGAAGCTCACTTTCTCAATGTTGATTTTTAAAAATTCACTCTTGATTTTTAAAAACAGAGGTTAATTGTTCAATTCTGCTGAAGTTAATTCAGTCTTGTTATCCTATGCATCAAATATGCTCAGTGTAGTTCAGTTTCAATGTAATGTCAGCAGCTGAGAGCTAGCAGAAACTGACATCTGAGACAAGTACAATAATTTCAAGGGCTGACACAATTATATTATCTGACTGACTGCTGGTGAAGAGAGAAAAGAATAGGAAAATAAGAAGATATGCTGACGTTTAGTGCTGGCTCACTCTAAAGCCAGCATAACTAATATTTGGCACTCATCTATCCAGCTAACAGCAGAAGGCAATGGCAAATTGGTTTCATATGGTTGCCAAGAAAACAAAATTATTACACTGCATCCATGTAAGGTCTGCACTGAATTCAACTCAAGGGCAACATCACTTTTTGGCCAGCTAATTAATTAGTGTTTTGGTTTTTTAGCAGCATTGCAAACGGGAAACCTTACTGGAGTATCCTGTTAGTTCTGTGCTGGAGTAAACAATAGCCTATTAGTGAAAGGACATCAGAAGTGAGCCCAGACAGTGGTGGGTGGAACTACCATGCTTCTTGGCCCTAGCAAGTGCAGTGGTAACATAGAGAGGAAGCAGTGCACAACTGATTACGTGGCATTGGCAACATGCTGCCTTCTGGAGTCTGAGAACTGACTCACCAAATTCTTCCTCTGAATGCATAAAGGGCTAGACTTGCAGGGGATTAATCCAATTTCTTCCTAAATGCAGGAACTGCAAAAATGTCATAATAACATCTCTGACAGATGGTTGTCTAAATCCTGATAAAACACTTCATAGGAAATACATATCACTAAACAGTTTATATTTTTATAACATTTTCCTAATATTTACTCAGCATTTGCCTTATACTGTCTATCTGTCCCTGCTCTCTAAGGCAAATGAATCTGCTGTCACATTTTCTCCCTAATCTTCTCTTCTTTTCTCTAGGTTAACCAAAGCTTCATTCCCTGAACTGTTCCACTCAGTCTGTTCCTCCTTGATATTCTGTTCACTCATCTCTGAATCTGTTCATTTTTCAGCATCCTTCTTAAATTGTACTATCCAGACCTTGACACAAAATCTCAAATACAGCTCAACTACAAGAGAAAATGAAAAAAAACCACTTACTTCATCTGTTGTAACATATGCGTTTACTAGTACAACAACCTAAAATTCCATTACTGCAGCTTGTTACTGATAATTCTGAATGTTATCAGAATAGTTCACTTCTCTCTATGATTTAATACCTAAATATTTTGATTAAATACTTTAACAATTATCTTTATTTTATAAAAATATATATTAATATCTATAGAATTTTATTATGCTAGTTTTGCCCAGTGTACCAGTTTTGAAGATAATTTTGAATCTTTTTCTTGCATGATGTTAGCTACCTATGTGGACCTGTGATTGAGCATGAAAAATGAAGCAAGGTCAGACTTAATTAGAACCTGGATGGAAAATAAGAGGCTTAGACTGGAAAATAATCCAGAAGAAAACAATGGCAAATTATTTATATATTGTTACCAAGATTACTCCATGGATATGTCCATCAAATCACTAGAAGTCAAGCTCATCTCAAGGGAGTTTTTACCTTTTCCTACTTCTCTTCTGATAACGTAGAAACTGATACAAAGTTGAACATACAACAATTGAAAGAAGCTGTGCTTGACAGGGTAGCGAGAACACTTGCCTCTAAAGTCGTCAAGAGTCGGACACGACTAAATGGTTAAAAACAAACAAACCTCTCTTCTGTGTCACAAGTAGATTAGGTAATCAAATCCTGGGTATTTTATTTAGTGTAAAGATGGTTTCTATGTTCCTAAAAATCCATGTATTATTTTCTGGAGTCCAGATATATTTTGAAGAGTTCTTAGACAACAAATATGAGATAAAACTTGCAACATTAAAATTTTTAGAGTGTTCTATATCATCGCTGAAAAAGTATTCTGTTGGTTTTGAACAATAGAAAGGGTCTGATATTAATTTGAATTTCTATCAGAGAATATCCTTCTATAAAATTACAATAGCAAAAATTAAATGTTGAAGTTCTCAGACTGTCGGTTTAAGTCTAGTTTCCAGCTATATATAAATCACTGGAATTTATTAAATTGAACAGAGACACTAAATTTAAAGTGTTAAAAAAAGACCTACAAAGAAATCCAAACTTTAAAAAGTAGGAACTTCTGTCTTCACCATTTTTTGTTTTCCTATGTGTTATAGATAGGATGGGTGGAGGGAGGAAATCTGTTGCCTAATCATATGTCTCAGAAAATCCTGGTTTAATTCTTAATTCCTATTTATCTCCAGAGTTTCAATTATTTTAATAAGCACTCTCAGAATAAATTTGGAGCTACTGATATTATCTATTCCCACGACTAGGGACTGCTTTCGTCAAGATTCCAGTTCTTTTTGCTCCTTCTTCAAATACTTGATAATTTATGATAGCAACATGCTACAGAACATTTACTAAAAAGGAACCAACTTCAAGTCAAAATCTTTTGCCATATATGCAATGATTTTGGGATAAGCCTCTTGAATTAAGTCATGAACTGATACAGCTCATACATTCATATCTTTAGAAGCATATTGCTACAGAGGAGACATCTCAATATCATAACATTACAGAGCTGGAAGGGACCTTGGAGGTCTTCTAGTCCAACCCCCTGCTCAAGTACGACCCTAAACCATTGGTCATCAACTGGGGGTCCGTGGACCACTGGTGGTCCATGAGAAAATTTTGGTGGTCCGCATAAAAGTTATTTCCATTTTTTATATTGCACCAAATCAGGGGTCATCAAACTACGGCCCCTGGGATATGTGCAATGAATGCTTGTGTTACTGCAGAAAGTCTCCCCCTTCAGGTTCTTTTTGTGTGGGTCGGAGTGGGGCAGAAATTCTGACTCAGGGTCTGCTTCAGCCTCCTGATGCGGGGCTTTGGGCAAAGGCTGGAGGGAAGAATCGTTGGTGGCGAAGAGCCGGAGGGCCTTGTTCCAGTGGGACTGCATCATGGCCTGGAACTGGCTGCCATCTTGGCCTGCTGAGCCTCCAGGTGCTGGCACCTGGCCTTGCACTCCCGTAGGTCTTCCCTCTGCTTGGAAAGCCTATGCTCACAGTCCTCAGTGAGGTGCTTCTGCTGAGCCTTCTTCTTGGTCAGATCCAATTTGAACTGAGCCAGCTGTTTTGCCAACTCTTTCTCATGGTGGCTGCTTAGCTCCAACAACTGCTTCCTGTTGGGGCCCTAAGGAGCCCAGGCAGGCAGGCGAGGAGTAGCTGGGAGGAGAGTGGCGAGTAGAGGCCAGTGAGGCACCCCTTGATATGAGTGACATCAAGTTGGCCATGCCCAACCAGTCACATGACCACCTAGCCACGCCCACCCAGCCAGTCATTAGGCAGATCATATTAGTGGTCCGCGGGATTTAAAATTATGAATTTAGTGGTCCCTGAGGTCTGAAAGGTTGGTGACCCCACCCTAAACCATTTCAGACAAATGGTTGTCCAATCTCTTCTTAAAAACTTCTAACAATGGAGCACCCACTTCCAGAGGCAAGCTGTTCCACTTTCTTGCAACATTATACATTACAGTATGTTCCACATGCCCTTGTAAATTGTACCATTATATTTCAGTATTACGAAACACATTGCCTCATGCAATTTGTGTTAATTTGAATGATTTGTGCATTGTTGAGTAATGCCTGGATAATTACAACTCATTCACCCAGCATTAGAAAAAAATTCTTCTGGGAAGTCTTAGAATCCAAAATTCCTTGCATATTCTAGGAAGGGAAAGAATTCTGTCATGAGAAGCAACTCAAAATTTACCTAAATAAATATTTCTATATATACTAGCTATTATCAGTACGATCTCTATTCATGTGACAGTGCCTTGAGTTCAACAAAGTGTTAGATCAAGCGGTACAATGTTTTTCAAAAAATCTGATTTACCAAAGAAATTCGAATTGGGGAGACCTTAAAGTGCTGATATTGTAGGTAGGGCTGGATTTAGATGAAAAGAGGCCCTAGGCTATTCCACTTATGAGGCCCTTTCACCAGTGGTGGGATTCAATTTTTTTAACAACAGGTTCTGTGGGCGTGGCTTAGTTGGGGGTGTGGCTTGGCAATCGTGTGACTGGGTGGGCGTGGCTAGCTGGTCACGTGACTGTATAGGCGTGGGTAGCTCGTCATGTGACCGGGTGGGCGTGGCTATGTGCATAGACTTTTTTCAGAGGGCTGAAAAAAGTCATTTCTGACTGGGCCTCGCACTTTTGACCGGTCCTCACACTTATGACCATCCTCACATTTATGCCCGTGCAGCTTTCTTAACAACCATGTCACTCATTTCACAACTGCTTCTCTTCACCATGGTGACAAGATAGGGCAAAAACGTAAAATGTGAGGACAGTCGTAAGTTCGAGGACTGGTCAAAAGTGCGAGGACCAGTCAGAAATAACTTTTTCAGCCCTCTGAGTAGTCCATATGCATAAAAGGATACAGCAATAGAGAGGGATGAAGGAAGGGAAGGGAAATTAGAGTAGGAGTGAGGGTAAGAGAGGGAGGAAGAGAGGAGGAGAAGGAGAAAGGAAGAGGAAGTAGAGAGGAGAAGAAGAAGGGGGAAAGAGAAAGTAAGAAGGAAAGAAGAGAGAGAGGTGGTAGGTTTGAGGAGAAAGATTGCTGTACAATAAAAAAGATGAAAGGGAAGAAAGCCAACCCCAAACAAATATAAAGATATTAAGATAAAGAATGAATTGTTAAACTTTAAAGAATAAAAGAGAACAAATATGAATAAATAACAATAATTAGAAACACACATACAAACATATAATGTATTTTCTTTGAACAGAGTATTTGGCCAGTTCACAAATTTAAACGTGTTTAGTCATTTCAATTAAATTTACAATTTCTATATTTCCTTTTTGCCATATTTATTCCTCATCTATTTTTGTAAAAAACCAATATTACCCTTCATCCTCATCTCTAATCTTAAATCAAATTCAATTTTTCCCTTCTATTCTATATTATACCCCTTCCCATTGTCATCTATTTTTATATCCATCCTCACATTGGTTAATTATGTAATATTAGTTGTTTAATATAAATTCAATATTTTAATATAAATCAATTAGTTATATAACTACCTTTTTGTATATTAATCAATATGAACATGAATATTCCAATTATTTCCATGCAATCCAATTTCTTACAAATCCATTAATTATATTTACCAATAATAATAAACCAAATAATTTCCCCCATATATTCCTCCAAACCACAACTTAACCATTTCTGCTTTCAGAAATAGACAATTAATAGTATCTCAATTATTACAATTCCCTAGTTAAATAGAGCTTTTTTTTCTTTTGTGTTTTAAAATCTTGAACTCTCCTCTTTTTCCCTAAATTTCCCATTGTTTGCACCTACCTTTTTTGGTGGGGAAAAAGAAAAGAATTCTGCCTGCCTAATTTTCCAACCTTGCAGCAACAGCAAAGCAGTTTCAGTTTCGTTTCTCAGCATAGGTAGGGGGAAAAAAATCAGCACTCTTTGCAAGGAAGCCGAAGAGCCCTGAGCAAAACAGCTGAGACAAATCAGCCGAGAGTCGGGAGGCCAATTAGCCTAGGCTGAAGCTCCGGGGGCCAATAAAATTACAAAAAAACACCGAACCCTTTGTTAAATTGCTGGCTCCCCCGCCCCTCACCCACCACTATTTATTGGCAATAAATAGTGGTGCGGAGGGGCGGGCAAGTCAGCAATTTAACAAAGGGTTCGGCTGCACCACTGGCTCTAGGGCGGCCCTTTGAAGCCCCGCGGCAAGAATTTGAAGTTTTTTTTTCCTCTAGCCATCGGAGGCAGCAATAGATGGGGAGTGGGCGGGGTAAGCGAACGGCCAGCGATCCAACAGAGCAGAGAGTGAGGGTGAGTGAAGGCATGGAAGCTGCTTTCTCCATCCTGCTCTTGCGTCCGGAGCTGGTGGGGAACCACATGGCAGCCCACGTGGATCCCAGGCTGCGGAACTCAGGCTAGGGAAGGGGTGGGCAATTGTGGCTCTTTTACAACCTGTGGCCTTCAACTCCCAGAATTCCTGAGACAGCCAAGCTGTCTCAGGAATTCTGGAAGTTGAAGACCACAGGTTGTAAAAGAGCCACAATTGCCCACCCCTGGCTACGGTAGGCTGGCGCCGCGCGGGTGGGAGGCGAATGGCAGGCGAGCCAGCAATTTAACAAAGGGTTCGGCTGAACCCCCAGAATCCCACCACTGTGTAGGCCCCTCTTGATCTTGAGGCCCTAGGCTGAAGCCTAGTTAGCCTATAGGAAAATCCGGCCCTGATTGTAGGCTTGATTCCAAGCTGAAAAAGGTAGGCTGAAACTGGTTTGGATTTTCAGGGAAAACTTCTTCCTACAAAACACACCTCAAATTGCAGTAAACATTTTACAACCTTAATCCAGAATGCAGCGGCTGCCCACGGAATTTTCACATGCCTCTCATCTGCATGTAGTCAGGTTGCTGGTGGGGCAGGCTAATGTCTAAAAAAGTTACATTATATTCCTGGTTGCAGTGCTTCCTAAACCTTTTCCTTCATTACCCAGAACCGCTTATCAAAAGGTTCTTACCGTATTGAAATACCCCTATTGTGACGTGAGTAATGGTTCATGTGTTCTTACCCAACCGGGGTGGGGGGGGGGAAACACTTTTATTCAATGTTGAATAATTTACCCAGGTTTGGAAAACGCTGATCTATTGCTTTCGCTTATAAACTCTCATTCTCTTCAAGGAGGAAGAAAAAAAAAAACTAAAATGGGGGGAGGGAAATGAAAAAAATAAAAGTTTTACAAAACAGCTATAATGGAGAAATGGCTACGTAGGCATCTCAAGCTCTGGACTTGAAACGTTGGGAATGGTAGACTTGCTCATGCAATTATGAACAAACTCCTCCCGCTGCCGTCTTAGAACAAGATAAGACGTTTTCAATAGATCGTTAAATGAAAGAAAACATATTTCAGCGTGCAGCGCTCGGATAGGACGGTCGCCTTCGGCCGCTAAGGGCGGCAGCATCCCTCTTTCACGTGAGGAGGGCGCGCGAGAGCGACAGAACCCGCCACCGCCTTCTACATGGCAACTCCACGGACGTGGGCGTGAGCGGGGAAGCATCTTCCGTTTTCCGGTCGCGCGCAGCCGCAAAGGCGGGTTGACTCTCGCGCAGGATGCCAGAGCGAGTCGTCGGCCGGCCGAGGGTTTAAGCCGCGGCGTGGAAGAGCTTGTCCCGTGGCCGCTGCCTGGCCGGAGGAAAGAGGCGCCGGTGCAGAATTCGGTGCCGCTATTCCCCCGCCGCGATACCGGCTGACCCGGGGCCCGTGTCGTGCCGGGCAGAAAGGCATGAGACGGAATCGGTCCCTGGGCCAGCTGGGCAGGCGGTGGCGGTGATTGAATGAGTCTCTTCCCCTCCCACCGCCACCTCCGCGCCGCTCTGGGCCTCCCTGAAGCCACGGTTCCCAGCCAGTGTCTTCATCCGCTGCTGCCCGCGCCGCCTCTGCTGGCTCCGGATGAGCGCGGCCGGGCCGGATCGATCCCAGGCCTCTGGGATTTGGGGGTCTGCCGGCCTGGCGGAAGCCGCTGTGATGCCGGCTTCCCCGAGAGGCTCCGGGCTGCCTTGGTGAGGACGGGTAGCCGCTCCCGGGTGTGAGGCAGCAGTGTCTTCTTGACCCTGCTGCTGCTGCTGCCGCCGCCGCCGCCACCCCTCCCGCCTTCGCGGCGCGATGACGACCCCGGCTCTGCTGCCTCTTTCTGGGCGCCGGATCCCGCCTCGCAACTTGGGTCCGTCCTCCTCCTTCCCTCATCACAGGGCTACCTTGAGACTGTCCGAGAAGTTCATCCTGCTGCTGATTCTCAGTGCCTTCATCACGCTGTGTTTTGGGGCGTTCTTCTTTTTGCCGGACTCCTCGAAACACAAACGGTTCGACTTGGGCTTGGAAGACGTCTTGATCCCTCACGTGGATACCAGCGACGGTGGGAAAAACCCGGGTGGCTTCTTGATCCACGGGCAGGGCCACGACCAGCACAGACACAGGTAACCCTGTCGCCTCCAGTTTGTGGGATGCCATATATTTCTGGGAAATACAGCGCCTGTATGTATTGAAATGCAGTGTTTTCCTGAAGAATTATGCAGTGGTGGGATTCAAGTAATTTAACAACCGGTTCTCTGCCCTAATAATTCCTTCCAACAACCAGTTTGCCATACTGCTCAGAAACTTAACAACCGGTTCTCCCAAAGTGGTGCGAACTGGCTGAATCCCACCACTGGAATTATGGTATGCTGATAGGTTTCTGTCTTGGCCAGAAGGGTTGCCTAGGGTTGTCCAGAAGAAGCATCCCTCTATGTCTTGTCATAGACTTGATGTTTGAAATATTGCAGTTTTATCCCATTTTCTCTAGCAGTGACTCCTCTTTCAAGGTAAGTCACAAATGTGGCATTCTACAAACTGAACACTGCCATTCAAGGGATGCAATACAGGAAAAATCCACAAAAGAGAAGACAAATACCTTTTTTCTGGAACATGTCTGAGAGTCCAGGAGTATAAAGACTTTAGATAGTGGTACAGTAGTCTGTTGTCTTTGCTAATTTGACATGTGATAGTATAGTGTTATATCTGGAATGTAGTCAGGTTTTTGAACAAAGAGCTGAGTCAGTTCTAAAATAAGTAATAAAGATATCAACAGATGTGCTGGCAGTATGTAAATAAACCTGCCTTTCATATAAATTCAAAACCATAAGCAGGCTTGTAACATATTAAGAATCTTAGCAAATGGAATCAGGAAGTTTGTAAATGCCCAAAGTTTTTAAATGCAACAGGATGAAAAACTGACAAAAACCAACAAGCAATATTATCAATGAGATAATAAACTCTGAGCTTAGATTGTTTATATATAAACAATCCACTTTGTCTTTTTAAAGATGTATGAAATAGTAAAAACAATTAATCTCAAGGAAAAAGGTAAGATATCAAACCTAATTGGATATTATTAAATTTATATAGTTCAGTTACTTGTTTAATACAAGTTATAACAAAATTTGAAAAGGATCACACTGTTTTATTCGACATTAGAGTCTGATGACTTTACATTAGAGACTGACTTTACAAATCTAACTTTAGATACAGTAATAGAGTATTATTATATATTAAGTATTACATGTAAAGCACCTGAACTCTCAAAAAAATGAATGTATTTTTGGGGATTTGGGCTGACAGAAAATGATTGGCCCAAGTGAGCTTCTGAAGCTGAGAATGAATTTGAATCTGGCCCAAGCCCAACACATTTACAGTTATCATTGACTCTATTGAAACCTTAATACTAAAAGAACTGGTGGAGACTCTCAACAAGAGAGATGATGGGCAGTAATTCTCTTTCTCTGCCTTTTCTCCACTTATTCTGCTCTGAAAAGATGAGGAATAGTTTAAAAGGTAGGAATAGAAATAATTTGGAAATGTAAATGACCATCAAACCCTTTCTCCCAATTCCAATGTCAGAGATCTGGAGAGACAACAGTTGGATGCAGCCCTAGTTTCTAAAGATTTGAATATATAGGCTATTTTTTTAATCTAATAGTTATGTTTGCAGGAAAAACATGTTGGAAAATGTATCTCATGTTTGTAGAGTTTTCTTGTCTGCAATACTTTACTGGTTCACTTCATTGAACAAAAAAAAAGTGGAAGTTTGTGTGAGCATATTTAAGGATTTTGATGATAATAGTAAAATCTAATACAAAATAAATTGAAAAGAATAGGGAGGAGTAAAAAATGCAAGGAAAAAGTAAGAAAAATGTAAGACCATAATTAAGAAATATATAAAGAAGTTATTTCCAACCTTCATCACAACAAATTTAGTAACTTTTCCTCTAAAGTCACAAACATTTATTTCTTCATCTCGTACCTCATCTCTTATCTATAAAACAAATCCAGATGTCAGCCTTTCCAGGCAGACCACATTAATATTATTTTATTGTAAACTGCATATATTAACAGAATCTTGCAAATTTGCAAATACAAATCTGCTGCTGTCTCTTTTACATTCGAGAAGTTAGGGAGGATTCCTTCCCACTCTCTCTGGCCAGTTGTGGGTTATGCCTTCTCCTATTTGATTGTTCCTTAGGCAGCATTTCTTCCAAAGCTTTCCTATGTACCATTACATTAGGTCACTCTTTTGGTTTGTCATTTGTGTTGCCTTTTTAAATTTTAAAACTGGAGCCAGTTAGTTCCTTTTGTAGATCAAGCATAGATCCTTTTCTAAGTCAGTCTCCTGGCCTGTCAGTTGTAAATCCACTTTTGGTACCATCTCTACATTGTCAGATATACTATGTTCTTCAATAACATCTTTTGGATATAATCTGTCCATAGAAACGAACATTATTACTGACATTGTTGGTATTGTAGTTACTATGTTCGGATTCCGTTCTTCAAAAGACCCCTTCAGTATTTTTATTGTGACAATGTTTTGTTCCATCTTTCTCTATCTAAAATCTTTGTCCCCTCTAATGTTTACTTTTTGAAATCATTAAATTATGTTTCTTGTAAAAACCAAAACAGGATCCATTTCTCATGAGAAGTTAGTTGCATTTTATAATTAATTCCAAAATTAATTCCAAAATCTGGACCCTTAGTCCATTTATGATTTTCTAAGATCAAAATCTTGTGGTTTTTTGCTATTTATTTCAGATTCTTTAAATTCTGAAGCTTATGATTACAATTTTCTTTCATTCATCACTGAAGACAGACTTGCTTCAGTTTTAAAATAATCATTCCAAAGTTTTCTAATGGCTTACAAGTAGTTAATGGTAATGGTAAAAGTGACTAGAAAATGAGGTTTACACTTTTAAAAGTCTCTGTGGCAAGCAAGATGGCTAATTCTATTGTCTCCTGGTGCTGAAACTATAGGACCATTGTCCTATAATCTCCTCTTAGCAGCTGTCTGGAGCACATGTGGGCAATCTTCCATCCCTTCTTTATCTAGAGAGGTTTCAAGGAACTAGTTTACTGACTGACTTCTTGATCTTTGCCAAGGTTGTCAGATCTGCTTTCGTGTGTATGCACAATTCAGTTCTCATGCTCCTTATTTACTCTTCTTTGTGTATGTTTCTGATTACCTTCCAAGGGGATAATATTTATTGGAATCGGTTGCCAGATATTGCCTTATGTTAGCAATGGGCATTCTTTTTGTACTGCAGACATCCTACTTTCACAACTCTTTTCCTGATCATTGAGAGCTATGCGGGGGCTCACATTTTCTCTAAAACTGTATAATTTATGATTTAAACAAAATAAAGCTTGCAAAAATAAAACTGGAGGTGAATTCTGAATATTAATTTTCACATTGTTCTCTGTTATATCCATAAAATGTATATGTATAATTATGTAATAAAATGTAAATGTATAATTTAATTATTTTAGTTTTTCTCTTAAGAAATTTTATTAAATGTATTTTAAATAGGCATCTATTTAAATATATCCCCAAAACTTTAACCTTAGACTGTCTACTGTAGACCTCACCCCATTCTTAAGAGGTCTGTAAGGGGTGTGCATAAGCGCACCAGCATGCCTACCGTCCCTGTCCTAATGTTTTCTTTTATTCGTATCCTTTTTATGTATTTATAATTATGTTTACACTTGTATCTGTCATAAAATAAATGCTTGACAAAATAAATAAATAAAAACTTTAAATATTTTGTGAGCTTTCATAAAATCATTTTTCAATCTGGATTATGAACATTTTTTTCATACTAGCTGGAAAACTACACTGAAATTTTAAGTATTTTTTTACAGGCAGCCATGATAAACATAATCCTTAGGCTACAAATATTCTCTTCTATTGTAGCTAGAATTAAGTTAGGATCCTAAGAATGATAACTTCTGACTGATCTATGACTGCAATAAATAAAATCAAATTGAATAATAACTTCTTATAAGTGATTTAAGAAATCCCAGTGTAATTTTATTAAATAATTTTCTGCTTAGTCTGAGTACAAACCTATAACAAATATTTTTAAAAAGGCTCTTGGGTCATGTGAAATGTAGGTATACATAGGAAGTGGGGAGCAGGAGCCCAACTTATTTCACAGAATTGTTTCTTATAGAGGAGGCGGTATTATATATACCTCCTTGAGCTCCTAAAGTGAAAAGTGAATTACAAATAAAATATTACAAAGATGTTATGTCATAACTCAAATACCATAATTTATATACTTGGATTATATGGAATGCAAATATGTAATGGCAATATGTGATGTCACAGATATGCTGTTCTTTGTGGTTTACTGCTGATGTCATTTTCTCAAATACAATATTTAGTTTTAATTAAAATCAAATATAATCTTACAAAAAAATTAAAACTGCTATCTGAAGTAGGAACCTCAATTGAAAAGGTGACTTATCTAACATAAACAGTATAAGATTTCTCACTACACCTTTTGCCTTCATGTTTAAGCTGGTCATTTGGAGTATATGAAAGACACTTTTCTCTAGTTAAGTTGAATCGATATCAAGCTCTTTTCTCCACATTTAATTTTAAGGATGCTCCACTTAATGGCATAGATAAGATAGGCAGTATTATATTAAAATTTAAAAGCCTCTCTGGGCTTAGGCAATATGTTTTGATTACTTGCCAGAGCAGAATAAATCTGCTGCTTTAATTACCTTTGCAGTCTGATTTGTTGAAACCTGAAACTGTGACGTTTTCTCATTCTGTTTTTTTCTTCAATCTGATAACCATATTCAGATATATTAGGAAATTATGGTTAATAAATTAAAAATATCTTTGATTGCTGAACCTAAGAAAGTTGCAAAATATTCTCTTGAATCCAGAGTACTGGCACAAGATGTATGTATATTTCAGCTTAATAAACCAAGATATATTATGTCTAAATTGATTCCTTTAGAACGTCTATAGTTACAGTACTTTTTGATGAATGAGTAAATTATAATGAGCTCATGTGCCACCCACTGAAGATAGATGAGTATGAACCTGCATTTTAGTTAATGGAGATTGTATACTTCCAAGCTTAACTTGATTGCCCTCTGAGGATAAAAGCAATATTTGGCTTGCAGAAAAGTAACATTCCTTCCTATTCATAATATTAAATTGATGTACCTAAATTCTAGAGGTTTGTATTGTTTTACAAGAAAATTTACATGAAATAATGTAAAGAGTAGTATATGCTGTACTAAAACTGTGTGCCCTTTGAAAACTATTGGACAATACTTCTGATCCCATGCAAATGCAGGCATCATTCTGCTATTCATTAAAGCAGATTAATTTTTTCAGGATTCTGTTAGAATCTGAAAAAAAGGAAATGCTGTTTTAAGAATAGCATTATCTATAATGACTGAATTACTTAATGTATTATACTCTTTCAAGTTTATTTGGAAGCCTGAAAAAAGTGGGGTTACAGTGTTTTAATGTATATAGATATTATAGTCATTGACAAACTAACATAAAAACAGCAAAGCACATGGGATAAATGGTAGAGCAATAAGGTAGTACGACTTCGGCATCAGCTGATTAATCTTTGCCAAATTTTACAAATTATAAGGTAAATTGAGAGAAGGATGTATTTCTGTGGGAAAATAATTAATCCAAATGCCCTGAGAATTTTGTTACTACAGAGTTTACATTTAGGGCAGCACATGTACTAAAAGTGGAATGATACTTTATTGAATAGCAGAGAGGATCCGCTTGTGCTCTCTTAAAATTTGAAGCACATCTAAATCATATTTTAAATGAACACAGCCCTACTATACTTTATAGTAATTGATAGCATCAGAGATACTTTATAGATTCTAGAAGTAAAAGAAAACACATCCTTCCTCAGCTTACAGTATTTGTAGATAGACTGGCTTGGTTTTCCTTAGTTATCTAGTTTGTACTAAAATTGCTTTTGATGGTGCACTAACTGCTAAGAACACAGGTGTCTTGCTTTTTTCATCCTTATAGAAAAGATTTTTGCAGTGGTGTTTACTTAAACAAAGAGTGCAGTGACTATAGTGTTGTTTTCATTTTCAGAAAGGAGAAATAAATGGAATCTAAACTACTGTCAGGTTGGTAACAACAATAAAAGTTGCAAAGTGTATAGCTTAATCTAGTTCAGTGTTAACTGCCTATTTATTGAAAATAATTATCTGCTATTAAGCTAGTCTTAAGATGGCTTTTCGCATTAAAAATAATACAGGTAGCCTTTGACTTATGATTGGAATTGGGACTGGAATTTCTGTTGCTGAGCAATGAAGTTGTAAACAGAGACATTCCAAGACTGTATCACTTGGCAATGGCACTTTTGGTTGCTGTTCTCTAGTCTGAATGACATCTCAGTGTCCTTATTGCAGATGTGTGTCAAATGGCTGAGTGTGTCAATGATTCATTCACTCTTAGCATACATCTTATATGCATCCATGTAGAGGAGGTGGTTGATGATAGTTCCATGCTTGAACTTGTCTCTGTATCCAGTCCTCGTGATTATCTGATTGAGTGGGTCATACCTATGCTGAATAGTAGAAAGGACAATACATCACCTTGGTATATGCCACACTTGATGGTCACTTGTGTGAATTGTCTTGAGTTGATTTCCAGTGTTGACTTCCACAGTCCCAACGAGTTCTTGATGAAGTTCTTTGTATGGTGTTAGACTTTCACAGATCCATGAATTGTAGGCTTTCCTGTAGTCAGTCCAGGCTAGGCTCACATTAGTCTGTCTAAACTTAGTTTTGGGCAACTGCTCTGTCTATGAGTAACTGGTGTTTTGAGCTTTTGCTGTTGTTTCCAATATCTTTCTGAGCTGTACTCATGTACTGGCCTATGTGCTCCTTTAGCTTGGTGGCTATGATTCCTGATGGACTTTTCATGTTTTTGGAAGGAAAGATAATTGAAAGCTGGTAGTTGGAAGATGCTGTCTCCTTGTCTTTCATGATCAGCACTGTCCTTTCTTGTGTTAGCCAGTCTGGGTGGGAGCATGCTGCTAGCTGCTGGTTTATCTGTGCTGCTAGGCTTTTGTATACTATTATGAGTTTCTTAGCCAGTACGTATGGATCATGTCCAGGCCAGGTACTATCCAGCTCTTTACATTCTTGATCCACTGTTAGATGTCTGCTACTATGATGATGACTGGTTCCTGTTCTGAGAAATTCCACCAGTTGAGTAACTTCTCTCTGAATAACTTTGATCTTAGCCTCCAACTCATTTTCCATTTGAGGTATGCACTGCTGTTCCTCTTGATCATGTAGCAAAACATCTCCAGTATTATAGTGGCTGTAATGTATACCACTAGTTCATTGGATTGAGTTGTAGTAGGGATTGTTGTGTGGGCTCTATTAGTATCTTCTAGTTTACTGTCTGATAGTGTTTCTCCACTAAATGTTGGTAATTGGTCTCAAGAGTGTAGCTAGTTTATTTATGATTTTATGTCTCATAGCAGTTATTGTGTTCTGTATTGGAAGGTGTGGCAGTGATATTCCAGCTTCAGATGTTGGCTGAACATCCAATTTTTCTTCTGGTTCTTCTTGAGTCTAAGATGTAATGTGTAGTTCATCTATCTCAAGTGTAATAGCAGCTTTCTCTTCACTATGGATGCAGGTCTTCTGTTTATCTATAGCTCTGCTGTTGTAGTAGCATTCTATCAATTCCAGGTTTTCTTGTCCTATCTTATTTGGTTTGTTCTAGTAGCCACTTATTGTTAGATTGTCCTGCTTCTCCAACTTCTGGCACAGATCTTGTTTTAATCCAAGTGATATCTGAACCAGCATGGCTCATTTAGTTCATGTTACTCTCATATTTGAGTTAGGCAGATGAAGCATTAGGTGATCTTTGCTCAAAAGACCTTTACCTACAGGTAAAGTAGGTACCAACTGGGATTCAAAACCCAGTCTCCTACGTCAAAGGGCAATGCTCTCACCACTGTACTATCATATACCATATTTTTCGCACTATAAGACGCATTGCCCCCCCCCCCAAAAAAGTGGATGGAAATGTCTGCATGTCTTATAGAGAGAATATTGCGGCGGAGCGGGAGGGGGGTTGGTGCAGCAGCAGCATTTGCCACCACTGCCTGTCACCGCTGCTGCTGCTCACCGCCACCGGAGAATGTTGGAGCCTTCACTGGCGAGCAGTTGATCGGCTGTTGGATCAGCCTCCCAGAATACCGCCAATCAGCTGGTCTAGGTGGCGGGGATCTCCGCTGCCAATAGCTGCTGAACGGCAGCAAGAGGCGGTGGTGATACCCTATCAGAGTAGCTGATAGGCGGGTTTCCGGGAGGCTGAAACAACTGCCAATCAGCTGCTTGACAGCGAAGACTCCAGTGTTTCACGGTGGCAGTGGCAGCTCAGCTCAGTTGACCGGTGGTGGGCGCAATGGAACAGAGCCTTGATGAGCCATGTGCTGGGGCTGTGATAATGTGCGGAAGCTGACCAGGCTGTTTGCTGTTCGCTGCAAGGATACTAGTCAGATGAATATTGGATGGATGCTGGGAGGCAGAGGCAGAGGCAGATTTTTTCTTCTTCTTTCCTCCTCTAAAGCTAATGTGCGTCTTATGGTCTGGTGCATCTTATACTGCAAAAAATATGGTACATATATGTACCTGAAGGTTTTGTGCCAAAATTGACTAATATTGAAACTCTTCTTAATTCCCTCCACTTTGTCTAAAGCCAAAGTTCCAGTTGAAGAAAAGAAGCCCCAAAATATAATGCTGCCACCACCATGCTTAACTTGGCTATGGTGTACTTTTGGTGATGCGCCGTGTTGTTCTGTGACAAACATACTTTTTGGAATTATGGCTAAAAAACTAAACTTTAGTCTCATCAGATCATAACATGTTTTACCACATACTTTTGTCAGACTTGATGTAGGTTTTTTCAGACTACAGCCGGCCTTGGAGGTTATCTTTTGTAAGAAAAGACTTCTGTCTTGCCTACCTATCCCACAGCCCAGACATATGAAGAATACAGAAGATCATTGTCAATGTAGTATACAATCAGTACTTATCAAAACTTCCTACACTACTTTGAATTTTCTGTAGACCTCTTGGCAGCCTTTTGGACCAGTTTTCTTCTTGTTTTTTTCATTAATTTTGGAGGGACCTCCAGTTCTTGATAATGCCACTGTTGTGCCATACTTTCTCCATTTGTTGATGACTGTCTTCACAGTTCCATAGTACTGACATAGGACTGTCTTCCACAGTTCCGTTGCCTTGGAAAAAAATGTGTTACCCTTCTCCAGACCCTCTAATAGTGAGATCCATTTGTAAGCTCTTCGCAGGCCAGAGCAACTGAATAAATCTCCAAGGTCCCTTCCAACTCTTGTAATTCTCATTCTCTCTTTCTCTCTCGGGTGTTTGAGGGCTATTATAAAATTAATTTTCTTGAATACTTTGAACATGTATTTGAACATAAGAACTCTCAAAGGTATCACTCACAATATTGTTTCAAAAGACTTTCTTGTACCAAAAGCTTGTTTATCATATTTGATGGTAAACAAAATTAGAGTAGATGTAATTTGATTTAAATCTATATTTAAGTAGGTTCAAAGGTATATTTAGAAATTATTTTATAGAATATTTGCAAATATTTCAAAAAATAAAAATGTAGGAGCAATATATTTCCTTTTGATTTAACCTTTTCATTAGAGCTAGCTTATCTTTATGATACTGTCTTTTTAGAAATGGAAATTTTTCACTAAAAATATAAAAGGTAAAAGCTTATTCAAGTTGAGCTGAACTAATGACTACAAGAATACATAAATGCAGTTTTCTTGGCAACAGTATAAATACAGTTGGTTATTACCTTTTCCAAGATAGTTTTGATTTCTCAGTCTAATATAAGGGTCTGGAATCATTTGGTGTCAGCCATAAAAGACTAAGAAGTAGATACTGTATTGATCCCAAGCTACTTTTATTAGACTAGCTATAGTAACAGAATCTTGCAAGTCTGAATGTGCTTCACTTCCTCTTTTATTCCATGTGAATTGGATGGTGGTCATGCTGTTAAAATCATTTGAATAAACAGCTTTTTTGGCCTAAGCCTCAAACTGAGATGCTACACAGGTCTTGATTTCATGTTTGGAAGATGTTGCTGCCTGGATGGGACAAAATAGCAAGATGGAGCTGTTTCCAGAAAGCTTCCCTGTGGCTCTGGTTGTAACTCTGAATGGAATTATATGTTCCCTGAAGGAACAGTTCCATTAACTTGGAGTTTCTCCTGGACAAATAACTACTGCTGGTTGTCAGGTAGAGGCTGTGGCAAGTTGCAGCTCTATTTCGAACAGAAAGCTTTGGCAAAAATGGTTTACCCTTATTACCTACCGTATTTTTCGGAGTATAAGATGCACCTTTTCCCCCCAAAAAAGAGGGAGAAAATCGGGGTGTGTCTTATACTCCAAATGTAGCCTCGCCCAGCTTCTCAAATGGAGGTTTCAGAGGCTAAAAAAAGCATGAGAAGTGAAGCTTCAGAAAAGAAGCCCCCAAACAGAGCTTCAGAAAAAAAGCCCTCAAACAGAGCTTCAGAGGCTTTTTTTCTAAAGCTCTGTTTTGGAGGCTTTCAGAGGCAGGAAAATAAGTTTTTTCTGAAACAGAGTTTCAGAAGTTTCAGAGGCAGGAAAAAAAAAAGCAAGGCACAGAACTCACAACCAAGGAACCTGTTGCTAAAATTCATCTCTGAGAACAGCTGATTGGGGGTATTCCAGGAGATGCTGATCTACCTGCCAATCAGCTTTTTTCTTATTTTCCTCCCAAAAAACTAAGGTGAGTCTTATACTGTACTCTGGTGTCTTATACTCTGAAAAATACAGTAATTCTGCAATAGTACGCTGCATGTTTCATCAGGCTTCCTTCGAAGACCACTCAGCAATTATAATTGGTACAAAATATTGCAATTTGTAAGTGAAAGTTGATGTAGAAATAGATCCCTGTGTTGCACATGCTTTGTTGGTTATGAGTACTTTTCAAGAGTAGCTCAAAGTGCTGGGTTTAACATATAAGCTTGGCTCATAGGTATTTTGCTGTCTTTATATAGAATTAACCTATCTTGTACATGCTCTCCATGTTGCTGGTCTTGCACTTCTGAGACAATTAAAAAACAGGGTTTATAGGAACTGGTTTTCAGCTAGTTTCTATTTTATTTAAAAATCATTTCACTGAAATCAAATTAGTAAAAGTAAGGTGAAAAGTGAGCATTCCCGAAGAGCATTTGTAGGGCAAAGAATTGGCCCTGTTTGGCATTATCATATTATTGTATGGGATTTATATACTGTTTTTATTGAAGTTAACTGTCAGAGGTCAGTGTAGATTGCAATGGTACACTGAATACATAAATAAACATTGGGATTTTGCAGTGAAAATTTTTTCATCTTAATGTTGTTAGTTGTGAAGTCATGTCCGACCCATCGAGACCCCAAGGACAATGTTCCTCCAGGCCTTCCTGTCCTCTACCTTCCTCTGGAGTCCATTTAAGTTCACACCTACTACTTCAGTGACTCCATCCAGCCACCTCATTCTCTGTCGTCCCATTCTTCTTTTGCCCTCAATCTTTCCTAGCATTAGGCTCTTCTCCAGTGAGACCTTCCTTCTCATTAGGTGGCCAAATATTTGAATTTCATCTTCAGGATCTGGCTTTCTAAAGAGCAGACAGGGTTGATCTCCTCTGGGACTGACCGGTTTGATCACCTTGCAGTCCAAGGGACTCACAGGAGTCTCCTCCAGCACAATAGTTCAGAGGCCTCAATTCTTTGGCATTCAGCCTTTCTTATGGTCCAACTTTCACAGCCATACATTGCAACTAGGAAAACCATGGCCTTGACTCTATGAACTTTTGTTGGCAGGGTTATGTCTCTGCTTTTTAGTATGCTGTCTAGATTTGCCATAGTTTTTCTCCCCAGGAGCAAGCATCTTTTAATTTCTTGGCTGCAGACCTCATCTGCGGTGATCTTGGAGCCCAGGAAAATAAAATATGTCACTACCTCCATTTCTTCTCCATCTATTTGCCAGGAATTGAGAGGGCTGGATGCCATGATCTTAGTTTTCTTAATGTTGAGTTTTAAGCCAACTTTTGCACTTCCTTCTTCACCCGCATCAAGAGGCTCTTTAGTTCCTCTTCACTTCTGTCATTAGAGTGGTATTATTTGCATATCTGAGGTTGTTGATATTTTTCCTGGCAATCTTAATTCCAACTTTTCATTCATTTATCCCTGCCTTTCTCATGATGTGCTCTGCATATAAGTTAAATAGGGACACTAAAATATAGCTGCAACACTGGATATGTATATATGGTATTGAATTCAGAAAAATGTTGACAAAAGTGATTGCTTTTTATTAGTGAAAATGTTGCAAAAAATAAGTTTAATATTACTTCAAGATGAAAAACTAAAGCTGATCAAATATTTTTAAAAATCATCTTTATAAAAAAGCTGCTTTGTGATTAATAAGCCATTTTAACTTTGTTTAAAACTATATTTCTTAGTAATGTTAAATTTTAAACATAAGTTCTAATATTAAAAATGTTGCCTTCACCAAAAAGACAAAGTTGTTTCTCAAATATACAGTCACTATATTTCCCAGCCACTTTGAAGGAGAAGTCACTAAATATTCAGTTTGGTGCCTTGCTGGCATCCTCCCTTCAAAGGCTAGGGCGAAGGGGGCAAGGGGAGAACAAATGGGCTATAGGGATGGGGATGGGATGAGAAAATGGGATGTGGAACGACAACAGCATCCCTTTGTAAAATAACCTATCACTTCACCCAAATGGAGTCGAGGGTCTTCTTTCCTAAAGGACTGGACTGAGGCAAGTGTGACATTAGGCTAGAGCTGCAGTCATGGTCATCCTGGAGAAACACCTCTACTATGGGGACCATGCATACAATATCAGCTCAAGGGAGCAACCAGGAGGAGGGAGAAGCCTGGGGAGAAGCTTAATCTAAACCCCCTGCAAGGGATCCCTACAAATGGCTGGAAGAGGTGGAAGCCTGTAATAACCAAGTGAGGCCCTGGTAGTCTCTTAGGGCAAGAAAAAAGAAAAATGCGAAGAATAGGGGTTGATTCGCGTTGATCCTGGCTCCAGTGGTCAGGATTGGGTAGTGACACGCTCCAATTATTGATTGAGTCTGCAAAGCTGAGAAGCTCCTCCCCTTTGCCTTGCCTCCCAGCTTTCTGACTCAATCCGGTTGTGAAAGGCACGTTTGAGCCTAGCTCTGGCAAAAGTTTCCCTTTTGCCACCAAATTTCATCTACAGCTCCCAAAAATTTTTGGTAGAGCTCCCAGCGCGAAGGGGTTCGTACCCGAGACCGCTGGAGGCCAATTTTTGGCTGGTGAGGACTGTAGGTTCCCAGCTGGTTGAGCCTGGTCCTCACCCTAGCGTGGAGGGCCTGTTCCCTCTACTGCTGCATACAAGGTGCTAGCCTCTTGCCTGGCCAGGCAGAGGCTTTGGAGAGGCTATCGGGGATCCGATAGCCAGCAAATTGCGGCGATTTTATCAACGGAGCCGCTTTGGAGGCTGACCACGAGGCCTGAGGCCCCTATTAGCTGCAGCCCCTGCCGGGCGGCTTCTGGGCTCAGCGAAGCAGCAGAGACCCTCGTTCTGCAGCCCCAGCCCCTCGGGTGGATCGGCTCTGCTGATCATCTCCCAATCGCCCGGATTCCAAATGTAAGTAAGAGGGGAGTTGGATTAAGAGTCCGGGCGGCCATTAGGGTTTCCTAGGCCATTCGTAATGTTCCGGCGGCCATTTTGAGTGTCCCGGCGGCCATTTTAAGTGTACTGGTGGCCATTTTGGGAAGGTCCGGCGGCCATTTTAAGTGTACCGGTGGCCAATTTGGGAAGGCCCGGCGGCCATTTTAAGTGTACCGGCGGCCATTTTGGGAAGGCCCGGCGGCCATTTTAAGTGTACCAGCGGCCATTTTGGGAAGGCCTCGTTGCGACTAGAGGCCTTGTGAGGGCTAAAGGCCTCTTTAACTGTCTGCCTTGCCCTTTCTTTCAGCTTCCCCTCTGAATCCTGCCCTTCCCTCAGGGGAATTGAGGGGTTCTCATGGCTTCCCATCGGCCTTCCAGATCGGCCAAGCAACCCTTACAGCAGGAAGAACCTGGATCTTCTGACCCTGTTCCTGCTAAGAAAAGCAAAAAAACCCATCATACCACAAAGGGGTCTAAGCCTTCCCAATCTTCTGCTTTGTCCAGGGAAGAGCTAAAGCGCCATAAGGCTATTGAAAAGGCGATCCAGAAGGCCATCCAGGCAGCCTCCTTGCAGGAGAAAGCCTCCATTAGCCCCCATCCATCTCCTGGGGTGGCCCCTTCTGCAGGTTCAATACCTGCTCCTGCAGGCCCAGCAAATCCGGATCCCCAGGTTCAGCCTGAGAAAGGGGATAATCCGGGCCAAGTTCTATCTCCTGCCTTGTCCCCAGATAGGGACATCCCATCATCTGCAGGGCCTAAGGAGGTCAATGTAACATTATTTGGACCTCAACCTGAAGCTTCTCCTGTCCAGCCTCAACCCCAAGAAAATCCTGCACAGGCCCCCGCCCCTATGGCCCCTCCTTCCTTGGCCTCAGGCAATCAGATCACCTCTGATGTGGCTTCTTTCATCAGGGAAGCCATCAAAATGGGGGTTAGGGAGGAGTTGCAGAAAACCTCCTCTTGGGGCTCCAGTCACTCTTGCTCACAGGTTGATATTGAAGGCTCCATTGTCTCGGCTGCTGAGGCAGCTCTTCATGGACCAGAGTCTCTAGCCCAGGCAGGGTCACCTGATCATTTGGACAGGGAATCCTTAGGAGCTCCTGATCCTCTGGACCAGGATTTGTCGGATGACGAAGGTCTGGCCCCAGACCAACCAGCATTTGTGGGTCTTTTTAAGCCCCAGCTTTTCCGTTCCCTGCTCCACAAGGCCAAGGCCGTCACAGGTTTGGGTTCCTCTCATACCTCATCGGTTAATGCGGGGGAAGGCCCTTCCTCTTCCATTCCCCTCTTTGAGGAACCTGCCATTGAGTCTGAGGAGATCCCTGGCCCCAAGATATTTAAGGATGTTCTTCAACGACAATGGGCGGCCCCTGCTTCTGGACCCAGCCCCAATGCTAATGACAGACGTCTCTATAATTTGGCACCTGAACTGTCCTCTCTTTTGCAGGTCCCTTCAGTAGACCAACCGGTAGCGGAATTGTCAGCCCCCTCTAATTTGACGGGGCCTCCTGATGAAGGTCTACGCCCGGAGGATAGACGGCTGGAGCATTCCCTAGTTAGATCACACCAGGCTACTGCCTGGTCGGTCAAGGCTTCCTTGGCCACCTCCTTTTTTAACCGAGCCTCTATCTTATGGCTTCGCCAACTCCAGGCCAGACTCCCGGTCTCCGACCTGAGGACCCACCAAGATATAAGCAAGGTTATAGTTGCCCTAGACTTTTCAGCGGATGCTCCCTTAAATTCTTCTCGCTTCGCTGCCAAGGCCATCGGTTCCTCTATAGCTGCTAAACGCTTGCTCTGGCTCCGATAGTGGCAAGCTGATGCTAAATCTAAATGGCGCCTTGCTTCTTCCCCATTTGAAGGGCCCAAGCTTTTCGGCGCTCCTCTGGAGCCCCTCTTGGTGGAGTCCAAGGACAAACGCCGCATCCTTCCTAGCTTGTCCCGGCGATCTGACTTCAGGTCCCAATCCTCCTTCCGCCCATTCCGGTCTCCTGAGGGTGGTTTCTCAGGAAGCCGTCGTCAACGGTTTCCCCCGCCTAGACAGTTTCGACCTCAGGACCGTCCAGGTCCCCCTCCTAGAGGTCCTTCCAGACGGCCCTTTCGAGGGGGCAGGGGGCGGGGATTCCGTAAGTCTTGCTGACGGCCTGGTCCAGCTACCCATTGGAGGCCGCCTGGCGTCCTTCGCCAGCCAGTGGGCAGCTACCTCGTCGGACGCCTGGGTCAGGAGGACTATCAGTTCTGGCCTCTCTCTCGAATTCCTCTCCTCCCCCCCAGAGAGGTTTCTTCGCTGTCCCATCTCGCAGAGCCGACCATCCAGGCTCTTGGTGGCCTCTGCCATCCGTCACCTACTAGAGATTCGGGCCATCGAACCTGTGCCCCAGGGGCAGCACGGACAAGGCTTCTATTCACGCTTGTTCTTTATTCGTAAGTCCTCAGGGGGGTGGAGGGCAATTTTAGACCTCAAATCCCTGAACCGCCGGATCGTCTACCGGCGGTTCAAGATGCAGTCCCTCCAGACCATCTTGGAGGGCATCAGGGTCGGAGATTACCTCTCGTCAATCGACCTGACGGAGGCGTATCTCCACGTCCCCATCCTCCCGGCCCACCGCAGGTTCCTTCGATTCTGCTTCTCGAACCAACACTACCAGTACAGGGCTCTCCCATTCGGCCTCTCATCGGCCCCCAGGGTATTCACGAAATTGATGGCCGCCATAGCGGGCCATCTCAGGGCCATCCCAATCTGGATGCAGTTCTATCTGGACGATCTTCTGGTCCAGTCAGTCTCGGAGCCCCAGGCTCTTCGGGATCTCTCGACCACTATCCGGGTTCTGGAGGCCCATGGGTTCTCCATAAATCGGGCCAAAAGTCATCTGGTCCCGACCACTCGTCTCCAGCATCTAGGTGCCGTCATCGACACGGGTCAATGCAAGGTCTATCTTTCCCGGGATCGCCTGGCCAGTCTGCGGTCTCTGGTCAGGGCAGTGAGGACAGCGAAGGGCTCTTTCCTGGCCTCCCTCTCCCAACTCCTAGGGAAGATGGTATCTTGCATTGGCATAGTTCCCTGGGCCCGTCTCCACTGCAGGCTCCTGCAGTGGTTCCTCCTCCCTTACCAGAAACAGGGGTTGGGGTCCTCCCATCGATTTGTCCACCTTCCCCCCAAAGTGCTCAGGTCCTTCGATTGGTGGAACTCGGGGGCCCTCCTCCAGGGGAGGGAGTTCAGGGATCATCAGTGTCTGATCCTGACTACGGACACCAGCCTTCACGGCTGGGGGGCCCACCTTTCCTCTTCCCTCGCTCAGGGTCGATGGACTCGAGCGGATTTAGAGCACAACATAAACTGGTTGGAGCTCCGGGCCATCCACCTGGCCCTTCGGGTCTTTGCCCACAAGGTACAGGGCAAGCATGTCCTCGTCAGGACGGACAACGTGGTCGCCAAGGCCCACGTAAACCGCCTAGGAGGGACCCGATCTCGACACCTCATGGAGGAGGCCGAGAGACTGGGCTCCTGGGCGGAGACACACCTCAAATCTTTGAAGGCAGCCCACATCTCCGGTCTCAGGCGGATTGGCTGAGCAGGACCCCGGTGGACCCCGGGGAGTGGTCTCTGGACCCTCCGCTCTTTGCGGAAGTCACATCCTTGATGGGGGTTCCAGTCCTGGACCTTTTCGCCACACAGTCCAATCGACAGACCCAGAGGTTCTTTTCACGGTTTCCGGAACCAGGAGCGGAGGCCGTGGACGCTCTCCACAGCGCATGGCCCCCAGGCCTTCTGTATGCCTTCCCTCCGCTCCCAGTCATTGCCAAGGTCATCAGGAAGATGCTACAGGAGAAGGCGGAACTGCTGCTCATCGCCCCCCATTGGCCTCGCCGGCCTTGGTTCGCGGATCTGATGGCCCTCTCGGTTCGGCCTCCATGGCGTCTTCCTCCGGACAGAGTCGTCCTCCGTCAAGGGTCTCTTCTTCATCCGGACGCCGCATGGCTACAACTAACCGCCTGGCGATTGAGCGGCGTCTCCTGAGTTCCCGTCGTCTTCCGCCCAGAGTCGTCGCGACTATCCAGGCGGCTCATAGGCCTTCAACCACTAGGGATCTACGACTCCACCTGGAGAGCATTTTCGTCTTGGTGCGACAGACATTCCATCACCTCTACGGCAGCCTCCACGGAGCAGGTCCTCATCTATCTTCAGGATCGCCTTGACTCAGGTTTGGCTCCCAACACTCTCCGCAGGCAAGTAGCGGCAATTTCCTCCATTCTTTGCTGTGGTTCACGGGGTTCCCTGGCCTCCCGCCCGCTTATTCGGCAATTTCTCAGGGGAGCCTCCAACCTTCGGCCTGCTCCTCTCCATAGATATCCCACCTGGGATCTTCCTCGGGTCCTGGATGCCCTGACCAGGGCCCCGTTTGAGCCCCTTAGGGAAGTAGGATTACGGTTCCTATCGTATAAGGTAGCCTTCCTTCTGGCCATCACATCGGCCAGGAGGGTGTCGGACTTGGCTGCCCTCTCAGCCCGAGAGGACCTATGTATCTTCCATCCCAACAGGATTGTTCTCAGATTGGACCCCACCTTCCTTCCCAAGATTAATTCCCCTTACCATAGGGCCCTGGAATTAGTCCTTCCCGACTTCTGCCCTCATCCCACTCATCCACTCGAGAGGGCTTGGCACACACTAGACGTCAGAAGGGCTCTCCGCATTTACCTCCGACGCACCTCTTCTCTGCGCCAGACTGAAGCCCTCCTGGTTTCATTTCAGCCATCCTCCTTAGGCAAGAAGGTATCGGCAGCCACTTTGGGGCGTTGGATCCGCGCCACCATCGCAAAGGCTTATGAGGTCCTCTCCATCCCGGTTCCTCGCCGTATCACGGCGCACTCTACCCGTAGTGCGGCCACTTTGGTCGCTTGGGCTACTCAGGCTTCCCTGGAGGAAATCTGCAGGGCTGCCGCCTGGACTTCCCCCACTCCCTTTGTTAGACACTATCGTCTCGATCGGTTTGCCTCGGCCGAGGCTGCCTTCGGGCGCAGGGTCCTCCAACAGGTTCATCTGGGAACTTCCCCACCCCCTCGGGCGGGTCCCTCCCTACAGAGTTAGGCTTGGGCATGTCCCAATCCTGACCACTGGAGCCAGGATCAACGAGAATGGGTGTTGACTTACCTGAACGCTTCTTCTCGTTGCACTGGCTCCAGTGGTCAGCCCCACCCTGTTGGTGCCCTCGTTGGTGGGGAAGATTCTGTGGATCTCTCTTTCGTTACCTTACAGCTCAAAGTGCCTGTCTGCGTTGCTGTCTTTCATCAGAAAGCTGGGAGGCAAGGCAAAGGGGAGGAGCTTCTCAGCTTTGCAGACTCAATCAATAACTGGAGCGTGTCACTACCCAATCCTGACCACTGGAGCCAGTGCAACGAGAAGAAGCGTTCAGGTAAGTCAACGCCCATTTTCACCTGCAGGAGCCGCAGCAGTTGCCAGAGTGAGCCGTGATTGGAGCTTGAGGAAAAAATGGCCATGGAGGAACTGGACCAAGAGGGCTGCATGCTGGTCATAGGCTTCCTGAGGGGAGCTTTCAGCAATGTTAAAGCATGCAAAGCCCTGACTCGAGGAACACAACCGGCTGTCCAAATGGCACAGCCCCAGCGGGGAATGGTGCAGCACAGGCAGCCACCTCTACTCCGCAGGCACCCGCAGGTCCAGCAGTCCAGCCTGTACCACCAGCTGGAGTTGTGCTGGCAAGGCAGAGGGTACACAAGACACCAACCTTCAATGTGAAGTTCAACGGAGACCCCAAGCAACTGGAGTTCTTCCTAGTGCAAGTCTGGACCTACATGCAAGAGTATGGTCTGGAGATAGTGACTGAGGGGGGCCAAGGTGTGTTGTGTTGCTATGGCGTTGGAGGGGACCACTGTGGAGTGGATGGTCACTCTCCATAATTATGCCTTGGAGCTGCAAAACTTCTGTTGCTTCATGGCAGCACTTGAAGTATTTTGAAGACAACCTAGCTGACCACAAGGCTAGAAACCGGATCAAGACCATAAGCCAGGGCTGGTGGAGCATAGCCGAATACATCCAAGAATTTTGAGACCTAGCCTTCCAGCTAACCAACTAGCTGCAAGACATCCTAATTGGATGTTTCCAGGATGGGCTGAACAATAACATCTACCACACCTGCATTTCCAGGGGCACCTTCCTCCATGGCTGGTACATCCTAATGGAGGAGGTGGAAATTGACTTGGCCCTTTCCTGACATCATCCCAGCCATGGGTGGCAAAGATCCTTCCTGGAAAAGAAACCGCCAGCCCGTGAACTGAGCCTATGACGATGCTCCACCGGCTATTTCAAGTGCCGGAAGGAGGGGCATTGATCTGCTGAATGCGAGCTACATGCCCAGCCCAGAAGATACCTTCAAGACCCATTAAGGAGCAAGTGAAGCCTCTTCAGAGAACCCAAGAGACAGCCCTGGAGGGAGTGGAAGTTGCTGAGTTCACTCCATCTCCCAAGGATCTTGAGAGAACTCTGACTGTTCCAACTGATGGTCTGATGAAGAGACCAAGATGACACTGATGACACTGATGGAGAGCAACACTCACTCTGACAATGATCCCTTGGTAAGTTGCCCAGTCATCCCAGTGACCATCTCCATAGAACTGGTGGTTCCATCCTCAGGGTGCAAGAGGAACCTAGTAGCCCCCCCTGGACTCAGATTGCACCAGATGCCTAGTCAACCTTGCCCTAGTTAAAAAGTTTAAGCACTTAAAGTTGCTAGCTGGATGGCTCAAAAGCGGGCAGGGGCCAGCAACATTCATCAAGCCAATAGAGACGAAGATTGAGGCACACACAGAGACTTGGAGCTTTATTGTAACACCCAGCATGGAGAGATCCCTTGTGCTAGGTTTGGCATGACTACTGAAATGGAGACTACATGAACTGGAGGAGGAGGATATTAAAGATTCTGTGAGATGGTCCCAAAAGGGAACTGGAAAAGAACCTTTGGTCCCTACTCCTAAACTACCATGGGCGAAACTGAGAAGGGAGGTGGGAGCTGCAACAAAGGAGCGCCCAAAGACGATCCTCGGATCCTTAAAAAAGGACTCAGATGCTCCAACCCACTGGCCAACTGACTTCTCCATAGAGATCCTTCTGAGGACTAAGTTGCCCAAACCTATAAATGACCCCTAGAGAATTAAGGGAACTGTGATTGTTAATAGGTAAAAAAACCTCAAGCGCGGCTTCATAAACCTGCTAGACAAGTGCTGTTCAGGGAAAAAAAGAATGGGTCACTTTGTCTATTTATGGACTATCTTGGGCTAAAAGCTGTTTGCATTGGAAACATCACCGTTGCCTTTGTTGACGGGTATGCTAACTCATTTGACCAGGAGGAGGGTTTTTACCAAACTAGACTTGCAGGACACAAGGTTAGGAACAAGGAAGGCGATCAGTGGAAAACTGTGCTTAATTGCCCCTTCTTCTTCTTGTGCCATATCCGTCATCGGACATTGGCGATCATGTTGGCAATCCTATTTTTGTCAACAGCTGTATGAAAAAGTCCTGCTGAATTTTGTCCAAACCAGTCCCTAAGGTTTTGAAGCCATGATGTTCTTCTTCTGCCTCTCGTTTGCCTTCCATCTTTCCCTGAGGATTAAGTGAAGGATGCCATATTTTTCTGGGTGTCGCATCACATGTCCAAAATATTCTAACTTTCACTTTTTAATGGCTTTGATTATTTCCCTTTGCTTTCGCAGGCGGCTTATCACCTCCTCATTTGTGATTTTGTTAACCCACCATATACGTAACAGTCATCTGTAAATCCACATTTCAAATGCTTCTAGTTTCTTCAAGTGGTTTTCTATCAGAGACCAACTCTCTACTCCGTAGAGCAGGATAGAAAAGATGTAACATCTGACAAGCCTGATTTTCAGTCTTAGGCTTATGTCATGACTGCAGAAGACCTTTTTCATTTTGAAGAATGCTGTTCGAGCTTTCTCTATTCTTGTCTTTACTTCACTGATCATGTCCCAGCTTTCGTGTAAATTAAAACCAAGATATGTTTTTGCCCCTTAGGGTTTCCAATTCCAAGTCCTCCCCTTCGGAGTACAGGATGCCCCCGCTGTATTTATGCAGCTAATAAACGAAGTCCTACATCAGCACCTAAACAAAGGGGTTTTGGTCTATTTGAATGACATTTTAATCTATAGTGAGATTATGGCAGACCATAAAATTGGTCAGGGCTGTGCTCAAAATGGCTTAGAGCAGCTAAATTGTATGCCAAACTGTTCAAATGCAAATTCCACCAAAGTAAAATTGACTATTTATGCTACCACATCTCCCATAAAGGAATAGAAATGGACCCTGAGAAAGAGTGGACAGTGTTGGAGTGGAATCCTCCCCAACTGCAAGCTTCCTGGGGCTCACCAATTTTTACTGCCAATTCATCCCATTGTTTGCCCAGATAGCCCTCCCCATTACCAACCTACTAAAGATGAAAGAGGAGGGGAAGCCCAAACCTAGCCAGCTGCTGAAATGAACAATGGAATGCCAAGCAGCATTTGAGAAACTCAAGCACCTGTTTGCAGCAGAACCAGTACTGAAACACCCAGACTACAATGCCTCCTTTGTGATTCAAATAGATGCTAGTGATGTCATGGTGGGGCCAGTGGTCTTGCAGTAAAACGAGCAGGGGGTCCTTCAGCCATGTGCCTATACTTCCAAAAAGCTTATCAAAATCAAATGTAGGTGGGCGGCTTGGGAAAAGGAAACATATGCGGTGCATTGGGCACTCTTAACTGAAAGCATTTCTTGGAAGGGGGGGGAACCCCTTTTGAAGTATTGGCTGACCATAAAATCTTTGAAGACCTAAAGACACCTCCCCCAGAGATTGTCACCCAAACAAGTCCGTTGGGCTTAATAGTTTAACCGGTTCAATTTCACCCTGTGATATCTCCCAAAGGGGAATTACTTCCTACCCAGACTACCACAATATAACAGTTCAAAGTCAGAGGTAGTTAGATTAGTTATCCCGGCAACTGGTGGTTTCAGTCACCACCAGAGTGCAAGCTAAACTAAAATCCCAGGTAGCTGAGGACTTATAGGGCACCCTGAAAGCAGCACTGGAGGAGGACAAATGATTCCAAGCCCATAAAGATGGTTTAGATTAGTTGGGAGCCGAATTGTATGTCCCTGAAAGACAATGGCTAATGGTCTGTAGCTACTTGCCCTACCAGTGCCTCTGCCAAAAGGACACAAGGGAACACACCAGGGCTCTTCCAACCAGTGGCTGAGTCCAAAGCCTCATGGAAAGAGATGTCAATGGACTTCTTAGTGGAACTACCCAAGAGTTCTGAAAATATTGTAATTTGGGTGATAACTGATTTATTTTTTAAACAAGTACATTTTCTGCCTTGTCAAAAAAATTCCATTTGCTTGTACTTTAGCCATGTTGTTCGTACAACTTTTCTATAGACTGTACAAGAGCCCCAGAGAGAATAATCTCAGATCATGGAGTCTACATTACTTTGCAGGTTTGGCAAGAGTTCTTAAAGCTTTTGGGGACCATTCAAGGGCTTAGCTCCTCGCATAATCCGGAATTGATCTTCTCTGTATCGTTCCAATTTTAGTATATGTGCTGCCGAAGCGAGCACTCATAATCCGGAATTGAATGGAGGCGGTGAACGTATGAATGGGATCCTGGAGTCGTACTTAGGTTTAACATTAATTATCAACAGGACAATGGGTTGGACCTTTTTTCTTTCAGTGAGGTTGCCTACAACAATTCAGTACACAGTAGCACTGGATTCACCACTTTTAATGTATGGGAAATTTAGTTCTAGCCTGAGTTTACTGTAGCCAGCATTCTTTAGTAAAAGAACCTATCACTTCACTCAAATGGCGTTGAGGGTCTTTCTTTCCTAAGGGACTGGACTGGGACAGGTCTGACAGTTTGGGTGATAAAACAGTTCATACAATCTGAAAGTTAAAAGACTATATCATAATAAATTACACATTTTATATTCAGTTGCTAGAATCATTTTCTAAATGATGCATGCAACATAGTTTGTTGTATATGACACAATTAGAGTACTGATATCTCCTTATACTCCTTACACACTCAACACATGTACTTTACATCAACATAATATGCAAGAGCTCACAATCAAAATAAAACAATAAAATATTTATATTTTCAAATATAAAAAAATAAAAAATTGTATTAAAGACATCATGAAGAAGCTCAGGATCCATTTTGTTTAAAGTTGGATTTGTTAGCATATAGTGTCTCTGCATCCATGGTGACTGAAATGAAGGTGTTAGGGAGATTGTCAGTAGAGTTCAGAATTCTTAGGAAGTCTATGGTGTCTTGTATGCATCTAGGGTCTAAATACAGGACCGTGAAATTTGATAATATATGGAAAAAATGTACCAGTGTCCCCCCATAACATGGACTTCCAGCCATCGTGACCATAATCACTGATACCAACACAGGATACTTTCCCACCAGCCTATATGACTTTGTAACTTACATTAGTTACTATATAACTAATTCACCATTGTTTTGCATATACTTGCAGATCTGTGTTGCAGTCATGGGAATGGTTTATGCGTGACTTCATAATATGCCAAAATTTTCATTGGTGATTTTGAACATTTTTTCAATTTTTTTACTTAAAGACCTTCCTTTATTTGAGATTCATTGATGACATCTGGATCCATGGAAGTGGATCCAGATGTCATCAATGTTGATACAGTCTTACAGAGGAATTATTGAATCTGTTATGTGTACTTTCATAACTGTCTGATACCGGACAGGTACAGACTCCAATGGATAGTTAAAGCTGCAGAAAAAACAACTGAAACCATCTGCCTTCCATAAAAGACCTATATATTGTGCAGGTAAGAAGGAGGGTTGAGAAGATATCCGTAGATCTCTCACATCCTGGACATAAACTGTTTCAACTCCTTTCCTCAAAACAGTGCTATAGAGCAGGGGCGTCAAACTCAATTTTACTGAGGGCTGCATCAGGTTTGCGTTTGTGTTTGACCTTGGGGGGTTGGGGTGCTCAACGTCACTCATGTTGGGGGTGCCTGTGGGGGCTCGAGTGCTCTGCCAGTGAAAACAGGCTCCTTGAGCTCCATTTTGGGCTGGGACAACTTCATGCAACCCTCTGCCAGTGAAAACGGAGCTCGGGAGGGCTGCATGCAGCTCTCCCGAGCTCAGTTTTGCTGGCAGAGGCACTGCGAGCCAGTCCTTCGCTGTTTCCAGGATGGCCCCATGAGCCAGATCTAAGCCCCCCTGGCCCGGATCCGGCCCCCAGGCCTTGAGTTTGACACCCCTGCTATAGAGCATTTTATGTCGAAACAATTAAACAGAGGGACAATTTTTCTCATGCCATCACTCTGTTGAACATCTACTCTCATTGCTGCCTATTGTCTATGTATATTAACCCATGTAGTCAGATGTAGTATTTATTATTGTATCATTATCTTTTTTACTTCCCCTTTTATCACTACTACTACTATTATTACTACTGATCATAACACAGTCAGCAAGATGTTGAGACTGGGTTTGACATTTTTGTCTACCTATTGAGTCCTTACCAAGGACCTGGGATAGGCAGATCTGGATGTTTGATGGTGTTACAGATATCATCACAGGATGGAAGCTGTTCCCATTAAAGCTGCCTTTTGCAATTGACTATGAATTTGTCAATGCCAATGGTGTTCCAGTTGTTTTGGGATTGTACCCAAAACGCCTATTACTATTGGGGTACTACCCTTGCTTGCCTTTGCCACAGCCATTCTATTTCTGTTTGTAGGTCTTTGTCTTTTGTTATCTTCTCCAGTTGTTTCTCTTCTATTCTGCTGTCTTCAGGGATTGCCACATCCACTATCCGGACCTTTTTTTAAACTGATTTCTGACAAAGAGCAAAAACAACAGAACGATGATGCTAACATGGAAACCAGATCCTACATCAAATTCATATTTTTTACTTTGCTTTTATGTGTACATCAAATCAGAGGCACCAAACATAAGACTAGACGTACCTTCAAGTGTTTTTATCTAATATGATGCATGCCAGCATATAGGGTAGTTTGTACAATTTATTGCTAATTATTAAAATGAAATGAAATTCTTGACTATATAAAAAAGTTTTTAAATATTCAAAAAAAATTTACTGGAAAATTTTTCTTATAATTTCGTTGATGTAATTTCTTTAAATCCTCCAGTACCAGTAGATTAATAGTTACATAGCAAGTTATCTTCATTTATGCTTAGGATACTTAATAGATTCTTGGATAATAACAGACTAAATCCAGAATTCAATAATGTATTTTGTTCACAACATTTTTCAAAAACAAAATTTGAATTACCTTTAAAAATTAGTCTTATTATTGTTTTTATATTTAGGGAAGAAGAAGAACGTTTGAGAAATAAAATTCGGGCAGATCATGAAAAAGCACTAGAGGAAGCGAAAGAGAAACTGAAGAAATCAAGAGATGAGATCCAAGCAGAAATTCAGACAGAGAAAAATAACATTGTAAAAAGTTTGAAAAGCAAAAGCAGCAATCCTCTGCCACCAGTCCCTGTGCCAAATCTTGTAGGAATAAACAGTGGAGATCCAGTGGATCCAGATATACGAGAAAAAAGAGATAAAATTAAAGAGGTAATGAGTTATGCCAATGGTTGTTACCTCCTTATATTTATTGATATGAGAAGCATGGCTTTTGGAATTTTTGCTATCTAAATGCTACCAGTTTTGCAATTTAATTATTTAATTAATTGATATAGCTTCCTACTTAGTACATGACTCAGCGGTGAGCATGCAACTCAGGATGTGAATGATTTTAAATAAATATAATGTTTGTGTAGGGCTTTTATGTGTGTGTGTGGGGGGAGGGTTCAAGTTAGTCTTGACGCCTGAACAGATTCTCTGCAGTTATTGGTAGCATTATTTGGCAGTAGTTTGCATAGATTATCTTATGTAAGCTAAATGTAATCATGCCTGTACCTAAGGTAAATTTTAATAAGATAGCTACCAAATCTTTCTTATAATTGTCACAAAAAATACTGGCCAGTCATGCACTTTGAGGTGATGTGAATTGTAATCCGGGGCTCCTGAAGAATATTCTGAAGAAATGCAGGGAAAAGAGAGTGAATACAGATAGTCCTCAAGATACCCCTGATCACTTAATGGCAGTTTGAAATTATGACAGATGTCCCCCCCCCCCCCCACTAGCCCGTTTCAAAGTTATGGTCACTGTAGCGCCCCATAGTTATTTGCCCTTACGACTGACTGTAGAGATGTTGCAGTACACCCCCCCTCCACCTCTTTCTCACACTGCCTCTCTCCCTCCATGCTGCTCCCCACCCCCTGGATCTCACAGCAATTGGCCCTGTCCCCACACCCATTACCCATTCCATACTCTGTGAAGATCTCCAGTCCGGAGCTAATGTTGCAAAAGAAGGGCAGGCCACATGTCCCTAGGCCACATGGCGGTGACCTGGAAATACCATTTTCAGACTTTTAAGCTCTATTTTGGGTTTATTTTATTGAATTAATTTATTAGCTACTGCAATCACCAAAGCAACTCTAGGTACCATGCAAAGATAAGAAACAGTTTAAAACAGATATAAACATAGGCAACAATGAGAAAATATAAAGTGAAGAAAATCAGTGGATTTCAAGGCTTAATAGAAGATCTGTCCATATAAGATGGATGTGTAAAAATATTTTTTGTTATAACATTGACAGGTCATAGCGACATGCTACATGCTAACATTTGTATTTTCTTTCTTTTCTGTAGATGATGAAACATGCCTGGGATAATTATCGGCAGTATGGATGGGGGCATAATGAACTGAAACCTATTGCTAGGAAAGGACATTCCACAAACATATTTGGTAGGTTATTTATATTGAAAATTCTACTTTACCTTCTCTTCTTTATATTATTGTATTATTAATGATCTATTTTACTATGTGATTGACCAGCAGAAATTAAGGTACAACTGTAGAATCTATAGAAAGGCACAAAATGGAATAGAAATAATATTAAGAAGTTTGGTCTAATGCATAAGGCACCGGAGACCGTGAATTCAAGTTCCACATTAGCCATGAAAGCCAGCTGGGTGATTTTGGACCAGTCACTCTATCTCAGTCCAATTCACCTCATAGGGTTGTTGTGGGGAAAATAGGAGGAGTAAAAATAATAAAGGCATGATTCAAATAAATAAAAATTAAGACTTTATGCAAGATAATATGATTAAGTATTAGTTAATACACAAGAATATTGGATTAATTGGCTTAATACAGGTAGTCCTTAACTAAGATCAGTTCATTTAGTGATGTTCAAAGTTACAATGGCACTGAAAGAAGCGACTTATGACAGTTTTTCATACTTACAACTATTGCAGCGTCTCCATGGTCATGTGATCAAAATTCAGATGCTTGGCAACTGACTCATATTTATGATGGTTGCAGTGTCCTGGGGCCATGTAATCACCTTTTGTAAGCTTCTGACAAAGCAAAGCCAGATTTGCTTAACAATCGAGTCACAAATGTAACAACTGCAGTGATTCACTTCACAACTGTGACAAGATAGGTCATAAAATGGGGCAAAATTCACTTAACAACTGTCTTAGCAACAGAAATTTTGGGAAATTGTGGTCGTAAGTTGAGGACTACCTGTAAAAGATACTAAAATGTCCTTTTATTATAAAATTTATCTTAACACAGCAGAAAATTAGTTGCTGATTTTCTATAACCATTTATATCAGTGGTCACCAACTGGTGGTCCGTAAGAAAATTTTCGCGGTCCGCAGAACAATTATTTTGCATTTTTGATATTGCACTAAATCAGGGGTCCTCAAACTACAGCCCTTGGGATGGATACATGCAATGAACATTTATGTTGCTGCAGAGAGTCTCCCCCTTCGAGGTCTTTTTGTGTGGGTTGGGGGGGCAGAAATTCTGACTTGGGGTCTGCTTCGGCCTTCTGGTGCGGGGTTTTGGGCAAAGGCTGGAGAGAAGTGCCGCTGGTGGCGAAGAGCCGGAGGGCCTTGTTCCAGTGGGACTGCATCATGGCCTGGAACTGGCTGACCACCTCAGCCTGCTGAGCCTCCAGGTGCTGGTACCTGGCCTTGCACTCCCACATGTCTTCCCTCTGCTTGGAAAGCCTATGCTTGTAGTCCTCAGTGAGGCCCTTCTGCTGAGCGTCTTTCTCCATCAGATCCAATTTGAACTGAGCTGTTTTGCCAACTCTTTCTCATGGTGGCTGCTTAGCTCCAACAACTGCTTTTTGTTGGGGTCCTAAGGAGCCCAGGCAGGGAGGCGAGGAGTTGACCATGCCCACCTAGTCACATGACCACCTAGCCACGCCCACCCAGCCAGTCATTAGGCAGATCATATTAGTGGTCCGCGGGATTTAAAATTATGAATTTAGTGGTCCCTGAGATTCGAAAGGTTGGTGACCCCTGATTTATCTAAATGTGTGAATATGACTTTAATCAAACTCTATTTATGATCACAGACTGAAACAAATGGTAGCATGAGGATGAGGACGTTAACACTAGATGAATTACAGTGATGAAGTAAATTTTATTTACTTTTAAACTGTCTACAGCTTAACTAATTCCTCATGAGTTGTGTGTGCAATAATGCAAATTTAGCTACAGTGTTATTTTAGAATCTTTATCCAGGAAGAGATATTGAATATAAAATTAACCAGAAGCCCTAAGAACATGTTAGGTAACAATTCTAATTGTTTTTTTAATGACATCTCTATAACTTATTAAACTTATTAAAAGAAATTTTAGAAATAAGAAGGTTGACCCAAGATAAAAGCAGAACTACAACTGAGAACTTAAATATTTCTTTCTACCGGTAAGTTTAAATGATAGAACAAAAGTAGCAACCTGACTGCTAATAGTTGGAAATATGTCTGCAAAAAGATAGTTTGCTTTGTGTCTTTATTTACTCATTATATGGGTGATTTGCTTTGTGTGATCTCTCATGTCCTTCTAGAAAAGCCTGGAAGATTGGGAGAGGTGGAATCATTTTAAAAACAATAACAAAACTTTTTTTCTACAATTTATCACAAAATGCCTGAAAAAAGGAGAGTTCCCAGAACTATCTTGCTTACCAGAGTAATAGAAAGAGCAGAAAAGTTATCCCCAGCAAGTTGACTTAGTGATATTTATCAGGGAATGGTACACTTTGTAACTTAATTTCTGTGAACTACCGTATTTTTGGAGTATAAGACGCACCAGAGTATAAGACACACCTACCTTTTTTGGTTGTTGTTTTTTAAAAAAAGTTTTTTTTAATTTTTTAGACAAACACACATACAAACATGCAATGTATTTTCTTTGAACAGAGTATTTGGCTGGTTCACAAATTTAAACAGTGTTTAGTCATTTCAATTAAATTTACAATTCTATATTTCCTTTTTGCCATATTTATTCCTTATCTATTTTTTTAAAAAAAACCAATATTACCCTTCATTTTGGTGAGGAAAAAGAAAAAGAAATGTCTCTCTGCCTCATTTTGCCACGTTGCAGCAAAGAGCCTGCTTTACTTTCAGTTTCGTTTTTCAGCATAGCTAGGGAAAAAAAATCTGCTCCAGCACTCTTTGCAGCAAGCAGCAGAGCCCTGCGCAAAACAGCTGAGAGCAAATCAGCTGAGAGTCAGGAGGCCGATCTAATCAACTTGTGCTAATTAACCTATGCTGAAGCTGAAAGGAGCTGTTTTTTCTTGCTGTTTGCTTGCAAGGAGGTAACTGCTGCGAGGCACAGGCCAAAGGGTGGGGGCCAGTGGGTGGGCAGGGCTACATTTGGTGTATAAGACATACCTAAATTTTCACCCCCTTTTGGGGGGAAAAAGGTGTGTCTTATACTCCGAAAAATACAGTATTTATCTTTGCATAGCTGGTAGAATCATCAGACAACTCTCCATAGTCAGCCCTATCTTAATTTTCAGGATTCCACTTTCTTCACTTGAGTGGATTAGGTTTCCACTCAAGTGAAGGAAAAAAAAATCTTCGAAGAGCTTTGGGTTTTTTAGCAGTTTGGTGGCTGAGATGAAAAGATGAACTTTGATTAGACTCTGCACATAATTACTTATGCTCAACCATCAATCTAGATAATTACAATTTAATGTGGAACCACTCTTGGAGAATATTCGGAAAGTGTTGCTACTGTGTTTCCATGAAAATAAGACCCACCCAAAAAATACGCCTTAGCCTGATTTTTGGGGACGGGCCTAAAATAAGCCGTACCCCAAAAATAAGCCTAAAAAAATAAGGGATGGGCATGCCCAGCACAGGAGATGGTGAGAGTGTGGGGGCTGATGGTGTCTGGCAACAGCTATAGCCCGCTGATCCCTTGGTGCAGCGCAGATAAGTCCGAGCAGGGAGGCAGAGGCAGGGCGGGAGGCAGAGAAAGGCGATCTGGACATGCTGCACGGCTGCCTGGCTCATGGGAGCTTGTGCAGAGGCCCCAGCAGCAGGCGGAGGCAGAGGCATGGGGGAAGCCAGCGATTCCAATGTGTGAGTGTCTTTTTTGGCATGGCTGCAGGCAAGCTGAGGAACAGAGTGGGCATTGCATTGGGATTACCTCCTCCCCACCCCGTGCCTCTGGCTCCGCTGCACACTTTTCGCTCAGAGGGAGATTGGAAGCTTCATCTACTTCCAAATGGGGCGTTTTGAAATGGAGCTAATCACTCTGTTTCAAAGTGATCCATTTGCACGTAGATGAAGCTTCCGTCTCTGTCATTTCTCTGTCCAGGTATGTCTGCCCTGGGAAGCCCTGTAAGCCATTGCGACCATGGGCAAGCAAATGATAGGAGGGAGTGGGCAGCTGGCCGCAAAATCAGACATCCCCCGAAAATAAGACAGTCTTTTGGTAAAAAATATAAATAAGACCCAGTCTTCTTTTCAGGGAAACACGGTAGTACCTAAATGTGTTAGTTGGATTAGGTTTCGATGCAGGCAGATTTTGTGAATTTTATAGCTTTTATAAAATTCTATATTTTATAAAAATATTTTATAAACTCTTGAATAAAAAAAATGGCTTTGAGTTTGTTTTTAGGCCCAGTTCATATGTGTTTAAATAAGCTAACTGGTTAAAGGTCATGTGAAAATTGCTATCACTTTAAATCTGCTTTAGAAGGCTTGAATGCTAAAAGGTTAAATTGATGGAGATACATAGCAAAAAAAAAAATTTTTTTAGAAAACTTTATTGAGTTTTTTTTAAAAAACAAATATATTAACATTTTCAATTTACATCAGATGTGCAGTGTTTTAACTATATACAGAAATAATATTCTGGTGATAATTTCGAATTACTTTTTACCATTATTTAACACACCTTTTGGTCTTACTTTCATTTTATCATGCATCCACTTATACCACCTTTCCCACTCAATATAATAATCTGACTTCTCATCATCGTTTAATTCATGAGTTAATTTGATCATCTCTGCGCACTCCAGTATTTTCCTAATTATAAGCTCTTCTGGTGGTTGGGTTTTCTCTTTCCAATACTGTGCGTATGCCAGTTTGGAAGCTGTAATTATATGAATCATTAAATGAATCTTTTCCTTTCCGTATGGCTTCTTTACTATTCCCAGGAGAAATATCTCTGGTGTTAATTCAATATTTTCGCCAATTATTTTGTATAACCATTTCCTAATTTTACTCCAATATCCTTTCGCTTCTGGGCATGTCCACCACATGTGAAAGAAGGTGCCTTGACCGTGGCCACATTTCCAACAATTGGGGTGTATATTAGGGTATATCTTTGCTAGTCTGGCCGGGGCTAAATACCATCTATGGAGCATTTTGTAATGGTTTTCCTTGTATGTCGCCGTTCTGGTCAATTTAAGGTTCCTATTCCATGCCTCCTCCCATTCCCCAAAATTTACGTCTCATCCAATATTTTTCTCCCATGCATTTATTTGATTCTTTGTTATATCCTCGGACTTATCGTCCTCTAATAAATAATTATATAGTTTAGCCAAAGTCTTTTTACCTGTTCCCATCAGGACTTTATCCAATCCATTTGGTCCAAATTCTAAGCCGAATTGTTCTTTGTCTTTCTGGTATCTAGATTTTATTTGTAAATAGGTCCACCAATCTAAAGTTATTCCTTGCTCTCTTAAAGTATCATTTGATTTAAGATTCCCTCCTTCGTCTAAGATATCTTTGTACCTGCCCATTTTCTCCATTCCCCATCTATTGGGTAGATCAGGGCCTCCATCGTTGAGAGCCAACTTGGGACTTTTTTGTAATATCTTTGCCTAATCGGGGTCCATGTTTGTATCAATGAGTCTCTAATTTTATGTCTATGGAAATATGTCTTCCTTTTCTTCTCTACCTCCCAAATGTGGGCATGCTGCCCTTTTTGTAAATCGTGGCCTTCTAGGGTTAAAATCCTCTCGTTTTCCAGGGTGATCCAATCTCTTATCCAGACTAGCTTAGCTGCCCTGTAATATGTTTCCCAATTGGGGAGCCCAAATTCACCTATATCTCTTTTGCCCCTTAAAATTTTAATAGAAAACCTCAGTTTCTTCCCCTCCCATATAAATTCTCTGATAATTTTATCTAATTCTGAAAAAAACTTTTTATCTAAATTCACCGGTATGTTTTGGAATAAAAATAATATTTTGGGGAGAATACTCATCTTAATAGCGGCTATCTTGCCCAAAAGTGACAATCTTATTTTCTTCCATCTGTCAAGGTCTTGTTTCATTTATACCTAATTTATACCTAATTAAGGGGGTATAGTTGTCCTCTTTTAAGGTCGAACATCTTGATGTAATCCAAATTCCTAGGTATTTAATTTTTTTTGGCAACCTGTAGTCCTAATATTTCTTCTATCTCATTTTTCTGACTCTCGGTTGTATTCTTAATCAGTACTTTGGTTTTAGTTTTGTTCAGTATAAAGCCTGCCACCTCTCCGTATTTGTCCAATTCCTCTAACATTTTTGGTCCCAATTCTATGGGGTCCTCAAGAATTAAGGCTACATCGTCTGCGAATGCTTGCGTCTTGTAAATCTCCTTCCTAATCTTCAGACCTTTTATTTCCTCATTGATTCTAATTTTCCGTAAAAGAACTTCTAAGGCCAAAATAAACAATAGTGGAGATAGGGGGCAGCCTTGCCTTACCCCCTTGCTAATTTGAAATGTTTTGGTCCTATCTCCATTCACCAAAATACTCGCCTTTTGATTGTCATAGATAGATTTGATCATCATTTCAAAATTTGTTCCAAATTTCATTATCTCAGTTTGTTTGGTCATAAGTTTCCAATTTAAATTGTCGAATGCCTTTTGGGCATCAACAAAGATTAAGGCCATCTGTTTTTCGGGGTGTTCTTCATAGTACTCTAGGGTGTCTAGCACAATTCTCAAATTGTCTCTAATTTGCCTCCCCGGGAGAAATCCGTTCTGATCCTTATATATCCAATTATTTAGTATCTTTTTCATTCTTTCTGCCATTATGCCCATGAATAGTTTATAATCCGTGTTTAAGAGCGAAATTGGACTATAATTCTGAATTTGTTTTAGGTCGGCACCTTCTTTCGGCACAAGTGTAACATGCGCTTCCTTCCACGACTCTGGGATTTTATAGCCTATCAATGCATCGTTAAAAATTTCTACCAATTTTGGTTGCAATATTTCTTCTAATTTTTTATATATTTCCCCTGGGAATCCATCGGGACCTGGCGCTTTATTGTTTTTCAGTTTGGAGAGGGCTGTTTTTAGTTCTTCAATTGTAATCTTCCTATTAAGCATTTCTCTCTCATCTTCTGTTATTTGTGGGAGCTCTGCATTTGTCAAATATTTCTCTATTTTGCCTTCTGGTACCTCCTCTTCTTTGTATAGAGTTTCATAATATTCTCTAGCTCTTTCCAATTTTTCTTCTTCTTTAGTCAATAGCTTGCCCTTAGAGTCTTCTAAAATGTGAATTGTCCCCTTTTCATTTTCCTTTTTTAATTTATAGGCCAACCACCTGCCTGATTTGTTGGTATTCTCAAAGAGATATTGTTTCGTTCTTTTCATTTTTTGCGCTAGCTCTTCTTGCTCAATGATATTTAGTTTGTGCTTCCACATCATCCAACTTTCTTTGGCTGTTTCATCTTCCGGATTGTCCTGAAGTTTTCTTTCTGATTCTCCTAAATGATTTAGATAGTCTTCCAGGGTCTTCCTTTTTTCCTTATTTTTGTATACGCTATATGAAATCACAACTCCTCTCAAGTAGGCCTTCATTTTGTGAATTTTATAGCTTTTATAAAATTCTATATTTTATAAAAATATTTTATAAACTCTTGAATAAAAAAAATGGCTTTGAGTTTGTTTTTAGGCCCAGTTCATATGTGTTTAAATAAGCTAACTGGTTAAAGGTCATGTGAAAATTGCTATCACTTTAAATCTGCTTTAGAAGGCTTGAATGCTAAAAGGTTAAATTGATGGAGATACATAGCAAAATTTTATCTATGCTTGCATCTTGGCGTTGGAATCCCCTTTCTAAAAAACTAAGATTTAACTCACCTTTGCTATTTTTTAGATTGGCAATAAAATCTGTTTTTACATATGTTGAATTTTGAATGGCTTTGCCCTTGTTGCTTTAAAGTTTATTTGTTCTGGTTAATTTTAAATTGTTTTTTTTTTTTATTTGATTTATATGCCGCCCTTCTCCGGAGACTCAGGGCGGCTTACAATGTGCTCAGCAATAGCCTTCATCCTTTTGTATATTTATACAAAGTCAGCTTATTGCCCCCACACTGGGTCCTCAATTTACCTACCTTAGAAAGGATGGAAGGCTGAGTCAACCTTGAGCCTTGGCGAGATTCGAACCTGCAGTAATTGCAGGCAGCTGGTCTTAATAACCAGCTTAATAACAGGGTGCCTTAAACCACTGTACTACCAAGGCTCTTTTATGAATTTGTTTGTTTCTTTCAGCTTTTTTGAGTGAAGAGATGATTTATAAATATTTGAATAAACAATGGAACAAGCTGTCAAACTGATTAATAATTTAAAAATATAAAAAATTATTTTCTCAGATGGCTGATGTAAAGGCAGGAATTTTAACTTGTGGCACTGAAAAGCTAGGCTATGCCAAAGGGATTATAGAATTAAACAACTATTTGGGTTTGTTTATTTATTTATTTATTTATTTATTTATTTAATTTATATACCGCCCTATTCCTGAGGGATTGAGGGTGGTGAACAGCGAACGATAAAAATACATGTAATACAAACGTTAAAAAAAAACCAATTAAAATATACTAAACACTCTGGTCCTAGATAATTCAAGACATCCCAGTTTAAAATAAAATCAAAAGCTAGGCCAGGCCGGCCTGCTGAAACAGGAATGTTTTGAGGGCACGGCGGAAAGTGCGCAGATCCGGAATCTTCTGTATCTCTGGGGGGAGCTCGTTCCAGATGGTGGGTGCCCTCACAGAAAAGGCTCTCCCCCTGGGGTCCGCCAGTCAACACTGTTTGGCTGACGGCACCCTGAGAAGCCCCTCTCTATGGGTGCGTACTTGGCGGTGAGAGGCTATTGGTGGCAGAAGGCGGTCTCGTAAGTACCCCGGTCCTAAGCCATGGAGCGCTCTAAAGGTGGTAACTAAGACCTTGAAGTGCACCCGGAAGACCACAGGGAGCCAGTGCAGCTCGCGCAGGAGGGGAGCCACATGGGAGCGCCATGCTGCTCCCATAACTACCCGCGCGGCCGCATTCTGGACCAGCTGGAGCCCCCGGGTGCTCCTCAAGGGGAGCCCCATGTAGAGAACATTACAGTAGTCCAGGCGTGAAGTGACGAAGGCATGAGTGACCGTATTTAACGAGTCCCGATCCAGAAAGGGACGCAACTGGCGAATCAGGCGAACCTGATAAAAAGACCTCCCGGCCACAGCCGTCAAGTGTTCTTCTAAAGACAGCCGTGAGTCCAAGAGGACGCCTAAGTTGCGAACCCCATCCGTGGGGGGCAATGACTCATCCCCAATAGTCAGTGATGGCACCAACTGACTATATCGGGACGTTGGAAACCACAGCCACTCGGTCTTGGATGGGTTGAGCCTGAGTCTGTTCCTCCCCATCCAGATCCGTACAGCCTCCAGGCACCGGGACATCACTTTAAGGGCATCATTGGGGTGGTCCGGGGTGGAGATGTATAGCTGAGTATCATCAGCATACTGATGATACTTCACCCCAAAACCACAGATGATCTCACCCAGCGGCTTCACATAAATGTTGAACAGAAGGGGTGAGAGAACCGACCCCTGTGGCACCCCACATACAAGGGGCCTCGGGGTCGACCTCTGCCCCCCTGTCAACACAGACTGCGACCGATCAGAGAGAAAGGAGGAGAACCACCGCAACACGGTGCCACCCACCCCTAACTCTTCCAACCGGTGCAGCATGATACCATGGTCGATGGTATCAAAAGCTGCTGAGAGGTCTAATAGGACCAGGACAGAGGAGCAACCCCTGTCCCGGGCCCTCCAGAGATCATCTACCAACGCGACCAATGCCGTTTCCTTGCTGTATCCAGGCCTGAAGCCCGACTGGAACGGATCTAGATAAGCCGATTCATCCAAGTACTGAGGAAGCTGTCGCTCTACCACACTCTCAACAACCTTCACAATGAAGCGAAGGTTGGAGACTGGACGGTAATTAGCCAACACTGCTGGGTCCAGGGAAGGCTTCTTGAGGGTTGACGTCTGAATCATTATGAAGTGTCACCAAAGTTGCCAAGAGAAAGGAGAATACAAGTTTTCCATTTATAAGCATATGCCAATAGTATGAGATTTTGTAACATATTGGCACTGTATAAAGTTTTATAAGTACCGTATTTTTCGGTGTATAAGACACACTTTCCCCGTCCCAAAAAGTGGGTGGAAATGTCTGTACGTCTTATACAGCGAATGTTGCTGAAGTCCCGCCCACCCGTCAGCCCCCACCCACCAGCCCCCACCTCCTTGCAGCAAACAGCAAACAGCCTGGTCAGTTTCAGCACAGCCTGATTTAGCACAAGCAGCCGATTGGTGGCTTGATCGGCCTCCCGGAATACCGCCTATCATTTGTTCCAGGCTGCAGGGATCACCACTTCCCGTCGCAGCCGTTGCCACCCATCACTGCTGCTGCCTTTCACCACCTCCACACACCCCATTTTCGGCTTCCAAATGCCCCATTTTCAGCCTCCGCATGTCCTGCATTTGGCCCGTTCCAGGCGTGGGGATAGGTGACGGCTGCAGCGATATCCACTGCCTGGAATGGGCTAAAAACTGGAACACATGAAGGCCAAAAATGGGGCACGCGGCCCCGCTGCAAACCGGTAGTAAAGGTAAGTAAAACCCACCCCTGTTTGGAGCGTCTTACAGTCCGAAAAATACAGTATTTATGTAGCAGTGTGGGTTGAGCAAAATAAATTCTGTGATAACATTTTTGGTTTTCAGTTTTCATTAAAAATAACCAACAGTGTTCTACAAATGACTGATTGACAGAATTAAATTTAGAATAAAGAGAAAGAGTACTGCATATATTTACAACAAGTCCAAATATGCAGTATATTTGAGAACAAGATGAGAGATCTTCATTATGTTGAAAACTTAAAAAAAAAAAAAAATTAGGAAGGCACTGCATATTACAACCAGCATTCAGACTGGTGATTCTTCATCACTATTCTAGTTTATGTATGGCACAAAAACTTTTCTGCTTTATTTTTCATTGAGTAATTCTTATACTGGTTTCGATTTAATTCCACAAAATGTATTCTTCCATAAAATAACTAGTAGTGTATTGAATTACACTGCAGTTGAAATACAGGGAGGTTTAAAAGCTGTAATTAAATCTAGTCAGATGACTGACAGTCTTTGAGTAACTAAATTTAACAATGTTCCAGTCCTTTCCCCTCTGTTAATATTAACAGTAATTTAGCATGTTTCAGTGTCAAATTGACACATATTCTGCCTTCTGTATTTACCGATGGAGTAAAACTTGACAAAATGAATAATATTATATGTGGAAATAAAATTAATAGGAGTCTTTTAGCCGAAGATAAGATACAACTTGAACCTCTTTGTGTAGTTCCTGTTCATGCAGAGTATAGAGATCACAACATCATGAATAGGGAACAGATTTTACAGTAGTATCCGATTGAAAGCTCAGATGCACATGCAACCTTGATATGTCTTCCAGAGACAAGGCAAAAATGATTAAATATATAACTGGATAATATTATTAGCTACAATCAATTTTAAATTTAAAGATAAGTTAAATGCAGTTTACATTTTGTCTTGGAGTTTGGCCCTGGCATGTCACTTAGAAGCCAAGTGTAATTGTTGTTTGTGGGGATACATTCCTAAGCATTGTTTTTATTCCTGATAACTCCAGATAATAAAAGTCAAGCTTGTTATTATCCCAGCTATTTGTGTGGCTGGGTCCTTTAGCCATAGATTTCTCTCAAGCTCTGTTTCTTGGTCATGTTAGTGACACTGGTAGTGGCTTCAATAGATGTGTAGTGATTCAGAACTACTGATTTTCACAATAAAAATGACAGTGTAGTGATTTCTGCCCCAAAGGAAGTTTAATGGACTTGCATTTGATCAATCTGAATCATCCAGATTGTTGCAAATTTGAATAGATGAGAGGTTGTTTTTTCCAACCAGATATTGCTGCTCAGCATCTCCAATCAGCTCTTGGTACACCAGATGTTGATTGAGAAGTGCTGCGTGGCTTAATGTGCAATACATCTTCTCTGTGTGTTTCTTTTGGTCAGATAATTGCTTTGTGAATATGTTGTCACTATTAAGCTCTTCTAGGTGGAATGTGACAGTAATAATATCTTTTTCCTCTTCTAGCCCATGGAGCTGTTCCTCTGACTTTTTCAGTGTAATTGAATGCTTGATGACTTTTTGTGAAGAAGGTTGAATAATCTCTTTTTCAGATTCAATACCTGTCCAAAACAGTACTATTTCTTTGCGAAAAGCAGCAACAGTCAATGTAGTGATGAGTATACAAGGCACTAAATATAGAAGAGTTGACTGACTTGCCTGTAGGAATGTTGCTACCACAAAAGTCACCAACAGACCATAGCTGTATGCCAGAATAGAAGCTAGGAAATAGATCCCTGGAGACTCAACTTGAACATCAAATCTGTGGCAGTAGGCTACCAAGAAACCAGGAAGTACAACATCTCCAAGTCCTATAGCAGTAAATGAAGCATTATCCAGAAAGGATGTTGATGATAATATTGGTACTTTCAACAGAAAAGGGATCTCTTCTGAGTTAGATGACCCAAATATTGTCATATCTGTAATGTCTTTACCTGTTTTGGTTAGAAAAGGTGTGACTAACAGGCAAATTATATCATAAAACAAATGAGTGAACAGAAACAAGCTGCAGTTCTTTAAGGTAGGCATGTGAACTGTTCTCAGAAGGTAAATGCCAATTGAAATTCCTAAAACATCTTGCAAAACCCAGCTCCACCAGTTTTCATTTCGGAAAATAATCCAAGTTGCATTGATAGACAAACACAGCATTGCTAGAAGCAGTGCTCTGATTTCTAGATCTTTATGAAAATATGGAAAATGGACTAAATGTTGCCCAAATGGGAGTTTGTTTACAAATGGAGTCAAACACCAGTATAGGCTAAAAGATGCATAAATACAGAAAATGCCAATCATTGCATGCATCATATAATCATAGAAGCAGTAGAGAGAAAGAAGTATGAAGGTGCCCATTACCATACAGGTACATGTGAAGCAGACATTGGTATCAATTGATATCTCATCAAAATCTTGTGTTTGGCCCTGATTTTTTATATTGTCTTGTTTTTTCTTCTCTGTGCTTCCTGCCCAGTAGCTTCCTATGGTGACTGTGCCCATTGCCATCAAGTAGATTATTCCAGTTTTGTATAACAAATTTCTAATCAGATTTTTGAATATTAAATAAAGGATATCCACATCACTGAGCATAAATCCTGGGAGAGTAATCTCTTCACAGTGGCCCCAGTTGTATCCAGATCTCAAACTTTTCATTGGATATGGAGCATCTCCACCAAGAATCAGAAGCCCCTCTGTACTATTAATCTGATGGAGTCTTGCATTCTGAAAGAGATTGCAATTTCCCTGTCTGATAGATGCAATTCTTGTACTAAATCCACCTCCATCATTGTCATCTTCCCCAAAGAATGAAGGCAAGCAACACATGGCTGAATAGGTGAAGTTCTGAGTAAATGACTCAAGGTCAAACCAGCGTTTCTTGTTGTCTTCCTGATATGATTTTATCCATTGTGAAGGGAAAAGAAAACAGTAATCACCTCCTTTTTCTGGCCTGATGTGGAAGACTCCAGGTTTCTGAGCTAACACAGATGGAATAAAAGTAAGAAATAGTCTGATGAACAGCAGTATCATTCTCTTTGACATTCTGTCATCTACCTTCATCTTTGGTACAAACAGTAACTGGGCTTTGTTCCTGTCTTCTAGAAGAGGTTGGGCTCTTTTTGATCTTCAGTAGAAAGCCCAAGTCCCTATGCTTGCTACATGATAAGCTCTTTCCTGATAACTTTTATCTCCTCACCATGGCTATAACCACCAATCTTGTTTGTTACATAATAAGCCCACTTTTCTTACCATGGATACAGTTATCTACCTTTGTTTGCTGCATTGCAGGCTTCATCTTTTTTCATAGACATTTGGCTCTGCCTTTTGTACAGACAAGCTCAATGAGACTATTACATATTAAATAGGGAAGTAGAATTACAAAGTGGCAGTTAATTTGGTTATCTTTGTGAAACAACTGTAATGTGAATATTTCAGTGTCCTCAAAGGCTACCTGATGTGATGTCAAATATTTCTTGTATGATGTCTCAATATTTGTTTTGAAGTATGAAGGATTATATTAGAGCATATGTCTTTCATGTCTTCAAAACCATGCGAAGGATAATAAGATTAATGAGTTTTACAATGAATTTTCTCCATAATTGGTAAACAGTTTACTGTTGAGATTACTGCTGGTGAGCAAATATTTTTTCATGGCTACCTGGTCATTCTCCCATCTGAATAAGTCCCATTGCACATAAAAACTACCTTTCAGGTTAGATTGGAAACACATAGCCTATGTACAGTCTTTTGATTCAAAAAAGGCCTCAAGGAGACCCACAATAAAAACTCAGGAATGGTGCTTACAAGAGTAACTCACCTTGCCATTGATCAGAGATATTTTTTTTCATCATTGTCATAATGTTCGTTACATAGTGAAGATGTAAATACTGAATCATTCACAAATGTTACCATAAATTTTGATTATATTAAAGTATTATGCAAATAGTTACACAGAGACATGGAAATAGCTATGAAAAGAAAGCTTCCTGAAGTCTTCCATATTTTTTAGATTTTTCATTTATGCACATACACACATATTCACACACACACACACACAGAAAGATGCCTTGAATGTATGACACATTAAATTAATGTATGGAAAGAGGGAAGACTTCCATATTTATATATGGACTATTTCAGTGTTAGCTTTTCTGTACCAGAGGTGAAGAATGGTATGTGCTCTATATGGATTCTAGCATCCCAAGGTTATTTTTTTAAACTCTGAACACATTTTTAGACATTCATTTTATGTTTCCAAAGCCTTGAACCTTTTCTGTAAATTTGGATTAATTTTTGCATTTTGAGTTTAAGCCCCCAAAACCTAAAATTTAGAATTTCCCTACCTGTTGTGATGACATTTTCAGACTTCCAGCGTTCAGAGGCCCAAAATACTACATTGAAAAAGGGCTGTTCTAGCCATAAGTAATTAGTTTAAATATAATTTCAGCAATATTTAAGCTTAATTATATTTAAATTTAGCATGTTTTATATTTTTACAGAAAAAGATAAATCTGGTAATAACTCACATTTTGGGATTGCATTCACTCATTCACAATGGTGGCCAGTGTTGATAATACATTTATCAAAATAGAGTAGAAAATATGACAAACTGTAGTTCAGAAGGGTAACATTAAAGAAATTGCATTACTTAACGTTGTAATGGAAAATATGTACTGTATCTATATTCCATCAAATAAAAAATCAAAATGTGAAAACGTGGAGTAATGTAATTGTAAATTTAAAAAAAATCAAACATTTAAAATTTGAATATCTTAAATACAAATTAAATAAATGAGGGAAATGCTTAGAGTAGAGGGTTTTTTTTAATAGCCTGAGATCCAGCCTCAAGTTTGATAAATTCTCAGGATTATTTCCAGTGCTGGATTGGAGTAAATCCTGAATTGGCCTGAGGGTTATTGGTATTTCTTTCTATGAGTTCTATATAACTTTAAATTCTTTCTCCAGGTTTCCCATTCTCTAGTTCTGATTAATGTTCTAGAACAATGATGGGAAACCTTTTAGAGACCGAGTGTCCAAACTGCAACCCAAAACCCAAAATTTATCGTAAACTGCCAGCACGGTAATTTAACCTGAATAATGAGGTTTTACTACCTAAAATAATGATAAGCAAGGCAGAATTCAGCTAATTGTTCTAAGAAAAACATGATAAATCATGAAAAACATGATAAATGTACTTTTATGTCCCTTCATTTTTTTCTTTTGAAATATTATGGTTTAGCAACAATAAAAAAGAAAAAACTTTTGTAATATCATTTCTCTTTCCCTCCCTCTCTCTTCCCCCCCTCTCTTTCTCTCCCTCCTCTCTCTCTTCCCTCTCTCTCTTTCCTTTCCTTCCCTCTCTCTTTCCCTCTCTCTCCCTCTCTCTCTCTTTCTTTCCCCCCTCTCTCTTTCTTTTCTTCTCTCTCTCTCTCCCCCCTGGGGGTGGTGGTTGAAGGAATTCCTGAACTGGTGTTGGGTAGTGGGAATCTGACGTCTGGAGGCCAAAGAGCCCAGGAGCAGCGCACCTACACTCAGCTGTTGGCGGAAAGCCCAGCTGGCCGGCAGGGAGGCGGGGCATCCCAACACAGGCAGCTCTGCAGGAAAAGCAACTGACATCCGGGAGGCTAAAGCAAGCCAAGACGACACAGGGTTGCATTGTGGCTCCGCGTTGTAATGAGCTCCAGGAGGAGGACAGGACCCCGTCTCCCCACTGTGAAGCGCACTAAATTTCACTGTGCTGCACAAGGGGCAGGGCATGGAGGCAGCAAATGCACTGTGATGAAGGCAGAATGCTGTTTCGTGCATTTTTTTAGTCCTGCAAATGACAGTGGGAAATGCGACGGAGAAATGCTATGGAGCTGGACTGGAGCAACGGCGCGCATGCCCACAGAGAGGGCTCTGAGTGCCACCTCTGGCACATGTGCCGTAGTTTCGCCACCAGGGTACTAGAATGTTGTATGTAGAATTATGTATGTAGTTTAGAATATTACTTCCTGTTACGTCTTCACATTGTTTTCAGTTAATTGGGCCTAAAGAAAGCTTTTGGTTTCACAAAGGTTTGAGAATTGTTCCAGCTGGTAAGCAATTGAAACAGATATTTTTGTTTATTTTTGATATTGTAAAAATTCTTCAGGATTTACACATAATTATTTTTTATCATTATAGAAACCATGATGCTCATAATTAAGTCCTTCAATTTAAACCCCTCTGTCAACAACATTGCTGAAATGACATCAAACTACCATTGACAGTTGCATTTTCAGCTTGCAATAGAAACAATTCTCACATATTGAATGTGAGCTAAGATCCTGTACATAAAGTACTTGAGAAATAACAGGAGAGGCAGTTTGGGGTAATCATTGAGGCATCAGATTAGAAACCGGGAGACTGAGTTTTAGTCCTGCCATACAAAACCAGCTGGGTGCTTTGGGCCAGTCCCTCTCTTTCTCAGCTCAAGGAAGAAGGCAATGACAAAGCACTTCTGTCAAACCTTGCTAGGAAAACTACAGGGACTAATTCAGAGAGTCACCAGGAGTTAACACTAATTTGAAGGCACTAAGTACACATACATAAATGCTTATTTACTTATTTAGTAAATATTTACTTAGGGTATGGGGCATAATCTGGTTGTTCACCTTGTGAATGCTCTAGTTTCACTAATGCCTGAATGGATTTTAGATTGCAGAACTCGAATTATCATAACAGGAGCACAAATGTCATTAAATTTCCTTCTTCCAGGTAGTGATACCTTTGAGAGTTTTTCAATTTGCTACTAATCGTTGTCTATAGAAGTAGTATTCCATGTCACTACTGATTTTGTTAGCTTTTGGCCATAATAATTTTTTTAACAACTTGAATTGAATTTGAAGACTGCCCAAAAATTTCTGATCAACATTATGCAGCCCATCACACCCATTAACTTTTCTATCAGGAAATGCTGTAGAAGTCTTGAAGGTACAGGTAGTCTTCACTTAATGAACCTAACTGGGATTGAAATTTATATCATTAAGTGAAGCGATTGCAAGGCAAAACTTCATATAATCGCACTGCTTAGCAATGATAGTTCCATTACTCCCAGTTGCAATCATTAGGCCAGGACTGTGTCATCATTAGGTCACATTTTTCTTATCTTGCCTGCTCCACTTATCCTCCCACTCCCTATCTCTGCCCTTTTGGCTACCTTTCACTCTGCAGTCCCAATTGAGCTTCACCATCTTCTTCCTTATACTTTTGATGCACACATGGCTTGACTCTATGGCAAGGTTCATGCAGCCAGCAACTGCCATATGGAGAACCAAGCCAAGTTTGCCTGTCAGCAGCAGGAGGAAGAAGATGGTGAAGGTCAGCTGGGTGGGCAGGGCAGTAAATGTAGTACATGGCAGGGTGGCAGGACAGCGGAGTGCAGGACAAAAGAGCAGAGATGGCAGCACAATAGATGAGTGGGGGGCGTTGAAGCATACTTTGGTCATAAATGCAAGCAGACTGCCCAACACCCAGATTTTTATCATATAAATGAGAAGACCCTGCAATAGGTGTAATTTCAAGGACAAGTTTGAGAACTGGTTTGGTCTAATGGTTAAGGCCCCAGGCTAGAAGGCAGGAGACCGTGAATTCAAGTCCCGCCGTAGCCATGAAAGCCAGCTGGGTGACCTCGGGTCAGTCATACTTTTTAGCCGAACTCGCCTCACAGGGTTATTGTTGTGGGGAAAATAGGAGGAGAAAGGTGGTGTTGGATATGTTCACCACCTTGTATTATTTGTAAAAGTAATAAAACCAGGATACTTCTTTTTTTTCCTTTTACAACCCTGTAATCCCTCGATTCAGGATATAAATATGTTGTAAATTCCATTTGTTCAATGCTGTTGCAACATTGAATTGTTGCTGAGTGAATGATTGTTAAGTGAGGAATACCTTTAGTAATTACTTGGTAAAATTAGTTTGGACTACCATATCTGGCCTAAAAAGAATCTGGACTCAACTGGTTGCAGCAGATGATGATCAGAAAGAACTCTTTGTTTGAGGTAAACATCCAGACTTTTGTAATCCATAATTGCTAGCCTCAAAACCAGCCCCATATTGTAAATGTTGGTGAATGATTATTTACATAAAAGTGTTCTTTTAATTATTTCTGTATTCTTAGTCTAATCTTTATTTGATTTCTATATAAGGACATTAAATATTTATGAAGTATTGTTTCAATTGGTAAGTGGATAATGACTCTGGAAAGGATATCTATAAATGATATATTTATCATGGAAATACTGGATTTTGATTATAGGCAATTCCCAGCTGGGAGCAAGCATAGTAGATGCATTGGATACCCTCTATATAATGGGCCTTCATGATGAATTCAGAGAAGGACAGGAATGGATTGAGAATCATCTTGATTTTAGTGTGGTAAGAAAATATATCTTGGAATATTATTGTTTGGAGAAATTTAAATTTTTATTCTACCAGTGTTTAAAATGATTTGTGATAATGGACATTAAAGCTTTGTAAAACTTCAAGCACACTTTTTATTGCAATCTTCTAAAACAGAATGTGTGTTCCTGTTGATTTACCAGCTCTTATTTGTGTTGTGCTGGTAGTTTTTTCTTTTGCACACATTTTTATGAGACCTGCTTTTGAAATGACCAGTGATACTTTGCATAATTAGATATCTCTGTTTTAGTCTCATCAAGTATTAAAAACATAATTTTAGTTAACTTGTACTAAAGTTTTGTCTCAACGACTTTCATGTTTTTCTGTTTTAAAAATAACAGAACTCACATAAGAGTTTTCTTAATCTTCAGTCTTTATATTTGATCCATTTAAGAGTTGTATTAATTTTCAAATCCAGTTTTAATTAATCCCAATTTAGTCTTGTATCCAAACTCAAGATAATTAATTTTCACTGTTACTAGTAGCAACAATGGCTTACTATCCCAAAGAACTGCTATAAAGAGTAATTGCAATTGGCCTGCAGCAATCCTCTATTTAGTTGCTGTAAGGATGCACATGAAATGTAAATGCAGTGTATTAGTATTTAGTTTATACCTAAAGAATCTACCTTCTTATCTGTTTCAAGAACTCAGAGGTATCTGTCTTTGAAGTCAACATTCGTTTCATTGGTGGCTTGCTTGCAGCTTATTATCTCTCAGGACAAGAGGTAAGGGAGTCACTGTACATTTGTGTAAAAGTTTGAGGCTTGTTCTTAAATTTGTAAGGAAGCAAATGCTTGTTTTCTTCCCATTTCACAAGCTGTTTGGTAGGTAACCAGAACTGATGAAGCCTGAGCCTCAATTTATGTCTAAATGAAAGAAAACTCTTGATATTGATCTCAGAAAGTAGTATACTGAGAAAATCTTAAGTTTAATTTATTTTCCATAGCTAAAGGAAAGTCCTTTGGTTCCCTAATGAACTTACTGATTTTTCCTTTCGATATAATACTAAGAAAAATAATTATGAATTCGCTTATCTATTATGATGGTTGTAGAATTTAATTTTTTTAACATAAAATTTGATTTACATATTTGTGGTTGGAGAAAATTAGATTCAGGTATATCTAGAGAATCAGTACTGATATGATATAGCCATATATAAATCCTAATTATTCATCTTATTCCTAATATGAGAAGAACTGTTAAGATGAAACACTAATCAGTTTAGTAATATTTCTTTTTATTTTTAAGTCCCAAATTTCAGTTTATTTTTATTATGTAATACATTTTATATTGTACTTTAGCTTAAAATAACTCATAAAGCAGTTCCCAAATAGAAGTATAGGGCAGACTTTGCCTCTTTATAAACTTCAAGACTTTTAAGAAAGGGGGAGGAGTAAAGAGCAATCTCCAGCATTATATTTTTAAAGTTATACAATCGACTGATGACAAAACAGTTTGATTAAAAAAGCTGAAGATTGTTAAAAGAATGAGCTTTTAAGTTTTTGAAAGACTGATTAAGGCAAATAATCTTTTAGGGACAACAATGGCTATATGGAAAAAAAATGCTTGCCTAATGAATACAGAACAGTGGATAATTACATCATAGTAAAATTGGAGGGGGTAGTATAGAACATTCAGGGTTTTCTAAGGTAAATTTTCCACTATTACACACACAACTATTCATATTCATTTCATTTTTGAAAATTAAGAATCATTCTATACCTTTTGGGTTGTTTTTAGTCATATTTTACCAATGGAATTTTGTTGATCTCTTAAAAAAATATGGTTTGGGACTAAAATGCAGCAGACTGCCAACTTCTGCACTTGGGAACTTACAGGAATTTGGTTATTACATTAGAGGTCCTTGTAATAATTTCCAGATACTTTTGTTTTTTATTTAAAATAAAAATGGTGTTATGAGGCTATGCATTTATATGAGGAAGATAGTACTAGCGCCAATATTTTATATCTTCTCTGAGCTTTTCATTAACTGATTCAACATTCACTTCATTTCTTTTGAATGATCACCTAGTATTTATGAACATCCCAGTTTTAGTAGTTACCAGAGATCTATTTTGGAGCTTTAATAGCATATATTATACTCTCACCAGGAAGACTTTAAAACCTTTTCCTTCTTTAACACTTCTACATTGTATTGATCTTTTTGGTTACTTTTTAGCTGGATCTTGGTTTCCTTTTAAAGGTGAGCTTCTCTTTTTTTAGGCTGCAGATAAGTGGAAAGTGTATATCCCTCATTGGATAAAAAGGAAAACCAACCAAGCAACCCACAAACCCAATTTACTTTATCTTTTGTGCCGCAAGAGAAATACTTGTTCATCAAATACGATAATAGGCTAGTTCTAGTTTTGCATTAATAATAATGTTAAGCAATAATTTTAACAACATCTTAACTGCTGTAGCCTTCAGTTGTATGAAGAATTGTATAGCATTTACATAGAGAAGGTAGAGAACCTCTTAGGATTTTTGTCTCCAGTTTGTTAATGCAGATATTGTTCAACGTACATTTATGTACTGAGAAAATTATCCAGTAGATCTTTGCCATCCATTATAGACGATAAAGTTGAAATAAATCCAGGCAAGATGTAGAGATCACTGATAAGTTTGTTTATTAAAAAATGGCTAGTATATACTAAGTATGCAAAAGTAAAAAGTTGAGGCTGTAATGTTATTTTTATTCTACTGTGCTGAAGAGTCGGAAGTGAATGCTTCCGTTTTCCTTGTTCCCCTTCACCCACATTTCTCTTTCTCCCTTCTCCACCTTCCCCATTTTTCTACTATTTTTATTTTTATTTCATTTTACATTTTGATAAGTTTAATAAAATTGTTTTTAAAAAAGTACAGACCACTGAAATCTATTCCTTCCTACTGACATAGTGGTGGACAAAAATGCTGTGGAAGAATATTTATGTTGATATGTATCGGGTGGGATACTTAGAAGAGGGCTTTCTTCTGAGTAGATTTGTTTAGGTTTGGAATGTAAACAGCAGACCATGGTTCAGCTGTCTTTCTCCATCTGTTTCAGCTATTCAAGATAAAAGCAGTGCAATTAGCAGGAAAGCTCATCCCTGCCTTCAATACACCTACAGGGATTCCTTGGGCAATGGTGAATTTGAAAAGGTACGCATATGGACAGAGAAACTTGGCACAGTGAAGAATAATGTAAATCTTCTGATTAGCATTGTTGAAGATCAGCTAAGCAGTTTAAAGAATTTACATATTGTGGTGTTTTAGATTTATTTGACTGCTTCCAAATTGTACTTACTATATATTAAGCATATAAACCTAAGGTGTATTACAATTTTACTTTTATTTGTTAAGTGTCAGTTTTCTTTCCTTGTTTTTTGTTTCTTGTAAATACATTTTCTTAGCCTTTTCCTATCATTTTCTGATTAGTGGTGTAGGTCGCAATTGGGGCTGGGCTTCTGCTGGCAGCAGCATCCTCTCAGAGTTCGGTACACTTCACATGGAATTTGTACACCTCAGTTATCTGACTGGCAATCCTGTCTACTATGAAAAGGTTTGTTTTGTGCCGCTTTCTGATATATTCATACGGTTCAAGACTTGTACAAATATAGATAACATGGAGAAATGCATGTGGATGTAACACTTACATACATCTTTTCTCAATATTTCTTTAAATGTAATTTTAAGGCAGGTTATTAGTTCAACTATAACATTCCTAATTCTTTAAAATACATTAAGGAGCCAATTGATTTTAAAATATCTGATTTAAAAAAATCTGAGGAATGTTGAGAATAAACGATGGTTACCTTTTGTTTCTCATTAAGGTTATGCATATTCGTAAACTGCTTCAGAAAATGGACCGTCCTAATGGACTTTATCCAAACTACTTGAATCCAAGAACTGGGCGCTGGGGGCAGCGTAAGTATTTCTTTCATATAAATTGCAAACTGAATTTGTTTAATGTGGGTATCAGAAACCCACGGCTCTGGAGCCATATGCGGTACTTTGGGCCTCTGCTGCGGCTCCCTGTCCCATCACTGGCTGACCCCACCCCTTGTCCTCCCCTCCCTCGCCTGGCCTGAGAAGGTAAGGGCGACGGCAGGGGATGGAGAAGTGGTTGGGGCTGAATCTCAGATGTCTCACTCTTGTGGAGCTTCTTCCAGCCCTTGTTGGTGCTGGGCGTGCCTTGGTCTCTTGGGGAGTCGCGCAACCTGCTCTTCGCCCTGAGACATGGCCCTGGCCCGTCCGCAACCAACGCCAGCCTCGCTAACACAAGGGCTGGCGGGGTGGGAATGGGATCTGGAATGAAGGGATGTCGGAAAGGGGGACAGGCCAGCAACGCCCAGCCATGGCTTTAAGAGATTCAGGGCAGCGGGAAAAGGGAGCTGGCCCCGCCAAACAATGCACTCCCACCCCGGGGGTCAGGCTTGGAGAAAGCCCTCGCCAAAGACGCTCGCCCATCAGCCAATCTCCCACCCTCTCTCTATGTCTCTCTCTCCCCCTCCCTCCCTCCCTCCCCCCCCTCTCTCTCTGTCTCTGCATCTCTCTTCTCTCTCTCGGAAAGCCGTGGCTGGGCCAAGCCAGCAAGCTCTCCTTGGGGCGCTTCGCTACTCCTTTTATTTCTTCTTTTTGGAAATCCGGGCTGCAGAGGAACAATTGCCAGCCACGGCAGAGGCTTCCCTTTGGGCGACTCTCCTCCTCCTCCTCCTCCCCCTCCAGCTCCACAGCTGGCCAGGGGGTTGCGAGAGGAGAAGGAGCTGGGGGGGAGGGGGCGGCAAGGTGATGGCTGGAGCCTTGCCATGTCCTGTTGCGTTCTGTTAAGACCCACCTTAAGCGAGTGGCCGCCTCCCTTGCGCACGCCCTTGCTGCACTTTGGCACTCGCTTGAGGAGGGTCTCCAACTGCGTGCGCACTCTCCCAGATTCGCCAGAGGCAGCCAGGGGGTTGTGAGGAGGAGGGTCACCGGAGCCTTAGTGCAGGAGCGAAGCAGCCCTGTACTTGCCTTCACACCACATTTGCGCTTAAAGCAGCCCTCGCCTCCCACTGCACAAAGGGGGAGGGGAGAGATGAGAGAGAAAAAAGGGAATTCTCCCCTTTTCTCTCATATCTCTATCTTTCGCACACACGCATGCACACACACACGCAGGATATCCTCCTGGGCCAGGATCACAGTGGCAACGGCAACTACTCCTCCCGCTGCTGCCACTGCATGCTCAGATGAGTAGCCAGTCGCACTGCGCAGGAGAGCCAGAGCTCTTCCCTTCCTGCATTCGGCAGTGGTGACAGCTGCTCTTCCCTTCCGGAACCGACAGGAAGGGGACCGCAGCCGATGCTGAGTTGCCTGTGAGGGACACAGAATCGCAAAAAGCAGCCAGTCGTGGGCTGTGTGGAGAAAACCCGAGGGGCACTAGGGCAAGAGAGGGATATGAGAAAGTAATGGAGGGAGAGAAGGAGAGAGAGGAAAGAGGGAAAAGAGAGAGAGAGAGAAGAGGGAAAGGAACAGAGAAATGAGAGAGAGGGAAAAGAGAGGGAAACAAATGAGAGAGAGAAGGAAGAGTAAGAAAGAAAAGAAAGAAAGGGGGAGAGGAAACAAAAATATGAGAGGGAGAGAAAGAAAGAAATGAGGGAGAGAAAAGAGGAGAAAAAGAGAGAAATGGGAAAATGATGGAGAGAATGAGAAATAGGAAAAAGAGAAACAAATGATAGAAGGCGGAGAGGGAGAGATATGAGAGAGAGGGAAATAAATGAGAGAGAAGGGGGCAAGAAAGGAAGAAAGAAAAAGAAAAAGAAAGAAGAGGGGGAGGGGGAGGAGAAGGAAAAAAAGAAAAACAGAAATGAGAGGAAGGGAGGGGAGAGAGACCCATTTCCCACAGAAAACACAGAGCCGCAAAACCTAGGTAGGCGTGGCTGGGGGAGTGTGTCATGTGACTGGGGGAAGTGACATTGAGTTGGCCACACCCATCCAGGTTTTGTGGCTCCCAGTGTTTTCTTTTCTGTGGGAAACGGGTCCAAATGGCTCTTCGAGTGTTTAAGGTTGCAGACCCCTGGTTTAGTATATGAATGTACATATGTATTTATCCATAAATTCACTTGAAACGTCTTCCAAACTAAATTTAATGTCATGGTTTTAGTTATTGAGTAATCTTTATAGCTTAGGCTCCAAGGTCAACATTTTGCACACTCTAATTTCTTACTTCATGGTTATGATACTTATAATTTGACATGTATATCTGAACTGGGCATCCTGTGAATGCTTGAAATCATAATTTACTTTGAAAAAGAGTGATCAATCTTGTTGAAATTATGATTTTTAGGATTGTGTAGCTGCAAAAAGGTTATTATGCAAAAGCCAAGTGATCCTGAAAAAGGATTACTCCTGTTTTAATCATTAGAATTTAGTTAGTTGCTGAAGTGTTAGACATTGCAGCACCAAAGCATGGTCTAATTTTGTTTTCTTTTTTAAAACCCAGCCTGTTCATCCATCACAGTGCCCAGATTCAAGCCAAGCAGTTAGTTTCTCTTGATTAGCAAATATTTTGCAGATCTGATTTAATAAACAGGTTAGGCAGTAATTAGCTGGATCATCTAATTAAGGGGATTAAGGGGAGATAAATTGATATTAAAAGATTTAGGCTGAGTATCAAGAGGAATTTCTTGCCAGTAAGGACTGTACAGTGAAGAGTATCTCTAGAAAGTGGAGTTCCTACTGGATGTTTTCAAATGGACTTTGAATGGTGACCTGTTGGGGACAGTTTAGAAGATTTCTGTCCTGAACAGGGGTTTGGACTGAATGAGCATGAGATCACTTTCATCTCAATTTAATAACTATATTGTTCCAACAAGACTCACCAAGCAAATTTTCGTAATTGTTATAGAAAATGATGGTAGAAACAGAATGCTTGTAGAAATACTGTACAATAATGCTATGGGGATTAAATGTATGTGCCTATTAGACCAGATTTTATATGCACATGCACTCACATTTTCTTGTAATCCTATGACATACATTTTAAAGATTTGAGATAAAAAAATACGCTATTGAGAAATAAATACCATTGTCCGATATTAATGATTGAGGACACAGTACTTCAAACATTCAATTTTCAGTAAATTTATTTTCCATTATTTGATGCTCTGTAAATTGTTTTAATGAAATGTTTTGTTTCATTTTTGTTGACCATTCAGATACCAGTGGAGCACTTCTAATGTAGTGTTGTAACTACATTTTCAACTGACAGCCAGCATGCAGTAGTGATTAAAATGTTGGAACACAACTAGGGAAAACTTAGATTCATGTCCATGGAAACTTCCTGAGTGACTTTGGGCCTGTTGTTCTAGCTTAGAGTGTGCCTAGGTAGCTCCAAGTAAGGCACCTTTAACTCAAGATCAACTATTTATTATCAGATTATTTATTTTATTATCAGATTTATATACCGCCCTTCTCCCGGAGGACTCAGGGCAGTGCACAGCCAAAGTAAAAACATAAATAGAAACATTAAAATACAGTTAAAAAGATATATATGCGTTTGGCCCCATAATTAAAAAAACCATAACAAACCTATTAAAAACATTTTAAAATGTGTTAAGCCAGCCTGGCTTGCTGAAAAAGAAAGGTCTTCAGGGCACGGCGGAAGGCACCGAGGTCTTGGATTCTATGTATCTCTGGGGGCAGCTGATTCCAGAGGGCAGGTGCCCCCACAGAAAAGGCCCTCCCTCTGGGGGCCACCAGTCTACATTGCTTGGCCGATGGCACCCTGAGGAGGCCCTCTCTGTGAGAGCGCACAGGTCGGTGGGAGGCCATTGGTAGCAGCAAGCGGTCTGGAAGATATTCAGGTCCTATGCCATGGAGTGCTTTAAAGGTGATAACCAACACCTTGAAGCGCAACCGGAAGACCACTGGGAGCCAGTGCCGCTCACGCAGGAGAGTTGTTGTGTGGGAGCGCCATGCAGCTCCTGTAACTACCCGTGCGGCCGCATTCTGGACCAGTTGGAGCCTCTGGGTGCTCTTCAAGGGGAGCCCCATGTAGAGAGCATTGCCGTAGTCCAGGTGAGAGGTGACGAGGGCATGAGTGACTGTGCACAAGGAATCCCGATCTAGGAAGGGCCGCAACTGGCAGATCAAGCGAACCTGATAAAAAGTCCCCCTGGCTACAGCCGTCAGATGTTCCTCCAAGGACAGCTGCGTATCCAGGAGGACACCCAAATTGCGAGCCCTCTCCGTGGGGGCCAAAGACTTGCCCCCAATAATCAGTGATGGTGTCAACTAACTATATCGGGATGCTGGAAACCACAGCCACTCAATCTTGGATGGGTTGAGCCTGAGCCTGTTCCTCCCCATCCAGATCCGCATGGCCTCCAGGCACCGGGACATCACTTCAAGGGCATCATTGGGGTGGCCCGGGGTTGAGATGTACAGCTGGATGTCATCAGCGTACTGGTGGTACTTCACCCTGAAGCCATGGATGATCTCACCCAGCGGCTTCACATAGATATTGAACAAAAGGGTCGAGAGGACCGACCCTTGAGGCACCCCACATATGAGGCGTCTCAAGGTTGACCTCTGCCCCCCTGCCAACACAAACTGCGACCGGACCGAGAGAAAGGAGGAGAACCACCGTAACACGGTGCCCCCCATCCCCAACTCTTTCAACTGGTGTAGCATGATACCATGGTCGATGGTATCAAAAGCCGCTGAGAGATCTAACAGGACCAGAACAGAGGAGCAACCCCTGTCCCGAGGCCTCCAGAGATCATCTACCAATGCAACCAATGCCATTTCCGTGCTGTACCTGAGCCTGATACCCAACTGGAATGGATCCAGATAAGACGTTTCCTCCATGTATTGTGGAAACTGTCGTGCGACCACACTCTCAACAACCTTCGCCACAAAGCGAAGGTTGGAGACGGGACGGTAGTTGGCTAATACTGCCGGGTCCAGGGAAGGCTTCTTGAGGAGAGGCCTCACCACTGCCTCTTTCAAGGCCGTGGGGAAGTAACCCTCACTCAACGAAGCGTTGATAATTCCCTGGAGCCAGCCTCGTGTAACCTCCCGGGAAGCCAGTACTAACCAGGAGGGACACGGGTCCAGCAAACATGTGGCCGCATTAAATCTCCCCAAAGTCCTGTCCATGTCATTGGGGTCACAGAGTCAAACTCTTCCCAGATAACATTCTCAAGATTATTCCTTGCCACCCTGCCCGAATCTACCCAGTCAAGAGTCCAAATCCCCCGGAATCTGTGCGATTTTGTCATACAGATATTGTCCGAAATCCTCAGCCCTACCTTCCAGGGGGTCCTCCCGCACTCCCGGATGTAACAGCGGGTCAGAGGCCGCAAAGGCACGACTCGATCTAAAGCCCCACCAGCCGTCCAATCCCAGGCAGCTACCAGGTCTTCGGCCGAGTCGTGTGCCAGATCCTCAGGAAATGGTCCAAGCTCCATCTGGAACCTATCAGGATCCATCAGGCGCCTGGGGCGGAACCACCTTATTGGTTCCGCCTCCCTGCGGCGGGGTGTAGTGGTTCGAAGGTCCAGGTGAAGGAGCAAGTGATCTGTCCATGACAAGGGTTCCATCTCTATATCCCCTATAAGAAGACCACCCAGCCACTGGCCAGAGACAAAGATCAGAGTGTGTCCCCCCCTCCCCCCCCCCGCCGCCGTGAGTGGGGCCATGAACTAACTGGGTCAGGTCCATGGCCGTCATGGAAGCCATGAACTCCCGGGCCATCTCAGATGTTTCACCAACAGACGGCAGGTTGAAATCACCCATGACCATAAGCCTGGATGTATCAACTGCCACCGTGGCTATCACGTCGAGTAGCTCGGGTAGGGCCGTTGCCACGTGGCAGGGCACCAGGTACATTAGCAACAGCCCATCTGAACCCCTGACCCCACCTCACAAAGAGGGACTCACACCCGGCAATCTTGGCACAGTGGTCTCCCTCAGACCAAGACCTTCTTTAATAATAACCGCCACCCCCTGGGCCCTGCCCTGGGCCCTTGGCTGATGGAATGTTCTGAAGCCTGGTGGGCACATCTCAACCAGAGGGACCCCTCCCTCCGGGCCCAACCAGGTCTCCATAATACCCTCCAGGTCCACTCCCCCCTTTTGTATAAGATCGTAAATGAGGGGGGCCTTATTTACCACCGACCTTGTGTTGCACAGCATCAGCCAAAGGCCCAGGGCCTGAGTATCTGTGCAATCTAGTACCCGAGAGGAGCATTGGGGACCGGGGTGTGCAATTGCTCTCTAACAGCGAGTGCTGTTTGACTTAAGAATTTTCTCAGAATGGTGGGTTATTAAAAGTTATTCTCTATGTGAGTTGAATTTTATCCAGTCATAGAGTCCTGACTGTAGTTTCTGATTATTTTGTTGAAATCCTGGGAAATACTATAGCACTTAAGCAAATAGATTCCAGATAAATCTATATATTACTAAAACTCTTCTGCCTGTAACCCTTAACTGGGCAAAACAATGCATCATTGGGTAAAACATTTTGAACTAAAATACCTCAAATGGGCTAACTTACAAAATAATTCCTATGGAATTGAAATTCAACAAATTTTATAAAACATTTTATAACAAAAAATGATCATAAAGAATTTTTATGATAAAATACAGAGCATTTATTGTGGTCAACTTCTGATTTTCGTGCCTTATGGTTCAACATAGGCTATTTCAAAACAGATATAGCTCCCTAAATTTTTAAGAACTTTTCATGCATATTAGAAGCTCTGCCATTGTTGGAGACATTAAGGAACCTGGTAAGGAAATACATCTGAAACAATGACCCAGGTATCATGGTTTGTCTAGTTACAACATAAGGAGAACTTCATTCCTTACTTTGCTAGGTGAAATATGAAAATATTTGTAAAACGTTAGCTTTTTGAATCTAGGCTTGTGGATTTTGTAGTTGCAAATCACAGTAATATTTCATATTCACAGTTATATATTGATACATACTCCCTGTCTCTTTCTCTTGCAGATCACACATCCATGGGTGGTTTAGGAGACAGTTTTTATGAATACTTGTTAAAAGCTTGGTTGATGTCGGATAAAATGGACACGGAGGCAAGGAAAATGTATGATGATGCTATTGAGGTGATTATAGTGCATTAATTCCCCCTTTCTCCAAGCAATTACTGGTTGTATTTTTTCAAGAATCAGAATGAAAACAAAAATGCATCCTTAACTTAGGTCATCCTGTTCTCTTACTTGAAAATGTTGTTGGGGATTGAATACACCATGAGCAGAAGAACTATACATAAATAAAGAAGTACTGGTAGTCCTCGGTTTACAACCACAATTGAACCCCAAAATTTCTGTTGCAAAGGGAGAAAGTTGTTAAGTGAGTTTTACCCCATTTTATGACTTTTCTTGCCACAGTTGTTAGGTGAATCACTGCAGTTGTTAAATGAATTTCGCCTCCCCATTGACTTTGCTTGTCAGAAGGCCGCAAAAGGTGATCACATGATCCTGGGACACTGCAATTGTTATGAGTCAGTTGCCAAGTGGCTGAATTTTTATCATGTGACCATGGGGGGGGTGCTGCAGTGGTTGTAAGTGAAAAACAGTGATAAGTCACTTTTTCAGTACCATTGTAACTTCAAATGATCATTAAATGAACTGCTGTAATTTTTTTTTTTCCAATGGAGCTTCATGTGAGTGGAGGGTGCGTGCACTCGCGTACAAAGCTCCACTCATGCGAGCGAGGGCGCTTGTGCTCCAGCACAAAACCCCACTCATGACAGCAGAGAGCTCTCACGCACAAACCTCCATTTGCATGAATGGAGCAGAGCTTCATGTGCGTCTGCTTGCCCATTTCTCTCATGGCTCAGTTTCCAACAGACTACTGGGCCTGGGGGCTGGGGACCCCTAGTCTAAGCCCATTTAAAAACTCTTATTAGAATATTTATGATAACTCTGGAAAGATGAACAATGCATCAAATGATAGATTTATAATAAATATTTTAAAATTGACACGTTTTTAAAGTAATAATAAAACAGCAACAAAAAACTTTCAATCAACAGATGTGATTATTATTTTACTTATTGTAAGCAATGAAATCTATTTGAAAATATGGAAATCATTTTTTATGTTGTTACAATATAATGTAAAATTATTTATTCTTCCTTCCTGTATAGGGTAGTATATGCAGCTTTTCATCCCATTTTTTCTTACAAAAGAAAGTTATGCTGTGTTGTAAATTATGCTGAAGGAAGTACAGTGGCCCATGTGGCTGAATGTAGATTGGTTATTTGATTTGTTCTTGGCTATTACAGGCAAACAACTTTTCATTCTGAAAATAACCCGAGTTATTTTATTATAATAGCATAGAATTATAGAATGTGAAAGTTAGAGGGGAGCGATATCAGAATTAATCTATCTACTAAACTCCATTAGTATTAACATCTCTGAAAATAGCCAGCCAACCTCTCTTTAAATATCTCTACTGAAGGAAAATCCAGTACTTTCTGAGACAGACTGCTCCATTGTTAAAAAGCTCTAAAATTAGGATTTTTTTCTTATGTCCAACCAAAGTCTAATTCTTTCTAATTTAGATGCATTTAAATGTGAAAAAAGTCTACATAGTACCTATTTGGATCCTTGAAGACAGTTAAGTTCATTTAAATTCACCTAGCAACAGAAATTTTGGGCTCAAATTATGGTCATAATCGAGAACTACCTGTGGTTGGAGCCATATGTTTTTGTTACTAATGCAGAACAATAAGACTTTTGATTGCATACCCATTTTCTTTGTCCAGAAGTCAATTCCGATATGATTGATGTAAACATCTGAAAATCTTAAATCTTAAATTTGAGTTTACACATATTTATCTTCTTACTGAGCTGAAACAATTTACTTAATTAAAACATTAATTTTACTGCATCTCCAACAACATAAATGCAATAAGGTCATTTCTAAAATATTTCCTGTTAAAATAAGGTCATTTCTAAAATATTATTTCTTGTTGAAAAAGATGTAATCTAAAATATTTGTTGTTCAGTCGCAAAGTTGTGTCTGACTCTTTGCAACCCCATGGACCATAGCATTTCAGGCTCACTTGTCTCCCAGAGTTTGCCCAAATTCATGTTCAAATCTAAAATGTACTGGTCTCTTATTTATTTGTTAAGTGAAACATAAAAAGAAAATAAGAAAAAAGTACTGTATTTTTTGGAGTATAAAACACACTTCCTCCCCTAAAAGTGGGTGAAAATTTCAGTGTGACCGAATACGGGCCTGATTTTGGGCTCCTGAACCATCCGTGTGTTGCGTTTTTGCCCTCCCCAGCCCCAAGAATCACTCTGCAGTGCTCCGCACTCTCCGTTTTTGCCAAAACCAGGCCCATTTTTGGCCTCCCGAGCCCTCCACGTGTCGCATTTTCGCCCTCCCCGGCCCCCAGAAGACTCTGCGAAAACAGGCCCATTTTGGGTGAAAATGCAATACACGGAGGCCAAAAACATTTTGTTTTCTTGTTTTCCTCCTTTAAATTTAGATGTGTTTTATAGTCTGGTGGGTCTTATAGTCCGAAAAATATGGTATATATGATTTACTTTATATACACACACACATTAAAAGGGTTTTGAGAAACATTAGAAAATTAGAAAAACAAAAATTATAAACAAGCATTGTGGTAGCCCCTTTCCCGCTCCACCCAGCTACTAATTGCAACTTGGATATTTTTATACTTTAGGCATTATTACCCATTTCTGTTGGATCATTTTAATTATTTTGTGACTTACTCAAGTTTTTAACTTTTCTTGATACAAGTGTCTAAGTGTCTTAGCTTGCCTTGCTATTCAATTTGATTGAATTTGGTTAGATTTCAGCTGTGACTTTATATCAATACTTTTTCCATTGCTGCATGATTTTAGCCTTCCAATGTTGTATTGACAGCATGGTTTCTCTTTTTCAATGTTGTGCCAGATTGAGTTTTGCCATTGTCACTATGTCTATTAATAAACCATGATGCAAAAACTTCTCTGGAGTTAATGAAAATATTTATGATTTTAACTCATGATTTATTTTCTGCATATTTTGGTAGTTTAGTATTTTTCTCTCCAGTACTTTTTGATTTTTTAAAACATAACTACCACATATGATAAAACATTCCTTGCTTGTTGTGGTATTCCCAATGCTAACTATTATTTGATATATACATTTTGGCAATTGTTAATTAGTTAAAAAACATCTGGTACATTTTTGTACCAATTTTTACTTTTTACTTTTCCAATTATTTGGAAATATATTAACTATGGTAGAGTTCTTGTTTCATTAAAAAATTATTTTGTCTTTAGTTCATTTTTTGTGTCCAGGTGTATCATATTTGCATATGTAACCAGATCTTTCTTACTGTAATTATCTTTGAAAACAGAAACCATTTGATTTTGATGAAATTATTAGGCTTATGCCTGCTTTTGGGGAATTCTAAATTTTTAACGGACTTTCTCTTATAATATGGTCCTTCAAATTCTTGTGTTCTTTTGTTTCTTTATATCACAAGTATCTGTGAAGCCCCTTGGCTAAGCCTGCTTCTTCTGTGGTAATTATTCTGTTATTGAAATATTGCCCCATTCTACTGTCTTATTCTGTTATTGAAATATTGCCCCATTCTACTGTCTAACTTGCTCTATAATATAATCAAGATCAGAAAATGATCTTGATTCACGTTTCTTTTATGACTTGGATAATTTTGAATTTTATTCTTGTTTTTTTCTTATTCCATATAAATGTATTAATTGTTCTTTCCCAATCCTGCAATTTTTTAACTCTGAGGTTTGAATTGCTGCCATTTTAATAAGTGTACCTTAGGTAATACATTCGTTTTTAATTGATAATATAGGAAAGTTTTAAACATTTTCACCTGTCAACGTTATGTTTTATTTCTAGTCATAGTTTACTATATTTCTTTTGAAATATGTGTTGGTTGCATCCTCTCAAAGAAGGTTTTATATAACTGACTTTTTCACAAAATTTTCTTCCTCAAAAAGTAAGCGCTTTGCTATTCCTTTTCACTGATTTGTATGTGGAAGAAAAATCAAAATCTTTGATTACTTTAATCCATTGCTGTATGGAATTTTGTGGTTGATGTGATTGTTAGTACTACATCAACTGCGTAATATTTCACATTTTATTTCTCTTCTCAAATTTTATTCCAGTTATCTATTTATCAGATTTTATAATAAACCTTCTGAGCAAAAGTGGGGAGTAGACACATTTGCCTTGTGTTTTCTAATTGAAAAGTTTACAAAGAGCAATCCATTTATTGTAATATTTGCTGTTTGCCTTTTATATGTACTTTCCATCCAAGTTTTGAATTCTTCTCTGGAATTCATTATGTTTAAGACATTTAATTAAAAAAATGCATTCCAAATTATCAAAGGCTTTTTCCACATTAAAAATACTACTGATATTATTTTTCTTAATTTTGATAAATTATAGTACACTTGTGATAAATCTGTTATCTTTCCCATTTTGAAATGTTATCTGTATGTATAATTTATCAAATGTACTTCCTCATATGTTCAGCTAGTGGAGTAGTTACTGAATTTTCAGTAGTAAAATAGTGGTCTACATCACTGAGATTTGTTCTGATTATTCCCTTTATTCCCTTGTATTAATGTTAAATACGTCTCTTCCTGAGTCTTTGGAATTGTCTCTGTTTTTGAATTTCATTCATTGCCTTTAGCGGTAGTTCTGTTTAGTTCTTTTAACTTTTTACCATACAGAGCTTTATTAATTTTAATTTTCTTTATTACTTTTTCATATCTTGAATCGTTAGTAATTTGTTTAAAATTTCTCATATTTAAGTAAATGTTTAAGATCTGAGTGTGTGTGTGTGTGTGTGTGTGTGTATACACACATACTTCTAAATGACTTTTGTTCCTAAATTTTTTCTGCTGTTATTTCTGACCTTATATATAATAGTTTATTATGTTTATTGCTGCTGTTCTCCTTTTTTCTTTCTCTTTCCTAATTTGATATGCTTCCCTGTTTTACTTTTATTTTCAAAATAATTTTGTTTGGTACACTGTCTTCTTTTGGAGTTCTGCTATTTCAAATAAATCTAACTGATGTTTCAATTTATTTAATTCTTCCAATATTTATTGATCTCATTTGGTTTTATGAAACTCTTCAGATTTATTTCTTTTGTCTTTTAATGGTGGTTTTAATTACTATGTTCTTTTTTCTGATATGTTGCAAGCCTTATTTAGATTCTTCTTATATAAACTTCAGCTGACTCCCATATAGTTGTCTCTGTCATCCTTACAATCAAACTTATTTAATTTAAAAAATTCTTTTTTGTAATATACTTTATTGAAGTAATAACATTTTTTATCCTCTAACAAGTAATTTTTCTCCTTGAAAGTAAGGTATTAAAATCAGAGCACGATCTGTGTATATCACTGAGCAAATTTATTTTTCTTTATTGATAAGAGGGTGTGAGAGCTTTAGCTGATTAACCACCTTAATCATTAACTGTTTTCTCTATTTGTCAGTTTTAAATCTTAGTCAAAAACCTTTCTGCAGTATCTTGAACTCCAAGATAATGTGATTACTTCTCCCCATGGTTCTCACTACATTTGCCTGTTCAACCAGCTCACTCTTCTCTTTTAAGATCAGCTCTAGAGAGCCATTTTTCCCCTTTCATCTTCTGCACTATGGAACAAGCAGGCAGTAAGATCACTGAAGAATGTTTGGGGCCTTACTGTCTTGGCTGTCCATCCAACAGATGTCCAGGCAATGAAAGAATCCCATCATTACTATAACGCTTATCCCTGAAAGTTCTTCAATGTGGTTTCGGAGGCATTATCTAGATCTTCTACTTGGCTTCATAGTCTATAATTTATTTCCACAATAAAAGCTTTATTGCTTTCCCTTCTTTGTAGTTTTACCTGAACATTCTTACCTGGACTCATGCTAAAATTCCTGGAACCCAATGTATGTGTGCATATACATCACATATAATTGCCAGATAATAGAGAGAATAACTATAGGCAGCCTCTCCTTTGCCTGATCTTTCCCCACAGCTATTGCCATCTTTTGATGTGTATAAGACCAAACAATTTACTTTCTTGAAATCTCTTCCTCTCTAGTCTCTCTGCTCTGGATCTGATGGAGGAAGGCTCAGGCAAATGAGAGATTGCCTACAGAGATCACTTGCTCTGTTTCTTTTACCTTCTGAAAGACTTTTAGTTCTGTTCACTATCCTCATATATGAACCCATTCTAAGAATTCCATATCTTCCATAATTAAGAACAATGGATTTGTACCTCCTTTACTTCCAAAAAGGCAGTTGGTCTTCATTTGCACCCATATCCCTGTAATCTTTAGGGAGAAAATGAAGATATGATAGTTCCCCATCCAAATTAAAAGACCAGTTTTGATTATTTCCATGTTGCTGAGATGAACGTGTTAGAAGAAAATGCTCTGTTCTGTGACCGGGTAAATAAGCCTGTGTGAAGTGGAGGTAGAGTTTCTTCGATAGCAAAGTAAATGCATAAATCAGCTGACGAAGGTGGCCACATGATCAGAACACAGAGAGTAGTAGTATTTATGGTAATAATGACTTTGATTGTGCAGTAAATGTGCAAAGTGAGGTGTTCATGGTCCAGGGATTCCCAGAGAGGAAAGTCTTTCACCCATGTGGGTGTGTTGATCTTAGATGTGTAGATCTTTTAGGTGTGGAATTTTATGAGGGGTCTGACATTGGAGTTTTAGATTAGGGGTCCCTGAGGAGTATGTTGTATTAAAATATTTTTTTTTATCTTGAGAGGATTTTGTTTCATGATTATTTTGCCAATGATTTTTCTGAAGGAGCATGCTTAATCAATTGCAGCCCAAGTGTCAATGTTGGTAGAAAAGTTTAAGTGGCTACTTTGTATCTTTATTTTGAGGTTGCTGGAGGATCAGGAGTGATTGAGATTGATGTCTGGCTTGGCTAGCAGAGGTATCCCGGAGGTTCTTACCTTCCAACGAACAGTAAAGAAACCCACAAAATTGATGTCTACCCCTGACCTTTTCAGTTAATGAAATCAAGGGGAGGTACTTTTTGTGTTTGTTTCTTTGTGTAAATCACAAAACTCTTGTTTGCTTTCTCTTCTCACTTACTCAAGGGACCTAATAACAGAATGTGTCAAAGTTTTATTTTATGGAATGTTTGGTCAAAGCCAAAGAAGAAAAGACAGTTTGACAGTAATTTGTGCTTTTATTAACAATGTGAGAAAGCCAGGAGTCTTGCTAAATTGATGCAAAAACACATGCCTTCGCAGAAACTTGAGGAAATTTGTGAGGAAAAAATGGAAACAACCAGATTTCTCTTTTAGACATTGACTATATAGACATTGCCTATAATGCAAGTGAGGTTCACTTTAATTGCGTAAGAATCCACTAATGATTCAAAAGTCTGTCTTTAGCAACACAAAGATTCAGAGAAGTAGGGAAATTAGGCCAAGGTATGAACTGCCTGATCTAAGTGAATTATTCATTCTGTTGCCATTTCTTAGTTATTATTGACATGAAGAAACGGTGTCCAAAATAGTTCCAATTGACCTTAAACACACAGCGCCCACACACTTGCTTCAGACAATGTCACTAATAGAAAAAGTGGGGCAAGGGATGGAGGAATGAGGGTGGTAATATTTCCTAAGTAGTGGTCATCACTTTTCCATTTGGAAAGTATAAAAAGAGCTCAGTGCTTAACTCTTCTGTGAAAGTGTTTTACAGTTTCTTTTTCTTTCCCCACTTCTCTTTCAATGGAGAGAGGGGGACATAGAGTAATTATAAGTTTTTGTTCTGTTCTGTAAGTTCATGAGATCTGGTGACTTGGAGGAGGAATATTAAGAGAGAATGAAAATATGTTTTGACCTGTCATAGTAATTAAACTTGTGTATTTCCACTGCAGGCCATAGAAAAGCATCTTATCAGAAAGTCTAATGGGGGCCTAACTTTTATTGGGGAATGGAAAAATGGGCACCTTGAGAGAAAGATGGGCCATCTCACATGCTTTGCTGGGGGAATGTTTGCCCTTGGAGCTGATGGTTCCCGAGATGAGAAGGCTGGACATTACCTACAACTTGGAGCAGAAATTGCACATACATGCCATGAATCATATGACAGGACAAGTAAGTATCCTTGCCCATCTTAGGTTTTGAATGTGTTTTCCTGAGACTTGCCTTTGCAGTTGCTATAAGGTACAATTGAAGCAGAATTCTGTGAAGAGGAGGTTTCAGCTCCTAAATCAGGCATTTTTGTTTAAATAAGGAATATGTTGCTGGATGTATTGACTATAATTCTTATCCCCTACAACCCTTCATAAAACCCTGCACCATTTCTCTTTTCAACTAACTGTGAGAAAACTAACAGATGCTGTGAGTATAGCCAGCAATAATTTCCTGTAACAGAAGCCAGAATAGTAGGAAATTTCTTCCTGTTAATTTCAGATCAACAATATGATAGTAAGGATCTAACTAGCTCCCTGGCCCTTGCCCTCATTCCCAATCCCCCCCTCCCCCAGCTCTTTCAAAGATGAAAAGACTGTTGCTAGCTTTGATACTGTGACATCTCCTTGTGGGAGTTGAATCATGAAATTGCCAGGAAAATATGCTAATGAAGAGACTGTGGAACCTGTATTTCACTTCCCAAGATTTCAAATATGAGAAGTTGCAGCATTTCCTTTAGCAGTTAAATTCTGTACAGAAAAGGTGAGAAAAGTGAGGTTGGCCTCTCCAAGCCAGACCATTAAAGTGGGCCCAAATTTCAGAGTTTGAAAGGAGCCATATAGTGAATCTGATATATTTTGGGAATAAGTGATGTGCTGCTCACTCCTCCATAAAAGTTATGTAGACATAATAGCTTTTTTTAGACAGTGCCAACTTTTTTCAAGGTTGTGGCCAGAAAACAGACAATATATAAATATAAAATAGCACTCATTGTTCTGTAAGATATCAATCTTAGAGTATGTTGAATACTTCTTAAATATTCTACAACCATGCATATGCTTAAAATTCTGAAATGAATTTAGATTTCTTTCAAGCTGTTACAGACCTGACTAGATTGATAAGAACCATCATAACTATTTCTGGGATCATTAAAAACATATATTAATGTTTCTTTTAGAGTCAAATTGTTGAACTTAGAAATTATATAAGAAGTTGCTACATTGATTTTCTTCATTTTCCTTTGCAGCTTTAAAACTGGGGCCTGAAGCTTTCAAATTTGATGGAGGTTTAGAGGCAGTAGCAGTGCGGCAAAATGAAAAATACTACATATTAAGACCGGAGGTGATTGAGACATACTGGTATATGTGGCGATTCACACATGATCCTAAGTACAGACAGTGGGGCTGGGAGGCAGCACAGGTAATTTATTAACTAGCCTTCTAAGAAAACCTCACAGAGTTTACCTACCAGCCTTCATATTGTACATAGTAAGAAATCGAAACCGTGATGCTTATTTTTTTTTTTCTAGATGGTTCCTTCTTTGCTTGTGGAGACCTAAGGAAAAATGGCTTTTAAAAAAATCTGATGACTGAGAATATTGGGGGAAAAGACTTCAATTTCCAGTTTCTAATATTATTTTTTTATTTTATTTTATTTTATTTTATTTTGAATTTGTATACCGCCCTTCTCCCTGAGGACTCAGGGCGGTGAACAGCCAAGTAAAAACATCAAATACAAATATTAAAATACAGTTAAAAGATATATATAAATTTGGCCCCATTAATTAAAAATGATAAAACAATTAAAAACACTTAAAAAATTAGGCCAGCCCGGCTTGCTGGAAAAAGAAGATTTTAAGGGCACGGCGGAAGGCACTGAGGTTATGGATTCTCCTTATCTCTGGGGGCAACTGATTCCAGAGGGTAGGTGCCCCCACAGAGAAGGCCCTCCCCCTGGGGGTCATCAGCCTGCACTGTTTGGCTGATGGCACCCCGAGGAGGCCCTCTCTGTGGGAGCGCACGGATTGATGGGAGGTCGTCGGTGGCAGCAGGTGGTCTCGAAGATAGCTAGGCCCTATGCCATGGAGCACTTTAAAGGTGATAACCAACACCAATAACCAATATTGCCTACAGTATATTTTTATCTTACATTTAGATTTCAAAAAAATATTTGAAGTGTGCCTTACAATAATGCATTCAGTCGTAAAATGTGCACTGAAATGAAAATCTAATTAAAAATTAGATTTTTTTCCCCATGGAGGCTCGTTCACGATGTTACTTAGCAGCTGCACCACAAGAAAAGAGTGCTTCAAGGCTTTTCCAAGAAGGACAGCCAGGATTAAATTTCCCTCACAATCAGAAGTAGTGTGCCAAATAGAGGCTGCTTTGTAGAAAAAGGGTTTGCATGTATTTTGAAACTTTCTAGAAAGGAATATTGAGATAACCTCAGTGCATTCTAACAGAGCATGCTGGCTGGGAAATTCTCAGAGTTGAAATCCACATGTCTTCAAGTTACCATGGTTGAGAAACACTAATAGAGGGACTTTGGACCTCTCCTTATTATTGAAGAAGCTTCTCTGTTTATAAAAGGGCTGTTTTAAATTCCAGTTAATCTTCAGTTTAATAATTTTGGAAGAGAAATGCTTCAAGAAATTTTGAAAAATACGAAATAATCAAGTTAGGTAAGGAAGCAGGGCACCACACCTGGATTTTTTCCCAATTCCAACCTCTTTTATAATAGCTCTGCTCTGGGGCCCACCAATGAAAAGGAGGAGGGAGGAGACTGGGAATGAAAGCATAGTCAACATTCCAGGCAATTATTTATCTTTCATGGGCATGCATTGGGGGATTTTTTTCCTTGGATTATTTTTCTCATAGCTGGATTTGGTTGTTCAGATTTTTATCATCTTCATGCTTCTCCCTACATTCCAAATCTAATCCCAGTTCTGTTCTGTTTTCAGAGGGTTGCTGGACAAATAATCAAAACTATTTTATTTAATTTATTTCTAGAGTTATTAGTTGTCTCATGTAAAGAATCAAACATAGAAATATGAAATACACAAATAGCCCTGTGCAAAATATGAAACTTGTGTTCCAGGGTGCTACTGCTTTACAGACACAGATAGCTTATGAATTTTGGTTGCTTAAGCAGTAAAACAAGTCATCACGTAACCGAACCCAATTTTGTGACCATTTTTACCACCAACTTTAAGTGAATCGCATGGTTGTTGAGTGTATCATAAGATTGTTAAGCAAATCTGGCTCCCCCAATTGGCTGCTTTTAGCTAGGAAGATTGCAAATTATGATCACATGATTATAAGATATTTCAACTATTGTAAATGTAAGCGGGTTGCTAAGTGTCCAGATTGTGATCATGTGACTGGGATGGTGGTGTAATGGCCATAACTTCAAGGGTGGGTTGTAACTTTGAATTGTCGTTAAACAGTCAAGAAATACCTGTAGACATTTTGGCAATAACACTACTGTTATGTCATGTAGTTGTAACTATTTAGTGTAAATTATATTCTATTGCTCTCCTTTCTTTTCTAAGTATATAATATCTATATTATTTGAATCTGTGTCAACTACATCCAACTTTGAATTGCTGGCTAATAAAGCGTTCATTCTGTTTGTTCCACTTAAAGGCCATTGATAAGTACTGCCGAGTGAGTGGTGGATTTTCCGGGGTCAAGGATGTCTACTCCTCAGCTCCTACATATGATGATGTACAACAAAGCTTCTTTCTTGCTGAAACTCTAAAGTAAGTAGATTTTTCTCTATGATATTTGTTTCAGCAACGTGGAAATTGAGGTTCTTAGAAGAAATATTCAGCAGTTACATATTAATATAAATTTTATAGAAAATAGATTTTTATATTTATAAAATACATACTAAACATATGCCTGCTAGGAAAATGGCTGCATTAAATGGCTATAAACTGTTGGATATTATCACTGCTGCAGATTTTATCCCACCAGGTTGCCAACACATATGTCTATAGTCTCCTTTTTATTTTTTACTTTTTCTCCCTCCCAAATAAAAGGAATTATAATTATTCTGCAAAACTTACAGAAGGATGCCCTTTATCCTGTGTAATGTCTGTGAGAATGCCATCACCTGTTTTAGGGTGTGAATGAGATTATATCAAACGTATTGGCTCTTTCTCATAATATCACACATTGAAACTGCCTAGATGAATATAGTGAATACACAGATAGTACAATTGTGCATGAAGGGGGTGAAGTGGAAATTGTGCAAGTATGCAGAATTTGGGAATTCTTGACATATTATTTGGATTTTAGTATGTTTAGAACAGGAGAATTGAAGAAAAAGCTTGGCTCCACCAACAGAGAGTTTACAAACTGTAACAGAAGAATGGGATCTCACTGAAAGATTGTAGATGTTCATTATAAATGAAGATCTTTTTTGGTAGTGTGGGTCATGATTATTTAGAACTTAGTGTACTATTACAAATGCTTTAAATCTTCATCAGTAGCAATTAGTGCAAAATTTAGTGCACTTACAATACATGAGTGATGAGGCATCTTATTCAAAGGGAAAACGAATGTCTGTATTTTAATTATAATACTTGTATCTAATTAGATGATGTGCATTATTTTATACTCTGTAGTTAATAGGTTTGAATAGTCAACAGTGGAATGTGTCCTGATGCCATCAACAGAATTTTCTTGATTTGCCCCCCTGCACATGTCTCCTCTCTTCTCAGACGGCTGATGGGAGGAAATAGTGAAGGCAAACAGCAAATAGCTCTGTTGCACAAGCAGACCTCTGGTCATGCAGTGTTCAATGTAGTCTCAATGGTATCTTTTGTGTATCATGTATAGTGACAGATCTTATTTCTTTTACTTTGTAGGTATTTATATCTGCTCTTCTCCAATGATGATCTCTTACCTTTGGATCACTGGGTTTTTAATACAGAAGCTCACCCCCTGCCAGTTTTACATCTAGCCAATACGACACTTTCAGGAAATAATGCATATCGATAAAAACTATTCCAGGAAAAGGACAGAACAATCTACATTAGCTGTGTTTTGTTTACATGGACCACTTCAGATTTCAGGCTTGAGAGAAGACTTGTTTGTGTTTATATAAGACCTTCAGAATGATGAGAGAAGTACTGCACTCTTCAGCATGTAGATAATTCAAAAATTCCATTTTATATGACCAAAACAATTTGTGCAGTATATGGCAGGAAAAGACCTTGTATATTTGCAACAGAGAAGGTGGCGCATGATTTTAAAAGATTAAAAGGCTGAATTAATATCCCAGCCACAGGAACAAGCTGCAACTATTGAGATTGACCGTTGTAGTAAACATTGTCCTGCCCAAATAATATGGATTCCTGATAGTTTGTCATTTGCTTCCCCCCCCTCCCCACTTGGTGGCATGAGCAAAGCAATGCAAGGCGACAAAAGTGCACTAATAGCACCCAGATTTCAAGTTCTTTGACTGCTATTTTGAAATTTCTAAACATCTTCATCAGTCTGTTCAGACTGGCAACCATTCCCAGTGCCTCTGAGACCCTTGCCTCTTTTTATTATCAATAATGCTGTGGATCAACCATTTGTTCTTCTTGTTCATGAGTAAATGGATTAGGGAAAGGATCAGCAACTTCTTTCAATCTGTCACTTTAGGATATGGAAATCTTCATTCAGTGCAGAGTTGTTTTTTGCACCATCATGACAAAATTGCCCAATGATGTTTATCATTTGGCCAAGATTTCTTTCAACTAAGTTGCAATAACTAACATTTGTCTATGAATCCTGGAGTTTCACAAGGATTTCACTCTTTTTATTTGTATAGTATTCAAAAAGTGTAGAATAATCCTGTAAAGAGACATTCTTTACCAATTTTAATTCCTGTGATTAAGACTCACCTGGGTATAATGGTGCTTCTTTAGGGATCTTTTGTAAAAGCTGGAGTTGGCAGAGGAGTTTTTCAGCCTTCACACCTATCTGTCTTTGAAAATCTGAAATCTGGTTGTTTGATCTTCAAGTATCTGGAAACAATATCACGCAAGACAACCGAGAACACATCAAAATGAATTTGAAAGTAAAATTTATTTTGCAATACATTTTTGTCACTACTACAGTAGATATCACAGACAATACTTTGGGATAAAAATAGCTTTTTCAAAACTTAAAAATGGATGTTTCAATGAGCTCCCCACTTCTGTTAAAGAAAAAGACTTGAGCATAATTTTTTTCTGGAAGGATATATAAAATATGTGAATATTATTTATGTATATTGGAATCAAAATTCTTGATGAATACAGATAACACATCTTTATTATTATTGTTGTTGGTATGATTCCTTTTGAAAAATACTGAAATTTAAAAAGCTGGTTGGAGCCTTTGTTGACCAAGTTTTCATATTGGCATTTTGTCATATCTTTAAGGATATAACAATTCAATTATTGAGAAAGATAATTTAATGCATGTTGCATATTGCAGTCCCAGTGAGAAGGTTGATGGTTTCAGTGAACACTGCTTACTGCAAGTGTGGTGCAGGTGAGTCTGGGAATCTGCCCAGTCCAAATTGTGCTGCATTCTACTGTGAAATCCATATTCTACATGGTTCTGGCCCACCTAGTTGCAGGGATAAATTTAAAACAGTATTGGAATCTTTGTGGGCCAATTGCAATGAACATATCCAAGTTGAATTCCAGATATCAGGGCACTGAAATTCACCTGTCTTGGGTTCTGGCATTAATTTTACTGTTTTCCATAGTGATTTTTCACATGTTCATATCCAGGCTCTTCTCTCCTCTTCCTCTTCTCAAAATCAGTATTCTAAAATAAGTTTTTAAACCAAGCTTATGTGCAGTTTGAAACAGTATTACAGGGTTGTAGAATATGAAATAAATTTTAGTACTACTGAGTCTTGAATTGTAAGATGGAAACTGATATTACTTATATTTATCCATATAAGACCATAATATTTTTAGTGAAATCTGTGACAAATTTATACATATAAAAAATATTTATCTGCTGAAAAATAATATACCATTGGTGACTAAAAATTCTCAACTCTCATAGAATGAAATTTGGCTTGAAATTAAATGAAAATGTTCCAGCTACATTCTGTGAATGGAAATAATGGATAAAACATAATAGGTTTGGATAATTGTGTTTGAAATATTACATTTTTTTATTTCCTTTAAATACAAACTAAATATTTCTTTTTTCCACTTTAGATAGAACTATATGCTGTAAGCAGTGAAATATTGTCTTAAGCATTATTACAGAGTTCTTAAACCTTGTTGAATCATAACAGACCCAATATTATTCTGATCAATCTTTACAATCTACTTCCAAAGTTGTTTTTACAGACTACTGTGCATTTATTGTACCAGTTTTCATGTTATTTCTTTTCTCCTTCCCTTGCTGGTTATTAATGCGCAAGAATGCAGTGATTATAAAACATGCAATTAAAACATGAATGTTATCTTTCTGGGCTTCTGCAGGAGAATGATAATTTTAAATTTATTACATTTCTACATTCTGTGTTAAGATTTTACACTTTCTTCTGAAGTGTTTTAAATCTAAAAAGGCTTAGAAATTAATAAGCAAAACTGCATTGATAACAAAAAATAATAACCACAATGTGTTCAAAAAGCAAACACATTTTCTCTCTTTTTTAAAAGAAATTGCCTGAAGAAAAGACAGGAAGCCAAAAAATGGATTATTGCTCACAGTCTGCCTTCATTGGCAGGAAAGATCACAAATTCCTAGTTCAATCTGCATCCTTGGAGATAAATTGTTCTTTAATTATAAGTAAATAGCCATCTTCCGCAAGCATTAATGGATTATTCTTTCCAACCCAAACAAGAAGAAATTCTGTGAAGGGTCTCGGGCTTCCCTCAACAGGATAACTCTCTGAAAACAGAACAGAACAATGACTCCAAACACTGAACAGAATGGAAGCAAATTTGGTGTTGGGGGAGAATAGAAACATTGATCAAAAATGGGCAAATTTGGTTGGGCTGGGAAGACAGACATTCAAGGGAAAAAATCCCCCAGTTTTGAAGAGGAAGTTAGCTAGTTGTTTGAAATGTAGTCTCCATTCGAAGACCCCTCTTCCCCTTCCCAGTGAGGCAGAGTTTCAAGGTTGGAAAGAATTCTAGAAGCCATGGTCTGCATGCTTTCCCTACCTTGGTTAATTCTAGGAGCCTAGTATGTGCAATCAGGTTTGTTGATTTGATTTCAAGATATATACAGTATAATTAAGTCATTGTCAGAAAGGAATCCTGGAAAGATAATTTGAACACTTCAAGGTGTTTTTTTGTTTAGATTGGGGTATCAAACTTGCATTGTCATGGCGGCGTCATGTATTGCGGCTTTTCCCCCTTCGCTAAACCGGGCAGGGGTGGGGCCAGCACGTGACACATCTGGCCTGTGGGCTGCGAATTTGACACCTTGCTTAGATAATTAATCATTGTGTTCAGGTGCAAAAACTGTGCAAGGAGGAGAAAAGAGATCCAAATTGAAAACTGTAAGCATTCATCCACAACATCCAAAATTAAAAGTTCTCCAAATTATCAGTGTCATATGGACCTCAACATCCTTTTTGGCAAAGCCAAAAAGACTTGTACATCTACTCAGGATTGGCATTGCTAGCCACTTTCCAATAACCACAGTTATTCAGGGAATCCTCTGTCAAGTTCCAGAACAAGGGGCTCTGCTGCAGTCCCTCGTTGCTTTTCCCAATTCTACTGCCCTCTCTACCTGACAGGGCAATAAATGAAGAAGAATGGGCCATTGTGGATTCGGTCTAAAAGAGAGCGCAAGTGAATGGGCAGAAGCAGTAATAAAGAAGTGGCAACTCCAGGGCAGGGGCTGGTGCCTAGGGGTTCACCAGGTAGAGACTACATTTGTTTATGCTTATGTTTAGTTATGGCATGTATTTCCCCATTCCATGAACAGAGCAGACAATAGGGAAAGAAAACAGAGCTTATGACATAATGGAGTACTGTATAAGCAGAATGTGGATTGGCTGCAAGAGAAAATTGCTATTTTCGGCAGCATTCCAACATCTGTCACAATATATATTTTGTCAGAAGATGACTACTGGGCTAAATAAACCTGAACAATTTGGAGGTGATAGAGATTAATGGTACGGGTGAATAATTCAATTATTCATAAGCACAAAAGTTCAAAGTGATTAAGAATGTAGTTAATAGCCTTTCAATTTACTTATAATTTTATAGCTATGTTCTGAAAATCAGAAATGGGATGACATCTCAATTTCTAAGAATTATTTTAAAAAAATTAATTAGCATTTATTTAAAAAATACTTTTGTTCCATTGTAGAAAAAAGATCAAAATGATTTTACCAGTACTATTTTCTATAATTGCTAGGAAGTTGAGTTTTGCTCTGGTTAATCTATCCCCATCTGTTATTGTTTTTTTAATCAGAATTATGGAGAAATACTATCATATTCTTTTCCTCTTTTGCTGTGTTCAGAAGAATATTAAAAACCTGAAGGAAAGAGATCACGTGTCTGCAAATATCCCAAAATAAATGTATATACCATGGAGAAAGGTTGAATAATTCAACCTCATTGATACTTTTTTTCCTTTAATGTAATTTGAATTGCTGATCCACTTAGGTATATTTCTTCATCTAAATGTGAAGCATAATACATTGTCATAAATTTAATTTTACATTCTGATCTATTTCAAAGTAAATGTAATGTTATTTGATACCAGAGTTATATGTATTCACAGTTGGCTGAATGACTGCACTGAGGAGTGCTTATTGGCTCCATTTCAGCTTAGAGGAAGTATTAAGTAGGATGCCAACAGTGTGTAGATATGCAGTTAGACCGAATGGGTTTGCTTTATTCTCACATAAATCATCCCCAAGGAAAGGAGAATAAGCAGGAAAATCCCCCCTCCCCCACTCATAGATCACTTTCTGAAAGAGTTTTCCTCATTTTGCCCACCCATCATGCAGGCGCTTCTAATCTTTCTCCCTCTCCCGCATCTCAAGCAAAATTAAACTCTGATGAATGAGACAGCCAACAAGATCCAAGGAGTGCCCACAATTCTGCCTCCCTACTCCACCCTACTCACCTAAACCAGATCCCCCCTCTCTTGCTCATCAGCCCCACCAGCCTGCACACATGCACATCCCAAAAATGCTCCCTCCATAGCTTTGGCATAAATCATCCCCAAGAAAAGGCTCCACCTTAAACAATATCACCACCACAGATTTCAAAAAAGCCTTAGAAATGGATGAGTGATTTAGTACCAATAAACATACTTGCATAATAAAAGAGGGATTAGCTTGGGTGGGAAATAAGCTGTATGTCCCAGCTAGGGAAAGGCTGAGAACTATATAAGATTGCCCCGACTCCAAATTAGCTGGTTACTTTGGTTTGGTAAAAACATTACATTTACTGAAATGGCAATTCTGGTGGCCCTCATTAAAAAAGGACTAGAAAGTTATGTAGCAAGCTGCCCCATATGCACTGCCACTAAACACAGGCAGGGAAAAAAACCCAGTCTGCTGCAGCCGGTACAACATTTTGATGAATAACATTGATGAGAAAATTGATGTGCTACTTACCCAGTTTGCTGGTGGCAAAAAGCTGGGTGAGGTTGATAATATTTTAGATGAAAGAGAAAATTCAGCAAGATGTTAGACCATGAACTAAATGAACAGGATGGAATTTAATAAGCAGAAATACAAAGTTCAGGATCAGGATAGGAAAAATGTAAGGGTCAAATATAGGATGGAGGAAACCTGGAGGGGCAATAGAGAGTATAAAAGGGATTTTGGTGATCATAAATTAAACATGAACAGATGTGCAATTCAGTTGTGAAAAAGGCTGATGCTATCTTCACATGTGGTAGCAAAAATATAGAATTCAGGTCACCAGCCATAATTGTTCCTCAGTACTCAGCCCTGGTCAGGTCTCATTCAGAGAACTGTGCCCAACATTGAGAGTCCATGTTTTGTTTTGTTTTGTTTTTACTAAATAGAGTTTGTATTGATCGTGGCTACCACTGTATTGACTCTGGCTTTGGTGGGCTCATTTCTTTCACAGTTTCAGAAATTAGGAGAAGTGAAGAAATTAAAAGAAATTAGTTACGGTAATACATTGATTATATTGGTTACTCAATAAGGTAAAAATACAAAATTATTAGCAACAGTTGTATTTGAGGCTATATATAAAATGAGAATAATATACTTGAAATAATTTACAGTGTATTGATATATTTGCTGCAGTCTAATTTATGTAAATTGTTGAAAGTATAGGATGTTACATTTTTGTTTTCAGAAAGAAAAAACATGTTAACAGAAAGAAGGCCCTATCCATGCCCGTAAATGTCTGATAATTGTTTTTAAGTTGACCTACCCTCGAATATAGCCAAAACACTTAGTCTGATTTACTGCTGGTTCAAATAGGGCCTGTTTTTTTTTCCTGCATGAAATTATTAATGACTGGCAGCTGAATGTGTGACTTGACCAGGTTGGAAAGTATATTCATTGTGGCCTTGGGTCTCTGGTGAGTTTTCACAGTGCAATTCCCTGAGTGTTGAATGTTCTAATGTGAATAAAAATTTAGAAGTCAATCCTATATAGTTTTGCTTGGAAACAAGTCTGCATTTAGGATTGCTACCTTTGTGAGAATTGATGAGCAGCCTATAATTTTCAGTAGCACCCCAGATCACAATTTAATACTTTTTAATTGAGTATTTTAATGTAGAATATTAAAAATTTTGTTTCTGAAAGACTAAGAGTCTGAATGTCAGTTCAGTTGAGCTTATTCCCAGTAAAGATGAGTAGACTTTCAAGCTGGTAAACATTTTCTTCAATATTTGACTGAAGTCAAATCTTTCAGTCTTTCCTTTTAAAATTGTTTTTTTTAATATTTACAATAACAGAAAAAGGAAGCATGTAGCCAGAATATTTCTTTTTTTAAACTTGACTCATCTCCTGAGAGCATAGGTGGTTACATATTTAACAAAAGCATGATATTTGTTTTAATATCTGCAGACGAACAATTTCTATCTGTTTACATGTTATGTGTTGGATGCAATCCTTTTAAGACAACAAAGACCCCCACATATTTTTTAAAAATATTGCAATTAGGCTCTTAATATATACTCAATATAAATACTTTTGAATATCTTGCCCAGTTATTTTTCATATTCAAACACGGGACAATACAACAAAAAGGCTCCCCTTTTCTATAATGTGAATATTTTTTAATATTGTGCATTGGACATTCGGCAACAAGCTACCCAACCTGGCTCATTTTTGAGACAAATGTAAAGCAGCAGTGGAACTACTGTTGATCAGTTCTGCTATTTGGTACAGTGTGATCCTCTCTGTGCATCCCCAACCTGGTTAAATTATCCCAAATTACATAGAAGTGTTTTTTCTTTGAGTAACAACCACTACCCATTCACAACAGAGATATTTAAATTGACTTTTGATTGCCACATGTACTAAAAATATTTGAAAATCTCCCAAAGTATTCCTATTAAGGAATGATGAAATTACCAGTGTTAAATTTGTTGAAATGACCTTAATCACTCAGCACTAGGGTGCTGAACAGAGGGATTTACAACCAGCCCTCAATGTGTGACATGACTTTTTGATAAGTGCTTTTAGGCAATAAAGGAAAAAGTTTGGGAAGCTTTGAGTTCAGTGGAGCTCCCTCTCTCCATAAAGAAATTTAAAATTGCTACCTTCAGTGGTGGAATTCATAATGAAAGCTTGCTGATCAGCCTGCCTATTTCTCTTTCCCAAGTCCCTATTTTTCTTGTGAACTAGTAAAAGATGCAAGAGTCAGCTTTGTTACCTGGGAAACCTTGGGCTGTTTCTAAGTTGGCATTCTATATGTATAATGTGTAAGGATTTAAAAAAGAATGTACATTAAATTGGTTTTACAAGAATGTGTTTGATATGGCCTTATTTTGTTTGGCAGAAGAGGGGACAGGAAATGTAGGAGATAGACTTCATTTAATTAGTGAAGGAATCCTCAGTCTCTTTTTCTACTAAACCCAGATTCCTCAAAAAGAATGAAGAAACACTCAAAAGTTCCTTTGACATAAGTGTTTCTCCTGGCTGCTTTTTGATAATCCCTGAACTAGTTACTACTGTACTCCTATCACAGAAGAGTTGGTATTTCATATGAAATAGTCAGCCTTAGTTTATTCAGGCTTGAATAATCGGGGGCGGGGGGGGGGGGGACTCGGGGAAAAAAACTATTTTTTTCTATATATATTTTTAAAAAACGGAGCACTAAAAAAACTTGTGATTTTTTTCCAGTTTACTACAAAATATGGATAGAATATTTTAAACAGACATTAGTAAGTTGTGCATTGTATAAAATTTAATGTTATAAAACTGAATAGGCTGCTCATCTTATTCTGTGCATGTATTTTATTTCGCAAGCCACAAAATGCCAGTTAAATCAGCTTTCTACTTTTTTAAATCACTTTGGCAGTTAATTCAAAGAGTTTATTTGCATAAGAGGATTTAGTAGTTTGTATTACAAAATCATTTGTAGATGACTTGGATAAAAGACTATAATCTTATGTATAATATAATCATATAAAAACTTCGGAGTAAGAGCAACTGAACATAACGGGTTTTATTTCTAAGCCAGGAAAGAAAGAACTGCACTGTTAACTACCGGTATTAATAAATTCCTCATCATAACTCCTCTCTTCTGAATAAACTTTAAACTTTATTTTTAGAATATCGGGGGGGGGGCTGTTTACGTGGAAAATACGCATTTTGGATAGCTAAAGTAAGGTTTATTTGCACTGTGCATTTAATTTCGAGTTCAGTAAGCTTCCCTCGGGTTCGCAGGAGCCTTTTCCTTTACGAAAATTCTGTTTAAAAAACTGCTTTTTAAAAGTAATTTTAATACAGATGAAAGTCTATATTCAAATAAAAGAAACCAAACGCAGGTTGCCAGGATTTGAATTTGTACAGTTAAACTGAGCGCTCAAAATTTCTTGAGAACGGCAAGCGGGTCGTGGGGAGAAAAGGACGGCCTTCTGCAGCTGAAACAGGCTTCGAAGCCGCTGGCTAAGGAGCCAAAAGGCCGGCTAGCACGATCGAAGAGTCTTCAAGAAAATATTGCACAGTATATTTATCCGGGATGCAATAAATCTGCCTTGGCAGAGGGTTGGACTAGAAGACCTCCAAGATCCCTTCCTGCTCTATGATTCTATGATTCTCCCTGACCCTGGGACTTGAGAGCCAGGCAGGAGACACGAGAACCCGCAGCTCCTCGGATTACTACCGCTGTCGTGAAAGAAATCGCGGAAGGAAAGGTGGGGGGTCGGCCCGCTTCCTTTGTCCCTCCTCTGGGCCTGCTGCGGCAGGGCGGAGCCGAGGAGTAAGAGGTAGCGGGAGCTGTTTTGCCATGCCGGGGAACCGAAGGGAAAAGCCGTAGCGCGACTGCTCCGGAGGACCCAGCCGGGGGCCTCGCGGCGCGATTGGGTCCTGGCAGTGGGAGGGTTGGGAAATACGACTTAGTGGGCTCGGATTCCCTTCTCTGGCCAGAGGTGCGCAGAGCGACAAGTGCCCCCTGAGGGAGGAGAAGAGCTTCTATGCTGCTCTCTAGCGCTCCCGTCCAAACTTTTCTGGCCGCCTGCTTGCATCAACCAGAGTGGGCTGGGGAGTGGGCGATTCAGCACAAAAGGGATTTTCACTTGGCTCTCAAAGATCGACCCACCGAGAGTTTTCAACCTGAGATTTCCTTGGAAAATATCTCGAGGGGAGGGAAGAAAGCGCCAAAGGGGTAAGATAACCGGTGGCCCTGGGTGCTGGGACTATTCCTCTGATCAGGACAGTCTCCGATGTTTTATCGCTTGCCCAGTAAGGAAAATATTTTGTCCGTTCAGACCCACAGCAGATCTAAGTTACAGCTTTCAGAGTATTTTATGTGTGTCTTGCCTTATCTACAAGAGCAAGGCAAAAATAGTTTGATTGTTCTTATTGTTTTCATAATGTTGGCTGGCACAGTTTTGCCAGTTCAGTTATAAACTGGCTTGTTTCTTACAACCTAAGGCTAAACTTTGTGAACCAAAATCCTTTTAATCAGGGACAGTGGCTGTTATCCAGCCTTGGGAGGTGTATTTGATGGTAGGCAGAAGAGAAAAATACAAACAGTGCAGCCAAAAGGCTATACCTCTTTTTGATCATTATGTAAATGTTAAATATTCAAATGTTCAGATAGTTCAAATATCAAATTCAGTGATCTTCATAGATCACATATGATGTAACATCAGTGTATTAGTATGAAGGAAAAAAAATGAGTAACGGCTGCATTCAGCCATATTTTTTCCTTACAAGCTTATTGTGTTCGAAGATTGACAGATGACAGAATCAAAATATATCATTTTCCCAATGTTGCCTCAGGATCTTCATTTAAAAAGGTTGATGCTGAAACCCCAAGATTTTTTTATTGAGCAAATTCTTGCCCTCCTTAACCATTTAAACTCGGTTCCCCACCACAATCATTTCAATAATCGAGCTGATTTTTGCCAGTCTTTTTTCAAAAAATATAAACAGTTCCCACACTTTTTCTCTGGAACATGTTTCTTATTATTAGCCTGAATTTTTGTAAGTATTGGACAAATGTAAGCTCATGTTCATTAGTATTTTGGCTGGAAGTGTGCTCAGAATATCTAGTACTGTGAAAATAATCCAGAGACATACATTTATTCTTTCAGTAAACCTAATGAGTCAAAATTCCAGCTTTTTTTCTAATACAAGCATGGCAAATAAATATACTGTACTAAAATAGTGTACTAAATACAGTAGTTCTCAATTTATGAGCAGTCAAAATTACAACCTTCCTGAAAAAGGAGACTTGCGACTGAGAATTGAAGTTTCTATGGTTTAGCCCCCACATTCACATGATCATATTTCAGGTGCTCAGTCACATTTATGGTTATTTATAGCATAGTGAACAATAGTTCTGCTTAACAACTGTTTGATTTGTTTGATGACTGGTTTTTGTATTTACAATAGCTGCAAAAACATCATAAAATCAGCCATTACAAAGGATAACTGTGCAGGCTCCATTATGATCATAATTCAAGGACTGCTGTAGTGGATTCTCTGTAAGCAGGTGTGTCCTCATTCATCATAAAGTAGATAACTCAATTTCACTCCTGTGCTCCTAATTGACCATTCTGTAAGTGAAATAAATGACAACCACAAACATACTCTTTGGGTTTTGGCCTCAAAGGGAAACAAAAATTCAGTATAAAATTCCAATTTAATATTTACATACTTATTTATAAAGTTGACTTTTAATATATTTGGAAGGATATGAACCTGAACATAAAATTTCTATTTTTTTTCTTTACTGAAAACTCTTGATAACTGTTTGCAATATACTTAGAGATAAAGTTTTTATTACTTTTCCATCTAGACATTTTACACACAAACACTTCTATAATAGATGGAAAAGTAATGCACACATTTTATGTGTGTGTATATAATTGTATTAATTTTTTATAAAATTAAATCTAGGTCATATTGTACACAATCCACTGAAAATCAGATTGTTTCCTGGTTTGATTAAGCCTTACAGTTGTGATAATTTTAATACACTATTAAAACAAGAATTTTTGAATTCTTCACCTAGATTCCCCAGCATAGTTACCTTTTAATGTATTCTTTGGTTCTTTTTATTGTTTCTAACCCCATATGATACTCAGAGTTGTCTGATGAGTGGGAGGCTTTAGAAAATTACTAAATAACTAAAATAAATGACTTGATGCCCCACATTAAGGTCCTAAATTATTGATCCTCAAATGAAACAAATCCCTGTAAACTGATGGGCTTTTAAGAGAATTTGATGTTGGATACGTGAAATCATTTTTAATATTAAATTAGCATTAAAATATGCCAAAAATCTAGATGGACAGTACCATAGTTTTATCACTTAATCACTAATCACATTTATTACTATTTTAAAAAATATTTATACTAGACATGGGTATGTCTTCTTAATAAAGGCATGAAATTATTCATTCGTGTTCCGACAAAGAACATAGAGTTATTTTAGAAATTAAACATCAAATGATCAGTAAAGCATTATGCTTGATCACCTAATAACCTATAGGGCAGTGGTGAAATCCAAATTTTTTTACTACCGGTTCTGTGGGCATGGCTTGGTGGGCGTGGTGTGGCTTAGTGGGCATGGCAGGGGAAGGATACTGCAAAATCTCCATTCCCACCCCACTCCAGGGGAAGGATACTGCAAAATCCCCATTCCTATCCCATTCTGGGGCCAGCCAGAGGTGGTATTTGCCGGTTCTCCAAACTGCTCAAAATTTCTGCTGCCAGACCTTCAGAACCTGCTGAATTTTACCCCTGCTATAGGACATATTCTAAATACTACTGGGGTTGCTTTGCTCAAAACTTGACCTCTGATCTTGAACAATTTTAAGGTATCAAGAATGGCCATATCCAATCAAAGTTTAATAATTAAACTGCTAAGAGCAGGGATTTATCTAAGGAACTAACATTTAAAAGCAATGAATTATAGATATAAAAAGATAAATAATTTGAATCCCCTAGTATTAAGACTGGAATCTCCAGAGTACAGAGGAAAGTTATCTTCTCAAATGAAAGTCTATGGAGAAATTCTTTGTATCATTTCTTGGTACCGGAATGCTGAAAAAATTTAATTTTTAGAAATTGTATTTCCATCTTTAAGCATATTCTGTGACAATTACCATATTTTTTGAAGTATAAGATGCATCTTTCCCCCCCTAAAAGGGGGTGAAAATTTAGGTGCGCCTTATACACCGAATGTACCCTGCCCACCCACTGGCCCCCACCCTTTGGCCTGTGTCTCGCAGCAGTTACCTCCTTGCAAGCAAACAGCAAGAAAAAACAGCTGCTTTCAGCTTCAGCAGAGGCTAATTAGCACAAGTTGATTAGATTGGCCTCCCGACTCTCAGCTGATTTGCTCTCAGCTGTTTTGCGCTGGGCTCTGCTGCTTGCTGCAAAGATTGCTGGAGCAGTTTTTTTTTCCTTGTGCTAATCAAGCTATGGTAAAAACGAAACTGAAAGTAAAGCAGGATGTTTGCTGTTTGCTGCAAGGAGGCAAAATTAGGCAGAGAGAGATTACTTTTTCTTCTTTTTCCTCACCAAAATAGGTAGGTGCAAACAATGGGAAATTTAGGACAAAAGAGGAGAGTTCAAGATTTTAAACACAAAAGAAAAAAAGGAGAAAGAAAAAGGCAAAAATAAAAATGGGGAGAAAAAGAAATGAAAGAGAAAAATGTTATACATATTTAGAATTGAAATATGAATAATAGAAATGGGAAATCATGATTGTAAAAATGAAATGAATAATAATTGGAATATTTGTCTTTGTATTTTTGAAATCTAGACAATGATAAATTTTTATTTTTTAATTTTTTTTAGAAATATGAATAAGTATAAACTAACAATTGAAATACCTTTAATGGTATATGGTGGTGAAAGTAAAAAGGATTAAATTATAGCTTGGATAACAGCTAGAACATTTTAAAATTTAATTAGGGAAATTGTAATTATTGAAATATTTTTAATTATATATTGTGATGAAAGTAGAAATGATTAAGTTGTGATTTGGAAGATTATATGGGCAAAACTGTGGGTTATTGGGAGAGTTTAAGATGTGAAAATGAGTAACATAAGGGGGGGAAATTATTTGGTTTATTATTATTGATAAATATAATTAATTGATTTGTAAGAAATTGGATTACATGGAAATAATTGGAATATTCATGTTCATATTAATATACAAAAAAGATAGTTATATAACTAATTGATTTATATTAAAATGTTGAATTTGTATTAAACAATTGTAATATTACATAATTAACCAATGTGAGGATGGATATAAAAATAGATGACAATGGGAAGGGGTATAATATAGAATAGAAGGGAAAAATTGAATTTGATTAAGATCAGAGATGAGGATGAAGGGTAATATTGGTTTTTTTAAAAAAAATAGATGAGGAATAAATATGGCAAAAAGGAAATATAGAAATTGTAAATTTAATTGAAATGATTAAACACTGTTTAAATTTGTGAACCAGCCAAATACTCTGTTCAAGAAAATACATTGTATGTTTGTATGTGTGTTTGTCTAAAAAATAAAAAAAACTTTTTTTAAAAAAAAACCAAGAAAGGTAGGTGCGTTTTATACTCCGGTGCGTCTTATACTCTGAAAAATATGGTATATTTTTGTCAGTTTAACAAATGCTTGGATATTTAGCCTCTGTTGCTATTATGAAATTGCCCAAACTTGTTATTTTTTTTCATGATCTTATTTTTTCCAAAGAAAATTTATAAATGTTCAACAGAAATTTCAGATAATAATAAAAATAAATCTTATATTGCCCTTTGTAATACCAGACTATGAGGGTGGAGGTTCATTCTCCGAGCTTGTGGGTTGGTTTCTGAATGTTTTGTTACCAGGCTAGGTAACATTAGACCCTGATCTGCTGTGACCTCATCATCACAAGATTTAGTGACCACACAAGGCCCTTACACTGACACTGACATCCCCTGAATTCTGCTGAAGATGTTACCTAGCCTGGTAACAAAACATTCGGAAACCAAACCTACAAGCTTGGAGAACTAATCTCCACTCTCATTCTACACCCGAGCTACAGATATTCACTACTATCACATACCAGACTATTTTTTAGTTTTATGTATTAAATGGCTAATGGCTGTTATTTGAAAAGATAGCTTTGCACTTGGTCTCCATGGAATCCCCAAATCTCTCCCACTGGCCAATGCCATTTCTTCTATTCTCCAAGATATTAGTCTGTTTGACTCAGAATTTCTTGTGTGAGGCCAGTTAAACTTTTAAAACCTAGTTTCCCATTTTTTTAAAAAATATTATTTTTATTTTATTATATAAAATATAAAATACAAAAGAAAGAAAGAAGAGAAAATAGGAAATTAAGGGCGGGAACGGGGAAAAGGGGATGTAAAATACAAGGGGGAAGAGGAAAAAAAAAGAAAATGAGGCATTGAGTTCCAACTCTTCCTAGCACAGTACAAGATAAACACACTCCAGCCTCAACTTTTTGCTTTTACACATTAATATATAACTAGCTATTTCTATAACACCAAATCTTTCTAGTCAACAAAACCAAGATCAAAGTTTCATTTTTTTTCTTCACAAGCACAAATTCCAGAAGTGATATCCAAATAAGAACATATTTTCCTCTTTAAATAAGGTAATCAGTTTAACCATTCCTGCTTTATATTCCTTGGTATGGAAATAAATGTATTTCCGTTTGCACCCAGTAATTTTTATGAACTGTCACCATTTTTATTTACAAAATACATTGTATTATTTCAAATTTTTTGGCCTAAAAAAAGGGGGGGATCTTTTTTCCCCCTTTCATCCTCCTTTTTTCCTTCAAAGTACTAAACTTTTTAAAAACAAAAAAGGCACTTTTTTAAAGTCAAAACTTTCTAATACATCTTATTCTTTAACTTTAACATACAAGCTTTAAATTTCAACATTGCATTTAGCTCCCTCCCTCCAAACTACCCTTATAGAATAATTATTTTTTTCCTTTATAAACATCCTTTTTAAAATACAAAGTTTTTCTTTAAACTGGTACATCATTTTCTTTTACTTTCTCAAATACATTTTCAATACCTTTTGCCTACTTTAAGAGTTACTTAAGCATTATATATATGTAAAAAAAAAATACATTTGCAAATTTTGGATTAAACCTTTCTTTCAGTTGCACATATCAAGCATAGAAAAATGCATCTTGATTCCAGTTTAACTCATTAAGTTTAAGTCACTCCTTCCAGCTTATCTTCATGGAGTAAAACCTTTTTCTTTTCTGGAAGTATCAAAGACTTGTCCTTTCTTTTTATCATGAGATCCTCAACCTTGTTAATGTCCTTAAAGAAAAAGTCCCAAATTTTTCTATTTTCTCAAAGCTCTTCTTTCAGTTGTGTTAAGAGGTTTACATTTGAACCATAGTAGTGAGGGTGAAAATGAAAGTTAATATCTGGCTCTTCCAAAGCTGCGATATACTCCTCTGCATTTTTAGCTACTTGTGAAGTTGCCTCAGGAGTTGGTAACATTCTCCACATGTTTGCGTCTCAGAAGTTCTTTGAGAAGATTTTTTTATCCTCAGAGAACAACTGATCCACAAATTGACATATTTTATTTAGAGACCTTTCAAATATATATCTATTTTTTTTAAAATATACTTTATTGAATTTTTCCATAATAAAAAGAAAATATACAATCTCTATCTCCTTCAGAGGTACAGTGTTTATACAATTTGGTGAATCATACGTTAAATAAACTTCATCCTTAGCTATACAATATTCTATGCAGTATAACTCGAATTCGAGTACAAAACAAGTCATATCCTAAAATCATGTTTTTATCTTGTTCTTCAACCAATTGTACCAATTTCCCCATACTTCATAATATTTAGATTTCTCCTCATTGTTTAACTCACTCGTCAATTTTGCCATTTCTGCGCACTCTAGGATTTTGTTTATTAGTATTTCTTCTGAGGGTATGGATTTATTTTTCCAGTATTTCGCAAAGGCTAGTCTAGCCGCGGTTGTAATCTGGATTATGAGTTGTGTTTTGTTGTTATTGAGGCCACCTTCGGTTATACCCAGGAGGAAAATTTCTGGAGCTAGGACTATCTCCTGTCCCGTTATTTCACAAAGCCAGTTACGAATTTTTGACCAAAACTTTTTGGTCTCAGGACAGGTCCACCATAGATGATAGAAGGTGCCGACCGTTTTTCCACATTTCCAACACGTGGCTGAGAGATTTGGAAACATTTTCGCTAACCTAGCCAGTGCTAGGTACCACCTGTGTAGCATTTTATAATGGTTTTCTCTAAATGTTGCTGATTTCGTTATTTTATAGTTCCTATTCCAGGCTATCTCCCAGTCGTTAAAATTTAATCTGTATCCCAGGTTTTTTCCCCAAATATTTAGCTGATTTTTTGCTATGATCTCTGCCCTATCCTCATCTAATAGGAAGTTATATATTTTTGTTAGCATTTTCTTGTCTATTCCCCAAATAATTTTATCAAAATTTCCATATTTAGCTTCTATACCAAATTTGTCTCTATCTTTTTGGAATCTTGAATTAATCTGCAGATAGTTCCACCAATCCAAGTTGAAACCCTGGTCCCTCAATAAATCCAAAGGTTTGAGCTTCCCTTCTTCATCAAGAATATCCTTATATGTGCCCAATTTATAATCATCTCTCCTGTTTGGGGCCGTCAACGCTTCCATAATAGAAAGCTAGTTGGGTACCTTAGTATAAATCCTCTGTCTAATTTCCTCCCACGTGCGAATAAGAGTCTCCCTAATTTTGTGTTTATGAAAGTAGGATTTTTTCTTGTTCTTTGTATCCCACAGGTGAGCATGCCATCCTTCTAATAGGTCATATCCTTCTAATGTCAGGATTCTCCTATTTTGTAGCTTGATCCACTCCTTGATCCAAATTATTTTCGCCGCCTTTTGATATATTTCCCAATCAGGGAGCCCGAATCCTCCCAAATTTCTTTTCCCTTGGAGTATCTTAAAGGAGATCCTCGATTTCTTACCCTCCCATAGGAAATTTCTAATGTGTTTATTCAAGTCCAGAAAGAATTTTTTATCTAAGGTTATTGGGATATTTTGAAATAGGAACAGAATTTTAGGTAAGATGTTCATTTTAATCGCTGCTATTTTACCAATAGAGACAGTTTTAGCCTTTTCCATCTTTCAAGGACTTGATATATTTTCTGCAGTAGGGGGATATAATTGTCATCTTTTAATGAGGAGAATCTTGCAGTAATCCATATTCCCAAATATTTTATTTTCTTAACTGCCTGGAGGCCTAATAAGTCTTCCAATTCCTTCTTTTGTGGATCTGTCATGTTTTTCACTATTATTTTGGTTTTTTTCCTATTGAGTTTAAGGCCCGCCACTTCTCCATAATCCTGTATTTCCTGCATTAGTTTTAAACCGGTTTCTAATGGATCTTCTATTATGAGGGCTACGTCGTCTGCAAAAGCTTGGGTTTTGAATATTTCCTTCCTGATCTTTAATCCTTTAATTTCTTTATTGGCTCTGATCTTTCTAAGTAGCACCTCTAGTGCCAGAATATAAAGTACGGGGGATAGGGGGCATCCCTGCCTCACTCCTTTTTGGATCTGAAATACCTGAGTTCTGTCTCCATTCACTAATATGTTTGCCCTCTGTTTATGGTAAATATTCTCGATCACCTTCCTAAAATTCGTCCCGAATCCCATTAGGTCAATTTGATTAATCATAAAAGTCCAATTCAAATTGTCGAATGCCTTTTGGGCATCGACAAACATTAGGGCCAGCTGTTTTTCAGGATGTTGTTCATAGAATTCTATGGTGTTCAATACTATTCTCAAGTTGTCTCTGATCTGTCTCCCTGGTAAAAAACTGTTTTGATCTTTGTGGATCCACCGATTTAAAATTTTTTTGAGCCTCTCCGCAATTATGTTCATGAACAGTTTGTAATCTGCATTCAGCAATGAGATGGGTCTATAATTAGATATCTGCTTCGGGTCGGCACCTTCTTTCAGTATGAATGTCAAATATGCTTCCCTCCAGGTATCTGGTATTGTTATACCAGCTAGGGCCTCATTAAATATTTCTAATAGTTCTAGTTTCAGGGCTTCATCAAATTTTTGATATATTTCCCCAGGGAGACCATCTGGGCCTGGGGTTTTGTTCTTCTTTATTTTAGAGAGGGCAGTTTTTAATTCCTCTATAGTGATCTTTTCGTTCAACATTTCCTTTTCTTCTTCAGTGATTTGAGGTAAGCTGGCTTCCAACAAATACTGTTCTACCTTGTTTGACTCAATTTCTTCGTTTTTGTATAGGCATTCGTAAAATTTTCTTATGCTTTCTAATTTATCTTCTTCCTTCGTCAGAAGGTTACCCTGAGAGTCTTCTAATACTAATATTTGATTTTTTTCCTTCTCTTTTTTTAATTTATACGCCAGCCATCTCCCCGACTTATTAGCGTTCTCAAAACAATAATGTTTGGATCTTTTTATTTTTTGTGCCATCTCCTCCTGGTCCAATAAATTCAGTCTGTGTCTCGCCATCGACCACTGTTGTTTAATCGCCTCATCTCCCGGGCATTGCTGGAGTTCATCTTCAGCTTGTAATAGCTTTTTGGTAAGCTCTTCTCTGATCTTCTTTTTTCCTTATTTTTGAAGGCTGTATATGAGATGGCTACCCCTCTCACATAAGCCTTCATGGTGTCCCAAACAATTTCTTTGGCTATCTCTTGGTTCCCGTTTTCTATAAAAAAGCACTTGACTTCTTCGTTCAGTTTCAGTGTAAACTCTTTATCATTTAGCAGGTTGGTCCTTAAACTCCATCTTTGTTGTTTTCTCTTGGTATCGTGGTGCCAACTAACCAAGAAACTTATGGTCTGCCCAGGCATTTGTACACATATCAACCTTTTTAATTTCTAGGCCCAGTTTCCTGGAAGCCCAGACCATATCTATTCTAGACCAAGAGTTCTGTGGCATTGAGTAAAATGTATATTGTCTATCCTGGGGGTGTAAAGTACGCCACATATCTATTAGATTTATCTCGTCCACCAAGTCAAAAAAGGTCTTTGGTAAGGGAGATCTTTTATTCTTTTTAATTATATCACTTTTATAATCTTTATTTGGGTCAACAATTCCATTAAAGTCCCCTAGCATGCATATTTCATTATGTGCCCATTTTGCCAGCTGTTCATGCAATTTACAATAGAATTTCCCTTATTTTTTGTTTGGGGCATAAACCCCTACCAATAACATCTTAGAATTACCTCTCGTTATTTCTACTATTAGTATTCTCCCTTTTTCATCCTTATATTTACATTCTGCTTCTATTCCTTTCTTCACATAAATAGCAACCCCCCTTTTTCTTTTCTCGGCTAATGAAAGAAATACTTTACCAAATTTAGTATAATTTAGATAATTGGCTTCATCTTTTTTTATATGCACCTCCTGAATACAGATTATATCGGGATTCTGTTTTGCCAATTTCGACAATATTATCTTTCTCTTTTTATAATCATTTAAGCCATTCACGTTTAACGATAAGATCTTTGTATCGTTCATTCCTGATGTTGGTCTCTGGTCTCTAGTTTTTGTTTACCTTTAAAGTTACTGCTCTTACTGGTCTGATTTTTTTCCCTTTTTCTTCTGTGTCTTCCTTTTTCGTCTCCTCTTCTATATCTTCCCTTGTGCTTTGTTCTTGAGATGTCTCTTCTTCCGTATTCGCTGTTTCGATTTCCTCCTTACTAATTTGTTCCTCTTCCCCTCCCCTTAATTGATCTAGGAAGTCTTGGGCAGCACTTAAACAGTCGATTTTAATTTTCCTCCCTTGCCATGATATTAACATTCCTTCTGGCAAGAGCCACCTAAATATTATGCTTCTCCTATTTAGTTGATTTGTCAGAAATCTGTAGTTTTTTCTCCTTTCCCTCACTCTCCTTGGGATTTGTTTTAAGATATTCACTTCTATTCCCCCATAGATATTTTTTTCCTCCCGGGCTATATTATACAGAATGTCTCTCACTTTTTTTCTAGCGAACCGAACGTGAACCTCTCTAGGGAGCCTGTTTCTTCTCACGTAATTTGTTTGAACTCTGTACACCTCGTCAATCTCTCGAATTATTTCCTGCTTGTCTTGTTGAAGGGTCTCTGCGATCAACTTGGCCATCTTGTCTTCTAGGTCCTCTTCTTTGTCTTCCAATATGTTTTGGAATCAAAGGTAAAACGAGGCCTTATCAATCTTGAGTTGTATCAGGGCGTCTTCTGTTTCTTTGTTCTGCGCCAACAGAGTTTGATCAACTATGTCCAAGTTCTTCTTGTTTTTTTCAATCCTTTGTTCTGCTTTTTGAATTCTATTCTCATTACTGGCAATATAAATTTGAATCTCATTCATTTTGGAATCAAGTGCGTGTATGTCTAATTTTAATTCAGAATGACTGTTCAAAAGTTTCTCTTGCATCGCAAGCATGATTTCTTGTATTGATAGCAGAGACGATTGTACCGTTTGCAGCGTTGGGGTTACTGGGGGTTTATCTGTTTTCTGGAGACCTTCTACTGATTTCTGGGTGGCTGGGGATGACATTGCTAACGTGGGAATGGATGGCACTTTTTTACCGGTTTTTGCAATTGTTGATGTCAGACTTGCCATTTCTTTCAAAAGTGATTTTTGGTCTCTTATTATATTCTCTATCTTTCTCCAGATAATCATCCAGTGGCACTTGCCACTTTTTGCTCCGGGGCACTATCTTGAATCCTTGTTAACCTCCTTTATTAATTCCCAGTAAACTCTTAATAAATTTCAGTTAATGCTTAATTTCTAAATTACTATAATAGGATAGTTCAACGTTTCCAACAAACAACAATCACTACCTATATAATTCTTATATAGCTAAATTCAACCTTAATATAAATATTAATATAAATAAATTAATAAGTTAATAAGTTCTCTCTGTAGTTCTTATATATCTAGATTCAAGCCTTAGTATAAAATGTTAATATAAATAAATTACTAAATACTACCCGTAGGAATAAGTATTCTAAATTAGATAAATTAGATAAATATGACTAGATAGATATATATATAGATATAATAAATTAATTCATTAAATACAAATCTAAGTCCTTATTTATAAATATGTCTAATGGCTATTAGATAGAATCTTATACTTAATTTATATTTAATATATACTTAATTTATATATTTCTATATTCTATATTTCTTAACAATTAACGGTTCTAATTAATAGTAATTTTAAAAGTCGAAGTTCAAGTGTTAGAATCACAAATGCTCAAAAAGAGGAGGAGGGAGAATAAATATAAGTGTGTATATGTTGTTATATAGTGTTCACGAAGTTGTAAATCTTCACCTCGCCACTCTACTGGATTCCGGCACTTCTCAATGATGAATCTCACTGCTAGAGCATCTCCTTGTCAGTCCTCTGCTGTCTCACTCTTTCAGTTCAATGGGCGCACTTCCTGTTTCGCTGAAGCTCTCAAGAACAAATCACAAGTTTCTCCTGTTTACTTTCCACCTCGTTCGCCAAACACAGCGCCAACCACACCGATAGTCTTTTCTTTTCCCTCTCACCGCACCGTCCAGAGCTCTTTATAAAGGTGATCTGCTCCCTCCGTATCTCTCGTCGGCTTGTCGGGTCTCCGTAGTTGCAATCTGCTCTACCCTCTCCGTCGCCGCCTCTCACTGAACCAAGCACTCCTCTCCCGACTCCACCGACCTCCTCTTTCAATGCTCAATCACTCCAGGGTATGGGAATGTGGCTTTAAATCTGACACGGCACCTCCGATCTCCTTCTTAGCTTCCCGTCTTTTGCTGGCTATTGCAGCTTCAGGCCCGCCATCAAATGGCCGGCTCACCACGTTGGATCGACAGAGCCGCCCGGTCTAGCGGGAAATGGTCGCACCCCACTTTCCCACTCGCCTGGCTTCCTCTTTTGTCCGCAGGACTCTCTGGGTCCCATGCCCCCAAAGGGATCCCCAAAACGCGGTGATAAGAGGTGTTGAGGAGCAGCGATCACTCACTCAACACCCTATCGCTGCAAGTCACCAACCGGAAGTCTCAAATATATATCTAATACTTTGCTCCACCATCTTGGCTTCCTCTTTTAATCATAATCAGAAGATTTTAGCCACCCACAGCTGAGTGTCAAACCCCCACACGCTGCAACACTTCAGGCAAAATAAAGAACTCGAACATCAGCTGTTCAATGCGTGAGTCGTTTAATTCCTCCAGCGTACAACGATGCTGGTGGGTGAATTTAGTGCAACATGCATAAAGTCGGCGTTGGGAGCGGCTGCCTCCCAACCCCTTTTAAATCCTCGCGCCACCGAAATGGACACCCTTCCGGCTAGTGCGGCCACAGCGCATGTGCACAGGGCCATGGCGCCGAAAGCGGGCGAGACGCGGCAGAGGCCAGCAATTCCTAACCCGGCCGCTGCGTGACCGACCGCCTGTGTTAAGCTAACACCCCCCTTCACCCAGTGTGTGTTTGCCCCAGCCCCACCCTGGTCTTTGCCGCATTGCCGCTGATGTGTAGCAAGCCTCCAGGTGACTGTCCAGGATGTCGGGACCAGGCTGCTACGTGGTGAGTTGTCGAGGGGCTCTCGACAGGCGGCTCCCCCTACCAAGGCTGCTCCTGGAAGATAGAAATGAACATGTCAACAGCAGGTTTAAACGAGAGAAACACCCCCCTTTACAGCCCGGGTTTATGTGGATGATGCGCCTGGAAGCGCCTGATTAACCGATTAGCCTTCATGTTAACAGCACTAACCCAGGAGGCGTCCTTGAATGGGTACCCCTTCCATTTAACTAAATACTGCGTTTTACCCCTCCTGTATCTAGAATCCAGGAGTTCCTCAATTTCATACTGATTCCCATCCACTGGCCCAGGTCTGGGTAGAGTGTTTCGTACTGCAACAAGTGGTTTAAGGAGGCTGCTATGAAACACTGGGTGAACCTTACCCAACAAAGGGGGTAGTTTTAGTTCCACGGTCACCGGATTAATAACCCGTATCACAGGAAAGGGGCCCAGATACTTTGGTCCCAATTTCCTACTAGGTGTACGGAGTTTTAAGTATTTTGTCGATAAATAAACTTGATCTCCTACTACGAACGGTCTATAGTCAGCTCGTTTTTTATCCGCTTGGTACTTGTATGTCTCTGTTGCTTTATCTAAAGCTTTTCTTATGTGTGGCCATTGTTCCCAGATGTGGGTAGCCCATTTATCGGGTGATAGCTCCTTCTGTTTCTGTAGATCCAATTCAGGTACTGCGGGGAATTCTTTGCCTGACACGACTCGGAAAGGAGTATACCCAGTACTACTATGAACAGCATTATTGTATGCTATCTCAGCAAACGGGAGTAATTCCGACCAATCGGACTGTTGATACGACACGTAACAACGTAGATATCGTTCTACCAGCGCGTTTGCTTTTTCGGCCGCTCCATTGGTGCATGGATGGAAGCCTGAACTCAGTCCTTGTGACGACCCTATCATTTTTACGAACAAGCGCCAAAATCGTGAGGTAAATTGGACACCTCTATCCGAGATGATACGCTGCGGAGGCCCGTGTAACCGGTAAATATGCCATATGAATAGCTTGGCTAATTTGCGAGCCGACGGTAATCCAGGACATGGGATGAAATGAGCTTGTTTCAAAAAGAGGTCCACCACAGTCCATATCACTGTGTTACCACCACTCTCCAGAAGATCTACGATGAAGTCCATGGCGATTTCATCCCAGGGTCGTGTGGGTTCTGCTACACTTTGCAAAAGACCAAGGGGTTTTCCCGTCCGAGGTTTCGCCACCGCATATATTCTACAACTGTTCACATATTGTTCAACATCTTTTCGTAAGCGTGGCCACCAAAATTGGTGACGTACGAGATGCAAGGTTTTTAGAAAGCCGAAGTGACCTGCCGCTTTAGTGTCATGACAACGGTATAAAACAGACTGTCGCAAGGCCTCAGGAATGTACAGCTTATCCCCCACCCAGTCAAACCCATCTCGTCGGGTCACCTCTTGTCTATGTTCTGTGAGCCAGGAGTAGCTAGTCGTCGGCTTAGCTCTTCTTTCCACGTAGAATCGAGACCGGTATGGAATGTTTGGCAAACCTGTTGTTTCTCTGGTACCATTGCTTGTACCACCTCTTCCCTTTTACTATCGAATTGTGGTAAACGAGACAGTGCATCCGCCAGGAAATTCCGCCCACCTGGGACATACCGCAACGTGAAGTCAAAGCGTTGAAAATATTGCGCCCACCGAACTTGTTTCGGGGACAGCCGTCTAGGATTCTGTAAGGCCTCTAAATTTTTATGGTCTGTCCACACCTCAAAGGTGATCCCACTACCTTCTAACAGGTGGTGCCACGTAAGCAAGGCCCAATGTACTGCAAAGGCCTCCTTTTTCCAGATCGCCCAATGTCTTTCAGTAACTGTGAACTTGCGTGATGTGTACGCACATGGATGAAGCTCCCCGTCCGGGGTTTTTTGCAGTAACACCGCGCCGACAGCTACGTCACTAGCATCTGCTTGTACAATGAAAGGCAAGGTGGGGTCTGGATGTCGTAAGATAGGCGCTTGTGCGAATAATCCTTTCAATGCCTCGAAAGCTCTCTGGCAGTCTGGCGTCCAGCAGAGCACCTGCCCCGGCCGTGCTTTCATCCCCGATGCCTTTGTATGTAACAGGTCAGTTAATGGAAGGGCTATATGGGCAAAAGCGGGGATGAATTGCCGGTAGAAATTAGCGAACCCCAGAAAGCTCTGTAACTGCTTCCGTGTAGTAGGTGCTTGCCATTCTAAAACCGTGCTCACCTTTGTTGGGTCCATCTCCACTCCAGCCCCAGATATGCGGTAACCCAGATAATCCAGTTTCGTACAGCGGAACTCACACTTTGAGAGTTTGACGAACAATTTTGCACGGAGTAACTTAGACAACACCTGTCGCACTAACGTAATGTGTTCCTCCATTGTCTTGGTATAGATAAGGATATCATCAAGGTAGACAAGAACTCCCCGATATAAATGTTCATGTAGTACCTCATTTATCACCTGCATAAACACAGCTGGGGCACCTTGTAGGCCGAAAGGCATAACACGGAATTTATAGCTCCCTAGTGGGCAATTAAAGGTTGTTTTCCACTCGTCACCAGGCCTTATTCATACTCGGTAATACGCCTCCCAAAGATCTAATTTTGTGAACACCCTCCCAGTCGACAGGGTAGCCAGGAGATCTTTCATTAACGGAAGGGGATAGAGGTGCTCAACACAAACAGCGTTGAGATTACAGAAGTCCACACAAAGACGTAAACCCCCGTCCTTCTCCCAGAACAATACAGGTGCGGCCAAATGGGAACGACTGGGTTCAATAAAGCCCCTGGCTAGGTTTTTATCAATATAGCATCTGACTTCTTCTAACTCGGGCTTAGTCATCGCATACATACGTGGTTTGGGCAAAGTAACACCCGGTTTTAGTTCTATAGCACAGTCGGTGGATCTATGGGGTGGTAAACGTTCACACTCCTCCTCCTTGAATACTGCCTCAAGGTCCTTATACACATCGGGATATGTCATTGGGGTTACGTTAACTAGACCCCCCCACCTGTGGTTTTTCTTGGCCACTTGGAGTCTCTGGTTCCGGTTCAGGACCCACACTTAATCGAAGTCGTCGGAACCCCCCTTCCCACCATATGGTGGGCCTCCACTTGTCTAACCATGCAAGGCCTAATATCACAGGCTCTATCATAGAGTCAACAATCACAAAACGAATGGTTTCCCAATGTTCTCCAATGCCCAGGATGACCAACTCAGTTACTTGGGTTGCAGGTTTTCCCCCCAGTAACGACCCGTCCATCTGCTCAAATCGTATGGGAGCTGGTAGGGTTAGTATACGAAGACCCAGGTCCATGGCAAGAGATTTCCGCATGAGACACCGATTACAACCGGAGTCGATCAGAGCGCCCTGTTGGGCTGTTTTCAAAGTGTGAGGATGCCTGAGTATAACAGGAATAATGAAGGGCCGTATTGGATCACTCACCATAGAATCAAGAGGAGCGTTGTCATCACTAATTTCCGAGGCTCTCTGGACGGTATCCTGTTCAGGTGGCTTCTCGGTATTCAGTCAATGGCCTCGAACTGCTGTTGGTGTAGTCGTTCTGGACCAGTCAGATGAGGACCGAGCCCGTTCCCATCCTCTGGTTACCGTTGGCGTGCTTTTGGTGGTCTGTACGGCTGGTAAAGAGCAGTCGGCTGCTCGATGGCCTAACTGATTACAACGAAAACATCGGATCGACCCCCGCCTGACAGGCACCAAGGAACGAGGTGGAGACACAGTGGGTGTCGGAGGACCTGACGGCTTTTCTGCACCACGCCGAGGAGGTAAGGGATAGTTAACCACTCCCCGGGTATGGAACTTCCGTAAACCGACGTCCAGATCTACTGCAGCACTAAAACAGTCCGCTAATTTAGGAGCTAATCCCCGATATACACAAGCCTGCCTTAGGTCTCTATCTAATCCTAACCGGAACTGGTGTACTAACAGCCGTTCAGGCCAAGCACGTAGCCGTCTAGCCACAGTGCGAAATTCCTTAACATACTGTCTTGCGGGCCTTCCACCCTGTCTCAGTGCTACCAGTTCCCCTTCCAGCAGCTGTGTTCTTGATTGATCCTCGAAGCGTGCACGCAATGCCTCCAGAAATAACCCCACACTAGTTAATTCGTTTGCATGATCGCTATGGAGATCAGCGACCCAATCCGCCGCTTCACCTTTCAGTACAGTAGTGATAGCCACTACTATGGCCCACTGCGATGGGTACAAGTGGCCATATAAATCCATGTAACTTAAGACTTGGCTTATAAACAGGGACACTCTATCTGCGCTCCCATCAAAGGTTGCCTGTATAGTGGGAGGGCCCCAGGGTTGATGGTGGGGTTGGCCTACTGCAGGTACCCAGGCAGGGCCCGGGACCCCGAACCGGATATCCTGGCCAGTCCTGTGCGGGGCTCCTTGTTGTTGGTCTAGCCGACCACCATCTGGCCCCCCCTGGGCTGCCCCTGCTGTTGGGGAGCTGACTGACGTCGTCCATGTGAGGATGTTGGGGGTGGTCCAGATACTTGGGAGGCCCTATTGTCAAGCCTGACTTTCGGGCTGACCAACCAGAAGCGAGACTCAGTGCTACTCCGGGGCTCCCCCCGCCCTTGCCAGGTGTCCTGTGTAGGCACCCATGGTTGCCATGAATGTGCGTCTCTAAAGCTTGCCTCACCAAACTTCTCGTGCAGAACGTCCAATGTGGAGGCCCCCAGTCCTGTGGAGTAACTCGGGTCATCCTCGTCCAGCCATCGCCTCTCTCTCCACCCCTGAAAAGAGGGCTCGCTTGTCGGGGCCGTCAGCTGTCTGGTTTCAGTTGTAGCGGGGCTTGGCCACCATTCCCCTTTTTCAAGCCTCCCAGAGCTGGAGACAGCCGCCTCTACGTCTGCCGCCACTGACTGTGGCGGCTTTTCCTTTGGACGAACCGCCAGCAACACCCCGTCATCCTCCTCCTGGGCGGCGACCGCAGAGCCTGCTTCCGCGTCTTCTACCGTATCGTCTACCCCCGGCAACCCAACTGTCGTGCCTTCCACCATGCTTAGTGCGCCCCAGCCGCTCGTACCGGATTGGTGGTAGAACGCCGACTTTCCTGTCAAACCCCCACACGCTGCAACACTTCAGGCGAAATAAAGAACTTGAACGTCAGCTGTTCAATGCGTGAGTCATTTAATTCCTCCAGCGTACAACGATGCTGGTGGGTGAATTTAGTGCAACATGCACAAAGTCGGCGTTGGGAGCGGCTGCCTCCCAACCACTTTTAAATCCTCGCGCCACCGAAATAGACGCCCTTCCGGCTAGCGCGGCCACAGCGCATGCACACAGGGCCATGGCGCCGAAAGCGGGCGAGACGCGGCAGGGGCCAGCAATTCCTAACCCGGCCGCTGCGTGACCGACCACCTGTGTTAAGCTAACACCCCCCTTCACCCAGTGTGTGTTTGCCCCAGCCCCACCCTGGTCTTTGCCGCGTTGCCGCTGATGTGTAGCAAGCCTCCAGGTGACTGTCCAGGATGTCGGGACCAGGCTGCTACGTGATGAGTTGTCGAGGGGCTCTCGACACTGAGAAGATCAAACTATCAATTACTACAACAGTAAACTAAAATCACGGCTTTCAATCTTTATCTTTCTCCATCAGCTTTTCTTTTCTTGGCCCACTTCTTTATTTGGCTTGCCTTAGCAGCCTTCTTCCTTATTCTTTAGGACAGCCCCCAAACAGATTGCAACCTCTCTCCTCTCAGCTTTTGGCATGCAGACAGTTTCGGAGTTCAACTCCAAAAGCAATCTGCCAGCTTACAACTGTATTGAAGGGTTCCCAGGGGAAGTTCTTTGACACATCCTGACCGGGTGGCAGGGGTGAAATGTTACCGGTTCACTCCGGTTCGGCTGAACCGGTAGTGATAAAAATCTACTGGTTCAAGTGAACTGATAGTAAAAAAAAAAAGCTACTGGTTCGGTTGAACCGGCAGTTTAAAAAGCTAAGTAGAACTGGTACTTAGCTACTGGTTTGGGCGAATCAGTAGTTAAAAGAAGCTACTGGTTCCTCCGAACCAGTATTTCCAATGATCAGCTGTGCCGCGGGGTTTAGCTTTGCTAGAAAGCAGGATTTCCTGCTTTCTAGCAAATCTAAATTGCACAGCACAGCTGATTTCCCCCCTTGCTGTTCTACTTACCTTCCCAAGCCTCCTTTTGGTGCGTACTGCGCATGTGCTCACACACACAGTGTGCGTTTGGTGCACACTGCGCATGCACACCTAGTGTGCATTTGGCGCGCGGCGTGCTTGCGCGGCCAGCAAACGGGTAGCAAACTGGTTTGGATTTCACCACTGTCGGGTGGGTCATAAAAGTGGATGGGATATCAATCCCTTCAGTTAGAAGGCAGAAGAGCAACACTCCAGGGAGAAATCCTTTGGAGATCTCGCCCCGTGCATGTGTTCAGTTAGCCATATTCCCAGGAAGTCTTCATTTTCCCCGTTTTTATACTATTCTTTATCATCTTATTGGAAGAAAGTAGGCTCTTGTATATGATTCTTTGATGCTTTCAAAATATTTTTTCAACACCAGTCTTTATATCTAATGGCAGGGCAGTTGAGATTACTCATGATTTATATACTCTCAGTCCAGTTAGACAAATAAAACATGCTTGCTTGTTTGTAAACTTGGCAATATTATACCTTACAAATAGTTCAACTATGTCGTAGTTGTAGAGAAACTGATGGTTTCATTCTTCGCAGTATTTGTTTTTGGATGCTAGTCCTTTAAAATATTGGAAAATTGTGTCATTGGTTGTTCTTGTCAGTAGTTCAAGATGGCAGCATTGAAATTTTTAATGTACAAAAATTATATGGTTGTAAAGTTTGTGACATGTATGTGCTAGACCAGGGGTGAAATACTCTGAAGTCTGCTACTGGTTCGCTTCACATTTGCATGTGCGCCAAATGTGCACTTTGCGAGCATGCACCCTGGAGGCACTAAGAAGCCTTTACTGAGTCTGCAAAGGTAAGTAGAATAGCGAGGGGGGAGGAACAGCTGTTCCACATGATTTAGATTCGCTAGAAAGCAGGATTTCCTGCTTTCTAGCGAATATAAATCGGGCCGCACAGCTGATTATCGCACAGCTGATCGTCGGAACTTTTTTTTTTACTTTTTAAGCAATTTTTTACTACTAGTTCAGGTGAACCAGTAGCATTTTTTACTACCAGTTCAGGCAAACCGGCCCAAACTGATAGCATTTCACCCCTGTGCTAGGCGCTTCTTCAATTGTTCCTGAACAAGGCAAACTGATTATATTGACTTTGTATGGAAAACTAAATACTGAGTTGTGCCAAAAAAAATGAAATATACTTTTTTCCACCATTAACTACGATGTATGCAAATGAAAGATTTTTGTTACCCATTTTATTTCTCTTCCGCTAAAAATTGTACAGAATTTTTTATTCTAATAAAAGTTTTATATGTCCTCTTTTGCACATCTTTATAATCATATATCAGTATTGGGTTTTTTTTGGTTTAATGTTTTTTGGTTTTTTTATTTTGCTTAATATTGTATTGGGGTTTTTTTTTTTTTTTGTTACTTTACTGAACCACAACAATATAGTTGAAGAAACCCAATGTAAATTGCACTCCTTTAGAGATTAGAATACTGAAGCAGAAGGTAAACATTATTAGAGGTCAATGGAGAATTATAAATGTATATAAACTTATCTAAACATAATAGTGGACACTCCCTGTGGCACCTGATAAACTCTGTATGCTACCAGATTCTAGTTTTTAAGTACTCAATTAAAATGCTCTAAATTCTTTTAATTAAATTTTAAGATATGTAGGTTAATGGGCTGCAAAGCAAATCCCCACATCTTGCCATAATCTCCTTATTTCTTGGAAAGTAAACACGGAGGGCCTTCTTTTATTTAGCTGTTGTTGACTTGAATCTTGATATGCTGACCTAAACTCATTTCCCTCTCTAGAGTTGAAAAGTCAAGATTAGCTGTTTTAACCCTTGTGTTACATCCTGCAATAATTCAGATACATTTTATGAAAGATGTGTTTATGAAAATTATTCCTAGGAAAGAACGTCCTATAAATTACTTTTGATAGTCATTCAAATAATATTCTTCAGAAAATCAGTGGTAAAAGCTGTAAAAATTAGCAACAGTAAAATGTTGACTATTCAAGTGACACAAGATTATATGGAGAAAGAATAGATTGTTATATAGGGCAATATGTTCTAGAATAAAGATATAGTTTTATTTCAAAGAGATAAGCTAACATAGTCATTACAATTTGACTATTGGAGATATTTCTCCATGATCTGTCCACACCATATTAACTGGAATTATTTATTTTAGTAAGTACATGTTGCAGTCTTCCAATACTGTAATCTCAGAAACCCAGGTGGTCAAGGCCTCAAGAAGTGATCAACAAATGGCCCTCCAATGACCAGTTAAGACTCCACCCCACAGTGCCCTGAAGATAGCCACCCTCAGTCTCCCAAACAAACAGCACACATAGTACCAGGAAAGTCCACAGGGCAAAGTCCAGGCATAAGACAAATGGCAATCCTCAGGGCAAAGACAATGTACAAAGCAAAGACAGTTCTCAAAGTCCACAGGACAAGGGTAATACAAACAGCAGTCCTCAAAGCAAAGACAAAAAGCAGACCTCAAAGCAAGGCAAGAAGGCATGAGTCAAAGCTGAGGGAGTGTAATCCAAAACAAACAATTGGTCCTGGCAAAGACTAACTCCCCACGGCTTCTCCTTAAGTTACTTCACTCCAGGTACTCCTTGTGAGGAGGGATGGGGTGATCTTCTCCCAAGTAACCTTGCAGCCCTTCTCTGAGCTTGCTTACGCTCCAGTCTCCATGTCCTTGGATCGAGTGGAGGAGGCAGCTATTCCTCACCAGAGAGATCTGCTGCCTATCAGCACCACTGCCTGTCAGCTTGATCCTGTGTCTGTGAAGGCAGGCAGCTCTCTGTCTGGTTGACTATCTTCTCCAATGTCTGAGAGGCCTGGGACAGTGTCCTCAGCCTCTGGCCTTTCCAAACATGTCAAGGGAGATGCGCCATTCCTGTCGGACAGTTCCAGTTCCAACTTCTCCTCCGAACTGGGCTCCAATGAGGGCATGACAACCAAGTATATCAGCCAAAGAGAACTCAATGAGGATACCCTTATTTAACATTTCAGAATTTTAACATTTTGAGGCCAGATGAATTTTGATGGTTTTGTACAGTATGCTAATTTGCAATAGGAGGATGGCGCTAAAGTAGAAAAATAAATAATGTTTTCCCCACCTTTGTGGTCAGATGCAAGCTAGCCATTTTTCTCATATCCTTAAAAATAATTTTCCTTGTAAAAAGTTGTGTTTATTACTTTCTTATGCCATGCTCCTACTTTTGGGGAACACCAGTATTACATTGATGTTACTACAGTGAGGGGAAAAGTATTTGATCCCCTGCTGATTTTGTATGTTTGCCCACTGCCAAAAGAAATGACCAGTCTGTAATTGTAATGGTAGGTGTAGTTTAACAGTAAGAGACAGAATAACAACAAAAAATATCCAGAAAAATGCATTTCAAAAAAGTTATAAATTGATTTGCATTTTTATGAATGAAATAAGTAATTGATCCCCTAACAATCAGCAAGATTTCTGGGTCCCAGGTGTCTTTTATACAGGAAATGAGCTGAGATTAGGGGCACTCTCTTAAAGGGAGTGCTCCTAATCTCAGTTTGTTACCTGTATAAAAGAAACTTGCCCACAGAAGCAAGCAAGCAGTCAGATTCCAAACTCTTCACCATGGCCAAGATCAAAGAGCTGTCCAAGAATGTCAGGGACAAGATTGTAGACCTACACAAGGCTGGAATGGGCTGCAAGAGTATTGCCAAGCAGCTTGGTGAGAAGGTGACAATGGTGCGATTATTCATAAATGGAATAAACACAAAATAACTCAATCTCCCTCGGTCTGGGACTCCATGCAAGATCTCACCTCATGGAGGTTCAGTGATCATGAGAACAGTGAGAAATCAGCCCACAACTACATTGGAGGATCTTGTCAATGATCTCAAGGAAGCTGGGACCATAGTCGCCAAGAAAATAATTGGTAACACACTACACCGTGAAGGACTGAAATTCTGCAGTGCCCGCAAGGAACCCCTACTCAAGAATGTACATGTACAGGCCCATCTGAAGTTTGCCAATGAACATCTGAATGATTCAGAGGAGAACTAGGTGAAAGTGTTGTGGTCAGACGAGACCAAAATCGAGCTTTTTGGCATCAAGTCAATTTGCCATGTTTGGAGGAGGAGGAATGCTGCCTAGGACCCCAAGAACACCATCCCCACAGTCAACATGGAGGTGGAAACATGTTGTGGAGGTGTTTTTCTGCTAAGGGGACAGGACAACTTCACAACATCAAAGGGACGATGGGTTGGGTCATGTACCATCATATCTCGGGTGAGAACCTCCTTCCCTCAGCCAGGGCTTTGAAAATGCGTCATGGATGGGTATTCCAGCATGACAATGATCCACAATACATAGCCAAGGCAACAAAGGAGTGGCTCAAGAAGAAGCACATTAAGGTCCTGGAGTGGCCTAGCCAGTTTAATCCCATAGAAAAACTGTGGAGGGAGCTGAAGGTTTGAGCTGCCAAACGTCAGCCTTGAAACCTTAATGACTTGGAGAGGATCTGCAAAGAGGAGTGGGACAAAATCTCTCCTGAGATGTGCACAAACCTGGTGGCCAACTACAAGAAACATCTGACCTCTGTGATTGCCAACAAGGGTTTTGCCGCCAAGTACTAAGTCATGTTTTGCAGAGGGGTCAAATACTTATTTCACTCATTAAAATGCCATCAATTTATAACTTTTTTGAAATGTTCACTGTTAAAATAAGCCTACCATTAAAATTACTGACTGATCTTTTTTTTGCAGTGGGCAAACGTACAAAATCAGCAGGGGATCAAATACTTTTTCCCTCAATTCCCATACCATGCAGCCTGGTCCAAGAATCCCAGAGCATAGAATAAGTAGCAGATCATCTTGGTTAAAACCTTATTTTATCTTCAGTGCAAAATAAATAAAATGGCGACCAGTAAGATCCCACAGAGTCGGTCTCCAGGTCCCGTCAGCTAAACAATGTCGGCTGGCGGGCCTGCGGGGGAGGGCCTTCTCTGTGGCTGCCCTGGCTTTCTGGAACCAATTACCTCCTGAAGTCCGGACCGCCCCCACCCTATTGGCTTTCCGGAAAGCAGTGAAGACCTGGCTCTTCCGGCAGGCCTGGGGCCGTTGATCTTGTTATAGTGATCTTGTGAGACCTGGCCACAAATTGGAGTGTATGTGTTTTAATGTTTTAATGTCTTCTTTTAACTTTTGTATGGGATATTGTTGCATTGTTTTATTCTCTGTTGTAAGCCGCCCAGAGTCCTTTGGGAGTTGGGTGGCATAGAAATGCGACTAAATACATAAATAAATAAACAAACAAACAACAAACAAACAAACAAACAATAAATAAATATTAATTACATGTTCAGCCAAAGAGTATAGAATATTGTAATATATAGATATTTGCCAATCTTCATTTTTATCCTCGGGTAAGTGTTCTCTGAAAGAACATAACTGGCCTGTGCAGGGAGCCTAATGATGAGTATCAACGGACAGTCCAAGTTCTTCTGTTTCTTTATTCAGACAATTGGATATAAGATCTATCTGTAGAGCTCCTGCATAATGTAACTTGGCATTGTACCTAGACGACATACATCGCTGTATATCTTGATGAGGAGCAAGTTATATCTGTTGTAAGAAAGACTGCATGTAATTCATAGTGTTCTTTGTCTTCAGGAAGGGATTAATGTAACCTTACCCAAATAAGTACATAAGGGAAGTATGCACACTTAATTCAAAAATCCAAATTTCCAAATTCAAGGGAAGCAGTTCTCTGAGCTGATAGTAGAAGTTCAAATTCCTCTTTTACAAGTTGTTTTTAGCTGATTGATTTGAATTTAAAAATACAGAGGCATGAGAAGGAATAGGGGAGAAAACAACTATAATGAGTTGTGTTATATTTGTGTGTGTGTGTGTGTGTGTGTGTGTGTGTTGCTCATCAACTCAGTAATACCAGAGCAGCTGGTTCCACCTGCTGGCTGAAAGATTAATTCTCTTTAGTAACTTCACTACCTACGGCCTATTCTAAGACTGAGTGATCAAATGCCCCATTTCTAACATCATACATTATTCAGAGTTGTATTCAATGTTCATCGCTTTTGAACTCGGCAATTGAATGCTAATGGTATGGAAGGAGGAAATAGAACACTTTAATTTGCTGGCCAAGAATGAAATGGATTGGTTAGAATCTTGTACAGACAGGTTTCTTCAATTCATTTATATAATAAATTGAAAGCAGAAATGATTAAATCAGAAATGATTTAATTTTCTTTGTATCAAAGTGCATTTTTGCACTTTGTATCAGATCTCCCATTTTTTAATGTGTGCTTAAAGAGCAGTGAGTTCAATATCAAGAATTTAATTGACTTGCCCTCCTGAGCAGATTCTCTCAAATGCTCTAGTCACAATTTAAAAAAATGCCATTCTGGCTACAAAAAAAATTGCAAAGTCCATGGTAACACAAAAGCTGCATTGGGCCAACTATTATCACACAACAATGTGTAAGTTGGTGGGATGTCATAATCTCTTTACTAAACAAAATGCTACAGAAGGTAGGTGGGGAGAGACTGGGGAGAAAGGTGACTGGATGCTAAAATGTATTTAGCCAGAGTTTTAGATGGAATAACAGAAGAAACTACAAATGTTTCTGGAATGTGTGGGAGTAGGAATACAGATGAGAAGCCAAACTTCTAGCAGCAATGTTTATTGCAGATAATGATTCAGTAAAACCAACATGCAACTTCCGGCTGATAGCCCCTTTTAAAGGAAAACTATCAGCCTTAACCAATAATATTAAAATATGTCCCACACCTGCATGGCAGAAGAAAAGTCCCCTTCCCCCTTCCTCAGGGAACATAATCATCCAGATACATTGGTCTACAGTGGCTTCACATCGCCTGGCGGCTCTCCTGTATTTCTGTTGGGCCTTCACAAGTTGACTGCATTCTCGACGATTCTTCAACTACATCAGATGGCTTACACATACTCTCTGGGGGCCCCTCCTGAACATATCCCTCAGTTGGAGATGGGGAAAAGCGAGACAAGCTCCGTGGCAATGGACCCTCAATAACAGGTGTTTCATTCTGTACTGGCCTCAGTCCTTCAGATACCCTTTCACTGCGTTGTTGTCCCTCTTGCTCTTCTAGATTCCCAACCCGGTTTATTTCTTCCACCTCCCTAACGACTGTCCCCCTCACTCGGCTCCGAAGCTGATCGATATGTCGGTGCCACAGGCACCCATCCTCAAGCTCCACCCGGTATGAACGGGGACCCGTAACATCTGTAATCTGTGCCGGTACCATATGGGTTGACCAGTATAATTCCAGGCGTATACTAGATCACCTTGCTTAAAGTTTCTGACCGTACTTTCCCAGTCTGTGAGGATTTTTGTCGAATAATCGGGGTGTATTCTATCTAAATTTGTTCTCAGCTGGCAACCCATAAGTAATTTGGCTGGGCTCTTTCCGGTGGCTACAGAGGGGGTGATGTGTTGGTTGAACAAATACTTATCAAGTTTCTCCTGATAGTCCCCTGGACCCATTTGAGTCAAGGCCTCTTTCGTCATTCGCACCATTCGCTCCGCCTGCCTGTTACTCACGGGGTGAAATGGTGCGACCAGGGCGTGACTTATTCCTTGGTTTACTAGGAATACCTCGAATGCCATTGCCATAAATTGCAGCCCATTGTCCGATACCAACATGTCCGGCAACCCATGTGTCACAAACATTTTGTTTAATACTCTCACAACAGCATCCATCATGGTTGACCTCATTTTGGCCGCCTCCAGCCATTTGGAATAAGCATTCACAACAATTAGGAAGGACAACCCCTTTATTGGCCCTGCAAAATTGAGATTTATTCTAGACCAGGGGCCTTTTGGTGTTTCCCAGTCCCATGGTGGTGCTGCAGGAGGTGCTGGTCTCCATTCTTGGCATGCTTGACACAACGCCATCCTCTCTGCAATATCTCTATTTTTGGCCACCACAGATAACTACGAGCCAACGCCTTCATCCTTACAATTCCTGGGTGGCCTTCATGTTGAGTGTCTAATAATGATTTCCTTAGCCTTGAGGGTATCACTACCCGATTCCCCCACAATAGGCAACCCTTCTGCACTGAAAGTTCATATTGCCTTGCCCAGAATGGCTTAAATTCTACACTCCCTGTCTCTTTAGGCCATCCCCTCCATACCCAGTTTAACGTTGCATGATTGTTCGGTCTTTTCTTGACTAGGTTGCTACTTCCGCAGCCGTAACAAGAACGGATGGCATGGTCTCAATCAGCAGTACTGATGCTGCTGGAGCTGGATCCTCCACTAGATTAGGTAGCGGACATCAGCTTAGACCATCATCATGGCCCAGTTCTATGCTGGGTCAATGTATAAGTCGATAACTATATGCTGCTAAGAACTCTGTCCAACGCGTCATTCTTGGGGACAGGACCTGCGGTGTTTGCCGGTCCCCATCGATTAGTCCCAAAAGTGGCTTATGATCTGTCACTAAATCAAATCTTCTTCCTTAAACGTATTTGTGAAATCTCTTAATTCCCGCCACCTCAGCCAACGCCTCTTTATCAAGTTGGCTATAGTTTCTCTCGGCAGATGATAATGTCCTAGAAAAGAACACTATTGGAGCCTCATGATTGTCTAGAAGGCGATGACTCAAAACTCCCCCGATTCCAAATGGGGATGCATCACATGTCAGTACTAATGGCAGACGTTCATTAAACTGAACTAAGACACTATCCGAGGAAATTAATTTTTTTACCCCCACAAATGCAGCTGCTTCTCTGTGCCCCCATACCCACGGCACCTTTTTTCCCAATAATCAATGTAGTGGTTCAGTGACAGATGCCTTTTGTTGCAAAAACACACTATAGAAATTGAGAAGTCCTAAAAAGGCCTGGAGTTCCATCTTATTCCTTGGTGTTGGCACAGCCTGTATTGCTTGTACTTTCTCTTTGGTGGGGTGCAATCCAGATGCATCGATCAGGTATCCCAGGAACTTGATTTGATTTACTGCTACTTTACACTTTTCTTCCTTTACCTTTAATCCAGCATCTTGAAATCTTTGTAGCACTAGTCATAGTTGTTCAAATAATTCCATTTTATTGGTAGCGGAAATGAGCACATCATCAAAATAGGGCACAAACCCAGGGATGGCATATAACAAACTCAGGCTTTGAAACAACCCTGGGGCCACGCTCACCCTAAACTGTAGGCGGCGACAACGGAACGCCCCCTGATGCGTTATGATTGTTTGGTCTTCTGCAGTGGTGTCATCTACAGGGAGCTGCTGATACGCTTGGGCAAGATCTAACTTTGCAAAGATTTTACCCCCCTCCCTCCACGAATGTAACAAGTGCTGCACCACTGGTAATGGATAAGCATTATGTTGAAGAGCCCTATTCAACGTACATTTATAATCTGCACAAATTCGGACCGACCCATCTGGTTTCATTGGCGTCACGATAGGGGTCTCCCACTTGGCGTGCTTCACCAGTTCCAGTATGCCTTGCTGAATCAATTTATCTAGTTGTTTGTCAACTTTGGGCTTTAGTGCAAATGGCACCCTCCTCAGTTTCATTCTTATTGGTGCCACCTTGGGGTCCAAACTGAAGGATATCAGGGTACCCCTATATTCTTCCAACTTTCTGTCAAACAAATTGGCAAACTCTTTACTCAACTCTCCAATGGTTTCTCCCTGTATTTTATGAACCCCGGTAATCTCTAGCCCCAATGCTGCAAACCAATCCAGTCCCAGGAGGTTAGGCAGTGCACCTTCAACAATAACCAATTTAAGTGGCCTAGAGAAGTCTTTATATTCTATGTGGAATGTTCCGCTACTCTTAATGGGGGTGTTATTTCCTTGATAATCTCTCAAACAAATACGACTATGCATAAACTTCCGCTCGGCTCCGTGTGGCACCAATTTCTGTAGAGTCTTCCAGGATACAATTGTTGTTGCCGACCCTGTATTGTAGCAGTAATTCGAGGATCGGACTCAATAAAGGATTCAGAAATGTAGTATTCAAACAGAGTATTGTTTATTTACAGTAGGCATTCTATATTCGCTGAATGATTGCAGATAGAAGCAAGGAGGAGGAGCGTGTATCCCCTTTTATATCAATAAGGCGGGGTTAGAGGTAGGAGTGGTTACATATGAATACATTAGGAAAGGAAGAATAAATTAACCCTTGATATTCTATGAACATACATTTCCTCCATTCAAGAATAAGGCATTTACACATGACAAATCCCCCTCTAAATGCTGATTCGACATACAACAGTAATTACATTCAGATTCAGAACAATATAAAACTTGTAATTTTGAAGTTAAATATTTATGTTGCTTAGATTGTAAAGGCTTAGTCAATATATCAGCTATTTGTTCTGTGGTTTCGCAATGAATAGCTTTAATGAATCCATCTTGAGATAATTGTCTTACATGTTTGAATTTGATATCTATATGTCTAGATCTCTGACCAATAGCGTCTGCTCTAGATATCTCTATTGCAGCTTTGTTATCTTCATGTATAACAAATGGTAATGAAGGACTCTTCCAAACGTCTGATAATAGATCATTGAACCATACAAGGTTATTAGAGGCTTTTGACAAGCAAATATACTCTGCCTCAGTTGTTGATGTAGCTACTAGATCCTGCTTTCCAGTATACCAGTAGACTGGACAATTGTTAAGAAAGAATACATAGCCGGAAGTGCTTTTCCTGCACTTAGTGTCACCTGCCCAATCTGCATCAGTGTAACAAGTGAGAACAGGCTCTTTAACATCGTTGGGTTCTAATAGTAGGCAGAAATCTAAGCTGTGTTTCAAATACCTTAACACTCGTTTAATGGCTTCCCAATGATACATTAAAGGTTTACTGACATATCTGGATAATAAATTAAGGGGTAGAGCAATATCGGGTCTGGTCCAATTAGAGATATACAAAACGGAACCAATAACTGATCTGTAAAGTGTATTATCACTAAACTCAGGAGATGACTCATTCATGTTTCTTAAAAAATCAGCTTGCATTGGAGTATCACAAGGCTTTGCATTACTCATATTACATTTGTTCAAGAGTTCTATAATCTTATCTTTCTGAGATAATCTAAATCCTTTTTTAGTCTTACTAATTTGAACTCCGAGATATTTATTTACTTTCCCTAATGATTTTAAAGAAAAATGTTCATTTAATTTTGTTACAAATGTATCCCTTTTTTCTCTATGTTTGCCAATATACAAAATGTCATCCACATAAATTAACACAAATTCTATTGAATCACCATCCCTTCTAACAAAGAAACCATTGTCTGCAATTGTGGCATTGAAGTTCATAGATTTGAGTACGTTGACCAAACATTCATACCAACGTTTGCCGGATTGCTTTAATCCATACAAACTTTTGTTTAGTAACCAAGTTTCATTTCTATTTGTGTTTTGGCTATGAGGAGCTCTTACATATATTTCTTTATCGAGTTTTGCATGTAGGTATGTGGTTTGTATATCATATTGAAAGACTTCAAGATTAAGGGCTGATGCTATTACTAAAGCTGTTTTAACACTTTCAGTTCTTACAGTGGGAGAATATATAATCCTCAGGATACTTTTGAGCGTAGCCCTGTGCAACTAGTCTTGCTTTATATAATGTGTTACCTTCTTCCAGATTTTTAATTTTAAATATCCACCTAGTGCCAATGATTGTTTTGTCTTTTGGGGCTGGTGTTGGGGTGAATACGTTTAGTTCTCGCAAACTGTCCATTTCTTTGGCCATGGCTAATTCCCATTTTTTTCTTTCTTCTGTGGGGAGTTTTAATACTTCCTCATATGTATTGGGTGTTGATGTATCATCATTTATGTGCATTATGTAATCCTTATATTTATTTGGTACTTGGTTCCTGTTACATCTAATTGTTCTTTCTGGTCTGCTATCGTTATCGTGTAAGCATCTTGCTTCCTTTTTTGTTAATGAATCTGTTTTGATTTTGGGACAGTTTCCTATCCATGTTTTATCATTGCTCTTTTGTGTACTGTGGTTATGTTCTTCTCTTTCTGTCTTATCTTGATTTTCAATGTCTGGTTTTGTAGTTGGAAATATCTCATTAAGATGTATCTTAGACCAATTGGCCTGTTCGTGAAATACAGCTGTCCTAGAAATTACGAATTTATTGTTATTGTCAATAAACCTGTATCCCTTTGTGCCTGTTTCATATCCCATGAATCTGAGCCTTCTAGATACATTATCCCCCTTACGTCTCAATTGTTTTGGTATATGTAGGTCCGCTGTAACTCCAAATACATGCATGTGAGCTATTTTGGGTTTTTTATTATACATCAATTCATATGGTGTTTTATTTATGACACTAGACCAAATTCTGTTTAGAGTATAATTGGAATATAATAGAGCTTCTGACCAGAATTGTTTGCCTAAACCAGCATCTTCTAATGTACATCTAATCATGGTTTGTAGTGTCGAGTTCTTTCGTTCTGCTACTCCATTTTGAAATGCAGAGAAAGGGCTAGAAGTGAAGTGTAACATTCCTTTGTCTTTTAGCCATTGGGAGAATTCTTTTGACATGAATTCAGATCCCCTGTCTGTCATGATCTGCTTTATTTTAACATTGTGTTGTGTTTCTACATGTTTATAAAATTCTTTAAACTTTTGAAATGTTTCATCTTTGTGTTTTAAAGTATAGACAAAGCCATAACGACTATAGTCGTCTACAATAGTAAGAAAGTATCGTTTTTTGTATGTAATTGATGGGGTTAATGGACCAACTAGGTCCATATGTACCAGGTTAAAAATATGATTTGATGATCTTATTGCCTTTTTTGGTCTGGGTTTAGTTCTGAGTTTTGAGGACTTACATACTGAACATTCCAAATAATTTTTACAATCTTTTATTTTAACACCTTCAGCATGTTCAATCATTTTTTGTATTACAGGAAAACTAGCATGTCCTAATTTTCTATGTAATATATGTGCACATTCATCATGGATTGGTTTTCCAATTATTGGTCTTTTGTTATTATGTGTATCGTTAACAGATGTGGTTTCATGGTTATGATTTGTTTCTTGTTCCTCATTGTCACTGTCACTGTCATTTTCATTTTCTATGCTAGTGTCATTTTCCATGTTTGAATCAACAATGTTGTGTAGCCATCTTTCTTCTGTGACTAAGTATGGTAGATCTCCTTTGATGACCAAATTACCTAAGTTTGTTTTGTTTTTCTCTAGAGTTGCTTTTCCCTTTGAGAACACTATATTTATGTTAGAGTCTCTGCTTAACTTTATTGCACTAAGAATGTTATGAGGTATTTCAGGTATTAATAAAAACCCCTTTATTTTCCCTAGACCGGGTAAGTTTACACTTCCTCTTCCAATGACTTGAACTTCTTGATTAGCTACTTTAATTACAAATTTATCTTCTATGAAGGAAGATAATATTTTCTTATCATGTGTTGTGTGATTTGTTGCCCCAGAATCAATGAGCCAGGCATTATCTTTTGAGTTTTGGTTTTTGGTTATGGTATACTTATCTAATCCATTTAATGATCCAGACTTTCTCTCTCTTGAGTTATCTCTGCCCCCTCTACGTTCTCTAAAATTTGGTGAGTTTCTATACCTGTATCTGTCAATAGATGATTGTCTGCTATGGTATCTGTTTCTATTGTCATGGTTTTGTCTTTCTCTAAGAAATTTTGGACAATCTCTTCTATAATGTTCTTTGGATCCACAATTATAACATTCAATTGGTTCTTGATGCCTGTCTTGGAATACTACCCTTTTGGCCTGTCTGTGTTCTTTGTGTGCGCTGTAGCGGCTCCTTCTCAAATTATCTTCAGCTATTAGTCTATTTGATAAACTCTCTATAGATAGATATCCTAAATTAATCATGTCCAAATGTGATATGTAATTATCCCATGATGAGTCTAATGAATTAATGATAACGCTTTTCATTGTCTGATCAGATATTATTTCTCCCCTTAAATGAAGCTCTGCTCTAGTTGTGTTTAGTGATAGTAAATGTTCACTTACAGTAGGTCCAGGTTTTATCCTGGCTGAGAAGAAATTTTTAGACATTCTTGTTGTGGTTGCTACACTTTCACTATGAAACAATTTAAACATACAATGAATTATTTCTGAGACAGTCAGATTATGCTTAATACTATGATAGATAGCAGGAGATATACTAGATATCAGTAAATAGAATGCTCTGTGGTGTAGGCAGTCCAATTTTAGGGTCCATGGTTTTTTGGGAGGGTTAGTTATGAAAAACAATAAATTCTCTTTTAAGAAAACAACTTGTAGCTGTTGACTCCATTCCTGTAAATTAATACCGTCTATTCTCAATTTTGGAAAGTCATTAGGCAAGTTTCCAATGTTATTTGTTGCATTACTTACAACTGGAGGCTGTCCATGGTCCTGCACATACTGGTAATTGCAGAATGGTGTAGGTATGGTCGCAATCAGTCTGAATGGTTCTCTCTGTTCTTTACTGTCTCTGTATTCATCTGGGTGTATCTGCGCATGCACGTTGGTCATTTCGTTCCTGAAGCTGTCGGGGAAGGTTCTCGCTGCTGTAGCTCCCTCGTAGTGCTCTTCCTCAGACGACTCGCTCTCTGGCTCGACTTTGGGTGTCCAGGTGGGGATCGGGGCTTGCTTCTTTTTTTCGTAGCTGTCTCGGTTGAATTTTTCGGCTCTTGGAAGTACCTGCGGTGTGGGCGAGTACTTGCAGGGCTCTCTGGGTTTGGGCGTTAGCATTCTCGTCGATCGATTCGGAGTGGATGGAAGTAGGGACACTTGTCCGCTTGCTTCTGTGTCCTTGAATTGTGTAGTTTGCTCTTTCTTTGTTATTTGATTTACAGTCTTTGGTACTTTCGCTGATTTCTTTGTGATTTTTAGATTCGGGCCGAAGGCTGCAAAGAGTGTTTTCATAGCTGTTTCGATTTGTAGTTCAGTTGACGTTTCTTCGGTGTCTGTATCAGATTCTTCTGAAGAATAGGATTTTTCTTTTTTATTCTTTATGCTGAGTAAAGTCTTTCGCGCCAGCCATTTTGAACTCTGTCCTTTGATTGGTTCTGAGCCAGCCATTTTGGCGGGCTGGCTAAACCAAGATGGCTGCCATTCAAAATTTTGCGCGGGACCGTTAGTCTTTCTCTCGGTTATGTTTTCATCTGTAGGTAATTTGCTCACCATTTTGTGTTCTTTAGGTTCCGGTGTGTTGATGTGTTTTTCTCTCGCTGCTCCGCTATCTTTTATAATGTCCTGGAGGTTCGCGATGAGATTTTTGTCATCTTTTTGGCTCTTCAGCAGTCTTAATATTTCTGATCTGAGCATATTGTTTTCTGTCTCGCTCGCTTCTTGATCATCGGGTTCATCGATTACCTCTTCTTCGTCTGTGGTGGAGTTTTCAGGTTCTCTTGTCGTTTCAGTTATAGATTCATCGATCATTTCTTGATCTGTTTCCATCTCTTTGTTGTGTGCCCTGGTGTTGGGTCTTTCTCTTTTGTTTCTGGAGTTTTCTTTCTTTGGCATGTCTGTTTCTTATTGAGTCAGCCAACCATCCTCTGCTACCAGATTGTAGCAGTAATTCGAGGATCGGACTCAATAAAGGATTCAGAAATGTAGTATTCAAACAGAGTATTGTTTATTTACAGTAGGCATTCTATATTCGCTGAATGATTGCAGATAGAAGCAAGGAGGAGGAGCGTGTATCCCCTTTTATATCAATAAGGCGGGGTTAGAGGTAGGAGTGGTTACATATGAATACATTAGGAAAGGAAGAATAAATTAACCCTTGATATTCTATGAACATACATTTCCTCCATTCAAGAATAAGGCATTTACACATGACATGTATCCACTTCCATCCGGTAGGGAGATCCTGCAATAAGGACAGTAATGTAAATTTTATTACTTCCTGGAATCCTGGTTTGATTGCTCACCCTTTCTAAACAACACGCATCCGTGTTAATAGTAAAACACTTGTCCTCTGGGGTTCTTAGCCTTGGTGGGCCACACTTCTCCCCCACCATTTCGAATTGAAGTCTGTCCAGTTGGGGGGGCAATCAACGCAGCACAGCAAACTTGTGCTAGGTGACCCTTCTTCCCACACCATCTACAAATGGTGTTTTTATGGTGACACATAGCTCTCGGGTGGTTTCCGTCACACCCTATACACGAGGAGAATAACTTTCAATCCTCTGTCCATCTACGCTCCTTGCTAGCCACTCTCAACCAATGGACATTATCATGATTATTTCCCTCATCTTCAGTGTCCTCCCATAATTCCACCTCTCTCTGATGGATGGTTCCCCCCTTCTAGCTGCTAGGGGACTGCCCAGCTTCTGTATCTCTTCCGTTGATCTATTTGATGATTTGGCGGCTTGCGCCTCCTCTACTGCTGTCTGTAGCGTTAATGTTGGTTTTGCCAATAATCATCTCTGTAACCGAACATCCCGAACCCCACAAACTAATCTGTCTCAAAGGGCTTCATCTAAATTGCTAAATTCACAATAGATGGCTGCTTTCCTGAGGGCTACCATATAACAACTGATAGACTCACCCTCTGCCTGGTCCCTATGGTAAAAGCATGTCTCCTAGCAATGCAAGATGGTTGAGGAGCATAATGTTCCCTCAATTTGCTTAATAATATGTCTCAAGGAACTGTCTACAGGGGTTGGGGTGCAATGAGGGCCCTTGCCATTTCAAACACTTCTTTTCCACAAATGCTCAAAAAAAGTGTTTGTTTACGATTTTCTGTGATATTGGTATAGTCATTAGCTTCCAACATACAGTCAAAAAGAATTAGATAAGAATCCCACGTCTGTGTTTCAGGATCAAATGGAACAAACTGTGGTGAGTTAGCCATTCTCTTTCCAAAACAAACAGTCTCCACTCACGCATGCCTCTTTTATCTCTACGTTGGCTCAGGGCCCAGCAATTCCTCCTTCGTCGCCAATGGAATGTGTGGGAGTAGGAATACAGATGAGAAGCCAAACTTTTAGCAGCAATGTTTATTGCAGATAATGACTCAGTAAAACCAACATGCAACTTCCAGCTGATAGCCTCTTTTAAAGGAAAACTATCAGCCTTAGCCAATAACATTAAAATATGTCCTGCACCTGCGTAGCAGAAGAAAAGTCTCTGCTCACGCCTGCACGGACATAACAGTTTCAACAAGTCTTGGTTTATAGTTACATTTCTTTGTGGATTCCCCATCACTGGGAGGATGAGAAAACAATACATAATCCAGTATATCTATAGTAGCAGTCTTAATAGATTACAGGTAGTCCTCAATTTACAACAGTGACTGTTCAAAGTTACAACAGTACTGAAAAAAATATCTTATGACAGTTTTTCACAGTTACAACATTTGCAGCATCCCCATGATCATGATTCATACTTATGACGTTGCACAGTCTGGGGTCATGTGGTCACCTTTTGCAACTTTCTGACAAGCAAAGACAATGGGGAAGCCAGATTCACTTAACAACCAAGTTACTAACTTATCAACTGCCGTGATTCACTTAACAACTGTGGCAAGAAATGTTGCAAAACGGAGCAAAATTCACTTAACTAATGTCTCACTTAACAACAGAAATTTTAGACTTAATTGTGGTCATAAATCAAGGACTACCTATATTGTGTTTTTAGCTTATTAGATGTACTTTCTAAAAATTTTTAATAACATCCCATAGAGTATGTTGAAAGTAGAAATGGAAATTAAAGAACCTTTTGAAATTAAAGTGCAAATCATTTATACAGTGCAATTTTACTGATTTTTGTCTATTTATTCTATCCTATCCTAATGGTGCTAGCACATTTTTTCTTTGAAAGGTTAAAAAAGATTTGTCATAACAATTAGCATAGCTGAGGGAACTGCTTAGAATAAACTAGCAGAGCATTCTGGTTACATTTTAATATGTTACCTCGGATAGCAATTGGTGATACCTCAATTAGATATAAACAAAATATGTATTTAATTAAATGGCTACATTGCTGTGCCATTCTTTGCAAGTCAGGGACTAGCAAAGTGTAAAGTGTAAAGATATATATTTAAAAAGCATTGTCTTCTGTAATGTACATGTATTGTTCCATGCCTAGAAAAGGACTAAAATTTTGCTGCTTCTCTTGCAGGTGGCAAAATAAAACACTCTTGGGTGCTTGCTTGCTAAGCTGAGCCTACCCCAAAATCGATTTTTATTTTCTGTCCTTTCATTTTGTATGTTTGTAATTGATCAGTGAAGATTGAAAGCAATCCCTTTAAGAGCTGAAACACTGAAAATGGCCTTGAGTGTGAATTGTTTTCCAAGGACCTTGCCCAATAACAACAAATACAATTTGTCTTTAATTCAAAGGCATTTATTTATACCATGTCTTCTCCTTTCAGGTGCACATCTGGAACTGGACTGGTCAGTCCCTGTGCACGGATTTATGTACCCTGAAGGCGGAGTCAAGGTAAGGAGTGGTCAAGGGAAGGGCTAGGTGAGGAAGGTGGGGTTAACCCATGCACTGCCATATACAAAGTTAGGCATTTATTCATAACAAATCCCCCTCTAAATGTCTAACGTTTGGAGTTGGCTCCGTAGAATGCATAGCTACTTCTAGTTTTGATGACAGGTATGTGTGTTGTTTATTTGGTAATGGTTTTGTCAGAATGTCTGCGATTTGTTCAGAAGTCTCGCGATGTACGGCTCTGATGAAGCCTATGTTCGATAACTGTCTGACGTGCTTGTGCTTGATGTCGATGTGTCTGGATCTTTGGCCTACTGCGTCCACGTTGGAAATGTCTATGGCCGCTTTATTGTCCTCGTGAATTGTTATTGGATAAGCTGGTTCGGTCCATATGTTGGAAAGTAGATCATCGAAACATACTAAATTGTTAGCCGCTTTTGACAGACAGATGTACTCCGCTTCCGCTGTGGATGTGGCAACCAAATTCTGTTTTCCGGTGTACCAATGTACTGGGCAATTATTGATGAGAAATATATAACCAGAGGTACTTTTTCTGCTCTTAGTGTCACCTGCCCAGTCAGCATCCGCATAGCAGGTCAATACGGGTTCTTTGGAACTTGTCGGTTCTAGACATAGGTATGCGTCTATTTCAGATACCTGATTATCCATTTTACACCTTCCCAGTGGTATATTTTGGGTTCACTGACATGCCTGGATAACAGGTTTACTGCTAAACTGATATCTGGCCTTGTCCAATTGGCAATATATAGGAGGGATCCAATGACGGATCTGTACAGAGCGTTGTCCTTAAATGACTCCCTTTCTTCGTGCATATGTTTCAGGAAGTCTGTTTGCATGGGTGTTTCACATGGTTTAGCATCCTTCATATTACACCTGTGTATAAGTTCTAATATTTTTTCTTTTTGTGATACCTTGAACCCATTGTCTGTTTTCTCGATTTGTACCCCTAGATATTTGTTGACTCTCCCTAGGGTCTTGAGTGTGAAATGTTCTCCCAGTTTCTCGGCAAATTCATCACATTTCTGTTTGTGTTGTCCTAAGTATAGAATGTCATCTACGTAAATGAGTGCATACTTGACTGATGTGCCCTCCCTCTTGACGAAGAGGCAGAGGTCCGCTGAGGTGGCGGTGGAACCCATGTCCCTGACCGTTTTGGCTAGACACTCATACCATCTTTTTCCCGACTGCTTTAACCCGTACAGGCTTTCGTTCAGTAACCAAGTGGCTCTCTTTTTCGTGTCCTTCCCTGGGGGTTCCCTGACATAGGTTTCTTTGTCTAGCTTTGCATGGAGGTAGGCAGTCTGAATGTCGAATTGATAGACTTCTTGGCCTAGGATGGATGCTATTACTAGGGCACTTTTGACACTTTCTGCCCTAACTGTTGGTGAATAGGTATCCGTGTAGTCCTCTGGATACCTCTGTGCAAACCCCTGGGCCACGAGCCTAGCCTTATAGAGAGTCTTGTTGTGTTCGAGTTTCTTAATTTTGAAAACCCATTTTGTACCTATGAGTGTTTTGTCTGCTGGGACCTTAGAGGGGGTGTACACATTTAGTTCCCTTAGGCTGGCCATCTCTTTCTCCATAGCCTGTTCCCACCTATTTCTCTCTTCCTGTGGCAGACTGATTACTTCCTCGTATGAGTTGGGGGTCGTTTTATTTGGGTGTATGTACATAACATAATCCTCAAATCTCTTTGGCATTCTATTTCTGTTGTGTCTTATGGGCCTGTTTGGTCGTGCGTCAGTGTCGTGCATGAATTTGGCTTCTTTTTCTGTGACTGCATCTACCTTAATGATGGGGTGATCTTCCTTCCACCCTTTGGTGACTATCTCTTGGTGTCTAGGTTTGTGCCTTTCTTGTGTTTCTGTTTCTAATGTGGTATGTTTGCCCTTATCCCTTATGTAGTCTGTGTCTTCCTGTCTGATGAGTGTCTCGTTGAGATGTATCTTTGACCAGTTGGTGTTCTCGTGGAATACCGCGGTCCTGGATATGATGAACCTATTGTCCCTGTTGATGAATCTGTACTCTTTTGTGCCAGGCTCATACCCCATGAACCTCAATCTCTTTGAGACCTTGTCTCCCTTTCGCCTCAGCTGTCTGGGGATATGTACATCCGCCGTGACTCCAAATATGTGCAAGTGTGTTATTTTTGGCTTTCGGTCGTACATCATCTCGTAAGGTGTTTTCTCTACTACGCTAGACCAGAGCCTATTCAGTGTGTAATTTGAATAGGTGAGTGCTTCTGCCCAGAATGATTGTCCCAACCCTGCATCCTCTAGAGCGCATCTCACCATTGTTTGTAGGACTCAGTTCCTTTTTTCTGTGACTCCGTTCTGGAACGCGGAAAAAGGAGAAGTCCTGTAATGTATTATCCCGTGCATCTTTAACCAGTTCGAGAAGTCCCTTGACAGGAACTCAGACCCCCTATCCGTCATTATCTGTCTTATTTTTGTATTGTGTTGTGTCTCCACCCTCTTGTAAAATTCCTTAAATTTTTGAAATACCTCGCTCTTATGGTTAATGGTATACACAAAGCCATAGCAGCTGAAGTCATCCACTATTGTCAGGAAATATCTCTTTTTGTATTTTATAGAGGGCTTTATGGAGCCCACAATGTCCATGTGTACCAGGTGGAAGATGGAGTTGGTAGTGCGGGTGGCCTTCCTAGGTCTAGTTGGTCTTTAGTTTAGAGGATTTACATACGGAGCACTCTAAGTAGTTTTTACAGCCTTTTATTTTCAAACCATTGGTACATTCTGTCATTTTTTGGATGACTGGGAAGCTGGCATGACCCAACTTTCTATGTAGCAAGTGAGCACAGTCATCGTGAATGGGCTTACCAATTAGCAACTTCCCTCTGTGTGTTGTGTCACAGTTGTGTCTATCTTCAGTGGCGTCATCTTCCTTGTCCCCCTCTATCTCGACTTGGGCATCGGCCTTGTTCTCTGTGCTTTCTAGTTGAGCAATTATACGGGTCTGACTATTCCCTTTAGGATGGAGGTATGTTAGCCCTCCATCAATGACTATGTTGCCGATGCTTTTCCTGCCCTTGGTCATGTAGGCCTTTCCTTCCTTGAAGGTGGTCTCTATACCCATGTCTTTGCTGAGTTTAAGCGTTGCTAAAATATTGTGGGGTATTTTGGGTATGAGCAATACCCCCTCTATCTTGTCTATCCCGCTTATGAATGTATTTCCTTTCTCTGTCACTAGGACTTTGTTCTGATTGGCTACCTTAATGTGGTAGTTCTCCTCTGTAAATGAAGTCAGTATCTTTCTGTCATGAGTTGTGTGGTTGCTGGCTCCCGAATCAATGAGCCACGCTTCTCCCTCTCTCGTTTGTGGGCGTGTGTGTGTGTTTTCCCCAATCCCATACATGGATCCCGATCGGCTCTCCCTGGAGCTGTCTCTATTTCCCCTTCTGTCCCTTGGGTTGGGGGAGTCTCTGCGTCTATATCTGTTCTCCGGTGGGGATCTATCGGGGGACCCTGGCTTCCAGCCTTCCCTTTCCTTGCGGTAGGTGTAATCCCTTCCCCTTGAATTTTTGGGACAATCCCTCTTATAGTGGTTCTTGGAACCACAGGTGAAACATTCTAGGTGGTCTTGGTTCCTGGTTTGGAACTCAACCCTCTTTGTTGGTTTGCTGTCCCTGTGGCTGATGGAGTGGTCCCTCTTAAACTGTCTTCTGCTATTATTCTGTTTGTCAGTGACTCAAGTGTGAGATCGCCTAGGCTTATGCTATCCAGCTGCATTATGAAGTTATCCCAACTAGAGTCCAGGGAGTTAATGACAATGCTTTTCATACTTTCCTCTGATATATCCTCCCCACTTTGTATCAACTCAGCCCTTGTAGCATTATTGTTTAATATGTGTTCACCCATGGGAGTTCCTGCCTTGTGTCTAGCTGAGTGGAATTCCCTGGATATCTTGGATGTGGTGGCAGCGCTTTTACTGTAGAACAAGTTAAATATTTTCTGCTGTATTTCAGATACAGTTAGGTAATGGCTAAGACTGGGATATATGCTTGGTGAAATACTTGCTATGACTATATAATAAGCCCTGTGGTGCAAGCAGTCTATTTCTAAAGTCCAAGGTTTCGTGGGGGGGTCATCAATTAAAAATAACATGTTCTCCCTTAAAAATAAAATCTGGAGTTGATGATTCCACTGCATAAGGTTTGATCCATCTAATTTAAGAGTGGGAAAGTCAGTTGGTAAATTTACTGAGCTGTGTGGCAAATTACTCACAGTCTGTTGCTGTCCATGGTATCTCAGGTGAGGGAACTCACAATATGGCTTGGGGATGCTGTTTGCGACTCTGTATGGACTTGTATTTATGTTCTCCTCTTCTCTTCTTACAGGAGATGATTGAGCATGCGCGAAGCCTATTTCGCGCCTGTAGTCGGTGGGTGAGTAGCTTGCTGTTGCTGCTCTTAGGCCTCGGCCTCGGCCTATGGTTGGGGGTTTGGACTCACCCCTGGGGTATCCGGCTTCGTCCCTGGAGGCAGGCATCCATTGATGGGCAGCTGGATTCCTGCTGGAAGCTGGAGAGGGGCTAGGAGGCGAGGAGGTCGTAAGTCGAGGACTTCTGGGGTTCGGTGGTGCGACGGCGGCGGCGATGAGGGGTCCCGATCCCTGGTCGCTGGTCCCTGGACGTGTGAGGAAGCCTGGCGGAGGTCGCATGGAGGGTGAGTAGCCAGCGTGCTCCCCTTCCCTCGGGTCTCGTGTTGCTGGTGCGGTGGGTGGTGAGTTCAAGTCCTGCCATTGGCATGTCTCGTGTGCGATCAGTGCTTGGCGATCGCCCTCGCGGTGTGTGTTCCTTGGGTGGGGGAGCTGGGGCGATGCATCGGCATCGATGGCCCCCCCCATAGTCCCCTCGGCTTGCGGTTGTCTCCTGCTGCTGGAGTCCCATGAGTTTTTCTGGCTTTGAGCTCGGCAGGCGAGCTCCTGATGTTTTGGTATCTTCTTTCTGGGTTGTCTTTGGGTGTTCCCCCATTTGTTTTGGGGTTTCTTTCGTTTCGCACCATTAAATTTGAATCTCGGCTCCCTATTGGTCGGCAGTCATCCCAAGATGGCCGCCGGGAGCATGGCGCGAAACTGGAGCCGTTGAAGTCCTGAGTTTCTGCCAGGGGGTATCTTTCTCTTACCGGGCTGGCAGTCTCATGGTCTCGTTCTTGGGAGCTCATTGCTGCCCCGTGGTCATCTAGCAGGTCCCGGAGTTTCGCAAGGAGTTCCCTTTTGCTGATGGAGGCCTCCATCATTCTTTGTATGGTCTCTCTTAGCTCATCCCTCTCGGACGATTCATCCCTTGCCTACCTGGCTGCATTTTCTCGTGGCCTCACGCTGCTGTCTGTCTGGTCCAAGTCTCCCACTTCCATGGCATTTGGAATTCTGGCTGTGGCGCCTTCGGATTCCTGCAGCTCTGCCATTAGTCTGGTGATGGACCTCGTGTTCATTCTTTCTTCCATCTCAGGGTAAATTGTATTTCAGATATTATTCCTGGGTTATTGGGCATAACCATCCTCTGCTACCATCTTGTGAATTGTTTTCCAAGGACGTTGCCCAATAACCACAAATACAATTTGTCTTTAATTCAAAGGCATTTATTTATACCATGTCTTCTCCTTTCAGGTGCACATCTGGAACTGGACTGGTCAGTCCTTGTGCACGGACTTATGTAGCCTGAAGGCGGAGTCAAGGTAAGGAGTGGTCAAGGGAAGGGCTAGGTGAGGAAGGTGGGGTGAATGCCTAACTTTGTGTAAAAGTTGTATGTAAAAATAATTTACATAGTACAATCCTTCACTGAGGCTGTTAATGTACCGTTATAAAAGTATTTTTTTCCAGTAGGTATCGTATTACCTTTGATTAAAACCTTTTAACAACTTCCATGCACTGTTAAAAAAAAAGGTGGTTCTCTGATAACATTGGTTTTGATTCTTTCTTCTAGATGAACTTAACATACAGTAATTGCATTATAGATAACAGTTGTATGTCAGGAAATCTTTTAAATAGCCATCTCCAGATCTAACAAATTCTAAGAGAGATTCTTACCACTTCTGGGTACTTATCTCAACACATTCTAAATTCTCAGTATGTGTTCAACTTAAGAGTAAAATCAAGGGAATGGAGAAAGTAAATGGTGATCTACCATATCCCAGTATTGGGGATCTAGTGTTCCAGAAGTTGTGGAACAATAAATTGTAGCAACCATTGTCAGGCATGAAGAATTGGGACCTCACATTAAGTTCTAGTTAAGCTGATTTATTTTTCATGCCTATACACAAGACTCTAGTCAACTAATGAACAAAACTAAATTGATGGTAGACAAGAACTAATGGAATCTGGTGTGTGTGAGTGTGTACTTGGATCATTTGTGGGCACATAACAACTCCAGGCTGATTCCTGTCTTGACTCTTTCCCCAGACTTTGCTTTTTCTACAACCATTGGCAGAATTCCTAATAATGAAGGATGCTGGAAGATGTAGAGTAAATCTATAGGACCACAGATTGCACATCCTTGTGTACTGTATATAGTTACATAAAATATTTTAATATTCTATATAGAATAAATACATTGGACCACCGCAATGATGCCCTTGAAGTGATGTCTCGGTGCCTGGAGGCTGTACAGATCTGGATGGGGAGGAACAGACTCAGGTTCAACCCATCCAAGACCGAGTGGCTGTGGTTTCCGACATCCCGATATAGTCAGTTGGTGCCATCACTGACTATTGGGGGTGAGTCGTTGGCTCCCACAGAGAGGGCTCGCAACTTGGGGGTCCTCCTGGACTCACAGCTGTCTTTAGAAAAGCACTTGACGGCTATGGCTGGGAGGGCATTTTATCAGATTCGCCTGATTCGCCAGTTGCATCCCTTTCTGGATCGGGACTCATTAAATACGGTCACTCATGCCCTTGTCACTTCCCGCCTGGACTACTGCAATGCTCTCTACATGGGGCTGCCCTTGAGGAGCACCCGGAGGCTCCAGCTGGTCCAGAATGCAGCCACGCGGGTGGTTATGGGAGCGATGTGGCGCTCCCATGTGACCCCCCTCCTGCACGAGCTGCATTGGCTCCTTGTGGTCTTCTGGGTGCGCTTCAAGGTTTTGGTTACCACCTTTAGAGTGCTTCATGGCTTAGGACCGGGGTATCTACAAGACCGCCTTCTGTCACCAGTAGCCTCTCACTGACCAGTACGTTCCCATAGAGAGGGGCTCCTCAACTGGTGGCCCCCAGGGGGAGAGCCTTCTTTGTGGGGGCACCCACCATCTGGAACGAGCTCCCCCGGAGATATGGAGGATCCCGGATCTGTGCGCTTTCCACCGTGCCATTAAAACATTTCTATTCCAGCAGACCGGCTTGGCCTAACCTCTCTTTTAAATTGTTTTTAAAATTTTTAAATTTTTTAAATTTTAAATTTTTCTTATGAATTTGGGGTGCTTTAAATTCGTTTTCTGGGCCAATTATTTAATTGTATTTTAATGGTTTTTAACATTTGTACTATATGTATTTTATTTGGCTGTTCACCGCCCTGAGTCCTTCGGGAGTAGGGCGGTATACAAATTCAATAAATAATAATAATAATAATAATAATAATAATAATAATAATAATAATAATAATAATAATAATAATAATAATAAATTATTAATTATATTGTATTATATTATTAATAATTATATTATTATTATTATTATTATTATTATTATTATTATTATTATTATTATTAATAATAATAATAATAATAATAATAAGGTCAGCTAAAGAACAAGCAGGTCAAAAGCAGCCTGGAAGCAAGATACGATCTGAGGAATAAGGAGATTGCAATAGTAATTGAAGAGCTGAAGCAGACGGTTGTTGCCATCGCTGAAAAGATTAAAACCGAGTAACTCAGTTCAAGGAAAACTCACAGTTCAGAGCAAATCAGCACCAGTTTTATAAGAGCTTAGCTCTGAAATTCTGGAAGAATTTGTAGGAAAACAACAAGAAGCACAACAGAAATGCAAAATGGATCAAACAGGTTGAGGACTTTATTAAAGTGCATAAAATGGAAGAAGTGAAAATAACAAAAGCAATGGTGCAAAGACAGTCAAGAAAAGTGAAGAACTGGAGTGCACCTGGACCGGATGAGCTGCATGGCTTCTGGTTAAAGGCACTTACAAGTGTGCACAAAAGATTGGCAACCCAGATGAGCCAGATCCTAAAAACACCTGAAAATGATGAATGGATAACAACTGGAAGGACATTTTTGATCCAAAAAGATAAAGAAAAAGGAAAGGACCCTGGAAACTATAGGCCAATCACTTGTTTGCCAACAACATACAAGCTTCTTACTGGTATCATTGCAAATCAAATCTGTGGATACCTGGAAAGAAATAACTTGCTTCCTGTAGAACAGAAAGGATGCTGCAAAAACTCAAGAGGAACAAAGGATCAATTGCTGATCGACAAGCTAATCCTAAAGAACTCAAAGAAAAGACGAAGCAACCTGTTCATGGCTTAGATAGACTATAAGAAAGCGTTTGATTCAGTTCCCCATAGCTGGATCAAGAAGTGCCTGGAAATCTTAGGCATCAGCAGCAACATACAAAAATTCATGGAATCTTCAATGAACCTCTGGAAAATGAAACTTATGCCTAATGAAGAAGAACTGGGTGAAGTTGAAATTAAACGAGGTATTTTCCAGGGTGATTCCCTTTCACCCCTACTTTTTATACTCTCAATGCTACCACTGACAATCATTTTGAAGAAGATGAACTGTGGATACGAACTTGCAAAGAAAGGACTGAAAATCTCGCACTTGATGTACATGGATGATTTGAAGCTGTTTGGTAAAACAAAAGCTGAACTGAATTTATTAATTGAAAACACAAAAGAATTCAGCCAAGACATTGGTATGCAGTTTGGAATTGACAAATGTGCAACAATAGCAACCAAAGCAGGCAAGATCATAGAAGAGGATGGAATAGAACTAGAGAATGAAGAAATGATAAAGGCAGTAAAATCAGAAGAAGGCTACAAGTACTTGGGGATATTAGAAGCCTCTGACTTAATGCATAATAAAGTCAAGGAATTAACTTCAGCCAAGTACATTCGGCGAATTCGTAAGATATTAATGTCCAAATTGAGTGGAGGAAACATCATAAAAGCCATAAATACCTGGGCTATACCTGTGATTAGATACTCTGCAGGAATAATTGACTGGACCCAGATGGAGTTAGACAATTTGGACAGAAAAACAAGGAAGCTTATGACAATGAATCATGCCTTGCACCCTAAAAGTGATGTTGACCGATTATATTTACCAAGAGCAGAGGATCGTCGAGGACTCCTACAAGTAAAGCAGACTGTGGAAGAAGAAAAACGCAGCTTGAATGATTACATCCAGAAAAGTGAAGAACCAATGATTAAGGAAGTAAACAAAGGAGGCTTTTTAAAGACAACTAAAACAAAAGCAGAATATAAGAAAGAAGTAATTGAGCAGCGAGCTGAAAATTGGAAAAGCAAAGCTCTGCATGGCCAATACTTGAAAAGTATTGAAGGTAAAGCTGACCAGAAACTAACTTGGAACTGGTTAAGATCAGGAGTACTGAAAAAAGAAACAGAAAGCTTTATTTTGGCAGCTCAAGAACAAGCCCTAGCCACAAATTGCATGAAGGCAAAAATTCAACATGTTATCACCAACAGCAAATGCCGCCTCTGCAATGAGAAAGATGAGACAGTTGACCACCTGATCAGTGGGTGCAGCAAAATTTCACAAACTGACTACCTACAATGCCATGACCGTGTTGCTAAGATCATTCACTGGAAATTGTACCAGAAGTTTGGATTTGAGTACAGCAAAAATCACTAGGAAGATCAGGTTGAGAAAGTTTTAGAGAATGAGAAACTCAAGTTCTTGTGCGACTTTAGGATTCAGACTGACAGGCACTTGGTCCACAACATATCTGACATAACAATAGTTGAAAAGAAAAAAGTATGGTTCATTGACATTGCAATACCTGGTGATGCACAGATTGAAGATAAGCAGTAAGAAAAAATCACAAAGTACCGGGACTTGCAAATTGAAGTTGAGCAACTGTGGAAAAAGAAATCGTGTGTTATCCCGATTGTAATTGGAGCCCTTGGAGCAATACCCAAAGGCCTACCCCGCTATTTAGAAATTCTAAATTTGCCAGGCTTGAACATTTTGACTCTACAAAAAACACCTTACTCGGAACAGCTTACATCCTCCGACGATCCCTTAACAGTTCCTAGGTCCTTGGTTAGGACTCGAGCTGCTGAGCTATTAAAAAGCCTCAAAGGCTGTGAATCTCACTAAAGATTTAATAATAATAATAATAATAATAATAATAATAATAATAATAATAATAATTCTATATTTTAATATAGAAATATTATGTGTGTGTGTGTTATTTGAAAGCTATTTTAAGTTGCTACTATAGCATGACCACATCTATCTTACTGTAAGTAGGATTTCTGAGCTCATGTCTTGTGGATAGAATCAGAAGAGGGATTGTGCTCCCTTGTGCTCCCAAACACTTCAGAAAGAGAAGACTTTTATGAGATCATAGGTGAGAGATTCATTTCTCCATATTTTTTTCAAAAAAAGTTATTTCCACCTAGTATAGCACTGTTGTTTTTACCTTATGTATGGTGGTGTTTGCTCATCCTTAATGGCAAATTCATTGACCACCTCACTGTAACCATTTTTTCCTTACTTACGCTTTCTGTGCTTTTGGGAGTGGCTTGTCTGGCCGATTGTAGTTTCCGCTGCAGAATATGGCAGGATGGTGTGGTGATAGGACTTAGTGAACCTTCACTCGGCAACAAATCCTTTTCCCCTAGTTTTTCTGATCAGGAATGGGAAGGAGTCCAAATTTTGCCCTGGCTTGAAAGCTGAGTAGAAATTATGACTCTTATTGCACTAGCTACAATGTGAGCAAATGACATGAAAAATATACGAGATCCGCTTTTCTCTTCCATCTTTCTTCTCTCTCTACTAACTTGATATGTGGCATATAACTCAGGGTAAAACACACTTGGGGAAGGAATTAAAAGCAGAAGCAGGGAAAGGGATAAACTCCCCACCTCTATCCTTGGCTCTCTACTTTAATATGAATCCTGCCTTTGCCTCAGTTTGCAAATATTTGGCAAAGATGTTATTGGTTAACATAAAGAATATTTTTACACAGGAGAAAAATAGATAAGGTAATAATACAGGGTTATTTTTTTTTATACACCATCATTAAATTCCAAAGTGTAGATTCCAGTCTGTTTTGAACTGCAACCATTTGGGGACATTTACTGTGTATTTATAAATTCCCTTTATATGATTCAATCAGAGCAGCATGCCTTCCTTAGGGCAATGGGTACCTTTCTCATACAGCTATTTCATATATGCTTGTCTTGGGGGTGCTGGAATAGTTGCTAGGTTTCTCAAGGTGATATCGGGAATAAAACTGAAAGGAGGAGCAAAATTGACTTCATTCCCTTAAAGCTTTTCTATCATTGTTTATTCATTAATTGCAGCACAGTATGTGTTTTCATAATGAAAGAAACTTAAGGTAGAAAATTAAGAAAATGTTTCTTTGGACACTTAAAGGACTTTATGTTATTTTGCTAATCTTCCTACCAGGTGTTTTTCTCTCTTCAAGGAAATTGTGCAATCCCAAATGAATATGATCAGGACATTCTTGAAAGGGATGGTCCAGACAATGTGCAGGAAGCGATTTTATCCAGACAAACCTATTTACCATGATACAAACAAGATGCTGAGACCCCAGAAAGGGTGTGGAAAAGAGCAACAAAGATGTTTAGGAGTCTGGAGACTAACCATATGATGAACAGTTGAGGGAGCTAGGTATGTCTAGCTTATCGAAGAGAAGAATTAGTGGTGCTCAAGCAACTTCCAGTGTTTGAGTGACTATCATAGAGAAGAGGGGATTGACTTATTCCCCAAAGCACCAGGAGGCAGGGCAAGAAGTAATGGGTGAAAGCTTGTTAAAGAAAAATCCAACCTAGAAGTAAGGAGAAATTTTCTGATAGTGAGAAAAATTAATTAATAGAATGGCTTGCATCCCAGAGTTGTGGGTGTTTCATCACTGAGGTTTTCAAAAATAGAGTGGACAACCATTTGATTGGGATGGTATAATGTCTCCTGTCTTGAGCAGATTGGTCTAGAAGACTTCCAAAGTCCTTTCCAGCCCCATGTTCCATGTTCTAAGCCCTTGAGAAGCACATTGGGCAAGGCTGTTTCTTTGATCAATCACAGGTTGAAACAACTGATCCATCAGGAATCTTTGAGATTCTCCATGATCTCATCTCCACAACTGGAACTCCTTTGGGGTGAAAATGAAAATGTCATAAGTGATAAGCAGTAACTAATGGCTTTGCAGTGGTGGCTTTTCTTTTATAGCACTTCCTGTAGAACCATGTGGTTCTACAAAGCATTTCATGTAAAAAGAAAGAAAAAGCCAAGAGCCATAATCATGTCATTCCTCTTATCTGTAAGCACAATTTATAAATAGTTGTACTTCTATCCATAAACAACTGAGGGAACTTTTCCTGGAATAGTTGATTACAAATCTAAGCAACTGTTTTCCAGTTGCGCTGCTCTGATAATCCATGCATGGGTTAATCTCTCATCTATTTGCTCGAGACTGAGTGTAATTTTTTTTCATTTCCTTGACCACGCTTCTGTACTCCATTGTCTTCAGTCTTTTTCACTCAGTCTAACTGTCGAGACTCAAGTGGCTTTCTCTGGCAAATAGGTTGTCAGATTTCTCTGCTTGGATTATCAATTCTTGGACTTTTGTTTCTTTATCTGTGAGCTGTGCATCTGGACTCTGGTAGGAGAGTTGACACCATCTCCTTTTTGCTGCCGGAGGTGTGTTTGGTGTCCCTGGGGCTCCAGGCCACCTTCCACTGCCCTGGACTTCTTCTCTGGCAGCGTTCTGGAATTGTGTCCCTTTTAGGGCACCTCTGACGTTTGGATTGCTGTCAGTAGGTGAGCTGGTTCCCCGGTCAGCCGGCAGAACTGCCACCACCATTGCAGCTCCGAATTTATTGGGCAGCTCAGAGTCACTGCCTGGGGATCCAGAACAAACTCCGACAACCAGGTATAGCTTTACGGCACTCAGAGGGCTCAGAATTGCCTTTGCGCCAATTTTAAACTGACAGTAGTCCACGGTGGCGCAGAGAAGTGGTTTGCTGCTTCTGCCTGCCATTTTGAATTGTGGATTCGGCCGTGGCAGCGCTTTGAGAGACCCAGCTGTCTCGCTCCTTCAATTATTGACAGTTTGCCTGGCTTTCAGCTTAGTTTCTGGCCATCAGAGTAGTTTTTTTTTGGTGAAGCGGCGCTTAGGGGGTCCGATTTCACTCCTGCGCTTTTTTCCCTGGTATTCCTGAAGCCTGGAGCAGTGCTGGTGAGAGTGAGGCCTTTAATCACCATTTCCAGCCATTTCGAAGCAGCAACGTCAGAGGACAGGTTTGCCTTCGCTACGCCAGGGCCTTTACTCTGCTGAACTCTAAGCCCAGTCTCTTTCATAGAGCTGGCAGTGTGAGAATGGTGTTCTTGGGAGCTGCCTTTGCCACCTTTCCCTGTGGGAGTGATAGTCTTTCTGGGCCTGTTGGAACTGCAATTCCCTAGTGGTCTTTCATGTTTGACTTCTCAGCAGCCTTGCTACGTTGGTATCTATTATGTCTGACTCTGCTCTGTCTTCTGATATGGAGCAAGATTTCAACTCTCCCAAAGCCCATAGATCAAAACACGCTGGTTCTAAAACGGCTAAAAAAATCCACCAGGAATAAGTCAGTCAAGGACAGGCCCTCATCATAAGGGTCTTCTAAGTGACCTGCAGTGGTTGACAAGGATGCTGACAGGCATCACAAAGCCTTTGAGTGTTGTGGCCCCGCCCTCTGAGCCTATCTCATCGGAGGAAGAAGGCTCCGAACATGAGGGAGAGGAGTCAGCCAGGCCTCCCTCTCCAGGCCCCTCCCCTCTGGCACTGCCTCAGGTGCCGGCCGAGGAAGAGGAGATTAGCCAGGAGCCAGGTGTCTCTGATGAGAGCGAGGAAGGAGAGCCGTCGTTCCTGGATGCACGCCAACGAAAGCGTGATAAACGGTTGCAGCAGTTAAGGAGGCGTGCTAGGGATTATAACTGAGTCACTGGACCACACCCCAGAGACTATATAAGAGAGGGTGGTGGCTGGTAAAACTCTGTGACGAACAAAAACTAACTCTGGCTAGTCACTTGAACAACACCTGAAGCTGCCGAAGGGATATTGTTTTGCTGGACTATTTACAATGCGTATGTAATTTTATGTTATCTGTTGAAGTAAAGCTCTTGGCAGACGGTGCTTATATTGTTGCCAAGTTTGAGATAACGACCTGTGTGCGTGCCAAGTGCTTTCTTAACCCTCGGCTGGCTGTGTTTGTGTGTGTGTGGAGACGGGGACAGATCATCGAGAAGCAATTTGATAAGGCACAACACACTGCTCAAGTTGCAGAACATCAGCATACTTTTACCACTGAAGTCATCTCGGCTGATCAGACTGTTATTGTACCCCTACAACATGTTGTGGCTGCTGGGATCCAAAGTTGGGCTCTGCCTGAGGCTGGTATTTCTTCTCAGTCATTGAAGTTGATTGATGTTACAAATACAGACTCTTTTGTGGGCCAGAGTGCAGCACCAGTAGAGCTACATAGACAAATAGTGGCTGGATACCAGGCTCCAGAAGTTACGTTCATCCCGACCTCAGCAGGGCTTCATGGGGGGGGGGGGTTGTCCTGACCAGCCATTGGATATTCAAGCCTTGATCTCAGACACCCTGTCCAGGATGCTGGCGGCTGGGTTTCAACAGAGCAGTCAGGTGCCATTAGTGATGCCCAACCCACGGCCACAGTTTCCAGTGCATCTGGCTGACAGATCCATTTCTCCCTTGCAATAAGACTCCTCGCACAATGATGATTCTTCGCTGGGAGATGATTATCCAGAGGATTTGGAATTCTCTGAAGATAAAGGGTTGCGGCCAGATAGGCCAGCGTTTATGGGACTTTTCCATCCCTCTGTATTCAAGTCCTTATTCAATCAGGCTAAAGTGGCAACAAATATTGGTGTTGTTGAAGACCCTCCTGACCAACCTCAGGGTTCAGCTGCTCCCCATGACGACCTGTTTATGATATCAAAGCAGGAACAGGAATTCATTCCTTGTTCTAAACTTTTTTCTGAGGTTATTCAAAGGCCATGGAGTCAGCCTGGTTCGCTTGCCACTCCTAGCAGGCATGACAAGAAACTTTATTGTTCTGCTCCCAAATTTGAGGAGCTATTGCAATTACCCTCTGTGGATGCCCCAGTAGCTAGTCTCATGTCTTCCACTGTCCTTTCCAACGATATAGTGGAAGGCCTTAAGTCTTTTAGAAAAACGCACCAAGCAGCTTCTTGGGCCATTAGGGCTGCAATTTTGGCCTCATTTTTTAACTGAGCATCCCTGATATGGCTTCGCCAATTGCAAGAAAAGCTACCACAGGACAATATCGGGCTACATCAAACCATTAATAAACTAGTAGCTGCCACTGAATATTCAGCCGATGCATCCTTAGATGCAGTAAAATTTGCATCTCGAGCCTTGGCCGCCACAATAATATCTCACTGACTCTTATGGCTACACAATTGGAGGGCTGATATGAAGTTGAAGTGGAAACTCACTTCAGTCCCATACAAGGGCTCAGCTCTTTTTGGTGAAGCTTTAGAGTCAATACTCATCGAGAACAAGGACAAAAGTAAGGTGCTACCTTCCTCTTACAGGAGGCCCAATTGCCGATATTCACCTTACTTGCAGAGGCAGCCCTTTCGGCCTGATTCTGGATCCAGCAGGTCCTATTTCCAGTGCTCTTACTCGCAAGGGTTTGACCGACACACTGATAGGCAGGCCTTCTGGGATCGGAACAGCTTCCAACAAAGAAGCCATTTCAAGGGGGCAGTACCAAACCTTTTCAACGTGGCAAGTGATGCCAAGCCGCCCCTCCCCATTGGTGGTCGGCTCCAACATTTCCACCACCAGTGGGCATCTTCTTCAACCAATGCTTGGATTCTTCAGACGGTGGAGTCCAGTTTCACCTTAGAATTCCACTCCAGCCCTCCAAACCATTACCTACAGTGCCCAATTTCTTGCCAGCCCATAAAGAAACAACATATGGACACCAAGATCCAATATTTGTTGAATATATAGGCCATCGAACTGGTGCCAAGGGACCAAGAAAGAACCGGTTTCTATTCCATCTTGTTTCTGGTGCCCAAGAGTTCAGGGGGTTGGAGGGGGATCTTGAATCTCAAGCAACTCAATCGTTTTATTTTGTACAGGCAATTCAAGATGCAATCCTTAAAATCGATCCTGGGATACATACGGGAGGGAGACCTTTTACAATCAGTGGACCTCAAAGAGGCCTAGTTACATGTCACGATCCACCCAGCACATCGCAAGTATCTGCACTTTGCGTACACCAATCGCCATTTTTAGTATCAAGCCATGCCGTTTGGCCTCTCATCAGCCTCCCGGACGTTCACCAAATTGTTGGTGGTGGTGGCAATGACTGTCCTCATGGTTCCAGTATGCATCCTCTTCTATTTGAATGACATTTTAATTCTGTCATCCTCCCCTTTTGCAGGCTGCAGTGGACAGTGCAACAGTGATCCACACACTTCAGAGACATAGGTTTACGATCAACCTGACAAAGAGTCACCTGCAGCCTACCACTCACATTGTCCACCTGGGAGTGGTGATCAACTCGCTCAGCAGCCAGATTTTACTTGTCACCTGACTGCCAGCACAGCATCAAGGAGTTGGTGATGCAAGTTGTCTCCCACAGGTCAGTTCCCTTGCTTCTGTTGTCACAACTGCTTGGAAAGATGATTTCCTGAATAGCGATCGTGCCCTGGGCTTGTCAATATGCTCGTCCACTACAATGGTTCTTACCACCATTCCAGAAGACAGGGTGCAGGAACTCCAGGGCCAAGTTCATTGTGTCAGCCTTGTGTTCATCTGTCCCTCAGCTGGTGGACGTCGGCTGCCCTGCACAAGGTTGTGTGTTCCAGGAACCCAGCTGCATCACACTAACATCAGATGCGAGTCTCTACGGCTGGGGCGCGCATCTCCTCTCTCAGGTGGCCCAAGGCCAATGGTCCCCAGTGGAATGGAAGAACAGCATCAATTGGCAGGAGTTGCGGGTGGTGCACCTTGCCCTACGGCATTTTCGGGCTGAGGTGTAGGGGCAACATGTACTGATTTTAATGGACAATATGGCCACGAAGGCCCATATAAATCGGGAAGGGGCCACTCGATCCAAGATGCTGATGGCCGACGCAGAGAGCCTGATATGTTGGGCGGAGAGGTACATGCTGTCGGTGAAAGCGGAACACATCTCCGGCGCCTCCAACATACAAGTGGACTGGCTGAGCAGGGCACACCTGGATCCGGCCAAATGGTACCTGCATCCTCATACTCCACCTTTTCGCCTGTCCGGAGAACATGCAGCTTCTGAGGTTTTTCTTGCGTTTCCGAGTTCAGGAGTGGAAGGTTGCAATGCTCTTCGCTGCCCGTGGCCTCAGGGGCTCCTGGATGCATTCCAGCCAATACCACTCATTCCACGGGTTCTTCGGAAGCTGTTAGCTGAATGAGCAGAAATCCTTCTTGTAGCGCTTTGTTGGCTTCATTGGTCCTGGTTCGCCGACCTCGTAAGCCTCTCCGTGTCCCTTCTCTGGAGGATTCCCCAGGACAGGATTTCTCTCAGCAAGGGGGTCATTCTCCATCTGGAGCCACAGTGGCTCCACTTGACCATCTGGCACTTGAGAGGATCCTCCTGAGGAAGGCTAATCTTTCAGGGAAGGTAATATGCACCATACAGGCATCCCGGCATGCATCAACGAACCGGATTTATGACACTTCATGGCGAGCCTTCTGTCAGTGGTCAGTGGTCGATCCAACATCAGCTTCCATGCTTGAGGTGCTGGAATTTCTGCAAGTGGGACTCGACAGGGGATTAGCCCCAGTGGTGGGATTCAGCCAGTTTGCACCACTTCGGGAGAACCGGTTGTTACTTTTCTGAGCAATTTGGCAAACTGGTTGTTGGAAGAAATCATTAGGGCAGAGAACCAGTTGTTAAATTACTTGAATCCCACCACTGATTAGCCCCCACCATGCTACATCGGCAAGTGGCCGCCTTATCAATCATACTTACTTGTGACTCTCATCATACCCTCTCCCAACATCCGAGGGTCTGCAATTTCCTTCAGGGGGCTACCAATCTCAGATCCCCAGTGATGTGCATCACTGCCCCACATGAGAGCTGATTCTAGTCCTTCAGGCCTTTCCGTTTCCACCATTTGAGCCACTAGGCTCCATCAGCCTCCGTTTCCTAACCCTCAAGGTCACCTTTCTCCTGGCAATTACATCTGCAAGGAGGATATCCAAACTGGCGGCCTTATCCATACAAAAAGACCTCTGTATTTTTCATTTTAACAGAGTAGTACTGTGGATGGATCCCTCCTTTCTGCCCAAGGTACACTCTTGGTTTCACCATGCCCAAGAACTCATTTTGCCTGATTTCTGCCCAGCTCCACACCGTCCTCTGGAAGAAAGATGGCACACCTTGGACATTCAGAGGGCCCTCCGCAGATACATTAAACGGACAGCTTCCTTTAGAAAGGCCAAAGCTCTGTTTGTGTCCTTTCACTCCTTCTGTATGGGTAGAAAAGTTTCCTCTTCAACGGTGGGTCGGTGGCTGAAGGCCTGTATTTTGAAAGCATATGAACTCAAGGCAAAGCTTTTACCTGGATGCATTTTGGTTCATTCTACTCGCAGCGCAGCCACTGCGGCTGCTTGGGCTACTGAAGCATCTGTTGCAGACATTTGTCGGGCGGCCTCCTGGTCATCATTGTCACCATTCATATGACATTACAAATTGGACATTTATGCTTCTGCTGAGGCATCCTTTCGGAGGAGGGTTTTGCAAAATGTGCTCTTCATCCAGGACCCAGAGATCAGTCAGGCTCCTGCCCAGTGTCCTTAAGCTTCAGTATATCCCATGCATGGATTACCAGAGCAGCGCACTGGAAAACGGACATTGGCTTTCTTGAACGTCCATTTTCTGTGTGCTGCAATGATAATCCAACTCGCCCTTTAGGCTTTCTGATCCTGCCGGGGGTGAGTTTCTTCTGTTTTCTTTCTCCTGCAGATTCTCTTGTGGACTGCGCCTTCTTGAAAAAGACTAAAGACAATGGAGCACAGGAGGCGTGGTCAAGGAAATGAAAAAAATTACATTCAGTCTTGAGTAAATAGATGAGAGATTAACCCATGCATGGATTATTGTCGCAGCACACAGAAAATGGACGTTCAAGTTAGCCAATGTCCGTTTTCATTGATCTTCTTCAACAAATCCCAGGAACGTAGAAGAGGAAATGCCCTGTGCCTTATGCTGAATACAGCAATAGCTTCTTGAGTACCAATATTATTGAAATATTGTATATTTAGCTTTGCTAGGAAGCTATTGAGAAATTGCTAATCGATTTCCATCAAATCAATATAAGATGTCTTGCTAATACCATGTGGTTAATGCTGGATGGATCTAACCCAATAACTCACAGGAGACAATGGTATCTCTTCATTGATTCTTTATTCTAGGCCTGGAGTCCTCCTAGGCCCAATTCAGGGTAAAGGTCACTGACCTCTGTCTTGTCTTTGCAGGCACACATCTGGAACTGCTGGATGCCCACGTGTAGGACCCTTTTATACACCAGGGGAGGAGTCTGAGGTAAGGGGGTATGATGGGATATGGGGAGGTGCCAGCCCCTGCCTGGGAGAATTTTATTTTTTTAAATTTGATTTATATGCCGCCCTTCTCCGAAGACTCAGGGCGGCTTACAATGTGCTCAGCAATAGCCTTCATCCTTTTGTATATTTATACAAAGTCAGCTTATTGCCCCCACAGCTGGGTCCTCATTTCACCTACCTTAGAAAGGATGGAAGGCTGAGTCAACCTTGAGCCTTGGCGAGATTCGAACCCTGCAGTAATTGCAGGCAGCTGGTCTTAATAACCAGCTTAATAACAGGGTGCCTTAAACCCCTGTACTACCAAGGCTCTTCTCTACCAAGAATTAGACATTTACCCCGACAAATCCCCCTCTAAATGTCTAATTAACGGTGGACATATGACATCTGTGAACATACATGTTAGGTACATAAAACACATGATCTACATATATACACATATTTTTGATGTGAGATATGCGTGTTGCTTTTGAGGTAGTGGCTTTGTAAGTATGTCTGCTGTTTGTTGTTTAGTGTCACAGTATATGGCTTTAATGAACCCCATTTCTGAGAATTGCCTAACGTGTTTATATTTTATGTCTATGTGCCTTGATCTCTGTCCCACGACATCTGCTTTTGATATTTCTATAGCTGCCTTGTTGTCTTCATGTATGACTATGGGGTATGTTGGTTCGGCCCAGATGTCAGTAAGTAAATCATCAAACCACACTAGGTTATTTACGGCTTTTGATAAACAGACGAATTTGGCTTCAGTGGTAGAAGTGGCCACCAGCTTCTGTTTTCCCATATACCAATGTATAGGGCAATTGTTTAAGAAGACTACGTACCCGGAAGTGCTTTTTCTGTTTTTGGTGTCCCCGGTCCAGTCAGCGTCTGCATAGCAGGTTAACTTGGGTTTCTCAGACAGGTCTGGTTCGAGGCACAGCTGGGCGTTGGCACTGTGTTTCAGGTACCTGAGCAGTCTTTTTATGGCATCCCAGTGCAGGACAGTGGGCTTGCTCACGTGTCTGGATAGTAGATTGATGGCCAGAGCGATGTCAGGCCTCGTCCAGTTGGCGATGTAGAGTAGCGAGCCTATTGTTGACCTGTACAGCTTGTTGTCAACGAAGGGTTCAGCTTCATTGTACATGCTCCTTATGAAGTCTGGTTGCATGGGTGTCTCGCAGGGTTTTGCCCCCGACATATTGCATTTGGATAACAGTTCCATGATTTTCTCTCTTTGTGAGTTCCGGAAGCCCTTGTCAGTTTTAATCACTTGCAGTCCTAGGTACTTGTCTATCTTCCCTAGTGACTTCAGAGAGAAATGATTTCCTAACTCGGTGGCAAATTTATCGCATTTGGCCCTTTGCTTCCCTATGTACAATATATCATACACAAGAACACCTTCAAATGCTCCTCCCTCTCTCTTTGTGAAAAAACATTTGTCTGCAGAGGTGGCATGGTGTTGAGAGCCTTGGCTAGACAGTTGTACCACCTCTTGCCAGACTGTTTGAGTCCATATAAACTTTTGTTCAGGAGCCATGTGTTGTCCTTTCCATTGTTGTATCCTGGTGGGGCCTTAACATAGATCTCCTTATCCAATTCTGTGTGTAGATATGCGGTTTGCATGTCGAATTGGAATACTTCCAGCCCTAGGATGGTGGCAATTACTAGGGTGCTCTTGACACTCTCAGCCCTGATTGTGGGGGAGTAGGTGTCCGTGTAGTCTTCCGGGTACCTTTGGGCGAAGCCTTGTGCGACAAACCTCGCTTTGTAGAATGTTTTGTTGTCTTTGAGTGTTTTGATTTTGAACACCCACTTGGTCCCAATTGGCTTTTTGTTCTCAGGTGCTTGAGCTGGCAAGTATACATGTAGATCTCGGAGGCTCTCCATCTCCTTTTCCATGGCTTGCTTCCACCTTTCCCTCTCTTCCTGGGGGAGGCCGAGTATCTCTTCGTAGGAACTGGGTGTGAAATGCTCTGTGTGTATGGACATGACGTAGTCCTCTAGTCTCGTTGGTAACTTGTTCCTACTGGATCTAGTTGGTCTGTCTGGAGGCGTATCTGCTTCATGCAGGCATTCGGCTTCTTTTTCGGTGAGGCTATCTAGGTTCAGTGTGGGGTGTCCTTCTTTCCATTCCTCTGCTTTCAGTTCTTGGTGTTTGGGTCTGTCTGTTTCAGTTTCCTCTGGCCCCCTGGTGGTCAGTTCTTTGTCTCTTTGGTTATGTGGTTGCATGTCTCTGCCAAGGAAAATGTCATTGCAGTGGTGCTTTGACCAATTCGAGTGCTCATGGAATTCCACAGACCTGGACACAATGAATTTGTTATTGCAGTCCACAAATCTGAATCCCTTTATCCCAGGCTCATAGCCCACGAACCTTAGTCTTTTTGACACCTTTTCTCTCTTTTTCCTTAGCTGTCGGGGAATGTGGATGTCAGCTGGGGCACCAAATAGGTGTAGGTGGGCTAGGTTGGGTTTTCTATTGTACATTAGTTCGTATGGGGTTTTATTGATTGAGCTTGACCACAACCTGTTTAGTGTGTAATTTGAATAGTGTAGTGCCTCTGACCAGAATGATTGGCTCATTCCAGCGTCCTCCAAAACACACCTCATCATTGTTTGGAGCAATCCATTTTTTCGTTCTGAGACCCCATTCTGGAATGGGGAAAAAGGGGTGGAGCTAAAATGCAATATGCCCCTCTCCCTTAACCATTTTGCAAAGTCCTTGGCCATGAATTCTGTGCCCCGGTCAGTCATTATCTGTTTGATTTTCGCCCCATGTTGTAGTTCCACCCTTTTATAAAAGTCTTTGAACCTTTAGAATGTCTCATTTTTATGCTTGAGAGAGTACACATAGCCATACCTGCTGTAGTCGACTACTATGATTAAGAAAAACCTTTTCCTGTGTCCAATGGAAGGTCTCAGTGGTCCAACTAAATCCATGTGTACTAGCTGAAATGGGTGGTCAGTTGTGTGCTCTGACTTTTTGGGCCTTGCTTTGACCTTAATTTTTGAAGATTTACACACTGAACACTCCAAATAATTTTTGCAGTCCTTTACTTTCAAACCCTCTGTACATCCTAGCATTTTTTCTACAACCGGGAAACTGATATGTCCTAACCTTCTGTGAAGGAGGTGGACACAATTGTTGTGGATGGGTTTTCCCACGGATACCTTGTTTTTGCCTGGTGACACAGTGTTTGTTTCCTCCTGGGGTTCCCCTCTAGTTTCAGTGTCTTCCCCCTGGTCATGGGTGATGCTTGTGTTTATACTTCCCTCGCTGTTCTCACTGGGTGTAAAGTACGGTAATCCATCATATGTGGTTACCTTGCCAACCCTTTTTCCTTGGTTGAGTATCTGTACCCTGCCTTCCTTGAATGTTACCTCTGTGTCTGTATCTGTTGTGAGCTTTGCAATGGCTAAGACATTGTGGGGTATTTCTGGCACGTACAGTACCCCCTCTATTTTCCCAACCCCTGGTATATGTACATTCCCTCTCCCTATGACCTTGGCTGTGCTCTGGTTAGCCATTCTGATCTTGAAGTCTGTCTCTATGAGGGAGATGAATAGATTGGGGTTATGTGTTGTATGATTAGTGGCTCCTGAATCCAGAAGCCACATGTTCTCATCTGTCCCCTGCTTGGGGTCTGCTTTACCATGCCTGAAGCCATACATGGTCCCTGGGTTGCTATCTCTGGAAGCATCCCTGCGTTCACTGCTTTTTCTAGGGTTGGGTGACCACCCACGTCCCCGTTCCCTGAAATGTCTGCGGTCTGGTGACCGTCTCTTTCTATATCCCCTGTCCCTATCACCTCTGGGGCAAGCCCTCCTTAAATGATTCCTGGACCCACAGGAAAAACACTCTGGGGCAACCTTTCCCCTGTCCTGGAACTCAACCCTTTTGGTGGGTCTGGGGTCCCTTCTTGACATGTGGCGGTCCCTCCTTAAATTATCCTCTGCAATAAGGTGGTTAGTGAGTGTGTCTAATGTTAAGTATTCTAGACTGAGGCTGTCCAATTGCATCACAAAGTTGTCCCAGCTACTGTCTAAAGAGTTTATGACTATACTCATCATACTCTCCTCAGTGATTGCTTCACCCCTATGCATTAATTCAGTCCTGGTTGCGTTAAGTTTTAACAGGTGTTCACTCATGGGGACCCCTGGTCTAAGTCTGGCAGAATGGAATTCTCTGGAAATTCTAGTTGTGGTTGCTCTACTTCTGCTGTAAAAAAGGTTATAAAGTTTTTGCGTCACTTCATGCACTGTCATGTGATTCCCTATGCTTGGGTACAAAGTTGGAGAAATACTGGTTAACAAAATACAAAAAGCCCTGTGGTGGTTACAGTCAATTTCAAAAGTCCAGGGTTTCTGGGGTGGATCTGATATTAGGAAAAGTAAGTTTTCTTTCATAAAAACTATCTGCAGCTGTTGATTCCACTCTAGAAGATTTTTTCCATCTATTTGCAGTTTGGGAAAGTTGACAGGTAAAGCCCCAGAATTGTTAGAATGGTTACTTACAGAGGGTAGCTGTCCATGGTTTTGTGAGTGAGGGAACTCACAATATGGCATGGGAATGGCTATTCTGTACTGACTTGTCTCTATGTTCTGACTTATCTCTATGTTCCTCCCTTCTCTTCCTGCAGGTGGCGTCTGACCATGTGTGAGGCCCATTTCATGCTGGAGGCCGTCTGGAGGGGAGCTCATGGCTGCAGTTCTCAGGCCTAGGCCTAGGCCTGCTGGTGGAGCCCTTGACTCACCCCTGGTGGGTCTGGATGCATCGTGGGACCCTGGAAGTCACTGCTGGGCTGTGTAGTCCCCGGCGAAGAATGGCTGGAGGCTCGGGATCGAAACGGTCATAAGTCGAGGACTTTCGAGGATTGGTGGCGTGGCGGCAGCGGCAGAGGCGATGGCTGGTCCTGATCCGGATGTGCTGGCCCCTGGTCGGCTGGAGAAGCCTGGCAGGTCGCAGAGCAGGTAGGTAGCTGGCGCGTCTCTCTTCTTTTGGATCCCTCGTAGTTAGTGAGGCAGGTGGTGAGTTCGAGTCCTGCCTTTGTTCTGCTCCATAGGCAGTCGGGGTTTCTTGTTCGTCGTGGAAGCACGTTGCCCTCTTTTTTAGTGATAGGGTTGGTGTCTCGTAGCCAGTGGTCACTCTGGTGCCTTCTTGGCCCTCGAGGTTTTCCTTGCAGCTTGCGGTTGGTGCGGGAGACTTGAATGTGGAGCCAAAGGCTGCTGCTAGAGTCTCTATTGCTTTTTCTATCTCGAGCATGCTAGGCAAGTTCTGATTTACTTGGATTTGTCTATTGCAATTATTTTCTGGATGCTCCCTATTTGTTTTGGGGCCTTGGCTGTTTCCCGCCATTGGATTCAAGTCCTGGCTTCCCATTGGTTGCTGGCCATTCCAAGATGGCCACCGGGAAATTGGCGCGAAACTGAGCCCCTCTATGTCTGGGGCCTCTGCGAGGGAATCCCCTTCCCTTTCCCTTACCGGGCTGGCGTCTTCTTGGGCCTGCTCTTGGGTGCTCATCGCTGCTCCATGGGTTTCTAGGAGGCCTTGGAGTTTCGTGATGAGCTGTCCATTGCTGATGGGCGCTTCCATCATTTTCAGCAGGGCCATTCTCAGTTCGTCTTCTTCTCGTGGCTATTCTCTTTCGTGGTCATCTGCTTCCTCCCGTGGTCTCTCTTTGCAGAGGAGTGGGCCCGGCTCGATGTCCTGTCCACTTCCAGCTGGGGTAACTCTTGGCATGGCACCTTTGGGTGTCAGTTGAGCAGCCATCCTCTTGGTGAATGCCCTGGTGTTTACTCTGCTCTTCTTATCAGAGTGAACGGCTTGTTCGGTCATTCTTTAGAGTTATGGGTAACCATCCTCTGCTACCAATTTGTTAATGCTGGATGGATCTAACCCAATAACTCACAGGAGACAATGGTATCTCTTCATTGATTCTTTATTCTAGGCCTGGAGTCCTCCTAGGCCCAATTCAGGATAAAGGTCACTGACCTCTGTCTTGTCTTTGCAGGCACACATCTGGAACTGCTGGATGCCCACGTGTAGGACCCTTTTATACACCAGGGGAGGAGTCTGAGGTAAGGGGGTATGATGGGATATGGGGAGGTGCCAGCCCCTGCCTGGGAGAATTAGACATTTACCCTGACACAAGTGAAAACAACTTGAAGCATATGCTGAAGGTTTTTTGTTTTTGTTTTTTTGAGGAAGACTTAGAATAATATTTTCAGATTTAAGCTTGTGGCAATTCTTGAAGCAATAAATAATTTGGATTCTTCTTTTAGAAAATTCCAAGGAAAGTTCTGTATTAAAATATTCACTGAGGTTCTAGCCTTTGATCTGATTTAGAAATAAGATGTGCAGATTCTCAAAAGCCTGCAACATTACATTACCCAGTTTGGCAGGATACTTTTTTAAAAATCCAGTACAGGTTTTGTGTGTATTTTAAAAAGAAAAATCTGAAAATATTTATTAATTTCTCTGGCAAAAATTGATTATGTGTTTTTAAATTGATGTAGACTTAGTGATTGTGTAGATTTTCTCTATGATGATTTCTCTCTAATCTGGCCCTTCAGGTCTTCAGGCAAAAATTAATTTTAAAAGGTAGAAAAGTATAGAGAGATATTTCCAGTTTTCTTTCAGTTTTAAAAAGGTTGTGCACTTACAGCAATTCTGGGCTGCCTTTCTTTCAGGGTTTTTTTTTTTTTTTAATTGAAAAGTTTTACAAAAAGTTTACATATCCCCCCCCCCCTTCCCTACCCCAACCTCCCTCTCCTCCCCTCCTCTTCCCAGAACAAATTACAGGGTATAACCTTCAACAATCATAATCAATCCTAGTCTAAATAATTATAATATTCCACATCTCTTGTTCCTTCAATTCCCTAATTACCCGCCTAGCTTAATTACTTAAAGACACACCAAATATCTATATAATCATTCATAACCTATCTGCAATTTCTTATTCCGGTATTTATTTTGAATATAATCTATCCATCTTCTCCAGTCTCTTAAATATCTTTCATTTGAATGATCCTTCAAGTATGCCGAGATTTTTGCCATTTCCGCTAGGTTTGTAACTTTCATTGTCCACTCTTGGATTGTAGGTAAATCTTGCTTCTTCCAATATTGTGCCACCAACAGTCTTGCTGCAGTTATTAAATTCAAAATCAATTTAGTCTCTATAACTGTACAATCCGTAACTATACCCAGCAGAAACAGCTGTGGTGTAAATTTCAACCTCTTTTTAAGAATATTTTGTAAAATCCACCAAATTTTTATCCAAAACGCTTTAACCTTTTTACATGTCCACCAAATATGAAAATAAGTGGCATCCTCACAATTACATCTCCAACATTTTGGTTGTACATTCGGATACATACGAGATAACTTTTTTGGGTCTAGATGCCATCTATAAAACATTTTATAAAAGTTCTCCCTTAAATTTTGCACTTTGGTAAATTTCAAATTTGTCACCCATATTTTTTCCCAAGTTTCCATCATTATTGAGTGTTCAAAATTCTGCGCCCATTTTATCATACAGTCCTTAACTAACTCTGTTTCCGAGTCCATCTCTATCAATATATTATACAATCTTTTTATGTGCATTGGGCTTTGGTCTCTAATTTGTTTAATTAAATTTTCATCACTTTGTATAACACCAGTTTTCTGGTCTTTTCTCCATCTGGCTTGTAATTGTACATATTGAAACCAAGTTTGAGTTATTTTCTCCTCTTTCAACACATTCACAGGTTTTAATTTTAATATACCTCCCTCCATAATGAGAATATCTTTATATGTAATTACATCATGTCTACTTTCTATACTCGTATTCTCTATTGCGTGCCTGGGTGCTGTCCATATAGGTATCTTTTCATTTAACTTGTATTGTTATTTCTTCCAGACACGCAATAAAGCATTTCTCAATATATGACTCTTAAATGCTCTATCCACCCTTTTTTCATACACTAAATAAGCATGCCAACCATAGATCAGGTCATGCCCTTCAATATTCAATATCCTTCCATTTGTTAGATTAATCCAATCACTAATTGCTGATAAAACAGCTGCTTCATAGTACAATTTTAAATTTGGCATTTTCAATCCTCCTCTTTCTTGTATGTCCTGCATTATTTTCAGTTTTATCCTTGGTTTCTTACCTTGCCATATGAACTTATTAATACCTTTCTGCCATTCTTCCAGGTTGGCATCCTTTTTTAGTATTGGTATCATTTGAAAGAGGAATAAAAACCTAGGTAAAACATTCATTTTTATAACTGCTATTCTACCCAACAAGGACAGTTGTAATTTTTTCCATTTATCCAATTCAGCTTGTATTTTATGCCATATCAGTTCATAATTATGCTTATACAATTTACCATTAGAAGATGCAATATAAACTCCTAGGTATTTAACTTTTTTAACTATTTCACATCCCGTTACCCTTTGTAACTCCTCTTTTTGATTTGTTGTCATATTTTTAACTATCATCTTTGTTTTTCTAATGTTTATCTTAAACCCAGATACTTGACCATACTGTTTTATTATATCTTTCAGGGTTTTGATTCAGCAGAATTTAACAATAACAAAAATTTTAAAAAACCCAAATCATAAACCAATAAGCCACAATAAAATAATAAAATGACAACCCAAACAGAAATTACGTCATTTGGGGCTCCAATCTATCAGGATCTAGAGACCTGGGGCAACCACCAGTCTTGACAGCCTTTATAAAAGCCAGCAGGATTGGAGCTGATTTTGTGGCAGCTTAAAGATATCCCACCAAAGCCTCAAAAACCAATCATTTTCCAAAATGGCAAGGCATGCCCCTCCCTCCTATATCCATCCCCCCCAACTCCCCCCCCCCCCTTGTGACCCTTCCTCCTGCATCTTGTATCTCAAAGGAAGCCTCCGCAAAGGGGCAGTAGAAGCTCTGGTGATAATCTTGTGCCTGCAGTCTCTGATGTTCCTGAGATACTTGGAGTTGGGTGTGGGAAACAGAGTTGTATTGTTTTTACAGAATTGTAAGAAGACATGTTGGCCTGTGAAGAAAATACATTGTATATGTTTCTAATCTCATGAGCTAGGCTGAAGCTTGAGAATTGTACCTGGGAGCTAGGATCAGAGGTCTCTGCTATGCTAGAAACCAGTCATAACCAGAATTTATTGATATGATAGTTTCTCTAGAGACAACCCCTAGGAACTAGGACCATAAAAGGAAATTGTAAATAAGGGCAGGGGGAGATAGAATTAGAGTAGTGGGAGATGTAATCAGGGGCAGAGATAATGTATTCATTTTAGACACTTTGAATAGGTTGTGACATCACAATTACTAACCCAATGAAGAAGAGGTGGGAGGTAAATTTGTAAAGGTATTAGGGTAAATGTATTGATGATTTAGGGTGTGTCCACTGTCCCTGTGTGTGTGTGGTCCACCCGCTTTGCAAAGTGGAGAATAAAATTACCATTGTTTTCTTTTGGAAGTTTTGGCTGGTGATTGTTTATTTCCAAACTAGACAACAAATCCCACATGGGGACAGGCTTGTTGCATGGTGGACAAAGGGAGGGAGAGACACTCATAGTGGGTCACCACTGCTAAGCAGACAGGGTATTCACTAAATTGTTCTTGATCCTTATCCCCCAAGAAAGCAACTATTCTTCCTCATCTTCTCTTAGCTGCAGGAGGTACCTTAGCTTTGCTATCAAGACAGCTTACAAGAAAAGAAAGAAGGTCTCTCATAGAAGGGTAGCACTGTGAACTACAATAGCAGGTGGGCAGGCACATGGGTATCTTCCTGCTTCTTCCTGCTTCAGCCTGAATTACTGCTTGGATAGGCAATTGATGCTATCCTAGCAGCGGAGTTGAGAGAGGCCCCCAGCACTTCCAGCACCCCAAAGCAGGCCCAAAGTTGCAATATTTTCTGGGTGAGGAGCTGCCATTAGCAGGAAAGGCTCTTTTCAGCAAGGAAAAAGATGGAGATTTGCTGCTCTATCATTATCCTTGTACTTTTGCAGAGCTCAGTGGAAACTACAGTAGTCCTTTTTTTTTAAAAGAGAGGCCTAGTGATGTTTTACAAGACAACAGTTTGAAAATTTCTGATAAAATGTTACCCTGGCAGTTGCCTGTGGAGAAAGCAGGTATTGAAGGAGACTGCACAGTTGACTGCAGGAGATGGAACATTTCCACAACAGGCTAAAATAGAGAATCGGAGCTGGCTAATCCTTGGCCAGCTATGTCATCACCAACATTGTTCCACATTGTGTCCCTGGCCTCAGGAGAAGAGGGAAAACACTATAAGTGGAAGAGATAAATATGACCTCAAGCTGCCTCAGCTGCGGACTAGGGATGAAATTAAGGCAATGTCATGAGGTTGTGTCATATAAAAACAATTACCATAGCATGTTCAGGCCATGTCTAGAGACATGTGAGCATGGGATCCTTGGATAGTTGTTCATGATGTGCTAGGTCATTTGTCTGGTGTGTGTGGACCAAAATTGGTGTGAGTGTAAAACTATATGGACTTAAAGATGCTCAACAAATTGAGCCTATCAACACCTTTCTTCATTCCCAAAGGAGAATGAAATGTTTTCACAATACTCTGTTTGGATACTCTGGAATTAGGATGTCGAATGCTGACAGAAACTCAACTTAAGTGGATATAAAAAATGGTGAGACGTCAGGAGGGATGCTCATCTGATATTTTAATGTTGCAAATATATATACAACATGGGAAATTTATTCAAGGTTTCAGTATGTTTTCCCATTTTAAATATTTTGATACTCTTAGTAATGCTGGGCTGTGACCATAATAAAAAATTATTGATTGATTTGATTCTCTTATGCCTCCCCCTCTTTGTTTTAAAGAATAGATTTTTCTGGCATTCAGTTAGTCTTGCTTTTCAGGTATGCTGCCCTCAGGGGGGTTATGTCAGCAATCCATTGACTTGTGCGCTGCTTGGATTCTTCCCATGAGTAGCGAGGAGTATAGTTAAAATCCCTTTGTGCTTTCTTGTAAGAAAAACTGAAAGGGGTGTTGAGCAGGATTACAAGGAAACGATTAATAGAAGGAACATATTTGAAGAAAGGTTTGAGCAAGAAGCTCACAATCTCCAGGAACAGAGCATAATAATATAAAAGTGTGATGGGCATCACAGGTTTGGGTTCAACACCAAACCCCAACTCCTTTGTCAGCTCATAATTGAAGTCGGAATAGCTTGTGTGGGGAGAATCATCTGAGATGTAGTAGAAACGCCCTCGGATCTGTTTCATTTTTGTTGGGTTTCTCATGGCTTTAGCCACTTGAATATGAGCCCAAGCAATATTTCCCACATAGACAGGATTTACAATCGCCTCTTTCCTAGACAGCCTCAAAAATACATTATTGTTTAGGATGCTTTCATCGAGGTGACTCAGAAGGAAAGGACTTCCTTCTCCATAGATGTACATAGACCTCAAAGCACATGTCACAAAACTATTGCCCCCCTTGAGCGGCAAGCTATCCAACTCCAGGACACATTTCTCTGCCTCTCTCTTAGTTTCAGCATAGGGCTGGCCTTGGGTCATCTGATATGGGGTGTCTTCATCACCATCATAGATGGGATCTCCTCTGTTGTTTGGACCTGTCACCTCAAGGCTGCTGGTATAAATAAAATACTGGACATCATTGCGAAGACAGGCCTCCAGCAGCAGCTGTGTACCTTCAGAAAAAGGGAAACGTTAGCAACATTACAAAGGCTAAGGTGGTTGCTCTTCATCCTCACCCCCTCCCCCGGAGAACATCATCTTATAAATTGATGCCACAAAAGGCCTCTAAGCCCGTTTGTCAGAACTCCCACCTTCTAGACTATATCATCCTCAACAAATGGAGGTAAGGATCATTTTTACTTGGAAGCCCAAGTTGAGGCAGGTCTGATACTGTTGTTTTTGCAAGTATTGCTAGAAAACCCTTCTTATTGTGCATTAATGAGAGCTAAGTTTCCCAGAAGAACTTTCACAGCCCCAGAACTACAGGGAAATATTTAAAGGAGGCTTTTATATTTTCCCTCGGTTTCTTAGTGTCGTCCTCCTTTTCAGGCTTTATGTCTGAAGGACCTCACTCGGGTAGGTTCTACTTACCTTTACTACCAGTTTGCATCAGGGCTTTCTTTGTGTGTTTGGACACACATGTACTGTAGTCCTCAACTTACAATAGTTAATTTAGTGACGATTCAAAGTTACAACGGCACTGAAAAAAGTGATTTATGATTATTTTTCACAGTTACAACTTTTGCAGCATCCCCATGAACATGTGATCAAAATTCAGATGCTTGGCAACTAGTTCATACTTATGATCATTGCAGCATCCTGGGATCATGTGATCACCTTTTGCAACCTTCTGACAAGCAAAGTCAATGGGAAAGCCAGGTTCACTTAACAACCAGCTCACTAACATATCAACTGCAGTGATTCACTTAACAAGTGTGGCAAGAAATGTCACACTAAAATGGGACAAAACTCTCTTAACAAACAGACATTTTCTGTTTCTGAACAACAGAAATTTTGGGCTCAATTGTGACCGTAAGTGGAGGACTACCTGTATATATAGAGAAAGGGAGATGGGTTGACTTTCTAACCTGTGGCTAAGTGCATCAGATAAGAAACTGGGAGACAGAGAGTTCTAGTCCTGCCTTAGATACAAAGCCAGATGGGTGAACCTGGGCGAGTAGTCACTTTCTCTCAGCTCTAGAAAGGTGGCAAGGACAAACCACTTCTGAAAAACCTTTGCAAGAAAACTGCAGGGACTTGTCCAGGCAAAATGGAATAAAATAGATGCTGCCTGCTTTACGAAGTTTGTGTGGGATCAGATTAAAGTTACTTGTTCTGGGTTTCTTATAGAATAAAGGATGTGCATGGGGTTACCTGATCCCTGTCTTTTTGCCATGTGAGATATTAAGAAAGATATTCCCCCCCCCGACAACTTTGTAGGGTTTGTGCAAATGCATATCCACGTGCGCATGTAATGTCTTCCAGAACTTTTCTTCTTAAACAGACACTTATCCACACAGAGAGAACAATCCCAGCTATAGTGGAAGGAGGAGGTGAACCCTTCTCTCAGTCTGCAATCCAGACGCCCCCTATGAAGAGAGACACCTGACTGTTATCCCTAATAAGAACGGGAGCAGCCCATTCATCACCTGCCAGTGAGTGGCTGACCTCTCTCTGTACAGTCTGAGGAGAATTTAAAATTTCTTTGCAAGCACCACTCTCTGGCTCAGCCTCAAAAGTCATCCCACCTTACCCCTGACGTTGACATCCCAGAGGGTCTGTTGATCAATGAACCCCCGGGGGTCAATGATGCAAGCTGCATGGATGACAAGCGAGACTCCTTGGACTGCAGTTTCAAGAAGCGCCACATCCCGGATATCCCCTTGTATGACTGTCAAGAGGGTATTACTCTTCACTTCTGGAAGAAGAAAAACACCCAATAAGTAATGACCTATATTTACCTTCCTTATATTCACTATAAAGCAAACAATGCAGACCATCCTTAGAGCAGGGGAGAGAAATAAGCTCTCCCCCCTCTCCTCCTCTCTCTCCATGCTGCTAAATTTTATTTCCCATTAGCCATCTAGTCAGATAACATAGAAAAACATAGGACAGGCAGAACAGCAATGGACACCCCAGTTTAGCTGCCACTTAGCTGTCTTTGCCTTTGTGCAGAAAATACAATTTTCTTCAATGCCATTGAAAGACAAACCCTGACTCAAGCCTACAATGAACTGTGGCTCTCCATCTTATCTGAAGAGAAGTCACTACATGAAGATATCTGTGGCTCCATGCACAAGGGCAGGCTCGGTCTTAGCCAATGAGTTTAAGGGCAAAGGACGTGTGTTCCAAAACAAGATGTCTCTTCATCTTAGCACGTTGACTGGAGGTTGGAGCAAGTAGCAGGATTTAAAGCTCTAAGGATCATAGGAATTGCCGAGCTTCTTTTCTTATTACAAAAAGTCAGAGAAAGAGACCTTGGGCCAAGCTAAGACCTATGGAAACTCGTTGATGGCAGGGTCTGAAGCTTTAGCCCTAGAACCATTACAGCTGCAATCTGAGGGAAAAAATCTGTGGAACTCGCTGAGCAATCAAATTGAGGTTTCTTTCTTACAGCCCAGGCAGTTGATAGTTTTGAATATGTTTACTAATCCTCTGAGGAAACATGCATTAAACTGAGCTGTTCTGTCAATAGCATAATATATACAATGCATATTCCGTACTTATAAAAACATTAGTTATATTACAGTTTATAAATGATTGTACTGACTGCATAAAATACCCCATTTATGTTTGCTGACAAAATTTCTTAGAAATGAACAAGAATAAGGAATATGTCTTATTTAATAACATTAAATAAAAATATTAAGTACTGTAAAGCCCCAGTGGATTTACATTATATCCATAGTTCATATATCCATATATTCAGCATTCTGTCTAGGAAATATATTCCAAAAATATAAACATTTTTGCATTCCATTTTAGACATGATTTTTGATGCCTGCATTTCTCTTTCCGATTCCAAAAATAATAGCAAACTACCTGTCACTACTAATTTACAGAGTTGCAATGTTCATGCCTGCTGGTGACTTGTTTCTGGACACAAAGCAGAAGTTTGCCAGGATCCTTTTAGTTTTCCCCCTGTGAATTGATAGCTTTTTACCAAATTACGGGCAGTTGCTGAAGTCAGAAATACCAATGAGACTCTTGAATTTTGCTAATGATATAATAATAATAATAATAATAATAATAATAATAATAATAATATAATGACATAATAATAATAATAATTAATAATAATGGACAAGTATATTTCCCTGGATCCCTTACACCAAAATAATAAGGTTTTGCCAGGAGTAGGAAGAAAAAAAGGAAAGCAAACCCATTTACAGTAGTTAACAACCTTCAGGAATATGAAGGCTGAGCAGGAGCTGTGGAAATCCATATACCCAGATATATTCCTATACTACTTTAAATACATAAAGCTTACTTTTAAGCCTTTTTTCTATTAACAGTGCAAACAATATCTGATTTTCATTTTTTCTTAATCTGGATTTGTGTACAAGCTTATGCATACCACTATTTTGGGCATCACAGAGATGATGTCTATCCTTTCTTTAAAGCTAATCTTGTAATCCAATTTGCATGTGTACACTAATACTATGTACAGTTCCTTTCAATTAAAATTGAAATGTCATGAAAAATATCCTAGATATTGTTGACAGATTTCTTAGCAGAAATGTTATATAGACATATTAATAATAAATGTTAATTATTTAATTTAGTCTGGCTAACGTTAAGAAAGGGCGGGGGGGGCGGGGTCTGAGCTTACACTTCTTCAGACTTGAGGCCGAGGCTCAGCTGATAAAATGCTCCTCCATAGAAGAAACGCTTCTTCTAACATGCCGAGGAAACGTTTTTAATTTAGTTTATTATCTATTCTGTGTGTTTAAAAAACTGGAGACAAAGTTTCCATTATATGAATCTTCACCAGCAGTCTGAAGTGGCTTGGTTAAGAAACTGAGGTGCCACCTGAACAAGGTGGGGTCCTCTACATAAGAAGCTTCTACAATGTGGATTTGGGTATTTCTTCCTGGGCATCCAAATTACTCTTTCCTTTCAACAACCTTACTTACTTTCAAAATCCTGGAGTGCTTCAACGCTGATGGTTTTGTCCAAGACTCTGACTTCGGCCAAACTCTCCTTTTCTGTCAGCAGCTGGCAAACAGTCCTTTGACCCAGGAACCCACCAGCACCAGTCACTAGACATCTCATTCCTCCCAGGGACATGATGATGAGCAAGGAGAGGCTGTAAGAGCCTGCCGTTCCTCCTGAAACAAAAGAGAAAAAGAAAAAGAAAGAACAAATGCAGCAGAAAGGGGGAGGTTGCAACTGGCAGTCTTTGGCCAAGTGGGAGTGTCTTCCTATTCAAGGCTATTCGCTTCTATCTCTTATCTTCCCTCTGCCTACTACTGCTGAGTTATTACATGTTTTTGAAATGAAATGCAAGAACATTCTAATCTCTAAATGTTATTGAACTGCACAGTCTTTGGGTTTTAAAGCTTGAGATGGTAGTTGAGGACACTTTGCATCTGCAGATTGCCTTTTCTTTCTGACCCCTTCTACCTGGTATCTAGTGAAGTCACTTCTTACCATAGATCAGGGGTGTCAAACTCGATTGCATGGAGGGCCACATCAGGGCTATGGTTCACCTCAGGGAGCTGGCCAGGTGTGGGTGACTGGGTGGGTATGGCCAACTGGGTGGGCATGGCTAGTTTGACACCTCTCACTGGGTGTGGCAGATTGGGTGGGCATGGGCAACTGGGTGGACGTGGCCAGCTTAACGCTGCTCACTGGGTGTGGCTGACTCAGGACAGAACAAGTCTTACTGGCTAACTTGATGTGGGGACAATTTGGTGCCCCACAAGCTCCTCACCTCCCCAAACTGCTGGCATCCAAGTGCGTGCGTGCACACACATACATGCATTCCAAGTTTGGAGACTTTTATCCACATAGGAAGGAGAGAGCTTTCTCCCCAAGCCCAGGAATGATTGGCAGTTTGTAACGTCAAATGTGGATAACAGTCTCCAAACTTGGAATGGTGTATGTATGTGTGTGTGCGTGTGCACAGCACGCTAAAGGATATGTTCCTCTCCCAATCCCAGACATTGTTGGCATTTCCCTGTCTGGTGCACCCTCCCAGCAAAGGAGGAGGGGGAGGACGCTGCTGTGTGGAAACGTGGAGGAGAAAGTTTGCAGGAAGCAGTTTCCTCGAGTCCAACTTCTGTCTTGGCAAATCTCTGGAGAGCAAGAGGAAGTGGCAGGGGAGCAGTGTTCCCTGTTCCTGAATGAGGGAGGCTGGCCCTTCTCGAAAGCGAATCCCTGTTTCCAGTTATGAGTGGTAAAGATGCTAGCTTGTTGGGGCAGCCTTTCCTCATGCTGCTCCCCCACCATCCTCTCCTCCTCTCCAGAGAGCTTTCAAGGCAGAAGCTGGAGTCAGAAGAAACTGCTTCCTGCAAACTTTCACTGCATCAGCATTATGGTTGCCCTCAAAGGGCCAGCTGCATGTAAGACTATTGTATCATATTAGTTCAGGAGTGTATTAACGTGGGCTGAACAGGATTAACATTTCAAATATGAATAAATATTTCAAATAAACCTGCAAAAATAAATTTAAAACAAAGAACAAACATAAGTTTTCAATGTGCAAAAACAAATTTAAAACAACGAACAAACATAAGCTTCGCCCGTGTGCGCACTCACCATTGCCTGCTGCACCGGAGGGACCACGCTCTCACATTTGCGAGCCGATAGGGAAGGTAAGTATATCCCACCTCTGCTCTTTCCTAGAGCTGAGAGAGACTGATTGGATCACAGTTGAGAACCTCACAGTTTTCCAGTGTCTAGCCCGGTGCCATAACTTCATAACCAGACTGTCTTTCTTTAATCTCTCAGATGATTTTACCTCACTGTATATAAAATTCTCACCTTCCTTAAAGCTTTGGCTGGTAATATTAAGGAATCTCAAAGCAGTTTACCTTACTCCTGTTTCCTAAAACCATATGATGAATTCTTTTGTACAGTAAAGTCTATAAAAATTAATATTGCTGATCATTCATCCAAAAAGCAAACGAACAAACAAGGGAAACAAGGATTTGATTGTGTACAGGATTCAGAGTTGAATGACATTACATATAAGAAGAATAATTTTATTTCTATACTGCCCTTCTCCCGAAGGACTCAGGGCGGTGTAAAGCCTATTAAAAGCACAAGACAAACATCAATTAAAATAATTTAAAATTATTAAATAATTCGGCTCAATTTAAAACCCCAGAAATTTAAAATATAATAATTTAAAATTATTATGTTGATAACCCGATCTGGCGGAACAACAGGGTCTTGAGTGCACAGCGAAATGCCCGGAGGTCGGAGATCTTACGCACTTCTGGGGGCAGTTCATTCCACAGGGCTGGGGCTCCCACAGAGAAGGCCCTCCCCCTGGGTGTCGCCAGCTGGCATAACTTGGCCGATGGCACCCTGAGGAGACCCTCTCTGTGGGAGTGAACTGGCCGGTGGGAGGCTATTATACGTCTCTCTGTGAGGTTATCACACAGATGTTTTATCATATGTACAGTAATGTTTCATTCAAAGTAATGGGTTGAAACTGCCATTAAATTTCATTCCCACATTAACATTTTTCTTATTTAAGGCATGTTGTTTTTTCACCCCACTGAGAAAGCTATTTTGATACATTTATCCCAAAAATGCTTTTTTCAATTAATTTTTTTCATTAATTCAGTTCTAAAGAAGTTTCTTGGATGAGAAGTGAATTGTCTTCAAGGAATAACAAAGAAAGTCCAGTTGCCTCTTGAAAAAGCACCTCTGGGACAACCATGATATGAATGACTGTCCATAGAGTTTTGATATATTTAGATTTAAAGATGTATAATGGGGAAAGACCAAATTAATCTATATGTCCCTCTCCTTCAGCTAGGCAGGGGTGTCAAACTGGCATCCTGTGGTCCAGATGTGCAGGCCATGTCAACTCCAGCTCTGTGAAGGGGAAAAAACATTGTGTAACGCAACAGGACATGGTGTGTTTGACATCCATGAGCTAGACAAAGGATTATCCCAGGATGCTTTTGGATGAAAAATAATCAAAGTATAAGATTCTTTACCAGTGTCATTACTGCTCATAGCTCACCAATCCCTTTTTGAACAGTTGGCAGAGTTTTTAATCACTGTCCTTGACTTCTGTCTAGTATTACAAGAATTACAGTATTTCTAGTATTACAAGAATTACAGTAATTATCTTCCATCCAGAGCTATACCCGATGGAAATCATAAGTGTATAGTTGGGAGATTAGAATTCATCAGAAAGGTGGATGTTTGGAAAAGTTTCCCAAGGCCAGTTAAAGAAATAATTAGATTGGCCAGAATCTGAACCATATTCTGCAGCCTGCAGAAAAGCTTGCATCTCAGGAGTGAAATACTCCTCTGGAGCAATTACTCTCTGAATTAATGATATTATGACTCAAGATAAGAGTCTTGAAAATAATCACATACTTTGTAATCCTACTCATACATGCTGCTTCTATCACCTGACCTAATGAGCTGCTATGAAATGCTCCCACTTCCTCAGAATTTATATTGCCTGGTCAACCATTATAAATATTCACCAGCCATCAAAGGACATGAACTTCATTAGAAATTAATTCTAAGAAAAGGAATTCCAATGGAAAAAAAATAGGGTGACTGAAAATCAAAGGGAATTTCAGAAGTATGCCAGATCTAATTCCTAAATCTGGTGACAGATGCCCAATACACCTTTTGTATGTACAAGAAAGAAGGAAAATCTTGTCACATTATTATAAGCTCACCAGATTGAAATAAAAGATATTTGCTGGTCCATCAAGTGAGGTGATGGAAGGAAAAAAATCTGTCAAAAAGAGTGAGTCCTCTGAAGATTCTGGGTTCTTTCCCATGCAAACTGTTGCTTATTATTTCTGTTATTAAGTAAAGGAAAGCTGAGACAATAGTGATGAGAGATAGGAAGCCATGGCAAGTAAGGCCTTGTCATCAAACCCTCCCAATATCCTGGAATGGCAGGCACTGTCTATTCTGGTCAGTATTCCATGAAGTGTTTTCCATTATCTTTAACTGGGCACAATCCAGCTAAAATTAAGCACTATAAATTATAAACTGCACAGCATTAAATAAAAAAACAATAAATGAAAACAACAAATAAGGAGGAATGTCCTAACAGTGAGAGAAAGCCACCAATGGAACAACTTGCCTTCAGAAGTTGTGGGTGCTCCATCACTGGAGGCTTTCAAAAAGAGACTGGACAATCATTTACCTGAAACGGTATAGGGCAGTGATGGTGAACCTTTTAGAGAGCAAGTACCCAAACTGCAACCCAAAACCCACTTACTTATCGCAAAGTGCCAACACGGCTGCGCTGCACCCTCATGCTGCATGTGAGCCACCCGCCTTACCCCAGACAGGGGAGGGAGGAAGCGCTCCCATTGGACTGCTGGGCAGAGGGGCCACCGTGCTTCCATTCACAGAGCACGCCTTCCGCTGCCCACCCTCCGCTGGCACCCACTCCCCTGCGCCACTCCCAAGCACATTGCCCCTGCTTCCCAGTTCCAACTCCATCAGGGAATCGCTTTCCCCCCTCCCCCCTCCCAAAGGGGGTAAGGAAAGACAATAGGCTAGGGGAAAAGGGATGGCCTTCCATCCACTTCTGACCTGCAGAGCCTCCAGCAGCTGATGGCGTGCTACTCAGTGAGGCAGCTGACGAGGCCGACACTGATGCTGTGCCCTGCACCTGACGGGTTGCTCAAGGCCGCTCCGCCTGGCGCTGGGCCCAAAGAATTGGAGTTGGATGAAGAAGAGGAAGCCAAGCTGGAGATGGTAGGCAGCGTGACCTGCCCATTGCTTTTAGAGTCAGACCTCTTTCGCATTGGAGAAGACTTCTTTTTGGCCGGCCGGCTCTTGGTGGCGCTGCTGCTCTGCTGCTGCTTTCAGCACTTGGCATGGTGATGGCACGCGTGCCCACAGAGAGGGCTCTGTTCCCCCTCTGGCACGTGTGCCATAGGTTTGCCTGTGGTATAGGGCCTCCTGCTTGAGCAGAGGGTTGGACTAGAAGACCTCCAAGGTCCCTTCCAACTCCATTATTCTATATTCTAAATCTACAAGGGCTACTTTGCTTCAATGAAGGTTTGAGCAATGCACTCCCTCAGAGCTGTCTTGTGAAGCTAGATGGACGTCTTGAATCTAAGAACAAAGATTGGTTTGTTCTGCTCTGAGGAACACAAATGATTGCTTTGTTCTGCTTCATGAAGAATTTAGAGAAAGCTCAGGGGACAGGTTTGTTATCTCCCCTGGACCACTTGTCAAAACCAGCTTGGTTTTAATTTTTTTAGTTCTATAATTGTTCTATGGAACTGCTGTATCCTCTCATCAGTGGCAACCTTGCATAAAGAATTGGTTTATTTCATTATCTTATTGGTAATGAAATGAATTAGAATTTGAATAAATCCAGGATTAGAAATCTGAAAGAAAAAATGGTATAAACTGACTGAACCTTGGCTTGACATGGGTTAGTGTCTCTATTCTGACAATAGAGAAGTGACAGAGCAAACATCTGACACGCAGAGATGCATCCAGTATGGATGAGGGACCCATGAATGGAAGTAGATTTTCACATCTGCTGTGTATGCAGGGAGCCATGCATAAGAATACCCAGCCAAGCACATACAGTAGAACTGACTGTCTGGATCACATCTGCCATTTGGATGTATCTCAAGATTTTTTTGAATTAGATGTCAAGGTGGGTGATCAGAATTTTTTTTTAAAAAAGGTTTTCTGTCTACCACCATCTGCTAGCAGTTTCCTCCCACCCTCTCAATTTTCAATCTATCTGTGCACATGTATTTAACTTAAAGGAAGGCAGAGCCTACAATGAAAAATTCCCTACCAATCTGAGGCAGAGCAGTTCAATTGTGAAACTCAATTAAGGACGGTGATGAGTGTCCTTCGATGAATATGTTCAAGCAGAAGTTCTGGAGCTCTTCTCATGAATTCTTTCAATTAGCTCCATGCAGTAAGCAGGGGATTGACTCTGATGGCTTAAATGGCTGCTTTCAAGGATATATAGGATGTTATATGATTTGATCAATTGTCTAAGTTTGTCCAGTGATTTGCAAAAAAGCACAAACCAAACAAAATAAGACAAAAAATCCTCCAGAGAAACTGCCATATAAGGTAGTGGTGTTGACAAGGGAAAAAGAATGGAAAAAGTACAGGTAGCGTTCATTTAGCAACTGCCTCATATAGTGGCCAATCACAGTTATGATGGTGATGGAAAAGTAACTTTGCAATCAATCCTTGCATTTATGACCTTCACAGGTTTGTAAAGCTAAAGGAAAAACTGCAGTAAGATGATAAACACAGTCATAACTGTGAATGGTCACTGTATGAGGTAGTCACAAGGACTACCTGTAATACAAAGAACATTCTTTGCATTTTATTATTATTAAGATAATTTTGTCATTTCAATAAATGTAGTTTTAACAATACAAAGTATAGAACTATTATAAAAATGAAAATCAATTTTATATGTGTATTTTAAAATTCTATGGATGTTTTCTTAGGACTAAGCTCCACTGAATCCACCTGGTTGGAGTTCATAGAATTCAAGGAGGGGAGTTAACTTTAGTCCACTTGTGGCTACGTAGGAATTCTAGGCAGATCCCTCTTTTAACTCTGCCTCCATGTTCTGCCATTTCTTTTTCTATATTTTCTGTGTAAAAAAGGAGTGATTTGCATTCTCTCTCTCTCCCACCTCCCCATCATTCAGTATTATATCTGGCTAACTTGTGCTTCAAATGTCCTCTTCATTTTTATTACTTTTGACAATGAGCACAGAGCAGAGTTTGACATAAAACTTATTTCATTTACTTGTAGTTGTTTGAAGCAAAAATAATTCACAATAAATTCCTATGGGCCTTTGTTTTGAAATAGACTCCATCTTGTGTATTGGGACTGAAAATCTAATGACTGGATCTCCCCAACATTCTGTACCATAACAATTTCAGTCCTTTTATTCTAATCTCTACTTTGCACAATCCACTGTGATTATTAACACAATGCATATGTTTCAAATTTATATACTGTTTCTTTTTTTAAATTAAAAAAAAAAACCCTTTGGATGAAGTATCAAGCTTAACCTGTCAATCACTTACATGGCAATAATGAGAACCATTGAAAGAACCTCTTTTTTTGCTGTGAGAGTTTGTTCTCATCTCTATCCTATCATTTAAACATGACTAGCCGTTTTTAGAGAAGAGCTGGGGGGAGGGGCAACCATTTTTGCTTAGCTTTAACAAAGAAAGCCAGGTTGGTCTTGTGGTGAAGGGACTAGGCTAGAACCTGGGAGACTGTGAGTTCTAGTTCCATTTTATGTGTGAAAATCAGCTGGGTGGTTTTGGGCCAGTCACTCTCTCTCAGCCTAACTCACCTCACAGGGTGGTTGTGGGGAAAATAGGAGGAGGAAGGAATATTAGATATGTTTGCTGCCTCAAGTTATTTATAAATATAATAACACATCTAATAAAATAAAAATAGACATAATTTGAACCAAGTACCCAGGTCCTTCCTGCTGTCTTCATCATTTGCTGCCACAGTTGTTTCATTTAGTTCAGTCTGAAAAATCAGAAATCTGGACTTGGTATTTCTGTGGCTGTCTCTAATAACAATGGACAATTAAAACCACATCTTCATATACTTGTCCTCCTTTTTCAAAGAGCTCAGTATGTTTCCCCCTATCCCTCATAAATCCTTGGGGCTACTTGGAAAGTTTTGTCACTGTGGGAGATCCTTGACATCTATTGGATGGGCTGATAAGTGATAAGTCCTTTTCTTATCTAAGGAGTTATGAGTTGGCTACAAGGTCAAGTATCTGTGGAACAGGCAGGCGGCCCCAAGTGAAGGCCGAGGGGAATTGAAAGCAGAGACATAGTTATCTCCAGGCAAATGTTGAATCTAAACAAATTTTTACAGAAGTCAAGAGTTGCAGTTTCCTGTAAACTTAGCCTCCCAACAGTCAAACCTGGTGGAATGGTGCCACTTTCTTCGGTTAACTCTTTTCTGTTCAAACTTTCAACAGACCTCTGCCCTGAAAGCAGGGCAGGAAGCTTGGTAGATCACTCTCCGACTCCGGCTTCTTCCAGACTTGGGCAAATTCCTTGTCTTTCTATACCAGGGGTCTCCAACCTTGGCAACTTAAAGCCTGGAGGACTTCAACTCCCAGAATTGCAATTCAATTCAACTCCCAGACTTCAACTCCCAGCTTTGCTGGCTGGGGAATTCTGGGAGTTGAAGTCCTCCAGGCTTAAAGTTGCCAAGATTGGAGACCCCTGTTCTATACTGATTTCTACTTAGGAAACTGGCTGCAGCATAGGGCCAATCTGTTTTGTGTGATCCCATTCCTGGAGTTTAAGGAAGACTTGTATCACACAACCTGACTTCTGGAAGGTGCAATTCTGGAGTAACATCTCAGAAACTTTGCTCTTCCTCAGACTGAAAGGCTGGCTTATAGCTGGATCTAGGAATGCCAAGGGACACTAGACTTCTTGCTAACCAAAATGACAGCCAAACAGTTTGTGTTTTGGTCTTTATTCCAGACAATAATATATACTTCAATGAATTCAGGATTACAAGCAAAAATTCAGTATTGTGTGACTTTGTGAAATCATTTTTCTGAGCAGCCTCCTTTAACCACAGTAGTAAAATTTAGAGGCATGTTTTGCTGCAGGGTTAAACAATCTCTTTGCTGTTAGGGAGTGCATTTTCTTTTTATTTCAGAGTTTTAGGCTGCAGGGTTTGTGATATGATATTTTTCCCTGAGTTGGACTGTTAGAACAGAATATAATACTTTACAATAGTTTCAAAAATGAAAAATCACTCCATTGAAATTAGATGGCTTTACTATTAAATTTTGGCAAGATATTCTGGCAATGCTTACCTACAGTTTACCCACCCATTTTATAGGTAAAAAGTCACGATGAGCAAATCCTAGCTACAGTTACAATTTATAAGGCTTATGCTCAGTACTTGGATTTTAAAAATATGCACATAATATGCTGATTTAAGTTCTATTATTTGAATAATAATGAGTGATTGATTAGATTCTCTTTAGGCACAGGAGACTGTGGCTATTTAGAATATAGATAAGAATGAACTACTTGATGGGTTTTGAAAAAGACAAGCCCAATTTTAGATTATATAAACATAGTACTATATAGTATAGTTTATAAACTACAGGACTTGTTCTATTTTATTTTGGATTGATCAGACACCCCTTCAAATACAGTATGTTCACTTTTGATATCTGGTAATTGGTTCCCTTTAAGAATTCAGGAGAACAAGAGATTAGATTAGATTAGATTAGATTAGATTAGATTAGATTAGATTAGATTAGATTAGAGAAAGTTTCTATTGAGGAGCCCAGAGACCAAGCTCTATGAAGAACAATGAACACTGCTAAGCATGCTAAATTTTGAGAAGATTTTATTGAAAGGGAGATACCTATAAGAGTGCTCTCAAATATCTGAATAAGTGTCACATACTGTAGATGAAGCCTAGATATTCTCTATCATTACAGATGGATTTGTGCAAAGCCAATCAAAAATGAGTTGTACTCCCTGGTAATTGTATGAAGCCATACAATTACCATCACACAGGTCTGACTTCCTGTTGCCATATTGATGTCACTGTAGTTAAACTGAGAACTTCTTCCCTCATCAGCAAATGTTTTTACAGTCTTGGGGGGGGGGCACAGGTAGTTTTCCCTTCTAACTGGAAGATGAATAGAGATTGGCTGATGCATTTCTGGGATCATCTATTGACCAGGAATGGTGAGTTCTGATTAATGGAGTGATTGATCCTCTGGGACCACTTCAGAGTTGCAAAGACAGGTTCTAGTAAGGAAAAAGAAACCTAATAAAAAGAATATTTAATCTGGCAAGTTGGTTGTTTCTCTTTTGTTGAACGTATTCAAACAGATGCTGGATAGAAACCTGCCAGGGATGTTTTAATTAAGATTTCATAACTGAACTGTACTTGGACTCCGTAGCCTAATATTGCCATTCTAAGTAAGTGATGCCATGATTTCGTTTTATTGTATTATTCAAAGTAAAACACATAAATCATTGGATAGTATGGCATTTCACACACTTAATTCAGGGAGGAGAATGTAGTAAAATTGAAAGTTTTTATGGAATGTTTCCTAGCTGGGTATCATGAAGACAGGCATGCAAAAGAATGGGGCTCCCAGTTATTCACAGTTCAGTATAGGCCAGTCCCATTTATTTCAGGGGACTGCAAAAATTTCATCAGACAACCTTTTGACATGTGGTTGGTGGCCGAGGTCTCCCCCTTGCTTTTAATCATCCAGAGTTTTTCTTTTCTTTTCTTTAGCTACCATGCTACTACTGGTCTGGTGAGTGTTGCAGAAGAGTTCTTTACAATTTGGAATACTGAACAAGATGCCGGCCAATTTCTGAGACATTTTTACAGCCTAAGTGAAAAGAAAATATGCAAATGGTTAAAGGAACCTAGTATACCCAGAAAACAATTAAAGCTCATCATGAAAAAAATTTAAAACAGATTCAAGTTTCTTGTTATGAGCTGATGAATAGAAGTACATTTAAACATGGAAATCTAATTTTGCATCCACCCCACTCCCTGACTTTCAAATAGAGTTAGTCCTCGATTTACAACACTTTACTTAGTGACCATTCAAAGTTACTGAAAACAACGGCTTATTACCGTTTTTCACACTAATGACCATCCCTATGGTCACATGATCAAAACTGATTGCTTGGCAACTGACTAATATTTATGACAGTTATAGCATTCTGGAGACATGTGATCACTTTTGTGACCTTCTGACAAGCAAAGTCAACGGGGAAGCCAAATTCATTTAACAACCGTGTTACTAATTTAACAATTGCAGTGATTCACTTAACAACTGTGGCAAAAAAGGTTGTAAAATGGGGCAAAATTCACTTAATAAATATCTCACTTAGCAACAGAAATTTTAAGCTCAAACGTAGTCGTAAGTTGAGGAATATCTATACAATTACTTTTCAGTTGAAAAACACTTTCCTCTGCAAATTTACCTTATGAATTTTGAAATTGAATATATCAATTTTATATAGAACTTTGTCCCCTGACTATAATAACTACGGGATTTTGAAATCTTAATAATGTATTATCTGCAAATAAATGTATTTTAGTTTTCTTCTGTACACCAATTCCTTCAATCAATGAATCTTCCATAATTGCATTTGCCAAAACCTCTATCAATAATGCAAATAAAACTGGGGATAAAGGGCAACCCTGTCTCGTTCCCCAGCTTAAGGTTTTTGTCTCCAAAAACCATCATTTATAACTATTCTCGCTTTATTCTCTGAATATGGTTGATTTATCACTTTTCTAATTTTTTGGGAAATTGGGATATTCAAAGAAATGAGTGGTATAAAGAAATATGCAGTATGGCAACAAATAATAAATTAACAACAGGAATTAAATTTTAAGAAGGGACGATTAATGTAAACAATTATAATGAAGTAGAGGGGGGATTTTATAAAAACAAAGGGCAAAGGGAATAAGCCTAGTCAAGAATACATATTGTTTTGGAGGGGATAAGGGCACAATTGGAATATATTGTATATCTTTTAGTTGTTATAGAAGAAATATAAGAAAAAAATATATTAAAAAAAAAGGTCTTCGGGGGTATACACTGTAATATTTATATTTTGTATTTGTATTCCCCACTTTTTATATTTATATTTATATGGATTATGTTTGTATTATTTATATTCAAAATAAAAAATAATAAAAAACATTATATAGAACTGAGCTGCACAGGTTGCGAGTGGATTTCCAGGTATAAGGCATAGGCTCCGTTATTTGAAGGCTTGTCTGATCAGTAAGATTGAACAAAGTTGATACCCATCAAGTACCTTCAATCAAAAAATGCTGTTTATTGGAACCCAGGAAATGTGTCTTCTCAGTCATGAAACTGTCCTCTGGTACAAGACATCTCCCCTCCCACAGAGATCCAGCTTCCACCCTAACAAAGTTCCAGAAATTTAAAAACACAGCTGTTTTCCCAGGCCTTGGGATGGGTGTTTGTGTAGCCTTGTCAGTGTTTATATTATATATGGGATACAACTGAAGAACTATTTCAGATTCTATCTTTTTTTACCTGTTTTATACTGTAAGCTGCTCAGAATAGTTCTAGAGTCAAGTGGCCTTCCAAATCTAATCAACGCATAGAGATATACCAATCAAAGAAATGAAAATTAAAACATAAATTTTTTTTACCTGTGAGAGCCATTGACAGACAAAATTCATCTTTTAAAATCTTCAAAAGTTCTTGAAGTCCTTCTTTGCCCTGTTTCAAAAATGAATAGCATTGTAAATGATGTGGCTAACCTAGCTTGAAGATGTAGAGAATCCTGCAGAATCCTGTTACTGAAAGCCTTTTCAAATAAAAGGCTCTCAGTAACAGCATTTTCTTTCATTTCTAATCAGAATTGTCAGTGTTTAAAGCTATGTAAAACCTGTTGACCCTATCTGAGCAAGATGCTAGTGCCTTGACGGGGGGGAAAGGGATGTAGGCTAACTATATTCCATTTCCAGTTCTCAAAAAAATATTACTTGTCTCTTAGCCATTCCCAAGAGTATTTGGGAATCTTCACTTTCTCTAACAGCATTGTTGAGAGACCAAATAAATTGGCACAGTAGGGAAGTTTGAACTAGTTATTAGATATGTATGAATCTGCTTCAACCATTTCATTTACCATCCAGGTTTCTTGGTACTGTTTTGGGTTGCAACTTTTTTTCATGGATTAAAATAAATCCTTAAAATCTGTCTCTGGTTTCATTTATATATTTAACCTCCATTCAGACTTTTCATATGCTAGTTCCACCGAAGTACCTTGGTGCTCATATAAAAGCATTGAGAAGAAATTTTTAAAGGTGCAAATTGTTTCTATTCTTTTTTTTAAAAAAAATAAAGCCATCCGATTTTATACACATTTTTCAAAACCATTTGCTGTTTCTCAGATGTGTGTCTTAACAATAAATTATCTGTGAATTTTTGAGACCAGAAAAGCATTAGTGAGCTACTTTCAGTATAATTGTTTCTGCTTAGTGGAGTAAATTTTAGAATCTTGCAAATTTGATCTAAGGATCATGGAATTATGTTCCTACTAATTATTATTATGTTACTACAGTATTTTATTTGCAACATAGCTCATAACCAGAAAGAAACTGAAACCAGTGTAGAAAACAGGGATCAATTCTGGGTTAGAAGAATACAAATGTCTGGTGGCGCAGCAGACTAATAGCCTGTTATTATCATTCAGTTGCCTGCAATTACTGCTAGTTCGAATCTCCCCAGGCTCAAGGTTGACTCAGCCTTCCATCCTTTCTAAGGTAGGTAAATTGAGGACCCAGTTTGTGGGGGCAATAAGCTGACTTTGTATAAAATATACAAAAGTATGAAGGCTATTGCTTAACGCATTGTAAGCCGCCCTGAGTCTCCGGAGAAGGGCGGCATATAAATCAAATTAAAAAAAAAAACCTGTCAGGTGGGTCTAGAAAGAAGATAAGGTTTTATTTATTTGTTGGATACCAGAAAATGGGGACACTGGGAGGGGGAGAGCCAAAAAAATCAAGATGGCAATTCTAATTATACAAGCAAGATCCTCCCCCTTTTAAATGTGGAGAACATGTGTTCTGATCTTTTTTTTTTTGTAGCTTTTTTATTTATTGTCTCTTTTGAATGATGTATAAATGTGGCTGATCTCTGCCTACTGATGGCTGAAGCAATATACATACTTCACCCAGGTAAAAATAAGATTTAAATAGTCTTTGATTTTATGGAAAACACTTGGAATGTTTGAAAACTGCTGGTGTGCATTGTCTTGTTTCAATTTTTCCATGATCTACTTTGTTTCTTAGTTTTAACCTGGCATATCAACATTATAAAATATCTCCATGTTTTAACTTGTCCAAAAGTTTGTATTGCGACCACGCTTAGTTCATGTAAAATGGGCCAAGGCTTTGATTGTAATCATCATGGCTACCAACTTGACTTTTTTGACCCTTTTGCAGATGTCTTCAAGGACAGCATAATTTTCTCCAGAATGATTTGATTAGAACTTTCATTTTAGTGCAGTTCTAGCAACCTTATAACATACCATCGCTTTCTTCTTTTCCATTTTTTTCTAAACTTCCATGCCTCCAGCTATCATAAAATTCAGTAAAGTGTATTGTTGTGGCTATAATTAGGGTTATCTTTATTGGAAAGGGTATAATGATCTATAAAAGGCAGAGATGTGCTCAAGCACATGAGAGACCAAGACTAAATGCTAGCAGAATTTTTTTTTATGTCTGACCAAGAACTTGTTTGTAAAAGCTCAGCTTTTGCTTTCTGAATACCAGCTTTTCCTATGGTGAACAATCAACTTGATTTAAAACTCCCATTCTGCATAGAAATTTTTCTCCACTATCCTTGCTTGAATTATAACTTGTCATGATAAGAGCCTGCTGCATCAGAGACCTGAAGTAAATCTAAAAATGTGTGTATATGGGTCTATGTGAATGTGAGCAGACGTAATGAAGCTTACTGAATAAATCAAGTTTGTACATTAAGCTTGATCGTTAGACAGGCAGTATGAAATCAAATGGGAAGCATTATCTAGTGAGTACAAATCTAAAGAAAATGGGGAAGCTGACTTCAGTTGTTCACATAAAGAGACAGCTATTTATCTTCAACTTTTTATCATAGCCACTCGTATGCAGGGACTTATGTTCACCTTATAGGCCAAACCCCACATTGTGGGTCTGCCGATGAAGACACATTTTGCTCCAAGTGCCAATGCTTTCAATACATCATTCCCTGTTCGTATTCCACCATCCAAGTAAACTTCGATTTTGCCTTGCACTGCAGTAGTAACTTCACCCAGAGTAGCAATCTGCAAACATGATCAATCAAATTAATTATTACAATTGCATGGGATGGGGTGAGTGTGAGTTCTTAACTAAAACAAATAGACCCTTTTTCAGTTAGTTCCCAATAATACAGGTTCCAGGGCTGAAAAAATCCCAAATGATTGAAGACAAGAATATCTGAAGGACATAAACCTTCTGTTTAACCTGGTTGTCTATTCAAATTATTGGCCAAGAACCTCTTGCATATCTCAACAATCCCCGATATCCATTTGATTGGGAGGAGGAAATGGATCTTCAGGGGCTGTACTTAAGCTCAGGAATTCCTTTCCAAGAGAGACCCCAAATACATTAACATCCTATTAACAAGTTTTGCAAAAGCCGATTAAAACTTTTTACAAGAAGATTTCCTTTTTATTTTTATCAATAGCTACTATAATGATTTACTGTCTATGATGCAGAGTAACAATTTTATTGCTGCTTTGCCATATGTTATACTATGATGTTTATTCTGTTTTTTATTTTGTGAAGCTTGGAGTTTGGGAATCTAGCCACTGGATGGATGGAGCTCACATTTTAAATGGTGTTATAGTTTTCTAACTTTAACTTTACTCAGGAAGGATCCTTACAATGAAAATGCACCATTGTTTGCTATAGACAGATTGCAAATAGGATAAATAATGGCTCATGACTTACAGTAGGAAGGACTCCATCTAGCTGTCTTCCTCCATGGTTGGATACGATAATCCCTTGAACCCCATGTCTCACAGCTAGCTCAGCATCTTCCTTTGTCAGAATCCCTTTGATGATGATTGGTAGCTGGGTCAGACTTTGTAGCCAGGTGATGTCATTCCAATTGATAGACGGGTCTATGGATCCAGGGGGCAGACCATATTCAGTCTGGTCTTCATCCTGAAGGAGAGAGGAAGACGGAAACTTCATTGTTCATTGTATGCATACGTCTGTTTAAGTAAATGCTATCTTACAGGTCCGGCAATATTATTTTTTTTATTTGATTTATATAAATCAAATTATTATAATTTAACACTTCTCCAGTAATATGGTTAGGTTTGTATATAATTTATTTTTCCTATCATTGATGTATTTGTTAATATCTGCTGTTCCAAAATAATTATCTTTTTATAAGGCGCTTCCAAGTGTCTTACATATGTCCCACGGAACGCTTGAATTCACCTAAGAACTCTCCAGCATGCACACTTCCGGTTTCCTCGTCTTCGGCGGCGACGGTGCTTTCTTTTGGCACCGCCACCCCCGCCGCTTGTAGAGCCGCTTCCTGATTGCGAAGCGGCTCGAAATCTTCGAAATCCATAGGATTGAAGAAGAAAAGGCAGCAGGGCACAGGTAGAGCCCCTGCAACCCCCCCAGGGAACTGTTTCTGGGGAGGAAGCAGGCGCGGCTCCCTTACAACCTGCTGAAACTCCGGGCGGCGTGGGACATCTTCTGCTTGTGCGGAACAAGCCGACCTCAGGAAACCTTTAAAGAGCGAGGAAATAACTCAAATAAACATCCGCAATCCACTTGAACCCTGAAACTTTGAACTGCAAGTATTAGTCCTTTGCTGAACTTTTTTACTGAAGTGAAAGTCTCGGAATGAGTGAAAGTGATTGAAAAAATATGGCGCTCAGCAAATGAATTAGTGGGTGTGGATTGGTGAAGTTATCTTGTCTTGCTACAAAGTTAAAAAGTTGTTACAGAGTTGCTCCGGCTGCAACAGAAATAAGAGGAAAATCTCTCCCTTTTACTTGTCTTTGCTGCATTATAGCTTTGCTTTGAGTAATTCTGGGGGACTTTTTTAGAAGGTATTGTGGAGGTGGCAGAAGAGGCGGACCCTCCCTTTTTAAGAAAGCTAGCTTACGTGGCAGGATGGCTTCAAAAAAGCAGGAAGGCAAAACAGGGGGGGGGATCCCCCCCACGTAAGCAGGATACGCAGTCACAAGCCCAAAAAAAAGATTTGGATATGGGAGAATTAAAAGCATTCATCTCAAATATTTTGGATGAGAAATTTCAAGACATGGATGACAAAATAAATAAAATAGATGAAAAAATTCAAAAGTCACAACAGGAAATCATGCAGGAAATGCAGCAGAGCCAAAAGATGGTGACCAAAAAAATAACGGATGTGGCGTCTGGTCTGGCAGGATTTATTATGAAAGTTGAGACAAAAGTGGATGAATTTAAATTAGAAGTTAATGCTAAGATGAAAAATAATGATCATAAATTTTTTGATGTTGATGACAAGATGCAGAGAGTTGAGAATGATATTGTTATGATGCAATTTCGTGCAATGGAATTTGCTATAAGGCTTCGAGGAATTAGAGAAGAGGAGAGACAAGATTTGAGACAGATCTGTGCTGAAGCCCTAGCTGTGATTTTAAAAGTTGAACCTGAGATGGTTTTTTGCAAAATAGATAAAATCTATAGAGTTAACTCGTGGGTGGCCAGACAAAGACAACTGCCTAGAGATGTGGTCATATATTTTACAGATAGAGCAATAAGAAATGACATTTTGCAAAAATCTTTTCTCACTTCTGTGCAAGTGAGTGGATCCAAGATTACAGTTTACAAGGAGCTCCCACCCAAGATGTTGAAATCTAGAAAAGAGTATGGTTTTCTTGTTAAAGAACTGCAGAATAATCAAATCCCATTTCGTTGGGACGCCCCAACTGGCATAATTTTGAGATATAAGGGAGAGAAACACCGTCTGAATACTGTGGAGAAGGCGGAGCAATTTTATAATGACATCTTTAAAGAAAGAACTCCATCCCCACGCACATCTACAGTTTTGGAGATTAAAGAACAACAATCTAAGCAGGAATTAGCAGAGCTGAAGGGTGCTGAAGGAGGCTTTTTGGATGAGCCTTTGCTGGAACCTTCTCCAATCTCGGAGCTGGCTTGGGCGGCTGAAGTTAAGGATCAGCGTATAACTCGAGCAAAAGCCAAGGAACTTAAAGAAAAGTTACAGCAGGAGAGTCAAGACAAGGCTGGGGCTGTGGGAAAAGCAGGACAGAGGATCTCAGATGACATCCTAAGGTTCTGCGCTTCGCTCCAGAAGGAGAATAAGGATGATTAAATGTTTATCTTGGAATGTGAATGGGTTGAATGCAACACAAAAAAGGAAGAAAATATTTGCATATTTAAAACAACATAATAATGATATAATTTGTTTACAAGAAACGCATATTACAGTTCAAGATCAAAACTATTTGAAAAATTCCAAATTAGGAACACATTTTATATCCTCAACTAACCAAAAAAAGAATGGTGTGGTTATTTATGTAAACAAAAAATTAACAGCCAAACTTATAGAAGCTGATCAAGATGGTAGGTTTGTAGCAATTGAATTACTTTCTGCTAATAGTCAAATTCTTCTGATAGGAATTTATGCTCCTAATCAACAACAGGACTATTTTTATAAAATGCTGCATACTAAAATACTTCAATGGGATTATAGATCTATTTTAATTATGGGAGACTGGAATGGAGTAATTGACTCTAAATTAGATAAAAAGACTTTGGCAAAATCAAGAATTAGATTACCACAGACTTTTTTTGATATGAAAGAAGACCTGGAATTAAAAGATATTTGGAGAATACATAACCCAAAAGAACTGGACTATACTTTCTTTTCTGACAGACATAGATCCTTTTCCAGGATTGATTTTATTTTGTTGTCTGATGACTTACTTGTTAGGACAAAAAGAACAAAGATTCTGCCAAGAACCTTGACTGATCACAGTCCAGTCTGGATAGAAATTGAGACATGTAAGAATGAGAGACGTTCTTGGAGATTAAATGAAAACTTGTTTAGATATGAGAAAAATATAATAGAACTTAAAAAGCATCTGAAAGAGTTTTTTGAAATGAACTTGAACAAAGGCACCCCAATGGAAATTGTGTGGGACGCAAGCAAAGCTTATATGAGAGGGGTGCTTATATATATGAACTCTAAACATAAGCGGATTCGACAAAAGAAAAGACTTGAATTGGAAGCAGAAATAAAGGACAAAGAACAGTTACTTATTAAAAACCCAACAGATGAAAGAATACTTAGTGTTATAAAACTTCTGAAAGACCAATTCCAAATGCTTATAGCGGAACAAGTTGCAACAAACTTACAATATGCGAAGCATAATACATTCTGCAATGCTAATAAACCAGGCAGGTGGTTGGCTTACACATTAAGGAAGAAACAAAGCATACGGACTATTGATAGTGTTGATATTGGGGGGAAAGAAGTTTTTCAACAGAATTTAATAAAAGAAGCCTTTCTTCAATATTACACTAAACTATATGCCAGAGAGGAGGTGCAGAATGGACTTATAGAAAAATATTTGGACAATAAAAGAGTTATAAAAATCACTGAACAACAAAAGGAAAGAATGGATTATCCCATAACAGAGGAGGAGATAATAGCAGCAATAAAACAATTAAAAACAGCCAAAGCTCCTGGAACGGATGGTCTGACAGCAGTGTATTATAAAACTTTACAGGCAGAAATGGTGGAACAACTCAGAGACTTATTTTGCAACATACAACAAGGGGGAAAAGTACCTCCATCGTGGACTACAGCTTATATTTCTTTGATACCAAAAGAGCAAGCAGGTCCCAAAAAACCGGAGAATTACAGACCAATATCTCTTTTGAATACGGATTATAAAATTTACGCAAAAGTATTAGCCAACAGACTGATGCCAGTAATTCAAAAGGTGATTCATGATGACCAAGCGGGATTTATTGAGGGTAGGCACATGAAGGACAATGTAAGGCAAGTAATAGATTTATTGGAATATCTTGAGAAGAATAAACAGATCCCTGCAGTGCTGGTCTTTCTGGATGCAGAGAAGGCCTTTGATAGAGTGGATTGGAATTTTCTATTAAAGACATTAAAAAAGATGGACTTTGGGGACCAATATATACAGGCGGTCTCAGCAATTTATCAAGAGCAAAAGGCACAGATCATTATCAATGGAAGTTTGACAACAGAGTTTAAAATTGAAAAAGGTACAAGACAGGGATGTCCACTGTCCCCATTGTTGTTCATTTTAACACTAGAAGTCTTGTTAAATACAATAAGGGACTCTAACACATTGAAAGGTATAATGATAAGGCAAGAGGATTACAGAATAAAGGCATTTGCAGACGATCTGGTTGTTACCCTAACACAGCCAATGGAATCGATAATCCAGATGAAGGACATTATACAAGACTTTGGTAAAGTTTCAGGTTTCAGATTGAATCAGAGAAAAACTAAGATGGTAGTTAAAAATATGACACAAGATCGTAAACTGGAGTTAGAAAGGAGGGCAGGTTTTGAGATTGTACCAAAGGTAAAATATCTAGGAGTTCAGGTTGCAGAATCAAATATGAAATTGTTTCAAAATAACTATGAGGTGTTGTGGCGAGAGGTGCAAAAAGATATGGAGATTTGGAAAAAACTGCAGCTGTCTTTACTTGGAAGAATAGCAGCAGTTAAGATGAACATTTTGCCAAGATTTCTTTTTTTGTTTCAAATGATTCCGGTGCTCAAAAATGATAAACAACTAAAAGCATGGCAAACTGGTATCAACAAATTTGTTTGGAATGAGAAAAAACCAAGAGTAAAAATGAAAATTATGCAAGACATCCCAGAAAGGGGAGGTCTCAAACTTCCAAACCTACAATTATATTATGATGCAACAGCTTTGACTTTAGTAAGTGATTGGTTTGGAGGAAAAAAGACTGGAATATTGAATGCAGAAAGTTTTGATTTGGAATTTGGATGGCACGCTTACTTATTTTATGACAGCAAAGTGGATAAAGTATTTAAAAGCCATATACTTAGAGATTCTTTGCTGAGAGTTTGGAAGAAGCACCGAAACAACTGGAATTATAAAATACCGCTATGGTTGGATCTTGGTCATACCTTGTGGAATACAAATATAATGTCACTCGGGGGGTTTTTATATAAAGAGGTTCTTTTTACAGATGCGGGCAGATGGCAGCTGAAGACATTACAGACATTGTTGGCTGAAGGGATTAATTTAACTTGGTTACAATATAATCAACTGCAATTGAGATGGAAAGAGGACCAAAAAACTGGTATTATGATGTATGAGGAAGAATTAGTTAGACATATAAAAGAGAAAGGCCCAATGCATATTAAAAGACTTTATAATGTTTTGTTAGAAAGGGATTCAGAAACTGAACTAGTTAAAGATTGCATGGTTAAGTGGGCACAAAATTTTGAGGAACCAGTGATGTTGGAAACATGGGAAAAAATTTGGGTTCAGAATGTTAAATTTACACAGTCGCAGAATCTGCGGGAAAATTTCTATAAAATGTTTTATAGATGGCATTTAGATCCAAAAAAATTGTCGTGTATGTACCCTAGTGCCCAGCCTAAATGTTGGAGATGTGACTGCTTAGACGCTACATATTATCATGTTTGGTGGACCTGTAAGAAAGTTAAGGCTTTTTGGGTAAAAATTTGGTGGGTCATGCAGAATGTTTTGAAGAGAAAAATTCAATTTTCTCCACAACTGTTTTTATTGGGTATAGTTAAGGGTTTTACATTGGGGGAAACAAAAATGATATTGTACATGATAACTGCAGCAAGATTGTTGATAGGTAAATACTGGAAAAATGAAGCGCTGCCTTCGATTGAGGAATGGACTTTGAAGATGGCCAGTTTTGCGGAGATGGCGAAGATTTCAGCATATTTAAAAGATTGTTCTCAAGAGACTTATGAATGGGAATGGAAGAAGTGGATAAATTATGTTCAGCATAAATATCAAACTAGGAAGTATCAAATAGCCTTTATTTAAAAATGTTATATAAGATAGAAACATTTTAGGGTTGAGGATAAAAATTTGTTAGAAAATGTTATATTAAGATAGAAATATTCTAAGGTTAAGGATGAAAATTTGTTAGAAAATGTTACATTATGATAGAAATATTTTTAAGGTAATCAGGATGAAAATTTATCTGAAAATGATATACCAAGATAGAAATAGGTTAATGTAATGAAGATGAAAATTTGTAAGGGGGAGGGAGGGGTTCAAGTTTTATATACAAAGGAGGGTTTTTTCCTTTTATCTGACATGAGCATACTAGGAAGTCTGGGGGGAGGGGAGGGTTAGGGCGGGCTGGGGAGGTTGGGAAGTTTGGGGGGGTAGGGGGGGGGGAAAGGGGGTGAAAATGTAATTGTAAAACTTTTGCAATAAAAAAAAAAAAAAAAAAGAACTCTCCAGCATGCTGTAATAGGTGCCTTCTGTTTTGCTGACAAGAAGATCAGGGTACCAGACTCTAAAGCTGACAAATTTCATGAATATCCTCCAAAATTTTCTGGTGCTTCAGGTCTCAACTTCTAATATATAAGTAGCCTTTTGACAATATTTTGCCATTCCTCATTTTGCTGTAAGGAAGCCTTGTAAGTTTGCAAGAGATTGTAAGGGTTGTGACAATGAAGGTTAAAATACCCTCTAGGAACACCAGCACCCCAATTAGCCTCAGGATGCCCAAGAACATGTCGCTTCAGTAGCTAACACAAGGAGAACCACAGAAAATGGGAGAAAATAGCAGAGTGAGCTTCCTTCCCTGGGGAGATAGAGATCCAGGAAAAGGAAGGGCAGGATGTAATTTAGTGATGAGGAAATGCCAAATACCATTTCATAGTTCAAGGGGATTTCTTTTTTTTTTCTGGTCATTGCTTAATACAATCTGGTAGAGAGTGAGCAATTACCCCAAGAACTCATTTACTGTAACCAGGAAAACTTCTTTTCGTTTAGGATTGCATTGCCTTTCCATGACCCTTTTCTCAAGTAGAGGAAGGTGGAAGTTGGAAATCCGTTTCTCTGCCCCCTCCCCATGGTTAGCCACTAAAAGTTTGGCATTTCCATCTTAAAGAGCTGATGAAGGTTTTCCTCACCAGGACTTTCAAAACTTGCAGAGTTTAAGAGTCGCCTGACTTTCCATAAAAACGAACAGTCTTTTTTTCACATTGACCATTTCTATAGTTTGAGCCAAAAAAAAATAATAAATAAAATCCCGCAACAAACCCCTTCCAGCAGATGCATATTTCTGACTATCAAGTACAAATATGCAAAGTATATTCTAGAAATCTGGATTTGGATTCATCCTCCCTCCCCAGCTAATCAATCATACTTGAGCTTATTTTGAGGAATGTCATAGATTTAATTTTGGATAGCTCAGGCTTTTATTACATATTATTGTATATATAATGGTCTTGGTCATTTTCTGTGTGAATAATTAAGACCTGTGGATCACAAAGAACTATATTGTCACAATGGCTCAACCATTGTGATGTAGTGTTCACACAATGTAGTGTGAATAAATCCAGATAGGTGTTTTCTTTTTTAGCCTATAAGGCCCTTTTGGTGGCATTTCTGGTCTAAGGCCAAAATGACAAAGTAATGGTTGGGAAATGTTGAGTTTCAGAATTTCCACAGGAAAAATAAAAATGAAATGTCCTTCATAAAACCACATGTACTCATATTAGTAGTAAATATTACACATCATTACTTAAATATCAAATATTAAGTGCTACTAATGAAATATCTTTATTAGAATATTTGCTTAAGAACAATACAATATAATGGATAATTTCCTTCCAGGGGTGAAAAGAAATTATCCATTCCTGCCAAATATAGGAATCCATTATTATAGCTTCCTCAACTGATGGTCATTCAACCATCTGTGGAGCAGTCAGACAACATTGATCAATAATTAATATTGGTATTTTTAAAATAATTTTCAGAGAGAGATAATTTAGTCATCTGTTAACATTATAGGTTGTTAGTAATTCAGAAGATAATACCTCAGAAATGAATTCTGTAGATGTGAACTTGCTACGTTTAAACATCACATGAAGTTGTCCTACCTTACGTACAGCTGTTTAGGGTGAGGTTTTCACGGTCACATCCTTAATTCAGAAGATTCAGTCTTAGAAACAGTTTATGCCTCAGTAGTGGAAGCTGCATAGGTAGGCAATTCTAAACCCTAGTTTACAGACTGCACATTTCGGAAACTCAGCCAGGATTCTAAAATGTGCAAGCATGTTTGGATTCTAAGATCCACCATCCTTTCCTTCACATGCTTTTTTAAACTGATGGGTTTTAGGAGTTACCAACCTCAAAAGCTCCTTTAAAGTTCTTCACTTGAATGGATTTCAAGAACTGGTAATTGTTGCGAATGTCATTCCGTCTCTTGCCAGCATAGGGAACGTCAACTGTGAGCACCAAGGCCTGGAATCCCAATGCATTAACCCGTTGTACCAGCTGCTCTGAGAACCTCCTGTTCCGATGGAGGTAGAGTTGGAACCACCGTAAACCAGTAGGTGCAGCAGCAACAATTTCTTCCACAGAGAAAGTGGAATAAGTGCTGGCTATGTAGCAGGTATTCATAGCTTCTGCCGCTTTAAAAAATACGGAAGGAAGGGGGAAAGGATCAAAACTGACTTTTATAATTAAGTCCCAGCCTAATCATCTAGTGCTTCCCATGCAGCCCATAAATCCCGATTTAAGTGTGGTGTCCCAATTAAAGACTGTGGTGTGGGGAGGAGTCAATTGGTGGCACTGTAATTGAAACTCTGTCCATTTTGTATGCACATCAACATTGTGTGACAGATACAAAGAGGCAGGACTAAAATTGCCTGTAGATGCTGCTGTTCTAAGAGGGACAGCCCAAGCCTCTCTGAAGAGTCCGATTCTTACTGTAGTTTCTTGGTTATTCTAGAGATTTTGCATCAGAAGAACTGAATGCTTGGCATACACGTTGCTTTGAGAGATTTCAAAAATCTTTGGAATAGTTTATTAAACAATAAGGCTCTTCTTAATTTGCTGCTGTTTCCATCATCCACCTAATAAAGAGCCTTGGTGGCGCAGTGGACTAAAAACTGCTGTTAAAGTAGCACTTAGCTGCCAGCTGCCTGCAATTACTGCGAGTTCAATTCTCACCAGGCTCAACGTTGACTCAGCCATCCATCCTTTCGAGGTAGGTAAAATGAGGACCCGGTTTGTGGGGGCAATAAGCTGACTTTGTATAAAATAGAACACTGCTTAGGGTGGGCCCCAAAAAAGCCCTACTAAGCAGGTATATACAAAAGTATGAAGGCTATTGCTTAATGCTGAGTCTCTGGCAGCATATAAATTGAACTAATAAAATAAATAAATAAATAAATAAATAAATAAATAAATATTAGCAATATGACCTTATATTCCCTTGTTCCTCCTGAAGTCTACCTGTTCATTTGCAATTTGTCTTTCATATACTCTCTTCTGAAGGATTTTCAACAGCATCTACCTAGCATGTGGTGGATGTATTGTTAGAGCTATTATTCTATAGTTAAAGCATTCCTTTAAATCTCCCATTTTAGGAAATTTAACAATTTTAGATCTTACTTCTGCATGGAGCCATGCTGCTTCCCCCCCCTCCCAAGTTTGTTCATAGGGGGCTGACTTGTTCTACAGTATATTGCTTCCATTCTAGATCCTTTAAGAACTCTATGGAGATTTCATTCACTCTTGAGGTTTTTATATTTGCTCACAGGTTTATAGTTCATCTGACTTGCTCCTCAAGCTCAACCTTAGATTCTTGTCTTGACTATGGTCTCATCTGAGTTGTTTTTCTTACACATGTTTTTCATTAATTCCTTCCTTCTTGTTTGCTTCTTATATCACTGAGATGGGAAGCTTCCCATGATTCTTCTAATTTTCTTTTTATTGAAAAAGTTTTCAAATACAAGTTTTTCCCCCTTTTCCCCCCCCCTTCCCTAACCCACCCTTTCCACCCAACCCCCCCTGTGACTTCTTCACAACAATAGGCTTTCATAACTAGTTACATACATAATATCTTTCCTTTCCCTTAATCCCTTCTCGAAATACTGACCCTTAACATGTTAAGCTTATTGAGTATTATTACAATTTAACCTTTAGTCTTTTATATATATTAATATAACATTTTAAATCGACCTTCTCCCTGCATCCAAATTTAACATTTATTCAATTCTGTCCAATTCCTCCACTCCTCTAAATATATGACTTAAAATCATACAGTACAATACAATTCTAGATATAATCCACTACCCACTTTACTAAAATATACACATATCTATATATGCATCCCATTTTATAAAAAGAAGAAAAAAAAAAGAGAAAAAAATATATCTTCTTTAGTATCTTTCCACTGAATTATTAAGTCCTCCACTCCCCTAAATATATGACTTAAGAATCCTTTTTCTTAGACTAATCAATCAGTAAGCTAACCTATTTCAACCCTTCAATTCCTACAAAATCATGCAGTACAATTCTAGATATAATCCACTGCCCACATTACTAAGATATACACATATCTATATATGCATTCCATTTTGTAAAAAAGGAAAAAACAATAACTTTAAATTTATAATCCATATAGTATCTTCTTTGATGTCTTTCCTCTAGATTGTTAAATCCATCACCCATAATAGGGTAAAATAACATGCTGGTGCAACAGTTTGTTCAAAATCTCCAGTCATCTTCTGCCCCCATCAGTAGTAAATATCCTCGCATCTGTATAAAAGCAAAAACAACCACCCGAGTGACATTATAATTATAATTATATCCATATGGTATAATTGTGGTATTCATCAGGATTATTAATTCCCATCATCCTACTGAGTAACATCCAGATCTTCTGCATGCCCCGGCGAAACTCTCCTGCCTTATAACTCAAAATAGTTATAATATATTTACCAAAAAAAAAAAAAAAAAAAATTTTTTTTAGATGATTCAAATCCAACAAAGTGAGGCTCTTTTCACATCCCAAAACCATGGCCTTGCAGAGATCTGCCACAATCCTCAGGATAGTATCAAACAATTGTTCGCCTCCACTATCTTTTCAAATATTCATTCATTTTTTAAAGTCCCTGGCATCACTGTTGCATAGTTTAGAAATTGCTGTTTCTATGCGATCTATTTCTTTTCTTTTTCTTTTCCGGGTTGAATTTCCATCCTCGTTTCTTGCCTACCAATTGTGTGTCTGCTAGTTGATTTTCATTCTGCTTTATGTAATGTTCTTGTTGGGTTAGTTTTATCATCTCATCTTTCTTCTCTGTCACTTGTATATCAACTGATTGATTTGCGCACTTGTCTGTGACTTGATGGTTCATCACATTGGAGTCGGATGACACTGCTCTCTTATTTATAGACAGTCCAGCTGGGGTATCCAGGGAGTCCAAAGACAATTTATCCATCACAGCCTCTGTAATTTGATGTTTTCCTTTTGTTTCCAACTCCTTTTGCTTATCCTGTATTATGCCTAAAGGTGTTAAATTCATTTTTAAAATTTTTTGATAAAAATCTTCCGCTTTTTCAACAGTATGCAATTGATATCTTATTCCTTGATATCTCAATATTAGGCCAACTGGGGTGTCCCACCTGAATAGGATATTTCTTTTTTTTAATTCAGTCACTAGAAAGCCAAATTTCTTCCTCTCCATTAACACCTTGGGCGGGAGCTCCTTAAAAATCCAAATCTTTCTTCCATGAAATTGCAAGGTAGAATTAAAAGAGTTCTGCACAATATTATTCCTAATTTCTTTATCTGTAAAATAGATCACCACATCTCTAGGCAATTGCCTTTGCTTTGCCAACCAGGAGTTTATTCTGTAAATTCTATCAATCCTGCAATACACTTCATCAGGTTGAACCTTTAAGATCCCAGCCAGAATTTCAGAAGATATTTTCCTTAAATCATCTCTATTATTTTCCTGCAAACCTCTCAGTCTAATTGCATATTCTGTAAAATTATATTGAATCATTAAAACTTCTCTTTCAATCCTCTGTTGTACATTTTCTTCATTACCAATCTTTTGGTCAGTCTCCATTTTAGATTTGTCTTCCGAGCTATTATCCTGAGTGTTTATCAAATCCTTTTTAATTTTTTGAGTCATGTCATCCAAATTCTCCTCAATTTCCTTCATTTTAGACTCTAATAATTTAGTCTTTGCATCCACCCGAATCAGAAAGCCTGATAAACCATTAGTAGCTTTTAAAATCTTTTGATTCAAAAAGTCAAACTTTGATTTCACCAATTCACCAATTTCTTTAATTTCCTGCTTAAATTTTTCAAGTTGCTGGTTCACGATCTCATCCCTTCTTACAATCTCTTCAAGGATAAATTCTAATATATTAAAATCGGGTTTCTGACGCTGGAGAGTTGAAATTTGTTGGCGTAATTTCTTGAGAGGGGAAGTTCCCCCCCCATTTGTCCAGCTGTGTAAGTCCCGATGCCATTTCCCACACAGACAAGATTTAGCAAAAAAGAGAGAATAGAAAACGAAAGGACTTTCCCTTAAAAAGAGAAAAAAAAACTTCTTTTCAATCAACAGCACAGGAGCGAGGTTTTATCTACAAATGTAGCCAGTGATATTTATTCCGCTACATTGTAGTAAGGAGAAACAGAAGGACTTTCCCTTTTAGCCCTTCTCCAGCCACAGCAGACGCCATTTTAAAAGGTTCTTTTTCCCTCTTTTCCTCTCCTCTTTTCTCTTAAATAGATTTTGGAAGGGTGAAATACTTGCAGTTCAGTATTAAGGGTCCAGCTCGTCATTTCTTTAATTATTCTGTTGAATTCGCAGGCTTGCTCTTGACGCCTGGCTCTGCATAGGCAGAGGTCTCCCAAAGCCCGGAGCAGCGGCAGGGGATATGGGGCTTCTCATCCGCTCCGTCCCAAAAGTAAAAAAAAAACTTTTGGGACACTGCGGAGAGTTCTACCCACCCCTGCCGGCTCTATCTCCGTTTCCTCTTGGGAACGGAGTTTTTTTGAGCCGCCATCCGCTGTAACGGCGGCTCTAACAGGCAATGGAAGCTGACGATCCCAAAGGAACGTCTGGCGGCGGCCAGCAGCAAACCGGAAGCCAGCTCTAATTTTCTTAAATAGATCCTTTGTGCTTCCTATACTGTTGTTTTTTCAACTTATCTGTATTCTGAGTTCAGGTATACCAGTTTATCACTTCTTGGAAGTTTGTATTAATCTCTTTAGTTTTCCCCAAACCAGTGGCTTTTGCTAGTTCTATTTTTCCTATAACTTTATTTGAAAAGAGTTTGTCCTTTAGGGAGATTCTCAGTAATCCAGGTCATGGTTGTCCCAAAGGTACTTTTTCAAGGGGCAACTAGACTTTCTGGCTTTTCTTTGAAGATATTTCGCTTCTCATCCAAGAAGCTTCTTCAGCTCTGAAGTAGCAGTTACCCCTTGAAAAAGTGTGTCCTTTGTTTCTTTCTGGCTCTTATTATATGTTTTCTAGCTTTCTCCTTTTTTATGATCATTTTAATTTCTCCCCACAATTCTTCAGGTACTCTGTCCACAAGGTTCCAGACTTTGAAACTGTTTTTAGCTTCATATTCTTCAGAAATGTATTCAAGGTTATATCTCATTAGTTTAATCCTCTTTACTGTAAGTCTCTTTCAGTCTGATACCTTTCTATGATTAATAGCCGATGGCCTGATTCACAATCAGCCCTTGGCAATGTTTGCCAGTCAGCAGAGAACTTTTCCATTTGCTGCTACATCAGATATAATATATTTTGTTATGGCATTGCCCACTTCAAGACATCTTCTTACATCGCTGTCATTTAGGTGACTGAAAGAAATGTATTAGCAGTGGACACAACATTTTCTACATAGAAGTCTATCAGTCATTATCCTACATTGTTGCAAGTCCTGTCCATATTTTCCAAATTCTGAGTGCCTTAAAAGTCCAGCCCCATTTCCCTGACAGTAAGCAGCAGTGCAGTTTATACTGGCATGGAGCCAAATGAAATGCCTTAGCTGGACTTTTGACCAGGCAGTTACAGGCAAGGTTGGAGGAAGAAAGCAGTGGATGGATGGATGGATTGATAAGTAAGTTTCCCAAGGATCTTGCCCAATAATCACAGACACGATTGGCTTTGAGTTCAATGTATTTATTTACTCCATTGCTTTCTATTCAGGTACTCATTTGGAACTGGTCCTGGACTTCTGCGCACAGCCTTATATATGGAGGAGGTGGAGTCAAGGTAAGGAGGGGTTATGGGAAGGGCTAAGTGAGGGAGGAGGGATCAGTGGGTCAGTCTATGCAATGGTATATACACAGTTAGGCATTTACTCGTAACAAATCCCCCTCTAAATGCCTAACATTCGGGGTTGATTCTGTACCCGGCATGGTCACCCCTAGTTTTGATGTGAGATATGTGTGTTGCTTGTTTCTAATGGTTTCGTTAGAATGTCCGCGACTTGCTTAGAGGTTTCACAATGTACAGCCCTAATAAAACCTACATTTGATAACTGCCTGACATGCTTATGCTTGATGTCGATATGTCTGGACCTCTGACCCACTGCTTCTGCGTTGGAGATGTCTATGGCTGCTTTATTGTCCTTGTGGATAGTTATAGGGTAAGCCGGTTCGGTCCATATTTCAGAGAGCAGGTCATCGAACCACACTAAATTGTTAGCTGCTTTTGATAGGCAGATGTACTCTGCTTCTGCCGTGGATGTGGCAACCAGGTTCTGTTTGCCGGTATACCAGTGTACCGGGCAGTTATTGATGAGGAACATGTAACCTGATGTGCTTTTCCTACTCTTGGTATCACTTGCCCAGTCAGCGTCCGCATAGCAGGTCAGCGCCGGTTCTTTGGATTTGGATGGTTCCAGGCATAGGTACGCGTCTATGCTATGTTTCAGGTATCTGATTACTCGCTTCACCCCTTCCCAGTGGTATACCTTGGGTTCACTGACATGTCTGGATAATAAATTAACAGCTAAGCTGATATCGGGCCTTGTCCAATTGGCAATATACAGGAGGGATCCAATGACAGATCTATACAAGGTGTTGTCCTTAAATGACTCCCCCTCTTCGTGCATATGTTTCAAGAAGTCTGTTTGCATGGGGGTTTCGCATGGCTTAGCGTCCCTCATGTTGCATCTATGTATAAGTTCTAATATTTTCTCCTTTTGAGAAACCTTGAACCCGTTCTCTGTTTTCTCGATTTGTACTCCTAGATACTTATTGACTTCCCCTAGGGTCTTGAGTGTGAATTGTTTCCCCAGTTCTCTGGCGAATTTATCGCAATTTTGCTTGTGCTGCCCCATGTACAGGACGTTGTCTACGTAAACGAGTGCGTATTCGACCGATGTGCCCTCCCTCTTGGCGAAGAGGCAGAGGTCTGCTGATGTGGCGGTAAAACCCATGTCCCTGAGTGTTTTGGCTAGGCATTCATACCATCTTTTCCCGGACTGTCTTAAACCATACAAACTTTTGTTTATTAGCCAATGACTCCCTCTTTCGCGCCTTTCCCTGGGGGTGCCCTGACATATATTTCTTTGTCTAACTTCTCATGGAGGTATGCGGTTTGAACGTCAAATTGGTAGACCTCTAGGCCTAAGATAGATGCAACTACTAGGGCGCTTTTGACACTTTCTGCCCTAACTGTGGGTGAGTAGGTATCCGTGTAGTCGTCTGGATACCTTTGGGCGAACCCCTGAGCTACGAGTCTAGCCTTGTAGAGGGCCTTGTTGTCTTCGAGTTCCTTGATTTTGAAAACCCACTTCGTGCCTATAAGTGTCTTATCGGCTGGGACCTTAGAGGGGGTGTACACGTTCAGTTCGCGCAGGCTAGCCATCTCCCTTTCCATAGCTTGCTCCCACTTATCTCTCTCTACCTGCGGCAGACTAATGATTTCTTCATATGAGTTGGGTGTTGTTCTATTTGGGTGAATGGACATGACATAATCTTCAAATCTCTTGGGCATTTTGTTTCTGTTGGGTCTGATAGGTCTCATGGGTCTTGTGTCAGTGTCGTGCATGTATTTGGCCTCCTTCTCTGTGACCGTGTCTACCTTGATGATGGGGTGGTCTTCCTTCCACCCCTTGGTGGCTACCTCATGGTGTCTTGGTCTTTGTCTGTCTTGTGTATTTGCTTCTAATGTGATGGGTTTGCTTTTGTCCCTTGATTCGTTTGTGTCTTCCTGTCTGATGAGTGTCTCGTTGAGGTGTATCTTAGATCAGTTGGCGTTCTCATGGAACACCGCTGTTCTGGATACGATGAACCTATTGTCCCTGTCAATGAATCTATAGCCTTTTGTGCCTGGTTCATACCCCATGCACCTTAATCTCCTGGAGACCTTGTCTCCTTTTCGCCTCAGTTGCCTGGGGATGTGCATATCCGCCGTGACTCCAAATATGTGCAGGTGCGCAATCTTTGGTTTTCGGTCGTACATCACCTCATAAGGTGTTTTCCCTATTACGCTAGACCAGAGTCTGTTCAGCGTATAATTTGAGTAGTTGAGAGCTTCCGCCCAGAATGGCTGTCCTAACCCCGCATCCTCTAGGGCGCATCTCATCATTGTTTGTAGGACTCCATTCCTCTTCTCTGCGACTCCATTTTGGAACGCGGAAAAGGGAGAAGTCTTGTAGTGTATTATCCCGTGCATCTTTGACCAGTTCGAGAATTCCCTCGATAAGAACTCAGACCCCCTATCTGTCATTATTTGCCTTATCTTTGTGTTGTGTTGCGTTTCCACTCTCTTATAAAACTCTTTAAATTTTTGGAATACCTCGTCTTTATGATTAATGGTATACACAAAGCCATAGCGGCTGTAGTCGTCTACTATTGTCAGAAAATATCTCCTTTTGTATTTTATAGAGGGCTTCATGGGGCCCACAATGTCCATATGTACCAGGTGGAAGATAGAATTGGTAGTATGGGTGGCTTTTCTAGGTCTGGGTTTGGTTTTTAACTTAGATGATTTACATATAGAACACTCTAAGTAGTTTTTGCAGTTTTTTATTTTCAAATCACTGGTACATTCTGTCATTTTTTGGATGACTGGGAAGCTGGCATGGCCCAATTTTCTATGTAGCAAATGGGCGCAGTCATCGTGAATGGGTTTGCCTATTAGCAATTTCCCTCTGGGTGTCGTGTTGCCTTCGGTGGGGTCGTCTTCCCTGCCCCCCTCTGCCTCAACATGTGTGTTGACTTTATTCTCAGAGTTTTCTAGTTGGGCGATAACTTGGGTCTGGTTATTCTTTTTAGGGTGGAGGTATGTTAGCCCTCCATTAATGACTATTTTGCCGATGTTTCCCTGACTCTGGTCAGGTAGGCTTCTCCCTCTTTGAAGGTGGTCTCTATGCCCATGTTCTTGCTCAGTTTAAGTGGTGCTAAAATGTTGTGGGGTATTTCAGGTATGAGTAATACCCCCTCTACTTTGCCTATTCCGCTTATGAACGTGTTTCCTCTCCCTGTCATTAGGACCTTGTTTTGATTGGCCACCTTAATGTGGTAGTTTTCCTCTGTGAATGAGGTCAGTATCTTTATGTCATGAGTTGTGTGGTTTGTGGCTCCCGAGTCGATGAGCCATGCTTCTCCTTCTCTGGTTTGTGAGTGTGTGTGTGTGTTCTCCCCGATACATGGACCCTGGTCGGCTCTCCCTAGAGCTGTCCCTACTTCCCCTTCTGTTCCTTGGGTCGGGGGAGTCTCTGTGCCTGTATCTGTTGTCTGATGGGGATCTATCGGGGAGCCCCGGCTTCCTGCCTTCCCTTTCCCTTTGGTAGGTGTGGTCCCTTCCCCTTGAGTTTCTTGGGCAATCCCGTTTGTAGTGATTCTTTGAGCCACAAGTGAAGCATTCTAGGTAGTCTAGGTTCCTGGTGTGGAACTCAACTTTCTTAGTTGGCCTGCTGTCCCTGCGGCTGATGGAGCGGTCCCTCCTTAAGCTATCTTCTGCTATTATCCTATTTGTCAGTGACTCGAGTGTGAGGTGGCCAAAGCCTATGCTATCCAGCTGCATTATAAAATTGTCCCAGCTGGAGTCCAGGGAGTTGATGACAATGCTCTTCATGCTCTCTTCGGATATATCCTCCCCCCTTTGTATCAGTTCAGTTCTTGTGGCATTCAGGTTCAGTATATGTTCACCCATGGGAGTCCCTGTTTTATGCCTGGCAGAGTGGAATTCCCTGGATATCCTTGCTGTGGTGGCAGCGCTTTTACTATAGAACAGATTAAATATTCTCTGCTGTATCTCAGACACAGTCAGATAATGGCTTAGGCTGGGGTATACACCTGGTGGGATGCTTGCTATAATTAAATAGTAAGCCCTGTGATGCAAGCAATCTGTTTCTAAAGTCCAAGGTTTTGTTGGGGGGTCATCAACTAAAAACAGTAGATCCTCTTTTAAAAATAAAACCTGGAGTTGGTGATTCCACTGCATGAGGTTTGATCCATCTAATTTAAGAGTGGGCAAGTTAACTGGTAAATTCCCTGAGTTGTGTGATGAATTACTCACAGTCTGTTGCTGCCCATAGTGTCTCAGGTGAGGGAACTCACAATATGGCTTGGGTATGCAGTTTGCAGCTCTGTACAGACTTGGATTTATGTTCTCTCCTTCTCTTCTTGCAGGAGCTGACTGAGCATGTGCGAGGCCCATTTTGCTACTGTAGCCGATGGGGGAGTAGCTGGCTGTTGATGCTCTTAGGTCTCGGCCTAAGCCTCCAGTTGGGGGTCCCATCTCACTCCTGGGGTGTCTGGCTTCATCTCTGGAGGCAGGCATCCATCGCTGGGTGTCCGAATCCATGCAGGGGGCTGGAGAGAGTCGAGGAGGCGAGGCGGTCGTAAGTCGAGGACTTCTGGGGTTCTGAGGCATGGCGGCTGCGGTGGGTCCCGATCCTTGATTGCTGGTCCCTGGGCACGTGAGTAGGCCGGGCGGAGGCTGCATGGGGGTTGAGTAGCAGGTGTGGCCTCTTCCCCTCGGGCCTCTTATGCTTGGTGCTGCGGGTGCTGGGTTCGAGTCCTGCCATCTGCATGATTCAAGCATAGTTGGTGCCCTGCGGTTGTCTTGGTGGGGGCTGGTCATCGTGTGGAGTATCTGGGTGTGTGTGCTATCATCGATGGCCCCCCCGTAGCCCCCTCGGTTCGCGGCGGTGTCTCTGAGGTGCGTGGCTGGCGTGAAGGGGTTGGGTGCAGGGCCTATCGTGGCTGCTGGGGCCTCGGGTGTCTTTCTGGCTTCGAGCTCGGGAGGCGAGCTCCAGATGCCTTGGTGTGTCCCTTCTGGGGTGCCTTTGGCTGTTCCCCCATTTGTTCTGGGGTTTCTTTCATTTGGCGCCATTGGATTTGAATCCTGGCTCCCTATTGGTCGGTGGCCATCCCAAGATGGCCGCCGGGAGCATGGCGCAAAACTGGAACCGTTTGGCTCTTGGGTCTCTGCCAGGGGGTATCTCTGTCTTACCGGTCTGGCAGCCTCGTGGTCTTGCTCCTGGGGGCTCATCGCTGCTCCCTGGTCATCTAGAAGGTCCCGGAGCTTCGTGATGAGTTCATCCTTGTTTATGGAGGCGTCTATCATTTTCTGTATGATGTCCTTTAGTTCATCTCTCTCGGGTGATCTGTCTCTGGCGTGCCTGGCTGCACTTTCTTTTGGCCTCATGCTTCTGTTTGTTTGGTCCAGTTCCTCCATCTCCAAGGCAGTTGGGATTCCGGCGGTGGCACCTTCAGGTTCCCCCAGCTCTGCCATCAGCCTGGTGGTGGACCTTGTGTTCATCCTTCCTTCCATTTCCGATTTTGGTTCTGTTTATTGGGCATAACTGTCCTCTGCTGCCATTTTGATAAGTAAGTTTTCCAAGGATCTTGCCCAATAATCACAGACACGATAGGCTTTGAGTTCAATGTATTTATTTACTCCATTTCTTTCTATTCAGGTACTCATTTGGAACTGGTCCTGGACTTCTGCGCACAGCCTTATATATGGAGGAGGTGGAGTCAAGGTAAGGAGGGGTTATGGGAAGGGCTAAGTGAGGGAGGAGGGATCAGTGGGTCAGTCTATGCAATGGTGTATACACAGGCATTTACCCGTAACATGGATGGATGGATGGATGGAGGGAGGGAGGGATAGACATAGTTCATGTATACGTCAGAATTCTGTGTTAAAGGAATGAATACAAAGCCAAAGTAGAAAGATGCCAGATTGTATCCCCTTTGGGATACTTGCCACAACAATCTTCATGGCACAAGGGGAAAGCATAGCAAACACCTGCCTCCAAAAGTAAGTTAAGCAGGAGCAGCTCAATCCTTCAGCTCTTTTTTCGTCCTCCTTTAGCTATCTATTTGGGGATCAAATTGGTTGCTTAAGGAACCCTTGCCTCCTGGAGTGCCATATATTTTGCATGCAGCAGTTCAAGCCCTGCATGTGATTCCCTACTAAAAGAAACTGGATGGACTCACAGTGCAGGTACTCTGTGGGAAACAAGTAGTGTGTTCTGATGTCTCTCTCTCTAAATTTACAATTACCATTTAGGTTTAGTAAATGATAGCAATAGCACTTAAACTTATATACTGCTTCACAGTGCTTTACAGCCCTCTTTAAGTGGTTTACAGAGTCAGCATATTGTCCCCAACAATCTGGGTCCTCATTTTACCCACCTTGAAAGGATGGAAGACTGAGTCAACCTTGAGCCGGTGAGACCTGAACTGCCAAACTGCTGGCAGCAGAGGTAGCCTGCAGTACTGCATTCTAACCACTGCACCATCGCGGCTCTTTAGATGATAGATAGATAGATAGATAGATAGATAGATAGATAGATAGATAGACAGACAGACAGACAGACAGACAGACAGACAGACAGACGGGTGGATGGATTTACAATGGATTGTTTTCTTTTGAACCCTCATACCCAGGGGTGAAATGCTCCCGGTTTCGATCGGCTCGGGTGAGTAGGTAGCGATGGCGGCGGGCAATTCAGAGAACTGGTAGCAAAAATCCCTGCCCCTGCCCCTGCCCCCCATGCCCAGCTGAGCCCCGCGATCATTAGAGCCTTTTTTTCCTTTTAAATGGCTCTGACCAGCCAAGCTCTGACATCCCAGCTGAGTTGCCTGCTAATCAGGCAACTCAGCTTGGATCGCCAGAGACATGTAAAAGAAAAAAAGTTTCTTTTTTTCTCCCCCTGCCCCCAGCCTCCAGCTTGGTTACCTTAGCTGCTGATCGCATGACGATCGCAATCCATGCATCAGCAAGCAACTGAATCTCCCTGCCTGCAATCAAGCTCATCGGTGAACAGCTCTTTCTGCCTGCCTGCCTAGACTTGTGGACTTCAACTCCCAGCAAAGCTGGCTGAGGAATTCTGGGAGTTGAAGTCCACAAGTCTTAAAGTTGCCAAGGATGGAGACCCCTGTTCTATTGGGTAAGTTTTTTCCCCCTTTGGGAGCTTTAAAAAAAATAGCTAATTGGGATTTTTTTTAGTTGTTCTTTTTTTAGATCTAGCCATTTAAAGTTTAGGAAGTTTTAAATTTAGCTGCTTTTATATAAAAATAAAAATAAAATAAAATAAAATAATATTTGTGCAGCTTTCTGAGATTTAGTGTGTTTCTGTAGTGTTTCACTCTAACTACACAAATACACAAAATCTCACAAAGCTGTATGTGGAATTTTGTGTGTGTAAAGTGTGAAAGTTGGTTTTTTGGGCTTTTTGTGGCTGTGTGAGGTTCCTGCTTGTTGCAGGGGCCATTTTGGATCTAGCACAGCTGCTTTTACATTGTGGGTGAGCCAGTTGTGTTGTGTTGTGTGTGTGTAAAGTGTGAAAGTTGTTTTTTAGGGGTTTTTGTGGCTGTGTGAGGTTCCTGCTTGTTGTGGGGCCATTTTGAGTCTAGCACAGCTGCTTTTACATTGTGGGTGAGCCAGTTGTGTTGTGTTTTCTGAGTTAAAAAAGGGCAAAGAAGTGACATTGACTTGGCCACGCCCACCCAGTCACCTTACCACCAAGCCCCGCCCACTAATTAAGCCATGCCCACAGAACCGATAACAAAAGAAAATAGATTTCACCCCTGCCCATACCATAATCCCATAGACCAGGAACTATTTCAGCAAAATTATTTTTGGCCGATAAAGTTGCTAGGGAAAAAGATTCTTGCATACCTCGAGCTGTGCTCTGTTCTCCATCAGGACAGGCCAAACCATGGAAGCCAGTGGGAGCAATCCCCACTGGAAAGTCAATTTCAGAGCCAAGAATCGTGGTCCTTGGATCTATTGTCGACATATCCCGCAGCACACGTGGCCGCAGATAGATTCTGTGGGATGAAGAGAGAGCAGAAGCAGCAGGGCTGATAGGAGTAAAATTACTGAAGAAAGTCCAGAAAAATGAACTCTCCCTATCTGTCTGCTTATCCATTTAATTTTCTATCCATTATGCAATCTACCATAATAACCTCAAGCAATGTCCTAGATTTTGTCATGTATCCTGAATTCTGCAATGGCTGAGAGCAACCAAATGAGTGCTGCAAAAGTGGTATGTGTGTCATTGGTGCCATCTAGGTGTCCAGATGTTTTCAGTGCAGATCTGATAGTCCTGCAGTGGCACTGATCTTGCTCAGTTTATAAGGCCTATGAAGAAGATACAAATGCCTATGCAGCCCTGTGAAGAAGAGTGCTTTTGGTGTCACTAGTCTTGAACTCCTCGTGACTGCATGGAGAAGTCCCTGCTGTTTTCTTGGGAACCTTTTCAGAAGTGGCTTGCTGTGCCTTCTTCCTATGCTTGAGAGACTTGCCAAAAGTCATATATCTGGCTTTCTGCCTAAGGGAAAATTGGAATGGGGTTTTCCCACTCCTGGGTCAGCACTTTAACCACTGCACCGAATGGCTTTTGAAGGAGAGATGCCATAGTCTATAGACACAAGTTACCCTTGCATTTACCCAGCTATATCATTCAGTTAACTCTTTCAGTGATAGACAATGAAGAGTAATCTTGTTGAACACTGAGAAGACACTAGATCAGAGAAGAGAGAAACCAGCCATCTTTCTTACTTGGATATAAAAGTTGCAGTCAGTCAGTCCTTTTATTATGTAAGCTTAGTTTTCCCATCCTAGTGCCCACAGAAATGTAGGAATTATGCTGGCTAAGAAACAGAGATTTGTAAGTATGCTATAAATAATCTAAATGCATGCCATGCCTCCACTGGGCAAATGCTATGAGAGTCCTTCTATTTTGAAAGGCTGGGTGTTTCATGTAGTGAAAGTTGGACCAGGAACTATTTCAGCAACTCTGGGGTAACCAGAAACTCAGGTTTAACCATCCAGGAGTGATTGCTGGTGCTCACAGTAGTGATCTGCTTATTGTAGCAAGCTAGGCTGTGTCACACACTTCTGTGAGAAGTGGCCAGAACACTAATCAAAACTAGGGTGTCATCAGGGGCATTTGACATCGCAGCGAGATTGGACACAAGGAGTGGGTCTCTGTGCTTCTGTGCTGAGTTTTCCCCATTGGTGGGCTCCAAAAGGAGCCAAAACCACCCGGTAGGGGCAGTGAAGCAAAGAGGGGTGCCCTGTGAGATCATGGAGAGTCGCAACTCTCCTGTCTAACCCAGGGTTTTTCCCTCTCAGCCACGGCGAGAAGAAGAACAGCCAAAAGATGGCTGCCACGAAGCTGGGACAACTGAGGAACAACTAAGACTGGTGCTGGAGTGAAGTAGGTGAACAGTGACTAGAACTGGAGGAGAGGATTCCTTTTTACCTAACCCCAAGAAATAATTTAGAACTATCTGCTCAGAATTGCTTGTTAAAGCAGCGATTAAGCATTCTGAGAAAAATACCAAACTGGAAGAAAAAGATCTAAAGTGAGAAAAACAATAATTTTCTAAAAATACAGAAAATTGGACTCTTAAACTGGGAAGATGTGGCAATGGGAAGGCATTTTAAAATGCTGGAATTATTTACTTTAAAAACTTATCCTGCTTCTATAATTGAATTACAATTAAAATTACGCTCAAAATAACTAAAATTAAACTGATTAGTGGCAACACTGAAATTTAAGTTGGGAGTGCCACCTGCTGACAAAAGGAAAATATACAAATATACTGGGAATACTTACATGAAGGATTATGAAAATATTTACTGGGTTATATTTAACTACCCTACGACTACTGGAGGCTCAAATATGAGAACAAGGAAGTTATTTAATTAAAGTGACACCTCAATGTTATACTAGAGGATTGAATCTGTAAAGGGGATGTAAAGAGGCTTTTGATAACTTCTGGAAATATTTAAACAGTACTGACTGATTTCCTGTGGGATACAAAGAACTGATTAGTGTTCTTTTTGAAGGGCAATTTTAGGTCTGAATAAATGGTTCTTGGACTACTGGACAAAAGAGGGATTTTTAAAAACAAAATAAGATGCTTCATAAGGAAGAAATGAGTGGAACTTTGAAGGAAATGGCATTGATTTTCTAAAACACAAAGGACATCGTGGAGAAAGGATTTAAGGAGATTATGGAAAAAATGGAAAATACTGTACAAGGGATGATGGGTAAAGATCTAGATGCTCAGAAAAAGGAGGAACTAACAGAAGGAATGGAGGAAAAGATAAAACCAAAGAACTAGCAAACAAAAGAAAAAGACAAGGAGGAGATAGTAATAAAAATAACAGTGATTGATGAATTAAACCAGGGGGAAAATATTTTAAGAGAGTTGAAAAGAGAATTGGAGATACAGGAAGATACTTTTGAACAGGAGATAGAGGTTTGGACAGATACTTTGGAAGCTAGGCAGTGGAAGTGGGTAGAGATGGGAGAAATACTTGATTGAATAGCCAAGAAATAGATGCAGACAGAGATAAAGATCCAAGAGAGGAATATGGGAGGCAAGTCAAAAAAAAGCATAGCAACTAAAGCAGTGGTGGATTTCACTTACCTTTGCTACTGGTTTGCTTGCGCATGTGCACTTGCTTTGCATGTGTGTGCTTGCTTCACTCATGGGCACACCACTTCTGTGCATACACACCACTTCTGTGCATGCACAGAGACTTCTGCGCATGCACAGAATGTATTTGATGATGTCCGGGTGGGTGGGTGGAGCCTCCCGCCACCTATGCCCGAACCGAGGCGAACCGGTAGCAACCCACCGCTGAACTAAAGTACTGAAGCAGCAAGAGATGAATAGAAAGGAAAGGGTTTCTCTTTTTTTTAATGTTTTGATTTGCTTTTCTTTTTCTCTTTCTTTCCCTTCTTTTTTAGAATGGTGACATGATTAGAAGTTAGGTGGAAATAAGAGAAGGGGGAAACATTTGTATATGCATACCTTTATATAATGGAATAAAAGTAACAATAAAATGGGAAAACTAGAGATTGAATGATGGCATTATTAAATACGTTTTAATAATATTGTGATTGGCATTAGAATAATATATTGAAACATTGAGCAATTAAATAATGAAAGAACATACTTTAATATAAACATGTGTATTACTATCAGAGTTATATAGATTTGATTATTCTGAAGAATATGATTGGAATAATTTTGTATGTCTAAATAATATTTGAATTGGTATTAGAATTGCATATTGAAACATTGAATAATGAAATTGTCGAGTGTCAGCCATTCCCTCGACACATGATCCCAGGGACTGTGACAGCCAGAAGAACAGAGACACGGTGAAGGGGGGTGTTGTAGCATTTAGCAGGGCACGGTGATATCAGGTGGTGGACGGGATAGGGAATCTGGGGGCAGGGTCAATAAAACGATGTCAAAGGAAACAAACGCCCTTCAATGCGAGGGACAGCGCGATCCGGAAGTAACTGAAGGATTAAATAGCGCGGTCACTTTAAATGCACAATTGAGCAAGGGAGGGGCGCTTGGGGGCGTTCTATAAAGCCAGTTAAGTGGAGGAATCGGGCGTCTCCGACTTTGTTTTTCATCAGAAAACTTCAGCGCTTACTGTATGACCACCGTGTAAGCTATGATTAAACCGGATAGCTCCACCTTTGAGTGTGTGTGTGTGGTGTTTGTTCGGCGGAGCACAGGTGGTTCCAGAGGAGGCTGACAGAAAGTCGGAGACGCTTTATTCTTCTGTCTGAGGACTGCAAGCAGCTGTGATGGCAGAGGGCGTGATGGATGATGCCACGGTGTTGGACTTGGGGACAGAGCTGGAGGCAGAGGAGGAGGAGAACGTGGAGACAGAGGAGCGTTGCGAACAGCCAGTGGTACGCCCCAAACAGAGAGTGGTGTCGCCCCCCCCCCCCAGAAGACAAGCAGGGAAGACAGGATTCATTGGGGACTGAAGCTGCTCGAAAACCATCTGGAAATTGGTGGCAAAGTACCGCTACACTAGGGAAGTTGGGGTTTCAGACGTCAGCTAACCCCCCTCTAGCCCCTCAATTCCAAGGGTGGCGGGAAAGGCAATGGATGGAGGAGGAGGAAGAGGGGGAATGGGATTATTCTTCTGGCCCCAGTGTAACCACCATGGATATGTTGAGGGAGAGATTTGGGGAAGCTAGCTTCCGGGATGCCCCCTCTTGGCAGCCCTGGGCGCCCGGGGCAGACCAGTCAAACACGTGGCAGAGTGGGGGGGGAGCATCAACGGGCGGCATATCCGAATCCAGGGTGCGTTTGGCCAGTCCAAAGCTGCGAGTAGACCATAGTCGATATAGGGCCAGACGGGATGAGGACCCTGCTCCCCAGGGGAGAGGTTCCTTGTCAAGCGAAGGGATACAGGGTACACAACGACAGCCACCTAGTCAGGGGCATCGTGAGGACCGGGAAGGTGAGCCTGCTGCTAGACGGTCCCGCTCACTGGAACGAAGAGCCCCTCGGGGTGGAAAGCGGTCCAGGCGTGCACGGGATCCAGCACCTGCCTGGACCCCAGGGCCTTGGGTACAGCAAATACCATGGGGTCTCCCTCCCTTACAAGCCACGTTCGATGGGAATCCAGACCGTGTAGCCCTCTTTCTAAGCCAGGTGATCAGCTATATGGATGCTTACGGGCACTATTATTCCTCTCAGTGGGCCAGAGTAGTAGCGGTTACGACGGTTTTGACAGGTGAGGCAGCTGACTGGGTGGCCAGTTTACACACCATGCACGCTCGAGAACTGGCAGATTTGGGACTGTTCCTGGAAGCGTTACGAAGTCGATTTGAGGACGATGCCAGCACCCAGGCCATTGTTGAAAGCGATCTAGTTTCACTAAAACAAAATGGACGAGCGGCTAAAGACTATGTAAAGGAATTCCGTACCTTGGCTAATCGGTTGAGGGGCTGGCCCGAACGTTTATTAGTTCACCATTTCCATAAGGGGCTGGATAGAGACCTACGTCAGGCCTGCGTGTATAGGGGCCTTGGTCCTTACATAACGGCCTGGTATAAAGCGGCTGTCGAATTGGATGTAGGCCTGAAGGAGTTCCGGATGCGAAGCGACACCGTGACCCCACCAGGGAAAGTGTTGGAGAAGCCACCAATAGGGCGGGGAGGCGTTCGAACATATATGCCTATAGGAGTAAGAGGTGGTATTGCCTCACGAAGACCATTCCGATGTTACCGGTGTGACCAGGAGGGCCACAGAGCGCTTAATTGCCCACTCCCGCCTCTCCGGGCCCCAGACATCCAGGCATCAGGTTCCGGTAGGCGGGCGGGTTTCCGTTCCAGACTATCGGAGCGCTCTCGTATCGCGGCTCAAACAAGAGGTGGCGAGGCCAATGGTCGTGATGGCAATGGTGGATCTCCTGACATCATCCGAACACCGACGGAGGAGGGGAACATTGAGGAGGAAATGGAACACACGGATCCTATGGTATGTGATCCTGTTCGACCGTTCGTTATCCAGGTGACACTAAAACACCCTGGGTCGGGTAGACTGGAACAGCAAGGGGCCTTAGTAGATACCGGTTGCACCCGTTGCCTTTTACGGAGGGCGATAGCAGACCGTCTTGGACTCCGTATAGTGAAATTGCAAAAACCTATTTATTTTGAGCAAATGGATGGTTCAACGCTAGGAGGACAACCAGCTACCCATGTTACAGAACCTGTGACACTCGAGATCGGGAATCATTGGGAAGTAATACGATTTGTGGTTGTAGAAAAAATGATTGAACCCATCATTCTAGGCCTATCATGGTTAGATAAGTGGAAACCTACCATTTGGTGGGAAGGAGGTTTTCGCAAATTACGCTTGGCAGTAGGCCCTGATCCACCTGAAGACAGTAGAGATATAGGAGCGACTGGGAAGGAGATGTCCTGTCTAGAAAAAGTCCCACACGTATACAGAGATCTATGGCGTGTGTTTAGTGAGAAGGAATGTGAGGCCCTTCCACCCCACCGTCCTACAGACTGTGCGATAGAGTTAAAACCAGGTGTTAGTTTACCTAAACCTCGCATGTATTCCATGACTCCCCTTGAATTAGAGGAATTGCGGCGTTATATAGATCAGAACCTAGCCAGGGGTTTTATCTCGCCCAGTCGTGCGCATATGGCGGCGCCAGTTCTGTTTAAGGAGAAGAAAGATGGAGGGCTAAGATTGTGTGTTGATTTTCGGGGATTAAACGCTGTCTGTATGGAACCCCTTTACCCCTTACCCCTTACGACGGATTTGCTTTCCACTCTCACGACAGGGAAGATCTTTACTAAGTTGGACCTCCGAGAAGCGTATTACAGGGTCCGGGTAAAAGCGGGTGATGAATGGAAGACCACATTTAACTGCCCTTTGGGCAGTTATAAGTTCCGGGTCATGCCATTTGGTCTACAGGGGGCCCCTGCAGTTTTTATGCAGTTTATCAATAGTATACTCTATGATCACCTGTATCGTGGAGTTCTCGTTTATCTAGACGATATTCTAATATACTCCAATACCCTAGAAGAACACATTCGTCTGGTACGGCAAATATTACTGAAGTTGTTGAAGGCTCAGTTGTATGTAAAGCTATCGAAATGTGAATTTCACAAGACAGAGATAGATTACTTGGGGTTTAGGATTTCAGGAAAAGGGATTGAAATGGACCCAAATAAGGTTAAAACAGTGTTGGAATGGCAGGCTCCAAAGACCCGAAAACAATTACAAAGTTTTCTGGGCTTTGCAAACTTTTACAGAAGATTTATCCCCTCATTTGCTAAGGTGGCTTTACCGTTGACTGATCTCTTAAAGACGAGAAAAAGTGCAGTCGGGAAAGGCAACCCACAACAAAAAATAAATTGGACGATATCATGTCAACGTGCATTTGACACGTTGAAAACCCTCTTCGCTAATGAACCCATACTAAGACATCCTATCACTTCAAAACCCTTCGTAATCCAGGCGGATGCAAGTGATGTGGCGGTAGGGGGTGTTCTCCTACAAAGAAATGAACATGGGGTTCTTCAACCATGCGCCTACACCTCCCGAAAACTAACCGATACAGAACGGAATTGGACGGTTTGGGAAAAAGAGGCGTATGCCATAAAATGGGCCTTGCAAATGTGGAGGCATTTGCTAGAAGGGACTAAAGTAGAATCTGAGGTATGGACGGATCACAAAAATCTAGAGGCACTTCAATCGCCTCGTAAACTGTCCCCTAAACAGGCACGTTGGGCGCAGTATTTCCGCAGATTTACCATCAAGCTGAAAGCGATACCAGGGGGAAAGAACTATTTAGCTGATGCCCTATCACGCATGCCACAATTTGAGAGCCAAAAAGAGGAGATAACACAAGCCTTAATACCTTATAAACAGACAGGAAAGCAAGGAAGGGACGTATTCCCGCTCCCCACAACCTGGATAGGGGAGTTGAGGAAAAAATTAGCAACAGACAGTTGGCTGAAGACCAATCCCCAGATAGTGACACAGAAAAGAGGACTAATGTGGAAAGGAGATAAATTATATATCCCCGAAGGACTGAGGGATAAGGTGTTACGACAATGCCACGATGTAAAAACAGCAGGGCATTTCGGTTTCGTGAAAACATTGCATCTAGTGAGGAGACAGTTCTGGTGGCCACGTATGCGAAAACAGGTAGAGACATATGTACAAGGCTGTCCCGTCTGTATAAGAGCTAAACCCTTGTCAGGGAAACCGTCTGGTTTGTTACAGTTGGTGGCTGAACCACAGAGACCTTGGGAAGATATAGCCATGGATTTCATAGTCGAATTACCTCCCAGCAAAGGACACAATGTAATATGGACTATTATTGACCTGTTTTCCAAACAGGCGCATTTTGTCCCCTGTAAAGGACTACCGTCCGCAAGGCGTCTAGCGAAACTGTTTGTCCAACATGTATATCGACTTCATGGCACACCCAAGTGTATAATCTCAGACAGAGGTCCCCAATTTACCGCCCGGTTCTGGAGACGGTTTTTAGGACAATTAGGAACAGAACAGGGACTGAGCTCTGCGTTCCACCCAAATACCAACGGAGCCGCTGAAAGAGCCAATGCCATGGTAGAAAGGTATCTACGTTCTTATGTGTCATACCAACAAACAGACTGGTGCGAACTCTTACCTTTCGCAGAATCAGCATATAATAACACCGTGCACAGCAGTACTGGTTATACACCCTTCCTAGTAGTTTCTGGAAAAGAGTTCCCAGCCATCCCCAATCTAGATGTACAAATGACTAGTTCCCATAGTCCAAAAGAATGGACAGAGAAGGTTAAACAGAGTTGGCCACACATCAAAAATGCATTAGAAAAAGCTTCTGAAGCATACAAAACCCAAGTAAACAAACGGAGACGAGATAACCTACCCTTCAAAATAGGAGAAAAGGTGTATTTGTCCACAAAATATATCAATCTACGTATGCCCAGTAAAAAATTAGGCCCAAAGTATATAGGTCCCTTTCCCATCACCAAAATAATAAATCCCGTAACGGTATCTTTAAAACTACCCCCCTTACTGAGAAGAATACACCCAGTATTCCACAGTAGTCTCCTAAAACCAGCAGCCAAAATAAGAGAGACAGGAACACGTCCAGGGCCTGTGACAGGAAATTCATACGAAATTAAAAAGATCCTCGATTCCAAAATATATCATGGGAAGCTTAGGTATTTAGTACATTGGAAGGGATACCCTATATCAGAAGCAACATGGGTGAAAACGAAGGATATAGATGCCCCACGATTACTAAAACAATTCCATGAAACATATCCAAACAAACCAGGTGGACACTTTTCCACTTAATGAGAATAACTGAATGTTTTTATGTCCCTACAGGAAGAGACCTGGTAGGGGGGGGCCGCATGTCGAGTGTCAGCCATTCCCTCGACACATGATCCCAGGGACTGTGACAGCCAGAAGAACAGAGACACTGTGAAGGGGGGTGTTGTAGCGTTTAGCAGGGCACGGTGATATCAGGTGGTGGACGGGATAGGGAATCTGGGGGCAGGGTCAATAAAACGATGTCAAAGGAAACAAACGCCCTTCAATGCGAGGGACAGCGCGATCCGGAAGTAACTGAAGGATTAAATAGCGCGGTCACTTTAAATGCACAATTGAGCAAGGGAGGGGCGCTTGGGGGCGTTCTATAAAGCCAGTTAAGTGGAGGAATCGGGCGTCTCCGACTTTGTTTTTCATCAGAAAACTTCAGCGCTTACTGTATGACCACCGTGTAAGCTACGATTAAACCGGATAGCTCCACCTTTGAGTGTGTGCGTGTGGTGTTTGTTCGGCGGAGCACAGGTGGTTCCAGAGGAGGCTGACAGAAATAATGAATGATTGTATCTCAATACAAATAGATGTAAAGAGTAAAATATGGGAGGTAAGTTAAAAATGAACAGGATTCAAAGCACCAAAGTGGGCGAGAGATGTTGGATAGAAAGAAAACGTCTTTTAATAAAATGGTAACATGATTAAAAGTTGGAACAGAGATAGAAATAAGAGAAAGAGGAAATATTAATGTATACATTTTTACGTAATAAAATAAAAGCAATAACAAGAGGGAAGCTTAGAAATTGAATGGCGGTATTATGTATGATCAAATAATACGGTGAGTGGCATTAGAGCAATATATTAAAACATGGAATAATTAAATAATGATAACTACAACAATACAAATGTGTATTATTATTAGAAATGTATAAGTTGGTTGAATGTAATAACTATGATTAATTTTACTAGTTTTATTTGTATTAGAATGTATGACACCCAGGTGCCACACTATTCACACACTGATATGTATACATAAAATAAAATGAAAAACTTGAAACAAAAAAAAAACCCCTAGGCTGTTATCAGCTGTTAGCATATTCACAGCCAATTTCTTTTCTCAAATCAAATTTCTAGTCTAGTGAATACCAGATCATTCATATCTATCTGAGTTTGCATCAGAGAGTGAATGAGGAGAATAAAATTCAGTTGGCTTGGTGCTACATATCAAAGTGGATACATCTGACTCAGTTATGTGTAGCTATCTTCTTTCAAATACTTACTTTATATCCTACCTTTTATATGCCATGAGATTGTCATCCCGCGTATAACATTCATCAGCACCTGCTGCAAAATAATCCCAGATAGGCTTGGGAAGATGCTTTTTAGCATATGCTTCAAAATCTGACAAACAGACAAGAGTCATTTCAAAACAAAGTGAGACGAACCTGGTAGGAAGAGAGAGACTGAATTAATATAACAGGTATAGAATTCCAGATGAAAATCCTAAAATAAAGTTGAAAAAGAAATAGTGGTATAGGCAAGAACCTACCATCTAATGAACAAGATCTCACAAAAGCATCTGGAGTTCATTTAGGTCAGGGCTGTCAAAACTCGCGGCCCGCGGACCAGATGCGTCACATGCTGGCCCCGGCCCCGCCCAGCTTAGCGAAGGGGGAAAAGTCCTGATATGTCATGTGATGCCGCCATGACTCCACGAATCTGACACCCCTGATTTAGGTGATCTCAGAAATATAAGCCAAGCAAAATGTGTTATAATTCCAAGTAATTCTTTTATTATATATGGTATTTATACTCATCTTCACCCAAAAAATGTAAAATCCACTTCCCTGCCTAGTCTATAGACCTGGTTTTCTTGCCATCATCTATACAAGCAATAGCCATGTCCAACCTAATCACCACCAAGATAAACTTATTTTATTGAGCATGACGATAGAATTCACCACTGTTAACTTTTTTTGTTGCTTTTTTTCCCTTAAAGAAAGGAAACTGTTAAGAACTTTTTCATTTTTGACAGAATCTGATGACTTGTGTAGGCATAGCTGCTTATTCTGTGGAAATAAAGCTAGACAAAGATTGGAGAAACTATATATATAGATGACCTTGTGTGGGAAGGCTCTTTTGGACGGGAGAGAAATGATTCATTCCTTTCCCTATCTCTGGCAGGCAGTTTCAATTAAAATGACAGAAATTGCCATAATGTCCTTTGGTAAGAAATGGCCTATAAGGAAAGGACAGGTATACATATTACTTTGCATTATTGTATTGTTGAAGCTGATTTGTGGGTCAGAAATAAGTGCCAAAGTGTTCAGTTTTCCCAAATTCTCCATGCGTAGTCACCTGAATTGCAACCTGTGAAATGCTCAATATATTCTAGAATAGGAAGGGATATAATAACTTCAACAAGTATATTTTTGAAAGAAAACCATTATAGAATGCCAATTATGTTCTATGCAGAACAACATTTCATTGGTCTCCAAGAATGCCTGCACTGATGAATATCAGAAAGTGGGTTGGAGCGGAGGACTTCTAATGAGGTGAGCTGTTGCCCACATCTGTCTCCATTGCTCATGGATTGCAGGGCATTCTAATGAAAAAGGCAGCTGGAAGTGAAACTTCTTTGCCAAAATTCTCTCTAGAATAAAGAGAGCTCTGGTAAATGCCCACATCTCCTTCAACACAGCTGATTTTGTGATCAGACAGCAGAAACCAACATTTTTGAAGTCATCAACTGGAAGTCATGGGTTTCATTGTGTTCTGAGTCAGAAATGCAGCCTTTGTGGACTCAAGGTTTGATAAAACCTCACCTTTTAGATAACTTTGGCGTTTATTTTTTATTGCTTATTTAAAATTGGCGATAAAAGCTTTCAGAACTGCAAGCCTATGAATTACTGGGTGAATTTCTCTTCAATCCATTTTTAAAAAACTACATCTTTTCAGCTTTGTAAGATTTTTTTTTTTGCATACGTGTATATTTTTGCAATATACAGCAAAGGAGTGACTTCAGAGTTGTTTTAAAAAAGTTTAAATGCTTTGTAAAACTGATTTAAAGAAAAATTAGAACAGAACAGAACAGAATAGAAGCTTTAAATGTACACTAAGCAGCATACATTAAAATGAAATTTCGTTGTATTCAGCTCTCAAAAGATAACCATTATGCATATACCCACATATACCCACATATATTGTTAGGGTGTGCGTAAAAAGTATTTGTTGCTTGTGCAACGAGCAGAGCAGAAACACACAGGGAAGGAGATAAACGTGCGGCTCGTGTGAGAAAAAATAGTTTATCTACAAGTAACAAGCAGTCTCGGTGTAAGTAAAACAGTCCAAGGTCATAAACAGTAATATCAGTCCAGTAAGTATCTTCCCTTACCAAAGCAAACAGACTTTAGTAACTCTTGGTATACAGTACCATATAATAGACTCAGTAAGCAACAGGATACAAACAGGTATCACTCAGGAAGAACCAGGAAGAATCAGGAAGATCCAGAAAGATCCAGGAAGAACGAACGCTTCTCTGTGCTGCTTATTTATGCACTGCAGCCTAATTACAGGGTTAGGCAAACCCTGATTACGTGGCTCAGTTGTTTCTTAAAGAAACAGATATATTGCCTGACCAACAAGTTAGGAGTAAGCTGCAAGCTGAACCTAACATTCTCCCCACTGGGCAGGACAATATACACAATAGATACAAAAACAAAAACACACATCCAAATCATACATTGTACAGTAGTATCAGGTACATTTCAGATTCTTAATCCAAATCTTTCACAACAATTGGTGTGTTTAATGGCACCTTGCGCTTTAGTAAAATTATCGGCAATATTGTCCTCTGATGCGCAATATTCCAATGTAATCATGTTATCCTTAACACATTGCCGAACATTCAGATAACGTATATCAGTGTATTTAGTCCTTGTCTTTACAGCAAGATTCGTTGCCATTTTAATGGCTGCCTGGTTATCTTCATAAACCGTAATAGGATAGTCCATTTTGAATCCAATATCTTCCATCAACTGTTTATAATAAATCAGTTCAGTACATGTAAGTGATAGACAAGAAAACTCCGCTTCCATGGTAGACAAACTGATGTGTTTCTGGCGAATTGATCTCCATCCAATTAGGCAGTTATCCAACATGATTGCTATTCCAGACGTAGATTTTCTGGCAAAACTGGCATCAGCATATGCCTTTAACATCATATTGGCATTTGGTTCAAAATACATAGCAAAATGCAAAGTTCTTTTAAGATACCTAAGAACACGTTTTGCAGCCTGCCAATGCCTATCAGTAGGCTCTGAACTATATTGTGCTAGTTGATTAACACTAAAAGCTATATCAGGCCATGTCCAGTTGCTCAAATACGACAAACTGCCTATTAATGATTGATACAGTTCTTTACTGAACTGTGGACTCTGCAAACTATCCTGTTGGAATTCCTGTGCCATAGGAGTCTTGGCAGGTTTACATAATTCCATCCCATATTTTTTTAACAATTTGCAGATCTTATTAGCTTGTGATATTTTAAATCCTCTAGATGTTTTCAGGATATCCAGCCCTAGATAATGCCGTATATGTCCTAGATTTCTAAGTTTAAATTTTGTTTGCAACTGACCAATAATCTCTCTGGCCTCAGCGTCAGTTCTGGTAATTATGGCAATGTCGTCTGTAAAGAGTAACAAGAATGAAACACATCCATCCTGTTCTTTTTTAAACAGACATTTATCTGCTACGCCCTCATAGAACCCAATGTTACGTAATTCCTGCACTATACATTGGTTCCACTCGTAACCTGATTGCCTTAAACCATATAGGCTTTTTTGTAGCCTCCAACACTCAGTTCTATCCTGTGTATCATAACCAGGAGGTTTCTTCATATATATTGTATGCCTCAACGGAGCGTTCAAATAAGCTGTCTCGACATCTATATGAGTAATTGAGCATTTATTTCTAGCTGCCCAAACAAGCATCGTTCTCAAAGTGCTCGCTCGTAAACTTGGAGCAAAAACCTCATCATAGTCTCTATCTGTCTGTGAGAACCCTTGTGCAACAAGCTGAGCTTTATGGGTTACTACCCCATCTACACTTTTCTTTACCTTATAGACCCACCTACAGCCTATAAGTTTCTCATTTGGTGGTATTCTTACCACTTCATAGACACCAAGCCTCTTCAATGAATCAATTTCTCTATCCATTGCCTCCTGCCAGGCTTCTTGCTCCTTTTCTGGATATAATGTTATATCCTGATAACTGGATGGTTCGATATCTACTTGGCAAACCACTGTGGCTTTATAGCGATCTGGTGGATGCCGGTCCCTGGAAGATCGTCTAGGCATAACAGGACTAACATTAGGTATATTGGGTTCATCCTCCCCTAACCCTAATTCCTGTTCCTGTTCTTCAACCTTAATAGATGGTTTATCATCCATCTCAGATGAACTATCATCAGGAATATGGTCCATCTTAACATCAATATCTGTAAAACCATAGTCTGCTTTTTCTAACCTGTCCCAGCCTTCGTGTTCTAGGAATTTAGCACTAGCGCTACACACAAAACTTTTGTTGTTCCTTTTTCCCAGAACCTATAGGACCTATGGTTAGCCTCATAACCAACAAAAATCATTTTCTTTGCTCTCTGTTGGTCCTTCCTTCTCTGACTAACCGGTATATGCACCCAGGCTGGTGCACCAAAAGTATGTATGTAACTTAAATCAGGCTTCCTCCCGTGCCATAAAGCAAAAGGTATTTTACCTGTAGAGGAGTGTACCACATTATTTAAAATATGATTGGCACATAGTATTGCTTCTCCCCACAATTTATCAGGTAAACAAGCATCAGCCAGCATAGTCCTAGTCATAGCTTGTAGGGTCTGGCCTCCTCGTTCAATATATGCATTATATTCTGGCCGAAAAGGGGCAGAACGTTTATGCTGTATCCCAGCTTCCTTTAACAACTTAGCCAACTGATGGTTAGTAAACTCAGTTCCATTGTCAGTAACAATGCATTTCACCTTAAACTTCTGCTTCCGTTCTACAAAACGAAGCCAATTTGTGATACACTGGAACGTATCACTTTTGGACTTCATAAGGTAGCAAAAACCATATCTGGTAAAGTGATCAACTATACTCAAAATATAGCATGCTCCCCCTAAACTGGGTTTCTTTGGCCCTCCAAAGGTTTAGTTGTTTTAAACCCATTGCAGCGGTTTGCAGGTGTAACTTTACTTTTATGCTGGTTACAAGTATTACAGTTTAGGTATTTGCTGCAAGCCCTTAATTTTATGCCTTTAGACTGCTTAACAGTCGAATGCAACAACCTGAAATTCAGATGACCAAGCCTTCTATGTAATAAATGTACGCATTCATCATGAGGCTTTACATTTCCAAATTTAGCTTTTGACTGAACTAACAGTAATGACTTATCCCTAATAACAAATAAGTCGTTTTCTAATTCTGCAGTAACTACAGTGCCTTCACATTCCAGCAAACATTTGTTGTTTTTAAAAGTTACTGTAAACCCAGAATGTAGTAATGACTTTACAGATAAAAGGTTATATTTCAAACTAGGGATATAAAGCATGGGTAAAGGGTGCTTACTAATAGAACATTTAACAAGTCCCTCCCCAGCTACAGTCACATTCCAGCCATTAGCTAATTTGACCTTTTTAGTACTTTTCTTCATATTTAGAAACAGTTTTCTGTTTTTTGTTATTGATTGAGAGGCACCGCTATCAATCACCCACCAATCATCTTTTATATTATTAGATGAACTGGTTGCTAAATTACACCCTTTCCTGGGTTTAGCAGAGTTTCTAGCAGACACTTTCTTATTATTACAATATTTTGCAATGTGCCCCTTAGCCCCACATGCATAACAGCGTTTAACAATATTGACATTCTCATATACAGCTTCCACTTTTGGTTGCTGTTGGATCCTTAACTGGTCTCGTTCTTGCCTACGTTTGGCCTCATCCAGTAACCTACCAGTTATACTGGCCAATGTTAGTTCATCTCTAGACAATACTTCTAATGATGAAACAAAAGAGTCATAACTGTCATCCAACGATGAAAGAATAATATAAACTTGCTGCAGTTCAGTAAACACAAGGTCTTTCTCCTGTAGCTCCTGGAAAAGCCCTGTCATGGAGTCCAGGTGAGTCATCATGTCTCCTCCTTTCTGAAGATGTAAGCGAAATAATTTCCGTGTCAGGTAGATATGGACACCCACAGAGTCACGAACGTAGAGCTTCTTTAGCTTTGTCCAACACCTCGCAGCAGGCTCTTCGCCCCGGAAATGGACAAGTTGCTGGTCTCCCAGTGTCAGGCCAATGATGCATAAAGCACGCTCGTTGTCCCTGTGAAACTTCGCTATCTTTTTGGCATCTTCTTCGTCAGCAGCATTCAATGCAGTTATGTCCGGTGGATTATTAACCATGTCCCACAGTCCTTCTTTTCGCAAAAGTAGACAGCATTTTGTGGGCCAGGTAACATAGTTTGTTCCATCCAACCGGGTTATAGTAGCATAACTTGTACCTTGCTCAAAAGCTATCATCTTGACTACTACACCCACTGCCTGCACTTCTCACTTCCACAAAAACAAATTAAAGAGCCCTGGAACATTCTGGGCCCATAACCAATGTTAGGGTGTGTGTAAAAAGTATTTGTTGCTTGTGCAACGAGCAGAGCAGAAACACACAGGGAAGGAGATAAACGTGCGGCTCGTGTGAGAAAAAATAGTTTATCTACAAGTAACAAGCAGTCTCGGTGTAAGTAAAACAGTCCAAGGTCATAAACAGTAATATCAGTCCAGTAAGTATCTTCCCTTACCAAAGCAAACAAACTTTAGTAACTCTTGGTATACAGTACCATATAATAGACTCAGTAAGCAGCAGGATACAAACAGGTATCACTCAGGAAGAACCAGGAAGAATCAGGAAGATCCAGGAAGAACGAACGCTTCTCTGTGCTGCTTATTTATGCACTGCAGCCTAATTACAGGGTTCAGCAAACCCTGATTACGTGGCTCAGTTGTTTCTTAAAGAAACAGATATATTGCCTGACCAACAAGTTAGGAGTAAGCTGCAAGCTGAACCTAACATATATGATACAGAGAAACATCACATTCTAGTTTGAATGTATACATATACATGGTGAAAAAAAAAGAATCCTGCGAATTAACAAGACGGATGGCATAAGGACTACAAAATCTAGTAGTCTTGCTATAAATACCTCCTCCCAGAGGGTAGCAACAGAAACAGACCGTGAAGTGGGTGTGGTTTGCACATATCACTTATAAGCAGTATCCTGAATAATGGGAAATGAGCTTCCTATAATCTTCTCAGCTTCTCAACTCTCTGTATTGGCCTTCTAACTGAGGCACTGCTACCAAGTAATGTAGTTTGTTAAAACTCTCAATCGTGCCTCTGTATAATGTGGCCAGGACAGAAGGAGAAAGATGTGCTCTTCTAATCTGACGCAGGAAATGCAAACGCTGGTTTGCATGCTCCAAAAACGTTGAAACTAATTAGAAATATTCCTCCTCTGGGAAAAATCTCTCTATTTTACATTTCAATGCTAAATAAGATTTTGAAGGTCAATTACTAGTGCATGATGGCTACTTTGATTTGTGAGCTGATGAAATCCTTGAGTTTTTAATTCTTTCCTGGAATTAAAAGTTGATGCTGAAGATAAACAAACTTTCTTGAACACAACTGAAATGGGCTTTAAGATGGATTTTAAAAATTACAATTGATAAAAAAGAGATGGCATTACTAAATGTACAAATGGAATTGAATGATAATTTAAAAATCAAAAGGGACATAGAAATAATATATCTATAGAGTGATGTGGACTATCCTTTTAAACTGAAATATTTACTGATGTTATTTCATGGAAATTACAAATGGATTTGGATAAAGATGATAAGAATTTCAAGAAAAGAAACGAGATTGGAAGGAAACAGGAGTTAAAATGTTATCTATGCAACTAAGGGATGGTTGGGAGGAGAAGGAAAAAAATAACATTGATCTATTTGACTGTGGTTAAATAATGAATAATAATAATATCTTTGGTGATATTGATGAAGATTCTCAGTCATCCAGATAGAATTGTCTGGAAGCTGCTTGGATGGGCAGTGAAGTCTCAAATTAACAAGAAAATAAGTCCAGTTGCCATGACTGAACTTCCATCAGATATCTATAGTTATGTTTAATGGTTACCTGGATTTGATAGTTTTCTTTCTTTCTTTCTTTCTTTCTTTCTTTCTTTCTTTCTTTCTTTCTTTCTTTCTTTCTTTCTTTCTTCCTCCCTTCCTTCCTTCCTTCCTTTCCCTCCCTCCCTCCCTCCCTTCCTTCCTTATGTTTGATGATGCTATGGATTAGTTTGTAATATCTACTTCATTATTTTTGGATATCTAAATAACAAGTTATTATTTCTGGTATGACAGCATTGAGGAGGATTTAAATGAAAAGGAGGATCATATACTTATATTGTTAAGTATTTTTGTTAATTAATAAGGAGAGTTGAAGATATAGAGATTAGTTTGTAGAAAATTGGGTGAGGTATGGAATGAAGAGGCATCTGGTTATATTTCAAGATTTACTTAAATTAATTAATTGTAATTAAATTAATTGGGATTTAATTAAATAGTTAATTTAAGGTTTATTAAGAGTTTCAAGATATTTTGAAATCTAGGAATTAATTTCAACAAACGTAAAGAGAACTTGGGAAGGATTCCATTGATGAAAATCTAAAAGGGAAAACAACCCAAGAAGCTTGGGAAACTCCAAAAAATAAGATTATAAAAGCCCAGTCCAGTACAAAACCACTGAAAAAGAAAAATAAGAAATCCAAGAAGAAACTAGCATCATTGCACAAAGTATTAAAGAATGGAAAGTGGGACACATAACTAAGGCAGAATATCAACACATAGTCCGAATCTGCAAAGACGTCAGGAAAGAATGAACTAAGATTTGCAACAAATGTCAAAAATAATAACAAGTTTCTTTTAAAATATAAAACATAATAAAAAAGCAAAGAAACAATTGGTCCGCTAATGGTAGATGATGACAAGGAAGTGATGGGCAATAGAGAGAAAGCAGAGCTGCTTAATTCATGAATGTGCTTATCAATAGACAGGAAGATGGAAGCCTAGAAACCACAGTATATCACAAGGCTACCAACACTCCATGCATTCTGAGCTTCAACATTAACCATTCACTGTCACATGAAAAGAGTAGTGTCAAAACATTATATGTCAGGGTGAGAACACACTGTAGTACCCAACAAACAAAGAGAGAGAGTACCTACCTGAACAATTTAGGCAGAATAGGTAATCACAAGAGTTTATCACAAGATGCCTGTGCAATAACCTGCGGAGAGAAAGGAAGAAAGAAGGTGCAAGACCAATTATGTGGCATACCCTGCCATCCATCAAATATATTTCAGAACCAAGTAGAATGCAACTTCCGAGATCTACCAATGGGCATTGCCCACTGCCCAGAGGCTACCATACAAGGACAAATCATGCACTACAAAGATTGTTTGCATGTGGGAGAAACTTCAAATACAATTTACCGGATTCTCTGCATGGATTGCCACTGTGACTATGTGGGATAGACAGGGAGGAAGCTAACCACCCGATTGTGAGAACACGAGCGAGCAGTTTAGTCAAGGAGACCCAAACTCATTGGGAGCCTCATACTGCAGTCAACAAGGACATACATTCCATTTCACAGCTATTATAACTGTGGGCCAAGCAGGGACAAAAATAGCCAGAAAAATGATTGAAGCCTAGGAAACAGGTCCCTTATCAATCAAAAGGAGTGCTGATTTACCATCAGTTTATCAAGTACTTAGGAGCCAAGCATAGCAGGACAAGGAAACAACAATCAATGACTTAATAGCCAACTATCAACACCCTAACTAACAACTAAAAGCTACATAGAATCATGCACCATATAAATACAACATATAGAAAAGCCTAGTGCACATACTCTAGAGCAGTGGTTCTCAACCTATGGGTCGCGACCCCTTTGGGGGTCGAATGACCCTTTCACAGGGGTTGCCTAAAACCATTGGAAAACACATATTTTCAATGGTTTTAGGAATAATTTGATGGTTGGGGGTCACCACAACATGAGGAACTGTATTAAAGGGTTGCGGCATTAGGAAGGTTGAGAACCACTGCTCTAGAGAGAGAAAAGTTCCCTGATGATGGGCTCCAGCAAGAACCACATAGCTGAAAGAATAAAGCTTTGGTCCTGGTGACCAATTCAGATTAGATCCTTCAACGTTATGCTGGGACATATATATTTGCCTTCATTTGCAAAATAAGTAGAATCTGCCAGTAATAGTTAAGACTGAATTTTCTGGTTGAGCTCCAGGGCCCTAAAATCTCAGGAGCTCCACAATCTGAGCCTTTGAAATATCTGGCAGATCATGGAAGGAGAAAAGGATCGCCATGGAAGGGTGCCACAGGTTAAAATGCCCAATGGGCATAAATCTTTTTCTGAACTTAGTGTCCTCCCTGATTAAGTTACTTTAGCTGTAATTTGAGAGATAAAAGGGTAAGCATAAACTTGTGTGGTGTGTCTAGAAAAATAAATACAGAGGCTCCAAAAAAGGAAGATCTCAAGGAGGGAAATCTAGTAAGATCTTTTTAGATCTGGTGTCTATCTCCCTTGGTGATCCTAAGTGGGTCACAACAACTGCTTCACAATCATTTACAAAATAACTGTTGTTACTACTGGATACCCTTTTTGGCTTTTCTGCTGACACCAGGGCTGAAATTTTTGGAGGGGGGGATTTGTTTATAGATAAGAGATGGGATAAAGAGATAAATGTTTGTAACTTTAAATAGAATGAATAGTTATTAATCTTTTTATATTTATTGTCATAAAGGTTGGTCATAAAGGATGTGGACAGGATGCTGGGGAGCTTGAACGCAACCACATGTTTATTGGACCCGTGTCCCTCCTGGCTGGTGCTGGCTACCCGGGAGGTTACACGAGGCTGGCTCCAGAGGATTATTAACGCTTCTCTGAGCGAGGGTGTCTTGCCTCCCGCCTTGAAAGAGGCGGTGGTGAGGCCCCTCCTCAAGAAGCCTTCTCTGGATCCGGCTGTTTTGGCAAACTATCGTCCTGTCTCCAACCTTCGCTTTGTGGCGAAGGTTGTTGAGAGTGTGGTTGTGCGACAGCTCCCACAGTACCTGGATGAAGCTGTCTATCTGGATCCGTTCCAGTCCAGCTTCAGGCCTGGGTACAGCACGGAAACGGCATTGGTCGCGTTGGTTGATGATCTCTGGAGGGCTCGGGACAGGGGTTGTTCCTCTGTCCTGGTCCTATTAGATCTCTCAGCGGCTTTTGATACCATCGACCATGGTATCATGCTGCGCCGGCTGGAGGGGTTGGGAGTGGGAGGCACCGTTTTACGGTGGTTCCCCTCTTATCTCTCCGACTGGTCGCAGTCCGTGTTGGCAGGGGGGCAGAGGTCAACCCCGAGGCACCTTGTTTGTGGGGTGCTGCAAGGGTCGGTCCTCTCGCCTCTCCTGTTCAACATTTATGTGAAGCCGCTGGGCGAGATCATCCATGGATTTGGGGTGCGATGCCATCTGTACGCTGATGATACTCAGCTGTACATCTCCACCCCAGACCACCCCAACGATGCCCTTGAAGTGATGTCCCGGTGCCTGGAGGCCGTGCGGGTCTGGATGGGGAGGAACAGGCTTTGACTCAACCCTTCCAAGACCGAGTGGCTGTGGATGCCGGTGTCCCGATATAGCCAGCTGGTGCCAACTCTGGCTATTGGGGGCGAGTCAGTGGCCCCCACGGAGAGGGCTCACAACTTGGGCGTCCTCCTGGATGCACGGCTGTCTTTAGAAGAACATATGATGGCCGTGGCCAGGGGGGCTTTTTATCAGGTTCGCCTGATACGCCAGTTGCGTCCCTTTCTGGATCGGGACTCCCTATGCACGGTCACTCATGCCCTCGTCACCTCTCGCCTGGACTACTGCAATGCTCTCTACATGGGGCTCCCCTTGAGGAGCACTCGGAGGCTCCAGCTGGTCCAGAATGCAGCCGCGCGGGTGATTATGGGAGCGACTTGGCGCTCCCATGTGACACCTTCCCTGCGCAAGCTACACTGGCTCCCGGTGGTCTTCCGGGTGCGCTTCAAGGTATTGGTTCTCACCTTTAAAGCGCTCCATGGCTTAGGGCCCGGTTATCTGCGAGACCACCTTCTCCCACCGATAACCCTCCCACTGGCCAATTCGGTCCCACAGAGAGGGCCTCCTTAGGGTGCCGTCGGTCAAGCAATGCCGACTGGCGGCCCCCAGGGGGAGGGCCTTCTCTGTGGGGGCACCCGCCCTCTGGAACGAGCTCCCCCCAGGAATACGACTAATCCCAGACCTCCGTACCTTCCGTCGAGCTTTGAAGACCTTCCTATTCCAGCAAGCTGGCCTGGCTTAAAATTTTTTAAAGGGTTTTTAAGGGTAATGGGTTTTAATACTTCGGGATGCCAATTGGATTTAATTCTGTTTTAAATTATTTTAAATTTTGTATTGTATGTATTTTAATTTGGCTGTGCACCGCCCTGAGTCCTTCGGGAGAAAGACGGTATACAAATTTAATAAATAATAATAATAATAATAATAATAATAATAATAATAATAATAATAATAATAATAATGTCAGTTCTTTATATATTTCTTTTCTCTTTATTATACTCTTACACAGGATGGAATGCTAAGTCAATCTTGAGCCAGTGAGAATTGAACCCCTAGCAGTGAGCAGAGTTAGCCTGCAACACTGCATTCTAACCACTGTGCCACTGTAACACTTTTATTCCTATATTCTCTTTTCTTTCTTTCAGTTTAGTTTGTATTATATTTTACTATAATAATAAATTATAATATGTACATATACATATGCATATTAAAATGGAAGTGATCCTTTTCATTCATTTCAATCAGACAAGTGGGAGACTCGTAAACGCCATTGCATAACCCAGATTACAAATTGTTCAGCTACATCCCTTGCCTCCATCATCCATTTTCCTCCCATACCCTTTCAAAAACTTACTTTTAACACCAGAATAGCCGCAGGTAAAAGACTTTGCTTCAGCAGGGATTTTAAGAGAATATGGAATGTATACAAGCACTTTGTAAGAACAGGAGTTCCTTAGTTTATGGAGGATAAATGCCAGAAATTTAATAAACTACTACAAGAGATTAAAGCTTAACTTCTGCAATAAACTTTGTACTGTTTACCCTGTTCTGAAAATGCTCTGACCATGCAATGTTAGTTGCAAGACCCTGGAAGTTTTACAAAAGCAAGGATGATGAAATCATTATGTAGTGTGGAAAAAATGTGGGCAGTGCTCTTGCACTTTACAATGGAGAAGGCCTGCATGTTTTCAGAGCATGTATGATTGGCAGATTTCTTCAGAATCTATTTCTCAATCCCAGACATTTAGACTTTTACGAATTAGTTAGCATACATATTTATACCAATTAAATTGTTCCTTATGTCATACATTCTCCCTGCTAGAAACTTGCTTGTTAAGACAAGAGGGGCTTTTTACAAGCAGAATTACTAGAGGAAATTGCCATTATAGACAAAAGAAATCATGTACCTTTCCAAGCAAGAGCATGCAAGGAAGCAAATAATGCAGTACCTAAATTCAGTGGTGGGATTCAAGTAATTTAACAACCGGTTCTCTGCACTAATTATTTCTTCCAACAACCAGTTTGCCAAACTGCTCGGAAAGTTAACAACTGGTTCTCCCGAAGTGGTGCGAACTGGCTGAATCCCACCACTGCCTAAATTGCATGTTAACATCTCTTGTTAGATTATTATTCATCTGCTATTAGTACATGCAGAGAAAATGGCACCAATTTCATCCCTTAGATTCTGCCTACATTCCCTGGAAAATGAGCATTCCCCTCATCTCCATCCCCACTCTGACCTTGTCTCAGACCATTATTTACATTTTATTTATTTATTTGTTTGCAAGAACTCTGTTTCCCAGAATGGCCAGAAGGTCAATGTTCCATTGCAGGGGCATTGATCATACTTTCTTTCTTAAAATTTCATCTCTTAACATAATAAGCCAACTGTTATGCAAATGAATGAATCCACTTTTAGAAGATGGATGAGTTTTAGATGCGGAGTGTGATTTTAAGAACTTTTTATACAATGGAGAAAACTCATGGCTGTATACTCTCCCTTACTTTTTTGTTCAACCTACACATTAATATATATATACTGCTCAAAAAAAATAAAGGGAACACAAGCAGAAGTCATCCGAGATCTGAATGAATGAAATAGCCTTATTAAATACTTTGTTCTTTACATACAGTAGTTTATACACTGCTCAAACAACTAAAGGAAATACAAAACTACTATATGTAATGAACAAAGTATTTAATAAGGCTATTTCATTCATTCAGATCTCGGATATCTTCTCCTTGTGTTCCCTTTATTTTTTTGAGCAGTGTATATTGAGGGAACCTGGACTGGAAGAAGATAAATGTGACTACAATCAGAGGAAGAAAGATCAATAATCTGGACTATATTGATGACATTACTTTGACAGCTGAAAATAGAAAAGATCTGCAAATACTATTAAAGATAGTCCTTGAATTACAACCATTCATTTAGTGACCATTCAAAGTTACTGTGGCACTGCAAAAAAAAATTATTTATGACCAGTTTCATCCTTATAATCGTTGCAGCAACCCCATGATCACCTGATCAAAATTCGGGCACTTTGCAACTGCCATATATTTATGTTACCACCATATGTAATCTTCCCAGATGGCTTCCGACAAAGAAAGTCAATGGGGGAAGCCAGATTTATTTAATGACTGTATGATTCACTTAACAACTATGGCAAAAGGGTGGCAAAATGGGGCAAAATTTACCTAACAGTTGCCTTGCTTAGCAATGGAAAGTTTGGGTTGTAAATCAAGGACTACCTGTAATGAAAGCCAAGGAACATAGTGAAAAATGAGAGTAAGGTTAAATGGAAAGAATCCCAAACCACTGACAATAGCAACCAGCCTTAGAATTGGCAATGAAGTGGTAAATAGCTTCTGCCTTTTAAGACTGGCTGGAGTTAAGGAACCAGCAGTCAGGAAAAATGCCACAGAGATTAATATTTGGTAAAAGGCCTTGGGAAATTATTCAGATGCTGCGATGTGCCTATATCTACAAAGATCAGAACTGTGCAGGCAGTGGTTTTCCTTTTGATACTCTATCGAAACAAAAGTTGGATTTTGAAGAAACAGGTTAGGAAGATTACTGACACTATGGTGAAGACTTCTGAGAATATCTTGGATAGCCAAGAAAATAAAAAGTGGACAATTGAATAAATCCAGAATTCTTATGCAAGGCATAAATGGGCATATTATGTGAAGACTTGCATCATTTTCTGTGAGATGTTTACTGTTGTTTTATGTTTGTGCTTAACATCTCCCCTGTGAAGAAAAGGGCTTGTTGTAAGTGACTTGATTGTGGACTTTGGGCCCATGGAGTGAGCTTGGGGAGGGGGAGCCATGGGGGGTGGGGCTGCGTTACAACTGTGCTTGGTGCCTGAACAGAATGAACTATAAATAGGTTTCATTTCCAGCTCCTGGGATTCTGATAACAGAAAAAAAACTGTATAGTACAGAATTGGTCTAAATAGTTTCAGGCCTTTCCATTGTATTGATTGCTAGCAGGTCGAGCAGAGAGAAGAAAGGCTTCGGAGTGCTTTCTTGAAATTTTGCTGGCAAAGAGACCCAAGAAATTTGTAACATATTTCAGTTTCCAGAGAAAAAGTTAATCAAAAATTGCAAATGCCCAATAGAAAAGTGCTTGTATTTTGTCCTTAGGAGAAACATTACTTTTGCCAGGAAGATTTTCTTTTTTTTACACAAACTCAAAGAGTGAGGGCTGATTGGCATGTTTTGGAGTTAAACAGATTCAACAATATAAATTTAGGGAATTTATATTAAGTCTCTGATAAAGGATACGGTGATATGTTAAATACAAAAGAGAGGCTGCCGAAATAGTATTACCTGACCCTGGATAAAATAGTTGTAAGCAGATCAGTGTAGCCTTGATGTTTCAAAAGTAAATTTAGGCTCCTCCTCAGAATGAGAGCTTAGCTCCAACACTTTATGGGCAGTTGCTATGACTACAGAAATCTATAGATATTTTGGCTAAGTCAGGAGTTAATAAGGTTCCAGGAGGAGTGATAGATAGTATGTTTATATGGAAAACCTCACATCACAAACTAGCCAGCATTTCTTATAAATGCTCCGGCAAATGTGTATGGTTCCAATACACTGCACAGAAGGCATGCCAAAAAAATGATTTGGATTTGTATGTTATTAGAAGAGGAAGGGAATGTTTGTTAGATAGTGAGTAAGCACAACCAGGGGAAAGGGTGATTAGGGCCCATTGGTTATGTTTATGGGTATGGATGCTGTTAGCTGTACTAGTCCTCTGTTCTTGTTTGTTATTCCCTTTGTTATTCCTTTGTTCTTAAATTGTATACTTTGTATTTTGTTATTGTACACTGTCCAATGGTCAGTTTGGAGTTGGGTGGTGCGTAAATTGAGTTTTACTGACCAACACAGAGATGGAGAAGGACCTTCAGCTTTGAGGCTAAATCTAGCCCACCACTCACCTTGCCAGGCAGCTGCCTTGAAATTCTAGGATTGAATAGGCTAAGAACTTCCAATTCTTTCCTTGCAAACCACCTCTCCAATCTCTGGGATCAGTGCTTCCCAAGAGCTTTGCTCACTCCCTCATTTTCCCCTAAATCAGAACCAGGTGCAATCTCCTACTTCCATTTATGCACAATGATTTTTTATTCAGGAAGTCCAAGGCAATGGTTCAGCAATTATGGTGTTTGTCAGGACATTCTGGTTGAACAGGTTTGCCAGTCTGTTATTTTCTTATAGATGAGACTATCGCTGAGAGACACCCGTAGAAGGAAAACAGTTTGTTTCTCCAGTCACGGAAGTTATCTTTCAGCCCATAACCAGTACATCTTCATTGCTGTCTTGTGAGACACCTGTTATCTTTTCTTGACCTACTCTTTAAGGAGGGAACAAATCTTAATACTTGAGCCAATTAAGGGCATATAATTTGCCACTCAAGGGCAGAGATTGAAGATCTGAGATAGAATAGAATAGAGTTGGAAGGAACCTTAGAGGTCTTCTAGTCCAGTCCCTTGCTCTGGCAAGAGACCCTATACTATTTCAAACAAATGGCTGTCCTCCTGCTCTTCTTAAAAACTTCCAGTGATGAAGCGGCCACGATTTCTGGAGGCAAGCTTCTTCCACTGGTTAATTGTCCTCACTGTTAGGAAGTTTCTCCTTAATTATAGGTTGCTTCTCTCTTTGACTATCTAGAAGTCTCCAATTTTGGTCTGCACGAGCACAGAATATTTCCTGTTGGTTTAAGCTCCGAGCTTGGCAATTTGGTTGCAAATGTTTTGTTACCATTCTAGGAGACATCATCAGGCGACAAAACGTCTGAAACCAAATTGCCAAGCTTGGAGCTCAAACCAACAGCCTAACTACCAACCTGAGCTACTAATATTCAAATACATTTCAACAGAATATCTCCTCTGTACCAATCATCACTCAAAGAACTACATGCTTATCCTATTTTGTATTGTTGTTTATTCTTGCCCTGGTTTAGACCCACAGAAACATTTGAGAGTGTTGAATTTTCCATATTATTGAAGATATTTACGGAATAAATGAACCACTAGGTGTCACCATAACTCCACAGATCTGTTTTGGTAGCCCACTATTATGTTGGTTGTTGGGACACAGGATTACCCATTTGTGTAAATTAATCCCCTAAACAGGGATTTACTTAGTTTTCCTCACTCTATTGTTGCATTTGATTATATGTCCTTTTCCCAATCTTCTAAGAATGTTCAGTTTAAATCACATCTCATCACAATGTTCCCTCTGCAGCTCATATTTCTTTCTTTGGTTTCCTTTCCCATGGAAGCTTACAATTATGCTGGTAATATTTCTGTTTTAGGGTCTCTCTTGAATATTCTTTCTTTCAGAATGTTTGGCAATTTCCCCATAAGCACAAAGATAAATTTCACGAGATTACAAATGTTAAATGACAAAACAACAACAACACACAAAATCATAAACAAAATGACAAGCCCAATATATGGTTATGTAATATATAAATGAAAATAAAAACTTCAAAAAAATATAACATTGTGTGGCAAAATGTTTGGTAGAATTAGATTATTTGAAAGTCTTTATCTTATTGTCTAAAGCAGAAGGGTCAAACTTGATTTCATTGAGGGCCGCATCAGGATTGTGTTGGACCTTGCGGGGCCGGGCTGGGCATGGCCAGCTTGACTTCACTCATGTCAGGGGCATGTGTTCTGCCAGCAAAAATGGGTTCCCAATCTCCGTTTTCAGCTGGGACGGCCTCCTGCAACCCTCTGCCAGTGACACTGCCCTCCCGAGCTCTGTTTTCGCTGGCAGAGGGTTGTAGGAGGCTCTCCCAGCTGGAAACAGAGATTGGGAGCCTGTTTTTGCTGTTAGAGGCACCATGGGCCAGTCCTTTGCTGTTTCCAGGGTGGCCCCGCAGGCCAGATCTAAGCACTCCATGGGCGGATCTGGCCTGCGGGCCTTGAGTTTGACACCCCTGGTCTAAAGCTTCTGCTTCAAATGTCTACTAAGAGCATGTATTGTTTCCTGCAAATCAAAGTTTATTATTCTATGCAGTTCAACAGTCCCTTTACTTGCATTTCATATTTGAATTAAAAACTGTCATAAGTAAATGCCTTATTCTATAACAAGAGATATGTATATATGTACAGGATATAAAGGGTTAATTTATTCCTCCTCCTTTAATGTATTCATGTGTAATCACCCCCTTCCTTGACTCCTCCCCTTTGATATAAATAGAGACTGCATTTACCTCATGCAGGCTTCTCACTGTAAATCTGACAAGAATAAGTAGAATGCCTATTATGAATAAACTCTTCTTTAACTGAAGAAATTGCTTCTGAATTCATCATTGAGTCTGATCCTCAAAATATTGTAACAAACTGGTAGCAGTCGATGGTTGAACTGACTCAATAAAATCCAACATGCCTAAGAAAGAAACCGACAACCAAGAAGAGAACAAAATAAAAGACAAAGACCTCAGATCGGAGATACTGAGGCTAATAAAAAGTCAAAAAGATGACCACAAACTCATCGCGGAACTCCGTGGCTTCTTGGAAGAAAATGGAGCAGCGAGAGAAAAAGACATTGAAAAAGCCAAACCCGAAAATACAAAAATGGTGAGCGAACCTACAACGAAAGAAAAAATAACCAGAAGCAAGACCAGAGGTCCCGCTCAAAATTTTGAAAGGCAGCCATCTTTTCTTCAACCGGCCACAGAAATGAACACGGCTGAACCAATCAGAATGCACCATTCAAAAACTCTGGCGCGAAAAAACACAAAAAATAGCAAAAAATATATTTATTCTTCTGAAGAGTCAGAAACAGATACAGAAGAATCATCCACCGAACAAGAAATCGAAACACCCATGAGAAAACTATTTAAAATGTTTGGCACAAGTCTAACAATTTCAAAAGAATCGATAAAAACCAATAATGCAAAAATACAAAAGAGACGAACCACAGCTGCCAGCAGAATACCCAAGATCGAGCCGGAGACCGAATCATCAGAAGGAGAGCACTACGAGGGAGCTACAGCAAAGAGAACCTCTCCCAGCGGCTTCAGCAGAGAAATGACCAACGCGCATGCGCAGATGAACACAGAGAACTACAATGAACTTTATGAAGAAGGAGAACCTTTCAAGCTCATCAACAGAATACCCACACCATTCTGCAATTTTCAACATCTACAGGACCATGGACTACCCACAGTTGTAAGTAGTGGGAATAGTAATATTGGGAATCTACCTAGTGATTTCCCAAAACTTAGAATTGATGGCATCAATTTACAGGAATGGTGTCAACAAATTCAGGTTGTCTTTATGAAAGAAAATTTATTATTTTTTATAACCAATCCTTCCAAAAGACCTTGGACTCTAAAAATAGACTGCCTGCATCACAGAGCATTCTATTTAATAATTTCTAGCATATCACCTGCCATGTACTACAGTATTAAGCATAATCTTACTGTTTCAGAAATAATTCAATGCATGTTTAAATTGTTTCATAGTGAAAGTGTAGCAACAACAACTAGAATGTCTAAAGATTTCTTTTCAGACAAATTAAGATCTGGAACCACCATAAGTGAACATTTAATATCCTTAAACAAAACCAGAGCAGAATTACATCTAAGAGGAGAAATAATATCAGAACAGACAATGAAAAGCGTTATCCTTAACTCATTAGATTCATCATGGGATAACTACATATCACACTTAGACTCAATCAATCTAGGATACTTATCCATAGAAAGTCTGTCAAATAAGTTAATAGCTGAAGATAATTTGAGGAGAAGTAGATACAATGCATACACAGAACACAGACAGGCAAAAGGGGTAACCTTCCAAGAGAATCACTAAAAAGCAATTGAATGTCACATTTGTGGATCCAGAAAACACTCTAAGGGAGATTGCCCCATGTTTCATAGGGAAAGACAAAACCGTGATTATAGGGGTAGATATCAAGACAGGCAATCATCTATTGATAGATACAGATATAGAGACTCCCCAAACTACAGAGAACGCAGAAAGGATAGAGATAATTCAAGGGACAGAAAATCAGGATCATTAAATGGATTAGATAAACATAACGATGTCATCACACAAAAATCAAAAAACAATACTTGGCTCATAGATTCAGGGGCGACTAATCATACAACAAATAACAAGAAAATACTGTCTTCATTCACAAATGATAAATTTATGATAAGAGTAGCCAATCAAGAAAATGTTCAAGTCATAGGGAAAGGAGATGTAAATATACCTGGTTTAGGTAAAGTAGAGGGGGTATTGTTGATACCAGGAATATCACATAACATACTTAGTGCAGTGAAATTAAGCCAAGATTTCAACATAAATATAATCTTCTCTGGGGGAAAAGCAATACTAGAAAAGGATGGGACTAAATTGAATAGTGTAGTTATCGAAGGGGGCCTACCCTTCCTTGTAACAGAAGATAAATGGTTGCATAACATTAATACAAACACTGATGACGACATCAACATAGACAGTGAACATAGTAACAACAATGACAATGAAGAACCCAATACACACTGTAATCACAAAGACACACCCACTAGTGATACACACAATAACAAAAGACCCAATATAGGCAAACCAATTCATGATGAATGTGCACACATGTTGCATAGAAAATTGGGACATGCAAGTTTCCCTGTAATACAAAAAATGATTGAACATGCTGATGGCGTTAAAATAAAGGATTGTAAAAACTATTTGGAATGCTCAGTATGTAAATCCTCAAAACTCAGAACAAACCCAAAACCAAAGAGGGCAACAAGGACCTTTAACCAAATTTTTGATCTGGTACATATGGATCTGGTTGGTCCATTAACACCATCCATCACATACAAAAAAAGATATTTCCTAACTATTGTAGACGACTATAGCCGTTATGGATTTGTTTATACTTTAAAACACAAAGATGAAACTTTCCAAAAATTCAAAGAATTTTACAAACGTGTAGAAACACAACACAATATCAAAATAAAACAAATCATGACAGATAGGGGATCCGAATTCATGTCAAAAGAATTCTCACAATGGATAAAAGACAAAGGAATGCTACACTTCACGACTAGCCCATTTTCTGCTTTTCAGAATGGTACAGCAGAACGAAAGAACTCGACACTGCAAACCATGATTAGATGTACATTAGAAGATGCTGGTTTAGGAAAACAATTCTGGTCAGAAGCATTACTATATTCAAACTATACCCAAAATAGGACCTGGTCTAGCATCCTAAATAAAACACCATACGAAGTGATGTACAATAGGAAACCAAAAATATCACACATGCACATATTTGGAGTTACAGCAGACGTACAAATACCAAAACAATTAAGACGTAAGGGAGATAACGTATCCAGAAGGCTCAGATTCATGGGATACGAAACAGGCACAAAAGGATATAGATTCATTGACAGTAATAACAAATTCATAGTCTCAAGAACAGCAGTATTTCATGAACAGGCCAACTGGTCTAAGATACATCTTAATGAGATAATCCAAAATACAAAACCAAATATTGAACAACAAGACAGAATAGAAAGAGAGAAACATGAACATAACACACATGATGACAAAAACAAAACATGGACAGGTAACCATACCAGGATAAAAACAGATTCATTAACCAAAAAGGAAGCAAGGTATCTACACGATAATGAGAACATTCCAATAAGAACAATCAGGTGTAACAGAAAACAATTACCCAATAAGTATAAGGATTATATAATGTGTGTGAATGACGAGACACCAACACCTAACACATACGAGGAAGTGTTGAAACTTCCCATGGAAGAAAGAGAAAAATGGGAATTAGCCATAACAAAAGAAATGAACAGCTTGCGTGAATTAGGTGTATTTACACCAGTCCCTGCCCCTAAGAACAAGACAATTATAGGCACCAGATGGATATTCAAAATCAAAGATTTAGAAGAGGGTAATAAATTATATAAAGCTAGATTAGTCGCACAAGGTTATGCTCAAAAATATCCTGAGGATTACACTGACACATACTCTCCCACTGTAAGAACCGAAAGTGTTAAGACAGCTTTAGTCATAGCGGCTATACTCAATCTTGATGTCTTTCAATATGATGTGCAGACTGCATATTTACATGCAAAGCTCGACAAAGAGATATATGTAAGGGCACCTCATAGCCAATGTACAAATAGAAATGAGACCTGGTTACTTAACAAAAGCTTGTACGGATTAAAACAATCCGGCAAGCGTTGGTATGAATGTCTAGTCAGCGTGCTTAAAAATATGGATTTCAAAGCCACAACTGCAGACAATTGCTTTTTTGTTAGAAAGGAAGGTGAATCATTAGAATTTGTGTTAATCTATGTGGATGATATTTTGTATATAGGCAAACATAAAGAAAAGAAAGACTTATTTGTATCCAAGCTAAGTGAACATTTCTCTTTAAAGTCGCTAGGAAGGGTAAACAAATACCTTGGAGTTCAAATCAATAAAACAAGAAAGGGACTCAAATTATCCCAGAGAGATAAAATTATAGAACTTCTGGAAAAATGCAATTTAAGAGATGCCAAACCTTGCGATACTCCTATGCAGTCTGATTTTCTAAGGAATATGGATGAATCTTCACCTGAGTTCGAGAACAATACATTATATAGATCAATTATTGGTTCTCTCTTGTATATATCTAATTGGACCAGGCCTGATATAGCTCTGCCACTTAATTTATTATCTAGACATGTAAGTAAACCACTTATGTATCATTGGGAAGCAGTTAAACGAATACTAAGATATCTAAAACACAGCATGGATTTCTGCCTACTCTTAGAACCCAATAATATTAAAGAACCTATTATCACCAGTTACGCTGATGCAGACTGGGCAGGTGACATCAAATGTAGAAAGAGCACCTCAGGTTATGTATTATTTTTAAATGATTGCCCAATATTCTGGTACACTGGGAAGCAAGATTTAGTAGCGACTTCCACAACAGAGGCAGAATACGTCTGTTTATCTAAAGCCTCAAATAATTTAGTGTGGTTTAATGATTTATTATCTGATATTTGGAAGAATCCAATACTACCATTTGTCATACATGAAGATAATAAGGCGGCTATAGAAATATCAAGATCTGACGCCATTGGTCAAAGGTCCAGACATATAGATATCAAATTTAAACACGTGAGACAATTATCTCAGGATAATTCATTAAAGCAATCCACTGCGAAACCTCAGAACAAATAGCTGATATATTAACTAAACCTTTACCTTCTAAACAACACAAATACTTGACATCAAAATTACAAGTACTATATAGTTCTGAATCCGAATGCAATCAATGTTATATGTCGAATCGGCATTTAGAGGGGGATTTGTCATAAGTAAATGCCTTATTCTATAACAAGAGATATGTATATATGTACAGGATATAAAGGGTTAATTTATTCCTCCTCCTTTAATGTATTCATGTGTAATCACCCCCTTCCTTGACTCCTCCCCTTTGATATAAATAGAGACTGCATTTACCTCATGCAGGCTTCTCACTGTAAATCTGACAAGAATAAGTAGAATGCCTATTATGAATAAACTCTTCTTTAACTGAAGAAATTGCTTCTGAATTCATCATTGAGTCTGATCCTCAAAATATTGTAACAAAAACTTCCTTGTTTGTGCAATGAATACAAAATTAACATTTCTGTTGTATTAATCTCATTTTAAAACTAAATGAAGTTAATTTTACTATTTTTTACTAATATTCTTAGAATAAAAAGTTTTCAGCATATTCATTTCCATGGATATTAATTATTTCTTTTCATTGGATCTATTTTTTCAGCAAGTTATACTATTCATTTTCATATGCCAATTATGAATGATAAGCTATTCCTGAATAGGTAATATACAGAGATAAACAATCTTTCCTGCATTAAGATTTCAAGTACATATTGTGCATTGTATACAGACATTGGAACTATGAATAATGCCACATCTCTGCACTATGTACACTCTGTCCCAATGTGCAATTCATGGCAGCACAATAATGTCGTGGCATGCCAATCTTTCTTCTTGATCACACAAGTTTTACCTCATCTGGTCCCCACCCCATAATTTGTCATTTAAGGTAGAAGAATAAAAGCATCCTCCTTCACCCCCTCCCCTAGTCTCCTTTAATTGGATGTTATCTGACCGTAATATAAAGTGGTGTTTCTCAAACTTGGTAACTTTAAGATGTATAGACTTCAGCTCTCAGAATTCTGGGAGTTGAAGTCCACACATCTTAAAGTTGCCATGTTCAAGAAACACTGTGATAAAGTATATAATGCATTGGTATGCCTCATCTTGTGGGTGAAGTCAAGTTACCTGTTGTGGATGTGACCAAAGATGTATTCTGAGTTTGTTAAGAGAAATGGACATGCCACTGTCCTTTCATCACTACCTATTTTCACCATAGACTTTTTTCTCACTGTCTTTGCCATCTCAATTATTTCCTTTCTCCATATTTTTCACCTTTCTTCCTGATGGTGGATAATCCCTTTAAATCACTAACTGACCTTAGCTGCAAATTACTGATCCAAACTAGACTGCAGAAAATACAACTTCAGCAACAGAGTGGTTAATGCCTGGAATGCACTACCTGACTCTGTGGTTTTTTCCCCAAATCCCCAAAACTTTAACCTTAGACTGTCTACTATAGACCTGACCCCATTCCTAAGAGGTCTGTAAGGGGCGTGCATAAGTGCACCAAAGTGCCTACCATCCCTGTCCTAATGTTTTCTTTTATTCGTATCTTTTTCATGTATTTATAATTATGTTTACACTGGTATCTGTCATAAAATGCATGCTTGATGAAAATAAATAAATAAATAAAAATAAAAAATAAACCCCCTGCTCAAACAGGAAACCCCTATACCTACGTATCATGTCTTCTATCTGTTCTCCATGTTTCTGGTTCTAATATTTGGCTCAATAAAGTAGCCCGGATTTGTTTTTCTCCATCTTGGTAGAATTTCTGCCAAGCACATCCTTCTCAATCTGTATCAGGTCTTGCACATCATTTGTACTTTCACATTTGCAATTGTACGCTGCAATTAGACTTTAACACAGGCGCTGTTGCTGTAACCAAATTGTGCAACTGCATGCTGTCTTAAAGGATGAGCTTGTCAAGAACAGAGACAACAATCAAATTCATATGTATTCCCTCCAAAAGCCGAGAGTTAGACACTATAGTTTTGAAGCCAGCTGGTTTTCCCAACAGATGTAACCTTGGTTATAGCTTGCATTGTAGAGCCTCTATATATTTCCATGGAGGAAGGGGTAATGGCTTACTTGAGCTTAAAGACAGGATGAGGCAAGACTTTGGTGTACACTGCTTAAATCAGCAGAGAGAAAAAAAACAACCCCCACCAAACTGGGCCTAACAAGGATTGGCTTCTAAGTTTGCCTGTGAAATGTATTAGTGAGCTTTAAGTTAAGACATAGAAGGTAGGATGGAGCAAGCATTCCTGTCTATGGGAATCCGTCCTGTCCCAAATTCCATGGAGCTCCAGTATTGAGATGGAAGAGAATCACCTTGGGAAGCCAAAGGGAGGAAAAAAAATTGAGACAGTGATGCTGAGTGGATACAAATACAGCAAGTGAGACGGGGACGGGGGGGGGTCTATACTATATTTATTTATAGTAATTCATATTTGCCTTTTAGAGTTTTCACATATTTCATTAAAATATCAGTACCTGTTTTGAATCACAGCAGTTACAGGGCTGTTCTTCACTGCTTTTCTTACATCCATGAACTGGGCAGAAACTATCCAAGCATGACATTTGCTTCCCCATTGCCAATCTCTATCCTGCCTCTACAGCTTCTGTTATAGATCACTGCAATCTGACTTCTTTCCAAGATACAGTGACAAATCCAACAGATTTTAAGCATGTTAAAACTGCCCTTGGATGGTGTTTGAACAGGGTGGAGGGGGGAAACATAGCTAAGGGTCACTTAAGGTAGTCTTGTTCCTGAAGACAACTATCATAAGTACAGAGCAAAATGAAAAAGAAAGAAAGAAAATGTTGTGCCAGTACATGTTTGTGTCAAAGCTAAATGTTGGGGTAAGGAGAGAAACAGAACTGATGTCCCCTCTCTCTCAAAATGTCCACCCTAGCATCTTGCCGGCTCTTTCAGCTATTGTTGAGGCAATAGACCATTCTTACAGACAAGTTTTAAAACCACCACTACTATACCTGAACATTTTATACTGATACCATACCACTCTTTATGTTGGGAACCTACCTATCTGATCATTTTAATTTAATAAATTTCATAGAAGCCAGAAATAATGTACAGTGCTTGCTCTTATTCTGAATTGACTAAAAGCCTTTGAGGATCAATTTACACATACTGTGTGAGATTCTGGAACAGAAAGTCAAATCTTTCATATTTTGTTTATTCACATTTACCATAACATAATGGCTGCTCAACAATTTAGGTTCAGTATGAGGCTTACAGACCCAATAATAAAATGTAATTTTAATAGTACCCATGGTTTCTGAAACTGAGCACAGGAGTTTCCTACAACTGTTCTCTTTCCTTAGTTCAGTTGAGGGAACATAAAAGTCAGCAGAACATTCAATAATTTGTATTCTGAATACGGACATTACCTACTTCTGTTCTTTTATTGATTTTTCCTTTAGATTATTCCCTGCCGTCATAAATCTCCAATCTATTGTTAATCCTTCTTCCTCCACACCAATATCTAAAGTGAAATCATGACCTTTAGAAAATCAATATTTTTATTTCCCCTAAAAATATCTCTAGGTGGTCCATCACTCTGAAAGAGTACTGATGCCCACATCTCTCCACATGTGCAGATACCATAGCATAGACTCAGAAAGACACTTTGCAAGCAGGAAACAAGGTTTCTATAAGAATAAGCAATGTTCACAGACACTATCCCTATTCCGTTTAAATCCAAGGGGCAGAGACCCTCATAACGTGCAGTCAGGTTACCATATGCCAAAATAAGTGTCCTGGCACAGAAACATAGAGCTGGTAAACCTCTGTGGGTTATTTGGCTTCAGGATTTCTTTTATAGCCTGAGGCCCATTAATAGAACATGGCTCTCATTTGGGGCCACACTGAAATAATAGGTCCAATACCTTTCCTTCAATCTAAGGGCAGGAAAAGTGAAAGCCAAATGAAGCAGGCTTTTAACTGGTTTGCCAATGAGACAAATAAGGCCTGAGAGAAGCTGGCTGATTTGAAGTCATCACTTCAACATGTAGGTAGTGTTGTATGATACAGCAGTAAGGGGACTGTTATGAGGAAAGGTATGACCACTGTGATCTGTTCCTCATGCTGCCCAGTCTGCATAAAAGTGGTCAGAATAGGGTAAGTTTGTAGCTATCGGTGTCTGAATAGACTAAATGAGTGAAACATCCAAATGTGTAAGGATGTGCCCATGTTTAATTTTGTTTGAATGCTGTCTGGATAGTTTTACTGGAAAAAAAAACACATCATAGGTTTAAACAAGTTAAAAAAAAATCCTCCAAAGTTTCTTCTTTGGAGATTTTTGTTTTCCTTTTAGCAGAGAATAAGTACCAGTACATAAAATTATTTTGTCCCTAGGAAGAAAAATCCTTTTGATTTTACATGGAAGCATCTTTTAAGAACTACTGAGACCTTTCTTACATTCAGGCTGATGGCTCCATAGCTAGAGTTATGTTTCTCTTTTATTTATCATATCTATCTTTCTCCTATCTACCTGTCTCCTATTCTCTCTCTCATATCTATCTATCTATCTATCTATCTATCTATCTATCTATCTATCTATCTATCTATCTATCATCTATCCTATCTCATGCCAGAATAAACTTTTCAACCAGGCTTCATTTATTTTCTTCTTGCATTTCAGAGAATTGTCCCACAATCCAGACCGCTCCCCATTCCTCCTCCTGACTCCAATATGATCTGAAAGAAATATGCAGGTTGCATTCAGCCAAGTTTTCATCTGGGGGTCTTGTGTATTAATGACATACAGCCAGGGGTGGGAAGGAAGGTTAAAAACTCCCTCTGTTGCACCTCCAAATTAATCATGTTTACATCTGGCTTGAAACAATGTCAAACAAAGATATGTTTCTTGTTAAAGCTTTAAGCTGTATCACAAAAGCCGAATGTCTATTTTGCTAATAGCCTGTATCAATTTTCATGCCTTTTAAAGCCATAAATATTTTAAATATCAAAGCATTTCTCTTTGGTGTATGTTGGTATCCTTTTCTCCTAAGAGCTTTCCTGTAATGGGTTTTCTTTTTTCTTCTGCTTTCTTCTGTTAAGCGAAATTGATGCATGATATACTCTGTAAATGGCCGATTAGCTTTTACCTAGGCAACATTTTTATATATACCCTGCCCCCCTGCACTGCCCCAATGTGTTTGATTATTATGGCTCTTATTTCTAAACTGCAGGTCTTGAAAAGATTATACCTGTAGATTAAATAGTTGGTATTAGCAAACTAAATCTACATACCCTGGAAATAACTCCCATTGTATTCAATTAAGCTGATTTCTAGCTCAGTAACTGCATATGGATAGCAGCCTTAGTCTTCAAGAATTATAACATTTTGGCAACTTTTTAATGCTCCCCAAATGCTGTGATTTGTTTGCTTGATAAGGAGAAGCTTTCCTTTACCTTTCTATGAGGCTTACCTGTTTCATACAATCGGCTCTTTAAAACACATTACAATTATCAACTATTACAGAAGTGTAGCAATAGTTAAAGATTTTTTAAAAAATCTCTTGCTCCATCAGTGTAAAATATGAAGAATTAAGGTAAGAAATATTCAAGTAATACATACTACCCTCTGAAGGTAAAAAAAAAAAGGATTTTTCTTTTGTGTTTTAGCTGAACTAAGCATAGTCGCAATACAAACTTTTGGACAAGTTAAAACATGGAGATAATTTATAATGTTGATACACCAGGTTAAAGCTAAGAAACAAAGTAGATCATGGAAAAATTGAAACAAGACAATGCACACCAGCAGTTTTCAAACATTCCAAGTGTTTTCCATAAGATCAAAAGACTATTTAAATCTTATTTTTACCTGGGTGAAGTATGTATATTGCTTCAGCCATCAATAGGCAGAGATGAGCCACATTTATACATCATTCAAAAGAGACAATAAAAAAGCTACAAAAAAAAGAAAAGAAAAAAAAGATCAGAACACATGTTCTCCAGCAGCCAACACCCAGATAAGCAGGGATTAACAACAGAAACAACAGAAACAGAAATAGAATGACAGAAAAAAACTCCTAATCAAGTAATACTAAGGAGAAAACCCTATCCCAACAACATAGCATGGCAAGGTACTGTATATAAATAAGGAGCAAACCCCATATTCACTAACACTGATAATGTTACCTAATCCTACCTTCGTATGTTTGATTTTTACTGGTAATTATTGTAAATAGTTGAACTTGATGGCTGCATAATATTTCTTTCTTCAATACAGTTTTATATACTGTGAATATACAACATACATATAGATCAAATTTCTAGTTTCTATCAAGACCTAAAATGGACACCTAACATCAAAAATATCATCAGAAAAGCACAACAGAGAATGTTCTTTCTGCACCAACTCAGGAAGCTCAAATTGTCCAAGGAGCTGCTGATATAATTCTACAGAGGAATTACTGAATCTGTCATCTACAACTCTATAACTGTCTGGTTTGGTTCTGCAACCCAACAAGACAGACACAGACTTCAGAGGATAATTAGAACTGCAGAAAAAACAATTACTACTGTTGTAGCGCGAGAATAACGAGAGGCACAAGCAGGCTAGTGACAACAGCTCTTTAATTCAGGGTGAGACTTCAGCAAAAGAATACAGGCAACAGCCCTCTTTATATACTTTCCAGGGGTAACCGTTAACCAATCGCAATTCACAGAGCATTTGAATTTCCCGCACAAAATAGATACATACATAACACCCCTCCACTCCCAGAAGGCACTTATCCTATCTATTTACATATTTACATACAAAATCACACAGGTGACCAGGGCGGGGCTTTACTCTGGTTGACCTGCGCAGTTCAGTTGCTGGAGAGGCGTTGAGCCAGTCAGAGGGACCTCCTGTCTCTCCTGGCTCCGCCAATGGAACCTCCTGGATTTCTCCAGAGGCGTGGTTATCCCCGGCTGGGAGTGTCGACTCGCTGGGGCGGCGCTGGAACTCTGGCTTGCCAGATAAGTATTCTGGCTTACTCGGGCTTGAGGTAGCTGTGTCAGGAAAACTTTGGAAGTTAGGCTTTTCTGTGTTGGAGTTTTCTTGTTGCAAGCGTCTACGTAATTGGTCTATGTATCTTCTCCAAATTTTACCATACCCTATATCTACGGTGTATGATTTTGGACCGGTGATTCCTACGATATTTCCCTCAACCCATAGTGGCCCATTTGCGTAATTTCTGGCGAAAACTGGGGTTCCAATTTGGAATTGTCTTAACCCTCCCCCTTCCCCCTTGTAAGTTTCGGAGGAGTAATTGGGGTGTAGACGATCGAGAATGCACCTTAGCTTACGGCCCATTAAGAGCTCTGCTGGGCTGCGCCCTGAGGTCGGGCACCGGGTTGCATGTTGAATTGCTAAAAATTGGTCTATCCTAGCTTGCCAATCACCTGCATCTAGCCGGGATAGTGCTTCCTTGGCCGTTCTTACAAATCTCTCTACCAGGCCATTCAAAGCCGGATGAAAAGGAGCAGATAATGCATGTCGTATGCCTAACTCGGCCAGGTAGCCCTCGAATTGGGTCGCGGTGAATTGGGGCCCATTATCCGAAACCAGGGTGTCTGGCAGGCCGTGAGTTACAAAGAGTTTTCTGAGGACTTTAATTACGGCCTCAGAAGTTGTCGGGGGCATCAAAGTAATCTCTAGCCATTTAGAAAAAGCATCTACAATAATAAGGAAATTCTGGCCATGGAACGGGCCTGCAAAATCGATGTGAATTCTCCCCCACGGTCCCTTCGGTTTTTCCCATTCCCTAATGGGAGCTATAGGGGGATCTTGGCGGGACTCCTGGCAGGGCCTGCACTTCCCCACCCTCTCAGTGACGTCTTGGTCGAGATGCGGCCACCACACATAGCTTCGAGCTAAGCCTTTCATACGAACAATACCAGGGTGTCCCTCGTGCAGTAGTTCCAAAACTCTATGCCTTAACCGAGAAGGAATGACCACCCTGTCTCCCCACAACAAGCAACCCCCCCCCCCAACATTGACAGTTCATTCTTTTTGTTGAAATACAATTGAAAGTCCCCACTGTCTACCTTAGTAGGCCAATCCCGCATCACCCAACCCATTACGGTGCGCAACACAGAGTCCCTGGCAGAGGCCTTTGCCACTTCGCTAGAAGAAATGGGGCCCAGAGATACAGCATCAATGAGCAAGACAGGGGCCTCCGGAGTCGGATTTTCTAGCAATTTGGGCAAGGGGCATTGGCTGAGGGCGTCAGCATGGCCCAGGGTTCGGCCCGGTCGATGGAGCAGTCTGTAGGAATAGGAAGCCAGGAAGATGGACCATCTGGTCATCCGGGGGGAGAGGGCAGCCGGGGTCGGTTTGTCGCCAGCCAAAAGTCCCAAAAGAGGCTGATGGTCCGTAACAAGTTCAAAGGTCCGGCCAAACAAATACTCGTGAAATTTTTTGACCCCAGCTACAGCCGCTAAAGCCTTCCTGTCCAGCTGGCTATAATTTCTTTCAGCACTAGATAAAGTACGAGAATAATAGGCAATGGGCGCCTCTAACCCATTCACCAGTCTATGGCTCAACACAGCGCCCACGCCAAAGGGGAAAGCGTCACAAACAAGTACTAGAGGTAGTTCTGAGTTGTATTGGATGAGGAAACTGTCTTCAGACAAAAGTTTTTTAACTGCTCTAAATGCAGCTGCTTCTGATTTGCCCCACACCCAGGGCACGTTTTTTTCCAAGGAGCCTGTGCAGTGGCTCCGCAATGGTGGCCTTGTCTTTTAGAAACATCGTATAGAAGTTAAGTAGGCCCAAGAAAGCCTACAATTTGGGCTTCGATTTGGGGGTGAGCGCATTCTGAATGGCCCTGACTTTGCTTTCCATTGGGTGAATGCCTGTGCCGTCGATTCTGTAACCCAAAAATTCCACGGAGGGGACCGCTATTTTGCATTTGGACTTCTTAAGTTTAAGTCCTGCTTCTCTGAATCTGGTTAGGACTTGTCTAATCCTATTCCCAAGCTGTGTTTCGTCCTGCCCACTAATTAAGACGTCGTCAAAATATGGGATAACTCCAGGGAGGCCTTGTAGAAGGCGCTCCATGGTACTCTGAAAGAGTCCTGGGGTGATGCTAACCCTGAACTGTAGTCTGGTGCATTTAAAGGCACCTCTGTGAGTTACTATGGTCTGCGATTCTGCCGTAGCGTCATCAACATAATAATTTTAAATTGGGGTATTTTAAATTTTCGGGGTTTCGGGGCCAAATCTATTTAATTATTTTAATTTTTAATCATTGTTTTGTATTGTGTTTTTAAATTGGCTGTACACCGCCCTGAGTCCTTCGGGAGAAGGGCGGTATAGAAATAAAATTATTATTATTATTATCTACTGGCAGCTGCTGGTACGCCTGCGCAAGGTCTAATTTTGCGAATAGCTTGCCAGGCCCCAGGGAATGTAGTAGATGGTGGACGATCGGAACGGGATAGGCGCTCTGCTGCAATGCCTTATTGATCGTACATTTATAGTCAGTGCAGATTCTGATTGATCCGTCCAATTTAACTGACGTGACTATTGGGGTTTCCCACTTGGCGCGATCTACGGGAACTAATACCCCTTGTCTGATTAGCTTGTCGAGCTCCGCGTCAATTTTGGGCTTTAAAGCGAATGGAACCCGTCTCGTTTTTAGTCTGATTTGGGCCACGTTGGGGTCTAAATTAAAGGAGATAGGGGTCCCCACGTACTTGCCTAGAGTCTCCTCAAAAAAGTCCCAAAACTCATGAAGGAGGTTTTCTTTGAGTGATGTCCCGCCAATGCTGTGGACGCCCATGAAGCCCATGCTGAGGACTCGGAACCACGCCACGCCCAGGAGACTTGGTAGAGGCTTGCTGATGATGGTCAGGGGCAGTTCTTTCTGGAACTCGCCGTAGGTGACCCAGAACATGCCCACGCCTTCCACAGGAACTCGGTTTCCTTGGTAGTCGAGAAGGCGAACTCTTTGTCGTGACAGCTGGGTTTTCTGGATCTTAGGCAGGAGTGCTTTGAGTGTAGTCCAGGACATGATAGACAGGGTAGACCCAGTGTCGATTTCCATTTCGCATGGTCTGCCTTCGATTTCTACTTTCGTGTAGACTTTCTCATCGTCGGTCGTGCTAGCTTGGCCAATTCTCGTGCTGTAGGTCTCCCGCTTTTGAATCTTGTGCTGTTTTCTCGCGCCGTCATCTTTGATTGGCTGTTTTGAACAAGTCAGTTCTGGTTGGTCGCGGTAGTCACGTGGCTTGTGACTACGCAGAAATTGAGCTCTACAAACTCGTGCTAGGTGGCCTTTCTTCTCACAACGCCTGCAAATGGCGTCTCTGTATTTGCAGTCTTGTCTCTTGTGATCCCCGCCACAGCTAGAACAGTTCTCATGGCAGCGGCTTTGCTTGCTTTTTTTCTTTTCTGTGTGGAAGACGTCCTCGTCTGACTCTTCCTCCGTGCTGGTTCGCGCCTCCTCTCTGTGAACGGGGGCTGTTTTTGGGCCATCTTTGCTTGGCAGTGGCCGTTGTAGTGTTTCAGAAGCCTTCGTGGATGCTTCGTGTGCTCTGGCCTCATCGAGCGCGCCGGCTAATGTTAGGTCTGATTTCGCCAGAAGGCGCCTCTGTAAACGAGTGTCTCTAACACCACAAATCAATTGCTCGAGTAGCACGTCATCTAGATCTCTGTAGTCGCAATGTGTTGCGGCTTTTCGAAGGGCAGCCACATATGCGCTGACCGGTTCTCCTTCCCTTTGTACACATTGCCGGAGCTCGTAGCACTGTACAAATTTCAAAGGAACTGGAGCGTAGTGGGCTCTCAGGTTTGCTTAAAGGATGTCCCAGGAAACCGTCTGGACTGGGGTTGGCTCGCAGAGGGACTCGGCCATCTCGAATACGTCTGGCCCGCAGTGGCTTAAGAACAGGGCTCTTTTTCGGTTCGCTGAGAGCCCTTGCATCTCACTTGCTTCCAGGGAACACTCAAACCTGGTCAGATACGATCCCCACTTTTCTCAGGTCGGATCGAAGGGTTTTGGAGGAATGTAGGCAGACATTGCCATATCTCAGTGTTCGCTAGTCACCCTGGCTGAAACTCAGAGCTCTTTCTGGGTTGCCTCTTGTGGCCTCAATCCCACCTTCATCGCCAATGTTGTAGCGCGTGAATAACGAGAGGCACAAGCAGGTTAGTGACAACAGCTCTTTAATTCAGGGTGAGACTTCAGCAAAATAATACAGGCAACAGCTCTCTTTATATACTTTCCAGGGGTAACCGTTAACCAATCACAATTCACAGAGCATTTGAATTTCCCGCACAAAATAGATACATACATAACAACTACCAACCTGCCTTTTGTATACTGCACGAGTCAAAAAGAGGGCTGAGAAAATATTTACAGACCCCTCGGATCCTGGACATAAATTGTTTCAATTCCTACCCTCAAAACGACGCTATAGAGCACTGCACACCAAGACAACTAGATACAAGAACAGTTTTTTCCCGAACGGCATCACTCTGCTAAACAAATAATTCCCTCAACACTGTCAAACTATTTACATTAGGCTGCATTACTATTGCTATTTGTCAGAGTTTGTTGCAAAAAACATATCCAAAAACACACACAGATAAATTGATGCAGCAGGATTCATTAACTTCTTTATATACACAATAATACATGAAGTAAATTTACAATACCAACAGCAGATTCACAGTTTCATTTCAGCAGAGCAGACAGCATGCATGCACACACACATGCACACACACACACACAGAGGTTTCAGTTTCTCTTCTTTTTGCACAGACTCAGAAGCTGCAGACTAAGACATGCCCTGGCTCCAGTCTGTCTCAGCTCCCAATTGGCTGACTTAATTGCTATGCTATTCATTGGCTGACCTTGTTACCATGTCTTCCCAGTCATGAATATTCTAACACTATTGGTCTTCTCATCGTTCCTATCACCCATCTCCTCCCACTTGTGATTGCATGACTGTAACTTTGTTGCTTGTATCCTTGCAATTTATATTTATATTGATTGTTTCCTAGTATGATTTGATTGCTTATTGTACTGTATGACTGTCACTGGGTGTTGTGCCCTGTGATTCTTGACGAGTGAATCTTGTCTTTTTATGTACACTGAGAGCATATGCACCAAAGACAAATTCCTTGTGCGTCCAATCACACTTGACCAATAAAGAATTCTATTCTATTCTGTTCTGTTCTGTTCTGTTCTGTTCTGTCCTGTCCTGTCCTGTCCTGTCCTGTCCTGTCCTGTCCTGTCCTGTCCTATCCTATCCTATCCTATCCTATCCTATCCTATCCTATCCTATTCTATTCTATCTTTCTACCACACTATCCAGGGGTGGTAGAAACCACTTACCTTTACTACCAGTTCACATATAATGCTTGCTAAGCTTGCCAAAGAATTTACCATATGCTCCAATTGTAAATTTATTGCTTTGGTTCTAAGAGTTTCTTTGGATAAAGAAGATAGATTCTTGGTTGCAGTAACTTTGCGTGCAAGTCAGAATGGATTTTTAAGTGGCACCAAGTTTTTGCAATAAGATTCTTAACTGGATTCTGATCTATGGATATATTAAAGATTTGAAGATTTTATATGATGAATGGTTGCAGGAACTGGGTATGTCTAGTCTAATGAAGAGAAGGACTAGGGGTGACATGATAGTAGTCTTCCAATATTTTAGGGGCTGTCACAAAGAAGAGGGGACAACCTATTCTCCACAGCATCTGAGGGCAGGACAAGAAGTAATGGATGGAAATTTATCAAAGAGAGATCCAACCTAGAATTAAAAAGAAATTTCCTGACAGTGAGAACAATCAGTAGAATGGCTTGCCTTCAGAAGTTGTGGATACTCCATCACTGGAGGTTTTTAAGAAGAGATTAGACAGTGATTTGTCCTACTTGAGCAGGGGGTTGGGCTAGAAGATCTCCAATGTCATTTCCAACTTTGTTATTCTGATTGATTGATAACTGATGCCATTGCTTTAACTTAAAATTGAACGTCTTGGGACACTGAGCAGGCTTTGGGCCTGTTTCTTGGATATTTGGATATTTGGATATGTTTTACTCACTTTGGGTTCCCCCAACATTTTATACAGTTTGGTTTTTATTTCTGTTCCTAAATTGTATATAAGAGGGGCAGCCAGTGGTGGGATTCAGCCAGCTCGCACCACTTCGGGAGAACCGGTTGTTAACTTTCTGAGCAGTTTGGCAGCACTGGGGGCAGCCATATAAATCCTTTAAATTAATCAATCCTGGATAGTTAGATTTTTTTTTATCAGTGTTGAACATGTCAAGGAAACTGCTTTTTCTTTTTGATTTGGCTGTACAGCATCTTGTTAGCCCATTAGAAATTCTGAAAATATTAGATGAATTGTAATAGAGGAGAGAAGAGTATAAATGTGCTATATATAGATGATACATATTAATTTGTAATCTCATTTAATTGGTTCTTTGTCTACTATTCTACAAATTGGAGTAATTCAAATTTGTTGCCACTGGTACTCAGTGATAATTTTGATATGTTAAGTAACTTGGATTTTAGGTTGTAGACTGATTGTTATCTTTGATATAAAGATTCCTGGGAAGCTTTCTCCTCTAGTATTTCTGAAATTATGCTGTAATTTAATACAAATTTAAAAGATGTGGGCAAATGGCGTATAGTTCATATAAATATCTAGTGTACAATGAATTTAAGTGTGAATTATATTTTGACTGGTCTTTTATTTATATTATATTTATATTACTTAGCAATCTTCAAACAGCTGAAAAATTGTCATGTAGAAGATTAAGTCCTGTCCTTTGACAATCCAGAATTGAAGGCATGCAATAAGAACAGGAAGTGAGATCCTGGTTGAGTTTTAGGAGGGGGGTGGAGGATATTTTCCTAACATGAAGAACAGTTTGACAATGGAACCAATTATTTAAACAAGTTGTAGACTCCCTTACATGTGGCAGGCTGGGCATCTGTCAGAAACACTTTAATTGCAGAACACATGATGTCAGACAACAGCAGAAATGGCCCTTTCCAATCAATGACTCTGCAATTCTATTCCATGCTATTCCATAATATTATTTGGGGGAATATCCTTCAATATTTTTACTGCATAAATTGCTTATTATCTGCACTAATGTCAAGCATTTCATTAGGTATTAAAGTAAATAACCCAATAACCTAATGTAACCAGTGGTGAAATCTTCCACGGTTTGCCACCAGTTCGCTGCTCGTGCATCCACAGTGCATGCCAAATGTGTGCAGTGCACATGAATCACAATGCGTGCCAAACGTACGCTGTGCACATGTGCATGGAGAGTGCGCACCAAATGCCCACTGTGCACGGAAAAAGGAGGCTTAAGAAGGTAAGTAGAACAGCGAGGGGGGGAAACAGCTGTGCCGCGTGATTTAGATTCACTAGAAAGCAGAATTTCCTGCTTTCTAGTGATTTTAAATCGCGCAGCACAGCTGATTGTAGGAAATACCGGTTTGAACCAACCGGTAGCTTTTTTTTACTACCGGTTTGCCCAAACCGGTGCAAACTGGTAGGATTTCACCACTGAATGTAACCATGGTCCTGATTGGAAAAAGAGCTTTAAAATTCTCTCTGGACTCATTTTGAAAGTTATTATTTTGGCACCACCAAAATCCCAGCAAGTATTGTGATGTTTAATTGCATATAATGCAAAATATACTTGAAAAATCCTTTTATATGTGCACAGGTCACATTATAGGGTAAGCCCAATTAAAATAAGCTGTGAAATCTGCATTGATGCAAACTTGGGTAAACTGATCCTCTCACAAGGTTATTATTTTGGTCCAATTTACCTATAAAGAAATCGTTTTTAAAACTCCTGTAAAATTTAAAACAGCTCTTTTTAATCTCAAGTGTTCTTCTGGGCTCTGTTCCACAGCTGAAAGAATTACATGGAATGGATATTAATAATTTCTGTCACTTTCCAAGTTTGAATATCTTATTCTTTTAAATTAGTTGAAGGTTTATTCTGCTTTGATTTTAAAATGACGTTAATGCAGAAAAAGTAGTTTTGTGTATATTAGCCATCTCAGGGACTGTTGATTAAGGATTGGCTGCTATTCATGTGTTGGATCATAAATTCTCTGGCTTGGGCTGTCCTATAATTACGTATTTTAAACTGAAACCCACAGGATTGTTAATAGGATCTTATACCAATTATTGTGTCTCAAAGATAAATGTACTTATTTTGGGTATGCATCCAGTATATGGAATAGGTCAAGAACTGTGAACATGGAACTGGACAAAAAAATTAATATGCATCGGTAGAAGAATAAATCTAAATATAATGTACAAGAGTGGATTGTTGAGCTATGCTGTTTGTCCCCATCTCAATTATTATGAAACTTAATACTGATGGTGTTTTATCATTTAAATTAACATAAATTTAACTGCTTTACCTGGACTGTTTACATGAAGTAGGTTTCTCTGTTACTTGGGAGATATTAGGACAGAAATTTGGTGTCTTACATCTGAAGTCGGCAAACAGGAGTCATTAAATTGAAGTTTAATGTAATATTTCAATAATGATGCAAAGATGAGAACTTTCAATCCATTTGGTCAAACTTTGTGAAGTTCTTTTATTTTTCCCAATCTCTTTCACTCTCACATTTAATGTTACATCGGAGAGATACTGTCCCTATTGGAAGGAGGGGTCAAGCAGGGAATCAGTCTGGAATTGATAATGTAGACATAAGGGGGCAAGGTCCAAACCACCACCACCCTTGAATGCAATTGAACCTTATTTGGTCTTTCCCAAGAGCAATTTCCCAGTCTGAGAAGATTGTCGTGAAATAGGCATTGAGCAATAGTTTATACTCTACACGTGTGGGTCAGGGATGGATTCTAAATTCTTTTACTACCGGTTCTGTGGGCGTGGCTTATTTTGTGTGTGTGGCTTGGTGGGGGGTAATGTGACTGGGTGGGCGTGACCAACTTTTTTTTCTTTTACTTTTAAAAGCATTTTTTCTACAATCTTAAGAGGTTGCAGAAAAAAATGCTTTTAGAAGCCTCTGACAATCAGGCAACTCAGCTGGGATCACCAGAGGCTTTTAAAGGCATTTTTTTTACAACCTCTTCGGCCAAAGAGATTGCAGAAAAAAATGCTTTTAAAAGCCTCTGGCGATCAGGCAACTTAGCTGGGATCGCCAGAGGCTTTTAAAGGCATTTTTCCCCCTACAACCTCTTCGGTAGAAAAAATGCTTTTTAAAGCCTCTGACAATCCCAGCTGAGCCGCATGATTGTCAGAGGCTTTTTTTTTTTTACTTTTAAAAGCATTTTTTCAGCCGAACAGGTTGTAGAAAAAATGCTTTTAAAAGAAAAGAAAAAAAAAAGGCTCTGATGAGGTGGGCAGGGTAAGCGGACCGGTTCAGGGGCTTGGCCAGCCAATGTTATTACTGGTTGTCTGAACTACTACAAATTTTTACTACCGGGTCTTGCGAACTGGTGCGAACCGGGAGCAATCCACCACTGATGTGGGTCTGGTTATTTGTGCCTGACATTTTAATATTTATTAAGCAATATTTATTAATTAATTAATTTATTTATTTAATTGTATACCGCCCTTCTCCCAGAAGGGACTCAGGGCGGTGAACAGCCAAAATTAAAAAACATACAAATACAAAAGTTAAGATAATTAAAAAGAATTAAATCACTAGCTTCCCAATTTAAAACCCCCAAATCCATAAAATTTAAAATCCCATTTAGGCTAGGCCGTCTTGATGGAATAAAAACGTCTTCAGGGCTTTACGGAAGGTACGGCGGTCCGGGATCAATCATATTTCAGGAGGCAGCTCATTCCACAGGGCCATATGAATGTCTGCCTTCTTTTTTATTCTATTAATTTGATTTTAAAAAGGATTACAGGCAGTCCTCGACCTGTTGCTGGGTGAGACAGTTGTTATGTGAGTTTTGCCTCATTTTAAGACCTTTCTTGCCATGGTTCTTAAGTGAATCACTGCAGTTGTTAAATTGGTAACACAGTTGTTAAGTGGCTCTTGCTTCCCTACTGACTTCGTTTGTCAGAAGGTTTTCTTTTGGTGATCATATGATCTCGGGATTCTGCAACAGACATCAATACAAACCAATTGCCAAGTGTCTGAATTTTGATCATGTGACCATGGAGATGCTGTAAGGGTTGTAAGTGTGAAAAATGGCAATAAATCACTGGTGTAACTTTGAATAGTCACTAAAAGAACTGTTGTACTTTGAAAACTACCTGCATTTAGTAGTGAGATGGATGTTCTGTCATCCATACTAGCTTAGGTGGGTAGGTGTGCTTCACTTCACCATTCTTAAATGTTGCCATCTGATAAAAGAAAGACACCTTCTTGGTGGCTGCTCCAGCCTTTTGGAAGAGCTTCCCATCTGACATCATAGGATCCCTACCCTTTTAGCTTTCTGGAGAGCTGTGAAGACCTTCTCCCAAGCATTTTGCTAGGATGGGCTGTGAGGATGTTAGGTCTGACATCCAGATGGAAGGGTATCTTTGTTTTTAAACTATGTTTATGGATTGCAGTGAACCCCCTAGAGCAGGGGTGAAATGCTCCCGGTTCCGACTGGATTGCCCGATCCAGTAGCGATGGCAGAGGGTGGTTTGGAGAACCAGTAGCAAAAATCCCTGCCCGCCCCCATGCCCAGCTGACCCCTGCCATCATCAGAGGCTGGTTCAGCTGAAGAGGTTGTAGAAAAAAATGCTTTTAAAAGCCTCTACATTCCCAGCTGAGTTGCCTGATCATCAGAGGCAGGTTGAAGAGGTTGTAGAAAAAATGCTTTTAAAAGTTTAAACAAAAAAAAGTTGGCCATGCCCACCCAGTCACATTACCCCTCCCCCCACCAAGCCATGCCCACAGAACTGGTAGTAACAAATTTTACATTTCACCACTGTCCTAGAGTCATTGGATGAGATAGGGAGTCATATAAGTCCTGCAAACCAGTGGTGAAATCCAATTTTTTTTACTACCGGTTCTGAGGGCGTGGCTTGTTGGGTGTGGTGTGGCTTGTTGGGTGTGGCTTGTTGGGCATGGTACGGGAAGGATACTGCAAAATCTCCATTCCCATTCCACTCCAGGGGAAGGATATTGCCAAATCCCCATTCCTTCCCCACTCTGGGACCAACCTGAGGTGGTATTTGCCGGTTTTCTGAACTACTCAAAATTTCCGCTGCCGGTTCTCCAGAACCTGTCAGAACCTGCTGGATTTCACTTCTGCTGCAAACTAATAATAAACAAACAATCCTGAAACAGATTATAAGAAATCCTCCTCAACCTATAGAGAACCTCATTGTTAAACAGTTAAAATAGATATTTTGGGTGTAGGAAAAATGTTGAGATTTTGAATCTATTTGTATAGAACTGACACAGCGTGTTAAATTTGTCTTGAATCTAATAAATCTAGGGAGCCATTTTAAATTCTGAAACTTAGCATAATAGTTTTTCAAGTCTTGACTTATCTGCAAGTCAAAACTACCCCTCCCCCAAACTCATATGCTTGCTGTTTGAGGAATACTATCTTGCATTCCTTTTCTACCACAGGTGGTAGAAATTGGATCACAATTTCCACCACAGGTTGGTCCAAATTATGGGTGAGTTAGTATTGTGTAAAGATATATTGTATATAAATATAAGGTTATTAATGTATTAATTATACTTTTGTTTAAGGATAAATTCTGGTCTTTGCTATAACCAGAAATACTAAAATTTAACATGTGAAAATGACAGATTAGAATAGATGAAGGAAAGAGAGTCTGTTTTGGCAATTGCAATTCTGTCAAAATATGATCAGATTATCTGAGTAAGAGAATTGCAAACAATCTGGCACAGATAATCAAAAACATGGTTGGGAAACAGATGTGGTATGCTTCAGAGTGTCTCCTTGAATGCAATGGAAAAGGTCTCAAGTAATAAAATGGAAAGGATCCTGGCAAGAAATATAAGGTGCTGACACTTTTACGACCTGAGATGCTTACAATATACAGAAACAGCGTTTTGTTTGCTTTCCATACACAGCTTGATATCACATGCTCGGCAATCCGTGCTGCCACTTGGAGTCAGGAAGGACAATATATTTCCCTTTCCAAATAGACCTAGTGATTCTAGTCAGGTGTAGAAAGAAAATAAATTACAGGATACATTTTATGTCTATTAATCAACTGGTTTGTCATTTTCCAACCCTTGATCCTCATGAAAGAAAGTGGCAATGGGTAAGGGGGAGTGTAGGGAACAAGCAACAGAACAGAGATAAGTCTGTCCTAAAGGAAAACAGAGTTCTTGTTTCAGAGATTGGGCTCCAGGATAAATCTATGCATTACAGGTGAGGAAGCTTCACCGAAACAAAAAAGAAGCATGATGTTATTGTGCTTTTCAATTACGCACATCTCACACAAATAGGATGTTAAATAATTATTTATTAGGCACGCCAGATTTAAAACAAGGAGAGCCCCTGCCCTGCCTGCTGACACAGTACATGTGTAGGCAGGCCAGTGGTCAGGCTATGTTCCTGCACTACTTTGTAGAACACGTTTTGAACTATTCTTAACAGCAATTTACAATACTGAAAGTTTGAAATTTAGCACAGGGATGTTGCAATTGCCAACAAAAGAGAAAGAATGGGGAGAAAGTTACATTAATACAATATTGTATAATTCCCAGGTAAATGTGTGATCTTATAAACTGAATGAGAGAGATGCTAAAAATTTTATATAAAATAGGTATGCCTGAGATGGATGAATCCTATGCTAAGCTTTGTTATATCCGACAATTCCATATGGGATCAGGATTCAGGCAATGATATGAAAAATGAATTACTTAGGAGTTATGGGAATATGTAAAAAAAAGCATAAATTTGCTACACAAATTGCAAAATAGCCTTAGTAAACTTTACTCCTCCCTCATTCCAATTAGCATATTAAAAATAATAATGAAGGCATTGCTAGAGAAATTGTATTAGATATTATTATCTTTAGCAATTTGCTTAATTTAGTGTTATAAATAGCCATAAATATAAACACGCATACAAACTTGATGGAATTATGTGCATAATGTAAGTTACCAGTTTACTTATAATAGATTCTATTCAATATTTAATAAGCACCCTATTATCTTGCTAAATATTCTACAATTTTATAGCATTTTCCCAAATTAGTATTATTAGTCTTATTTAATATGAAGAGCCATTGAAGTTATTTTAAAAGCCTTTGGATTCAACCTTTTGGGGCACTAAAGAAATTTAACATGGCAGCTAGATCCATTGGTTTGGCCAGACCAAATATTGGCCAGACCAAATATTTCCCTGCTAGAAAAAAATACGAAACATTATTCTATAGAATATGCCAATTTTTCATCTAATAAGTTGTGACAGCAGCGACAATACATAAAAAAGCTTATAGATTGATAACCACAAGATATTTTTACAAGTGTTAGAGGGATTTTATGAAAGGGGAATGGGGTGGAGAATTTTCTTCATTAAAATATTGAGACTTGCTCTGACACATGCCTGGCTCATTCCCCAAGGAATGGAAAACTTGAAAAGGAACCCAAACTGGCCTCTTTTTAAAATATTTTGGCAATAGGATAATTAGTTTTATAAACTTTCCTACATCAAGATCTTTTCTAAACATGAGTAACAACATCATAGCAACAGCATTTAGTCTTATACACCTCCCCATAATGCTTTACAGCCCTTTCTGCGTGGTTTAGCGTCAGCATCTTGCTCCCAACAATCTGGATCCTCATTTTACTGACCTCAGAAGGATGAAAGGCTGAGTCAACCTTGAGCCAGTCAGGACCAAAGTCCAGACTATGGGCAGAGTTTACCTGCAATACTGCACTTTAACTATCATGCCATCAGGGCTCCTATGAACGGTAATGATCTACTGCTTTCCTCTTTCTATATATATATTTTAGTGTGTGCTCAAAAATTGTATCAGCTTTTAAAAGTTAAATAATTAGCTTATTCTTGATATCAGGGTTCTTAACCTTTGGAGTGACCAATTCCCCAAAATGATAAACAAACTTATGGGGCTTCCCCCTCACACATAACCAATTCCTTTATTGGAACTTGAATTGGGCATGAAAGAAGGATATCATTCACACTCAACAATCAAATTCTATTCTATACACTTTTATTATAAAAGCAATAGTCTCAGGTTTTAAAAAATATTTGGTTAAATAAATATACTCTTCGTGTGCATGTATACATATTTATTTATTATTGGACTCCTCCAAGGATGTTCAAAAAATGTTGGTTACATTTCTTCCTGTATTAGAGATGCAATAAATTTAAGGGAACATTAATGCATATGTTTTAGTTATTCCCATTGATAATTCTTTGCTAGATATTGCTAAAGTGCTGAATCGGGTTGTGGGTAATAATTATACTTCAAATGTCTTTTTCGACCTCTGAAGAACTTTTATATCAAGTTTTACCAAGTTTGGAGTATGATGAAAAGGGTGATTCTATATTTTTAGAAGGATGAGTGCATACCAAAATGTAAATTAATCTGAATTAAATTTGTCCACTCTTACCTTTGAATTGACTTTATATCCCCAGAGAAGCAAGATTAGAGAATATGATTCCATATTTTCTTAGTTTAATTTACTGTTTGAAAATTAGATTTTCCAAAACATGTCACTTTTTAAATGCTTTGGAATAAAATCTATGAATTTGATAAATAGTTGCTACTATATGTACTGTTCAAACATTCAGTGATAAAAATCATGAATTCAATCCAAATACCAAACAAAACAAGAATAGAATTCTGCAACTAGACAAAACAAAACTTTTCATTGAAAAAAAAAATCAGTAAAATACTTAATTCAAATCCACACCATTAAATCAAAGTGTCAGCATTTCAAGCTGCATTTACTCCAGTGCTGACATAAGAAGGAGAAGTGGAGGCATCTGGAAAGGGACGTTTGACTTTTCACCTACTTATTTTCCCTGGAGATAATATCCCCTAGGAGATGGGAGGGGGGAAATTCCTTTGAGCTGGAGTGGTAGATTAGGGGTAGAATGACTTGGAAGATGGCCAATGAGTGCAGAGGAGTGGGGAATGGAAAGGGAGGGTTTTTGGGTCTGGAAGTCAGTGTTGGCTTTGATGGAGTCGATTTTAGAATGTTGTGCTTAATAAATAGGAGTTTTCCTTCAAAGACTTTGTTTGAAATGCAATTTATTTGAGACAACCTCGAAATCTGACACAAAGATAAGTCTGGTCATCTCCACACCATACTTGAAATCCAGGCCTACCTTTGGGACAGTCTCTTTCACTCCCTACCTCACACTCGCCATGGATCAACGTGCTCACTGCAGTAGCAACCAGCTGTTTATTTCCTTTTTTTCTCCTTTACATGATTATGTTTATTTATTTGATTGGATCAACAGTTCCATAACTGTACAGGGGCAGGGAGAAGAAATCCACAGATTGTATACAGTGGTGAAATCCAAATTTTTTTACTACTGATTCTGTGGGTGTGGCTTGGTGGGCGTAGTGTGGCTTTGTGGGCATGGCAGGGGAAGGATACTGCAAAATCTCCAATCCCACCCCATTCCAGGGGAAGAATACTGCAAAATCCCCATTTCCTCTCACTCCTGGGAGAAGGATATTGCAAAATCTCCATTCCCACCCCACTCTGGGGCCAGCCAGAGATGGTATTTGCCAGTTCTCCAAACTACTCAAAATTTCTGCTACCGGTTTGCCAAACTGCTCAAAATTTCCGCTACCAGTTCTCCAGAACCTGTCAGAAGCTGCTGGATTTCACCCCTGATTGCATGTGGACCTCAATGTCTCTTCTACAACTCCTAGAATACCTTAAATGTCTTTGACCAGCTTTAAATGGGATAGTATCAATCTTTTTTATCCTTTTTATGTTTTTAATGGAGAAGATGTTATGACACCTATTTCACTTCTTAAAAACACCCCAATTCGGCCAACTTTAAATAAGCCAAACAAGTGAAATCACAAATACAGGAAACCACATAAGCCATGAGACATACAAGTTAGCCGGGATCTTGACTGAAAGACTGAGCACCCAAACAGGCAAAAATGCATGGCTCCCTCATAAGAAATGGGCACTATTCCAGAACTTAACAGTTTTTATCTTATATATATATCTGAAATGGGAGGAAATAGCTCAATGCATTTTCTTTTTCTTCCAAACAAAAGTATTCAGTTGAATTTCAGGTATTTTAAAATAAATATGGAGGGTATAGAATAAACTGTACCATTCTTGGCCCTATCCTCATTCTCATTACTGACAAGTCTAGAAAGTTTCTGGTTTCAGGAGAGAAAATATTGTGAAAGGAACATTTTCATAAGCCTAACAGGATGAAAAGAAAATATTCAACTTGCATGTGACCTGATTGGTGCAATCGATTTTCTTCCTCAAATTTCACATCACCTTTCATGATTGTATAAATGCTTCACTGCAGAAATGGTTTCTCTGGAGAAAAGGTTTAATACAGCTCATCAAATATTGCTTATCAGTAAAGCTCAACATATTTTTTATATGTTTTTGGCATTTTATTCTGGGGGTTATAAATCTCCTTGCATATTAGTTGTTGCCCTGTTTAAACACTGATATGTTGTCGAAAGATTTCCCAAATATATAGATCCATTTACAATGGCATGAACTGTACTGTACTGTAAACATGGAAATCTAAATGCTGAAAGTGAGAATTCTTTAAATTTTGTAAAAAAAAATAAATGCTAAGGAAACAGAACAAACATATCATTAAATAGTATAATGTAAATAATTAAAAGTGAATTGTAACAATTGTCTTTGTCTTAAAATAAATAATTAAATGAATAATAATGATAGCATCTCCTTATCCCAGGTCCTTGGGAAGAACTCGATAGGTGAATAAAAATGGCAAATCTAATCTAAACATCTGGCTGACTGTAATGAACCATAATAATTTAAATTAGTTTGATTTTTTTTTAAAAAAATGCACATATAGAGGCTATAAGAAAAAATGGACTGGATAAATATAGTTGTTAAAGTATTATTATTCGATGTTCTTCCTATATGCTAACATCTAGGTCACTAATGGCCCCTACATACCTCTGTATTACTTTCGTGTTTAGATGAAAGTCCCATTATGTAGTCACAACAACCGTAATTGCTAAACCATCTGCTTTATTTATATATAGTCATATATATTCACATATAAATTTTTACATATAGCATCCTTATGAAATATATCCTTCTAGAGTTATAATGATTGTTATCTGGATGATTCACAAACTATGTATCTCCATTAACTATAACATTCTCATGGATACTGATAACAGGTTTATTTACAACTCAACCCGTTAAAAGTGGGATAGACTGATATTTGCATTTGAAGGCTTACTGAACACTCCTGTATACTTCTGGGCAGACCCCTTTTCAATTATAAAACAATACTTCGTCAATGGCCAAATGTAGGGATATCCTCAACTTCAGTCTCTGTAATCATAGATATATAGACTCTAATGGCCAGTCTCCAGCATTCTGTGCTCTTAACAGCAGGAGACCGGTGATTCTTTATAACATGTTAGCTTTAAGAAATTTATTGTTAGAATCTCTCCAATTTTTGGAGTGCTCTTGGGTGAGTTTTTCTATAATAGTGAAAGAAGTAGCCGAATCAAGCAACTTATGTGTTTCCAATAATACAATTGTATCAACTGGGTGGTCTAAGAGCACAAACTCTCTACCTGGCCAGGTTTTTTTTAAAGATTTGAAAATATTCATGATTCTTTTGGTTTTTTAGTGGATGGAGAATTCATACTTCCCAAGAGCTGCTTGTCTTTCTGACCCTTGCAACCTCTTAAAGGGCTGTTGGCCAAGATATCTGGGATGTCTCTGTGGATATGCTGCACACAGTACTCGCTGCTGGGAGCAATGCAATCTGCATTGCAATGGAGGTTTGTGGTGGGGGTTCCTTCTTATGGCTACAATTTGGGATAGAAGGAGATAGTAATGTTGACTCACTGGAAACACATGTGCACTGCACATGCAGAAGAAGCTATTGGAACCATAAAAAGACCTTGCAAATTGATAAGAGCTAACCCAAAGTTCCTTTGTTAATGTTAAAAACTTGTTTTGATATGCATTTTTATTTGTAGTAATAATACTTATACTATGAACTAAATCTGTATTTTTCCCACCAACCAGTATATTTCTACAGAAAATAAAATTATATGGCACTATAAAAATCATTCATTTTCAAAGGCGAAGGAATAGATTTGCAGCAATTCTTCTTTTTCCCTCTAAGAATCTGCTTCAGGAATTTTTTTGGGGGGGGGGACTTTGAAGCACATTTTAAGAGGGGAAGGTGAAGTGGAAAAGGAATCACCAAGAATCATCATTTCAATTATGAATTTCTTCTATTGGCAGAGAGACAAACCAGCTGGATACCATCCAATGGAATAATGTAAGGATTAGCCAAGCCCTCTATTTGTTACAATTTTATTATATATTTCCTCATTTAAACAATTTGCATAATATACAGTAAGTATATGTAGAAATATGCTGAATTTAAGATAATAAGTTTTATATTTAACTCTTATTGTTTATTTCTGGATTTGGGGTCGGGGAAGATCACTCTAATGTTGCCAAATACTGCTTCAACCCATTCCTGTATCATTATTTTAAATCATCATCAACAACAATAACATCATCATCAACATCATCAAAAAAAACCAAGAATTTATATGAATATTTACCAGTTGTAGATTAGAATTACACTTCTAAATAGTCTTCCAGTTGAGATTCATGACAGTAGGACATTTTTTCCAACTATGGGACTTCAAACTATTGTAGTATTCATGGGAAATGCTTCCAAAGTATAGGTTCAACATTTTTGCAATCAAAACAGCACATTATATTCTTTGGCAGCTAAACAAAAATAGAAAGTTAGAGATGAAAATCTGGCCCCAAAGAAACCACATCATATTAAATATGATCTCCATTCTTGTAAAATGAGCGCCTATATAAGTTTGAATAATAAATAAATAAATAAATAAATAAAATGAACTTTGAACAATTCTTCAGTAATTAGGTGAACACTTAATCGCATGAGTTTTATTGATTTTGACTGTGGTTTATATTTGCTGTTTCATACCTTGTTTCAATCTGCTTTTGAGCTGATCCAGGACTGTAATAAACAATATTGCCTTTCTTGTCTTGAACCCTCATTTTCCTCCTATAGATTCCAATATATTTAAAGTAATAGTAGTGGTGGTAGTGTTGATGATGATGATGATGATGATAGCATTTTGTTGAATGAACCATGATCTATCCATTGAAATATAACTTATAGATGCCAGAATATTTTTCATTGGCATTGATTTATTGGACATTCCAATTTCATGCCTCCCTTCAATCCCAATTTCTAATGACATGTATTCCATAGCACATGACATACTCATGTTACAAACGTCTGTTACTTATTCTATATGCTCACACGATATTAATACTTTGTGCGTGCATGATTCAAATTTGAATCCCGTTCCTTCTTTTGGGAAAATTCAAATATGGTAACTTTGTCACAATAGTATTCATTTCTTATTCAGAATCCTGGCACCTGGCAGGATAAATATAGACATTTTTATTTGCAAAATGCCATGCAAATTGATCACAACAGGAATTCTGACAAATAACCTCTTAAGGCTACATGGAAAAGATTACCATTCAGAGAAGCTCCACGGGACTGAGTTTTCAGATATGATTGATGATGGAAAATTTTAACATTGATAATCTACAGATTTGGTAACTGAAAATTATATCCTCAATTCCTGCGCCCATCTCTTTGAATTTGCTTCCAAACATTGAATAAACACTGAAGTGTGTCTGGGTGTGTTCCTATTTTCCTGCAGTGTTAAGAGACACCTAACTTGTTGCCTGCTTTGTAGTCAAACTGAGGAACAGAGACTGACTTCTGACATTACACATCATAATGTTTTGCAGTTCATTGTAGGAGTTGATTTGTCAAGCTTTCCTCAACAACTTTACTGGGAATTATATTGTGGCGTTGACATTTAAAATCTGTTAGAAATCTCACCTCAGTACCTCTACAGAGTTATAATTTTCAGTGCTGCTCTGATAGAAGAAATGATTCTTAAATTGCTATGTGTATAACATAGGAATCTCTAATAAAGAAAATAGAAATTTAAAACATATTATTAAAAAAAAGTATTTAAAAATGTACTTAGTATTACCATTTGTTGAAATGAAAGATGGATGCAAGGTCAGAAAAATATAACATGGCTGCCCTATAAGAAATTAGCTCCTAGCTTCTCAGTTTGGCTCTACCAAAACCACCGTGGCAGCAACTGGAAGTATACTAAATACGTTTTCCAGATGTAGTCACATTCAAAAGTTTATGTTTATATATGATGCTGGCCATCAATGTCCATAATCCATCTTTCATTGTGTAATTTGTTTGTTTGTTTGTATACATAGCAAATAGCTGAGTGCTATCCAAATAAAATTATTCTATATTATAAAATTCAAGATGAAAGTACCAAAATACCTAGCACTTAATAGTACAGATCACAAAAATTTGACCAGGAGGTCAATAAGTGTGCAGAGCTAAGAAATTTTCTAGTGGCCAGTGTCCATATTAAATTTGTAGTCTAAATGTGGCCCTCAAACAAACATAATAGAAAGAAATATTTCATATAGCTAGATGGCATTAAAAGGTAAAGGTTTCTCTGTCAGTCATGTCCGAATCTAGGGTGCAGTGCTCATCTCTGTTTCTTTGCTGAGGGATCCAGCATTGTCTGAAGACAATTTCTGTGGTCAGGTGGCCAGCATGGCTGTACACCAAAGGGGCTTGAAACGCTGTTACCTTTCCACCTAAGTGGCACTTATGAATGTATTTGCATTTGCAATGCTTTCAAACTGCCAGGTGGACAAGTAACAGGAACTCCCTCGTTGTGCGGTGCTCAGGACTTGAAACCGGGCTGTCAGCTTTTCAGCTAGCAAACTCAGTGTTTGCTGAGCTATCATACCCTCTATATAAGAGTTATCCTACCCATGTTATGAAAAGGAGAATATCCACTGCCAAGCTGGATATTTCTAGGGGGTCACCTTTATCTTCCTCCTCCCGCCCCTTCCTTCCAACTAGTATGCTGTCTTTGTTAAAATCATCACGTTAGAATCATACAATCAAGTCCTTTTTTTTAAAGAGATAGAGGCTCCTTGAGTGACTTTAGGCAAGTTTCTCATTCTACCTTACAGTACTGTGCTTGGGAAAATGAAAAAGGGAGTGCTTACCATGATGTTTGGAGCTATGAGAAAGAAGATGAAATATAACTCTAACAAATAAATTACATATCCCAATTTCCTAAATGTGCTTCTGACTCAACTCCAGTTTCATCCTTACAGCAACTCTTTGGGCCAAAAGAGAGTGACTGGACCAATGTCTCCTTAATCCTAGTCTAGCACATTAAACATGACATATTCTACCAGTTCAGTCCTCGATCATTTGTTCATCTGTACTTTTCATGTGGAATTTCCCGATCCTTCTAGTAATGTGTATAGAATACATTGGGTCCTAAGAGCACAAATATTGGCTGTTTTTGACCTAGGTGACAACTACCACCTGTAATCAATACTGTGAAGCTTGCTGTTGTTTGTTTGTTTGTTGTGTCCTGTTGGTTATTGGTTGATTGCACTCTCTATAAGTGGAACTTTATTCTTAGCTACAATCCACCTTACTATTTCTTCTGGAAATTAAAACTGAGTCCCATTGGTGAGAGTAACCATCCAGTAGGCCTTACTTGGAAATATGATGCCTGCAAGTGGTTGACACTTGTGATACTGTGACTCTTGGGAAAATTTGTTAACCTTCGAAAGAGGTCTCTGAGGCAGAAATACTTTCAAGTTTTACAAGATGGTGTGGTCCCCTTTGGTTCTTTTAAAAAGTATTAGCAGAGGTCAGATTAACAAGTCAACACTGTAACTGGAGATGAGCAGGATTCCTCAAACTGGGGCTGAAAAGAAAAGAACGAGGGAGGGGATTGGGTGTGAGGATGAAAAGCTCCCAAGACAACCTGACTCTGATCCTTCTCCTTGGTTGGGCCTGGGGCATACTAGATAAGGTGAAGGGAAATTGTAAAATTAGACCTGGCAACCTTCACAGAGAGGCCCAGCACAAGCTCCTTGGCCTGAGGGAAGCTGAGAAAGTTTGAGGAATTGTGGGGGAAAAAGATCTTGGCAGGCTAACTTCCTGTGGCGGCATCCAAGGCTAATTAGTTTTCAGTGTTCTGTGTGTGCTTGAATGGAAACGAGCCAGCACTGAGAGGCACTAGATGAGGAAATCAAAACCACATGGACTAAAAAAGAAGAAGAAGAAGAAGAAAAGGAGGGGGGGGTGTCCTTTTTAGCTACATTTTCTTTTTTCCAAAGGGGGAGTCAGACCGTTTCTTTTCATGAACACTAAATCACCACTGCTCCCCTGTCTATCACATCTCACATCTGCCTCAGAACTCATTAAACATCAAAAGGCAGCTCGATCAGTTCTGCTTAGTTAGAAGTCTAAGTCACTAGAAGTCTAACCAGAAAAGATTTTGTATGTTTTTAATAATAGCTTGAGGAACTTCTTAGCACTCTATAAATTACTTAATGCAACAAACTCTTCCTGTGGACCAGCAAATGTTTTATAGAGAGAATAAATACTGCCTTAACATGCTTGTGGTGAACCCACAGCCATAGATAAGGAGTTTAAATGAAACTTTAATTCAAATTTCAATTCATACACAGTATTTTATGTACAAGTATGCACTTGTGTGGGTGGGTGTGAGTGTATTCTCTTCAGAATTCTTGAGGCTATTCATGCTTATTATTATTACTATTCCAAACTGACTTTTTCTGACTGTGATGCTTTATATCTTTTCTCTCTTCATTCTGTCAGATTTGTAAAGTAATCTGCAGATAATTCCTGAATTTATTGAATAGAAGACTAACATTTCCCCCTCAATAATTCATCTTTGAAATAGTAGGGTCATTTTATGTTTGTTGACAATATGGTAAACGAGGCAGATGAGTTTTTCTTTCCTATTATTCTTAGAGGGAGGGCCTCTTGAATTTACAATTGTCTCCCTTTTAACTAAATATAATTCTTGTTGGCCGCAATACATTTCTTCTATAACCTATAATACCACACTATTAATTGGCTATACAGTATGTGACAAATTCAATTACTCTCCACAGGGGAAGCAAGGACTGAAATATGCCATTTCTTGGGTAAAGGCCTGCCCAGTGATATTTAAGAAACAAAAGAAAAACTGCCATAGGAAGTGGAAAATTTAAATGGAGAAGTTAGAAAGGGAGAAGGGTTGTTTAACACGGGTTTTTTGTTTTTTGTTTTGCTTTCCAGTTGGATATTCCTTTCTCCAAGGGAATATGGGATTCTGCTTTCTAAGGAAAAAATATAACTACCCTATTGGGAAGAGAAGCAGCTGGCACATATGGATAGAGTACAAAAGATTATGCAGTTCTTGCAAACCAATGGACTCACTTTAAGACTGTAAACTCACAGTTTTATTTTTTTCTTTAAAAAATAGACACATACACACACACACACAAACATACAACTATATATCCCCTTTAATTTTAATCAAAGAGAGTATATAAATGCAATTTATAACAGATAACAAAACAGTGCATGAAGCAAAGAAGTTCTTCATTTGTGCCAATGGCGTTAAATTCTACTGAATATAGTCCAGATGCATACAATATGGTCAAAAATGCATTATTCAGACTATTTGTGATGAATTTTCATATCGCTCAATGATTCTTTTCTAATGGCTATTTACATGAGTAAATGCTGGTTTTCCAAACCACAGCGTTCATGACAGAGGCTCAAAATTCATACTGTTATTTGCACTGACATCCAGCATGTGAATATCAGGGCAAGCAAAGGAAAGTTTCTCTGAATGCAAGCTGAGGTTTGAGAGTCAAAAGATTTGCCAAAGCATAGTGTGAAATCAAATTATATCATTAAGCCGTCCAAGAAGAATTGTTGGAAGATTGGCAGTGACTTAATAATTTGTAGAGGCTGTTGCCAGATGAATTTTTCATTAATGATGTGGAATAGGTCATTACATATATACATGCATAACTACATACTCCTCTGGATGTTTTCCATTTCTCTCTGCCCCCCTCCCCCACCCACTTTATTTCATGCATGAATTAGGTTGGTATTCAGTTTAACAGGGAGAGAATCCTGGAAAAATTCAAGTTCACTATGTTCATTACTTCATATGTAAAACAGAAAGAAGAGTATGACAGAGGAGAAGATGACAGCCTCTTTCTTGGTGGAAAACAAAGAATTTAGGCACCATTTTTATTGGGGTAGTAAAATTGTATTTAGGCTGAATCACTTTATATTATTAAATCTTCCATATGAAAATGTCCTTCTTTTAGAAAATTGTTCTACCATGAAGTCTTCTATGTTATTTCCAACACAGAGACACAGATTTAATTTGTTTGTTGAAATAGAAGAACACTCATCACGTTAATCTTCACCTGATGTCTTACATGGCACAGATCAAGAAATCTACATCATAAAGGAAGACCATGGTGCCCTGGTCAAAGAAAAGAGACCAAGGGGAAAGTTGGGAAAGAAACAGGGATGTCAATCACCAACACTTCTCAAAAATTGTTGTTAAAATTTTTGATTGGGAGCCACCCAGATTTACAGGATGAGCAGCTATGTAAATCTTTTAAATAAATCCATAAATAAAATGCCAACAGAAATAGGATTTTTTTCTGAGAAGCAAAAGGAAGATGCAACTTGTCTGGAGAAGAAGACATTCTTGGTTAAGTCAATGAAAATTCTCAGTCATCCAGATAGAGTTGTCTGTAAGTTGAGTCATGGCAACTTGACGTCTTTTCTTTTTGGTCTGAAATGTTTCACTGTGTTTCAAACCAAAAAGAAAAGACGTTGCCATGATTCAACTTCCAAATTCCTGGTTTAAACCCCACAGCCATTCCTGGTCCATTCCACATGCTATGCTGCTTCCTCCTGTCCTATAAAGCCAGAAAAACTCATCTTTTGCTGCTGTGTCAAATGCAACCCCTCCCTCCAAGGGGTTGCATTTGACAACCCCTTTCTGCCAAGTTCCATAAAATGAAAGCAGGTCTTTCCTGAAAACATCTTGTTGCCCGAGACCTTCCTGCATCTTCTCTTGTCTGACCCTCTGCCATAGGGTCCTAACTATAAGAAACCTAGAAAAGCAGCAGGAGCAGGAGAATTGTGGGTGTTCATGGGGTGTAACAAAGGATGTAGTATTTTAAAAAAAAGGAAATAGAAATGTGAAGAAAGAGTAGTTCTCTCCAGCTGGATCTACTTCTGCCGAGGTACACCAGTCATTTCCCAGAAAGTGCATAAATCCTGGGGATGATACATGAGAGTAAATTGGTTCTTGCTGTAAATAAGTTTTGCAAATTATGAAAATGCAACTCAGTCATTCAAGTGATAGTTCAGACAGCAGAGGAGCTAAAGCTTCAGGATCTAGTTTCCTGATCCTACCTCTCCATTCCTCTGAATAAAGATAGTAAAAAGGTACAGATGGAACATTCAGCTTGGCAGAATAGAGTGTGAACCTGCAATTTAAAGATGCTGTGAGCCCCTGAAAACAGAACAATGAATAACTTGGGCAGTTTGTGGCAGTGTGAAAGAGTGGATGACAGGCCTTCTCCTGGAATAAAGTAAGACATGAGGTATTTGCAATGATAGGACCCATATGTTCCCAGAAAATGTGAGGGCATACTAAATCCCCACTTGTCTTTGAGCCAATCCCAATTCTTAGTCCAACCTCAAGTTCACAGGACTTTAATTGTGAAAATAAAATGAGGGGAGCTCAGTAATAGTCTGTGGTCTTTCAGGGTTTGAAGTATGGCCTTGGTCGGTAATGTGGCTACTTGTCAACATGTATAGGTGGTCAGAACACCTCATCCCTTTAAAGAGGCTGGAACTGCTCCCTCTCAAAAAGACATATACAACCTCCTGGCCAGTGGTGGGTTTCAAAATTTTTTACTACCGGTTCTTTGGGTGTGGCTTGGTGGGCGTGGCATGGCATGGTGGGCGTGGCAGGGGAAGGATACTGTAAAATCTCCATACCATCCCCAATCCAGGGAAAGGCTACTGCAAAATCCCCATTTCCTCTTGATCAGCTGGGGTTTGGGAGGCAGAGAATAGATGGGGCAGGGCCAGTCAGGATTTTTACTACCGGTTCTCCAAACTACTCAAAATTTCTGCTATCGGTTCTCCAGAACTGGTCAGAACCTGTTGAAACCCACCTCTGCTCCTAGCACCAGCTGTATAATCACTAAAACGAGAGAGAGAAAACCCATTATTCTAGAGAAATACTGATGCCAATAAGGACAGAGGCAGAATTCAGATCTATGAAGTTGGCACAATATTCAGAATAAATTATAATGGTGACTGGTATCACAGCTCTTGCAGAATATAGAAGAATATTCTGGGAAGAATAAATGAAAATGTTCCACTTGTGGTCCCACCATACTTTATCTAACGCGTGATGTGATGGTGATGTGTCTATCCTACCCTACTCTCTGTACAAATGGTAGGGAAGTATCATGGAAAATGGCTCCTGTCTCTCATTGTTTTTCTGCTGTGAGCCAGCCCTAGAACCCTTTCACTTCTCCAATGCTTTGTTTCACTTATGCACAAAGCCCCCAAGTGAGTAACTCCTTTCATGTCTTTCTTGGGATTCTTCAGTCTGAGCTGTGAAATTCTACAAATTTGTTCCTAAAAAGGCCATATGACTCAATAGAGGCATACAAACCTCAAGAAAACTGAAAATATTGTGTTGTCTCATTTCATCTGTCACCAGCAGTAGAATTCTGCACCATACCAAGATGGTGATGCTTCGTTTGACGTAGGGCTCATGGGGCAATCTCTTCAATAATAAGCTAATTGCACCAAAGTATATTAGACATCATTTCACATAGTCAGAGTGTCCAAAGAAATGCCGTCCTTTTCACACATCATAAGGTAAGACAATAGCCCTCAGAAGCAGGCTCACTGGAAGAAAAAATTGGCAGCACTTCAAAATGGCCTTATTTCACCTGTGAAAGGAAGTTAAGAGGAAGCCAATGAGGGCCATGTTTCAGGGACCCTGGTCAGCAAGGTTTTTATAGATTGTGTGTGATGGAGTTGGAGCCTGCAAGGAGGCAGGGTAAAGCACACTGCAGGAAACCTTTTCCTGTTCACAGCAAAATTTAAGGGCGATTATAGGAATGGTTATAGGAATCTTCAAAAATCTCTATCATGACAGCAGTTGCTGTGTAAAGATTGGTAGTAGAGCTCCTGATTTTTTTTCAACATCGATACTGGTGTTAGACAGGGCTGCATGTTATGTTATCACCCTTTCTGTTTCTCCTCACCATCGGTTTGTGGGCCAAATGCTGAAATTCCCTGGAAGAATCACACGAGGCTCACAGATCTTGATTTTGCTGATAATGTTGCTACCAACTTAGACAATGAGCCTAGAAAGTATGACTACGTATTAGTGCAGATAAGACCAATCATGTTGATTGGGAGTCACCCTCCCAACACATTAATCACAACTGTCTATCAGCCAATAGAACCTGTGCAACAGTTTACATATCTCGGTAGCATTTTATCACAAGATGGCAGCATTAGATGCAGATATCAAACACAAAAATTGAGAAAGTCTCAGCAGTATTCCAGGGCTTATGACCTACTGTATTTGGTCAGCTCCAGAAATAGATAAGAAGACCAAATTACAGCTTTATAAGACAATCGTTGTGCTGACAGTGATCTATGCCAGTGAAACATGGGCATTAACAGCATGGACAGCACAAAAGCTCTGTGTATTCCTTCAATGTTGCCTACAGAAAATTCTGGGTGTCACTTGGCATGACTGTGTCATCAATGAGGGAATTTTCTGGCTCAGTGAATCCAGGAAGTTGCAAGAATTGTGACAGAATGTCAAATTCACCTAGCTGGCCATAATTTTTTGCTTTCCAGAATATTGATACCTGAAAAACGCTGTAAAATGAGAGCTGCCAGAGGGAAAGCAAAGACCACACAAAACTTGGCACCAGATATTTAAAGACTTATGGACTTATGGACAAATGCAAAGATGCTAAAGATGCTGCTGCGGATAGGATTCATTGGAAGAAGTTGATGCCCTATGTATTTTGTGCAAAAGGAACCAATGATGATGATGATGATTGATAGGAATGGCACTGCTTCAGTCTCAATCTCTTTCATTTTTCAGCTTTTCTAACTGGTCCAGGTTTGTCCGATATGGCACAATACTCTTGTGATGCCACTCAGTCCACAATAGAACCGTGACACTGCAGACACAGCTAGCTAAACGGTCCAGTTGTACACCTTCCTTCTCAACTAACAGTCCAACTTTCTCATTTCAAACAAGTCAACTTTTTTTCATGTTTCATGATCTGCAAACCCTCAATGTTGCTCAATCTTAAATTCAAATTAAACACAATCATAAGTAGATTACCTGGCAATAATTCACATAGAGTTAACAATTAAAATCCTAAGCAATTATTTCCAGCACTAACTTGGAGCCAACAATTAATTTGTTTAATCTTTAAGCAAATAATTAATTATCCCTTTTTTAACTGGAACACTGAGATTTCCTTTCAAAAGTTTTAAAAGAAATGAAATGAAATGAAATGCAGTTTCTAATCTTTTGTATTTCTACAATATGCTGACTAGAGTCAATACATACCTTACTTTGATCTCAAGAGCAAATTGACATTCGATCTCCTCTCTGGTCTTAGGTAATGACTGCAGATCTGTAAAACTTAAGGCTAAAAGCTCACTGGAATTTCAGTATCCTTCTTGTGCCGGCTACCAGGGAGCATCAAGTCAGATCATGCAAGTTATAAGATCGATCCAACTTAGAAGTTGAGCAAACTTCCCAGTTGCCCAAGATCTGGCTATGGGCGTGCCAAGATAATAAAATAAAATTGAACTCTCCTTCAAGTAGAACTCATTTCCTGGTGACTTCATGAACTTGTCTATGATTATGTAATTTTCTTGGCAGCAACATGAAAGTGGTTTGCCATTTATTTGTTTTGGGAAGTTTCTATCAACTTGACAAGCTTATCTACATCTCTTGAATTCCCCTGAGATCTCCCATTCACAGATACTGTACTAATTTTGAGCTTCTAAATCCAGAGAAGGTTGGTCAGATGCTGCCACCTGCTGAGACTGCCAAGATAATGCAGCCTGCTAAAGGCATGCCAGACTGCAATGAAGAGCATGGCACTTTTCAGAGATCCAACCTTGCCAAGATGGAACTAAAAGTAGTTCTCCCTCTAAAATAGGGTAAGTAACTTATAAGGATGCTCATATAAGTTGTGTACTGATTATACTTGTGAGCAAAATTGAGCTCAACCACAATAACTACTGATACATCTTGCTTCCCCTATCCTCAGGAACGTACCTTTTTAGTAGATGAAAATAGTGACAACAAAGATGGCACAATGGACTTTTGGATGTTGGTGGAATGATTTTTTTCTTGCATAAAAATGGGGGTTCATGTCCTAGAAACTAACAACAGATGTGTTATAGGAAGACCCTCTAGCAAGGCGCAAGGTTATGTGTGACATATGCTCTGGGCTGGTATATGTTACTGGTAGCACTGGTTTTCCCTTTCCATGCTCATCATGGGATGATTTAAATTCTGTAGATCACACAAATGATACACTTAATTAACCCAAGTAAGATTAGTTTTGGCCCTATGCCCCCATGTACCCCTTGTTTAGGATAGAAATATTCCTCCTGGTTGTTTTATTTATTTTTCTTTTAACGACCCTGTAATCCCTTGCATTGGGGTGGAGTCAGGGCAACTGAATGGAGCTGAGTGTATACTGGCTGGACACCTACAAGGAGCTCACAGCAGATATTTTCTGCTTTGTACCCAGAGAGAGAAATATCTGCCACTACCTAGGACTGAACTCACAGCCTCCTGATTGTTCTAGGCCACCACGCCACTCCCCTGATGGTTTCATTAATTCCTCTGTATTGTTCTAAAATGTGATCTTACTGGGAATTAAGTTGACCTCTCTCATTCTAAAAGTGATAACAGTGTCCTAAAGACATGTGAAAAAGGGGGCATCTCCACAAACTCTCACTGCATTGTCCATAGTTTTCACAAATCAACACCTACATGGTAAGTAAAAAAAGAACAGCAAGTGGTAAAATGGATACCATAATTCCCCTGCCTTGCAGTCTGTCCACAGAAGTACCAATCCTCATCTGAGTTTTTACACTATTACACACCTACAATGTAGGTAAACATAAATTAAAAAATGAAGATGTCAAGGAGAGAAGTAGCACCTTCCCAGTCTCTTTAGCAGCAAGTAGGAGACGTGGTGGCTCAGTGGCTAAGACGCTGAGATTGTCAGTCAAAAGGTCAGCAGTTCAGCAGTTTGAATCCCTAGTTCCACATAATTGGGTGAGCTCCCGTTACTTGTCCTTGTCCCAGCTTCTGTCTACCTAGCAATTCAAAAGCACGTAAAAAATGCAAGTAGAAAAATAGGGACCACCTTTGGTGGGAAGGTGACAGCGTTCCGCGTACCTTTGGCATTTAATCATGCTGGCCACATGACCAACGGAGATGTCTTCGGACAGCGCTGGCTCTTCGGCTTTGAAACAGAGATGAGCACTGCCTCCTAGAGTCGGGAATGACTAGCACATATGTGCAAGGGGAACTTTTACCTTTACATTTAGGAGAATAAAACTGCCTGCCCTATTACAGAGCCATGCAATCTGTACTGAACACTGCTAGCTCACAAAGATTATCCTGAAGATCAAGAAAGGGGATGCTGGGCTGGTTGTGTTATGGAAACACAGCCACTGAGAAGCACAGATCTATCTAGAAAATACAAAAATGGAGAAGAGCAGTTAAAGGGCCACATACCATATATTCTCAATCATTAGGGGTTGAGATTGACTTGAGAGAGACCAGCTTTTTACTCATGCATGATCCACAGTTTACCTCATTTTTTTCTCCTTTCAAGGTAATGGGAATTTGTTAAGCTTCCGGAATATATCTATATTTATATAGATATATAAATATATAAATATATATATATATATATATAAATATATAAATACCTATATATTTCAAGTGCCATGTTGGGTGTAACTATTACATCAGTGTTCAAACAAGCCATCTGTGCATTTAGATCGTACATCCTGAAGATCCAAATCTACCTTACAAAGACCAATTTACCCAGCCATTATCAAAGAGAGCTTTGTAATTAATTTCAAATATTAAAATCAGTGGGTAACTTTTTATTGACCATATTATTCACTCCTTAAACTATTAACATGCGCAGATGGTTTGTTTTGAGTTTGAATTACATCATTCGGAATAAATGCTCCGAAAGATAACCAGGAGTTGAGTCAGGGGTGGCTGTAAAGGTAACAATCAGATCTTGAATTGAACACAGAAAGAATCTGGTAACTAGTTGAGTTCTTGAAGCAGAAGTGTTAGATGAGAAAAATAATTGGTGCCCAAACTGCCCAAACAATGGTATTGTAGGTCAGTTGAAGCTTCTGGAAATATCTTCAACTTCAGCCTATGTCCAGTGCCTTGCAGTAGTCCAAATGAGAGGTCATTAAAGCATGAGTGGCAGTCAAAATGACCTCCTGATCCAGGAAATATTGCAACTCAGGCACAAGATGGTGCTGCCTTCATAGTCCTATGAGCCCAGGAGAAACATTAGAAACACATTAGAAACCAGTTCTGCCGAGGGAAGTGCAGCACCATCCAGGAATAAAGGTGCAATGACTTGGAGTGCTTTGAATGACTTGGGATACTGGAATGCTTCCACACCTGAAGTCACTCTATTCTACTGCGATGAAACTAGGTCTGTTCATCCCCATCTAGAAAATAATCTCCAGGCATTGAGACCACATCAGCTGTTTGGGCCGAAATTAAGATATACAATTGAAAATTGATGATACGTGGCTCCATATTGGCAGGTGAGTTCTTCCAGTGGTTTCATGCAGATATTAAAGAGGAAGGATAAAATGTCATAGAAAAGTCAATCTGGTGTAATGGATAAAAAATTGGGAGACTATGAGTTGTAGTCCTGCCTTAAGCATAAAGCCAGATAGGTGATGTTGGGCTGGTCTCTCGCTCCCTCTCCCTCTCTCACTCTCTCCCTCTGTTTCCCCCCTCCCTCGGAAGTAGGCAAAGGCAAATCATCTGAAATCTTGCTTTAAAAAACCTGCAAGATTTTTCCAGGCAGTTGGCAGGAGACAAGACTGAGATGAAGGCACCAACATGTCTCTTAACGTCATGCCCCATGGCACCCCACAACAGAGGGTACTAGGGATCAAACTCTTCCTCCTTTCCGTGGCTTGCCCACGTAAGAAACAGAAATGCCCTCTCTCCTACTCCCTTGCAGGCAGTCCAGAAGACAATCCCAATTTATAGAACTGAAGGCCACTAAGAGATCAAACACAACAGGAGGGTTGTATCTCTGCTTGTATACCTGGTTGTATCACAGGTACACTCAAAAACACACAAGTTTCTGTACCTAGCAGGATCCCAGGCTGAAAAAGTTCCAGGTAATCCATTTTATCTAGGTTGCCCATAACTGTAAACCTATTACCATCATAACAATCTTTCCCCACAAAGGGGAATGTAGAGGCTGGGCTATGATTTTCCAAACTAGTCAGGCTGAATTATGGCTTCTAAAGGAGAAGGTGAATCATCACCTCTTTCAAGGCACTCACTCACTCACTCAAAGGAGCATTCAACATGATCCAATTGCATCTTCTATTAGCTTGCTGAGGCTTTCATAAATCAGGAAAGACAGGAATTAAATTGTAACTGGCAAAGCTGATATCACAGAGAACCCTTTCCATAAGCACAAATTCATGTTAGATAAATAAGTTGCCCACTCAATTATCTCTATAGGCCCTCTTCAGTTAGTATCTAACTCCAAATAAATCTGAGCTATGTTTTTCCTCCAGATTCCTGACAACCTGACTTTACAAAAGTTTAATTTATAACTGATGCATGTCTTAAAACCTGGATGGCCACTGTTCTAAGAAGGATTGGTCCCTCTCCTCACCTATCCAGATTTCAGTGATTCAACCCGTGTCTAGCTTTTCACCCACAATATGCCTATGGATAAGGACTGTTACAGTCAGAAACAGCATTCAGCAGCAGTAGCTGGAGCCCAGAGACTCCATGGTATTTGGAGCCAAGAAGCCAGGTTTAGGGACTGGTCTCAATTGCCCTATCCCACTTGGCACAAGTGGTCTGCCCTTTTTCACCCATGATATCATCCTCTTCCCATTATTAAATGATCTTCTTCTCTTCTCCATCCCTTACCAAGGCAGGTTTCCTTGCCATTCCATCACCATTAATATCCATTTCCATCTACTCATCATCATTAATGGTTGACTGAACTTGACAAAACACTCAAAAGTCATTCAGCAAGCAACTGAGTCCAAGCCACCAACCAACTTCCAATTCACCCCCTCACTATCATTCCCTCATTATCAACCCAACCAAACTCCCATACCTTTCCCCTGGCTCAGTTCTTGTCCAAATCTCATAAGAAGTTGAATTGCATGGAATCACCTTTAGTCTTTCACTCCAAGAATCCTTCATTGCAAGTCACTTTGTTTCTCATATGGAAAAGAACATCCTTCTTCTTTCTTAAAACCCACATCTAACACTTCCTTTTTCCATTCGTTCACTTTCATGCTCCCATCTTTTCCCTTTTTCCTGCCTTCCAATGTCCCCCAAAGGAGCTGACAGGTAAATGCTGTTGTTTTCTCCACCAGGTTCCCAGGCCATTTCTTACCACTTTATCATAAAGCATGGCCATTTTACAGATGTTGTCTAATTCAGTGATCACTGATCACAGTGATCACTGGCAACCAAATGGCAGCTATTCCAAGAGACAGTTGCCATCATGACAGGCCACTAAGCTCTATCCTAAAAGTGTGACTGGCCGCTCAGAGTAAACTATGATGACACAACGCCAACTAGAACCACCCACATCAACTCCAAACAAGTTGATCTGCTGGTTTCTTCAGTCTTGACAGGCCAGGGGTATCCTCTCTCTTATGTTTCACTAATGCTAAAAAGGACTATCAGGTTTGTCCACCATGGGAAATCTAGGTATTGCCTGCAGAATCCTTGGTGCCATGTTAATTCATTTTCAGATGAAAATTATTTTAATAATGTGCTCTTGTGTGTTCCTAAGTACCTCTTCTGAATAAATATTGAAGCTGTATCCTATAATATTACAAAATATAACAGTCCAATAGGTTCTGTGTTGGGATCCCCCCAATTAATCTGCTCATTATTTTTGCTTTTGAGCCTACTTAGACAACTCAGAGATACCCCTTAAGAGCCTCTGTAGGGAGCCAGATCCCTTCATCAGGCAATGTTCTGGGTTAAAGAACTGAAACAGGTTGAAAATGACATGTTGTTATTAGTTGTGAAGTCGTGTCTGATCCATTACGACCCCATGGACCCCATCCTCCAGACCTTCCTGTCCTCTACCATCCTCTGGAGTCCATTTAAGCTCATGCCTACTGCTTCAATTAGTCCATCCAGCCACCTCATTCTCTGCCATCCCCTACTTCTTTTGCTCTCAATTGTTCCCAACATTAGGCTCTTCTCCAGTGAATCCTTCCTTCTCATTAGGTGGCCAAAGTATTTGAGTTTCATCTTCAGGATCTGGCCTTCTAAAGAACAGTCAGGGTTGATTTCCTTTAGGACTGACCGGTTTGATCACCTTGCAGTCCAAGGGACTCACAGGAGTCTTCTCCAGCACCATAGTTCAAAGGCCTCAATTCTTTGGTGCTCAGATGACATAGCCATACTGTTATTATTGTTATTATTATTTCAGTTTTTCCTTAATAAAATACAATATGATTAAATATTCCAGAATATTTTCTTTTTGTGATGATCAGATGGTAGATTCACTTTTTTGCTTTTCCTCATTTGTCTGCAGAATTCATCGCTTAGTTACTGAAAGGTAACTCATTGACAAGAGCTTGTTTCCAGATTTTTCTTTCTTTGTTGAAATGTAATGCTTCACACAACTCACTCATTCAACTTGTGAGGGTTGTCTCCATGATATCATAATATGCATCATTTATTATGATATCCTTTATAACTCCTTTCATTTATTCTTTAAGCTTCATGTGTACACAGATGCTTTTTAATATGATCATTCTCTCCTTATTTTTCCTTTGCTGTTAAATAAAAAAATATGGTTTCTACCATGCTAATGATACCAGTAAAGTATGCATGATTATTTGTCTTAAGCAGAAACATCAACCTTTGCTAAACCTTACATATACATCATTCATAATGATCATCCATCATGAGTTCTTTATAGGTGTGCATGTCATCAACTAATGATTATCCATGTTTTTTACTTTTTTTATAAAAACTATGTGTACAGAGTCCAAAGTGAGATCATCCCACATATGTTGTCCCCCAGGTATGTCTAAAAAGGAAGGCCAGCTTCGCTTGTAATTGTGAGTCTGAAGCAACAGGCTCTTTAATTGTAGCTTGACAATCAACTTGGATGATGTTCTTGCCAAATCATTGCCGACAAAAATATTTTGCTGAAATCCCTAAAGCCAGAGCCCAGCTACACAAATAAATACTGTAGCAGAGCCTGACAAAAAGACATCCAGGCCAATCTCTTCCAGATGGCACTGATGGATGAATCTGTGCTTCTATTTATTTGGTTTCCCAGGCAATAGCGTCTTGTCTTCTCTGTCCATCACTTGATTAGTTTTGATCTGCAAACTGACCTTGCTGTCTTTGCAACACTAGGTGGGCAATTTGGTAAGTTTATTTCATGGATTGAGTTGGGTACCAGAGGCCAGCATTTAAAGCTGCACAATTCATCCCCCTAAATTGGCACAGGGATGCAAAGTACAGAAAAGACAATGCCCTGTCACTTTAGGCACAGTCCCTGAGAAGACTTTCTATTGAAACCTCATTGAAAATTAATCAGACAAAAGTACTTATTATATCTTGTCTAAAATAGTTTTTCTATAAAGTGAAGATCTGATGAGATTAAAATACCTGTTTATAGGAATATTTGTAAGCAAAAAAGCCCTCAGGTCTATTTAAATGTTAAAATTATTTATTTTTAAAATTATCCCAAACAACATTTCAGAATAAAAGGTATTAAATCCTGATACAGGTTTGTAGTAAGATCTAGATCCTAGAATCTACTCTCTCTACTGTTTCTTTAACATAATAAAGGGAAAGTGATGATAAGTAACATTTGTGAAAGAGGTTCATAATTGCTCATATACTACAGATGTATGTTTTCATCATAAAGCTTAAACAGCCATCTAACCAACACCTCCACTATTTTACATAATTTTAAATCAACAGGATTTCCCAGGAGACTTAGCCAATGTAGAGTTAACTGACTCATGCAGCTATTCTTCCCAATGAAAAACTTGTCCCAAAACATTTCTTTTGCATCCGGCAATTAAATAACCCTGACTTATGAACTTTTTCTGCTACTATTTTAAAATTAGATCAGTGGATCAGTTGCAACTCTCCAAGGTGTAATGCTAGAGTGAGAAGCAAATTGTGGTGGTACATTGTACATCATGCTACCATCTTTAAATTGATAAAAGGGATAGCTGCAGTTTCCCTTTTTAAATTTGTGTTTGACAAGGTTTTCATTTTTTCCTTTTCAGTTAAAAAGCCTTAGATATTTACATGAAATCCCCAGGAGAAATCCACTGCTTTGGGATTTAGTATCATCAGCATGATGATGATCCCCATTTATATCTTTTGTTCCTGGCTGGACAAGTGAGGTTATTGGATTCAGGTTTGGGTGGGGAGGAACCATTTCCAATTCATTCCTACCAAGACTGAGGGTGTTTGGGCATCCCAGATCTGGGGACATTCCATCTTTGACCTTGGACCTCCCTCTTTTAAGGTTGATATGAAATTTGGGGGTCTTCTTGGACTTACACTCCTGCTACAGCTTCCTCCCTCCCTCCCTCCCTTTACCTTTTCTGCTACTATTTTAAAATTAGATCAGTGGATCAGTTGCAACTCTCCAAGGTGTAATGCTAGAGTGAGAAGAAGCAAATTGTGGTGGTACATTGTACATCATGCTACCATCTTTAAATTGATAAAAGGGATAGCTGCAGTTTCCCTTTTTAAATTTGTGTTTGACAAGGTTTTCATTTTTTTCCTTTTCAGTTAAAAAGCCCTAGATATTTACATGAAATTCCCAGGAGAAATCCACTGCTTTGGGATTTAGTATCATCAGCATGATGATGATCCCCATTTATATCTTTTGATCCTGGCTGGACAAGTGAGGTTATTGGATTCTGTCCAAGTGGCTGGAGGCTGTACAGGTTTGGGTGGGGAGGAACCATTTCCAATTCATTCCTACCAAGACTGAGGGTGTTTGGGCATCCCAGATCTGGGGACATTCCATCTTTGACCTTGGACCTCCCTCTTTTAAGGTTGATATGAAATTTGGGGGTCTTCTTGGACTTACAGCTCCTACTACAGCTTCCTCCCTCCCTCCCTCCCTTTACCTTTTTCTGAGTAGAAATGTCCTACAGAATATTCTCATAACAAGCTGGAGCTCACAGCACATATGCTTTTTTGCAGCATTTCTTGGATGCTGTAAGCATGGAATATACTTGCTGCAAAAAGATATAAACCAAGAAGATTAACCATCACATACATTTTCAACAATGAGTCACATTTTTGAAGCAAACATAAATATTAACCAAATTTGTTCCAGTTAGTGTTTGTTCCACCACGGAATTGCTGAGATACAAACCCCAAATTACTCCCTTAGGAATTGTGGCAAAACTGTCATGTCCCTATCCACAACAGCCATAAGAGGGGTGGCTTTGGTAAGTTTCCTGGGCTAGATCAAAGTGCTGAGCTAATTTCATCTATCTGTGCCAGATACCAAATGGGAAGTAAGGATAAGGAAACAAACCATTTGACAGTTGTGGTCTTCTAGGGATAACCAGGGCCTGGAACAGGTCCCAGTGCCTATTATGTGATGTTAAACTAAATTGATGTATTATGGATTGGTTATCATTTTTTGATATGTCTCAACCAAATTTTTGATAGACCTTTGATATTCAGTGTCTGGAGAGAAGGAAGCTCCAAAATTCCAGTTTAGGAGTATTACGACATCAGGCTTTGTGATGAAGCAGACAGAAACCTTATTTCTCAATCAAAATTGAACCAACTATTCTTGATTCTGATGCTGCTGACAATAAACAGATCAGTTGGTAAAGTTATCTGGATTTGGGAAAGGAAAGGCTTATTTAGATTAAGATTAAACTAGATTTAGGGGAGCTTTCTTGTTAGCAGAAAATCCACATTTTCAAACAGTATTGCTGCTTGTAGTATATCAACCAGCATATCACTTCAAACTAACATCACAGAAGAGTAATAACCATCAAATTATTCCTAATCCTAATGGATAAATAGGGATTGGCAGAGAGCCAAAGTGGTGTAGCAGTTAAAATGTTGGATTAGATGAAAAAAGAGCCAGATTTGAGTTCTTCCTTAGGCATGGAAGTGAGTTGAGTAACCTTGGCTGAAAGCTAAATCCCTCATCAGATCATGCCTCACTGTAGGAACCAGGTGAGCACATTGCCAAACTGGTGGCTCCATAAACTAAATGGGAGAAGTGCAGAAAACAAGAGCTACAACAAATGAATTGGTAAAAATAAAAAAAGTCTGCATCTGATTGAGTCATGCACGTTTTTCATGCACGTTTCTTCTATTAATATTTTCGCTTTGAACATGTATTTTCTACTGGGTACCTTTCTTCCAAGTGATTTCTAGTATTATTATTTCTATGTATTTATTCCTTATATACTTATATATTTGAGTTTCAAACAGCAAAACATTCTGAAAATTGCAACCCATGTGCATTTACAATTAAGAGGTATGAACTGAGTATAAATATTTGGTCTGAGCATATTTTTCTCCAACTTTAGTACAAAGACAGTATATAACTGGCTAGGCTTTGAAATTGTTTTACTATTGATTTGAAGAAATAATAAAAATTTGAGCCCTGTTTTTTCTACTAGGCAGGATTATAATGAATCTGGATATGGGTGGATTTTACTAAATTTCCTTCTCATAATTAGGCCAATTTCCTTCTGGGACTTGCAGAAATACCTGTTCAAATGCTTATAGTTTTAATGGGGAAAAAAAGAATACTAATAACGTTTGTAATAATCAGGTAAAGAGGTAGAGTTAAATACTTTTATCTGAGGCTTTTATTTTCAACACTCAAAACTAATCATAAAGTTAATTTAAACATTTCTTCAATCAAAATATGCAAAAGGTATTGCAAAGATATACCACTTTTAATTTAAAATAATAAAGATTATAAATAATTAAGACTATAAATCTGTCAAAGTATGAGGGGGAAAAAGGATGTGGATCCATTCATTGGAAAAGAAATGGGATGGTTTATTTTACTATTATTATATTGTTATTCTGCCATTTTAAAATATAGTTTTGGTCGAAGTTCCTTTTTTGTAAATGAATAATGTGTAATATATATAATAATTTGTATATATCATATATAATATAACAAAGCAGTTATATTATTATCATATATAAAAGAATTCTACAGTGGATATGTTAAAAAATTATATGGTGAAGAACCAAAAAACAAAAAATAAAAGTCCCTTAGTGTTGTTAAGTTGTAAAATGTTGCTTATTTTAAACTGTTTCACTACTTTATTCATTGATTCCAGCAGAAAACCACGTTCATTAACTAATCAATATAGGCTTTAAAAGAAGCAATAGGAAAAATGAGAAATATGAGAAAATGAGAAAAATGAAATGAAAGCAATACTGAAATGAGAAATATCCTTCTTTATATGTTGATATTGTCCATTTTATTGTTTGCGCCACTTCAGGATTACAAGTTCTGCTAGTATTTGAACATTTGGCTGTGGAAGACCCAATGATCTAAATGTCAGCAATACTTACTTTGGTAAAAAAAAGTCTCCTTGCTTAGAATCAGTTAATACAGCAATCAGCTTTTAAGAGGAAGAGGAGTGACTGAAAACGGAAGGCCTGCCTGAACAGGTATTGGTCCTCACAAGGTTTGTATAGAGGCTTGTTTTGCGAAAGTCCCTTTTCAAATTTGATACTAGAAAAATATAGCTTAGCAGCTCTTGCCTGCACATTTCTCAGTTCTAAATCTGAATTAAATTTCCTGCCAACTAGAGCATGTGTGAAATTCAAAACGGAGCCCTCCAGGCAATGCTGCTTAGTCCCCCGTGCTAGAAATTTGAGCTGAAATTTAAAACAATAACAACAAAATAGTAGCAATAGTAGAAAAGAATAAAGGAAAAATCTAGGCGTCAAATTATTGTTCTTCCTGAATTCAGTGGAATCCGTGATGGATCCAGTGAATGCTCTGGAGGTCTTCATGTAACAAGGTTACCAAAGGCAAACAGACATAGAGGGCAAAGTTAATATTACATTTGCTTTGAACCTCACTTTGATTTGGCCAAACAGTTAATATTCTCCACAATGTAGCTTTGGGCCATCCCATTTGGATTCTTCTCTTCTTTAAACTAAAATAGATAATAAACACTATACTACTGTATAATGACTTGTGATATTTCTCCAAAATGCCAAGGCAGACTCTTGTCTAAGCCCCATTTGCTTTCATTAACATGCTTTTAATTGTTTTTAATTAAGGTTCCAATGTCTTTGTCCTCCCCCCCCCACCACTTATGTTACTGTTGGCCACCTTGACAGTTGTGCCCTCTGTCTTGTTTTATTAAGAAAGAGGGAGAAGGAATATGGGGAACCAACAAGTAAAATATTTTGAAGGTGAAATCTTTTGCAGATTCTTGATAATAGTGATAGCTCCTCACAGACAAGATATCAATTCCTATCAATTCAAATAGATTAATTGTCTGCATAAGGTCACTATGTGATGAGAAATCAACTGAGAGATGCATATATGAATCTTGGGGTGATAAGAAGCAAGCTATGACTATACAAAACCTATTTTTATATGAAGATGAAAACCAATTTAAGAACCAATGGTGCAGCAATCATTACATCCAATATCTATTTTGGATCACCACCAGTCCCTCAAAACCAAATCCACTTACGGAGTGTTTTGAGAATACTATGTAGAATGGATGAGTATCAGGTTGTAGAAGAGCCCCAGTCAGGACAACTATATATTGAAATGTACAAGCCAAGGTTTCTGAGCATGATAGATGTGAGCATTGGAATCAAGGAGTCACAAAGAAAACATGCAGATGTAAGGACTGTACATTACTATGAAGGGATGCAAAAGATCAGAAAGATAAAATCCCTAATATTAATTAAGAACAACCAGCCAAATGTTAGCCTGGCATTCTAGTAACAAAAGAAGGTTTTTGTTACAAAGTTCTGGGTGCTATTGCATATTAATTATTTTAAATGTGCATTTATTGTGAAGATAAAAATAAAAATATACATACTTATCTTGAACATATTTATAAATGTCTCATCCAATAAAAAATCAAAATAAAAATATTCTGAAGTGCACATATGATATATGTACATATGATGCATTTGAGTAGATATTGTTTAAAATAACCCTTATAGTATAGAAAGGAGTACATTCTCTTTCAATCTTTCTGTCTGGAATGGCAGTCAGTAATCCTCTGATGCTATTTTACTATTATCACTCCTCGCTTGGTGTGACCAAACAATTGTGCCGTTGTACCTCTGTCACGACAGGTATCACACATTATCGAGAGATCCTTCTGCCACATCCTATAGCTGCACAGACAACTTAACAAAGAACCTTGGTTTTGGGGTTTTTTTTTTTAGATTTCAATAATGTGGACTAATTCTAGCTTAAAGAATTGTGCAGAAATCATAGTTAACCACTGAACATCTTTTATTTTTAAAAAAATGTACAAATGAATTTCATTTTTGAATGGTAGCCCAAACATATGTTTACCATATGTGCCTTTATTTTGGTTTTTCTGCATAATATTCCACATGCAATGGTCAATGTCTGTGGAAAATGTGTTGAATAAAGGTAGTATTTGTCTATAGGACAGGGTTGAGATTCATAGGGGAGCTGCACGTGTAAAGTTCGAGTTCAATCATTTCAGTAAGAAAGAGTGCCAGAAACTGTTATGAGTCAATCTAGACTATAAGACAATTTCCTAGGTCTGGATCTGAAGTGTTACATTTCAGAAATCATACTTATGACGAGGGAGATCTATTAAAGCTACTGAATATAAGGAACATAAGTGAACTGTTACAGACTGTGGGTTCATAAAACTAAATTAGGATATCAATATAGATGACTTTCAGTGTAACAGGAAGACAGACTGCAAGAAACAAAAGCCAAACCATTTTTTAATTTTCATTTTTCCTTGAAATGCTGGAATGGGAACAATGGAGAAACAATTGTTAGTTTAAAAGAAAATGAATCTTCTCCTTTGTAGTGGAAGAAGTCAAAAGATAGCCCAACTATCCTACATAGAGGAGAGCTGACACACAAAGTTTAACCAATTGACTAAATTTTTATTTTTAATTGGGTTCTTAATTTGGTTTCAAAGAGTGTTACTGTGCTTGTTTATTGATTTCTATATTTTTACTGGTTGAGTTATTTAGTTATTTTAATTGTGTGAGCTACCCAGTTACAAAAGTGACATGGGCAGCTATGCACATTAAATGAATAAATGAATGAATAGATAAATAATATTTTTAAAAAGGAAGGAAGGAAGGAAGGGAGAGAGAGAGAGAGAGAGGGAGGGAGGGAGGGGGGGAGGGAGGGAGGATTTCCATTTTTCCTCAAGAAGCAATTGTATATCACACAATTAAGTGTATTTCCTTGCTCCCCCCAAAGTATTTTGCACACAAAAAAATATGTCAGGATTTATATTAAATTAGAACACTGTTTTGTAATAGGTTTATTTTCTGTGGAGGAATACTTTTTGCAGCTTATTCAGATATGCGATCCTGCATTTGCAGTTGCTGAACGAATCTGTGCAGTCTAACCCAGACACAAGTTAATTACCTAAGTAAGTCCTTAGTCATGGATTTGTTGGCTTTGCACAGAGTATATGGTCCTTGTTTTTCAGTGCTATAGGTTGTCAATTGTGGAAAGTGGCTGGGGCATGGACAGGAAAAGAAGGGTGTGGATTTTGCTTGGCTGTAAATATGCCAATTGTGTTAAAGGGTTAAAAAAATGGAAATGATCCACCCACCACCTTGTTCTCTCTTCCTCCCCCCACCCCAATAACATTTCTTTAATGTGCAGATGCAACCCTCTGTTCGTCCCTGTTTGGATTTTGTTTTCTGTTTGAAGAATGAAAACTGGCTGGATTTTATTTGTGATTACTGTTCATTCTGCTATAGATGTCCATTTTTATAGTTGTATCTCTAATGAGGAGTTTTGAAAAAAAAAGATTGTGAACCTGTGGAAAGAGAGACAAAAAGGAGAAAAGAAATCAAAGATTAAAGAAAAAAAACTAAGTAGTTTAAAAGGAAATGGCAAAGTGAAGAAAATCATTGGAAGAAGAAAAAGGGATAAAGAGAAAAAAAACTGGGTAAATCTCAGCCAGCCAGTCATGCTCAGACTCGTGAGCAGATGCTGTCAATTCCATCATAAAAATAATCTACTTGTGTAGATGAGCCTAGATGCGATAAAGTTTGGAGTTATTGACACCTGTTTGAATTTTCTTTTATACAGATAGCATGATTAGCTCCGACAATCAAGTACAACTATCTACATTGATTTGTAATTGATCCACGGCAATTACTGATCATGTTCATTTAAATATAGGAGGCCAATCTGCAGGCCACACGCAATTTCCAAAGACCTTTTGTCTCACTTTGAAGCTACCACCTATGCCAATGGCAACCACCCAGCTTCTGCCCCCTTCCCACCGCTGCCCCTGCTGTCAAAGATTTCAATACAGAAATGCAATTTTTGGCTGTTAACTGCAGTGAGGAAATGGCCACATCTGTTCTACCACATTTAAAGTGTGGGCAGGAGCTTCGTGGATTTGAAAGGAATAAAGACATGAATGAGGTGAAAGTTGCAAGGATATATTAAGCCAATCATAGCAAAAGAATAATTCTGATTACGAAGCATAATATGGACAGGAAGTATAAATAAACAAGCAGTAACAAGACATGGCAACATTCAGTGAAAGAGAATAGATAAAGGATATGTGGCTGGCCTTAGCAAAACTCTCTGAAAAGCAGCAACACTCATGTGCTAAACTGTGTGAAAAAATGATCAATTAAGGAGGAGAAAGTTATAAAGGTTTGCACACACTATGAGGAAAAGCAAAAGGCTTAATTATTGTGCACTATATACAGGAAAGCACAGAAAAAAATGGGAAGGACTTCTTGAGCCTCTTTACCATTATTATTTATTGTTTATTTATTGGTTCAATTTATATGCTGCCCTTCTCTGGAGACTCAGGGCGGCTTACAATGTGTTAAGCAATAGCCTTCATACTTTTGTATATACTTGCTTAGTAGGGCTTTCGCCCCCCCCCAAGCGGTGTTCTTTTTCTTTTTTTCTTTATACAAAGTCAGCTTATTGCCCCCACAATCCAGGTCCTCATTTTACCTACCTCGAAAGGATGGAAGGCTGAGTCAACCTTGAGCCTGGTGAGATTTGAACTTGCAGTAATTGCAGGCAGCTGGTGCTATTTAACATCACTTTAGTCTGCTGCGCCACCAAGGCTCTTGCTGCATTACAGTGATCTTCCAAAATAGTAATACTGATTACTGGGTGGAGGAGAATACTACCGTACCATACAGAATTCTTTGGGGTTCTCCTTATCCCCCACAAAGATTGTTTGACATTTCAGAGGAAAAATCTCCTTTTATCTGCACCCGTCTAATTACACTCTTGGCCTTTTGCTTCTCAAAGAAAACTGGTTCCCCTTCTTTCAATTCTAGCCTGCAGACTTTGTTCTACCTGAAGGCGTCTGCCCGGGGTGTCAAAAAAGATAATGATGATAAAAACCTAAAAGGGGCTTAATTGCACATCTCAGCTTCATCTAGATCTACCAGACATCCAGCAAATGAAGGGCATGTCTGGACCTGTTGCTTTTCATCCTCATGTCCTCCCTCCAGCAGGCATAGCTTTAAAATCAAATATTGTCTGGCTTTCTAAGTGTCTTGATTTTTAAAAACATTTTGGACTGTTTTTACAACAGTAGTCATTCAAACTTTCTTGTATTGTGACCTTGTCAATTGTCTGCTTCTTTCTCTTCCTTGATCATCAACAGACTCAATTGTCTAGACTTACATTATTTATTTTATGATTCTAGCTATTGGCTTCAAATTCTGATCACTGGAGTCTGTAGATCGCATGATTCATTGTACGGGGAAATTTGGAAAGCATGTACATTTGATATCACTAGTGTATGTTTTTGAAAATAAAGATTTCTTGGACAAAATAATACAATTGAAAAACCTTTTCTGATGCTCAAAAAATAATTTTATATACATGCAGGCCTTAGTAACTTTTTGCAGTTTTGTGTTGTAGTTTTTGTCCCGTATGCCAAAAAGTTAAATAGCTTGTATGTCTTCCTTTTCTCTCCTCCTTTCTAATTGTCATTTGCCCACTTGATAACCCCAGCTTCATCCCATTACTAAATCTATTTTATTTTGTCCAAAATATTTTCTAAAAAGTTTCTGCTTTGGAAGCCTTGGCCATGGTCCACTGTCCCACTGAGTCTATTACTTTCTCAGCTCTGATTTTTCACAGAGGTCAAGCCTGTAGCCTTGTGACTGGCAGAGTCTTGAGGAAAGGTCACAGTTGGAGGCACAATTGTAAAGCTCAAAGGGATAAGCCTTCTCCCTGCAACAGGACAGTTAACCTGTTTAACACTTGGAATGTATGATTTTCTCCAGCTGTCAATTCTAAATGGTTGGGGTACAGTCTAAGAAAATCTCTGAGATTTACATCTCTATGCAATTAAGTGAAATAAGTCAAAAATAAAAACACATGCAGCAGATGGCTAGTAGCGCTCAGAAAATCCATCCCTAGCGCAAGGAGCCAGTGCCATTTATACAACACAGTAATAGCTGCTTTATTGCTGCTGAATGCTGTGCTGGACGTGGGCAGATGGTGTCTCCTGCTCTTTGGGAGCCCATTGTGAAACTGATTCTTTTAATGGTTCTATGGCCACCAAGATGCAGTCATTCTCACACTAATTCAGACTCTTTGCGGAAAGGTGGGTCTACCAGAACATTTGCGAATTCCAATTTAAGGAAAAGAAGTCATTACAATCCTGCTTCTTGCAGAACCCTGAGAGAGAGAAAAAAGATATCTTTTATAAAATACGCAAAACAATTTAGGATCTTTGTTCTTACTTTATGAAGGGAAAAACCCGATACTTTTGTTGAGCTGAAGTTAAACACATCAATTGTGACATCAACTTTTAGAGCTACCTTACCTGCAGAAAAACAGTTTCCTCTCTGTTTATTGGCATCTATGAAACTTGTTTAAGCAATCAAAAGGAAGCCAGTTCTATCAAGGCAACAAAGGCCATGACCAGCAGTCCAGTTCATTCACCTGAACAGCTTGAAAAAAGTTTCTTCAGTTCCCATAAACCAAATGTTCATAGGTGACAGGAGTTTGAAGGAAAACAAATTACTTGGTGAAAACAGAGGAAGCTGGCAAAAGGCATCCCACTGTTTTCCCAAAACTAATTCTTTTGAATTTTCTCAGCTGTAGCCTAGATTTAGATGGGTACAAGTTTCTTAGAACATACCAAACAAGGCCAAACTCAACTTCCCTCAGTTGCAGGACATTTCTACATACAGGTATTTTTATTATTACTAAGATTGAACAGAAATCTCCCAATCTGCTTCGTTGGCCAGATCAATGTACCAGGAATAACATGGTTATGATGTGATAGGACATATCGACATTTTCTGATGGCTTCTCAAATATAAAATAGGCATTAATGACTAGTAACAAAACAATAAAGGTACCACTACAAAACGTCTAAGCAAAAATTCAGTGGTTCAAGACGAACAGAACAAGGACATCCTACTTACCTTCAGCTACTCACTGTAGCTATGGTACAGAACACCATTTCTCTAAATCAAGTATATACTCTCTTTTCTGCCTTCTCCATAACCATGGAATAATACCTTATTTCACATAATAATCTTCATACTTTTTTCATAGAATCTGCCTTAGCTCAGACATTTAGAACTAGTTGAGTTAATTCCACAGAAATCATTCAAGGAAATTATTAATTAACTTTTTATTTTCATGGGAGTTAAACACACATAACTGCGAAACAGCAGATCCAACCTATTACTTGCAGAGTAGCTACATCAGCCTTTCTGGGGTTATATCTTGGTCTCTATCAGCTTATTTACTTAATATACGGTAGGTGGCAGTCTTCTAAGGCGTAATTTGTTACACATATAGTAAGTCTTTCTTTCATAGATTTTTGCTCCCTAAATTATTTTGCTCAACTACTTTTCTAGAAAACTCCAGTTTTCTACTACTGGAGAAGTATTTCAGCATTATTTTACATCATGCAAATCTGTCATAACATTTAAAAATATCTGGCCAATGCAAACAACATATGGGGGGGGGGAAATTCAGAACATCGTTGTCATGGTCATCATCATCTTAAAAGAAAAGTCAAAAATATTTAAACGTGTGTGTGTGTCTGTGTCTCACTGTGAAAATCTGGTTGCTTTTCCAAGTCTGGGTAGAGGGTGGTTACAGAGTTCCCCTATGTTGCTTCTTAATGATGTGTGTGGTTTTTTTCATCCAGTTGTCCTATGATTTATTTGGTAATTTTTATTGTTTCTTGTTTTTCAACTATATGCTGCCCAAAGTTACTTTGAGATGGGAGGCTTCCATATTACATACATATATAAATAACGGAATAAAAATTATATAAATGAATACAGATTTAATTGAGAAGTGATTTTAAGTGCAACTGGACATATATCTGAATGAAGTGTCAACAAAGTAGCTCTAAATAATGTTAAATAATACATTAAATAATAGGTACTGCCTGAGCTCATCTGGGCTCAGCCATGACAAGAGATGACATTAGATCTGCCTGCGAGCCTGAATAAAAAGAGAGATGCAGAGGCATATGTGAATTGGTCTCTGTTTCCTTCAGGCAAAAGCATAAACTGTCTCATGCAGAATTACTGAACTATCTTTCCAGTAATGTGGAAAGCACAGCTTTGAGTCTGGCAAGTATGACCATTAAAAAAAAAAAATCTTAAAGGAACATGGACTCAGGTGTCTCAGAAAATTATTGAAGACAGTAGCCGCAGAGTACAAGCAATTATAATGGGTGCTTATCAGCAGTTTTATTGAATGGTGTCATCAAAATTAACAATCAAAACCTATGTGGTGCACTGATCACCAGGTTATAACTTCTACTGAAAATGCTGTGTTACACAATCAAATCAGGAGAAGCTGCTACCTGGCGCCAAAGTTATTATGATGGTTTAAATGTTGATTAAGTTCCTAAATCACGTTGAAAGCATGTAGAACAATAATTTAGAATTAGTATTATTAACAGAGGGGTATCTTGAAAAGCTAAGTATTGTGCGATTCAGCTAAACCCTGGAGAAGAAGAGAAGCTATTTGGTTGATTTTGATGAATTTCTCTGGAGGTTGTTCGCTCTGTTAGGGCTACTATATTTCATCTCTGTGTATATTTATTAACTTTAATGATCACACAACTTAATACATAATTTTATTGATAATGTGAATATACAGATTTCAAAGAGATATTTCTATGACATTGGATGAAAATCTATCATCATTAATCATCACCATCACTATCACCATCATTTAATCCAGGGAAGAAGTTGCTGATTGGTTAATGCCAATTTTTATGTACTCTTTGCCTCTGGTTATTGATTGCTACTTATACAGTCACCATCTTCAGAACATTTGTGACAGCAATAGTTAACAAATAATATAAACACAATCTAATCACATTAATTCAGAGGCTACAAAATATAAATGAAATATTTTAGGGTGATGTCCTGCCACTATTTGCATAACAAGAAATAGCAAACTATTTACTAACTTGCCAGGGTCATTTTAGGAGATTTAAAGGGTGGAGCATTCATGATTTCACAGACTAACTGCTAAGCATGACGTGCTACTGCCTGTTTTCTTCTGTTCCTCATCAGCTTTGCCAACATTGCAACACTAAGACAGACAGACAAGATTGACCCAAAAACAATTTTTCTTATTAGAACTCTGACCACAGATTTTATTGCAGTTTGTCAGCAGGGATGATTTTTTCCATGGAGGATGTGTCTTGATAAGCCGTGATCCTGATCAGGACAAGTCATGGTCCTGATTTGCATCTCCAATGATGTAAAAAAGCTTGTGGAATCTTTACACTGCATGTTCAAACTATTTTATTTATTTTTCAAAAATACACAAGATTTTTAAAAAGAATGAAGTGCATATATTTTGTTTTATTATGAGAGTCACTATGGTAGATGGATGTATAAAATAGATGAGACGGATGGATAGATAGATAGATAGATAGATAGATAGATAGATAGATGATAGATAGATAGATAGATAGATAGATAGATAGATAGATAGATAGATAGATAGATATCTTTTCCCCTCCATTTCATAACTGGAACTGCAGGGAACATTCTTTTTCTTTCTTTTGATGTTCCACCCATCTTCAAGATAGTAGAAAACTAATCAGGCATAAAATGTGCTTCCCTCATCCGGTATTTTCCCGTATTTAATTGTGTCTGCTCTGACTCACTGTCAAATGGTACTATTCTGTATTTGCCACACATGATAAGCAAAGTATCTGGTTGATTACCCTGGCTTTGCTATGGTGCCTCTTTTGCACATCAGCATCCGGGGAGGAAAACTTCTGCATGTCTAGATGGTGTACCAGAGCAGGAATGTGCAGGATTGGCTGTAGGATTCGACATGTCACCTCTAAGCTCTTCTTCCCCTTCCCTATTCTTTCCTAAGCCATTCTGCTGTAAACTGAATGAAGTAAGCTGAATAAACTACAAAGGGAAGTTGGTCAAAACCAACACTTCTACACAGGCTTTTTCTCACTTTCTTTCCTCTCCTTAAGTAGGCAAGACAGCCAGCTTCCTTGGCACTACACATGTCCAGGAGTCAAGGAACTTATTATTCCATTTCCACTATTTCAACTAACAAGGGCCACGGAGTATAAGCAGGGATAGCTCTGATAGCTGAGCAAGCTGGCACTGCTGCACAATTCTGACTGACTATCTGCTTTCCGAATCTTTTAGAGGCAACAGCAAAATGATAGTCAAGATTCAGAGGGTGGAAGGATGGATGGGATTGCATTATTTGGAAAAAGCCAATAAAATGTCCTTTGATCCCATCCATCTAGTCAGTTTGATATGATGGCAGTACAACAGATTTATAGACCTTGTTTGGATACAGTCAACTCAAGGAGGAAAAATCTACTTCAACAGCAGTATAGCGAACTATATCAGACTGTCTTAGTGAGGTAACAGGACTGAAATAAGGCAATCTCCTCAGGACATGGCAAAGAAAATGTTTTGCCAGGCCAGGCAGGCAGGCATGAACTGTGCTAAGATGATCATGGGAAAGGGGCCATTTTAAAGGGTCTATAATGGAGGAACTTGGTTTCTCCTGTGATACTTTGTATAGTTTACTTTCACTGGTGTTGGCTCCAATTTATTCCCTTTCTCTTTCCAAATACGTTGGAGTTGGCAGACGTTTGCATAAGCTGTCATTATACTCCAGAAAATATGAGTTAGATCCAAAGTTACTCATACATAAAGGAGAGCCACTGAAAATAAATCAGTGGGGGACTTCTGGCTGATGTCCCATCGAGTGTGAGAAGTGGGTCTCCATGCTCTCACGCCAAATTCTCACCATTGGAGGACTCCAAAAGGAGCCAAAGCCAGCCTGTAGGGGTGGTGAAGAAAAAGAGGGGTGCCCTGCAGGTCGCAGAGAGCTACAACTCTCCTGCCTGACCCAGGGTTTCCTTTTCCCTCCTATCCACGAGATGGGACAGCCAAGGCAACAAAGAAAGTGCAGGAGTGGTGTAAATGAATAGTGATTGGAACTGGGTGAGATTATGCCTTCTTTACCTAGAACCTAACCCTAAAAGGGGAAAAAATCCAGGAAAAGAGATTCTTAGATCTATTTGTTAAAGCGGCGAATAACTACTTAGAGAATAATCTGTGACCCAGAAGAAAGGAACAAGAGGAGAAAAGTAAAAAACTTTTAAAACACAGAAAATTGGACGTTTAAACTGGATAGGTGCTGGCTTGGGAAAGGCATTTTAAAATGCTGGAACTATTTACTTAAATAACTGATTTGGCTTTTATAAATTGAATTAAATTTGGTCAAATAAATGTCAGACTGGAGACATTGAAACTGAAGCAAAGAGCACAACCTAGTGACAAATGGAAAATGTACCATACCCCTACAAGTCTGGGAAAAATTTGATAAAAGAATTAAACAACATCTGGAGGACTGTGGTGATAGCTACTTTTCTATTTTTACCTACCTTATAATTACTGGAAGTTTAACTCTGAGAACAAAAATCCTGAACTACCTAAAAGGAACTGACTGATAAATCCTAGGATATTTTTTTTTTTATTTTTAAATTTGATTTATATGCCGCCCTTCTCTGGAGACTCAGGGCGGCTTACAATGCGTTAAGCAATAGTCTTCATACTTTTGTATATTTATACAAAGTCAGCTTATTGCCCCCACAAACTGGGTCCTCATTTAACCTACCTTAGAAAGGATGGAAGGCTGAGTCAACCTTGAGCCTGGTGAGATTCGAACTTACAGTAATTGCAGACAGCTGGTGTTAATCACAATGCTTTTAGTCTGCTGAGCTACCAGGATATAAAGAACTATGATTATTGTACTCTCTGAGTACTCTCTGAGGAGCAACTTTAGGACTGAATGTATGGTTTTTGGACTATTGAACAAGAGTGGGACTTATTAAAATAAGATGAGATGCTCCTTCAGGGGGAAATGAGTGGACATTTACAAGAAATGGCATTGATGTTCCAGAATATTAATGATACTATGACAAAAAACCACAGGGAGATAAGGAACCTAATAGATGGGAAAATAGAAAATGTTTCACAAGAGACAATAAACAAAGATCAAAATGTCAGGGAAAGGAGAAGACAACAGAAAGAATGGAGGAAAAGATAGAACAGAAAAATCAGCAAATAAAATAAGAAGAGAAGGAGGAAAGGACAATAAAGATAATACAGTAATGACTGATGAAATAAATCAAGGGAAAAAATCTTAAAGAGATTTAAAAATGAAATCAGATAAGCAGGAAGATACCTTCAAAAGGGAGGTAGGGCTTGGGTAGATACATTGGAGGACTGGCAGCATAAGATGGTAGAGATGGAAGAAATATTTAGACTAGATAGAGATAAAGATCCAAGAGAGGAATAGGGAAGGCAAGCCAAAAACGAATAAGAATTGAAGTTTTAAAATGGGCAAAAGATGATGGACAGAAAGGAACTGTCTTAGAAACAAGAAATAGGGAGGTTATTAGTAAACACATTTTTATATAATAGAATAAAAATAATAACTAGATGGGAAGACCAGAGGTTGAAAGATGGTATTACTATATATGTTCAACTAATATTGTGATTGGCATTAAAATGGCATACTGAAACATTGAACAATTAAATATTGAAGGATTATATTTACTTACAAATATGTGTATCAATACTAAGATTACAAAAGCTTGATTAACATAACAAACATTATTAATATCATTATTGTTATTTGGATCAACATGAATGACACCTAGATGCCACACTGTTCATGCATTGATGTTGATGTACTGTATATCTAAAAATAAATAATAATAATAATAATAAAATAAACCAGTGGGATGATGAAAATCTCACTATTGTCACATAATATACACTATCATTATTGAATCTGGATCCCATTCTATGTTTCCATGTCCTTCATGAAATCGTAATTTTTTTTATTTATTTTTTAAATTTGATTTATATGCCGCCCTTCTCCGGAGACTCAGGGCGGCTTACAGTGCATTAAGCAATAGCCTTCATACTTTTGTATATTTATACAAAGTCAGCTTACTGGGTCCCCAATTTACCTACCTTAGAAAGGATGGAAGGCTGAGTCAACCTTGAGCCTGGCAAGATTCGATCTTACTTTAATTGCAGACAGCTGGTGTTACAGTGCTTCTTTCTGTTGAGCTAAACCAGGTTCCTGGTAATACATTCTTAATAAAGTAATTTTTTTAATAAAAAGGAAATCGTTTATCATGGTGAGGCTGTTAAGTAAATAGCATGAGGACAGATCATACTGGGGCATATAAACCTGAGTGCCCACCACCCAGACCCAGAAGCAAAGAGTAACAGGGGCTCAATTGCAAAAATAGACAAGCCGCAGCCTGGATCATGTAGGGTCCTGCACTCTTTCCTGTTATTTCCAAGTTCCCAAGTTTGGGGCAACATTTTGTAACATGTTTTTTTTTTTTAAAAAACCTAAATAACAAATTTATTGCCGGTTTGTGGGGGCAATAAGCTGACTTTGTATGAAAAAGAATACTGCTGGGGGTGGGGGCAAAGCCCTACTAAGCAGGTATATACAAAAGTATGAAGGCTATTGCTTAATGCATTGTAAGCCGCCCTGAGTCTCCAGAAAAGGGCGGCATATAAATTGAACCAATAAATCGAACCAATAAATATTAATGTATCCAGAGCCATTCAGTGGGAAAGAAAATATAACCTGCACCAGCTTAAGGTTGTTCATATTTCACAAACTCTCTGACACTGAAACACAAACTGAAGAGCCCTGGGGTAGATTCAATCTTGGCTGTGCTTACACAACTTGAAAACTCAGAGATTTATCCCTTTTGTACCCCAGGTCTCCTTAAAGCAGCTCGGGTGATATATAGAAGGTTATCTAGCCTCTCAACAACTTTCTGAATTAGTTAATGAGGGTCCCAAGATCACCCAGAGGCCTTCATGGCCAAGAAAAATTTTTAGTGCAGGGTTCAGCCAAATAAACCTAAAATATACATCCAGCATATACATTAATGGTGATTTTGTCAATGCCAGACAAAATCTTCAGTTGATGCTCCAGTTCTTTTGGGATTGTGTCCAAAGCGCTTATTACTATTGGTAGTATCTTTGCTTTCTTTTGCTACTATCATTTACTTTTGTTAGCAGTCTTTGTGTTTTGTGGTTTTCTCCAGTTCTTTCTCTTCTATTCCGCTATCTGCAGGTACTGCAGGTACCTGCAGGTATACTGCAGGTACCACTATTCTGATTTTTTTGTTTTTCTTCTCAACAACTGTTAAGTCTGGGGTATTATGTGTCAGGGCTTATCTGTTTGAATTCTAAAGTTCCAGAATACTTTAGCTTCTTTCTTCATTTTCTAGTACTTTGTCTATTTTGTGTCTGTGCCAATTAAATTCTTGCTTGCAGACAAATCGTATCTCTTGTAGATATTCCAGTGCACCATTGTTGCTACTTTGTCATGCTATTATTTGTTGTCAGCCCATGCAATCTTCTTGCAGTAGCTCCTTAGGTGGTCCCCTGTTTTTCTTCAGTTTTGCAGAGACAGCATTTGTTGTCTGTTGCTATCTTTTTAGCTCTGACTTTGCATGTATTTGTTCTGAAAGCTTGGTCTTGTATGGCCAGAATTTAGTACCCCCCTCCCAGTCTCTTCCTTCAATTTTTCTGCTTTTAGCCATTGCTTGATCTTGTTGTTATCTACTTTGCTTCCTATTTTTAATGTACTGGCCATATAATATTTCGCCTTGCTATGTCTCTTCTCTATTCTTCATTTGGTCTTTTTTGTAAGTCAGTTTGGTTTCTCCAGTATTCAATAAGCCTTCATGATACGCTAGCTTTACTGCATGTTCTTTCCTGCCCTTCAGATATTCTTCCAATGAATTTTCTTCTTCTTCAACTATCTAGTATACTTCCAACATTCCACATCCACATATACTCCTTGGTTAGTAAAGTCTGCCAACATTTCTACATGAATGTTGTTGTTATTATTTATCCATAATTAAGGCCAACCATTCTTCTTCCCTTGGGAGGCCACTGGAGAGCTTACAGACAGGAGATGTTCCCTGCTGTCAGACTTACAGTCTCAAAAGACATTGTTCCAGAAAAAAGGAGAACAGTAATACTCAAGTACCAATTAAAGTTTTATGTATCCTATAATATCAGCTGTGATGCAGCTGTAATGCAGCTGGAGGTTATCATGACTAAATAGAATGGAAAATAAGAGCTTTGCTATCTTGCTCTGCAAACCTTGAACTCCATTGCTTCATATGGCATTTGGGCAGATGTGTGGGGCTATTTTTTATTTTTATATTCCACAGTTGGAAAGGCAAATGGCTCGCTGGACTGTCAGGTGATTTCCCAACATCAGATGGTGAGCAGCAGCTGCCACTTTCCTTGTTTGAAGCTGCAAAGGCTGGCAGAGGGTGTGGAAAGGATGTCAGGGTGTCAGAGCTTTGGAGCAAAGAAAGCTAAGAGAATGAAGTCACCGCAACAGGAAATGTTGTCTGCCTGTCCATCTGTCTGTCAGCAATGCATTCTGAGTCAATAAATACCAGTCAAAATGTGTGAGCCCTGCTGAGCCACAAGCTGCTCACTGTGTTGGGAGAAAATAAACTGTGATTTGGGAGTATAAAAGACTGTGGTGCCTTCTTCAGAGCTGCCCTGTATTGGGGTCCCAATCAAATAATATTCACTTCTTTTAAGTTCTTCAGCTTTGCATGAATAGGATGACTTTGTCATAAGGAAATGGAGAGGGGGTACAATTTCCATAATGCCTGCAATTTAGACCCAGGTCATCCTCATTCAACCACTTGAAACAGTCATGCAACAAAGCGTATGGTACTCAGAATAGGTAACTCTTAGATAGCTGGGAGATATACATTTTTGGCCTTTATTTCTAATGAGTGCAGATTCAAGGAGAAGAAGGTCATGAAGATACCACACATGTAAGGCTGATATTTTCCATCTTTCACCCATATTGTGGAAGAGGGATGTTGGTTTGCTATTTTAGGTGCTCTTATATTGTCCAAAGAATAGTTGCAGGATTTGGGTATGGGTAGTCTATAGAAAAGAAGGACTAGGGTGACATGATAGCAGTATTCCAGTATTTGAGGGGCTGCCACAAAGAGGAGGGGGTCAACTTATTTTCCAAAGCACCAGAAGGCAAGACAAGAAACTAATCAAGGAGAGAAGCAACCTGGAATTAAGGAGAAACTTCCTAACGGTGAGGACAATTAACACTGGAACAGCTTGCCTTCAAAAGTTGTGAGTGCTCCATCTCTGGAGGTTTTAAAGAGACTGGACAGCCACTTCTCTGAAATGATATAAGGTATCCTGCTTGAGCAGGGAGTTGGACTAGAAGACCTCCAAGGTCCCTTCCAGCTATAGATCTTATAAAGTAATTTTCACATGGCAACATTTTAAATATAAGACCCTCTCTTATATTGGTAGGTAGGTAGGTAGGTGGGTATGAAGGAAGGAAGGAAGGAAGGAAGGAAGGAAGGAAGGAAGGAAGGAAGGAAGGAAGGAATAGATTGAAGGTAAAGGATATTATATCCAAAAGGAATGACTTAGAAAGGGCCAAAGCCACCTTCTTTACCTCTGTGCATTCCTTCGCTTTGAACTGTAGCAGTTTCCCTGCTTAGTTCAAAAATATTACATTTATTTCAGCATTTATTTGTCGTTTGGAGTAGAAATTCCTGCTGTATTCAGTTGGAGAAATCCAAGTACAGCACAAAATATCCATCACTTTCTTAAAGGTTTTCCAGGCTTTGCTGTTCTGGTCAAATAGAAGAATGAAGAAGAAAGAAGATGCCACAGACATTCAACATAAAATAGACAGCATTCAACAGAGAAAATCATGGTATTTCCAACATCTCTGGTTACTCCTAGAAAGGCATCTTCCCTATCCAGAGCCCCACTTTGTCTTGAACATATAGACAAAGAAATTATGCTCCCCTTCCACCATTTCTCCAAAATTTGATTGATGTTATTTATCAGTCTGAAAAGAGAAAAAAGAAAAAAAAAGGCAGAAGTAGGGAAAAAAAGAAACTTTGGAAGAAATCATGTGATGGCTGATAAAAATATGAGTGAACAAACCATGCCTTTCTCAAAGTAAAGTTTAGTGATACAGGAACCAGAGTTTAAAGAAGTGTTTTTTCAAAGTTGGCAATTTTCAGATACATGGACTTCAACACCCAGAATTCACTGGGAAATTCTTGAAATGTTCTGATCCCAAAGGCTAAACAAAATCCACTAACGACCTTACTCAGTATGCTGCTAAAAATTATATGCAAATAGTGACCATTATACTTTTTTAAAAAAACTTACACTGGAAAGAAAGAATTTGCATTAAAAAAAGAACCTTGAACCATAGATGTCAGTACAAAAAGCTTCCGAATGTTATAAAATATTGCAAGTGTAACTGGCTGTGAAATTTATGATATTTTTAAATGTAGAAAAAGACCAAGCTAGACCAAAATATTTATTACAAAAAAAATTATAGAACTGAGTCCCAAAATTCAAGGCTGAGTGCAATAAAACCCTACGATGCTGGCAAGCCAAGCTAAAATGGGATATAGCGAGTGCATGCTCTTGAGAATGAAAATATATTTTATCTGGCATATTTGGAAAGGAAAGGATCCTGCTAGAGCAGAGTTTTTCAAACTAGGCAACTTGAACATGTGTGGACTTCAACTTCCAGAATTTCCCAAGCAGCATCTTGAACAAAGTATGGAGGATTTTTTATTGTTTGTTTGACTCTTACAAGATAAACAGGGATTCATGGTTTATCCTTTCTAAAGAAGCCAGATTTGGAAGCTAAGTACAAAACATGGTTCACAGTTCTAGTGAAACTAACCACAGATAGCATTTCAGTGGTATTATGTACTACCCCAGCAGGAATGGCAGATAAATAATTTGCTACCATCCTGCTTATATCCTTCTGAATTCTGGCTCTGTGTGATGTGTGAATGTGGACATAACTGAAAACATCTGAGAAAATAAGGGCTCACAGTGTGTGGTTTCTGCATGTGTTCTTCTATGCAAATTTTACAAAATAATAGTCCTATTAGGTGCTTCCAAGCACAGGATTTATTGTGAAGTTGTCCTGACTCAAAACATGGAATTTTAGGAGGGACTGAGATGATGTAACTCCCCTGTGTTTTTTGCTTTACTTCTTTAGTCATTTTTATTCCATAAGATCAGCTAAAAGGAATAAACAAATTGTTGCAAAACATTTTTTGATTGGTAGCTTTAGGAACCACCCATCTGGAAATACATTATTATCTCAATCATAATAGTAATAGCAATAGCACTTAATATACCACTGTGCTTTACAGCCCTCTCTAAGCGGTTTACAGAGTCAACCTATTGCCCCCAACAATCTGGGTCCTCACTTTACCAACCTTGGAAGGATGGAAGGCTAAGTCAACCTCGAGCCTGGTGAGATTTGAACTGCCAAACTGCTGGCAGCCGGTGATCAGCAGAAGTAGCCTGCAGGACTGCACTCTAACAACTGCGCCACCACGGCTCAGTAAACTTCCAGCTTTCCATTTCTAAAATGGCGGTACTGGACTTTTGTTCCTTCAGGGTCATGTTGTTGAAACAGAAGATGTTATCTGTGGATAGGCACATCTTAGGTAGGCTTGGCATGACTGTGAATGTCATATGTGCTATGTGTGTATAACATCTATATTATAGTCACTTGATATTGGAGCTGTGGCCTCAAGGCTTAGCATCTGGCGACCACTGCATTTGGTTGAAACAGTTGTCTGTAATTTCAAAGTAATTGTCTGGGAGCATTCTAGTTGGTTTGATTATTTCTTAGGGTGCATTTTCCTCCACAGTTATCAATTGTGACTGGAACTGGCTTCTGACCCCAAAGGTTTATTAGCTGCTCTGGCAGATATTCTTTGTCTAGACCTAATTTAGGGCTTTGCTTGATTTTAAAAGAAGTGAAACAGGTGGCTTTCCCCATTGATGTGTGGATGGACTTTGTACTTATTCTTGAGTCAGCCGAAAACAACTGGTGTGACGCTATTTCAAATCCCTATCCTGCCTCTTTTGCCATTGACTTCCCCCAGAGTGATGTAGCCTAACAGATTCCATGCACCTTGGAGACTGTTGATTGTCCAGGGGCTCTAAAGTTAGTGCATGGGGACAACTTAATCCTATTTCGCTCATAGATTGGAAGATTAAGCAAATACTATGAGGCAAGTCATGGCAGAAAGAGATGTTGCTAGAGCATGTTTGTGCCATAGTTTATTTTATTTATTCAATTTATATTCAGGCTTTATCATATACAAATTAAGATGATGGACATCAGGGGTCCCCAACCCTGGGGTCGTGGCCCACTGCTCAGCTATGGCCTATTTGGAACCAGGCCGTGTGAGCAGCGGACCAGTGTGAATGCATGCACATGATGGCCCGCCGCACACACAAGTTGAGCTGCATGCATATGCCAACCCGCCAATCACGCAGCCCCATTCTGGTTCCCCTCTCCCCCACCCACCTGGGCCACCAAGCTGCAAACGGGACTTGGGGACTGCTGATGTACATAATGCTCTTATCTCCCAATCACTAGTCAGGTTCCATGCCTATGGGAGCTCTAGAACTCCCAGTCTCCCAATCCATTAGCTTAATGGTTCATAATCAGTGGGAATGGCTTTATAAGAATTTCTAGGGAAGCACATTAGCATCCACATTCATCTCTTTTTGACATCAGGCCAAATTATCCTCCTCTCCCAGACATTTTTTCTAGTTTTGTGGTCAGCTTGACTTTTAAGACTTGTTCTACATTAGGAAAGTGGATTTATTCATTTCATTTATTATTTTCATTGGATTACCCTTCTGTCCGCATTTTAAAAAATATATACAATAAGTTTAAATTTGCTGAGCAAATTTGTAATTCTCTTAGGGAACTTCTATTAGAAATGTAGTGGGGAATTTAAATGTGCTTCTCTGCAACTCAAAAGCAACTTGAAGTGGACAGGCCAATTATTTTACCTTTCTGCTGACCTCATAATGCTAAACACATAATAAACCAATCAGTGCCACCCTTTCAACTACCTGAGAACCTAGAAAAAAACCCTCATCTTTCAACCAATCTAAATCCTAACATTGGGAGGCAAAAATGAAACTGGGATGATCTAGAATAAGCTATTAAATCTTAGGTTCAAACAATGAATGGGGGGCTTGAATATGAACAAAATGTGCTTGAGTTATATCAGTAAGCATGAATATTAAATAGTGATTGTAAGTACGAAGCATATAGTCAGTATGATCAATATGTAAAATTCTTCTCTAGAGTAGGAATATTGGGGCTCATGTAACAGGAAATTAGGATTACTGTATCTGGGCTGCAAAACTCTGGACAAGCACTGGATGGCAGTAAAGTGCATCAGATGGGTGTTACCCATCAGATAGAGTTACCTTATAACTCTATGTATGTTATGTGAACATACATCGTTTGCAGAGCTCTTTCTGCAAGAACAGGCAGGAAATCTGGATACCTGCCCAGTACCTGAATTCCCTCCTGACCAAAGTTTACTTGCTTCGCATTTCACAAAGGCGATCTAGATAGTCCCAGCCCTCAGCAGCCAATTTCAAAATGTGTTGAAAGTAAGTCAAGATGTTGCAACTAAAAGGGCCTGTAACTGTACTAATTGTTGACAGTTTCAGTAGCTGAGGGGGAATATAAAGACTGGGGAAAGGAAGCTGTATCCTCTTTATTTCAGAAAATAACGGGCCAGTCCAAAGCAGCAGGAGTGATAATCTGGTTGGCAAAACAAAAGAAAAACTCATACTACAATTTGTTTGGGTCAGCATATTGTATTACATTTCAGGGATTCAAAGTATTTCACACATAATCCGATTTCACACATCATCATGTGCTTAGTCTGATTGGACTTCATGCAATACATAGGTCCAGCTATATGATTTATAACTTAGCTTTATGTAAAAACTCAGCTATTATGGCTTTTTCAAAAAACCATGTTTAAAACAAAACATGGCTGTCTTGTAGGATAATGTTTTGTAGACAGACGACAGAGGAATCTCTTCCTGAATTCTGGAAGGCAAGTGATTGATACTATATATATTATAAAAACAGAACGAGAATAGCTTGACTAACGGCAACTCTGCACTTCAGCTTGGCCCATCACTGCTAAGGGCCAACCACTGTTTCCTGAGTGTAGAAATGGATGATGTAATCTTTTCCCACCCCATTGAAAATGCACCCTGTGCCCATGTTTTCCAACCTTGATTCAAAAGGGTTGTTTTCTGACCTGACTCATCTTAAGCCATTCAAGGTAAATGGTCTCCAGTACTTCATTCCATTCTATTAGCAGCCCTGGTCTGATTGGCTGTGCTGTCATGCACCCAATCATTGGCCTATGCCAATGATGGCTAACCTTTTTGCTGTCATGTGCCAAAAGCGGGGGGAGCGGCGGGGGGTCACACGCATGCATGCCCACACCCATAATTCAATGCATTCTGCCCCCCCCACACATGCGCATGTGAGCCCCACACTCCCCCTGCTTTTGGCACACGATGCTACAGTGGGCCCGGTAGGCCCGTTTTTTCGCCCTCCCCAAGCTCCAGAAGCTTTCTTGAAGCCTGGGGAGGGAGGAAACAGCCTTCCCCACATCCCCAGATGCTCTCCAAAGGCCAGAAATTGCCCATTTGCTGACTTCCAGTGGGACCAGAAGGCCCGTTTTTTCGCTCTCCCCAGGCTCCAGAGCCTTTCTAGGAGCCTGGGGAGGGCAAAAATGGCCTTCCCCACCTCCCCCGGAGGCCCTCCAGAGGCCAGAAATGACCCATTTCCCGACTTCTAGTCCCAACGGAGCTGAACTAGGACAATGCTCGTGTGCCCACTGATATGACTCCGCATGCCACCTGTGGCATGTGTGCCATAGGTTCGCCATCATGGGCCTATACCAATATTTCATCCTGGGCTATTGGGCTGCTATGTTCTTCACTTTAAAAAAAAATCTTGCAAGCTGATTCAGTGATGCCCCTTGAAATTAATGAACTATCTTCAAAGCCTTAGAAGTTCAGACTCCATTCAAACATTACATGTCCCAGTGGGCAGGCACCCTTTTAGTTTCTGTCAAGGCTGTGTGAACCTGCTCCCTTTGCTTTCCCATCTCCTACAAAACTGCTGCAAAGTTTCCTTTCATTTTCTTTTCTTAAAATATCTAAAATTGAAATATAAGTGCATTGTTTCTAGGAAGCTGAATTATCCATTCTTCTTTACATGATTTTTTTTTTTTTGGAGCAACAGAGGAACAGAGGCACCAAAGAACAGCCTATTTATTCTTGCTTTGATTATTGTATATTGCATCAGAGTGACAATGCTGCAATAACTGGGGGTGGGAAGAGAGAAAAAGGGTCTGCTTTAGGAGATAAAGTGGGAAGGGGTTGCAAAAACAATGTATTCAAAGTTCTAGGAAAGCCAAGGAAAGAGCTTACTAGGGAAGAATAATCCCTCAAAAAACACACACTGGTAGATCAAGCCACACAAGAACCAGCCAATGAACTTGCCTGGAGGGGAATGGAGGGGAAGGGCAAGCAGCAGGAAAACAACCAATCAGGTGTTCTGGTGGCCATAATCCAGACTGATCATCAGCCCAGCCCTGTTGGCAACCCACTGCACTGGAAACTGGAATTTCTGAAGTTGGCTTAAAACAGCTTAAGTTGCAGGACAGAATTGCCTAAGACTGCTTGGCTTTCAAGAATGAAGATTATATTTGAAAACAACAATTCCCCAAATTTTTACTCCTAGGCCTTATGTTGCACACATTCTTATATGGAATATTAGGGCTCTGAGCTGGGTGTAAATCTTCACAGCCAATGGTGGCAATTTGTATGCATTTCCAAGTCCTAGTTTTGAAAATGATGTTTAAAAATCCAGAAAGAGTGTGCGCCTATATATACCCATATAAATACTTCTAAGAACATGGATGGTGCTTGCTGAATCGTGATCCTTCTTTGCAGCCAGGTGATTGTTGTACGGTCTCCATAAGGATATAGTTAAATCAAGCATTAAGAGGGTTGCATTTTAAGAGGAGGAAAATATGTCAATCACAGTTTGCCTTTGACAAAAGGAAATTCCTTGAAACTGAGAATGGAGAGGGAGGGAGAGTGTCTCGTCATGTGGGTGGCCAGGAAACTAGAGGCCACCCTAGTACGAGAAGAAGAGAAAGTTGGAGATTGGGGGGGAGGGGGAGGGGGAGACTCACCAGACTAAATTCTCCTCCGTTGCTGTGAGGCGTTCACACCAAGCCTTGTGAGAATATTAACAAGGTTACCGGAGCGGGCCCTTTAGCCTCAGGAATTATTGGTGAATATGGAACTATATTTGCACAAACACAACCAGATGCAGGCTGCTAAATGTGCTGCAGATGTGAATAGAGTTGGAGAGCATCACTTTATGCATGTGCGTTACACCTCTAGCCCTCTTTTTGCTTGATGTTCACCTCAGTAAAGACAACACAGAAGAAACGGAGAGAGAAACAGACAGCAAAAGTTCTACGAAATCTGAATTTAGGGGTCTGTTACAAGGTCATTCTTTTCTGGAACAAGTAATGTAACCCATGGGAGCAGACACATTACTTCAGAATGCATCTGTTATTCATTGTTGTATTGTGAGGTTGAAGTTTTCTTTGACATTCTTTTTCATTTCTCTGGTTCCTTAAAATCTATTTCTAAAAATACAGTACATCATCATCAGAAGAAGAAAAATCTCCCTATAGAACCTCTTCCTCCAATAAATACAAAATTTGGGCAGTGCAAAATTAGATTCTATTTGCATGACAGCATTCTGAAAATGTGTTATGGAGTTATTTTCTTTTTAGTCTTAGGATATTTTTGTATTAGTTTTTGTTTCAGTTCTAAAACCATTTGTTTTTTATTCCTTAAAACTGAGTAACATTTCCCCAAACTTTTACCTCAGATGCATTTTTTATCATAATTTTTCTGTGAATAATCATTTTGAGGAACTTCTCTGAACTGTTAAAGCACAGTGTATCAGGGTTCCAAGAAACACCCCCAACCGAATAAGACTCCGAGACCAGCAGTTCCTCAAGTTCCATTTTATTAGAGATGTCATATTGGCACATCTGGGAAAACCCAAATCTGAAAGCACCCCAGGTTTTCCCCACCCAAAGGAAAGTCAAAGTCCCTTCCCCTGCACCCACAACTCCATTACATGGCCCAATCAAACCACTGTCCCAACTGGAGATGTTTCCCAGTCACGCCTCTCCAGGTGCAGGCTGAACATCCTTTCCCAGAGAAAAGAATGTTATTTTGGCTATCTATTTCTACCCACTCCATGCAACCCCCCTCCCAGTTTCCCATAGCAGGCCTATGCACTAAATGTGGCAGCCCTGAAGATCCAAAGAGAAAGATGGCCTTCAGGGCTGACACAGTGTATACATATTTTATCAAACATAACATAACATAATTCTCCTGTCTTAATCCAATCCACTACTGTAAATGGAGAGTACAGCTTTATTCAGAATTAATTGAGCCAAAACTCCTCAGAAGATCATTTCCTCGGATACTACCTGATTATGATCTTCTCCATTTTTTTTCATTTTTTATTAAATTTGTATACAGATAATATAACCCAATATATATATATATATATATATATATATATATATATATATATATATATATATATATATATATATATATATATATATATATAAATAAAAAAAAAAAACCAGCAAAAGACAGGCTAGTAATGCAAATTAAAATAATCAAAAATAAGGTAAGAGAACAACTGTCAGCTCTAGATGAATTCAAATCACCAGGTTGTGATGGATTACATCCCAGAGTTCTGAGAAAAATGGAAGACTCAGATCTCAGAAACTTTGAACAACATCTTTCAAAGTTCTTGAAGCACTGGGGAACCTGAGGACTGAAAAAGGGCTGATGTAGTTCCCATCTTCAAAAAAAAAAAAAAAAAAGTGGGGGGAACCAGATCCAGGAAATTACAGACCAATCAGCCTGACCTCAATACTTCGGAAATATTAGGAAGAGCTTGGAAAAGATAATCAAACAACAAATCTGCAAAAAACTAGAATCGAGAAAAGTTATAACCAGAAGCCAACATGAGTTTGTCAAAAACAGATTATGCCAAACAAATCTTATTTCATTCTTTGACAAAGTGACTAAATTAGTGGATCAGCGAAATGCTGTGGTCATATAATATACTTAGATTTCAGCAAGGCATTTGACATAGTAGAATACAACCTGCTTCTAGGAAAGCTAGAAAAATGTGGGGTACATTGCACCATCACCAGATGGATTTGTAACTGGCTGACAAACTGTACTCATGGAAGGAAGTGGGCTTTCCACATGGAAGGAAGTGGGCAGTGGAGTACTTCAGGGTTCCGTTTTAGGCCCAGTATTCTTCAATATCTTCATCAATTATTTGGATGCAGGAATAGAAGGTGAATTCATCAAATTTGCAGACAATACTAAGCTAGCAGGAATAGTCAACACCCCAGAAAATAGGCTCAAAATCCAGAAGGATCCCAACAGACTTGAACATTAGGCCCTATCTCACAAAATGAAATTAAATGTGGATAAAAGTAAGATTTTATGCATAGGCAAGAAAAACAATTTGTAGACTTCCGGTTTTGCTTGCCTCCGGTGAATGACGGTCCCTCTCCAAGGACCGCCAGCCCCGCCGTTTGTAAAGCCGCTTTGACTTTGAGAAGCGGCTTGAAAACTCCAGAATCTGAAGGATTTGAAGGAGGAGAGTAAGCAAGGTGCAGGTTGAGCCCCTGTGAGCCCCCAGAAGTTTGCTACTGGGGAGGAAACAGGCGCAGCTCCCTTTCAACTTGCGAAGACTCCGGACAGCGTGGGACGACTCTGCTTGTTGCAGAGCAAGCCGGCTGCAGCAAACATCTAAATTGATTCAAATCAACTTCACTAATTAGCGGATAAAACAACCTGAACCTCTAAACCAAGAAACTGCAAGTATTATTTCTTTTTCTGTGACTTCTCGATCTAAGCAATTCAGAGCGAGCGGAAGCGGCTTGAAAAGATGGCGCCGCTCCAGCGTTAACAAGCTGAGAGCGAAAGTGATTTTGCAAAGCTATTCAAACAAGCTACATTGTTGCGCTGCTTGTAGCAAGCAAACAAGAGAAGAGGGGGAAAATCCTCTTTTAAAATAAGTCTGAGCTCGCTTCAGCTTAACTCTATCATCACTCTGACTGAAACTGGGGGACTTTTTTAGAGGACTTTGTGGTGCTGGAAAAGGGAAAAGGATTTCCTTTTTCAAAAAATCTAATCTACGTGGCAGAATGGCTTCTAAAAAACAGGAAGGCAAGGCAGCAGGGGGGGATCCCCCACACACAAGCCTGATTTTTCTGCTCAGCAGAGTCAGAAAAAAGATTTTGATTTTGAAAATTTAAAAGAATTTATTACTCAGGCTCTGAATGATAATTCTCAAAAATCTCAAGGATCAGACTACCACAAACCTTTTTTGATATGAAAGAAGATTTGGAATTAAAAGATGTGTGGAGAATACATAACTCAAAAGACTTGGACTATACTTTTTTCTCTGATAGACATAGATCTTTTTCTAGGATAGATTTTATTTTATTATCAAATGATTTACTTGTCAAAACAAAAAGAACTAAGATTTTTCCAAGAACTCTATCTGATCATAGTCCAGTATGGATAGAAATTGAGACTGGAAAGATTGAGAGAAGATCATGGAGATTAAATGAAAATTTGTTTAGATATGAAAAAAATATAATAGAACTTAAAAAGCAGATGAAAGAATTTTTTGAAATAAATTTGGATAAGGGTACCTCTATTGAAATTGTGTGGGATGCAAGTAAAGCGTATATGAGAGGGGTACTCATCCATATGAACTCTAAACATAAATTGAACAGACAAAAGAAAAGATTTGAAATCGAAGCAGAAATAAAGAAAAAAGAAGTTACTTATTAAAAATCCAAAAGATGAAAGAATATGTGGTGCTATAAAACTTTTGAAAGATCAATTCCAAATGCTTATGGCGGAACAAGCTGCAACAAATTTACAATATGCAAAGCATAATACATTTTGTAATGCCAATAAACTGGGCAGATGGTTGGCCTATACATTAAGGAAGAAGCAGAGTATACGGACTATTGATAGTATTGATATTGGAGGGAAAGAAATTTTTCAACAAAAGTTAATTAAAGAAGTCTTTGTAGATTATTATACTAAATTATATGCTAAAGATGATATACAGAATGGACTTATAGAAAAATATTTAGAAAATAAAAGAGTTACAAAAATTACCAACCGGCAAAAGGAAAGAATGCATCATCCCATAACAGTTGAGGAGATAATTGCAGCAATTAATCAACTGAAAACAGCCAAAGCTCCTGGAACCGATGGCTTGACTGCAGTGTATTATAAAACTTTGCAAGCAGAAATGGTGGAACAACTCAGAGACTTATTTTGTAATATACAACAAGGGGGTAAAATACCCCCATCATGGAAAACAGCTTATATTTCTTTGATACCAAAAGAGCAAGCAGGTCCTAAAAAACCGGAGAATTATAGACCAATATCTCTTCTGAATAATTACTATAAAATTTACGCAAAAGTACTAGCCAACAGGTTGATGCCAGTAATTCAAGAGGTGATTCATGATGATCAAGCGGGATTTATAGAGGGCAGATATATGAAGGACAATGTAAGGCAAGTTATAGATTTAGTGGAATATCTTGAGAAGAATAAACAGATCCCTGCAGTGCTGGTTTTCCTGGATGCGGAGAAGGCCTTTGATAGAGTGGACTGGAATTTTCTATTAAAGACTTTAAAAAAGATGGACTTTGGGGATCAATTTCTACAGGCGGTTTCAGCAATTTACCAAGAGCAAAAGGCACAAATTATTATTAATGGATGTTTGACAACAGACTTCAATATTGAAAAAGGAACAAGACAAGGTTGTCCATTATCCCCATTGTTATTTATTTTAACACTAGAAGTCTTACTGAATACAATACGGGATTCAAATATCTTGAAAGGAATAGTGATAAGGCAAGAGGATTACAGAATAAAGGCATTTGCAGATGATCTGGTTGTTACCCTAACACAGCCGATGGAATCAATAATCCAGATGAAAGACATTATAAAAGATTATGGTATAGTATCAGGATTTAGATTGAACCAGAAGAAAACTAAGATGATAGTTAAAAATATGACACAAGATCGCAAACACAAACTTGAAAGGAGGGCAGGTTTTGAGATTGTACCAAAGGTTAAATATCTAGGAATTCAGGTTGCAGAATCAAATATGAAACTGTATCAAAATAATTATGAGGTGTTGTGGCGAGATGTACAGAAAGATATGGAGACTTGGAAAAAACTGCAGCTGTCTCTACTTGGAAGAATAGCAGCAGTTAAGATGAACATTTTGCCAAGATTTCTTTTTTTGTTTCAAATGATTCCGGTGCTTAAAAGTGATAAACAACTGAAAGAATGGCAAAGTGAAGTGAATAAGTTTGTCTGGAATGAGAAAAAACCGAGAGTGAAATTGAAAATTATGCAAGATGTTCCAGAAAGGGGAGGTCTTAAACTTCCAAACCTACAGTTATATTATGAAGCAGCAGCTTTGACTCAAGCAAGCGATTGGTTTGGAAGGAAAAAGACTGGAATATTGAATATAGAAAGTTTTGACCTTGAATTTGGATGGCATGCGTACTTATTTTATGAAAACAAAGTGGATAAAGTATTTAAGAGCCATATACTTAGAGATTCCTTGATGAGAGTTTGGAAGAAGCACCGATTCAAATGGGATTATAAAATACCGTTATGGCTGGATCTTGGTCATATTATGTGGAATACAAATATAATGTCACTCGGGGGGGGGGTTATATAAAGAAATTCTTTTTACAGATGCGGGCAGATGGCAACTCAAGACATTAGAGACACTGTTGGACGAAGGGATTAATCTAACTTGGTTACAGTATAATCAACTTCAACTGAGATGGAAAGAGGATCAAAAAACTGGTATTATGTTGCATGAGGAAGAAAAGTCATTGGTTAGACATATAAAAGAGAAAGGTCCAATGCATATTAAAAGGCTATACAATGTTTTGCTAGAAAGGGATTCAGAAACTGAATTGGTTAAAGATTGTATGATTAAGTGGGCACAAAATTTTGCAGAACCAGTGATGTTGGAAACATGGGAAAAAATATGGGTTCAGAATGTTAAATTTACACAATCGCAGAATTTGAGGGAAAATGTTTATAAAATGTTTTATAGATGGCATTTAGATCCCAAGAAATTGTCATGTATGTACCCTTATGTTCAGCCAAAATGTTGGAGATGTGATTGTTTAGATGCCACATATTATCATGTTTGGTGGACCTGTAAGAAAGTTAAGGCTTTTTGGATAAAAATATGGTGGGTTATGCAGAATGTTTTGAAGAAAAAAATTCAATTTTCTCCACAATTGTTTTTACTGGGTATAGTAAAGGGTTTTACATTGGATGAAACTAAGTTGATATTGTATATGATAACAGCAGCGAGATTATTGATAGGTAAATACTGGAAAAATGAAGCTTTGCCCACTATTGAAGAATGGACTTTGAAGATGGCTAGCTTTGCAGAGATGGCAAAGATTTCAGCATATCTAAAAGATCGCTCACAAGAGACTTATGAATGGGAATGGAAAAAATGGATAGATTATGTGCAGAACAAATATCAAACTAGGAAGTATCAAATAGCTTTTCATTGAAAGTATTATATGAAAATAGAAATGTATGAATTTTGTGAAGATGAAAAATTATAAGTGGGTTTGAGGGGTTCAGGTGTTACAAAAAGGGGATTTTGATGGGATTATAATCTGTGGAAGTCAGGGGGGAGGGTTAGGAGGGGTTTGGGAAGGTTAGGGTGGGGAATATGGGGTTGGGTTGGGGGGAAAAATGGGGGAAAAATGTAATTGTAAAACTTTTGCAATAAAAAAAAGAAGAAAAACAATTTGTACAGGTACAGACTGGGTGAAACCTGGCTCAATACCAGTAACTGTTAGAGGGATCCTGGAGTCTAGTGGACAATGACTTAAATATTAGACAACAGTGTGCAGCCGCCACCAAAAAAGCCAATGCAATCCTAGGCTGCATTAATAGATCTCAATAGACTCAAGATCACATGAAGTACAAAGTCTTAATAAAAGCACACTTGGAATTCTGTATCCAATCTCGGTCACCACAAAATAAAACAGATGTTGAGATACTGGAAAGAGTGCAGAGAAGAGCAATAAAGATGATTAGGGGCTAGAGGCTAAAATTTATGAAAAACGATGGTAGGAAATTGGGTATGTCTAGCTTAGTGAAAAGAAGGACTAGGAGAGACATGATAGCAGTTTTTCAAAATTTGAGGGGCTACCACAAAGATGAGGGGGTTAAGTTAGATGGTAGAAGGCAAGACAAGAACCAATGGTTGGAAAACTAATCAAGGAGAGAAGCAACCTAGAACTAAGGAGGCATTTCCTAATGGTAAGAACAATTAACCAGTGGAATGCCTTGCTTTTCAGAAGTTGTGGGTGCCCCATTGCTGGAGGCTTTTAAGAAGAGACTGGACTGCCACTTGTCTGAAATGGATAGGGTCTCCTGCTTGAGCAGGGGGTTGGACTAGAAAACCTCCAATGTCCCTTCCAACTCTGTTATTCTATATTCTATATCACTGTACATTTTGCTGCCTGATTCCAACTGATTATGGGAAGCTCACACAATAAAAATAACATCAACAACAAAATCAAAAGAAATACAAAAGTACAAAAATAACTACAAGACAGCAATCCAAACAACAAAGGAAAACAGAACATCACAGAGAATCTCATCCACCCTATCCCAATGTTTGACTGATTAGCCAGATTTTCGAGGCCGCCTGGAATGTCATCAAAGGGAGGCCATACAAGTCTTGGGGACCTCTGGAGGCTCTTCTGGGAGGCCACTCATGTGCTTGGTTTTTGTTCTTATTGATGGTGTACAAATAGATAGCCCTACATGACGATGCTCAAATGCTGGTGGCCCATTTTGCCCTGTGACCTAATCTCCGATCCACTAGTACTAATATCTAAAAGCAATGCTATGTTTAAGACCAAGGGCTTTTATTTGATTTCTGGAGTCTTTTTAATCAAATAAATAGCTATCAGAAAGCTTTCTTTTTCAGTTAGTTAATTCAGAAATATGACAAATAAAATATGATTTAGGCACATGACTCAACATATCTATATTATTTATTTATTTATTTAGGATTATTGGTAAACATTACTATGGTCACTGACCAAAAAAGAAAGAAAACGAATTCTGAGGCAGCAAATAAAAACCATGGTAAAACTTCATAATTATAAAATTGATGTGGCCAATGCATGGAGTATTTTACAAATAGAAAAGAAAACTTAGTCATGTTCAAAGAAATAAAAATATATTGATATGACAGAAGCAACCACAAATAAAATGGATCTGGGTGACCTGGAAATTTGACTAGATGGGGAGTTATTAGCTGTAACCAAGCAGCTTTATAATGAGGGTAACATAGTAAAAACATGGGCCAATTGTATTTATTCAGTGAGTTGACTTATATAGCACCTCTCTCAAGATGGCATACAGTACTATTAAAAACAGAGAGAACGAAAATAAATTGCCTTAAATATAAAATGTGATCAAAATGAGTGCAAAATTTTGCCAAGGCCATCCAAGAAAGAAATTATTTTGGATGGAACCACAAAGTCTCCTGACTGACTGACAGTGGCAGTGTAAAGCCATAGACTAACATAAAAAGCAGGCAACCTCAGGGCCATTCAGCTTTCAGGAGGAAGGCTGTTCCATTGGACATTTGGAGCAAGATAAATGCAATCAAAATTAATGTGACTCTTAAGTTTAATTATATTTTAAGACATTTCTTTTCTCTTTCTTCCTTCATATTTTCCAATCAAGTTTTCAATACTTTTCCTTATTTTCTCCTTAGTTTTTCTCTGTGTAAGTTGCAAATTACCTATATAGTAAGATTGATTTAATTTACCCACGTTTCCAAATATATGAGTAGGTACAGCTTAGATTTTGATATACAATGGAATAAATCTGGGAAGGAGAGGCACTAGAATTCAACTTTTCTTTAGAGTAAATTTGAAAGTTATTGCTTGACTCTGCTGACATGTCGGCAGGTCATTGAAAGTATTGAACATTGATATACTGTATATGGAAACTTTTTTTAAAATCCTGAAAGCTCTAATTAAAAATTAAGAACAACCTAACTTCGCTGTTCCTAGCAATAGATCTAGAAATGTGTTATAATTAAGTTAGTGGAGCCTACATATAGACAGTTCTGATCTAATCACATCATCTGAGGAAAAGCAAGGTCTTCCAACAGTCTACATCTCAGGCAGGTCCAGTTACATAACAAGGTTCATAGAACAAACTCGCTGACGACAAACAAATAATCATTGTTATCAGTTTTGTCACCACTACTTTTTCTTAAGTTCTCTATTGTCTCAGATGTGAGGTGTGTGTGTGTGTGTGTGTGTGTGTGTGTGTGCAGATGGAACAAATTCCCTTGATGTTCCAGGACAAGGAAGCACAATGCTTGTTCAGGAACAGATGTTTGCAATAGAGGACTTTCACCCAACTATTTTCTGTTTCCAATCTGCATGTGACAGGAAACACAGACTTGAAATGAATAAAAAGAACAGAGAAAGCATAATGGATGATAAAATAACAGCATGTAGAAAAGATGAAGAAAAGATGTCCTTGTCCTAGAGGGGAAAATCAAAAAAGATAATAGCAAAAGCCACAGTGTCATCTGGCTTTTTTTCCAAAATTTGGACATACTTCTTTGAGGCTGTCTGACTCGTTGCCATTAAAAAAAAAGGGGCCACATAAAAATAAGAAATTGGGGGGGGGGTTGTATTTTGGGGTTGAAAAGAACAAACTTTATTATTCAGTGCAAAGGGAAAAAAAGGGAAACTATAGCAAAGGGTTCATGTACATATAGATAAATGAGTAAATCAGTGATTTTAAGGTGGCATAAAACCTTAAACATAAACCTTAAACGTAAACCTTAGACATAAAACCTGTTGAGCAAATCTAATTAACTAAGTCTACTATCTGCAAAGCATACCTACTTTGCTTGCTGCTTTACAGTTCTTGTCTAGGATCATGAAAGAATAAGCAAGATAAAATAAAATGAAGTAAATAACTATATTGCAAACAATATTAAAGTGGAATGAAATAGAACTTTGCCTTGCTAAGTGTGGCATTGCTTTTTAATCCATGAAGCTCTTATGCTTCAGAGCAAAATCTTGCAACTTGTGCCAAAATATTCATATCTGTAAAGTGAAGGTAAAAATTCTGTGGAACATTTTTTAAACCTTTTAATAAATGGAATTATCCTTTGATATCTGGCTAGAAAAGGCAGTTTAGAAGAATGTGAGCCCTAGATCCTATCTCTCCCTTTCCACATTGCTTTCTAGGTATGAATCTTCTTATATACACTATGCAAGTTATAATGAGCAGAGGGAAAAGCAAGCCCTTGAAGAGGCCCATCTGTGTATGTACAAAACTAAGCCTTCTTAAATAATCGGGCAGGGCCCAATTAGAGCTTTCCAATATTTGAGGGCTTCCTATATACACAGATGTGTGCCAGTTTGCAAAATTAAAACCAATTTCAACAAACAAATAATTACAGAAACATTGAAATTTCAGATTTTCCAATCTTTCCCCATTATTCCTTTTAGGGATTTCTAGCCACTTTGAGCAGGCAGGTAGGCAGGCAAGTCAATCAGAAATTCAAAACTCATTCTAGGCATTGAGATACAGAATGTTCTGGGCATGGACTTTCAGTGGCATTTTTTCTGGAAGAGAGCAAAGCTTTTAATTTGTGCACGTAGCATATAATTGAATATATATGTGTCTCTATTTTTAGCACGTGTGCTTTGTGGTTTACTGTAGTATTATGTGTACCAAAACCAGGTAAGCAATGATGGAAAGTGCCCTCGCTTGGAAATGTGACCTGCTGGCATCTGTATGGGCATTAGCTATGATTCCAAGATGGTGGTGGTGAATTTTTAATCTGAGATAATTGGATGATCTCCAGAGGAGCTATTCTACTGATGTCTGCATGTGAGACCCAGTTTGTGAAGCTGGGATCTAGGGAACAGGCTTCCTGCTGCATAAAAGCCTCCTTGTTTGGATTGTTTAAAGGTACCTGGAATCATGGTGGATGATGGTGGAATCATAGATCCCCCCAGATCTATGGCATTGGGAATTCAGCCTGTCTTCTCTGGATATAGAGTCAAAGGCAGCTCAGAAATTCATGGCCACTAAGACATCCACGGATCTGTCTGAAGTAATTCTGAGTTCAAATTATAGTGGAAGTTACATGTTTAGATCAGCTTTTTTATCACAAGGCAGTGATGATGTAATCTGGAACTGGGGGATGTTACCATTAATCCCTTGTCGTGATCAGACATTCTCTATTGACCTCGGAGTTCTCTGTAGCTGTGCCCTATTTCAGGAAGGAAGGATCTATTTGATTAGTCGCCCCCAAACACCTAATAAGTAGTTGGATTTTACAGGAAAATTGGTGCTGTTTCTGTTTGGCTTAATTGCTGCCAGGAAAAGTGAGGGCAGTGATAGCTTTGGATATGTTTATACCTTGCAGATTCTCTGTCTGCATGGGTCTCAGAAAATTCTCTGATTTTTAGAACTCCAAGTGATGAAGCAGCATGATAGATGCTTAGACATCACTGTGAACCTAACAAAGTGCCTTAAGAAAGGTACAAATCTTTCTCAAGAATTATCTCATGGTGATACAAAAGGCAAAAATGCCATTGTTTTCCTGTTCTCATCATGTCCATAAAGCACTGCCCAATACTGTAGCCCGGTTTAAGGTGACTCAGTCAACTTGGATAGACCTTCTCAAGAAGCCATAATTAAATTCAGCAGAATTGATCAATTATCATCCTATCTCCAATCTTCCCTTCCTAAGGAAGGTTATTGAGAAAGGAGTCAGCTTGCAGTTCCAGCAGGCCCTGCAGGAAATCTTTTTCAATCTGGATTCTGTTCTGGCTATAGCCTTGAGACAGCATTGATTGTACTGGTTGGGAAAGAGATGAAGGCAACGTTGTGTGAAATTAATAAAAAATATGTTGCCAAGGTATGTTTGTGCTGGAATCATGTGCAACTGGGATAAGTCCCAAACCCTTACAGTAATATACAAAAGAGTTGAGTCAGAGCAGTGACCCTGAGGTTACATGATGAGATTATAGAAAAGGAAAAGGATAAAGATTCGTTTTCCTTCATCCAATCACCAAAGCCATTATATGCCATTAAGAGGCCCTTCTAATGTTCTCACACTTCAGATTTCCAGATCTACTATAACTCAGGGTCCACTGTTTAGAGCCAGATGTAGAATACTGGCTGCAAAGAATTATTGTTAACTAATTTAGCAGAATGGTTGCTTCAACAAAAAAAATGCTCAACTCAGAAATGAGTTTGTAATTCCAGTCTCACCTAAGAAGAATCTACGTTCACACTCTACCTTTTTAAAATTTTCAGAAATTTAATATCAAACAAACAAGGAAATGATGTATAGTTCCTACTAATTACGGGAACTTGCAAGCATACAATGATTTAGAAGTGATTCCTGATCTCTTCTTTGCACATTCCTGTCTCTGTAGCATGACATGATTGATTGAGAAAATAAAGATTAACTTCCATATTTCGATTTGTCCCGTACATCAGCCTATTGGACATCACCATTGCATATCTTCTTTTCAGAGCTAGTTAAAATCGTGAATAAGCACAATCTGAAGAAAAGAGATATTCTGCCATATTTATACTACACTCATAACAATTAATATGCATTTTACATGTGCATGTGTCCTTATATACAAATGCAATTTTTAAAGTGGAAAACGGCTATTACATCTCAGAGAATATTCTTTTCAGGTCCTGGAGCTTGGAAATTACTAATGATTTCTCTTGTTCAAGGGCAACCAATGATTGAAGTGATCATCATGCCAAAATAATTGCATTTATTTTGGTACTCTATTCCTACTTTTTATTCCTTCTCATTCAGTTTTATTTATTTAATTATTTATCAAACTTAAATTCCCATCTCTCTCATATCGTGGGGCTATGTTTTTCCTCCTCTTTCACAGCCAAACTATATATGAAATAGAAATTCCATAATGAGATTTCCTAGCATTTTCTTGAGTTTCTTAAAAGTACCGGTATATTAGAGAGGAGGAATATTTGATTAAAGTTGTAACATGAGAGAAAGGAGTACTTCCAGTTCTCCAGTGCAAAATGGGCCACTGATATGGGGAAAAATGCCCATGACAAACAATGCAGCAGACTGGGTTTTAAAAAGGCTCAAAATCCTTTATTTTTATCCTTCCTGCTGCTTCTAAGGGGGAAAACATCACACTGATCCCAAATTTCCTTTGTACTATAATTTGAAACAATCATACCTCCTTTTGATCTTGTCTTTTACTTCATTTCTCTTAAACAGATCTCTGGTTCTCCTGTTTTCTAGGATGCTACAGTTGTTCTCTTTAGTTCCGTCTATTCCAGCTAAACTTTAGTTGCTAAAGGTTTTCTAAAAAGAGTAATTCAGCTAGTAAAAATCAATGAAAGGGATCTATTGCCAATCTGAATAACTTGTCCTGACTCATTTCACTACATATTAATAATACCTGTATTTAACAAAAAGAATTTCCAGAAATATCCTGTAATTTCACTGTAAAAATAAACTATTAGTTAATTAACTAACATCTGTTTAACATCATTTCCTTTTATAAAACATTCCCATCCCATCTTCATGAAGAACACTGCATAGTGTTCATATATGCATAGTGAAACAGCATATTCTTTATCAATCTTACATCACATCTATAACTCTATTATATATCTCACTATATTAATGTCCTATTGTTATAAAATTTTATCAATCAGAAGGAATTCAACACTGAGTTTTTGTGAGTTTTTGCATCTACAAATATCAAGAACAGAAGTAGCGTGGGGATTTTTCCAAGTTTCAAGAATTAACTAAAATCAGAAATTTGTTTCCATAGCAGCAGATACATTAAGAATGGGATAAAATCAATACTTCTAACTTCATTTTAAAGACAAAATTCTCAGTAATATTTAGTGAGCATTCTGTAGATTACTTATTAATTTGTTTTAATTCTGTATATTTTAATATTATTTGTTGCAGCCACATTTTAAAGCATCACAATATAACTGCAAATGAAATTAAGAGCATTGTATGCTATCAATACATCAAACAGCTACATTTTTCAGGCTACATACTAGTTACTTCTTCACTAGAGACTTATAGAGTTTTTTGGGTTCATCCACCAGTCATTGTGCCAAAGTAACAGCAATACAGAGAGCCTTTATATAACTCCCGCAATGACTGGGCATTGCTTTGAAGATGCTATAAATCACTAGTGAAAAAATGACCTCTGTAAAACTCAAGAGTCTTATTCATTTACAATGAAATGTATTCATTGTGCTGAATCCGTGAGTTGGCTCCAAACTGTAAAGAAACTGTATGTTTCTTTACAGTTATTCTCTTGATCTCGTTGAGAACGTTATTCTCTTGTTCTCCTTGATCAGCCATTTTATGATGAATTTCATATTGTCCTTTTAATGAACTGGTAATTTTGACTCTATTAAAAACATATTCTTGGTAAAGGAATACCCAGTATATGTACAAGTACAAAAGCCTTGATGGTACAGTGGTTTAATGCACCCTGTTATTAACACAGCTGCCTGCAATTTCTGCTGGTTCGAATCTCTCCAAGGCTCAAGGTTGACTCAGCCTTCCATCCTTTCTAAGGTAGGTGAAATGAGGACCCAGTTTGTGGGGGCAATAAGCTGACTTTGTATAAAATATACAAAAGAATGAAGGTATTGCTTAACGCATTGTAAGCCGCCCTGAGTCTCCGGAGAAGGGCGGCATATAAATCAAATTAAAAAAAAAAAGTTATATGAAGATTTTATTATATAATTATATTGCTGGGTTTTTTTGTACACACAGTCCTCTTTGATTTGGGATGTTTACAAATATTGAAAATCAATCAAAATTTCAGATCCGATGCAAATAATTTTTGTGTGTACAAATGGCAACTCCCCATTTCCAATTCATGTGTATCTCAAGCAACTAGAAATGTTGTGTTATCATTGGAATTTTTGATGCCTTTAATCTCCACCTCAGAATGGTTGCTTTGGTACCGAAAGATGTACAGTAGTAATTGTGAGGAAGATTTGAGTGTCTTGGTAGACCACAGAGAAATTGCTGGGCCACATGATCTAGCAATTTGCTGCAACTGCCAAAAGGGTCAGAGCTGTTTTGGGCTGCATCACAGGAGGTGTAATGTCAGGATCACAGGAAGTGATACTGCCATTCTATATGGCATTGAAATATTGGGTCCGGTTCTGCTCATCACAATAAAGAGTGCTAAAGACCTGTGAAGAAGATCAACAAAGATGGTTGGGGGCTTGCTTAGAGGCTAAAGCCTACAAACAAGGAATTTAAAGGAATTTGGTATGTTTCACTTAAAGAAGATATAGTTAAAGGGAGATATCAGTTTCCAATACATGAGAGGATGTCATAGAGAAGAGGGTAAGTACTTTGTCTGCATATCATCCGAGGGTAAAATGAGAGCCAGTTGATGGAAGCTTGACAGCTAGTGATCTACACTTAGAATAAGGAGGGATTTTCAGATTGTGAGAGCCATTAAATGGAATAGCTGAAGTTGTGGGTGCCCCATTAAGTGAAAATATTTTTTTTTTAAAAAAAAGATTGATGCACCATTCAGGGTGGTGTAAGAATTCCTACACTGGGCAGCAGATTCCTTCCAACCTTATAATCCTGGGAATCTGCAAATGGGTAAATCTCTGGGTTTTTTTCTATGTTTTTTTTAAATATATGAAGACAGGACCATGCAGGGCTGGAAAGAGTGAATAGGAGAAAGTCATCATGCAACTGTTCCCAAATACTATTAAGTTGGTACATATTCAAGGAATTTCCACCAGTTCCATTGTCAAGAACAGAGAATTCCCTGATAAAATGCACCTCTGCAAGGGATGAGGAATCTATGGGGCTAGGCAGTACCAATGAGTAGGTGATGATTCCTACTATATAGAGTACTGACATGTATGTGATACATTAAGTTTTTTCAGCAGCCAATCCTGCTGAACTACCATATAATAGTATCTCAGAGACCAGGGTAACATTTGGTTTGAATACTGTAGTTGAATGTTTTCAGTCTACTGCAGATTATTGTATTGTCTTTATGTGTGCAGTCCATTGATTTGAACCTATTGAATGCCTAATGTGAAATCAGCATCCTCTGATTTGTTACCCAGATTAAATAAATAAATAATCTATTAGTTATACTGGAAACTCTCTTCCTGAACTGCTTCTCTTTCTCTTTCTTTCTTAATTAATTAATGTATTTATTTATTTATAGTAATTAGTATAAATGCTACTTTGTACCTAGTCATTTCTAAAGAAATCCTCAAATTCAAAATCTTTGTATTTACAGTAGATGAAATTCCTTTCACAGGACTGATGTCCATACAATTGATGGTGGATTGCAGTGTATGAAACCATGCTAATATATTGTATATTTGCTATTTTTTTGAATTAACACAAGATTTTTGTGGGCTTGTAAAAATCTAACATTATTATCTTCATGGGAACTGAAAACACAGGGAGCTTAAATGCTTAAATATACAGCATGTAATTTCTTTAGTCTATATAGGTCTACTAGAACATTCCTAGACAATCTTCAGAAACTGTCTCCTGTTTTGGAAAGGGCAACATAAGGCATAAACCCATTGAACAATAATATGAATATTAGAAATAATCTGTATGATGTCAATACATATCCACTATTGCCAATAAGAAAAAGTTTTCCAGGTTTTCAAGTTGATAAATCTGCTGAGAACAATGAAAAAAATAACAGCAAAAAGATGTAAACCATGACCTTGCTTATTTCATTCTCATTTGAGCTCTCTTAAAAACCATTATCTATCTCCAACCTTTGTAGTATGCAGCTAAGATAGAGAATATACAAGGAAAAATTAAGGAAAAAAAGGTAAATAGTAAAGGAAGAAAGTGAGGGAAGAGCAGATTTGGAAAGGCTGCAAATAGATGTACTGTAAGGAGATGGTTAACATTTGGCCATCTTTTGTCTCACGCTGCTTGAATTTCAGGCACTAAGTTTGGAGTGTAAACATCTGTTGAGCACAAGGCATATGCTGGCCAGATTGTGCTGTTTTAGGCTCAGATAGAAATTATATAAAATCACGAAGTGTCTGACACCAAGGTATATAAAGAAGGGACTGATCAGAAGAGACATGGGAGAGAGAAAAGCACAGACAATAACTGTACAATAAAATTTTGAGAGGATTTCCTTGATGCATTCTGTATTTTATAATCATGGTCAAAAACAGTCCATCCACACCCCCAATCTCTCTTCAGCAGCCAAGCAGAATCGTGAATTGTTCTAATCTTTCATGTTCTCTATTGTAGCCAGCAGTTCTGGAGCCAGGACCCACAGGGATAGCTGTATTCAGTTATATAGGAGACAGGGTCATAGCCCTGTAAGAATCGTTTCTGACATTTGGGGAACAATAAATTATTATCTTTACGATGAGCAGCCATGTTTATAATATATTGTCCAGGTTTTCCAAATATATGGAACTCTTCTTGAGGTTAGATAATACAGAACAAGTTTTTGATGAAAAAAATAGCAATCTGATTTGCAATTTATTTCAGCCTTATAGTGAATGTTTCAAGAGTGGGGGAAAAGACAAATATAATAATAGCCAAAAGTCTTTAACTGAATCAATCTTTCCCATTTTAGCAACCTTTAGATTTTGGGCAACATGGTTTACAATTCTACTCAGCAAGTCCAAAGACCATACTGGAAATAGTACAGCTGCCTTAAGATACACGTGCAGCCAAAAGGCTTTGGTTGTTTGAGTCATTGCATTTAACACCAAATAGTGGAAAAATATGAGATGACAACTGAAAAGGATATTTAAAACCAGAGACTGATAAAACCCCCCTTTTTAAAGGAAAACGTCTCTTTAAAAGAAAAGCTTATACTATATTATGCAAATAGCCACTGAAGAGGAAAACAGGATTTTTGTAGAATGGAATTCCCTGTCCTAAGAATGATCACTGAGAAGGTCGTCTACAGTTTACCTGTCTCACTCTGAACCATTATTGGTATCTCAGCATTCTTGTTTAATCTTTTCACACTTCTTGTATGAAGAATATATTATTTCAAATGCACTGCATTAGTCCAGATATTATGTAACTCTGGCATGCATCATTGTTTAATCTACCTTCTCCAAGGAATTGATGTAACTAGAATACCAATCTCAGATGGTCAAAGGCATTTCTACTCAGAGTTAAGATCTGGGTATCCAGGCTTGAAGTCTGCTCTAAAGATGCCACAAAAATATACATCTGTTTTCAAGGGGATTCTCAGGATTCCATCACAAACAATTTAATAGTATTTAGCTTTCACAATATCTATACGCTAGTCTAGCATAGTTATAATAATAATAACAGTAACAGAGTTGGAAGGGACCTTGGAGGTCATCTAATCCAACCCCTTGCTCACGCAGGAGACCTATACAAGGGATTCGAACCTCCGAACTTTCTGATTGACAAGCTCAGCATCTTAGCCACTAAGCCACCTAAGTTTTTCAATTGGAGAGCCAGATAGCATGGATGTGAGCTGAATCAAAGAAGATAAGCCCATGTTAGTTTGCCAATGCAACACAAAACCCATATTTCAAATATTACAATGTCCATCCTACACGGCCCTCATATATCAGAACTTTAAGGCAGGAGGATTTTAGCTCCCACAATTCTACAGCCAGCATGCTGGCAAGGAATTCTGGTGGTTGAAGTCCACACATCTTAAAACAGCTGAGGTCGAGAAGCACTCCTCTAGATAGCAACCTCAATTCGCTCATTTTTTTCTTTTTTTTATTTGATTTATATGCCGCCCTTCTCCGGAGACTCAGAGCGGCTTACAATGCGTTAAGCAATAGCCTTCATATTTTTGTATATTTATACAAAGTCAGCTTATTGCCCCCACAATCCGGGTCCTCATTTTACCTACCTTTGAAAAGATGGAAGGCTGAGTCAACCTTGAGCCTGGTGAGATTTGAACTTGCAGTAATTGCAGGCAGCTGATGTTAATAACAGTGCTTTAGTCTGCTGCGTCACCAGGGCTCTTTTATTTTATTTTATTTATTTTTTGATTTTATCATATTTGTATACCGCCCTACTCCCAGAGGACTCAGGGCGGTGAACAACCGAGATAAAAATACAAAAAAAATACAAAAGTTAAAAGCTATTAAAAATAGATTAAATAATTTGGGCTCAAGAAACAAATTTAAAAACATCCAATTTATTTAAAACATTTAAAACCCAATTTAAAAGGGAGAGTTAGGCCAGACCAGCCTGTTGGAATAAAAATGTTTTTAGGGCGCGGCGGAAGGTGCATAAGTCTTGGATCCTCCGTATCTCCGGGGGGAGCTCGTTCCAGATGGCAGGTGCCCCCACAGAGAAGGCTCTCCCCCTGGGGGCTGCCAGTTTGGCCGACGGCATTATTATTATTATTAACCACAAACCGAAGACAGCTGTCAATCTCCTCTTCTTTTAACGTCAGTATTTTCAGAAGTTAAAAACCAAAGTACCTTAAGCAGAGTTGCGGGGGGGGTGGGGTGTAAAAGGTCAAGGCTGAGACGGGAGAAGGACGGCCGTGAGAACCTGGGGACGACTCCAATGCGGGAAGGAGACAGCAGAGGGAAAGAAGAGAAAGCGCAAGGATAGCTTTAATGGAAACAAACTTTTCGGAAAATTTTGCTGCGGGTCGAATTTGTTATTAGGATCCATTACTTGTTGTTGCACATTAAACCCTTTCAAAACTGTTCCAAGCACCATCAGAGACACCGCGCCAGTTGCAGAAACGCGCTCGAGAAGTTGGGATAGAACAGAGAGGGCGTTGATCGTAGCGCATGCGCGGCATCATGTGACCGCCGCCCTTTCTTCCAACATGGCGGCGCCCAGTTCTGCTCTTCGGACTCTGCAGCTCGTGCAGGTAGAGCGGAGGGTCTGGCCGGGAGGAACGGGGGAGATTTGATCCTCGAACGAGGAGGACGATCTTCTGATTCAGAGTTTCGTCGCCTCGCCCTGTTAGGCGGGACAGCATACCGCTGGATCGTTTAATTCAGCTCCGGAGCCTGGACGGCAACCGCGTTATGGTGTTGCCTTCCCCTTCGCGTATTCAAGTTCCTCCCCGTACAGTTCTTCTTTTGTAATACGGCTGCTGGTCTTTTTCCAAGTGAAGTGGAAACCGGTGTCGGGTATTTTTAGCATGTTGGACTTAACCTTGACAGAATTCAGTTTTTTAAAAAATTGCATCTATATTTAACTGGGTAATTTGGGGCCAATCTCCGTTTCTCATACTAAGCCAGCCCGTGATATCGGTGCAAAGGAAACAGTGGGATATATAGAGCCCTGAACTCCTAGGGATAAAAGTAGATTGTAAGTGTAGCTAATAAATAAAAATAAATTTAGTGTTTGAACTTTTACACACATACAGATTTTAGGCTAGCCGCCTTCCTGATATGCTAGTTCCTTATGTATAGGTATGTTAAAATAATTAGTCCCCCAGAAAAATTGATTGGCCTAGCACTTTACAAAATTGTAGTTGTGATTGAATGCTAAAGCATTTTTGCCTGCGTGTTACTGCATGTAATCTGTGAGTGCACAGTGCCATTTATTTAGTGTTTTTATTCTATTTTAAGTGCTGCTGTGATTTTTTTTTAAAATGGTAACTAGCTGCCATGAATGCTACTGGCAGAAAGATTTGATATACCTTGAAATAATGATACAATTTTCATGAGACTATAAAATTAATAACTATGGTATGAGAAAATGATAAGGATCACAACTTTAGAGTTAAAAGATGGAGAAATAAAACTGCAAGGTCTGCATTGAAATCAAAATATGTACTGTGCTTTCTAGAAAGCTAAAAGGGTAAGTGTTATCAGCAAAAGTTTGTAAAACTGAATAGCTGGATATTTATAATTTAACATAAATTGTATCAAGCTTAATTGGCTCTACTTGGCTGTCAGGAGTTTGCTTATGGCCGCACAGAACTTGTCAACTTTATAAATTATGAATGGTAAAAGTCAGAAAATAATATAGAAAAGTGTAAAATATGTCTCCTGTTAGTTATCCTGATGAGTAGTGGGAGCATAAGGATACTGTGGATATCTCTGTAAAATGAATGGAACAGCAGGAAGTGCTTTGTGGTTTGAATTTGCTGAGCATTATAGGGTAAATAATAATACTCTGTAATAATTAACATAAACTAATGATGCACAACTTTGGGGGAAGATCAGGGCTGGCCTTTTATGTTAGCAACAATAGAATTTTGTTGTATCTGTGGCCAGTAGGAACTCTAAATTTGATTTCAGATTATTTAAAGAAAATTAAATCCAGTTTATGATTTCCATTCATTAATCATCCATTTTCATCTTATTTGTTAAAATTTACAAGTGGATCCAAAGTTTATAGGGGGTCTAAAAGCCAAACTTTGCTGCTGTTATGTAACTCTGAGATATTAGATTGTTGTAGAACATTCCTTCTCCAAGCATGGAGAGTAGGAAAGTTATTTATGGTCAGACACCATTATCAAGCATAGTACAATAAAATGCAGTTCAATACAGTCAGATTAAAAACAGGTGAAATCACCAAATGAAAGTATTACTAGAATGGTTTAAATTAAATTTATGGAAAGAAAATGAAATATGGAAGGCAAACTAAGATATCATATTTATTAAAATAATCAGGAAAAAAGTGAAGAGCATTAAAAAAAGAAATGCAATCATCTTAGGAAAAGCAAATTATCAAGATTGCTAAACAATTATTTGTCTTGCACCAACAGCAATTGTAAGAAGTTTGTCAGTTGGTCTGGAGATATTTGCTAAGCTGACAAGTAAAAGGATCTAGTGATCCCTTATCTGATTACATATAACTATGGCTAGGAAAAGGAGTAATTAATTCAGTGCACCATGTTGTGTAAAAAGCATCACCGCAGGATTGGTGAAACTGTTTTGTTTTCTTGAGGGAGCATCAGCAAAGATGTTATAGAAATGTAACATTTTAAAATCTTCCCTCTAAGGCAAAATGTAGCTTTATTTATTCATTTTCCATATTTCTGGACTGCCTATCTCTCAGACTTACCCAGCACTATAATTTTTGAAGGGATGTTCTTTTCCCTGTTGATTCATAATCATCAGTAGTGAACAAAGAGCCTGGGGATTGGGGGTGGGGGAAACCTCCAACCAGTGGATAGTAATACAAATCCATGCACCAGTTCTATTTTAATCAGAATAAACAGACTCTCTCCTTAGTGCCACATTAGTTACACATGGAGTCACTTGGAGTAATTCTTAAGAATTTGGATTTAATCCTTTCCAGAGGGGCCAAGGAGCTACAAGGTCCCAACTGAATACCAAACAAAAGTTGCATGTATGCCTTAGTCAAATGAAATTTTAACATTGATGGGATATGCTGTGCCCTTCTAGAAAAGTTGATTTTAGGGCATTTTGGATTTTATAGTTTTGGTATGTACTGTAATTGGAAAAACAATGAAAAACCATGCCCAAAGATTTTTTTAGCCACCAGGCACAGCGTCTAGGTCACATTTCAAAAATTAAGACCTTAATTTTAATGTAATTATTTTAAGTCATCATTTATTCAATTTATTAAAATTAATTTTTTTAATCACTAGAACGGCTTTCCTCCAGAAGTTAGAAGCGAGTGCTCCATCACTGAAGGTTTTCAAAAAAAGATTGCATGATATAGGGTCTCCTGCTCGAGCAGGAGGATTAGAGGACCTCCAAGGTCACTTCCAATCCTATTATTCTATATTCTATGTTCTTAACTGCTTCCTCAAAACAATCAGGGTCTGCAGCACTATCTTAAAGCACTATATTGGGACGAATGAAGGTGAATATACATGTCCCAAGATCCAATCTGGGTCGGTCACCAGTACCAGAGGTTTAGTCTTCTGAGCTTTGCTGGAGTCCATCCTCAGGAAACCTCTTTCTAGCAGAATGTGTTATAGCAGACTTTTTGGCTAAATTTGGGGGATGTTGATCCAAATTACTTATTTTTATCACAAGCAATTTGGTATATAAATTGAAGAAAAGGGGAACCAAAATACATCTCTTATTCCTCTTCAAGTTAGATTTTAGTTGATACATGCATCACTTGCTGCCATGAAACTTTATTCTGGAATTCTTTTGAACCTGGTTTGATTGAATACTTTTGGTTAAATGTTGCAGAATTAAGGTGTGATCAAAGATAAGAGTGTCCAGCTCTAAAACGTGCCTGTTCATTTGTCAAAATACACTCTGCATTGACCCAGCTAGTTTTTTAATTACCTCAGTTGTTTGCTGGCGATGAAACCAAAAGTTCATGCCATGAGGATGTGGGGCAAGAGGATATGAGATTGAGACCAGAGATAATGACTCCAATAAATTCATGCCTGTATTGTCAGTACTTTTCATTTTTACTTTCTTTGACTAATTAGCACCACTCAGATGGAGTTCAGGGTGTAGTTTCTGTTGAAGCCTTCATTGTTGGTAATAGTTGCAGTTCAAGATGAAAACCTCTATTGGGATTATTGTGGAAAATAACAATGTTCTACTCTATGGGCTCTGTTAAGGAACTCTCATTTAATATATTACAGTATTCTTTAAACAGTGGATTAAAAACCATGAATTGCCTCGCTTTTCTATGCCTAGTTAGTTTATATTTATTTATTTATGTGCAGTAATGTTGAATAAATTATATATTTTTGATTTTCTAAATGTTGTCTCACAAGAAAATCTGTTTCTGGATAGATTACATTATAATTTACAAATAAAAAGCTCCATTGTTATTTTTCATTTTCTGGATAGTTTATTTAGGCAATTTTCCTTTTTCAGGAATGAAAGGAAACAAAAGAAAAATGACCAGGCAAAGGTTTTTTGCCAGCCAGAAAAGAATGTCAGCTTACTCTCAGCTAAATAAGTGGATTTTTTTCATAATATTTAGTTGAAATTGTTATCACTGCATTAATAGCCTGGTTGTTATCTTGAAGCATGATTTGGAAAATATGTGCAATTTGGCGCAATTTGAAAAATATGTACCTTTATTTAAAGATAAGACAGTTCCCAACATCTTGTTTGTCCTCATGATTTGCCTTTGCTTTATTGGCTTAAATTCAGATCCAGGAAACCACTAAAACCATATGGAATTCTGTGATTCCAATTACAGTTAAGGACAAATAAGAGAGTAGTCTAAGCATGATTTTTCTGTTTCCTGGGCTGCTGCTTCTACCTCATTAATCAGTGTTCAAATGGTCTTAGAGAAACAGTTTGCTGTACTGCCAGCAGAGCAGCTTCATAGCGGCTTCTTCATCCCTTTCCCCACTCCCTGTATGCCTTCACAGTGGGGAAAACTAGAGAGGGAAACCATCAATCTTCTTTGTCACAGATGTCAGCAGTGATTCGCTCCATTCTTCCTGTGTTGTCCCTCACTCCCAGGCATTCATGCATAAGCACACACCACCTGTATTTAGAATTAGCTTTCTTCACCTGCTCTGTTCCACAGGCACACATTATGGGTGTATAACATTCCAAAATGCAAGCCAGTTGCGATGGCATAGAGAATTTTGATTAGTACTTTTCAAAGGAAAGGCCCCATGTACATGGTTCTAGGCCAAAGCTTGGGGCCCCAAGTGTGCAAAGGAGCCTGCCTCCTGCCTGGGTTAGTGATGGTTGGTTGTGATACTTTTTTTGGCTGCTATATATTTTTAATAGTTGTTTTTATTTTTGTTAATATTCATTGCCTAGAATTCCTTGTTGAAATAGGTGGCTATAGAGATAAACAGACATAGACAGACAGACAGACAGAGATAGATAGATAGATAGCGATGGATAGATAGGGATGGATGGGATGGGAGGGGATGGAGGGATAGATGGACCCAGTAATACTTAGTTCTTTCTTTATATATCATATTTAAAGACCACCATCTCCCTCATAGAGCAACTCGGTGGTGGGTATACTTCTTCATATTTTAACCCTTAGCAGACAAAGTATTTACATAATAATTACAACAAATTTCAGTAAGTGTTTTTAGAATTATTTAATTAATGGAAAGGCTATTTGGATGTGATTGACATGTCAAAGAATTGAAATAATGTATGTTGGAGTCCAGGGGAACAAGAAATGAAAATAGGGTAAAAATTTGGGAAATGTAGATTAGATTTTTGTTCTTCAGCAAGTCATATATGTAAGTGAAAATATGTTATGGTATGTTTGATCATTTGGACAAAGAATATAAAATGTATATAAGACTGAAGTATGGAATATTTGTAGTGAATATGAAAATGAAATTTGGTTGCTGAATATGATAAAAGCAGAAAAAAATCTACACAAGAATAATTGACATGCTTAGGAAATGGTCAACACTGAACAGAAACTAAATCAAGACTGTGTAATGTCTCCTTGTGTGTTTAATTTACTTATGAATTAATGTATATGGAATGCTTATAGTGATGTAAGAGGCGGTGTTGTTTGGGGATATGAATGTGCATGTATTTTGGCATGTAAAAAATTCTCTGTTTTGGCTGAGAATCCAAATGATTTGCAATTTATTTTATATCAAGGAACATAGATCTGAAAAGTATAGTAATATGTCAATAATAAAATAATTGGGTGTGATGGGGAAAATGGAGGGAATGATTACAAGTTAGGTATTTTGTATTCTTGGTATAAAGTAAAATACACATAGAAAAATAGATGGAGACATTTTTTTAAACTACACTGGTGCTGATTAAAAGGTTGTGGACAATATGGTGATCTATTGTAAGACTGTCAAAGTAATATTTATTATAAAAATGTTATAATGTTATATAGAAATGAGAATTGGGTATATCAGGAGAAACAAATATAAATTAAATGCATTACTTAGGAAATATATGTGGTGCATTAAGAATATACTGTAAAGTGTCAGGAATGAATGGGAATTAAATATAAAAATTAACTATCAATATGGAAAAAGTATGTTGACTGAATTGTAAAACAAATGCATAAAGGCAGAGTGAATAGGTCAAGAGAGGACTAGGAAAGTGATGGTTAAATGGAGTTGAACTTGGAAAAAGAGATGAGAAGAGTAAAGAAAAAAAGCAATGTATCTACCAGATAAAAACATTATGGAAGCCAGTTGGTTGTAAGGAAAGAAGTTTATGAAGCAATACAGTGAAAGGTATTGATATAAAACTGCTGGAACAGTAATTAATCTTTTGAAAATCCATACAACCTCTGACTGCTTGTCTCTCCACTCTGTACAAAGGTCCAAGGAACTCTGCTCAGAATCTAAAATGCATTGAGACATTTTCCCATGTAAAAATGGCTCTAGTCTGAATTTGCATTTCTTGCAGTTTATGTTTCCTTCCAAAGGGAGTTCCTCACTTTCTCTCTCTCTCTAATCCTTTACTGACTCGAAATCTTTTGAGTATACAGCTCTGATGCCTGACCTCAACATTTTAGTGAAGCACATTCCAGCTCTATGATTTCATGACACCAGGCTGAACTCCCTGCTAGGCTGCCTTCTGACTCTTGCTGGGTGGATAAATAGTGAACAATGCTTATAGAAGACCGATCAACTAGGCATGGCTTTAGTACCATGGTTTCAAGAATTCTCTTTTATTCCTCTCAGTAAAGTAAAATGTTTTATGCTGCCAGAATCCTTCACTAATGAAGAATCAAAAATAAAAACAGCATACAATAATTATATACCGCTCCCAAAAAAAGTTACGAACAGCATAAGAACAAACTTCATCATGCCATTATTTAGTTCAGGGGTGTCAAACTTGGGGCCCAGGGGCCAGATGCATCATGCACTAGCCACGCACACCCCCAGTTTAGCAAAGGTCAAAAAAGTTGTGATACGTCATGTGATGACGTGTTGTCGTGAGTTTGACACGCCTGACTTAGTTTATCAAAAACGTTAGCCACATACATCCTTCTTGTTTTACTATCCTATCAGACGATTTATTTAACTGCAGATGTCATTCCTTTTTCAGTAATCGAGAATCAGGTTAAGGTATTAGACTAGGAATGGAGAGACTTCCTGTTCAAGTCTAGTCTCAGCCTTACAAGCTCCCTTGGTTACCACCTCAAGAGGGCGGGGGGTAGTTGTTTTTTGGAAGAACTGAGATGAGGGATCGTGTTGAATTCTGCCTTAAACTTTTGTTTCAAAGGCAGAATATGAATCAAATATTATCCTGTTGTGCCCATATCCTTGAGAATATTTTCACTGTTCTGTAATCCGTATTAATCATCTTTAGAATTTAAAATGTGCCTCTTCCTTAAATTTTGTTGAAATTCTAGTCATAGTGCTTTTAGCTAAGTTTGTTCCCCAGGAGGTAATACAATAGAGCCACTTTGAAATATATCTTCTTGGATTGTTATTGAAGTCCATTCTGGCTGGATGACTTGCAGGTGCCCTCTGTATCTGCAAATCTATATAATTCAAATGAAATTGAACTCCTAAATAAACGTAAATAAAACTATGCTGTTAATCACTTGGTGTGTCATTTAATCTGTTTCTAAAAAATGTTTCACCATGGTTTTTTTAGTGGTATGGTTTATTAACAAATTAAGTTTAAAACAAAAGTAATTTCTTCCTCCTCTCTCTTTTTCTGAAATAGTTTTAAATACAGCCATGGAGCCTTGCTTGCAATTCCTTCCTATTAATAAGTTTCTTCCACCCAAAATTCCAAGTTGGGTAGAGACACCTTTGCTGCAGATGTCTTGGAAATGGGGAATAGCCTCTTAAAGCCATTTATGCTTATCAGGGTTGTCTGCTACTGTAGTCTTTGGGTGATACTAAATGGAGAGGTGAATTCAGTTTCTTAGATTCCAAGCTCTGAGAAAGGGCTGAGGGGAGGTAGTTATTGTAATGGGATTCTTATTAGAAGTCCTAGTGATACTTTCACCTCTTCCCAGCCTTAAACACTGGCACATGGAAAATATTTAAAATAAAAATATTTCCAGTTGATTTGGAGGTATATGGGATGTTTGAAGTGCAATAGATCAAATTCTGACAGACTGGATTGCTGAGAGACTGGTCAGCCGTAGAGGCTGGGAGGGGGAATAAAGCAAGCTTCCTAAGATGTCGTAATTTAACTAAGCCCTACATATGTAATTGTTTTAATCTTTTCTCCCAGAACTTAGTTGTTCCCAGGCGTTTAATCATTTTGGTTTTTCTCTGAGCTCTCTCCAGATTATCAATATGTTTCATTGTTGAGGTATCCATAATGGGTCACAGTATATTAGATGTGGTTTTTAATTCTGCATGTAATATGATCTATCCTTAATCATTTTTATTTTTTTAACATAGATGTTTTAAAAATGTGCTACAGTGTGGCTATCCTACATGTTTAATGAACCGTTTTCCTTCCCTACCTGTTCAGGTTTCTGTTAAAATACAGAAGTGACTTTTCTTTTTTGTAAAAAAAAAAAAAAAGGACATGAATTGAAGGTAACCTCTTCTGAGATTGATATTAATCCACGCACACAACACTATTTCACCTAGTTATCTAGTCTATCTTGGAGAGGGGCCTTCCCTGCCCTGGTACCTCTGAATGACTTTTATTACAACTTTTATTTATTAACACATCTTGGATTGATTTTTCTTTTAAAATGAAAAACATGACCGTTGTATTTAGCTATGGGGTCTCCAACAACACTTCACTGTGCCACATAAATTTTGAAATGGAGCTGAGTTTCAAAAGTACCTTATGATATGGCATGGGTTAAAAAGAAAAAAGGAAGTAAAAACAAATTCTTCTGGATGAATGGAATCCCTGGAGTTTTTTAAGAGCAAACCTATATCCTAAAAGAATGTGAGGTTTTTAAGAATTCTGTTACTACTGGAAGTGGTGAGCTTGGCACCAGGATGCAGATTTTGGAAGCAAGAGCCCTTTTTAGCTTATAGTGCATTTCTAGTCTTCACTGTGTATTTTTCAGCACTAAATAACTTTTTCAGCAGAAGTGATAATTTAATGTGAATGTTAAATTTGCTTCATCATTTAATATGGAAAGTAAAGTTAAAGCGACCACCCAGGAAGTAGCTTGACTCTTGAGAGATGAAACTGTCAGACCTTACTGATGATTGATGATTTCAACTGATTCCTTAAATAGCCTAATACCATGTTACAGCCCAGGTTCTTTTTCGAAGCGTACTGAATAATCCAGTTCTGTTTAGACAATCATATTTTACACTTTCCATTTTGTATCCACAAGCATGCTTTTCTCTCAAAGGAATCAGTGGATGAGTAGTGCTTAAAAGACATCCAGGCAACCAGAGAATGAGAGGGTTAGGAAAAAGAAATTGAATAACTAGAAGTTGATAGGATGATGCTACAATAAACAATGTGTGACTATGTATTTTGCAACGGGGGCTTGGAATTTTGTTTCCAGTCTCATCTATTTTTCACTCCATTCTGTCACTAAAGAAAAATGCAGAGTGCTAGTACGTAACTTCATTTTCTCTTATAAGCAATGTGTCCATTGTTACTTTATACCACAATTATTGTCTTTCATAATACACAGAACAACAAAATAAAAATTGCCTCTAGAATTAGGTGACCTTAATGTAAAGAAAAGAAGCTGAATAGGGAAAAAATGTAGATTTGTTCTTCCATCACCTTTCTTTCAGATCAAAATGAAAGCAGTGACTAGACAATATTTGGATTAATTACTGTATGAATTTTGTTTATTTTGCTGGAAAAGCTTAGATTGAAGAGTAGCATTCTCCAAAGCTTAGATTGTGAGAATAGCATAAAAAATACTATAGCAATAGCAATAGCACTTAGACTTATATACCACTTCATAGTGCTTTACAGCCCTCTGAGCAGTTTAGAGTCAGCATATTGCCCCCAACAATCTGGGTCCTCATTTTACCAACATCAGAAATATGGAAGGCTTTGAGCCCTGTCAGGATCGAACTCCTGGCAGCGGGCAGAGTTAGACTGCAACACTGCATTTTAACCACTGCACCACCAGGGCTCTATACAACCTTTTAGTATAAAGTGGTATTTAATGGGCAGCCTTTGTGACCTTAGTTGTGCTGCTCCCCAAACTTGTTGGATTCATCTGAGCTTTATGGGAAGAAGAGCATACCTGCATGAACTATATGTGAGCTGTCAGTGATAATTTACCTATATCTAAGCCTATGGTTATGGTTTTCTTACAGAACAAAGGTCTGAAAAGAATTTTCTCAGGAATTCAGCCAACCGGGATTCCTCACTTGGGGAATTATTTTGGTGTCATCACAAGCTGGGTGAAGCTACAAGAAGAATGTAATTCTGTATTATACAGCATTGTGGACCTCCACTCCCTCACCATACCAAGAGAGCCGGCTGTTTTACGTGAAAGCATCCTAGACATCACTGCTGTTCTCCTGGCCTGCGGCATAAACCCACAAAGATGCTTCCTTTTCCAGCAGTCCCAGGTCAGTCTTTTCCTCCTCTGGAGGTTTCTGCATGGTTTTTCTAGATCATACTATATATGTGTGTCTGTCTCTTTATGCTGTTACCCACATAGCTACATCAATAGTCAAAGCTCATTTTGAATAGTACAAATGAACAATGGACAGGAAAGATTATCAGCCTTTTAGGAGAGCTGCTTCTGGGCTCACTTACAAAGAATAAAAATTTTGGCCAGGTACAATCTTTGGAACGAAAGAGCAGGTAGCTATGCCTCAGAGTCTTCATCTTGTTTCCTTTATAGCCCTGCTCTACATTAGAGACTTAAATGGGAAAGTGAGAATAGAAGAAAAAATGTATTGCGAGGCTGAGTTTTTATGGTTTGAGTACTTGCACAGCAGTGTGGAGGAAGAGTTTCTGTAAGGAAGAAAAAGGAGTTCCATTTTGGTGTTAAATTGCAAAGGTCCAAAGACGGAATAGGAAGAGTCTGCTGGTTGTAGCTTTAGCATTAGCACCAACATCTCTGGGATCTGGAGAGAAAAGAATTGGTGCTGACAATAACTGCAGGAGGGAGAATATAAAATAATTTTGCATTGTTTATGAACTCTGGAGTAACATTTGTAAAGAGAAGGTTCTGCACCATTCAGGCAGAGTTCAAGGAATGAGAACCTCAAGCGTGTGAAGAGAACAGACACACGGAGGGTGAGAAGCTTAAAACAGAAACCCATTCTGTGCTAAATCGTGATTGCTACAACCAAGATTTGTTGAATAGGCTGCAAGGAGATTTAGTTTACATAACACATGGAGCCATGAACCATTAGTTATATAATATGATAAGCCAGAACCAAATAAACTACATGATTTAATGCAATGTATGAACGCAAGCTAATTGCAACAGTGTTTTTCCTCTGCGTGGAACATAACAAATTATACTGAAGACTGCAAGCGTGCTTCTCGATTGCAATCTTGCATTTAAGTAACATAGTAATATTTTCATTTGCTTATTTTCTGCCCCTTCCCTCCCTCAAAGCATATGATCCTTATGAACATTGATTTAATGGTAGGATTCTCCCCAAAGTAAATAGGTACAAAATGAACAGGAATGTTTTGTGCCAGTGAAATAATTTGCAAAATACCTGCATTGGGGTGAATTTTATTGTTCTGGCTTTAGTTTGTCCTTACTAGCAGGAGGCTGACCCAAGTGGCCACAGAACCTGCTGATCTTATATCTGGTGTTCATCGACTGCCTCTACACACGCAAGGCTACCAATGCTTTCTTTTCAGTGCCACAATTGAAATGCCCCAAGGTATGCAATTTGGCAAATCAAGGCACACGCTTGTATGAAAAATAGACATTTTGCATGAAAAAGTTTTCCAAACTCTCTTCTCTTTATGAGGAGCTTTTTGATTTGGGACATGTCAAAATTTTAATGGATCCTAATATTTATTTAATAAGAAGAAGAAAGACAAAAAAAAAGTTTGGATAGTGGATGTGACAGTACTGGGAGACAGTATAATAGAAGAGAAAGAACTGGAGAAAATCTCAAAATACAAAGACTTGCGAAGAGAAGTGGAGAAGTGGACTTTAGCAAAAGAAAGCAGAGATAGTTCCAACAGTAATAAGTCTAGTCCCTAATTGGCATTCGAACAGCTTCCTCAAAACAAAACAAAAACCCAGCACCAGCTGCAATAGTTAAAAGAATTAAGACTCTCCCAAGAGAAATGGCAAACATCAAAAGAGAACTAGAATATATCAGAAGAGAACCTTTCAGAATATTTGATTTCAAATTAACACTGTCGCAGAAGAGAAAAGAACCAGTGGGAGGCAAAATATTCAACAAAAACATTCTAACAACATTCTGCCTAAAATATGTTTAATAGGTTATATGGATAAGTCAAATTGCATCTTCTTTATTGGATATTAATATTCTTTGCTCATTCAACAGTTTTTACAAGAAATGAAATGGTTCTCTTAGAATTAATGTGCCAGATTTTTTTCTTTTTCAGAATTAATAGTTCTATACTGACATAAGACAGAACCAAAAATACTCTTGAACACAGAATGACAGATTCTGCACACAGTTCCACAGAGCTACTGTTTGAATTCCTGCTTTTGATTGCAAATTCAAATTGACACAAATGTGGTTCTCTAGCTGAAGAGTGTCACTTTCCAAAAACAGAGCTGTAGAATTTCATTTTAATTTGCTGCCGCTAGCTAATACTATTTTTCTGACCATTAATAACTGCCTTTTGAATAAAGTTAGGCAATATATTGCCTAATACTTTCATTTAACTGTTTCATTGTTTCTATTATCCATAGATTTTTGGTAGTTTGGATGCGAGTGATCTGGAACTGCTATTTGGCTCTGAATCTCATTGGCTGAGTTAAAAGGAAAAAAATCTTGAAAAGCTGCCAGAGGGATACATATGTGAAATCATTCAACATTAATACAACAATCAGTTTCTTTGAAAAATGTAGTTTCTTAGAAAACTATCCAAGATAGATTAGATTAACAGTAACCCACAGAAAACAAAACTTATCAGAATATATAAGAATTTACAGTCAGAATCAAAAAAAAAAAAACATTGATCAAATAACGTTGATCAGCAAAGAAAAAGGTTAAGCTTATCGGTCCTGGAAGACAACTAATCAAGAAACAGTCTCAAAACTAGTTTTATGCAAAGGGTAGTTGGTTATTGCTGTTGTTGGTTGTTGTTATTATTTCAGAAAATCAACTATCCATGTTTGGACCAAATAAAATTGAAATATTGTGAATAGCATAATGAAATGAATATGAGAAAGACAGTATATTAAATACAAATACACTTTGAAATCAGATCTAGGTGCTCATTGATAGTTAGTCAGAGTTCTAGGGATCAGTAGGACATGCGATTTTGGATGATCACATCTTTGACAAATTCAGCTGGGTAAATTATAGTGGAATTTATAACACTTTATAATACATCTACATATTTTCAGCTATGCTGCAGGAAAGATTTACAGAAGAATAAGTAAACTGATAAGTACACTAAGTGATTCTGGCTGTTAGGATATGAGACTAAACTGGGTGATTTCTGATAAGAGGGGAGATACGTTGTAGCAAAGATATAAAATATTAGTTTTGTCTTTTCAAGATCAAGGACCAGTCTAAGTACACATTGGAAAATGCTTTTAAGCTCCAGGCTTGCTCTAAATGTCTCATTTGGGTGGCGTAGGAGACAGCCAGAATGGTTTAGGATCCAATGGCCTAAACTGGGTTCTGCACTTTGCCCGAGTACCTTTCATAGTCAGCCTTGGAGAATGATGGGCTTTGCCCTTCAGACTGGGGAGTTATTTCTCCAACCTCAGAGGACAGAATCCTATGACCTTTAGGATGGTACCTCAGAGGCCCTTGCACTCATCCTTTTGATCTTTTATTAATGGGTTAGGCATTAAAATCAAATCTAAATCTAAATGAATTACCATATTTTTCGACTATAAAACACACCGGAGCATAAGACGTACATTAGCTTTAGAGGAGGAAAACAAGAAAAAAATAATCTGGCTTTGCCCAGCATCCATCCGGTATTCATCTGGCAAGCGTCCTTGCAGCAAACAGAAACAGCCTGGTCAGCTTCAGCACATTATCGCAGCCCCAGCACATGGCTCGTCAGGGCTCCACTCCGTTGCGCCCACCACTGGTCAACAGAGTTGAGTTGCTGCCGCTGCCAGGCAATACTGGAGCCTTCACTGCTGAGCAGCTGATCGGCGGTTAGATTGGCCTACTGGAATACTGCCAATCAGCTGTTATAGGTGGCGGGGATGGCGGCAATTGGCGGCAATCAGCTCCGGTTATCCCTGCCACCTAGAAGAAGCTGATCAGCGATATTCCAGGAGGCCGATCCAACCACTGATCAGCTGCTTGGCAGTGAAAGCTCCAGTGTTCCCTGGCAGCGGCAAACAGCAGCAGTTGTGAAAGGGATGGTGAACGCCGCTGCCGCACCAACCCCATCCCCCCAGCACAATATTCGCTCTATAAGACCCACATACATTTCCACCCACTTTTTGGGAGGGAGAAAGTGTGTTTTATAGTGCAAAAAATACGGTATTTAAAGTCAAAAATTATCTTTACTAATTTTGATATGATATACAAGTAGGGCAAGTTATAATTAACACAGATCAGCAAGTTGAGCCTAGAATATATTTTTGGGAGCTAAAATAACCCAATACATGAATGAATACACACACACACACACACACACACACACACACGTATGTGTATATGTATATATGGGTGCATATATATGTGTGTGTGTGTGTGTATGTATATAAAATCCTTGCCTTTATTAAGAAGGACATCTTCCAATTGGTGTTGAGTTTTTATAAAAAACACAATGTACTTATTTTCGTATTTCATTTGTTTCAGGTGCCTGAACATGCTCAGCTTAGCTGGGTCTTAGGGTGTTTGATAGGCATCCCACGTCTGGAACATTTTCCCCAATGGAAGGTAAGGTTCCATTGAAAAGAAAGAGGTGGTCTATCTAGGAAGGTTCTTCTCCATCAGCTCAATAGCCCATTCTTCTCCGCAGTAGCCCATTCTTCTGCTTGTGCATAAATATAAAGAAGAAGTGGGAATCCTTGATGATCTGGCTGAGATCACTGAATATTTGAACCTTCTATGCTCCAGATTTTTTTATTGCCTTTTCTGTAGGCTGGTCCTTTACTTTAAAGTATTTGCTTAAGTGACTTTCTGATTTTGGACAATGTTCTTATAAATCATGTATATGACCTTCTAATCAATCTATCTATCTGTCTATCTATCTATCTATCTATCTATCTATCTATCTATCTATCTATCAGCAATTTCTCAGTTTATGGAAAAACAATCTGGCCTAGTATGACTGCTTTATTCAAAATCAAATAATAAAGAGATTAATCAATGCTGTATTATTTTTCTACCACTAGCTTAAGAAGGCCAGTCAGACCAGTGGAGGAACAGTTGGGCTCTTCACCTATCCTGTCCTTCAAGCGGCAGATATTCTTCTCTACAAGTAAGAATGACAGTTTCCCTATTTGCAGACGGAATGCCTGTAATATAATGTGCAGGGCCGGATTTAGATGAAAAGAGGCCCTAGGCTATTCCACTTATGAGGCCCTTTCACCAGTGGTGGGATTCAATTTTTTTAACAACAGGTTCTGTGGGCGTGGCTTAGTTGGGGGTGTGGCTTGGCAATCATGTGACAGTGGGCGTGGCTAGCTGGTCACGTGACTGTGTAGGCGTGGGTAGCTCGTCATGTGACCGGGTAGGTGTGGCTATGTGCATAGACTTTTTTCAGAGGGCTGAAAAAAGTCATTTCTGACTGGGCCTCGCACTTTTGACCGGTCCTCACACTTATGACCATCCTCACATTTTTGCCCGTGCAGCTTTCTTAACAACCATGTCACTCATTTCACAACTGCTTCTCTTCACCATGGTGACAAGATAGGGCAAAAACGTAAAATGTGAGGACAGTCATAAGTTCGAGGTCAAAAGTGCGAGGACCAGTCAGAAATAACTTTTTCAGCCCTCTGAGTAGTCCATATACATAAAAGGATACAGCAATAGAGAGGGATGAAGGAAGGGAAGGGAAATTAGAGTAGGAGGGAGGGTAAGAGAGGGAGGAAGAGAGGAGGAGAAGGAGAAAGGAAGAGGAAGTAGGGAGGAGAAGAAGAGGGGGAGGAAGAGAAAGTAAGAAGGAAAGAAAATAGAGAGGTGGTAGGTTTGAGGAGAAAGATTGCTGTACAATAAAAAAGATGAAAGGGAAGAAAGCCAACCCCAAACAAATATAAAGATATTAAGATAAAGAATGAATTGTTAAACTTTAAAGAATAAAAGAGAACAAATATGAATAAATAACAATAATTAGAAACACACATACAAACATACAATGTATTTTCTTTGAACAGAGTATTTGGCCGGTTCACAAATTTAAACAGTGTTTAGTCATTTCAATTAAATTTACAATTTCTATATTTCCTTTTTGCCATATTTATTCCTCATCAAATTCAATTTTTCCCTTCTATTCTATATTATACCCCTTCCCATTGTTATCTATTTTTATATCCATCCTCACATTGGTTAATTATGTAATATTAGTTGTTTAAAATAAATTCAACATTTTAATATAAATCAATTAGTTATATAACTACCTTTTTGTATATTAATCAATATAAACATGAATATTCCAATTATTTCCATGCAATCCAATTTCTTACAAATCCATTAATTATATTTACCAATAATAATAAACCAAATAATTTCCCCCATATATTCCTCCAAACCACAACTTAACTATTTCTGCTTTCAGAAATATACAATTAATAGTATCTCAATTATTACAATTCCCTAGTTAAATAGAGCTTTTTTTCTTTTGTGTTTTAAAATCTCCTCTTTTTCCCTAAATTTCCCGTTGTTTGCACCTACCTTTTTTGGTGAGGAAAAAGAAAAGAAATCTGCCTGCCTAATTTTCCAACGTGCAAAGCCAACAGCCTGCTTTATTTTCTCTTTCGTTTTTCAGTATAGCTAGGGGAAAAAAAATCTGACTCTTTCCAATAAATTGGCAATAAATAGTGGTGCGGAGGGGCGGGGCAAGCCAGCAATTTAACAAATGGTTCGGCTGCACCACTGGCTTTAGGGCGGCCCTTTGAAGCCCCGCGGCAAGAATTTGCAGTTTTTTTTTCCTCTAGCCATCGGAGGCAGCAATAGATGGGGAGTGGGTGGGGTAAGCGAACGGCCGGCGATCCAACAGAGCAGAGAGTGAGGGTGAGTGAAGGCTGGAAGCTGCTTTCTCCATCCGGAGCCGGTGGGGAACCACATGGCAGCCCACGTGGATCCCAGGCAGCGGAACTCAGGCTAGGGAAGGGGTGGGCAATTGTGGCTCTTTTACAACCTGTGGCCTTAAACTCCTAGAATTCCTGAGACAGCCAAGCTGTCTCAGGAATTCTGGAAGTTGAAGTCCACAGGTTGTAAAAGAGCCACAATTGCCCACCCCTGGCTACGGTAGGCTGGCGCCGCGCGGGTGGGAGGCAAGGGGCGGGCGAGCCAGCAATTTAACAAAGGGCTCGGCTGAACCCCCTAGAACCCCCAGAATCCAACCACTGTGTAGGCCCCTCTTGATCTTGAGGCCCTAGGCTGAAGCCTAGTTAGCCTATAGGAAAATCCGGCCCTGATAATGTGTCAGAGAAAAGGTACAGCTGAGCTATTGAGAGCATCCAACTCCCGCCAACAAAATGGTATCAACCATGGAGCAGATCCCCTGCCCTCCACCTTAAGAAGTGCGAATTGCTCTGTAGCAGATCTTATGGAGAGTATACTGCTGAAAGCTTGGAAGGAGAGCAAAATAAAATTTCCTTCTGCTCCAGCTTCTGTAAACTACCAGCAAATCTATTTGCTCTATTTAGCACTCATTCTTCAGTTTTCTGAAGGAGTTTGAAATAAGCAGATGAGATGGCACAGTTTTCTTTTTCATTTGAAAGGTCAACACATGTTCCTGTTGGAGAAGATCAAATCCTCCACTTGGAGCTGACTCAAGATACAGCTCGCCACTTCAATAAGAAGTATGGGGAGTTCTTTCCAGTACCCAAAGCCCTTTTAAGTGAGTAAGAAGAATAGCGAAAAGCACAACGAGCCGCTGGTTGAATAATATCAATATGTTTTAGATGGGAAGAGGATTGGGCATCTATCAAAGAAAAGAAAATTCCAACAGTGAATCTTTTTGGCAGTCTGAAACAAACATGTCATCATTCCAACTGGGAAAATATGTGTAAGGCCATAAAAGCTGTATGAAAGGCTGCCTGTCAGATCTAGAGAGTAGCTTGGTACTCTGCATCTCACGTCCATCAAGTCACTCTGCATCTGATGAAGTGAGTTACAGCTCACAAAAGCTTATGACTTAAAATAAAAACTGGTGAATCTTAAAAGATGCTACCAGACTCTTTCTGATTTTGGGCTATACTAGACTATACTAACATGGCTCTTTTCCTATATTATGTACAGCTTGTAATTTCCTATTTTCTTTTGATTATAGCCTCATCAAAAAAAGTGAAGTCCCTCAGAGATCCCACATCGAAGATGTCAAAATCAGACGCTCATAAATTAGCCACAGTGTGTATCACCGATAGTCCTGAGGAGATAAAGTTGAAATTTCGCAAGGCTGTCACAGACTTTACCTCTGAAGTCACCTATGATCCCGAACACCGCCTGGGAGTCTCCAATCTTGTGGCTATTCACTCTGCTGCAACAGGACTCAGCACAGAGGAAGTGGTAGAGCAGAGCATTGGCCTGGATACGGCCCATTACAAGGCAGTGGTGGCTGAAGCAGTTATCGAAAAACTTGCACCAGTTAGGAATGAGTTTAAGAGACTAAAAGAAGACAAATCTTACCTAGAAGAGGTTCTGTCATCCGGAGCAGAAAAAGCCAAAGAACTTGCAGCTCCTGTATATTGGGAAATTAAAAGATTGGTGGGGTTGAACTGAATCCAAGAAAATGTATCTATCATCTTTCATTACTTAAGTTTGTGCCCTACTATATGTTACAGTCCTCTGTTTTGAGGCTCCAAAAGAAGATTGATTGTCAGATATTTCCCTCACATGTATTATTTTTTTTAGAGCCAGGCTTGGAGACTGCAGAGAGCCAAACCACAATCAGTACAACGAAGACATCTAAGTACGGTTAGGGTGGAAAGCTGAATCTGCTCCAAGGGCCAGGTTTCCCACCAGGTAGATGATTGTATGGGGTGGCATTTCTGGAAGAAGAATCCCTTCCCATTTCTGCCACACAACAGTCTCTTTGGTCCACTAGTGGCTGCAGTTAATCATTCCTAGGATCATTTGAGTGGTGGAGACAATTGTAGCTGATCTGGCTTTGGTCTGCCCTCAAAGGCAGAAGATGGGAAGACATTGAGAATTTAGATCTTTAAGAACCGTCTTGCCAGTCCAAGTAAAAATGCTGTGAAGCCAGTTCAGCTGAAAACTATTCTTGCAAGTTACAACACTGTTGTTGAGACTTTTTTTTTAAACGATCCCACGTATTTTTATAAATAACTCAAGGCACTGAACATACCTAATACACCTGCCTCCTTCCATTTTCCCCACAACAACCCTCAGTTAGACTGAGAAAGAATGGCCTGCCTAAATTACCGAGCCGGTTTTCATGCCTAAAGCTAGATTAGAACTCAGAGTCTATAGCCTGGTGCCTTCATGACTAGACCAAACTGGCTCTTCGTTGCTCCCAGTTCAATGGCAGAATAGCAACTTTCCTGAAAGGAAAGACAAAAATATAGGAAAGCCCTGAAGGAGCTTTATGGTGAAGCAGCTCAGTGAAGTGATGGTTCATGTCTTAGGGGAAGAAGGAAGTTCAATCTGGTTTGTGGTCCAAGGGATAAGATGGGGAGAGTTGATAGTTCAGAGTTTGAAGATTCCTTAATCACTTCTTTCATCTTTTCCTTCCCCTTTCCAGTATGAAAGCTGCCCTAGATAACTTGGGCTTAAGTGACAAAAATGGTACGCGATTCTAAGCAACGATGTTGCTTAGAATATTCTGCCTTCCTAATGCAGGCCTTGGCTGTTGTATAAGAGAGTTTCTCAGGGCATTTTATTCTGTAACAGAGTTTATGAAGATAGGAAATGGCACTTATTTTCTAATATATATTTTGGGAAAAGTCAGCCACATATCTTTGGATATTTGAAAAGGAAGTGCTAAGTTCATAATTTGTGTTCTTTCTCAAAACAAAGAAGTTATTCCTTCCATTCCATAAAATGTGAACCGCACCCGGGCATCTTCCTTCTGGTATGTTTGCAAGTTTATTTGAAGTGCAGCATAACCTATGGAAAACAGGACAACATTATTATATTGTGGATGCTTGGCAGGCAGAACAACCTCTGCTTTATGAACTTAGATTTTTTTTCATGTGGAGCCAAACTGATTCTGAAACAGACGTCTTCAAGTTTTTGTGCCTTGCGTAAGAGTGTGAGCAAAAGACTGCAGCCAGAGCCAGGGTTCCCAAACAGCTGCATAGCAACTCCCAACTCTCTTATTTTGTTTCATGTTTACTGACTTCATAGAAAGCCCTACAAACTCCAGAGCCAGTTTTCCAATGTCATCCCCTTAACGTTTAGTGTTGTTAGATTATGGTCTTGACAAAAATCCCAAATGATGTGGGAGCAACCATAAACCTATTCAGCCGATGCTTCATCACCAGTTCTCTATTCTTCACACCCTGCCTGCAAAACTAATTCTCCTGTAAGGTTCCCAGGATTTGTCTGTAAGCATCCATGAATACATAAAAAACATGTGTGACACAGCTTTCCCTGGCCCATTGTGTGGAAGAAGAGGGTGTATTTGTACTGTATGATAATATTTCTGGCTGTTCCCTCTTTTGAGGGAGGCAAGCGGTTCAGAAATGTGAAATATGAATAAATAAGTGAATATTCTACACATCTATAGTACTATCATGGTTGTGCCCTGTGGCTACATGGCCAGAGCCAGCCCAGAAAGCACTGGCCCAGCCTGACAGCACCTCCTTGCAGCCTGCCAAATTGCTAATTGGTGGGTTCCTGGGAGAGTGGAAGGTAAAGGGCAGGATGCTAGCATCTTCTTCTGAATTGCCATCTGGAAACTGTTTACACGTGGCTGCCTGCTAACCAGACAGATTCAGCTCTCTATCCAGACTCATCAAATGGTGTGTTTGAAAACAAACTCAGACTCTTCATTTAACCATTTTAGCTCTTTAGAGGGATTAAATTCTACCTTTTGCTGGCTAACTTAAACAAATATTCACTTTTGTGTGCAGATGTCTCTGTCATCATCAGCCACCACTGGTTTGCTTTTCAGTGTCAAATTGTAGGCTGCTGCAGAGAAGCACTTGGGGGGGGGGGGAGGGGAGAATTCAGTGCTTTTCCTGCACTGTTACGATCTTTCCCAATTCTGTTTAAACTCAGTGCATTGACATGAATCTCCCACATAAGCTAATATGAACTGATATAATGGAAAGAACTGTTGGGCCCGTTATCTCATTCTAAAGGCAGTGAAAGATGAAAACAGTAATAAAATAGTAATGGACTTTTGTTGCTGAATCAACTGGAAACCGTTGTTGGTAAAATGATTAAAATACTGGTGAATGGGAAGTAAGTTGCATTCTTACATATGGATTCTTTATTTCCATATGCTGTAAAAGCAGATTTCTGCCAAGAATCTCATTGTCGAGTGTTTTTGTTACACCGTATAGCTAAACCTGTGGTAATTTTGATACAGATCAGTGAAAGCATGCTACATGCAATGTGACATCAGTCAGGTGGATGAGGGATTTTTTAAGGAAAGGAACAATTCCGATCTCGGAAAATGCAGAATCATAACCAAAAACTGTGACAAGCCAAGAATGGTATAGGTCCTGAACATATTTTCTTGCCTCTGGAACTGGGAAGTTAATCACTGGCTGGATGATCAATAAAACACAGCACATTGCTATAGAACTATATTCAGCTATTTTCAGCAGAGCAAGGAACACATGCTGTTTTTTTAGAAAATGATAGGATGAAAACATTGTGCAATATGTAATGAATAAAACCTGTACCACAATCTTCTAAAGAAACATGATTCCAGGAAGTCATAGCATAAAACGTTGAAATATTGCTTGGTAAAGTTATGGCCTATTAAACCCCACGAGCCCCAGGTCCTGCTTTTGGAATAATAAAGCACCTGGGCTTCTGTGAGATCTTATTTTGTTTCAGAAAATCAACAAATCAAAAATCAGTAGTGAGTCTGTTGGTCTTGTATCCCACCATGCTGGCCTAGAGAAATATCTCTTAAAAAATAGTCAGCAAAACATTAATTCTGTACCTGTATCATTTGTATACCTATGCATACATTGTATACCTGCCTCATTTCTCCTATTCTCCGTTTGAAAGCAGTAATGGCAGAGAGGACACTGAAGATCCACAATCCCCACTTTGTAATCCCAAAAGTGCTGTTCAGAAAACAGCTGGACTTTCTTGGGGTTTTTTCCCCCTTTCCTTTCCATCCAAGAAACTTCTTCAATTCTGCTGAAGAACTAAGAAAACCATTTTAAACAGCACCTTTGGGACAGCAATGACCTGGATGAGTGAGAATCTTCATAGACACTTTCCCACTTTGAACTTCACTATGCTCATTGCCCATGTACACTGATTTTTTGTATACTTGCATGAATCTTGCATGAATAGTATTAAGTATTAAAAACTACTTGTTTAAAATAATTTAAAGATGAACTTCTCATGAACCCATTAAGACAAGTTTTGTCTTGCCCGGCTGACTGCTCGATCTGTTCAATCACCAGAAATGGCTTTTCTTGAAGTTCTGTGTCCCCATTCATTAAGTTCCCTACCTCTCTGCCAGAGCATTAGGATGTCACCACAGTTCAGTATTAACAAGCATGCATCAAAAAATGTACAGCAATATACGTACAACAGCTTTCTATCTTGAGCATTTTAATGGAATAGCCAACACCGCAGAAGACAAGCTCAGGATCCAAAAAGTTCTTGACAGACTTGAACAATGGGCCTTATCCAACAAAATGAAATTTAATGTGGAGAAAAGCAAGGTTTTACACTTAGGCAGGAAAAACCAAAGATACAATTACAGATTAGACGAACCTGACTCAAAAACAGTAACTGTGAGAGGGACCTGGGAGTGCTAATGGACAAAACTTAATTATGAGTCAGCAGTCTGCAGCAGCAGCCAAAAAGGCTAATATAATCCTTTGTTGTATAAACAGGCATAGAATCAAAATCACATGAAGACTACACCTGGAATTCAGCATCCAGTTTTGGTCACCATATTAGAAAAAAAGATGTTGAGACTGGAAAAATTGCAGAGAAGAGCAAGGATGGTTTATTCATTAAACAATATGAAGAACGGTTGCAGGATTTGGGTTTGGCTACTCTAGAGAAAAGAAGGTCTAGGGGTGACATGATAGCAGAATTCCAGTATTTGAGGGCCTTAACACAAAGAAGAGGGAGGCTCAACTTATTTTCCAAAGCATCAGAAGACAGGATAAGAAACAATGGATGGAAACTTATCAAGGAGAGAAGCAACCTGGAATTAAGGAGAAACTTCCTAACACTGAGGACAATTAACCAGTGGAAAAACTTGCCTTCAGAAATTGTGAGTACTTCATCACTGGAGGTTTTTAAGAAGAGACAGCCACTTGTCTCAAATTGTATAGGGTCTCCAGCTTGAGCAGGGGGTTGGATTAGAAGACCTCCAAAGTCCCTTCCAGCTCTGTTCTTGATTGAAATTTCTCCACTGTGCTTTTTTGATATAGAGATATCTCAGTCCTTTCCATCCAACCCGTTTTTCCCTTACACTGTTACAATCAGACATTTCAGTCACCGGCCTTGGCATTTACTTAGAGAGGCACTAGTTGGTTCCTACTGGCTGCAAGATAGCAATGGGGAGCTGTTGTCTGAGATGGCCACCAGGAGGCAGTATCATCTAAAATGTGATATTTCAGTGCACTCCTAGAGGGCAAAATGGAGTGGACAAAATAAATAATTTGTAATAGAGCAACAAGGATTTCTGAATCACTTTTCTTTGGCTAGAAAACTTTGGATAATCAGAAATGGGCTTGCATGCAAAAGGGTTCAGTCTGTCTAGTATGAAACATCCTTAGTTGAGTACTGTATACTAAAAGGTAGCTGTGATTTCATCCAAAGTACCATTTGATTGATAGATTGTGATTTAACACTCTGAAGTGAAGTAACTACTGAAAGCTGAAAAATTGTTGCTCTTGCTCCGGTCTTAACACTGTTTCACACATTACAGATCCTTAAAGGTAGGAAGGCCGTTGAGTATATACAGTCCCAAGGAACTTCAGCCAAGCCGGATTTGCAGGATACGGACAATGCCTGTAAAAGCACTGCTTTCTGCACAAACATTTTCCATTTGTAGCTTTGCAATATGAACGTGTACTGGATGGTGGTTTAATGGCTGAAGCTATCTTCCATCCTGCTCCTTGGGTATCACTGGAGAGTCTTTGGCTTGCAACATTCCAAATGAGACCAAGGCTGACCTTTGGAATTTAATGCAAAGGATATTTTTAGAAGCAGAGAAATCAGAAACTCTTGCTACTCTGGCACAAACATGATCATTATGCAAGTATGTACATTTAGGGAGAAAGCCATTGGTATGTTGCTCTTTTTTTTTGTGCGTTTTCATGCCCTTCTAGATATATCTATTAATTAGATACATAAAGAAATGTGACCTATACAATAACAACTTTCGTAGAGCTGAGAGAAGAGAGGCTACTTGTTCAGCCCTCCACCCTACAGCTCCTCGCTCCAATCCAAAAAAAGTTTTTTTTACTTCAGATCATTCCTGAGCCAATGGGTATAAATAGGAGAGAGATAGTTCAATAGCCTAATTTTATATCTTTATTTGTTAAATTTGTGTCCCATCACAGAATGCTCAAGTTCCCTAGTAAAGTCATATTCAAAACCAAACATTTGGTGAAAAAAACATCAGTAATGTGTTTACTAGTTAAAATGTTCTCAACAACTTTATAGTCATTCAACATCTGCAGTTAAAAACTGATCTTCATGATACAAATCATTTTACCTCAGATGTTAGAAACATGGAACTTTCTGGGTAAACCTAGAAGAAATCAGCTTCCCATCCATCTGTGTCTATACTGCAAAACAGACAAAAATGTGGTCTTGAAACTTGGGATATGATAAAAGGCACAGCATCATAGCCTAGTGGTGCAGGCTGTAACCCCCCCCCCCCGAGTGATGCCCCCAGATTTGAATTCCTCTATCAGTACAAAGAAGTCATCAGAAGGTCAAAGTCTGAAGGACTGGAAGCAAGTCATCAAGGATTTTTGACTCTCGGCAGGTGTTTGGAGGATGTGCTTTTCTTTTACATCCACTTTTTTCCATTTTTAAGTCCCAGGATGAAAAGAAACTGGCAAAACTGGAGTTCATATGTGCTATGGATCCCTTCTACTAATAATTAGCTTTCCTGGTTTAAAAACGGTTTGCTACTCTACTCAGGCTTCCACTGTGTTCCCAGTTAGGTGACAGCCATCTAGGTAACCTTACCTTACCAAAGACTGGGCCTGTTCAATACTTGGGTGGAGCTGAGTTTCTGAATTCTAGAAAGTTTTTGTCTCAGCAAGGTTAACATCTGATCACTTTGGATTCAAAAGCTAAGCATAGTTGAGTCTGGGTAACAGCTTATTAGAAGACAATGTAAACCACTTATGTAGGGTTGCCAGGAAAGTTGTGTGAATGTGTCCATGTAATCACCAGGAACTGAACTAGACTCAAAGCCATCTTTATTTTCTTTGGCCCCATTGCACAGCACATCCATTTTACTCTGTGGAGAGGCTAACAATTGGCAATGATTTCTTGCTTGGGCTGATCATTGATGGCAAACATTTAGTAACCTGCTTTACAAAATCTGTATCATAACTTGATTTAGAATTTATTTACTATTTTAACAACTAACCATACAGATTCATTTCATGGGTGCTAATGACCAAATGAGCCCGTAGTTGGCTGAATCTTACCTGATAACTTCTGCTCAGCCTCAGCCCATGCACAAAAAATGTTCGTCCAAAAAAACATGACAAGACAAAGCTCTGAGATTCTTCGAGGACTGACATATATCTACACACTGTAGGGTCCAGACAGTAACAGTTAGAAATAATTTCTCCTTCAAATTGCCTTACAGATGTGCCAAGGAGGGCATTCCCATGGAACCAGTTATAGTACATCAACATCAGATTATAGAAGGCCCCTAACCATTTGAGAAAAGATGTGACAGCAAGGATGCAGCTATAGATTCCATAATGACCTCTTTTGTTAATTGTTCTAAAATGTGTTCTATTTGTCTCGGAGCTGCCCAAACTTTGCTGAAAAGGAAGGGTCTCTAAAGTTTATTGAATTTATATCTGCAGTTCAGTGATTAACAAGATAATACCAGTGATGTCAGAAAAACCATCCCCCATTTTCTTAAAGTCCCTGGGATCAGTTTGAAACCATCATTTCCTAGTGGTTGGGCTGATTGATCTGACAGGTTCTGACCTTCTCAAACAGGAAAAGCAATACTAAATCTAAACATAAGCAACCCATGATAAGGGAAAAGTTCTAAAAATAGTGAAAAGTTCTAAATCATTTTCTTTTATATCAGTGCCTTCTTGCCCAGTAAGGAAAATGATATTTAGAGCGCTGATGTCAACATATGGCCTTCCCCAGTTGAACTCTACTGTAGTAAGCATGACCAATGAAGACAGGCAATAGGAGGTAAACTCCAACAACATCTGAAGAGCTGTAAAGTTGTCTATCCCTGATCTAAAGTAGAGCCTGTCAATGTGTTAATCCAATAAAATGTAGGGTCAGCCTCACAGTTTTCGTACAGGATATGAAATCCATAGCCAGTCCTGATTCAAGGACCTCAGCATAGATGGTCCGCCAATAAAAATCACTCTGGCAATTCTGAATTTCAAAAGATCATCTTTGTCAAACAAGACAGGAACCACCAGGACAAGTGCTAATAATAGCAGATAGCAGCCGATTCTCCAATCCACCCTACAATGAGGAATATTCCAGTTTGCTACTTATATGAATAGGAACTCTATAGAGATTGTCTATAGTTTAGTTTATTGATTAGCCCATGGGCCATATCAAAATGCAGATTTCCAAACACAAATTATTAATAAAATCCTATAAAAACAATGTAAAATGAAATTGGAGTAAAATATAATAATTTGATATATAGATAAGTAAAATAAGATCAAATATGTTTCAGTATCACCCCTACAATCTACCCCAATCGGTCCCACAAATGCCGATCTCAATCAAATCATTTTATTCAAGTACTGTGCCAAATTAAACGTTGTTTTCAGATTCTGGCCACACATAAGGTATATTATTTTAATATGGGGTTCCTAATGGGTCATTCATTTAATATATGAACCAAGGTACCTGTCTCTCACTCTCTTATACAAACAACAATCAAATAGTATGTGAGCCAAATCTTCTACCTGTGCTGCTCTGCAAATGCAAATATGTCCATTTTGTGGTATAGAATGGAATCTCCCATATTTGACCATTGTATCAAGCTGTTCGAGTCTCACTTGCGTAAATATCTCCCTAACATGTTTTAGCAATTGTAACTTTAAATAGCTGTCTGTTTGAAAAGTATGTTTATATTTATTTCAAGTTACCAGCCTTACTAAGAGTAGCTATATCATTTTGTGCTTCTGTGTCTATGATTCTTTGAGCAACTCTTTTTTTAACTTGTTCTCCTGTAACACAAGAGACAGGAAACCAGGCTAATTAAAGAGGATGAATTAGTACAACTTCCGGGCTTTCAAGGATGGACTTCCCCCTGGACAAAAAACAAAGGATAAGTGGGTAACTCTCTGGTGGACTATGTATTTTCATTAAGCAAGAATTGCAACGGCAGGGTGAGATTAAGTCTATAATTCACAGCAATATTTTCTTATTCACCCTCTAGTTCCTTGACTCATTTTTCTGATTCATGGAATTTCTTATTCCAAATTGCACTATCAACATTCATTGGCAAATTCTAAATGTAAATTATGTTAATTTTCTTTTAATTGTGTTAGATGGCCTGCTAGAGGTTAGCGCACTGATTTTGAATGCACAAGAATCCCAACCCACTGAGAAAGGTTTCAAAGGAAAATTAACCATCTCTGCTCTAGCCTGTTCTGGATCAAGTACTCAAGAGAATACATCTGAGAAGTACAACTGACCTGCAACTCACCTTATCTTAGTTACACACACTGGATCCTTATCTACTTGACAACTGGATCATGAATAGAGAACTTTTCTCTATTGTACATATTGTACTATGAATGTACAATACCAGCTGGCTCAAGGGCAAACTGGCAAGGCCACCAAACTTTCTCCTTCCACTTCCTAGGGCCATATTTATCGAGTCTGGCACTCCAAGCTTTCTGGGAGATCATGATCTACTGCTTCCTGCTGGCATATACTAAAATTTCCCTTTCAAACAAGTCAGTAATTTATAAATGTATCTACCCACATTCTCCCTGAATAGCGAATAGCGAAGCCCCACCTAAAAACAAGTAATGAGCTGTTTGCGACAGAATTATAATTTTGCCTTCTGCATTCATATTCATATGTTTTCCATCCACTTTTCATCCACAATGGGGCAGATTCTATCCAAAGGTTCTGTCCCCCAAGTAGAATTTTCACTCCCACCCCCAAAAATAATGAACCATTTTAATAATAATGAGCCAGCAGTGTGCTGAAACTTCTAAAAAAGCAATGTAATTCAATGGTGAGCAAAGTAAGGTCTTATGCTTAGGCAAGACAAGCCAAATGCCCAGATATAGAATAGATGGTACTTGTTTCAACAGCAGTAGCTGTGAGGGGGATTTAGGTGTCCTAGTGGACAACCACTTAAGTAGGACCCAGCAGTGTGCTGCAGCTACCAAAAAACCAATAGTCCTAGGCTACATCAACAGAGAGATAGCATCAAGCGCATGGGAAGTGGTAGTAATGCACTATACTGCACTGGTATGCTCACACTTGGAATTCTGCATCCAGTTCTGGTCACCATGATATATAAAAGATGCTGACATCTTTTTTGAAGAGCAACAAAGATGATTAGAGACCTGGGGGTTGAATTGTAGAATGAACGGTTAAAGGAATTAGGTATATTTAGCCTAATAAAGAGAAGGACTAGGGGTGACATAATAGCTGTCTTCCAATACTTTAGTTATTGCATTTATTTGCTGCCCATCTCATTTCAAAATGACACAAATACTTGAAGGGCTGTCACAGAAAGAGGACAACAAGTTATTTTCCAAAGGTCCTAAGGGCAGGACCAGAAGCAACAGGTGGAAGCTCGTTAAAGAGAGATCCAATCTAGAACTAAGGAGAAATTTCCTGACAGTGTGAACAATTAACCAACAGAACAGCTTGCCTCCTTGTGGGTGCACATTTATTGCTGGAGGTTTTAAGAAAAGATTCCACAACCATTTGTCTGTGATGATATAACGGCCTAGAAGACCTCCAAAGTCCCTTCCAGCCCTATGATTCTAAGCTTCTTTGGTGTCCATCCTACCATGTTCTAATTTCTACCTTCAAAGAGAATCTTCAGTGCCAATGTTTGGGAGTGACATTATTGGATTGCAGTTATGGTCCATCCCTAAGAAGATCTTAAGTTGCCTTTATTATTTGCCTGATATTCTCAACTTCTTGACCTCTCCCTTGCTTCCCCCCCTTTTGCCCTGGATTTACACCTGCTGATTCCATTTTTGTCATTTCCTCACTAGTGATTTATAGCACCTTCCAGTGTCGCCCAGTCACTTGTGGCAATATAAAACCTGTCTATATTACAGTTATATCAGCACCGTGATACTAAGCCACTATAAATCACAAGTGAGGAAACAGCCTTATGCTCCCATTGACAGACTGATCTTCTGCAAATGTGCCAATCCCGATTCCACTGATTCAACCAAGTCAGGCTTTATTCTCCAGGGCATTGATGAGACTGTGGAGCTTCTCCAGCCCAGTTCAGTACTGAGATCCTTTTAGTGGTAAATGCTCAGAAGTGAAGTGAAGCAATCTCTTGCTGCAGAAATACCTTCCCCACCCAAAGCAACAGTGTATGTTCAGCTCTTAAGGTTATTATAAGCTGTGCGAGAATAGCCAAAATTGCCAAATGGCCTTTTAAAAACAAAGCAGCAGACCAATCTTACCTTATTCCATACTACTGGACCAATGTATGTGGAGCTGTCGGACATACCAAGGTTTTCCACCTGTTTTGGAGAGTGTAGCTAAATCACTGCCTTTTCTTGCATCCAGAGAATTCACAGGTAGGCCGAAGAGAATCAAGGAATCAATCTGAACTCTCAGTCAGTCAGGGTTTTGCAATCCAGCCACACTTATGGTAAATTGAACATTTGCTGGAGGTGAAACGCTTGGCTTCTTCAGGAGGCCCAGGTATGTAAGGCCTTTACATTTACAGGCTGTGCCACCACAGTTTACTGGACAGAAGTGGATGGGGCTGGACAGGTCCCCACAGAATTTTGGGCTAGGCAGGATGATCCACTCTAGATTACCACAAGCCCTGCATTTCTCCTTTAAATAGGTTTTTTTGGAGGCCTGCCATGGAGTCCATTGTCTGCAAAAGCACTAGAGGGCTTACACAGGGGAGGGGATTGAACAACATTTGGAAATCTCTTTGAACTCCAGCAACTGTTGCCGCTCCACCCTATTTTGGGCTCCAGATGCACTGAGCGAGATACATGCTTTGATCTCCGAAAGCAGCCATTATTTTTATTTTCTAGCTGATGGTTGCATAATGCAAGGTCTAATGGCAACCATGCAGGTATGAGGTCACTGCAGAGTTGTGTGGAGAGAGTGTGTGTGTGTGTGTGGGGGGGAGGAACAGAGAACCAGGCCTGCACTGGTCTTCCTTCCAACCCAACCTCCATTGCTCATTCATTCATTTGAAGAGCGGCTATCCCTCACAACTCCCCTCTTTCACAAAATCGGAATGGTTTCTCCCCATAAGCCTTCTTATTCCAATTGGGTTGCTATAGAATCAATGAGCAACTAGTTTCTGGAAAGAAACTAGTTCAGCATGCAAAATTCCACGCTCCAGTCTTTAGGCTATCCATCATCCCTGAGAGAGAAAGAGAGAGAGATCCAAAATCCTTTCTGGATGAACAATGACTTGGCTGCCAAAGCCTAAAAGAGGAAAAAAAATCTGGATTGTCAGCAGAATGCAAAAAGATCCCCAACTTTGGAATGAAATATTGTTGCTAGATGTGCATTCCCAAATATATATTATCATGTAAACAAAAACAGAAATCTCCACCTTTAGTCTGATTCCAATCAGTCTGGGACTAACATACAGTTAACTATTTATGTGGATAACAAATAGTCAAGCATCCAGTACTTCAGTTGCCAGCCAGCCAAAGTAGAAGGCGGAGCTAACCTTGCGGTTCCCTCAATAGCAGAACTTCTCAAAATCCTCCAACTCAACACCACCATACTGGGAAGCAGTTGACTTTCTGGAGGCAACTTTTTAGTAGTTGTTAATGAACCACAGGTTGCCTGATTTAGTTTATTTGAAAGACAACACTTGATTTAAAATCCTAACCATTATTTCCGCTTAGTTTCTTTAAGGACGTTTTCTGAAGAGTTTAATCAACTTGTCTTTGAATTCTGCATTCTTAAGAAATTAGTTTTGGAATTCAAATAAATTGCACCTTTAATTGGCAACAATGAATAAGGCACACAAAACAATATTTAATAGCAAAATTAATTTTTCATGCAGGTTTTCAGTTGAACAGCATGCTTACTATTAATTGCATTCAAACATCCTTTCAAAATGTCCTTGTCCTAGGTCCAGAAAAACATCACACGCCATCTATTTAAATTTGTAGGCAAGGGTGCAGGTTTTTAATATTTATTTTCAGTTATTAAGAGTGGAGTGAAGTAATTCTCCACAATCATAAAATAGGACCCATCTCAATCCAAACATTAACACCAGCTCAGACCAGACTAGCATTAAAAAAATAAAGACTTCCAAGCATCTTATGTTTTTCATAGCTACAATACTGCAAGAAAGTGTAGGTGACAATGGGGGTGTTCATCTTTTCTCAGGGTCTAATAAAAATGCAGAAAAACAAATGGCTATACTTGCCTGCATGGAAGAATCTTGCTCAATTGCTTCGGATTAAAGTGTCCTAATTCAGTATTTAAAAGACCTGCACCCTTGATCTTGTTCAGAGCACCACAACATTTGCTAACACTGCAAAGGGCGGGCAGGAAGATTTTGGGGACTAAACCAGGCCTATTTCTGTTTTCTGATAGGAGTCTCTACCACCGTCACTACCACCACTTAAGGCGGGCAAGAGTCAGTCTCTCTTCTCCCCCCCCTCACTTCCTTCCATCTGTTCCGTTTTTGAAATCCCTCTGCGTCTCCCGTCTTCTCTTCCAGCCATTTGAATGTGGCTACAGTCCTCCAGGCTGGATCGCTTAAAAGCAAAACAAAAACACGGAGGTTCCTGCCTTGTTGGACGAGCGCACCCTTTACACCAGGCGTATTTTTATCTCGAAGGTCAAGATCCGGCATCGCCTTCGACTCCGGGTGACAGGGACGAGCGCAGTCTCGGAGCTCTTCCTGGAAGGTGAGGCAGTTCTTCTCCTCCTCTCCTCCACGCGGGGGATCCAGTCCCGAGGCTCAGGATCTACGGGGCGACCAGCTGCTGGTTGTTTTCCCCGAGAAGGAGTTGCGTGGTTTTACAAACGGCGGGAGGCTGTCCTCGCTTGTGTGGCCTGTCCTCGTTTGGGAGTCTTCAGCTCCCATTAGGTCTTGTAATCGCGAAGGCCCCTTAGAGACGAAGGATCTCGCTCCTGGCGCCTTTACCCAGAAATAAGTCTCACCCACTTTAGTCCGCTTGCAAACTCCCAGAGGGAGTCCGCGGGATTTCCTTCTCACTAAAGAAATCCTGGAGAGACCTGCGGGCTTCTCTGCTTCGAGGTCTCGCGTCGCTGGGTGCTTGGGGCCTATTCAGTGCAAGAGATCGCGGGCCGGAGACTACATTGGTTCGAATTCGCTCGTGCTTCTGGAGAGCTTTGCTTTGCAACCTCCTGGAAGCTCGACACGCTGGGTTCCAGAAAAGGCGTCTGCCTCCGGGGAATACAAAGCTACCAAGATCCTTTAGGGTCAGCGCTTCATTGAAATCGCGGTGGGGAAGTATATTCCCAGCGCCGCCGCCACCCAAAGTATCTCGCGGAGACAAGGCAACATTTAAGAAAAATGCTCCAGGCGCCCACAGAAGACGGACACCCGGCAGGCACGTGGCGCGCTGCTGCTCTAATGTTGACCTATCAATCGGCACAGAAATTAATCAGCGAGCAACCCAAAGGTCTTTCGACCCCGAAAGAAACTCTCCTTCCAAAGACTCTTAAGGGCTTGGAGCTCGGCAAGGAAGTTTCTCGGCTCTCCTTCGTATCAAGGGAGCTGCGCCGCAGAAACAACTTCCCGTGCGGCTGGCCTCGAATTAATCATGCATTTCTGTCCTGGTCATATTTATCTGGATTTAAGCTCGGGTGAACAGCCTAAAAACACGCTTCCGTACTCAAGTTAAGGCCAAATAAGATACCCGGGGAGAGAGCGAAAAAGACGCCGCCGTCAGGATAAATGGTGTCCGGTGTGTCATTTGGGATCATACAAGGCCGCTGGTTGCGAGCGGCCTGTGGAACAGCCGCCGGAACCTCTCGGCGTCCCATTTAAGGCAATGTTTACCTGGGGCGTGTGAGCGAGGCAGGCGGCGAACTGGAAGAGGGAGAGATATTTTGGGGGGTCATGAGAGCTCCGCAAGGCAGGTGCCGGCAATCTTCTCCCGGGGCCGCCTATGCATTTTTTTTTTCTGGCGGAAAAAGCGGCGACAGAGCGAAGACAAGGAAATTGGCACCATCAGGAGATCACGGCTCTGCAACAATCCAAGATTTGCCGCCTGTTCTTTGCTGACTTCCCCCAGCCTTAAAGACGATACCGATTTACTTCCGATAGGCTAGATTTCTACTTGCAATGGGCTTGTTTCGCATGCGACGGGAGGTGATTAATCTTGCCGCACAGTTCCATCTGCTGCCTGCAGTCGCGCAGCACACGAGGTCGGTGGCAGAGGGTTTCCCGGGCCTTTCTAAAGCAGGCCGGTGCAATCTGGCGCCTGAACCAAGAACGGAGAAAGCTGGTTCGAGCCACCATATAGTGAAATAAAGAGAACAGAAGTATCCGCGGTGGACGGGCAAAAAAGTCAAGATGGTGACCTGAGTGTGATCGAAGGCTCGCCCGTCGCCCCGCCTCCCCCCCCCCCCCCGCCCGCGCAGTGTTTCGATCGCACCGTTCAGTCTCCTGTCTGATCTCCCTTGAAAGCGAGCCAAGAGATATTCGCCGCCTTTGGCTCCTGGGTCTCCAAGAGAAACTCTGCCAAGCGATTTCATGAGAACCGGCGGACTTGGTTCAAATAGGCAAAAATGCCGAAGATCCTGGTTTGGCTTTCAGGCCAACTTGTGTTTAGCAGCCGGAAAGGCGATTAATCAAGATCGAAGGTCCACGGGGGCGAGCTATTAAAAGGCCATCGCGCTCAAGGCGGCGGCGATTTCACCCCCACCTTCCCGCCCTCTTGGGACCGATCTGCAGAGGCGAACCTTGGAGCGCGCCCACCGGGCAGGCCACCGCTATGCTGGAGATGGAAAAGAGCATCTCTCAAAGATTCCTCCGCCTTCGGGGAAATAAGGCAGCGCTCGCGTTCCTCCGTCTCTCAACTGCTATATTCGCTCGGCCCGGCGTCTGCTCTCCCTGAAGGGCCGCATCGAAGGCTGTTCCCCCCCCCCCCCACGCATACACACCTCGCGTCCCAGATGACGCCTTGCTGGGACAGTCAGAAAAGCCACTGGCTCGAGCTGGCAGGATGCTGGATTGATCTAGCAATCGGGAAATCAAGCAATACGGGGGGAATCCGCGTTTTCAGGTGTTTAGGATTACAGAGATCCCAGCCCAAATTCGGTGTTTACTGCAGGAAATAATTGGGAGGAGGGCAAGAAGGACCTCCCGTTTTCTACAACAGTAGAACAAAATCTGCAAAACATTTCTTTAAAAAAAATCTAAGGCTGTAAAGAAAACGAAGTCTGTATTTGCAAGAATATACATCTGTGGGTTTCTTTAAATAAACTTCCTCCCCCGGAATCACATTCATACCTACACAGAAATAGTACCTTTAGTATTCAGAAGCAGAGAGAATACTTGCATACCTGAGACTAAATTGGATTTTAAAAACCAATCTCTGTTAACATCCACATTATACTCAAAAGCCTACACCGATTTTTTTTCCCTTCAGCTTTCCATTCTGGATAAATATTTTACTTAATAAAACTGGAAGAGAAGTGCCTCTGTTCCTTAGCATCTTATGCTCTCGTCTTCCCAGCAGCAGGTTTTTCTCAGTATGTAAACCCCCACCATCTGACCAGCCCATCTAAAACTGTGCATGGTTTACATTCATAAATGGCACACTTTTACACGCCACACATCTTTTCTTGCTAGAACACGAAGGTGCAGTGGAGGAAAATAGATTTTTAAAAATTTCAGAACCGGAATTTCAGCTGGAATTTTACCGAAAGTGGCTTTCATTAATTTAGAGATGGAGATGCTGTTAACAAGTTTAGTTTCCCTATTACTTTATGGAGTTGAAGCCAAGATCCTTCTGTTAAACTCCTTGAGGTTATTCTGAGATAAACTGTAGGGACAAAGGATTGAGTAGGCTGGCCGAAATCAGCCAGTGAGATGGGCTAACTCCTTTGTTCCCTTTCTTTCCGACAGGCTGACCTGAAGAGGGACAAGAAGCTTGGCAGACAAATTTTGAAATTGGACCCCAAACTCCGGCTGGAAAAGCCCGAACAAGAGCTCCTGGCTCCGTTTCCGCTCAATTTCGAAACATCTTCTTGGAAAGATGCAGACCATCTTAAAATCTTGAGTTTCAGCTGAAGTATTGGGTAACGCCGCCGCGCTCCGTATTGGTTCTGGCACTGCCAGAAGCAAGAAGTCTACTTAGGCGACGGTCAACGCCGGTTCGGAAGTCAAAACACCGGCCTGCCGCACGAGGGCAGCAGAGCCCTGAGGGAGAGGGAACGGGGCACATTAGTACAGGGCGCAGTTTGGCTCAGTCTGAAAGATTTTTTCCCCCCCTCCGGCCGGAGTTGCCCTATATACGCTCCAGCACGGCGCTTGTCTCCGAAAAACAGCGAAATCCTCACAGCAGCGGTAGATTTATGTCGGACCTTTGTAATACACTAAGTCAGCTTGTTCCCCAACGTGAAGAAGGAAGGCCCGAGGCGGGTGTTCTGATCTGCGTTGTGTCGGGAAAATTTCCGGCCTAAAGCTCTGGGCCGGGAAGTCTGACCCACTTCCCTCCCTTCAGCATTTAAGAGACCGCCTTTTCTTTTCCCGACGCCGCTCGGGAGCCTCGAAGAGCACCAAACTTCAGGGCGTCCAAATATCTTCCGAGTCCTGCTGCAAAGTAGAATTTTTCCTCGGTGTCTCCCGCCTCTCCCATCCCGCCCCCACCGTCTCTTCCCCTGCTTCCTGGCAGTAAAAAGCACCCGGAGAAGCGCAAACGCCGTGTCTGCCCGGGTTCTGGCCCGGCCTCTCGTTTCCCACCTTTGCTCCTCTTGTCAGGCGTCCGAATTAAAGCGTGGCCGACCCTGGTTCTCTGCCACCCGAGGAACAGACTGAGGTCTTGACCCGGAGAGGAGGGGGCAGCGCTGCAGATGTAACTGATTTCGGCCTCTCCCCCCGTGGTGAATGGCGTCAGCTAGCACAGGGCCGGTGAGCACCGGAGTTAAATTGATAGAGACGCTCCGCGCTGTTTCTTGCTCGGCGGCGAGGCGGGGAGAAGGGAGAGCTGCAGGGGAAGCCGCGCGTCTGCCGAATGAGCAATGTAGAAGTCGGACCAAACTTGGAGGCAGCAAATGCCGGGACTGGAGCGAAGTCGCACTGGCTCGTACAGAACCGGAACGTTCATTTATCGCGAAAAGTGCTTATCGCTTCTAGGGATGGTGGGCTAGCTAGTCGGTTCAAGAACTGAGAGGCCACTGACCCTCCGCCCTGCTCTCGAAACACGGGGAGCTGCTGCGGTGATCTAAGTTTCAAGGGATTTGCCGGACAGAACAGAAACACCTTTTGTATGGGTTGCACTGCTATTAAGATTCAATGGTGAAGATAAAGAGAGTCCCAGGGAAGGATCTGAACTGGAGGTGGGGGGGGGGGGAGAGAGAGAGTTCAATTAGGCTACTTGTGCCTCTGTCATACTCGGAGCAATACAAGGTACCTGCCCGGGAAGTTGCTGAAAGTGGAATGATGTGGCCTTGTGACATTTCACTGAGACAGAGCTGAAAGGAATGCAAGCTCCAGAGCAGGGGTGAAATCCAGCAGGTTTTGATAGGTTCTGGAGAACCGGTAGTGAAAATTTTGAGTAGTTCGGAGAACCATCAAATACCACCTCTGGCTGGATCCAGAGTGGGGTGGGAATGGGGACTTTGCAGTATCCATCCCCTGAAGTGTGGAGGGAATGTAGATTTTGCAATATCCTTCCCCCAAGAGTGGGGAGGGAATGGGGATTTTGCAGTATCCTTCCCCTGCCATGCCCACCAAGCCACACTCACAGAACCAGTAATAAAAAAATTTGGATTTCACCACTGCTCCAGAAGTCTTGTTCTCCAGTGGGAGACAAGAACAATCTAAGTTTCCTCCCATATTGATTAAAAAGCTAAAAAGTTAGGGTCAAGTACTGGAAGCATCTTTCACAAGAGAACATAACCTGCTAAGTGAAAGTGCCTGGGTTTGAGTCATAACTTGTAGCTAATTGGTCAGTTTTTGAGACTAGGTGACCAGTTTCCAAGGAAAAATGCAGACCTGCTGAAGCAAAGGATTGCATTGAACACTATTTCCTGAGATGAAACTGAAGATCATGTTGGCTCCATAGAAAATGTAACCTTTGATTGACAGAGGCTACATTAATGAAGGGTGTCTGAGTGACTGGGTCCCTGAATACTCGTCTCCTATAGATATCCATGTCCTTTTATCAATTCCAGCATAATCACACTTTGGACAATTGTTGGAAGGTTCTCCTCTGAATTTGCAGAAACGAAAATATGGAGCCCTTGAGAAAAACCATCTTCAAGTATTTTCTCAGCTTCCCATTTTGGAGATTTGGGTTGTCTCAGAGGTAAAATGCAGACTTTGCTAATGCAGGCTTGATGCTGAATCACAGCATGAGATTCATAAAAATTAGAGAACTCTGGTGACTGGATTTGTATACAATTGAATTTTTTTCCTTTTGCGAGAAGAAAAACCATATATTTATGAATAATTAGCTAAAAGAATAATTATAGGGAAAGGCCATTACATTTTCTATCATGTCCCTAGAGGCAAAAGCTCACGTTATTGCAAACATCTGGCAGTTTTAAGGAGAGTGTCATGGGGTTGGGTTAAAACTACAAGGTTTAATTTGGGGCAAAAGAGCAAGAGAAGAGAACCCCCCCCCATCTCATCTTGTCCAAAGAAATTAGAAAAAAGGCTCCAAGAAATTCTCGTGTGTAAATCTTTTGGGAAGAAACTGGGGCTGTACAAGCTGTGTGTGGGGTGGGGGTGTGGAGCCTGGTAGACTGAATAGCTCCATTTTGCAGTTGGTTACTGCAAGCTGCAAAAAAGCTGTTCTAATGATACACCAAACTGAGGAACGCTTTAGGTAGCCAAAGGATGTTTCTGCGGAAGGAAACCTTCAGACCAGGTTCCTAGCCTCAGGAACCTTAGAGGGATCTGGGATCCACATGCTCAAGCAAAAGGAGCTCTCACCAGCACCACTTTATATCCTGAACAGCCCTTGGAGATGCCTGCTAAGCCTTCCCCCCCTTTGCTTCCAGGCATCTCCCCAGACCCACCCAGCAACCCATTTGAACAGCAAGAGTGCTGGACTCTTCCAGAGACCAACATTACTCACTCAGGTGTTAGGAGGAGATAGCCAATAATACCTGTGTTGAGGGGGTGGAGTTGAGCGGAGGGGGTCAGTGAGTGGTGTTTCCTAAAAGTTATGCCAGTTTTCATGAATGCCCCCTTTCGCCAGCCAGCAGGGGGAAACTGACCTGCCATTCCCCAGAGATAGAAATTAATCTCTCTTGAACTAATGCTGGGCTTGTCTCTTCCAACCTCTTTAATGGCCATTTAAAGGCAATAATACACCAACATCAGTGGAGTTCCAGCTAATCCCAGAGGCTGAACCTGGTCAAATAGCTGCCTCAAGTCCCCAAGGCTCTAGGAGTGGATCTTTCCTGTCCTCTAGGAGGTCCACAATCTACACACCAACCCATTATGGAAAGCACAGCTCCTGGGCCAGGGCAAAGCAGGGACTGGACAGGCCAATATGCTCATATGGGCCATCAGTCAGGCCTTGAGGAGTTCAAGGAAAGGTCTGGGATCTCAGTCTCTCAGAGCTGCACTGGACAGAAACGCAGGAGCATGTGTAGGAGTTGCTGAGCTAGGACGAAGAAATAATTGAGTGGCAGGCACCAGTGACAGATCAGGGTCAAAAAGGTTCCGTTGCAACACTTTGCAACAGTGGGAGGAGCAATGACATTTAATCCAGCCTGACTACAGGCTGCCATCTATTGGAACTGGGTTTAATGCCCTGTCCCAATCTGGGGACAATCTCTAACAGGACACCCGCAGAGTGAATGGAGGTCCTTACAATATTCACCTTGCCTGGCTTTATAGTAATTAAACAGAGCTTCAAATGGGAAATTAACCACAGTGAGGCTTTGGAGAAGGTCAGAGGCAAATGGTGTGGCTGATTGCCCTCTGATCCTGGGTATCAGCAGCCTTGGCACCTTCTCTGAAGGATAAACCTGGCTAAATAGCATAACTTTCATTAGTTACCTAGGGGGCAACCATTTCCTTCACCCCTCTGATGAAGGGGTGAGATTCCCTTTTGCCTTGAAGCAGGAGGAGGGGTAGGTAAATAGTAGATTGGGGGGGAGGGAAGGATCTTCCCTCCCCCCCAATGTATTTTAAATGAGGGCTGCAAACAAATGAAACTCAATGAGGACCCGGATTGTGGGGGCAATAAGCTGACTTTGTATAAAAAAAGAACACTGCTGGGGGGGGGGCGTCAAAAGCCCTAGTAAGCAGGTATATACAAAAGTATGGAGGCTATTGCTTAACACATTGTAAGCCGCCCCGAGTCTCCGGAAAAGGGCCGCATATAAATTGAACCAATAAATAAATAAACAAACAAACAAACAAACAAACCAAGTCCAAGGCACTTAAATGAAAAGGAGAATAGGGAGAGGATTGTTCCCTGGAGTTCTCCTGGAGAATTTGATTGGGGATGATTTATCCCTTTAAGTGTCAAACAAGAGCTCTCTGTCTCTCTCAAAATCTGACCTCTTCCTACTTTCTTCTAAAGGTAGGTGGCCAGGTGCCTACCGTCTCCTTGGAAGCAGTTTTGCAAGGTACATAGACCTTTGGCCACAGATGCCCAAATACACAGACCTTATGTCTTTGCCTTAAGGTAATAGGGTGCAGTGCAAAGAGAATTGCAGGCCGGAGCATCAGTCCCTTCAGCCCTCCTCAGCTATCATCGCCCTACCTACCTCCTGTAGCTCCATTGGACGTTCCACGGAAGCCACTCCATTGGTTACTAGTTTCATGCATAAGGGGGGGGGAATTCCCTTGATGAATATATTCATTATTAAAACCAAGCTTCATTGAACTCCATAGGATTTACTCCTAAAGTGTTCAAAACATTAAACCAAGATCCAACCCAAAAAACCCCAAAACATTCAAAGCGTGCTTGCTGTTTTTGTTCTTTGATGGCAGCATTTAACATTGTCCTGAAATTAGTATTCTATTTTAATAAAGAGGACAATATCAAACGATTTTAAAGGAAAGAAAGCCTGGATGGGAGAATTGGAGCTTAAACGGGCTTTTAAAATTAAACAAAATGGGAAGTAAAATCTTTGAAAAAACCTGTAATTTTTTGGTGAGTCCGTTTCTTTCCCTCACGAGAACAAAACCCAGCACCATTTTGGCTGAGCCAAGGGGGGTCTTTGGAAGCCTCTTGAACGCTTCTTCATCCTCCACCGGCATCTTTTAGGCATCGCCAAGGTAGGAAGAGGGAGAAGCCATGCTGGGAAACACAGCAGAGGCAAAATCAGCGAGGCAAACACGAGAAAACTTGGAGGTATTAGGGTTGTTCAATACGGCGCACCGCTCCAGAACCGGGGAATGTCCTTCCGGCCGGGCTACCGACCTGATCTTCGACTGGGCTTTTGCCTGTTTGAACGGACCCATTTGATGTGTGTTGTTTATGTGCGTGTGTAGATCCTGTAGCGAAAGGGCGACGCGCGTTCTCCGGTGCCTTTGGAGGTTCGCAGAAGAGGAGGCGAAGGGGGCTTCTTTCCTCCTGCACTCAGGCCCCTTGGTCGCTCCGCTTACATTTTGCCGTGTCGGCGCTGGGTATGGTAAATCCGCTTCACTTTGCGGCTTGCGGGCCATTCCCCTTTAGATTCGCTTCATCTGCTCGTTCACTTTCTGTGCAAAAACTAACCGCCTGCTTTTGTTGCTTCCTTGTTTTTTTATTTCTGGGAGTCAACGAATGCCCAGAGTATATGAATAAAACGCCAAAGTAAAGATAATCAGGATTAGAAATTATACACTCTGTTCCGGAGAAGCCTTCTATAGTCGCAACATACACTGAAAATCACAACTGGAAGCCCTTTTACCTTAGGGGGAATCTGGACGAAAAGCAATGCCCTTCAACTGCAAGACAGAAGCCAAGCCGTGATGAATTCACCCGTCAGTCCTACACAGCTTGACAGATAAATAATTTGCTTAGTTGGACCTTGATTTTAGGATTTCAGACTTAAACCCTTTTTTCTTAGAGAGCAGGGTCTAAAGCAGAGCCGGCGGAAAGACTGCAGCGGAGCTAAATGGCAGCAGCCCCAACTATGCGTCTCCATCTCCCGCTATAATCGGTAACATGTCCAAGTTGCTAGTTTGTTCCATGGTTAATTTGTGTTGTCTGCCATTATAAATCGCTTTGATGGATGTGGCTCGATCGATAGGACTACGGGCGTGAAGCATTTCCCGCATTTTATATACTGCGTTATATAAAATAAGGGATTGTACATGGTACAATCCGAGACATGGTCCTGTTAAAGCCGCTATAAGGTCATACAATATTATACATGCAGTATATATGCTTTTTTAAATTTATTGCCGCGATCGCACAAGGCACATAGCTAGGAAATGTATCGGAGTATAGTCAAACGTTTATAGTGTTTCCTAAGGATAAATATGCTTCATGCTTCTTTTCAGATTCCATCTTCCAAACTGCTAAATCGAAGTTTGCCTGGATTTTAACAAAATTGCTCTTTTGACCAAAGGAGCGCAGTATGTATACACATAAAACTCAATTTACGGTTTTAAGTTATAGGGCACTGATTGTGGCAACTCCCACTTATCAGTGGGACTTTAGAAAAGGTACTTTTTTTCCTCCAAGAATTTTCTTGGAGAAGACGCTGTTCTTCCTTACATGTGTGACCGATCTATAAGCTGGGGGGTGGGGGTGGGGGGAGAGCAGAAGGATAGTATAACATTGTTAATCTTTTCTGCTTACGATCACAGACGCTGCAGAGTTCACTCCCCGCAGCCTCGCATATTTGGGAGGGGGTTTATGCGAGCTGCCAGGAGGCATCTGGGCCTGAGAGGAGGCTGGGCGCCCGCTGGCTGCTTTTTTAGAGGGGAGGGGGCGCCCGGCTCCCCGCTCTGCAAGAGTTAAGGCCGCGGGCGGCCGGGAAGCCCGGGCGCTTGGCCCGCCCCTTCCTCATTGGCTCCGGCGACCGCGGTCTCCGGATTCGCCACCTTCCCATTGGGCAGCGACTCTTGACGGGCGCTCGCAGCCGGGACCAGGCGAGGGAGGAAAGGGGGGAAACTTCCCCAGGAGTTTGGATCAATCAGAGGGAGAGAGGGAAGAATCGGAGGGAGGGAGGGGGGGAGATGAAGCGCAGCCCGAGAGCCTGACTCTGAGCGGTGCCTTTCGGCCAGCCAACAACTCGGGACCCATGTAGCGCCCAGGCGGCCGCCGGACTCTCACGTCGGAACGGCCTCTCCGCTCTGCTTGCGTCTCGGCTCGGCCCGCCAGCCCCGACCCGTCCTCTGCCAGCTCGGCGGCCGGTGGCACGGCGGTCGTCTGGCTTCGGCACCCCCGCCGGGCGGCTAAGATGAGCGAAAGGAGGCGCTCGGCTGTGGCCCTCAGCTCGCGAGCGCACGCCTTCTCGGTGGAGGCCCTGATCGGCTCACACAAGAAGAGGAAGCTCCGCGACTGGGACGGCAAAGGCCTGGATTTGTCCATGGAGAGCCTCAGCCCCGACGGGCAGCTGCCAGACGCCGACGACACTGCGCAGTGCCTGGACCTGAACCCCGGTGAGCGTGGCGCAAGGCGGGCGGGAGGCGGCGGGTGGCCGGCCCTTAGGGCCCTAGTTGCCCTAGATACTGGATCTGGGAGAGCTTAAAGGTCGGCTACCCGGGAGGTTGCCCTTCCACTGACAGCTGGGGCGAGCCGTGGGGAGGACTAGCTATTGAAGTGGAGCCTCAGCCGCGAAAGTGGTCCAGGCAGCAGCGGCCTTTTCCAGACGTCCGAGTCCCTCCCTCCCCACCCCTCCCCACCAGTTACGGGGCACTTTGACATGAATGGAGTTCAGATCGATTGCGGAGCTTGTGGGGGGCTTGTGCGAAGACTGCTTGGCCCCCTCGCAGAAAGGTTTTCTAAAGAGGCGCCTTTCCCTTTGCTTGCTCCTTCCGGGCGCGTCCAACAGCAGCCCCTGCTCGCCCGCTGGACAGGAATAGTTCTGCTCCTAACTATGAATAGCCCAGCACCGAGGAAACCTCACCTGGAATTAAAAGGGGCCCACCTCAGGGAAGGCCGCCGGCCACTGCCCCCAGTACTGTGTGCCTGGGAAGGCAGGAAGGGGAAAAAAGAGGCACAGAGAAATGCCCTAGGCCAGGACATTATCTCTGGGGAGAGCGGCCCACAAGGCGGGCGTTTACAGCTTTTGTAAGGTTCAGCCGGGGACACGGCGGTGCCCAGCAGTTGTCCAAGTCTGCCAGGGTTCGCTGAATTGCAAGAGCTGAGGAGGCGCCCAAGAGTGGCAGTCAAACCTCGGGGCCATTTTCGGGGCCACCGTTGGGTCGCCAAAACGGCGTCCAGCAGGATCGAACACCTCAAAGCTGGCAACGGGTAAGGCCCGTGGGGGCAGTGGGTCGCGGGACTTTGCCAAGGCCGAACTCTCCCCTTTCTCCCCCTCACCAACTTACTTATTGGCGATCTCGAGATTCTTATCGAAACGAAAATGCACAGATCCCTCCCGGAAGCAGATTCACTGAATTGGGAGTGCAAGCCACTCTTTCTATAAAAGGCGTTCAAAGGATAGAAGAACCGTCCGCTTTGAAAAGTTTGTTGGCTAAGCATCTGCTTACGTGTTTCACTTTCAGTTTTAAGCAGGTTAACCTGAGGTTTTCACATCTCTAATTTTCATGAGGACGGGTTTAAGACACACACATACAAATACATACATTTTTAAAAATGCTTCTTAGAAATTAAATTAGAGCCAAAGGCCTGGGCAGGCAATTTGCACTCTCTTCTCCAGCTTCATGCTGGGGAGGGAGGACGGGGGTCTAATAAGCGAAGGCGCCTCAGAAGTTCGACCTGAGAGCCGTTCCGTCGGCTTGGTCGCCTTTGGCCTTCGGAGGGAGCGCGCAGTCTGGCCTCTCCTATCACTCCTGCTGCTCTTGAGCAATTGATTCCGCCGCTGCAGTCTGTCTGCCTCGCCGTTCTTCCTTTAAAGCAATCCCTGATGGCCCCGGGTCCAAAACTTCTACCAGTTGAGTGGATTGGGTTGTAAAGCCTAGCAGCCAGGCCTGGCGAGGGTGTGTGTGTGTGTGTGTGTGTGTGTGGGCGGGCGCGCGCGCTTGTTTATGATTTATTACTCCAGAGATTGAGTTCTTTGAAGGCCTCCAGAGGATGGTGACAGGCAGGTTGGTCTTGCTTCCTCTACGGGAATAACGAGGACTAATCCGGGCAATAGCAAGGTTCTAGTCCTCAGTACGGCCTTCCTTCCTGACTCTGCAGCATCTGGCAGGTGAGCGAGGCCCGAGGGCCAGGCGAGCAGCGTCCGAGTCTCCAGAGAGTGGCCTTCCACCAACAGGCTATTGGGGCGAGGTATTTTCCGAGACCGTCTGGAGTTTCCAGAATTCTCCGTTTCTCCTCCAAAAGAAAACAAGTTCTTCTTGGCTGGCGCAGAAGCCCAATCAGCGACTCTTTCCCTGGTCGACGGGACGAAAGTCCTTTGCTCTGCGCTAGAAGGTCTACTAGAGTTAGCCGTCGGGTTCCTTGAGTCTCGTTTCAATCTGAGGTGGAAAAGCCCGCCTTCCCTAGAGGGAAAAAAAAAGTAATCTAGATTTTTCTTGTGTCAATGATTACCTTAGAATAGTATAGAATAAATAGAACGTCACTGAATATTCATGAATGATCTGGGATTCTATGAATGTTCAGAGATTGAATAGAAATTTACTGAACCCATATAAAGGTAGGAAGTTGAACTTTGTTCCTTTCCTTTCCTTTCCTTTCCTTTCCTTTCCTTTCCTTTCCTTTCCTTTCCTTTCCTTTCCTTTCCTTTCCTTTCCTTTCCTTTCCTTTCCTTTCTCTTGATGCAACCGATTTCTCTTGTGTTCCAGCCAGGGACTGTTATTCTATATTAGACCCTCATTCCTATTGCCTGACGGTCTCTAAAAGTTGCCTGCTCTATGGATTTCTCTGCACCTCCAGGCCTTTTCTTCGCGATCTACATATCCAAATTCTTCGCATATAAGAGGATTTCTAACTCCGTAGTCGGATTCCAACTGAATCAATTATTTGAAGCAGAACCCGCCAGGGTGATTAGTTGGCCCTCCATAACGTAGTACTGTCCTCCACCCCAGAAGGACATCCTGGCAGGGATTTTCGACTTGGGGGGCTACAAACCCTCTTTTCCCGAAGATCCCTTGGCTGGTTCTTCTGGTTTCTTTTCAGATCCATCGCACTTTTGGAATCAGGCTGCCTGGACAAAAGACAGCTTTTCCCGGGTTCTGGTGCTCTGCATCTCTCCGGAGACTTTGACTGGCCGGCGGCTGCGTTAAGTGGAATGGAAGCGCCCGAAGCTCTTCCAAAAGAGAGGAGCCTTCAGCTTTGCAGAAAGGCTGCTCCTGCCCAGGAGGGCTCGCTCTAGTCAGAAACGCTGGCCGGCCTTGAGCGCCGAACAAAAGGCCGTGATTTTTGCTTCAGGCGGGAACATTTCGACGCGCAGAGCTGGCAGTTGTCTTATCAACATTTGTTTTGCTTACAGAGATTATTATTATTATGGTTGATCGCATAGACGGCCGGATGTTTAGACTTATTATTATTAACTACTGTTGGTCGTCTAGAGAGTTACTTATGTAAGATTGGCGGCCATAGCCCATAACATTTCTAAATACATTTTCTAAATACAAGGGAAGAAATGTCACCGCTGCTCCTTTTAGAGTAGCCGTGAATCGCATCCCTCCCAATGCGCAACTGAATTCCTAGGGTTTACGAGAGCCGTTTCCCCCTCTTCAATAGACGCGTACTGAAATTTTGATTTTTTTAAAAATCGGGCCATTTCCTTCCGTTGAGACTACGAGCATAGGCTGTGATGCTACGGACTCGAGTAGGAAAAACTTGGAGAGCAGCGCTCTCGTAGAGGTCTCCTCGCAAGAAAAGGGCTCCCTGTTCTGGGGGTGGGGGACATCCGACACCTCCGCTCTCCTGATTTATCGCGTTTCAACACACCTCCCAGTCATCGCTGGAGTGCTGCAAAGCCCGCCTCTTAGCCCGCACAGCCAGATCCTTTAAATCGGGGGGAAGGCGCCTTTTGATCTTTTCTAAGGTGCTGAGACGCATTGCAGGGTTCCATTAAGTGTGGCCCCCCCAGCCCTTGCTTTACATGAGTCCCCAAGTTTAGCTGAGAAGTCTGCACCTCGAGACTCCAGTGTATCTGGGCCCGGTCTCAAGCCATGAATCTTTGCGAGCAGTTCTTCCAACAGACACCCATAGAGAAGAAAGAAGGACCGATTCCTCTGGAAAGGGTCCCTCGGCGGGGCTCCCTCTTTTCCCCTCCACTTTCCCCTCCACTGAAACAAATTCAACCCGGCATAAAGAGCTCTTTGGATTTAGTTCATAGAGCGCCGCAGCCGAATGGAAGAAAGATTCGACTGTGGAGCAATACAGAGGCCTTCTTTATTCGCTCCTCCTTGCTTTACCTTATCTCGATTTACTTCACATTAGAATTGTATTTATTAATTAAACAGCGTGATGAACGCGTTTTGCTGCCTTAATTTCGGAGGAAGTGTAATTAAGAAAAGAATTAAAGGAAAAGAACATACTCAAAAGCAGCTGCAATCTACCGGTAACAAAAATATAGAAATCTTTTTGCTGAGGTTTCTGAGGGACTGTGATAAATTTCCTAATCTATCAGCATGTATGCATGTATGCCTGTGTGTATACACATACACACAGAGAGAGAGAGGATTATAAATACATGCATACAGATAGTTTGGGAAATGTATCAGAAATGCATTGTTAGATTGCAGCTGCATTTGAGTATGTTTTTTTAAAAAAATATTTTCTTAATTACACTTCCTCTGCAATTAAGGCAGCAAAACGTTCATCACACCATTTAATATATCCTAATTTGACAGGAAACAGATTCAGTATAGATAACGAATAGAATCCAATATATTTTCAATTAATAATACTAAGGAGCACACTCTAACAAATAGTTTCCATTTTTTTATTCCCACTCAAAAGCGATCTAAGCAAATTTCTTATTTTCTGATAACAATGTTCTAGGCTTTATCTGGAACTTTAATGCAAAGAAATTATTAATAGGAAAAGACTGTCAAATTGCTAAGGAGATCTGTGCATCTTGATGGATAGTGATATTTTGGGATGCCTCCACATATGGAAAATGGAAAGATAACATTTTAATGTATTTTTTAACCAAAATTGAACTAACTTGATTCTATTATCCTGCTTAATACTGATGACCTCACTTTTTACACAGTTATTGTGGATTGGATCTTTGTCTTTTTTTAGGATGCCCTTCTAGTCGTATTTATTTCAGAATTTCCCATCCACCCATACAATAGTTGATGTTTCTGTTGAGACAATAAGAAAAAAAACAGAAACAAAATCTTACAGGCAAAATCTATTCTTCCAGTGGAGTTAGCATTTCAGGCAGAGCCACAATAGGGCTCTTTGGAAGATGGCTTGCAAACTTTGCAAACTGCTTGGGCTCAACCAAGCTCCAGAATTTTGCCTTTTATGATTTGTTGAAGGAGAAGAATCTTTTTTTCTCTGTAGGTTCTTGGGAATGGGTGGAGTGGTCAGCCACTTTCCCCTCCCGAGCCAAATGCAATAACTGCTGTGAAGACAGAATGCTTTTTAGCTGAGCTTGGTTGTTCCATTACTGGTCAGGAGGGGGGCAATTTTAACCATTAAATAATTGGAACGGTGAGCTGGCTCAGTAGTTTGACCGTGCAGTCCTTTTTTTTCCTTTCCTTTTTTCTTTTTGTGGCCTGTGGTTTGATCTTTATAAACAGCCAGTTTTGTTAACCCCTGATGAATGCATAATGGCTGTCTATGACAAATTGTCCTCAAACATCAGCCCCGAGAGGAAAGTTGTAAAATATAGTGTGCATGCATGTGTGTAATCCTAGACAGCGATCTAAGCAGTCTCCATAATATTACAAGATGTGCCCGCATTTCTCTCTCTTGCTTGTCAGCCTGACATCTCCGCTTCAGCAGCTGTGGAAGGGATATTTATAAAGCTGATGACCATTCAGCCTGGCCTCTGACTCTTCCCCATGATCCCGGGCTAGAGGCTGCTTGGGGAGTAGCAGGTGGCCCGGGCAGTTGCCGAAAAGCACTCAGAGCCTATTTTTCTGTTTGTTTATTGCTCCCATGGGGAAGGGGAACAAGGAAGCATTCCAAAGGGAGCCTGCTGGCAAGACACTTCTGCGCTCAGTGGACCTGGACCTGGACTCCCTGCCCACCAGGCTGCTAGAGGAGGAACCTGGGGCCATTCTCCGGTGGTTCAGCACATCAACCAAGTGGTTCATTAGCTGCAGATCAAGGAGAACAGCGTTTAATTGGCACATCCCCTCTGATTACTGGTTTGCAATGAGGGCTTGATAACCTTTCTCTGGATGTATTCTTCTTGCAGAAATCATGCTTTCAAAATTGTCAATTGCCCCAAGAGCCCTGGAACCTCACTTTCTAAATTAGGTTTTACTTGGGCAGTGTGTGTTAGCTGCCTAGCGCACATTAATTTGATAACATTGATCCTCAAAGAATATGTGGTATTGGTTGAAATGCAAAACTGAAAAAGTTTAAAATAGCTGAACATTTGCTTTATTTTTTCAGAAGCTTATTTGAACAGAGTATTGTTATTATGGTTGGTTGCAAGTCAGACTAGATTTGGCATTTTTATCGATCTATTGAGTCTTTTCCAAGGATTTGGGATAGGTAGATGTTATCTGATGGGGATTTAACAATGCCAATGGTATCCAACAGGTGCTTTGGGGTTGCACCCAAAGTGCTTTTTGTTGTTGTTGTTGTGCATATTATTCAGTCATTTTAAAAAAATCAATTTGTCATTTATTTTCACATAGTACCATTCTTTGGATATGTGGTCTTGAAACAACAAAAATAGTGGCACAGTCCTAATGTTTTCTAACACTATCAAGTCCCCAGCACACCCTCACATTTTAGGAAATAAGGCAAAATCCTTGCTTTCCTTAATTCATATAAATTGCTCTTTGGCTTATTTCTTATGTTTTGCCCTTTCTCAAGTTTAATTCATTTTGCATTTTAATTTTATGCCCATGAATATTGTGGGCATATAAGAATATTATGTTCTTTGAAAAGGTGTTTGAAATGCAGTGACTTTTATCAGTTGCATTCAACGCAACTGTTTTATTGGCAGCATTTCAGAAAATCCATGCCCACATTCTTCCAAATTTGCTTTGAGGGTTGAAAGAAACTTTGCAAAAGATGCAGAACTTTTGGAGATGGTGGAGGAGAATAAGAAGTTGTGAGATGCAAGTGGAAGAGTGCTTCTTTGACTTTGGATGTAGCCCATAGATCCAAAAAGAGCATGACACAGAAGGGCAAACTATCAGGGTGTGACAAGTATGAATAACTTTCCTTCTCACAAACACAACACTTGAAGAATGTGTAAGTATACCACTGGTATTAGTATACTATACCAGTGTGTCTTGCTCACAGAAGATCACTTTATTATATGTTTTCCTCAATTACTTGCTGCAACATTTTGAAGTAGTTCTAACAAACAAGAGTTAACCATCAGTATAGGAAATTGCAGACCACATCCTACGTAGTATAAGTGAACATCTGCTCTCCTCCCTGCAGCCTCCCAGACCCCCTTGGTCTTCTTTGGAGGTTGTCCACCTCTCTAGGCAATATTTCATGGGCTACGTCATGGGCTGCAGAGGGAAGTCATGCTGTGCTGGCAGAGACACTTCCATGGATGGAAATCATTGGACAGAAAGCTGACCTGGATCAAATCAGACCAGTTCATCTGCTTGCTGACAGCGTTAGCTCTCCAAAGGGTCAGACTAGAGACATGGTTTTTGCAGCCTAACGTGGAAATTTCCAAGAACAAACTTGAGGCCTTTTGAATTTTTACCCACCAACAATAACGGCAAAAATAGTCTTCTCGGGCCAATTCATGTTCAGGAGAAAATATTTTTGAAATGGATAGCAAATAAATCTTGGTGTGTAGATTGTGTAGATCACTGATACATAAAAATTTAAAATGTTTACTTAATATTGAAAGGCTACAGGTTAAGAAGTTGGCTGAGAACTAAGGAAACTCAACTTCAAATCTACCTTCCCCTCTTTGAGCTAGTCCCTATTTTACAGCTCAACCAACCTCAGAGGGCTGCAGTTCTGAGAAAAATTGGAGAAGGAATGCCTTGTATGCCTCCTTAGGAAAGAAACCTGAGAATAAGAATTTAAAACATAAAGAGAAGGATTAATTAACCCAATACACTCTTTGGATTCAAGGAACTATTTATAGAGCCCTTGATGAAGTAGTATATTTAATAAAAGAGGAATAACTCAATGATTGCATATATTAGAGGAGCAGTACAGCTCATCATTATCTGAGATGAACATTTATGATCATGAGCTTCTGTTCTATCAAAATAGTATCTTATTCTAAATACTTTAAAAAGCTTTTATTTTGTTTAGAAAATTAAAAGTCTAGCCTCACTCAAGCTAATAGCGTGAAATTGTGAAATTAGTTTCACTAACTAATTAATTAACTAACCCATTTTCCACCATCCCCCCCTCTCTCTCCATCATCATCATTTTAGTCATTGTCCATCCACTGCAGGATGAAGGCCTCTTCCACATGTTTCCAAACAATACAGTCCTGAGCTTTCTTTTGCCAATTGGGCCCTCAATATTTGCTGATGTCATTGATCCATCTTGTTTTAGGTCTCTCTTGTGGATGCTTTTTATCAATGGATATGAATATATGCATAATTTCAAAATTCTCTCTCCCCTGAAAGAGAAAAAGATCAGCTGAGATTATCAAAGAAAACAAAAGAAAGGGATAGAAAAGAGCACTATTGAAAAATATGTTATTTAATGTAATTCACTTAAATTCAATTGATATCCGGGGGTTTCTAAGTATAAATAAGTCAGAATTCAACTTATAATATATGAATAGTGTTCATGGCATTTAAAATATACATTGGTTATAGTCAATTTTATTTTCCACTAGAATACTCTGAAATATATCTGAATTTACTTAGTTCACATTCTAAATATTAGTATGCATAAATTATAAGTGTGCCCTGGCCTTTGTCCATGCCTTAAAAACAGCCTAATGACACAATTTTTTTTTCCAATTTTAATTTTCCCAGGAACCCATTGGTAACTTATACTGGAAAGGTCCTAATGCGAAACACTCAAGCCACTAGGTATAAACTCTGGATTTGGTCACCCATTCTTTAGAAAAGGTGGTATTTAACTCTGTTTGGGAGCAGATTTGTCTTTAGGAATCTATATCACATTTTAAAGAAAAATTCCTATGACTAGAAATGTCTTCCACATTTTTCCTGCAGAAAGAAGAAATTGGGATACTGTGCACTTGCAACAGAATGAGGCTGCATTGGATGTGAATCAAATGAGATTGTGAATAAAAAGTGCCTTTTTAAAATGGTCTCTCTTGGAAGGAGGGGTGGGAATTGGCCCCTACAAACAGCAAAAACACCCATGAAAAAAGGTGTTGAGATCTACCATTGTTTATTGAGTTAATTTTTTTCTACAAAATATTTAAAATACGGCACACATACCCAGCATTCTTCCAGCCTATTCCTCCACATGAGCATTTCCATGATGTCATTATATAATAGGCCAACCTTTTTACACTACCATAAAAATATAACAGAGTTGCGTTTTGGGGTGGGTAAAATTAATAGCTTCCTGCAAATGCACTCAAGGCTGTAAGAGGTGCAGCAAAAGAGCTTGGTATGTGTTGACTAATGTCTTCATTTAAAGAGATTACTTATGCTTTAAATAATCACCCATTTCCATATAATATGATTGGCTTACATATGTAGCAGGAGAAAGAAGCAGGATTCAACACACTGTCTGGACTGGGATTTTAGGCTATTCCAAAGAGGTCTCATTGTAAGCAAGATTCAGAACATGAGATCCAAATGGTCTACCATGATTCTCTTTTCACATTTGGGTGCGAGTTTTCATATTACATCAGCTTAACTCAGCCTCCTCCCAGCAGCATCACTCAGTCTTCACTGATAGTTCTCCTCAGAGAACTCTTCCCCGCCCCCCCCCCCCGCCCCCTTTCAAATGGGAGAAAAGGGAGAAAAGGAAGGGTAGCCTTTAAGCTTCAGAAAATACTTAATAGCTTAGCAAGGTAGCCTCACCCAACCATAAATAGAAGGTTAGTTACCTAACTTTATTAAACTCCAGGGAGGGCTTCAATGAGTAAAGATACACTCCAGACAACTTAACCATTTGGGATGGTTTTGTTTAGGGCTTTGCATATTTAATAATGCCTCCATCCAAAAACTGGTTCAAGATTACATTTTTATATTACTTGATTTGTTTAGGTCTTCAACTGGAACTTGGGGGTATGAGGCAGCCTGCAGTGAAAATTAACAATCACAGCTTGTCTTTAATGCATCTTTTTGAATCCATTTAAGTTTCCAGTGCAGGCAATTAAAAAGGCTTTGACAGCATTCTGCATTAAATATAGATGCAGACTTTTAAGTAACTTCAAGCATATTTTTCTCGCTCTGTCATCCTTTGCTCTTCTGCTAATACTGCATTTAACCACACCAGTGAAGTTCTACTAATGTCAGCAAGACTTTGGGGGGGGGGGGGTTGCCATAGCTTAAGAAAATGGAAGGCTCCATCTGGAACCAGAAATGGGAGTTTTACTTTTGATACATCTGTAATGCAGAAGTAGCACATTTGCAACTATTTTGTTCTTAGTTAATGTTTCCTTTTAAGACATTTTTTTTTAAAAAATAAACTAAATCAGAAATACAGTTGTCAAAATAAAAATGGAATTTCTTGGTGTATATTTATATTTTACTGTTTGAAAAAGCCCACTTAAGAGTTGGGAAAGGATTTCATCTACACTTCTAGATTGCTCTCCAGATAAGGCTACCAGATAAGGGAATTCATGTTAAGCAAGTTAAGCCTGCAATTTAATTTACCCTTCTTTTTGTTGTTGATATTTGAGACAAGTATATGGTATTAAATGAAATGAAAAATTGATCCTGAGCAATTATTAAAGAGTAAAATGAATTGTCCCTCATTGCCATTATTTTGGAATTCATCTCCTTCCGTAAAAATGAATTTGTCCATAAGATGAAAACACAGGAACACAAAGCAATATGAGATGTAGTGCACTCCCCTATAAAATGGGGCATGAGCTTTGTTTTGGCTTGCTTTGTTTGCTTTGTTTGGCCTGGTGAGAGCCACAGAGACCATTATCAGGGATGGTGTGAAGTTAACTAAGGAGAATGTGGCTGAATTTCATAGATTTATTTTTCTTTAAAAAGGACCTTAGAAGAAGAAAAGAGATGAAATTTGTGCGTTAAGTCTGCAGAAGCTCAACTAGCCCATTTATTCTTTCATCTCTCCAAAATGGGGAAAATTATTTAATATTGAGAGCCTGTTAAGGCTACCGGTTAAGAAGTCTATGCTAATCAATGCCTAGTACGTAATGCAAATAATCCTGCATGGACTTCTTCATTTGGAGGAATTTGTGGTGTCCCTTTTAAAAAAAAAATATAGTGTTGTAAAATTTATGATATAGATTTCCTAAGACTACAGTTCAAGGACAATCTGCAGCAGAGATAAAAGAGGCAAAATCTGATTATAACTGCAGTTGGTATCCATATTACGTGCCTTAAATGTACAAAATCAATATTGGGTTCCCCTCGGTGAATTTTGGTTCCATCATCTGTTCAGTTTTTGGATTCTACATTTCTTGCATCCTTTTATTAATTTAATATTTAATTAATGTTAAATATTAAAAACATTTAAAATATTTGGATAAATAATAGAGTTACAAAAATAACTTCCTAGCAGGTGTACCTCTCTGCAGTCACTTTAAATATAGTTGTGAGAATGTAGACAAATTTTACCACTGTAGCAAGATACAGTAATAAATACTTGGATGATGCATAAAATATCACACCTTCTAATAGTAAATATTGGTGAACGTTGAAAAGATGGGAGCCACAAAGTGGCCTTGAAGAACAAGGAGGTGTCAGCATATGTTAAGGTTAGTTTCATTAAATTAATACTGTTTAAATAGGTTGAACCAACCTTGTAGAATTCTCAGTAAAATGTGAATGAGGGAAATTAAAGGCCAGACTTCTAGAGGCATCAAGCCAAGAAGAAGAGACTCAATGAAATCTTCAGAAATACAAATAATAATAATAATCTCAAAATATCTCAGCGGAAATTTCTTTGATTCTCTAGTGAATACTAAGATATATTCAATAGCAAGTATACTCAGTAGCAATGCAATGTTGAATTTAACTTTTAAGATAAAATGGAATTTCTTGGTGAATATTTATATTTTACTGTTTGAAAAAGCCCACTTAAGAGTTGGGAAAGGATTTCATCTACACTTCTAGATTGCTCTCCAGATAAAATTGTATTAAACAGATATAGCTAATATGACGAAGGACGTGGGAAATAATCATTTCCCCTTTTGGCACATTTATATTTACAATTCACTTTCAAAGTAGTTGGAGGGGCAACAGTTCAGATTATGCACTACTTATATAGGATGATGATGATGATGATGATGATTATTATTATTCAAACTTCTATACCGCCCTTCTCCTTTCGGACTCAGGGCGGTGGACAGCCAAAATAAAAACATTTATATATAAAGTTACAGTTAAAAATAAATTTAAAATAATTAAATAAATTTGGCCCGTAGTTTAAAATTTATCAATTTAAAATCCGTATCAAATTTTAAAACCAACCATAAAATCAAGACAGACCGGCTAACTGAAAAAAATAAGTTTTTAGGGCCCGACGAAAAGTCCGGAGGTCGGAGATCACTCTTATCTCTGGGGGTAGATTGTTCCAAAGGGTAGGTGCCACCACAGAGAAGGCTCTCCTCCTGGGGGTCGCCAGCCGGCATTGTCTGGCCGACGGCACCCTGAGGAGGCCCTCTCTGTGGGAGCGAACTGACCGGTGGGAGGCTATTGGTGGCAGAAGGCGGTCCCGTAAATACCCTGGCCCTAAGCCATGGAGCGCTTTAAAGGTGAACACCAACACCTTGAAGCGCACCCGGAAGTCCACCGGAAGCCAATGCAGCTTGCACAGGAGAGGAGTCACATGGGAGCGCCCCGTCGCTCCCATAATCCCCTGCGCGGCCGTATTCTGCACCAGTTGGAGCCTCCGGGTGTACCCCAAGGGGAGCCCTATGTAGAGAGCGTTACAATAGTCCAGACGAGAGGTGATGAGTGCTTGAGTGACTGTGCGTAGGGAGTCCCGATCCAGAAAGGGGCGCAACTGGCGTATCAGGCGAACCTGATGACATAATAATTAATAAAAATATTAATTGTTTTTCCTGTACTGTTTTCTCACCCCCTCCTAGACAACACTATGACCAGGCAATTTACACGACTTCCCTACTAAAATTGAACTACCCTGCTTCCCCCAAAATAAGACATCCCCTGATAATAAGCCCAATCGGGCTTTTGATCGCATGGCAATAAGGCCAAGGGCTTATTTCAGGGTTCAAAAAAAATATAAGACAGGGTCTTCTTTTCAGGGAAACATGGTAGTAAAAGAAAGATGTAAAGTTACAAGATAAGACATCAGACCTTTTCATGCATTTAAACCTTGTTTTAATCTTGGAAGGACAACCTTTCCCTGTCCATAATGATTCTAGGACATGGGTTACTTTTGTACAGTTAAGAAAAGTCTTATATATCAGTGGATTGTGTCATTTCAGTGATTTGTTAAGTTTTCACATTTGATTTGGGCATTAGTTATTAGGATAATAATTTTTCTTCCCCTTGTGCATATGCTGAAAAGATTGGGAAGAAAGAAATTAGGCAGTTTTATATTCAGAGGGTATAAATTCATAGGGTTTGAAATGTTCCACATAAGCACATATATATGCACAATCATATTAATTAATATAATCATGACTGAAGTGTTTAAAAATGCAGCAAGCTAGGTTTTAGCTGCTTTCTACAAGTTAAAACAAAATGTTCTTTTTTAAAATGGCTATTTTTGTTGGCAATGACCAAAGGACAAAAAGAGTAAAGCACTGCAAATTGAATAATAGATATTTTTTTACTCAATGATGCTTTGCAATTTTCTCTGAATTGGGTGAACTAGCTATTTAATGTCTTTGAACTGCTAAGACCATTTCTCCATTATGAGAAATGGCCAGGAAAACGGCCAAATAGTGCTGTTATGACTACTAAAAGGCTTCCATTATTTTAGGAGGGAGTTCATCCAGAAAAAGCTAAACTATGCACCTCCCTTGCCCCCCAAGAGTATGGAGGCTGGGAATATTTTTAAAAAGGATATCTGCAGCTAGAACATAATTTATACGGGAAGTCAAGACTACAATCTGCAGTAATAAATTCTCTCATTTGTTCATTTCACCCCTCCTCAAGAAGCCTTCCCTGGACCCGGCTGAATTAGCCAACTACCGTCCAGTCTCCAACCTTCGTTTTCTGGCGAAGGTTGTTGAGAGAGTGGTGGCACGACAACTGCCCAGGCACCTGGATGAAGCTATCTATCTAGACCTGTGCCAGTCGGGCTTCAGGCGGGGGCACAGCACAGAAACGGCATTGGTCGCATTGGTGGATGATCTCTGGAGGGCTTGGGACAGGGGTTGCTCCTCTGTCCTAGTCCTATTAGATCTCTCAGCGGCTTTTGATACCATCGACCATGGTATCATGCTGCAGCGGTTGAGGGGGTTAGGAATAGGGGGCACCGTTCTGCGGTGGTTCTCCTCCTTCCTCTCCGACCGCTTGCAGTTCGTGTTGGCAGGGGGGCAGAGGTCGACCTCGAGGCGTCTCACATGGGGAGTGCCACAAGGGTCGGTCCTCTCGCCCCTTCTGTTCAACATTTATGTGAAGCCGCTGGGTGAGATCATCCATGGTTTTGGGGTGAAGTGTCATCTGTATGCTGACGACACTCAGCTGTACATCTCCACCCCAGACCACCCCAACGATGCCCTTGATGTGATGTCTCGCTGCCTGGAGGCCGTGCGGGTCTGGATGGGGATGAACAGGCTCAGACTCAACCCGTCCAAGACCGAGTGGCTGTGGCTGCCGGCGTCCCGATATAGTCAGCAGCTGCCATCGCTGACTATTGGGGGTGAATCTTTGCCCCCCACAGAGAGGGCTCACAATCTGGGTGTCCTCCTGGATGCACGGCTGTCTTTAGAAGAGCATATGACGGCCGTGGCCAGGGGGGCCTTTTATCAGGTTTGCCTGATCCACCAGTTGCAGCCTTTTCTGGACCGGGATGCCTTGCGCACGGTCACTCATGCCCTTGTCACCTCCCGGCTGGACTATTGTAATGCTCTCTACATGGGGCTCCCCTTGAAGAGCACTCGGAGGCTCCAACTGGTCCAGAATGCGGCCGCGCGGGTGGTTATGGGCACAACTCGTTGTGCCCGTGTGACACCCCTCCTACGCGAGCTGCACTGACTCCCAGTGGTCTTCCGGGTGCGATTCACGGTGCTGGTTACCACCTTTAAAGCGCTCCATAGCATAGGACCTGGGTACCTTCGAGACCGACTTCTGCCACCAGTAGCCTCCCACCGGCCAGTCCGCTCCCACAGAGAGGGTCTCCTCAGGGTGCCATTGGCCAAGTTATGTCGGCTGGCGACACCCAGGGGGAGGGCCTTCTCTGTGGGAGCCCCAGCCCTGTGGAATGAACTGCCCCCGGAAATACATAAGATCTCTGACCTCCGGGTGTTTCGTTGCGCATTGAAGACCTTGTTGTTCCACCAGGCCGGGCTATCAACATAATGATTTTAAATTGGGGTATTTTAAATTTTTGGGGTTTTAAACCGGCCAAATCTATTTAATTATTTTAATTTTTAATCATTGTTGTGTCTTGTGTTTTTAAATTGGCTGTACACCACCCTGAGTCCTTCGGGAGAAGGGCGGTATAGAAATAAAATTATTATTATTATTATTATTATTATTATTATTATTATTATTATTATTATTATTATTATTATTATTATTATTTAAAAATCACTATCAATTGAGAATCCTGGAATTTTTGACCGATTCTTCCAGGCAAAACAGTCAGAGGGATGGGGTGGGAGATTTGCACTTGCAGCTATGTTCACTCATAGCTGCTTTTTCCTTTGCAGTTGGACAAGATAGTATCTGCCAATGTTTGAATAAAGCCTCAAAGGACAGAAGGAACATCTCCCTGCAATTATCATGAGAATAAAAGAGGGAGGAGAAATAGCACATTTACTTGCAAGATTCTGTTTCTATAGCTGTTCTAAGGAAAGTAGCTTTAGGTCTGCACAGTGTTTGGTTTTTTAGGCCTGACATCATTAGAGGGAGGGGTAGTCTGAGTGAAGTTCCTGAATAAATTTCCATATTTTAAAAAGAGCCTCATAGGATGAGTTTCTGGGGACCAGACTTTTGGCATAGGGAGAAAGTCAATCACAGTGTACTCCATAATTTTTCTTACTGAAATGATTTCCCTAAAGTTGCTATTTATTCCTAGTGATGATTGTGATTGGGGTAAGATTGGATCTGAACTGGATGACAGGGATAGAATTTTTAGCATGGCTTTTCCTGAGACCCTGTGTGTTCACAAATATATTAAAAGTGCAGAAACATTTAATAATATGAACTAATTCAGACATACTAGTCCACTAACGTGTGCAAGTAGTGAAATCTGGGAGAAGCTGTACAGTAGTGGAGGAAAATATTACCTAAACTTATCCATGTTGAAAGGGTAGTACAAAATTTGTTGGTGTGTGTATGTGTGTGTACCGTACTTTCTGGCACCCTTTTAAGTATTCTGACAAGACTTTGCATAGTGAAGGTTTTACTTGGTGATTTTGTAGGTGACATCTCTCCTAAAGCGGCTTCTAACAATGTTCTGGCATTTCTGCTTCACCTGTGTTGCTCATTGGGCTGCCACACAGCTAGTCTTCCTGTTAGGCATATGACAGACTGCCTCAGGCAGCAGACTTAAGGTACTGTTAAACAGCAATCAATTATTATTTTATTATACAGTAAAACTTCTGAAAGTTGACCACCCAAGGGACTGAGCGAAAGTGGTCAACATACGGAGATGGTCAACATATGGAACAACTGTGCTTATGTGTACATAGCCTCGTTTTATTGTACAGCTTTTATTAGAGAATGTCATACAAAAACAGAGTGAAAGCACAGGGAAATCATTCATACACTACTATATCATACAAAATCAATACATTTATGTATGTATTGCTTTCTCATCATTCGATTATTCTTTCTGAAAAAAGAGAGAGTCAATTTTAGTCTGTTTCTTATTCTTTTTATGAAGGTAAGTGTGAGAAAGCACTCAGAATACTGGCTATACCACTTAGCATACCTGGGCATTTTTCAATGGCTGATGACAATCTGCAATTTCTGTGTTCTCCTCACTTAATTCTTCTGCTTCATCAGTTGCTTCCAGCACTTTTCCGCTGGGTTGTACCTCAGTCAATACTGATTGGAAAATTTCTTCTAGTCAGGGTTAGGGTTAGGGTTTTATTTCCGCAGATGACCCTAGGTTTGTATTTTAGCAATGACTCACTGCAGAAACTGGGCTCAGTATTGCATTTTGAGAGTTTTAGTTATGCCTTGGTCAAAATGTTGAACTTTTGGTATAGTGTTTGGAGGCAAACATTTCTGTTTCATGTTTGTAAGATGACTCACTTGGGGATGGCTAGGACAATTCTCCACTACAAGGAGAATGGACCATTTCTTCTTCTTCATTTTTCGGTCAGTACCTCTTATCCACTCCTCAAATAGGGCACCAATCATCCATGCAGATTTGTTAGATTTCCAGGTGATGGGAACGTCTTTGAGCTGCAGGTTCTTGAATGAGTGTGGCTTTGCTGATTTACCAATCACCAAAGGTTTTAGCTTCCCTCCAGTTAAGCTAGTGCCCAGCAGAACTGTGAAATGTTCTTTAGAAAGTTTTCCACTCTTACATTTATCACCCCTCATAACGAGGCTCCTGTCAGGCATCGCCTTGAAAAAGACTCCACACTCGTCAGTGTTATCATCTTTTCTGCCGAAGTCAAAAATATTGTATTCTTTGATATTTGATGAAAGAAATTCATTGCTACCAATTCTGCATTTCACTTTTCTTGTCTTTGGTGCAGACTGGACTCAGCTGATCAAGTTATAGAAAGTAAATTAATGAAACAAACAAAATGTTGAAAAGTTATCATATTTATGTAGTTACTTACCAAGCACATCTAAATTATATTAAAATAACCAAAATATGTTTACAATCCCCAAGGCATGTCAGAACTTTTGAGCACCCCTAATGTTTGGAAATTGAAAGTTGAAAAATTTGACACACCCTATACTGTGTCAAGGTCCAGTTGGTCAAGATATAACTTACAGAGGTGGTCAATATAGAGAGGTCAACTTAGGAAGGTGGTCAAAGTTGGAAGGTGGTCAACTATGGAGGTATTTTTATATCAACAGGGAACATTGTTTACTCAGGTATCAATGTCTCTTTTGCTTAGGGGGCTGCAGCAGGAATTTGGAACTGTAACTAAAGGGGTAGGATATTTTGTTCCATCACAACAATTTTTCCTGTGCCCTTTTTGTGTTCCAGAAATGGTGTTAGATGCACCATGTTTTCCTCTATTAAAAGATCTGGTTTCTAGCTTATACAGTTCTTTGTTTATTACAGAATTAGTATGCATTGAGTTAATATACCCAAAGGATTGAGGAAAATGCTTAAATTATGTTTTAAATTCTGCCATGAAGACACACAACCATGTAATACATCAAAGTAATGTAATCTAACTAATACATCAAACACCAAACATTTGGGTTACATTTTGGTTATCTTTCCTTTTTTGGGTATTAGATCACTGTCATATTGCATAAGACCAGGCATCCAGAGTTAGACAAGAAATTTTATTTTGGTGGGAGAAGGTATTCATTCATTCATTCAAATTGGCTCCAATAGATGTAATGTGTTTATAAGTGTGTGTGCGCGTGCACACACGCATGCAAGTGCATTTATATGTGTGCACACATATGTTTACTGTTGGTCTGAATGAAATCACAGTTTCCTCTTTCACATGGAAGTTGGTGTTTAATAGATTTTTTTTCTCTTTTCCTTTTCCCTGCTGTGCTGTCTCCTAGCTTGCAACTTTTATCCACTATGTATTGCATATTATGAATTACCCTTGTATTGCTCCTTTTTTCTTAATAAATAACAAGTCAAAATGTTTTGATTTTGTGGTAGTAGAATATATTATTAGACTACATTTCCTTGCATACTTTGGACAATGGCTCTTGCACCTCCTCTTTCAGGCTGGCTAAAAAGCCCCTGAATTTTAAAATGCCAACACTCAGATAGGATGGACTAATCTGTGGAATTTAATTAAGGGCTGTATTTTCAAGGAAAAATTGTTCTGTGGCAAAAATTTTTTTTGTATTTTTGGTTCAATGGCTCCTGTGTTCACCACTTTAGTTTTTCCAGGGATTACAATCTGCAAGCTTTGTGAACAACTTTTTAGAAGTGCAAATGATATCTCTGGAACTTTTAAAATTATGATACAAAACATGAAGATTGTTATTAGTCTATTTGATAACCTTGTGACCCTTTGGGTCATCCTTTGAGAAAAAAGTGCAGTCTGATGAGACCAGAATTAATATTAAATTTTCGGTTGACCATTTAAAAACAATCCAATGCTGGATTGTACCATAATCATAAATAGAGAAATAATTCTAGTGGCAAATGAACTTCAATAATAATGCAAAATTTACTTATCTAAACAGACCACAGTAGGGCAAAAAAAAAAAAAAAAAAAAAAAAAACGAAAAAACACCAGGCAGCAGGAGAAACTTCTAACTTCCTCCTGGTTCCCCATTGACTTTGCTTGTGGGAAGCTGGCATGGAGCATTGGAAATCGCACTCACATGATTGCAGGCATTCTAAAATGGGCATGACTTTGCAAATCAAGGACATTTCAATTTCACAGAGGGTAATAGGTTTTGGAATCTTTATGCGTTCTTTAAATTAGATTCAAGCTTGATTCAAATTTTGATATAATGCAATGTTTGGGCTAACTTTTGAGTGTACAAACAGGCAAACAAATAAACATTGTAGTGTTATATAGATTAATGCAGGTTGTATTCACATCAATAATATTTTGTTACAGATCAGTAGCATTATCTTACATACTATGTGTGTGTGTGTATACATTATTGTTTGTTTCCTTCTCTAATACATATTCATAACATATCTATGCCTGCTCATTGAGATTGCTTGCCTCTGAAGAGGTGATCTTTGATCCACTAAATACATATCCTAAATGTGTATCTTCCTTCATCTTTTAAAAGGTCTCAGATGTTTGTTTGTTTTTTTTTACTTAGACTTATAGTCTAAGTAAAGCTTCACGGTGCTTTTACAGCCCTCTCTAAACTGTTTACAGAATCAGCATATTGCCGCCAACAATCTGGGTTCTCATTTTACCCACCTCGGAAGGATGGAGGCTGAGTCAACCTTGAGCCTGGTGCGATTCGATCTGCTGAACTGCAGCTAGCAGTCAGCTGAAGTAGCCTGCAGTACTGCACTCTAACACTGCACCACCTGGGCTCTTTTGCAACTCAAAGTAGTACACTTTCCCTCCTGGTAATAGGAATATCTCCAAGGTATTTTTAAAATAATTCCTTCCTTTTGTACCCACATTTCCTTCAAACAAAAAATGCTTTAATCTATTTTTCAAGGAAAGATCTTAGTTCTCTACGTTAAACATTAAATCAACATTATGTAGTAACCATCTATAGTAATCACTGATTTCTGCAACTCTTACATAGGAGAATGCTCAGGGAATTTGGTCTTTACAAGTTTGATAACTGATCTCAGTCACATTGCTGACTGAGTGAGATGTTGACTTGTGGAACAATTGTCTTAGATAAATTTGGAAATTGTATAGAATCAATAAATGGATAATGACTGAGATGAAAGGAAAAAAAATACCATCATGATTTTGCACTGACTAGCCATTTAAAATGATGCTACCAGCGCCTTCTGTGCTTCTCTTCTGGGAAGGTGGACAAGACAAACTTAATTCTTCTGCCTGTAATTCCACTAGTTACTGCCATTCAGTTTTCAGTCTGTCCTATGATTGACAGCCTCTTAACTCGGATTTCATGGCCGAAGCACCTAATGTTTGCATTTCTTGTTTTCTGCATTTCTCGCTGACAAGACATTCCAAAAATATATGCAATAAGTAATTATGCCAAAGATTTATAATACTAATGGATTTTACTGAATATACATCAATAATGAACATAATTTTGTTACTGCAATATATGTGAAGGTCCTTATTAGTAATTCACTTTCCTCTAAAGTTATATTCCACTGGGCCCATTGGGTCAGGCCTCAGAATTCCAATCTCAAAACAATGCTGAAAGTATTCATTTAGAAGTTCTAAAATATCAAATCGGGCAAGGACTGCATTCTAAACATTTATTTTCCCCTTTATCCCTTCAAAGAATAAGGATTACGGACTAATTTTTTTCTTTTTCAGTGTATATATTAAAGGCATAATTACACTGAGAATCTTTTAAATATTATTACCTGATTCACTTTGAGGATCTCATTTTACAAATACTTGAGTGAAGCAGGACTTTATTCAAATTATACTTAGCAGTGAACACTGGGCATTTCTATTTGTATTAAACATGTGATTATTTTCATTCCAAGGCCTACCCAGTCAAAATGTGACTATGTTCAGCCTTATATTAATAGCTGGTGAAAGATTAGATAGATAGAAAGCTTTCCTTACTGAGACACATAGAAACATCAACAATATTAATCTACTCTAAAACCTCAAAAGAATAATTGTTTCCCTCCACTGATCTAATATGTGAAGTAACCATTATATTACTTGATTTAAAGAACAATTATTAAAATGTTTCACAATAAAATATTTTTCTATAAAATCATTCCTACTGAATGAATTGAATTATGAATATATGAAGAATCCTGCTGAATAAGACCAATGCTTTACCTCGTCCAGCATCTGTTTCCCATTGTGGCCAACCGAATGCATCCAGGAAGCTCTCAGGCAGGACACCAGGGTGATAGCTGTCTTCCACTACTGTTCCCCAGTGGCAGGTATTCAGAGCCATGCTGCCTCTGTTGCTGGGAATAGCACAGAGCCATTGTGACTAGTAACCACCAAGTGACCCTGCTTAGGTTAGTCAGATCTTTTCCATTTTGAGGGATATTCAGCATTCCCAGTGGTTTGAACTGGCTTCTCAATGATAATTCTTCAATCCTTAATTTTGAAAGGTAGGTTCTAAATGAAAGGTGGCAGAAAATAAATTGGGATCACCTTGCTGAGCTCCAGGTTATTTGCAATATGTGGGGAAATGCTTCCAGCTCCAGCTTCCAATTAATCAGAAAGTAAGCAAACAATAAGCTTTCTTTCCTTATATTGAGAAAATTTGCCAGTTGTACATTTATCTCTCTGTGTGAATATGTATGTTTATGTGTGTGTGTGTACACAAATATAGAGGCAGGAAGTTGGCAGATTAAAACACTTACTGTTTATAGATCTGGCAATATTGACATTTGCCCAGAACTGGCAATAAATACTTGAGGCTCCCTTGTAGTGCTATTGTGCAACTTTCAAGAATTTAAATGCTTTGCACAATATTGTTTCAACAGACACTTGGAAATCTAAATCTAAATCTAAAATGTGGGTCTGGGTGATTTGGTTGGATCAAAAAATAGAATGGGTACTGAAGATTTGGATGGCCCTATGGAACTGCTTTTGAATTGTAATTTTTGGAGATCACATGCTTTTCTCTTCTTTTTTACACTGGTGTTGGGCTTCCATTGTTCTCTCTCTGGTCAGGGCACAGAAGGCACCCTGCCTAGCAGTAGACAAATCTCTGTTGCAGAATAGGAGACCTGCTGCTTGTGTTATGTGTCATGTGTTCCGTGAACTCTGCTTCCCCAACTTTGCCCACTATGAATGGGAATGCTTTTCGAAAAGGGATAGAAACTGGGGGCCTCAAGTTTTTAAAATTGCTAATAGCTGGAAAAATTGCGTGTTAAGAGTAGCACAAACTTGTTTGCAATCTTCAAAACTAAAAAGGTCTTCAAAGAGGAAATCGTATCTGATCACCAGAGCCTGATGCTGTAATTTAATAGGGAAGTTTTGTGTCTCCTAGTGGGTTGGTGTGACTTCCCTATGTATTGATTTTTCCACCCCCTGCAAGTCCATTGCAAAAATGCACTAGGATATTGAAAGCAGAAATGTCTGGTGTATGGTTTGGATGAAAGAGAAGAGGGGTGGGGTGGGAGAAATGTGGGGAACTTGCCCACGTCAATTTTTTGCTGGAAAAGTCACGTCAAGCCTATAAACACTGCAAGATGCGAACCAGCCAAATGCAAAATCAGAAGAATACCCTGCTGTGTTTTCCCTGGTCTATCCATCTGGGCGAGGAGGAGGAGGAGGAGGAGGAGGAAGAGGAGGAGGAGGAGGGTGGGTAGAACAGGCAGGAACAGCAAAATCCATCTAAAAAGGATGCAGAAGCTCTCCAAACAGTCAAATGTCTCTGAGTTAAAACAGGAGGTCTCATGGCTATGAAAAATAACATTATGTTAAGGGAAAATTTTCCCTGTTTGTCACATTATCTTTTGGCCATTTAGAAAGCTTGATAGGTTCCTTAGATGTTTTTCCTCATCATCTTAGAGGTTCAGATTTCCCACACTTAAACATATGAAGCTGCCTTGATTAGCTACCTACTCAGAAATACAAATGAAAGTTCAAGGACAAATTCCTCCGACAACCAGGTGCTAAGAACAAAACAAAAGAGAAAGTTCTTGTCTTTCTCCTGCCCAGCTTGAGTGCTTCCCATATGTGGATCATTCTTGGAAACCGGATGTTTGATCTGGTCCCCACATTCAGTTGATCAGGTAATCAAGCAGCGGGTGGGGACCAGATTGTCTGGTTTCCTTTCTTTAATGGCAGCAGGAAAGCAGCGATCTGTTTCCTGCCTGACAAAATGATGGTGCTGATAGTTGGCAGTGGGAAAAGAGAGTGGAGCTTTCTGTGGCAGAATAGATGGCAGTGGGGAAAAGAGAGTGGATTCTTCTTTCTTATAGAGGATTGCAAGAAAGGTCAAGGCCACAAACTGTCCACCCATGATCTAGTTAAAGTGACAGTGATTCTCTCCTGCTATGTTGTTGTACCCTTTCAAAACACAAAGATGTTGAATCTAAATTCTGGGACATTCTGCATATAAATATTTTCCATTTCCACGGTGAACTCTCCTACACTTCTCTGGATATTCATGGGTTTATTCCATCTTGGTAGATAGCGATACCAGGATATATGGTTCTATCATATCTTTTGGACTGCTTATCTGCAATATGTTTGGGTTTAGTTTAGAAGGAAGGTGGCTCTAGCTTTTCCTTGTGGTACAGCCTCACAAGTAATGTGATATTCTGTATTTTATTCATTGGTCTGTGAAGAACAATCTACAACACCATCTACAAGAAATCTTTGAGGAAATTATTCAGAGGCTCTTCTTGAATGTTATTTCTACTTTTTGTTTTTATTTACTAATCCCAGCGAATTAGTAACCAATATTTGGAGACAATCTTAGAATAGATTTAGGTAAACAAGCAGAAATGTAATTTAGACAAGACATAGTTTCTCTAGTTCAAAAAAGATGAATGGAGATTTTGACCTAATGAAGCAGTGCTGGGTTTCAAGGTTTCAAATTTTTTTACTACCGGTTCCGTGGGCATGGCTTGGTGGGCATGGCAGGGGATGTAAAATCTCCATTCCCACCACAATCCAGGGGAAGTATACTGTAAAATCTCCATTCCCTCCCCAATCCAGGGGAAGGTTACTGCAAAATCCCCATTTCCTCCCAATCAGCTGGGACTTGGGAGGCAGAGAAAAGATGGGGGTGGGGGCAGTCAGAACTTTTACTAATGGTTCTCTGAATGACTCAAAATTTCTGCTACCGGTTGTCCAGAACTGGTCAGAACCTGCTGAAACCCACCTCTGTAATGAAGGATCAAATGTGCAGCTTGGAATGTCTTTTTGGCTTTGGAAGAGGAGGTACCTGGATATGCAAACCACTCCACTGGTGCTAAAGAAGAGCTTATAAAACTACTAAATCAAAAATGTTTACATATGGAGCTACACTAGTGCTTGAGAATGTGAGTGTACATACATATATAAGTATAATATATGGGATGTGTGAATTAAATGTACAAAGTCTTTTCTGCAGTGATGGATGTACATGGAATTGGAAAAGGTTTGTTATCAAAATTCATTTTGTTGCAGCATGGAAACATAATCACTGTAATAGTAGTAAATGGGCACAGTGAAAACCAGTTAAGGAAACTTTGGATCCTCAGGATCCCAAACCCTTCCATTCACCCAACATACTCCCAAACTGATCCAAACATAACATAACACAAACAAAATCTATCAATAATCTAGCCAGACAAATTCTTCTGTTTGTTTTTCCTAGCAGCTATGAATTCATTCCGATGAAAGAGAATATGCCTTAGAAATTCTTCCAAAGAAGAAAATTTTGAAGAAATTCTTGTAGGCAATACAGAACATTATAGCACTTATTTAATTATGGAATGGCAGAGATATATGTAACAATATCTCTTCCATTGAATAAACATCTCCAGTATTTTGTATTTTCCCTCATTTTCCATTTTTCAATCAAGTCCCAAGGAAGAGACATCATGGTGGAACTTCTCCTATAGGGCTTTTTCCAGAATGGTTTTATTGCCGTTTTTAAAAGACTGTCCCACTGATGAAAAATCATGGGAAAAGTTCTCCTTCATCTCAGAAGTTCAGAGAAATTATCAACCTAATTACTCCACAAATTTGGCACAGAATCCCACCACTCCTATTATGCCCAGCAGTTCATCAGCCTTTGTTAGCTCTGATTTATAGCAGCCAATGGGAAGGTAATAATAAAAATCAAAAGAAAACAGAAATAACAAGCCACTTCATTACCATTACCATCACTTTCTGTTCTGGCCATACTGTATGTACCTCCAAGGCCTTAGGAACTGCCAATGACTTGAACAAGATTTCTCTTATTAGCATCTCAGGATGTAGGTGGGAATCAAAGTAGCATACGGATCACTTTATATGAAGATTGAAAGAGACTGGTAGGGCTGGATTTTGCAAAGTTTGAAGCAGCCTCCAACCATTGTGAGGGTAAAGAAAAAGATCTTGTTGTGGTTATAGCTTCCCAGTCATCCCAAGACTTCAGGGGCTTTATTAGACTCAGGTGAAGCTTCATTTTGAACAGTAGGTCTGTGTAATTTATTCAGGAACATGTTTGGGTGAATTTGCATGTTATCTTGACATTGGTAGGTTTTTTTTAGAGTGCTTCCTGTACTTGTCAAGTAATTGTTGTTGTTTTAAATGGAAATTATGTTGAATATTTAATCATGACCTGATGGAGGATCAATCTGAGAAGAGAGTTGGCCAATTGATAGTAGAGTTCAGAAACTTTTTAAAATACTTTAATTGCTGGGGCAGAGGATAAGTGAATTTTGCAATTAGCTGCTTTCTATAAAGAACCATCCATGTTTATTTACTTACCCACATACCACCAGAGATTAAATAGTTTGGCTGCATAGCAAAGTCAATTCTTTGAATAATCTTCATATGTTCACAGACACATAAACACACATTATATCACTGAAAATAAGCAAAAATATTATGGTTAATTTAAATCCACATTTGGCAGCCACCTTTTATTGCACTTCTGTGTGCATATTGTATGCAATCAGATCATCTATACAGATCATACTGTGTAGACAGATGGAAAATTCTGTATGGAATACCTCTTTTAACTGAGCATCCTAAATTATTTTTATAATGTGTGCTGCATATTTTCTAACATACTTATCTATAACATGTTATTGATTTTTTATGAATATCATCTAATGGAGCTATTTCAGTTGAAGAAAGCTAGAGTATCTCTCTCTCTCTCTCTGTGTGTGTGTGTGTATGAGCCCCCACCTTTTCTTCTTAACCACTCTTGATTGGAAGAAAGAAAAGTCTCCAGTGGGATTTGATTGATATAGTTTTGGCAGCTGTAAATTGCTGACAGCATGCGGCAAAATCTCTCCTGTGAGATATTTTCAGTTCCATTGAAATCTCACAGAGAAAAAAACGAAGTGGTGCAGGCCAGGGAACTGAGCAGATGTGTCTTTCAGCTGGCTTGTACCTGCATTTTTTGTGGCAGAAAATACAAAGAATGAGTGACAAACATGTAGAAAACTGAGCTCTGAAGACTGTTCTAGGAAGGGAGCACATTTGGAATCAAGAGTATTAATAAACAAGAATAAAAGCAGATTAAATATTACAAAAAAATATGACAGCAATTGTCCAGAAGTATGATCAGCCTCTTGATACTGCCCTAGGGACATGTTTTTTAAAGATAAAAAGTATAAAGAGTAAACATAATGCTAGTGCCTACTTTACAGAGACTACATCTGTTTCAGTGAAATTGTTTCACTGAGGACTGTGCAATGGCATTTTTAATGCATTATTTTTTGAAGCATTCGAGAAATAATGAGTTTTTAAACATTTTGGAGGAATGCCAGACATTTCCCACAGCATGAAATATATTCGTATGTTTACCTGAGAAATATTGTAGCTCAGTCATGAACACAGACAGTATATTTCTTTATTTTTAATAAACTCTCAGGGAGTTTATAGAATAATACAGGTAGTCCTCAATTTATGACCACAATTAGGACTGGAGCCTCTGTCACTAAGCAAGGTGGTTGTTAAGTGAGTCACACTTGATTTTCTGACCTTTTTGCCATAGTCATTAAGTGAATCACTATGGTCATTAAATGAATCATGTGGTTGTTAAGCACATCTGGTTTTTCCCATTGACTTTGCGGGTCAGAAGCCAATAGGGAAGGTCACATATGGTGTTCCCATGATTCCAGGACACAGCAACTGTCGTAAATACACCCTGGTTGCCAAGCACTTGAATTTTGATTGTGACTGCAGGGATGCTGCAATGGTCGTTAACTGCAAACATCAGTCATAAGTCACTTTTTCAGCAGTGTTTTAACTTCAAATGGTTGCTAAATGAATGGGCATAAGTTGAGGACTATATGTATGAGATAGCTATTTAATTTGCAAATTTTCCTAGTAAACAGAGGGAGAAGAGCACCCATTTCTATTATAGGGAAGACCAGTTTTCCTCACGAATAACAACTTGTGACTTGAAATCCATTTTATAGTCTATATTGAGTCAATTAAAATAGAAAGAGCTGCTGAAAATAAAGGTACCGACAAGAGCTACAAGTAGATGCAGACACTGGTTGTTATAAAGCAGTGTTTTTCAGACTTGACAACTATGATGTGTGGACTTCAAATCCCAGAATTCCCTAACCAGCATGCTTTTGTAATGCCTAAACAAAACTCGCTCCCCCTCATTTCCTGTCTGCTTCCTTCATCTCCATCTAATCTTGTTTCTCCACTTCTCTTTTCTTCTCTTTTTCTATACAGCTATCATTTCTTCTTAACTCCTCCCCTTCCTTCCTTCCTTCCTTCCTTCCTTCCTTCCTTCCTTCCTTCCTTCCTTCCTTCCTTCCTTCCTTCCTTGAAGAGTGTGGATATTTGTCTATTGTGAGGGAACAACTAGTTATGAATATTAATTTTGTAAACAGGAGCTGATTTAAGAGAGGCTTACTTTTAACCAATAGTTATCTATTCAATTATTACGGTTGGTTGCACAGTTAGCCAGATGTTTTGACTGGAAATTTGACATTTTTATCCACCTATGGTGTCCTTCTCAAAGACTTGGAACATGCAGATGTTATAGTTTGATGGTTTTAAAGATATCACCGCAGGATGTAAGATATTCCAAGTAAGGCTATCTTTTGCATGTCTTTGACTAATAGTGATTTTGTCAATGCTGATGAAGTTCAAGTGCTACTCCAGATGCCTGGGGATTGAGTTTGAGTTAAACACTGAATGAATTTATCACTACTGATGATTGATTGATTGATTGATTGATTGCCACAGTGGTTCTACTTCTATTTGCAAGTTTTTTGTATTTTGTGATATTCTTCTTTCTTTTTTACTCTGCTTCCTCCAGGTACAGCCAGGTCCACTGTCTAGACTTTTTTGTTTTTCTTATTTATAGTTAAGTCTGGGGTGATATTTGGCAGGTGCCTATCTGTTTCTATACTAAAGCCCCGGAGCAGTTTAGCCTCTTCATTTACCCATTACTTTCTCTATTTTGTGGTCCCACCAGTTCTTGCTTGCAGGGAAGTGATATTCTTATAAATATTCCAATGCACCATTGTTGCTACTTTGTCATGCTTTACAGTCATTCCATATGATCTTGCATCACCTAACCTGGTGGTCCACTGTTTCTTCAGCTTCTTTGCAGAGGTGGCACTTGCTGTCTATTGCTATCTTCTCAATTCTGGCTTTGTATGCATTTCTTCTTAAAACCTGGTCTTGTGCAGCCAGAATGAGCCCCTCCATCTTTCTTCAACTTTCCTGCTCTTAGCCATTGCCAGGTCCTATTGTTATCTGCTTTACCTACTAACTTTTTAATGTACTGCCATGTAATAATTTGCCATGTCTCTTTTCTAACCTTCATTTGGTCTTTCTTGTAGGCCAGATCTCTTTGGAATTAGTTGTCTTTCATAGTGTAATAGTTTCAATTCATCATCTTCACTGTCCTTCAGATATTCTTCCGGTGTTCTTTTTCTTCTTCAGCTGTCTAATATACTTACAACAGTCCATGCCCATCTATGTTCTTTGGTAAGTAGAATCTGTCCACATCACTGCATGGATGAAGGGTGATTCATTGTCATTATTTTTCTCATTTTCTTATCTAGGGCTTTTAGTTCTGCTTGTGTTCAGTCACTATTAGGACATCTGTTGGAACCCTGACATTCCAACTGTATATATAATGCCTGGCTACTAATTTCTTTGATGGTATTTTTCCCATTAAATTCCATTAAATTTGAATTTTAAATCTATCTTCTTCATTCTCATAATGTTTTCATGGCTAAGCTTCTTATTGACTTCAGTGTGTTTGATGTTATCAGGTGGAAGGAAACCCAGGTATTTTTAGTGATTCTGTTCATTTTGATTCCTTCAGTTTTCACTATTTCCCCCCTGTTGATGACAAGGGTGTTACATTTCTCCAGTCCAAACTCCATTGCAATATCTTGGCTGTATATATGAACAGTTCTGAGAAGCAATTCTATTTCAATATATTATTATTGTTATTTTTTCTGTGCCTTGTCTATAGCAATAGCAATAGCAGTAGCACTTACTTATACACTGCCCCATAGTGCTTTGATGGCTTTCTGAGCAGTTTACAAATGTCAGCATATTGCCCCCAACAATCTGGGTCCTCATTTTACTGACTTCGGATAGATGGAAGGTTGAGTCAACCTTGAGCCAGTCAGCATCAAACTCCAGGCCGTGGGCAAAGTTAGCCTGCCATTCTGCATTCTAACCACTGCACCAGTATAGTTCTTTTACTTCTGCATTTAAATACATATACCTGCAAATGTGTTGCTTGGAAATATATCTTGAGTATGGTGGGGAAGTGAGTGATGGTCTTATTTCAATGAGTCTGAACTAAGTTTTAGCTGAATTTGGCAACCTTAGGTTGATGAGATGGGGATGTTGCCCTTTTTACAGGATTCATTTCTTTTCTCCTGTGTATTTTCCTGGGCATGGGGGTTGGTGGTGGCTGCTGGTGTGTTTCCAGGTGTAATTCAAGGTGCTGGTTGTCACTTTTAAATCCCTACATGGCCCAGGGCTGAGTTACCTGAGGGACCATCTTTTTCTAAGAGTTTTTACCTGTCCAATCCCATCCAACAGGTTGGGTATGCTACAGATCCTGTCAGTCAAAGACTGTCAGATAGTGGGAACTAGAAGATGGGCTTTCTCTGCTGTAGCCCCTGCCTTGTGGAATGTTCTCTCTGAGATTGGAATGGCCCCAACCTTGTTGACTTTTCTCAAAGGTTTAAAAACTTGGTTTTTAAATATATTCATTTAAAATATTCTGTCTCTGTACTGCCTCCTTCGGTGTTTCTGAAGAGAAATTTCAGATTATTTTTACTGTTTCCTCTCCTTTTTTCTCCTCTTAACCTTATGCCCAACTGGTGTCTGATGCTAAGTTTTTACTTAAATCAGCAATGGACAATCATTCTCAATCAAGGGCCAAACTTCTCTGAATTGCTCCCAGGTTCTCCAACCCCAAACTGGACAGAATCAGGATATCAACTCAACTCAATTCAATTTAATTTAATTGTAGTTAAACTTACCTTAATTAAATGAAATTACAATTAATTCTGCTTAGCCAAATTCTTCTCATGGAGAGCAATATATGTATATAAAAAAGCAAGCAAATAACAATAAAGCTCCAAATACCCAAAGGAAAATATGAAGAGTAACTGTAAAAGGAATACAAAGCAAACTCTACTACATAAACTATGAAAGTAAGAACTGCCTGGTTTTTGTGTTTGTTATTTTGTTTAAATCTTTGTGGCTCAAATGAATAGTTGCAGAAGTGTGAACAGTTGCAGAAGAAGATATTATGGAACATCTGGGTGACATCAATTCTATTTATTCAAGGGGCCACAGAGAATGGTCCCTTGTTGAGGATGCTAAAGTCCCTGAAGGAGGGAGCAGCCATATATTTTGAGATATGGAGGAGATACTGTATAGGAGGAGCGAGACACTTTGAGAATCTGTTTGAGGGGAGAAATGGGAATGAATGAATAAGAGTGGATTCTTCCTTTAATGTTGACCATCAGACCCATAAAGGTTTTTAAATGAGGAATTGGCACCTTAACATGAGCCTAGGAAAAAAGTGGTGAACAGGTAGAGCTACTGCAATGTGCTTCTTGCACCTGGATTTTCAGTCTTTGTTTCTGTACTTAAATTCACTTTTATTGTCCACTATGGAAGTAATAAATAATAAAATGAATGCGATTTAACTCTTGAAAAAAGGCCCTTTCTCTCTGTTTCTAGATGCCTGGATTTTGACTAGGTCTCCAACCATCATAATGGTGGAGACAAAAAAAAATTCTTCAAGGGTTATATCTGCTCCATATAGGTTTCATCCAAGCAAACACAACAGAAGTGGGTTGTTCGATTGTCAGAAAGAGCCCTACTTCTGAAAAGGCATGCCCTGTTTAGGATTGTGCTATAAGGTGATACCAGCTATAAAAGAGAAATGCCAAATCCAAAATCCCATTCTCCCAGCTGGTTAACTCATAGGCAGGTCCAGATTGCCCCAGCATGAACCACCCACCACTGGAGGGCCAAAATAGGTTGTTCTCAAACCATCCCACAGCTTGCAGGAAATGTACGGTAACTTCTGCTCATATTTCCCTGGACTGCTTCAGAATGGGTGTTTTCCACGTATGGATGGAAAAAGGGTTGCTGGCTGGTTCATCTGCTGCACTCTCTGTGTTGTAGGTAAATGCCTTTGAAGGGGATGAATCCACATAATCTGCAGTGTGAATAGAGCCTCTTATTCACTTTGGTAGTTACTCATCATCAAAATGAACTTTTGATTTTGTTTATTTACATATCAATGGGGGGAGGAGATGCACTGCAGTTTATAAAGTTAAAGTGCTGCTCTACACTCATGCATTCACCACCAGCATCTTTAAATAAAAGTCCATGACTTGTGCTTTCCCAGGGTGCTTCTTAATCTCTGCTGCATTTGCTGCTATAGCAGTAGTCCTGTAGTGTAACATGAAATGGGTTGAAAACATCTCCTCCCTTTTTAATTATTTTTCTATCTACTTTTTGCTTGTTATTTTATGACCAGTTCATTAGTAGACCATTGAAATGTTGAAACCTTCCTTCCTACCCCCCACAATGCCCCCGCCTACCTCTCTCTGAGCCCCAGATAAATTCAAGGATAACCCTTTTTGCAATACTTATCTATTTGGGCTATTTGGGAACTGGAGCAAGATTGATAAATGTGAAAATATTCACTTGCGAACTGGTAAAGAAGAATGACAGCAAACAAGTGGAGAGTTTAGGGAAGGAAAGACAGTAAGGAACAAAAGTAGTTTCTATCCGGCTTCAAACCAGAGACAATTTGCATGTCAGGCCAGTATAATAGTTGCTTTGCTACAGGGTGAACTGCTAACATTGGCTATTTCTGGAATGGGTTTTTGAATGTTCTGTCCACTGTCCTGCTTGAAGGCTATGGCCTGCATGACCCTCCCATGGCAAGGAAAGCAATTGGTGCTTTACCTCCTGGAGGGAATAAAAAAACAGGAGAATCCACCAATTAAGAGCTGTGTTAATCACTATTCAGCCACAGAACAACTGGCCATCACCATGTCCAAAGTGGAGGAAGGGATTGACATCTGGGAAGAAATTGCTTAAACTGGCTTCATTTCCAGCTGGTTTATTTATGGGAGGCAAACAGCTGAAGGATGCCATGTGGAAGAGCCTTAAACTCTATCTAGAGTAATGCTGCCTTATCTTTCTGAACTGCAACTAGATAACAGATGTGAAACATTTCGAGCACACTGAATAAAGGCCAAGCACTATTGTTTGGAAATAAGATTTGCTGAAATCCTTACATTAAATATTTTTAAGAGGAACATGCTGGACAGCTTACATTTCCTTTACATGTGACTCTGGCACAATTCATATGAATGCCGCGAATTACAATTCAGTATCTTCTCCAAGCCAATTATATTGTTGCCAGCAGTGCTTGCTGAGTTGATTTCCTCAATATTCCAGCTTTTCCAACATTTGTTACTAAAACCCAAGCTACAGTGTTGGACATTCTGTAATTAGATCTCAGAGAATTATCTTGTGTACCATCAGCTCATATCACTAGAAGAAGTGGGGGGCGGGATTTGAATACTGCACAGACATTGTCTCTTATATCTCTACAATTAAAGAGGTTCAGAGCTTAATGTTTTTCCCCAAATTAAAATAAAATATATATACAGAAAGGCCCCCAGAATATTCTTGAGTGGAAGAGAGCATGTTTTACTGATTGGTGACCATAAATAAATAAATGACATTTATTCTGTAAGATAACTAACACTCAGTGATACCCTAATTCCAACAGAACCATATAGCAGTTACATCAAGACAGCATTAAAATGAGAAGGAGATGATCAACTGAACCTCCAATGGCAAGACCTGCAAGGCAAGTCTTCCCTTGGGTCCTCTCAACTAATGAGTTCAGAGTAAAAAAGTTCAAGCCTGAGAAATGTCTTTAATTCAGCTCCAGCTTTTTGGCTTTCTCTCATTTTGGTCCAGATGTTTATATCTGAAGACCCTGTAAAAGTCTAGGTGTTCTTTGAAATAACAATTACTTTGGCAGTAATTTTTTCCATATGCTTGCTTTCTTCAACTCTACGGGGATTCTACATCCATAACCCAACGTTGTTATTTTCTCAGGGAAAATAATTGCTCAAGAACTATAACATAGGAACAAATAACATATATCTGCTTGAAACCAAAACAAAAGGACAGCTTTTATTATTTTTGAGGACAAAGAAATTAGAAATCTGGAAAAAAAATCCCTTATTCAAAACACATAAACAGCACATGTGGTAAAACATACAATTAAATACAACATTATTTCTCCAGTGTTGAATGATCCCCCCCCCCATGTCCCCCATTTCTCTCAGCCTACAACTGCAGGCTGCATTTTCCTGTATCCAGATTAATTTGTTACTATTTATATTTTTATCTGTGGGCAGTTTTATTCAACAGCTTTAAAATTTAACTAAAGTACCAGATGTCATGTTGGAAACTGAAAACCAGAAGCCGGATTGTAACTTACAACACAACATCAACAACACTCTTCTAATGAAAAAGATGTCATTCCTCTGATTCCCTGGATCCCTTCAAATGGCTTCATTTTATCTCTTCCTACTTTGAGGAACTTTAGACATTTCAAGTTGGTTTGACTCTCCTTTCTGCTTCTGCTTCTTTTAGATTCAGAGCAGAGCACAGGATCCGAAACTGAAGTGCTGGCAGAGCGGACGTCCTGCTCATTCGGTTCCCCACCGGACCTCACATCAAGCAACTCACTCTCTCAGTCTCTGCCTGTCTCATCCATGGAGGAGATCCAAGTGGAATTGCAATGTGCTGATCTCTGGAAGCGATTCCATGATATTGGCACCGAAATGATCATCACCAAAGCAGGCAGGTAAGGCATCCTATCTGCTTTTTTATTGATAGCTGGCTTAGAAAATCTGCAGTTTTTATAGGGTCTTGAGTTACCACTACTTTCCTAGAATTAGAGTGCTCTTCTTTATTATAATTTAGCCCTGTATCTTTCCCTGCTAGTGGTGAAGAGACTGTATTGCCCAGCAGTTTCAAAGCAGATAAAGATAGGAAGGTTAACTTCTCTGTGTGCCGTAAACTTTCTATAATTCATTTCTTAATTCTAGTTGCAACAATATGAAAATAATTATCAGGTTCAGGTCACACCCACTGTGATTGAGAAATAGTTAGATATACACATACATGCACGCACGCATGTATACACACAATTGTCATTATTTCAAATTTTAATGGGAGCATGACTGCCTCTGAAGGCCACCTGCTGGGAAACTAGTGAGCTTCCTTGTGCAGTTGTTGGACACTGTGAGAATAGACTACTGGATAAGATGCACCATGGATCTGACCAGGCAGGGTACTGCTTATGTTTTTATGTCCTTAACTAACTTGCATCATTCTATCATAACTAGCTGCATGAATTTCCATGGCTTTCCTGCTATGAACACAACTTTTTGACACAATAAATGATATAGCCGTAATATCCTCTATAAAGTTGCCTCAGCTTTAAAAGGATAGTATTTTTTTGTGCGTGGCAGTAAATTCTCTTTTATTATACTTGAGAGGGGCATAGTTTACTATACTCCACAGATTTGGATTCCTTAAGGCAGAACTAGACATCACTTAAGCTATACAGTAGTCCTATATTTTCTTGCATATGGAGAAAAAAAAAGTGCCACATAGCAGAGTGAGGAGAAAACCTGCAATGCACAGCTGGCCAACCTCCATTCACATTGATTCAGGCACTATACAATGTCTCAGAGGACAAAAAGAATGACATTCATTTCATCCAGCCTATTCAGATTTCATGGATTAGATAGGCTTTTTGCCTCTGTTGTTATTTTGTAAGAACAACATACCACACCTAGCTGTGTCAGTATTGATGGGTAGAAGCCCTCTACAAATTCCACATTCCACTGCCAATGTTTCTTTTAAGGAATTGGAATTTTACAATAGACTATAATAGGCTATAATAGAGAAAAATCTTTAATTTCTTCAAGAAAAGTCTCTGATTTTCCCAAATAAAGTTGTGTATTCCAGCCAGCTTCCTTTATAATTGCAAATTAATGTTTATTTTCTAAGCAATCAGCACCTTGGACAGAGAAAAAACCAGGAAGAACGCTATTTTGCTGGAGTAACACCCAGTGATAGAAATCCTCCTCTCCACAATATTTTATTTTTCTTCCCCTTTTGGTTTACTTCATGAATTTGACTAGTGAGACCAATTGTAGATTGTCTCTGTGGCTTGTGAGATGATCTTTGCCATAGTAGTAAGAATCTCAAATAAATGAGATGTGCTTGGAAAAGTTTCGACAGTCAATTCTTCAGAAAATTATTAAATCCAGTCTTCTCTTTTGAAGCCTTTTGATGCCTTTAAATGGGGTATAAACAACTGTCACTAATCTTGTTTTGTTATATGCTTAAAAATGGGGGGGGATCCCCTAATGACATATGCTACTGAAAACAAACAATAGAAGTAGCTAGCCACATTTTCCACATTTAAAGAACCAACCACTTTAATTTTATAATATAAACCATATTTAGCTGTTAAGTTTTATAACTCAAAAGACCTTTAAAATGGCATTCAGCATCAATTAAAACCAGCAAACATATAACAAAATCCGCTGCTTAAACTGTACTACAAAGAAATGCTGAATTAGGAATTTAGGAATAACACCCCCCCCCACACACACACAATATCCTGAAATGGCAAACTACCACTATAATGTTGCATGGAATGAATCAACGCTGCATCATCTAGAAACATGCTCAGTTTGAAAACTTATTTACCTTTGCCTCTTTACAGTAAAATTCAATAACAAGTATCTTAACAAAAGTTTTATCACCTCAAGAAAAACTGTTCAAAATATTTTTTAAAAAATTAAATTAACATTTTTTTAAAAAAAATAGTTGATAGCCTTTGAAACTAAATTATATTTATTGCTGTTTATCTCAACAGCCTTCATGCTATCATGATCAACAAGTCATAATATTGTCAGGGATATATGATGATCTTATATCTCTATTTAACCTACCACCCAGGATGGTTTGACTATCAGTCAGGAAGATACATTATTCTTTGCTTTTTGAAAATATGGAAGGATTAAACACATAAACAAATTCCTTAGTATTTGGTTAGAATGCACCATTACAAATAATAGGAAAGCTGGTATGCAAATTAATCTACATCACACAGATGAAATTTACGTCTCATTTATTGAATTTCATGTTCGCTGCTCATTGCAAGGAAATCATTCGCATTCAGGATTGCTAGCTGTTGCCCTTTGTTCAATTTTCACAACTGGGGCTGGGTGAATAGCTTTACATGTTTGTTTTGAAGATTCTGATGTGGGGCCTGAAGCCACTCAGGGCTGTGGCCTCTTAAGTGCTCTATGTATTCCATGGCTACGGCACTTGCATTTTTACTAGCACAGTGTATAGTAGTTGTATATTGCTATCATGCAGCATATTAGCTGCATGAAGATCATCTTGCCATAGCTTAAAAACCTTAACCAATTGACTTCTACAGCAAATCTCCCATGACTTCACTTAGGTCAGGCTGTTGCACTATTTTCCCAGCCTTTAAGCTGATTGCAGCTGGCTCCATGTGTCCCCCTCCTCTGTTCTGCAGTACTTTGTAATCTCTTGAGATTCTGGACAGTGGTGATCCCAGGCTTCAGGGCCAGCTGGCTGTTTGCACCTGGTGCTTTCAGCATCCCCAGTACTCTTTGGCATTAGATCAACTATAGCGCAGAGCATGTTTGATAGATTCACAGAACTTGTTGCTTTGTCAACATAATTGGATTCATAACTAATGTTGCTTTGTGGGCAAATTTGGGAGCCTTTCAGCAGCAAGAGAGGCACAGAGTGAAACCTGTGTTTAGTCCCATGATATTCACATTTAGCTTCTCTTATACAATTTCATGCAAACTGAATGGATATAATCCTGCAAGTATTCATGGCAATACCCTTTTCCTATGAAAGGGAATGGAAAGGAAGAAGGAAGGCTTAGCTTGTTTTACTGGGGATTACACTTTGCAATTTAGACTTGCTTATAAATACAGTTTTCACAGCGATTGTGCAGGAGTCACACACCAGGAGAACCTTGACTTTAGATTCATTCAGTGCATTGTACATGGGGATGTCCTTGAAGATAGTTCTGGAACTGGCATCAATTCAAAATACTGTCATTATCTTTAGGTCATAAATTCATAGTGGCAAATATATCAAACAACTATAGTAGAACCTCTGGTCATGAACGCTTCTGACCATGACCAAATCGGGTTCTGACCAAAAAATTCACAATTCCCCCCCCACCCGCCCGCAGTTGATTTCCCCTTCCATGCTATTTTTTTTTGTAAGCGCCAAATTTCCAAAATTAGGTTTGGGTCATGACCAAATTGATTTGCAATCAAAGTTATGGAACAAATTATGATCGTGACCAGAGGTTCTACTGTATATAGCTTTATATACAATACTTATGACTATAATTAAATGTCGTACTGTATGATTCTTGATGAACGTATCTTTTCTTTTATGTACAAATTCCTTCTGTGTCCAATCACACTTGGCCAATTAAAAAAAAATCTATTCTATTTAGTATTTTCAGCATTGAGAGCTCTGAATAGGATTTCCCCACCCAATACATGCAAACAAAGATTGTCAGATTCTCGAATGCGCTCTACATGGGGCTGCCCTTGAAGAGCATTTGGAAACTTCAACTGCTGCAAAATGCAGCTGCACAGATAATAAATGGTGCTGGCTAAGCAGCACATAACACCATTGCTCCGTGAGCTGTAGTAGCTGCCAGTGTGTTTCTGGGAGTAATTCAAGGTGCTTTTAAATCCCTACATGGCTTGGGCCTGAGTTACCTGAGTCTTTTTTCAAGATATTCTACTCGGCCAATCCAGTTCAACAGATAGGGCATATTGCAGATCAGTAGTGGGTTCCACTTACCTTCACTACTGATTCGGAACTGCTTCGCTCGTGTGCAGTGCTTCTGCGCATGCGCAGAGTGTCCGTGATGACGTCCTGGTGGGTGGGTGAAGCCTCCTGCTGCTGCCACTACCAGTTCGCCTGAACCGGGGAGAACTGGTAGAAACCTACCACTGCTGCAGATCCCATCGGGTTCAGTTGACAAAGACTGTCAACTGATGGGAACTAGAAGATGGGTTTGTCCTATGTAGCCCCTGCCTTATTAAATACTGTTTGTTTTTTGGTTTTTTTTAAATTTGATTTATATGCCGTCCTTCTCCGGAGACTCAGGGCGGCTTACAATGCGTTAAGCAATAGCCTTCATACTTTTGTATATTTTATACAAAGTCAGCTTATTGCCCCCACAAACTGGGTCCTCATTTCACCTACCTTAGAAAGGATGGAAGGCTGAGTCAACCTTGAGCCTTGGAGAGATTCGAACCAGCAGAAATTGCAGGCAGCTGTGTTAATAACAGGGTGCACTAGACCACTGTACTATCAAGGCTCTTTTGTTCTCCCCTCAGAGATTGGAAATAGCTCCAACCCTGTTAGTTTTTGCAAAGATTTAAAAACCTGGCTATCAGCTGGGGTTTGGGATGTGTTAAGGGCCCTGTTACTTGGCTTTACTTTGGTTGATTAATCATCGTGACTGCTATTTGTACTTATTTATTTTGTGATTGTTTTATTGTTTTAATGTTCTTTTAAATTGTTTTAGAATTGTAAGCCATACAGAATCACTTGGTTGGTTGACTGACTGACTGACTGAAATCCCCTCCTATCAAAAGAATTAATGGGAGGGGTTGTGGAAGTGGGATTTCTCTGAAGAACCTCCCTTTCTTTGAAAAAGCTTGCTCCAGAGGCAAGAGTAGTTTTTCTGTCATGGTTTTCTGGAAGTTTATTAAAGCCTAGACCAGGGGTGGGTTCTACTTACCTTTTTTACCAGTTCGCAACGGGAGTGCGCTTGCAGAGATCTGCATGCACAGATCACCAAATATGATGTCAGGGTGGGTGGGCGGAGCCTCCCACTGCTTTTACTACTGGTTCTCAAGAATCGGATAGAACCAGGAGCAACCCATCACTGGCCTAGATGTTATAAAAGCTTTTGGGGAATGGAACGGAATAGTTGTCTGCCTAAGGAAGATACCATTTATTATATTGGTTGTTTGATATTATATGTTTGTGTATTTATTGTTATAAATATACAAGAGGATCTATATAATGTCTACTGAAACAGTATGACATTCTACAATATAAATAAAGGTCGATGTAGAAATGATTTCTTTACTCTGAAAAGTTGCATTCAGATTTTCAGTTCAGAAATCAGTCTCAGACAAATAAATCCTTTTTCTCAATATGAAGATTTAAAAGTCCCTTCCTGCCAATGTTCCTGGAAACAGGCAGATTTTCTAATGTTTTTGAAAGTGATCCTTAAAAATCAAGACAGAGGCAATTTATCAACCAAAACTCCATGCTATTGCCACAAAGCCCAAACTAGAAAAGAGTGAAATGGAAGAAACAACAGCTAGGTGGAGCAAGAGATCATAAATTTATTACATTTCTTCCTAAAGTGGTCAGAAAAGAACTTTTCTGTACTATGTATATTTCAACCAGTTTCAGTTTACCTAAATCCAGTAAAACAATCATTGTGATCAGCTACTGAATATTGGAATATGAACAGTTTATTACTACAGCAGATTCAAGTCACAAAGCTGCACACTTCCAAACTTCTGTTCCTCTCCGCATTGTTTGAAACTTTTCCTTTAGACAAGATTGTAAAAAAGGAAAAGAAGGCCTGGTGTAATGCTTTAGAGAGCTTGAAAACCTTCATGGTTTGTGAGGCGATAAAGAGAATGGTCTAATACGCAGTAGGCTTCCTGGGGCTATTCTATTCTCCTATTCTCCAAAGTATCTGAAGGCAGGACAAGAAGTTATGGGTGGAAGATCATTAAAGAGAGATCTTAAAGTAAATTAAAAAAGAAATTTCCTAACAGTGACAACAATTAATCAGTGGGACAACCTGCTTCTGGAAGTTCTGGGTGCTCCATCACTGGAGGTTTTCAAGAAAAGATTGGACAATCATTTGTCCAGGATGGTATAAAGTTTCCTGTTTGAACAGGGGGTTGTACTAGAAGACCTCCAAGTTCCTTTCCAACACTATCATTCTGTGTTCTAAATTCTACTTATGGTACAATTTTTAAAAAAAAATAACTCTGTGTCAAATTCTCATTGGAACTTATCTGGGAACAATGTTAGGATAGACACTTTTTCCCCTCTGGAAACTCTCCCCTCAATAAAAACAAGTCATCAATTAGATTTGACATTTAACAGTAACAGAGTTGGAAGAGACCTTGGAGGTCATCTAGTCGAACCCCCTACTCATACAGGAGACCTATATTAGGGATTCAAACCATCGAACTGCTGACCTTTCTGATCAATAAGCTCAGTGTCTTAGCCACTGAACCACCTAGTCAGGTTGGCTAACTTGGGAGCTGCTGAAGGTTTTGTGGGTGGTGGCTTGTAGTTCCTTAGAGGTATTTATAAAGGAAGATTAACCTGTTAAATCTTTCCAAAATAACATAGTGAGATTTTGAGCACAGTTTTTAGTAATAAATATGGTTCTTTGCAAAGGGATATTTTTAGGCTGATTCCAAAGTAAAAAAGGAAGAAGAAAAAAGAGGATACCTCCAGCTTTGAAGAGTACCTATTAATTAGAGCATTTGTTTCTTTTAGTAGCTCAAACAGGTTTCCTGTTTGTCATAGGTAAAATTCTTTAATGATATTGGTTCATTCAGAACAGGCTTTTCATCCTGTAAACTCTGTAGCTGTTGACATCCCTCGTTACTTTTTTTATCTAGCAGGCCCCAAAGTGCCTTGAGACCTCATATTCAATGGGGGATAAATGTTCTAATACCAGATAACTGAATCTCAATATCAGAAGTTGGGAGAGTGAGGGGAGATCATCTTTTTTTTAAAAGAAAACCCTCTTAATTTTATTTCTGTTCAAATGCATTTATAAACATGCACTGCGCTGTTGGGTAGAAAAAAGAACCTATTCTTTTTGACATAATGAAGGCTTTTGGCGGAGGGAATAACTGCAAGCACCATCAGATTACACAACACAGATAGAGTAGTGTGAAGTTGTGTGTTGAAATAAAGGTAAACTCAGCATGACACTGTTTTCTTACCCATTTCACATATTTCACATATCACATATCACAGTGATATTTTTGTTTCAAGTCAAATGTAGCTATTAAGGGCACATGTACATAATCTTTCTTTACCCACAGAGTTGTCAGTAATGAATCAAATCAACCGACTAAGTGTGACCTCAGAGTTGCTAGGATGGAGGCATTTAAATAAAATAATAAAAAGGCCCTGTAATATACTGACTAAAGTTGCAAATGAGCTAAGATGGAGGGGATGCAGGCAGGCAGATCCTAGGAGTAAAATTAAAATTGGAGGGAGTTTGTCAAACCAAAGGGCTTGCAAATACCATACATTCATTTCTTCCTCACATCCTGGAGGAGAAATAGTCACAAAACCAAAAAGGGTGGTGAAAATTAACACCGTTCATATATTTATTGGGTTTTGGCTGTGAGAAAAGTCACATCATTTGGGTGCAATTTGGCTCATTCTTCATATAGCTATCACTGAGGTATTGTTTGGGGGAAGAGGAATTGCTTATGTCATGTAAACTGACACTGACCACACAGAAAGAACGTAAGATTATCACAGGTTTGCTGAGCAAGCATAATGCTTCAGGCTTTAGTTGGCCTTTGCAAGATATGACATAAAGTCAGCATCTTTTTATGATCATTCCCCTGTTATTCAGCAGTAAAATGCAGAAGACAGGTTCATCTAGCTGTCAGCCACTCATTATTCTCTTGTTTGTGAAAAATGCAGACTAAAGGTGAAAAGACGATAGCTGATCATTTCTGAAAACTATCTTCATTGCAAATTATTATTTAATGCAAACTATTATGTGATTAGATAGATGATACTAATGATGTATATCACCTCAGCTGTTAGAATTCCTTCAGAAACATTGTCTGTTATTTGGAGGTAAACTCTGAAGTACAATTTTATGTATTGCATCTGAAGTCCACTGAATGAGGCCTGGAGGACTAATGTTTTAAAAAGGAGAATTGTTATACTGAGTGGAAAAAATTACATCTCTCTTTTTCCCTTTCCCTTTTCTTGTAAGAAAACCACACATGAAACTGACAAGAGATTTAAGATAATTGCAGAAACCCAGTTATCAAAACAGTGTGTATGCACAATACAGACCTCACAGACCAATGTTTTTTAGCTAGGAAACAGGACAATTGCATCTTTTTGATAAAACAAGGCAGATATTTGTTTATCACCCATACCTGATGGACAGAGCATTTGTGAAAGAAAAAAGAGTGAGACAATACCTTAAAACAGCACATTGATGCACATTAACAGCAATTAATGCAAACAATTGCTATATTTTAACTATTTTTTTCAAGTTGAGGGATACACATGATTTTACATAGAATAAAATATCCAGGGCTATACTTCAAACAATAGTTTGGGCCAAGACCAAGAAGTGGGGAAATTTGTTTTAATTTAATTTTCATGTATATTAAGTTAATTAATGATTAATTATCATGTTCTAGCCTTAGGACTTCTGATTTTTCAAGATGTACAAATATCAAAGTGAGACCATGTCCTAGACATCAAATGGTTCCATATTGTATAGTCAAACCTATTTAAAATATGGGTGATCAAATAAGCAGTTTTGACTGAGGCTGCATTGAGTTTTAAATACCACAACAAGACCATCAGAAGTGGGCTTCATCAAAAAAAGGAAAAGAAAAAAGAATGTAATTAAAGATGGAAGGGCAGAATAAAGAAAAAGCCAGAATATCAATTAATAGGTAATATATTAAATATACTGTGTGAATAAACAAATTGATTCGTTCTGTGACATTGGCTTGCCACATTCTTTTAAGATGTACAGAAAAAGCATGAAAATCTTATATGCATACTTCTGTCTCTATACCAAAATCTTGATTCTGACCCAAAACCTGTACAACTGTACAACTTTTTTTGTACAGTTATTTTGTACAACTGTAGTACAAAATAATGGACAAGATGCAGCAATGAGATCAATATATAGTTGTTTCACTTAATACATTCCATGAATTACTTACTTACTTGTGTATGTATGTATGATGAAATTTATTTGCTGCCCATTTCAATTCAAAGTGACTCTGGGAAGCTTACAGCATAACTTCTTAATTTTGGGACATTTCTGTCTCAGCAAAGGGAGCTCTTACTGCAATCCTATTTCTTTGCTCATCCCTCCCTCTTTTTTGCAGGAGAATGTTTCCTGCAATGAGAGTGAAGATTACAGGATTGGACCCTCACCAGCAGTATTACATAGCCATGGACATTGTACCTGTGGATAACAAGAGATACAGGTAAAGGTTAGCTTAGCTGGGAAATGTTTAGAAGTTGGAACAAGATTTTCTAAAATTCATAATAAGACAGTATCTTATTTCAGATCTTTTTCATGGATATGATGTTCATCTGCCTGAGAAATTATCTTTCTCCTGAGTGTTGGACAAAATGGTCATTGATGCTTAACATAAAAATAGCTACCTAATCATGAGGATATGCCTTATAATATCTGCTAAACATATTTTTTTTATTCACCATAAAAATAAGAACATTGATATTTTCTAAAGCTAGTCTTAGAAAATAAGACAATATAAACATTTGGAGAAAAGGAGTGAAAAAAGCAGATTAAAAAATTAAATTGAATAGCTTTCTAAAAAAGAGGAGTAGGAATCCAAACAAGACAATGCTGAGCCCATTTGCTAGAAAGAATTTGGAGAAAGAATGGGGAAACAATCCAGAGAGACATGCCAAACATGGCATACTTCTTACCCATAACCAGGAAGGATATAGTATTTGATCAGTCACTGAGCTTATCAGCTGGAAAGATGACAGCCTGAATTCAAGACACAAGTGCTGCACGACAGGGTGAGTTACTTGTCCCAGCTCCTGCCAATCTAGCAGTTTGAAAGCATGCAAATGCAAGTAGATAAATAGGCACTACTTTGGTGGGAAGGTAACATCATTCCATGTGCCTCGGTCAGGAGTGGGATTCAGCCAGTTCGGACTGGTTCGGGCGAACCAGTAGTTGTGCCCTGGCACTATGCTGTCCTATTTAGCTGTGTTTTTTAAGCCGTGCGCATGTGTGCAAGCACGCGCATGAGCAAAGCACATGTGCAGAAGACCACGTACATGTGTGGAAGGCACATGTGGAAGTGAAGCGAGCGTGCGCATGCATGCGCTCACATTTTCGGTGCTGGGGCAAAACGGTTGTTAAATTATGTGAAGCCCACCTCGATGTATAGTCATGCTGATCACATGACCATGGAAGCATTTTTGGACAATGCTGGCTCCCTAGATTAAAAACTGCTGGAGAAGAAATGATAAAGCAAAATACAAATCTACCACACTTCTTAATAACAACAAAATGAATGTTAAGTCAGCAGCACCAGGGAAGCAATTTTCATTGGAACCTGGCTTCTTAAAATAAGTAAACATATAGTGTATATGTATCTGGCTATTATGGCTTTTTTTCCCTTTCTCTGTGATTACAAATTCATCTACCAAAAAAATGTTCTAGATTAAACAAGGATTTTCTTTCCTAGTTGTGGCTCTAGAACCGTTAATGGAACTTTGTTTGACTCAGATTGTTAGAGTTTGTTCCTAGTTTGTTCCAGTCCATCTGGGTTTCACTCAGCTTCCTCAGACGTCTCCCTTGACAGAATATAGGTATACTTAGCTTATGTGTTCAGCTGTGCTAACTTGGTAGTTTGGGCAGGAGGCGATATGAATGTTGTGCCCTTAGTATTTACTGAATTCAGTGATCACAAGAAATATAGCAGCAATACTTGAGTGAGCTGTTGGGCAGTATTACTTGGTCTGTTGTGTCGATGTTTGGGTGGTTTAGGGGTGGGGAATTGTGGTGGTGGGAGTGTGTTTGGGGAGTGTGTTTGAGTGTGTTAGAGAAGAAACAGAGAAGAAACAAGATCAGAAATCATGGGTTTCCACGATTTAAACTGAGAAACATAAGCACCTGGATTGCAGAGGAAAGAAGAAGAATTGTCTGCAAATAATGAAATATTTCCTAGTGTGTTTAAAGATTTTCATCTGGTATTAGTAGAATTAACCAATTAACCTGCACAATAGTGCAAAGTTTTTAGGGGTTAGTAATCAGAAAAGAGGATTAATAGAGATGCAGAAGTGAGGAAGTATTTCCAGGTATCATCTGGGTCCCATTACAGACAGACAGAGGATATTGTTTCCTTCCTGTGCAAATAATCTGACATCCTGAATGCTGTTTGATGGGTGACAAGGAAAAAAATAAAATAAAATAAAGGAGAGGGGGAGGAATTTGCTCTTTAAGTAATACAGCTTTCTCCCTCCCATCTTTACTTCTCCCAGATATGTGTATCACAGCTCCAAGTGGATGGTAGCGGGAAATGCCGACTCCCCTGTGCCTCCGAGGGTCTATATTCACCCTGACTCACTGGCATCTGGAGACACGTGGATGCGGCAAGTTGTCAGTTTTGATAAACTCAAACTGACCAACAATGAGCTAGATGATCAAGGCCATGTAAGTCACAAGGGTTTGCATTCAATTTTCAGTAGATGTCCACTTAGCTTTGCTCTTTCTAGTTCTCAGTATTGCCTGTTTCACTCTTCTACATTCTCCAAACAGCTTCTGTTCACAACATTAGTGCCACTTTCTTACCTCTCTTGAGGTATTCCCCTCTTCCACTCTCTGTTGTATGTATAAATTTATACATGCAAAGAACCAATTTGTTGTAGTGGTTACAGGTCTGGGCTAGAAATTGGGAGACTATGAGTTCTGGTCCCACTTTATGCACAAAGTGAACTGGGTGACTTTGGGCCAGTCATTTTCTCTCACTCCTAGGAAGTAAGCAAGGGCAAACCATCTCTAAAATCTTGCTAAGAAAACTATAGGGACTTCTCCAGGCAATTGCCAAGAGCCCACTGATCTGAAGGCACGTATGAACACACATAAAGTATTGACTTACCTAGTTAGCTAGTTTATTTTATTATTTATCAAATGTATTTATTTATTTATCTATCAAATAATGTGTAGCACATACATTATGAATGTGGCATACAATACAAACAAAACAATTTAATTAATCTTAAAAACCACTATTATTAAAAACACAATCAAAACCACAAGAGAGTAGGTTCAAGGTCTTGCATACAATATAACCATTTCATGGGATCCCCATTTCCATGGGATCCCCAAGCCTGGCAACAAAGCCAAGTTTTAAGGGATTTAAGGAAAATCAGTAGTGTTGGAGCCAATCCTTGATGGGGATGATGTTCCTCAGGGTGGATGTCTGGCCAAGAAGGCTCTCCTTCTGGGTTCCATCACCTGGAACACTGTAGACAGGACCTGTAATATGCCTCTCATGTCAGAGCTGAGGGGGTGGTTAGATATAACTGGGGATGGGGTCCCTCAAAAGCCCTCTAGAAGGAAAGAGAATCTCTTCCCTTCTAGAAGATGTGGATATTGTCAGCCCAAATTAGCAGCCCCATCCCTTCCTGCAATGAACTGTTCAAAAAGCAGGGCTCCAAATTTTGCTCTTCCTGTTAAGGATGAATCAGTAATCTGTTATTTGAAGTGTCATTCTTAGTTAATGATTTCCAAATCTTAGTTCCAATCTTTATTTTGAAAATAATGCATTCAAATGAATCTGTCTTTTCTTGCTTGTTCTTTTAAAGATAATCTTGCATTCAATGCATAAGTATCAGCCACGCATCCATGTTATTTGCAAAGACTTCAGCAGTGACTTGTCTCCCACGAAACCAGTCCCCACAGGTGATGGGGTGAAAACCTTCCATTTTCCAGAGACCGTCTTCACCACAGTTACCGCTTATCAAAATCAGCAGGTAATCAAAAGCCCTTTCCTGTCACAGCACTAGTTTTGATCCTACCTTTACAGCAAGAAGGTGTGCTACTTGACACCCTTTTATTTAAGTGATTTTTATTTTTTTAATATCATTATTGTTTTTAATGCTTTTATTTGTAATGGCTGTCTTTGACCATAATAAAAAAAAGATTGATCTTTCTAAAAAATATGCTCATCTTTTAAAATCAAAATAGTAGATCTGTACTATGTTTACCCCACATTCTGACCAGCTCCCTCTCTTCTGTATCTACTTGACAAATCACATTCCTCCAAGGAACAGAGATGTTTGTGGGATGATAAGATCATCCTAGCCAGGATTGGAAAAAGACATCTCCTCATTTATCCTAGTCTTACAGCTTGGGTGGTTGACAAGCTTCACGAGAGCATACTATTCATTCTGAGTTTACAACTTTATGAGTTTGAATCAGATTAAAGGTTTATTTAAGATTAGATTGTAAAGAAACAAAAGGGAATCAGGCAAAACCAAAAAGAGAAAAGGGTGAGAGGAAGGTAAGTAACTGATCTTGAAGCCATTTTGGTATTACATCTACTCATAGCTGGAATGTTGAAACAGATTGCAGGCATGCAAATGGACATATTCCCATCAGCTACAAAAGTTCCTGGGAGGGTAAACTCAAGGCCATCTCACAGGCTATCTATATAAACATAGACACAACTGATTTTTCCAATTTATGTTCTGGAAAACATAAAATCCAGTGGTAAACTTTAACTTTTTCTCCTTTTTTCCCCTATAAAATTGAAGTCAAATTTGTATATTTGATGATGCATAATGTAAAGAAAGTTAATAGAAGCCAAATCAAGCAGTATTATTGATATTTCAACCATTTCAGAGGGAAAACTATGACTTTAGGTGGCATAAATCTCTTTTCTATCATTCAGATCTCACTGTTGAATAGCTGAAATATGTTCAGATCATGATATTTTTAAGACCTTCAGGTTGCTAGCCCAGGAACATTCCTTTCACATATGAAACAAAGTAAAGAAAGGTTACTTACTTTCTAGAAGGTCAGGTTTACTTAGGATTTAATTTCCCTTAGGACTAAATATCACATACTGTAATTTAAACTTTATGATTGTTCTGGTAGGACATAATATACAGATGTACTTCAGCAGGGGAAAGCTCTTCTCACCCTACAATCTGGCTGAGCTGGATGTATTTAGGGCATCTCTTGCTTAATTTTTTAACTCTTGGCAACTTGTCTGCTTGCAACTGCATTTTTTTTTTTTAATTTGATTTATATGCCGCCCTTCTCCGAAGACTCAGGGCGGCTTACAATGTGCTCAGCAATTTCACTTTGGCTTATGTGGTTTAATATCAGATAATATTATTAAACAATATCAATCAAATTTGAATTTTTGACTTTTGATAGCATCTTCCATGAACCTACCAATGAGATTGGGGAATGGATCTATAAATTATGAATCATGGATGAAGAAATATGTAAACAATTTGCTTTAAATTGGAAAGAGGAAAATACTAAGTTTAGTTCCATTGCAATAGATCAGTAGACTGCTCATCTAAAGTTATAATATAGTAAAGCAAGTGGGGGATGACATCTTAAAAGAAAAGGCAGGTGGGAAGAATTCACTGTATTCCTGAGGCTGCATTCCTCAGAAGAATGACATTTGTTATAAATCAGAACTATTGGACAATTACAAGATCACTGTCAAAGTTCCAACTGATGAACCCAACCAAGTCAGCACTCTGAGATGAACATTTTTCTCAAAGAACTGCTTTATTGAGTAGATAATTTTGGCACACATGAAAGCAAAACCAATTCTAACTATTTCCCATGGTTTTAGTATAATTAAAGAAGAGATAACTTCCTCCGTCCTTGTCACAGGACACATTGTCCAATTAGGTGTTCTGGCATCTCCCTGGCAACTCCTTCCAGTCTCTGGCCAGCACCTGTTGAGATGACCTTGGTTCCCATGGGATGATCTGTTGTTATTGTCTGATCGGACATTCCAACCTCTCCCCACTCCCATACTGTGTGGCAAGCTGAGAAACGGAAAGACAGCTGCGGCAGGTCTGATCTGTTTTGAAGTTGACAATCACCTGTAAATATGGAAATTCATTTCTTTGGAAGAACTCCAGAAAAAAAATCTAAATATCAAGATTACCTGTCTGTCCGTCCATCCGTCCATCCGTCCGTCTGTCCATCCATCTTAAACACTGAATGGCTTTTGCAGAATATAAAGAAAATATTTTTTTTTCTTTAAGTTATAACTTCAATGGATATTGAGATCACTACATTAGATAAGAGATCGCAGGGTTGAGAACTACAAAGGATTGCAATTGTCTGATGAGCTTGCCCTGACCTATGGAATGAATCTCTTGTATTGCAAATATAGCACTAAAAACCCATTGGTTATATTCTGAAACATTAGTTGATAGCAGAGACAACATGTTTTTAATTTACTTAAAAAACATGTTTAACTTCATTTTGGCAAGGCAAGAAAGCAGTTTCAATGCAGTCTTGCATGCTTGGATAACAATAAACATGTCTAAGAATGGAATGAATATATTTTCATATCATTCAGAATGGAACAATATATTTCATATCATTTTAGTAACCTTCTGAGTTAATCTCTCCACCCCCCCACTCTGGGTTTCTTGCATTAAAGGAACCAAAGAGAGGTTATGGGTCATGTGGGTTAGCCCTGCTGTCTGTCACACCCAGATGTATTGACCTTTGCCTCCTGCACTTTTGATTCACTTGGAAAACATCTGTGTATATATATTAACAAATCATCTGCACTAGAGAGTTTATATCTTTCTTCATGATGTGACTGAGCTCCAGTTTAAATACATGGATGACTTGTAAATTTTTCAGCTGTCAAGAAATGCAAAATCACAAATGCTCATTTGGGAGATGAAATTTATTTTAACATGCCATCTGAAACTGCATTTGTTATTCATATAGCAGTGTAGTTACTATATACATAGCACTGTTCAAAGTCCCTGCCCTAGAAGTTGGTGCTAAATTTCATCAATAAGGAAACAGTAAAAGGAGAAAGTAAGGAGCAAGTGGAGTTCCGTAAAATCAGATAAGGTTGAATAAATTAATTGTTTCATTGCCTATGAAACAATGCAATAATGTTAATTAATGCAATAAGAAAGCAAAGTTTGGTGAAAGTTTACAATGATGAATAAGATATTCACTATGGAATCTAAATCATTTTCTGTTCCCTAGATTACCAGGTTGAAAATTGACCGAAATCCATTTGCAAAAGGGTTCAGGGATTCTGGAAGAAACAGGTAAGAAAACTCCTTTAAGTCTTCCCCTTTCAGCATGCCAATGTCAGTGGATGGAAGAGATGCTATGGGCAGGGGATTGGACTGGAAGACCTCCAAGGTTTCTCAAACCCCATGATTCCATCTCCATGCACAATGTATAGAGAGCAAAAATGCCTTGCACCCAACTCTTATGGCAACATGTTTGCTTTGGAGTTCATACCTCTTTCAGTAAAACTTTTCTCAATTTAGAAGTAATAATAAAGTAAACCCAGAATCCTATAGGGACAGACACAGTCTAGCAACTTTACACTTTATGATTTGAGCATGAGTTATAATTATTTTCACCACTGTGTGGTATTTGGAATGAAGTACTGCAGTTCAATCCTGACTAGCTCAAGGTTGACTTAGCCTTCCAACCTTCTGTGGTCAGCAAAATGAAGACCCACATTGTTGGGGGCAATCTGCTGACATTTCTAAACTGCTCAGAGTGCTGTAAAGCACTATGGGGTAGTATATAAGTGCTAAGTGCTATTGCTGTAAGAACAACAATGCTATTATAATATCCAGGGTCCACTGGAAAACTAGATCAAAATTTCCCACTTTAGAGTTCTGCTTCTATGCAATATTTGGCCAAGCAAGGTGTACTTAATATTTGCTGATCTGTAAAAAAATTGTATTAAATTTATTGGTAGTAAATTTAATGTAATGCTTAAAATGGTATACCACTTTTTGCAAAACTGTTTTCTCAGAGTTATATAGTTATCATTTGTGACTGGAATTAATCTTTGGTGTAATACATCTTTTATAAATATTAATGTAAATTCTTGCTCTCTAGCCAAATATAAAGCCAGGTAGGTTTGTATGGGTTGGCTGCACGGCTAACCAATTCCCAGTCACGCACTTCTAAAAAACTAATACAGCAAACCTCATTGCATTTTTTAAAAAAGAAATCAGCATGAATGTTTTCATATTTTGAAATACATTGCCTTTCAGAATAGACTTGTTCATTTAATTCATCTGAACCTATGCTGAGAATCAATAAACTACAGCTAAACCTTGTTCTGCCTCTCACTTTACCTGCTTTAATCCTACCAAACACCTTTTTAAATTAAAGTCTGTCTTGCCTCTTAAAAGTTGAAGAGGTTATTTGCCATTATTCTGAATTGAGGATGTTAAAACATGAAATTGGGAAGGGTTAATTTCATTATTTGTGCAAATTACCAGTGATTCAGAGGTTACTGGCTAAATTCAGGCATAGTTGAATGAGACCCCCAGAAGGTCTTAATGTATTACATTTGGACATTTTTCTACAAATTCTAGGAATCTTGGTAACTTGTGGTTCATTCATATTAGAAAGGGTAAGTAACTGAAACTTAATGCTTTGCTGATACAAAATGGAACTGAATTTTTTTAAGATTATCAAAGAGAGCCCAATGGAACCAGGTCCCAGACAAGAAGCATTTAAATGTCTTGGGCTCTTTGAATAAAAAGTATCAAGATGGTGCTGGAGGAGTGGCTTATCCAAGGCCTGTAACTCTTCAGGGGTCTCCCAAAATAATCAGATGCTGTCTGCAGCAATGCCCAGGCACTCAGAGGCTGACAATTGCTAAGTGATATGGTCATTAAGCAAGTCATCCTATGATTGGACATGATTTTATGACCATTTTTATCATGGTCATTAAGCAAACCACATGGTTGTTAAGTGAATCTGGCTTCCCTAGCTGACTTAGTTTGTCGGTAGTTGGCTGAGAAGGTTGCAAATTGTGATCATATGACTGCAAGATGCTGCAACTGTGATCCAGTTGCCATGTGCTCAAATTGTGATCATATGACCATGGAGGTGGTGCAACAGCTGTAAATGTGAAGACTGGTTGTAAGTCATTTTATCTGAGGCCATTATAAGTTTGAAACATTGCAAAATAAATGGTCGTAAATTGAGGATATTCTCAGGAGACAAACTATAATTACAGAATTCTTTAAAGAGTGAAGGGACCATGTTTGCAAACCAACAGATTTAAGCATATAGTATACCATAGCTTTGTCCAGGATATGCCAGTGTTTTCTTTTCTTTCAGTTGTCACCATTTTATGGCTGGCCATTTATAAAATCACTAAAAGTCTAGGTTTTTTCTTCTCCTAATTGCAAATTTTCTACCTATTCTACCTATTTCTACCTATTTCTTCTATTTACGGGACTGCCTGCTGCCACCAGTAGCCTCCCACCGGCCAGTATGCTCTCATAGAGAGGGGCTCCTCCGGGTGCCGTCGGCCAAACAATGTCGACTGGCGGCCCCCAGGGGGAGAGCCTTCTCTGTGGGGGCACCTACTATCTAGAATAAGCTCCCCCCGGAGATACGGAGGATCCCGGATCTACGCACCTTCCGCCGCGCTCTCAAGACCTTTTTATTCCATCAGGCTGGCCTGGCCTAATTTTTCCCTTTTTTCCTTTTTAAAACGTAAATTTTAATTCATTTTTAATTCATTGGGGTGTTTTAAATCTGTCTTCGGCCAAATTGTTTAATTCGGTTTTATTCTGTTTTTAAATTTTGTGTTTATGTGTTTTTTATCTTGTGGCTGTTCACTGCCCTGAGTCCTTCAGGAGTAGGGCGGTATATAAATCGAATAAACTAAACTAAAAATAAACTAAACTACCAATACAGAAGTATTTACATATGCTCAGACTCACATTTGGAAGTTGTCACAAGGAAGTTCCACCATTTAATTTATTTTTCATTAAAAGTAAGATTTTGTGGCTATGAAGCAGCAGTCAGGAGAGGCTTTAAAGTATAACAGCTGCTCCTAACTTAAAATGACCCATAAAAATGCTTTTGACTACGTAGAGGGAACCAAGGATCACAAAGATGAAAAACAATAATTTACTACGCTCTTATCTTCCATTACCAAGTTTTGTTCCTTTTAAATCTCTCTTTCTCTGATCATGCTTTCTGAGTGTGAAATATGAGTAGCTTGTATCAAAAAGAGAACGCATTTTCCTTTTCTTTTTTTTATCAACCTTTTCTATATAGTAATCTGTTTTTCTTCCTTTGCTGAAACGGAGCTGACGTCTGTTTGCTCTCAGTGTGTGGTTTTATTATTTTAATTAGCTAAGTGTAGCATTTGGAAGGTGTGTAATAGGCATTCATGACATGGCTTTAGATAGTCCACTTATCCCATGCAACTGTTAAATTGAATACTTCCCCCAAGGATTGGAATAGGCTGAGGCTTCCAATTCCTTTTAGGGCACTGAAAGGTGTTCTTTGACGTTGATTGGTCAATGCTTTTTAAATGTTTTTACTGCTTTCATTGTGAGTTATGGTACATAAAGTAGGTGGCCAAATAGGTTTCTAAAATAAATAAAACTTGTTAGGACAAACTATTTAGATACATAAATCAATTTTAAAAGAAATAAGAAGTGTATGATTGTGCACTAGACCAAGGAAGAGACCTAATGTAATTTAGTCCTAGACTTGGTATTTCTTCTCTGGCAGTCAGAGAAGGCAAGTCAGTGTCGCAGAGTTGCAATATTGCATCCTGTCCTTTCTAAACAATTGATTGTTTGAAGAATAATGTCGCTAAGTGATGTACAGATCAATAATTGCCTAATGTTAAAGAATGTTAGGTAACAGAATAATTTTTATTCATTTAGTTATTTCTCAATTTCTACTATATTTATCCAAATACTTCAGGAGGTATATAGAATTAAAAAATGAAGCATAATGATTAAAATTGATGTAATTGAATCAAAATCCAAACCAAAACCCATCCTTAAAATAATTAAAAGTTTGGTGAAAGACACACATTACTGTTCTCTTCCTAAATTCTGGGAGAATTGGAGCCAAATGTGCATATTTTTTTTCTCGCATAGCAACAGCCAAACTTCCAGCAACAGAGGCTTTTTCTCAGGCCCTCTCTGGCTGAGTTAGGTAATTGGGTTGGTTCAGGTAATTAGAACATAAGCCATTAAGGGCTTTAAAGGTCAAAACTAGAACCTTATATAGAACCTAGTAGGCAACCAATAATCTATTCCAGCAATTAGGAGTCAGTTTAAAGCTTTTAGAGCAGGCACCCATATCATTCCTGAGCTTGGCTGCCATACTTTAAAGGTAAAGGTAAAGGTTCCCATCGCACATATGTGCTAGTCGTTCCCAACTCTAGGGGGCGGTGCTCATCTCTGTTGCAAAGCCGAAGAGCCAGCGCTGTCTGAAGACATCTCCGTGGTCATGTGGCCTGCATGATTAAATGCTAAAGGCGCACGGAACGCTATTATCTTCCCACCAAAGGTAGTCCCTATTTTTCTACTTGCATTTTTTACATGCTTTCAAACTGCTCGGTTGGCAGAAGCTGGAACAAGTAATGGGAGCTCACCCTGTTACGCGGCCCTAGGGATTCGAACCGCTGAACTGCTGGCCTTTTGATCGACAAGCTCAGCATCTTAGCCACTGAGCCACCACGTCCCACTTGCCATATTTTACACCACCTCAATTTGTGAACACTTTTCAAGAGAAGCCCCAGAAAAGATGCACTACAGCATTTGAGTTACAAGCCAAGGGACAGCTAACCACTAAGTCCAATCTACTTTGGGAACTGCTGCAATTGCTACACTAGCTGTAATTGTGAAAATGTTCTCATTGCCATCTGCAAATCAAATGACGCCTATGGGTCAAGAAATCTAGATTTTGAATAGGCTTTCTTGGGGAATGCAATTCCATGCAGATCAAGCTTCGTTTCAGTCTTAGAATTCAGTTTCCACTTTACTAACAGCACCTTTGTCTAGCTTGGATTTAATTTCAGCTTAATTTCCTACACAATCTCATGGCTCTTGAAAGTTTGGAACTCTTCCCCATTTATTTGTACAGCCTCTTTTCATATGTGAGCAATGGCTTTTCATTTAGTGAAATGATTTCATTAAACTCATACAGAGAAATGAATCCAAAGTTCAGAATAAGTGAGGCAAATAATTGTGAAAATGATGTGAGGAGTGTAGCCCTAATATATAATGTAACAATGGCTTTTCCAGTTTCTTCCTCAATGTAGAGTTGATGCTAAAAATTCTCCCTGACCTTAGTTTTCCATCCTGCTGTGCTCATCCAGAAGAATGCTTTGGTGATATAAAGCCTGTTTGTATTAAAGCCGTATCATTTTAGTAAGAGTTGGATTGTGCTATATTGTAGTTCACCAGTGTGGATAACATCATTTTTCCATACCAGCTCTTTCTCATTCATCTCCACTTTATCTATTTCCTCAATTCTGTCTCTCATTCATCTTAATAATTTTGAACATATATAGTTATAGTTTGTAAATGAAATGTGAATTTGCTTTGCTTTTTTGCTATAAACATCTGGGAAAGTATTTATTAAAAGAAAATACTTTTCCGAGACAAAGTATCACACTGAATGTACATTTGCTAACACTTTGCAAGGTCAAACTGAAACTTTACAAAGTATTGGGAAATGATTTTCTTACAAGTACAAAAACATCCATGGCCCATATCTGGTTATTGAGCTTTCTGCAAAGATTTGGCTTGGCTTCATTTTGGAGCATCCAAAATTATTTCTAAGCAATATGCTGGTCACCTGCTAAAGAACTGTTAAATACAGTTGGAAACTCCTTTTTATCTGGGAAGGGCTGACATGTTATAATTGTAACGTTGCATATATGTAGTCCAGTGAATGAAAGGCACATGTGCCTATGTACAAGTGCTGTTTATGGGACATTTTATTCTGAAAAAGACTTTTTATGGTCCAGTATTTATATATGTCTCTTGGGGAAAGTCCCATTGAATGCATAAAAGAAATTGCATTTATTGCTGATCAGATATGTCTGAAAGTGTCAATTTGGAGCTTAGAAGGAGGTTTCAGAGAACAATGATGCTGTAAGCAACAGGGAAGGAGGACCATATGGAAGGCATTACTGAAACAAAGAAATATATCAAATATCATTCACCATTTTTGTACCATGGGATCCTTTTATAGTACCTGCTATTACAATGCAGTGGTCATCCCCATCCTCCATGAAAATCAAACAACAGAGACCAAACTAGAGTTGTGCATATTTTTCTTTTTTTTCTCTTCCTCTCAGACTATCATTAATAAAAGCATGAAAAATAGAATTTGTCATAGAATAGGCACTAGAATTGGAGTGTGTGTTGTATCTTAATCAACAAATTACTAGTATAGGTGAGCCAAGTTATATAAAAGAGGTTTGTCCTTGGTTTGTAACTCAAATATTCAATAATTAATCAGAGACACTGAACATCTCTTGTAGTTTTAGTAGTGACATGATATAATTGGGTTTTGTGAACATCTGAATCATCTGGGTTACATTTAAATTTTGCTGCATTTTTTTAGACAAAAAGTGGAAACACTGTATGCAAAGTTAAACAATACACACCAGCAGGCTCTGATGAGGTGGACGAATACCTGTCTCCTGTAATTCCCCAATCTGAAAAAAGGAGAAATGTTGGCAAACTCTATATCATCATATGAATATGCTTATGCTGATTTCACATAAATCATATTTGAAAAGAAATGAATTAAAGTCTTGTTGCATCACCATATTTGTAGTACTTCTTGCTTTCCACTGTGGGAACTTTGGATATAATGGCTTCTGTTATCTTTAGCAATCTAAACATTTTTTGTCTTAACTTCTTGTTGAGTTCTGGGTGGTCATTTTACTGAGGGAGAATATCTGTGATGAAACATTCTGTACTCTTATTCCCAATTGCTACTTGCAGACATTTAGCAGCTAATACACCCTGGTGATTTCTCCACTCCTAAATTAATTGTTAAAATCCTACATTTGACCAACTATATCCTTGCTTCCGGGGTGACTTTGGAATGTTACCTCCACTCCTTTTTAGCTGCAACCCCCCCGCCCCCAGTCTTTTCATCAGCAAAGGGCCTTTAGGGACCTTGAACTCCAGAAATGGAAGGTGAGCAAGTTCTCAAAGTTAATGAACCAAAAGAAAGAAGACTGAAGAGAGGAAAGAAAACAAACAACAAATGATTGAGTAATAGCAAAAGGTGAATTGCTCTCTTTTTTCTTAATACTTCTTTCTCCCAACTGTTATTTAGCATCCTGAACCCTGGACACATTCCCAGTTCATCACTGCCCTTGATTTTGTCTGTGGACATCATCAGCTCCCTCTTTTTTCCCCATAAACTGCATTGAATTCTTTGTCTTGCTTCAGGTGGACCGCTAGTTCAGACCTAATCTTCTGGGGCCATTTCATTTATGAAATGGCTCCAATTCTCCCTCATTTTCCGGAGGAAACTTGGAAGATGGATAGTGTGTCATTAGAAATGTAGGACGATAAAATTAACAGTTATCGAGTTGGTGGAGAAAATCATGCTTTTTCTTACTTGCTAAAGGGGAAATACATCTTCATTGATGTTTTTAACCTTCCTTCCCTCTTCTCTTCCTTTTTTTTTTTTTCCATTTTGCAGAACCGGCCTGGAGGCCATTATGGAAACATATGCATTTTGGAGGCCCCCTGTGCGCACGCTCACCTTTGAAGATTTCACCACCATGCAAAAACAGCAAGGTGAGCCGCTTTTATAAGAGGCAGCAGACGGGTGGCAATGGAATAGCCTCAGAGTGTCATAAGAGACATCTGGCATCCAGCTGAATTCATGAAACTCCTAAGTCTCTTGACAGTCAGGCAAAGATATAAAACAGAATAGTCCAGCTACTAGTTTCAGAAATAGGGAAAAAATTTGTAACATAGAGCTTTTACAGCCATTCAAAGGGGCTATTCTTATCTGGGCTACCTCCCTTGTGGTAGAGGGGAGGTGAGTTGTTTCGCATACTTTCTATTCAGATGTTTCTAAGCTAAACCCCAAGTTTCATTTATTTTTTATTTATTTTATGTATTTATTTGTCAAGCATGTATGAGAAAATAAGTATAAGTATAAACATAACATATAAGCATATAAGTATAAACAGGTATCAGTATAAACATAAGAAATGAGTACAAATAAATGGGAACAGTAGGACAGGGACGGTAGGCATGCTGGTGTACTTATGCACGCCCCCTTACAGACCTCTTAGGAATGGGGTGAGGTCTCTGGTAGACAGTTTAAGGTTAAAGTTATGGGGGTTTGAGGATGTAACAACAGAGTCAGGTAGTGCATTCCAGGCATTGACCACTCTGTTGCTGAACTCGTATTTTCTGCCATCAAGTTTGGAGCGGTTTACTATGAGTTTGTATCTGTTGTTTGCCCGTGTATTATTGCGGTTGAAGCTGAAGTAGTCGTTGACAGGTAGGATATTGTAGCAGGCAATTTTGTGTACTAAACTTAGGTCAGATCGTAGGCGGTGTAGTTCTAGGTTGTCCAGGCCCAAAATTTCAAGTCTGGTGGTATAAGGGATTCTATTGTGAGAAGAGGAATGGAGTACTCTTCTCGTGAAATACCTCTGGACCAGGGGTGAAATGCTCCCGGTTCGGACCAGCTCGGGCGAGTAGGTAGTGATGGCGGCGGGCAGTTCGGAGAACCGGTAGCAAAAATCCCTGTTCCCGCCCCCCATGCCCAGCTGAGCCGCGCGATCATCAGAGCCTTTTTTTCCTTTTAAATGGCTCTGACCAGCCAAGCTCTGACGATCCAAGCTCTGACAATCCCAGCTGAGTTGCCTGCTAATCAGGCAACTCAGCTTGGATCGCCTGAGCCATTTAAAAGAAAAAAAGTTTCTTTTTTTCTCCCCCTCCCCCACCCCCACCTCCAGCTTCTTATCTTAGCTGCTGGCCACAACGCCTGCCTTGTTTCGCTTGCTGTAATACCTGCAATCCATTGCATCAGCAAGCAACTGAATCTCCCTGCTGCAATCAAGCTCATCGGTGAGCAGCTCTATCTGCAACTTTAAGACTTGTGGACTTCAACTCCCAGCAAAGCTGGCTGGGGAATTCTGGGAGTTGAAGTCCACAAGTCTTAAAGTTGCCAAGGTTGGAGACCCCTGTTCTATTGGGTAAGTTTTTTTCCCCTTTGGGAGCTTTAAAAAAAATAATTAATTGGGGTTTTTTTTAGTTGTTCTTTTTTTAGACCTAGCCATTTAAAGTTTAGGAAGTTTTAAATTTAGCTGCTTTTATATAAAAATAAATTAAAATAAAATAATATTTGTGTAGCTTTCTGAGATTTAATGTGTTTCTGTAGTGTTTCACTCTAACTACACAAACACACAAAATCTCACAAAGCTGTATGTGGAATTTTGTGTGTGTAAAGTGTGAAAATTGTTTTTTTGGGCTTTTTGTGGCTGTGTAAGGTTCCTGCTTGTTGCAGGGGCCATTTTGGGTCTAGCACAGCTGCTTTTACATTGTAGGTGAGCCAGTTGTGTTGTGTTGTGTTTTGTAGGTTAAAAAAGGGCAAAGAAATGATTGACTTGGCCACACCCACCCAGTCACCTTACCACCAAGCCCCACCTACTAATTAAGCCACGGCCACAGAACCAGTAGCAAAAAAATTTAGATTTCACTCCTGCTCTGGACTCGTTCAAAAGTTAGGCACAACTTTTTGTACCTGGCCTAACTAGGAAAGCCTTCCTCTGCCTAAAATTTAAGAGTTGATTGGAGTCAACAATGCTAAAAGTATGAACCTATATGACCTGGTTCATGAAGAGATTCATGCCTTTTTAAAAGCCTGTTTAATGAACCACCAGTTTTAATGCATAATGTTTTTTTCAGCTGATTAATGGATGCTCTTCCAAGTAGTTGAGCTATTACTACCTCCTATCCCATGCCATCTATAATTCTCTGATGATGTTGCTTGTTTGTATGTTTACGGTTTCTACCTTGCCTCCCTGCTGGGCCTGGCTACTTCTTGTCACTGCCAAGGAACATGGAGCACTGTTAGATGATCCCTGACTTTAGCAAAGGCCACTTCTGAAATAAACCTTTGCTGATATATTTCCTGGGAAAACTGGCGATATTTCCAGTCTGTTTGTCACAATATCCCTCGAGGATTTACATTCTTAAATAGTATATTATTCAGGGATGAGAGTCTAAATGGTCACTGGAAAATCTTCTCCTGAGTGATAAGATGGCAGGAAGAAGCTACACTTTTTTTCTTTTGCCTTGCTTTTAAGAATATTTCAGCAATTAGTTAAGATTATTATGATTTATTCCTGAGTATCCAATAATTATACTCCACTGCAGGTATTAAGAATCTTCTGCAAAAGAAACTTCCCAGACTTTCTGTCTCAAAAATGGAAATCTAGGTTAGTATTTGCAATTAAATAATTAAAAATACAAAATCAGATAAAGCAGGTGAGAAGCAATTTGACACTCTACTGCAGAAAATTCTACATTAAAAAAAAGTCACCAGGAAATTAAAATGATATTGAAATAATTGAAATCTGTAGCACAGATATTTAGGATCTGAGAGGATTTATTAGACCTGAAAGCAATCTAGTGCTCTTAGGAATATGATCCCACCTGGCAGAATAGTCTGTTCTGCTTTCTTCCCCAAAATCTCTACAAAATCTTTCAGCCTACTGTAGTTCAGGTAAGGAAGTGGGAAAGACCCACTTTGTTGTCTTAGAGTACATATGATTGTGCAGTGCTGTGGATTCAAATACCAAAAAATATTTTGGATCAAATGTGGCTTTTTCTAGGGTGGTGAGCTGTGGAGCCATGCAGGAAAAGGCACAGTTGACCTAAGCAATGCAGTCAGCGGCTACATTTGTACTTCAGTGCTCCAAAGCATCTTTTTGCCTTTGAATACAAAGTGCTAAGAACACTTCTAAATGGGTCTTCTTCAGTGGTACCAGTGTGATTGCAGAATATCATCTATGGAATTGACTTAGCCAAACACGTTGGTTCCAGTAGACATATTAGTGATCATATTATGTTGGTCACTTTAGTTCACCTGTCATTTATCTTTTCCTTTATTGTTCATTTTATTAAGGTTATTGAATTCCTTCTGTATATTTTTAATAATAATATATTTATTTTATATTGTAGACAACAGAAATCAATTCTCAGAAACATACAGGACATTGTTGCACATGTGCAGAATTTGAAAGATTTTTATTTAATAGCAATGTAAATGCAGAGATGGCAATTTAAGGGTAGTGTAATGGCTAAAGAGAATCTAAAGTGGGATTAAGAAAAATAACCATATTACATTTGCATCCTATAGACATACAATTTTGACTGCAGTTTAGATCTTCAATTTACAGTGTACATCTTTTAGGGTGCTCCTCTTTTAGTTTCATTAATTCAGAAAGTTTACCTAGTCTCACCTTTGCCCACCCACCCCATTACAAAACATTTGTGGCATGATCAGACATAGTGCAGACCGAAAGACAGTATAGTACGTACAACCAAATTGGCACCTTGCTGTACCCAGAATGGTCATCTTTTGGTTAGCAAGGTTCTTTATAAAAGTGACAGAAACAAGTGGCAATTTTATAAAGAACCTTGCTAACCTGTCCCATGTCCCCTACTGTGCCTCTATTCTGGATCAGATGGGCCTTAACCACAGGAGGAAAGATCAGGATTTAGTTAAAATTGGTAGAGTCCAAGCTGGGTTTTCTAGACCTGCCCATCTGTTATTCAAAGACTATTTTTTCAATCCAAAGTTTATTCAAATGTATGAAAAGGTCAGTCCCACATTGCTCAGTTACGACACATGTGTGAGCTGTGCAATTGGAAACTCTCTTTCAATTATATGGAGCTACTTCAGGAATTTAACACCCAACCCAATGGCACTTTTGCCTGTTCCTAGTGATGCCCTTCTGCTGTTACATGCCCTGTAAGACTAGAATCTCCCTTATATCCTGCTTGATTATAAAAAAAAAAAACTGTAATAAATAATGTTCTCTGCATAGAAGGAAAAAATAATGATTAGAAAAAAATATGATGGTTAATCAAAGCTACAAAATCTCCAAATCCCTCCTTGATTTGGCATATTAGAACAAATTATTCCTATAATAGTACTACCAAACTCCATTACAGCATTCCTTGTAATACTTGGCTGTGTTATTTCCAAGACATGTATTGTGATCCTTTCGCTGATACCTATGTGATGGGTGTTCCTTTCCCAGAATCGTGTTTGATCCTAAAGGACTTTTGCTTCTCTTATTGATAGACAGCTATCAATCTTTTTTTATTATTGTTTATTTATATGCCGCCCTTCTCTGAAGACTCAGGGCAGCTTACAAAGCGTTAAGCAATAGCCTTCAGACTTTTATATATTTATACAAAGTCAGTTTATTGCCCCCACAATCCGGGTCCTCATTTTACCTACCTTATAAAGGATGGAAGGCTGAGTCAACTTTGAGCCTGGTGAGATTTGAACTTGCAGTAATTGCAGGCAGCTGGTGTTAATAACCAATCCAATCCAATCTTATTGATATGAAGGAATTATATAGTTAATGTATGGAGGAATTATATAGTCTCATAATTCAGCCTTTCTCTTGAATGTATAGGCCAATTAATGGTAAAGTAATGAACGAAAAACACTCATCATGACACCACTACTGTTCCTGGAATTTATTGTCATATCTAAGCTGTTTCCTGCAGGCTATTTACACAATCTAACCCTGAGTAAATGTACATGGGCTTTTCCTAGAATTTGTTTTAATGCTTTTCTTTCTGCATTATCGGTGGGAAGATTTCATGAGACTCCTTATTCTCAGAAACATTGTCCTTGTGACTCTAAGGAGACAAAAACTCTTGCCCACATCTACTTATGGTGTTTTTTGTAAAATATTCTGAGACGTGCTGTGCTCTTTCCAATTATTTCCAAAATTGAGGGTCATACAACTTTTCGTAAATGACTTTTTAAGGGACACTGACTCATAATTCAGATTGCCAAATATCTTCACTGAGCCATGCAATGGCACAAACTTTGACTTAGATGTGTTGTTCTTTTCTTTTATGATAATTTTTGATAATGGGTTTTCTGAAAGAGTGCTGGTCAAAGGTCATAATAGAGGGTTACTAATAAAGAGGTTGCTCTTGTTGTTGAAGTGCTTTCTATAGTATACATTGTTTCCTAGAAGTTTCTTAAAATTTAGGGAGGGAAGAAAATTTAGGGAGGCAAGGGAAGAAATTTAGATCTAGATAATGGCACATATTTTTTTTTAAAAAAGGTAGCTTTGTTCTCAACTTTCCAAGAGCTATTTTAAAGCAAGAATCAACAAGGGAATATATCTTTTGCATCTTGGGTAGCTTGTTTTCTCCTTGCCATAAGATTGTATAAGAGATCCCAAAGCATTATGGAGTATACATCAGAGTGTGGAACAGATTTTAACTCCTCATTTCTTTGGGAGTATCCTTGGACCTGAAACTTGTGGCATTTACACACTTGATTAGATGTGCCTTGTATTAATGTCTGCACTGATAACCTTCTGTCCTCCTCTTGGTTATCAAATAACATGCTCATAGCAGCTACAGCAACTGCTGATATAGTCAAGTAATATAAGGAAAGGAAAATATTTAATGTATTTTTAGCTGCTTTAAATGTAATTTGGCAGCTGAAAAACCAGGAAGGAAGCCAACATCATGTGACTAGTTAGTTCCCTGCAGGCTACTAGCAACTGTTCTTTTGGCTGCTCAAGCAAAGGTGGCATGCACAAAATGTGGTTTGCAGTTCAGATCTTGCTTGCTAAAATCTTGACTTTATTCACTTACCAAATGGATCCTTTTACTTTGCATGCAATTTTATTGAAGGCTGAGTAATTGCAAAAGAGGAAATCTAAAGATTCTCCAAATGTCTTGCTTTTTTTCCTACAAAATCTTACACAATTCAGTAGATCCAAAAGCAGAGAGTTGCTAGTGTTAAAAGAGCAAATTCTTGATGCCTGAAGTGCCTGTTGCAGAGCCAAATGCTTTCATGAGCCTGAGCTTCTAAACAATATTTCCACTTCTAATCTCTACATTGAGGGAAAAAGGAAAAGCCCTTTGTGACAATGCCCTTCATTGAAATTGGATGATCTCTTATTCCCAGTCCTTTCTACATTATGAACAGATTCTGAGCTGAGTACTGAATTTAGCAATATTTTATATAGGCTCTGAATACTATATAGGCTCTGAATAAGTCATCTTTCAAATGACTTATAAATAAGTGCTGCTTCTAACTGCAGGTACACATTTTGTTAAACCCAAATGGGGCTCAAAAATTGAAAAAAACTATCACAATTATTTTCTTTCTTGTTCCCATATAACAGTAAAACTTTCAGGTCTTTTAGGTTATCCAGGTCTATTGTCTGCTCAATGTACGAATTATGTACAATGTAAATTAAATTATCCCCAAGAGATAGCTGGGTAGCCTTTGCTTGAATCCTGAGAAAGACAGCCCCCACATCAGCCTCTTCCTATTGTTAGGAAGTATTTTTTAAATATTCAATTGGAATCCATCTTCCTATAATTCGGCAGTATTACTACCATGCCTTGCATTATGCTGTGACAGACTTGGCCACTTTTTATGTGAAACTCTTTCATTCTTCTTTCCCTCTTACCCATTGAAACATCCTCAGATTCCAGTCTTTTGATCCTCTTCCTACCTCTTCTTTGGACCTGGTCTAACTTCTCTGGATCTTTGTTAAAGTCTGGCACTCAAAGCTGAACAATACTGTCTTTGGCATGTGAAAACTAGGGGGTTGAGGGCTTTTTTATCAACTTTTTTAGTTAAATTTTTAAGGGGTCTCAGGGAGGGGGAGGGTCAAATTAGAACTCAGGTTGTGGGTTTGGGGGAAAATCCACAAGGGGGAGGGTCGGGGTCGGGTCTGGCCGCGAAGCGCGGTGGGGGGTGTGGGCCCGGGATTGAGGGGGGGAGGGTTAGAGCTCATCCAGATAGTGTTTTGAATATCAATACTGTGGGTGGGAGAGGTAGATATGGCGGGAGCAGGGGGCCATATCGTGTTAGGGGAGCGCGCGCTTGCTGTTTACGAGCAATGGCGTGCTCCAGCCCCCAAAGCTCCACCCGTCTCCCAGGTTGCATAGACCCTCAGGGCCCGGGCCTTCGGCTGATGCTGTGCAATGCCAGGTCCGTAGTAAATAAAGCCCCCCTCATTTGTGATCTTATTTAGGAGGGGTGTGTGGACCTGGCAGGTGCTACGGAGACCTGGTTGGGCCTGGAGGGGGGGGTTCCCCTCATTGAAATGTGCCCTCCAGGTTTCCTTGCTTTCCATCAGCTGAGGTCACAGGGGAGGGGAGGGGGGGGTAGCGGTTATCATTAAGGAAGGTCTGAAACTGAGGGAGGCCACTGTCCCTCAGATGACCGGCTGTGAATCCCTCCTTGTGAAATGGGGCCACGGGGTTCAGATGGGTTTGCTGATCACATACCTGGCTCCCTGCCACGTGGCAGCAGCCCTGCCCGAGCTACTCAACGTTATCGCCGCGGTGGCGGTTGATATCCCCAGGCTTATGGTCATGGGGGATTTCAACCTACCGTCCGTGGGCGAGGCATCTGAGGTGGCTCGGGAGTTCATGGCTTCCATGACAGCTATGGACCTGACCCAGTTAATTCATGGCCCTACCCACACGGGGGGAAACACGCTGGATCTGGTTTTTGTCTCTGGACAGTGGTTGAGTGATCTCGAGATAGGGGATATAGTCACGGAGCCCTTGTCATGGTCTGATCACTCTCTCCTTCGTCTCGACCTTCAAACCGCTACAACCTGCCGCAGGGAGGTGGAGCCGGTAAGATGGTTCCGCCCCAGGCGCCTGATGGAACCTGATAGGTTCCAGTTGGAGCTTGGGCCATTCCCCGAGGCTCTGGCACATGCCTCAACTGGAGACCTAGTGGCCGCCTGGGATAGGGTGGCCGCTGGAGCTCTGGACCGGGTCGTGCCTTTGCGGCCTCTGACCCGGCGCCAATCCCATTTAGCTCCTTGATTTACTGAGGAGCTGAGGGAGTTGAAGTGCCGGAAAAGACGCCTAGAGAGTAGTTGGAGGGCCAGTCGCTCTGAATCTGACCAGACACTGGTAAGATCTCATATTAGGAATTACCTAGTGGCGATAAAAGCAACGAAATGTAGTTATTTTGCTGCTCTTATTGCATCAGCAGATAATCGCCCGGCTGCCCTGTTTAGGGTGACCCGCTCCCTGCTCCACCAGGAAGCGCGGGAGGACCCCTTGGAGGTAGAGCCGAGGATTTTGTTCAATATCTGTATGACAAAATCACTCAGATTCGGGAAGATCTGGACTCTGACTGGGTAGTCTCAGGGGGAGGGACTGGGGCAGGTCTTGAGAATGTTATCTGGGATGAGTTTGATCCTGTGACCCCTGAGGATGAGGACAGGATTCTGGGTAGACTGAACGCGACCACTTGTTTATTGGACCCGTGTCCCTCCTGGTTAGTGCTGGCTTCTCGGGAGGTGACACGAGGCTGGTTCCAGGGGATTATAAATGCTTCGTTGGGTGAGGGTGTCTTTCCTGCCCCCTTGAAAGAGGCAGTGGTGAGGCCTCTCCTCAAGAAGCCTTCCCTGGACCCTGCAATGTTGGTAAATTATCCTCCGGTCTCCAACCTTTGTTTTGTGGTGAAGATTGTTGAGAGTGTGGTTGCGCAACAGCTCCCCCAGCACCTGGATGAAACGACGTATCTGGATCCATTCCAGTCCGCTTCAGGCCTGGGTACAGCATGGAAACGGCATTGGTCGTGTTGGTTGATGATCTCTGGAGGGCTCGGGACAGGGGGTGCTCCTCTTTCCTGGTCCTGTTAGATCTCTCAGCGGCTTTTGATACCATCGACCATGGTATCATGCTGCACCGGTTAGAAGAGTTAGGGGTGGGAGGCACTGTGTTGCAGTGGTTCTCCTCCTTTCTCTCTGACCGGTCGCAGTCTGTGTTGACAGGGGGACAGAGGTCGATCCCGAGGCCCCTCATATGTGGGGTGCCGCAGGGGTCGGTCCTCTCGCCTCTCCTGTTCAACATTTATGTGAAGCCGCTGGGCGAGATCATCCGTGGTTTCGGGGTGGAGTACCATCAGTACGCTGATGACACCCAGCTGTACATCTCCACCCCGGATCACCCCAACGATGCCCTTGAAGTGATGTCCCGGTGCCTGGAGGCCGTACGGATCTGGATGGGGAGGAACAGGCTCAGGCTCAACCCATCCAAGACTGAGTGGCTGTGGTTTCGACGTCCCGATATAGTCAGTTGACGCCATCACTGACTATTGGGGGCGAATCATTGGTGCCCATGGAGAGGGCTCGCAACTTGGGCGTCCTCCTGGATTCACGGCTGTCTTTAGAAGAGCACCTGACGGCCGTGACCGGGAGGATTTTTTATCAGGTTCACCTGATTCGCCAGTTGCGTCCCTTTCTGGATCGGGACTCGTTACGCACGGTCACTCATGCCCTCGTCACCTCCCGCCTGGACTATTGTAATGCTCCCTACATGGGGCTCCCCTTGAGGAGCACCCGGAGGCTCCAACTGGCGCAGAGTGCGGCCGCACAGGTGGTAATGGGAGCGTCATGGCGCTCCCATGTGACACCTCTCCTGCGCGAGCTGCAGTGGCTCCCGATGGTCTTCCGGGTGCGCTTCAAGGTTTTGGTTACCATCTTCAAAGCGCTCCATGACTTAGGACCTGGTTATCTACGGGACCGCCTACTACCACCAATAGTCTCCCACCGGTCAGTACGCTCTCATAGAGAGGGACTCCTCCGGGTGCCGTCAGCCAAACAGTGTCGGCTGGCGACCCCTAGGGGGAGAGCCTTCTCTGTGGGGGCACCTACCGTCTGGAATGAGCTCCCCCCAGAAATACGGGGGATTCCGGATCTGCGCACCTTCCGCCGCGCTGTGAAGACCTTTTTATTCCATCAAGCGGGCTTGGCCTAATCTCCTCCCTCTTTTAATATGTAAATTTTAATCTGTTTTTAAATTATTGGGGTGTTTTAATCTGTCTGGGCCAAAATGATTTAATTTGATTTTATTTGGTTTTAAATTTTGTGTATTTATGTATTTTATTGCTTGGCTGTTCACCGCCCTGAGTCCTTCGGGAGTAGGACGGTATATAAATCAAATAAACTAAACTAAACTAAACTAAACTAAACTTTGTAAGTGGCTCCTGAGAATGCAGAATGAAGGGAAACTTCTGCCTGATATTTGGAAATGATATGTCTGTTCTTGTAGCCTAAGATTGCTCAAGTCTTTTTTGCAGCTAGATCACACTATTGATCCATATTCAACAACTATTATAGTATATTTTTATGTACTATTGTTAAACCAAGGGTCTTCCTGACCTATACTTGTACATTTGGTTTCTACTACCTATGCAAAGAACTTGCCTTTGTCTTGTCTTAAATTTCACTATTATTTTCAACCCTTTCCTCTGTCACAGGTAGGTTGTTTTTATTTTTATTTCTATCTTCTAGAGTATTCGCTCTCCACAGACCTGGTTATCATTTGGTCAATATTTGCAGAAGACCAACCTTTTCTTGGGAATCTAGGAACAGCTTTTTTTACTTTCAGCACCTTCAGTTTTATCAAGGGGCTCTGACATTAGAGGCCTTGCCATTTGATAATCCAAATAGTAAATTACACAGATTTTATTCATGGAGGTTCATATCAAATGGTAGAATTCTTATACAAATTCCTGGTTTAAAATTATGCAAACTACCTGTGCCCTCATTCACAAATACGCTTCTCTTCTATAAAAGTATTGAGGTTGGTGTATAATAAAATAACAGATAGAATATACGATAATGCCTAAATGAATACAAGAGAATATAGTATGCTAATTATATAGTAATCTCATAAAAGAATAGCAGGACATTTAAGAGTTGTTAATACATCAAAAATGGCAGCAATAAAACTTTATTTCACATTGTATTGCATCTTTTACATCATAATACAACCTCTTTGGAATGAAAGTATCTTCTTTTCCTTGCGAAAGAGATAGAGATAAGAAGTCTGACACAAAATTGCAATTAGTAGTCTCCCAAAATCACAAAACTGACTACTATAGAAAAAATCTTCGCTTTTCAAATAGCTGGGAAGGTGTCACATGCAACAGTTTGACAAATTCAGACAGAAATTACATTACATGTTAGTTAATATTTGTTTGCTTATGGTCTTGGAAATATTTTGGATTATTATCCAATGAATATAGGTCCCAGCAGGATCCTTAAAACTTCATAGATTGTTAAGGCCAAACTAGATAGGGTATAAATATTTCATGACTAACATCCCATTTGTTTACTTCATTGGCACCACATTGATTCAGAAATGCTACCCCACAGAGGGAGTAATTCTTTTTCCCCATGCTATTTTTTTCAATTAAAATTACCACTAAAAGTTACTTTCTGGATGCAAGACTCTAGAACACTATAGAGGACCTGAACATTTTTAAGAGCATAGAATTAATTTTTCCAAGTAATTGACCAATATGACTTTATATTTGCACTTATGCAGTAGTGACCTACAGCTTCCCAGATATTTCCCAGAGGCTGTATTTTGGGAGGAAAGGTAGATAATGGATCTATAAGAAAAAGATTCATTTTGTTTTTTAAAATATTTTTATTTTTGGAAAAAAATAGAGACTATCAGAGGATTTTAATGACATTAATGGAACTTGAGCAACATAATCTCATTAAATTGGAACTTTGCAATGCAATGCAAGAAACATTTCCTATCTAAATGTAATCAGAATCTTATTTCTAAGTAATTAATATTATAAAACTACTAAAATCATAATTATTTTTTTTCCTGCTGAAACTTTCATGAACAATAAGGTTTCCTGCTTGGGTGGGGAGTTGGATTAGATGATTTACAAGCCCCCTTCCAATTCTGTTAATCTGTTAATTTAAAAAAAAAATTCCCGAAGAAGTAATGCAGTGTCCCAAGGCTTTATTGTCACTGATGTTTATGGATTACTCCTCAACAGAACTGATTGACACAGTCATGATTTCTTTCTTCCCTTTCCAGTTGAAAGCTGTTATAGTAGTCCTCGATTTATGACAATTGAGACCAGAGTTTTTGTTGCTAAGCAAGATGTTGGTTAAATGAGTTGCAACCAATATCATTACCTTTTCTAGTCATGGTTGTTATGTGAACAACTACTGCAGTTGCTTAGTGAATCACATGGTCTTTGAGTTAATCCAGCTGCTCTCCGTTGCTTTGCTTACTAGAAGCCTGCTTGTAAGTCACAAATGGCTATCATACAACCCCAACACACTGCAACCATCGTAAATATATGCTAATTGCCAAATGCCAGAATTTTGATCACATGATCATGGGGACACTACAATGGTCGTAAGTGTGAGGAGGACCAGTCATAAGTCATTTACCGTACTTCAGTGCTGTTGTAACTTTGAAGAATTACTAAATGAATGGTTGGAAATTGAGAACTACCTGTATCTCTTTAGTTTAGAAAAAATGTTTTACAAGACAATAAACTAATAAATATTTATTATTTAAACTAATAAATATTTTTCAAGGACCTTCTTTCAGAATTGGAACCAAAAACTATAGTGAAATTCCAGAATACCAGGCATTAGAGAACCAACTCTTCAAAAATGATATCATCACCCCCAAACTTGGTTTTACATTGGGACAAAACAGATGTACAATTAATTTCTCACAGATGGCAATTAGATTTTATGGGTTCAGTTAGGTTAGAGAGAGCCAAAAATTGATTAAACAATTTAGACTGACTTTTAAAAATCACGTTGAATCTGATCCAGATTCTCATTGTTAAAAATATTTGGCTTTGTTTTATTCTGTTTAATGAAGAGAATTTATTAACAAAAATAAATCAAAGTTCCAGTAATTCTATACTCTATCATTTTCCCACAACAGATTTTCTTGATTTCTATGCTGTATGCAATTCTCTTTCCCACACAATACAAATAGGAAATGTTCAGATTGGTTCTACAAGCAAAGGTTTGTCAATCTGTACAGTTACATAAAAACTGTATGCAGCTTTTTTTCAACATTTAAGATGAAGCATAAAAAGTAGATAAGTGAATTCTTAGTTTGCTAATTTTTAAGATTTTGCCATCCTCACAAAGTAATTCTATGACCACATGGATATGAAGTGGAAAAACAGATCCAGGTGTTCTAAGGTGGATTGTGAGTAGTTTTGCATGAAAAACATAAAAGAAGTCTCAACTGTGAAAACTGTATTCAGTGAAAAGAAAGACTGAAAGTAGTCAAAAACACATTCACTTTGTATTACAAGTAGGTGGAAGAGTTTTAACTTTTGTGTATTCCATCTGAACCATGTTTAGAAACATGGTTGTAGGTAGAATTCCCTTTAACATTTATTAAAGGAAGACTTGTGGATGTTTGAGCTCCTACACAACTTTAGAAAATTGTGAAAGAAAATAAAAATAAAAAAGAAACTGCTTATAATATTACAAATACCCTGTTTTCCCCAAAATAAGACATCTCCTGATAATAAGGCCAATCAGGCTTTTGAGTGCATGACAATAAGGCCAAGCGCTTATTTCAGGGTTCAAAAAAATATAAGACAGGATCTTATTTTTGGGGAAACACAAAAGACAAAAAGACAAAACAACAAGCACTAATAAAGACAATAATAACTGGATTGGAAATTTCAAAAGGCTGATGGACTGACATGAGCTGTAAATCATATTACAACCGACGGGTCTGCCTTTAAATAATTTACACTACATGGCTGAGGGAAAAAATCTTGCTAATGCAAAGAGTATTAAAGCTGAAGCAATTGGATAAAGTATTTTGAAATACAGTAATGAAAATGAAGCACTAGAAATATATTGGTAAATCATATCCGGCACATTTCAGCTTTAGAAGAACTTTATTTGGTGAGATATTTAACTGAAAAAGAGCATGGCTAAGTTTAAAAGTGATATATAGAGATTTGAATGGATCAAATCTCCAAAACATTGTTGTGACTCCGACCCCCGAGCCTGTCTTATCAGAGGGAGAAGGCTCTGAAAGTGAAGGAGAGGAGTTGGCCAGGCCTCCCTCTCCAGGACCCTCCCCTCTGGCAATGCCTCAGGTGTCTCCCAAAGGAGAAGAGATTGGCCAAGAGCCAGGTATCACCGAGCAGTCGCAGTTGGACAGTGATGGAGATAAGTCTTGGCTGGATCCACGCCAGCGTTGGAGAGACAAGCGCATGCAGCAGAAAAGGAGGCGTGCCAGAGATTAAGCTGAGTAACTGGACCACACCCCACAAGGGATAAAAGGGGGTGTGGTGGCCATTCAGGCTCTGTGACGGACAAAACTAAACAACTAGTGAGTCGCATTGTATCTCTGAAACTACATTATCTGCCTGCCTTCGATTTAATACGGACTGGACTTGACAATTCTGTGGCTTTGGGTATTTGTTTTGGTTTATCTGACGGAGGAGGAACATCTCCCTCTGTGAGTAAAGTTCTTGGCAAGCAGCTACTGGGTTGCTGCCAATCCTGTTATCGAAGGAATTTATTGTCTGCAAGTTTTATTTAACCCCTGGCTGACTGTTTGTGTGCGTGTGTGAGACGGGGACAGAACAAACATATACAGATGAATACAGATCTATTGTATACAATATACTGTATAATGTACTGTACACAGATACACTACAGTAAGAAAAGAAAAGGCCTATGCTAGTAAGCAGCATGATTAACACATTCATATTTGGTGCTGCTATTTAGACTCAAACATTCAGAAGATATACAGGTAGTCGGAGTCCTTGATTTACAACCAATCATTTAGTGACCATTTGAAATTACAAAGGCACTGAAAAAAAGTGACATGACTGTTTTTCTCACTTACGACCCTGGCAGCATCCCCATGGTCATGTGATCAAAATTCAGATACCTGGCAACTGCTATGTATTTATGATGTTGCAGTGTCCTTGGGGATCATGTGATCACCTTTTGCGACCTTCTGACAAGCAAAACCAATGGGGAAGCCAGATTTACTTAACAACTGTGTTATTAATTTAACAATTGCAGTGTCAAGCTCTAGCTTGCCATAACTGGGGGGGATGGGGAAACTGCTTCAGGGACAGCGTGATGGCTGCAGGAGTGGTGTAGTTTCAGCGGCTGGCGTTCCAGGTGCTCCCAATTCCTTCGGCCGGTGTGCTCCTACTCCTTCGGCTGGTGTGCCCATTTCCACCAGTTGATCAGTGCTGATGGCGGCACAGCTGACAGCTGGAGAACTGTGAACCTCTGTTTCCAAGCTGCTGCAGTTCCTAATGGCTACGGCTATGCCAGGGTGGGTCGGGAAGACCTGGAAGGATGAACGAACACAGCCGGATGCTGGCTACAGGGGTGGGCCATAGGCATGCCTATATTAATCCAGAGTTATTTACAGCGCTGGTAGGCGATAGTTCCTAGCGCTGACTTTCTCTCAGGCGTCTGTACTAATCAAATGCGGAAACAAGGTTACTTGCTGCAGGTTTTAATGCAGCCGCAGTCTGGCATGACTGAGTTATAACAGTTACAAAGTCAGCACTGGGAGCTATTCCGCATTTGATTAGCTAGCATATGGACGCCTGAGATGCAGTGATTCACAACGGTGACAAGAAATGTCATAAAATGGGGCAAACTTAATAAATGTCTTGCTTAGCAACGGAAAATTTGGGCTCAGTTGTGGTCATAAATCAAGAACTACCTGTATTGGAATGCAAAGACAAAGACAAAGATTATAAAATGACTATATGCTCTAAAATGATTGAATATTGCTTCAAAGTCAAAGTGGTATGTACATCATTGTTGAAAATACATCAGATTAAAGAACCCTGTGGTTATTTTTATACTTTATTGATTTTATTGTAATTTCTTCTATAATTGTGAGCTGCCTAGAACAGACCTGGGCATTTTACAGCCCTGAGGCCACATCTGACCCTTTAGTTGTCCCTCTCCAGCCTGCGTGAGACCAATCGGAAATTAGAAGTCAAATGTAAATAAGTGTATGCCATGCATGCAATACAACTGCTTTTATCTGGAAGGCAACTGATAGATACATATTTAATTTACATATGTGTGTGCAGGCATGGCTATGCACCTTCACAGTAAACAAAATCATATAATTTACTAGTTTTTTTATGAAGCAATAAAATTTATATTGAACAGAATTAAGTTCAGCCTATTGATGCGGCCTTCCACAACAGTCCCAGTTTCTCATGTGACCCCTTGGAAGAATTAATTGCCCACTCCTGCCCGGAATCATTGAGAGTCAGATGGCATACAAATGTGATAATTTTTTACTATTATTCAGTAGCAGCCTGTTTACAAATACCTCAGTGAAATAAAATGCCTTGCAGTGTTGAACACTGCTACCTTACACACTCCTATTAAATATGTTAAATAGTACTGTTGCATGCCGCTTTCCTTGCTGTCCTCAGTGATTTCATAAATGTTTTTGGCAATTCATATGTGGTTTTCTGGTGGGACTCCAATGATCAGGGCTGGATGATTCTTCAAATAATTGAATCAACTTTCAGCCCAGAGACATTGTCCAGGTTGCAGAAGATGACATAAATGAAATCAATCAACGTTGTCTGGTATTCTTATTTTCTGGAAATGTTAGGCACTAGCTGCTGACTTCTGCTTCCTTTTATCACGTTATATTGATATTGTAATCTATGCAAAGAAAAATTGGTGCCAAAACAAGTTTTCCCTTAAAAATAAACATATCCAAAATGCAGTGAGAGAGTTATAAGGATTTCCAGGACACAGAAAGCAGAATATTGGGTAGCAGGAAAGACACATGTTTCTTATACCCTTGAATAAGAAAAACAGATAAAAGTTCATATCCGTACATCTAAGCTGAGTTCTTAAGGATACATTGAGTATTCATGCCTGGTATTCTCAAAACTAGAAAATAGAGGTGGTATTATTTTCTATAAGCTGCATTATAAATTAATTTTTAATATTTGTAACAAGTGGGACATAAAGCAAAATGGTTCGTTGAGAATTAAGCCTCTGAGAAGATTCTGCTATTTGACTTTAAACAGAAGCTGAAGTCTCACAATGGGAAGCAGGATTTCATGGGAGGAGAAGAATCTGGGCTTGGTTTTTTTTTTTTTTTTTGGTTTTTTTTGGGGGGGGATATCATCAATGAAAATGGGAGGACATCCTTGACTACATTTTTGAGGGGAGGGGGACGTGTGAAAAACAAAATAGCAACATTTGTGAAGGGTCATTCGAAGAATCTATCAGGTGGATAAAATATGATTTGCCATATGCTTTAGACTCCCTAGTGATTCTTCCCTTATGGACAGAGATCCAGAGAGAGCAATGTGGTGGCCTAGTGGTGAAAACGCTTGCCTCCTATCCAGAAGTTGAGAGTTCAATCCTAGGTGGCAGCAGATGTTTCTCTCCTAGGTCACAAAGACAAATATCTGCTGCGAACTCTGTGTGGCATCAGGAAGGGCATGTAGGCAGTAAATGCTCATTGATCCAGTCGCCCTGATTTTATCCTAAATTAAGGGATTGCTACAGAGTCATAAAAAGGGAGGTTTTTTAAAAGCCTACTTCAAATTTTGAAAGTATGCTGTAAGGAATCTTTGAAAAAGGAGGATATGGAAAAGTTACCTATTCAATAAATGTTTGCAAAGGGAGGCTAGATGAGAAAGTGCCATATTACTGAAATGCAGCTTACTATCTCCCTCTTCTATAGGATGCTTTCAACTATCCCTGATTGCTTCTCTTCTTTTTCTGGATATATAAAACTAAGTTCAGACCAAGCCCTTGGACGTGGTTGGACATTATTTCATTTTCTTAGAAAGCCTATGGAACTCATTTGGGGCTCAGAGGCATTTTTTGGGGGAAAAATGTAGCAGAACTTTTTCTTTGCTTTCCAATATGCTGGCAGTTTTTGGCTACCTAAGCACTTTTGGAATGAATATGAAATTAGGACAAAAGATCCAATTTTTCATATTTTCCACTGGGATAAGTAAGAGAGCAAATTATTAGAGGAAAAGACAGAAAATGAAATAAGTATTGTTTACATTATATAAGTCCATTTTGAGTTGTTGCTTTCTTTTCTATTGTCTTTCTAGGCGGCAGCACAGGCACTTCCCCAACAACCTCCAGCACAGGGACCCCCTCACCCTCGGCATCTTCCCACCTCCTGTCTCCATCCTGTTCTCCTCCAGCCTTTCATTTAACCCCCAACACTTTCAATGTTGGCTGTCGAGAGAGCCAGCTTTGTAACCTGAATCTCTCTGAATATCCACCGTGTGCAAGAAGCAACATGGCTGCCCTGCAGAGCTACCCAGGCTTGAGTGAGAGTGGATACAGCCGGCTTCAGGGCGGGTCTTCTGCTGCCGCTCAGCCATCGGAAAACTTCATACCTCAGCGGACTCCAACTCTGATCTCAGGAATGCCTGCTCCTTCTGCCCTGCCCACTAATGGCAAAATGGAAGCTTATGGTGGCCAGCTGGGATCATTCCCAACATCTCAGTTCCAGTATGTCATGCAAGCTGGCAACCCCACCTCCACTTCTTCTTCTTCTTCTTCCCATATGTTTAGCGGTGGCCACATGCAACAGAGTTCCTACAATGCCTTTTCCCTTCACAACCCTTATAATTTGTATGGATACAATTTCTCAGCTTCTCCAAGGTTGGCAGGAAGCCCTGAAAAACTGGCCACCACACAAAGCACTTTACTTTGTTCTGCTCCTTCCAGCGGGGCCTTTGGAGAAAGGCAATACCTTTCAACAGGGATGGATCACAGCATGCACGTGATCAGCCCCCCCAACAGTAGCCACCCTACAGCCAGCACTTGTGAGAATAGGCAGTATGGGGCTGTCACAGGATCATCTTCACAAATGTCTATGCACATGGTTTAAATGGTGCTCAGAGCCTTCGCCTTGGCCAAATTGTGAACAAATATCTCATTTTATCTACTGGTGGTTTCATCCTGGTTGCTTTTCAAATTTAAACTGGACTTGTATTTGAATGCTCAATGGAACCTAAGCCAATTATAGCTATATTTCAAAGAACTGAATTGTGCAGACTGGAATCAAAAGCCATGTGGAACTAAATAGCTTCCATTTTCAATGGATGCATTTTAAAAATAGAGAAAACTGTTTACAAAAAATAGGGCCGTGCTTTACAGTATATGCAATAATTCTGAGTTGGGTGTGAACTGTTCCCAACAGAAGCCCAGTGTTTTTGCCTTTTTTTTTTGAAGTTTCCCAGATGTGCACAACAATCCCTGAAGATTCAAGCTGTCCTATATAACTGCACTATCGGAAATAGAAAACTGCCAAAATGCCTTCTTGTTATCTACATTTATTAGTTCAAGTTCATAGCCATCTCTCACTCAGCTTGGTGAATATTTTATCTGACTGGAATGTCTCTTCTTGAGAGAATTTTGCCTTTTCTATTTTGGGGGTATGTGGCTCTTGCCAGAGAACAGTATTTTTTTCTCTTTACAAAATTTTGCCCAAAGAGGAGAGGAAACACCCATTAACCCTAAAAGATTTTCTTGATGTATGCAGGCAAGGAATTGTTTTTATAGGAGGCTTATCTGGAAACAGGCATGAGTGCTGCTCACATCTCATTTTGCAAAGGAATAAGGGGAAGTTGTGCTCAACTGAACATTCAGGGGCTTATATAAAATGCAAAAAATTGGCAAGCCATGTGCAAAACATTTATCTTCCCCAGGAGGTAGTTATAAAGGAAGAATTTCTCTTAGTCAGGGGTTGTGTTGAGTGGACAGGCAGAAGCCTCGTCGCAAAGAGTTACAACAGAAGGCCTGTTCTGTCTGCTGAATTGGCCAAGAAATAAGTGCCTTTCTCAAATATTTCTCTCTTCTAATATTATTTTTTCTTAATCTGTCAGAAAGTAAGTAAGCAAATGATGCTCAATAAAAAGAGCAAAGTGATCTTTTAAGTTAAAGTGTGAAAATGAAATTGCCAAATAACGTGAATACAGGAACTGCAGTAGAAAGGTTGTTTTGATGTGTTGTAGATAAATGTATTTAATATGTTTCTAGCATTTGTAGGAGGGAGGGGAGTACAATATTATGAATATTAAAGAGGGTGATAAAAGTGTATGTAAAATATATATTAAGAAAGAAAGTGTATAAAGATTTGCCTTATGCAGAGAACTCTGTTTCTAGGTGCCAAGCACAAATCTTATACAAAATAAACTTTTGCCCTTTTTGTGTTTTGTCTGTCAGGAAATAAAATTGATGTACTATAAAATCAAAATGGCAATAACTGTTCACAGTGAGATGAGCCCAGTTTTCTTCAGGCCTGCAAATTAACTGATAGCCGAGAACTACCACTGGTACATGCTTTAGGCAGGCTAGCTGGTTTCTAACTAAATTTTAGAGCATAGTATTTATCCTATTCATCTATACCAGTGTTTCTCAACCTTGGCAACTTTAAAATTTGTGGACTTCAATAACAATAGCAATAGCACTTATATACTGCTTTACAGTGCTTTACAGCCCACACTAAACTGTTTACAGAGTTAGCATATTGCCCCCAAAAATCTGGGTCCTCATTTTACCCATTTCAGAAGCATGGAAGGCTGAGTCAACTCCAAGAATTTCCAAGTAGCATGCTGCCTGGGGAATTTTGGGAGTTGAAGTCTACACATTTCAAAGTTACCAAAGTTGAGAAATATCAATCTATGTATTCATTGTACTTGCTTCTTTTTAAGTAGCCTTAATGTGATTATAGAACTGGGCCTCGGATAGATCCTATCTACGGTATTTTCCATATTTGTTTTCTCACATTAAAAGATGTGACACTTTCGGTTATTTTAAATTTTTGCCTTTTAATGTAAGACATTCCTAAATGAAAACAAAAAAAACAGAAAAATCTGCATTGTATATTTTTACCCAGCAAAATTCAGAGAGAACCACATAAAAAGCAATATAGACAGTGAAGAACCCCATCCTCAAAGCCAGCAAGGGAAGCCCATTCTGTACTAGTGGTCTCTATGGTAGATGAATAAATATTATGAAAGAATGTCCAGATGTAGTTTTTGGTCTGATCTATCTTGGTACTAACAGTTGGATGACTTGTTTTAAGGAAGGCCACTGAGTAGTGGAAGTTTGCCTGATTTCCATGCATAGGTTTCCAAGTCCAGTCCGTTAAAAAAATGAGGTAACAACTGGAATGAAGCTGAGGATCTTGGCAATAATAACAATAAAGTAATAATAAGGCTGATTTCCCCCCAAGAAGTTCTTTAAGTGAGACATAGGGTGGGTGGGACATAGAATCTTTGATAATTTTTGAGCAGGGCAGCAACAAAAACTAGAAATAGCAGAATTTACAAAGAAAAAAAAGCTTGTGACTTTTTTCTTTCACAGTATAGTAACCTTGCAAGCAATGAAAGCACTTTGGTCCCTGCTTATTATGCCTTCGGTGTCTGCATTTACTTAGGGCTTTTTCACAGCAGCCAAAGAAATGAAAGCTATGGGAACCTTATGCTATTTTACAGGGTGGTCGTAGGCTACATTTACTCAGTTACATTTCCCATCTTTCCAACATGCAAAATAGGAAATATTCATACAGTATTTGACAGAAGTAGAATTGTTAAACTATTGTAAGTATTCTAAAAACAGCTAGGCTAACATCCTGAATTAGTTCACTGAAATCTCGGTGTAGGCCAGAGAGCTGATATATATTGGAGTCTTTGTTCCAATCTCCAGATCAAGCATCTTTTTTCTACTGGCTCAGGAATATCAAAGAATCAGAATAACCAGACACTTGAGGTAGCATAGCCATGGGGGCAATCGTTATTGGCTTCTGAAACAAAAGTGTGTTTCAGATAGTATGATTTTACAGCTAGATCTGTTGACCACAGTGTCTGTTTTGATCTCGGCTTTCAACTGTCCGAAAAATGCAGCCTTGATGTAAGCTTAATTCAAGAGAAAACCCCTTAGCAGCAACATTTTTTAGTTTGCTGGGTATTTAGCTTCCTAATTACATTGGATATTTCAAAATAGGATGTTCCAGTTCCTGCAAAGTGTGCTCGGGGACCAATTTGGTATGTGCAGGGAAATGGCAAAGGGGCCCTCTTTACTTGTTCCGTGACATGGCAAGATGAATAAAGACTCCATTGAGCCTCCTGTATATGTCACTGTATATCTTCAGTTAAAGTTGAGTATAACACCCAGAAATTCTTGCCATATATGCAGCTGTAATATCTGAATTTTCCCCTCATCATATGCTTCCACAATGGCACTACTGGGAGATTTTTAATTCAGTTTTCAGCTACCATTTTTCATTTTTGCCAACATTTTAACAGCTCAAATAGAACAAAGTTATTTATGATGTCTAAATACTTGCTCTAATGCTTCTCCCAGGCCCAGAAGGAAAACAGAAGCCATGAACATTTCAGTGAACCAAAGCTGTATATAACATTCCCACCATAGAATCCATCCAGGCATTCAATCTTCTGTTGGCTTCTCAACTCTACTGCAGTTTTCTGTAAGCATGGTCAGAAGCTGAACAAAAACAGAAAACATCATTAACTCTTGTACATTTCTGTATTGATAACACAATGAGACAACTCTGCTCCCAATTGAATGTTGCCCATTCATTTTATTTTTTATTTTATTTTATTTAGTTTGTCGAACATGTACAAGATAACAGGTATAGGTATAAACATGGACATGAACAAGGAATGAGTACAAATAAATGGGGGCAGTAGGAGAGTAGGCATGCTGGTGCGCTTATGCACGTCCCCTTTACGGATCTCTTAGGAATGGGGTGAGGTCCACAGTAGACAGTTTAAGGTTGAAGCTGTGGGGGTTAGAGCAAGGGTGAAATGCTCCCAGTTCACACTGGATCACCTGATCCGGTAGTGATGGAGGCGGGTGGTTCGGAGAACCGGTAGCAAAAATCCCTGCCACCCCCCATCCCCAGGTGAGCCGCACAATCATCAGAGGCTTTTATTTTTACTTTTAAAATCATTTTTTCTACAACCTCTTTGGCCAAAAAAAATGCTTTTAAAAGTAAAAAAAAAAAAAGCCTCTGATGATCGTGCGGCTCAGCTGGGATCCTCAAAGGCTTTTAAAAGCATTTTTTCTACAACCTCTTCAGCTTGGATCGTCAGAGGCATTTAAAAGAAAAAACTATCCAAGCTGAATTGCCTGATCAGCAGAGGCTTTTTTTCTTTTAAATGGCTCTGACGATCCAAGCTGAGTTGCCTGATCGGCAGAGGCATTTAAAAGAAAAAAAAACCTCTGCCGATCAGGCAACTCAGCTGGGATCGTCAGCCTTTTGAAAGCATTTTTTTACACCTCTTCGCCAAAGTTAATATTTGAGGGGAGGTTGAAAAACATTATTCTGTACTTGTTCCACAGGAAACTTCTAATAACTGTACTTTTGAGATACCTTAAAATGAGTGAATATATACAGGTAGTCCTCAATTTATTATTACAATTGGGGCTGGATATTGGTTGCTAGGTAAGGTGGTCATTAAATGAGTCACCCCCAATTTTATGAACTTTGTGACCATGGTCGTTAAATGAATCCCCATAGTTGTTAAGTGAATCACATTATTATTACATCAATACCAGCTTCCCCCATTGACTTTGCTTGTTAGAAGCTGGCTGGGAAAGTTGCAAATGATGATCATGTGACTCTGGGTTGCCAAATCGAATTCTGATCAAATAACCATGGAGATGCTGCAACAGTTGTAAGTGTGAGAATTGATTGTAAGTCATTTTTTTCAGCATTGTCATAATTTTTGACAGTTGCTAAATAAATGGTCATAACATGAGGACTGACTATATATGAAGTGCATCCAGTTCTTTTATTTTCTTTTAAAGGCCTAAAAATAATGTTTCCCTATTTCTTTTCTGATGGGCGAAGTCTGCAGTTTCACTCAATCTATGAAACACTAAGAAAAGGTGTTACTGTTGATTCTTAATGAAAACTTAAAGGACAGAACAAGAAGTAATGGGTGGATGATCATTAAAGACAGATCCAACCTGGAATTAAGGAGAAATTTCCTGACAGAATAATTAATCAGTGGAACAGCTTGCTTCCGGAAGTTGTGGGTGCTTCATAACTGGAGTTTTTAAGAAGCAACTGGACAGACATTTGTTTGAAATAGTATAGTATCTCCTGCTTGGGCAGAGGTTTGGACTAAAAGATCTCCAAGGTCACTTTCAGCCCTATTATTATTCTATATTCTAAAACCATCTAGAGATATGCTGTATTGCCTTCAGCAGTACTGCTTTTGAAACAGCCAAGTCATAGGTTTAGTCTGAGTGGTGACTTCCCCGCCGCCTTGAAAGAGGCGGTGGTGAGGCCTCTCCTCAAGAAGCCTTCCCTGGACCCGGCAGTGTTGTCTAATTATCGTCTAGTCTCCAACCTTCACTTTGTGGCGAAGGTTGTTGAGAGTGTGGTTGCGTGACAGCTCCCCCAGCACCTGGATGAAATGGTGTATCTGGATCTGTTCCAGTCGGGCTTCAGGCCTGGGTACAGCACAGAAACGGCATTGGTCGCGTTGGTTGATGATCTCTGGAGGGCTCGGGACAGAGGTTGCTCCTCTGTCCTGGTCCTATTAGATCTCGCAGCGGCTTTTGATACCATCGACCATGGAATCATCCTGCACCGGTTGGAAGAGTTAGGGGTAGGAGGCACTGTGTTGCAGTGGTTCTCCTCCTTTCTCTCCAACTGGTTGCAGTCTGTGCAGTCCGAGGCGCCTCATATGTGGGGTGCCACAAGGGTCGGTTCTCTCGCCCCTTCTGTTCAACATTTATGTAAAGCCGCTGAGCGAGATCATCCGTGGATTCAGGGTGAAGTACCATCAGTATGCTGATGATACTCAGCTGTACATCTCCACCCTGGACCACCCCAATGATGCCCTTGAAGTGATATCCCGGTGCCTGGAGGCCGTGCGGATCTGGATGGGGAGAAACAGGCTCAGGCTCAACCCATCCAAGACTGAGTGGCTATGGTTTCCGATGTCCCGATTTAGTCAGTTGGTGCCATCACTGACTATTGGGGGCAAATCGCTGGCCCCCACGGAGAGGGCTCACAACTTGGGTGTCCTCCTGGATTCACGGCTGTCTTTAGAAGAGCACTTGACGGCCGTGACCGGGAGGATTTTTTATCAGGTTCACCTGATTCGCCAGTTGCATCCCTTTCTGGATTGGGACTCCTTATGCACGGTCACTCATGCCCTTATCACTTCCCGCCTGGACTACTGCAATGCTTTCTACATGGGGCTCCCCTTGAGGTCACCCTGAGGCTCCAACTGGCTCAGAGTGCAGCCGCGCGGGTGGTTATGGGAGCAAAATGGTGTTCCCATGTAACACCTCTCCTGCGCGAGCTGCACTGGCTCCTGGTGGTCTTCCGGGTGCGCTTTAAGGTCTTGGTTACCACCTTTAGAGCGCTCCATGGCTTAGGACCTGGTTACTTACGGGACCACCTGCTGCCACCAATAGCCTTTCACCGGCTGGTACGCTCTCATAGAGAGGGGCTCCTCTGGGTGCCATCGGCTAAACAACGTCGACTGGCAGCCCCCGGAGGAGAGCCTTCTCTGTGGGGGCACCTACTATCTGGAATGAGCTCCCCCCGGAGATACAGAGGATCCCGGATCTACGCACCTTCCGCCGCGCTCTCAAGACCTTTTTATTCCGTCAGGCTGGCCTGGCCTGTTTCCCTTTCCCCCCTTTTTAAAACGTAAATTTTAATTCATTTTTAATTTATTGGGATGTTTTAAATCTGTTTTCGGCCAAATTGTTTAATTCGATTTTATTCAGTTTTAAATTTTGTATTTATGTTTTTTACCCTGTGGCTGTTCACCGCCCTGAATCCTTCGGGAGTAGGGCAGTATACAAATCAAATAAAACTAAACTAAACTAAACTGAGCTATATATTGCTGTTGCTGTATATATTTTTTATACAGATGCCAGTGCCATGCGGTGCATATTGTAGAAAGCTGAACTTTCAGTTTCCCAAGCCCCTTTCTGCCTTACAGAGCACAACTGAGCAGGAGAGAAAGAAACCCAGCTGACCTGTCTAGTTGGGGAGAGCAATTGCCTCCCCCCCCCCCCCCGCCGGGGCTCAATCCATACAGCTGTTTGCTACTTTGCTTTGCAGTGTTGATGCAACACTAGAAGTCCTAACACTATTGGCATCATGGCAACATTTCTGAGCCACCTGCTGCTCAAGTGTTTCCCGTTTGGGCTGCCAACTGTCTCACAGTGGGAAATAATCCTCTAATTTGTGCTGCTTTGGAAATATAGCAATTATGGAGTCACTGTTGAAAGAGATGGTGGTTATCCATTCAAATATGCTTTTGAAATCATAACAAACATTTTATTTTAATCTTTTCCAAAAGCAAAAAGAACAAGAAATCCATCCTATATATTAAACAAAACGCATATATAGAGAATCACATTAGTTTTGCGTATGGCTCACATACAAGAAAATTACTATTGAGTGCATTTAGTAATATAAAAATTATATTTGATTAAGATATGTATTCCAAACTTATCAATGAGACCCTACAGTAACATTGTGAGACTGCATGTCATTGTACAATTGTGAGAAAAAATATGTTTCCCCTCCATTTCTGTTAATTTCAACAATTTCCAAACTGTAAATATATACTTATAAGGACATACTCACTCACAAAATCAATGAGTCTTTCAGAAAAAATAATTTATTTCCCAAACTGAGCAACTGTAGGGTATGACTCCTTCACCATAGGAATTACATGCTGAGTTACAATGAGCTAAATCCACCCATTTCTTTTTTTTTTAAAAAAAACAAGTTTCCAGCAAAACCAAAACATTTTAAATCAATTTAAAAAGTAGGTTCTAAATGGTCTTTCTCTGAAATGTTTGTGGTGATAATCACTCTAGTTCTTTATTTCATGTCATCCTATGCTCCCAAACATCTATCTTGGTGTCTTCTCCTAACCATTTTTATATTAGTATTGTAAATATTGTTTTTTAGAGAACATATTGAATCTCTTAGTACTTGAGAGTGTTCTGGAGCACTGATGACTGACAAATATCTAAGTGTCAAAAGATACATTACTTGAAGATACTGCTACTCTGTTCTATATTGGAACTCTTAAAATATTGGAATTCTTACAATTAAAATGATCATAAAGTTCAGGCAGGAGTTGGCACCTACCTTGTCACTTATTCAAAGAGATGAAAAAAGAGTATCTTTTGTCACATTAATAACATTTCATCTGATTCAACACCTACCTTGTTGGTACCATAATAGAAAGGAAAATTTCATATATGTCAAGGTAATTGGAGCCTAATCTCATCCAATACTCAAGGTATACCAAATATGCTAATTTCAAAAGGAAAAGGTCAAATGTCTCATGAGGACAAATAGGAAAACTTTACCATTCACTACTCTTAAGAAAAACTTTACAACATTAACTTAATTTTAGAAAATTAAAATCTTCTTTCCTAACTGAAGCTTTCTATATGAAAATGGGGAGAAAGTCCTTCAACCTCTGAAAAGTAAATGTTAGGAATATACAATCAAGTATCCTAGGCATTATCAATATAGGCATTATCAATGGTCATTTTTAAACATTAACTTCAATGAAGTGAGACCCAACAATTCAGAACAATTTATCTCTTTGAGATACAGCACTAAGTAGTCTCAGCCCAAGGCAAATTATTGCCTTTCTACACAAGTGAAACTGCCTAGAGAAAGTTGTTTTTGGCATCTTAGATGAGGTCTGTTTTACTGCAATTTACGGTATATTGTATTCAGCCAGGACTCCAAAGACAAAAGTTTGTTTTGCTAATTTGAGTAAGGAAGATTGTGTGCCATCAATAATTACCAATTGTTTTATTCTGCTTGAGTTAATGAATAACATTGCAAATATCCATACCTGCCTACTCTAACATGTTAAAGATCCCAAATATAAATTAAGCAATAAGAGGATATTCTTGAGATATGCTTCTGTTGTACAGTTTAGGCTGTACTAAAACTTAAAGCTTTAGGGTTTACTAAAAATCTTAAATTGTCACCTCTTGCAATAAGTACATTCTGTTTAGTTAGGAAGTATTAAGTTTATTACATTTTCCACATCACTTTTTTTTAAAAAAAATGATTTATATGCTGCCCTTCTCCGGAGACTCAGGGCGGCTTACAATGCATTAAGCAATAGCCTTCATCCTTTTGTATATTTATACAAAGTCAGTTTATTGCCCCCACAATCTGGGTCCTCATTTTATCTACCTTAGAAAGGATGGAAGGCTGAGTCAACCTTGAGCCTGGTGAGATTTGAACTTACAGTAATTGCAGACAGCTTGATGTTAATAACAGTGCTTTAGTCTGCTGAGCCACCAGGCCCACTTAGTAAGTATGCTAGGTAATTTTTACTACCTACAGGTTTTTTTAAAAATAGATCTACAACATGTATTTTTTTCATATTGAGGAACTGAATTAATTTGTTATCCAAACAACACATTCACTTAAAGGAAAAAAAGGACTTTTTAATGCTTTTCCATTAAAGTTTTGAATAACACACTTGAAATCTTACATTTATGTCTTCAGGTGTTGTATACATGTTATAACATCTTGAATTGCTGGGGCAAAAAACCACAAAGAGATTACAGCTTTAACTGAAATGACAATTTTTTTTCCTGGTTATTCTCCAGGATTTTGCCGAATATTCATACAAGTTCACTTTAGTAGAAAATAATGTATTTAAGCTTACAGTTATTACTATTTTTCAATTTCTTAGAAAGCATAGCAGGGAATAAAGAGCAAATGTTAGATAATATTTTTTAATGTTGTTTAACTTTTTTTTCTTATACTGACCCATTTTTTTCCTGATGAGCAGTATATAAAATCATTGTTCTTTCATATATACCTTCAGTGCTTCCTGTTCAACAGCACAAGATAGACATGAGCCTTTAATTGTTTTGAAACTCTGTAGACATTTGTTTTTTTTAAGTTATTATGATTTATGCAAGAAGTATCAAAAGGCCATTTTAAAAAAAATGTAGAGAAATTTCTAATTTGCAAGGAAATAATAACTGAACCATGATCAGATATTGTACAAGTTTAATAAATTGTTGTTATTTCTGCAACACTGACAAGGAAACGACATACAGTGTCCATATAATTTGTTCTACTGACACTTTCTTAACATGCACAGAAAGAACATGTTGCTGTTCTTGTGCATTGTTTGAACTTGTGAAGGGTTCAGGAAGATCCAAATCATAAAGTATCATAAAAATGCATACAATATGAATATGGAACATTCTGAGATTCTGCTGGCTGCAGTGCAGGATGCATATGTCAAGGGTTGCTCCTGATAATGCCTGATTTAATCTGACTCTAGAAATACTTGACTGATTTATAACATGATCATGTCTACGTAACAAGCTTCTTTTTCAATACATTGAAAGTTTTGTTCTTGTTGCCTTTGGTGAAACATATTAGAAGAAATATTAAGAGATATTTGAAAAAATAGAATACTACATTAATCCCTGAGCATGTCCTGAAATACTTCATTTGTTCTTTGTACAAGAGATTCTCTTATTGATATAGAATATTGTCTTTGTATTAAATCAAAATTTGCTTTTCTGAAACTCATTATCCTGTAACTCAGTCTCTGCAACACCAGAAAGAAGGACTTGAGCTTTTTCTGTTTGACAACCTTTCAGATATTTGAAAAAAAGCTACTATATCTTTTTTCAGTTTTCTCTTCTCAAAGGTAAACATTGCAGAATAGTGCACAAGTGCTGAATTGGTAAAAAAGCTTGAAATGATAAATCTGAGGCTATGGACCAAGTGCAGTAGATATTGATTGAAGTCTATTAAGTTAGAGAATACTGTGAATCACCACCAGTTTTTTACACATTTGGCAACAAAATTGATAGAGTATAGATTTGTTTCACTTTTGCTTCAAACCTGGTTACTAATTAGTTATATGCACATGGGATTTGTTAAACATCACACCCACAGAGACACGCACACACACACAATTTATATCCTGCCTTTAACATATCCAACACCACTTCCTCCCCTTCTTTTCCCCACAGCCACCCAGTGAGGTGGGTTTGGCTGAGAGTGTGACTGGCCCAAAATCACCCAGCTGTCTTTCATGGCTAAGGTGGGACTCAAACTCACAGTCTCCCAGTTTCTAACCTGATGCCTTAACCACTACACCAAACACACCCCATATTCTTTTTTGGAAAACAGCACTAAGATTATTGACTCAATAATCCTGATTGCACCTTGGTGAGATTATTGTCAATTAACTGGGCAAGACTGATTTGTAGTTTAGTTTCTTAAGCAGGACTCTGTGCCTGCTGAATCTTCTGAAGGGAGATATTCTGTAAGCTATATACTCATCTAAATAAAGCAGTGGTTTATCATACGAACTTCTCAGTTTCCTCAATTCCATGAACTTCTTTTCTTCCTCAATTTCTTTTGACGATTGCTAAGAACATGGGAAGGGGAGCTGAAGCCCAGCATCTGGTTCTGACACTGACAGATTCACATGCTGGTTCAAGTGAAAAAGCCCAAATGTTGCAAAGATAAACCATATGGAAAACTCCAAGATTTGGAGCCATTAACAGGTTTTTTTAGGCAACTGTGATTGATGGAGCACCTCTTACAAGTCTAACATCAATGAAAATGAAACCTGATCTTTTGAACTTAGATTTTCTTTGTTTTTGCTTCTCCCTGCCCCAACCTGTTTTTTGAAAAAAAATCCCATAAAAACCATTTTTGTTCAGACAAAAGCTGTCTGGATTGTAAGGACTTGTCATAGAGATTGAAGTCAAAATCCTTCATTCTCTGTTTCCTTTCTAGGCAGACAAATATGCTGCTCTTAGTTTCCATGCCTCTAATTCCCATTAGAATGTGAATACTTGTACTTTTTTGTGGTGTAGGATTGCTTATAGCCTCTGAATTGAAAACATTCAAACTGTGTGGACCTAGATACAGACAAACTTTCTCAGGTGAGAACCACTGAACCAAATTCTCTTTTGGTTTCACACCATTTTACCGCATGGAGAATCCTATCCCATACCAAAAGAGATTGCAATCTTCATCAGAGATAGCAGCATCACTTGATGGCTATCTCAGAGTTGGAAGAAAGTTAAAAAAAACCTGACATAGCATTACCCTGGATCCTATAACTAGCCATTATAATTACAGTCTCCTTATTGGACTGGATTTTACATCGAAAAATATGATTCAATAGTTGTAGCAATCCTCCACATACTTATCTGAGTGTAAGTTTCACTAAAATTGTACTGATTTACTTCTCATCCAACTGATCCCAGCATGGTTCTGTAAATGCTGTTATTGCATGGATTACATGTAACAGGATTCTAAGAACCTTGTAGAATTTAGTAATACAATTAGATAGTGATCAGTAGCCAATGCTATTTAATGACAAATAGTTGAATATTACAGGTTGGATGAGATCCGTTTAGTTCAGCTTTCTGTGTCTAGGCAGAGGCAGGAACACTACAACCTTCCTGAGCCAGATCTAGCCTTCTGGTGTATATTGTCTCTGAAAAGAGATGTTCTTTTTTCCTAACTTGAAGATTCAATTTTTTATCAAATGATTGTTAACACATTCCTTAGTCAAATATAAACATTCTTGGATCATGTGGTAGATTTGCTTTTCAACATTTTGCAGGCTTCACCTAAGAATTGGTGGCCACAATTGAAATATACTCTATCAGTTTAAAAACCATTTTGAAGATTCCTCCATGTTGTCAGCCCAATGTTATTTAATATTAACGGTGGCGCAGTGGTTAGAGTGCAGTACTGCAGGCTACATCTGCTGACTGCCAGCTGACTGCAATTTGGCAGTTCAAATTGCGGTGTCTTGGCGGCGACCTGGCAACGGGGACGCTGCCTGGTGATTGGTTAAGGGGCGGGGCTGACAATAACGCGGGAGTTTAGAGTTATCTGATTGGTTATAGGACCGACGGCTCAGGTATAAAAGAGCTGTCAGCCCCTGACAAAGTATTCTACGTTTGGTTGGTTCAAGTTGTTACTAATAAACAGTTCTCTTGCTTACTTCTCTCGACTCATATGTGAAGTTAGTGGAATCTAACACTAATCTAACACTGGCGACGAGGGTGGGATTGCGATCCCCCTGCTTCTAACTCATAGTGGCAGAGCGAGAGGAAGAGAATAGGGATGGCGCCGCCGATGTTCGCCCCTTTTGACGCGACCACGGAGGTGTGGGAGGCATATATGGAAAGGTTTGAATGTTTTTTTGGAAGCTAATGAATTCACAGACCTTTCCAGCAGTAAAAAGAGGGCACACTTTTTAAATTCCTGTGGGCCCGAAGTCTTTGCAACTGCTCGGGCTTTATTCGCACCCGACCCCGTTCACACAGCTTCCTGGGACAGCCTGAGGCAAAGACTTAAGGAACATTACTCCCCCGCCCCGTCTCGAATTGCCCGTCATTTTAAGCTCCGGCAAGTCATCCAAGAAGAGGGGGAGTCAATTACTCATTACGTGGCTCGTTTAAGAACAGCTGCCCTCGATTGCGAATATAGAGAACTGGACGACGCGCTAGTGGAACAGCTGGTGTGTTGGGTCAAAGATATCAGATTGCAGCGGCGCCTGTTAGCCAAAAAGAACCTAGACCTACAAACTGCGCTCGAGGAGGCTCAGGCTGCGGAGATGTCTGAGAAGTCTACAGCGGAGATAAGGAAGTCCTACCCCACCTCCAGTATGGCCGCAACCACAGTGAATTCTCAAGACATCGCCTCTGACAAAACCTCAGATGAGGAGGCAGTGATTAGCCGGTTACAGGCATCAAAGACCAGGAACAAAGGGCAGCGATCATTTAAAAAGCCTCAAACCATCTGCCTCAGTTGTGGGGAGGAGCACCTGAGGTCAACCTGTCGTTTTAGATCAGTGAATTGCCGAAGTTGCAGAAAGTTGGGACACATCGCAAGAGCCTGCCGGTCTGCACCGAAAACCCCTGCATTGCCAAAGCCACGTCGCCCAGTGAAGGAGGAGTGTTTCTCCATCTCACAAGACCGCCGTATCACTGAGGTGACTGCTCATTCCAGGCCATCCAGAAATGCAAAAGTATCCATGATTGTAAAGATCGAGGGCATTTCCTGCCCGATGGAGGTGGACACAGGATCAGCGAAGTCCATTTTATCTTGGGGGGTGCTAAAGGGACTACTACCCAAATTTCAAAAGGGGCAGTTAAAATCCTGCCCGGTTAAGCTGAGGGACTACCAGGGTAATGTCATCCCAATATTGGGACAGGGTCAATTCCTAATCGAGACTGAAGGGTTTGTGGGGCACCTGCCTTTAATTATCGTAAAAGGTTTCCTTCCCAGTTCACTGGGAATGGATTGGTTTCATTCGCTGGGGTTGGGAATATCTGGGATCACTCCATGTGTGTGAGTAATTCGGGTGACCTTTTCAATGAGTTCTCTGACATTTTCGACGGTTCCCTGGGCCAATACATGGGGTCGCCCATTTCACTCAACTTAGACCCCCTGGTCGCCCCAATTAGGCTCAAACCACGCAGGGTCCCATTCGCCCTTAGACCAAAGGTGGACGTGGAGTTAGATAAACTTATCTCCCAGGGGGTGTTAGAACCTACCGATCACTCCCGGTGGGAGACCCCCATTGTAGTTCCTATAAAACCCGACGGATCTATCAGAATTTGTGGAGATTTTAAATGTACGCTAAATAAGGCGTTGCAGGCCAATCCCTACCCTGTCCCTGTAGTCCAACACCTGCTCCATTCCCTGGGTCCGGGGTCCATTTTTGCCAAATTGGATTTGGCCCAGACGTACCAGCAGCTCCCGGTGGATGATGCCTCTGCAGAGGCTCAAACCATAGTAACCCACCGGGGAGCATTTAAGTGCTGGCGCCTGCAGTTCGGGGTGAGCATAACTCCAGGCTTATTCCAAAATTTAATGGAGCAGTTACTCCAGGGGTTGCCAGGAGTGGTGCCTTATTTTGATGACGTGCTCGTTTCCGCCTCTTGTCGGAGCGAGTTCGTCGACCGTGTAAGAGCAGTTCTTCTCCATTTCCAAAAATCTGGCCTCAAATTAAACAAAAAGAAATGCAAAATTGGCGTTCCACAAATTGAATTCCTGGGCTATTTGGTTGATGCTAAAGGAATCCGCCCCACTCCCGCCAAAGTCACGGCAATTAAACAGGCACCTGTACCCTCCTGTCGTGCTGAGCTACAATCCTTTTTGGGGCTGTTGAATTTTTATAACGTATTTTTACCCCACAAGGGTACCGTAGCCGAGCCCTTGCATCGGCTGTTATCAAAAGACGTTTCCTGGGTTTGGACAAAAGTGCACGACCGCGCTTTTCAAGCAGTTAAGAATCTATTGTCATCGTCAGCTGTGCTAGTGCAGTATAGTTCAGTTCTACCCCTGGTCTTAACTGCGGATGCCTCCCCATATGGCATAGGAGCCGTGTTGAGCCATCGTTTTCCCAATGGGTTAGAGGCTCCAATAGCGTTCTATTCGAGGACGTTGTCCTCCACAGAACATAATTACTGTCATCTTGACCGGGAGGCGTTAGTGGCCGTAGCCTCTATTAAGCGTTTCCATGAGTATTTGTACGGCAGGGCGTTTGAGTTAATAACAGACCATAAACCCCTTCTGAGCCTTTTGGATGATCGCCGTCAAATGCCAAATATCCTTTCCCCACGCATGTCCCGGTGGGCTACCTTCCTAGCAGCCTATAACTATATGTTAGTCCACCGCCCAGGTAAACTTATTCCCCATGCAGATGCCTTAAGCCGTTGCCCATTACCATCACCTGTAGTTAATTACGCACTGGCCCTGCCAGTCCTCCTCGTGGACGAATTGTCTCTCCCCGTGACTGCCACTGACATAGCGGCTCACTCTCTTCACGACCAGGTCCTGTCCAAGGTCCTTCACTGGGTCAGTAAGGGGTGGCCTTTGGGGCAAGTGCCTATCCAGTTTGCCCCGTACCAAGCCCGGCGACACGAGCTGTCTGTCCACCTGGGTTGTCTCTTATGGGGTAATTGTGTCGTGGTACCTCCATCCCTCAGGACCGAAGTCCTGGCGAGTCTGCACATGGGTCATCCCAGTGTGGTGCGCATGAAAGAAGTGGGGTGGAGTTATATGTGGTGGCCCTCACGTGACCGGGAGATCACCAAGTGGGTGACGGGATGCCGCAGTTGTCAGCTTTCCAGACCGGCAGCACCATCCGCCCCTCCCCAGGAGTGGGAAATACCCAGGGGACCCTGGTCTAGACTGCACGTTGATTTTGCTGGTCCCTACATGGGTCGGTCCTTTTTGATTGTAGTTGATGCCCTATCCAACTGGGTAGAGTTGGAACTCATGCCCTCCACCACCTCTGAGGCCACGATCTGGGTCCTACGTCGTCTGTTTGCAACCCACGGCATTCCAGACGTGGTGGTGTCCGACAATGGGCCGCAGTTCACCTCCGCTACATTTCAGGTTTTCCTTGCTAGTCAGGGAATCCGCCATGCACCTGTTGCCCCTTACCACCCGGCTGGGAATGGATTGGCTGAACGGGCCATGTGATCCGCTAAGGACGCGTTGGCCCATTTGTCCCCTGGGGACTGGGACGAGAAGATAGCCATCTATTTGTCCACACAACATACAACACCGTGCCTGCTCACCCACAGAACCCCTGCGGAAGTATTAATGGGTAGGCGGCTGAGAATGGTACTAGATCGTTTACACCCCACCTATGCTCCTGAACGGTATCTAGGTGCCAGTGCGAGCATCAGGGCATTTAAGGAGGGGGACCTTGTCTTTGCAAAAAACTTTGGGGGGGGGAACCACGGTGGCTGCCGGGATGAGTGACTGAAATAACTGGCCCCTGTTCTTACAGGATTATACTGACTGACAGCCGCTCGTGTCGCCAGCATGTGGACCAACTGAGACAACGATGCAAGACCCACCCGTGGGTAACAGAAGAGAGTGCTTACTTCTCTCACCTCATGTGTGAAGTTAGTGGAATCTAACACAAATCTCACTAGGCTCAAGGTTGGCTCAGCCTTCCATCCTTCCGAGGTGGGTAAATTGGGGACCCAGATTGTTGGGGGTAATATGCTGACTCTGTAAACCGCTTAGAGAGGGATGTAAAGCACTGTGAAGTAGTATATAAGTCTAAGTGCTATTGCTATTAGGATTCTGGAATATTTTCAACTGAGTATATGTTGGCCTATGTTTCAATGTTATAGTGAAACATAGCAGAAGAAAGGACTTATGCAAATAGAAATCATAGTGAAGCTGAAATTGGACAAAGTCTTTTAACCATCTTGAGGTGGATCCAGGCAATGTCCTCTCTGGGAACTGCTTCTGGGTGCTCCACCTCCCCCCATTGCTGATATCCATCCATTTCTTCCAAACTGACACAGGAGGAGAATTGATGCCACCATGAGCCCTTTCCGACCAGCTGCTTTCCCCATTGGAGAAGCATGTATTCAATTAGAGGACTTTAATTAAAATTCTTTCTCTGGTGTTTCCTGTTTCCAGTCTCTGCTGTAAATTCAAGATGACATTCCTGGGTTTAACAGGTGGATGAGATTATTCCGAAAACCACCAGATGAGGGGAAATGGAAGGAGAGCCGGAGATGCAGCTATGGGAGACAGCATGATGGGCAAATGGGATGGGGTGAGGACGGGTTAGGATTCCTACTCTCAAAACACCAAGCTCTGATTTTTTCAGTTATCCTTTCAAAACACAAAATTAGAGAAAACTAAAAACTGCAGTCTGCCTTGTGTAAAACTACATGGAGGTATCCAAGAAGTCCACCCAAAATCAAGCTTATCTGGAAGGAAATTTTACCTTTAATCAAGACTAGTTCTGAGTAAAAGCTTGGATGGTATTCAAGACATCAAATCTTTTTTAGATCTTTTTTAAAAAGATCTATCATTTTAGTTTCAAACATATGGATGCAAATGGAACTCAAATGACAGGAGTGCACTTCAAGTTCCTGAGAGAAATGCATTCTGTTATAATGCAGCTTGACAGTAAATCCTGTAATGGAGTGAAAATTCAGCTAGTCCCCCCCCCCCGCCCCCCATCTTTATGACAAACAATGAATAATCAGGATGTTTTCCTCTAAAGCAGCAGTTCTCAACCTGGGGGTCGTGACCCCTTTGGGGGTTGAACGGCCATTTCACAGGGGTCGCCAAAGCCCTCTCTCGCCCCCCCATGCCTTCATTCACCCTCACCCCCTGCCTCTGTTGGATCGCCCGGTCGCCGTTCGCTTACCCCGCCCACTCCCAATCTATTGCTGCCTCCGGAGTCCCAGCTGATGGCTAGAGGGACAAAAACTTTAAATTCTTGCTGTGGGGCTTCAAAGAGCTAGCTGCAAAGAGGTAAATTCCTGGAGCAAATTTTTTTCCCCTAGCTATGCTGAAAAAGTGAAATTGAAAGTAAAGAAGGGTCTTTGCTGCAATGTGACAAAATAAGGCAGAGAGATTTCTTTTTCTTTTTCCTCACCAAACAAGGTAGGTGCAAAACTGCAAACAATGGGAAATTTAGGGCAAAAGAGGAGGTTCAAGATTTTAAAACACAAAAGAAAAAAAGCTCCATTTAACTAGGGAATTGTAATAATTGAGATACTATTAATAGTATATTGTGTTGAAAGCAGAAATGGTTAAGTTGTGGTTTGGAGGAATATATGGGGGAAATTATTTGGTTTATTATTATTGGTAAATATAATTAATTGATTTGTAAGAAATTGGATTGCATGGAAATAATTGGAATATTCATGTTCATATTGATTAATATACAAAAAAGGTAGTTATATAACTGATTTATATTAAAATGTTGAATTTATATTAAACAACTGTAATATTACATAATTAACCAATGTGAGGATGGATATAAAAATAGATGACAATGGGAAGGGGTATAATATAGAATAGAAGGGAAAAATTGAATTTGATTAAGATTAGAGATGAAGATGAAGGGTAATATTGGTTTTTTTTTTAAATAAATGAGGACTAAATATGGTAAAAAGGAAATATAGCAATTGTAAATTTAATTGAAATGACTAAACACTGTGTTGGAAGAAATATCCTTCTGGGTTCTGCTCCAAGTGGGGAAAAAGACACTGGAAACATGGAGACTGCTTGGAAAGATAGTTTAATGGTGGACAGGATCACATGGCTTGAGTTCCTGAACAGAAAAGGGGCAGATACAGTAAATCCTTGGGTTTTTATGCTCTCTCTGCCTTTGAATTTCTTGGGGCCCCAAAAGAGTATCCTGATTGGTTGTCAGACTCCCAGGCGTTGGGGTCTTAGCTAGCCTTGCTGGCTGATGGTCACATGTGCTTCCCAGGTCAGGTGTGATGAGTTTCAGTTGCTAGATGGGGCCCATTGTGTTAGTTTCTGTTGCTATTGTGTTGCAAATGTCCTTTGACAACGGATTGACTTTCTACCTCTGGCCCATTAACAAAGGGTGGGGAGCAGGAAGGTGGGAGCTGCTTTGTAAAATATGCTTCTCCATTTCTCATCCAGGGAAATATAATATTCTGCCTTTTTAATATTTCCCAAAATATTTCATTCTTCTAGGAAAGGGGTGGGTGTGAGGATGGATATAAAAATAGATGACAATGGGAAGGGGTATAATATAGAATAGAAGGGAAAAATTGAATTTGATTAAGATTAGAGATGAGGATGAAGAGTAATATTGATTTTTTACAAAAGTAGATGAGGAATAAATATGGCAAAAAGGAAATATAGAAATTGTAAATTTAATTGAAATGACTGAACACTGTTTAAATTTGTGAACCGGCCAAATACTCTGTTCAAAGAAAATATGTTGTATGTTTGTATGTGTGTTTCTAATTATTGCTATTTATTGCTATTTGTTCTCTTTTATTCTTTAAAGTTTAACAATTTATTCTTTATCTTAATATCTTTATATTTGTTTGGGGTTGGCTTTCTTCCCTTTCATCTTTTTTATTGTACAGCAATCTTTCTCCTCAAACCTACCACCTCTGTCTTTTCTTTCCTTCTTACTTTCTCTCCCCCCACTCTTCTTCTTCTCCCTACTTCCTCTTTCTTTCTCCTTCTCCTCCTCTCTTCCTCCCTCTCTTACCCTCACTCCTACTCTAATTTCCCTTCCCTTCCTTCATTCCTCTCTATTGCTGTATCCTTTTATGCATATGGACTACTCAGAGGGCTGAAAAAGTTATTTTTGACTGGTCCTCGCACTTTTGACCAGTCCTCAAATTTACGACTGTCTTCACAATTTATGTTTTTGCCCTATCTTGTCACCATGGTGAAGAGAAGCATTGTGCAATGAGTGACATGGTTGTTAAGAATGATGCACAGGCATAAATGTGAGGATGGTCATAAGTGTGAGGACCAGTCAAAAGTGCGAGGACCTGTCAGAAATGACTTTTTTCAGCCCTCTGAGTAGTCCCTATACACATAGCCATGGCCACCTGGTCACATGACCAGCTAGCCATGCCCACTCAGTCACATAACCTCCAAGCCACGCCTACAGAATAAGCCACGCCCACAGAACCGGTAGTAAAAAAATTTAGAACCCACCCCTGGTTGGGGGTCACCACAACATGAGGAACTGTATTAAAGGGTCGCGGCATTAGGAAGGTTGAGAACCACTGTTCTAAAGGAACAGGCAGGACTGGTGAAGCTGGAACCTTGCAGGCTGCTCATTTCATGTCAGTAACACTTGTCATTTGTTCTCCAGTCCAACATACTCTGTCTATGCTCTTTAGTGGAAATCAATGATATTGTGCACTAACTTTTTCATCAGCCAATCCATATTACAGAATATCCTCAGCTGAAAAAGTACTTGCTTTTATAGGATTCATGAAGATTACAAAACAAAGGGTGCCTGGAACTCATTTCAACTCTTTCTTAAAAGTACCGGTAGTAATATTTAAAATTAATATTTAATATTTTTTTTCTGGTCTTTCCTTGAGAAACTATAAAATTATACACTTTGCAGAAATTTGGCAGGCAATGGTAGCCAAAATAGGTAGGGAAAACAGTAGTTGCTGCCACAATGAGACTGATAAAGCTACTACTATATAATTTTGGGTTCATTTAAATAGTGAACTAATATTTGAGAAAAATAGGATCACTAACCCAGAAAAAAAAACCCTTTCTTTTTAAAATACATATGAAAAAGAGCTCTCTCATCCTTCCATTGGAAGAATTCCCTAACTTCTTTCTCAAATACTAACACACGAAAGCCTCTGCCAATTTACTTATTTCAGTTGGGGTTAGGATTAGGGTGGAGGAATCTGAATTTTTACAGCTGAAAGACTGAATATTACTTTTGAAACTGGAAAAAAAATGCCCTTTTGGCCACCCTGCCTTCCTTTGGATTTACCTTGATGAGTTTGTCAGATCTGATTGGTTAAATGTGCTATGTGATATCATTGGATTGACTGCCTAGCTGCGATCATGTAACCAGCAAGTAGTTTCTTTTTTCAAATGACATTGAAGCAGCTGCTGATCCCATAGCAAACAGGCTGTGAAATGGCACTATATATATATAGAAAGTGGGAGGTATTTTTAAGAGCTGAAAATCTATTACTGCAAACATTCAGCATAATGTTAATTTCACAAACATTATAATTTAAAAGTTATGAAATATTTAAACATGTATTTTACTATTTTCTTAGAGTTAAAATTCATTCTTTTGCAATTCCTGTTTACTCGTACATAAGTAATGAGTTGTTTTAGACTGCTTCAAAGCATCAAATTAATTTTACTACAATGTCCTTTAAAAAAATTGAAGAAGGCAGATAGCCCAATAAACTTTTACCTTGCTTACTTAACTCATCAACGTGTGCCAACTGATCCCATTTGCACTGATCCCACCTCCAGATTGGGTGGTTGTTTTGCTATTCTTCTCAGCTGCCACAAAGAAGTCTAGGAGATATTTAAAAATTTAAGAATTAACATACCAAAGAATGTAAATAAACAGGTTATTCAATAATAATTACTATCCTATTTGGGAAAAATATATGAAACTATATGAAAAAGTAGAATAAGATCAGAGGTGGGTTTCAGGAGGTTCTGACCAGTTCTGGAGAACCAGTAGCAGAAATTTTGAGTAGTTCAGAGAACCAGTAATAAAAATTCTGACTGGCCCCACCCCCATCTAGTCTCTGCCTCCCAAGTCCCAGCTGATCAGGAGGAAATAATCTTCCCCTAGATTGGAGAGGGAATGGAGATTTTACAGTATCCTTCCCCTAGAGTGGGGTGGGAATGGAGATTTTACAGTATGCTTCCCCTGCCACGCCCACCAAGCCATGCCCACCAATCCATGCCACGCCCACCAAGCCATGCCCACAGAACTGGTAGTAAAAATATTTGAAACCCACCACTGAATAAGATATATCAAAGGAACCAATAAAGCTGAATAGTAGTGTAGGAAGAAATATCCTTCTGGGTTCTGCTCCAAGTGGGGAAAAAGACACTGGAAACATGGAGACTGCTTGGAAAGATGGTTTAATGGTGGACAGGATCACATGGTTTGAGTTCCTGAACAGAAAAGGGGCAGATACAGCGAGTCTCCGGGTTTTATGCTCTCTCTGGCTTTGAACTTCCTGGGGCCCAGAAAGAGTATCCTGATTGGTTGTCAGACTTCTAGGGGGTGGGGGTCTCAGCTAGCCCTGCTGGCTGATATAATCTTCCCCGGTGCCATGTGGTGAGTTTCTGTCCTATAGATGAGTCCCATTGTCTTGCAGATGAGGTCCATTGACAAAGATTGAGTTTCTGCCTCTGGCCCATTAACAAAAGGGTGAGGGCAGGAAGGTGGGAGCTGCTTTGTCTTTAAAACACGCTTCTCCATTTCTCATCCAGGGAAACATAATATTCTGCCTTTTTAATATTTCCCAAAATATTTCATTCTTCTAGGAAAGGGGTGGGTTCTAACTTCCTACAGTAGCAATAAAGATGATGAGACTTCCAAAACTGATTTATTGATTTTATATTCTTTTGATAGATATTCCTGAGAATTTTTGTTTTAAAATCAATATAAAAGAGATTAAAAAGAAATACTCTATATTTTATGCAAAATAAAGGATGATGGGGCAGACCCTGCTTAAAATTCACTATCAAGTAGCTCAGTTGGTTACTGGAAAATATTGAATCTTGGGATAAGAATCTACATTTTCCCTTTCTCTTCCCAACAGATTTTATATCTAAGGGTGTAATTTCTAGAATATACAGCATCATATTTCATTGGAAACAGATGAAGTGAATCAACCACAAAACAAAAGAAACTTGGAGTTATGTTTACAGAAACTATTAGATGTTCATTCTTGGCAATCTCTGTGGCTGGAATTGGACAACTCATCATGACCAACTTGTGGCAGCCAACTTGCCATGGCCAACCCATCATGGGACAACCCGCCACAGGACAACTGGCTGCAGGACAATTCAACAAATAAAAGTTAAAGTAATTTCCACAGAACTGTGGCCAATAATAATAAAATAAAGTCAATCCAGAAATACAATAGTTGCACTAATTTTGACAAAAATGTGGTCACAAATAATAAAAGTACCTGAAATGATTAATGCAGTACTGAATCGTCCCACAGTGAGTTGTCCTAGACTCCTCTGTGGCACTATGAGATTCTTATAAACATCCATGCAGAGAATATATCTTAAGCTTTTAGATCATGGCATCAAATTCTAGTAAATATCTTGTACATATCTTCTAAATATTCAATGAGTTCCTGAGAAGAACTCACTTTAAATTATAAATTGAAGAAACATTCTCTGATAGGATGTGACTATTATCTCTCTATATCTATTTCTCTAGCTATCTCTCTATATCTATATCTATAACAGTTCCAGACATTACCCTCCATCCCTGAACAAGAGGCTGGCTGTCAACAAATCTATTGCTTGCATAAAGAAGATGAGGTGATTTGACTGAGAAAATGTTGCTTTCCACTGGCATCACAGTGTGGAAGATGATGGGAATGGAGAAATGTCAGAACCTATGGGAAGGCAACTTTGATTCATCCATGCCTACCTAAACTGCATCTGAAATTTTATACACAATTTAATTAATATAAATATTGCACTTCAGCTAAAAAACCATAGAATTACACACTCTTGAACGGCAACTGGATTTCAGTTTGCACATTAGTTCAAAGATGTACAGTAAATGTGCACTGAACAAATTTAATTCCAGGTTTATTCCAACCTTAGTCTGTGTTCTTGAAGCCCCAGTATGTGGAGATGTTAATAAATTAGTAACAGGGGTATTACATACCTGGTTTGGCATAGTTCTTACAAACTGATTAAATTCTTCCTCTTCATGTGAAGAAGCGACCAGTGCAGGTTGAGTGGACAGCTCACAATCTTCAGCAGCATTCATGCTGCTTGGCTTCCCATTAACTGTGCCTGCTTCCCTACCGGCCTTCTCTCCATAGACCCTTTCAGCATCCTCGCTCTTGAGCTCAGGAATGATGCTACTCTTGTTCTCTGCTAGACAAGATCCAGGAGGAGAAACCAGCATGCAGCCAAGATGAAGAATGGCAGCAGAACTGGTTATCTGTTTTCTAACTATTTGGATTTTAAACTTAATAGCTTTCAGGCTGGAGATATACTTATATTGAAACTAAGTTTTAAGTCTGAGGAAGGGAAGACTATCCATTTGTTTTTTTTAATCTTTTGTTTTGTAAAACTTAAATATTTTGTTTAACGAAAGTATTTGTTATTTTTTGAGAAGAGTTTGCAGTAATGTTGACTTTGAGGTAGACCATGTCAGGAATTTTTTTATTTTTAGAGAAAGTGATAAGCTATGTTATTAAAACCGAGAGGAAATTTATTTATTTATTTATTTATTTATTTATTTATTTATTTATTTATTTATACATACGTATTTATATGCCGCCCTTCTCCCAGAGGACTCAGGGCGGCGAACACAAGCAAAAACATACAATAAAAATCTGAATTAAAACCAGTTAAAATCAAATAATAATAAATAATAAAACCCAAGAATCTGAATCAGCCCATTTGTTGAAATAGCCAGGTCTTCAGGCCTCGATGGAAGGAACGGAGATCAGGTGCCATCCGGAGCTCGGTGGGTAACTCGTTCCAGAGGGTAGGGGCGCCCACAGAGAACGCCTGTGAAGAGAAGACAATAAAAAAATAATTGGTGAGACATTGGAGGGGATTATCCCATTAAGTGTTATTAGTAGCAACCAATTAAAAATATTAATTTTCAATTTATTGCTTCTTGTAACACTTAATGGAAGATTAGTAAATTAAGTCTGAATGATAAGGTTTTAAAAATGTGTTCATAGATATGAGGTAAGACATGGGAAGAAGAATTTTGGGTTTTTTTCCCATTGCATTTTTTGACAAAATGACAAGGTGTTGTGTAAAGGAAAGAATTATAAAACTGATTTACTTGTTTAATGTTATTTGTTATTTCAGGTAGCTCTTCATAGACTTTTGCTTCTTATGATTGAAAGATGAGGTTTTATTATTTGCCAATAGATAAACAGGAAATATGGGGTGAAAGTTTTGGCTGAAATATTAGAAAAGGTGTTAAGCTATTGAACATGTTTAAATTTGTCTTGATGAAGGGGGGAACTTAATTCTATTTTTTACTTAACGTATTTTCCCCTTTCCCCTCCCTCCTTTTTGCACGTTTTATTTTTTTCTTCTTATTCTTAGTTTGTATTTTTTTATCTTTGTACTTTTAAATTTCAAAAAAATATATTAAAAATCATCTTTCACAGAACATTTTTTTAAATATAAATTTAGAGATAATGAAGGAAGATTCTGGACTGAACTCCCAGACAAACTAGTTTATTGTTCATGAGAATTCACCCCAACATAAATTCTGAAATTCTAAGAAAACAACTTACCATCTCACCGAAAGGGACTTGTGAACCACTTTAACAGAATAATTTCTATATGATGGTGTATAGGTGTTTTAAGCACTAGGAAGATTTTTTTTTGCACTCATTTCCATATGATCCATGCTCCTTATACGTTCAAAAGATTGAAAGTGATACTGTCAAAGTTGATTAATATCTTTTAAAAAGGAAACCATTGCAAAATAAAACCTTAAAATTAATTAGATCTTTCAGTTGGGCCAATTAGTAATTGTTTGATACTGCAGAAACCTGCTGATTCACAAATCTAAATATGAATGGGATTAACTAGATGATAAACTAAGAGTTACCTTGCCTTCTCAAATCAAGGGCTCATCTTGTGAGACCTTATTTTTTCTAGAAGAAAAAGAGAATAAGTGATTTAGGACGAGTAAGAGAGTCTGGAACAGATGCAGCAGTGAAAGATGTGACAAAATGTCAAGAGAAATGTGCTTGTGGGCTGGGAATTTGGCCATGAACATAACAGATGATTCCTCTGGATGGCATGCTGCAGAGAGGCCAGGCATTCTTTGGTGACAGCTATGATTTTTATGGACTAGCTTTGATGACAGTTTGGGAGGGGTCAGCTCAGCTTTTTTCTGACAGGAATTAGGTTTGTCATCAGATGCTAAAATCCTTCTGATTTATGCATCAGTTCTTCTGCTTTATCCTGTACACTTCAAGGTTTTCTTCCCTTGGTTCCTCAAGGAAGAAAAGGTGTGAGGCTTAAGATGCTGACATTAGACCACCAGAGAAAGCAGGGATAGGGAATAGAGAGCATGAATGACAAGTGTGAACCCTAAATTATCTACCAAGCACACTTCACCTGGAGGTGGAGAAAAGCCATTTGAGCTGCCAGGATTTGGCAGTCAATTTCTTCATCTTTGCTCACTCCTATAGTATTCCTAGCCTCTCATTTTGGTGCAAGTCAAAATAGGGTGTAAAATATTCAAAATGCAAGAAATCCACTAAAACAAAAATCTATTACATTGGTCATGTAATGTATGCAATTTTTCAAAGCCAGCTTTTGTGAAAACCAAGCTGAATTAAAATATATATGCTTAAGATTAAGAACATACAGTAATGGCCAAAATTGTGGAAACCTTTTGGGAAAAGTGTATTTTTGAGGTTTGATGGCTAGTAACACCACTTTTTGGGGGAGTTTCAAGATAATCATATTCCACTGCTGGAATGTCCTAGGAATAGCCCAGACCTTACTTAACCCAATTGAAAATCTACGGAGCCGACTTGTTCGTCAGAAGCGACCCAGCAATAAAACCCAGTTAATAGAAGTAATCATTCAATCTTGGTTTCGCATTTTAAAAGCTGCAGAATTAAAAGACTTGATTCACTCCATGGGAAGACGTTGTAAGGCCATAATTCATGCTAAATGTTACCCAACTATTAACTGACGTAATTTTTTCTGTGGTTATAAGTTTTGTATATCTCGTTTTTTCTATGTGTTTCATTTTTCTTCTTTATACTGTAACTGCTATTCTAATAGGAAATCCTTCATAAAAGTTATTGCATTACATCCTTTATTAAATTATCTTTCCATTGATATATAATTTTATGGTACTACTCAATGGTGAAATCTGGCCAGATCTATCCAGCTAGCACGAACTGGTAGAGCTGGCGGCGAGAGACTCTGCTCACCCGCCGGGACATGTTTTTCCCCTTCTGTTTTTTTACCTTCTACGCATGTGCAGAAGAGGTGCATTCACTCACATTTCCGAACTGGTAGCGAAGGCAAGTGCATTTCACTGCTGGTACTACTCCCAAGAAAAGTGGTGTTATTAGCTAGTTTTAGAAAATACACTTTTCCCAAAAGGTTTCCACAATTTTGGTGTACAGTACAGAAATGCTCTATTTACTGTACAGTAAATAGAGCATTTCAGATGTTCTTTAAACATGCAGTTATTACCACAATCAGACCAATAAATGATATTTATTTTGTGGAAACTATTTTTGATACTATTATGGTTGATCGCACAGTCAACCAGATAAATCTGTCATTTTTAGCTACCTGTGGAGTCCTTCCCAAAGACCTGGAGTAGGCAGGTGTTGTTTGATGGTGTTAAAGGTATTGTTACAGGATCTAAGCTGATCCAAGTAAAGTTGCTTTTTGCAATTATCTGATGATGACTTTACCAATGCGGACAGTTGTTCAACTTGTGCTCTAGTTGTTTTCGGATTGCACCAAAGTTGCCTATTACTATTGGTACTTTGTTTTCTTTTGCCACAAGTCCAATTAAAATCAAATAATGAAACAAAAGAAGAGAGTAGAGATGATGCTCCTATGAGTGGCTCACTGCCTTATACCTCATATGTATGAATTGTGCCAGAAGCAATGCTAGGCATCTTACAAAGAACGGCTCCAGGTAATATCACCAGCAGAGTGTGCTTGAGTGGACTGGACTGGAAATCTGCATTTAGTATCTGAACAGAATTCAGCTAGAAGACTAGTAGTACCAGAAAAGACTAGAAATTATTCAAACATTCTAGCCACTGTGATGAGTCAAGGAAAGTGCTGAAACTGTTATAGTGTGAAATAATTTTGTATACTACTCAGCATATGTGAGTTGAGCACAGGGCCGGATTTTCCTATAGGCTAACTAGGCTTCAGCCTAGGGCCTCAAGATCAAGAGGGGCCTACACAGTGGTGGGATTCTGGGGGTTCTAGGGGGTTCGGCTGAACCTTTTGTTAAATTGCTGGCTCGCCTGCCCCTCGCCTCCCACCCGCGCGGCGCCAGCCTACCGTAGCCAGGGGTAGGCAATTGTGGCTCTTTTACAACCTGTGGACTTCAAGTTCCAGAATTCTTGAGACAGCTTGGCTGTCTCAGGAATTCTGGGAGTTGAAGGCCACAGGTTGTAAAAGAGCCACAATTGCCCACCCCTTCCCTAGCCTGAGTTCCGCTGCCTGGGATCCACGTGGGCTGCCACGTGGTTCCCCAGCGGCTCCGGATGCGAGAGAGCAGGATGGAGAAAGCAGCTTCCACGCCTTCACTCACTCACCCTCACTCTCTGCTCTGTTGGATCGCCGGCCATTCGCTTACCCCGCCCACTCCCCATCTATTGCTGCCTCCAATGGCTAGAGGAAGAAAAAACTTCAAATTCTTGCCACGGGGCTTCAAAGGGCCGCCCTAGAGCCAGTGGTGCAGCCGAATCCTTTGTTAAATTGCTGGCTTGCCCCGCCCCTCCGCACCACTATTTATTGCCAATAAATAGTGGTGGGCGAGGGACGGGGGAGCCAGCAATTTAACAAAGGGTTCGGTGTTTTTTTTGTAATTTTATTGGCCCACGGAGCTTCAGCATAGGCTAATTGGCCTCCTGGCTCTCAGCTGATTTGTCTCAGCTGTTTTGCTCAGGGCTCTTCGGCTTCCTTGCAAAGAGTGCTGATTTTTTTTCCCCTAGCTATGCTAGAAACAAAACTGAAACTACTCTGCTGTTGCTGCAAGGTTGGAAAATTAGGCAGGCAGAATTCTTTTCTTTTTCTTCACCAAAAAAGGTAGGTGCAAACAATGGGAAATTTAGGGAAAAAGAGGAGAGTTCAGGATTTTAAAACACAAAAGAAAAAAAGCTCTATTTAACTAGGGAATTGTAATAATTGAGATACTATTAATTGTATATTTCTGAAAGGAGAAATGGTTAAGTTGTGGTTTGGAGGAATATATGGGGGAAATTATTTGGTTTATTATTATTGGTAAATATAATTAATTGATTTGTAAGAAATTGGATTGCATGGAAATAATTGGAATATTCATGTTCATATTGATTAATATACAAAAAAGGTAGTTATATAACTGATTTATATTAAAATGTTGAATTTATATTAAACAACTGTAATATTACATAATTAACCAATGTGAGGATGGATATAAAAATAGATGACAATGGGAAGGGGTATAATATAGAATAGAAGGGAAAATTGAATTTGATTAAGATTAGAGATGAGGATGAAGGGTAATATTGGTTTTTTACAAAAATAGATGAGGAATAAATATGGCAAAAAGGAAATATAGAAATTGTAAATTTAATTGAAATGACTAAACACTGTTTAAATTTGTGAACCGGCCAAATACTCTGTTCAAAGAAAATACATTGTATGTTTGTATGTGTGTTTCTAATTATTGTTATTTATTCATATTTGTTCTCTTTTATTCTTTAAAGTTTAACAATTCATTCTTTATCTTAATATCTTAATATTTGTTTGGGGTTGGCTTTCTTCCCTTTCATCTTTTTTATTGTACAGCAATCTTTCTCCTCAAACCTACCACCTTTCTCTTTTCTTTCCTTCTTACTACCTCTTCCTCCCCGTCTTCTTCTCCTCCCTACTTCCTCTTCCTTTCTCTTTCTCCTCCTCTCTTCCTCCCTCTCTTACCCTCTCTCCTACTCTAATTTCCCTTCCCTTCCTTCATCCCTCTCTATTGCTGTATCCTTTTATGCATATGGACTACTCAGAGGGCTGAAAAAGTTATTTTTGACTGGTCCTCGCACTTTTGACCAGTCCTCAAATTTACGACTGTCTTCACAATTTATGTTTTTGCCCTATCTTGTCACCATGGTGAAGAGAAGCAGTTGTGAAATGAGTAACATGGTTGTTAAGAAAGCTGCATGGGCATAAATGTGAGGATGGTCATAAGTGTGAGGACCGGTCAAAAGTGCGAGGCCCAGTCATAAATGACTTTTTTCAGCCCTCTGGGTAGTTCTTTTGTGCATATGGACTACTCAGAGGGCTGAAAAAGTTATTTCTGACTGGTCCTCGCACTTTTGACCAGTCCTCGAACTTACGACTGTCCTCACATTTTACGTTTTTGCCCTATCTTTGTCACCATGGTGAAGAGAAGCAGTTGTGAAATGAGTGACATGGTTGTTAAGAAAGCTGCATGGGCATAAATGTGAGACTGGTCATAAGTGTGAGGATCGGTCAAAAGTGCGAGGCCCAGTCAGAAATGACTTTTTTCAGCCCTCTGAGTAGTCCTTTTGTGCATATGGACTACTCAGAGAGCTGAAAAAGTTATTTTTGACTGGTCCTCGCACTTTTGACCAGTCCTCGAACTTACGACTGTCCTCACATTTTACATTTTTGCCCTATCTTGTCACCATGGTGAAGAGAAGCAGTTGTGAAATGAGTGACATGGTTGTTAAGAAAGCTGCACGGGCATAAATGTGAGGATGGTCATAAGTGTGAGGACCGGTCAAAAGTGCGAGGCCCAGTCAGAAATGACTTTTTTCAGCCCTCTGAAAAAAGTCTATGCACATAGCCACCCCCACCCGGTCACATGACGAGCTAGCCACGCCTACACAGTCATGTGACCACCTAGCCATGCCCACCCAATCACATGATTGCCAAGCCTCACCCCCAACTAAGCCACGCCCACAGAACCTGTTGTTAAAAAAATGAATCCCACCACTGGTGAAAGGGCCTCATAAGTGGAATAGCCTAGGGCCTCTTTTCATCTAAATCCGGCCCTGGTTGAGCAGGATGCCTAATTTACATCAATAGGAGCCATAACTGGTAAATAAATCAATTAAGTCATCTCTAAAATATTTGTGGAATCCCACTCTTGGGGAAGAAGTGGGATGAGTTGGTCTTTGATGTCAATATTTACCGGTAGTTCTATAATGAACATGACATCTGCCACAGTGTTAGAAATTCACAATAGGATTCAGTGTCCCATGGGGAGTGTCAGCAAGTACCCCACTGCCTTTTCCTGTTTTCTTCCAGTCTATGAAGAGAGCAGGCATAATATCTCATTTTAATAGAAAAATAACTATTAGCCTTACTCCTAAATACTGTATTGGTATGGAAAACAAAAGTTATAGAAAACCTTGAGGCTTGCATTCACCCATTTCATGCAAAATTTTGAACTGCCATGTAGCCTTGTTAATTTGCCAATTAAAGCAGTTTCTATATTTGGTCCTAGAAAACAGACTTGAAGAAAACTATAATCAAATACAGAGAAAGAAGCAACAGATGCCAGCAATTGATAAGTATGGGAGGGGAGAAACAGGGTTAATAGCCCATACAGTTGTACCAAATAAGCATAAGCTTTTTCTCTAAGCGTTCTCCAAGAGAACTTTATTTCCTGGAGGTTCTGGGGAAGGGGCTAAACCACTCAAAATTCAAGACAATGCTAAACCTCACCTCCACACTTTTAAAGAATTAGAAGTTGCTCATTGGTAATATTGAGCATTTTTATTTCCCAATACCAAATTTTCACCTATGATACATCTCAGTTTGATAAGATCCATATAGATCTGTAAAGGTGCAATTAATATGATACACTGGCAGAGTAAATTGATTGAGTCAAAGAGAATGATTATTTGATAGATCAGATTGTCTGAAGTCAGATTTTGTACTGGCATAGCTTAAATGTGAAAGCAAGTGTTAGAAATAATACTGGGAGCCTAAAATGTTCAGAGAGAGCCTAACTACTCTATTCTGCATGTCAAATTAACCACCCAATAGTGAACTCTCTCTGTAATATGTTCACTGTTTGGCAAGCTGCCACACCACAAGGCTACCCATACAACCTTCTAAAAAAATAAAAACTTGTTATTCTAGGGCAGCTTTTTGAAAATAGATTCTGTCGAAACCAAAAAGAAATGTGTAGAATATGCAGGCTGAGAAAACAAGGTAGTGGATGTCAGTTTTGATTTAAATAGTCCTCAACTCCACTCACTCTGGCACTAAACCATGCCAATGTAAGGCAAAGGACTTCAGATCATAAACTAAGACAAGTCAATAAAGACTATTACACAGGCTTTTTAACTCTGATGGAAATGTCATATTTATTTATTCTTTTCTACCTTGCTTTTCCAGCCAAAGGAGATGGAATCTCATAAGTAACATTGCAGGCTATTCTTGTAGGTATTAGAAATGCCAGCAGAATTTGATAAAGACAGTAGGAACATCCCTACTGAGATTTACGATCTTCCAGAGTTTTCTGTATTCTGGACCTTCTTTAACCTAGAGTTTTCTGGGTATCATGGCTGTGCTAGCTGCGGATGATGGAAATGCTAGTTCAGTACATCTATAGGGCACCAACTAGGGAATCTGGCCTGCAATTTCCTTCTTTGTGTAGTATTACATTGTAAGTCTTTCATTTCCTTCTTTGAGGTGATTTTTTTGAATTCAAAATTCAAGAATGGTGACACATTTATTTATTTATTTATTTGTATTTATTTATTTATTTTTATTTATTTTATTTCTATACCGCCCTTCTCCCGAAGGACTCAGGGCGGTGTACAGCCTAATTAAAAACACAAAGATAGACAAAATTTAAAAATAATTAAAATTATTAAATAATAGGCCCAATTTATAAAATCCCAAATTTAAAATCCCATTTAAAACCAATTAAAATCTTTACATTGATAGCCCAGCCTGGCGGAACAACATGGTTTTGAGGGCATAGCGAAATACACGGAGATCAGAGATTTTACGAATTTCTGGGGGCAGTTCATTCCAAAGGGCAGGGGCTCCCACAGAGAAGGCCCTCCCCCTGGGTGTCACCAGCCGACATAATTTGGCCGATGGCACCCTGAGGAGACCCTCTCTGTGGGAGTGAACTGGCCGGTGGGAGGCTACTGGTGGCAGAAGACGGTCTCAAAGGTACCCGGGTCCTGTGCCATTGAGCGCTTTAAAGGTGGTAACCATCACCTTGAATTGCACCCGGAAGACCACTGGGAGCCAGTGCAGCTCGCGCAGGAGGGGTGTCACGTGGGCACAATGAATTGCACCCATAACCACCCACGCGGCCGCATTCTGGACCAGTTGGAGCCTCCGGGTGCTTTTCAAGGGGAGCCACATGTAGAGAGCATTGCAGTAGTCCAGTCAGGAGGTGACAAGGGTGTGAGTGACTGTGTGCAAGGCGTCGCGGTCCAGAAAGGGCCGCAACTGGCAGATCATGTGAACCTGATAAAAAGCCCCCCTGGCCACGGCCGTCATATGTTCTTCTAAAGACAGCCATGCATCCAGGAGGATGCCCAGATTGCGGGCCCTCTCTGTGGGGGGTAAAGACTCACTCCCAATAGACAGCGATGGCACCAGCTGACTATATCGCAGCGCCAGGAACCACAGCCACTTGGTCTTGGAGGGGTTGAGTCTGAACCTATTTCTCCCCATCCAGACCCGCACGGCCTCCAGGCAGTGAGACATCACATCAAGGGCATCGTTGGGGTGGTCTGGGGTGGAGATGTACAGTTGAGTATCATCAGCGTACAGATGGACTCTCACCCCAAAACCATGGATGATCTCACCCAGCGGCTTCACATAAATGTTGAACAGAAGGGACCCCTGTGGCATTCCCCATGCAAGGCACCTCAAAGTCGACCTCTGCCCCCCTGTCAACACAAACTGCGAGCGGTCGGAGAGGAAGGAGGAGAACCACCGCAAAATGGTGCCCCCTATTCCTAACCCCCTCAACCGCTGCAGCATGATACCATGGTTGATGGTATCAAAAGCTGCTGAGAGATCTAACAGGACCAGGACAGAGGAGCAACCCTTGTCCCGAGCTCTCCAGAGATCATCCACCAATGCGACCAATGCCGTTTCTGCGCTGTACCCCTGCCTGAAGCCCGACTGGTACGGGTCCAGATAGATAGCTTCATCCAGGTGCCTGGGCAGTTGTCATGCCACCATACTCTCAACAACCTTTGCCACAAAACGAAGTTTGGAGACCGGACGGTAGTTGGCTAATTCAGCCGAGTCCAGGGAAGGCTTCTTGAGGAAGGGCCTCACCACCACCTCTTTCAAGGCAGCGGGAAAGGCACCCTCACTCAGAGAAGCACTTATAATCCCCTGGAGCCAGCCTCGTGTAACCTCCCGGGAGGCCAGTACCAACCAGGAGGGACACGGGTCCAATAAACATGTGGCGGCACTAATCCTACCCAGAACCCTGTCCACATCCTCGGGAGCCACAGGATCAAACTCCTCCCAGATAATGTTCTCAAGACCTACCCTCGTCTCCTCCCCTGGACACACCCAGTCAGAGTCCAGGCCTTCCCGAATCCGAGCGACTTTATCATGCAGGAATTGCACAAAATCCTCAGCTCGACCCTACAAGGGATCTTCCTGCATTCCCCCCCCCCACCCGAAGAAGGGAGTGGGTCACCCTAAACAAAGCGGCTGGGCGGTTCTCTGCAGATGCGATAAGAGTGGAAAAATAGTTAGATTTTGCCGCTTTTATCGCCACTAGGTAGGTCTTGATATAAGACCTCACCAGTGTCCGATCGGAATCGGATTGACTAGTCCTCCAAATGCTCTCTAGGCGTCTTTTCCGATGCTTCATCTCTCTCAGCTCCTTGGAGAACCAAGGAGCCAATTGAGGTCAGCATCGGGTCAGAGGTCACAAAGGCACAATGCGGTCCAAAGCCTCGGCGGCCGCCCTCTCCCAGGCAGCCACCAGGTCTTCAGTCGAATCGTGTGCCAGGGTCTCAGGAAATGGCCCAAGCTCCATCAGGAACCTTTTGGGATCCATCAGGCGCCTGGGACAGAACCATTTAATCGGTTCCGTCTCCCTGCGGCAGGGGGAAACCGCAGGAACGTCCAAGCGAAGAAGGGAATGATCTGTCCATGACAAGGGTTTAATGTCTAAATCCCCTCTACCAAGATCATTCAACCACTGACCAGAGACGAAAATCAAGTCCAGAATGTGTCCCCTGTGTGAGTGGGGCCCTGAACTAATTGGGTCAGGTCCATGGCTGCCATGGAAACCATGAACTCCCGAGCCACCTCTGACACCTCACCTGCAGATGGCAGGTTGAAATCCCCCATGACAATAAGTCTGTAATAAGTGAATATACAATCAAAACCACAGGTCTTTTTTGGGGGACTTGGGGGACTTAATGGACAAACAAATATAAACATCTAATAGAATTTTGCTTTTATGTATGATAAATACCACAAGACTTTTGTATGCTCGAAGGTGGAAGCACTTCAAATATCTAAAATGGAAGAATTGACGGGGAAGCTGGTAGAACTGGCAGAGATGGCAAAATTGACAACCTTGATGAAAACAAAGTCTTTGCCAAATTTTATTTCTACTTGGTAATCATTTTTGGATTTTTTGTAAGAAATGGAAAGAAAGGAAAAATTGATTTTGAGATTAGAATTAGAATTATATGGAATTATGGAAATGTAGACAATTATTAAATTTAGAATAGGTGTTTCATGCACATTACTTATATCTGTACCACAGAAATTTGGAAATAACTTTTTCTATTTTTCTTTTTTTCCTCTTTCTTCCTTGCACTTTCACTTTTTTCTTTCCTGAGCTTTTTCTTTTTTTCAATACTTCCAGTATTTTCAATGCTTTTTCCTATTTTGACAATAAAATCAATAAAGCATGCATACACGCATGCATGTACCCACACCCACAGAGGAATAGCTGATGTAAAGTTTGAATATATAAATGCAGTTTTGCTTGCAGGATATTAATCCTGCTAAATTCTTTAATAGCATTGTTGAATTATTGCATGATATACATGCCTCTTAAAACACAGGCAGCAACACCATCATGGTAATTTCCTGGCAACTCCAGTCCTGCAGTATGACAACCACACCATCTACAGCTATCTTCTGCCACACTCTTGATGCCTGCAATGTCATTAATGCTGCCTATGTTTTTCTGGGTCCTATCAAATTCCTCTTCTGCAGTTTGCTGTCAGTGAGTCTATCTCTCCTAGTGTTGGATTTACTTCGTTCATTTCTGTGAGCTATTGATCACCAGCAACATGTTCAGTTATTTAAAAATAAAGCAAATTGCTGATCTGTGGATGTGAGAAGTTATTTCCAGTCAAATTATAGGGCCAGATATTTTTCACTATGACTGAAAATATTCCTTATAGGCAAGAAGGGCTTTCTGTGTCAAGAATTGTGTAGAATCCCAGGTAAATCATATCCTAGTCTGGAGAGAATTAATGAAGAGCAGATGGGGAAACAGCCAACTCTTGAGCAGTTGCTAAAGGATGATTCTTTGTTAGACTGCCAAAATACAATAAGTATTACTTAAGTATATGAAGAGTACTTTAAGAATTCAGGAGCATCTTTTAGAAATACCATATTAGTTTGAATATCTTTCTGGTCCTCTTCCTCTACAGAATAGCAATATGTTTGTGTGATGGGAACAAATACGTTCTTGGTCTGCTTTGGAATATATTCTTTGATTTTAAATTCAGACTTTTCTTGGAGAAAGCTCTAGAACAGTGGTTCTCAACCTTCCTAATGCCGCGACCCTTTATTTATTTATTTATTTATTTGTTTGTTTGTTTATTTATTTATTTATTTTATTTTATTCAGCTTATATGCCGCCCTATCTCACAATGGACTCAGGGCGGCTCACAACAATAAAACACAAGCCACAATAAAAATAAAGACTAAAATCTAAAAAATTTAAAATTAACCCATTAAAACCCTTAAAACCCCGTCATCAGACCAAGTCAAGGGATTTGAAAAGCCAAGTTTTTAATTCCCAGCGGAAGGTGCAAAGGTCAGGCGCTAGTCAGAGCTCCAAGGGTGAGCGCCCCAACCGAGAAGGCTCTACCCCTGGGGGCTGCCAGCCGCCACTGTCTAGCCGACGGCACCCTGAGTAGGCCCTCTCTATGGGCACGAACCAGGCGATGGGATGTTGTTGCTGGCTGTAGGTGGTCCGCCAAATATCTTAGTCCTAAGCTATGAAGGGCTTTATAGGTCAACACCAGCACCTTGAATCTCACCCAGAGGGCAACTGGTAGCCAATGCAAACCGCGCAGGAGGGGTGTAACATGGGAGTATCGGGATTTTCCCATCACAACCCGCGCGGCTGCATTTTGCACCAGCTGAAGCCTCCAAGTGGTCCTCAAGGGCAGCCCCACATAGAGAGCATTGCAGTAGTCAATCCGTGAGGTGACCAGCGCATGAGTAACTGTGCATAGGGCATCTCGATCCAAGTAGGGACGCAACTGGCGCACCAGACGTATCTGGGCGAATGCCCCCCTGGTCACGGTCGTTATCTGGTCTTCTAAGCTCAACCGTGAATCCAGAAGGACGCCCAAGTTGCGCACCCTGTCTACAGGGGGCAAAACTTCACCCCCTATAGTCAGCGATGGCACCTCTCCCCTGAACCGAGATGCCGGTACCCACAGCCACTCGGTCTTGGCCAGGTTGAGTTGCAATTTGTTTCTACCCATCCAGACCCATACCACTTCCAGGCACCGGGCCATCACATCGAGGGCATCATTGGGTTGGTTCGGGGTGGATATATAAAGCTGAGTATCATCAGCGTATTGATGATACCTCACCCCAAAACCACGGATGATCTCCCCTAGCGGTTTCATATAGATGTTGAACAGGAGAGGCGAGAGAACTGACCCTTGAGGCACCCCACAGGTGAGGGGCCTCAAGGTCGATCTCTGCCCCCCGCCAACACCGCTTGCGTTCGACCCAAGAGGTAGGAGGAGAACCACTGTAAAACAGTGCCTCCCACTCCCAACCCCTCGAGGCGACACAGCAAGATACCGTGGTCGACGGTATCAAATTTAATACAGTTCCTCATGTTGTGGTGACCCCCAACCAGGGGTGGGTTCTAAATTTTTTTTACTACTCGTTCTGTGGGCATGGCTTATTTTGTGGGTGTGGCTTGGAGGTCATGTGACTGGGTGGGCGTGGCTAGCTGGTCATGTGACTGGGTGGCCATGGCTATGTGTATAGGGACTACTCAGAGGGCTGAAAAAAGTCATTTTTGACAGGTCCTCGCACTTTTGACTGGTCCTCAAATTTATGACCATCCTCACATTTATGCCCGTGCAGCATTCTTTTTTTTTTATTGTAAAAGTTTTACAATTACATTTTCACCCCATTTTCACCCCCCTAACCCTCCCCAAACTCCCCAACCCACCCTCCCAAACCCCCCTGACCCTCCCCTATCTGCCTGCCTAATTTTCCAACGTGCAAAGCCAACAGCCTGCTTTGCTTTCAGTTTCGTTTTTCAGCATAGCTAGGGGAAAAAAAATCTGCTCCAGCAAGCAGCAGAGCCCTGAGCAAAAGAGCTGAGAGCAAATCAGCTGAGAGTCGGGAGCCGATCTAATCAAGGGCTAATTAGCCTATGCTGAAGCTCCGCAAGCCAATAAAATTACAAAAAAACACTGAACCATTTGTTAAATTGCTGGCTCGCCCGCCCCTCGCCCACCACTATTTATTGGCAATAAATAGTGGTGCGGAGGGGTGGGGCAAGCCAGCAATTTAACAAATGGTTCAGCGGAACCCCCTAGAACCGGCAGAATCCCACCACTGGCTATAGGGCAGCCCTTTGAAGCCCCGTGGCAAGAATTTAAACAGTTTTTTTTCCTCTAGCCATCAGCTGGGACTCAGGAGGCAGCAATAGATTGGGAGTGGGCGGGGTAAGCGAATGGCCAGCGATCCAACAGAGCAGAGAGTGAGGGTGAGTGAAGGCATGGGGGGGCGAGAGAGGGCTTTGGCGACCCCTGTGAAATGGCCGTTCGACCCCCAAAGGGGTCGCGACCCCCAGGTTGAGAACCACTGCTCTAGAAGATCATCCAGGGCTAGAATGTGAGGCACTGCCAAGAGAGGTGGGGAGAATTAATGATGTGGAGAAGAGATTATACTGGATCTCAATCTAGAAAATATTGTTTGTTTAAAGTTTAGAGACAAGTGATCCAGAATGATTATCTGGATCATAGAAAGCATTGTGGACTCTCTCCTCCACTTTTTCATCAAGAGCTGGAACAAATGGTTCTATTATTTGTCTTCCCTTACAATGCCAGAAAAGTTTGGAGAGAAAATTTATTTTCAGGAAATGTGCAGCAAGTATTATGTACCTTAGTGCATATGGGTGTCAACTGATCCAGCTTAAATAGACACAGGCTGTTCCTGGTCTGCTGAGGGTCATTTTCTAAAGCCATTGCACTAGACACCATCACATTAGTCTTCAATCTTTGAACTATTGCTCTCTAGAGCTAAGGATTTGTTCCCTAAAATGCAGACTTTGTTTGAAGCTCTGGGAATGGGCTCTGCCACAAAAATACTGCATTCTAGCATTATCAGTGCTTGTAGAGAAGGTTTGAGCATTTCCACACAATTATTAGGTTAGTAGATTATATAGTCAATTAGGTTAAACACTTGTTTAAAACCCAGCATCAGAAACCATGTTAGAGGCTTTTTAAAGGATGGAAAAAGAGAATATTATTTCAATGGGTCTGGGTCTCTAGTCCCAGTGTATCTTTAAAATGATTATCCTAACCCAAAAATGCCATTTTAATAACTCTTAACTTGAGATTTCTTCTTTATTTCTGCCAGTTATATATCTGATACAAGTTTATTCTTGGGCTTGATTCAGACCAATTTGGAAGACCTCTTTTCAACTCAGTTATTAGGATACTGTTTTAATTTAAATTAATGATAATTTTCACAGAAAGCAAGAGAACTCAGGGAATAACAATTTAATTTGTCAGAATTAGATGTTGAAGGAGAAGGGGAAAGTAGAAGCCTGGAGGAATTGCAAGAGGAAGAAGAGGTAGAGGAAAGGAGAGAAGGAAAGGTGGGAAAGAAGGGTGGCGGAACACGAAAAGTTGAGGAATTAACAGCACCTCAGAGGGAGATAAGACAAACAGCTAAGAAGGCCACAACAGCAGGAAAGTAAAAACTTAGGTGAGAAAAGGAGATGGGGGAATTAGTAAGTTTGATACCTGTAAATATTAACGGTTTAAATGCTCCTAATAAGCGTAGCAGGATTTTGAACAAATTAAGAAAGGCTAAGTATGATATTGTTTGCGTGCAGGAGACCCATATAAAAAAAGATCAAAACCATTTGTTAGAATGCCGGGCGTTGGGTAAAACTTATACCTCATTAGCAGGTCAAAAAAAAAGAGGGATAGTGGTATATGTACGACATCATTTGCAATCCCAACAGGTTTTTGCTGACCAGGAAGGCCGGGTTCTCATGCTTGAAATAGAAATTGCCCAATGGAAGTCTTTATTGGTTTGTATTTATGCCCCTAATGACAATCGGAGGACTTTTTATCAAAACTTATATGTTAAACTGGGGGAACTGGAATATGAACATGTCTGTCTAGTGGGGGATTTCAATGCTGTAACGGATAGAATGCAAGGAAGGTTGAAGGATATTAAGAGAACATTACCAAAAATATGTAATGATTTAAGGGAGGAATTTAGATTGCAGGATATATGGAGGTTGAGAAATCCCAATAAAAATCAATATACTTATTTCTCTCCTAGACACCACTCGTGGACCCGAATAGATATGATATGGATGTCTCTTGAGTTGAGGGGGCTGGTCTCGGAAGTGGAAATAGGGCCCAACCAGTGGGCAGACCATAACCCACTATTAGTAACTTGGAAGATCCCACATTGTAGGAAGGGTAGATGGAGAATGAATATAGGTATTTTGAGAGATGAAGAATTTATGAGTAAATTTAAGGAGTTACATCTTTTTTTTTCAGGAAAATAAGAAAGAGAATACTTCAATATACAATACATGGGATACGGTTAAGGCAGTGATGAGGGGATGGTTAATCAAATATATGATTGATAAACGTAGGGCGGGTAAGAAACACTGAGACAACCTCTTGAATAAATTACAATGGGTGGAAGAAAGGATGCAAAATGGATTAACCCAGACAACATTGATAGAGGAAAGGGATTTCTGGCAACACCAGATTAAATTATTAGATCAAGAGGAATTAGCAAATAAAATAAAGTGGAGTGAAATGTAGTGGGTTCCAATAAGCCAGGCAACTCCTAGTGACTTCAGCATCTCTTTATTACATGGTAAAAGCAGTAGAAAAAGGCTAAAACAAGCTTAAGCTAACCAGAAACAGACCCAGAATATATACTGTTAAGGCTGCTGTTACAGGTTGGCCACAGGGTGGAGTAATTGACCAGCCAAAGCTGATTGGGCCTAAAACCCCGGCCAGCTGTAGGTAGAACAAATGACCACCGGGCGGGGCCGTTGCAACTCGGAAGCACAGGCAAGCCGATCCCAAGACACAACACTCCTCCCCTCTAAGTGCGAATTGCCCCGCAGACATAGTCTTTAAGGTATGTGGGCAACCGCCGTTCTCGACACGACCTACGTGGCAAGATCTTTTCTGGGGAGGTAGCCCCCTCCCCAGTAGTAGTTGGAGTTTTAGCCACTAGAGGTTCCGCAATCCCATCCACCGGCCCCGTCTCTGGCTGAGATCGACTGGCCTCCAAACTAGCAGGGATTTCCAACCTTGCCGGTTCTTGCTCCAGCCCTATAGGACTGGGTAGGGCAAGTTCCCGCTGTGACTCTGGGAGGTGCGGATACTCCAACACTTCCGTCTCCTCCTCTGGAGGGATTACCCTCTGCCTCAACTGATCAATGTGACGTCCCCAGATGGCCCCCCGCTCTGTGGAAACCTCATATGAGGTGGGCCCCTTGACCCGTACCACATAGCCAGGCAACCAAACCGGGCCAATTCCATAGTTCTGAATATATACTGGGTCCCCGGGGAAGAACCCCCTGGGTACTCCCCTATTCTCCATATTGGGCCTTAGAATGGGTGCCCTATCGGGATGGAGCCTATCTAATAAGGTGGTAGGCCTTCGCCCCATAAGCAGTTCGGCAGGACTATAACCCGTCGCTGTACAGGGGGTAGTATGCTGTGCAATTAGAAATTGGGCTAAACGATGTTGTAAGTCCCCATCCCCCAATCGCCTGAGCCCCTCCTTGGCCGTACGCACCATACGTTCGGCCTGACCATTCGTGGCAGGATGGAACGGCGCCGACCGTATGTGTCGGATACCGTACTTCCGAGTGAACTCTAAGAACTCCCTTGACGTGAAAGCTGTACCATTGTCTGACACCAGCGTATCAGGCAATCCAAAAGTGGCAAACAGCTTTCTCAGAGCTCTGACCGTAACGGCCGTAGACGTGGTGGACACGGGGACAACTTCTAACCATTTCGAGTGGGAATCCACCACTATAAAGAACATTTGTCCCCGTACTGGCCCAGCAAAATCTACATGGAGACGGGACCATGGTTTCCGGGTGTCCTCCCATGTCTGCCCTGGAGCGCGGGGTGGAACTGGACGTGACTCCTGACAGGGCCCACAACCCCGAACCCACGTCTCAATTTCTTTATCGATCTTGGGCCACCACACATAACTTCGGGCAAGGGCTTTCATTCGCACTACCCCGGGGTGTGCTTCATGTAGCGCTTCCATGACCCGTTTGCATAGCGGGGGTGGAACCACCACCCTGCACCCCCACAACAGACACCCCTTGTACACTGATAACTCCCCTTGCTTCTCAACATATGCCGTAAACTCTGGACCCGGCTTGGCCTCCGGCCACCCCCTCCCCACCCAGTCCAGGACCCGGGAGATGACTCGATCCCTAGATGAGTATTTTGCAATGTCCTTGGCGTGGAGGGGTGCATCTGGAAGGTCCTCCAGGAGCATTACTGCATAAGCCAGGGCAGGGTCAGGCCCACTCTCTGGTAATGGAAGGCGACTCAGCGCATCAGCATGCCCCATGGCTTTACCCTTCCGATATACCAGAGAGTACTGATACCCAGCCAGAAATATGGACCACCTAAGAACCCGGGGTGAGAGTACCTGTGGCATCTGGCGATCGGGTGCAAAAAGTCCCAACAACGGCTTATGATCTGTTAAGATGGTGAAGGGCCTGCCGTAAAGGAAATCATGGAACTTTTTTACCCCCTTTACTATCGCTAGGCCCTCCTTATCTATTTGGGCATAGTTCCGTTCAGCTGCCGAGAGGGTCTGTGAAAAATACGCTACTGGAACCTCCTTCCCATTCGGCAACACATGGCCCAAAACGGCCCCTACCCCATAAGGGGATGCATCACATGCTAAAACCACCGGAAGCGACTCATCAAAATGGGCCAACACATTGTTAGAAATCAATAAGTTCTTGGCCGCCCGAAACGCTGCTTCCTGCCGCGGGCCCCAAGTCCACTTGGCCTGTTTGTCCAGGAGTCTATGAAGGGGTTCCGCGACCGCAACCTTGTGAGGTAGAAAGGCATGATAAAAGTTTAAAAGGCCGAGGAATGCTTGCAATTCTGCCTTACTCGTGGGGGCAGGTGCATCACAGATTGCCCGTACCTTCTCTGGTGCCGGGTGGATACCACTGGCGTCAACCGTAAACCCCAGAAAGTCCACTCGCTCCACCCCCAAAAGGCATTTTTCTTGTTTAACTTTCAGTCCTGCCGCCTGAAACCTTTGCAACACAGCTCGCAGTCGGGCGATGAATTCTGACGACGTCGGGGCGGAGATTAGCACGTCGTTGAAAAAAGGCGTTACTCCCGGCAACCCTTTCAAGAGTGAGTCCATTAAGTTCTGAAAAATCCCGGGTGCGACACTAACCCCAAATTGTAGTCTTTTCACCCTAAAAGCACCCCTATGTGTAACGATCGTCTGTGCGTCGGCCGTCGCCTCATCAACCTGCAGCTGTTGATATGCCTGGGCCAAGTCCAGCTTGCCGAAGACTTTAGCCCCCGCTAACGTGGCCAGGACGTTTTGAATGACCGGAACTGGATAGGCGTGGTCGGGCAACGCCTTATTGAGGGTGCATTTATAATCCCCACAGAGGCGGACCGCCCCATCCGGCCTCACTGGGGTCACAATTGGGGTTTCCCAAGACCCGTGAGGAACCGCTTCCAAGACTCCTTGGGCAACCAACCGGTCCAACTCAGCTTCGATCTTAGGCTTCAAAGCCAGGGGGACCCGGCGTGCCTTAAGTTTGATGGGCCTCACAGCCGGGTCCAACTGAAGGGAAATTGGAGGGCCATTATATAACCCCAACGAGCCATCAAATACAGTCGGGAACTCCGCGCAGACCTTTACCAAGTCCGGGTCTGCAGTTCTAATCATGTTCACCCCGGTCACCTCAATACCTAGAGGGCCCATCCAATTCCTGCCTAATAAGCTTGTATACGGCCCTTCAGTTATAAACAATTCGAGGTTCTGTCGGACCCCCTTGAATCCAACCTCAAATGTTCCAACCCCCTTCAACGCTATAGGATTTTTCTGGAAGTCATTTAACTTGAATGGGGGGGCTTCAAGTGAGGACAACTTTCCGGGGCAAATACTCCGGAGTGTTTTAGCCAAAATAATGGACACGGGGGATCCCGTGTCCAAAAACATGGGACACGCTGTGCCCTCAATGTTAACTACTACCCTGATGGAACTCGGGGCTTCTGAGCTAAGGCTGTATACTTGCAAGAGTTCATACTGAGGCCGGGCCACGTCCACTTCGACGTTTGCCGTCTGTCTCCGTCGCGGACTCCGGCTCTGCTCTCGACCCCCCTTAGCTCGACATGTGCGGGCAATGTGTCCCAACTTTCCGCATCGCCGACACTTAGCGTCCCGGAACCGGCAAGTCCTCCATAGATGATCCCCACCACAGCTGCCACACTGATGTCCCATGGCCTCCGACGCGTTGTTCCGAACCGTTCCTCCGCCGGCCCAAGGGGCACTCCCACGCCTTATCAATCGCACGTCCTCCCTTCCCGAGTCGGAATCCTCTGCGGGGCTCTCCTGATGAAACCCCACCCAACTGGGTGTCGGCATGGTTCCTCCCTTCCGGGCCTCTGGGGCCGTCTCCTCAGCCGCGATAGCGATGGCCAGGGCATCTTCCATCGTAAGATCTTTTTTTGAACAAAATTTCCTCAACAACTTCTTGTCCGTCTGTCCACATATAAACTGGTTAAATAAAGCCTCATTCAAGTCATTAAATTCACACCAGCAAGCCAATTTGCGCAACTCTGCCAAAAACGTTGTGGCTGGCTCGGCAACCAAACGCTTACGATTAAAAAACTCTACCCGCCGAGACACCAACGTTGGTTTAGGTGCTAAATGGGCCGTAATAACGCCCACCAGGTCAGAGTAGGGGAGCTGATCCACTTTCCTTGGGTGCACAAGGCTAACTGCTAGCCCACACAAGTCATTTCTGCAGCAATTCAAGAACCAGTCTCGCCGTGCACCCTCATCGATAATGCCATAGCACCGGAAAAAGGACTCCAGCCGCGCTTGGCATATTTCCCACGTATCCGGGCGGCGTATGTCAAACTCCGACAATGCCGCCGCACCAGCCAACCCCAACTGGGGGGGCGGGATGGCAAGGGCACCTGCATGCAAGATGGCAGACGTACCGGTGTTACTGGAAGTGCTCGTAGTTTCCCTCGAGGAGCTCATTGCCTTCAGCCTGGAGCAACCGCCGGCTCTGAATTGCTAGATGCGTGGGCTGGTGCAGCGTGGTCTCGTGCCGAGCTGCGATGCCGTGCAACGCTGAAGAAGCCGCTTCCTTCAATATCCCACCTTCGTCGCCAGTGAAATGTAGTGGGTTCCAATAAGCCAGGCAACTCCTAGTGACTTCAGCATCTCTTTATTACATGGTAAAAGCAGTAGAAAAAGGCTAAAACAAGCTTAAGCTAACCAGAAACAGACCCAGAATATATACTGTTAAGGCTGCTGTTACAGGCTGGCCACAGGGTGGAGTAATTGACCAGCCAAAGCTGATTGGGCCTAAAACCCCGGCCAGCTGTAGGTAGAACAAATGACCACCGGGCGGGGCCGTTGCAACCCGGAAGCACAGGCAAGCCGATCCCAAGACACAACATGGAGTAAACAAATTTTTTTTGAAAGGGCGAACAAAACAGGAAAATGGTTGGTTTACCGGCTTAGGAAGGAGCAGGAACAATGGAGAATAGAAGGGCTGAAAGATGTAATTGGGAATCTTCATTGTACTAAGGAAGGCAAGAGAATGGTAGTCCAGGATTTTTTCACACAGCTTTATCAGAAAGGGGAGGAAAATATTTGTGAAATTCGGAAATATTTGGAAAAGACAGACTTGCCTAAAGTCTCGGAAGCAATGAAGGATATTCTTAATGTGGAATTTACGATGGAGGAAGTAGAAACAGTTATGAAAGCACAGGCGAATGGCAAAACCCCAGGTAGAGATGGCCTTCCAGTTGAACTATACAAAATAATGTTTGACGTTGTAGGGAAACACATGATGGATTTATTCAATGCGGTTATGAAAGAGGCTCAGGTTCCAGTATCTTGGACAGAGGCTTATATTTCTATTATTCCAAAAGAAGGAACTGACCTATCTCTTATTAAGAATTATAGACCTATATCATTACTAAATTCCGATTATAAGATATTTGCGGGGGTCCTTGCAGCCAGACTTAGCTGTTTCCTTAACCAATTCATTCATTTAGACCAAAACGGCTTCCTTCCTAATAGGTACTTACGAGGTAATCTTAGAATTATTATGAATACATTAGAATTTTTCAAAAATTTCCCAGATAAACAATTAGCTTTAATTTTTGTTGACGCCCAAAAGGCATTTGGCAGAATCAGTTGGGAATTTATGATTTCTCAATTGGAATATATGGAGTTTGGTGGGAATTTTATTCGGGCAATTCGAGCTATCTACTGGGAGCAGACTGCAAGAGTAATCATAGATGGAGAGGAAACGGAGAGGATCCAAATTTGTAGAGGCACAAGACAGGGATGTCCCCTTTCCCCATTGCTATTTGTATTAACTTTAGAGCCCCTGCTTAGAGAAGTGAGAGGAAATACGGAAATAAGAGGAATGAAGATTAGGCAGGAGGAAGTTAAAGTCCTGACTTACGCAGACGATCTTGTATTTATTTTGGATCAACCACTGGACTCGGGCCTGAAATTACTACGTTTGATTAGAGAGTATGGGAAGGTAGCGGGATTATTGATGAAGAAAAAACTAAAATCCTAGTGAAGAAAATGACTCAGATGCAAAGGCAACAGCTGGAGTAGTTAATGGATTTAAGAATGACAAATAAAATTAAGTATCTGGGTATATGGTTGACTGCCAGATGTTCCTCCATAAAGGAGGATAACTATCTTCCTCTTTACAACCAGATGCTCAGAGATCTAGAAAGATGGAAAAAATCTCCAGCTATCAATTTTGGGAAGGGTGGCAACCATTAAGATGTGTGTGTTACCCAAATGGCTATTTCTATTCCAAACAGCCCTGGTAAGGTTGAATAAAGAGTTTTTTACAAATTTGTATATCCAAGTTTATCTGGCAGGGAAAGAAGCTGCGGATTAGACTTAAAATGTTACAAGAGCCCAAAAACAGAGGAGGACTTGGACTCCCAAATTGGGAGCTCTATCACCAAGCAGCGAACTTGATTTGGGTAAAAGAATGGATGACCCTACAAAAGAGATGATTTTTGACATTTGAGGGAGCCAGTCTTCAACATGGCTGGCACTATTTTCTATGGCCAGGAGCGTCCGGCGACCCCAGACACTTTGATGATCACTATTTATGTAGGACTCTTGGGTACACTTGGGAAAAGATTAGACAAAGAGTATATTCAAAAGTTCCCTGTTGGATTTCGGTGCAGGAAGCTCAGATCTACCCGACATTGTATAAAGGGGGGAAAACTTTGACATATGAAGTCTTTTTGGATGTTCAGGGTAATCCGAAGTCACGAGAATTATTAACTCTTCAAGGATATAAGATAGACTGGTGGTCTTATTCCCAAGTGCACTCCAGGTATAAAAAAGATTTATATAAAGAAGGAATTTACCGTAAAAGACAAGAATTGGATAAGATCTTATTAGAAGGAGGGAAAGGGGTACTATCTAAATGTTACGCATATTTATTGTCTCTGCAGATAGGACAGGATGTAGTGAAGGATTGTACGATAGCGTGGGGGTGAAATTTTGGATATTCCCTTGACTTCCAGCAATGGGAACAGATTTGGCTGAAAAATATGAAATTAACCATGGCCTCTTCATACAAAGAAAACATATATAAAATGGTCTACTGTTGGCATCTCCCCCCTGCAAGACTAGCTAAAATGTTTCCTGGGACATCTTCCTGCTGTTGGAAATGCGGTTACAGTAATGGAACTTATTTTCACCAATGGTGGACCTGCCCGCAGGGGGTTAAATATTGGAAAAAAGTACAGCAATGGATTTTGGAAATTACACAGATCAATTTGGAATTAAGGCCCGAGATTTTCCTGTTGGGGGCAAAACCTTTGAATGTTAAATCAGTTATATGGTTCTTGTTGATTCACATTATTACTGCACCAAGATTAGCGTATGCGCAGGAGTGGAAAAATCAATACTTACCGATGGATTTGAAAATAATATATATAAATTAATGAGTGTGTGGAATCAGATAGATTAACTAGATTGATCAATGGTAAAAAAGATTCAGAATGTTATAACAGTTGGAAATTATGGTATGATTGGGTCCAGAAAAGGTGGGATAGAATAGATATATGATGATGTATATATATGATGGCAAGTATGTATGTATAAAGGAATGACTTTATATTTATGGACAATGTACTCACATTACACCATGGTGGCAGGTTTGTATATTTCATTTGTGTATTGGTGCATAGAATATATTAATAAAAATTATTATATATATAAAAAGAAATATGCTTGTGTTTGCAGGATGCCTTCCTGCCAGTGGAGGTCCCAGCCACCTCCCTATCTAAAGAGCGATCTGCCATTTGAGAATGTTGTATTCAGTGCGGGCAAGATGGCATCTGGAGCGTAGATAGGCCTTAAAGGAACCACGAGGCAGACCAAATGGTGGTGACTGTGCTGGTAAAAACCAGGCTAGCCAGCACACACGTGAGCAGGATGGATGCTGCTCGAGGGGCGGCTTGTATAGGTAAACCTAGATCGTGCCAGCTCCCAGCGCCGAAGGCCACACAGTCAAACAAGGCTAGACTGGTAGGCCACTTGCAGAGGCTTCAGTAAAGTGCACAAGGCCGCTTTGTTGTTGAGGGCTGCTGAGCTTTCCAATCCTCTTGGTGGTGGTTGAGCGGCAAAAAACAGTGAAAAGGCCTGTGCGGTGCTTCAAAGGGCCGCCGTACAGCTGATAGGTGGTAAAAACGCTGTGGGCGGCGGTGGCCAGGAGGCATGATTCCAGAGCTGCTGCCAGAATGTAGCTGCCCAAAATAGTTGGTGTATAGCTCTGGGAGCTGTCGCTGCCTCATTGGTGGCGTAGAGGGTCCAGAAGGTGCCCACCAAAGGTGAGGTGGCTGCGGCAAAACTGCTAAAATGGCGGTCGCGGAGTGAGCAATAAAAGGGCTGCTGATATACCAGTATGCTCCAAGACTGCTAGTTGACTGGTATGCTCCGGATGACTGCTGGTAGACCGGTATGCTTAGAAAGGCTAAGAAAGGCCTGGTAGACCGGTGCCTCTTGAGAATTCTGAAAAAATAGTCAAAAAACTAATGGTGAGATCAAACAGACATGGGCTGAAAGCCAGATCTGCAAGAGATGTTTCTCTCAGGCCGACTGAGTCGAAACTGGGCCTGAGAGGAAGAAGCAAGGGGTGTGGCTGAAAAACTATGACTCAGTCTCTAGGCAGATCTGACTGTAGCAACTCAAGTCTGGCTGATGCCATAGCCTCACTGGAGAATGTCTCCCATCTATTTTCTTTTTCATGAAAGACTGGAACAAAAATGAGTACAATTTATTTTATTGCTATTGTGGTTCTTCCTCCCCCCATTTATTCCCCAATTCCTTAACTTGCATTTTATTGCAAATGTATTAGGGTGGTACTGTCAGAGTGGGGAGGAAGACTGGATTAAGTACATAAGTGATGAAAGAAGTGAAAAAATATAAATAGTTAGACATTCAATAGTTTTGTGTTTTAATTTCAGTTACTTTATAGCATTGTCTTGACTCTAAGGATAGAATATTTCCTTCGGTCGACTTCTTGCTTGTGTCATATAACTGAGGGAAAAGAACAAGGAGATTTCTGCATATTATTGAAATTATTTATAAAATAAAAATGATAAAATTATTATTGAAAACTATGTACTTGGCTAGCTTAATTTCCTCTGGGATAATTTGGAGCTTGGATTTTGGTTGCTAAAGGTCTAGACCTAGTTGCTAGTATCAAAATGGTACTCTAATCCAGTTGGTCTTCTACTTCATCCCAAAACACCCAGCCAATGTATCTGAAGTCTAGGAGTTAACTCCTATACACTAGTTCTTTAAAACTTCTACTGGTACACTACACTGCCTGAATTCTAGAAGCATGCCAGAGGGAATAGCTTAAGAGTTTTCAACACTGATGTGTGATCAGGTTGAATTCTTTTACAAGCCGAAGGCCAAAAGGATGACTGTTGCTGGATGATTTACAACTAATTTAATTACTGGTTTTATATTAAACAGATGCAACATTTATTTTGGTATACCACAGTCTTCTAATTTTGGATCATATTAGTATTTTTAAAAGGCAGCTCTAATACTATTAGCAGATGGATGCATGTTATTGCAGTAGAGGGAACTGGAAACTCTCAATATACCTAGCTGTAAATATTTTTTGACATTTATTATCCTCACTTGAGTTCAGGTGCTAAAATACTTGAACTTAAAATGTGGCTGTAGTTGAAAAAAAAGATATTGTTCCTAATAATTTCTCAGGCAATGAGAGAGATCAAACACAGCAGGGAGATGAAATCTCTCTGTTTGTGAGACCTGTATTGAAATGACAAAATTTAGGTTAGCTTCCTGATGTCAAGCCACGTAGCTATTCAGATCTGCTCTGATAAAATAATAGATTATGGTCTTGTATTATGGTCCTGTACCTAGTAATGGAGATTTTTAAGTTAACTATTATGTACCTGAGAGCTTTGCTTGTCCTGAGGGAAATAGAAAGATTAAGTTAACCAGAAGATCATATCCTTTAGAAAATCTGTCCAATAAATAAGTGTTGAGTGTATGTAATACAGTGAATTTTAAGACTTATCTTTTAAGTTAATACATATTGCAGTAGTTTGGTTGATATGGTTGGTGGGAGATCATAAAATAGCACATCAGAGATCATTACCACAATCACCTATAAGGTAAACTACATTGAGAATGGATTGTAGGTATTATTGACTTGGAAGTTAACCTACATGATATAAGTCTGGATACTAAACTAGGTACAAGTCCCAGGAGATAACTAAAGGGGAAATAAGATGCCACTCATTAGCTGTTTAAGAATATATTCCCAAAAAATATCAATGATGCCCAAATTTTCTCCATGCTTGAAACTATAATCCTGTACACTGCCCAGAGTTGCTATATCAGTGAGATAGGACACACAGATATTTAATTAATTAATTAAATAATTCTAGCATTGTTCTGTCCCCCGTCCTCACACAGACAAATGCAGTATCAAACACGCCTGCCAATAATTTATTGTATAAACAGACCAGAATTCCTAGCAGACAAGAGTTCTGGCTAACTGTAAAATGCCTGCCAAGTCCAATTAGTACTCCCAAAAAGCAGGAGAGGCTTTATCTGCAGTCCGTTTCTAGAGCGACAAATTATCCACAAGAGTTTAGTCCAAAATATATCTGAGCTGAAGTGCAGGATTCACGATGTGGCTCTTTAGAGTTTAAACTTTTGTCTGTCACAAAGCCAGCCGAACAATCACACCCCCTTTCATCCCTTGTGGGGCGTGGCTCAGTGACTCAGCTCAATCCCTGGCCTCCCACGCCTCTTCCTTTGCTGCGCATACTTCTCCCTCTGATGCTGCCTGGGATCAAGCCAGGATTCATCATTATCACTCTCTATCAATGGGTGCTCCGAAATGCCTTCCTCCTGGCCCATCCCAGGCTGTTCCTCCTGGCCTTTGGATGGAACCTGAGGCATTGCCAGAGAAGAGAGGAGAGGAGGGTCCTGGAGAGGGAGGCTGTTACAAAATGGGGTTGAGGGGTACCCCGGACCGTGAACCAGCTCATGAGTAAACACACTGAGACTGAAATAATTCTGACAGAGGTGTCTTGTGTAAAAATATAATTTACTTCAAAACATTTAAAAAGCACTATGTCTTTAAGAAAGCACATTAAAAACAAAGTCTTATCTGGGTATGTGAAGCAAGGCTATCTCCCTAGATCCCTCTCCACAATACCGAAACAGTTCACAAAAGAATAAAGCTAGCATGAAGGTAAGCAGCTTCGGCGTCGATACATCATCAAGGCAATCATAATGGGGGCAGCACAAGCTTCACAGCTAAAAGTCACCTGAAGTAAAAACAGTTCAAACAGCAAACATTGCTTGAAGCTTGTGGGAGGAAGAAGGTCCAGCAACAACAGTCCCGATGATAGCTTGCATGCTACAAAACAGCAAAAGGCAAGCATCCGTGGGAGTCTCTCTGCAGCGGCGTCTGGAGTCCTTATCTGCATTCTTCTCCCATCTGCGGCATTGCACCAAGCTTCCTGCAGGAGCTGTGCATTTAGGCCTAGAAGTCTAGGCCCAAGTAGCAAGCGAAAGGTCCTTGCTTATATAAGGAGTCAACCTGCAATTATCTAGGGCGGGGAAGGCTTGCAGGTAATTACAAACAGGAGATGGCTGGCTTAAAACCATACTGTTTGTGAGTAGGCAGATAGCCACAGCAATCCTGGAAACACTCGTGACAATCCCCTTCTCTGCGGCTATTTGACTCGTTAACAAACATACATTCTACATTGGGTACATATATACATCAATGGTAGGTACATTCACATAGCCATCGACATTTTACCCAGAAGATAGAGGTGTTGGTCATGGGGCAGCGGTTTGGTAAACACGTCCGCTACCTGTTCTTTGGTTTCACAATACACAGTCTTAATGAAACCTGTTTTCACCAATTGCCTCACATGTTTGTTTTGTATATCAATATGGCGTGATCTCTAGCCTACAGCATCGGCTTCCGATATGTTAATGGCAGCCATATTATCCTTATAGACTTTTATAGGTTGCATGGGCTGCCTCCATAAGCTTACCAGAAGATCGTCAAACCAAACTAGGTTATTGGAAGCTTTGGACAAACTGACATACTCAGCTTCCGCTGTGGAAGTTGCAATTAACTTCTGCTTCCCAGAGTACCAATACACGGGGCTACTATTTAGGTATACAATGTACCCCGAGGTACTTTTTCTATATCTAACTTCCCCTGCCCAATCGGCATCCGAAAAACAACTCAATCTTAATTCTCTAGTTGCTTCTGGTTCCAATAACAATGAATAGTTCACAGTACCCTTTAAGTATCTCAGGAGTCGTTTAATTCCGCTCCAATGGTGCTGTGTGGGATGTTCAGAATGTCTAGATAACACATTTACACTTAGACTGATGTCCGGTCTAGTCCAATTTGCAATGTACAACAACGACCCAATCACGGACTTGTAAAGGATCTTATCTTCAAACTCCATGCTCTCAGTGTACATATTCTTAAGGAAGTCTGTTGCCATAGGGGTATCGCATGGCTTCGCCTCTACCATGCTACACTTTTTAAGCAATTCCTGAATCTTATCTTCCTGAGAGAGCTGAAACCCCTTCTCGGTTTTTACGAATTGCACTCCTAAAAATTTGCTAATGTGACCTAATGGTTTTAAGGCGAAACTCTTACTTAGGTCCTCAGAGAACTTCTTATGCCTGTTCTCTGATCTGCAAATATACAGTATGTCATCGACGTACAACAGTACTGTTTCCCTAATGCCCTGATCTTCCTTGACAAAAACACACTCGTCAGCCGACGATGGTAAAAAGCCCATCTCTCTCAGGCTTTTAGTGAGACACTCGTACCATCGTTTACCAGATTGTTTTAAGCCATATAGGCTCTTGTTCAACAACCACACATCATCTTCCCGATGGCTTACTCCCTGAGGAATCCTCACGTACAGCTCTTTGTCTAACTGGGCGTGCAGGTACGTGGTCTGAATATCGAACTGATATACATGTTCGCCTCGCATGGTAGCGATGGTGAGAGCTGTTCTCACGCTCTCAGGGCGCACCGTGGGCGAGAAGGTGTCCTCATAATCATCAGGGAATCTCTGCGAAAATCCCTGCGCCACTAGTCTCGCCTTATAGATAAAGCCCCCACCTTCAATGGGCTTTTGTTTGAAAAGCCATCTGGTGCCGATCACCCTTTTGTCCTTGGGCAATCTTGTTGGCATGAATACATCCAGCCTTTTCAGGCTGTCTAATTCCGTATCCATGGCGGCCAGCCATTTCTGTCATTCATGGTCAGGTAAGGCCAACACATCCTCATATCTCTGAGGGGTGGCCAAAACCTGGTCAACTGAGGTAACAAAGTCGTCGTACCTCTTAGGCTTATTGCCTCTAGTAGCCCTAACTGGTCTGCCTCTGGGCGTGTCACTGACATCAGAGTCATCCGATGAGTCATCTACCTCGTGACTATCACTATGCGTCTCAGAAGCTAGGTGCCTATCCTTCCTGGCTGCCCCCATCTTACGCTTCAATACCCCTTTCAAGGGTGCCTGGGATGCACGCTTCCCAGAACCAGATGTATCCCTATCATCGGATAGGTTCTCCAATACATCCTCCGATTGCCTATGACAACTACGGGAAGGGTTCTGAGTAAGAATCTCATTGGCATGGATCTTACTCCAATTGGCCCCTTCGTGAAAAGTGGCAGACCTTGATATCATTAATTTCCCGTTAGGGTAGGCAAACCTAAATGCCTTGGAGTCCTGCTCATAACCAACGAATCTCAGTTTAACAGAGATTGGGTCTCCCTTTCTCCTGAGCTCCTTCGGGACATGAACATCGGCCATCACCCCAAAAACATGGAGGTGTGCCAAGCTAGGCTTATGGCCGTATAGCACCTCGTATGGGGTCTTCTGCACCACGCTAGACCACACTCGGTTCAAGGTATAATTCGCGTATCTAACTGCTTCTACCCAGTACGCGAAGTCTAGTCCGGAATCCTCTAGGGCGCACCGCATCATTGTTTGTAATACGTCGCTGCGCTGTTCTACAACACCATTTTGAAACTTAGAGTAAGGCGCGGTGCGTAAGTGGACTATGCCCTTACTCCTCAACCAGCTGGAGAACTGATTCGAATTAAATTCAGTTCCTCTGTCAGTTAAGATCTTCTTAACTCTGACCTGGTGCTGGTTCTGGACTAAGTTACAAAATTCCTTAAACTTAGTCAACGTTTCACTCTTGGACATTAGGGGAAAAACGAATCCAAATCTGCTATGGTCGTCTACTATGGTAAGAAAGTACCGTCTCTTATCCACGGAAGGTGCGAATGGACCCACCAAATCCATGTGGACAAGCTGAAACGGGTGTTCAGAGTACCTCTGAGACCTCTTGGGCGCAGATTTCACCTTAAACTTTGCACTCCTACAAATTGAACAATCTAGAAATGTGTTACAATCATTGATCTTGGTTCCCCTTGAGTGTTCGGTTACCTTTTTCACTATAGGAAAACTCACATGACCTAGCCTGCAATGCATCAAGTGAGCACATTCATTGTGCAACGGCTCTCCTATAGAAATTGCATTAGCATTTTCAGGTTCCCTATTATCTGACTCTAAGTTAAAATTTAAAAACTTTTTATTAACTTTACATTTGTCTTTACAAGGCTTCCTCTGGTGAAAGTCTTGATCCTCATCACCTAGTTCTAACTGTGATTCATTGTTACTACCAAATGAGATAGTATAATTGCTATCACTGCAGGTCTCAGCATTCGTATTGGGGGAATAATAAGGCAAGCCACCTATCTTCAAAACCTTCCCAATCACACATTTGTTGTTTTTGATCACAGCTGTTCCTCCTGAGAACAGAATCTCCATTCTGTGGTTCTCACATATCCTCATTAGGCTTAGCAAATTATGATCTATCTCTGGTACATACAATGCTCCATGAATCTTTCCTATCCCAGGAATATAAACATCTCCAATGCCAACAACATTCACCTTTTTACCGTTTGCAACTTTGACCATGGATTGATGCCTTCTCATATTAACAAACAACCTTCAGTCACTGACAACATGGTTACTGGCTCCACTGTCCATTAACCATAGTTGCTCTCGCTGTTCCCTTGTAAGCTCTGACTCAGTAGTTTCCACTATACCTACAGAGCTATCATTAAACCTGGGATTGTTTCCTTTGTTGCCTTTATTTGGCTTTTTACCCCTTCTGTGGTTAGGAACGTCTCCACTTGGCTTTCTGCCTGGAGGAAGTGACCTCCTTTTACATTTATTATCAGAAGGTGTCTTTACACTTGCCCTAGCATTTACATTTTGTGGGCAATCCCTTCTATAATGTTCTCTTGAACCACAATTGAAGCATTCCCCGATAGTATATGCTCTATCTGAACTATCGGGCCTTCTTAAAGGTTTTTCCTTTTTGTGAAAAGCCGCCTTGCATTTTCGCAAGTTATCTTCTGCAATCAATCTGCCAGTTAACACTTCTAAGGATAAGTTATTACAACTAACATTATCCAGTTGCGATATAAAATTATCCCAGCTAGGGTCAAGGGAATTGAGTATAACAGTAATGAGGGTTTGTTCAGACACTGTTTCCCCCCTCAACATCAATTCCTGCCTTAACCTGTTTAATTCACATAAGTGTTCATTAATATCTACTCCCGCCTTCAACCTTGTGGAATAGAACTCCCTATAAACTCTGTTTGTAACATGGGAGCTTTTTGAACAAAATAGCTTATGCAGTTTCACCCAAACTTCTGTTACGGTCAGGTTACTAGGTATACTGGAATATAGTGCAGGGTTAATGGACATCAATAAAATACAAAAGGCCTTATGATATAAAAGATCAACTTCTAAGGACCATGGTCTAGGTGGGGGTTTTAACAACAACGATAAAACATTCTCTTTCATTAAAATTACTTGAATACTTTTAACTCATTCCTTAAAATTTCCTCCACCCACACTTAAACTTTTAAAATTAATAATGTACAGGTCCTTCCTCCTAAACATGGAAACAGACATTAATTGATGTTCAAAATGTGGTCCATCCTGGAATGGGCAATAAGGCATTGGAATGGAAGCACACAGCACAGTGTCTTCCATCAGGCATTCTGACAATCGTTCCTCCCCAATGGGAGGGATTAAAACTTCAGGTTGTGCGGATGCAAAGCTCATCCTGGTTTGATCACAAAAACTTGAGGGTCCTCTCTGGTGCACATCTCTAGGAATTTTTGGACGTGCTCCCAAATTCCTATCTTCAGTTGAGGCAGCCTCCGGAACCGTCCTGGATGTTGATGTCATCACGGATGGATATATCCCACTCGTGGCGTGCGCTGAATTAGTCGCAGACATCAGGGGTGCTTTGGTATGTGCAGCTACTATTTGTTGAGCCGATGGTGCCTGCAAACCATTGCCTAAAATGGTTGCCAAAGTTTCTATCACACTTGCAACCTTACGCTCAACATGAGAGTCTCTTAAATTTTTAGCAGAAGTCACTGATGTCGTCAAGGGAGCTAAATGGCCTGATCTATGATGGCTTCAACAGCAGGTGGCGCAATATCAACTTGGCCATGCTGGTTTAACAAAGAAGCAGGAGCATTCGAATCAGGCAGTCTGTTATCCCCCATTCTCCACTTATGGTCTGAGGTGGGGGTTTTAGGAAAAGATTGAAAGTCTCTTACCGATCCGGTGTTTTGTAGGACTTCGATCTTCTTTCCTTTCACGGCTGGATTCTTTAATAATTCGCTAGAATCAGCAGTCGGGTTCTGACTTACTGTGGGCAAACCTAAAAACTGAAGGATTGCCTTCCTAAACTCATCATCCACCTCTGTATTTGTTTTCAAGACCTGAAGTGGCGTTCTTCCAGTCTCTACTTATTTAGGTGATGATGGTTTACTCACTATCTTAGGCCCTTCAGAAGTTGAAGCCTCTGCTCCAAAACTTACAGCTCCATTATTCTCTAAATCAATTAGAGTTTGGGGTTTTTCAGCCAAAACATTTTTGGCCTGAGCCCCAGAAAGTCCAGTTTGTGACTTCATACTTTTTGCTGCTGCTGCTGCCCTAGTCAACATCTATTCAACTGCAGACATTCCAGTCTAGCGTGTTACCACATGAGCGTAAATTCGTTAAACCATCCTCTGCTACCAACTGTTACGAAATGGGGTTGAGGGGTACCCCGGACCGTGAACCAGCTCATGAGTAAACACACTGAGACTGAAATAATTCTGACAGAGGTGTCTTGTGTAAAAATATAATTTACTTTAAAACATTTAAAAAGCACTATGTCTTTAAGAAAGCACATTAAAAACAAAGTCTTATCTGGGTATGTGAAGCAAGGCTATCTCCCTAGATCCCTCTCCACAATACCGAAACAGTTCACAAAAGAATAAAGCTAGCATGAAGGTAAGCAGCTTCGGCGTCAATACATCATCAAGGCAATCATAATGGGGGCAGCACAAGCTTCACAGCTAAAAGTCACCTGAAGTAAAAACAGTTCAAACAGCAAACATTGCTTGAAGCTTGTGGGAGGAAGAAGGTCCAGCAACAGCAGACCCGATGATAGCTTGCATGCTACAAAACAGCAAAAGGCAAGCATCCGTGGGAGTCTCTCTGCAGCGGCGTCTGGAGTCCTTATCTGCATTCTTCTCCCATCTGCGGCATTGCACCAAGCTTCCTGCAGGAGCTGTGCATTTAGGCCTAGAAGTCTAGGCCCAAGTAGCAAGCGAAAGGTCCTTGCTTATATAAGGAGTCAACCTGCAATTATCTAGGGCGGGGAAGGCTTGCAGGTAATTACAAACAGGAGATGGCTGGCTTAAAACCATACTGTTTGTGAGTAGGCAGATAGCCACAGCAATCCTGGAAACACTCGTGACAGAGGTCTTGTCAGTTCCTCCTCCTCACCTTCTGAGTCCTCTTCCTCCATGAGGACAGGCTTGGGAGTCAGAGTCACAACAAGCATCCTTCTCTCAAGTTGCTATCACCTCTTGCAGATTGTCACCAAAAGAAGCTGTGTTTCTCTTGCTGCTTCAGGTGGTAAGCTCCTTTTTCCTGAGTGATCATGGATGACTCTGTTTGGAATATCTTCTAGGCCAGACCCTAACCTTTTCTTTATCAAGATTCATCTTGTTTAGCAGTTCGTAGAAGTTATTTTTTTAGTTATGCCTGTCTTATGGTTTCCTCTGCTGTGCCAAAATATTGTATATCATTTCAATCTATTATCTACAAATCACTGGTGAAAGATTTTGCAAGAGAATTAGCTAAGAATATATCCATACTAGTATTTTTCACAACTCAAAAAGTGCAAAGAAGATTTAATATGGTCAATGAGATTGTGAATAACATTATATATTAACTTCTTTAAACTAAAACATCACATCAAATCTTATGAAACAAAAGTTTGTTTAGTAATTGAAATATGCCTTCCAAGATTTTTGCTGCTCAGGTAAGAGGGAACTCATGATCGATTGCATTATTTTCACAGGTACTGTAGACTTTCTTTGAGTTCCTAAATGGGATAGTGCAGATAGAAGATACTGAAATATTTCATGAAGATATTATTCTAAAACATAAAACCTCTGTTGATTAACTGTGAGAAACTACTAATATATTTTGTTTGAAATGACTTTGAGGAAAAAACTCAATAATCCAAACAATCAATTCCAGTATTTAAAATAAAGTACCATTGACTTTAGTCTTGTTGCAGGGGCTGGGAATACTGGTTTCCCAGAATGCAATCTATTTCTAAAGTCTTCTGATCAAAAATAGGCAAGTTCATTCCAAAATATATGTTCCAGGTCCACCTTGCATAGGCAAACAAGAAGAACAAAAAAACCAAGAAAGACCCAGGAGAATCAACAAGCATTTTCTCTATATCCACCCTTCATCTTAGATCATCCTCAAAGCCATCAGGCAATTTCAGTTCTAGAACTTTAAAAATTAAGCAAGCTGAAACAAAACTGGAAAAATATAAATCCTTATTTCATTCATTACCTACCACATCCCCCCAAATCTGGAGCTTTTACACTGCACTTTCAAATATTTAACAAAACAAGATGAATTTAATGGCACTCTATTAATGGCACTATTTTCAATAAGACAGTCTGTTAATTTTATTGAAGGATAAAAGTAATAGAAAATAAGTTTCTAACTACAAGAATGTTTTCTAAATCTTCAAGGGGTGTATCATAGGAATAATTCCAATAAAAGGAAAAAGAAAATTAGGAGTGATCCTGATATAATTACAATGTATAACAGGTATATTTTGAGAAATTTTATCCATGAAATAGAGTGGGCACACAAGATGATCACTCAGTTAGCCAGTTGTAAATGGCTTATTCCATTCTACACAAGCAAATGAGATAATGAAATCATTTTTTTTTTGCACCATTACTACCTTTAGAATAGTCAATATGAACTTTTAGCTTGGCTGGGTTGGGGCTGAATTTCCTGTCAGTTGTGCTCTGGCCATCATCTTAGTCCTTTTATCACTCCCAACTCTCAATAAATTAAATAGATAATGATTGAGTTCTCCAAGACAAGACAGCACACCAATGACTGACTGTGTTGACAGCTGGAACCTCCTCTGAGGTCAGCAACACAGGTGCTGACAGGAAAGTTACCCATATAACTAGGAAAACATCCAGGATTCAAAAACCATTATACAGCTTCCTCACATAAGCTCCTTATGCTGTTACAGTTAAGTAGTTTATGACCAATAAATAAAAATAACTTTGGCCCCAGATCTACATATGAACATTTTCTTGCCCAGAACAAGATATTGAATTGAATGTGTACATCATTTTTATATATTCAGAAACATTCACTAACATTGCAATCTAGATGTGTTTGTGGCTTATACTATTGCACTTGGTGCCAAAGTGTTCAAAAATAGGTATTATAATTCTGAAAGAATTTCCACACATTCATGCATCTGGTGCAATGGACTCTAATTCATGGAAAGTATCTAATACTGTATAATTGAGTTCTTCAAGGGAACCTCCCACTAGTAGATAGCTTATTCTGATGCTTTTCAGATCTATGTTTGCTTCAGCCATATAAATTTTCTAGAGGCATGATAGATATATGAAGCAAAATATCAGCAGATGGTCCACTTGTTCCCTGAGTTGTTGGTTTGATATCTTTAACTTAGCTTCCTAATCAAGGCTTTTGAAAAAAGCTTGTTTCCTCACTCAGAATTTCCACTAAGCTGAGTACTCTCCAGGAAGTACAGTAATACTTAGAAGGATTTCTTTGATAGTTATGTGTTCATCATATCTTGAGCAAGCATAAGTGGATTCTATTCTCCACAGATACTGCCAAAGTCTACATGCTGCATTTCACTGGCTTATAGTTTAAATTTTTCTGTGGCACCCAGATGAAAACGTTTAGGTAATGTGAGTGCTCTTGAGAAATCTGCCTTAAAAATAATCACCTCATCCTGATAATTGAACATGTGGTGCACAGCAAATCTGCCAGAAATGCAGCCCATTAAGCTTTGAAAGGTACTGAGGGAATATAAAAAGCTAAAAGCAGCATGATAAATTCAAAAGAACCTTTTATGAGGTTGTACTGTCCATTTCGATGTATCTCCTTTTCACAGAAACTGCTTGGAAAACTTTACATCAAACTAAGAAAAAGCCTTACAGGTGGTCCTTGACTTACGACCACAACTGAGTCCAAAATTTCTGTTGCTAAGCAAGACAGTTAAGTGAGTTTTATCCCAATTTTGACCTTTCTTGCCATAGTTTGTCAAGGACTATCTGCAAGGCTCTTTCTTAGTCCAATCTAAAGTTTTCCAAGCAGTTGTGAAGTGAATCATTGCAATTGTTGAGTTAGTGACATGGTTGTTAAGTGAATCTGGTTCCCCGTGGATTGTGCTTGTCAAAAGGTCACAAAAGGTGAACATGACCTCAAGACACTCTAACCGTCATAAATCCATTCCAGTTGGCAAGCATCCGAATTTTGATCACATGACCATGGGGATGTTTGTTGAGAAGTCCCAGGTTAGTGTCCAAAGTACACATGCAGATGAAGAAAGGCAGAGACTTGTTCAGCATATCTCTCATCTAGATCATGTAGTCCCAGGTTTCCTCCACCCTACCCCAAACCAAGACAAGACAATTTCCAGAAACCCTTCTGGGCTTAGCAGCAGCAGCTGCATAAGCATTCATATGGGAAACAGCTGCCTTTTTTGTTCATCACCATGCCTTCAGCTACTATACCATATCTAGGCTACAAAACTCCAGGTGACAATTTCTCCGCAGCAAAGAATACAGAAATCATTACTTTTAATAAACTTCTTACAGCATTATTTTTTAAAATAACTTTATTGTCATTGTACGTGTATACACAGTATACCCATACAACGAAATTCACTTAACACCCAAAGACCAGGTCCAACACACATAACAATCCCCAAACACACTCCCATCCACCACAATTCCCCACCCCTAAAGCACCCAAACATCCACACAACAGACCAAGTAATACTGTCCAACAATTCACTGATGGTGGTCCTTTAGTTCATTGTTGAATGCAATTATAGTTCTTGGATAAAAACTATTCAGAAAACATGTGGTTCGAGTTTTAATTGTTCTGTCTCTTCTGCCAGAAGGCAACAGTCCAAAAAGATTGTAAGCAGGATGGGAAGAGTCTCTGAGAATGTTATGCAACTTTTTTATCTGCATGGAATATTGGGGTATTCCATGTAGCACTTTGTATAATATTCTTTTCCTCTTAAAATTCAAAATGCATGCTTTTTTTTTTTTTTTAAAAAAGTAGAATGGTTGGTCTCCAATGCAATTTTGGCACGTTTAAGTTAAATAGCAAGGGAGAAGTGGATAAGAAAATATCCAGATCTACCAACCAATGGGTAAGTAATTCATGGCACCAAGCCATGCAGTGGATCCAGACCCCTCTTCCTTCTTCTTTTAAATGAATGTCTGCATATGTGTTCTCTATGTAAGGTGAATCTTCCATTCTTCTTACGTATCTTATCTTCCCCACTTACTCCTATCTTCTGCCAGTCTCAGCTGTCCAGAAAAGGCAATGCAGGGTGGAATATCCTCAGTAGATGCCTTCTCTGCCTCCAAAACTTATGATTAGATGAAATTCTAAATTTGTGGCCTTCACCTTTCAAATCTTACACATGTGAATCAGAGCTTCATTCTATGATATTATCATTAGGTACCCTTGAATAAAGTGAGCCATATTTCTGCATATTAATTAATATGATGAAAAATTAAGAATGCAAATATATATATATATATATATATATATATATATATATATATATATATATATATATATATATATATATATCAATTTTCTTACTTCTTCGTAGGGTCTATGTGTGTTTTTCTTCTAGCCAGGTTTTCCCTACGTAGCCAAGGTTTTTTTGTAGCTCCAGCTCAGTAGAATCTCATCTACTCGGTTCTGGGCTTTTTTCCTTTCTAACACCTAGCAAGCTCTAACTGCTAGGTGGGAGACCTAAATAGATCCATTTCTAGCTCGTTAGCTGTCATCAGTAGGCCACACCCATCTCCTCCCTGTAAAGGCATAGTATCAATTTTCTTACTTCTTCATAGGGTCTATGTGTGTTTTTCTTCTAGCCAGGTTTTCCCTACGTAGCCAAGGTTTTTTTGTAGCTCCAGCTCAGTAGAATCTCATCTACTCAGTTCTGGGCTTTTTTCTAAGGAAAAAACATATACTACATATTATATATTACATATTTGAGACAATTTAATAATGATATAATTTGTTTACAAGAAACTCATATTCAAACTCAAGATCATAAATATTTGATAAATTCTAAATTAGGAACACACTTTATAGCTTCAACCTCAGAAAAAAAGAATGGTGTGGTTATTTATGTGAATAAAAGACTGTCCGCTAAAATTATAGAAGCAGATGAAGATGGTAGGTTTGTTGCAATTGAACTGCACACAGCAAATGGCCAAATTCTTTTGATTGGAATTTATGCTCCGAACCAACAACAGGATCATTTTTATAAGACTCTACATAATAAAATATTGCAATGGGACTATAGATCTATTCTAATAATGGGAGACTGGAATGGAGTAATTGATTCTAAATTAGATAAAAAAAGTTTGGCGAAATCAAGGATCAGACTGCCACAGACTTTTTTTGATATGAAAGAAGATTTGGAATTAAAGGATATCTGGAGAATACATAACCCAAAAGAACTGGACTATACTTTTTTCTCTGACAGACACAGATCTTTCTCCAGGATTGACTTTATCTTGTTATCAGATGATTTACTTATTAAAACAAAAAGAACAAAGATATTTCCAAGAACTTTAACTGATCATAGCTCTGTATGGATAGAAATCGAGATGGGAAAGTCTGAGAGAAGGTCATGGAGACTAAATGAAAATTTGTTCAGATATGAAAAAAATATAATAGAACTTAAAAAACAGATGAAAGAATTTTTTGAAATGAATTTGAATAAGGGTACCCCAATTGAAATAGTATGGGACGCGAGCAAAGCTTATATGAGAGGGGTACTTATTCATATGAACTTCAAACATAAACAGAATCGACAAAGGAAAAGACTCGAACTGGAAGCAGAAATAAAGAATAAGGAACAGTTACTTATTAAAAACCCAACAGATGAAAGAATACGTGGTGCTATAAAACTTTTGAAAGATCAGTTTCAAATGCTTTTGGCGGAACAAGCTGCAACAAATCTACAATATGCGAAGCATAATACGTTTTGTAATGCCAACAAACCGGGGAGATGGTTGGCTTATACCTTAAGGAAAAAGCAGAGTATACGGACTATTGAGAGTATTGACATTGGGGGGAAAGAAATTTTCCAACAAAAACTGATTAAAGAAGTCTTTGTAGATTACTACATTAAATTATATGCTAAAGATGACATACAGAATGGACTTATAGAAAAATATCTAGAAGAGAAAAGAGTCCCAAAAATTACTAGCCAACAAAAAGAAAGAATGAATTACCCTATAACAGTTGAGGAAATAATTGCAGCAATTAAACAATTGAAAACAGCTAAAGCTCCTGGAACAGATGGATTGACAGCAGTGTATTATAAAACTTTACAAGCAGAAATGGTGGAACAACTTAGAGACTTATTTTGTAATATACAACAAGGGGGTAAAATACCCCCATCATGGAAATCAGCATATATTACTTTGATACCAAAAGAACAAGCGGGTCCCAAAAAACCGGAAAATTATAGACCAATATCTCTTCTAAATAATGACTATAAAATTTATGCAAAAGTATTAGCCAACAGACTGATGCCAGTAATTCAAGAGGTGATTAATGACGACCAAGCTGGGTTTATAGAGGGTAGATACATGAAGGACAATGTAAGGCAAGTTATAGATTTACTGGAATATCTTGAGAAGAATAAACAGATCTCTGCAGTGCTGTTTTTTTTGGATGCGGAGAAGGCCTTCGATAGAGTGGATTGGAATTTTCTACTAAAGACTTTAAAAAAAATGGGATTTGGAGATCAATTTATACAGGTGGTTTCAGCAATCTATCAAGAGCAAAAGGCACAGATTATTATTAATGGAAGTCTGACATCAGAGTTTAAAATTGAAAAAGGAACAAGACAGGGATGTCCGTTGTCCCCATTGTTGTTTATTTTAACACTAGAAGTCTTGCTAAATACAATAAGGGACTCTAATATCTTGAAAGGTATAATGATAAGGCAAGAGGATTACAGAATAAAGGCATTTGCAGATGATCTGGTCGTTACCCTAACTCAGCCAATGGAATCAATAATCCAGATGAAGGACATTATACAAGACTATGGTAAAGTTTCAGGTTTTAATCTGAACCAGAAAAAAACTAAGATGATAGTCAAAAATATGACACAAGATCGTAAACACGAGCTTGAAAGGAGGGCAGGTTTTGAGATTGTACCAAAGGTAAAATATCTAGGAGTTCAGGTTGCAGAATCAAATATGAAATTGTTTCAAAATAATTATGAGGTGTTGTGGCAAGAGGTGCAAAAAGACATGGAGACTTGGAAAAAACTGCAGCTGTCTTTACTTGGAAGAATAGCAGCAGTTAAGATGAACATTTTGCCAAGATTTCTTTTTTTGTTTCAAATGATTCCGGTGCTTTAAAAATGATAAACAACTAAAAGTATGGCAAACTGGAGTGAACAAGTTTGTCTGGAATGAGAAAAAACCAAGAGTAAAACTGAAAATTATGCAAGATGCTCCAGAAAGGGGAGGTCTTAAACTTCCAAACCTACAATTATATTATGATGCAGCAGCTCTGACTTTAACAAGTGATTGGTTTGGAGGAAAAAAGACTGGAATACTAAACGCAGAAAGTTTTGATTTGGAATTTGGATGGCATGCTTATTTATTTTATGATAGCAAAGTGGATAAAGTATTTAAAAGCCATATACTTAGAGACTCTTTGCTGAGAGTTTGGAAGAAGCACCGACTCAAATGGGATTATAAAATACCGCTATGGCTGGATCTTGATCATATTTTGTGGAATACAAATATAATGTCACTCGGGGGGTTTTTATACAAAGAGGTTCTTTTTACAGATGCGGGCAGATGGCAGCTGAAGACATTACAGACACTGTTGGCTGAAGGGATTAATTTAACTTGGTTACAATACAATCAATTGCAATTGAGATGGAAAGAGGACCAAAGAACTGGTATTATGGTGCATGAGGAAGAATTGGTTAGACATATAAAAGAGAAAGGTCCAATGCATATTAAAAGGCTTTATAATGTTTTGTTAGAAAGGGATTCGGAAACTGAATTAGTTAAAGATTGTATGATTAAGTGGGCACAAAATTTTGAAGAACCAGTGATGTTGGAAACATGGGAAAAAATTTGGGTTCAGAATGTTAAATTTACACAGTCGCAGAATTTGAGGGAAAATTTTTACAAAATGTTTTATAGATGGCATTTAGATCCTAAGAAATTGTCGTGTATGTACCCTAATGTTCAGCCAAAATGTTGGAGGTGTGATTGTTTAGATGCTACATATTATCATATTTGGTGGACTTGTAAGAAAGTTAAGGCTTTTTGGATAAAAATTTGGTGGGTCATGCAGAATGTTTTAAAGAAAAAAATCCAATTTTCTCCACAATTGCTTTTATTGGGTATAGTTGAGGGTTTTACAGTGGATGAAATAAAGTTGATTTTGTATATGATTACAGCAGCGAGATTGTTGATAGGTAAATATTGGAAAAATGAAGCTCTGCCCACCGTAGAAGAATGGATTTTGAAGATGGCCAGCTTTGCGGAGATGGCGAAGATTTCAGCATACTTAAATGATCGCTCACAAGAGACTTATGAATGTGGATGGAAAAAGTGGATAGATTATGTGCAGAACAAATACCAAACCAAGAAGTATCAAATAGCTTTTCATTGATAGTATTATATTATATTAAGATAGAAATAGTCGAACTATGTGAAGATGAAAAATGACATGGGGGTTGGGGGGGTTCAAAGTTTTTGTATAGGGGATAATGATATTCTATGGAAGTCCGGGGGGGAGGGGAGGGTCAGGGGGGTTTGGGAGGGTGGGTTGGGGAGTTTGGGGAGGGTTAGGGGGGTGAAAATGGGGTGAAAATGTAATTGTAAAACTTTTACAATAAAAAAAGAAAAAGCATTATGCAACCTAAAACCATCTCTATCTATTGACCCTGGTGGATTATGTGCCTACTTCTTAAAAAAGCTCTCAACCACCATAGCAGAACTTCTTAGCATAATCTACGAAATATCTTTCAGAATCAGCTCCTTGCCTAACTTATGGTCACTAGTCACAGTCACCCCTATCTTCAAAAAGGTTGACCCCAGCCTAGTTGAAAATTACAGACCAATCTCATTATGTTGCGTCACCTGCAAAGTCATGGAATCAATCATAAAACAATCCATTACCATCTACTTAGAGACAAACAACCTACTCTCTAACAAGCAGTTTGGCTTCAGAAAGAATTTGTCCTGCAATCTGCAACTCTTAAACTGCAAAAACATATGCACTTCACAACTCGACCAGGGTAAAGCAATAGATGCAATTTACATAGACTTCTGTAAAGCCTTTGATTCAGTGGTACATAACAAACTACTTCTAAAACTAAAATCTTATGGCATTTCCAGATCCCTGCATAAGTGGATAACTGTGTTCCTATCAAACAGGCAACAAGTAGTCAAAATAGGGAATGCCCTATCAAACCCTGCACCTGTTAACAGTGGTGTCCCCCAAAACAGCGTTTTAGGACCCACACTCTTTATACTTTACATAAATGACTTTTGTGATCATATTATAAGCAACTCCGTTCTCTTCGCTGATGATGTAAAACTATTCAACACCACCAACAATGCTGCTATCCTACAAAGAGACCTTGATTATGTGTCAGAATAATGGTCAAACAATTGGCAACTCCAAATCTCAACAAACAAATGCTCTGTCTTACACATTGGCAAAAAAATAAAAAATAAAAAAAATCAGAACACAAAATTCAAGCTGGGCAGAAACGACCTCGTAGATGACCCTCACTCGGTCGAGAACCTTGGAGTACTCGTCTCTAATGATCTAAGTGCCAGAGCTCACTGTAACAGCATTGCCAAAAAGGCATTAAGAGTTGTTAACCTAATCTTGTGTAGCTTCTTTTCTGGTAATATTGTACTGCAAACTAGGGCATACAAAACTTTTGTTAGAACAATTCTTGAATACAGCTCATTTGTCTGGAACCCACACTACATATCGGACATTAATACAATTGAACGAGTCCAGAGATATTTCACGAGAAGTGTCCTCCACTCCTCTGCTCGCAACAGAATACCTTATGCCACCAGATTCAAAATTTTGGGCTTAGACAACTTAGAACTTTGCAGCCTTCAGTCCGACCTAAGCATAGTACATAAAATTATTGGCTACAATGTCCTACCTGTCAATGAGTACTTCAGATTCAACCACAACAATACGCGAGCACATAATAGATACAAACTTAAGGTAAACCACTCCAAACTTGATTGCAGAAAATACGACTTCAGCAACAGAGTAGTCAATGCCTGGAATGCACTACCTGACTCTGCTTTCTTTCCCAAACCCCCAAAACTTTAACCTTAGACTGTCTACTGTTGACCTCATCCCATTCCTAAATGGACTTTAAGGGGCATGCATAAGCGCACCAGCGTAACTACCATCCCTGTCCTAATGTTCCCTTTTATTGGTATCCATTTCATGTATTCATAATCATGTTTATACCTATATCTGTTATCTAATACATGCTTGACAAAATAAATAAATAAATAAAATAAAATAATAAAATAAGGAAAAAAATGTGATTGGCTTTCCTGGAACAGAAAGCTGGGCGGGCGGGAATGGTATTGTCCAATGGAGGTCGTGGCAGCCTGCAGTTTGTATTGAACTGATTCTATTATCAAAGATTTTCTTTGATGAGGATTTTCTTATCAAATGCTTATTTAGCATTTTCTTAATCTGTTTAGAGTCAACCCTGCATATATAAAGGGAAGAGCACCTTAAAGTGCAGATATGTCCTAGGTTGGATCATCGCAATGACAATGATATCCAGAAATCTTTGATAACTTATCTTTCCCACCCCCTGCTTTTTGTGAATGTTTTATTGACTGCGAATAAGGGTTAGAATTAAGGGAAGTCTTTTTTTTTATTAAGTCCATAAAATGTTGATGTTTACTAACTTAATGCTTTTAATAGTTTCATGTTTTTATATTTTATTTTTATGATGCTGTAAACCAACCAGAGTTGCTTGACAGTGAGATGGGAAGTATATACAGTAAACTTAATAAATACATAATAAAGATATTTCAAATATTGGGATCCCCATTGTCTTTGGATTATTGATTTTAATTTTGTTGTGATCCTTTCTATTACAGGAATGTGTTGATATCACATAACATAGTAAAGTTCTGTTAAACAGCAAAAAATTCATGTGAACTTGATTCTATCCTTCTGTAAATGCAGCCTAGGATTGCATTAGTTTCTTTGGCGGCTGCAGCACACTGCTGGCTCAGAAAGAAGACATCAGTTGTATTATAAGTGAAGGTGATAAGTTACTAAAATTGTGATGAAGAGGAACATAAACTCTGTATATTTTTCTTTTTTCTTTAGTGTATTTTTTAACTTTCCTCTTCCTTTTTAAAATCTTTTCTGCAGTTCCTATTTTGTTCATTCCATTTTTTAAAGTTTGTATTCATTTTTACCTTTTTAATTGTAATTTTAAAGGAAAACTTCTATATAAAAAGTTAGATCCAAAATAGCAGGTGATTGCTTCTGTTCACCCAAGAGGCCAAATTTTAAATTATTTTCATGTCTCACAGGGGCTATAATGACATACTAGCTCTGTCTGTAGCAATGTTTCCTACTCTCACTCTAAATCAGCTTTGTAAAACACAGCATAATTATTCATACAGTGCTGACGCAACTCATGTAAAACAAACATAGAAAACTTTGCGCTAGCAGAGTCTTTAATTCTGAATAAGTGCAAGAGAGAAGCCACATTGTAAACTCAACATTTACCCTTCCCCCAACATTTTGCCTCTTGAGAGTCTCTTGGGCTGCAAGAGATCAGATCAGTCAATCTTAAAGGAAATCAACCCTGACTGTCCTTTGCAAGGGCAGATACTGAAGCTGAAGTTCAAATATTTTGACCACCTAATATGAATAGAGGACTTATTGGAAAAGACCCTGATGTTGGGAAAGACTGAATGCAAAAGGAGAAGGGGATGGCAGTGAATGAGGTGGTTAGGTAGTGTCATCGACACAATGAATGTGAATTTGGATAAACTGGGAGACAGTGGAGTACAAGGGGACCTGGCCATACTATGGTCCATGAAGTAATGAAGAGTGGGACACAACTTAGCAACTGAATAACAACATTTTGCAAAAGACTCCATGCTAATAGTTCTCAGTAATCTCCAAATTTAAGCAATTAAGTTAGAAATGGTACAAATTAAAAAGGAAAATTCATCAATTATAGTAGGGGAAGGGGTTGTTGTTCTCACTATTAAAATGTGCCTTTATTCTGTGACATGTACTTTCCTTCCCCTTATTAACATCATTTTGTTAATAATGTTTATAGTACTATGTAATAGTACATTCATCAAAATCTTCAGAAAGACCCCAGGCTGCTATTTTGTTTCCCCACAAAGATTTCTCCTTAAACAGTTTGGAAAGCTTTTCAGAGATAATGTACTGGCAGCACATGGCATATATTGTAAAGTAACTTACCCTTTCAGGCTTGCATTTCAAGGTGTTACTCAAGATAGCCAGGGTTTTTTGCCTATGTTCAGGGCTGAAAAAATGCAAACTACTTGGTGCTTTAGTCCAAAGGGCTGAGGCTCAGATTCCCCCGCACCTCACCTCCAACTAATCCATCATTCTTGTCATGATCTTAAGAAAGCGATACAGTAATCTGTCTCTCTGGAAAAAAAGAAAAGGATGGTATGCTGCAGCCTTTTATATTTTCTTGAATTATAGCACTTTCTTTTCCATCTGACTTTTTACCAGGAGAGTTTAGTAAGTTTTTTTTTTATAAGCACACAAGTACAGGTTCTTCATTCACTACCTATCCTGAGCCCAGCAAGCTGAATCCATCTGGAAGCTTTTCTTTCTCTCCCCCAAGAACCTTTTAGGAAAGACTTTTTTCTAATTTGGAACAGATTCACTCCCTGCAGATTCAGTTGCTTTTGCCATCATCTTGCAATGAGCTGCAGCAAATGGGTCCATACATGTCATTTCAGAAACACGAGGAGTCAGGAAAGGAACACCAACACCTAAGTACAAAATCATGAAATCCAAGCAACAACAGGGTAGACAGATTGCATAAAAATTCAACAAAAGATTAGGGTTGCTTCATTTGTTTTGCTGGTTAACCATTTCCAAATTTTACTTTCTATTTTTTTCAATTCTATACAAATAGTCCTCGCTTAACAACCTGTTGCTCAATGATCATTTGAAGTTATGACAGAACACTTCAAAGCAATTTATGACTCAGCTCTAGAGTTTCAATGGCGGTACACACACAGCCACAACTGCATTTTGGGCATCAGGCAACCTGCTCTACTTTACAGCTGGTTGCAATGTTCTGTGGTCATGTGATCATGATTTAGTATGTTTTTGATAATTTCCAGCCTTTTGGCCAGCTTCTGAGACCACCTTCTGCCATCGATAACCTCCCACCGGCCAACTCGGTCCCACAGAGAGGGCCTCCTTAAAGTGCCGTCGGTCAAGCAATGTCAACTGACGACCCCCAGGGGGAGAGCCTTCTCTATGGGGGCACCCGCCCTCTGGAACGAGCTACCTCCAGGAATACGACTAATCCCGGACCTCCATACCTTCCGTCGAGCTTTGAAGACCTTCCTATTTCAGCAAGCTTGGCTGGCTTAAAATTTTAATGGGTTATTTTAAGGGTAATGGGTTTTAATGTTTTGGGAAGCCAATTCGATTTAATTCTGCTTTTAAATTATTTTAAATTTTGTATTGTATGTATTTTAATTTTGGCTGTGCACCGCCCTGAGTCCTTCGAGAGAAGGACGGTATATAAATTTAAATAATAAAATAAATAATAAAAATAAAATAAAATAACACCAATAGGAATATACTGATTTGCTTTACAACTACAGCATTCACTTAATGACTGCCACATTTATTTAACAAACATGGCGTTCGTTTAATGTCTGCTGCAAAAAAAAGTCATAAAATTAGATCTAGTCATGTGGGTGCCTCAACTTATCACTACCTGTGACTTACAACAGAAATCTCTGACTCCATTATAGTAATAAGTCAAGGAATCATGAGAAAGGCCTTAGGACCCTGTCTATCAGCAGGATCACTCTCTGAAAACAGATCAGAAAAGATCAGCCTATTAATCTGAAAATGGCAGGCCAATGAGATATACCCCAAAGGGTTGACTTTATCTGCAAGTTTCTTCCAATTTGGCGAAAAAATAAAATATGCATGCATTTAAAAATAAATAAATTACAGGACTCATCTAAGATTTGGCAGACTTAATCATCTAATAATTTGAAGCTATTCCTGAAACTTTCATCTGACTATGTCAAATACTGACTAAGACAGTATAATCATTTACTAATTTCCAAGAATAATCAATGGAAGAATAAGATTTCTGAATTGTAATTTGGATTCCTACTCTGAATCAAATAAGAATGCCTCTCGTCCATTCTAGCCAAATTGGCCTACTTTTGAATCTCTACATCAGGTTCCAGACTAAATCTTGTCATTACATTTCTGTACTATTTTCTAGATTAGAGGTAAATAAACATTTTTAGGTTGATTAAGTAATCCTTTGCTGGTTGCAATGATTGAATGATGCAATAATATTACTGGGACTAGAGCTGGTTTTGATGCTTTTCACATGTTCTCAAGGGGCAGGGGAGCATTATGTTACAGGAGGCTTACATTAAACCTTGCATTTTTAAGGTAAAGGTACATGGCTCATACCTTCTTATTAAAGAGCCAACCTCAAGTCATTAAAAGTAGATGGATTTGCCACCAAGTTTTAGCTTGGTTTCCTCTGCAACACAATGGCTCTAACTACCACAGATAGTCCTTGAGTTACAACCACAATTGAGCTGAAAATTCTGGCTCTACCCAATTACTGTATATAAAGTTTGGGGTCTTAGAAGAAATTCATCTACTTTGCTATGGATTCTCCAAGCAGTTGCATGCTAAGAGAAAAAGTAAGTAACATGGTACTAGTGGGTCTCTCTCTTGCTGTCATCCTCTCCTTGCCTCTCAAAACTGTCATGCTGCAAAACAAAGCACCAACTTCTTAGATCACCTTTATATACTACTGTGTGTATATTTAGCATTCTTACAAAATACAAATTACAACTTTGTGTTTTGGCTGGAAAGCAGGAGTTTGTGGTGGGGGGGAACCCTGAAGTGGTAGAAAAACTATAGAAGGGCTTGGGCTGGTGGAAAGCGTTTGCTGCCTGGTAAATCAATGGGTGTTTTGTGACTAGACTAATTTTCCCATTGGGCTGTTTAGTAAGTACTCCCATTACATGCTTTCTAAAAATTAAACATGCCCAATGGCCAAAAATACCAGGCACTCTTTTGGGCTTAGGTTTTGTTGCATTAGCAGTTACTAATCATGATGGATGTTCATTAGCTTCTGATCACAGGCAGTATACCTGAACCCCCAACTGCTGGGGAGCCACAGTGGAAGAGGATGGTTGCCCTTGATCTGTCAAGCCTCTTCTTCTGCTCTTATGTTTTAAAAAACCCTTCTGTTTTTGGTCATGCATCATCAGAAAGCTAATTTATCAAAGGTTTTTTGGTTATTTTAACAAGGTTTTTCTGAAACAACAATCATCATTTATTTCTGGATTCTGATATTTTTCTCTAGTATGTTCAAAGGCACCTGTGAGGGAGGATGGCATTTTTGATCCTAAAGGTTTATAATACTATAATGCTGGGTTCTTGTTTGTGCCACAAGAATCAGCAACTTTGTGCACCCCATCTGGGATTATGTTTGGTTTTGTTGCCCATTGATTCAACCTGACTCCTTGTCACTACAGAAAAAAATGTAGCTTTCTTGGCAACCTTTTTGGAAGTGTTTTGCTTTCTAGGGCTGAGAGAGAGTGACTGGACCAAAGTCACCATGATTAGAACTCACAACCATTAATGAAAATCAAAACATACAAAAATTTTGAGGGTCAATTTATATATCAGTAGTGAATTTTTCATGCTATTTTAGTTAAAAAATGGTTTGGCTTATCCATGGATAGGCTTATCCATGAATATACAATGTAATTTTTTCATATCTGGAAAGCACATCTCTTAGCCAATTTATTACTGACTTACAAGCCTTAGTGCTATAGGCTGAATTCTGGCTATATTCTGCCTGAAATTTACTTGCTTAAGTTTAATGGGATTTAGACCCCAGTTAAAGTTAATTCCTTCCCTGAATTGGGTGAAATAAGGAATGCTACTGAAATGCAAATTGTGGCCATACTTAACATTATGATGAACAATTAGTGGGAAATATATTTGAAACATTTTAGAGACATTTTAGATTTATCCTTCCAGATTAAATCTAAAATGTCTCTCTCCCTTTATTTCCTTCCCACCTCATCTCCCAACTCCACTGAATTTTTTTCTAGAATCAGATGGTTAGTTGCTATGTAATACTTAACTGAAACTATTTATATTGGCTAAATCACTGTGTTGTCATCCAAACTGGTGATTAGTCAGTTGCACTGATTGATAAGTCTGGCATTTTGCCATCTTGCAATTATGCTTGATGTTATGTCCTTATAAGGACATCCGCCCTGATTGGCTGCTAGCCATCGGGCGGGAGATTTGAATCCCTGTCTAGGGGCGGTGCGTCTGCTGGGAGTGAATATAAGGAGAGCTCCGTCTTGACTTGTTACTTGTAACTAATAAAGTTGCTAAATGTATCGAGCTGGTCACGTCTTCTGTTCCTGCGCCTGATCTAACACTGGCGACGAAGGACTAGAGAAGAGAACCTGAGCAAGACTCGTGGCACGATCGCCCACCGAGCTGAAGTCACGAAACCACAGCGACTCCCAGAATGGCAACTCCGCAAGCCCCGATTGCCGCACTGAACCCATTCGACCCATCCCGAGAGAAGTGGAGGTCGTACATGGTCCGATTCCGGCAGTTCCTGCGAGGAAATGGCTACCAGAATCTCGACGATGAGCGGAAAAGAGCCCTCTTCCTGGCTCACTGCGGATCGGATGTCCTGGAGATGGCGATTGACCTCGTGGCACCCAGGGACATTGAGGAGATGTCCTGGAACGACCTGCAGGAAGTCCTACAGGAGCACTACGCACCCACAGGCACCCCAATCGCCAACAGGTTCACCTTCCAACAGAGAAACCAGCGGGAAGGTGAATCCATCAAGGAATTCGTGGCAGCGCTCCGTCAAATTGCTGCCAACTGCGAGTTCGACAACGTGGACAATGCCATCCGAGACCGCGTTGTTTTTGGAATGAGAGATGTGGGGCTGCAGAAGAAGTTCCTCAGCCGAAAGAGGATCCCACTCAAAGACGTCCTCGACGAAGCAACAGCGGCTGAAACATCCGAGAAGGCAGCCGCCGCAATGGTAAAAGCTAGAGGGATCCACAAGATCCACAAGTCGGGCCTGGCCTCATCAGACGACTCAACCACACAATCCGAGTCTGATGAGGAAAGGGCCGTCCACAAGGTTTCCCGCCCCCCCAGGCGGGAAAACCCACAGCTTGGTGACCGGGGAGAACGATGCGGCAGCTGCAAAGGCGACCACCCCAGGGCAACCTGCAGATGGAGGGACGCGACCTGCCGCCGGTGCCTGAAGAGGGGGCACATCGCCGAGGCCTGCAGAGCAGCAGACCCAGCCCCAGAACCGCCCAGACCACGATTCCGTGAGAATCGCAAAGAGGACCAGAGGACATCCAAACGGTCCTCGAACCAGCCCAGGCGCAGGGAGGAGGAATACCCACGTAACAGAACTGTGCACCAGACCACCATCGCACACACAAGCGACGAAGGGACCACCAAGTTCCACGTGACGCTGCTGGCAGAGGGGTCACTGTGCAAGATGGAGGTAGATTCTGGATCCGCCTACTCCATCATGGACTGGCAGCACCTACAGCAGCTGAAGCCATCCTGCAAGAAGACCCAGCTGAAAACCCCGAAGTCGAGGCTTGTGGACTTCAACGGAAACCCCATTGGAATCCTGGGCAGAACCACCATCCACATCAAATACAAGGACTTTAACGGAGAGCTGCCCATCACCATCGTGGAGAACAGCCGACCGAACCTGTTAGGAGTGGAACTGGTTTAAGCCGCTGGGGCTTTCCATCGAGGGCATCCACGAAATCCATAGGGATGAACTCGACACCATCCTTGAAGAGTTCAAAGAAGTCTTTGACGGTAAGCTGGGGAAATTTGTGGGGAGGCCAATCTCTTTCAATCTGGACAAGGGAATCACCCCAATTAGGCTCAAGCCCCGCCGAGTTCCGTTTGCCCTGCGGCCTAAAGTAGACGAGCAGCTGGATAAGCTGATCGCTCAGGGCGTCCTGGAACCGATTGATCATGCCTCATGGGAGACCCCCATTGTGACCCCACTGAAGCATGATGGGTCTGTGCGCATCTGCGCCGACTACCGTTGTACCATCAACAAGGCGTTGGCACAGAGCGCATACCCAGTCCCAGTAGTGCAACACCTGCTGCATTCCCTGGGATCGGGCTCAATTTTCGCGAAACTGGACCTGGCCCAGGCTTACCAGCAATTGCCAGTGGACGAAAAAACGGCGGAGGCACAAACAATTGTCACGCACAGGGGGGCATTCAAATGCAACCGCCTCCAATTTGGAGTCAGCGCTGCCCCCGGCATTTTCCAATCTATGATGGAACGCCTTCTCCAAGGCATTCCAGGAGTGGTGCCTTACTTCGACGATGTGCTCATCTCCGGTGACTCAAGAGCTCAACTCCTTGAAAGGCTCAGGCTTGTCCTGCAGCGATTCAAGGCCAAGGGCTTGAGGGTCAGGCAGGACAAGTGCATCATAGGAGTACAGGAAGTCGAGTTCCTGGGCTACCTCATTGATAGCACAGGCATCCACCCCACCAAATCAAAAGTGGAAGCAATCCATGAAGCTCCAAGCCCAAAAAACAAAACGGAGCTTCAGGCTTTCCTTGGGTTGCTCAACTTCTACGCCATTTTCTTAAAACAGAAAGCCACAGTTGCTGAGCCACTCCACCGCCTGCTGGGGAAATCGGCTTCCTGGGAGTGGGGCCAGGAAGAGGAAGCAGCGTTCCGGGCCATCAAAGGACTATTGACGTCCAAAAGTGTCCTCATCCAATACAGCGAGACGCTGCCCATCAAGCTGACTTGCGACGCGTCGCCATACGGGGTGGGGGCAGTCCTCAGCCATGAACTGCCCAACGGCACGGAAGCCCCAATCGCCTACTTCTCTAAGACAATGTCTGGCGCAGAGCGTAACTACAGTCAGCTGGACAAAGAAGCCCTGGCCATCGTGGCTGGAGTGAAGCGCTTCCACGAATACCTCTACGGAAGACGTTTCACCATAGTCACCGACCACAAGCCACTCCTGGGGCTCCTCGCAGGCGACCAACCCACCCCAACCTTCATGTCCCCACGGATGACAAGATGGGCCATCTTCCTAGCCGGCTACTCCTATAGGCTCGTGCACCAGCCAGGCACAGCCATAGGAAACGCCGACGCGCTCAGCAGATGCCCGTCAAAGAATCCAGTCGAAGACCCAGCACCCACGCTCCATCTACTCCATATAGATGACGACGCCAGTTGTCCTGTGTCATCCGCAGATGTGGCCGTCCACACCCAAAAGGACCCCACACTCCGCCAAGTGAAGTCCTGGATCCTCAGAGGGTGGTCATCGGAAAAGCCAGAGGAAAAGTTCAGCCCGTTCGCCAGGAAACAGAAGGAGCTGTCCACCATAAAGGGCTGTCTGCTATGGGGAGACAGGGTGCTGATTCCAAGCACTCTGCAACGGCGGACGCTAGAAACGCTGCACAAAGGGTATCCGGGCATCGTCCGCATGAAGGCCCTGGCACGGAGTTACGTCTGGTGGCCCTCCATGGACAAAGACATTGAGCAATGGGTCTCCAGATGTGACCCGTGCCAAGAAGTTCGCCCAGCGCCGCCGCAATCCGAAGTCGCGAAGTGGGAGACCCCCAGCAACCCCTGGGCGAGGATCCATATTGACTTCGCGGGTCCGATGCAAGGGTGACACCTCCTCATCGTGGTAGATGCCTTCTCCAAGTGGCTCGAGGTGGTGCCCATGGCATCTACCACAACAGAAGCGACGATCCGAGCCCTGCGCCGTCTGTTCGCCACACATGGACTACCGGACGTGCTGGTCTCGGACAATGGCCCCCAGCTCACATCCCTGGCCATGGAGTCCTTCCTGGCAGGACTGGGCATCCGCCACGCCCTGTCCGCCCCCTACAGGCCGGCTGGAAATGGGCAAGCTGAACGCATGGTCAGACTGACCAAAGAAGCCCTCACCAAGATGGGCCCGGGAGACTGGCAAGAACGCATAGACAACTTCCTCCTCACCCAGCACATCACGCCACATGCCACCACCCACAAGAGCCTGGCCGAACTGCTGATGGGCAGAAGGTTGAGGTCACCCTTGGACCGGCTGCACCCCCAATACAGCCCGGAAGTGACCGCAATCGCCAGCCGCCTGCTTCGCGCGTTCAGCAACGGAGATTCAGTTTTCGCGCTGAATTTCAACGGCTCTCCCAAGTGGCTGAAGGGGAAGATTGCCAGCACAACCGGCCCCAAATCCTACACCGTCGAGTTGGAAGATGGACAGGTCTGTAGACGGCACATCGACCAACTCCGAAAAAGGTGGGGGGGAGCACACGAAAACCAGCCTGACGAGGGAGGCCTACAACACCCCGACGAGGTAGGCCTACAACACTCCGGCGAGGTAGACCTACCACACCCAGATGAGGTAGGCCTACAACACCCTGGCGAGGTAGGCCTACGACACCCCGACAAGGTAGGCCTACCACACCCCTGCGAGGCAGAGCAGTGCCACCCCGACGAGGTCGGCCCAGCCCACTACCAGGTACTGTCACGTCGGCAGTCCAGCGAGGTAGACCGGGGCCAACCGCACGGGGGATGGCAACACCAACCCCGCCAGGTGGGCACCCGGCACAACAGGGCCAGGGAACACCAACCCAGCCCGCAAGTAGACCGGGACCTGCCCAGAGGAAGAGCAGCGCACCTACCCAGCGACGGCAGCCATCACCAGCCCAGCCAGGGAGACCGCAGTTCCAGGCGAGTAGACCGGGACCCAGCCAGGACGGGCACCCCACCACCCAGGGGCGAGGGTGGCACACGACTCCCCGGCGGGAGGGACCCCCGCCCATCGCAGAAGACAACCTGGAAACAACAACCCAGCCAGGAGGACCCCAGGCACCACCTGACAGTAGACCAGGGACTAGGGGGAAGGGAAAGCCGACAACAACCCGGCCAGGGAGACCTACACCACCCCGGCAGGGGAGACCTCCGCCGCCCCGCAGGGGCAGCCCCGCAACAACACCCCGACCAGGTCGACCACCGCCAACCAGATGGGGGAGACCTACGCCAGCCCAACCGAGGGGACCAACGCCACCCCTGCGAGGTCGGACAGCACAACGCAAGTCAGCACCACCCGCAGCCGGCGGACCGGACCCGAGGGCACCGAGCGGAACCACCACCCGAACGGCAGCAAGCCGGACCACAACCGAACCACAGCGCCCGGGGGACCAGGGAGGAGCAAGAAATGGACTTACCGAGACTCAGACGCTCTTCCCGGGTCGGAACCGAGCACCCGAGACAAGGCGATAGATCCACAGGCCAGGAGGAAGACCATCAGAACCAGCCATCCAAGGTCTGCGGTCCGGCCGGAGGCGCTGGGGGTGACCCCGCTCACTCGACAGCCGAACCGAGCCCGGTTCCGGAGAGGGAACCAGGAGACGAAAGAGCCCCGTCCGTCCAGGCCGGAGACAGAGAAGAAGTGAGACTGCGCAGGTCAGCTAGGGTGCCGAGGCGTCCTACGTACCTGCGTGATTACGTGACTTTTGTGGACGAGATTGAGAACTCGAACTAAGGGGGGAGGAGTGTTATGTCCTTATAAGGACATCCGCCCTGATTGGCTGCTAGCCATCGGGCGGGAGATTTGAATCCCTGTCTAGGGGCGGTGCGTCTGCCGGGAGTGAATATAAGGAGAGCTCCGGCAGCGCGCCAGCAGTCTTGACTTGTTACTTGTAACTAATAAAGTTGCTAAATGTATCGAGCTGGTCACGTCTTCTGTTCCTGCGCCTGATCTAACAGTTGAGATCTCTTTTTAATAGACAGTCCCATGATGAAGCATTATATGATGTGTGTGAAGTACTGTATTTTGCATTCTCCTTTTCAGATTTTATATGATGCACTGTAAGCAAAACTTTTGCTTATTTAAAAACTAGCACAGTAGTTCTGGCTTTTTCTACAGGCTCCAGGCTATATTATTCCAATGCACTGAAGTCAAAGTAGCCTTTGAAAAGCCTTTGTCAATATTGAGTCATTACAGAGATAGTAATGAGTCTGGGTTGCACTGATCTTAATTTCATTACTTTTAATGGAGTATATTAAGGTATAATGTTAAGAAGCTGGTCTTCAATTGTTGAACCATAAAGTTCAAACTGGCTTGGAACGAGGATGCTTATAGGAGTGCCATTTTGATCCACCTAATTATTAAAAACTCTTTTCTAACTGTACTTGTTATTGAAAGTCAGGCAGGGGATGACTAGTCACTGTAAAGATATTTTTTTTTCAATATTTATGCTTTAATAAGACTGCTCTTCCCAAGCAGATTATCATCATCATCATCAACTAAACATTATTAGACTTGATTTCATTCAATAGTTATGTTAATTGTTTGGATGGGTTGTCTTCTGTTTCAATTGCTGACTATATTTAGGTTGAATTATTGTGTACATTCATTTTTACATTATTTCATTTTTCATATTTTTCTATTGCCAGTCGGTAACAACAACTGTGGTATTAATTGAATGGGGGGGAAATCGAGCTATATGGAATGAATGAAAGAGCGTGCAATTCCTGAACTGAAAGACTGATCTACTATTTCACCTTCACCTGCTTTGTTTTCATATTTTCATGTGCCAGGAAGCAGAGGATGAAAAGCAGAGCTATGAGCTTGCCTAAACATTTAAGTTTATCAAAATGTAAATATTGCAGAGGAATATTTGGTATTAACTAATAGATCCTCTGCAGATGAAGGTCTTTATTGTCTAGCTACACTCGCCCACACCACACAGCACAATGTACTGTAGTATAAAATTTGAAGTTGTGGAAGCTTTTATTTGAATAATTTTGTTTACTGTACATTGTTTCTGATCTGTCTTGTATACTGCTAATGTCTGCAGTAATTTGATGTTCCATGAATGTAAAAGATAATGATGCTAATAATAGAAACTCAAATTGAGGATTCAAATGGCAAAGCTATTATCAGTCCTGTTACTAGTGAACACAGGCCATGTGCAACTGTTTGAGTAGGTGGGGTTCACTTTTACAATTTGAGATTTTTAAATACTGAACAAGCTTAAATTCAGGCTGAGTGGCAGGCATATGTAAAAATAATCTAGTTCTACTGCACAAAACTGGACCTAGCTTTAAAAACAAATGCAAATTAAATAAAAAGATATTTCAAGCCAAATAGCTTTCATCAGATAGCTCTAAAAACAAGTATGATCCAAGTGTAAATAGTCTTGAGGCCACTAAAGGGAAAGAAAGCACTTTTAAAAGTACAGGATCAGCAGAAAAAAATTAATGATGCTGAATTTTGTTATGTATTGTATGTCATTTAAATGAACAGGCAATTTCAATTTCAAAAAAAATATTTTCAGGAAATTAGAACACGACCTTGACAAAAGAAAGGCATCTCAGTGGGGAACTTTTGGGACAAGGAGAAAAACTCAGATGCTGTAAATCACAGGGACCAGAGGGAAAGGTAGAAAGATTTAGGAAGAGTCAAAGTATATAAGATGGAGCAGGGTGCGGAAAGCAGGGAATAACAAAGACCTTGACTGAGCTACACTTACTGCCCAAGCAATGATCACTACGGCTGAAATTCAGGTTCTGCTATTTAGAAGTTGAAATTAATATGACCGCCTTTCCAAATGCTGTAATATTAAGATTTCTTTTTAAAAAGCCAAAATATGATTAATTCAGGAAAAGAAAAAAAGGAAATCAAGAGCACAGATATATTAAATTGGGTCCAGGCAGTGCTATCTAGAGCAGGGGTCTCAAACATGCGTCATTACAGTGGTGTCACGTGACGTATCGGGACTTCCCTCCCTTCGCTAAACCGGGCGGGGATGGGCCAGTACATGAGTCATCCGGCCCATGGGCTGTGAGTTTGACAATCCAGATCTAGACTGTTCAGTCAAGATTATAAAAGCTGGTTATTAAAAAAAAAATAGTTTGGTCAGATTTAACAGGCAGGGAAGCAGAAGCAATTTTGAAAAGATAGGTCCAAGGGTACAAAGAGAAAAACAAAATTTCTGGTTCACATTTAAATTCAATCCCTTGATACTTCCCTTCCCACTCACAGATGGTCCCAGCTGGCTCCTTCCTCAAGATGCCATTTCTGGATCCCACTAAAGTGGACAATTTTCATCCAGTATCTCACCTCTACTTCTTGTGGAATGTTGTAGAGAAAGTAGTTGTGTCACAACTTCTGAAGGCCTTGGAAGAAGCAGATTCTATGGATCATTTTCAGTCATGATACAGACTCTGGTGTGGAGTAGAAACAGTATCAATCATGCTTTTAGATGACCTCTGGCATGAGTGGGATGGGGATAGTGCATCCATCATTTTCCTACATGACCTCTTGGAAGCTTTCTGTACTATTGCCCATGGAATCCTTCTGGATTAGCTCACAGGATTGGGGCTGGGCAGCAGAGTGCTGTGCTGATTCACCTCCATTTCCAGAAATTCCAGTAAGTGATGAGTAGGGAGGATGATTCTCACCTCAACCACTCCTATGTGGGGTGCACAGGGTTTGCTGCTTTTCTAATTCTTCTTTTTAACATCTACATGAGGCCACTGGGTAACCTATCCATTACCACTGGGTGAAATATCATCAGCGTATATAACAATTAAATATCTCTACCTCTGGCAAATTAACCAATGCTATGAATGGTCAGCCCTGGAGGCCTCTTTTTCTTTGGATCTTCAGGAGTGCAACACTTAGAGTTGTGGGAAATTGGGAGTGGGGATTGCATGGAGTTGCAGGGATATCTAGCCATAATAACATTTTTTTCTCTGAGAGTCAAGGACATCCAGCCTGCACCTGGAATGGCATGATTGGGAGGCATCTCCAGTTGGGATGGTGCATTGATTGGACCATGTGATGGACATGTGGGTGCAGGGGAAGGGACTTGGACTTTCTTTTGGGTGGGGAAAACCTGGAAGCTTTCAGATTCGGGTTTTCCCAGATGTGCTAATATGACATCTCTAATAAAATGGAACTTTAAGGAACTTCTGGCCTCGGAGTCTTCTTTCGTTGGGGGTGTTACTTGGAACCCTGACATGAACATCTTATCCCAGCATCTTGCAGATGCCATCAGCTAAGGACCTACATTTAGTCAGTAGCAGGAATTGTGCCTTATCTGCGATGGTGTCCGCCTTGTGGATCATCTTTCCTTCAAAATTAGATTACCTCCGTCACTTTGATATTCCAAAAGATCCTCAGGACTAGGTTATGTTATCAGGCCTGTGGTTCCTACGGAACTGGAGACTTCATTAGATGGCTCCATTGTTGAGATGGAAATTCTTATCCTCCTTTCACCTATGGTTTATATCCACTGCTGAATCAACCAATTTGTAATCTTAAAACTGGTTATGATTCAATATTTCAAGACTGTTTTCACCAGTAATATTATCAGCTAGGTAGCCCCTTTGTTGTACATTTGATTTCTGTTTCTTAATCTATGTTAAAATGCATTCTGTTATTTTCAACCAACTATCTTAATCTATCAAGATTGCCCTAGAATTTTAAAAAAATCCTTTAATACCTGTTAGAATGTTGTTTCTTTTGAATATTTGCCATACTGATTGTTTTCTTTTTGCTATGAGGGCTTGTTCTTATCTCTTTCACCAATTTAATTCTTTCAGAACTTCAGCTATCCATCTCTACAACTCAGGGTTACCTATATTTATTTGCCTTTGTTAATTCTCTTTGCCTTTCTTTCTTTTTTGGAATTGCTTGTGCTAATGTTTCAGTATCTTAACACTCACTCATTTAAAACTCCCTACTCATGAGGTTCTCCTTCCATAAAATTCTATTTATTGTTGCTTCATTTTCACTGAAACCTGTTTCCTGCAGGGACAGATGCTGATTGCCAATCTCTGAAACAGATTACAAATTAGAAACAGATTTCCCATTTGCAATAAAAGGAAGTTCTGCAGTAAATTCTGCAGTAAAAATATATTTAATGATAATTTTCTTGCCACTATCATTTCTACCCCAACCCTTAACAATAAAATAAAATAAAATAACACGCTTGGAATTGTTTGAAAAAATAGGAAGTATTATAAGAACTGAAGTCAAGACCATCTGTTTGCAAAATATTGGTAACTTTAGATGGATATCAAAAAGTAAACTTCTTTTTGAACATGTGTCGAAGTTCTCATTGAATGACTCAGCATGATTGTTTGGGAACCCTGTGAACATATCCAGTTTTCATGGCAATGATATGGAAGTTGTCATTGCTTTCAAATGTGTTTTGTTTTGTTTTAATTTTCTAGGATTTAACAAAAAAAATCTGTAGTTCTCTCATCTAAATAGTAACTAACTATGATGTAGTTGAGTTGAACTGAGATCAACTAAGATCAGCTAGAGGTTTCCACCCATTCTCAGTTGTTCTAAGTAAGCAAGAGTGATTTTCAGGGATCCATGCAGTATGATTGCTCTCTGGTTTATGTCAAGAATCAAAAGAGTTTTCCAACTAAGAGTTTTGCATCCAAAAGTTAATAATTCCTTCTACCAGTGGAACATAGTTTTAAAGGTATTGGACTAGGTCAGTTGAAGTTCAACTCTCATAGCTGCCTTCTGTTTATAAATAAATTGAAACCAAAACAGATTTTGGTTAGCAACATTGCTTTCTAGTAATAAGCTTAATCTGCATGCAAAGAAATCTCTTTAACATGAAGGTATTTTAACCTTTATATGCTGAATAAGTTATGGTAATCTTTAGATAATTACAGTTTCATGACTTGACATTATATAAACAGGTTTGTAGCCATTTTTAACACATGACAATCAGCAGTGCTATTGTTCATGTTTTGCTGAAAAGAATGTTTCAGAGAATGGACATATCTTTAGACTTCTTTGCAATTTAATAGCTCTCTGATCACCTATGTAAAATAAGTCATATTTTATTGCTGTTTTCCGTGTCCTTGACCTTTATGTCTTAACTGCATAGCACAAAAAGTGAGGGAGAAGCAACTATCAAGGGCAAAAGCTAGGTAATAATATTAAATAGCCACAATGGGATGAGAGCAATGGATTAAACAGACGGGTGTTTCCCAGGGCCCCTGAATGCATATTTAGCCATCACCTTCTTACAGACTCTGCTTTGGGTCTCTCTGCAGTATATGTCATGGTCAGACTGAGGTGCTGACATGGATAATTTAGTGTCTGAGCTCTTTTTAACACAGGATATGGTGTTGTAATTACATGCTCCAGCATAGGGTCTACATTCCAAGAAAGAATTTTTTTTTTCACAAAGACTAATTTGATAGAGTTCAGGGCCTTTTTCCCTATGCTAAGTATTGAAGGAACCACTATGTATCAAATAGCTATTATGAAGAGGCAATCAGAAATAAGTGGTTTCAATAAATATCATCCATTTTAGAACACAGATTGGTTTAGCCTTTGCTTATATCTGTTGTTGCCCGTGTTGGACAGGGCTGAAGGCTAAAACATACAAAGAACGATTACAGGAATTGGGTATGTCTAGCGTAATGAAAAGAAGGACTAGGGGAGACATGATAACAGTGTTCCAATATTTGAGGGGCTCCTACAAAGAAGAGGAAGGTCAAACTATTTTCCAAAGCACCAAAAGGCAAGATGAGAAAAAATGGATGGAAACTAACCAAGGAAAGAAACCTAGAACTAAGGAGAAATTTCCTAGTGGTGAGAGCAATCAACCAATAGAATACCTTACCTTCAGAAGTTGTGTGTGTTCCTTCACTGGAGGCTTTCAAAAAGAGACTGGACAACCATTTATCTGAAATGGTATAGGGTCTCCTGCTCAAGCAGAGGATTGGACTAGAAGACCTTAATAAAAGTGACAGGGTCCTTGGAAGCCCACTTCCAAGCAAACCTGAATCCATTCTGGTCATCTCCAGCTATGTATTCAATAAGTCACATCATACCATCCTCTGCATATCCAGATAATGTACATACAAATATAACTTAAAAGTTTTAATCCATATGTAAATTGTGTAACCAATTAATTTAATGCAGCAACAGAACATTGTGCTACATTAATAACAACCCATCTTCAGTATACCATCTTCAGTAGAAAAATTGGATGCATCTCTGGTGAAGAAATGGAGAATGGAAATTGCTGTGAAAATTGAAATGAAGTTATTGGGTAATTTTTCAAATTCTGTATTAATGCAATTACCAAGATCATATATATATATATATATATATATATATATATATATATATATATATATATATATATATATATATATATATATATATATATATATATATGCAGTGTTATAGTGTTATAGGGCACTGCACACCAAAACAAGTAGACACAAGTTTTTTCCCGAATGCCATCACTCTGCTTAACAATTAATTTCCATGACATTGTTAAATAATTTACTAAGACTGTATTACTATTATTCTTCTCTTCCTTACTAGTATCTGTCTCTTCCTACTGTTGCTTGTATCTTTCAATTTATATTATTTCTATTTGTTTCCTAGTATGATTTGATAGCTTATTAATAACCTTGACTAATTGTTGTATCTTTTTATTCTTGATGAATGTATTTTATTCTCCTTATGTACACTGAGAGCATAGACACCTAAGACATATTCCTTGTGTGTCCAATCACACTTGGCCAATAAGGAATTCTATTCTATTCTATTCTATTCTATTCTATTCTATTCTATTCTATTCTATTCTATTCTATTCTATTCTATCCCATTCCATTCCATTCCATTCCATTCCATTCCATTCCATTCCATTCCATTCCATTCGTGATCCCAAGGAGGATGGTTAATGTAGTACTATATTACATGCTGTTTTCCAAAGGACACGTTGAAAAGTTGTATGTTAATGCCACAATCTATCATCAGGAACCTTATTTGTGCACATGCAATAATCTGGGATGGAATTGTATTCCAGAAGTACAAATCAATCCAACAGTAGATAATTAAAAAAAAACATTCTTGAAAGATCAATGCAAAAATGGAAGGGTGGAATCTGAGGTTTTTGTCCTCTGTTGGCATTGGAGCCAGCTGTCTAATCTTGCACACGGTATTCCCTGGAGGAACAAGTTGGCTGAACAATAACACACCTCTTTGCATCTGGCATTGACAGATTTATTGTAAGAATAGTCCAAAACAAGTAGATCCCACATATGCTAGGGAGAACAACTTTACTGACTGGATTTTGTCCTGGAAGGTGTCATAAAATATTTCAGCAAAGATAGTAAAAACCAAAAACCAAAGATTAATCAATGCAGGAATTTGGCATCTCTTTTCTCCCTTGATTTGAATGTAAATTAAAGCAACCCCTTCCTTGCTACTCAAATATCTGATCACAGATGAATCTATTTAAAAAAGGGAATCAGAAACTTTTATTATTTATTGAGAATGGTGATGGTTGTGAATAGTGTGCATTCCCTCCAGCTCTATTACCAAATCCACATTTGCATTTGCCACTTTCTGAGCAAGATACACAATACAGAATAACAGAGTTGGAAGGGACTTCGGAGGTGTAATCCAAATATTGGCTCAAGTAGGAGATTCTATATCATTCTGGACAAAAGGCTGTCCTATCTCTTCTTAAAAACATCCAGTGATGGAGCACCCACAATTTGAGAGGCAAGCTGTTTCACAATAATTGTTCTGAGTGACAGGAAATTTCTCCTTAATTCTAGGTCGGATCTCTCTTTGTTAAACTTCCATCCATTATTTCTTGTCTTCCCCTCAGGTGCTTTGGAGAATTAGTTGACCCCCCCCCATACATATTAGAAGAATACTATCATGTCACCCCAGTCCTTCTCTTCATTACTCTAGACCAGTGGGTCTCAACCTTCCTAATGCCGCGACCCTTTAATACAGTTCCTCATGTTGTGGTGACCCCCAACCATAAAATTATTCCATTGACCATTGAAAATATGTGTTTTCGGATGGTCTTAGGTGACCCCTGTGAAAGGGTTGTTCGACCCCCAAAGGGGTCCCGACCCACAGGTTGAGAACCACTGGTCTAGACATTTCAGTTCTCACAACTGTTCATTATGCGGGTTAGCCTCCAGTCCCCTAATTATCTTTGTTGCTCTTCTCTGCAATCTTTCTAGCATCCCAACATCTCTTTTGTATTGTAGTGATCAAAACTGGATGTAGTATTCCAAGTATAAAGTGGTACTAACACGTCACATAAAGTATTGATAGTATTCCTCTGTTGATGCAGCCTAGGACTGCATTGACTTTTTTGGCAGCTGCAGCACACTGCTGGCTCATAGTTAAGTGATTGTCCACTAGGACTCCAAGATCCCTCTCACAGTTACTTCTATTGAATAATGTCAGCAGTAATGGAGGATGTCAGCCTCCATGCGATATGTTGATTATCGTTTAAGGGCTTTCCACAAAAATGGTTTGCCCTTCTGTAATAAAAGTTGACAGTCAATATTTTATAAATGAAATCCATAAAAAGCAATTTGAATGGATGATTTAGAGGTCAGGAAGTATCCATCTCCCCGGCTTTCCAAAATAATTTACAATTTTATGCACTCTTCTATTTTCCTAGGCCACTCTTAATCTATATTGCTGCTTCTCTGTTTCTCAATAGATTCATCTCGGGAAATTGCCCAAATGAAGCCAAAAATGCCTTCTCCTTTTCTTTCCTTCTTGTCAGGTGTATTCAGAGAATTTATAAAACATAATATAAAAATTACCTCCATGGATTATAATATTATTCTTGTGCATGTGTGTGGGGTGGGGGTATTTCCATAGCTTGCCATTTATACTAAACTGAAGGACATAAAAAGCTGACACATCAAAAACATCCTATATTAACCAACAAGACTTTAATATTCCCATACTACTGGAAATCTACTGGCAAAATACTTACAAAAAAAGAGAACACATTCTTTCCTGATTATCATTGACAACATTTCATTTATATTCCTAAAGTAAAGATACTCAGAGGCAACATGAATCTAAAATTTTGGCACATTTTACACTTTTGTGCTTTGGAAGATAAAATAAGCAGGAGGTTTAAAGTTTGCTGTGTTAAAATTTACAATTTTGACACTTTCAACAAATATACAGAAATCTTGGTTTGATCCATAAACGGTGTGAAAGCCCTGTGGGTCCCAACATGCTCTAATTAAGCAAAACAGAATTTTTAACTGCTTTAGAGCTAAACTGGTTTTGCTGTGAGTTCTATTCAAAAAGTCTAGAAATCAGTTAAGCACACCAAAGTAGTATGAAATTATATTATTATTTCTTTATTTTTCTAACTTTTTAATGATCTTTATTGTCTGTATCTCATATCCACGAGAACGTTTCTAAAGTTTCCAGTTTAAAGGTGGGGAACTAAGAATGAGAGTGGGGGATGAATACTTTAGGGATCCCCAATGCCCTACAAGGTTTAGTGGTTAAAACTACAAACTGGGAGATGATGAGTCATGCTTAAAACATGAAGCTAGAAGCTGGGTGACTCTCTCAGCCTTGGGAAGAAGCAGGCAATGGCAAATCCTTTCCGAAATCTCAGAAAACTGACAACTGGCTGGACAAAGGCACACACACAAAAGAAGAGTATCTATTCCCCTGGGAACACTGTTGATTTTTTTTAATCTAATGGGAGCTGCATTCTCTAAAGTGTCCAGCACCCTGAATTAGATCTAGCAACCAAGGTAGCAACTGAAGGAGAGGAGTAATGCTATTAATTAAAGCTATTCTTCCTTGCTGGTTGAGCTGCTGTATTTTGCACTAAGTGCCCTTTCTGAGTAATTTTCAAGGGTGATTGGAATAAGAACATAGTAATAAAGTCATGAATCGCTGCTTTACATATTGTATTTGATAAATATACCCAATTATGCATTACGATTCAGTCAACATGCAATTATGCTAGCGAAAACCTTTGAGTATTTACATAATGTAAATGCAATGAGAGAGGAAATTATCCCCAGATATGCTTAGATTGTACAAAGAAAGTGACAGCATTATTTTTACATGGTTTAAACTGTAAAGCATATTAAAAAGATGGTGGTCTGTGTCTTTTTCAGATTATTTATACTTTAGAAAGTGATGTGCTTGTGGAATGAGAATCTATTTCTCAGAGAAAGAAGTTATTATTATATAAGTCTTTCTTCTAGCTGACACTACTCATTTTACCACTCTGTGAAGTGGGCATAAATCATTATTAGTATCATACTGCCATCTGGTGGATTGTGTATAAAAATAATACTGTAAAAATAACATTAAAAGTACTGTAGGAAGTATCATTATCATGGGGAGTGTGAGAATAATAAAAAGTGTCTCTTGGTTTTAGCACTACAGTATTGATGTCTCTCTAAAAATTGACTCAGAGCTATGAAATCCTAACAACATCCGTCTTTTACTTGCCATCATACAGTGGTTTTTGTATCAGAATCAGTGTTCAAATTCTTTTTGGATATGCTCCCAAATCCCAGCATATTCACACGGATTTCTTTCCTGCAACTCTCACTGATTTTAACAAGTGTCCTGCTTCCTCCTGGCTCCTTTTCCAAATGCCAAAGGAGTGCTGGCTGTCTCCCAACAAGAACCATGAGGCACAAGCCAATGTACTGTAGTCTGTAGACCAATGAGATGATGGAGCTTCTCCATAATTTAGTGCAGAAGGGAATGGTGAAGATGGAAGGGAGAAGTACCTTTTCTACTCCTTCATAATGACTCCCTTTTATATTCTACTGGAACTCCTTGTCATGAGAACAGAGGATAATGAGGCTGAGGGGACAGTGAATGAGCTAGTTTGCGAAGGGAAGACTCACATGGTATTACAGGGGATAATGATGAAATTGCAGTGTAGAGGGTAATGAGCCAAGCCAACTCCAGAATGCAGAACAGTCACCATATCTAAAGTTCCTAGGAAAGGTGGACTAGCTGCTTTTAACCAAGCATTGGAATTCCAGAAACAATTTAAATGATCTGTTGAATGGCAATGAAGTCCAAAGACAGAGGGAGGAATATCTGTTAATGGTCTCTACTCTTGCAGTGTCATTTGCCAAACAGGCAGTGTCATCACAGGCTGTTAAGTGGCCAAGCACATACCTGACCAAATGTTTATGAATGCTGACAACATCAATTTTGCCCTTAGGAGTTATGCGAAACATCATACTGATGACATACAGTAGCCTAGCAGAGGCCTTCAACCAATCACTGAAGACCTGAGAAAAAGAAATGGACCATACCTCTCTGGCAGCATTGTGCTCCAATGCCTCATCTCCAGGGCTACAACATGTCTCATAGGTGAAGGAGGAGGGGAAAACTGTTACAAATCTTTCCTTAGAATCATCAGTCTTACCATAGTTAGGTAACATAGCTTTTTCGATTAAACTCTCCTGATAGCAATCACTTAGACATATACCAGTTCACAGAGCTTTACAGCCCTCTCTAAGCAGTTTACAGAGTCAGCATATTAGTACCCCAAACAATCTGGGTCCTCATTTTAACTACCTTGGAAGGATGGAAGGCTGAGTCAACCTTGAGCTGGTGAGAATTGAACCACAGTCAGCAGAAGTAGCCTATAGTACTGCATTCTAACCACTGTGATACCATGGCTTATGCCTTTCCACCAAAGCTCTTCTTTAGCTTTACTAAATTCCAGCAACCTACAGACTCAAAAACTGATCTATTACAATGCATTTTTTCCTCCCCTATTTTTCCCTAACTAGACCAATTATTATCCTGAAATATCAAAGAGGCCAAAACTTCTGAAGAAAATAGTAATATGAGACAGAATGTAAAAATAATAGTGTATATCCTCATCTCATCTGCATATTAACCTTTTGCCAATTACAAAGTTTCAATAGAAGTACATTTTAATACCGCTAAAGCAATTGTTAAAAATTAAACAATATCCATTCTAATGGTTTAAAATTCCCATAGGCATAATTCAGAACAATAAACTGGTTGGATTTTACCTTTCACCTGCTAGATTTTTAAAACCAAGAGTACATAATGGGTCCCCATTATACGAAAACATTTAGGAAGTGTTGATGGAATAATCTGGGCAAATTCAGAAACATTTCCCAAATGTCCCCTTCAGGAACTTGTGGTGGCAAAAATATTTGACTTCTTAAACCTCTTCTGTTAAGTGCTGTTAACAGCAGTGTTTTATGTTAATTAATTTGTAGCTCTTTTTCGAGAGTAGATCTTTAAACTGCTCCTCAAACAACTGAAATGGTAGAAAAAATGTTATCATTATCATAATGGCATCTAAAAGCATAGTAGGTACTCGAATTTTGTGGGGAGAAGTCAGTAGAGGTTTAGAGACTGAATTATAGAAAGACAGGAATATTTTAATACTGTCTGGAATTGGAAGATGCACAATAAACTGCTCCCAAAGAGCATCTGTAAGTTCAAACATATTGATATCCCTGAACATTGGTATCCTGGTGTGTGAGAAGGAAGCGATTGTATCACTCAACGTATTTTGAGATCCATGTGTGACAGTAGTGCTTGAGCAGAATAAAGTTTCAGATCAATATATGGGGTAATTTTCTAAGTACAAATAAGAATGTCCCAAAGGTGCTTTTTTAAGCAGCAACTGGACTTTCTGGTTTTGCTTCTCACCTAAGAAGTTTCTTCAGCTCTGACTGGATGGTGGGGTTTCTTTTGTCTTCAAAGAAAAACCAGAAAGTCCAGTTGCCCCTCAAAAAAGTACTTTTGGGACAACCATGACCTGACTGAGAATCTCCATAAATAAGCAAACTAGTATGCATATTTGCCCATCATTTTATGTTCTGATGGCAGGTAATTAGGCATATGCTAACACCCTACTCTAAAGATGGAACATTCCAGAAAACTTTAGAATGTTTTATTTTTCTCCTGGACCATACCAACCCATCCGTTCTAGGGTGTACAAAAACTGTTCAGGAAATAAAATGTCCATGTTCAGAATACCACAAACCGCTTTCTGTTTTAGATCATTTATCTGTGGGATGGATGGATAGATCACATGAATGGATGATGGTCTGGGAGAAAAATGGAACATTCTGGAGGTTTTTTCCATCTATTAAAAACCACCCAGAGGCATTGAATGTTTAATTTGTTATTGCTGATGATGTTGCTATTAAAAGCAATATTTTGAACATGTCCCCCAGAAATAAGTTCATCTGCCTCACTATTAGTATAGTGAAGCAACCACAACCATGTAATTAGTCAGCATCATTCATTCTGAACTATCCACATAACCTTATTGATGTAGTAAAGAGTTTAGTATGAATAATGACAAGTTACAATATCAGGAGTTATAGTCTAATTCCTTTATGAATTTTAACTTACTACAGTATGTAATTATCATATAAATACAACTTAATTTAAAAAGTGTAGTTTTGATTTTGTGCCATCAAATCAATGCTGACTCTTGGCTGACTCAATAGATAGACCTTTTCCAGGATGAACCATGCCCAACTTGTCCATTCTGCTCTTTCCATGGTTGCACTAATTGAATTTATCCATTTGTTGCTTGTTACCTTCTTTGTTGTCCACAATATAATAATTTGATCCTGTCATTTGCATCTTGAGTGAAAATTCTCATTTGATTTGTTTAAGAATACCCACAGTATTCTCAGGAATCTTCTCCAACTCCAAACTTTAAAATTGTTAATTACTCTTTATAGCCTGCTTCTTCAACATCCAACTTTCAACACTATCATAAAGCCTCACAAGGAAAACAACTCAGTGCATGTTTCTGATCTTTATAGGTAGAGGCACATCACTGCATCTGAAAATCTGTTCCTTCATGCTTGTCCTATCAAGTGATGGTTTGTGGCACATTCCTTGGGTTTTTTTGCTAATAGTTTATTCTAAAGGGCAAAAACTACCCACTACTACATCACAGTACAGCCTCCTTAGCTGCTGTTCAGAAGAAAAGTATTTTGTGCAGAATTGTTTGAAATGAACAATCATCTTCAGTAGTGCCACCCTTCCTGAGGTAAATAAATTTCAACTTAATTCTGCTTTCCCCCTCATCTCACAGTGAAGTTCCTCCTCCTTTCTCCTTTCCTTTTGCCCCCTGCAAATAGGGCCCAACTCCTCTACACAATCCTCATACATATGCACTTCATTGCACTTAAGCTCAGTGAAAGCCTGATTTTGATTTATGAGATGTGGATCTCATCCTCTGGTCCCTACTGTTATGGGTTACCTACCGTACTCCTTATTCTGAATCCATTCCAGAAGGCAACTGGCAGCTAAGGGTTTGGCACATATGTTTTAAACACAGTTCTCAATAATGGGTTTTTTAAAAAAATAGGGCATCTTACTTTCTCAAAATGAGATGTTTCCACAAATATCTTTCATTGGAAATAATTTCACAAGGACAAATTTCCAAGAAATTTATTTTAGGACACATACTGTATACAGAAGTCCACTAGCATCAATTGTGGTTATGGATACATAATTGACTGTAATGAAGAGAAGCAAAATTATGACCAGCTATTTTTTCCCATGCCCACAAGATGTACCAGTAACGCCCATGATTCATTTTATTTTATTTTCCAGATGGCCAAACTGCACTTCCAAAGGGAAGTTTGGAGATGGTGACTAGATACATGAGAGAGATGTGAAAAGAATCAGCATTTGCAGGTGCAGAAGGACTGGCATGTTCATGAAGAACCATAGGAGGGGCTAGAAAGGCCTTGAGGGTGGGTGAATGATAGCCAAAAAGTTGCTCTCCCTTCCGGTCTTTGTCTGTGTGAGAAAGGAGCATTTGTGAGGAACAGGGACATCTGACAGGGTGGCCCAAATGTTAAGATAATATGTGCTATGACCATAGGATCAAGGCCCTGCCCCCTTTTAAGTGTATTGCATGACTTGCCTTCCCTCAGCACGGTCAAGAGAAAATGCTTCAGACTTTGTATCAGCATAGCACCTGCATGAGCCTAAATAAAAAAAGGTTGCTTGTTTGAATAAACAGGGCTGAGTGGCTGTCATGGGCTAGAAATAGAGACAGAGTGTAAAGGAACAATTGTACTCCCTTCTCTACTTTGCATGCAGGGGCACTTTGGATTTCAGTCTCATAACTGAATCATTCTAGAAAATGGATTTTCTGAGTGGGCAGAGCCACCAAACAGCGCTTTTAAAAATGCCAATTACCAGTATGCTTTTTCTAACTTCCACATGTACTCACCATTCTCCAAAGATTGGGCATTCCGAAACCATACCCAACTCATAGCCTATAATTTTTAGAGTAATTCTTAAGAATTTATACATAAAACCATTTCCCTGAAATTGCAAAAAAAAAAAAAAATATGCTCAAAGTGTGAGGAACAAACAGGGTATACTTGAAATCTTAGGACATGAGGGTAGGTATGATATTGTAGCCATTACAAAAACTTGGTGGGATGAAATCCCTTACTGAATCATAGAATCATGGGGCTGGAAGGGATCTTGAAAGTCTTCTAGTCCAACCTGCTGTCCAAGGCAGGAATCCTTATATCATTCTGGACAAATGGTTGTCCAATCTTTTCTTGAAAACCTCCAGTGATGGAGCGCTCACACCGCTGGGAGGCAAGCTGTTCTATTGATTAATCATTCTTCCTGTCAGGAAATTCCTCTTTGTTTCCACATTGATTCTCCCTCTGCCAAGCTTCCATCCACTGCTTCTTGTCCTACCCTCAAGTGCTATGGAGAATAAATTGATGCCCTTTTCCTTGTGACAGGCCTTCAAGTATTGGAAGATGGCTAACATGTCGCCCTAAGCCTTCTCCTCATTATGCTAAATATATCTAGTTCCCACAACTATTCAACCTATTGTTTTAGCCTCTAGACCCTTTAGCATCTTTGTTGCTCTTCTCTGTACTCTTTCTACAGGCTCAGCATTTATTTATTTTTGTACTGTGATGACCAGAATGGGATGCAGTACTCCAAGTGTGGCCTCACTAGCGCAGTATAAAGCGGTACGATTATTTCCCATGATCTTGATGCTATCCCTCTGTTGACGCAGCCTAGAACTGCACTGATAGCATTGACTTGCTATCAAGAGCCTTGATAGTACAGTGGTTTAGTGCACCCTGTTATTAACACAGCTGCCTGCAATTTCTGCTGGTTCGAATCTCTCCAAGGCTCAAGGTTGACTCAGCCTTCCATCATTTCTAAGGTAGGTAAATTGAGGACCCAGTTTGTGGGGGCAATAAGCTGACTTTGTATAAAATATACAAAAGAATGAAGGCTATTGCTTAACGCATTGTAAGCCGCCCTGAGTCTCCGGAGAAGGGCGACATATAAATCAAATTTAAAAAAAAAAATTGACTATCAAAATTAATCCAATACCAAAGACAAATTACTAGTTTCAAATGATATCCATTCCAAGCCCAGAAAAAATTACAAATTACAAAATTACAAAAAATTACAAGACAAAAATTGTTAACAGATTTATACGGAGTGGGGAAAAAAATCTTGCAAAACATTTCAAACTTTTATGAGACTCAAAAGATAAAAGGGGTCTTGCTCTTCCAAATTTTCAACTATATTATAGACCAATCAAGCTGTCTGTCATGGCTAACCATGGATAAAATACCCATACCAAATTACGTGGATAGGGCCAAAACATACTATGTTGATGTACTTAGAATTTTTTGGAAAAATAAAATCTGCCCTCCAAAATGAAAAATTTAGAGTTCTATCTATCATGAAGTTGAGTAGCCCTTGTGAAGGAAAAGTGTTTTCTGCATGTGAAAGGACTCTCCTGCATTCAGCATAGGGATAACCAAGGTTTATTGTTGCCCAAGCTTTTATCGCAGAAATCCCCACATCCCCTTCCTGCCATTAACTTCACAGTTGAAACAGTAAATGCATGTTCCAGGGCCTGTTCTCAACAATTATCCTTGACCTATTTTCCCTTTCTTAGTGGATACAACAAATTAAGGAGTCTCCTCAGACTATCATCCTTCACAAAGCCTTTTCCCTCTTAGCCTAACCTCCTGCTGTCTCTGCTCATTCTAAGTGACAGCCCAGCTCAGCAAAGTATTTATTTTGCATTATGGGTTAGCTTTCTTTCTATCTCCTAAGTAAACCCACCAATATTTATAGCCCTGCCTCCACACTTGTAGCATATATCCGTCTTTCATTCCTTCCCTGTCACCTGTTGAAATGAGAACTTGCAGCCTCTCCTGTCCTTCCCTTACATTAGCTTAAATCACACCAGATGTGGACCCTCAAGGCAAGAGGACGACTAATTGATTTCGCCAGCCACAGTACACCTATTGTTTTTTGACACAAACATTGTGGTGTGGGGGTTTATGTACTTGCCCTCATTCTTGCCACAAAAGTCAAAGGTTATTCAATTAAGAAGTCTAGAAAGTGTGACTAATAATCCATGGACTATTTCTACTGTAAGATGGGGGGGGCGGTGGATTTCTTTTGGACTACCCTGAGAACAACCGCTTCACCGGGCTGGCTATAATGATGATGAATAGCTGGTGTGTGCAAGCTGTTAGTATTTGTTATGTGTGTGGGGGTAGATGGCAGGCGTATTGGGCAGTACACCTGCTGAGTTCCTTGAACCAGGAACAGCTGTGTGCATTGATTTAAAAGCCTGCTACTTTGGGCTGCAGGAACAAATCAAGCGACAGCCCATTAAAAAAAAAGGAGGGAGGGAGGGAGGGAGGGAGGGAGGGAGGGAGGGAGAGAGAGAGAGAGAGAGAGAGAGAGAGAGAGAGTGTTTTATGATTTCCCCCCTTCTTTCTACAAACAAGCGGCCACATCATATGTTTTTCTAATACTACCATAATTCAGAATTAAATCCGAGGTGTCACTTGGTGCCATGTCAGAATTGTAATGGCTTATTTTAAAGGTCGTTATGCATGAGCTGGTGAGAATGCTGATGGAAAGGGGTGAAGGGGGGAGAGGCTTGGCACAAAGGTGCCATTTCATTTCACATCTGCTCCACCCAGACAATTTGGAGCAATTAGTTAATATACATTAGACAGAGGACAAGCATAATATCTCTAGGCTTTTGCAATTGTGACTGAGAAAAGTAGAGTTTCCCCACTCAACAACTATAATGAACAGCAAATGATTAAAGTAATACAAAACTATAGCTATGCCACAGGAAATTTGCTTCACTGAAGTTAAGCAATTAAGCAATTAGTTTATAATTAGCAACGGAACAAGGCACAACAGATGGGCCTGCATGGCATGCTAGCTAGCTCCCATGCCAGAGTGAGAAGCTCTATGCTCGTCATCTTTTTCTTCCCTTCTGTTTCCTCCCCACAATGTGGGGGTACATATGCACAGACACACCCAACCCTTTTGCCAGTGTTTGGAAAGATGAAAGAGGGGCTCCTTTTCAATGTCTTCAAGATCTTGGAAGTCGTGACTCTGGCCGATTTATTTTTGCCTCTTCACAGTTTCCAACAAAAAGAATAAGAGATGGCTTCCTGTCCAAGATATCAAGAGCCCCACGAAACAAGGTCTTGCTCTGATCAGTGATTATTTTTTTCCATTGAAGAATGTGACTGTGACACTTGACACCTTTGGGCTTTGTTTCCTCTTTAGCTACCTCAGCAAGAAGGATAAGCAAAGTCTGCAGAGCTTTTGTCTCTTTCTGAACTTCTCTCTCGATTCTCCTAAAGTTCAAATTGGACTACAGAAAGGGACTACAGAAGGCCAGACAAAGGTTTTGGCAAATTGAATTAGGTTTGGAGCCTGGATATTGGAGAATATCCATTTTTTAACAGTCTTTTAAGGGTACCAAAATTTCAAAATGTTAGATTTATGTTTGTCAGTACTCAAACTTGAAATCTTACCACAGGTACAGAATAAGAGTACACAAACAACTATTGTATCTTGCTGTTTTGGTGGCAGTGAGGGCTGTAATTTTTTTAAACTTCTTTTTTTCCAGAGCACACAATCAGCAGAGCTTTTTCTTCTGATGAAAACTAGTAAACCAGTCACCTCAAGCCTCTCGTAAGGAAATGTTGAAGTCCTTTTAAGCCAATTGTGACAGTCTGTGACAGCCTGAGCATAAAAATGCAGATTCTAGAAGAGATACCCAGAATACCCAAAGACTGTTTGGGGAGGATCAGCTTTACCATTGGGTTTGCCAATGTCCCCTGTACTCCCAATTGCATACAAGCAAACCATGCAGGTTTTAAGCTTTTCTTCCCCAGTTACATCTCTTGAGCAGTACCCATAGAACAGGGGTCTCCAATCCCCAGTCCATGGACCCGCACCAGGCTGTGGCATGCCAGCAACTGGGCCGCACAAACAAGCAAAGCCCCATCCACGGGATGTGGGCAGCATGCAAAACTATGCCCCCTCCAATCCACAGAAAAACCTTTCTTCATGGAACTGGCTCCTGGTGCCCACAAGGTTGGGGGCCACTGCTCTAGGCTTTTATGCCTCTCAGCTCATCTCTGGATCCTAACTAAGGGCATTCTTCAAAGGAAAAGGAGAAGAGGCTGAAAACTCTTCTCAAACAGCAAGCAACATGGGGAAAAAAAGAAAATTGAGAGCTTCTTTGAAAACACTTTAGGAACAGCGGTATAGGGAGGATAAAAAGATCTGGGGAAGATGAGAGGAAGGACTATACAAAAATCCAGAGAAAGAGAGAGAGGGGAGAAAAGAGCAACCAGAATCATTATCAGAAGCAATTAGAAAAAAGCAAAACACATCCAGGGAGTCAATGATTCCAATCCCTTTCATAGGAATTTGAAACATGGCTGCCAATATTCTATTTTTCTGCAAGCTCAAAATGCAAAGAACAGGAAGAAAACAAGACTGATGATTGTCCTCCAGATGATTCTCAAGTGAACACATAGGGAAGTGCAAAAAACATCTAAAGGGTGTCCCACCCCTGATCTGCTACAGGGTTGCAAAGATCTTCTCACCCCCACTTTGCACAAAAGGGAAAGAAAATAAATTTCTAGTGTTCCCTATACCCACATTCTTCTGGACATGTTGTGTGCATCTGTTCCAGGGGGAGAAAAAAGAACAGTTGGTATGAAGGGAAATTTCCTGGCTGCTACAATGGCATTCCTATGTTACATTTAAAAACCGCAGCAGATTTTGAAGTGGAATGATAACCTGTTTGCATTTTCTAAGGAAGTGCACTTCACAATACTTCTGACTTTGATCATATGTTGCTATTGCACTGGAGCAGGGTAGAAAAGAAGAATAGTCCTTGAGTGATGCACACAGGCAAGATCCAGAAAGAGGATTCTGAATCTCTATGATTGCATGGGGCAGAAGGGAAAGAAATGCTGTTTTGACATTGGGTGCCTAACGATGGGATGAGTTTTGGCCAGTGAGAACATTGGCTGCTCATTAGCTCTGCAGAGCAACAGAATGACAAATGGAACCAAAAGCTTTCCCGAAAATCCTACTACAACAAAACAAATGCATATTTCTTTTCTTCAAAATGCTTCACTTTCCTGACATCAGGAATAGAACCTGAGTGTTACAAAGCTATCATAGTGAGTATCCTATTTTTGGTCAGTGATCCCATCACCTACAGGTCTTCAAAATCTAATGGACTAGATGAAGTAGAATACAACGTTAAGGAGGACTTAATATAGTACAGGTTGAGACACAGATGCAAATGATCTGGAAGCTAAATGCTGAAGAGAAAAATGGGAGAAACGGATTAACCTTGAGAAAACAACAATAACAAAGCAGAAGTGACAGCACATTTCAAAAACTTATAAGAAGAGTTACACAGAAGAAGGTAAAGACCTCCATTATCCCCATAACATAGGACATACAGGTAGTTCTCAACTTATGAGCATAATGGAGCCTGCCCATTATGGTAATAGGTTGTGACAGTCATAAAGTGGGTCACCAGATGGCCTTTTCTGCAGTAATCATTAAATGAACTCCATGGTTGTAAAGCAACTGATTGTTCGTTATGGGCTAATTTTGCCCAAATCTGGAAGTAAATGCCAGGTTTCAGCAAAAATGTCATAAAATGTGGTCACATGACTATGGGATACTGCAAGCAACCATAAATGCAGGCCAGTTGCTGAGCGCCAGAAATATGATCACATGCTGGTTGCGGGGGCAGCTGTCAGAATTTCAAAACTGGGTCATAACATTGTGGGGGGGGACTGCTAAGCAACCAGTCATAAGTCAAGGACTGTCTGTAATACAGATGAAACAAAATTGGGCAGGGCAAGATAGAAATAAAATTCAAAATCTTACGCTAATGAAAATTACATTGGACAAGTAAGATAATGAAAATTAGCAGAGGGCACTACAAAATTACTCTCTTAGAAAATGGAAAACAAATAGACAAAAATAGAATGTGGAATATATGGCTTGAGAGCAGACCAGGAATACTTTATGAGTTGACATATGGTACTTGTGAAAAAAGATCTCAGAATAGTAGTTGACTGCAAGCTGAATATTAGTCAGCAGTGTGATGCAGCTACAAAAGTGGCAAAGGCAATTTAAGAAGTATGATTTCTAAATCATGGCAAGTAATTGTTGTATCTTACTTTGCTTTGGTTAGGCTCTACCCTGAGTATTGTGACCACTTCTGGGGACCAACTTTAAGAAAGACCTAGGCATAGGCAAACAGATACAAGTTCAGAGATGGGAAACAACAATGGTCAGGAACCCAGAAACTAAGTTGTATGAAGAAAGACTGGAGGCCTTGAGAGAAAAAAATCTAACAGGCTAACATATAGAACATCAAGCCCTGTTCTATATCATTCTTGCATTCAGAACACTGAATGATGAATGTAAAGTTTAGGAATATTCTGATTGAATATAAGAAAAAAAATCCTAAAAGTAAGAGCGCTACAATATTAACAAATTAATTGGAGAAGTGGTGGGCTTCCTTTAATAGTTGTGTTAGCACTCACTAGAAAACCATTTGTAGGAGTAATTCAATGGTTTTTCCAGCTGTCAACATGGTGTTTGTCATGGTGATCTAAATGGATCCTCCCAACTTTATAGATTCTAGAATCAGAGAATTCTCTGAACTCCTATTACCTATAAAAAGGCCAGTGAACATCTATGTCTGAAAGAACTTACTTCTGAGAAATCATAAAAAAGATTATTAGGTGAACCTGACAACCCCCCCCCAAAATGGATTCAACTCAATTCAATTTTTACAAGAAATGGAGGCTGATGAAGCACTACCTCAAAGCTTAGCTGTGATTAGTTTCTTCAACATATATGCCACATTATTCTTCTGATCCAAAGCCATAAGCAGTATTTAATTTTATACAAAATAGTTGTTCATCATAGGCACACAGCATGCCTCCAACACTCAATGCATTTTTCCAGAGAGAACAAGACTTACAGTAACACAGGGACTAATGCTCCAAGGTGACATAATTGTTATTCCAGCTGAGATGTGACAAATACTTTTTTTAAAAAAAGCTATGAAGGCCAGTTAGGCATGGCTATAAGTCTATTTGTTTGATGGTCATAGTTAAATAATAATAATAAAAAAACATTTGTCTCAAACTGTGAATTTTGCCAGAGGAAACATTCTCTGTGAAAAGAACTATTGATGATTATAGCAATGCTTAGCAGACTAGGGAAGAGAGTTGCAGCTGATATTTGTCAACTTGGGAGGTCATATATGCTTAGTTGTGATAGTTTAGTTTTCTAGACATCTACAGATTACAAAGATCTACTGACATTAATTGCTTTAAAAACATAATAGTTCATCAGGCATGTCCTGAGGAGCTTATAACAGAAAATGTCCCATAATTCACAGAACAAAATTTTGCATTATTTGCAGAGAAAGATAACTTTGTACATATACAACCAGGCCTGCCTTCTCAAAGTCAAAAGGAAAGCAGAAGCAATAGTTAAAACTGTGATATGAATTCCAGCACAAGATAAAACCTCAGCTTTATTAAATTGCAGAATGACTCCCATCCATCCATGAGTTGGTTTGGAAATTCTGGAAGTTGAAATCCTCATATTTTAAAGTTCTCAAGGTTAGAAACATCGATTTAAAGCAGGCAAAAACCTGACTTCTGTACAGAATGTGAGACTTAGTTAATCAGAGGCACCCAGAGTTTGCAAAATGTCAGAGTCTTAGTTAGCCAGATACACCCAACTAACCACAGTAGAAAAGAGATACTGGACAGGAGGGATTCTTGGTCTGGTTCAGCTCTTATCATATTGTTCAGCTCCGCTAGTGCAAATGGTAGACTTTGCAGATAGATATCTATATGATGTTTTCCTATGTGAAACCAAAACTTTCTGTCCTCTTAATATTGCCCAGAAAGAAAGTAGCAATTTCCTACTTTTAAACACCATTAGAATCATGGGAGTCAATGGCTCTGACAGGTTCTTTTAAGTATTTACAACCTACAAGCCATTTCCAGGACTAAATCTTATTTAGAGAACTACATCAAGCACACTTTAGTTTTCTCCAGCCTTTATCCTGCAACTGAGTTGAATGGCAATCTCTATTATCCTCAGCCAGCGTGGCTACCCACTTCCTGCCTTCCTTCCTGCCTTCTGGCCAAGAAATGGAAAAAAAATCCAGGATCAAAGATGCTCAAAATAATTAACTCTGGAGAAAGACATCTTCTGTATAGGACTTTGCTGATTTATTTCTTCCTTTTTAACCCCACCTATTCAGAATAAACTACACAAAATGCATGCTGAATATGTTATTAATTATAATTTTGCAAGCATGTACTTCTTATATTCAATTATTTGGTTTGTTTTAATGCAATAATTGGTTTTTTTAAAAAAATTCTGTAATTGGCATTTGGGGAATGTTTCCTTTATACCAGTCTTTCATTGCAGATGTGCAGTTGCTCAAGTTCTGATACCCTTTAGACAGCTGATTTTTTCTTTTTTATGACCAATGACCCAACTGCATTTCTTTATGTCTCCACTCTAAAGTATGTCATGCTGAATGCTAGCTAAGAGGATGTAGAAGTCCATAGCAACTCTCAGACAAGCTTTTCCCTGTTGCGATGCCAAAAAATCAAACTTCATGGGTTATGAAAGTAACACAGAAGTTAACTGAAGACTATTTCTTACATTTTTGAAGTTTGCGAATGAATGCTGATCATTATACAGCGATATAATATGATTTGTTCAAAAGAGGGTAATAATATCAGCAGTCTTGGATGGAATGTCAAATTTTTCAGAAATAATTATTTAGAAAATACTGAAAGAATAATTCCTAAGGAAATGCCATTTACACCACCCCATTCCAAACCTATCAACCAATGCAATAAGGATGGAGAAATATTGACATTTCACCTCCGTCACCACTACAAAGTGATTCTGAATATGGTTCCTATTGATCAGATTCATTGCAGCCAATCCTAACTCCCATCCCATCTTGGAAAGGAATTTATCATGAAATGTACTCTGGAAATAGGGATTATTGTGCCTGGAGCTTTGCAAGGAATGTGGAGGGGATTTTTTGCATGCAAGAGGAGAAAAGTATAGGTAGGTTTTAAAAAAAAAACACTCTAATACAGCATTTTATAAGTGATCAAAAAGTTAATTGTTTATACTAATACTATATTTCCTGGCCAATTATATTATTCTTTCAAAATATTTGCCAGGATGCAACTCTATTTCTGGGAGATGGAATTTTACAAGAATTAAGGAAGTGTAATCAGGTAAGATATTCCATGGGTGTCCAAAAGAATGTTCTTCAGCTGTGAGAACAGGACCTATCCTTGTCTCAAATTTTAATTCCCTACAAAAGCCCTATTTTCTTCAGTTAACAGAAGAAGAGTATTAAAAGAGCCTTGATAGTACAGTGGTTTAGTGCACCCTGTTATTAACACAGCTGCCTGCAATTTCTGCTGGTTCGAATCTCTCCAAGGCTCAAGGTTGACTCAGCCTTCCATCCTTTCTAAGGTAGGTGAAATGAGGACCCAGTTTGTGGGGGCAATAAGCTGACTTTGTATAAAATATACAAAAGAATGAAGGCTATTGCTTAACGCATTGTAAGCCGCCCTGAGTCTCCGGAGAAGGGCGGCATATAAATCAAATTTAAAACAAAACAAAACAAAACAAAACAGCTTAGATGGAGATTTAGTTACCTATATATTTTGCCTCCTCTGCTCCTTTAGCTGTAGACAAGGCTATATTTTTCTGATGTGATATACAGTATGCTAAAATTCAACTTTGCCTTCTCTTTAGCATTCATTCCAAATGTTGGAAGAGGGATAAAGCCTTGACTGTATCATGGGCACTGGAATATAATTTACATACGATCTGAAGCACACCTTCACAGATGCCACAGCAAGTTGATTTGCAAGTAATTATTAAAAGCAGGTTTGAGATTGGACACATAAACACTTCTTCTCCTAACCTCAGGCTGTTAAATTTCACACTACTCTGATGCACTTTTCTCTCTACATGCAAAGGAAGCAAGTAATTCTAAACTCGTATGTCATTGTTTTTTGCATAATATTCTCATTTCTTCCTGCTAACATTTCATTTTGTTCTGAATGTGTCAAAATACTGAATATACATTCTATATAGGAGGGACGCAGGCAACAATAGGCTGCCTTGCAAGACAGTTTTTAGATTTAGTTTTTTGAAATCTTGGCTTGCACAGAATAGTACAAGCAACCTTGGGATAAAATTGGTCTTTGGTTGCATTTGCGACACCTAGTTTGCCACCTTTTGAATTTATTTCATCGTTTTGCTGAGAGTTAAATTGACCTAGTTTGCCACCTTCAAAGACTCAGCTGTCTGCCAGGTCCTATTGTCTCCGGCCTTCCATTGTCGTGACTGTATTTCAAAAAAATTTTTTTTAAAAAAAATTAATTAATTCCCTCACCATCAATCAATCAATTTATTATTATTGTTCACTTCATTGACTTACCTTTGACTGATTTGTTCACATGGCAGAGTCTGACTTGTCCTCTGACCTTGAACAGGCCTACAATCTACCTGAGGTCAGAAAACGCTCAAAGGCCCCCTCCAAGGCTTCTAAACACCGAGAGGTCAGGGCACGGTCTGCCAGTCCTCATCATACCACATGCTCTGCAGCTGCTGACAAGGCTGAGGAGAGGAGGCGCAAGGCCTGTGAGAAACAATACCTTCTTGCTCAGCAGAGGGCCCAATCTTCTAATCGCCAGATGTCCCCGGACAAATCTCCGGCGCCTCAGGACCCTTCTGCTGCTACTCAATGTTCGTCTGAAGTTCAACTCCTCAGAGAGGCCACCTTTCCATCTGCTGCCCCGGGGCCCAGTTTTCAGGCTACTCATCAGCAGGGTCGGTCTGTTCCAGAGGCTACTTTCACTCCTACGGCCGCTGGCCTCCGTCCTTCTGAAGGCCTTCAACCCGTGCTATCCAGAGATATCCAGGACCTAGTGTCTCAGACTATATCTCGAATCTTGACTTCAACTCCTCACCAGGGACCTCAAGGTCTTTCCATGCCAGCCTTGCATCCGCCATTGTCTCAGGCATATGGCAATCCATGTCGTGGCTATTCATATCGACCGGAATCTCTTCTGGCTGAGGATTCAGTCTGGGATGAGGAGGAGCCTGAAGAGATGGAGTTGTCTGAAGATGAGGACCTTGCTCCTGAGAGGCCTTCCTTCACGGGCCTCTTCCGTCCTTCCATGTTTAAATCCTTGCTCCACAAGGCAAAAATTATCACGAATATGGGAGTGTCGAGCACACAGACATCGCAACAGTCGGATCTTCATCCTCATGATGACTTGTTTCAGCTACACAAGCCTGAACAGGACTTTATTCCATGTCCTGAACTGTTCACGGACATGATCCAAAGATCATAGTCCCAACTGCTTACATCTCTGCTCCTAACGGATTAGATAAGAAATTATATTGCTCGGACCCTTCCTTACAAGATCTGATCCAGTTGCCTTCCATGGACGCCCCTGTGGCTCAGTTGACTACTTCTTCCATCATTTCTAACGATGTGCTTGACGGTCTCAGGACCGAGGACAGGAAGGCTGAACTGTTTCTCCGTAAGACACATCAAGCGGCTGCCTGGGCCATCAGGTTGGCTACGTCTACGTCATTCTTTGCTTGTGCATCTCTTATTTGGTTGCGCCAACTACAGGAGCGGTTACCACCTGATGACAGCAGGCTCCACCAGGACATAAATAAAATAGTGGCAGCCACGGAATTCTGTGCAGACGCATCCTTGAATGCGACCAAGTTTTCTTCATGGGCCCTTGTCTCCAATGTCACTTCTCGGCACCTCCTTTGGCTCCGTCATTGGCGAGCCGATCTCAAGTCAAAGTGGAAACTGGCATCTGCTCCCTACAAGGGTTCCCTTCTCTTTGGAGAAGCTTTAGACCCTATACTTGTGGAGGATAAGGATAAACGTAAAGTGATGCCATCCTCTTCAGACGCCAGGATAGGAGATTTGCTCCTTATAACCAGAGACAGCCCTTTCGGACTGAGTCTGGGCCCAGTGGGTCCTATTTTTCCAGGTACTATTCTCACGGCGTCGATTGGTCCTCTGAGAGACCTGCAGTCGCTCAAGTCGATTCTGCAGGGCATCCGATGGGGGGACCTTAGGACGTCAATCGACCTCAAGGAGGCTTACCTGCATGTCCCGATCCATCCTTCATATCGACGCTTCCTTCAGTTTGCCTACTCAAACCGACACTTCCAATATTGGGCCATGCCGTTTGGCCTCTCGTCCGCCCCTCGGACCTTTATGAAGCTGTTAGCAACCGTGGCCGCCTCCCTATGACAGGTTCCAATCAGAGTCATGTGCTATCTGGACGACATCATCATCTATCTGCCACTCGGGATCAAGCTGTGGCCGACCTCAGGACAGTTTCTCGTCTCTTACAACAGCATGGGTTCTCCCTGAACCTCGACAAGAGTCAGCTCCTTCCCACCACTCGCATTCTCCACCTTGGGGCTGTCATAGACTCGGTCAGTGGCCATGTGTTCCTATCTCCCGACAGGATTCGCAGCATAAGATCCCTGGTGACTCAGGTGCTGTCGCTCAGATACGTTCACCTGATCACATTGTCCTAGTTGCTCGGCAAACTAATTTCTTGCATCGCAATTGTCCCGTGGGCCCGTCTCCACAGTCACCTTCTTCAGTGGTTCCTCCTGCCTTATCAAAGGTCTCTTCGAGCATGCTTGAACACCACGGTCGCACTCCCGGCGGCGGTCCGCCTGTCTCTGAGTTGGTGGCTCTAACCCGTCCATACGGAAGGGCTGCTATTTCAAGGAACCCAACTGGATTACCATCACGATGGATGCAAGCAAGTTCGGCTGGAGCGCGCACCTGCAGTCATCGGTCGCTCAGGGCCACTGGTCCACTTGGGACTTACAGCATGACATAAATTGGTTAGAGCTGCGGGCAGTCCATCTTGCCCTGCGCCATTTCCGGTCATCTGTGAGGGGGCGTCACGTGCTGGTCCTTACGGAAAATACAACAACGAAAGCCCAAGTGAACAGGAAAGGTGGAACTCGCTCCAGGCTGCTGTTCGAAGAGGCAACAAGGATGCTACATTGGGTGGAGAAGAATGTTCTGTCCCTGACGGCCGAGCACATCTCCGGCGCAGACAACATCCAGGCAGATTGGCTCAGCCGGACCCAAATAGATCAGGTGGAGTGGCGCCTGGATCCGTCCTTGTTCAGGGACCTGTCGAGGAAGTTGTGTCTTCCAACAGTCGATCTCTTTGCGCATCCGTTGAATGCCCAGCTCCCCCGCTTCTTCTCTCGATTCCCCTGTCCTGGAGCAGAAGGTTGCGATGCACTTCAAAGCAAGTGGCCCCTGGGTCTGTTTTTCTCCCTCTGCCGCTCATCCCTCGGGTGATTCGCAAGCTGTTGGTGGAGAAGGCGGATCTCATCTTGGTCGCCACCAATTGGCCGCATTGTCCCTGGTACATGGTCCTCTTGAACCTGTCTGTGGAGCGCCCCTGGCACATTCCCAATGACAGAATATCTCTCAGCCGGGGGGTCATACGGCACTCAGACCCGCAATGGTTGAAGTTGACCGTCTGGCATTTGAGAGGATCCATCTAAGGAAGGACAACATCCCTGCGAGCATGATCCACACTATGCAATCCGCCAGACGCGCTTCAACAAATCGTATCTATGACGCCACATGGCGCTCTTTTTGCGCCTGGTGTTCCAAGACCCATTGGGACCCTACGATGGCATCTCCCTCGGATGTTCTCATGATCTTGCAGGACGGTTTGGACCGGGGTCTTTCTCCTAACACCCTGAGGTGTCAAGTGGTGGCCCTTAGCACGGTCTTATCTTCTGTCGACAATCGACCTTTGACTCAGCATCCCCGTATACGGACCTTCTTGAGAGGGGCATCCAATCTCCGGCCTCCTACTGTCCACCGATATCCAACTTGGGACTTGCCATTGCCCCTTACTGCTCTAATGTCACTTCCGTTTGAACCTCTGGCGTCTGTCTCCCTTCGGTGTCTGACTCTCAAGGTTGCCTTTCTTGTGGCAATTACCTCGGCAAGATGGGTTTCTGAAGTAGCGGCATTGTCAGTGTGAGCTGACCTTTGTGTCTTCCATCCTAATAAGGTTGTGCTCTGAATGGATCCCTCTTTTCTGCCCAATGTAAACTCTCTATACCACTGGGCCCAGGAATTGATTCTACCTGACTTTTGTCTGGCCCCTAGTCATCATCTCAAACACCAATGGCACATCTTGGACGTTAAGAGGGCACTCCGTCGGTCCATCAAGCAGACAGCATCTTTCTGTAAGTCTGAAGCCTTATTCCTGTCCTTCAATCCATCTACGTTGGGCATGAAGGTCTCATTGTTCACTATTGGTCATTGGATTAAAGCCTGTATCACGACGGCGTATCGCACCCAGAAGACACCTCTGCCGGGGAGAATCTTACCACATTCTACCCATAGTGCAGCCACTTCAGCTGCTTGGGCTACCCAGGCATCCATCTTAGACATCTGTAGGGCTGCAACGTGGACTACCTTGACACCTTTTGTTCGACATTACAAGACTGACTCCTTTGCCTCGGCTGAGGCTTCCTTTGGTCGACGTGTGCTGCAATCAGTTCTAGCTGTCCCCTCCCGGGTTAACGCAGCCACCCTCCCGGCATCGGACTAGCTTGGGTATATCCCAACATTTGGATTTTCCAAGCAGCGCGCTGGAGAACGGACGTTGTCTTACCTGAACGTCCCTTCTCGGCGTGCTGCTGGAGAATCCAACCCATCCCTTCGGCTGCGTTCTGTGGCCTGGACAATTTGCTTCTTGTCTTTGTTTGTTTTTGGCAGCACCATCTTCTATTTGTCTTCATTAATGAACTGGAGCTCAGCCGAGCGAGGGAGGAGTGGCCAAGGACATTTCTTAAAGAAACATTCACCCAGTCTGGCAATCAAGCTGAGGAACTACCCAACATTTGGATTCTCCAGCAGTGCGCCGAGAAGGGATGTTCAGGTAAGACAACGTCCATTTGTCCCAAAGGTGCTTTTTTCAAGAGGCAACTTTTGGTTTCCTTTTGCCTCTTGAAAAAGCACCTTTGGGACAGGAGTCTCTTGCATTGCTTTGGAGTGGCCAAGGCACATGATTGCTCACTGATAGTAAGATTTAAAAAAAAGGAGGTAGGGGTGTGGATCCTCCAATTCGTTTTAGTTTTCTCTCATGATAATAAGGCTTAGTAACAAGGCACCAGGCTTGAAGTTTATTTAGATATCTGTGGCATGTACTAATTTTATTGTGATCCTGATAAGCTTGGGAGGCTTGAACCTGGGTCCCCTATATAATTTGTTAATTTAACTCTTAAGCTCAGCATTTTGTAGCCCAAATATGCCCACCCACTTTCTGACAAGCTTAAATGACCTCTCTGCTAAAGGGTTTCACTTTATGAGCAAGAGTTGGCTGCTGATAGTTATCATTGCATTTTAACTATTTTAATTCCTCAATATGTTCTGGCACCCTGCCTGATTTGTAACTCCAGCTTGCAGGTATTTCTAATCTAATGATTGGTATTTAGGGCAGCTTTTTGCAAGCAAAGAAGCTTTTTGTATGTTTTGATAGGTAATCCTTGATTTACAACAGTTCAAAAGTGACTTATGACCGTTTTTCACACTTACGACCATTGCAGCATCCCCACGGTCATGAGAGGCTGGGCTGGGCGAGGCGAAGCGCCCTCGACGTGAATAACGTTGAGTTGGCCACACCCACCCAGTCACGTGACCACCCAGCCATGCATACCCAGCTGGTCATTAGGGCAGAGAACCGGTTGTTAAATTATTTTAACAACCGGTTAACAACTGGCCTGTACTACAGTGGACTAAAGCACTGTTATTAACATCTGCTGCTTGCAATTACTGCAAGTTCAAATCTCACCAGGCTCAAGGTTGACTCAGCCTTCCATCCTTTCAAAGGTAGGTAAAATGAGGACCCGGATTGTGGGGGCAATAAGCTGACTTTGTATAAATATACAAAAGTATGAAGGCTATTGCTTAACGCATTGTAAGCCGCCCTGAATCTCCGGAGAAGGGCGGCATATAAATTAAAGCAAAATAAAATAAAATAAAATAAATTTGAATCCTACCACTGAGCATTACGTTACAGTGTGTCACAGAAATATGTAGAGTTACGCTAATAGGATGTATGAAAAGTAGTAGAACATGAGGGAAACCTTAGTAGAAGATGAGGGAAAAGGAGTGGATAAAGAACACAGATAAAAGAATTATTGCAGAATATGAGGACAAGAGAACAATACTGTACAATGTATATATAGAGGAAATAGGTATTGAAGAAAACAAAGAATAATTAGGATTAAAAGAGGCAGAGAAAATGCAGAAAGTTTTGAAGAGGAAAATAATTGTAGAAGTAGATGAAAACTGCCTATAGCAGAATGAACAAAATTTAAGAATAAATGTAATTTGGAATGAAGATAAAAATGAGGAAATCCTAAAAAGGAGTCTTTTAGAGATCTGTATAACAAAGACATTGTTATGTCAAGAAGACAAATTAAAATGAAGGTTATAAATGTTAGTATCCAAGGAGAGAAATGATGGAAAGGAGCTGAGAGTTCATGAATTTTCTTCTAGGCAGCTCATAGCAATCTCTAACAACAGTTTTGGAAGAGAACAGTTTAATACAGGATATCTTTCCCCTTTCCGATTCAACTACTGTATTATGTTTTTCAGCCTTGCAGAAAACTGGAGAACACATAGATAAATGCAAGCTAAGGTAGTCTAGTACTCTTGTACAAATCTAATGGAGAGTTTACCCCGTAATAATACTCCATTATGATATGTTGTTTATATTTTAAAAATAGTACCACATTTTCTTCAAAGTGTTCTTGAATCTTGATGACTCCAAGGACTATCCATGTTGTTCTCATGGCAACTACCTCCATCCCACTTACTTTCTTTTCTTGAAACTCTGCACATCTCCTGACATTACTGTTACCCAATTGGAAGCAGGATTAAATAGAAATTCAGAGTATGCTTAATATGTTCCTGTTAGAGAAACCTGAAGGATTTCCACCTCAGTGGGGACAAAAGAGGGTGGGACATACTTCCACCAGCCTGAAATATCCTATATAGGAAAAACCTCTTTGAATACTTGTCTTTGCCTTCTCTATAAAATAACTTGTGATTGCATTAAGTGGTGTTGGAATAAGGGGAAAATATTGTTTTGAACAGCTAGAGTTGACTTAATGGATCTCATAAGCTCATAAACTGCAGACAAGGTATAAAAACATCCTGAAGGCAAACAGTTACAAACAAGAATGACCATGACATAATTAAAGGCAAGGAAAGTCATGCTCTCTGGAGACATTGAATAGGACATAGTGTTGTGATGGATTATTTATATTCTTCCAAATTTCTGCCTCATTCCATATTTTATCTATGATTTATGACAGGTTTGTGGAAGGAAGATCAGAGAGCTCAAGGAGGGAAAAGCAGGTCTGATACAAATTAAGCTGGCAAAAGATTACTAGAAAAGTTGAGAATGCTATGGAGATGGTCTGAGCAAGCAGTTCTTTGGTCAAAAGCAGGAGTATCCAAACTTGGCAACTTTAAGATTATGGACTTCATCTCCCAGAATTCCCTAGCCAGTATGGGGAGTTCTAGAAGTTGAAGTCCACAGTTCTTAAATTTGCCAAGGTTTGACACCTGTGATCAAAAAGAAAAGATGGGTCAAGCTACCCCTGTTGGACCACATTGTATTCAGAAGAGTTATCTACTAGTTTGTAAAACACAATGGTTACTGTTACCTAAAGGAATGACCGGAAGATACTCAGATTGGATTTAAGGAGAGCGGCAGAGAGCCAAGTATCACTTTTTCTTGCCACGTTCCATTTTTCTATAGAGACTTGGAATTTATAGTTTTTGGGGGGACTTCCAGGAACCAGGTCACAATCATTACTCAGTCAAAAAAGGCAAAGAAAGACATGTACATCTTGGATAGGAGGATGGAGGTTAATGCCGTGGTGCTCAGTTCTTCAGCTGTCATTGTTCCTGCTGCAAATTCTGCATTAAGGTCCCAAATATACCAGCAATATGTTCATTATAGTAACTAATTATGCAAATTACTCTCTGGAGGAACTACACATTTTCATCTTTCCCCTTCTGTTCCTTCAACATGTCGTTTATTTATTAAATAAGTGTTATTCATTGATTACTTTTGTTTCTCTAAGGAATCTAAGTGATTTACATATGACTCTCACATGGAAGCCACTTACAAGAGCAAAACTTTGTTTGAGGAACAGAACTGGGATGTTTGCCTTCAGTTCACACTGTAGGTCTAATTAGGAATCTAATTGAAGAGAAAAGGAATTAATTATACAAAACTGGGAAACAAGGGTTGCAAAACAATACAGTCTTTTCAAAAAGAAAATAATACTTCGTTATTGCTATTCTTAAATTAGGATATTCATTTAAATCAAAATATTATAATTTCTTACAAAGATTACTTATGGGAAAAATGAATTTACAAGTGATCACATATATATAAAATGTATAGTTTTTTTAAGATAAGTTCATCTACTTGATGAAAAAAGTGGAAGCTTCAATTTTCAGGAACATCAAAATATAACCTATACTCCATATAAATTAGCTGCCCAAAGAAAAATTCATTTAACTCAGTTGTATATCATATTATATTATTTATATTGTGTATAGTATAGTATACATGTATATGTATAGTATACATAGCCCAAGTATTTGAATGAATAGGCCTAGACTTTCTGAAATATTAATATCCAGTACACTTCATTGATGTCATCTAGTTTCCAATGAAGCTTCTTTGTATCCTGCCTTTGAGACTTATGTTTGCTGTTGTTGTTATGAGGAAGAATTGAAAGGTCTTTGTAGTACAAAGTAGGAACAAAAACATTTCTGATTCAAATTCTACTTGATCATGATGGGATTGTGTTAAATTAGCCATAACTCATGAGTTCATCAGGCACCTATAGAGCAAATTTTTCATTTCATTTATTTAAATTTCTATACCACCCTTCTCCAAAATAGGACTCAGGGCGGTGAACAGCCAAAGTAAAAAACAATACATACAAAATTTAAAAGCAGTTTAAAATAATTAAATATTTGGCCGAAAATTAAAACAACCCAATTTAAAATCGATTTAAAATTCACTCAAGCCAGCCCAGCTAGTTGAAATAAATGGGTTTTCAGGGCCCGACGAAAAATCCGGAGGTCTGTTATTGTACGTATCTCTGGGGGGAGGTTGTTCCAGAGGGTGGGCGCCGCCACAGAGAAGGCTCTCCCCCTGGGGGTCGCCAGCCGACATTGTCTGGCGGACGGCACCCTGAGGAGGCCCACTCTGTGCGAGCGTACTGGCCGGTGGGAGGCTATTGGTGGCAGAAGGCGGTCTCGTAAGTACCCCGGCCCTAAGCCATGGAGAGCTTTAAAGGTGGTCACCAACACCTTGAAGCACACCCGGAAGACCACCGGGAGCCAGTGCAGCTCGTGCAGGAGAGATGTTACATGGGAGTGCCTCGTCGCCCCCATAATCCCCCGCGCGGCCGCGTTCTGGACCAGCTGGAGCCTCCGGGTGCACCCCAGGGGGAGCCCCATGTAGAGAGCGTTGCAGTAGTCCAGGCGGGAAGTGACGACTGCCTGAGTGACTGTGCGTAGGGAGTCCCGATCTAGAAAGGGGCGCAACTGGCGTATCAGGTGGACCTGATAAAAAGCCCCCCTGGCCACAGCCATCAAATGGTCTTCTAACGACAGCCGTGCATCCAGGAGGACGCCCAAGTTACGAGCCCTCTCCGTGGGGGCGAGTGATTCGCCCCCAATAACCAGCGATGGTGTCAGCTGGCTATATCGGGACGCCGGAAGCCACAGCCACTCGGTCTTGGAGGGGTTGAGTCGGAGCCTGTTTCTCCCCATCCAGGCCCGCATGGCCTCCAGGCACTGGGACATCACTTCAAGGGTATCGTTGGGGTGGCCTGGGGTGGAGATGTACAGCTGGGTGTCGTCAGCGTACTGATGGAACTCCACCCCGAAGCCACGGATGATCTCACCCAGCGGCTTTACATAAATGTTGAACAGAAGGGGCGAGAGGACCGACCCTTGTGGCACCCCACAAGCAAGGTGCCTCGGGGTCGACCGCTGCCCCCCTGTCAACACGGATTGCGACCGGTCAGAGAGGTAGGAGGAGAACCACCGCAGAACGGTGCCCCCCACCCCCAACCCCGCCAACCGGTGCAACATGATACCATGGTCGATGGTATCAAAAGCCGCTGAGAGGTCTAACAGGACCAGGATAGAGGAACAACCCTTATCCCGAGCCCTCCAGAGATCATCCACCAATGCGACCAATGCCGTTTCCGTGCTGTGCCCAGGCCGGAAGCCAGACTGGAGCGGGTCTAGATAGACAGCTTCATCCAGGTACCGGGGATAGAGCAAATGAGAGAATGGGTCTATGCATTTTTTAAAAAACTATTCACTAATTGCAGCAGTGTTGTGACTGGTCAGTAACTTCCCACTGGTTGGTGATGCTGAAAGAAAGGAAAGGAAGCCCAGCAAAGCCATAGGGTTTACCAATGGCTTCGCTTAATATGCTTTACATATCCAAAATCAGGATACTATCATCCAACAGCAAGCTAGAACTGAGGCTCCAATGATTGGAAATCAATATTAGTTGGGACAGTAAATATTATGGCAGTACAGTTTTCTGACAACTTGAGGATCAATGGATAGCATCTAACAGTGAAGAAACATACTAAAAGTGGGTTTCATGGAAATTAAATAATTACATATTTTACTTGAAAATTGCACATACACAAACACACACATACTGTACTTAGTAACACTGAAGCAAGATAACAATAGTGCAAGTTTGTTTGTTTTGTAATGTTTTAGCAAACTTTTCCAATGCACAGAAATTCTGCTATTTTGTTTTGTTCCCCGTGAATATTATCTTTAGTTCTGTGCACCAAGCTTTATGAAGGGTTCAGCAAAACTGGAAGATATCCAGATAAAAGCAGAAGGAGGGATTAGGGACCGTAAGCCAACATCTGTGAAAAGGGATGGAATTAACCCAGTATGTTTGTCCTTTTGAAGATAAAGATAATAATAAGAAGAAAACAGAGTAGTATCAATAGTAATAGGTGCCTGGGGTGCAATCCCAAAACATCTGGAGCATCATTTGAACACCATAGGCATTGACAAAATCACCATCTGTCAATTGCAAAAGGCAGCTTTTCTTAGAATAGCGTACATCCTGTGTTGATATATTTAATATTGTTAAACAATGACTGCCTGTCCCAGGTCCATGGAAAGGACTTGATAAGTGGATAAAAATGCCAAATCCAATCTGAACATCTGGCAGCCTGTTTGACAAACTATAAAACCTGATTCTCAGTGACTCTGATAGCTCATAATAAAAACCTAACAAGTAAATTACAATACAATCAATGAAATATAAAAAATAAAGATAAAAGATGTTAAGCATGATGAAATAAGGGATCTCGCACTCTCTTGTCAAATCTTCACAGCTTGTCCAAATAGCAGCAAAGTTGTGGGGGGGGGGCACCTGGATCTCAGGGTGAACGTCATTCCAGAAGGCACTGCTACAGCGAAAGTGCATTTCCGGTGTCCTGATGGTATTGTTTAAAGAAAAACAGAGCATACCATTACTGCAAGAATGAAACAGGTGATTGCTAAACTAACCGAGGTCTACACCATGTAGGGCTTCATAGGCAATAATCAACATCAAACCTACTTAGATGGTGATACAGGATACAGCACTTATATGTACGGAATTGTTGAAAGGGTCTGGTTAACATAGATCTTTTTTTAATTTCTTTTCAGTGGGGACAGTGTGGTGATCTGAGATCTCCAGAGCCTGGAAGCATGAATGCAAGTATTGAATTTTCAAGTAGCATTAGGGACATTACAGAGATATGCACTTGTTAAAGTCTGATTCTGTTTAAACCAAAGTTCATTAGCTCCATTCATTATAAGAAAGTAATGTCATTTTTAAATTTCTATTCCTTCATCGTCACCATCCACTCCCTCATTGTGGGAACTAAAGTATATTAAACTTTCCTAAAACTTGTATTACAGTATTCAAGTATGTCCACAAAACATTCGTTTGCAAGATGTTTGATTAAAGAAAGCTGAACAATTGTTTATACAATAACATCCTTGTATCATATCTGAAATGAAAAATAGAGCAAAAATATTTGCAAATTTGAAAGAATTTAGTTGTTAAAACACTGACTTCCATCAATAACTTAGTTAAATTTGAAGAGGCAATGTTATATTTTGGAAAATGACAAAGTTTGTTTTCTTGAAAATTATCTCAAGCAAATATCCTAGTGTTGTTGTTTTTCTGCTCTTTCACTCTATTTAATTTACCCCATCTATAAAAGTGTTTAAAAATGTTTTAGTTAAAAAAAATCATTTTGTAAGATTTCAGATGGTAATTTTTACCATTGTAGAAAGATAGCTAATTTTCATACAAAACAGGCTTTTGAAATTCTCCTAGGAAGTCCTAATGCCAAGTTAAAACATATATTCTGGAGTTTCTCTCCATTTTCAACCATCTTAGTGCTATTCCCACAATTCTTGTCTCATAAAACCTCACAGGTTGCCGGACCTAGAAAGTTTTTCACTGTAAAATATACCACTGAACCTCATTTTGAATGAAAAGGGGAAAAAAAGATAGTTTCAATTATTTTCTTTACCTTGACCTCCACACATACTTCAGCTAACTAGTTCAAATACTTAGAAATGCATTTGCACATTGGAAAAAAAAACTACAACTGTTCTAATAAATTATTTTGCAAGACATTGCAGGAATCTTTGGGATTTCTTCCCCAAGGTCATAATTTTGATTTTGACATCATTAATTTTCAATTGCGCCTTTTTACAGGAGAACTATCCAAATGATATTTCAAATCCCTGTCAGGTTAATGAAAACAGTGCTTTAAAGTTAAAGGTCTTTTATCTATGTTAAACCATTGTAATTCCAAGATATTTTTTCAGTGCTTTTTTATATAGGGATTTAAATTGAACTACTTTAATAATAGTTTCCTTATTTTTCTTCTCATTGAATTCATACCTTATATTCAGTGTAAAATCATTCACTATGTCACAAGTAAATGCCTTATTCTCCTTTATGTAAATAATATATGACCAGGGTATCAGGGGTTAACTTATTCTTCTCTATTTAATATATTCATACTTAACCACTCCTATATCTAGCTCCACCCCATGTATATATAAGGAGCTGTATGCTTTCCTTCTGTGCTTCTATCTGTGAATATTCAGTGAATATAGAATGCCTTCTGTAAATAAACAGCGCTTTATTTGAATATCTAATTCTTAATATACTTATTGAGTCTGATCCTGAAAATATCGTAACAATCTGGTAGCAGAGGATGGTTAAATTGACTCAATAAAACTTTAAATATGTCTGAGAGAGAAAACTCCAGAAATAAAAGAGAAAGACCCAACACCAGGGCATACAGCAAAGAAATGGAAGCAGATCAAGAAATAATCGATGAGTCCACGAATACAATATCGAGAGAATCTGAAGACTGCACTACTGACAATGAAGAAACAATGGATGAGACTGATGACCAAGAAGAAAACGAAATAGAAAACAACAAACTCAGGTCAGAGATACTAAAACTCTTAAAAAGCCAAAAGAATGATGAAAATCTCATCGCGAACCTCCAAGAAATATTAAAAAACAACGGAGCAGCGAAAGAGAAGCACATCGTTACAAATAAATCTAAAGACTCAAAAACGGTGAGCGATCTGCCTGAAAATAAAAATACAGCGAAAAAGAAAACTAACAGTCCCGTGCAAAATTTCGAATGGCAGCCATCTTGGTTTCAACGGACCCCTAAGATGAGCGAAGCAGAGCCAATCAGAAAGCTAGATTCAAAATACCTGGCGCGAAAAGCCTTACTCGATGCAAGAAATGAAAAAGAGAAAATTTACACCTCAGAAGAATCAGACACAGAGATTGAAGAGACTTCGATAGATATGCAAGTAAAATCAACAATGAAAACGCTCTTTGCTGCTTTTGGACCAAAATTGAAAATCACTAAAGAATCAACGAAAAGGCAAGCAAGCAAACAAACATCTCAGAATCCACCCACTTCTATTCAAACGACGAAAGCACCAACGCCTGAACCCAGAGAGCCCTGCAGATACCACCCCACGCCACAGACGATCCCAGGGACCAGCGTTCTCAACCAAAGAAAGCGAGCGCCTGCTATCACCAGGACTCCCAAGATCGAGCTGGAGACCGATTCCTCAGAAGAAGAGCGATGCGAGGGAGCTGCGGCAGCGAGAACCTCTCACGACGGCTTCAGGACCGAAATGAACAACGCGCATGTGCAAGACTACACAGACAACTTCGAAGGACATGAAGAACAGAGAGAACCATTCAGAATCGTCGCAAGCATACCCACGCCATTTTGTAACTTTCAACATTTGCAAGACCACGGACTACCTCCAGTTGTAAGTAATGGATCCAACAATATTGAGAATTTACCCAACGATTTCCCAAAACTGAGAATAGATGGCATTAATTTGCAAGAATGGTGTCAGCAGCTCCAGGTTGTCTTTCTAAAAGAAAACTTATTATTTTTTATCACTAATCCCCCAAAAAGACCTTGGACTCTAAAATTAGACTGTCTGCACCATAAGGCATTTTTCTTATTAATTTCCAGTATATCTCCTACCATGTACCACAGTATTAAGCAACATCTAACTGTATCAGAAATTATTCAATGCATGTTTAAATTGTTTCACAGTGAAAGTGTAGTGACTACAACAAGAATGTCTAAAGATTTCTTCTCAGCTAGGATAAAGCCAGGGGTTACCATAAGTGAACATTTAATATCTTTAAACAAAATTAGAGCAGAACTGCATTTAAGGGGGGAAATAATTTCAGATCAAACAATGAAGAGTGTTATCATTAACTCACTAGACCCATCGTGGGATAACTATATATCTCATTTAGACACAATCAATTTAGGATATTTATCCATAGAAAGTCTATCTAACAAGCTAATATCTGAAGATAATTCAAGGAGAAGTCGTTGTAACAATCACATGGAACATAAACAATATAAGAGGGTAGTTTTTCAAGAAAGATATCATGAACCAATAGGATGCCACAACTGTGGATCCAAAGAACATAATAGGAGAGGCTGTCCAAAACTCCTCAGAAATAGAAAAAATCCTGACTATAGAAATAGGTATCAAAACAGACAGTCATCAATTGATAGACATAGATATAGAAGTCCACCCATCTATAGGGAACATAGAGGGGGCAGGGATAACTCAAAAGATAGAAAGTCTGGTAACTGAATGGGTTAAACAAACATGACAACACTAACATACAACAGACAGAGGACAATGATTGGCTTATCGATTCTGGAGCAACCAACCACACTACAAATAATAAAAATATACTATCTTCATTTGTAGAGGATAAATTCGTAATTAAGGTAGCTAATCAAGAGAAGGTTCAAGTCATAGGTAGAGGAAACATAACCTTACCTGGCCTAGGAAAAATAGAGGGGGTATTGTTAATACCTGAAATACCTCATAACATACTTAGTGCAATAAAACTAAGCAGAGATTCTGGCATAAATATTGTGTTCTCAAAAGGAAAAGCAACATTAGAGAAAAACAGAACAAACATAGGTACTGTGATTATTAAAGGAGGTCTACCTTATCTAATGACAAAAGAAAAATGGTTACACAACATTGATTCCAACATGGAAGATAACAATAACATAGACAACGAAAGCAGTAGTAATAGTAACAATGAGGAACATGAGATTATTCATAATCACAAAGACACACACAACAACAAAATACCTAATATTGGTAAACCAATTCATGATGAGTGTACTCATGTCTTACATAGGAAATTAGGACATGCCAGTTTTCCTGTAGTTCAAAAGATGACTGAACATGCTGAAGGTGTTAAAATAAAAAATTGTAAAAACTATTTGGAACGCTCAGTATGTAAATCTACAAAACTCAAAACTAGCCCCAAACCCAAAAAATCAACAAGATCAACCAACAAAATTTTTGATTTGGTACACATGGACCTAGTTGGTCCATTAACACCATCAATCACATATAGAAAACGTTATTTCCTAACCATTGTGGATGACTATAGTCGTTATGGCTTTGTCTATACACTAAAGCACAAAGATGAAACTTTTCAGAAATTTAAGGAGTTTTACAAACGTATAGAAACACAACATAATATTAGAATAAAACAAATTATGACAGATAGGGGATGTGAATTCATGTCAAAAGAATTCTCCCAATGGCTTAAAGACAAAGGGATGTTACATTACACGTCTAGCCCTTTCTCTGCATTCCAAAATGGAGTGGCAGAGAGAAAGAACTCGACATTACAAACTATGATTAGGTGCACATTAGAAGACGCTGGCTTAGGAAAACAATTCTGGTCAGAAGCTTTACAATATTCCAATTATACACAAAATAGAACTTGGTCCAGCATTGTTAACAAGACACCATATGAAATGATGTATAATAGGAAACCCAAAATAGCTCATATGCACATATTTGGAGTCACTGCAGACGTACACATACCTAAGCAATTAAGACGTAAAGGTGAGAACGTATCTAGGAGACTCAGGTTCATGGGTTACGAAACAGGCACAAAAGGGTACAGATTTATCGATAATAATAACAGATTTATAGTTTCCAGAATGGCTGTATTCCATGAACAGGCCAACTGGTCTAAAATACATCTTAATGAAATTTTCCCAAACAACTATACAAACACTAAACACCAACAGGAAAGAACTGGAGAAGAATACATTCACAACATACATAAAAACAAAAACAAAACATGGACAAACAGTCAATACAAAATAAAGACAGATTCATTAACAAAAAAGGAAGCTAGGTATTTACATGACAATGATAGTAGACCAAAAAGAACAATCAGGAACAACAGAAACCAAATACCAAACAAATACAAAGATTATATAATGTATATGGATGGAGAAACATCAACACCAAACACATACGAGGAAGTGCTAAAACTTCCCCCTGAAGAAAAGGAAAAGTGGGAATCAGCCATGACTAAAGAGATGGATAGTTTGCAGAAATTAAATGTATTCACACCTACACATGCACCTAAAGATAAGACTGTTATTGGTACTAGGTGGATATATAAAATCAAAAACTTAGAAGGAGGCAACACCTTATACAAAGCTAGACTAGTTGCTCAAGGTTATGCACAAAAATATTCCGAGGATTACACGGATACATACTCTCCCACAGTAAGAACTGAGAGTGTTAAAACTGCACTGGTCATAGCATCAGCACTTAACCTTGATGTATTCCAATACGACATACAGACTGCATATCTACATGCAAAATTAGATAAAGAGATATATGTAAGAGCGCCTCACAGTCAATATACAAACAAAAATGAAACGTGGTTACTAAATAAAAGTTTATATGGGCTGAAACAATCTGGCAAAAGATGGTATGAATGTTTAGTCAAAGTGCTCAGAATTATGAATTTTAATGCCACTACTGCTGATAACTGTTTCTTTGTTAAAAAAGAGGATGACTCTTTAGAATTCGTGTTAATTTATGTGGATGATATTTTGTATATAGGTAAACACAAAGAGAAGAGAGAAACATTTGTAACAAAATTAAATGAACATTTCTCTTTGAAATCATTATTTTTATTATTATTATTATTTATTTAATTTCTATACCGCCCTTCTCCAGATAGGACTCAGGGCGGTGCACAGCCAAGGTAAAAACAGAGCATACAAAATTTAAAAACAGTATTAAAATAATTACATATTTGGCCGTAAATTAAAACAACCCAATTTAAAATCAATTTAAAATTTAAAATTTGGCTCAAGCCAGCCCAGCTAGTTGGAATAAATGGGTTTTCAGGGCCCGACGAAAAATCCAGAGGTCTGTTATTGTACGCAACTCTGGGGGAAGGTTGTTCCAGAGGGTGGGCGCCGTCACAGAGAAGGCTCTCCCCCTGGGGGTCGCCAGCCGACATTGTCTGGCGGACGGCACCCTGTGGAGGCCCACTCTGTGAGAGCGTACTGGCCGGTGGGAGGCTATTGGTGGCAGAAGGCGGTCTCGTAAGTACCCCGGCCCTAAGCCATGGAGCGCTTTAAAGGTGGTCGGTCACCAACACCTTGAAGCGCACCCGGAAGACTACCGGAAGCCAGTGCAGCTCGCGCAGGAGAGGTGTCACATGGGAACGCCTCGTCGCCCCCATAATCCCCCGCGCGGCCACGTTCTGGACCAGCTGGAGTCTCCGGGTGCACCCCAGGGGGAGCCCCATGTAGAGAGCGTTGCAGTAGTCCAGGCGGGAAGTGACTAGTGCCTGAGTGACTGTGCGTAAAGAGTCCCGATCTAGAAAGGGACGCAACTGGTGTATCAGGCGAACCTGATAAAAAGCCCCCCTGGCCACGGCCGTCAAATGATCTTCTAAAGACAGCCGTGCGTCCAGGAGGACGCCCAAGTTACGAGCCCTCTCCGTGGGGGCGAGTGATTCGCCCCCAATAGCCAGCGATGGCGTCAGCTGGCTATATCGGGACGCTGGAAGCCACAGCCACTCGGTCTTGGAGGGGTTGAGTCAGAGCCTGTTTCTCCCCATCCAGGCCCGCACGGCCTCCAGGCACTGGGACATCACTTCAAGGGCATCGTTGGGGTGGCCTGGGGTGGAGATGTACAGCTGGGTGTCATCAGCATACTGATGGAACTCCACCCCGAAGCCACGGATGATCTCACCCAGCGGCTTTACATAAATGTTGAACAGAAGGGGCGAGAGGACCGACCCTTGTGGCACCCCACAAGCAAGGTGCCTCGGGGTCGACCGCTTACCTTAGGTAAGGTAAATAAGTATCTTGGAGTTCAAATTAGTAAAACAAAAAGGGGATTCAAACTTTCTCAAAGAGATAAGATTATAGAACTCCTGAACAAATGTAACTTAAACAATGCTAAACTCTGTGATACTCCCATGCAAACTGATTTCCTGAGGAACACAGATGAGTCATCCCCTGAATTTAAAGATAATACTCTTTACAGATCAGTCATCGGTTCCCTTCTATATATCTCCAATTGGACCAGACCCGATATCGCTTTGCCTCTCAACTTGTTGTCTAGACACGTCAGCAAACCACTAGTATATCATTGGGAAGCTGTCAAAAGAATATTAAGATATTTGAAAAATAGCTTAGATTTTTGTTTATTATTGGAACCCAATAGTGACAAAGAGCCCATCCTCACATGTTACACCAACGCAGATTGGGCTGGCGACACCACATGTAGAAAAAGCACATCTGGTTATATATTTTTTCTTAACAATTGTCCAGTTTACTGGTATACTGGTAAACAAGACTTAGTAGCCACATCAACAACTGAGGCAGAATATGTCTGTTTGTCTAAAGCCTCAAATAACCTCGTATGGTTTAATGACTTGTTGTCAGACACCTGGATGAAACCTTCATTACCATTTATCATACATGAAGATAATAAGGCTGCTATTGAAATATCTAGATCTGATGCCATTGGACAAAGATCCAGACATATAGATATAAAATTCAAACATGTGAGGCAGTTATCTCAAGATGGATTTATTAAAGCAGTCCATTGTGAAACGTCGGAGCAAATTGCTGACATACTAACAAAGCCTTTACCCTCTAAGCAGCACAAATATTTGACTTCTAAGTTACAAGTTTTATATTGTTCAGAATCTGAATGTAATTATTGTTATATATCGAATCGGCATTTAGAGGGGGATTTGTCACAAGTAAATGCCTTATTCTCCTTTATGTAAATAATATATGACTAGGGTATCAGGGGTTAACTTATTCTTCTCTATTTAATATATTCATACTTAACCACTCCTATATCTAGCTCCACCCCATGTATATATAAGGAGCTGTATGCTTTCCTTCTGTGCTTCTATCTGTGAATATTCAGTGAATATAGAATGCCTTCTGTAAATAAACAGTGCTTTATTTGAATATCTAATTCTTAATCTACTTATTGAGTCTGATCCTGAAAATATCGTAACACACTATATACCACACTTTCTTTACTTTCAAGTAGAAGTCTCTAAAAAGTTAAAATTATTTGATGAACATAGTCAATTGATCAAGACATCCTAGATGCTGTTAGTCAATCAAATAATTACAGAAATCAGCTAATTAGAACAGGTCATTCTTAGATCATCTCCTTCAGAAATATTCTTTTTAGCAACTTCCAGATATGCTATGTATAATATGCCACTTGTTCTAAGAAAGATAGTCAACTTCAGTTTCATTTTAAAATAGCTATTGTTGATATCATATTAGTTATTCCTTACATTGTTTTTTTTTAATTGTTATGGAGAGTCTTTGTTCTGAGATCATTTGCTGTGAAACTTGATACTTTTAAGATTTTTTCCCCATGTATAGTTTTTACTGTTGTACACTACCAGGAGTTTGGAAGAATTTGATGGCCTACAAACGGGATTATTGTGACATACAGGTAAAACCAAGCACTTCTGAAATTCTTTTGCAGTATAAAGTAACATTAACTGAAATGAAAATTGTAAAGTGATGTAATGGGTTCTGTTAATTGAAAGAGATAAATAGCAATAAACCTATGGATGATTGGAAGAACTCCTTTAGATGCCTAGTTATAAAATAATTTATATCTCCCTAGCTGTGCCATCTGTTTTTGTGGGAGACAGACCACCTTATCAGATGTTGCTGAGTGTACAGATATGGTCTGGAAAGAGTTTATAAAAGAGCTAACATGCTCTTTTATAAACTCATGCTTTGTGAATAAAGCATGCTCTAACATGCTTTGTGAATAAAAATAAACTCATTATGTTGAGTGTGTGAGATTTGAGGTAACAATAACAGAAACAATCAGTGGCTGAGTGCAGCTTTGTTAAAGGCCCTAGTGGTTTATCTTCTGGATAAAGAACCTATGACATCTGGCACATCTGCAGGAAAGAAGACTAAGCATGGGAATAAAGGGAAACATTGGCTTCCCTAGCTCAGGATGATTCTTGAAATCAAACTATTCTCAGATGCCTCGCCATAGTATTTTGAACAGGTGGTGAGATCATGGGGCTGAACCTCTCAAGCAAGTTCTGGACAGCAGAAGGACTAACCAGAATGACTGTGGATAGGCACAGCAAGAATGGATCTCAATCAAATTGGTTTTAAAAGTATTGTTTGGAGCTTTGTTTGTGGAAAAGGTGTGGCTGCTTTGATTAAAAGGCAGAAAATAAAAATGCACCACAAGAGATGCTTGTGGTGAGTTGTGATTTATGGATTGTTATCTGGATTGGAGGACACCGGGATCATTGTTGCCAAGAGGGATGGCATCAGAAGCATTGTTAGGCTTTTAGAGATGAAGGTGAACCATGTCTCCATCCATATGCAAATATCCAGTCTGTTCTTCTTGCTATAGATGTAGAAGCCTCCTTTGCATAGTCATCTAGTTGAGGAGATGTGTCATCTTGCCTTTGTAGAGAATTATTCTATTCTGAAAAGTGACCTGGTTACATTGCATCTAGATCACAGAGATACAGCCCCAAAAGATATTTTTAATTACTCAAGTAGAATCACCCCAGAGTATGTAACTCTGTTTTCCCAAATAACACCAGATTCAGAAATGAGATATGACATGAAGACTCCAGATCAACTAAAGATGGGGTAGTTGACAATCAGACTGTCTCTGTTCAGTTTTATAAGGCAGCAATACCTCAGTCTAAGCTTTAAAATTGCCAAAAATGTTCTCATACTACTTCATAAATTCATTGAATTATAGAGTTGGAAGGGACTTAGTCCAACCCCGTGCCTAATGCAGAAATCCTCATATCATCCTTCATCAATAGCTGTCTATTTCTAATTCTCAGATTTGTATATATAAGATTTGTATACAAAGGCAGAGATCTCTGTAATGGTAGTTTAATACTCTGACAATATCAGCAGATGGCTGACGAAAGCTTAGTAAAATAAAATTTTAATTATTTTAAAATTTTAAAATCTTAAGTTCCGGAGTTCGCAGTATGTCTGCTTCTTTTTTTTACTAATATACCTGGAACTCGTATTTTTAGAATAGTTTGTAATATATATATATACGTATGTACGTATGTACGTATGTACATATGTACATATGTGTGTGTGTGTGTGTGTGTGTATTTGTAGATTTTCACAGGTAGAGGTATGCAAGTTTTGGTGTATTCAGGTCTTTTCCCGTGTAAGATTGAGAGTATCTTGGCGACGTTTTGATGAGGTCCCACTTGACATCTTCAGGCTGGTGTCTTCGGCTTCATGCTTGTGCGAGGAAAGCGTGATCGGAGCTGCCGTCTCTCTATAAATACTGGTGGGGAGGTGTGGGGTGCTGGCTTTGTTGCTGTGAGCGGGTTGGTTGCCTGTGTTGTTACATCTTGATTGGTTGATGGAGTTGATGTTTGCAGATTAGTCAGCTGTTTCGTAACATCCTGTGTGGGTGAGGTCCTTGATGTGTGCCCATTAGTCTTTTGTGTTTTAACGACCTGGGTAATGGGCTGTGTGTTAACATCCTGAGTTTGAATAATTTATTTGTATGTTTCCCCAGAAAAAGACTACATGTGTGTTTCATATTGAGAAACATTAGGGATGTTATAGCAGCTTTTTTTAAAATCAGTTGTGACTTCCGATAATTATTTTTTGTCCTAATATATTTACCAATGGGATAGCAGTATTTTATTTTCCTCAGTAGATTAAAACAATGCAAGGGTGTTTCTCTATTGACCTGTCTTTCCTGAAGTGTTGTACTAGAGGGACTATTATTTTTTGGATGATGATAAGGAAGAGGAGGAGCTGCAATCATTCATTTCAATGAAGTTCCCCTTTCCCACCAAGGGAATAAAGCATATGGCTCCTTTATGGGACCTGCACAGGAAATACCACTGCTTTGCAAAACCATCAACTTTATTACTTCTCAACCTTATCTGTTTGCATCTCTATCAATCCACAAACTATAAACTCTGAATAAAATCAAGACTGTAAATTTTTCTTGTCCAGGGGTATGGGTGAATATGGGCATAAAATTGGTCAATAGCTAGTTGTTCCCTCCCATCTTGTGGTGAGCATTTCAGGAATAATAAGAAGAAAAGGCAAGATAACAACAGCAGTATTTATAAGAGAAAGATGCTAACTATCAACCAGAGTTGTTGAGAATCAAGTGGCATACCAGTTCATCATCATCATCATCATCATCATCATCATCATCATCATCTTGCCATCACCAATGGCAGCTGGTCCTCAGGTTATGTGCTGTAGAAATTACAGCATCAGTAGCAATTAATTTTTGATAGTAATATTTGTGGATATCTGGGATAGGTGACACTGTAGCTCAGTGGAGGAATCCAGGCTGCAATGTGGTTTTCTTTGACAGCTGCTAGAACAGAAATGCTCGTAAAGGTGCACAAGATTATGTGTGACATATTCCATGTAATTGAAAAATGATTCTACTCATTTACCCGATCTCCAACCAGGTTATTATGTGATAAAAGGTATTGTATAATCGTACCGGCCATTTCCTTCTTGCCCTATGACAAGGCAAATTTTTCTCCTCCCTAAATATTTAGACTTTAAAATCATTTTGACTTTGTGGGATTCAATGACCATCCAAAGTAGAAAAGGAAAGTCTTCACTAAATGGTCTGCTGGACCAAAGGTTAATCTCCAAAGTTGATAACAGTTAGGAAATAATGAACACTATTCTTGGGCTCTTGGATATTTCCTTGCAAGAATAAAATCAAGTTCAGAAAACACCAAGAATCCAACAGTCCACTCTTGAGCTACTTACTGTATATTCTTCACTATTGCAAGTAGCAATATCACTGTGGAAATGTTTGTAAACTAGACTTCAAAATCAGAAACGTAAGGCAATGGCTGTACCATTGGATGATTCTACATGATTTGCACTACATGATTTGCACCAGAATTGAGGCCTTTGAACTATGGTAATGCAGAAGACTCCTGCAAGTTCCTTGGATTGCAAGGTGATCAAACTGGTCAGTCCTAGAGGAGATCAACCCTGTCTGCTCTTTAGAAGGCCAGATCCTGAAGATGAAACTCAAATACTTTGGCCACCTAATGAGAAGGAAGGACTCACTGGAGAAGAGCCTAATGCTGGGGACGATTGAGGGCAAAAGAAGAAAGGGACGGCAGAGAATGAGGTGGCTGGATGGAGTCACTGAAACAGTCGGTGTGACCTTAAATGGACTCCGGGATATGGTAGAGGACTGAAAGGCCTGGAGGAACATTGTCCATGGGGTCGTGATCGGTCGGACACGACTTCACAACTAACAACAACATGTCTGTCTGCCTGCCTGCCTGTCTGCCTGCCTGTCTGTCTGTCTCCAGGATTTCATAAATATTAGGGATAAGCAGATAAGAATTCTACAAACTCTATCCTCTCTCTTCCCATCAGGGTCTTCACATTGATCTGAAGCCCTACTATTATTGTTTGAAATAATAGGTTGTGCTTGTTTGCAAGTAAATTGGAGAGTAGGCAGGGCAGCATAACTAAAAGATATTTTGCAGACTAATTTGACCGAACACTGGTAAGGTCTCATATTAAGACCTACCTGGTGGCGATAAAAGCGGTGAAGTATAACTATTTTGCCGCTCTTATTGCGTCATCAGATAATCGCCCGGCCACCCTGTTTAGGGTGACCCACTCCCTGCTCCACGAGGAAGCGCAGGAGGACCCCTTGGAGGGTAGAGCCGAGGATTTGTACAGTATCTGCATGACAAAATCGCTCAGATTCGGGAACACCTGGACTCTGACTGGGTAGATTCAGGGGGGAGGACATAGGCAGGCCTTGTGAGTATTATCTGGGAAGAGTTTGATTCTGTGATGCCCGAAGACATGGACAGGATACTGGGCAGACTGAGCGCAGCCACATGTTTACTGGACCCGTGTCCCTCCTGGTTGGTGCTGGCCTCTCGGGAGGTTACACGAGGCTGGCTCCAGGGGATTAGAAATGCTTCTCTGAGTGAGGGTGTCTTCCCCGCCGCCTTGAAAGAGGCGGTGGTAAGGCCTCTCCTCAAGAAGCCTTCCCTGGACCCAGCAGTGTTGGCAAATTATCGTCCAGTCTCCAACCTTTGCTTTGTTGCAAAGGTTGTTGAGAGTGTGGTAGCGTGACAGCTCCCTCAGTACCTGGATGAATCATCGTATCTGGATCCATTCCAGTCGGGCTTCAGGCCTGGGTACAGCATGGAAACGGCATTGGTCACGTTGGTTGATGATCTCTGGAGGGCTCGGGACAGGGGTTGTTCCTCTGTCCTAGTCCTATTAGACCTCTCAGTGGCTTTTGATACCATCAACCATGGTATCATGCTGCACCGGCTAGAGGTGTTAGGGGTAGGGGCACCGTCTTACGGTGGTTCTCCTCCTTTCTCTCTGACCGGTCACAGTCCGTGTTGACAGGGGGGCAGAGGTCAACCCCGAGGCCCCTCATATGTGGGGTGCCACAAGGGTCGGTCCTCTCACCCCTTCTGTTCAACATTTATGTGAAGCCACTGGGTGAGATCATCCGTGGTTTCAGGGTGAAGTACCATCAGTATGTGACGACACTCAGCTGTACATCTCCACCCCGGACCACCCCAATGATGCTCTTGAAGTGATGTCCCGGTGCCTGGAGGCCGTGCGGATCTGGATGGGGAGGAACAGACTCAGGCTCAACCCATCCAAGACCGAGTGGCTATGGTTTCCGATGTCCCGATATAGTCAGTTGGCGCCATCACTGACTATTGGGGGCAAGTCATTGGCCCCCACGGAGAGGGTTCGCAACTTGGGTGTCCTCCTGGACTCATGGCTGTCTTTGGAAGAGCACATGACGGCCGTGGCCAGGGGGACTTTTTATCAGGTCCGCCTGATTCTCCAGTTGCATCCCTTTCTGGATCGGGATTCGTTAAATATGGTCACTCATGCTCTCGTTACTTCCTGCCTGGACTACTGCAATGCTCTCTACATGGGGCTCCCCTTGAGGAGCACCCGGAAGCTCCAGCTGGTCCAAAACGTGGCCGCGCGGGTGGTTATGGGAGCGATGTGGTGCTCCCATGTGACCCCCCCATCCTGCACTGGCTCCCGGTGGTCTTCGGGGTGCGCTTCAAGGTTTTGGTTACCACCTTTAGAGCGCTTCAAAGCATCAGACTGAGGTATTTACGAGACCGCCTTCTGCTACCAATAGCCTCTCACCGACCAGTACGCTCCCATAGAGAGGGGCTTCTCAGGGTGCCATCGGCCAAACAGTGTCAACTGGCGGCCCCCAGGGGGAGAGCCTTCTCTGTGGGGGCACCTACCATCTGGAACGAGCTCCCCCGGAGATACTGAGGATCCCGGACCTGCACACGTTTTGTCGTGCTCTCAAAACCTTTTTATTTCAGCAGGCTGGCCTGGCCTAACTCTCCTCTTTTAAATTTTTAATTTGTTTGATTTTATAAATTGGGTGGTTTAATCTGTGGTTCGGCCAAAATATTTAATAATTTTAAGGGACTTTTAATATTTGTATTATCTGTATTTTATCTTGGCTGTTCACTGCCCTGAGTCCTTCGGGAGTAGGGCGGTATAGAAATTTGATTAATAAATAATAAATAAATAAATAATAATTTGTTCAACTTTGCTAACCAAATGGTAGAAAAGCTTATGCTCTGAATGCAGGGTTGACTCTTCTGTAATAATATATAGACACTGAACTTAAAAAAAAAAATCCTCATGCGCATGCCCAAGTTGGCCGCTCCCAGCTGAGCGGCGGCGATACCTGGGGGAGATTCCCCGGCTTTTGGGGGTTTTCGGGGGCCGGACCAGCTAATTTTGCCCCATGTCTGGCGAGGGGAGCTTCCCACCAATCGGATGTTATCTTTTTGAGAGCTGGCAGCTCTCCAGGACGCAATGGCCGGGAGGAGACGGAGGCGGCTGCGCTGTGGCTTTACAAGCAGGCTTTACGAGCTTTATGAGCAGGGAGAGCAGTTTTGGCGTCTCCCCACGGTGGCCGGACTGGTGGAGTGGGCGGTGGCGGCATCGGCAATACAGTCTCTCCCCGTAGCTCCGAGAGAATGGCAGGGGCTTCCCAGCGATGGATGGAGATTTTTTTTTTCCCCGGAGAGCTGAGATCGTCGGGCTGGCACTTGCTGCAATACTGGGATGAGCGGCTGTGAGGGATGACACCAGAGGGGGCGAAAGGAGGAGGAACTTGCTAAGGGAGAGCGAGGAGCCTCTGACCACGATATACTATTAATGTCAGTTCCTTGGAACTGCTATTACAACTTAGATGGGAGGCTTACTTGGAGGGGGCCTCTTCCTGGTTCTCCCAGAGGTTCCCCCCCTCCCTTATATGGATGGGGGTGAGCTAGAAACATTGCTGGTTCTGACGGTTGGAAAAGACCTGGGGCCAAGCTCTTATGCCTCATGTGGTCTGTTAGCCTCTGTGAGGCCACTTATCATCTGGAGGTTCCTCTGAACAATAGGATGATATTTGCCTCCCAAGGACATCTTTAGGCTCCTGATTCGCCTCCTGATTCGCCCAAGGTGCAGCCGCCAGAACCATCAGAGGCTTCTCTTGGCTCGCGGACCTGTAGATTGGTGGCTGCTATTAAAACCCCCCAGTTGTAGAGCGAGATATTCCAGATTTCAAGCCTTGCATGGAGCCGGACGATGACTGCGGTTTCTGGCCCTTCCCAGCTTTCGTGAGAGGGCAGCTGGTGTCAACACCTGGCCTCGAAGCGGCTTAAGACTCCATCCACTGCTGTGATAGAGCAGTGGAATTTATTGAATTTATTGAATTTATTGACTTGGAATTGATTGAATATCCCTCCCCAGATTTTGGACTATCTTGATTACCCCCAGGCCATGGACTTCCCCCAGATTGATTGATTGATTAATTAATTAATTAACTGATTGATTAGATGTATTCGCCAACAGAACTTCTTATTCTGCGAGACTCCCCCCTCTTGCAGGTGTGGCCCTCCACTTTATCAAGGGCCTACCTTTATGACGGGCTTTGGCACCCCGAAAGGTGGCATGCTGCAAAAAGGGGATTGAGGGGTTTTTTAGGGAAACTTTTTGATAGATTTTTAAGGGATTTTAAGGGGCAGGAGGGTTGTGTGGGTTTGGGGGTTAACCCAGGGGGGGAGGGGTCCAGCCCAACTGTTAGTGGGGCCACGGAGGGTGTGGATTCCGGGGGTAAGGGGGACATCAGAGTCCATTCTGTCGAGGGTTTTTCTATCAATGTGTTGAGTGGGAGGGGCAGATATGGCGGGAGCAGGAGGCCGCATCATGTGGTGGGGGCGCGCACTCGCTATCTTCGAGTGGTGGCATGCCCCGGTCCCCATAGCCCTTCTCGTACCCCAGGCTGTTCAGACTCTCAGGGCCTGAGCCTTCGGCTACTGTCGTGCAATGCCAGGTCCGTGGTAAATAAAGCCCCCCTCATTTGCGATCTTATTCAGGAGGGGGGAGCAGACCTGGCAGGCATTACGGAGACCTGGTTGGGCCATGAGGGGGGGTTCCCCTCGTGGATATATGCCCACCAGGTTTCTGAGCATTCCATCAGCCGAGAGCTCAGGGCAGGGGCGGGGGGGGTGGCGGTTATTATAAAGGAAAGTCTTGATCCGAGGGAGACCACTGTTCCACAGATAGCCGGATGTGAGTCCCTTTTTGTGAAGTGGGGTCGTGGAGTACAGATGGGCTTGTTGATCACGTACCTGGCTCCCTGCTGCGTGGCAACAGCTCTGCTCGAGCTGCTCAATGTCATAGCTGAGGTGGCGGTTGGTACCCCCAGACTTCTAGTCATGGGGGATTTCAACCTGCCATCTGTCGGCAAAACGTCTGAGGTGGCTCAAGAGTTCATGGCTTCCATGACAGCCATGGACCTTACTCAGTTAATTCATGACCCCACTCACACGGGTGAACACACTCTGGACTTAGTTTTTGTCTCTGGTCAGTGGTTGAGTGGCCTTGATACAGGGGATATAGTCATCGAACCCTTGTCATGGTCTGACCACTCGCTCCTTCGACTGGACTTTCTAACCGCTGCACCCCACTGCAGGGAGGCGGGACCGACCAGGTGGTTCCGCCCCAGGTGCCTGATGGACCCTGATAGGTTCCAGATGGAGCTTGGGCCATTTCCTGAGACTCTGGCTCATGACTCAGCTGAGGACCTGGTGGCCGCCTGGGATAGTGCGGCTGCCGGGGCCTTGGACCGTGTCGTGCCTTTGCGGCCTCTGACCCAGCACCGAACTCACCTAGCTCCTTGGTTCTCCGAGGAGCTCAGGGAGATGAAGCGCCGGAAAAGACGCCTGGAGAGTAGTTGGAGGACCAGCCGCTCCGAATCCGACCGAACACTGGTGAGGTCTCATATTAAGACCTACCTAGTGGCGATAAAAGCGGCGAAATCTAGCTATTTTGCCGCTCTTATCGCGTCATCAGATAATCACCCAGCCGCCCTGTTTAGGGTGACCCCTCCCTCCTCCATCTGGAAGCGCGGGGTGACCCCTTGCAGGGCCGAGCTGAGGACTTTGTGCAGTATCTGTATGACAAAATCGCTCAGATTCGGGAAGGGCTGGCCTCTGACTGGGTATGTCCAGACGGGATGACTGAGGCAGGTTTTGAGAGTGTTATCTGGGGGGGGTTCGATGCTGTGGCTCCCGAGGACATGGACAGGGTCCTGGGACGGCTGAACGCGACCACATGTTTATTGGACCCATGTCCCTCCTGGTTGGTACTGGCTTCCCGGGAGGTTACACGAGGCTGGCTCCAGAAGATTGTTAACGCTTCTTTGAGTGAGGGGGTCCTGCCGGCTGCTTTGAAAGAAGCGGTTGTGAGGCCCCTCCTCAAGAAGCCCTCTCTGGATCCAGCTGTTTTGGCTAACTATTGTCCAGTCTCTAACCTTCGCTTCGTTGCGAAGGTTGTTGAGAGTGTGGTAGCGCAACAGCTTCCCCGGTACCTGGATGAAGCTGTCTATCTAGACCCGCTCCAGTCCGGCTTCCGGCCTGGGCACAGCACGGAAACGGCATTGGTCACGTTGGTGGATGATCTCTGGAGGGCTCGGGATAGGGGTTGCTCCTCTATCCTGGTCCTGTTAGACCTCTCAGCGGCTTTTGATACCATCGACCATGGTATCATGTTGCACCGGTTGGCGGGGTTGGGGGTGGGGGGCACCGTTCTGCGGTGGTTCTCCTCCTACCTCTCTGACCGGTCACAATCTGTGTTGACAGGGGGGCAGCGGTCGACCCTGAGGCACCTTGTTTGTGGGGTGCCACAAGGGTCGGTCCTCTCGCCCCTTCTGTTCAACATTTATGTAAAGCCGCTGGGTGAGATCATCCGTGGCTTCGGGGTGGAGTTCCATCAGTACGCTGATGACACCCAGCTGTACATCTTCACCCCAGGCCACCCCAACGATGCCCTTGAAGTGATGTCCCAGTGCCTGGAGGCCGTGCAGGCCTGGATGGGGAGAAACAGGCTCCGACTCAACCCCTCCAAGACCGAGTGGCTGTGGCTTCCAGCGTCCCGATATAGCCAGCTGATGCCATCGCTGGCTATTGGGGGCGAATCATTCGCCCCCACGGAGAGGGCTCGTAACTTGGGCATCCTCCTGGACGCACGGCTGTCTTTAGAAGATCATTTGACGGCCGTGGCCAGGGGGGCTTTTTATCAGGTTCGCCTGATACGCCAGTTGCGTCCCTTTCTAGATCGGGATTCTCAACGCACAGTCACTCAGGCACTAGTCACTTCCCCCCTGGACTACTGCAACGCTCTCTACATGGGGCTCCCCCTGGGGTGCACCCAGAGGCTCCAGCTGGTCCAGAACGCGGCCGCGTGGGGGATTATGGGGGCGACGAGGCGCTCCCATGTGACACCTCTCCTGCGCGAGCTGCACTGGCTTCCGGTGGTCTTCCGGGTGCGCTTCAAGGTGGTGAACCTTTAAAGCGCTCCATGGCTTAGGGCTGGGGTACTTATGAGACCGCCTTCTGCCACCAATAGCCTCCCACCAGCCAGTACGCTCGCACAGAGTGGGCCTCCTCAGGGTGCCGTCCGCCAGACAATGTCGGCTGGCGACCCCCAGGGGGAGAGCCTTCTCTGTGACGGTGCCCACCCTCTGGAACAACCTTCCCCCAGAGTTACGTACAATAACAGACCTCCGGATTTTTTGTCGGGCTCTGAAAACCTATTTATTTCAACTAGCTGGGCTGGCTTGAGTTAAATTTTAAATTGATTTTAAATTGGGTTGTTTTTAATTTACGGCCAAAATATTTAATTATTTTAATACTGTTTTTACATTTTGTATGCTCTGTTTTTACCTTGGCTGTGCACCGCCCTGAGTCCTATTTGGAGAAGGGCGGTATAGACATTTAATTAATAATAATTATTATTATTATTAAAATGCACTAGAAGTTTTCACTATGACTTAAAGTATATTTTTAATCTGGGTCCTACTCCTTATAATTAAGACATAAGAGAAGAAGCTACAGGTAAAAATATTATTCAGGATATTATCAAGCAGTAGATTCAGAACCATCTCAAGAGATCTAAAGGTGCGGGGGGAGGGAGAAAACTACAGTACTATTGGCATTAATAGTCTTTCCAAGGATGTGTGCAATTCAGCTGGGCCTTTAGTTTTGGCTGCACTTGTACTTGTCTCAGATCTTTGAAAGATGATGGGTGGGTAACTTTGTCATGCAAACCTTTATATGCTCCAGAGCAAGGAATACATAAGCTAGTTCTGCTACTCAAAATGTTAAAAGCTCTCCGAAGAAAGATGAGAAAGTCAGAGGGGAATTTGAAAGCGAGGCCATTGCTGACAATGCCAGTTCAAGTATCTTGGCTGTCAAATCTGCTATCTTAACTGTTACGATATTTTCAGGATCAGACTCAATAAATAGATTAAGAATTAGATATTCAAATAAAGCACTGTTTATTTACAGAAGGCATTCTATATTCACTGAATATTCACAGATAGAAGCACAGAAGGAAAGCATACTCTCTGGATTCAGGCGTCGGCGCTTTCGTCGTTTGAATAGAAGTGGGTGGATTCTGAGATGTTTGTTTGCTTGCTTGCCTTTTCGTTGATTCTTTAGTGATTTTCAATTTTGGTCCAAAAGCAGCAAAGAGCGTTTTCATTGTTGATTTTACTTGCATATCTATCGAAGTCTCTTCAATCTCTGTGTCTGATTCTTCTGAGGTGTAAATTTTCTCTTTTTCATTTCTTGCATCGAGTAAGGCTTTTCGTGCCAGGTATTTTGAATCTAGCTTTCTGATTGGCTCTGCTTCGCTCATCTTAGGGGTCCGTTGAAACCAAGATGGCTGCCATTCAAAATTTTGCGCGGGACTGTTAGTTTTCTTTTTCGCTGTATTTTTATTTTCAGGCAGATCGCTCACCGTTTTTGAGTCTTTAGATTTATTCGTAACGATGTGCTTCTCTTTCGCTCCTCCGTTGTTTTTTAATATTTCTTGGAGGTTCGCGATGAGATTTTCATTGTTCTTTTGGCTTTTTAAGAGTTTTAGTATCTCTGACCTGAGTTCGTTGTTTTCTATTTCGTTTTCTTCTTGGTCATCAGTCTCATCCATTGTTTCTTCATTGTCAGTAGTGCAGTCTTCAGATTCTCTTGATATTGTATTCGTGGACTCATCGATTATTTCTTGATCTGCTTCCATTTCTTTGCTGTATGCCCTGGTGTTGGGTCTTTCTCTTTTATTTCTGGAGTTTTCTCTCTCAGACATATTTAAAGTTTTATTGAGTCAATTTAACCATCCTCTGCTACCAAATTGTTACGATATTTTCAGGATCAGACTCAATAAGTAGATTAAGAATTAGATATTCAAATAAAGCACTGTTTATTTACAGAAGGCATTCTATATTCACTGAATATTCACAGATAGAAGCACAGAAGGAAAGCATACAGCTCCTTATATATACATGGGGTGGAGCTATATGTAGGACTGGTTAAATATGAATATATTAAATAGAGAAGAATAAGTTAACCCCTGATACCCTGGTCATATATTATTTACATAAAGGAGAATAAGGCATTTACTTGTGACATTAACACTAGGAATTATTTCTCCAAGCCATTGAAAGGGATTTTTGGTATAAAGGATGAATGTACCATTTTTGCAGCTGGAAATCAGTTTTTGTGTTCTCGCTTTGTTACCCTTGGAAAGTATAATCATTTTGCCAAGTTGAAGCTAGTTCCTTCATAGCCAGAATATTTTTTTTGTCTGTCCTACATCCCACTCTGTCAATTACTAATATTTTGCTTTTGCTTTTTTAGTGAAGCAATTATTAGATTCCTTTGCAATCCAAATAGCACATTCCTGTTGCAGCTCATTTGGCTCCATGGCAACATCTGTGTTGTGCTGAATCCTGTATCTTTTTGTATTTTCAGAACTAGACTCATTTATCATTAAAGACAGAAGGTTGGAACACAGTAAATTCTGCTGTTGTTTTAGGTCCCAGTTTAAGGGGGAAGAGCTCAAAAACTGATTGAGATCCAAAACAATTCATGAAATGTGGTTAACATACTCTCATGAAGCAGTTTTGCACTATGAACCCTGTGGTTATTGTAGGGTGTGAAGGCTGCCTAGAATAAAAGACATGCCATAATTCTGCTTACAGCCACTAAATGAAAGCAGGATTTTTTTCATTGTAAAGACCCATTCAGAAGTAATGATTTTTTAAAAAATATTTCTGTTTAGAAGAGTCACAGAAAATATAAGCAAGAGCCAGCAAATATTAACATATTACTCACAAATCCCTCCTGGAAAATCAGTATTGATTTTCAGTTCTAATTTAATGTTTCCCAAATGCAATCCTTTGTAGAGCAAAAGAACCCAAACAAACAAACAAAAACCCCCAAAAAACAGACATAAAATCAGCCTGGATATCCAACTCATACATTTTTACAAAAAGGCAGGTCCAATTCAATTTAAAGGCACTTAGTCCCATTTGCAGAAGGACTTCATCAATTCATCTGCTAAACCAATATAGGTGCAGAAATATTTCAGTCATAATTTCATATATAAAATAGCCATTTGTGTAATACAACCTGCATATTGTTCAAAACGGTGATTAGTATTATGGCTGATGTTTGACAGCAAGCCTAAAAGTCAAAGATCACAAGAGTGCTTCTTTCTCTGTATGTATACAAAACATCACATACCAGGAATAGCATATTAAGCAGGACTTATGCAACCTGATGTACAAAATAAACACATGCATATTTGTGCTCTGGACTATAGATTAGGGTTGCCAGGTGTCCACTGTGTGAGCGGACAGTCCACTTTTTTCACAAAATAGTGGACATTTTTTTTATTCAAAAGCTTTATGATGAAATGGTACGTAAGTTTTGCAAGTCAGAATTCCATGAAGTTTTGCGCCATGTTCCAATACGTTGGTTAAGTTTGTTTAAAGCGGTCGAAAGACTTATTTTAAACTGGATACCTCTAAAATCGTATTTTATTTCTCTTGGATCTGATGAGTGCCATAAGGTTATCTGGAACCTTATTTCAGATCAGGAAAATGAACTCACAAAGGATGATGAACCCACAATTTCAGAATTGTATTTATATTTCACGCACTTCTTCATGTCAATAATGCAAGACACCCTATTGAAGCTGGAAAGCAAGAAAATTCTTGCATGTGATCTTCACATTATCATGTGTAAGCTGCGTGATTCTTTGCAAAAAAAATATGATGAGCAGTTTTTTGGAATGAAAGTTTTATTTGCCTTACGTAAAAAACATTTGCCTGAGAATGCCGTGCAAAAGTTCAAGAAAGAAGCCATCAACATGTATCAAAGAGCCATTGCATACCTAGAAAAGTGGTATAATTTCACCGATTCAGTATATGAGACGCTAAATTGTTTCAATCTAATTGATTGCAATAATCCTCCAACTTTAGAAGAAATGACGAACATCTGGTTATTATCACCATGGTGAGAAGAACTTCCACCCAACACTCTCTTGGATGAAATTTCTGCCTTAGAAGAAGTTTATGTTCATCTGCAGGATGATTCATCCCTTGATAAGTGGACATGCATTTTCAAGAAAGAGCCAGCTCCGAGTTTACTGAAACTGTTCCAGTATTGTGCATCAATTCCGATATCAAATGCAAACGTTGAACGAATTTTCAGCATCATGGGAAATTTGTGGACTGACGAATGTAACCGACTGCTTGTACCATCAGTTCGAAGTGAACTTTGTATATTTTTTAATTTCTCAATGTTGTACTGAAATTAAAGAATTATTCTTTAAACACAAAGATTTGATCAAAGCTGCGCAGTCAAATAAAAAATACACACGACAGCAAAGTAAAATGTAATTTAATATTTTATATATTATTATAACATATTTGATGTTTTGAATTTTAAGTAAAGTTTTGAAGTGATTATTTTAATACGTGTTAAAATGTTTGTAAGAAAATATATTTATTTATTTATTTATTTTATTAAATTTCTTTTTTTAAAAATTTTTTTATTTATTTAAAACAATACATCAAAAAAAAGAAATAGTCAAACAAATGATCGCGACAGGAACTTTACATGATATTTACACTTTCTACGGTATGTAGGTTTCAGTCAGATTTAACATATATTAAACATAATCCTGGTTATACTTGACTTTTTGGGCGTCTGTTGTTCAACCAAACGTACCATTTGTCCCAACATTGGAAATATACAGAGTCCTTTTGATCTCTTAATGCTTTTATTTATTTTTTTATTAATTTAATTTTATTAAATTTCTATACCGCCCTTCGCCTAAAGGACTCAGGGCGGTGAACAGCCAACAAGATAAAACACATAAATACAAAAATTTAAAACAGATTAAAAACGAATTAAATAATTTGGCTGAATTTAAAATACCCCATAATTTAAGACAAATTAAAATTTACATTTAAAAGGGGAAAAGATTTAGGCCAGGCCAGCTTGATGAAATAAAAAAGTCTTAAGCGGGCGACAGAAGATGTGCAGATCCGGGATCCTCCGTATCTCCAGGGGGAGCTTGTTCCAGATTGTAGGTGCCCCCACAGAGAAGGCTCTCCCCCTAGGGGCCGCCAGTCGACATTGTTTCGCCGACGGCACCGGGAGGAGCCCCTCTCTATGGGAACGTACTGGCCGGTGGGAGGCTATTGGTGGTAGCAGGCAGTCCTGTAGATAACCAGGTTCTAAGCCATTGAGCGCTTTAAAGGTGATAACCAGAAGCTTGAAGCGCACTCGGAAGACCACTGGGAGCCAGTGCAGCTCACGCAGGAGAGGTGTTACATGGGAACTCCATGTTGCTCCCATAACCACCCGCACGGCTGCACTCTGCGCCAGTTGGAGCCTCCGAGTGCACCTCAAGGGGAGCCCCATGTAGAGAGTGTTACAATAGTCCAGACGAGAGGTGACGAGGGCATGAGTGACTGTGTGTAGGGAGTCCCGATCTAGAAAGGGACGCAACTGGCGGATCAGGCGAACCTGATGAAAAATCCTCCCGGTCACGGCTGTCAAGTGCTCTTCTAAAGACAGCCGTGAATCCAGGAGGACGCCCAAGTTGCGAGCCCTTTCCGTGGGGGCCAATGATTAACCCCCAATAGTCAGCGATGGCGCCAGCCTACTATATCGGGACATCGGAAACCACAGCCACTCAGTCTTGGATGGGTTGAGCCTGAGCCTGTTCCTCCCCATCCAGATCTGTATGGCCTCCAGGCACCGGGACATCACTTCAAGACATCATTGGGGTGGTCCGGGGTGGAGATGTACAGCTGGGTGTCATCAGCGTACTGATGGTACTTCACCCCGAAATCACGGATGATCTCGCCCAGCGGCTTTACATAAATGTTGAACAAAAGGGGCGAGAGGACCGATCCCTGCGGCATCCCACATATGAGGAGCCTCGGGGTCGACCTCTGCCCCCCTGTCAACACAGACTGCGACCAGTCGGAGAGAAAGGAGGAGAACCACAGTAGTACGGTGCCTCCCACCCCCAACTCTTCCAACCGGTGCAGCATGATACCATGGTCGATGGTATCAAAAGCCGCTGATAGATCTAACAGGACCAGGACAGAGGAGCAACCCCTGTCCCGAGCCCTCCAGAGATCATCAACCAATGCGACCAATGCTGTTTCCGTGCTGTACCCAGGCCTGAAACCTGACTGGAACGGATCTAGATACGACGTTTCATCCAGGTACTGGGGAATCTGTCGCGCAACCACACTCTCAACAACCTTTGCAACAAAGCGAAGGTTGGAGACTGGACAATAATTAGCCAATACTGCCGGGTCCAGGGAAGGTTTCTTGAGGAGAGGCCTCACCACCGCCTCCTTCAAGGCAGCGGGGAAAGCACCCTCACCCAACGAAGCATTTATAATCCCCTGGAGCCAGCCTTGCGTCACCTCCAGGGATGCCAGAACTAACCAGGAGGGGCACGGGTCCAACAAACATGTGGTCGCGTTCAATCTACCCAGAATCCTGTCCACGTCATCTGGGGTCACAGGATCAAACTCATCCCAGATAACATTCTCAAGACCTGCCTCCGTGACCCTAGCTGGACCTACCCAGTCGGAGTCCAGACCTTCCCGAATCTGAGTGATTTTGTCATGCAGATATTGAACAAAATCCTCGGCTCTTCCCTCCAAGGGGTCCTCCCGCGCTTCCTGGTGGAGCAGGGAGCAGGTCACCCTAAACAGGGCAGCCGGGCAATTATCTGATGATGCAATAAGAGCAGCAAAATGAGTACATTTTGCTGCTTTTATCACCACTAGGTAATTCTTAATATGAGATCTTACAGTGTCTGGTCCGATTCAGAAAGACTAGCCCTCCAACTACTCTCTAGGCATCTTTTCCGGCGCTTCATCTCCCTTAGCTCCTCGGTGAACCAAGGAGCCAGGTGAGATCGGCACCGGGTCAGAGGCCACAAAGGCACGACTCGATCCAGAGCTCCAGTGGCCACTAGATCTCCAGTCGAGATGTGTGCAAGATCCTCGGGGATTGACCCAAGCTCCATCTGGAACCTATCAGGTTCCATCAGGCGCCTGGGGCGGTACCATCTTACCAGTTCCACCTCCCTGTGGCGGGGTACCGCAGTTCGAAGGTCAAGGCGAAGGAGAGAGTGATCCGACCATGACAAGGGCTCAATGACTATGCCCCCTATCTCAAGATCACTCAACCACTGTCCAGAGACAAAAACCAGGTCCAGTGTGTTTCCCCCCATGTGCATAGGACCATGAATTAGCTGGGTCAGGTCCATGGCCATCATGGAAGCCATGAACTCCCAAGCCAGCTCAGATGCCTCACCCATGGACAGCAGGTTAAAGTCCCCCATGACCATAAGTCTGGGGGTATCAACCGCCACCGTGGCGATAACGTTGAGTAGCTCGGGCAGGGCTGCAGCCATGTGGCAGGGAGCCAGGTACGTGATCAGCAAATCCATCTGAACCCCATGGCCCCACTTCATAAGGAGGGACTCACAGCCGGCCGTCTGAGGAACAGTGGTCTCCCTCGGCCTAAGGCCTTCTCTAATAATAACCGCTACTCCCGCACCCCTCCCCTGTGGCCTCGGCTGATGGAATGTGTGGAAGCCTGATGGGCACATTTCTACCAGAGGGACCCCTCCCTCCGGGCCCAACCAGGTCTCCGTAATACCCGCCAGGTCCGCTCCCCCCTCCTGAACAAGATCACAAATGAGGGGGGCTTTATTTACTACAGACCTGGCATTGCACAACATCAGTCAGAGGCCCAGGCCTTGAGGGTCTGTGCAACCTGGAAAACGAGTAAAGCTTTGAGGGCCGGAGCGCCCTACCGCTTGAAGACAGCGGGTGCATGCTCCCTTAACATGATATGGCCCCCTGCTCCCACCATATCTACCCCTCCCACTCACAGTACCAATGATGGAAACACAGTCTGGACAAGCTTGACCCCCCCATTACCCCCGGATCCCCCCACCCCCGCCGCGCATCCTGGCCCGGCCCGACCCTCCTCTAGGTGGGTTATCCCCCAAACCCACAGCCCTAGTTCCTATCCAACCCCCTCCACCATCCCCAGACCCCTTAAAAGTTTAGACAGAGACAATTTTTAAAAACCCCGCAGCCCCCTCTTTGTGGCATGCCACCTCTTGGGGTTCCAAAGCCCATCATCGAGGTAGGCCCTCGATAGAGTGGAGGGCCAAGCCTGCGAGAGGGGGGAGTCTCACAGACCAAGAAGCTCTGCTGCTGAGTACATCTTAACCAAACGGGTAAGCACGACCATATCCTAAGGGTCTATAAAAAAGGACCAGGGGAGAAGACAAAGAAATTGGGGATCTCAGAAACATATTTACAGGACCAAGTCCATTGTCCCCTCACAACAGGGGACAAAGTCTGGAATCAAGATGACCACAATCCAAGGGGGGGCAATAGATCCTACCACCCTCTCACGGTGGTTAGGTCAGCTGGTCAGCCCCCTCTTGTGGTGAGATGGCAGCGATGAACCAATGCAAACAGACAGCGTCCGGGGGTCAGGTCCAAAAACCGCCCTCTCACGGCGGTTGGTCCGATGGTCAAATCCCCTCCGCTGACAAAGTGCATATATGTAAGATCATCCCGGTTCAGCCCCCAGGGGCCCTGACATCCAGGCCACCCTCTCACGGTGGTCAAACTGATGTCCAGCCCCCTCAGCCAATGGGATGCAGCAATGTACCATCCTCCATTTCAGATGGAATAGCCCTCTCCACAGTCAGGGGGGTTTAGATAGTATAAGCATTGCCAGGTGAGTCCCACGGGTAACAGCTGGTGCAAATGGGCCCGGTCTTAAAGGGGAACGCTGGAGGAGAGAGAAATGGGGCAAAAAGTGGGGCAGTTGTCTCTAGCCCTCACACAACCACAATTTGAGACCTCCTAGGCCTGGGAAAAGATATCACACCAGGTCCAAGCCCCAACCCTGGTTGCAGGTCTCCCACTCTTGTTGTTTTGTTTCGTTGCCCCCCCCGACTCCAACTCCAATTCCAGGGGGGGTCACCAGCATCCTCTTGTTGTTTCATTGCCCCCCCCCCCGTCTCCACCAACTCCAACTCCAAGGGGAGGGGTCGCCAGTGCCCTTGTTTCATTGTTCCCCCAGCTCCAACTCCAAGGGGGGGTCGCCAGTGCCCTCAGACTGCCAAAACAGACCACAGCCATCGCCATCGCCACCGCAGCCACCGCACCATTGTCGCCAGCACCAAACAAGCCTGGTGGCATCCCAGAGATCTTCGGGGGTGCCCGACACGTCTTACAACTCTTCGGGCATCCCCCCGGGTTTAGAATCTCGCCGTAATGCTGTTCCAACACCCAGGCGGCCTCCAGCTGTGGAAAATGCCGCCGCTGCCCAGCTGAGCTGCCCACCGCTCCCGACATCGCTCTTCCGCTCTTCCTCTCTGCTCAGTCACGGAGGGAGAGAAAACCTTCTCCATACTGGCAGGAAGCTCCCCTAACTGGTCCTGGGTCTTGGGTCTCCAAAACAACACCTAAAGGACCCAAAGATAGGTCGGCGCCCCGTCCTCAGATCGCAATCCCAGAGGGTGCTGCCATCTTGGACATGCGCGATTAGATAGAATTTAATTTAATTGTAATTTTTTTTAAAAAAATTACCTCTTAACCCCCCACCCCCACCCCGCTTGTCCGCTATTTTTTGGAAGCAGACCTGGCAACCCTAACTATAGAAATTGAATGCATGTAAATCCCTGAAAAATATGTGGTAAACCCTGGGCAAAAGAAAGGCAATAAAATCACTCTAGGTATAGGGACAGTGTAAAATATTAACACATGATAAATAATGGAACAATTAAAAATAATAGCACAGATCTCTCTCTCTCTCTCTCTCTCTCTTCTCTAAACAGAACATAGTGAACATAGAACATAGTGAAATAAATAAAAATTTCAAAATAAAAATTCATAGCTTTATGGAAAAGTGTTAAGAAGCTCATGTAATGATTCCCCCAACGTTACACTTTAATGTTTTCAGAAAGATCATCCATTTTAAATTGTCCTTATTCATGGAAAATACATGAAAAATAGCAAAACAACTTTTGCATTGTTTATATTTGATGGATGACAATAGTCAATCTTTTCCATATGTATTGGAAGCATTAAAAAGAATGCCAAGTTCCATTACTAAAACTGGTGGCCATCAATTCTATAGCCCATGATGTTGATGTGATAAAAAAATATTAATCAATGTCCATGCCATACAATAATGCCCATTAAAAGCAGTTGATAGCCGTAAGTGTATTAGTGACTCATAAGCGCACTTATGATGCATGACGAAGTAACGTATCTTTCTTTTCCAACACCCTCTATTAATCAAGAAGAGGAGGCAAATTTGGTCTGAGCACACAGTAGGAAGTCAATCTGTGATAGAGCTGAGATGAAAAAGAAGGTGGATGGCTTTGTTTCTGTAGGAAATCCTATGGCACTAGGGATTCCTCTAGAAATTTCTCTAGTCAAGGGCCTGGTGGCTCAGCAGACTAAAAGCATTGTGATTAACACCAGCTGTCTGCAATTACTGTAAGTTCGAATCTCACCAGGCTCAAGATTAACTCAGCTTTCCATCCTTTCTAAGGTAGGTAAAATGAGGACCCCATTTGTGGGGGCAATAAACTGACTTTGTATAAATATACAAAAGTATGAAGGCTATTGCTTAACGCCTTGTAAGCCGCCCTGAGTCTCTGGAGAAGGGCGGCATATAAATCAAATTTTTTAAAAAATTGGATGGGAACAGGAATCTGTTGGAATGCTGATACTATGAACTTTCTTCTTATGATCAGCATGTGTATGCATGTAAATAAATCTTCTATCACTGAAATCCCATCAATTTCCAGTGATCTTCTTTCAATGGAAATTGAAACCTGGAATAAGCATTAATATTTCTGTTACGTTCTGACTGATCTAGCGCATGGCAAATGCAGCCTGCCAGACGAGTGCGCTGTGCTGGTGGGAAAAAGGGCAAAATCCCATTGGCTTAGATGCTGACCGCCGGGGTATATAAAAACTGTCAGATTATGAGGGAATGCTCGCATCGCCATGATAGCAGCCGAGCGGGTTAAAGTTAGCGTTATGGTTACCAAAATAAACAGTTATTGTTATCCTGTGTCGCCTCGATCCTTGCCTGCCTGTTCTGGATATACAACACTGGCGACGAAGGTGGGATACTGAGGCAGCAGGTCGAGCGACGTTGCCATACAGCTGTCACTCTGGGCTGACTTACCACGTCAGAACGCTGAGTATTGTAGTGCCTCAGGCAGCTGTCTGCTATATCATGGCCATTTTGACAATGTTCGTGCCTTTCGATCAGGTCCAGGAGACATGGGACTCCTTTTTGGACAGGTTTGATTGCTTCCTAGCTGCCAACGATTATAAAGCTCTTCTGAGCAATTAGAAGCTAGCAGTTTTCCTCAGCGTCTGTGGGCACAATATGTTTGAGACAGCCCAAGCGTTACTGGCTCCACAGAGGGTCCAAGATGTGCCTTGGAACACATTGCTAGCTAAGTTGAAGTTGTCCTCCGGTGTTGCCAGGCTTCACGCTTTCGGTCATCGATATCAGGCTGAGGGAGAGAGGATTAACCAATACATGGCTACTTTAAGAACAGCCGCCTTGTATTGTGAATTTCGGGATTTGGATGACCTGCTGTTGGATCAATTAATTTGCAGAATGGTGGCAATCATAATCGGTCCGCCTGCAGATTTTGAAATGTGGAATGCAGGCGTGCAGCAGAAAGGGCCATCTAGCCAAGGTCTGCCGAACTAGCCAACCAATTACCGCTAACCCAACTAGGCCAACCCGTGAGTTCCGATCCCAAAATAGACAGGACCCTAAGGTGGGGGGGATGCTTCACCATTTATTGAGATGCATGCCACCCCGAGGCAGTTGTTGATCAGGCCAGGGGGGAGTTGAAAAGGAAAATTTTCCTCACCGTGTGAATTGAGGGCCTTCCATGTAAAATGGAACTTGACACGGGATCCTCAATGTCACTGGTTTCGTTGAGTACGTTGAAGCGGCTGGTGCCCACGATGTCAAAAAAACGTTTGTCCCCTTGTTCCTTTAGGCTTCGGGATTACCAGGGTAACCCCCTTCCCATCCTGGGAAGTGGGAAAGTTAGAGTCCAACATAAGGAATTCCGTGGCTGTCTTAAGGTAGTCGTTGTTGCGGCTCCTTGCCTAGTCTACTGGGATTAGACTGGTTCAATGCCTTAGGGTTGGCGGTAATAGGGATCCACTCAACTAATGTGGACAAATTCTCCTCCCTGCTGGATGAGTTCACTGACGTGTTTAGCGAGGGGCTTGGTTCCTATGTCGGTACACCAGTCTCGTTCAATTTAGACCCGGGTGTCACTCCCATCTGACTCAAACCAAGGAGAGTTCCTCTCGCACTCAGGCCCCAGATAGATCAAGAGTTGGATAAGTTAATTGCCCAAGGGGTTCTGGAGCCAGTGGACTACGCAAAATGGGAGACGCCTATCATCATTCCAATTAAGACAGATGGCTCCATTCGCATTTGCACCAATTATAAGGTGACATTAAACAGGGCACTACAATCTAACCCCTACCCCATTCCTATCGTACAGCAATTGCTGCATTCGTTGGGTCGTGGTTCAGTCTTTGCCAAGCTTGACATGGCACAGGCCTACCAGCAGTTTCCAGTGGACAGTGCCACTGTGGAGGCGCAGATGATTGTCACACAATGCGGCACCTTTAAATGCAACCGCCTACAGTTTGGTGTGTGTGTGGCACCCAACATCTTCCAGAGCCTGATGGAGCAGCTGTTACAGGGTCTTCTGGGTGTAATCCTGTATTTTGACGACATTTTCGTTTCAGCGAAGAATGACCATGAGCTCGCCAGTCGTCTCCGGAAGGTCCTGACTCATTTCCGCCATGCTGGACTTAAGTTAAAGCGTAATAAGTGACAACTGGGCTCCACGCGAGTTGAATTTTTAGGCTTCCTAATTGATGCCACGGGAATTCATCCTACCCCAGAAAAAATTCAGGCCATAAAGGAAGCGCCCCCTCCAACTAATAACACCGAATTACAAGCCTTTTTAGGCCTTTTGAACTTTTACAGTATGTTTCTGCTGCATAAGGCAACAGTCGCGGAGCCTCTTCACCATTTGCTTAGCTCCCAAATGCCATGGTCCTGGGGCCAGAGAGAAGCAGCCTCATTTGCTGCTGTCAAGGACTTATTGACTTCCTCTAGTGTGTTAATACAATATGATAGGCAACTCCCCCTGATTCTTGCTTGTGATGCTTCCCCGTACAGGGTCGGTGCTATTCTCAGCCATCGCCTGCCTAATGGCACTGAAGCCCCCATTGCTTATTTTTCCCGAATGTTATCGCCGACTAAGAGGAAGTACGGTCAAATAGACAAAGAGGCTCTGGCAGCGCTGGCTGGGGTCAAATGTTTTCACCACTACATCTACGGCCGGTTCTTTGAACTTATCACCAACCATAAGCCCCTCCTGGGGATCCTCACCGGGGACAAACAAACCCCCCAGATCATCTCCCCTTGCATGGCTCGATGGGTCGAGTTCCTGGCAGCCTACAATTACAAGTTCCTACATCGGCCTGGGAAGGCATTGGGCCACGCGGATGCCCTCAGTCATTGCCCTCTTCCCTTTGGAGTGGATGACCCCACGCCAGTGGTGACTGTCCTACTGATTGATGACCAGCGTCTTCCAGTTATGGCCATGGACGTTGCCGGGCATACAGCAAAGGACAAAACACTGATGCAAATTCTGGACTGGGTTCGGAGGGGATGGCCTCTGGGGAAGGTAGCCCTGGAGTTCCAGCTGTACAAGGTCCAGCAGCATGAACTGGCTGTGCAGAGGGGTTGTTTGTTGTGAGGCACATGAGTCATAATACCCCCTGACTTGCAGGGACCAATACTAACTGCATTGCATGAGGGTCATCCGGGCATCGCCCGGATGAAAGCATTAGGCCGGAGTTACATTTGGTGGCTGGACTTAGATCAAGCCATTACTAACTGGGTATCAGGTTGCCTGCAGTGCCAACAGTCTAGGGTTGCCGCACCTACTGCCCCTCCCAGGGAATGGGAAACCCCCCGGGCTCCTTGGTCCCGACTGCACATTGACTTTGCGGGGCCAATCCAGGGACAGACCTTTATGGTCTTGGTCGACACCTACTTGAAGTGGGTCGAGGTGATCCTTATGTCATCCACCACCTCAGACGCAGTTATCCGGGCCCTACGCCTACTGTTCGCAACCCACGGGCTACCGGATGTTATTGTCTCCAATAACGGACCACAATTTACATCGGCTTCTTTCCAAGTGTACTTGGTGAGACATGGCATTCGTCATGCCACGGGGGCCCCATTCCATCCAGCCAGTAATGGCCTTGCTGAGAGGGCTGTCAGGTCAGCCAAGGAGGCCCTAAGCAGGTTAGGGACAAGGGATTGGCAGACTAGAATTGCTACCTATCTATTAACCCAGCACGTTATGCCTTGCCCAACCACTAATTGCAGCCCAGCTGAGCTACTAATGGGTTGCCAGTTGAGGATCGACCTAGACAGTTTACACCCTACCTATTCTCCCGAATTGCCCCCCAACTCCATGGGAGGGGTCTGGTCCTTCCATGACGGTGACCCTGTTTATGCAAGAATTTTTTTTTAAAATTTTTTTAATTTGATTTATATGCCGCCCTTCTCCGGAGAATCAGGGCGGCTTACAATGTGTTAAGCAATAGCCTTCATTCTTTTGTATATTTTATACAAAGTCAGCTTATTAAATTATGGGGGAGACCCCCGTTGGGTCCCAGGGAAGGTCCTAGAAGTAATGGGCCCACGCTCCTATAGAATTCTACTTGACGATGGCCACACCTCGTGCAGGCATGTGGACCAACTACGCGCTCGTAGGTTACTGGGCAACGATGAAGCAAACCTCGGCACCTCGCCGCTTCACGCATGCCATCCAGCTGACAATAGCCAATTGAACAACCCCGAGCAGCCTGCATTATCCCAAACTGTAAACTTACATGTAGTGGGGGGGGGTTGGAGGCACCAGGCAATCCAGGAGTTGTCGACTCTGCACCGCCTCCACTGGTCGCAGACAAACCACCGCAGAGTCAGTCTCAACCAACAGAAGGAACCAATCTGCGTCGGTCGGGGAGGAGTCAGCGCCACCCAGCATACTTAGACGACTACGCATGTGCCATGCTGGGGGAAAGGAGTGTTACGTTCTGACTGATCTAGCACATGGCAAATGCGGCCCACCATATGAGGGCGCTGTGCTGGTGGGGAAAAGGATGAAATCCCATTGGCTTAAACGCTGACAGCCGGGGGTATATAAAAGCTGTCAGATTATGAGGGAACGCTCGCATCGCTGTGATAGCAGCCGAGCAGGTTAGAGTTAGCGTTATGGTTACAACAATAAACAGTTAATTATTGTTATCCTGTGTCGCCTTGATCCTTACCTGCCTGTTCTGGATATACAACAATTTCACAATTCTTTCGCTTTTCAGAAGGGGGGGATGTGTGTGTGTGTCACTACTCTAGTGACAACTGAAGGAAGGAGATTTTTAAGGACTACATCTACATGGGGATTATAAGAATATATGGAGATTGGGAACAGCTTGCTTCCCAAAGTTGCAGGTACACCATTACTGGAGGTTTTCAAGAAAAGATTGGACAACCATTTGTCTGGTGTGATATAAGGTCTCCTACCATGGGGAAGGGGATTGGACTAGAAGATCTCAAAGGTCCCTTCCAGCCTTATGACTCTGTGATTCTAAAGAACCATGTATCCCTCATCCAGATAAGATAAAGGCATTGATGATAGGTGTTTGGTCCAATCTAATAATTGGTCTTGTTCTGGATAGGTTGAAGTCACTTGTGGATCCACTTCTGTTTCTTAATATGCTGCCTGTGTGACATAGAATGCCTGGCCAGTTGCAATTCCACCTGATGCAATCTCATCACTTTATCCAAGGTTTGCTAACCTCTAGTACTTTGGAAAAGTACTACACATGGGACATCATGCTAGGTGTTGACTGGAATGGGATTTTAAAATAGCTTTCTCTGCTTTCCAATTGGTTCTATGTATAGCTCAAGAGCTTTAAAGTCTTATGGCAATTTCAGACGTGAGACTCATGAACTTGCTTAATAATCAGAATTATCATTTGCCTTTTTCAGATCTGCCATAACAGATCAGATGCACCGTAATGAAACCCTTTCCAGCTGTGCCACTTTCCCAGAAGCGCAACTGATTCCAAATATTTCAGATTGGGCTATAAAGGTAAATGTCTTGCACCTTGTTTGCCACTGATCTTTACAAAACATTTGGAGCCCTGGTGGCACAGTGGTTAAAGTGCAGTATTGCAGGCAAACTCTGCCCACAGTTGGCAGTTGGAGTTTGATTCTGATGGGGTTGGTAAAATGAAAACCCAGATTGTTGGGGCAATATGCAAATAATGCTTCTTTATTGTAAACTACCCAGAGAATGCTGTAAAGCGCTAGGAAGTGGTATATAAGCCTAAATATTATTGCTATTGCTAATGTTATTTAGAAAAAAAATTAAAACTGTTCTCTGTGTATTGCGGGGTATTAATTAGATTTCTGTAGGATTGTAAGAAATGCATATTCTCACAATACAGCTATTCCCCTCTAAGACATTCTCTGTCATTTTTTCAATAATTGTAAATCTAGATTTTCAGTCTGGAGCAAGCAAGGGAACTAAATGTTGTTCTTGTTCCTAGTCAGAGCAATTTGATTTGATTTATATAGCCACCAATCTCACATTAATGACTCTGGACTGCTTATAACATTTAAAAACAATGCAAAACATAATATAAAACATAACAACACATGTAGCAACCAAGAAACTGAACACAAGCTCCCACTAACATTCCAGTTCCAGTGGCTAGTAACACATCTTAATTTTAAGGGTCTACCAAAAGGCTGGCAGGGTAATTTTGCTGGGAATGGTGTTTCATATTTGAGAGGCAGCAAACCAAAAAAGCCTTTCTGAGTCCTGGTGATGACTTTTAGTCATATATGAAAACAATTCAGAGCTAAGCCACTAAACTACTACCAGAACAAGCCAAAATCAACAAGCCATGGCTTCCAATTGCAGTTTGTTGTTTAAAGAAAATCATAGTTTATTTCCTAGGATTACTTTCCAAACTCCAACTTGTTGCTTAAAAATCAAATCATTGTTTGTTTTTTGGAATGAGTTAGGGCATAGCATTCCGCCATTCTATAAAACGGCCCTCCTCTGCTAGGAGAAATTTTGATTTAGAATTGCTTATCAGCTAAGCAGTCTAGTATTGAATAGAGAGAAAACGATACTGGTTAAGCAAAGACTAGAGTCAGACTAAATAGCTCTGTAAGCTTTTTATACCACCTCTACTTGGCTTCTTATTAGGACCCTGATCCAGAGCATTTTTCCCCTTCATGTTTATGATTCAAAGAAAATGAGCATGCTGCCAACTGAACTTCCTATTGCCTTTGTTCTCGAGGTTCTGGAATGAAGTTAGGGGATGGAATGAAACAGGGCACTTGGGTTCTTCCAATGCTTCAAACCCTTGGATTAAAATGTCTTACAGTGTGGATGCCTTGAAAAGGTTATTCCCATTCCTTCACTCTTCAAGAATGTCTCCTGCAATATAAGTCCAATAGAAGCATCAGGTTACTTTTCTGCGAATTCGTCTTCTGAGATGGTCCGACTAAGATGTCAGTTACAGTTCTCAACAGAAACATTCACCTACACTTCCTTAAGGTCAAGAAAGACAAATATTCCCCATTCAAAAACCAACCAAAATTCATCACCAATAATTATGTTTGCATGATTGTTGTATAAAATCATAGATCAATGCCAACAGATCACATGAACATTTTGTAGTAATCCTAATTCAAGACATGCATTCCCTGAAAAATAGTTATGTATCCTCTCATGGTTGCATGTAGAAAATAATTAAAAAATTGGAGGCGATATACTATGAATCTGTTAATTTCTGCAATGACAAGTTCATTATCTGCCTTATCAAATAGCTAAATGAATGTTGAGAAGGTGGGCAATTGGGGAGTTCCTGTCATCATATTTGTATGCTGCTTTTTCAAGTATTTGTACAGAGCTGCATTTCCCCATCTTCCAAGGTCATCTATATTTCATTTGTATCCTGAAACATATGACTGAAAAGCACTATGTGGACATGCCATTAAAAGTCAATGGCAGCACTCATCATAGTCAAGAATTCGCCCACTTGTCTCTATAAATTTCTACTTTAAGGTAATAGAAAACAAGATTAGTAACATTTACATGCAAACAAGAATCAAAACGAGGAAATGCATTTATATTTAAATTGAATTTAATAGAAATACTTTTTTATTACATCAAGAAACAATGTATATTAATTACTTAAATAAAATGAAGTAAAAAAATTGAGCATCCAGTCTGATAAAATCCTAAATTAGCAAGTCCTTCCAGCCATTGTTTTATCAGAAGAAAGGCAAATCGTGGAAGTGGATTATCAGACATCTGTACAGGTCAGGCAGCTGTGGACTAACTAAAAATCCAGCAATGATTTTCTCAGGCAAGGAAGCAATTTGTTAAGGGTTAGTTCTGGCTCCCTGCAGCTTCTTGAACTGTTACTACAATGTCCCAAGCAGAGTTTGAGATGTATGTCAGGCAATGGCCAGCCATAGAAGCCTTAGATCATATTGGCCTGTGATCTAAATCACTGTAGATTTTATTCTTTTTGTGGGAATCATTCCAGATCCCAATGAATGAACTGGATTATGGTCTTTGGTTGTAAAAGTAGCCTTATTAGAATTTATATCTTATATCTAGAGCTAGTTTGGTGTAGTGGTTGAGGCATCTGGATAGAAACCAAAACACTACGAATACTAGTCTCACTTTAGGCACAAGATCAGCTGGATGACCTTGAGCCAGTCACTCTCTCTTAGCTCTAGAAAGAAGGCAAAACCATATTTGAAAGGTTTGCCAGGAAAACTGCAGCGACTTGTCCAGGCAATCTCTGAGAATCAGAGACAATTGAACAGAAGAAAAAATATTTCAAAAAATATTCCACATTACTCACACTAATTCTAACTTTATTCCAATACTGTCAGGAATGAAGCCTGCCACTCTACAGTATAACTCAACAAAATTTGCAATTGACTTTTACTTGGATGACTCTAAGATGCCCCAATGACGTTCTGTCTCCAGAGATCATCATTCCAGAAGACTGCAGTGCTACAAAAGGTGAAAGCAACATTTCCCAATTCTAGGAGAATTTGATGCTTGCTTAAATAAAATGCCTGGAAGGAATGGAGGGTAAAAGGAACATTGCATTTGATGATCTATTGGTCAGTCCTCAAACCACAGTGAATCAGAGATTTATTGGTTGGATTTGGCATAGTCTTCTGAATAGGTAGCAATATCATAGGGACAAGCCCTTTAGGACCAAATAGGGTAGTATAAGGGGAAAAACCCAGTTATAAGCAGACTTGGATCAGTTTCAGTCAAATAATACTCAAAAAAGATTACTGACAGTTTTGGGAGCACTGTAGTAGTAAGTAAGCTTTATTGCGGTCAGAGACCAAATTAAAATAGACAAAGAAAGGGAGCATATTTTACAAATATGGATAGATCATGGGACAGTACACCATCTACTGACTCAAATACAATCTGTACTGTCAATACTAGTGATCCTCTGCCTTCGGGCTTACCCGTCTCTTTTCCCGTTTTTTTCCAGCCACGACTGCAGCAAAAATTTTTGCCACCTTTAGAGTTATATTGGGGTCTGTGTCCTGGAGTAGGAAATAAAGGCTGAACATATGAGGTGAACCAGGGAATCTCTGGGAAATAGGAGAAATGAGTCTTGATCTTATATCCCGGTAGTAGGGACATACGAATGTAATATGGAACAGGGATTCCGGGGATCGGCCGTCACATGTACAATGGATGGATTTTACCCGCCCCCGAAAGCCTACTGTCGAGGACATTTGAGGGGATCACATTAAATTGTGCCTTCATAAATGCGAGCCTGTGTTTGATAGAGTGTACCGTGGAGGGGTAAGGCGGAGGGTGAGACGAGGGAACAATACCAAGGGAAAACGGTGAGCATGTTCCCGATCCGTGGGAGCACTGTAGAAGTGATCCATGCAAGTGGCTGCTATGCTCAAAGGACACAGGCTTTATAACTATAAACAAAGCTATGGCTTAAGATGCCCGAACTGTGTTAGATTGAACTAAAAATCATGGTTAGAGTCTGAGTAGGGAGGCACTAGGGTTCCTGATGTTTGAAGGAGTTGCTAAGAGAATGACTAGGTGGGTCTTTAGGGAAGGAATGCCAGTATTCTGTCTTAGAGCAAATGGCAAATGTCACAAAGTAAATCCCGATGGCCTTTGTGATAGCCACAACCTTTGGAGGCTCAGAGTTTCTGCAGTGTAGAGAGACAGGAAGATGACCTTGATGGGGATAGGCAGGCTCTGTTACTTAGGCAAAAGGGGCTGAAGTGGGTTTTTGAAAGTCCAAAACAAAAAGGGCCTGAAGTGGTTTTTTATAGTTCAGCTCAGACAGAGACAACCCCCCCCCCCAACTAATTCACTGAACTATAAGAAGGAGGAGATAGAACACAATCAGGCTTGCAAGTTTCTATTATTATAGTCAATCTCAATAAAAGTCATTTTAATTTATTTGGAGTTAACTTCCTGGTCTGGTCTAATTAGTGGGATTGACATTTGGCATATATATCTAAGAACCAAGATATATATTTGGATAGCTGGTGGACTGGAATGGGAGAGACAGCAATAGGACTTATGAATTGGTGGGAACAGATTTTTTTTTTTTTAAATTTGATTTATATGCCGCCCTTCTCCGGAGACTCAGGGCGGCTTACAATGCGTTAAGCAATAGCCTTCATACTTTTGTATATTTTATACAAAGTCAGCTTATTGCCCACACAAACTGGGTCCTCAATTTACCTACCTTAGAAAGGATGGAAGGCTGAGTCAACCTTGAGCCTGGCAAGATTCAAACTTACTTTACTTGCAGACAGCTGGTATTAAATTGCAGTGCCTTGTCTGCAGAGCTATCCAGATTTTGACTCGCTTTTGTTCTGTAAAGAGATTTTTTTTGTTTCAGCAACACAAAACAGGTAATTCATACATGCACATATACAAACATGCATATATATGTATATATACAGAGATATATGCAGAATAAAATGCATTTGTATGCCACTTACTTTCTTGATCCTACACTCTTGAATCAGAATTGAAGAGATATGACCAGTTCAGAACAAAGTGTTTGATTTCCAAAGCAAAATCAGTTGGATATCTGAACAGTATTAACTACATGGCTATGCACCTTCTAATAGACTGAGTTCACAAATAGCCAACTTCAGAGAGATAAATCTGAGATCACATAATACTGAGGTTAAACAAAGTCCCTATCAACAACACTCTCAGTACCAGACTGAAATGAAATTTCAAATTCAACTCAAATTCCTGATGAGCAAATCAAGTTCTGCACTCTTTTTACTGAAAATGATACTCGTGTGTTTAGCTTCACCATCTTTACAATATATACATATACACATTATGTTCCTAAATATATATGCCATTGATATGCCAATTATTTAAACAGAACAATTTTCTTTAGTTTGGGACTATGACAAGCATAGTAAATATGGAAAGTTTTGAAGTTTTGAAAAAACACATAAACAGCAAATACAAACCTAAATTCACAAGAATGTATATTGAGGCAGAATTCATATTAGTCGAGTAACTTTATAGACCATTAGTAGCTTTATAGTCCACCTATCCAAATATCTGTCTGGCTCATCAAGATGCTCGACCCATGCAGATTCCAGAAACAGTACACCAGTGCAACTGGTAACATATCACATATACAGTGAGACAATAAGAATCCATACTAATTACTAGTCATCTAGTTTCCAATGTCCCTGTAGTAGAATTGTTCTGTCCTCTTGAGATTTCTTGGGAATGATGAGCGTTCCCCTCCTCACATCTGCCACAGCCCTTTTTGGAATATTCCTAAATACAGGCCTGCTTTTAGAAGAAATATAAACTTACTCAGAATAGGCAAAAGGCCCCTTTTTTTTGCTATGGGATCTTACCACTCAAAGGACTAAATTTAACCTCCTTTTATTTACCATCACACAGTCTACCATTGTACTTAAAGAGACGTTCTATATAGATATTAAATTCGTACTGGGAACAAATTGATTCCTTGTAGGCTGTTGAAAAATAATTCTTCCAAAGAATTGGTGATTGTGATGCCTGTTGTGATTACCCCTGCTGCTGGGAGGAACCAAGTCAAGTCAAACATTGTATTCTACAGGAGATGTTCATGAACAGCCTTTCCTAATTCCACATCAAATTTGAGAGAAAATAATTTGGTTGATTTCTCCAAATTTATCAAGAGAGAGGATAAATTTTGACTTCCTGTCTGGCTTCCGGCACCGCCAGACGGTCCTCCGTGACCGCCAGCCCCGTTGCCTGTAAAGAGCCGCCTTTACACCTGAAAGGCGGCTCGAAAAACTCCATTTCCTGACGGAAATGTGAGTCAGAGCAGGAGAGGGCAGGTAGAGCCCTTGCGAAGTCCCCAGAGTTTTTTTTTAACTCTTGGGGACGAGCAGGTTGTGGCTCCCTATTCCCGCTCGCCGCTGCTCCGGGCATCAGGAGAACTCTGCCTTTTTGCAGAGCTAGGCGCTGGAACCGGATTAATAAACGAACCTAACAGATGGATTAATTAAAAAAGATGAGACTTGGACTTGGGACCCTAAATTGCAAGTATCCTTAATGAATTTATAAGCATTTTAGAGTGAAGGAGAAAAAAACTTTAAAATGGCGACTTCTGAGGCTTGGGAAGTAGAAGAAAGCCGAAAGTGAGAGTCCTTTCGTAACAGCTACAAAGTAGCGGAATAAATAGTGCTGGTTACAATTTGGAAGAAAAATAGTTATTTTAAGTTCCTTTTTTCTTGGAGGTTTGTACTTGATCTTGTTTGGGAAAAAGTTTTCTTTTTTTTAAAAAAAAAAAAAGAGTTTGCTGGCAGGATGGCGTTAAAACTTATAAAGCCTGACAGACAAGCAGTGGGAGGGGTGCTCCCCCATCCACAATTATCTGAACAAGCTCTGAGCCTACAGACTTTGCAGAATGGTTTTAATTTAAAAGAATTTCTTCAGGAGGAAATGGCAAAATATCATGAGACTGTGAACCAGAAATTTGAAAAATTAAGGCAGGAAATTAAAGAACTGATACAATCAAAGTATGATACTTTGCAACGAAAGATTTCAACAGTGACTAAAGGTTTTTCAGAAATTGCTATAAAGTTGGATACAAATATCAACTTATTAGAGTCTAAAATGGAGGAAATTGATGACAAGATTTATAATTTGGACAATAAAATACAAAGAATTGAAAATGATTTGATAAATACTCAAGACAATAGCTTAGAAGAAAAATTTAAAATGGAAGCTGATCATAAGACTTGCAATGTAGAAAATATAAAACAACGGATTGAAAAAGAAGTTTTAATGATGCAACACAGGTTCACAGAATTTGCGATCAGAATACGAGGATTACAGGAAAATAACAGAGATGATTTAAGGAAAATATCTGCTGAAATTCTGGCTGGAATTTTAAAGGTTCATCCTGAGGAAGTATTTTGCAGGATTGATAGAGTCTATAGAGTAAATTCTTGGATTGCAAAGCAACGACAACTGCCTAGAGATGTAGTGATTTACTTTACAGACAAGGAAATAAGAAATAATATTGTGCAAAAATCATTTAATTCTACTCCACAACTGTATGGGAGAAAAATCTGGATATATAAAGAATTGCCACCTAAGATGTTAAAAGATAGAAAGAAATTTGCATTTTTGGTGACTGAGTTAAAAAAAACAAAATATTTTATTTAGGTGGAATGTTCCAGTGGGTATAATATTGAGATATCAAGGAGAAAGATACCAATTAAATACTGTTGAAAAAGCAGAAGAATTTTATTATAAGATTTTGAAAATGAGTTTAACATCTTCATGTATAATACAGGATAAACAGAAGGAGTTGGAAATAATGGAAAAATATCAAGTTACAGAGGTCTTTGCAGATGAATCGTTTTTGGATCCTTTAGATGTCTCAGCTGGAGTACTTATAAATACGAGAGAACCGGCATTGGATTCTAATGTGATGACTCACCAAGTCACAGACAAGCATGGAAATCAATCAGTTGATATACAGCTCATAGAAAAGAAACCTGAATGGCGATCTAAGCTACAAAAGCAAAACCAACAAGATTAAGTCACAGATCAGAACGAAAATCGAATAGTTGATATACAGCTCATAGAAAAGAAACCTGAATGGCGATCTAAGCTACAAAAGCAAAACCAACAAGATCAAGTCACAGATCAGAACGAAAATCGAATAGTTGATATACAGCTTATAGAAAAGAAACCTGAATGGTGATCTAAGCTACAAAAGCAAAACCAACAAAATCAAGTTACAGATCAGAATGAAAATCGAATAGTTGATATACAACTCATAGAAAGGAAATCAGGATGGAGTTCAAACCCACAAAAAGTCAAGAAAAAAAGAAATAGGTCTCACAAAAACAAAATTTTTTAAACTAAGCAACAGAGCAGCCAGTTATTTAAAAGATGATTGAACACATGAAAAGACAGTTGAGGCGAAGTATTGGTTAATATCATCCTGAGGAGAGTGACAGATCTCTGCAATGCCATATTTTTGGGATGTGAAAAGGGCCTTAAACTGTTGGATTGGAATTATCTATTTTGGATTCTTTGATAAATGTATTACGTTTATGCTGAGTTATATGGCAAGAGAACTACGATGGGGCATGCAGAAGATCTGGTTATTACCCCATTATGATGGTTGGAATTAATAATCTTGAAGAAAGCCACTACCGTAGATACTATATGGAATACAATTATAATGTCACTCAGGTGGTTGTTTTCTTTTTTTTTTACATACATACATGAAGATATTTATTATTGATGGGGGCAGATAACAGGATTCCAAACATTCTGTTGGGATTAGGATGTGATGTTACCCTAATATGGGTGATGGAGTTAACAATCCAGTTGAAAGATATTATAGAAGACATTATATGGATTACAAGTTTAAAGTCATTGATTTTATCTATATAAGGGAATATTTTTCTCTTAGCAGGAGGGGCAAGAATAAAGACATTAAGAATTGTTATTTTGTAGGAAAGTGGGTGGAGACAGGCTAGTTTATTGTTTGTTTATTTATGTGAGTGGAGGAAATGGATAGACTATGAGTTGAATAAATGTTAAATTAGGATCTATTATATAGTTTTACAGTGGAAGGTTGCTTTGAAATGTTATATTAATATACACAAAAGATTAAATATTAAATTAGGATTTATTATATAGTTTTAAAGTGGAAGGTTGTTTTGAAATGTTATACTAATATACATATAGGTTTGATTTAAGAGATATATGTATGGGGGAGGAGAAAAAGGGCAAATTATTGCTAAATTGGGTGTTATAATAATATTACTATGCTAAATTAGAAGTTATTATACAATGTTACAATAGAATGTTATTTTGAAATGTATAGTATAAGGGGGATATAATAATATTATTAGAAAGTAAGGGTCAGTATTTGGGGGATGGAGTAAGGGGATGCTAAAGTATTATATAATCTGTTATGAATTTGGATTTTACCTTGAGGAAGTCACAGGGGGAGGGGTGGTGAGGGGGGAGGGGGGGAGAAAAAAGGGGGAAAATCTGTATTTGAAAAACTTTTTCAATAAAAAAAAAAGAGAGGATAAATTTTCAGCATTTTTCAAGGGCAAAATTCCCCATAGCAAGGCTGTAGCACTGCAACTGAAAAAGTTTCATGGGAAGAATGTCTGCCTGATAGGTAAAGGTAAAGGTAAAGGTTTCCCTCGCACATATGTGCTAGTCGTTCCCGACTTTAGGAGGTGGTGCTCATCTCCGTTTCAAAGCCGAAGAGCCAGCGCTGTCCAAAGACGTCTCTGTGGTCATGTGGCCGGCATGACTAAATGCCAAAGGCACATGGAACACTGTTACCTTCCCACCAAAAGTGGTCCCTATTTTTCTACTTGCATTTTTATGTGCTTTTGAACTGCTAGGTTGGCAGAAGCTGGGTCAAGTAATGGGAGCTCACCCCGTTACATGGCACTAGGGATTCGAACTGCTGAACTGCCAACCTTTTGATCGACAAGCTCAGCATCTTAACCACTGAGCCACTGCATCCCCTTCCTGCCTGAAACAGGAATCTAAAGAAACTTCTGACTGCTCGAGAGGTAATTGTGCAATAAAAACAGGAGATTAGATTCCTAATAAAGAATGGCTTCATTTTCTTCTTTGAAAGTTTCTAAAGTACATTCTTTTTCATCAAATTCTGTGTAAACTGCAGGAGCAATTCAGTAGGGTAGCACAACAATTGGAAATAAAAGTCATCAAAAGAGCGAACAGAAATAGTAAGACTGCATTCCTCTTGTCTCTCCTTAATAAGCTCATCCGGTAGGAGGCTGCTTCAATCCCAAAGTCAAACCTGAATCTGGACTGAAATGGATGTAAAGTCAGTTTCCTTCAATACTGCAGTGTCTTGAACGGTAGCACATCTAATCACTTGAGTAGCACTCAGAAATGTTCATAGGTTAGGGACCAACAGCTGTCTTGTCTACTAATACTTGTAGGGCATGTTAATCAGGATAGGCTGAGATTAAAGTAATACTAATCCTATAAAATCAGGCCAGATGGTACTTTATCTGTATGTGTAGGAAATGCGTCAGAATGAAGGTAATCTTTTTTTAAGCACTCGTTTGATTTCTCACAGCCCAGAAACTGGAGCTAATAATCATGGACTCCATGAAATATGTCTGCTGGACATAATTGAGGATATGTGGAGGGTCTATTTTGCAGTCTATGAACAATAGGTATAAATATATGCTCTGAGACATGTTAGATGGTTCTCATGGTAAGTTGCACAACATGTTCAAGTCATCATCAAACCTATTTCATCACCTACAACTTCACTGAGTATCAGTATGCAATATGGGCTCTACAGATCAGAGAGAGATCTAGGAGCAATTATCTCAACCATCTGGTTTATCTCACCATTCCGGCATATGATTAGAGACTTAAGTGGATTACTAGCATTAACTGAAAACCCATCAGCCATTCATGAATCCATCGGATTCCTTTTGGGAGAAGAAATCATCTTAGCTATCACTCTTGCAGTACTAATTTTTAAAATGAACAATTCAAACTTGAATAAAAATGTGCTTCAGAAGAGAGATTTTCTAGGTTCAAAAGAAGGCACTATGTTGTTATTCCATCCTTCCTCTTTCACTTTTAGGTAGGGGGGATATATTAAAAAGACAGAAGACACAGTGAGTAAAACACATGAGGATGCAAGCAGATTATAGTATTATCCAACCCCTCTCCCTCATTTGTGAATGAGATAGAATGAGTGATTAATTAAAAGTTTCATTTAAAAGAAATAATATTAGAATCCAACAAACAATTTCTTATTTCTTACTTCGAATATTGATCTTTATTATAAGATGTTAGAATTAACTTTGTGTGTGTGAGAGAGAAACAGATTTATTTTGGCTATCCTAACTATTGAAAGTCAAACAGAGATAACAGAATAACAAAATAACAGAATAACAAAGTTGAAAGGGACCTTGGAGATCTTTTAGTGCAACCCCTTGCTCAGGCCAAAAACCCTATACCATTTCAGACAAATGCTTGTCCAATCTCTTTTTAAAAACTTCCAGTGTTGGAGCATTCGCAACTTCTGGAAGCAAGTTGTCCCACTGATTAATTGTTCTAACTGTTAGGAAGTTTCTCCTTAGTTCTAGGTTGCTTTGCTCCTTGATTAGTTTCCATCCATTGCTTCTTGTCCTGCCTTCAGGTACTTTGGAGTGATCTTACCAAGGCACTATAATGTTGTATTAACACTTCACGTGAGCTTGGTTCTATTCCTCTGTTAATACAGCCTAAGACTGCATTGGCTTTTTTGGCAGCTGCAGCACACTGCTGGCTCATATTTAAGGGATTGTCCAAGATCCCTCTAACAATTACTACTATTGGACCAGATACCACCTATACTACACCTGTGCATTTGATTTTTCTTGTCTAAATGTAGAACCTTACTTTTTTCACCATTGAAATTCATTTTGTTAGATAGGGCCCAATGTTCAAGTCTGTCAAGATTCTTTGGTATCTTAAGCCTAATCTTCTGGAGTGTTGCCTACTCCTACCAGCTTCATGTCATCTGAAAATTTGATGAGTTTCTCATCTATCCACTCATCTAAATCATTGATGAAGATATTGGGCCTAAGACAGAACCTTGGGGTACCCCACTGCATAATTACCTCCATGTAGATGTAGTTCCATTGAGGATTACACATTGAGTGCAGTTGGCCACTGCCAGCAGCCAGTCAGTTATGAATCCATCTGGTGGTGATGCTCTCTAACCTACATTTTCTATCTTATCAAGTAGTAGATTGTGGTCTACTTTATCAAATGCCTTAGGTAAAGGTAAAGGTAAAGGTAAAGGTAAAGGTTCCCTTGCACATATGTGCTAGCCGTTCCCGACTCTAGGGGGTAGTGCTCATCTCCATTTCAAAGCCGAAGAGCCAGTGCTGTTTGAAGAGGTCTCTGTGGTCATGTGGCCAGCATGACTAAATGCCAAAGGTGCACGGAACACTGTTACCTTCCCACCAAAGGTGGTCCCTATTTTTCTACTTGCATTTTTTACATGCTTTAGAACTGCTAGGTTGGCAGAAGTCAAATGTATCCACAGTATTTCTCTGGTTCACTAATTTTGTTACTTTGTCAAAGAATTGACAAATCTTGTCAAAGATTTGTTTGGCATGATCTGTTTTTGACAAACCCATATCTATCTATCTATCTATCTATCTATCTATCTATCTATCTATCTATCTAAGGCTGTATGTATGTATGTATGTATGTATGTATGTATGTATGTATGTCCCAGCATAACTCTGGAATGCCTTGAGCAATTTCAACCAAACTTGGTACACAGATGACTTACTCTCTGGAAACAAATACTGTGGGGGTAAGACACCCCTAACACCCTAACAGGGTATGTGTTCTGCTCGGGGTGTGTGTTCTGTTAAGATACAACCTGTTGTGCCTTAAAATGGTTTCTACTGTATTGCCTTAAAATGGCTTCTACTGTACAGTACAGTGGAGTTGCCATGGTAATGGCACACCCTCCTGACCCTGCCACAACCAGCCAGGGATCACTAGAGGATAAGGAGGGGGAGGAAGAGGAGGGCCGCTGGGACTTAGTGCAGGAGCGAAGCAGCTCTATATATGCCTTCACACCACATTTATGCTCAAGGCAGCCTTTGCCTCCTGCCACTTCGGGCTGCACCTCGTGCCTACTGCACTTGGCTGAAGAGCTGTGGGGGGGGGACACGGAGGACACAGCAAGGTGATGGACAAAGCCTTAGTGCAGGAGCGAAGCAACCCTGTACTTGCCTTCATGCCGCATTTGCGCTCAAGGCAGCCCTCCCGTTGTTTCGGGATCAGAGCTGTAAGCTGCATCCTGTTGCTAGGGGTGAGTGGGGCAGGATCGCATCGTTGCTCCACATGATAATGGGCTCCAGGAAGAGGAGGGGACCCCATCTCCCCCCATTGTGAAGCACGCTAAAGTTCACTGTGTTGCACAAGGCACTGCGAGAGTGCCTCATGGCCTGCCTGACGCCTCATATCAGAATGAGAGAGGGGGGGAGAGAGATACAGAGAAGGGAGAGAGGGGGGGGAGAGAGAGAAGAGAGAGAGAGAGACACAGAGAGAGGGGGGAAACTCTGGGTTATCAGCTACTAATAAATAAAAAAACCATATTGATAAGTGAGGACTTTAGAAATCAGAAGAATAGAGAAGACTAAATAGTCTAAGATGTGATGGAAAGTGCATCTGGAAAATCAGTGGAAAGGATTTTTGGAAAGGAGCTTTCCTAGAGAGAGGCCAGATAAGAGATAGTATAGTTCTGAGCTGCATGGGGGGAGGGAAGTTCAGTGAAGCCACACAAGTGCCTGTCAGTATGCCCATGTGTCATCATTGCTATGCAAGCATCATTGGTTGCAATTGGCTTCTGAGTGCAACTTAAGGTGCTGGTTTTTACCTATAAAACCCTTTGTGGCATAAGGCCTGAAAAACTGAGTGATTGCTTACCTCCAATAGTTTCTGCCCACCTGGTATGTCCCAGCAGAGTGGTTGTACTCCAGGTTCCCTCTATTAAACATTGTTATTTTGTGAGGAAGCAGTATCCTGCTCTGTATCATGGCTCACACCCTCTGGAGAGAGAAGGACAACACCCTCCCTCTTAGCATTCTGAAAAGCTCTTAAAACCTAGTCTTGACCCCAGAGTTAATGTATTTGGAGGTGGGACTGTTTTATTTGGTTTGTGTTCCTTTTAAGAATGTTTTCATCTGTGCTGGGCTATCTGTATGGTTTTAGGTTGTAAACCATATTTTAATGGGATTTTTCTGGTTTTGCATACACCCAGAGTCCATTAGAGTTGAATGATCATAACAAATTTGAATAAATGAATGAATGAACATTGTGCAGTTTAATTTTCCTTCTTTCCTTCGTTTTTCTGAGAAGTCAGCATATTATGCATTATTTATAATCCTAGTCAGAGAGGGTTAAAACTGAGAACCTTTTCTTCTTCTTTCCCTTCCCTTCCCATGTTCTTGACTCCCCCACAGATAGCTATTTGGATCCTCAACCCTTTTTTAACATGCAACACTACATCAAATATTGGAACAACTGAATTTGGTCTATATTCCAAACACCACAAAAAAAGAAAGAAAGAAAGAAAGAAAGAAAGAAAGAAAGAAAGAAAGAAAGAAAGAAAGAAAGAAAGAAAGAAAGAAAGAAAGAAAGAAAGAAAGAAAGAAAGTACATTTAATGTGTCTTTTCCTGTTTCTGGTAAGCCGCAAACAGTTAGTCTGGGGAAATCAGGCAATTTGACTAGTCATGCTTTTTCTGGCACTAAGTGATAATCTATTATAACACTAGCAGCTTCTTTCAACTGACTTTCCAGAAAAGGAAAGGGTTCCATATCTAGAATGATTTCATTTTCAAAACAGTATGGAGCATGCAATGGAATCCCGAGAGTCTTTGACAGAGGAAGGAAAGTTGACACACTTGATCAAATTGACTTAACTGGAGATGGATCTTGCATTAGACTTTCCTTGGTCTATTAAACCACCATCAAGTGGCATGAAGTTCTGCTCCATGTCAGCAAGCTCTTCCAATTTGTGGCACCAAATTGTTGTTTTGTACATAATGATTCATAATGATCCTGACACGTCCTTTGTCAGTCTCCAAGCTGACCCATGTCCTGAAGAAAGAAACTGAAGGCTAGAATAGGCACAAGAGGATCTTGAGAAACAAAATGAAACCTTTCCTAATGATTGATGCATTGAATGTTAATATGCGACGTGAGCTTTTAAGTCTCATTGAGTTCAGTAGAGCTTTCCCTTCAACCAGTTTGCATTCCAAGTTCTCCTGAATGTGATTTTCTTCCAAGTCAGTGTGGCCACTATAATCGCTCATATTTCGGCGAGCATCATTTCCTAGAATGACTGGCTGATCCAGCCATATAAATATGTTTCTCAGGCAGGAAGTTGGCCATGGAGTTATGATTGCTCCCACCTGTGGTCAGCCTCTGGTGAGGAGGTGGCGGGGAGAGATCCCAGGAGCTGTTGCTGGGGAAAGCCAAACAGGCCAGCCTGCAACTCTCCAGGCTTTGAAGACTCAAACCAATGGGAGGAGTCTGGGCAAATGGTGCATTACGAGGAATGCTGCCTGGGATGGCCAGAAGCCTCTCTGAGGCCCCTCTGTAACCAGGTAGTTGTGTTGCATTGTTTGTCTTGGATGACTGAAATAAAAGTAGCATCCATCCAAGTATAGAAATTTTGTTAGCCTAGCCCTAGGCTACCTCAAGAGCCAAAATTTTAAATTGTTCAATTGTTTGCTTGCACTTTTTCTCACTTACTTTCCTCCCTCCCTTTTCATCTATGGTTTGCAATGATTTATAGCATGGCTGGAAGCTTTTTAATAAAAGGAGACATAAATGTTTAGCATAGGTTATTTTTTTTCCAGCAACAGGTATGTATAATGTTTTCTTTTTGTTTGCAATGCATCTGCGTGATTTCGCCATCTTGCTTGCAATGAACAGGCAAATTGTTCCTGGTCACATTGATCTTAAAGATTTCCAATACTCCACAGTTGGCCACAAGGAGATGCATGCTGTAACATGGGGAGAAGTGGGGAACAGGCCCTTGGCACTCTCAACCAGGTTCCGAATGAAATAAAGGCAGCTGGGTTTTGTTTTTCCTCTTTGTGTCAATTAAAGGGCTAGTGCAGCTATCAAAATATCCTCAGGAGTCAATTACTTCTGTCAGCTACCCAGGCAGGGGGTAGATGGTAGCAGAGACACACAAGGGCTCAGTCACAATGTAATCACAGTTTGCTGTATCGGGTAGCCAGAACTGTGAACATTTCCCAGAATTCAATTAACACAATCATATGATATAACTCCCTAAGTATTTTTTTTTCCTTATTGTCTTTAAGTAGCTCAGCAGTTTTGACGGTGACCAGGGCCTGGCCCAGTGTTAGTATTTCATTAAAGAGCCTGCAATTAAAGTAAGTTTGAATCTTGCCAGGCTCAAGGTTGACTCAGCCTTCCATCCTTTCTAAGGTAGGTAAATTGAGGACCCAGTTTGTGGGGGCAATAAGCTGACTTTGTATAAAATATACAAAAGTATGAAGGCTATTGCTTAACGCACTGTAAGCCGCCCTGAGTCTCCGGAGAAGGGCGGCATATAAATCAAATTAAAAAATAATTTAAAAAAACAGATAAAAGAAGTCTGAGTCCAGGACAACAATGCAATGTGCATAAATATCTCAGACAAACCCCTCCTCAGTTCACACAAAGATAAAGTGAGGGAGGGGGAAGCGCATTCAGACTTGTAGCATTATTCTGCTACAATAAAATTAGTATTAACTTACATGGCATTGTTTTACTAGTTTAGTCTACCTTAAATGGCTGATAAAGATACAGCAACACTTCAGTAGTCCAAAGGCATATCCAAAAACATTGCTACTGTGAGATGCTAATCCTCTCTAAGGGATGCCAAAGAGCTAATATTATGCTACCCACTTCCTTTCCAAAATCCACATGAAGCTACTAGATGAGAATATCCATCAGCATAGGGCAAAATATCATCAATATACGGATGATCCTCACTTGTATATCTGTGTCCCAAGGTGACCAAACATTGTGAGTCTGATAGTTTCTGGATGGGAAAGAACAGGTTGAAGCTTAATCCTGATGTGATTGAATAACTATGGAATTCTGCTCCCCTTGACCCAGAGATTTTCCATATTTATCTCTGAATGGAATAGCACTGCCCCCGACAGAGTTGGTGCTTGAAGAGCAAGGAGCAGCTATGGCTGGGAAACTTTTGTGCAAATCCATTTTCTCACCAATTGTGCCTGTTCTTGGATCAGGAGGCCCTGATCATGATCACTCATGTCTTAAACACCTCCCAGTCATCTACCTGGGCAGGGGTGAAATCTACTTACCTTCCTTACTGGTTCGGAAGCGCATGCGCCATGCACATCATGTGCGCGCACAGACCTGCGCATGCGCAAAACCTTCTGCACATGCGCAGAAGGTAAAAAACACATTACTTCCTGGTTAAAACCAGGAAATAATGACACCCGGGCGGGTGGATGGAGCTTTGCTCTGCCATCGCTACCGGATCGCTGAACCACCAGACAAGATCGCTACCGGACTGGGTGATCTGGTCTGATCCAGGAGCATTTCACCCCTGTACCTGGGGCTGTCTTTAAAAAGAATTTGGAAGTTATAGCTAGTCTGTACTAGCACAGGCAATCTTGAGTACATCATAACATGCCCATATAACCCTGGTACTCCATGAAAAGCAGTGGCTTCCAGTGGTCTTTCATATGCAATTCAAGATGCTGGTTGTCAACCAATATTGCCCATGACATGGCTATTTGCAGAAGTACCTGCCTCTGACCATTCCTGTTCCTTCCATCAGATCTGGCAAGGTCAGAATGCTTTGAGTCACTTCTTTGAAGCAGTGTCACTTACCATGCCCCAGGTCTTCTCTGTTGTCATGCCTGCCTTGTGGTCTCAACTGTGCTTTCATTCCAGAAGGTTTTAAAACCTTGGTTATTCCCCCAGGAGCTGGACCAAGATGTAGGTGAGCCTGGTCAGATGGTTGTAAGGTGCAGGGTTTTTAGAGGACCTTAATGCATTGCATCGTTGTAGTTATTTTTATTTTATTTGAATTTTGGTACTGCATTGTTTTAATTACTGCTATAGAAGCCCAGAATTGAAGAAGCAAGATGGAACTCCATACAATTCATTTAAATAGATAAATTTGGTGGCAATAGTACAATTATAGCACAATATGGATCAAGACAATACATTCACAGATCCCTACAAATATAACTGGTATTAACCTAATAAATTGCAAAGGAAAAAGTAATGTTTAAAATACCGTAGCCTTAGTTCCAGTCAGAGTGTGGTATTAATGCTGTGATGCATTAATACATCAGTACAGAATGGTACAGTATCTCTGTCTTTCTCTTGTTTTTATTTCATATACTCTGGTTAAGTCCAGAAGAGCCTCTGCTGAAGATGGCAGGCATTTGCATCTATATCTGGATCGCTGCTATTTTTAGAGCTTTAAGAGTAAACAACTAACTGGAGTTTAAAACTAAGAAGCTTGTATTTAATTTGGAAATGACTAAGCGGCTAGAACAACTCAGATCACTTTTTACTGCTACTTTCTAAGCCAATTAAAGCTTCCAGCTCATCAAACTTTACACACAACACATTGTAATGTGGAAAGTTTCCAATCTGTGAATAACCACAATCAAATTATTCCTTTCAAGGAAACCAAACCAAACCATAACAGTAGAAGCTTTTAAAAAGCATTTGTGCTTTTTAAAGCAAAGAGCCACAGTGGCGCAGTGGTTAAAGTGCAGTACTGCAGGCTACTGCTGCTGCCTGCCAGCTGCCTGCAATTTGGCAGTTCGAATCTCACCAGGCTCCAGGTTGACTCAGCCTTCCATCCTTCCAAGGTCAGTAAAATGAGGATCCAGATTGTTGGGGGCAATATGCTGACTCTGTAAACCGTTTAGAGAGAGCTGTAAAACACTGTAAAGCGGTATATAAGTCTAAGTGCTATTGCTATTACTGAAGTCTAAGTAAACTATGTCCGCAGCATTTTCCCTTATTCACTAATTTAGTCACTTTGTCAAAGAAACCAGTAAGGTCTGTCTGTTTTTGACAATTCATGAGGCCTTCTAGTAATCGCCTTGCTTGTTTCTAGTCGCTCATAAATCTGCTACTTAAGTATCTTTTCCATGATTTTTCCAGGTGTTGATGTCAGGCTGATTAGTCTCTAGTTTCTTGGATCCACTTTTTTGCTGTCCCTTTTTAAAAAGAAAATTTTATTTCCAATGTTCTATTTTCTTTCCAAATCTGATTTCCCAAAACCTGGCAATGGAACTGGCAATGGAAGTTGGAGGGGAAGAAACAGAAGCGGGAAAGTTGGCATCCAGTTTTCTCCTCTGAGGCAGAAACTACCTCAATTTCCTCAGCTGAAAATATGTGGCATCTTATGCTCCATAGGCTCCTGTCTCCCAGACTGCAACCTAGACAACAACTTTTAAGTCTTTGTTCTATATACGGTATGTTGAAATCAAATCTCTGCAATTTTGAGAGGAAATATTGTGCCATCGTTTCTATGTTAAAAGTATTAAATTGTAATATATTCTATGTGAGTCCTTCTAACAGCATTCCCCATCCTGGGCACCTACAAATATGCATTTTTAAAACTCCTAATATTTTTCCGTATGGCTGATTGTTAAGTTGCTTAATAAACTGAAATTGCTGCAAAGATTTTGTTTCCTGTTTATTTAACCCATTCTTTCTGGTGAAAGGAAGGCTTCATATAAACAAAACGAAAAAATGACAACTTTGTGCAGCAATGCCACTCTGATGTTGGGTTCCATCTTGGTGGAGAAGGGGGACTAGCTAGAAGTTGGTATGTCTTCCCATGTGCTCAGATCGAATGTCAATTTCCTTGTCTTCAGTTCAGCGGGATCAAAATATGCCAGCAATCTTCAAATGTGTCTAAACCCTTGTTGACAGTAATTAATATATTCTGTCAGCAGTTGTGTCTCACAGCCAACTGCTTTGTTGTAAAATCTTCCAAATCTTGTGGTTGGAAAATTCTACTCTTCCTTTACACGTTACAAATCCTGCACATAAACATTGCTGATTGTTATATAACTTTCACTTAATGATTAGTGGCTTTATTCAATCTATCAACCTGGGGCAAAGGTTAATTTGGTCTCTTGGGACATCCAGCAAAACCTGATCTGATAGACAAACTTCTTCTGTCCCAGATGGTGTACAATCCTAACAGAAGAGGTGCTGCAGAGGGAGAAATTCAGGAGAGAGGAGGAAACTCATTATGAGGGAGAAAGATCATTCCTTTTTCTGTACACAGAAAATGATGGCCCTCAGACAGGCTAGGAAACCACAAGAGGTAAATGGTAAGTATGTTCTATGAAGTGTTTTTATAATTTACTGCAAGGCTACTCTATTGTTTAAAATGTATACTTACATAGCCCAGCAGACGGCTTTAAGAATGCCATGAAAAAGCCTAGAGTTTTTGGAATTTCCCCAACATGGGGACATAAGTAACATGGGCATAGAGTGTGCCATCACATGACTGTGTCACTTAGTGATGAAAATTCTGGCAGTCCCAGTTGCCATTGATAAGCAAGGACCAGGTGTGTCATTAAACAAGAACCTCATGTGACCCAGGCTTCTGACTTCCTATAGGCTTCCCCATTGACTTTGGTTATGGGAAGCCAGCAGGGAACATCAGAAATCACAATCACTGTGACATCATAATTGCAAGGTGGGTGCCAGGCGTCTGAATTAGGACGATGTAACATTTAACAGGCAGAACTAGGAGGACCTGTCATAAATGCCATTCTTTAAGCACCATCATCTTATAAAAATTGCTGAACAAATGGTCGTAACCTGTACTCATTTGAGGCTCCAGGAACTGTTCCTAGCCTGCCCCATGAGCATTCATTGAAAGGACTGTCTGTGTAGGGAGAGGAGAGTAATTTTGGTAGCTGTGAAAAAGTCTGATTCTAGGTGTTAGGATTTAGGCAGGTAACGAAGAGCAAAACGAACAGCAGTCTTATATTGCATAAGCCTACAAACTCATAGCACATAGCATATGGCAGAGCTGCCACAAGACAAGTTGTCATAGGTTTGGATTGCCATAAAAAAAATTGTCAATTTGAAAAAGGTGCAGAAAACAAACAAACAATTCCATCACAGGCTTATGCTGTGTCTATAACCATAATATAGATTTATTTTGACTTGATTTAATTAGATTAGATTTGATTCATCAGGGGCTTGAAAGCTTCTTTCATTTCCTGTAATGAAATGCTTTTTTTATAAGTAGGAAGAAGATATTTAAGAGGAGACATGAAAGCAGTTTGTAAAAATGATGCAGGTAGCAGAGAGATGGGAAGACAAATAGGATCAGTTCAGTTTCATCCGCCTCTCTCACTCTTCCTCTTTGAAGGGGAAGACAGGATATGCTAGGAGCCATCCTGCCCCACCCCGTATTCAGAAAATGTGGGATGGCTCCTGCCAGTTCAGCAGCATCTATCCCTCCCAATGTAGGAAAGCACTTTCTAGCCAAAATCACTTCAGGAACCCATCCAGCGCATCAGAAAAGGGACAGGATATTTCCTGTTCTTGATGGTTTATCCAGGATGTGCCTTTCAAAGGAAGATGGATGCATTATTAAAAGAAGAAGACAAGAAGAACCCTAAGTTCCCATCTCATCCTTCCTGCATCCTGCGGAGTACTTAGAAATATAAAAGGGGGCCCAGTTTGGGACCTATGACTTACAGATAGAGGTGCAGCTTTTTTTCATAAGTCAAAAGGAATCCAATCATCAATAGCAGATCTCAGCCTTTTTAAAAATGTTATCTCTAACACTCTGGCCCTAGAATCAAGAACAGCCTGAGAATGCAAGCAGTCCTGCCGTTAGACCCTACTGTACGCAGAAAACCTTTATGAGACATAGGGACAATAAACACTTGTGCTATATGTTTTTTGGGCTGTCTGAGGTGCAGAATCTGAGACTGTAAAAGCAAATCTTTGTGTGCCAGGGATGGCTCTCAGCTGAGTGCAGTGGGATCGGAAGATATCTTGTTTAATGGAAAGGGCAGGAAGGAAAAGGATCTTAATTGACATACAATATGCAAATTCTTCCATTCATTAATGGCAGACTTGAAAAAGATTCTTGATATGATAATGTTCTTTATACAGTGACCAGTATTTCTAATATAATACAGGCATAATTTAGATGATGCATTATAATAATATTTAGCCAATAAGGAAGTACAAACAGACATGCCCTTAACATACGTATGTTCAGATTTATTATATCTTCAACATAGATGGATGAGAGCCAATGTTTTTAAACACACTTCGAAGAGTCCACAAGACTGAAATATAATCTGTAGCTGAATTCTTTTAGTGTTCGGGTTAAAACCTGAAGCTATTGGCTGGGCAATATTGGATATTCCAGTTCTCTATTCCAGGTTTTTGTAAACAGCCCCCAGTTTTGTTTTTTATTTTTGCATTTTTTAAGTGAATGGTAATAAGCAGTGATTGTGTAATCTCTCTAAAGGCCTTCTGCATGACCTTCGGTGCTTCTGTAGCTTCAGAAGCTGCAAGGCACCTGGACCAAACAATGAACAAAAGTGTTTTATCTGTAGATATTGTCATTCAGACATTTTTGGAGTAAATTTTATTCCTTTTATAAAATCTCAAAAGTTCTAAAGTTGTCATTACTTATAGCTGATTAAAATAAGAATCCCATTTTCAGCTCATTTTTTTCCACACGCAGAAAGTTATTACTCTCCCTACTTTTATACTCACTCTTGAGCTTCATCTCTTGACCTTAGAACTTCATAAATTTAGATGAGACCTACATTTTCTGAAGTTTCTTTCCCCTAACCCTTTCGAGAAAGAAACTTGGAGAGAATTCCCTGATTTTAATGACTTTGTTGCGAAGATAGTCAAAATTGTAGCATTAATGAGGTTAATTACATTTTAAGCAAAAGCTTCTGTTTGGCATTTAGCTTTAGGCTTTCTAGAAATTTCCTCACAGCACATTCCAATCTATAGCTACTTTCTCAAGAGTAAATCCTCAATAATGGAATAGAGTTTTTCTTTCCTCTTAAATATCAGATTGTGGCATAAACTAAAAGTGCTTTCTGGTGGCACTATGTATTTATTAAGAAGAATAATGTTTCAATTGGTCAAGTAAATTAATTTAAATGTAAATACCTATACACACACAACAAAATAGTCTATAAATGATTTATATGAATCGAATTATTATTTTATTGGCAAACAACTAAAAGCGTGAAAATAATAGCAGTATTTTAAAAGAAAGGTGGGAAATACTTAAAAAAAAACTCTACTTCCAGAAAGAGCTTATTCACATCTGTTTTGTACTACTTGAGTTTCACTTCCAAGTCTGGTGGATCAAACAGTTTGTTCTGGAGCAATTTATTCCCGATGATTGGTCCAGTTTATTGGAATCCACAGCAAAACTGGTATCTTTCTCTGAATTATTGTTCCTAAGCAGCTCCTGTATATGTTACATTTTCCTACTGAGGAAATTCTTGCCTTAGGTTCTTTTCCTGCTTGTACGCTAAAAACAACCATTACTAACCCAGAAAGATTCAGTGTTTGGAATCTCTTGCCTGTTTCTTTCTTACACCTTGTTTTTTCTGTATAACTATAAAACTTATTTATACCATCTTCCTGATGCCCCAGGGTTAGGAAACTTTAGGTAAGTTTGGTAGAAATAAGAAGAGAATACAGTATGATCACTGATGTTATGTTTCTTTGCAGTCAAACATCTGAACAGCACAAACCTTACAATATATGGATTAGGTTCATTGCGGCTTGAATTTAGCAAAAATTCAGCTTGTTTAATTGGGTTTAGAACATAGTTTGTAATGTATGATTTGTGGCTGAGTCTGTGAGTGTTAGACCCAGCCAATTGTATTCAATTAATACTAGTTAAATAAACGATGACATTGTGAAATGTGTGAATACCTTCTCTGGTTGTTGTAGCATGGCCAGGAAATTGCTGAGTAATAACCGAACAAATAATGCAAATTAATTATTTGTGTAATAACATTAGGATACATATGGCATCTCTGTACTGTCTTATTTATTCTGCTGAAAGCAGCAGGTGGGTACCCCAAATAAATAGCATCACTTTCACTTTGCTACCGTTCTGAGGTGGTGTTCAGGTTTTGTAGATTAAATTTGGGCTGTTTTCTGTTGGCATATATAAGAAAACAAGGTAAAACAAGATAAATGCATTTCGGGGTGGAGCTCATGGAAAGTGAGACTCGAGAGCACTATGGCCATTCCATCCCCAATCCTTGATTGAGTCTTTCGGGCTGAAGCAAATGAATAAAATCATTATAGAAAGCTTGGAGAAGATTCCTCAGAATAACAGAATAACAGAGTGGGAAGGGATCTTGGAGGTCTTCTAGTCCAATCCCATGCTCAAGCAGGAGACCTTATACCAGACAGGTGGCTCCCCAGTCTCTTTTTAAAAGCCTCCAGTGATGGAGCACCCACAATTCCTGAAGGCAAACCTATCCACTGATTAATTGTTCTCTCCTTGATTATCTTCCATCCATTATTTCTTGTCTTGCCTTCTGGTGCTTAAGACCAGAATACAGTGGACAGCCAAGAAAACAAACCAGTGGGTCATTCAATAAATCAAGGAAGATCTCTCACTTGAAATACAAATGATGGGGATTCTGCTTCAGGCACTCTCTGAAAAAGGCTTTGATGCTGGGAAAGGTGAAAGGAAAGAGAAGATGGGGATGACTGGTGCATGGATTCAGTTACAGTGGCCATGAGTGTACTCTTGAAGGTTCTGAAAGGCCACTTTATGGTTGGGTTATTATAGAAAAAATGTATGTGGTCACTAGGAGTTGAAAGTGATTTGTTATAATATAGTATAGGAATTGATGATTGATTTATTATCTCTAAGGGGAAGAAAAAAACAGCTGAAGAAGATGTCTATGGAGATTCTCAGTCATCCAGGTCATGGTTGTCCCAAAGGTGCTTTTTCAAGAGGCAACTGGACTTTCTGTTTTTTTTTCTTTGAAGATGTTTTGCTTCTCATCCAAGAAGCTTCTTCAGCTCTGAAGAAAAAAATCCCGAAAGCCCAGTTGCCTCTTTGGGACAATTGAAGAGGATGTTTCCAATCCTAGTTATGTGACCAGTGACAAAGGGGAAGAACTTTGGTGGCAGATTAATTCTCAAAATCATCAATGTCCAAGTGATCAAGGGAGACCATTTCCTATCTTCCTTGCTAATAAGATGATTAAAGGTACTCCATTAACGTGTAAGACATAAAAGAAGAGTTCTGTTTACACCCAGTATGAAATTCCACCCAGTGGCTGCCAGGGCAGCTAAATCAGATTTTACAGACATAACAGTCAAAATGGTATTTTTTGCATTGGATGAAAAAACCCTTCTTTTTGCATTATTCAGCATGAACAGCAGTTTCCATATCACATTTTTCCTAATGTATATCACTAGTTCTGGGTAAACTGTAAATAACATTTTGAGAAATTAAAATAAACTTTGTAAAACATTGAAATGAAAGAAAGGCAAGCAAGGAGCTGGAAGCCACTTTGCATGTGGATTTGGATAACTAATGTGGACAAAGTGGAGGAAGAGGAATTTTTAAACATCTGTTCTTAAAGAGAAATGTTAAGTGATAGGTAAAAATCACCACAGAAAGTTCAAAGGCTCACAGACCTTTCTCAAATTTCAGGAGTATCACTCTGCCTCTTCATATATTATTAAAAACATGAATTTAAGACAGCAGAATTTGAATATATAAGTCAATAGTTTTAAAGGCCTTTTATTAATTGGGTTTGCACTAAATTTTTTTGATTTTATCTGAAAATCAATTTGGTTATTTGTTTGATTTTATGCTGAGAATCTAGCAAGGAGTTTATGAGCAACACACATTCCTTCACTAATTAAGCACTTTACCTTCAAGGTAGCTTTCATTTGGGCTTTGGAAAGACCAGAAGCAAGCCATCATTTTAAAAAAAAATATTGAAAGGTATAAAATGTGGGACAGCAAAAATGGTTTTGTTTGGCACCAAATGCTGATGAAATTGGCATGAAACAGTGTGCTAGGAGTTCACTGTAGATGTATGAGAATCTTTGTCTGTTTATGAAAATTAAGTTCCCAAGTTTTGCAGGTGAGAAGATGGATAAAAAAACAAAATGAGAGAAACCTCAAAAGCAACAGCTGTTTTAAAAGCACATGTGCTATGGTATCTGTCTATAAGTAAGTCTTATAGCAGCAATTTCCAGGAACAATAGCATGAATTATAAGGTGCCAATTGTGTTCTGTGAAGTGATATTTTGGGACAAGGAGTTATCACTAAAGTCGCATTTGAGAGCATGGGCACAGATTTACTTCTACTGAAATAGCTGCAAAACATTTTTCCCCCTTTTGGAATCCCTCTCTGCTGTTTCTCCATACCAGGCTGGTGATATTTGCACATTTGCATTTCCCCCCTGTTAATAAAATGTACTTTAAAAATATATTTTTAAAAATGTTCATGTTAGTAACATAATGCTGGTAATCTTACTGATTGACCTTTCCACTAAATAGGTACAATTTAAGTGGTGGCACAGGGGTGGCAGAAATTAAAACTTTTCTCAAGTAAAAAGTCTTTGAATGTTTCACTAATTCATTTTGCTCATAATTAAGTTGCAGTATGTTCTGTTTTTCTCAGTCATGATGCTTGACTGGCTGGTAATTGAATCTCCTTCCCACATCTCACAGTGAGAGGGGTATGTCAAACCAAGAGCCGTTGATCCTCACTCAGAGCTAAACCTGTCGCCCTGCCTTGGAAGGTGGCCTGAAGGCTGGAAAAAGCTTACTGCACTTAAGCAGTCGTGAGCTGTGCAGATCTATATTGGGCAGTGGGCAGAGGGATAAATCAAATGGCATTGCTCTTTGAAATAGAAAAGTGATAGCATTGGTGGGTTAAAAGTAGACTCCTTCTTTAGCTATTCAAAAGGGTAAAATTATGCCTCAAGCAAACTGAGGTGGAGACAGTTTCAGTAAGCCTTATGGCACTGAGCAGATTTTCTGAGGTGAGAATAGCAGAAATAACAGATATGGAGGATGAAAATGAGCCAGGGGATGAATGAGGACTAAGTGAATTGCAGGAGAAACAGTTTTGTTGACTTTGGCAACCTTTTCCTAAATAGTATAATTTTCTAGTACCCTGTTGGATATTAGTTTTGCTATGGGAACCCTAAGGAAAAAAATATATACCAACTTTACTTCAAAATTTCTAACATTATTTTTTTAAAAAGCATATACCCAACCGTAAAATGCATTTTTGACTGTGTCAGTTTACTAAATTTACTAAGACTAGAATTATAGAATTCTTTAGGAATTATTTTGATCCATTCATTGACATCCTTCTTCAGATCTTCCAAAGTGACAAAATGTCCTCCACAGCAGAACTTTTCCACTCCTCCAAACAGGTGATAATCACTAGTTATTAGATATGGTGAGCAGGTTCCATTAGAGATCAGCAATCATGGTTTCTATAAGATGATGCAAGAGTTGGCGGCGGTGCAACATTCAAATTCAGCCAAAGATTTTCTCAGCTCATGAAGCAAAGTGCTGGAATATGGGGCATCAATGATGGTTCCTTGTTTCAAATAGTTGATAAGAATCACATCTTTACAATTCCCCCCATCCCCCAAAAGCAGTAACCACTACCTTGTCAACTTGGCTTTTTCAGGGGCTCCTTCCAATTATGGCACTACTGTACAGGCTGAGTTTTTGTTATGGAGTTGTAATAGATCATGGTATCCATTCCTTTTTCATTTCTGTCACAAGTAAATGCCTTATTCTCCTTTATGTAAATAATATATGACCAGGGTATCAGGGGTTAACTTATTCTTCTCTATTTAATATATTCATACTTAACCACTCCTATATCTAGCCCCACCCCATGTATATATAAGGAGCTGTATGCTTTCCTTCTGTGCTTCTATCTGTGAATATTCAGTGAATATAGAATGCCTTCTGTAAATAAACAGTGCTTTATTTGAATATCTAATTCTTAATCTACTTATTGAGTCTGATCCTGAAAATATCGTAACAATCTGGTAGCAGAGGATGGTTAAATTGACTCAATAAAACTTTAACTATGTCTGAGAGAGAAAACTCCAGAAATAAAAGAGAAAGACCCAACACCAGGGCATACAGCAAAGAAATGGAAGCAGATCAAGAAATAATCGATGAGTCCACGAATACAATATCGAGAGAATGTGAAGACTGCACTACTGACAATGAAGAAACAATGGATGAGACTGATGACCAAGAAGAAAACGAAATAGAAAACAACGAACTCAGGTCAGAGATACTAAAACTCTTAAAAAGCCAAAAGAACGATGAAAATCTCATCGCGAACCTCCAAGAAATATTAAAAAACAACGGAGCAGCGAAAGAGAAGCACATCATTACGAATAAATCTAAAGACTCAAAAACAGTGAGCGATCTGCCTGAAAATAAAAATACAGCGAAAAAGAAAACTAACAGTCCTGCGCAAAATTTCGAATGGCAGCCATCTTGGTTTCAACGGACCCCTAAGATGAGCGAAGCAGAGCCAATCAGAAAGCTAGATTCAAAATACCTGGCGCGAAAAGCCTTACTCGATGCAAGAAATGAAAAAGAGAAAATTTACACCTCAGAAGAATCAGACACAGAGATTGAAGAGACTTCGATAGATATGCAAGTAAAATCAGCAATGAAAACGCTCTTTGCTGCTTTTGGACCAAAATTGAAAATCACTAAAGAATCAACGAAAAGGCAAGCAAGCAAACAAACATCTCAGAATCCACCCACTTCTATTCAAACGACGAAAGCGCCGACGCCTGAACCCAGAGAGCCCTGCAGATACCACCCCACGCCCCAGACGATCCCAGGGACCAGCGTTCTCAACCAAAGAAAGCGAGCGCCTGCTATCACCAGGACTCCCAAGATCGAGCTGGAGACCGATTCCTCAGAAGAAGAGCGATGCGAGGGAGCTGCGGCAGCGAGAACCTCTCACGACGGCTTCAGGAGCGAAATGAACAACGCGCATGTGCAAGACTACACAGACAACTTCGAAGGACATGAAGAACAGAGAGAACCATTCAGAATCGTCGCAAGCATACCCACGCCATTTTGTAACTTTCAACATTTGCAAGACCACGGACTACCTCCAGTTGTAAGTAATGGATCCAACAATATTGAGAATTTACCCAATGATTTCCCAAAACTGAGAATAGATGGCATTAATTTGCAAGAATGGTGTCAGCAGCTCCAGGTTGTCTTTCTAAAAGAAAACTTATTATTTTTTATCACTAATCCCCCAAAAAGACCTTGGACTCTAAAACTAGACTGTCTGCACCATAGGGCATTTTTCTTATTAATTTCCAGTATATCTCCTGCCATGTACAACAGTATTAAGCAAAATCTAACTGTATCAGAAATTATTCAATGCATGTTTAAATTGTTTCACAGTGAAAGTGTAGCCACTACAACAAGAATGTCTAAAGATTTCTTCTCAGCTAGGATAAAACCAGGGGTTACCATAAGTGAACATTTAATATTTTTAAACAAAATTAGAGCAGAACTGCATTTAAGGGGGGAAATAATTTCAGATCAAACAATGAAGAGTGTTATCATTAACTCACTAGACCCATCGTGGGATAACTATATATCTCATTTAGACACAATCAATTTAGGATATTTATCCATAGAAAGTCTATCTAACAAGCTAATATCTGAAGATAATTCAAGGAGAAGTCGTTGTAACAATCACATGGAACATAAACAATATAAGAGGGTAGTTTTTCAAGAAAGATATCATGAACCAATAGGATGCCACAACTGTGGATCCAAAGAACATAATAGGAGAGACTGTCCAAAACTCCTCAGAAATAGAAAAAATCCTGACTACAGAAATAGGTATCAAAACAGACAGTCATCAATTGATAGACATAGATATAGAAGTCCACCCATCTATAGGGAACATAGAGGGGGCAGGGATAACTCAAAAGATAGAAAGTCTGGTTCACTGAATGGGTTAAACAAACATGACAACACTAACATACAACAGACAGAGGACAATGATTGGCTTATCGATTCTGGAGCAACCAACCACACTACAAATAATAAAAATATACTATCTTCATTTGTAGAGGATAAATTCGTAATTAAGGTAGCTAATCAAGAGAAGGTTCAAGTCATAGGTAGAGGAAATATAACCTTACCTGGCCTAGGAAAAATAGAGGGGGTATTGTTAATACCTGAAATACCTCATAATATACTTAGTGCAATAAAACTAAGCAGAGATTCTGGCATAAATATTGTGTTCTCAAAAGGAAAGGCAACATTAGAGAAAAACAGAACAAACATAGGTACTGTGATTATTAAAGGAGGTCTACCTTATCTAATGACAAAAGAAAAATGGTTACACAACATTGATTCCAACATGGAAGATAACAATAACATAGACAATGAAAGCAGTAGTAATAGTAACAATGAGGAACATGAGATTATTCATAATCACAAAGACACACACAACAACAAAATACCTAATATTGGTAAACCAATTCATGATGAGTGTGCTCATGTCTTACATAGGAAATTAGAACATGCCAGTTTTCCTGTAGTTCAAAAGATGACTGAACATGCTGAAGGTGTTAAAATAAAAAATTGTAAAAACTATTTGGAACGCTCAGTATGTAAATCTACAAAACTCAAAACTAGCCCCAAACCCAAAAAATCAACAAGATCAACCAACAAAATTTTTGATTTGGTACACATGGACCTAGTTGGTCCATTAACACCATCAATCACATATAGAAAACGTTATTTCCTAACCATTGTGGATGACTATAGTCGTTATGGCTTTGTCTATACATTAAAGCACAAAGATGAAACTTTTCAGAAATTTAAGGAGTTTTACAAACGTATAGAAACACAACATAATATTAGAATAAAACAAATTATGACAGATAGGGGATGTGAATTCATGTCAAAAGAATTCTCCCAATGGCTTAAAGACAAAGGGATGTTACATTACACGTCTAGCCCTTTCTCTGCATTCCAAAATGGAGTGGTAGAGAGAAAGAACTCAACATTACAAACCATGATTAGATGCACATTAGAAGACGCTGGCTTAGGAAAACAATTCTGGTCAGAAGCTTTACAATATTCCAATTATACACAAAATAGAACTTGGTCCAGCATTGTTAACAAGACACCATATGAAATGATGTATAATAGGAAACCCAAAATAGCTCATATGCACATATTTGGAGTCACTGCAGACGTACACATACCTAAGCAATTAAGACGTAAAGGTGAGAACGTATCTAGGAGACTCAGGTTCATGGGTTACGAAACAGGCACAAAAGGGTACAGATTTATCGATAATAATAACAGATTTATAGTTTCCAGAATGGCTGTATTCCATGAACAGGCCAACTGGTCTAAAATACATCTTGGACAAACAGTCAATACAAAATAAAGACAGATTCATTAACAAAAAAGGAAGCTAGGTATTTACATGACAATGATAGTAAACCAAAAAGAACAATCAGGAACAACAGAAACCAAATACCAAACAAATACAAAGATTATATAATGTATATGGATGGAGAAACATCAACACCAAACACATACGAGGAAGTGCTAAAACTTCCCCCTGAAGAAAAGGAAAAGTGGGAATCAGCCATGACTAAAGAGATGGATAGTTTGCAGAAATTAAATGTATTCACACCTACACATGCACCTAAAGATAAAACTGTTATTGGTACTAGGTGGATATATAAAATCAAAAACTTAGAAGGAGGCAACACCTTATACAAAGCTAGATTAGTTGCTCAAGGTTATGCACAAAAATATCCCGAGGATTACACGGATACATACTCTCCCACAGTAAGAACTGAGAGTGTTAAAACTGCACTGGTCATAGCATCAGCACCTAACCTTGATGTATTCCAATACGACATACAGACTGCATATCTACATGCAGAATTAGATAAAGAGATATATGTAAGAGCGCCTCACAGTCAATATACAAACAAAAATGAAACGTGGTTACTAAATAAAAGTTTATATGGGCTGAAACAATCTGGCAAAAGATGGTATGAATGTTTAGTAAAAGTGCTCAAAATTATGAATTTTAATGCCACTACTGCTGATAACTGTTTCTTTGTTAAAAAAGAGGATGACTCTTTAGAATTCGTGTTAATTTATGTGGATGATATTTTGTATATAGGTAAACACAAAGAGAAGAGAGAAACATTTGTAACAAAACTAAATGAACATTTCTCTTTGAAATCATTAGGTAAGGTAAATAAGTATCTTGGAGTTCAAATTAGTAAAACAAAAAGGGGATTCAAACTTTCTCAAAGAGATAAGATTATAGAACTCCTGAACAAATGTAACTTAAACAATGCTAAACCCTGTGATACTCCCATGCAAACTGATTTCCTGAGGAACACAGATGAGTCATCCCCTGAATTTAAAGATAATACTCTTTATAGATCAGTCATCGGTTCCCTTCTATATATCTCCAATTGGACCAGACCCGATATCGCTTTGCCTCTCAACTTGTTGTCTAGACACGTCAGCAAGCCACTAGTATATCATTGGGAAGCTGTCAAAAGAATATTAAGATATTTGAAAAATAGCTTGGATTTTTGTTTATTTTTGGAACCCAATAGTGACAAAGAGCCCATCCTCACATGTTACGCCGACGCAGATTGGGCTGGCGACACCACATGTAGAAAAAGCACATCTGGTTATATATTTTTTCTTAACAATTGTCCAGTTTACTGGTATACTGGTAAACAAGACTTAGTAGCCACATCAACGACTGAGGCAGAATATGTCTGTTTGTCTAAAGCCTCAAATAACCTCGTATGGTTTAATGACTTGTTGTCAGACACCTGGATGAAACCTACATTACCATTTATCATACATGAAGATAATAAGGCTGCTATTGAAATATCTAGATCTGATGCCATTGGACAAAGATCCAGACATATAGATATAAAATTCAAACATGTGAGGCAGTTATCTCAAGATGGATTTATTAAAGCAGTCCATTGTGAAACGTCAGAGCAAATTGCTGACATACTAACAAAGCCTTTACCCTCTAAGCAGCACAAATATTTGACTTCTAAGTTACAAGTTTTATATTGTTCAGAATCTGAATGTAATTATTGTTATATATCGAATCGGCATTTAGAGGGGGATTTGTCACAAGTAAATGCCTTATTCTCCTTTATGTAAATAATATATGACCAGGGTATCAGGGGTTAACTTATTCTTCTCTATTTAATATATTCATACTTAACCACTCCTATATCTAGCCCCACCCCATGTATATATAAGGAGCTGTATGCTTTCCTTCTGTGCTTTTATCTGTGAATATTCAGTGAATATAGAATGCCTTCTGTAAATAAACAGTGCTTTATTTGAATATCTAATTCTTAATCTACTTATTGAGTCTGATCCTGAAAATATTGTAACAATTTCTGCTCCTAGCATCCCTTGTACTGACTCTCCTCACCTGTAAATTTCATATAAAATTCTGTGCACGCTGCTGATGCTGAATACTAATTTCTTGGATAGTCACATCATGGCGGTCCTCCATGACATTCTCCTTGCTCCAGACAACATTTTCTGGCTTAGTAGATATGGGAGGTGCCCCATTGCTGGGGGCATCTTTGAATAGCTTCCTTCTTTGCTTTAATTGTGCATCCCAATTTCTCACTGATTATTAGGTATTGCCCTATAGATGCCTAGTGATTTCTGATACTTTTACAGCATCCTTTCATAAAAGAGAGGTATTGGAACCTTGATTTTCTAGAGAACTTCCTAAACCTGGGGCATCAGGAAAATGATTTTAAATGTTGTTTACCCATCACTAGAAATCCAGAAAGTTTAGGTTCAAAATACACCATCATAAACCAGTAATTTTAATACATTTTATTCCACAAATGGAATTAACTTCAGATTATCTCTTGTCTAATTTTTTAGAAAGAATTCTGAGCAACGTCTCCAATGTCACAGAAAGCTGGATGCAGTTCTAGATGCTTTAAGGTTTCTCTAGTTAGGAGAGCTATACAAATATTTGCCTATATGAAAGCAGGAACCAACTCATATATGTTTGTTTTGTTGGTCTATCATATCATCATTTCTAAGGTGGCCAACTCCTCAATGACTCTGGACAACATACAGAATTACAAATAAAGATATGAATCAAACAGAACAGAAGAACAAAATGGACTTCCTATTGGAGCAAATCTCCATTAGGAAAACATGTAAAATCTCTTTCCCAAAGGGAGCCTATATTCCATTCTACTCAAAGCCTGGGAAAGGAGCCAGATCTTCAAGGTACATTTAAACGTTGAGCAGGGTCTGGACCATTTGAATTTCTGGTGAGATATTTTTCCAAGGGCTGGTACTGCAGCAGCGAAAACACACTGTCTAAGCCCTTCAGATGGTATTATTTAATGGATGGGACCAGAAGCATGGTAATTCTGTTTGATAGACCGAAACAGCGGTGAAATCTGGCCGGATCTATCCAGCTCGTGTGAACCAGTAACACTAGTGGCGGGAGGCTCCACCCACCCATCGGGACATCATTATGTCCCGTTTTTTACCCTCTACACATGTGCAGAAGAGGCGCTCACATTCCCGAACCAGTAGCGAAGGTAAGTACTTTTCACCGCTGTACCGAAACATTGAGGGAAACCCTCAAATAACTAGAGTCTGTGCTAGGTACCTGCTCAAGCCATTGCATTCTGGATTGGTTGAAATTTCAGTGATTTTCATCAGCAGCATAATCCATAAGTGACTAAGGCTGCTCCCCAATTCCTCATGCATGTGTCTTGATGGACTGTTGAAATTATGCAGCAGATATGAGTTTGGATTATGATCTGTGCTATAAACTAGATTGAATGAGCACCTACTTTGCCATAGTAGAGTGCTTTGTAACTTGATATAATCTTCCACATTTTAACCACTATGCTCCCCTACACCCATCTAATGTTCCTCCCTCTTATTTTAGATTCTTGTCACCACTGTTCTGCATGGTCTTGTCTCTCTCTCAGTCAGACAATCACAAAGACTGGATATGGATACAAATTCAAGAGCAGAACTACCATCAGCCACCTCCTCTACAAGGATGACATCAAGTTGTATTGCAAAGAATGAACAAAACATTGAACAAAACAGTCTCAAACTCAGTGTCAAGAAAGGCCAGGAGGATCACAGAGAGATGGAAGAGTCTTTGGCCTTCAGCAAGTAGTCGATCAGGGAAACTGCTTCATCTGATTTGGACATTGGTTTCTAATGAGATTCAGCCATTCTTACAATGCAATACATGGACAACTATATCTGAAATTCACATCCTAATTCACTACAGAATGTGGTGACCAGAATAAATTACTTTTATTTATTTGCTTTATTCAATTTTATTTACAATGTAAGCAAGACCATATCAAAACAAGATACATACTGTATAATACATCTTTCTATTAAAATGGTTTTTTAATTAAAAATTTGCAACTAAATGAAAATGCTAAGTGCTCAGTCTTCGACATCTTGCTAAAAGATGCTGGTGGCCTTTGGTAAAGCATCAAACATCTAGCTGTGCTCCAGGAATTTATGTGCCACATGGAGGGGTCTCTGTTAATGGGAAGAAGAGGGTATCTTGGTCACCATTGTTAGAGATATTAGAGAGAGAGAAAGATATGGTAGACGAGAAAGAAAAATATATTAGATGATTAGATAGGTGATAGATAGATAGATGATAGATAGATAGAGAGAGAGAGAGAGAGAGAGAGAGAGAGGGAGGGAGGGACAGAGATGCTTTATACGTGATAACCAGCACCTTGAAATGGTAACCATTGCAGCTCATGAAGCACAGAGGATACATGGTCTGATCATTGCCTGCATTAGAGCATTTCACTGCCTGCATTAGAGCATTTTGGACCAGTTGCAGCTTCTAAGTGGTTTCAAGGGCAGCCCCTTGTAGAATCCATTGCAATAATCCAATCATGAGCTGACTAATGCATAAATGATCATCTTAAGGGCCTCCTATACTAATAGGCACAATTGATGCACCAGTTGATCTCCTTAGTCATAGAGGCATAGGCTCGTCCAGGAGAATCCCTAAGTTGTATGCAGTGTTGATGGGGAAGTATCACCCCACATAAGATCAAGATGATAAGTGCCCAGATCTCCAACTCCAGGGGATCAAAATAATCTCAGCTACTTGATCTAGTCAGGGCTGAACCCGTTCCTCCCCATGCAAACCCAAATAACCTTCAGGCATTGTGTCAGGACATTGACATTCCCATCTGGACTGCTCAGGGTTCATATTAATTCAATAGACTCATTACACATTTAAAAAATCTGTTTCTGAAAAGCTTAGAAAAGGCCTCTAGTTGGTCTCTAAGCCCAGAATAGCATCTTGACTAACTTCCTCTGCATTACTTGGGTCCGGACAGTGTAAACAATGGGATTTAAAACAGGAGGAAAGATGAGATAGAAGTTGGCCAAAAGGATATGAGTTGGAGGAGACACCTGGTGGCCAAACCTATGGATGAGGGAGGAGACTACTATGGGGATGTAGAAAGCTAAAATGGCACAAAGATGGGAGCTACAATTGCTAAAAGATTTTAATCGGGCCTCTGCTGTGTCCAAATTCATCACTGCCCGGAGGATGAAAACATAAGATACACCGATGCCCAGGGAGTCAATGATAAGTATCACAAAGCCAATTGTTACACCATAGATGTTGCTGATGGAGGTATCCTCACAGGAGAGCATCACCACAGCCATGTGCTCACAATAAGAGTGTGCAATGATATTGGTGCGGTAGTGAATCAGTCTTCTTACAAGCAAAGGAAGGGGTGAGATGTAAAAGAAGCCCCTCAGAACAGCAGCAACCCCAATCTTAGCAACAGTTGAAGGGGTTAAGATAGCCTTGTGTCTCAAGGGGGTACATATCACCACATAACGGTCATATGCCATAGCCAGGAAAATCCCTGATTCAACTGTGGCAAAAGAATGGATGGTGAACATCTGGAAGAGACATGAGTGGAAGCCAATCTCCTTGTTGTCGAACCAGAAGATGGCCAGCATTTTGGGCAGTGTGGAGGAGGAAAGCACCAAATCAGTTACGGACAGCATGGAAAGGAAGAGATACATGGGCTGGTGGAGACTTGGCTCTTCCTTGATGATAAAGAGGATGGTGCAATTCCCCAGCACGGCCATGACATACATGGAGCCAAAGGGGATGGACAGCCATACATGGACCGCTTCCAGCTGAGGTACATCCATGAGAAAGAAGGTAGATGGGCTGAGACAGGCATTGTAGAAAGCAGGAATCATATCATCTGCACACCTCAGGGCAGACCATCACTCCTGCAGTTGGAAACATCAATGCATAAAGTATTATTTATTTCTTTGTTTAACAAATTTATACCACCAACAGACCTCTGGGCTGCAACCCATAATTAAAACATATTACAATGATAAAAAGAAATTTAAAAGAAAAAAAACTCCAAGTCTCAGTAACCACCTTGACAAGTATGATGGGTTTCTTTTTGAACTGGAGGTCAATTTTCCTTTGCAAGGCTGGCAATGGACACAGACAACCAGACAGTGGAGGCTCTTATGCTTTTTGCTCTTTGTAGCAAAGTGATTTACAAGAAGTATTTACAACAGGTATACACATTTCCAGGCTTCATGTGGTGACTGGTTTCCTCCTAACTTCCCCAGGAGACTATCCCTCTCTATCTCCCCTACTGCCCTCCTTTTTCTCCATCTCTATGGAGAATCCCTATTTTCTCAATAAGACCTTTTCTGGGCTTATTGAGGAAGAGTGAAAAGAAAGCCACAGGCTGGGATTTGGCTCTCTTGCCCAAAGGTTTGACTTCTCCTGGACAACTTCAGAGAAACACTTGCTAATTATCCATTGGTGAGAACCTCTCTCAGGGTTTTCTGCCCAATTCTTCTGCAGAGACCAAGGCTTCACCAATGACCAATGGACCTTTCCTTCCTTCCTTCTCATCTTTGGTGAAGGTGTCATTTCTCTGGGACTTTGCTTCCTTTCTTCAGGGAAGCCGCCTATGGACCTTTCTTCTTTTTCTCCAGTCAGGAGCAGATGACTGCTCTGTGCTCTCATTTAACTTAACTTCACTCTACAATTTTTCTCCTCTGCCAGTTCTGTTACCTTCTCTCCTTTTCCCTCTTTCCAATTTTGAATCAGACAATCCTGGCTAGTTCGTTAGCTACCCTTCAACTGAGCTTCTTCTCCCCTTTTCCCTCTCTGTTTGCTGACATGCCAGCAGAAGAGCAGACAGGTCAGGCCAGGCCAGGCCACGAAAATCCATATGCCACATACCTATCACATACAACCACACCCAATCTCCACGAACCCCAGTAATGCCTGGGGCAAAAGCCAGACCTTTGTGGCCTTCCATGTATCTCCATATCCTTCCATCAATGGGTCTACCATCTACTCAATTTGGTAATTGCATCTTGCTGGGAGTTAAGGAGAGGTGAATAAGGAAGAATTTCCGGTGCCTGGCCTCACATTCACCTATATTAAGTGCTGAATCAGGAGGCTTCTCTTTGCCCTCTTCACACTCAGTTCCTGCACTAAAGCTGAAGGCAGGAGAAGACAACCTGGGAGTCTGAGTCCCTTTGTGGCCACTCAGATAAGATTCAGACAACAGAATCTTCCAGAGATTCCAAAGGTGGAGGTGTATCCAAACATTCCCAGACATTAAATTAACAGAAAGGAAGTCAACATCAAGTAAACCTTTTCTGTCCAGAATCCACTTAGAAACTCTTGCCCTGATACTCTGCTGAGCTGCCCATAACTCTACATCCAGGTATTGATTACCATCTCAAGGAAGAGTATTGTTAAAAGTCCTTATGCCCTCATTGTCCATCAAACACTCCACAAAAGAGTCTTGTAACAAATGGACTCTTATGCCAATTTTCTGGCTGCTAAATAGACACAGAGACCCACACAAGGCAGGGAAGAAATTAAGTTAAGGACCATGACATGCCCCATACCTTACCCCAATAAGGTTACAAAGAAGGAGGGACTTCTCCTAACCCTTTGTAAAGGAGGCTGAGTTCAATCCATGGGCTTCCTGTTGGGATCTCTGGGTGCCAGTCCTGGAAGCAACCAAGTAGGCAGACATTAGCCTGCTTCTTCTTCAGAAGGTGTTTTCTTATATTACAGTAAAACTTTTTAGGAGGAAACTTAGTTAAGAAACTCAGAGGCACCTAAAAGTGAGAGCCAAATTTTTCTAAAAAACATATTGTATTCATAACTATAACCCAAAATGAAAGACTATATGAATGAATTCATGCCATAATTCCCTGGTTTTGAACATCTTGAGGAGTCCCTTCCTTGAAAATATCAGGTGATGGTCTGTTCAGTAAATTGGCTCTAAGACTGCAGACTTGCTTCTTCAGAGGACAGCCAGCCTTCGAATGCTGCCCCAGACCACTTTGTCCCTTTGAGACCTGTAGCAGTTTCTCTTCTCCAGCACCACAAAGGAACCCAGAGCAGGGAGCAAGGCAGTCAACCTGGACAACGTGCCATGGCAGCAAGACCCAGCTGGGCACTGCCTTTGTTCAAACAGAAGCTGGTCAGGATCCCTGCACTTTAGAAGGAGACCCATCACTCCAATACTCGCCACCCGACCCTCTATTCTGTGGAGATCTGAGCTCTGTTGCTAAAACTCCACCCCACAAAGTCAGTCACTTAACTTACCGAATTAGCAAGACAGTTTGGTCCCTTCTGCAGAAATGTTGGCTGGCACTCCTTGCTGAACTATTTATGCTGCTATTTCCAAAACCTCAAAGGGTTTTACAAGCCAGCAGGGGACAGTGGCAATTAAATGGTGGCTTGGCTTGCAAACTCAAGCATCGATAAGACCTAAAAAATATTTGGGGGGCAAATCATTTTTTTGCTTAAACCCACTGAAATGGGATGTAGCACTCCCATAATTCCCCTGGGTCTGGGTGCAACCCCTTGGAAAGCAAAAACCTTTTTAGCAGAATCTTCTGGGAAGGTTGTTCACCCAGGTCCGCTCAATTGGCCACCTCACTCCTGACCATTCTGTCTTTTCACCTTGGAAGATAAGGAAATAATATTAGGGGGTCTCCCACCACCCCAGAACAGGGCCAGGTGGAAAGGAGTAATTGACTAAGCACTTCAAACCTTCTGAAACACATGTGGATGGTGTCCCATTAATGTCCATTTTTGAAACTGTCTCCCATATTGCAGGGATGTTCTCTTGTCAAAAGTCTTGGTTTTATGCCACTCTTTCATTTATGGATTTATTCAGGATCAATTTTTTTACTCTCCTTTATACTCAAGGCAGCTTTGTTATGATCTCTTCAGATATGTGAGTACAGGAAAGCAGCATAAAAATGAGACAATATTTTCCTTCCTTCAACCCTTGGGAAAGGTTTGGTGTAATTACTCCAAGCACCCAACCCAAAAAGAAGAACTGCCCAGTCCCATGTTTCACCTGTCTAGTTCCACAGTCATTTCTTCCTTTCCTTTCCTATACAGTATCTCTAACCTCCCCTGATAAAGAAGTCTGGAACTCCAAAGCCCCCTTGCTAAGGTCTCCTAGCCTAAGAAGGAATTGTCCCCACATAGTCTCAGGCCTAAGTACCTACTGAAAGGGATTTAGGAAATCCAGGCACAAAATCCAGTCACTTGCCCAGGGAGGAAGGGAAGTCTAAGCCCTAGGACTCTGTGAAGCTCCCTGTTTCTTCCTATCACGTGTCCCAAGGTCCAGGAGGCTGGGAACCCAAAGATCCAGAGATCCTATGAATTGGGAGGATGCAAAGGTGGAAGAGGACAAATATCTTAGCCTCATCAGCACCACAAAGTATGCTGGATAAGCCCCCCTGCTTAGAAATGTGTTCTCCTCTACTTCACATTCTCCACCCGGCTTCTTTGTCTACCAAGAGGCTGAGCAGGTTCTGCAAAATGGATAAGGTTGTTCACAAACAATAATAATGTCCAAAAGTAGATTGATGTGGAATTGCTCTGATGTTAAATATCTTAATATTGTGTTCAGCTGCCTCCCAAAATATTAGAATCTGACTGTTTTTGAGGAGTTATGGTTCTAGCAGGCTTGGAGCCCTGATAAAATTCCTTTGAGTAATTAGGAAATAATAGTATTCTTGATATTAAGAATTGAATTTATGACACATGTAATTTAACCATTTTGGAAAGGTAATTTTATGTACTGATCTAAAAATGCTCTTTTTTCAGTGCCAGACTTAGACTGGGTGAGGCTCTGAGCTATCTAAAGTTTGAAGCCCCTTGTTAAAAAGTTACCCAGAAAGTCTCACCAAGGTTATGTACCAAAACAGGTTGCCCCAAAATTGAAAACATATACCCGCCCCACCTCCACATACTGTCAACTTTGGAAGCCATATTAGGCCAGAAGCTCCAATGCTACCACCTTCTCATGTGTGGGAAAGTAGGAGGGGGAATTAAGGAGAGGGATTGTTAGTAGACATAATAGAATTCTTCCTGTCGGTCAAGATCAGGGCGATCCAGCATCTGGAGAAGGAGTGGTCAGGGGGCTGGATCGAGATGGAGCGGACGTTGATTGGAGCATGTGACTGACTGGGGGGAAAAGGGAATAGTTTTGGGAGCTTTGACTTACTGAAGGAAAATCCAGGCTTTTCAGATTCGGGTTTTTCCAGATGTGCCAGTTTGCCTATTCTAGTAAAGAGAACTTTGGAAAATGCTTGCTTCCACGTCTTTACTTGGAGTTGGGGTTTTTCTGGAATGCTGACACATACAGAGAAAGAGAGATCTAATTATTTAACAAGGTATTTAAAGTGAAAAATAGGCAATAATTTCCAATGATTTACTGATTACATATTTATAATTTATCTGATCTGATCTGTTTCATAGATTACAGTACACATAAAATGCCACATAGATTTCTAAAAACTGTGGGGTGGGATCTTAGAGCCCTAAACTAGAGCTTGTTTAGTTTGTGCCTAAATCTAGCAGTTTTATGATAAAGATTTTATATTTTGTAATGTTATACAAACATAATTGTTTAATTTTTCTGTTTGTATAAATTTGCTTGATTAATATGCTACATACACATACTTTTCATTTTTCTCTTTTTTCTGCTTCTTGTTTTGTTTCTTGGATAGCTGCAATTTTGTATTTTTTCATGAATGTTTTTTGTGGTAGTATTGTTATTTACATAAATCAAACCTGCCTGTTCTTTATCTGCTGTTGGCTTTCCTTCTTTTCGAGTTCTTTTAAAATTCCAGGGATGTTATAATCAAATTGAAGCAGGATACCGTATGTGTAGAACCAAAGCAGGGTGACCTTTTGATAGAAAGAAATTTTGTCAATGCAGATTTTCTAAGTGCTGCCCAAAGTTTTTTAGTATGGCACCTGGTATGCTGATAATCACTGGAACAAGCATGAAAGGTTTATGACATAATCCTTGATTTTCAGATCTTGATGCTTTAGAATTACGGTTTTCAGTTTTTGTTGGATTTGTTTATTTATTTTGGTAAAACAAAGAAGTAATTGCATCAGATTCATAGATCATCGTCATATCCCACAAAGAAACCAAGATTGGTACAGGTAGTCCTCCACTTATGACCGTAATGAATTTTGCTCATAAGACATGACAGTCATAAAGAAGGTCACCCATGTGATCGACCTAATTCTACAACTATTTTTGCAGCAATTATGCGAATGCAGCAGTCGTAACAAGGACGTAGTTATCATTAAGCAAAACCATTATTCACTATTGCACATTTTTGCTGAAAACCAGAAGTAAACACCAGTTTTTAGCAAAAACATCATAAATCGCAGTCACATGACTGTGAGACACTGAAAATAGCCATGAATGTGGGCTGGTTGCCAAACACCCAAAATGCAGTCACATCAACACGGGGTGGAGGCCAGCACTGGAACTTCGGAACTAGGTTGCAAGTATTTTTGGTGGTCTGTCGTCATTTTGAAAGACCACTAAGTGACCGTTGTAAGTCAAGGACTAGCTGTGGCTGGAAAATCCCCCAAACTCTTTTGGACTCCCCTGAATCTCAGTAGGATTTGGTGTGAGTGGGTCCCCCACAACTGCAGAGAAGTTTGGATGCAGTTGTGGTTGCAATTTGAACAAGAAGAGCATGGCTTTTTCTTGAAAAAGAAAAACAGTTTTAGAGCACAGTCAAGAATAGCAAGTCCAGATATGACTTTTCCATGTGCTAAAACAAAAATAGGTTTGCATTGCTCATGGTAGTGATTGGAACTATGAACCACTCCAGTGTTGGTGGCCTTTCCATAGATGTTGCAATACCACTCCAGAATTAGATTTGGCTCTGAATTTTAAACTTAAAATGATCTCTCAACTCTAGGCAATGAAATTTGGGAACCACAAACTGGCAAATAGTACCCTCAATTGATCTCAATTGTCCCAGGAGGGTGAGAAACATTTTTGTGAATCTTCTATAGCCTACACAATAAGAGAAAGATAATTTGTGTGACACCCCCGATGCCTAACCCAGCTGCAAATCAAGGCAGCTTTAGTAATACCTTTCTAGATGTTCACCCTTTACTCCACTTTTTCATTTATTTTGATGAATGCAGAAACCAAGATGTTATTCTTCTGGTCCTCCACCATCAGGGACCTGTCTTGGTAGCTCCTTGGAGGCCAGCAAGTTCTCTTCTTCCATTAAGTGGGACTGCCAAGAGACAGTCTGTGGTTGTTGGTTTGTTGCAAGAGTTAATTGCCTGGCTGCTGGAACTGGTGGCCACCAGCTAATTAGGGCTGCTGGACCTGGTGGCCACCGTCAGAGAGTTGGGTATGATAGCCAGGTAATTAAGCCCTGGACATTTAATCTCATTAGAAATTGGAGAAACTTTACACACTTTTAATGGAGGATGGGAAGGGATTTGATCATGAAAAAGAAATAGATGTTTAAATAGAAAACAATTGCAGAGCAAAATCCTTCTGTTGAGAAGAGAACAGCAAACCAAGGTGTGACTTTTCTCATCTACTAAAACAAAAATAGGCTTGGATAATGCTCATGATAGTGATAGGAACTATGAACCACTTCAGTGCTAGTGGCCTTTCCATAGATGTTGCAATATCACTCCAGAATCAGATTTTAAAGTTAAGGTGACCTCTTAGCTCTTAATGAAACTTGGGAGTTCTCAACTCTAGGCAATGAAACCTGGAGGCAACAGAGTGTCCCAAGATGTTCCAGGAGGATGAGAACCTTTATTGTGGACCTGGACAGCAAGAGAAACAAAAGGAAGGAAGGAAGGAAGGAAAGAAGGAAGGAAGGAAGGAAGGAAGGAAGGAAGGAAGGAAGGAAGGAAGGAAGGAAGGAAGGAAGACTTCAAGAAAAGTACCAGCAAATAATTTTAAAAATAACTACAAATGCAAATAATTATTTTATGTGGAAAGACTTCTTTGCAAAGGTTGGGGTGGCTAGCAGCTATGGAGCCTCAGAGATGGAATGGGACAACTCACGGCAGCAAACTCGCCACAGCCCACTCACCACAGGCAACTAGCCACGGGACAACTTGCTGCAGGACAATTCAACAATAAATTTAATTATTTAAAATAATTTTAAAAATATTTTAATTTTTGTCATTCATTTCTCATTTTGTTCCTCCTTCCTATCTTTAATGATTCTGTTCCACTCTTTCTTCAATATTAGTGTAATTCTTGTCCTGTGGTGAGTTAAGCCATGGCAAGTTGCCCATGGTGAGTTGCCTGTGGCAAGTTGTTGTAAGCCTCCCAAAGAAGGCTGCTATTCACTGTGCCAAAGACCAATGGGGGGATTAGATCCAAGAGGTGTTCCCAGATCCTTCCTGCTTTTCTTTGGCAAAGGGTTTAAATCACTTCTCACAAGTGTGACAATGAAAGTGTGAGTCTCCAGCCACTGCACTCATTCTGAGGTTCTGCATGCAAGTGAGTAAAAACATGTAATTTGAGTAAGAGAGGGGAAACCAGAAAGGGCTACAAGTGACATTTATGCTGTTCCCTGCACAGAAAACTGCCTGTAAAGTATCAATATGATCCAGCCTCAGTTTCCCAGTTGTCATCTCCTGGTCACCCCCAGCCTCATCCATTTCCTTTCCCCCTCGTCTGCTTGCAGACCTCGTACCTCCCAGGCACCATTTCCCAGTAGGAATGTGAGACTGCAATCTCTTCTTGGCCAGGGGCAAGATGGAGGGAGGGGGGACACAAATATTAACTTAAATTTATAAATTTAATGGAGTGTGTCAGGGTATAGAAATGCTGTGCACTGAACACACACACATACACACATCTAAATGGCTTCTATTCTATAATTCTACTTACTTAAATTTGTAACAATCTATTGCTCTATCTTTGTGCATGCTCATTTGGCTGAAAGCTTTGGATATGTGGAGGAGACATGTATAGTACAAAAATCACTTTCAGACTGGTAGCAAAAAAAGAAAAGAAAAGCCGAGCCAGCCTTGTTCGTGAGAACAACTCCTCAAGTGGAGAGGCCAGCTGACATAGCTCATCTAGTGGTTGCCATCCTTGTGGGAAATGGAGTTGCCAGAGGGGCTCAAAGAATGGCCGTGTCCTGCAGGGGTAGATGTGGCTTGGACCAGGGCCTTCAAGGACTGTTATGTGAAGGTGGGGAGTGGGAGACAGGTGACCCCTTTCACTAAGAGGCCACCCTTCTTTTATTTTGTTATTGTTCAACTCATTTGTTTTGGTGGATACAGGAAACATGATCATTCCCTATGTTATTATTCTGGTCTTCTAGTCTTCCACCTTCAGGGACCTTTCTTGGGAGCTGAATGATTCCCTTGAGGCCAGCAGGTTCTCCTTTTCACCATGAAGTGGGACTACCAGGAGATGGTGTGTAGTTGTTGGCTTGCTGCAACTGTTAATTGCCTGGCCCTCCTTTGAGCCTGTTGGACTCAAGGTGGCCACCCCCAGAGAGTTGGGTGTGATAGCCAAATAATTAAGCCCTGGACATTTCATCTCATTAGACATTGGAGAAACTTTACACACTTTTAATGGGATCCCTAGGCTCTTCATGCAAAAACAGCTGCAGGGATTTAGCCTGGTCACTGGGGAACCTCTCCAAATCTAAGGGAGACATTAAGAAGTACTTGCCAAAGTGGCCATTCCCCTCTTCTCCTTCTAACAATTTAAGTGGGGGTAACACAGAGGCAACTGCAAATACCAGCACATCATCTGGACTTCCCTGGTGTTGCTGCTGCTACATCTTCAAAGCCTGCATGTGGGCTATGTCTAAACTTAACCAGAGTCCATGCAAAGACACAAAGCTGGAAAGGTTAGGAGACTTATGAATAAATAAATAAATAAATGCAACATTCTCCTGGAAGGAGGAGCCTTCTTTATCATTTTGGATTGATAGGAGGCGTGCAAGCCTTCAACCCATCTCTTGTCCAGCCTTCTAGGGTCTCCCAGGGCTACTGGATGCACTTGGGGAGCCTTACCCTTCCCTTTCCAGCAACTGCTAGTATGGAGCTATTGCTGCTGCTGCTGCTGCTTGGGATTCAGGAGCTGGGAAAAGTCTCAGTATAGCAGCCAATTGAAGGCCTGATTGATGAACCACCCCAGATCCTCTTTGCTCACCCACCTCCATCTGGCTACAGTTCCCACAACTGCTGATCATCAATTCTACTACCCCTGAGGTCTCCAGACCATATCAATTCAGGCAGAGCAATATTGAAAATCATGTTCCAGGGCACAGTTTTTCAAGCTGAAGGAGAGGCTGGCAACACTGGTGCCTTCATGGGGCATTTCACTTGGTATTTTTATGTTGTTTCCTTTCAAGGGAAATGAAGGAAGTTGTTGGAGGTGGCACATTGAGACCTCTCTGGTTTGGGCATAGTGTGTTGTTTGCATCCTACCATGTTTATCGTTTGTTCAATAAGCCATGATTAAACAATGGCTTAACATGATGCATGAACTCAATTAACTAATAATGCAAGCATTGTCAAGCTTGAGTGCAGAAGCTGCAACTTTCAAGATCTCATATCAAGTACAGATACTTGATGACTAAAGAGACTCTCCATTAAGAGGGATTGATTTCTTGTGTTGCAATTGATCAACTCATGATGGTGGGTGACCATCAGGCAAGTCCTCCTTCGATAAGCAGGTGCTTGATGATTCTACTGGCAGCTATCTTGACACTAAACAGGGATGCAGGGACAATAAAGAAATAAGGTAGATGGACACCAACAACCTCTCAAGAACCAGGCTCTTGAGGGTACCCCATGACACTTTTTTTAGGACAGGACAACCTGCAGATGTGGTGTTGCCAACATGTTCTTCCCTATTGTGATGTGAAAATGGGGTGAAAGAGGAAGGTACTTTGAACTCCCAGGCATTTGTCATAAGATCCAAGAGTTGCTACACCAGGCCCCATAGATAAATCAGAGATGGGGTGAGAGTGCAGATGCCCCACATGCTCTGATATGAATATAATGAATGCAAGGCAGAGGAGAGCTGGACAATCAACGAGGCATCTTGATAGTAGAGCAGAAGTACAGCGGTGATGGATATAGAGGTGTCAAGAGACAGCAATGTTAAAAAGAAGGAAAATGTGAAACTAATGAAATATCAGGGCTGAAAAAGGAATTGGAGAAGATGTGGATAGTAAACACCAAACTGGTCCCAATAGCAGTAGGAGCACTTGGGGCTGTGATCCCCTATGCTGGGAGAGTGGCTCCAACAGATCTAAGAAATGACATCAGAGCTCTCTGTCCAAAAGATTGCAGTGCTGGGAACAAGCTAAGATCCTGCCCAGAACCCTCAAACTCCCAGGCTTCTGCTAGAGGCCCTGAGATTGGGGAGGATTCCGACTACCCATAAAGATGAGAAGGGAATTTTGTTCATACATACATTTAATTTTTAATTTGTATATTGTTTATATCTTCTAACTTTTTTGATTTTTTTTTTTACTCTTGCTCTGTGCTTTACTTTTAATGACTCTATCCCATGTTAATAATACTGATCTATGACAATAATAAATATTTTATTTTATTTTATTTTTTTTAATTAATTATTTATTTATTTAAAACAGTACATCAAACAAAAAAGGAATAGTCCAACAAACGATCGCGACAGAAACTTTACATAATATTTACACTTTCTACGGTATGTAGGCTTCAGTCAAATTTAACAAAAGTTAAACATAGTCCTGGCTATACTTGACTTTTTGGGTGTCTGTTGTTCAACCAAACATACCATTTGTCCCAACATTGGAAATATACGGAGTCCTTTTGATCTCGCAATGCTTTAGTCAGTCTGTCGGCTTCCGCATAATCCAAAATTTTCTCCAGAATCAAATCTTCAGCCGGCAGGTCCTTCCCCTTCCAATGTTGGGCGAAACATATTCTTGCTGACGTGGTGATAAATACACACAGACACCATATATTTGTGCCTATATTATCTGGCCTAATGTTCAGTAGATAGTACTCTGGTTTCAGAATTAGGTTATAATTAGGTGATTTCCATAATCCATACCTGTATGGTTTTCCAGAATTCCCTCGTCCTGGAACAGGTCCACCACATGTGGAAATAGGTGCCGATCTCCCCGCACTTCCAACAGTTTGGTGAGAGATTTGAATACATTTTAGAAAGACGAGCAGGTGGAAGGTGCCATCTATACAGCATCTTGTACACATTTTCTTTATATGATGTTGCCCACAGGAGTTTCATATGTTTGAGACAGATTTCTTCCCATTTGGTCAAATCAATTGGATAACCAATATTTCTCCCCCAGGCAATCATAGAATCTTTAACTATTTCATCCCCTATCCAATAGTCTATTAGAAGTTTATATATCCTTGATAACATTTTATCCTCTTTTCCTAGAATAATATTGTCCAGATCATGCTGATTCAAATTAATACCAACTTGTTCCCTATCTTTTTTAAATTTCGAGCAAATTTGGGCATAAGCCCAAATTTTATTTGATTGTTTGAAAAGCCAGAATATTGGGGAAAATGCTGTTATTAGAGGCGTGGAAGAACCTCTCACATCCTTTACTGCAAGGCTAGTGGGTATAAATAACAGAGGATTACTTCAGCAATCTGTTAGTGATATGAATTGAATCTAGGGGGACGCTGGGCTGTGGAATGAATCCCTGAACATTACTAACTCAGGATCAGTTCTGGTCATAGGATGTTATTTTGTTATTAAACTCACACCATGTTTGTCAACCTTCAGACCAGTGTACAGGAACTCTTGTGCTAATCAATGCAAGTAGTGGAAAGCAATCCATGGTTAGAACAGAGCCAAGTGCCAGCATTGCAATCCATTTGAGTGAACCAAAGTTTGCTTGCTTACAACTTTTTATAGTTCTCTGAAAGTCAGATTACCTCCAGGGGCCTGGGTTAATGATCAAGGTTCATTTTATTGGAAAAGCAAAAGAGAAAGTGCCAAATTGAATTTCAGACCACTAAAGTAATTCCTCTGGTCTTACAGAAGAAATTAATCTCTGACATTATACTACGCTGTATAATGGGTACATTTCAACTATTCACAATAACCATTTTAGAAGAGAACTATAAAAGGTGTGTGTGTGTGTGTGTGGTATGTGTGAGATGGGGGGGAGAGAGAGTTACTTGCTAGACTTATGGATTTAAAGATTAAAGATTTTATCAGTTGCAAGAAGACCAACCCATTAAAGCAGCATTAATCAATGTACAGTTTTTGCTTTAAAACAACTTTATACAAGGAACAACCATTATTTGATAACTAGTTAGTTCTTTCCTTCTAAACATGAATGGAGTTTCTCAAGGGTATCTATTGTTCAAGTTCTGTAAGCAGATATAATTCAATTTATCTAATCAATCAGTCAGATATTTAAATGGCTGATAAATAATAGTCTTTAGATTGTGATAAAATCTCAAACAAATTAGTTAAATTTGCTATAAACAATTATTAGGAAGATATACATCTTTATAATAGAGCCGTGGTGGTACAGTGGTTAGAATGCAGTATTGCAGGCTAACTCTGTCTACAGCCAGGAGTTAGATCCTGACCAGTTCAGGGTTGACTCAGCCTTCCATCTTTCTGAGATGGGTAAAATGAGGACCCAGATTGTTGGGGAAATATGCTGAGTCTGTAAGCCTCTTAGAGTGGGCTGTAAAGCACCATGAAGCAGTACATAAATCTAAGTACTGTTGCTGTTAATCTGCAAATGTTTTTGCAAATGTAATCTGCAAAATACAAGCAAATGTTTTAAGAATGCTTCTATTAATATTGTACCACATCCTTCATGGTATTATTTTTCCTTTTATTTTAAAATGTAGAGTTGGAATTGCCATCTCTCCACATTCACCCCACCCAAACAAATCTTCAAAAATCAGTGAATCCACTTTGCAAGGTGCTCCATCATGTTTAAGGTAAACGTTTTGTTTTATTTATAATATATTTATATTTAACTGTGTGGTAGCAACTTACCCCATACAATCAGCCACCAAAAAACATAGAATATTAAGAATGACTCCCATGTTACATTCCTGGTTCACACTCAAGATTTCATGCTACTGAAAGCATTTTGGTAATAATCTAAATGAAAGGATTGATTATGCACATGACCAAAAAAAGTAGTAGCTTAGCCGTTGACTTGAAGGGTTTGTCCTATCATGAAGTTGAATAGTTGTCAGCAGAACTGTATATCCCTTCTCTGTATAAGCGAGAGAGATCTCTTTGCCAGCATGAGTCATATTTAGGATATCAATTCCTACAACACATTTACCAAGGAGAAGGCTGTGCTTGAATTTCATTTGTGCCCCTATAATAGCCTCTGGAGCTGCATACATATTGCCCTTTCCCTCTTACTTTAAATAGCAATTATTTTTTTACTGGCTATTAGGAATGGAAGTACCCTTTCTGTCCTTAAATGTCCTTAAGGAAGTCTGACAGGTCAGTGTTAGACTAGGAAACAGGGTTGCCTAAGTTGCTTAAAGAGGGAAAAAATGTTCCTCTCTCCTTGGATATAAAGTATGTTGATTTAAATACAGGGACACAAATCAGAAATGAAACCAGAACAGAGTTTGCAGGCAGAGGCAGGAAATCTTTTTAGCTTTTGTTATGAAGTCAAAGTCAGTTAACAAAAAAGAGGAACACAAATCATCAAAGAGAAGAATCCAACCTAAAAGATTGGAAAGTAAGAAAGAAAATTTGCTAAGCATGAAGTTACATCATTTTAAAATCAGAAAGGTATGGAACACTATTTCAAGAATTGTTGCAGAGAAGTAGAAATACAAAATGCAGAATAACAGAGTTAGAAAGGATCTGGAGAGGGGGAATAGAAGAGAAAATCTCTTACTTTACTTGTGATAACTTACTCTGGAACTATCTGCTACTTTCTGAAGTGCAAAGGAAATAAATAATTACATGGAAAAATAAAAATTTAGCAAGGTAATCAGCTAGCCAAAGAAGAATTAGCTATAAGCTGATTTGCTCATAACTTGCTGTACAGCTGGTGAAATAGATCTGTCAACACACATATTACTGTGTCAGCCCAAAGCAGTGTAGTATCCTTGACCCTGAAGGTCACTTTTACCATGCCAATTTTCTTTGTATGGAAAGAAAATGCAAAAGAGAAATCTTAAAATATCTGCTCAGAGATCAGCAATCAAGAGAAATTATTACATCACAAAAGAAGGAATAAGATGTACTGGTTTACCACCTCAGAAGAAGCAATGTTTGTGCCTTTTGTTAATACCAGCTGTAAGTAGGTATTCTTCATAAAGTTGGGTCTTTAGATGGAGCATTTAAAGAGTTCTAAGTTAGCAATCTTTTTTTTAATATAATTTTATTGAACTCATTAGGGTATAAAATTCCAATGAAACTAAAATAGTGGAAAAATAGGGATGAGGAAAAAGGGAACGAGAGAAGTGTAGGGGAAAGGGGAAAGAAAGAAAATCAAGCATTAACCTCTGACTCTTTTTAGTGAAGTAGAATAAACATAATAATGTTACAGCCTCAGCTTTTTACTTTGGATAGTAATATAGTAGTCATTTCTTTTTTTTAAAAAAAAACTTGTCTAATCAGTAAATCTCAAAATTAAAGTTTATTTTTTTCCATCTTAAGCACAAAATCCAGAAGCAGTTTCCAGATAAAAACAAAATTAGATGTATTCTTTTTAAAGCATCTCTGCTAGTTCCATCAATTTCTCCACTATGGGAATTAATATATCCTTCCATTTTTGTTTATAAAGCATTTCCGCTTTTGTCAACAAAGTTTCATTTTTTTTCAAACTTTTTGTCCATTAAACCTAGGTCTGGTTTAATTTGTACATTCATTTTAAGAATCTGTGGAATTACAATATGAAACTTACCCCAGTATTTCTTTGCTTTGTCACAATTCCACCAAAGATAATAGAAAGATCCTTCCTTACATTTACATTTGTGCCTTTATACATCTTTGACAATTTATCAGGTGTTAAATACCAATGGTATATCATTTTATTAAAAAAATATTTTAAGTTATAAGTCAATGTAAATTTTAAACCCTTCATCCACATTTGTTCCCATTGTTCAAGCATTATATCATATCCTATATTCTTTGCCCATTGAATCGTGCTTCGCTTCACATATCCATTCTCCAAATTCAATTTCAATAACAGTTTATAAATCTTGGCAATAACATGCTCATCATTAGCACACAATAAAATTTCTAATGTATTTTTTTTGCAAGGTCAAACCCAAAACTTTTTTTGGTCTAGTTTAAATCTTTCTTTTAATTATATGCATATATAAACCAATGACAGTCATGTTCTTCTAACTCCAACTCCAAGTTACTATTTGATGATAGATCCATAAGTCTGGAGTCACCATCATTTCTTTTCTCAAACTACATGTTGTAGTTTTTACATTGCAAATTGCAACACAAAGTAATTAACATATAAGCAGATAACCAAGTTTAGAAAGCATCAAGGACTCTACAGTTTTAACCTTTCTAAGAAATATCTGAAATAACAAATGCAAAGTAAGCAATTGGTATAGTTAGGCTATCTTCTTTCAAAATATACAGTGTGTTGTAAAATTCTCTAATAATAATTAATCTTTTTAAATTATGGGAAGATTATGGGAATGTCAATTTTATGGGAGTGTCAATTTTCAAATAAATGTCATAGTATTTGTAATGATTACTCACCAACAAATGCATTTTATTAGCATTTTATTGAAATCTATAGATAATTGGGTTCAAATACTTTCACTTCATAAGATATAGATAATGACAGAAAAGAAAAAAGATAATAGCAAGTCATTTAATCAGATTAATTGAAGCAGGCTCAGGACATAAGGAAACAGTAATAGTGCATTCAGTCTAACTCATCAATTCTGAATCTACTTCACTAAAAATAATCATCCAATAATAAGTTTATCACATTTTTTATTGTGTATTGAAATCTGGTAGCAATTTTGGGTCACTACTGGGTGTGTGTCCATTGCTATTAATCCTGTTGCACTGCACTGTGCTTGAGTACAAGCATTTAGGAAACTAGCCAGGCAAATGAATTGTAACTGCATCACTGTGTATGTAAACATAACAAAGAAGATGTCATAAGACAACAATAAAGGCAGTGCATTGTCTTTAAATTAAAAATATCTTTCAGGCTTATTTTCATACATCAGTAAAAAACTATCTAGGTGGGGACATAATAGGCATTTCTTAAAAAAAGATTCCTCAAGCTGATGAAGATTATACAACAATAAAAACAAACAAAAATGTGTTTCTGCATTAGTGTTTCCATTGAATAAAATTCTTAGTAAGCCTATCATTACACTCCACTAGGCATCATAGAAAGTGAGATGGAAAGAAACTTGCAACAAATGTCATTGTCAGTTATAGTCAAGAAGTTCCAAACCTATTAAAGACTCCACAGATGATGAAAGCACATGTGCTTGAGAGAAAATTACCCTAAATTTAGAGAAGAAGATGTGATCGCATCTTTAAGTAGATTACATTTTGGAAGCAACATTAATTATCTTCTCTAGCCTGGTAATTACTTTTAAAAGCTCTCCTTAGTTACAGCATCCCCATACTTGGCAGAAGGGAAATGGCGCCCTCTTCTTTGCCTTGGGGCAAAATAGCTATTTTAGCACTCCAATCAGGCAAATCTTCTACCATGACTCTGGTCTCTCTTGACCTTCCGGTTTCTATGTGCAGCCCACACAACTTTCCCGCATTTCTCCCCATTTCGTTTTTCTATACTGAAAATGTTACCCTTGAAATGTGACCTCCTACTTTCCTGTTCCCACCACCATCTTCCCTATCAAGTTCCACTTTAGGAATTCAGGCTATGAGACCTTTATGGTGCAGAGGGCCTGGAGCTCTCTGTCTCAGGAAATCCTCCCCTTCAGCAGGGATGGTATTTTTGAATTGTGTTTATTTGTTGGCACCCTGGTGTGAAAGTGCTTCCCATCAACTGCATATTAATCTTGTCATCAGTTTGGAACTTAATTTTCCTCCTGCGATGCTCTGGCTAATTTACAGCTTTTGTATCTATTGCTATCTGATTTTTAGATTGAAGGGACCCCTGATGGAAAAGCCCTCTACACACACACACACATTTTTTAAGAAAATAATCTTATCCAAATATAAATATTTTATACATTAAAAGTGATTCTATTGGCTTCTTTGGAACATGGATAAAGTAATATTGACACCTCTTTGCTGAATAGTTCCACGATTCCCCCCTCCCCTTTCTGGAACAAAAATTTGGGAATAAAATAAGCAGCAATTTCAGGGTTGCTCCTGGGTTGAGATGCAAGAACTACACTCCAAAGATGCAGATTCATTAAATATGTCAGGAATAAATGCCTTGCCTCTGACCCAGAGCTAGAGGCAGGGAGGCTGGACAAGCCAGCCCCCAAGGTCCACCCTAACCCAATAAACCCTCCTTACCTTAGCCATGCCCGGGGGGTACTTAAGGGTCAGCCATGCGGTCCTGCCTCAGTTCCAGACATGTACCTGTATTGATGAGATGCTTTGTTAATAAACAATATCTGATTTAACGAATATCTGCTTATGGAGTTATTGGGCACGATCCTTGAACACATTTAACAATTTGGTAGCAGAGGATGGTTTAACAGCCCAATTCTAATACTCCACAACATGCAAAGGACCATGACAGACAGGGTGAATACCAGAGCATTCACCAAGAAGATGGCAGAACGACCTGCCCAACCCGAAGCCACGCAAGGAGAGGCACCCGAGACGAGCGGCCTACTCCACCACCCATGCACCCCTGCCAGACGCGACGAGGGGTGGAAAGAACACGAGACCCCAAAAGGAGAAATACACGACCTAAAAGGAAAACTTCTGGAGCTGATAGATTCGTCACAAAGTAACACCGACCTCATCGCGGAACTCTGAAGCCTGATCAAAGGCTGCGAAGCAGCGAGTGAGGAAGATGAAGACGAATCCGAATACAGCGACGAAGATGCAGTAAGGGAGGACTTCCCCCACCAGAAACCCACAAAAAAGGCCGAAGGGAACTTCGCACCCTTTTCGCGGCGGTCATCTTGGGAGGCGGCGTCATCAAAAATGGCCGACCACCCACCAATAGATTCCCGATATTTAAATCTCATGGCGGGAATCAGGGTCTACTCCAAAGTAGCCCCCCAAAACTACCACAACAAACAAGAAAACCCAAAGCCAAAACCTACAGGCCCGCCTACCGAGCCTGAGCTCAACAAAGCCATCAAACTAATCACCACAGCCCTAGGGGACAAGATGAAATTACCAGACACACACCCCGGTGCTAGGCCAAAGCGCAAAGGGGACCCTAACACGAAGAAGGCCAACACCGGCACCCACCCTGGGGAACCGACTGCCACCGCACGGGCCCAGGGCCACCCAGAACTCCCAAGGAGCCTTCCCATAAAAATGGGGCACCGAAGGCGATGGGACTACTCACCGGACCGATGACCGGGGCCAGATCCATGGCCCACGGGGCCATCCGCAGGCAGGGGACGTCCATCGGCTGGCAGGGGACTCGGCCCGACACCCGGAGGCGATACCCACACAAGGCCGGGCCATCCGGGACCATTCGCGGCCCCAACGGGACTCCTGACCTTCACCGACGATTCTCACCGCTTCCCAAGGCTCCAGATGGCGATCCGCGACGATTCCGAACAAACGAGGCCGACCAAGGAGGAACCGAAGGCCCATCCGGAAGATTGGGGCCTTCACCCGGGAGCTGCAGGGATGAGCTCCTCACTCCACGGCAGCTGGGCAGAAATGAATCTCATGCATGCGCAATGCGCCCCTGTAAGAGAAACGGAGCAAGACATAGAGCTACACCGACGCAAGCACACAGAGACAAGTCAGTTCAGACTTGCCACAGTCGTTCCTCTGCCTTATTGTGAGTACCCTTACGTGAGGAACCATGGACAGCGACATAATGTAAGTAATTTATTCAGGGACTTTGCCAAGTGACTTTCCCAAACTAAGACTAGATGGAGAGAATTTCCTGGACTGGAACCAGCAGCTCCAAGTCACCCTGCTAAAGGAAGACCTATTATCCCTAGTCACTGACCCCCCAGAAAAACCCTGGACTTTTGAATTAGATTGCACCCACCATAAAGCATACTGTATTGTTATTGCCAGCATTACCCCCAGTATTTACCCCAGCATTAGCCACCACTTGACTGCTCTAGAGGTAATACAGAGGATGCACAAACTATTTTATTGCCAAAGCGTAGGAAGCACCACCAGATTATCCAGGGAGTTCTATGCCACCAAACTCAAAGCAGGGACCCCAATGAGCAAGCATCTATTGTCCCTAAATGCCACCAGGGCTCAGCTGACACAAAGGGGGGAGGTAATAAGTGAGAGGACCATGATAAGCATCATTGTAAATTCCCTGGACCCCAGCTGGGACACCTTCATCACGCAGATAGACAACCTGGGGTCAGGGAAACTCTCACTGGAATTACTAACAAGCAAACTAATAGCTGAAGACAGCATCAGGAAAGACTGCTCACTAAGCCGCAGGGAGCAAAGACCCAGCAGAAAGGCTGAGCCACAAGGCAGGAACTACAGTAATGCAGAGTGCTACATATGTGAAGAAACCACTACAAAAGGGACTGCCCTAGAAACACAGGGGACAGGGACAGGTCACATAGGAGGGACAGACCAGAACAAAGGGCAAGATACACTAGCAGACGCTCACCAGAGGACAGACACAGGCGTAGGGATTCCCCTAGCCCCAGGGACAGGAGAAATCACAGGGACAGCTCCAGGGAGAGCCAGACAGGATCACTGTATGGTATAGGAGACCAAGAGCGACACATAGACCAGGACAGGAAGGAAGGCACATGGCTGTTGGACTCAGGGGCCACAAACCATACCACATATGACCGTAACTTACTAACCTCATTTACAGAAGAGAGTTTTATAATAAAAGTGGCTAACCAGAACAATGTGCAAGTAACAGGCAAAGGTAACGCACACGTGCTGGGGATAGGAGAAATACAAGGAGTGCTATTAGTGCCAAATATACCCTATAACATCCTTGCCACTCTAAAACTAAGCAAGGACAACAATGTCAAGGTAACATTCAAGGAAGGAAAGGCACAGGTAACTAGAGGGGGCAAAAGCATAGGGAAAATAGTAATCAGTGGGGAACTGCCATTCTACCACCCAGTCAGGGACAAGCAGCCCAAGGTAAACAATCACCAGAAGGTTAGACCCGACAACCCAGACAACACAAGTGGGGAAGTAGAGGGGGTTAGTCACACACAAACCACTGATGACCCAAGTGAGCAGGGGACACCCAGGAAAGAAAGGCCAGCGATAGGAAAGCTAATGCATGACAACTGTGCCCACCTGTTACACAGAAGACTAGGACACATTAGCTTCCCTGTGGTGCAGAAAATGATGGAATGCTCTGAAGGTGTAAAAATAAAGAATTGTGAGAACTATCTCGAGTGTTCTATTTGTAAGAGCTCCAAATTAAAAACCAAACCAAGGCCCAAAAAGTCAGTGCGCACAACCAATTCAATCTTCCAACTCATACATATGGACCTAGTGGGACCACTAAGGCCCTCCATCAAGTACAGGAAGAGGTACTTCCTGACCATAGTGGATGATTTCAGCCACTATGGCTTTATATACACATTAAAACAAAAGAGCGAAGTATTCCAAAAATTTAAGGAATTCTATGCAAGGGTAGAGACACAACATAATACCAAGATCAGACAAATAATGACAGACCGGGGGTCTGAATTTTTGTCAAGCGACTTCTCGTGATGGCTAAAGACACGCGGGATAGTCCACTACACGACTTCTCCTTTTTCCGCCTTTCAAAATGGCGTTGTAGAACGAAAAAATGGAACACTGCAGACTATGATGAGGTGCGCACTAGAGGATGCCGGCTTAGGGCAGCACTTCTGGTCAGAAGCACTCATTTATTCGAACTACACTTTGAACAGGTTATGGTCCAGCGTACTAAATAAAACTCCATACGAGTTAATGTACCAAAGGAAACCACAGGTGTCACACTTACACATATTTGGGGTCACAGGCTGAGGTTCATGGGGTATGAACCAGGGATGAAGGGATATAGATTCATAGACAGCAACAACAATTTCGTGATTTCACGAACAGCTGTCTTCCACGAAAATACCAACTGGTCCAAGATACACCTCAACGAGGTGTCCCTTAGCAAGGACGGACCAGGGGATGGCCAAAGGAAGGTAAAACACAACACAGGAAAGGGTACAGAGCAGGAAAAGATCAAGCCCAAGAGACAGGGAGTACTAGTGAAGGAGTGGAAGGAGAACCACCCATGCATCAAAGTGGACTCACTCACAGAGAGAGAAGCTAGGTACATGCATGACACTGAGACACCCCCTGACAGGCCAATCAGGGCAAACAGGGGCAAAGTGCCAGAAAGGTTAGGGGACTACGTGTTATCCCTCCACACTAACCAACTAACCCCCAACACATATGAGGATGTACTGAAGTTACCACATGAGGAAAGAGCAAAATGGGAACAAGCCATGGAGAGGGAAATGGACAGCCTGAGGGAACTAAACGTATACACTCCCTCTAAAGTCCCAGCAGGAAAAACGACCATAGGCACCAGGTGGGTCTACAAAGTTAAAACATTAGAGGGAAACAAAGTCCTCTACAAGGCTAGACTGGTGGCGCAGGGGTTCGCCCAAAAATACCCTGATGATTACACAGAAACATACTCTCCCACAGTCAGGGCTGAAAGCGTAAAATGTGTGTTGGTGATTGCATCACTACTTGGGTTAGAAGTACATCAATTCGACGTGCAAACCGCTTATCTGCATGCTGAGCTCGATAAAGAGATATACGTGAGAGCGCCACCTAGCCAAACCACCAGGAAGGGAGAAACCTGGATCCTAAACCGAAGCTTGTATGGGTTCAAACAATCAGGGAAACACTGGTACGAATGCTTATCCAAGACATTGAAGTCCATGGGGTTCTCAGCCACCTCAGCCGACAACTGCTTCTTCACCAAGAAGTCAGGCAATTCCCTCGAGTATGTCTTAATATACGTGGACGATATATTGTATATCGGTGATCAGTCTAACAAATGCAGTGACTTCGCCAATGAGCTGGGAAAACATTTTTCACTGAAGATATTGGGTAAGGTAGATAAATACTTGGGGGTGCAAATCACAAAAACAGACAGAGGTTTCCAACTATCACAGAAAGACAAAATTTTGGAACTGATACATAAATGCAATATGACAAATGCCAAGGGGTGTGAAACACCAGTGCAACCAGACTTCCTGAAGGACATGTATAATGAGGCTGAGGCGTTCAAAGACAACACATTATACAGATCCACCATAGGCTCCCTATTATACATTGCGAACTGGACAAGACCAGACATCGCCCTGCCAGTTAACTTGCTGTCTCGACATGTAGGTAAGCCCACTGTGTACCACTGGGAAGCCATCAAAAGGGTATTGAGATATCTAAAGCATAGCTCCAATGCTTGCCTATCACTAGAACCCGAGAATACCACAACACCCACACTCACATGCTATGCAGATGCTGATTGGGCTGGGGATGTGAAAAGCAGAAAGAGCACTTCAGGTTACGTATTCTTCCTAAACAACAGCCCAGTACATTGGTACACAGGCAAACAGGATCTGGTAGCTACATCCACCACAGAGGCCGAATATATTTGTTTGTCCAAGGCCGCCAACAACCTGGTCTGGTTTGATGACCTGCTCGCAGACATATGGGCCGAACCGAACTATCCCATCACCATGCACGAAGACAATAAAGCCGCTAGGGAAATATCAAAGGCTGAAGCAGTTGGTCAAAGGTTGAGGCATATCGACATAAAATACAAACACGTTAGACAGTTCGCAAGCATAGGGTTCATAAGAGTTATACATTGCGACACAGAAGAACAAACAGCCGACATTCTAACAAAACCATTGCAAAACAAACAGCACACATATCTAACATCGAAATTGGGTGTCCTTCTGAAAATGACACCTCAGGTATGCACCACTCAAGAACACCTCGGCCAGGCATTTAGAGGGGGTTTTGTCAGGAATAAATGCCTTGCCTCTGACCCAGAGCTAGAGGCAGGGGGGCTGGACAAGCCAGCCCCCAAGGTCCATCCTAACCCAATAACCCCTCCTTACCTTAGCCACACCCAGGGGGTACTTAAGGGTCAGCCATGCGGTCCTGCCTCAGTTCCAGACATGTACCTGTATTGATGAGATGCTTTGTTAATAAATAATATCTGATTTAATGAATATCTGCTTATGGAGTTATTGGGCACGATCCTTGAACACATTTAACAAAATAAGGCAATAAAATGATATTATTTTACTTCTCTGTTGTGAAATATTTAGGGACCCAACCACTGCAACACCATTATCTCTGCACTCTTTCTAGAGTCTCAACATCTTTTTTGTATAGTGCTGGCCAAAAACTGGATGCAATATTCCAAGTTTGGTCTTACCAGTATAAAATAGTACTAAAATTCACATGATCTTGATACTATTCCTCTGTTGATGCAACCTAGAACTGCATTAGCTTTTTTTGGCAACTGCAGCAATTCCTAGAGTCTTCCCTAGAACTGTTATCCATCCATTCCTTTTGAAACTACAACTATCAAGTTCTGCCCTAGTAAAGTTACAATATCTTGACAGGAAAAATACAGACAACCACAAAAGGGCTGAAAGGGAGGAAGTTTTACCTCTTTACAACCTCTAGTGGCTTGTCTCAATTTTTACAACTATCGTACAGGAGTCATCCTCATTTTGTCTATGCAGTAAAGTCATTGTACATCAACAATGATTCAAATTTCATTTGTAGAATAAGGCAAGATTTTTTAAAATATTGTTGTTTAGTGTAATGTGTGTGTGAAGTTGAGCATTGGCTAGTGAACATAATCAAATTGAGTTGAAATTTTCTTCACAAATATATTTTGAACATGAAGAACTATATCATGCCAATAATTCACTCCATTATTTCATGTGATCATCAATATTTCAAAAGAGGCCTCCAACTTTCTCAATGGCCACATTTTAGAAATGTGTACCAGATTTGCCTCCTAGGGATAAATACTGTATCCCCAACTTCATAGCATAAGATTTCACAAAGCTAAAATAAATAATTGTAATTTTATGAATGATACGATTTTCAGAAAACAAATGCTAAAAACCTGGCTCTCTCTTTTTTTTTTTAACTTCTGCTAGAAAGGAAAGCAAGAGAAGAACCTGACAATTTTTAGGAGTAAATTTAGGACACTCCTTGTCAGTATTGTATTGTTCTCAGGAAGGCTGAGAACTGCCAGGTGAAATCCAAAAGTTGCTTGGTTGACTGTTTAAAACTGATTTGATCTTTGCTTGCATTTTCAAATAATTGCTAGAAAAAGATCTACAAAGCTAAGTTGAACACTCCGGCTTACCACTAGTTTAAACATGGATGTATTTTGGTTCTCTGTTTCCAACAGTGATTGACTAATGACTGCAAAATGGTAAAAGCGAATAAAATCCAATGCTAAAAGTTGGTACATATGATGGCCTGAAATCATATAACCACTTCAACCTGTGGAAATCCATAAAAGAAAACTTGAAAAGAGAACAGCCAGCCTGACACAAGCTCAGTTTACAGGCTTGTGGTTCTCTTTCTATATAAATACTTATAAAAATGTGACATAAGTTGTACTATATTTGGTGATAAAGCTGAGGTGAAATTGGGTATGATCATTTCATTATGTTCAGTATACCAGGCTAATTTTAATACAGCCTTTTCCCTGTATTTCCTAGCTCTAACATTTTCATTCTGCATTAATTTGCTTCCTTACCAGCCATAATTCAGCTAACAAAACCATTTCATTCAGCTCATATTTTATCTATGCAATTGGCATTTCATTTCATTCTTGAAAGAAAGGGAAGGCTTGGGTGTGCTGTGGTTTCACACATTACTTTCTATTCCTATTAATCTCTGATCTTCATGACTGATTTTATTTCAAGAGGACCTGAAGTGACATAATTATAGTCTAACTGGTGGGGATATTTTAAGAAAATAATCTATTGTGAAAATTCAGGTTTTGGGGATAGAACTATCGAGACAGGAGTGTTTTCAATTAATTTCTAATTAAATAAGGAAAGCAAGTTTGTGAACTCAGAGAGATCTTCCCAGTAAAAGTTTATCTCATCAGTCTCAGTCTTACATTCCTCCAGAACAGGATCATTGTTTAAATCTTAGGCACGTTACACGATCTGAACTAGCAGAGTAATTTAATAAAACATAAATATTTTTCTTCTATTAGTCCACAGTATCCTAATGAATGAAGAAAACTCTTTCTTCCCAGCAGAGGGTGCGTGCTCCATTCCTCTGCCTCTCCATCAAGACCAACACAGATGTTTGCTCTAAACATAGGATTCTTTTGGAGAGAAAAGATTGGCCTTTCTTTGATAGTGGAGTGCTAACTTTGCCCCATGAAAGGCCAAAATGTTGGAACAGATACTGTATGACTCTGAGATCAAAATAAAATAAAATAAAATAAAATAAAATAAAATAAAATAAAATAAAATAAAATAAAATAATAAAATAAAATAAAATAAAATAAAATAAAATAAAATAAAATAATAAAATAAAATAAAATAAAATAAAATAAAATAAAATAAAATAAAATAAAATAAAATAAAATGTTTGGTGTGGTGATTAAGGCAGCAACCTAGAAGCTGGGAGCATGTAAGTTCTAGGCCCACCTTGGGCACGAAGCCAGCTGGATGACCTAGGGCCAGTCACTTTCTCTCAGCCCAAGGAAGGAGGCAATAGAAAGCCAGGTCTGAAATATTTTGCCAAAAAAACTGCAGAGACTTCTCCAGGCACTTACTGAGATTCAGATACAAATGAACAGAATAATAATAATAATAAAATGTTGTAGAAACATAATGAAACAACTGACATGCCTGTATCTTCCAAGTTTAGCATCATTCATTTATAAAATTATGTACTATAGTACATGTCCCTAGAGAGATTATCTAAGATGTATAAAGTTACCTGTAAAATTATTGTTGAAAATGTGAAAAGCATGAAGGGACATTTTACTATGTATGGTGAACTTAAAATAAACATATACTAAATATAAATACATATGATGATGCAGGGAAGAAGATGATAACCAGTGGCGAGACGGATGGACTCAATTACAGCAGCAATTAATGTACCATTTAGAGACCTAAAGCTGAAGAAAGACCATCTGGAAACAACCTATGAGGTCACTAAGAGCTGACACCAATTTGATGGTACTTAATCAATACATTTATTTGCTTTATATTACCAGGTTAACTCCAATAACATCTTGAAAGTAGTGAAATTGGGGAAGGTATTAAGCATACCCTATTAAAGACTGAATTGCAAGACCCATATCTAAGATGGAATTTCAAAGTCTGAGCCTTTTGCTTATGATATTTAAGAGAAATAATTAAATCTGTACTTAAGAAGCTGGAACCATGGGCATTCATTCCATAGAATCTGCCAATAGTTTTATCTTCCGTTCTGGGAGTTCACTAGATTTGTATCACCTGGTTCTATTTTGACTTTGACTGAGAACTTCTGAAACCCTGCCAATTTTATTTAGCCCAATATGAAAGTTGTCCAAGTTTAGTCCAAGATGGAAGTTGAGGCTGAATCTCAAAATGATTATCATGAGACATCCACAATCATTACCTCTTTAATTAAATTTAATCAAGTAACAACAACCCCCCAAAGGTGTTTTTTCAAAAGGCAACTGTACTGTCTTTGTTTTTCCTTGAAGATGTTTTGCTTCTCATCCAAGAAGCTTCTTCAGTTCTTCAGTTCTTATCCAAGAAGCTTCTTGGATGAGAAATGAACCATCTTCAAGAAAAAACAAAGAAAGTCCAGTTGCTTTTTGAAAAAGCACCTTTGAGACAATCATGACCTCCATAGACATTTAACAATAACAACTTTGCACTAAATTGGTTGACATTTATAGTTCTTTCTGAAGGAGTGATGCTAACTTTCTGATTATGCAGAATTTTAGATGTTTGCCTCCTTTTAATTTTGTGTTTTGAAAAAGTTAATATAATTAGGGATGCTTGTGTGTCAGAATTAGATAAAATTTGAAAAAAAAATGAAATTTGATGAAATTTGAAAAAAAAAATCCACAGTGAATAATTTTTTCAAGAGTGATATTTTGTTTTCTGAGTGATGAAGATAGAAGAAAAAAAATGCAAATTTAGCTGATCGGCATAAGCAAATAAAAAATTCAGACTGTAGACAATAATTTTTGGGAATGAGCAGTAGTGATGGTAGAAACATTTCAAACATGCATAATCCTGAACTATTTCCAAACTACAGCTCTGTGAAGATTTTGCTACAAAATGAAGACAGAAATCCCAAATCTGTCAACTCAAAATACCTCTGGCACCACTACAAAACATCAAAGAGTTACTGATCCCACCCTTGTTTGAATGTGACAATCAATAAAATGAGTTAATCAAATTAAAGCCTAATCTAGGATGGGTGTTCTCTAGAGGTAAAGAAAGATTCCCTAACCATCGTAGTCATTACTAAACTTTCTGGATGCTGAACCTAACACATCTGGAAAGCACTGAGTTAGGGAAGTCTAATCTAATCTACAAAAGTCCAAAGATGGAAGAAAAAACATACCTCATGCCAGTGAGTATGGTATTACCACATCTGGGAGGCCTGTACTCCATTCGAGTATCCAGAGGGAAGACAACTCACTGGAGAAAGAGTGTTTCCAGATGGGTACAGATTGATTCTCTACTAGCTGTGAGGCACCATACTAAAATCTTAAAAGGTCTGCTTCATGTTGGTTAAGTTTGTAAAGATGGCATGAAATAGTTATGGCAGAAGTCAACACAATGAAGCCGAAATGACTGCAGATGCAAATATGTCACAGACTCAAAAGCTGAAATATATCGAGTATTATATGTGCTCAGTAGGAATTGCTTAAAAACAGGCATAAATCTAGCATTAACACTGAGTACCACATTGACAATAAGAAAAATTCTCCACACTCAGAGTTAAATTACAGTAGTGAAAGAACACCGATTACAGTAGTGAAATTACAGTAGTGAAAGAACACGGCCCCCGACCTCCGCTCTTTCCGCGGTGGCCTGAAGACATGGCTTTTTCAGCAAATCTCCTGATCTGCTGGGAGTTTTTAGTTTTAACTGTTGGGGATTTTAATTGGATTATTTAGCATTAATTTATTGTTTTGTTGTTTTATTGTTGTGAGCCACCCTGAGTCCATCGGGAGAAGGGCGGCATATAAATATGAATAAAATAAATAAATAAAATAAAAATAAACACGGCAATAGTCTGGAGCAGACATGTACAGGTCAGCACAGGTGCAGGAAAGGATTATTTAAGGTCCAGACTTAAGGCATTGCATTGTATGTTTTTAAAATCAGAGTTGAGTATAATACACTAAAAAAACAGATTTCCAACCAAACTAACTGAAGAACAATTGGACTTCCGGTTTGCTGTTTGTCCCCGCTGGACGCTCCTTTGGGATCGTCGCACCCACTGCCTGTAAAGAGCCGCCTTTATAGCGGAATGGCGGCTCGAAAAAACTCCGTTTCCATGAGGAAACGGAGATAGAGCAGGCTGGGGTGGGTTGAGTCCTCTGCCTAATCCCAAAAGTTTTTTTTTTACTTTTGGGACGGAGCGGAAGAGACTCCCCGTATCTCCAGCCGATGCTCCGGGCTCTGGGAGATCTCTGCTACACGCAGAGCTAGGGGGCAAAAGCAAGCCTGTAAATTTGTTAAATTAATTAAAGAAGACGTGAGCTGGACCTCTGATCCTGAAGCGCAAGTATTCTTCTTATTTTAGAAAAGTTATTGAAGTTGTTTAAGAAGTGAAAGGAAAAAAGATTTTTAAAATGGCGATTGCTGCTGCGACTGCTGCGGCTTGAAGAGAGGCTGAAAGGGAAAGTCCTTCCGTTTTCTATTACAAAGTAGCGGAATGAATACTTCTGGCCGTAATTGAGGCAAAACCTCACTCTCACTCTTGCTTTTTTTTTCTTTTTTTTTCCCTGGGGATCTGATATTGATCTTGGTTGGAAACAAGCCTTTTTTTTTCTCTCTTTTCCACTAAATCTTGTCTGTGTGGGAAATGGCATCGGGACTCACACAGCTAGACAAACAGGGGGGGGGGAATTTCCCCCATTAATAAATTACACCAACAAGTTGTAACTCTCCAGTGTCAGAAACCTGATTTTAATATAATAGAATTTCTTCTTGAAGAGATTGTAAGAAGGGATGAGATTGTGAACCAGCAACTTGAAAAATTTAAGCAGGAAATTAAAGAAATTGGTGAATTGGTGAAATCAAAGTTTGACTTTTTGAATCGAAAAATTTTAAATACAGCTAATGGTTTATCAGACTTTCTGATTTGGGTGGATGCAAAGACTAAATTATTAGAGTCTAAAATGAAGGAAACTGAGGAGAATTTGGATGACAAGATTCAAAAAATTAAAAAGGATTTGGTAAACATTCAGGATAATAGCTCAGAAGACAAACCTAAAATGGAGGTTGACCAAAAGACTGGTAATGAAGAAAATGTGCAACAGAGGATTGAAAGAGAAGTTTTAATGATTCAATATAATTTTACAGAATATGCAATTAGACTGAGAGGTCTGCAGGAAAATAATAGAGATGACTTAAGGAAAATATCTTCTGAAATTCTGGCTGGGATTTTAAAGGTTCAACCTGATGAAGTGTATTGCAGGATTGATAGAATTCATAGAATAAACTCCTGGTTGGCAAAGCAAAGGCAATTGTCTAGAGATGTGGTGATCTATTTTACAGATAAAGAAATTAGGAATAATATTGTGCAGAACTCTTTTAATTCTACTTTGCAATTTCATGGAAGAAAGATTTGGATTTTTAAGGAGCTCCCGACTAAGATGCTAATGGAGAGGAAGAAATTTGGCTTTCTAGTGACTGAGTTAAAAAAAAGAAATATCCTATTTAGGTGGGATGCCCCAGTTGGTTTAATATTGAGACACCAAGGAGTAAGATATCAACTGAACACTGTTGAAAAAGCGGAAGAATTTTATCAAAAAATTTTAAAAATGAACTTAACATCTTTAGGCACAATACAGGATAAGCAAAAGGAGTTGGAAACAAAAGGAAAATATCAAATTACAGAGGCTGTGGTGGATAAATTGTCTTTGGACTCCTTGGATACCCCAGCTGGACTGTCTATAAATAAGAGAGCAGTGTCATCCGACTCCAATGTGATGAACCATCAAGTCACAGACAAGTGCGCAAATCAACCAGTTGATATACAAGTGATGGAGAAGAAAGATGAGATGATAAAACTAACCCAACAAGACCAACTTATAAAGCAGAATGAAAATCGATCAGCCGATACACAATTGGTAGGCACGAAACGAGGATGGAAATTCAACCCGCAAAAGAAAAAGAAAAGAAATAGATCTTATAGAAACAGCAGTTTCTAAACCAAGCAACAGTGAAGCCAGGGACTTTAAAAAATGAATGAATATCTGAAAAGATATTGGAGGCGAACAATTGTTTAATACTATCCTGAGGATTGTGGCAGATCTCTGTAATGCCATGATTTTGGGATGTGAAAAGAGCCTTACTTTGTTGGATTTGAATTATCTACTCTGGATTTCTTTTACTGGTAAATATATTATAATTATTTTGAGTTACAAGGCAAGAGAGTCATGCTGGGGCATGCAGAAGATCTGGTTGTTACCCATTAGGATGATGGGAATCAACAATCCTGATGAATACCACAACTATAACTATATGGATATAATTATAATGTCACTCGAGTGGTTGTTTTTACTTTTATATATATACGAGTATATCTACTACTGATGGGGGCAGAAGATGATTGAAGATTTTGAACAAACTGTTGCACCAGCATGTTATTTTACCCTATTATGGGTGATGGATTTAACAATCCAGTGGAAAGACACCAAAGAAGATATTATATGGATTATAAATTTAAAGTTATTGTCTTTTTTCTTTTTACAAAATGGAATGCATATATAGATATGTGTATATCTTAGTAAAGTGGGCAGTGGGTTATATTTAGAATTGTATTGCATGATTTTGTAGGAATTGAAGGGTTGAAATAGGTTAGTTTACTGATTGATTAGTCTAAGAAAAAGGATCCTTAAGTCATATATTTAGGGGAGTGGAGGAATTGGATAGAACTGAATAAATGTTAAATTTGGATGTAGGGAGAAGGCCGCTTTAAAATGTTATATTAATATATATAAAAGATTAAATGTTAAATTGTAATAATACACTATAAGTTTAGGGGAGAAGAAAAAGGGCAGATTATCGTAAAAATGGGAGTTATAAGAATAATATGCTAAGGGTCAGTATTCTGAGGAGGGAGTAAGGGAAAGGAAAGATATTATGTATGTAATTAGTTATGAAATAGCCTATTGTTGTGAAGAAGTCACAGGGAGGGATGGGTGGTGATGGGGGGTTAGGGAAGAGGGGGGGAAAGGGGGAAAAACTTGTATTTGAAAACTTTTTCAATAAAAAAAAAACAAGTAGAAGAGAGCATAGAAGCTAAAAAGTAGGGGGTTTTATGTTTCCCCTCACTTCATGAAGTAATTTCTTAAAACACTGAATATTTTCAGTGTTGAATGGAAATACTATAGTTCTACAACCTTCCGGCATGTTTCAAGCAGATTGTGGGCATCAATGGAACAGACTGGAACTTCTCCTCCCAGTCTAAAGCCACTTTTCCAGCCTGATGAGATCTGTTAATGATACAGCTAATATTCACAGGTCTTGATTCATGTTGATACAATCCAAATATTTGTCTTCCCATCAGAGATGGCTGAGGTGAACTGATGGTAATCTAGCTATCTATCTACCATATTTATTTCTGATGCTCTATAGGACTTCTGCTATTTTGCCCAAAGTTCCCCTAGTGCACTCAACATCTCTCCACAGCTCTACACCCTGGTATTTATGGTTTGAAAACAAAAGCAAAATTGCAAATTTTGGCAGACATGGTGTCTGCTATTCAGCCTCAAATTGCTATTGCTATTCAGCATCAAATTACTCATGAAGGTCCAGGTTTGTTTTTGATCACTTTAGTAGGAATCTTGTTTCAACTCAGGCAGCCACAAAATATCTCCAAGACAACAGGGTTCAGCTTGGAATCTGGGATGCAATAAAAAAGAAATGCACAAATTCCTATTTTAAACCATTCTGTTTTCCTACCAGGTTCTTCAGTATCTTTTGATGGAAAAAAAGTGAGCACAAAAGTCAGGCAGGCATGAGGCATAAGGAATAGATTCTAAAATTACACAGGAAAGAGGGAAATAATTGTGCTGCTGTATCTTTATAGTCTTCAAGAGTCATAGATAACTCAAGAATGTCTTTGCCTTTACAAAAAAACTGTTATGACCTCCACTACAAATTTCTTCTACTATTTTCCACTAGCAGATAATCTAGTTTAAGAGAGTGCTTCTAACATCTGAAGCTTTTTCAGGTGAGAAGAGAAAGCAAATTATGTTCCCGGAGCTCTACCCCCATCCAATTGATTAGGGAGCCTGTGGGAAAGGACTGAAAGGACCAGTTCCTTCCTTTTCTCTTTCTTAGGCCAACCACTATTACATTGTGCCTTCCAATAGGCAAGCGATCAAAACTAACTTGAAAAAGAGCCAGCATGACAAAAATGTATCATCTTGATTCTATCCCTCTGTTAATACAACCTAGGATTGCATTTGCTTTTTTGGCTGCTGCTACATACTGCCAGACATATTTAAATGACGGTCCACTTATTTAAGAGATTGTCTTCAAGATTCCTCTCACAGTTACTGCTATTGAGCCAGGTTTCACTTAATCTGCACTTGTACATTTGGTTTTTCTTGCCTAAGTGTAAACCTTACTTTTAAAACATAATTGAATTAAACCATCATCATACCATCATACCATCATCATACCCCATCTGTTTCCCACTCATCTTTTATTTCCAATGCTGACCCTTTTCCAGCCACTCCTTGGTCAAACTATTCCTTAGCATCTACTGTAGTGCTACATCCTTCATCACTTCACTACAGCAACAAAGAATCTTATTACATCTTAAAGAGTAATATATCAGGACTGCTACCATCTCATATTTACTTTCTGCAGTAGAAATTCAGTTCCAGAAATCCCCCTTTTACATGTTGTAAACTTCCAGATGGGGACAGAACATTTGAAAAAAGAATGATTGTTTGATTCTATGGAAATTTAATTGCTTTGAAACAAAACTTTAGAAGACTTTAACTGAAGGTAGGGTTTTTTTCCAGTGGTAATTTTAATCTTCAAAATTTGGTCAATGTGAGAATTTCCACCATTAGGAATTAAGGCATTTGGGATCATCTAGGCAGTTCTTTTAATTTAGACCCTATCTTTAATAACGAAATGTAATTCACAAGAGTCCCTTAGAGAGATAAAGCCAGAAGTCCCAGAAGTCCTCTTTACTTCTTTTTTTCTATAGCACTGAATTTTTCCTGCTCCTTCCCTTAGTGGACCAATCATTTTCTTGTTTCTTCCATGTTGAAAGAAACATTTTCATTATTGGTATTGGTATTTGTTTCAAGTCTTAGTTCATTCTTAGCCTTAGTTTCCTGACTTCATCCTTGCAGATTTGGGATATTTGCTGGTAATCCGTTTTAGCTATATTTTTATACCTTTTCCATTTTTAGGCAGAAGAGGGGATCCTTGTTTGAGAATGAAAACAAGTAAATAACTAGGTTGGCTTCCTCTACTGCTGACTCCCCTGGTTTGCCTTTACAGTTTGAGTTACTTTTGGAAGATTTTGATTTCTTTGCCCTGAGTAGACATTTGTAGTTTTCCCAATTTTCCTTTCATGAATACTTTATTTCATATTGTAAATTGACACTGATCTGCTAAGGTGAAGTCTAAGAATCAAGAACAACAGATGGAATTCTTTCCGGGTAGGTTTTTTTAAATTGATGTTTGCTTACAGACAAAATCTTGCCTGACTAAAGCAACTATCTGCACACCTGTAGTTATACTCTGTGAATTGCTAGGAAGGGGTCGCCTTTGCCCTCTTCCTGACTACCAGACATTTCAAGCTCCATTGCCTCTTTGCCATTTGGAAGGCAGCCCCTCCTGGGATTACAGACTGCATTCCACCACATCTAGACTCTGTTCTGTTATTTTTGATTCTGACTGTTTTTCTTTCCAGAACTGGTGCATTCTTTTCTGATATTTTCTTCTATTTGGACTTATTTGTAATAACAGATAATTATTTGTTATCGATCTTTGTATATTTGTGATGGGTAAACAATTTTTCTTCGACTATCATTATTGTTATTATTCAACTTTACTGCCTAAGTGAGGAATATTCTTCTTTAAATTAATATTACGCTGTACACATCTCTGACTTTTATTTAACAAAATGATGGAAGCTCAGGATTCTATAAAGAATATACAGGCCACTGACTGTAACATGTATTTCAGTTTCAAAACATCATAATATTTTCACCTTAACTTTATTTGTTTCAATTTCTTCCTGTTCCAAACCATGAAAAACATTTTAAAATATGAAGTCATTATAAATATTGCCTTGGAGATTGATCAGTTCCCAACTCAGAGTAGTACTTAAAAATTCAGGGTATTTGCAATTAAATAATAGACAGAAAATTCAATGCTGAGTTTGTCCTAATAATAATAACCTAATACAAAATGAGTATTTGTTTATACAATGAGCAATTTCCTAAGATTTCTGCTATATTTACTGCTTATACAAATGAAAGTAGAACCAGAGACCTAGAAAATGAAATCTGATCCTGATCAGCAAAAATGGAATACTGATAGGTGACACCTAACAGCTGAGAAGGAACTGAAAGCAACCAGATGGAGATCAGCTGTTCAGAGGAGAATGAGGGGCTTCAGGCTGCCTGGGTATATATGCATGAGAGAGAGAAAAAGAAAGAAAGGGGACAGCTGTCTCCAAGAGGATTGGTGGAAGGAATATTATGGAGCAGGTATAGCCATTTTAATAATGCTTTCTTAAATACCTCATTCAGTTATTCAACACATTCTGAATTATACTGGTTTTGTACAGGTTGCATTTCATAGGAATTGACAGGTAAAATGTTTAGCTGATGCTGGGTTCAAACAGGAAGATGCTCCATCATGGAGATTTTCAAGAAAAGATTGGACATTCATTTGTCTGGGATGGTATAAGACAACCTCCAATCTGTGGACCAGTACCAGTCAACGGCTATTCTGCCCCAGCTCTGGATTCCCAAGGATTGTGACACACACCAACAGTCCTTATCAAAGTTATAACGTACCAAGAATAAACAAAGTCCAGCAAAGGTTGGCAACCAGCCCAGAAAACAAGATACGATAAGACACTCACTCTCCAAAATGCTCTGTAATAATTACACGTTGTTTCCAGCAAGAAATTACTAACTGCGTGCGACTTAAATAGGCTAAGAGAGTGGCCAATTATCCTGAAACCTTACTCTTGAGGAGATCTCCTCCTCCTGAGTAGCCACTCCTGCCTTTTGGCAGCCCTGCGTGCTCGAGTATTGAGGAGAGGCTCCTCAAATTTGTTCTCTCCACTTGAAGGAGCCTCTGGAGGTTCTGAAGGCTCTGGCTGAGTCTCTGCCTCTGGCACCACATCCTCTTCAGCCTCCTCGCTGTTCAACGTGAGCGCTGGTTGCGCAGGCTGCCGGCGTGACCCCACACCAGCCTCCTCGTCGTTGGGATCAGCCACAATCTGTGCAGGCCGCTGGCAGGCCACAACAATGGCCTGTTAAGGAACTAGTCCTCACAAGTGGTGGATTTGCGAGCAAAGCTTAATCTCCGAATGTGCAGGTTCTAGGTTGTAAGCGAAACCATCTTCCTCCCCCACCCCCAGTCTGTGAAAGACCATTTTTCTTCTGAAACTGATCCCTAGTGCCAGAAAGGTTGAAGGTCGCTGCTCTAAAGTCTCCTGCCTTGGGCAGGGGGTTGAATAAGAATGCCCCTTCCACCCTTATGATTCTATGGGAAACGATCTGGATACTAGTGACCACATAAGGTAGACAGATTTTTTTTGAAGTCGTCCAATGGTGCCACTGGCCACTGTAATTGGCTCCATCCATCTTGCTGATGGTCATCCTCTTCCACCCTTCCCAGCATTAGAGCCTTTTCCAAAGAACTGGGAATAGTGGTGAAGCAAAGGACAATATATAGGCTGTGAATGAAGGTAAAGTTATGGGCATATGGCCAGAACTTATTTGAACCATGATTAAGTGGGGGCACAGCCCAAGGCTGCAGAGCTAGCAGCTTCATACAAACTTTTAAAGGTGCTTTTAATTTCTAACATTGTCCATGCTTGCTCAGAAACTAATCCCACTGAGTTCAATAGGCTTAACTCTCTAAGTATTGCACGAGAGTGCAACTTCTGCTTTGAACCCTTCACCAGAAATGCATTATTTATTTTATTTATCTTCTCCATAATAGTTGATTTGTCAAATTGAAATGCAAACCATCGGTTCAGGAAAGCTTTATATAGTTGTCTCTGAGCCTTCCTTTCAATCTTTTCCTACACTGAATCTGCAAAGACAGAGTCTAATTTTACTACATTGTTACTGCTGTCTGAATGGGTAATGCCAGAAAAAAGTAGTCAGATCTTGAAAGTGGAACTACACAGACTGCAGAAACCACAGAGCCACAAACAGCAGGTTACACAAGATTAACATCTGAATTCTGAAGACCTATCAATAAGGTAGCCTTTTTAAAAACCTGACAGCCAGTACCAGCCTTGATATTGCAGATACTACAACTCCAGTAGAAGTCTGAATGGCAGATAGATTCACAAAGAGTATTTTGTGAATATTTTCAGCTTTCTTGTTCATTACAATTCATAATCCCAATGGCCAACTGTGATTATTAATAGCTTTATTTCTTCCTTTTTCATCACAGTTTATTTGCCTTCATCATCATTAAATCTTTGATTTTGCATTCTGAATCCTTCTCTAATGGCAGTTAGAAATCCTAGTCATGCCAGACCATCTGTTTTCTCCTTTCTTAGTCATGAAGAATTCACAGGCAACCTTCTTTCTACATTGACTCCCCACCATGTGAAGAATTCATTCCCAAATTGGATCGACTGGTTATGGGAACAGCTCTCAGGTGGAGGTCCACATTAGTAACAGATTTAAAGAGTTTTAAAAAACCATAAAATAATTCTCAGAAAATTAAGGGGGTTTGTTGTTGAAATCCAGAAAGTGATACTTTGGCCTCCCACAGTCTTCTTAGATGAATATAAGTCCCTTCTCAGAGAGATCCTGGTTTAAAACAGCAACATAAATTTAAGACTTATTACATTATTTTGAGTTAACTGGTTTATTAATCTCAGTGGACTGAAAATATGAACAGGATGCACTAGGAGATGGAAAATTGCTAGCAAAAAATATTTTCAGTGTAGTCATTGAATATAAAGTGGGAATCAGGGAGGCCAAATAAAGGTTTCTTACGTTCTCACATTATTTGCCTGCAGGATAGAGGCCTCTTCACTGAAGGTTACAGACTGTAATCTGCTCGTCCAATGCAGATTAGTAGGGTTTTCTTTTTCTTTTTGCTTTTACTTCCCACTCTTGTGTTGAAAGAAGGAGTCACCTACTTAGTTGGTTTCGGTGACTAAGGGATGTTAGTACATAAATGTTCCAAATATGATAATCACCACCAGCTGGAAATTTTACGGGGAAAAAATTAACTCTACAATGTTCACTTTTGTGCCAAAACTTTTAGCAGCTATAAATTCAGAGATTCAAATTTCATATTTGTCCATCTAAGCAACAAAAAGATCCATTTTTATGCACAATTTGATATTTGTCTGAACTAATTGTGTTTTTCAGAGATTGAATCACTTCTAACTGTTCCTTACCTGAGCCACATCATTTCACCAGGCCTGCTTCTCTGAATCTTTATAAGCCTATTCTTATGTGATCAGTCATACAACCTAGCCCCCTTGTCTTCCGTCTGTATCAGTTTTGATTGCCTTCCATTTTTCAAAATATTAGGGCTTTCTCCAATGGCTGTTGCCTTCACATCATGTTTTCAAAATGTGTGATATTTAGTTTCATTATTACTGCTTCCTGTGTTTTTTCAATTTTTTTTCCCAGAAGCACAATTTAAAGGCATCAGTTATTTATTTATCTTTCTGATGGTCCAACTTTCACAGCCATATTACAAGTGAAAAAAACATAGCCTTTGTAATACAGTGAAAAGTAATGCACTCATCAACAAGAATCCAGAAAATATATCCAGAAAAGGAAAGCAAAGAATTTGATCATGCAACATATTAATATTTGAATTCTGATATGGAAAATATTTTTTAAAAAAACATAGTTCTATGTTAAGAATAACAAAATAGATCAAATACTAGATAGATCAAAAAAATGAAAAGGAAATGCTATATAAGGCCACTAGATGGTGGTGTAATATAACAGAAAAATGAAAAATATAGTTTATAAATATATTACGTAAATAAATGTGGGAAACAAATGTTTCAGAAATAGTTATTAAAATGTGCTATAAAAAGGAAAAGCAGCACATCTGAGACTTTGTCAAATGACAGCAAAAGGTTTTCAATTGCATGTACAGGAGTCATGGGTGTCCAAATGGATGTCAAGAGGATATGCTTGAAACATGTATGACATATTTATCTTGTAACTGTCATGACTTACATGCTTATGTTGGCCTTCAGGACACAAGTGGATAATGGCAGTATTTGCACAATGACATTACCACATGCATTGCTATCTTAACATTATCACAATCTTCTGTTGACACAGCGATGGGAATTTCCAATGGTTGGCTCTTTTGTTGATATGTAGTTATGTATTATTAATAGATCTCTGTTAGATGCTTGACTTAAGAGGTGACTTGAATAGTATTTTAAATGCAAGAGGATTTAATGTCTCAGTAATATTCAGTATTATTATTTTATGAAAAAGATATTACCGGTATTATTATCAAGGTTCTTCACAATCAGTCAGATGTTTAGACTAGATGTGGCATTTTTGTCCACCTACCAAGTCCTACCAAATCCCATCTACTACCTGGGTTGATTTGATGATTTTGTCTATTGTTGTTGTTGTTGTTGTTAAAATGAAGGTGGCTAATGAAAGCTGTTGATTGCTCATTATAAATTATTGCTTTTTCCTGAAAATGCAGAAATTGTAAAAGGACTGAAGAACTAATATACTGCAAAAAAACCCAGTGAGTAAAGTGATTGTAGACAAAAATTTCACTGTTCTATTGTTATTTTATAGCATTATTATGTTATGACCTATGGTTTCAATAATACATTTATTTACATAGTTACAGACAGATGATAGCTAGATAGAAAATAACTGAAGCAGGCAATTGGGCTTTATTGAAAGCGTAGAGAAAAATCTAAAAACAAGCAGAATGATAAATATAGGAAATTGAAACATGATAGTGCTTATTTTTTTCTGAAGGAAAAGGTGGAAGCTGAGAGGCACGGAGTTCAAATGGGAAATGAAGCTCCCCCCACCTCTTGGAACATATTAATAAGAGAGAAATCCCTCCCTCCATAAAGGAATGACAATATCAATTTTAATACATTTTCTCTTTTATAAGTACAAGAGTATAGTTGGCTACTGAGGTAGGTTGCAGCATTTCCCTTGCTATCTTTATCTTCCCAAATCAGCCCTTCCTATCCAGTTTTGAAACTTAGTATTGAAATTCATTTGTCCACTCTCACATCAGATTTTTCAATAGTTTCCATTGTCTTAAAATCCAATGACAGATTTTTGTAATTAGATATCATATTTTGGGGGATTGAAAGTATACAGTGACAGAAATCATACAAAGGATTGTGTGCCTATGACAAAGTATCCCTTCCCATGTTGGACTCTGGCCCTACGCACTATTGATATGAGGCCACAATCTCTTTGCATAGAATTAATTTGGCCCCTGAGACAAAACTGGTTTCCTTTCCCTTCCCATCTGCCTTCTCTCTCTACAATTCTTTTTGATTAAAAGCTGTGGCCTTTGCAAAGCTCAAATGATCAGATGAATGATTCCTCGTCTGAAATATAAAGCAGTGATATCCTCGTATATATGTTACGCTAAATTAATAATGTAGCAAAAAGCAACATTTCAAAGCATCCTTGAAATTTAAATAAAGAGTCCTGGCCCTGAGCAGTCAGATGGAGCCAGGGTAGAGCTGGAGGTAACCATGTATTTTGGAATATTTTCACAGAATGTTAAATCATAGAAAACCACTTGTCTCCAGTGTAAGATCACAACATGACTCCCCCGTAATGAATTCTTTACCTTGGCTGTTCTCCTACTCTTTCTCAAACAGCAACTCTCTCTCTCTCTCTTTCTGCCTTTCGTCCTAGCATGGGAACATATGGTAATATTTGAAATGTAATTTAGGCCTTGTTGCCCACACCTGCACAGACCTCCAAGTCACTGAGCCGTATTCATGCACACTGAAGTCATGCTCTGATACTATAGTGTCAATTGAGTTTGCTCATTTTTCTTCCAACACAAGCCAAAAGCTCTAGCATGCTGATTTCACATAAGTTCCATTTGAATCTGTAATTTATTAAATGTATTTTAAGACAAAATTTTGCTAGACACTGCATCATTCATATTCAGAGCTAACCAACTATTGATTTTGGAGTAATGCAATAAAGAAACAACTCAAGTTTGGAGAAAAGGTGATTGACCCTTACTTTATAATATAGAAGAATGTGCTGAATTCCTTAGAAAAAGGGCTGTGACATTACAGTCAAGATATTTTCTGTCTTATTGTTATGTTGTAAGCCACCCGGAATCAATTTTGAGATAGAGGGCACTAAATTTAAATAGATCAATAAAAATATGCAGACATTATACAAAATATGCAAACTGAAATAATATAATCATAACAAATATATCTACAGGTAGTCCTTGATTTATGACCACAATTGAGTCCAAAATTTATATTGTTAAACAACACAGTCCTGAAGTGAATTTTGCCCCATTTTACGACATTTTTTGCCACAGTTATTAAGTAAATCACTGCAGTTGTTAAGTTAGTAACACGGTTGTGAAATAAATCTGGCTTCCCTATTGACTTTGCTTGTCAGAACGTCACAAAAAGGTGATCATATGACCACAGAACACTACAGCCATCATAAATATGAATCAGTTGCCAAGCACCTGAATTTTGATCATGTGACCATGGAGATGCTGCAATGGTCGTAAATGTGAAAAACAGTCAAAAGTCACTTTGTTCAGTGCTGTTGTAGCTTCAAACAGTCACTAAATGAATGGTTGTAAGTCGAGGACTACCTGTATTTAATTATGCATCTGTCTAGTTCATATGAAAAGAAGATGAGTGAATAAGAGGCCAGATGCTAAACTCACGTTTCCATACAATTATCCTTTGTTTCCTTGCCTGCCTTCAAAGCTAAATCTGTGCTTTCTTTTTAAATAAATGCAGCAGATACGCAATTAAATATTGCTATAATTTGATTCAGGGTGACCCCAACTTTGCAGGTGGCATAACAACAATATAAAAAGCTTTTGAGTTCCAAGTTACTGCTGAACAGAAAATCCCCTGCTATAGCATGTCCAATAGGTTATTCGCAAACGTCTGATTAACAAATATGTGTACTAGAGCATTTCCATGACAATCTAATTCATATTTATTGGGCCAGAGATTTCTGTACTCACTTCTTTTGAATCACTTTTTAAATCACATACCCAGTTGCATATTATCCTTTTTGTAATCAGCTTCCTTTTGTGGAGTGACTCATAAATTTCCTATTCTGAATATAGCTTAACGCAGTTGACCTCTTGTGAATCTAAAGAATATCCCTAGCAGCCTAATGCATTGCGATGACGTCTTTTATGATCTTAAACTCAACACAATCATATAAAGGGTATATTCATGAAACATCCTCATGACTGCATCTTTTTTGTATTCCCACAGAAGCAAACTAATTATTCTGTTCAGGTAGTCCTCAACTTATTACTGTAATTGACCTAGAATTATGGTCATAAGTCATGTCAGTCATTAAGTGAGACCTTGACCTTTAATGACCTTTTTTGCAGAGGTCATTAAGTGAACATTGTGGTTGGTAAGCAATTGCATTGTTTGCAATGGGTTTTTTCTGGGGGTGGAAGTTAGAAGTAAATGCCAGTTTCCAGCATGGTAAATCACGATTATGTGACTGCTGGATGCTGCAAATGGCCATAAATATGGGTTGGTTGTTGAATGTCAAAAATGCAACCATCTGACTGCAGGTGGGGCCCAACTTCAAATCAAGGCTGTAAGTAGTTCTGGGGAACTAACTTGGAACTTTTACTAATCAACCACCCATAGATCAAAGACTTCCTATATTAGCTTTCTTGTTTTGTATCTTAATCTATGCCTGTGCGATATATTGATCAACAAAGATAAACCAATTTAAACTTAAAACAATTTGAAATGATTAAAAAAAGCCATGTATATACTTTATATAGATGTAAGAATTTAATTCTTTAAAGCTACATTCAGTCATGAAAGGATTGAACCTTTTTTTATTTTTTTACAGAACATCAGATTGGATTGTTGTTTAGAGTCTGCAAAAGAATTGGAGGTTTGGAAGAAAAAAAACATTAAAAGATTTATCATAAGCATAGACACTGCAACCTCCCACATAGATGGCTTCTGTTCATATGCTGCTTACTGCTCTCCTGCTCCATTGAAAGATATCAGAAAAGGAATGAGCTATTCAGAACTTCTGAGATTGGCAGCTGAATTTTATTTTAATGTTACTGATAGGCTCATGTTTTCTGAATCAGAAAGCAATAAAGAAGGATGCAAGATCATCCACATTATGGCCCATGTAATACAGAAAAATATAGATCAGGTGAGACATCCTTTAAAAAAAATTTCAACAGAATAAAAGCAATTGAGATTTTGAATTGAAGAGGAAAAGAATTGGGAAAAGTAACAAAAAAGTGAAAAAGTAAAGAACGAAAAAAGTAACAAAAAGTAGCTTCCAATTTTTCTAACAGCAATTATACATACATTTATATTTTACCTTATCTCTGTAAGGTTATATTATAATTTCTTTCTTTCTATAATTTACACTTTTGAATAAATCCAGAAACCACCAGTTCATTTTTTTTCTATTTCAGCAAAAGTGGTCTCAAGTCACTAATAATAACGCTTTATTTTCCCAGCAGCACTAAGAAACAGAAGGGCCTTCAACAAGTTAGGTTGATCAGTACAGTAATGCATATGAAGTTTGGACAAATTAAGGAGGCCATGTGAATATAGTGACCTTAGTTGCTTGAAAAAAATAAAGGATAGGCCTGAAAAAAGGTAAATCTGAATTAGACTGATAAGGATAAAAAGTTACTTCGTTATAAATTTGCTTTACAAGAAAATTTAAGAGCAAACTCAAGAAATAAATCTAAAGTACAGCTTTCTTAAATAAAGGACTTGTCTTTATAATACAGAACGTATGATCACTGTAGATACAGGCAACAGAATTTGGGGATATTGTTTGTGATAAATGGATCAAAAGCACTTTCTGTCCACACTTGTTTTGCTAAAGGAATTGAAAATCCAGATACAGGTAGTCCTTGAATTATGACCACAACTGAGCCCAAAATTTCTGTTGCTAAGCAAGACATTTGTTAAGTGAAATTTGCCCCATTTTATGACCTTTCTTGCCATAGTTAAGTGAATCACTGCTGTTGTTAAAATAATAACACAGTTGTTAAGTGAATCTGGCTTCCCCATTGACTTTGCTTGTCAGAAAATTTGCAATAGATGATTACATGACTCTGGGATGCTGCAACTGTCATAAATATGACAGTGTGATCATGTGACCATAGGGATGCTACAACAGTCGCAAGGGTGAAAAACGGTCATAAGTCACTTTTTTCAGCACTGTTGTAAGTTTCAACGGTCACTAAACAAATTGTTATAAGTCGAGGACTATCTATACATCGAAATTCCCCCTCCCCAAAAGTGGGAGAGTTGGGAAAAAGTTGAGAAGCCACAAGCAGACATACATTGTTTCCTGAACTCACTGACTGACCCAATCATGCCCATTCCAGAGAAAAGTGCAAGCTGGCAGAAGATGCTGATTTGATGTGTCTCCCACTTTGAACAGATCCAATGGTGGGATTCAAATAATTTAACAACCGGTTCTCTGCCCTAATGATTTTTTTTCCAACAACCAGTTCACCAAACTGCTCAGAAGGTTAACAACCAGTTCTCCCGAAGTGGTGCGAACTGGCTGAATCCCACCACTGAATAGATCCCATTAAAATAAATCTGACATCAAATAAATATTTGACGACAGTACGCTGTTCATTAAGTACCTATGTAGTTTAAGGAAAAAAATAGATAAATATTTTTAAAAAAAATTGCAAAAAACTCAAAAGGAGCTGGAGGATTTATGCAGTGGAGCCCTTAAAAATGTGAAAAGAATCTGTAAGAAGCTTAAAAGGTAGTAATTCTAAAGAAAAAAAATGTAAACCCTCCCCCCCCCCCCCCTAATATTTATAATGCATGACTTCGGGGTGATTCATTTTCAGTACTTATTTTAGCATCCATGCCTTGAGGCATCGCCCATCGCCCATAGTCGGCTGCTAATAGGAGACCCCTTCCAGACAGACTTATCGGGTCATGGCAACAGGCCCATATTCGAACGCTAGGCTTCTCGGTTGCCTTGGCGACCGAAGCCGCGCGGAGGCGCGTTCCCGCGCATGCGCAGGAGGACGGCCTCGTGACGATTGCCAAGGCAACCGGTCTTGTCCCACTCTTTTCGATGGCTCCCAAGCGACCCAAGAGCGGGGCTGGCGGAGGGGCTTCTGGTCCCCCAGGGGCAGGCGTCAAGAACTGGGAAGCGGGGCTTGTGGCGGTCCGCTTGGAAGAGGTGCGTTGGCAGTAGTGGAGGGAGGCACACGTTGGTCCTCGCCTCAGGAAAAGAGGTGGACCTGTTTCACGGGATGTGGTCGATCTCAGTGTTTGCAAGTGGGGGTGGGGGAGGAAGTCCTATATCTATATGCATCGCAGATTGGGACCAGATATACTTTGAGTCTTTCTCTGCTTGGCAGCATGGTCCCTAAGGTGGCTTGTGGGTTTGCCCTCAAGAAATTGCAACTCAAGACAACCCTCCGCACCAGGAGATGAAGCCACCTTGAACCTGGTGTATCTTAAAAGAAAAATCTCCTTCAATCAAATCCAAGTCCTGGTGGATACAACTATGCACTTTTCTTGGCGTCAATAGGAAATAATTTTCCATTGTCTTGTTTGGGGATGTTTTTTCCACTTCATCTCCTAGCCTGAGATTTTCTACTGGTCAATTTACCAGACCCAGATTTGCTGAGCTTCCAAGCCTAAAGGGCTAATTAGAATTTCCATGTAGTTCCCTTTTTTATAATACATGGATTGTACTTCAGCCTGTGTGATAGGCTGACAGTTCTCAAAATGAAAGAGAATTAGTTCACTATATTAGAGTACATTAATAGCTTACGTATTTTGAAAGCAGAGGGGGAGGTTATGGACATGAACATTGTAAGTAACTATAGAGGTAGTCCTCGACTCACAGCAGCTCATTTAGTGACCGTTCAAAGTTACAATAGCTTTGAAAAAAGTGACACATGATCGTTTTTCACACTTAGAACCTTTCTAGTGTCCCTGAGGTCATATGATCAAAGTTCAGGCGCTTGGCAACTGGTTCATATTTATGAGGTTGCAGTGTCCTGGGGACATGTGATCACTTTTTGCAACCTTCTGACAAGCAAAGTCAAGCCAGAGTCACTTAACAACTATGTCACTAACTTAACAACTTCAGTGATTCACTTAATAATTGGGGCAAGAAAGGTTGTAAAATGGGGCAAAATTCACTTAACAAATGTCTCATTTAACAACATAAATTTTGGACTCAATTGTGGTTGTAAGTCGAGGACTAATTGTATTGGGTCATTTTCTTTGTAGAGAGGAGGGGAGGGGAGGACAGGACCTTGGAAGTCTTCTAGTCAAACCCCTGCTCGAGCAGGAGTCCCTATACCATTTCTGACAAGTGGTTGTCCAGTCTCTTCTTGAAAGCCTCCAGTGATGAAGCTGGTTAACTATTCTCAATGTCAGAAAACTTATCCTGATTTCTAGGTTGAATCTCTCCTTGATCAGTTTCCATCCATTGTTCCTTGTCTGGCCTTCGGGTGCTTTGGAAAATAGGTTGTCCCCCTCTTCTCTGTGACAGCCCCTCAAATATTAGAATGCCGCTATCATGTCACCCCTGGTTCTTCTCTTCACTAGACTGTCCATGCCTCGTTCTTATAACAGTTCTTCATATGTTTTCGCCTCCACGAAACTCATATTGCTCTTCTCTGTACTCTTTCTAGAATCTCAACATCTTTCTTATAGTGTGGAGACCAAAACTAGATGCAGTATTCTAGTGTGACCTTACTAAGGCTTTATAGAGCGGTACTATTACCTCACATGATCTTGATTCAATCCCTTTGTTAATGCAATTTAGGATTGCATTGGCTTTTTTGACTGTGGCCACACACTGTTGATTCATATTTAACTGATTGACCACTAGGTCTCCTAGATCCCTCTCACAATTACTGCTATAAAGCCAGGTTTCACCTAATTTATACGTGTGCTTTTGGTTTTTCTTGCCTAAGTGTAAGACTTTACTTTTCTCTATGTTGAATTTCATTTTGTTAGATAGGGCCCAATGTTCAAGTCTGTCGAGATCCATTTGGATCTTGAATTTAACATTTTGGGTGTTGGCTATTCCTGCCTGTTTAGTGCCATCTGCAAATTTGATGAGTTCCCCTTTTATTCTCTCATTTATGAAGATTTATTCTCTCATTTATGAAGAGTACTGGGCCTAAGACAGAACTTTGTGGTACCCCACTGCTTACTTCCCTCCATGTAGATATAGTACCATTAAGGATGACTCGTTGAGTATGGTTTGTCATCTGGTGGTGATGCTATCTATCCCATTTGTATACAATAAGTATAACTGTAACGATAACTGTAGCCAATAACTGTAACTATTGATCTTGTGCTTATACATTTGTTTTTTGATACATGTGTGTCAAATTTATGAGGCCAGAATGTATGGTCTATCCTTTCTCCAGGAGAGTCCCACAGATACAACTTTTAGATGATATAGAGGAGTCACAGAACATATGTAGCCATTCGTTGAGTATGTAGTATGTAATCCAGTCTGTAATCCAGTCTGTAATTCAGTTTTATCATTAGATAGACATATCTGTTCAATTTTAATGAGTTGTACATCTAATCAGGTAACTTTATTATTTTGTTTATGGAAAATAAGAAATAAACCAAATTAACAATAATATAGTATGTGTGTATAGTATAATATAGTATGTATGTATGCAGTGGTGAAATCCTGCCGGTTCTGTCTGGCTCGCATGAGCTGATAGTGTCGGTGGTGCGTGGTTTGGCAAATCGGTGGCAGCAGTGTGAGGCTTCGTCCACCTGCCCAGACATCATTACTTCCTGGTTTTTAACCCTCTACACATGCACAAAGCCTTCTGCGCATGCACAGAGAGTCAAAAATCAGACATGAGGATGACACAGCAGCCCGCACACTTTTGAACCGGTAGGGAAGGTAGGTAGATTTCACCCCTGTGTGTATGATATAGATCCGTGATGGTGAACCTATGGCACGCGTGCCACAGGTGGCATGCAGAGCCATATCTGTGGGCACGCGAGCGTTGTCCTAGCTGAGCTCCAGCGTGCATGTGTGCGTTGGCCAGCTAATTTTCAGACCTTCCAGTCCCACTGGAAGTTCGGAAACTGGCCGTTTCCTGCCTCCAGAGGGCCTCCAGGGGGTGGGGAAAGGCCATTTTCGCCCTCCCAAGGCTCCAAGAAAGGGCGAAAAACAGGCCTACCTGGCCACTGTGCCATCACGTGCCAAAAGCGGCGGGAGCATGGAGGGACAGGGCACATTGAATTATGGATGCGGGCACATACATGCATGACCCCCCTCGTTCCCCCCACTTTTGGCACGCGACAGCAAAAAGGTTAGCCATCACTGGTATAGATAATTAAAATTACAGCTGTTAATATATAGCATTTTAGATTCAAAGTTCACTGTGTCTGATATAGCAAAAGCGAAGATACTTATAAACAAAGAATATAACTCAGATCAAACAAAAGAAACAATGCATTAGTCATTATTTAATGATTTATCATTTCATAGCTGGTATTCCATTTGTCCTTTAGTCTCTTATGATCTCAATTATATACATTATTAATGCTTATAACTTCTACAGGCACATTTATCTAAAATTTGTTTTATTTATTTGGGCAAATATATCTGTATCTTACCGAATAACATTATAGAATAATATTTGGTTAGGATAAATAGTAGGAAGAGCTAGTAGATTTAGTATATAGTATAATATTGCCACCTAGTGGTAGAGGGCAATTGCATATAAAGAAACTTAATTTCTGAGCATGGAAAAATAAAATAAAAGAGAAGGGATGCCTTTATCCTTCCTTCCTTCCTTCCTTCCTTCCTTCCTTCCTTCCTTCCTTCCTTCCTTCCTTCTTTCTTTTCTTTTCTTTTCTTTTCTTTTCTTTTCTTTTCTTTTCTTTTCTTTTCTTCCTTTTCAATTTACGTAGCTGCCCTCTTACATATGTGACTGTGAATGGCTTACAGAATTAAAATCACAAAAAACAATACAAAATAACAAAAACGCCATTTAAACATTAAAATTATTGAAGCCATTAAAAACATAATCTGAGCAAAGGACAATCAGTATCTTTAACAGTACAGTCGTTTTGCAGAGTCCATACCACCACTACCGGATTCCCAGGCCAGATGATAAAGCCATGTTCTTTAGGGCTTTCCGGAAGGCTACTGAGGTCAGGGACAATCTGAATCTGAGGAAATTATGTTCCAGAGGGCTGGTGCCATGGTAGAAAAGGGTTTTCCTTTTGGGCCCATTGACATGACATTAATTTGTGGACAGGACCCACAATATGTCGACTGGCGGCCCCCAGGGGGAGAGCCTTTTCTGTGAGGGCACCCACCATCTGGAACGAGCTCCCCCCAGAGATACAGAAGATTCCGGATCTGTGCACTTTCCGCCGTGCCCTCAAAACATTCCTGTTTCAGCAGGCCGGCCTGGCCTAACTTTCCCTTTATATTGCTTTTGATTTTGTTTTAAACTGGGATGTCTTGAATTATCTAGGACCAGAGTGTTTAGTATATTTTAATTGGTTTTTAACGTTTGTATTACATGTATTTTTATCGTTCGCTATTCACCGCCCTGAGTCCCTCAGGAATAGGGCGGTATATAAATTTAATAAATAAATAAAATAAATAAATAAATATGTTCTTTCTGATGAACTTGATGGATCAGATAGATGGGATGGGAAAGAAGCGCTCCTCAAATAACCCAATCTCATGTCACATAGGGCTTTATAACTCGTTATCAGCACTTTTAATGGTTTAATTGCTGTTTTTGTTTTGAATCAGGAAAATTGGATTCCCAGTACTGCCTTTGTTGTTGGGAGCAAACTTGAGGATGAACTTCACATAAAGGCACTAACTCTGGCTGTGCAGGTGCCACAAAGGAAACTCTTCAGTGTGGTTTCTTGGGAAGAATTATTAGCACAGGTATATTGTATTATAACTGTGGAGCAATTATATTAGAGCGGAGTCTAAAAGTAGGGTGCAGTTTTACTTATAATTCAGGATGATATCTGAGAAACACTATTTGTTGCCAGATAATTTTGATCTGAATATAGCAAAGAGAATTGGCCCTAGAAGAGGCTCTTCTATGCTTGCAGTTGATGATAGGAGGAAAAAAAATCAGATTTGAAGATGACATAAGTGTTTATCACATAATTTTGTACAGTTTCATTGTATTGCATCAAATGCTGATAACATCATATAACTGCAAGGCAATATCTTTCCAGATACCTTCACACAAATATATATCCATCTGCCTTCACAAAGTTTACATGTGTTATTGCATATAGGACAAGCCTGAACTCAGTCTCTTAAAAATATATAATCATTGTACTCTTTGGTTTCTTATAAACATCTTTTGAAAGATGTTTATTTTTATCAGCACAACAAAAAAGTTATATTTTTCAAGAATATTGAAACAGCTGTTATACTATAGTTTCCATTACTATCAATTTTCTCTTCTATTGATAGGAGCTAAGAGCAACAATGTATTAATATCAGAGATAAAGTGTTCAGAGTAATTTTAAACATCAAGCACACCATGATTTTCTTTTTGTATATGTGAAAAGAACCTTAGAAAATAGTATTGCAAACTTCAGTATTATTCATAAAAGATTATGACTAGGAACAGTAGTGGGTTTCCCCCGGTTTGGACCAGTTTGCAAGAACCGGTAGTAAAACTGGCGGTTGGCCCTGCCCACCACCCCAGATGTCATCATCAGCAATCTGCGCATGCGCAGAAGCAAGGTGCACAGGCGATCCCATTGCAAACTGGTAGTAAAGGTAAGTAGAACTCACCCCTGACTAGGAATCAAGAAACAATTATTTTTGTATCCCCACTTTTTGATAGACTAGTCTTTCTCAAACAATCCCCACTGCATATGGTAAAACACATTTAAAAATGGAATTTTCTTTTGAAAAAAAATCTTTTGGAATAATATTTTAAAGTTAAAAGAGCTCTTCCAAGGAATACATTTGAAAAACTACCTGTTGAGTGATCCTTCATTCCAGAGAGAACGGAAAAATTAATTAAGAATATAAGGATTGAAAGATAAAATATAAATGACAAAAAAACTAGGTAAGAATTTAGTCCACAAAAGTTTGAAATGAACCAAGAGACACAACAGTTTTGAAATATTTGACAATATTTGAAATACTGTCTTTTTCTCTCTTCTCCTTTTTTAGTACTTTTACTTTTTCTTTTTTATTTCAATTTATATTATTTTTTACTATTGTTAAAATTTCTAATAAGTATTTTTGAAAAAGAAAGTGGAATTTCATCTTAATTTCATTAAGACTATGTAGTTCATTGAAAATAGTGCTTCAGAATGTGCAGCATCATTACAAAATACATTTTTCAAATCATTAGGTATGTGGAAATAACTGAATAGTTTTTGAATAAATTACAGAATGTGCAAAAAAATGAGCATGTGAAACCAGAAAGTTCATTATGTTACATTCGCTCCCTTTTTCTTTCTAGATAATGGAAGTTGTAGATGTAAAAGCAAAGAAGGTCAAAGACAAAGAAACACCTTTATTTTATGAAGTAAGACAAAGCATTTTTATTATTAGTTGGATTAATTTTTCTGATTTATTTCAGAAATTAATAATCTCATATCTGATATTTTGACTTCTGCTTTTAAAGTGATTGCTGAAAACCAGTTACTTAACAATTAATATTTTATTTGTTTAGGCATTCATATATCTAATCTGCCCAGTTTTGTAAGCTGATTAGAAAATATTAATTTACTAATTTGAACACAAAAAAACATCAAAGTGTTAGTGCACCTAATCCCTAGTCCATATAGATCATCCAGCAATTATCACTGTATGATCATGCCTTGTGACAAGCCTTTGGGAGGGAAAATCAAGCTTTTTCTATAGTAGAATCAAAGAGGTGCCTGGAGTGAACTGAGTGAATAGCCCAACTTCCCTGCAATAGGGCATTTGTGGCCATGAAGAATTCCCTGGCACTCAGAAAGTGATCTGACTGTGACAAGGGACTGATATTAATTTCCTCCATATCAAGATGGTATCACCACTGCCCTAATACAAAAGCCAGATCCAGTACTGTGGCCACTCTCTCAGATCTTTTGGAAGACTTGCCTTGTTTTTCGTGTCTGTTTCCATTTTCACTGTCTTTATAGAAATCATTAGATTGCTTCATGTCTCTTCTAACAGCTCTGTGAAATTCTTCATTAAATTCTTTCCTGAGATATTTCTCTTGTTTAGTTTTGGCTCTTTTTAGAAATTTCCAATGTTCTGACATTCTTTTTGCTTTCTTCTTTTCTTCATCTTCGTCTGTCTCTTTTCACATTCATCTTTAACACATTCTTTGATTTCTTTGAACTTTGGGCATTGGAGGCTATATGTCATGAGATGTCTCTCTCTCTCTGTGTGTGTGTTTGCCATACATAGTCACTTGTGTGAGATAGATGGCTGTATAAATCATATAAATAAATTCCATAGTTCGTCCTGTTATTGATGAAGTTTATGACTGCAAAATGATTCCTCATGTTCTTTGAAAATGGTGGATGTCAAGACTGTATTGTGGAAATTGGTTGACTTTCTTTTTCCATATTACCTTAACTTGGAACCTTATACATGAGCATAATCTGTACCTGAGTCAGCTGCTGTATATGTCTGCTATACCTGTGTTCTTCTATCTGCTTGCATCAATAATCATTTTGATTTCTGTATATTTCACTTGGAGACATCTAAGTATGTATATACAATAGATGTTATTTTGGTTGTTATAAGACTATTTTAGTAAGGAAGGATTGACAGAAATTGTTAAGTCATTCTTCATTTTGATTTCTCTAAGCCATACTATGCAACTACATTTTCTTTTTAATATTTCCAATTGCATCAATGGTTGAAGCATCAACCTGGACAATTTTATATTAAAGAATTGTCTGTTTAAGCTTAATTGATATTATTCAATCATTGCTTATTCCAAGTATTGTTCTTGCTGTATGCTTTGAGAAAAAAAAAAAAGTATGATCTTCTGAGTAAAAGTGTCCAGTTCCTGCCCATTTCAATTTACTGATGCCTAAAATATCAATATATAATCGGTCATTCCATTTTTCACTGTGTAGAGCTTTTATGTATGCCTGCTTTTAATATCTCATCTACCACTGTAATTATTTCTTTACAGCTTTGGATTTTCTTTTCTTGCAATATCAGCAACCAAGGCTTTAATCTAGCCATATCTTAAATAACATTAGTACTATGAAAGATCCTTAGCTCTTCCTCATTTTAATTATCATTCATCCTGAAGGACCCATCATTTGATACTATGAGGTTAATCATTTCTATCCTCTTTCCATGTGGTTTTCTTGGTAAAATACAATATTTACCTTTGCTTTCCTTCTCCCATGCATTGTGAAATGATGCCTTTGCCATTGTCATTAAAGGGATCATTCATTCCCAAATCCCCCAACATCTTCTTTATTGCTGCTGCCCAATATAGGATATTGGGTTCCTGCCAATCCCGCCATCATATGTGGTCAGGTGGCCTCCTCACCGCCACACCCCTCTGCTCAACACGTGAGTGGTCTGCTGATGGTCGTTGGAGCCCTCTTGCAAGGCCCCTCTCCTGCTTCCGAGGTTGGCGCTCCGAAGGCCGTACAACCCCCTCCCCCGGAGAAGGCTCCTGGTCCCATGATACTGTCTGCTCTTCCAGCCGGGGTGGTGCCTGCTCTTTCCTTAATTTCTGCTTGCTTTAGCAGAATAGCTAAAGTGACCTTCATGCCTTGGTTGACCCTGTTGTTGGCATAAATTCTGGGCATTATTTGCCCATCCCATTCAACCCCCCCCCCCCCAGTTACTGTGACACAGCACAGCAAACTTTGAATTGGGAGGAATTAACACTTCAGATGCACAGAAATGTATCATTTTTCAAATTAGAGGAATAAAGATATATGTACAATTGGATGAACACTATATTGAAAAGGATGAGGCCTATTGGTTGGGTTTCTGAGTGAGCTACAAGGTCCCTGACCACAAGTTGTTAGAAACTGAGAATATGCTATAATCTGTTCTTGTTAAATCCTTGATTGTACTGTGATGGAGTTTTATCCTTTCAAAATCTGTCCAGAACTCAGCAATTCTATGGACAGTTCTTCCCATATTTTCCAATCTTGTATGGCTTTTTTCAGTTGTTTAATGCTCTGGTTGACATTATCAACTTTGGTAATGTCTATCCACCATGTTTTTTAGGGGCCTTGTTGCATTTTACCACAGACCATTCTGAGCATAACTGCCTTTTCCAGTGAGTTTGATTGCATGACCTGGCTGAAACAAATAAGGCAGAGTTTTGTGAATGCAATATTTTCCATTGCGCTGCTCCTCCAATCCATGGATGGGTAGTATCTCCTAGTTGCTGGGCAGAAAACTGAGTGCTAAACCTTCCCATTGTCAGGCCACGCCCACCTCAACCAATCAGCTTCAGTCTTTCTCACTCAGTTGCTGTGAGAACTTGGCTTTTTGAGTGCTCTCTAACTTGCATTTACCTTCCCTGATATTTACTTTGTTATTTTAATTTATTATTTTTCCTTTTCACATCTTTACTTGTACGGAGGAGCTGCCACGAGGGAGATTTCTTATTTGCTGTGTGCCTTCGGCGTGCTTGGGGCCCCAAGCCACCTGGCCTAGCTCCTCACTAATTAGAGCTGCAGCATACTGGATTCTGACCTGGCTGGGCGGATCCGTGTTTCCTTGGCCGCTGGCGAGAGGCTAGCCTTCCGCTGAGGCGTTAGAGCTGCCCTCGCCTCAGCTCCGTTTCTTCGAGCGGCTCCGGAGCACCAGCCCTGCTATCGGGCGGCCTCCGCTGTTGTGGACCAGCTGGTGAGCGCTGAGAGAGAGTGAGGCGCTAGCGGAATCAAGCGCTGTTTGGAGGACAACTTCGGTGCCGTTCTTTCCAGGCTGCGGTGAGACGCCCTTCGGCCAGATCGCTGTGTTTTCAACTCCAGAGGTGCCTTTTCCCTCACGCTGCGAGCTCCACAACCTCAGCAAGTATTCTACCTTTGTGACGGCCGCCATTTTGTTTTGGGACTTTGTCGGCGTGGCGGCCGCCATTTTGGAGAGGCAAATTTTTTTTAAAAAAAGAGAGAGACAATTGCCTGCCAGCACCGGGGTGGCTTTGGGTTATTACCACTTACTGACTTTGGACCCTAACTTCTGACCGCGGCCTGTCAGCTTTATCCCTCCCTTGCCTGGTTGGGTTGGCTGTCTTTATATTGGGTATTTGAGCTCAGCGGATTCTGGGCCTATTTTGCCCCTGTTCATCTGGACCTGCACTGTGGGCTTTTTCCTCGGGGAAGCCTCGGTGTTGCTCTCTAGTGGACTTGGCCTACTATTTGCCCTCTTCTGACTCATTCAACATGGCAGACATTGCCTTATCCTCTGACTCAGAGGGCACCTGTGATTACCCTGCCACTCAACATAAGTCAGGCAGTAAGAAAGCTAAATCTCGTAAATCTAAGTCAGCTTCTAAGTCCTCCACTACCAATAAGGCGGAGCAGAGGCGCCATGACGCCTTAGAGAAACAATTTGAGAGGGCCCAGCAAAAACAGGCCACCCTGTCCAGACAAGTTACCGCTTCTGAGGACTGGTAACAATTGTTCTGGTAATTTGCAGGCCAAATCTTCTACCGCATCATCAACCAGGCTCGCTGCTTCCAACTTGCAACACTCTAAAGGTGTGTCAATGTCATTGCCAGACGTTTCCAGCCATTCGGACACTCCATTGGGCCGTAGACGTGTGCTGGAGGCTACCTTTACGCCTACTGCGGCGGGTCTCCATCCAGAGGCTCCTAACGCACCTGTGAGTTTTCAATCTATGTTGTCAGATGCGCTGGCAAAGATCTTGGCAGCTGGCATTCAACAGGAGGTGGCCCGGCCTATTGCCACTGGTCAATTGTCTGCTGCTCCGTCCCCTGTTCATGACACAGTTCCGAGCACCAGTAGACAACGTCCTGCAGAGTCTTCTTCTGAGGAGTCGGAGAAAGGAGAAATTTGCCCGGAGGATGTCGAATTCTCGGAGGATGAGGATCTCCCTCCCGAGAAGCCCACCTTCACAAATTTATTCCGGCCTTCTGTCTTCAAATCTTTGCTTCATAAAGCAAAGGTCGCTACTAAGTTTGGTATTGCTGATGGGGCCGCTGAGAAGTCCTCGGATTCTCAACATCCACACGAGGCTCTATTTCATGTTTCCAAGCAAGATCAGGATGTGATTCCCTGTCCTCCCTTGTTCTCCAATGTCATTACATCTGCCTTTGGCCAACCGGGCTCTCTGACTGCTCCGAGTGGCCTGGACAAACGTCTTTATTCTGCTGAGTCACACTTGGAGGAGCTTCTTGCCGTCCCCTCAGTGGACTCCCCTGTCGCTGCTTTGTCAACTTCTTCGATGCTAACTTCAGATGTGGTGGATGGCCTCAAGGCAGAGGACCGCAGGATGGAGATGGGGTTCCGGAAAGCACACCAAGCTGTGGCCTGGGCCATCAAGGCAGCCACTGCCACGTCATTTTTCAACAGGGCTTCCCTGATCTGGCTCCGCCAGCTTCAGGAGAGGTTGCCCCCCACCGATACCAGGATGCACCAGGACATTAATAAACTTGTGGCAGCAATGGAATACTCCGCGGATGCCTCCTTGACGGCGACAAAATTTGCTTCGCGAGCTATGGCGGCAATGGTGACCAACAGGCGTCTTTTCTGGCTGCGGAACTGGCGCGCAGACAACAAAGCTAAATGGAAATTGGCGTCAGCACCTTTTACGGCCCCGTCTCTATTTGGTCCTTGTCTGGAGCCAATCTTGATAGAAGATAAAGACAAGCGCAAAGTGCTACCGTCCTCCTTCCGCTGCGCAGAGCGGAGATACACGCCTTATACACAGCGCCAGTCCTTTCGGTCATCCTCAGTGTCGGGTGGGCAATACTACCAACGCCCTTATTCCCAGATGTCGGATCGTGCAACGGACAGACAGCCATTTCGTGACAGATCTAGGAACCAATCCCAAGCAAAGCGTCCCTTCAGAGGCTCCTCATACCGTCCTCCACGCAGAGGAAAGTGACTCATTGCTCCCAGGCCCTATTGGGGGTCGACTCCAGCAATTCTACCTCCAGTGGGGCCTCTCAACGACCGACACTTGGATCAGCACGACTATTCGACACGGACTTCGCCTCGAGTTCCACACACTTCCACCCAACACCTTTCGTCGCTGCCCCGTCCCTCGGGACAGGGTCCAGAGGGAGCTCATGGAAGCAGAGATTTCACACCTCCTCTCCATCAACGCAGTGGAGCCGGTGCCCCAAGGTCAGGAGAGAACTGGATTCTACACTACCTTATTTCTGGTGCCCAAGTCATGTGGGGGCTACAGGGGCATCTTGAACCTAAAGCGCCTCAATCAATATATTCTGTATCGCAGGTTCAAGATGCACTCCCTCAGGACAGTTTTGGCATCTATCAGGCAGGGGGACTATCTTCAATCTGTAGACCTCCGCGAGGCATATCTGCATGTTCCTATCCACCCGTTGCATCATCACTATCTTCGCTTCGAATACAACAACATGCATTTTCAATACCGTGCGATGCCTTTCGGTCTGTCCTCGGCTCCCAGGACCTTCACGAAGTTGGTGACGGTAGTCGCGGCTTCCATCCGTTCGAGCTCTGTACGTCTCATCTGCTACCTCGACGATTTGCTGGTGATGTCAACGTCCCCGTCGCAGGTGCGGAACGACATGGAAGTGGTCCTCCAAGCGTTCCAGAACCACGGTTTCTCTATCAACTGGCAAAAGAGCCACCTAACGCCTACGATGCGGCTCCAACACCTGGGTGCAGTGATCGATTCCCAGCTGGGTCAGGTGTTTCTCTCCCCAGATCGAATTCGTGACATCAGATCTATGGTGCGACAAGTTCAGTCCCAGAGGAAGGTGTCTCTGCTCCTGTTGAACCAACTGTTGGGGAAGTTAATATCTTGCATCCATGTCGTTCCGTGGGCACGCAGACATTCTCGCCCACTTCAGTGGCTGTTGCTTCCCTTCCAGAAGGCGAAACAAAACTCATCTTCCCATCGGATCATCTTATCCCCACAAGTTCGACTGTCACTCACGTGGTGGATGTCCCCCGCACTGCAAAAAGGATGCGTTTTTCTCGAGCCGGACCGAGTAGTTCTGGTTACCGACGCCAGCCTGTCGGGCTGGGGAGCCCATCTACAGAATGCAGTGATTCAAGGTCAGTGGTCAACAACATCAATTTGCTGGAGTTGAGGGCTGTTCGTCTCGCCTTGCGCCATTTTGTTCACACCTTGCAGGGGCAACATGTGCTGGTCCGGACGGACAACGTCACCACCAAGGCACACATAAATCGGGAGGGGGGCACACGCTCCAGGTCCCTGATGAGAGAGTCGGAGAGCTTGTTGGCTTGGGCGGAAAGACACACGGCATCTCTGGTGGCGGACCACATCTCGGGGCAGGACAACATCGTGGCCGACTGGCTCAGCAGGGAGCACTTAGACCCTGCAGAGTGGTCTCTCAAGCCTGCCCTCTTCGATCAGATAGTGAGACATTTTGGCCGTCCTCAGGTGGACCTCTTCGCCACGCCCCAGAACGCCCAACTAACGAGGTTCTACATGCGCTACCCGACCATCGGTGCAGAGGGTTATGACGCTCTACGCTGTCAGTGGCCTCCAGGGCTTCTCTATGCCTTCCCTCCCTTGCCGCTGATTCCACGACTCATTCGGAAGTTGTTGTTAGAGAGAGCCGAGTTGATTCTGATAGCACCTCAGTGGCCTCGCCGGCCCTGGTATGCAGACCTCGTGGGATTGTCCGCCTCCCCTCCGTGGGTTTTACCATTGGAGGAGGAGATGCTCTGCCAAGGGGCCATCTTCCACTCCGATCCAGGGTGGCTCTGCTTGGCCGCTTGGCGCTTGAGCGGCTCCAGCTACAGAGGGACAGATTGTCATCCGAGGTCATAAAGGTGATCCAAGCTGCCAGGCGCCCTTCCACCACTAAGATTTATGAGTCTACGTGGCGTACATTTTCTTCCTGGTGTGTGGCCCATCACGTGGACCCGACCTCTGCAGATATCCCGGACGTTCTGGACTTCTTACATGATGGTTTGGCCAAAGGTCTTGCTCCTGCCACGCTTCATCGCCAGGTGGCTGCCTTATCCACGGTCATTAGGTGCGAGGAACACCGTATTCTTTCTCATAATCCCAGGATTAAAAGTTTTCTGCATGGGGCCTCCAACATTTCGCCTCCGGTGATACATAGGTACCCGTCCTGGGACCTTCCATTAGTCCTTCAAGCGCTTACAACCTCACCATTTGAACCTTTGGCTTCAGTGTCTCTAAAATTTCTGACGCTTAAAGTCACCTTTCTTATAGCCATTACGTCAGCTCGGCGCGTATCGGAGCTCACCGCGCTTTCCGTCCGCGAGGACCTTTGTATTTTTCATAGTGACAGAGTGATCCTACGCTTGGATCCATCTTTTTTACCTAAGATAAATTCACGATTCCACCGCGTTCAAGAATTGGTTCTGCCTAACTTTTGTCCGAAGCCTCGTCATCAGGCTGAATCCTTATGGCATACTTTGGACGTTAGACGAGCTCTCCAGCTTTATATCAAACGTACTGAGTCCTTTCGACAGACTGAATCTTTGTTTGTGTCTTTCACTCCTTCCTCAATGGGGAAGAAGGTTTCATCGACTACAATTGCCAGGTGGATTAAAGCTTGCATCACAACGGCCTACGACGTACGGACATGCCCCCGTCCGGCTAAGATCTATGCGCATTCAACTCGCAGTGCGGCTGCATCTGCAGCTTGGTCTACGAATGCATCAGTGTCCGAAATCTGTAGAGCAGCCTCTTGGGCTTCTGACACTTCCTTTATTCGGCACTACAAAATCGATCAGTACGCTTCGTCCGATGCATCATTTGGATGCAGAGTTTTACAACAAGTGGCCACGCCTCAGACTGAGGGTTCCAGTCAGCCTCCCGCCCAGAGCTCCTGAACTTGGGTATATCCCCATCCATGGATTGGAGGAGCAGCGCAATGGAAAACGGACGTTGTGTTCCTGAACGTCCATTTTCGGGATGCTGCGACTCCAATCCATACCCACCCATTCGGCTTCCTGTTTCTGTTGGTTTTCTCTTTTTTTTTTTTTTTTTTTTTTTAATGAAAAAGTTTTCAAATACAAGTTTTTCCCCCTTTCCCCCCCCCTCTTCCCTAACCCACCCTTTCCACCCAACCCCCCCTGTGACTTCTTCACAACAATAGGCTATTTCATAACTAGTTACATACATAATATCTTCCCTTTCCCTTAATCCCTTCTCGGAATACTGACCCTTAACTTGTTAAACTTATAACTCCCATTTTTACGGTAATCTGCCCTTTTTCTCCTCCCCTATACTTATTGAGTATTATTACAAATTAACCTTTAATCTTTTATATATATTAATATAACATTTTAAATCGGCCTTCTCCCTGCAACCAAATTTATTCAATTCTGTCCACTTCCTCCACTCCTCTGAATATATGACTTGAAATCAGACAATACAATTCTAAATATAATCCACTACCCACTTTACTAGAATATACACATATCTATATATGCATCCCATTTTATAACAATCAGTAAACTAACCTCTTTCAGCCCTTCAATTCCTACAAAATCATGCAATACGATTCTAAATATAATCAACTGCCCACTTTACTAAGATATACACATATCTATATATGCATTTCATTATGTAAAAAGAGAAAAGACAATAACTTTAAGTTTATGATCCATATAATATCTTCTTTGATGTCTTTCCACTAGATTGTTAAATCCATCACCCATAATAGGGTAAAATAACATGCTGGTGCAACAGTTTGTTCAAAATCTTCAGTCATCTTCTGCCCCCATCAGTAGTAGATATCCTCACACCTGTATAAAAATAAAAACAACCACCCGAGTGACATTATAATTATGAATATATCCGTATGGTTATAGTTGTGGTATTCATCAGGATTGTTAATTCCCGTCATCCTACTGAGTAACATCCAGATCTTCTGCATGCCCCGGCAAAACTCTCCTGCCTTATAACTCAAAATAGTTATAATATATTTCCAAGAGAAAAAAAAGGTAAATAAGAAAAAATTAGATGATTCAAATCCAACAAAGTGAGGCTCTTTCCACTTCCCAAAATCATGGCCTTGCAGAGATCTGCCACAATCCTCAGGATAGTATCAGACAATTGTTCGCCACCACTGTCTTTTCTAATATTCATTCATTTTTTAAAGCGCCTGGCTTCACTGTTGCTTAGTTTGGAAATTGCTGTTTCTATAAGATCTGTTTCTTTTCTTTTTCTTTTTCGGGTTGAATTTCCATCCTCTTTTCTTGCTTACCAATTGTATATCTGCTGGTTGATTTTCATTCTGCTTTGTGGATTGTTTTTGTTGGGTTAATTTTATCATCTCATCTTTCTTCTCCATCACTTGTATATCAACTGGTTGATTTGCGCACTTGTCTGTGACTTGATGATTCATCACCTTGGGTTCGGATGACACTGCTCTCTTATTTATAAACAGTCCAGCTGGGGTCTCCAAGGAGTCCAAAGACAATTTATCCATCACAGCCTCTGTAATTTGATGTTTTCCTTTTATTTCCAACTCCTTTTGCTTATCCTGTATTATGCCTAAAGGTGTTAAATTCATTTTTAGAATTTTTTGATAAAAATCTTCCGCTTTTTCGACAGTGTGCAATTGATATCTTACGCCTTGATATCTCAATATTAGACCAACTGGGATGTCCCACCTGAATAGGATATTTCTTTTTTTTAATTCAGTCACTAAAAAGCCAAATTTCTTCCTCTCCATTAACATCTTGGGCGGGAGCTCCTTGAAAATCCAAATCTTTCTTCCATGAAATTGCAAATTGGAATTAAAAGAGTTCTGCACAATATTATTCCTAATTTCTTTATCTGTAAAATAGATCACCACATCTCTAGGCAGTTGCCTTTGCTTTGCCCACCAGGATTTTATTCTATAAATTCTATCAATCCTGCAATACACTTCATCAGGTTGAACCCTTAAGATCCCAGCCAGAATTTCAGAAGATACTTTCCTTAAATCATCTCTATTATTTTCCTGCAGACCTCTCAATCTAATTGCATATTCTGTAAAATTATATTGAATCATTAAAACTTCTCTTTCAATCCTCTGTTGTACATTTTCCTCATTACCAATCTTTTGGTCAGTCTCCATTTTAGATTTGTCTTCCAAGCTATTATCCTGAATGTTTATCAAATCCTTTTTAATTTTTTGAGTCATGTCATCCAAATTCTCCTCGATTTCCTTCATTTTAGTCTCTAATAATTCAGTCTTTGCCTCCATCCGAATCAGAAAGCCTGATAAACCATTAGCAACTTTTGAAATCTTTTTATTCAAGAAGTCAGACTCTGATTTCACCAATTCACCAATTTCTTTAATTTCCTGCTTAAATTTTTCAAGTTGCTGATTCACAATCTCATCCCTTCTTACAATCTCTTCAAGGATAAATTCTAATATATTAAAATCGGGTTTCTGACGCTGGAGAGTTGAAATTTGTTGGCGCAATTTCTTAAGGGGGGAAATTCCCCCCCCCCTGTTTGTCCAGCTGTATAAGTCCTGATGCCATTTCCCACACAGACAAGATTTAGCAAAAATAAGAGAAGAAATAGAAAACAAAAAGACTTTCCCTCATTGAAAAAAACTTCTGAGCAGCACAGGAGCGAGGTTTCTCTAGAAATGTAGCCAATGATATTTATTCCGCTACATTGTAATAATGAAAAACGGAAGGACTTTCCCTTTTAGCCCTTCTCCAGCCACAGCAGACGCCATTTTAGAAGGCTCTTTTTCCCTCTTTTCCTCTGCTCTTTTCTTTTAAATAGTTTTTGAAAGGGTGAGATACTTGCGGTTCAGTATTAAGGGTCCAGTTCTTCATTTCTTTAATTATTCTTTTAGATTCACAGGCTTGCTCTTGACGCCTGGCTCTGCATAGGCAGAGGTCTCCCAAAGCCCGGAGCAGCGGCAGGGGATATGGGGCTTCTCATCCGCTCCGTCCCAAAAGTTAAAAAAGAAACTTTTGGGACTCTGCGGGGAGTTCTACCCACCCCTGCCGGCTCTCTCTCCGTTTCCTCTTGGAAACGGAGTTTTTTCGAGCCGCCATCCGCTGTAACGGCGGCTCTATACAGGCAGAGGGAGCTGACGATCCCAGAGGAACGTCTGGCGGCGGCCAGCAGCAAACCGGAAGCCTCTGTTGGTTTTCTCTTGATTAATGTTTGTGGTAGTTGTTTCATGGTTGGCCTGGTTCCTGCGCCTTCATGAGGAAAGACTACAATTTCATCGACTACAATTGCCAGGTGGATTAAAGCTTGCATCACAACGGCCTACGACGTACGGACATGCCCCCGTCCGGCTAAGATCTATGCGCATTCAACTCGCAGTGCGGCTGCATCTGCAGCTTGGTCTACGAATGCATCAGTGTCCGAAATCTGTAGAGCAGCCTCTTGGGCTTCTGACACTTCCTTTATTCGGCACTACAAAATCGATCAGTACGCTTCGTCCGATGCATCATTTGGATGCAGAGTTTTACAACAAGTGGCCACGCCTCAGACTGAGGGTTCCAGTCAGCCTCCCGCCCAGAGCTCCTGAACTTGGGTATATCCCCATCCATGGATTGGAGGAGCAGCGCAATGGAAAACGGACGTTGTGTTCCTGAACGTCCATTTTCGGGATGCTGCGACTCCAATCCATACCCACCCATTCGGCTTCCTGTTTCTGTTGGTTTTCTCTTGATTAATGTTTGCGGTAGTTGTTTCATGGTTGGCCTGGTTCCTGCGCCTTCATGAGGAAAGACTGAAGCTGATTGGTTGAGGTGGGCGTGGCCTGACAATGGGAAGGTTTAGCACTCAGTTTTCTGCCCAGCAACTAGGAGATACTACCCATCCATGGATTGGAGTCGCAGCGCCCCAAAAATGGACGTTCAGGAACACAACGTCCGTTTCTGGTTTTATATGCTCCAGTACTTGCTTGTTTATCATCTTTGTTGTACAAAAAATATGTAGGAGTCTTCTCCAGCGCCACAGCTTGAGCAACTCAATTTTCGTTCTTTCTCCTTTCTTTTCAACCATGGATAGCTATGGGAAATACAGTAATGAATAGAATAGAATAGATTTTTTTTATTGACCAAGTGTGATTGGACACGCAAGGAATTTGTCTTGGTGCATATGCTCTCAGTGTACCTAAAAGAAAAGATACGTTCAGCAAGAATCATAAGGTACAACACTTAATGATAGTCATAGGGTACAAATAAGCAATCAAATCATATTAGGAAACAGTCAATATAAATTGTAAGGATACAATGAACAAAATTACGGTCATACAGTCATAAGTGGAAGGAGATGGTTGATGGGAACGATGAGAAGATTAATAGTAGTGCAGACTTAGTAACTAGTTTGACAGTGTTGAGGGAATTATTTGTTTAGCAGAGTGATGGCGTTCGGGAAAAAACTCTTCTTGTGTCTAGTTGTTCTGGTGTGCAGTGGTCTATAGCGTCGTTTTGAGGGTAGGAGTTGAAACAGTTTATGTCCAAGATGCGAGAGGTCTGTAAATATTTTCACAGCCCTCTTTTTGACTCGTGAAGTATACAAGTCCTCAGTGGAAGGCAGGTTGGTAGCAATTGTTTTTTCTGCAGTTCTAATTATCCCCTGAAGTCTGTGTCTGTCTTGTTGGGTTGCAGAACCAAACCAGACAGTTATAGAGGTGCAGATGACAGACTCAATAATTCATCTGTAGAATTGTATCAGCAGCTCCTTGGGCAGTTTGAGCTTTCTGAGTTGGCGCAGAAAGAACATTCCTTGTTGTGCTTTTTTGATGACGTTTTTGATGTTAGATGTACATTTTAGCTCTTGAGATATAGTAGAACCTAGAAATTTGAAGGTCTCTACTGTTGATAGTGTATTGTCTAGTATTGTAAGATACTAATCTGCATTTGTTTATAAGACTAATATCATTCTTTTCCATATGCGATTCATGCTCATCATTGCAATGCAACTCAGTGTGATTTGATGTTTCATTTCTGAACTGCATTCACTGCTTTGATCAATCTATGATCTTAGGAAAGTGAATTCTTGCACACGTTCTATCTCTTTATTGTCAATTGTTATTTTGACATTTCCATTCCTCACAGTGATCATGAGCTTGTTGTTGCTGTTGTTGTTGTTGTTCTGATGTTCAGGAAGAGGGCATATTTATTGCTTTCTTTATTCTTTTGATCAGATGTTTCAGGCCTTTGGTTTCTATCCTCCAATTTTTACTCCAATTTATGATTTTTCAGATTCTTGTTTCCTCATGATCACTTTGACATATAGGTTGTTTAACATGAAAGAATGCAATGTTGCCACATTTTTTTTTCTCTATCTTGAACCAATCAGTGTCTCCATATCATGTTGTACAGCAACTGCACCAACTTGAGCAGATGTGTTTGCACCCCTAGGTCTTCTATAGGGCTCTCCACAGCTTGCCATAATTGACACAATAAAAGACTTTCTTGTAGTCAATAAAGCAGATGCACTTTCAATGTTCTTAAGATTTTTCCATGATCCAGCATAGATCTGCAATGTGGCCACTAGGACCATGGTGCCTTCTGAGGCCAGCTTGAACATCTAGTAATTCCCTTTTGATGGTTGACATTGTTGCATGATCTTAAGGAGAATCTTGTTAGTGTAAGGGATGAAGGCAATAGCCCAGTAATTGGAGCAATCCTTGGAGTTGCCCTTTTTTAGCAATACAGTGAACATATACATTCCTGTAGCCATGTGTTTGTTTCCCACATTTTTGGCAGACGTTTGTGATGGTTGTGGATGTCATAAGGTTGAGCAATTGCAGGATGGTATCAACACCTGGGGCCTTGTTTTGGCAGTTGGCTCATTGCCCACACAACTTGAAGAGTTTTCTATTTCTATTTCTTTATTGCTGGCATACAGCTGTTGTGTATATTTTTGCCATTTGTTGGTCAGATAGTTGTTTCCCTTGCTTGTTTTTGATGAGCAGTAAATGGTGTTAGAATCCTTTTGACTTGTGCAAATGCATTCCTAGTGTGGCCCTTCATGCAGTCCTCTTCTAGCTGCTTGCAGTGCTGGTCTCAATAAACTTTGTTGTCTTTCCTTCCTACTCTGCATTTCATCTCATTGCTTTTTCCTGTTTGCCTGCTGCTTTGGCTGCTTTTCTTCACTCAGCTGTCCTAATGGATTTATCTGAGAGCCACGTGTGCTTTTTCTCTGGCTTCTTGTATGTGTGTGTGTTCAATTGCTGTTTCAATGATAGTCAATTTAAATTCTTGTCACAGTTTGCTGGGCATCTTTTCAGTTGTATTAAAACTAGTTTTCACCCCAGTTGCATACATGGAAGGGATTTGGATGGGCCAAACCTCTTTGGTGGTACTGTCATTTTGATGTTGCATTTTGTTTGCACTGAAACAAATTCTTAAACTGTTATTATTTTGTTCCTCTTTGCAGGTGATAGAAATGGCAAAAAGCATTCTGGATTCTGGGGAAACACTTCCTGTAACTTTGATTGGAAAATTAATTAAATATCAAATGCTTTGCATCAAACAGAAAGATCTTCAGAGAAGGATTGCTGAAAAGAAGGTAGCTTAGTTTCCAGCCTATAAACACCTACCTGGGAATAAATCTTATTGGGTTCTTTATCCCTTACTTCTGAATAGACATGTATCAGTTTAGACTCTTATTGGGGCAGAAGAAAAACAGTTTTGGGGAGAAAAGGATCTTTTTTGCAATGCTTTTTTTCTTATTGTTCTTCATATATAAAGCTTTAAGCTTAGTGTAGCCCTGCATTGCTGGAAATTTCCTGCTTGTATGATATACATTAATTCTTTGAATTGATTAAAAGTTAAAATGAATTGGTCACAGAGCCTTTTAAAAAACTCAAATAAATCACCAAGCTCAATAAAGGACAGGATTTGGCAGTGGTGTGCGCAAAGCAATTTATTTCTGATAGCAAAACATCAGAGCAATCTGGTAGCAAACACATCTGCTTATTAGAACTGATGGAAAATATTTGTAACTTGGGTGGTAGTTATTGTTGGGTGGTTTGTTCTCTGAGCTTGCTGTTTAGCTTCCAAATGTTTCAGCACCAAGCTAGGTAACTTTCTCAGTAAGATTTCACTTGAAGTGTCTTGTTTCAGTTCTTCACCACTTTTATTGATCTCATGTGATCATATAGTCATGCCATATGACCTGTTGTGTGACTGGCTGGTCATTATATGTGAAGGCCACCAAGTGAAGAGGTGGTCGATACCATCATTGGTTGGTTGTTGGATTGATACAGCTCCTTGTATCAATTAGAGCATTGATGTAGTTTGTGAGCCACCATTATTCCCAGTGGTTGTAGAATTCTGGCCATCATTTCTGATTCTCCTCTGACGTTTGGTAATTTTGTTTCTATGTTGTGGTTGGCTTTGTGGTGTGGTGGGGTTTGGGTGATGTGCATCCGAGTATGAAGTTTCTTGGGTAGCCGTTGTGGAGAAAGACTTCGAAAAGGTGTTTTTCTTCTGCTTTTCTTAGTGTCTCGGTGCAGTAATGTGTCCTGGCTCTTTCGAAGAGATTATGAATGCAGCTCTTCTTTTGTGCAATGGGAGGTGGCTGCTGGCAAAGTTGAGAATTTGATCTGTGTGAGTTGATTTTCGGTAAATGCAGGTTACTAGTTCACCACTATCCTGTCTTCTTATGTCAGGAATGAAAGTTGTTGATCCTTTTTTTCTTTGTGTGTGGCTTTGATACCTGTGAATATGTTACTGAGTAGGTGGTGTGCTTCTTCCAGCTTGGAGCATTCAATGATGGCAAAAGTGGAAATGGTGGCTCACAAACCTACATCAACTCACTGACAAGAACTTTCTAAAACTAAGGACAAAATACAGGAGGAGAAGTGCAACAACTGTATCCAATTCTATGCTGGGCAAAAAGGATGACAACTGAAAATAAGAATCTATGAACATCGACTCAACTGACATGACTACAAATCCCTGATCTTGACCCATATTTACACCGAGCAGCAATAGCTCAACTGGGATGGAACAAAAATCATTGGCCATTCCACCACACGCCATGCACATGAATTCATTGAAGCCTGATATTTCAACCAATGGATCTATCAACAAACATGTCAATTTGGAGGACACTACGAACCCATAAGCAGCCGTATCAATCAAGCAGCCAACCAACGAAGGCACCAACCACCTCTTCACTTGATGACCTTCACACATAACGACCAACTGGTCACACGACAGGTCACATGGCATAATCAGCCAGTCACACGACTCACCAACCACATGAGCACATAAGGCCAATAAAAGCGGTGTAGAACTGAAACAAGACATTTCAACTGAAATCCCGCTGAGGATGTCACCTAGCTTGATACAAAATGTTCAGAAGCTAAACATCAAGCTCAGAGAACAAATTACCACCAACACATCTGAATATATCAGATCATGAAATACTGAACCAAATGAACTTGTGACTTCCTTCCAGTGCCATGGTATCTTCTTATCTGAAGAAATAGAGAACTGGAAATTATTTTTGGTATATGCATGTACTTTTAAAGTATGTGTGCATTTAAAGCATATTTTTAAATATATCTTTGGTTTTTTTCTGCAATCGGTCCTTTTTCAATTTTGCAATAAAATGTGTTAGAAATAAAACCTACATAGGCATCTTAATAATAAAATTGATATTATATACTAGTTGGAGTTATGCTCAAGTGATATTTAATATTTGAGCTAATATTTATTATGGGAATGAAAAGTAAAAAATATTTAAATTTGTCAGAGCGGATGGAGAACTGTTAAATTTGTGAAACTTGTGAAATGAATATTAAGAGAAAAAGGAACACATAGTGCTTTCCAACTGTGTGTGTGTGTATGTGTGTGTGTGTGTATTCAATAGTAAACATTTTCCATAGCATTCCAACAAATGAGTCAACTGCCAAGGAAAGTATATTTCAGTATTCTGTAGGAAGAATATTCTCAGTGACAGTGAGCAAGATCTCAAACATTACTCATTTTCTTCATAATGGTTTTAATTTTTCATTTCTTTTGAGATACAGATGGTAAAATTACTTTTTCGGTATAAGCATCCTCTATGATTCCATATAGTAATTTGCCTCTCTGTGACTGTAAGAAAGGGCTGTAATTGAGATATGGCTTTGATTTTTTTTTAAAAAAAATGCTGATACATGGATTAGATTTTTATAACAACTTATTAACATTTACAAGAGCATAGTGATGCAATTTCTCTAATTTAACAGGCTCTAGAAGAGCGAGACAAGGAGAAAGAAGAGAAGGGAAAAGGAAAAGGAAAAGCTAAGAAGGAGAAGGAAAAAGAGAAGCCTGCCAGTGCCAAGGCTGGAAAAGGAGGCAAAGGAAAGCGGTCAACTGATTCACCAAATATATCAGCAACGATTATTAAAAAGGATACCAAACTTAAAAGACGTGGGGAAGAAGATGAACTTGATAAATTCATTGGTAGGTAAAAAGTGCATTATTGTAGCCCCTCCTAAAAGCAAATCTTTACATTCCAGGCTTCTTTCGGATTGTTTCATATATTATACAAGACTCACAAGTCTTAAAATAGTTGCAAGTGTTTAAGTTACTTTGAATTGTCCATTAGGCAAGGTGTTTAAAGTTGAGAGAAAAAAGGTCTTTGTGTGTGGAAGGAAAGGTGATTAGTAAATAACCATGTTTATACTCATTTGCATTTTTACACTGAGTGAAAAAATCTCCAAATGTGCAAATTGGGCATTATCAGGTAGAACAACTGAGTTCCACTTGGTAAAATCTTTTCTATCTTATCTAAGATACAGAGATCCCAGCAAAGCTTGCAAATATTATATAACTTTTTCTCTCATAAATAGCTGGTTGTGCTGTTGATGTTGATGTCAGCTAAATCAGTAAATGACAGCATATGCTCAAAGGTGGCATCTTAAGATTATTTCATAAAGTCCAAGAAGTACGTTCATGGTAGATACAGCTCTCGATCATGAAATTTCTGAATATGTGAATATTCAGTGAATTGAAAAATATCCTAAACTTGCAATTTTATTCATTCCTTAATTTGGAGTTAGCTCCACTGAAGTCAGTGTGATTTGGTTTTGAGTAATATGTATAAACCAAAAATGATTTCATGTCTTTACTGAGCTGTTACATCCATATCCAAATAAAACTTCTTTATATTACCTTCCACCGGGTAAATATGTTTGCAAGCCAACAAAGACATAGTCATAGCTTTTTGTGCCACATTTTGGGGGACACCAAGCATTGCATTGTAATAAAAATTCCCAGCAAGCTGTTCTACTGTCTCAGTAATTTGAGTTATGAATTCTTAAATTAGTTTATTGAACTTAAGTCTCCATTCTACTTTCTTTTCAGTTTTTAACCATGGTTGTTTCTATTTTTGAGAGTTAATGAGAAGTGCCCTAACCATATAGCAACTAGAGTGATAAAATTTTTTATATGATTATTGAACAATAATATCAGTCATTTCAGTTGAATATGTTACCAGGTAATATCTGGTATTTATTATAAATGAAAGAAAAAATGTGAATGAATGTAAATGAAACAATTGTACAGGTATGAAATGCTACCTTCTAACCTTCTTATGATTTGTAATAAAAATCTAGCCATTCTTTTGTGACATACAATTAGTGGCAGCAAGCCTCTTGAATGTCCTCTTCTCAGAGTTCAGACTTGCCCCTGCTTGCTGGCCTTTTGCATGGCATTAAAAACCTGGTTTTACCATCAATCCTGGGGCCTGATAGTATGGTGAGCCCATTTCCTAGTTTTATTGAGTGGAGGATGTTGTGAGTTGCTATTTTACTCTCTATATGTTATTTACAATTTTGATTATGTCTTTTATTTGGATTTTGTGTCTTTTAAATTGGTTGCTGCCTCAAGTCATATTTATTTATTTACTTACTTACTTACTTACTTACTTACTTATTTATTTACTTATTTATTGGTTCGATTTATATGCCACCCTTCTCCGGAGACTCAGGGTGGCTTACAATGCTTACTTTTGTATATATCTGCTTAGTAGGGCATTCGGCCCCCCCACTAAGCGGTGTTCTTTTTAATACAAAGTCAGCTTATTGCCCCCACAATCCGGGTCCTCATTTTACCTACCTCGAAAGGATGGAAGGCTGAGTCAACCTTGAGCCTGGTGAGATTTGAAGTTGCAGTAATTGCAGGCAGCTGGTGCTATTTAACAGCACTTTAGTCTGCTGTGCCACCAAGGCTCATACATATGATGGATGATCATATAAAAAAATAAATGTATGCACTATATGAATATATACTGTATGTATATGTACATGTATGTGTATGTATGTATACATGTACACACATGTACCTGACCATCAACTGAAGATGCCAATTCAGATATTATCCCAACCATATATCTTAATTAAAGCATGGGATCCTATGTGATGTTTCAAACAGATGATGAACCAGATGATGGCGCTCAGTATTATTTCATAATTACTGGTTTTTACAATCCTCAACTTTTACCTATACTGTCTGATCTGGGCATCAATATTGGAAGCATCATTCAGATTTCTTCCGACAATTATGAGCCACTCCAGACCTATTTAGAAACAACTACGTTGCAGGAAGAACCATCTCTTGCATCAGAAGGTAGGCTACTAATTATTACAAGCACTTATATTTTTGAAGTAAAGTATTTATAATTTTTAAAAGATATATACTTATTATTGATCTTTCTATAGATTTAAATCTTTATCTTATTTTTGGGGTCTGTTTTCTTGGGAATGACAAATAAATAGAATTTAGTGATAGAAGCATGTCCTAAAGAGAGCAAAGAATAGACATTAGTCATGTCTTAAAAAATAGTGAGGGATCATACTAACTCCTCATCCATTGATAAAATAACAGAAATATAGTCAAGTGATTCAAGTAAGGTCTCCTGAATGATTTATACTTTTTACCAGTTTTTTTCCCCAGACTCAATTCAAAGTGTTGGTGATGTTCTTTAATTGGAATATTCTTTATTGGCCAAGTGTGATTGGACACACAAGGAATTTGTCTCTGGTGTTCTCTGTATACATGCAAACAACAAAGTGATAAGTCATAGATCATAATCATGAGATACTGTTGTGCTGAATTTGAGATATGGCTTGGTAAAAATACACAAAAGAACCAGAGATTGCCTTTTAGATTACGTGTTTATTCAGCTGAACAAAGATGGGCCCCTCTAACAGAGAGGAAGCCCTGAACACACAGAGATTCTTATGTTTATACCTTTTTTCACATTCCACCCAACCAGGCTGGCACATAAGAAATACAGGAATCACCCAGAAAGTCTGGCACACAGTAGATAAGATAGCAAGATGTTCTTAACACATATGAAGGTTCTTTAGGGACACTGGCTAATCCCAGGCATTTCAGGACATTGGGTGTCCCCCCCCCCCAAAAAAAAAAAACTTTGTGGCTTTTTCTTTCTTTTGCCAGCATCTCGGTTACATTTTTCTTTCTCTTCTTAAAATAATTTTCACAGTATGCATTGTAGTCAGTAGCGCTAGTAGTGAGGTGAAATACAGGATGACACTGATGTTCTATTGATTCATTGGACGGAATAAAGCTGGGTTTCCATGCATACATTTTGAAAGTTTATGTGCCACTAAAAAATAAAAAAGTACTGCAGTACTCCAGGTGAGTGCATTCTAGTGATTCATCTTTCTTTATATCATCTTTCTATTATAATTAAATGGGTTAAAGACAATTTTTTAAAAAACTGAGTTTAATGTTAATAGGAGATGAATCTTAAATTAGTAGCAGGAGTGAATAAATCCTCATTTCCTTTTTTACCAAAGTATATTTCATTTTAGCCATGGTCATACAATAATAGCACATTAATCTATTTCTGATGCAATTCAAATTGTAGAATCTGAAAACAAAAAGAAGCAAAAAGCAGATAAAGACCTAGAAACATTCTGGAAATATGTGGAGCCAATCCTGAACAATGGAAAACCAGGATCAAATATTTTTCAGATAGCTAGACTTCATCACAAAGTCCAGGAGTCTTCCTTTCCTGTGGACTGGAGCAACAATGACTTGGTGGTTAGTAGCCTGTTCTTATACACAAGGGAATCTAGTTGGGTTTAGGGACGTAAAGTGTTTCAACGTTTGTCTGTAATTCAGGTCCATCATCCTAGCAACTTAAACTTTCTTTGCTTACTGGCAAAGGCCATATTTCCTGGTGAGTAAGCATTTTTTTTTTAAAATTTGATTTATATGCCGCCCTTCTCCGGAGACTCAGGGCGGTTTACAATGTGTTAAGCAATAGCCTTCATTCTTTTGTATATTTTATACAAAGTCAGCTTATTGCCCCCACAAACTGGGTCCTCATTTCACCTACCTTAGAAAGGATGGAAGCTGAGTCAACCTTGAGCCTTGGGGAGATTCGAACCAGCAGAAATTGCAGGCAGCTGTGTTAATGACAGGGTGCACCAAACCATTGTACTATCAAGGCTCTTTTAAGGCTCTTTTCTCCTCTTTTAAGGGGAAATGTGCCTGTCACTGTAGTAGATAATGGGTTAGGTGAAATAGAGTTTTGGAATTTTGCTGCTTCTGATTTGTTTTCTGTAATGGAAGAGGGGTATTCTTAAAGTTAATTTCTCAAACTTTGCATACTCCACTGATGTTCATACCATTGAATAATTTCTGGCCATGACTATTGACCTTGTTTTTCCTGTGTTCTCATATACCTCTTGATAAAGTTTATTATCAAAAAATTGTTTGACATAATAGGAGAAAATAATGCAAATTATGATAAAGATGGATTACAGTATTTAATCCATCAAAGTGAAATAAAATGTTTGAAAATGTTCCAAAGTATTCTGGACACAGCTGAAACAAGCATGTATAACCAGATTTAGAAATGTAAATAGTACAGATGGGCAATCCAGAAGGAAGAAACTAATTGCCTAAGAATATTTGTGATCCTATTTGTTCTCCTGTAAGACCATGTGCATATTTCCTTTACAAATCAAAATAATTCCCCATGAGAAAATTCTCTACAATGGATGTTGTGGGAAAAAATAATTTTTAGCAATGATCTGAGAAGATTGGATTCTTGAATTATAATAGATTAAAGAGACAGCTTTGTACAATACTAATGGATGGAATAACTTTTTATTGTAATTCTTCCAAAATAAAAAAGGAATATTAATAATTTAAACCATTCAATCTGAACAGCACAAAAACCATATTTCATTATATTGTTAAATTGGATGCATATTGTTGCTAAAAATTTTACTCCATTTGCCTGTTGCTTATACTTAAGTATTCACTTGAGTAGAACAATAAAAAACTGGGATATAAAATGAATAAACAAATAACTATTGTAAACTCTTTACATTTTCTTTGTCTTCTATTACATAGCTTGAAACTGGAACAGACATCTTTGAAAATGTTGCATGTTTAATGTATGACTGCCTGGATTGGAAAAGACAACACCAGAACTACTTGAAATCAACTAGATTTATTAATGTACCTGTGGTAGAAAAGAAGAGTAAATTAGAGGTTTGTGGTAAATAGCCAAACATATTGTAATATTCTATGTAAAATCTGGTATGGAAATATATTTTGCTTAAAATCCCATCATTTGGATATTGTTAAAACCTATATCATAGTTCAGAGCTAAATCTAGTGATGGAATAATTACTGTTGAATTGTTCCTTCAATTTACTGGATATTACTAATAACCTGCTAGACTGGCAGGATATTTATCTATTTTATTATTACAAAATTAATATAGCAGCCTATCCCAAAATGATAGGTAGTGTACAGACAACAGATAAAGAAATAAAAACAATGCCATCAATCCCCATTAGAAATATTCAACTAAAATTTACTTTAAAAAATAATTTATATTAAATAAAGGAATTGGATAGGCTATTAAAACTAATAAAAAAAGTTAGCCCAAGTTCAACTACTAGACCTCAAATATCTGGGGGGGAAAGGATTTTAATACCTTTCTGAAGCTCAGCAGTGCGAAGGGAATCTGCACTGGGAGTAAGCTTTTCCACTGTCAAACAGCCACCACCAAGAAGGTCTGCTTTGGGTTCCTGCCGCTCTCATTTCTCAGGCTGGGACACTGACTGAGCAATGAATCACAAGTATATTGATGATACATTATCCTGAACTGACTGATTGCTTCTCCCAGCAGTTTTACCTAGATGTTGAATAGCAGGAGGGAGAAAAGTGAGCCATAGCAGTAGCTACAGTATGGCCATGGACAGGATCACTTCCCCAGCCAATAACTATGGACTAGAGCTGCTCTGTTATGAAGAAGTTGAATCATCATAAAACAGCAATCCCACTTCCAGTTGTTACTGGTGATCCAGGAGGAAACCATGGTCAGTACAGTCATATAATTGTTAAGAGATCTAATAGGATCTGGAATAGGAGTGGGCATATTTCTTCTCTTCTAGTCCAGGTAAAAATCATTTGCTAGAGCTAACCTTACCCAGTTTTGAACTCTGACGAATGTTAATTATAGCTGAATCAAGATATGGCCTCTTCAAGAGCAGATGCTCTGTTGCTTCTTTGAAGGAAGTCAATACCATGCATTCTTTCAAAGAAAGATCTTTAATCCACTTACATCCCTCAGTGTGCCCAGAGCGATACTTGGGGTCTTGCCCACATAATTTTATTCTTTTATTTCAGCTGTAACAAGGTTAAAGCATAAACATGGGATATTTTATTTTAATTCGTTTTATTTCACTAGGTACATATGACTGTTCCAGTTACTCCTACAAAAAAAAAACTGGCTGTAGATGAGCCTGTGCCACTCCCAGTTTTAACTGCAGGTACATGTAAAGTAACTTGAGTTATTGTGCAAAAATTATCAGAACAATTCCTTTTCACTGATCTAGGAAAGTTTACAATAACATTGTGCAAATCTTTGCTGATAGCCATGGGAATATTTCTGATGGTCTTTTCATTCCTGGGTTCTCTGTATAGTTGTATATATGTATTAACATGACAGATAACCTCAGAATTTTCTGTCCCTGTTGCCATTGATCATTAACTGCTGAAAGTATTTTCTCTAGCTTTATAAGCATAAAGTACACTTTATGAAGATTACTGTCATACTCCAGAAAGTAGATGATAAATCTGAGTCCCATGAAGAATGAAATCTCTGTTCTTTAATAGGCACTGACTACTTACATTTCATACTTAACCACAAAATGGTTAAGTAGCAAACCCATACTCCTAGAGCTCTGTGAGGGACTACCAAATCCTTCTGTGGATGACTAGAACATACAGCTTGCAAATTAGATAACCAACATGATTAAGTGTGTTGTTGGGTACTGTATACAATATTTCCAGGCTATTCCAAGCCAGAGTGAGTACCCATTATAATAATAAATTATAATAAGATTGTTGTTATTCTCCTGTAAATCAGTCTTGACTCCTAATGACTACATGGACAGATTCAACAGGTCCATTCAGGGTTTTTGGCAACATTTTTTGGAAATGCTTTGCTAGTACCTGGTAGAATTCTTTTTTATTTCCTAATCTAGCTCTGAGAGGAAGTAACTGTTGGCTTTTAAGTATTAACCATTGCACCAAATTGACCCTGCAGTTAGGAAGTTAAAGTTAATTTTTTTTTAAAAAAAATGAGGGCTGTTCATAATCAAAGAATGAGAAAACAATCCCTAATAATAAGATAAACATTGGCAGATAAACAGCAGCTGTGGCACTCATTGAATTTAAGATGAAATGATTAAATTTAAAATGCCCAGTTGAGCTGAATAATTCTCATAATGAGTTTGGCACTATAGAAGTCTCTGTATGGAAAAAACAACAACCCTGAAGTGCCATACTAGGGATTGTTTTCTCATTGTTCGATTATGAACAGCCCTCAAATTTTGAAAGTAGTAGTATATATAATTATTTAGAATAAAATTCATATGTACTTTTGGAAAAAGCAGGATCCTTTATAAAGTTGCTGAAACTTAATCATTCCAATCATCCAATTGGATAGGAAAGGATCAAGTAGACATAGTATGTCTCAGCTCTTCAAGAACTTTGTAGATCTCAAAAAAAAAGTTAAAGAAAGAGGCACTGATTTTGATAACTTATGGCATTTAAACTGGAATAAATGTGAATTATTTTGTTCACAAGTTTTCCTGCAAATTAATTACAACTGACATCCATGATTTCTGTCCTATTTATTTATTTGTTTATTAATCAAATTTATATAGCTGTCCATCTCATGGGAAGTGATTCTGGATAACAATTATATTAGTTATATATTGTCAGCCCTATGAAATAAAGAAACCAGTACAACATAGGTCAATATTGCTTTTATTCTAATAGAATCTTGTAAGTTTGAATGTGCTTTCTGCCTCCCTCAGTTTATTTTTGTATGATTTAGGGAGAGGCCTGTCTGAGGTATTTTCTCTAGTTCCTTGGAACTGCTCAAATCATGGCCATTGCTATGATAGCAGTTTTTCTTCCTGTCCTTCAATGCCATTCCCTATGCTTTTTGCCAAAAGTCTTTTACCACTTTGATAACAGGGCATGGATATGATGGTTTCAGTGAAGTAAATTTTCATTGCAGCAATGATCAACATGGAATGGATGGCACGTTTTCTGAATATTTGCTAGTATTGCTTGTTGGTTTCTCATCCTCTTAGAAAAAGCAAGAGGCAGTATGACTTGAAGAAACAGGAGAGATCATGTAGGGTAATTGAGTCAGTAGACCAACTCTTTACATTTTAAGGATCAAGCAAAGTATGAGCAGGGTTGCCAGTTATATCAACTGAAAGTATCCTCAAACCAGATGATGTTTAAATTAAGAACGTCCCCAAAGAGGTTTCAGGCAATCACAGACTAAACATATCATAATCTTTCAAGAGTTTGTACTGCTAGTTTTCCATCATAAGGCTCACCATTGTGAATCAAAGTCTTGATTTGATGCCTTGCACACCTTCAGGAAGATTTTCTTCCTTTTGTTAAGGTTGTTTAATATAGTTGTTTAAAGAATTATTGTCTGTAGATTGAGAGAAAAACCTTTCAGTTACTCAAACAGAGCTTGCCTTCTTTGGCCTCAAACAAAAGGACCTATTGCAAAGGGAATCACTTGCTTATTTTGAGAAGTAGGATTATTCATAGGTGTATAATATATTCAGATTGTATTTATTGGTAGCTCTGTATACCTAAATGTTTTAACACATTTTTAAATTTTATTTTTATTAAAATAATTTTATTATTACAGATGTAGACATGAGGTACTACAACGATCTCCTGAGTTGTGTCCCTGATGAGGTGGTTTCTGTTGCTTTATTATTGGAGTGTATGTTGCAGCAGGTAAGCAAACATAGGCTATACAGGTAGTCCTTGAGTTACGAATTTAATGGAGCCTTCCAATTACATTCATAACCTGAGGATTCATAGGAATGAATCTCATAACTTGAACATGATCACTCCCAGCTATCACCCATACATTCGCTAATCAAATGCGCAGGTTGTTAAATGCACATGAGGTATCTTAGGGTAGGGAAGGCCATGTGAGGCCTAATGATGGAACAGGTCACCTGCTTAAGACCTCTTTAATTTAAAACAGGATAATAAGCCACAGTTTGTGCTTTGCAGTTTCTAATTTCTAGAAAAGAAGTTTTAAAACAAAGGGGGAAAAACAAGAGCAGTGAGATGGAGAACAGACAATGAAGGGTTAAGTGTTAAAACTACAATGCAGAGGGAGGGGACAATCCATTTGCCTCTTGAAAAAGCACCTCTTGGTTGAGGAGTACCTGTATTGATGGTACAAATTCTGTAACTGTAATATTTTAAATAATTCCTTCAACATGTTTTTATCCCAGATCATTGGAATAATGACATAAAATATTTATTTGTGCTAGGTTGTTGCATCAGAAGAAAATCTTACACCCCCAAGTCTAGTGATTCCACTGCCACGTGAAGATGGGTTGGATCATACCATTGCCAGTCATATTGTTTCGATTCTACCTTCACTTGCCCTTCCTGAGAATGAAAAAATGGTTTGTATTGTCTGATTTAATACTTTTATAAAAATTTAATACTTCTATAAAAATTATAAACAAATTTTTAAATGCATGCTTCCTTTCCATTGACAGGAGCTGTATAATTCCTTTTATTCTGAAAATGATGAAAAAGTTATGGCTCCCAGAGGGCCTCTAATATTAAACTATCATGATAATTTGTCTCGGAAGCTACACTACCTAAAGGTATAATATAACATTTATCAGTTTTTTCCCATGAATAATACAAAAATAGAGAAATGAAAGAAAGAATACTTCATTATAAATATGCCAAATTCCAAAAGAATGCATAAACTGTAAGTATCTTCAGTTCTCTGCAAAGGCAAAATCTATGTTCATATAAAACTAATAATAAAATTATTCCATGTGGTTAGATTCCCCAATGTAAAATATTAAAATGTCTCATAAGTTGCTTTTAAGAACAATTTTTTACTTTGTTTTTCTACTTTATCTTGAAAATCAAGACAAAAACTAAAGATCATAAAGATCAACCAAGAAATTTTTTTAAAAAGATACTTAGTGTATAAATATGTATTGATTTTAAGGGTAAAATTTAAGTATATACTTTTTAAAGATCCAGGTTCAAGACACAATATTTTAGCAGAAATGTTAATTGATACTAACAGTAAATGATGACCTAGTTTAAACAAATATATGCATGGGACTTTGTGGAGAGGTATGGCAGACTTGAGACGTCTCCCTGAGTGGAATTCCACTCCCTGAATGGAATTTACTACCATGATTCAAACTGAGGACCAGTAAGTAGACAAAGACAGGATGGGAGATGATACATACGTTGTCTGGACGATTGCTTCTCACGAGCCAATCACATGAAAGCAGTTTTCTCCAGGCTAAGCACCATGTGATGAGGGAGTTAGTCATTTTGCTTGCAATCATAGCAGAGCTTTTTAAAGGACCCAAAGTTCACTAAAATCACTGTCTAATCTCTTTTGGAAATTCCCTATCTTAAGTTGTGAGAGACTTTCAGAATAACAAGTTGGAAAAGTCAACAGTAAGTTTATCTTCAACTCTGAACAGAAGAAAAACTAGCTGTAAGCCTAAGAACATAAAGAAGTTGATAAACAACAAGCTAAATAAGATTTTCATCTAAGAAAGTTAGAAACTGATTAAGGGTCCAGATAAATTTGGAATATTAATTTTTACCATAAAATTTTGGGATGGACTATACGAAATAAATAGCTTCTTATGGGAAACAGAATTTTTAGGTTACCTTGGTTATTGTATATCATAAAAAGACAAGTCTCTTTATGATTTTAGAAACTGGCTATTAAAGATTTCAAACATAAAGGGAAAAATACAAGCCTGCTCTTAATGTTGTTTAATACTGCCACTTAATAAAATGACACAAAATGTTATTTGAAAATTAAAGGATTCCTTGAGGAATGGAGCTAGATGTCAGCCCTAGAGGCCATTTTTTCCTTTGGATCTTCAGGGCTGCCACACTTGGAGGCTGGGCATGCTGTGGGAACTGGGAGGGGGGTTGGATGGTGACGGGGTAAGATGTATAGCCATAACAACAACATTCTTTCACTGGGAGTCAAGGACATTCAACCTGCATCTGGAGAGGCATGGCTGGGAAACTACTCTAGTTAGGATTGTGACCTGATTGGACCATGTGATGGACATGTGGGTGCAGAGGAAAGGTTTTAGACTTTCCCTTGGGTGGGGAAAAGCTGGGAGACTTCAGATTTGGCATCTCTAATAAAATGGAACTTTGAGGAAATGCCTGCCTCAGAATCTTATTTGGTTGGGGGTGTTACTTGAAACCCTGACACTAGAAATTAGTAATTGCAATTTCAATGATGTCAGTAATGATGTCTGCTTCTATGAATAGAATATTTCCAAAAAATATTAATGGAGAAATGTTTTGCAACCTGACTTTCTTAGCATCCCTTCAGGAAACAGACAAAGTTCTTAGGAAAATACAGTATTAACTATTTGGAGGATTTGTTGCTACAAGTCTCAACAACAAGGCCGCAGGAGATAGCAGAGAAAAAGGCAAAACACAAAAACAGGAATTATTTGTAGTTAAACTGGCAGAATTCAGTTGCTCCATTTGCTTTTATTAAGGGAAAATTTACTGTGTCATTTAAATTCCCTTCCTGCTAAATGTATGCAAGTCTGCCAATCTTTAGTCAGTTCAACATCTTGCTACTTGATTGCAAGTTGCACACTTTAGTGGGGTGGAGAGATCCCAGGAGGAATTGCTGGGGAGGACCAAATGAGTGCCTGAAGCAGCCTGTGTTGTAGCTGGGTCTGATTCCAACGGCATGAAAGAATGACAGGTGTGGAACAGATTTGACAAGATGACTGAATGTGGAACTACAAATGACAGGTCAAGAGAATGATTTGAAAAAGAACTCTTTACTGGAAATGCAAAAGAAACTGGCTGACATTTTAAAAATTAAATATGAAAAACAAATGATAAGCTAAGAGAATGACCTGGAAAATATTTTCTTATTGGATCCACAAAAAAGGCTTGTTAAAACCTTGAAGAAATCTATGCAATGGGATGAAGAAGAATTGAAGAGAAATTAGATACTATGATAATATCTGATTGAATTAAAGATTAAAACTGTTAAAAGTACAAGGAAGGAATATAAAGTTGATTCATTTGTTCAAGATTAAAATAAAACTTTTTTTAAAGTTCTGGCAACCTTTATGGACACCAAGATTCAAACATTGATGTTTTATGGATTTGCTTATCAATATGGGATAGGATATGGGATGAAAAATAACCTTATAAGAGGTGAAAAGTTACTAAATTTGTCTATATTTGTCATGAAGGTTGGAAGTCATTTCTTTATATGTATGTATGTATGTGTGTGTGTGTGTGTGTGTGTGTGTGTGTATATATCCTATAAATCCTATTTCGGATAGATCTATCCGAAATAGATCTATCTTAGTCTCCGTAGTCTCCCAATGGGCAGCAGAGTGTTTGCTGGCTGCCAGAAAAGAAAAGCCTAGAAACTAGTGGATTGTGATTTCACTGCTTATGAAACATCAATAGGCAATCCTATAGTAGGACTTATAAAATTGCACAAAATGTTATCCAACACAATCAATCAAAAAGCTATCACTAGCATATGCAATACATATTAACCCTGTGTTATTAAAATATGTAGAGCTAGAGATCACGTTTTTACATTTTCATTTTCCAAAGTATATGTTTATAGAATTGTATACTTTAGGACATCACATTTAAGTCTGGTCTTGCTTTTCAAAAAACTAAGAAGCAAAATGAGTATGTGAAGCTTTTGCTAGGCATAATGCATCTGTGTTGCCTTAACCCCTCCCCTGGAAGCAGTAGTGTCATTCCAATGCCCCAAAGAGATAGAGAAAAAAGCAAAAAGCGCTTGTTGTGTTCCCCAGTATAAAAAATTGCTCATTCCTCCTTTCAGTAGCACAATCAGTGAAGTTTCATGTTTCTCTTCACTTAAGGTAAAAGATGGTTTAGACCCAATAAAGATTGAAGAGGAAATGATGGAAAAGCTGCCTTTGATGGAACTTCTTAAATTCCCTCTTCCATCACCTGCAAACAATACCAAACGCCTTGCCAGACTTCATGAACTCATGCACTATTGTACTGATGGTAATATTATTCTTTTATTGGCTTACTGTTTCCAAAGTAGCCCAAATTTTTGTTATATTGAATTGCTCTGGGAAGTAGAATAATTTCCTCTTTTATGTGATACTTTTTGGGGTGTTTTTTTTTTTTTTTGCTTCTAGGAATGCATTGGTTGGAATAAATTTGAATCAGCCATGAATGATAAGCAGATTTCTGACAAAATAAAAAGTGGATGCAAGCAATTTAAACAGATATTTTTCTTTCTGTGGCTTAATTTTCTTGTAGAACATATGAATTGGGCTGAAGTAGAACGAGCCTTTCGAGTATTTACTTTTGAAAGTTTGAAGCTGACAAAAGTCGATAACTCTGGGCGGCTTGAAAGTTCTGGCAAGATGCTTGGTGGTGATGATGAGGTGTCTTATATCCCATGGGACAATCCTGCTAGGTTTGCTAGACAACTGAGACAAGAATTAATTAGCAAAAAGGTTTCTAAAGAACTTAATCAGAATAATTCAGGTAAATAAATTTTAGATGTATTTTGTTAATATATTAAAATACAATGCTTATAATTTCTTGAATTATTATTAAAAAATTATATTGTAAGAAAATCAGAACATACTGGCATTTTAACAATTGTGGTCACTAAATGATATAGCTTCCAAAATTCCACACACAACCATAGAACATAGAATAAAAGTTGAAAGGGACCTTGGAGGTCTTCCAGTCCAATCCCCTGCTCGACCAGGAGACCCTATACCATTTCAAATAAATGATTATCCAGTTTCTTTGAAAGCCTCCAGTGATGGAACATCCAAAATGTCTGAAGGCAAGTTGTTCCTTTAGTTGATTGCTCTCACTGTTAGGAAAGTTCTTCTTAGTTCTAGATTGCTTCCCTTAATTAGTTTCCATCCACTGTTTCTCGCCTTGCCTTTTGGTGCTTTGGCTAATAGACTTTGACTCCCTCATTTTTATAGGAGCCCCTCAAATATTGCAACACTGTCATGTCTCCTCTAGTCTAAGTGAAAAAAAATGGCTACCAAGGGAGAGCTTTCAAGATGGCTGCATTGACTATAGAGAATATGAGATGGATGAAAAACCCACCCAAAGACAAAGAAAGAGCCGTTTGCAAAACAATGGTGCAGAAAGATAATTGCTAGCTAAACAGACAGTATTAGAACTGGGAAACTAAGCTGAAAAGAGGATTGAAAGGCAAGGTGGGGACAGATTTTGGAGTATCTGGATTTGAGTTGACACAATCAGGAAATAGAAACTATTTTGCAGGTGGAGGGAACATATTTTAATTGCTCCTCTGTAGTAAAATTTAAAAATTGTAATTCAGCATAACAAAATGTAGCAATATTTTGCCCTTTTATGGTGGAACAGGTAACAAATAAAATAATAAATACAATAAATACGGGTCCAGCTAGATAGTCACTGAAGGGCCCTCTTTGTTCTTAATATTGTAAGAGAGAAATTGCTTGCAATTATATTCAGAACACAGGCAGGGACATTCCTTTCCGGTAGGATGCTTACTTCAAGGCCTCTCAGTTGCCACAGATAAGAACAGTCTACCTGATTTACACCTTGAAGGTCAGAGTAACAGAGATGTCCACATTGTTGTTTCAACAAGAGATAATTTGAAAAATATGCTTCAGTAACTTTTTAGAAGAATTATTATAACTGTTCTGCAAACTCAGTAATTAGGAAATGTCAATTAAAAATGATAAATGTATAGGACCATATGAATTGCTGACTCCACAGAGTCCTTTGTTTGAAACTGTATAAAAGTTCTGAGTAGATAATCATATGGCGTTCAAACCTCTTCTTGATAGGTTTGATCCTTTATTGCAATAAATAATTAAACTGATTCTGTCTGCCCTATTGGGATGTTTCTTAATTCCCACCTCCACAACATCTCCACAACACTTTAGTGTGCAGAAAGCTGAGGAAATCTTGACACAAGGCACAAAATCAGGGAACTACTTTCTCAGAATTTCCACTTCCTCTTGGAACAGTAAATTACTCATGAGCAGGGACATCAAGTGAGCCATGTCAAATTAACTTACAAATAGGTACTTTAATCATAATAAAGCATGGGATGGTGCCATTGAAGGATTTTTTTTTATTTAGCGGAGACATTTATTTGAAGGAATAAAAATAGAATGATATGTTTCATTTAATGATCTTGAAAATCATTTATTAATTACTCATTGTAGAAGATGTCAGACCAAGGCAGATCAGAAGGAATCTGATGGCTCCTTTTTGAAGCAGCACATTAAAAGCTTTCATGAACTGTATGGAAAAAAGAGCTACACACACCAAAAAAAAAGTGAACTGCAATTATGATGAAGTGAGCTACATCTCACAAGAGTTTATGCCTTGTAAATGAAATGTGTTAGCCTGAAAAGGTGCTACCAGACTCCCGGGTTTGTTTGTTTGGGTTTTTTTTTTTGTTTTGTTTTCTTTTTGCAACATAGATTAGCAGCATCTAGGATGGTTCAGGAAACTTAGGCTGAAATACCCATTCAGCTATGTGAAGCTCCTTTGGATGTTATTAACCAGCAGCATAAGAATTGCGAAAGTAAAAGGAGATGAACAGCCTTGTATGTTTCTCTAAGCTTTTTGAATGAATGCAAAATAAAATTAATCAATTATTATTCTTGTTCTTGTGATTATCATTATCAGATTCTTTTTGGGAAATGACTACAGTAGGGCATATTGAAAAGAGAAATTATTTCTGAGCAGACACATATAGGATAGGATTAGAAATGTGTTCATATTATAAAATATCTGAGCTTGATAGTACAAGTAATCCTCAATTTACAACCATAATTGAGCCCAAAATTTCTGAGTGAGAAATTTTGTTAAGTGTTAAATTGAGTGTTAAGTGAGACATTTATGATTTTCCTTGTGACAGTTGTTAAGTGAATCATTGCTGTTGAAAGGTTAGTAACCTGGTTGTTAAGCAAATTTCGCTTCCCCTTTGACTTGGCTTGTCAGAAGGTTGCAAAATGTGATAACATGACCCTGGGACACTGCAACTGTCATAAATATGAATCAGTTGCCAGACACCTGAATTTTGATCACATGATCATGGTGATGGTACAAAGGTCGTAACTACAAAAAGGGTCACATTTTTCAGTGCCATTGTAACTTTGAACGGTTGTAAATGAACTGTTGTAGGTCAAGGATTGCCTGTAGTTCTTAAGTGGTATGTCAAAAAACTAAATAAAATTTACATTGAATAAACATTAATTTACATGAAGCCTCAGATCATGTTCATATTGATATTTTGCAAGGGTCATCCATCTTGATCTCTGCAATACCCGCATATGAAAGAGGCTCTACTTTTCCCAAACAAAGTTGTTTCCAGTTTCTAAGGGGAACCTTTTCTGCACTGCTACTTTCAGTGCTGAAAGCTAAATTGGGAATGCAGGGGAACTCCTGTATGAATGCGCATTTAGAATTTATCTAATTGTATTTTTTGTATTTCTTTTTTATAGAGCTAGACTCTGAGCATAGTACATTTCCAAGTCAACAATGTTTCTCTTTTTTACTGGAGGAAAATATCAAGAGACAATCCAAATCTTCCAGCTCAGGTATACGTTGCTTGGAAATACCTTCTTTTCCTTTTCCTTCTCCATTTTCCCTCTGGAATTCTCTCTGGAGTCCTTGTTCACTACGTTAGGAAATTAGAAACTTGCAGCATTAATAAGAGGTATTAGTTGATTCATGGAATATTGTTCCCAATAGAATGCGCTGAAATGGATAGGTTAACCAAAGAATTACAAGAAAGAGAAGAATCAGATTATTACAAAATATGGAATAATTGGTATAATTGGTTAAAAATCAGAAATATACAAAAAATATAGGGGGAAATATTACCGATTTAAATATATATATAAATGTTAATAAAAAATGTTATTAGATTAAGGAGAGGTGAAGGAATATATCATAAGTAGAATTGTAGAATGTCACTCTGAAAAAATGCTTAAGAAGAAATTATACTCTTTTTGTGTATATGTTGTATAAATGTTTGTTGTGTATATGTTACGTATGTCTTTTTTAATATTTATATTCAATAAAAATTATTTTATATATAAAAAAAGAGGTATTAGTTGATTCATGGAATATTGTTCCCAAGACATTTACTGCTGCATGAGTTTCTGACCACAGATTCTTTTTTACTGCTCATTGAATGCCTAGCTTTGGAGGTGTGTATGTGTGAGAGAGAGGGAGGGATGGTATGTGGGGATGCCAGTGTACCTCATTAGCACATGTCTTGTCAAATGCCAGTGTTCCTACTCTTTCTGACTTTTTACATTAATTAAAAACAGGAAGCTAGCATGCTGCAAAACAAAATGCAAATGTCCAACCATGCTTTATGTACAAAAATGACTCTGGACTCTACAAGATTAAAAAGTTTTCCCAGTAGTTCCACCCCAGCTCTTTGTAAAATTGCTCATGAAAAGGAAAAATTAAGTAGGAATAATTGTGGCATTTTTGTAAATCGGTGATTTGTGACTTGTTACATTCCCATGGCAGCTACTTTGTGAATGTGCTAGAGCCTATAGTTCGTCCTTAATATTCTGTATGTGCTCATCAACTCCAAACTTTTGGGGACCACTGCATTATTTATTTATTTATTTATTTATTTATTTATTTATTTATTTATTAAATTTATATACCACCCTATTCCTAAGGGACTCAGGGTGGTGAACAGCGAACGAAAAAAATACATTTAATATATCCCAGTTTAAAAAAAAAAAAAAAAAAGCAATATAAAGGGAAAGTTAGGCCAGGCCGGCCTGCTGAAACAGGAATATTTTGAGGGCACGGCGAAAAGTGCGCAGGTCCGGAATCTTCTGTATCTCTGGGGGGAGCTCGTTCCAAAGGGCAGGTGCCCCCACAGAAAAGGCTCTCCCCCTGGGGGCCGCCAGTCGACACTGTTTGGCTGACGGCACCCTGAGAAGCCACTCTCTATGGGAGCGTACTGGGCGGTGAGAGGCTATTGGTGGCAGAAGGCGGTCTCGTAAGTACCCCGGTCCTAAGCCATGGAGCGCTCTAAAGGTGGTAACTAAGACCTTGAAGCGCACCCGGAAGACCACAGGGAGCCAGTGCAGCTCGCGTAGGAGGGGAGCCACATGGGAGCACCATGCTGCTCTCATAACTACCCGTGCGGCTGCATTCTGGACTAGCTGGAGCCTCCGGGTGCTCCTCAAGGGGAGCCCCATGTAGAGAGCATTACAGTAGTCCAGGCGTGAAGTGACGAGGGCATGAGTGACCGTATTTAACGAGTCCCGATCCAGAAAGGGACGCAACTGGCGAATCAGGCGAACCTGATAAAAAGACCTCCCGGCCACAGCCGTCAAGTGTTCTTCTAAAGACAGCCGTGAGTCCAAGAGGACGCCTAAGTTGCGAACCCTCTCCGTGGGGGGCAATGACTCATCCCCAATAGTCAGTGATGGCACCAATTGACTATATCGGAACGTCGGAAACCACAGCCACTTGGTCTTGGATGGGTTGAGCCTGAGTCTGTTCCTCCCCATCCAGATCCGTACAGCCTCCAGGCACTGGGACATCACTTTAAGGGCATCATTGGGGTGGTCCGGGGTGGAGATGTATAGCTGAGTATCATCAGCATACTGATGATACTTCACCCCAAAACCACGGATGATCTCACCCAGCGGCTTCACATAAATGTTGAACAGAAGGGGTGAGAGAACTGACCCCTGTGGCACCCCACATACAAGGGGCCTCGGGGTCGACTTCTGCCCCCCTGTCAACACAGACTGCGACCGATCAGAGAGAAAGGAGGAGAACCACCGCAACACGGTGCCCCCCACCCCTAACTCTTCCAACCGGTGCAGCATGATACCATGGTCGATGGTATCAAAAGCTGCTGAGAGATCTAATAGGACCAGGATAGAGGAGCAACCCCGGTCCCGAGCCCTCCAGAGATCATCTACCAATGCGACCAATGCCGTTTCCGTGCTGTATCCAGGCCTGAAGCCCGACTGGAATGGATCTAGATAAGCCGATTCATCCAAGTACTGAGGAAGCTGTCGCGCTACCACACTCTCAACAACCTTTGCAACGAAGCGAAGGTTGGAGACTGGACGGTAATTAGCCAACACTGCTGGGTCCAGGGAAGGCTTCTTGAGGAGAGGCCTCACCACCGCCTCCTTCAAGGTGGCAGAGAAGACACCCTCTCTCAAGGAAGCATTTATAATCCCCTGGAGCCAGCCTCGTGTAACCTCCCGAGAGGCCAGCACCAGCCAGGAGGGACACGGGTCCAATAAACATGTGGCCGCGCTCAGTCTGCCCAGTATCTTGTCCACGTTTTCCAGAGTCACAGAATCAAACTCTTCCCAGGTAATATTCTCAAGACTTGCCTCAATCCTCCCTCCCGAACCTACCCAGTCAGAGTCCAAATTTTCCCTAATCTGAGCGATTTTGTCATACAGATATTGTACAAAGTCCTCGGCTCTACCCTCCAAGGGGTCCTCCCGCGCTTCCTGGTGGAGCAGGGAGCGTGTCACCCTAAACAGGGCGGCCGGGCGATTATCTGATGACGCAATAAGAGCGGAAAAATAGTTACACTTTGCCGCTTTTATTGCCACCAGGTAGGTCTTAATATGAGACCTTACCAGTGTTCGGTCAGATTCAGAACGGCTGGCCCTCCAACTGCTCTCCAGGCGTCTTTTCCGGCGTTTCATCTCCCTCAGCTCCTCGGTGAACCAGGGAGCCAGGTGAGATCAACGCCGGGTCAGAGGCCGCAAAGGCACGACCCGGTCCAAAGCTCCAGTGGCCGCCCTATCCCAGGCAGCCACTAGATCTTCAGTCGAGCCGTGTGCCAGAGCCTCAGGAAACAGCCCAAGCTCCGTCTGGAACCTATCCGGGTCCATCAGGCGCCTGGGGCGGAACCACCTCATCGGTTCCGCCTCCCTGCGGCGGGGTGTGGCGGTTCGAAGGTCAAAGCGAAGGAGGGAGTGATCTGACCATGACAAGGGCTTGATCGCTATATCCCCTATCTCGAGACCACTCAGCCACCAGGTCTAGCGTGTTTCCCCCCGTGTGAGTAGGGCCATGAACTAATTGGGTCAGGTCCATGGCCGTCATGGAAGCCATGAACTCCTGAGCCACCTCAGACGCCTCACCGACGGATGGCAGGTTGAAGTCCCCCATGACCATAAGTCTAGGGGTATCAATCGCCACCGCGGCTATAACGTTGAGTAGCTCAGGCAAGGCCGCTGCCACATTGCAGGGAGCCAGGTACCAGCAGGCCCATCTGCACCACATGACCCCACTTCACAAGGAGGGACTCACATCCAGCCGTCTGAGGAACAGTGGCCTCCCTCGGACTAAGACCCTCTTTAATGATAACTGCCACCCCCCCGCCCCTTCCCTGTGACCTTGGCTGATGAAATGCCCGGAAACCGGGTGGGCACATCTCTACGAGAGGGACACCCCCCTCCTGGCCCAACCAGGTCTCCGTAATACCCACCAGGTCCGCTTCCCCCTCCTGAACAAGATCACAAATGAGGGGGGCTTTATTTACCACGGACCTGGCATTGCATAGCATCAGCTGAAGGCCCAGGGCCTTAGGGTCTGTGCCACCTGAGGAACGAGAAGAGCATTGGGGGCCGGAGCGTGCCACCGCTTGAAGACAGCGAGCGCGCACTCCCGCAACTTGATGTGGCCCCCTACTCCCGCCATATCTGCCCCCCCCACCTACAGTACTGATGTAATGTCTATCAACAGCACAAGCTCTAACCCTCTCCTTGGCCCCAGATTCTGCATCTCCTCCGCCGTGCTCTTCAGATGGACTAGACCCCGTCCCTCGCGGGTTAATCCCTGAACCCATACAACCCACCCCCCTCCCGGGAGGCCCCCCAGCCTCATTATTTACAGCCTTATTATTTCCTTATGAAAGAAATGTTCAAAATGATCCAGCCACTATTGATGACATCGCTGCAGAGATGGGCAGAAGACGTACAACAGTTATCTGTACTCGGGTGTTTAGAGCACATTGCATCATTGATTGGGAGTGCCATAATATCTATATGGGATTAGCTGGCTTGAGTTTTGTTTGGGAGGGATGAGCAATTTGTTGACTATTCTTAAGTGTGGTGGTTTATACACCATATGGCATCCTAGGATTTGTTACTAACCTATTCCGTTTTCTGAGTTTAGAATATACTCTGAGGCCAAAATAATAAAATCTCTGCCATTCATTATGGATTCTTTTTCTCTTGAGTCTATACTCAAAAGCTATTATAGGTATAGATATGCTATTATACATATGATATGGGAATAGCCTGGCATGATATGGGTTGAATAGAAACAGATGGAATTTAGTGTGTTTTAGCTCTACTTTTTGTTCATAATATGAGTTCTGTTGCCAGTCTAAAGTGTGTGGGAAAGTTAGTAATTCAGATTGAAGCCACTCTTCCCTGGCTTACCCTTTTCAATATTGCCCATTCTCTAATGTAGCATTGTATATTCTTATTAATTGCTAGGCATCCTCTCTACTTAAAAAAATATGACCACTAAAATTAGGATTGCTCTTGTCATCTTAAATGAAAGGAATCCTTATCTTTTCCAAAGCATTGGCAAGAATGCTGCTTTAAGAGTTGTTTTAAAGATCAGCTAGTTTTCCATTATCTTCCTGCTGGACTGTACAGTTAGCAGATGAAGAAATGCTTACTGTATATGAATTTAGTTCTGGAGAACAGTATTGCTGGGTTAATGGAATTTGAATCTTGAACTAGCCCTATTCTAACTTCTACAATGAGCATGAGATGAAAGGAGATGGATTCATGAGTAAATATCTTCATGAAAGGAACTATAGGTTGTTGATGTCTGAATTTATCTTCACAAATCTGAGAACAGTGATAACAGGGTTATTGTGCTCTCACCTACATATATTCAAAAGCCTGAAGCTTGAGGAAGGTGATTCTGCCATAGAAGCTATGACTGTTTATATAGTTGCTATGGATTGAGGTCTTCATGCAGAAATATATAAAAGCAGATACCAAGAGAAGGAGAAAAAATAATGCTTTAAATATATGGATATAATTTTTGAAGATTGCATAGTACCCATTCTGTTCACTGAGCATTTAAGTAATTGGAACCAGATAACAGAATCTAACATTTCTAAACTTTTTGTATATATCTTCAAATACATTCCACAGGTTTGATTGCTGATGTTCATGAAAATGGACTGAATAATTCTGTAGATAAGGTAAGAAGTGCTGAAATAAGAACCAAAATGTATAAATAAATTCTAGTAATTGAGCATTCCTTGTTTTTAATTTTAAAAATATACAATAGGTTGAATGTCTTAAGAAGCTTGAAACACTTGATCTTGTACAGATATGTGTGCTGTATTCTAGCACAATTAGAATTGGAGCCTCTGATTCCATACTGTTCTGTTTGGGGGGAAAATGATGCTGTTGACAGTTATTAAATATTTCATATTCCCATCAGTTATCATTCTGTATTGTTTGAATATTTAAAGTTTTATTGTTTGCAGTGAAAACAATAGAAGAAAGAAAGTGAAAATGTATTTTCATATACTTAATGTCTGAGATTCACACATATGGGTTACACATTGGTACAGAACGTCCATAATCTTTATTTCATCTCATCATATTTGCTGGTTTTCACATAATAGGGATTTTTTTCAACAAGGAGTTATGAATTCACAGATGACTACTTGAAGAACTCCAGTAACTTTTTTTTTCAGTCATCTCCACATTCTTTTCTAAACTAATAAGCTTTTCATGCTGCTTTGAAGATTGACAAAGCAATGCTCTAAACATTTCTAACATTTTCCTCTGTTGCCATTTTCACAACTGAACGTCCTTTTTAAGTGCTGCTGTTTGTTTCATTGGTAGTAAAGGAGGAAGAGAAATAGGTTAAGCATTTTCTCCTTTCATAAATATAGATCTAATATTACTATTACAATTATTTTCTGCATAAGAGCTCTGAGAGGTAATCCTGAACATTCTCCTCTAATTTTATCCCTATAGTAAGTATGTAATGTATGAGATAAAGTGGGCTGAATGGTCCAGAATTGGCCAGTGTGTTCCGTAGTCAAGTGTGAATTTGAACCTTGGTACAAGTCCATTATTAGATGACTAGACTGAAGAAAGGAGAGGAAAAAAAGTACTTTTAGAGCATTTTCTAATTTAAGAATGAACATTAATTAATAAAACAAATAACCCCCTAAAAATCCTATGCTGATCAAAAATGATATTCTACCTTCATCTCACATATAGTTTAGCACCTTATACATTATGACAAAATGGTAATAAGTGGCTGAATTGCTTCATCACGAAGTAACTGACCTGAAATGTAATGGGTTCATCCTAAAGATTCCCAATGAAGAAAAAAGTGGAAAAACAATTATGGGCTGAATTTCAAATTAGGTATTAATTATGCTTGAGAGATAGCTTCAGGTGCAGCAAAGATTCTTCCTACCTCTCAGTGCATTAAGTTGGTTATGTGATTGTATTATAACTTGCTTTCTACCCAGCGGGTGTAAAAAGCTGCTATTTTTTTTAAAAAAATAATGAACTGCTGATAAAAATAATTTAGCATAATTTAATCTATATTGAGAATTATAATGAGAGGAAAAAAGATGTACATAGTCCTAAAATATATTTAATATAATCATACTACTTTGAAATTGCTATAATGTTAAAAGCAAAATAGATGTCACCTAAATACATATAAATGTTATAATTAATTTTTCAAAGCATGGTGTACTGCAAGACTAATATCAGGAGAAAGAACATCAAATTATTGTTGAGATTAGTCTGTCTCCTAAAACTGAATTTAAGAAATTCACCTTCAGAGTTTCTTTCTAGGCCATATAAACTTTGAAATATATGTGTTCTTCTATTGAGATAGTTTTTAGAAATTACTTTTAGAATTATCGGTATATCCGTAATAAATCCACAATATTGGAAGTGAAAAGAGCACTATTGTACTCTAGACAACATTGGTTGAGTGCTAACATATATAGAAAAGGCAGTGACATTTTCTATTTCTTCTTCTGTTTTTAATGGCAACTTCATTTCCAAAATGAAGATATTGATGCAAAGGGCCATTTTATAGAAAATAAGGTGTTGAATATGCAGATTTATTTATTTATTTATTTATTTATTTATTTATTTATTTATTTATTTATTTATTTATTTATTGGCTGCCCATCTTACCACAGATGTTGGATGCATGTGATATTATGGAAATGTAAAGGTTTTAAGGTGATCAATTTAAAATGAATTAGATTCTAAAGCTAGAAAATAAGACTCTGTGGATTCTTTTTCACCTCCTTCTCAACATTTATTAAATGAGCTAAATTTTATCTATTCTCTCATAAGGTAATTTTAGCCATCCAAAAGACCCAGCAGCGGTGTTTGAATGACTGGAGTTTTGTTGAGCATTTTCAACCACAACTCCTTTTCCAGGTAACTTTAATTTGTTGTCTCATTTAGTAAACACTTGCACAGGACCTGCTTAATATGCATTTCCACAAAATAAATCTGTGGAATTTTATACCCAAAATTGAGATTAATCTGAGGACAGTTACTTGATAGGGTATTCTCTGTGTAGCTATGGATATTCCAGCAGAAGTTATTTATCATTCTAGAATATTTCTGGATTGTGGCTCAAAATAAACCATGGTAAACCTGACAGGTGGCTTTCAGGAGAGATAGATGAAATGCAACTTTCTTTGTTGTTGAAGTGTGTAATATCACCATGCCTAAACTGGAAGAGCTCTGAGAGGCTTTCAAAAAGATAGGGAAAGTTAGTCTGGGAAGGGATTTGAAAAGATCACCAAAAATTGGACATCAATCATTCTTCTATCTAGAAGATTATCTGTAAGTGGAGAAGATTTCAAGCAACTCTAACTTACCAAGTCAGGTTGTCCCAGCAAGTTCAACCCCAGGGCAAAGATAATGAAAAAAGTATCTAGGAATCCCAGAGTCTGATCACATAACCTACAGGTAGCTCTCTCCACTATTGATATAAAAGTATATGAGTCTATCATTAGAAAGAAGCTGCCCCAGGTAGATCTATGTGAGAGGTATTCTAAGCTAAAATATTTGCTGCCCAGAAAGAACTAAAGGCAATACTAAAGTCTATCCATGAACACCTAGGCAAAAACCAGGATTTATGGAACAATGTGCTTTGGACAGACAAGGCAAATATATTTTGCTATAGTACTAGAAGATAAGTTTGACAAAACCCAAACATTTGACCAGAAGAGCCTGATACCAACCATAAAGCATGGTGGTGGAAATGTTGTGATCTGGGCCTACTTTGCTGAATCAGGGCCTGGACAGCTTGCCATCATGACATCCTCTATGAATTGTTCATTGTACCAGAAGTCCTTGAACGTAATATGAAATCATCTGTCAGAAGTTTGATGTTCAACCAAAAGTGAACCTTGCAGTATGACAATGACCTAAACATTCCAATAAAAAAATAGCTAAAAAAAAAAAAGAATTTTGGATTTTGGAATGGCTAACTCAATGCCTGGTTCTAAATCCCTATGAGATGCTGTGGGGCTGTGCATGCGAGAAATCTCACAAACATTGTACATCTGAAAAAATTCTGCATGGAGGAATGGGAAAAATATTTCTTTCAGTCAGTATCAATTATAAGAAATGCCTCCTTGAGGTTGTTTCTACCAAAGTAGACAACAACCGATCAATAAGAGAACCAATCAGCTGCTCAAAATTTAAATATAGCTCCAAACGGACAACTAATCAAACGACCAACTGACAAGCTTGGAGAGCAAACTGCTGCCAAAATCTAAAACCCAAGCTACAAGTATTTTCTATTGTTTCAAATTTACATCACATTTATCTTTATACTGTTTGAATAAAGATAAAATATTGATATATTCACATAAAAGAAGAAAAAGCTTTACATGGGATGTACTTACTTTTCACATGACTGTATCTCTACTCAAGGCTTTTTTATTTTAAATATTATACACGTTGCTTTAGTGTTTTTTTTCCTTTTCCTAACTTTTTCAAATTTAATGTTATTTCTATATTGTTCTCTATTTTATACAATCATTTACATTTTGAATATACATGGTAAAACACTTCACAATTTCTATTATTGGTGTCCATCAGTTGTCTATAAATCATTTGGCACAATTAAATGTACCCATTGTCTTTTTTCCCATCACCTCTACAGACAGTCTCTTAATGAGAATGGAGTTGTATTAATTCTTCTCTTGTTAACAGGTCCTTCACAATGCAACTCAGAATTATAGGTGCATTGATTCCTATTATCATACTCAAGATAACTCTTTGCTGATAGTGCTTCATAATCCCATAAACCAACATCGTCAGTTCCAGGAGTTCTGGAACATTTCACTGCATTCTGATGTTGGGTTCAGGTAAAATGGATTTCAAATACTATCCTATCACATCAGGGGTGAAATGCTCCCCGTTTGGACCAGATTGCCCGATCTGGTAGCGATGGCGGTGGGTGGTTCGGAGAACCGGTAGCAAAAACCCCTGCCTCCCCCCCATGCCCAGCTGAGCCACGCAATCATCAGAGGCTTTTTTTTAACTTTTAAAAGCATTTTTTCTACAACCTCTTCGGCCAAAAAAAGGCTTTTAAAAGTAAAAAAAAAGCCTCTGATGATCGCGCGGCTCAGCTGGGACATCAGAGGCTTTTAAAAGCATTTTTTCTACAATGTCTTTGGCCGAAGAGGTTGTAGGAAAAAAAATGCCTTTAAAAACCTTTGACGATCCCAGCTGAGTTGCCTAATCGTCAGAGGCTTTTAAAAGTATTTTTTCTGCAATCTCTTTGGCCGAAGAGGTTGTAGGAAAAAAATGCCTTTAAAAGCCTCTGACGATCCCAGCTGAGTTGCCTGATCGTCAGAGGCTTTTAAAAGCATTTTTTTCTGCAACCTCTTAAGGTTGTACAAAAAATGCTTTTAAAAGTAAAAAAACAAAGTTGGCCACGCCTACCCAGTCACATTATCCCCCACCAAGCCACACCCAGAGAACCGATAGTAACAAATTTTACATTTCACTACTGTATCATATGGAAAGGGAGAAGGAGTGAATTATGTCAACGAATAATAATTCAGTGATGATGAATGATTGGTGCTACTTTACCATCATTACTGGTAAATTATTTGTACAATTTAATAGTTAGCAAAAGTAAACTGCTTTTATGTAACAATAATAATTTCCCAATAGGTAACATCCAATGAGATTCAACTATCATATTTTTAAATTTCAAAAAAAGGGGAAATAGGTAACAATATATTTTTAACAATTTCACGTTTGTGCTAGACATTCCAAACTACTCAAAATTTCCGCTATCAGTTCTCCAGAACCTGTCAGAACCTGCTGGATTTCACCCCTGGACTTACCATATGAAATTTGATGGGGGACTGGAAAGTAGTAATATGTGCACAAAAAGACAGAACCTCTGCAAAAAAATTAAAATAACACATCTGAAATTATCAAAAAGCTTTTTTAATTAGGAATTATCTTAAAGTTTATAATTACAATAGTAAAAATGAGATAGAAATAGCAATAGCACTTAGACTTATATATCACTTTACAGAGCTTTACAGTCCTCTCTAAGCAGTTTACAGAGTCAGCATATTGCGCCCAACAATCTGGATCCTCACTTTACCAACCTTGGAAGGATGGAAGTCTGAGTCAACCTTGAGCCTAGTGAGATTTAAACTGCCAAATTGCAGTCAGCCAGCAGTCAGCAGAAGTAGCCTGCAGTACTGCATTCTAACCACTGTGCCACCATGGATGGCAGTAATGCATCCATTCTTGCTCTTCTTGACCTCTTGGTTTTAGGTACCATTGACCAGAAGGTATCCTTTTGGGCTGGCTGTAGGGTTTGGGGCTGAGTGGTGCAGAATTAGTCTGGTTCAGCACATTTCTCCAAGGCTGGTCTCAATCAGTGTCAAAAAGAGGTAAGAGGTCCAGCCTCTGGCTACCACTTGGGTTACTGCAACAAGTTCTACATGGGGCTGCCCTTGTAGATTATTTGGAAGCTATAGCTGGTGCAGAATGCAGCAGTGTACACAGTTCGTGGGGGCCTAGGCTGGCATATATAACACTGCTGTTGTGAAAAGCTGCATTGGTTATCATTTTGCTTCCAGATCCAATTCAAGGTTTTGATTATTATCTTTAAAGCCATAAATGGCATGGGTCCACAGTATCTGAGGAAATGCCTCGTCTGATTGGGACTAGACCACCCCCTTGTGCCAGCAGAAAAGGCCTGCTATGGACCTGGTCTGCTAATGAATTCGGTAAATCAGGGTCAAGGAGAAGAGCCTTTTCTAGTCAGTGTTCTGATTGATAGCAGTAATACATTTTCCAGGAATTATCTGGAATTGGTGGCTGCATCCATTGATGAATGGATAGTGACAGAAGAAGCCAAATACCAGGAAGAAAAGATGGCTAAGGAACTAGAGGCACTTAGATTGGCTAAAGAGGCAATGGAGAAACCTCCTGCTGAGGTCAAGTCTCCACCTTCTGGCAAAAAAGGGGCTGCTGCAAAGAAAGCGAAAAGTAAGTATTTTTATGATATTGTCATGCTCAAAGAATCAGGATCATATGTTAAGTTGCAGTTAAGGAAATTTATTACTCAAACAATAAAGAATCTAGTCAACTAATGTTCAGTGCTCAAAATTGGTGCTAGATAAGTGTCAACAGAATTCAAGAGGAGTTGGATATAGATGTGGGAATGCAATAATTTTAGGCCACCCACCTTTATCTGTTCTTCTCCTACAGATCTAATCTAGTGGTGCCTATGATATAACCAACCTGTTATATTTCAGTTTGGAACCAGGCACCCCACTCAGCACTTTTTATCTGAATGTCCCAAATGGGTTGCAGTGTAATGGAGCAAAGCTCCAAACAGCTTCATTGTTCTGTGGAAGCAAAACTAATTTTTTTGTTTTGATTATTCTGGGCATAGGAAACAAAGGATACTTAGTATGAGTTGCTGCTCCTTTGTATTTTTACACCAAGGCCATGGGAGTAAGGAGCATAGCAGTCTGTGTTGATGAGTTATCGTCCAATTAATTTTGCAGAAATATTGGAAAAAGGAATATTTTTTTTAAAATGGAACATACATTCTACTATCCTGGTATTTCTTGGTTGTGTCCCATCCAAGTACTAAACAGGTTTGGTCTACTTAACTTTTGGAGATCAGCGAAGGTCAGCCAGATACTGCTTTCTAACTCAGCTATGCTTTTTCCTACCTGAAAAGCACTTGCAGTTTTCAGGCATGAGAAGAGATGGATCTGTTTAATTCTCCCAATTATTATGAGAGAGTAGCTCTTCTAAAGTCAACTTTAAGCCAGATGGAAAAGTAGATATTTCTCTTTCCATCAGTGGAAAGTGCTTTTGGGAGGAGATTTAATTGCAAATGTCTTCCTTTAGAGTCAGATTTTTGTTTACTTAAAATATTTAACACTTGGGATTATTTTACTCACGTACCATTTATGTAATATTCTCATATTATATGATATAGTTACAATCTATGCTTTCTCAAATTTCAAAGGTTCTTCCAAAAGTAAAGTAGAAGTTTCATCTGAACCTGTAGTTGAGAAGGAAAAAAATATATTTGTCAGAGATGAATCTCTCAAGGTAACTACTGATTACTACTGAATACCATGTATTCCTCTATTTATGTAGCTGAAATATAAGAATGTGTCTAGATAAATATATGAAATTAACAGTTATGATCATAATAATATTACTTTGATGCAGTATTAAATAATGTATATTATAGTGGCATCTAAATCATTTGGTAGTTGAAATGTAGTGTAAGCAAATAATCATATTGCTTGCTACAATTGCCTAAAATAGCAATTTTTCTAAAGAGAAAAATAAAGAACACGTTCAATAATGAATAAGATTGTTGGGGCAAAACCCAAATTGCTTGGTTGTGTTAAAATCCACATTCTATGTTAGGTCTGACTCTGAACTTTCCTTTTTCTATTGTAGGCCTGGAAGGAAGAGCAAGACAGGCTGTTGGAGGAAGAACGCTTAAAAGAACTAAAAAAAGCAGAGAAGAAGGAAAAATCTGATGGGAAAAAGAAAGGCCAGGGTAAAGAGCCACCCATTCCTGAAGAAGGAAAACCATCTAAGAAAAAGGGTTCTAAGGATAAAGCAGAATCATCCAAATCAATAGAGGTTGAAGATCAGGCCAAGTTGGAGAAACAGAGTAAACAAACTATGCCTCCTTTGCCTGCAGAGAAAGACTATGAGGTGAATCAGTTAATGATTGCATAAATTGCTGGAAATAATTATTGGAAAATAATACTGGAAAAAATAGTTATTGGGTATTGCAAGGTTCAAATAATAGGTGGATCTTTCAAGAAGTCTTCAGTGATAATGTTTTGTATGAAGCCTGGATTTTCTTACACAGTCAATGTGCCCCAGCAATATTCTGGTGTAGCCCTTCTTTGTTATCCCTATAAATTCTCATAGTAGAATCTATGCTCTGTCTTTAGTTAATTGCCAGCAATATTTAGAAATTTCAGATGTCAGAAAAGTAGCAAACTGGAGCATTTTATTACTTATTCTGTATTATTTTGGTTATTTAATTGTTGGTTTGGCCCTTATAGTGATGGGTTCCTCCCTGTTCGGCCCGGTTCTGCCATAACAGGAGGTTTTTAGATAGGTCTTAAGGAATGTAGGGTTCCACTTTTAAAGTGAATACCAACACCTAAAATAATGCCTGATAAATAATCAGCAATTGTTGCAGGGTTTTGTTTTTTTTTTAAATATACTTTATTAGTTTTTTAAAAAAGTTTTTTTAAAAAGAAATTTTCAAATCTCAGGTAACATCTGAGGTATCGTGCGGTTACATATATACAGTATATACACAGCAAGTATCTTCAAATCTATCATTATTAGAAATAGGCATATCCTTATAGTCTTGTTCTATTATTCCACCATTTATACCACCTTTCCCATACTGCCTTAAATTTTGAATTCTCATCATCTTTAAGCATACTGGTGAATTTTACCATTTCTGCACATTCCAAAATTTTATTTATTATTGTCATCTCTGGAGGGATTTGTTTATCTTTCCAGTATTTTGCGAAAGTTAATCTGGCCGCTGTTATAATATGTATAATTAATTGTGTCTTGTCCTTAGAGAGTCCGTCTCCCATCATTCCTAGTAGGAAAATTTCTGGAGATAAGTTTATATCTTCTTCCACTATTTCCTGCAGCCAAGTTCGTATTTTTGTCCAGAACTTTTTTGTCTCTGAGCAGGACCACCACATATGAAAGAAGGTGCCAACCTCCTTTCCACATTTCCAACAAATTCCTGAGGCGCTAGGGAATATTTTTGCTAATCTAGCTGGGGCTAGATACCATCTATGAAATATTTTGTAGTGGTTTTCCCTATAAGTTGCTGATTTAGTAAGATTATAATTTCTATTCCAAGCTTCCTCCCAGTCATTGAAATTTAGTGTGTGGCCAATATTTTTTCCCCAAATGCTTAGTTGGTTCCTAGCTATCCCTTCTGCTCTGTCTTCGCCTAATAAGAGGTTATAAAATCTGGCTAACATTTTCTTTTCAATCCCCAACATAATTTTATCTAGATTGTTGTACTTCATCTCTATTCCAAATTGATCCCTATCTTTTTGATATCTAGAACTTATCTGCGTGTAGCTCCACCAGTCCAAATTGAAACCTTGATTATTTAATGTTTCTCGTGATCTGAGAATACCATTTCCATCTAATATGTCTTTATACGTGCCAAATTTCCCAATATCCCTTTTATTAGTAGTAATCAACGCCTCCATAATTGAGAGCCAAATCGGTATTTTCGTATAAAATTTTTGTCTAATTTCTTCCCATGTTTGGATCAGTCTCCCTTAATTTGTGTCTGTGGAAATGTGATTTCTTTTTGTTCTTTGGATCCCATAAATAAGCGTGCCAGCCTGCCTGTAGATCGTGGCCTTCTAGCGTCAGGATTCTCTTATTTTGTAGTGTAACCCATTCTTTGATCCATACTAATTTGGCCGCTTTCTGGTAAACTTGCCAATCAGGTAATCCGAAGCCGCCCATGTTTCTTTTTCCTTGCAGTGTTTTATATGCAATTCTTGCCTTCTTCCCTTCCCACAAAAAGTCTCGCACCTTCCTTTCCAAATCTAGGAAATATTTTTTATCCGGATTCACCGGAATGGTTTGAAATAGAAATATAATTTTGGGGAGAATATTCATTTTAATTGCTGAAATCTTACCTGTAAGGGATAGTTTTAGTTTCTTCCAACTATCTATGTCCTGCTTTATTTTTTGTAATAATGGACTATAGTTGTCCTCTTTTAAGGAGGAATACCTTACAGTGATCCAGATTCCCAAATATTTTATTTTCTTTGCTATTTGAAGTTCCAGGGACTTTTCTAGCCGCTTCTTATTTGTCTCCGTCATATTTCTTACTAAGATTTTAGTTTTAGTTTTGTTAAGCTTAAAGCCAGCGACTTCACCATATTGTTGTATTTCCTGGAGTACCTTGGGACCAGGCAGGGTTTTTTTTTTTACCATAGACCAGTGATGGCAAACCTATGGCACGCGTGTCAGAAGTGGCACACTGAGCCATCTCTCCAGGCATGCCAGCCGTCACCTGTTGCTCTTCTGGGTTCCACCACCGGTTTCCGATGCATGCATACACGCTGGCCAGCTGATCTTCATGTGTACAGAAGATCCAGAAACCTGAAGACCAGGTGACCAGCAAACGTATGTGTGCTGGGGAGCTGCTCTTCAGTTTCTGGTGCTCCCCCGCACGTCCGCACACTCCCATTTCGGTTCTTGGTGCCAAAAAGGTTCACCAACACTGCCCTAGACAGATGATTCCTCCACTTAGCATCATTTAGAAGCCTTGCAGAACATACAGTATCTCAGTAGCCAAGAAAGTAGTAAAAGCTTTCTTGCCAAAACCTGTACAAGAAGTATAAGGCAAGGGCCTTCCCAAAGAAGGCCCTTGCCTTAGGACCTTCTTCTTCTTCTTCTGGAAGCAAGACCGACTTCATAAGTCAACAAATCCTTTCAGTCTGAAAAGCTTCATTTGTATTTTTCTGTTTTGCTTTAGGACCACAAGGTTCACTCATACCTGGCCTAAACCAATGTGAAACTCTCAGATCTGCAAAAAGAATAGAAATCAATTAGGCAACCATTCCAAATTTTAATTTTATTTTCATTTTTAATTCTCAGGATTTGGGCCTCCAAAGCTTAATTCAGTAAAATAAACCATATTTCATGATTTGGTTTGTTAGAGATTCCCAGTTTTCCCCATTACTTCTATTTAATTTGATTATATATTGTTCTATAACTGTTCTCTTCTAGTTTCTTGGATATAATATGGGTGAGAATCCCATTCAGGTTTCAGGGACTATCCAGTATCTTTTCCCTACTGATGGAGGGCAAATCCAGGCAGAAAATATAATGTTTGAAAAAGGTATTTTTTTTTCATATTGTGAAGGTTCCCTATTGGACATTGAAATGAATGTTTATATGCTTGTCACACAGTATAAACATTATCCTGAAACTTTAGTCAAAAATTAAATTAATTGGAGAATAAGACTCTCTATGACTAATACTATAGCCACACAGGCTAGATACTATTTTCACATTGTAGGCAAAACACTTCTCAAAAGTAATTGTTGCAGAACATGCTGGAAGATGAAATTCCACCTACATACTGCTTTTTGGCTTCTCATAAGTCAGTTGGTTATGAGAATAAAATAGTGAGGACTGAGGGTGGGGTACTGGAATAACATAGGGTCTTAAGGCCAGCTATGTTCAATAGGTCTTGCTTTAACATAAAATGAACAATTGTAATGTGACAAAGTGGCATGTTACTGTATTTAACTGAGTCCATCTCAGCAGTATTTCTCAACTCTAATTAAACACATAAAATGTATTAGAAGAAATTAAATGCAAAAAAGCATACATTTAAGGAAGTTCACCAACAGATAACCCAATAGATGTGGCATCTTCATATGAATATTTTGAATTCTAATATTTAAAATTATTAAATTCTGACAAAGTGCTATTTAAAAATTTCACATCACTAATCAAAATTAATATGCCAGACAGAGAATGTTAATTATTGATAAAAGAATTCTAAGGGGATATTTATGTATCTACAAATAAATGTAATTAAAATATAATTTTAAGAAAATTCTGTTTTCACTCTGTTTTTGAAAATTATACTTATATACTTTATGTATCTTACTTTAAAGATTATACTAGATAAGTTAATAACTAGGAAGCTATGTCTAACTTCAGAAGATATGCTATATCGATTATTTAACATTAGAATCATGACTACCCATTCTGATATTAGTTATTTATTTGTTTTTGTTTTCTAGGGTCAACCTTAGTTAAAGTGAAGGTGATAAAAGATAATCACAGTTTCTTCATTCATATAATAGATCCCCAGATAAGCGTAATAGAATGTAAAAGTGAAGAAGAAAGTTTGGGTTCCCCAGAAGAACATGAGATAAAACCAGGTAATTGAGTGAATACTATCTATTTAAAATTTTCATTTGGGTAACTATAAATGACCAAATCATGGTTTCATTATTCATAAAAATGCTTCAGAAATGCATGCTTCTCTTTTTGTGTGCAACCATTCCTTTGATTAGCAAAATCCATAATTCATTGCAGTTTCTTTGATTCACTTATCAAGCAAGCATGACTTTTAAATGTTATGTTCAGAGAAGCAAATTTTTATTTGATTTTAGGTTTTTTTATCCTGCCTTTCTTATTTTTATAAATAACTCAAAACAGCAAACATATCTGATATTTCTTCCTATTTTCCCCTCAACAACAGCCCTGTGAAGTGAGTTTAGTTGAGAGAGAGATTAATCTTGTGGATGCCTTTGGAAGCAGCCAATTTAGATGGAAGATGCAATCTTTCAAGATATGGGACTGTCCCTAACTTTAATTTCCTTACTGTTTTCATTGGAAAGCAAATGATTCTTAGATTTAGCTGTCCTTAATGTTGCTTATTTCCAGAATTAATTTTATTGGGGGGAGGGGTGTATAATAAATGGTTTTAATTATTTTTGAACTAGCTGCTATATGCTTCATTAAAAGGCATCATTATTTTTAGGCCACACTTACATAGACTTGAATTCTGGATCTGAATCAGGGCAGCCAAGTTCATGAGAATACTGATGCATGAGAAGGGAGGCAAGGCAGAGAAACCCTCAAATGTTTGGGAAAACACTGAGGCCCTGCTAAGGCTTTGCCAAGTAACCAATTAATTTCAGCTTTGCTTGAGTGGAGACTAAAGGAATCCAGGTGTTTTGGACTCTGCCTGGAAGCAGAGGTGGGTTGCTGCCAGTTCGGACCAGTTCGGGCAAATCGGTAGTTCCGACCACCGGCTGGGCCCGCCCACCCACCCCGCCACTATCCCGTCCGATATATCTCACTCTCTGGCTCACTCGCTCTGCCCACACAGCCCAGCTTATTGCCACACCTTGCCCTCTCTACTCACCACAGCTGCCAAGAAGGTGTGCTGGAAGCCACACACATGAAATCTCTGTGTGTTTGATGCTGCACGCTCACATATTCGGTTCTGTTAAATTATGTGAAGCTCACCTCTGCCTGGAAACATTATCTTATTGCAGTAATTTTTCTGTGACAGATTTTTACCTTGATGCTCTAAACTATGTCCTATCATCCAGAATCTCGAATCATTCTATACTAGTACTGTACAGAAATTTGTGTAGTTATAATACTTTGTATTCAAATAAGTGGCTCCTACAAAACAAGGCTGCTTCCTGAAATGGTTTATCTTCAAAAATGAGTCAATCCCAAATCACATTCCTAGTGTTCTCTTCATTTAGAACCTCAGTATTGTTAATAAAGCTTCTTATAGCAGTTCAGAGTTCTAGCAGTTGAGAGAAGCTTTTTTTACCTACCATATTTTTTGCACTATAAGATACTCTGGACCATAAGACACACCTAGCTTTTGGGGAGGAAAACAAGAAAAAAAATCTGCCTCCCAGCATCCATCAGTATTCATCTGGCTAGCATCCTGGCAGCAAACAGCAAACAGCAAACAGCCTGGTCAGCTTCAGCATATCATTGCAGCCTGATTTAGCACAAGCAGCTGATTGGCAGTTGGATCAGCCTCCTGGAATACTGTTGATCAGCTGTTAAAGGCTGTGGGGATTGCTGCTGTCTATCACCGCCTCCATGCGCCACCATTCCAGGCGGTGAACAGCGGTGATAGGCGGTGATAAGAGGTGGCAGTAGCGACGATCCCGCCACCTGGAATGGGCCGAAAACGGGGCACGCAGAGGCCAAAAACAGCTGAAGGGTGGGGGCCAGCGGGTGGGTGAGGCTTCATCAGCATTCGCTCTATAAGATGCACAGACATTTCCACCCACTTTTGGGGGGGAAGTATGTCTTATAGACCAAAAAATATGGTAATTTAATTTTTTTTTTGTGAACTATCAGTTAGTGAACCAAAAGTCAGTGTCCAGTTCATCAAGAAATAATAGCTACATTTGTAATACTTGTTAAATATTCAGACATAAATATTCATTTTCCTTTATTTTAGAAAAACCAATTAATCAAGGAAAACCTCTGAGCAAATTTGGATCATTTTCTGCAACCTTAGAAAATGAAATCCATCTTTCCTTTAGTTGTTATGGGGCTTCAGGAAAAGCAGAAGGTAAAACATGAGAAAAGGAAAATGTTTATATATTCTTTGTCACACTTGTTCTATACTATGCTATGTTGAAAGACAATTTTTACAATAGGCATTACCTCATAATGGATTTTTAGCTTCTTCTCAAAAGTGTTATTTAGAATCCACATAATTCCTGGGAATTTCTTAAAATTCTGTTCTGTATTTGTTCTCATGAATAAATTTGTAGCAAAGCAAAAATGAGAGTCAAAAGACATATTCAAATACAAGTTGTTTATGTATTTCTATCCTGTTTTTTTTTTGTGAGAAATGTTTGGTGGCCGATCTCAGATGTCTGCTAAAGAGAAACAGAATCCTTTCTCTATTTGATTGAGCAAGATTTTCCAAATTCTTATGAGTCCTGTTCGTTTGCAGCCCAGCCTAGCCTGCACAGATAGTTTGTAAAAATAAAGAGTAATCCAGATAGATCTAAATTACTGTTCATTCCTGAGTTAGTTCCACTGAAACTCTGCTCTTGGCATCAAACCCTTTAGATCAGAGATCCCAAACCCCGTGGCCTGTTAGGTACCAGGCTGCACAGCTGGAGGTGAGCAGCCAGTGAGTGAGTGAAGCTTCATCTGTATTTGCAGCTGCTTCCCATCACCACCTCAGCTTCCATCTCAGATCATCGAGCATAAGATTCTCATAGGAGGGTGAATCCTACTGTAAACTGCAAATGTGAGGGATTTAGATTGCATGCCCCCTCCCCCCTATCCAGTTCAAGAAAAATGTCTTCCGTGAAACCACCTCCTGGTGCCAAAATCTGCTTTAGACAACCCAAAACAAAATCCAATCCTGGTTTCTGTCCAGGGTTAAACAGATGCATCCAGATTATACCTGATAAGATAAACATAGACCACAGAATCACTATAAGGCTTTAGCTAATGTCGTTTGCCTTTCAACTGATTAAAAACATTTTTCGAACATGTTTGCCAAGGTACAAACGTTGTTACCAATTTAAAATTTTAACATGAAAGGTGAACAAATTCAAATACTTGCCTAGGGAACTATTACATATATTAATTTCATTCCATTTTATTTAAATGTAAATGAAATGAAATCAAGTGTAGATTTTGTCTTGGCTCATCTATTGCTATTTTGGAATACAGCTCCTGGCATATCACTCAAAGGACATTTCTTGATCTAGAAGTAGCTGCACATTTTTGATCTATGTAATGTTTATTCTGTTTCATCAAAATAACCCATTTCCCTTACAGAGGAAATGGATCCTTATTTGGCAACTATTCTGGCTATCCCATCAGTAAACTTGCCCACTTCGACTTTTCTTTCCTCGGCTTTTTCTGCCGCTGCAGTTCCTGCTACAGGAAAGGCAAAGCCAGGTAAAGAAAAATCAGCCAAATCCTTACCATCTGCCAAAATGAGTTCCCGTACGACAGTGAATGTATCACCTGAAGACTCTCCAGTACAAGAAGAGAAAAAGGTATGAATATACTTCATAGAATACAATCATAGGGCTGGAAAGGGGCTTGGAGTCTTCTAGTCCAACCCCCTGCCCAAGGCAGGTATAGGTAGAAAATAGAACAGAATAACAGACTTGGAAGGCACTTCTAGTCCAACCCCCTGCTCAAGCAGGTGATCCTACACCATTTCAGACAAATGGTTGTCCAGGCTCCAGTGATGGAGCATCCATAAGGTCTGAAGGCAAGCTATTCCATTGGTTGATTGCTCTCACTGTTAGAAAATTTCTCCTTAGTTTTAAATTGCTTCTCTTCTTGGTTAGTTTCCATCCATTGTTTCTTGTCTTGCCTTTTGGTGGTTTGGAAAATAGTTTGACCCTCCTCTTCTTTGTGGCAGCCCCTCAAATATTGAAACACTGCTATCAAGTCTCCCCTAGTCCTTCTTTTCACTAGACTAAACTATTCCTGCAATCGTTTGTCTTATGTTTCCAGTGCCCTAATCATCTTTGTCGCCCTTCTGTGCACTTTTTCCATAATCTCAACATCTTTTTTATATTGTGGTGGACCTGAACTGGATGCAGTCTTCCAAGTGTGGTCTTACCAAAGCTTTGTAAATCAGTACTAGAACATCATGTCATCTTGATTCTATTTCTCTGTTTATGTAGCCTAGGATTGCATTGGCCTTTTTGCTGCTGCTGCACACAGTTGTGTCATATTTAAGTGATTGTCAAATAGAACTCCAAGATGCCTCTCAGTTACTGGCATTAAGCCAAATTTCATCTAGTCTGTACCTATACAGTTGGTTTTTCTTGCCTAAGTGTGTAACCTTATTTTTATCTATGTTGAATTTCATTTATTCCTGCCAACTTAATGCCATCTGAAAATTTGATGGGTTCCCCTTCTACTCCCTCATCTAGGGAATATCTTCATTTATGAAGATATTGAAGAGTACTGGGCCTAAAATGGAATACCCCACTACTTACTTCTCTCCATATAGATATAGTTCCTCAACACGATTACATGTTGAGTACGATTCATCAGATAGTTACAAACACATCTGGTGATGATGCTCTCTATCTCACATTTTTCTAGCTTGCCGAGAAGTAGGTTGTGTTCTACTTTAGCACATGCTTTACTGAAATCTAAGTATACTATATTGACAGCATTTCGCTGATCCACTAATTTAGTCACTTTGTCAAAGAATGAAATAAGATTTGTTTGGCATGATCGGTTTTTAATGAACCCATGTTGTCTTCTGGTTATAGCTTTGTTTGCTTCTAGGTGTTTGCAGATTTGTTGCTTGATTATCTTTTCCAAGATCTTCCCAGGTATTGATGTCAGGCTGATTGGTCTGTAATTTCCTGGATCTGTTTCTCCCCCACTTCTTCTTCTTCTTCTTCTTCTTTTTTTTTTTTTTAAGATGGGAACTACATCAACTCTTTTCCAGTCCTCAGGTAGTGTTCCAGGGTTCCAAGAACTTTGAAAGATATGTCCCAAAGGTGCTTTTTTCAGGAGGCAACCGGACTTTTCTGCTTTTTCTTTGAAGATATTTTGCTTCCCATCCAAGAAGCTTCTTCAGCTGTGACAGAATAGTGGGGAATGGAAGGATTTATATTTCTTACAGACAGATGATCATTTGCATCCTTTTAGAGCAGGGGTATCAAACTTGTGGCTCGTGGGCCAGATGTGTCACATGCTGTCTCCGCCCCTGCCCGGTTTAGCAAAAGGGAAAAAAGTCCCAATACGTCACGTGACGCTGCCATGATGACACGAGTTTGACATCCCTGTTGTAGAGGTCTTTGAAGCATTTGGAGGTTTATCTGTGTCCCCTGAGTAGTGCTGATGGTTCTTGTAGTCTGCAATTTTTTCCTCTGGAAATCCATTCCTACTCCCACACCATTCAAATAGTGTTCATCCCAAATTGTATAGCTAAAAGTCTGTAGAGATTCTCAGTCACCCAGGTCATGAAAGATATGTTTCAATGGTTCTGAAATCACATCTGCCAGTTCCTTCAAAACTCTGGGATATAGTCTATTAGGATCTGGTGATTTGAATCCATCTAGAGCTGACAGGTGTTCTCTTACCTTATTTTTGCATATTTTAATTTGCATTCTTAACCTGTCAGCTACAGTTCTGTTTTTAATAAGTAGTGGGGTTTTTTTGCATGAAGAAAGATGCAAAGTATGAATTAAGCAGTTTTGCTTTCTTTCTACTCCCCATTACTTCTTTGCCATCTTCTCCTATTAATGGAGCTATTGTTTCGTTGACTTTTTTCTTCATTTTTATGAGTTGAAAGAAACTTTTTAAAAATTGTTTTTGACCTTTGTTGCAAGTCTTACTTCATTGAAAGCCTTAGCTTTCCTAGTATCTCTCTTTCCATTTTTTGTACTTATCCTTTTTTTCTCTTAGTTGCTCTGAGAGTTCCTTGTGCAACCATGCCGGCTTTTTCTTGGTTTTCTTTTTTAATGGCATTGAACTGGACTGGCTTTCATAATTGTATTTTTCTGAGTTTTCCAAGCTTGAGTTGATTTCCCCTTTAAGATTTTCATTCATGGGATCCTTCCTAAGTTTGTTAAAATCAGCTCTTTTAAAGTGTAAGATGCTGGTTTGATTATGTTCTGTTGGTTGTGTCTGTTTTATATTGAATGCTAATATGACATGGTCACTCTCCCCTAAAATTCCTGCAACTTCAATCCCCTCTATCACTTCTTCTCTGTTGGTAAATGTATAGCTGTCCCTGTAATTGCCTCCTTTACCTTTTGGGTGATGAAGTTGTTAGCTAGATTGGTCAGGAGCCTGTTTGATCTCCTACTTGTTGCAGAGTTTGTCTCCCAGTTGATGTCAGGGTAGTTAAAAGTCCCCCAATACTGTGGTATGTTTCCTACATACAGATAGTCCTCAACCTATGATCACAATTAAACCCAAAATTTATGTTGTTAAGTGAGAAATTTGTTGAGTTTTGCCCCATTTTATGACTTTTCTTGCCACGTTTGTTAAATGAATCACTGCAGTTGTTAAATTAGCCCGGTTGTTAAGTGAATCTGGTTTCTCCATTGACTTGTCAGAAGGTCGGGAAAAGTGATCACGTGATCCCAAGACACTGAAACTGTCATAAATATGAGTCAGTTGTCAAGCATCCAAATGTCAATCACGTGATCATGGGGATGTTGCAGTGGAAATGGTCTGTGCTTTGCAGCCAAGCAACCATATCAAGTTACAGTAAACATTTTTTTTTAAAAAAATGTATTACATAAAAAAATACTTAGGATACTATGGCAAGCACAGAATCCAGAACCAATAGAAAATTATTCTCAAAGTATTTAAGTGCCTTTGCTAACACTAACATTAAATTAATACTTGACAAAAACTTTTCAAAGAGATTTTATGTACTGGTGCGCTATTCTATTAATCTTTAAAGCTATTAACCACTGTGGAGAGCTGAAATGTTTGTAAATGCTTTTAAATACATTAGCATTTTTTGCTTCTTTTGCATACTATAGATGGAAAGAAATGAGCCAATTCAAACCAAAGCTGTTCCTGAAACCCATGTTTTCAATACTTTGAATGTGTCTTCTCCCAATGGATTGGTACTTACCTTTATTGGTCAAAAATTTTCAGGTTGGTTGAATAAACATTTTTTTTACAAAAACAATTGTGCTGTTAATGTTCCATCAGGGTTAGGTAATGAAAGCTCTTATATTACTTCTTGAGTACAGAAGCTTTTTAGTCCACACAAAAAGCAATATTAGTTTTAGTGACTAAAATATCCTTTGGTAAGCAAACTGAAAGCAAGCAGGAAATATAGTAAACTTATGATGAACTCAGGTTTTTAGTTCAACTATGTGGAGATGGTGACATATTTTCTATTAAAGCTCTGAATGGGAAAGTACCCCAATTCAGCTAGAATGAATTTACATCTAAGGATATCTGAATCAGGAAAAATTCACATTTTATCTTCTAAATCAGATAGAATTCTGGCCTGGGACGGTTTTCCCTGCAATTAAAAAATGTCATATCCATTTAATTGCTGAAAAGACTTGAGTTTGATTTTACTGTGGTGGCATTCTGTTAAATTTGTGGTAACAAGTAGAGCTAATGGCACTAATGGTAAAAATATTGATTTGCAGGATTAAAATAGATATGAATAGAGCATTTGCAGTGTACATTTAAAAATTAGAACTACTGCCTTTCCTTTCTGACTGACCTTTCATACCATAAGGTATAAGCATACATTTGGGTCAGTATTTGTATCGTACTTACTGGATTTAGCATTTTGTAACATTGTTCAGCCCATAAGTTTCCATATACTACTGTTACTGTAATCATTTTAACTGACTAACAAAATTCTTTTGATATCTAAAAGGTGAGGAAAAAGGAGAGAAAGACAAGAACGATGATGAAGAAAGCAAAACAGATGAAACTAAATCAGGTGAAAGCAAGCTGGAAGAAATCAAAACAGAGGACAGCAAAGAAAAGCAGGCTCAGCCCCATGAACCCCTAGCTAAAGACAGTGGAGACAAGACAATCAATGCCAAAGCCAGTGTTGACTCTGGAGCAGATCTCACCATCAGGAATGAGACTGCCAGCAAGGCTGAGATGGAAACAGAGGATAACAATATGGACAAGGAATCTCCTTTTGAAATATTTATTAGGCAGAGTTATCCACAAAAAGTAAAACAGTTGCAACTTCACAAAACAGTGAAGAAACCAATAGAGCAAGAAGTATCCAGAGTAATAACACGACAAGGGACTGTTGTAAAGTACATGATCGATGGATCCACTCAGGTATATTCATTTAGCGTTGAATGTAAATTCACTTTTTGTTACTGAATTCAATCCTGATTGAATCATAAAACCTTAATTAAATAGACTTCGCCTCAAATAATGATAAGGTATTATCTATGTGTGAATATAAATCCCTGTATGGTATGTTTTTTTTTTCTGTATTAATAATTATTTTTCTCTTGGCTTAGATGCACATGGAGAAGCCACAGTGCTTTGCTAATGTTTCCAAATGGTTTCAGTCATTTTTCAGTATGAAATGTGGCCACTGAGGAAGTTTAATTATTGAGTAGAGATTTAACAGAATAACAGAATTGAAAGGGACCTATAGATGAAATCTATAGAACTGTTTTATACAAATGTAAATATAAGTCTGTAGAAATGTTTAATCCAAATATAAAACTTCTTGAGTTTTTTACATGTTTTGATCATTTTTTTATCTGAACATAGTACTATATCTGTTGTACTGCATATCTTTGTAGCTGATCAACATCACATTTTGCTTTGCTGTTTTAAGATACTCTTTGCTGATGGCACAGTGATTAGGAGTCCTGATTCTGGCCCTGTGATCCCACCTCCACCTCCACCCAGCACACCTCATACAGAGATCACACCCACTCTGGAGACAAACACCAAAAAAAGCAGTAAGTCATATAATCCAGGACTGAAGCTGAAGAAGTCAAACAAACAAACAAACAAATAAATGTTATTGGGTAAAATAATATAATGCTGGATAATTATAGTACTTTATGTAATATATTATATCACACTGTTCTGTAGGATAAGCTGTTCAATCCATAATGCAAGAATCATGTTCAATATTTGTGCCTCTATAAAAATAATGTCACATATTCTCAAACAGCTGTAAAATGCATTTACCCAATACTATTCCTCTCCAAAGAAATAGGCTGACAACTGAAAGCCTAAAAAAAATCCCAGATCCCTCAAGAATCCTTGGAAACAAATCTCTTCTTAAAAGTCCTGAGTCTTGAGTCTGGAAGTCAAAGATTTCGAGATCAGAATCTAAATTGTCTGTGGAAAATTATTATTATTATTTTGTTCTTGATCTATCATGGAGCCATAGGATTCCATGGAGCTGAAAATCTCTGGTTATGATTTTCTTACAAACAATTTCTGTGTCTGTATCCTTGTCTTTAGGAGTAGGTAGGTTTAATGAAAAACAGTTCTGTCTTTTGACAGTCAAAGAGTAGCAATGAAAGGGATAAGTTTTCCAATGCCCATGTTTTGTGGTTAGATGGTTAATTGGAAAAATACATGCTAGCACTTTAGCTGTCCTTTATATAATGAAATATTTAGAATGTTATCCCAGTGTATGAATAAATCACATTTTCTTCTGATTTTCTAGGAAAAAATACTAAAGGTCTGCTTTCAGGAAAAAATGAAGCTATTGAAACAATTGCTGAAGAACATCTGCCTGAACCTGAACAATCTACTGATGCCTTTGCTGGCACCTGGATAACGACTACCCCATTAGGCATTCAGATAGGTACCAAGGGAATCGAAAAGCTTGACCTGAAACCACTCTTGTCTTACCAGGCCACTGATCCAGTTAATGGAACGGTACTGTTTTGTTTATAAGTTCAGTATTCTGATGCCTTTATAAGTGATACAATCCATTTTCAGAATTTAAAAGATCAAATCTACATTTCCAATGTTTGTATTAAAACATTCTGACATGTTTGCTGAGCACTTAATCCATTTGTGACACTTCATTAATAATGTGATATTCTAGGTAATGGTAATGAGAGAAGATAAAGTATTAATAGTGGAGAAACCAGATGGATCCCGAATAGTAGATCATGCTGATGGCACCAGAATAAGCACCCTCTTCCAAGACTGTGTGGAAATTGTTTCTCCTAATGACAGTGAAGAAGCAGGTATCCTTGCTAGATAGTAATATGTTAATGTAAGAGAGGTGGTTGATAATTTCAAATACTTGTGGCTTTAATTTCTAATTATTATATTTCTAAAAATATGAGTTTAATCACTTTTCAGTGATTAAGTGCAGTTAATTCATTTCTTTATATACTGGTAAATTCTTCATCTAGAATTGAGGCTATATATAAGATTAGTCAACAAGAACAATTCCTGGCTTTTCACTTATTCTTACAGATGTGGTGCATAAATAAATCACATTGAGAGCTATAGCTAATAATGTTCTTCATAGCTGCTTTCTTCATACTATGCTTTTGCCAAATATTTATGATGATCAAATTCTCCAATTTATTTGCAACATGCAGAACCTAATGGTGGGCAAAAAACTTCCTGTTTCATTTATAATTAAGGCTGGCAGTTATTAATTTGGGAACTCTTTTTTTTCCTAATTTAAAAAAAATATTAAATGTCTTCTCCTGTAGCACCTCACAAGTACCTGAGTATGTGGCTGGGAGGTAAGAAAGGAAGTATTTCAGTAAGATTAAAATTCAAATTGGAGAAAAACTTCAAGTATTTACTTATTTGTTCAAAAACTTATTTTTCAAATCAGGGAATTCAAAGTACAATAAGCTATTTTACATACTTATTTGTCTGTGTGAAAGATTGGCTTTTGGTCTGTTCACCACATGCATTGTAATACTTGCATCAGATTAAAGAATTTATGCACATTATATCATGCGCGCGCATACACACGCAGAGATGATTTTTATTCCATTGTCAAGATCAGTTGTAGGAACCAGTTATTCAGGCATGGGTTTATATTATTCTTTTTAACTTTGTTAAATATTGTTTTGCGGCTATAAATACAGAATAAAATAAAGGAAAAACATAGAGAAACAAAAATTACTATAAAACAATAAAATACTATGCCATATTTTGAACAGCAGATTAAACCTTTACCACATGGAATCACATTTAACACTTTCGATTTTGCATCTATAAAGAACCACATGAAGGATGAAAATAAATACACTTCTTCAATTTGGAATTTTTTATATGGTGTTCTATTTTTTTTATTCATACTTTATGTATTCTCCACAATGCTCAAACTTGATATACCCATGATTTCTCATAAATTGACAAATTCCAAATAATTTACAAATATGATTGCACATGAGGTTCATATATTTAAAACATAGTTCTTTTCTCAATACCTTATGGATAAAAATACAAATATTAAACAAGAAAGAGACAACCAAAGTGCAGGTCCAAATAATGTATATTAAAGTTCAGGGAATTCTGATTATTTTTTTTCTTTCATATTGCATATCCAATAATCCAATCCTAAATATATTAAGTAAGTAAATAAGAAAGATTGTTGTAACCATAGATCATAACATAGGAATGCCATAAAATACAATAAAATAACAATAAAACAATAAAACTAGACAATAGAGTAACACAAGTATTAGATGTAAAAAGGTTACAATACAATAAAGCCAAAGTTACAACTAAGAACTTAAATATTTATTTCTAAATTTAAATGACAGTTGAGCAAAAGTAGCCACTTGTTTGCTGACAGTTGGAAACACATCTACAAGGAGATAATTCAGTTTTTCAAAGTCAGGGCTCTTGAGTTCATTTACCATTTGACCCTGATTTCATTGTAAATAAGGCAATGGAAAATATAATAGATAATGTCCTCCACTTGGCCAGCACTACAAGGATGGAAGTGTTGTTCCACAGGGACCTTACAAAATCTTTGTTCAAGATATGTGGGGGCATGGTCTACAGATGAAGGGATGTTAAAATCTTTCTCAATGAAACATTTATGTTATGTTAACAGGGCACTGGGAGAGGCTTCTCTATTTTTATAATGATAAAATTAAGGTGAAAATTTACAATAGCATCTTTATTAGCATCCTTTTCAAAAAGCCATCTTTAATATTTTCTCTGTTCCGAGATCTAAGTTCTCCCAGTGGTGGTAGGAATACATTTGTAGAATGGATAACAAAAGTTCTAAATATATGTTTTAAAACTGTCCCAAGCAATCATAATATTTGGTGATTGCCTATTTCTGTTTTTTAAAACTGCACACTCCATATCTCCCCAGCCATCTGCCCACCCTCACAGGCCCTGCAGCAGCCTCCCCACCATGCTCAGGCACTTTCTCAGCCATTTCCTGTTCTCATCGTTAACAAGGTGCTCAGGCTGCACCTCCTCCATGCTCTCGTTCCCATCGTTAACAAGTTGAACAAATGAGAAGTTCTCCAAAAGCATTATTTCATCACAATATTTCTCTCCAAACGATGGAGTATAACTCCAATAATTCTTGATCATTTGGATTATAGTCCAAAAAGGAATAAGATTAAATTAGCCTGTTTTTGAGAGAAAACTTTTGTCTTCTTCCACAAACATACACTGTTCAATATAAATGCTTTTTTAACATGAGTTGGCTTTTCTTTCATAGAAAGTTACCCTCAAACCATCACAAGGAAGGTGAAATGCATGCGTATCGAAAATCCACACTTTGCAACAGTCCTAACAAACTCAGAGGACAGCACTTGTTGTGCCATTTTTGCTGATGGCACTTCAGTTATATCCAAGCCACAAGGAACATACCAGGTTAGTTGGAAATTAAGATCTGTTGAGTTTCAAACTCCAGTGTTCTAGTTGTTTCAGTGCTTCCAATTTAAGTAAATCAAACTAACCATTGCTATGCAAAGCAATTAATATACAGCTGGTGAGATGATTACTCTAGAATCAAGCACATACACAGACAAAGAGTGAGAATTATGCCAAATAAGTGATCACTCCTGATTGCAGGCAGGCTTCCTATAGTGCCACTCCTCTTATAATACTAGATTTCTTTGTAAATGCCATACTAGGAGGAGGTACGGTAGCCTCCAACACAGTCTTTATTTGCAAGAATGCTTTTAAGACAGCTAGAAGGAATATCTACTGGATATTTATATTGTATCTGTTTAGTGTATTTATATAGAAGTTTTTCCTTGTTTTCATTTTAGCTGACTTGCATGTTTTTGGTATAGTATATGTTTTGCCAGTGGTTTTATTTTGACCTGGTGTATGTTTTGTTTTCTTAATCTTGTGTAATATGGTGAATCTTTCTCTGAGTTTCACCAGTTGTCTGCTGTGAACTAGATATTTTTTTATTTGGTACTCAATATCTTGATGACATTATTTTTTTCTGAACCTCATACATTTGAAGCAGATGCATAAAAGTAAGTACAAACTAGTAGTTTTGCATGGTAAAACTCAGTTGCCATAGTCCTGTGATCCATAAACTAACAAATTCCTTATATTTCCTTTAGACTTACTAGTGGCCTTTTTAAAAAAATGATATTTTGGGACTAAGGGCGCACATCATGGTAATAGTTCTATCACACATCCATAATATTCTTTTGAATTTTATGCACTTTAGAAAGAGTGCAGAGAAGAGCAACAAAGATGATTAGGGGACTGGAAGCTAAAACAAATGAAGAACTGTTGCAGAATTTGGGTATGTCTAGTTTAATAAAAAGAAGGACTAGGGATGATATGATAGCAGTGTTCCAATATCTAAGGGGCTACCACAAGTAAGAGTGAGCCAAGCTGTTCTCCAAAGCACCTGAAGGCAGGACAAGATACAATGGATGGAAACGAATCAATAAGAGAAACAACCTACAACTAAGGAGAAATTTACTGACAGAATAATTAATCAGTGGAATGTTTTGCCAACAGAAGTTGTGGGTACTTTATTGCTGGAGGCTTTTAAGAAATGACTTGACAGCCACTTGTCTGAAATGTTATAGGGTTTCCTACTTGAGCAGGGAGTTGGACTAGAAGACTTCCAAGGTCCCTTCCAACTCAGTTATTCTGTTTTTCTGTTATTCTGTAAATTGCAAATATGCTCACTAGTTACAAATATTAAAGACCTCTGAAGCATTAAAGACCAAGTTATGTTTTCTGAATGTCTTCCTTTATTGTGGTAGATTTTACCCATAAACAAAGGTTCCCTCTTCATCGATGAAAATTACTCAGCAGTTTACACGCCAGAGGTGTTTGAAAAAAAAGATAGTGTACTGATTTCCAGTGATGAGAACCACCATGTAGGGAAATACATTATGAAACACAATTCCAAGATTGTTTGTGAGATGACAGACGTCACAGGAAATATTTTCAAGGTAAAATAGAAATATTAATGTTCAAATTATTTAATGCTTTTTTCTATGTAATTTGTTTTAAAAATTCTTAATGGATTAAGTATAAATTGTGATGTATTTAAAAATGCTTAACTTGAATATCATACAAGTGAATATTTTTTTCTTAAGGACACACTTTGCTCCTGTATAATCCAAAATTCATTTCCCCTAGGCCATAACTGATATTTCATCAATTTACAAATCTGATATATAGACAATTAATATACCCAGGCCAAAATTACTTGAGATAATCTCATTCCAGACATTTCAGAACTGATATATTGTACTCTGCAGTGGCAGCTTTATTTTCTTTCTTTTTTAAAAATAATTGAAGTGGTTCGGGAATAACGAGAGGCACAAGCAGGCTAGTGACAACAGCTCTTTAATATACAGTGAGACTTCAGCAAAAACTCAGGGGCTGCAGCCCTCCTTATATACAATCCTGGAGGGACTGTCAGCCAATCAGAAACTCAGGCAGGTTTGAAACTCCCGCTGAAAAGTATCAATTCATAACACCCCTCCCTTCCCAGAAGGCACTAACACTCAAATATTTACATAAGTACACACAAAATCTCGCAGGTGTCCTGGCCGAGTTCTCGTCCTAGTTGACCTGCGCAGTTCAGTGTTTGGTGGGGCGTCGAGCTGGTCAGAGGGACTTTCTGTGTCTCCCGGCTCCGCCAATGGAACCTCCTGGATTTTGTCTGGGGCGTGGTTATCTGGGGAGTGGCAACTCGCTGGGGCAGCGCTGGAACCAGGGCTTGTCAGCTAAGTATTCTCTCAAACCCGGGCTTGAGTTAGCTGTTTTGGGAAAGTTATTGTAGTTAGGTTCGGAGATGTCTAAATTGATGTTTGCTTCGCCGACTATTCTTTTTCTAAGTTGGTCTATGTGGCGTTTCCAGAGTCTGTCCACCCCTACGTCTACCGTGTATGATTTTGGGCCCGTTATGCCCACTATGGTTCCTGCAACCCATAGAGGTCCACTAGCATAATTGCGAGCGAACACCGGGGACCCCACCTGGAACTGTCTAAGTCTGGTGGTCTCTCCCTTGAAATTCTCGTGTGTGTAATTAGGATGAAGCCTGTCTAACACGCACCGAAGCTTCCTGCCCATGAGGAGTTCGGCTGGGCTTCTCCCTGTGGCCGTGCATGGTGTGGCATGCTGGACGGCTAGAAATTGGTCTATCCTGGCCTGCCAGTCCCCATTATCTAGCCTGGACAATGCTTCTTTGGCCGTTCTTACGAAACATTCAGCCAAGCCATTAGAAGCCGGATGGAACGGGGCCGATAGGGCATGGCGGATGCCCAGCCCGGCCAGGTAGCCCTCAAACAGGGTCGCTGTGAATTGAGGGCCGTTGTCAGATACTAGAGTATCCGGTAGGCCATGTGTGGCAAATAGCTTGCGAAGGACTTTGATGACTGCCTCGGCTGTGGTAGAGGGCATTAGAATTATTTCGAGCCATTTCGAAAAGGCATCGACTACGTTTAAAAATGTTTGCCCATGGAAGGGGCCGGCAAAATCAATATGGATCCTCCCCCATGGTCCTTTTGGTTTCTCCCACTCTCGGATGGGCGCTATCGGGGGATTGGGCCGAGACTCCTGACAGGGTCTGCACTTCCCCACCCACTCGGATATGACTTGGTCCATGTTGGACCACCAGACATAACTGTGGGCTAAACTTTTCATTCGGACAATCCCTGGATGCCCCTCGTGCAGTAACTCCAGGACCCTCGTTCTCAGTTTCGTTGGTATTACCACCCTATCACCCCACAACAAACAACCCCCTTGCATAAATAATTTGTTACGTTTGTTAACATAGCCCTGGTACTCCCCACTGACCGCCTTGACTGGCCACCCCTTAAGGACCCAACCCATTACAGTACGAATTACAGGGTCCCTAGCAGAGGCTTTCGCCACCTCGCAAGAGGAGATAGGTCCCAAAGTCATGGTGACGATCAGTAGAACGGGGGTCTCCGGCATGGGGTTGACCAGTAAGTCGGGGAGGGGGCAGCGGCTGAGGGCATCCGCATGGCCCAAGGTCCGTCCGGGTCGATGGACAAGCTGGTATGAATAGGCCGACAGGAAAATGGCCCACCTGGCCAACCGTGGGGACAGGGCGGCGGGGGTGGGCTTGTCATCGGCCAAGAGTCCAAGCAGAGGCCGGTGGTCAGTCACAAGTTTGAATTGGCGGCCATAGAGATATTCATGGAATTTTTTAACCCCCGCAATTGCAGCCAGAGCCTCTCTGTCCAACTGACTATAGTTCCGCTCTGCGCTTGACAGGGTGCGAGAGTAAAATGCAATAAGCGCCTCTAGGCTGTTTGGTAGTCTATGGCCTAGGACGGCACCAACTCCTACGGGGGAGGCGTCACAAACCAATACAAGTGGTAGCGCCGCGTTGTATTGTATTAAGAAGCTATCTTCGGATAGAAGTCTCTTTACAGCCTCGAAAGCGGCTGCTTGGGCTTTTCCCCAAACCCAAGGTACATTTTTACCTAAAAGTTTGTGTAAAGGATCTGCAACTGTGGCCTTGTCCCTCAAAAACATTGAATAAAAATTGAGCAGTCCAAGGAAGGCTTGGAGCTCCGCTTTGGTTTTGGGGGCTGGTGCATTTTTGATTGCTCTCACTTTACTTTCGGTGGGGTGGATGCCTGTGCCATCCACCCTGTACCCCAAAAATTCGACAGAGGGGACAGCGATCATGCATTTGTTTTTCTTTAATTTAAGTCCCGCTTCCCTAAATCTGGATAGGACATTCCTCACTCTGTCCCCTAGTTGACGTTCATCCTGAGGCTGATTAAAACATCATCAAAATAGGGCACCACCCCTGGGAGCCCTTGCAAGAGGCGCTCCATGGTGCTTTGAAAAAGGCCGGGTGCGATGCTCACCCCAAACTGGAGCCTGGTGCATTTGAATGCACCCCTATGAGTTATAATTGTCTGTGCCTCTGCCGTGGCATCGTCAACTGGTAATTGTTGGTAGGCCTGAGCTAGGTCTAATTTCGCAAAAATTTTGCCGGGCCCCAGGGAGTGTAGTAGATGATGCACGATCGGCACCGGATAGGCGCTCGGCTGCAAAGCCTTGTTGATCGTGCACTTGTAGTCGGCGCAAATTCGGATTGAGCCATCAGATTTAACTGGGGTCACTATGGGGGTCTCCCATTTTGCGTGGTCAACGGGGACCAACACCCCTTGTTTAATTAATTTGTCCAGTTCCGCATCAATCTTTGGTTTTAATGCGAAAGGCACCCGTCTGGCTTTAAGTCTTATTTGGGCTACGTTGGGGTCTAAGTTTAGGGAGATAGGGGTCCCCACATACTTGCCCAACGTGTCCCTGAAGACGTCTTGGAACTCGTTCAGGAGGCTGTCCTTCAGTGATGGCTCGGACATTCGGTGGACACCGGTGAAGCCCATGCCAAGGGCTCGGAACCACCCCATGCCTAGAAGACTGGGTAGCTGCTTTGACATGATGGTCAGCGGCAGGTCTTTTTCGTAGTCTCCGTAGGTGACTCGGAACGTGCCCACGCCTTCGAGGGGGACCCGGTTTCCCTGGTAGTCTAGGATGCGTAGTCTTTGCTTGGATAGCTGGTCCTTCCGGACCGACGGCAGGAGGGTCTTCAGGGTTGCCCACGACATTATGGAGAGAGCTGATCCGGTGTCGATCTCCATCGAGCATGGCTTGCCGTTGATTTCGACCACCGTGCTGACTTTGTCCTCGATCGCCATGCTGGCCTGGTCTATGTGTACGCTGCGGCCATCTCGCGGTTCAAATTCGCGCCGTTTCTTCGCGCCACCTTCTCTCATTGGATGCTTCTGACGCGTTGATTCTGGTTGGCTACAGCGCTCACGTGGTTGGTGTTTTCTGGGCAGAATGGCTCTACAGACTTGTGCCAAGTGCCCTTTTTTCTCGCAATGCCTGCAAATAGCCTCTCTGTATTTGCAGGACAGTCTATCATGGTGCCTGCCACAGCTGGGGCAGTTTCGCCGAGGGCTGCCTGCGTCTTTTCTGTGGTGCTCTGTTCGGAAGACGTCCTCATCAGACTCGGACTCCGAGCTGGATCCGGCGTCTTCCCTGTGCAATGGTGTGGACTTGGGGCTGTCTTTGCCGGTCAGCGGACGCTGCAGTGTTTCTGCGGCTTTTGTTGAAGCTTCATGAGCCCTGGCCTCGTCTAGGGCTCCAGCAAGCGTTAAGTCAGGCTTGGCGAGCAAGCGCCTTTGTAGCCTTATATCTCGAACCCCACAGATTAGTTGCTCAAGCAACGCATCGTCCAAGTCCCTATAGTTGCAGTGGGTTGCGGCTTTTCGCAGGCTCGCCATGTACGCGCTGACCGGTTCTCCCTCTCATTGTATGCGCTGTCTGAGTTGGTATCATTGCACGAACTTGGAGGGCACGGGAGCATAGTGAGCCCAGAGAGTTGCCATCAGGGTGTCCCAGGAAACGGTCTGGACCAGCGTTGGCTCACAAAGTGACTCTGCCATCTCGAACACGTCTGGTCCGCAGTGGCTTAGGAAGATTAGCAGGGCTAATTAGCGATTAGCGGAGAGCCCTTGCATGTTGCTGGCTTCGAGCGAGCATTCAAACCTCGTTAGGTACGAGACCCATTTTTTGCGGGTCGGATCAAAAGGCTTGGGCGGAACGTAGGCAGACATGTTCGGTATGCCTCCTGTGGTTCGCCTCGTTGCCTAGCTGAAGCTCGTGGTCTCACTGGTTCACCTCTTGTGGCCTCAATCCCACCTTTGTCGCCAATGAAGTGGTTCGGGAATAACGAGAGGCACAAGCAGGCTAGTGACAACAGCTCTTTAATATACAGTGAGACTTCAGCAAAAACTCAGAGGCTGCAGCCCTCCTTATATACAATCCTAGAGGGACTGTCAGCCAATCAGAAACTCAGGCAGGTTTGAAACTCCCGCTGAAAAGTATCAATACATAACAATAATTTTAGCATTATCTATTAGCATTGAGGAACATTGGAAAGAAACCACATTTTATATTCTCCCCCACTCAGCAACAGCCACTTATCTCTCTGCCAATCTACTTGTGAGCTGGTCCTGGCAACTAATTCCACATCGGACACAAAATTGACTGATTAGGGCTTTGTCTCATTCTCTAACTCTTATTAACTTTCTCCTCTGGATAGTATGCAGAAGGAACTTGGGAAAGGATAATTAAGAAAAAGTATTTCTTTTCTTTTGCAGGTCATGGCTGATGGTAGCACCTCTACATTCATTCCCACCGTTGATATTGAGAGCAAAGTAACTGAACCCACAGAAATTCAGACTCCTGTGATATATGGGGAACATGCACCCAGGTATATTGTGCATAAATATTGCTTAATTGTATTTGTCAAATAATTTTTATTGAATTATTTTTTTAATTTGCTTTGCATAATTGAATTGATCTCATTTGTGGGACTGATGATCTAGATTCTTTATTGTCCATGCGGATGGCTCAGGAACTGAACTCCTCCGCACCAAAGATACAGAAGAATATCTGGCAATGGCATATGGTCACCCCACTATAACTGTTCTTCGGGAGGCAATACAAGAATGCCCAGGTAGGAATGCACCATTTCACAGAGATGTCTCTTGTTTCTCTGATCCTTACTTCAGAATTTGATTTTTGTATGTTAATAAGCAAACCTTAAAGCAGGGTTCCTCTGAATAGAGACAGATGCAGTTTTGTTGTAAATGTATATATGCATTTAAGAACAATTAATGTGTAGTTTCAAAATTACTTTAACAGTTTTATTAAATGTTCCAATTTGCTATACAGCTGTGATGGCGAACTTATGGCACGTGTGCCCAAAGTGGCACATGAAGCCATGTCGCCCGGCACACACTGCCTTGCCTGTTTGTCTTCCAGGTTTCTGACATGCATGCTCACGCAACAATCATCTGTTCTTTGCGCACGTGGCAGTGCCAAAAACCGGCCTGCGTATGCGTGCCGGCCAGCTGATTGTCAGCCATGCATGCAAGCTAGAACTCGGAAGTTTGGCTTTTCCGGAGCACGGCCCCAACGAGCACACACGTGCACATGATATTTCCACGTGACCTTTTGGCACTCGGTGCCAAAAAGGTTTGTCATCACTGCTATACAGTGTATATTACTATGGCAATATTTAGTGCAACTATAGGAGATGATCAGCCTGAGCCCGAGGGAGGAGTCTAACATGTCATCAGTTTTGAGTCTCTTTGTGCTCACAAGAGATCTAAGTCCAGTCCATCTTGAATTTCATTTACTCTTTACTTTGACAGTTAATAGTTCAGATTCTTGTTGAGAGCTTGCAATAAATCCTTATAGTCATTTGAACTGCCTGGGTTTTCTGATTTCCATGCTTGACAGTAACATTTCCATGTTTAAGTTGAACTCTTCGGGACTGAAAATAGATTTAGCGAGACTTCTTAATCCTTCACCTTTATGTTACATTATTTTCAAATATTGTTTTTAATATCACAGAAATATATGGTGCGGTTACTGTGGTTGTATGAGTATTTTGAAAAATTTCTGAGATGTAATTATGGATACCTGACACTCTTCTATGGGCCTTCTATTTGTTTTAGGGAATGTTTAGAAAAATAAAAATATTTTTGTACCATCTGCAATTTGGAGCACAGACTACTGTCCAAGTAGTTTTAATACCAGATAGTATTAAAATCTAGTTTACAACTATTATTTTCCATACTATGTATTTTTTAAGGCTTGAAAAGGGTGGAGTGGTAGTGAAAAACCATTAGAGTTTCTGAATTGGGAGCCCATATTGACCTTGAGTTTAAAACTTATTTATTTCTATTAATAAGGAGAAGTAGCCTTATATAAATATTCCACAGTACAAGCAGCTATCTGTATATTCTTGTATTCCCAAATTTTCTCTCATCTTTCAAAACAGGAGTCCTAAGCATTACTGTTCTTTGCCCTTTGACTGAAGTATCTCAATGGATAATGAAAAAAGACTCTGACACCATTGTTCCTTATAATCTCCAGTCCAGAGATTGGGAAAATTTTCCTCCTGTTGAGGTAGATAGTTTTCACATCTGTTTCTTTTAATATCCAACTATAATAAGATACTTGATTTTTTAAGTGACACTACCTTTTCTTTTCACTTTTTGTCTTTCAAGCCCTGTTTCCAGCTGCATCTGTAGGAATGTGTCTATGTCAAAATCTGCACGATAGCGAGTATTATTTTTTAATCTGAGCTTTTCACCTTTTGTGTATATGTTGACATCACATGCATGCACAAAAAGATGAGGATTGTACTATCACATCCCATTCTGTCATCTTGTAGATTGTCACCGTACCCATGGACGCTTCTGCCAATTTCATTGGTATCTGGTTGGCTAAGAAGCTTAATAAGTGAAATAAACAAAGGTTTAGTTTCTGACAAACTCAGAATTTTAATCACATTCTAATTTACAAGAACAAAGAAAAAAAATCATAGGAATATGCAGTGATTTCTTGTAGTATTCTTTCATCCAGTAGTAATGCAATTGCATATATGACTGAAAGAAGAAAACAAGAAGAGTGTAGTCCTTCTTACTAGTGGTGTCTGATTCTTTATTTATCTTCCAAGAACTGTTGTTTACATTGTTAATTTGAGCTACATATAAAACACATTTTAATCTACTCGTGATTGCAACGTCATGTAACAACCTTGGTCTCAAAAGCAGTACAGGTTGTCCTTGCATACCAACCACTGGTTTACTGACTGTTCAAACTTGCAGTGATGCTGAAAATAGAGAATTACAACCAGTCCTTGTCACATGAGCGCTATTGCTATTGACCAAAGTGCTATCACTATTGATCATCATTTGCAACCTTAACAGCCAGCTTCCATCAAGCAAAGTCAGTGGGAAAGCCTACAAGAAGTCACATGGCATTGCAATTTACAACCTGTGGTGCTTCACTTAACCATCACTACTGGAATTGCCTTTGGTGTAGTCACATGACATCATGCATAATTACTCTGCCGCTTAACAATAAATTTGCCAATTCCACTATCGCAGTAGGTGAGGACTGGTTGTAATTTCAGTTTTCTAAATTTACTTACATTGAAATATAATTCCTGTTCTGTAAATAGTAAGCATTCCTGTCTCTGGCTGACATTTGATTTGATCATATGCTGTTATGTAGAAGAAAGTTCAATAGAATTACATAATAAGCACCCATCTCCTTTTTCCTTTGTCATCTGGATTCAGAGAAAGACTCCTGGCCCTCCATTTGGAATGCATGCTTGGAAAGGCCTATGCATTGAGTTCAAGGAATTAGCAGTTTCTCCTGCACCTATAAAAAAATGTCCAAATGTGCTCCAAATTCGTCGACTAATCCAGTATGAGCCAGTCAGTGATGCATTAAGACACAAATTGCAATCTTCTGTCAAGGTAAAGTGAAGTCTGCCAATATACAAATAGGTGACTCATGTAAAATATGATTTGCTTTTTTTGAGTAAAGGAAGAAACTCTGTAAAGATATTTAAACCATTAGGTACATGAAAGGGCTGTAATGGTTGGAAGGAATGCAGAAACAGCTTCGGTGTGTGACAGTAGGGCAAATAGAAGATGGGTGGGATTTGCTGAAGTACCAGAACAGAAATGAGCGTATATTTGGGACAGATAGTAAAATTTAGGCATGGATAACAGTGTATGTTGATATTCCAAAAACCCAACATAATTTCTTTGTTTCCTTATCCATTTATTTCCTCTATAAGCAGAATAGAATGTGTGCTTATGACTGGGTGTATTGGTCCACCTTAAAAATCAAGCATACTCAGATTATTCTGGAAGGATGCAGAAATACAAAATTTTTATTTAAAAGGTATTCAAAACTAAAATGCCTTGTGAATTTCTACCCAAACAATTTTGACAATTGTCAAAAAGACTGTTTTAATGTAGTTGAGAGCAAGTGAGACATGAAATATGAAGAAAACCAAGAAGAATGGAAGGCATAAAAAGAGAGATGATCAATGTACAAAAGATCATATTGATTGCCTCTGCTCACCCAAATAGATCTGGCAAGAGGAACATGCTTCAGGACCATGAATAAAAATACTACTTTAGATATAACAAATATATGACATTTCGCTTCATAAAGTTATTATCAACTTGATACATTTTACATTTTAAATTATATATAAAATAGTTAAGTAGCATGCCTTATTTGTCTCATTGTTAGGAATATATTGACAAAATCATTAAGCAAGAAGATGAGATGCAAGAAAGGATGATTAAAGAACCAAGAACGGAACAGGAAAAGAAAAATGCTGCAGACCTTCTCAAGCTGGTTATGGTGAGAAATGTGCTTCTTTCTTTGTGACTTTTTTACAGTTCCAGAAGGGGTGAAATAGGAAACCACTGCAGGCAGGCAACACATGGCTTCTGTCCCACAACACTGTTTGCTTCCCCCCACCCCCAAGGTCAGGTTACTGGAATTTGATGGATTTGATGCAAATGTAATTATTTGGGTGGAATGTTTCAAACTTGAATCAGAAATTTCTGTTTCAGATGTGAAACATTATTTGTTATCAATAAAGGAGAATATTTGTAGCTCAGGGTTGAAATGAGGGATCTTTGGTGCTCTCTCAGCTTGGTTGTTTTCTTGCAGACATTTCATTACCCAAACTAGGTAATAACATGAGTGCAGATTATTTGTTCAAACATTGGAAAGTTTTGCAATACTTTCAATAAGTGGGATCACTTATGCCCAGTGTCAACTCAGTGGCAATGAGCACTTTCACCTCTGAAGATGTCAGCAAGAGTTGCTGTGGTGAAACATCAGGAGATCCAATAATTAGACCATGGCTCATTAGTCCAGAAACTGGGCTAATAAGCCCACTGGACTTTCAGTCAGGTTTCTATCTTTTTCAAACAGTACTTCAGAGTTTGAAGCATGGTATTTTGAGAATTTTTGAGAATTTTTTGAGAATTTTTTTTAACCGAAAACCTTTTCACAATCCCACCAAAGCCACCTCCTCATCATAAGAAAAAATTCAGCCCAGCCTCTTCTAGTGAAATGGAAGCCTTCAGCTATTGAATATTGGCTCTTTACTCATTCTTAAATAATTTAAATTATCTAGGTTTATGCACTTATACAAAAAAGAACAGTCATAACAACCATATGATTGTTATAGTAGTGGTTAGCTCATTCTTAAGTTTTGTGTGTGTATATTCTATTCTCTTAATTACTTTTTTGTAACAAATCATAGTTTATAATTATACCACAACCAGTGGTGAAATCCTACCTGTTCGCCCTGGTTCAGCGAACCGGTAGTTAAAAAAAACCTACCAGTTGGTCTGAACTGGTATTTCCGATGATCAGCTGTGCCACGTGATATAAAATAGCTAGAAAGCAGGAAATCCTGCTTTCTAGCAAATCTAAATCACATGGCACAGCTGTTCCCCCTCTCACTGTTCTAATTACCTTCAAACAGCTCCTTTTTCCACGTGAAGTGTACGTTTGGTGCCTACTCCACATGCGCGCATACAGTGTGCGTCTGGCACATACCACGCAGGCAGTGAACTGGTGGCGACATGAGGAGGATTTCACCATTGACCCCAACCACTGAATTATGCCTTGCTTGATTCTGATTTGCTGTTCTAGTTCTAAGTATAGAGTACAAGAAGCAATTTTTTATTACCTAATCATAGATTAATATTCTTTAAAATTTATATACAAATTATGCACATATTGATGCTGGCTTTTTATAGGCATCTTTAAATTATGAGTTTCTATGTCAGAGAATTACAAATACTTCTTTATTTCTCAACATTCTAAAATTACAGACGACATTAATATTTCAGAATTTCCATCTTTCCAATTTAAGGTTAAGATTGTAATATCATCATCTTTATCAATAAATAATAATAGCAGCTCTTTTTATAGATCTAGTATTTATATATAGTGAATGCTGCAGAAGTATTCAACTGCCTTAAATGTTTCAAGGGTAGAAAGAAAGTATACCCAAAGAAACACATAATAATGAACAAATAAAATGTTCTTATTCTTGGGGAAGTGGGAATGCTTTTGTGAAACTGATACACATCTGTAAAATGGCCTTAGTTAAATAAGACAAAATTCAAAAAGAAATACATAATTGTTTTTATGGAAGGGGAATTATTCCTTTTTTAAGCTTTCTGAGTGCTTTTTTAAAAGCAACTTACATGAATATTAAATTACAGACATGTCACTGGCAAAATTTCAGAGGAAAAGTTGCAAAGAATGAAATGAAATGAAAACCAGCTTGTTCAGTTTTCAATGAAATCACAAAAAGAGCAGTAGAGCAGTAATGGATGCTATATGTGGCAACAAATTTAATAGTGATATTTAATGATTAAACAGAAATTTAATCTTCCAAGCAAATGCATGTTCCATAGATTTGAAGAAATCTTTTAATGTTTTTGCTCCTTGGACTAGCACAGAGCCCTAAGCAGTCTTACTATATATTGTTTCAGTATCCTTCAGCTAGGCAAAATTTGAGACCTTCTTCATGCTTCCTCTTCATGCTTCCAAAATCTCCCAAATCTGGAGCTTTTCATCTATGGAAGACATAAATCACTTTTTGTGGATACTGTTATAATACTATGGGTTTATTGTCCTATGAATCTTTAGGGTTTGGGGAGGATTCAGACTATTGTTCCACTGTTGTTCCTGTGCAAAATAAGGAGGACAAAAATAATCACTTGGATCTATGTCCAACACTTCAGGAGGTTGCATTAGCTTTTATTCACTTCACATTTCACTGAAGCTATTATCCTACCCCTGAGAAAGAAAGATTAATTTTAAAAAAATTAAAAGCCAATGTAACTATAGGTGAAGTTATATTTTCTTTAACTGAAGATTTCATATTGCACAAGTATCTTGCTTCATTTTTACAGAAGAGAAGCATAACATTGTACAGTGATTTAACAATCATGTCACTTTTGAGTTCATTTTTGCCTTTTTTTAACGTTGCACTCATAAACTGCAGTGCTTCCCATATTTCCATCTGGATGTCTCAGAATTGTTTCTATCTGTCATACAATCATACAGTGCTTCCAGGTGATCTTCCATTCATCCAGCTCCATTTATAGAATTTGGAGGGGTGGGAGCAACCATTGATTGATTGATTGAGATCAGTGCATTATGTCTAAATCCACAGTATCTAAGTTATTTCCACCAAGAAAACTAGAATTTATCTTGGAGGAGATAAACAACAACTAAATGGCTTGAATTTTAAAAAATTAAGCCAATAGGTAATATATATACTCAATTTGCACTCAAATTTTATTTAATGCCATTCTGTGCTTAATTGAAGGCTTAGAAATCCTGGTTGAACATGTTCTAATGACTCTACGTTATTTATAATGACTTATAATGACTCTATAGCCTTATATATTGCATGCATTTAGAAACCATAAGATAACTTCATTATTACTTTGACCTCAAAAGCTTTTAATCTACCTGGTACATACCACTTTTTAAAATGTTTTTTAATTGTTTTTTGATAGTTAATAACCAGCACATTATCAATAGGACTCATATGCCCTTCATGTTCTCAGTTCAGTAAATCAAGTTTAGGTAATCACTTATCATCTGCATATAAAAATAATGCAGTAGGTTTACTACCCAGATCTGTGATGGCAGATTTTGTTAGTTTTATTTAGTTTTATTATTGATCAGATTTAGAGATTGTCCATCTAACTCACAAAGCCATTCTTTCTACCATATCATTGACATAAAAATTAAATAGCAAGAAAGTTAAAATATTCTCTTGTTTGACCACCTGGCAAGTAGTGGGGAAAAAGCTGATTTGGTTTTCAAGCCTAATTGGATATAGGCATTATCATGCAACATTTTAATAAGTACCAACAGATGTCTAGCAAAAAATAAGCTTTCCAATTTGTCCCAGAGTCAATTTATATGAACTGACTCAAGAGATCTTCTATTTATGTTTATTGCAGTCTTTTCCCAGTCTTGAAGAATCTTCAGAATTTTGCAGTAGAGGTAAGAATTTAATGTTCTAAGTTTTTTAATTTTCCCTTCTGGAGTTAATGATTATTCATATTTTGCATAATATTTCCCTCCATTTTGTTAGACTTTTTCAAATTCTAATATTGTGTGTCATTCAAAAAGGATACAGAATTATTAACAATTATTTACAAATGAGAATCCTGGAAACCATTCAGGAAACTTTGTAAATGTTCAGCTTTGAAATTAGAAGTTTACACTGTATCTAAATTAACAGCAATTGACTCTAAACTGTTTTATATATGTATAAATGCACACACACTCATACATACATACATATAATATACGTATGAAGGTATTTTATGCATACAATTTGCATAATTGTCTTGCAATTGTCCAATCCAGACCTAGTTAGTATCCTATGACAAGAATCCATGTGTACTTCTATAGACTGCATGATAGGAAATTCTTTTCTCAGTAGTGAATGTAAATGGCACCTGCATGCCATTCTGTTGCGATAATTCGAGGATCGGACTCAATGAAGGATTCAGAAAAAGTAGTATTCAAACAAAGTATTATTTATTTACAGTAGGCATTCTATATTCTCTGGATGATTGCAGATAGAAGCGAAAAGGAGGAGCATGTATGCTCTTTTATATCAATAAGGCGGAGTTAGGGGTAGGAGTGGTTACATATGAATACATTAAGGAAGGGAGAATAAATTAACCCTTGATGTACTATATACATACATTTCCTATATTTGAGAATAAGGCATTTACCTGTGACAAATCCCCCTCTAAATGCTGATTCGACATACAGCAGTAATTACATTCAGGTTCAGAACAATATAAAACTTGTAATTTTGAAGTGAGATATTTATGTTGTTTAGATTGCAAAGGTTTAGTCAATATATCAGCTATTTGTTCTGTGGTTTCACAATGAATAGCTTTAATGAATCCATCCTGAGATAATTGTCTTACATGTTTGAATTTGATATCTATATGTCTAGATCTTTGACCAATAGCATCTGATCTAGATATCTCTATCGCAGCTTTATTATCTTCATGTATAACAAATGGCAATGAAGGACTTTTCCAGACGTCTGATAATAAATCATAGAACCATACAAGATTATTAGAGGCTTTTGACAAACAAACATATTCTGCCTCAGTTGTTGATGTAGCTACAAGATCCTGTTTTCCAGTATACCAGTAGACTGGACAGTTGTTAAGAAAGAATACATAACCAGAAGTGCTTTTCCTGCACTTAGTGTCACCTGCCCAATCCGCATCAGCGTAACAAGTGAGAATAGGTTCTTTAACATCGTTGGGTTCTAATATTAGGGAGAAATCTATGCTGTATTTCAAATATCTTAGTACTCGTTTAATGGCTTCCCAATGATACATTAAAGGTTTACTGACATATCTGGATAATAAATTAAGGGGTAGAGCAATATCTGGTCTGGTCCAATTATATATGTACAAAAGGAGGTTAATAACTGATCTATAAAGTGTATTATCAGTAAACTCAGGAGATGATTCATTCATGTTTCTTAAAAAATCAGTTTGCATTGGAGTATCACAAGGCTTTGCATCACTCATATTACATTTATTTAATAGCTCTATAATTTTATCTTTTTGAGATAATCTAAATCCTTTTTTAGTCTTACTGATTTGAACTCCAAGATATTTATTTACTTTCCCTAATGATTTTAAAGAAAAATGTTCATTTAATTTAGTTACAAATGTATCCCTTTTTTCTTTATGTTTGCCAATATACAAAATGTCATCTACATAAATTAACACAAATTCTATTGAATCACCATCCCTTCTAACAAAGAAACAATTATCTGCAGTTGTGGCATTGAAGTTCATAGATTTGAGAACGTTGACCAAGCATTCATACCAGCGTTTGCTGGATTGCTTTAATCCATACAAACTTTTGTTCAGTAACCAAGTTTCATTCCTATTTGTGTTTTGGCTATAAGGAGCTCTTACATATATTTCTTTATCAAGTTTTGCATGTAGGTATGCAGTTTGTATGTCATATTGAAAGACTTCAAGATTAAGGGCTGATGCTATTACTAAAGCTGTCTTGACACTTTCAGTTCTTACAGTGGGGGAGTATGTGTCGGTATAATCCTCAGGATATTTTTGAGCATAGCCCTGTGCAACTAGTCTTGCTTTATATAATGGATTGCCTTCTTCCAGATTTTTAATTTTAAATATCCACCTAGTGCCAATAATTGTTTTGTCTTTTGGAGCTGGTGTTAGAGTGAATACATTTAGTTCTCGCAGACTGTCCATTTCTTTGGCCATGGCTAATTCCCATTTTTTTCTTTCTTCTATGGGGAGTTTTAATACTTCCTCGTATGTATTGGGTGTTGATGTATTATCATTTATGTGCATTATATAATCCTTATATTTATTTGGTGTTTGATTCCTGTTACATCTAACTGTTCTCTCTGGTCTGCTATCGTTATCGTGTAAATATCTTGCTTCTTTTTTTGTTAATGAATCTGTTTTTATTTGGGGACAATTTCCTATCCATGTTTTATTGTTGCTGTCTTGTGTATTGTGGTCATGTTCTTCTCTTTCTGTCTTATCATGATTATCAATGTTTGATTTTGTACTTGGAAAAATCTCATTAAGATGTATCTTAGACCAATTGGCCTGTTCGTGAAATACAGTTGTTCTAGAAATTATGAATTTATTGTTATTGTCAATAAATCTGTATCCTTTTGTGCCAGTTTCATATCCCATGAATCTGAGCCTTCTGGATACATTATCCCCCTTACGTCTCAATTGTTTTGGTATATGTACGTCTGCTGTAACACCAAATACATGCATGTGGGCTATTTTTGGTTTTTTATTATATACTAATTCATATGGTGTTTTATTTATGACACTAGACCAAATTCTGTTTAGGGTATAATTAGAATATAATAGAGCTTCCGACCAAAATTGTTTGCCTAAACCAGCATCTTCTAATGTGCATCTAATCATGGTTTGTAATGTTGAGTTCTTTCGTTCTGCCACTCCATTTTGAAATGCAGAGAAAGGGCTAGAGGTGAAGTGTAACATTCCTTTGTCTTTTAGCCATTGGGAGAATTCTTTTGACATGAATTCAGATCCCCTGTCTGTCATGATTTGCTTTATTTTTACATTGTGTTGTGTTTCTACACGTTTATAAAATTCTTTAAACTTTTGAAATGTTTCATCTTTGTGTTTCAAAGTATAGACAAATCCATAACGACTATAGTCGTCTACAATAGTAAGGAAATACCGTTTTTTGTATGTAATTGATGGGGTCAATGGACCAACTAGGTCCATATGTACCAGGTTAAAGATATGATTTGAAGATCTTGTTGCCTTTTTTGGTCTGGGTTTTGTTTTGTTTTTTTTAAAAATTTGATTTATATGCCGCCCTTCTCCGGAGACTCAGGGCGGCTTACAATGCGTTAAGCAATAGCCTTCATTCTTTTGTATATTTTATACAAAGTCAGCTTATTGCCCCCACAAACTGGGTCCTCATTTCACCTACCTTAGAAAGGATGGAAGGCTGAGTCAACCTTGAGCCTTGGAGAGATTCGAACCAGCAGAAATTGCAGGCAGCTGTGTTAATAACAGGGTGCATTAAACCACTGTACCATCAAGGCTCTTTAGTTCTGAGTTTTGAGGACTTACATACTGAACATTCCAAATAATTTTTACAATCTTTTATTTTAACACCTTCAGCATGTTCAACCATTTTTTGTATTACAGGAAAACTAGCATGTCCTAATTTTCTGTGTAATATATGTGCACATTCATCATGAATTGGTTTTCCAATTATTGGTCTTTTGTTAACGTGTGTATCTTTAATTGATGTGTTTTCATGGTTATGATTTGTTTCATGTTCCTTGTTGTTACTGTCACTGTCATTTTCATTTTCTATGCTATTGTCATCTTCCATGTTTGAATCAATGTTGTGTAGCCATCTTTCTTCAGTAACTAAGTATGGTAGATCTCCTTTGATAACTATATTGCCTAAGTTTGTTTTGTTTTTCTCTAGAGATGCTTTTCCTTTTGAGAACACTATATTTATGTTAGAGTCTCTGCTCAACTTTATTGCACTAAGAATGTTATGGGGTATTTCGGGTATTAATAGAACCCCCTCTATTTTCCCTAGACCGGGTAAATTTACATTTCCCTTTCCAATGACTTGAACTTCTTCTTGGTTGGCTACTTTAATTACAAATTTATCTTCTATGAAAGAAGATAATATTTTCTTATCATGTGTTGTATGATTTGTTGCCCCAGAATCAATGAGCCAGGCATTATCTTTTGGGTTTTGATTTTTGCTTATGTTATACTTATCTAATCCATTTAATGATCCAGACTTTCTCTCTCTTGAGTTATCTCTGCCCCCTCTACGTTCTCTGAAATTAGGTGAGTTTCTATATCTGTACCTGTCAATAGATGATTGTCTGTTATGGTATCTGTTTCTATTGTCATGGTTTTGTCTTTCTCTAAGGAATTTTGGACAATCTCTTTTATAGTGTTCTTTGGACCCACAATTATAACATTCAGTTGGTTCTTGATACCTGTCTTAAAATACTATCCTTTTGGTCTGTCTGTGTTCTTTGTGTGTGCTGTAGCGGCTTCTCCTTAAATTATCTTCAGCTATTAGTCTATTTGATAAACTCTCTATAGATAGGTATCCTAGATTAATTGTGTCCAAATGTGATGTGTAATTATCCCATGATGAGTCTAATGAATTAATGATAACGCTTTTCATTGTCTGATCAGATATTATTTCTCCCCTTAAATGAAGCTCTGCTCTAATTGCGTTTAGTGATAGTAAATGCTCGCTTACAGTAATCCCAGGTTTTATCCTGGCTGAGAAGAAATTTTTAGACATCCTCGATGTGGTTGCTACACTTTCACTATGAAACAATTTAAACATACAATGAATTATTTCTGAGACAGTTAGATTATGCTTAATACTATGATAGATAGCAGGAGATATGCTAGATATTAGCAAATAGAATGCTCTGTGATGCAGGCAGTCCAATTTAAGGATCCATGGTCTTTTGGGAAGGTTAGTTATGAAAAATAATAAATTCTCTTTTAAGAAAACAACCTGGAACTGTTGACTCCACTCCTGTAAATTAATACCGTCTATTCTCAATTTTGGGAAATCACTAGGCAAGTTTCCAGTGTTATTTGTTGCATTACTTACAACTGGAGGCTGTCCATGATCTTGTAAGTGTTGATAATTGCAGAATGGTGTAGGTATGCTAGCGATCAGTCTGAATGGTTCTCTCTGTTCTTCACTGTCTCTATATTCGTCTGCGTGAGTTCGCACATGCGCGTTGCTCATTTTGTTTCTGAAGCTGTCGGGAGAGGTTCTCGTCGCTGTAGCTCCCTCGTAGTGCTCTTCTTCTGACGATTCGCTTTCTGGCTCGGCTTTTGGTGTCCAGGTGGGGATCGGAGCTTGCTTCATTCTGTCATAGTCGTCTCGGTTGAGGCCTCTGGCTCCCGGGATCATTTGCGGTGTGGGCGAGTACTTGCAGGGTCCCCTGGGTTCGGGCGTCAGCCCTCTCGTCGTTTGGGCTGGAGTGGATGGAAGTAGGGACGCTTGTCCGCTTGCTTCTGTGTCCTTGGATTGAGTAGTTTGCTCTTTTTTCGTTATTGGATTTACAGTCTTTGGTACTTTCGCTGATTTTTTTGTGATTTTCAGATTCGGGCCAAAGGCTGCGATGAGTGTTCTCATAGCTGTTTCGATTTGTATTTCAGTTGGCGTTTCTTCGGTGTCTGTATCAGATTCTTCTGAAAAATAGGATTTCTCTTTTTTATTCTTTATGCTGGGTAAAGTCTTTCGAGCCAGCCATTTTGCATTCTGTCCTTTGATTGGTTCTGAGCTAGCCATTTTGGTGGGCTGGCTAATCCAAGATGGCTGCCATTCAAAATTTTGCGTGGGACCGTTAGTCTTCCTCTCGGTTATGTTTTCATCTGTAGGTGATTTGCTCACCATTTTGAGTTCTTTAGGCTCCGGTGTGTTGATATGCTTTTCTCTCGCTGCTCCGTTGTCTTTTATAATGTCTTGGAGGTTCGCGATGAGATTTTTGTCATCTTTACGGTTCTTCAGCAGTCTTAATATTTCTGATCTGAGTGTATCATTTTCTGTCTCGCTCTCTTCTTGATCATCGGATTCATTGATTACCTCTTCTTCGTCTGTGGTGTAGTTTTCAGGTTCTCTTGTTGTTTCAGTCGTGAATTCATCGATCATTTCTTGATCTGTTTCTATCTCTTTATTGTGTGCCCTGGTGTTGGGTCTTTCTCTCTTTTCTTTGGAGTTTTCTTTCTTTGGCATGTTTGTTTCTTATTGAGTTAGCCAACCATCCTCTGCTACCAGATTGTTGCGATAATTCGAGGATCGGACTCAATGAAGGATTCAGAAAAAGTAGTATTCAAACAAAGTATTATTTATTTACAGTAGGCATTCTATATTCTCTGGATGATTGCAGATAGAAGCGAAAAGGAGGAGCATGTATGCTCTTTTATATCAATAAGGCGGAGTTAGGGGTAGGAGTGGTTACATATGAATACATTAAGGAAGGGAGAATAAATTAACCCTTGATGTACTATATACATACATTTCCTATATTTGAGAATAAGGCATTTACCTGTGACACATTCCTTGGCTTCCAGTATCAGCCATTTGCAAAGGGATTTCCTTTCTAAATATTGTGTATATTATCTTCATTTGCTGTCCAACTGCATTCCAGTGCAAGTGTCGGGAAGCCCTAATTCGAGTTCCATTGTAGATTGAAAATGGCAGCTGTGAGGGCATACATTCTTAGCTTGCTCAGATTATTCAAGGAAGAGACCAGTAGAGGAAATCAGGCAGTTCTATGGCTCTATCAGTTAAACCATTTGACCATATTCCCTAGGTTGAGCATTGATTTGGGCAAACCTTAAGAAGTCACAATTTATTATGATAGCTAAGTGTTTACATTTTACATTGCTAGTAAACAAAACCTGTGAGCCATTGGATCACTCTTTTGAGATATTTTCTTACCATGTTCCTCAATGCTTTAAAAAAAATGACAGAATTTGTAATGTACTACATTCTGTGGAAAAGTTGGGATACATCCAGTGATATATTTGCTTTGAACTGCATAGCACAATCAAACTTCAACACAAGAAGTGTTTCGTGACATTTTGTATTATGTCTTAAACCATTTTATGGTAACATTTATGTCATAAAATGTTTTATAAAATTTGCCAAATTTTACTTCCATGGGAGTCATTGGTCCCAGATTTTGGATGCATTGTGTAAGTTACTATTTGAGATATCTTGATTCAAAAAATGTTGCCCTATGATGCAATTTCTCCTAGTTAAAGTTATAGGAATGAGAGTTTTAGCAGTATTTAGATAGCAGGAGCTGAATAGAAATAGAAATAGAATAATAGAGTTGGAAGGGACCTTGGAGGTCTTCTAGTCCAACCCACTGCTTAGGCAGAAAACCCTACACCACTTCAGACAAATGGTTATCCAATCTCTTCTTAAAAGCTTCCAGTGTTGGAGCATTCACAACCTTTGGAGGCAAGTTGTCCCACTGATTAATTGTCCTAATTGTCAGGAAAATACTACTTAAAGATATTCACATGGAAAATGACCAATGATTCTCATATGTTCCCTGTTTGAGAAACAATGACGGCCATGTCTGGGGGCCATTGGTACTTATATCCTGATTGGAACTTCTTTGTGTACCAAAATTTCTGTGAACACATTGTTTTGTGAAGGGTCTATGACATCTCAGCACCGCCATCTTGCCACGAACAGGTTGCCATGGCCACTTTGGAATGGAACAAATAACCATGGAAAACTCGCTGCAGACAACTTGAGACCTCTCCTGCAGCACCACATCCCATCTGCTACGTACCCATTGGGGAGGCCTTCCGCCCAGGCCACATTCGGCGGTTCCTTTTTCCCCATAGACCCTCGTGGGAGAGTGGCCTCTGTGCCAGTGCTGTGCTGCCCACACACAAGAGGCATGTCCTGTCCATTCCTTTTTTCTCATGAGAGGGTGGTGTCTGTGTCAGTCTTGGTCTTGTGCTGTCTACATGTGAGAAGCATGTCCTGCCTGCCTTGTTGCCCATGCTCAAGAAGCACATCTTGCCCATTCCTTTTTCCCTGCGGGATCCTCGCTGGAACATGTGTCTGTGCCAATCTCGGCATTGCGGACTTCTCCTTTGTCATGCTGTGTTGGACCCTGATGGCTCCCAGATGGGGAAAGGGGCAAGCAGGGATGGTGACAGCTATCTGGCGACTGTCAATGACCTCCCTTCTCCAAAGATTTCCTTGCTTCACTTTACAGTGCCCATCCCCCACGAAGGGAGCTGCCACAGGAGGCTCATCAAGTTATCCCATAGCGAGTTTCCCATGACAATATCCCACACTGAGATGGCAGCTCAGAGATGCCCCTGGCGACATGGCCTTTGCAAGATGGTGGTGCTGAGATGTCCCATTCCATTTGGGAAATGAATGGGATAGATCCAGGACTATTCACTAAAAGCAATGGATGCAGACTTGAAATGAAAAATGGCAACAAATCTAAGTTTAGTTTTTGATAATTTTTTTTCATGAATTTGCAGCTCCAATTTCTGTACTGTATGAGCAGGCAATGATATCAGAGGTGCCAAGTTCATCACAGGAAGTATTCTCAAAGCAAACGGAAGAATATTGGAAAATGATGAGGATGAGGTAAGAGAATTTGGTGCAAGAAACATTTCCAAAAGTTATAGCAATGGTTTTCTTATTACTGTATGCCTGGATATGTGTGGTGAAATGTAGTGCAGAGTCACAGGAGGGAGGGCTCTTTCCCAGAGAGCAAAGAGACAGCAGAGCTTGGAATCAAGAGGGTGAAGGCGGACTCACCCCTAGCAATTCACAGTGTATCTAATAGTTATGCTGGTGATTGCTTTAGTCTGCCAAGATTTCTGTCTATAAGTGAACACAATAAAAAAAGACTATTCAGAAATAACCCCATGTGTCATTCTTGATTGGACCTGGCATTAATCTTGCCAGACTAAACTGCATAATTGGATAGTTATGCAGACTACCTGTGTAACTACTAGACGTAGTCTGTGAATCGCTAGGGGCGTTCACCTTCGGCCTCTTCCTGCAAACCAGAGATTCCACTCTCTGCTGTCTCTTTACTGTCTGGGAAAGCACTCCTTCCTCCGGTGTCTTTGGGCTACATCCCATCATAGTATGTCTTGCAGAGCAGAAATAAATTTGGTAAAAATATATAATTAATATTGTATGGTAGTATTTTATAAAACATGAGGTTAGAGAAGGAATTCTGCAAAGATTTTTCTGGTGTTGTTAATGAACTGAGTTCTCTCCTCTTGGAGATATTGGAATCTGAAACAGTCAGATTACTTCAATATCATCGTTGTCGTCATCCTCATCTTAGCCATTGTTCATCCACTGTAAGATGAAGGCCTCTTCCGCAAGTACAATACAGTCCTGAGCTTTTTTTTGCCAATTGGGCCCACAATACTTGCTGATGTTGTCGATCCATCTTGTTTTAGGTCTCTTTTGTGGATGCTTTTTATCAAGTGGGATCCATTTGATGATTGCCTTGATCCACCTGCCATCAGTTCTTCTTGCTATGTGACCAGCCCATTTCCATTTCAGTTCTTTTACCCTCTTGATGATATCGTACACGTTTGTTTGTTCTCTAATCCATGTGCAGGTCTTTCTTGTCTTGTAATGCCAAGCATTTATGTGGCTCTTTGCACCATTTGTAGCTTTTGTCTTGATTGTCAGATGAGTGTCACTGGCATATGTTTCACTGGCACACATTAAAGCAAGTAACACAGACTGATCAAAAACTTCTTTCTTCAGGCATAGGGGAAGGTTGTTCTTGAAAATTATGCTTAGCTTGCTGAATGCCTGCCAACCACATTTAACAAATCGTTCAATTTCCTTTATTGTATCATCTTCCATTGAGATCCATTGGCCAAGGTATATGTAATAGTCTACTACATCTAGTTCTTCTCCAGTTACCTATAAAACCTTTTCTTTCTTTGGTGAATTTATTAAATATAACCTAGCTCTTTTTCAGGTTTATTTTTAAGCCAAATGGTTCTCCTGCTTTGTGCAGCTCTTGAATGTGTCTTTGTAGCTCTTCTGGGTCTTGTGAGCAGAGAACAACATCATCTGAAAATCTTAAGTGATTTTAAAAAGATGCCATTTGATTTTTATTCCATCTTTTCTTGAGTCTAGTTTGCAAAATGTGTGCACAGCTCCATTTTCATGAGCAGTGGGCATGTGCGCTCACCACTTGTGCATAATGCACAAATGGAGCTGCATGTGAGAATGTGTGGGCATGCTGCTCACAAGGAACCATCCCCTCTCCCTTTCCCGGTCTGCAAAGACAGAAAGGTTGGGGAACTGCTCTAAAGGACTGGAACATTTTGGGGAAGAATATTTTGGGTGGCAGACTGCAGAAGAAAAGGGCATATTCCATCAGTTGAATCTGCTTCTGTTGATAGAAGAATATTTATTTATTTAGTGTATGGCATCTACAGCAGTCATGCAATCACAGATATACAACTTATAAAACACATTGTATATACAAACACAAATATAAAGTGTTTAATTTTAATTAGGTGTTTACTTAATTTAAGTAAAGCATCACCTTTACATACACACACATATACACAGATATACATATACATATATGTATGTACATATATACATTTATATACATGTGTGTATATGTGTGTGTGTGTGTATATACAGTATATGTATGCATGTGTGTGTGTGTGTAAAATATGTGGACAGTACAATATACGAGATAATATATTAAATTAAGGTAAAACCATTATAAAATAATCATAATATGGCGCCACGGAGTCACAATAGGATAGATGTTATAATATGATATCTAAGGAAACTACTGCTTCTAGTGTGGCTGCAATGAGATTATCCCAGGTGCCTTGAAATAGAAACATATGATTAGATTTTACCATATGAAATGGAGCCATATGTCATGTCATATTTAAAATCAAGTGGAATGTTTTCTAAATAACTCTTTCTGAATTTTATGAAATGTTTCTTTTTCCTTTATGCAGCCACGACGAGCCCATGAAGATTTCTGGCTGGCAGAACAAATTAGCGCAGACCAGGTAATGGTGCATTAGTTTTAGGATAGGATTTAGAAACCACAAACAGAAGCTATAGGGGGGAAAGGTTTTCTGAAGTCTGAAGGTTTTAAATCAGACAGCTATTTCTAGTATAAATTTCTGGAACCTGTCTTATCACTTAAGTATTATTAGGAATAACTCTGAACAGAATTCCACAGTTTCATCCTCTTGCTCTGCAAAGATTTGGGAAGAGAGAATCAAAATTGGAAATCAACTTCAAAACAACCTAGTCAATGTCCTAGTTCATGCTGTTTTTTATAGGATGTTGCTGTAACATCCTTGTAAGATGACCATGCAAGATTTCCTCTAATATTTCTAACAAATGAAAATCTAATATTTTCTGAAGCAAGCTTTCAGCTGATACTCGTAGTTCTGCCAGATGGTTAGCTGATAACTGTTTCTTTGTCATTTCCATCATGTTCACCTATATGAACCAGAGGTGGCTTATCAGCAGATTCTGACCAGTTCTGGAGAATTGGTAGTGGAAATTTTGAGTAGTTCTGAGAACCGGTAGTAAAAATTCTGACTGGCCCCGCCCTCATCTCTGCCTCCCAAGTCCCAGTTGATCGGGAGGAAATGGGGATTCTGCAGTGAGCTTCCCCTGGATTGGGGAGGGAATGGAGATTTTACAGTATTCTTCCCCTGCCACGCCCACCAAGCCATGCCCACCAAGCTACACCACGCCCACCAAGCCACACCCACAGAACCGGTAGTAAAAAAATTTGAATCCCACCACTGATTTGAACCAACAATCTCTTCTCCTTATCCCCTTCTCCAGGATAAATTTAGGAAAGTTTCTAAGTAACCTGGTTTTTTATATTGTTTCCTTTATTCTCCATAGTATTTTCCCCTCCTTTCCTTTATTTTCTATAGTATAAATTTTATTTAACTTAATCTAAGCAATTACTACTAGCTTCCCCAATGGGAGAATTCCCACTCCTTTAGCTATATACTTAATATGTATTTCCAAGACCTCTTAAAAGTTTACATTAAAGCAAGTTTATATTTTTATTATATTAGCATGCTCCTGGAGAGAACCAATAAAGAAGGCCCTTGTTTTCTTCTTTGAGCTTATCTAACTTTTTTCTCAGTATGTGCATTCATGTATGTACATACGTACATACACAAATGGTAGAACTTGTTAGTAATTTGCATAGTATTGGTGACATACCAAAAAATAAAAATAATAAGTACCAGTAGTATTAATGAGAGAACAGAAAGGCTTTAATTTTTCAGTTACATCCTGGAAACCTTCTCACTCCTTGTACCTCACTTCTCCTGTTTTCCTGTAGTCTGTAAAATGGGTGGGGAACTATGGGCCTTTTACGATCTGTGAAATGATTATTTATTCATTTAATTTTCAGTAATGTACTGCCAGAAAAAAAGCATATCATTGCAACTGAAAATTATTTTTCTATAAGTGAGAAAGAGAATTATACATGAAAAATGCAAACAGTTCGCCAGTCCTTCAGCTGTGAATCAGTATTTTTTAAAACTTACAGTCTTCCAGAGTGGGAGAAATAACTTCTAGAATAATAATAAGTAACTATTTTATAAACAGAATAACCTTCACAAATCTATATACATGCATAAGGCTTATTCAGTAGTCCTTTCTCTTTATTAATTTTAGCAAAATTGAGAAAATAATAAAGTTGCCTGTTTTGAACCAGTAATATGCATTAATAATCCCTGAATAAATTATAAAATAATGTGAAATGATTATATTGCTATAGATATTTCTGTTTTCCTCCCATTTAAAAATTCTTCAGGCAGGAAATTGAAGATGGAAAGAATTGTCTTATGAGGATGAGGTACAAAAAGATCCCTCCCTATTTCAAGTCTGAATTTGGAATGCAATTTCTTCAAAAAGAGGTGAGCAAGTGGTGAAAGATGGGTCAGGTTAAATTAGTTCAAGGAAATCTTCTGTAAAGGAATTAAGTCGTGAAAAGTTGGATATGACTTATGGTAACTTAACTATTGACCTACAAAATAGTGTAGAATACCTCAAAGAGTTATAGGCCAGCTATCCCCACGTACCAACAGAAGAACTCTATTGTCAAATATTTTGGAGTCTAAAACGATGTTAAGTACTAAAAAAGTGGAGCACAAAATTGCCATCTGTCCTGGTCTCCTGGGCCAGGGTCTTAGTTTTCAGGTGAAAACGTTTATTCTATGTTGCCTTTAAATAGCACTGGATCATTTTAGTCTTTGATTCTTATTTTAGCTATATTTTAGCTTATATAATGCCTTCTTTTGTTTGGAGACTCCCTGTCTAAGGCCATAGTGGATATTTATAAAGATTCTTCACAATTTAAATAAAGATACATCAAAAACAAACTGGGGAAGAGGAAGAGCTGAATTATGACATTTTGTGTATATTTAATATGAAAATAAATTTTATGGTGTTGATCTATGGATTTGCAGTTTTCTAACCACATCACAGTTTTTAGGAGAATTTTTATCACTAAAATATGTTCAAGGACCAACAAATAAAAAGAAAAAGAAAATCAGATCATAGTATGTAAGCTCTATTAAATTAGTCTCTTGTTTTTGTCCTTCTAAATGTATAAAATGAGTCCATTATTTTGTTTTAGCAGTGTTTTTGTCAGAAAGTGCTTTTCCTGCTTTTATTCTTTTCTCCCCTTAAAGTTTCCAGATGTTGAAGTTCTCTCAGGAATGCTCCCTCCTTTTCCAGACAAAGAAACAAAGGAACTGTTGTTGGATACATTTACAGAATCTTCTGAAAATGAAACTGGTGGAGAGAGCGCAAGTAATTCTGAATTTACTGCATTTATTGGGTGCTGGATACTGAATACAGTAGCAATATAACAAATGCTTGAGAAGTAGTATGGAAAGAGACCAGTAATTCATACTGGCAGAAAAAAGAATGGGAAAAAATGCTTTTAGGCTATTGCAGATGTATTTTACAGAAATACATTTTACAGATCTCTCCTCATTTTCTTATCTTGCACTATTTCTATACACTGGCTGGTGTCAGGTTTGATGGCGTCCAACCACCATGTTCTTTGGTGACCTGGTTTCCTTTTACTGCTAACTCTTCCAAACATAATTGCTTTCTCCAGTGAGTTTCCCCACATGACAGGACCAAAATAAGTGAAATGCAATTTTGTACTTTTTTCTTCCAGTAACATATCTGCTGTTATGCACTCTAGTACTTGCTTGTTGGTCACCTTTGCTATCCAAGGAATATGCAGAAGCCTTTTCCATTATCATAACTCATATGAATCATTTTCTACTTGTCTTGCTTTGTTAATGCCCAACTTTCACAACCATAGGTAGCTACAACAGAATGGATTATACTACATTTGGTTGCTAGGCTGATGTCCTTGCTTTTCCATATTCGGCTCATATTCCTCATAGCTGTGTGAACTGGTGCAACCTGACATTTTATTTCTGGGATGCATTTACTGCTTTGAGCGATCTACGACCCTAGGAAAGTGAATTTTTCCATGCATTCTATCTCCTCACCATCAGTTTCTATTTTGATGTTTCCAGTGGTCATGAATTTGGTCTTTTTGATGTCCAGAAAATGAACAAAATTCTTTTTTTTTTTGTTTGATTTTCTTGATCAGATGTTCCTGATATACTTTGGTTTCTGAGATGAGACTTGTCTCTTCAGCATATCAAAAATTGTTGATATTTCTACCTCCAATCTATACCCCGATTTTTGATTCTTCAAGATCTAGTTTCTTCACAGTCATTTTGGCATACAGGTTGAATAAGAAAGGAGAGAGAATGCAACCTTGTCATACTCCTTTCTCTATCTTAAACCATTCAGTGTCTCCATATGGTATTCACACAATGACTTCCTGATTTGTGCACAGTGATTTAATCAACTTGACCAGATGTACTGGTACATCTCCATAGATTCTCTCCATAGATTTTCTCCATAGCTTCTCATGAGCAATACAATTGAAGGCTTTCTTGTAGCTGATGGAGCACTGGTAAATCTTTTGCACAGAATTGTCAGCAATATATATGAATTAATATTTTTTATTTCAGTGTCCAAAACTTCGTAACATCTTATGAAAAAATACAGAACTCTTGAAAAATTTGGTTATTTCACACACCAAATATATATTTTAATTTACAGGCTATTCAGATCATTGTTGTCCCAAAGGTGCTTTTCTAAAAGGCAACTGGACTTTTTTTTGTTTTTTGTTTTCTTTGAAAATGTTTTGCTTCTCATCCAAGAAGCTTATTCAGTTCAATTCTTCAATTTTAAATTACATTTTTAAAAACCACAAAGAAACCATAGGTGGTATTTAGGAGTGGCATAAGTATTATGCCACTAAGTACCTTGGACACTAAATTGCTAGCTGCCATAAGAATTCAGAAATAATTCACAAAGAATGTAGTTTCTTTAGAATGTTTTTCATAACATTTGGTAAGGAAGCTACGGTAAGTGGATGTGCTGTATTTCCTGAACAGATGGTCAGACTTCTTTCTCGATAGCTTTTCACCTACTTATAATTAGCTATTTATTAATTGATTTGGTCTCTCCTCTCCCAGCCACTCTGGTTGGCTAATAGCACAATAAAGAATGCAGAATAAATAGATCACAAAAACTTCCTTGATCCTGAAAATGTAACATTCATAATTTTGTTCACTTTTTCCTGAGCTTAGAAACTGAGTTAGTCTGGTGCAAAGCTTCTCTGTACAGTGATATCTGCAGAGGCCTGGTGAAAACCTTGTAGTATGTGTCTATTGGATTCAGAGTGGCTTCTATGCTACCAGTCTTGATTTAGAAAAGCTGACTACTTGTTTGACAAGCATATTTTTTAAAAAACATATGATAGAGAGAAATATCTGCAATATTTTCTGTTTTCACTTTTTCTCTCCTGCAATCTCATTTTAAATTCTTCAGTGAATAAGGGCAGTAAGACCAATTGGATGCTTTCCTCTTAAAAATCACATTGTTCTAACTAATTGGATACCAAGAAAACAGATTAGGAATTTTCTTCATAAAGCTTAGCAAACTATATTCCTTAACTGTTCTTCAAAGCATGTTTCTGTAATTGTAAGAAACTCCCTTGCAACCATTAAATCTTTCACCTGTCAGACCCATCAATACCTGCTGCAACTAGCAGTCTTGACTTCACAATCCTGTTCCCTGGATTATTGGAATCATCAACGTGGAAAGTTTGAGTTGCACAGCAATGGAATCACTTGCCTTTTTACAATTAAGATGTCACAAAACTCTCAAATAATTTCTTTTGCATATTGCATATTTCTTTCTTTCCTTCAAATGGATAGGAAAATTTAAAGACGTAGATAACATTTCCTCAATTACAAAGAATATAGGCTGCTACTCTCAGAAACAGCCAGGGACTAGGCTGGGGCCTTTCTACCATCTGTTCCATCTGGATGTCATAAAAATAATTTGCTTTCATTATAGCTGGCCTTTATAAAAGCTTTGTAAAATATTAAGAACTTTCACATTATGTGTTTTCAAGCCATGCATTGGAGGGTAGGTATTGTCATTTAATTCTTTTTTTTATATATATATATTCTATTTTCTATTCTATTTTTCAAGAAAATAATGTATCTTTCAGAGCGAATAGTGAACCTAAGTTCAGATGGTCTTCTCCTTGTTGCTTTTCCAAAAAACCCTAAAAATGTGGTTTTCACAAGGCTCATGGACTATAAATGAAACTGAGTGGAATGGGATGTGCTATGGCCAACCCTCCTCCCCCATGGCCAATTTGCCGTGGCCAACTCACCAATGGACAACTTGCTGTGTCCAATCCACCATGGGACAATTTGCTGCAGGGCAATTCAACAATTCAATTTAATTAATTAAAACAATTTAAATTATTGTTATTCACATTTCATTTTGTCCCTCCTTTTGCATTCTTTCTTTAATTATTCTTTTCCACCATTTCTTTGATATTAGGGTATATCTTGTCCTGTGGAGAGTTGGCCTGTGGAGAGTTGGCCATGGCAAGTTGTCATAATGGCTGATTTGATTGTGCTGTTGCTGTCATGGGGGAGAGATGGGGCTTTTTTAATGGGATTTTATTACATGGTGCATTTTGAAAATTTTGTAAGCCACCCACCTCATTGTGAATTGGACAGTTATACAAATTTGTTTAATAAATATATAGCAAAATAGAAATGCTTCAGATGAATTTATATTTATATTTTAGGAGTCAGCGATGGCTTGGTCAGACGTAAGCATTCCAAAGAACTGCCTTCAAACACCATTTCTTCTTCAATCTATGCTGAAACCTATCCATCCCAATTTACAAACGGTAAACCATTCCAAAGGGCTCTTTGAAAAAAGCAGTTATTAATAGAACTTTATAACATGTTAAAAATATCTACTGTATATCTTTATAGCTAATATGTACTTAATAAGTAATATTGGTAAGTTGCGTGTTCTTATGTGTTCTACATGTAGCATATTTTGTTGTCCTCAACTACTTTCTTGAATACAGAAAATATTTATTCTAGCACATTTAGCTTCCTTTGGATGAAGGGAGATTGAGGGGTCAAAGTTCATAACAGATACCTTACTGTTTATGAATAAACTGTAATATGTAACACAGTGGAGAAAATGAGATATATAGCAAATCACAGCATCCACTATCATCAGTATTGGCAGTATTTTGAGATCCCAAAACTAGCTTTTAAAATGCAGACAATTCACCTGTGGCCTTTGATCCCTAAAGTATTAAAATGGCTTCAGGCATCTACAAAAGTTATGACTTAATTGTGATTTTTAATGTAACAGAAAAGGGAAAATATTAAATGCAAGACTGAATAGAATTAATGCTAATTAATAGAATTAATTTGCATTAATTCTATTTAATTTGTTACTTAAATCTCTGACATGCCACTCAAAAGCCTTCAACCTAGAAAAGTTGCATAATTCTGCAAAAACGGAACTCTAGAATAAAGTTCTTTTTTTATTCCTTTGTTATCTTACCTGGATCCTAAATGAAAATCTGTTGTTTATGTATAGGCATTTTGCTTTGTTTAGAGTTTGATCTAAAATGACCAGATTAATATTTTTGAGCTACTGATATAGCAAAGAATAGAGATGTAGCAAAATTTTGGCACTTAATATATTTAATAATATACCATATTTTTTGAAGTATAAGACGCACCGGAGTATAAGATGCACCTACCTTTTTGGGTTGTTTTTTTTTTAAGTTTTTTTTTATTTTTTAGACAAACAAACATACAAACATACAATTCACAAATTTAAACAGTGTTTAGTCATTTCAATTAAATTTACAATTTCTATATTTCCTTTTTGCCATATTTATTCCTCATCTATTTTTTTTTTAAAAAAAACAGTATTACCTTTCATTCTCACCTCTAATCTTAATCAAATACAATTTTTCCCTTCTATTCTATATTATACCCCTTCCCATTGTCATCTATTTTTATATCCATCCTCACATTGGTTAATTATTTAATATTACAATTGTTTAATACAAATTCAACATTTTTATATAAATCAGTTAGTTATAACTATCTTTTTTGTATATTAATCAATATGAACATGAATATTCCAATTATTTTGTTTTTGTTTTGTTTTGTTTTTATTAAATTTTTATACCGCCCTACTCCCGAAGGACTCAGGGCAGTGAACAGGCACAAAATAAAATACATAGATACAAAAGTTAGAAACATAATTAAAACCAGATTAAATAATTTAGCCAGAGACAATTAAAAATCCCAATAATTTAAAACAGATTAAAATTTCAATTTAAAAGAATTTTAAAACAGGGGAGAAAATTAGGCCAGGCCGGTTTGCCGGAATAGGAGAGTCTTAAGAGCAAGGCGGAAAGTGCGCAGATCCAGGATCCTCCGTATCTCTGGGGAGAGCTCATTCCAGATAGTGGGTGCCCCCTCAGAGAAGGCCCTCCCCCTGGGGGCCGCCAGTCGACATTGTTTGGCTGACGGCACCCGGAGGAGCCCCTCTCTATGAGAGCGTACCGGCCAGTGGGAGGCTGCTTGTGGTAGTAGGCGGTCCCGTAAATAACCAGGTCCTAAGCCATGGAGCACTCTAAAGGTGGTGACCAAAACCTTGAAGCGCACCCGGAAGACCACTGGGAGCCAGTGCAGCTCGCGCAAGAGAGGTGTCACACAGGAGCGCCATGTTGCTCCCATAACCACCCGCGCGGCCGCACTCTGCACCAGTTGGAGCCTCCGGGTGCTCCTCAAGGGGAGCCCCATGTAGAGAGCGTTACAGTAGTCTAGGCGGGAAGTGACGAGGGCATGAGTGACTGTGTGTAGGGAGTCCTGATCCAGAAAGGGGCGCAACTGGCGAATCAGGCGAACCTGATGAAAAATCCTCCCAGTCACGGCCGTCAAGTGCTCTTCTAAAGACAGCCGTGAATCCAGGAGAACACCCAAGTTGCGAGCCCTCTCCGTGGGGGCCAGCGATTCGCCCCCAATAGTCAGCGATGGCGTTAACTGACTATATTGGGACGTCGGAAACCACAGCCACTTGGTCTTGGATGGGTTGAGCTTGAGCCTGTTCCTCCCCATCCAGATCCGCATGGCCTCCAGACACCAGGACATCACTTCAAGGGCATCGTTGTGGTGGTCCGGGGTGGAGATGTACAGCTGGGTGTCATCAGCGTACTAGTGATATTTCACCCCGAAACCACGGATGATCTCACCCAGCGGCTTTACATAAATGTTGAACAAAAGGGGCGAGAGGACCGACCCTTGTGGCACCCCACATATGAGGGGCCTCGGGGTCGACCTCTGTCCCCCTGCCAACACAGACTGCAACTGGTCGGAGAGAAAGGAGGAGAACCACCGTAATACAGTGCCCCCCACCCCTAACTCTTCCAACCGGTGCAGCATGATACCATGGTCAATGGTATCAAAAGCCGCTGAGAGGTCTAATAGGACCAGGACAGAGGAGCAACCCCTGTCCCGAGCCCTCCAGAGATCATCAACCAACGCAACCAATGCCGTTTCCGTGCTGTACCCAGGCCTGAAGCCTGACTGGAACGGATCCAGATACATCGTTTCATCCAGGTACTGGGGGAGCTGTCGCGCAACCACACTCTCAACAAAACAAAGGTTTTGCAACCTTTGTTGCACTTTGCAACAAAACAAAGGTTGGAGACCGGACGATAATTAGCCAACACTGCCGGGTCCAGGGAAGGCTTCTTGAGGAGAGGCCTTACCACCGCCTCTTTCAAGGCGGCGGGGAAGTCACCCTCACCCAACGAAGCATTTATAATCTCCTGGAGCCAGCCTCGCGTCACCTCCCGGGAAGCCAGCACTAACCAGGAGGGGCACGGGTCCAATAAACACGTGGTCGCATTCAGTCCACCCAGAATTCTGTCCACGTCGTCAGGGGTCACAGGATCAAACTTATCCCAGGTAACATTCTCAAAACCTGCCTTAGTCATCCCCCCTGGAACTATCCAGTTGGAGTCCAGATCTTCCCGAATCTGAGCAATTTTGTCATGCAGATATTGAACAAAATCCTCGGCTCTACCCTACAAATTGGATTGATTTCCATGCAATCCAATTTCTTACAAATCAATTAATTATATTTACCAATAATAATAAACCAAATAATTTCCCCCATATATTCCTCCAAACCACAACTTAACCATTTCTGCTCTCAACACAATATACAATTAATAGTATCTCAATTATTACAATTCCCTAGTTAAATAGAGCTTTTTTTCTTTTGTGTTTTAAAATCTTGAACTCTCCTCTTTCGCCCTAAGTTTCCCATTGTTTGCACCTACCTTTTTTGGTGAGAAAAAAGAAAAAGAAATCTCTCTCTGCCTCATTTTGTCACATTGCAGGAAAGAGCCTGCTTTACTTTCAGTTTCGTTTTTTCAGCATAGCTAGGAAAAAAAATCTGCTCCAGCACTCTTTGCAGCAAGCAGGAGAGCCCTGCGCAAAATAGCTAAGAGCAAATCAGCTGAGAGTCGGGAGGCCGATCTAATAAACTTGTGCTAATAAACCTATGCTGAAGCTGAAAGGGGCTGTTTTTTTCTTGTTGTTTACTTGCAAGAAGGTAACTGCTGCGAGGCACAGGTCAAAGGGTGGGGGCCAGTGGGTGGGCAGGGCTACATTTAGTATATAAGACGCACCTAAATTTTCACCCCCTTTTGGGGGGTAAAAAAGTGTGTCTTATACTCTGAAAAATACAGTAGTTGGTGCTTTTTGAAAGAGAGTGGCATTGGTTCTAACCGAAAATAGATGCCATTCTCTTTCCCTTGAAAGTATCAATATTTCTTCAAGGCCTTCAATTGGTTATCAAATAAAATTCCATTTTTTTTTACCAGTCAGGTTCTTTTTCTCCTAAGTGATCTCAGAGAACATCACCGCAAACCATCTTGTCTTCCTTTATCACTTTGGTTCTAATTGTACCCTAACCTCTTCATGAGTTGTAGAATTAGTCTAGGGCATATACTGTAGTCTTAAAACTCTTTTCCTTCTCAGTAGATGCAGAAGGGAGTGAAAAGGGAGTCCAGATCCATCCAAAAGTTCAATCACTTCTTGTGGACGTTACAGGATCCCCAAGAAAAGAGAAAGTGAAATTGCCTGCTTTGATACAAAGAAGCAAGCCACAATCAGTACCAAGGCAAAAAGTAACGTAATTCCCACAGTACAATTAGTTTTTTTCTAATTTTCCTTGACTTCACCTTCATTATATTTAGAATTGTTCTGTCTCCTCAAACCTTTTTGTTCTAATTAAGATGATCATGCTTAAAAGAGGTATGAAAGATGCAGCACCATGTCTTCTATCCAGTTCTCAAGTTTTAGAAATTTCAGAGAGTCTGCAATCAGTTGAGCTTTCCTACCTGTGCAGGGCAATGATTATAGTATTGGACTGGGACAAATTCCCAAATGCTAGTTTGTTTGCTAGTTGAATTAGAAACATTCCTTTTCCTCAGCTCAACCTATCTCAAAGTGATGTTAATGTGAGGATCACAGGAGAAGTGAACCATGAACACCACTTTTAAGTTCTTTAGAGGAAAGGTAGAATATGTTTATAAGAAATAAATGCTTTATAATGATTATCTTCTTCCTAAAACAGCCCACTCCAGGGAAGCACCTTTTGGCACTTATTCAATATCAGCATTGTTGGGCTTAAAATCCAATGGATGGAACTCAGAGGGGTATTTTAGCTGGGTAGGAAATTGAATGTTGAACTTGATCCAAGAACATATCTTACCTGCAATTCGTGACTAGTTCAATCATTTGGTTAAGGGATGGCATATTAATCTACGAGTCAGTGATATGTTCATGGTCCTAAATTATTTGAAGATCATTTTATCTTAGAATTTATCTAAGATTTTGTTTTGGGGGGGGGGGATCTAGAAAAGATTGCTGTCACAGAATGTCACAAAGAAGCATACAAGCTCATCCCTCTACCATTGTATACTCCTTTCCTTCCCTATCAGGATATCAGATGTAACAAGTCATGACTTAAAGGTTACAGATGCAGAATAGCAACTCTAGTACCTAAGAGTATTGGATTCCTCCCACACCACAAGTAGCTAGCTGGTTTTTTCCACTAAACTGTCACTAAACAGTAGCCAAAGGGTTTGGAGCAAATGGACAACCATGTACTCCAATCCACTCTGTCATCCTGGAATGCTTGTAGCTTGGTTTTGGGGATTGCATTGGATGGATTAGGAGTGGACTTTTCCTCCTTCCCTCCCTCTGAGCTGCTTATATATGGCAGCAGTCACCAACTGGTGGTCTGTGGGAAAATTTTGGTGGTCCGCAGAAAAATTATTTGCATTTTTTATATTGCACTAAATCAGGGGTCCTCAAACTACATCCCCTGGGCCGGATACATGCAATGAATGTTTGTGTTGCTGCAGAGGGTCTCCCCCTTCAGGGTCTTCTTGTGTGGGTCGGGGGTGGGGTGTGTGTGCAGAAATTCCAACAGGGTCTGCTTCAGCCTCCTGGTGTAGGGTTTTGGGCGAAGGCTGGAGGGAAGTGCTGCTGGTAGCGAAGAGCCAGAGAGCCTCGTTCCAGTGGGACTGCCTCATGGCCTGGAACTGGCTGACCATCTCAACCAGATGGTCCCGCTGAGCCTCCAGGTGCCAGTACCTGGCCTTGCACTCCCTCAGGTCTTCCCTCTGCTTGGAAAGCCTATGCTCGTAGTCCTCAGGTGCTTCTGCTGAGCCTCCTTCTGGATCAGATCCAATTTGAACTGAGCTGTTTTGCCAACTCTCTCTTAGCTCCAACAACTGCTTCCTGTTGGGGCCCTAAAGAGCCTGGGCAGGCAGGTGAGGAGTGGCCAGGAGGGAAGGAGTCACTAGAGGCTGGCGAGGTGCCCCTTAACGTGAGTGACATCGAGTTGGCCACACCCACCCAGTCACATGACCACCTAGCCATGTCCACCCAGCCGGTCATTAGGCAGATCATTTTAGTGGTCCGTGGGATTTAAAATTATGAATTTAGTGGTCCCTGAGGTCTGAAAGGTTGGTAACCCCTGATATACGGAGTACAAAAGGAGTATTACCCCTCTCATCCATCCACAAGGACAGAAAAAGCTAGGATTGGGAACAAAGGAGTTTATTTCAAATCTATGCTTCTTCTGTGAACATCTCCTACTGCTGTTGGATGGTTTCTGCCTATTTTCCTCATATGTGGTCCAATGATAATTAACCATAGCTTAATTTAGTAAGACTTGTCCATCTGATTGTGTAAGACTAAAACAGGCTTGATGGCAGCTGAAAAGTAAGAGTAGCAGTATCAGACATTATGGAATAATACTCAATATGCTTTGAGTGTCCAAGGAGCTGTGCAGTATAATTTTACTGAAACAAAAATAAAGCCCTTAGCAAAAATTATATTACAGATTTCTGTTTTTCATCCAGGAGTGTACTGAAGGTTAAATAGACTTTCATGCCATAAGTTCAAATCCATACTACAGTACACAAATAAATATTGTACATTTTTGTACATTAAATTATTCACAGGACTGATTTCACATGGGCAAATCCACTTATAATTCAAGGTATATTTTGTTTCAATTGACAAAAATGATTATTTTATATTTAGCCTATTGGGAATTCGGAATACCAATCTTCATTTCAGAATTGAAGTATTAATAACCACTATGAATGGGTAGAATATCTATCTATAAATACCCTTTATTCTTATCAATAGATCTATGATTTAAGGGTTTTGATCTGTCCTAAATAATGTCTCTTGTTTGTGAAGAATGTAGACCTTGTTTCTGGCAAAGTCCGCACATGCTCTGTCACAGCACCTTCCCAGAAAATGTCAGGATTCCTTCTTATCCCACCAAAGGTGACATTTGGCATTCTTAAGGAGGGCTGCACTTATTCAACCACAGTGGCTTTGAAGAACGTTGGAATGGACTTCTGCAGGTTTGTATATATTACTAGCAAATTTTATATCTGCTAAAGGATAACACATCAAAATATTTTGCTTTTTGGTTGTTTGGGGATATACCATAGAGTTATTTGCAGAACACGGAAATTCTTTTCTATATGAACAATGTCAGTGTGGTAAATTGTTCAAGGAGGAAGAACAAGGATAACTTCTCTCTTTTGACTGCAGGTATGTAATATACGAGAATAGCACCAACACAGGGGCCTGAATTTCATCAATAATAATAATTTTCAAAATAGAAGCATTTGTGGTAGCCATGTTCTTCTATGAGTCATGAATATGGTTTGTATAACACAGATGGCACTTTTTAGGGCACAACATTGCAGTGGTAAATGTTGTAAATGCAACAAAAAGTATTTGTCCAAAAAGTGAAATGCCTACCTAATCTCCATTCTGTCCTCATTGTTCTAGTGTTAGCATTTAATGACTGAGTTGAACTAGCAAGGATGCACAAACTTCTAATGTCCAAGGTTCTGTTAGAATAACATGGAGTGAAGGTGAACAATTGAACTATAACAATTGAAACTACATTCCGCAATGGCATGAGGTAGAATTCCATTTCTGATGGGTCCTTTTGCTGCAGAAGAATCTTTTGAATTTAGATTAAAGGTGATACTGTAATACCCAGTATTATCTTCCCTGGCATTTATAAAGAACAAGTAATTATGATGGTCAGAGACCCATTTAGTTCCAACAACATGGCTTATGGACCCACATGGACATATCTGCTGAATGTTCCAATATCTTCACCTTTACTTAGTTTGCCTTTTCAATCCAATGCAGAAAGAAATGTAGTGGATTTCAAACACATTTTTTTTGGTTTACATCTGTAAAGTTGCATCTGTGCTGAGAGTTCAGAGTGAAATCTTCCTTTTGGGAAGGAATTATCATGCTAGCATTGGTGATATTTTACAAGTTGTCATGTGGGAGGTGTTTTTTTCCCCTTCTGTCAATGTTCATCACAATCTTATTATTCAGGAAAGTCTAATTTGGGCTATGGATGAGGCCACCAGCAAGAGTATGAAGGGAGCCAATCTATGCTCTTTGGACAGCTGTTTTTGCCTAAATGAAGCAAACATTTTGTTTCTCACTCACCCTTTGCTCCAGAAATTCTAATGGCATGACAATTTCATTCCTAGGTTTGATGATACAAGCAGTATATTTAATAGGCAAAAGTACTGTGCCCCACATGGCTCTTAAATCAGAATTACAGTCATCAAGACTGAAGATATAGTTTTAAAACTCTATTTCTGGAGAGATCTAAGTTACCATTGGACTGATTCTTAATAGCCCATCTGAGAAGCTTTCTCAGATGATCTGTCCATAGTCTCAATCCAGGTTTTCTGCACAATTACATAAAAATCTTTCCATTAATTCAGGTGGCATAAGAAGTCCTCAATTGATCCCTTGACCAAGATGTTTGCCTTTTTATTAGTTTGCCTTTTCCCTTATAAGTAATAGAGACTACAGAGAACAGCTGGAGGTTATTAAAATTTACATAGGTTACCTACCAGTCTCACTTTGGTCCTTTAGATACATATTCTGTTTGAGACCACTTTTATCTGTCATCAGACTGAAGAGATTAGGAGGGAGGCTGCATCTGTTTTATGATGCGTATAGGTTGCAGTGGGAGCAAATTTCCAATCAAACACTTAGCTTTAGATGGCTTCAAATGAGGCCCAGTAAAATGAGCTTTCAAATACTAATTACAAGGAAGCAATATGCTATTCTCTCACTAGAAATATCAAGCCACATTATATAATGCCTTTCTTCAGACTGAAAAATATATTTTAGATAAAGATGGTAGCTAAGAAATGAAAAAGACTAAATGTAATTTTAGTAAGCCATTCTTTTGGGGCTTCTTAAGCTATGAATTTAAACTTTGCCTTCATGATTGAACTTATTCTTGACACAGATTGAAAATATCTTAATAATTATGAAAGCCAACGTCTGTGTGGACCCATCTTCTTCCATGCTCTGCTTTTTATTTCTCTGACTTAGCACAAAACAAGAAATTAACATTTCTATTACTTGGCAGGTTTCGGGTGAAACAACCACCACCTTCTACAGGATTGCGAGTGAACTACACCCCAGGGCCTGTAAGTCCTAGAGTGTTTAAATAATTTTAATTGATCTTTTTCTATAGGCAGACCACTCTTCTTAAATGTGGCCTATGGGCCTTTCCTTGAACTGGCAGAATATTATGGGCTTCTTAGCTAATACCCTTCTTGTGTCTGTTTCCTCTGAATTGTCACTGAACAATGCAAGTCCTGATTAGTGATTAGTAGAAATCAGTACACTAAGCAATTGGATGAGTCCTCTAGCATTAGTGCCTTTTGTCTTCTGCACATTTCCAACTCCAGTAAAAAATAGAAGTGCAACCTTTGGAGAAGGTCAGAAGATTTTTCTCCTAACTAGTACTTTAATAAGATTTCTCCCTATAATAAGCTACAGATAGAATAATTTTAGAGGGATATAATATAGTTTAATGATCTGTACTAAAGATTTTCCTGGGCTAATGACCAATCACAAGGGTTCTCTGCAGTAGTTAAGGATTTAAGAGACCAAGCACATCTGTCTAACCTACTAGCAACAAATTAATAAAGAGGCATAGAATGGATTATCTTCTATGTGGGATTGATTTGACACCCCAGGTTTATTGATTTGACACTCCAGGTTTATTCTTTTCAAATAGCAATAAAAAATAACAGTTCTGAAAACCTGTGTTAGACAGATGAAGCAGAATACCAAAAGTGTTGTCTTTACTCTGTAGTAATCACATTTTTTGAGTTTAGGTTTTGTTTGTTTTTTAAACTCTTCAAACAATTCTGAAAGGTCATATACAAATGTGCGGAATATTCAGGAGAATCTTCTTCTTCTCCCACTAAGATTATAGAAGTCATTGGAACATGAGAATATCTGATGCAAACTGTGAGGCGTCTCTTCATTTAGCCAACAAATTGCCCCAAGAATGAGTGCTACTCTAGAGAATATGTGCCCAAGCAGCCTATACGTGGGTGTAGGGACAAATGGGCTGATTGCCATATTTTAATGGAATGATGTAGTAATCTGCTTTTTTGATATTACTTAATACCAATCTCCTATATGTAGTCTGTATAGACTTTAAGAAAACTTCACCTTCCTTCTAATGAACACATTTTAGCAGTTTTTTTTTAAAAAAATGACTTATTCCTTTTCCTAAATATGGGAAATCCTTTAAATTACTTTTAACATGCTGCTTATCTACAATTCTTTAGTTTTCTTTGTGTTCAAATGATGTATCATCAGCTTTGGGGATATACAGTATAGTAACTGGAAGGAAATTCTATGTTGAGCAATTGAAGGGTATATTGCCATAAAAATGGTTTGGCACTATTCACAGCCAAGAAAATTACATGGGATTTAGCTTTCTTTGACTCTGTGCTCCAAACAAGTCATTTCTTATCACAATTTCGAATGAAGAAGAGTTTATAGTAGAAATGTTACCGTGAAAATTCAAGTCACAAATGAAACAAAGTCTTACCAGCAAGTTTATTTAGGCTGATGGTTAAGAATAATTTAAAGAGGGCAAGATAGTGGGGAGTGGGAGGCAAGAATCTATTTTTTTTCATGGTGAATTATACAATCTGTCTTTTCTAGGTGGCTGCTGGACTGCAAACTATATTGGAAATAGAGATTTTTGCCATGGCTGTTGGAGTGGAAGGAGATGAGGGCTGGGACAAACTTTCCCATCAGATTGAAATTCACACAGAAACTGAAACACTATTTCTTCCTGTGGAAGCAAATATCTTTCAGTGTTTTTTTTTTCCTTTTGTTCTACATAGAATTTATACAGGATAAACTAATGGTTTTTACTCCACTGACAAGTAGCAATCTTACCTTTCTTTAAATCACTTATTTACTTATTTAGTATCCCACCCTTGTTATTTTTATTTATTTCTAGCGCTATCTTTCAGAGTAAAACATTTCCAAGGCAATATCCATAATTAAGACTATGCATGTTTATTTGGAAGTTGTTATAGGAGCAGTCATGACTACTTTCTATTGTTCACTTCAGCTGCTGGCATATTATAAAAAAGAGGTGTTTACATACAATTACATTGCTCCTATTTCTAAGAACCAGAATATCACTTCAATCTATTTTATAACAAAGGCTTTGTTTGGAGTTTTTCACACTGTTCTATTGTTGTCCAGTTAATTTTTCCTATATTAAGGAAAATTGCATTTCCCAGGAGATACCTGAAAGAACAAACACACATTACTAGTTTGTACAACTGAAAATAATGTGGCATTTCATTATCAGCCTCAGCACTGTCAAACATGTGTTTCTATATTAACATAAAAGGAACTATAAACAGTTTATTTGGTGTGGTCTATGACCCTGTGCCACATGGATAAAAATGTAAGCTAGTGACACAGGGACATCTTTATTACTTTCTCTGCTAAACTGAGTAAGAAAGAAAACACTCTGGAATCTCATGTCTCTCTGTATTTTTCTCAATGCTTTTTGTGTTGCCAAAGTGAAAGTAGAATTTAATGGCTCGGGCAACCTCTTTTTAGAAGACTGTCTTTATGCTTTATTATTTATTATGCCTTTATTACACTCAAGGCTCGGGAAGGGGTCTAGCAAAACAATGTATTTCCTTAACTTGCTTTTTCACCAGTCTTAACAGACATTGTCTATGATGAGAGACCATCAAACTATCCCAAGGGAGGGCAGGCCTCCAGCATCCAGTTGATTCCAGCAAGTCCAGTCTCTCAGTTTAGAGTAATACTTCCTCACAAGCTTCCTCATTAATGTAAGCAATTATATTTCAGCATGGAAAGTCTGGGTTTCACCATATTAAAAGGAGAGCTTGTGTTTGGCAATTAAACCACTGTTGGGAGGAAGAAGTAAGGATGTACTGGTGGGGAAGGGGTTAGGAAAGCTGGGTGGTTGGGGGTGGAGGGCAACCAAGGGTCCATTTGGCATGAATGGCATTGTGGGGGACAGATTTTAAATGAGAGAATTACACCAGAATATTCAAGCAGCCAAATACATACATACCGTGTTAGATATCACAATTGAGTCAAGAAAGTACTTGGAATATATTTGCCTAGTGACCAAAAAATGCAAATTAAAAACTTGAATTCATAAGTTCAAATCATATGCAAGGTTTTCTTGCAAAGTTAACTTGAAATAATTTTAGAATAATTGGATAAGCAGTGGCATTTTTTGAGGAAAGTGAGACCTATAGGAGGTAGAACAGGACTTTTGTTTCTTTTAGACAGCTGTTTTTCCCCCGTCTCGTTTTCAGAGGAAGGCAGAGACCACAAGTAGACTCAAGCCATCTGCTTCATTAAGTAAGAATTGTATATTTAAGAAAATGTCAAAGGCAAAAATCCACTTCCATTATTACTTTAACTTACTTCAAATGCACAAGGCAAATAAATGATTATATCTACCTTCTGAATTTAACAGACATATTCATTTTGACAATCAAGTTAGTTGTACATCAGAAAACTTGCATAGAAATTCGTCCATATGCTTATATAACTTTTTATATTTGTTTTGCAGAGCAGACCGGATTAATTTTTTCCAATATTATGACAGTCCTGCAGTGCTAACATTCTTAATATGCAAAGAATGTTAAACCGATGTTTTTGAAGGTTAATTAAATTGTTTTTAAACTAATATTTACACATTGTATATAAATTGGTATTGTAAACAATTGTGGGCATATCATCTTAATATGAACATGTAACAATAAATAAGAAAATTCTGCATTACAGTAAATCTTTTGGTTTGGATTTTTAAAAATTTAAAGGGAATGTAAACAAATCGCTACTCTCCTTGCTGAAGGTGAAAAAGCACAAAGAACTTGTGCAACATCTCGAATATCTTGAGAACATCACTAGCATTCATCAAAATTAGCTAATTTTGATACTGGCATAGAATTGATAACCTATTAATACTTTGAAATTCTGCCAATGTGCCTTTCCTAGAAAAGTAGGAAGATTTAGGTGAATTTATGCTGAGCATCTTAATGAATTTCCTGGTGCTAGTGTTCAAGGTTAAACGAGGAAACCAGATTCCTTATTAGGCTAGATTAGATTCCCATCTCATATTACACATCTGGAGAGCTAATTTTTATCTTTTATATGTTAACTGGAAGACTATTGTTGGGATTTCAAGGCTTACAACAGAGCTTGTACCATTGAGGAGCAAAATGATTTATGGAATTGCAAATGGCAACAAATATGCAATTGAGCTCAATACTCAAAGCATATAATCCAGTGGTGGAATTCATATTTTTTTACTACTGGTTCTGTGGGTGAGGCTTAGTGGGTGTGGCTTGGTGGGCATGGCAGGGGAAGGATACTGCAAAATCTCCATTCCCACCTCACTTCAGGGGAAGGATACTGCAAAATCCCCATTCCCTCCCCACTCTGGGGCCAGCCAGAGGTGGTGTTTGCCGGTTCTCCAAACTACTCAAAATTTCCGCTACCGGTTCTCCAGAACCTGTCAAAACCTGCTGAATAGCACCCCTGACATAATCCTAACGATCTTGTAGTCCATGAGAAAAGAATATACTGTTTCATTTAGATGAGTAAAAAACTCAATCCCATTTCCATCCCAAAACTAAGATAAGAAAATAATGAGTCAAATACAAACTGCTATTACTAAAATGACAAATTCATTAAATAGCAAAAATGAGGCTGAAAAGCAAGTACAAATGAAACTTCTCAAACTGCAAAGAAAGGTCTATTCTCAGACCAGGCTAAAATGCTATATTGTGAGAAGCATGTCATTCATAGCCAGATCAAATCTGAACAATTGCTGTTTTTTTTCTTTTCTTTTTTTCAGAGGGTGGGGAGTACAATGTTGTTGTAAAACAAAGCAAAAACAATCCATCCAGCAAGAGGGCAAAGAGCTCTATCTGTATGGTTTATCATTATGACGAGTGGGATGAAAGTTAATGTGGAGTTCTGAGATAGGAGGTGGCTTTTTAAAGAAGAGCAAAGGCAGCAGATCAGAAGATGTAGCAGTCAAAAGCAGGGAACACATAAAAGGGATAGTCCTGATCTCCTACAACTCATCTCAATATTGTGGATAAAAACTCAGCATGATTTTTTCTCTGGTTCCCTCATCCTCTCCCAAGTCTTTGAGAGTGACTCCCCCTTCAGGAGGTGGAAGCATGCATCACAGTGTTCTCAGGCAGCAATAATTCCTTCAGCGAACCGCTTCATAACATTGCAAGAATCATCTTCTGTTTCTTTTTTCTCTTCCTCTTTTTCTCCTCAAATCGGTCAGTAGCATCAGCAAAAAAAGTCACTTCATCCCTGGCTTCAATTTCTCTTTTTAGGAACTGGAGACCAGCCATATTAAATCCCAGAACATCCTAAAGGTAAATACAAATAAATAGTGAAATTTAAGAAAAGACCGGGAAAACCATTAAAGCATCATCTACTTAGTTCCATATCCACTTGCTACTATTTCAATGCTCAATTGTTTAGTAATCCTGACACCCACTTTAAAACTGTAAGATAATGGCAATGTTATCTTCTTGTTTCAGATGGGATTCAAAATGGGGGGGGGGGGGGAGAGGTTCATAGCAGCTAAGTATTAGGTTATCCAGCAAATCTTCCTCTTTGTTTCAAACACCAGCAAGCTTTAATCCTAACCTCTCACTATTTGACAAAGCAAACTACAGGAATTTTTGCCACCCCATTCCATCCATATTTTTAACTCTAGGGAAAGAAGGAATGAGACATGAGCTGGGGCTGAGAGGATGCTCCTGACTCTTAATGCAGATGATATCCAGTGAGATATTCCCTTGCTGCCCCTTCCATGACACTGGATAAGGAACTGCAGAGATTGGGAGATCAGACCAGAATTCTAAACCAGGTTGCTTCTAAATTCTAAACAACCAATTTTTAAACATGCAGAAATATTGTGCCACAGCACACTTACTTTCACTTGACTGACTCTGGAAAGGGTAGTTTTTTTCAGGTTCTCCATCACCTGAACAAGAAGCTGATTGCTTGTAATCTGCCCAAAGTGTATCCTAGGAGGAATAACAGACACAAGAAAATTATTTTTTTTAGATTATCAAGATATTGGTTCTGGATCCTGACTAATCTAGGAGGAACTTTGTCTAAACTTTGGAAACAAAACAGGTCCCTATGGTATGAAAATGAAATCCCAGGGCAGGAAGAGAATGGGGAAACTACAGCTGTTTCTACATGTCGCATGGAAAGAAATAACAAACTCTGAAATGGCGGAAGAGTAGCAAAGGGGAAGAATCCTTTTGCAAGTTCCAACCACTAGCAAAAAGTGGCCATAAAACTAAAATGATAGGAGTAAAAGAGAGGGGAAGCATTCAGATAGACAGAGATAATTAAATAAAGTTAGATAATTATAATAAGCATAATAGTAAGTCTCTGACTCCTCAGATAGCTTACTGAGTGAGAAAAGGCAGGGAAAAGAAAGTAAGCCTCAGTCATTTTTTCCTCATTCCTCACTTTGCTTCAAGCCCCTGACATCATAGTGGGGAAAATGTGGCTTTTGACCAAAAAAAAAAAAAAAAACCAAATAATTCCTGCACTGTTACAGGTCATTTTTACACATCTTTAATCTAAGTCAAAAACCAAAACACACCTCCTGGTAACCTCTAAGCTTGAATTTTTAATAAACTCTACATAGAGCTACCCCATGTGTCACTTGCAACTTCCACTTTATCCTGCAGAGGCCATTTTCTCCCTATTCTGAAATCTCTACCCTGTTGACTGATTTCCAGATACATACAAGATGCTATTTGTTGTTTTATAGTCCTAGAACATCTAGAGAAAGCCAACCTCAAATGAGATTTTATTTGAGATAAAATAAGGAGGCCTGTGTTTAGTGTCAGCTGGTTCACCTGCTTACTACTTGGGGTCAATCTCTCTCCCTGATTGAGCCTCATATGTAGACCTCACTCTCAGTAGGATAGAGAGGTGCCAATCCACAGACTTTTAAGAAGGGCTTAGAAACACACCTTTTTCATCCAGTCTTAATAACAGAGTTCCTTTTTTTTTAAAGGAACATTTTTTAATGTATTATATAGCCATTAGTAATTTAATCTTACTATGGAGAACATTTTGTTGTGTTTGTTTTTTACACACTACACAGAAATCAAACAAGCAAGTGAGTAAGCAAATACATAAATCTCAATTATACCACTTGCCAACAACATTAAAGCAATTCATTTTTAATTGAATGTGCATGATCAGGGTTGCCTACAAGAACAATTGTTCGATATTGCCAGGCTTCATTGTCAGTTTTGCCAGCCTTTGACAATTACAAGGTATCAAAGAATATGAAGTAATGGACTATAGCACCAGACAAAGGGATTGGGGAAACTGATATCCAATTTAAACGAAATGTTCATTGACTAGAGATTGTGTGTGTTTTTAAATCAACAAAAATGATGAAACAGCTAACCAGCAATTTTCACCTGTGTGTTTATGTTCTAGTGACTAAACCAACACTACTAAGCTATGCACAAAAATTGAGCTACTGATTTTTTTTATTAAATTCAAATTTGCTTTCTAAGCATGCCAAACTTTGATTAGGTTGTCCATATTAATCTAATGCAGGGGTGTCAAACTGGATTTCTTCAAGGGCCATATCAGCATTGTTCTCCTCCGGGGTGGGAGTGGGGCATTTTCGCAGCCCGTTTGCCTGGAAGAGGCACCGCAGGCCAGTCCTTTGCCATTCCAGACTGCCCCCACGGGCCAAATTTAAGCACCCCACGGGCTGGATCCGGCCTGTGGGCCTTGAGTTTGACATCCCTGATCTAATGTAATTTGGCCAGTTTCAGTCTTAAAAGAAAATAGTAATATACCTGATTTTTTTTAAAAAAATCCTTCAATTTACCTGAGCAGAAACAGGAGAGCCCGGCATAGCAACTCTACCTCTAGACCCAATTCGAAATATTGACTGAAGAGCATTAGAAGATCAGGCACATAGGAGAAAGGCAAAACCAAAAGGGATTCTTCCAATTCACTATGAGAAAGAAAGAGAAAGAGAAATGGGATCATCATTTCCATATCAAGCACCAATAACATTAAAAAGAAAAACCCAACAATCTGGCAACAATGTTTTTCTCTTATCAAGGGCAGAAAAGCAGATGTTCAAGGCAAAGGGAAGGCATACTTTAAACAGTTCCTAGCACTGTTACTGCCTTCTTTCCAAGAAATATAATTAGGTTATCAATAAAATAGGGATCATGCTGAATCAATGGTTTCAAACAGCAGGTCTAGTTCTAACTCTGATTCTCAATCTTGCTCCAGCTTGGTCTCCTTGCTCACCTTACTTGATACCAGCTGGATAATAGTTAGAGACAAATGCCTGAAGCCCCCACCCCCCACCCCCAAAAAAAAGAAAAGAAAAGAAAAGAAAACAACACTAGCCTCTCAAGTGGGCTCTGGACAGTGAAAGTTTGGGAAACACTATCCTGTGTGAAATGTGGCTTAATTTTATTTCAGAGCAGAGGTAGGCAGCATATGTGTGAGCTGCAGAACCTATAATGGCCAGGCTTGGCCATTATGGAAAAATATGATAGGAATTGCAATCCAACAACATATGGAGGACTACAACTTGCCAATCCAAATTCTAAGGCAATTTCTACCATTAGAACCATTTATATTCACAGCCACAAAAGAAAAGATGGCAATTTGCATAGAAGTACTTGAATGAACTGGCTCGCTAGAATAAATTAGTTGCATTTTATGGTTCATTTAACACTCAGAAATAATATTTAGCTCCTCATAGTGAGAGACTGGAGAATTGCAAAAAAAAAATTTTTTTCTCTACATGCTTCCAGTGATATGCCTGCTTATTACTCAGATCATTAGAGCTAAGGACAATGTCTGAGGGGCAGTAAAACTGTATTTTCTGAATCTAATTAAAACCAAAATAGATTCAACTTGCTGAGACCATTCTAGCTTTTACCTCAGCAGCTCCCATTAGACAAGCTATTAAGAAATTCAAGATTCTGTTGGTAAGAAGCTTCTACAAACACACCTTGATTTCACCTTTTTGAGAACATCCAATACATATGCAGAAGGCTGCAAGGAAAAATAAGAATAATTTCATCATAAGCTACAGTAAATAATTCAAATTCTTAACTTTCACTCACAGACTTTAGGATGTATACTATTTTTCCCTGTATCTCACTACACAAACAACTATCACAGAGAAGAGACCATCTCACTTCATATTTGCATCTGCCCCAATTGGAGCTCAGATAAGTGTATTATCATGTGGGCCAATTGTCCAAGGAAAACATAAAAAATGTAAGTATCAGAAGTCAATGCATACATCAAAAGCAATAAGCTCTTTTAGAAGTTCTAAATAAATAGGGAAAAGACCTTACATTCAGATTTGATGAGGCAATTTAGAATTCTTTATTCTCTTTATTTCAGCAAATCATCCAAGAATTGACCCTTAATAATAATTTATAGATAGTACTCCACCGTCTTGAAATTACATTATATTTACCAATTCTGTTGGAGCTTAGTAATTAAATTGGTACATATTGGTAACAATGTCTGTTTAATTACTCCTTTGGTTACCTCAAAGGAACAATTACTGTAAACAGAACTATTACCAGTGTATGTACCAATTTTAAGTACGAAAATTGAAAAACAGATTGTAAAGAAATCAGAAACAAAAAATGTCAAAACTCCTTTTGGAAATAAAATTTTATAATTTTATTGTGGTTTTATTGTCTATTCTCCCAAGTAGTACATAAGATGGATGTAAGTAATCAATTCTATTTTATTATTAGCTGCCAGATTTACTATAGCAAAACAAAATGTAAATGTGAGAAAAGGCAAAGTATCTTGAGAAAGCTTTTTTTTAAAAAAAGAAAACAGCAGAAAGTTCAGCAGAAAGATTGATAAGTCAAATAATTCTGCCTCTGTACAAAAAAGAGAATATAAGTGGCAGCCCTGAAGATGCCCCCAAAATGGCACTAGAGTTATACTTATCATGGAAATTTTAAGTTATCAAAACATGGAATTATAGGAACACTAAATTTGAAAAGAATAAAAAAAGAAACACACAAACATGATTTCCAATCCATTATAAACTCTACCCAAACCTTTACATGACATATATACTTCTATTTATGATCTGTTTTTATGCCAAGAAAGTGCCTTCAAATGACTAAAAGCAGACTTACTGAAATATTGCCATATGCCTGGAGAATTGGATTTACAGGAAGAGGAACCTGGAGAAATAAACTGAGTTATAATAACCAACTTATATGAAAGTTTGAAAGTAATTTGCTAACATATCTTGTTTGAAAAATTAAACACATCATTTCATTATCTGAAAAAAGAAACAGCTTTTAGTTATAAAACATGTCTCAAATCCACTTAGTTTCATAAAACATACATTTAATCTACCCTATCCAAGTATACACATAACCAAACAGTAAGGATCCTTGACAGAATTGTGGTTCTCCAAATAACTAATTTTACGCATGCACATTCAGATCTGAGCTGTTACAACAGAAGCAAATCATGGAACTACAGAGATAGGGAGATAACATGAAGTGAATCAAATGTGAAGAGAATATGAAGCACTGGCGTCAATACTCTGTTACAGGTATTAAAAAGTTCTAAACAGTAGCAATATCTTAAGAGAGAAACAAACACTGATGAGGTAGAATTATACTACATTTATTGGCAATCAAATAATTCACTACCACAGTGAATTATACTACATTTATTGGCAATCAAATTATCATAAACTCAGCCCCCATTTCCAAACTTAAACCTTGCACTGAGAGCCTTGCAAAGCACAGTGACGAAGATTATTTCTTCCTGTCTGAAGCAAACATATCCAAGGCCATATTTGTTTCAAGTGAGCTTTTAGTTTTTAGCCAACTTCCCCTAGGGATAGGACAGTCTTCTATCATAAGAATTGGAAGAGGCCATTCAGATGTCAAGTCCAACACTCCAAATTAATGTTTCCCCGACAGATGGCTGTCCAGCTTCTTCCTCAACAACCACCAGTGAAAGGTGGCCATGGTGACTCATGCCTTCGTCACTTCCCACCTGAACTACTGTAATGCTCTCTACATGGGGCTCTCCTTGAGGAGCACCCGGAGGTTCCAACTGGTCCAGAATGCGGCCGCACGGGTGATTGTGGGGGTGACATGGCGCTCCCATGTAACACCTCTCCTGCGCGAGCTGCACTGGCTTTCGGTGGTCTTCTGGGTGCACTTCAAGGTATTGGTTCTCATCTTTAAACGCTCCATGGCTTAGGGCCTGGGTATCTACGAGACCACCTTCTGCCACCGATAACCTCCCACCGGCCAATACGCTCCCACAGAGAGGGTCTCCTCAGAGTGCCATCGGTGAAACAATGTCGGCTGGCGGCCCCCAGGGGGAGAGCCTTCTCTGTGGGGGCACCCGCCCTCTGGAACGAGCTACCCCCAGGGATACGACTGATCACAGACCTCCATACTTTCCGCCGGGCCCTGAAGACTTTTCTATTTCAGCAAGCCGGGCTGGCTTAAAATTTTTAACTGGTTAATTTTATGGGTAAGGGGTTTTAAACTAGGGAAGCCAAATTGATTTAATTATGTTTTAAATTATTTTAATTTTCATATTGTATGTATTTTAATCTTGACGGTTCACCGCCCTGAGTCCTTCAGGAGAAGGGTGGTATAAAAATTTAATAAATAATAATAAATAATAATAATAACTACATCTTTTGATAGTTGTTTATAGTATGACCCTGCTCTTGCCCTTTGGAACTTTTTCGTAATACTTATTTGTAATCTGCCTTCCTGTAACTTAAAGCCCATTATTCTCTCTGGAGAGAGAGAAAATAGATATTGACTCTCCTTTATATAAGATCCTTTGAAATATTTGAAGTGTACCATAAAATGTGTTTTTTTTCACCACCCTTGGGAGGGAGAGAGGGAAGGAGGGATCCCAGGGGGATCCTGGAAGGTGGGCTGATATGTTTGCCCTCCCACTTTCATGGGTTTCATCTGTTTATTTATCTGTGTATTTTCATTTTTTTAGACTGTAATGGAGTTTTCAACTCTTGTGTTGTATGCCACCCAGTCAGCTGTTTGTAAATGGGCAGCTATATAAATATGCTAAATAAGTAAATAGGGCCTCTTCTAAAGTTCCTTTCAACTTGGTCAAGGATTAAAATTGAAGGGAAAAATCTAATCCAATTTAAATAATAGCAAATTGGGGATTTTCCTGCATTCCTAGGCAGCAGCTGGTTTTTTTTTATTTGGATGGTTCTGTCGCATCAAATGGGAAGAACCTTTCACTGTAAATGATTAATACACTTTTATCCACTTTAGAGCATGGATCTCAAAGATAGCAAGATCAGCTGAATATTATGTATAAGACAGATGGTGCAAAGGTTATGTCTCTTTTCAGCTCTGTAAGTATTCACTCTGATAATAAATAAGTTTGCTCGCACTACACTGAAAAAAACACAAGTCGTTCCTTCCTGACCTCTTTTCCAGCAGCTTTGCAGATGGCCTTGTGCTCTTCCAGTTTCGTAGTCTCCTCCCTGTAGAGTTCAATGGCTTCCATGATTCGTTCAGCCTAGAGAGGAAAAAGAAAACACCCCAAAACATATGGTAGTAATTAAATAGAAAAGTCTAACAGAGCAAATAATTACAATCTAGAGTCATTACAATTGCAATGCTGGAAAATATCAAATGCATTTTATGTTTTAGGAAATGGAATATCTGTATGCCATACTGTAGTAGTTTCAAATCCTGCCATGGCACTAACAAAAGTCCTGAAGGTGTGTCTAAGGAAACAGTAATATTTCTCCCTTGATTGTTCAATTGGTAAAAAAATGAGATGAAGCTGAGTTTGTGATTCTTACTCACTCATGTCTGCTTCCCACTGAAACCACACACAGACAAATAGATAGTCTAATTCAATGCATTAGAAAGTTTGCACTTAATTTGGACAACTTTCTGATCAGTGATTGATGTAGAGGATTTTTTTAAAGGAGATTTATGAATATTTTGCAATTTTTAAAAAAAGAAGAAATCTTCCCTTTTTTGTAGAAAATTCTAGGAAAAATAAACTTACAGCCTTGATAGTTTCAATGGTCTTCTTCCCAGCTAATCCAGCCTCACCCTGAATCTCCCCAGGAACCTGGGAAGAAACAAAATCATTTTAAAATTAACATCTGTAAAACAGGGGTACATCTCTTGAAATCTAAATATGTCTACTAAAATTTTAGGTCTATTTTGATTTGAACATCTACAATTCTGTATTTGAATTTCATATCTTTTTGTATATAAATAAATTCTGTGATAGCCCAGGGCAAATACTGTCAGATTTTTTATGGACCAGAAAACTTAGGATAAACAAAATGGTATAAAAAGCATAAGGCTGAGAAGAATGGCAATATTAGTGACTGTTGCTTTCTAGCTAAAATGAAGAAATTTCTGCTTTGTTTCTGAAAGCACAGTATTTGCTTTGTCTTCTGCTTGTGTATGTCCATATGTTCTCTTACAGACTTTTTTTAAAAAATTAAATATTAGCATGCAATATACAGAACTGAGACAATGCTGTTAAAATTCCAAGGCAAAATCAAGAAACAAATGCGAGAATTCTTCATTAATTTAAGAAAGAATATGTGCTATTCTGTGACCAAAAGACTAAATATTATCTTTATACAGCAATGGGAATCTTGGATTAGAAAAAAGAACTGGAAGTTAGTTTGAAAATTTATGGTGATTACTGAAGAACCTTTGTATACTTAATTCTGCTGACCGTAAAACACACTGAATATATGGGGGTACTAGAATCAAATGAAGGATAAGCCTTTTAGCAGAGATTCTTTTTTTGTGGTATCTGAAATATTTTACAAAAAAGCCCTACTGAATATATAATTATGATGTCCAATAAAATTGTAAACTGAAAAATTAGCATTCAGATTATGCATTTCTGAAAGTTTCTCAGCAATTTTTAATTCTGACCTAAATGTCAGTTCAAATATGAAGGATAAAGACAGTACAGGACATATTTATCAGCCAGTTGGCAACAGCAACCAAACATCCCATTATTCCAGTCTCCATGGCTGCTTCAGCTCCATCTTGAGGCCCCCAAGAAAGGCAGCTTGAGAAAGAAGGAAAAACAGTCCAAACATATGTTGCTTACCACTGGCTGATCTTCCTTAGCGATACTATCTTCATATTCTACTTCTCTTTGCTGTGAAAGAAAAGTATCTTGTGTGTCAGAATATCCAAGTATATTAAAATGGAAAACAATTCTTCCCAGAGTATCCACGGAAGCTTATTTTTTTCCCCATATCTACCTTGTTCCAACCAGCTCTAAAATCTTTATTTTATCCATTTTTTCCCAACAGTTCAAGAATATTTGCTTCTCTTCTCCCCAATTTTATTATGCTCATAACAGCCTACCAAGAAAGCTAAACATATAGAAGAGACCCGCATGAGTGCTACAGCAAAGGTGCAATATAAATGAAATACAGCAATAAAATAATATCTTAATTTACTATAAAGTAACTTAGCAGTGAGGTCTTTGGTACTCTCTGAGCTTGGTAGTTTTCTTGCAGATGTTTCAGAACTTTCAGTCTGATGACGTTACCTAGTTTGGTAAAGAAACTTCTGCAAGAAAACCACCAAGTTCAGAGAGCACCAGTTCAATTTTGAGCTATAAATACAGCATTCTCTTCTTACTTGGTAGTGTTATAAGATGCCACAATTGAAAGAGATGTTACATGTTTTATTACACATGGCTGAGGCCTCTTTCCCATCTGCAGATGGGCCTCAAGATTTCTCTGAAGGCAAGGGAGATCATCTGAGGAAGCTTTTGAGGAGAAAAACAGGCGGCGGGGTGGGGAAAGGGAGGTAGGGAATGTCCTTTCTCACATTTTACTAATTGAAGTGGAATTTAGTCCCTGGAACTTGGAAAGCTGAGTTGTCCTATATTATGAAATACTACATGTTTGGAAGAAGCAGCTAATTTGTGCTGCTCCCTCAGATTAAACCTTCTGAATAAACCAAACTTATTTTACTTGTAAAATACACATATGCTTTGTCTCATTGACTTTTCTAAGAAGGTAATTTCAGTCCCTGTATCAGAGAACAAGAAAACTGGAGTTTACCTTTAAATTTTTTTGAGTGATCAGCCAACATAAAAATTTACAACTTCTTCCTATTAAACCAGTAGCTTGATAGTACAGCCTGTTCAGTGTGAAACCTCAGCATTGAGCTAATAGATATGTTTGCAAGTAGTAGACCACCAATAAACTCATTAAAAAGCCCTAATAAAGCAAGTACATATGAATGTATACATTAAAAGAGCTGGGACCGGAAGAGCTGGGACAGATTCAAGAGAGAAGTTCTGATTACTTCTTACCATTTCCTTCTCCTCCTCCAGAATAAGGGGTTCCCTTGTCCTTTCCCAGAGGCGCAATGATTTATCATGAGAGCAGGAGACAAGATAATCTCCATTAGGGCTTATGGCCAGGGACCACACTTCCTGGTGATGCCCCTATGAATTAGACAGGTGATTAGTTAATGGGAAGGGAAGAAACCATTTTTTATTTATCAATTTAGAGGCTACCCAACATGGATAAACTACAATTTTAAAAGTAAGAATGATATTATAAAAAGTAACAAATTCATAAGTAGCCTGACCATAAGACATACAAATCCATCCAATGGGAGCTTAACCTGCCAACTCCTGGGAGAACAACCAGATCTTCAATAGCTTCTGGATGGGAGCAAGGGGCAGGCGCTATGACGGAAGAGGCATACTTCCTGGGTCCCACTAGAAGACATTGCAGTTCTCAAGTAGCAAAGCCCTATGCCATGAAATGTTTTATGGGTGAGGTGATAACCAATGCCTTGCTTTACACTTGGAAGCCTAGTGTTAGCCAGCACACCACATGGAATAGTGAGGCCACTAGGACATAATGAAGCATTTTCATCACTGCTCACATAACATGCTGGACTAGTTAAAACTTCCGGATGGACTGCCTGCAAACATGTACATACACAGCAAATTTCAGGAGACGTCTATTCCTAAAGATCTTTTATTTTACCTCTAAAGTCTGGATATGCTCAAATTTATCAGCATCCCATTGTTTAATCTTGTGGTCCTTTCCTGCTGTAAAGAAGAGGTGGGTCTTTGGAACGAACTGAAGATACATTATACTAAAGAATGAAAGAAAAAATAATTAACTATGAGAAAATATGGAAGTTCATTACCATTTCCAAATTCCCATTCACATATTTACATCATGGGAAGTATTTTAAAAAGGGAAGAAGATACTTAAGATCTGCATGCTGATAAAGACTGAATTCATTTCAGTGTATGTTATATGATAAAGATTTATGGATTCAGTGTATGTTGGCTACATTAATATATTTTATCCTACTTTTTAAATTGAAGTTGATGTTTTGGGGGTAAATTGCCAAGTCCTGTTCTTAAAATTTACCATATAAACCAAGATAATTTAATGAGAACAGTGGCAAGATATAAGGGAACACTCCAATCTAATTACTGCAAGTTGAAAAAGCTACATTTTGTACCAAGCTCATGAAAAATAAAATGCCCAAAACAAAACTCATGTTTCAAGGAGTCATTAAAAGCTCAAAATACAATGCACATTTGTACTGTTAAAATTTCTGAAGAAATCCCTCCACTACCATAAATGAAAGCCCACAAAATATTGTGTACAGTGTTTATAACTGAATCTTTCAAAGGAGCTGTAAATCCATCCAGCTTCACAAACAGAACTTCAAATAGCGTGGAAAAGGTTATTTTCAACTGAGGTGGCTTGATGCCAAAAACTGATAGTTAAGAAAAGGAAAAAAGGACAATACCTAAGGAGCTCTAATCGGAAAGATTAATTGCTCTTAAAAATGTAATACATATGCCATATGTAGTTCTACAGAGACTACAATATAATGGATTTCTTTCAGGAGTGTAAAACATTTCACCTTTAATAGAGAGATTTCCCATTTCGCAATTCCCATTGTCCTACCTGTCATCATGAGCAAAAAGTGACCTATGACAATCCCCAAAGTCCAAGCCCCAGATTTTCACATTCCGGTCAGCAGAGCCAGTTGCAATTAATGCTCCATCCTTCAGCAGAACAGAGAGAAAAGAACTTTATCATTTAGATATTCCTGCAGTTCAATCTAGACTTATATGTATGTGTAACTTTTTCTGGAGCAAAACTGAATCCTGCACTGTTTTCCAAAATTAATTGTTAATAAATATCATTAATTGTCATCAGGCAGCCAAAACAAGTCTTCTTTTTGGCACTCCTCACTTATTGACTGCTTAGCAATCATTTCAACGTACAATGGGCCTTCCTAGAATTATTTATGGTCTGTCTTTGAAGATCCAATGGCTGTGTGCGCACACACAGACAATTTCATTTTAGGTGCTTGGCAACCAGTATTTGTGGCAGTTTGCAGCATCCTGTAGATTTTCAGTGGTTTGTTTTTTTTTTTTCTTTTTCCTGTTTTCAGCTTTTACTTCTGGCAAAGAACCCCAACTCCAGTTGGAGAATATGGACTTATTTAACAATCATAGAGTTCACTTAACAACTGCTGCAAATATAAATTGTAAAATCGGGCATGTCATTTGGTGACTCACTTAATGACCTCCACAATTTACAACTGTATTTTCAGGCTCAATTATGGTTCTACCTATACAGACTCTTGATAGGTATTAATATTACTACTACTATCGTACTACTACTATTACCTGCCTAGTGTTGATGGGCAACACTATTTCATGACAGACCACAAATCAATCAATGAAGTCCATTCAAGCTATGAGAAACTTTTACATTATTACATCAGCCCTCAACATCAATGGGTACATGCTACATAAATAAACTAGCATGGATAAGTAGAGACACTTATGCAAACATTCTCCAGCATAAAGCCACCCCAAAAATCTCCAAAGCATGGTACACTTACATAAGAGATATCCATGCACAGCACTGGCAATTTATGGCCATAGAGAGAAAGGAAAAACTGGAAATCAAAAAGACATCAGTTATACATTTTAAAAAGTACAGTGTTAGTAAACACCTAGATATTTCCAGCTTTCATTGACACATTAAATCCTGCTTTTTGTTTGGGGTTAATCAACTGTCCAACCCAGACACCCTTGTGAAACTGTAGGATTTAGCCTGTTCTGTTAGGGAAAAGAGGAAGCTGTGTATATCATGCTTGCTTCTGTGACAAATTCAGCACAAGCAACTTTAACACCAATTTCCCATGTTTCATGCTAGGCTCTCCAGTTGTAGGGCTCACAGTGAAGTTAGGGATTACATTTTATATAGGGGGAAGAGGAGAAAAAAATGATGTTTCAAAAGAGGGACTGATTAGTTTTTTTTCTTTTTTCTCTTATACTAATGAGGAGTGAGGAGCCAAAGCAGTTATTCACTATTTTCAGTAAGTCTCCTTAAAACATTTAATCAGATCGTTGGCCAAAAATTATTTCAAAACTTCTACATAAGTAAAAGGCTGACAAAAAATTATCTAAATTTCTCCCTAAAAAGAGGAATAACACTAGCTAACATCACAGCAGTGCAGTAGCATCCTTAACAGCATCAGAAAACAACCAAATCTGTGCTCTTGAGGGTTTTGTCCTTTCTTTCAGCTCAATTGCCTTAGATTCTGTTACTTTGAGCACTGTCAGAAATATCATCTGTCTCTATTAAGGCATAATTACAGAGAGCGCTAATTATGCCCTTTCGGAAAATTACATTATTTTTCAACGGCAGCAACTCTGTTTATAGCCAGCACACCTGGCTATAAAGACAGGAGTTCAGTCAGTCCTTGCGTAATTGCTGTGATCTTGATAGCAGACCACTCTGAAGATGCCAGGCACAGTTGTCATCAGGAAATCTGTTCTCCAGACCCCCGTCACTAAACTTTAAAGCCCAACACCACCCAACAGATACTGGCTATGAAAGTCCACATCATCTCTGCTTAGATGTATCCATAAATAGCGCAAGGTCTTTGTTACTTGCCCCGCCTCCATTTTTCAAGGATGTTTTTGACTTCCTGAACCACACTCTTCAAACACTCCACAAAGAAACATACAGGAAAAATTGGTTTGATTTTTTAGTTTAAGGAAAAGGAAGTAAAGAGGTAATTAAAATCAGAAGGAAATAAAACACTGAAAAATCACAAATAACCCACAAAAGAAAGCTACTATAGAGAAAAAGAATTATTTCTGGCAAAGTGAAAGAACAAGAAAGCAACTAGAGCAAAATAGGATCAAGATTTGGCCATCACTTCCTTCTTTTCTTTGGTCACAGGAGAGAATTAACTCATTGTATAGCTGGCTCCTTGATATAAAAGCAGGAATGTAAATTTTTTAATGCCTAAAATGAATCTCCATCAGTTTCGTTAATTTTATATCCAAACTAAAGGTAGTACTGGTTACCTTGAGAGTGTCAGTGTAGAATATTTTTACAGTGCAGTCCAATAAGGCAGCAGCCAAAAATTTTTGATTGGGGCTGTACCGAACACAGAGAACATCTTCATCCAGCTGCAAAATGCGTGTCTGCTTCACAGAGAGCCTAGGATGGGATGAGTACAATATATGGATTCTTACTGCACAGTTAGATTCATAAATCAAAGGGGAGAAATTGATTCCTCTCTTTGCCTGCATGATGGAACAGGCCTTAACTGGCACCAGTGACATCAGTATACTGCATTGATTTCATCCAGCCCTCTGGGTCAGCTGCAGAAGTGGACTTAATCCCACCCTTTCCCATTTGCAAGACTACTGCCCGGAACACAAAAAATTATCTGCACAACAATTTAATTTAAAGTTGTTTCTTTCTACTTTCCACTTTTCTGTGCCATAGCTCACTTTCACAATAAAAAAGACAGATAAAATGCCTCTACAAGGCCAAAGAATTATTGAATAGGACAGAATAATGGCAATAAAAGGCCTATTTTCAATAAACAGTTTATATATTTCCCCAAATGATTACATTCATTCCCATTTATATTGAAAAGCTTCTTTAACACAGTGCATTTCTAGTAAAGAAATTAGTTTAGAGGTAAAATGTAGTTCTAATAGGAACTTCATAGGAACCAAATGTTTAAGAAATGACACTTAATATTTACCATTTTAAATGTTTCTTTATAAACCCTGCTTAAATAAAAATGGTCATGTTTTTAAAGTCTTCAAATATATCCATCCTACCAATAAAGGTATTAATTTGGTGCAAGAAGTATAAGAGAGATTAATATAAAAGATATTCATAGTATTTATTTCTACGAGACAATAGGTAGGATGTCTTAGAAACAGTTTACAGCCCAGAAGATATGCAAAATTATTTCTAGCCAATGTTTTCAAAAAGGACACTCTACATCATGTTAGCAAGCTCTATGCATCAACAATACTATAAGAATAAAATTCAGACCTCAAATATTATTAATTCCTAGAAAAACATTCTCACCTCTTTTGGATACTGTTCCTGTCTTTCACTAGCTGAAATTCCCAGAACTTGACAGATTTATCTGCACCTCCTGTTATAAAACCACGCTGAAGGAGAAAATAATTTAATTTAAAACTAAACATGGTCACTTTTGTTATATATAAAAAATGACACAGCAGAAGACTTAAATATTGATTTATTCACTCTTCAAGAGCACATTATATGCAGAAAAGCCAGTGAGTTGAACTGAAAACACTACTGTTTGCAGACCATTACCAATTCATTTCTGTTTTTTTACTGTTTCTTCTCAACCATTTATGATGATCTACCATCTACTTCTCCCTCGACTAATCACACTGAAGGTGATTTAGAAGAGAAGCAGCATTAAAAGATTTTTGGATCCCAGCCAGTTTGTTTTCCTGGACTGAGAAATCAATCAGTAGCTTATTTCCATAATAATACAGTATTGCAACGAAAGCTAAAATCCTCACCAATCCAAATTCTAAATTGGACTCTGTACCTATAGATGATCACCCTCCCTTTTGCCTTATTAACTACTAGTACTATTTCACATTGTAAATGTGAAAAAAACCACTCACTGACACTATACCTGAAAAGTCATCGTAACTTATTTTTAAGTAATTACTCTCATTAAACACAAGATCTGCAAAGGATGGCAGAAAGCAAACAAGAATCAGACTATTGGATAGGGGATGAAATAGTTAAAGACTCTATGATTGCCTGGGGGAGAAATATTGGTTATCCAATTGATTTGACCAAATGGGAAGAAATCTGGCTCAAACATATGAAACTCCTGTGGGCAACATCATATAAAGAAAATGTGTACAAGATGCTGTATAGATGGCACCTTCCACCTGCCCGTCTTTCTAAAATGTATTCAAATCTCTCACCAAACTGTTGGAAGTGCGGGGAGATCGGCACCTATTTCCACATGTGGTGGACCTGTCCCAGGACGAGGGAATTCTGGAAAACCATACAGGCATGGATTATGGAAATCACAGGTTATAACCTAATCCTGAAACCAGAGTACTATCTACTGAACATTAGGCCAGATAATATAGGCACAAATATATGGTGTCTGTGTGTATTTATCACCACTTCAGCAAGAATATGTTTCGCCCAACATTGGAAGGGGAAAGATCTGCCGGCTGAAGATTTGATTCTGGAGAAAATTTTGGATTATGCGGAAGCCGACAGACTGACTAAAGCATTGCGAGATCAAAAGGACTCCGTATATTTCCAATGTTGGGACAAATGGTATGTTTGGTTGAACAACAGACACCCAAAAAGTCAAGTATAACCAGGACTATGTTTAATATTTGTTAAATTTGACTGAAGCCTACATACCGTAGAAAGTGTAAATATCATGTAAAGTTTCTGTCGTGATCATTTGTTTGACTATTTTTTTTTTGTTTGATGTACTGTTTTAAATAAATAAATTAAAAAAAAAAAAAAAGAATCAGGCAGCATCAAAAGCACTCCAGGACCTACAACTGCCATAGAGAAATGTATTATTCACACGACAGCACTCCATGGAATGGTGGAAGATAGTAACAATCTTTATAGCAGGTAAGAGAACCCGACTAATATGCCCATTTCCATACCTCCAAAAGTCTACTATTATTATAAGCTATTACGTCACCTTGAACATAACTCTATCAAATAAAAAGGAAATTTAAACTTGTCCTACCTGATCTGAAGAAAGAGACATGGACCACAGAGCCCCCTCATGAGCATCAACAGTTTCCAATAAACATCCAGAAGCCAGATCAAAGAGCTGCAGCTTTCCAATCTAATAAAAATTATGAATTATCATTTGTATACAAATTGATACCAGCTATCAATACCAGCAATTTTTCAAAGATTTTATCAGAAGTGCCAATGAGAAGTAAGTGCCAATGAAAGGAACAAACGAACAAAAAACATTACATGGAATCAAAACTGTGTTACTATAATTCCAGCTGAGGATGGAAGAGAATAAAGCAAGGAAGGTTTCTCCATATTTTTTGCTCAAATGCATTTACTTCAAAGTTAAGGATGTGAAGGACTTGGGAGAGTTTCCTGACAAAAGCCTTTTTTTAAAAAAATAATAATTAAGGTTCATTGCACAGATGTTAGACTGGATTTGGCATTTTTAATCACCTATGACATCTTTTCCAAGAACCTGGGATAGGCCGATGTTATTGTTTGATGGTGTTAAATACATTGTGTTCCAAGTAAAGCTGCCATTTGCAATTGACTGGTGATTTTGTCAATGCCAGTGGTGCTCAAGTGGAACTCCAGATATTTGGGGGTTGCACCCAAGGTACCTATCACTATCTTTGCTTTCTTTTGCCACAGTTGTTTACTTCTATTGTATTTAGTGGTTTTCTCCAGTTCTTTCCTTTCTATACTGCTTTCTCCAGATCAACATCCACTATTCAGACATTTTCGTCTTTCTTATTGACAATTTTTATATCTGGTGTCTTATGTGGCAACTGCTAGTCTATTAGAATTCTAAAATCCCAGAGAATGGTAGCTTCTACATTTTCTATTACTTTGTCTATTTTGTAGTTCTAGCTTGAAGGCAAATGGCATTCCTTGCAGATTTTCCAATATACCATTGTTGCTATTTTGTCATGTTGTTCTTTTAGTCTATGCCAGGGGTGGGCAATTGTGGCTCTTTTACAACCTGTGGACTTCAACTCTCAGAATTCCTGAGACAGCTTGGCTGTCTCAGGAATTCTGGGAGTTGAAGTCCACAGGTTGTAAAAATGCCTCAATTGCCCTCCCCTGGTCTATGCAATCTTCTTGCAGTAACTAACTAGGTAACCCATGGTTTCTGCAGCTTCTTTGCAGAGACAGCACTTATTAATGTCATTTGGTTTTTGATCTGGGAGAAAAGAATACTTGTGTCGCTTGTTAAATTGATATACCTGTTCTTCTCTGAGGACAGAATCAGGAGAAGAGAAAGAATTTGATTAAATATACTTGCCTCTCTTTTGAAACTATTTACGATTTTTTTTTTTTATTGGCTGCTGATTGCCTAAAGATGGCTCATTTCAGGCACTAGGTAAAAAGCCTTTTTCAAGGAGATGCTGAAGAAAAATGACAACAAAACTACAGTGTGCCTAGGATTAAGTACAAGTTTTGGAAAAGGTGAGTCCCATTACCACAAGGAGGAAATCAAAGGAGATGTGACAAGAGCTTCTTGCTGTCCCAAAGTCAGTTTTCCAAAATACATTCCTCCTGGAAAGCACTAAAGGATTTAAAGGCACTCTATTACAGACTCCTACATTGATAATTTCAGAGTTGTGGAGAATCAGGGCCACCATGAGTGAGTCTATCATTAGAATAGCTGTGATTGTCAAATTGGTCAAGTGCTGCAGTCCCTGGTATATCATCAACACTGCTTTTTGACAACTAGCAGCTTAAATAGAGCTAGGAATCCTTTGTGCTGCTGAACCAGAGGCAGACGGACAAGTGATACCATTGATGGGAGACCTAAGGGGAAGGGTGAAGCATTTGTTCCTAATTATTCAAACATGGGTGGATTGCTTAGAACTTTTGAGGCAACTTCTCCCACCATAATCAAAGCCAGAGTAAAGAAGAATGGAGAGAGATAAGATTCAAAGGAAACTACAATTTCGTTTGGTTTTTTTTAAAAGGAGAAGAACTGGAGAGGACTGTGAATTAGTTTGAAAAGAATAATTAATCAATAGGATGGAGAACAAGACAAGTTTTTTCTGTCTCTATCAAAAGTCAAGAACAACTGAGATCCAGACAACTGTAAACCATGCATAAAGGAAACCTGAAGGAAAAAGATGGGACTTCTGTAAAAGACCAGTCTGCAGCAGTAGCAAAACTTCTGCAAAAAAACTTGTAATGGCTCTGTATTGATTAGATATGATTTTTTAAATTAAAAATGTGGCATTAGTAGCAAGATCTCCTAATCCTTCAGAAAGGATGAGCAATTTACCTTTGTCCCTATAATGACCTGCCGGTCTCCTGGGACAAACAGGGAGCAAAGTGCATAATCACACTCCATGGTCCGGATACACTGCAAGGTAGATCTAGGAAAAGAAACAACAAAGTAATCAATTTTACACACAAGAAATACATTTACTGGAGGTACTTTTGGAAAAGAAAATTTCTTACAATTTCACAAATGGCAAGAAAAAGCTATCACTGTAGATTAGCACAATATTTAACCCCAGATTTCTCTTCAAAAAGCTGTTTTATAAAAGCTAGCCAAAACAGAGCTATGATATACTACCAGTGGAGAAACTAACTGGCACAACACGTAACTGGAAAAACAGTTAAGTATGCTCATGCATGATATACATACACACTACAATAGTAGTGAACCAATTTGGGGTGTAATCATAATTACTTTAGAATGTTAGTACAGCCTCGAGATCATCCTTGTGCCAAGAATGCTACCTTCACAATTAAAAAATTGGGACTTTCATAGAATTTCCAAAGCCAAGAAATTGGTGTTGGGTATAAAACTAAACTGAGCTCATAGACCTTTCAAACAAAAATCACACCAAGTATCTGATGCTGACTTCATTTTACCAGCTTCATTTGGTGGCAGAATCAAACATTGATGTTTGCAGAAAAACAACTATATTAGGATTAGCAACCACTGAAAATCTGTTCTTTCCAAAAACTGTCAGCAGATACTGACCTACTTCAGCTTTCCTTAGCTTTAGAATTACCTCCAAAATTAAGTAGAACAGGCATCATAAATTAGATGCATGCTTTGATAGGAAGTATTCCAGTGAACTGGCTCTGAGATAGCGATGAGTACAATAGCTTCAGTTTTCCACAGTGAACAACCAGATGCCTCACAAAGTAGCTAACAATTTTCAAGGGCCCTCCAGGAACTGAATTTGAGAGTCATCAAATTTCGGATTCAGGAGGAACATGCAAATTAGGACTAGCAGCCACTAAAACGTATCCCAGAATCTGAACAATCTCTGACAACTGTAATATTTTGAGTTTAGTAATACCCAATTTGACTATACGTTGTACAAAGCACTGCAGTGACCCAGAGTTTTTACATCAAATGTAAGACAACTTACTATAGGAAAGATCAAGCAACACAAAGATAACTAACTCCATTGATGAATTCATAAATGTGATCCTTCTATTTTAAAAGTACATTATTTGGTATATAATCCGCCTTACTGCCTACAATGAGATATTAGGCATTTTCCTGGATTCCATATTAATAGTTCAGATTCACACCTGAAGACATTTAACACAATGTCCTTATTAACATGGATTGCAACTTATGTTTTCCTTCAGCATACATAGAGGATTCATACCTGTTCCATATTTTAATGGATTCTGCAGCAGCAGAGAGAATGGCGATGTTATCAGAGCTAAATGACACCGTTCTAACATCAGTACGGTGACCTCCAATGTTTATCTTCGATGTCTGCACAACTTGGGGAGATTGCTCTGACGACTTCAAGCTGTAGCATTCAATGTTGTTGTTCTGGAGCATTAAGGTGGCTTTCAGTTCTCCTTTTGGATTCAGCATCAAGTCAAAAGATCTGTTTCAATAAAATACTATTTATTGTTTAAAAAAGCAATAACTTGTCATGTTAAGTGTTAAATGAATTAAGAGCAATAATATGTAAAAGAAGCCAGCAAATATAAATATAAACTTCATTTGCAATCCAGACTTCAATAATATATGAAATGAGAACTAGCAAGACATACATGCTAAAATCAAAAGTCATATTGTTAATATGGGACACAGCGAAGGCTCTGTTCCGTGGTTTGGTGATTAACTATATGGCAGGGAAACGAAAGAAGGAAAGGGCTGAGCGTAATAAATTATTGGATGACCTGGTAAGAAGTGAGGCTATGTTACAGCAGGATCCAAGCAATATAGGATTTAAAATGAATTTGAAAGTAGCACGACACCAAATTAATTTATTAGATCAACAGGATTTGGAGAAAAAAATAAGATGGATGAAGCAAAGATACTTCGAAAGGGCAAATAAACAAGGGAGTTGGCTCACTTACCGTCTAAATTATTTTTTTTAGAAAATCTCTGTTACGCTACATCAAATCCCACTCCACCAGAAATAGTTTGGCAGAGGAGAAAGAGTAGGATTGTGGTTGATTATATTCATTTTGTATTACACAAAAGCTTTCCTTCTCTTGTTCTCTCTTTACTGTAAAAAATATATTTTTTAAACTTGGTCCTAGGTTTGGATTTATATTACAAGAGAAGCAGAGACTATCCAACTCCCTGATAATATACAGTAACCCATGAATCAATTTGCTGTGCTGACTTGAAAAAGGACAAAATTAGAAGCAATCAGTAAATTTTTGTACAGTTTAAATACATTATAAAAAAGTTGAGTTATTTTATAATATTACTGTTTTTTAGCGCTTGATTGCTTTTTAAACAAACGATAAATATATTTATCACCCTTAGTACTTGGAACCCACTTGATTTTAGCAGAAGCTTTGATGTTAACAAGACGTTGAATCTTTTCCTGTAGACTGCACTCTATATTGATATCAAGTTCTTCCTCTTCCACATTTGACTTTTGTCTAGAACAAAAAACACAACCTCTGTATGAATCAGAAATATTAACATAAGTTGTACCTTGAATCTTAAAAGTGTTACCATTTTAATTTGATCATTTTATGGATAATTGTTTTAAAGTAATATATAATGTAGTTCTTCTATGTATCAGAAAAATATAAAATATAAAAATGACAAGTATAGCAAATATATTGTATTCACTTGGCTTTTTTCCTTGCTTTCCTCATTTTTTTCTCTAATTTCTTCTGAACTTCTTCTTTGCTGAGGATATAGAATATTTCCAGGACAGAGTCTGTTCCCTTGAACAAAGAAAAAACAAAATAAACTAGAAACTTGCTGGCTCAGAAATCTCTTTCCATAGCTATAAGGCCAGATGTCTGGTAGTACATCTGGCCTTATGTGTGTGGATGACTGCCTTCTGCCTCCAATAGCCTCCCACTGACCAGTACGCTCCCACAGAGAGGGTCTCCTCAGGGTGCCGTCGGTTAGACAGTGTCGACTGGCGACCCCCAGGGGGAGAGCCTTCTCTGTGGGGGCACCTGCTCTCTGGAATGAGCTGCCCCCGGAGATTCGTCAGATTTCCGACCTCCGTACCTTTCGCCGCGCCCTTAAAACACTATTATTCCATCAAGCAGGGCTGGCCTAAAATTTTATTGGAATGGGTTATTTTATTTTAGATGATTGGCCAAACTATTTAATAATTTTAAATTGTTTTTAACTTTTATATTGTTGGTTTTTATTTTGTCTGTACACCGTCCTGAGTCCTTCGGGAGAAGGGCGGTATAAAAATTTAATAAATAAATAAATAATAAAATAGTATTTCCATATGGTCCAAAAGCTATCCACTCACATGGCAAGCAAGGATTCTCCCTGATCGATCAGTAGCAAGACCAACAACACGATTCCTTCCTTCCCTCATGATGGAACCAGCTTTCTCACACCTTACAGTGTCCTAAAAAATGAATTAAAAGAGGACTAAACAAATGTGGTCTGAAAATTTCAACAAAGTCAATAAAATGCATGCAACACAGATTACTAAAGAGCAATTATTTATTACCATCCAAGCAATTGAAAATGACAATATTGCTTTGACAGTTCATCTGTGGCTTTAGACCAAGAAAGGTAGCCAGTCACTTTACATTTCTCAGTGCCCTTCTTGGAAAAAAGCCATAGACAAACATGAAGGAAAACAAAGCAGTGAATGGTTCAAAAGAAAAGAAAACCATGGTTATCATCAAACAAAAATTAAGAGAGGGTGGACAGCATAGAAAAACAGGTTAGCTCAGCCAAAACGACATAATTCAAGGAAGACAGGAAAAAAGAACCTGGCTAAGTAACAGAGCTGCCTGAAAAGCTGTACTATCATTCTTTCCCATCTTTCTTTTTCATTATGAAAAGGAGAGGATATCTGTTCTCTCCAAAGCCTTTTCTCTTTTTTAAACATTATAATGGCAGGGAGGAGGATTGATCTCAGGCAGAAATTGCTTGGTTGTATTTGTTTGCAATGGTCAAAGGTGACTGTGCAGGCAACGAGTTTCTTTCCATGCCACAGGGCACTCTTTCCAATCTGATAATGGATTTGCTCGCAAATCTGTTCTCTTTTCTTCCTATTCATTTTTTCTATTGCAGTTCACCCTTTTATTCAGTGAAGGTTCCTATAGAATCACAATGCTGGAACGATCTAATGGAGAATACAGGCAGAGACCCAAAGACCAAGATGTGGGCGAGAGATGTTAGATGCTGAATGCACCCCCACCCCCTGGAGATTCAGCTTCCCAATCCTCCACTAAGAGATGAGTGGCACACAGTGATTTCTTCACCACCAATAACCCACATTATGGCTCAGCATTATGTATGAACCATGTGCATCCAATAAGATTTTAAAAGATATCATGACTTTGTGCCCTTCAAATTATTATTCAGTTACTGTATTTGAAACTAGGAATGCACTAACATGGAAAACCTACTTCAATTAGGAACATCTATCCTGTCTATTTGCTTCAGATGGAAATATTTATGTATGGTCAATGCGGCAAATTATGTGTTACTGCGACTATATATTAAAAAGATACCTCCTTTTGGTCCTCATCTTGCGCATCTGCTTTATCGTCTTCAGAAGATTCTTCCAAGCTCTGAACATGTCCTTTACTTCTCTTGTTTTCAGGCTCATTGGAGTCTTGGTCCTATGCAGTGTACCAAAATAATAAGAGACTTTGGCTAAAAGAAAGCCTTTTCTTTCTGCAAACAAATCATTTTTTAATTAAATATCTCAAGTATATAGCCCAGGGACTCAACATTAAGGCAGGATCAGGGTTGTCTGACCTCAGGGGGCCAGGGTGGGTATGACCAGGGTGGCCGTGGCCAGCATGTCACTCGTGTCTGGGGGGTTGCCTGTGGTGGTCCAAGTGCTCTGTCAGCAAAAACGGGCTCCATTTTTGCTGGGAAGGCCTCCTGCAACCCTCTGCCAGCAAAAACACGGCTCTGGAAGGCTGCACATGGCCCTTGCAAGCTCCACATTCACTGGCAGAGGCACTGCGGGCCGGTCCTTTGCTGTTTCCAGGGCGACCCCATGGGCAAGATCAAGCACTCAGTGGGCCAGATATAGCACGTTTAGACATAAAGCCAAAGTAAAAACAGCTGCTTTGTAGTAAAATAACATGACCATCAAAGCTGTATATTAGAGCTGGGGATTACAAAAGATACAAGACAGATGACAGTCAATGAAAGTGGATCTCTATTAAGATACTGCTTGTACCTTAGTTTATTTTTAATTAAGGGAACCATGTGATATGAAACAAACAGCTAAAATATCTCCTGGAAAAATAAATGGCTTCATAACTCGATTGATCCTTTACAATCAAAACATACAGTCAAATAAGTGACTTCAGTGTTCTGTCCCCAACCCCCCACACACACACCAACAGACGTTCAGGAGTTAAAGATCAAACCAACCGGCAAAATCCTTTTTCTTATGATAACGGAACTTGGCAACAACCTAGTGGCTGCCTGCCAAAAGTTTATTATTTACAAAGAGGAGAGATAACTTCTCCCCACTTCTAATACATCAAAGGAAAGCAGTTCAATAATTATGGAATTAAATCAAGTCCAGAGATACTTCCAGCAAAGTCTTAAAAGCAAAAGTCCGGCAATGCAGAATGGCGTGGAAGCTTTCAGCTTTGCTCGTCACAAGGTTTGACTGGCCACCACGCTCCCTTTTATATCCTGTGGGGTGTGGTCCAGTGACTCAGCCTAATCTCAGGCACGCCCTTTCTTCTGTTGCACGCGCTTATCTCTGCGGCGCTGGCGTGGGTCCAGCCAAGGCTTATTACCTTCATCACTGTCCATCTGTGGCTGTGTGGACGTGCTTGGCCCCGGCCCTATCTCTTGCTCTTCGGCGGACACCGAAGGCATTGCCAGAAAGGAGGATCCTGGAGAGGGAGGCCTTGCCAACTCCTCTCCTTCACTCTTGGAGTCCTCTCCTGCCGATGACACAGGCTCAGGTAACAGAGCCACAACACTCAGCTCCATCTATATACTACTAAAACTTTGTTTATAGCCTTCAATTAATGCAAACAGTATGTCGTAGTGCAAAAATTTTTGAATCTTGGGCTTCAAATTTGCAAACTTAAAAGAATGCATACAAAATTTTATTCTTGTGTAATTGAAATTTCAAGAATCTCCATACAGCTACAATGCTGCTTCGATCATGTAATTGTGATTTCTGAAGCTCCATGCCAGTTTCTCACAAAGTCAATGGGCAAGGAAACAGAAAGCCAGAAATCACTCCCACTGCCAGTGCAATACCAGTGCAAGGGAATATTATTTTATTCCATTTCCATTTATATTTTGATTTTACATTCAATACTGAAAACACTAAAATAATGTACTTTAATGTGAATCAGGGGAAGCAGTAGAAATATCAAGCACTTACCTCCTGGGAATACATGATGTTCCATGCTCTCAGTTCACTATCAGCAGACCCAGTAATAAGAAGTCTTTCTTCAGAAGCCAAAACTAAACCCCACACCTAAGGAAGAGCATGGCAAAAGCATTTCTTATTTTACTACTGTAGTTCGTTCTTCAGAGAAGACTGAAAACTAAATCTACTTCCCTCATTTCTGTAAATTTAACTTCCTCATTTTGCTGCCAGAAACCCAAAGGCAAAAAGTTTTAATGGTCCCTTAAGATAAGATTTGGGTTTACCATGATATACTATTTTAGTTTCATCAATGAAAGTTATTTGCATATAGGATACTCTTCTTACCCATTATAATAGGCAACAGGGGTGAAATGTAAAATTTGTTACTACCGGTTCTGTGGGCATGGCTTGGGGGTGGGGGGTGTTAATGTGACTGGGTGGGCATAGCCAACTTTTTTTTTTTAACTTTTCAAAGCATTTTTTCTAATGCTTTGAAAAGCCTCTGCCGATCAGGCAACTCAGCTGGGATCGTCAGAGACTTTTCAAAGCACTTTTTTTTACCACCTCTTTGGCCAAGAGGTTTCAGAAAAAAAATGCTTTGAACCAGGAGCATTTTACCCTTGATAGGCAATTCAGAATAATATCCTACCAATTCTCCCTATCTGTAAAAATAGTCACTTAAAAACTGCACATAAAGTAGAAAAAGAAAATCCCTGTGATTATCTCACTAAATGAGCAGTCAGTAAGTGAAGGCTACCTATATACAGGTATATAGGCCTATTTGAGATAGCCCTCAAATTATTAACAGTCGCTTAGCAACCGTTCAAAGTTACCACCACTGAGCCTACTGATAATCTGGATTCAAATCTTTGATGGCTGAGGTTTTTCCATGGTTACATGACAGAACTTTGGATGCTCAGCAACAAGGCCACATTTATGACCATTTTCAGCATCCCGCAGTCATGTGACTGCATTTTATGATGGTTTTGCTGAAAATTGGCACTTTCAGATTTTGGCAAAATTGTGCCATAGTGAACAATGGATTCAACCTAACAACTGGTGTTCGTTCAACGGCCGCTACAAAAACGTCATGGACTGGTCACGTGACCAATCCATTTTACAAGCATCATAACTTACACTTGTAAGGATTACCTATACTTTGAAAAGACATTATTTTTTTCTTCCTATTATTCTCACCTGCAAATCTGCATTCTACTTACTTCAGAGCGGTGCCCAACCAATGTTTTAAAACAGTGCTGAGTATCCAGGTCCCACCATTTTACCACAGTATCTTTTCCACTGCAAGAAAATGTTGCCTCATAAATGGTACTGAAAATATTATCACCATTACAACATTACATCAGAAAGTTCCCCTATTTGATAGCAAGTATATACACAGTACAGAATAAATTAAAACCTATGGATTAAGTTCTCCAGACAATGCATTATTTCAATGGGAAGTGACAAAGCTAAAAAAATTAGTCAGAATACTCATGAAGCCAATTTTTATTCTAACACTAACAGTGTCTTTCTGAATCTGTAGACTGTTCTTTACTAATACCATTAATTTTCAAAAGGAAGCATCTATGCATATTTCATGGAGGATAAATTACAGGTTAATCTTCTCAACAGAAGAGAAAAAAATTAAAGTTTCCTTCAATTTATTCACAGATTTGGTAAATTAATGCAAGAACATCTTATTTGAGGTATTAACACTAAGCCAACTGTCTACAATGCAAATAATACAACTGACCCAATGAATAATTAGTTTTCAGGATTAATTTTTTTCCTTCATTCCTAGCAAATTTTTTGAACTTAAGTAAAATTGCAGTACTTAGTATGTGAGAGGACAGTTACATGTACATGTAGAAAACAATTACCTAGAAATCAATATATTTTTTGCTTTCAAGAATAATAGCTGTGTAATTGCATCCTTGTGGCCTTTCAACCGGTATAAACCACTCTCATTGATCACATCCCAAATTATGATATCTGTGTCCTGGAGAAAAAAAATCAAATAAATTAAATGGCTCAACATGTTATTTTCCTGACAATGAACAGGGTAAACTCACCCCTTTACCCAATGTCAAATATAATTCCTACTTCCATATGATCTCAAAAATATGAAATTAAAAATATCATTCCTGGTTTTTTTAAAGATCAAAACAGCAAAAGGCAATGTGTTCAATGTTTTTGTTGTTTACATATTTCACTACATATCCTGCCTATCCTTCAGAAATGCCTTCTTAAACTATTTGATAATAAAACAATAATGAAATCTGACAGCAAAGTCGCCTTCCCAAGGCTTAAGAGCAATTGTCACTGAACTACAATTCTCAGCAACCCCAGCCAAGATTGAAAGATGTGTGAAAGATCAGTTTACACAGAGTCTGAATTGTTACAAGTTTTCTAAACTTATAGAGACAAACAAGTGTCTGCATTCATTTCTTTCTGCCACTCAAGTTATTCATAGAAAAATCAGTATACTGATGTATCTTCATACCCATGATTTGCTACTACTTCCTTGAAGTTGTATTTACTGTCAAGCTTTGCTTGCCTGATTCTTTAATAACATTTATATGCAGCTTGGTGTACTAATTAAGGGCACCAGGCTAGAATAATGAGTTCTAGGTTGCCTTAGGTATGAAGTCACCTGAGTGACTTTAAGCCAGTCAATCCCTTTCAGCCCCAAAAGGTAGTGGCAAACCACATCCAAAAAGCTTGTCAAGAAAACTGCCAGGACTATCCAGGAAGACACCAGGAGTCAAGATTGACTTGAAAGCCCAAAAACAAAACTAAAAACCTTTATCCTAAAAAGGATCTGAAGGTAACAGACAAAAAAACAAAACAAAAACCCAACCCTAGTTAATCAGAGCCAATAAAGTGACTGCGTACTGCAATGTAGATAAACCTACATGTACCAAGGATTTCAGAAGAATCTGTGATTTATTTAGGCACTGGAAATCTAGGTATTAGACTGGAAGACATGTAAGTACTGGTACTTACAATTTTACACTATATTTGGAACTATTTCATTGCATGGTACAGAAATTTATGAAAGCTTGTTCTTCCTTTGGGGTAAAAAAAATCTCAAAATCAGGTCTCAAAAATTGAGAGGATATCTGCAATTCTAAAAATGTCTTGTACACTTCCAATTAGCTACTCTGAAAGGAATCCTTCCTCAATAAATATGGATAGTATTTCCATTTTTCTTTTTGTGTCTAGTTACCATATGCATAACATTCATTTTCACTGTCTGCATTTTTCCCTATTCCTCATTGATTTTCTCCCAAACGATGCAGATTTTTCACCTTGCTATTCTCTCCAATCCCAAGCGTATTTGTTTAATTTTAGTATTAGTTGGTAAGCAAGCAAAGACATTCAACTTCCCTTGTCTTTCCCTCTACTTCCTCTAGGATTCAGAAAATAATGGGTTCCAAAATGAGCAGAATAAAACAGAAATAGATGGGTGACAAGCACAAAAAGTCAACAATCACCTTGGCATGTGTTAACATGTTACTACTCTCAATATAAATACTCAATATTTGGAAAACTAATACGGACAGTGAAGTAGGATTCCTGGAAATTTAATCTGTGTTAATTTGGAAAAAAAAGTTCATTAGCCTCTATATCCTACTTGGGAACAACCAAAAACATTTAGTTGATCAGTGATAGAAACAAATACCATATATTCCATTCTTATGTTATACCTACCTGTTTTTGCCATCTCTCTTATTTCTCTCTCTTTTCCTAAACCCCCAAAAATAGGGACCTAAAATCTATGTCACACAAATTCATTCCATTCCATAAATCTCCAATCTTGCACTGAGCCTCAATCATATATTTCATTTACATCTATTAAAAATCAGCAACTCAAAAAAAAAAAATCTCACCTTTGATCCTGATGCCAAACATCCGCCCAGCTCATCAAATTTCAAGACAGTAACAGCAGCTTTATGGCCATTGAATGTGACAGTTTTTTCAGCACTTAAGAGGTTGAACAAACAGATTGAACCATCTTCATATCCAACAACCAAATGCAAGCCATCTGGAGATGGGCAGAGGGCAGTGACTTCCTGCTTGGGGCCCTGAAAAATGAGAATCTGCAAAACAAAATAGGAGAATTTCACACTTTGGAATAGTAAAAGATTCTGAAGAAAGCAGTAATCAGTACATGGTTGCTCTAATAAGTTATTTTATACATTTATATTGTCTCCCATCATTCATTATAACCAAGACACTTAAAAAAACATACAGTAATGACAAATGGAATCTGCCATAGAACCAAGACTCACTGCTGTATTATTTTAATGCTGAAACTTTGGATCCTTTTAATAGAAAAAGAAGAGACAATTACAACATTTTGAATTTTAAAAAATGAACATGTACAATTATCAGAATTCTAAGTTTTTCATTCCCCCTTATTTTTTTCCATCTTTTCCCATTAACATGGAGTCCAATCTCAATCTCTCTCTCTCTCAAATAAAAGGATAATTTTTTCTGAAGATTTTATAGTTATGCAAATCTTGAAGTTGCCCTAAATTGACAATATTCTTCTCTTATAAACAGACAGTAGTCTGTTTATAACAGTACAGTTTATAACAGACAGTAGTCTGTTTATAACAGTTATAAGAGTAGTCTTATAAACAGACAGTTTTCATTAGAGTAAAGCTGCATACTTGGAGAACTATGCATACAAATAGCAGAAGTAATTGCTAACAGTAATTACAACTGACTTATTCCACAACTTTTAGCAAAAAAAATGTGGAATGTTGACTTTTTAAATAATGCATATTATTTATGAGTAAGGTGCTGGCCTAGAAAAAAGATTGAGGCCTCCCTTAAGCACAAATGCCATCTGGGTAACTTTGAGCTAATCACTCTCTGTTAGCCCAACCCACCTCACAGGGTTGTTGCTGTACGGGAAAACAGGAGGGAGGAGTATATTATATAACAACATACCGTATTTTCCGGCGTATAAGACGACTTTTTAACACATGAAAATCTTCTCAAAAGTCGGGGGTCGTCTTATACGCCGGGTGTCGTTCTCCTGTAACCAGGCAGACCAGCCCAAAAGACTCTAACGAGCCTTAAATGGCTCTGGTGATCGAAGCTCTGACGATCCCAGCTTTGCCTGCTAATCAGGCAACTCAGCTGGGATCACCAGAGCCCAGAGCCCTGTAAAAAGAGAAGTTTTCCCCCTCCAGCTTGCTTACCTTAGCTGGTAATCGCAACGTTTGCCTTGCTTCGCTTGCCTGAATCCATTCCATCAGCAAGCCACTTTCTGCCTGCAATCATGCAGGCAGGAGTTGTGGACTTCAACTCCCAGAATTCCTCAGCCAGTAAAAACAAAGCTGGCTGAGGAATTCTGGGAGTTGAAGTCTACAAGTCTTAAAGTTGCCAAGGTTGGAGACCCCTGTTCTATTGGGTAAGTTTTTTTCCCCTTTGGGAGCTTTAAAAAAATAGTTAATTGGGGTTTTTTTAGTTGTTCTTTTTTAGACCTAGCCATTTAAAGTTTAGGAAGTTTTAAATTTAGTTTTCATATAAAAATAAAAATAAAATAATATTTGTGCAGTTTCTGAGATGTGGTGTGTTTCTGTAGTGTTTCACTCTAACTACACAAGCACACAAAATCTCACAAAGCTGTATGTGGAATTTTGTGTGTGTAAAGTGTGAAGGTTGATTTTTTTGGGCTTTTTGTGGCTGTGTGAGGTTCCTGCTAGTTGCAGGGGCCATTTTGGGTCTAGCACAGCTGCTTTTACATTGTGTTGAGGCAGTTGATGTTTTTTAATTTTTATTTGGTGTGTGTTGGAAGAGGGGTAGTCTTATATGGCGAGTATAGCCCAAACCCTATATTTTAACAGGAAAAGTTGGGGGTCGTCTTATACGCCCAGTCGTCTTATACGCCGGAAAATACGGTAGTATATTATATAACAACAATGAAATAATAAACAGATAGTCCTCATTTAACAATCACAATTGGGACTGACTACCTGGTTGTTAAGTGAAGCAGTCCCTAAGTGAAACTGTGACTGTATCTATAATATATACCTATATCTTATTTCAGCTTTTTTTTTTGCTTTACAGTTCTGTGAATGCTGTAAACGTAAGGATGATCATAAAGTTATTTCTTCATCACTATCACAGTTCCCAAATGAGATTATAAAAGAGGGCTACCAATAATATTTTTCTGTGACTCCCTCAAACATCAGTGTGATCATGGCAGTAATTTTAAATAAACCTTCATCCAGAACCTTCCTTTAACCTTTTAAAACACACACACACACAAAAAAAAAAACAAATATCAAGAACGAAATCCCACTATAATACAGAAGGAGCCTGGCTTTGTGCTCACCTTTTCTCCTTTCCTTGTATCCCAGAGAAAAACATGTTCACAGGCTGGCACTGCAACATAGCGACCTTTCTCACCACGCAGGGTCACATAGGCAATATTGCCTTTCTGGCTGGCAATCACTCCGAAGAGGGCGGCGTCCGCGTACCGCAAATATTGCTTGGTGAGGCCCATAGGTGGGCTTCAGGTTTTTGCAAAGTCCAAACCAGGCTAGTTGAACATTATATCTGAAGCAAGGCTAAACATAAAAAAAAAAATCGTTAACCTTTTAGCCAAGAGTTATTACTCTTCTACTTCCAAAACCTAACACAGAAACCCCGCAATTATTTTGCAGAGTAGACTTCTGCAGTGCACTTTTTGACTCTGCCGTTGTTGGATTTCTATCAGGAAGGACCGAATTGCAGACTCGGCTCTGCCACTGAGATTGGCTGGGCAGCCCGGCTCAGTTTCTCCGCCGGTTAACTCGAAAGGCAAAACGTGCCTTTCGAGTAGTGCAGGAGGAGGAGGAGGACCGATATCACTGCATAAGCCACGGGAGGAAAGGGACTCCCGATCGCGCCAGAAAAATTAAACGTACCACGGCCAGTTTATCTCCCGTTTCCTCCGCTTGAGTCTTCCCTCCTGCAGCGAACGTGTCAGCCAGCCAAGCAGCGGGACTATCCCACTATCCCAGCCGCTCGTTGCACGTGTAGCGGGGCTGAAAGAGTAACCTGCCACCCCAGCATGCTTAGGCAGAGGAACCGGAAGAGGTGGGACGAGGATAAACAGAACATGGAGCTATGGAAATTTGGAGAGACTCATCTCACTACGGGATTGAACTCTCGAGTTTCAAACAACAATTTTAGCTCGTTTAAAGCACAATTAACAACTCCGTCCATTTCCAATTGTAAGCACAGCAAGCGTAAACGCCTCGCTCAAACAAGGGTGTTGCGTGCAAGACGCACCTTGGGATTGGGCTGGGACAGAGTTTTAAGACGTCTGAGGTGGGAATCCGTCAAGTGGGCCCGCCCAGGTGTCATGTCTCAGTCCTCCTTTAGGGCCAACTATATAAAAGTTGCCTTCTGCTCTCCCTCTTAATTCCGATTTCAAACTAATTACCAAAATGACTAGTAGATACCACTAGATGACATCGCTAGGGCTCGCTTCTTTAGAAGAGTGAGGAAAATTCTCAGGGACGACTCTCACCCTGGTCATCATTTCTTTACCCTCCTACCATCGGGAAGGAGATATAGCACTATAGTCAGCCGCACAAACAGGCTGAAGAACAGTTTTTATCCGTGGCTGTCAGGCTCCTGAATGAGAAATAACAGCATAACTACGTAGTATGGTGGAGTGCAGGGCCGGCGCAATGTGTAACATGTTCACACTGGTGCAATAGGACTGGGTGTTTTGTTAATATGATTTATTGGTTAGGGATTTTCTGTCTTCGCTGTGAGTTGTATTGTGTTGGGGGGAGTGCACTGAGGGAGCTCAGCCAATCTCCTCGTACATATGTTGTGCACTGACAATAAAGATTTTTTTTTAAAAAAAAGATAAGACTGTAAGCAAACACTGTGGGAAAAACAAAGTTGCTATTTATAGCACACTCCTTCCTACGAGATCTATCCACATTATTAACAAAAACCAATAATTAAACGGCAGCTAATACGATCCATATCAGTATTTCTCTTTGCCAGGGTGAACTTCAACTCCTAGAATTCCCCAGGCAGAATGTATGCAGGGGAATTCTGTGAGTTCAAGTCCACACTTCTTAAAAGTTGTCACGTCTGAGAAATCCTGATCCCTATATGCGCTGTTATATAGATATCCGCAGTGAACGGGACACTTTTGCAATAGCCAAGCCTTTAAAGCGATCTACCGTCTAACTTTACAGACGCTCAAGCTTCTAAGTCTCCTTCCTTCCCAGTTTGCAATAGGGAGCGGGGAGGGCGTCTCGGCAATTGTTAAGTCCCCCAACCCCCAAATGAGACATCCCCGAAACCCACAAGATCAGCAGGTAGCAAAGGCACGTGTTTCTCGGCCAAGAAGTTGGCCCGCCGCCCATGTGGTACAAAGCTCAGCCGGCTGTCCTGGCATCTTTGGGGGCATCTGCCAGGCCGGAAAGCGATTGGAGCGACCGATCGATCGCAGCCACTTGTCTTCCGTTCGTCCTTCTGCCGTTCTCGATCTATTCTCGCATCTGCGGCGCAACCTGGGTTTGGGCACTCGGATACCACGGGGCGGAAAGCAGAAGGCGGCGCTTGGCGGATTGGGGCGTTCACCGGAAGAGGGACCTGCGAGCGGGACGCGAGGAGTCGGTGGTCGCTTTCCGCGATTCTGCTCGGGTATGGTATGGTTCCGCCAAGCCCCTGGCAAAGGGGGTGGCAGCCATGCATCCGTGAGTGCCGCGAGGCACCGAGCCGAGGTGGGTGTCGCCGACGTCCCCGGGGACTCGGCTGCCTTGCCTTGGCGCGTGGAGCCCGGGCGGCGCGTGCCTTCCTGTACCCGGGTTCGCCTTTGGCTCACGGCCTCTCGCCGGCCGATGGGGAGGGGGGGGGGCGGGGAGGGGGGAAAGGGCGCGGAATTCTTGACAGTCGTTCGCTGGTAATGGGAAAGAATTATTTTCGCCTCTGAGAAGAGAGGAACTGAAACTCCTGGGGAAGAAGGGGAGGCAGGGCACGTTCACCGGGCTAGTTTTGTTGCTTCGGGGTGGTTCTGCAGTCGGAACCGGGGGAGGGGGGGGATTCGGGTGCATGCCTTTTTTTCAGTCAAAAGGCTGGCACCCTGCATGCTGCCCGGAGAAATGTCAAGTTTAAGCTAAACTTCTCAGGGACGACTTCTTCTGACGTTATTCCATTGGAGTTGGGCGGCTAGGTAATTTAAATAAATATAAATATCGATACGCTTATAATTATGTAAATGTAATGATATACTTATAGTATCGATATAAAGCTTTTATGAATTTTATATGTATATATGTATATATCTGTAATACAAATAGCAGTACAATATGTTTCTAGATTATTTAAGATGGATTCTGGGTAAAAAATTGAACTCATTAAATGTTTAAAAAATCCTCATGGTTTTGTGGAGAATTTGAAGTTCATTCCAATCTGCGTGCATGTTGGACCATAACTCTCATGGTTCCAACAAATTGACACTGCCTTGTTGCCCAAACATGGGATTTGAGGTAGAGATACCTATGGACTTTCATATGCAATACTATTGAAATCACTGTCAAAATATGGATCACATACAGCTTCATAGAATGAGCCATATTAACAATATAAGACTTGTTGCAGCCATAGGTTTACGGTTATTACCATGTGATCCACCTGAAGCCACAAATGATAGATTGCTTCCACGTGCACAAAATTAATCACAACAGTTACAGGTCTGAAGAAGTTTCAGTGCCTCTGTTGTGACATTCAAAATCACCAGATTTTAATTGCTTTTATTTATATTAATGCAGATTGCTCTGTGATTTGTTTAAAAAATATAAAAGAGACCAAATGCATAACATCTAATTTTTAAACAATTTTGACCACATATTGTTCATCATAAGAGTTCAAAAATTGTCACATCTTTTAATTATTTCAGGCAGATCCCAGATGGAAATCATGACAATCCATACCTCTGATCTGCATTTCTGTTATGGTGGAACCACTTTCTTCATTAATTCTTACTGTATGACCCTTACCTGAGTTAATATTTTTCACCAGTTCTGCTGATAGAATTCCAGCAATTAAAAAAAATCCAAAGAACCCTGAAAGCAGATTTCTGCCCATCTAATGAAACAGTGGTCTCTTGTATGGTATACAAAAGCTGGGCAAGATCTTAGACTCACATGTCTAACACTTAGACTTCCTGTCATATATTATGGGGAAAAATGAAGTTTTTGTGTGTCTTCCCCCTTTTTGACATAAGCAGGGCTTAGAGTTGTTTTTTATCCATATTTTGTTTTATTTCAACTAGACAGTTATAGAAATTAAGATTTGATGTTGGCTTTTTTAAAACTAGGCAATGGAAATCACAAATTGATATTCTAGGTGATATTGATATTCCAGGCACATGAACTCAAAACTTGTATGACTTTATTTTAGGTATGTTGTACTAAATCAGTATTTAAAATGGTTTATGAATGGAGTTATTGATTTAAAGATGAATAATAAGAGTATATTAAACACACTGAATTTTTATTTTGTTGTATATTTTAATGTGAAACAACAGCAATATCTCAATAAGCAGTGAAGTGCTTATGAAGTGAACTGAAATAAGTGATTCCATGGATCCTTTGGGAGCTCCTTCCCATTTTGTGGATATTAATACTTTGCCAGGATGGTCTAACTACCACAATGAGGACCAATCAAGCAGCTGTCATTTACCAATCAAAGGGGGAAAAGTTGATGTTCGATCACCCTTCCCATATAGGGAAGACATCAATGCAAAGATAATATTATGGTAAGTTTGCATCTCATTATCTTAAATAGCCATTAAACAATATCAAACATTTAGATTTCTGTCAGATTCATTCCACTAGCAAGAATGAGTTACATTTACAAGCTCACAAAAAATATAAGAACTTCAGGTATTTAAAAAAGAAAATGTTTTGATTATGTTTGTTTATTTTACTGACTGTGTAAGAACAAATCCTCACAATTTTATGTGAAGCTTATAAAAGAATCTATATTCCTCTTTATCATTCCTTACCATTAAACAAATTGGATGGGTTGATAGGAGTTGTGATTCATTACACTGAGGACAGTTTGGTGACATATATTTTATGTATTTAAAACCGAATGAAAGAGACATTTGGGATTTATTGATAGGTTGCTATCATAGTGCTTGTTGTTTTCCAATATTCCAAAAATAGTCCAGAATGGGACCAAATTTGGTATAATAGAAGAATCTGGCAAAAGAAAAATGAAATTTAAAAAATATCTGGACCAAGAGGGCTCTGTGGAGAAAAAAAATTGGAAGTCGCTTGGAAGGCTATTGACTTCTCTCTCTTCTCCCTCCTGATCCTGTGATTCTGCATGAAACAGGATTTCTTACCAATAGATATTGGGCAGTAGTGGGTTTCAATTTCGGCCGCTACCGGTTCGCTCATGGGCGCGTGTCTGCTCTCGCGCGTGTGTAATACTTCTGCGCATGCACAGAGATGTTCGGGTGGGTGGGTGGAGCCCCCCGCCGCTACCGATTCGCTCATGGGCACATGTCTGCTCTCGCGCGTGTGTAATATTTCTGCGCATGCACAGAGATGTCCGGGTGGGTGGGTGGAGCCCCCCGCCGCTACCGGTTCGCCCGACCCAGGGCGAACCAATAGCAACCCACCACTGATATTGGGAATGGGAACTCTGTTGCCAAGTGATAAGGCATGACATCACATCACTATGCCAAAATCCAATGGCAGTTCCAGCAATTCCAGTTGCTATCATTAGGTGAATACACAGGGTCACTGCATCCTGTGGTCACATGATCCCCATTTTATTTAGGTCATTGACCACTTAAAATACAACCAATAATTTGCAATCTCCTAAAGTTTTCCCCATTGATTTTGTTTGTTGGAAGCTGAAATGGTGATTATGTGACTGCACAAGACAGTTGCTCGGTGTCCAAATGCAGGTGGAAAATGTCAGAAAAGCAGAGGCATACATAAACAGGTGCTTTTTTTCCCAGAAGAAAACAGAGTTTCTTATAACCTCTGCAGATAAGGGTGTTGGAAAGGAGTCCTGGAAATGATTCCAGGAGTCATGCTCTGTATCTTCTTAATCCTTCTCATTTATAAACATGAACATATTGATTGGCCTCTTTCAATTCAGTTTTCATTTTAAAAGTATACATTCTCTTTTGAGGACCTCCATAGTCTTAATGCATTTTAGGGCAATTAAAGTGCATGTTTTGGATATGATGGCTATTTTTCTATTCATAACAGGTGGTATAGTGTTCTATAAAAAGACTAAAAGGAGAAAGGAATTAAAACTGGTGGCATTTTCTGAGAATAGTCAGATGTTAAAATGTGCAGTTCTTGGCTGTGTTCCATTGCTGTCTACCTGGTTAATCAGTACTGCTATGGGAAACAAATAACTAGATGGAGAACTTCCTTTTTTATGCAGATAGCTTTGATTCTACTTTTATTTCTTCTACATTGTTAATGAATTGTAATCTTTTCAAAGGAGAGGCGACGTAGCATTGCTGAACTGCACAGCTATAGTAAACACCAGCAATGAGTCCCTCACAGATAAGAATCCAGTCTCTGAAAGTATCTCCATGCATGCGGGACCTGACTTAAAAGTTGAACTACAGAAACTTAAAGGTCAGAATAATATGTCAATTTTCATAAAATGAGCTTTGCTTCAGTTATTCTTTTTTCCCTTGTTAGATACTTCAGGATAAGTGGCAACAGAGGTCAAGTATGCCAAGAGCCACAACATTTGTCACAAATTACTTAGCCACAATTGCATTTTTAAAAACTAAATGACCGCCTTTATGCAAGAAGTTCATTATCACCTAGGTAATATGTGAAAGAAATGGGAATGAAATTACTAAGTATTGGAAGAGGTGTTTAGTTTTCTTCATTTTCTAGAATAGAAACTTGATTCCGGGGAGATGTTTCAAGTTTTAAAGAAAAGAATGGGTGTTGAAGCAAGAAATGCAACTTTCAACTGGAAAAGGTCTATGATTGTCTGATGGACAGAAAACCTGAACCATTAATGAATGACCTCACAGTGGTCATTTAAGTCTCTTGGAATTGCACAGTCTAGAGCCGTGATGGCGAACCTATGGCACACGGTGGCACAGGTGGCACACGGAGCCATATCAGTGGGCACGCGAGCATTGCCCTAGCTCAGCTGTAGTGCACATGAGCGCACAGGCCAACTGATTTTCGGGCCTTCTGTGCACACCGGAAGTTGGCAAACGGGCCGTTTCTGGCCTCCAGAGGGGTGGGGAAGGCCGTTTTCACTCCTAGAAAGCCTGGGGAGGGCGAAAAATGTGCCTACTGGGCCCACCGGGCCATCACGTGCCAAAAACAGGGGAAGCATGGGGAAGTCGCATGTGCATGCGCGGGGGGTGATGGGGCGCATTGAATTGTGGGTGTGGGCACGCACGCAACCCCCATATGCAACCCCCGCTTTTGGCACGCGACTGCAAAAAGGTTAGCCATCACTAGTCTAGAGTATTGCACTGCAAGGCCAGATTACTCCTTCTAGTTCAGGCAAAGAGACTCTTGTTCAGTTCGTGAAAAGTAGACAAACATATTTTAGAACCATCCAAATTCAATAGCAAGTTCTCAGACCTATTCCACTACTTGATGGAATTTCTGGTCAGTGAGATGGACTTGTAGATTCTTGTTATTACAAAGACACCATGCTTACTGATTGCATCTGGTGTAATGTGGCAGACAGTGCTAGAAATAACTCTGCTTCCTCTTTCCTCCAGCAGGTCTTGTAATAAGTGCAGGTCAGTATTTTCATTCAAGATGTTTTATCAAAAGTTGACCTGGCATTAGAAGACTTTTAATCCTAAACTCGACTTTTCTAGACAGTTTCCATCTATCAATGTTGGTTTATAATTTCCATAAATCCCAGTTAGCTAACAAATAGTTATAGTATGATGAGTTTGACAACAACAAAAAAGTGGCTATAGTATATAACAGACCTGGGCATTTTACAGGCCACAGGCCATATTCAGCCTGTGGGCTGTCCCAGTTGGATCCTCGTGGGGTTGGGGGTGGGAGCTTTGACTTTGTCCTCCACAACAGTCCGCTTGGGAAAATGAATTGCCCACCCCTGGTGTGTAAAGTCCCTGGGCCCAAGCCCATCCAGGAGTATAAAGGGTTTAGAATAAAGGGTTCGAAATTGAAAATAAAATGCTTGGGTGGCCATTGGTTTGACATTGCTGTTCTGGTTTCTTATTAGGTTGTCGGACAGGGGAAGCAAAGATGACCAAGGGGTTTAATCTTGCTGCCCGCTTCATCATTCACACTGTAGGACCCAAATATAAAAGCCGATACCGAACAGCAGCAGAGAGTTCCTTGTACAGCTGCTACCGCAACATCCTTCAATTTGCAAAGTAAGCATGTCTCTTCTTTGACAGGCAAGTACCTTCTCTACACACCCAAAAACGTGCACTGCATGCAAACTATGGAGTTCATATAGCCTGCAACCAGTGTAAAAACAGAGGTTTTTAAATGTGCCTTAAAAAAGGGCAATGTATCTAAAATGTTGCAAAAGTATCATGGATGTTATCAAAAATGGCTACTCTGAAGGATCAGCCTATTAACAGATGGTGATAGCAAGCAACAAAACACTGAGGAAGATGTGTTAGTGAGGATAAAGGGCAAAGAAGTTGCCCAAGGACTCAAGGAAAGGGATGTAAACCACCAAATGCTCAGATTTTTGACTTCACATTGATTCAAAATGAATCTTAAATCATTTTTACACACAATGATTCCCGAGTGAGAACTACCAATCCTCTACAGTCCTGTATTTCACAAGATGGCAACAATCTAATTTTTTTCCCTGACTTTACTTGGTAATCAGGATAGCTGCTTTCCATGTTCGGGAAAAATGCTTCTGGGATAGTTGCATGAATCTTCCTTTTTAATTTGTATTTTTGGCCCAGCTGCCAATTTAAACAATTATTTCTTGAAAAAAATAGTGTGACCTAGATGGGCTAATAAACACCTGCAAATAGCTCAGAAACCACAGCTGTTACATCCTGTGTCTCTCAATCTAGCAGATTGTGAAATTATTTTTACAGACATGTGCCACCACCTTCCTCCTCTTATGTACTTCTGTAATTTTAATTGTCCTCCCCACCCACTCAAAATATTAGTTGTCCAATATTAGGAGCAGACTACAAAAAGTAGGCATACTCCTCTGAGCAACAGAGTACAATAAAATATAGGAATGAAACAAAAGTATTTAGTGTGATGTGGAGGACAGGAAAAGGGAGGAGCTGTTCATATCACTAGAATATTCAGTACTTTGCCTAATTAACCCTTTCTTCCTTTCCTGAAATAAAGATAAATAAATATCTCCGAGACCGTCTTCTGCCACCAATAGCCTCCCACCGACCAGTCCGTTCCCACAGAGAGGGTCTCCTCAGGGTGCCATCAGCCAAGTTATGTCAGCTGGCGACACCCAGGGGGAGGGCCTTCTCTGTGGGAGCCCCAGCCCTGTGGAATGAACTGCCCCCGGAAATTCGTAAGATCTCCGACCTCCGGGTGTTTCGCTGCGCATTGAAGACCCTGTTGTTCCGCCAGGCTGGACTATCAACACAATAGTTTTAAATTGGGTATTTAAATTTATTGGGGTTTTAAATTTGAGCTACCTATTTAATTATTTTAAATTTTATACTGTTGTTCTGTCTGTGTTTTTAAATAGGCTGTACACCGCCCTGAGTCCTTCGGGAGAAGGGCGGTATAGAAATAAAATTATTATTATTATTATTATTATTATTATTATTATTATTATTATTATTATTATTATTATTATTATTAAAGAGAAATCATCAGAAATATCCCCAGTGCTGCGAAACCTGGAGCCCATTAAATTTTAATTTAGGGCTGATGAGAACTAAATACCAGTTCCAGTCAATGTCTCTGTCGTCTGCCAGATCACATCCCTTATTCTTTGTTGTTTAGTTACTTGTATGTTATGTTAAGCCATGAAATGTGGTTTATAAATCATAGTAGCTTGGTTCAAACATTCTAAATCTAAATAAAAAAACCACATTATAGCTTACCATGATGTGTAAAGCTTGTTTTTCACTCCTTGGAATATGATATGCAAACTTTCTGATTTACAAGATTTTCCACATTTTTTAAATATAAGAGATGCTTCAGTAATATTCCTAATCGTAGATCTAGGACTGAATAATAATAATAGGTTTAGTGAGTCAATCACCATTCTGGTTTTCCTAGCCTGACTCACTACTGCTAAACTAGGCTCATCTGAATATTCTTAGTGTATAATTTTCTCCAATTCCTTTCAAATTCCTTTTGTGTTTACAGTATTTTATTCCTCTAGGCCAATATTGAATCACTGGACATTGTTTTGGGATGGGATGGGAGCAGTGGTAAGATTGCCCAAGGGATCTAAAGTAGAAAGATTCATATTAGAATTCATATTCAATTGAAATTAATTCATTATAAGTTTATTTGAATTTAGTTTATGAAATCAATAATTGTCCAGATAATTACATCATAATAGCCATTTTATCCATCCAGAATAGTTGAACATTTATTTTCCTTTTATTCTTTTTAAATCCTGTAATGTTTAATGTTTTTTGCTTGTACTTTCCTCCTATGAGGAATTTGCTATATTTTTTATTATGCTCTTATAATTTTATTTTTATAAATTTGGGTTTTGCCACATTTTTAGACTTTGATCCAAATTCTACCTTTTGCTATATCAATATTTATTTATTTTTATCCTGCCTTTGTTATTTTTTCAAATAACACAAAGCGTTGAACTGTTAAACCAAGGATAATTATAATGCATATTTGTGTGGGTGAGTGCATTTCCCCTTCGTATTGTAATACTGTGTCTCCCTATCTCCCTATCTAAAAGCAACATAAAGGAAGAAGGAATCCAAATGACTCTTTTTTTTTTGCCAGCCTTTTTAAGGTAGAATTCTGTTGCTGCAGGGTATAAAAACAGAAACTTGAAAGTTACTGCTTTCTCTTTGTTTGTTTTATCAAAGAAAATCAACATGGGATAATCTTATATTTCTCACTCACTACACTTTAGGGGCTAAGATGATGTTTGTGTAATTTCAGTTCTTGCATTTCTTCCTTAAAATTTTGTAACTTCCCTACACTTTTCAGAACCATCATTTTCTCTATCCAGAATACACATTTTTAAAACAATCTTTGAATGTTCTTCCATTTTTAATTGTGTAAGTAGGCCAAAGGACCTGCTTTCTCCCAAAAAAAAATTGGAGTAAGCCGCCTGCTTTAATTAGTGATCTTAATCACCATTAAGAGTTCTATCCTGAATGGTTATAGAACCAACTCTTAATGGTTCTATAGCTGTTCTGTTCTAAATAAATACATACAGGAAGATTGGCATGCATATGCTTTGACTTAGTAGAATTGACGTTCTTATACCTTGCTGAAATTATTCCTTACTGATGTTATTTTAGGGAACAAGCAATGTCCTCAGTGGGATTCTGTGTGATAAACACTGTGAAACGTGGTTATCCTTTAGTGGATGCAACTCACATAGCATTGCGTAAGTATCCTTGAAGGGGTGGCTGTTTTATATAACTGGTACTTCAGAGATCAGATCTCTCTGCCTTGAAGCACTTTACAATCTTTTTGTAGAGCAAAAATAAACTGCAGAAGGAGAAAAGAATAATGGATGTAAAGAAAGAATATGTGATAATATCAATGAGTAAGTGTTATAGAATGGTGGATCAAGTGTAGGTGGGCAATCTTTTATGGCCAGAAAAGGTAAATTTTGATGTTTATTTTTCCAGAGGTCTGGTCACAAGTGCAAATGATTGAATTATATCACTGGAGTAAATGAGGTTGAATTTTTACTTATTTTGAGTTATGAGATATTCTATCCCATATATAATCGCCACACTCTGGGGTATTAAGGGATGTAAAGAATCAGATTATGTTGAGGCTTATCATGCATCTTTCTAACTCTTTAAAAATTCACACATTCTTACCTTGTATCGATTTTTGCTCCTTCCCTTGTTTCCATTTCTCCACAAAATGATTGGCAAAGTGAATGTGTAAGTTATGAGATGCCAGGTCTGATTTAAAAATATACACCAAAGATTTTGTAGAAATGTATGCATTGTATTTCAGTCATAAAGATATAAAAAGTAACAATACATACAAGTAATAATTGCATGGTTGTGGACTCTTCTCTGGTTCATTTCAGGGAATACACAAGCTTCTTTATTAATATTTGGACCCACATACTCTATTTAAATTAGATCAGGTTTACTGGCATCAACCTTCAAAAGTTTTGCCCTAGCCAGCATGGCTAGACATTGCTATTTATTGTATTTTATAAAGTGCAAATGGTGCAAAATATATAATAACACAATTGTATTCCTGTTTTAGAATTTGGCACTCAATTGGGTCATTTATGTTACAAAAATAAGTTAAAAACAAAGGGTTTATAAATAAAATAGATACCCAGACTTGCTTTATTTACTTATTAAGGTATCTGTGACCAGATCATGTGACTCTAGTCAGCATACAAGAAGAAAAGAAAGGAAAATGATAATCAACCAATACAAAATGCATTAAACAATACAGACCTAGGTCTTATCAACCTCTCTAAAAACTTCTGATGATGGGAAAATCATTCTACAGTTTGGTCCAGTGGTTCAGGCACCAAGGTAGAAATTGAGAGATTGTGAATTCCCAGTTTGAGACTTTGGGACAATCACTCTCACTCAATCAATTCTCCTCACAGTGTTATTGTTGTGGGAAAAATAGTAGGAAGAAGGAATATTAGATATGTTTGCCACCTTGAGTTGTTTATTAAAAAAAGAAGGGATATATACAAAAAGTAATTTTGCAGGAGGGTCCATGATGAATAGCATTACAACAAGAGTTCTACCCCTTTTATAAACATGTTGCAATATCACATGTATAAATGTAAAGGGCAGAGCTTGCTCTGCAACACTTGTTTGAGCATTCTGATAAAACATCTGTATTCTGCAGATGCATTGACTTCTCTATTTGTTGTGTAGTTCTATCTACAGATCTCTTTTGTATGGTTTCTGTTTTGATTAAAAGAATTAACATGAGAATAAGATTACAATTAACACGAGAGTAAGATTACAACAATTCCTGAAATGCTGCCTTTCAAGATAAAATAACAGAAGCGTAGGTAAACTCTGAGGCACAGATTAGCATCCCTTTCATGGATTCCACAGTGGGTGCTGTTTCATTTGGAGGAATTAAGGGGCTAAGCAAATGAGAAATGGATATGAGGTGTGAGAGCCAATATAGTATAGTAGTTAAAGTGTTAAATGTGGAGGAGCGGGGAGTGGGACCCAACATTCAGTCATTGAGAGGTCTTAATGACTTTGGTCAGCCTATCTTTCTTGGCCCATCTTATATTACAATATTTCTCTATGAATCATTTTAGGCAAGATGGGCAACTCTATGCTGATTTCAGCTTTTGGAGGAAAGGTAGACAATAAAATCCTCTGTAAATCAGACAATAAAAGTCAATTTCAGCCCTCAAAAATCAGCCCCAAATCCAAAAAAAGGTAATGGGTACACATGAGACATCAAAAACCAATAAGAACATGTAGTGACTCTTCCAAGCAGATTTTTTTATTATTATTTTACATCTATAGGCAGAATCTTAAAACTACTATTTACGTGAAGCATGTACTTCGGAAACTATTAGGGAGGTGTTGTCTTTACCCTCTTTTTCTCATGCTACCTGAACTGAGTTGTACCTTAGTTCTCTGGAATGGATATCTTTCCTCCCACTACATTATATTGGGGGGGGGGGCGGTGTTGGTCCTGCACAGTGTTATCATCAACATCTGTAGGGTTATTAGAGAAACAGCAACTCCATGCAGCAAGAAAGGATTTGCTTTTACCCTGTGGTGCTAAGTAGATCGCATGGAAAAGTTAGACAATCATCCCTGCAAGCACTTTAGGTATTTCTGTTATTTCATATTATTTCATTTGTTATGAGGATGACCTTTAATTATTATTCCTCCTATATGATAGGCTTAAATGTTGGCTTCTTCTCATTTTTCTGACTTGTTTTTCTTAACATCTCCTCTACCACTAGGTACAGTCCGACGATTTTTAGAGATTCATGGGGAAACCCTTGAAAAAGTCGTGTTTGCCGTTTCTGATCTTGAGGAGGTATGTAAAATAACTTGTTGGCAAGCATTAGCTGTACAGTTATGATATTTGTTTTTCCTTATAGCTTTCTTTTGAAATGTATAATAAACTTAATAAAAGGAACTCTCATTTTCATTAATTCATAGACTCCTGGGTTTTGCTTCAGATTCCATGTATTCCGATTCAAAAGTCGATATATTTTGGATTGTAGATTAAAAATTAGTTAGCACTTTCATTTGCTGATCTTAAGTAAAGTGAAGTAGATTTATGTTTTATTTCTAAAATATGTTGAAAATCTAACTCACTAATCAAGTGATATTGATTCAAATGATGCTGATTTCTTGTGTGAAATATGGCATAATACAGAAAATATTAGTATATAGTGGAATCTCAGTACTCAACTACTTTGAAATTTGGCAAATTTGGTACTTGACACATTTTGACATGAAAATTTTGTCCCAGTACTCATCGTTTGTTTGGTACTCGACATACAGGCTAGGACTTGTCAGTGTCTGCTGCCTTGTGACTTGCTACCCTTTCCAGCCAACACAAAGGGTCACATATTAGTCACATGGTTTGTTTGGTACTCGTCATTTTTAGTACTCATTGCGCCTTCTGGAATTAACAAGTTCCAAGGTACCACTGTACCACGGGGGAAATAGATCCACATTCCTTAAACCCTGAATTCCATGTGTTCTCTTAAGCAGGGGTCCTCAACCCCTGGTTCATGGACCAGCACTAGCCCGCGGCTTACCAGCAACTGGGCCTACCAAATAAGCAAAGCAGCACGTGAAACCAATCCCCCTCCAGTCCGCGTAAAAACTATTCTCCATGGAACCAATGCCTGGTGCCCAAAAGGTTGGGGGCTGCTGCTCTTAAGTGACTATTGAGTGAGTGCTGAATGGAGAATACTTCATGATTGAAGAAAGCATGAAAAAATGTAAGCAAACATGTTACTGCAGAACTGCACAAGAGCTTAATATTAAATAATATATTTAATGTTCAAAGATTCTTTTTAAGCAAGATGAAAATAGAATGACGCATAAAATAAAATAAAATAAAAAATATAAAGAAAAATGAAAATATAGATAAAATAGGGGAGGAAAAAGGGAAGAGAAAAAAGTGTAGGATAGAGGGGAGAAAAGAAAAAAAAAACATTGACTTCCAACTCCTTTTGGTGCAGTAGAATAAGGTAATAACACAAAACCTCAACTTTTTACTTTTATATAATACAGTATATACCAGCTATTTCTATAATACCAAATCTATCTAATCAACCATTGTGGGAATCAAAGTATCCTTCTATATTTGTGCATAAAGTAATCTTGTTGCCATCAACATGTATAACAATCAAAGTTCCAAAAAATTATCAAGTTCTTTATCCATTAAGCCTAAAAGTAAAGTCTCTGCTTTTATCTTTATATTCACTTTAAGAATCTTCTGTATTTGATTGTGAATCCTACTCCAATATTTCTTTGCTCAAAATCCATATCTTCCAGTACTTTACGTATAAAGCCTCAATTTAAGTTGTCAAAGGCCTTCTCTGCATCCAAACATATTAAAGCTGCCTGTTTCTCATGATAAGATGTGGTGAAAATAGAATGGAAAGGCTTTTAGATAAGTAATCCATATTTCTGCGTGTACTGGTTTAAGAATGCTTCCTCTGTTAAAAAACACATCCACATAAAATGAATGTTGAAGGAAGGAACACCAATTTACAATACTAACTTTAGGTCACTGTTGTAGCTTTTTACATGTTGCCAATTCTATAAAGTGATCTAAAAAAATGTTTGCAAATCCCTACTTGCTATTTGTTACAATTTTCCATAATAATTTTCCATAATTGATTTCTCATTGTTTTTTATACCAGTAACCATAGCATCCTCCTTCCTGTGAACAGAGGTAGAAGGTGCTGTTTTGCAGTGGTTCCTTTCTTATCTGAAGGGTTGATTTCAAAGAGTGACAGTGAATGTTACTCCACACCAGGGGTCCTCAAACTTTTTAAACGGGGCCAATTCACGGTCCCTCAGACTGTTCGGGGGCTGGACCAGCTGGCTGGGCGTGGCTAGGTGGTCATGTGACCGGTTGGGCGGGGCCAATTTAGCAGTCCAAACAATACACACAAATTAAACTTTAATTTGTTATGCTCCTGAGAGTGGAAAGCAGGTTAGTGAAGTGGTGTGGCTGCCTTGGGGTGTGTATGGGGAACTTCTGTTTGTGTGTGTGTGTGTGTGTGTCCCTCCCTCCCTCTCTCTCTCGAGGCCGGGGAGGCAAAAAATGGGTCCGTTTTTGGCCTCCAGAGGCCTCCGCGCGTCTTGTTTTTGGCCTCCCTGGCCTCCAGATGGCAGGGGGCCAGTAGGTAGGTGGAGTGATGTGGGCGGGGCAGCCTTGTGGTCCTGCGAGGGCCAGATTAATTACTTTGGCGGGCCGTATCCGGCCCCCGGGCCATAGTTTGAGGACCCCTGCTCCACAGTGTCAAGACCAGTGCCTTGTAACAGTTGTGATTCAGCAAATATGGTGAATCTGAATCCTAATCCAGTTTAGATCCTGTAGGTAGGTGGTGTTTGGAAATTTAGTAGTTTTCTACATTAGGTCATACATTCCATGCAGGAAGAAGATTGTAAGCTATTCATTGTGTTATCTCTGTTAATGGAGGCATAATTGTGCCAATTTTGCCCACAATAAGGAAGTGACATGTACCAAGAAAACTTTCTACTGTGCCTTATAAAGTTGGGAGAGTCCCATACACCAACTAGCTGTAAAAACAGGTGGTTTTTGGTTATGCATTTCAAGGCATGCTGAGAACTTCAGAAGCACTAAACTCAGCTGATATTGACATATGTCTGTGTTTAGTTCAAAGAGAGTTGATACCAAAATGAAAATTTGGGGGTTGGTTAGATTGTCTTCAGAGGCACACAAAGTGATTTGGAAAGAGCTAGGCACCTAGCTTCAAACTGAAAAATGGGAGCTTGCCATCTGGGTGAATGTTGGGATATCTTGAAAGTTTATCACTCCCCCCCCCCTCTCTCTCTCTGTGTGTGTGTGTGTGTGTGTGTGTGTGTGTGTGTGTGTGTGTGTGTATGCACGCACTTAGCAACCTATCTCCCTCATAGACAGTCAGAATGCAGAAGAAGTTTTGCCACACTGGACACACTGTGATGCCTACCATATGTCAGCTGGATTTTCGGATAGTTGCAGAAGTTAATTTTCTTCACATTGAAAAGCTAATATTGATCAATTTATATGATATTGGTATGACTAGTAATTTCATTTTAACACCAGTTAATACTCTTCCTGATTTCAATCTTGCCCTGAAAAGTGAAATGCAAGATGAGACCGTTTTCAAATTCTCTTTTCTATAGCCTACTTATCAGAAGATGCTGCCTCTGTATTTTCCAAGATCACTGGCAGAAGAGAGAGAGTCCCTGCCTTTACTTCCTGAAGATATAGGAAATGCAGAAGGGGAGCCCGTTGTGCCTGAACGTCAGATTAGAATTTGTAAAAAGCCAGGTGCTCCAGAGGGTGAGTCTGCATTTGTGCCAAAGTAATTTGCAGATGACTTAAAACAGGCAACCAACCTTAGAGGGCTGCGAGTTTTACATTTAGCATTATTATTAATATAAATTATATCTCCATATTAACTTAATCCTGACCCATTTTTCAAAGTTAGTTTATGTATGTTTGATTTTTATAACTAAGAGTTTAACAAATAAAATAAAAAGTTAGAAAGTAACAAAAAAAGTTATTATGCTTCTACCCGTTTTTGTATTGAATAATTATCATCTTATTTCACCACCACCACCACCACCATCTTGATCCCCTTTTCCTCTTCAAATTCTGAAATCATCGATTTTATCTTTTCTTCTTTCAACAAAAAGTCCATATAAGTTCCCAGTCTTTCAAAAAGATGTTATTTTCATTTTTTCTCTGACCAATCTGGTCAGTTTTGTCATTTCAGCAAGTTCAATTAAATTTATAATCCAGTCTTCAACTGATGATATCTCTCACTTCAACCAGACTGAGAGAGAAATTCTGACAGGCTTGATGGGAGAGTCACCTTTCACGGGCTATCCAGTGTTCAGCACTATTGCTGCTTTTTGCTCTCCACAGTTATCCGCTTGACCTATTCAAAGCTTGCAATATATTGTAAGCTGTAAGTGGTAAAATTTCATCAGTTCAGATTGCACCAGAAAAAGAACTGCTACTAACCTCTGATATTTTGCCATAGAATCTCTTCTAACTGCAATTTGTTTTCATTCAAATGGCCCCTCGTTTTCCTGTATTGCATGTGTAATATGACATCCTCAGGGACAGACCCGTCATTATCCCGGAATATCTTCTGCAGATAATTCTGATGAAGAGGAGCTAGAAGCTGACTTCTCATTTATTGGTTCTCATGCTTTTGCTCGAATGGAGGGAGATGTTGATAAACAGAGGCGTCTTATCCTTCAAGGACAACTGTCTGAGGCAGCACTACAGAAACAACATCAGAGAAAGTAAGGCACTTTTTACTAAAGTCTCTCTCCTGTTTGCAGGTCGTTAGTTTTCACTCTCTGGGGTTGTGGGTGCTTGAGAGCAGTGTACTTATTCATTATGATCACAGGATTGTGTTCTGCTGTAGTAGATTTTTTATTTTCTTTCAAAGGGGAAATCGTGAACTGCTAGTGGGTTTGGACAGACTTTTTAAGGTTGGCATGCAGACAATGGCTTGGTTCTGATATTTGTTTGGTTGTTTCCAGTACAATTCTTTCATAATTAGTTTCCTTTTTAGGTTAAGTAAGAAATGCATTAGGATATTTGTCAGAGTATACATAGTATCAGGTTTGATGTTTATGCTAATTGTGCTACTAGAAAACTAACTATTTTGCAATTCTGTGTGGTTGCCTTCTAGTTACAACCGTTGGCTTTGTCGAGCAAGAGCTGAGGACCTGTCAGATATTGCTTCACTTAAAGCATTATACCAAACAGGTATGATTAAGGTCAAATTAACCAAAATGCCTGTGACTCCTGCATGATGAGTGTGGAAAGAAAAAGCAGTGAATGCTTTATGCTACCAATGAGAAATTTAGCTTATAAGAATTTACTTATGGTTAATTTTCCTTGAGAGTTATAGTAGCTACGTAATCAAAATTGTACTAGTTTGAACCATTTACATATTCATTGGAGAATAGCACTAGCACTAGCACTAGCACTTAGATTTATAATGGTGCTTTATAGCGCTTTTTGAATGGTTTACAGTGTCAGCATATTGCCCCCAACAATCTGGATCCTCATCTTACCGACCTCAGAAGGATGGAATGCGAAGTCAACCTTCATCCAGTCAGGATCGAACTCCAGGCTGTGGACAGAGTTAGCCTACATTCTAACCATTCTAGCCATTGCACCACCAGAGCTCCTGGTGAACATTACATTAGTTGATGTAGCTGATAAGGCAGTTCAAGGATTTCAATAGTTAAGAAATACTGTTCTACTTATATTTGTTAGGTTTAGAGAAAAGTTAGCCATTTGCCTGAAAGACGACATAATGTGATGTAATAGGTAGTCTTTGATTCCTGTGCAACCCCAAGCGATGCTGACAATTTTCAAACAATGATTTTTAAGCTAGATTTGACTTGGGGTGTGTGTGTATGTGTAGGGGTGTATATGCAGTGGTGGAATCCTCTGCCGGTTGCCACCGGTTCACTGCCCACGCATGCGCGGTGCTCGCCAGACACATGCTTTGTGCACGCATATGCAGTGCACACCAGATGCACACTGTGCACGCATGCACAGTCTGCACCAAACACGCACTTTTGGATTGCCTGCTTTTTTTTCCCCTTTTTTCTTTTTTACTTTTTAAAGCATTTTTAACTACCGGTTCCAGAGGACCGGTAGTAAAAAAATGCTTAAAAAGTAAAAAGAAAAAGTTCCGAAGATCAGCTGAGTGAAGCGCGATCGTCAGAACTTTTTTTTTTACTTTTTAAAGCTTTTTTTTTTACCGGTAGCATTTTTTACTACTGGTTTGGGTGAACCAGACTGAACCAGTAGCATTTCACCCCTGTGTATATGTATTATAAGTCCTGGAATCTGAAATATGGTCCCGATGTTCATTCTGTTCATAGGCGTTGACAACTGTGGTCGTACAGTGATGGCAGTTGTTGGAAGGAATATTCCTGTAACCCTTATAGACATGGAAAAGGTAAGAACCCGAGAAATATTTCAATAGTGATAACAGTTATTATTTTAGAATTTTAAGAAATCATATTTGTACATGCAGATTCCTTATTCGTCCTTAAAAGGACATTTTTAAAGGTTTTCATTTGAGACTGAAAATAAAACCCACTCTGGGCACAACTGACATTCCAAGATTTGGAGAGCCTACACAACTGCCTCAGAAGACACTTCTATAATGCAAGCAGTTTTGCCTCAGCTGAATGTACTTTGAGGTCTACTGATCCATAGCCACAAACACTATTATAGGTGAAACAGTTTTGTTAATTATTCCCAAAGCTGACGGGAAACCAAAGCAGTTTCATCTGAATGGCCATTATTAGTCTGCAATTTAGTTCCTGTTCATTGCTCATCAAATGAAGCTTTCAACCATTTCCAAAGTCAACTTTGCAAACAACGCATTACAGAAATCATAGAGGATTTTGCTAAGACTATAGATCTGGACAAATTGCAGTTGGTGTAAACTTTGTGTACTTCATATAATATATGTTCTATACTGTATATTAACAGTACTTTAATCATCTGCAAGGAGGAGTGCAGTTACAGCTAGTCCTCAACTTGGTCATACTTACGACCAGTTGCCAAGCGCTTCCAATCATGCGATCATCATTTGCCGTCTTCTCTGCTGCTTTCTCAGAAAGTCAAAGGGGAAGCTGGCAGGGAAGGTTGCAGTCTGCTGCTGACTACCAAAAATTTTCCACTCGTTTCCATTCACGAAATCTTTCTTTGGACTGCAGAAACTAAGTTTAGATCTTCAGGATCCCTGCTTCAATTCTCCAGCTCAGCACACAGAGGGGAGAGGAACTCTTGTGCTGGGCTGGAAAAACAAAGAGGGGATTGCAAAAATTCCCACTTCATTTCTTCAGTCCAGAGTAGGAATTCCCTTCCACACATAAAAGGAAGGAGAACTCCTCCAAAAGTCTGAAGAAATGAAGTGTGGGTTCCACACTTATTTTATCAGCATAAAAGGGATCTAGTTTGATGCATTGCTGAAGATGCTGGGCTAGAAACCCAGAAAGGGTGAGTTCTAGCCCCTCCCCCCCCCCCCCCCGCTTTGTCATGAAAACTGGTTGGGGGCTTTGGGCCAGTTGTACTTCTTGGTCCAGCCTATCTTGCAGGATTGTTGTAGGGAAATAGGATCATTATGGGATTATGTTTGGCTACCTTGAGTTATATATAAAAAAGATGGGATAAAATTTTAATAATTCCTGCAAGACAAATTAGGCTGAAGCATAGGCAAGGCTATCAGATCAGTTTCATAGCTGAGAAGAGGGTCTAATACCTTTTGTTCTAAATGCACTGTCTCTTATTCATTGCTATTGTTGAGGAGAGGGGAAAGCCATTTAGCTCAATAAAACATACTATTTTCTTTCTGTTGAGGAAAGTTTTCTCAGTACTATTTTTGTAGAATTACAAAAAAGAGAGGATGCCACATTTTGTGTCTGATGAAATAAATGTGTGTTGTTTTTTTCAGGCTCTCTTGTACTTTATCCATGTGATGGACCATATTGTAGTGAAGGAATATATTATTGTCTATTTCCATACGCTCACTAATGTCTACAATCACTTGGACTCAGATTTCTTGAAGAAGCTCTCTGACATTGTCGATGTGAGGTAAGTTTTATATTCAAAGGTCTTGAAACCGTCTTTCCATATTGGCGTCTGTGATTAAAAAGCACAAGAAAATTTGCTTTAAAGAATGTACTGTACATGCTCATGAGTAAGCTGAAAATTTTAATGCCAAAATCCACCCCAAAATCAGATGGGCTTATATGAGAGTATATATAATAATATATTTTAAACTACCCATATAGTTTAAATAATAATTTAATAGTTTAAATAGTTTAAATAACCCATAATAATAGTATTTTAAACTACCCATATTCCTCATATATTTTCAAGTATAAGCCCATCCATGGAAAAGCCGAGTCTTTAATTTTTAACCAAAATACCATGAAAAATATAGGTCGATTTATCTGCAGGTGGTTCAGTTTTGATGGTATTTTGATTAAATATTCAAGGATCAGCTTATCCGCAGATGAGCTTATGCACAAACATATATAGTAATGGGGGACGGAGATGGGACATAAACTTAATAAACACCAAAGCCGGATGAAGGTGGGTGTAGGGCTTTATTGTGAAAACTGAGATAAGACTTCTTTGCAAAATCAGCGGTCTTGTTTCAGTTCCTATCCTGATATCCAAAAATGTCAATCTCGTCTTGAATGCTAAGAGTTCTGTGAAAGGGTTGGGTGGTATCATGTCATTAGTTAAATGTTTTAAGCTTTAAGAAACTTCTTTTGTTTTTAACCAGGTACAAAAGAAATCTGAAGGCCTTGTATTTTGTCCATCCAACATTTCGCTCGAAGGTGAAGTGTGTCATCTCCAGGTGGAAAATGTACATTTTTGCATGCTATCATAAAGTGCGCTCCTGAAGTATTGAACGATATTGCTGAGGTTACGCATCCTGGCATGGAGGAACGCTTTGGCTACCACAGACTCTTGGAGGAGTCACGGGATATAAGCCTAACCAGCAAACAATCAATTAAAGGGTTTTGTAAAACAAATTACCCATACAAACCTATTTATTTACATTTATAGCATGCTGTTCTCTCCTTTTCCTTGACATATTCTCTGTAATGTCTAGCTTAAAAAGCAGTTGCTTTGGGAAGGAAAACTTGTCTGTTTTGCTTTAAAAACTTGCAGGGTGCACTTATGGTATTGTATTAAGTACGTTTCTGTTGCATGTCTCATAACTTCAGGATAATTGAATCATTTGTAGTCAAATAATTTTTGGAAGCAGCATTAATTTCCCCATTCTTCCCTTTAGGTTTCAACCTGGTTCTTCACAACCTTTACTGTCTCAGGTCTAAAGGACAAAGTTCACCATGTGGAAAGCCTCCAGCAGTTGTTCACAGCAATACCCCCTGAACAAATTGACTTTCCTCCATTTGTTCTTGAATATGACATCAGGGTAGGTGAATATGCATTAGTTTGGCACTCTTCCATGTCTCTTAGATTTCATGAAGCAGAGTGAGGGTAAAGAAACGTTTCTTTCACTTAGTTTACAAAGATGCTGGTGTTTTGCTTTAGAAACAGCTAAGACTTGAAGGCCATGTTGGATTGCTTGGGCTTTTAAGAGAACATGCTGCAGAACACTTTTGTGTATTGCTGAAAATACACATTGTATTGATGTAAGAACACATTATCTAGAGAATAGATGACCACTCATGTTTAGAGCACAAAGCTGTGCTTCATAGGAGGCTGTTACTATAACCTAGAAAATGTTCTATAGTTCTTGACACTTTGAATGAGCTCCATTACAAAAGCTAATGAATGCATAGGAGGAAAGAAAGGCATAAAACACAATAGTATGGAGTAGATAACTGTTGTCTAACATAAAGTGCATTTTAACAAGCTGTTCTTTATCCCAAAATGTCATTGTGCCTCCTGTCCTTTCTACTTCATCTGTTTCCCACCCACCCCATTCATTTCTAAATTAAGGTTCCTGGACTTTATTTACAGTGTAGTTTATTGGGTGTTTCATTTTTTGAAATCTTACAATGTACATTGTGGCACATGTTTTATACAGGTTACTTTAAAGGTACAATAGTTTTTCTTGTAGGAGTGTGAAAAGATGCAAGTGAAAGCACTAGTTTTCGGTTTTAAAAAAAAGCAAAGGGAAAGAAATCATTGCCTGTGACCTACCTTCCCTTGATGCATTCCTAGTGTGTTATGGCTTCTTTTCATTTCTCTGCTCTGGCACGTTTCTTTGTTTTCACTGGAAAGATATTGCAGCTGTTGTTTTTAGCATGGATACACCACTTCCTGACCCATTTTTCATATATATTCTCCTGTGGCTAGGCAGGGTAATACCTAAAAAAAAAAATTGGAGGCTTCCTTCAGTTGGAAAAAGAAGGAAACCTGAATGCAGATGAAAAGAAAGGACACTATTTGTACAGTGTACAATTTGTCGTGTGGTGGGTTAAGCAACGCAATCTAGTCTAGATATCCATAATATCTAACCTTTTCTGGTTCTCCAATCTGTTTAGGAGTAAAACACTGCAATTCAGATGACAGGGTTTCTTCCCCCTACAATAAATGGCAGTGACTTGGCCCAGTGTGCTATCTATGGAATTAAATCTGGAATTAAACATGTACCGTATTTTTCGGAGTATAAGACGCACCAGAGCATAAGACACACCTACCTTTTTTGGTGAGGAAAAGAAGAAAAAGAAATCTCCCTCTGCCTCTGAGCAATTTTGCCTCCTTGCAGCAAACAGCCTGCTTTACTTTCATTTTCGTTTTCAGCATAGCTTGATTACCGCAAGGAAAAAAAATCTGCTCCAGCAATTTACCTCTTTGCAGCAAGCAGCAGAGCCCTGCGCAAAACAGCTGAGAGCAAATCAGCTGAGAGTCGGGAGGCCGATCCAATCAACTTGTGCTAATTAGGCTGTGCTGAAGCTGAAAAGAGCTGTTTTTTCTTGCTGTTTGCTTGCAAAGGAGGTAACTGCTGCGAGGCAGAGGCCAAAGGGTAGGGGTCAGTGGGTTGGGGGGGCTACATTCAGTGTATAAGACGCACCTAAATTTTCACCCCCTTTTGGGGGGGGGGGGGAAGGTGTGTCATATACTCCGAAAAATACAGTAGATGTTCAACAGCTCTTCATTTAACAAGACCTGAATGTTATTTCTTTGTATACATATGTTCTTGGTGTTAATGTTTTTTTCGCCTCTCTGCAGGAAAATGGATACTATTCTTACCCTTCTTCTCCAGACCTCTGACTCTTCAGCTCTGCCGTTGTTTCCGATTGCTCAACAATCTTCACATGCTGCTTGCCATTGCCATATCAAGTCAATCTAAGTTATTTACAGAGTTCAGAGATAGGGCTTTCTTCCCCACCTCTGCTATTTTTTTACAATGAGATAGTTGCAAGGACATAAGCAATCAGAAAACTACAGGGTAACGAACTGTATTTCAGATCTAAGTATCCAGGAGAAAATGGATTTTCCATGTGGGAACATTCTTTTTTCTTTTACAAGATCTCAAGATGATTCCGTTGTTACGACCGTTGCATTTTTCTGAGACATCAGTGGCCACCTTTTGGCATAATCTGCAGATGGTGGGGGGGGGGGGGGGGAGAGATGCAGTATCTATTGTGTTCTATGACCTTTATATATTGAATCCACCATTAAGACAGATATATTTACAGAATTGCCTTTAGAAATGTCTGCGAGTGTGAGAAGAATTATTTGTAAATTGTAGTTACCACAAAATACTTAAGCTAAAGGATCTGTCATCTGTTTTCTGTCTTGCCAAATGATGTGAAATGTAAAGGATGTGCTGCTGTGGCCACCTGCATATCCCTCCTCCAGTAAAATTCAAGGGCATGTCAGTACTGCTTGGTGTAGTTGTGTTTCACAGTCATTTGGGGAATAATACAATGTGTTGGTTGCAAGTTGGAAAATTAATTTATGTCATTGAAGAAATTCAGCAATTCACTTTTTGTTTTGAAAATAAATTTATTTGTATGCATCTTTGAGAATTAAGGCTATAATGTCTCATGCAGATGAGCTGTTGCAGGTGCTTTGCTTGTTTTCCAGATCGTGAAATCAACAATGTTAATAGAACATTTTTACTATGCAACTATTGTAACAGAAACAAAATAATGATGTCAGTAGATGCCAATAGTCTATGTGTGACTTCAGTGTCACAATGGACAATTAATCTGTACAGGTAGTTCTTGAGTTATGACCATAATGGAGCCTACCCGTTATAACTCTAACTTGTAAAGTCATAAAACAGGTCAGTCACATGAATGACCCAATTTTGCAACTCTTTTTCGCATCAGCCATAAAGCAAATGGGGCAAAACTGACATAAAACTGACATAAAATGTGATCATGTGATTGCAAGATGCTGCAAACAGCTGTAAAGCAGCTGTATTGCCAAGCACCCAAAATGCATTCATATGACTGCAGGATAGGGGAATAACCATTGAAATTTAGAATCCTGTCATATGTCCTCTTTTTGAGTCCATCATAACTTTGGCCACTAAGTGACCAATCCTAAATCCAGGACTGCCTGTAAGTTAATTGAGGTACAGAGTTGTCTGCAATTACTGTGACAGCATTGGTGAACCTCAGGCCTCGCAGGTGTTGAAATATAATTCCAACTGCACACCATTGGCTCTGCTGCTTCATTGGAACATATGGGAACATGTGGTTCATTGACACTGAAGAACCACATGTTCCCCACCTCCTCCTATAGTGATGGTTGAATGGCATAGATTGGGGCAGAAATCAGGAAAGGGAAATAGAATTGATTGGCTCAGAGTAGCTGCTATTGTAATCCATGCTACTGGATGGGGAAACCAAATTGAATGTGATGCATACTACTGACCATTAAAAAAGTATTCATTTCAAATAGAATTTTAAAAAGCAGCTGTAAAAGTCTCCATCCGAGGATATACAGTCATGGCCGTAAATGTTGGCACCCCTGAAATTTTTCCAGAAAATGAAGTATTTCTCATAGAAAAGTATTGCAGTAACACATGTTTTGCTATACACATGTTTATTCCCTTTGTGTGTAATGGAACAAAACCAAAAAGGGGAGGGAAAAAAGCAAATTGGACATAATGTCACACAAAACTCCAAAAATGGGCTGGACAAAATCATTGGCACCCTTTACTTAATATTTGGTTACACACCCTTTGGAATAAATAACTGAAATCAGTCGCTTCCGATAACCATCAATAAGCTTCTTATACCTCTCACCCGGAATTTTGGACCACTCTTCCTTTGCAAACTGCTCCAGGTCTCTCTTATTGGAAGGGCGCCTCTTCCCAACAACAATTTTAAGATCTCTCCACAGGTGTTCAATGGGATTGGGATCTGGACTCATTGCTGGCCACTTCAGAACTCTCCAGCACTTTGTTGCCATCCATTTCTGGGTGCTTTTTGACATATGTTTGGGGTCATTGTCCTGCTGGAAGACCCAAGATCTCCGACGCAAACCCAGCTGACACTGGGCTCTACAGTGCGACCCAAAATCCGTTGGTAATCCTCAGATTTCATGATGCCTTGCAATTCAAGGCACCCAGTGCCAGAGGCAGCAAAACAACCCCAAAACATCAGTGAACCTCCACCATATTTCACTGTAGGTACTGTGTTCTTTTCTTTGTAGGCCTTATTCCGTTTGCGGTAAACACTAGAATGATGTGCTTTACCAAAAAGATCTATCTTGGTCTCATCTGTCCACAAGACATTTGCCCAGAAGGATTTTGGCTTACTCAAGTACATGTTGGCAAACTAGTGTTGCTTTTTTATGTCTCTGTGTCAGCAGTGGGGTCCTCCTGGGTCTCCTGCCATAGCGTTTCATTTCATTTAAATGTCAACAGATAGTTCGCACTGACACTGATGCTCCCTGAGCCTGCAGGACAGCTTGAATTGCTTTGGAACCTGTTTGGGGCTGCTTATCCACCATCCGGACTATCCTGCGTTGGCACCTTTCATCAATTTTTCTCTTCCGCCCATGCCCAGGGAGATTAGCTACAGTGCCATGGGTTGCAAACTTCTTGATAATGTTGTGCACTGTGGACAAAGACAAATCTAGATCTCTGGAGATGAACTTGTAACCTTGAGATTGATGATATTTTTCCACAATTTTGGTTCTCAAGTCCTCAGACAGTTCTCTTCTCCTCTTTCTGTTGTCCATGCTTAGTGTGGCACACACACACACACACAATGCAAAGACTAAGTGAACTTCTCCTTTTGATCTGCTTTCAGGTGCGAGTTTTATATTGCCCACACCTATTACTTGCCCCAGGTGAGTTTAAAGGAGCATCACATGCTTCAAACAATCTTATTTATCCACAATTTTGAAAGGGTGCCAATGATTTTGTCCAGCCCATTTTTGGAGTTTTGTGTGACATTAAGTCCAATTTGCTTTTTTTCCTCCCCTTTTTGGTTTTGTTCCATTACACACAAAGGGAATAAACATGTGTATAGCAAAACATGTGTTACTGCAATACTTTTCTGTGAAAAATACTTCATTTTCTGGGAAAATTTCAGGGGTGCCAACATTTACGGCCATGACTGTATAACCGTTGTGTCTGAGACCAGTTTATTTAAATTTGAAGGTACATAATAGCTAAGAAGAATTATGCAGTGCTATCATCCCTCTTCATCCCTAGAATTGGAAGGTTTAATTTTGTATTCTGTGTGAGGCAATGTCTCAGGCAGTGTGGAACTAGAGTGGCTGTCCTGTTCATTAATGATAATGCAGAGGAAGCCCGCTCACAGCTGTGCCTGTGGAAATGCTTCATTTGCAAACCTAGTATATAGTTGTGAGATAGCATCCTGGGTGTTTGCACAGGGATAAGAAGACTTCTGGATTGGGAAAAGGAATGCTTGTACATTATTCCAACATCAAGAGCAATATAGTGTCTAAATTAAGAAATTAAAAAATTGTGTCCCCAAGATCCCATGCCATTCTCATATTTTAAAAAATGAAATCCATTTTAAAACAACTGGAAGCTGGTGAGCTACAATGCAAAAAGTCTCCAGGGACAACTTATTTTCCCAAATGCTTTGGTGCTAATATGAGCTTTGGAGGCATTCAAAAACAAAACAGCTGAATTGTCTGCAGCCAACCGCTTTGTTTACAACTGATCCAGGTAATGTAAGTGGGAGCTAAATTGGGGTAAGCTCAGTCCACAGACAGGAAGAGATAATTATTTTGTTTAACTATAAGTAGCCTATTTTGTGTGTAAGACACAGATGGGGATATTTATTTTGTTTTGGCAGTATGCGTATTATATGTATTTTATGCTGTGAGGATATGGACATGGGAGATTTTCCCCAGTTCAGATCATATTTATCTCCTCATGACTTAGTTTGTCTTCTGTGACATGGATTTCATGTTTTCTGGATAGGTTCAAGCTTCCAGCAGGTCTTGACACAAGTTTCACTACTAGGTTGTTAAATCTTGAGATTCATCAGTTTGCTTCTGTGAAATCTAAAAGACCTAATCCAAAGCAAATTTAGATGTTTGGGCAGATCAAGCACCTTCTTTGGGCTAGAAGAAGCTATTTTTCTAGTAAATAGTCATAGAAACATAGAGCTGGAAGGGATCTCAGAGATCTTCTAGCCCAAATCTCTGCCCAGGGCAGGAGACCTTATTCCATAACAGATAAATGGACAGCCAGTCTTTTCTTGAAAACCTCCAGCAATGGTGTACCCACAACTCTGAAAAGCAAGCTATTCCGTTAGTTATTTGTTCTGTCAAGAAGCTTCTCAGTTCCAAATCAGATCAGTCTCAGAGTAGCTTCCACCCTTTGCTTCTTATCCTGCTCTCAGCTGCTCTACCTCACTGTGGCAGCCCCTCATGTACTGGAAGACACCTATCATGTCACCCCAAATTCTTTTTATTAGGCTAGACCTACCCAATTCTTGCAACCATTCATCTGTTTTAGCTTCCAGACCTTTTATCATTTTTTTGCTCTTCTCTGCACTCTTTCTTTTTTTTTTACCAGAATTGGACGCAGCATTCCAAGTGTGGCCTCACTAGCATAGTACAGAGTGGTACTATCATTTCTCATGATCTTGATGCCTCTGTAGATGCAGCCTAGAATCCATTGACATTTTTTTGCAGCTGCAGCACACTGCTGGCTCATGCTTAAGTGGTTGTTCATTAGGTCACCTAGATGTGTCAGGAATGCAAAACAAAAAAAAAAAAACCCTTGAAATAAAAATAATTGATTTGTGTGTTACCTTGAGAAAAGTAGTTACGTAATATCATCACCCATCACTTCTGTCAATTGTGTAATCAATGATTGATCATAACTACCATTATGGCAACAGCAACATCTTGTGAATGGGTACTGTGTCTGTGGTAGAGGTTTTCTGATCTGATAGCCTTGTCATTTTCTCAAAATCCAGATGTAACTCCAAAGAACTGGTTATCTCTTCAATTCTTTTACCAGCCCTGCCACTCAAAACCCTTTCACTTGAGATGACAGATTTGAAAATTGTCATGTCTTTTCTGCGTGCTGAATATATGTTCTGCCACTGAGTTGTAGTTTACCTCTTCAGTAAGAAGGCAAAAAACTATAGTGCATTTCCTTAAAATGCCACATGTAAATCCTGAGGGAGATTTTTGTTGTTTTCTGATTACCTCCTACTTCCCACAATGCTTTCAGAGTTTCTCTTCACCAATTTAGAATGTTTCTATTAAACCTACCCAGTGGTGGGTTCCTCCCAGTTCGGCCAAGCCGGTAGTGGTGACGATATTACGTCACCGAACCGGTTCTCTTTGTTCGGAAGCTGGGTCCTCCCCCTCCCGCCCCCCCGCATTATTCTTACTATTCGCTGCCTTCTGAGTCCCAGCTGATCGGCTAGAAAGAAAAAAACTTTAAACTCTTGCCGCAGGGCTTCAAAGGGCCGCCCTACAGCTGATTAGTGTTATAAGGCAGTGTGGTGATAGACCAGAGCGCTCGAAAAACAAATGGGTAGACCGGTGGCTCCAAAAACAAATGAGTAGACCGGTGCCTTCAAAAACAAATGGGTAGACCGGAACGCTCCAAGAACAAATGGGTAGACCGGTACAGCTCTGCAAGCAGTTAAAAGCCTGGTAGACCAGTACCTCTGCTAAATCCTAAAGAATTGTCCAAGAATCGCTTTCGCTCAACAATGGAAAGAGAAAAAAATACCAACTAAGGAACAAGTAATCGGCAAAATAATGGATTGTGCCGAGATGAATAAATTAACATTAGAAATTAATGACAGAGAAGATTCGGATTATTATAGCGTATGGGACAAGTGGTACGGGTGGCTAGAGAAGAGGAAATTGAAATAAAAAGGAAAGAGACCAGAACAAGAAATAGTAAAATGAAATAGTAAGAGAAGATGTATTGGGGATGGTAGGAAGGATAAGATGGCAAGGAGAGGATACACGGATAAGCAGGAGACAAAATTTATGTATTTACTAATTTATAGTAAAAGATATATATATATATATATATATATATATATATATATATATATATATATATATACGCTGTAAATGATATGAGAACACAATTCTTTTCTCCTTTTTTATTTATTGCTATGTATTACTATGTATCTGGTCTGCAAAGATTATCTACATATGTATAATATGTAATTTGCATTTATTTCTTTTTCCATACTATGTAACCGGATGGATAAAAATTGTATTATTATAATTTCTTACAATACAACACTTAAAAAAAAAATCCTAAAGAATTGTCACATGACCATCAAACCATGCCCACAAAATAAACCATGTCCACAGAACCGGTAGTAAACATTTTTAGAACCCACCCCTGAACCTACCCAACCTACCTGCATACTTGCTCTTTATTCCTCCTCCTCTGATCTATTTACTGAATTTTCCCATATAAAATAATGGTGAATTGTTTCCAAGTATAATATCCAATTTGCTAAGATGTGTGTGGGGGGGGAGGAGAGTATATCTACAAAAGTTGCTAGCAAGGACCCAACCACAAACAGGGAAAGGCACCGAAAAGGTATGTCCTGCATATTGAAGAAAAGCATAAATCAGAGTTGGAGAGGTCCATTTAGGCAACTGATTCAGAGTCTGCTCAGTTCAGGAACACAGCTTACAGCATTCTAGACAAATGGTGGGCCAAGTTCTGATTAAACCTAGTCAATGAAGAGGGAGCCACTTCTCTGGGTAATGGGTTCCCTGTCAAACTCTTAACCGATCTCCAGGGATGTGTTTCATCTGGTCCTAAAGACTTTAACTCATTCCATTAGATATTCTCTGACTGGTTCTATCAATCTTAAATGTTAATCTTGCCTTTCATCCTGTTCCTCGCTTTCCAAGTGCGTCCCATATCATTTTGCTGGAAAAGATTGAACCGAAATAGGATTTGAGTAGCTTTGCCTTTTTAGTACTTTTTGTGTTTGGTCTCATTATTATTAATAACAGTAAGATAACAATTGGTTAAATGTATATGCTGCCTGAGTTCCAGTGATTCAGGGCAGTTTACAAATTGTTAAAAACAAGAAAACCACACAAAGCAAAAAGGAACAAAGAAGGCATAAATGACAGAACTCAGATGGGAATAAAAAAGAAAAAAGAAAAGCAGGCTTCAACCACACTTGCCAAAAATCGGGGTGAACAGCCAAATTTTCAGAGCCCTTCAAAACGCAAGTACATTGGAGGTTGTTAAAATCTTTGGAGAAAATCTTGTTCTAGAGAGCAGGTGCTGCTATAGGTCATGCCAAATAAACCTTTATCAAAGATTTGCCTTCTTTGATAAAGTGACTAAATCAGTGGATCAGGGAAATGCTGTGGACATACTACATTTAGTCTTCAGTGAGGTATTTGATAGACCACAACCTACTTCTAGTAAGACAGAACAATGTGGGATAGAACCACCACCAGCTGGATTTGCATTTGGCTTACCAACTGTACTGTTTTTGTGCTCCTCAACAAAACTACATCTATGTGGAAGGAAACCTGCAGTGGAGTACCTAAAGGTTTTTTTTCTTGGGCCCAGTGATCTTCAACATCTTCATGAATGACCTAGATGAAGGGATAGAAAGGGGAGCTCACCAAATTGGTAGATATCACCAAGCCAGGAAATGGGGAGTGGGAGATTGCTAACACTGTGGAAGATAGGCTCAACATTCAGAAGGACCTTGACAGACTTCAGCATTGGGCCCTATCCAATAAGATGTAGTTGAATAGTGAGAAAACTAAGGTCCCACACTTATTAGCCAGGAAAAAACAAATGCACAGGTTCAAAATAGGCAGTACTTCTTTCAATACTTGGGCTGTAACAGGGAAGAGGGAGTTGATTTATTTCCAAAGCATCTGAGGGCGAACAAGAAATAATGAATGGAAGCTTGTTAAAAACAGATCCAACCTGCAACTAAGGAAAAACTTTTTGTCAGTGAGAACAATTAGTCAATAGAACAGCTTGCCTCTGGAAGTTGTGGATGCACCATCACTGGAGGTTTTTTTAAAAAATAAATAAATAAATTGGACAACCATTTGTTGAGCTCTGGTGGCACAGTGGTTAGAGTGCAGTATTGCAGGCTACGTCTGCTGATCACCGGCTGCCAGCAGTTTAGCAGATCAAATCTCACCAGGCTCAAGGTTAAGGTTAAGGCTCAAGGTTAACTCAGCCTTCCATCCTTCCGTGGTGGGTAAAATGAGGACCCAGATTGTTGAAGGTAATAAGCTGACTCTGTAAACTGCTTAGGGAGGCCTGGAAAGCACAGTGAACCTGTATATAAGTCTAAGTGCTATTGACCATTCTCTGAACTATCCTTTGTGACCTGATCCTCTTTACATTTCATATGTATATGTATGCCCTTTTCTGCTGTAGTTTTCAGATTTTCACTAAATCTTTATGTAGTCACGTTTGCTGTTTCCAAATTTTTTCCTTCTTATTGAAGTTGTTTACAATTGCCCATTGAACTCCTTTTTCTTTAGAAACTTCCAACCTTCTTAAGGTCCTTTTTCCATCAGTTTCTTCTGCCCACGGAATCCTATTTACCAATGCTCTAAATCCACTTTTGAAAATCCAAGATACAGGTTTGATTAACATTTTAATCTCCTTAAAACCAGCTCCAGCATTATACTGTCCCTTCTCTTTCCATTTCCTCAACTAAGCCTTCCCTATTCCTTTTCTCATCCTGGGAAGGATAAAGCTGTCAGCAAGACAAGTCAGGAATTTGCTGGAAGAAGTACACTTGGCAGAGTTTGTCTCCCAACTGATGTCCAGTTAATTAGGTTTCTCATCAACTGACTTCATGCCTCGAAAGAGTGCAATTTGAATGATTCACATCTTCTCCTTGGCTGGAAAGGTGATAGTAGACACCAACAGCAATATTGTTTCTACTTGTACCATTACTTACTTCAACCCAGTTACTCTCTACAGCATTGCCAAGTTTATTACTTTGGCTTTCTGTGTAGGAACATGTGCCTTTAACATATCCTCTCTCTTCTGTTCCTTTTGAAGAAATTGCTATATTCCAGTCATTCCAGATTTCTCTTACATCCATTTAATCATATCTCTTGCTCACAATCACCTACCTAGTCTAGAACCCACTTTATTTATTTATTTATTTATTTATTTATTTATTTATTGGTTCGATTTATATGCCGCCCTTCTCCGGAGACTCAGGGCGGCTTACAATGCATTAAGCAATAGCTTTCATACGTTTGTATACACCTGCTTAGTAGGGCTTTCAGCCCCCACTAAGCGGTGTTCTTTTTATACAAAGTCAGCTTATTGCCCCCACAATCCGGGTCCTCATTTTACCTACCTCGAAAGGATGGAAGGCTGAGTCAACCTTGAGCTTGGTGAGATTTGAACTCACAGTAATTGCAGTCAGTTGGCAGCTAAGTGCTATTTAACAGCACTTTAGTCTGCTGCACCACCAAAGCTCTATTGATGGAAACGATTCTACTGTCAGAAAGGTTAAAATGGATCAAATTTCTCTCCCCTTTGAGTTTTAGAATTATTTTATAGAATAAAAGATTGCAGTGGGGAGAAATAAACTCAGATATTCAAGGGGACAATTTACTCACTTGCAAAAAGGCACAGCAATTGTGAATCATCACTGATTATAGTTCAGAAAGCATTCCTCTGTGACAGAATTGATCCTTTGATCCAGTATATCAACTAGATGTAAGCCTTACCTAAAATACATGCATTTACTACAATTAATGTCCCTGCATCTGTTTTTGGATACCCTTTCCAGGAAAGAAAACCTTTGCAAGCTGCTTTTGAATTTTGCTTTTTACAAAGGGATGCAGAGAGAGGTTTTCTGTCACTGTTATTCAGTTTCTGAGACAGAGTGGTTCTGCAAGAATAAGAAATCTGGTGACTATTAAAGCTTACTTCCAAAATCCATCTTCAGACGAATCTGAGAAAAGATTCCAGTTTAGGGTGGCCTCTCAGAATTGCAATTATACTCTCTTGTCTTTACAGGGACTCTTCTATAGCACAAAGGGGCTGGCTTTCCTGCAGAGGATAAATAGTTCATAACTCACAACTGCCCTGTTTACAGCTAATGAGATTAAAGTATGCATCTGCTAGGATGAACATCAGTAGACACAGCAAATCAAGTTTAAAAAAGCACGAGCAGGTTTTGTGACATCCAGGCAATTAGCTGAATGGCTTTTTTATTGCTCTCACTCAGCTGTACTGGGCAAGTTCAAGTCACTGTGCAGCCCTAGAGACATAAGGACAAAATGATGCCCTCTCCCATTCCATGTCTAACCAATGACCAAATTGGACTATAAATCTTACTTCAACGCTGGAAATGAAGATCCCCGGAGCGTGCTGCATCAGAATGAATGCTCCTGGGCTGATCTCTGTTCATTTTTGTATAATGTCATTCTCATTTCCCCTCCAAGCAAAGGCAGAGTACAAATAAATGAGAGAGGAAAATTGTATCTTGGGCTCTTTTTATCCAGTAACTTGACTGTTGCCATCTTGTCTGCTGTCAACACAGACAGCTTCTAGCACTGCCATTCAAGCATTGGCTCCTTTAATGTACAATTAACCTGCTGACATAGGCCAGGTAGCTTGCAGTGCTGCCTTGCTGAGTGGTGGAGTTACATCTCAGGTCAATTGGATATTTTCAGGATTTTTCAGGATTGGATTGGTATTAGAGCTCCAGGTATCAGTGGGTCTACAAGGATTCTTTTGCACATCTACCTCACCTTGCTCCAAGCAAAGGCTATTTTTTTTATTATGTAATGTAAAGCATGGGTTCACATTTCACTCTGAAAAGTAGAATTGGGCTTACTGCTCCAAGAAAGTGATTAAAATAAAAAGAGACAGTGAAAATGTGCAAAAGAATCTTTCCAGGCTAGAGGGAATTGAGCATTAGATTGGCATTTACAAGAACTATAAAGTGATGCATTTGAAAAGAAATAAACCCCAAATTTATGTGCATAGAACATAAAGTTGGAAGAGACCTGGGAAGTTTTCTAGTCCAACCCTGTGCTCAAGCGGGAAACCCTATATCGTTTCAGACAAATGGTTCTTTTGGGAAGCCTCCAGTGTTGAAGCATTCACAACTTCTGAAGGCTAGCTGTTCCACTGATTAATTGTTTTCACTGTCAGAAAATTTCTCCTTAGTTCTAGGTTGCTTCTCTCCTTAGTTAGTTTCCATTCATTGCTTCTTGTCCTGCCTTCTGGTCCTTTGGTAAATAAGTTAACCCCTTCATCCTTATAGGATGTAGATGAGATGGAGAATGCAGATGGAGTAGTACCATGCTTTTGGCTGTCCAAGGAAGGAATCTTGATCTCCTTGATGTTATCCTGTAAACAACTCATTCATTGAGCAATAGATGAAAAGAAGACAACTCCAGATTGAGAATAACACCACCAATATTGCAATCATCTTTTACAAGCCTATTACGTAATGAGCCTTGGTGGTGCAGCAGACTAAAGTGCTGTTAAGTAGCACCAGCTGCCTGCAATTACTGCAAGTTCAAATCTCACTAGGCTCAAGGTTGACTTCCATCCTTTCAAGGTAGGTAAAATGAGGACCCAGTTTGTGGGGCAATAAGCTGACTTTGTATAAAAAAGAACACTGCTTGGGGGGGGTGGGGCACGAAAGCCCTACTAAGCAGCTATATACAAAAGTATGAAGGCTATTGCTTAACGCATTGTAAGCTGTCCTGAGTCTCCGGAGAAGGGCGGCATATAAATCAAACCAATAAATAAATAAATAAATAAGTGTTGCTGGGAAATATCAGTGCCAGGACCTTATTGTAATCATATTAATTTTCCTCAAGACTCAAGAGGGAGAAAAAAGGCCAAGGTAGCAATAACTCTATATTCTTAAATCTTTTAAGCTACAATACCTTCTCTTACTCTTAACAGTAATCAAAGTGAAGAAAAGACCCATTGTTTTGAGTAAGCAGATATTTTTGTGAGATTTCTCTTCTAGAATATAGTTCTCTTGTCCAGCAATCTGAGACAAGAAAATATAAGCATAACAACTGTATGTTCTTTTTTAATAATATATTTACTAGAGGTTTTATTGTTCATTTAATTATTTCATCACCAAATAAGAAGAGAGGATTTATTGGAAAAGACTCTGATGTTGGGAAAGACTGAAAGCAAAAGGAGAAAGGGATGACAGAGGATAGGGTGGTTAGATAGTGTCATTGATGCAATGATCATGAATTTTGGCAAACTGGGAGACAGTGAAGAACAGGCAGGCCTGGCTGTGCTATGATCCATGGGGTTGCAAAGAGTTGAACATGACTTAGTGACTGAACAATGAAAACCTCTTTGAGACTTTATGATTTAAGAAACTGAGCACAGGAGTGGACTAAATATTCAAGGTAGAAGGGGAAAAAAGAAAAAAAGTGAAAAACATGTCTCTCATCTTTAGTCAGCTTGGAACTTATAAAATGACAAGGGACAATGGACTCACAGTTCTTGCACAGGAGCCTGTGGCTCTATGACTAAGAAGGTCTTCTCTCACATTCAACTGGTGTGCCAATTGTGCCTGTTCCTAGAACAGGAGGCCCATTAGATGATCCTTGATGCACTATCCACTGATATGGATAAGGCTTACCAACAGCAAATTGAAGATCTTTCTTATTATACAATAGTATGAGGACTTTTAATTATCTCAACTTTGGTTAAGAGACACATTTTGCCCAGCATGGCCCTTGCAGGAAATTTTGAATTTGTGTTGCTGACAATTTTCTGCTTCAGAGAATGGAGGAAAGCTCAAATAGCTCAATTATCCATGACTTAATAGAAAACAACAGGGAAGATTTAATTAAAAGGATGTAGCAGGAACATTGAGAGAAGAAATAGTGTGATGCTGAAGTTCTTGATTTTAAGGGAAACTAAAACTGAATGCTGTCAAAGTGGATTCTCCATGTTAGGAGAATCCAATAGGAAAGGGATTGGAAGATATGTGGAACTTTTTAAAAAATGCATAATACGTACATACGTACATACATACATACATACATATGCAACCTCTCTCCTGTGGAACCCTCCACTTTCCATGGTTTATGGAAGAACTGATTGGTTAAGAGATGTCTAGAATGCTATGGGAGGTCAACAAGGAACACACTTCACTGAGCACCCTTATGTTGTCCACTGATAGCTGTATCGGTGGCCCTGTTTAGGGTGAACCAAGCCTTCTTAAGTTGAAGCTGCTGGGTGGCGTCTTCCATCATCATCTATATTATCAGTATACTGATGATACCCAGCTGGACATCCCTACCAGTGGAAAGCTAAGCAATGCTGTAAACATCCTTGCTTAGTGCTTAGTATCCTTGACACTAAGGTATCAAACTTGCAGCGTCACATTGCTGTCACATGATGTTTCATGTTTTTCCCATTCACGGAGCTGGGATGGGTGTGGCCTGCACATAACGCATCCGGCCCATGGGCCACCAGTTTGTATGAACAAACTGAACAACAGGCCTTGTTTTAACTTTGACAAGAGTGAGTAGCTTTGAGGTTGGGAGTCTAATGGATCTGAACATTTATCATCTTTGATGCTGGATGGGGTAAACTGCTCCATACAGACTTGGTGCAACATCTGAGGTTCCTTCTGGATTTATGGCTTCTGCCTAAGAAGCAGATGGTTGTTTTGGTTAGCAGAGCCAAAACTTTATGTTGTGAACCAGTTGCGCCCATTCCTGGATCCAGAGGCTGTACAATTGGTCACTCAAGTCCTGATCATTTGTTGAATGGATTACTGCAATGCATTTTACATGAGGCTGCCCTTGAAGAATATCCAGAAGCTTCAGCTGGTGCAAAATGCAGTGATGTGTTCTTCTAGAACTGCATGACCCATCTTGACTTTGTGAGCTGCATTGGTTGCCCATTTGCTTCTGGATACAATTCAAAGTGCTAGTTATGAGTTTTAAAGCTTCACATGGCATAGAGACAGGTTGAGGGATGACCTCAGTTACATTTATCCATTCCATCAGGACTAGCAGGAGGGCCATATTGCAGCTCCCATTGGCCAAAGGACTTTGTTTGGTGGGACCCAGGAAAGCCTTTTGTCCCATGGCACCCACCCTCTACAACATCCTCCTCCCCCTGAATGAAATTGGATCCAACCCTAATAGTCTTCCAGAAGGCCTTTAAAACTTGTTCTGCCATCAAGCCTAGCTACCCATGGTAATATGGAGCCTGTTTAATGATTGCATAGAGTGTAAATTTATAATGCATTCTTCCCTGAATAGAATAATATTCTATTATAATATTTGTAACTGTTTAATTGTATTTTAATGAATTTGTTTTAATTATGCTGATTATATCTCACTGCATTCTACTGCTGCAGCCTCAATGCCACTTCCATCCTTAAACAACCTGATATTCTGTCTACCAACAGTTTTCAGTGCCAGCAAAACACCACAAGCTGCCTGTTCCTATAACCATTGGTTCCTGATAATTAGGTCAGGGTATAGCTAATAATGATAGGAGTTCTCTATAGATACCAGTGTTTGTTTACTTCTCCTGTCTCTTTTTCAAACTAGTAGTGTGTGTGTGTGTGTGTGCGCGCGCGCACGCGTGCATGTGTTTCCTTTCCAGAAGTCTAAATCTACACAAAAAACTGCAGAACTTCCAAACATTTCATTTTTAAAATTTAAGATTAGGTAATTAAATGGAAAATTTTGACTAAATGCTGGTCCTCACAATCAAATTGATCAACCCTTCAAAGAAGTGTAAATTTCATTCTAATCTCAGTTTATCTACAGCACTTTCTCATGCACAAAGATTTATCCCCTACCATAACGTAAAAGTAAGACACCCAATAATGATATAAACCAGGGGTGAAATCTACTTACCTTTCCTACCGGTTCGGAAGTGCATGCGCCGTGTGCGTCACATATGCACACTGACCCTTCTGCGCATGCGCAGAGGGTAAAAAAAGGTTACTTCCTGGTTAAAACCAGGAAGTAACAACAACCGGGCGGGTGGGTGGAGCCTTGCGCTGCTGTTGCTACCGGTTCTCCGAATCACCCGCCACTGGTAGCATTTCACCCCTGATATAAACCCCAAAGAAATTTTCAAGCTACATGTTTCCCTGGCAGGGAATATTTCTTGTTGCAGCACTGTAAGAATATTTGCTAACCAAAAACATTCTTCCCCCCAAATATATTGCCTGAAGTTAAATTTCACCATAAATTTCACCATAAAAAGTCACCCCTAATTTTAACGCTGCCTTGATCTTTCTGTCAATAGAAATTCTGTACCCTAAAAAGTGCTGTAAGAAACAATCCTGATTGTAAAACAAATCTAAGGCAACACCTTGAAGTTAATTTTCACAGCAAATTGAACCACAGATCTTAAAGAAACCTAATTCTAACTTCATGCTATAGCATATCCATAGTTTTTAACGTAAGAGTTTACCTAGAGATAATTTCCCCATATCACGAGTATATCAATGCCTAAAAATCACACCAGAACTCCAGAGCTAACATTAGTTAAATTTCACCACTGTCCTCAAGGAAGCCTAAACTTAACCTTATTCCTGCCCATAAAGATTTTGTTATCCCCAAAATTATTTTAAAAAACAATTTCCACAGGAAGATACAAAACAAGAAAACCACAACCCATAGAAACTCATTCTAAATATCATCCATATAAGAAATTCAACTACTGGAAACTGTCAGAGTATATTCATGAACTGGAATAAGACATAGCAACAAGGTCAGCCAATGGGGGCTGTTTGGTGATTCAGACAGCAAAGAGCCTGGGCATGGCTTAACTGTTCTGTATATGAGCTTGAGGGCACTAGCTTCTCCCTCTTCCATTTTGCCTTCTCCATTTTCTGCTTCCATTCTGTGCTGTGTTTGTACTTGCTATTTCTCTTCTCTACAACATGGAAAAACCTATAAGGGTATTGTATGCCTTATGTGTTATGTATATAAAGACATTTGAATCCTGCATAATAGTCTGCTTGTGTGTGCTGCAACAAACTCTGACAGCCCTATGGCCCTTTACTTTAATTTTCACCCATGGTGAATCCAGAATTGCTTAACCTAAATGTTTTCCTAGAGGTAATCCTACTGTATTGTGAATGTAGCTCAAATCATAAAAACACCTCAAAGCTAATCTCAGAATTAGATTCTACCAGGGGTGAAATGCTCCCGGTTCGGCCTGGATCACCCGATCTGGTAGCAATGGCGGCAGATGATTTGGAGAACCGGTAGCAAAAATCCCTGTGCTCCCACCACCACCACCATGCCCAGCTGAGCCGCACGATCATCAGAGGCTTTTTTTAAAAAAAACTTTTAAAAGCATTTTTTCTACAACCTCTTTGGCCAAAAAAAAAATGCTTTTAAAAGAAAAAAGAAAAAAAAAAGACTGATGATTGCGTGGCTCAGCTGGGATCTCAGAGGCTTTTCAAAGCATTTTTTCCTGCAACTTCTTCCGGGGAAGAGGTGGTTAAAAAAATGCTTTGAAAAGGCTCTGATGATCCCAGCTGTGTTCCTGATCGGCAGAGGCTTTTCAAAGCATTTTTTAAATCACCTCTTCCCTGGAAGAGGTTGCAGAAAAAAATGCTTTAAAAGTCTCTCTGACGATCCCAGCTGAGTTGCCTGATCTTCAAAGAGAATTTTAAAGCATTTTTTTCTGCAACCTCTTCAGGGGCTTTTCAAAGCATTTTTTTGCATTTGCAGAAAAAATGCTTTGAAAAGTTAAAATAAAAAAAAAGTTGGCCACGCCCACCATCACATTACACCCCCTCACCAAGCCACACCCACAGAACCCATAGTAACAAATTCTACATTTCACCCCTGGATTCTACCATTGACTTAGAAAGGCTAATTCTAAAGCCTAACTCTTAACTGTAACCCTTGCAGCAAGAGAAGCTGTTTATCACCATATTTAGTGACAGAAATTTCTACATGCAATTAATACTAATCTCTAAAACTAATCCCAAATCCAAACTGAACAATAGACATCCAGGAATCACAATCCAGACCCTAACTTAATTACATAGCTAACCAATCTTTTTTAACCTAAATGTTTGCGGAATGGCAATTCTACTGTAACATAAAGAGTAAAAACTCACCCAATTGAGATTTTCCCTTCATGCCATACATTGACATTTAACCAGAGACCTCAAGGAAACCTAATTTATCCTTCCTTCATCCTGTTGCAAAATTGAAATGCTTTACTACAAAAGGGACCTAAGGAAAAAGTCCAGAGGAAAAATGAAACCAAATAACCCTTAATAAGAAAAGCCTAGTGTAACATTTCTAGGAAACTTATACCCATCAATATAGCAATAGAAACTCTTTACAAAATTCATATTTTGCAGGCAATCCACTCAAAATATGAACAGTCCAGGGGCCAATCACCAAATACTCCTACAAGTTGGTCTGGCTCATAAAGCTGAGAGTCAAGGATCAGGAGCACAGGTCTGACAATAGCAGGTTATTTCCAGGCTGATGGCTGTTCTGAATTATACATAGCTGCAGATGTGGTTCAGTTAGGGATGTTGGCATCCTTGCTTCTCGAAGTGGATCACCTCTGTCCTGTTACCAATGCATCATAGGGCTAAAAACCCAACCAGGTTCTGGGCATCATCACCCAAGTCTACTTTCACCTGTTTATGCTGATTAACTGCCTCACTAGCCTCATAAGGCCAAGTGCCTGCTAACTCCTTGAAGGTAGAAATCCAGTGGATCAGGCCCTTTGGTCTGACTCATAGGTGTCACATAATCAGAGTAGATCGTAACAATTAGAGGAAAAGGAACTGGGCAGGTTTGGCTTTGAAAGGAATGGGAATATGATAGTACTTTTCAAATACCTGAAAGGATGTCGCATCAAAAAAGTTCAGGAATTATTCTCTATCATTTTAGAGTGTATGGCATAGAACAATAGATTTAAGTTAGAGAAAGGCAGTTTCTAATTAACTTTTTCAAATTCCTCTTAGTAAGGGGTTGTGTTACTAGAATCTATTATCCAGAGCCGCTGTAGATTCCAATTCATTGGATATGTTGAAACAAAAATTAAACAGCCATTTATCTTTAACTTGGATTTTTTTAACTGTGTAGGGGGTTGAGTTCAACTGCTTAAATTGTCTTTCCAATTCTATGATTAAATTAACTTACACTAGCACTAGTACTTATATATTTTTATATCTTTTCTTTTCAGAACTGCAAAACAGTACTATCCACTTTTTCAGAACACATTTTCTGCATAAGTAGGTTATGCTACATGATTTTTAAGGAGTCCCTGGGAAGTGACATTTAAAATCATTACCATTCTGATTTGGAATAAAATCTACATTTCTCTTAAGGTTTTCAAAGTAATTTTGTGGAATTAACAGACTGAAACTAACAGCTGTCAGAAACTAAAAGGTTGTTTACTTTGAAGCTTTGAGATCAAGTTATTCTGAAAGATCCTAATTTAATTTTCTAGCATCTATGTAGTCAAAATAGAAAACAACCTGAAATATGGGCAATGCTTTAAAAGGACAAAATCATGGTTTTAAGACAGTTTAGTTCCCAGTGAGTTAGACATTCAAATCTAGGCCACTTAAGGGTTCAAATAATGTCTTCAACCCACTCTCAAAAATCTGTTCATAAGAAATGCCGAGTTTCAAAACATATTATAGACTATTCATAAGAGTATAAAATGAATGCTAATAAATTATGCTGGGATATTCTGAAGGAGAAGTTTTGTCTATAGTCTTAAGGCAGACCTAAGTCATAACACAGGTTTCATCTGAAGTTAACTCTCTCTTCAATGTATGGTAGGAAATGAAGACCAAGAAACCATCTTATTTACTCAGATTACCCCCAAGAGACGTCCATAGCATTCTCTTCTTATTGCTGTCCCCCAGAAGATTATTGCAAAGTACAGAAACTTGAATAGATGACAGTCCCTCTGAATTTTTACAACTGAAAGTGCATTTGAACCTGGGTCTTCCAAGTGATATTGCCCAAATGCATCCTCCAATATGTATCTTCCCTGATTGGAATGAGATGATTTCATGGGTTCTATTGGCAAGAAACTGATACTGTGATAACTTTCAGGTCTGGCAGGATCCCAAGCACTGGAGAGAATACAGAGTTACAGTGGCTAGTTGAGAAATTGGGAACAAACTGAGAAGTTCTTGGAAAGTCTCCTTATTTTATGGAGGTGCAGAGGAAATAAAAAAAGGACATACACCATTCAATTGACCAAAATATTTTACTTTAAGCTTTCAAGTTTAAGAAAACCAAAATCAGGGGCATGTCAACAGCCCTCTCCAAAGCTATCATACTTATCTAGCAACTAACAATAATTTTGAAATTTAAAGAAACACATACTTGCCAGAAATGCATATAAAATAACTTTCTATCAACGTAAAAAATCATTTAGACATCATCTATGCATTTCAGCTTTGAATTAAATATTAAACAAAGGTCTAAACTTCAGCTTGTTGTGCCCTTTTTTGATACAATTCTATTTTACATTCCCCTCTCACCCTAAGGTGCAATTTTACAACAGGAAGCAGAACAAACCTTTTCATGAGCATCAAATTGTGCTTTTATTGTTTAGCTTTCTCTGTGTTCTTGAATAATCCAGTGCAATCAATTTCAGCAATATTCAGGCTATTTGCAAGCTACAAGCAAAACATGTAGCTTAACTACAGCAACTGAAATAGACTCAACGTTTTCTCTGCTTATCTGTTTGATTCAAGAAGGAATTCAACAAGGTGGTGCCACTTTAGCACTGCCAAGGTCATCCACCTTTCCACAGATAAGAATTTATCTCTAAGTTACAGAAGAAATGCTACTTTTAAAAAAGCTATCCTATTTTGAACTTTTATTGAGAAAAACTTAAGGATTTCTATTAGTCAGTAATGAACATTTCCAAACATGTTTTTTCTGTCATTACCCTGCCCTATTCTTACCCTTGTTTCCTTTTCTGGAAATGTTATGCTTATGCTATAATACAAATATACCAGTTTAATAAATAGCTTTTTGCAATAGAAAACCTGTAAAAAAAAACTCTATTGGTTGAAAACGATCTATCTTCTTTCTGTATTTAGGAGACAATTTAGGAATTTCAGGTGTTCTGCTGGATTTGGTAAATCTATGCTAATCAACCATGAATTTCTTCAATAATGTAGCAAAGTATTCCTTAGGGCTATTAGCTTTGCTGCCAAGAAAGTGCAATTGAGAAAGAATCCTATAAAAGTGTTTTGAGCCCTCTTCTTTAGGAAAAGGACAGTGGAGCTGTCGAAGCATACTTGACAGATTTCCTTCTCACAAAACCTTCATTTATTCACCAGCTGTGACTGAGGGCCCTTCTTTCCTTTCTATACCTTTGAACTTTAAGAGGCTTCCTAAAAAACTACAAGTATCAATAAACCCTGAATAGCAAGCACTGGAAATTTATAACTGTTTTAAACTGAACTCATTTTTAAGAACTTTTTCAAGAACTTGGAGTGTTAACTGAGTGCTAACTGAAGTACTTTATTCTCAGGTAACTATTGAAACCATCATTTCTACTGCAGTTATTGCTACTCATCATCAATAGCATAAATTCCTACCCTTGCCCACCTTCCCAAAATCTGATTCCATATATTTATATTTTCTTCTGGTTTGCATTTATTTCTTGGGATTTTTATCTTGATTGAAAATATTTTTTAAAAAAATCTATAGTTTCAATATAATTTTAGAAAAATACTAACTCCATATTCTGTATATGCCCAGTTTCAGGGGAAAATAAAATTCCGAACTGCAGATTCATAAACCTCTATGTTTTCCAGTAATTGTTTTGCTACCTAAAAAGTTTTCCACAGAATTTTTGGATTGTACTATTAAGAAAAGGTAAATATCCAATATTACCCTTGCAAGAGTACTTTCCTGCTTCTTCCTTTGCTTGGCAGTCTTCCAAACAGGCTAGAAGGAAGAGGCCTTCTGCTTTGGGATTGCTACAAATCAGGAGCTCTCCATTGCCAATGCTGCCCTCCTAAAAATGTTTAGACTTTCTTTGCCTCCATTGCCGTCACCTTCCTTCTTCAAGGAAGGTCTCAAAATATTTCTGAGGAATCTTGTGAGAAGAAGAGATCATGAAAGCTATGTATCCTGGAAGCCATTTCTGCCAGCACGAAGTTGCCAGTATCCAATTTCTTTAAACTAAAATGCACCAAATAGAATGGAAGGATTTTTCCTTTTTAAAGACAATTTAAAAAAGAAACTGATTAAGACTTTCAGGAAAATGGCTCTCATACTACCTACATTAAATTGCTTCAATTCCATTCCTTTTAGTGAGGTTTTGATCAGCTAATTGTGTGCTACAATATAGCTATTTTTCCTGCACAAGAATACCAGATTAGTCCTCATTACTTCCATTAAATTGGGAACAGAACTTGCAGACAATGAAACTTCAAAAAACGTAAGATAGCATGGAAGCAATTAAGTATCTATTATTGTTCTGGTGTCGTTGGACATCATCTTTCAGACTTCATCTTTAAAAATTGCAGACACACATTAGGCAGATAGAAAAGAGATTTTCTTTTATGAAAGGCAGTACTATTTTATGACCTGACTAAAACTTGGTAACATTAGTCTTATTTAAGCAGTTAAGAGAAATACAGGAAATGCTCCATTCTGGCTGAATAGAGGCACTGAAGACAAGAAATCAATTGCAAGGCAACCAGGTGGGACACACCTGGCCATAAGTATCTGCAACATAGTAGCTGGTGAAATTTGCATCACTAACATAGGGTGCTGGCTGGTAATAGCAAGTGACGTTATTAGCATTAGGGATGATGTTTTGCTCCACAAGAACTCTGAGGGCCAAAAGGGAGATCAAGTTCAGGGTCTGTCTACGTTCATGCCCCATGAGGCATACGGTGCTCTCATTCACCACTTTCCTCAAGGTCATTAGGTAGTCATATTTGCTTCTGTCCTCTTCCGCAAAGTGATTTTGCAGGTAGGTTTCCAATTTGCGCTGCTGTTCCAGAATATCTGGGAAGTCTATGAAGAACCTGGAGCACATGTAGCGCTCCAAGGTTTTGATTTCCTCTTTGTCCATGGGCTTGAAATCCCTCACAAGAAGGTTGCTGTATTTCAGGAGCCCGCCTCCCCTAATTTCCTCAGGGTTCTTGGTAGTTATCAGTCTGTTCTTAAGATGAAGAAAGGCTGCCTCAAAATCACCATACATACTTTCCCCAATGACAGTTGGATGGAAATGCTCCGACATTGGGTTTGCTGAGCACTCGTAATAAAAAAGCAGGGAGTCTAATATTATTTGAAAAGAATCCACACTGAACTCAAATTGCCGCCGTATACGATCCACAAATTTGAGCTCTACATTTCTGCCATGCCTGTTAGAAAGAGATATTAAGCTCCAACGGTCAATTTCAGTGGATACCTTCACCAACTTTTCTATATATACTTCCTTAAGAGTCATGGGAGTAATCTTGAGTTTGTTCACACCTTCAGGCAAAAAATTTAAAAGGGACTGCAGCACCACTTCTTTGACCAACTGGAACTCAGTCTCACTTGGGAGGGACACCTGAAAAACAAGATCTAGATCTTTACAACCCAGCCCATTATCTTTAACCAAGACATGACCAGCTGCAGAACCATTCAGTCGAACGTCGTGCACTAGAATGCTTGCTTCTTCCAGCCTGCTCCGAACAGTTTGTATGATCTTCTTCAAAGTTATCTTCAGAGTTGGAAAATTGCCCCGTCCATGAATTGGCACCACTTCCGATAGGATCTCATGCAAGCGACTGACCTGTTCCCAGTTTAGTACACTGCAAGATGTGGAGCCAGCCTTTGGTTTCTTGTCTGCCATTGTAGATTAATGTTTGAACTACAAGGGAAGAGAATATTGAAATAAGATACACCCTCTTAGTACAATTAAGCAAATTTGAGATCTTACGATTGATTGGGAATGTTCTTCATGGAAAGGAATAAGAATCTGGATGGAATATTACTAGCATTTTATATTTGCTATAGTCTAAACTGGTTCACTGATTCTTTACACTCAATTCATTACAATTGTGGTTCTCTGTGCACATTAGTTTCTCCAGCAACTTCACTATTTCTCAGAATGCTTGAAATTCTCACACTGTTTTTGTTGGGAGGCAAGAAACCCTCAAGAGAAAACTTTGCATCCGAGATGCTCTTATTTGTTAGATCAAAATTTATGTGAACATATTAAAAACTATTTTTCCAGCTTCCCCTATTCATGGCAGCCTTTTTGCCCCTAAAAAATTAGTCTGGGGACCTCTCATCCTACCTTGATACAAGGAATGGCTGGGAAAAGGTATATTAGATCTTTTCATGAACAGAATTAAGTTCATGAGATGTTGCCTCTGTTAAAAGTTTGATTACTCCCTTTATCTGTATCCCAGAATCTACCCAACTTACCACTTTTCTCCCACATGGTAAAATCATTTTAATGGGATTTAAAGGATTTCATGTGAAATAGAGAAATCCACTTATAAAAAACTGGTTGCATCCTTTAAATCTGAGCCAAACCATTTAGCCTTTCTTTTAAAGAATTTCTAGACTGTCTTGTAGGACAGTGTCCTCTCTAGACAATTAATAAAGAAATACACATTACAAAAATAGCTAACTGTTAACAAGCATTTTCAGCCGGTCTATTACAAGCTTCATTAGATAATGCTGGACACAACAATTACAATGTCACACTTACCCACATACCCTAAGTTTAATTATTTGAATTTAGGTGGGTAGAAATACACTGGTTGCCTTGTTTTAGAGTTACAGAATGGCACAGAAAAGTCTGTACAAGAAAAGGTTTCAACCATAACACAACTGCACAAAGGGGATCATAAGAAGTAAACTGGATTGCTCTAGACAGAAAGAACAACTTTCTTCTTAACCCTCACCTGATATATATGGTTAGACAATTTGATTTCAATAGAAATGAGCCCTGAACCCAAATATGTTTGTATCCTTCCCTTCTACCACCACCTTCGTTTTCAGAAGATTATCCTTGGAGGAGAAATAATTTTGCTATTACTGTTAGAATACTGAAAATCAGAAATTCTTGCTGGTCTCCAAATCCCAGGGCAGTGCCAGCTAATTTCCATATGAATCAAATGTGTAGACAAAATACCCGCTTTCTGTTGAGACTGAGAAAAATTTGTCCCATGTCTGCTCTTCTGCCACATTACTTCAACACCAGTAGCAGAGGAATGCAGCACATACTGCATGGTATTCACTGAAGTCATGCTGCCTACATGTGCCCCTTCTTGTCTTCTCTCTACTTACTAGTCACAGTAATTCTCAAGGTGGGCATCAGCTGGCTGGTGGCAAGAGGGACAAATTCCAACAATAAGACTTGGCTAAATGAAAAGCAATGTATCAGGAAAGGTGCTATTTGTATGCAGTTCCCTTAGGAAAGAAACATTGAACACAGCATCTTATCTGAGATATTTTCTTATTTAGAAGACTGGACAAAAACCAAATGTCTAGTGCCTCCTTAGCAGAACTGCTTAGACTAAAAATGAAAGTGCCATTATATTCCCCATTATGTGTGGCCTAAGGAGGCCAAATAACGTAGAATCTTAAGTAACAGACTTCCAATGGGTCCCATTGAAACACTAGACATGTTGCCCCTCAAAAATCATATAGGAAAATTGTCTCAATGTATTCAAGGCAGCATTAGAAAACTAAATATGGAAAGCAGCAACAGAAAAGGAGTTAAATCATTTGAGATTGCATAAGAAATATTATTTGAATAGCTCTTATTTCACAGTATTTATCTTTATATAAGAAGCACATCAATGATATACTATATAATTCAAAGGGTTACTATAAAATAGATCAATGTTATGAAGTATTTTTCAGGAATCTCTATGCTCAGCAGCAATGCTGAGACATCGCTTCAATATACAAACCTATTTTTAGGCTGTATATCCATCAAGGCTACTACTATATTACTAGATGGTAGTATTTCCACAGAGACTTACACTGAAGTTTTTCTCAAAACTGCTAAACAAGAATGCTTTAATCTGGAGTTACAAAGATCACTGGAGCCGTTCACATAAAAGGCATGTGTTTATTTTGTAGAGCACACTCTTCCCGTAAAACGGTTGGATTGAAATTAATGCTTGGTAGAGTCATTCTGCTCTGCAGCTTTCCTAGAAAGCTGATCTGAGATGCTGCGATGTCAAGGCAATGCAGACGGAACAAAATGTAATAAAGATGACCATGCTCATTCTTTATTTTGGAGAAGAGCCTCTGCTGGATCATCCTGCTTTCTATTTACAGAATGCTCAATTTGAATCCAACCCATTCATCTGAAGCAGCCTAATTACAAGGTATTTTTCATGCAGGAGTCATCCTGCCTCATTCACAGAATGTTAAAGGTGCCCTGCAAGCAAGGGTAACTACTACAATCTATTTTTTAAGCTACTACATATACAAAAGAAAAGGAAAAATAAAATAGTTGCATGATAAAATTGAACAATAGCTGCAAGGAATTTAGGAGCTGTCCATCTCAAAGCACCCTTCATTACAGGCATCTGGCATTGGCTGGAAAATCTGAAGTTCACATGTCTGGATTAGAAAAGGCTGTTGTAGAAGACTTCTGTTTAATAATGTTTTCTAGGTTCTTGTTTCACAAGGCCAGAATCTTGTGCAGGATACAACATGGACAGAAGAGCTCTCTAGAATAACCTCGGATGCTTGGAAAATGGAAGGCTATTTAAAAAGCAGCCAAGAGAAGGTAAGTGACTAGACTCCTATCACTAGCTCGAAAGGACTCAAAAAGTAGTTGTTTCTGATAAACCAAGCTGAGAAAATAACACTCACCAGATCAAGAAAAGTAGGAAGCGACCAAATAAGTGAACAACAACAAAAGTTAACTTATCACTGAAGCCCATGGTATTTCAGCAACAGGTGTGGCTGTTAACACCCACTTAGTAACTGGCTTCTGACAGAAACATCCAGCTGCCTCAGTTCTCCCCAGGGAAATTGGCGTAAACAGTCATTTTACCCAGCTCTCTCTCTCTCTTCTACTAAAGAAGCCAAGGAAAAATCGTTCAAAGCCATTCTCCTTGGAAAAGTCTACCAATTAATAAGAATTGCTGCCATTTTTTTTAAAAAAATAATAATCACGCAGGTAAAAGACGCATTGCAACTCAATCCACATCCCCAAATCACACCGGAGCCTGCTTCTACGCGAACTACGCCGCTCAACCCACGCAGCTCCACGCATTACATGCTGAAACGCGTCGGGGAGATGCGCGCTACCTTCCGGGCGCACCAAGAGCCGCCACGGATGCGGGGAGACGCGACCCGCTGGCCCAGAGGTCGAACCCGAAAAGGGACGAAACCTAAAGCGGCTTTGGGACATCAGAACCAGGTCTCCATGCGGGTTTCACTAGAAGGGCGGCCAAGGAGGAGCCCTTTTGTCTGGTCCCCCAATGTCGCTGCGAGAGCAAATGCTTTTTGTGCTGCCACTGTTGCTGGCCGGACTTTATCGCGGAGAAGTTTCTAAGGTCCTTCCGCTCCCGGGGTTGGGGGGGCTCAGATCTAAAAAACCCTCAGCATTTTGCACACAAACCTCCGTTTTCCAACTAAGTCGGTGAGCGGGAAGGGCGCAAGAGCCTCCGCGACGCTGGACCCTTCACCTGCGGTGGCAGCTCGGCCGTTCCGGTCTCTTCTTGCAGCTTAGCATTATTTTTTTTCCCCCTCGCGGATTCATTTATAAGCCCCGCCCTCGGACAGACCACGCCCCTTCAGGCGGAGCAGCGAAAACGGTTTTGTCTCCTACGACGGTCTAAAGTTTAGCGAGCCGAGTGGGAATGTCTAAAATCATGAAAGTTGGAATCAAGAGCTGACTGCAAATACTTTCGGGTTCCCTAATGGGTAGGCCCCGTCTTGTTTAAAAATAAATAAGTTGCTGTCTTAGAAATTATGCCCCGGAGATATTGCAAGAATTGGAGCCATTCATGAACCAAGATACAAACTCATTTTTTCAGAGTCTAAAAGGTTCTCTTCTGATTTTTGTTCCCCGGCATTGGATTTCTTCAGAAACTTAACTCCCTGGTGCATTTGCACCATAGCAAACGCACCATAGCAAACAATGTGGCCAGATACCTTGCCTAATGGATTCATGTATCATCTTGAATAGCAGCTCATCGAATAAACCACAGCTGAGTTCACATCTGATATGTAATGGTTTGCAAATCATAATTTGGCTTGTTTAAATACCCAATTGTGGCATATTTAATAAACCATGATTAAACCAAACTTGGCTTATTGCAACTTGGGAACTGTCCTTTGTATTTTTTTTATAGTTTGTATTCCATTCCGATTGTCGTTATAAAGTGTATAAAGTATAAAGTTTACTTAACACTTTGAGTATAAGTGTACTACATGTGGAAAGCCAAATGTACCTTCCTAACTTTCCACTGGGAGAAATAAGCACAAGTCTCTCTGGATTGGTAAGGATCCAGCTGGAGTCCAGCACAGCCAGAGAGATCAAAATGGACATAGATCCAGTTAAATGGTGAGTGCTAATCCCTACTTAAAGCTAGATGGGGTAAGGAAGTTAATGATAGGGGGATATGAATTACAGTGGTGGTGGTGTACAGGTTTTTGAGGGGGAAGACCATCTCTAACATATACAGTAATAGTAAATCTGTCCTAAGTTTTTTGATTCTGGGGGTGATCGGTTACTGAAAGAGCTAATTAAAGCAAACAGATCTCGTGGTTGCAAGGTTAAAAATGTTTTTGAGAGGTCAAACTCCCACAGTAAAACTAACTTCTCATATTCATAGTTCACTGCCTCAAAGCAGAAACCCATTTCACAGGAAGGGAGAAGTGAGTCAAAAAAAGATAAAAATTGAAAATAGTTCATAAAAGGCCCCCTTGGGACTCCCAGATTTGGCTAGTTCAACAGGAATTTATTGTGCAGGAAAGGCAAACAGGAAAGTAATTTCAAGATAGTGAGGAACTTAGAAGGTTTGATGATTCATTAAATCGTTTTTATACTTTTAAGTGTTTTTTATAAATTAAAACTCGTTTCACAGAAACGCAATCATTTAAAGAATTGAAAACACAAAATAGTACATGAAATAAAAAAAATAGCAAGGCTTAAGGAGCAGCTTTTCCACAACCAAATCATTCCTGTATTCATAAAAGGGTAAATAAAAGGATAATTTTTTAAATGAGTGGGAGTAGAAATAAAGAACTTTGGAATAAGCTCAATACAAGCTTGCATAAGCCTGGAGGCTCCTGAAAATTTGAGTTCTTCAGAAAATTTTAGGATCAGAGCCTCTTTGATAAGGTTTTTAAGAAGAGAAAAACTAGAGTAGGAGAGTCAACAGCCAAGCTGTTTTCTTCTTGCCTTAAAGAGATTTTGCTGTTTACTTGGTTTTTGAGATGCGTATTTAATACTGCAAAATCTGTACATTTGGGTAGTCCAGCAAAAAGATATAAGCCTAGGAAAATAGGGTGATTGATGTTAAACGGTACAATTTTAGAGAAATGATTATAAAATGGGGCTATGAAAAATCTAATGGGCAGAATGATTTCTGGGGTGAAAAAGAAGAAGATTCTTCTATCACTGCTTTGAACTAGGCCAATTAAAATGCACTGAGCTGAAAATGAGAAGGACGGGAAAAACAGATATTTGCATGGAAGCAAGAACAGAACAAAATATTGAAATGTAAATCATTTTACAGAAATGACAAAAGTACAGGGGGATGTGGATGAAACTGAGAAAAAAGTTTATTTTGGACGCTTGTGAGCAAACTCATGAAACCAAATCCTTAGTTGCTGGAACAGGTGTTGAACAAAATAAAATCAGAAAGCATGTTTCTGTGAAAAGACTGCTAGCTTTATCACCAGTGTGGGCTATTAACCACTTATCATCCATTCTGTCCTTTGAAAGTAGAATGGAGATTTCCGTTCAAAGCTAGACCAAGATTCAAGGTTCTCGCTTCTAATGCATGAACACTTTTAAACCGTTAACCCTTTTGCTCCTTAATCCTTCCATTTCATGAGCTTTTAAAAATGGCATGTTTTTGGTCCTTAGCTCTCCAAGATCCATATTGCAAAAAAAGCTCAAAATTATTGGCCCTACCTATACAGGGGGCTGTTGAAATATCATATGGCCTGGAGGTTGCTCATTCTGTATTAAGTTATTGCCATTGTTTAATTCTGGTTTACATTAAAATATTGTCCTTTATAAATCATAGTTTATGTTTTAATGTGATGTGTGAATGTACTCTGTGATTAATCATTCTTAGTTCATTTTGAAATTGGGAACTCTAATCTACTTACTTGAAGATCTTTCAATCATGTTTGATTACAATTCATTCCACTATACTTAAACTGGCACATAATGATGTCAGTTTTAATTAATGATTATTCTTTCATTCACTGTCCAAGTAACATTCTGGAAGATTGATTGGTGTTTTAAAAGACTTGACTTTTCCACTAGCCTTAGGTTAAACTGAGTACCATATTTCCTAATGCATAATGTGTCATGGACTCAATACTAGAAAAGTGGATAGGATCAAAGATGGCAATAGAAGAGAATACATGTAGTTGAGGTTTGAACTATGGAGTCCTTGTGCTCTCTGAGCTTGGTTGTTTGTTGGCTTGTTTCATTATGTAACATTATGTATCTTAGCAGTGGTGGGATTCAAATAATTTAACAACCAGTACTCTGCCCTAATGATTTCTTCCAACAACCAGTTCACCAAACTGCTCAGAAAGTTAACAACCGGTTCTCCCGAAATGGTGCGAACTGGCTAAATCCCACCACTGAATCTTAAGTAATCTCATTAGTGCTAGTGAGTGTAGGGTTTGCTCCCTGTTTATGTAGTCTGCCAGTGTTGGTAGAGGTATGGTTTTCTTCTTGGCAGTTCCTTGAGTAAAGTATTGTCTATCGATGAATTATTGATTATTGATCTATTGATAATCTATTGATCTATTAATGACTGGTAGCACAGTGATTAAACTGCAGTATTGCAGGCAAACTCTGCCCAAAGCCTGAAGCTTGATCAATATGGGGTTCAAAGTTGACTCAGTTTTTCATTCTTCTGAGGTCAGTAAAATGAGGACCCAGATTGTTGGGGGCAATATGCAAATAATTCTTATTTGTAAACTGCCGAGAGAGTACTGTAAAACACCATAGGGCTGTAAATAAGCGTAAATGCCATTGCTAATGCTATTGCTAAAACTTGATGAGATGGTGCACAAAAAGTAACTCCGGCATTTGGAGTACCAATGGGAATGATGACTGGTTAAACAGATTTATTTTGAATACATGGTTTATGCATAAATCGGTTCTTACATATACATTCCAAGAAATTAATATAAATCTAAAAGCATGACTGATTTGTTATGATGAATGATTGTGGCTATTAGAGTCAAGGAATTGTTATAGAATGTACTAATTGCTATAGAAATGTACAGAATTGTATAAATAAAAGTCGCTTGGTGGGATGATCAAGTGAAAGAAACTGTGGATGAAGAAAAAAAGTACATAAATTGATTGTTGCAAAAAGGAGAAAAGGATAACATGCAAAATGTGCACATAGAGGAAAACATAGTTGCAAAAACCGTTAAACAGAGCAAGGAAGGATTAAAAATTAAGAGAGAATATAGGAGAATTTTAATGAAAAAAAAATAGAAGGGGGCTAAACAACCGCTAGTAGTTGTACCCAACCTTTATGACTTGACAGCCCGGGCAGGGAGAGGGGAACCGGCCCACTGCTCCATTTTGGTAAGTATCATAATTAGTATTACATGCTTTCACTTAGTGTTGACATTTCAGATATTTATATTTTTTGAAGCTGCTATCTGAAAAAAAGATGGATTTTTGTACCTTACTTACAGATCAGCACTGGGAAATGGCTCAACTATTCAGTGATCTGCAGAATTAAATAATATAGCTATGGATGGCTTTAATTCCATTTACTGTAGAACTCTATATATATGTCTGTGAATATATGCCCTATATGGTTTTGTTTCTTTTTTTAGCTTTCTCTTTTCTTTTTATGTCATAATTTTGGATATTCATTTTGTTTTATATATTTAAAATGATTTAATTTAAAAAGCAGGAAAAAAGAAAAAAATAGTCTCTAAGCACAGAACAGAACATGGTAATATATCTAGGAATATCTGCAATATTTTTTTTAAAAAATAGTTATTATTTTCACTATACTAGGATATCCACATCCATATGGAGCTCCAGTTTGACTGTGTATAGTTATTATTACTGGAATTTTCTGAGATCTTTCAACAATTGGTGAAAATCTAGTCACATCTGGGAAAATAAAACAGTCACCAGAACATCTTAAAAGAAGCACATGTGTATCAGTAGTTCAGGGGCATGAGGAGTCTTCAAATTCTAGTGAGGCAGAAGTAATTTATGTAAACATAGAAGAAGTTGGAGTCAAGGTGCACACTTGCCTTTTTCCACATATAGAAGGAATTGGTTAAAACACTGTCTGGACCTAAAAAAGGATTTATTTTGAGAACAAGCATCCTTTTGTCAGTTAAAGACTTCCTCAACTTTTCCCATAATATATGCCTAGAAATAGATTAGAAAGTTGCTCTTAAGCAAAAAAACAAAAAACAAACCAAAACCTCACAAGATTATGTTTTAGTCATCAGAAATTTTTTCACAAGGTGGAGCAAGTATATAATTTTGTGTCTCCACAGAATTTACTAAAGTTAGGAAAAAGTATGGAAAATATTTAGATGCTGCTAGAAAGTTGATGAGTAGCAACTGGTTCATTTTAAGGGAAGAACATTTTAGAAAGAAAAATAGCTGGATGTAGTAGTAGTTTGTCCTGTTTGTACATGGAAGTAATAAATCAGGAGAAATACAAAAATAAGTTGAATGCAGTGGGAATGGGGTATTAAGAAAAAGATAACACAAAAATAGATTCTGAATGAATGTTGATTGAATACAAACATAAACAGCACAAAACAAATACTGTATATTGAGGTGATTTGGTCATAGAGAATGAATAAGAATCACATCATAAAACAAATCTATGAAGAAGTAAAGGGGTTGAAAGGAGGACAGAAAAAGTCATGATTTGATGATGAGTTTTTTTATCCAAAAAGCAGTGTATGATTCAATGCAGGGGTGAAATTCACTTACCTTCTCTACTGGTTTGCAAATGTGCGCGCGCTATGCGTGTGCTTGCTTCATTCACACATGCCATCATCCACGCATGCGCAGAGGCTGAAATCATTGCAAAAAAGGGTTGCCATGACATCTGCGCGGGTGGGCGGAGCCTCCCGCAGCCGCCACTACCGGTTTGCCCAAGCCGGATAGAACCGGCTGAATTTCACCTGATTCAATGTATATAGTGTATATAGTATATAGTGGAAGGACGGTGTGTGCCAAGTTAGGAAAGTACAGATCTATAGTAAATAGTGTTTATGTAAACCAGTTTTAGCTGTGGCTTCTTTTCCTTAATTTGCTTCAGAATTTTGTACTCCTTTTCTGAACTGCATCTAACATTGCTTACCCCCAAAATAATACAAAATAACATCACTTTGAGCCCATTTTCGAAAATAAACATTGATAAAGAACAGCACCCCTAGTGGAGTCATAAATTAGGCAATTGCGTTCTTGACATTAAGATTCTCCATTTATCGACCATGTTTATTTAATTCACCCAATGTTACCTTTTTCCTAAAGGCCTCTTTACTAGCCAGGGCCGAGATGATCTCGGGTCACAATACGAGTGAAAACAATTATATTTTGTTTTCCCTTTTAAATGGGAGGAGGAGGTGAGGGCGGGGGGAGAGAGAAAAGATCTAAACCAATGTTTCTTAAACTGGGCAAGTATAAGACGCGTGGACTTCAACTCCCAGAATCCTTCAGAGGCAGCCATGTTGGCTAGGGAATCCTGGGAGCTGAAGTCCACATCTACACAGTTCCACATCTTCACAGTTGCACAATTTGACAATTTAAATCAGAGGTCTTCAAACTTGGCAGCTTTAAGACTTGTGGACTTCAACTCCCAGGATTCTCCAGCCAGCTATGCCAAGCTTTAAGACTTGTGGACTTGAAGTCCACAAGTCTTAAAGCTGCCAAGTTTGAAGACCTCTGATTTAAAGGAATTCAGAAGTCGTTTCCGCTACTGGAAGTCTCCACTTCCCCGGGCTCATCTTTTCTATTCTCCGCCACACGCCGGCCGCGCGGAGAGCAAGGACGGGCGCTGCGAGGGCGGGGCAACGGGAGCCTCCGTCGTTTCCTCCTAGCAGCGCCAAGGCCATGGTGCCGGTGCTTCCGCGGCTGTATCTGAGCGGCGCCGATCTTGGCCCGGCCGACGGTTCCGAGAAGCCAGCCGTCACGGCGCTGCTGCAGGTGGACTCGGAGCCTCCCGGAGCCGCTGCGCTTGCGGCCTTCGAGAGCACCCTGTTTGTGCAGGCGCTGGACCGGCCGCAGAGCGATGTGCTGAGTCGCCTGGACGAGTGCGTGGCTTTTCTTAGCCAAGTCCTGGAGGGCGGAGGAAGCGCCCTGGTGCGCTGGTGAGCCCCCGGCCTAAGGAGATTGCTTGGGAGGCGGGGTGGCTGTGACCTGGGACTGACCGGCCAAAGCCCCCAACCACGTTCTTGTTCTGCTAGCTTTGAGCAACGTTTCGGAGCAGAAACCAGGATAGCTAAATCCTTGATTATAGTGCAGCTATTAAGAAACAGCCTGGCCTTCTTGAAGGCGTAGAAGAAAATTTCTGCCCTCATTAGAGCAATGCGTCAATCGGATTTTAAGGTTTTTCTGTTTTTAAATACTTAACGAGTTCAAATACTCCGCTTCTCCGTGGAGCGTTTATATAGCCGCAATTTGATAGAGGCCACGCTTTCCGCGCCTTCCCTAGGAAACCTCCCAGATGGTCTTTGTTACGTCATCATTAAAACCCCGCCCACTCCATTTGAGCTTTGGAGTTCACTGTAGGAGCTCAGAATAGCTGCCGCCTTTGTATTCCTTTTACCCTGACGCTGTGTAATATTAAAGAGTGCTTGAGATATTTGTAAGCCTAACCTAACTTAAAAGGTTGCACGGAGGTGAGGAGGGTTTAAAAATTCTGCAATGCACTCGCAGAGAATTGTTGCCGAGTGTGCAAAAGCTCCCAAGGTGTAATAAACCACTTTAAAATTCACAGTAATTGACCTCATATTTCATTCTCGTTAAAAAAAAACACGAGTCATATGATGGCTTATTGCGATTTGTGAACCCAGGCAATAGGATGGTTTTTAAATTGCTGGCATTCTTTCCTGAATTTTCATTTTTGCCTTCTCCTCTGTCAAGTCTTAGAGAAGCTGTAGTTAGCTTGTGGTAAGGTCCTTTTGTTAATCACAGTTCTGAAAACATGCTTTAAAAAGTTCTGCCCAACACTGATTAATATAATTGCTGATCAATAAAATGTATTTATTTTTTATTTATTTATTTATTTATTTTTATTAATTTAATTTGTATACCGCCCTTCTCCCAGAAGGGACTCAGGGCGGTGAACAGCCAAAATTAAACATACAAATACAAAAGTTAAGATAATTAAAAAATTAAATAATTGGCTACCCAATTTAAAACCCCAAATCCATAAAATTTAAAATCCCAGTTAAAAACCATTTAGGCTAGGCCGGCTTGATGAAATAAAAATGTCTTCAGGGCTTTACGGAAGGTCCGGAGGTCCGGGATCAATCGTATTCCGGGAGGCAGCTCATTCCACAGGGCGGGTGCCCCCACAGAGAAGGCTCGCCCCCTGGGGGCCGCCAGCCGACATTGCCTGACCAACGGCACCCCGAGGAGGCCCTCTCTGTGAGAGCGTATTGGCTGGTGGGAGGTTATCGGTAGCAGCAGGTGGTCTCGCAAATACCCTGGCCCTAAGCCATGGAGCGCTTTAAAGATGAGAACCAACACCTTAAAGCGTACCCGGAAGACCACCGGGAGCCAATGCAGCTCGCGCAGGAGAGGTGTTACGTGGGAGTGCCACGTCGCTCCCATAATCACCCGCGCGGCTGCATTCTGCACCAGCTGGAGCCTCCGGGTGCTCCTCAGGGGGAGCCCCATGTAGAGAGCGTTACAGTAGTCCAGGCGTGACGTAACCAAGGCATGAGTGACTGTGCACAAGGAGTCCCGATCCAGAAAGGATGTGGACTTTGAATGTGGAATGTAGAATATAGATTTCCTTGATTAGTTTCTTTTTATTATCACTGATAGATTGATGACAAATGCTAAATTACCCCAATTTTCATAGGACTAAATGGTACACTGTTGTTTCTGTTACACTCTAAGGGGCTTATTTTTTGTTCAGAATGTACGAATAAACTATTGTTAGTGTAGAATTGCCATCATCCAAGCATTACAGTAAAGACCAACCTGAATCTTCCTGTCACGTAATGTCAAAAATGTGCTAGGGGAGAAAAGTGGGAGATTTCATGATAATCAGGATACATAATAATTGTTTTGCATCCAAGCAGTCTAGTGGGAACTGGAGAAAGATTAGATTCCCTGATTCTGTAGAATTATATTAATGCAGCTGTCAAAAATGCGATGAGGGATGTGTGCCCAGCCTTCTGCTTCCTGATCCTGAATAAAAATGCATTATGAAAAACAGCATAAAAGCAGGAATGATATATTTTGTGGTATATGTAAGGGAAACAATACTTCACTATGTCTTCCTGTTCTTTTTTCCAGTCATGCTGGAGTTAGTCGAAGTGTTGCTATTGTGACTGCCTATTTAATGAAAACTAATCATCTTACTTTTCAAGAGGCCTATGCCTTTGTTCAAGCCATCAAACCTGATGCTAAGTATGATTTATTTTTTCTTTGGCAAAAGTGTTTTCTCATGAAGGTTAAAACACATTCTCTGATCTGTCAGTTTTCTTTTGATTTGTTCTAGGATGAATGAAGGCTTTGAGTGGCAACTGCAACTCTATGAAAAAATGGGTTGTAAGGTTGATGTTAGCAGTATTATTTATAAGCAGTATTGTTTGAAAAACATTACAGAGAACTGTCCTGGTAAGGCAAATAGAAATTACGATATATATACTCCATTACTTAGATGTTGTGCTATCTACATTAAACTGTACTTTTATTGCTATATTTTGCTAGCTACGATCCTTTTAATATTGGCAGTAAGCAGAACTGTAATAGCCTTTCTCTTCAGTATGTTAATTATATTATAGATAGCTTATCTGATGAAACTTCAATTCTGAAAGGATATTTAACGTGTGTTTACTGCTTCTATGAAACATCCCAATATCTGTAAGAAAACTAATAATGTGCAATATTAGCTATGTTGTATCTCTCATTTTTCTTGTTCTTACCCATCCTAGCAAAAATTAGCCTCTGACAAGTGCATTAAAAGAAATTATATAAAGGTTACTAGTGGCTCCTATATTATTTGTACATTTTTTCCCTCCAGCTTTTTTGCTTTTGATGGCAGAGCCTGTTTAGTTCTCAACAGACATCGCTTTTATTGATTAACTAAACTTCTCTCATGTGTTAAGATACTCAAGGATTTGGGGGGATAGTTGAAGACATCCAGAGATACAACTCAGTATCTGAGAATTAATACACGGGATGCAAAAATGCATTTTGTGTTTGATTGAACTATAAATCAATAGTTATTTTTAAGCCCAATGATAGCATTTTGTCACTAGTCTGTGACAAAAGTACTAATACTAGTCTGTCTTCTTCAGAAGAAATTCTTGATTTTTCTACCATCATGTTTTTCAACTAACACTTTCACATTGAGCTTCAATACTTTGGGCACTAGTAATAAGCCACCTAAAGACAGTCCTGTCCTCTGTCATCTTGAGCATTCTTACTGTCTAGGGTAAAATTTACCTTTTTCATTCTTGTCCTTAGAGGATAGCATTCTGTTTACATTCTGTTTGTTGCACGCAGAGTGGTTTGGCTTGCCATGTTTAATTTCTGCTATTCAAATACAAAATAAAAATGAAGAAATTTTGATATGTAATGTTTTAGATTTTAATTTGCATCTCTTTGATATGTATGTATAGGTAGTCCTTGACTTATGACCACAAATGAGACTGTAACTTTCATCGCTTAGCAAGACAGTCATTAAGTTGTGTGCACTTTTATGACTTTTTGCCATGATTAAGTGTATCTTCAGTCATTAAATGAATCACATGGTCTTTAAGTGAATTCAGCTTCCCCCACTGACTTTGCTTGTCAGAAGCCAGTTGGGAAAATCGCAAATGACCCTGGGACTCTGCACCCATCATAAATATATGTTGGTTGCCAGGCATTTGCATTTTGATCACATGACTATTGAGATACTGTGATGATCCCAAGTGCGAAGACCAATTGTAAGTCGCTTTTTTCCAGTACTGTCATAACTTCAAATCTTCAAATCTTTTTTCAACATAGGAAAAAACCCTGATTGCAAAAATATCACACATTTATACCTATGAATTAAAAGGAATAAATATTTGACCTATACAGGGAGGAGTCATAAAATATGGGTGTGGCTGGCTGAAGAAGTCTCAAAAGACAGAAATAGTACTATCCCAGTCTCCCATAAGTCTCAGAAGAAACAACATAAAATGTCTGACAGGCCTGAAAGCGATGATTAGAGATTTCATCCCACCATGGCCATTTAACATCTTTTTTCAACATAGGAAAAAACCCTGATTGCAAAAATATCACACATTTATACCTATGAATTAAAAGGAATATATATATATATATATATATATATATATATATATATATATATATATATATATATATATATATATATATAATTTGATTTATATGCCGCCCTTCTCCGGAGACTCAGGGCGGCTTACAATGTGTTAAGCAATAGCCTTCATACTTTTATATATTTATACAAAGTCAGCTTATTGCCCCCACAAACTGGGTCCTCAATTTACCTACCTTAGAAAGGATGGAAGGCTGAGTCAACCTTGAGCCTTGGAGAGATTCAAACTTACAGTAATGCAGACAGCTGGTGTTAATCACAATGCTATCAGTCTGCTGAGCCACCAGGCTTGAAAATAATATTGAAAATAATAAAAATATTTTATATACCTTTCCATATTTTTATGTTGAATGTTATGTGTTATGCAATGTTACAAAAGAACCGAACTAATTAGATTCACTGCATTTTTATCACCTTTATTTCCATGGAAAAAAACGAATGATTAGGCATTAAAATTTTGAGAATTCTAACTTGGTTGGAATTAAAGCAAAATTTATCCAGAAAGGCAAATTCTTAAATTATTGCCAGGAATTGTTGGTCTTGTCAATGGAATAGTCATTGACTCTAGGACAACCTAAAGCTTAATGTACTGTGGCAAAATATCTTCTCTTTAATTCATTTGTAATTTTCTTGTACAAATCAAAATGTTTTGTCACCTTTTCTTGAATCTAATATAAGTATTACAGTGTTGCTCCTGTTTCTAATTTTTTTTACATGGGCAAACATGACTAATTACATTTTTATGTGATTTTTTTCTCCCAGCATTCTCATAAAATTGGTATCTGAATATTGAATTGGAAATGTTATAGTTACCCTGGTGGACTTATTTTAATAAAGGCTAAAATCTTACTTGAGAGATTTTAGCTATATTAGTTCTTTTAAAGCCCTCTTGGGATAATTTGTTGCAGCTTTAAACCATCCTTTTAAGATGTGTTTTATTGTATACTTCTGTGGGAATATTGCTATTAGGACTACATGTAAAATACCTGCAATAAAGAAGTGCTCTAAACTTTCAGAGGAGCTTCATTAAGTATATAAACTCCTTATTGTTTCTGGTTTTCAGAGAGAGAAGGTTTGCCTGGTCATGTCTTCGCAATTGATCCAAACACAGTACATCAAATCCCAAATCATGGCATTCTTTACAGGTGCAGAAAATGCAGGTACGTGGCTCCAGAGGAGCATTTATTGAATAGTCTCTTATGAGGTCAGTATATAGCAATTTTCGGAGCACTAACACTTTTGCAACCAAGGGGCTAACTTTAAATGCAGTTAAATTGGTTGGGGATTTAAATAGACTAAATGTTGAATTAATCATAGTCTAGGCAAAAGGACTTTTTAAGAAAGCTTTACAGCTGATGCAGCTGCATGCAAAAATTTGGGTCAGAGTGTGTGTTTCAGTGAATCCCTAGGTGAATAGCAGTTGACACAACTCTTAAATGATATAAACATATTTCTGCAAATAGATCTCCCTATAGATATGCAAGTCTGGGGACTGTGAAAACCATTATTTATGTTCCTCACCCCCCCTTCATTTTATCTTACTTTTTTATGGATTTTTAAAGATATGTTTCAGACTGATATTTGTTGAAATAACCAATCTCTTTTCTGCTTCAGTTTTTTCATTGACTGCTGGCCTCTGACTTCTAGAATATGTTGATACTTAGTAGAATCCATTTTTTCCTCATATGTGCAATATTTTACCACTAGTTGTGATGCAACCCCAAAGCATAATAGAATCACCCCGATTCTTATACTTGAGCAAGGTATTCTTTTTCTCCAAAAGAATGTTGTGTAGCCAAATAGTTCAGTGTTTGTTTTCTTAGTCCAAATCATTGTTTCTAAATGTTATTAAGATTTTCTTTTGCTGACTTTAGATGGCGAATTGTCTGATCAGGTTTGACCAATCACTCTCTTTCAGCCCAACCCAACTCACAGGGTTGTTGTGGGGAAAAAGGAGGAGGAAGGAGCATTAGGTATGTCTTCCCCTTGAGCTATTTATAAAAATAATAAAGGTAGGATACAAATAAATGAATAAATAAAATAAATCCATGGACAACTACTCCAAATATAGACTGTAGTTTATTTACAGTGATCCATTGGTTCTGTTTTGTAAATCTGACCAGTTTGGGGCAATTTTAGCAGAGATTTTTGCAGAAAATTGTAATGTTTAAATTTGTACCATGTGGAGTTGTGTCAGCTTTTGTTCACTTACAGATTTATTGGAAAAAATTGTCATTTTTGCTTGCAACTGAATGTTTTTATCATACATGATAAGTATTGTATGTGGTTAGACCCAATAGCTACCAGAAGGGTAGTTTAACTTGCAAGAAACTATTGTTAAATGGATGTTTGTTGAAATGTTGAAGACTGGGTTGGTTAGAATTCAATCCTAAAATACTGATGATCTGGTTATAAAACACACAGGTCTTCTCTAATCAGGTTCTGCTTGTTCTCTGTAGTATATCAGTGCTGAATGTCATAGTGAGTGATGGAAAATATGTGGTAGGGCAGGGGTGTCAAACTGAAGGCCGGATTCGGGGCCAGATTTGGCCCACGGGGTACTTAGATCTGGCCAACGGGCCACCCTGGAAAATAGCCTGCTGTGCTTCTGCCAGCAAAAACGGCCTCCCGAGCTCCATTTTTGGCTGCCACAGCCTCCTGCAACCCTCTGCCAGTGAAAACGGAGCTCGGGAGGGCCGCATGCCCCATTTTTACTGGGAGAGGATTGCAGGAGGCTGTGACAGCTGAAAACAGAGCTCGGGAGCCTGTATTCACTGGCAGAGTGCTCGGGCCACCACAGGTGCCCCTGACAGAAGTGACATCGAGCTGGTCATGCTCCCCCTACCCCACCCCCCAGGTCAAACACAACCCTGATGCAGCCCTCAATGAAATCGAGTTTGACACCCCTGTGGTAGGGGGTGCACCAGCTAGGTGGAGATTGAAGCTTATTACCAGAAATAGTGTTGCAATCTATCAAAGACATTTCAAACTGAAAGTAAATCGATTTTCTGTTTTAAGTATGGATTATTTGAGATGGTAGCAAGGAGGTTTGAAGATAAGAGCAAGTTATTGCTGTCCGTGAAGGAAATCCACACTTCTTGGAGAACGTTTATCATTGATGGTATTGTATAGTGGACGGATGAGCTTCTAAATGTTTTCTAATAAAATAATTAACATAAATAATCTGAACAGTATATTAAAAAGGGAATCGGCTCATCCTGATATTGTGGTTTAACAATATGCAAAGGATATAAGGAGATCCAAATCCAGCAATACTATTTTAATCTCTATGTTGTGGGGGCTGTTCAATAGGTAATTCTCCATCTAGTGATAATTCAAATTAACTGGTTACTGGTTACCCCTCACTGATGGTAAGTGCTTTTATCTTTAGTTTTCTCTAAAGTATATGGGAATTCCATGCCATTTGAAAATGGTGCCATTATGCTTAAAAGAAGAAATTAAGAAAATATTTGTTTTGAAATGTAGAACTTTTACAATGAAACTTTCCTTAGTCTTTTTTAAATTCTAGATCAGGATTTCTGTGTCTACAGATAGTCCTTGACATACGACCACAATTGAGCACAAAATTTATGTTGATAAGTGAGAAATTCATTAAGTGAGTTTTGCCCCAGTTTACGACTTTCCTTGCCACATTTGTTAAGTGAATCACTCCGGTTCTTAAATTAGTAAGACTGTTGTTAAATGAATCTGGCTTCCCCATTGTCTTTGCTTGTCAGAAGGTCACAAAAGGTGATTCATGTGACCTTGAGACACTGCAATGGTCATAAATATGAACCAGTTCTCAAGCATTTGAATGTAAATCATGTGACCATGGGGATGCTGCAATGGTCATAAGTGTGAAAAACAGTCATGTCACTTTTTCCAGTGCTGTTGTAACTTCGAACAGTCACTAAATGAACTGTTGTAAGTCGAGGATTATGTGTATATGTTTCTTTTCCACCTCATTTGTTCTAATAAGTAAAAAAAAGTTATTGCAAATGCCAGGTAGCAATGCTGCTTGGGTATCCTTTCAAATGACTTTGTGCTCTTTCCTTTCTGATAAACAGGCGTTTGCTGTTCCGTAGTTCAAGCATTTTACCCCATGATGAAGGCAAAGGACCTGCAGCCTTTGCTCACAAAAAAGTTTCAGAACCTGGACCTTTAGGCCATGCAGGTCAATCAAACTGTACTTCTTACTTTATTGAGCCAGTGCAATGGATGGAGGCAGCATTATTAGGAGTGTTGGAAGGACAGGTGAGGAAAAGAATCTGATATAGGCTGTGACCTATTTTAATGTTGATATATACGTTAAATGATTTGAATAGCACTTGTAGCTTGTATGTTAGATGAAGTATGCTTAACTCTCTACAACCTGTCATCCAGGTAAGTCTGCCAAAGGTTGACTTATGTTAGGAAAAGGAGTTACCTATCCTTCCCTGATACCGTTCATTCTCTCTGTTTAGCTTTCTGACTAGTTTGGCAGCAGATGGACCATGTTGAAGTGAATCCTCCCTAAATTAATCCATGATCCACAGTAGAATTGAAGCTGCTCACACATGCATTGCTCTAGCCCCAAAGTTCATTCAATATGTATATGCTAGAGCATGTACAGTAACTGATAAATGATGACTAAATCTATTCGAAGAGAATTATCTACTCACAAACTGTTTTGAGACATTGTGGTATTGTGAAAGGTTGTAAAAACATCAGATTTTTTGCTACGTTGTCTGTATAGAAAATGCAGCATTGCAGCAGATTTCCTCAAGGTAAAATTATTTCCAATTCATTTTATGGCAGTAATTTACAGCATGAAATTAATGGATGGAAAGATTTTGCTTTCTATTCTTGCTGTCCTTTGTTTAACTCTAAAATGTGAATCCTTCAGAGATATAATTGATATATGGGGCCAGAAATTAGTAGCTATATTATCAGCAATGTCACCAGTGATGTCTGCTTCCATGGATGCTAATGAATGAATGGAAGATACAAAACAAATTTTACCTGATGCAAAAATTGTATAACAAAAAATACTGGGTAACAAAAAAGCATAGATTATAAAATAGGGAAGGCAGTTAAAGTGGAAACATGAGACAATAGAAGGATTCTGACAATGTTTTTCTACTGGATGCACAAAAGAAGTAGGTTAAAACTTTGAAAAGTGGAATTACAAATAATAAACCAAGAGAATGACCCAGATAATGATTTTACTGTATTTACAAAAGAGGTTTGCTAAAGTCTTGAAGAAACCTTTGGAATGGAAAAAAGAAAAATTGAAGAGAGAACAAATCCTACAACAATTTCTGAATGAATGAAAGTTCAAGATTGTTGAAATAAAAGGAATGAAAATAAAGGTTGTTTCATGAAGGTTAGAATAAAACATATTTTATAAAACTCTGGTAACCCTTTATAGACTTTTTGTTGACATCAGGATTTAAAAATTGGTGATTTATAGATTAGTATACTAAGCAATGGGAAGAGATATTTGTTTGTAACCATATAGGAGGGTGAAATATATATCAAATTTGTTTATACTTTTTGTGATGACTTATATTTTTTCTTTTTTCTTAGCAGTATTCTCCCTGTTTTTCTTTCTTTGAGTTCAGTTTGCATTTGGTTTTACTATTGTAATAGTAAAATAGTATTGTAATAAAAGCTTTCAATAAGAGTTATTTTAAAAAGAGATAATTGATACAAAATTCAGTCAGTGCTATCATGTAGCTGGGGCAGGGTGGAGAGACCTTTTTGATAATAAAATTTCATAATTCCCTTACTTTAGGTCAACAGGAAAGGAAATGACTCTTGGTTTTGAAAAATTAATATCTTGATTGTTTTAGAGCAACCTCTTTACCTAGGCTATTAATATTAAATGAAACAATATCAGAACAAATGGAATTACAGCAATAGAATCATAGAGTTGTATCTATTTTAAAACCACAAAAAAAAAATATTACTGAACAAAGTTCCACTGACAACTATATTATAGGTGACAGAGTATTGTAAGCATGTGGAATCTACTGGTATACATATGGATGGGTTATTCTATATTCCTTCATGGAAAATTAACTAGTAAACTAAATTCAGTAAAAAGAAAATATAGATCAAGACATTTTATTGAAATGTAGCCCCCCTTTATTATATCAGGATGTTGGGTTGTGTGTGTGTATGTATACACATACACATATACAATATATATTCTCATTCTCCCTCTCTCCCTCCCTCTCTCCCTTCCTCTCTCTCTCTCTCTCTCTGTATTAATTTTGGATTATCCTATGGCACCTTTTCCTTCAGTATTTAAACATCAAATCAAAAACATATTCATTCTTCTCAAGGAAACAAACCATGTGGCTTTTGGAAGAAATGAAAAGTTGAAAAGTCATATGTCACACATGGGCCTAGAAAGAAGGACAGTATTGGTATAAGATATGAAGCCTGTATAGATTGGGCAGCGAATTAGAAACAGAGAGAGAAAAATTGAACAAAAGGGAATTCTGAGAGAATGATCCTCAGAGCAGATTTCAAGAGAATGCCAGATGGAGGACACACTTTCTGAAGTTTTTAAAAGAGGCCAGGAAGAGGTGGGCGGTATCAGGGAACAAGATGAATGCTTTCAAGGGGGTTGGGATAGGATGTTTTAAAATCAGGAACCAAAGCAAATTGTGAGAAGAAGCATACTGGATTGTTTTGGTTTTTTAAAAAAATGATCTTCTAAGGGTCACACATTATTGTGTGCGCTTACAAGAAGAGACACCTAGGAGTACAGGATTTGTGAAATTGGGCAGTAAAAAAAAGGAGGCCAAGTTTCAATTGATTTGATCTAACTCACAAAAAGCTTCAAAGTTAAAAGTTCCACATGTTCCGTGCTTGTTTTTTAAAGGCAAAAGGCCAGACAGAATATCAACTGTCCCTTCTCTCTGATTCTCTTGCAGCTCCTGTGCCCAAAATGTACATCAAAATTGGGTTCTTTTCACTGGCATGGTGAGCAGTGTTCCTGTGGTCATTGGGTGACTCCAGCCTTCCAGATTCACAAGAATCGTGTTGATGAAGTAAAAAGATTGCCCATTGGGGAGCCAAAGAATGTGAGAAAGTGAACTTGGTTGTATTAGGACAGCTGCATATACCTGGCACAATTTAATCAATGCTTTAAATATCAGTGGCCTTTTTCTTTTGACTTTAGTATTTTTCTTTTGACTTTACAATAATAGTAGGCCAAATATACTTGCATATCACAACGGAACATTTCTTGAAATAGTTTTAATTACTTAAACTGAACACTAAAATTTGTGGTCACACCAGGGTACATTTGCACAACATGACTGCTACCAACCAAGATTACTGTAGCTGCAAATATGTCTAGAGGCGCTTCCTTGTGAACAACTCTGTATTGTGTATGTGAACTGCATTTTCCCAATAAAAATAATTCCTGAAAGTTTAGTGTGTGAGTTTATGACCAGAGAGGGAACAGGCAGGATGTTAAATTATAGAGATGCTCAATTATCAAAAATATAATTGAGGTTTGTTAGAATATCTCATATGAGATGTGCTTCTGTGAAGATAATTCTTCTGAAAGTTGAGGAGTTTAGATGGGGTGGGCTGCTCACCTCAGCTTCTGGGAGTTTTGCCACATGTATAACCAGCTGCTCAAATACAAATCTTGGCAAGTAGCCTATTGTATGAATGTTTAATCCATTTCCAGCAAGATCTGTTCAGCATGGTTCTCTTGAGGAATTTTGGAATTACTACAGTTAAAAAATTCAAACCATATTTGCATATTCTTTTTAATTTTGTATATTTTGATTTTTTTTTTTTAAAAAAAAATGCTAACATTCTTGTGAAGTAGAATTTGGCAGTCAGAGCTATATTGAACTGCATACAATGGAGTTAAAATGGTCAGGGCAGTTTATGGTAGAAAGGTAGCTGAGATTAAAGCTAAAAATCAGAAATCTGAACACAATTTAAACCCCAAGGACAAAAATAAAAATAAAAACTTTAACAAAAGTCCAAAAATTTCCTTTTCAATTTAAAACACCTAAGGGGAAAAAAAAATCCAACAATGTCTGAGGCAGTTTTTGGGGAAAATGTGAAGACTACATTTCAAAAGAAGAGTGCTATATGACACTGAAAGGGCCTGGTCATTGCTACTCTCCTACCTCTTCTTCATAGGCTTAGGTGGAGTATGCTTGTAGTCAAGCAAGGGCTTTCCAACCTACAGATACTCATAGAAGGACTATTTATCTACAGGCAGGCTGATTAATCATTGTCACTTATTTACTGTTACTTATAAAAGTCAGAAGTGTTGGGCATACACTAAAACACCTTCCTGGCTCCTGTAAGTTTAGAAAAGGCTAAGGAGTATATGTTAAATTCATAGTTTATAATGGTAGCACTATCTTGTCCAATAAATATGTTTGAAACTTGCTGGACGTTCCATATTCCCAATCAAACATCATGCAACAATATACTACCATGTTAAGATTTACATTTCTGTTTTGCAGTCCTTTTCGGGCTTTTAGTAATTAGTTTATTCTTTATGGCATTAAAATGTAACTATACTGTTTTAATCTTATGCTTATTTAAATGCATAACCATATAACTGGTGTATAGGTTTGTAGATCTTAGTTTTATGAATTCATTTTTATGATTTCTGATTGCCTTTGTATTCCCTTGTATTATTTTCACAGTTAAGATTTTTTAAATCAACTTATACTATCATAACTTCAAAGTTGCTGACAATTATTACAGTTCTACATTTTAAATTCTAATTAGAGTCATTCATAAAGTTTAAATAGCTTTGTGGACTTTAATTTGGAAGGTTTTTTTTACTGTTTGATATAGAGAGACACCTGGATGTAATTCATACTATTATACCTGTTGCCACTAAAGATGTTTTTGGCAATAAGTATTTTATTTAGTTTATTCTAGTAAAGCTCTATCAAATTATACTAGCCTAGTAATTCATCATGTTAACTGGGCACATATTTAAATTTAGTGCTGTTAATTTCCACAGCACTAAACACAATAAAAATAGATTTTTCCATAGTTTCTATTCTGTCTGAAATTTTCACCTTGTAAATCTGTAGTCTAGATTGCCAACTGATTGCTCTGTATTTTCTCCCAGGTTTTTTTTTGTTTGTTTTTTTTTTGATGCTCATTTATTCTTCTGATAAAGTATCATTACAATTCAAAAGGTGAAGACTATTTTAAAAATATTGCTCTGACGCCACATTAACATATGCATACATTGGAGGCAATGCTTTTTCACTTTTTTCATTTCATACCTGACCACAGATTTTCAGTTAACCCTTCTTCTATTAAAGTCTCCTGCCATTGCTGCACCAAAATTTATTTTAAAAAAAAAAAACCCCAAAAAGAACACTTTTCTCCTCCTTCCTTTGAAGATGATGGCCTTAAGTGATTTTATAGAGTCTATTTACTGGGTATGTGGGAAATATTTCAACCTCTGAACAGTCGGATTCAAGAGTCAAGCAAAGGCTCTGAATTGAGATTGGAACAATGAAAATCTGTTCTGACTAACATAAAAACAGCCATTTTGAATGGTATTCTAGCTGTTCAAAGCATACGACTAGGCTGTTGTTTAGTGCCTGGTTTCTGTTTACAAACTTTTCAAACAAACCAGTACAGAAGCAGATCCAATCAAGGCCCATTTAATTTGTGAGGAGCAAAGTTACAGCAATGTCTTAAGAAGGAAGCAGCAGTTAAACACACCACTGTACAGCCGTACACTGTACAGCTTGCAAGTTGCAACTACAGAATTCCCTAGTAAGTGGCCTATGGGAAGAGTGGGTTGTTGTTTATGGGTTGTGCTGTGCTTTAGTATGCAGAGAGACATTATGTGAATGTAGCACTGTGCTTCCCACACAACCTATAGCAAATGCTATAGAGATTTAGGTAAATGTAAAGACAATATTGGCTTGTTAAGGTCTGGCATGCATATGCACTTGGTGTATGTTGTGTCTTGAGCCAGTGATGGGTTCAGAGTGCTTTTAGAAATACCAAGGCTTGAAAATCCATGTTGTTACATATTTGATAGGGAGCTTATTATCTTTTTGGGTTCTTGAGCTGATTCAAACCTTTGCTGATACAAGGTGTCTGTGATTACTTCTTCTCCTGTTGTGAGCTTTCAAGATGTATATGGCTGCTCTTTAAGGTCAGTTTTCTTTATCCCCTTCCTTCATATTCTGTATATATATACATATATATATATATATATATATATATATATATATATGTCTTTGGTTATTCGGGTTTTCTCCCGTGTAATAACCCGAATAACCAAAGACCTACATACAAACACCCACGAAAACCTCAGAAAACATACACACACACACACACACACACACACCATGGTGAAGAATATCATTTGTATTGGGTTGTCATGCTTCCTTTGTTCTTCTCAAGAATTCAATGCACTTGCTGCTGTTAAATGGCTAAGAGTCTGTTCATTTTTAAGTAGATACTAGTACAAAAATAGTATCTGAGAGTTCACTCTTGTTTCCCTCTCTCTATATTGCTGAAGTTCCTTTGGGTTCAGCTGAACATTGATTCTCTGCTAAGAATGCCAAGATATGTTGGGATTCTAATTCTGACTGTTTCAAATTTACCCTATGGGAGATTTTTTTAAAAAAACATTAAACTATTTCAAAAATGATATCTTTGGCTAATTTTTGTCACGTTTCTTTGCTGGTGATATCCTTCACTGCCACCCATTTACTCTTGTGATATTAGAATGAAAAACAAGGGAGAATGGGATTCATACCAAATTACACTATTTTCTTTTGCCTGGGATACACAAATCATTTTGAGCTTTATGTTTCAACTAGCCAATTTTAAATGCAACGTATTTTTCATGTTATGCAAAATTCTGTTGCTTGTTGTGGTAGAGCAACGCTCTCTACATGGGGCTCCCCTTGAAGAGCACCCGGAGGCTCCAACTGGTCCAGAATGCAGCAGCGCGGGTAGTGATGGGAGCAGCATGGTGCTCCCATGTAACACCGCTCCTGCGCGAGCTGCATTGGCTCCCAGTGGTCTTCCGGGTGCGCTTCAAGGTGTTGGTTATCACCTTTAAAGCGCTCCATGGCATCGGGCCTAGCTATCTTCGAGACCGCCTGCTGCTACCGACGACCTCCCATCGTCCCGTGCGCTCCCACAGAGAGGGCCTCCTCAGGGTGCCATCAGCCAATCAATGTAGGCTGGTGACTCCCAGGGGGAGGGCCTTCTCTGTGGGGGCACCTACCCTCTGGAATCAGTTGCCCCCAGAGATAAGGAGAATCCAAGACCTTAGTGCCTTCCGCCGTGCCCTTAAAACCCAATTTTTCCAGCAAGCCGGGCTGGCTTAAGAAGAAATTTTAAATGTTCTAATTGGTTTGTATTTTTAATTTTGGGCCAAATTTATATATATATTAATTGTTTTTAATATTTGTATTTCATGTTTTTTAATTCTGGCTGTACACCGCCCTGAGTCCTCAGGGAGAAGGGCGGTATATAAATTTAATAAATAAATAAATAAATAAATAAATAATGAAAGGATCAGATCTTGGATCCCTAAAACCTTGATTGAAGAGAGCATACAGGGGACATGGTTGGCATTAAATCTAAAGATCTATTATATCCAAAATCCTGTCATTTAAGGGCAATAATTTCATATGTGTAATTATGCAACTGGCGTAGTGGTGTCTTTTGCAGCAAAACCAAGTTTTAATTGCCAAACAATTTAATGGACATTTCTTGCAAAAACAAACCACAGCACATTTTGATCCATAATTGACATTGTTCTAAAATTCCTCAGATTTTCAGTTGTGGCCATGCTGGTTAGGAATTTCCAGGTATTCAAGTCTTGCCATCTGAGGCGACCCTGATTCGAAAATGCTGTTCCAGAAATGAAACTGGCCATTCAACCCCTCAGCTCTTCCACTACTAATGCATAGGTTCTGGTAGTCTGCCACAGATCTCATGAGCTCACTATATTTTCTGGGATTGGAAAGTATGCAATTGTTCGCATTTTCTGTCATTTCACACAGTTCCAAAGTTCAGGTGCGAAATCAACTGGATCTGGAAGAAATAATTGCCCTAGTTTTTCAGGCAGACCTGACTCATGCATAATGTAGTTTGTTTCCTGGCTCAGTAAGTTTGTAAGCTCATCTTAGCTATCAGTGCAGGAACCTTCAAAACTTGCCTTTTTAGGAACAGAGTTAACCATCTGATGATTGAAAAACCACTTGTTCATGAAGTTGTACTACTCAGATAAATGGTTTAATTTGCTTTTTCCCAAATAGAAAGAACTAGTCTCTACAGCATAATATAAAATACTGTTTCACTTTCTAATAAAAATTAGAATTATAAGCTTTTTCTGTGCAGGTTTCAAAACATACTAGAATTTCTGCAAACAGGTTTGGACAAGGATTATATAGTTCAACAAATGTAGTAAGAGTAATGTCACAGGTGAAATGGGCAGTGTAGAAATTTACCAAATAAAAATAAAATGTGTCTGGCTTGAGATTTGCTCTGGCATACTGTCAGAACCCACAAATGAAAACTACCACTTTAAGAACTAGGCGTCAAAGTAAGAGCACTGAATTTGTTCAAGATTTTGGCAACTTCTTCTCAGAGATCACACAAGATTTGTATTTTTATTACTGGGCTTTAGGCTGGCATTAGTAGAATTGTTAATACAATTGGATTCACAGTGGATATGCTCTTTGCTTTATCATCAGTATTTGGATTTTATCAAGTCCAAATTTATATCATTAAGAACTGTGAAATTTGGGTAGGTACAGGGCTAGTTAAAAGAATTATTATTTCATGCAGAAGGAAAAATTTGTAGGTGATTTGCAATAAAGGGACTGTCAATATGGGACTGTCAACATTTCTTTACTATTTTTTTTTCTACAAAGGAGCAAACATTCAAGCAATGGTAAGGCAGGGAAGAATTTTATTTATAACATACTTTTTCAAGCCTTTCCCCCCCTTTTAATGATTACATCTTTTTGATAATAGTTTAATTTTTTAATTTTAGTTACTAGCATGATAAAGATGTCAGCTTTCTGTTCAAAATGGTACTGGGATACGTAGTGATGCCACCAGAGGGGGCAAGATCTCAGAACTCTGTATTCTCTTAAATGCAGGCATTTTCTGTCATGGTAACAGTTGTCTAGCGTCCAGGACTGAGTGCCTAAAATGAATTCCCTTCTCTATCCAACCTAGATTTCCTTGCCTTTCTTCCTAATCCAGTCTTGTCAAATGAACAGTTCAATATACAATGGAGATAGAAGTATAAATTGTACTGCATCTCAGTATAAAGAATTTGAATATTTATTTCTATAAAGAATTTGAATATTTATTTCTTTTGACTTAAATAGTCAATTGACTTGGGAGATGTAACCAAGAATGGAAAATCAAATATAGCTATGAAAGTAATCATTTTTTTAAAAAGATATCCAAGACTGATGCTGACTGAATAGTGCAAGAAGCAAACCAGCACAGAAAACTTTAAATCCCTTTTTAGTTCAGCCACATCCACATCTGAAAGAGCCCATAGCCACATAATGGTAATTAAAACAAACCCTCTGCTAGTTACATAGAGCCCTGCTTTTATGCCGCAATGGGTGGTGCTTTCCCAAGGTAATAAAATATATTTGGGGAGAAAACAAATTCACATTCCTATTTATAACAAAATTGTTAATTTTATTTTTTATGCAATACAGCATCCTTGGAATACTTCTACCAGATTCATTATTTGAATGCAAAGAATTCTTGATTAGATTGCCTTGATTGTTAAGAATTCTAAAATATGCACTCTTTAAACTTGTACTATGGGTGACTCTAGGGCAGGAGTGTCAAACTCAAGGCCCGTAGACCCCCTGGAAGCAGCAAAGGACCAGCCCATGGTGCCTCTGCCAGCGAAAACGGAGCTTGGGAGGCTGTGACGGTCTCCTGCAACCTCTGCCAGCGTGCGGACCTCCTGAGCTCTGTTTTCACTGGCAGAGGATTGCAGGAGGCTGTTGCAGCCTCCCAATCTGTTTTTGCTGGCACAGCACTCAGGCCACCATAGGCCTGAGTGATGTTGAGCTGGCCATGCCCACCCTGGCCACACCCACCTGGTCCCCAAGGTCAAACACAACCCTGATGCAGCCCTCAATGAAATCGAGTTTGACACCCCTGCTCTAGGGAGATAACAAAATGGATCATTCGGTACTGAAACCCAGCTCTGCATAATTATGCAGGCTGTATCACAAATATTCTGCTAGCATTAGAATGAACCTCATGATAAGATCACCACGGGTTGCCCAAATTCCAGGGTCTTGTACAGATGGTGAAATCATGTAGGAGCCTGTAGAAGGAGCTCCTTTTGAGCTTTTCCAGCAATGATACAAGATGAAATTTTGCTATCAGTCCTAGAATAAAGATAGAATTACAAGAGCTCATCTTTATAATTCTTAGTTGCTCTCATATATACATTCTCACCAAACTAAAAATATATTCTAAAATAAAGCTGAAGGAGTGGAAGTGAGATATAGGGCACGGATATCTGTTGATTTGATAGTTATGGTTTTCATTCCTCTTTTGTATTTGAAGGCTTGCAGAGGGACCTTATAACAATCTAAGATTCAGACCAGCTCAGCTTATAACCTTCCTTATAACCTTCCTTATTGAGCTTCCATTATACATAACAATCTTAATAATCATACAGTTATATATCTTTGGGGGATAGAAATGTGCACTGACTTTGCATACATCTTAAACTTAAAATTTGGGATAGCTTCTCACTCTCAGGGGCAAAATGGAGATCCATCCTTTGCCCACTTGTTGATTCAAAAACTTAAGTTCTATTTTCAACATTGGGAACACAACCACGTATCAAAAAGAGTTTTTCAAAAAGGTGTTTTTGCTTGCTCTTATAATACACTTTTGAAGTGGAAACAAATGATGGCGGCACTTGGCCTTAGTGTCTGAAGTCCTGCTCTGAAATTATGACCAGATTACCATCTTTCATCCAAACACGTCATCTTGGTGCCAGGAATGAGAGAACCTCTCATTTAACCATTTGTTCCCTTCCATTATTTCCCATCTCCCATCCATAGAAGTAACAAGGTCAGTATCCCTCTTCATTTTTGATTGGTGGAAGATCTGGGTTTTGTTTTCAGGAACACAAATTATTTTCTTTTGCTTTTAACTCTTCCTTTTGAACAAAATCTTGTCAGCATGTCTGAAAACATGCATTTAATTGCATTTTTCTGCATCCTCAAAACTAAATATGGATTCTCACTTTAGAGTGTTCAAAGTAGAATAGTTTGATACACGACCAAGCAAGAATCATTTATCTATCTTTATAAGAGTCTCTGCCATAGGAATATAAGTTAATGTGAGAGTAGCTGAAATCACTGCTCAGTACAATATCCTTGTCTTTGTCTGCCTTATGGTTTTTCTCCTACTTAGAAACAGTGAGATGAGGAAATTTTTTATCCCCAGATAATGGATTCCTCCCCATTGGTACTAATAATTCTTCCTACATTAGCTTCTCTATATTGCCTTTGAAGTACAGAGCAACTATACCCCTGCCTCCAATACCTACACTGCAGTTGTAGGTATTGGAGGTAGGTTCGGACCAGTTTTCAAGAACTGGTAGTAAAACCTGCGGGAGGCTCCGCCCACCATCCTGGATGTTGTCATCAGTGCTTTGCGTGTGCACAGAAGTAAGGTGTGTGTGCAGAAGCAAGGCGCGTGCACAGAAGCAAGGTGTGTGCACAGAAACAAGGTGTGTGCGCAGAAGCAAGGCGCATGCGCGCACAAAGCAAGCATAGGTGCATGATCCCATTGCAAACCGGTAGTAAAGGTCAGTAGAACACACCCCTGCTACACTGGCCTCTGTACAAAAATAATTATTTATTTATTTATTTTATTTATTTTATTTGATTTCTATACCGCCCTACTCCCGAAGGACTCAGGGCGGTGCACAGCCAAACAATAAAACACATACATACAAAATTTAAAAGTAGAATAAAATCAAATTAAATAATTTTGGCCCCGACAAATTTAAAACCCCAAACTTTTAAAACCAATTGAAAATTGAAAATTGAATGTATAAAATACTAAAAGATATTTAAAAATTAAAAATCTTTTATAAAAGAGGGAGAAAATTAGGCCAGGCCCGCCTGGTGAAACAGTAAGGTCTTTAAAGCGTGGCGGAAGTTGCGCAGATCCGGGATCCTCCGTATCTCTGTGGGGAGCTCGTTCCAGATAGTAGGTGCCCCCACAGAGAAGGCTCTCCCCCTGGGGGCCACCAGTCGGCATTGTTTGGCTGACGGCACCCGGAGGAGCCCCTCTCTATGGGAGCGTACCAGCCGGTGGGAGGCTATTGGTGGTAGTAGGCGGTCCCGCAAGTACCGGGTCCTAAGCCATGGAGCGCTTTAAAGGTGGTAACCAAAACCTTGAAGCGCCCCTGGAAGACCACCGGGAGCCAGTGCAGCTCACGCAGGAGGGGTGTTACATGGGAACGCCATGTCGCTCCCATTACCACCCACGCGGCCGCACTCTGCGCCAGTTGGAACCTCCGGGTGCTCCTCAAGGGGAGCCCATGTAGAGAGCGTTGCAATAGTCCAGGCAGGAGGTGACAAGGGCATGAGTGACCATGCGTAATGAGTCCCGATCCAGAAAGGGACGCAACTGGCGAATCAGGCGAACCTGATGAAAAATCCTCCCGGTCACGGCTGTCAAGTGCTCTTCTAAAGACAGCCGTGAATCCAGGAGGACGCCCAAGTTGCGAGCCCTCTCCGTGGGGGCCAATGATTCACCCCCAATAGTCAGTGATGGCGTCAACTGACTATATCGGGACGTCGGAAACCACAGCCACTCAGTCTTGGATGGGTTGAGCCTGAGCCTGTTCCTCCCCATCCAGATCCGTACGGCCTCCAGGAACCGGGACATCACTTCAAGGGCATCATTGGGGTGATCCGGGGTGGAGATGTACAGCTGGGTGTCGTCAGCGTACTGATGGTATTCCACCCCGAAACCACGGATGATCTCGCCCAGCAGCTTCACATAAATGTTGAACAGGAGAGGCGAGAGGACCGACCCTTGCGGCACCCCACATATGAGGGGCCTCGGGGTCGACCTCTGTCCCCCTGTCAACACAGACTGCGACCGGTCAGAGAGAAAGGAAGAGAACCACCCCAACACAGTGCCTCCCACCCCTAACTCTTCCAACCGGTGCAGCATGATACCATGGTCGATGGTATCAAAAGCCGCTGAGAGATCTAACAGGACCAGGACAGAGGAGCACCTCCTCCAGAGATCATCAACCAACGCTACCAATGCTGTTTCCGTGCTGTACCCGGGCCTGAAGCCCGACTGGAATGGATCCTATATCCTATTTTCTTTTGCATCAGGTTTCAAACACAATCTCAAAAATGTTCATTATGACGCTTGGGCCTAGATATATCTAATAATATTTACTGTGTATCTTTTAAATGTCAGATATGCCTTCGCTGCTCATCTTAAATTAAATTGCCTAGAATATTGACCACATCACAAACTGGCAATGGTTTATCCTGAACTGCATATTTCCAATTTATGAAAATGGTATCCCATAAATTAAACTGAAACTTTTGTTGATATTAAGGAATATTATGACCACTATGGTTCAAAGTAGAATTCTAATCTTTTGCAAAAGCTCAGTTATTGCACAAATGTAATTTTTTCCTTCTGGGTAGCTTTCATTTGTCTAGCTGATCAGAAAAAAAATAACTTGTATTATAAGAACCTCAAAACTGCAATCACATAATATGAACATGTAGATGAGTAAGCAAATCTATACTATAGCTTAGCTCATCCTTTGTGGCTTGTTCAATGATTGTTAAATAAACCATGAACCATGATCTATGAGCTCAACTTGTATCTAATAGTTTGTTGTTTGATATCTAAATTTCTAATTATTGGCCCTGATATGTAGCATTATTCTAAACCCAAATCATCTGTAGGCCAGTGTACACATTTTGCAATGTGTGTCATCTTTTGATCCAAAAATTGAATCTCTTACAGATACTTATACAGAAAACAGCAGAAAACTACAGGTATCTCAAACAGTTATGAAATATGCTAGCTCCCACTTCCCCTGCATTAACAAAGGGGTAGAATCAACATCACATGGAGTGTTAGTACTGCTTTATAGTGCCTTCGTAAGACCACACTTGGAATATTACATCCAATTTTGGTTGCCATAATATAAAAAAGATGTTGAGACTCTGGAAAGAGTGCAGGGAAGAGCAACAAATTGGGCTGGAGGGAAAAACATATGAAGAACAGTTGTAGGAATTGGATATATCTAGTCTAATGAAAATAAGGACTGGGGTGGCATGATAGCAGTATTCAAATATTTGGGGGCTACCTCAAAGAAGAGGGGGTGAATCTATTCTCCAAAGCACTTGAAGGCAGACTAAGAAGCAATGGATGGAAACTACTCAAGGAAAGAAGCAACCTTGAACTAAGGAGAAATTTCCTGATAGAACAATTAACCAGTGGAACGGATTGCCTTCAGAAGTTGTGGGTGCTCCATCACTGGAAGTTTTTAAGAAGAGATTGGACACCATTTGTCTGCCATGGTATAGGATCATCTGCTTGAGCAAGGGGTTGGGCTAGAAGACCTCCAAAGTTCCTTTCCACTCTGTTATTCTGTTAGTTTACTTTAACAAAATGGTACATTCGTACAACAATTTTTTTTTCTGCTGCAGGATTTTCTGCTTCAGTTCAGGCACTATGGCAAATGTGAGTTTGACAGATACTATCCACTTTAGTTTCTCTCTGCCTCTCAATATTATAGGCTTTTAAGTTTCATCTAGGAGTGACAGGTTATTTTTTTTAGCATTTCTGAAATACCATAAAAAACAACAACAAAGGTGAAAAAGAAAAGTTCTGGATGAAGCAGTAGACTAAAGCCCTAATAACTATAATCACAGCAATATTGGGTGAGTAAATACAGCTACTACATGATAGGGGCCAAGGCTGGCATTTTTTTTTTTTGACAATACTACTTTTGCTAATTTATGAAGGGAGGGGGAAGATGTATTGTGTCGATAATGGATAGTGCTTTCTCCAGGGGAGGCTGAAAATGCAGGAAGGAAGACTCACTGAGAATCCTTTAATCTGTATCCCTTTCTTAATATACTCAGAAGATATCAAGAGGGCTGAAAATTGCCTTGTCAGCCATTAAGAGCAAGTGCTTTGTGCTTTCAGTGAGAAGATCCAGTCTTGGTAGAAAACATCAGAGAAAAACAGAGTTCATTGTAATATTAATCATATCAAATTAGCCTCCTGAAGCTTGTCTTCTGTAGCTATGGCAGTAACCGAACTCTGAAGGGAAACATAGTCATGAATGGGAAACTTCAGGCAAACATTAGAGGGCACCAAAGCAACACAGAATACTTTAACATTTTGCTTCCATCTAGAGCTTGTCCAGGTTTTTGCAACCCAGATATAATAGGCCTAGAAAAAGTGATAATTATCAAATTAATGAGTAGATATTTAGGAGATTAAATATAAGGTGTTAAGTGATCCCAATTAATTAAATACAGCCAAAGTATTGCTTTTTTATTAACAGTACCGGTAAAAACTGTGATGAAAAGGGGGAGGGGGGAAGAAATCACATTTAAATCTTAGACATGGCACAAATATTTTTGCATTTTCTTCCCCTTCCCCCACCTGCTTTTATGTCCAATATTCTTTTCTCAGGATAAAACTGCTGTATGCATTAGATGCAGTGGCCAATGCTCCACAAAAGAAAAATATGTACTTATTGCTCTTGGATTTGTTTGTTTGTTATTGTGGTTTTTACACAACGTGACCAGACGTCCCGCTTTTGGCGGGACAGTACCGATTTTTAACAATTTGTCTCGCGGCGTTTTAAAAAAGTCCCGATTTTTGGACTGTGGACCTACCTTGTCCTGTAGGGACAGGGGAAGAGAGAGGGCACCTTTGGACAGCCGAGAGGGACGGGCAGGTCCCTCGGGGCCGGAGGAAGCCCTCTGAGCTGGCGGCGGGGGAGTGGCAGTCATGGCAACTGCCTCGAAGCCCGCGCCAACCGGAGAAAGCACTGTGCAGGAGGAGAAAGAGAATGGGAGAGCGAGGTGTTCAGAAGCCGGGTAAGTAAAACTAAACCCAGGTGGGAACAGCGCTTAAATTGTGGATTACAAATGTGCCCCAGCCTTAATTAGCGGCTACGGAGGATCAGGGCAAGAAGATTTACAAAATGGTTTTTAAAAGGAAAAGACCCATTAACTTTATAAAGGTTTGCAGACTTTATTGCTAATTGGAAATGACTGCTCTTTTGGGGAGCTATAAACTTTGAAAAACTGTTTCTTTTTACCAAATGGGAATGGATTATTCTTGGAAAAAAGAAAAGGAAAGAGTTGATAAGTGGGACCTTTTTAAACAAAGGGAAAAGACAAGCGGATAGGCTTGGAATACACAAAATGGAGACTGTGAAGAAGTGAAAGTATAACTGTGGCTTGTTAGCAATCTGGAAGAGAAACTATATGTCTCGTTAACTTAACTGGACTACTTTGGCAACAAATAAGAAGCTTTGATTTTGGAGAGACTCAGTTTGTCTGTTGGAAACTTTATTGATGGAAAGAAAGAAGAAATAAAATGGATAATTATAATTCGATTTATAGGTGCAGCAACAAAAGGAAAAAAGGCGTGGCACTAAAAGAAGAATTGATCATACATGGAAGGAAATAAACGAATCAAACTATAAAATTCTTAACAGTGGTAATATTGAAAATGAAAAAGAACAATTTTGGACAGATGGAAAAAAGATTAAATGGAATACAGCAGGTTATGAGACAAGAAAAATAACACAGTTTGATTAAATTAGAAATGTAATGAATATCTGAAGTCTGAATACTGATACGAAGAATTTATATATATATATATATATATTTGTTGTAGTTTTGTTTGTTCCCCTTTGTTACTTTTCAGTTTTTTGTTTTTTCTTCTTTCTTTTTTCTTTTTGATACTTTCTTTGTTCTTTTCTATTTTTGTCTTCCCTCCTCTCTTCTTCTTTGCTTTCTTTCTTTTTCTCTTTCACCTTCTATTTCCAATTCTTTTAAATTGGATTATATAGACAGATATACTTAGTTATGAAATGAGAGTATAAATGATTGAGTGAGTATAAGACCTAAATGCTTAAATGAATTTTTGAGATTTAAAATAAATATGAAGTAGATTATTTTAAAAGGAATTTACAACCTAGGAGAAAATGGATGAGAAGATATTTGTTAAAAACTATGCTGAGTTAAAATTGTGGCAATGAAAAGGCAATTTATGTTATATGTGAACTAATTAAAATGGAAATTAGCCAAAATAAAATATGCTGGAAATCAGCCCAATAATAATGGGAGTTATGGAGGAGACGATGCTGGAAATCAGCCAAATACTTTGGACTTTAGCCAACAACGGGGGGAAGGTATGGAGGTGACTATGCTGGGAATCAGCCAAAATATAATACGTTGGACACTAGCCAACAATGGGAGGAGATATGGAGGTGACTATGCTGGAAGTCAGCCAAAATAAAGCATGCTGGAAATCAGCCAAACAAAAGTTGGAGGTATGGAGGAGGATATGCTGTTAATCAGCCAAACAATAAAATGCTGGAAATCAGCCAATTAGGAGGAGATAGGGAGGAGGATAGGGGTTTTGAGATAAATTTGAGAACACGAAATATGCAAAACTAAAGGCAAATTGACAAAGCTCTAAGGGTTAAAGATCTGATGAAGGGGTCAAGAGATTAAGACATATGGACTGAATTTTGATTTATTATTTGAAATAAAAAATTGAGCTGTATCTAAGTTGAAAATACGATGTGTGGTTAGAAATTGTAAGGTAAATAATTAGATTAAGAGATTAGATTTTTTCTTCTTTTTTTAATGTTTTAATACTGATGTTAAAAGGTGTAATGAAGAGAGCTTGGAAAAGAACCAGAGATAATTGAACTTAAAAATGAACATAACAATGAATTAAATGTGTACTTGGAATTAAATTGGTGGTGATATAATAGAATGGTTCTGATCAAGATATTAGAGTTTATGACTAAACATTTTTTCTCTGTTTTGACTTTGAATTTTAAAAGATATAATGGGAAATTGTGAATGGAGCTTTTTAAAAATGTAAGCGATTGTACCTATTCATGACTGGATCGAGGCTTCACTCTCGACAGAGATGTATTTTATGTGTTATGTTGGAAAAAATAAAAAATATTTTGCAAAAAATAAAATAAAAAAATAAAAAAAAGACCCCCCCCCCCCCCCCGGGTCAATGGTGTCTTGCTTTACCAATGTTAAAATCTGGTCACCTTACTTTTACAGCATATATTAAGCTTTTCTGAATTACCTCTCCCCCCATGGATCTAATTAATTCATTACTTGATGTGAATTAACACTATTAATTATTGAGACAGATCTAGGAATCAATAACAGGAAATAGGAAACAAAGTTGGCAGGTGGATATTTTCTCATATCCCAAAATGTAACATGGTCTATTTTTGTCCTCTAAACTTCTGGATGTCAATTAAATATCTTTTGCTCCACTGTGGAAAGCCTGAGGAAAAGAAGAAATTGAATTTTATCCTTATCTTTTGAGAAAAATCTAAGTTCTCCAGCTAGTTTCTCTCTCTTTCTCTCTTGCAACGTACAGGTTATTGCTGGGTTGTGACCATTTTTCTGTCTGTCAGGCCTAAAAATGCTTTTCCTTGCTTTCTGTAGCTTTGTGATTAGATTAGTTCAATTCCCTTGGCTGCCTGCCTGATAAGGCATTGTGCAAGCAGCAGAGAGAGCAGGTGTCAAGCTTTTTGCTAGATCAGAGGTGTTTTTAACACATTCTCCCCTGCTCTGAAACTCTTGCATTGACTGTCCATTAGAAAAGTGTCTGAGTGTGTGTGTGATAGCTTTCTTAATTGTACATGTCCTTCTAAGGGTGTTTGTCTTTTTTTCTTTAAAAGGTGATCTTTTATTTGCTTATGCTTCTGCCTAAATTTGAACCACTATAGCAAATCAGTCAATTACTCTGAATGTAAGATACAGATGGTGCTATATCTCAGCAAAGGAAGGAGATTTTAGAATACAAGTGTTGGTATTTCCCTTTTAGCCCATTCTAAATCCAGCTCACATCCCTCCAAGATCTTGGTCAGTTCATAATAGGCTATATATTAGTGATGGCTAACCTTTTCTGGACTGAGTGCCCAAAGTGTGTGTGTGTGTGTGTGCGCGATTGCGTGTGTTCCCCTCAAACCCATAAAATGCAATGCGTGCGTGCCCCCTGCAAATGCCCCCCACCCCCACGCATGTGTGCGTGGCCTCACCACATATGCCCCACGCCCTGCGCATGCACAGAGAGACCCGATGACCAACTGGGTGGCGGGAGGCGCTAGTGCATGCGTGGTGGAGCTTAACTGGGGCGACGGCTTGCTTGCCTACAGAGAGGGCGCTGCGTGCCATCTGTGGCACATGTGCCATAGGTTCACCATCACAGCTATATATTGTGACAGCTGTGACTGCTTACTCTTTCTGTCTTTTGAGGCAGGGAAAAGAAGCCACTCAGGGGTGGGTTCTAAATTTTTTTACTATTGGTTCTGTGGGCATGGCTTATTTTGTGGGCATGGCTTGATGGTCATGTGACAATCATTTAGAATTTAGCAGAGGTACTGGTCTACCAGGATTTTAACTGCTTGCAGAGCTGTACTGATCTACCCATTTATTTTTGCAGGCATCGGTCTACTCATGTATTTTTGCAGGCACTGGTCTACCCACGTCATATCGTCACCACTACCGGCTCGGCGGAACCAGGCCGAACCGGGAGGAACCCACCACTGAAGCCACTGAATACTTCAGGTATGGACATGTATAGAACTGGACTCATAGAGAACATTCAGACCAGGTTTGTCCTCCATATAAAATTCACAGTATAGGATGACACTTAAAAATTTAAGAAAACAAACACAGACTATTCAGGTCTCTGTTTAAATATCCCAAGTAAATTATGTTAATTGACTTCTGAACTCTGCAGCTCACTGATCAAAAATGATTAATATACAGCTAGTCCTTGATTTACAACCATTAGTTTAGCTATAATTCAAAATTACAGCATCACTGAACGAAGTTATTCACAACTGGTCCTTGCACTTACGACTGATGCAACATTCATTGGGTCACATGACCAGAATTAGAGTGCTTGGCAGCTAGTCATATGATCACATCTGTGATGTCCCCAGCTGCCTTTTGAAAAGCAAAGTCAAGGGAGGAAGCCAGAATTGCTTAATGACTGTGTGATTCACTTAACTGCAGCAATTCTCTTAACTGCAGTGAAAAATATCATGAAATCAGGCATGACCACCAGCCGAAATTCTGGTCCCAATTCTGGCCGTAGGACGAGGACTATCTGTATGACATTCTTTCTCTGCATACATATGCATATGGCAATTTGATGCAGGGATTAATAGCTGATTTTTAAAAGTCAGGAGTTGGAAAAATGAATTAATAATGTGATAGAGAACAGCACAAAGGACATGAGAAGGATGGGAGACAGCAGCCAAGGAAATTAAAGCTTTAGAACAAAGGGGACGAGTGTTTTCTGTCTGGGGGCTGCACTGTAATTTCCCTCCTTGCTTGAGGGCTACAAGAGGCATGGAGAGGCTGGGCATTGTGACATCATCAGAGTGACAGGGCCGACATTGCTGGATGCTTCTCTGTGATTTGAGGTTTTATGGAATGAAATTGATGCCTTGCTCCTTGCAGAGGAGTTTTCTTTCCTTATCATCCTTCACTGCGGCTCTCTCTTATTTGTTTTGCTTGACACGGCTTGAATACTGAAAGAAGACAAAGTCCTTCTGCTAAAGATTTCATTAATTTTTCTAAACATTGGGCAGCTCTATCTTTGTTTTACTCTGTAGGCAAAAACATCTCCTCTCCCTCCCTTATACTCTTTCATAAGCCTCAGTTTTTGGCTTTAGTCTTTGATAGCATTTTTCCATGATTGGTTTCCTTTGCTATGGTCTTCATTGAATATTCCATCTATTGTTCCATCTATTTTAGAGCTCCCTTTAAAGTGTCAGCTCATTAAAGATCTACTTTAGGTCTACTTTTCCAGTCTTCAGTGGATGTTTTTATAGTTCTTGCTATAATGTATTCTAAAATCACTTGGGAATTTCCTCTTTGTGTTTCTGCCTTTTAATTTCCTAAACAGTTCCTTTCCCTTGGACAGAATTAAGACCAAAGCAGAAGATCCACTTGGTTTTTTTCGTCTTCTTCTCCCTTCTGAGAAATGAACTTGGCAAAGTAAGTTAAAACAGTGGAACATTTCATCTTAAGCCAGGGTTGCTTGCGGGGTATTCTTCAAAAAGTCAAAATGGCAAATTAAGCTCCTCCCATTTTTACAGGCAATACACATCAAAACTGAGTGTGGAGCTTTGGACACAGTCATGGCCGCCATCTTGGGTTTTTTTTGCACCATATCTTGCACACACTCATTTTTATTTTTTTTTTGCTTTAATTTATTTGCCGCCCTTCTCCGGAGACTCAGGGCGGCTTACAATGCGTTAAGCAATAGCCTTCATACTTTTGTATATTTATACAAAGTCATCTTATTGCCCCACAATCTGGGTCCTCATTTTACCTACCTTTGAAAGGATGGAAGGCTGAGTCAACCTTGAGCCTGGTGAGATTTGAACTTGCAGTAATTGCAAGCAGCAGATGTTAATTACAGTGCTTTAGTCCATGTACTACAGGCTCTTCCTATTTTTATCCTGAGTTGCTTATAAGTGTATTATTTCTGGAAATATTGAAGATACTGCATTGGCAATAGGGAGAAGCTTTTCTCAGATAAATACTTTATTTGACTTATCAAAGTGTATTTATCAAAATGTGTATCTACTTTCAGCACTCTTAAGACAGCATAATGTTATGTTGTTAGATTTTAAAATACATGATGTCTGGGCAATTCATTTGTCTACAGAAAGCAAAAACAGGAGAAGGAGGAAGGGACCTTAAGCTGGGTCACAGGGTCCTCTCTCAGTCAAAGGATAGCATAGGTACCAAATTCAGGATGTGAAAACTAGTCGCTCTGTTGAAATAGAACATGAATGGTGTTGATGCAAAACTATGCATATTTCAATTGGCTTGTCCAGAGAGAATGGATTGTATCTTTGTGTGCATTTCCATATGGATAATTGTGATTGTGTGTATTGTCACTTCTGTCTTGTAAGTGGTTACCTAAGGAAATGTACCTAAACTCAGCCTTCACATTATGGAAAAAGGAGATAGAAAAGGTGACTGTGATAGTAATTGTGGTAATGTTCAATTAGGAGATTTTTTTCCCCTCTTAGTGTTTCTCAACTGAGCTTGATGAACCCTTATTACTTTAAATGCCCTTATCCTGCAGATCTTGGGCAGTTTTCCTTCCAGAGTATCTGAGGACTCTGTGTTACAAGCTTTCTTTTCAATATGAGAGATTTGGACTTTGTGGGTTCTAGAACATTGCAAAGTTTTGGGGTATGGGCCATGGGGAGTTATAGGACCCTAACAAAGGAACTATGCTCCCAAACAGTGGCCAAATTATCCCTGGCTATTGTTTAATCCCAAATTACAATAACAAAACAAACAAAAATAGACATCTACTGCTACTAAAGTGGGTAATTGTCAATGTGAAGAGTAAAACTGGAAATACATTACTTCAGTCTTTGGGACCTCCCTTGGATCCACCTGTTAATTGGGAAGTTCCCCTCAGTCAGACTGAGAATACCTAGAATACGGCATCCAGTTTTGGTCACCCCAATACAAAAAAGATGTTGAGACTTTGGAAAGAGTTCAGAGAAGAGCAACAAAAATGATTAGGGGCTTAGAAGCTAAAATATATGAAGAACAATTGCAGGAAGTGGGTATGTTTAGCCTAGTGAAGAGAAGGACCAGAGTGACATGGTAGCTTGAAGGACTGCCACAAAGATGAGAGGGCCAATTTATTTACCAAAGCACCAGAAGGCAAGGTAAGAAACAATGGATGTAAACTAACCAAGGAGAGAAGCAATCTAGAATTAAGGAGAAAATGCCTAACAGTGAGAACAATTAACCAGTGGAACAAATTGCTTTTGGAAGTTGTGGATCCTATCCCTGGGGGTTTTTAAGAAGAGACTGAACATTCATTTATTAGAAATAGTATAGGTCTCCTGTGAGAGCAGGGGGCTGGAGTAGATGACTCCCAAGATCCCCTCCAACTCTGTTACTGTGTTATTGGATTAGTACTTGCCTGGGGATAAGATGTTCCAGGCACTTTTGATTTGCTTGGGAGCACCCCAGTGCGTAACAAACACATTAATAAAGATTTTCTCCTTTATCTACAGGAATACTTTAATACTGAGCAGAAAAAGGCAAGCTCAACAAATAAATGGAAAAAATGGGAAATTTTGATAGAAATAGAAGAAAAATATGTTGTTAAGATAGTGGTTTATTATCCTCAAAATATATGTCAATTCCTATGCATACACATCCATAGGTATGTGCATACATAATCACACAAGGGAAGCAATGCAGCTTTTTCTCTTGCAATCATACTGATTAATGTGAGCATCCTCAACAGCCACCCTGTTCAGAAACAGAGTAAGTCCTCAACTTACAGCAGTTCATTTAGTGACCATTTGAAGTTACAATGGCACTGAAAAAGTAACTTATGACTGTTTTTCAGCATTGCACCATCACTATGGTTACATGATCAAAATTCAGATGCTTGGCAACTGACTCATATTTATGATGGTTGCAGTGTGTCTTGGGGGGTCATGTGATCTCCTTTTTGAGCTTCTAACAAGCAAAGTCAATGGGGAAGCCAAATTCACTTAAGAACCATATTACTAACTTAACAACTGCAATGATTCCCTTAACAGCTGGAGCAAGAAAGGTTGCAAAATGGAGCAAAACTCACTTAACAACTGTCTAATGTAGCAACATAAATTTTGGACTCAATTATAGTCATAAGTCAAGGACTACCTGTACTGACCATATTTGCAAATCTGGAAGGGTGGCCCTTGTAGCAACAAAAACTAAAGGATCTTGGACATTTTCAGCAGGTTTATGCTGCAAGTTTTGCCCCTGTTTTCCGGGGGGTGGGGGTGGGAAGCAGGAGTTAAGATAATGACCATAAAAAGGGGGCAAATTTGCATTGTGATGTATTAGTCTGATCTACCTTGATCCCTCCCTTGGTGCTGCCACCTCCTGCAATATTTTTTTGAACTTTATAATAAAGTTGCCTTCAAGTTGAGCTTGATACCTGCTTTCTGCACAGATATATCCATGTAGTTTCCTTGGCAACAATTCAGAAATAGTTCCTTCTTCCAGGAAATTTTACTGACTTCCTAGTTGAACTACAATTCTGATATTCCTGATTAACCCTTCTCGAAATAGTGGAGTGACCCCTCCCCTGTTGAGTTTGTAAGACATAAGAAAATAAAGAGAATAAAGAAAATTAGTGAATAGTGAGGAAAGAATATAGAAAAATAAATAAAAAAGGAAAGGAAAGAAGCAGCTACTGGTCTTGATTGTGATTATAGATATATTTATATTTTACCCTCTTTCTCTAAAGTTACATTATAATTTTCTTCTTTTCTTAAATTACCCTTTCTAATCTTCAAAACTTCATCTCTCTCTCTCTCTCTCTCTCTCTCTCTCTCCCTCCCTCCCTCCCTCCCCCCCCCTCTCTCTAGCAAAAAGTCTATAAAGGGTTTCCAGCCACTAATAAAAGTAGATGTTGATCTTTCTCTAGTCAAATGAATTAATTTTGCCATCTCTGCTAGTTCAGGCAAATATTCCTCTGTGGTACATATTTCAGATTTTTCCCATTTTTGCTCATATAATAGTCTTGCAGCAGTAATCATATTTAAAAATAATCTTCCACGGCTCTTTTCTCGTTGACTGTCCATTAATGCCAGCAAGAAAATGTCTGGTTTCAGCTGAATATTGATCTTCAAAATTCTTTGTATCATCATATGTATTTGAACTCAGAAATTTCTGTGTTGTTGTACAAGTTTATCAGGCATAATGGAATTCTCTTAAATGCCCAATGAAAGCCTTCTTTTTTCCCCAAGCCTATGTTCAAGGATTTCATCTTGATCACATGTTTTTAATGTTGCTTTTATATGTGTTCTAATTTCTTGTATGTATTTTAAAAAGGCGATTCCTGGTATAAATTGCCCTGGGGGTTTGGTCCCAGAAAAGTGCATAAAATAATAATAAGAACATATCAGGATGTATTTAGCCCATTAAATCCATCTGCCTACTAAGTGCAAGAATCCAGATTAAATCATCCAGACAGATGACTGCCTACCCTCTGAAGGCATCCTATGACGGGAACTGCCTCCCTTTCCCGATTAGTTCTATTGTCTAAGATTCCTTAGAAAAAATCCAGAGGATTTTGTCTTCTTCGACTTTTGGTCTCTTAACTGCAGTTTCTGTGTAGTTTTTTTTCCTGACAAGTAGTCTATAATGTCATAATACTACTTTTTTTATAGCTGAAAACATTTTTTCTGGCAACTCCTTGATATACTTTTGCTGATGCATTTTTTTTTTTATAGTTGCTGTGCTATACAAGATAAATAATGGAAGCGTATCTAATAAAAGTTACATGTAAAGCTATTGCTGCTAAATTGGCTTGATATGCATTTTAAATTATTCAACATGCTTACAAATGTACACTTCATTTTAAGTATTAATGTGTTCATGTATTTTGGAAAGTAGGATATTTGCTCTCAACGTATAGCCCATTTACAAGGCAAATATAGGTACTAAGGCAAAACATTTGCATAAGGGACAGTATAATAAGCAATTATGCATTTTAATAGACTTTCCTTCTTAGGATGTAATTGGCTTTAATTATTGCCATATACAATATTTTTTGGAACATCATATTTGCCTGCACTGTAGAAATAGAAATGGGATGGAGTGGGAGAATAAAAAAGCAGGAGCCAAATGATTGTGATGTTAGCTGAGCAATCTGACTATAATGGTTTAGTGTTTTTCCTTTTACATTCAGGAATATCTGATAGGGACTGTTGAAAGACACTCCTGCAGTTGTTTGGTTGTTTACAGGGGTGGGATCCTACTGGTTAAACAACTGATTCGCTGAGCGTGTGCATGCAGTTTCCATAAAATTGAACTTCTGCGTTGCAAACAAGGAAAGGAGCAAGGAAAACAGCTGAGGAGAGCCAATTCAATCTGCCGCCCCTGATCAGCTGGGCTTCAGAAGCAGAAATAAAGGTCAGTATAACCCGGGGCAGGCAGGCAGGCCCACTTTCAGAGCAACAGAGAACCAGTTTGTTCTCGGCAGGAAGTGGGAACTACCGGTTCAGCTAAACCGGTCTGAACTGGTAGAATCCCACCACTGATTGTTTTCTGTGCTTCTAATTGTAGAAACAAACATGAACAACATGTTAAAAACCAATGGTAGAGCTATGTATGAAGCTGAACTTGACTATGCCTTAATTCAAGACCTAACATTTCTTGGGAACTATATTTTTTATTTTTTCTCCTGAAATTGAATATTTGCTAATTGTCTATGGAGATTCTCAGTCATCCAAGTTCATGGTTGTCCCAAAGATGCTTTTTAAAGAGACAACTGGACTTTCTGGTTTTTCTTTGAAGACACAGATAAACCTCCAAGTGACCTCAAGGACTCACTATAAGAATGCAAATGACCAGCTGTCAGAAAGGAGTATGAATCCTTCCATTCCCCACTAACCAGTCAGAGTTGGAAAAGCGAAACGTCTTCAAAGAAAAACCAGAAAGTCCAGTTGCCCCTTAAAAAAGCACCTTTAGGATATATTTGCTAAATAAAAATTATATAAAAACTAGTTGTAATTAGCAACTGGTTGTAATTTGCAAAGTAATACACTTTGGGCCAGTCCCCTTCTCTTGGCTCAACTCAGAAGGAGGAAGGAGTATTAGGTATGTTCACCATATTGAGTTATCTATAAAAATAATAAAGATGGAATTCAAAAAAAATCTAAAAAAGAAGAAGCTGGGGATAAGTGGGAGGAATGAGGCAGATTTCAGCTGGACAAAAGCATCATAGCTAGGAAATAGAGAAAAAAAGAAGAAAAATAGCATAAAAGAGATAAAGAACCATACTGGGAAGTTTTTTTCTTGGTCTGAAACAGGAGCAAAGAAAGCAATTTGAACATAAGGGGAGGGGAACAAAAATAACAGTTCCTCCCCGCTGAGCAGAGATCCCCTCTCTGCAGCACAACGGGGAGGAGGAAGTTGGCTGGCAGACTCACCAGGAAGAAAAATGCCCAGCACATTAGCTGAGAAAGGAGAGAGGCTTTTTAGAATAAAAGAAGAAACTGTCTTGATTATATGGGCCAGAATGTGTCAGGAATAAATGCCTTGCCTCTGACTCAGAGCTAGGGGTAGGGGGGCTGGACAGGCCAGCCCACAAGGTACACCCTAACCCAATAGCCCCTCCTTACCTTAGCCACGCCCAGGGGGTACTTAAGGGTCAGCCATGCGGTCCTGTTCCAGTTCCGGAGATGTACCTGTATTGACGAGATGTCCAGTCAATAAACAATAAACGATTTAAACCAGAACTGCTTGTTGGAATTATTGGGCACGATCCTCGAACATATCTAACAAAATGGTAGCAGAGGATGGTTCGGCAGCCCAACCCAAACATTCCACAAGCATGCAAAGAACCAAGACGGAAAGGATGAACACCAGAGCGTTCACCAAGGAGATGGCAGAACGACCTGCCCAACCCGAAGCCACCCGAGGAGAGGCATCTGAAGCAAGTGGCCTACTCCACTACCCACGCACCCCTGCCAGGCGCGGAGAGGAGTGGGACGAACACGAGACTCCAAAAGGGGAAAAGCACAACCTAAAAGGAAAACTCCTGGACCTGATAGATTCATCGCAAAGCAACACCGACCTCATCGCGGAACTACGGAGCCTAATCGAAGGCTGCGAAGCAGCGAGTGAGGAAGATGAGGATGAATCCGAATGCAGCGGCGGAGAAGCGGTAAGGGAGAGAACCCCCCACCAAAAACCCGCCAAGGGAGCCGAAGGGGTTTTCGCGCCTTTTTCACGGCGGCCATCTTGGGAGGCGGCGTCATCAAAAATGGCCGACCACCCACCAATAGATTCCCGAGATTTAAATCTCATGGCGGGAATCGGGGCCTACCCCAAGGTAACCCCCCAAGAATGCCACAAACAAAGAGGAAACCCAAGGCCCAAAGCCACAGGCTCACCTACCGAGCCCGAACTCAACAAGGCAATCGAATTGATCGCCGTGGCCCTGGGGGACAAGATAAAGCTACCGGACACGCACCCCGGTGCCAGGCCCAAGCGCAAAGGGGACCCTAACGCGAGGAGGCCCGACACCGACACCCATCCCGAGGGACCGATCACCGCCGCGTGGATCCAGAGCCACCCAGGGCCCCCAAGAAGCCTCCCCTTAAAAACGGAACACCGGAGGCGATGGGACTACTCACCGGACCTACGAACTGGACCAGACCCATGGCCCGCGGGGCCATCCGCCGGCAGGGGACGTCCATCGGCGGGCAGGGGACTCGGCCCGACACCCGGAGGCGACACCCGCACGAGGCCGGGCCATCCAGGACCATCCGCGGCACCAACCGGACTCCAGGCCCTCGACGACGATCCTCACCGCTTCCTGAGGCTCCAGACGACGAACCACGACGATCCCAGACGAGCAAGGCCGACCAAGGAGGAACCGAAGGCCCATCCGGAGGATTGGGGCCTATACCAGGGAGCTACGGAGACAAGCTCCTCACTCCACGGCGGCTGGGAAGAAATGAACTTCGCGCACGCGCAATGCGCCCCTACAGGAGAAACGGAGGAAGACATAGAGCTACACCGACGCATGCACACAGAGACAAGTCAGTTCAGACTCGCCACAGTCGTTCCCCTACCTTATTGTGAGTTCCCTTACGTGAGGAACCATGGACAGCGACATAATGTGAGTAACTTAAACTATAACTCAGGGGCTTTGCCAAGTGACTTCCCCAAACTAAGGCTAGATGGGGAGAATTTCCTGGACTGGAACCAACAGCTCCAGGTCACCCTACTCAAAGAAGACCTACTATCCATAGTCACTGATCCCCCAAAAAAACCATGGACCTTTGAGCTAGATTGTACCCATCATAAAGCATACTGCATTGTTATAGCTAGTATCACCCCCAGTATTTACCCCAGCATCAGGCATCATCTGACTGCTCTAGAAGTAATACAGAGGATGCACAAACTATTTTACTGCCAGAGCGTGGCAAGCACCACCAGGCTATCCAGGGAATTCTATGCCACCAAACACAAAGCAGGGACCCCAATGAGTGAACATCTATTATCCCTAAACGCCACCAGAGCCCAGCTAACACAAAGGGGGGAGGTCATAAGCGAAAGGACCATGATAAGTATCATTGTGAACTCCCTGGACCCCAGCTGGGACACCTTCATTACACAAATAGACAACCTAGGGACAGGAAAGCTCTCACTAGAGTTACTAACGAGCAAACTAATAGCTGAGGATAGCATCAGAAAAGATCGCTCAATAAGCCGCAGGGAGCAAAGGCCCAGTAAGAAGGTCGAGCCACAGAACAGGAACCACAGCAACGCAGAATGTTACTTGTGTGGGTCAAGGAACCACTACAAAAGGGACTGCCCTAGAAACACAGGGGACAGGGACAGGCAACGTAGGAGGGACAGATCAGAGTCAAGGACAAGATACACAAGCAGACACTCACCCGAGGACAGACACAGACGTAGGGATTCACCTAACCCCAGAGACAGGAGAAACCACAGGGACAGCTCCAGGGAAAGTCAAACGGGTTCTCTGTATGGCATAGGAGACCAGGGGCAACACACAAACCAGGATAGGATGGAAGGTACATGGCTGCTGGATTCAGGAGCCACAAACCATACCACGTATGACCGTAATCTACTAACATCATTCACAGAGGAGAGTTTCATAATAAAGGTGGCTAACCAGAATAATGTGCAAGTAACAGGCAAGGGCAATGCACACGTGCCGGGGATAGGGGAGGTACAAGGAGTGTTACTGGTACCCAATATACCCTATAACATCCTCGCTACACTAAAGTTAAGCAAGGACAACAATGTTGAAGTAACCTTCAAGGGAGGAAAGGTGCAGGTAACTAGAGGGGGCAAAAACGTAGGGAAAATAGTAATCAGCGGAGAACTCCCCTTCTACCACCCAGTCTGGGACAAGCAACCCAGAGTAAACAACCACCATAAGGCCAGCCCCGATAACACAAGTAGAGAAATAGAGGGGGTTAACCACACACACGACAACAATGAAACAAGTGAGCAGGAGGCAACCAGAAAAGAAAGGCCAGCGATAGGGAAGCCCATACATGACAATTGCGCTCACCTATTACACAGAAAGCTAGGACACATTAGCTTCCCCGTGGTGCAGAAGATGATGGAGTGCTCTGAAGGTGTAAAAATAAAGAATTGTGAGAACTATCTCGAGTGTTCTGTTTGTAAGAGCTCCAAATTAAAAACCAAACCTAGGCCCAAAAAGTCAGTACGCACTACAGACTCAACCTTTCAACTCATACATATGGATCTAGTGGGACCACTAAGGCCCTCCATTAAATACAGGAAAAGGTACTTCCTGACCATAGTGGATGATTTCAGCCGCTATGGCTTCGTGTACACACTAAAACAGAAGAGCGAAGTATTCCAAAAATTCAAGGAATTCTACGCTAGGGTAGAGACACAACATAATACCAAAATCAGGCAAATAATGACAGACCGGGGGTCTGAATTTTTATCGAGCGACTTCTCGCAATGGCTAAAGGCACGCGGGGTAGTCCACTACACGTCTTCCCCATTTTCGGCCTTCCAAAACGGAGTGGCGGAACGAAAAAACGGAATGCTGCAGACCATGATGAAGTGCGCATTAGAGGATGCAGGCCTGGGACAACACTTCTGGTCGGAAGCACTCATTTATTCAAACTATACTCTGAACAGGTTATGGTCCAGCGTACTAAACAAAACTCCATATGAGTTAATGTACCAAAGGAAGCCACAAGTATCGCATTTACACATATTCGGGGTCACAGCAGATGTACACATTCCCAGGCAATTGAGGCAAAAGGGGGACAGGGTATCCCGAAGGCTGAGGTTCATGGGATATGAACCAGGAACAAAGGGATATAGGTTCATAGACAGCAACAACAACTTCGTAATCTCTCGAACAGCAGTTTTTCACGAAAATGCCAACTGGTCCAAGATACACCTCAACGAGGTGTTCCTTAGCAAGGACGGACCGGGGAACACTCAAAGGGGAGTAACACCTAACACAGGAAAGGGTACAGAACAGGAAAGAATCAAAAGCGAGAGGCAGGAAATACTAGTGAAGGAGTGGAAGGAGAACCACCCACACATCAAAGTGGACTCACTCACTGAGAAAGAAGCCAGGTACATGCACGACACAGAGACGCCCCCTGACAGGCCAATCAGAGCAAACAGGGGCAAGGTGCCACAAAGGTTAGGGGATTACGTATTATCTATCCACACTAACCAACTAACCCCCAACACATATGAAGACGTGCTAAAATTACCAGATGAGGAAAGGGCAAAATGGGAGCAGGCCATGGAGAAGGAAATGGATAGCCTGAGGGAACTAAACGTATACACTCCCTCTGAGGTCCCAGCAGGAAAAACGACAATAGGCACCAGATGGGTCTACAAAATCAAGACACTAGAGGAAAACAAAACTCTCTACAAGGCTAGACTGGTAGCGCAGGGATTTGCTCAAAGATACCCTGATGATTACACAGAAACATACTCCCCCACAGTCAGGGCCGAAAGCGTAAAATGTGCGTTAGTCATTGCATCACTGCTAGGGCTGGAGGTACACCAATTCGACGTACAAACCGCCTACCTGCACGCTGAGCTTTACAAAGCGATTTATGTAAGAGCACCCCCCAGTCAAACAACTAGGAAGGGAGAAACATGGATTCTAAACCGAAGCTTGTATGGGCTCAAGCAATCAGGGAAACGCTGGTACGAGTGTTTGTCTAAGACATTGAAATCCATGGGCTTTGCAGCCACCTCAGCCGACAACTGCTTCTTCACCAAGAAGTCAGGTGATTCCCTCGAGTACGTCTTAATATACGTGGACGATATACTATATATCGGTAATCAGATCAGCAAATGCAGTGACTTTGCCAACGAACTAGGAAAGCATTTCTCCCTGAAGATTTTGGGTAAGGTAGACAAGTACCTAGGGGTGCAAATCACAAAAACAGACAAAGGTTTCCAATTGTCACAGAAAGATAAAATTTTGGAACTGGTACATAAGTGCAATATGACAGATGCCAAGGGGTGTGAAACACCAATGCAACCAGACTTTTTGAAGGACATGTACAATGAGGCTGAACCATTCAAAGACAACACGCTGTACAGATCCACCATAGGTTCACTATTGTACATTGCAAACTGGACCAGGCCAGATATCGCCCTACCTGTCAACCTGCTGTCTAGACACGTAGGGAAGCCCACCGTGTACCATTGGGAAGCCATAAAAAGGGTACTGAGATACCTAAAACACAGTTCTGACGCCTGCCTGTCACTAGAACCCGAGAACGCCACAACTCCCACGCTCACGTGCTACGCAGATGCTGACTGGGCTGGAGATGTGAAAAGTAGGAGGAGCACCTCAGGTTACGTGTTCTTCCTCAACAACAGCCCAGTGCATTGGTACACAGGGAAACAGGATCTGGTAGCCACATCTACCACAGAAGCCGAATATATTTGTTTGTCCAAGGCCACCAATAACTTAATCTGGTTTGACGACCTGCTCACGGACATATGGGTCGAACCAAACTACCCCATCACTATGCATGAAGACAATAAAGCAGCCATGGAAATATCAAAGGCTGAAGCGGTTGGCCAAAGGTCGAGACACATTGACATAAAATATAAACATGTTAGGCAATTCGCAAACATAGGATTCATAAGGGTTATACATTGTGACACAGAGGAGCAAACAGCGGACATTCTAACAAAGCCATTACAAAACAAGCAACACACATACCTCACATCAAAATTAGGTGTCCTCCTAAAAATAGCGCCTCAAGTGTACACCACTCAGGAATATCCCGGCCAGGCATTTAGAGGGGGTTTTGTCAGGAATAAATGCCTTGCCTCTGACTCAGAGCTAGGGGTAGGGGGGCTGGACAGGCCAGCCCACAAGGTACACCCTAACCCAATAGCCCCTCCTTACCTTAGCCACGCCCAGGGGGTACTTAAGGGTCAGCCATGCGGTCCTGTTCCAGTTCCGGAGATGTACCTGTATTGACGAGATGTCCAGTCAATAAACAATAAACGATTTAAACCAGAACTGCTTGTTGGAATTATTGGGCACGATCCTCGAACATATCTAACAGAATGGAGGAGATCCAATCCAGAAGAAGAGCTCAATGATGGACAGAGAATTGGAGGAGAAATGCTGCTGCAGTCTTTTACAGACCCAGGTGCTACTTTTGGGGCATTCTGCAAAGGGAAGGGAGAAAGTGCAGTTGTTTACTAATTACTGCTATTTTAAAATGTACTGAACCTTTATGACTGTTCCCTTTACAATGAAGAGTTCTCAGTAAGTTCTGGAAAGGGAGGAGCTCCAGACAGATCCATGTGTGAATGAAGAAGAGGGACAGAACCTCTGCAGGATGAAAGTCCTATTTGAAGTTGTTCTCATAACTGTGATACGGTATAATACCATCTGTACAATACCTCACTATAATTGTTGCTTCTAGCTGAAAGTAGTAAAGCTATTATTCACAAGAGAGAGATTTATCTTTTGTTAAATTTCCTAGAAGAAGGGACAATGACCTAGTAAGTCTCACTTACTGGGTGGAGACACTTTCTTTACTGCAAGAAAGTTGGAAGGAGGCGATTCAGAGTTCTCAAAGGAATCCTTTGCTGAAGCAAAAGATAGCTTCTGCCACCTGAACACAGTAGTTGCACATCCTTTGTTCCTCTACACACACGAGGTGTGTACTTGTTACTTAAAGGAACAGACAAAGTAAAATAATCGAAAGTCTGGCTTCTAGAATTATGGTTTCAACGTGTTAAAAGTTGTCAAAGCAGCTCAAATTTTGTTCTAATGAATAAAATGGTACTTCCTTTTTAGATTTTATTGAACATTTCTGGAGGGAATTAGCAAACCATTTTTTGGCAACAGAATGTCGCCAGAATGTGAAAATTGTCACATTGCCCACCAGTCACATCTCCACAGTAACTATGCATGGAAAGGACTAATTAGCAATAATGACTGTAGGGATGTACTTAACCTGTCCTCTCTCTTGTCCCTCACATATTGGTCTTAGAGGCTTTAATAAAAAAGCATTTCACATTCAGCAAATGTAACTGAATTCAAGGAATGAGTTAAGCTATTTCAATTCTTCAACTTGCCTCCCTTTTCCCAAAGAACAAAAGACCTGCTGCTATATTGTGAAAATGTTTTGGAATGGAACCTTTGACAGTGGGGCATATGGAAAAAGAAAATAAAATCAAAGCAAACAAAGACCTGGAAGAAAAAATGACTGTGCAGTAGGACCAGGTAGTATACTTTCTATGTTCTGCTTTGGGAAGATGCTTGTGCCCCCCCCCAGGCCTTCCACAATATAATGTATAGATAGCCCCTCTTGTGAAGAATCTACATATATAAAAGCAAAAACCACTCACGCATTAATCACGAAATCTCCAGAATCGTAAAGCCTACAAACTTGAAATTTGCCACGTATGTTCTTCTTGGCTTCTAGGTGCTCACTAAGAAAGGATTTTTTGAAATGACTGTCAGAGCATTACTATTTCCTATATTATTATTAACACACTCTGATCAGTGGTGTGTTCCTCCCAGTTCCGCCCGGTTCCACTGAGCCGGAAGCGATGACGATATGATGTCACCGAACTGGTTCTGTCCTACTGCCTCCCACCCCCGTGCATTATTCTTACCTTTTATTTGGCCCCACCCCCAATCTATTGCTGCCTCCTGAGCCCCAGCTGATCGGCTAGAAGGAAAAAAACTGTTTAAATTCTTGCCGCGGGGCTTCAAAGGGCCGCCCTACAGCTGATCAGTATTAAAAGGCAGTGTTGCGGTAGACCGGTGCCTCCAAAAACAAATGAGTAGACCGGTGCCTCCAAAAACAAATGAGTAGACCGATGCCTCCAAAAACAAATGAGTAGACTGGTACACCCCTGCAAGCAGTTAAAAGCCTGGTAGACTAGTACCTCTGCTAAATCCTAAAGAATTGTTACATGACCATCAAGCCACATCCACAAAATAAGCCACGCCCACAGAACTGGTAGTAAAAAAATTTAGAACCCACCCGACTCTGATGCTAAGGAGTTGTACTACCCCTCTCCACCTGAAAAGAAATCTGTTCCATGCTCTGATGCTAAGAAAGTTCTATTCCCACTCCCCACCTCAAAAGAAATCTGTTCCAAATACAAAACACAAGCAGAGAAGTTTCACTTTCAGTTTTACTTTCACAGCAGCAAGCAGCTTTACTACAGAACAGTTGAGCGAAGCCACGCCCAGCCTCTTTCCTGTCTCCTTCTTGATCACACAACAAATACTGTTTGAGTTTCCAAACACCCCTCAACTCTGACAGGATGCTAGACAGTTGAATATCGATGGATGCTGCGGGCTGGGACATTCTACTCCCCCTCCTCCTCTGTTCCAACTGCCAGTTGCATTATATTAACACACTCTGATGCTACGGAGTTACACATTCTACATTAAGTTTCAGGCTGCAAGTGTCAATTTATCAAGTCTGAGCACATAGTTTCATAGCGAAGCACGGGCGTCCAGCTAGTATTTGGAATAAAAAGCACTATACAGACTCAATTAGCAACAGAAGAGGTCATCAGTCTTCCTTCAACCCCATTGTATCTTGTAGGCTGAGGTCTCATAGCAAGAACCATTCAATTTCTGGACATGCAACTTTTCCTGAAGTTCATTCATTCATTGTCACAATGAATTCATGTGTTCACTGCCACAAGTCTTAGTGCAAAATAATGTTCAAAAAGAATTCTAGATCAGGTATAAAGCATATGGATTAACATTTTGTAATTTGACTGCGGAACTTCTACAATAGAGCCGGGAAAGATCACAGCCAAAACATTACAGAAGTCCAGGTGTCACTTCAGGAAAGGTGATTTACTAAATATTCGAGCCACAAAACGATGATTTCTAGAGTCTTGTACTATCACCTCCCAAGAGATTTTATCTTGTCCTTTGTCAGTTTCATGAAGTCATCCTGATCTCTGCATAAAAATATTTTTTTGCAACTTTCCAGCTGGTTGCTAAGGAAAGAGCCATTGGTTTAAAAATCATTATCATAAACTTGTAGGAAGTATTTATTAAAGAAAATATTCATGCACTGCAAAGTTTTTAATTAGTTTTTCTTATTTGCTGTGTTTCAGAGATGAGAACCTTTTTTTGACAAGTTGATAATGAAAAACCAGATGGAATTGAAATTTAAAGACCCTGCTACTACAAAGTTAGGGTGAAGGATAACATCACAATGTAATAAGATAATTAATTCAGCAATATTGTGATAAGTGTAATTGTTATAGGTCTGATTAATTTTCAGTCTAGTTATTTCCATGCCTAGGCATCTTATCTTCAGTTGACATCTTTCATTTATTCATTCTAAAGCATGTTGCTCCTAAAATAATGCATTGCAGAATTTTCTCTTTGATGCATCCCATTTTTAGAGGCTAGGTCTAAAATTATGTTTCTGACTTAAAATATGATTATAGCACAGATTTGTCTATTATAGATGCACTTGATGGGACAAGCTGGTTGTCTGGCTAGCTCAGAAGTTGTGGGATGAAACACATTTTTTGTTATCAGTTTCCTTGCAATGCATAGCAACATATATTCTCCTATTCTACAGTGCACTCAGTGAAACTCAACCATGTGCACTGAATATTTTAAACTTTGTCTCTCCACTAAAATATTAAAAACAATAGCAGTCAACTACCTGTACTTCAGCATTTCTATGGGTAAGCCATTTCTCAGCTATTGGGAAAGTAATTCAACTTGGATTGTTCTTTTTCATTTTTTAAAAAAAGATTGTTTATTCCATCTTTATTGTTTTTATAAATAACTCAAGGCAGTGAACATATCTAACACTCTTTCCTCCTTCTATTTTCCCCACAACAACAACTCTGTGAAGTGAGTTGGATTGAGACAGACTGGCCGAAAGTCACATAGCTGGCTTTTATGCCGAAAGTGGGATTAGAACTCACCATCTTCTGGATTCTTGCCTGGTGCCTTTGACACTAGATTAAACTGGCTCATCCTTTTGCTCCTCAACCTTTCCTCCATTTTGGATTGCCTTATTAATCTTTTTTTGTAGATATCTGAGCAGCATCTCTGGCTTACCCCCTCCAGGGTCTTATTTCTTTCTATCTCCTCAAACCACAGAGTGTGCTTGGCTAGCTCAGGACCTTGAAAATGTAACAAGAAGAAATATACAGTAAGCCTTTTAACTTGGTGACATAAGAAACAATGTGAAGATGAACCAATGGAATTGAGTGGCAGTATAAAGGTTAAAGACTGGAAAAGTAGAAACAGTGATTTACAGATTGCAAAAGATTGTTACATTTCAGTTGCCAACAAGCAAACTGCCAAGTAACAGTTAACTTGGACAAGAAGGACGGGGGAGGCAAACCTGTGCACTGGTGTACACATGGACTACACCACCTACTAAAGGCATTGAATTCCTTGTTCTGCAGTGGGCAATCAACTTTCTGCAATATGGATTCTGTTTGGGTTTTTCCATTTCTTGGTTCTATTCAGTCGTGTCTGAATCTTGGAGACTGCCTAGATAAGTTCCTACAGTTTTCTTGGCAAGGTTTTTCAGAAGTGGTTTGCTATTGCCTTCTTCCTAGGGCTGAGAGAAAGTGACTGGCTCAAGGTTATCCACTTGGTTTTGTATCTAAGGCAGGACTAGAATTCTCAAGTTCTCCTGGTTTCTAGCCAATGCCTTAACCACTACACCAAGCTGGGTCTCCAATGTGGATTCTAATCTAACCTAGTTGTCTCTAAAATTTATCTCCCAATGGAAGAGAATATACTGTATGTAGCTCAGGGTTGAACAGTTTAATCCTTGGTGCTCTCTGACCTTGGTTGTTTGCTTGCAGACATTTCATTATCTAGGTAAGTGACATCATTAGTGCTGGGTATCAGAGGTAATGAGACATCTGCAAAAAAACAACGGAGATCAAAGACACCAAGAATCTAATAGTCCTCTACAAAGTTAAGCAGAGTTGAAAGGTAACTTGTCTGAGGAAGTTGTGGAAGTTGTCTGTGATTTACTTCCAAGCCCTAGAGTGAAATTTGACAACTACACTACTTTAGCCTGTTATGCTATTTCACCATTACACGACAGTATTTCATTATGATACCTCTGTTTTTTGATTTTACCGTTTTCCTATCATGGCATGGTTAAAGCACTGCTGGCTGAGTAATATCCAGTTCTTTAGAAGGGTTGAGGATGTGGCAGTAGCACAAATGCTGGGGAGAAATTGACAGTGATGATTCTGTACGGTCATTCCTGATTTTAAATCAAAATGGAGAGTAGTTGAACAAATAGTTTGGTCTTCAATAGAGCAAATTGTAGACTCAGAGCTTGGTTTCCATGGCAGGAGAATCTTCTGGGGAAAAGATCTCAAGCTGGGAAGAAATTCCTAAAGGGGAGATAACTCAAAAGAAGAAAAATAGAAGACAACAACAACAACAACAACAACAACAACAACAAGAAAGCTCACAAGGCTGCACAAACTACTTGACGAAATCTGAGAGCAAAAATAGATACATCCAGGATCGAAAAGAAGAACAGAACATCAAGAGTGTGAATGATAATATCACACATGATGAAATGTATATAGGGTCTCCTGCTTGGGTAGGGTAGTTGGATTAGAAGACCTCCAAGGTCTCTTCCAATCCTTTTAGCCTATATTCCATGTTACAACGTATAAGTGCAAGTAAAGCACAGAAGTAAAAAGGAGCAGGAAAACAAAAACTGCTTGAAGACCCTGGAGGAGATTGAAACAGATATGGAAACCAGACTGATATTTAATGCGAGGGGAAGCAATATACAGGTACAAATAAATGCCATTGTTTATGGTATTTGGTATTAATATCTGTGATGGGAGCGGGGGGGGGGGGAGTTATAGAATCCTGTTAGTAAAGAGAAATGGAGAGCCAAAATAAGGTCACCCATAGCATTATCAAATGCTATATTCTGATTGTAAAGGTCACAGTATGATGATCATTATTTTCTTTATTATTCCTATGTAACATTTAAAATGGAACATAACTTGTAACCTTCTTTAGTTTGGGGATCTTTCTTGCTCATTTGGCTGGGAGCCCAGTGGTTTCTGTAGTTGTGCAGGTCAATAAAACATACTTTGCTACATCTACCTCTAAAGGCTTTGGTTCTTTATTTAAGTAGTGGATTTAAGTGGGTATCCTTCCCACAACGCAGGTTCGGGGAGAGAGAGATTGTCAGGAAAGGTTAAGTTCAAAGTGAGCATATCATCTGTTCAGCAAAGACAATAAAAAAGTAACAAGTAACAACAACAACAAAAAAAAGGCATAACTTTTATTTGGACTCTGTTTCCTCCAAACAGAGAGAATATGTTATATCGGGATAATAATGATAGTATCTAAATTAATATTTAAATTAATAAAACTGAACAATAACCATAGAACGAACAGTTAAGGGAACTAGGTATGTTTAGCCTAATGAAGAGGGGTGACATGACAGCTGTCTTCCAGTACTTAAGGGGCAGTCACAGAGAAGAAGGGGTTAAACTACTCTGCAAAGCACCTGAGGGCAGGAGAAGAAATAACAGATGGAAGCTTTTCAAAAAGAAATCCAAATTAGAATTAAGGAGAAATTTCTTGAAAGAACAATTAATTAATGGAACAGCTTGCCCTCTGGAGTTATGGGTGCTCCATCACTGGAGGTCTTGAAAAATAAAAGGACAACCATTTGTCTGGGATAATATAATATCTCCTGCCTTGGGCAGGGAGAGGATGAGAAGACTTCCAGAGTCCCTTCCAGGCCTATGAGTCTATGATCTATGCTGCCCAATTCCCAAAGACTGTGCAATTTACAAATTGTCAAAAACATTTAAAAACTGGGTGGGGTGGGGTGGGGGAGTTAAAGATGGCAGAAATGCAAAACTAGATGGAAACAAAGGGAAAAAAGGAGCTTCAAACATCCTCATAAAAGGTCTGGGCAAAGAACCTGGTGTTCAAGGCCTTTTAAAATGCCAAGAGTGGAAGACATTTGAATCTCAAGGGAATCTCTTTCCAAAGGGCAGATCTTGCTACAGAGAAGGTACACTTCCAGGGTCCTGATAGATGTCATTGTTTATTTAAAGGAAAATGGAAACTGCTACCTCTGCAAGATGGAATTCACTGGGCAGATTCTATGAGATATAATACCAAGTAGCCAAACCCTATTCTTCATATATGGTAACACCTAATATAGGGTAGCACTAACACCTTAAGAATGCTGATTATAATAGTAAAGTCTAATAAAAACTAAACTTATAAAAAGGAAAGAGAATGAAGAGGAGTAAAAAGTGCAAGAAAAAAGAACAAGAAAAGAAAAGTAAAAACATAATAAAGAAAAAACAAATATATATTAAAATTAACTTCCAACCTTCATCACAAAAAGTACAAACAAACTTAATAACTTTTCATCCTTTGCGAAGCTATAAACATTTATCTCTTCATCTCATGGCCCATAAAACATGGTGTCATCAGAAAATTCATAAAGGCTATCCAGAAATAACATCATATTTTAACCTTGATCAAATAAACCACCTTTATACTCCTTCCTTTTACTTCTAATAGCCTTAATCTTAATGAACTAACAGTTCATTCGAATATTGTCATGAGATTAGATTTCTCATCATTTCTTCTTTGTCTTATCACACAGAATTTTTAAAGATTTTAACAAACCTTTTTTGTAAATCCAGTAAGAAAAAAAATATCCAGGTCACACTCCTGATTAGTCATTTGAATTTCCTTTCTTCAATCAGTTTCTTTTGTAGATGCAGTGAAACATCCTTTTCTAAATCATTCTTTTGGACTGTCAGTTATAAAATCAATTTCAATACTATCGCTATCTTGTCTGATACATTTTTTTCCACATTTGACATTTCTTCAATAATATTTTTTGGACATAGTCTATCCATAGAAGTAGACATTGTTACTGACATATTGTGGCTACTGCATTCTGATTTCATTCTTAAAAAAAAAAACCTTCAGTATTTTTATCGTCATCATGTTTTGCACCATTTTACAAGCCTATATATCCTTCCTCTACTTAAAACCTTTAGTCCCCTCTACTGTCCATTTTTTGAAATCATGAAATTATTTATCTATGTAACATCTTGTGAAAATGGAAGTAGAATCTATTTCTCACAAAAAGTTATATTCTTAATTCCAAAAATCTTATTGAAAAAGTTTGATATTCCAATTTTATCTGGATCCTTAGTCCATTTATAATTTATAACTTTCTAAAATCAATTTTTTATTTAGATTTATTTCAGAGTCTTTAAAAACCTTCTGATAATTTTTTCCCCATTTAGAATTAAAGGCAGATTCACCTTGCATTTTCAAACTTGTTATTCCAAAGGTCTCTCTTATTTCAGAAGTAGCCGATAAGCAATTTCTAAATGTGATTAGAAAATGAGATTTGTTAATTTAGTGTCCTTTAAAAGTCTCTGCCATGATACCAAGCAGAATAGGTAATCCCATTGTCTGCTAGTGCTCAAACTTGCATAAAACAGCTATTCGGTGGTTTTGTAGAAAGCAGCAGTCCAGAGCATATGGGTGATCTCCCATCCTCTCTTTATCTGGAATGGTTCAAGGAACTGATTTGCTCACCATTCCTTGGTCTTTGCTGGTCAACAGCTCTACTTTTGCTGAGTCCAATCCTCCATATCTTCCCCAGAAGTTAGTTTTATGAACGAAAATGGAAAGAATTGGAAATGTTTAGGTTTGACAAACAAAGATGGATGGATCTATTACAGCATTTCAGATATTTGAAGAGATGTCATACAAAGGGGGGAAGACCTATTTTTTAAATATTCTGGAGGGTAGGACATTGAATAGTGGCTTTAAGTTACAAGATGGCAGATACTGACTGAAAATTGGGAACAAATCACTATTAAGATATTACGAATCTTCTTAATATCACTATTAAGAAGATTGAAAATAGAACCGACTTCTTGAGAGGCTTTGGCCTCCCATTCACTATGTATTTTCAAGTAGAGTTTGGTTAGCTATCAGGCAGGGAAGTTTTATCTGGAACTCAGTACTGATTTCTTCTAGCCCTATTATTTTGAGAAAATATTTTAGTCTTTTTGATGCTTCTGAGGCATACAAAAAAGGTAAACAAGGAACTAGAAGAACGAAGGTAGGGCCGCTGAGCAAATGGTCAACTATTTTGTCCTTCCTGTATGCCAGCGGTTCTCAACCTGGGGGTCGCAACCCCTTTGGGGGTCGAACGGCCATTTCACAGGGGTCGCCAAAGCCCTCTCTCACCCCCCACCATGCCTTCACTCACCCTCACTCTCTGCTCTGTGGGATCGCCGCCCATTCGCTTACCCTGCCCACCCCCAATCTATTGCTGCCTCCTGAGTCCCAGCTGATGGCTAGAGGAAAAAAAACTGTTTAAATTCTTGCCGCGGGGCTTCAAAGGGACGCCCTATAGCCAGTGGTGGGATTCTGCCGGTTCTAGGGGGTTCGACCGAACCGTTTGTTAAATTGCTGACTTGCCCCGCCCCTCCGCACCACTATTTATTGCCAATAAATAGTGGTGGGCGAGGGGCGGACAAGCCAGCAATTTAACAAATGGTTCGGTGTTTTTTTGTAATTTTATTGGCCCACGGAGCTTCAGTATAGGCTAATTAGCCCTTGATTAGATTGGCTCCCGACTCTTAGCTGATTTGCTCTCAGCTGTTTTGCTCAGGGCTCTGCCGCTTGCTAAATTGCTGCAGCAGATTTTTTTTTTCTCCCTGTGCAAACCAAGCTCAAAACGAAACTGAAAGTAAAACAGGCTGTTGGCTTTGCTGTTTGCTGCAACGTTGGAAAATCAGGCAGCAGATTTCTTTTTCCTCACCATAAAAGGTAGGTGCAAACAATGGGAAATTTAGGGCAAAAGAAGAGTTCAAGATTTTAAAACACAAAAGAAAAAAAGCTCTATTTAATTAGGGAATTGTAATAATTGAGATACTATTAATTGTATATTGTATTGAAAGCAGAAATGGTTAAGTTGTGGTTTGGAGGAATATATGGGGGAAATTATTTGGTTTATTATTATTGGTAAATATAATTAATAGATTTGTAAGAAATTGGATTGCATGGAAATAATTGGAATATTCATGTTCGTATTGATTAATATATATAAAAGGTAGTTATATAACTAATTGATTTATATTAAAATGTTGAATTTATATTAAACAACTGTAATATTACATAATTAACCAATGTGAGGATGGATATAAAAATAGATGACAATGGGAAGGGGTATAATATAGAATAGAAGGGAAAAATTGAATTTGATTAAGATTAGAGATGAGGATGAAGGGTAATATTGTTTTTTTACAAAAAATAGATGAGGAATAAATATGGCAAAAAGGAAATATAGAAATTGTAAATTTAATTGAAATGACTAAACACTGTTTAAATTTGTGAACCGGCCAAATACTCTGTTCAAATAAAATACATTGTATGTTTGTATGTGTGTTTCTAATTATTGTTATTTATTCATATTTGTTCTCTTTTATTCTTTAAAGTTTAACAATTCATTCTTTATCTTAATATCTTTATATTTGTTTGAGGTTGGCTTTCTTCCCTTTCATCTTTTTTATTGTACAGCAATCTTTCTCCTCAAACCTACCACCTCTCTCTTTTCTTTCCTTCTTACTTTCTCTTCCTCCCCCTCTTATTCCCCTCCCTACTTCCTCTTCCTTTCTCCTTCTCCTCCTCTCTTCCTCCCTCACTTACCCTCACTCCTACTCTAATTTCCCTTCCCTTCCTTCATCCCTCTCTATTGCTGTATCCTTTTATGGACTACTCAGAGGGCTGAAAAAGTTATTTCTGACTGGTCCTCGCACTTTTGACCAGTCCTCGAACTTACGACTGTCCTCACATTTTATGTTTTTGCCCTATCTTATCACCATGGTCAAGAGAAGCAGTTGTGAAATGAGTGACATGGTTGTTAAGAATGCTGCACGGGCATAAATGTGAGGATGGTCATAAGTGTGAGGACCAGTCAAAAGTGGAGGACCTGTCAGAAATGATTTTTTTTCAGCCTTCTGAGTAGTCCCTATACACATAGCCATGGCCGACCAGTCACATGACCAGCTAGCCACGCCCACCCAGTCACATGACATCCAAGCCATGCCCACAAAATAAGCCACGCCCACAGAACCGGTAGTAAAAAAAATTAGAACCCACCCCTGGTTGGGGGTCACCACAACATGAGGAACTGTATTAAAGGGTCGCAGCATTAGGAAGGTTGAGAACCACTGCTGTATGCTCTCAGATAAAAACTTGAAGCAAAAGGAAAACAAGAAAGATTATGCAAATATCTTCATTATAGTTGTTCCTGATGTAATGGGATTAACTGAAATGGCCTGGTCAGATTCCTTCTTAGGAATTATCTCATTACTATTGATTCAATTTGCAATGAACAATTATTCTCTGATTGTATGATAGGGAAAAAGGTTTGTTTTATTGCACATTTACAATCCTTAAAACTTGAAGAAAAATCAGGATAAAGAATCAACTGGGAAGTGACTAAGTTCCTTTTTTCTTATATAACCATTCTATTACAGTTCCAATTTACAATGGTGCAGCAACACACAATTTTAATTAAGTAATTAAACTTAAGCTTAGTATAATTATCAGCTTCTAATTATTGGATTTATTTTTTTGGATTCAAACATGTTCTGTTTGATTTTTCCTTTAATGAGTTTTAACAAACAATCCCAGTTGTAATAAAAGTGAGGATTTCATACAGGAATTGCAAAATGATTAATCTAACTTTCTTCTGATAGAATTTAGGAGAAGTAGATTCCATAAGTACGTCTACCTCAGATGTATTATCAATCTGGTCCTTCTATGTACATCACTATAAAGATTGTCTCATTTCCTTCATGACTTTTTATAAAGTTGTTAATAAGTTATCTAGTTTGGATTTGAGAACAAAACAGAGATTGTGGGTGCATTAATATTCATTTCTTTTCAGTCTAGGAAAAGCATTTCAATTGTTAGATAGTCTCAATAATCTATTGTTCTTTTTAATATTCTTTAAATTCATAATATTCAAAAATGCCACCAATAAAACAGAAGGTCCAAAGATCATTTACCACTAAGAAATCTACCAATCAAAGCACTTTCATTCATTATTCCTCAACAGTTTAGAAAAGAGGAATAGATTTTCTCAGACAGAATCCGCAGTGAAGATACTGACAAATTACACACAGACACAGACACATCGACACACAAAGAAAAAACTCTGTAGCAACATTCTGATCAATGGCAAGCAAATAATGAACAAGAATCTTGTATCTTAAAGTCTAGTAAACGTATTATCACAAAAGCTTTCATGGGCCACATCATACTTTATTTGGTCCATGGAATATTAACTTCAGAGAAACTTTATAATTACACTGCTATCGGTGTGATTGAGGAAGGGGAGAGGTCACAGGAAAATGAAATGAAATAGTATAGAGAAGTAAACATTGCTAAGACATTTGGTGTGAATGTGAAGTCCTTGTATCAAGTAAACTAATACAGTGCATGTAATAAAAGCACTGGTTTCTTTTTATATCTTGAGAAGCTTCATAATAAATTTCTGTTTGTGCTGTTTCATGATGAAGTAAGCCTTTGTGGAATTATCAAAATAACATTTAAGATATAATTAAAAAGATATTCTATGGTATAGATGCATGCAATAATGCTTTTTCATTTATTTATTTTTTGTACTCGTGAGTAATGAACATGTGAAAAGAGAAGCTAAAAGGTATGGAATGGATTTATTTCACTTGATAGGTACAACCCATCAGGGCCCTTATCTGTGGGGGAAACTTATGTAGAGGAAGACTGCTTTCAGATTGAACCCTTCATGGCTTATCTGGCTTCTGTTGATGTCACAGAGGGAAGCAGAATGTCCTTAAAAAGGACACAATGCCCAACCTACTATTGCCCAACTCCCAGAAGGAAGACCCAACTAAATTATGGTTTCAATACTTGAAATGATCAATAATTTCACATGGGGAAGTAAAACTTGATTAATTAAAAGATACTTCAAGTGTTTCTGCAGGTTTTTTTTTTAGCTTCCCACCACATATTCCTGCTCACTGCCTCCAGTGGACAATATCAATGGAGAAACAACTATACTGATAAGGGGTCTTTCCCTATCTTGGGATGGGCCTTGATCTCTGGCATTGTAGTGCCTGATAAATTCAACTCAAATTCAACTGCAGTTGTGAAATAACTTTTCTCTTTCTTTCCTTCCCCATTGGGAAGCTTCTCTCTCCAGTCAGTTAGTCAGTCAGTCAGTCAGAATGCCCTTTCCCTCCCTGTCCGCAACAATAAAGGTGACTCCCTAGAATGTTGGATTTTGGGTCCTGTAGCAAATTGCACTCCAGACTCTCAGAAAACATTGTCAGCTGTTCCATAAGCATCTTCCTCTCCATCATAATTCTTCCTACCTTCCTACCGATTCATATACAAATGCTGCCAGCACTCTATTTGGGGGTCAAGCAGGAGATGCCAGGTCTAAAATTCTAATTTCTTGCTGCCCTCTAGTAATTGTCTCAGTATTCACAGCTCAGATGTGGTAGTCCTAGGTTTATCATTAATTCCCCTGCGAAATTGAGAGACAGGTGATTATGAAACAAGGAGGCTGGGAAGTGGTACAGTAAAGTGGAAGAATAATCTCTTGGAAGGTTTCCAGTCTTTGTCTTTATCATGCTGCTCTTGTCAATGTAGCTGTAAACCAGCCTTTGGGGATACTGCAGGGAGCTGCCCAGTAGTGGGTGGGGAGGGGAGTCAGCTCCTGTGCCCTGCTCATTCCTGCCTGAAGAAAAAAAAACAACAATGGGCAGAGGAGAGTATCCTGGTGCCAGAGGGAACTATCATAAGGGCCTTTGACTGTGTTGCTTGGAAAATAGATAATGTTAAGCTGTGGAATGCTTAAGGGGGAAAGCTCTCTTTTAAAACTGAAGCAGTTATTTAGGCTAATCTCATTCATGGGCTGCAGATAAACTGTAGAGAGCCTCATAGAATAGAATAGAATAGAATAGAATAGAATAGAATAGAATAGAATAGAATAGAATAGAATAGAATAGAATAGAATAGAATAGAATAGAATTCTTTATTGGCCAAGGAATTTGTCTTGGTGCATACGCTCTCAGTGTATATAAAGGAAAAGATACATTCGTCAAGAATCATAAAGTACAAACTTAATGATAGTCATAGGGAACAAATAAGCAACCAAATAATATTAGGAAACCGTCAATATAAATCATAAGGATATCAGCAACAAGGTTACAGTCATTCAGTCATAAGTGGGAGGAGATGGGTGATAGGAACGATGAAAAGATTAATAGTAATTCAGACATAATAACTAGTTTGGCAATGTTGAGGGGATTATTTGTTTAACAGAGTGATGGAGTTTGGGAAAAACAGTTCTTGTGTCTAGTTGTTCTGGTGTACAGTGCTCTATAGTGTCGTTTTGTGGGTAGGAGTTGAAACAGTTTATGTCCAGGATGCAAGGGGTCTGCAAATATTTTCACAGCCCTCTTTTTGACTCGTGCAGGTCAAATACACCATTGAGGACTATACAGGTCCTCAATGGAAGGCAGACTGGTAGTAATTGTTTTTTCTGCACTTCTAATTATCCTCTGAAGTCTGTGTCTGTCTTGTTGGGTTGTAGAACCAAACCAGACAGTTATAGAGGTGCAGATGACAGACTCAATAATTCCTCTGTAGAACTGTATCAGCAGCTCCTTGGGCAGTTTGAGCTTTCTGAGTTGGCGCAGAAAGAATATTCTTTGTTGTGCTTTTTTGATGACGTTTTTGATGTTAGGTGTCCATTTTAGATCTTGAGATATGGTAAAACCTAGAAATTTGAAGGTCTCTACTGTTGATACTGTGTTGTCTAGTTTTGTAAGAGGTGGTAGTATGGGAAGGTTTCTCATAAACTCCACCACCATTTCTACGGTTTTGAGTGTGTTCAGTTCCAGATTGTTCTGGTTGCACCATGAGGCTAGTTGTTCAACCCTCTGTCTGTATGCGGATTCATCATTGTCTCGAATGACACCGATCACTGTAGTGTCATCTGCGAACATCAGTAGTTTAACAGATTGATTGTTTGAGATGCAGTCATTGGTATATAGAGAGAAGAGAAGTGGAGAGAGCACACAGCCTTATGGGGCCCCTGTGCTAACTGTACAGGTATCTGATGTGATTCTGCTTAGCTTCACCTGCTGCTTCCTGTCTGTTAGGAAGCTTATGATCCACTTACAAATGTGTTCAGTACCGCTATCTGGTTTAGCTTAGTTAGAAGAATGTCTGGAATGATGGTGTTGAATGCTGAACTAAAGTCTACAAAGAGGACCCTTGCATAGGTCTTTGGAGATTCAAGATGTTGTAGGATGTAGTGCATGTCTCATGGAAACATGGCAGAATGGAGAGATCATCAAGGCACGCTCCCACTGTGGTTAGGAAGGATATATTATTTATTATATCCTTATTATTGTTTCCCTTCAGCATTGAGCAGAAAAGATGATGTGAGAGGGGATCAGATGGAAATTTTGTCCCTGGTCCTCTCAGACTAAACAGGTATCTCCAACTTTGGCAATTTTAAGCCTGGTGGACTTCAACTCCTAGAATTCCCCAGCCAGCAAAACTCCAGGCTTAAAGTTGCCAAGGTTGGAGACCCCTGGACTAAAGGTTCTGATTCAACCAGCATATTCAAATACTTTGATGGGGCTAACTTAATGCTTACCTGATTGCCTCTTGATGTGTGTAAATAGGACAAGTGGTCAAGCTATTTAAACTGAGTTATTCCATTTTAATCCTCACACTGAATTCTAAATTAATTATTATTTCTAATTGCAGCAGGAGACCTTGTCTAAGGTCCACTTAGTTTCCTCAAGGCAGACATAAGTTTGTAGCTTCCAGCACAATCCTATATATTATATAGAAGGAATTACTTCTCTCTTCAAAGGTCCTTGCAAGCCTGCATGCATTGCATTTGCAATCTAGTTAGCTCTTCTTACAACAGCAAGTTTTCAAACCATTTTCAGTAGACTAGAAATTCAGTTACAGCGAGATAGAAGGTGTCTATGATAATTGTTTTGTGTAAGGAAGGAGGTGAAAGATATTTAAAGACTTTTTTTCTCACCATCCGTTTGCATCTGCAATTGCAATAGATACTGACTACTTTAATTTCAGTTGCATTGGCTGAGGGCTTGAAGGAAAAAAAAATGACCCATGACCTTATTACAGGGAGATCTGGTGAGAAAGGATATGGTAATTGCACTGCAATAAAGTACATCTAAGTTCTGCTTAAATGGCAGAATTTGCATTTAAATGGAACCTACAAAATGAAAACATGTATACATTTGATGGGTGTAATTTTTGATTTACAAGTTGAGCAGAAAAGGTGAAGCTGCTCCCAATCTGGAATGACTCATGAAAAATCCATTTTGAACCATAAAACACTCACCCATTACGAAAAAAATAACCTTTTCTAGGGTTCTAAATAAATACAAATTACTTCAGTTGGTTTATATTGTAATGGGGAGGGGGCATTACCATAATTAGATTAGGTTTCCATTTTAAAAACATTGTGCAGTTAAATTTTTAAGTTAAAATCTGTTCTGTACCTACCAGCTTCTGTAAAGAAATCAAATGATGGTAATACAGAAATGGTTTATTAGTAGTTTAAAATCAGGCCAACAAATCTAGACAAACCTTGATAGCAATAGATACGTATTATTCAGTGGTGGGATTCAATTTTTTTAAACAACTGGTTCTGTGGGCATGACTTAGATAGGGGTGTGGCTTAGTGGTCATGTGACCGGATAGGCATGGCTAGCTGGTCATGTGACCGGGTGGGCGTGGCTATGTGCATAGGGACTACTCAGAGGGCTGAAAAAGTCATTTCTGACTGGTCCTCGCACTTTTGATCGGTCCTCGCACTTATGATCATCCTCACATTTATGCCCGTTGCGGCGTTCTTAATAACTCTGTCAGTCATTTCACCACTACTTCTCTTCACCACGGTGACAAGATAGGGCGCAAAACGTAAAATGTGAAGACAGTCGTAAGTTCAAGGACTGGTCAAAAGTGCGAGGACCGGTCAAAAATAACTTTTTCAGCCCTCTGAGTAGTCCATGTGCACATAGGGACTACCCAGAGGGCTGAAAAAAGTGGTTTCTGACAGGTCCTCACACTTTTGACCTCTCATTTATGCCCATTGCAGCATTCTTAATTAAATTAATTAAATAAAAATGACCTGCTGGAGTGGTCGGAGTCAGTCTGAGGCGGGCATTCGGGCCGGCTGCAGGGCAAGGTGATACAATGGGGGTAGGTAGGCCGCTGCTGCCCAGGTGGGAGGCAGGCACAGGCCTACAGGGCTGGCTGCAGGGTGAAGCGATCGGATGGGGTAGGTCAGGGGTCTGCAACTTTAAACACTGAACCTTAAACACATGTAAACACTTAAACACAACCTTAAACCTGGGTGGGCATTGCTTACTCCATATCACTTACTCCCAACCCAGGTTTTCTGGCTCCCAGTATTTTCTTTTAAACAGGTATCTCTGTGTGTCTCTTTCATCTCTCTCATCTCTTTCTTTCTCCCCCCTTTCCCTCCTTCATCTCTCTTCCTCTCCATCTCTCTTTCTCCCCCCCTTTCTCTCCATCTCTCTTCCTCTCCATCTCTTTCTCCTCTCCTGCTTGGGGGTGGCAGCAGCGCGCCTACCACACCATCGGGTTGCCCCTCGGCTTGGAGGCCGCACCTTAAGCCTGCGCCTCACTGCACGTGCGTCTGCCCGGCTGCTCCTGAAGCTGACTCTTGTTGCTCTTACTGGGCTTCGCAATGGGGCAGACAGCGCCCCTCCTCCTCTTGGAGCCCATTACGATGTGGAGCTTCAGCTGCAGTCTGGGTAGCCAGTGTTCCAGGGCAGAGAAAAGTTGTGCGTCTCCCCCAGCGACTGGATGGGCTAGCCCAGGGGTGGGCAATTGTGGCTCTTTTACAACCTGTGGACTTCAACTCCCAGAATTAAACTCCCAGAATTCCTGAGTCAGCTTGGCTGTCTAAGGAATTCTGGGAGTTGAGTCCACAGGTTGTAAAAGAGCCACAATTGCCCACCCCTGGGCTAGAGTAGGCTGGTACTGCGCAGGTGGGAGGAAAGGTGGGGTGAGGGGCGGGCAAGCCAGCAATTTAACGAACAGTTCGGTGTGCTGCGAGGCCAATAAATTACAAAAAAACCACTGAACCGTTTGTTAAATTACTGGCTCGCTCGCCCCTCGCCCCGCCTCACCCCCACTATTTATTGGCAAGGGGCGGGGCGAGCCAGCAATTTAACAAACAGTTCAGCCGAACCGCCTAGAACCAGCAGAATCCCACCACTGGTATTATTTGTAGCTCAAATCTGTGGGCCCTGTTATTCTAACCAAACATTTCAAAATATGGCAAACAATGCTTTAAATTTTTTTTGAAAATCTTCTTTGTTTGAAAATGGTGCATATTCCAGTTAGCCCCATTAGCCTGAGGTCTGTGTTTTCTGATACAACTTACTTTATTTTGGTATTTAGGAAAATTGGGATGCAGGGACACATGCATTATACACCTCCCACCTTTTTCCCCTTTGCCAATCTACTAAAAAGGACACCTGCGTCAATGAATAAAGTGCCCAGGTATGTTTTATTATTGTGTTTGCATTTAGATAACAAATGTAGCTGAATGCTCTTGAGAGCCACTATCTTATAAGGAGAAATTTCTCCCTCTAATTTCCCCAAGGTTTAAACTGGAGACGGTGCATTAAAAAATAATATAAAATTAGTGTCTATCACAGTAATCTCTGTTTCACAGGGAAAATAATTAGGGTGGTTAAAACTGCATAGGGAAAGCATGAACTCAAGGGAACAGGTAACACCTGTTTATTTACCTTATTGGCCTTGCCTAGCTCAAAAAACTTTGTTGATTTAAGCATTCTCTCTCTCTCCCTCCCTCCCTCCCTCCCTCCCTCCCTCTCTCCCTCTCTCACACATACAAGGGAAGGAATTCTTTAGTATTAAAATGTATTTTGGTGCCTAGTTGCTTGAAACATCTTTGTAAAGAGTAGATGAAGGGAGGGAAGATGGGGAAATGTTGGCTTAAGACATTAATAAATCCATTCTTGGCTCAAATTATTGTTATGATAATATCACTCTTTCTTGCCCCATTCCAACACTTAAGCAAGGGTAATCAGCTACTGAGAGCAGCAGACAGAATTTTAGGAGGAGGTCTGGTACTGCTTGCTTCATGAAATGATTTCCCAGCCTCTCATTCTTAGCAATTGTATAACAATGTTTTGTGAGTGCTAGCTTAATTATTTTATGTGTGTTTCTTTGTGTAGAAAGTTCACTGAGCTGATAATCATTTCTATCAAACTGAGGCAGAGTTATCATTAATCCTTCCTACCGCGTCCCTTCCATTTATACAATCCTCATTGCCCTCTGGGATGTATCCATTGATGAGAAATTGCTGAAGGAACAGGAGAAGGAAAAAGAAGCTGATGAAACATGGTGATAGTTCAGAGAGCTCAGTGGAAACTGCTTCCCCTGTCCCCTAAGTCTGCAGTCCTAGAAACTAACCACGACACAGGAACACAATCTTTCTGTCTATGCAAGCATCTCTGATACTATGTCCAGAACCAAGAGGAAGAGAAGAGTTACTCTAGATGTTACAAGCTGAAGCTAGTACCATCATTGCCAGAGATGAAGCCACAAACCTTATAAACTTCTGAATGTCCTCAAAATGTTGTGATCCTGCAGATAACAAAGGATAGATACCATATGCTGCTAAATAATGGGTGCATGACTTTTCCAGATCCGTTTTGGAAATCAGGAATAAACTGGGATAAGCTAGTCCCAGAAAACTTAGAGTAAAATAGCTGTCACAGGAAACCAGATGATAACAATATCAAAAAGGTTTCTAATGTGGTGATGATGTATCCTGAGGAAACAGTATTTGTGTTGTTTTTCATTGTCTTTGGGCCAACGAACAATTCCAGTACTCTTACAGATCCATTATCACTGGAAAGTAGATTAGATATCAAAGAAATTATAGAGATCCTCTTATCTTTTTTCCATTTCTTTTCTTTCCCTTTGGACATAAAAATATATGCTTCAACTAAATTGACCAATATAATCTGGAACTAAACAATCACACAAGATCATTCTTCATCTTTGCTCTTCTCTATTCTTAGCAGCTTAGATAACTACACAACTACAACAGAATTGCTTAATGGACATGGTTCATTTTATTATTGAACCTGAGTTCTGCTGCTTGTGGGAAGCTTAATTCAAGGATTTTATTTTTTTTAAATCAGTATAAACTAAAACATCTTGACTAAAATTATTTCCAGGTAAAGAAATCTATACCTTGCATGCTTATATCATCTGAAATTGAAAATTTTATTCTAATCTATTATATCATCTAAGAGTGTCTTTGCATATAAATTACTTATTTTGGAAAAACACAAGCATAGAAAAAGGATTATTATAATAATTTGACGAATAAAAGATTTCCGTGAATTCATCAACAGCAGGAATTTAATGCTTGGAATAGATGTGGGGCAAGAGTGTCAGATATTGGAGGTTAAAAGTATTCAGGTAACTTACAAATTGTTATATATGTGAGAAAGTTAATTTGCAAAAGGGCATTGCTATCAACACAGAAAGATAACAAACAACCAGAAAGTTAGTTGAAATCTAGATAGGAAATTCATTCCTGCCCTAGTAACTTTTTAAAAGTCATTATCCTGAAGTAAAAGGAAAAACTGCTACTGACACAAGTGGCCCCTCAGGTTTTGAGTTGCTTTATTGCCAAACCTAAATCTCTACAAGCAACAATTTTATTGATGGGGACTGAGCACTCATTCCTCACCTTATTAAATTATCAACCTGGATACAAATCTTGCTTTCATGTCATCTCTGCTTCTGCAAAGAGACATTCATGATCCCAGATAATCAAGAGGTAGATGCTGAGATGGTGAGGAAATCACCTGGTCATATCCACTCTTATGTTTGAGAGAAGATCAATATGCACATTCCTTGTCATATAGTGTAAGGCCAGTCTTCAATTAGTGCACCCCAAGACTATGAACAAAGGGGAGGACTAATATTAAGGGAAAGGTTCTCTAAAAAGTGACCAATAGAAAATTCTTATTCAAATTCATCTCCGTCTTTTAAACCTTTAGAGCTAAGATGGCTGTCCAGTTTCAACTGACAGTTTAATTGCTTTTTGAGAAAACTATACAGTATTAATAACAGAAGCAGAATAGCCTCTTAGAACAAATGCTGGTCCTGATTTTAGATGGTAATAGCAAATTCTTTCTTTCATCGCTTCCCCAACAAGCTTTTCCTCACGGAGCTGCTAATATATATTGCTGCATCCTATCAATTACTATTGGAATACCAATAGGGAATCTTGAAGGACTTTTGAATTTGACCCTTTGGATGCTAATTTAGCAAGCAACATGATTATAATGGCCCTCTTAAAATCTCTGTCTCATTTTGCCTGGTCTCGAATTGGAGATTTTTCTGGAAAAAACAGTAGCTACCATTTTTGTTGCTTTCTGCCAGGTGAACCAAAAACCCCTTCTGGGTTGAATTTCATGCCTATGCTGAAAATAATTAATTATTGGCTTACTATCAAATTGCTATAAGTACGTTTACGCCATTATAATGCTAAGGCTTTTTAGTTTTATTTTTGTTTTGCTTTGCCCAGAGGCAGAAGACGCAAAAGAAGGATGTTCTGGAAGAACCAAGATCACAGATTTTTATAATCTCAACAATCTTCAAAACAGCAATGTTTAAAAAACAGATTTTAATTTTTATATCTGAAAAGGCTTTATATCTTTATAGATAAATTAAGGTGTATTGGCAGAATGTTGCATTTTTGATAGCCTGCCACAATAGAGTCATTTCTAGAAATGTACTGTTCAATTTAATCCACAATCTATTTCAGGATTACATTTGGATAGAAAAAAATCTGAAGAATCCAGAATTTCCCTGAGAAGGTCCAAATTTGAAATAACTATTTCCTCTCTAGAGCATGTATTAGTCTTTCATGGATTTCTGATTCTGCTTTGTGTTCTTTTCTGTTTAGCTTTATATATCTGCCTAGACATCAGAATAAAATATATTGAGAAGCAGTTTTTTCCCCCTGGATTTGAGTAAAGGTAAATATTGAAACACACAAAGGCAATCTTGAAAAAAGTTTCTTTGCAGAATGCTAATAGGCGAAATGAAGACTTTTCTTACCTTTTGGTGGTGCTGCTGTTTTGCTTAAGAGTGTTAAAACTTGTAAAGATCTCCTGTTGGCTTTTTTCTGTTGGTTGATTCCCAGAATTCCTTCCTGTTTCAAGGTTGAGTGTAATATTTTTTAAACAAAGATTTGTTGAAGGAAATAGAAGAAAGTGACAATATTACCAGAACTCAACTAATGTTAAATTACATCTCTGTCACCACTCAAATAGACAAGTTATAAAAGGAAATAATCATATCAAAAGTCATCATACTAATGAAGTGTGAAATCCAGGCAAATCTTTGAAGTGATAATGAAAATCAGGCATAGGACATGATCCTGTTATCTGCAGAGTTTATTACACTGTTGTTGTTGTTTTAGCATCCCAAATTTGGAAATGTAAATATAATAAGTATAAGGTCTGCTTGACCTCCAAGTTCCCTTCCAATCCTGTTATATTATTATTATTATTATTATTATTATTATTATTATTATTATTATTATTATTATTATTATTCCCTCTCTTATCAAACAATCAAGCAGCTCTGGAGACCAGCTGCCATAAAGAAACAATATGGGGCCGCATGACTGGGTTGACCCTTTGAGACTGATCAAGGCTGGACAGAGAAATAGCAAACACAGACACATTGTGCAGATGATTATTATGGGAAGAAGAGAATGACCATGACTTCTGGAATTTAACTCTTCAATTCCCATAAATCCCAAACACTCCTTGTTTGCAGTTCCATTATGAGTTGTTTCATGCTAAAATGGGACCTCTGCAAATGATGAAAGCTGCTGTAAAGTGTGGATGAAGGATGTATGGGAAAATTTACAAGAAGCCAAAGAAAAAAGCAAGAGTAATGTTATGAAGTCAGAAGCAAAAAATTGATTAAATAATGAGGAGAGATGAAAAACTGAATTGGCAAGGGAGAAGTATGTTAGGCCTTCAAACATATGGTTTAACTAAAGACTTTGCTAAAAATGGCAAAAGATCCATGATATAAAGAGCAGCTGGATGAATCTCAACACTGACCAATGTCAGGAAAGACTTTTGAGGCTGGAGGGGAACTATAAAACTCTGACATTTAAGAAATCCATCATACACTGACAGAAGACTCTTTGTATGAGTGATTATGTGAGAGCACAGATAGGAAGCATTAGTAATAAATAACAATCTCATTAATACAATTGAAGTAAATTAAAGGGATGTTCTCATGCTTGGTTTGTTTAATATTCCACTTTGGGAACCATACAGGCTTTAAAAAAAGTTTAAAAAATTAAAATTCATACCCACTTGATGGGATTATCTATTATTTATTAGTACAAGTGGTGATTGTTATAAACTAATATTCAGTTTCAGCCATGACCAATTTCCTAGAACAGGAGCTGGAAACATCTTGAATAACACAGTTATATATGCTACATAGCAACACATTTAATCTTTTTCAAAAATAATCTTCATGGGTTAAAAATTAGGTCCCTAAAAAGATAACTGGGAAAACCATTCCCTAAATATCCCAATTAGTTGCTCAAAATGTCAGCAGTTTTGGAGTGACACAATATTTATAAATTATTTAATTTGACATACCTTCCATCCTTTGTGATTACTTTTCTTAATTTGGACCCTCAGATTAAAAGATCTCATTGGACTTTTATGAGAAATTCCACAGATGTACTGCTTTTTAGTGTGTGTGTGTATGTGTGTTTGTCAATGGGTGACTTTTTAAAATAGCTGCTCCTCTGAGTTGCTATGGTAATAAGTAATGATTTCAAGAAACGTTCAGAATCAAATGACCAAGGTTTAAAATATCTGACTTTATACTTCGGTTAAAATATAAAATTTTCTTGTTTGTAAATTTTATAACAGTGAAATAAAAGGTAACTTAAGAAGCCTTTTCACATTTCAGCATATCAATCACTTTGGGAACAGTTCTGGGAATGAACTTTTGATCTGATTGAAAAACCATCCATTGCTACTTGAACCTAAGGGGAGCAATGATGACAGCTGATACTTTTAATCTTCTAAAGTAAGTGTTGAACAGAAATGAATAACTGGAGACACTAGAGAACAGAAAAGTGGGTTATGTGTCTCACAATTATAAGTAAGCAATGTCTGTTTTATGATTAAGTTCAGGGTTTGGGGGGACAATGAGCTAACTGCACAAAATATTTCAAGCAATGTTTTATATTTTGGCAGCATGTTTCATGTTTGAAAGGAGCTTCATCTCCTGTCAACTAAAGTCAGGGGGAAAAAAAATCAAATTTCATTTATTTTGCTGAACATCAAATACTTTTTCTTGGCTTTTTTTTGATTCCCTTCTCATTTTTTTTTTTGGTGATTCATTTTACATATAATTGTAATGGTATGTGGGAATGGCCTTGGGATACAGGAGGAACCCACAGCCTAGGCAATAGTCTGATAATAGGAAGCTCAATCTCCAGGAGGAGAAAAAGCATTGGAAACATTTTGGAAATTTCCCTAATTTTCCAGAGATTTAAAGGGTGGGGAGGTTAGAAATATTTTCGATCTTTCAAGATTCTGTTAATGTAATTTTACAATAAAAAAAGGATTAGTTCATCTTAAAGTGCTTCTTGTTTGCACTACCTTGCAAGGCAGAAATCAATCTCGCAAGACAAAGTATTTCTCCCCATCTCTCATTTTAGTCTCCAAAAAGCTTGGGATGGCCCCTACTGAAATGCCTCCCCTGCTTTTTTCTAGCTGTAGACTGAGCTGTCTCTGATCAGATTAGGCTGCAAGTCTTCCTTCTGTCTCCCAAGATCATTTCTACACAAACGTTGCAATCATACACTTGAATGAAAATGTTTTCATTGACCATTAGGTCTGGCTTTGAATTATTCTGTATTATTTTGTCCTATAGAATTAGATTTGCCTATGTAACAGAACTATTAAAAATGAAGGCTTCCTAATATAAGAGAAAGATAAGATAAAATTGCATTTTTGAAAGGACTCATACTTCTTTGTTTGAGAGAATAAGCTAATATGTGAAGGCATAAATGTCTTCTCTGTGGAGAAAAAACTCCAAATTTGGCAGCCAATGTGCTGAGTCTGAAAATTGGGGTTGATTGAAAAAAAAGGAACCACCATTTGTGTGATGTATAATCTCTATGCACATATTACAAAATTCGATTTTAACAGAATCTAGAAAATTTCAAAAGGATGAGTGCAATGATTTCAATGTCTATATCTGTTTCTTTTTATGGACCTATGCCTGAACTTTTTCTTTCTTTCTTTTTTCTTTTTAAAAAAGTAGGTACCATATTATGATTATTGCAGGCAAACGATTCCTTCAAAGCACTGATTACTTCCATAGAGTAGAAACCAGAGCTGATTGTGGTTTGACTTTTCCTCCTCTCAGAAAAGAAATGCTTTCTGGAGGAAGAACATCTCAAGGTAGCATGTTTACTTCATATAACTATTTGCCTTTGCTGCAGTGCTCAGAAGCATCAAATCATCCTCCATAGTTTTTGACAGTCCCAATTTAGTATAGGTTGCTTTGTGTTAATCCTGCTTTGCCTTGAAAAGCCCCAGAATCACTCTGAAGAAATTCAGGGATTTTGTTAGGAGATGGCAACAGTTTCCATGTACAATTCCAATCAAAAGATTACACATTTAATCAAAATGAGCACTATGAAACAAAAGATAATGCTACATTTTTTAGACACACTGTGTGTGTGTGTGTGTGTGTGTGGAATCCAGCTAATTTAGTGCAACACACTTTCTGGTAAGCTTACAGCTTTTGCTACAGTGCACATCACTGTCAGAGAAAATGCAAACCTGAAACCCTTTTTCTAAGCTATTTTTATGATATTTCAAGATGATTTGACCTTACCCTGTGCTCATTTTTCTCTCAGGCTCCAACCATCTTTATCCCTGGTATTGGACTGTGTTCCTATGGAGCAATTCTCCATTATAAGAGAAGTTCACAAATGTGGGCTTAAATTATAGGGATTAATAAATTTGTCATTAAATGACTGAGCAGACTACAAAATAGTGTCTGAACATTTTGTCTGAAATCTCTAAATTCAGAAGAAGAGGAGACTTTAATGCTTGTCCACAGACTAGCCAACTGGCATGTCCAGAATTTGCACAAAATCCAGACAACCAAGCCAAGGAAGTTTAATTAAGCTATGATGAAACGGAACACAGGTTTCTTTAAACTTTAGCCATTAATCTTAGGGAGAGTTCTGTTGAAAAAAACTCTGTAGTGTTCTGGGATTGAAATATCCCCAGAAAAGTTAAAACGAGCACTGAAAAAACTGATACCAAGAAAGGTCCATTTGCAGTTTTATCATTTCACATATAAAGTCTTTCTCTTCAGTAAGAAACACAGGGAGAACTGATGATATAATGCCACTGCCTGATATTATTGCCAGGAGTGTGAAAATAGATGGACATCTAGGATAATTGAGGCCTCCTTCTGAAAAACGCTGCCAGAAAAACTGCAGGGGGCAGTAACAGGAGTCAAAACTGACTGGAAGGTACAAAATTGAATTTGAATGTGTGGTACGAGAAGATAAGAAATCAAAAACGCAAAGAGACAAAGGCAATAATACACATTGGATAACAGAGATTTTTCTTTTTTTAGGCAGTGTATTTCTCACTTGGACAATTTCTGGGTATGTGGACTAACTCCCCAAATTCTCTAGCATGCAAATTGAAGTCCATTCATCTAAAATAGATGATGTAATTGCTTCTCTTAAAATGAGAATTTTATATCCCACTGAGCAATTAACATTTAGATTCTGTTTGAGGAGGAATTTTAGAATAATAATTGTAGTAGAAAAATCACAGGCTAATTTTAACTGATGATTATTATTAACTGATTATAGAAAACATTCCAAGTATTTGGTACACTTTTATAGTATTCCCATGTTTTATAACAATACAAAAAGATTATACATCACTATATTATTTATTTATTTATTTATTTATTTATTTATTTATTTATTTATTTATTTATTTATTTATTTATTTATTTATTTATCTTATATGCTGCTCTCTCTCCGAAAAGGATTCAGGGCGGCTCACAGCAGTAAAATAGACAAATCAATATGAAATGTTAAAAATCATTAAAACTCCCCTTAAAAACCCCTTCAGTCCAAACCGGCCTGGTGAAATAACCATTTCTTAAGGTCGCAGCGGAAAAAGCGCAGGTCAGGGGCCACCCAGAGCTCCAGGGGGAGTTGATTCCATAAGATAGGTGCACCCACAGAGAAGGCTCATTCCCTAGGAGTCACCAGACGACACTGCCTGGCCGACGGCACTCCAAGGAGGCCCTCTCTGTGGGAACGCACCGGGTGATGGGGAGCTGTCGCTGGCCGCAGATGGTCCGTCAGGTACCCTGGGCCTAAGCCATGTAGGGCTTTATAGGTGATAACCAGCACCTTGAATCTCACCTGGAGGGCAACCGGTAGCCAATGCAGGTCGCGCAGGAGGGGTGTAACATGAGAGTGTCAGGACACTCCCATCACTACCTGCGCGGCCGCATTCTGCACCAGCTGAAGCCTCCGAGTGGTCTTCACGGGCATCCCCATGTAGAGAGCATTGCAGTAGTCGAGCTGGGAGGTCATGAGTGCATGAGTGACTGTACGTTCCTCTGCTCTCTGTCAATGAAAGAGATTGTTACTTCCAATGAAAAGTAGCTCGGGCAAATTAATGTATTAAGAAACTATTCCTAGAAAGCTAGGATTTGAACATTATCATGTTACTTTATGCACTTGCTTGGTCTCCTCAGAATAAATGATATCATTAGGCTTTTGGGTAGATTTTTTTTTATGTAGGTAATTCTTGCCACATGGAAGATTAGTTCTGTTCATAAGAAAAAAAATACTTTGAAAAAAACCCCCCTGAAACGATAATTTGGGCAAGTCATGAAAATAATCCATAACACTAACTCTGCTAAAATAAACTATAAATTGCAACCCTTCTAGACTATATTAAGGGGGTTGTGAAAAATGTGTGTGTGTGTATATATACACCATACTTTGGTGACAATTAATTAATAGATGAATGCCCCATGTTTCTGTTGAGCTCAATATTCAAGGCGGTTTATAATGGCAGAATACAAATTATAAAGCCAATAAATCAATATTTTTGGTCAAAAGGTTTGTAGATATTTGGAAAATTACTAATGAATCTTCCACAATGAACCCTGATATTGGTCAAGTGAACTCATGTTTTACCTAAGTCAAGTGAACTGATGTAACATAACAAATGTATTCAGTTTCTGTTCTTAGCAGTCAAAACTATTTTTAAAAAGTCAGAAAACTAAACTCTTTCAATGGATCTGTGATCTTTAAAAGTATGGGAAGGAACTCTAGCAATTTGTAAAAATTAACTAAGCAACAAAGAGCTTTGAAATTTCAAAAAGAGAGGCAACTCACTAAATTTATAGCAGACATTTGCAAAGCTGATTTTTTTTTTTTTTTGACAACAGAGATAACTCACAATTACTCGCTGCTGGTTCATTATTACTGGAACTGAGTCCCAGATAGGCACAGTCTGCAAGAAGGAAATGCTCTGTATTTAGTGCTGACAAGACATGCAAAGTGGTGTGGTTTATTATGAAGGAAGAAATGAGGGACACCTGCACTGCTTAAGCCCCATTTCCAGCTTCGTTCTTTCCATCAAGAAAGCCACTTTGAAAGAACAAATTATGACAGTAGGAAAAGAGACAAGACAGGGAAAGAGAGGTGATTCTTGGCATAATTTATTACATCGAATGCCTCTTTGTCAGTGTGACGAAGTAAATATAACAGTTGCCAGGCAACTTAAACAGGTTTGGCATGCTGCAGAGCATGTAGCAATGTGTCCTTCAAAATGAAGGACACTAATCCTCCAAGCCTGGAAAACATTTTCAAGTGGCAGAAAGGGGTGGCCCAAAGTGGCCCAGAGAGGGAGCTGTATCATTAGTTTCACACTCCAACATCAGTGATTTCTAGCCTGAATGGAGCTGAACCAATCAGCCCTCACATGCACTGCAACCCCAGCATCTCTCAAAAGCCTGCACCAGCAACAATATTGTATAATGATTGAGGAAATGTTAGCCTTGTGAGGTAGTCCAGCTAAGAAGCACACCCAGAAGTACTAGTTCTAACCTTACAGCAGGGGTGAAATGCTCCCGGTTCAGACCAGATCACCAGATCTGGTAGCGACAGCATCTGGTTTGGAGAACCAGTAGTAAAAATCCCTGCCCCCCCCCGCCCAACTGAGCCATGCGATCATCAGAGGCCGAAGAGATTGTAGAAAAAATGCTTTTAAAAGTAAAAAAAAAAAAAGTTGGCCATGCCCACCCAGTCACATTACCACCCCTCCACCAAGTCACGCCCACAGAACCAGTAGTAACAAATTTTACATTTTACCACTGCCTTACGGTAAGGTTACATTAACCTTTAATAATTAGCAAAAAATCAGGTTTGTGGTTGAGAGTCTATCCTTTGTAATAGGTGGCCCACAGTAAACGTCACCTTGCGCGTATTGCTCCCATTTGCAATATTGGGATCCTATGCTAAAGGATAATTATTAAGGTGGGTTTGAAAGGGTAGAAAAGCATGAAGGGTTTAGTACATTTAGCATATGATGTTGGCAAAATTAGACTTGGATTTTCTTTTTATTTCCTTCTCTCTTTGCTCTGGCTTCACATTTTTTATTCTTTCTGCACTTAGCATAATGATGCTTACCCTGAAATGGAATAAAGTGTTGGTTATGCATGCATATGGGTAGGTAGTCATCAAAACTGGAAAAGAAAGAATATGTTTAGGTTTCATACTCAATATTAGTATTGTATATTACTAGAATTGACTTAGATAAAAAAAGCAGCCTATTCACTTTCTGAGGTTGTGAGAACATGAGGTTCTTTCCTCTTACTGAATTACAGGAAGCAGGCTTTGAGCCAGAGGCTCTATCAATCCTTGGGTACACTTAGAACCCAAGAAAAGATTTTGAAACCCATTCTTCAGTCATTTTTCCAAGCATCCAAAACATACAATGCTCAAACCCAGTGCACCAAAATCACTCCAGGAAGAGAATGATTGACTTTGGTGGCCCTGGTTTCAATAGATTGACACAAGGCCTTCTGAAATAGGAATAACAGAAACACCCACAGTTCTGCCATAGCCATATTGTTGTACAGACTGGAAGTGTGATGAAAAGAAGCACTTTTGTTCTGGTATAATACTGTCCAACTTCAATCTGGAGGGAAGCTCAATAGGTGATTATTAACAATGCAGCCTACTTCACATGATTATTGTAGTGTTAAGGACATTAAGGCAGTAATTCTGGAGCTACCTTGAGGTCCTGGAAGAAAGGTGGGAGGTACATTTCATAATTATTAATTATTAATTATAATAATTATAATAATATATATAAATGTGGGAGAATGTTAGCAAGAAAATGGACTACTACAATATTTCTTAATACTATGAAGATTATTTTATGAGCTGATCCTATTCTTTTGCAAAACTGGTGTGGGCACAATTCCATCCAGCTGGGTCAACAGGATGAAGATGGCCAAGTCTGGCAGCCAATTATTTCTGCAGAATGGGACATTTTTAAACCCGTATTTGTAACTATGATTGACTGTATAATGCCAAGGAAATTAGGTAATACAAAAAATAAAAAACAAAAATGGAAGAGACAGCAGAGGAGGAGCTAAGGAAAAGTAAGACCTGCACAACAACTTGAAGGACATGGTTTGTAGCTTGATGAATTGTAGTCGAGAAATTTGTTGGTGAAAGACAGAGAAAAAATGACTCTAAGCAGGTACAACATTTCTAGTAAAAGCCCACTCAGTTTCACCAGGTTTGGAATAAATGAATTTCTAGAATGGCAAAAGAAATCCTGGATCTTGTGAAGTTCAACCCCCCCTCCTGCAGTTTCACTCTCAAATCTGTTGAGCAGATTCCCCTGAGCAAATGTTAACATGTTATCCGTCTATTATCCTTACTCTTTGGGACCTTTTATCAAGATTACCCACCGACTGCCATAACATCCATCATATTACATTCAAACTGTATAATTGGGAGAGGGAGAATTTAATTGAAGCTCAAGAGCCCTTCTCAATTCTGGTGCTGAGTTAACAACTCCCTTAAAGACAGATTTTTTTTGATCCAATCTGCCAAATATCCATCAAATCTCCAAAGTATTTTCATAGTGGAATTTTTAGATAATCCAGTAGTGACCTATTCTGGAAATGTTCTTCTGAAAGTGGCCTCCCATGTCCACATCAGAGATCACGGACCTTATTTCCCAATTAAAACCTGGAAGAATTCCAGGAGGCGATTCTTTCTCCTCCGAAATTATTAAGGGAGAACAAAAGGTGGGGAGGGGGGAAGGAACAGTGCTGGCTATCTATTCACCCATATTAACAGCTCAGCATGTTTTCCTACTGGCTGGAGCCATGCCATTGTTGTCCCTCTCTTCAAAAACAAAAGGGGATAAATTAGACTGTGCCAATTATACACCCATCAGCCTGCTAAATGCAATCAGCAAGCTGTATGCTGTTTCTCTGCAAAACCATTGCACTGCGTTAATATTGAAAACATCCTCACAGAGGAGCAGGCAGTTTTCAGAGGGGACCAATCAAATCTTGACCACTGTTTGGTTCTCCGTCATTTAGCAGGGAAACCCCCCTTTTGCAACCTTGTTTTAATTCCAAAGGAGAGGCTGTAGGAAATACTAAAGGGGATTCTCAATTGATAAAAAGCTGTTTCTTGCCATTCAGCCTCTCTATTTCAACACTATTCTGAGTATCAAATGTTCTCCTGGGACTTCCGGTTTGCTTGCCTCCGGTGAAGACGGTCTCTTCTTAAGGACCGCCAGCCCCGCCGCCTGTAAGAGCCGCTTCGATACCGAGAAGCGACTTGAAAACTCCGAAATCCTTAGGATTGCAGGAGGAGAGTAGGCAAGGTACAGGTTGAGCCCCTGTGACCCCCCAGAGAAACGCTACTGGGGAGGAAACAGGCGCGGCTCCCTTTCAACTTGCTGAGACTCTGGATGGCGTGGGACGACTCTGCCTTCCGCAGAGCAAGCCGGCTGCAGCAAACATTTAAACTGATTGAAACCAACCTTAACAAATAGTGGAAATATCAACTTGAACCCTCAAACCTGGAAATCGCAAGTATTATTGCTTTGGTGACTTTTTGACTTAAGAGAAAGTACGAACGAGTGAAAGTGGTTTGAAAAAAAAATGGCACCCAGCGGCAGAGTTAACGAGCTAGTGAGAGTGGATTTGTGAAGTTACTTTGATCTGTTACAAAGTTGTGCTGCCTGCAATAAGAAGCAACAGGAGAAGAGGAAAAAATTCTTTTTTAAAACCTGAGCTTGCTTCAGTCTAGTTTCTATCCCCAATTTGATTAAACCTGGGGGATTTTTTCAGAGGACTTTGTGGTGGTGGAAAAGGAAAAAGGATCTCCTTTTTCAGAAAATCTAACCTACGTGGCAGGATGGCCTCTAAGAAGCAGGAAGGAAAGGCAGCAGGGGGTGGGATCCCCCCCCCACACAAACATGAACAGCAGCTTCCTCCTGCTCAATTGACTCAGAAAAAAGACTTTGATTTTGAAAGTTTAAAAGAATTTATTACTCAGGCTTTGGATGATAAATTTCAAAGATCTCAACAGGAAATAGATGATAAATTTCAAAAATCTCAACAGGAAATTATGCAGGAAATTAATGAAATTAAAAATGTGGTGAAGCAGGATTATGGCAAGGTGATTAAAAAAATATCGAATGTGGTGTCTGGCCTGTCAGAAATTATTGTTAAAGTGGATTCCAAATTGGAAGAATTTAAATCAGAAGTCAATGTTAAAATTAAGGATACTGATTATAAAATTTCTGATGTGGATGATAAAATGCAGAGAGTTGAAAACGAAATTACAATGATGCAATTCAGGGCCATGGAATTCGCTATAAGGCTCAGAGGTATTAGAGAGAATGATAGACAGGACCTGAGACAGATCTGTGCTGATGCTTTGGCTGTGTTATTAAAAATTAATCCTGAAGAGGTTTTTTACAAAATAGACAAAATTTACAGAGTGAATTCCTGGGTAGCCAGAGAAAGACAATTGCCTAGAGACGTGGTGATATATTTCACAGACAGAAAAATAAGAAATGATATCTTGCAAAACTCTTTTCTTTCCGTGCAAGTGGAGGGAGCTCAAATAGGAGTTTATAAAGAACTCCCACCTAAAATGTTAAAAGATAGAAAAGATTTTGGTTTCTTAGTGAATGAACTGAAAAAACAACAAGTACCATACCGGTGGGACGCCCCAACTGGCATAATTCTGAAATACAATGGAGAAAGATATCGGTTGAACACTGTTGAGAAGGCGGAACATTTCTATTCTACTGTTTTTAAAGAGAGATCACCATCTCCACGTACATCTACAGTGTTGGAGATTAAGGAGAGTGATAAGAAGCAACCTCAGCAAGAGATAGAAGAACAGTCTAAGCAGGCGGAGCCAGTGGAAATGCAGGGTGCTACAGGAGGTTTTCTGGAGGAGCACCTGTTAGAATCTTCCCCAATTCTGGACCCGGCTCGGATGGTTGAAGTTAAAGACCAGCGTATAACTCGTGCAAAATCTAAGCAACTTAAAGAAAAGCAACAATAGGAAAGACAATACAAAAAGGGAGCTAAGAGTACTACACAAGAAACTGAAGCCATGGGGGGAGCAAAACCGAAGATTTCGGAAGATCTTCGGCTATTGTGCTCGTCGCTTCAAAAAGATGAAGATGACAATTAAGTGTTTATTTTGGAATGTGAATGGGTTGAATTCACCACAGAAAAGGAAGAGGTTATTTACATACTTGAAACAATGTAATAATCGATCTCATCCTACTAGTTCTCAGGGAATCGTAGCCAATCAATGTAATCAAGACAAGAACCACAACAAGGGGTTTTTATCTTTCGTGTAAAGTCATGTTAAGAGAATAGTTCAAGACTGAAAGTGTTGCTCCCCTCCTTTCCTTTTATTCTCTGGGAAAACTGAGGCAGTGGGGGAGTCTTCCTGAAGAGTTTCCCATGTTGCCACCACTGTCATATTTTGCATATTGGTTGTCTGGTCTGTGGCTCTCCCTCCTATCTCTCAGGATCATTTCCATCTGCCATTACAAAGACCACCTTAAGTCAACCTGGTTGATGTAAATTGCCATTCTCTAAGGCTCTGGTTGGAAAGTTTGGGTTTTGATAATGCATATAGTGTATCTGGGACATTAATTTTCAAATCAGCTTAAATCTTGAAGGACCTGCAGTTTTTTCCAAACATGTATGTGCCAGCCATCTATCATACTCCTGAAGTTTCCTCAATCCTTCACTTTGGCCAGGTTGGATGCTATCAGCCATCCTGTTGGGGTGCTACAAAAATATTCTACCTCATCAATGTATATGTCCTCATGGGGACAGCTCAGTTGAATCTTTGAGCCATATGCTCTTTCATTGCTCTTTCTACAGAGAATCATGGGCAACTTTTATTTATCCTGTCTTGAAGAAATTTCCTGATAGAGAATGTGACTTCCATTTGTCTTCTCCTGTTGAATCAGAAAGAAGATAGTTTTCTAATTTCATGCAACACAAATGGCAGGTAGGTTGATAATCCTACCAAACGGAATAAAAGAACACAAAAACAACCCCCCCTCTTCCATTATAACCTATATCTGACTTTGCCTGCAAGTGGCACTGCTTGGAAGGAGAATCACCAACCCCTGAGCAAAGAGGTCCTGCATGAAGACAATGTACAGACATAGCTCACCATCCCTAGGGCACGTTAAATATCCACTATGAGGACACCTCTATTTCTGCCAGAATGTGGGGTATCTTTCTAAGTCTTTTTATGTGGATGGCATCTAATCTTGTCTGGACATTCTATCCAAGGGGCTCAAAGTACAGGGATGTTCAGGTGTGCAGCCATTCCTTACTGATCTTTGTCAATATAAAGGCCACATAAGGTTCTTCAGATTCTTACTGGAATCAATAATTTAATAATTTTTAGTAAATTTAATCTCAGAGGGCCATTTTGTAAAGGCAAAGAAAAAAACTGATTGAACTTAAACCAAAATCAATTTACCTCATAACATCTCATATGTGTGTACAAATGTGCCCACCTACCCATGTGCTTACACAAACAAATACATTTGCAAGTCACAAAGAAAAGGCACTTCAACATGACATTGAATGGATTTCTAATTAACCAATATTATATGCATATATAAATATAAATCCAGTGGATATAAAGGACATTAAGACAGTGAGAGGGCAGTGCAGTGATTGTATTATTGGCTACTTGGCTAGTTTGTTTGAAGCTTTGTCTGTTTATGGAAAATTATGTCATCTCTCTGTAACAGGCCATGTTTATCATCTTACAGATTTAGAGAAAATAACAGATGGCAGAAACAGGCAGCAGACAGCAGCTTAGTGATGTTTGCTGAAATTCCAAATCCAGTGTTGAGCAATCTGCTTCCCTACCTTCAACTTAGTTTGGCACTGTTTGCATGCTTTTAACAGTCCTCAAGGTGTCAAATTCCCTGTAAATACATCACTGGTAACTAGTTTATTCTGCTACACCGGAAAGGAAATATTAGCTTTAATAATCATGCCTCTCTGTTCATAGCCTCCAGGATTTCAGGGCAATGATTGCTGATTATATTCCAAACATCTGTGTAGCAAACCTAGATGGATGATCCACTAAGTGGTTCCATAAAAACAGGATAAATAATATGTAATTTGCAGCCTGGCTTGAAAGATGATTTTGCTGATTTGTACTTGTTAAGTCACCCCCGCCCCCAAGGACAAAGGGGAAAGACCTCTTGTTTTATGTCTCAGGATGACTTATTCCCCAAGACAGAGCCCTCCTTTTGACTCAGGCTTAGGTCCTGCACTGAATAAGCTGAATTTATTGATAGAGAAGGCTCATAATGGTAAAGACATTCCTGTAATCACACCAAGACCATTTGGGGCTCTGTCAGCAAATAAATTGAATATTATGTTTTCCAAGGATTAAATTGGTATTGCCAATCCATAACATATTCACTAAGAGTATGTATTAGCTAAGACAACATGTTGTTTGCTTAAACTAGGGTAACTATCTTTATGTGAAAGCACTCATTGTGATTTCAATTTATGACCTAGCATCATGCTAAGCATCTTTTTTTAGCTCAACCAACTATAACTTACCTCCCCTACTGGCAATTTTTCACGATGCAGAAGTCCTCCAGCACCGATGTATCATTGACCCTTGCTCAGAATTTGTCCATACAAGGATTTTCATTCCATTGGCGTTTTACTTTGTAATACTATTGCATTATTGCAAAGGCAACGTTCATCCCATTTCTACAGCTTATAGGGTTAGCCTTGTTTTCATGGGTGGAATTTTTCACTGCTTTCCCATAAAAAGTAGTGGGAGCAGAATTTCCATTTTCATTGCTAAGCAAGGAGTTGCATCTGATTTTGTGATCTTATTTGTCATAGTTAAGTGAATCACTGCAGTTGTTAAATGAATCATGCTTGTTAAGTGAATCTGGCTTCTCTATTGACTTTGCATGTCAGAAGCCATCTGGGAAGGTCACAAATAGCAATCACATGACACTGGAATGCTGCAACCATTGTGAATACATGCTGGTGCCAAATGGCCAAATTTTGATCACATGACTGTGGGGATGCTATAGTTGTAAGTGCAAGGCCTGGCTGTAAGTCATTTTTTTTAGTGCCATTGTAACTTCAAACAGTTGCTAAATGAATGGTTATAAGTCAAGGACTACCTGTAGCTCTCTGTGCTTACAGAGTACAGCAACTGCAACCAATCTTCTATCTCCCTTCTGTAAAAGTTTAGCATACCATTTCAATATCTTGGTGTTTGAGCATGTATTTACAACTGTGCCAGGGGTGAAATCCAGCAGGTTCTGACAGGTTGTGGAGAACCGGCAGCAGAAATTTTGAGTAGTTCGGAGAACAGGCAAATATAACCTCTGGCTGGCCCCAGAGTGGGGTGGGAATGGAGATTTTGCAATATCCTTCTCCCAGGAGTGGGGAGGGAATGGAGATTTTGCAGTATCCTTCCCCTGCCACACTCACCAAGCCACACCATGGCCACCAAGCCACCCCCACAGAACCGGTAGTAAAAAAATTTGGATTTCACCACTGAACTGCGCTCAGAAGGGTTTCTATAATATTGATTTAGCATTAGAGCCTCAATTAGAGCCTTGGCAGGATCCTCTATAAAGGTTTATTGCAATGTTGCCATAACAGCATGGCTGTAGGTTTACGGATATAACTCTATTCCATGAAGCTGCTATGTCCAGGTGCCTTCATCTCTATTTTTTTATCTTCCCTCGCTATCATAAGGGCTCTATCAAAACTGTTCAGAATAGATAAGGACTCCAGCCAAATTTATTGAAGAAAAGATAGAACTTTTTGTTCTTTTAAAATAATATACTACAAACACATAGTATTTCCTTATTACTTTTGTATATCATCTTTCTATAATGAGTTCAGGATTGCTCACAAGGGAATCCACCTTCATTTCATCCTGATAACTGCAACTTTGAGAAGTTGTTCCTACAGAGGGAAAATGACTGTCCCAAAGTCAGTTGATGAACTGCAGGAATAAATTGGAACTTAAAGCTGCATTTTCATAGTCACAGCCAACCCTCTAAGCACCACACTGCACTTGTCCATAAAGGTCAGCTGGATCATCAGTTTATCCTAATAACCAAGTTAATTAAACTTTTCATATTGGGAAGGGGATAGATGAATCTCTTAACTGAGTTAAAGTTTTAAAGTTAAATCTGATGTTATATATGAATACCCAACTCGTTTGTTGCTTTCCTGCTATCCCATGCTTTATGGTCCTGGTTGAACAGCAACTAAGAGAGAATAAAGTCACTACTTGATAATGTTAGCTGCATGTGCCTCTTATTTTCTTAGTTTAATCTTGCACAGTTTTCCTAATGAATTTTGCAACAGAAATGCATTCATTATCAGTTGATTCTCATGAGCCTGGTAATTCTGTTTCTTCAGTTGATAAACTGATTAGGTCATTAGCATGACCAAGAAAGACACAATATTCTAAAAAAGAATTCAACTGTTCTCCTTTGAAAGGATGGCAGAGTCATATTGTGTTCAAAAGCATAAGGATATTTTGTACAGAAATATAGAACTAAAATGGCTTGCCACATAGGCAGTGATATGAACATGTTAGAAATCTATCCTCACTTTTCTAGTGAGAGTAAAACACTCTCTGTGCCTCTTAAAATGCCACTTTGGTTTCAGCCACTTGTTATTTTGCACTTTTAAATTAGATCTTGGAAGATTGGTATGTGTGTGTGTGTGTGTATGCTATATATCTCTTGGAGATTTATAGATTGGGAAGGATTCTACTTACAAGTGTTTATTTAAAAAATTACATGGTTACTTATATAAAGCAACACACAAATAATAAAAACACAAGATGAAAACTCTTACAGACCACCAAATACTGCAAAAGGAAGGCCAAGGGCTTCTGGAAGACAAGGAAGATAGGGACCCTCCATATCTCAGGGCAAACTTTCCATAGGGTTGGTACAGCTACAGAAAAGTCTTGCTTCCTAGGTCCTGCCAAATGACATCATTTAATAGAGGGGCCCTGTAGCAAACCCACCCTTATTTGATGAAATTGGACAGGTACATGTCCTTAGGGAAACACAATCCTGCAAATAATCTGACTTCATGCCATTCAGGGTTTTCAAGGTTATAACCAGCACCTTGAATTGCACCCAGAAAATGGAAACTAGGGCAGCATCCCCAGCAGCAGTGTAACATGGGGAATGTGTGCTGTGTTCTGGACCATTTGAAGTTTCCTGGCATTTTTCAAGGACTTTGCCATGTACAGGTAATCCTCAATTTACAGCCACAATTGGAACCAGAATTTCCATTGCTAAGTAAGGCAGTTGTTAAGTGAATTATTCAGTTGTTAAGCGAATGCAGCTTCTCTCATTAATTTTGCTTATTGAAAGCTGGTGGGGAAGGTTGCAAATAGTAATCATATGACTCTGGGATGCTGCAACTGTTGTAAAAACATGCTGGTTGCCAAGCCCCCAAATTTTAATCACATGACTATGAGGATGTTGTGATGGTTATAAGTGTGGGGCCCTTGAATTAAGGCTGTGATATCTTTGAATAGTCACTAAACAAATGGTTGTAAGTCAAGGACTACTTGTGCAACATGTTACACTAGTCCAAATGAGGAAGTAAGTAGGACATGAGTGATTGAAGAGCCGTGGTGGTGCAGTACTGCAGGCTACTTCTGCTGCCTGCAATTTGGTAGTTCGAATCTCACCAGACTCTAGGTTGATTCAGCCTTCCATCCTTCCAAAGTGGGTAAAATGAGGACCCAGATTGTTGGGGGCAATAGGCTGACTCTGTAAACCACTTAGAGAGGGTGGTAAAGCACAGTGAAGTGGTATATAAGTCTAAATGCTATTGCTATTACTAGGAACAAGGCCTTCCATCCATAATTGTCACATAAGACAAATTTGTGAAAAGGCCCCTTAGCTATGCTTGTTAGCTGATTCTCTAGCAGGAGCCAGGAGGACCCCCAAATTGTGTTTCAACTCTGCTTGGGAGAGTGCTACCTCACTTCATTGATAGAGGACAATTTTTCTGATCCAGGGATTCCTCAAAGTCATTCCATTTTGCTAGAATGAAGTTGCAGCCAGATTTTCCCTAGCCAGACCATCACAGCCTCCAAGAGTTGGGTAAGTTTGAACAGCATTAATTATCATGTCAAAAGTACTGAAAGCTGCTGAGAGATTCAGGAGGATAGGATGAACACATCACCTCAATTCCGAGCTCACTGGAGGTTACCTGGAGACAGTCATCCCATCTCAATACTATAACCTGGTCTGAATCTTGACTAAAAAGGATCCAGATAATCTGCTTCTTCTAGGGCCCTTTGGAGCTAAATGCCTACCACCCTCTCATTAATCTTTAAGGAAATAGGAAAGGTTGGAGACTGGATGACATTTGTCCAATGTGGCTGGGTTCATTATGGCCTCTTGAGATGATGGCAAATTACCACATCCTTCAAGGCAGGTGGAACCAACCTCTTCTGCAAAGAGGCATTAACCACTACTTGGATGCAACCACATGCCAGCTCTGAAGAGGCTTTGACCAGGTAGGAGGTATGGGTCCAACAAACAGGTAACAGAAGTTCACAACTTCAAGGATCCTGTCCTCTTCTTCAATAGCAAGTGACTGAAACTCCACCCAGATAATGGAACAAAGACCTGTCTCAGTCACTTCCATAGGACCTGCCCAGGAAAATCTCAGACTTTACCTGACAAATACTTAGAATAATACAATAGTTTATCAATCAAAAGCAACCCTCCTCTCTAAGCAGTTTCTATGTATATGAGTATTAAATTCAAATTTAGTTCTCAAAATAAATTCCTGGAATACATTTAATATCACACTTGCTGGAGTCATACATTTTTATTAAGCCGTATCTTTTCTAAGCATGATTTGTTGAAAAAAATGATAGGAGTCTCATTTTGTACATACAGCTGAGATAAAATCCTAAGACCATAGCTTACAAATCATAAGAGCTGGTTCACTTATTCACCTATCATAGTAAACCAAGCTGAACATTTTTGTTTGTTTGTTTGTATCCCATTTTTACTATTTTTACAAACAACTGAAGGCAGAGAACCTCCCTCTTTCTATTTTCCACACAATAACAACCCTGGGAGGTGAGAGAATGAGAGTGACTGGCCCAAAATCATCCATCTGGCTTTTATACCTAAAATCTGAATTTACAGTCTCCTGTTTTCTAGCCTGGTACCTTAACTACTGACCAAAGTGGTTCTGATGAAATAAACTGCATTAAACTTGGCATAATATATGAAGTCCAAGCTTGGTTTGCAGAACATGATAAGAGTTGATGGGGAGTTGATGATCATCTTTCCCTTTTGTTGCTTGTTGTTTCTTACATCTAAGATGCAAGGTGAATCTGGAGTGTCTGTCATTGAAATTCAGGCTTACTGTATGGGAGAAATGTGTTGTGTGGGTCCAGTTATAGTAGTTTGTAAAACATGCTTTATGTTTAGTAAGTTATGCAAACTCAACCTCTTCTGGTATAACATAACCATTGTTCAGAAAAACCACTGCTTAGCACGCTGCCTTAACACAATTATTATATGTGAAATAAAATTAGAAATGGGTTTTAGATTCAATATGCCAATGTTAAGTCCATTGCATGGCTTTTATAAACTCCCTTGTTAGCATGAAAAGTACTGCCCACTAATGCAAGTGCTGTCTACACTTCATAGTAAAGTTGTATTCCTAGAAACTGAATTGCTATAGTCTATGGCAAGCCCTCATTATGTGAAGCATAATAGATATCTTCCTCCATTCTTTCAGTGCAGCATAATGTCTTTTAATTGGGACATGATGCAGAATCCTCTTGACATTGGAACTATTCATGTATTCCTGAGAGATACTGGTTTTATTTGCCACAGCAAAAGAAACTCTTCATTGCTTCCCTGGTGTAAGAATGAAGCCAAGATGTTAAAGGTTAGTGTAGAATGAGACTTTTAACAAGGACTTTGGGGGCTGAAGCTTGGATGTCTTGAGCTTATTGATTGTCAGAGCTAAACCTTTATTGAAAACAAGTCAAATTTTGATCTATGCAGTCACCAGATGACCTTTATAAATCAAAGAACAAGCTGTACATGCGAGCTCCAAGTATATTTAACTACAAATATAGTTTAAAAACACGCACTCAGCACAATGCAACAGTCCCAGGGTGATACTTCACCAAGCAATGCAATAAGATCCAACAGGAGCTTCACCATTAGAGAAACTTATTAAATTACATGACAGGGATAATATTCTTTACATAGCCATTTGCAGTTTTACATAGGTGTTTTGAGCATCCTAGCTACCTAAAGTTAAGATTTAGCTCATTATATACATCAGGGAGCTTCACTACTGTGTTTATGCAGTTTTCTTCCTTTACAATATCATTTATATGTGCCAGAACATCATGTTTTGGTAAACGCAAAATTAGTAGAGGAAATTGAACTTAGTCTAAGCAGTTTTCAGTAAATGCAAAGTTGGTAGAGGCAATTAAAGGAAAGCTTTCTTTTGTTTACAAAAGGAAAAAAAAAAAACTTCCCAATAGAAGTGTGAGACTCCTCAGTGAATACCAGCCAAGAATATCTACTAGTGTTGTAAAACACATTTGAAGGAAATGTTTCTCAAAGCATTTAGGTGTAGGCAAAGCAACTCTCCTTAAAGCGTCTTTTGAAAGGCTTGCACAGCTCCTTTGAAGATTGTCCCTAGCTGTTTGTATATGTGTATGTGCATACATGCATGTGTGTATATGTGTGTGTACAGCTGCTTCCTAGAAGTGTGCTTAGTGCATGAACATTCACATGCAATTGAGAACAGCCCCAGAAGCAGATGCATAAACTTTGCAATGGACACAGCTCCTCTGATGTTCTGTGATGTGCTTTGCTTATGCTAACATGCTTTGCGAATCATATTTTTGAATGCTCTGTTTGGTATTCTTGTGCAGCATGCAGTGAGAGTTCTTGCATACCCATGAGGAAATATTTCTCTTTTGTAAAGAAAGTAAAGTGTTCCTAATATTTCTCATGTCACCTTTATATTTAATAAAACCAGATTAGATGGAATAAAATTTCCTTTACCACAGTGCTAATCTAGAATTCACCCCAGTTATCAACAAAGAAGCGAATGAACCTGTGTCCAAATAAATTTTAGAATCCTTCTGTCTCAGGGGCCACATGATTGAAATATTGTTGAGAACACAAAGGTAAAGTTGCCCAGGTCCAGTTGTGTCCAGCTCCAGGGGAAGGTGCTCATTGCTGTTTCTTAGCTGAGAGTCAGTGTTGTCCAAAGATATTCCCTTGGTCATAGAGCCAGCATGACTAAGTGCTGAGGCTCACGGAATGCTGTTCCCTTCCCACCAAAATGGTACCTGTTTATCTATTCAGATACTTTGCATATTTTTGAACTGCTAGGTGGGAAGGAGCTGGGGCAAGAAGAAATGGGGAAAATCTATTCTATAGAATCCTGACAAGCACTCCAGCTTTATTTACTTGATTAATTATCTTAACATTAATTACATTATGGTAGCCTAAATCACCAGAAACACATTGAAAACAGTTTTTGCAGGTTTTTCAAAGCCACCTGAAATTTCAGCCAGAAAATATGTCATCAGATTGCATTTATACTGACTGACATTGCCACACCATTCTAGGTTTCAATATTATGAATATGCATTTAGTAGTGGATAAAAATTGACCAAATATACTCTGTTTCATATTCATTATCATCACAGAATTATACAAATTCTGAAATTATACAAATTCTGAAAAAAATGCCATATATATTGCAATTGTAAATTGTATGGTTTATTCAGCTCATCGTTCTGTCAATAAAGTGGGAACTACATTTGGATGGAATCAAAATCTAAATTCTTGTCAACAATAGGCCTATCATGTACCATCTGCAAAAAGAAAGAAGCATTTAAAATTTTCTTCAATACACATCATATATCATGAAAAGTGTTTGCTAATAAACAATAATTCCTTTCGATTATTTGTTCTGTTTCGTTGCAATAATTTATGAATAACACATGGCTTTGTACAGTGTGCTCCCTCTCTATTTAATGCTTTCTATCTTTCAATAAATATTGTATCTTTCCATTTTAAAAAATTGGAACCCTTCAATGTACTTAAATATTCCCCTGAATGCCATTGTAGACAATCAACAGTGTATGTTAACACTCAAATATCAACAGATTTGTTAAATTGTTGCTTGCTGACATTATCATTTGTATTAAGTGAAGATGAAAATGTAGTTTTTCCCCCTTTCTTAGCAGGAACACACTTTATATTATGATTTCTAGAAGCAGAAGTTGCAGTGGACTTCATAAACCCAGTGCATTTACCTTTGAGCCTCTTACTATAGATTGCATAAAGTCTGCCCTTAATACATCAGGAGAAGCAATTGTTTCCTTGGCAAGTGTCTTTAGACTGTAATAGTGGAGATTAATCTTTCTTCTTTGATATTAGTGAATTAGCAAAGAATCTGATCCCTCTTAATCAATTGTCTTTTGGCACATATAAAGGTGAGCAGTTGCCAAGCCAAACAGGCATTCATATTACTGTTTACCTGCTGGGGAAATACAGTTACCACAGCTCCATAACATTTGAGAAATTCCACTGCCAACTGGAAGCAGGAAAGACACCATTTTGTGTGGACAAAAACACTCCTGGAGCAAAGTAAATCAGTCTTTCAAAGCTGACAGGTGCATGAAACAGCCACCATATTGGATGCAAAACTCCAGACAATCAGAAATACTACTGACATGAATATTATGAAACCAGGGGTGGGTTCTACTTATCTTTACTACCAGTTTGCAACGGGGCCACGCACTTGCACTTCTGCTCATGCACAGAAGTTTCTACGCATGCGCAGAAGCTTCCTGATGACATCGGGGTTGGTGGGCGGAGCCTCTTGCCGGTTTTACTACCAGGTCTATAGAACTGGTCCGAACCAGGGGCAACCCACCACTGGATGAAACCTGTGAAGCTACAAGGGCAGAGTTCACATGATTGAAAACTATTTACACGAAGTGTATATTTTAAAAATCAAGTGGAGACCCAATGATAGGTCTGCATCCTTGTTCTAGAAATTTGCAGCATTTTGTGTGTATGCCAGTTTCCTTAAAAAAAATGAAAAAAATATATGAAAAGACCTGCTCATTTTCTGCCAGTTTATTTCACTAAAAACATTTGACTTTATTCAGCTGGAATTGCAATCTATTTGGCCTATTCAGCTGTTCTGGGCTAACGTGTGCAGAGGGCTTTTGTTGGTGTTGAACAAACTAGACCATATGTGTAGCCCTGGACTTAGTTGTGATATAAAACATGGCAACATTAATAAACTAATAGGGGAATATGCTGTTCACCATTCTTGAACAGAAAAATATACAGAAGTCTATCTTAATATTTCCTGAAGTAGATACAATTGTTCATGCAGCTCCTAATTGATGCTGTGTAGAGATGTTCCCCAGCTTTTGATTTGCAAGCCCCAGGAGAACGCATATTTTCCTATGGAAATTTTGAAGTAATGATTATAATTGATTTGCATTTTACATTTCTATTTTGCAGAAAGCACAACCAAACAATTAATTTCCCATTTGGGATGTACAAAATAAAACAAATTTGTGCCCCATCTTCAGAAATTCCCAAATCAGTAGTCCTTCAATTACAAACTATGAATGTAAATTGGTGGAGAAAGCACATACCTAGAAGAGTATATATTTTTTCCAGTACAGTAGAGACAACTCTAAATATGTCTACAGAATGCTAAAATTATCAATGATATTGGAAGTGCTGTTAGATTTAGAAAGGATTAACATTTTGTCAGGAAAAAAACCACTTGGGCAGTGTTGTTTTTTTTTTTTAAAGTATGTAGTTTAGTTGAGGTACAGTTTGCTTCAGGCTGCACTCTCAAATTATGCAGTTGTCTTTGTGAGAGTTAGGTTAGATGGCACTAAAGGAGAATATCTCAGGGCAAAGCAGATTAGGAATGTAAAAGAAATGCATCATGGATTTCTTTTTGAAATGTCATGATTCACTCAAATGGAATCTGTCACAGGATGGGCACTTAATTCTCAGAGCTGAGTAGCATCCAGCTCAAACTGTTTCTTGACTCAAAAATTTGACCTGACAGAGAGTTGCCTGCAAAAGGGTTTACTTCATGGGGGAAAAATGCATGGGAGGATCCCTGATGGGAGGGGGAGGAAGAGGTAGGACAAGTATCTTAACCCAGACCAAGAAAGGAATATGAATGAATGTTCATATGAATGTTCAGACAAGTCCCTCCCAGTTCCCAATGAAGATAAAGGGAGGGAGAGGGAGAAACATTCAGACTTGCAAGCTTACTACAGCTTTATAATAAAAGTAATCCCGACCTACTGGCATTGGTTTCCTAATCTGGTCAATCTTGAAGGACTGACATCAAATGGATTACTCCTTTCTGCTCCTTCCCAGGCTATTACCAGTTTAGGGGTCTCTTTGTTGTTAAATAATGTTATTATATTTTTACTTGCAATTGTTTATGGTTACACAAAAGGTGGCATATAAATAATTCCAATCAATGAACATGAATGGGAACTAATTGTGGATTTTGTGTGTGTTTTTTTTAAAAATTATACAGAAAATTGAAGAAAACCTGCTGGGACTTATACATATACCAAATAATCATTGCTTTCAGACTGAGCTGCATGTGGATCGAGAGATCACTTGTATAAATGATTTATTTATTGCAATTTATTTAATATTTGCAGCTTGCTTTTCAATCAAAGTTTAAATTAGGTTAAAGGAAAATTGAATATCATAATACTGTGAAATTTCAAATTGAAATGTACTCATGTAACCAACAAAAATAGGACCAGAAGCTAACTTTCTCCTAGGCCTTTAAAGGTTAATACCATGAAGATCAGAAACAAGATGTTAATCAATGTAATTGGTTTAGGATTTGTGTAATATATTTCAACTGTCTTGCTTCTCTGGCTTCTGCTGATCTCGTTTATATCAATTATAATTAATTAATTAAGATATATAATTTATATCCCTCATTATTGCTGTTTTTCAACATGAAAATAGAGTTACCAAGAATTGCCAGTAAAGAGGACAGGGGGGGAAACCCAGCCTGGTTGCAGCTGTGAATGAATGAATAACTGCAGCTTCATCAACTATGTATCAAGCTGTGTTGCTTTCTTACGGTTTTATGGTGGGCTTGTGTTTGCTTTGTTGTTTACTGCCTAGAGTTTTAATTGATTGGGGCAGTTTACAAATAATGTAAAACAAACTAATAAAAACCGGGAAAAGGTTCTTTTAATTTCTGGAGCAACCAAGGACAGGATTTGATATAACAACATCCCAAACTGACTTCTGAGTTTCAGGATAATACAACTCCATCTAAAGTGGGCTGTGTGCTTTCAGTATCCCTCCAATAACACCTTCACTCTGGCCAAATCATAATTACCTCCCAATATTGATTCAGAGTTTCTTGCATCCCTAGTATAAGATGATGGAAATGAGAGAGCTATGTATCATCCATATCTTTATGCCACTTCAGCCAAAACTGTCAGGTTTTTGTAAATGTTACAGAGCATAAGGAACAAGAAAGATGGATCCTTAAGGCATCCATAAATCAAAATCTATGGAGCAAAATGGTTAATCCCCTCCACTGTCTTTTTAGAACAATCCTTATCTTGTGATAAAATGGAACTTCCTGAAGCATTGCAGAGGGTTAATATGGTATTCTTACCATCAGAAAGGTAGCATGATTGATGGTGCTGAAAACCATTGAGATATCCAAGAGAATTGTTATTCCCTGGCTTATTTCTGAATGCAAATCATTTGATTGGTAGCTAGGCAAATTTTAAACTGCAAGCAACTATGGGCAGCTTTGCATACAAATGGAAAGATGGTAGAAAACAATTTTTTTCCCATCACCTTCAGATTAGATTACAGATTAACAGAGTTGAAAAGGACCTTGTAGATCATCTAGTCCAACCTTTAGGAGCCTTTCTTTTGTTCCCCAACCAAAGCCTGCTTTTCATCGTTTTAAAAAGAAAAGGTGCTAGTTAGATTTATATTCCACTTTTCCTCCAGGAACTCCAGCCTAGTTACATCACATTCCCTTTCATTTTATACCAATACAGTAACAAGAACTCTTGGAGATAGGAAAGTGACAGGGCCTGTAATGATAGGTTTCTTGTTTTGGGTGTAAATGATTCACTGTTGAAGTTGGATGCCTAACGTTTTCTGTCTTGCTTTGATTTTCTTGTGTTTTTTAGACCTGCTTGTAGGTTTCATTCATTCTGCTTGCACTGGGCATTTTTTAAAATTAAAAAGCTGCATATAAATATAACAGAGAATCTATAACTGTTAATGTATTCCAGTTAAAGCAGCATTTCAGGAGAGAGCAGGTGAAATCTCACACTAGTTTCTCTGAGGCGGCAACTATGGAGAAAAAACTAATTGGTTCTACAACAGTGTTGGATGCTAAGGGAGGCTGAGACTACCAAAATGGAAAGCCACAAATTAATATGAAAAATATTATTCTTTGCCACAAATTAATATGAAAAATATCCAGTGCAGTGTAAACAGCCAGGGGGATTTGAAAATTACTGGTGTGATAGAATCATCACAACTCTGAGAGCCTTAATATAAGAGAAAGTGAATTAAAACTCAGCCTTTCATCTATAGGAGCCAGTGGAAAGCCAGTGTGGTGTTCTGATGCAGAGACTAAAGACAGACTGCTCTTTCCCAGATATTTTGGCACCAGAGACAGTAACAGTTGTTGGCTCGCTCCCAGTGATCATCATTAATACCCAATGAGTTGCTGTTGCCAAATGGACTTTAGGAAATAGTCTAAAAAAGAGGAATCATACACTTGCAAGTAAAAATAGCCATTAGTCCACTGATTTCTTTTTAAAAGGGCCTCCCTCTTAGCATTCTAGAATGCATTCCTGAGGATGGAACATCAAAATGTACACAAGGCATGAGTATTCATGGATAATGAACTAGGACTATCCCCACTCCTAATATTCTATGCATATAGTTCTGTACATTTTCAGACCAAGGTTCATTGCTATAAAGGCAGTGAAAGCAGAAGATTAAGTATGTGAGAGTTAATCACTTTATCTGCTTAAAAACTCCCGTTGTTTATTACTTATTAATTTATTGTAACATGTATATCTAAGGATAAGCAATTAAAAATGAAACACCCCCCCCCCCCAAGTGGCATTAAAAAAGCATTTACCCAATGTTTCAAAATTGTGGTGATGAATTACTAGTATTCTCATCTTAAAAAACCAGTATTGCTACCAACCAGGCCTTTGGGAATGGAAGGGCAGTTGGTACTTTCACAGCCAGCCAAAGTGGTTAATACAATATTTGGAAGGGACAGTTGAGAAGACTGTCTTCCAAGCTTCCACAAGATACATTGCTTCCATTACTCTGGTGCAGAACTTAAAAATGCGGGCAAGCAAATATGCATTAATCAAGGGGAAGCGATTCCTTTTACTATGATATAAATATCCCCCCAAATCAATAGGTTTCTTCTGATGACCAATCATATACAGTGGTACCTTGGTACTCAACTACTTTGAAACTCATTGAACACATTTTGATGCAAATATTTTGTCCCAATTCTCATTATTTGTTTGTTATCCGTTTTTGGTCTCCCAAACTCCCTATGCGTTGTATTTTTGCCCACCCCAGCCCCTAGGAGCACTCTGCAGGCCTCCCAAACCCTCTGCACATCCTGTTTTTGCAAAAATGGGCCCATTTTTCACAGAAACAGGACACACAGAGGGTTTTGGAGGCCTCCAGAGTGCTCTTGGGGGCCGGGGAAGGCAAAAACCTGATGTATGGAGGCTAAAAACTATTTTTTTCTTGTTTTCCTCTTTGAAATCTTGGTGCATCTTATACTCCAGTGTATCTTATAGTCCAAAAAATATAATATATTTGAGGTTAGGGAGCAAGTAGAATACTTCTAATATTAATCAAGAGGAATCAATTATCTTGGTCAGTTAATATTTTGCAATCTTAAAAACCCTGTTTTATTTTTTTTATAAAATATTTTTATAAAATATAGACCTATCTTGACCCAATAACTTGCAATAAGAAAATAGGAGATGAGGATAGTGACTATAATAGAAACTTTGTTAGATGACCTTTTAGAGATAACAGTAACTTGATTTGTTTACTTGCTATACTTCTGATCAACCAACTGATCAAAGCTCTCTAGGAGGATGGCAAAGTTAAAAGATTTTTTAAAAATTCTGAAATAATGCTTCAAGAATGATGTGAAGAAACTGAAATAAGATCAGAGAAGGGCAATGATCAGGGGGTTAGAAATTAAATCCTATGAAGTGGTATAGAAGGAACTGAAAGTGCTTAGTCTTGAAAAAATGGAGGGGTAATATGAAGGTGTGACGAATCAGGATCACATTAAATTCCAGTTCAGAAGATTTATTACTCAAGCCTATGCCTATATTGATATTGTTTCCTGATTGCTTATTTGTACCCTATGACTATCATTAAGCGTTGTACCTTATGATTCTTGATGAATGTATCTTTTTCTTTATGTACACTGAAAGCATATGCACCAAGACAAATTCCTTGTTTGTCCAATTACACTTGGCCAATAAAAAATTCTATTCTATTCTATTCTATTCTATTCTATTCTATTCTATTCTATTCTATTCTATTCTATTCTATTCTATTCTATTCTATTCCATTCCATGAGATAAAAGTTAACAGAATTACGGGGGGTGGGGGGAAGGGGGGGCTGGACTTGGAGTGTTTGTGAAGATATAACAATTTTAGGCTGAATCCTCTCTTGACTCCGCTCCAGGCTCTGCCTGTTCTTCTCCTGCAATAGCCACCTTAAGAGATGTTACATAGAAGAGGGTCAAGATCTCTGTCATCCTAGAGTGCAGGGCAAGGGATAATGGTCTTCAGTTATAAGAAAGGAAATTCTGATTGGGTAAAGGAGGGGGAAAATCCCCAAGAGTAATAGCAGGTCAGCAGTGCTACTAATTACTCAGAGATTCTCTTCATTGGGTATGTTAATGTATATCACACATATATTCATTAACCCGTGCTTCTGGGATGCTTTAATATGGATTTCTGCACTGAGCATGAGATTGGCCTTCATGACCTTTCAACTCTGTGAGCATTCCTTTTGATGATCACTGCATAGTCATCAAGCAGGCATCAAAGACTCTTCATGTATAGCAAAATTGAGCAATATATCAGCTAATTTCTGAAAAGAGATTTTCTTTTCTTTCTCACAGTTGACCTGTACAAGAAAAACCCCAAGAAGACATAGCATAGTGTCAGCAGTAAGATAGTTATTCTGACCATTTCTTATAGTCTTGTCCTCTTGCTAGATTGCCCTCTGTACAGATTTGTGTCTTTTGGAAACATTTGTATGTAAATGAGTTCCAGTTTTTCACCTTAGCTAGAACTGCTTGAGAGTGCACTTCAGATCCATTGCTTTTAAATGTAATGATTATATAATTCATTAACTCCAATTTTCTTTCTGATTACAGGCCAGCTCATTAGATACTTTCCAGAGATTAGAAACCATAAAGCAACTCATTGTGGAATATATTAGGAATCCCTAACCAGGGGCCCAGTACACACTGGGCAGTTAGGAGCAGTTGACAAAGCTGCTGTTCCAAGCTCCTTGGTTTCAAAGGTCAAAATATAGGGACAGTTCTTGCAGAGTCCAGTGGATGATCTGTAGGATGAAACAGTAAAAAGTCTTGCACCATGGCAAAGATGAATATATTTTCATCAAAATATATTTTGAAATTTTATATATCAAAATGTATTAATATATTTTCAAAAAAGGAAAAAAATGGATTCAGGAAATTATAGATCAATCAGTCTGACATCAGTACTGGAAAAGATAATGAAGCACAGAACTGCGAACACCTAGCAACAAGCAAAGCTATTATTAGAAGCCAACAAGAGTTTGTGAAAAACAGATCATCAAACAAATCTTACTGCATTCTTTCACAAAGTGATTAGAGGACCAGCAATATGCTGTGACAAAGTAGACCACAATCTACTTCTTGGTAAGCTAGAAAAATATGGGATAGACAGCAAATACCACCTGATGGATTCATAACTAGCTGACCAACCACACTCAACATATATCCTCAATGGAATTGTATCTACAAGATTGAAAGTTTGAAATGGGGTTCTGTTTTAGGCCCAGAACTCTTCAACATATTCATAAATGATTTAGATGAGGAGATAGAAGGGGAAATCATCAAATTTGCAGACAATATCAAACTAGGGGGAATAGCGAATAGAATAGAATAGAATAGAATAGAATAGAATAGAATAGAATAGAATAGAATAGAATAGAATAGAATAGAACAGAACAGAACAGAACAGAATAGAATAACAGAATTGGAAGGGACCTTGGAGGTCTTCTAGTCCAACCCCCTGCCCAGGCAGGAAACCCTACACCACTTCAGACAAATGGTTATCCAACATCTTCTTAAAATTTTCCAGTGTTGGGGCATTCACAACTTCTGCAGGCAAGTTGTTCCACTTATTAATTGTTCTAACTGTCAGGAAATTTCTCCTTAGTTCTAAATTGCTTCTCTCCTTGATTAGTTTCCACCCATTGCTTCTTGTTCTACCCTCAGGTACTTTGAAGAATAGTTTGACTCTTTCTTCTTTGTGGCAACCCCTGAGATATTGAAACATTGCTATCATGTCTCTTCTAGTCCTTCTCTTCATCAAACTAGACATACCCAATTCCTGCAACCGTTCTTCATATTTTTTAGCCTCCAGTCCCCTAATCATCTTTGTTGCTCTTCTCTGCACTCTTTCTAGAGTCTCCACATCCTTTTTACATCGTGGCGACCAAAACTGAAAGCAATATCCCAAGTGTGGCCTTACCAAGGCATTTTAAAGTGGTATTAACACTTTAACACATGATCTTGATTCTATTCCTCTGTTTATGCAGCTCAGAACTGTGTTGGCTTTTTTGGCAGCTGCTGTACACTGCTGGCTCATATCTAAATGGTTGTCCACTAGGACTCCAAGATCCCTCTCACAGTTACTATTATTGAGCAAGGTACCACATATACGGTACCTGTGCATTTTGCACAGGTACCGTGATAGGCTTAAGGTCCAGAAGGATCTTGACACACTGGACACTACCCAACAAAATGCAATTCAGTGGTGAAAAAAGGTTTTACACATTGGCAACAAAAATCAAATGCATAGGCATTAAATAGGTGAGCTAGCAGTGTGCTGCAGCTGCCAAAAAAAGCCAATGCAGTCCTAGGATTCATCAATGGCAAAATAGTATCAAGAATCAAGAAATAATATCAAGATCCATTGGCATGTATTTATGTTAGCAAGTTAAGAAGACTCAACAATGGCCTTTCACAAGCGCAAGATAAAAACTTGGAAGTATTGGACTGCCTTCTCTCTGAGGACCTGAAGTCCCTAGGTAAAATTCTTTGCTGACTAGAGACTTATACCCAATGTCAGCAAAATGGTGACTACTGTTCTGTCCCTGTCTCACACACGCACACAAACAGACAGCCGGGGGTTAAATAAACTGGCAGACAACCAATTCTTCTGATAAGAAGCTTGGCAGCAACCCAGTAGCTGCTTGCCAAGAACTTTACTCATAAAACAAAATACACACAGTCAAGAATTGTCCAGTTTGTAAAATAAATCCAAGGCCAATAATGTTGTTTCCAAAGATGCAATGTGACTCGATAGTAGTTAGTTTTGTCCGTCACAGAGTCTGAATGGCCACCTCACCCCCTTTTATATCCTGTGGGGTGTGGTCCAGTGACTCAGCTTAATCTCTGGCATGCCTTTTCTTCTGTTGTGCGTGCTTATCTCTGCAACGCTGCCGAGGATCCAGCCAAGACTCATTTCCCTCATCACTGTCCACCTGTGGCTGCGTGGACGTGCTTGGCCCTGGCCCTATCTCTTGCCCTTCGGTGGACACCGAAGGCATTGCCAGAGAGGAGGGTCCTGGAGAGGGAGGCCTTGCCAATTCCTCTCCTTCACTCTCGGAGTCTTCTCCTGCCGATGACACAGGCTCAGGTAACGGAGCCACAACAACTACCTGTTTCCACCTCAACAACAAATTTGCCAATGCCACCTCAAAGGCCTATCTAAATAACAACCTACTCCCTTATGATCCTCACCCCAAATACCTCAGAGTAACTTTGGATCTTATCCTCTCCTATAAGAAACACCCAGAGAAAACGTCCGCTAAAATTAATACCAGGAACAACTTACTTCAGAAACTAAGAGGATCAAGATGGGGAGCCTCAGCCTCTACTCTCAGAATATCAGCACTAGTGTTGGTCTACTCCACAGCTGAATACTGCACCCCTGTTGGGCTTAATAGCTGCCACACCAGCAAGATTGATGCTAGACTAAATGATACAGTGAGGATCATAAGCGGTTGCATAAAATCTACTCCTATTTGCTGCACCTGTCTTGAGCCACATTGCACCACCAGCCCTATGAAGGCAGGAAGCCTTAGTAAAGGAGTAGAACAAAATTATGAGAAACCCATTTCTTCCTGTGCACACTGATCTTCCTCATCTATCAATTGGCAGGCTTAAATCCAGGAAGCCTTCTCTGACACTTGCTCAACAGCTGTCTAACAACTTAGATGTCAACACACAGTGGAAAGCCAAATGGGCTGCTAAATGCCCAGATACAGGCAGTTACGTAGATGACCCTACACAAAAGGTGCCAGGTTTTGACCTTCTTGCCAGCATTGTCAACTCTGTACAGGATCCATACCCAACATGGAGTCTGTCAGGACTCATTGTTTAAGTGGGGTCTTGTCTCTACCCCTCAGTGTGACTGTGGTGCTCCTCGAAAAACTATCCACCACATTGTGTCTGAATGTCCGTCAAGAGCTTACACCTGCCCAATGTCTGATTTTTTCAACATAGACCACCCTGTCCTTGAATAGCTGGGTGGACTGGAGATTAACATTTGAACTACTATAAATCCATGTATTTGCCATACTCTAAAAAACAAAAAAGTATCAAGATCAATGTGAAGTGTCAGTACTGCTCTCTACTGCACTAGTGAGGCTACACTTGGAATACTGCATCCAGTTCTGATTACCATGATACAGAAAAGATGTTGAGACTCTAGAAAGAGTGCAGAGAAAAGCAACAAAGATGATTAGGAATCTGGAGGCTAAAACATGATGAATGATTGCAGGAACTGGTTATGTCTAGTCTAACAAAGAGAAGGACATGATAGCAGTCTTCCAACATTTGAGGGGCTGAAACAAAGAAGACGGGGACAAACTATTCTCCAAAGCAACTAAGGGCAAGACAAGAAGTAATAGATGGAAACTTATCAAAGAGAGATCCATCCTAGAACTAAGGAGAAATTTCCTGACAGTGAGAATAATTAATCAGTGGAATGGCTTGCCTCCAGAGATTATGGGTGCTCCATCACTGGACTTTTTAAAAATAGATTGGACAGCCATTTGTCCAGAATGGTACAGGGTCTCCTGTTTACACAAGGGATTGGAATAGAAGATCTCCGAGATACCTTCAAACTCTGTTATTCTGTATAAGCTTTTGTGGATCATTTCATTGGATGAATGGAATGCAGTCCTGAGAAGTAACCAAGCTGTTATTCAGTGCAGGAAAAGGAGGTGAGAGACAGAATTATTTATAGATAGTGACCATTAACACAACAGCACTTAGCTGTGACATAGAGATTTTTTGCACTGATAAATTGAAGAAACCTTGGTCTGTATTTAATCTATGAGAAAGAGTTTTAAATCTGGCTGATTTGTTCCACAGTACCATCAGTCTTTTCCTTGTGGATGGTACCTTGAAGTCAATAATAGTGTCCTGGGTAATATTCCCCATGAATTTTTATATATTCATATTTCTGAGATAATATGCATTTCTAGATGTACATTTGAGGGGAAAAAAGCCTTGGAGGATAAGCTTTACATTCCTCTGATGCTGGGGTGTGTGTGTGTGTGTGTTATTTATACTGTAGCATCAAACAATACTGATATCAGAATAAACATGAGACCAGAGTTGGCATTTGGATCTGCTGCAGGGTTTTATCCCAGGGTGTGGCATGGTCTCCTTTTGCAACTAGTAAGCATTTTAAATTGATGGCTATCTAGGAGATGCACAGGCTTAGTACTCAGAGAAATTTTATACCAAAGAAGCTATTTCCATTGCTACATTTATTTTAAATGTTTTACATATTTGTAACCAGGAGGTAGCCTGGAGAGTTCACCTTCACAAAGGGCAGATCAGACAGGCTGGCTAAAAGTTTGGCTCACAATGGTATAAATTGGTAGTTTTGTTACAAATCCTGTTTAGTGGCTTCTGTTGGGGCATTTTGCCAGCCATGCAATGTGGAAGGTAATGAGGCAGAAAGTAGTCATATGACTACATGGGCACAAACCCAATTGAAATGCGCTGTTTCTCTACAATATAGTAGGTCACCATTATGGAATGAGTGAATCTTGCTTGAGTTTTAACTGAAGATTTGCAAAAAAGGTCACTTTGCTCCAATTAGGGATGGAAGAGCAATGTGGCACTCTGAATGGAGGTATAAGTAGATTAAGCTTGACAGTTTGCCCTCAGAAGATACATATTTGATCTCATATCTTACCTTTTTCTGGAAGCTCTGAGAAGATCATAAAATATTTGTATTAGAGATATCAACATATTAAAATCTGCTGGGACTCTTCTATGATGGAAGTTCATAGTACAGGGATGAGGTCTTTGTGGATCATGAATTTGAATGGGAAAAATTACTTTATTTTCATTAGCCTCTAACTGAAATTTATCTTTTCTTACCTTAAAGTATGTAGATAAAAAGTAATTTATCACCACTAGACTCCAAAAATGTTAATTTCAATTAATATATCTAAGAATATTAGAATATTACATTATTATCTTGTTACTGATTTAATAGATTAATAAACTTAATCTATTAAATCAGATCTACTAAATCTATTAAATCAGATCTACTAAATCTACTAAATTTAATCTACTTAATCTACTAAATTTAATAAAATAAAAATAAACACACAAACACGTCTTACTATATTACATGTTTATTATTTTTAATATTTTGATAACTGTATTTGAACATAATTGTTTCTTTTGTAATACTTTTCATACCAATGTATATTTAAATATATTTAAATACATTTTTTTTTCCTGAGGAAAGGTTTATTAGAACACCTGGCACAAAAAAGGGAAGAACCCCTGCTCTGGCGAATCACCATTTAAAAGACTGTCTCTTTTGTTCTTAGACTCCTCAGAGCTCTTCTCTGGTGGATCCAGTTGTATCCCATCACAAACATTCAAGTGATCAGTACCAGACTCACCAATAGTTGATCACATCATTCACAATGCCCCTTTTTAACATGAGTGAAAAAATATTTTGTTTCTAGCACTGATAGCAATGATGATACCATAATTCTTTACATTGAGATGAGCTATTGCCAGAATTTTAGTCTGTCATTTCTCTTCTGGGAGTGTTCTGTACAGATGTCATTTTCGTCATCTTATTATACTGATTCCCCACATTTGGAATGTTTTCATAAATAGACTTTCACCTGAATTAGAAAAGGTTAGGGGGGAAAAATAATCCATTTCAGAAACATTCTGTATTCTTTTCACAGCATGGCAGAAGGCCCATCATTGCAGGCAGAAAGACTGTGGTTGTTCTCTGTATCTATGTTGGTTGTTATTTGGCTAAGCTTGACTTTTTGCTCCCTTTTAGTGGGAATGAGACACACCTCTCAAGCCTGAGGTCTAATCAATACTATGCTAACTGCTCCATTAATTCTCTCTTGCTGCTTTTCTCTCTCATCTTCCCAGGAGGTTATTGACTGTTGTTACTTTGGAGCAGATAATTGATTTTTCTAGGTAATAACTGCAGAAGATTATCAGTGATATATCTCCATCCTTTTTGTAGGCTCCTGCCAAATTCTGACAGCTCAAAAGTCCTTCCTCCCCCTCAGCCCATTGATGTTTGCGTATTGTTCAATCTAATGTGGAAAACTATGAGCAGCAGATTTCCTCCCCACCTTCTGTTGTCATTGAGGTTGTCAGCGTCATTCACTAAGACATTAGACAATGCATGAAAATAAGTTTCACAAATGGGAAGTTTCACAAATAAGTTTCACAAATGCTTTTGTGAAGCATAGAAAACTTGGGGTATTCTTTGAAAAAGCAATTCTGAAACAATCTGCAAAGCTGTGGAAGGAACAAAGTGTCTTCCGAGTTTCCAAACCAAAAAAAGGTAAGACTCTTCTCTACCTCACTTTCTGGTCTTGTTTTATTCCACATCCCTATTTCCATCTTTCTCCCTATGAGATAGGAAACTCACATTTCAGCCTCCAGGTGTCGCTCATGTGACTCAGTGTGTTTCCTTTTCTATCTAATTCCCAGGCAGATAGTATTAACACACATGAGTGAAGATGGGGCTAGATCCCTCCTTAAATGGCCAGACTTTGAAAAAAGATATGCAGGGTCTCTGAGGATCCTCCATCTGAAGACTGAAGGGGCACAGTTCAGATAAATTCTCCTTTACCTCTCTCTTCTGTTGTATTTTTAGTAAAGACCCAGGATAAGCCTGCCCACTAGTAAGACTCTTGGAGGGTAAAACCATTCTACTTTCATTTTGATGTTTCTGTTAAAAGTTCCTGGGGAGGCATTCAGAGTATGATCTGGAGCAGACTAATTTTATAGAGTTAAGCTTTATGTTTTGAGTGTGATGGCTCCCCATTAATGTCTAGTACAGTTAGTTAAGGAAAAAAACAGAGTCGACCAACCCTGTGGAATGAAGAGCCAGCAAGTAGGACAATGCTTCTTTAAAATACATGTTTATGTATGCAATGTCCTATATTTTGGGAGAATGTAGTGGACTATTTAAATATGATTGTGCAACAGAAGCTAAAATTTTCAGAGGAAAAAAAATCTCTTGAATTACATACCTAATACTTGGAATGTGACATCTGGACAATGTAAATTGAATCCATTTACATTGCATGCATTTACATTGTCCATCTATGTCCTCCTATGGCCAAATGACTAATATTGCAGCATTGGAAAGATCTATGGCCCCATTTATTCAATGGATTGATGACCTGATTGCACTTGCTACCTATAATAGAATAGAATTCTTTATGAGCCAAGTGTGATTGGACACACAAGGAATTTGTCTTTGGTGTATATGCTCTCAGAGTACATAAAAGAAAAAAAAAGAAAAAAAATACATTCATCAAGAATCGTAAGATACAACGCTTGATGATAGTCATAGGTTACTAATAAGCAATCAAATCATACTAGGAAACAAACAGAACAATATAAATTGTAAAAATACAAGCAACATGGTTATAGTCATAAGTGGGAGGAGATAGGTAATAGGAAGGATGAGAAGAATAATAGAAATACTGTCTTATTAAATAGTTTGACAGTGCTGTGGGAATTAGTTCTTTAGCAGAGTGATGGCATTCAGGAAAAAACTGTCCTTGTGTCTAGTTGTTCTGGCGTCCGGTGCCTTATAGCATCATTTTGAGGGTAGAAGTTGAAACAATTTATGTCCAGGATGCGAGGGGTCTGTAGATATTTTCACAGCCCTCTTTTTGACTCATGCCATATACAGGTCCTCAGTGGAAGGCAGGTTGGTAGCAATTATTTTTTTCTGCAGTTCTAATTATCCTCTGAAGTCTGGTCTGTCTTGTTGGGTTGCAGAGCCAAACCAGACAGTTATGGAGGTGCAGATGACAGATTCAATAATTCCTCTGTAGAACTGAATCAGTGACTCTTTGGTTTGAACTTCCTGAGTTGGCGCAGAAAGAACATTCTTTGCTATGCTTTTTTGATGGCGTTTTTAATGTTAGGTGTCCATTTTAAGTCTTGAGATATGATAGAACCTAGGAACTTGAAAGTCTCTGCGTTGTGTAGTATTGTAAGAGGTGATAGTATGGGAGGATTTCTCCTAAAATCTACCACCATTTCTACGATTTTGAGTGTATTTAGTTCAAGATTGTTCTGGTTGCACCACAAGGCTAGTTGTTCAACCTCCCGTCTGTATGCAGATTCGTCATTGTCTCTAATGAGACCAATCACTGTTATATCATCTGCAAACTTCAATACTTTAACAGAGGGATCTTTTGAGATGCAGTCATTGGTGTATAGAGAGAGGAGAAGTGGAAAGAGCACACAGCCCTGGAGGGCTCCTGTGCTAATTGTGCAGGTATCTGATGTGATTTTGCCTAGCTTCACCTGCTGCTTCCTGTCTGTTAGGAAACTTATGATCGATTTGCAAGTGTGGTCAGGTACAGCTAGCGGATTTAGTTTAGTTAGAAGAATATCTGGAATGATGGTATGGAATGATGAGCTGAAGTCTATAAAGAGGACCCTTGCATAGGTCTTTGGAGATTCAAGATGTTGTAGGATGTAGTACAGAGTCATATTAACAACATCATCTGTTGATCTATTTGCTCGGTAGGCAAATTGCAAAGGGTCTAACAGTGGATCGATGATGGTTTTCAGGTGGGCCAGCACTAGCCTTTCAAATGTTTTCATAACTACAGATGTTAGAGGAACTGGTCTGAAGTCATTCAGTTCCTTGATGGAGGGTTTCTTCAGCACTGGGATGATAGTAGAGTGTTTGAAGCAAGAAGGAACATAGCACATCTCCAGTGATTTATTAAAGATGTGGGTGAAGATGGGGGCCAGTTGGTCAGCACAGGCTTTTAAGCAAGAAGGAGTTATCTTGTCTGGGCCTGGTGTTTTTCCTGGCTTTTGTCTGTGAAATAGACCTTGCACCTCATTTTCTGTAATCATCAGAGTTGGTGGGCCCAGTAAGTGGATTTCCTATAGTAAGTAAATAAATGTATTGTTGTAACCACTGGCCATAATATAGGAATGGCATAAAATACAGTAAAATACCAATTAAAACAGTGAAATTATAAAATAGAGTAATAGAAATATTAGATGTAAAAAGGTCACAACAAAATACAACCAATGCTACATGTAAGAACTTAGAAACTTATTTCTAAGTTTAAATGACAGCAGAGCAAAAGTAACAACTTGGTGACTGACAGGTAGAAACACATCTTCAAGGAGATTTTTCAAGGTCAGAGTTCTTGAGTTCCTTTGCCATTAATAATTTGCATCTGATCTCATTGTAAATGAAGCAGTAGAAGGCATAATGGATAATATCCTCTACTTGATTAGCACCAAAGGACAGAGACGTTGCTTGACAGGGAGCTTACAAGATCTCCTTTCAAGATATGTGGAGGGCATGGTCTACAGGTGAAGGGATGTTAAAACCCTTCTAAGTGAAGCACTGGTGATGTTAACCAGGTATGGAGAGAGGCTTCTGTGTTTTTTATAATAATAATACTAAGATGAAAATTTGAATGATTGTACTACAGTGGCATCTTTACTAGCATCTCTTTCAAAAAGCCAATCTCTAATATTGTCTCAATTCCAAGATCTAAGTTCTCCCAAAGGCTACAGGGAATACTAAACTAAAAATACAACAGAAGAGAGAGGTAAAGGAGAATTTATCTGAACTGTGCCCCTTCAGTCTTCAGATGGGGGATCCTCAGAGACCTGCATATCTTTTTTCAAAGTCTGGCCATTTAAGGAGGGATCTAGCCCCATCTTCACTCATGTGTGTTAATAGTATCTGCCTGAGAATTAGATAGAAAAGGAAAAACACTGACATCTAGAAACCCTAACAATAGCAAGCTAGTCCAGCTTTTTAGTTAAATTTAGGCTGATCAGTAGCTTATTGAAATCTAGGCCTCTCAAGTAACAGTTTAAGAAAGACTACCCATTCCATAAACTGAGCCAGGTAGAAAGGCTGGCTTCAAGGTTCTTGTGCATGGATGAGATGGGGATATCTGGCAGAAGGCCTTAGATTAATATTGGGGAACATTTTGAGACCAGCTGCACCTGCAAAACAGAGATGGCTCCACTTGAAATGGAAGCAGGTTGCTGATCATAACATCAAAAGGGTAGGAGAACAACTTTTACACTAATCTCCAGGAGGTCCTGGCCTCTGTCCAGTTCAGGAAATACTAGAAAGGACCAGACCAGTGTTGGAAGTGGGTTAATGGATGGTCATGTCAGTCAAGAAAAAAAAAAGGGAGACAGAAAGGCTGTGAGAAAAACTCATGCCAACAGTATTTGAAAAAGAATTTACTGTCTCCATGCCAATATGTCTTCAAACCCAAATGAGAGAATTAGTGAACTTGGCTGTGAACAAGTACATAGATATAGTGGGTATTACAGAAATCCAGTGGAATGAAAGGATGAGTGGGACACAGTCATTTTGGGATAGAAAGGATAGGAATGGGGGCGGGGTTGCCTTTTGTATCAAGTTGGCTGTGAAATCTAAATACTAGAAAACATTGGAAGACCAGATTCCTCTATATAATATCTGTGGGTGGGCAATATCTGTCCCAAATATAGCTACAGCCAGAGATATGTTGTTACCCAACTGATCAAAATACTGAAGGTAATCCTCAGATGGTGAAAGAAACCAGAGAGGGATGCTAATCAGAAATTCTCATTATAATAGGGGACTCACTTATACCAATTACATTAAAGTTCAAGCTTTGACAAACTTCTGAAAGGTTGTTCAGAAACAACAGTTTCTCTTGGAACCAACCAGAGGGGAGGTACCCTAGATATAATCATCAGTAGTGACTCTGGTTGGGTATGAGATGCAACTGCTGTTGATCCAGCACAACAGTTGGAAATATTATATTAATGGAAGAGTGCCAGCAAGGTCCAATGTTGTCACATTTGACTATAAAAAGGAAAATGACTAAAAATGAGGCCACTAATGAAAAAGAGACTGGACAAAAAAAATCACAAAAGTCAGATCTCTCCATAATGCTTGGACATTATTTAAAATTGCAGTAATTGGGGCTCAACCAAAATATTTTTTGCAAAGTAAGGAAGCATTAGAATAAACATTGCTTTCTAGTAATGTCCAGAAAGCTAAGAAGGAATATTTCATGAAGTGGAAAGCATTTCTTAATAAGGAGAACAAAACGAAACATAAGCTCTGCCAGATAAAATATAAGGTGATAATATGGAATATAGAAAAAGAATTCAAAGAATACACATAAAGCCTTAATAATAACTTATATTTGAAGCAAAAATCCAGTCAGGGAGGTAGTTGGACTCTTAGGATGACAAGGAATGAAAAGGATTCCAGAAGAGGACATGAGGATTACAGAGAAAATGAATGAATTCTTTGCATCTGTCTTAACTCTAATACAGGACAGATAGTTGAACCTATATTGATTCTCTCAGGGTTGGAATAGGAACAGCTAAAGCAAACCAAGATAAAAGAGAAAATATCTTGATAGACACCAATGGGGGAAAAAAAACCCGGTCCTGAGGGTAGTCACTCATGAAGGGTCGTTGGTGCTCTCTGAGCTTGCTTGTTTTCTTGCAGATGTTTCATTACTCAAAATAAGTAACATCTTCAGTGCTAGTCTAGTCTAATATAATCACTAGTAGTGATGATGTTACCTAGTTTGGGTAATGAAATGTCTGCATGAAAACAAACAAGCTCAAAGAGCACCAAGGGCCTCTCATTTCAACCTTGAGCTACAAATATTATCCTTTATTGGTAGTCACTCAAGAGTTCTTAACTGAGATGTGGAATTGGTGACTCTCTAAAACAGGGGTCCCCAACCCCAAGGCTGCAGCCCATTACCAAGCTGTGGGCTATTTGGAACTGGGCTGTGTGAGCGGCAGGCTGCTGGGCACTTGCCCGTGAGCACACTGGGCTGCGTGAGTGGTGAGCTGGTGAGCACTCACCCGTGTGTGCATTGGGCTGCTGCTTGCACAAGACAAACTGCCTGAGCATGTAGCCCAATTCCCTTCTCCTGGGCCACCACACTGCTGGGCCGCCACACTGCAAACATTGGGGACCGCTGCTCTAATAAATATATGTAACCCATCGTGCGGCTCTACCTGTAGTTTGATCTGTTTCTATCAAACTCTATCAAACCTATAGTTTGATGGAAACAGATCAAACTACTTTTGTATTTTATGGCATTTTCCCATCAGATGATGATGATGATGATGATGATGATGATGATGATGATGATGACAATGACGATGATAGGGAAGCAGGCAAAATCAGGGCTGTGGATCAGCCAGTTGATTGTTCTGTGTCACAAAAACAGAAGTGGTCTTGGTTGGATGTACTGTAAGTTAAGACAACAGAATGCTCCTCTCAGCTCACAACCGGGTTCTGGAACCAATCAGTCATCTTCACCTTAAGACAGCTACTTTCTATAAACACAGATAAGATTCAGACACAGCAATGTATCAGTCCATCCCTTTCATGCTGTGTGTTGTTTTATTTACATGAAGAATAGCCACAGCTGCTTGTAAATAAGTGATATGTTGTATCCTCTATTCCATCTGTTCCTGCAGGGTTGATCGAAGATATGTCATGACACATATGTTTTAAAGTTTACCAAGGAACACTTTTCATTTTTGTTTATAGCCTTTATAGAGCAACAATTGTTAGTAGAAGGGGAACAAACCAAGAAAAATTAGAAAGGGAATTTTATTACCGTGTTTCCCTGAAAATAAGACCCTGTCTTATATTTTTTTGAACCCCAAAATAAGCGCTTGGTCTTATTTTCAGGGAGGTCTTATTATTTTGTGATACGTGGAGGAAATCAGAGGAAATGGCGGGGACCAGTTAGGCATGTTATTATTATTATTATTAGTCATATTTCTATGCTGCCCACTCTCCAAGGACTCTGGGCGGCTTACACCAAAGACAGTATACTAAATAGCATATTGCCCCCAACAATCTGGGTCCTCATTTTACCCATCTCGGAAGGATGGAAGGCTGAGTCAACCTTGAGCCGGTGAGATTTGATCCGCTGATCTGCTGAACTAGCAGTCAGCTGAAGTAGCTGCAGTACTGCCCTCTAACCACTGCGCCACCTCGGCTCATGTGTTTAAATATTTTCAGGGAGGGCTTATTTTCAGGGGGTGGGCTTATTTTAGCACATGTGTTCAAAAGCCCAAGTGGGCTTATTATCAGAGGATGTCTTATTTTTGGGGAAACAGGGTAGCTTTTCATTATATTCTAGAATGCATGATATGGAATTCAAACTAAAATAGGGGAATTTACCTCACCCTGTTGCTTTTTATTTCTCAAAAATGTACATCAATTTTTTTGGTGATGCATGTCATTTGTTTATGGCGTTCAGTTCCACATCATAATTAATTTACATATTTGAAGGCATAGTGACTGTAGAAGTGGAATACCGCCAATGCTTACCCTTGATGTTATAGCTGTTTCCTGGCCATCTCTTTTATTGGTTTATATTTTTAATAGAACTAATGAGAGTTAGTTTAGTGTAGTGGTTTAAGATGCCAGGCTAGAAACCCAGAGACTGTGAGTTCTAGTATGAAGCCAGTTGGGTGACTGTGAAACCTGATCTTTGGAGGCTGTGGATGCCACAGAAGAGCATTCTCTAAAGCTACTTCAAGAATGAAGGCCTTATGTGATCCAGAGCAGCCTTGTCTAGGCTGCAGGGCCTGTTAACAGAAGACTACCTAAAGGTTAGTGGCATGTGGCAGATCCAGGCAATTGCACCATTCATCCAGGCTCACATGCCTTGGGGTGTGACAGTCCCAAGGCAGCCTTTTTGAGTGGCAGCAATGGTGTTAGGCTGAAGTCAATTTACCAAGCCTCTACTTCAGGCCCAGCCTTGATGCTGTTGCTGAGAGCCGCTGTTCAGAGAGGTCTAATTCTTCATGAATTGTTTTCCTTGTTACCTTCTGGGAGGAGGCTTTGTGGTATTCAAACCAGAACATCTTTATTCAGTCATAGTTTTGTTCCATATAGTATCAACCTTGTAAACTCTCAAGCTTCCTCTTTCCGCTAAGTATTCAAATATGTGTGTGTGTGTGTGTGTGTGTGTGTGTGTGTGTGTGTATGGTGCAGGTATATATTTATGTATGTATATATGTGTGTTATGTATGTGTTTGGGTAGACATACACTTTTTCTTGAAAGCAGGCAACAGAATTTCATTTTTTATGTGGGCTGGTGTGCTTGTAATAAAAAAATGACAATAAAGTTATCTTATCTTAATTGGGGGCAATGGGGGGGGGAGAAAAGAGAGAATTGTTTCTCTTTTGTTAGAATGTGTGAATGTGTATGAAAGAGAGAGAGAGAAAGAGAAGAAGAGAAGAAAAAGAGAGAGAGAGAGAGAGAGCAGCAGAGTCTTAGGCATTTTCTGAATTTCTGATACATTGAGCCCAAAATGTTCACCATCACTGCACTAGAATGAAAATAGACTTATTTTCCTATAGTATTTTCTTGCATAAGGAGAAAATACTATAGGAAAAAACTATTAGGATAAATATATTTGATGGAAATAAAGGGTTGAAGAAGTCCAGAAATCATTCAAGTGGAATGAAAGGAATGATAAATAAAAGTGATGGAAAAATTTGGGGGGGGGGAGGGGAAGTGAGGAAATACCTAAGCAGTATTTTAAAGGATTGTATGAAAATGATAGTAATATGTGAAGAAATTGAAGCAATTGTTATATATCTTAGTGCCAAGGTAAAAAAAAAAAAAGCATGAAAAGTCCCAAAAGCTGAGAGAATTTTGAAAAGTAGCATGGCTGCAGTTGTAGATTGTATAAATGGAGAAATATTAAAATGTGGGTGTGGCTCACTTGTGGAGTGGTTGTGCAACTTGTTTAACTTTGTCCCTGTTGATTTGAATAATGCCACTGTTGTTCCCTTATAAAAAGGGAAAAGACAGGAAAAAGTACAGTAGGATTTATTTGTTAAATATACTTTGGAAATTCTGATTGGAAAGGTGCAAGAACAGCAGGCTTATTGCTTTAGAGTGGGCAGGAAAAAAGATTTGTACTCTTAATCAGTTCACTGAGAAAAATATGAATTAAAATAAGTTTATTTAACATACCGCTATGTTGATTTGGAGAAAATGTAAAAGAAAATGAATCCGCTTCAGTTATGGATTTTTTTCCACAAATACAGTGTGAAGAATATGATGAGTAGAATATGGAAATAAAGAAGCCATGAGAAACAGAATGTTTAGTAATTGGTTCGACGCTGGGTAAGACAAAGAAATATGATGTCTCTTAGTTAATGGATAAATGTATAAGGAATTCATGTAGTGACAAAAAAGTGTATTAGAATGGGATGTGAACATATGTGTAAATTTATATGCAAATGATTATTGCTTTGTGGCTGGCTGAGAACTTGAATTATTCACTCAAATATAAGATAAATTGTATGATGCAGTTAGTAGTATGGATCTGAAAATTAATGTATGAAAGATCTGAAACAGAAAAGAATAGTAAATGGAAATGGATGGATATACCTTAGTAGAATATTTATTAAATATGGGGAAAAATGGAAGGCATTTAAACTACATTTAAACTACAAATGCTGGTACAAAGACAGTTAACTAGATAATATATGGTCTTTTGTGGGTAATGAATGTTTGTTGAAAAAACTGAAAATGGCTTTCTATGTGTCTGCCTCTACCCATTTTTTAATGTAGGTGAGTATTTCAGGGACCCACAAATGTTAGTTGAATGTAGTGATGATGGATCACTTAAATATGTAGTGTAAACATGAGAGAGGGTAAAAAATGAGCAGCTACTGAATGAACATGAATTGAATGCAAATGTCAGTGATCAATGGATTAAAGTGGTTTGGTTTTACAGAGAGAATGAATGAGGATCAAATTGCGAAATTAGTATCTAAATGTAGAAAGAGCAAATGGGTCAAGAGGAAGACCAAGAAAGTTATAGTTCGAAGGAGATGATGAGATCCTCAAAAAGAGAGATGTGAGCTGTTTAAAGAACAAAGTCTGTAAGCTACTTTAACCATGTTTCATTTTATTTTTCTCATTCCTTGCCCTTTTCTTACTATTTCTTAACTTTTTCTGTATTTTGCATAACGTTGCTTAGCTTAAAAGGGAATGGCATGCTAGAGATGTATATATATTTGTTTATTATCTACATGGGATTCTCCCCCCATGATGCTGGTTGATTTGGGTAGTTTAATTATACTGGCTCAAAAGCTATCAGGAGGAATATTAGGCATTAGCAAGGTAGAGAAAAGAGGCACAGTGGAACTGGTCTCCTAGCGTGATGCTGAATACTTTTTCCAAGAAGAGATTCTAGAGAATCCCCTTTGATCTATGTTTTAAACCAGCGAGTCTAATATGTACTTTCATTGATCAGAGGTATTTATCTTTTGGATTATATACTTTTTGTTATTCTATAATACAATTCTTGGCGACCATTATGTCCCAAAAGTCTGTTTCAGAGGAAATCCGCATTCATTAATTTAAATGGATTTATGAAGAAATACATACAAATTGAGGACACTAATCCCTGCATTCCAATTCTAGCCCCCTCTGTGAATGCAATCATGTTGCAGGCTAAAGACAAATTTAGGGTTTTATTTTGTGACATATTTATCAATCTTATAATTGTATTGTTCTATGATAGTTTTTGGATTTCCCACTCATGGTTCCACATAATTGCTTATGCCTTTTTGTAGCATCTTTTCAATAGCTGCAATAACATGCAGCAGAGCTGTCCCTCACCAGACAGATGCAGGAGTCTTGTGTCAGAGCCAAGCGAGAGGTATCAGTTTGTTAGAAGCTAGAAACAATGGAGAAAATCAGGAGCTAGAATTGAAAGCAGACCAGGAGACCAATTTGAGGAGCATGCCACAGTCAAAGCACAAAGCAAGAAACAGTTGTAGGCAGTAAGTCATTATATAGGATTAAAGGATAACTCAGTTATTCTCAAAAGAATGGCCTACTTGAATATTGGGAGAATTACCTGTTATAGGAAACTTTTTATTAATTTAGGAACCAACCTGGTTGAGGAGCATCATCAGCCCAGAGCCTGGAAATAACTAAGGCAGTGATTGTTTCTTTAGTAGCTCCCTGAACTGACAGCTTTTTAAATCTATAGTAGCTCTCATGAAGAATGCCTTCTGGCTTGCTCTAAGGTTGTAGATGGCATTCAGTGTATAGCAATTGCTTCCTAATCTCATTGTGTTATTATTGAAGTGCAGTAGTTGCTCTTGATGTGACCTGAATCCTCCTCCCTTGATGTTGGAAACATCATCCATCTCTCCATCTCCATTTGGAAACCTCCTTCTCTTCATCTCCAGAGAAGGAGAGTATAATTTGAGATCTGCTCAGTCTCATTAGTTCCATACCCCATTAAAAATGTTGGATTACTGTTGATTTTTTTTTGACTAACAGATCCAAATTTCATAGCAGACATTTTTCAGTTATAAAATTTAAAATTTGCAAATGGTCCATGAACCTATTAATTGTCAAGAGATTGGAATCCAATGTTATGCAACATTGGCAAATACTTAATGACATTACCATTATACCAAGAGGCAAATTAATCATTGTCTCCCAGTGAACTTCAATATTTCTGATTTCCTTACAATTGCGACTTCTCTTGAATTTTGTAATCAAAACACAGCAGGCACTAAATGGTTATCAATTTTGTGGTCCATTGTTTACCAATGTAATATCATAATAAGAGAATTTTACTAGCGATCTAACAGTATATCACTGTGTCATTCTTTGAGGTGTTACTCACACATATTAGAGAAACAAGATAAATCCCCCCAAGCTCTCCATTCACTGCTGCTGCTTCCCTCCCACTCTAAACATTTCCCACTAAATCTAGCTTTAAAGAAGAAAAAAAATCACATGCTGTGACCACCTGCTTAGTACAATCTGCTGTTTTCCAATACTGTTTGCTTAATATTCAGCCACTGAGACAGTAGATCCTCTATCTCAGAACATACTAATGAGCAACTAAGAACACAAGGAGTGTGTTTCTTTGAGGCTTGAGTGTTTGCCTCTCTCTCTTCCCTTGGAATGAAATTACAAAACAGTGTGAGGACTAAATGGACACAACCTTTCTTAATTTACAGAAAGGGATAATAACCAGTCTCATCATAGTGTCATCCCTTTCATGCAGGTAAGAACTAGATGTCAGAGCTGGAAATTTATTTATTTGATTGGATTTAGAAGCCACCCAGCTCCCAGTTGGCTCTGGATGGCTTACATTTTAAAAATTAGAACGAGTAAAATGAAAAAGAACACATACAGCAGAAAAAACAAAACCAACAGATCAGAAAAACTTGACAGACATCTAACAACCATCCTAATCCCAGTCCTGAAAGCAAAGTCAGTTTTTTCAAAGACTTTTGGAACAATTCCAAGATCCCTTCCAACTTCGTTATTCTTCTAAAGAATTAGAAATCTTCTAAAGACTTCTAAGACTCCAGAGTGAAAGTACACAGGTCTTTTGGGAGATGCTTGCGCTCCTCCTGGTCAAGAGGCCAATTGTCCTCCCCTGATCAGGAGAAGGAAGAATAAAGTGGCAAGGGAGATCCCATGCTATCAGGCCCCTGAAGTTATCAAGTCATAGAATTGTAGAATTTGGAAGGGGTCTCGGTAATCTTCTATGCAGGTCCCTATCTAGAGAAGAAAAGGGGACGTGGTGGCTCAGTGGCTAAGATGCTGAGCTTGTTGATTGAAAGGTTGGCAGTTCAGTGGTTTGAATCAGAGGTGGATTTCAGCAGGTTCTGACCAGTTCTGGAGAATAGCAGAAATTTTGAGTAGTTCGGAGAACCTGTAGTAAAAATTCTGACTGGCCCCACCCCCATCTATTCTCTGCCTCCCAAGTCCCAGCTGATCAGGAGGAAATGGGGATTTTGCAGTAACCTTCCCCTGGATTGGGGAGAGAATGGAGATTTTACAGTATCCTTCCCCTTCCACGCCCACCAAGCCACACCCACAGAACTGGTAGTAAAAATTTTTGAAACCCACCACTGGTTCGAATCCCTAGTGCCGCGTAACAGAGTGAGCTCCCATTACAAGTCCCAGTTTCTGCCAACCTAGCAGTTCGAAAGCACGTAAAAATGTAAGTAGAAAAATAGAGACCACCTTTGGTGGGAAGGTAACAGCGTTCCGTGCGCCTTTGGCGTTTAGTCATGCTGGCCATATTACCATGGAGACGTCTTCGGACAGCACTGGCTCTTTGGCTTTGAAACGGAGATGAGTACCACCCCCTAGAGTTGGGAATGACTAGCACATATGTGTGAGGGGAACCTTTACCTTTATCTAGAGGAGAATTCTCCATATCATTTTATATCATTCCAGACAAATGACTATCCATACCTTCACTTCAACACCTCCACTGATAGAGCAGCCACAACTCCAAGAAGCAGCTGTTCCACTACTTAATAGCTTTCATATTTACAAAGTCCCTCTACTTTGAGTTTGATTCAGTCTCTAAAAAGCTTCCATCCATTGATTCTTGTTTTACTCACAGATGCTATGGAGAATAAATGCATATCCTGTTATAGCCCTTAGATTTTGGGAGACTGCTATAATGCTTCCCATTAGCTTTTTCTTTTTAAGCTAAACTTACCCAGTTCTTTTAAAAATGATCTTCATAGGATTTAGGCTACTCACCATCTGTTTCACTCTTCTCTAAATTCTTTCCTGTTCCTCTGCATCTTTTTTGTAAAATGGAAACCAAAATTGGACATGATATTCCAAGGGAGGTCTGTCCAGACATCATAGAACAGAAGAATTAACTTCCCATAGTTTTGGAACCTCTGTTGATGCAACCTAAGATTGCAGTGGGTTTTTTTAGCAGTTGCAGCATAGTGGTGGCTCATGCTTAGTTTGTGGTCTACCAGGATGCTCAAATCCTTTTTATAAGTACTTCTTCCCACCCAGCTACAAACTTGCCTTCTGAAGTATTACAGTCTCTCCCAGTTTTGTATTTTCTGCAAACTTGATGAGTATCCTTTTAATCCTTTCGTTTAAGTCATTTATGAAAATGTTGAAGAGCCCTGTATTCAAAAAGAACCTTATGGTACCCCATGGATATCTCCCTCCGTGAAGGCATAAATCCATTAAAGACCACATACTGGATATTGTTGTTTATTTAATCAATGGCAAATCTATCTAGTACTGGTGCCATCCATCCCATATGATTTCATTTTATCAAAGAAGCTATTTTAACTATCAAATATCTTTCTGATGTCTAACTAAGCTGCATCCCCTAATTTAGTCACTTTGTCAAAAGAAGCAATAAGATTTGTTTGGCATGATCTATTTTTGCTTGCAAATCCATTGCTTGATATATATTTTTTTGTATAGGATTGTGCCTGGTATTGATGTCAAGCAGTTTGATAGAATAGAATAGAACAGAATTTTTTATTGGCCAAGTGTGATTGGACACACAAGGAATTTGTCTTGGTGTGTATGCTCTCAGTGTACATAAAAGAAAAGGTACATTTGTCAAGAATCTTTTTTTTTAAAGATTGAAGAAGAGCTAAGGCTATCACAAAGATGCTTTTTCAAAAGGCAACTGGACTATGTTTTTTTTTTCCCTTGAGGAAGAAGACATTTCACTTCTCATCCTAGAAGCTTCACCAGTTCTTTCTGGATGGTGATGGAATGGAAGAATTAGTTCTGACAGGATGATGGTTGTGGGGAATGGAAGGATTATACAGGTAGTCCTCGACTATCAACAGTTCATTTAATGAAATTACAATGATACTAAAAAAAGTGACTTATGACCATTTTTCACACTTAGGACTGTTGCAGCAACTGATCATATAATCACCTTTTACAACCTTTTGACAAGCAAAGTAAATGGGAAAACAAGATTCACTTAACAACCATATTACTAATTTAACAACTGCAATGATTCACTTAACAACTGTGGCAAGAAAAGTTGTAAAATGGAGCAAAATTCATTCAACAAATGTTTTGCTTAGCAACAGAAATGTTGAGTTCAATTGTGGTCGTATGTTGAGGACTACTTGCAAATAATTCTTTGCAGTCATCTGGTCATTAGCACTCTCTCTGAGATCCATTGAACTGACACTATTTCAATCTTTGGCACTTCTTGAAGTTCACAAATGGTACTCTTAGTGGTACTGATATTACATTTACCAACTGCTATATTTAAAATAGGAATTAAGTAGCGTTCTTTTTTCCCCCATCATCTTCTTGCAATCTTCTCTGATCAGCAGAATAAAAGTTTTTTTGACATTTTTCATATACTTTACATACCACAAGAAGACTTTTTAAAGGGTTTTACTCCTGATTTTCATTGCAAATCATTCCTGAGCAAAGATTCAAGCTATTTCCTGGCATTCTGATTTTGTTAAATGCTTTTTCCTTTTTTAAAAAAATAGTAATTTTATTATACATTATAATTACACCAGTAAAAACTAACCCAAAAGTACTATAAAAAGATAAAAATAAAAAGAATAGAAAGTGCAGAAAAAGAAGGGAAAGAGACAAGAATAAGACTATAATATAAAAAAAGAAAAGAAATATTTTGACACAGTCCATTTTTCAAAAATATCCTTCAATATGTGCATTGTTAAAATACTTAACTCCAATCTGTAATTGTAAGTCAAATTTATATGTTGTTCTCCTTGAGTTATAATTTTCAGTTTCCTCTAATGTCCAATTTTTAAAATCTTACGGTTTTTTTAAAAATTCAAAACAAAAGCATCTTCTTATGAGAAAGATACTTGATAATTAATTTCACTCTTATTTCCAATTTATCTGAATCCCTAGTCCATTTGTAACTTTCTAAAATCAGAGTTTAATTATACTTTTGCAAAACTGAAAATAAATTATTTAAATTTTAAAACTTGTTTTGCTAAGAATTGAAGAAACCTCTCCTGTCAGACTTGTCATTCCAAAGGTTTGTAATAGCTAATCTAATAGTTAAAAAGCAATTAACAAGCAATTTCAGAAAAGTGATTAGAAAAGGAAGTACATGAATTTAGTAACCTTTCAAAGTGTTGACCATGGTTTGAGCGAGATGGCTATTCCCTCGTCTCCCAGAATTCTAAACCTGCTGGAGACTATTATCTTGTGGTTTCCTTATGAGGAGCAACTGTCTGGAGCAGTTGTGGGCAATCTCAATTCCTCTCCTTTTCCAGAAAGGTTCAAAGAGCCTTTGTACTCCTGGGTTCTTCATTCTTCACTGTAATTGTCGATTTCATATTTTGCAAAGCCATCTTTAATTCACCATTTGTTCTTCCAGAAGTCATTTGTACCTTTCTTGATTTATAGACTTTTCCATTTTGCTTCTCAGTTTACTGGAGAGCTCTTTATGTAACAACGCTGATTTCTTCAGGTGTCCTCTATTTCTCTTTAATATTATTTGTATTTTGTCTTTTATTATCTTATTTTTCAGAATTTTCCTACTCTACTGAACCATTTTTCTCATTGGGATTTTCATCCATTGATCCCTTCTTTCCTTTCCCCTTAGCTCATTGAAATCATCTCTCTTGAAATCTAGAACATTAACCTGAGTACCCTCAATTCTTCTATTGTTTACAGTATAGTGAATTTTAGAATTACATGGTCACTCTTTTTTAAGGTTTTGCAACTTCCACTTTGTCAACTATTTCTTCCCTTAGTAAGCGTTAAACCCAGTATAGTTCACTCTTAGTTCCCTCCTCTACCTTTTGGATAATGAAGTTCCCTGCAAAGCACATTAAGCTGCAGTTAATTTCCAGTTAACTGATTCCCAGTTAATGTTGGGATAGTTAAAATCTTCCATTATCACCATAGTGTGTTTCCTGCATGCCTCAGCCATAGATCTGAGAATATTTTATCTATATCTTTTGCTTGGTTAGAAAACCTATAGTATACATTTACAATAGTATCATTATTGTTTATTTCCCCTTTAATATTTATCTAGATGAATTTTGCAGGGTTTTCACCAAATAAAGTTCCGTATAGCTGTAATCATCCTTTACATATGATACTTTCCTATCGTTGGGTCAATTTCTTTTGAATAAATTGTATTCTCCCAGAACTATAATCCAATCATAAGTTTCACCTTACCAGATTTCAGTAACACCAACAATGCTACATTTGCCATTCTGCACCAGAATTTCAAGTTGATCCTGTTTGTTCCCCCATAGCTTTCCATTGGTATCCGAGCAATTTAGCGCTGCTTCCCTCAAGTTTGCTTGCTGCAATGCTGCATCCCCTGTGGTGCCCTGAACTTGTTCTGGTCCTCAGTCAATTCCTGAATGTTCCGAATATTGTAGTTCAATTAGCAAAGAGAAGACTATTGGTCAGGCTGTTTCTCCTTATAAAGAGGCCTCAAATGGCTCATCAGGGTAGTTTTCACCCAACTCATTTGCTATCCACATTGAACTTGACAGTTGTGCCAATATTAAGATAACTGAATTAGCCAATTGCTCGTGTTTTCTTTGAAGATAGTAAAACATACAGGTGCTTTAATACACAACAGAGGCCAATTCTAGAATTGACTCACAAAACATCAGTGGTGAAATGTAAAATTCGTTACTATGGGCATGGCTTGGTGGGGGATAATGTGACTGGGTGGGCATGGACAATTTTTTTTTTTTTTTGCTTTTAAAAGCATTTTTTCTACAACCTCTTCAGCGAAGAGGTTGTAAAAAAATGCTTTCAAAAGGCTCTGACAATCCCAGCTGAGTTGCCTGATTGGCAGAGGCTTTTTTTCTTTTAAAAGCCTCTGCCGATCAGGCAACTCAGCTGGGATCATCAGAGGCTTTTAAAAGAAAAAAAACCTCTGTTGATCAGGCAACTCAGCTGGGATCATCAGAGGCTTTTAAAAACATTTTTTCTACAACCTCTGAAGAGGTTGTAGAAAAAATGCTTTTAAAAGCTTTTGACAATCCCAGCTGAGCCGCGTGATCTTCAGAGGCTTTTATTTTTTTTTACTTTTAAAAGCATTTGTAGAAAAAATGCTTTTAAAAGTAAAAAAAAAAAAAAGCCTCCGATGATTGTGCAGCTCAGCTGGGCATGGGGGGCGGGGGTCCTCCCAGGGATTTCTGCTACCGGTTCTAGGAATCACTGCCTGCCATTGCTACTGGATTGGGCGATCCAGTCCAAACCAGGAGCATTTCACCCCTGCTAAACACCTATGCAAGCCCAGATTATTGACTCAAAGCTGTGACCTGCATTGCAGGTGTTTTTACCCTTGGGACCAGGTGAGTACTCCATACCAAACATCTATTTATTTATTTATTTATATTTATTTATTTGTTTGTCAAACATGTACAAGATAACAAGAATAGGTTTGAACATAAACATGAACAAAGGAAGTAAATACAGATAAATGGGGACAGTAAGACAGGGATGGTAGGCATGCTGGTGCGCTTATGCACACCCCCTTTACGGACCTCTTAAGAAGGGAGGGAGGTCCACGGTAGACAGTTTGAGATTGAAGCTGTGAGGGTTAGAGGCTGTAACAATGGAGTCGGGTAGAGCATTCCAGGCATTAACCACTCTGTTGCTGAAGTCGTATTTTCTGCAATCGTGTTTGAAGCGGTTTATCTTGAGTTTGCATTGATTGTTTGCCATGGTCACTGGCTGACATATTTCATCAGTAGGGTTTCCCTCTCTACTTCTAGAAGGGCAGTTCCATAGGCTTCTCAACCAAGTCCAGCAGCTTAAAAATTTGTTCTGGAGTCTGTGTTTAGTTTTTATTTAACCTTCATGAATGTGAAATATTTGTTAGTGTAATGAAGAAAAGTAAAGGTTATATCAATTTAGATCTCTCAACAGTGAGGAGGAAATGTTTTTTAAGTTCTCCAAAGAGACATATTATTTGGATTGAACTCAATAGGATCCAGCACCCACTGCTTAAAATACTTGTTTATTCATAAATGCAATAAAATAGAATTGCATTAGACAAGTTTTATCTTATTTTTTCTCATTTTCATATATCTTACTTTTAAATTCATTTTGTCTTTATTTTGGAGAATGAACACAAATGCAAAATTTATATTGTCTGAAGATCAAATTTGTTTGTAGATTATCTATTTCCCTTTCATAGAAAGATTCAACCTGATGTTACAGGGATATTTGCAATGTTTTCTATCGTTTGCTATTGCTTAATTCACCTGGGTTTACTTTACTAATTTCTTGCAATAGGTTTGGATGTTGCTGTTGTATAGTTCAGCATTTATCTTGATGATGCACACAAACCTGATATTCGGGCTGCATTTTCTACCAGTCTCCGTCCCTGTGAGAGTCAGTGGCATTTAAAAGCCTACAATTGCTATCAATATGGTAAAGCTGAAACATTGATTTGATTTCCTTTCTTTAAATATACTGTCAATGAAAAAGATAAACTAGAAATACATAAAGAAATAACAACAAAGAAATCTAAGGATCCACTCCTATAACCATGGGATAATTCTGAGGAACCATAGGATTTCGTAGATCTCCCCTTCTAAAAATCATGGGCATGAATGCAACCTGCACAGGCAGGAACTCCCAGATCCAAATCTTCTGTTGCTACAACAACATTTTTCCAAGGTCATGAAATTTCTATCTTTGAAAGCTGTAGAAATGTAGGAAGTTGGCTGGGAGATACTAGGAAAGAATACCTGTCCCACTTCTCAGTCCCACCTCTATATCTGAAATGTAAAATATATACCAGTTTGCACGCCAATGTAAACATATTCTGTTTGGTGGGGAAACATGGCAATGTGATAGGGAAATCTCCATTGTCTCCTTTGCCTTGCAGGCCTGCAGTCATCAGGCTGTTAGGTTTATTAACAGTCCAGCTCAGAGGTCACTAATCCATGAGTGACTGTGAACAAAGAAGAGATTGCAGCTGACACACTAGATGGAGCTGTGTCTTTCATTGCCTAGCCCTAGCATATCTAGGGAATGATGGCTTCTTGAGAAGGTTGTCTATTTTAATATATCCAGAAATGTTATCTGCAATGTTGGCAGGTCACCATATTATCTGAAAAAAACCCTCCCAATTAATTAATTAAAAGCATTGCATCTGTCCAAAAAAAAAAAAGCTTAGCTACTAAGTGTTGTGTGAATTCAGCCATTTGCATGATTTTGGTCTATGGTTAAGTAAACTGTACTTTGGTTTGGAGAATGAATTCTGCCCCTGCACATAACACTCTGGATTTTTACATGCAATAAAATAAATTACCTTGTAAGACAAGCAGGTACCTTTTTGTTTACTTAAGAAGTTTTTCCTGTCCTGGTACTTTTAAAGATGAACATTTTGAGGCAAATGACAAGGATCATTGGAGTAGCTCTCAATAGCAATCTCCATAGGCTGAGTTGCTGGCTGAATGTGAGGAAAGAGGCTTGCTGATTACTTTGATTAGCCATGCAGAGTGATCACAATCAGGTAGCTTTTTCCTAATTACACTGTTATCATTAGGAGATGCTAGATGGAAATCTTCCACCAATGGGATCTGTGGCTGTGTTCCTGTTAAGATGATTCTCCTCTTTCATTCCGAAGCCCTACTTTGATTGATGTTAGATCATAGATATCCGGAAGAGGTTATTTATATAGGAGTTGGCTTTTATGTTAACCAAATTGTCTGTCTGTCTGTCTCTCTTTCTCTCTTTGTATGTGTGTCTCTCTCTCACACACACACATATGTATGTGTATTTGTGTGTATATGTGTATGTCATGTTATTTAGGGATGAGTTTGTAACTTAGTGAATATTAGTTAATTCTAGCATAAGGTTTAGGAAAGTATTGTTTGCATTAAAATGCGATTTAAAATGGAACAAAAAATATAAACATCAATAATCATACATTTTAATCATAAACCATTATATCATTGCATAACTGTTACATTTATGAAGGCTTTGTGTCTAATAATCTCCTTGATCCATATATAATTGTCAGCTTTGCTGACTATATTACCACAGCTTACTGCCTCATACTTTCTTAATAAGTGCTTCCAATCAATAATTTTGCCACTGCATAAGCCGCCAGCCAAAAGCAGGGTGTAAATGCACTAAAAAAGGTCATTATAGAGACATGAGTGATAAGGCAGCTGTGCTAGTGTGACAGCCATGTCGCAAAAATGCAGTTAGGACAATCTTACTGCTCCATGCAGAGTTGATGGGAGTCTCAGCTGAGGGGAATATTTACCTTTAAAAGACAGAATTAACATTCTTGTCAAAAATGTCTCCAATCAGATGGCAATCACCATCTTGAATCTTTTATGCTCCCAGCCTGATGTGCCCAAAGTGGATTTATGCTTAGTGAAATTCTAACTTCTCTGTTCTCTGCATGGGCTCCCAAATAATGAATAGGCTGGCTCTTTAGGTAAAGAGGCATATTAGCATCATTTTGAAGTACGGAGATCAGATATTTGAAAATCCTTACAGAAAGTGTACTTTTCATTGTTGTTGTCTCACCAAATAAAGCACTACATTTCAAGGTTTCCTTGGCATGAGCATTTTTATTTCTCTCTTGTTCCTTCTCTGATTAAATTTTATACCTTTGAGCGTTCCAAGCAAAACATGTCATAGGCAGAGCTGCTTAGCACATAACTGTGGAGAGCAACTTTTCTCTCCTGCACCAATAAATAAATAATTCCATTGAGTAGAAAAACTAAATGCATTATTTCTGTTCTGTAGACTTTACTAATTACATACTTGGGATTTTTTTTAAAAAAACATATTATTTCATAGGGATTGTGGCCACTTATTTAAATACACATTTGGGCTGTAATGCTACATGAACTGTTTCCAAAATCTGCAGTATATGGAAAATATGAGATATTAACGTACATTCAATGGTGCTTTCACTCCCTTTTCTAATTTTCTATGTTGCAATGCACATACTGTTTTTCACCCAGGGAAGTAAGCTATTATTTTACCACGAATAAATGTGCTAGGTCTGTTTATTTTATTTTATTTTTAAGAAAAGGAATGATGCCCCAATCAATTTTAACCAAAAAAAAGCAGATTTTTCCCACCAGTGAATTGCATTACAGAGGTTTTGCTATTTCTGCTAACGGGCAAGGAGAGCAGTGGTTAAATCTAAAATTTGTTACTACCGGTTCTGTGGGCATGGCTTGGTGGTGGGGGGTAATATGACTGGGTGGGCGTGGCCAATTTTTTTTTTACTTTTAAAACCATTTTTTCTACAACCTCTTTGGTGAAGAGGTTGTAAAAAAATGCTTTCAAAAGGCTCTGATGATCCCAGCTGAGTTGCCTGATTGTCAGAGGGTTTTTAAAAGAAACCAGCTGGGATCATCAGAGGCATTTAAAAGAAAAAAAGCCTCTGATGATCGCATGGCTCAGCTGGGCATGGGAGGGGGGGCAGGGATTTTTGCTACCGGTTCTCCGAACCACCCGCCTCCATCACTACTGGATCAGGTGATCCGGTCCGAACCGGGAGCATTTCACGCCTGAAGGAGAGGGCGCGTCATGTTGAGTAGCCATAATTTCTACTTTTTTACTAATTAAGAGGGCCAGATCATTGCATCAAGAAGTGATAGTACCACTCTATACTGCACTAGTAAAGTCACACCTGAAATACGGCATCCAGTTTCTGGTCACCACAATACAAAAAAAATAGTAATACTGAGACCCTTGAAAGAATACAGAGAAGAGCAACAAAGATAATCAAAGATAATCATACAAATCACTAAGGAAATTAGGTATGTTTAGCCTAACAAAGAGAAAGCTTAGGGGTGACATGATAGTTGTCAAATACTTGAAGGGCTGTTACCGAGAAAAGGGGATCAAGTTGTTCTCCAAAACAGCTGAGGGTAGACAAGAATCAATCGGTGGAAGTTAATCAAAGAGACATCCAACCTGGAACTATGGTGAAACTTCCTGAGAATGAGAACAATTAGTCAATGGAACAGTTTGCCTCCTGATGTTGTGGGAGCTCCATTGCTACAGGTTTTCAAAGAAAGATTGGACAGCCATTTGTCTGGGGTGGAATAAGGACTCCTACTTTGGGCAGGGCAGGGGATTAGATTAGAAGAACTCCAAGGCCTTTTTTAGGCCTACTGCAGGAGTGTCAAACTCACATCGTCACGGTGGCATCGCATGACATATTGGGACTTTTCTCCCCTTTGCTAAAAAGGACATGGACATGGCCATCGTGTGATGCATCTGGTCCACGGGCCGGGAGTTTGACAGCCCTGACCTACTGCATTACTATTTTGTATAGGCTGCTAGCTGCAGTCATTCACTGCCAGCAGGAACACACTCTTAAGCATGTATTGATTTGGGACATTTGAAATCTAGGATGAAAGTGACCAGTGTACCCTTCTTTTTTGTTTTTAGTCTGAACAGGGTCCCAGCAGAAAGGAGATTGCTAGATTATTGCCAGGTCAATAAACAATTATTATTGTTCAGCTGCCATATTTTACAAGAATTGCCTCCATCGCAATCATAGGTTTGCCTAAATAATCTTTGGCCCAAAACATGTGAACAAATTAGAACTAGTCAGTATTTTATTAACAGCAATACAATAATCAAAATTTTAGATATAGCTTTCACCCCAGTGCAGTGGCATGATAATCTGAAAATGAAGAATGTGGTAAATTAGCCTTTTGCCATGGTCAATTCATTCCCTGATTTTCCTGAGGTTAATTGCAGAACATGAGGACCCATTAAGTTGGTCTATCCAAGAAGCTTTATGGATTTCAACCAACACTAGCATTTCCAATGGAAGGCAGTAAGTCTAATGATTTACCCCCAGTTCTGAAACATGGAGTGACCAGAGAATTAGATGAAAGAACCCCTGTGTAACCTCCTTCTGTTTGGTAATTCTAATGTGGCTCTTGATTTATCAAGGAGCTCAGGAAAGTCAAACATCAGAAAAGAACCTTAAAATATCAGTTTAAAAAACTGTAGAGATTTGATGAGGAAAAATGTAACTGAAGCTGATTCCCTTCAAGATTGAGTTAATGCCAGGCTTTCTTTACACTCCAGTAGGAACTTTTGAAAGCATAGCATTCCCCCTAAAGGAACAAGTCCATGACTTGGGAAGCCACCTAATCTCATAACTATTGCCAGATTGGCAGGGGGAGGCTGTTGTTGAGATCTTTTGCTCAGCTTGAGTGGTATGCCAATTTTTTTCATTCCTGGCCACAGTGTCCCAAGTCCATGTTACCCTCCGGTTAGATCAGGGGTCCCCAACCTTTTGGACCTCAGGGACCACTAAATTCATAATTTTAAACCCCATGGACCACTAATATGATCTGCCTAATGACTGGCTGGGTGGGGGGTAGCTAAGTGATCATGTGACTGAGTGGGCATGGCCAATTCGATGTCACTCACTCGAGGGACGCCTCGCCGGCCTCTACTTGCCCTTCCCCTCCCAGCCACTCCTCGCCACCCCACCTGGACTCCTTAGGCCCCCTACAGAAAGCAGTTGTTGGAGCTAAGCAGCCACCATGAGAAAGAGTTGGCAAAACAGCTGGCTCAGTTTAAATTGGATCTGGCCGGGAAGGAGGCTCAGCAGAAGCACCTCACTGAGAACTACGAACATAGGCTTTCCAAGCAGAGGGAAGACCTGCAGGAGTGCAAGGCCAGGTACTGGTGCCTGGAAGCTCAGCGGGCTGAGATGGTCAGCCAGTTCCAGGCCATGATGCAGTCCCACTGGAACAAGGTCCTCCGGCTCTTCACCACCAGCAGCACTTCCCTCCAGCCTTCGCCCAAAGCCCCGCACCAGGAGACTGAAGCAAACCCCAAGTCAGAATTTCTGCCCCCCTCTGACCCTCACAAAAAGACCCCAAAGGGGGAGACTCTCTGCAGCAACACAAACGTCCATTGCACGTATCTGGCCCAGGGGCTGTGGTTTGAGGACCCCTAAATTAATGCAATATAAAAAATGCAAATAATTTTTCTGTAGACTACCAAAATTTTCTTGCTGACCACCAGTGGTCCATGGACCCCCAGTTGATGACCGCTGGGTTAGATCACTGAAGTCTGCTATACACAGCACTGTCTTTGAAAGCTACTCAGAAGCTGCAGTTGATCAAAAATGTCAGGTGAAAATCGTTATTTGAATATAACAGTTCTTCTGACTCTGAATTGGCTACCAATAGGCTTCCAAATATAGTTTTTAAATTTATTTTAATTTTTGTTTGCTACTCAGAGTTACTTGTCGAGATGGTAGTTATACAAATTGAATACATGAATGAAGTAAAATTCTGGTTTGCACCTTTAAAACCTTACATGATTGGCACCCAGCTATGCACAAAACATCTACTTCAAGTAAATCCTACCAATCCAGTGTGCTTAATTCAAGTTGGGATGCTGAATATGAGACCATGAATATCTTGCTTCTTCACAATGGCACCCACCCATGCAGACCTGATTGCAAATCTGGATGGTTCCATCTTTCCTGACCTTTGGAAAAGTGTCAAAAACTGAGCTATTCAGAAGAGCATTTCCTTAGCATTTGTTAAAATTACTCCTGATTGTAAATGTTTTCTAGTGATAATAATTTATGAAAGGTTTTGACAATTTTAAGAATTCTGTTTAATCATGTTGATACTTTATTCTATGCCGCCATGAATCCATATGGGGTATTGCAGTTTATAAATAAATAATATAAATTGAGGAATTTGACAGTCTCTTATTTCAATGTATCAACTTAACTTTAAGGATTTTCATGGAAAATTTATGAAATATTTTGGGCGTTTTCTCCATTGTGGGACTTTTCCACTATGGGACTTTAATTCACTTAGCTCTGTGGAAGCAATTGCATAAACTGATTGGCAATATTGCTGTAGACTAGCAGGATTATTTACTTAGCTGTAAATATGACTGTGTACACAGCCTCCTATCATAGTTGTTGGAAATCAAGCAATAGTATGCTGTCTTTAGTAAAACCTTATTAACCTCTGTCTTACTAAAAACTTACTTGATGAAAGCCCTAATTGGCCGTAGAGTATTTATGTGGCCATCTGGTAATATTTCCTATTCCTTACTCCTGCCTTTAATTTATTTTGCTTTTCTGTGATAAAATGATGTGTATCCAAAAAGTGAATAGTAGTGTCTATGTCTATGAAGATAACTCCACATTCGCATTGAAAGCAATGCAGAATTTGTATACAGTAAATCTATTTTCAAATGTATCAGTGCAATAAAATAACCAGCAAACTGTCAGATTATTTGTGGCAACCCCCACCCCCCCCACTGCCCAATAATACCATTCATAGTTCTGCTGTTGGCAATAAGATATATTACATAAATTGGGTTTTGGTATTTCACCATATTCCAATGTTCTTCATGTCTAACTGTAGCCTATTTGTTTTATGGACTCAACACATCCCACAGTTGGGATAACGGTCCATATGATACCACATTGTTGCTTGGATTATCTACCATGGGTGATTGTATACAACAGTCTTTTGAAAATACTTGCTTTTATCTCTCTATAGCCATGATGGTGAACCTATGGCATGCGTGCCAGAGGTGGCACGCAACAGCCTCTAGGTGGGCACGAGAGTCGTCGGCCCAGTTCAGCTCCGCCGCACATGCGCACATGCCTCCTGCTGGCCAGCTGGTCTTCGGGTCTCTGCTGTGCATGCACGGGGGGCAGGGCATATGCGGGGGGCTGTGCGCACATACACAGGGGCAGGTAGCATGAGGGAGGGCACACGCATGTGTGGGGTTCAGGGCGCATTCACGGGGCCGCATGTGCACTGCATTTGGGGGGTTTGGGTGCATGCACGCGCATGTGCATGCATGCACGTGCTTTGGGCACTCAGTCCGGAAAAGATTAGCCATCACTGCTCTATAGAAATGGTAATTTCCCTCTTTTTTGTAGAATTCAGGAAAGTTCCTGAAGGGGCTACTGAAAGAGGGAGAAAAATTGAAGCTCTCACTGGGTGTACAGAATTATTTTATATTTGGGAATGCTGTGGGAAAGTATTCAAGGTCATTTCTTTTTTTACTCTAATGTTAGGAAGATGCTGCTGATATAGGAATTGACCTTGTGTAAGAAAAAAGTGAAGCTACTATGAATATACCACATTTACCTTCCAGGAAGATGAGATCTTTTTCTGTCAATAATTAATTGTAAACTGTTCCCCTTCCCCCACATACATCTGCTAAGAATAGAAGATGCTGTTGGGAGAATATGAATGAATGGGTGATGTGCAAAATATTGCTCTTCACTAATGCTGATGAATTTTAACTCTGTTATAATAGCTAAATTTATTTATTTTATTTTATTTATTTGTTTCCATTTATATACCGCCCTTCTCCAATAGGACTCAGGGCGGTGAACAGCCGAAATAAAAACAGAACATACAAAATTTAAAAGCAGTTTAAAATGATTAATTTTTTTTTTTTGGCCGTAATTTAAAACAACCCAATTTAAAATCAATTAAAATTTAACTCAAAACTGTGGGATCAAGCCAGCCCAGCTAGTTGAAATAAATAAGTTTTCAGGGCCCGACGAAAAATCCGGAGGTCTGTTATTGTACGTATCTCTGAGGGGAGGTTGTTCCAGAGGGTGGGCACCGCCACAGAGAAGGCTCTCCCCCTGGGGGTCGCCAGCTGACACTGTCTGGTGGACAGCACCCTGAGGAGGCCCACTCTGTGCGAGCGTACTGGCCGGTGGGAGGCTATTGGTGGCAGAAGGCGGTCTCGTAAATACCCCGGCCCTAAGCCATGGAGCGCTTTAAAGGTGGTCACCAACACCTTGAAGCTCACCCGGAAGACCACCGGGCGCCAGTGCAGCTCGTGCAGGAGGGGTGTCACATGGGAGCGCCCCGTCGCTCCCATAATCCCCCGCGCGGCCGCATTCTGGACCAGCTGGAGCCTCTGGGTGCACCCCAGGGGGAGCCCCACATAGAGAGCGTTGCAGTAGTCCAGGCGGGAGGTGACGAGTGCCTGAGTGACCGTGCGTAGGGAGTCCCGATCTAGAAAGGGGCGCAACTGGTGTATCAGGCGAACCTGATAAAAAGCCCCCCTGGCCACGGCCGTCATATGATCTTCTAGAGACAGCCGTGCATCCAGGAGGATGCCCAAGTTACGAGCCCTCTCTGTGGGGGCGAGTGATTCGCCCACAATAGCCAGTGATGGCGTCAGCTGGCTATATCGGGACGCCGGAAGCCACAGCCACTCGGTCTTGGAGGGTTTGAGTCGGAGCCTGTTTCTCCACATCCAGGCCCGCACGGCCTCCAGGCACTGGGACATCACTTCAAGGGCATCATTGGGGTGGCCTGGGGTGGAGATGTACAGCTGGGTGTCATCAGCGTACTGATGGAACTCCACCCCGAAGCCACGGATGATCTTACCCAGCAGCTTTACATAAATGTTGAACAGAAGGGGCGAGAGGACCGACCCTTGTGGCACCCCACAAGCAAGGTGCCTCAGGGTCGACCGCTGCAATCTGTCAACACAGATTGCGACCGGTCAGAGAGGTAGGAGGAGAACCACCGCAGAACGGTGCCCCCCACCCCCAGCCCCTCCAACCGGTGCAACATGATACCATGGTCGATGAGAGGTCTAACAGGACCAGGATAGAGGAGCAACCACTATCCCGAGCCCTCCAGAGATCATCCACCAACGCGACCAATGCCGTTTCTGTGCTGTGCCCAGGCTGGAAGTGGTTTAAATGGTTCCTTTTAAGTGGTTTTAAATGGTTCCTCTTCCTTTTTATTTTGGTTCTTCCACTTTCCAATTACCTCTTGGTCTGTCCTTATCTCCATCCAGTTTTGTCCTTCCTTCTGCTACCTTTTGCTCCATCTCTATCTCCATCTCTCTCCTGATTTATTTTTTAAATCTTTGTTTCTTTTGGAAAAAATAGAGAGATAATATATGAATGTGGGTGTACTGTATATTATTGTATGTAAAATTGATGTGTATGATTGAGAGGTTGGAGTAGACAGAGAACAGATTTTTAAATATATAAATGGGGTCCCTTATTTATCAACAAATGACCATTCCATTTTTTCTGCCCTTTCCTGTTTTAGACCATTGTTTCTGGACTCACATATCTACATGCACACACTTATAGGTCTGTCTCACAAACACATATTTATTTGGGAGAAGGAAATCCTCAGGATTACTTTTAGAGCTTTCAACCTAGAGTGACAAAATGACAAAGTGAGAAATGGGGACATTGCATAGGATTATGTTTCTGATCTCTCTCCCTCTCCACCCCTCCCCCTCTTCCTCCCCCCCATGGTCATTTTTTAAAGCTGAATACAGTATATGAGAAAGACTGAATAATAATAATAAATAATGACAAATATATTGATCATGATGGGAAGAAAAATATAATGTATCTGATAGCTATAAAATACGATTCACTATTAAATATAAACTAAAATAATTATCAGTCTCTTTTTAAAGCAAATGACAAGTTTAAAATTGTGTGACAAACTGATTAGTTATGGACAACAAATTGGAATGGTGCATATCCGAAGTCCTTTAAATTATTACCTCTCTCAGTATGTCTTCTGAACAACCTTCAGGCCTGCATTAGCTAATTAATCTAAAGTAAAGACCATTTTTAACAGAACCATCAGTTTAATATTATTTATATCAAATGATAAACAACTATAAATAACAGTAGAAGCTCAAGAGTAAGAGGAATATAGATTGACATATTTACAGTCAATTTATCCTCATCCCTATTAATTCAATTACATGAATTTATTTGGGGCTAACTGAGCCCCAAATGAAATTAAGCAATAATGAAAATAAATCAATAATAAACTTATGCATATTCTTCTTACAAACACATTCACTCAAACTTGTTTTTTTGCGGAATATATTTGCTTCTCATTTAAAAATACAAACTATATATATAAGCAACAAGCCAACGGCATATATTTCATCTGTATGTATCCAAGTTGTGCAAAATATAAAATGCAGTGGTACAGAAATCAGATGTCGCATGGAAATGAACCAGTGACTTTTTTCTTTTCTTTTCTTTTCTTTTCTTTTCTTTTCTTTTCTTTTCTTTTCTTTTCTTTTCTTTTCTTTTCTCTTTTCTTTTCTTTTCTTTCCTTTCCTTTCCTCTTCTCTTCTCTTCTCTTCTCCTTTCCTTTCCTTTCCTTTCGTCTCTTCTCTTCTCTTCTCTTCTCTTCTCTTCTCTTCTCTTCTCTTCTCTTCTCTTCTCTTCTCTTCATGCTGGCATGAGAAGAAATGACTCATTGGAAAAGACCCTGATGTTGGGAAAGATTGAAGGCAAAAGAAGAAGGGATGGCAGAGAAGGTTAGATAATGTTATCAAGGCAATGGGTATGGGCTTGGGCAGACTCAGGGAGACAGGGGTACTGGTGTGCTGTGGTCCATGTGGTCATGAACGATTGGATACATCTTAGCGACTGAACAACAACAAAAGTGTTTAAATTCTCTGAAGGCTCCCTAAAGTTTATATTTAATTAGCCATTTGCAATTGATGGGAATTTGTTCTGTGATCTTGAGAGGCCTCTTAGCTAAAAAGAACAACAGGGTTTAGCTATGGAATGAGGATTCCTGACCATAGGTGCCCATTCTTGGTATACATCATTAAACCAACATGTAACTGCTGCTTAGAAAAGAAGAAAGCCAAACTGCAGCAATGCAAAAATTAATTGATGAGTTTAACTTACATTAGCACAGCAGAGAGGTGCTATCAAGTGATGTGAAAACCTCTTTGAATCATCAATGTGATTGGGTATTTCAAAAGCAGTCTCATGTGTGACATTAAAAAACATGAAAAAAAAATCTCTTTTTTGATCCTCTTTTAAAAAATCTGGGCCATGTAGTCAGCCTATCTGTTTTGTTTATGTATTTGTTTAAAGCAGGGGTGGGCAATGGATTTTTCCAAGGGGCAACATGAGAAACTGGGACTCTTGTGGAGAACTAATAACACCCTGCTCCCTCCCCTCCCCTCTCCCCACACCACTCCACTCCCCACACCGCTGTGGTTTGGACAGGGACAACCAAAGGGTTGGATGTGGCTGATGAGTCATAAAATCCTCAGGTGTGCTTTATAGGGATTTGGCTTGTACATAACCTCTCTATAAGAGGAATGCATTGGAAAAGTGTGTGTGTGGGTGGGGGAATGATGGTGGCAATTGATTTTATTCTCTAGATGAACTCAAATGAAACATAAATAAATATATATTGCTCTTGACTGAATTGTTGCTAGCATTTGTCTGAGCTGATTTTGTGGGTAGGGTGGCCAGTTCTTCTTTTCTTTCTATTCTATTTCTATTCTACATTCTATTTTCTTTCTATTCACAAATTTTAAGCTTAATAAACCCCCCAGAACAGGAGGACCCCTCAAAAGTATTTAAGAATAGCAGTTAAGGGAAGAAAGGACCAAATAAGGGAATTAAAAGAATTAATACTTGGGTGTCCGTGTTCATTCTGACTGAAAAAAGGATTCCTCGTAAACCTTTAAAAGGGGAATAGAGAACCAGTTATCCAATTCTAGTTATTGCTTCTCTCTGGTTTTGCCAGATGGGTGACCAGGGCAACCAGGGGGTGGCCAATGTGTTATCATAATGATTACATGATTTCATGGAGCACAAGTAAAAGCTTGGCAGAAAAAAAAAACATTTTCTACTGAACGATTTTAGAAGAGGTGAGCTTTTTCAACATCTTACCCGAACACATGAGATAATTTCGGCTCAGCCATATGCAACATGCATTTTGAATATGTTTATACGTGGTTCAAAATCATGTGTCAGATGCCCAAATAGGACTTTAAAATAATTTACTTGTTTAAGAAAACAAATATGCATATAGATATGTGTCTGTGACAGCAAATGTCTAAAATACTGTGAATGTCAAAACTCATATTCACCTAAGGGAAATGTGTTTGGAGAGCAAGAAACAGAAGGGAGGTAATGTTTCAGTACGATGAATAATTCATTCAGTTAACTGTGAGAGACAGAGTAGGAAGAAACAAACCATATATTATTTCAGTGGAATTGTTAACTGTGGGGAAACAATTCAGTCTCCTAGGACATTCTGTTGTGAACTTTGCTGTCACCATACTTCAGCATTAAAATTCAGGGGGATTTTCCAGCACGAAGTTGCTATCAGAATTCATTAGCAAACTTGACCTGAGGAACTAGGTCTGGGAGCAGCCTCTCACTATCAAAGTATATGTCCTCTCTGGTCTTTATGTTGTCTTCTGTCTGTCTGGATTAATTCATTAACTTTGGTTGGTAGTTAGTAATGAATTTCATCCACCCTAACAAGCTTTGTAACATGCTCTGCATGAAAAGATATCAGATTGATTATATTTCTCAGTTATGTCTACTGAAAACTGTTTTTTCTCAATTCAAATCTATCTTGCACCTACCAATCTAAGAAATACTCTTATCAATCAGAGGACATTGATGTAATACTTTCTTTTTGCTTATCCCTTTGAAAAATACTAAAATTGGAGTAAAAAAAAATGCAGTAAAAAGTAGGTATCTGGTTTCAACCACTTTAAGGACTGATCATAAGCATTAGATGATTAAGTAATATTTCATTCCTTTGCTAATAATCAACTTGTGTATTAATCTGATGCTCATATTTTTGGAATCTCACTGAACTTAATTTAACTTCTGTCATACAGGAACTTGGGTAACTTTAGCGGGCTGCAAACTGACTGCAAGAAAGATCAGTAGTGAGAAGATAAATCGTCTTTCTTCTTTTTTGTTTTCATTTTTCACCTACTCTGAGATGCTTTTTCAGCTATGCAATAAGGTAAGTACTGTGAGGATACAGAAACTTTATATCTTTTCTTGCCTGCCTGAAAAAAATCACTTGCCCTGCTAAGGGTGCTTCTGTGCTGAAAAATAACTGAACGATAAAGGATTCAGCTTCCAGAGTTGCAGCTTGCTTTGACTGATATTGCTTAAGGGAAAAAAAAAAGAATAAGGAACAATAGAATTTAGTGTAATATGCAATTGCTTTTTAGGACTGAATGTGGAATTCCACAATTTTTGCACATATTGTTTTGACTGCAGATGTACAATAGAAGAAGTTCGCAATTGTAGATGAATGATAGCGATAAAAAGGTGTCTTGGGTGTAAACATAATCAATATTTTATTGCTACTGTTGTCTTCATGGAGCCTTAAACTGTGAGTCAGTATGTATTTTTTTTCTTCTGGGCCTCAAATAACAAAGAAAGGTCAGAAATAAGATGTTCTTCTTCTACCGTCTGCTTCAGTGAATAATTATAATAGAGGTTGCGACATAGTTTATATCCCCAAGATTACATTCTGTTTTCATATTCCAGCTGTTCCTAATAGTAAATCCTTGACTGCAGTCAAATCATGCTTAGAATACTCTTCCTCGTTAGACTGTTATGTCCGATATAATTTGTATTGATATTTTGGGTTTGGAAATGGTTAGTTAGTGCTCAGAATTATGAATAAACTGACGTGTAAAAAAGGAGAATGACCATATTCCAAGCTGCAACCTTTTGGCAAGGAAGAACAAGCAGACAGCTAAACTGGGCCTTTTCTTGCTAATCGCTTTGTAGTTTAGATACTTTGGTAGCTGCTGGGAATGGACATGGCAGGCAAGAGCCATTAGAATTCCTTTCTATGGCACTAATGAAGAAATTCCTGCTTAAAGGATATTTCTGAATTGTGTACCCAAGAAGAGAGATACTTGATATCTGCACACCACAAATTGTGGAAATGATTTAAGCTTCCTATTTAGAATTGTTTTACAACACAGTGAATGGATAGCTTAGCCATGATTTTGATTCTGGGACATCATGTTCTGACTGGTTTGTGAGATCATTGTAGATAGTTCACTAAATCTTTCAGCCTTTCAGCAATAAAAGTACTGGAGATTGATGAATCACACATCTATGGCAGTATTCTGACATCAGTGTAACAACCAATATATTAGAGTCTAGTAAAAGATTGCAAAAATACTTGGGTCACTAAGTAAAGAAGAAAATGGATCAATAGCACTTACAGAAATTCATGTCAATTTAGTGTTAAAAGTTCTGAATCTCTTCAGTTGATAATTTACCAGAAAACAGAATCTCTTTTTAAAAAAAACAATGTATTCCCTTTTTATTTATTTATTTTATAATTTTGATAAGCAACTACAACCCACAGATTCTAGTTGGCATATAATAGAGTAAGATCTAATGAAAACATACTGCAATACAAAGTTTCCCAAAATGGCTTCCATTAAGCATCTTTTTTTCTTCCTAATGTTTTCCTACAAATGCAGGGTCTGCTTTTTTTTAAAAAAAAATCAACCAAGTGTTTATCCATTGGTTGTGAGAGCAATTAATTGACTGGGTTGTCTCCTGAGCCTGACATTGTGGGCTTGACAGTAACTAGCCCAAAGTTACCCAGGCAGTTTTCATGCTTCAGGCACGACTAGAACTCATAGTCTCCTGGTTTCTGTCCTAGCGCATTAACCCCTGCACCAAACCGGCTTCCAGATTCCATTAAACAATTAACTTCGGTTAATTGTATGGTGGAATAGGGTTGTTCTGACAGCTTTATGACATGCCAGGAAGGAGAGGATTGCATGATTCTCTGGGTTGTGTGTGTGTGTGTGTGTGTGTGTGTGTGTGTGTGTCAAAGGGCTCCTGGGTATGGGTGCCTGGTCTATGTCTGCCACAGTGGGGCCACTCAAGACGCATACCTGTATGAGCAGATTGAACTTTGGCAAAGTGGTGCCTGGTGTATCTGGAGAAGGAACAAGAAAGTAATTTCCATATACTCCAAAAACTGTTCAGGCAAGAAATATAAAACTTTGTAAATTAAAAGAAATGTTTTCTTTAAAAAAATCCAAAAATTGTGCTAAGAACTGATTTGCTTACAGAATGCTGATGACAAATGAGCCTGGAAATGGGTAAAGGTATAAAGGTATACTATGGTATCTAAACCCCCTGAGGTATACAACCATGGGTAGACAGGTACTAAGACATCGCATCTTACAGTAAAACTTGGAGGTGCAAATGGAGAAGGCTTCCTGTGGTTTAAATAATTAAATTAGAAAAAACTGCCCACCTGGGCTATTTCTGATGGGGAAAAATGGGAAAAGACTCCATCCTGCCTTTTCCATTCTTCAAAAGTACAAGCCAAACCCCTCCCATTGCTCTCCATTGGGGTCTAGAAGGTGTGAGAGTAGAGAAGCACCACTGATGTAGTTGGGCTGAGACGAATGGTTGAAAAATATGAACAAGAATTTTCTGTTAAAGCATATCTCAAGCCCAGTAGGTTGTTTTCTATTCAAAAGTTGTTACTTCTGTGGTAGATTTCAGATTTTTTTTTATTACCAACGTTTACTGATTAAGATTACCTTGCTGTGTGCAACTTGTCTCTTTATGAGAGGATTCATCACTGAACACATGGAGCTGACAACACCTCCCCCCTTCCCCGATGTTTTCATTTCCCTTGATCGTGGTCCTGCATTGTTTATAGGGATAAGAAATGTCAGGGAGATTTTTCTGAATGCAGTGCAGAACTGGAACTAAAACGTGCATCACTTGGAGAGTTTCCAAAAGAAGTCTATGCTTTTTCTCCTGTTTGCTTAATGTGCTGTGTCGCACGTGAAAACAAATTAAAATAAATTGGTAAATCTGTGCATTGTTGGACATGTAATTAGGCCAATGGGTTTGGTGCACCAAACACAAATCACCAAGTAAAATGAGCTCTTTGTTGCACGCAGTCATTTTTTTTTCATGAGATCCATTGTAGGAAAGCAAAGCAGAATGATAATAATATTTTGGGTGTTCTTACTTATTCTCACATCCTTTGGGATAGGGAAGATATTGTGAACGGGGTGAAGTAGGAGAGTGATTCTGCATATAGATGCATTTCCGAGATGCACATGAAATGCTGAATCTGCAAAACAATATTTGATTAACAGGTTTTCATTCCCTCCTTGTTGGAGATGAAAACATTCCCTCCCTCCCCCCCTCTCTCCCTCCCTCCCTCCCTCCCTCCCTCTCTCTCTCGTGTATGTGTGTGTGTGTGTGTGTGTTTGTGTGTGTTCCCTCTTGACCATTTCCAAAAACAGGTGAGGGTTGGGGTTTCTTTTCTGATGTTCTTTCTTCTTCTTTGTGTGCTTTTTACCACAGGATTTAAATAAAATTTTAAATTCTTCCAGCCCTTGTTGGTGCTGCGCACACCTCGGTCACTTGGGGAGACACGTGACTTGCTCTCCGCCCTGAGACACTGGCCTGGCCCAGCGGTGGCCGATGCTCCATGTTATAATAGACTCCAGGAGGAGGAGGGACACTGTCTCCCCCATTGTGAAGCACGCTAAATTTAACTGTGCTGCACAAGGTGCTGCGAGAACAGTGGGCAGGCTATGGAGGTGGCAACAGCAGTGGCCTCGGCCGCAGCCAGGCAGGGTCAGGCCAGTGAGTCAGGGCAGAGAGCAAGTTGTGCATCTCCCCGAGCAACCGAGGTGCACACAGCACCAACAAGGGCCAGGAGAAGCGCCCACGAGTTATGGCAAGTACAGGGGTGCTTCGCTCCTGCTTTGGAATATGGAGTGAGTTTCCATCCCATGCCATCACCCTTACCTTCTGAGGCCAGGCGAGGAGTAACTGGGAGGGAGGGCCAGCCAGTGGTGGGTTCAGCTGACAGGGAGCCACAACAGGGGGACGAAAGAGCCGCATGTGGCTCCAGAGCCACGGGTTGCCGACACCCAACCTAGGTCCTCTCCAAGAGGAAAGTCAAGAATATTGTACAGATGACACTGGCACAAAGGCAGAAAGAAGTGACCTGAAATTAGCAGACTAAGAGCTGGTAGATTGATTTACAAAGAGAGGTGATAGAGTAAACCTTTAATTGTCCTTAATGTCAGCCAGCTAAATAAGGTACTAAAGAGTCAGTGCCATTGGATTCATATGTCCAATGCTCCTTAACTGAATTGGGGTTCCCATCCACCCTTCCAGCATATCTTAATTAATTGCTTATAGATCTGAGTTGTGATTTTTTTTTTTACAGCTGCTGCTGGAATGGCTCAGGAAACAGTCTTTATCTATCCTGAACTGCTGTTAAGGCTGGTTATTTTTATGGTGTACCACTTTGGTAGAATCATTCCATTCCATAAGATCCATAGGGACAGAATGAATCATTTTGACTACTAAATGCAATCTACTGCTCAGTGCAGGAATCCAAATGAAAGTGTCCCCAATAGAGGATTGCCAGTGCTCATCTTGAGCATATCCATCCAGTAAACATATTTGAAGAAGCCCTTCCTGTTCTTCTGAACATACTTTGTTAGTCTCAGCTCATTCTGACCTGTAGTTTCTACAGATTTCTACAGATCTAGGTGCAGCTTTGAAAGTCCTAAAAGACCACATTAGGGACAGATTGTGGGAAGAAAATTTAACAACACTTAGCAACACACAGACAGATTTTCTCTATGACAATCTGTTCCTAACCTCATCTTTTAGGTCTTCCAATAGTGTAGCTATCACCACTGACACTGAGTCCATCCACTTTGCTGCTGATCATGCTCTTCTCCACCTTTCCCTGCCTTCTCTAGAAAGCTAGGTCTTCATATAATGGTTCTGAATGACACAGCAAATACTGAAGAATATAATACTAACAGTTCTGGGTTACAAAATTAAGCACATTTTATAACAGAAAAAGAGATTTTAAGTTGCTGCTGGAAACTGCAATTCCAGTCATCAGATAGGATCTTAATGTTTATTTAATGCCCTACCTGAGCTGACATTTTAGTCCTCAAGTCTGATGGGAACATCAGACATCTAGAGCCATTAATTAAAGTGTTAGTGACCTCTTTCCAAATAAATGAGCTTTAGAGAATTTCCCTCTGGTCCATGTGTGCTTTGGATCTGGCTTCTGTCTCCTATGCCAACTCAAAGGAAAAAAAAGTCACATTCCTTTAAATTGGGCGATAGTTGTTGTTGTTGTTGTTGTTGCCTTTAAACAAAATTGGAATGTTCTTTTCATGTGCAAATGGGAAATATTCAGCCTAAAGAATTTTACATCTTTCAAATAATACAAAAAGAAAAGATATAGCAGTTTTGTTGGAACCCTGTTTTTATCAACATGTTTATACTTGCTGAGGGGAGTACAGCAGGGGTGGGTTTTACTTACTTTTACTATCGTTTCACAACGGGGCCGCTCTGCTTAATTATTGTTTCAAAGTTTTGAGTGTTGCAATGTTGATAGCAATATCTACCATATTCTAGAACACACTACACTACTCGGTATCAATGTTGAATTGATTTTGGTCTTTGATTCAAAAAAACCTGTTTGAATAAGATTATCTGTGTCTCAAAAAACTACAATGATGAGTTTTCCTGCTGAAGCCTGGGTTTTTATTTATTTCCATCCACCACCACCCTCCCGTGAAGCTTTGTGTTGATATTCCATGGACCGATACTTCCTTTCTCAGATATAATGATGAGCTCATCTTTCATCAAAGGTCATAATGCTATGAAGAAACTCCACATCTTCATTCTCAAAGCACGACAATGGTTGGCAAATATTAAGCTTTTTAAGCTTTCATTTCTGCTGTCAGCACTCAAGGAGTCTATCTTATAGAATGTTCCCAATATTGAAAAAGATCAAATAATGTGACCCACATGCTCTTGTGGAAATGCCAAGCTTCACAGCAATTTCTCTTCAAGTGATCTGCCAATTGTCTTTAATCAGCTCATCAACTTTTCTTATGTGAAACTCATCAGTTGTTATCACAGGTCATCTATTTTGTTCTAGCCACACAAATCAACTTTTCCCAGTTCACAATCTTTACATTTTTTTGGCCCAATGATTCACAATACTCACACCAACCCAGCCTGATTCAGTGGGGAATCTTGCTCTTTCAATTTCACTCCTGTTTTTGTAAATGTAGCGAAAAACCTGCATTGGCCTTTTCAGCTGCTGCATCACACTGTTTGCTCAAATATTATATCTGTGTTCAAAAAGGAGAAAAAGCAAGATCCAGAGGACTACAGGCAAATCTATTGACATTAGGGAGATATTAAAGCAAATCATAAATAAATTACTCTGTAAGTAACTTGAAACATTGCAGTAATCACTCTAAATCAGCATACATTTATCAATTAATAGTATGATTATTTATTTATTTATTTATTTATTTATTTATTTATTTATTAGTTTGATTTATTTATTAATTAGTTTGATTTATATGCCGCCCTTCTCCGGAGACTCAGAACGGTTTACAATGATTTTAAGCAATATGATTAGACTATTAAAAGATGAAACAACCTAATTCTAATAATCTAACATAGGGTTGGAAAATCCAACCCATCACTTCCTTTTATAATGCTTGTGAGGAAAGGGGACGTGATTTGTCAGACCTGAACTCCTAATGTCCTGAGTGGTGGAACAGTCTCAGTGGCTGCCATGATCCTTGACCTGTATATCTGTGAGCTGCACCTATGGAGTTCAAGGACAAGCAGGATATGGCCCCTTGCAGAAATACATTTGCCAACCTCTGGTAATTCAGCAAGTAATTTTCTTTAGGGAATGCTACAAATATAATATATCTGGATTTCAACAATGTAACTTTGATAACAGCTAGGAAGTTAGTTTACAGTGAAATCAATTGTGTCTCAATTAAATAGATAAACAGCTAATTCAAAAATCATAATCAAAGAACACTTATCCCCAGATACTATAATTGCAGTTCTGGGCCTGCATTATTTAACGTTTTATGAAAGAGGCAGCAGCCTCCACCACAATGTTCAAATGACAACTCATGAATGGTGACTTCATCACCCAAATGCGACCATTATGCATTTCTACCCTGAAATTTGCTGCAGGTATGTAAGGTATGTAATGTTACGATATTTTCAGGATCAGACTCAATAAGTAGATTAAGAATTAGATATTCAAATAAAGCACTGTTTATTTACAGAAGGCATTCTATATTCACTGAATATTCACAGATAGAAGCACAGAAGGAAAGCATACAGCTCCTTATATATACATGGGGTGGAGCTAGATGTAGGAGTGGTTAAATATGAATATATTAAATAGAGAAGACTAAGTTAACCCCTGATACCCTGGTCATATATTATTTACATAAAGGAGAATAAGGCATTTACTTGTGACAAATTTCCCTCTAAATGCCGATTCGATATATAACAATAATTACATTCAGATTCTGAACAATATAAAACTTGTAACTTAGAAGTCAAATATTTGTGCTGCTTAGAGGGTAAAGGCTTTGTTAGTATGTCAGCAATTTGCTCTGAGGTTTCACAATGGACTGCTTTAATAAATCCATCTTGAGATAACTGCCTCACATGTTTGAATTTTATATCTATATGTCTGGATCTTTGTCCAATGGCATCAGATCTAGATATTTCAATAGCAGCCTTATTATCTTCATGTATGATAAATGGTAATGAAGGTTTCATCCAGGTGTCTGACAACAAGTCATTAAACCATACGAGGTTATTTGAGGTTTTAGACAAACAGACATATTCTGCCTCAGTCGTTGATGTGGCTACTAAGTCTTGTTTACCAGTATACCAGTAAACTGGACAATTGTTAAGAAAAAATATATAACCAGATGTGCTTTTTCTACATGTGGTGTCGCCAGCCCAATCTGCGTCGGCGTAACATGTGAGGATGGGCTCTTTGACACTATTGGGTTCCAATAATAAACAAAAATCTAAGCTACCTTTCAAATATCTTAATATTCTTTTGACAGCTTCCCAATGATATACTAGTGGTTTGCTGACGTGTCTAGACAACAAGTTGAGAGGCAAAGCGATATCGGGTCTGGTCCAATTGGAGATATATAGAAGGGAACCGATGACTGATCTGTAAAGTGTATTATCTTTAAATTCAGGGGATGACTCATCTGTGTTCCTCAGGAAATCAGTTTGCATGGGAGTATCACAGGGTTTAGCATTGTTTAAGTTACATTTGTTCAGGAGTTCTATAATCTTATCTCTTTGAGAAAGTTTGAATCCCTTTTTTGTTTTACTAATTTGAACTCCAAGATACTTATTTACCTTACCTAATGATTTCAAAGAGAAATGTTCATTTAGTTTCGTTACAAATGTTTCTCTCTTCTCTTTGTGTTTACCTATATACAAAATATCATCCACATAAATTAACACAAATTCTAAAGAGTCATCCTCTTTTTTAACAAAGAAACAGTTATCAGCAGTAGTGGCATTAAAATTCATCGTTTTGAGCACTTTGACTAAACATTCATACCATCTTTTGCCAGATTGTTTCAGCCCATATAAACTTTTATTTAGTAACCATGTTTCATTTTTGTTCGTATATTGACTGTGAGGCGCTCTTACATATATCTCTTTATCTAATTTTGCATGTAGATATGCAGTCTGTATGTCGTATTGGAATACATCAAGGTTAAGTGCTGATGCTATGACCAGTGCAGTTTTAACACTCTCAGTTCTTACTGTAGGAGAGTATGTATCCGTGTAATCCTCGGGATATTTTTGTGCATAACCTTGAGCAACTAGTCTAGCTTTGTATAAGGTGTTGCCTCCTTCTAAGTTTTTGATTTTATATATCCACCTAGTACCAATAACAGTTTTATCTTTAGGTGCACGTGTAGGTGTGAATACATTTAATTTCTGCAAACTATCCATCTCTTTAGTCATGGCTGATTCCCACTTTTCCTTTTCTTCAGGGGGAAGTTTTAGCACTTCCTCGTATGTGTTTGGTGTTGATGTTTCTCCATCCATATACATTATATAATCTTTGTATTTGTTTGGTATTTGGTTTCTGTTATTCCTGATTGTTCTTTTTGGTTTACTATCATTGTCATGTAAATACCTAGCTTCCTTTTTTGTTAATGAATCTGTCTTTATTTTGTATTGACTGTTTGTCCATGTTTTGTTTTTGTTTTTATGTATGTTATGATTGTATTCTTCTCCAGTTCTTTTCTCTTGGTGTTTAGTGTTTGTATAGTTGTTTGGGAAAATTTCATTAAGATGTATTTTAGACCAGTTGGCCTGTTCATGGAATACAGCCGTTCTGGAAACTATAAATCTGTTGTTATTATCGATGAATCTGTACCCTTTTGTGCCTGTTTCGTAACCCATGAACCTGAGTCTCCTAGATACATTCTCACCTTTACGTTTTAATTGCTTAGGTATGTGTACGTCTGCAGTGACTCCAAATATGTGCATATGAGCTATTTTGGGTTTCCTATTATACATCATTTCATATGGTGTCTTGTTAACAATGCTGGACCAAGTTCTATTTTGTGTATAATTGGAATATTGTAACGCTTCTGACCAGAATTGTTTTCCTAAGCCAGCATCTTCTAATGTGCATCTAATCATGGTTTGTAATGTCGAGTTCTTTCTCTCTACCACTCCATTTTGGAATGCAGAGAAAGGGCTAGACGTGTAATGTAACATCCCTTTGTCTTTAAGCCATTGGGAGAATTCTTTTGACATGAATTCACATCCCCTATCTGTCATAATTTGTTTTATTCTAATATTATGTTGTGTTTCTATACGTTTGTAAAACTCCTTAAATTTCTGAAAAGTTTCATCTTTGTGTTTTAGTGTATAGACAAAGCCATAACGACTATAGTCATCCACAATGGTTAGGAAATAACGTTTTCTATATGTGATTGATGGTGTTAATGGACCAACTAGGTCCATGTGTACCAAATCAAAAATTTTGTTGGTTGATCTTGTTGATTTTTTGGGTTTGGGGCTAGTTTTGAGTTTTGTAGATTTACATACTGAGCATTCCAAATAGTTTTTACAATTTTTTATTTTAACACCTTCAGCATGTTCAGTCATCTTTTGAACTACAGGAAAACTGGCATGTCCTAATTTCCTATGTAAGACATGAGCACACGCATCATGAATTGGTTTACCAATATTAGGTATTTTGTTGTTGGGTGTGTCTTTGTGATTATGAATAACCTCATGTTCCTCATTGTCACTATTACTACTGCTTTCGTTGTCTATGTTATTGTTATCTTCCATGTTGGAATCAATGTTGTGTAACCATTTTTCTTTTGTCATTAGATAAGGTAGACCTCCTTTAATAATCACAGTATCTATGTTTGTTCTGTTTTTCTCTAATGTTGCTTTTCCTTTTGAGAACACAATATTTATGCCAGAATCTCTGCTTAGTTTTATTGCACTAAGTATGTTATGAGGTATTTCAGGTATTAACAATACCCCCTCTATTTTTCCTATGCCAGGTAAGGTAATATTTCCTCTACCTATGACTTGAACCTTCTCTTGATTAGCTACCTTAATTACGAATTTATCCTCTACAAATGAAGATAGTATATTTTTATTATTTGTAGTGTGGTTGGTTGCTCCAGAATCGATAAGCCAATCATTGTCCTCTGTCTGTTGTATGTTAGTGCTGTCATGTTTGTTTAACCCATTCAGTGAACCAGACTTTCTATCTTTTGAGTTATCCCTGCCCCCTCTATGTTCCCTATAGATGGGTGGACTTCTATATCTATGTCTATCAATTGATGACTGTCTGTTTTGATACCTGTTTCTGTAGTCAGGATTTTTTCTATTTCTGAGGAGTTTTGGACAGTCTCTCCTATTATGTTCTTTGGACCCACAGTTGTGGCATCCTATTGGTTCATGATATCTTTCTTGAAAAACTACCCTCTTATATTGTTTATGTTCCATGTGATTGTTACAACGACTTCTCCTTGAATTATCTTCAGATATTAGCTTGTTAGATAGACTTTCTATGGATAAATATCCTAAATTGATTGTGTCTAAATGAGATATATAGTTATCCCACGATGGGTCTAGTGAGTTAATGATAACACTCTTCATTGTTTGATCTGAAATTATTTCCCCCCTTAAATGCAGTTCTGCTCTAATTTTGTTTAAAGATATTAAATGTTCACTTATGGTAACCCCTGGCTTTATCCTAGCTGAGAAGAAATCTTTAGACATTCTTGTTGTAGTGGCTACACTTTCACTGTGAAACAATTTAAACATGCATTGAATAATTTCTGATACAGTTAGATTTTGCTTAATACTGTGGTACATGGCAGGAGATATACTGGAAATTAATAAGAAAAATGCCCTATGGTGCAGACAGTCTAATTTTAGAGTCCAAGGTCTTTTTGGGGGATTAGTGATAAAAAATAATAAGTTTTCTTTTAGAAAGACAACCTGGAGCTGCTGACACCATTCTTGCAAATTAATGCCATCTATTCTCAGTTTTGGGAAATCATTGGGTAAATTCCCAATATTGTTGGATCCATTACTTACAACTGGAGGTAGTCCGTGGTCTTGCAAATGTTGAAAGTTACAAAATGGCGTGGGTATGCTTGCGACGATTCTGAATGGTTCTCTCTGTTCTTCATGTCCTTCGAAGTTGTCTGTGTAGTCTTGCACATGCGTGTTGTTCATTTCGCTCCTGAAGCCGTCGTGAGAGGTTCTCGCTGCCGCAGCTCCCTCGCATCGCTCTTCTTCTGAGGAATCGGTCTCCGGCTCGATCTTGGGAGTCCTGGTGATAGCAGGCGCTCGCTTTCTTTGGTTGAGAACGCTGGTCCCTGGGGTCGTCTGTGGCGTGGGGTGGTATCTGCAGGGCTCTCTGGGTTCAGGCGTCGGCGCTTTCGTCGTTTGAATAGAAGTGGGTGGATTCTGAGATGTTTGTTTGCTTGCTTGCCTTTTCGTTGATTCTTTAGTGATTTTCAATTTTGGTCCAAAAGCAGCAAAGAGCGTTTTCATTGCTGATTTTACTTGCATATCTATCGAAGTCTCTTCAATCTCTGTGTCTGATTCTTCTGAGGTGTAAATTTTCTCTTTTTCATTTCTTGCATCGAGTAAGGCTTTTCGCGCCAGGTATTTTGAATCTAGCTTTCTGATTGGCTCTGCTTCACTCATCTTAGGGGTCTGTTGAAACCAAGATGGCTGCCATTCGAAATTTTGCGCGGGACTGTTAGTTTTCTTTTTTGCTATATTTTTATTTTCAGGCAGATCGCTCACCGTTTTTGAGTCTTTAGATTTATTCGTAACGATGTGCTTCTCTTTCGCTGCTCCGTTGTTCTTTAATATTTCTTGGAGGTTTGCGATGAGATTTTCATCGTTCTTTTGGCTTTTTAAGAGTTTTAGTATCTCTGACCTGAATTCGTTGTTTTCTATTTCGTTTTCTTCTTGGTCATTAGTCTCATCCATTGTTTCTTCATTGTCAGTAGTGCAGTCTTCAGATTCTCTCGATATTGTATTCGTGGACTCATCGATTATTTCTTGATCTGCTTCCATTTCTTTGCTGTATGCCCTGGTGTTGGGTCTTTCTCTTTTATTTCTGGAGTTTTCTCTCTCAGACATATTTAAAGTTTTATTGAGTCAATTTAACCATCCTCTGCTACCAGATTGTTACAATATTTTCAGGATCAGACTCAATAAGTAGATTAAGAATTAGATATTCAAATAAAGCACTGTTTATTTACAGAAGGCATTCTATATTCACTGAATATTCACAGATAGAAGCACAGGAGGAAAGCATACAGCTCCTTATATATACATGGGGTGGAGCTAGATGTAGGAGTGGTTAAATATGAATATATTAAATAGAGAAGAATAAGTTAACCCCTGATACCCTGGTCATATATTATTTACATAAAGGAGAATAAGGCATTTACTTGTGACATGTAAGTTGTGGTATGCATGATTATGTTTATCATCACTTTTCCTCATTTGCCTCCCTTTTCCTTCACAAATACCTATGGAGACAGAAAACGCATATGAAATTCATAATGACACAATATTGCATAGATTTTGACAGGTTTTTAAAAAGCAGAATTTGTCTATTAGAGATAAATGGAAACAAAAATCACATGTAGAGGTTAGGGTGAGATATCTCTGGCTTGAAATATCTCTACTTGTGAAAAATACCTTGAAACAGTATAGATTGTAAGTGTAAATTGTAAGTTATGTTGTACGTGAAAAAATGTTGTCAACACTACTATAGAAGTATGTAATTGAAGCTCCTCTTTTTATTCTGCCTTAGATTCCTGTTTAGCTGTGATTCTCATATTGCAAATATAGTCAGAAAATGCAAATAGGGAATGGGATTTGAGAACATCCAGAAATGTTTCTATATGATAATCTGTAATTTGGAAGCATTGCCACTCAGTGCCTGTTAGTCCAACTGGCAAAGTTTAGATAACATCTATGGCAATAATCCATCCTATTATCACTTCCAGAACACGACTGTTTTAAATTGCCTTTTGAAATAGGCTAATCGTATTCAAAATTGTTTTAAAACTGGCAGAATATGTTCTCTGAAACCGTCCCTACTTAATAGTCTAGCAAAGGCAGTACTGACAGTACTGACTTGAAGGAGCAGCTCTCTTGTCCTATGATTTTCTATAGCAATGTATTTACAAAAGTTAAAAACTGTTTCTTTAAGTAGTATTTGCTTTCCCAAACTAGCTTTTCCAAGATGATCCATGCAGATAAGTCTTCAAAGCCAGTGCTGTAATGGTAGTAATACTGTATAACCTGGAGATTTTAAACTGGATCCAGCCACAGAAGTCCACCTTGTTTGACTGAGCTTGTTTGTTGATTCTTATTTGTTCATTATTCTTGCCATGTATCAAGTGCTTCCATGATGTTCCCTGAATCTTAAAAAATAGGATGTTTTCATTTAATCTTCCCCAAAATAGCTTCATTCAAGTATTTCAGGTTGCTGTGAGTAGCATGGGAACAAATAAAAATTTGGGACCCTGCAAATGAACAATTAAAAAGAGAAGCTAGCTCTACATATCACCCTCTAGAAGTGGCCTAAAATCCATCTAAAATAATAGTAGATAACTAAAATCACAAATCCAGGAGAATGCTTAAAATTATTCCTATCAAGCCTATTATAGATGGAGATAGTCCTTTACAGCATTGAAAGCCATTTTACAGCCAAATTATGGCTAAAGCTATAGTAAAGTGATTGAGAATCTCATCTAAAAGTGCTCAAAGCTAAAACTATCAGCTACCAACCTTATGCCCAAGGACAGGTTGTTTGTGACCACTTAATAATTATTAGAATATTCAAAGTCCAAGAAGGGCTTCTCAGAAGCAATCTGCAGGACTAATTACATTTTACACATGTAATTAGCAACAGAGTTTGTGACTTTGATCAGGGAAAGTATTAAGACAGACCACAAACTTCAATCTTCAAAATTGTAAGAGATCCCATCATAGGTCTCTTAAGTCATATCTAGTTTTAGCCTCTGAGAAATTGAATTATTGTATAGCTGTTAGTGAGATCCAGTAATTTTATGATGCAAATATAATGAAGCTTTACTTTGCTAAAGTACCCTACTCCCTGGAAGCTCTAAGCTACAAATGAGCTCATCTAAATTAAACCACTAGGACTGACTGATTCATAGTAGCTTATATCAATGCAGATAATGTTTCTAACCCCTGCAGCCAATGTTCCATTTGGATTATAAAGTATAATTATAATCTTTTGAAACAAATGGTCAAATGCTAATTTTTCATGTAAAATTACATTCTTTGCTTAGTCTTAAAGAAACCCTGAATTTCTCTGCTTGTTGGGGCTGGGCAGTTTTTTAAGCACTATGGATCATCACTTTATGTCTCAGTGTTTTTGAAAATTAAAAGGCTAATGAGTGGAAGGAGGTGGTTGAACATCCCCAAGTTCTAAGAGATGAACATCCTTATCAGATTTTGGGTCAAGCTCCATCATTGGCAACATGCATCCACTGTCACTATGGAATACCCAGTGCCCATTTGCCTTCAAATTTAATACAACTACAGAATAAAAGTTACTAATCTAGTGACAACTAGACAACTCTCCCAGAACATCTACATTTTCACAAATTCATGAGTTTTACATTATCAATAATAACAACAGCAATACTTAACTTGGGCAGTCCAATGTAATACGACATGGCATGAAGTTATCCACTATAGGGCAGCAAAGTGAGACCATCAACCATGGTATCTTGCTGCAACGACTCGAGGGGTTGGGAGTGGGAGGCACTGTTTTATGGTGGTTCTCCTTCTATCTCTCGGGCCGTACGCAAGCGGTGTTGGCAGGGGGGCAGAGATCAGCTATGAGGCCCCTCACTTGTGGGGTGCCCCAGGGGTTGGTTCTCTCACCTCTCCTGTTCAACATCTATATGAAGCCACTTGGGGAGATCATCCATGGTTTTGGGGTGCGGAATCATCAGTATGCTGATGATACCCAGCTTTTTATATCCACCCCGAACCAGCCTAGTGATGCCCTTGACATGATGTCCCGCATGGGAGCGGTATGGACCTGGATGGGGAGGAACAGGCTCCGACTCAATCCTGCCAAGACTGAGTGGCTGTGGGTACTGGCATCTGGGTCCAATCGAGATATTCCATCGTTGACCATTGGGGGTGAGGTGTTACCCCCTGTGGATAGGGCCCGCAACTTGGGTGTCCTTCTGGATTCACGGTTGTCTCTGGAAGATCATGTAGCGACCGTGACCAGGGGGGCATTTGCCCAGGTTCACCTTGTGCATCAGCTGCGCCCTTACTTGGACCAAGATGCCCTACGCACCGTTACTCATGTACTGGTCACCTCCCATCTTGACTACTGCAACGCTCTCTACCTAGGGTTGCCCTTGAAGACCACTCGAAGGCTTCAACTGGTGCAGAATGTGGCTGTGCGGGTTGTGATGGGAGTGTCCTGACACTCCCATGTTACACCCCTCCTGTGCGACCTGCATTGGCTACCATTGCCCTTCGGGCGAGGTTCAAGGTGCTGTTTATCACCTATAAAGCCCTTCATGGCCTAGGCCCGGGATACTTGTTGGACCCACTGCAGCCAGCAATAATCTCCAATTGCCCAGCGCGTTCCCACAGACAGGGCCTTCTCAAGGTGCTGTCGGCCAGACAATGTTGGCTGGTGACCTCCAGGGGGAGAGCTTTCTCTGTGGGTGCACCCACCCTTTGGAACAAACTTCCTTTAGAGCTCTGGATGGCCCCTGACCTTCGCTCGTTCCGCCATGATTTAAAGACCTGGTTGTTTCATAGCCTGGACTGATGGGGGTGGGGGGTGGGGTTCTTAATAGTTTTAAATTGATTTTAAATTGTTTTAATTTGGACTTTTAATTTCATATTGTTTTAATGTGTAATTGTGCATTTTATTGTTGTGAGCCGCCCTGAGTCCATTGGAGATAAGGCGGCATATAAATTGCATTAAACTTAAACTTAAAGTTGAAAGAGATGCTACATGGGTAAAACTAGGGGCACCTATCACTCTGTGTGCTGCTGCATTCTGAACCATGCAAAGCTTCTGGGTAGTCTTCAAGGGTAGTCCCATGTAGACGTCATTGCAGTAATCGAAACATGAGGTGACCGAGGCATGAATGACAGTGAGCAAGACCTCCTGGTTTGGAAAAAGGTCACAACTGGTGCACCAGACAAAGGGTGCCTTAGCCACAACTGCCACATACACTTTGAGCAGGTGTTGGGAGTCTGAGAGGACCCCTAAATTCTGTATTACATCAGTCTGAGGAAGAACCACCCTGTCCTGAATTAAAAATGGAATATCATCTGGATTTGGAAGGTTACAGAATGCAATGGCATGCACAGTATTGGACGCCCATAAGTTAACACATGTTATATCTTTTTTGTGAGAGCTGCACCAACTCCTATTTTTCTTCCAGGTGCAATTCAAAGTGCTGGTTATCATTTTTAAAGCCCTATATGGCACAAGACCTGATTATTTGTAGGACTACCTCTCCCTAAGAATAGATGCCTGTCTGAGTAAATCAGATGGACTGGATACACACCAGGTCCCCTTCCCGAAACCTTGCCATCTAGTGGGATCCCCAAAGTGTGCCTTTGCTGTGGCTGCCTCTTTGTTGAACACCTTCCCACAAAGGTCATTTGACAGGTCCCTACCCTTCTAGCCTTTCAGGAGGTCATTAAGACATGGTTTTTTTAGTCAGATGCTCAGATAGGATTGTATAAGTCAGGGGTGTCAAACTGATGGCCCACAGGCCGGATGCATTACATGCAGGCCACGGCCACCCCAGCTCCACGAATGGGAAAAATGTCATGAAACATCATGGGACAGCAATGTGACACTGTGAGTTTGACACCTATGGTATAGTTAGATAGTGTGGAAGGAGGACAACTGAACCTGCTGTGAGGCATCCCAAGAGAATAATTAAGTCATAGAGTTTTTGTTTTATTGCTTTACAGTGTTGTGATTGGTTTTTTAAAAATTGGTTTCATTGTTGGGAGCTGCCCAGAGTTGCTTGAGAGAGATGGCCCAATAAACAGACAAGCATATAAGTAAATCAGCAAAGAATGCTGACTGCCTTTCAAAATAGCTATTTAAGATAGGGCCCCTAATACAAACTATGTCTGTGGTGCTTGAGAAGGAGGAGTTTCATGCTTTCTCTTCCAATCAGCTTTCTCTGAACAGTTGTGCTATGTCCATAATCCTATGAATAAGATCAACAAGAATCACAAAATGCTGAGCAAACATTCAAGTTCGCCAGAATTCCCTTGGTTGGATTCAGGATAAACAAGTGTGGGCTGGAATGGAAATGGAGAAGGATGCAAACTGCTGAGTGTGTCAGATGCTCCCGTCTCATATTTCTAACTGCTTCAAAATGAAAAAAAATATTGTTTGTTTTCTCGACTGAACCAGGCTAGATTGGCTTGTGCAATAAGTCTTCTTTTGATGATACACAGGAGACTTGAAACCGATTCCAGAACTAATTACAACTCATGGATTCCTTTTGAAACAGTGGAAATTAAAATTAAGTCACAGGTTCCCTATGGTAGCTGTAGGGGAATCAGGAATGGGGAACATATGGCTCTTCAGATGTGGCTGGATTCCAATTGTGGCAGCATGATCATTCATCCAACAACATCTGGAGAACTACACGTTTCCAACTCATTTGCAATTTAATGTATGGTGTTATTGTTATTTAAGACTCGGTTCCCAGACTGATAAAGATTCCTGAGACTATTATATATAAACTGCCACCTGCAAGCCTCCCTTCCTTTCCCCCATCAGTGAAGAGATCCACCTCCTTGCCAGATCATAGGAAGACAATTAAGAAATGTTTTGTCCTACCTACTATGGCTGAGGATACATTGATCCTAAGTGCAAAATAGTTTAATTGATGGAACTCTTACAATCCCATCACTTCCACCTTAGTAAACCTTATGATAGAGAAACCTCTGAGAATTGCTTTCTATTTTTGAAGGTTGCCTCAGATGGCAGCTACTTTCATTTTACAGAGACATAAACTTCCCCTGCTCAAGCCTACAGTCTGGACTGGGAATTACAGTCTAACTTTAATGGTCTAATTGATCCCCATGGGTTGAAAATCCTTCATCCTTGAGCAGGTACAGGTGGTCTCTGACTTACAGACATTTGTTTAGCAACTGTTTGAAGTTACAATGGCACTAAAAAAAGGGACTTACCTTAAGACTGGTCCTCACACTCATGACCATTGCAGCATCCCCATGGTCACTTGATCAAAATTTGGGTGCTTGATAGCCAGCATGTGTTTACGATGGTCACAGGTTCATGGGACCACCTTTTGCGATCTTCTCAACCAGTTTCCAACAAGCAAAGTCAATGGGGGAAGCTAGATTCACTTAATGTCCATGAGGTTCACTTTGCAACTGCAGTGATTTGCTTAACCATGGCAAACAGATAGTAAAATTGGGTGCAATTCATTTAACAAATGCCTTGCTTAGGAACAGAAATTTGGATCCCAATTATTATCATAACTTGAAGACTAACTGTAATTGAAGTATTATTGTCTACTTCATCCTGTCTCACAAACTAATGATACAAGGGATTGATTTTTTTTTCTTATGCTTTCCTACAGTCTTGGTATGTATGTTACCTGGGATGGAGCTGTTCTAATCCCTGGATTGGAATATGATCTTTGTCATTGGAACTGCAGGAAGAGGCCCTGCCAGACTTCATCTACTTCAAGGATATCCAACCTTGGCAACTTTTAAGACTTGTGAATTAGACTAGAGCTAGACTAGAGGCAGAAATAAGATCAATGGGGAATATTATTATACATATTTTTATATAATATATATACTAAAAGTAATAGTTAGTTGTAAAGATTAGATGTTGAAAGATGGTATCACTATGTACGTTTAAATAATATTGTGATTGTTATTAGAATGGCGCACAAAAACACTGAACAACTAAACAATGAAGGAACACACTCTAATACAAATATGTATAATAACACCACAATTACATAAGTATGATTAATGTAGCAAATATTATTAATATTATTATTATTTGTATTTAAATTATTGACATCCAGATGCCTCACTGTTCATATTGATGCATATCCAAAAATTAAAAAAAAAAGACCTGTGAACTTCAACTCCTAGAATTCCCCAGCCAGTAATGCTTTCGTCACTTAAAGAATAACATATTCCTGGTGCAGAAATTGCATTATTCCATCTCACTACTTTATCTGTACAGTTAGGAAAACAGAAAACAGTATGCTGTTCAGTTAAGAAAGAACTTGTAAATTATGATCAACTGGTAAATCATGTAACTATAAGCTGCATAGAGTATTAGATATGCCTTCCTCTGGACGTTACTCTATAAATAATTAGATTGTGACCTATGAAAGATTATGTGATAATATATTTATTAGTTTTTAAGATGCCATAACATTAATTGTTTTGATTCAGGGAACTAACACTCATGGTCTTCTTTGCTGTTCTGAGCAAAGTTTTATCCATATGTTTTTCATGAAACTTTCTAGTGAATAAAATAGTGTTCATGTAGTAAATATATTTCTATCAAATATTTTCATCCTAACCATTTTAACAGACTGCCATATTTCACCATCCCTATTGTTTTCTTGAATGCAACATGTTAATCAATGTTATGCAGCTGACTGAATAATCAATTTTTCATTACTACTGATGACTCTTTTATATATAGTTCATGAGAGAATAGGACATTCATAATTAAGCATAATCAACTGTGATGCTGTATTTGTAAGAAAAGATGTATTATGTTGTCAGCTACATGCTGAGAAATTCCTCAAAAAGACTAAATTTAAACAATATTTGGAAGCCTGAGCCATATGTCTCAGCTATGATATTTGGTTACCCCACTGTCTCAAATATATATATGAGACACTATGAAAACTTGGAATCATTTTAAGTAAAGAGTTGACCTGGAGTCTTTGTTACTGATAATGTGATCAGATGTTTTCATAACCTCACTGTTCCATTAGTGCTGTAATCTGGGCAGCCATTACATGTAAAAAGCAGCTGCATGGGGGGGGGGGACTAAATAGATCAAGGTCATGACATTACAGATGGGTTTTCCAGGCTTGCATGCCCGACGATATGTGCCATAGGTTCACCATCACGGCCTTAATGAATCAGATTTCAGGGTTTGTACAGCAATCAGCCAAATCCAATGGAAAACCAATATGCAAAAACTGAATGGAATAATTCTCTCCCATCTATATGTCCAGGAAATTTATATGGAAAGACTTACTGCTGTCACTTCTGGAAGTACTAGCCATTTTGATTAACAAAGTACAATAATTTTATCTTATATTAATTTGATTAAATTCAGCTTATGACTTCAAGTTAATGACTATCATTCTAACTTTTGTGGTAATAAATCCCAAAGGTTGAGAAGAATCTCACCTGAATCCTTCACTATTTTGCTTCACTTTATGACTCTGGATTCACATTTTTTACAACACACACAATTTTATAGATCACAATCACATATGAGTTTTACTTTTTATATGCATTAGAAAAACTACAAATATTATGACCTTTTATCCTAGGGGAATTGCTCTGAACTTTTGATTTTTATGGGTCACTTTTTCTGCAATTTTTCCAAAACTATAATCCTTGAAGTCTTGTTGCACTTCAAATTTATATAAAAAAACAGTATAATCTCAGCAGCTTTATTTTCAGTTCCTTTCCTATTGATCCCCAATGTGGAACCTGATTTTCCACCACAGTCTCAGAAATAACAAAAAGGCAAATCTGTCTTGTTTCATTGATGCAATGGTTTTATTGAATTTTCCATCATAACCCAAGATCACTTCCCTGGTCACTGACTGCTCACTCAGCCACCTCATCAGCTTGTAGATGCAGCCCTTTTCTGGTGTGTGTGTGTGTCTCTGTGCGTGATTCAATGTGTACCTCTTTATATTTGTTTACATTACCTTCTTTTGTCATTTTAATATTGAATTGTTTGATTGACCTGCAATCATGTAAAGATTAAAACTCTTCATGGTGTTCTTATGGCTCCATATCAGGGGTGGGTTCTACTTACCTTTACTATCGGTTCGGAATGGCATTGTGTGTGGGTGCTTGCTTCGCTTGCGCGTGTGCCGAGCTTCTGCGCATGCGCAGATCGCCTATGATGACATCCAGGGCGGTGGGTGGAGCCTCCAGCTAGTTTTACTACCAGTTCTTGCGAACTGGTCCGAACCGGGGACAACCCACCACTGCTCCATATGCATTCTTGTTCTATCTCTTCCTACCATTGCAGGGAACATTTCTGTGTCTCAAACTGGTATTGTGGTGTGTGTGTGTCAGGGGGAGGGGGGCTTCAGAGCAAGCAGAAGTAAGGGTGCAAGAGGAATCAATGTCAACATATGATGTCCAATGCTTATGTAGATGGGGAGGAGCAGGAGTTAAAATTTCCTTAATGAGGGGGACTTAAAAAAGAAAAAATCCTTTCATTGGCAGCAGTAAGTTTTTTCCTCCTCTTCTTTAATTATGTGTGTGTGTGTGTGTGTGTGCAAAGCCAACTTCTCATAATATCCTAGCTCCAATCCATATAAGTCAGGAAAAAAGGCTCAGATACATGTTATACAATTCACATAACGTTAGCATAGAATCAGGAAAGGACACTTAAGCCACTGTGCCCAGCTCAGTGTAGGAATCCAAATTCAAGTAACCCAGAGAGAGATGGCTGTTTAACATCTCTGTGTGAACATATCTAGGGAGGCAGAATTCACCTTACTCTGGCTAACTCTTGTTCTTAAGCAGTTTTTCCCAACATTAATTCAAGATCTGCCTCCTTGTAACTTAAGCACATTGTCCAATCTCCAGGAATAATAGAGAAGATCTTAGTCTTTTTTTGGTGTGTGAGGGGGTTACATCATCCTTCAGTCCTCAGAAAGATCAGGGACAAGGGAACTAATTATCTCAACATCTGTTGAGATACAAACTTTGCCAAGCATGGTGCTTCTAGGAAATGTCTGATTTATCTTACTGACTGTTTCCTCTTTTGGGGGGGTGGAAGCAAAGAGGATTAGTTATTCTTGACTTGATTCAAACCGACATATAAGCTGTTTCTCTGTTTTCAACTTTAGATGTACCAGATCCTATTGTAAGGCTGGGGTAAGAATATATTTTTCTAATATTATAAAGCTCTGCAAAAATGTTTAATTCTAAGAAAACCAATTATGATAAATTTGATTTCCAATATAGATTGGAAAAAAATCATTTCCACCGTTATGAAAAATCCTGATTTTTTCTTATCAATTCTTATCTAATTAATTTTCCATTAGGGAAAAAATTGAAGTGGTTAGATGAGCTAGTTCTTGTTCAAAGCTGTCACTGCTTAAATGGAGGTATTTAAATTGTATCCTGTTCAAAGAGACATCTGTAATGCCTCATTGAAAGCAATGGATAACATCCACATTTGGATGCATTTTCACTTTTTGTCTACAATTTCTAACAGTAAGAATGTCTGAGACTCTCTACAGAGTTTCTCCTTAAGCCCAGGAATCAGAGAGTGGAATAGCTAAAAACACTATACAGATAAGGAAATTGGGTTTGCATTTGGAAATCTTTTAAAACGAAATTAAATAAGCCAATAAAATTAAGATCATAATCAAGAAATGGCACAATTCTTCTAATATATCATGAATTATAATAAAAAGCAAGAGTTCATAAAAGTAGCATTAACTGGCTACCAAACCATAATAGTAAAATTCTCAACAATAATACTTATAATAATAACTGCCAGTGAAATATCTTCAAAATTAAAAATAATAAAAAAGAGCTCATTAGTCATATCCAACTAAACATTATTATGCATGAGGCCAAGAAGGCATATTTTATAAGTTCTACTCTAAGGAAGATACTATGTATGATACCTTTAAATGAAAAATGGAATAAAAAATTAGATATAAAACAAATATTGGGAACCACAGGAGTAACATATGGAGGAAGTTACCCGTGTGGTACACAATACCTTTGCCCCTGTCAATTATAGGAGGAAAATGAGCATGCCATAGTAATAGATTGCTGTAGCCTTCGGGCTGTGCAGTAGTAGTAGTTGCATTTATTTTATTTTTCATGCACGTATAGCTAGCTGCAGAACAAAATAATGAAATCCAACTTTGAGGAATTAATGTAACAATACGATTTAAGATCATGAATGAAAGACAGAGCTTCAATACTCACATGAGCCATAACATTCAAAACAATCATTAGGACATCTATCTAAATAACAGCACTTTGTTGCAGTAAGAATTAAGAACTAAACCAGCTGCAGACTAAAACCCCATAAAAAAGAAATTTGTGGTACCTCTTTATCAACATATAAATCAAACTCCAGGCAGAATTCTGGCACAGATTGGTCTAGAGGACAGATACTAGTTGGGAAACAGCTCTTAATCTTGGCCTGAGTGACTATTGCAAGAGTAGGAAGCTATACTATGGAGAGCACATCCTTATCATCCTTGCTCCTGGCAATAGTCTTGTCTAGTAATTCCACCATTCTAGCTCTACTGCAGTGGAGATGACAGGGTCATGGGATACCACATACCACTGCCATTTTGCTTTTTTTGACACCTCTTCTTGATGGACATGCCACCACACAATATATGGAGTATATATGTTGACATCAAAAAGATCTGGATTTTACTCTGATAACAATTCCTTTTCAGGGCCAGCAGCAGCTGGTGCCAAGTATGGCTGTGGGGCTATGAACTGGATAGCTCCCTGCAGGCAGAGCAGGGATAGTAGATGGAATGAGCAATACACAGTTTTGGGGGAAGCATACAGGCTACAATTGTCTTTGCCTTTTCCCCAAACGCAGGTAGTTCTTGACTTGCAACCATTTGTTCAGTGACTATTTGAAGCTATTTCAGCATTGAACAAATGGCCTCATGACCAGCATTGCAAGTCCCCCCACCTGCCTATCTCACCCCATCTACTGTATGTCCTTCGCTGGCACTCTGCAGCTCTAGCTGCCCTAGCTGACTTTCTCTGTTTTCTTGCTCCTACCTGCTAACAAAGTATGCCCAGCCTGGCTGCTGTATGAGGCTTTTTTCCAGGCCTCACATGGTGATATCTTTGCAAGACTGGGGGAAGATGGCTTCATGTGGCCAGAGCTGCCTTGCAAAGGACCAGGGATGGCACATCTTGTCAACAATGGGAGCAAGAAGATGGTGAAGGTCAGTGAAGTGCAGAGTGTCAGGAGTCACAGGGTAGTGGGAATGCAGGGTGGCAGTGAGGGCAGCTAGGTTGGAGTAGTTGGGGATTCCTGAGGAAGTGGCTTTGGAATGTAGTGGTGGGCAAGTGGCTTTGCACCATTTTGTTGGGGTTTCCTGATGTGGCAGCTTTGCATCACAGTGCTGGGGCTTCCTTGAATGGCTGCTTTATTCTGGGCTCCAGTGCTGTAATAGGGCTGGGTTTTGCACAGCACTATGGTTCTGGGGCTTCTTACTGCCCCAGAGCTGCGGTACATCAAGAATCCCTGATCTGCAGTGTGGCAACCAACTCTAGAGCCATGCAGTTCTGGGGCTGCTTGCCATCCTGCAAGGCAGGGTACAGAGTGGCCAAAAGGCAAAGATGGGAAGAGGTTGGTGGGTGGGTGAGTTAGATGCAGTGCCTTACTTAACTGAGGCTTGGGAGGGACCAAGCCCAGAATGGCTTGGATCAGTGTGATATTTGTTTAACAATCTGTGATTCTCAGTTAACAATGGCAACAGGGTGTTGCGGGGATTGTTATTGCTAAGGGGGTCATGTGGTCATGTGATATCATGCTTAGCAATGGAAATTCTGATCCCTAGGACTTAAATTGTGAATTTAATTCCACCCGCTTTTTTTTCTTCCTCTGCATCCTTTCTGTTTTCTTCTGTCATCTGACTCAACCTGACCTGAGGTTCCCAGGCCCTTGATACATCAGAGCTAGTAAAAAAAATCTTTATGGCACACCAATCTGAAATACCTACAATTGATTTCCCTTTGATAAAATAAGGATGCAATCCTTTATATGTTCTGCAACTCAAAGCTTTCTTTGCCTTTTGGGCTTTTCATGCTTAGTGCTAAGTGGAGTCCCTGCGGATTTTACTCCAGTAGTCATTGCCAACTCTAGGGGGTGGTGCTCATCTCCGTTTCAAGGCCATTGAGCAAGCGCTGTCTGAAGACATTTCCAAGGCCATGTGGTCAGCGTGATGTCATGGAGAGCTTCCCACAATAAGTGGTACCTATTTATTTACTTGCATTTGATGTTTTAGTATTGCTAGGTTGGCAGGAGCTGGGGCAAGTACGGGAGCTCATGCCATCGCATGGTACTTGGGATTTGAACCTGGGCTGATGGCTTTCCAGCTGACAAGCCCAGTGTCTTAGCCACTGAGCCACCACACCATCCTAGTATTAGGTGATCAGTGCTTATTTAAACAATTAGTATTCCTGACTTGGGAAATCCTGGATATCTTCTACAGTTACACATAGATACACACATTCATATTTGAAACCAACAGGGAAGTATGACCCCTGCCTCTTGCAGCTGCATTTAGAAGATATTTCTTATCTATATCACTGCTCTGTGTCATAGAAATGGGCATGGAATTTCAGTTTTGAAAATATGAGCTTGATAGTGCACCACTTTTAATATTTAACTTTAATACCTTGGGTATTTATGATATTCCTACAATGATAGAGAGTGACATTCAGCATTTTACCCTGAGCAATATAATCAGCGATCTGTAAATAGAAGCAGTTCTATGCGAAGGAGGGCAATGAGAGGCATAGTTGGATCCTTTTGTAATGAATATGGCTAGCAAATCAACCCTGCCTTCATTTATGCCCTCATCTTAGTTTGATTGTTTCCAGCCCATCACAGCAGATTTGCACCTGCATTCAGTTATTATATACAAAACTCTTTCATGCACATTTTTTTATGCAGGCAAAGTCCAGCTGATCTAATTTGGATGTCAACTCCAGAATGCCCAATTTGGTCCAGTTTGCTTCAAAGGTAATGTAACATAATTAAATGGCCAGATTCAGATTCAGGGGAAAAAAAACTCTCTGTTCTTTCATTGTCTAGCAGGCAAGAATGTCTTCCATATATGTAAAAACCAGGGGTGAAATCCAGCAGGTTCTGACAGGTTCTGGAGAACTGGTAGTGGAAATTTTGGGCAGTTTAGAGAACCGGCAGTGGAAATTTTGAGTAGTTCGGAGAACCGGTAAATACCACCTCTGGCTGGCCCCAGAGTGGGGTGGGAATGGAGATTCTACAATATCCTTCCCCCAGGAGTGGGGAGGGAATGGAGATTTTGTAGTATCCTTCCCCTGCCACGCCCACCAAGCCACACTCACCAAGCCACCCCACACCCACCAAGCCACGCCCACAGAACCAATAGTAAATTTTTTTGGATTTCACTACTGTCAAAAACATACAGCTGAACCTGTATTCTTATCCAAAAGAATGAAATTTATTTATAGATATGTTAAGACTTCTCGATGAGATTAAGCGTGCAGGAAATTTCAGGCTGTGTACCTTTAAAATCTGATTTTTTAAAAACAAAATATGCCTGACTGTTCATTGTTTGGAGACAGATGTGCTGAATAGATTTTGAAGAGATATAAATGATGATGATGCTCCTTTCAGAATCTAGTGGAGCAGATTGTTGGGGGTTGAGACAGAAATGAGTTACAGCAGTGGCTCACTTGTCTTTTCCAAAAATAAATTGGTAGCTAGACCAGGTCAATTAGCTAACACAGCTCATAAAACATGATTGTGGACGGTTCCCAGAGCTTTTCGGTTTCTGCCTACACACAGAGTAGCAAAAATCTGTTTACAGTACTGTGAATTATATTAGCGTGCCTCAGTCAGAAATCCATGAGCTTTGCCTTTTGAAAGTGATTGTACACTTCTTTAGCTTCAGCTGCACAAATACTATACTAGCAGGAGCTGTTCGGAATAATAACAATTATGTCAATAGAGGTCAGGCAGGGACTATGTCTTCTAAATCTATAATAGCACACACATAGTACAACACAGTTTTCACATGTTATATTGTGTAAATCTTAAGCTTTACATTTCCAATTGGAGTGTCCTTAATTTCCCCAAACCAACTTTTTTTTTAATGACAAAATTTGCACCATGTTTGGAAACATATTCATATTCAGCAAGAAAAAAGCTGCCACTTATCAATGTAATTCAAGTTGTTCTTTCCCATTACTGAAACACAGGAGGAAGAACTCTGCATTTGAGTAAAACACAAACTATTCCAGCCTTTATGAAGCTAATACTAGATACTCCGGGGACCTAGCTTTGCAACAACAGCAGCAGTGTTAAAGACATAGCTTGCACGGGCAGTTACACCCCTAGTAATAAAAATGAGTTGTCTGGTAAATTAAAGAGCAGAAACCTGACCCCTTTTCATTTTACAGTTCTACACCTTTAAATTCTTTGCCAGGAAAAATAATTCCCATAGTGTAATTGGCTTCTGAGTAGACATTTATAAGTTTGTGTTTGATGAAGCCTGCCGTCTTCCCAAAAATATTCAGAAAATCACCCAGAGCCTAGCTTAGCAGGATTTGCTTCTGAGTAATATGCAGAAGATCTGGCTAGAAAGCTTCAGTAATAAGCCTCTTTATAAGAACCACGAAATTCAGCTTTAAGTAAGCAGACTAAAAATTGTGCTTCCTTGCTTTTTTCCTTCAAGGATATTATGTATCCGAATGAAATATAAACCTTTTTCAACCCAGTGAGTCTAAGAAATGAGTTACAGCAGTGGATGTCCAAGGCAAGGAAAGCACCATTCAGGTCCTGGAGTATTTTGTAAATTTTCTCCTGGTCTTTATTCAACAAGGAAATATCATCTTCTCTTGTTTTCATCTGCTTATATTTATACCCACCTATTTCCCAGCTTATTTACATGTGCTAGCCTACAAAGAAGCGAGCAGATGAGGTGACTAGAAGGATTAGGTGACTAGAAGGATTCCTATTTGCTGATCAGGTTGAGAGTGAAATGCCACAACCCTCTTCATTGCCATCTTAATGTCCTGCCAGCATTTCTCTTGAACTTTGTTTTCCTTTTGAGTAAGTAACCTGGACTTCTCTTTTGACAGTTCCAAGAATAGCTGCACCTGGACAAGCCAGCAAAAGAAGCAACCCAAAGCCTCAAAGCAGAATCATCGTACAATTTGCCCAGTAAGCAGAAAAAACAACACGTCCCTATTATTTCTGACTCTAACCATCGTAGCTGGCTGGCAACTGTATTGGATTTTTAATAGAAATGTAAATTGTCAAAGGTCTGCTTCCCCTTTCAAAATTTAGTTGCCAGCCAGAATTCCTGCACTTGATGTACAATATTCAGGGGAAGTATAAAATGTAGACAGATAAAAGGAATTGAATAACTTTAATTCCTACAACAGAAAAGGTAGATATCTTTAAGAATTATATTTAATAATAGTATGACAATACACAAATCACCCCTTCATCTGTCAGCTTACTAAAGCCTTATAAACAGTAACAGCACATTGGGGACACATTTTAGTTTAATCAGTGCTACTTGATTATACCAGAGAAAGGCAGTTCATTCATGGGGAGAGCTGGACCCATCCTTCCCTCCTAGATTTCCTGGAACTCATTGTCACTTGCGCCAGACATAAACTGTGCCTTGGTGAACAAGAGGGCTTAACACAACAATCCCAATGAAAGTTAATGTTCTTCAGTAATAAAACTATCATTGTGTTTAAGATTTGTTTTCAGACACTTTTTGCCAAAGTTTAAAGGCATGAGTATTACTGTCAGCCCTTCAAGATAGACCAAAAACTGAAGTCATGCATGCTAATACTACTTTTATTTCTAATAATAGAATCTTGCAAGTCAGAATGTGCTTCCCCCCTCCCTTCATTTATCTTTGTGAGAATTAGGGACTTGTCTGAAATGCTTTCTCAGGTTACAGTTCTAGCGCAATTCAGATTTCTTTTACCTGAGTGTTGTCTTGGTTGCAGCAATTCCTTTGTCCCTCAAGGTTATTCCTTCTGCCTTTTACAACTATCAGTAATGGTTATCATTTTAACTCCAAACCATGTAACCTATAAAATTTGAACAAATTTGACTCATATATCATGATAGTTTTACAACACAACTTCTCTTCACCCACTTTTGTTGACCCGATCTTTCAGGTCAATGTTTGGCTGGGGAGGAATGTATGCAGGCAGTCATTCCCCAATCATTTAATAGGATTAATCCTGGTGAATTTATATCTTGTATCTCTAGAAGGCAGACATGTCTAGACAGAAATTCAACAAATCTATATTTGTCCACAGTTATGCCTTGCAGAAATATCTAAACGATATATGGGATATTATCTTTTAGGCCGTCTTAATCCTGATGTTGTAATTCCCTCTGATTCTGGAAGAACTGACTAATTTTTGAAATTTGGGGGAGCAACAGTTTCTATCTTAGGTGCTTGAGATGGAACAATTACACTTCTGGGAGCCAACGGAGTGTTTCTATGTAGCTCACATATGTTCTTTATTTGCAAATCAACATTTATTGCTAATACAGCATATATCACCACTTTTTTCCCCTCATCAGGAAAAAATAAATACAACAGTGCTTCCCCAGGAGATCTCACAATGTAGGGATATTGAAAAAAAACAACAAGTTGAAAGCATTAATGTTATCAGTGTAACACTGTCAAAATGCCTAGTACTTGACAATTTTTTGTTCATTTATCCTATCCTGACAATAATCCTCTGGTACTTAAACTCAGGGCATATTCATCTCACACTTGTTTTCCACTGAAGTATAGAGATTGATTTCAAAATAATTGTGTACTGCTTCATCATTTGTGTAAATCAATGTTCTCTTTCTACATTGGACTAGATGAAACAGTTTGTATTTCTATAACTTGGGATGTGTGGGATATATATGTGAACTTTGCACTTCAAGACTTATAAATCTGTCTATCCCATATTTTTTCTAATATTAAGAACTAGACTGTGGTCAATTTTGTCAAATGCCTTACTGAAGTCTAAGAAATGCCACAGCATTTCCCTAATCCACCAATTTAGTCACTGTAGTCAAAGAAAGCAGTAAAGATTGTCTGACATGACCTGTTTTTAATAAACTCATGTTGGCTTCTAGTAATAGCTTTGTTCATTTCTAGGTGCTTACAAATCCACTACTTGATTATTTTTCCCAGGATTTTCTCAGGTATTGATGTCAGGTAGATTCGATTCATTCCCCCCTCCCATTTTTTTTGAAGATTGGAACCACATCAGCTCTTTTCCTCAATGCTCTAGGAGCTTTGGAAGATTTTGTTCAGTGGTTCTGATATCACATCTACCAGTTCCTTCAGAACTCTCTGAAGAGAGAGAGAGAGGGAGAATTGTACTTTCAGATTTAACACAGATTCTGTCAATGTACTTTTATAATAAAGTAGAATTAGCTCATCTAGTTGTGATCTATGGAATCCTTCCTAAGATTTCTCAAAGTTTGAAGAGATCAGCTCTCTTAAAGTCTAAGACACTAGTTTGGCTTCATTCAATTACTTGTGCTTGCATTATATTGAATTCCTGTATAACATGATCACTTCTCCCACAAAGTTACAGCAACTTCAACTCCTTCTGTCATTTCATCCTTGTTAGTAAGAATAATAATCCAGTATAGCTGACCCTCTGGATCCCACTTCTATCTTTTGGATGAAAAAGTTCTCTGCTAGATTCATCAGGAACCTGTTTAATCTGGTTGTTCTTCCATCTGATTTAAAATGATTCTCAATATATCTAGCAAGTTCTATTTCCTATCCTTGTTGCTCAAGGTCCTAGGAATTGCACACAGGAATTTTATAGAACTTAATAAATGTAATCCATCTGATCTGTGCACACTTGCATATTCTGGTGGTTCAAGTTGTACATATGGAGGTGGATTTGCCTGGAATCTCTGATCAAGCTGGTGACTGTCAGAAATGTTTGAAGTGTTGTATAGCTGGTTTCCATTGTTTACACTGGCTGAAAACACTGGGTGTTATAATCCCAACACAGCTGCAAAGAATGAGACTTGGAAGGCTGACAACTCTCCCCACCCCCTCCTTCAACACACATGCACACAAACATATTTAATGAAGTAATGCCTGGAAACAGCATATTTCTTTCTTTGGACAATGAATTCCAGGCTTGAGGTCTGTTAATGATAGCTACAGAATTCTGTATATTGGGGGATGAAATAACATTGAAGATCCTGAAGAAAAAAAAAATCATTGCATGTAAAAACAGACAGAAGGAAGAGAGGAATGAGCCTTTCACAAAATGTCTTTTTTTTTTTACGAGATTGCATATTTCATCTACAGGTAATCTTTGTTTAGAAGCCGCAATTGGGATTGACAACTTGGTCATTAAGCAAAGAGGTCACTAATTGAAACCTCACCTGATGTTCAGTTGTCCTTTGCTTGACAGACCTTTGTAACTGCAAAAGGTCATTAAATGAGGCTATTGTCTTGATAGTGGGATGGGTGGCATATAAAAAAAAATGAAAATAGCACTGGTCAATTAATTCCATTTTAACAAGGTAAACAATTTTTGAAATGTGCAACATCTTTGGAAGCATATAATTTATTTGAAGCTATGTTGTGCAAGAATTGGAAGGTCATTGTAATAATTTGCTGCACTGAACCAATGCCCTGCTTTTATCCTTGATAGTCATCCTGTTGTTGCAATATGCTTTGCTTGCCAGGGTCATAAGCAAAGTATTTTTCATGTCTTCATATTAATTAATGATAGAGTGGCTAACACAACAGGTTAAAAACCAGGAGACTGTGAGTTCTAATCCAGTCTTGGGCACAAAGCTAGCTGGGTGGCCTTAGGCCAGTCTCTCTCTCTCTCTCTCTCCCTCCACTGGAAAACAGGCAATGGCAAATTACTTCTGAATTCAACTGACTCATGGCACATACACACAACACACAAACACATTAATCTTAGTAAATTGATAAATGCCTGCTCTCTAGGGAATTCCAGATTCTTTTTTTTCTAGGTATATATTTCAGCCATCTTAATAAAAGTTAGGTCAGAGGATGTAATTTTTTACCCAGTGACCTATCTTTTCCTCTAGATGACAATCTACTAAAAACAATTCCTAGAAAGAGGCTTTTTCTAGGCAGAGAAAATATTACACTTCAGAAAATATAGACAATGTTATATCTTAAGCTTATTTTATATAGTAACTATAGTAACTATAATAATGAGATTATGGGCATTTACTAGTCTCCCCCACCCCAAGGTTTTTTTTTTAATGTAATATCAACCTCCTCCAAACCTTGCCTTTATTAGATGCTATCTCTAACCATCTGAAACATAAATTAGCACCACTCTACTGATTAAAAATATTGCTTACAATGATTTGCCAAAGAAAAGTATTCTAAAATCGAAATCAGGTTAAGTATTTTAGCAGAATGCTATCATAATTTTCCAATGCAATAAAATCAGTTATGAGAATTAATGATGCATGAAATTCGTTTTATGGTTTTAGTTACATTAACTTCCTTCACTCCTCATCTTTTTTCAAACCAAGTATCATAACTTTCTAATATACCTTTACACTGTCCAGTGATCCTGTATATATTAAAGGCCAGAATATTAAATGTGATTTTTGAACATTAACTTGTTATATATCTTCTTGATGAAGTTACAATGAATGAGAAAAGGGATTGCAAGACATGGTGGGGAATTGACGAGGCCTTTAAAGCTGCAGGTGCCAGACCAAGTGCTTGATGCTATACAAGGTAACAGAAGAAGTAAGGTATTAACTCCTGCACACAGACACACTCACATTGCCTGTCTGGCAGTAGAGCGGTGGTCAATTTGCATTTCTTATTAAAAAGGCAAAGGAAGTCTTTGAGGGGAAGGTTAATGAAATTTGGACACCCAGCTAGCTGTTCTCAGCAGGACCGATCTGTCCCTCGTAATGTGAAAAGCTGACTCTTGCCTGAGCCATTTAAAAAGACCCATGAGGCATTGTTCCTTCCGTTCAGACAATCTGATCAGCTGGATGGTAGGAAGATTGGTATCATTCAGTTTTAATGAATGAATAAACAAATGTTCTAGCTATTGCACCCAGAAATGCAAAGGAACAAATGCTATCAATCTCCTCTCTTTTCCTCTTTCTAAATTGGATAACTTCACATAGAAATCTGTGAAGACACTATGATGCTCGTAAGATCTCAGAAAGCTGTATACTTTAAAAATTGTTTCAGGATGCAAAGAAACTGATCATGACATTTTGATATGTTTTCGGTGCTGTTGTTCCTGAGAGAGGTGCTTTGAAAATTCAGGCTAAAGCATAAGAACTTCTGCTTTCTTGAATAGCCCTTTAAAAAACATTGAATTGAATTCTGATGATTGCTTCCTGATTAGCAACTATAATTGTCAGTCAAATCTGATAACCACTTTTTCTCCCCACTCCTTTAAATTGTGCTTTTATGAAGCACTTGGGTGAATTCAGTATTCACAGAGGTCACCTTGCCAGGAATGACTTACTTTGATGGTTACCGTGGTAACCATGAATCTATTCCAACTATTAGCAAGGGTCTGTATTTCCATGTTAGATGGGTTGCTGGTGATCTGGAAATTTCTGTAGTTTGTCAGAAAAGAATCATGACTTGATAGCATTTAGACTTACTGAATTTCTGAGGGATGGGTAATTGCTTAAGATGATCATTGATGGTGAGATATAGACTAAGGGCTAAGAATTGCAGCACTGAGGCTTAAAATGGGTCTGGGTGTGAGGAAAATGATGTCTGCATACATATTCATGAGTATTAACATAATAGATCTCAGGTTACTTCCTGCCCTTCTATTTTCTACAGAGAACAATGGTCTTAGTTAAAAGAAATATTAGCTTCTTGAAATTCAGGGGTTGCTATGGGAGAGTTCTGATAAAACTACAAGCCCTGTGAGCTCCAAGGCCATATTCCTTACATCTCAATTTGTCTATTAAACTGTCCCATTCATCTGAAAACTGATTTTCCCCAGATGGGCAACCTTTTTTTTAGACCGAGATTGCACATTTTCTAATTCATGGGGCATGGTTAGTTTTGTGAAATAAATGGACAGGAGCAGGGATGAATTTTTTACATCTGTTTTACCAGTTGGGCTGAGTGATTAAAGAGGTGCTATGTGGGCTATAAATTTTGACAAACTTTAAGATATCTATTTTGCTTCTTTAAAACTCCAAACTTCCCGAGTAAAAATAGCAAGAATAGTTCCAGTTTCATTTCATTTTATTCACTCCTCTGGAAGAGTTTTATGTGCTGTAAATAAAGTGTTGGGGAACTGTATACAGTATATGGGCTCTCACCTGATTAATCTTCATCTATATATGTTTTCTTGCTTCTGTTCTTTCCAGATTGTTTTGGAACTTCTTTTCTTTGGGGAATTCTGGAGAACTTGATACTTCTCAGGTCCTTTTTGTTTAAAAAATATCAATGAGATGTTGAATTACACAGCAGAAATTTGGAATTTGTCAATATATGAATTAATTTTGAATGAATTCACTATCAGTTGTAAAAAGATTATTCAGTTATGAGGGGAAAACATTGTTATTCAGGATTTACAGTGTTGGATTGATAATATGTGTTAAATCTGTGGTTCTGAACTGGCTCCCTATCTATAAAAAGATGCATAAATGGACTATCAGTGCTTACATGATATACAAATGTCTGCACCAACAGAAATTAGACTGTGAAATAATGGAATAAATCTGTCTCAGGAGGGAAGCTGAGTGATAACTCATTTCCTAAAATACATGAGAACATTACAAAAGCAAGATTTGATGTACTTCCATGTGCAATATTATAAGGCAGATTTAGAAATATCGCAGAGAAGGACCACATCTGTTCTGGTGGTTCATGATTTGTAAAGAAAGTTATAGCACTTAGCACTTAGACTTATATACCACTTTACAGTGCTTTCCACCTCTCTAAGCGGTTTACAGAGTCAGCATATTGCCCACAATCTGGGTCCTCATTTTACTGACCTCGGAAGGATGGAAGGCTGCATCAACCTTGTTATGTGCATTTTGTTATTCTGTACTTATTACAAAGAGTCCTGTACAAAGTAAAATTCACCTCATCTGTTGGAATTCCCAAGCTATTTAGACCAGAATGATTTTGTCATGTCTAACAGGGCAAAATTTTGCTCCACTATATATAGAATTCAACAAACTACATATCAGTGTTAGCTTTTGTCACCTGGTGATTGACAGTAATCTGATTCTTACCTTGTTTATATAGCATGCCCTGCTATATAAATAAGTCAATAATTTGCTGATTTCATATTATTGTTTGCAAAAGCTTATCTGGGGAGCTTCTGGCTATAATAATAATGTGCTGTACTACATAAAGGGAATTAAATTCCAATTTAATGAGTAGAAAAACTTTATATAGTTTTAGTGTAGGTTGTCTTGCATATAAATGAAAGGCTGTTGATTTTTGCGGGTTGCGGGTGGGGAGAGGTTTTACATTTCTTTTTAACACCATTAGGATATGACACATTTCAACCCAAACTTTTTACTGGATCTTTACCTGAATTTCTCTCTATATTCAGTTATTATTCCTTTGACACATTCTTTATCTTTTCCACTTGCATGTACATATCACTACAACCGCCTGTCTTTATCCACATTTTGGTTATGCTTTTTTCTGCTGCTGGCAGTTAATAGTTGACTACAATTTCCTGTCTGGCATCACTTGTGATCTGATACCATCTTTTTCTATCTGTTATTGTCTGAGGTTAGCTATCAGCTTCTTGTAGAACATTATTTCTCCTCCAAAATCTAAAGAAAAAGTGAGGGGTGATGGTAGAAATGGGTCAGACAGGAAAGAGTTCTGCTGTTTAAAAATGATGCTAAAGCAAAATAGTGTTTCTTGTTTAACAGACAGATTGTAAGCCCAACTAAGACACATCACACTATCATCTAATAAAAGATCTAAACTTTGGTTAAAAATGTCTCCATAATTATCTACTCCACCCTGAAAGGAAAAAGCTGCTAAAAATACTTGTGCAAAAGAGTGGATGGCTGGACTGCAGTAATTAATAAACAAATAATAAAACTTTTAATCACCAATATTATCAAACTGTTTTCTGGATTATATTTTACTGATTCCTCAGCAAATTTTGAGGTCTACATTTTTAGTCACTGATTGATTAATTGATTGATTGATTTCATTTATAGATTGCCAAATCTGTACAATTATAAAATGACAATTAAAACATCCATTGTAATCAATAATAAAACAACTAAAACATGATAAAAACAGAAAATCATAATAGTTACAGAACCTCAGCCCGCAAATTGCCCAGAAAACTACCATGGTTCACCATGAGGAAACTGAGGTCGAGTCTGACCAGCTGTCAGAGGGCGAGGAAGAGGTTAGTCGCTTACAAACAACCCGAAAGAATGGTGGGAATTCTGAGGGATTGAGGACTCAAGCCCCATGTGCAGGGTGTGGAGGGAATCATTCCCGTTCCTCATGCAGATTCAAAAACGCTGACTGCAGACGATGTGGTAAAAAAGGCCACCTTGCTAGGGTTTGTAAAGCTAGCCAACCGGCTAATAACAGTAATAATAATAATAATTATAACAGTCTTCCTAGACCTAGCCGAAATTACCAACCCCGAAACAGGCAGAGTAGGAGGGAAGAAGAATGTTTTAATATTTACAAGGGTGCCTGCCACCCTGAGACAGTTATAGGCCAGTCAAAATCGGACTTGAGGAAAAAAAATTTTCTCACAGTTCTCTTAGAGGGTAAACCTTGTAGAATGGAAGTGGATACTGGCTCTTCTGTGTCAATAATTTTGTGGAGCACTCTTAAACGACTGGTGCCCTCGATGTCTAGGAAGCGTTTATCCTTTTGTACATTTAAGCTTCGTGACTACCAAGGTAATCACATTCCGGTTTTGGGATCCGGGAGATTTGGAATCAAGTACAAGGGTTTCAGTGGCCGCCTTAATTTAATTGTTGTTGATGGCGCGCTTCCAAGTTTATTAGGATTAGAGTGGTTTGACGCTTTAGGGTTAGCTATTACAGGTATTCATGCAACTTCCTCTATTGCATTTTCTGATTTGTTCACGGAGTTCTCTGATGTATTTAGTGAGGGTCTTGGCAAATATACAGGTACCTCCATATCCTTTAATTTGGATCCCAAAATCGCCCCCATCTGCCTTAAGCCATGGAGAGTGCCTTTGGCACTCCGTGCTCAAGTCGATAAGGAGATTGATAGACTTATAGCGCAGGGAATATTAGAGCAGGTAGATCACGCTCGGTGGGAGATGCCTATCGTCACCCCGATAAAATCTGATGGTTCTGTCCGCATCTGCGGACAAACGCTTGTGGCTTGTCTCCACTTTTATATACTTCTGGGATTTTGCAATGTTATTTCATGATGGGAAAGCCATTTGAAGGATGCTAGGAAAAGATTTCCAAACACCCCTGCAATGGGAGAGGAGTCAGTAGTTATGGTGACTAACACACTTGCAACTGATCCTCTGCTATTTAGTTCATTGTTGCAGCTACTGTTTTTTTCCACTCTTCAGTTGCGGTATTTGCCACTCTGTTTGGCTTCCATGAGGCCATCGCTCCTCTCTCTGGACTTGTCTATTACTGCTGTTGCTAGACTGCTATTGTTGAACTCTTTCTGGAACCACTATTTTTTCAGTCTCTTTTTTTGTAGATGTCCTGTTAGGTTTACAAGTTATATCTTCCATGTTGAATTTGTTGAACTTGCCTCCTCCACAACAGTTCTTACACACACACCAATATTATTTGTACTTAGAGTCTTTTGAATGTTTCTGCCGCTGTCAAGATATAAAAAAAGTAAAGTACCTGAAAAATATGTACATGAATTTTCAGTCAACAGCAGATAGAGGATGTGCACTGTGCAGATTTTCAGCAGATACATCTTTTTTATGAAGTCTCAAGAGAAGCACTTCCCTGAAGCTGCTGTGTAAAACAACATGGCATCCTTGCTTCTATGAGCAAAGCAATTGTGTTGCTTCAAATGTTGGTCAAAGCAAACAGAGGCATGTCTTTGCTCCATGTAGCAGAATAAATCCTGGGACAAAGCATCCTATAAAATTACATCCCTTTCTTGTTTAAACAAACAGATTGCCTCTACATAGTGAGATACCTTACTGAGAAAAATCAAAGCCATCCTACGTAGTGTTAATGGACAATAAAATAAAGAAGAAAATGTAAAACATTAGAAGATGCAATACTGTACAATGAAGAACAGATGCTTTTAGTACTTTTCTGCAAGCATGTGTTTGTGCATGTGTGCGAGCATTTTTATGGCCCCAGTCCACAAGGCTTTTCAGAAACCTCAATGGAAAACTGTGGATTCCTTCTCCAAGTTCCCCAGACTACATATCAATGGAACAAGTTCCTTCCTGACCTCCTCCAAGAAAGTTTTCATCAAAGCCCTATCTATTCCTGTTTCTTCCACCCCACAACACAGGTTAGATAATATCTCTAACATACTATGGAATTAGTTCAGAGAGGCAGATCTATGTTAGTCTCATCTCTCTAGAGGAGATGAGAGGAATGTTAAAAGATTAGCAACCAAACTGAATGAAGTAATCTTACAGGAAACCAGCAAAATCATTTGAGGCTACAAGATTGCCAGTTAGTGGCACTTTTCTTCAAATTGCCATCCCAATACACATTACAGTAATGTGTCCTACATTGCCTACAAGGAAAACCACTCCAAAGCATAGCACCACAAGCCATCTTTGGAATGTGTTAATTGAAGGAGGACATGAGGATTAAAGAATGCAGAGATGTGCCTTGGGAAATGGTTATTTGGCCATTCCTGTGTCAGGGCAAGGAAGTCATGTGGATTTGTTCACAGTGTTGGAGTGCTTGCTTTGAAAATGCCCTATGTTCATTCTAGGCACCTCCAGGTAGGACTCAAAAACCTTTACCAGATCTTGAAGAGCTGTTGTCTATGTCAATAACATTTATTTAATACATTATTTTTTGTCCTGCTCTTCTCTTTAAAATTTTGTGATGAAGAAGAATGATAAATTGAAAAATGTAGTGTTCATTAAAAAGTATGATTTAAATGAGGGAAAGGATCAGCAGCTAGATATGGGAAACTGTTAACATTTCTTTGAGAGAGGAGGTTATCCCGTATATTTTAAAACAACTGATTACATGCCACTTCTTGAAGTAGCGCTTCCTCAGAGCTATTTAACAACTTTTGTTCAATCTCAAATCTTCTCTTTTGATCTTTGATTTCTTACTGAACAATTTTTAACAAGATAAAAAACATTAAAAAACAAAAAAATAAGAAAGAATAGTGAATAAGAAAATAGAAAAAGAAAAAGAAATAGAAAAGAGGGAGAAAGGAAAGGAAACCTTCCATTTTGAGACAAGGTAATTGAGAAGATGATGGCACCCAGTCACTGATGACCCTAGATGAGTGATGGCTAACCTTTTCTGGACCGAGTGCCCAAAGTGTGCATGTGAACCCCCAAAATGCCATGCGCTTGCAGTCTCCGTGCATGCGACCCACCCCCCTGCACATGTGCACACAGCCCATTGCATGTGCCCTGCCCCCCGTGCATGTGCAGCAGAGACCCGAAGACCAGCTGGCTGATGGGAGGTGTGCATGCATGCGCAGCGGAGCTGAACTGGGGCGATGGCTCACATGCCATCAGAATGGGCACTGCATGCCACCTCTGGCACATGTGCCATAGGTTCGCCATCCCGGCCCTAGAGAAAATAGATTATGTGAATTTTTGCCAGTCAGGGCTAGAATGTGGTTATGGGATGAAAATGGTCGCTCAGGTGGATGACCTTTATCAGAATGTTGGTGAGGGACTATGCCCCTCTTGGTGCTATTAGACCACCCAGTGGTATTTGGTATATCATAGCCTTGGTTTACCTTGCTAAACCTCTTATAAAGACTAGGGGTCTGAGGCATTGTGCTCAGTGGTCCCACTCTTTCCTGAGTAGGAAATTCCAGTATACAATCACGGAGTGCCAGCACTCAAAGCTATGTTTGACTGAACCTGAACCTGACTTCAGGTTTGTGGAAAATACAACTGGGTTTGGTGCCTCCTGCTATGTTATTTAACATCTGTATGAAGCTCTTGGAAACAGTCATCCAATGATTTGGGATGAAGTGTTATTAGTAAGTAAATGACACTCAGTTGCAAGTGTCAGAAGCATGAGTCAGAGCTGCCTATTAAATCAGGCTACAGCCAGCTGTCTTTAACCATTCCCTTTGCTTGGCAAGGAGTCTCAGTGAGCATCTTTGTTCTGCTCTTTGCTCTACTCATTTAGTTCAAGGGCTTGGAGTCCATGCCTCATAATCTGACTCTTCTAGCTGTTCTGATAGTGCCTATATTTGATCAGCCTCAGGTGATTCCTGGCTTAGTGTCCCTTGAAGCTGACACACCACAGGTTCAGCTGGAGCATCTTCTTTGGAGTCCCGGGCTATGACAAGAATGGGATAAAATAAAATGAAACCGAATCTTCTAAGACCAAGATTTTCAATATCCAAGAAGCTTCAAGTATGGAACTCTGAACTCTGTTGCTACTTCTGAAAGGATTGATTTGTGATCTGGTGGGCTTTCTTGATTCATGGCTATTGCTTAAGCTACAAGCTGAGGTCAAGCCCAAGTAGCCTTTCCCAGGTTCATTTTATGTGCCAGTTATGAACCAGATGGAACATGATACTTTGTTTGTGGTAATTCATGTTTTGATCAGTGCTCAGTTGGGCTGGAGGTATCAAAATCTATGCAGGATCTCCTTTGGAAACAACAAAGAAAAAGCCACTGGTCCAAAGTGCAGCAGTGGGATTGTTGACAGGACAATCCTGTTACAGAAGAATTACACCACTATTCAAGTCACTGCCCTGGTTAACAATGGCTTCTGGGCTCAGGTGCAGGGGTGAAATCCAAATTTTTTTTACTACCGGTTCTATGGGCGTGGCTTGGTGGGCGTGGTGTGGTGTAGTGTGCGTGGCTTGGTGGGCATGGCAGGAGAAGGATACTGCAAAATCCCCATTCCCTCCCCACTCTGGGGCCAGCATACAAAGGGTGACATACAATAGAATTAGAACGACTCATGGGGTGTGTGCCGACTCCTTGTATAAATGGGGAAAGCGCAATGTGATCGCGGGCCCCCCTGACAGACTATCCATTATATAGTGGGGGAATGCTGTAATAGAAGGTATCCAGGAGATTCTAGGGACTTCTTCTGCATAACAACGACAGCTACTGACTGGATCTCCAAACTCAACATTAAATTCTGAAATGTTATTTCTGTTTTCCTCTTAGGTTTTCTTACTGCTTTTTAAAAATTGTTTTAATTGTTTTAACCTGTAAAAATGAAGTGTTTTAATATTGTGTGTGACCAGCCATATGCTAAATAAATAAATCTGGGGCCAGCCAGAGGTGGTATTTGCCAGTTCTCTGAACTGCTCAAAATTTCCACTACCGGTTCTCCAGAACCTGTCAGAATCTGCTGGATTTCACCCCTGCACAGGTGTAATCAATTTCTAGTGCTCTCTCTCCATTTAAAATGCTGGTTATAAGCCTCAAAGCACTATAGAGTGAAGGACTGGATTATACCAGGCAGCACATCACCAATGTTGAATGTTCCTATCTGAAATGAGAAAGTCCCCATTTGTCAGGCAGAAGGAATCAAGAATCACAGAAGAAGTTACTTCAGAGTAGTTTCTTTATTAATGTTCACCTATAGATGAGAAGGTTGCCAGACTAAAACACTAATCTGCATAACCATTAGATACCCTGGTGAAAAGATTAAGGAGGTTCTGTCCTAGTTCTCTTCCTGCCAAAGGAAGAGAACTTTCCTACCAAAGATTCCAAGCTGATTTGCCTCTTTGCTCTTTGAGAAAGATCCCCTCCCTCCTGAGATTCTGTACTGCATTCCGCCACATCTTTTATCTGAGGTGCAGTTGCAGACTCTCTGCTTTGGAACTCCAGGCCCCTGGAGATTTGAGTTGTCCCTTCCCTCTTGGCATTTGTGAAACTGTTGAAACAACACTTTTCCGTGGTGCTTTTAACCAGAACTGAATATTTCTGGGACCAGTTGGAGGATTTCTATAAATTTTATTGTATTGTATCTTTATCTTTGTTTTTATTCTATATTCCATGTTGTTGCATGCCACCTGGAGCCTATAATTTGGGTCAGTGGCAAAAAAAGATAAAATAATTAATACATTTTAATGATCTATTAAAACCACTAAATGTCCAGGAGAAAAGAAAAGGCTACATCAAGCAAGATCCATCCCCCCCCCAAAAAAAAGCAAGAAAGGAAACCTATGATTTTTCAAGTCATAGAGACTGAAGAGATGGAAAATATAAATACTATAAACCCTTTTAATTTTGCAGAGAGAATGAGAGCTTCAATAGTTGAAATCTTATAAATGTTGTTTTTGAATATTCAGTTACAGAGAAATTGATCTGCAGTACTTTGTCTATCAAAATTGACTACACTACCCTTGAAATGAACCAATATAGCAAAAAACCACAATGAATTTAATATTTGTGTTAAGATACTGAAATACAGTTGGAGACAAATAACTTACATCTTAAGTAGAAAATCTGCAAAATCAAAACTGTGGTCTAATCCATAAAACTGGGAAGTGGCTGAATATGAGAAGGGGAGATTTATGCACAGGTTTAATAAAATCCATCCTAAGTCTTTAGATCATGAAGCAGGATCCTGAACAAGTATATCATCCTTTTAAAGCGACCTTCTCAATCACAAGATCCACACAGAGAAATATTAGATAATTTTCATAATATTGAAATCTTTTTGTAGCCTTCAATCCCTTGAATACTTGAGCCCTCAATCGCTTGAGGTTAAAGTGTGATTCTGAAGTATCTTTCTGGAGAAGCCTTCTGAAGATATAGTACACATCCCTTTGCCTTTATGGATGACTTTAAAGAATCCAGTGGGGTTTATCTTTAAAACCATCCATAGCATCCAAAAGAAAAAAAAAGAATACTTATATCAGAATGCCGTATTTGCAGAGGGTTACAGCTTCTCAGAAAGAGAAAGAAACAGTTACTTACATTCTCTTGAACTGCATCTCCTTAAGAAAAGGGCATCAAAGTAAAAGAATGACACCAGATAACATTTTAAAAAACTTATTTAGGTTATAGGTTTGATGGGCAGATTTTCAAGAGCCCTAAAACCTGAAACTTTTCAAACTGAGAACAAATCAAGGGAGATTTTTTTAAAGCAAATATTTTAATCCGTCCTGACTTCCTTTCTGTTCGACTTGAGGTCAAGTACTTCTACCTATTTTGTTTTTATTGTGCTAGTTGAGGATGGCGTGTTCTGAAATTGGAAATGCTACTTTGATGGGGCCGAGAGTCACATTGGCCTTCAAGAAATATCCCAAGGTCCACTTTTGAAAAAGTGGAGAGGCCACCAAAAAAGATAAAAGGAGTTTTAAAATAAATATTTTATTTTAATTTTCATTTGCTACTTGTATTAATGAAATTAATACACCTCAAGCCGAGGTGGCGCAGTGGTTAGAGTGCAGTACTGCAGCTACTTCAGCTGACTGCTAGTTCAGCAGATCAGCAGATCAAATCTCACCGGCTCAAGGTTGACTCAGCCTTCCATCCTTCTGAGGTGGGTAAAATGAGGACCCAGATTGTTGGGGGCAATATGCTATTTAGTATACTGTCTTTGGTGTAAGCTGCCCAGAGTCCTCGGAGAGTGGGTGGCATAGAAATATGAATAATAATAATAATAATAATAATAATAATAATAATAATAATAATGGAAATGTATATATAATTTGATTCAAGAAGCTGATGGAAAGAGGCTGGACCACCCAATAATGTACAGGTGGTCTTCAACTTACAACCATTTAGTGACAGTCCAAAGGTACAACAGCACCGAAAAAGTAACTGATGACTGTTTTTCACACATATGACCTTTGCAGCATTCCCATGGTCATATGGTCAAAATTGGGACAATTGGCAACTAGTGTGTATTTATGATGGTTACAGTGTTCTGGGTTCACCTCAGGGATGAAATGCTCCCGGTTTGGACTGGATCCCCCATCCGGTAGCGATGACAGCGGGTGGTTTGGAGAACCGGTAGCAAAAATCCATGCCCCCCCCAATGCCCAGCTGAGCCGCACGATCATCAGAGGCTGTTTGTTTTTTTACTTTTAAAAGCATTTTTTCTACAACCTCTTCGACCGAAAAAATGCTTTTAAAAAAATGCTTTAAAAAAAAAATCCTTAGCTCAGCTGGGATCATCAGACGCTTTTAAAAGGATTTTTTCCTACAACCTCTTTGGCTGAAGAGGCTGTAGAAAAAAAAATGCCTTTAAAAGCCTCTGATGATCCCAGATGAGTTGCCTGATCGTCAGAGGCTTTTAAAAGCATTTTTTTCTGCAAACTCTTCGGCCGAAGAGGAAATGCTTTTAAAAGAAAAAAAAAAAGTTGGCCATGCCCACCCAGTCACATTACCCTCCCCCCCAAAGCCACACCCACAGAACCGGTAGTAACAAATTTTTGATTTCACCCCTGGTTCATCTGATCAACTTTTGTGATCCTCTGACCAGCAAAGTTCAGATTCAAATTCACTTAACAACCACGTTACTAACTTAGAACTGCAGTGATTCATTTAATAACTACGGTGAGAAAGGACATAAAATGGGACAAAATTCACTTAACAACTATCTTGCTTAAGAATAGAAATATTGGGCTCAATTCTGGTCATAAATTGAGGATTACCTGTAATGACTTCTCTTCAGTGTGGAAAGGCTTAAAGCAATTTCAGCGAACTTTTATTAGAACAATCAAGCAACATTATTTTCCCAGTTCAGGGACACAAAGTTAGCAAATTTACTAATGCAAGGAAGTCCCTCTCCCCCATTACTGATAATAATTCAAAAATAATACTTTTATTTACAGACACAAAAAAGTATTCTTGGTTCCACCAACAAACTTTAAATCTCTGTTTTCCCTAAGTGAAAAAAATCACAATTTGCAATGGAAGTTTCTGGGAAATGCTGAGAAAATAAGACAGGGTCTTATTTTTGGGAAAACACAGTAGAGACATAAAGTTTGGATGGAAAAGGCAAGTCTGCTTTTATAGAACTAGCTATATCCTGTCACCAAATTTAATAAATTGGAGCAATTTATTGAAGCATTTAAAAAAGCCCACTTATAGCTTCTCACTACTACAACAGGATGTTTTTTGTTGAGAAGTACACTACCGAGGCATTGTTTGTTTTCCAACAAACAATGAATATGAATAAACAAACGAATAGTATTCAGGAGAGACTCATAGCCCAAATGCCAATTAAGAATTCCAGAACTAAGTTTTAAATCTAAATTTTGATTTAACTGAGAATGTCTTGATATCAAGGCTGAATTTGTAAAAAGGTTAGGATTAGGGTCTAAATAAAGCCTTCATTTCATTTATTTGAAACGGGGAAAAAATCTTATAAGGCATTGCTAAAAAGGATGAAGCGGGAGATTCAACTGGACAGTTAAAATAACTAGCTGAAATGGTCAAGGACAAGATTTGTGCTGTATGTTGGATTTTTTCCCCTCCAAAAGCTACTTCTGGATTGGATAGAACGATACCAACAAAGGTATGGGTTGAGAATTTTATGTCTGTCTTAGTGAACACGCAAGTAATAGAATAGAATAGAATAGAATAGAATAGAATAGAATAGAATAGAATAGAATAGAATAGAATAGAATAGAATTTTTATTGGTCAAGTGTGATTGGACACACAAGGAATTTGTCTTGGTGCATATGCTCTCAGTGTACATAAAATAAAAGATACATTCATCAATAATCATAAGGTACAACAATTAATGATAGTCATAGGGTACAAATAAGCAATCAGGAAACAATATCAATATAAATCATAAGGATACCAGCAACAAGATTACAGTCATACAGGCATAAGTGGGAGGAGATGGGTGATGGGAACGATGAGATGATGAGAAGATTAATAGTAGTGCAGACTTAGTAACTAGTTTGACAGTGTTGAGGGAATTATTTGTTTAGCAGAGTGATGGCGTTCGGTAAAAACCTGTTCTTGTGTCTAGTTGTTCTGGTGTGCAATGCTCTATAACATTGTTTTGAGGGTAGGAGTTGAAACAGTTTATGTCCAAGATGTGAGGGGTCTGTAAATATTTTCACAGCCCTCTTTTTGACTTGTGCAGTATACAAGTCCTCAATGGAAGGCAGGTTGGTAGCAATTGTTTTTTTCTGCAGTTCTAATTATCCTCTGAAGACTGTGTCTGTCTTGTTGGGTTGCAGAACCAAACCAGACAGTTATGGAGGTGCAGATGACAGACTCAGTAATTCCTCTGTAGAACTGGATCAACAGCTCTTTGGGCAGTTTGAGCTTTATGAGTTGGCGCAGAAAGAACATTCTTTGTTGTGCTTTTTTGATGACATTTTTGATGTTAGCTGTCCATTTTAGATCGTGCAATATGGTAGAACCTAGAAATTTGAAGGTCTCTACTGATACAGTGTTGTCCAGTATTGTGAGAGGTGGAAATATGGAAGGGTTTCTCCTAAAGTCTACCACCATTTCTACAGTTTTGAGTGTGTTCAGTTCCAGATTGTTTCCGTTGCACCACGAGGCTAGTTGTTCAACCTCCCGTCTGTATTCGGATTAATCATTGTTTCAAATGAGACCGATTACTGTTGTGTCATCTGCAAACTTCAGTAGTTTAACAGATGGATCGTTAGAGATGCAGTCATTGATATATAGAGAGAAGAGAAGTGGGGAGAGAACACAGCCTTGGGGTGTGTGTGTGTGTGCTAATTGTGCAGGTATCCAATGTGATTCTGCTTAGCTTCACCTGCTGCTTCCTGTTTGTTAGGAAGCTTATGATCCACTTACAAGTGTGTTCAGGTACCTATAGCTGGTTTAGCTTAGTTAGAAGAGTGTCTGGAATGATGGTATTGAATGCTGAATTAAAGTCTACAAAGAGGACCCTTGCTAAATTCTGAAAGTGATTCCAACTTTCTTGAATTTAATGTGGAATGTATTCCATATTGCCTCCTTCTGAACACTCCAGATGTATTCTGCAGTTGAAAAATGGCAAAGAAGCCAAGGTAGATTTGTTTCCAGCTGAATTACATCAGGTAAATTCTGAAAGATGGGCTCCTATTCTGGAATCTTTATTTACTCCTATTGATCATTCCTACAGACCTCCAAGGCATTAGAGTTGGTCAATTACAGTGCCAATTTAGAAGAAGGGAGACAACACTGATCTGACAAATTTCCAGCTAATTACTCTACTAAGTATAATCAGTAAATTGTACACCAGGCATATTTATTGGAATTTTTTTTACTTGCTGGTGCAGAACAATGCACTGGCTGACAAGCAAGCTGGTTTTGAACAGAAGGCTCAACACTTGAGCAGTGTATAATTATTAGAATACTTTTAGTACTTTAAGTACTCTACTAGCGTACTTTTAGTACTCTAATTGCCCCTGGTATTCTTTATATTGCTTTAATGGGTTTGACGGTAGTGTTTGATTCAATCTCCAACAATGGACTTTGGAGGCAAAATTAGCATGCATGACTACTCCCTACAATATGACATGAATGTATCTCAATGCAGGTTAGATGCAGTACCACCTGTTATATTGCTTGGATCAAGATTGTTTTCCTGCCTCAAATACCATTCATATAGAAATAAAACAGAAGTTATATCCTGTCCTGCCTTTTTCCACTTCCCTACACTTACCTGAGTTTTATCGTACAAGTTTTTACACCAGTGATGAGATCCTACCAGTTTAACAACCGGTTTACTGAGCATGCACACAGGTCAGATGTGCACTGCGTGCATGTGCGCACTTTACAGAAAATTGAACTTCCGTGTTGCTGAGAGCAAGGAAAACAGCTGAGGAGCAGCAATCCACTCTGCCACCCAGATCAGCTGGGGTTCGGAAGCAGAAATATAGGTAAGTAGAACGCAGGGGCAGCTGGGCGGCTCCACTTCAAAGAAAAAACCAGTTTGCTCATGGCTGAAAGTTGGAGCAAACGGTTCACCTCAACCAGTCCGAACTGGTAGAATCCCACCACTGTTTTACACCCAGCAATCTTGGTAAATAAACCTATTTCAGACTTTTTATATGCCAATGATGCAGCCATCCAATTAATGCAAATAGAAATAAGGTGGGACATTTAAGTCCATTCTTCATATTGTAGAGAGGAAATGGGTCTTCACTAACAGTAAATTTATTATTAAATGTGTATGCTGCCCAACTCCCAGTCAGATCATTTGTGGAAGATTAAGGGCACTTGCGTGGAGCGAACTGAGGAATTTAAAAATGTGATAATAACTTTTCAATTTTCTGCAGTTGGAAGAAGAGCTATCACTGATTAATCCCAATAAGGGTTAATTTTGTTCTAAAATCTGGTAGCTGCAGAAATGGTAACTTTATTCTTGTTGCTATATCTTGTTTGTACTTCAGTGGTAAAATTCAGCTGGCTCTATCCGGATCGCACAATCCGGTCACGCCAGTGGCGGGAGGCTCCACCCACCTGTCCGGATGTCATCACATCCCGTTTTTGACCCTCTGCGCATGTGCGAAGGCTCTGCGCATGCGTGGAGGAGGCGCGCGCACTCAATTTGCAAACCAGTAGCAAAGGTAAGTGAATACCATCCCTGATGTACTTTATTTATTTATTTTATTTATTTGGCAGTATTTATATGCTGCCCTTCTCCCGGAGGACTCAGGGCGGCGAACACAGGTTAAAAACATACAATGATAAAATAATAAAATCCCGTTAAAACTAAATTAAAATCAATAAATAATAAAATCCAAGAATCAGCATCAGCCCATTCGTTGGAATAGCCAAGTCTTCAGGCCTCAACGGAAGGAGTGGAGATCTGTACTTGCCTTTGAGTCAGTGTTGACTCCTGGTAACTGTTTGAAAAAGGCTTCTTAGTATGATTTTGGAAGTGGTTTGTCCTTGTGTGCTTCTTATGAGACAGAGTGAGTGAGAGAGAGGGAGAGGGAGAGAGAGGGAGAGGGAGAGGGAGAGAGAGAGGGAGAGAGAGAGGGAGGGAGGGGGGAGAGGGAGAGAGAGGGAGAGGGGAGAGAGAGAGAGAGAGAGAGAGAGAGAGAGAGAGGGAGGGAGGGAGGGAGGGAGGGAGAGAAGGCCCAAGGTCATCCAGCTGGCTTTGTACCTATGCCAGTACTAAAACTCATGATCTCCCAGTTTATAGTCTGATGCCTTAACCACTACACCAACCACTACACCAATCTGGTTCTCACTATTGTATGGTATTTGCAGCAGTATAGTCTAAATGTCAATAGCCATGCTCTGAGTACCTTGGAGGGTTTTCAATACATTATTGTACCTGGAATGTAGACCAGCTTCTTCACAGATTTACTTGCAGCATTGTTCTTCAAAATTTTGACTAAAATTATTTTCCCTTTACCTGCTTGGTCCTTTTGGATAATCTTCTAACAAGCTGTTAGAAAGGTATTGAAATGACTATTCATTGTGGATTCAGCCCCATATTTGATCTCTCTGTGCTCCAAGAGGGAAAAATGTGCTGAGGCCATGTGGATTTGACAATGATCTCAGAAAAATCTGAGTCCAACCCACCTTATTGTGGTGGTGGGGTCTGTCTGGGAGACCTTTTACCCCAGCTTTCTGTTTAGTTAACATCTTATGCTTGGACAGCCTATTTGGGCAGATTTAATGCTCTACCATCCATGTTAATGGTAGGGAGATATAATAGCATTCCAATGCAAGAGTGTTTATGCTGGCGCCTGATGTGGGAAATTGAGATAGTTATGTATGCATTACTGCACTACCCATTCTGTACATCTTGGTGCACATATTTAATAATGCCCTTTTTATCCAATTGCCTCGGTTGGCTGGATATAGAGAACATTACTCTCTTATGAGCTGATTTATCCTCAGACATCTCCAGCTAGATGTGGCTAAATACTGTTTTACCACTGTTGTTGTTTTGAGGTTATTGTTATACAATATGACCCCCCATTTATGTATGTATGTATGTATGTATGTATGTATTTCTCTTTAGCCAGGTTCTTCCTACGTAAACCAAGATTTTTCTGCAGCCCTAGTTCAGTGAAATCCCAATCCACTCATTTCTAGGCTTATTTTCTCCAGTAGCCAGCAAGCTCCCTGCTGCCCATTGGGAGACTAAGGAGACTAAGATAGATCTGTTTCAGGTTTATAAGTCCTCATCAGTTAGCCACACCTTCATCCCATGTATCCTCCCTGTAAATGTACAGTATTTGTTTTCTTTTCTTTTCGTAGGTCTTCACTGAACTAGGGCTGCAGAAAAATCTTGGTTTACGTAGGAAGAACCTGGCTAAAGAGAAATACACATAAAGACCTACAAAAAGAAAAGAAAACATATATATATATATATATATACATATATATATATACATATATATATATATACATATATATATATATATATATATATATATATATATATATATATATATATATATATATATATATATCTTGTTCTCTGTCTTGGATTTTAGTCCAATGGATTCCAAAGAAATAAGATTACCAACCTAATCCAAAAAGAAACCCCCACTAAAATCCAAGACAGAGAACAAGAAAATGGCAAAGCCCTCCTCCCATACATAAAAGGCATCACAGACAGAATCAGCAAGATCCTCCACAAACACAATATCAAGACAGCATTCTGCACAAACCGAAAAATATCCACCATCCTAAGAAACCCCAAAGACAAAATTGAGTTAGAAAATCAAGGAGTATATGAAATCCCATGCACCGCCTGCCCCACCACATACATCGGACAAACCAACAGAAGAATAAGTGCATGCATTGAAGAACACAAGAACAGAAAAGAGGCACCAACTTCTTCCCTGGTCCAACACCTTAAAGCCACAGGACATGAAATTGACTTTAAAAAGACCAGAACTATTGCCAAAACTGAACACTTTAACAACAGAATAATCAGAGAAGCCATCGAGATAGAAAAACGCCCACACAGCATGAATAAACGAGATGATACTTCCCACCTACCAGCCATTTGGAAACCTGCCCTTATTGACAAATGAGTCCCTAACACAAAGAATGACACCAGATCCACACTCACAAAAACCACACAGGATGTCACCACCACACATCCATGCAAAAAACAAACTCAAACCCACACCGATGATGAGGCACGACCACAAACCAGAAGCCAAACAATAACAAAGCAGCTCATCAGCTCAAATCCCCCTGCAACTCAGACTAACCTGAGCACAACCAAGCCCCCACCTAAACAGAACACACCCCCATCCAATCAAAGCACAGCCAAACCCCCAACCAATCAGAACACACCTCCACCCAATCAGAACACAGCCAAGCTCCCACCCAATCAGTTCACACCCCAACTGGCAATTAAAAGGAAGAAACAGCTGTGATCACACATTGCTCCTAGAAGCACAAAGCCGAAAACACCAGCCTGAAGATGACGAATGAGACTTCATAGAAACGTCACCAAGACACTTCCAATTTTACACGGGAGAAAACCCGAATAACCAAAGACCTACATTTATATATAATATTTTTATAAAAATATCACATGATTTAGCTTAGCTTACTAGCCTGAGAAATTTATTTTTCCTTCTTTTCATCTCAATTGTTTCCCCGTGGCATTGCTCTTTGACCTTAAATAAAATTTATATAAATGTCCTCTTGCAAAGATCTGCCTCTCATAAGAGAGCTAACAGTTTAGAAATTGAGGATAGATATCAGTTTGGGATAAAAAAAAGATTCATAGTTATTGCTATTCTTTAAGGACTATCACATATACATATATGATTGCTTGAGATGGAACATGGAAAATGATTAGGACTTAACAGGCTTTAACAGAGTGGAATCTAATCTGGCCCTGTGGTTTGATGAGATCATTTGCTGCATAAAGTGAGGAATGCTTTGTACTGGTACTGTCTCAGAAGAGCTGCATCATGTCAAACAAAAATCTGTCTTATAAATATGGGAGGCAATATTGATAATGTCAAAACTGCTAGCAGCTCTAAGCAAATCGAGGCATAAACACCTGTTATATAGCAGAGGTCAGATGCTCCAGCATTAGGGGAAACAGCAGTCAGTGGGCAAAAGGCAGCATGGCATGAAATCACAGGAGGTCACCTACTCAGATGACGGCTTTGGATGACTATTCACTCAGCATGCTGAAGGATACTGGTTTCCAGAATTTTCTCCATCTCACTAAATCTGACTCAGAATGTCTCTATTGCTATGAACAGCAGGACTTGATCTCAGCATGCACAGGTTGAACTGGGATGGGGTCTGCTTCTTGCCTTACCTTTGTTGGCTACATTGTGATGTTGTTTTTATGGGGGGGGGAAAGGGACTAGTTGTTTCTTTAGATAATGATTTTTATTTTTATTTTTATTATTATTATTATTATTATTATTATTATTATTATTATTATTATTATTATTATTATTGAATTTCTATACCGCCCTTCTCCCTGAGGACTCAGGGCGGTGTACAGCCAGAATGCAAGACAAATATTAAAAAACAATTAAAAGATACATAAATTTGGCCCAATTAAAACTCATTACCAATTAAAACGTTTAAAACATTTAAAACAGTTAAAAATTTCATCTTAAGCCAGCCAGGCTTTTTTAAATAAATGGGTTTTAAGGGCACGACGGAAGGCACTGAGGTCCTGGATTCTCCTTATCTCTGGGGGGAGCTGATTCCAGAGGGTAGGTGCCCCCACAGAGAAGGCTCTCCCCCTGGGGGTCACCAGCCTACACTGTCTGGCTGATGGCACCCTGAGGAGGCCCTCTCTGTGGGAGCGCACGGGTCGATGGGAGGTCGTCGGTAGCAGCAGGCGGTCTCGAAGATAGCTAGGCCCGATGCCATGGAGCGCTTTGAAGGTGATAACCAGCACCTTGAAGCGCACCCGGAAGACCACCGGGAGCCAGTGCAGCTCGCGCAGGAGCAGTGTTACATGGGAGCGCCATGCTGCTCCCATCACTATCCGCGCTGCTGCGTTCTGGACCAGCTGGAGCCTCCGGGTGCTCCTCAAGGGGAGCCCCATGTAGAGAGCGTTGCAGTAGTCAAGGCGAGAGGTGACGAGGGTGTGAGTGACTGTGCACAGGGAATCCCGATCAAGAAAGGGCCGCAATTGGTGAATCAGGAGAACCTGACAAAAGGTCCCCCTGGTTACAGCCGTCAGATGTTCCTCCAAGGACAGCTGCGTATCCAGGAGGACTCCCAGATTGCGAGCCCTCTCTGTGGGGGCCAATGACTCGCCCCCAATAGTCAGTGATGGAGTCAACTGACTATATCGGGATGCCGGGAGCCACAGCCATTCAGTCTTGGAAGGGTTGAGCTTGAGCCTGTTCCTCCCCATCCAGATCCGTACAGCCTCCAGGCACTGGGACATCACTTCAAGGGCATCGTTGGGGTGGCTTGGGGTGGAGATGTACAGCTGGGTGTCATCAGCGTACTGGTGGTATCTCACCCCAAAGCCACGGATGATCTCACCCAGCGGCTTCACATAAATATTGAACAGAAGGGGCGAGAGGACCGATCCCTGCGGCACTCCACAAATGAGAGGCCTCGAGGTCGACCTCTGCCCCCCTGCCAACACAAACTGCGACCGGTCGGAGAGAAAGGAGGAGAACCACCGCAACACGGTGCCTCCCACCCCCAACTCTTCCAGCTGGTGCAGCATGATACTATGGTCGATGGTATCAAAAGCCGCTGAGAGGTCTAATAGGACCAGAACAGAGGAACAACCCCTGTGCCCAGCCCTCCAGAGATCATCAACCAACGCGACCAATGCCGTTTCCGTGCTGTGCCCAGACCTGAAACCCGACTGGAACGGATCTAGATAAGATGTTTCCTCCAGGAATTGCGAAAACTGTCGTGCGACCACACTCTCAACAACCTTCGCCATAAAGCGAATGTTGGAGACAGGACGATAGTTGGCCAATATTGCTGGATCCAGGGATGGCTTCTTGAGGAGAGGCCTCACCACCGCCTCTTTCAAGGCGGTGGGGAAGTAACCCTCACTCAACGAAGCGTTGATAACACCCTGGAGCCAGCCTCGTGTAACCTCCCGGGAAGCCAGTACCAACCAGGAGGGACACGGGTCCAGTAAACATGTGGCCGCACTAAGTCTCCCCAAAATCCTGTCCACATCATCAGGAGTCACAGCATCAAACTCCTCCCAGATAACATTCTCAAGACTATTCCTCATCACCCTGCCCTGATCTACCCAGTCAGAGTCCAAATCCCCCCGGATCTGAGCGATTTTATCATACAGGTATTGTCCGAAATCCTCCGCCCTGCCTTCCAAGGGATCCTCCCGCACTCCCGGATGAAGCAGGGAGCGGGTAACCCTGAACAGGGCGGCCGGACGATTCCCTGATGATGCAATAGAGGCGGAAAAGTAATTAAACTTTGCCGTCTTTATCGCCACTAGGTAGGCCTTAATATGTGACCTTACCCGTGTTCGATCAGATTCAGCGAGACTGGCCCTCCAACCGCTCTCCAGGAGTCTTTTCCGATGCTTCATTTCCCTCAGCTCCTCAGTGAACCAAGAAGCCGCGTGGGATCAGCACCGGGTCAGAGGCCGCAAAGGCACGACTCGGTCCAAGGCCCCACCAGCCGCCTGGTTCCAGGCGGCTACCAGCTCCTCAGCCGAGTCATGTGCTAGAACCTCAGGAAATGGCCCAAGCTCCGTCTGGAACCTCTCAGGATCCATCAGGCACCTGGGGCGGATCCATCTAATTGGATCCGCCTCCCTGCGGTGGGGGGCAGCGGTTCGAAAATCCAGGCGAAGGAGTGAGTGGTCTGTCCATGACAAGGGTTCCACATCTATATCCCCAATAACAAGACCACTCAACCACTGGCCAGAGACAAAAATCAGATCCAGAGTGTGACCTCCCCTGTGAGTAGGGCCATGAACTAACTGGGTCAGGTCCATGGCCGTCATGGAAGCCATGAACTCCCGAGCCATCTCAGACGTTTCACCAACCGATGGCAAGTTGAAATCACCCATGACTAAAAGCCTGGGTGTATCAACTGCCACCGTGGCTATCACGTCGAGTAGCTCAGGTAGGGCTGTTGCCACGCGGCAGGGAGCCAGGTATGTAAGCAACAAGCCCATCTGAACCCCACGACCCCACCTCACAAGGAGGGACTCACATCCGGCTGTCTGAGGCACAGTGGTCTCCCTAGGACCCAGATCCTTGTTAATAATAACCGCCATCCCCCCGCCCCTCCCCTGGGCCCTCGGCTGATGGAATGCTATGAAGCCTGGTGGGCACATTTCAGCCAGAGGGACACCGCCCTCCGGGCCCAACCAGGTCTCCGTAATACCCGCCAGGTCCGCTCCTCCCTCTCGTATAAGATCGTGAATGAGGGGGGCCTTATTTACCACGGACCTAGCGTTGCATAACATCAGCCGAAGGCCCAGATCCTGAGTGTCTAAGCCACCTAGTCTCTGAGAGGAGCCATGGGGACCGGGGCAAGCAATTGCTCTCAAACAGTGAGTGCGAGCCCCCAACACATGATATGGTCCCCTGCTCCCGCCATATCTGCCCCTCCCATCTACCGTGCTGATGGTACAGACCTCATAGGTATCGTCCCCCATCCCTTTCCCAGTCCCTCGACCAGCACCTCCCAAATTTATTTCATTTTTAAGGGATGGAGGTTTTAGGTCTTTAGAGTATTTCTGGGAGGGTAGTACAGACATTTTGTAAAAACCAATACATAAATAAGACTTGATAAAAGTGATATGAGGTAATATTCTCTACTGTTGTCAATACTAAACCCAGTTTAAGCTCTGGGTTTTCTTCAGTGAACATAACCCTGTCATGCTTTCCCTCCATTTCAGTGACCATTCCAGCCCCCTTGCTGGAAGGCCTTGAGTGCCTTTCTGCAACTGCTGGTTATGTGTCACTTATGCCCTTTCCTGGACCAAGAAATCCTGTTCACAGTCATCCATGCTCTAGACACTTCCCATCTTGACTACCATAATATACTCTATATGGGGCTACCCTTGAAAACTGTCCAGAAGCTTCAATTGGTTCAAAATGCAGCAGCCCTCATTGGTTCTCTGCAAGTCTAGATTTGCAGACATGTCACCTCTCTTGCGGGAGCTGCATGGGTTGGCAATTTGCTTGCGGGTCCAATTCAAGGTGCTGGTTGTTGCCTTTCAAGTCATATATGGTTTGGGACCAGATTATTTAAAGGACTTTCATAGAAATAGACTGTTTTTTCCTAGTTATATTTACCTGGCTCACCAGAATATGGAGGCAGGGTATGTTATAGGTCCTCTCTTTAAGGAGGTCTATCCAATGGGATCAAGAGGAAGAGTCTTCTCCTTTCCAGTGGTGCTCCCTCTCTACGGAACATTATTCTCATGGAGATAAGATTGGCCTCCACCTTGGTAGTTTTTAAAAAGGTTCTGAAGACATGGTTTTGCCAGCAGGTTTGGAGACCCCAGGGTGATATGGAATCCATCAAGTGGTTTGTTTGACTGTAGTCACCGGAGGCGGGTGGGTGTTGTATTTGGGGCTTTACTTCTGTAAGCTGCCCAGAGTCACTGTGAATGAATTGGGTGGTCATATAAAAATAAATAAATGAGGAATGCTTGGAGGCTCTCTGCAGATCTTTCTGGTAGTCCCCATAGTGAATTTGTGTTACCTCAGTGAGCTAGAAAAAGCAGACAGATGGATTTAGATGTCAACAGTTGCCTGGAGGGATGTCCTGTCCCTGCCAACCAGCATGTCAAATGAGACAATGTTCTTTCTCCAGGGCGAGCGACATTATTACATCCTCCTAGCTTTTGCTTACCTTAGGTAGTCTTTCTGAAGGGTGACCTTACCCTGCTGATTTTTAAAAACTATACTGAAGAGTACCTCAAGGTTAGCCTCTTTCAGTTCTCCTAAAACCACCCATTCTTCTCTCCCACAAACAAGCACTCATGGCTAGTGAGAATAGTGCTGGGTCCCAATGAGGCTCTGGGTTGCTATCTCTAAGGTCATATGATGTTGCATTAGGTGACTCTTGATGGCCACCTGGCTAGACAGAAACCACCTGCCTACCTGAACCAAAGGTTAACTGCTATTTTGAAATTCTTTGCTAAATAAAAATGAGTATTCTTATGTAAAGTTGTGCATCTGATGACATTGTCTAGTATAGTATTTTAGAGCTGCACATACATAATAGCTACAGTTAACAGAAACTAAAGCTTGCTCTTGAGCTTATTCATACAAACAACCCAGTAGCTATCACAGATTAGTATCTTTCAAATTGGAACATGCTAAAAGAACTTTTCACCATGTTACCATCTTGTTTAGAAATGACAGGGCTGCCAAGTATTTACGCTTTTTGATTGTCAGTATTGTTCTTGCTGGATTATATTTGACATATGTAATTAATGTTTTAAAGGTCTGTCAAGGTAACTTTCAAGATTTAAGACCATGTTGCTTAGAAGGTTTAAGACAAAGGGCATGGACTTTTGGAAAATGCAGGAATATATGTTTATCTGAGAAAAAGAAGAATTGGAGTGCAATCAACTCCCATGCTGACAGTAGACTCCATAAAGGCTTTGGCTTGAATAAAAATGTGGGCTGAAAGCCCAAATACAAAAAGCTGTTTTGTAGCCTCAGCTCATTGTGAAGGAACAAATCATAAAGAAATGGCTGCCATATCTTTGACTGAAAATAAATCAAGATTTCACTACAGCTGATGAATTTGGAATATTGGAACTTGGATGATGACTTGGCACATCAGCTTCAGATGATGAAGGAATACATATGTCTTTCTTGCAAGCCAGTGAAACCATCTAGAGGGCTTAAAGGTAAAGTTTTACTCATGCAAGTACAATAGTTTGGAGTAAATTACAATGAAAAGGCAGGAAAAGAAGTAAATCTTTCTCCAGCTTCATTCCAGTTTCCTCCTTCCTCATGAGAGAAATCTAATCTGAATGTCTACACCTGCTCTCCATTTCACTAAAATTGAAGCTCAAAACTTGGATGCTTCCTACTTATGATGATTATTCTACTTTATGTAACAACTTATCTGACAACAAATTATGCAAACTATTGTGCAAACTTTCAGTTCATGTCCCTGAACTGGCTTAATAAATATTCACAAATACATTTTGAGGCAAGGGTGTATAATCCTGAGCTAGTTCTTCAGTAATTTAACAATATTTGGAGCAAAATTAGATGTGATACGAACAGATACATATAATGGGTTATGGGGATCTCATTTTAATATGAAATGATAAGCAGAAGTGAAAGGAATTATACTCAATTCTCTCTTATCTTACTGTGTTAAATTGAGATAATATTCAATACCTAAACTTCTGTCACTGGTGCGAATACATTTTGGCCGAACTGAATGCTGCTGAGGAGAGAAAATGGTAGGCCGGTATTGGAGTTTGTCTCAATTGAGAACACATAAAATAGTCTGAAATTTCTATTTCAGGTCCAAATTCTAAGACAATTAATGTGGATTGCAGGGACATTCACAGTTCAGGCTGATTATTTGATCAGAAGAGATAGACTCTGTTCTGAGAAAGTTGCTTTCCCCCTCCCCCCTCTCCCCCCGATGTTTCATAGAATGACCATATGAAGGCTATCTAAAAACAGTCCCAAACTACATATGCTAAGTGTGCTTCTTAAAAATTAAAACAAGTTTGACATGATCACTTGCCAGCTCATATGGTAAAGTAAATACACCAAGCTAAATACAATTCCCATCTGACCCAGCCAATATGGTAAATATTTTTTTATTAAATAATAATTTAAAAAATCCTATTCAAGAACTGCCAGTTCCAAAAGAGTCTTAAGAAAAGGGGTGACAGAGAAAAACTCATATGTGAGTGGATATGTGCATCTACATATCACTAGAATACTTTTTATTTTCTCAGATTATTTGTATTTTAAGGTGATGATGGAAGAATGCTATATTTGAAATCACAAGATGAAAAAGTTGAATTTTTATTGCCTTCCTTAATGGTGAGTTATGTTATTTATTATAGTGTGTTTACTGTTTTATTATTTATTCTAAACTAGCTGAATACCCGTGCTCCATTACAAAACTATGTGATCGGGTTTGATAAATAGACATTTACATCTTGAAAATTAATGAGTAGTTATGATTGGCCTCTCCTCTCCCCTTCTCTCCCTCAGGCTTGCCCCACAGAAGCCTCCCCTATCCTATCCCCTGCTTGCTGCTGTGAAAGTAAAACTGAAACTCCTCTCCTCTACTTGTGTTTTGCATTTGGAAGAGATTTCTTTTCAGGTGTGGGGGGTGGGAGTAAAACGCCTTAGCATCAGAGAGTGGTGGGTTTCAAATTTTTTTACTACCAGTTCTGTGGATGTGGCTTGGTGGGCGTGGCATGGCTTGATGGGTATGGCTTGGTGGGTGTGGCAGGGGAAGGATACTGTAAAATCTCCATTCCCACCCCACTCCAGAGGAAGATTACTGCAAAATCCCCATTTCCTTCCAATCAGCTGGGACTTGGGAGACAGAGAATAGATGGGGGCGGGGCCAGTCAGAATTTTTACTACTGGTTCTCCAAACTACTCAAATTTCCACTACTGGTTCTCAAGAACTGGTCAGAACCTGCTGAAACCCACCTCTGCATCAGAGGGCTGTTTGGAAAGTGAAACAGTATTTACTGTGTGTGCAAGAAGGAGACAGGAAGGAGCCGGCCGTGGCTTAGCTCAACTGTTCTGTAGTAAAGCTGCTTGCTGCTGTGAAAGTAAAACTGAAACTCCTCTCCTCTGCTTGTGTTTTGCATTTGGAACATAATTCTTTTCAGGTGGGGAGGGGGAATAGAATTCCTTAGCATCAGAACATGTTAATAATAATATAGGAAATACTAATGCTCTGATGGTCATTTTGAAAAATCCTTTGTTAGTGAGCACCTAGAAGCCAAGAGGAACATACATGACAAATTTCAAGTCTGTAGGCTTTACAGTTCTGGAGTGATGATGCATGAGTGGTATTTCACTTATATAGAGAGAGATTACAACCATGCTTGGGATAAGTATTATGAAGAACAAAATATTAAAAACTTAAATAAAGATGTTTATCCCAACATTCAAAAAGCCACCTCTGAGATAGGTTCCCTTTTAAAGATATGAGACATGAATTTATAGGTGTTAAGGAAAGGACTAGCAATACTGCTAGATCCATATGCCAGCTGTCATTTGCAGTCAGCTTTACAGGTTCATCAACTGGAATAATATTAATGATAACAGCAATAGCAATAATACAGAACAGGAATTGTTATAATGGGCAAGAGTAACAGCCTTTGATGTTAATTGCAAAGACTTGTTCCTGCTGATGTGATAAAACTTATCAGAGCTTTAACACTTTTGAATGGTTCTTTAGTATTACTCCTCATTCAGTAATGTGAGTTACTGCTCTAAATTCTTTTTAAAAAAACATGTAATGTGACTGTTTTAACTAAGGTATAAGCCATTTTCAGACACATTTAGAATTTTTCAGAAATACTATCAGAATGGCATCTGCAACAAGCTGTGATGATGAGGTCCACGCTGACATGTGTGTCATGTTATTATAGCACAAAGAATGCAATTATGTGCTTGCATTATGATGTCTGATAATTCCCTGTGCACACCCATGGACCATCAAACTTCTGTCTGCTAGGGTTTTAGATACGTGTCACAGTATATATCTTTAAACCATTCCTGAAGTAAAAAGTGTTTTTCTCTTTTTACTAAAAGACAAGTATATTATAGGTTAGAAAAAAATTGAAGTAGGATCAAAAGATCCTAAAGGTGTGTTAGCACGGCATAGCATTCATTGAAACAAACCATTAACACATCTCTATATCAAGACTTATGAAAAAAAATTGTTTATCAGGCCTGTCTGTACCCATAAGTAGGAATTTGAGCTGCTTTTTTCAGATAGTTGAAATATATATATTTCTCTACACTTTCCCTAATCTAATTACATACTTAATAATTCATGTCTCATGGACAGCAGAGAATAATGGGCAGATTATCTGAGATAATGCTTTCTTGATTCCCAGACTGTAATCTTTTCTTTCTTTTCCTTTTATCAAAGTATACATGTTGGGGGGTAAATTAATACAGATAAAATCATACTCTCATCTTTTGATATTTTGTTGTATTTTTTTAATTTATTCATTCATCCATTTCCTGTCAATTTTTAGAGGCCTGCTACTAAAGAAACACCTAATGAATAACCCATGTTTCCCTGAAAATAAGACCTTATATATTTTTTGTTATGTATATAGTTTTGGCGGGAGATTTAAACAACAATAGGTCACTTGTGATTGGTCAGCTGCCCAGCTGGCCGGGTATATAAAGAGGGCTGTTTGCCTGTAACTTTGCTGAAGTCTCACTCTACATTAAAGAGCTGTTGTCACTACCTTGCTTCTGCCTCCTCAATCGCCCAACTCAACATTGGTGACAAGGATGGGATTGAGGCACTGAGAAGCAAGCCGAAAAAGAGCTACCTACAGCGGATTCAACCAGGCTGACGAGCTGTACACAACAGGACTACGACGTCTGCGTTCGTACCGCCAAAGCCTTTCGACCCCACCAGAGAGAAGTGGGGGTCGTACATGATCCGGTTCGAGTGTGCCCTGGAAGCCAGCAACATGCAGGGCCTCCCCAGAAACTGAAAGAGGGCCCTGTTCCTAAGCCACTGCAGGCCGGAGGTCTTTGACATGGCGGAGTCACTCTCGGAACCGACACCGGTCCAGACCGTCTCCTGGGAAGTGCTACAAGCCACATTCAAGGCACACTACACCCCGGTACCATCGAAGTTTGTGCAGCACTACGAGCTCTGGCAACGAGTACAGCATGAAGGAGAGCCGATCAGTGTGTACATGGCCTCCCTGCATAAGGCTGCGATGCACTACGAGTACCGGGATCTCGATGACGTGCTCCTAGAGCAACTAATCTGTGGAGTGAGAGATATACGCTTACAGAGAAGGTTGCTCGCGAGACAAAATCTGACTCTACCCATCACTCTTGACGAGGCCAGGGCACATGAGTCATCAACCAAGGCTGCAACGACCAGCTAACCCGAAGGAAACCCTGTGTCAGGTTTCGTCTCCGCTTCTCCTTCTTATGTCAGCACTAGAGTAAATGCAGCTTGAAGTGCTGACACCCTGAGGTCGGCGCCAGTGCACTGAGAATCCACCCAGACCATCAGTGAGGAAGAGTCAGAGGAGGACATCTTCCAAATGGAGAGACAGACATGGGAGCAGAAAGAGCGATGAGGAAGCAGCTCGAGCTGCAGAGGAGCACACCAGAGGCAAACCTGTAAATTCAGGGATGCCATCTGCAGGCGTTGTGAGAAGACGGGGCATCTGGCGAGTGTCTGCAGGGCAAGCCTACCAGTCAACCACAAGACCCAGAACAACTTCAACCAATCAGAGCTGGCGCAGCACAAGCGGGCCAGTAAAGATGGCGACCAGATGAAACGGCGCGAAATTCAAGGCCACGAGACCTGCAGCACCAGGATTGGCCAGGCCAGAGTGACCATCAAGAAGAAGGTCCACACAATGGTCGAGATCGAAGGCCAACCCTGCGAAGTGGAGATTGACACTGGGTAGTCCCTATCCATCATGTCCTGGGTGACCCTAAAGGCCACTCTCCCTAACGTCAAGAAAAGCAGGCTCCAGATTCAATGAATCCGGCTTCGGGACTACCAGGGGAACAGCATTCCTGTCATAGGAGTCGGCACGTTCCAGGTGACCTATGGTGAGTGCCGAAAGGAGCTACCCCTCACTGTGGTCAGCGAGACACTCCCGACCCTCCTAGGGCTGGACTGGTTCAAGGCCCTAGGAATGGGATTCACCGGTGTCCACAGCGCCAGCGGCAGCAACCTGAAGGAGGACCTCATGAAGGGTTCCAGGACGTCTTCGACAATCATCTGGGCAAGTACGTGGGGACCCCTATCTCTTTTAACTTAGACCCTAATGTAGCTCCGATCAGATTAAAAGCTAGATGAGTGCTGTTTGCGCTCAAGCCCAAAATTGACTTGGAACTGGATAAGCTAATCAAGCAAGGGGTGCTAGTCCCAGTAGATCACACCAAGTGGGAGACCACAATAATGACCTCGGTTAAATCAGATGGGTCTGTGCGCACCTGCACAGACTACAAATGCACATTAAATAAGGGTCTTCAGCAGAGTGCATACCCGGTCCCAATTGTGCGTCATTTGCTCCATTTGCTGGGCCCTGGCAAGATCTTTGCAAAACTCAATCTTGCGCAGACGTACCAGCAGCTACCGGTAGATGGTGCTACCACAGAAGCACAGACTATAGTCACCCATAGAGGTGCATTCAAATGCACCAGACTTCAATTTGGAGTCAGCATAGCCCCCGGACTTTTCCAAAGTACCATTGAGCGTCTGTTACAGGGACTGCCAGGGGTCGTGCCCTACTTTGACGATGTACTCATTAGCACAACAGATGAGAAACAGCTAGGGGACAGACTCAGGCGGGTTTTGGCCAAATTGAGAGAGGCTGGACTTCGCGTAAAATGAAATAAGTGCATGATTGCAGTCCCCTCTGTGGACTTCCTGGGCATGACACGGTAGACCATATTCCTGGCAGCTTACTCCTACCAACTTGTCCACCGGGACTGAGTTTGGGACATGCTGACGCCCTCAGCCACTGCCCGCTACTGCATCTCTTAGAAGACCCAACCCCGGAGGCACCAGTTCTCCTTATTGATGTTTTGGACTCGAGGCTTCATACTTCAATGGAAGTAGTGAGAGCCTCAGCTAAAGACCATGTGCTGAGAACTGTCATGAGTTGGGTCATGAGGGGTTGGCCAGCAAAGACTGAGGGCGGGGAATTCAAAGCATTCTTTACTAAAAAAAAAAATGAACTGTCTATGCAAGGGGGTTGTTTGTTATGGGGTGACCGCGTCATTGTGCCCTTATGCTTAAGGAAAAATGTTTTTAAAATGTTACATGAAGGGCACCCTGGAATTGTACGAATGAAGGGTCTAGCTAGGAGCTATGTATGGTGGCCCCAAATGGATAACGACATCACTGAGTGGGTGGGGAAGTGTAACCCCTGTCAAGAGTCCAGGCCAGATCCCCCCACAGCACCAGTCAGGGAATGGAAGCGTCCCCAGGGGCCCTGGTCAAGGATTCACATAGATTTTGCAGGGTCTTTCCACGGCCAAACCTTTATGGTGATCATTGACGCCTTTTCAAAGTGACTTGAGATCATTCTCATGCCATCCATGACTGCCAAAGCAGTCATAAAGGCACTCCGCAAACTCTTTGCCACCCACGGGCTGCCCGACACCCTAGTGTCAGATAACGGGCCCCAATCCACCGCCACCCAGTTCAAGGGGTACTTGGCAGAATTAGGCATTCGGCACGCACTCTCGGCCCCGTTTCATCTGGCCAGTAATGGATTGGCTGAGAGATTTGTAAGAACGGCCAAAGAGGCTGGATGCGGGAGACTGGCAAGCCCGAATAAACAAATTCTTAGCAGTCCAACACCCCACCCCTTGTACAACCACGGGGCGCAGTCCAACTGAACTCCTCATGGGTAGAAAGCTCAGGTGTACCTTGGACCGATTGCACCCCAACTACTCCCTGGCCGGGTTTAGAGGGGTCAACCAGAAGTTACACGGGTTCCAGATAGGAACACCGGTGTTCACTAGGAATTACTCAGAGGGTCCCCTATGGGTGGCCGGAGTGATCTTTGACATAAAGGGGCCCAAATCATACACAGTGGACGTGGGAGATGGAAGGATCTGACGTAGGCACATCAATCAACTTAGAAAGAGGTTGGCCAGACAGCCAGAAATGTACTCAGAAATACCAGGCCCTGACTACCAAAGTTTTCCTACAACAGCTAACTCAAGCCCGAGAAGATCGGAAGACTTAGCTGTGGACTCCGGGATCCAGCGCTGCCCCAGCGAGACACCACTCCCAGCCGAAGAGTCCAACGCTCCCGACAAAATTCAGGAGGTTCCATTGGCGGAGCTGGGAGAAACGAAAGGTCCCTCCAACCGGCTTGACGCCATGCCTCAGACTGAACTGCACAGGTCAACTAGGGCCCGGACATGCCCTGGTCACCTGCATGATTTTGTATGCAAATGTATAGACTAAGTGCCTTCTGGGAGGGGAAGGGTGTTATGTATATAGTTTTGACGGGAGATTTAAACAACAATAGGTCACTTGTGATTGGTCAGCTGCCCGGCTGGCCGGGTATATAAGGAGGGCTCTTTGCCTGTAACTTTTGCTGAAGTCTCACTCTACATTAAAGAACTGTTGTCACTACCTTGCTTCTGCCTCCTCAATCGCCCAACTCAACATTTTTTGAATCCCGAAATAAGTGCTTGGCCTTATTTTTAGGGAGGTCTTATTATTTTGGGTCATGTGGAGCAAGATGGGGCTCCTCTTGCTGTCTCACCTGATTTCCAGCTCTGCGTTTAAATATTTTCGGGGAGGGCTTATTTTCGGGAGGAGGTTTATTTTAGCGCATGCACTCAAAAGCCCTATTGGGCTTATTATCAGGGGATGTCTTATTTTCAGGGAAACAGGATAAAAACTATGTCATCTCAAATATGATGGTCATTTGTAGCTCTGGATTCACTGATAGCCTATTGCCCTGTGCTAGGCAAATAAATATTGGATATTTTCTGTAAGTATTACATTTTGCCAGAAGAATTACATTCAGCCTAATGTCCAAATGCCATTTATTGGGAGATTTTATGTACTCGATTTGGCAGAGTCCTCCATATCAGATGATAGTCTGTCTGTTGCAGTAAAGTAACACATAAGGGAAAAGGTAAGGTTAAACCTCTTTTCTCTTTCATGCCAGTTGTTTATGGGAAGGTGATTTTTTTTAAAAAATGGGGCATAGTGCATATCTAGCCCAGCTACATCCTCTGGATGAGAATTAAGTTCAAGACAACCTATTTAGAAACAGTATCTTCCTCCTTATATTCTATTCGGTTATACGGAACATATTTTGAAAAAAGGTCTGAGAAATCGCAGTCTATTCAGTGCCCTAGAGCAAATTCATTTGAGAATTAATCAGTTGCAGCAAAAACAGCAGTAGATCTCCTGGCACCTTAAAAATTAGAAAATGAATCTTGGGGGAAAAAACCATCCATGGAGTGAAGTCTATTTTAGGAGATGCATGAAGCATATCTTGGTGAACATGCATGACTATACAGTAGAGGGGAGAAAAAGCAAGAAAGATTAGATGGAAATGAAATGCCAAAAATTCAGATTCTGACAATCGCAGTAAACCTTAAGTGTATTCAGAGTAAATCTAGTGATTATGACACCACAGATTTATGTTGTCTTTAACATAGTCAGTGTCCAAATTTAAATATAGTTCCATGACTTAAATTATGGAAACAAGAAAGAATAATAAGGTAAGAAGAAGCTAAGCAAATTGTGCAGAATAAAAAACAGCTGCATAAAAAATAAAAAATAGACCCAAAGTGTTATAAAAGAACTAATAGTACAGAATTCTTAACTGATGAATGATTACAATACTGCATTGTTATGTAATAGCAATAATCATCCTTGCATGTCCTAATTAGTTAATACCTGCCCTGGGATAAAAGTATTTAGCTTACTTTTATCCAGAAATGATAACATGATTATTCATTCAAATGATAACAATTTGATACTGAAATATTTCTTTGAAATTTCTTTGACAGCTCAATGACAGCAGAGCTGTCATAAGACATCAGAAGTGAATTTGCTGAAATTGTGTGTATCATTTCTCAGGGAAAACATTAGAAGTGGGAAACTAAAGAAATTAAAACCAGAAATGATGATTTATCACTTCTTGTCACAAATCCACCTGCAAAAATTCTCATTCATCGCTGATCTTCCAACATTAACTGCTGTTTCTGATCTAAAGAGAATATTGCAATGATGTGTTCTTCCTAAAATAAAAATACCAGCAAAACAGTAATAGGAAAAGTAGCAATAGCAGTATTTTTAATTATAGTCATTTATCAGATATGACATACACAAAAAACAATAAAAATAACATAGAAAATTAAAAATGGTGATAAAATAAAATAGAAAATAATGATTAAAGGGGAAGAGAGAAATTACATTAATCTGATAATATAACATAAATGTATGCTGTTTGACTTTTCACCTCTGGGCCAAGGAGCTCAGATTGAGCATTATTTGATCAACTTGATCATCCTCCTCATCTTCTTCTCAGAAGTGTAATCTGAATAGTTTTCAATATTTGGTGCATATTTTATGGTGTCAGATAAAATCTGAATGTGTGTCTACATAGCTACTAAGCAGAATTTGGCTACAAAAATGTAATATTGGTTTGACGACCTGTTAGGAGGAATATACACCTTATCTTCCCTGACTGGAGAATCTTTTTTCAAAAGGGATAATTAAAATGGCTCGTAAATTCCTTCAGAAATTACAGCATGATAAGACATGGTCTGCATCCTCGTTTGCAAGAAAACACCTCAAGGGCAAAGATGTTATGATACCAACTTTCAATAACAGCTGAAGATCAGGCCTGCCCAGGAAGAACATTCTCCACTGTCTAGCACTTGCCTGCCCTACGTAGTATTTCCACTTCTTAAATCATCTTGGGCCCATAGAGATGATTGGGGTCACTCTAGGTCCAGAGCTTTCTCTTTCATGGTTTTTGTGGCTCAACTCCTATCCTGGTGGTTATAGAGCATCCTAAGAAAGACCATAAAGAAATAATTTTTCCCTGCCATCCAAAGAGAACGGAAGCAATGTTTTCTAAGCAGTGCAACCATGTTAGAAACATAGTTGAGACTCTGAGACTTGCAAAATTGCTCTCAAAGTGTATATTGCATTTTCTCTGCTGAAACAAACTTGGAATAAAGATGGATTTGCACACTGTAAAATAACTGTGCCATTACTTTGATCTTACATAATTTTAGCATGGCAGAGATGTAATGGCATGACAGGCAGTCTCAATCTTCCTAATTTCTTTGTACCTTGAAGTATTTAACTCCTGTTTTTCCCCTTGCCATACAAACCTACTGTAGATATATCTTTCTGCCATTGTTTAAATGTTACATCCATGCCAAAATAGGTATTGTTTAAAACAGAAAATATCGTCCTTGGCAAAAACATTCATTTTTATCATAGAAATTATCCCCAAAGGTGACAATTTTAATTTCTCCCATCTGAATATATTTGTGTTGTGGTCACTGACCAGAATTACAACAAAAACACATTAAAATAAAGTAAAAACAAAACAAAATTAAATACTACAATTGGTGGTGACATCATTAGTGGATTAAAAAAAGCCTGCTTAATTTTACAGGCAGTGTAACAAAAATCAGCTATGCTCAAGGAGGCTGAATTGTACTGATCTGATAACAAGAACTGTACATAAATTTCCCGGCTGTTTTACCAGATAAGGAGTTATAAGGCAGGTCCTTGAGACCTAATAGAGGGCATAATATAGCAGGGAATGAGCTGGAGCTTTAACAGCCCCTTGTTGATGGGGGCATATTCTCAGCTCACACGAGACCTTTTGTATCAGCCCTCACAAAATGCTGTGGATAGATGTCTATGGAGATTCTCAGTCATCCAGGTTGTGGTTGTCCCAAAAGTGCTTTTTCAAGAGGCAACTTGACTTTCTTTGTTTTTCCGTGAAGACATTTCGCTTCTTATCCAAGAAGCTTTCAAGAAGTGGATTGAGAACTGATTGAGAACTTTTGGATAAGAAGTGAAATGTCTTCAGGGAAAAAGAAAGAAAATCCAGTTGCTTCTTGAAAAAGTACTTTTGGGACTGCAATGGACAGTGTTGAGGCATGCTAAAGTTAGTGTCCTTCTGAATTTGGAAACAGTTATGTGGCATAGGTAGGTATCTTACTGACTTCTAAAAAGGGGCTTATTTGCTCAGAAAAACATTCTTAGATGAAGCAGACTGTCCTGTTGGACCTTCCCGGTGTATGACATGCAGTTTAAATGCATGTGTGAACTCTCATAACACATCATTAGGAATGCCTCAATAAAGAAAGAACTCTAACCTGTGAAAAAGAACAGTAACTTTGACCAATGTGCTATGATATAGGTCAATGCACCTGTTTTGGCTTTTGATAACTCCCTCCTTAATACTATATTTGGAATGCAAGGGGGTACCAGGAAGATAGCCCTTAGGAATTTGTCAGAGTTTGCTGGAAAAATCAAATCCAGAAAGCCCACACAGGTAAACTGATTCAGCAGGATTCATTAACTTCTTTATATACATATAACACATGAATAAATGTACAATACCAACAGCAGATTCTTCCAATATAGCAGTTACAAGCAAAACACAAGCAGAGTGCAGCAGACTAGTTTGCCGCTCTCAGCATACACACAGAGCTGAGCCACACCCAGCCTCCAAAACTGTTTCAGTTTCTAAACAGTCCCCATTGGCTGATTTAGTTGCTATGTCTATTCATTGGCTGACCTTGTTACCATGTCTTCCCAGTCATGAATATTCTGACAGAATTTAGATTGCACCTTTCCAGAGGAGTAAAGAAAGTATAAGGTCATAGCTGGGCACCAGAGCAATTGTGCATGAGCCTTAGGTAAATATAGCTTCACTGCTGCTGGGATATACTGTGGATATACTATATCCTCTGGTGAAGTGAAAAAATTGAATTGCAGCCGTTGTTTTTTTGAACATTTTGTATGACGGAATTTTGGTGTACACTGCATTGGTGGAAGCATGAAAAACTATGCCCAAGTATTTAAAATATTTCACTTGTTCAGTACTCTGACAATTTATCCTTCAGATTTGCAGTTTAGATCTCTTTGCAATGATCAGGATGTTAGTATTTCTATACTTGATTTCAAATGCTTTCTCAGAATAGTAATTGGCCAGAGCTTATTTAAGTCCAATTAACCTTTGTGAAATAAGTACTATGTCACCTGTATATAATAAAGTTGCAGTGTCTGTTTGCTAGTTTTGGGGTGGTGGCAATGCTCTAATTAATTTATTTTGGCCACAAGTGGATTTATGTGCAGATTAAATAGCAGGGGAAATAAAATATCTCCTGCCTCCTTCCTCTGTAAGTTGGAATCTCATTAGTGTGATGGCCTTGCATACTACATCAAACTTTGATTCTAGAATTCTTATAAAGATTATGCATAAGCAACAGTAACCATCTATCAGTGGTAGTATTCAGAAGCTTAGACCATAGCCTTGCTCTGGGAACTAGATCTAAAATCAATAAATACAATATATAATATTGAACCTGTTATACATGTGTATTATTTGGCCAGGTGTTGAAGTATAAAGGCAACTCCATAGATAGAATGTCTGGTCCTGAAGCCTGCTTGCTTGTCTGCCAATATATATTCTTGGTCAATCCAGTCAACTAATTTGTTGTGTAAATGTCTGGCATAGAGCTTGCTTATCATACTTAAAATGCTAATAGAACAATAATTAGCAGGCACTTCTTGGGTTCCCTTTTATAAATCGCCACTATGATAGCTAGGCCCCAGTCTTCTGGGATTTTCACAAGTATAAGTAAAGAAAGCAAAAAGAGGGCTCCACCATTCCAAATTATTGTGTAATATTTTGGGAATAGGTCATTGCCTGACGTTTTGCCAGGTTTTGGCTAATTTATAAGCATCTTTATGTCAGCATTTGAGACTGGCAATAACTAGGAAACAGGTTAGCATTAAGATTTAAATTAAATTTAGGAGAGGCTTCTTGTGAATATAATGCTCTAAAATGGTCCTTCCACACAAATGCAGGTAAGAGGTGGGGAATTGAGGGCCTTGTCAATTGGATGGGAAGTTACTAGGCGGAATAGGATCTTTGGTTTGAGATGCTGTTCTCAGCTGCTGCCAAGAAGCTCTAATGAATTCTTTTTTCTTTTTTGCACTGTTTGTTCAGGGACATAAAGTTCTGGATGGGGTGTTCAGCTCAGTTCTCTTTCTATAATTTGAATTTCCTAATCAGTTTACCTCTGAGAGGGATAAGACAGCCCCCATGTTTACTTCTTCTTTGATACTTGGGTGGAGGGTTTTGGCTGGAATAACTGAATCAATTGGGTGAATGTCTGCAGAAAGGAATTCCCAGACATGCTTTTATCTACAGTAGAATGGAGTTGCAATGCTGCTTCAAACAAAGGCAATGAGACATTTGCTCAGTGAATTGCTGAATCCATCTGGCACAGACCAGCACTCGCTCCAGGTGCACTTCCAAAATTGGAGTAGATTCTGTTTCAATAAAGCAATTATTGAATGATTTTACAACTGTGATACCTGGAAAGTGGACATTATCAGGTAAATTGTATAGATAATTTTTTTTTGTATAAGACTAATTAAATTCCATAAGATTAAAGCGTAATCAATCAGGGAAAGTTTTCAGCCAACCAAGTGGAAGAATTCACAAGGGAAATCACTACTGATAGATCCATTCAATAGATATAAATTTTGTTTGTTAATTGTTTGTAATCAACACAGCCCCTTGTAATCCTCTTCTGAATCTTTAAATTGCCGGGTTTATAAAGGGGGATTGTAACTAGTTCTAGGGACAATTGATGGAACTGAGTAAAAAGTGCAGGGTGTGGGGGGATGAAAGAGAGCTGGAAAGACTGGGCTGGGCTATGGAAAAAGTATTTGCATGTTGAATCAGAGAAAGAAAGATGTAAAAGATAATCCCAGCTCCCCCCTCCTTTTTTTTAACCATTGATGGCTGGAAGGTTAAAGCAAACAGCTTAAATTTGGATTTCAACTTCTAAGGTGTTTTTTTTGGCAAGGACAGGGAGCCCAGAACAGAAGAATTCCAGCATCCTTTCAAATCTGTAAGGAATTTTGATTCCCCCTTTTTCTGCTCTGTCCAGGCTTAAAGGGATGGATTCCCATATTGGAGGTGCAGAAGTTGGCTTCTGGTGCCAAGGAATTGGACAGCCATTTGTCTGGGATGGTATAAGGACTTCTGCCTTAGGCAGGGGGTAGAACTAGAAGACCTCCAAGGGCCCTGCTAGCTGTATGATTCTATGATTTGTCTCCACCTTTGTGTTTAGCTTCCAGAAATTATTACACAAATTATTAAATCCTAAAGGTACTTAATGCTTTGCATTTGGTCCCTAAGCTGTTAAATTGAAACCTATTTTAAAAAGGTGGAAGATAGACATTGATCAATAGTAACATAGCATTATTAAATGTTAGCAGCACAGAAATTGCATAGCACACCATTGGGTTTAACTGTATAATGTCTAAATGTAGCTTAGTTGAAATGTATAAGCCATCACACAACCTACCTTGTCCTGCTCCAGGAGCTGCTGCAAGTGATAAAGAGTCACACGCTTACTTATAAACAAGTTGTCATCTAGCCAGGTTATTTGAAGTAGGACAACGTCAAATTCAGCAACCTAATTCAAATAAGCAGAGTCTGTGGATTTAGCATTACAGCCTGCAATATCCCATGAATGAATTGTTAGTGTTTTAGAGATATCCAAATGACAATCCCAGTCCTCAATAGTAGCCATAGTAAAAGGCAGATCTTCAAGAATGGTGCAACATACTGTAAGTTGGTCCATATTGTTTGATTGAGATCAACTGTTGGTATATCAGAAAAGGCAATTCCAGAGATGGAATGAGACCCAAAGCCAGACATCTGTCTCTACATAATTGCTAATTGCTGGGATAAGAATTCTTCTCCTTTATCAGTTTGATCTTCAGCATCCTCATCCAGCCTCCACAATGATTCATGGGTATTTTGGCTGGAGAAACAATTGGTGTTAAAAGCAGGGCTGGATCCAATGTAGGCAAGAAATGAGCCTTTTTCTTGGTGTATATAAGCATTTCGTCAAGCTATAGAATATCAAGGACTGGGTTAGGCATTAAAAGTTCTCCGTTGGTGGTCTGTGTGCCTGGGCTTTTGGAGGTTCTGGCAGCTTTAGCAATTTGCTGATTGAGTTTATTGCCACAGTCCTGAAAACATGGTAAGACCAGATTAATTAATGGTTTTGATATGGAGCAGATTGTTACAAATGTTTTTTCTTAGTTTATCCAATCTCTTTGTGGTGTCTCTTATTCTGAATCTGGCACTGCACCAAATGAGTCAATCAACATTACTTCCAGTGAGTCCTGGGCATACTCTGTCACTTAAAATAATGCAGTTTGTTGAACAGAGTGCTTTTTTCTCTGTTCCCTTTATTACTGGAAATCTGCTGAGTGATCTGATTGGTCTATAATTAATAATTGATCTTTTCTCTGATCTTTTTCTGTTTGAGAGTTAAACCCTCCACAGTTATTTCTAGTAGATTTGGGAGTGGGGTCACCTCTAAATTCCACTTTAGCTGGTGTTGCTTGTTGGTTTGAGCACCAGGTATCCTTACAGCATCTGCTGTTTTATGTAGGTGACTCTCAGTATATTTTAAAAAGGACTCTTTTAGTAGTCCAATGTTAAAACCATTTTCCCCATCAATTCCTTTTGCTTTTCAATGTTGGTGTTCTTTGAGGGTGAAGATTCATTCTCCAAAGGTGAGTTTCCAGACGATTTGTTATCAGGCTAGGTAACATCTTCAGCGGAGTTTACCCTAAACTCTGCTGAAGATGTTACATAGCCTGGTAATGAAACGTTTGGAAACCAACCAACAAGCTCGGAGAATAAACCTTCACCCTTATCCTATACCTGAGCTACAGATATTCACCATTATTGCTTGTATACTTTGTTAACATCATCTTTGTTTGCTAATTTTAAAACCAGTTAATAACCCAAAGTCCATTACTTTTTTCCATTAATATCTCTGTTCCTTCCAGAGGATCTTCCAAGATTATTACTAGGTCATCCACAAACATCTGTAATTTATAAGGTTCTCTTTTAATTTTCTCTCCAACGGTTTCTCATCTTGCTTTATATCTCTATTCAATATTTTAAAAGCTAAAATAAATAGCAATAGTGACAATCTTTGTCATTCTTTGTCTAATCCTTTTCTGTATCTCATGAGGTTTTGTTAATTCCCAATTCAATTTGTACCTTTTGAGAAGTGTAAATTGATTTTACACATTTAATAATATTCTCACCAAAGTCCACATTCTCCAAAATTTTAAACAAGAACATCCAATTCAAATTATCAAAGGCCTTTTCTGCATCAAGAAAAATCAATGGTGCTTGTTTTTCATTATGTTGTTTTGAGTATTCCAAAGTATTCAATACATTTCCAATATTGTGCCTCAGCTGCATTTTATATAAAACTCCCACTCTGATATTTTGAATAAAGTTCTGTAAAACCAGTTGCATTCTCTGAGATAAAATCATTCTAAATGGTGATGTCAAATCTTGATCTTCTTTAGGTAGTAATGATAGATTAGCTTCCATTCAACCATCCAGTACCATTCCAGTCTCTAAACTAGAGCTCATGTGTTGCAATGTTTGTAATAATTTGTGTTCAAAAGAAGCTGTAAAATATCTGTTTAGATGGTTTCCATATTTTAACTATTTTTATAGCTCCACAAACTCCACTTATTGTTATAGGTCCATTATTAATTGTAATCATCAGCAATTTTTGTTTCTTTAAAGATTTATCAACCTTTGCTAGGGAAATTTGTTCTTCTTTATTTCCTTGGTTTATTTGCAATTTCATTTTTTTCTTTGTTTTGCATATTTCATCCAGGCCACTTGTGACATTTAATCTAAATGTGCATTTCTCCATCAAGATGAATAGAACATTATCCTTATGGAATTGAAATATTTGACCTATTCTAGTTGTTTACTATTTTTTTTTATTGGAAAAATTTTACAATTACATTTTCTCCCCATTTCCCCCCCCGTCCCTCCCTAACCTCCCTAACCTCCCTACCCAACCCTCCCTAACCCCCCGTAACCCACCCCTCCCCCGGACTTCCACAGAATATAATCCAAATCAATATCCCCTTTTTATAAAACTTGAACCCCTCCACCCCCAATATATTTTTTCATCTTCACAAAATTCAAATATTTCTATCTTTATATAATACTTTCAGTTAAAAAGTATCTGATACTTCCTAGTTTGAGATTTGTTCTGCACATAATCTATCCACTTTTTCCACTCCCATTCATAAGTCTCTTGTGAGCGATCTTTTAAATATGCTGAAATCTTCGCCATCTCTGCAAAGCTGGCCATCTTCAAAGTCCATTCCTCAATAGTGGGCATAACTTCATTTTTCCAGCATTGACCTATCAGTAATCTCGCTGCTGTTATCATATACAATATCAACTTTATTTCACCCAATGTAAAACCCTTAACTATACCCAATAAAAACAATTGTGGAGAAAATTGAATTTTTTTCTTCAAAACATTCTGCATGACCCACCAAATTTTTATCCAAAAAGCCTTCACTTTCTTACAAGTCCACCAGACATGATAATATGTAGCATCTAAGCAGTCACATCTCCAACATTTTGGTTGAACATTAGGGTACATATGTCATAAGTAAATGCCTTATTCTATAACAAAGGATATGTATATATGTGCAGGGTATTAAGAGTTAATTTATTCCTCCTCCATTAATGTATTCATATGTAATCACCCCCATCCTTGACTCCTCCCCTTTGATATAAATAGAGAGTGCATACACCTCCTCCTTGCTTCTCACTGTAATCTGACAGAACAAGTAGAATGCCTATTATGAATAAACACTTCTTTAATTAATAAGATAACTTCTGATTTCATTATTGAGTCTGATCCTCAAAATATCGCAACAAACTGGTAGCAGAGGATGGTTGAACTGACTCAATAAAATTCAACATGCCTAAGAAAGAAAACCTCAAGAATAAAAAAGAAAGACCCAATACCAGGGCAAATGATAAAGAAACAAAAACAGATCAAGAAATGATCGACGAACCAATAAATACAACAATCAAAGAATCTGAAGATAACACCACAGACATCGAAGAAACAGCAGATGAAACCGACAACCAAGAAGAGAACGAAATAAAAGACAAAGACCTCAGATCGGAGATACTGAGGCTAATAAAAAGTCAAAAAGATGACCACAAACTCATCGCGGAACTCCGAGGCTTCTTGGAAGAAAACGGAGCAGCGAGAGAAAAAGACATTGAAAAAGCCAAACCCGAAAATACAAAAATGGTGAGCGAACCTGCAACGAAAGAAAAAATGACCAGAAGCAAGACCAGAGATCCCGCTCAGAATTTTGAAAGGCAGCCATCTTTTTTTCAACCAGCCACAGAAATGAACACGGCTGAACCAATCAGAATGCACCACTCAAAAACTCTGGCACGAAAAAACACAAAAAATAACAAAAAATATATTTATTCTTCTGAAGAGTCAGAAACAGATACAGAAGAATCATCCACCGAACTAGAAATCGAAACGCCCATGAGAAAACTATTTAAAACATTTGGCACAAATCTAACAATTACAAAAGAATCGATGGAAGCCGATAATACAAAAATACAAAAGAGACGAAGAAATAAACAGACACCTCAGAGCCTGCACGACTCGATCCGGACAACGATGATGACGACGCCCGAACCCAGAGGGCCCTGCGAACTTTCCCCCACGCCGCAAACGATCCAAAGAACAAAGTACCCCAAGCAAGAAAGCTCCAAAGAGAAAAGACGAGCCACAGCTGCCAGCAGAACACCCAAGATCGAGCCGGAGACCGAATCATCAGAAGGAGAGCACTACGAGGGAGCTACAGCAAAGAGAACCTCTCCCAGCGGCTTCAGCAGAGAAATGACCAACGCGCATGCGCAGATGAACACAGAGAACTACAATGAACTTTATGAAGAAGGAGAACCTCTCAAGCTCATCAACAGAATACCCACACCATTCTGCAATTTTCAACATCTACAGGACCATGGACTACCCACAGTTGTAAGTAGTGGGAATAATAATATTGGGAATCTACCTAGTGATTTCCCAAAACTTAGAATTGATGGCATCAACTTACAGGAATGGTGTCAACAAATTCAGGTTGTCTTTATGAAAGAAAACTTATTATTTTTTATAACTAATCCTCCCAAAAGACCTTGGACTCTAAAAATGGACTGCCTGCATCACAGAGCATTCTATTTAATAATTTCTAGCATATCACCTGCCATGTACTACAGTATTAAGCATAATCTTACTGTTTCAGAAATAATTCAATGCATGTTTAAATTGTTTCATAGTGAAAGTGTAGCAACAACCACTAGAATGTCTAAAGATTTCTTTTCAGCCAAATTAAGATCTGGAACTACCATAAGCGAACATTTAATATCCTTAAACAAAATCAGAGCAGAATTACACCTAAGAGGAGAAATAATATCAGAACAGACAATGAAAAGCGTTATCCTTAACTCATTAGATTCATCATGGGATAACTACATATCACACTTAGATTCAATCAATCTAGGATACTTATCCATAGAAAGTCTGTCAAATAAGTTAATAGCTGAAGACAATCTGAGGAAAAGTCGATACAATGCATACACAGAACACAGACAAGCAAAAAGAGTAGCCTTCCAAGAGAATCATCAAAAAACAATTGAATGTTACAATTGTGGATCCAGAAAACACTCTAAGGGAGATTGCCCCATGTTTCATAGGGAAAGACAAAACCGTGATTATAGGGGTAGGTATCAAGACAGGCAATCATCTATTGATAGATACAGATATAGGGACTCCCCAAACTACAGAGAACGCAGAAAGGATAGAGATAATTCAAGGGATAGAAAATCAGGATCATTAAATGGATTAGATAAACATAACGATGTCATCATACAAAAATCAAAAAATAATGTTTGGCTCATAGATTCAGGGGCGACTAATCATACAACAAATAACAAGAAAATACTGTCTTCATTCACAGATGATAAATTTATGATAAGAGTAGCCAATCAAGAAAATGTTCAGGTCATAGGGAAAGGAAATGTAAATATACCTGGTTTAGGTAAAATAGAGGGGGTATTATTGATACCAGAAATATCACATAACATACTTAGTGCAGTGAAATTAAGCCAAGATTTCAACATAAATATAATCTTCTCTGGGGGAAAAGCAATACTAGAAAAAGATGGGACTAAATTGAATAGTGTAATTATCAAAGGGGGCCTACCCTTTCTTGTAACAGAAGATAAATGGTTGCATAACATTGATGCAAACACTGATGACGACATTAACATAGACAGTGAACATAGTAACAACAATGACAATGAAGAACCCAAAACACACTATAATCACAAAGACACACCCACTAGTGATACACACAATAACAGAAGGCCCAATATAGGAAAACCAATTCATGATGAATGTGCACACATGTTGCATAGAAAATTGGGACATGCAAGTTTCCCTGTAATACAAAAAATGATTGAACATGCTGAAGGCGTTAAAATAAAAGATTGTAAAAACTATTTGGAATGCTCAGTATGTAAATCCTCAAAACTCAGAACTAACCCAAAACCAAAGAAGGCAACAAGAACCTCTAACCAAATTTTTGATCTGGTACATATGGATCTGGTTGGTCCATTAACACCATCCATCACATACAAAAAAAAAAATATTTCCTAACTATTGTAGACGACTATAGCCGTTATGGATTTGTTTATACTTTAAAACACAAAGATGAAACTCTCCAAAAATTCAAAGAATTTTACAAACGTGTAGAAACACAACACGATATCAAAATAAAACAAATCATGACAGATAGGGGATCCGAATTCATGTCAAAAGAATTCTCACAATGGATAAAAGACAAAGGAATGCTACACTTCACGACTAGCCCATTTTCTGCTTTTCAGAATGGTACAGCAGAACGAAAGAACTCGACACTGCAAACCATGATTAGATGTACATTAGAAGATGCTGGTTTAGGAAAACAATTCTGGTCAGAAGCATTATTATATTCAAACTATACCCAAAATAGGACCTGGTCTAGCATTTTAAATAAAACACCATACGAAGTGATGTACAATAGGAAACCAAAAATATCACACATGCACATATTTGGGGTTACAGCAGACGTACACATACCAAAACAATTAAGACGTAAGGGAGATAACGTATCCAGAAGACTCAGATTCATGGGATATGAAACAGGCACAAAAGGATATAGATTCATTGACAGTAATAACAAATTCATAGTCTCAAGAACAGCAGTGTTTCATGAACAGGCCAACTGGTCTAAGATACATCTTAACGAGATAATCCAAAATACAAAACCAAATATTGAACAACAAGATAGAATAGAAAGAGAGAAACATGAACATAACACACATAATGACAAAAATAAAACATGGACAGATAACCATACCAGGATAAAAACAGATTCATTAACCAAAAAGGAAGCAAGATATCTACACGATAATGAGAGCATACCAAAAAGAACAATCAGGTGTAACAGAAAACAATTACCTAATAAATATAAGGATTATGTAATGTGTGTGAATGACGAGATACCAACACCTAACACATACGAGGAAGTGTTAAAACTTCCCATGGAAGAAAGAGAAAAATGGGAATTATCCATAACAAGAGAAATAAACATCTTACGTGAATTAGGTGTATTCACACCAGTCCCTGCACCTAAGGACAAGACAATTATAGGCACCAGATGGATATTCAAAATTAAAGATTTAGAAGAAGGTAATAAATTATATAAAGCTAGATTAGTCGCACAAGGTTATGCTCAAAAATATCCTGAAGATTACACTGACACATACTCTCCCACCGTAAGAACTGAAAGTGTTAAGACAGCTTTAGTCATAGCGGCTATACTCAACCTTGATGTCTTCCAATATGACGTACAGACTGCATACTTACATGCAAAACTCGATAAAGAGATATATGTAAGGGCACCTCATAGTCAATGTACAAACAGAGATGAGACCTGGTTACTTAACAAAAGCTTGTACGGATTAAAACAATCCGGCAAGCGTTGGTATGAATGTCTAGTCAGTGTGCTTAAAAATATGGATTTCAAAGCCACAACTGCAGACAATTGCTTTTTTGTTAAAAAGGAAGGCGAATCATTAGAATTTGTGTTAATCTATGTGGATGATATTTTGTATATAGGCAAACATAAAGAAAAGAAAGACTTATTTGTATCCAAGCTAAGTGAACATTTCTCTTTAAAGTCGCTAGGAAGGGTAAACAAATACCTTGGAGTTCAAATCAATAAGACAAGAAAGGGATTCAAATTATCTCAGAGAGATAAAATTATAGAACTTCTGGAAAAATGCAATTTAAGAGATGCCAAACCTTGTGATACTCCTATGCAGACTGATTTTCTAAGGAATATGGATGAATCTTCACCTGAATTCGAAAACAATACATTGTATAGATCAATTATTGGTTCCCTCTTGTATATATCTAATTGGACCAGGCCTGATATAGCTCTGCCACTTAATTTATTATCTAGACATGTAAGTAAGCCACTTATGTATCATTGGGAAGCAGTTAAATGAATACTAAGATATCTAAAGCACAGCATAGATTTCTGCCTACTCTTAGAACCCAATAATATTAAAGAACCTATCATCACCAGTTACGCTGATGCAGACTGGGCAGGTGACACCAAATGCAGAAAGAGCACCTCAGGTTATGTATTCTTTTTAAATGGTTGCCCAATATTTTGGTACACTGGGAAGCAAGATTTAGTAGCGACTTCCACAACAGAGGCAGAATACGTCTGTTTATCTAAAGCCTCAAATAATTTAGTGTGGTTTAATGATTTATTATCTGATATTTGGAAAAACCCAATACTACCATTTGTCATACATGAAGATAATAAGGCAGCTATAGAAATATCAAGATCTGACGCCATTGGTCAAAGGTCCAGGCATATAGATATCAAATTTAAACACGTCAGACAATTATCTCAGGATGGATTCATTAAAGCAATCCACTGCGAAACCTCAGAACAAATAGCTGATATATTAACTAAACCTTTACCTTCTAAACAACACAAATACTTGACCTCAAAATTACAAGTATTATATAGTTCTGAATCCGAATGCAATCATTGTTATATATCGAATCGGCATTTAGAGGGGGATTTGTCATAAGTAAATGCCTTATTCTATAACAAAGGATATGTATATATGTACAGGGTATTAAGAGTTAATTTATTCCTCCTCCATTAATGTATTCATATGTAATCACCCCCATCCTTGACTCCTCCCCTTTGATATAAATAGAGAGTGCATACACCTCCTCCTTGCTTCTCACTGTAATCTGACAGAACAAGTAGAATGCCTATTATGAATAAACACTTCTTTAATTAATAAGATAACTTCTGATTTCATTATTGAGTCTGATCCTCAAAATATCGCAACAACATACACAACAATTTCTTAGGATCTAAATGCCATCTATAAAACATTTTATAAAAATTTTCCCTCAAATTCTGCGACTGTGTAAATTTAACATTCTGAACCCAAATTTTTTCCCATGTTTCCAAAATCACTGGTTCTGCAAAATTTTGTTCCCACTTAATCATACAATCTTTAACCAATTCAGTTTCTGAATCCCTTTCTTACAAAACATTGTAAAGCCTTTTAATATGCATTGGACCTTTCTCTTTTATATTTCTAACCAGTTCTTCCTCATGCAACATTATACCAATTTTTTGGTCCTCTTTCCATCTCAGTTGAAGTTGATTATACTGTAACCAAGTTAGATTAATCCCTTCATCCAACAGTGTTTCTAATGTCTTCAGTTGCCATCTGCCCGCATCTGTAAAAAGAACTTCTTTATATAAACCCCCCCTCCCCGAGTGACATTATATTTGTATTCCACATGATATGACCAAGATCCAGCCATAGTGGTATTTTGTAATCCCATTTGAGTCGGTGCTTCTTCCAAACTCTCATCAAGGAGTCTCTGAGTATATGGCTTTTAAATACTTTATCCACTTTGTTTTCATAAAATAAGTAAGCATGCCAACCAAATTCAAGATCAAAGCTTTCTATATTCAGTATTCCAGTCTTTTTCCTTCCAAACCAATCGCTTGCTTGAGTCAGAGCTGCTACTTCATAATATAACTGTAGGTTTGGGAGTTTAAGACCTCCCCTTTCTGGAACATCTTGCATAATTTTCAATTTCACTCTCGGTTTTTTCTCGTTCCAGACAAACTTATTCAGTCCACTTTGCCATTCTTTCAATTGTTTATCACTTTTAAGCACCAGAATCATTTGAAACAAAAAAAGAAATCTTGGCAAAATGTTCATCTTAACTGCTGCTATTCTTCCAAGTAAAGACAGCTGCAGTTTTTTCTAAGTCTGCATATCTTTCTGTACATCTCGCCACAACACCTCATAATTATTTTGAAACAATTTCATATTTGATTCTGCAACCTGAACTCCTAGATATTTAACCTTTGGTACAATCTCAAAACCTGCCCTCCTTTCAAGTTCGTGTTTTCGATCTTGTGTCATATTTTTAACTATCATCTTAGTTTTTTTCTGGTTCAGTCTAAATCCTGATACTGTACCATAGTCTTTTATAATGTCTTTCATCTGGATTATTGATTCCATCGGCTGTGTTAGGGTAACAATCAGATCATCTGCAAATGCCCTTATTCTGTAGTCCTCTTGCCTTATCACTATTCCTTTCAAGGTACTCGAGTCACGTATTGTATTCAACAAGACTTCTAGTATTAAAATAAATAACAGTGGGGATAACGGACAACCTTGTCTTGTTCCTTTCTCAATATTAAAATCTGTTGTCAAACTTCCATTAATAATAATCTGTGCCTTTTGTTCTTGATAAATTGCTGAAACCGCCTGTATAAATTGATCCCCAAAGTCCATCTTTTTTAAAGTCTTTAATAGAAAATTCCAATCCACTCTATCAAAGGCCTTCTCCGCATCCAGGAAAACCAGCACTGCAGGGATCTGTTTATTCTTCTCAAGATATTCCAATAAATCTATAACTTGCCTTACATTGTCCTTCATATATCTGCCTACTAAGCATTTGAAATTGATCTTTCAGAAGTTTTATAGCACCACGTATTCTTTCATCTGTTGGGTTTTTAATAAGTAACTGTTCTTTGTTCTTTATTTCTGCTTCCATTTCAGATCTTTTCTTTTGGCGATTCAGTTTATGTTTAGAGTTCATATGAATGAGTACCCCTCTCATATACGCTTTACTCGCATCCCACACGATTTCAATCGGGGTACCCTTATTCAAATTCATTTCAAAAAATTCTTTCATCTGCTTTTTAAGTTCATTATATTTCTTTCATATCTAAACAAATTTTCATTTAATCTCCATGATCTTCTCTCAATCTTTCCCATCTCAATTTCTATCCATACTGGGCTGTGGTCGGTTAGAGTTCTTGGAAAAATCTTTGTTCTTTTTGTCTTGACAAGTAAATCATCTGATAATAAAATAAAGTCAATCCTAAAAAAAGATCTATGTCTATCAGAAAAAAAAGTAAAGTCCAATTCTTTTGGATTATGTATTCTCCAAATATCTTTTAATTCCAAATCTTCTTTCATGTCAAAAAAAGTCTGTGGTAGTCTAATCCTTGACTTCGCCAAACTCTTTATCTATTTTAGAGTCAATTACTCCATTCCAATCTCCCATGATTAAAATAGATCTATAATCCCATTGCAGTATTTTGGTATGCAAAGTTTTGTAAAAATGATCCTGTTGTTGATTGGGAGCATAAATTCCGATCACTAGAATTTGGCCACTTACTGTGTGCAGTTCAATTGCTATGAACCTGCCTCCTTCATCTGCTTCTATAATTTTAGCTGACAGTCTTTTATTTATATAAATAACCACACCATTCTTTTTTTCCAAATTTGAGGCTATGAAGTGTGTTCCTAGTTTTGAATTTATCAAGTATTTTTGATCTTGTGTTCTGACATGAGTTTCTTGTAGGCAAATTATATCATTATTAAATTGTCTCAAATATGTGAATAATTTCTTCCTTTTCTGTGGTGAATTTAGTCCATTCACATTCCAAGATAGAAACTTAATCGTCATGTAGACTTTTTTGAAGCGACGAGCAGAATTGCCGAATATCTTCCGAAGTCTTCAACTTTGCTCCCCCCATGGCTTCGCATTCTTGTGTAGTACTCTTGACTCCCTTCTTATATTGTTGTGCCTTAGGTCTTTCCTGTTGTTGCTTTTCTTTAAGTTGCTTAGAAATTGCTCGAGTTACACACTGGTCTTTAGCTTCAGCCATCCAGACTAGGTCCAAAGCCACATCTCTTGTAGTCAGAATCGGAGAAGACTCTAACAGGGGCTCCTCCAGAAAACCTCCTACAGCACCCTGCATTTCCGCTGCCTCTGGTTCCACCTGCTTAAGCTCCTCTTCCATCTCTTGCTGAAGTTGCTTCTCCTTGTCACTCTCCTTTATCTCCAACACGGTGGATGTACGTGGTGATGGTGATCTCTCTTTAAGAACAGTAGAGTAGAATTGTTCCGCCTTCTCAACAGTGTTTAATCGATGTCTTTCTCCATTGTACCTCAAAATTATGCCAGTTGGGGCATCCCACCGGAATGGAATTTGTTGTTTTTTTAATTCATTCACTAAAAATCCAAAATCTTTTCTATCTTTTAACATCTTAGGTGGTAATTCTTTATAGACTCCAATCTGAGCTCCCTCCACTTGCACAGCAGAGAGAAAAGACTTTTGCAGAATATCATTTCTCATTCTTCTATCTGTAAAATATATCACCACATCTCTAGGCAGTTGTCTTTGTCTGGCCACCCACGAATTCACTCTGTAAATTTTGTCTATTTTGTAAAAAATCTCTTCAGGGTTAATTTTTAACAGCACAGCCAGAGCATCAGCACAAATCTGTCTCAAGTCTTGTCTATCATTCTCTTTAATACTTCTAAGCCTTATGGCAAATTCCATGGATCTGAACTGCATCATCGTAATTTCGTTCTCAACTCTCTGCATTTTATTATCAGCATCAGAAATTTTATAATCAGTATCCTTCATTTTAACATTCATTTCTGATTTAAATTCTTCCAGCTTAGAATCCGTTCGGATAATTGCTTCTGATAGACCAGACACCACAGTCATTAATATATTAGTCACCTTGTCATATTTCTCTTGCACCACCTTTTTAATTTCATTAATTTCCTGCTTAATTTCCTGTTGTGACTTTTGAAATTTATCATCCAGAGCCTGAGTAATGAAATCTTTTAAACTTTCAACATCAAAATCTTTTTTCTGACTCTGCTGGCTGGGAGGCTGCTGCTGCTCAGGTTTACGTGTGGGGGATTCCCCCCACTGCTGCCTTTCCTTCCTGTTTAGGCTTGGAAGCCATTCTGCCACGTAGACTGGCTTTTCTGAAAAAGGAGATCCTTTTTCCTTTTCCACCACCACAAAGTCCTCTAAAAAAATCCCCCAGGTTTAATCAAATTGGGGATAGGATTTAAATTGAAGCAAGCTCAGGCTTATTTTAAAAAAAAAAATCCTCTTTTCTTTTTCCTCCTTGTTACGGACAGCACAACTTTGTAGCTAGTTGAAGTAACATTAGAAATCCACTCTCACTTTCAGCTTGTTAACGCTGAAGCCGGGCGCCATTTTCAAGCTGCTCTCACTCACTCAGGCTTGTACTTTAAATCACAGGTTCACAGAAATAATAATACTTGCAGTTTCGAGGTTTGGAGGTTCAAGTTATTATCTCCCACTGGTTATTGGTGTTGATTTTGTTTAAATTGAAAGGTTGCTGCAGCCGACTTGCTCTGCGCTGGGCAAAGTCGTCCCACGCCGTCCGGAGTCTCAGCGAGTTGAAAGGGAGCCGCGCCTGTTCCTCCCCAGTAGCGACTGTCTGGGGGCTCACAGGGGATCAACCTGCTCCTCGCTCACTCTCTTCCTCAAATCCTCCAGATTTGGGAATTTTCAAGCCGCTTCTTTAAATTGAAGCGGCTCTACAGGCAGCGGGGCTGGCAGTACAAGAACGGGACCGTCTTTTGTCGGCGGCAGGCAAACCAGAAGTCTCAGTTGTTTACTATTAATAGCCTCCCTGTATTCCTTCATTGTCCTAGTGAAAGTCAAAACTTTTATCTTTAATAGGTGATTAACAAGTTTTGGTCTTTGCAATATTATGCAAGGGCAAATAGTGAAGAAGAAAGGTTGTTTTACAATCAGAAAGATTTCACCTTGAAGTTTAATTTATATGCTTTTTTTCAAAAACTACTTAAGCACTTTGTTTATCAAAATTACAGCATGTTTTTAACCTTTAAAAACCTATTTTGCTCAGTTGTGGACATTACTTATTTTTTTTATTTAATTTGCATATGCACACATAGTCCCTGCTTAATACATTTTATTGGTCTTCTTTTGTACTTGGCCCTTTACTAAAAAGAGATATATTACTCCGTCATTTTAAATACACCATTCATCAAGTTCCTAGGTCATAAGCAATCAAAAGTGCATAAATAATTTATTACTTACTGTAGTTGGCTATGTCAAATATACTATGCAAATCCAGTTTAAAATAATCAAGAGATTACATATTTGATTGAGTGTTACTTATTAAGTTAAAACAATTATGTAAAAGATTTGAGAAGACTTTGTATGCTACCACAATTTTGGCTTTTGTTGAACAAGAATCAATTTATCAAAGAGAGAACCAGAAGTAATAAAAATGCATTTGTAATGAGATGCCTAAAACCACCATGTATTTCTTAATTATTATTAAAAGAATCTTTTTTTTTTCAGTTAGGAAAAAGTTCTGCTCCTAGCATAAGCATTCAACATAGACTTGAAGCAATCTTGTGGGTCAGAGGAGGGATGAGAGTGGCTTTATTTTTGGATTCTGCTCAGATCCAAAAGAAGAACTAGGATGTGAGTGTGCTCATTTGAGGCAAACTATGAAAGATGTTAACATAAGTCATCTGGGTTTCTGAATACTGACAATGTAGATCAAAAATATTACAAATTGATCAAACAAAATGTGTAATAGAATCAGCAAAATTGCACCTAGTTTCTATTTGACTTCTTCATATTAATGATTTCTGTATGTGAGTTAGACAGCATCACCACCAGGTGGATTTGTAACTGGCTGACCAACTGCACTCAATGTATAGTCCTCAATGGAATTGCATCTACATGGAGGGAAGTATGAAGAGGGCTAGGTATGCTGGGGGTGAGGGGCGAGGGGGCAGTGGCAATTCTCATGTTGCCACTTCTGGCCAGGATGCTGGAGGAGGAGGAGGAGGAGGAGGAGGAGGAGCCACTGTTGGGGAGGCGAGCTGCCCCAGGAGGGCCAGAGGAGAGTGCAGCTCCTCACGCATGGAGATGCCACCGAAGGCCTGGCTCGCCATCGGGGGAGCAACTGTAGAGGCTGGCCAGTTGCTCCTGCCCCTTGCCCTGTGGCTGCTGCTGCTGTTCTTCTGGGGTTATGGGGCTGCGCAGGAGCTGAGTCCACACAGGAGGAACGTCTGTCCAGTGCTGGATAAGAGGAGCGCCGGCCGGGAAGCGGTCACGCTCCCTTGGCAGAAGTGGTGGTGGTGGGGGCTCTTCCAGTTTCCAGCACATATGTGCACTCCCATTTCGGTACTCAGTGCTGAAACGGTTCGCCAACACTGATATATGTGGTACCTCGTTCAATAGAAGTAACTCTGAGAGAGATTTTGGAGCCCAAGTGAACAATCATTTAAAAATGAACCAGCAGTGTGTTGTAGCTGCCAAAAAAGCCAACACAGTTCTAGGCTGCATAAACAGAGGGATAGACTCAAGATCACGTGAAGTGTTAATACCACTTTATAATGCCTGGGTAAGGCCACACTTGGAATATTGCATTCAGTTTTGGTCACCACGATAAATGTAAAGAAATGTAAAGAAAGAAAGAAATGTAAAAAGGATGCTGAGACTTTAGAAAGAATACAGAGAAGAGCAACAAAGATGATTAGGGGACTGGGGGCTAAAACATAAAAAGAACAGTTGCTGGAATTGGGCATGTCTAGTTTAATGAAAAGAAGGATTAGGGTAAGGTGACCAGATTTTAACATTGGTAAAGAGGGACATTGTGGGCATGGCTTATTTTGTGGGCGTGGCTAGCTGGTCATGTGACTGGGTGGCCATGGCTATGTGTATAGGGTAAGGTGAACAGATTTTAACATTGGTAAGAGGGACACCATTGTGGGCGTGGCTTATTGTGTGGGCGTGGCTTGGAGGCCATGTGACTGGGTGGGCGTGGCTAGCTGGTCATGTGACCGGGTGGCCATGGCTGTGTGTATAGGGACTACTCAGAGGGCTGAAAAGTCATTTCTGACAGGTCCTCACACTTTTGACTGGTCCTCACACTTATGACCATCCTCACATTTATGCCCGTGCAGCATTCTTAACAACCATGTCACTCATTTCACAACTGCTTCTCTTCACCATGATGACAAGATAGGGCAAAAATGTAAAATGTGAGGACAGTCGTAAGTTCGAGGACTGGTCAAAAGTGCGAGGACCAGTCAAAAATAACTTTTTCAGCCCTCTGAGTAATCCATATGCACAAAAGGACTAACCAGAGGGCTGAAAAAAGTCATTTCTGACAGGTCCTCACACTTTTGACTGGTCCTCACACTTATGACCATCCTCACATTTATGCCCGTGCAGCATTCTTAACAACCATGTCACTCATTTCACAACTGCTTCTCTTCACCATGATGACAAGATAGGGCAAAAATGTAAAATGTGAGGACAGTCGTAAATTCGAGGACTGGTCAAAAGTGCGAGGACCAGTCAAAAATAACTTTTTCAGCCCTCTGAGTAGTCCATATGCATAAAAGGATACAGTAATAGAGAGGGATGAAGGAAGGGAAGGGAAATTAGAGTAGGAGTGACGGTTAAGAGAGGGAGGAAGAGAGGAGGAGAAGGAGAAAGGAAGAGGAAGTAGGGAGGAGAAGAAGAGGGGGGGAAGAGAAAGTAAGAAGGAAAGAAAAGAGAGGTGGTAGGTTTGAGGAGAAAGATTGCTGTACAATAAAAAAGATGAAAGGGAAGAAAGCCAACCCCAAACAAATATAAAGATATTAAGATAAAGAATGAATTGTTAAACTTTAAAGAATAAAAGAGAACAAATATGAATAAATAGCAATAATTAGAAACACACATACATACAATGTATTTTCTTTGAACAGAATATTTGGCTGGTTCACAAATTTAAACAGTGTTTAGTCATTTCAATTAAATTTACAATTTCTATATTTCCTTTTTGCCATATTTATTCCTCATCTATTTTTTTAAAAAAACAATTTTACCCTTCATCCTCATCTCTAATCTTAATCAAATTCAATTTTTCCCTTCTATTCTATATTATACCCCTTCCCATTGTCATCTATTTTTATATCCATCCTCACATTGGTTAATTATGTAATTATGTAATACAGTTGTTTAATACAAATTCAACATTTTAATATAAATCAATTAGTTATATAACTATCTTTTTTGTATATTAATCAATATGAACATGAATATTCCAATTATTTCCATGCAATCCAATTTCTTACAAATCAATTAATTATATTTACCAATAATAATAAACCAAATAAGTTCCCCCATATATTCCTCCAAACCACAACTTAACCATTTTTGCTTTCAACACAATATACAATTATTAATAGTATCTCAATTATTACAATTCCCTAGTTAAAAAGAGCTTTTTTTTCTTTTGTGTTTTAAAATCTTGAACTCTCCTCTTTTGCCCTAAATAATTTTCCATTGTTTGCACTTACCTTTTTTGGTGAGGAAAAGGAAAATAAATCTGCTGCCTAATTTTCCAACGTTGCAAGCAAACCGCAAAGCCAACAGCCTGTTTTACTTTCAGTTTCGTTTTGAGCTTGGTTTGCACAAAGAGGAAAAAAAACCTGAGCAATTTAGCAAGAGCAGAGCCCTGTGCAAATCAGCTGAGAGGGGGAAGCCGAGCTAATTAACGTAGGGCAGCCCTTTGAAGCCCCGCGGCAAGAGTTTAAACAAGTTTTTTCCCTCTAGCCATCAGCGGGGATTCAGGAGGCAGCCGGGAACCAGGAGGCAGAATGAAAAATCGGGACTTTTTTAAAACGCCGCGGGACGTGGGACAAATTGCTCAAAAGCGGGACTGTCCTGCCAAAAGCGGGACGTCTGGTCACCTTAGATTAGGGGTGACATGATAGTAGTGTATTGATATTTCAGGGGCTGCCACAAAGAAGAGGGAGTCAAGCTATTCTCCAAAGCATCTGAGGGTAGGACAAGAAGCAATGGGTGAAAACTAATCAAGGAGAGAAGCAACCTAGAACTAAGAAGAAATTTCCTGACAGAACAATTAATCAGTGGAACAATTTGCCTTCAGAAGTTCTGAATTCTCCAACACTGGAAGTTTTAAAGAAGAGACTGTATAACCATTTGTCTGAAATGGTATAGGGTTTCCTACCTAAGCAGGGGGTTGGACTAGAACACCTCCCAGGTCCCTTCCAACTCTGTTATTCTATTCTATATTAAGGTGACCAGACGTCCCGCTTTTGGCGGGACAGTCCCGCTTTTGAGCAATTTGTCCCGCGTCCCGCGGCGTTTTAAAAAAGTCCCAATTTTTCATTCTGCCTCCTGAATCCCCGCTGATGGCTAGAGGGAAAAAAAACTCTTTAAACTCTTGCCGCGGGGCTTCAAAGGGCCGACCTACAGCTGATCATTGTTAAAAAAAAAATGAATAGACCCATGCCTGCAAAAATAGAAAAAACAGCCCCTGTTAACAGCTTCCGCTAGGTTAATTAGCTGCAAAAAGCTGCAAAAAGTTCCTGGAGCAGATTTCCCCCCCCCCTAGCTATACTGAAAACAAAGGCGAAAGCGAAACTAAACCTGCAACATGACAAAATGAGGCAGAGAGAGATTTCTTTCTTTTTCTTTTTCTTTTTCCTCACCAAAAAAGGTAGGTACAAAACTGCAAACAATGGGAAATTTTGGGCAAAAGAGGAGAGTTCAAGATTTTAAAACACAAAAGAAAAAAAGCTCTATTTAACTAGGGAATTGTAATAATTGAGATACTATTAATAATTGTATATTGTGTTGAAAGCAGAAATGGTTAAGTTGTGGTTTGGAGGAATATATGGGGGAAATTATTTGGTTTATTATTATTGGTAAATATAATTAATTGATTTGTAAGAAATTGGATTGCATGGAAATAATTGGAATATTCATGTTCATATTGATTAATATACAAAAAAGATAGTTATATAACTAATTGATTTATATTAAAATGTTGAATTTGTATTAAACAACTGTATTACATAATTACATAATTAACCAATGTGAGGATGGATATAAAAATAGATGACAATGGGAAGGGGTATAATATAGAATAGAAAGGAAAAATTGAATTTGATTAAGATTAGAGATGAGGATGAAGGGTAATATTGTTTTTTTAAAAAAATAGATGAGGAATAAATATGGCAAAAAGGAAATATAGAAATTGTAAATTTAATTGAAATGACTAAACGCTTCTTTAAATTTGTGAACCAGCCAAATATTCTGTTCAAAGAAAATACATTGCATGTTTGTATGTGTGTTTCTAATTATTGCTATTTATTCATATTTGTTCTCTTTTATTCTTTAAAGTTTAACAATTCATTCTTAATCTTAATATCTTTATATTTGCTTGGGGTTGGCTTTCTTCCCTTTCATCTTTTTTATTATACAGCAATCTTTCTCCTCAAACCTACCACCACTCTCTTTTCTTTCCTTCTTACTTTCTCTTCCCCCCACCCTCTTTTTCTCCTCCCTACTTCCTCTTCCTTTCTCCTTCTCCTCCTCTCTTCCTCCCTCTCTTACCCTCACTCCTAGTCTAATTTCCATTCCTTCATCCCTCTCTATTGCTGTATCCTTTAATGCATATGGACTACTCAGAGGGCTGAAAAAGTTATTTTTGACTGGTCCTCACACTTTTGACCAGTCCTCGAATTTATGACTGTCCTCACATTTTACATTTTTGCCCTATCTTGTCATCATGGTGAAGAGAAGCAGTTGTGAAATGAGTGACATGGTTGTTAAGAATGCTGCACGGGCATAAATGTGAGGATGGTCATAAGTGTGAGGACCAGTCAAAAGTGCGAGGACCTGTCAGAAATGACTTTTTTCAGCCCTCTGGTTAGTCCTTTTGTGCATATGGACTACTCAGAGGGCTGAAAAAGTTATTTTTGACTGGTCCTCACACTTTTGACCAGTCCTCGAACTTACGACTGTCCTCACATTTTACATTTTTGCCCTATCTTGTCATCATGGTGAAGAGAAGCAGTTGTGAAATGAGTGACATGGTTGTTAAGAATACTGCACGGGCATAAATGTGAGGTTGGTCATAAGTGTGAGGACCAGTCAAAAGTGTGAGGACCTGTCAGAAATGACTTTTCAGCCCTCTGAGTAGTCCCTATACGCATAGCCATGGCCACCCGGTCACATGACCAGCTAGCCACACCCACCCAGTCACATGACCAGCTAGCCACGCCCACCCAGTCACATGACCAGCTAGCCACACCCACAAAATAAGCCACACCCACAATGTCCCTCTTTACCAATGTTAAAATCTGGTCACCTTATTCTATATCCATTTCCATGGAACTCAGTGTGCCTTATTTTGAATAGAAATGTCTGAGTTTGAATGGTTCAGCTATATTTTATCATGTCTTATTTGGGCATCTCAGATTTCAGACAATACGGTTCTGTCTACCAAAATCTAAAATATAGCATTTAGATTAATGTTTACTGCTAAAAAAATGTAATCAGTATATTAAAAATCCTGTTAAAATGTCACTTTTCCAAATTCCATTGTATCTACAATATTATATAATTTATATTATCGAAATAATTTTTTAATATCCATGTGTAGCCTGTATAATTAATTGCTTCTTCTCGAATTTATGATGTCTCTCCTTAGAAATGTTTTGTAACTGAAAATCCTTTCTGCATTTTACACAAACAGCTGAAATATGTAGTGTGATATTTGCAACATAAGGTTGTAAATATTGAACGGATGCTGTTAAAAATATAAGGTGAAGATGCTGTACTTCAGAAAGCAACAGCACTGGATGAGAATTGGAAAAGGTAAATATTTAACACCATAGCAGAGTTTTGTCTGTGAGGTAGAGTGGAATTGGATAAATTTCTCATTTTATCAAAAGATTGAGAACATTCCAAACCTATATACTGGTAGCTGTAGACCAGCAGCAGAAGAATTAGTGGAAGACTGCAATAAGCAATGAATTTAATCCCAGTTCCCTTTCATTTGTTCCATCCTTAGAATTACTTTAACATGATGGATGGATGGATGAATGGATGGATATATAAGGTACATGGGTAACATTATTTTGGTCAATGACCAGCTTGAAACAATGTGTATGAAGATTCAGACACAGAGAAATAACACACATGAAATAATGCAGTGTTATACTTTAGCATAGCACTTAATTAAGGCTAAGATTAAAAACTTAAATTAAAAGTTAAAACTAACTAAAGCTGGTGGGGGAAGGGAAGAAAGAAAAAAACTCCCCACAAAATTAATTACAGGTGAAGTAAACAAACTAGATGCTGAATCTATGGTGTAATGAATAACAATATAGAAATAAGGTGTAGCTGAAAATCTAATTTATACTGTATATGACCAAGGATTAACAGGACAAACATTATTGCTAGGGTAGACCAGAAATCAGTTTGTATACACATTCACAATTGATGTGAATAACACATGACAACATTGTGTGTAATAAGACTTTTCTTATCTGAGAGGAGGAAATTAACATAAAATTTCTCAGATTGGCATGGAGCATGTAACAAATGAAAATAAATCTTTTTTGATAACTTTAACAAGATGTATTTCTTTGTAATCTCTCAATAAAACATACCGGCTGACCTACTCAGGAGGAGCTGTAACAAACCAGACTAAATCCCTCTGGAGCAGGGGTCTCCAACCTTAGCAACTTTAAGGCTGGTGGACTGCAACTCCCAGAATTCAAAGCTGGCTGGGGAATTCTGAGAGTTGTAGTCCTCCAGGCTTAAATTTGCCAAGGTTGGAGACTCCTGCTCTGAAGTACTACAGTAGCCTATGAGATACTTGCAACATGCCAATTTCAGAGGTGAAATTCAAAAACAATTCTGCTCTGCTTTAATAGGGTCACTTAGTTATCCTGGCTGTTTCACCCTGTAATATTTCATTGTTGTTCATTGATCTTATTCTTGTAATCAGCCTTCATTATTTTCTTCAATTATAATTGCTTGGAACTGAGACATCCTTAGTTGTTTATCTAATCCACAGTTGGATGGGAATTCCCCAATCCCTACACTGGGGGGAGAATTCTGGGAGTTGAAGTCCACATCTTAAAGTTGCCAAGGTTGAGAAATACTGATATAACCCGATCCTTGCCGAATATGCTGTTGGCCTAAGCAAATATGTAACCAGGTTTTGTTTCATTACTTGGCCTAGCAATTGATTTTACAGAAAAGTCAAGTTATACTTTATAGATTTGCCTCCACCATCTTCACAAATACTTTAATTTCTTAGAAATTGGCACTTGCAGAAAATCCACTGATTTGTCTGAAACTTTAGTATCCTGGGGCATTTTACCAATGCAGTTTTAATCAAATACTTCCTCCCCCCCATCCACAACCTCAAATAAAATGTGCTTAAAACATGGTTCTTTAAATAACCTTGCACTGAATTCTATGAAATCTGGCATGCCTTATGCTCTCTAAGGAGAGCTTTTCTGCAACATTTGTCCCATTCTGATGAAAAACAAACAAACTGTTTTTCTGACACTGGACTATGGAATGGAGCTCCTTTTCTTTAAAATGTGAGTTTTTTGGGTATTTCATGGAACAGCTGTTTCTATGCTCTGAACTGGTTCTGTAAAATCAGTTTGTTCTATTTGTTTATTACATGTTGGTGAGAGAAAAAAACCCCCACAGATTGGTTATATTTTCACCATTTCTTTAGCAGTTTGCCAGAATTATAGATCCCTTATATCTGGTTTTTCACTTGGGCGACTGTTTCATATTTGATGTCTCAGTGGTATGCTTGAATTAGTACAAGTGATAAGCATTCCACAGAGGGTAACACAATTATAGCTGGATGAAGGATAGAAAACACTAGAAAGTTATGCTTCACTTGCTCTTTCATATATTTTAAAAAACAGTGTTGTTGCCAACCATGACAAGGGAAATCACTGTGCATAAAAATATATCTCAATGAGTTAATGCTTATCAGAGGTTAATGTCAAAAATGGAGAGTTGCAGAGTAAGTGAGATATGTACCAAAATTAACTTGAGGGCAGAATTCAGGGAAATGAAATGGCAAAAACATTCTGTTTACTCAGCAGCAAAAACAATGAAAACAATAACAAGGATAATTATCCAAAATGTCTAATGACACTGCACAATAAAATGTAGCAATGGATCTCCAGCTCACAAATGATTCAGAGCCTTCTTAGGGTGGCAGAGGTTGGTTTTCTCCAGTTTCTGAGTGTCGAACCTATGAAGGAGGCAACTTAAATGGAAGTAGATCTTTTTTCCAAACTCACAGAAAAAAGGATGCAACAGAGGAATGTGAATTTTAAAACATAAAGAGTTGAAGCCTGTGGGACATATTCTCTCAACCTTCATATTCAGCCTTCTTTATTTATTTTTTTTAACTGATGAGGTGCCATTAAGTCAACGCTAACTCTTAGCAACCACATAAATAATATCCATCTTTGTCCTCCAGTCTTCCAATGGTATATTGCCACTGTGACTGAGTCTATCCACCTTGTTGCAGATTGTCCTCTTCTTTGCACTATAGACTTTCCAAGACGGAATGGGACAACTCGCCATGGCCCACTTGGTGTGGCCAACTCACCACAGGACAACTCACCTTGGCCAACTCATCACGGAACAATTTGCTGTGGGACTATTTAACAATTCTGTGTTCAAATATGTTTTAATTGTTGTCATTTACATTTCATTTTGTCCTTCCTTTTGCATCCTTTCTTTAATGATTCTATTCCACCATTTTTTCAATAATAGTGTAACTCTTGTCCTGCATGAGTTGCTCCACGGTGAGCTGGCCATGGCGAGTTGTCCCACAGTGAGTTGGTGGTGGCAAGTTGGCTATGCTGAATTGGCTATGGTGTGTTGGCCATGCCAAGTTATCCTATGTCTTTTTCCAGACAGCTAGGTTTTCAAATAATGGGTCCAAAATATAATAATTTGCCTTCCATATTCCTTTCTAGTATATTGCCTTGGTTGCATGTATGAACGTACTGTAGGTAGGTAAGCTAATAATGGAAATATTGTCATGTGCAGGAATTGGATCCAGGGGAATATTTGCTGGAATGCTCTCTGTACCTTAGCAATAATTTTCTCTTCCTCTTTTCTGCCTCCCCGCTTTCAACTGTAATTTCAATTGAGACTTTTATTAGTCTGCTTTATTGCTGCCTGTTTGATAATAATCTTATTCTTATGTCATTTTGTTCTAACCTCTAAATCTTATACATAAAGTTCATACAATTTTATCACAATATTAAACTATTGCAGTGCAGCAAGAGTGTGTTTTTCATCCAACCCTGAGCAGATATGGGCATATTGGGAGGAGGGGGGAAGCAACATTTTGGGCTTGCAGGCCTCCCTATCTAGACAAAGCCAGTTTGTGGAAGTTACCTTGTCTTTTTTTCCTTATTCTTCTACTCTACTGGCATCACTGCCGTTTAATTGTTCCTTGTTCCAAAAATAGGCTTAGCTTCAAGTCTCAAAAAAATAAAAACAAAATCAAGTAAAATAAAGCAATTTGCACAATCAAAAAAAGGAGAGAAAAAAAGACAACAATCCATCTGACATTCATAACTTGTACTGTCATACTGAGCTCCAACTAAAATAATCAAGGAGAAATTAATTAGCTGCTAATTGCAGGTAAATTGTATAAGTTATTGCAGAAAATCTGGTTAAATTAAGCATTACTTTGGAGTCCTGGTCAGACAAAAGCTAATGGGCATAAAATTCATGTGGTTGCCCAGAAAAAGTTTTAATGAGGGGCATCAACTTATTATAGGAATATCTATAAAAATAATAGTATAGCAGGATATGAGTCAGCAATTGTTCTGTTCCAGCTGCACAAGGCCAGATTCTATTAGCATAAGGCTCTTCCTGAATCAAAAGACTCTTAAGTTTTTTCAAGGGCAGCAGGATAAAGATCCTGTGGTGTTTAGGAATATTATCCCAGTCTTTCTGGATTAAGACTACTCAGGCAATGTCCTAACTCATCTTTAGTATGTATTCTACTTTCTTCAGTTTCAGTTTCCTACAATCTATGCCTGAGCAATGCCTTGGCCTATTTGTAATCTATGGCCAATTTAGAGAATATTCATACTTAACAACTTGTTCCCATTCCCTGCATCTAAGAAGACTATTAATTATCTAGTGGGCCAGATCCTAGCCAATAATTAAATTTGTGCTGCCATTTCAACTTTTGTCCATCCCATTTGTCCATGTGTGCTTGAAATCAGGAAACAATATGTCACCTGGAACAGCTTCCTCAAAATTTAGATTGAATTATATTGAATTATATTTATATTTAACAAGGCAAAATTAATTCACAGGGTAACTAAAGCCCATAGAGGAGATTCATCACCATCTTGGCTTCAAATAATAAAATAAGGGACATATTCCATTTCTTTCATGTTTTAAAAACAGCTGACATTTTTTTTTTGGAAAATGTCTGATATTTATACATTATGCTGTTTTATGCTTGGAAAACTACCTGTAAATATTTAAAACGTATCTCTGGTTCAGTATGCTAGCAATGTGTGTGTGCCTGCATGTGTGTAAAGAAGAAGCAAAGTTTTCCATGAAGGGGACAGATTGGTCCATACAGCTGCTTCTAAAGGGAATACAGATGATAAAATAGGTAAAATAGGTAAAATCCAGGGGTGAAATCTAAATATTTTGTTACCGGTTCTATGGGCGTGGCTTAATTAGTGGGCGGTGCTTGGTGGTAAGGTGACTGGGTGGGCATGGCCAAGTCAATGTCACTTCTTTGCCCTTTTTTAACCTACAAAACACAACACAACACAACTGGCTCACCCACAATGTAAAAGCAGCTGTGCTAGACCCAAAATGGCCCCTGCAACAAGCAGGAACCTCACACAGCCCCAAAAAGCCCAAAAAAACAACTTTCACACTTTACACACACACAACACAACTGGCTCACCGACAATGTAAAAACAGCTGTGCTAGACCCAAAATGGCCCCTGCAACAAGCAGGAACCTCAGCCACAAAAAGCTCAAAAAACCAACTTTCACACTTTACACACACAAAATTCCACATACAGCTTTGTGAGATTTTGTGTGTTTGTGTAGTTAGAGTGAAACACTACAGAAACATACTAAATCTCAGAAAGCTACACAAATGTTATTTTATTTTATTTTTATTTTTATATAAAAGCAGCTAGATTTAAAACTTCCTAAACTTTAAATGGCTAGGTCTAAAAAAAGAACAACTAAAAAAAACCTGCAATTAACTATTTTTTTAAAGCTCCCAAAGGGGGAAAAAACTTACCCAATAGAATAGGGGTCTCCAACCTTGACAATTTTAAGACTTGTGGACTTCAACTCCCAGAATTCCTCAGCCAGTTGCTGGGAGTTGAAGTCCACAAGTCTAGGCAGGAAGGCAGGCAGGAAGGCAGAAAGAGCTGTTTACCGATGAGCTTGATTGCAGGCAGGGAGATTCAGTTGCTTGCTGATGCATGGATTGCAATCGTCATGCGATCAGCAGCTAAGGTAAGCAAACTGGAGGCGGGGGGGGGTGAGAAAAAAAGAAACTTTTTTTCTTTTACATGGCTCTGGCGATTCAAGCACTCAGCCTGATTAGCAGGCAACTCAGCTGGAATGTCAGAGCTTGGCTGGTCAGAGCCATTTAAAAGGAAAAAAAAGGCTCTGATGATCGCGGGCTCAGCTGGGCATGGGGGGCAGGGGCAGGGATTTTTACTACCGGTTCTCTGAACTGCCCGCCGCCATCGCTACCTACTCGCCTGAGCCCGTCCGAACTGGGAGCATTTCACCCCTGGTAAAATCCCATCCTGTAATCTCTCTCAGGAGAATAGTTCACAGAGATTACATTTCATGATATAGATTTAGTTATCAAACTGACTATAATGCAACAAAACTGTTGAAACTGTGATAAACAAACATTTATTTAAAAAGTAGGGTTAATACTAAAGATGATCATGTCATAACATTCTGAGCAAGGTAGGTTGTAGTTCAGATAGAGTTACCAGGTATTTTAACAGGCAAAGGAGGACACAGACAATTGGAAAAGAGAACAAAAGTGGGGGGGAGGACATAGTAAGTGTTTAACTTTCTTGGCATCCATGGCATAGGTTACACTGAAATACTAAAACAAAACAAAACAAAACAAAACAAAACAAAACAAAACATTTAGGCCTACATGCATATGAAATTACATGTAACATCAGAAAGACTGATTTTTCAATCGCAGAAATGTGCTAGAGCCATAAAGAGCAAAATCCTTCAGTGTGTAACATTAAAGTCTTGTCAATTTCTGGCAGCAGTACAAGGCAGTTGGAGGGCTCTACTCAAGTAATTAAAATAACAAAGCAGAGCTTATTAATTTGCAGTTAGACTTATTATGGAGGTGCTATGCTGCAGAGAAAATCTATTCAGGTAGAGATACTCAAACCGCTGGAAAATATTTTACTTTAAGGCTCTGTTTGCCAGATGGAGGACATGAGAACAAAAAGGAAGACATGCATTTCTTTTCCCAGATGTCTGGTAACTCTAAGTCCAGACAGGGAGAGGTAGAATTGAGAGTATTTAAGAAAAATTGATGTTATCCCTGGAGGATAATCTTTTGAAGAAGTTTTATTTTGTTTGTGTTTTATTTCTATAGTTTCAGTAATAGTAATTGCCATTGCCACATGGCAGAGATAAGGTTAATCGCTATAATCAGAAGAATATGGCTCCTATCTCACAGATACAGAGATAGAGAGAGAGAGAGAGGGAGGGAAGAAGGGAGGGAGAGAGAGAGAGAGATACTTAAACATTTAAATTCAATTGTTTTGAAATTTCAATATTTCTGCATATGCAAAATGACCTATATGTAGCCCATTTTCCATGCAAGTCTTAAAACTAGATAAAGAGAATGAGTCAAAAATATTACGGTTTACTTGTTCATTTATTTATTGAAGAAAATGATCAAAAGCGAAATATTTGAGCCTGTTGCTTACTCCCAAACCTAGGAAAATGTGGCTAAGAAAACTGCAGGCATCTATCCATGTAGTTACCAGGAATCAAGGCTGACTTAAAGACAAGCATGCACAAATGCACAAAATAATTTGCAAACAAATATTTGAAATGTATTATTTAATGCAGAGGCAGGTTTAATTTAATACCTTAGATTATTTCAGTCTGCTATCAGCACTAACATATGGCATAGGTATTTAAAAAAAAACTAGAATGTCGGTTAAGAATATTTTTAAGAAGAATAATTATGTAAAAGATACTTCTTGGACTAAGTCTTCAACACTAGTATTACTGGAATCCAGTGAGAAGGCTGAAATATCATTCTACTAAATCAGCGTGAGAGAAGTTCTGTTAACATACCTGAATTCCTTATTCTAAATTTTGAAACAAATCAAACTATTTATTTTTCAAGGCCTTTAATGAATGCAATTTCTTTTACATGTTTGCTGCAGATCTATTTGTATTTCTATGGTAAGGTGACCAGACGTCCCGCTTTTGGCGGGACAGTCCCGCTTTTGAGCAATTTGTCCCGCGTCCCGCGGCGTTTTAAAAAAGTCCCGATTTTTCATTCTGCCTCCTGAATCCCCGCTGATGGCTAGAGAGAAAAAAAACTCTTTAAACTCTTGCCGCGGGGCTTCAAAGGGCCGACCTACAGCTGATCAGTGTTAAAAAAAAAATGAATAGACCCATGCCTGCAAAAATAGAAAAAACAGCCCCTGTTAATAGCTTCCGCTAGGTTAATTAGCTGCAAAAAGCTGCAAAAAGTTCCTGGAGCAGATTTCCCCCCCCCTAGCTATACTGAAAACAAAGGCGAAAGCGAAACTAAACCTGCAACATGACAAAATGAGGCAGAGAGAGATTTCTTTCTTTTTCTTTTTCTTTTTCCTCACCAAAAAAGGTAGGTACAAAACTGCAAACAATGGGAAATTTTGGGCAAAAGAGGAGAGTTCAAGATTTTAAAACACAAAAGAAAAAAAGCTCTATTTAACTAGGGAATTGTAATAATTGAGATACTATTAATAATTGTATATTGTGTTGAAAGCAGAAATGGTTAAGTTGTGGTTTGGAGGAATATATGGGGGAAATTATTTGGTTTATTATTATTGGTAAATATAATTAATTGATTTGTAAGAAATTGGATTGCATGGAAATAATTGGAATATTCATGTTCATATTGATTAATATACAAAAAAGATAGTTATATAACTAATTGATTTATATTAAAATGTTGAATTTGTATTAAACAACTGTATTACATAATTACATAATTAACCAATGTGAGGATGGATATAAAAATAGATGACAATGGGAAGGGGTATAATATAGAATAGAAGGGAAAAATTGAATTTGATTAAGATTAGAGATGAGGATGAAGGGTAATATTGTTTTTTTAAAAAAATAGATGAGGAATAAATATGGCAAAAAGGAAATATAGAAATTGTAAATTTAATTGAAATGACTAAACGCTGTTTAAATTTGTGAACCAGCCAAATATTCTGTTCAAAGAAAATACATTGCATGTTTGTATGTGTGTTTCTAATTATTGCTATTTATTCATATTTGTTCTCTTTTATTCTTTAAGTTTAACAATTCATTCTTAATCTTAATATCTTTATATTTGCTTGGGGTTGGCTTTCTTCCCTTTCATCTTTTTTATTGTACAGCAATCTTTCTCCTCAAACCTACCACCTCTCTTTTCTTTCCTTCTTACTTTCTCTTCCCCCCCTCTTTTTCTCCTCCCTACTTCCTCTTCCTTTCTCCTTCTCCTCCTCTCTTCCTCCCTCTCTTACCCTCACTCCTAGTCTAATTTCCATTCCTTCATCCCTCTCTATTGCTGTATCCTTTAATGCATATGGACTACTCAGAGGGCTGAAAAAGTTATTTTTGACTGGTCCTCACACTTTTGACCAGTCCTCGAATTTATGACTGTCCTCACATTTTACATTTTTGCCCTATCTTGTCATCATGGTGAAGAGAAGCAGTTGTGAAATGAGTGACATGGTTGTTAAGAATGCTGCACGGGCATAAATGTGAGGATGGTCATAAGTGTGAGGACCAGTCAAAAGTGCGAGGACCTGTCAGAAATGACTTTTTTCAGCCCTCTGGTTAGTCCTTTTGTGCATATGGACTACTCAGAGGGCTGAAAAAGTTATTTTTGACTGGTCCTCACACTTTTGACCAGTCCTCGAACTTACGACTGTCCTCACATTTTACATTTTTGCCCTATCTTGTCATCATGGTGAAGAGAAGCAGTTGTGAAATGAGTGACATGGTTGTTAAGAATGCTGCATGGGCATAAATATGAGGATGGTCATAAGTGTGAGGACCAGTCAAAAGTGCGAGGACCTGTCAGAAATGACTTTTTTCAGCCCTCTGGTTAGTCCTTTTGTGCATATGGACTACTCAGAGGGCTGAAAAAGTTATTTTTGACTGGTCCTCACACTTTTGACCAGTCCTCGAACTTACGACTGTCCTCACATTTTACGTTTTTGCCGTATCTTGTCACCATGGTGAAGAGAAGCAGTTGTGAAATGAGTGACATGGTTGTTAAGAATACTGCACGGGCATAAATGTGAGGATGGTCATAAGTGTGAGGACCAGTCAAAAGTGTGAGGACCTGTCAGAAATGACTGTTCAGCCCTCTGAGTAGTCCCTATACACATAGCCATGGCCACCCGGTCACATGACCAGCTAGCCATGCCCACCCAGTCACATGGCCTCCAAGCCACGCCCACACAATAAGTCACGCCCACAATGGTGTCCTTCTTACCAATGTTAAAATCTGTTCACCTTACCCTATACGCATAGCCATGGCCACCCGGTCACATGACCAGCTAGCCACACCCACCCAGTCACATGACCAGCTAGCCACGCCCACCCAGTCACATGACCAGCTAGTCACGCCCACAAAATAAGCCACACCCACAATGTCCCTCTTTACCAATGTTAAAATCTGGTCACCTTATTCTATGGCTATATCAATTGGATTTTGTATGCCCCTGTATTGATTCATTCTTTTCCAAAAACTTACATTTGCTGGAGTTGGCGAGGGTACAAATGCAATCCTGCTATCATAACTACTGTTCTTAAAGTGAATAGAAATGCAAAAACCTTCAGAAATCACTATTCCTAGTGTAGATTAGAGATGGGCTCAAATCCAATAGCTATTCCTGCTGTTGAATCAATGCTGTTTGCGGCATCCCCAATGCACGGCTTCAGAGAGGCTATTAAAATATACAGCATGTGTTGAGAATGGTTGTCAAGTCAGTACAGTCATGGCTTTCTGTCATAGAAAAATGTTAAGAAATTAATTGCCTTCACTTTTGAACAAAGCAACATAGTAGTAATAGAGATTTTAAAAAGCCATTGCAGTTAGACTGAAGGCTACACCAGCTGTCTTTGAACTTGTTTTTCCCCTTAGAAGGTGTACTGTAATGATAGAGACACCCACCAGCAGATGCAATTGCCTGTCTTCAGCTTTGCTTTGCTCACCTTTTTGTAATCATTTGGATTAGAGGAGATTTAAAAACTGAAAGAATGTCCTCTCCGTAGAAGCCCTCAATGTGAAAATGTTCCTTGGGAGGGAAATGTACTAGACTTATTGTATTTTGAACAGTTCAAGACACATAAATCATAATGATGAATTGGATTTTCATTATCCGCTGGAAACAGGTCATATTCTTTCCCTCTTTGTGGCAGTTTGGACGTTCAGAGTTAGCACAGATGCATTCAGAAAACTCTTCCATCTCGTTTTCCTTTTCTTTCAACTTTTCTGTGTTCACCTCCCTGTTTCTGTGCTCCTGTTAATTCTTTTCAAGTGATCACCTCCAATAATTGCTATCATTTTGTATCTCTTCTAATTCTACAATTCTATTTTTCTATTGCTGACTCATAAGAACATCTTTGAATACATCCATTCAGGGATACTATTGTTGTGTCTATCAGTATATATTCTTGGTATATTTGATATACGGCAGCTCAGTACTGAAATCAAGAGATTTTTTTAAAATCACTGTGCCATTGAGTTGTACCTTAAGTCTCATAGCCTCCTTACGAGAAAAAACACTTTTGGTTCTTTTTACCATAGAGTAGTATCAGGTTGGGAATAACTCAGGATTTTTATTCAGAGATATGCTTGTTCTAAGATCTATTCAATGAATCGCTTCCTAATAACTACATAATGTAGATGTTGTTTTAACATATAGGTAGATGTGTCATAAATTATAGGATAGTGATAGCATGCTGATATCTTTTATGGCTTAAGTTACAAAATTACATTATTATTCATAGTTTATTTCTATTTTGATTTCACAATATTTAGCTATAGCTGTTAGCTAAGAGTAGCTGCTTGAGCCATCTGAGGCTTTATAACTTTTATTAATGAAAATGGCTACATGTTTCTATATCATATCTTTTTGAATGGATACTTGAGATTATTGATCCAGCTTGGATCTGAGTCAGTGTCTAATCAACACTCAAAACAGTATGACTACTCGGCCTTTTGCATCCCTGTTATTTTCCAAAATTACAGTCATTTCCATTGTGTCTTCAGGCAAGGGCCTTTCAAAATGCTACCTCATGTCAAGTGCCTCTGCGTGCACACGCACATACACACTTCAAGGAAATAAAACAACTTGTGAAGGAAAAAGACCTAATGTCTTTTAGCCAGTTTACAACTTGCCAAGATCTTTAGCCATTCTGGATTTAAATGTCTACGTTGTCCCTATAGAAATGGAAGAAATTTTCACCTGAAAAAAAATGGAAACTATCCATCTGTAAGTGAGTGAGTGAGACAGACTCACTTATTTATGAATAAAATTTATAAATAAAAAAGTAAGTTATAGCAGAATAGTTTCAATGAACTGATAAAGACCAAGAAAGGAAAAAAAGAAGCAACAGTTTTTCCTGTAAGATCTTTAATGAAAATATTACATACCACCCAAGCAAATCATGATAAATAGTAACAACTATTCCTTTATCACACAGAGCACAGTGCTTGCAGCTTGGATCTCTTCCAGGGCAGCATATCCAAGATTTTAGTGACGAGTCTTCAGTTTAACTTCAAGGAATTATGCAATATAACCTTCAAGTGTATGGCCTAGGCACAAATGTCACTTCCTTAACTATTATCTTCACCCACAAAGTCACAGCTGAGTTCCTTAAAACTCCAGACAGAAGAGGAAGAAACAATTGCAGCTTATTTCTTACACACATGTAATTTTGCATGTTTTATATGCTCTAACAGGGAAGAAGGAAAACACGCTGGCCAGAATTTCTTGTGGGATTATAGTTCCAAAAATTGTCCATCAGATTAGATATCCTCCAAGCCTAGGAGTTACAAGCCTTGTGGGCGACTCCAATCGCCAGCCAGAGACAGCGGGCATCACACCCTCTTTTTCTGCTGCAACTCCAAATGGTTTTCAACCAGCACCTCTTTATCACAATCACTGACCGGAATTGTACACTATTTTATATGATGATTTAAAGCATCCAATTAAAATTCATTTTTGGCCAGTTGAAAGACAAAATAAAATAAATGGGCAAACTAATTACATTATAGTATAAATGTAATAGCCTAACACTAAACCTACACTAAGATTCTAAAAACATTTCAAACTAAAACTAAGTTACCAAACTGTTGCCCAAACCTAACAAATTTACCAAAACAAGTAGAATACTTTATTCATGCCATCAGCTATTTAATAAAATACTGGTTGAAAAGAGTCCACTAATATCTGTGGAAAAATGTTTGGCTTTAGCCAGATATTATATATCTTCAGGTATAGATTTGCCTGCATCATTTAGGAAAAAAATGTTTTGGTACAACTTCCCACCCCAAATTTATCATAGAATTTATGTAAGAAGTTAATAATAAAACATTTGTTTGTTTGTATATTTATACTTTTACTAGATACATGACTCATATGCATAGCTCTGGGTGTCTATCTGTTAAAACCATAAAAACAATAACAAACGCAGAAAATTTTAAATCAATTTTAATGTTAATTGTTATTGTTTCCATATTTTATCTTGTTGCTTTCATTTGGTTGTAAGCCATCTAGAGTCATCTCTAGACATGATGGGTGTCCTATAAATTTAATAAATAAATAAATACAACAGTAGAATGCAGGATATTTTCTTTTCATATTTACAAATATTTGAAAGAGTTAAAAAAACATTTCAAAAAGTGTACAATTTTAATTATTAAATGCAAATAGCCATAGCATTTTTTGAGAGTCATAATAGTTTATTTTTCAATTTATTTGCACACAATTTGCATTTTCTTTTTATGTAAAAAGAAAAGCCATTTCATTATATCACAAAACAGACCTAACGAACTCAAAAGATTTGCAGTGTGATATTATATTTTGGATGGAGTCAGCAGAGCCCACTTTCTTCTGCATCAGTTCTTGGGGATGAGAATTATTTGTAACAATGGGTACATTGCTGAATTATTAGGAAATATTTTTTATCACCAATCATCAGTTGCCTGATGACCGTCCTTTGGGTTATGACCAAATGTTACTCGGAGTATATCTTTTCTACATTTCCAGGAAAAGATTGGAATGGGAGGTGTACTTGCCTTCACCTCACAATTTTTAGCGATCAAATAATACAATCTTGCACTTTTTAATTTCTAATCTGAAAGCAGTTCGTATTTAATTACTGATCTGTTCATGTAAATCCTACTCAGCTTCGTGTTTTTCTCTAATTTTATGCTACTTTAAATTCACAGCTTGATCTATGAATACTATAACCATTTTGATTTATATATGCAGTCATTTAAAATATACAACTTCCACCCACCATAAATCTCTGAGAAAAGGCCTCCTGAAAGAGCACTCATGATATATTGTTACAAATCAATGCACATTTAGTTGTGGTCTCATCGGATCCAATGGAATTTAGTTCTGTGCAAATAATTGGGCAGTATAATTCATTGATTATAAAGTAACCAAAATTCAAAGCTGTGTTTTACGCTGTTGGTTAGAGAATCAATTAATACAATCAGTGATGTCAGAAGTATATGTTTTTGAACTGATGAAAATAGTGACCACAGTACTTTCATAGCCAGCTTACTACATATGTAACTAGAAATTACCACTGTGGTCACAATTTAGAAATGGATAGGTCAGTTAAGGATGATCCAAGGTAGTTAAAAGTCAATCACAAGCTACAACTTTAAAAAAGAAAAATGGAAAAGAATCAATTACCATTATCGGGTCACCTGACATTAAATACTTAGAAAGCATTTCAAACCACAAGAACAGAATTTGGTGAAAATTTGCAAAGTAAGAAACAAGGTATTAAGAGATTCAGCTGAAAGGTTTGTATTTCCAGTTATGGTTTTAAAAATAGTTTAGTTAGTATTCAAGATGTTGAGCTTTCACCTGGGAGTCCCAGGATCAGCTGACCTTCAGTCACAGAGTACTTACGTCAGTGATTCTCTCTCTCAGCTTAACCCAGTGACATGGTTGAAGCCAAAATGGAAGAAGGAAATGCTGGATACATTGTCTTGTTAGAATAATTCCAGCATATATTTACATGTGCATGCATGTGCTTTTACATGTGGAGAGAGAAGATGCCCATTAACCAGTAGGTACAAAAAAGCAAGAAATCTTCCTCACAAAAATGGAAATATTCTCCAAATAAGGGGAACAATGAAAGAGTATAAAAAGAAGGTGGGCTGGGAAAGAATTCACAGCTCTGTTCGAGGAAAAGAGGAATCTGGAAAGGTTATTCCAAGCAGGAACAAACAGGAACAACCAATCTTTCTATAAGTGTAAGGAACTAGCCAGGGAATTAGAGTAAAAACTGGGATAATGCTGAAAGCTAAATCATTTCTCTACATGTCTACTGAGATGCGGAAAGTATAGGAGCCTAAACAACCTTTTTTCAGAATAAGAGTCTTCAGACCACATGACCAGAACAATCCAAGTGGGGCTGAGGATTTTGTTTTCCATCCAGAAGTTTGGAATCAGGTTTAGATGTTCCATTTTCAGATATCTAATTATAATTTCACAAACATTAATTTGCTCATGTAGATTTATTTCCCATTTTTAACTTGAGACTTTTTATCCGAGCTGGCAACTAACAAGTATTCTATTATTTATTAATGAATACAATTAAACATAATAAAATATTATTTATTGGCAATTTTTTCCAGCATCACAATGAAGTAAAATTTATGGATTAATTTACTCCCTACAGAATATATGTGACTTCAAGGAACATTTTTCACAATATAGTGTTTCAAATAGGCTTTTCACCATACACTGATCTATTTATCTATTATCTGTCTAAATTCAAATTCTAAATTCAAAACCTTTATTGTCATTGTACATCATGTATACAACAAAATTGGTTTAGCCTCTACTGGTGCAGTCCATACAAGAATACAAGACAACAGGAATAATATAAAGAATAATCCTTATACAAGTAGTTAGGGGAAAAAAACTAGTCATACGTTTCCATATGTACATCATATTCTGTGCAACATGTTTATTACTCTGGTATATGATCTTATACCTACCTTTCTATCTTATCACATTTTTGTTTTATTTAGCTGGATTGCTGCTTATTTAAGGAAGACTATAATTTGATTGCTTTTAAATAATAAAAAAAAAGATTTAGCTTTCCCATATTTTTCTACATTTTTCTACATTTGTAGTTCTCTGAATCCTGTAATGCAGTTGCTAGAATTAAAAATTTGTTAAAATTTGATCTAAGTGCCAGAGCCCACTGTAACAACCTTGCCAAAAAAGCACTAAGAGTTGTTAACCTAAACTTGTGTAGCTTCTTCTCTGGTAATATTGAACTGTAAACTAAGGCATACAAAACTTTTGCTAGACCAATTCTTGAATACAGCTCATCTGTCTGGAACCCACACTGCATATCTGACATTAATACAATTGAACAAGTCCAGAGATATTTCACGAGAAGAGTCTTCCGCTCCTCTGCTCTCAATGGAATACCTTATGCCACCAGACTTGAAATTTTGGGCTTAGACGACTTAGAACTTTGCCATCTTAGATCCGACCTAAGCATAAAACTATTTGCTACAATGTCTTACCTGTCAATGAATACTTTAGCTTCAACCAAAACAATACACAAGCATACAATAGATACAAACTTATGGTAAACCGCTCCAAACTCAATTGCAGAATCGATTGCAGAAAATATGAGTGGTCAGTGCCTGGAATGCACTACCTGACTCTGTGGTTTCTTCCCCAACCCCCCCAAAACTTTAACCTTAGACTGTCTACTGTCTACCTCACCCCATTCCTAAGAGGTCTTTAAGGGGCGTGCATAAGTGCACCAGCGTGCCTACCATCCCTGTCCTAATATTCCCTTTTATTTGTGTCCATTTCATGTATTCATAATCATGTTTATACTTATATCTGTTTTCTAATACATGCTTGATGAAAATAAATAAAAACAAAATAAAAATGTGTACATTTCAAAACAGAATACACAAAAATACCTATCAGTTGGGGAAAAGTATTTAATATATAGAAGAAAACTACTTGCAAAAATGCGTGCCAGGGAAAACATACAAAATACATGTATTAGAAGCAATTCATTTTGAAGGCTTGTGTAATTGCATTTATTCAAAATTATTTTAACGTGCATTGTATTTGTTTTAACTCTAGGGATATATTTGTCCCTTTATCCTTCTTGTAAAGATCACAGAGATAAGATTCTCATTTTCTCACAACTGGGCATTTCATTCTTTCATTCTGGCTGTTTATGAAAGCCTCTGCCCTTTGATTTTATATAGATACTATATACAAGTATGATATCTAAACAACTAGATATGCCTTCTAATTTCTAACAGAAAATAAACTATATTCTAATTACGTATTATTTCTTGAACAATTAAACAGAAAAAAAGGGGGGTTCCTCTTTGGAAGCATAATTAGTTTGAAAAATCTGTCTTGATCTAGCTATTAGGTTTTAATTAACATTCCAACTGGCAATGATATCCAATATTACTGAATACCGGTAGTGAGATCAATTTTTCATATTGACTACTGAAAATCTTTTGTGTGTTTTTTTTTTAAAACTAAATTACTGCTCAAATCTGCTCAAAATACGATGCCACTTTTGGTTAGTATTACAAGATAATTGTATTTAATCATGTATGACATTTAAAAATGGCTCCCAATATATCAACTGTCTGAGAGAAATCCATTCCTTGAAATTTAGAAAATGATATAAATGTCAAATGAGTGAATAGTCTCAAAATCCAACTATGGGTAAACAATTAATTTTATGGAACTTCATCTGAGATCCTCACGAAAGCTTTTCTTTTTTGCCAATTTCTCTAGCAGTGAAGAAAATAACATCACACTGTAAGCAAAACAAAAAAAGAAATTAAAAACAAAGACAAAAAAAGTGTGGTGTCTTGAATTTTTTAACATGATTTTAAAAACTTGGCATACATAAATCAGCACCACGTCATGATATTACAGCACAATAATTTCTGTTTTAAAATAAAAGACAGGGATAGCACTAAACACAAAAATGTTAACTTTTGAATGATGGTCTTATGGTTCAATAAAAATGATATGTAATACTAGTTCATAAAGCTTTCTCTACCAGGGGGCCTGCCCACCCATCTGGGATAACCCTGAGAGATATAGCAGTGATTTCTTGTCGCTTACACGAATGGAGCTGCTCTGGCTACTTTTCTTCCTCCTATCCATGCTTATACCAGCAAAAGAAAAGAAGGAAATGCTAATTTCTGCTAGTTGATAAGCACCTTAAGCCAATATCTGGTAGTCAGTCTGTACAGACTGAGGTATTCCAAGCCATGTTACCAGGCTGTAACTTCCTTTGACACAACTCAGGTTTAACCCACCCACCCTCACCAGCAACAGTTTACAATATTATCTCGATCAGGGGTGTCAAAACTTGGCAATTTTAAGACTTGTGGATTTCAGCTGCCAACATGGCTGGCTGGGGAGTTCTGGGAGTTGAAGTCCACAAGTCTTAAAATTGCCAGGTTTATAAAGGAAATCTGGATTGGTGCTTTATAAAGAGGCTTAGGAGCAAGGCTTCAAAAATTCTGGGTCAGCAAAGACTGGGCATGTTCAAGAAAACAAAAACAAACAATGGAGAAGACCTGGTTGATGCCTTTAGTACATGACAAATTAAATCAAGCCCTAACACCAATTCTTTGATGGCTCATTACATACAGAAGTCTATGAAGGTCATTTTCCTTTCTACATTCTGGAGAAAACTATTTTGCAACAGGAAAGGAGGCACTTGATTTCTCCCTTCCTTTTCCTTCTTCCCAGCCAGCTGTTAGGAAAAAGGCAAGGAAGGAAAGTGCCTGACTGCTCTCCCGCTATATTTCTTCAAGGGCTTGACTAGAGGAGGCTTTGCTTAGACAATTGATTCCCTTGACTCCCCTTACGAAGGGTGAAGGCATTAAGGTCCAAATCATGAGCATCTGGAGGTAGCCAGAGGTCTCTGCTAGAGTATAACACACAGTGTAGCTCTTTTTTTTTTAATGTAAACAAGGCAGGGACATTTAAAATACTAATAAAAAAACAACGAATTATGGTGACATAAATTAGCACTCCCTGGGAACCTTGTAATGAATATATCTGAGTTACTCTGTATTTACTTTTGCAATTCTTCACTCTCCACCACCTGTGAGGATTGTGTATTTCTTCCTCTTTTTTTAATAAAAAACCAGTTGGAGTTTCCATGATTAAAAAAAAAGGGATAACACAATAATAATGAAAGTAGCATCATGCTGAATAAAAAGTGACTGAGCAAAACATATTGCTTTCACAGAAAATCCCTGTGTGGAATGAACTGTGATACATTCTTAGGAATATGCATAAATAGATGGTGTTATCAAGACCCATTAAAAACAGACATGTCTTGGAACAGAGAAACCAGAGTACTATAGTTGTGCCATGGAGTGACTGTTCTAATATGGCAATTCTTACACCATACATTATTGCTTCTGAAATAAATTGCCTTCCCTTTCTGCCATATTTAATCCTATACTATGGAAATGAATAATATTGTCCGCAGATTATTTATGAATGCTATATATAGTTAAATAAATAGATGAAAAGTCCAACCAGTTTCATATTTAGCATGTCACTTTCCAAAATGATTTTAAAGTGTTTTGGTTTACAGAATCTGTCAACATTTTATATGATTGTTAGAAATTTATAGCTTATAGGCTTGAAAATAGTTAGCATTTTATTAGCAATGAGTAAAATGAATAACACACCGATTATGAAGGGTTAGCAAATCATTGTGCTTAATGAGACTGAACAAGTTAGAGGAGAAATTCAGTAAAATCCTATCTCCTTTTAGCTTTTTAAAAAACAATTTGGAGCTTGTTTTTCCTACCTTCCCAAAGACTTGTTGTTGTTATTTGTGAAGTCGTATTCAACCCATTGCGACCCCATGGACAATGTTCCTCCAGGCCTTCCTGTCCTCTACCATCCTCTGGAGTCCATTTAAGCTCACGCCTACTGCTTCAGTGACTCCATTCAGCCACCTCGTTCTCTGTCGTCCCCTTCTTTTGCCCTCAATCTTTCCCAGCATTAGGCTCTTCTCCAGTGAGTCCTTCCTTCTCATTAGGTGGCCAAAATATTTGAGTTTCATCTTCAGGAACTGGCCTTCTAAAGAGCAGTCAGGCTTGATCTCCTGTAGGACTGACCGGTTTGATCACCTTGCAGTCCAAGGGACTTGCAGGAGTCTTCTCCAGCACCATAGTTCAAAGGCCTCAATTCTTTGGCATTCAGCCTTTCTTATGCTCCAACTTTCACAGCCATATATTGCAACTGGGAAAACCATAGCCTTGACTATATGCACTTTTGTTGACAGGGTGATGTCTCTGCTTTTTAGTATGCTGTCTAGATTTGCCATAGCTTTCCTCCCCAGGAACAAGCGTCTTTTAATTTCTTGGCTGCAGTCCCCATCTGCAGTGATCTTGGAGCCCAAGAAAATAACATCTGTCACTACCTCCATTTCTTCCCCATCTATTTGCCAGGAATTGAGAGGACCAGATGCTATGATCTTAGTTTTCTTAATGTTGAATTTCAAACCAACTTGTGCACTCTCCTTCTTCACCCGCATCAAGAGGCTCTTTAGTTACTCTTTGCTTTCTGCCATTAGAGTGGTATCATCTGCATATTTGAGGTTGTTGATATTTCTCCTGGCAATCTTAATTCCAACGTTTGATTCATTTAGCCCCACCTTTCTCATGATGTGCTCTGCATATAAATTAAATAGGCAGGGCGACAGTATACAGCCTTGCCGTACTCCTTTCCCAATTTTGAACCAATCAATGGTTCCTTGTCCAGTTCTCCCTGTTGCTTCTTGACCCGCATATAGGTTTCTCAAGAGACAAATAAGATGGTCTGGTACTTCCATCTCTTTAAGAACTTGCCACAATTTGTTGTGATCCACACAATCAAAGGCTTCATAGTCAATGAAGCAGAAGTAGATGTTTTTCTGAAACTCCCTACCTTTCTTCATGATCCAGTGTATGTTGGCAATTTGATCTCTAGTTCCTCTGCCTCTTCGAAATCCTGCCTGTACTTCTGGTAGTTCTCGATCCACATACTGCTGGAGCTTAGCTTGTAGGATTTTAAGCATAACTTTACTAGCACATGAAATGAGTGCAATGGTGTGATAATTTGAACATTCTTTGGCATTGCCTTTCTTTGGAATTGGAATGTAAACTGACCTTTTCCAATTCTGTGGCCATTGCTGAGTTTTCCAAATTTGCTGGCAAATTGAGTGTAGCACTTTTACTGCATTGTCTTTTAAGATTTTGAATACCTCAGCTGGAATACTGTCACCTCCACTAGCTTTGTTGTTGCTCAGATTTCCTAAGGCCCATTTGACTTCACATTCTAGGATGTCTGGCTTGAGGTCAGTGACCACCCCATCGTGGGTATCAGAGATGTTAACTCATTCTTGTATAGTTCTTCTGTGTAATTTTGCCACCTCTTCTTAACCTCTTCTGCCTCTGTTAGGTCCCTGCCATGTTGGTCCTTTATCATGCCCTTCTTTACATGAAACGTTCCCTTCATATCTCCAATTTTCTTGAAGATATCTCTGGTCCTCCCTATTCTATTGTTTTCTTCTATTTCTTTGCACTGTTCATTTAAGAATGCATTCTTATCTCTTCTAGCTATTCTCTGAAATTCAGCATTCAACTGGGTGTATCTTTCTGTTTCTCCCTTGCCTTTTGCTTCTCTTCTTTCCTCAGTTATTTGCAAAGTTTCCTCAGACAACCATTTTGCTTTCTTGCCTTTCTTTTTCTTTGGGATAGTTTTAGTTGCTACCTCTTGTACAAAATTGCAACCCTCCACCCATAGTTCTTCAGGCACTCTGTTTATCAGATCTAATTCCTTAAATCTATTTGTCACCTCTACTGTATATTCATCAGGGATATGATTTAGTTCATACCTGAGTGGCCTAATGCTTTTCCCTACTTTCTTCAACTTAAGTCTAAATTTTACAATGAGAAGCTCATGATCTGAGCCACAGTCAGCTCCTGGTTTTGTTTTTACTGACTGTATAGAGCTTCTCCATCTTTGGCTGCAGAGGACATAGTCAGTCTGATTTCTGTGTTGACTGTCTGGTGATGTCCATGTGTAGAGTCGTCTCTTTGGCTGTTGGAAAAGAGTGTTTGCTATGTCCATCATATTATCTTGACAGAATTTTATCAGCTTGTGCCTCACTTCATTTTGTATTCCAAGGCCAACCTTGCCTGTTATTTGGTTATCTTTTGGCTTCCTACTTTAGCATTCCAATCCCCCATGATGATAAGGACATCATTTTTTGGTGTTAATTTTATAAAGTGCTTAGGACTTCATAGAACCGGTCAATTTCATCCTCTTCAGCACCAGTGGTTGGGGTATAGACTTGGAATATTGTGATATTGAATGGTTTGCCTTGGATTCAAACTGAGATCATTCTGTCATTTTGGGGAGTGTATCCCAGTATTGCTTTTCCTACTGTCAGCCTCTATGTTGCTTGCTTGCTATCGGCTGCCATAGTAACGGGGGGGGGGACTGTATAGGTATTTGGGAGGGGGAAGTGAGCTGATGGAGATGTCTCATGAAAGGGAGTGAAAGGGGGGGTGTTTCTCATCGTCTACAGCATAGCTGAATGGAGTTGCTGATAGTCCATCAAGGTCAACCATTCTGGCATACCAGAGGGATGGGACCATCTGAAGATGCATCTCACATGATGCCTTGGGGGGTTGGGGATTGGACATTCAGCCAAGGCCCTAGGTGGGAGGGATTTACTTTAAATATGTAATTTTCGTGCCTATTGCCTCAGATCTTGCTTTTGTTTTGTTGCATTCAGTTCATGCTCAGTAAAAGTACCTTTCTCTACAAACATGGAGTTGGGAGTTTTCTTTTTTGAGTTTTGAATGGAGCCACACCTGACACCTACTCTTTTATTGATCATGAAGGCTACTCCATTTCTTCTGAGGGATTCTTGCCCGCAGTAGTATACCTGATGGTCATCTGAATTAAATTCACCCATTCCTGTCCATTTTAGCTCACTGATTCCTAAGATGTTGATGTTCAGTCTTGTCATCTCTTGTTTGACCACATCCAGCTTGTCTTGATTCATGGATCTTACATTCCAAGTTCCTATGGAGAAAAAATCTTTACAGCATCAAAGTTTCCTTTCACCACCAGATACATCCACAGCTGAGAGTCCTTTCGGCTTTGGCCCAGTCACTTCACTCTTTCTGCCGCTACTACTACTAGCCCTCTGCTCTTCCCCAGTAGCATATTGGACACCTTCCAACCTGAGGGGCTCATCTTCCAGCATCATATCTTTTTTCCTTTTGGTACTGTCCATGGGGTTTTCATGGCAAAGATACTGGAGTGGGTTGCCATTTCCTTCTCCAGTGGATCATGTTTTGTCAGAACTCTATGCTATGATCTGTCCATCTTGGGTGTCCCTGCATGGCATAGCTCATAGCTTCATTGAGCTATGCAAGCCCCTTCACCACAACAAGGCAATAATCCATGAAAGGGTTCTGAAGACTGAATAGGATTTTTTCTGTATAGTTTGCTTCCTATATACAAAATTTATCAGACTATTTCTAATCCAACCAATATCTTGGATCTCAGAATACAGAGTACAATTAATTCAACAGAAACTCTCCAATATGCATTCAGTCCAGGGGTGAAATCCAGCAGATTCTGACAGGTTCTGGAGAACCGGTAGTGGAAATTTTGAGCAGTTCGGAGAACCGGCAGCGGAAATTTTGAGTAGTTCAGAGAACCGGCAACTACCATCTCTGGCTGGCCCCAGAGTGGGGTGGGAATGGAGATTTTGCAGTATCCTTCCCCTGCCACGCCTACCAAGTCATGCCCACCAAGCCACACCATGCCCACCAAGCCATGCCCACAGAACCGGTACTAAAAAAAATTGGATTTCACCACCGATTCAGTCTCTGAATTGCTGTATTTCCAGGAAGTTGGAAAGCTGCAGAGCCTGCACAATCATTCGATAAAGAGACATTTGGGGATGATGACATCCTGATATCCCTAAATGATAGTTTCAAAGGGCAGTGTTAGATTTGAAGAGAAGGTATAGGCAGTGTTTTGCAAACATTGTTCTCACCCCTACTCAAATAACAGAAAATACTATAATCCTCAGATCCTTGAACAGAGGCTTTGAATAGAATTTCCCCTGCACCCCATAAGTGAAAAGGAAATAACATTTTATTGCATTGGGGAAGGCACAGTTAGAAAAAAATCTGAAAAAAAGCAAGGTACAGAAAAATCTACCCATGCAGAAAGACTGCAATCTATAGAAAGGCATTTGTGGAATATAGTTTGAGTTAGGGCAATCAAGCAGCTCCGTCAGTTCTCCCCCCACCCTCCTACATATGGCAACTTGAAAGCTTTGCAGGTTGACACTGCCCTAAAACAACAACACTTATAAAAATCAAGGGACCAAGCCCAACACCCCCCCCCCACACACACACAGCAGTGTGGCTAAAATAATCCCAGAAGAAATCAGAGAGAAACATGGAATTTCCCAATTCATTATATCCCAATCAAATACCTACTCATGATTTTCTGGAAATCATTAAAATTCTCCTAAAAATATCTGCTATTACAAAGCATGCAATCAGCCTATATAAGCACTTCTCCATGTGGTCAATGTTCTCGCTCACCACTCTCCCAGCTCCAGGTTTCACTTTTCTCTTGTGCATCTATGGCCTATGATATCCATTCCTTACCACTAGAACACATGAGATTTCTGAATTTATGCTAGATTATTGGAAAGGAAATAAGTGAATGAATCAATAATGAATGTATAATGAGTGTAGAGGGAAATATGAATCTTGTATGAAAAGTATTGGAAGACAAATATATCTCCCAACTGAATGAATGGAAAATGAAATGAAGAGTGTGGGGAAAGCTGTTCAGGACTGAGGAAAAGAATTATGTTACTGAGTGTCACCAAAGCACATGGAGTGAAGCTAATGGGAAGTATGAAAAAGGGTGACTGATGGAATAATAAAATGAAAGATATTATGGATGAAAAAATGCACAGGAAAGAATGATTGTTACAAAGAATGAAGGCAAGAAAAAATACAGGTGGTCCTTGACATACAAAAGTTCGTCTAATGACTGTTCGAAGTTACAACAGCACTGAAAAAAGTGACTTTTGACCATGGAAATGAAAATTTGAATGAGAATTGTTATCTGTTTTGCAGAACAACAAAGAACATTAAAGTTAGGAATACAGGTTTTTGCTGCTTGCTTTTGTAGAACCTCCAAAGAAAGTAACTCAAGTGAGGTCTGCAAAAACTAGAACATATATAAGGAGTCCAAGGTAATAATGTAAGATTAAAAGACCCCAGTCAGTCATAATAATTATTAAATCCACTACAGAAATGAATATTGATAGGTCAAAGGTGGAAGCCCCTTAAATGTTATAGCTCTTTTTATAGAAGAAAAGTGGATGAAGTGAGAGCCATAAATGCTGTGAGAATGGTGAAAATCAATAAAGCTGTAGGTGTAGATAGCATGACTACAGAATTGCTAATACAGGTAGTCCTTGATTGATGGCCATAATTGAGCCCAATATTTATATTGCTAAGTGAGACCCTGGTTACATGGGTTTTGCCCCATTTTACAATCTTTCTTGCCACAATTGTTAAGTGAAGCACTGCAATTGTTAAATTAATAACATGGTTGTGGCTTTCCCATTGATTTTGCTCATCAGAAGTTCACAAAAGGTGATCACATGACTCCGGGGCATTGCAACCATCATAAATATGAGCCAGTTGCCAAACATCTGAATTTTGATCATGTGACCATGGAGATACTGCAACAGTCATGTGTGAAAAACTGTCATAGTCACTTTTTCAATGCTGCTGTAACTTTAGACAGTCACTAAATGAATGTGTGTAAGTCAAGGATTACCTGTATGTGGATGTGGTTTGCATATGGAGTGGCTCTACTTAAGAGAAAGGTAACAAGAATGAATGAAAAAGCCACAAAGAGGTTAATTTAAGTGCACATGAAAAAGTGTTTGGCATAATTCTGACCCAAAGCATTTAACAGTGATAAATGAGCAGCAGATCATTGAAAATGGTATCAATATGAGCAAATACGCTGCATGTTGTTGTAGAGAAAGGGTATGATAAAATGAAGAAAGATTAATTGCTAAATGAGGTAAAAATGAATATATAATGGAAGTAAAGCAGGCATAAGAGTAAAAGATACACTTTATTGGTTCTACTGTGAGCAGGCAAGAAGACAAGGAGGTGTGATACTTCCTTGGTTACTTTATGTATTTGTGACTAATATAAAAAATGTTTGCAGTAACATTTGAGGTGACTTGATTGGGAGTATGAATATGTATATACTTTTATAGGCAATTGATGTCATGTTACTGGCTGAAAACTGAATGATGAACAGAGAATGTAAGATTGTAAGACGCAAGAAAGGTGATGGGTCTATCAAAAGCCAAAATAGTTGTATCTGAGAGGGAAAATGGATTGCAAGATAGCCAATTATATGTACAGAGTGAAAAGTCAGAGGAAGTGGATGCATTTGGGAATGTAGAGGATGATACTAGTGAATTTTACCTTAATATCTTTGTTTCCCCAGGCAAACATTGCAAGAGTAGAGGTGAAACTCTAATAGGCCAGACTGACTGCTCTTTTAGAGTGCTTTAATGTAAGGATAGGCATGCAATTTTTGGTTAGAATTACCTAGCTATGACAGCTAAATGGAACCATGTAGAGTGTCAGGACATCTGAAAACACCACATGATTAATTCAACTAAGCACAAATGAGAAGAGAAAAATCTTTATCTACGGATGGATTGTAGCTTGCGGATCCTGCATGCTTAGTGCTAAATGAGGACCCTGGCATGAGAAGTAATCAGCTTCATAGATTCCTTTGGCAGGGCAGGGCAGGGCAGGGCAGGGCAGGGCAGGGCAAGGCAGGGCAAGGCAGGGCAAGGCAGGGCAAGGCAAGGCAAGGCAAGGCAAGGCAAGGCAAGGCAAGGCAAGGCAAGGCAAGGCAAGGCAAGGCAAGGCAAGGCAAGGCAAGGCAAGGCAAGGCAAGGCAAGGCAAGGCAAGGCAAGGCAAGGCAAGGCAAGGCAAGGCAAGGCAAGGCAAGGCAAGGCAAGGCAAGGCAAGGCAAGGCAAGGCAAGGCAAGGCAAGGCAAGGCAAGGCAAGGCAAGGCAAGGCAAGGCAAGGCAAGGCAAGGCAAGGCAAGGCAAGGCAAGGCAAGGCAAGGCAAGGCAAGGCAAGGCAAGGCAAGGCAAGGCAAGGCAAGGCAAGGCAAGGCAAGGCAAGGCAAGGCAAGGCAAGGCAAGGCAAGGCAAGGCAAGGCAAGGCAAGGCAAGGCAAGGCAAGGCAAGGCAAGGCAAGGCAAGGCAAGGCAAGGCAAGGCAAGGCAAGGCAAGGCAAGGCAAGGCAAGGCAAGGCAAGGCAAGGCAAGGCAAGGCAAGGCAAGGCAAGGCAAGGCAAGGCAAGGCAAGGCAAGGCAAGGCAAGGCAAGGCAAGGCAAGGCAAGGCAAGGCAAGGCAAGGCAAGGCAAGGCAAGGCAAGGCAAGGCAAGGCAAGGCAAGGCAAGGCAAGGCAAGGCAAGAATTCAAAACTCATTTGTCACTATCACCCACAATACATTTCAGATGGCTTGAGAAAAGCATTTAACGTGGTCCAGAATATACCAAGATTTACTTGTTTAAAGAGGAAGGCCTTTGGTGTTTTACACTGGAAGCTATTTCTCTATCAACCAGATGAAAAAAATTGGAAGAAAGAGAATGCAGGTTTAGCAAGAAGCAATCATTACAATCTCAACGCATTACACTAAGAAGGAGCCTGCAGACAGCTATATATAATAAAGCCAGTTCCACAGAAATGTGCACCCTATTTTCAAACTGTCAGCTATATGATATGCTATATGTCAAAGTTTCTCAACCTTAGCAACTTTAAGATGTGTGGGCTTCAGATTCCAGAATTCCCCAGCCAATATAAGGCTGAAAAACACCACTGTACAGTCTATGGTGACATCAGGACGGAATTGCCTTATATGGTATATATGGGGATTGAGGGTTTTTTTAGGGAAACTTTTTGATAGATTTTTAAGGGATTTTAAGGGGCGGGAGGGTTGTGTGGGTTTGGGGGTTAACCAACAGGGGGAGGGGTCCGGCCCAGCTGTTAGTGGGGCCACGGAGGGTGCAGATTCTGGGGGTAAGGGGGACATCAGAGTCCATTCTGTTGAGGGCTTCTCTATCAATGTGTTGAGTGGGAGGGGCAGATATGGCGGGAGCAAGGGGCCGCATCATGTGGTGGGGGCACACACTCGCTATCTTCGAGCGGTGGCACGCCCTGGTCCCCATAGCCCTTCTCGCACCCCAGGCTGTTCAGACTCTCAGGGCCCGAGCCTTTGGCTGCTGTTGTGCAATGCCAGATCCGTGGTAAATAAAGCGCCCCTCATTTGCGATCTTATTCGGGGGGGGAAGCGGACCTGGCAGGTATCACGGAGACCTGGTTGGGCCATGAGGTGGGGGTTTCCCCTCGTGGATATGTGCCCACCAGGCTTCCGTGCATTCCATCAGCTGAGAGCTCAGGGCAGGGGCGGGTGTGGGTGGGTGGCGGTTATTATAAAGGAAAGTCTTGATCCGAGGGAGACCACTGTTTCACAGATAGCCGGATGTGAGTCCCTTTTTGTGAAGTGGAGTCGTGGAGTACAGATGGGCTTGTTGATCATGTACCTGGCTTCCTGCCGCGTGGCAACGGCCCTACCCAAGCTGCTCAATGTCATAGCTGAGGTGGCGGTTGGTACCCCCAGACTTCTAGTCATGGGGGATTTCAACCTGCCATCTATCGGTGAAACGTCTGAGGTGGCTCGAGAGTTCATGGCTTCCATGATGGCCATGGACCTTACTCAGTTAATTCATGACCCTACTCACATGGGTGGACACACTCTGGACTTAGTTTTTGTCTCTGGTCAGTGGTTGAGTGGCCTTGATACAGGGGATATAGTCATCGAACCCTTGTCATGGTCTGACCACTCGCTCCTTCGACTGGACTTTCTAACCGCTGCACCTCGCTGCAGGGAGGCAGAGCCGACCAGGTGGTTCCGCCCCAGGCACCTGATGGATCCTGATAGGTTCCAGATGGAGCTTGGGCTATTTCTTGAGACTCTGGCTCATGACTCGGCTGAAGACCTGGTGGCCGCCTGGGATAGTGCAGCCACCGGGGCTTTGGACTGCGTCATGCCTTTGCGGCCTCTGACCCGGCACCGAACTCACCTAGCTCCTTGGTTCTCCGAGGAGCTGAGGGAGTTGAAGCGCCGGAAAAGACGCCTGGAGAGTAGTTGGAGGACCACTGCTCCGAATCCGACCGAACACTGGTGATATTCAGATATTCATATTCAGACCTACCTAGTGGCGATAAAAGCGGCGAAATCCAGCTATTTTGCCACTCTTATCACGTCATCAGATAATTGCCCAGCTGCCCTGTTTAGGGTGACCCGCTCCCTCCTCCATCCGGAAGTGTGGGATGATCCCTTGCAGGGTCGAGCTGAGGATTTTGTGCAGTATCTGTATGACAAGATCGCTCAGATTCAGGAAGGCCTGGCCTCTGACTGGGTAAGTCCAGACGGGATGACTGAGACAGGTCTTGAGAGTGTTATCTGGGAGGAGTTCGATCCTGTGGCTCCTGAGGATGTGGACAGGATCCTGGGACAGCTGAACGGAACCACATGTTTATTGGACCCGTGTCCCTCCTGGTTGGTACTGGCTTCCCGGGAGGTTACATGAGGCTGGCTCCAGAGGATTGTTAACGCTTCTCTGAGTGAGGGGGTCCTGCCGGCCGCTTTGAAAGAAGTGGTGGTGAAGCCCCTCCTCAAGAAGCCCTCTCTGGATCCGGCTGTTTTGGCTAACTATCATCCAGTCTCCAACCTTCGCTTCGTTGCGAAGGTTGTTGAGAGTGTGGTGGTGCGGCAGCTTCCCCAGTACCTGGATGAAGCTGTCTATCTAGACCGACTCCAGTCCGGCTTCCAGCCTGGGCACAGCACGGAAACGGCATTGGTTGCATTGGTGGATGATCTCTGGAGGGCTCGGGATAGGGGTTGTTCCTCTATCCTGATCCTGTTAGATCTCTCAGCGGCTTTTGATACCATCGACCATGGTATCATGTTGCGCCGGTTGAAGGGGCTGGGGGTGGGGGGCACCGTTCTGCGGTCGTTCTCCTCCTACCTCACTGACCAGTCGCAATCTGTGTTGACAGGGGGGCAGCGGTTGACCCCAAGGCGCCTTGCTTGTGGGGTGCCACAAGGGTCGGTCCTCTCACCCCTTCTGTTCAACATTTATGTAAAGCCACTGGGTAAGATCATCCTTGGCTTTGGGGTGGAGTTCCATCAGTATGCTGACAACACTCAGCTGTACATCTCCACCCCAGGCCACCCCAACGATGCCCTTGAAGTGATGTCCCAGTGCCTGGAGGCCGTGCGGGCCTGGATGGGGAGAAACAGGCTCCGACTCAACCCTTCCAAGACCGAGTGGCTGTGGCTTCCGGCATCCCGCTTTGGCCAGCTGGTGCCATAGCTGGCCATTGGGGGCTAATCACTGGCCCCCACGGAGAGGGCTCGCAACTTAGGCATCCTCCTGGATGCACAGCTGTCTTTAGAAGAGCACATGACGGCTGTGGCCAGGTTTTTTTTTAATCAGGTTCACCTGATACGCCCTTTCTGGATTGGGACTCCCTACGCACAGTCACTCAAGCACTCGTCACTTCCCGCCTGGACTACTGCAATGCTCTCTACATGGGGCTCCCCTTGGGGTCCACCCGGAAGCTACAGTTAGTCCAGAATGCGGCCGCGCGGGGGATTATGGGAGCGACGGGGCGTTCACATATAACACCTCTCCTGCGCGAGCTGCACTGGCTTCCTGTGGTCTTCCTGGTGCGCTTCAAGGTGTTGGTGATCGCCTTTAAAGCGCTCCATGGCTTAGGGCCGGGGTATCTGCGAGACCGCCTTCTGCCGCCAATAGCCTCCCACCAACCGGTTCGCTCGCACAGAGTGGGCCTCCTCAGGGTGCTGTCGGCCAGACAGTGCTGGCTGGCGATCCCCAGGGGGAGAGCCTTCTCTGTGGCAGCACCTGCCCTCTGGAATGACCTACCCCCTGAGATACGTACGATATCAGACCTCCGGACTTTTCGTCGGGCTGTGAAAACACACCTCTTCCATCTAGCTGGGCTGGCTTGATCCCATCCTCTCAGTTTTAATTGAATTCGGTTTTAATTGGGTTGTTTTAAATTTTGGGCCGAAATTATTTAATTGTTTTTTAAACTGTTTTAAAATTTTATATGCAATGTTTTATCTCGGCTGTACACTGCCCTGAGTCCCGCAGGAGAAGGGCGGTATAGAAATAAAATAACAAAACAAAACAAAACAAAACAAAACAAAACAAAACAAAATAATAAAATTAAATAAAATAATAAAATTAAATTAAATTAAATTAAATTAAATTAAATTAAATTAAATTAAATTAAATTAAATTAAATTAAATTAAATTAAATTAAATTAAATAAATAAATAAATAAATAAATAAATAAATGGTATTACTTGCATTTGGCTAAATACTTCAAAGAATACAGATAGCCCTTGAACTTACAGCTATTCATTTAGCAACCATGTGAGGTTACAGCAGCATTGAAAAAAGTGATTTTTGACTGGTCCTTACACTTATGACCATTGCAGCATCCCCATGGTCACATGATAAAATTTGCATGTATTTACAACAGTTGCAGCAAACGATCACCATTTGTGACTTTTGCAGCCAACTCCTGACAAGCAAAGTCAAGGGAAGGTGGATTCACTTAATGTAATCATAATTCATTTAACAAATGCAGTGATTCGTTCAACAACCATGGCAAAAAAGACAGTCAAATCAGATGCAATACACTTAACAACCATCTTGCTAGCAACAGAAATTTTGTTTCCAAGTGTGGTTGTAACTCGAGTTTGCAAAGGGGTTTGCAAAGCTTCCAGCTTAGAAATCACTTGCTGTAAAATCAGTCTCAATATTCTAGAATCGGAGAAACTGCTGTGATCTCTTCCATCCAGTTTTAGTATTCCAACATCTTACAATCGGTGTCTTTTTAAGACTACCATTTGTAGACTGCAAAATTCTAGAAGAAAAGAACTTTTAAAGTTAAGGTAGGGTAGATTCTTTCATTCAGGTTGAGAGATGCCATTCTCGTACATGTTCACATTGCACTCATCCGTTTCAATCTGGTGCTTCCGGTTGAAAGGATTAGCCAGTGACATCAGCATTACCCAGGGGACACCCAGTTGGGGGCTCATATCCCCAGTGGGAGCTAGAGTGAAGGACCAGAGCTCAGCCTGCTGCACGGTAGCACTCACGTCTCGAACGTGGGCTTGCTAGCCTCCAACCCATTGTCCTAACCGTGTGAGCCACCATGTTCCTCTCATACATGTTGCAAAGATATTTTTTCAGAATCATTTTTGAAGCATTCGCAACCTTGGTATGTAATTCATGTTAAGACAGATTGGAAAAATGAAAAACATTCAAGAAGATTGCTTCTGAAGTGCTGTAGCAAAATTATCATGGTCACCAGGAGTCAACCTCTTTGTTTTTATATTACTCATGGGTGGTTTTGAACTGAATCCATTGCTGTTATTTCTTTGCTGGGCCAAGCTGTATCTGGCTATTCACAGAGGCCCAGCCTGCAAAACATATGCTTAACTGTTGTTCATATTCACCCTTTTGCCAATTTCTCTGTCATCTGGATAGTAGGAGTATCATCCTCTCTACTTCAGTGACCTTAGGACAAGCAACACATCAGTTTTAATAGTCTACTGTTCTCCAGTGTGGAATGCATCAAATCAGTTTTCTACTATGCAGAAAAAAGATAACGTTTCAATGGAACATTCAGAGTATCCTGAGCTTCATGCAAAATATTGGGTTATTTATTTTAGAAATATATTTGATAAATTTCCTCATATTTCCCATGTTTGATTTCCTGATCTATACTGGTGTTTGACAGTAATAAAGATTTGATTTGATTTACCATACGAGTGAAAACAAAGATTATCTCAAAAAGTTAAAGTGTCTTTCAAATTGAGCTTGACTCCTGGTGACTTCATCATGGCAACAAAATTATCAGGGCAACAAAAGGGAAATGGTTTTATCAGTATTAAAATGGAAAATAGACATCTGATAACCACTGATCTATAAATGCTAAAATGCATGAAAAGATTTTATGAAATAAATGAGGAAGTTATTCATTTGTGCTGAATCAGTTATTTTTTAGAAGTGGATAAAATCATTCTTTAATTCTTGTAAGAATGTATAGAAGGTTCTGAAATACATCAATGAGATGACCTTTGTGGACAGGTCTACTACAATTGTTTCTCTACATCAGGGGTGGGCAACTATTGCCCTTTTACTCCCAAGTTGAGGTTGTGGACTTCAACTCCCAACTATGGTGGCTCAATTCTAGGAATTGAAGTCCACAGGTCATAAATTACCCACCCCTACTCTAGACCATGGCTGCTTTGGGCTTGCTGATTAAATTTATAATAATTAATTGAGGGATTAATTATTATAAACATGTTGTCTTTTGGGCCCATTTATTATTGCCTCTTAGAGATTAATTAGTTCCAAATTTAGTGACCTTAAAAAATATGTTAACTGGTTATTGTGAGATTTCTGTATGTCAAGGATGTGGTTTAAGATGTTGATTGCAACATTGTTGAATATTCTGGACAAAACATAAAATGAATTAAACTAAAATCAAAGTGATTTTTTTGGGAAAAGTCTTCTACAACAAATAGAACCCTGCAAAGTATTTAGGTTACCGTGGAGCAATTTTAGGTATATCCTTTCTTCAAGAAAACTTTGTCCAAGTAAAACACATTTGAACAATGGCTTGTTTACAAGAGATTCAATATTTGATTATACTAGATTTTTAATTGGTCTAGAATTAAAACACTTTCACACCAGTTAACTCCTTTTACTTACATAACCATTATGGAGTTGTTACAATTATATCATTCTGAAACTAGAAATTATTTCAGAATCTCTGGTTACTGTAACTGGTGGTAGAAAAACAAACTGAAGTGTCTCTCTCCTCAATCATGAGCCTTGACGGGGGAGGTGGAGCGCCACTTTGGACACTTTATGACCTATGGACTTCAACTCTGCTCAGCAGGCTCAGGAATTCTGGGAGTTGAAGTCCACAGGTTGTAAAGTGGCCATGGCTGCCCACCCTTGACCTAGTCAAGGTGGCGGGCCCACGGGAGAGGGCCTTCTCTGTGGCTGCCCCAGCTCTCTGAAACCAGTTACCTCCTGAGGTCCAGACCATCCCCACCCTATTAGCCTTCTGAAAAGCGGTGAAGACCTGGCTTTTCCGGCAGGCCTGGGGCCGTTGATCTCGCTCTTGTGATCTGGCAAGATCCGGCCATGAATGGTATGAATGAGTTTTAATGTTTTTAATGTTTTTAATTTTTAAATGTTTTTTATTAGGATTTTAAATGTATTGTGAGCTGCCCTGAGTCTTCGGAGAGGGGCGGCATATAAATTGAATTAAATTGAAAATTGAAATTGAATAGTCTGTTCTCTAAGTTGTTTTGCTAGTTTGCAGATAGGTATTCTATAAATCTCTACATTAAATGATCTACTTTGATTAATTCAATTTCCAAGGATTTATATTTTTACCTCCAGTTTTTTGAGTTACTGCAGTTTCAATGAATAAAATTATTTGAAAGGTTCATATATGATAGATAGGAGTTTTCAAGGATTAGACAAACTTTTTCAGTCTTATTTCATAATATAGCAACAAAAATTATTGATAGCAAATATAATCAGATCTCCTGCAGCCTACAATTATGTATGTGCCAATGCCTGGAAATAGAGGATCGAACAAAATTATTTATCTGTATATCTACTGATTCTGCAGAACTGTAATTTCTTCGGGATATTTTGTCATGGCTGCAATCTGACTGGTTAATAAACCATTTGTAACTTGATACTTAATCGAAGTCATCAGACAACTCATCAGATTGTACCTTTTGCTCCAGTAACTATAGAATTCTGTCTTAAACTTTGAATTCTGTGGGAATCAGTTGTAAAAATGTTTTTTTAATATACAGGTTTAGATAACATTGTCTGTAATGCAAGATGTCTTTAATTGTTCTTATGCTGTTTTATCTGCACCGTTGTTTTGTTTAAAATGCAATTACTATGCAAATTAACTCGTTGATTAAAAGCTAAACAAGCAAACAAAAAACTTTGAAGAAGTCCTAAGAGACATTGCCATTTGTAAACCCCTCTCAGTTTCTGAATTGATTTTACTTTTGGCATGCTTCAGCATCTTGCAAGGAGGGAGGAAAAGAGGAAGGGTCTCTTGCAAATTTATCCCAGCCTCCATGATCAAATACAATAATCCTCCTGGATTCACTTCCTTTTCTGCCAATTACCACCCCAAAGACGCCAAACCAAAGAAAGATTTTCAAAAGATAAAAGAGGCAGAGGATGGTAATTTCTAATAGTTTATGCATTGGATGCAGCGGACTCCTAAATACTAAGACAGAGCAGAATAATTGGGAACAGATTTTCCCCAGGACATAGTGAGAAATCTAAAGTGCTTTCAATTTGATTATGGGTTTAGCAAACCTTTGACCATACATACATACATACATACATACATACATACATACATATATATATATATATATATATATATATATATATATATATATATATATATATGCATTTGGAGTTTGGGGCATTACAGAAATATGGTTTTAAAAGGAAAATTAAAAACTGATTACTGTTTTCCGTAAGGCATTGGTATGGGGAGAAGAGAGAAATTGAAGAGGGAATCTTATCTTTATCACTTGCTTATCTTTATCACTTGCTTTATCAATTCCAGGGTCACCAGTCTCACTCCTGCCAGTCATGTAGTGATGACTTCTGAGCTGCATTAGCTGGTTGAAGTAGCCTAAAACATGGATTATTCTTATTCTGTAATCTAGGGTTTTACTTCTTGAGACACAACAGCCACATATGGCCCCTGAAAGCAGAAATATTGCTTTAAGAGCCCCTCCAAATGCACTGCTAAGATGTATTTTTAAGTCATGATAAATTAAAGTCTGTTTCAAATCATGCTTGAACGTCAAGCCTTTTTTTAAAGACTAGACTAGACTAGACTGCGATAGTGTGTTCCCACAAATTCCATCTCACTGTAAAATGTACTCTGAGTCTTTGCAAAAACATGTCATGCTTTCTGCTGTTTTCCAATTGATAACTACAGGTTGAAAGAGTTAGGGATGCACAGAGGAGCCACTGAATTAAAGCAATCACTTTCTCATTCAGCAGCCTGCTTGCTTCTATGAAACTGTGTCTTATAATAAAGACTATGTTTGTCCAAATCTGAATGGAAATATCCCTGTAGAAAACTCTGATGAGTGTAAGATAAAAGCCACATTAACTTTACAAATACAAATGCCTGTTGTAAAATAAAACTTTTTTTCCATTATTCATTTATTTATTAAATTTATATGCCACCCATCTCACTCTGCAAAAAGACTCTGGGCAGCATTTGTCTTGCATAGTCTGCTTGTGCTAAAATCTTCAGTCTTTGAGAAGCAACGTGAACTCATATGAATTAACAAACAAACAATAAAGGCATGCAGTACTTCAGTAATGTCAAAGTGGATGCAACTACTTGGATTAGTAAATTAAAAATCTATGTCAGAAAGATTGCATAGTTTCTCCCAGTGTTGGCACACTCCTTGTTCTTAAGAGGCAGCAAGGATTGTCCAGAAGTGAAATTACCAAGGGGGAAAGATGGGAAGATCAATGCAGGACAAATTTTCTCTCTGCAGCAGCAGAAGGCCTAAAGCTATAACATGCTGGGAAAAGAGGGAGAGCCAGGGCTCCATTTCTATATATGATCATGATGATGATGACCCATAATTTCAGAACTTCATCCAAAGAACAGGGAGTTCTAGACAATATTTTTTGCAGTAATAAAGCATGTCTAAATCCGCAGTGCCAACTATCTACAGTATTTGCAAATTAAATATGTATTGCAAGTAGGATTCATTTATTAGTAGCCAGGGTTCAGCAACTAATTTGTCTAGTGCTTTACTTTGACACCAGCAATTTAAACCATTTGGTTTATAGGGAAGGGTGACACCTTGGAAGAACTGTTATAAGACAATTAATTAAGCTTTGCCAATGGCTACAAATGACATGACTCATTTAAATAATGCTGCTGAGTACAGAGCTCAGCTATTGCCATCTAATCAGTATTTTTTTTTTCTTCATTTAACATGCCAAACTATTTCTGAATATAATTTATAAAAGTGGAACAGGTGAAAAGAGTACAAAAACAATATTCTGATTCTTGAGGTAGATAGATACCGGTGAGCCTTGTGGGTGTGAGAGACAGTGGGTGTGCCAATGTATTTTGAGATTTAGGCTGGACAAGTGGGTCTATTGAGGGTGGTGATGTCATTTGAGCAATGTCAGCAATGGGGCAGGGCTCATTAGGAAAAAAGCCTGGAGAGCCTTATTTTACTCTCTCGGTTGTCTTTCCACTCTGCAATGTTCCGCCCTGAAATTAGATTCGTTTTAGTTTTGATGAGGTATTTTGTTGGCCTAATAAATGGAACTCCACATGCTTAGCTGAACACGCTGTGTTCCATGCAAGTGAGGGCCAGTGTTATCAGAATTCTGACCCTTGTGGGAACCAACACATTTAGCTGTTTGTGTGAAGGCTTGACTCTCTGCAGACATTGCTCCCATGCATGTTAATGCCTCCAGGAGACTGATATCATTTAAGTGACAATAGAAGAAAGATATTCTGAGCACTTGCATACTGTGTGCTACAGGTGAAAGAAATCAGGCTTGATTGGGACTCTGATGGATTGGGATATTGGATGGTGGGTATGATGAAGTATAAATTACTTGCCCTAATGAATTCCTATGATTTCCCTTTCCTCAGGCAATTTGCTTATAGAACATGCCCTATACCACCAGAGCAGTTAAAGCAGACATTTGGAACTATGCCATGTAAAACCACAGAAACAAAATGTCCGGTGAATCTTACTCTGTTTAAAAGGCATGGTCTTACTGAGGTTTGAGTCAACTCTATGCTCCTCCAGGATGTTGAACGTATGTTGTATGGGCTTAGACAGTTCATTTGCCTCTATCAGTTTTCCACTTCCACCCCAAATGTAGCATTCTTCTGGCGATACACTGCAGAGTGAAATAGTCTAGAGCCGTGATGGCGAACCTATGGCATGGGTGCCACAGGTGGCACGCGGAGCCATATTGGTGGGCATGTGAGTGTTGCCCTAGCTCAGCTCCAGTGCGCATGCGTGCACTGGCCAACTGATTTTCAGGCCTTCCGGTCCCTCCGGAAGTCGGGAAACTGGCTGTTTTCAGACTCCGGAAGGCCTCCGGGGGAATGGAGAAGGCTGTTTTTGCCCTCCCCAGGCTCCTAGAAACCTCTGGAGCCTAGGGAGGGGGAAAAAACGGGCCTACCGAGCCCACCATGTCATTGCGTGCCAAAAGCAGGGGGAAGTGTGGGGGGTCATGTGCGCATGCGCGAGAGGGCGTGGCGTATTGAATTATGGGTGTGGGCACCCGCACTCACGACCCCCCCACTCCCCCCACTTTTGGCACACGAGGGCAAAAAGGTTAGCCATCACAGGTCTAGAGGAAAAAATATTGCTGCTATGGGAAAATAACATCAAAACTGTTTATGTGTTTTTTTTTAATTTTAAAAACAAACAAATAAAAAGAAGTCCTCTGTGCTATTGTCTCCATCCAACTGTGAGTCATCTCAAATAGAAGGAAATTGCTGAAGATAAACAGCAGCAAAAATCGCTTAAAGAAATAAAGATTAAAAACAAACAGAATTTGAGTTTTCTGTTCTCTCTGGCTGCTAAAACTGGAGGTTCTGACTCAAGATAGTCAGTCAGTCAGACAAGACAATTATTGAATCTATAGAATACAGATTATTTTGCCAACAAAAGAGGATATAAGTAGCTCAGGGTTGAACTGTGGAGTCCTTGCGGGCTGAATGGTTTACTTGCAGACATTTTGTTGCCCAACTAGGTAACACTGTCAGTGGTAGAAGAGAGTCGGGTGTGCTCTCTGTTTATTTACAGTAGCTTGCCCTGTCAGTGTTGGTGAGGCTGTTGTTTTCTCCTTGGTAGTTCCTTGATTGGGCTGTTGTTTACTGCTTGATTGTTTGTCTGGTGTTAATCCTGGTGTTAATCCCTGCTAATTTGAGTGTTCTTTATCTGCCTGTTGCCTGTTGATGGCAGATTTGTCTGAGTTCCAATCTACCAGGAATTCTCTCCTGTTTTTGGATTTAGCTTGATCTAAGGTAAAACTGTGGTTAAATCTGTCCATGTATTGTAAAATTAAAGAATTTTCATTGCATCTTCTGACTGCTAATTGATGTTCTGGATGCACTCTGCTAGTCTTCTATCTATCTGTTTTGTACAGTGGCTGTTACAGTCCTTACACTGGGTCCACCCTGTAGCCCAAGAAGAAATAACAGGAGTAATTTAAACACTGTACATAAACAGAGAACAAATCCCATTCCCTCCTAGCACTGAAGATGTAACCTAGTCTGGTAACAAAATGTTTGCAAACAACCAAGTTCAGAGACTACCAAGGACTCCACAGTTCAACCCTGAGCTACTTATATTCTCTTCTGCTAGCAAAATAATCATCTGAATTTCTCAAGTTCTAACTTGAAAGTACCTGCACATTTTTCTCTGCACAAGGCTGAGAATGAGTAATGGGGCTAAGGGTGGGGAATAACATTTTTAAAATCATCCCTAATATAAACCCTTGTCTTAATAGTAGGTGGTCCCACTTTGCTTCAAAACAACCATCTGTCTGTCCGCATTCATGTCAGAAGTGCCCAAAAATGTTTCTGGGTTGAAAGGATTTGTCAGTGGTAATACTGTTGCCCAGGGGATGTCCAATTGCCAAAAGTAATGCAATCTTCGGGGAGGGTGCTTCCAATTTCATACTATATGGCATATGTTTTTCCTACTGGTAGGAACCTAAGAATTGTTTTTTCCCCCTCTTCTCCTCCTAAATAGTCTCAGAAAATAGCTTTGCTTGTTTGCATTACCCAGACAGACATTGTGAGGTTTACTCTGCCCTACAACTATTCTTTCAGGCAAGGTGATCACCTCATCACTAACTATTGGATTCTTAGTCATCCTGACAGGGACCTTTCTAATGTGCTCTCTTCTGCCTCTTTGACCTCTCCCCCATGGCACTCTTTATCTGCCATCTGTAATAGACAAAGCAAAGACAAACAACTTTCACACAGAAGCTTGTGGCTTTCCAAACCTTGCCGCAAACTGTAGCAAAGCACCCTCGTCCCCAAATTAGGAGGTTCCTGTTTAGCTTGCCTACACCAAGAGCCTGCTAGAGTTTTACAAAGCTGTTGGGGGAAGGAGTGGAGGATGACTTTTATCTGCAACATGAGCAGAGGCAGCCATTTCTAGCTGCAGAAAGTCCTGGCATAGAAAATATTACCAAGTCAGAGACACACATTCCATTTGTGGCCATATATTAATTGTTATATAGCATAGTGCACTTGAATGCAGCTTTCCCAGTAGAAATATCACTTTTGTTCAAAGCATCTCAGGATCTGAGAATTTAAAGCTAACCTCTCTAAAACCTTGAAAAGTCTTAATGTTCTTGTCCATTCCTTTGTTAACTAAAAAGGCTGTCCCCATTCATTATTCCTGATATGGTACAGAAGAAAGGCAGAAGTGCACAGTTCAAACATCCTGGGACAATATACAAAATTAATCTGAAAGATATGCACAGTTAACATCATAGTTGTTGACATTTGTTTAATACTGTCAACTACTGTATCTAATGTTATCTGAAATGTTATCTAATGAACCTGAAAATAATATCAAGAGACTATGAGCAGCTTGGCAAGAAAGTTAAGGAGTTAGGACCACAAGTAGTGTTTTCATCAGTACTTCCAACAAAAAGTCACATCCAATGAAGGAACAAAGGATTTTAGAAATGAACCACTGGCTTAAGGGTTGGTGCCACAAGAGATTTTAGGATTCCTAGACTACAGTCTGCATTATCTACATGAAGGGCTTCTGGCAAGGGATGGGCTGCACCTTACAAGAACAGGGAAGAATGTATTTGGAAAAAGATTGCTCAACTTATCTGAGAGCTTTAAACTAAAACTGAGGTGGGGGGGAGAGTGAACTAACCCCAAGCATAAACTCCAAGACAACCAATCAAACAAGGAGATAGGAAATGATGGGAAGGAAGAAAAACTCAGATACAAAGTAGGAAATGTAGGAAGCATACGCAAGGCCAGCCATAAAGGATGCAGATGCTTATACATTAACATGCAAAGATTGAAGAACAAGCTACTATACAAGGGCAGGTATGATATAGTTGCCATTACCAAAACTTAGTAGGTGAAACTCACAACTGGAAGGTATGGTGGAAAGAATATAATCTGTTCAAAAGAAACTGACCTAACAAAAGAGGAGGTAGAGTTGCATTATATGTAAGAGATCACTACATATCTATAGAAATGTATAAAAGCAAGGATGAAAGCCTCCTTGAATGCATATGGGTTAATGTTAAAGGAAAAAAGAACGACATTGCCATAGTTATACTGAGGCCAGCCAATCAAGCAGAAGAAATAGATGAACTTTTTACTAACCAGTTAGCTAATGTATGTAGGAAACACACCATAGTAGTATGAGTGATTTTAAGTACCCTGACATCAACTAGGAGACAAACTCTGTGATCTGTCCCCGTACACACACACACACACACACACACACACACACACACACACACAGCCAGCCGAGGGTTAAGGAAACACTTTGGCACACACCCAGGTCCTTATCTCCAACTTTGGCAGCAATTTACACACCGTCTGCCAAGTGCATTTATTTCCACAGAAAAGAGACAGATAACATACTCAGCATCCAAACGTCCAACAACAATAAATATTTCTCTCAGCAGTTCCGGACGAGGCTTTAGTGACTATCCAAGGTTTACTTGTTCGTCACAAGGATCACTGGCCACCACCCTCTATTATATAGTCTCTGGGGTGTGGTCCAGTGACTCAGTTCTAATCCCTAGCATGCCTCCTGAGCTGCTGCAATCGTTTATCACGCCTTCGGAGGCGTGCGTCCAGGAATGATGTTTCTCCATCGCTCTCATCTGAGCCACCTGTCTCCCTGCTAATCTCCTCTCCCTCGGCCGGCACCTGAGACAGTGCCAGAGGGGAGGGGCCTGGAGAGGGAGGCCTGGCTGACTCCTCTTCCTCATGCTCGGAGCTTTCTTTCTCCGATGGGACAGGCTCAGAGGGCGGGGCCACAACACTCTGCATCAAGTGGGAGATCGAACAGGATATTGACCAGAAATAGCCAACACTCCAGATAGGCTAAAGATTGAGCTGGATCTCAACAGACTTGAACACTGGGACCTATCTAACAAAATAAAATTCAATGTAAGAAGTGTTATACTTAGGCAAGAAAAACCAAATGTATAGGTACAGAATAGGTGAAACCTGGATCAATAGTAGTAACTGTGAGAAGGATCTTGGAGTCATTGTGGACAATCTGAATATGAGCCAACAATGTGCTGCAGCTGCCAAAAAAAGCCAATGTAGTTCTAGGCTTCATTAACAGAGGGATGGGATCAAGATCATATGAAATGTTAGGAGTGCTTTATAATGCCTTGGTAAGATCACACTTGAAAGACTGCATCCAATTTTGGTCATCACAATATTAGAAAAGATGTTGAGACTCTAGAAAGAGTACAGAGAAGAACAAAAAAGATTATTAGGAGGCTGGAGGCTAAAACAAATGAAAAAGAGTTGTGGACTAGAATATCTAGTCTAATGAAAAGAAGGACTAGAAGTGACATGATAGCAGTGTTCTAATACTGGTATTTGAGGGACTGCCATGATAAAGAGGGGGTCAACTTATTTTCCCAAGCACAAGAAGGCAAGACAAGAAACAATGGATGGAAACTAATCAAGGAGAGAAGCAACATAGAATTAAGGAGAAATTTCCGGACAGGGAGAACAATTAATTAAACGAATGGCTTGCCTTCAGAAGTTGTGGGCATTCCATCACTGGAGGCTTTTAAGAAGAGATTGGACCACCATTTGTCCGAAATGGTATAGGAGCTCCTGCTTGAGCAGGGCGTTGGACTAGAAGATCTTCAAGGTCTCTTCCAACTTGTTCTGTTCTGTTACAAAACAAGGATTACAATTAAAGAGTTATTAGAGGCAAATACAAAAGATGAATATAAACCAGATAAAGTTATGTCAGTAGATTGAAACGATTTACAAAATTGCAGTTTGACTTTATAAAATGCTGATGCAATTAAAATTATGCTTCAACTCTTTTGACTTTTTTCATAAAGCATCTCTTGTCCATTCTAGGTAATAACTCATTATAATTTCTCTCTCAGGAAATAGCTCCAGTTGTGTTGGAACATGTTGCCTGGGGAATGCTGGGAATTGCTCCACACAACTTAAAGTTGCTGAGGTTAAGAAACATTGCTCTAAAGTTTACAATACAGCCACACATTTTTAATAAAAAGTATGTGAAATTAAAGTCTATATAAAATACATTTATTCATGAAAATAAAGCATATTATGGAATTTGAAACAATACATACTGCAAGGAAGCTTGTAAGCAAAAATCTATACATGGGCAGCAAAATGTGTAGATATTCTGGTCTTTTTAAAAATCTTGAGTTTTGAAAAACTGAAGTTGACAGATTCACAAACCCATAAAAATGAATGTAATAGATTGCACATATGAGACACTGAAATAAACCAAAATTAAAACCTTTGTCTCAGATAGATTCAGATTCAGAACCATATGAGAGCTCACAGTATTCTCTTCTTTAGTCTAATGGACAATGTCCCATCCAATCAATTTCACTATTCCCTCCTCTTTCTTTCCCTCCCAATAAGGAGAACTAAGCAAGTCGGAATCAGAATCAAAATCCCTCTCTGGTCTGACCCCCGAGTTCCCCTTAGCTTTGGGGGCCTCCAAAGTTTGCTTTTGAAAATTGTTCTTAAGGATAGAGATGATAAATTCTTCCTTCCATAATGACTTTCCTGCTTTCTTCAACAGAATACATATATGTTTCTAAGTGTTCTATTTATTTATTTATTTATTTATTTATTTATTTATTTATTTATTTATTTATTTAATATAATTTGTATGTCGCCCCATCTCCATAGGACTCAGGGCAGCTCACAACAAGTTTTTTTTTTTTAAATGATTTATATGCCGCCCTTCTCCGGAGACTCAGGGCGGCTTACAATGCGTTAAGCAATAGCCTTCATTCTTTTGTATATTTTATACAAAGTCAGCTTATTGCCCCCACAAACTGGGTCCTCATTTCACCTACCTTAGAAAGGATGGAAGGCTAAGTCAAACTTGTAAAAACAAAGTAAAAACAAAGCCAATAAAAGACATAAAATACATAAGCATACATACATAAAATACATAAATTTATAAATATATAGTTTAAACATATATTAAAACCCATTAAAATAATCAAAAAACTCCTCAGTCTAGGCTGGGCGATGTGAACAGCCATGTTTTTAATTCACAGCGGAAGATGCGAAGGGCAGGAGCCAACCGAAGCCCCAGGGGGAGTTGATTCCAAAGAGTGGGCGTGCCCACAGAGAAAGTTCTACCCCTGGGGGCCGCCAGCCGAAATTGTCTAGCCGACGGCACCCGGAGAAGGCCCTCCCTGTGAGAACGCACCAGGTGATGGAAAGCTCTTGCTGGCTGCAGATGGTCCGACAAGTATCCTAGGCCTAAGCCATGAAGGACTTTATAGGTCATCACCAGCACCTTGAATCTCACCCGGAGGACAACTGGTAAGCAATGCAAGTCGCGCAGGAGAGGTGTAACATGGGAGTATTGGGACCCTCCCATCACAACCCGCGCGGCCGCATTCTGCACCAGCTGAAGCCTCCGAGTGGTCCTCAAGGGCAGCCCCAGGTAGAGAGCATTACAGTAGTCAAATTATTTAGTATAGACTAAATAATTATCTTCCTTTTCTAAATACACTTCCCTTCTCTCCTTTCAATATATATTCCTCCCTCCCTCCTTCCTTTGTAGTCTTTCCCCCTTTTTATTTTCCATCATTCTGAAAGGTATTATTTAGCTAGTTCAGCCTGGTTGTATAAGCCTATTGCTGTTATTGTTTGCTGCATAATTCACCAACACTGTAGGCCTGGCTGGACTCTGATCTCGGAAGGCAAGCGGGCATGGGGGACTGCTGGGAAGGCAACGTGGAAGGCAGGCAAGCATGCCCTGCCTTCCCCGCTGCCCTGCCCTGCTTGTTTGCCTTCCATATGGCCTTCTGCTTGCCTGCTGGCCATGGGGATGCCAGGAAGACTGCGTGGAAGTCAGGGGAGCATGGCAAGGCTGCGGTCCATGGACCGGTTTAGGGGCGTGGCCAGCCAGCAGTTGCTACCTGTTTGGCGAACCAGCCCCAATCTCCACTACCCGTTGACCCAAACCAGTCCGAATCGGCAGCATTTCACCCCTGCTCCAACTCCTTTCTCCAATATTTAGTTGTGGCTGTAGCTCCACCTTTCACCTTTCAGCAGAGAAGCTACCAAATGTTCTTGCATCACCTTTAGGAACATGGCCAAATGAGCCATTGTTCAAGAAAAGACAGAGAAAGCTTACAGAGTATTGGAATAACAAGCTAAAGTCAGTCAGAAAATTAAATTTAGACTCTTTTTCCCACCTGCCCTCTCCCCTTACTAGTCTTGGAACCATTTCCCTGGCATGGATGGGGATGTTCTGACCTAGGCTTCCTGAGTCATTAAAACACACAAGTAGTCCCAAAAACCTCTTTTATTGCAACAGCTGTGAATTCTGTTCATTCACAGAGGAGTCCCAAATAGTTATAAAGAGTCCTTTGGGAGAAGTCCTTCGGGATAATCACCCACCTTTATCTTCCTTGACATATTGCCAAAGACCTAATTGGCAAAGCCACATGGAGTTTAGTTTAATTTAGTTTATTTGATTTGTATACCGCCCTACTCCCGAAGGACTCAGGGCGGTGAACAGCCAAACAATAAAATACATAGATACAAAAAATTTAAAAACCAGATAAAATCGAATTAAATCATTTTGGCCCAGACAGATTAAAACACCCCAATAATTTAAAAACAGATTAAAATTTACATATTAAAAAGAGGGAAAAGATTAGGCCAAGCCCACCTGGTGGAATAAAAAGGTCTTCACAGCGCGGCGGAAGGTGCGCAGATCCGGGATCCTCCGTATCTCTGGGGGGAGCTCATTCCAGATGGTAGGTGCCCCCACAGAGAAAGCTCTCCCCCTAGGGGCCACCAGTTGACACTGTTTGGCTGACGGCACCCGGAGGAGTCCCTCTCTATGAGAGCGTACTGGCCAGTGGGAGGCTATTGGTGGTAGTAGGCAGTCCCGTAGATAACCAGGTCCTAAGCCATGGAGCGCTCTAAAGGTGGTAACCAAAACCTTGAAGCGCACCCGGAAGACCACTGGGAGCCAGTGCAGCTCGCGCAGGAGAGGTGTTACATGGGAGCGCCATGTCACTCCCATTACCACCCGCGCGGCCGCACTCTGCGCCAGTTGGAGCCTCCGGATGCTCCTCAAGGGGAGCCCCATGTAGAGAGCATTGCAATAGTCCAGGCGGGAGGTGATGAGGGCATGAGTGACCGTGCGTAACGAGTCCCGATACAGAAAGGGATGCAACTGGCGAATCAGGTGAACCTGATGAAAAATCCTCCCGGTCACGGCTGTCAAATGCTCTTTTAAAGACAGCCGTGAGTCCAGGAGGACGCCCAAGTTGCGAGCTCTCTCCGTGGGGGCCAATGATTCGCCCCCAATAGTCAGTGATGGTGCTAACTGACTATATCGGGACGTCAGAAACCACAGCCACTCGGTCTTGGATGGGTTGAGCCTGAGCCTGTTCCTCCCCATCCAGATCCGTACAGCTTCCAGGCCCCGGGACATCACTTCAAGGGCATCGTTGGGGTGATCCGGGGTGGAGATGTATAGCTGGCTGTCATCAGCGTACTGGGGTACTTCACCCCGAAATCACGGATGATCTCACCCAGCGGCTTCACATAAATGTTGAACAGGAGAGGCGAGAGGACCGACCCTTGCGGCACCTCACATATGAGGGGCCTCGGGGTCGACCTCTGTCCCCCAGAATTAAAGTCCAGAATTAAACAGAGCTTCATGCTTTAAGCTGAACAGAACGAACAAATGTTGCTTCCTGCAAAGGCCCACATGCCTTTGCTCCTCTTTTAAGTCTTATGGGAGAGGCCAATCATCTCCCAGCCCTACTCCCAAGTCATCCCTTTTGTTTTAGCTGTTCTTGCCTCCTGGCAGCTTTGTGCATGGGCGCACTGGGAACAGGCTCCCCCTGTTCCTCTGCCTCATGGAGGTCCAACTCTGGAGGCTCCGGAGGCAGCACATACCTCTCAGATGGCCCTTTTTCTGCCTCTGACGCAGAGCCCTTGTCCGAGCTTTCCCCAGACTCCAGGACTGGCCCATGGTCCTCCCCAGCCTCCTCACTGTCTGACTCTGCTGCCAGCTCCTCAGGCTTCTGATGGACCACAACAGAGGAGACCCTTACCTTGGAACTTAAAATTTGGTGCCACTTCAGGTTGAAGTTTCAGTTAGAATGTTTCTCCCAGTTATTACAATGGGAAAATATTCAGAAGGCTGCCACTTTCTATAGTTTGTCCAAGTAGAAAATTACTGTTTTTGTTAAGTCTTTTTGAGGATTTTTCTGTAAAGTTCAGGTAAGTAGCCACAGGGAGTTTTGTGCATGGCATGTTTTGAGTTTTCTTTTTCTTTCTTTCTTTCTTTTTTTTTGTTAAAACAACCAGAATAGATATTTTTAATGTTTGGTTCTAGGGCAGAACTGCATAATATTTTCAGATATAGTAGCTTCTTCAAGCAGGCGAAGTCTAACAAATCTCAGGCAAGCAAGTACAGGAACTAGGTTTTTGAATAAAAACCAATATTTGAGGATTCTTGAAAAAATGTTTGTGCATAAAAATAACAGAAAATACCAAGATAGATATGGAATTGGGCAAGCTACCAAAATTGTCTATGGAGATTTTCAGTCATCCAGGTCATGGTTGTCCCAAAGGAGCTGTTTAAAAGGCAACTGGACTTTCTTAGGTTTTTTTCCCTTGAAGATGTTCTGCTTCTCATCTAAGAAGCTTCTTCACTTCATTCCCTCCCTTGGAATATTAGTTAGGGCTACCCAGATATGGGCTGCTGAAATACAGATGACTGCTAGATGGCTAGAAAGAATATATCTTTGCTACTATCTGGTGAGATGGATACTTATAGCCTCAACAATTTATGTATTTATAAATCCCATTTCAATGGCTGTCCACTCATACTCAATTCTGTAATTCTTGGTGGGAGTGGTTGGTGCCCAACTATTCATGCTTGATTTATGCTTATTTACTCAGCCCTACAAAGTTCAGTTGATATTTCTCCCAGGTTAATAGGCGTAAGGATTTTGCAGCTCTCCTCATATATAATCATTATTTTAGAAGTAACAACTTCTGTGGTGATGATGGTGGGTTGGGGATTGAGGATAGATACACACACAGATGTAGACAGAGCCTCATGCCTTACACATATATAGTCTCAGATCGTTTAAATAACTGGGAGAAAAGATTGAAGCAATCCTTCTTCAAGCAAAACTGGAAGTAGAAAATAATCCTCCTCTACTACTAGCTTGTCCCTGCTTGAACTATAACTGCTGCAACCAGTTTTTTTTTTCAAAAGCCCAGTTTCTGTAAGGCCCAGCAACTCTAGAAACTTCTTAGTTACAAAATCAGAAGGCACAGCAGGACCCCTGGAGATGCACAGATGAGCACTAGGTGGCAGCAAAGAAACAGATAACTGTAGCTCCATGCTACCATCTAGCCTAGTGCATAGTTTTGCAGCTCCAAAACAAGAAACTTAGTGCTGGCTTCTACACTCCTGTAACACAAAGTTGATAGGCTGTGCAGGAACTGGTTCTTTCAAAAAAATGATGATGGTGATACCTACTGCAAGTGATAGGCAAGCCAGAAGCTAAAGATTGTGCCTCCTTGTTTTATTGCTAATGATACCTAATATCAGGGGCCCATGTCCTTCTTCTGGTGGCAGTCATTTTCAATAGCTAATGACCCGTATTAAAAGCTGGGTAAATAATAAGTATTAACACTAACTACTTAGTTAGAAGCATTACCCATGTTTTTCTAGAAAACTAAATAGAAAACTGATTTATTGCCAATATTACTGCCATAATCTATTTCTATCTATTTACTATTGTATTGCAATATCATTACTAGCATTACCAATGCCAATATTTTCAAATGTACCCATAGCAAAATGTTATTTTGTATGCATATCATGTAAGACCAATGTATCTAATGGATTTTTCTTTTGCTTTCCCCCTGTCTCCTGAAATTATGCATTCTGCACAGTGCCATCTTTTTACTACTATTTACATACTCTGTAGCAAGATGTCATGAAACTGGGTTTATTTGGTCAGAAGTGGTATAATTTCTTCAAAGTTTATAGGGGGGATTAAAAATGTAGTTTAAACCCTTACTTCCAAAATAATAAAGTTAGAGTTCTTAAACTGCAGTTAATTCTGTTTGCTTCAGCTCTTTTCCTGGTAGTGTAGGATCTGGGGGCATGGAGGCGGGGCTGCTATTTCAAAACAGCAGTGTATGAACAGATTATATGGGATATGAATTGCTTTTAGAGATTCAAAACTTTGTACTTATTTTAAAATAGTTTGCTTTGGCACAAGATCCTCAATGTCACTTCTACATGCTTTCTCTTCTCTCTTTTCTTCCTTTTAACCTAGTCCAACTGTTACTCTCTCGTTTCTAACGTCCTTCCCACTCTCTCAGTCCTTTAGCTTTCAGCCCCATTCTCTTTATAAAAAGGCATTGCATTTCATCACAGCAGGGATGCTTGGACACCACAAGATTTTGCTACAGTTCTCTGAAATCCTCTTTCTCCTTCTAACTGCAAAAGACAGAAGAAGAAAGGAAATAGGGAGTAATTATATGAAATCAAAATTTATTTTTGCTCCCACCTTGTCTCCTCTTTTGAAAAAACGGGGTCCTTCACAAGCCGCTCACCTCACAAGTACGGCAAATTGCAACCCTCACTGTATAGATTTCCTTGAATGCAGATGTCAGAATTGTCAGATATAACTAGAGCTGAAACTCAAAATAGGAACATCCTGACTTTGATAGGAAGCATCAACAAAACATGAAACAAGCAGTGTGCGTATTTGTGCTTTTATTACAAAGCATAGGGCGACAGAACAGCACATCTTACAGAGAATTTTGCTTGTTTACCTTTGCCTCTTCTTGCGGGTCCCATGCTTTTCATTTGCCTTCAATAAAGAGAAACATTAACCATGGCACTGCAGGAACATAAGTAGGAACTGTTTTATGCAATCCAGAGAGTGAGAGACAACAACCCTGGATTTTTGATGACCCGGAAAGTCTCACCTTTTCAATACAGTAATTATTTGCTAAAAATGTATTAATGCACGAGGTCATTGTCTAATCCTCCTGCGGTTACAAGCATCTTAAGAAGTTGATTGATTGGGCAGTAGGTGTCAGGCGGCATGGCAATTATTTAGATGACTGTTTAGTATTTAGAGGGTGAGAGAGAAAATATGAATCCACCAAGCTCTTTGGCAAGATGAGCAGCAAATCTAGCTCACAGGGGAATCAAGTGCACCAAGAGAGAGATTGTACCTTTGTTCCTTGTCCCAGATCAGGGAATGCTCACTTATTCAATGGGCCTTCATGGTGTTCCACTCTCTTTCTACTGCTCCACCCAATAAAGTGTATTTCTGTCCATGGGAATAGAATACTGGGTTCAAACATATTTAAACTGAACATAAAAATAACTCTAATTAATTTCTATGAAAAAATGGAATATCCATGTGCTGTATACTTATATCAAGACTAATAACTAATGATGGCATTTGTGTGATGTATCACTACACACATCATCAGTTGGCTGCAGGCACCTCTGGAAATGAGAAACAGTTAGACACTTGTGATACCTTGACAAACAACAAACGTAGTATAATAAGCTATGGATTCCATCCAGTCTATTAGATGCCTGAAGTCTTATCATACTCCATTTTTACCAGCTTGAATTGAAATAAAAGATTTTTTTACAGTCATGGTTAAATGGATCACCAATCCAAACAGTGATACTGTATCCAATATCTATTTGATAAATAGTCATGTCAATAAAGTAGTTATAATTGTATAAAATACATTTAATTTATTCCTAATATTGTTGTTTCAGAGTGCAACCCAACCAGAAGGAAATGCATTCTTATTTTAGGATAAATACTCTGCACATCTGATGAAATGGATGACATTAATGAAAGATAATGTTATAGTTTGATAGGATCTTAAAAGATTTTTTTTATTGTTTTTACAGCAACAAACCAACATGACTGGCTAGAAATTACAAAAGAAAACAAAATGAATAAGACAATAACAAATGGAGAATGAAATGGACAAATTTGTCAGAAATAAAAAGCAGAACATTTTTTTCAGGTTCACATCTCTGCTGTGATTGGATTTGGTAAATGAATATATCATGTTTTTCTAACTTGTTTACAGCTTCCAGGCAAAGCAATATTAAGAGTCTTTGGAAGATTAGTAGGAGGATTTTTAAGTATTGTGTGTCTCTGTATAATACACAAAAACACAGACATGTAGATTTATAGAAACATTATTGCTAATATAGAAATAGTTTGGAGTTGGACATTTGCCTTTAGAGCTTTCTGGCACTGTCATTTCTCTTTGAAGCTCAGTTCCAAATCAAAGCAAAACAATGGGGATTAACCAAGCAATCTGCTGAAGCACTAGGAAAAAACTGCCTTGCTCCACTAAAAACAGCTGCAAAATCCTGGTCAAAATTGCAGCTCTTGGAGAAATCAGAAGCCATGAAACCATCACTAGCTGTGATACGCCAAATCCCAAGGAAGGGAGAGAGAGGGAGGACACATGTCCTAGCTACTCCTGGGAGTGGAGGAGGCAAGAGAATAACCCCAATTTTTGGTTCATTTATGGAAAAAAAGATAAGTGCATTTGAAAGCAGATTAAAAAGAAAGGAAGAAAGATGAGATTTTTGACAGCTACCTCTACCCAGCGAAAGCATTTTAACATGGTTGAAAAAGAAAGAAAGAGAGGGGGGAGGGAGGTGGGGGGAGAGAGAGTGTTTAGGAAAATAGCTTATAAGTAATGGCAATACAGGTGTTTGCTCTTCATTGTAACTTTCTTAAAGTTAATTTTAACAACAAAGCCCCCCCTAATTACCAGTTGCCATCCTTATACCTAAAAACATCCCTAGAATGATGTACTCTCCTCATGATATACTGCTGCTCCACGTTCAGGGATAAAGCCAAGAGATAGAGGTAGCAAGAACTCATCTAGAAGAAATGCTACCTTCTCCCAATTTGCTATCCCTTTTTGCCCCCACACCATCCCTTTTTCTGAAGGTGATCCTGCTGAGCAGTTACAATGTGGAGGAAAGGACCAGGGCCAAAAGTACCATTCATTCCCCAGAAGGACTTCCAGAATGCTGCTGGGATGGAAGCGGTGGATTGGAAGGTGTGGATAAGATTCATCATGAGGGCTAATGATTATTGCAGCCATTACCAATAGCAAGGCCCTCCAGTTTAAACCTCAAAATATGTGTACTTCAGAGTGAGATTTCCGGTTGATGTCACTGCGAGACCGGCTGGAAAATAGCTGAGCTCCACTGGGTTCTGTGAAATGCAGCCAGCAACTAATTGCTGGGAGACCCTATGGGGTTAAGCCACCCTGGAGGGGTGGTGAAAAAAGCAGAGGTGCTTCGTCGATTGCGAGGAATTCACAATTTCCTCGCTGATCCAAAGAAAGCTCTCCTGAACAGCAGCAGGGACGATGACCATTTTTGGTCAGTCACAAGCTGGGACAACCAGGACACTAAGATCTTGTGCTGGAATCATGTGTGGACAGAGCAGTGAAACTGGATGAGAAGATTTCCAACTTCTATCTTAGAGATTTAACCTAAGTTATAAGCTTCAAAAAATGAGCTCCAAACATTTAAAAAATAGCGATTGGATTTATGGAGAAATATTAAAGACTAAAAGATTAAAGATTAAAAACTAAAGAGGAAGATTAAAAATTAGACTGAGAAGCAAAAGAAAAACCTAAAGAATGGTTTAAAATTTAGAAAGCTTGGAAAAGCCAAATAACATTGTGAAAAATGACTATTGGGAGATATTGCTTTTCTAAATCCAATCTCTAAACTCCCTGACTGGATGACAATCAGCTGTTTTTTACTTTGACACTTTGTTGAACTTTGGAATAGGGAGCAGGGCCATCTACTGGAGGAAGAAGATTACTGCAACATACAGAATTTAAAGGATCATGATGAGATAAAGTAAACAACACCTGGAAGCTACTTGACCTTGACTTTATCTTAACAGGCAACTTGGATGCTGGGAAATATCTATTGAGCTTTTTGAAGATTTATAAAGCAAAGCAGAAACACTAAACATTAAAACTTTATTGGAACTACATACTGAAAAGTAGATTTAAAAGATTTGAAGAAATCCGGTCTTGGACTATCAACATCACATGACAGATCATTTTATAAAGCAAAAAACAAAACAAAAAAAAAGAAAGAAAAAGAAAAATAACAGAAGAAAAGATAGATAAGACTTTAAAATTTGGATAATTGGGAAGGTGGAAATTGGAAAATATAAAGACTGAAAAACAAAATTTATAGCATTTAAAGAGTAGAAAGTTAGGGGACTTGGAGGAATAATTTTGGGATTGGCTAAACTTTATTAAGGATTGACTTTTTCTGGAGTCTTTAGATATTGGGATATTGGGATTTCAGAGGTATATTAACTTGTTACAAAATGACTCAGCAGGAGATAAAGTTTTATGAAGAAATGTTAGAAATAATGACAAAGAATTATAAGAAGTTGATGGAAATATTTAAAGATAATGACATGAAAGTAGAAGCCTCTCACAAGAAGATGATGGGACTGTCCAAAGATAAAGAAGTAAGTCTAGAAGATCCTCAACAAATGGTAGGAAAAGATGAACAAAATATTCAGAAGATAGAGAAGAAATCAGAAGGCGTGCTGGAGGAGATAAACCAAAATAAACTACAGGAAAACAAAAATAATGAAAAGTTAATAAAAATAAAGATTAAGAATCCAATAGTTAACTCCCTAAGAGTTTACAATAGCACAAAGAAAAAAAGGAAGCTTTCCCCCCCAAAAAGAAAAGGTTATGGATGAGCATCCAAATGATGCAGCAGAAGAAGATAAAGGGTAAGGCAGAGGGAGCATTCAGATTGTGTAAAAATGCTAGAAAGAAATATAGGATACCAAGAGAAATATAAAAGGATTACCAAAAAGTCAATAAATGATGAAATTCAAAAAAGGCTGAGAGATGACGGATGGAGATACAATATTTTGTAATACTGGGATGATATTAAAAATTAATCAAAACAAATAGAAATATAATTTGGGAAAATAGTAACACACATATAGATATCTATATATCATATAGATATATAATAGAATTTACTATACTCATAAATGGGATGCAGTGGTTCAGTGGCTAAGGTGCTGAGCTTGTCGATCAAAACGTCGGCAGTTCAGCAGTTCGAATCCTTAGTGCCGCATAACAGGGTGAGCTCCCATTACTTGTTCCAGCTTCTGCCAACCTAGCAGTTCGAAAGGACGTAAAAAATGCAAGTAGAAAAATAGGGGCGTAAAAAATGCAAGTAGAAAAATAGAAAAATGCCGGCGAAATGACCACAGAGACTTCTTCGGACAGCGCTGGCTCTTTGGCTTTGAAATGGAGATGAGCACTGCCCCCTATAGTCGGGAACGACTAGCACATATGTGCGAGGGAAACCTTTATCTTTACTTATACTCATAAACTTACTAAGGTTAGGAGGTGGAAGATTGTGATTAGGCATATTTAAATGTATTATTATGATTATTAGTGAGCAAAATATATTGGCATTTATAGCTTTAAGGATTACAAATTCAGGGGCTTTAGAGACATAACCTTGGGACCGATTTTTTTAAATTAATAAATGGTTTTATTGGTGTCTACAGAAAACTGAGCTATTGGGAATTTGGTGGAATTTGAGTAATATTTAAAATATTAAAATACTGGTGATCTAATAGGGGTCAATAAACACATATTAAGACATGTAATTGATGTTTAAATATATCTTTGGAGAAAGCGATAAAAATCATTAAGAGAGAATAGTATTGTTTAAAGATAAAGAGATGAATATGGAAGAACCCCAATAAGTGGGGTGGAAAATATAAATTGGGACAATAGTATTATACATATTGATATATAAAAGAATATTTTATAATTATAATGAGTTAATTAAGGTTAGAAGTTGGAAGACAAAAACTATGTATTTGTAATTGTATTATTATTGTTAGCACTGTGTAAAAATGTATAGACCCAGTCTTTACACTGTCCACAAAATATGTTGGTTGTTAAAGGAAAACTGCAAATAAAACATATATATATATATGAAAGAAAGAAAGAAAGAAAGAAAGAAAGAAAGAAAGAAAGAAAGAAAGAAAGAAAGAAAGAATATGTGTACTTCAGCTTCAATTACATGTTTTTAATGGTTTTTGGTGGGAGAAATTGCTTTACATCCCACCATCTTGTAGCTATTTAAGTTTATGGTTTATTTCCTGCTACTGTCTGTTGCATTTTCTTCATCTTTTGATGCCCTGGCAGGACCTACAAGCAACACATTTATGTTTACTTTGTACTAGCATACTTGCCAGTAGGCATTATTCCATCTGAGCCAGTGGTCATGCTGTTAAGTAACCCATATATGGAGTATGTGCACCAAGTGTACTTGACAAGGGCAGGAATGTGGATGGAGAAATGTTGGAGATGTTCATACCTGAATTGATGAACCTAAAGCAAAAGCTGGGAAAACTTTAACAATGCTTATTTGGGTGATAAATGTGGAGATATATTCAGGGATAAAATAGAAGTTTCATCCTAAGCTTTATTATAGGGGGAAAAAGGCAGTTTATCTTTTATAGCATTTTCTTTTGGCATCTTTTCAAAACTAGCAAATGTTTATAAAAAAAAATATTAAACCTATGGTGTATCTTCGTCTGGAATATTGTACGCAGTTCTAGTTCCTACATTTAATACAGGATATAGTACAGCAAGCACCCAAATATCAGTTGCAGGGAAATAGCAGCAGGCAAGGGGTACATCTCCATCTACTTATGACTACTCCAAAGCTGGCAACTATGAGAAGCAAAATGCTAGACGGTAAATGGACCTTGGACTGGTCCAGCAGGGCTGTTCTTAAGTGATACACAACACATATTCCCAACATGCACCTAGAGTAAAAGAAACACCGTGTTTTGATGTCCTTACCCATAATTTGTGTGAATCATACTCAAAACACAGCTTTATTAAAAAGGGTCTTCAATATAGCTTTCCTAAATATTATTTTCTTTTTCCAAATGAAGAAGAGCCCTCTTACATTTGCAGTTCAAAATGATACTTGCATTGTTATTACATTTTAAAGTTTGGTTCTTGCTTCTATTCATCTGCCAAAAAGTTTTTGACGACAAGCAGGTTTTGCGCACCAATTGATTATGTCCGCTTATTTGGGCTATCATGTGCTTTTTCTTACCAAATGGGTTAGCATTAAAGTTATCGATTGATGCTTTACCTCTGCAAATGTTTATACCTGTGCCACAATCACAGCAAGATAATGTACCAATCAATTATATTTGTGGCGGGAAAAGTCTTTGGGAGAAGAGATTTAACACTAGTGCAAAACAGGAACAAGAACCCAACTTTTATCTATATTTCTGCAGCCAAAGGAAGCAGTTGGTTTTCCACTGAAAGGTTTTCATACCATGTTTCCTTCTTTTCCAGTTGGTCAGTTTAACTATTCCACTTCCCTGTGAAACCATGGCAGACACCAGCTCTGCAATTGTTCTTCTCTCTCTTGTCTCTGTAGAGACTTAGTCCATTCATGGGCAAACCAGTATCTTTGTGCTTCTGAATACATTGGTTAGAATTATTCTTTCATTGCTGCTTTAAAGACAGGCTTTTAGGGTCAAAGCCGTTGGAAAGGGCTTTGAGACGCAACATACTACCATCCCATCATACAGACATTTGAAAAAAAAATTCAATACAAGTACTTCATCATGCCACATGCAGCAAATCACGAAAACTGTTGACATCTTTACAATCAATCGTGTCTTGCTCTTTTTTTTTTTTTATTTATATGCCGCCCTTCTCCGGAGACTCAGGGCGGCTTACAATGTGTTAAACAATAGCCTTCATACTTTTGTATATTTATACAAAGTCAGCTTATTGCCCCCACAAACTGGGTCCTCAATTTACCTACCTTAGAAAGGATGGAAGACTGAGTCAACCTTGAGCCTGGTGAGATTCGAACTTACAGTAATTGCAGACAGCTGGTGTTAATTACAATGCTATCAGTCTGCTGAGCCATCAGGCCCTTCCTTTGCAGCAAACTCTCAAAGAGGGTTTGGGGCAGGGGTGAAATCCAGCAGGTTCTGACAGGTTCTGGAAAACCGGTAGTGGAAATTTTGAGCAGTTCGGAGAACCGGCAAATACCACCTCTGGCTGGCCCCAAAGTGGGGTGGGAATGAAGATTTTTGCAATATCCTTCCCCCAGGAGTGGGGAGGGAATGGGGATTTTGCAGTATCCTTCCCCAGCCACGCCCACCAAGCCACATCACGCCCACCAAGCTATGCCCACAGAACTGGTAGTAAAAAAAATTGGATTTCACCACTGGTTTGGGGCAAATTACCTCATAAATATATACCTATATATGCAGATGAATAATTTGAATTGTGTAGAGAGGATGTGGTGTTTTTTTCTTGAATCACAATCCAGAGCACTGGAAAGGGAACCTATGAATATTCAGCTCTTGGCTATCTTAGAAGCTGTTAGAGCAAGCATAAATTAATTGAAGTTTACCCTAAACCTTCAGGTACAAATGTGCCTCTCAAAAACCCTGGGTATAGCCCCTAGAGGACCTCCAAAAATTGTTTTCTTACTTTGAGAAGAGGAAAAGAGAAAATTATTAAACACACGGGGAATAGACATACTAACTATATTGAATTTATTTTCATACATAATTGATTTCAATAAACTAAAATATGTTTTTTCTATTATTCCCACTTATGCTAATGTCTTAGAACTCTATTTTGTATATCACTCAATGGTCAATATGGCCTTTAGACTAAAAAATGCTGGTTCTCCCAGCTTAGAATTTAATGATAAAACGTTTGTTTTTTAAAAAAGAAATAGCCCAACTGTATTAGGAAGGAAGGAAGGAAGGAAGGAAGGAAGGAAGGAAGGAAGGAAGCAAGGAAGGAAGGCCTTGTTGTATACAACATCAGGCACAATTCTGTTTTCTTACTGATCTCTACAAGTGCTTGTGATCAGTCCTACATTGCAGGATCATTACTTGGAATAGTAAGCATATGACTTAAATTTAATACGACTCGGTTTTTATTAAATAAATCCTTACTGCTGTTGGGCACAATTGCTTCTAAGAAAAAAAGGCCTTTCCTCAGTCTGGTTGATTTCTACAGCGATCAAAGTTTTAGTGTTGCACCCATGACCTTTAAGGTCTTTCCTTGGTGTTGCCAATTTCCTCTCTCTGGGACGCATCCATCTGCCTTGTTGTATAATAAGTCTTTTGTAACTCTCAACAAATTATTTAGCTGACAGACAACAAGCCATTGTTTTACAGATCTCAATGTTCATTATCTCCTTCTTGGCAACCTCTCATTCCAATTTTTCAGCTTTGCAGCTGACCCTATCTCTCCACACAGCCTTTTTGTTTGCAACTTTTTGACCCCACTCTGGGCCTTTCTACAATCTCCTTATACATTTTTCCACTCAATCCTTCCTTCATGCTTTAAGTGCTAAATTGTGTTTAAGTTGTACAAGAGACAGCTTATCATTGGTAGACAGATATGATCATGAAAATGATCAATGAATATCTGGGATTAACAGAAATTAGAAAAAATAGCTTCACAAACATTAACATGTATTATATAATTGATTCATATGTTCTTCCCTGACATATTGGTTAGTCCAGATGACACGATATTAATATGGGAGGCCGTATTTTATAAAACCCTCTGTAACAGAAACAGTAACAGCATGAAAATATAAATTGAATTAATTAAATGAAATGAAATGAAATAACAATGAAATTTAAAGATCAAAGTATAGCTATTACCTGGGAGCTAGGAAGAGGGTTTTGCACAATACTGGATAGCAAATTTACATGAGTACATCAGAGGTGGGTTTCAGCAGGTTCTGATCAGTTCTGGAGAACCAGTAGTGGAAATTTTGAGTAGTTCGAAGAACCGGTAGTAAACATTCTGACTGGCCCTGCCCCCATCTATTCTTGCCTCCCAAGTCCCAGCTGATCGGGAAGAAACGGGGATTTTGCAGTAACCTTCCCCTAGATTGAAAAGGGAATGGAGATTTTATAGTATCCTTCCCCTGGAGTGGGATGGGAATGGAGATTTTACTGAGAGTGTGTGACTGGTCCAAGGTCATCCAGCTGGCTTTCATGGCTAAGGCAGGACTAGAACTCATAGTATCTGGCTTTCTAACTTTGTGCCTTCACCACTAGACAAAGCAGTTGGTGGAGGTTAAGGAATTTACAAACCTAACAATTCCCAAGTGATGAGAGAAAGACAGATAGCAGCATTTCAGTTTCAATTACTTACTTACTTACTTACTTACTTACTTACTTACTTACTCACTTACTCACTTACTTACTTACTTACTGGGTAACCCAGGTGGGTGACCTTGGATCAATTACTCTTTCTTAGTCCTAGGATAAAAAAAATCCCTTGCAGATCAAAAAAACTACTTGCAGATCTTGCCCAGGGACTAGTCCATGCTGCTGCCGAGAGTCAACACTGATCTGAAGGCACCAAAAAGTATGTTTGATAAAGTCACCCAACCCAAACAATGTGACTCTGGGAGGCCTATATAATGAAAATAAACAATAAACCAGAAACAAACCCATATAACATTAAAATGTGTACAATATATGAATATAAAATATAAAAGCTGTGGTGGCTCAGAAGTTAGAATGCAGTACTGCAGGCTAGCTCATTGCTCATTCCAGGACTTCAATTCTGCATGGCTCAAGGATGACTCAGCCTTCCATCCTTACCAAGGTCAGTAAAATGAGGACCCAGATTTTTTGTGGCAATACGCTGACTCTGTAAACCACTTAGAGAGGGCTGTAAAGCACTATGAAGCGGTATATAAGTCTAAGTGCTATTGCTATAAAATGGTAGCCAAGCACCATTACAACATCTCTGCATAACAAAAGTGATTCTAAGAAATGTGGAAGTGATAATCTGTATTGTTGGACTCAGCATTAACACAAGAACTGGAAAGTGTGAAAGAGACTTCTATTACAGAACACTTAAAATGGAAATAGTATTAGTCATTCACAACTAAACCTTGGAAAGATTGGATCATAGATATTTAGGGATAATTAGATTGGAATCCCATCTCCATTTACCTGTGCATAAGCACCATTGAACAGAATGGGACTTACTTCTGAGCAAACTTATAGAGGCTTGGGTGGTTAATTAGAGTTTTCCGCTTCAGTTAAATGGTGATTCTGTAATTCTGAAGGGACTGAAGAATTCTCTACACAATTATCAAGTCTCCATAGCAACTCTCTGGGGACCTAACAGAACTCTTATGGAAAGCTCTTCATTTTTATATGTCGGTTTTTGTCTTTCAAGTAGGTAATTCTCATTTATTCATTCCTTTGAAGTGAAGGATAATACTTAGATGTGTGAAATGTTAGGAGCAATCAGACCCAGAAACGTGGTTATCCATATGAAAGGAAATGCATGCTTTATTAAGCCATCACACCAAATCACCATCTCTGAATAGGTGTCTTGACTGCCAGCTGTTGCGAGCCGAAACAAAAACACATTTGTGTTGAAGAAACAAATATTTCGAAGTATCTGGCAACAGCAATTAGAAATGCAAAAAATTAGGCATGTTTTATTTTAGATCAACCTGAGTCATTATTTGCAGTGACATGCAAGTTATAAGAGGATTAAAAAAGAAATTAAATCCCAAACAAACACTTCATAAGAGCGATGAAATATTACATCTTCGGGCGAGAGAGCATTTAAGATATTTATAATCAGTACTTTTGAATGAAGAACTAGTCTTGAGATATATTTGTATATATATATATACTGTTGACTCTGCTTACATTTATCACTATAGCAACTCTGCAAGTGTTCTGAGGACCATCCAGATACGAACTACTGTATGTCATCAGGTCTGAATGAGACATGTTGCATATTGAAGAGCATTAAACAAGGGAAAAAGAGCCTTGGTGGCGCAGCAGACTAAAGTGCTGTTAAATAGCACCAGCTGCCTGCAATTACTGCAAGTTCAAATCTCACCAGGCTCAAGGTTGACTCAGCCTTCCATCCTTTTGAGGTAGGTAAAATGAGGAGCCAGATTGTGGGGGCAATAAGCTGACTTTGTATAAAAAGGAACACCGCTTGGGGGGTGGGCGAAAGCCCTACTAAGCAGGTATATACAAAAGTATGAAGGCTATTGCTTAACACATTGTAAGCCACCCTGAGTCTCCGGAGAAGGGCGGCATATAAATTGAACCAATAAATAAATAAATAAATAAAAACACAATGATTAAAGATGCAATATATCCCTGTTCTTTATTTCAGCCCCTTTCTTCATGTATGTGTTATGAATACCATACCATGCTGCAGATTGGCCGAAGAGGTTGTAAAAAAATGCTTTTAAAAGGGTCTGATGATCCCAGCTGAGTTGCCTGATCATCAGAGGCTTTTTTTAACTTTTAAAAGCATTTTTCAGGTGAAGAGATTGTAGAAAAAATGCTTTTAAAAGTTAAAAAAAATAGCCTCTGATGATCTCACGGCTCAGCTGGGCATGGGGCGGAGGGGGGCGCAGGGATTTTTGCTACCAGTTCTCCAAATCATCTGCCGCCATCACTACTGGATCAGGCGATCCAGTCCGAACCGGAAGCATTTCACCCCTGCTCCATGATAATTTTGAAACATACCAGCCAACTAATAAAAAAATTCATCATCTCTGGAATTTTAGAATCTAAAATGGATGTTTATACCTTCCAAGGAATAGCATTCAAATCCCAATAGTTTGGAATGTTGGGATGGTAAAGATTCAGATTCCAGATAGTTGGATTCATGGCTTAACCTGAATAAGAGCTTTGTAGGAGATGCACGTAACTGCCTATAAAAATATCTACCAGAACCATGTGGAAGTGGTGTGTGTATGTGTGTGTATGATTTTTTCAAATTTCTCTAAGGAAGGAGAAATTATTGGATAGTTGCTCAAGGTTTGGCTTTTCTTACTGGTGCCATTATCAGTACTGGAAAAAAAAATCCAAATGGGAGACTGACTAGGATCAGGTTGTTTGTTTATTTGTTAAATTTATGTGCCGCTCATCTAATCTGGGCAGTTTACAACAGTAAAACAGAAAAAAAAAAAGAGATAAAATGTAAGCATAACAATAACAATAAGACAATAAAGATAAACAATAAAAGAAAATAATATGAATTAAAAGATGAATGGAGTCGGAGCAGAAAATGCAAGGGGGAGGGGTCAGCTAATCAGTGCAGTAACCCATCTCTAGTGAGATACACCCCTATTGAGTCCCCAGGCGTTGTGGAAGGATAGGAGGGTCGGGGCAAACCTCACCCCTGGCGGGGGGGGGGGGCAGAATGTTTCAGAGGGCCAGTGCTACAGCACAAAAGGCTCTTCTTCTGGATTCTGCCAATCAGAGTACCTTGGCCAATGGGATCTGTAACAGGCCTCCTCTGCCAGCATGAGTAGAGTGAGAGCCGAGGTGGCGCAGTGGTTAGAGTGCAGTACTGCAGCTACTTCAGCTGACTGCTAGTTCAGCAGATCAGCAGATCAAATCTCACCGGCTCAAGTTGACTCAGCCTTCCATCCTTCCGAGGTGGGTAAAATGAGGACCCAGATTGTTGGGGGCAATATGCTAATGCTAATGCAATATGCTAATATGCAATAGGCAATATGCTAACTTTGTAAACCGCTTAGAGAGGGCTGTAAAGCACTATGAAGTGGTATAAAAGTCTAAACAATAATAATAGAGTGGACTTGTCTTAGCAGGATGAGACGGCTGGAGTAGCCTAGAGCCGGTGGTGGGATTCAGCCAGTTTGCACCACTTTGGGAGAACCGGTTGTTAACTTTCTGAGCAGTTTGGCAAACTGGTTGTTGGAAGAAATTATTAGGGCAGAGAACCGGTTGTTAAATTACTTGAATCCCACCACTGCCTGGAGCCATGCCATGGAGGTCATAATGAACACTTTGAACTGCACTTGGAAGCAAACTGATAGCCAGTGCAGTTTGTAGAGCAGAGGTGTAATATGGGTCATTCTAGGGGCCTCAAACAACTGCTCTTGCTGCTGTACTCTGAACCAGCCGAAGCTTCTGAATTCATTTCAAGGGTAGTCCCATGTAAAGTGCATTGCAATAATCCAGATGGGAAATGATTAGGGGTTGAGTGACTGAGCTCAGGGAATTCTGATCCAGGAAAGGCTGCAGATAGTATGCAAACCAAAGCTACGCAAAGCCTCTCCTACCTTTTTGAATTGTGAGTCCAAGACAACCCCTAAATTGTGAACCTGTCCAGAACTAAAGATGTCCAAGAACCAGAAATGGAAGCTCCACGCACCCAAAGCCACTTGGTTTTGCCAGGATTCAATCATAGCATAGTTGTCCCCCATTCAGGCCCCTACAGCCTCCAGGTAATGTGAAAGGATAGTGACAGAATCTCTTGGATCATCAGATGTGAAGATGTAACATTGAATAACGTCTGCATATTGAATCATCAATCATTCTTTCCTGCCAGAATTGAATACTAGGAAGCAGGGGTGAAATCCAAAATATTTCCCTACTGGTTCTATGGGCGTGGCTTGGTGGGCGTGGCAGGGAAAGGATAGTGCAAAATTTCCATTCTCACCCCACTCCAGGGGAACGATACTGCAAAATCTCCATTCCCTCCCCTCCTGGGGGAAGGATATTGCAAAATCTCCATTCTCACCCCACTCTGGGGCCAGCCAGAGGTGGTATTTGCCGGTTCTCCAAACTACTCAAAATTTCCTCTACCGGGGAGCTTCTGGTTTGACCTCGCAGCGAGACAGTTGAGGAAATAGCGGGCTCTGATGAGCCCCGCGAAAACCCTGACTGCTGAACCACTGCTGGTGGGTCTTTGGACCCAAACTGTCCTGCAGGGACGGGGGTGAAAGAGAGGCGCCTCGGCCAAGAGGAACAGGCAAGTTCCTCGGAGGTCAGAGGGAACTCTCTGCATCGGCGGTGGGGGGTGGCAGCCATGACAGCTGCCACGAAGCTGGGACAAACTGAAACAAGAGATGTGCAGGAGGAAAGTGAAAAGAACAGAGCTCTTTGAAGCCGGGTGAGTGACACCAACCTAGGCTTGAAACAACGCTAGAGCAATAATTAACATTTGAAAGAGCCTAAAAAATGCGGCTGTGAATTACAGGGGCATAGAAGATCTTGTAAAGTGACTTTAGAAGGAAAAGACCCACAAGGCAAACTACTTTGGTTTTGAACTAATTGGAATAAATAAACTTTGAGGCATATTGCAAAGCCTGGAAAGAATTTGTTTAAATTAGATTTGGATTTGGAAGAAAGGAAAAAAGAAGAGACTTAATACTTTTAAAATTTAAAAGAAGAAATGGATTGAATTGGATTGTTATATAATCACAATAAAATGGAGACGGAACTGACAAAGGGGAAGGGGAAGTGTTCCTTCCATTTTAAAAAGAAACACTGTAATTTTCCGTTTGTCTTGGAGCATGGTGAAACTACTGAAAAACAGCCATGAGTGGTTGGGACTAGAAGTTTTTTCTTTGTCTACAGACGGGTTTTTTGATGGAAAGAAAGAGGAAATACAACAGAATTTTTATAATTGATACTAATTGGCGCAGGAACAAAAGAAGCTAGATGGCGCAGGAATAAAAGAAGGAAGTTGATGTACTTCACAGGAAATATAAAGAACAAAAAGAACTAAAATGATACATGAAGAATTAATATTGGGAACACTGAATTTGAAATTGATTATAATTTGACAGACAAAGAAATGAAGAAATAAAATATCCACGGCTGGAAAGAAGAACAAAAAATAGTTTGATTAAAAAATGAAACTGTATTGTTTAGATGTACATTAATTATAAAGGGAGGTGTTTGTATGGAAAATAAAATAATGTGACTAAAATAGAAAAATGAAGTAAAGATGGATAGTTTTGATAAAAAGGAGCTTTCTATAGATGAATAAGAAAATATATGAATATGAGAAGAATCCAAGAAACTTTATTGATTTCATATGTGGATATGTTTGATGTAAGAATTAAGCCTCAATGTTAAATTGTAAACAAAGCTGAGAATGAAAACAAGATTAGATACACTGAATTAGAGAATGCTAATGAATATGAATAAGTAATGATTATAAAATAAGGTGATTATATTGGGTATAACAGTAAAATTAAAGAAACTTATGTTGAGATTAAAAATGACTATACTGGGTTTAACAGTAAAATTCAGAAGATTATGCTGGGATTGACAGCAAAACAAAAATGATTATACTGGGTTTAACAGTAAAATTTACAAGATTATGCTGGGATGTACAGCAAAACAAGAATGATTATACTGGGTTTAACAGTAAAACTTTGATGATTCTGCTGGGATTGACAGCAAAAAATAAAGTGATTTTACTGGGTTTAACAGTAAAATTCAGAGGATTATGCTGGGTTTGACAGCAAAAACAAGAATGATCATACTGGGTTTGATAGTAAGATTCAGGTGATGAAGCTGGGAGTAACAGTAAAAATAAATATGATTATACTGGGTTTAACAATAAAAATAAAGATGATTTTGCTGGAAATAACAGTAAAAATAAATGATTATGTTGGATTCAACAGTTAAAATAAAAATGATTATGCTGGGATTAAAAGTAAAAGAGGAGGACTAAAATGAAGATGATGTGCTGTGATAAATAATTAAAGATAAATATGTTGGGATTATTTGCTAAATTAGGATGATTATATTGAGATAAATAATAATGAAGATGATTTGTTGTGAGTAATTGTTAAGATACTGTTTAAGATAATAGTAATGATTTATATTTTTAAGATACATTGATTCAAATAAAAATAAAAAGATAATGAAATGATATTGAATTAGGATTTAAAGATTTAAGTAATGGGTTTTTGGATAATGGGATTATAAAATAGAATTTAGGGAAACAATTGTCTAAAATATTAAGTTGTGTTATTTGAAAATTAAGATTTGAGGTGAAAAAATAGAAAGGTAATTGTTTTTGAGTGAGTTATTGTGAGCTGGTTTTTTTTCTGTTTTATTTCTTTTTATTATTATTATTTTTACAAGATGATAATTAGTGGAGATGAAATATTGTTAAAGATGAATTAGCGATTGTACCAATTTATAACCAGATCAATGCTTTGTTCTAAAAGATGTATTTTATGTTTATGTTTTAAAAAATAAAAAAACCTTTTTATTAAAAAAAAAATTCCGCTACCGGTTCTCCAGAACCTGTTAGAACCTGCTGGATTTCACCCCTGCTAGGAAGGCAGGAAGGCTATAAGATCAGTGGTGGGATTCAGCCAGTTCACACCTATTCGGGAGAACTGGTTGTTAACTCTCTAAGCAGTTCACTGGAAGAAATCTTATTTTGTTTTTTTCCACTTTATAGGACTAACCCTGTAAGGAAGGCAGGAAGGAAATATTCTGGTATTATTGCTAGCCTAATCTTTATTGTCTTGGTTTCAGAAACTGCCTCTCTAGTTAACCCTTATTACATTGTAACAGCTAAGGCAAAGTGCCCATCGATGTGAGTGATGTTGAATTGGCCACACCCACATGGTCACATTGCCACTGAGCCATGCCTACCCAGCTAGTCACTAGGGCAGAGAACCGGTTGTTAAATTATTTGAATCCCAACACTGTATAAGACCCTTTGCAGGGAAGTTGATACAATTAAAAAGAGAAGATTTAAAAACTCTCTTGGTTGACTCATTATTTTAAAAAGTGCCAGAATACTACCCCATTGCATTTGTAAGGATATTTTTCTTTTCATCACAATGAGTGAGAACTGAGAGGGGGAAAAATACAGGAGAATTTCCATGACCAATAGTATTCTATAATGCATGAAATTTTGCCTCCTATAAATACTGTTTTTAAGGAAGGTTGCATTAAATGACACCTCCTTTTTTTGTATATATTACTAGAATACCAGGGATAAAAAATGAGAGAGTTTGTAGTTAACACAAAATTATTCAAGATAGTTGAGGCAAACCATAAAGAGATCAAAGACAAAATTAAAAGAGTCCAACCTTCATCTAATCCGGTTTCATGTTTATAATGGTGACAAGGCAAAAGTCTTCCAGAAAACACAAGAAGGGTATTAAAAATATAGCCATTCCTTGTTATTTGAACCCAGTTGCTGATATTCAGAGATACATGGCTGAACTTTTCAAACTGAGTGAATCAATTGCAAGATTCCATGAATGATATTGAAGGATCATCTTACATGTGTTGTACAAACACTGCTATTGAAAACACAGAAATTGGCAGGAATATAATAACTACTGATGTCTTTCTAAAAAACATGGATGCTTTTCTTCTGGAATGGAGTGGGGTGTGTGCTGCTTTCCTGGGAAATTTAATTCTATTTGTTTCCCTGTTCATTTACCACTGCTCTTTGTCTCATCTTCTTCTAGTATTATTTCTTCCTATTCTCTTTCATTTTCCATCCCTTCATCCTACTTCTATTCAGTTCAGTTTTTTGCTGTTTCTGCTGCAGAGAATATTGATGTTAATGAGCATGTGTGAGAGTGGTTTATGTATATGAGAGAGAATGGTTACTACTAGATGCAAATAGGAGTTAACCTATTGTATCAATGGGCAGCAATATCTGCAGGGGAGTTCAAAGGTCGTGACTAGATTAAATCAAAGCCCCACCCCTTTGTGGACGTGTGCAATATTGATCCACAAACAAAAGAGACAGGGCTTGGCTTGTTGACTGTTTTCACTCTCTCCTGGGTATGTTGTATAGAGGGCATAAGCATGACATATGGAGACAGGTATTATGGAGGGGGAAAGGTGCAGGGTTGGTTTTAACTGGAGTTGGCAACCCAAACATGGCAATATGGGAAAGCTGGCTATTTTTAGGATTTCTCAGAGTGTTTATAATGTATGTTACTCTGCTTACACATCCTTAGGAGGTTTTGTCTGAAATCAAGGCCATTTTCCTTTTAGGTTGATGTGGTAAGAGTAAAAGTGTAATTTACTGAGAATAAATTGAGTGAAAGTAGAAAGTGGTTCACGGCAGGACAAAACCATCATAATGTCACATTCACTCTGCTGGGAGCAGAATAGACTATGATCTTTCAGAAAAAAAGATCATAACTGAATGGTCACTGAACATTTCACCTTTGTGTGCTCATTCAAAAATAAGAGGGTTGAGACTAAAGGAGCAAATGTGAGAAAGCCAGCAGATCATCCGGCAGCTGCAGAAGCTCACTGATATTCCCGCCTCTGCCCTTGGCTACTTTTCTCCATACTTAGCTGAAAAGTAAGCACTGCACAGCCATCACTGGTTTGTTCTCCCTGTTAGATTTGGGGTTGTTCTTTTCTGTTTGCTTTTAGGTATCTTCTTTGTTTTTAATCAATGTGCTACTCACAGTCAATGTTCAGTAGAGTGGCTCCATATGACTCTATAATGAATGGATGAATGGATGGATGGATGAATGGATGGATGGATGGATGGATGGACGAACGGATGGACTGACCGACCGACTGACCGACCAACCAACCAACCAACCAACCAACCAACCAACCAAGATTAGAAGCTTTTTTAAATTGACAAGCGGTATTTGTGAGGGCTAGCATTGTAAAAGTCAAATAAATCAAGGCAGGAGGTGGTAGTGCACTGACTAAACCTCTGTATGTGCTTCCCCATCCTGCAAAAGAAAAATATCAATTATTTCTAAAATCTTTTGAGTTGGGGGAGGGGTTGAAGTTGGGCAGTCAAAAGCCATAAAAGGTGGCTGTCCCTTGAATGAAAACTTTTTTTACGACTGCCAAATCTGACAGATCCAAGAATGGGGGAAACCTAATCCATGTTCTGGACTGTTTAGAACTAAAGACAAAGATTCCCTGTTCCTGCATGCTTTCTATTTATATTCATCCCTTTGCTGAAGCTAGAAAGGTGTCTGGATTAATAGAAAAAGGTTCTTTGCTCTGAAATTTATAATCCAGAAAGACTCAGCACAAAGGCAGAAAGGTTCACACCTTGTTCAGCTGTGTGAACTATTGCTATAGGAGGATGAAATGTATTTTCATTACTGCTGTTATTTATTACTATTATTTATAATTTGGCTTTAATGATAACAACACTCCTACCTTTTCCAGTCATGTTTTAGGCCTGGTTATGGGACTGATGCATTCTTGGATTAGTTTTACATGGAAGTGAGATGGGAATGATGCTTCTGTCCTTCCTCTTTTTGATCCTTCAGCTGCTTTCAGTATTGTCAATCATGGTGTGCTTTTTATTTTTTATTTTATTTTTTATTTTTCAATTTATATACTGCCCTTCTCCCTGAGGACTCAGGGCGGTGCACAGCCAGAATTAAAAACATGAAATACAAATATTAAAAACAATTAAAATATATATAAATTTGGCCCAAAAATTTAAAAATCTCAAACCAATTAAAACATTTAAAAAAATTTAAAAATTTCTTCCTAAACCAGCCCGGCTTGCTGGAAAAAGTGGGTTTTAAGGGCACGGCAGAAGGCACTGAGGTCTTGGATTCTCCTTATCTCTGGGGGCAACTGATTCCAGAGGGTAGGTGCCCCCACAGAGAAGGCTCTCCCCCTGGGGGTCACCAGCCTACATTGTTTGGCTGATGGCACCCTGAGGAGGCCCTCTCTGTGGGAGCGCACGGGTCGATGGGAGGTCGTCGGTAGCAGCAGGCGGTCTCGAAGATAGCTAGGCCCTATGCCATGGAGCATTTTAAAGGTGATAACCAACACCTTGAAGCGCACCTGGAAGACCACCAGGAGCCAGTGCAACTTGCGCAGGAGCGGTGTTACATGGGAGCGCCATGCTGCTCCCGTCACTACCCGTGCTGCTGCGTTCTGGACCAGCTGGAGCCTCCGGGTGCCCCTCAAGGGGAGCCCCATGTAGAGAGCATTGCAGTAGTCAAGGCGAGAGGTGACGAGGGCGTGAGTGACCGTGCACAGGGAATCCCGATCAAGAAAGGGCCGCAACTGGCGAATCAGGCGAACCTGATAAAAGGTCCCCCTGGTTACAGCCATCAGATGTTCCTCCGAGGACAGCTGCATATCCAGGAGGACTCCCAGATTGCGAGCCCTTTCTGTGGAGGCCAAAGACTCGCCCCCAATAGTCAGTGATGGAGTCAACTGACTATATCGGGATGCCGGGAGCTACAGCCACTCAGTCTTGGAAGGATTGAGCTTGAGCCTGTTCCTCCCCATCCAGATCCGCACAGCCTCCAGGTACTGAGACATCACTTCAAGGGCATCGTTGGGGTGGCCTGGGGTGGAAATGTACAGCTGGGTGTCATCAGCGTACTGGTGGTATCTCACCCCAAAACCACAGATGATCTTGCCCAGCAGCTTCACATAAATGTTGAACAGAAGGGGCAAGAGGACCGATCCCTGCAGCACTCCACAGATGAGAGGCCTCGAGGTCAACCTCTGCCCCCCTGCCAACACAAACTGCGACCGGTCGGAGAGAAAGGAGGAGAACCACCGTAACACGGTGCCTCCCACTCCCAACTCTTCCAGCCGGTGCAGCATGATACCATGGTCGATGGTATCAAAAGCCGCTGAGAGGTCTAACAGGACCAGAACAGAAGAGCAACCCCTGTCCCGAGCCCTCCAGAGATCATCAACCAACGCGACCAATGCCATTCCCGTGCTGTGCCCAGACCTGAAACCCGACTGGAACAGATCTAGATAAGATGTTTCCTCCAGGAATTGTGGAAACTGTCACACGACCACACTCTCAACAACCTTTGCCACAAAGCGAAGGTTGGAGACAGGACGGTAATTGGCCAATATTGCTGGATCCAGGGATGGCTTCTTGAGGAGAGGCCTCACCACCGCCTCTTTCAAGGCAGCGGGGAAGTAACCCTCACTCAATGAAGCGTTGATAACACCCTGGAGCCAGCCTCGTGTAACCTCCCGGGAAGCCAGTACCAGCCAGGAGGGACACGGGTCCAGTAAACATGTAGCCGTACTAAGTGTCCCCAAAATCCTGTCCACATCATCGGGAGTCACAGCATCAAACTCCTCCCAGATAACATTCTCAAGACTATTCCTCGCCACCCTGCCCTGATCTACCCAGTTAGAGTCCAAATCCCCCCGGATCTGAGCAATTTTGTCATACAGGTATTGTCCGAAATCCTCTGCCTTGCCTTCCAGGGGATCCTCCTGCACTCCCGGATGGAGCAGGGAGTGGGTCACTTTAAACAGGGCGGCCGGACAATTCCCTGATGACGCAATAGAGGTGGAAAAGTAATTAAACTTTGCCGTCTTTATCGCCACTAGGTAGGCCTTAATATGCGACCTTACCAGTGTTCGATTAGATTCAGCGAGACTGGCCCTCCAACCGCTCTGGCTTTTGCACTGGCTTTGGAGGTTAGGGCTGGGTGACAGCAGGCTGGGCTGGTTCTCTTCCTTCCTCCAGGGCCAGTTCATGTCAGAAATCTAGTCTGTGGCCCTTGCTTCCAGTGGGGCTGAAGGATTAGTATTCTATCTTCTCCTGTTAAACATCTGCATGAAGCTGCAGGAGGAGACCATTCTATAGTTTGGGTGAGTATCTTGATACCAGCTTTACATTTTTACTCTAGGTCATCTGAGTGATGTTCTGTCTCAGTGCCTGGAATAAGTGGGGGTCTGGATAGGGAACAATGGGCTTCAACTTGAGCCAAGCAAGCCCATGTGGCTCAAGATTTAGGATTCCCTGATTTAGGGACCTTCCATCTGTAGTTCTGGATGTGATTGAATTACTCTAGGCAGACCCTGTGCATAATTTGGATATATGGCTAAGCCTGTATTACACTATTATAATCATATTAATTGTTGTTAGTTGTTATTTATTATTTTGTTATATTATTTTGAATTTCATTTTTAAGCATTGTTAGCTACCCAGAATCATGTATTTGAGATGGGTGACTATATATAGTGAATGAATGAATAAACAAAATTTACAAGCAGAAACATAAACAAATACAGAGGAGCTAAAGGAAATCTAAAGGAAAATATACCATCCACACAAGGTTGTATGGAAACTGCTTCCAGTCTTCACACTTCCTTGTGGGTCAAGGCTAGCAAAAAATAATAATAATAAAAGCAAACAGAAAATATAACACCCATGGTACACAGTACTGAGAAAATTTTTGTGAGACGCTGTTGGCTTGCAGAGCAGGTGCAATGGCACTGGGGTCTCTCTCTCTCTCTCTCTCTCTCTCTCTCTCTCTCTCCCCTTCTCTCTCTCATCTATCTGCTATCTATCACAACAGTATATCCTGCTGTTCTCAATCATCGCAGTTCTCTGAAAGCAATTGCAAGCTATGAAAAAGATGTGTATAATAATAATATTTTAAAAATAGAGGCTCTTTTCAACAAGACTTTATACAATAAAGATGCTGTTTGGCTTGGCTCTCTCTTCCCTTTTCTGCCCAAAAAATTTATGACTACAAACTGTCTGTACAAAGTGCTCTTTTTGAGCATCTGATGGAAGAGTTCTCACACTATGTGCTGTGCCATTTGAGCTGGAGTCTCTCTTCCCAGATATTATATCACATGCTCTGTCCCTGGTGCAGAATTAGACTAAACCCTTTACTTTGTTACACTGCAAAGCAATTTTACTTGGTTTTGTTGGGCTCTCTGTTGATTTAAATGGACAGGACTGAAAACTGCTGTTGAAAATCTGTTCTTCTTCTGGAGTTGTGGAAGCTCCATCACTGAAGGTTTTCAAGAAGATTGGACATTCTTTTGACCAGGATGATATAAGGTCTCCGGCCTTGGGCAGGGGGTTGGACTAGAAAATCTCCAAGGTCCCTTTCAAACTCATGATTCTACTCTCCTTACTATTATAGAGTAGTAAGCTAGAGTTCATTTTCTTTTGTCTCCTTAAAGAATATAGATAAATATGCTGAACAACACAAGGGATGTTAAATGAATTTTGATGTTACTATAGTATTTTGCTGATGTGATTATTCCTATTATTACTGAAAAAATAAGAACAAATGAGTAATGCCCCTTTAATGATTGTTTTACACCCCCTCTCCTCCTTCCCAGGTTCAATGAGAAAAGGAGTTGTGCTGAAATCATGGCATTTTGAAAGTGTATCTTGGCTAGATCAATTCTATTGTCTTACCTGCATATAAAATATACAAAGCCATGAATGTTTGTAGCAAAGCAGAGTGTGAATTGTGATTCTGGAAGAGCAGCAGTACATGGTGTGATATACAGGGAGGAACAATAAATAGATTGGTATTTTGAGTCTTCTTGGTGATCTTTATTCATTACCTTTTCAGCAGCCATTTTGACACCTAACCTGCTGTTATTCCGACACATGTTAATGAGCCCCTCCTCTGAACTGTGAAAGGTAAGGCTTAAAAAAAAGTGCCATTCCGATCACAGGAACTGCTGTATGGTGTATATGGATGTGAATGAGTATTCGGGCTTCTTACATATCTTTCTCTTAGTAATTAGAACTACAGACCTGAGGATGGTTTGTGCAGGTCTTCTCGTGTTCTCTGTTAAAATTAATAGTAGTTAAAGACTGTCGAATTCCAGGTGAATGTGGAATTCTTCTCTCTCTTTAGAAGAATTTGCAATTTTGGTAGTATTTCAAAACCCTGTATGATAACGGGGCAAATTAATTCAGGTTTATGTTGCTGATGACAAAAGGAGTCACTGAGTTACTTTCCACTCTCTGAAAAACTAATGTCTATTAGCGAAAAGCAAAATTGCAGTTACTACAAACATGAGTATTTTTGTCAACAAGAGAGGCATTGCAATTAGGTCAGATGACTTTGGAGCAAGTGCTCAACCCAACCTCTCATAGAATCATAGGGCTGGAAGGGACATTGGAGGTCTTCTAATCCAACCCCCTGCCCAGGTCAGGAGCTTTATATTATCCCAGTTGAATGGTTATCCAGTCTATTTTAGAAAACCTCCAGTGATGGAGCACCCACAGCCCCAGGAGGCAAATATTCCATTGAATAATTGTTCTCACTGTCAGTAAATTTCTCTTACTTCTAGGTTGGATTTCTCTTTAACTAGCTTCCACCCATTGCTTCTTGTCATGCCCTCTGGTGCCTTAAAGAATAAGTCAATCCCCTCTTCTTTGCGACAGCCCCTCAAGTACTGGAAAACAGTTATCGTGTCGTCCCCATCCCCAATCCTTCTCTTTGATAGGCTAGACACACCTAGTTCCCTCAACTGTTCATCATATCCTAACTCTGATTCTTATAGGTTGTTGTTCTGCAAAGAAAAATGGGGGAGGAAATGTTGTATGATTGTCAAGGTTGACTCACAAAACACCTCTTTCTGCTCGCAGCTTGACAAAGAAGCAAGGTGGGGACAGGACGGGTATGATTGGAATGTGTGGGATACTGGGAGAGAGAGAAGGAATCTAAGTGAGCCGTTGGCAGCCTGAGAAAATCTTACAACCCCAAGTTCATAAACTGAAGACTTTTGAAAGGTGCAGATTGTTTTCCCAAAATAAAATACTTAATCTGGATTGGCGAACAGTGGACACTGGGTGGCCCAAGGGAAGGAAAAGGGGGGATTCATTATATTGCACTTCGTACCAAAACTTCAGAACTGGCTTTGCTTCTTCTGTGCCTGTATGAATCTGTCAGTAAAGTTTTACTCTTGGTAATAAAAATGTCCCAAGACTTTCTTTTGTTGTGCATGCCAATGGGACAGCTGACATTTGAGTTTCTGGAGAAAGAAAAGGAACAAATCTTAACAAATAAAATAATAAAATACTGAATTCTCCTCCTAGAAATGCCTGATGGCCCAGAGTACCCCTAACCATCAAAGAAAAATAGCAACCATACACTTGTTCTCCTATCTACTTCTACCATGACAAACTAATGCTGCAGCCTATTCACCCTGGGAGGCAGATACTGTAGCAAAACTGCCAAATAGACATAAATTGCACTATTTTTTGAGAGGTGGATGGTTTCCTAACTTGTTATTCAAAGGCCAATATAATCCAGTATTTAGATCTTTTTTCCTCCCATTGCCAGTCAGTCTGATTGCCAATTTCATCTTTCTAAATAGAACACTTGAGAAAAGAAGCTGTGTCTGTATCGATACCCATCAATTCATGTTTGTTAATACAATTTTATTTCATAAACACATAGATAAGTTAATAAAGTGTGAGTGTATTGAACTCATAAAAGTGAATATATAGTGTGGATAGATCATGTACTGTGTCCTACATGGTGTTAGAAAGTATTTTCGTGAGGCACAGTCTTCCCTGAAGGCCAACATAAGAAATACATCTAAACAATGAGTGAGAACTAAAGGTAACACTTAATTTCTGCCGTTCAGCAGATTTCTACACAGCTATTATGCATCTTCAATCATCCTTATGCAGTAAACAGTTTCAGGAAGAACCATCTAATGAAAACATTGCTAAGAAATAAAGCACTTGGCTAATGCTTATGTTATAAGATTGGGTGCAATCCAACTTACTGTCACCTTGCCAAGAGAAGTCATCCAGGGCTGAGATAGGGATGGGGGGAGGGGTGACCAAGATAACCATTCCAGAGAAAAGACCTAATGTGGAAACAATTATGCCTAGAATAGCTTTTGAAAAACAGTAGAAATGAGAAAGCCTTGCATTTTTCTGAGCAGCATGCTGGCTTGGATTTAGAGTGGATATATGTGAAATATGTAATGTGAAAAGAATCCATGTGAGGTTTCAGAATCCCGTTAGAGTGAATTGTGTTCAAAGATGTGTACTGGATTTTCAAAGCTTCTCCTCAAATTCTCCCATATATATATTTTTTCTTTTCGCTTCCACCAGCAGCTAGAAATGGCATTCTCTATTCTCAAAGACTCAGCATTTTGCAGCCTTAGATTTGTTCCATTCTGCTGAATATGAAGATTTCTTACGAAAACCTAAACTTTTTGCACTAGGATGTTTCAATGCCCATACTAAGGTTGCTCAAGTTGGAAGCAACTCAGGAGTTTGCGTCCACCGTAATAACCACACATATCAGTCACTCCTAGTGTGTGGTCCAGCTGTGCAGCAGGGCACACACACATATGGTATTCTGTTTAGTGGAGCTGGTAATCTAACAGGTAGTGGCGGACTGTGTGACTCTGTTATATATGCTTTCAGATTGGTGACCAGTGCAAACATCTTGTAGGGCTGGAGGTCTGGTTGAAATTGTCTGACCCAGAGTGGTTTGCTTAATGAACTGGTGGATTTTTTTTTACCTTGCCTCTTAGGGGTATTAAGCTGAAATTTCGTACAATCTGTAGAAAGCGGAGATGGTTTGAACGTTAATACTATTGCTCAAGTGCCAAGTTCCCTATTAGGTATCACATTTAAGTAATATTTACTGTGGTTTAGATTTTCAGACAAACGTGAATAAAAATGAAACCAATAATTTGGGTGGTTTTACATGAAACTGTGTAGAAAAGAGCAAGCATCTTAGTTTGTATTTTGCAAGCTGGATTTCAACAGACCTTCTAGTTGTTTAGATAGAGACATACCTGATTCTATTTTCTCTTATTTTATTTGTTTCAGAGTAACTCAATTACTTATAGGGATTAGCTCCATAAGAAGAGAGGAAATGGGATACTTAAAATATTTGCTCTTTTACAAATATACAAGTTTACTTACTGAGGTGGGACAAATTAAAACTGACATCGTTGGGTAGAATTTCAGTGATTAAGATGAATGTTTTACCTAGGATGTTATTTTTATTTCAAACAATACCAATATCGATGACTGATGTATCATTCAAACAAAAGCAAAAAGATATCTCTAAGTTTGTATGGCAAGGTAAGAAACTAAGAATTAAATATAATTGTTGCAAGATGTTAAAGGAAGAGATGCTAAAGGATTAGGACTACCTGATCTAAAATTGTATTTTATTGTCTGTTTTCTGCTATGGAGGAAAGAGTGGGTGATTTTGAGAAATAGGAGATTATTGGAATTGGAAGGATATGATTTGATATTTAGGTGGCATGGCTATTTATGGTATGACAAACTTAAGGTTAATATAGATTTTAAAAGTCATTTTATTAAGCATGCTATACTGAGGGTTTGATACAGGTATAAAGCAAGATTGACTTCCAAAATTCCTGTATGGTTGTTACCTCAAGAAGTGGTTGTTATTTTTTTTTTAAGAAGACAAATGGTAGATCAGTGATAGTGAACCTTTTTCTCATGGCGTGCCGGAAGTGCATGCGCAATAGCTCAAGTGCGTGCCAGCACCCATAATGCAATGTGAACTCTCCCACATGTGCATGTGCACATGACCTCCATGCATGCGCCCCACATTGCGCATGCATAGCCCGCACATGCGCTTCGCCACCCACGCCCCGTTTTGGGCCTGGAAAGTCATTATTCTGAAGGCGGTCCGGGGCTTCCTTGTCTTCCCACCCGAGCGGGCTTCTGGCATAGCCCCAGGCCTTCAGGGGGAGGGAGGGAGGGAAGCCCCAGCCTGCTGCTCCTGCCGCCACCACCCCCTTTCTCCCAGCAAGAGCGGTTCTTGTGCTGCCGCTTCTCCGGCAGCACCAGGAGCAGCTGGCGGGGCAGAGAGAGTGATGGCAGGCTGTGGTGGCAGGCAGTTCTTGCAGCCAGGAGAAGCCGTCAGCAGGGAGGCAAGCTGCCCCAGGAGGACCGGAGGAGAGCGCAGCTTCTCACTCATGGAGATCCACTGGCAGGGAAGCGGTCGCAGAAAGTAGTAAGAGGTGGGAGCAGCCTGTGTCTTAGCTGGCGAGAATGGCCTGGCGAGAACAGCCACAGCCTGCCCCCGCCCTCTCTCTCCAAAGTTCCTTGCAGCAGAGGTAGCATTGCGAGTGGGAATCATGCTTACCTGCTGGAAGGGCAGCCCTTGCTGCTGTTTCTGCCTTTCTCCAACCACTTGGAGCATTGTGTAATAGTACTGGGGCTTGTTCAAGGTAGCTGCAGTTTGGGCTTTTCCCCATCTTCCTCCGTCTTCTCCTTGAGGAGGAGCCTTTCAGCATGATCGAGGCTGAGGAGGGGCAGGATAGTAGCTGTGTGGATTCCCCGGCACCACACGTGTCTCCTGCACTGCAATGATGAAGCATTTTGCCAAGGAAAGCAGAGTCTCAGGCTGCTCTTGGAGCAGCCAGGAGAAGGAGAAGCTGCCAGTGGGGAGGCAAGTTGCCCCAGGAGGACCTGAGAATGAAGCTCCTCACTCATGGAGATCTACCAATGGGGAAGTGGTCACAGTAAGAGATGCGCTGGCCAGGAAGCGGTCATGCCTCCCTGGCAGGAGAGGGTTGCACAAACCTTTGCTGGCATGAACGTGCAACCCTCTCCTGCCAGGGAGCATGACCACTTCCTGGCTCACTCACCTCTTACTGCTTTCTGCGACCGCTTCCCCTCTGGTGGCTCTCCATGAGTGAGGAGCTGCGCTCTCCTCTGGTCCTCCTGGGGCAGCTCACCTCCCTGCTGGCGGCTTCTTCTCCTGGCTGCTCCAGGAGCAGCCTGTCTTTTACCCAGCAAGAACAGCCTTGGGCCACAGCCTGCCCCCACTCTCTCTGCCCCGCCAGTTGCTCCTGGTGCTGCCGGAGGAGCAGCAGCACAAGAACCGCTCTTGCTGGGGGCAAAGGGGTGGCAGCAGCAGGAGCAGCAGGCTGGGGCTTCCCTCCCTCCCTCCCCCCAGAGATCTGGGGCTATGCCAGAAGTCCACTCAGGTGGGGAGACATGGAAGTCCCGGACTACCTATCCTTACCACCACCATCCCTGGGAGTGGCGGTTCTCACACAGCCACTTCCCTGGCGGTGCCAGAAGCAACAGGCCAGGGCTTCAATCTCTTCCCCCAGAGGCCTGGGGCTATGCCAGAAGCCCGCTCAGGTGGGGAAACAGGGAAGTCCTGGACCCATCCTTGCCACCACCGCCCCCTCGTCCCAGCGACAGCGGTTCTTGCACAACCGCTTCCCTGGCAGTGGCAGGAGCAGCTGGCGGGGGAGAGAGGATTGCAGCAGGCTGCGGTAACAGGCCATTTGTGCCGGCTAAGAGGCAGCGGCGGTTCCTCTTCCTGCAAGCCTCAAGCTGTGGCAGCATCCAGCCAGCCATACTTGGCCTCCCCCTGCGGCAGCCCATGTGGATCCCAGGCAATGCAACTTTGGGACCTTTCTTCATGGTGGTGGTGATGAGACAGGCAGGCAGCTGGGCACAGGGGAGCGACTGGTGGCAGCACTCCTGGCTTTTAAAGGGTGGAGTTCTGGAGCTGCATGCAGGTGATGATGGCATGGCTGGTACACACATGTGCTAAGACATTAAGGCCAGCTGATCGTCGCACGGACATACGCACCAGTAACCAGCAGACTAGCTAGCTGGTGCACATGTGTGCCCTGGAAACCTGGAACAGGAATGAGCAACACCACACATGCTGGGCTACATGGCTCTGCGTGCGACTTCTGGCATGCATGCCATAGGTTTGCCAACACGGTGATAGATGGTTGACATATGCTGATTTATTGAGGTTTTTTTTTTAATTACCTAAATTAATTACCTCACTGTGGATTCTGGATTTTTCCTACTGAAGTACATGTCTTCTGCCTTTTGTTTATGCAAAGTAATAAGGGACGAGTGTAGGCTCTTCCACATATGGCATTTGCTTCCTTCTAGGATTAGCTCTGAGGCTGTGGGATTCAAAGATATGGTTCCTGTTCAAGAGCTGAACTGATGGACTTTTGCCTCACGTATTTGAAACAAACAGCTGGTTTCTGTGTGCAGACACACACCCACTAATGAAATTGCACCTCAATGGAGTTTTTTTTTTTGGGGGGGGGGGGGTGTTTTTCCAATTAGTAAAAACTCTTGCTTCATCTAACTTCCTGACTTTGGGATTGAAGCTGGCCAGTGTAGCTTTCAAAGGAAAGGTGGTTTGGTAGTTTCATGCCTTTTTAGTGCTCCTCCCCCACCCCTGAGGAACTGTTAGGAAATTTGTCAGCTAATATTGAAAAGATGGCAGGGAGGCAGGGTAATGGTGGTGATGCAAGCAATTCTTTTTCATTTCCCTTTCACATCGAATGTAGAGGAGGGTGTTGGTTTTTTGTTTTTTTTTTTAATGTTGAGAGACCTGAGAGAGTTTCAGGCATGGAAATGATCTTTATTCGTTGTCCCCTGTTGGGCTATGCAGAGCTTTAAAGAGCATTTCTCTTTGAGAAGGATTCAAGTTAAAGCATCTTTTTGAAGCTGCTTACCCCCTTCAAAGCAGGCTGCTTTGCTTTGTTTCATTGAACCAAAAAGATCCTCCTGCTTGCAGTTAACAGAATGCCTCATGCAGCATTTTGTCCTGCTCCGGGCAGCATCTGGGGAATTGGGGTCCTAGATGAGGGGCTACTTTGTGCCAAAAAGTTGTCATTAGCACAGCGATAGGCAGGATGTGGCTGTTTCCTGTCCATGCTAATTGAGATTCCTTTTTTGGATATGCAGTAGCCTGTCAATTTGTACTCAAAATAAGCAGAGTCAATTGGCCCAAGTAATGTCCCCATAGAACGATGCCTCCTCCTCCTCCTCCTCTACCTGTGGTTCTTGATCATTATGATCTCCTACAGCCCCTGTAGCAAAAAGTGACCCAATGGCCCTTGTTAAGATTCTTTCCAATAAGTTCACCTGAGCAGTTTCTTCTGTCCAAACAATAGGCCATTATCATCAGCTGCCTGCAATTTTTTTCTGAAGAGAAAGAGGATAGAAAAGGGAAACCAGAAACCAACTCCTCAGGACGCTTCACTACTTTCCTCCACAATGTCGTTGCCATCAACTGCCCTGTTGGCCTAGAAATGATTTAAATTGTTTTCAATCAATCTATCTGGTATTTTTATTTACAACTGGCTTGAGATTGCTTCAAAGACTATGTTATTATTTAGAAAGCCAGAATGCAAAGTCCATTTCACCCCTATTTGCATCTGCCCTCCAGACTCAAAAGAGCTCCAGAAGAAGACCTTCATATAATTCTCCTTGCTTCTTTTCCCAGCCTTGATCCACCAGAGAGTTAGAGGTGAAAATCCCCAGGAAGGAGCCCTTTTTCTACATCACAACCCTTCCTCCTAACCCAAAGACTCAACAAGTTACTCTCACATTTTTCCTTTTGTTGCTCTCTTCTGAAAGAGAAATGTGCCACATTATTTTTGCCAAAAGCCACTTCTGCATTTTTCCATTTTCTTCCTTGCTTGTAAATGGAGAATCATCTGTTTCCCTCATGTCTCTTCCATTCTATAAGACTTTTCTTTCATGCCCCAGAACTGCTTTTAGCTTTATCCTCTCTTGATTATTCTGTGCTCCCCTCTCCTCTCCCTTCCTCCCCTCTCCTCCCCTCTCTTTTCCTGTCCTCTCCTTTCCTTTGTTAAAGAGTGGAGCACTACCGTATATTAATGGAAAATGTATATGCATATCTTAAGCTATTTCTTTCTTCACCCTCTGATCATTAACCTGCTGCAATATTCTTATTTTGATTTCCCTATTATTTGCAGTTCTTTGGTCCTTTGAATCCTTCCCAGTCAGTAAATGTCTTGCTTGAAGGATGGATACAGATAATTCATAGCATAGTTCTTTCTTAGATCTTTTTTTAGGAAGCTTAGAATTGAAATGGCAGTTGTGTTTTAGTCATCCATTTTGAATGACTGGCAGCACGAAGTCACATATCAAAACATAATGTAGTACAGGAGAGCAGTCAAACAGAAACTCATGGAATGGATCTGTATGATATAATGGATGAATGCATCCTCCAGTTAGAATCCATATCTAGACTGAAAGGCTCACATAGGGAAAGAAAGCCTAAGAACAAAATACTTTTCTCCCAGATGCCAAGCTAAAAATATATAATTTGAAGGATAAGTTGGACACTGTTCTAATTTTGATTTCAGTTTAAATCCTAAACATTTATTTAAGTAAATCCTGCTATATGTCTCCAAAAATATTATGTAATTTATTTCAGTAGGTTTTCCTTTTTTTTTTTTTTTTTTTTTTTGTGCTTTGGGTCCAAAATCATGATTGGGTAAACTGCAGATTGCATTGTTCAGTAATCATATTCATCTAGTTTGGTCAAATTCACGGAGAGAACGATATCTACTTCCATTTATCATTGTAAATATTAATAAGGCCAGAGTAGAGTTCATTCTTTCTTTTAAAATGGTCCTTCCTTTGAAACACATCAAGGTCAACTTAAATTTTCTTGCAATGAATGTTTATGATCATGGGAGAAATCAGATTTCCTTAGTTACATGCAATTTCTTTTATTCTTTTTTGTCTGTGATCTTACTCATCCCATTGATTATTATATCCTTCTCTAAGGTACTAGAATGTAAACAATTGCTCTCTTGGCATTTTATAAGCAGAAAACAGAAAATGAGAAACTAACCTGTGTTACATATTTTTCTTCAATATTTGATACCAATGTAGGGAGCCGCTGACTTAATCATTATACAAAAGTGCCACAAGATGGATGGTTGTGCACTATTGCCAATTAATGTTCATGGACAATTTTTGATTGATGCACCCAGATTAGTAGCCCTAACAAGTTACATTCTGAAGATTGGTGTTTAGTGGATTTCAGATGGGACTCCACTTTCCACTGGCAAACATAATACCATTTTTTTGTTTTGCTTTAAAGCCTCCAGGTAAAATTATATCTAATCATCCTCTGCATCACATAAACAGGATCATTTCCTTCCTGATTGAATAATTGTATAGTTCTTTCATTCAGACCATCTGATTGTTCCATTTAGCTAACTTAAAATGTTTATAACTACACAAGCATGATCTTCAGCTCTTTATAAGCATTACCTACCCGAATGTTCAAAAAACATCCAAGCAGAAATCTGTTTGCAATTATTTCTGTGCTTTTTCATTTAGTTGAATATTTGCAATACCAAGATGCAAAGTGTTTTCACCCTAAAGTGTTTTGAATTTTTTTTTTAGTGAAGTTAGAAATAGAAACCAGACATTGTTAAACTGTTAGACTGGATTGGCAAATGAGATATCTTCCAAAGAGGTGTGACTCTCTGATCTATATCTCATCGTTCCGTTCTGCTCACTTCTGCTCATCAATTCCTTGTACATCACATCTTTTCTTCAGTGTTTCCATTTAGTCCATTTTTATGTCGTAGAAGAAAAACTGAAGTAGAAAAGTGCAATGCTGCACATCAAAGTACCATTTAGCTTGTTTGAGAATGAAAATGATTTTACTTTGTTTTAGAATATTAAAAATAAAGTCACTTTCAAGCTGAGCTTGACTCCTGGTGATTTCATGGATCTAATGATCTAGTTTTCTTGGCAGCAGGAAACTGGGCCAGTTAACAACTCAAATAAATAAATAAATTCACAAGCAGCAACACAGGGAGCGTATTTAACTAAAGCCACGGAGAGCTTATAAATATTGTCCTAACAATAAAAATTAAGCATGCATATGCTTTCGTACAACCACTCCAAACCATTTCTACCAAAGATTTTAATCCCCTTAGGCAGATTGTAGGACAAGGCTTACAAAATGTGGCAAGGTGTCAATGCCAGCAAGGATAGCATCCGTCTAAAAACCTAATGTTCCACCCCATTTCTAGTGGTATTCCTGCTAAGAACATTTTGAGGACAAGGTAGAAATAAAACAAACAGCAAACTATGGTCATCAAAGGGTTTTTTTAAAAAAACAAAAGAAAACTGTGACCTTAATTCATAGACTTGGTCAGAATCTGGAAATCTGTCATTAATAATATGCACTATCCCTGAAGAAGAAAACCAGCAATTACAACATAAGAACCTTGTCCTCCTGTGCTTGCCATCATGATCTGAACATGTACCAGTAAGAAAACATGTGGCATACAGAACATGGTACATGAATGATTGACATATGTAAATGTATGTAAATAATCTAGATGAGATAGAAGGAAGCTCATGAAATTTGCAGACAACACCAAGTTGGTAGGAATAATTAATAACTTTTTGGAGGATAGACTCAGGATTCAGAAGGATTTTGACACACTTGAAAATTAGGCCCTAGCTAACAAGATGCAGTTCAATGGTGAGAAAAGATCCTGCACCTAGACAGGAAAAATCAAATGCACAGGTATGCTGATCTGTCCCCGTCCACACACACACACAAACACAGCCAGCCGAGGGTTAAGGAAGCATTTGGCACACACCTAGGTCTTTATCTCCAACTTGGCAGCGATATACACACCGTCTGCCAAGTGCTTTATTTCCACAGAAACAGAAAGATAATATACTCAGCGTACAAGAGTCCAACAAAAATAAATATTCCTCTCAGCAGTTTTGGACGAGGTTTTAGTGACTATCCAAGGTTTATTTTTGTTCGTCACAGGGATCACTGGCCACCACCCTCTATTATATAGTCTCTGGGGTGTGGTCCAGTGACTCAGTTCTAATCCCTAGCATGCCTCCTGAGCTGCTGCAATCGTTTATCACGCCTTCGGAGGCGTGCGTCCAGGAATGATGTCTCTCCTTCACTCTCATCCGAGCCACCTGTCTCCCTGCTAATCTCCTCTCCCTCGGCCGGCACCTGAGACAGTGCCAGAGGGGAGGGGCCTGGAGAGGGAGGCCTGGCTGACTCCTCTTCCTCATGCTCGGAGCTTTCTTCCTCCGATGGGATAGGCTCAGAGGGCGGGGCTACAACATATGCAGTAGGTAATACCCGACTTAAAGTAGCAAATGTAAGAGGGATCTAGGTGCCCTAGTGGCATCAGCAGAGGGATAGTATCAATTGAAATGATCATGCTGCTTTGTACTGCATTAATTAATTAATTAATTAATTAATTAATTTCTTAGTTTGATTTATATGCCGCCCTTCTCCGAAGACTCAGGGCAGCTTACAATGCTTTTAAGCAATAGCCTTCATACTTTTGTATATACCTGCTTAGTAGGGCTTTTTGGGCCCCCCAAGTGGTGTTCTATTTTATACAAAGTCAGCTTATTGCCCCCACAAACTGGGTCCTCATGGAATATTGTATCGGGTTCTGCTCACCACTGTACAAATAAGATGCTGAGACCCTAGAAAGACTACAGAGAAGAGCAACAAAGATAAGGGTCTGAAGGCTAAACCATATGATGAATGGCTAAGAGAACTAGGCAGTGGTGAAGTCCAAATTTTTAAACTACCAGTTCTGTGGGCATGGCTTGGTGGGCATGGCTTGGTGGGTGTGGCTTGGTGGGCATGGCAGGGGAAGGATACTGCAAAATCTCCATTCCCACCCCACTCCAGGGGAAGGATACTGCAAGATCTCCATTCCCACCCCACTCCAGGGGAAGGATACTGCAAGATCTCCATTCCCACCCCACTCCAGGGGAAGGATACTGCAAAATCCCCATTCCCTCCCCACTCCAGGGGAAGGATATTGTAAAATCTCCATTCCCACCCCACTCTGGGGCCAGCCAGAGGTGGTATTTTCCGGTTCTCCAAACTGCCCAAAATTTCCGCTACCGGTTCTCCAGAACCTGTCAGAACCTGCTGGATTTCACCCTGGAACTAGGTATGTTATCCTAATGGAGAGAAGGCTTAAAGATAATATGATAGCCATCTTCCAATACTTGAAGGGCTGTCACAGGGAAGAGGGAGTTGAACTAAGAACTGCAAAGACCTCCTTTTTCATTTTCTCTCTCTCTCTTAAGAAAGGAATTATTTATACAGGCCATATAAGAAATACCACTCCACCAACAGAATTAGAAAAGATTATCCAAGATGGAATGATGGAAATGATTATATACTGACTACTATGATGACCTTTTCCCATGACTTGCATGTACTAGAGCATTTTAGTACTTGATTCAACCAGTGGGTTTTTTTCATCTAGTTTGACCAGTGGTGGGATTCTACCAGTTCGCACCGGCTCAGTAGAACCGGTTGTTAAGTAGTTAAGCAGTTTGGAGAACCGGTTGTTAAAAGAAATCTCCTTTTGTTTTTTTCCACTTTACAGGGTTAATCCTGTAAGGAATTACAACATTTGGTGTTGTTTCCTAGCCTTATCTTTATTGCCCTGCTTACAGAAACTGCCTCTCCGGCAGTATGCCTAGACTTACTGTTGCTTCCGGTTCCAGAGGTTCTCAGAGGTTTTTTTTTTTTTTTTTTGCTTGACTTTCTTAAAGGTGAAGGGTTGTTTTAAGCTTTTTACACCGCTGTTGGGAGGAAATACTCCCCTGTTGGAGTTCTTCCAGCCGGGATGCAATGATCAGCACTTTGAAGAAATAATTGAATAACGGAGCAGAAGCTTTTAATGACAAGGAACCAAAATGAGTGACATTCAGCAAGGCTTATTGGCTAGCTAGAAAGATTGACATTCAAACGTGAGTTTACATACCCTTTCTGAGTTTTGGTCTAAAACTGGTTTTTGGTGAAGTTTAATTCTCTGCTTGGTGATGTTTAATCCTGTGTTTAGTGATAAGATAATTTCCCCTATTCAGCTTTGTTTGGAAGGAAAAATGTTAATCTCTGTTCCTGAAAAGAAGCAGCTTCGAAAATCTGACTAGTTCCTTGTTCTGGTAATTGGTTTAACAAGCAACAGATACTCTGTTTGCTCCTTTGCTTCATTCTGGAGAGCTTAAATGACCTCTCTGCTGAAGGGTTTCACTTTATGAGCAAGAATTGGCTGCTGATAGTTATCATTGCATTTTAACTATTTTAATTCTTCAAGGTGCTCTGGCACCCTGCCTGATTTGTAACTCCAGTTTGCAGGTATTTCTAATCTAATGATTGGTATTTAGGGATTGGTATTCTTTGCTTTGCAAGCAAAAAAGCTTTTTGTATTTTTCTACAGGTAATCCTTGACTTACAACAGTTACAATGGCAGTGGAAAAAGTGACTTATGACCATTTTTCACTCTTATGACCATTGCAGCAAACTGTCATTAGGGCAAAGAAGTGATGCCACATGACAACCTGGCCACGCCCACCCGGTCACATGAAGCACCTCAGTTGTGAAATGAGTGACACGGTTGTTATGAATGCTGCAACAGACATAAATGATGACCAGTCATAAGTGCGAGGACCGATCAAAAGTACGAGGACCTGTCAGAAAGCACTTTTTCAGCTCTCTGGGTAGTCCTTTTGTGCATATGGACTACTCAGAGGGCTGAAAAAGTTATTTTTGACCAGTCCTCGCACTTTTGACCGGTCCTCGCACGTACGATTGTCCTCACATTTTACGTTTTTCGCCCTATCTTGTCACCATGGTGAAGAGAAGCAGTTGTGAAATGAGTGACATGGTTGTTAAGAATGCTGCAACAGGCATAAATGTGAGGATGGTCATAAGTGTGAGGACCAGTCAAAAGTGCGAGGACTGGTCAGAAATGACTTTTTTCAGCCCTCTGAGTAGTCCCTATACACATAGCCACGGCCACCTGGTCACATGACCAGCTAGCCACGCCCACCTGGTCACATGACCACCAAGCCACATCCATTCGGTCACATGACCAAGCCGCGCCCACCCAAATAAGCCATGCCCACAGAAACTGTTGTTAAAAAAATTGAATCCTGCCACTGAGTTTGATCCAGGTTATATTAAATTAAATTTACTATGTTTATTACACTATTCAGTAGGATGTTCTTAAAATATTAACTTTAGAGTTAAAATCAAAGCTTTATCGTAGCTTTGACTTGTTTCAAAGGGAAAGTCTGTGCTTCTCCAAAACCTGGAAGGTATTTTGGTATTCATGGATGACATCTTGAATACAGAGAATGAGCATGATCAGACTGTCCAGATTTACAACAGGACAAAAGGAAAAAGCTAAGGTATTATGGACATTTCATAATGAACATGGAATCAGCTCAGATCCAAAGTATGAGGGAAAAATTAGAAATTTCCAGAAATTAATTAATATGTAACTAATGTAAGGAGATTTGGGGGAACAAGGTAGAGTACCCTGGAAGATCCTTTCCACAGTTGGCAAAGTCCTATAGACTTTATATTAACTGCTTAAAGTACATATCATTTGGGCATTGGGTTGCACTCAAGGTGAAATTTTCAGATCTGTCAAAATAGTTTTAATTGAAGGTTCTGTGCTGGCATTATCAGATGTTAACTAGAATATGCTGTGTTTGCTGCCATGGGCAGCTATGGAACAGGAAATTGTCACTTCCAAATCATGAAGGACAGTAGACACTAATAGTCTATTGTTCCAGAACAAGTTCCAGAAATCTGGCATGTCCAAATAGAAAAACAGTGTCTTACAGCAAAGTACAGCATGTGAACATTTACAATTCCTTTATTGACTGGATCTTTCTAAGTATAGACCATGTCTCTGAAGCTAAGCAAAGGTTTGGACTGGGTACCAGTGAGATAGCGGAGACTTCTCCATATTAGGAAGTATAACCTTCATAGTAAATACTATTGTGAAAAAATATTTATAGTAGCAAATCAGGGGTGGGTTCCACTTACCTTTACTACTGGTTCGCAGCGGGAGCTTCGCTCATGTGCGTGCGCTTCTGCTCATGCGCAGATCACCCATGATGACATTGTGGCAGGTGGGCGGAGCCTCCCGGCAGTTTTACTACCGGTTCTATAGAACCGGACCAAACCAAAAGGAACCCACCGCTGTAGCAAATACTTATTAAGTAGCTCACTAAAATTACAGGTAGTCATTAATTTACAATTGCAATTCAGCCTAAAATTTCTGTTGCTAAGTGAGACAGTTAAATGAATTTTGCCCCATTTTATGACTTTTCTTGCCGCAGTTGTTAAATTAGTAACACAGTTGTTAAGTGAATCTGGCTTCCCCATTGACTTTGGTTGCTTGAAGTTCACAAAGAGTGATCACATGACCCTGGGAGACTGCAACCATCATAAATATGAGTCAGTTGCCAAGTGTCTGAATTTTGATCACATGACCATGGGGATGCTGCAAACAGCCATAAGTCACAGTTTTCAGTGCTGTGTAACTTCGAACGTCACTAAATGAACTGTTATAAGTCAAGGACTATCTGTATCTGATCCAGATTCAATTCAACATTTTAAAAAAGTGGAAAGTAACATAGCAATATTTCATGCCTCAAGACCGTTTTATTTTTATTTATTTATTTTATTTATGGACTGCTCACTATGATCAGCTTTGGATGTCTTAGACTTTAAAAAGCAAGAAACAGCAAAAATTAATTTAATGCCATATTATTGCTTCTGATAATAATATGTGCCATATTATTTGCACAAAATGGTTGGCCATCACTTGAATGCAGCTTCCCTATCCCATTTAAAAAAAAAACTCTCTGCAGAAAAAGAATATGTACAGTATCATAGCAACTAACTCTCTATGGTTACAGAATTGTGATTCCAGAAGAGATGTGACAAAAAGTATTGTAATGACTTCACAAAAGCCACTTAGACATATTAAATGCAGAAAAAATGGAAGACTGCCTATTCTGTGGCCGCAATAACCACTGATGGTTGTATCAATGTTGGACAGATCCTGGAAAGGAACTAGAAGTGACATTGGTGAACCTGAAAGTCATTATAGTAATCTATTTTTTCCAGTATCTGAAGATTGCAAAAATGGTCACTCTTACAAAATCTATAGTTGATAGTTGCTTTTAAAAATACACGGCTAGACAGCGATGTCCCAAGGCACTTAGAACAGATAAAATCCCATATTTTACAGGGTAAGAGTTTGCACTGTTGGCAGAGGAGTGTCATTTTGCATATGTGGCAACCAGTCCCTGCGATCCATAAAGAAAAGAAGAAGCAGAAATAGTAGTTCAAACTCTAATGTGAGTTCCAGGACTGAAAGATCAGTTCCTAACATCATTAAGTTATAGAACAACGCCTTGCCATTAAATATAATCCAGTACAATTAATATCATTTGACAACCATAAATCCATAAATCCAAAGTCCGACCTTGCCCCATTTCAAAGAAATCAGTCCATTAGATATAACTGCAGCAGATGTTTTAAACCTATATTGTCATTGTTGTGACCAAGGCCCAAGTAGTGATTACCAAACACAATTCAGTCCTCAACAAACTTATTTTATTAAAACAGCTGAGAATTCTTTCATTCTCAGCTTAGTCCAAAACAAAATTCTTAATAACCAGTCCGTTGGCGTTATCACCAACCTTTGATGTCTTTGGCAACCTGCCAAAGGCTTTTCTTGGCAAAACCCCCACAAAGTTCAAGAGACGCTGACAAGAAGCACAGGAATCAATGTTGCTTTTCTACAAAGAACCCAACGGCTCGTTGCTGCTCTTTTAAGCTTTATGGAAGTGGTCAATCACCTTCTGGCCTTACTCCCGAGTTGTCCTTTTTTCTTCAGCTGCTCTTGCCTTCTGGCAACTCTTCGCATGCATGCACTAGGAACAGGCTCCTCCTGTTCCTCTGCCTCTCTGCTGTCCACCTCTGGAGGCTCCGGAGTCCACACATCACTCCCAGATGGCCCTGGCCACATCTCTGCCTCTGACACAGAACCCTCATCCAAGCCTTCCCCTGACTCCAGGACTGGCCCATTTTCCTCCCCAGCCTCCTCACTGTCCGACTCTGTTGCCAGGTCCGCAGGCTGCTGGCAGACCACAACAGTCATGACTAATGGAGAGGTGAAATAAAAACATTTGCAGCTAATTCCAGAGTTTTTACATCCATAAGAACTTCAAGAAACAAATTCATGAGGGTTAAACTTGCTCTGACCAGAACTTTGAGACCGAGATAGCCCCATTGAAGGATGACTGTACTAATTATCATTATCTGATTTGTTTTCCTCATTTTCAAGCATGATCCTGTGACTTCTACCAGAAGAGCAATCTATAAGTTATTCATAGTAGATAATGTAGGGAGAAATGGCATCCATTTCTTGGAGCAGGATAATTCCCAGGGTGCTGTTTGGACTAATTTTGTATTCATCAAGTCCAAGTATGGAAATTTACCATTTTCATGTTCTTTGTATTACATATAGTTTACAAGTCAAAGAAAGGAAAATGTTGTAAAATGTGACCCTAATCAAAGACTATGAAAAAGTGGTGCTGAAACCAGATGTAATACAAGAGAATCTAGAAGGAATGGATGCAGGAATTGGCTGGAGAAGGAGGATATTTTTACTAAGAAATGCAAGCTAAGGAATGCGAGCTGTTTATACGGTTAGTGTAAATAAACTTATTTTTTCTCAAATGAAGGTTTTGGGAAGAAAAATCTAAAACATATCTAAATTAAAATAAGGGGGTTGTCTGGCATGGCTGTCCTGCGTTGTTATTTGTTTGATATTTAACAGGCTTCTTCTGCCAAAAGAGGACATATACATGCAATTTCATTCTTGTTGGAGAGAATAGTAAAAATTAAGAGGGCATTAGCTTATATCCTATTGAGGTAATAGGGGTGACTCAGAGATAATGTTTTCAGTGTGTATGAGAACAGCAATAAGGTTACTCTCGGCTTTCATGCTAAGCCAACATACCCTTAGAAATAGAGGTCTGGTTTGAGATGAATTTTTATACCTCCCTAATACATTAATATCCCTGATTACTTTTCAGACTAAAGAGAAACGAAAGGATAGGTTATTACTAAATGCTTCCCTTTTTAAAAGTTCATCCACTCTTGGGTACACTTGTTGTTGTTTTTTAAAGATGAACTTCTGTCTGCTGACTTAGTTGCAAAACTGCTCCAGAAACTCTTGATACAAGATACTGTTTGAACAGTAGCTTGAAACTCATTCTGCAATCCCTGTCTAGAATATGAAACTGATTCCAAGTATAATATTTACTTTTTAAAATTGAGCTGGGCCCTATAGCCATTGCACAAGAGATTCATTTTTTAAAAGGAGAACCTTAATTATGGATTATTTTAGGTGCTTTGGGAAATTTCAAATGCAAGAAAATTAGAAGAAGTTTCTGTAAATGAAACATGCTTCAAAACCCTCAGCTATAGGTGGTTTCAGACCCCCCCCCCCCAATTTTCTTAGAGGTTTACTTATACTGTCCACTGTGTCCCTAATTTAATTATTATTCATAATATTTATACTTATTATTGGTAAAAACATTAGCTGCACAAAATTAGAGCTGCTCTAAGCCTTAACCCCCAGCCTTTCCCAAAAAGCTAATATGTGGATCTTCCATGGCTGTTGAAGTGGATTACAAATTCTTTGTTTAAAAACAGGTAGCCATTTGATGAGATTGCCCTGCATCTTAATCTATATTCTTCTTCTCTTAAAACAGAGAAAACAAGTTCAATGGAGAAGTTAATATAAGCCATCCAGTGTCACTGAAAATGAATTGGGCAGCCATATAAATTTAAATAAATAAAATAGAATTTTTTATTGGCCAAATGTGATTGGACACACAAGGAATTTGTCTACAGTGCATAAACTCTCATTGTACATACAAGCAACAAGTGATAAATCATGATTATAGTCATAAAATACATTCATCATAAATCATAAAATACAACACTCAGTGATAGTCATAGGATATTAAATAAGCAATCAACATAAATCATACTGGGATATTAAATAAAACAATTAATATAAATCATAAGATACAAGCAACAAAGTTATAGCATAAGAAGATAAGGGATAGAATAGAATATATGAGAAAGATAATAAATAAATAAATTTAGGTAGGACAAGAAGCAATGGGTGGAAACTAATCAAGGAGAGAAGCAATGTAGAACTAAGGAGAAATTTCTTGACAGTTAGAACAATTAATCAGTGGAACAACTTGCCTCCAGAAGTTGTGAATGCTCCAACACTGGAAATTTTTAAGAAGATGTTGGATAACCATTTGTCTGAAGTGGTGTAGGGTTTCCTGCCTGGGCAGGGGGTTGGACTAGAAGACTTCCAACTCTGTTATTCTATTCTATTCTATTCTATTCTATTCTATTCTATTCTATTCTATTCTATTCTATTCTATTCTATTCTATTCTAAACAAACAAACAAACAAAACAAATAACTAAAACTACCATTTGGCATTATAAGGAGCAATCAAATGATCCTATGCAGATACACATACATGGAGGTGCCTGGAATGCTGCAAAGCACATTGTCATGCTATGCATATTCATATTCTGTTTGGTCACTGCAGAATACTTTCAATATTTGTATCTTTTTAGACTATAGTTGGCTATTAATAGGATTCATCAAAAATCTTAAGAATCCTGATATGGGCAATTATGTTAGTACAAAATTTTAAAGAGACTTGGGTTCAGTCACTTGGTTTAAGAATAAGGTATCTGGGATCCCATTTTGTCTATAATACTAAGTGAACAAGATTACATAGAATAAAGAATTAAATGGGTGCTATGATAACAAGAGCATACTAATATTTTCCCAGCGCAATCATAAATGCAGCAATACATTACATCCAATCACCACTGAATTATATATAAGTTATGTTACCTAGGGCTGAGTCTTGCTTTGGAAAAATGATCTAAGAAATCTCACAAGTTGAAAGACTATAAGGTCAAGAATGATATAGATCCTTCACCTAAAACATCCAGTGCAAGCAAGCCCAGAGCCCTTGGTTCCATGTTGCACTGATCTTTATCTACTAATTGTGTATAATTCTTTTTCAAGATTTGGCCAAACCAGGGGTCAGCAACCTGCAGCTCTGGAGCCACATGTGGCTCTTTCATCCCTCTGCTGTGACTCCCAATATGTCGCTCAAAATATGTGTCACAACCACCAATGTGCGACACCCACCGGCATGCGATTTATTGAGCTTTTCAACCCTGGTAGGCCAACCATGGATAAATCCAAGAAAATAAAAGTTTCAGAAGAAAACAAAAAGTTTGATTCAACTACATATGCTAGTTTTGTGGCCACTCAGGAAATAGTCAGGCATGGGAAGGGTTTTGTGGCTTCTGGTGTTTTCTTTTCTGTCAGAAATGGGTCCAAGTGGCTCTTGGAGTGTTTAAACTTGCTGACTCCTGGGCCAAAGCATTTGTCCAATGTTTCATTCATTCTCTTGCTTCCTTCCCTATTGGCTATATTAAATCAAGTACAACCAATTCTTTTATGTTTTCCCTCTCCTTCTGAAGGAGGAAATGCTCACTAGGAATTTCCTGAAAAGATCATGATTAGCATGATTTTCCCAAGTCAATTTCCCAAGAGATACTGAGATAATTAAAGTCCCCTAGACAACACCTTCATCCTTTGTGAAAGATGCACATTTTTCTTTCAGATCCTATTGTTCCTGGGTTGTTGCTTTTTTTTTTTTTTTTGGTTAAGGAAATAATAATGTATGGCTTTTATTCTCCAATGATAGTTACCCTAGTGCTTCCTATTATATTGTCAAGTTCATTCACTAGAATTTCTAAACAGGTTAACATGTGTCCAACATTCAGTGCAACTTCTCTTCCCTATCTATTGCTTTTCCTCCTTCTGAACAGACTGTGGCCTTCCTACTGCTATACTCCAATCATGGGAGTCATCCTACCAGATTTCCTTTATACCTATTCAATCATACTTGCCTTTCTGAACTCAGAGTTCAAGCTTTTCTTATTTATTTTCCATACTCCATGTATTAGTGCATAGAAAATGATGGCTATGAATACAAATATTTATATTTCCATATTACTCTCCTCAGGAATGACATTTGTGCAGCAAAAGACAATCTATTAGGAAAAAAAACCCACTGTTAATATAACCAATACATGATGACCATATTTGAATAAATTTATTCACACTGCATTTTTCAAAACTCTTTATTGTTGTGTTAATTTTTCAATCAGAGAAACATCCTCCACTTTTAAATATCATTGAGACATTGAATAATGCATTTTAGTTTTCCGGTATTTTGTGAAAACAGATCTAGCAGCTAACAACAGGAATTGAATCAATTTCTTACGTTGCATAATTTATAGGCTATCAGAAATAGAGACACCAAACCAATGGCAGGATTCATGATGAAAAATTGTTAGGGGAATTTTTCCCAGTTTCATCAAAATGTTCAATGAAGGGAATAAACTAAAGGAGCATTCATACCAAAATGTACCAGTGTGCTTATAATCTCATCAGTGAGTTAGAAAGATTACAAAAATTAAAAAGATAGAATGCCACTCATGATTGATAATGTTGGGAGGTCAGGTGAAATAAAAATGGGCCCAGAAAGTCTACATTTGCTCTGAAAGAGGATCAGAATCTGGAGAATCCTATTTTGTGTAAAACAGATGCAAAAACATAAATGTATTCTGAATGGATTATTTTAAAACTTTCATTATTGTAGGGTGGACAATTCACATTTGTTAAAACAGCAAATAGGTAATACTGAAATTGCCAGTGTTTTTCTTCTTCTATACACAGTGACATGTTCCAGAGCTGAAGAATTGCTTAATAATGGCAAAATGCAAATGCTAAAAAATAAACCCACACTCCATAATTTAATGTTAGCCATATTAATTTCCTTCCTTCCTTCCATCTATAATGAATCTATAAAAATATATTTTAGTCAGCATTTCACATAGCCTACCAATTAATTTATGCATTAATGATAACTTGATATAAGTCATTTGCTAAATGTCAAAACTTAATAAATAAATCTAAATCATCAGGGAAAAGAAGGAAAATATAAGCTAAAAAAAAAAACCCAAAATACAAAATGTATGGAAGATGTATGATATTTTTATGTAAAGACCAACTACTGTATAAATAGGTAGGTAGAGTACATGACAACAAAAACTACTGGTAGTACCATTGTTCCTACATTTTCTATACTGCTTCAATGCCATGATCACATTTATTGGTAATTCCTATGATTTTATATATAATAATAATAAAAAACCCTAAAGTTTTAAGTAAGAACTGTAATCATTTGATCAATACACATATTATAAGCTGCTATCATAAACAGAAACAGTCAACAGCCAATTAATTACATGAAGTCTGATCTAGTTATAAACTGAATTCTGAAAAAAGGAGCATAGAACTTCATGACTGATTCACAAAGAGAAACAGTTTATACTGCAACCATCATACTACAAAGCCATCCAAATCTGAAAAATGGGTAGAGTTTGTGATCACACAGGACTATGCATCTCTTTCTTTTTCTGTGCAATCCTACAAGCTGTCTATTGTTCTCTCATAGATGCCACATACTTTCTAAGGTAGGTAAATTGAGGACCCAGTTTGTGGGGGCAATAAGCTGACTTTGTATAAATATACAAAAGTATGAAGGCTATTGCTTAACGCACTGTAAGCCGCCCTGAGTCTCCGGAGAAGGGCGGCATATAAATCAAATTAAAATAAAATAAAAATAAAATAAATACACAGGGGAAGGGCAATGTTATTTCCACAGGGATGGCTTGGAGAACAATTGTAAGTACACTGCATCTGAGGAATTGGATTTGGTAGAAAATTTAATGGCATTAGAAGGAAAAGTTGCCCCCTCTAGCTGAACCTGACAGATGGAGAAGATCCAACCCAAGCCATATTTGTTTACCTACTAGACTGGCAATGGACCAGATTTTTCTCCTGCAGCAGATTCATTTATTGTGATTAGAATGCAGTATTGCAGGCAAACTCTACCCACAGTCTGGAGTTACATTCTGATGGGCTTGAGGTTGACTCAACCTTCCAGCCTTCCGAAGTTGGTATAATGAAGACCCAGATTGTTGGGGGCAATATATTGACTCTGTAAACTGCTTAGAGAGTGCTGTAAAGCACTATGAAGCAGTATTTAAGTCTGAGTACTACTATTATTTTAAAAACTCTGGGGATCAGTCCTTCACATTATATTTCTCATTTCTCATAGTTTTCCATTTCAGTATCTCCCTGGTTCATATTTCACATTTCTGCATCCAGTAACAGCAGCAGTTTTGATCTTGGTATAGTATCTTCTGTCTAACGTGCAAAGAATGACTTCATTTCCATGCATTTGTAAACCAATAACATATAAAACAATTTGGATCTATTATATTTTCCTTCTCTACTGCTACCTTATCCATCTTTGGGAACAGAACATATCTTTGTTTAAATTACCATTCAATAATGGAAATTAAGAAAATGTGCTCCTTAACCTATAAAATAGACAACTTTAGGCCAGCTTTATTTACACTATCATGAGAGCAGCCCTAATAACTATAAGAATTAGGACCATGAACCCAGCAATATCATATAGTAGTTTATCCAGAAAACCAACTACATTCTTTCAGGCTCGGCTGCCATATCATGTTAAGTTACATTGGGGTTTGTTTTGTCCTAATGCAGGGGTAGCAGGTTTTTTTTTTTCCTGAGATGAGGCCATGTTTGAGTGATATATGAGGGAGAATAATATCCTTTGAAAAGGAATGAATAAGATCTAAAAATTTATGCTCATTAATTTAAAAATATTTCCCACCATCAATAGTGTTACATTACAAATTAGAATGATTTAACACCTTTAGGGGCTGCATCCAAAGCTCTTGGAGGTTGGGCCTCAAAATTTGCAATTCTACCTTAACAAAGTATATGAGCTTAGCAACTGTGATGTATAAACCATGGTTTATGCCTCAGCATTATGTACTGAGCCATGCAACAACAGTGCGCTCATGAAAAATGGTTGAAAACTCTGCTTTAGTATGATGTGTGAACCCAACCAATATGTCATGCTGGGACCTGTGAAAAAGGCCTTGAAATTATTATTTTCAATGAGAGTGGAATTTAACCTCCTAAACCTATTGTCTCTTAGAACACTCATGGTGGAATTACATAGAGTTTGCCTCATTAAAGCTAATTTGCCCAATTGTACCTAATAATTATTTATCACATTAAGAGTTCAAATCTTTTTCTTTAAGAAAGAAGCTCCGTTTTAGTAGTCAAGGGAACTCTATTCAAATCTTTCCTTTGATTTTACATCAAAAGAAACCTTTGGAGCCATCTCATTTAAAACAAAAACAAAAAACAAAATTATATGCAAAGGATATTTGGGAACACATTTCACATAATGGCCAAATATTAACCAAAATGTATTTGCTTACAGCATTACATGAAATTTCATGCAGCATTGCATCTCAATCCCAGTTTTGTGCAGAGCCAGCCTTCTAGTTGCCTTTTATTGTCTTCTCAGCAATTCTGTTTCAAAAACTTCAGTGAAGGCAGGGTCAGTGCTCTTTTTTGACATGACCCAATTATGCCAAAGAAGAACAGGACAGCCTATGATATCTCAAGCTGGGTTGTGTCTTAGATCTTTAAATGGCCCCTGTTATGGGTCACAGGTTATTATCTGTCTGCCCAGCCATTCCTGCCCAGCCCAATGCCTCAGACACCAATAAGTAACTGAAGTAAAGATCCCTGCATTGATAGGAATGAATGGTGGAAGCTAGTGCTCAACCACCAGGGCCCTTCCTGTTGTCTCTTTCAAATTAGTTATCTTCGAGACCGTCTGCTGCTACCAACGGCCTCTCATCGACCTGTGCGCTCCCACAGAGAGGGCCTCCTTGGGGTGCCATCAGCCAAACAATATAGGCTGGTGACCCCCAGGGGGAGGGCCTTCTCTGTGGGGGCACCTACCCTCTGGAATCAGCTGCCCCCAGGGATAAGGAGAATCCAAGACCTTGGTGCCTTCCGCCGTGCCCTTAAAACCTTCTTTTTCCAGCAAGCCGGGCTGGCCTAACAGTTTTTAAAATGTTTTTAATTGTTTGTTATTGTTTTTAATCATGGGGCCAAATTTATGTATATCTTTTTAATTGTATTTTAATGTTTGTAGTTTATGCTTTTACTTGGCTGTTCACTGCCCTGAGTCCTCAGGGAGAAGGGCAGTATACAAATTTAAAAACAAACAAACAAAACAAACAAACAAACAAATAAATAAATGAGCTTGGAATAGACCTGAATAAAGCCTTCAGGCCTGAGGTCCATTTGTCACCTTGTTAGACAGCTGGTTGGCTGGCTTTTTCCTTTCCCTGTGCACTAGGTAAATGCTTCCATATTGCCAGTGCAGAAGTGGAGGTCTCTTTGCAATGGGATCACTCTGTTGGCAGAACAGGGACTTTCCACCCCTGATAAGACAAAAAGGCATTTGTTGCTTCTGATGCCTATGCAGATCAGTCCCAAACAGATTCAGATCGAGGGATCTGAAATTCAGAGGCAAAAGTATTTGTTTTGAAATTCAGTGAGAAAAAGATTCAGTAGTAAGATTTGATTGTAAGTATCAAAATGTGCAGCTTTTTCCATTTGATCGAATGATAAATAAAACTATGTTAAAACAGAAGGTATAAATTCTGCCAGAATTTCTACCAGGTGTCTTTCAGGCTTTTAAACAGTACCTTTTTGAAAAATCCCCCTTGTATCTCCAGAAATAGCAAGGATGAAGAAAACTCTGCACTAGCACAGCAGCTTCTAATGCTGTCCATCAAAACATCAATAGAATAATTGTCTAATTATCTAATTAGACTGTCTAATTTTAATGAATTCAAAATCTCTCAAGTTTCCACAAACTTTTCTAAAACATCAGGCATGGCATTATTGAAAAATCACCATTGACTTGTTCTCACCAATGGGACACTTTTCCACTCTGTGATCATTAGGGTTTTGGGGTGCCAGATGAGTTGGTTAGACTAACTGCTAAACTCAGAGAAGGAACCCCTGCCACTAACTTGAGTGAGGTGGCAGGTTTGGCATCACAAATTTCCTCACTAGCTATTAATAGTATATTTTAGAATCCCCTAGCCAGTCTTCTATATCTGGAAAAATGGCTAGATGATGCTAGGATGCTAGGAAGATGCTTAAAGCTTACAGCATCTTCCTAGGTAGGAAAGGGTGTGAAAATGGCAAGAGTTTTGTATTGGCCTCCTGTTCATATACAAGAAGTGTTACCTTCTTGCAAATGTCAGAAATACTTATTGGAATCATCCATTCAAATTATTTCAGTGTGAGGCTATAATTTAGAAAGTCAATTCAATTTGGAAATTTGATCAAATCAGCACCTCTAAGCTGAGTCTTTGTACAATTCTATTGCTCCTTTCTTGGAATAATAAAATACTTTCTATTCAGTTATTTTTAGTCATATGTTAATAAATAATGCATTGTAGACATAGAAAGACAGAAGTGCTCTGGCCTGCAATCTGCTAAATTATCTTTTAAAGTCCCTTAAATTTCTGCTTCTTTTAATATTTTTTATTACTTAGGATATTTTTTGGGTGATCGTTGTAATTGATGTTTTCAGTAAAAACATTATGTCTTCTTCTCTGTCATTAGCCATTGCTCTCTGCAGTTCTCTATTTGCTTCTTTAACCATGAAATAGACAGAACTGAATATAATTAGGAAGACTTGGAGAAACTGGGACAAAGATTTCCCAGGAGGAGATGGCAAACAATTAAAACATTAAAGGAATAAAACTCCATTACAAAACTGCATCCTCCATCATAAGCTCTGTGAATTTTGGACTACGTGCAGATTTTGTTCATTCTCCCCCTTTCTTTCCTTGGCTCCATCAGTGGTAACCTGTGTTTACTCAAATCATTCTATAGTGATCTATCTGTAACTGTAGCAAGAATTAAATGGAAAAAAAAACCTTAGTTTATCGTGTCTCCCTATCCTTTCTTCCCTGTAATGTGTGTTACAATTCAGTGGGAGACCTGATGTTATTGCACTGTGGTTATATCTGCCCACAACTCATATTGCTGGCAAATACAGAGTGCATCAGAATGATATTAACGCTGAGATTGTACGCTCGTAAAGAGGAAGCGGGGGCAAATATACATTCAACAGTAGCCTTATCACGTCTTTCATAGTTTGCCCTGAGAGGATATTCATTCCGGGGTGTACTATTCATATTGAGACAACTTGATAAAATAAGAAGCACAAGCAGATATGTACTTCCTAATGTTCTGATTTTAAGTTACCTGAGGCTGTGCTTAATCTGTAACTCCCTTTTTGGCAGCCCTTGGAGCTCTTTCTAACCATTACTGTTGCAAATCAGCATGACAGTTTCCATCCTTTTCAGGTAGACAGTTCAAAAATCATTGGAAAATCCTGGCTTTATCCACATCCATAATGTTGTCCATAATAATTATCCACAATTATTATGGGTAATTGTAGCACTGCCCTGCCCACTTCAACTTTGACCTGTTGTTGAAATGTTTGTGGTGGCCTTTGACCACCAGAAGGCTGCCTGCTTTTGTGATACAGGATAAAAGAAGAAGCCTGGGGTGGTTTGTTCTCACAGCAGAATGATCAAGAATCTTATCACAAGAGGCATCTGTGAAAGAAGAATGAATAGGTTTAAAATTGATCAAAAAGCAATGTATTAATCAGTGTATGAACATGGTGGAAAGAAGAGTGGTTTGCAAGGATAGAAATATATGGCAAACTATAGCAAATGTTGATGAAAACTAGATTTATCTATTTTTCCTTTGCTTTCTCTTATTGCTCACTTCCAATTGCTTTTTCTTACTATTTATTTTTATTCTGCCTTGCCAAGAGGCTTACAACCCATGATTTATTTGTTTTATTCAATTTATAGGGCTGCCCACCTCAACAAAGTGACCCTGGGCAGTTAAAACCAATAAAGAACACAACAGAAATCCAAAATTAATACACTGTTGGCAGTTGAAATAAAAACAACAGACAACCATTCCTGCAACGTTTCATTGATGTCAGGTGAAACTCTGACCCCCATGCCCAGGAACATTAGATATGAAAAGGAGAAGATGCAAGGAACTATGAGGTTTTAAGGCCTGGCCAGGGCAGGGAGAGGCAGTGTGAGGATGGGAAAGGAAGATGTTCAGAAAGGAGAGCTAGAAGAAAGTTTATTCGTGAGTTTGGGAATATAGAAATGTTTGGGGAGCACACATTTTCTTTTCAGGTCATTGGATACAAAACACATGCACTGTCAATTCTTTCTGATAGTGCTTGATAGTGCTTTTTAACATTCTCTAAGCAGTTTATAGAGTCAGCATATTGCCCCCAACAATCTGGGTCCTCATTTTACCAACCTTGGCAGGTTGGAAAGTTGGAAGTCAACCGGGAGCCGGTCAGGATCGAACTCCTGGCAGTGGGCAGAATTTGTCTGCAATACTGCATTCTAACCTCTGTACCATCAAGGATATCATGTCTCTTGAAATGAATCAAAATAACAATGTTTTCTATGACATTTAGGGTTTTTTGGTGTCCTCATAATTAGCATTGGAAGCTTTACAGCAGATGAGATTTTCTATTATAATGTTACTTAAAGCAACGGGATTGAAGCTGATCTGTGATTATTGTTACTTGATTCTTACTATATACAAATCTCCTTTCACCATGAACAAATTCATGTCATGAACCTAGAAGCTGAATCTTAAGTACTCATCATTTTAGATGGAGAAAATTAGTTGGAATTTTCATAGAGTTTTTCAGGCTTGACTCCTAGCAACTACCTAGACAAGTCTCCTTGATCTCCTTGGCAACATTTCAGAAGTGCCTTCATCCTTTTCTGCTTCCTAGGACTGAGAAAGAAGAACTGGCCCATGGTCACCCAGCTGGCTTCATGCCTAAGGCAGGACTAAAAATCATGGTCTCCTGATTTCTATTCTGGTGCCTTAACCACTACACCAAACCAACTCTCCTCTCTTGGAAAATTACTATTGGTAATTTCCATCTTAATTTGCAACCAGCACACTGCAATCAATCCTTATATCCAGGTCAGAGCAAGCAATCACACTAGTGAGTTCAGCAAGAAAAAATATAGTTTGAAGTTTATTCAGTAAACATCAGCAAACATCAAAAAGAGTCAGAAGATAAATAAGACAAACAGTGGGCAAAAACAGAGAAGGAGAAAGACAAGAAGGCAAAAGATGTCCATTATTTAGATCAGAGATCAGCAACCTGCAGCTCTGGAGCTGCATGTGGCTCTTTCACCCCTCTGCTGCAGCTCCCTGTCAGTCAAAATATGCATCACAACCGCCAATGTGCAACACCCACTGGCACGCAATTTATTGAGCTTTTCAACCCCCTGGTAGGCCAACCTTGGATAAATCCAAGAAAATAAAAGTTTCAGAAGAAAACAGAATGTTTAATTCAACTACATATGCTAGTTTTGTGGCCGCTCAAGAAATAGTCAGGCACGGGAAGGGTTTTGTGGCTCCTGGTGTTTTCTTTTCTGTGGGAAACGGGTCCAAATGGCTCTTTGAGTGTTTAAGGTTGCAGACCCCTGATTTAGATCTATCAAAAGGTGCAGAATTTGCAGACTCATGTAATAATAGCAGCAGAATAGAGAATAAATGTAGGACACCTTGCAATCTTTCCTACATAGTTCATTATTAAAGAAACAGCTTAGTGGACAGGGTGATGTATCCAAGATTCACAGACTTTTAAACAGATAGATTATTGGGGAGGATGTTTTATCCCTTTTGTCAGTTTTTTAAGGGAACATTTCACTGTGAACTCCCTCTCTTTTATGTGTGCTTCACATGAAAGCCTGGCCATTATCTATCTCCTTCCAATTTCCAAAACTCTAGTCAAACTATGATAAGGAATGCTTATGCATGCCACTTTTTTGTTTTAAATCACTTCAGAATATTGTAATTGTTGAATACATATTTGTGTTTCTACCAAAGGAGGTTGATTCAGATATTAGAAGGGTCCATATTAAGACATTTATAAAAGAAGAAAGATATTTCAAAGCCTACATAATTAAATTGTTCGCATGAATCAGTAGAAATACTTTCTTCTTTATAAATATGACCTATCTTTCATACACCAAGGTTCTGAGGTTACTTGATAGCTATCTCTGCTTCATTTTGTGTTGGGGTGTGTGTATGTGAGGGATATTAAAGAACATTTTTCATACTGTAAAAGGGTATATATTTTCTGTTTATTTAAGACCTATAGATCAAAGTGTTACAATAATTGTCAGCATGGACCCAACTTTGCCTTCTCTTTGCTTTCGGGAATTTTGTCACATGACATTTGTACTAATTCAGGTCAAGCTGGCAGGAGCTGCTTAAAATGTTATTCTCTCATTATGGTTTCCAATTACTTCTTACTGTAATTTAGGACAAGTTCATTTTCGGTAGTTAGATATAATGTATGGTTACTATTGGGTATTAACAAGAACCTGTAAGAATGGGCAATAGCTGGCTTGGGTCTTGGGGGAGAAAACTATCTGTATGCATGAGAGAGAGAGAGAGAGAGAGGGAGGGAGGGGGAGAGAGAGAGAGAGAGAGAGAGAGAAAGAAAGAAATACTGGTTAAGCAATACTTATACATAATATGCAGAGAAGAACAGTTCTTAATAATACATTGCAGATGGACAGAGGGTCTATTTGAAAACATTGACCTGGATCAGAATTTCTGCAGGCACCTCACCCTGGGGTTTAGAGTAAATCCTCACAGCAGATACTGGAGGTCTTTTTTTCCCCTGTCAGAGTTGGCCTTAGTTGCATCTATACATATTCATTAGGATATGCAATTGCAATTCAGATGTATACTCTGTGGCGCTCTGTGGCTTCTATGGGGAGCCCAGAGAAAAGCATGCAACTATTCTCATAATGGCTGCTCCAGGTGGAGATCATTTCGCATTTGTTTATAAATGAATGTTTCTAGGTCACTTATAAGATTTAAAGGATAACTACCCCTCTACATGAGTACAAAATGAAGCACAGCAAACAAAAAAAAAGTATAAAGGCTTCCAACTATTATTGAGGAAGAGGAGATAAACAATAGTCGATTCCCCAGTGAGCCGTTGGAAAGAATCATCCTGATGCTGAAAACACGACATGAGAAGGAAGAGCTGCTTCTCTTTTCAGAAGAAAACCAACCAGTTACCTGAATTTCTCTCCAGTTCAGGTCTCTCATGTTCTGTTTAGTGATGCAGGAAGATCCAGAGGGTTGATGTTTTTTAAAGGAAAGAGTGATCAGTTACTTTGTGTTCCAGTCACAAATGAAATTCATTTGCCTGCAGGGAGTTTCCTGAACTTTAATCTTAATAGGATTGTCATGATGCCTTTAGGAACACCTTTCTCTCTTTCATTCTGGGTGATAGTTAATCTGAAGAAGGGCTCCATAAAACTACAAAAATTAGCCCGTAAAGCTTGAAAATACAGTTATGCACTATTTCTGATTCTTTTTCCACTATTACATTGTAGTGAATATGATTAACATCAGACTCTTTAGAAATTCTTCCTTCATATTTTATGTTTGCATCCCATCAGTAGTTGGTTAATTGCAAGCATGTCTTTGGAAATGACAACAGATTTTCACTGTTTTTAATCTAAATTAAAAAAAATCAAAAGTGAACTTGGGAAGTTGGATTAAACTATTTTAAAGTAAGTTGCCTTTTCCTTTTATTGTTGTTGAACTTTACATTGTAAATAATGATGATCTAGCACAAGGACAAGATGGATTCAACAAGGCTCTTAGTTTCTTATGAAGCTATTCATTGAGTTTTCATCTTCTATACAATGCCAGCAACACCGTAGTAATTATTGGGAAACTGACATGTTAGTTTTTCTCTTAGCAAACATATATTACCAACTTAACTAATCAAGCAGCAATGGAATCTTTAACCTTTAAGTAATTTAAAGCTGATTTTCAAAGTACAAGAGGCTTGAAGTTGGTGTCCATAAAAGAAGTGAATGTAAGTCAATTCTGTCTTGTTCTAGGCTTGCAATACAATACATATAGTGATTGGCCTGCACCCAGTGGAGGCAGAAAGTTAATAAACATGAGGGGGAAAAATGAGGCTCTGTAACATGATCTATATAATGGATTGGTGTTCCACAACCAATTTATCAGACCTTTTCAAATATTCTGAAAAACAGCTATTCAGAAAATCAGGTTGCTAAAAGTGACTGGGAAGCTTGAATTAAGATGATGAAACTGCTATTGCTTGATTTAGAGCACTTAGCTTTTCAGTCTATTTCAGTCTGTAAAGGAATCAAAGGTCATGAAAACCCTAACGGGCGGGTCAGGAAAGAATTTACCTTTGCTTACAAATTCATTGGCTTTGTTTATTAGGGAAGTCAATTTAGAAGCATGGCTGTAGTATTCAACAAACTGATACATTAGGTTACATGATCAAAATGAACTAAGTCACTAACATGATAGCCCCAATAATTTGAACTGCTATTGTTGCGAAATTCTAATGGAAATGTTAACAATATTGTTATTAGCCTGAATCAATCCATTGCAGGATGAAAGCATCTCCACTGAATTCTTTGAACTGTAATCCATAGACTGAAAAGGACCAAATTATTTGGGGGGGGGGGGCGGGGACAGAAGACAAGAGAGAGAGAGAGAGAGGGGGGGGGTTTAGGTCTGGTTTTGGGAGAGGCCATAGGACAAGGGCTTAAGATGCTGCAAACTGCTGCATTCTAAATCCCCACCCTTCCTTCCCAGTCACACGGGGTAGAAAAGAACTATTTAAGAGATTAGAAAAAATTCTGAGGTGTGATGTGCATGCTTTCACTACAGTTATTAGTGAAAAGGCAGATTCTTCAATGGGACATACTCTACAAATTGATGAGTATAGCCTCATTAACCCCAACTCTTGCATCACACACAGGGTATTGTGCTAGTTCCATCTCCATCTAAGCTCATAGGTGATATGATTTCTCTTCTCCTTTTTTTTTTCAATGGACAGTTTGACATTCAAGTCCCATATTGTTGGATCTATTAAAGTTGTTTTTATTTATTTATCACATTTTAAAATCACCTATCTCCCTCACAGAGGAATTTATTAACAATAACTCCTGCAAAATTATTTGTATCCTGTTCTCTCTGTTTATATTCTACAACATTGGACTTCCTTCATTATTAAAGAAGAATGTTGCTTTTGAGTTAATATGATGATTTTTTAAAAAATTGGTGTTGTGATGAAAGCAGATTTGGCCTGATGGATAAGATACGCCACTCCCATGAGTCTAACACTTTTTTTCCTGAAGTTCTAATAATTATTATTCCAGTTATAAAGCTGCTGTCATTCATGAGCAGCCCTCTTCTGTGTTGGGAATTATTAAAATGATCTTGGGTATGTTATGATTCATTTTGTTTGCATAGTCAACCAGATTCAACATGCAAAACAATGAGGAAAGTATGACATTCCTACAGCTTATAAACCATTTTTCCTGCTCCACAGATTTTATTTTAAAGTCATTTTTTTAAATAATCTGTGTGAGATGCATGCTTTCAGGAATATGGTGGATGAAATTTATAAATAACGCACACTCAGTGATTGCCTTTTGTATCAAACTAAATCTAGCCATATGCAAAATAAATATTTATGAAGATGAAAATCCTTTCTCTGCATTTTAAACTGCAGTAGAAAAATATTCAGAGTTTTCTTTCTTCCCTTTGATTGCCTTCTGCTTAAGATCCGTTCCATCCTTTGTCACTCATACTTGGCTTCCTCTTTCGCCAGCAGTTCTGGGTATAAAATAAGCACACTGGCATTTGAGACAGCTCTGCTCATGAGATACCAAAATTCACATGTAGCTTCTGGATTCCTTTCAGCACTACTATTTCCAGTGTGGTTGGAGGACTGCATATATTTCACAAATCTGTGGCTGAATGAGCTTTCTTGGTAATGAGAGTCTTTTGTAAAGAAAACAAATGGAAGGAATAGAGTGTAATAAGGAACTCTGTTGAAAGGAAGCCAGTTGGAGACAGAGAGTTTTCTAATTTGTGGGAGCTCCTGTACTGTAATTTTAGGTAGAACCTATTCAAGAATTCGCTCAGCATAAAAAAGAGCTACTTAAGAGCAGCAGAAAGAAGTCATGAGATCAACTAGGATTTTTTTTATTTTTATTTTTAAGGGCAAGAAAAGCAAACTAGAGAAGGTTGGTGACTGAAATGCAGTGATTCACCAGACACCGTCGCTGAATTCAGTACTTGGGTCCTCAAACTTAAGATATTCCATGTGAGTAAACAATGCTTTTAAATGTTATTTGTTGGGAAGTGGAAGAGGACTATTGTCCTTCTTTTTCGGCTAGTGGGCTTCCCAAAAGCATTTTATTGGTTACCAGATGACTCATTATGATGAACTACATGGGCCTATAGCCTGATTCCACAGCACTCTTTTTATTTTGCTTTCATTACAATGTCTTGAGACTGGTTGATAGGAACTTGAGGGTGTTTAATTATTTGCTCACCTCACTATTTTCCATTCTTAGATGCTTTATGGCATGCATCTAACTATTTTAGGGACTATTTGTTATAAAATGAAACAAAATATATGTACTCTTTTCTGCCCTTTACCTTGGATATCCATCCCAATAAAAAGACATACTCATTCTTTGTTGGCATTACGTCTCTACACACAGCTCCCGCGGCCCCCCCCCCAATTTATCTGCTTAAGATCTGTCATGTATATTTAAGAGTACGGAACCCATTTCTGCTACAAATTTCATTATAATCTGTCCAAAAGCAGAATTATGGCCACTCCATTTCAATCCAGCTTCAGGCCTGATTTTGGAACAGAAATAGCATGGGTTGCTTTGATTAACAATGTATGAAGTGCAGAAAGGGAGAGTCTGTCTCCATTGGTTCTGCTGGACCTCTCAGAAGTGTATGATATCATCAGCCAAAGATTGGACATAGTACAATAGTATTTCCACGAGCTGAGCTGCAGGACTTTTGTTTGATCTAGCTCAAGATCTTTTCTTATCTTGCTTGGAATCATACAGTGGAAAATACTCTATTTTCCTCCATGTTATGAGTGAAAATTGATTACGACAACCTGACAGTCATATTCAAAATTCTAGTTTATAGGAGGAGTAAAATTCTAATCATCCAATGAGTGTTCTTCCCAGCTAAGTTCCCTAAAATCTATGGAATATTGCTTTTAGGTGAATCTTGTTCTCTGCCTACACATTACTTCATTCATATTCAGGACTTCCCTCTCTTTCAATCTTTTTTTGGCACCTGATCTAATGTTTTTTTGGTTCCTTTAATTGCCTTATTTTCTGTCTTTCCATTCAGTCTCCTCCATTCAGTCAATGATGCTCTGACCTTCAGTGTTTCCCTACAAAATATATAGTGATGCTACCCAAGCTTTCTCCCCTTCATTTCTATTTTACCTTGAGGCAGAGGTAACTATGCATATCTAATGCATTTGGAGCTGAGGTTTCTGCATAGTTTACACCTGCAGCTCTATAATACAGTGACATTATATTTTATAAACAGAGAACAGACAATTTTATGGGTTCAGTTTAGTTGATATTCCTGGGAAGTCTATTCTAACTATGAGATTTACTCTCCTAGGTAGAATCCTAAGGTATTCACTGTTTCTTCACAATATTTTAATTGATCACTTAAGACTTGTGAGAAAACAACTGTGCATTACCATCATGGCCACAGAATAAAGCACATTGCCAATATCTCAATGGACTCCAAAATGATTTTTTTATCCAATAAAAAATGTTAAATGTAACGCATCATTTTGTTACTCATCTTCTGTCTAGCCAGTACTGATCCTCAGAAGAAGCCAAGAGTAGTATGTTTCCAAGTGAATCATCAGGTGAAGCGTTATCTATTTGTAAATTTCCAGAGAAGCAGCTGTATTAGCCTTTTGTAGCGAATTAATAAGCTTGCATCATTTTACAGATTATCAACTTCGTTTGCATTATGCCTACTTTTCTAACAGCATGGAATATAATCCAAAAAAGTGAAAAGGGAAAGAATGGGGAGATACAGAATTGCTTTAAAAGGAACCAGATATAACCCAACATTTAGACATCATATACAGATATGTAGATATTCCTATGCTGTGTAGTTAAGTAATATATGTAATCTCCTATTTTAAATTTCAAGGTTATCATGTTTAGAGTTACCAGACTTAGGTTGCAAATCTCTGGATGGCTACAAAATGACAGATAGGCCTGAACAGAAACAGATATTAGAAACTGGAACATTTACAGTATATCATATTTGGAAGCCTCTTAATGTAGCCTAGCATTGGCACCAAGATATAAATATGACACAGACAAACCCATTAGCATTTCAGCAAATGAGAAAGCCCCCAAGCTTGCTAATAGTCCTCAAGGGCTGCTCTTCTCCACTCTTGCAGGTGCTATCTTAAGCCACTTGTTCCACTTACCTGCCCTGGGAGCATCTTTTTTGTTTCCAAAGCCTATGTTATTAAGGGGAATATTGAGCCTTTCCCCCTTTTGATGCCATCATTCAATGAACTGCCATGAACAGTAGTAAACAGGAATATGGTATCCTGCAGTCCTCCATCAGCCATCTCAAATAGTAGGTTCAGGCAAAGTGGAAGAAAAGACTGTGTTTTAATAGTGCACTTGCCACTGATCCAAATGTTCTCAAAGATTAATTCCAGGAGAAAAAGAAACAATCTTCTCTATCCCCAAGCAAGACAGAGTAATGTGACATTCAGTTTGTTACGTGGGGCATGAACAGGGCAAGACTGATGTGGCAGGTCATAGAATAGGAAAAGAGATGGCTTTCCTCAGCTGTCTCTTTCCCAGAAGCAGAGATATAAGGGAAGAGTGACACAGGATGTGGGATGGAAGCCAATCGATGGCAAAATCAACTGAATCATTGAATGTGAAGGAGCCCAAGATCCCATAGGATAAACAACAAATCCACACTAGTTTTAGCAGGAAGTGATGTCCCAACAATCAGTGAGAAAGGGTTGGTTTGGCTGCAGAAAGAATTGCTGTTGGGTGGGTGGTAGCTAGGGAATCAAAGTTTCACCCATTTTTGCATTAAATGGGGCAGGTTTTTGAACACCTGATTGTACCTGCCATTTTGACACTATCGACCACTTCTGGCAAATGCCCCTTCTTGTATTTCTCATTTCAGAGATATTGTCAGGTTTCGATGTCATCTCAAATAAATTGCACTCCCAAACAATTAATCTTTGCTGAAATATTCCATTTATTGAGTATGACAGATCTGGCCCCGACTTCGTCGTAGCCAATACTAACCCTCTGACCCCCAAACCCTTCCCTTTCCATTCCCCATTCCCCAATTCTCATCTTCTCATTGGCCATCTTCCAAGTCAGTCTCCCCAGCTTCTGACCTCACCCCACAGGAATGTTCCCCCCTTCCATCCCATCTCCTAGGGGATATTATCTACAGAGAAAATAAGTAGGTGAAAAGTCAAGCCTCGTCTTTTTATGGTAGCATCAGAATGCTGACAGATATCCACCAAGCTGAGGGTGAATAGATGTCTGGCTTTCACAGCCTATTGGAGGAGATCAAGCCCATAAATATTTTATATTTATTAACAAAGAAAAAAAGGGAGACTAGTATAGGTCTATTTAGCTTTCATCAGCTAGCCATACCATTCTGGGATTCAAACCCAGGCTACTTGCACATTAGATAGATGCATTAACCTCTAACCCATGGGCTCTCCTCGCTTTGTCGAATGTACCAGGGGACAGATTAACTGGTCTACCCAAATATGGGACTGAACATATTGCTTCTGCTTTTGCCTTTCAGCCCCAGTTCAGGAGTCCCTTTTGCGACAAATTATTTTTGATTATTAAATTCATTTTATTATTTTATGATTATTAAATTCATCAAATTCATATTTAATTAGATTATTAAATATAATTCAACCCAAAAATAGTTTGTCATGAATTTTACTGCCTGCGAAGACTCCTTGGTTGGGGCTGAAAGGCGAAATCGGAAGCAGTATGCTCTGTCCTATATTTGAGTAGACCAGATTGCCCTGGCATACCGGTCTCACCAGAAAAAACAGTTAACCCCATAAAGAGTTTCAGGCTAGATTGCAAGTATACCATGTCAATTAGAATCTACATGAGCTTTTCTTCATTTTGAACTTAGGGACCACTCCCACACAGGAAAATAAATAAAAGTGATTGTTAATTGCACAGCAGACTGATGATTAGTTATAAAGGATCTTACCTGTGGGTAAAGCAGGCATTGATATTGGGGAGAAATACTTAACAGGGTCTGCAGGCGGTTGCTGGGAAAGGGAGAAGCCATGTTGCTTCCAAGCCTCCCTCAGTGGCTCTAATGAAGGTTGTGCTTTTGTGCTGCCAACAGCTGTAGGAAACTAGCACTCTGCATGAGGACTGCTGAGAAAGGAGAAAGCAAGAAGGCTTCCCTCTGGGAATTTGATTAAGATTATTGGTTTCAGCAAAGATAGCCTGAAACAGGTAATCGGCACTATGAGGAAGCATCCAGATTACTGAATGAAGGGTCTGGTACAAAAGTAGTGTCTTTATAAAAGGATTGTGAGACTTTGCACCTTATCTTGACACCTTCCTATTTACTGGGTGTCATCTAGGTAATTTTTCACAGATTTCAACAGACTGAGTAGTCAGTGACAGAAGAAATAATTCCAATGCTCTCCCTATTCTTTTTCTTTTATTCTCAAATAATGATATTGGGAGATTTTGACAGCCATCTGCAGGCTTCCTCAGGAGGGGTGGTTGGTTCAAGTGACCAAATTCTGTAAGTATTAAAGTTCAGCCTTTCCATTTTAACATCCCAACACATGTCTGGTTATCCTAGGACAGGGCTGTCAAACTCTCGATCTGTGAGCCGGATGCGTCAAGCACTGGCCACACCCATGCCTGGTTTAGCGAAGGAGAAAAAGTCATGATATGTCATGTGACGCTGCCATGACAACCTGAATTTGACACCCCTGTTCTAGGATCAGTATCCAAAAGTATCTTGACAGACTTGAACAATGGACCCTATCCAACAAAATGAAATTTAATGTGGAGAAAACCAAGGTTTTACACCTGTGCATGAAAAACCAAAGGTACAAGTACAGATTAGGCAAAACTTGGCTTAAAAACAGTAACTGCGAGAGGGACCTTGGAGTCTTAGTAGATGATCACTTAAATATGAGTCAGCAGTGTGCAACAGCTGCCAAAAAAGCTAATGCAATCCTTGGTTGTATGAACAGAGGCATAGAATCAAAATCACGTGAAGTATTAGTTCTGCTTTATAAAGCCTTAGTAAGACCACACCTGGAATACCACATCCAGTTTTGGCCACCACATTACAAAAAAAGATGTTGAGACTTTGGAAAAAGTGCATAGAAGAGCAACTAAGATGATCAAAGGCCTGAAGACTAAGACACATGAAGAACGGTTGCAGGATTTGGGTTTGGTTAGTCTAGAGAAAAGAAGGACTAGGGGGGATATGATAGCAGTATTCCATTATTTGAGAGGCTGCCACAAAGAAGAGGGAGGGTCAACTTATTTATCAAAGCACCAGAGGGCAGGACAAGAAACAATGGATGGAAACTAATCAAGGAGAGAAGCAACCTGGAATTAAGGAGAAACTTCCTAACATCAAAGACAAAACAGTGGAATAGCTTGCCTTCAGACTTTGTAGGTGCTTCATCACTGGAGATTTTTAAGAAGAGACTGGACAGTCACTTGTCTGAAATGGTATAGGACAGGGGTATCAAACTTACGGTGTCACGTAGTCACATGATGTATTGCGATTTCCCCCCCATCACTAAAGCGGTCATGGATGCATCCAGCCCGCAGGCCACGAGTTTGACACCCCTGGTATAGGATCTCCTGCTTGAACAGGGGGCTGGACTAGAAGACCTCTAAGGTCTTTTCCAGCTCTATTCTGGTTCTGGGGAAAAAATTATGGTGATTAGCAGTTCACAGGTCAACTTGCAAAATGTACCAATTCCATTGACAATTATCTATTAATCAAAGGGATGCAGTGGCTCAGTGGCTAAGACGCTGAGCTTGTCAATCAAAAGGTCGGCAGTTCAGCGGTTTGAATCCCTAGTGCTGCATAACGGGGTGAGCTCCCGTTACTTATCCCAGCTTCTGCCAACCTAGCAATTTGAAAGCACATAAAAAATGCAAGTAGAAAAATAGGGACCACCTTTGGTGGGAAGGTAACAGCGTTCCGTGTGCCTTTGGCATTTAGTCATGCCGGCCATATGACCACGGAGATGTCTTTGGACAGCACTGGCTCTTCGACTTTGAAATGGAGATGAGCACTGCCCCCTAGAGTCAGGAACGACTAGCACATATGTGCGAGGGGAACCTTTACCTTTATTAATCCCTGTGAAGAGAAAGGATATTCCATTCCAGAACGCAAACATTTTTCTTCCCTTCCTGAAATTAATAATGGAAATGTCTTCTGTCCAAGTGATGTAAGTTAATTTCCAAACTACCCTTGTTGATAAAATGTGATTTTTGTTGCATTTGATTTGATTTAAGCTTCATAGTTTGGGGTAAGTAATCCCTGTTTCCTGTTCAGCATTCTTTTGCATCATTGATATTGGGTCCCAGATTAAAGTTATTTCTGGCCATTGCTGTTTTCAGGAGCCTGTTTTCAGCTCCTCCCATATTATTAGGACATTCCTTCTCTCCTCTCCCAATCATATCAAATCAAGTTCCAAAGTTCCTGCATCTTTCCTTTTGATGGTTGGCAGATCTCTTACCTAAGAGCAATTCTACAAAATACGTGATTTTCATAGATATTGCCTTCATAAAATAAATAAAACTTTTAAAATGACAGGATTTTTTTTAACAAATTCAATTTTGAACAGACTGCATAAAACAATTGTCTCAGCCTCTCCCACTATTAACTGGCTCCTCTTATACGAATCAAAGATGAAGCAGTAACTGAGCCCAAAATGTCACGCACCCCTAGTGAACTCCTAGAAAAGGACATTTAATTTAATTTATGTATTGGAAATTTAATTCAGTCCTATGAGAAACTAAAACCAGTTACAGCTGTTTATCACTGTCTTGTCCTTGGCAATGGGAGATAAGAACATTGTGTGTGTGTGTGTGTGTGTGTGTGTGTGTGTGTGTGCTAGTGGGGAGGGGAATGAGGGTCAAAAACATTTGTAGGCCACTGATTTATTATAAGTTGAACAGCAACAATGTTTAAATTTTGATCAAAATCTTCTTTTTGATGTATATGCATCCATTTATTACACACAGTACTCTTAAGTGTATAAAGGGATTACAATACTAGCAATTTTGCATTCTTTTCTTAATGATCGCTAGCACAGAATTTACTTTTCTTGTAGCATGCTGAGATATTATTTCCATCACCATTCAAAGATCCTTTTCTGTTCAGTTAGTGCTATTTGAGATCTCACCAGATTATATGTTCAGTTCACAATTCTGCCGTAAACTGTTTTGCTTCACACCTGTCTATGCCACTTCCTCATTTGGAAGAATCCTGTTAAAAATGTTTACTGTCTCTTATAATAGACAGTGTCTTTATTGCAGGCAAAATCAACATCATATACATAGAGAAAATTTGCCCTTTGCACTCCACATAAATTATCCAGGGTTTTGCCCCAAGGTTTAAATTCTATGTAGATAGTCCTGGATTTACGATCCCAATTGAGACTGGATTTTCAGTTGTAAGTAATTATGGTCATAAGTTGACTGTACCCAATTTTATGACATTTTTGTGGCGGTCATTAAGCAAACAACATGGTTGTAAGTACAACCCCATTCTTCTGAGTGGGCATTTTTTGCCAGAAATGTCACAATCACAGTTACCTGACCTTGGTATGCTGCAACTGGTCATAAAGGCTAAGCACACAAAATGCAGTCATGTGATTTGGGCATAACACAACATTTTATGATGGCCAGAAGTGTTGCACAGGCCATAAAGCACCTGTTCCAGGCCTGACATAATTTTGAATGATTATTAAGTGACCTAGTGTAAATTGAAGGCTACCTGTAATTTTTTGTCCTGCCTTTCTGAGTGAACAGAAACCTGATTGTGCCTTGGAAGGCACATGACCAAGTTGACCCAGCCTAGAAATTATTGGTTTCTGTCTTTCTTTACAACAGATATGTAATTGTATGCCTTGCAAATGGTTTACTCTGTAACTTTATGTTGAAATTAAAATTATCTGGAAGCACTCTGAAAATAATTTTAATGCCGATTCAAAATGAGACAAGCCACAAGTCAAGAATTTTTCTAATCACCATGAGAACCACAACAAGATGAAATGAGAGACTTAAACATATTCTGCTTTCCACTCCTGCTTGCTAATTTTTCCTTTCTCTTTTTCTCTTTTTCCTTGAATAAATCCAACAAATTAGGAAACAAGTGCTGCATGGGAAGACATGGCAACACTGGCTGCAAACAATGATAAGTATTTCCTGAGATAGGTTTCCATCTCAGAAATCATTTCTTTTTAAGCACCAACCAAAGCTGGAAAAAGTGTCTGAAATTCAGTGGATGGAAATTGTTTACTGTTTTTCTCTACATGTTAGAGCTATTCTTTAAAATATGTGTGCTTTTGCAAATCAGCTGACTTAACATATTGAGCTGTTTTTTGGATTTACTGAAGCTGCTTGTATATGTGACAAATTTCAAGAAAGTAATTTGAACATGGTTCTATTCTTTGCAGACATGTCTTAGAATCATTTTCCATATTCATATGCTTTAATATGCTTGATTTATTATGGAGATCTTTTTATGGATTTAATGACAACAATAATTATTGGCCAGTGGTTCCTTTCGCAATTTCCCCGTTACTAATGAATTATTTAAATTAAAGCATACCCATATAAACAAATGTATACATTATATATACTTGCAAAGATATTTTAGGGGACTTCATTTTTCCAGTGATTTCATTGAGTCTCATTGTCATGTTGCATTATTCATAGAGAACCTTGCAAATTGCTTCTCATTTCTATAGTACTTATAAATCATAGGACCATTTTCCTTGGGAAGATTTCAGCGGTAAACTTCACAGCTTGTTTTCAAATGAAAATTGTGTTCACTTTCTGTGATTTGTTTGCCATTCAAAATTGTAAGTCATTCCTACATTGCCATTTATAGAGACAGAAACTAAGGATAAATTGGCACCCCATGCATATTATACTGCCTCTGGCACCCATCCTGTTTGTTTCCTCTTAGTGGATAGCTAGGGATAGACAACCAGGGAAAAGCTATCTACACTCTTGGTGAGTTCCCAGAAGCATCTGTCTGGTCCCTGCTGGAGGCATCACACCAAACTGATCCTGAAAGAAACTCCTTCAAATTAAGCTTCACTCCTGGTTATGACTATACTGTATGGTTACATCCATTTCAAGTCTTTTTTTTTTAAAGCAATAGAGAAGTAGTTTGTCATTGCTTTCTTCCAGATTGTATTTTTCTAGTTTGAGCCTTGGTTATCTTCCATCCAAGTTCTAGATAAGCCTAACCCGTAACTTACCTATTTTTGGAAAGGGAAAGGAAATGGAAGCAATTTGGAAAGTAATAACAGTAATGATTGCAACATAAATAAGTTAGTATTCTAATGTGTGATCATTAATAATAACAGCTTTTTTCCCCAGAAAGCATCAAAGAGAGATAAATCCAAAGTAGTTCTGGATTTTGCCTCTAGTTATTCTAACAGTTTCACAATGTCGCTTTGTTTTTGGTTTTTTTGTTCAATGAATTCAAACTGCAAACCTGATTTAACACAGCCAGAAGGGTGTTTATTTTTTGCCAGATACTCCTCTTCAGAAGATTTCTGCCATTTGCTTCCCCTGACAAAACATCAGTGTCATTCTGTACTACCAGAAAGCTATCAACTTTACAAATGGTTGTCTGACAAAAGATGAAGTAATACAGAAGAAAGAGAGAAAGATTTTGTTAAGGTTTTATCAAATAATTAAAAGCACTAAAATTGCTCATTCCAGTGAGTAATGAAGAACAATCAAATCTTGATTAAACTGTTTACTGTCTTCACAAGGAATTAAGGAACCCACAAAATGCCCCTTTCCAGGATCTTTTGGGGGAGGTGATAGAGTTTGCCCCCTTTTAGAAAAGATAAGGAACTAGAAGAAAAAGCAGAAACAAAATACTTTGGGGGTTGAACCAATCAAGTACAGATATAGTTGTTCGTGTTTAATTTACTCAAGAATTCCCCAAATTATGGCTACTGGGAGAGGTGAGCAGCTGTTCATGAAAAAGAAATGCCCACTTACAAAGCATTGTGGCTATTCCTTATTCCTTCCTGCCTTGGCTGATGGCAGCAGGAGGCCATCACGGGTGGTTTCAATGCCCCTCCCATCCAGAGATGCTGCAGATGGCATCCTGCCTTCCAGCACGATGCCCCCCTCAGGAGAATCTGCCTGCTGGGCCTTTCTCCCATAAGATTGAGTTTCGGGGAATTTCCTTTTGCTAGATTCTATGCTTTGCATAACTTTGCTTATCCTGAAAGGAAACAGCAGTGTTTCTCAACCTTTGCAACTATAAGAAATCTAAACCTTAACTCCCAGAATTTCTCACCCAGCCATGCTGGCTGGGGAATTCTGGGTGTTGAAATCCAGACTTCTTAAAGTTGCTAAACTTGAGAAACTCTGAAATAAAGGCTTGCATTTACTAAAATATATGCAATGCATGCATATATACTTATGCATATATACTTCTACTGTTTACTCTATGGTTGATAGCAGAATATTTTTAGCTTTATTCCTCAAAGTTCTAGAATTGAAGTTCTAGTATTGACCATATTGTAGGATCATCCTGGGTGATTTAATGGGATCGGTCTGCTGAGTGATGGTGGCTCAGCAGACTGATAGCATTGTGATTAACACCAGCTGTCTGCAATGACTGTAAATTCGAATCTCACCAGGCTCAAGGTTGACTCAGCCTTCCATCCTTTCTAAGGTAGGTAAATTGAGGACCCAGTTTGTGGGGGCAATAAGCTGACTTTGTATAAATATACAAAAGTATGAAGGCTATTGCTTAACGCATTGTAAGCCGCCCTGAATCTCCGGAGAAGGACGGCATATAAATCAAATTTTTTTTTAAAAAAAATCGGGAGGATTTTGATGAACTTTCCATGCCAGTCTATGTTTCCTACTTTCAGATGGTTGAAAATGTCCATTTAGTCCAGATCAATCCTTTGTTCAGTGAAAACAATTCAAATTAAAACTTCCGAACAGATTGTTTCCAGGCTCTACTTGAATTTATCATTTGCAGGGAGCCCATCCCCTTTCAGATTAATTGATCCCCCGTCAGATTGCCCTTATTAGATTTTTTTTTCTAGCATTCAGGAGGAAATTACCTTCCTGTCACCTAAATCCATGTATTTATGTCTTATATTTCGGAGGATGAACCTTGGCCATGTAATAACTTCTCAGGTACTTGAAATCCATCATCTTATTCTCTTTAGTCCTATTCTTCTTTAATCTGTTTTTGCCTTCTGCTCTAAAGGCAAAAGGTTCCTGTTGTTGTTTTTTTAAAAAAAAAATCTTTCTTCATTGGGCAGTTTCTAGTTTCCTTATCATCACTATTTTCATTTACTGAAACTGTTCTACTTAGGCTGACTCTTTCGTAAATCCTTTGTAAAATTTGGTGCCTGGCTACCTAAGCTAGGATCTCACCAAATAGAATAAAATGGAACCCACCTTCCTTTGATTTAGGAACCATACTTCTGTTGATAAGACCTGGAAGTAAAATATAAAATACACATTGAGGCATATTATACATGCAATGACATGGTCAGACCACCCATGATTCAGATAGACCCCCTATGAGTCAGACAGTTTCTATTCACCTCTGCTACCCCAGGTTCTGTACCTGTCTTGAGTCTGGGACCATCTTCTGCATCAGGAACAAATCCTCCTAAGGACTAAAAAACTGGTTACTACAGATAGGATGAAATGTGGGGGCTGACAGGATGTTTTTTGAGGCAGCAGATAATGTATGGCAGTAGATGGGCACTGAAGAATCACAGAGCATTTTGCTGTAATAATCTCTCATTGGCTTTAGGCTCTGGGTAGAAATAACATATTGGGGGGGCGGGGTGTTCTTGCTTCTAGTACAGAACAGAAGACCACCAGGAAGGATTCTTTTCTTTCCCATGTAGCATCCTCTAGTCCAGGGGTGTCAAACTCGCAGCCCATAGGCTGGATGAATCACATGCTAGCCACACCCACTCCCAGTTTAGCAAGGGGGGAAAAGTTGTGATACGTCACATGATGACAATGTGAAGACATAAGTTTGACATCCCTGCTCTAGTCTCTATTGATCCTAGTCTAGTAGTTCCTTCCAGATTTGATTAATAACTTCTCTCAAGAGTACACAAGGAACTGGATGCTTCCTTACACTAGGAGAGATAGAAAAAGAGGCCAAATACTGTTTCTCAGTCTTCTTCTGCTATTTGCCTTTAAAGTAAGCACATATTGCTAGTTTGCTAAAAAGATGTCATTCCAACTCTGTTTCTAACACAAAAGAAACCTAGAAATAAAAGTGTATATAAGAATATTTTTCAACACCATAAAGGTGTTTTCCTGAGTTTTCTTCTTTTTTCTTCATTCAGGATACTTTAATATGGCAATCGAACCCACAAAATGGAACGAGGATTACATCAAGTATGGAAACATTTTTATTGCAGAAATGGCAACCAGCATTTTCTGTACATGTCTAAAAAAATGCTAAGTGGTGCTGCTGACTTGAATAATACTTGAGGGAAAAAATCATTAAAACTTTATTTACAAATCAGTATTTTGCTGCAAAACTCATTAGTATGGACTAATTGCAAACTCATTAGTATGGACAGTAGAAGAACATGGAATCTGGAAATACTGTGAAGTCTTTGTATAGGAATAGTCTTCTTACAGAAGAGAGTATCTGTGGCTCAGGGTTCAACTGTGGAGTACCTGATGCTCTCTGAGGTTGGCTGTTTGCAACTAGGTAAACTGATGGCAAAGTTCAGAGAACACCACAAAGGGCCTTCCAATTGCAAAGTGGGAAAAAAAACCACGATGTAATTTTGAAGAGAAAAAGTTCTGGGTTCCAGTATTGGTCAAACTTTGTTTGAAGAGGAAAGTGAGAAGACATTTCCATAACCAGTCTTAAGCAGGCTGATAATTTAGCTGAGGACATCAAAATTCAAGTTTTAGAAATGATCATCATCATTTTTTTTTTGCTGTATATAATAAAATATGTGAGGAATGAAATTATGCTGAGTTATCAATATGCAATATGTTACTAAAGATAACGTAATTAATGCTGTTGTTCATGTGTAGGAGATTGCCACATAAGCTAATTACATATTTGGAATTGTATCGAAACTTCTCAAAACTAATGAGATGAATTGGAAGGAACTGATTGGACTTTTGGAAGAATTGGCTGGACTGATGGCATTCTAGCAATGCTGAAATTTATTTATTTATTCATCAAATTTATATAGCTAGCCATCTCACTGAAATAGTACATGATAGTCAGACAAAACCAAGGCTGCTAATGCAAATTTATTTTGGCTAAATATTTTTATGTTTTTATTGCTTTAAAATGTATTTATTCTTTTAATTATAGTGTATGTATGCCTGCATCTCTGTGTATTTATGTGCATGTGTGTGTATGTGTGTGTGTATAAGCTGCCAGAGTCATTGATTGAGGTGGACGGCTATAGATATTGAATAAATAAATAAATAAATAAATAAATAAATAAATAAATAAATAATATAAAAATGTAAAACATAGAAAATCCTTATTAATTATTAATGAATAGCACAAAAGTGAAAGATAGAAACCATAGGAGAGGGAGAATAAAAATGGTCACAAACATTGTTGTGGTTGTGGTTATGTTCTGTTTATAAGGCCTCCTTGTTTTTTGTATTCTGCTACCCAGAGAACACAGAATTATGCACAGATGGATTCATGATGCAACAAGTGCTTTTATTTTTAAAATGTCTCAGAACTTGATGTTGATTAGAGCTGACAGGAAGTGACTGGCTCAAGGTCACCCAACTGGGTGGATGATTAAGGAAGGACCAGAACCTGAGTCCCCCTTTTTTCTAGTTTAGTATTTTAACCACAACGCTATAGTGGCTCTCCGTAGATTGCAGCAATGTTAAGGATATAATTAGGAATATGGGCCACCGTTTGTTTTGCAACATGCAATGTGCAAGCACTGGCTTTTAGAACTCTATCAAGTGATCAACAGTAAGACTTCAATCTAGTTCTTAAGTTTTAGTAATAAAAACTAATTTACCTAGTTTAACTCATTAAATAACAGTATGCTAAATTTCATGTCATTTGCTTTATTTTGTGAAGATTTGCCCTGTTTTGTGATCACAAAATTCTTCTATTTCACATGGATACTCAACATTTCTCAGAGAAAAAGAAGACTAGGAGCTAGGAAATATTGTCCTAGTTTGTAAATATCATAGAAACGACCAAGTGTTTGAATGTGTATTCACTGTTATTGGCTATAGACATATGTGACAGATATAGCTGAAGATGTATAGAAGGTATTAAGCCTCCATTTTTACATTAAAAAAATAATAATAAATATGGTCCTTGTGTGGGATGCGGAGGACGGAAGGCCACAAAACTGAACAAAGCAATCTTGGCCGAGAATTCACACAAGTTCCCAGGCAAGACATTTTTTTTCTTGGCTTGATTAAACTTTCAAGGTTCTGGAAGATAATCTGAAGGGTGAAAAACCCTCATGTACAGGGGTGAAATCTAAAATTTGTTACTACTGGTTCTGTGGGCGTGGCTTGGTGGGGGGTTAATGTGACTGGGGGGGCGTGGCCAACTTTTTTTTTTTTACTTTTAAAAGCATTTTTTCTACAACCTTAAGAGGTTGCAGAAAAAAATGCTTGTAGAAGCTTCTGACAATCAGGCAAGTCAGCTGGGATCGCCAGAGGCTTTTAAAGGCATTTTTTTTCCTACATCCTTTTCGGCCAAAGGGTTTGCAGGAAAAAATGCTTTGAAAAGCCTCTGACGATTCCAGCTGAGCCGCACAATCATTACAGGCTTTTTTTTTAACTTTTAAAAGCCTTTTTTCAGCCGAAGAGGTTGTAGAAAAAATGCTTTTAAAAGTAAAAAAAAAACAGCCTCTGATGATCGCGCGGCTCAGCTGGGCATGAGGGGGGCACAGGAATTTTTGCTACCGGTTTTCCGAACCACCCACCGCCATCATTACCGGATCGGGTGATCCGGTCCAAACCGGGAGCATTTCACCCCTGCTCATGTAGTCTATCTACAAGATGGATTCAGGTGATGCAGTATTTCCCATGTGTCACAGCTGAAAATCTCAGATGGAACTTGGTGAGTTATACTTTTCCACTGATGTTCTGTCTCTGTTTCACAAAATTTGGAGGATTTAAATCTGAGTTAGCTGTTCTAGCAAATCATTTCTGGAGAATGTTTAATGTAACTATCTCCCCATATAGCTCAAATCAGGTAAGTCGGTTCTATGTGACCTTATCCCATTTTCATAAAGTTATTTTTGCAAAATTCTTTTTCTGTATCACAAAGCAATGGATGAAGGGAGTGCTCCCCTTCTTATCTTGTTGAATTACTTAGCAGCATTCAATACCACCAGATATGGTTTTCTTTCCAACTATGAGGACTGAGAGTTGGGAGCACTATTCAACTCCTTTCTAACTGGGCAGTTTCAGCTGATTAATGGAGGAGAAGACATCTACCCACCAACCATGCTAATGTGGGATCCTGCTGTACATGTAGCTCTTGGACCAGAACATTGATCTGCTGGAAGTCTTGACCCATTGTCTGGAGGCTGTAAAGATCTATATAGCAAGAAACAAACTGAAATTAAATCCTAGCAAGCCTGTTTGTCCAGAAAATATCAGGAACTCCCTGTGCTTCAGTGATTCCCTTTTGGATATGTTAGTACTCTCCTTGAAGAAGCTGTTCTCCAGCTTGGAGGTTTGCCTAGACTTACAGCTACTGCTTGATGGACAGGTAGAGGACATGGCTAAATAAACTTTTGCCCAGCTTCACTTCATGAACCAGTTGCAACCTTTTCTGGAGAAGGATACCCTGGCCATAGTAATTCATATCCTTTGTCTTCTCTACTCACACCAGAATGGGACAACTCGCTGGCCAACTCACCACAGCCAACTTGCTGCAGCCAACTCATCGCAGGAAAATGCACCATGGCCAACTCGTCGTGGGAAAACTCACCATAGGACAATTCAACAATTCAATTTAATTATTTAAAATAATTTTAAAATAATTTTAATTTTTATCATTCACATTACCTTTTGTCCCTCTTTTAACATCCTTTCTTTAATGATTCTATTCCATTATTTCTTCTATATTAGTGTAGCTCTTGTCCTGTGGCAAGTTGGCTACGGCGAGTTGGCTGTGATGAGTTGTCCTAGACAGCCTCTGTAGACTACTCTGAAGCTGCTAGTTGTATAAAACGTACCAGCCTGCATGTTTATTGAATCAGAACCAGTACTTAAATAGAAAGTTGTAGATGTTCTTAGGTACAACCCAAGGTGTTAATATTGATCTACAGACTCCTAAGTGTTTTTGAACACATATACCTTTAGGTTTGTTTAGTTCAATGGATTCTATGAGTTTGGTAGACTAATCTAGGTGGCCATGTTCTGGGTTCCTTACCCAGGAGAAGCTTGTGTGTGAGAGAGAAATGTGCGCTCTTACATAATAGCATCTATCTTTTGGAGTAGTATTCCATCAGAGACTTGGATGTACTCTTCACAACTGAATTACAGGAAGGCTTTACAAAAGGAACTATTCCAATGGAGCTACTGTGTTTGGAAATTGATATCTAGTCACAGAAATTTATATTTCATTGTCTTTTTGCTGTATGATTTCATTTATTTCATTGATTTATTAAGCTGTAGTGGGTTTTGATTTCAACTGTGCACTACCACGAGTTCTTGGAAAATATGGCAGCATAAAACATAGTATGTAAACAAACAAATAAATAAATATTTACTGCAAAAATGCAGAGTGAAATATTTTTCTTTCTAAATTTACTGCTTTGATTTGTTTTAGTTGCGATATTTCATTCCTTTTGAACTTTCAAATAAATTATTGGGAGAGGCAAGTTTGAAGGAGAAATCTGATGTTTGTGTTCATCAAAAGGAGGCATGGGTTGAAAATGAAAAGTTGACAAGCTTTACTTTAAAGCAAGGTGCAACTGAAATACCAACTGCACCCACAGAAACAAAATTCCTGCTGCTTTGATGGACAGCACTGTTCTTCCCACTTGGTTCCTCCCACTTTCTTACTATTTCTATTGCCATGCAACCGCTGAAGGCGGTTATAAGATTTGTGTAGTGCTACAGGGAGATTTTGTAGAGCTGGAGAGAGATTTCAAGCAACTAATTGATGCAATCAATTTTAAGTGAGAAATAACAAGGCATACACCATAAATATTTAATAGAGAGAAAAATGTATTTTAAGGCTTTTTTAAAATAGCAAATAAAGGAATTTACTGTTGAAATTATCCTCATAAGAGTTCAACATGAAATTAATCTCTTTTAATTTATTAAATATGAAGTTGAGAAAGAAGGAGGGAAGGAAGGAAAGAAGGAAAAATGGAAAAAAGGAAAGAAGGAAGGTTACACTGCCTCCTCTCCTATGTCCTGCTAGGTTCTGTTGCTACTTTGTTCACTAAAAAAAACTGAGCAATAAATATCAGAAAAGAAGTGGACTAAAGCCCTTGAAGCACCATCAAACATTTTTACTTTGCAGGAGTAATTTGAAAGAAAGATGATAAGGAGTCTGGAGGCTAAATCCTATGAAGAACGGCTAAAGAAACTTGGTGTTAGCGATAAAAGAGAATAATTGTAGCTTAGGGTTGAATTGGGTGTGTTTAACTTAATGAAAAGAAGGACTAAGGGTAACATGCAGTTTTCCAATACTTGAAGGGCTGCCCAGGGAAGAGGGAGGCAATTTATTCTCCATAGCACCTGAGGGTAGGACAAGAAGTAATGGATGGAAGCTCATCAGAGGGAGACCCAACCTAGAAATGAAGAGGAATTTCCTGACAGTGAGAACAATTAAGCAGTGGAATAGCTTGCCTTCCAATTGGGTATGTTCCGTTGCTACAGGTTTTTAAGACAAGGTTGAACAAATATTTGTTTGAGATGGTAGGGGAGATCATGGGTTGGGAAGGGGTTGGACTAGAAGACACCCCCCCCCAAGATCCCTTCCAACCCTATGATTCTATGAAAGAGTATGATCATTTTTAAAAATGTAATCAATATACTACTGTACTAATTTTAGTAGTTTTAATTTTGTTAATGCAAAAGTCATATTTCACTGGTTCTATTTTACAGGAGAAATAGAAAGTTTTATTGTTCCTCCCCCCCCCCCCCCAGAATTTGGTTCAGCCTCTACCAAAGAGATGACCAGGGGAAAATCATTTTATCAAGGCAGTTGGGTTCCATTACAGGTTTAAAAATCATCAGCCTTTCAATCTTCCACTGGAGTTTGGGCCATAGGATACTGAAGTTTGGGCCATAGGATACTGTTACTCAACAGTTCATGAGGCTTCAGCTGGTTCAGAATGCAGCCGCGCGGGTAGTAATGGGACTGTCCAGACACTCTCATGTTACACCTCTCCTGTGGGACCTGCATTGGCTACCGGTTGCCCTCCGGGTGAGACTCAGGTGCTGGTAATTAGGTAGGTAATATAGGTAGGTATGGTTTAGGCCTGGGGTATCTGGCAGATCATCTGCGGCCGGCAACAGCTCCCCATCGCCCGGTGCGTTCTCACAGGGAGGGCCTCCTTGGGGTGCCGTCGGCCATACAATGACAGCCTGCGACCCCTAGGGAGCGGGCCTTCTCTGTGGGCACACCTACCCTGTGGAATCAGCTCCCCCTGGAGCTCCGGGTGGCCCCTAACCTTCGCTCTTTCTGCCGTGACCTTAAAACATGGTTATTTTGCCTGGCTGGTTTGGAATGAAGGGGGTTTTAAAAGGGATTTTAATGGTCTTTTTATAATCTTATTGGGTATTTTTAACATTGATTTGGCTTGTTTTTATTGTGAGCAGCCCTGAGTCCTCTCGGAGATAGGGTGGCATACAAGTTCAATAAATAAATAAATAAATAAATAAATAAATAAATAAATAAATAATCCTCAATTTATAACCACAGTTGAACCCAACCTTTCCACTGCTAAGCAAGACAGTTGTTAAGTGAGTTGCATCCCATTTTATGATCTTTTTGCCACAGTTGTTAAGCAAATCATTGCAACTGTTAAGTGATTCATGCAGTGAGTTAAGTGACTCATTCAGTGAATCTGGCTTCTCCCATTGACATGCTTGTTGGATGCCTGCTTGGAAGGTTGCAAGTGGTGATCAGATGAACCCAAGACAATGCAATCATCATAAATGCATGCCAGTTGCCAAGTACCTGAATTTTTATTATATGACCATGGGGATGCTGCAATGGTCATAGGTGTGAAAATTGTCACAAGTCACTTATCCTGCTGTTGAAACTTCAAATGGTCACTAAATGAAGGGTTGTAAGTTGAAGACTACCTTTATAAGCAGATGGAGGAAAGAAGCAACTTTGTACTGCTCCTGATAATCTAATGAGGTAGGCAATGAATGTGGGATCTGAACATCATCTTTGTCACAAGGAAACCTCTCCTTCATCTTCCAGGTTGTGGAAGGAAAGATTTAAATAGCTAAGAAACAGTTAAGAAAGGCCAATTAGTACTACAAATATAGACATGAGAACAAAATAATTATAGATTCAGTAAGATAGAAATAGTTGTAAACTTATTGTAATAAGAGGACAGATAGAATAGAAAAAAGCATAGAATTAGCACTAAGTTTAGAGGTAAGAAATAGGAGGTTAATTTTGTAGAATAAAACAGTGTTTGTTGAAAAAACAAATGTTGTCACTGTCTGTACCATATTAAGAAAAACCCCTAACACAGACCGCTGGAATATTCTTTCTTAGTAGTTGTGCCTCACTCTTGGCCTCACTCTTTCTATTTCAGGGACTCTCTATTCCTAGCACAGATGCTTAGAGGTTTCTAGAACAGGTGGTCCTCATTTAATGACAACTTGTTTAGTGTTCATTGAAACTTATAATAGTGTTGAATGATAGGGACTCATAGTAGCAGCTGTTGCATCATCCCACGGTCATATGTTTGCTGTTTGTGATCTCTGTTGCTGACTTATGAAAGGCAAAGTCAATGGGGAAAACCAAGTGGAGGTCACAAATAGTGATCACATGGAATTGTGCTTAACAATGATTCTGGATTCACAATACAGCAACCAGAAGTGCTGGAACAGTGAGTGGTAAAGCAGTAGGGCTGCAAGGTTTTGCACGTTATTGCAAGCATCACTCAACAATGGCAATTCGGGTCCCATAGGGTCCCACAGGACAAATTAATTGCTTATACCTCTCTAGTCTAAGAGCACAAACAAGTAAGAAAAGAAGATAAATTACCATTCAAGCACTCACTGCCTTTGAAAGAGCAATCAAGATGGGATTCTTGAATCAACCTGTTAAATGTCAATGATTTTATTTCACTAATTTTAACTTTTGTATTTCTGTACTGATTAATTCCATCAGCATACTGATGATACCAATCCCCAAACTGACAGATGACCTCACCCAACTGTTTCATAGAGATCTTCAACAGGAGGAGGGAGAGCAACTCCCTCCCAACAACTGGAAATGACCACTGAGGAAAAGGAACAAACCATTGCAACACAGTGCCTCTCACTCTGAACCCACATGGCCAGTCCAAATAATATTACAATCAGTGGTATTGAAAGGTGATGAGACATCAAGGAGCACACAGATAGATGGGCCACCTCCATCCTGCCTCCGCCAAAGTTAATTGTCAAGCATGACCAACACTGTCTCTGTATATACTATGTAATGTGACTGAAATGGGTCCAGATATTGTAAATAAATGAATATTACATGCATTTATTTAGTCATATATTTAATCAATCTATGTAGCCTCCCATTTCACCAATTGCAACTATTGGTGTCTAACTTATGATTAAAACCCAATACCTAGCTGATCACGGACTTTCATATTATTCTTAACTACTTTAAAGGAAGGCCCTAGTGTCAGTGGACTAAACCCTGGACAACTCTTCTTTTGGATGATGACCATTATTATTTTTCTTAGATATCAGGCTCCCATTTATAGTTGAAGAGAAATCAGGGTGGGTATCTCCCAACTTCCAAATTGCCCATGGAAGCATGCCAGAAATGTAGAAATAGTCTGTCCAATTCTTTTCTTTTCTTTTCTTTTCTTTTCTTTCTTTTTTTTTCATGTCTTTGTGTCAGTGCAGACACCTGACAACCACCTGGGTTAGTAGTCCCTGCAGTTTTCCTGGCCAGTTTTTCAGAACTGGTTTGCCACTGCCTGCTTCCTAGGGATGAGAGAGAGAGTGACTGTGGCTGTGTTTCACGGTCTCCCAGTTTCTAGCCTGGTGCCTTAACCACTAGACCAGACTGGAACTTAAACAAACATTAGTGACACAACCATTTGCCAAGTTGCAAATATTTATTGACTTTAGCTGAAATGTATGTACATTATAAATTGAGTTTACTCCTGATAATCCAAGAAAGGAGTGTAAAGTTCAGCAAGACTTATTACAAGACTAACCTAAAAAGAAACTAGGTAGTTATTAACTACCAGGCAATATTTACATTTCTTATTTATTTGTTAAACAAGTTTATACAACTACCCACTTACTGTGGCTATGTCTAATTCTCTAGCCTTTAAATTCTCGTATTTAAACATCATGACTCAAATTATAATACTTAACCATAGTTTCATTGAACTAAAGGGTTAAAGTAAGCATGTATTTATACTATAGCAGTAATAACTAACAGTTTTGAATGCCAAGGTTGATGATGATTGTCTCTGGAGCAACCGAATCACCACATACCCTTATTCTTCATTTAATTTATGAATAGAAGAAACTTTCAAGGCTAGGCAACATAATTGAAGTAGCTTGAAATCCATTATTCATTCTGAATGTCAGCAGCTAAAAATATTAAAATATACAAATCAATTAAATAATTATTTTAAATGAAACAGATATTAATGGTTAGGAAATTAATAGCAGAGCAGAAACTAAACTCTGGATTTTCATTCTGCATTGGAATCGGTGGCGAACAGGGAGGAAGTTGTTACTCTGAAGTCAAATTGCTTAATTTTAATGGAATTGATGCAAGAGCTTCTTCAGAAAACGTTGAGACCCATAACGTCCTTGCAGATAGTCCTTGGCTTACAATTATTTGTTTAGTGACTGTTCAAAGTTACAATGACACTGAAAAAAAGTTACTTATGACCATTTTTCACATTTACAATCGTTGCAGCATTCCCATGGTCATATGATCAAAATTTGGCACTTGGCATTTGGCATGTGTTGCAGTGCCCCGGGGTCATGTGATCATCATTTGTAACCTTCCAAGGTGTATGATTCACTTAACAACTGCAGTGGTTCACTTAACTGTGACAAAAAGGATGTAAGTTGGAACACAACTCACTTAACAACTATCTTGCTCAGCAAAGGAAATTTTGGGCTCAGTTGTGGTTATAAATTGAGGACTGTTGAAGCGTGAATCAGCCTCGTTCCCCCCCCCCCCGGGGAAACTGTAATTAATTAGAGGTGAATGGATCTTGTTTTCCATGCTGTATACTTTCAAAGAAAGAAAACCCGAAGTATATATTCTAATAAGGCTTTTATTATAAAAACAAACAAAACTAGATAACTACATCTTTACCGGCAGCTCATCTCAGAGACGAACAAAAAAAGTATAAATCAGGAAGTTGGAAAAGAAAGAATGTAGACATGCGCAGTAGTCCAATGTCTCACAAGACCAGTCTTATCTCTATTGCTACAGAAAAGTTCTCTGGCAGACTACCGTACTGCTTAGGATGGAAGCTCAGCTGGCAAACACATAATGCAGTGAGAAGGACTACCTTTATTTTAGATGTGCTGGTTTCAGAATCATCACGAGTTATAAATCTGTACTGGGAAGATTTCCCTGTACCTCCAGGATAGACTTCCCTCTCATTTCAACAGATCTTCCCTCTGCTGGTGGAAGACACTCATATCCTATTCTGTTTTAGCCAATAAACCCATGCTTCTCAAATTTAATTGAAAGCCAACCAATGGGGTTTAATCTTCTTTACAAGTCACTTGTAGATTTTATTTTAGTCCCCCATTCAAAGATACTGTATCTCTGAGTAACAATTCAGTGTTCTTGCCTCTGTGATAAAAAGAACTCAGAAACAATGCTGGTTCTATGAGTACAATTACAGTAAGAATTCCATTTATATTTCATATAGTTATTTAAGTGTTGTAGGAAATTTTATTTTGCATGCATTCAGAGAATATTTAACATAGTAGGTAACGAATATGCTACTGTTGAAGTTGCAGGAATTGGAATGCTTGTTGAATTGTTATTATTGGTAGCATCAGCAGTAGTAGTAACAGTAATAATACCATAATATATGGATATTTAAATTGTTGGTTGATTATGTGATATATTAAAAGATAGGTTTACTTTGTGTAAGTTTTGCATTATTTGTACATTATACTATTACTATTTTGGTTTGGGTAGTAAACTGCAAAAGATTTTTAAAGATATAGCCTATAGAGTCCTATCTGCACAGAATTGCATGTGTGTGCATGTATGTGGAGGAGCATATCAATTTAATGTTTCATGAGCATAAATGGGAATAAGAAGCAAAGCACCCAGTTTACAAGATTTCAAATGTGTAAATGGCTTTATGGTGATGATAAAACGCTCAAATAAACAACTAAGGAAGTTTTTTTTTTTTTCAGAAACTCTAAAGCAATAGTATCTATTGCTAATGAATTAGTAATGAAAGAATGTTTTCAACCAAATTCTAAAATTGTGTTTATGGGTGAATTCCTTTTACTGGTAAGGTTCAAATGCATTATAGGTTGCATTTACTTTATAGCATCTTTGCCTCTCTACAGAAAGAGCAGTGATTTGTGATTTCCTTTATATATGTTGCAATGGAAACAAAAGTTTCATTTAATTGACTAAAACAGGTTCAACCATGGTATGTTAATGGTGTAAACAGTGCAATTGATTTTATTTGGATTATTGCAAAAAGAAAACAAGTGAAATTCATTCCAAGCCAAGCATTTTGATTTATTTCCCAGAGGCATTCAGCCAAAGTTCATTTTCAGGACAATGTGCAGCTCAAACTGGTTGCCAACTAAGAGCTGTTTGATAGCATGATCTGCTGGAGTTGGTGTAGACGTCCTTGGAAGTGAGAACGATCATAATGTGGGATCCTAGGGTTCTCTGGTGAAACTGCAGCTGTGTTATGTTTGCATGGTTACTAGGCCAGCAGAAATGTTGACAATAATAGTCCCATTAAGCCCTTGTAAGTAACAAAATGAGGTAACATTTCTTTAAGAAATAGATGACGGAGACCAACTTCCCTGCTAAATTATTCAAAATTGTTAGCATTGACAATTGAAGTTATTGAAGGTGTCCATGAAGGGGCAAGAAGGGGAGGGCCAAAATGCAAAACTTGCAACTTACAGAGCTTGGATCATGACACCACCACAGACATGTCATTGGCTAAATGTAGTAGCCCCTTACCAGAAGCACAAAGGTTAGCTATGGCTTCTTGGCAAAAGTTATGTCCTGGACTCCAGAGAATAGATTTAGCTAACTTCAAGTGAACTCTGGAGAATGGGTCTATTTAACCAAATACACATAAAGGCTTAGCTGGAAACCAAAGGCAGGAGTAAGAGTTGTTAGGACTGAGACAGAGGGAAAAGTGTATCCAACTAATGTGTACCCATATGTATTTTGACATATCAATAAAGTTCAGATAAAACAAAGATTAACCAATATCAAGATTCATTTTGGCCCTGGCGGGGGGGACGGGACCTCAAGCTGGGAGTTGAGATGGATGAAAAATTAGATACAGAGTTACAAATAGTTGAAATGTATACCATTTAATTTGTTGTAGCCTACCCTGATATCCTGAGGTTAATTGTGCTCCATGTAACTATAGAAATAAATATCAGTATATAAGGTAAATAGTAATTTAAAAATAACAAACAGAATAAGACAGCACAACACAAAAACATCAAAGCAACATACTCTACAGTCCAGTGTACAAAATACAAGAACAACACCATAGTGCAAACACTAAATTTTATCAGACATAGATGGTCAGGTTTTCACTAAGGGCCTATCTATTGTCGGGAGAATGTTCAAAAATGCGTATGTGAAAGTCAATTCATTCCTTTCCCAACTAGAGGTGTCCCAATACTAGAAATCTATTCTGTTCTATTGTCTGTACTAATAGAACATTATTCTGTTTTCTTGAATTGTCATAGGTCCACTCTTGTAAACACAGGAGCTTTTCAAAAACTGAAAGAAGAATTTAACTGGGGAAATTGATACCCCCCAAGAGCAGTTACAATGATATTACTTTAGACTTAGACATTTTAGAAAGGAAGCTGAAGAATCTGGGGGCTAAGATAGTATTCTTATCCACTCTTCCAGTTGTTAGGAAAGGGTGGAAAAAGAAAAAAATACTTCAGGCAAGTGGCTGAAAGGAAAATTTATTGATGCGAGAGGTTTTGTTTCTAAAAATATGGTCTGTGTTGTCTTATAACAGTTATGACTGCTGGCCCAAGGTAGACTGTAGCTAGAAAGACCAAGAAGCGGATGTGTGGCTGAAGCAGGTAAAATTCACTGGTCCTAGTGCAGGGGTGGGTTCTAAATTTTTTTACTACCGGTTCTGTGGGCGTGGCTTATTTTGTGGGTGTGGCTTGATGGTCATGTGACAATTATGTAGGATTTAGCAGAGGTACTGGTCTACCAGGCTTTTAACTGCTTGCAGAGCTGTACTGATCTACCCATTTATTTTTGCAGGAACTGATCTACTCATGTATTTTTGCAGGCACTGGTCTACCCATTTATTTTTGCAGGCACTGGTCTACTCATTTGTTTTCTTTTAACACTGATCAGCTGTAGGGCAGCCCTTTGAAACCCCGCGGCAAGAGTTTAAACAGTTTTTTTCCCTCTAGCCATCAGCTGGGACTCAGGAGGCAGCAGTAGATTGGGGGTGGGGCCAAATAAAAGGTAAGAATAATGTGGGTGGTGGGTGGGGGGGCAGGGGGCAGAACCAGTTCGGTGACGTCATATCATCACTGCTACCGGCTCGGCGGAGCCGGGCTGAATCGGGAGGAACCCACCACTGTCCTAGTGTCATGTTTTCCATTACCTGTATTCTTCCAGAAAAGAACGTACCATGGAAAGCAATAATTCTGGAATTGGAGGTTGAAATGACTCTGCCTTTAAAAAACAAATGCCAAAATGAGATCAATGAGACAATGAAAATCAAGCATAATAATAAAGAGTGCATGTAACTTGATTCTCATAGCCTTATTGACCTCAGAGTAACAAGATACCTGAGTTGAAATGCATCCTTGGAGGTTTCTGTTATTGGTGATTAACTTACAAATCACTTTACTACTTTCTTTACTATGAATTTCTAGACAAGCTACTAAGATAAGCAATAAAGTTGTTTTTATTATATTATAAAACAAATGAACAATATGCAAATATTTGCTTTTCTAAACAAGTAAGTGTGAGAGAGAGATGGTACTTTACAACACTTTCCTACTAAAATCAATTTCATTAGTTATCCTACATAATTTTTACATATTAAAATTTAATGATGCTTGTTGAAGAAATGATATAACTTTACAATAACTTTGTATTTGCTGTTTACATTTTTAAGAGGGCTTTTTTGCATTTGTTCTAGAATTGAGGGAAGGTTTTTTTTAAACAGACAAACATTGTTGGAGCTTGATTTTATTTTGCTTCTAAGGGTAATTTTAACTAAATGGATATGGAAAGGATAAGATTGTTAGGGAGAAAAGGTACTTTGCATTGTGATATATTTTATTGTCAGTGTTGGTAAATAAGATATTTGAGTATGCCAGTGGTTTTCAATCTCAGCAACATTAAAAAGTGTGGATTTAAACTCTCATAATTTAGTGCAGAAGAAAAAATAGAAAAAAATAAAAATAAGAACAAAGTAAAGAATAAAAAAATATTTCCAATTTTCTATTTAGAAACTTCAAAAGGAGATGAATTTAAACCAGATATAAATTGGTCAGTGGTCCTGACCTTTTAATATTTTTTCCTGCTGCCTTGCTAGTGAAATAGGTGGATGCTTATATAATCCTGAAGATTTCTTATTCTGACAAGTTCTTTGACATGAACGTGGCTTTCATACTGACCTTTGCATCAACTTTTTCAACTCACATGTCTATTGAAGAACTTCTTTTGGTGTACATCACACACTAATGTGGCAAATAAGGGCCAAGGATCATCATTATTAATCCCATTGGGGATGGTGAGAGCTGGAATCTGATCCTTTTAATTCTATCAGAGTATCTCATGTAAGAAAGCCTTCATAAAACGTGGTACGATATCTTTCTCCCTTCTTTTAGCTTTGGTTATGCCAAAAGAAGTATATTGCTTCTATGAGATTGTGCTTCCAAATATATAAATTTGGATTGTGAAATTTCATTAGTTTTCTATAACATTACTATAATAGTTTCTCTAACTATTGCCTGTCTTTAATTAGGAAATATTCCTTTCTATTCTATCAGTTCTAATGGAAGCCTTATCAACAAATGCTTGGAGTACACCCAGTGAATTGCTCATTATTTCTAAATGCACCAGTCATGTTTCCATTTGTTTAAGATGAGACATTACATGCTGTTGTTTTCTTTATAGTTAGGTAAAGGAGGAAGAAGATGATCCTGCAACCCTGGTTTGGAGCTTTTGGGGTTTTTTCCCTCTTTGAAGGCATCTAGAGAGCTTATTAAGGGACGTGGTAGCTCAGTGGCTAAGATGCTGAGCTTGTCGATCGAAAGGTCAGCAGTTCAGCGGTTCGAATCCCTAGTGCCGTGTAACGGGGTGAGCTCCTGTTACTTGTCCCAGCTTCTGCCAACCTAGCAGTTCGAAAGCAAGTAAAAAATGCAAGTAGAAAAATAGGAACCACCTTTGGTGGAAAGGTAACAGCATTCCGTGCGCCTTTGGCGTTTAGTCATGCCGGCCACATGACCACGGAGACGTTTTCCGACAGCGCTGGCTCTTTGGCTTTGAAACGGAGATGAGCACCGCCCCCTAGAGTTGGGAACGACTAGCACATATGTGTGAGGAGAACCTTTACTTTGACCTTTTAGAGCGCTTATTAGCTACTTCCCAGTTAGGAAAAATAGTTGGCTCTTTATCAGCTCTGATGCAGGAAATATACATTTCTTTAGGTAAAAACAAGGCAAAAATAACAAGGCCAAAAGCAGCTGTAGTTGACCAAGCAATCTGATTTACTTGAAGTCTTCAGATTAGTCCCAGATATGCTAGAATGCTTTTTTATTGTTACAGGATAAATAGAAAACTTCAACTGACATTTAGAGACTGTTTGAAGTTACAACAGCACTGGAAAAAGTGACTTACAACCAATACTTGATTTGATTGATTTGATTTGATTGGATTGGATTTATATACCGCCCTACTCCCGAAGGACTCAGGGTGGTGAACAGCCACAGAATAAAAAACATAAATACAAAAATTTAAAATAGAATAAAAACGAATTAAATAATTTGGCTGAGACAAATTTAAAATACCCAATAATTTAAAAACAAATTAAAATTTACATTTAAAAGGGGAAAAGATTTAGGCCAGGCCAGCTTGATGAAATAAGAAAGTCTTGAGCGCGCGACGGAAGGTGCGCAGATCCAGGATCCTCCGTATCTCTGGGGGGAGCTCGTTTCAGATCGTAGGTGCCCCACAGAGAAGGCTCTCCCCCTGGGGGCTGCCAGTTGACATTGTTTGGCCGATGGCACCCGGAGGAGCCCCTCTCTATGGGAGCGTACTGGCCGGTGAGAGGCTATTGGTGGTAGCAGGCAGTCCTGTAAATAACTAGGTCCTAAGCCATGGAGCGCTCTAAAGGTGATAACCAAAACCTTGAAGCGCACCCAGAAGACCACCGGGAGCCAGTGCAGCTCGTGCAGGAGAGGTGTTACATCGGAATGCCACGTCGCTCCCATAACCACCCGCACGGCTGCACTCTGTGCGAGTTGGAGCCTCCGAGTGCTCCTCAAGGGGAGCCCCATGTAGAGAGCATTACAATAGTCCAGACGGGAGGTGACGAGGACATGAGCGACTGTGCGTAGGGAGTCCCGATCTAGAAAGGGACGCAACTGGTGGATCAGGCGAACCTGATGAAAAATCCTCCCGGTCACGGCTGTCAAGTGCTCTTCTAAAGACAGCCATGAATCCAGGAGGATGCCCAAGTTGCGAGCCCTTTCCGTGAGGGCCAATGAATCGCCCCCAATAGTCAGCGATGGCACCAGCTGACTATATTGGGATGTCGGAAACCACAGCCACTCGGTCTTGGATGGGTTGAGCCTGAGCCTGTTTTTCCCCATCCAGATCCGTACTTGCCCTTACAACCATTGCAGCGTTCCCACAATCACGTAATCAAAATTCAGGTGCATACCAATTGACATATATTGGCATGTAGTTGCAGTGTCCCTGAGTCATGTAAGTGCCATTTGTGTTCTTCCCAGTTAGCATCCAACAAGCAAAGTAAAAGGGGGAAGAAAGATTCAAGTAACAACTGTTATTAACAACTGAAAGTGATTCACTTAACAACCATGGCAAAAAAGGTCATTAAATCAACTGTGTTCACTTAACAACTATCTTGCTTAGCAATGGAAATTCTGCACTCAATTGTGGTCCTACGTTTATAGATCCACCCACTGACCATTTTCAATAAAAGCAACTAATAAAGAAAACTCAGTAAGATGGCCACCAGAATAAAAAAATAACCCGAACCGAAGAAATAAGACTCAACCATATAACTCTTTGTTCCTGGGCCTGGGGAAAGAGATGGGTCTTCAAGGCTTACTTAAAGAATGACAGGTTGGGCAACATAAACTTCTGAAGGAGGAGACACCATTCCAGAAGCAAGCACCACAAGAGAAGGCAGGCTTCCTGGGATCTGCTTCATTACATTGTCTCAAGGACAGGACCCAAAATACTTCCATTCTGCATGATCATATGGAGTGGGCAAAAAGAATGTCAAGTAATTAAGCCCCTTTTATTGTTTTATAAAGGGAGGGAGGGAGGGAGGGAGGGCATGAATGCAGTATAAAAGATTTTAATTGTTTTCAAAGGTTGCGCAGCACAAATATAGCTGTTGTTAATACATCTAACATAATTGCAAAACTGAAGTTTCCAGAATTTCTATAAGCTTCACGTGAAAGTAATTTTGGGACCCACATAACATAACGGTGTAACATATGATTCCAGAATTATTTAATAAGGAAATATGTCTGGAACATATCACAATATTTTCAATGGGACTGTATTAACAATCACTGAACTGTAAGCAACTTTTTAAAAAGTTTTTTTTTTTAAAAAAAAAACCTTTAAGGCAACTTACCTAATGGCATTAAAGATTTTTTAAAATCCTTACACTTAAATTGTTATTAAATATGTCCAAGTAATTTTGTTAGTTTTTTATACATTCAATACATTCTTCTAAAAATGTTAAGTTAATTTCTTTTATTATAATCCATCATCAAGGCATAAACTTTACTGTTTATATTTTTAAACATTGGAATTGAAATCCATGTTTGAAATTTGGTCTTTTCTCACAGTTTTCTGTACTTAGCTAAACAATGAGTTAAAACGTTACAAAAATGAAGATGTTGAAAGCAGAAAAGTTGCCATCCACGCACTGGCACATTTAAGGTTGGATCCTGGAGCTCACAAAGTACATATTTGAGGTTGGGTGACACCTGAACAAGCAAAGAGTGAGGTAAATTATCATAACAACCAGTGCCAAGAGACATGAAGGGATCAGAGTGATAGAATGGAAAATCAAATAGCTTATATTCTTTAGAAATGATAGAACACAGATTGCGTATAATCTCAAATTATTGTCAGATCACATCAGTGTACTGAGACTATCACTAATATACTCTGAGGTATAAGGTAACCTCTCATGTATCCAGGAAAGTAATTAAAACAAAGGTTCTTTATCCTGCTTTTCCAAAATAAACTACTCCAGCATTTCCTTCCTTCCTTCCTTCCTTCCTTCTTTCCTTCCTTCCCTGAATTCATTATCCACCCTTGCATTTAATAAGATTGAGATAAATCTGTTACCTAAATACAAAAACCAAAACAAATATGTGGAGTAATTTGCTTACAAGTAGGTCCAAATAAATAGCATTTTCACAGTCACAGAATATTGGAATGTTGTGAATATAATATATCATGACTTCAGCCAAACATTCAATTTTGTATTTGGTGATATGATTAACAGGCTGATTAATTATGGACTAAATGATATTCTTACAAGGTGAATCCACAGTGTGTGAAGAATCATATTTAAAGAATGCTTGTCAATGGCTTTCTGTCAAACTGAAGGAGAGTCATATCAAAGGGGATGCAGTATAACCTGATCCCGGACCTGGGTCTTCAACATTTTTATTAAAAACTTGAAGTCATAAGGGAATGCTTATTAAATGACAGATGGCACAAAATTAAGTGGAATATTAATGTCCTAGAAGATGAAAATAACATTCAGATTAATCTTGATAGGTTACAGAATAGGGTGGAGAATAACAACTTGAATTTTAATACAGATTAATATAAAGTTCTGTATCTAGTGGAGAAAATGTACAACTATGATGTGACAAATGCAATTTTAAGTTGCACTGGTTAGAGTCCGATTTTCAAATCATGCCAAGTAATAATTTCTTCTCCTTTGCAATGATGATGTTCCATCTGATTACTGTGTCTAGCTATGGGCACCACATTTTAGAAAGAAGATAAAGAAGAGATTTCTGAGATGGGCAGCAAAGCTAATCAGGAAAATGGAAACAAAGCACAAGAAGAGGTGGAGGGTTGCCATATATTTAAAAAATGTCATCTATTCTGTATCAACCATCATTCTGAGTACTTGGCAGAAGAAAAAGATGGAGTATAAATCAAATAAGGATGTAGGTATCGGATACAGAGTTTGCATTGAAGCAGAAGTTGGCAGGCCACAGCCATAGGGTCACAGATGGCTCCAAACATTTTCTTTAGGAAATACAAACATTTTCTCCCCCCCACCCTTCCCCCCACAACACCCTCCACCCCTTCCTTCCCACCCCCCTTCCCCTCCTTTCCCCTCACCCCCCTCCCTAGACTTCCCAGAACAGGCACAGGGTATAGCATTCACAAACATAAAGCTAAAATATGCTAACAAATTATTGCATTCATATTCTTCCTAAATCTTTAAATCCTTATAACTCAAAAACTATGAACATAAACTACTTAAAAATAGTTCATTCATAAGCTATATGAATCTTCTTGTTCAAATACTTTTTTTGTATATAGTCAATCCATCTTCTCCATTCTGATATGTATCTTTCATTTGAATTATCTTTAAGGTATGATGAAATTTTTGCCATCTCTGCCAAATGCACCACTTTTAGTGTCCATTCCTCAATGGTGGGTGGATCTTCCTTCTTCCAGTACTGTGCCACCAGTAACCTGGCAGCTGTTATTAAATTCAAAACCAACTTAGTCTCTATTACAGTACAATCCGTGACTATTCCCAACAGAAAAAACTGTGGTGTAAATTTAATTTTTTTCCTTAAAATATTTTGAATAATCCACCATATTTTTATCCAAAAAGCCTTATTTTTTTTACATGTCCACCATATATGAAAATATGTAGCATCTTCACACTCACATCGCCAACACTTAGGTTGTAAATTTGGATACATACAGGCTAGTTTTTTTGGATCTAAATTCCATCTATAAAACATTTTGTAAAAGTTCTCTCTTAAATTTTGAGCTTGTGTGAATCTTACATTTCTAACCCATATCTGTTCCCATGTATCCATCATTATTGGTTCACCTATGTTTTGTGCCCATTTTATCATACAATACTTGACTAGCTCTGTTTCCGAATCTATTTCCACTAATACATTATACAACCTTTTTATGTGCATTTGAACCTTATCTCTTATTTGCTTTATCAAATTCTCATCCTGCTGCAAAATACCAGTTTTTTGATCCTCTCTCCATCTGGCCTGCAGCTGACCATACTGAAACCAAATCCTAATAATTCCTTCTTCTCTTAATTGCTCCATAGATTTTAATTGTAATCAGACTCCTTCCTTATAAAGGAGTTCCTTATATGTAAACTTATCTTGCTTTTGCTCCAAATTTATATTCTCTATCTCATGTCTGGGTACTGTCCATATTGGTAACTTATCCTTTAATTTATATTTATACTTTTTCCAGACACGCAGTAGAGCATTTCTTAATATGGGACTTTTAAAAGTCTTATCTACTTTCTTGTCATACAATAGATAAGCATGCCAGCCATAGACCAGACCGTATCCTTCAATATTCAGTATCTTTTCCTCCGTTAAATTTATCCAATCTGTAATTGCTGAGAGGGTAGCAGCTTCATAATACAGTCTTAAGTTGGGCATTTTAAGACCACCTCTTTCTCGGGTGTCTTGCATTAACTCATGGTTTCTTCCTGCCCACACAAACTTGTTTATGCCCTTCTGCCATTCCTTCAGATTTTCATCTTTTTTGAGTATAGGTATCATTTGAAAAAAAAATAAAAATGTTGGTAAGATATTCATTTTTACAGCGGATATCCTACCCAGCAAAGACAGTTGCAATTTTTTCCAATTTTTCATCTCTTTCTTTATTTTTTGCCATAACGGTTCATAATTATGTTGATATAATTTCGTATTTGCAGTCATAATATAAACCCCTAAATATTTAACCTTCTTAACTATTTCAAATCCTGTTAACCTTTCTATCTCTTCTTTCTGGCTTCTGACCATATTTTTAGCTATTATCTTTGTTTTAGCTGTATTTATTTTAAAACCAGATACTTGTCCATATGAGCAGATTATATCCATCAAGGCTGTAATCGATTGTACTGGTTGGGCTAAGGTAACCACCAGGTCATCCGCAAATGCTCGTAGCTTATATTCATGCTGTCTAATTCTAATTCCCTTTAATATATAAGTCTCACGTATTTTATTTAATAAAATTTCCAGCATCAAAATAAATAATAACGGAGACAAGGGACAACCTTGCCTTGTTCCTTTTTCTATATTAAAATTATCTGTTAAACCACTATTGATTATTATTTGCACTGTTTGTTTTTGATATATTGCCTTAATAGATTGTGTAAAATGTTCTCCAAATTGCATCCTTTCTATTAGTTTTAATAAAAATTGCCAATTCAATATATCAAAAGCTTTTTCAGCATCCAAAAAAACTAGCACTGCGGGGACCTGGTTGTTCCTTCCCAAATACTCTAATAAATTAACAATTTGCCTTACATTACTTTTCATTTGTCTCCCATTTATAAAACCAGTTTGATCATGATGAATCATTTGCTGCATAACTGTCATTAATCTATTTGCTAAAATTTTTAGCAAAAATCTTATAGTCTGTATTTAAAAGTGAAATCGGCCTATAGTTTTTAGGATCTGTATTGTCTTGCCCATCTTTTGGGATCAGCAAAATAAATGCTGTTTTCCAAGTTGGAGGTACCTCTCCTCCCTGTTGTATATTATTAGATAATTCCTTCAATGGTTCCAACATTTTCTTGTGGTTGATGGAACCACATGCATTCTCTATCATGTTTAGATAGGAATTAAACCATAGCTGTTGTATCTATTTACTACTAAAACTCTTGTCATGATCTTTAACTGTCCCAAATAGTGTATCATAGGGCAACAATTTTTGAAACAAGATACCTCAAATAGGCTAATTTGGACAGAATGTGTCCAAAATCCACAAACCATAACTCCCAAGGGAATGAAATTTGGGGAGGTTGTGGCTGCTTTAGTGCTACTGGCTGCTATGCACTGCTGGGCTGCTGCTGCAGTCATGTGATCTTCATTTTCAATGTTCTATGACAGTTTCCCAGCCAGTCTCACAATCCTTCCCTCCCGCCCTCCCTCCCCACCAAGCAGCAGTTACTAGAAAGGGAAGGAGGGAGGGAAGATGGGATAGGGAGGAAGGAACCCCTTGTCATACTATCCAATCCATGCCACCCCATCATGTGCTCCCCAACCAGTGCCAGTCTGTGGTACCTACTCAAAAAGAGCTTAATAAGAAGAATAGAACATAACAGAACAGAACAGAACAGAACAAAACAAAGCTGGAAGGGAACTTGGAGCTTTTCTAGTCCAGCCCCCTGATCAGGCAGGATGATGGCGAACCTATGGCACGCATGCCTGAAATGGTACACAGAGCCATGTTGCCTGGCATGTGCGGCGACACCCATTCCTCTTCTGGGTTCCTGGTGCACATGCACACGTGATGATCAGCTGGCCTTTGTGTGTGTGGTAGTGCCAGAAACTAGAAGACCTGGTCTTTCATTTTCCGGCATGAGCATGTGCACCAGTCAGCTGATCGGTGCGTGCACTTGTGTGGCAGAAACCGTAAGAGCCATATCCAGCGCACGTATTCCCCCCACGAGTTAAGTGTTCCCTTTTCGGCACTCGGTGCTGAAAAGGTTCACCATCACTGACCTATACCATCTCAGACACGTATCTGTCTAGTCTCTTCTTAAAAATCTCCAGTGATGAAGCACCCACAATTTCTGAAGGCAAGTTTTAGATTTCACAGGGCAGTGAATTGCTATGATTACAGTTTTGCTCCTGCTATTTACCCCGTCATTCTCTCCGCCAGCAGCCATTATGACTTAGTGCAGGGAGATCATGACATCACTTTCCTTACTTCAGCTGAAGCCATTGGAGTCTCCCTCCTAGAACAGTGGCTATTCCTCTGCCCTGCCCTACAAACCGTACTGTCAGCAACCAAAGATTATCTCCCATGCCAAAATCTTTTCTAGTTTAGCTGAGTAGCCAGAGTTTAATAGCCAGTTTAGTAATCAGTTTAGTAGCCAGAGACAGACTGGATGCAGCTAGGCCAATGCAATTTAGTGGCCAGGTCTAACTTAATAGATAGACTTAATATGATACATATTAAATTCTAATAAATGTTCTTCCTTGCATAAATTTAGGCTAAGAACCCGTTATGATATTCTTTAGATAGCAAAACAATTGTTCTAAGTTGCTACACTATTTATATATGTTAGAGACCACATGAAAAACCAAAATCTTTAATTTCCATTTTGTTGGTCAATTACAGACTTGTTAGTCATGATAAGTGTAGCATATTTGTTTTTTTAATTAATTTAATTCTACTCAGGATTTTCATCACATCAATATTGAATACTTTTTCCAGGATATCTCCCCCACCCACCTATAATCCCCATATCTTGGGATGAAAAACTAATTTTCAATAGTCTGGAAACTGATGTCAGAATACATAGGTTAATCTTAAGCATGAACATTTCCCCCATACAATAAAATCTCTCCCTCCCTCTCCCCCCCCTCTCTCTCCCTCCCCCTTCCCCTTCTCCTCTCCCTCTCCCTCTTCCTCCCTCTCTGTGTACATGTGTCTGTATGAACCTACACACACATCTCTTTTGTGGAATCTTAACTTTATTCTTTCTTTTTTTACAGACTTGCTGATCTTCTTCTTCCTAAGCAGTCTGCTGCATACCAATCGAGTTTCTGCACACATTTCAAGGGTCGCTGGCAGCTTGCCTTGGATTCTGTCAGTGGCTAAAATATTCTCATCAAGGGAAGAAAAACCTGCCAGAAGCAGACAGGTATTTAACGTGGTGTCAGCATTGCGGAAAAGTCAACATTTGCACAGTAGTTTACTGCCAGCTGCAAGAACTGCAGTGAAAATAGGATTGAATAAGGTGTTGAAAAAGCATAAATTAAAATGATTGGGGTGGCAAATTGGATGCCTGAAGTAAATCAACTTTCCTCCTAAATTGTTGGAAGAAAGGCGCAGATTTCAGTGATAAAAGACTGACAGTCGAAAAGTGGTTATTTTGAAAAAACCTAAGCAGAGTTTAAGTTTCCACATTCAAACGGGGACACTAAATCTTGCTGTGAGAACAGCTAGGAAGGGTAATTTGTTCTAATGGGACATTTTGTGCCTGAGGGTCTTAGGGTGCCTTATAATCAATCAATTGATCAATTAATTTTTTTCCTTCGCTCTATGTTTTTTAGACTGCTTAGTAGCTGGAGTTTTCTGGACAATGTTCAGGTAAATTAAAATTATAAATACACATCACAAAAACCAGTTACAATTATATAGCACCAAATAAAATCAGCAGCAAATGGTAAAAATAGTGTACCATGTAAACTAACATAAAAATTAAAAGCTCTTACAATTGTCCTGTCAGTGTTACTATATACAAAGAACAAAGATGAAAACTGAGGCACAATTGTTTTGCAAACTCCTTTTTAAACAAAAAGTTGCTGAGTTTTCTACAACTGATAATGAGCAATCATATTCCTTTGCCCACCTTCAATTTGGAGTTTTTAATGTTGAATTATTTGGAACATGTGATAGAAATAGGCACACATATAAGCAATTGAGTACGACTTGCCTTTCACCAGCTTAGAAACTTTCTGACTATAAAGAAGAGTCTATCCTTGGTTGCAATATCATATGTGTTTCAGAGATCATGGCTTCCATACTCACTGACTCAGCCTTCTGAATCCGGATTTGAGGCAAACAAAACATTAATCACCTGTGTTTTTACATGAAAAAAGAGCTTTGGACCATGGGATTTTCTTCTGTTCTGCTCTGAATCATAAGAGAGTTGTAAGGACCTGCCTTAGCTAATTTCTCAGGAAAGCATGATTCTTGAAACAAATGGTATTTCAAAAGGAATTTAATTTACTGAGAGAAAGTGATTGCAGAAAAGTCAGGCGGAGTCTGAAGATTTGACAAAGATGTTATAAGAACTCCGAGGCGGGGTGGTGATAACAGAACATCCTTGGGATGCTGCAGCCTTGAGTAACAGGCTGGAACCTGCTCAGAGGGAATCCATCCTGATGGCCCAGGGTCCCTCCCTAATTCCCATGTGGTTACAGCAAAAGCTAAAGCATTCAACCCCAAAAAGCTTCTCCCCTCAGGAACCTGACATGCTGCCCACCTAAAAGAAGAAGATCCACACCTGGAGGAAAGAAATAAATAAACAGGGAAAAGAAAACAATGGTTATGGCCATTTTGGTTTATCAGGTTGTGGAACTGTTTAAGCAACCTAGGAGCCTTAAAGTGTCATTTATCTACCCATTCATTCTGGGTCCTAGGAAAATCTTTCCATGTTATTAAGTATTGGATGTTGCCCCTGTGCCTAGGATCTTTTTAATTTCAAAATGTTGTTCTCCTTCAATCATAATCAGTTCAGATACAGGTGGAGGGGTTGGTCTTAGTGGGGAAATCACCTCAGGTTTTAACAGGCTGCAGTGGAAAATGGGGTGAATTCTCAATGACTTTGGCAACTCTAATTCTGCTGTGACAGGGTTAATAATGTGCTTGATGGAAAAAGGCCTACAAATTTAGGTTCCAACTTTTTTGAGGGTTGTAAAGATTGGAGGAACACACAGATTGGAATAAGTACACACAGTCTCCAATGTGAAATTTTTTTGGTTCAACCCTCTTCTTATTGGCCTGGATTTTATTAGCCTCCCTAATCTCAGCAAGTACTTTACGCACAACTGGCCATGCATTTTGCAACTGGGCCATCCATTCTTTTAATAAAGGGACTACTGGGTTTTTTACTGGTAACTCAGGCATTGACTTGAACTCTTGCCCCATCACCACTTGAAAAGGGGTGAACCCAGTGCTGTTGTGCCCTGCATTGTTGTAGGCCACCTTAGCAAATGGCAAAAAGTCGGTCCAATTGTCCTGTTGGTTGTTTATAAAGCATCCAAAGTACTATTCCAGAGTTTATTTTCTATGTCCCACCATTAGTTTGCGGATGGTGACTAGAACTGAGTCACTGATCAGTACCTAATAAGTCCAAAAAGGCTCTCCAGAACTTAGAGGTGAATTGGATTTGCTGTGGTGCTGTATGTACCGTATTTTCCAGCGTATAAGACGACTGGGTGTATAAGACGACCCCCAACTTTTCCTGTTAAAATATAGGGTTTGGGCTATACTCGCTGTATAAGACTACCCCTTTTCCAACGCGACGGGAGCAGCATGGTGCTCCCATGTAACACCGCTCCTGCGCGAGCTGCACTGGCTCCCGGTGGTCTTCCGGGTGCGCTTCAAGGTGTTGGTTATCACCTTTAAAGCACTCCATGGCATAGGGCCTAGCTATCTTCGAGACTGCCTGCTGCTACCGATGACCTCCCATCGACCCGTGCGCTCCCACAGAGAGGGCCTCCTCGGGGTGCCATCAGCCAAACAATGCAGGCTGGTAACCCCCAGGGGGAGGGCCTTCTCTGTGGGGGCACCTACCCTCTGGAATCAGCTGCCCCCAGAGATAAGGAGAATCCAAGACCTCAGTGCCTTCCGTCGTGCCCTTAAAACCCATTTTTTCAAGCAAGCCGGGCTGGCTTAAGAAGAAATTTTTAAATGTTTTAACTGGTAGTGAGTTTTAATTGAGCCAAATTTATATATCTTTTAATTGTTTTTTTAATATTTGTACTGCATGTTTTTTAATTTTGGCTGTACACTGCCCTGAGTCCTCAGGGAGAAGGGCGGTATAGAAATTTAAAAATAAATAAATAAATAAATAAATAACGCACACCAAATAAAAATTAAAAAACATCAACTGGCTCACCCACAATGTAAAAGCAGCTGTGCTAGACCCAAAATGGCCCCTGCAACAAGCAGGAACCTCACACAGCCACAAAAAGCCCAAAAACCCAACTTTCACACTTTACACACACAAAATTCCACATACAGCTTTGTGAGATTTTGTGTGTTTGTGTAGTTAGAGTGAAACACTACAGAAACACACTGAATCTCAGAAAGCTGCACAAATATTATTTTATTTTATTTTTATTTTTATTTTTATATGAAAGCTAAATTTAAAACTTCCTAAACTTTAAATGGCTAGGTCTAAAAAAGAACAACTAAAAAAAAAACCCAATTAACTATTTTTTTTTAAAGCTCCCAAAGGGGAAAAAAACTTACCCAATAGAACAGGAGTCTCCAACCTTGGCAACTTTAAGACTTGTAGACTTCAACTCCCAGAATTCCTCAGCCAGCTTTGCTTTGCTGGCTGAGGAATTCTGGGAGTTGAAGTCCACAACTCCCTGCCTGCTTGATTGCAGGCAGGGAGTGGCTTGCTGATGGAATGGATTCAGGCAAGTGAAGCAAGGCAAGCGTTGCGACTAGCAGCTAAGGTAAGCAAGCTGGAGGGGGAAAACTTTTTTCCTTTTACATGGCTCTGGCGATCCCAGCTGAGTTGCCTGATTAGCAGGCAACTCAGCTGGGATGGTCAGAGCTTGGCTCGTCAGAGCCTTTCAGGCTGGTCTGCCTGGTTACAGGAGAACGACACCCGGCGTATAAGACGACCCCTGACTTTTGAGAAGATTTTCATGTGTTAAAAAGTTGTCTTATACACTGGAAAATATGGTAGATGGTAGACGTAGTGTAAAAACATTTTTGCTAACCCTTCTGTGGTGGGTATCTTCTGGCAAGGAATAGAATGCACTTGTTTTTAAACGACCAGTGGTGAAATGTAAAATTTTTTACTACCGGTTCTGTGGGCATGGCTTGGTGGGGGGTAAGGTGACTAGGTAGGCGTTGCCAACTTTTTTTTCCTTTTAAAAGCCTATGACGATCCCAGCTGAGTTGCCTGTTCAGCAGAGGGTTTTTTTTTCTTTTAAAAACATTTTTTTCTACAACCTCTTCAGCCGAAGAGGTTGTAAAAAAAATGCTTTTAAAAGTCTCTGACGATCAGGCAACTCACCTGGGATCGTCAGAGTCTTTTAAAAACATTTTTTCTACAACCTCTTCAGAAGCTTTTAAAAGCCTCTGATGATCCCAGCTGAGCTGCATGATCATCAGAGGTTTTTTTTTTACCTTTAAAAGCATTTTTTTCAGCCAAAGAGGTTGTAAAAAAAAGAGGGGGGTAGGGATGTTTGCTACCGGTTCTCCGAACCACCCACTGCCATCGCTACTGGATTGGGTGATCCAGTCCGAACCAGGAGCATTTCACTCCTAGTCATGACCCAAACTACTGTGTTTCCTGCGTTTTCTAGAAGCTCTACAATGAAGTCCATAGAGATCTCTTTCCAGGGTACTGAAGGCTCAGTCACCATTTGAAGGAGTCCTGTCTTTGCTTTGCCAATGCACAAATAGGATAGCTTTCAATGCCATTGAAACATAACTTTCAATGCCATTTTTGAGGGCTGGCCACCAAAACTGTCTTTTGATGAGATGCATAGTTTTTAAAAATCTGAAGTTCGAGTTGGGGCATGCCTGCATAATTTTAAGTCTCTTATTAGTGGGTATATATACTTTGCCTCCCACTCAGACCAGTGGGTAGAGCAAACATTTTTATGGCTATCAAACCAGTCATCATTTTCTAACCTTTCTTTTAAAAAGACAATCGCCATAGCACTGTCTACTGATAGTTTCTCCTTCTGCTGGGCCTTTGTGGTCACTTGGGTGGCTAATTAGTGCGATGGGAGTAATGGTTTAATTATTTCTGCTTTAGCACTATTATATCGTGGCACCCTTAACAAGGCATCCACCAGGAAGATTTTTTCCCCTGGTAAGTGGTGCAGTATGAAATTGAATCACTGGACATATTTGGCCTATCACATTTGCTTAGGGATAGCTTTTGAGGGTTTTTTAAAGTTTCCAGGTTCTTGTGATTGATCCATACCTGGAATGGGATTTTACTACATTCAAAGAAATGTTTCCAGAAAGAAGCACTCATCTAATAGCGTACACTTCCTTCTCCCACACAGCCCATCGTTGCTCAGTTTCGGTTAGTTTCATAGAAGTGTAAGTGCATAGCTGCAGCTGTCCTTGCTCATTTTCCTGCATCAGAATGATTTCCGTGGCTACATTACTGGCATCAGCTTGGTTGACAAAAGGTTTCTTGGGGTTGGGGTGCTTTAGCACCAGTTTGGCTGCGAAAAGCCACTTGAGCTTTTTGAATACTGCCTCACATTCCATAGTCCATTTTAGTGGTTGACTAGGTTTAGGTTTGTCCCCTCCCTTCATTTTCAACAGGTTTGTGATGGGGAAAGCTATTTGAGAAAATGAGGGAATGAAGTGTCAATAAAAGTTGGCAAACCCTAAGAAGCTTTGCAGCTGCTTCCTAGTGCATGGGGGTCCCCATTCTAGCATTGCTTGCACCTTTTCTGGGTCCATTTTGACCCCTTCATTGGAAGTTCAATAGCCCAAATAATTAAACTTGTCTTGGTGTAATTCACACTTAGATAACTTGGCATATAACTTAGCAGCATGGAGCTTCTGTAGGACTGCTCTGGCCCATTTCACATGCTCGGCTTTTGTTTCCCTGTAGATCAAAATGTCATCTAAATACACCTACACCCCTTTGTACAGGTTTTTATGCAGTACCTCATTAATCAGCTGTATGAATACTGTGGGTGCCCCTTGCAGCCCAAAGGGAGCACTTTGAACTGGAAACAGCCAAGTGGGCAGTTAAAAGTGGTTTTCCATTCATCTCCCTCTCTCATACATTCCGTTCATCTTCATTTCTCTTTAGGATACCCAAGAACTACATAGGCAAATTCTGGCTTGTACTTGGAGGAAAACCAAATAACCCAAACTGAGATGCTTGCAAACATAAAGGAAAGATTGAAGACATTATATTTCGTGGCAGCTGTGTTAATCCATTCTTGATGCTGTTTGTAATCTTTTTGCATTTACTAATGTATTATTTGTTTATAAAATGTTTATCCAACCTTTTCATTGGTCTCTTACAGTCCCAAACAGTGAATATTGATATCATGTCATTGGAGAAGCAGAGATTTTCCTCTCCAAAGGGCCACAGGGAGGAAGAAATGTAACATGACCCTCAGTTACAATGTTCCTTGCCAACCAGAAGCTCCTTGATAGTGGGCACTGTTGCCGGATCTACCAGATTTTGGGAGATGCAAGGCCAGCCTTTGAAAGGCAAGGAAGTGGAAGTTGCCAATGCCAGACACTGTGCAAAGATAAGAGACATTCCCTTGGCCAGTCCAGGGATTGGAAATAAAGAGCTAGTAATGTTGAATGTTTATAATGTTCATCAGTCCTTTGCTGTCAGGTTTTCTTAAATGTGGCCTTTGACAGTTGGGGATCTTTGGGCTTTGCAGGCTTCCATGATTCTGCAAGTTGTAGTTTGTGTTGCAGTTTAGAGTATTTTAAAGTGTGGATTGGGGGTGGGGGGATAATTCTTCACAAATCTTAGATATCAGGGGAGGGAGTAAATTTGCCTTCACCTGGCCATGATTCAAACTATTTCCAATCCATAATTTATTTCCAAACCAAGACTGATCATTCATCCATCTTTTATCTTCATACAAAAGCTTAACCCTTCACCTTGTGAAGTGAAAAGTTCAAATATGTGATTCTGAATTTGCAGTGAATCTTCAGTGTGCTGCTAAGATTGATTTGTCAGCAAACCAGAGGAAGGTCTCTGCCATTTTGTTTGAAAAGAGCTGGTAAACACCTGCTGTGACAAATCTGGCATAGTACAAATGTTTGAACAGGACATTTGTACTAGGCAAAGAAAGGGGAAATGGATTGGTCTGGAAGCCAAGCCACCCACTTCATCTCACCTGGAAGAGTGGATGACATTAGCAGCTCTGCCCTCTTATTGTGTCTGTGTAACAGAGCTGCAGAAAATGCACACTGGATGAACTGTTAGAGCTTTGTGGTGATTTTGCCATGTTTGTCTGTGTGCTCTGCTTATCTCCCTTTGGGAGAAGGATGAGAAATGGATAGAACACACATTGCCAGAGTAGAGGGGAGGAATGTATAAGAGCCATGGTGGCGCAGTTGTTAGAATGCAGTATTGCAGGCTGACTCTGCTCACTACCAGGAGTTTGATCCTGACTGACTCAAGGTTAACTCAGCCTTCCATCCTTCTGAGTTCAGTAGAGGACCCAGATTGTTGGAAGCAATATGCTGACTTTGTAAATTGCTTAGAGAGGGCTGTAAAGCACTATGAATACTATTGCAATTGCAATGTAAAGAGCAAAGGAGCCTTGCTAGTAGCTCCACCAATGAAGTAACAAAGTTGATTGGCCAAATTAGACTTAAAGGAAGGAAAATTTCCTTCCCAGCAACAAATAAAGATTCATAGAGCAATGAGAATTGCTCATTTAGTGTGTTTGAAAAATTTAAAAATTCACAGATGTATTTTCTTGGTACTAATTTTTTCTAAATGATATATTGTTTTTGGAATCCTGCAGTTTAATAAAATGAAATTAAAGAATCATCATAAAGATAGTATTTAGACTTTTTCACAACAAACTTACTCTTCCTTAAGACTTCAGTATCTACCTACTTACTTGGTTCATTCATTCATTTATTCATTTATTCATTCATTCATTCAATCATTTATTTGTATCCTGCCAGAATTAGAAAACAGTTTCACAATTTACACCATTAAAGTTAAAACATAGTAAAACCTAAAAAATAAGATAAATCACAAATCTGCTATGATACAACAGGTCCAGTGATTACCATTGACTCGCCAAATGCCATCCGGAACAGCTGCATTCAATATAAATTACATTATTATTACATAATATATAATGCTTACCATTGTTATATAATTATACAATTATATATTATTTAGAATTCATTTGACAGCTTTAAAATAGCACATGGTTTTTTTGCCTTAATAATAACCTGTGTATTCATGTCCTGGAAAGGGGTGGCAGGATATTATATTTTAATAATGAAATAATTCTAAACTCTTGCTTTCCAAATCTGATTGTTCAAAATGTGTATATAGAACCATCCATTTGAGGCAGCAGCCTGAACTCTGGCAATGATAAAGAAAGAAATATGGGCCAAAGGGAACATTCAAATTAATCCTTATAAAAAATATGGGGATAGAATCTCAGAAACATGATGAGGTGAAGAACCGTGTAAGTCATGCCTGGAATATTTCCATATTAAAGATGTTCCAGTAAGGGCCCCTATGATTTTACTATACTTTCCATTCAAGGAATTGAATTCTGAGTTTGGGTGATGGGATAAATCCTCCATTTATTGGCCTGCTTTAAGGACGAAAGAGAGCTGGATTAACTTTTAGATGTAAAAGCAGGCAGGGAACCTTTATCCTACTTTTCTATAATAATAGAAATGTCCCTATGTGTTTCTTGGACCAATCAAAAAGAATTATTAGTAACTCCCATATGCTATCTCTAGACTGGACAAATGGGTTTAAAATGTCATATTCCAGGGCTCCCCAATCTGTGGTCTGTGCCCTATTTGCAACCAGACTGTGTGAGTGGGGTGGGGGGCGCAGTCTGATTCACACAAGTGGCAGGTGCTGCCGCTTGTAGCCTCACTCATGAGAGCAGAGCACCACTGCCCACCACTCATACAAATGAAAATGTGCTCGCACACACATCTGCCCCTCACACAAAACCATCCCCTCTCTCCCCCTTGTGGCAGGCCACCAACCTGGAAAGGTTGGGGAATCTTATCATATGCAGTTCAGTGTAAAATGGAACAAGGAATCCAAACTTCACATTTACATTAATATGTAGCAGTGACTGACCAGGAAAAGGGTCAGAATCACAGTGAATGTCTTTATGAAACCGTCAACCCAATGTAGAAGTTCTGTCAAAAGAGGGAGAGGGAGAGAGAGAGAGCATGTGCACACACAAATTCTACATTTTAAATCATTAGGCAGAGAACTGAAAATAGAACTGCCAATATGATAATGCCCTTAAATAGATCTACTACATTGCGAGCCTATCCAAGTGTAGATTTTTAGATATCACACCTTAAAAAGAACTACAAACTGTGCAAAATGGCAATCAAAATAATTAGATAATTATAAACATAATTAGGACCAGCTCACCTAAATAAGAAATTAATACAGCATGGCAGTCTAATCTTTTTAGCTTGGAAGGAAGAAAGGTAATGCCAGAAGATTAAGTCCAATAGAAAAAAATATTTGTTTGCATTGTGCATTGTTAAAATGTTCAATGTATTGCCAACATTGTAATGATAACAAATCTGGGTGATTTTAAAAGATGACTGAGCCATTTCAGTGTGTGAAATAATTTTTTGAATGGTTGGACTACCACTGTCTATTTAAATACTGATTGCTGGGAAATGACAATAGAAAGGGAATTGTCATCCTCCAGTCCAAGCTTAAAAGCATGTTAAATTCATCCAATTGGCCACACTAGGTCACAAAATGCTGGACTAGGTGGACATATGGCCTGATTGTACAGAGCTGTTAGGTTCCTGAACGGTTAGTACATATTATTGGATATCATGGCATTATTACTGATAAGTCTTCCACTTCCAATTGGAATGATAATTGAAAGATCATTCTGTTTTCTAGTACCTCTTACTTGTATTTTCCTGGTATAATATAGTGTCATAGAATCATAGATTGGAAAGAACCATTTAGCCACTAAGTTCAATTTCCTGCTCAGTGCAAGAATCCAAATTAAGGATTAAGTGTCTAGTGCTAGTTAATCAGTTTCCTGCAGAATAAATATTTATTTCATTATTATAAAGAGATGATGGTGTAGCTGTAAAGCAAACATTTAGGTAATTAAAGAAGCATGAGGGATTTGATTTCGCCTATGCTGGATGTATTACAAGGTACGAACTTGAATATTATCACCACATATTTTAAAAATTCAGAATATTTTTTCTGAATTGTTATAGTTTGCAATTACTGATTTTGAGAAATGGTTCAGAAGAATCTAAAATCATCATCATCATCATCATCATCATCATCATCAGGCCAAAGCACTGCCCACCCCTCTTCTGACGTTACACATGAAGCAAACCCACAAGCAGGCCACTGTGTTGAGAGTCTCTTCCATAGTAACTTCCCAGCCAATAATATTTAAGGTGGACTCTGATTCAAGCAATAGAAGAAAGCGATGTAGATTAAAAGCTATCGGTAGCGGTTTTATTTATTTGAACTGTATCTTGTGATGTTCAGTAAGTTTTCATCAGTTTTCATTTTGGGACTTAATTGTTCCTATTATTTGAATAACTGTTTTCCATTTTTGTGATATTCTCTTTTCAGGCAGAAAAAAAAAGTGCCCCATTTGAACGAAGTACTGCAGTGCTGTATATGTTGATACTATCAGTTACAAGATACAGCCCTACAGTCAGGCAGACAGGCAATTATCATCATGCCTTGAATAATTAATGACGGCAGTGGCACATTCTTCCTTTCATTTTTCCTTTATAACAGCCCTTGACATGGAAGCAAAAGTCTCATTGTGACACAAGAGAAATGATCAAATGAGCAGAGGTACAGCTGTAAAATCCCAGATCATGATATCTTTCACCAGTAGAAGTTGTAAAGAAATAATGACTCACTTTCAAATTATAAATTAATATTTAATATTGCAATTCATTTCAGTAATATGGTTTAAAGTTTATTTGATATGTGACATAGGAGAGGATAGATAGTGGTGGAATATTTAAAGGAGAACTCAAAAGACAAAAGGTATTTATCCTGATTACATTTCCTTGTAAGCATCTTGCCTCTTGTGAACTCAACAGTGAAGAAGTAGAAACCTTGTTATGGTCAATGACTAGTCCATAAAACACCTTGCATACATAAAACTGATATTGATTAACCAATTAGATAAACAGATCAATTAAACTGCCGCACATCTTACTTATTATATAACAAAATGTAGCCACACTTAAGGAAATGAAATTATTGAATCTAAAAGTTAAAAATAAATAAATAAAACTGATCAGAGTGACTAGGATATTTAATTAGGGATGGGGTAAGCAGTTCACAGGAAGTATCAGCATAAAATAGTAGTGTAATAAAATATACTAGGTGGTTTTAATGATTTCTTCACCACCCAAGCAAATTCTGGATCTAAACGGGATGCCTTTTAACTCACTTGCTGGTTTAAGCAAACAATTGACTTGTGGTTCAACCTCTGCTCATTCCATGCAATATAATATTACTAAGAATCTTAGTCCCACTAAATTGCCTGCAAATATCTATTTTTATCTGGGAGGCCATCTCAAACAAAGATATGAGGAATCAGAACAACCTATGCATTTGCTGTATTTGTCTGTAGCATACACAAGAAATGTCCTGCCTTCAGCACCTTTATTCCACACCAGAAGGTCAGCCTTTTGTTAATCAAAGCCTCTGGAAGAATAATTTTCCCACAGATCGCTGAAGTAATGGAAAAACTCTAACACACCTAGTTGCGGCAGAATTAGGAACACAGGTGGCAAAACCTGGTCCTCTTGACCTGTTTAAATTTGCTCTTTGTGCAGCTCTGACTTAGCACTCTTCCAAAAGAGTCATAAATGTGTGTGTGTGTGTCATGTCTGGTATTATGTCAAAAGATCAGAAAATGCATATGTATAAGAATGCCATACAGCAGGGGTTCCCAACCAGTGGGCCACGGCCCACTACCAGGACACGGCCTACTGGCCACCGGGCTGCGTGAGTGGCTGGCCAGTGTGTGCGAGTGTGTGCACATGCATGCCCCCCACTTGCACTAGCATCACCATGAGCGCTGTGCGAGCTTGTGTTGTGGCCCACCAGCGGCCTGCACATATTGTGGCTGATCCCGATGACAAGGAGGCTGATGTGGTGTTGCGCCAGCAGCCTGTGCAGCTGGTGCTCGAGTCGGACAGCGAGGAGGCTGAAGAGGATGTGGTGCCAGAGGCAGGGATTCAGCCAGGGCCTTTAGAACATCCAGAAGCTCCTTTAAGTGAAGAGGATGAAGAGGAAGAGCCTCTTCTCAATGCATGGGTGCGCAGAGCTGCCAAAAGGCAGGAGTGACTCCTCAGGAGAAGGTCTCCTGGAGAGTAAGGCTTGGGGCTAATTGGTCACTCCCTTAGCCTATTTAAAGAGGAACGCTGATTGCAGCAAGCTGTAGGGAACAACTTTAGTTCAGTCTCCTTCGCGTCTGGATTCTCTGCAAAATTGCTTCTGGGCTTTCTGCCAATCCTAGTAAGATTATCTTATTTTAGGATTCTTGTAGGCTGTTAAGAAAGTTTATTAACAGCCTTTGTTTGATAAAGACTGAGTTATTTGAGTAAAATAAGCTTTGTATAGATTTTGTGTGTGCTGCGTTCTTTGGGGTCTGTAGCTGGGGCAGAACAGCATGCTACCATTGCCACAAGCCCCGTGCAAGCCCGCTACTGTTGCCACAAGCACCTCATGGGCGCTACCATTGCTGAAAGCATCATGCATGCACTTGCAGCCCTGTTCACTCCTGTGCATGCATGCGTAAAGGCACCTGCCCCTCCCCCATCTGGGTTGCCAACCCAAAAAGGTTGGGGAACTCTGCCATACAGGACTTTGTTTGATCAGCACTCTGGAAAGTGCCAGTTGAATGAACAGTTGCCTCTATAGAAGCTTGATATCAGATCTGGCCTGCAGATGAGGCCAAGGCTGAATGGAGAGGAGCATCCAAGTAACTGAAGGGAAAGGGGTGGACTCACAGCAGCCTGAAGGAGCTGCAGAGATCCCTGTACTCCATTGTACCAGTAATTAAATGATTAGTAATACACATCCATGGCAAAAAAACATGTTAGGGAAAGAAGGAAAACAGTTCTAGAACAACTAAATATGACTTTAAGGCAGTGGTGAAATCTTAATTTTTTTACTATTGGTTCGGTGGGCATGGTTTGTTGAGTGTGGTGTGGTGTGGCTTGGTGGGCGTGGCTTAGTGGGCATGGCAGGGGAAGGATACTGCAAAATCCCCATTCCCTCCTCACTCCTGGGGGAAGGATATTGCAAAATCTCCATTCCCACTCCACTCTGGGGCCAGCCAGAGGTAGTATTTGTTGGTTCTCTGAACTACTCAAAAGTTCCACTACCAGTTCTCTGAACTGGTCAAAATGTCCGCTACTGGTTCTCTAGAACCTGTCAGAACCTGTTGGATTTCACCCCTGCTTTAAGGTATGGGCTAGAGACAAAGGCCATGTCATGAGGATATAACAAAACAAAACAAAGCAAAATAGTAGCAACATGGTTAAAAGAAAGTGAGAAAAAGCTCTTGAACTTTTCCCAATTTCTTTAATGTTCGTATAAGTCTAGAATACTCTATGGAATTCCTGGATTCTAGTTTTAGGATCTTGTACCCATGTACTGATAGATTTTATTCAGGATTATATGTGGAATAAATACATAAGTAATAATTAAATTTTAGTATTGTCACTTCTGTAGAAGGATATTTATTATGTTCTGGATTATGTTTTAAATTTGCCAGAGGGAAGCTTTGTTTTCTTTATGTTAGCTTTTCACCTACCACTAGTTGACTAATCATCAGTGAGGTCCCTAAGTCTCCCAAAGAGTTTTTCCAATATATTTTAAACAAACTGATGATGAAGGGGAGATGTGTATGATAATTTAATTAAATAGTCTACATAAAGCACTCAAAATAATTTTTAAAAGCAGAGAAACAACTGGAAGCACAAGTTTTACACATATTAGCAATAATTAAGATTAACAAAATAGTGTTTCATTTATGGAACAGGTTATCCATCAGCTAGGCTGTAAAGACAATAGGAAATCAGGTAATAGGAATTCAAACGACTAGAGAAAGCAGTGTTCTAAATCCTGATTGTAGATGTTCTAGGACAGATATAGGGAAATTTCAATTTAGCTGATCCTAAACCAAACCCATCCTCCCATTTCTCTCAAGGTTCTGGTAATCCTTGAAGTGGCCCTTCCTAGGACTTAGCTCCCCTCCTCACTTTCCTTTGAAAGTGAAGAGGAAGTGAACACAAATCATCAGAGAACCAGTCTAGATTCTCCCAATGTTAAGTAGCAATTGTACCCTCTTCAGCCTATTTACATGTTCAAGAGTGTAAGTGTGGTATGCATGATAAGATTCTTCCAGGCTTGTTTAGTAAGCTATTGTGGGGTGTCTCTGCCAGTATTGACCTGGGACCAACAGTGCTGGCACACAAGTCGCAGTATCTTCTGTACAGTATGCCCAAACGCAAGTTAATTCAGTGTAAAGTAGGTTTCCCAACCACTGCCCCAGGATTTCAGTCCCAATATGCATTAGGAGCAGGGTTAGGATTTGATTTTGTGGTTTTATCATTTAATCTTCATTTTTTCCTCATTTTCATTTTGGCTCTTTACCTTCTATTAAAGTTGTCAGGAATTTGTTTGAAGCTACAAATGCTTTTAATATAGCAGCACAAAGAATACTCTAGCAGAAATAAGATGTTCAAAATTCCGTGCATGCTTCAATTGGGTTAAAACGGCATTTGAGATTAAGCATTATCTGCAGAGTTCATCATTCCTCCACAGGTGGTCTCTGCAAAGCTGTGCTTCATGGTAATGCATACAAACAAGCTCAAAGATAGTCTGAAAGGAATGAGAATGTCACTGTGAATCTGCCTTCCCCCTCAGAGCTATACAGTTTGGTGAATTTTACCTTAATGTAAATGTGAAGACATCTATAACTGATTTGAGTCTTTCCATTAAATACATGCAGTAACTTCACACTGCAGGCCCAGATGGATCCATCCTACTAGCCAACAGACACATTATCATTAAGGTAATCATGCATAAAAGTGTACCCTGGCAAAAATAAATTATAGTTGCCTCCCCCTCTCTTTGTAAGAAGGAGGCACCAAGCAATGGCATGAATCAGCATTTGTATGCTTGGGTGTTTGAGCAGGGCAGAGGGCATGTCTATACACAGCAAAATTACACTGTATGTTTAGTTGATTGCCCTGCTTGACAATTGTCTTCCCCTTTTATCTATTTCAGATTATTGGCTCCTGGGCTAAAAATTTATTTGCTAATTGGATTCATTTCATTGGTCATACCTTAACAGATAATACAAACAACTGAGAGAGAAATCTTGATATGCCTAACAACTGAACTGCTAACTTATCCACCTTGTTTTCTACTGCTGATGGGAGAAGAGGAGGACAAACAGTTCTAGTTATTTATTACATCCAGGAATTTCCATAATATATTTCCTATATAATGAATGACATTTGTGCTATTTTATGCAATATCAGCTTCATTCTTATGCAGAGGGAAAAATTCTTTTGGATGTATTAATACTAAATTTGTTTAGATATCAAAAAGAAAGTCTGTAGAGATTCTCAGTCGTCCAGGTCATGGTTGTCCCAAAGGTGCTTTTTCGGGAGATGACTGGACTTTCTTGTTTTTTTCTTTGACGACATTTTGCTTCTCATCCAAGAAGCTTCTTCAGCTCTGACAGGATAGTGGGGAATGGAAATTTCCATCCTTCTAGAGCCATGATGGCGAACCTATGGCACGGGTGCCACAGGTGGCACGTGGAGCCATATTGGTGGGCACGTGAGTGTTGCCCTAGCTCAGCTCCAGTGCACACGTGTGCGCCGGCCAACTGATTTTCAGGCCTTCTGGTCCCTCCGGAAGTTGGGAAACTGGCTGTTTTCAGACTCCAGAAGGCCTCCGGGGGAATGGGGAAGGCTGTTTTTGCCCTCCCCAAGCTCCTAGAAACCTCTGGAGCCTAGGGAGGGGGAAAAATGGGCCTACCGGGCCCACCGGGCCATTGCATGCCAAAAGCAGGGGGAAGTGTTGGGGGGTGTCATGTGCGCATGCACGAGAGGGCGGAGCACATTGAATTATGGATGTGGGCACCCACACCCACACCCATGACCCCCCACACTCCCCCCACTTTTGGCACACAAGGGCAAAAAGGTTAGCCATCACTGTTCTAGAGGGTCGTTGACACACTTGGAGGTTTATCTATCTATCTCTCTATCTTCAAAGAAAAAACAAAAAAATCCAGTTGCCTCCTGAAAAAGCACCTTTGGGATATCAAAAAGAAGCAATATTTCTCTTGGTGTCAAGGAATGGAGGGAAAAGAAAAGAAGAGCAATATAATGTCCTGATTCCAATGGAATGCCTAGATATATTTTGCAGAGTGGAGATACCTGGACAAAGGAGTACTTCATCCCCATGAAAAATAAATAAGGGAGCATCTTTACACAAGACTTAAAATTCTACTATTCATTTAGTCAATGTCAGAGTTGCCAGCAATTCTGTTTTTCTTGGCAGCCCATGGGGACTGCAACCATGATCTCAAATGATACTAACCTAAACATTTAGAGGGAAAGATTCCAAGATGGAACCTGTATGGGGATACTTTATCATTGAGAACAAAGGAAAGGAGATTCCATACAGAAAAGGAGGAAATGACTGCAAGGTACACTTGTACAAAAGGAAACAGGAAGCCATGCTGTTTTATAAACGAGAGGAAGACCAAAGTATGATGAACATGATATTGTGGAGAATCAAACTGTATTTTTTGTGAAAAAGCTATCAGAATATTTCTATGCAAGGGCATCAGATCCTTTTAAGCTGTAAAGTATAGAAAAGTAAAATTTCACTGGTCCACCAGTCTTTGTTAGATAAAATAGTCAGGATGGTTTGGGAGATAAAGATGATTTTGGTGAGAGAAACACAATGTAAGAGTGAATCAATGTTGTTGAGGCCAACTATGAACCCCTAAAGGGCTGAAGAGGAATTGGTGGGAAAATAGTTTAGTAAAGGTCAGTTTCAAGAGAACAGGAATGCATTATCTGAAGACTGGGGATTTATCCTGTCCCTGCTGCAGAAACTTGACAGCTGGCTTCATATGTAAAAAGACTGATCCTGACATAAACCAGTGCAGTTTGATAAGAGCCAGAGCTGAGGGTGCACTTGAGCTGGTGAACAAGGAAATGTCATTTCCAGACCTATAGATTGCCAGGATAAATGTGGAACGTAAGAGCACATTAGTGCCATATCGGCAATGCAAGGTGTACACAATGGTGTACACAAATCTGATTCCAAATTGTTTGTCTATGTACCAGAGGTGGTTTCTACTTACCTTTACTATTGGTTTGCAACGGGGCCCTCGCATGCACGCTCTTCTGTGCAAGCGCAAAAGCATTTTCATGACATCAGGTTCAGTGGCGGAGCTTCCTGCCGGTTTTACTACCGGTTCTATAGAACCGGTGCGAACTGGGGGCAACCCACCACTGCTATGTACCAGATAAATATAATGGTATTAAAGACAATTCAGCTTTGCAGATAATGTTAAAAAAACCTCAGATGATAACCATAAATGTGAATTCATTGATACGCCAATAGGTCTCTAATATGGATCAAGTGCTTCAGATATAAATAGAATAGAATAGAGCAGAGCAGAGCAGAGCAGAGCAGAGCAGAGCAGAGCAGAGCAGAGCAGAGCAGAATAGAATAGAATAGAATAGAATCTGAAGGGAACTTAGAGGTCTAGTCCAGCCCCCTGCTCAAGCGGAACCTATACAATCTCAGACAAGTGACTGTCCAGTCTCTTCTAAAAACCTCCATTGATGGAGCACCCATGATTTCTGAAGGCAAGCTGTTCCACTGGTTAATTGTCCTCACTGTTAGGAAGTTTCTCCTTAATTCCAGGTTGCTTCTCTCTTTGATTAGTTTCCAACCATTATTTATTGTCCTGCCCTATGGTGTTTTGGAGAATAATTTGACACCCTCTTCTTTGTGGCAGCCTCTCAAATACTGAAATACTGCTATCATCCCACCCAGCGGTGGGATTCAGTCAGTTTGCACTGGTTCAGATGAACCAGTTGTTAAATTACCCCTCCCCCCACTATCAAAGTGGATCCTGGGTGCCACTTTCCCTCTTTCTTCTCCCTGCTCCTCCTCCTTCCTTCATGCCGGCCGCTCCATTGTTCATTTCTCCATTGCAGCACAGCGCCCAGGATCCACTTTGATAGCCCGGGGCGGGGGGGATAATAATTTGCCTGGCCAAACTAACCCTGCAGTCTCCCCTACAATGGGCCCAGTTTCAATTGTGCTGCCAACTTAATTTCTCACCCCTCTCACTTTTGCTCGCAGACTTACCAATAACCCCTGCATGCAGCTCCATGGGGAGGGGGGAATCCCTCCCTCCACTTCCCCCCAATTCTTCACCTTCCCGTATGAGCTCTTGGGAGCATCAACTCCTTGTCTCTATGGTAACCCACCCTCCTCATTCCTTGAAAACATCACCTCTTAAAGGAGCCACGTCCAGAAGGTTGAAACAGCCGTGAGACCAATTTACAGACAACCGCCCTCAGAAACAACCTTTTGGCAAAGGGTGGAAATGTAACAACTGGTTCACTCAGGGTCAGGTTGGCCGTCATGGAAGGTTTGTCCCACATGTGCGGTGGAGCTGGAGGACGGGAATGGGCCACACCTCCCACGACAGTCAACCTGGCCTTGGGCAAACTGGTTGTTAAATTATTTGAATCCCACCACTGATATCATCCCTAAATCTTCTTTTCTTTAGACTAGCTAGACCCAAAACCTGCAGCCGTTCTTCATATGGTTTAGTCTCCAGGCCTTTGATCATCTTAGTTACTCTTCTCTGAACTTTTTCCAAGGTCTCAACATCTTTTTTGTAGTATGGTGACCAAAATTGGTTGTAGTATTTCAGGCGTGGTCTTATTAGGGTTTTATAAAGTGGCACTAATACTACACGTCACAGATGAAATTCAGCTGTTTTCACCGGTTCGCCTGAACCGTTACTAAATTGCTTACGCAGTTTGGAGAACTGGTTAAAAATAAAGTGCAAGAGAGGTTTTCTCTCTCTCTCTCTCTCTCTCTCTCTCTCTCTCTCTCTCTCTCTCTCTCTCTCTCTCCCTTCAGTTAATAGCTCCACTTAACAGTTGCAGCTGGAATGCAGCCGATACACGCTGAATCAAGTCAATAAACAACAGAACCTGACAGGATTAGGGCAGGAAAACCCATCCATCACCCATCTAGGGATGGGATTAACCTCTTCCCTTCAGGAAGAAGGACAAGATTACAAACATTTTCATTATAAAGAGTATTAAGTAACACTTCTGTGATCAGCTGATACTCCCTGGAGTTTCCCAAGACCTTTTATAGCTGCTGCAATGTTGGCTACTTCTTGTTTTTTCCTGGGAGAAAAGATACAGGAGGGGACAATGATGCAGCTTGATCATACAGGCCATGAATTTAATGCATGTGTGGTCCAGCCAGTTGTATTGCTTCTGCTGTGAAGCAATTTAGAACATAGAGAACATAGAATAATAGAGTTGGAAAGGTTAATGGGTTTTGGCAGCACACCCATGCTTTCAATTAGCCTGAGCAGCTGCTCTTAGTTTCCCTCTCAGCTACTGCATTTGCTTTGGGGTTGACTTTTTTTTAAAAAAGGGGGAATGGCTGTTTTAAGTTTTCTGCATTGTTTTAGTGGTTCCTGTCCTTTTGGAGTGTATTTCCCTCACTCTTTTTGAAAGCCTCTAGTGATGGAGCACCCACAACTTCTGAAGCCAAGCTATTCCATTGATTGATTGGTCTCACCCTTAGGAAATTTCTCCTTAGTCCTAGGTTGCTTCTCTCTTTGGTTAGTTTCCATCCATTGTTTCTTGTTGTGCCTTTTAGTGCTTTGGAAAATAGATTGACTCCCTCATTTTTGTAGGAGGCCCTCAAATTTCCTGACAGAACAATTAATCAGTGGAACAACTTGCCTCCAGAAGTTGTAAATGCTCCAACTCTGGAAGTTTTAAAGAAGAGATTGGATAATCATTTGTCTGAAGTGGTGTAGGGATTCCTGCCTAAGCAGGGGGTGGGACTAGAAGACCTCCGAGGTCCTTTCCAACGTTGTTATTCTATTCTATTCTATTCTATTCTATTCTATTCTATTCTATTCTATTCTATTCTATTCTATTCTATTCTATTCTATTCTATTCTATTATTTAGTCTAAATATTTAAAATATTCTATTCTAAATGTTTAGAATATTTATTTATTTATTTATTTGTCAGATTTATATGCCGCCCTTCTCCCATAGGACTCAGGGCGGCTCACAACAATAAAACAACCCGACAATAGATAAAAATTAAATAATATTAAAAACCAATTAAAATCCCCAAATCCCCAAGTTAAAATCCATGGCAGATCAGGGAAGTTGCTGAAAGAGCCATGTCTTTAGGTCGGTGCGGAAGGTGCAGAGGTCAGGGGCCATCCGGAGCCCAGTGGGCAACCCATTCCAGAGGGTCGGTGTAACCACAGAATATGTGGTCGCACCGACCCTCAAATTTATAAATTATAAATTTATTTATTTGTCAGATTCTATTCTAAATATTTATATATTCTAAATATATAAATAGCGCTATTTTATTGTGCTATTTTATTGTGAGTTGGACTAAGGAGAGATTTCCTAAGGGTGAGACCAATCAAGTTGGCCCATGCCCACCCAGTCACATGACCCATTTCCCACAGAAAACACCAGGAGCCACAAAACCTGGGCAGGTATAATTGGGTGGGGTCATGTAATTTGGTGGGGTTTTTTATTAGGTTCGCCTGATATGCCAGTTGCGCCCCTTTCTGGACTGGGACTCACTACGCATGGTCACTCAAGCACTCGTCACCTCTCGTCTGGACTATTGTAACGCTCTCTACATGGGGCTCCCCTTGGGGTACACTCGGAGGCTCCAACTGGTGCAGAATGCAGCTGCGTGGGGGATTATGGGAGCGACGGGGCGCTCCCATGTGACTCCTCTCCTGTGCGAGCTGCATTGGCTTCCAGTGGACTTCCGGGTGCGCTTCAAGGTGTTGGTGATCACCTTTAAAGTGCTCCATGGCTTAGGGCTGGGGTACTTACGGGACCGCCTTCTGCCACCAATAGCCTCCCACTGGCCGGTTCGCTCCCACAGAGAGGGCCTCGTCAGGGTGCCGTCGGCCAGACAATGCTGGCTGGCAACCCCCAGGAGGAGAGCCTTCTCTGTGGTGGCACCTACCCTTTGGAACAATCTACCCCCAGAGATACAAATGATCTCTGACCTCCGGACTTTTCATCGGGCCCTAAAAACTTACTTTTTTCAGTTAGCCGGTCTGTCTTGGTTTTATGGTAGGTTTTAAAACTTGATACGGATTTTAAATTGACAAGTTTTAAATTACGGGCCAAATTTATTTAATTATTTTAAATTTATTTTTAACTGTAATGCTATGTATAAATGTTTTTATTTTGGCTGTTCACTGCCCTGAGTCCGAAAGGAGAAGGGCGGTATAGAAGTTTGAATAATAAATAAATAAATAAATAAAATAAAATGTGACTGGGTTGGAGTGACATTGAGTTGACCATGCCCACCCACCCAGTCACATGACCACCAAGCCACACCCACCCAGTCACATGACCACCAAGCCACGTCCACCAAGCCACGCCTACAGAACTGGTAGGGAAAAATTTTGAATTTCACCCCTGCTTCATGTGATCTTGATTCTATGCCTGTTTATACAACCCAGGATTGTATTAGCTTTTTTGGCTGCTGCTGCATACTGCTGACTCATATTCAAGTGATCACCCTTTAGGACTCCAAGGTCCCTCTCACAGTTACTGTTTTTGAGCCAGGTCTCACCTAATCTGTACTTATTCCTTGGATTTTTTCTTCCTAAATATAAAGTTTTGCTTTTCTCCACATTAAAATTCATTTTGTTGGATAAATAGGTCTTTATCTAATCAAAGATGTGTTGGTGGTGAAGACCTACATCAGGGAGGGATACATGAAGTGTACATCTTCAGTGAGAACACTTATAATTTGTGACTAGAACAGTACTTCTTTTATGTAAGTTGCACCCAAAAATGAAGCCATTGGTGAAACAGTACAAGGGTGTTATATCTATGAGGAGCTATTCCAAGACTGGCAGAATGAAAGACTGAAGTCACAATAATCATATGGTTCAATAATTGGATTACGATCTCACTCTTACTAAAGAGGAAATCTGACATATGAGTAGATGTAGCCTATGGCAATAAAAGGAAGATGATGGCACAAATCTTGCTTATTTCTTGCTATTTGACAAGAAAACATAATACTGAAAGGCAAAAGTAAAAGCCTGCCATCCAGATAAAGAAAGAAAATGATAACTCTCCAACAGGTAGAAGAATAGAACATGGAGAGGCCAAATGGCAAAACTTTAAAGTGATATATGGAACCCTCTACTTTAAAGTGGAAGAAAGCTGAATGGCAAGGTGCTAGAAAAGTAGATATCCTGCAAATTTATAAATGCAAACTACATCCTTTTTACAGGAGTAGAAAAATGGTAAGGGCTGAAATGTTCCTGAATTAGAAGAACTGCATGAAATGCTGAAAATCAGAAAGACCCATTATATGTCTGAGTGTGCTATGCTTTTTGGAGAAGAAAGAAAGCAAGTATACAGTATTCCAAAAGAACAAATTCTATTGCCCTTCTTCATTAAAGGAAGGAGACTTCTGCTAGAATTCTGGAAGCGCTTTAGAAATCACAAGAATAAGAATAATTAAATTGGCATAAGATTGGTTAAGAGTTTTCTATGGTGTCTATGAAAGAAAACCTACATAAAGAGGGACATAAAATCTGAAAGTGATCCAATTATTGTCAGAGGTACCACCTGGAGCCTAGTGCTTTCAGTTTTGCTGCCGATGGTTGGTGTAGGGATATGGTGCTGCCATCCAGGACCCTTGAGTATAATATGGATGGACATTCGACTTGAAAAGCTGATGATCTATGATCAAGGAGAAAGTGGGATCTTGAGTGGGTTCAAGAGAAGATATGCAAGTAGTTCTCAACTTATAGCCATTGATTTAATGACAGTCTGGAATTATGATTGCCTGGAAAGCCATCATTAAACATTGCACCACCACCACCTGCGATAAAAGCAGCGAAATGTAGCTATTTTGCTGCTCTTATTGCATCATCAGATAATCGCCCGGCTGCCCTGTTTAGGGTGACCCGCTCCCTGCTCCACCAGGAAGCGCGGGAGGACCCCTTGGAGGGTAGAGCCGAGGATTTTGTTCAATATCTGTATGACAAAATCACTCAGATTCGGGAAGATCTGGACTCCGACTGGGTAGTCTCAGGGGGAGGGACTGGGGCAGGTCTTGAGAATGTTATCTGGGATGAGTTTGATCCTGTGACCCCTGAGGACATGGACAGGATTCTGGGTAGACTGAACGCGACCACTTGTTTATTGGACCCGTGTCCCTCCTGGTTAGTGCTGGCTTCTCGGGAGGTGACACGAGGCTGGTTCCAGGGGATTATAAATGCTTCGTTGGGTGAGGGTGTCTTTCCTGCCACCTTGAAAGAGGCGGTGGTGAGGCCTCTTCTCAAGAAGCCTTCCCTGGACCCGGCAATGTTGGTAAATTATCGTCCGGTCTCCAACCTTCGTTTTGTGGTGAAGGTTGTTGAGAGTGTGGTCGCGAAACAGCTTCCCCAACACCTGGATGAAACGACGTATCTGGATCCATTCCAGTCGGGCTTCAGGCCTGGGTACAGCACAGAAACGGCATTGGTCGCGTTGGTTGATGATCTCTGGAGGGCTCGGGACAGGGGGTGCTCCTCTGTCCTGGTCCTGTTAGATCTCTCAGCGCCTTTTGATACCATCGACCATGGTATCATGCTGCACTGGTTGGAAGAGTTAGGGGTGGGAGGCACTGTGTTGCGGTGGGTCTCCTCCTTTCTCTCTGACCGGTCGCAGTCTGTGTTGACAGGGGGACAGAGGTCGACCCCGAGGCCCCTCATATGTGGGGTGCCGCAAGGGTCGGTCCTCTCGCCTCTCCTGTTCAACATTTATGTGAAGCCGCTGGGTGAGATCATCCGTAGTTTCGGGGTGGAGTACCATCAGTACGCTGACGACACCCAGCTGTACATCTCCACCCTGGATCACCCCAACGATGCCCTTGAAGTGATGTCCCAGTGCCTGGAGGCCGTACGGATCTGGATGGGGAGGAACAGGCTCAGGCTCAACCCATCCAAGACCGAGTGGCTGTGGTTTCTGACGTCCCAATATAGTCAGTTGATGCCATCTCTGACTATTGGGGGTGAATCACTGGCCCCCACGGAGAGGGCTCGCAACTTGGGCGTCCTCCTGGATTCATGGCTGTCTTTAGAAGAGCACTTGACGGCCGTGACCGGGAGGATTTTTTATCAGGTTCGCCTGATTTGCCAGTTGCGTCCCTTTCTGGATCGGGACTCGTTACGCATGGTCACTCATGCCCTCGTCACCTCCCGCCTGGACTATTGTAATGCTCTCTACATGGGGCTCCCCTTGAGGAGCACCCGGAGGCTCCAACTGGCGCAGAGTGCAGCCGCGCGGGTGGTAATGGGAGCGTCATGGCGCTCCCATGTGACACCTCTCCTGCGCGAACTGCACTGGCTCCCGGTGGTCTTCCGGGTGCGCTTCAAGGTTTTGGTTACCACCTTTAAAGCGCTCCATGGCTTAGGACCTGGTTATCTACGGGACCGCCTACTACCACCAATAGCCTCCCACCAGCCAGTACGCTCTCATAGAGAGGGACTCCTTCGGGTGCCATCAGCCAAACAATGTCGGCTGGTGACCCCTAGGGGGAGAGCCTTCTCTGTGGGGGCACCAACCATCTGGAATGAGCTCCCTCCAGAGATACGGAGGATCCCGGATCTGCGCACCTTCCGCCGCGCTGTGAAGACTTTTTTATTCCATCAAGCAGGCTTGGCCTAATCTCTTCCCTCTTTTAACATGTAAATTTTAATCTGTTTTTAAATTATTGGGGTGTTTTAATTTGTCTGGGCCAAAATGATTTAATTTAATTTTAACTGGATTTTTAAATTTTTTGTATTTATGTATTTTATTGTTTGGCTGTTCACCGCCCTGAGTCCTTCGGGAGTAGGGCGGTATACAAATCAAATAAACCTAAACCAAATAAACCTAAAGATGGATGCACAAAGGCATGGGGTTTTGATTGTGTGATCACAAATCTATGTTGACTTTTTTGATCACCACCACTGTCCCCAGTCACAATATCTAGCCATTCCTTTCCTGGGCTTTTCTGACTTCCCACTCTTGCTTACAGTCCTGGGATATCCTAGAGTATAATAAGCCAGAGTTTGCAGAGGAAGAAGAGAAAAACCACTATTCATTATTCGATCATGATACCTAAGGCTGATTTTGAAATATGAGTTGGCCACTTCAAAGGCAGAATATTATATTTAAACAAGAGGAAAGCACCAGAAGAGGGAGGAGGAGGAGAACAAGGAAGAGGAGAACAAGGAGGTGGAGGAGAACAAGGAGGAGGAGTGGGAAGAGCAAAAGTGAGTGTCTGGTGTCTTAGAAGAGGACTAATGCAATCCTAGGCTGCATTACAGAGGGATAGAATCAATATCACGAGAAGTGATATTATCCCTTTGAAATGTCTTAGTAAGACCAAACTTGAAGTACTGCATCCAATTTTGGTCACCACAACATAAAAAAGATGTTGAGACTCTGGAAAGGGTGCAGAGAAGAGTGACAAAGATGATTGGGGGGTGGGGTTGAAGGCTAAAACATATGAAGAACGGTTGCAGGAATTGAGTATGTCTAGTCTAGTGAAAGGAAGGACTAGGGGTGGCATGTTAGCAATGTTCCAATATTTGAGGAGCTGCCACAAAGAAGAGGAGCTCAACCTATTTTCCAAAGCACCAGAAAGCAAGCCAAGAAGCACTGGATGGAAACTGAACAAAGAGAAAAGCAACCTAGAACTAAAGAGAAATTTCCTGATGGTAAGAACAGTCAACCAGTGGAACAGCTTGCCTTCAGAAATTTTGGGTGCTCCAATACCGGAGGCTTTTAAAAAGAAACCGGACAGTCTTTTGTCTAAAATTGTATAGAATCTTCTGCTTGAGCAGTGGGATGGACTAGAAGACCTCTAAGATCCCTTCCAACTCTCTTTATATTATATTCTGTAATCTTCCTCAAGGCTACAGAGGCAAGTTTTGTCTAGAGTGGCCAGGGTCAGCCAGTGAAGTTAATATCCTATGTATTAATAATCAGAAAATCCTTATATTGACTAGCATGAGTGGACTCTGCCAAGGGCCATGACCTATTTAATAGCCTAAACTGCTTAGCTCCTATGATATCCTTTACTGATTTTCATTGCAACTATACTCAGGTTTTTCTCTGTGTTTTATTAAGAAACTCCCATTCTTGGCTTCTTTCTAATCTGTGGTTTGATTTCTTTTAAAGGTAGTTTATACAGAATGAGCTAATTCTTGTGGTCAGTTGAATAATAGTAATTTGTATTTCATAAGACTTATACTAATTAACTTTTCTTTCTTTTTTCTTCCTTTTCTTCTCTTTATAAAACTGGTGTGGCATTATCCAATAAATCTATCCAGTGCTTAACCTGTTTTATTACTTCTTAGAATATTGCTTGTAGAGCATTTGAATTCTCTAAATGAGAAACTAACCAAGCAGCTGCTGAGAAATTGGAGTCTGCCCAGCATAGGAAGAGAGGAACTACTGAGCAAAAGGAATTAGGGGAATGGTGAACTCTCCCATGGTTGTTGTAGTTTAATTTAAAAATTACTTTCTCAGCCTTGTTAACTTAACTGATATTGAACCAAGGGTTTTCTCCAGATAAGTTACTATATGTCACATATCGCTAATCTCTCACTCTGACCCACACTAAACCTTAGGTGAAATGTGTAATGGTGTGTTGAAAGGCCTGCATCAGATATGATTTTTTTCCCCAGAGTAGTCTATCTGACAACTGCTGTAGAAAAATGCCCACTTAGATAACCAACACAATTGAAAATAGATGCAACAAAGGTTCTATTTTATTGGTCTGCACAACTATAGTGTTCGCTGGGATCACAGCCAAATAAAGCCAAAGACCTCCAAACTATGCATGGTTAAGGTTATATACCATCTAAAATATTACACAAGAACTATAAAGAAAAAGTGATCATCATACTGTGACCTTTACAACCAACATGTAGCATTTGATAATACTATGGGATGACCTTGCTATAGCTATCTATTCGACTCTACTAATGGGGCTCTATTCCTCCCTAATTATAGATATTAACACCATGGTGGTATTTATTGTGGCTGTATACTGCCTCCGTTGTATCACACAACACTATGGTTTCTATTATCTGTTTCCTCTTCCTCCAGGATCATAGAATCATAGGGCTGGAAGGGATCTTGGCAGTTTTCTAGTCCAACCCTCTGTTCAAGCAAGAGCGCCCTATACCATTTCAGACAAATGGCTGCCCAGTCTTTTCTTGAAAACCTCTGTAATGGAGCTCCCACAACTTCTGGAGGCAGCTGTTCTATTAGTTAATTGCTCTTGCTATCAGGAACTTTTTCCTTAGTTCCAGGCAGTTTGCCTGCTCTTTTATATTTTTTTGCAAATTCCTTCCCATTTGAATATAAAAATAAAATACTTCTTGAAGTGGTTCGGGAATAACGAGAGGCACAAGCAAGCAAGTGACAACAGCTCTTTAATATACAGTGAGACTTCAGCAAAAACTCAGGGGCTGCAGTCCTCCTTATATACAATCCAGGAGGGACTGTCAGCCAATCAGAAACGTATGCAGGTTTGAAACTCCCGCTTAAAAGTATCAATACATAACACCCCTCCCTTCCCAGAAGGCACTAATACTCAAAAATTAACATATGTACAGACAAAATCTCGCAGGTGCTTAGGACGAGTTCTCGCCCTAGTTGACCTGCGCAGTTCAGAGTCTGGTGGGGCGTCGAGCTGGTCGGAGGGACTCTTTGTCTCTCCCGGCTCCGCCAATGGAACCTCCTGGATTTTGTCCGGGGCGTGGTTATCCCCGTCTGGGAGTGGCGACTCGCTGGGGCGGCGCTGGAACCAGGGCTTGTCAGCTAAGTATTCTCGCGACCCCGGGCTTGAGTTAGCTGTTTTGGAGAAGTGGTCAGAGTTAGGCTCGGAGATGTCTAAGTTAATATTCGCCTCGCCTACCACCCTTTTCCTAAGTTGGTCTATGTGGCGCTTCCAGAGTCTATCTACCCCAATGTCCACCGTGTACGATTTTGGGCCTGTTATTCCCACTATGGTTCCTGCAACCCATAGAGGACCGTTGGCATAATTGCGCGCGAACACCGGGGACCCGACCTGAAACTGCCTTAGACCACAGGTCTCTCCCTTAAAGTTTTCGTGCGAGTAGTTAGGGTGAAGCCTGTCTAACACGCACCGAAGCTTCCTCCCCATGAGGAGCTCTGCTGGGCTTCTCTCTGTTGCTGGGCAAGGTGATGCATGCTGAACCGCTAGGAATTGATCTATCCTGGCCTGCCAGTCCTCATTGTCTAATCTGGACAGTGCTTCCTTAGCTGTCCTGACAAAACGTTCAGCCAAGCCGTTGGAAGCCGGGTGAAATGGAGCTGATAGGGCATGGCGGATTCCCAGGCTGGCCAAGTAACTTTCAAACAGGGTTGCTGTAAATTGAGGCCCGTTGTCCGATACCAAGGTATCCGGCAGGCCGTGGGTAGCAAACAACTTCCTTAGGGCCTTGATAACAGCTTCGGCCGTTGTAGATGGCATTAATATAATTTCTAGCCATTTTGAGTAGGCATCCACAACTATTAAAAACGTTTGGCCATGGAACAGGCCGGCAAAATCAATGTGGATCCTCCCCCATGGGCCTTTTGGTTTCTCCCACTCTCGGATGGGCGCTACTGGGGGATCGGGGCGAGACTCCTGGCAGGGTCTGCACTTCCCCACCCACTCGGAAATGACCTGGTCCATGTTGGGCCACCAGACATAGCTGCGGGCTAAACACTTCATCTTAACGATGCCCGGGTGCCCTTCGTGCAGTAACTCCAAAACCCTATCCCGTAGTTTCGTTGGGATTACCACTCTGTCACCCCACAGTAAGCACCCCCCTTGCATAAATAGTTCATTTCGTTTGTTGGCAAACCCTTGGTACTCTTCCCCGACCACCTTGTCCGGCCACCCTTTCAAAACCCAGCCCATGACAGTCCGGATAACTGGGTCTCTATTTGATGCTTTCGCCACCTCGCCGGAGGAGATGGGGCCCAAAGTTAGCGTGTCCAACAAAAGGACGGAGGCTTCCGGCGTTGGGTTGTCCAGCAGGTCGGGAAGGGGGCAACGGCTAAGGGCATCCGCATGGCCCAGGGTCCACCCAGGTCGATGGACGAGCTGGTACAAGTAGGCCGACAAAAAAATCGCCCATCTAGTCAAACGGGGGGAGAGGGCAGCGGGGGTTGGCCTGTCGCCTGCTAGCAGTCCTAGCAACGGTCTATGGTCAGTCACAAGTTCGAATTTTCGGCCATAGAGGTATTCGTGGAACTTCTTAACCCCCGCAATCGCAGCCAGAGCCTCTCTGTCCAATTGGCTATAGTTTCGTTCTGTGCTGGACAGAGTACGGGAATAGAAAGCAATGGGCGCCTCTAGGCCGTTCGGCAGTCTATGGCCTAGGACGGCACCAACTCCTACGGGGGAGGCGTCACAGACCAAGACGAGCGGCAGCTCTGCATTGTATTGTATCAGGAAGCTGTCCTCGGATAGGAGTCTTTTCACTGCCTCAAAAGCGGCTGCTTGCGGTTTCCCCCAGACCCATGGTACGTTCTTTTCCAAAAGCTTGTGAAGGGGATCTGCAACCGTGGCTTTATCTTTTAGGAACATGGAGTAAAAATTGAGCAGTCCAAGAAAGGCTTGGAGCTCTGCTTTGGATTTGGGGGCCGGTGCGCTCTTAATAGCTCTCACCTTGCTCTCGGTAGGGTGGATGCCTGTGCCGTCCACCCTGTACCCCAAGAATTCCACAGAGGGAACAGCTATCCTACACTTGTTCCTTTTGAGTCTTAGTCCCGCTTCTCTGAACCTAGACAGGACGTTCCGTACCCTGTCCCCCAGCTGGCTTTCGTCCTGAGCGCTGACTAAGATGTCATCGAAATAGGGCACCACCCCCGGGAGTCCTTGCAATAGGCGCTCCATGGTGCTTTGAAATAAGCCGGGTGCGACGCTCACCCCAAACTGGAGCCTGGTGCATTTAAATGCACCCCTATGAGTTACGATCGTTTGTGCCTCTGCCGTGGCATCGTCGACTGGTAACTGTTGGTAGGCTTGGGCCAGGTCTAATTTGGCAAAAAATTTTCCGGGCCCCAGGGAGTGTAGTAGATGGTGCACGATCGGCACCGGATAGGCGCTCGGCTGCAAAGCCTTGTTGATCGTGCACTTGTAGTCGGCGCAAATTCTTATTGAGCCGTCGGATTTAACTGGGGTCACTATGGGGGTCTCCCATTTAGCATGGTCAACGGGAACCAACACCCCTTGCTTAATCAGCTTGTCTAGTTCCGCATCGATCTTCGGTTTCAATGTGAACGGTACTCGTCTGGCCTTCAGTCTTACTTGGGCTATGTTGGGGTCTAAGTTTAGTGAAATAGGGGTCCCCACATACTTGCCCAATGTGTCCCCGAAGACGTCTTGGAACTCGGACAGGAGGCTGTCTTTCAGGGTTGATCTGGACATCAGGTGGACGCCGGTGAAGCCCATGCCAAGGGCTCGGAACCACCCCATGCCCAGGAGGCTAGGAAGCTGCTTCGTGACGATGGTCAGTGGCAGGTCTCTTTCGTAGTCTCCGTAGGTGACCCGGAACGTGCCCACGCCTTCGAGGGGGACTCGGTTCCCCTGGTAGTCTAGGATGCATAGTCTCTGTTTGGAGAGTTGATCCTTCCGGAACGACGGCAGGAGGGTCTTTAGGGTCGTCCACGACATTATGGAGAGAGCTGATCCGGTGTCGATCTCCATTGAGCACCGCTTTCCGTTGATCTCGACCACCGTGCTGACCTTGTCTTCGATTGCCGTGCTGGCCTGGTCGATGTGTATGCTGCGGCCATCTCGTGGTTCAAATTCGCGCCGTTTTTCCGTGCCGCCTTCTCTCGTTGGCTGCTTCTGGCGCGCTGATTCCGGTTGGCTGCGGCGCTCACGTGGTTTGTGTCTTCTGGGCAGAATGGCTCTGCAGACTCGCGCCAAGTGCCCTTTCTTCTCGCAGCGCCTGCAAATAGCCTCTCTGTACTTGCAGGACAGTCTATCATGGTGCCCGCCACAGCTGGGGCAGCTTCGCCGGGGGCTGCCAGTGTCTTTTCTCTGGTGCTCCGTTCGGAAGACGTCCTCATCCGACTCGGACTCCGAGCTGGATCCGGCGTCTTCTCTGTGGACCGGGGCAGACTTGGGGCTGTCTTTGCTGGTCAGCGGATGCTGCAGCGTTTCAGCGGCCTTTGTGGAGGCTTCGTGAGCCCTGGCCTCGTCTAGGGCTCCGGCAAGTGTCAAATCAGGCTTGGCGAGCAGACGCCGTTGCAGCCTAATGTCCCGAACACCACAGATCAGTTGCTCAAGCAACGCATCGTCCAAATCTCTGTAGTCGCAATGGGTTGCGGCTTTTCTCAGGCTGGCCATGTACGCGCTGACCGGCTCTCCCTCTCGTTGAACGCGCTGCCTCAGTTGGTATCACTGCACGAACTTGGAGGGAACGGGAGCGTAGTGAGCCCGGAGAGTTGCCACCAGGGTGTCCCAGGAGACTGTTTGAACCGGCGTTGGCTCACACAGTGACTCGGCCATCTCAAACACGTCCGGTCCGCAGTGGCTTAGGAATAGGGCTCTCTTTCGATTAGCCGAGAGGCCCTGCATGTCGCTGGCTTCTAGCGAGCATTCAAACCTCGTTAGGTACGAGACCCATTTTTCGCGGGTCGGATCGAAAGGCTTGGGCGGAACGTAGGCAGACATGTTTGGTATGCCTCCTGTGGTTCGCCTCGTCGCCTAGCTGAAGCTCGTGGTCTCACTGGTTGGCTTCTTGTAACCTCTATCCCATCCTCGTCGCCAATGAAGTGGTTCGGGAATAACGAGAGGCACAAGCAAGCAAGTGACAACAGCTCTTTAATATACAGTGAGACTTCAGCAAAAACTCAGGGGCTGCAGTCCTCCTTATATACAATCCAGGAGGGACTGTCAGCCAATCAGAAACGTATGCAGGTTTGAAACTCCCGCTTAAAAGTATCAATACATAACACTTCTAGCTGTTCATATTTTTCTCATGTTATACTAGGAATGCAGAGATCCATTTTTCAAAATACTGGTTTCAATCCAGGAACTAAATTTAGTGAGATTAATCCCTGAATGACTGAGAACTACACAATTTCTAGAGGTTTGATTCAGAGCATCTAAGTGGACTGTCATTAAGTCTGGGAAGCTATTGGGAGGGAAGGATAAGAGGAGGCCCTAAAAATGGAGATTATGGAAAGGTTGGCCGGGATCCATGGAATCTTATTTCAATCTTACAATATCCAGGATTCTTGATGCACACAGCTACAGTTTTCTACAGTTCATACTCAATGCTTAAGTAGTTTGTAATAGTATTGTAATTTAATCACAGAAGGCAGATAACATAGAGACAGTTGTAGGTGAGCTTGAAGCATTTGATCTGAAAAAGCAGTTCCTACCTGACTATTCCATTCAGCACCAACAAAGACCAGAGAGTCAAAGCAAAGCTGCCATGATCCACAGAATCTTTATCTTTTGTATTAAGGCACTTATCCTGGAGCAGGCTATGAGATATTCCTGTTCAGCAGCTGGCAAAAGTGGTCTTGGGAGTAGGGAAGAATCTAGAACAATTATCCCAGGATACTTTCAACCTAAGAACATACTGGAATGCCAGCTTGGGAATTTGAGGCCTTAATGGCAATCATAGGAACATTTCAATTAGTCACCAGCTTGACAGATAGTAAGATGTAACTTTATTACAGTATAGTAACTTTATTACGGAAGTAGTACCTCATGGTCATGGGCAGACCATTTCTTGATAAAATTCGATTTCAGGATAGTTTTCTTCCTGTATAAGGAAGCCACCTAATTTTTTTAAAAAAGTTTTATGGAATGTAAAGGACTTCTGAACATTATGGAAGTTTTGTGCAGGCTAGAGCAGGTGATGCTCTCAGTCCTTTGCTCTCTGTATGGAATGGCAAAATATGATGAAGAAGTGACACAATTGTTCCCAGATGGCATCTGCAGTGCTATGGAGACATAGATAATCTGTAATTGACTAGAGAGTTCCAAACAATTAAACAATCTGTAAAATAGGATTGCTATGTATAGTGGAGATGCCAGAAGCATAAGTCTTGATATGAGAAAGGGTGGATATAAGTCTGAATCCATACTTTTGGCCATCAACTGGCTGTGAAGCCAACAACCTCTAACCATCCTTTACAGCTTCCTGGTTTGTTCACAGTTTATTGAAAATATCTAGAAAATGCCATAGAAAATATCTAGAAAATATCATTTTACAGTTCCCAAACATTGGTGGTACACTTTGAGGATATAGTGATTCACCCTCTTATTGCTATAAATAAACAATTCACAGCTTTTTATCATCAAGTGCCAAATTTAGACTTTGAATGGTATCATGAGGCTAACGTTCCCAAAAGAAATGTGTGGGCCCAAAATAAAAACTAAGTTTGATTTCAAGTAAGTGTAATTTAACCGTAAATATTATACTTTCCAATCATGAGTTTAATCATTTCATTCTTTCGTCACATTAAAAGTTATAAGGCTTTTGACAGCTTGAAACCTCAGTTGTACACTTCAGATCTGAATCTAGGCAGTGCAACGTTAAAGGGAACATTTGCTTTTGTCTGCTACACTGAGGACAACACTGCAAAAAGGAGAAAGGCTAGGACAAAGAAAATCAATCAATGCATATGAATTAACTCAATACCCATACATTTGCATCAAATTAATGTTGTTTGTTTGTGGTTTTCAAGGCTTCATTGTGCCATGCAATGCTGGGCTGGATGACAGCATGAAACTGAATTATGTCAGACAAAGACTTATCATTACTGAGAATGAACCTAAGGATTTCTCTACCTCCACCCCCACCTCCACACCAAATTGGTGCTAATACTTCAAATACAGTAAGGCAGTTTTGTTGCTTCCTAATTTTGAAGAGAAGAGTGTCATTCCTGTCTCTAGAATGAAGTGCAACTGTCTCTTCAAATGCCTTTGGTTCTGCAATTGGTCATGCCCCCTTTTCATTTATTGGCTTTTATGTTGGCTTCTGGAACCTCTGTGGATTCCTGAGAGCAAAGGGCTAAGTGAGAAGCTACATGTACTGGTATAGGGTAATTCCCAGGGATATCCCTGTGGGGAAAAGAAGTGGCTGCCATGATTTTGTTTTTCCTTCAAAAATGCCATAGAGAATAGGACTACTGTGGGATTGTCCTTAAGTGCCAAGCCACTTGCCTGACAGAGCAGCAAAAGAATCTGTCTCAACATACAACACGACATAAAAATGTTACATGTAATTGGTAATCAGTAGCCATATCAAATTAGCCTATCTACTAATTCATTCCACTAATTAAGACATCAGGCTAGAAACCCGAAAGACTCTGAGGTCTAATCCTGCCTTAGGCACAAAGCCAGATGGATGGCGTTCGAGCAGTTCCCCTCTCTAGGAACGTACAAACCACTATCCAAAAAATATTGGGGGGGGGGGGGGAGAGAATGTAGTCCAGATCAGGAGCAGTCAATGTAGTGCATGATGCTATTTCCTGACATTTCAACTAGCAGTTTCACTGATTGTTATATTTCTGCTGCATCATAAATTGTTAATTTAAAAGGGTGGCTGTTATTATGCAAAATAAAGTTTGATCAGGATTTGAAATGGATCCCTAAGGATAGTGATTAGTTAAATCCTTTACTTTAGTTTTAGATATTTGACTTATGTGAATCTGATGAAAAGATTTGCACTTTCCTTCAATCTTCCTTCATCCTACCTCTGGCTATCTTCTTGTGGGGATTCTGTAGTTTAAAGTGTAAACACTTCTTCTTCCTTCTTATTTTTAAATTATTGATTTACTTTCAGACAGAGGAACAGGAAATAAATTTGTTGTATCTGCATTTCTATTCAAACCTACCCAATTTACATTAATTAAATGTATATATAAACTATCCGAATGCCTACAGTTTCCCAAATTCTATGATTCAGTTCATGAATCACAAAAGTTGGGTGAGAATGGAAGAGTTCCATTCAAGGATACACATATTATGAACTACAGGAGTAAAAGCTCTTTTTTAAAAAAAAAATAAATAAAAATATGCGAGATATATTGTATAAAAGTAAATGGGATGAACTGGAAGGTAGAACATTAAAAAATATGCCAAATTAATTTTGACAAATTTTCTTATCCTTAATTGCAGCAGACATAAGCAAGTAATGTATTTCACTGAAATCATTTGACCTTCTTCCACTTTTTTTAGTATATATAAGATTGTAAAGGATAGACTGAGACAAATGCATCTAGACTTAATTTGTAGGTGTTTATCTGTCCATTAATGTTTTATTTTAACCTTAATGCAATATTTCTATAGTTAGCAATAGTAGTTGGAATTAGATCATCTTATGAAGTAGAATGGATTACTTTAAAAAGGTTTCTTAGTGTTTTATGCTAATTTCACAATAATGGACTTCAGTCATACAATTCTAACAGTAATAATTTTCTCTGCCTTTATAGAAATTGGAAAAGAGTTGGCAATAGACCAAATGTTACTCCAAATATAAACAGCTATCAATAGCTATAATTTTTATTAACAATAAATGTTCAGTTGCCATCTATAAAATATAATTTAACAAGGCTACACAAAACCCATTAGAAATTATTAGAAAATCAGTTTTTATTCCCCTCCACACTGATAACATCCTCTTAGCTTTAATTCAAAATGGTTAAGAGTCTTTGTAAGATTTTTCTTTCAGATAACCTATTATACACACAGAGAGAGACACACACAATTATGTGCAAGAAAAAATGTAAGTAAATCCACAAGTCTAATCCAACAGATAATCTATGGAGACTCTCCTCCAGTTAGGGGGAACTGGCTAATGAAGATGACCTCGCTATCATTTTTAAAGAGCATGTCTTCATGTTGCTGCCTTCATCTAATCCTATGGAAGCATCTTAAATTCAGTTTTAGCTGTTTCAGTTTAAAGTAGTGTTTCTCCTTTTCTGCCAACCCAAGTCTTACCATGGATAAAATTGATAATACAACAGGAAAATATTAGTGATGATGCCATTGGGAATAGGGATCTATTCAGCCCTCCTTGGCCACTTTGGTTATGGGCCTAGAATTATAGACTCATAGGGCTGGAAGAGACCTTGGAGATCTTATATTATTAAATATATAATATTATTTAATAATATTATATAATTTATATTATATGAATATTTATATTAAATATGTTCTTTAAAACATAAGATCTATCTTATGCCAAGTACTCTTCAACATCTTCATAAATGAGGGGATAGAAGACAACACTATGCTGGGGGAAATAGTGAACACTTTAGATCGGGGGTGTCAAACTCAAGGCCCAGGGGCCAGGTACTTAGATCTGGCCTGTGGGGCCACCCTGGAAACAGCGAAGGACCGGCCCGTGGTGCCTCTACCAGCAAAAATGGAGCTCCTTTTTCAGTGGCAGAGGGTTGCAGGAGGCTGTGATGCTCGGGAGCCCGTTTTCACTAGCAGAGTGCTCAGGCCACCCTAGGTGCCCCCAATAGGAGTGACGTTGATCTGGCCACGGCCACCCTGGCCACACCCACCTTGGCCCCCCAAGGTCAAACACAATCCTGATGTGGCCCTCAATGAAATTGAGTTTGACTTTAGATGATAGACTCAAGATTCAGGAGGAGCCTGTCACTCTTGAACACTGGGCCCTATCTAACAAAATACAATTCAATGATGAGAAAAGAAAGGTAAGAAAAACCAAATGCACAGTTATAGAATAGGTAGTACCTGGCTTAACAGTAGTAACTGTGAGAGGGATTGTGCTGTTCTAGTACATTACCACTTAAGTATAAACCAGCAGTGTGCTGCAGCTACCAAAAAAACTAATGGAGTCCTAAATTATATCAACAGAAGGATAGTTTCAGGATCAAATGAAGTGATAGCATTACTTTATACTGCACTGGTGAGACCACATTTGGAATATTGTATCCAATTTTGGTCACCACAATAGAAAAAAGATGTTGAAACCCTAGAAAAAGTGCAGAGAAGAGTAACAAAGATGATAAGGGACCTGGAGGCTAAACCATTTGATGAATGATTGAGGAACTAGGTCTAGTCTAACAAAGAAAAGGACTAAGGATAATATGTTAACAGTTTTAATTTCTCCATTAACTTAATTTACTTTAACTTAATTATCCATTATCCTTGGGAGACAATGGTTCTGAATATAATCCAGTTTGATGCCATGTAAGGTTTATAGCATCATGAATTGCATGGGAAGCCTGTGAGGAGCCATTGCACCTCATAAAGTGTTACATGTGGAGAAGAAGAAATGCCTATAAGTCTCCACGCTGCTGCATTCTGGGCCACTTGAAACCTCCAGATGATTTCCCAGAGCAGCCTTTATATAGCAGGTTGCAATAATCTAATTCAATTAAAAAGGTAAAGGATAAAGGATAAAGGACTTCCTGCGGATTTTATTGCTAGTCATTGATAACTATAGGGGCCCATCTCCATTTAAATGGCTCATCGCCATTGAGCCAGTGCTGTCTGAAGACATTTCCACAGTCATGTGGTCATCATAATTTCCTGGGGTGTTGTTACCTTTCCACAGAAGTGGTACCTATTCATCTACTCTCATTTGCATGCTTTCAAACTGTAGATTGGCAGGAGTTGGGGTGAGGATGGGTGCTTATGCCATCGCATGGGTTATTCAATTCAATCAAACATGTATTCAAATGAAAATCATAATAGGAAATTTTGTGAGGTAGGAAAAATTAGCATGTTTCACATCAGCTAACCAAAGAGGTTTTCAAATCTTAGCTTTCTACTGGAATTTCCATCTTGGCTCTACTCTAAGAGAAGTGGCTAGATATATGGTAATAGGTTCCCAGCAATGTTTCAGCAAGTACAGATATTGATACTATAATAACAATTCTCAAAATAGCATAGAAGATATTTACTTTGTCTGGGTGGAATATGGAAACTAGATTATGACAGCTGTCTAGAACCCCCAAGGTAGGTGTTTCTGATGCAATATGCCATACAAAGAGGGATTTGGAGCGGGGGGAAATTAGTGGCTGGGTAAAGAGATGGTTCAGCAGAATAATTTGCAAGTGTTGGCTGGCTATTCCAGCACCAGAATTATAGGATTAAAATTTCACCAGGGGATAGATAAGCAAGGATAAACCCAAACACACAGGGTATCTGTGTATTTGGGCCATGCTAGTAAACAGCCAGGCCTGGAAAACATTTTAGAATGTTTCAGAACTTCTTTTAAATCTGTTTTAGTGGTACTTCTTTGTTACAAAGTAGTAGAAGATGCTAGTTTTTGTATACATCTTGTCATCATTCAATTGTCTCACTGGATACTCTGCTTCCTGCTTCAGAAAAGGCTTATAGCAGTTCCTTTGTGCTGGGATTTCAATAAACTTTGCCTGCAATGGGTTTGAAATGAAGTATGGCAAGCCAAGGTGCTACAGATCTCTTTAGGTGGTACAATAAAATACAGGACACAATAAAATGCAGCCGGCAAGGACAAGAGTCCTACACACACAGAATTTTGTCAACAAATTTTCCAAAAATGTTTTACAAGCAATTCATTTTCTAGCAAACTATATAAAAATGTTTTTAAAAATCAAGATTTTTTCAGCATAGCAAAGCTGAACATGGTCATAAGATCCACATTTACAATAGTTTTATCTGCAGTACAAAAAGAGATGTCAATTGAAGTGGTTCGGGAATAATGAGAGGCACAAGCAAGCAAGTGACAACAGCTCTTTAATATACAGTGAGACTTCAGCAAAAACTCAGAGGCTGCAGCCCTCCTTATATACAATCCTGGAGGGACTGTCAGCCAATCAGAAACGTAGGCAGGTTTGAAACTCCCACTTAAAAGTATCAATACAAACACCCCTCCCTTCCCAGAAAGCACTAATATTCAAAAATTTACATATGTACACACAAAATCTCGCAGGTGCCCAGGACGAGTTCTCGTTCTAGTTGACCTGCGCAGTTCAGTGTTTGGCAGGGCGTCGAGCTGGTCGGAGGGACTTTCTGTCGCTCCCGGCTCCGCCAATGGAACCTCCTGGATTTTGTCCGGGGCGTGGTTATCCCCGGTAGGGAGTGGCGACTCGCTGGGGCAGCGCTGGAACCAGGGCTTGTCAGCTAAGTATTCTCGCGAACCCGGGCTTGAGTTTAGCTGTTTTGGGAAAGTTGTTGTAGTTAGGTTCGGAGATGTCTAAGTTAATATTCGCCTCGCCGACTACCCTTTTTCTAAGTTGGTCTATGTGGCGCTTCCAGAATCTATCTACTCCTACGTCCACCGTGTACGATTTTGGGCCTGTTACACCCACTATGGTTCCTGCAACCCATAGAGGTCTGCTGGCATAATTGTGAGCGAACACCAGGGACCCAACCTGAAACTGTCTTAGGCCAGAGGTTTCTCCCTTGAAATTTTCATGCAAATAGTTAGGGTGAAGCCTGTCTAACACGCACCGAAGCTTCCTGCCCATGAGGAGCTCTGCTGGGCTTCTCCCTGTTGCTGTGCATGGTGTGGCGTGCTGGACTGCTAGGAATTGGTCTATCCTGGCCTGCCAGTCCCCGTTGTCTAGTCTGGACAGTGCCTCTTTGGCCGTTCTAACAAAACGTTCAGCCAATCTGTTAGAAGCCGGGTGGAACGGGGCCGATAGGGCATGGCGGATGCCCAGTCCGGCCAAGTAGCCCTCAAAAAGGGTTGCCGTGAATTGAGGGCCGTTATCAGATACCAGGGTATCTGGCAGGCCGTGGGTGGCAAACAGTTTCCTTAGGGCCTTGATTACTGCCTCAGCTGTTGTTGACGGCATTAAGATTATTTCGAGCCACTTTGAGTAGGCATCGACCACTATTAGAAACGTTTGCCTGTGAAAAGGACCGGCAAAATCAATGTGGATCCTCCCCCATGGCCCTTTTGGTTTCTCCCACTCACGGATGGGCGCTACTGGGGGATCGGGGCGAGACTCTTGGCATGGTCTGCACTTCCCCACCCACTCAGAGATAACTTGGTCCATGTTGGGCCACCAAACATAGCTGCGGGCTAAGCTTTTCATTCTAACAATGCCCGGATGCCCTTCGTGCAGCAATTCTAAGACCCGTGTTCTTAGTTTCGTTGGTACTACCACCCTGTCACCCCACAACAGACAACCCCCTTGCATAAACAGTTCATTTTTTTTTGTTCACATAACCTTGGTATTCCCCCCCGTCCGCTTTGACTGGCCACCCCTTCAGAACCCAACCCATCACAGTGCGAATGATTGGGTCTCTAGCTGAGGCTTTTGCCACCTCGCAAGAGGAGATAGGCCCCAGAGTTAAAGTGTCCAGCAGAAGGACGGAGGCTTCTGGTGTTGGGTTGGTCAGTAGGTCTGGTAGGGGGCAGCGGCTGAGGGCATCCACGTGGCCCAAGGTCCATCTGGGTCGATGGACAAGCTGATACGAATAGGCCGATAGAAAAATGGCCCATCTGGTCAAATGCGGGGAAAGAGCTGCGGGGGTGGGCCTATCACCTGCCAAAAGTCCTAGCAAGGGCCTGTGGTCAGTCACAAGTTCGAATTGTCAGCCATAGAGGTATTCGTGGAACTTTTTAACCCCCACAATTGCAGCCAGAGCCTCTCTGTCCAATTGACTATAGTTCCGCTCTGCGCTTGACAGGGTGCGAGAGTAGAATGCAATGGGCGCCTCTAGGCCATTCGGCAGTCTATGGCCTAGGACGGCACCAACTCCTACAGGGGAGGCATCACAAACCAATACAAGCGGTAGCGCTGCGTTGTACTGGATTTGGAAACTGTCTTCAGATAGAAGTCTTTTTACTGCCTCAAAAGCGGCAGCTTGTGGTTTTCCCCAGACCCATGGTACATTCTTCCCCAAAAGTTTGTGCAGGGGATCTGCAACGGTGGCCTTGTCCTTCAGGAACATTGAGTAAAAATTGAGGAGTCCAAGGAAGGCTTGGAGCTCCGCTTTAGTCTTGGGGGTAGGTGCGCTTTTAATAGCTCTCACCTTGCTTTCAGTAGGATGGATGCCTGTGCCATCCACCCTGTACCCCAGAAACTCTACAGAGGGAACAGCGATCATGCACTTGTTCTTTTTAAGTCTGAGTCCTGCTTCTCTAAAACGGGAAAGGACGTTCCTTACTCGGTCCCCTAGCTGACGTTCGTCCTGAGCGCTGACCAGAACATCATCAAAATAAGGCACCACCACCCCCCCCGGGAGCCCTTGCAAAAGGCGCTTCATGGTGCTTTGAAATAGGCCGGGTGCTACGCTCACCTCAAACTGGAGCCTGGTGCATTTGAATGCACCCCTATGAGTTACAATTGTTTGCGCCTCTGCCGTGGCATCGTCGACTGGTAATTGTTGATAGGCCTGAGCTAGGTCCAATTTGGCGAAAATTTTTCCGGGCCCCAGGGAGTGTAATAGATGATGCACGATTGGCACCGGATAGGTGCTCGGCTGCAAAGCCTTGTTGATCGTGCACTTATAGTCAGCGCAAATCCTAATTGAGCCATCAGATTTTACTGGGGTCACTGTGGGGGTCTCCCATTTCGCATGATCGACGGGGACTAACACCCCCTGTTTAATTAATTTGTCCAGTTCTGCATCGATCTTCGGTTTCAATGCAAACGGCACCCGTCTGGCTTTAAGTCTTATTTGGGCTATGTTGGGGTCTAGGTTTAGTGAAATAGGGGTCCCCACATACTTGCCCAACGTGTCCCCAAAGATGTCCTGGAACTCGGTCAGGAGACTGTCCTTTAGTAATGACTTGGACATCAGATGGACGCCGGTGAAGCCCATGCCGAGGGCTCGGAACCACCCCATGCCCAGAAGGCTAGGAAGCTGCTTCGTGATGATTGTCAGCGGCAGGTCTCTTTCGTAGTCTCCGTAGGTGACTCGGAATGTGCCCACACCTTCGAGGGGGACTCGGTTCCCCTGGTAGTCTAGGATGTGCAGTCTCTGCTTGGAGAGCTGGTCCTTCCGGAACGACGGCAGGAGGGTCTTTAGGGTCGCCCATGACATTATGGAGAGAGCTGATCCAGTGTCGATCTCCATCGAGCATGGCTTGCCGTTGATTTCGACCACCGTGCTGACTTTGTTCTCGATCGTTGTGCTGGCCTGGTCTATGTGTATGCTGCGGTCATCTCGCGGTTCAAATTCGCGCCGTTTTTTTGCGCCGCCTTCTCTCGTTGGCTGCTTCTGGCGCGTTGATTCTGGTTGGCTGCGGCGCTCATGTGGTTGATGTTTTCTGGGCAGAATGGCTCTACAGACTCGCGCCAAGTGCCCTTTTTTCTCGCAACGTCTGCAAATGGCCTCTCTGTATTTGCAGGACAGTCTATCATGGTGCCCGCCACAGCTGGGACAGCTTCGCCGGGGGCTGCCAGTGTCTTTTCTCTGGTGCTCCGTTCGGAAGACGTCCTCATCCAACTCAGACTCCGAGCTGGATCCGGCGTCTTCTCTGTGCACCGGGGCAGACTTGGGGCTGTCTTTGCTGGTCAGCGGACGCTGCAGCGTTTCTGCGGCTTTTGTGGAGGCTTCATGAGCCCTGGCCTCGTCTAGGGCTCCCACAAGCATCAAATCAGGCTTGTCGAGCAGGCACCATTGCAGCCTAATGTCCCGAACACCACAGATAAGTTGCTCAAGCAATGCATCGTCCAAGTCTCTATAGTCGCAATGGGTTGCGGCTTTTCTCAGGCTGGCCATGTACGTGCTGACCGGTTCTCCCTCTCGTTGAACGCGCTGTCTGAGTTGGTATCGTTGCACGAACTTGGAGGGGACGGGAGCGTAGTGAGCCCGGAGAGTTGCCATCAGGGTGTCCCAGGATACGGTTTGAACCGGCGTTGGCTCACACAGTGACTCGGCCATCTCGAACACGTCCGGTCCGCAGTGGCTTAGGAAGAGGGCTCTCTTTCGATTAGCGGAGAGACCCTGCATGTCGCTGGCTTCAAGCGAGCATTCGAACCTTGTTAGGTACGAGACCCATTTTTCGCGGGTTGGTTCAAAAGGCTTGGGCGGAACGTAGGCAGACATGTTCGGTATGCCTCCTGTGGTTTGCCTCATCGCCTAGCTGAAGCTCGTGGTCTCACTGGTTGGCTTCTTGTAGCCTCATCCCATCCTCCTCCCCAATGAAGTGGTTCGGGAATAACGAGAGGCACAAGCAAGCAAGTGACAACAGCTCTTTAATATACAGTGAGACTTCAGCAAAAACTCAGAGGCTGCAGCCCTCCTTATATACAATCCTGGAGGGACTGTCAGCCAATCAGAAACGTAGGCAGGTTTGTAACTCCCGCTTAAAAGTATCAATACATAACATCAATAGTTATCATATTCCATTCACCAATTGCAGAAGTGAGTGAGATTGTTTCAGGGCAACGTTTGGAAAATGGAGGAGACATTTATATAGCTTGTTCAGAACATTTGAGAAAATATAATTTCTGTCTGTCTGTCTGCTTCCCAAACCTGAAGCTAGAAATATCATACATGTATTTCTGTTATATCATGCTGTTTATATTTTGATGTTAAAATACTCTGAGGTTTATAATAATGAGACATGGCATGGAAATATATTGCATAAGGAATTTAGAGTAAGGAACTACACATGTGACCAAAGACAGTTTTTCAAATACATGATAAACACCTAGAAATGGATATTTGCCTCCTGGGAGTTTATTTTTAACAAATGTCATATGATGCATAAATGTGTTTCTATTCATTGCTGAGAGATCAGAAGAAAACCAACAGCCAGCCAGTAGTATCTCTCAATTTACTCCCCAGAAGTCAAGATCTGAATACAGATGCCCGCTGAGTCAAAATTAATTCCCTATATATACAAGCTACTTTTCACTTAAACTGTCATAATGTAATCCTAAACACACTAATCAGAGGGAAAGACCTAAGCAATTCCGTGGGTCTTCTTTCCAAAGAGATGTATGTGTTCATGCTTAATAGGTAACAAGTACACATTTGTTTGCAAACATAAATTCAGAGTTCTCTGTATACAGCATAGCTCATCTTTTATTTGCATATTCCATCTGTTTAGCAATGCAAGAATGATTAATACCCCAAAAATCATTTGTAGAACAGAAACTCTCATCTGTTACCTTCATTTTGTTCTGTATTGCAATCTAACACAAAGCTAAGAATCCTGAAAACCTGCCAATAATATTTTGCTGCCTCAGCACTGTTTATAATAATGTCTTGCATGTGATTATACACCAGAAAATGCACCATAAATACATATACCAGACAAGGATTTACTATGTAAAAGCAATCATGGTTTTATTTCTCCCTTCCTACATGAAAAGGAAGGAAGGAAGGAAGGAAGGAAGGAAGGAAGGAAGGAAGGAAGGAAGGAAGGAAGGAAGGAAGGAAGGAAGGAATCCATCTGCAATCAGGATCCATTACTACCCTGGAAGAGTAAACTGAGTGTCACTGAGAGAGACTTTAAATAATCCATCCAAGTAGAGAAGCAGTGGGGAAGGGAAACCTGGGAAAGAATGGGGAAATAACCAAGAATCTTTAAAAAGACGTGAGATAGTAGAATGATGTAAGGGATTTATGTTGGGAGGGGGGAAATAGAATAGAATAGAGTAGAATTTTTTATTGGCCAAGTGTGATTGGACAAACAAGGGAAGAAAGCTGAAACTGTGGCAGAGGGATGTGGAAGGATGAGGAGACCACGAAAAATACCATGGTAGAGCAGGTTCGTATTAACTATGGTTAAGGTTATATTTGAGTAAAGCTGTATGCTTAGTTCAGTTAGTACTGACTCAGAGCAGTGAAGTATTTTGGTTTTATCCCACTTTCTTCTGAATTCTTTGAACCCTTATTTGCTTGGGAGAACATAACATGGAACAAGATGGATTCTGAAGAAGGCAGGAAGAAGTCTGAGAAATGTAGATCAACTCAACTCTACAGATAAGTTAAACTTTGAAGGAAATGCAGCTGAAAATAGAAGAAGAGGTAACACATTGTAGTTAACTATGTTGTCCGGCTAGCAGCGCTGATGAATGAAGAATGAAAAATTACAGGTAGCCTTGCTTATACATGCTGCAGAAGGAGAAGGAGAAGGAGGGTTTAATGCCTTGTTTAATACTGTGGCTGGAGGAGAAGCAGATAAGCCAGGAATGTGTATGTTAAATGATACATTGGAAAGTTATCACATAAGAAAAAAGTTAGCACGGTGAAAGACATACATTTCAGAAGAAAAATTAGATGAGAAACAAAAGAACCACGAATAATTGACTTAGAGCAGTCCTCTGAATGGACTGTAAACAATTGTTCACTTTGGACAAATTTGCTTAAATAATTTGGACAATTACTGGTATGTTGAGTCCAGTTGAATTAGAAGAAGACTAGCTGCTTTACTTGTTTCCAGATGTAAAACTGAATATTTAGATATAGATATAGGAGCACAAACAAATGAATTTTACTTTAGTGTTTATTAATCTCTGTAAAATTTAATTATCAGATTAGTTATTTATTCTGGACAAACACTGCAACTGTTGGGGAAATGTGAACAGACTTTAAATCAAAGGATTTTATTTATCCTAACAAATATAGCCATTCATCTTCCAGAAGGACTGTAGGTGGCAAACAAAATAAAAATACAATATGTTAAAAACAGAATTTTAAACAATAAACTGAACTGAGGCCCCATTCCCATGCTAGCTCTATCAACATCTTGGCCCCAGTGCTTGGGAAAGGTCTTCACTGTTTTCCTGAAGGCCAACAGAGTCAGGGCCAAGCATATCTCCAGGGAAGCCTGTTCCATAAGGCAGGTGGCATGACAGAGAAGGCACACTTCTGTGGCCACACCAAGCAACACTGCTTCACCAAAGCATTATGAAGTTCAAGTGGTTGATTCTGAGGTTAAAATTGTTCTAAGAATGAAAGCAATAGCTAATTAAATCTAATACAGTACTGGCAAGAAACAATGACCTCATAGATGCTGTACACCTCCACTTGCACAATCACAATTCAACTGTTGTTAATAGAGTGGCTGTTTTTATCAGCTGCTATCTCAGTCAGAAAGAAAATATTTTTAATCTGATGCTGTTGACAGTTTTTACCAGTTCTTTTATCTTTATTTGATCTTTCAGAGAGGGTGTTCCTCTACTTTTATTTGTGTTCTCTCTCGCTCTCTCGCTCTCCCCCCCTCTCTCTATCCTCCTCCCCCTCTCTCTCCCTCTCCCCTCTCTCTCATATACATATTTGATTGGTTGTCAGAAGTCAACATACACCTACTGTAACTAAACATACACTCTTAACTAAAAGATGACTGTACCTCTAGCTTTAGAAATATATTTTGAAAAAATAGGTCAGGTCACAGTTCAATTATATTAAATCTGCATGTATCTCTAGGGGCTTGTACCTCAGGAAAAAGTATTACTGTGAGAACAAGAAAAAACTGAAAAAGTACTTAAATGAATAGAACAGGTGGCAATTATAAATTATAAATCAACCTTCAGAGTATGTAAATCCTATATTCATCATAGAAGGAAAAAAAATCAGGAAGTAAATTGATTGGACAGATCCATTATTTCCAAACAGTCTATACAGTGGTTGATTCTGTGCAGGCATTAGCATTTTTTTTTCCAGGTTAGGTATTGTTTCACTGCTAGTGAATTTACATACTGGTGTTGGTTGATGGCATGAAAGGAATAAATGAATGAATGGATGAATGAATGAATGAATAAATAAATAAATTTGGTGGACCTGGAGAAAGAAAATGGGTATGTTGACTTTCCCCTTGATTGTGAAAAGCACAGTATCATAGAGTATTTTGGTATGACTTCAAAGGCTTCAAAAGTAGGGTTAAAATGAAGAGCAAATCTGAATTAAAGCAGAACTTCTGCTCATTCATTCATTCATTCATTCAACCATTGTATAGACTGTTTGGAAATAATGGATCTGTCCAATCAATTTACTTCCTGATTTTTTTTTCTTCCATGATGATTATAGGATTTACATACTCTGAAGGTTGATTTATAATTGCCACCGGTTCTATTCATTTAAGTACTTTTTCAGTTTTTTCTTGTTCTCACAGTAATATTTTTTTCCTGAGTTACAAGTGAAAAAGTAGACTTGGGGTATACTTGGGGTGTCCATTGCTTGTATTTGTAAAACATGGTATAAAGAAGAGAAATTTGTCAGTTATCTAGAAAGCATGATGGGAGAAGAAAACATGAAAATGGTGCAGGAAATATCATTCAATGAAGCAGTGTTAAAACGGTATGCTCAGCAGCCTTCAGGCAGTGTTTATTTTTACTAATAGCAAACCACACGAAGACAACATTCAAAGCCAGTATTGGGGAGCTGCAGTGATTTTTATAAATGTCATGGTATTGTTAACAAGTGAACATTCAATGAAACACTGAGTGCACCTATGGAGGAGACAGACCCTTTCATTGATGATGCATGACTCATACTGTCCCAAATTTACAATGCTATGGAGACTGGTGCATTCTGGTTTTCAGTCCTCCCCCCCATCCCAAAGGTCAGACTCTTGAGCATAACAGATCAATAGTAGGAATAAAAATCAGCAAGGAGTGGATCTTGTGTTCTTTTTCTGCAAATGCCAATGCAACACTGTTGGCAAGACTCTTTGCCCAAGAATGCTGAGAGACATCATGCATCAATTGCCAGTCATATATTATAATTCACCAAATGCATGGTTTACGTCATCAAGATTGTCTCTTCAGTTTTTCTGTGCCAAAAATCAGAATGTATCAAAATGAGATGCTGAAAATATCATCTGAAAACATTGAGCAAAATCTTGATAATGCTCAATCAATCAACAAAAGCACAAGAAATGTGTGTATGTTTTTGCCTGAAAATATAACTTCAGTGATGCATCCCATGGACCAGGCGTCATTTTGGTAACTAAAAGACTTTATAGGAAGACATGTGATGACTGTGTTGGGGAATGAATCTGATAAAGAAAGAAACACAAGAGGGCATGTACTTCACAAAGCTTCAGGAACTATAATTTTGCTGCATTGAACAGCAGTCTGAATTATAATATTGGTTTATGACTGGAAAAAACTTAATATGGAAGAAGATATTCAGTCTAAGCAAACACATTTTGAAAATATCAACTACCCCAAAAGCATACAGAGAGCAGGAAAAGACTGTGCCCCACAATAAATGAAGGTAATCCTAGTTATTAGACAATGGCTGGGGTAAGATAGCCACAGAGGTGAGGAGGGAGAGGAGAAGAAGGAAGCCATGAGGACATGGAAGAAGAATTGCCAGTTCCCTAAATAAAATTGTTGTTGTTGAGATCCCATCACAAATAAATGCCGTAAAGATTTTGACAAAGGAGAGGCATTGGATTCATATTATTCTGCAGGTGCAATTCATTTAATTTTTTTTTTTTTATTTACCTCTCTTGGATACACCACTTTGGAACAGTTCTCTGCTCAGCATCTTTCTGGATACAATCAAAGAGGGCCCCAGATTGAGTTCCACAGGGAGACTGTTCCAAAGAACTGGTATTCCTATCAAGTAGCAGAGCCTTCTGGCCTCAGCTTTCTTTACCACCCCAGAATGAGACATTAGGAGCAGTTTGGGGCCAACTCTGGCTGGAGCAACCATATGTACCCAGGTGCAAAGCCATAAAGGGCTTTATAGATCAAATGCAGCACTTTAAATTGCATCCAGAAGCCAGTGCAGGACCTGCAGAAAAGTTGTGCTTCCAACAGCTGGTGCCAGATAACACATTGGCTGCTACATTGGGGACTAACCATAGGTGTAAAATTATTTTAAAAGCATCCCTAGGTGACACTCATGGCAGCAGTCTAACTGGGTGGCAATGAGGGCATCAGTCATGTAGTGAGTTCTCTTGCACAAGGTTACAACAGATACACCAACTGAAAGTGGACAAAACCTCAGGTAGCAGGACCAATGAGTCTAGAATCCTCATATTACAAATCTGCTTTTTCAGAGATGGCTGCCCCCGCCCCCGGAAATAGCAATGGCATCAAAGGAGGATCTTGACAGAAATAAATGCCTCCATCTTCTTTGACTTCAGCTTACCCTGTTCTATCCCAGCCAGATCCTAACAACATCCAAGCACTGAAAAAAGACATCAACAGCATCCCCTACTGTCCAAGGTTTCAAAGATAGAACTTTCAGAGACAAAGTTTCAGCATTAAAAGGGTTTTTTGCCAGAAAGAGAAAGAATGTTGTATGAAAAATAAAAACATATTGACTTCCGGTTTGTCTGCCTCCGGTGAAAGACGGTCCTTCTTTAAGGACTGCCAGCCCCGCCACCTGTAGAGCCGCTTCGAGTTCGAGAAGCGGCTTGAAAACTCCAAAATCTGAAGGATTTGAGGAGAAGAGTAAACAAGGCACAGGTCGAGCCCCTGTGAGCCCCCAGAAGATCGCTACTGGGGAGGAAACAGGCGCGGCTCCCTTTCAACTTGCTGAGACTCCGGACGGCGTGGGACGACTCTGCCTTCCGCAGAGCAAGCTGGCTGCAGCAAACATCCAAACTGAATGAAATTAACTTCAATAATTAGTGGAAAAAACAACCTGAACCTTTAAACCAAGAAACTGCAAGTATTATTTTTCTTGTGACTTCCTGACTTAAGTAAAAATCTGAGTGAGTGAAAGCAGCTTGAAAAAATGGCATCCAGCTCCAGCGTTAACAAGCTGAGAGTGAGAGTGGTCTTGTAAAGTAATTTCAACAAGCTACAAAGTTGTGCTGCTTGTAACAAGCAGGAACAGGAGAAGAGGGGAAAAATTCTTTTTAAAATAAGCCTGAGCTCGCTTCAGTTTAATTTTATCCCCAATTTGACTAAACCTGGGGGATTTTTTTAGAGGACTTTGTGGTGCTGGAAAAGGAAAAAGGATCTCCTTTTTCAGAAAACCTAATCTACGTGGCAGAATGGCTTCTAAGAACCAGGAAGGCAAGGCAGCAGGGGGGGATCCCCCACACACAAATCTGAACAGCAATTTCCTTCTGCTCAGCAGAGTCAGAAAAAAGATTTTGACTTTGAAAGTTTAAAAGAATTTATTACTCAGGCTCTGGATGATAATTTTCAAAAATCTCAACAGGAAATGGATGATAAATTTCAAAAATCACAACAGGAAATTAAGCAGGAAATTAATGAAATGAAAAAGCTGGTGCAAGAGAATTATGGCAAGGTGACTGATAAATTATCAAATGTGGTGTCTGGCCTGTCAGAAATTATTATTAAAGTGGACTCTAAATTGGAAGAATTTAAATCAGAAGTGAATGCCAAAATAAAGGATACTGATTTCAAAATTTTTGATGTGGATAATAAAATGCAGAGAGTCGAAAACAAAATTACAATGATGCAATTCCGGTCTATGGAATTCGCCATAAGAATTAGAGGTATTAAGGAGAATGATCGCCAAGACTTGAGACAGATTTGTGCTGATGCTTTGGCTGTGTTGTTAAAAATTAATTCTGAAGAGATTTTTTACAAAATAGACAAAATTTACAGAATGAACTCGTGGGTGGCCAGACAAAGACAACTGCCTAGAGATGTGGTGATATATTTTACAGATAGAAGAATGAGAAATGATATTTTGCAAAAATCTTTTCTTTCTTCTGTGCAAGTGGAGGGAGATCAAATTGGAATTTATAAAGAACTACCGCCTAAGATGTTGAAAGATAGAAAAGATTTTGGTTTCTTAGTAAATGATTTAAAAAAATTACAGATTCCATTTCGGTGGGATGCTCCAACTGGCATAATTTTGAAGTACAATGGAGAAAGATATTGATTGAATACTGTTGAAAAGGCGGAACACTTCTACTATACTGTTTTTAAAGAGAGATCACCATCTCCACGTACATCTACTGTGTTGGAGATAAAGGAGAGTGACAAGGAGAAGCAACCTCAGCAAGAGATGGAAGAGCAGCTTAAGCAGGTTGAATCAGAGCCAGTGGAAATGCAGGGTGCTACAGGAGGTTTTTTGGAGGAGCCTCTGTTAGAATCTTCTCCAATTTTGACTACAAGAGATGTGGCTTTGGACCTAGCTCGAATGGCTGTGCGCTGCGTGCAATCTCTAAACAACTCAAAGAAAAGCAACTACAGGAAAGAGCTAAGGCACAACAATATAAAAAAGGAGTCAAGAGTACCACACAAGAAAGTGAAGCCATGGGGGGAGCAAAGCCGAAGATTTCGGAAGATATCTGGCAATTCTGCTCGTCGCTTCAAAAAGGTATACATGACGGTTAAGTTTTTATCTTGGAATGTGAATGGATTGAACTCACCACAGAAAAGGAAGAAGATATTTACATACTTGAGACAATTTAATAATGATATAATTTGCTTACAAGAAACTCATGTCAGAACACAAGATCAAAAATATTTGATAAATTCAAAATTAGGAATACATTTCATAGCTTCAAATTCGGAAAAAAAGAATGGTGTGGTTATTTACATAAATAAAAGACTGTCAGCTAAAATTATAGAAGCAGATGAAGGTGGCAGGTTTATAGCAATTGAATTGCACACTGTTTATGGACAAATTCTTGTGATTGGAATTTATGCTTCTAATCAACAACAGGATCATTTTTATAAAATTTTGCACACCAAAATATTGCAATGGGATTACAGATCTATTTTAATCATGGGAGATTGGAATGGAGTAATTGATTCCAAATTAGGTAAAAAGAGTCTGGCGAAGTCAAGGATCAGACTACCACAAACCTTTTTTGATATGAAAGAAGATTTGGAATTAAAAGACATTTGGAGAATACATAATCCAAAAGACTTGGACTATACTTTTTTCTCTGATAGACATAGATCTTTTTCTAGGATTGATTTTATTTTATTATCAAATGATTTACTTGTTAAAACAAAAAGAACTAAGATTTTTCCAAGAACTCTATCCGACCATAGTCCAGTATGGATAGAAATTGAGACTGGAAAGACTGAGAGAAGATCATGGAGATTAAATGAAAATTTGTTTATATATGAAAAAATATAATAGAACTTAAAAAAAAGATTAAAGAATTTTTTGAAATAAACTTGAATAAGGGTACCCCAATTGAAATTGTGTGGGATGCGAGTAAAGCGTATATGAGAGGGGTACTCATTCATATGAATTCTAAACATAAATTGAATCGACAAAAAAAAAAGATCTGAACTGGAAGTAGAAATAAAGAATAAAGAACAGTTACTTATTAAAAATCCAACAGATGAAAGAATACGTGGTGCTATAAAATTTCTGAAAGACCAATTCCAAATGCTTATGGCGGAACAAGCGGCAACAAATTTACAATATGCGAAGCATAATACATTTTGTAATGCCAATAAACCGGGTCGATGGTTGGCCTATACATTAAGGAAGAAGCAGTGTATGCAGACTATTGATAGTATCGATATTGGAGGGAAAGAAATTTCTCAACAAACATTAATTAAAGAAGTCTTTGTAGATGATTACACCAAATTATATGCTAAAGATGACATGCAGAATGGACTTATAGAAAAATATTTAGAAAATAAAAGAGTTACAAAAATTACCAACCAACAAAAGGAAAGAATGAATCATCCTATAACAGTTGAGGAGATAATTGCGGCAATTAAACAATTGAAAACAGCTAAAGCTCCTGGAACGGATGGCTTGACTGCAGTGTATTATAAAACTTTGCAAGCAGAAATGGTGGAACAACTCAGAGACTTATTTTGTAATATACAACAAGGGGGTAAAATATCCTCATCATGGAAAACAGCTTACATTTCTTTGATACCAAAAGAACAAGTAGGTCCTAAAAAACCGGAGAACTATAGACCAATATCTCTTCTGAATAATGATTATAAAATTTATGCAAAAGTCTTAGCCAACAGGTTGATGCCAGTAATTCAAGAGGTGATTCATGATGATCAAGCGGGATTTATAGAGGGTAGATATATGAAGGACAATGTAAGGCAAGTTATAGATTTATTGGAATATCTTGAGAAGAATAAACAGATCCCTGCAGTGCTGGTTTTCTTGGATGCGGAGAAGGCCTTTGATAGAGTGGACTGGAATTTTCTATTAAAGACTTTAAAAAAGATGGACTTTGGGGATCAATTTATACAGGCGGTTTCAGCAATTTACCAAGAGCAAAAGGCACAGATTATTATTAATGGAAGTTTGACAACAGACTTTAATATTGAAAAAGGAACAAGACAAGGTTGTCCGTTATCCCCATTGTTATTTATTTTAACACTAGAAGTATTGTTGAATACAATACGGGACTCTAATGTCTTGAAAGGTATAGTGATAAGGCAAGAGGATTACAGAATAAGGGCATTTGCAGATGATCTGGTTGTTTACCCTAACACAGCTGATGGAATCAATAATCCAGATGAAAGACATTATAAAAGACTATGGCACAGTATCGGGATTTAGACTGATGATAGTTAAAAATATGACACAAGATCGAAAACACGAACTTGAAAGGAGGGCAGGTTTTGAGATTGTACCTAAGGTTAAATATCTAGGAGTTCAGGTTGCAGAATCAAATATGAAATTGTTTCAAAATAATTATGACGTGTTGTGGCGAGATATACAGAAAGATATGGAGACTTGGAAAAAACTGCAGCTGTCTTTACTTGGAAGAATAGCAGCAGTTAAGATGAATGTTTTGCCAAAATTTCTTTTTTTGTTTCAAATGATTCCGGTGCTTAAAAGTGATAAACAACTGAAAGAATGGCAAAGTGGAGTGAACAAGTTTGTCTGGAACGAGAAAAAACTGAGAGTGAAATTGAAAATTATTAAAGATGCTCCAGAAAGGGGAGGTCTTAAACTTCCAAACCTACAATTATATTATGAAGCAGCAGCTTTGACTCAAGCAAGTGATTGGTTTGGAAGGAAAAAGACTGGAATATTGAATATAGAAAGCTTTGATCTTGAATTTGGATGGCACGCTTACTTATTTTATGAAAACAAAGTGGATAAAGTATTTAAAAGCCATATACTTAGAGATTCCTTGATGAGAGTTTGGAAGAAGCACTGACTCAAATGGGATTACAAAATACCGCTATGGCTGGATCTTGGTCATACCATGTGGAATACAAATATAATGTCACTCGGGGGGGGGGGGTTTATATAAAGAGGTTCTCTTTACAGGTGCAGGCAGATGGCAACTGAAGACATTAGAGACACTGTTGGACGAAGGGATTAATTTAACTTGGCTACAGTATAATCAACTTCAATTGAGATGGAAAAAGGACCAAAAAATTGGTATTATGTTGCATGAGGAAGAACTGGTTAGACATATAAAAGAGAAAGGTCCAATGCATATTAAAAGGCTTTACAATGTTTTGCTAGAAAGGGATTCAGAAACTGAATTGGTTAAAGATTGTATGATTAAGTGGGCACAAAATTTTGCAGAACCAGTGATGTTGGAAACATGGGAAAAAATTTGGGTGCAGAATGTTAAATTTATACAGTCGCAGAATTTGAGGGAAAATTTTTATAAAATGTTTTACAGATGGCATTTAGATCCCAAGAAATTGTCGTGTATGTACCCTAATGTTCAGCCAAAATGTTGGAGATGTGATTGTTTAGATGCTACATATTATCATGTTTGGTGGACTTGTAAGAAAGTTAAGGCTTTTTGGATAAAAATTTGGTGGGTCATGCAGAATGTTTTGAAGAAAAAAAATCAATTTTCTCCACAATTGTTTTTACTGGGGATAGTTAAGGGTTTTACATTGGATGAAGCAAAGTTGATATCGTATATGATAATAGCAGCGAGATTATTGATAGGTAAATACTGGAAAAATGAAGCTTTGCCCACTATCGAGGAATGGACTTTGAAGATGGCCAGCTTTGCAGAGATGGCGAAGATTTCAGCATATCTAAAAGATCGCTCACAAGAGACTTATGAATGGGAATGGAAAAAGTGGATAGATTATGTTCAGAATAAATATCAGACTAGGAAGTATCAAATAGCTTTTCACTGAAAGTATTATATAAAAATAGAAATATTTGAATTTTGTGAAGATGGAAAATTATATGGGGGTTGGAGGGGTTCAGGTTTTATAAAAAGGGGATTTTGATGGGATTATATTCTGTGGAAGTCAGGGGGGAGAGGGGTTGGGGTGGGGGGCTTGGGGTGGGTTTGGGGGGGGGAAATGGGGTGAAAATGTAATTGTAAAACTTTTGCAATAAAAAAAAGAAAAATAAAAACATATTAAAATTAAGATAATTTAGCTATGTAAAACCAAATGTTTAAGAATCACACAATGACTGTATCAAAAGTTACATATTTGAATTGATTAAGAAAACAAACAAAATTATGAAGTTCATTTGGGTATTTTGAATTTTGTAAGAGAAGAGCTAAAGATGATGTTTAATGATTTGGTATGGATAGATATATTGCTGCATGTTTATTCTCAGATTTTTAGAAATACCTGGAATATCTGCATGAAATACTATTTGCCTGCAAGCAAGAACTGGTGGGACCACAAAATAGGCAATGTAATAGAAAATGAATAAGCTAAAGTGCTCTGTGAATATAGAGTTCAAGCAGACGGACAGATTAGATGCAATCCCAAAACAACTAGAGCACTACTTGAACACCATTGACATTTACAAAATCACCATCAGTCAATTGCAAAAAGCAGCTTAAATCTTACAACAATACCTTTAACACCATGAAGCAACCTCTGCCTGTCTCAGGTCCTTGGGAAGGACTAGATATGTTGATAAAAATGCCAAATGCAGTCTAAACATCTGAATGACTGCATGCCCAACAACAACAACAATAAACAATTTGTAGAAAAACATGTGATGCCTATAAAAGGAAAAATTTGAGCTATTTGAGTTTCAGAAGAGAAACGATCGCTTCATGGTCAAATTTAAAATTAAATAAATTCAAAATTTGTGGAATTTCTTATTTATTTTTTTTGATGTTATTATTTGTTTTATTGTATTTATTTGTGGAATTGTTATAATATCTAATTGGTGAAACTGTTACAATACCTTGCCATTTTATTTTTGTGGGTAATAGAACCCCTGAAGAATAATAAGCTTGCTTCAGAGGAATGTTGATCGTTTACTAGAGACTTCATACTTCTTCCTATTTTGTTTAGCCAAAGAGAATGATGGATAAAACTGTACACTCAGTGTTGTTGATGATATAAATATTTTAATCTTTTGGTTTATAAGTCACCAACTCATTTTTAACAGTGCAGCTTTTTCAAACATGCTCACCAATAACCACAATCTTGCTAAAGCATTAAGATGATCAAAAGAACACATTAGAATAATTGAAACTGAGACCAGAAAGATTATGATCGCTGTTTCCAAGTTTTACTTCTTTTAAAAGTAGAAGATAATGTGTACATAAATAAAATGGATGGTGGAGGCCTGATAATGTAATCAACTAGTATAAAACACCACAATTTTATTCAGTTCAAATTAATGATGGAATTATAGAGGTAAAAACGCAGTATTTCTTTCTTCTTCTTTTTTTGCAGATAAGGTGCAAAATTCAGGACTAAAGAAAGAAAAAAAGAAAACAAGTGATACAAGTGTGATAGAATTAATACAGGTCAGGATCTCAATATTAAATCCCTACAGACTTCAAAAAGCAAGCTGTGGGAAACTTCTAAGTTGAAAATAGATGGTTACAAGTCTGTGGAACTGTTTTTGTGATAAATGGCAAGCACACAATTATTTGTGTGTGTGGTTCAGCTGCCATTGACTGTGACCAGTAGATGATTTTGGTTACATCCTGACTGTATTTTGAAATATTTGAATGCTTCATATTTAAGCAGGGCAAAGGGATCAATGGGAAAGTTGAGGACAATGATATGGCCCAGAGAAAGCTACAGAAAGCAAAGAGGGAGAGAAGAGCCAGCGGCAGGTAGAGTCAAGTGAAGAAAGCCAAGGGTCAGGAAATGCAGAGAAGAACCATGGGGAAGAAGCTGAGTCAGTAAAGCAATGCAGGGAAGAAAGGACTGGCCTCAGGCTTTCTGTAGGCGTGACATGAGATCTCAGGAAGAGTGCATCTCTCTGAATGGGTCCCAAGAATCTGGCTTCAGGGTGTTTTTGTTTTTGTTTTTGTTTTTGTTTTGCAAATTACTAGAAATTTGTTTTGTTTTGCAAACTACTAGAAATTCAGGTAAATCATTTGCAATATAATGGCAAATTAGCTATTTCCAGGTTCTATCTATCTTTCTTTCTCTCTTTAAAAAGCGAACGGTTAGGAACACACTCTGATGCAAAGTATCACAACATGAAAATTAGTAACAAAATAAATAAATAATACCATTTTTGAGAATTTAATTACCCCAGTATATAACATTTTTCTAACTAAGAAACCTGTCCATTAATTAAACAATGCCCAAACATATAAATAGCATTCCATTAGTATACAAAAACACATTTTATTCACAATGGCACAAATGCATCAAAATATAAGACTACTGTAAAACATGCACACTTATGGAATGCTATTTATATGTTTGGGCATTGTTTAATTAATGGACAGGTTTCTTAGTTAGAAAAATGAGTTAGTTTGATGTTTTCTTAACAGCAAATTTGCTAATTCAAAATTTAAGCCTCCTCACCATGCAACATATTTTTCTTTCTAAACTGCCTATGAAATCTTCATGGTGTTTTGTCTCAAAAGACTAGACTGGGTTGGGCTTGAATCTTATATTTTATTAAATTCATTGGGAATTGTGACTCTAAAGAACATACAATAAATGATATTTATCAAGGGTACCTCAGAGAGACAGTGGCATTATCTCTCCAGTGTATACAGGTAGGTCAAATAATTGTGCAGTCAAACTGGTAGTGTTTGGCACAATATATGAAATATATAAGACCCAGGATCAACTGCCTCCTACCATCACCACCACTAATAATAAAAACAGTTTTGATCTAACCAGCAGAGCAAGGGAATACTTAATATTTTCCTGCATGAACTGTTTCCCCAATTCATAATCAGTTCCAGCTGCTCTTTCTACATAATGAAAATGTGTTTTTTTTTCTCCATCTTTTTGTCTGCAGGGGAACAAGCAGCGTGAGAAAGGCAATTTTGATTAGAAGATGGCTTGTGGATAAAACTATTTAGCATCTCTTATTTTTCTGCTGATGTTACCTTGGGAAAATTTGCAGCAGTTTTAACACCTTTGCTTTTACAGTTTAGCTTTCAATTTTTAAAACTTTGTATCCATCTGTTGTGGTTTATAAAACATGAGCAATCATTTATACAATTTACAACTAGGTGGCAGTAAAGAGCAACAGTTTCTATATCTCCTTGCTGCCCTCTTGTAGTCATCTAATTTTATGCATCTGATAAATGACAGTCTCTCCCTCTCCCTCCCTCCCCACCCACCCCACTTTTAACATTAAGTGGATATAAGCAATTCCTATAAAGATTTTATTTTTTTTTGCAGGATGATGGTGGTGGTAAGGGCTGCTGTAAAGAAAAATGGTTGTGTTGCATTTGTTGAAAGAATTGAAAAGAGAAAAGAGCAACTAACCTCAATATCAATATCTTGCAATTTCTGAATTGCTCATTGGAAAAAGAATTATTACGAAAATAGACATTACAGACCAATACAAATGCAACAAAACAAAACAAAAAATGATTGTGCCTCTCTTCTCTAGTGCTACTATCTTCTCCGTACACTGCCTCCATCCTTCGGTTCTGCCCATTATATGGGTAGCACTTTGAGAAAACTTTATGATTTAGGAAACAGGACACTAGAGGGGACTAAAGATTCTAAGTACTATAGAATGAAAAAAAAAATTACAAGCTAACTAGGGCTTATAAAATGACACTAAAATTCATAAGATAGGAGATATTAACTGAGATCTTTGAAGAATGGAGCCAGAAATTAGTAGCTACAATATCAATATTGTTAGTAATAATGTGTGATTCTATGGATAGATTATGTTAAAAATAAATTAATGAGGGAATGACAGATGTGTAAGAAAATTAGTCTGACAAGAAAGAGAAAGCACAGAAGTGGAATTATAAATGGCAGGCGAAGAGAATGAATTTGAAAAGGACCATTTATTATATATGTAAAAGAAATTGGCTGTTAGTTTAAAATTTTAAAGGGGAAATACAAATGACAAACCAAGAGAATGAATTGGATATTTTTTTTATTATATCTACAAAAGAGGCTTGTTAAACTCTTGAAGAAGTCTATACAATGGAATAAGGTACAATTGAAGAGAAATCAAATCTTATGACAATATTTGAATGAACTAAAAAGTAAGACTGTTAGAAGTAAAAGGAAGGAATATAAAGTTGATTTATTTGATCAAGGTTAAAACAAGACATTTACTAGTAAATTCTGGCAAACTTTTATGGATTTTTTTTGCTGATACCAAGATTGAAAAGTTGATGTTTTATGGATTTGCTTATAGATAAGGGGTGGGACATGGGGTGAAGAAATATCTGTAACCTTATAGAGGATGAAGAGTTACTAAATTCATTTTGTAATGAGGATTGGAAATAACTTTTTTGTTTATTTCTTTACCATATTTTTTTTCTTTTTCTTTTTTTTCTTGCACTTTTATTCTTTCTTACTGTTTTTCTTTCTTTGAGGTTAGTTTGTATTAATTTTTACTATGATAATCAAATTTTTAAATAAAAATTAAAATTATACAAAAATATTTATGGTTATTTTGTGCATATCCCTCCCTTCTCTATGGGCTGCCTTTAATTATTTTATTAAGTTACTTATTTGATGGGTAAAATTGGAGGAAGGATATGTTCAACTAAATTTTTAATATCTTCATTGATAATTGTAGGAGGAAGGGTCAGCTATCCTAGCCTTCCTTATTTTGCTGCCAAATGCTTGTGAATATTCAGTTCATGCATCCCCTCATCTTGTAATTCTTTTGATATGTTCTTACATCTTTACACAAGTAACACAATATACATATATTTTATCTGATATCCTCAAATAATACTTCATTTCAATTATACATAGGTTTTGTATTATTTCCTAAAATGCTTAGATGGATTAGCTGATATAATATTTCAGATAAAACAAATTTCTATTCCATCCCTTCATCATGTCTGCTTGCTTCACTGCAAAGAAGGAGTCATGATTGTTGCCTCCCTTTCCACTCATTCTGAGAAAAGATGAGAAGTGAGACTCTTGCATCTTCTTAATCAAATCCCTGAGTCACAGAGGTTATACATAAGCAGATTACTTTTGGCTCTCAAGTTTGATCAAATCACCCTGGTTCTTCACATGCACTGCTGTTCATAAGGATAACTATCCTGAACCTCCGTTTTATCAGAAAACAGCAAGGGCTCCTTATAAACTCTGGAATGTCTCTTCGGCAGCTATTTGGAACTGAAAGTTCCCCATTGACCTAATTATTAGTTTATTTTGAACCTCAGGTTTTTTTTCAGCACTGCAGGCCCTTAGTCAAGGCTGGATAATCCTTCATGAAAAGAACACTGATTCCCCTAGACATGCCACAGACAGGCAAGGGAGCTCTCTAAATCTTGTATGAGATCTCGTACAACTTCAGTTGGCCAAAACTGTTGATACACTGCTTTTTCTAAATTTGCTTCTCAAGGATTATCAGTATTCTTTTCACAGTGTTGATGTTCCTGATGAGGTTTGATGAGTATCGAACTCCTGCAGATTTTCCACTGGCGCACTGAAGAGCAACCCTCAAATCAGAGTTATGTCCTTCTGAGATGCATTCCTTCCTAAGGCCTGGTTATTACTTGTAATGAACTGAGAAGGATACATTGAAGCTGTGAGGAAACATAGGAAGGATATATAGGAAATGCTGACAGTGGATTGCAGACAGGGATGCCTACAATCAGGGTAGAAGCTTGGAAGCTGATGGTTAGTACTGGCTGAAGATCCCATTTTCCCTAACAGGCTTTCTGCTTCTAGTTGATGGTTTCTCTTCAAACTAAAAAGATACCATAGAATAAGAACTGCATCATATGGGATCTGAAGAGCATTTTCAATGTCTCAAGGTTATGAATAGTGACAATCAGTCACTATTGAAACATTATATAACATGGAGGATCAAGATGAAATCAACAGACTGTCACATAGCAACTCAACCAGGTTATTTGGAAATTGGCAAAACACTTAAATACTCTTAGCTTTGGATAATATATACAGGCAACCATCTTAAATAGATAACCTTGGATGGCTAACAAAAAACCCTATACACATATATACACATCCACACAACTTAAAACACAAAGTTGAAAATCATCCTAATGAACTCATAATACATTTATATTGGACCAATTAACAGTTTTCCAGTTCTCCTAGGGTTTGGAGGGCAGAGATCCTGGGATCCTGACCCAAGCAGAAAATTTGTCACTACATTCTGAAGACCTACAACCAATGAACACTAAGCACAGTGAGTGGGGTGGGGACTCTTCCAACAGACCCAATTCCACCCTCCTGCCTCTTACTGGAAGAAGTTAGTGGTTTTGTAGAGCTGTAGAAAACTTTGGGAGGAACACGGTGGCTCAGTGGTTAAGACGCTGAGCTTGTTGATCGAAAGGTCGGCAGTTCAGCAGTTCGAATCCCTAGTGCCACATAACAAGGTGAACTCCTGTTACTTGTCCCAGCTTCTGCCAACCTAGCAGTTCGAAAGCTCATAAAAAATGCAAGTAGAAAAATAGGGACCACCTTTGGTAGGAAGGTAACAGGGTTCCATGCACCTTTGGAGTTTAGTCATGCTGGCCACATGACCATGGAGACGTCTTCGGACAGCGCTGGCTCTTCGGCTTTGAAACATTCCCTAGAGTCAGGAATGACTAGCACATATGTGCGAGGGGAACCTTTACCTTTACCTTAGAATACTTTGAGACACCAGCTAGCCTTTGGGCTCCTTGTTTGCTATATGTAACCACAAACATCTTAGAGAATAATGCCCAGTTTAAGGAATCAAAATTATTTCTAAGTAAAAAGGCATTGGACTATCACACTGAGGTCTTAAAAGAATCCATGTTGGTGGTTTTCCTGACTCTGCAAAAAAGAAGCAGTACATTCTGCAAAATGGCAACTTGAAAAAGGTAACCTGGATTAATGGAATGTTTGCAGGAAAAGAATTAAACATCTCCCCTTTCCCTGCTGACATGACTATTGATAAATATTGCAGTCAGCAATGTCCAAAGTCAACTACGATGACACCCACATGACAACCCATGTATCATGACATATCATGCAAATGCCACCACATCTGCAAAAATACATAAATTGCTGCCTTTTCCTCTCTTGCTCCCTCCCCCCATCACTGCCTCCAATAGATGTCTATGACTGCAGCAATCTTCACATTCCTGACATTACTTTTTAGAGGATTTTGATCTTTTTTAAAAAAAGATCTTTCCCCAGATTTCTCACATCTTATCTAATTTAGATAAACTGTGGGTCAAAGCACCCATACACAGCATGCAGCTGATCTTTTGGGCTATACTACAAGGTAACTCCAATTTAAGATCACTTTCCACATATTCACCGAAGCACAGATAGAAAATCCTTTTGCCTCTGTCAAGCACTCACAATAGCTCACAACCTGGAAAGCAAGATTGTTGTACAGATTCTGAATAGGCATGATTACTTAAAAGGAAAAGGGGTCAGATTACAAAATCTTAGAAGCAGAATGTTTCCAGGCTCAGAGAATTGCATCACCTTCTCATGTGCCTCCAGACTCTTTTCATGGGCTCCAGAACAACACCTCAAATAAATAAATAGCAAATATCTATAAAGAATTGCCTTGAATCAGGAAATGGCTGACAAATAAATTTGATAAACAAATAAATAAAAATAAAAGAAATAAATACAGGGTTTCTTGCTTGAGCAGAGGGTCGAACTAGAAGTTCACGGTCCCTCCACTCTGTCATTCAGTATTCAGCCTTCAATTCTGGAGCCTGATTTTAGGGGACTGCAATGGATGTCTGGGCTAAAATGGGTGCCTTGAACCTTGCAGAGGTGTAGAACTTAACTATCCCAATTGCATAAAACTCTATTCTGTGCTATTCTGTTATTGGTAAGAGTTAAAAAAATAATTTTGTTTTGAACCATGAAAGGGAGAAAACATTACATGAGATTCAGATATGAAAGAGTTCATCGATCAATTCTAAACCTGCCAAGGTAGACAGAGACAAGCAAAGCCCAGGAAACATAATCTTTGAGCAACTAATCATTTATTTATTTATTTATTTATTTATTTATTTATTTATTTATTTATTTATTTATTTATTATATTTCTATACCGCCTTTCTCCCATAGGACTCAAGGCGGTGTACAGTCAAGAAAAATATAGACACACAAACATCATAAAATTGCTAATTAAAATTATTTCTTAGTTTGGTCAATTAAATAAAACCCAGAATTAGATAACATTTAAAAAAAATCATTCACATGTTCATATGTTTAGCCCCGCCTGTTAGAACATCAGGGTCTTGAGAGCACGGCAGAAAGCACGGAGATCAGGGATATTCCGTATCTCCGGGGGCAGTTCATTCCAAAGGGTTGGAGCCCTCACAGAGAAGGCCCTCCCTCTGGGAGTCGCCAGTCAGCATAATTTGACTGACGGTACCCTGAGTAGTCCCTCCCTGTGAGAACGAACTGGTCGGTGGGAGACTATTGGTGGCAAAAGACGGTCTCGTAGGTACCCAGGTCCTAAGCCATGGAGCGCTTTAAAGGTGATAACTAACACCTTGAATCATGAGCAGCAATGTTTCCCTCTTTCTTAAGGGAGTTTATAGAGAAGAGGGAGGTCTCTCTTTTTTGCCTCTACCACAAGGAATTTTTGTTTCTTATTTGTTAGATTTTTAAAATCCTGCCTTAATTATTTTTTTAAATAATTCAAGGCATTATTTATCTTATTAAATAATGATCTTATTATTTTATTATTTAGCAAATTTATCTATTTGCTACCTTCCTTCCTCCTTCTTCTTCATATTTTTCCCATAACAACAACCCTTTAAGATGGGCTGAGCTGAGAAAGAATGACTGGCCCAAAGTCACCCTAGTCACCCAAAAACTAGTCAGCTAGTTTTTCATGCCTAAGGCAGGACTAGAACTCACAGTGGTGAGATCGACCTATTTTTTCACCTTGGCTTCTATCAATTAAGAAATGTATCCTGATCCAGAAAATGGATGGAAAACCATTTCCATCCCATTCAGGGAAACTTGGCACTAGAGAGAAATTAGGGGTTTGGGGGGTGGGTTGCAATATGGATTGAATTGAATTGTTTCTTTGTATCATTGGTCCAATTTTATTCTACCAAGTTCGAAGAAGGTGGTATTACTGCCAGGAAGATTAGTGGTGAGTTAAAACCTGCAGAGCCTATGAGGTTTTCCTTTTTATCTCTCCCATTTTAACCTTCCATAAGCTCCTTAACTTAAATCTACATAAATAAACCACTTCTGTCTTTTGAAATCTGTAATCTCATTCTGATAGTGAATTTAGCCTATCTTGATCACTTTGCTAGGTACAAAAAGGAAAGCCAAAAGATGGAGGTAGAGTTCAACCTATTGCCACCTAGACTATTGCAATGCACTCTTACTGGGCTGCCCTTGAAGGTACAGTTGGTCCAGAATGAAGTGGCAATGGATAGTCAGGGGTGCATTTCAATACACCTGTGTAACACTTCCACTTTGCAAACTGCATTGACTCCCAGTAGGCTCAACTTTATCACTTGAAAAACCCTTCATGGTGCAGGAGTAGGTTAGTGCCTATCTGGTTATTTCTGCCCATGCCACACACTCCAGCAGAATGGCCACGATCCAGTGTTAGGGGCATGCCTTTTCTATCATAATACTTCACCTGTGGAATGACTATGAGAGTCAACTAGTCCCGACTAGGAAGGCTTTGAAGTCTTGGCTGTTCTCTCAAGTATTGGGACCAAGATGTTACATAAGTTTATCTTGGAAGGTGCAATATATGTTGGTGGAGGGGCCACAATGGCTCAGTGGCTAAAGATGCCGAGCTTGTCAGCTGGAAAGCTGACAGGCCTGGATTCAAGACCTGAAGGCTGAGCGATGGGGGTGAGTTCCTGTTACTTGCCCCAGCTCCTGCCCACCTAGCAGTTCGAAAGTATGAGAAGTATGTGAGTAGATAAATAGGTACCACTTCAGTGGGAAAGTAACAGCATTCCATGAACCTTGGTGTATAGTCAGGCTGCCACATGACCACAGAAGTGTCTTCAGACAATGCTAGTTCCCTCAGCTAAGAAACAGAGATGAGCATTGCCCCCTTGAGTCAGATTGGACATGGGAAATCTTTATATTTACCTTTATGTTGGTGTACCTCAGTTGCTTATTTGCAGTTGTTGGTTCCTGGCTGTTTTTGTTTCTGGGACACTACCCTGTTTCCCCCAAAATAAGACATCCCCTGATAATAAGCCCAATCAGGCGTTTGAGCGCATGGCAATAAGGCCAAGCACTTATTTCAGGGTTCAAAAAAATGTGACACCCACCCCCCGGGTTGGAAATACATTTCTTCTCAACCTTTCTTGGCAAGGACTGTAGAGACCTTTCTGTTTTCTCTCAATTAATGTGACATTCCCAGTTTGTTCTTTCGGATGATATGTGATCGAGGGTGAATTCTGGGTATGCCAGGGAAACATTCTTGCTGTCTTCAGATGCCTTCTATTCTTCTCTTTGAAAAGATCAGGAGAGAATAATGTGACAGTGCTTTGGTGCTCTTAAGCCTTTAGTTTTGATCAGCTAAAACCATAGTGCACACCACACACATTCTTACATAACGACAATATAAAAATATATTATGTAAACACAAGTAAGTAATAGAATGGGTAGTTCAATGATAAAAGCCTCTTCTCTGGGGATTCTAATTATATGCCTCCAAAATAAATCAAAGGCTTCAATGCCATTAATTGGCTTTAGTTCCCATAAAGAAAAAAAAAGACCCTGTTCTTGAAATTATATTAATGTGAGAAGTGATGAAATAATTACTCAAAACCATGCCTGAATTGCCATAAGACCACAGGATGTTGATAAATTAAATATATATGTTTGCTAATTTCTTAGTATGTACTCAAACGCTCACTTTAATATATATATATATATATATATATATATATATATATATATATATATATATATATATATATATATATATATATATATAAAAATATATTTTCTCTCAGGTTTTCGCGGGTGTTTGTATGTAGGTCTTTGGTTATTCGGGTCTTCTCCCACGTAAAATTGGAAGTGTCTTGGCGACATTTCGACGAAGTCTCATTCGTCATTTCTAACTCAATTTTGTCTTTGGGGTTCCTTAGGATGGTGGATATTTTTCGGTTTGTGCAGAATGCTGTCTTGATGTTGTGTTTGTGAAGGATTTTGCTTATTCTGTCTGTGGTGCCTTTTATGTATGGGAGGAGGGCTTTGCCATTTTCTTGTTCTCTGTCTTGGATTTTAGTGGGGGTTTCTTTTTGGATTAGGTTGGTGATCTTATTTCTTTGGAATCCATTGGATGTTAGTACGTTAGTGAGGGTGTGTTGTTCGGTTTTTAGGTGTTGTTCGTCAGCTAAGCGTTTTGTTCTGGAAATGAGTGTCTTGGCTACAGAGTTGATCTGGGCAGGGTGGTGGTGTGAGAGTGCGTGCAGATAGCGGTTTGTGTGTGTTTTCTTCTGGTAGATAATGTGTCCTAGGGAGCCATTGGATTTTCTGTAGACTAAGACATCCAGGAAGGGAAGTTGGTTGTTCGCTTCTGTTTCCATGGTGAACTGTATTTTGGGGTGTAGGCTGTTGAGGTGTGTGAGGAAGTTGTCCAGTTTTTCTTTCCCATGTGGCCAGATTATGATATGTCGTCCACATATCTCAGCCAGAGTTTGGGTTTGTGATCAGATTTTTCTAGAGCTTGGGTTTCAAAGTATTCCATATAGAGGTTGGCAATGACAGGTGAGAGGGGTGATCCCATGGGTGCTCCTTCTGTTTGTTTGTATTTCTGTCCATTATAGATGAAGTATGTGTTGGATAGGCAGTGGTTGGTCAGATCTAAGATGTGCTTGGGGGGGTTATATTTGTTTTGGATAACTGTCAAGGCTTCTTTGATTGGTACTTGGGTGAAGAGGGAAATTGAGTTAGAAAATCAAGGAGTATATGAAATCCCATGCACCGCCTGCCCCACCACATACATCGGACAAACCAACAGACGAATAAGTGCACGCATAGAAGAACACAAGAACTCAGTCAGAAAAGAGGAACCAACTTCTTCCCTGGTCCAAAACCTTAAAGCCACAGGACATGATATTGACTTTAAAAAGACCAGAACTATCGCCAAAACTGAACACTTTAATAACAGAATAATCAGAGAAGCCATCGAGATAGAAAAACGCCCACACAGCATGAACAAATGAGACGATACCTCCCGCCTACCAGCCATTTGGAAACCCGCCCTTATTGACAAACGAGTCCCTAACACGACGAATGACACCAGACCCACACTCACGAGAGCCACACAGGATGTCACCACCACACATCCACGCAGAAAGCAGACTCAAACCCACACTGATAATGAGCCACGACCAAGGACCAGAAGCCAGACCACAGCTGCATCATTAGCCACTTTAAACCGCTCCAATCCATACATGAAGCAGACTGACACCCACCATGAAGAGCTCGCACGGCCACAAACACGAAGCCAAACAACAACAATGCAGCTCACCAGCTCAAATCCCCCTGCAACTCAGACTAAGCTGAGCACAACCAAGCCCCCACCCAAACAGAACACACCCCCAGCCAATCAGAGCACAACCAACCCCCCATCCAATCAGAGCACAGCCAAGCCCCTAACCAATCAGAACACACCTCCACCCAATCAGAATACAGCCAAGTTCCCACCCAATCAGCTCACACCCCACTAGCAGTTAAAAGGAAGAGACAGCTGCGATCTCACATTGCTCCTGGAAGCACGAAGCCGAGAACACCAGCCTGAAGATGACGAATGAGACTTCATCGAAACGTCGCCAAGACACTTCCAATTTTACGTGGGAGAAGACCCGAATAACCAAAGACCTACATATATATATGATTTATATATATACAGAATAAGACACTTTAGACAACTGTATGAATGATTCTACAGTCTGAGGGCCCAGGCAGTGACTTCTGTTATCTGAATTTTCATTCTTCAGAGTAAAAATGAAGAAAAGGTAATTTCTATTTAAAGCTTTACACATTGGTCAAGTACCATCTGTCACCAGATTAAAATTAGAAAATCTCACACATCTGTCTTCTCTCATTTTAGTATGTGTGTTTTGTATGTGTGGAGGGAGAGAGAGAGGGAGAGAGGGAGAGAGAGAGAGAGAAAGAGAGAAAGAGAGAGAGAAGAAAAGGATTCTGGCAAGAAGAAACCTGCAATTCAGTAAAAAGCAAAATGCCTTTTTTTTTTTTTTGGCTCACCCAGCTATCAAGTATTGGTGACACATTGGTGACATAAGAGTGGTAAAAATGCCACAAATTCTTTGCTTGGTTTATAGATAGGCAGACCTAGACATGCACAAATATTCCACATTTTGGGAGTATAGTTTCACCCACATCTATCTGTCTCAGGAAAATGCATATTGATAAAGATGTTTGACACAAGAATATTTTATGACCTGAGAGAGAAGATGGTGTTATCGCAAGTTATCTGCTTAGAAATATCTGTCAAATGTGAGATACAAATGATTAAATGAATATTAGATTAGAAGTGTACAATGAAATGAATTGCAATAGTGGTGAATATCTGTAGCTCGGGTATAGGAGAAGGGAGAAGGTTCATTCTCCAAGCTTGTGGGCTGAGCTATCCAATATGTATAATTCAGACAGAACTGTTAAGCAAATACTTTGCTAGAACATAAAACACAGAATAACAGGGTTAGAAGGGACCTTAGAGCTGTTCTAATCCAGAGATCCTATAATATTCTGGACAAACTGTTATCTAATCTCTTCGTGAAAACCTCCAGTGATGGAGCACTCTCAACTCCAGAAGGCAAGCTGTTCTATCAATTAATTGTTCTCACTATTAGGAAATTTCTCTTTAACCCATTACTTCTTCTTCTGCCCTCAGTGCTTTGGAGAATAGGTCAACACACTGTTCTCTGTGACAGCCCTTCAAATACTGGAAGACAGGTATCATGTCACCCCCTAATCTTTCTCTTTGATAGAGTAGACATACCTTCTTCCCTTAACCATTCATCATATGTGTTAGATCGGCGCAGGAAAGGAAGACGTGACCAGCTCGTTACATTAGTAACCTTTATTGAGTACAAGAAACAGTAGCAAGACTGGCCGTGCGCTGCCGGAGCTCTCCTTATATTCGCTCCGGCAGACGCACCGCCCCCTGACAGGGATTCAAACTTTCCCGCCCGGTGGCTGGCAGCCAATCCGGGCGGATGTCCTTATAAGGACATAACACTCCTCCCCCCTAGTCCAAAAAAAACGTTCAGAGTTCGTCAATCAACGTGACGTAGTCCCGCAGGTACGTAGGACACCTAGGCACCCTACTTGACCTGCGCAGTCTCATTTCTTCCGTGTCCCCGCCCTGGACGGACGGGGTTCCTGTTGCTCCTGGCTCCCTCCCCGGAACCAGGCTCGGTTCGGCTGGCGAGTGTGCGGGGTCACCCTCAGCGCCTCCGGCCGGACCGCAGACCTTGGATGGCTGGTTCTGGTGGTCTTCCTCCTGGCCTGTGGATTTTTCGCCTCGGTGGTGCTGTTCGGTTCCGACCCGGGAAGAGCGTCTGAGTCTCAGTAGGACCCCGGCTGTCACTTGCTCTTCCTCGGTCTCCCGGTGGCTGCGGTTCTGCTGCGGCCCGGTTCGCTGTGGTCCGGAGGGTGGTTCGGGCCGGTGCCCTTGGGTCTGGTCTGCTCGCTGTGGGTGGTGTTGGCCCGGGTAGCGGTGTCCGACCTTGCAGGGGTGGCGCAGGTCTCCTCTGCCGGGCTGGCGTTGGCCTTCCCCGTCGGGTTGGTAGTGGTCGACCCGGTCGGGGTGTCGTTGAGGGGCTTCCTCCTCGGGCTGGTGGAGGTCTCCCCTGCCGGGGTGGCGCAGGCCTCCCTGGCCGGGTTGTTGTCGGCTTCCCCTTCCCCCTAGTCCCTGGTCTACCGCCTGTTGGTGGTTGGGGTCGTCGGGGTTGGGTTGTTGTTGCCGGTTTGTTTCTTGCATTGGGCGGGGGTCCCTCTCGCCGGGGAGTCGTGTGCCACCCTCGCCCATGTGCTGCGGTGTGCCCATCTGCGAAGGTCCCCGGTCTACTCGCCTTGCGTTGAGGTCTCCCCGGTAGGGCTGCCGTGGGTTGCCTTCACTGGTAGGGTGCGGTGCTTCCCTTCTGGGCAGGTCCCGGTCTACCTGCGGGCTGAGTCGGGGGTCCCTGGGCCTGCTGTGCCGGGTGCCCACCTGGTCGGGTTGGTGTTGCCATCCCCCGTGCGGTTGGCCCCGGTCTACCTCGCTGCACTGCCGACGTGACAGTGCCTGGTAGTGTGCTGGGCCGACCTCGTCGGGCTGGCGTTGCTCTGCCTCGCAGGGGTGTGGTAGGCCTACCTCGTCTGGGTGTTGTAGGCCTACCTCGCCGGGGTGTTGCAGGCCTGCCTCGTCGGGGTGTTGTAGGCCTACCTCGTCAGGCTGCTTTTCGTGTGCTCCCCCCCACCTTTTCCGGAGTTGGTCGATGTGACGTCTCACGACCTGTCCATCTTCCAACTCGACGGTGTAGGATTTGGGGCCGGTTGTGCTGGCAATCTTCCCCTTCAGCCACTTAGGAGAGCCGTTGAAATTCAGCGCGAAAACTGAATTTCCTTTGCTGAAGGCGCGAAGCGGGCGGCTGGCGGTTGCGGTCACTTCCGGGCTGTATTGGGGGTGCAGCCGGTCCAAGGGTGACCTCAACCTTCTGCCCATCAGGAGTTCGGCCGGGCTCTTGTGGGTGGTGGCATGCGGCGTGATGTGCTGGGTGAGGAGGAAGTTGTCGATGCGTTCTTGCCAGTCCCCCGGGCCCATCTTGGTGAGGGCTTCTTTTGTGAGTCGGACCATCCGTTCCGCTTGTCCGTTTCCGGCCGGCCTGTACGGGGCGGAGAGGGCATGGCGGATGCCCAGTCCTGCCAGGAAGGACTCCATGGCCAGGGATGTGAGCTGGGGGCCGTTGTCCGAGACCAGCACGTCCGGTAGTCCGTGTGTGGCAAACAGGCGGCGCAGGGCTCAGATCGTCGCTTCTGTTGTGGTAGATGCCATGGGTACCACCTCGAGCCACTTGGAGAAGGCATCTACCACGATGAGGAGGTGCCGCCCTTGCATCGGGCCCGCGAAGTCGATGTGGACCCTCGACCATGGGTTGCTGGGGGTCTCCCAGTTCGTGACTTCGGATTGTGGCGGTGCTGGGTGGACTTCTTGGCACGGGTCACATCTGGAGACCCATTGTTCAATGTCTCTGTCCAGTGAGGGCCACCAGACGTAACTCCGTGCCAGGGCCTTCATGCGGACGATGCCTGGGTGCCCGTTGTGCAGTGTCTCAAGCGTCCGCCGTTGCAGAGTGCTTGGGATCAGCACCCTGTCTCCCCATAGCAGACAGCCCTTAATGGTGGACAGCTCCTTCTGTTTCCTGGTGAACGGGCTGAACCTCTCTTCTGTCTGTTCCGATGGCCACCCCCTGAGGATCCAGGACTTTACTTGGCGGAGGGTGGGGTCTCTCTGGGTGTGTGCGGCCACATCTGCGGAGGAGACTGGACAGCAGGCGTCGTCATCTATGTGGAATAGATGGAGCGTGGGGGCTGGGTCTTCCACCGGTTTCTTCGATGGGCATCTACTGAGCGCGTCGGCGTTTCCTATGGCTGTGCCTGGCTGGTGCACGAGCCTATAGGAGTAGCCGGCCAGGAAGATGGCCCATCTCGTCATCCGCGGGGACATGAAGGTTGGGGTGGGTTGGTCGCCTGCGAGTAGTCCCAGGAGTGGCTTGTGGTCGGTGACTATGGTGAAGCGCCTTCCGTACAGGTATTCGTGGAAGCGCTTCACTCCTGCCACGATGGCCAGGGCTTCTTTGTCCAGCTGACTGTAGTTCCGCTCTGCGCCGGACATGGTTTTCGAGAAGTAGGCGATGGGGGCTTCCGTGCCATTGGGCAGCTCGTGGCTGAGGACTGCCCCCACCCCGTATGGCGACGCGTTGCAGGTCAGCTTGATGGGGAGCGTCTCGCTGTATTGGATGAGGACGCTTTTGGACGTCAGTAGTCCCTTGATGGCCCGGAACGCTGCTTCCTTTTCCTGGCCCCACTTCCAGGAAGCCGATTTCCCTAGCAGGCGGTGGAGTGGCTCAGCAACTGTGGCTTTCTGTTTTAAGAAAATGGCGTAGAAGTTGAGCAACCCAAGGAAAGCCTGAAGCTCCGTTTTGTTTTTTGGGCTTGGAGCTTCATGGATTGCTTCCACTTTTGATTTGGTGGGGTGGATGCCTGTGCTATCAATGAGGTAGCCCAGGAACTCGACTTCCTGTACTCCTATGATGCACTTGTCCCGCCTGACCCTCAAGCCCTTGGCCTTGAATCGCTGCAGGACAAGCCTGAGCCTTTCAAGGAGTTGAGCTCTTGAGTCACCGGAGACGAGCACATCGTCGAAGTAAGGCACCACCCCTGGAACGCCTTGGAGGAGGCGTTCCATCATGGATTGGAAGATGCCGGGGGCAGCGCTGACTCCAAATTGGAGCCGGTTACATTTGAATGCCCCCCTGTGCGTGACAATTGTTTGAGCCTCCGCCGTTTTTTCGTCCACTGGCAGTTGCTGGTAAGCCTGCGCCAGGTCCAGTTTCGCAAAAATTGATCCAGATCCCAGGGAATGCAGCAGGTGTTGCACCACTGGGACTGGGTATGCGCTCTGTGCCAACGCCTTGTTGATGGTACAACGGTAGTCAGCGCAGATGCGCACAGACCCATCATGCTTCAGTGGGGTCACAATGGGGGTCTCCCATGAAGCATGATCGATCGGTTCCAGGACGCCCTGGGCGATCAGCTTATCCAGCTGCTCATCTACTTTGGGCCGCAGGGCAAACGGAACTCGGCGGGGCTTGAGCCTAATTGGGGTGATTCCCTTGTCCAGATTGAAGGAGATTGGCCTCCCCACAAATTTCCCCAGCTTACCATCGAAGACTTCCTTGAACTCTTCGATGAGGTAGTCGAGTTCGTCCCTGCCAATTTGGTTGATGCCCTCGATTGAGAGCCCCAGTGGCTTGAACCACTCCACTCCTAGCAGGTTCGGTCGGCTGTCCCTTACGACGGTGATGGGAAGCTTGCCTTCGAACTGCTTGTAGGTGACCCGGATGTTGGCTCTTCCTAGCACTCCGATGGGGTTTCCCCCGAAGTCGACGAGCTTGGAGTGTAGTGGCTTCAGCTCTCGCTTGGTGATGCTGGGTTGCAGGCGCTTCAACTGCTGCCAGTCCATGATGGAGTAGACCGAGCCGGAGTCTACCTCCATTTTGCATGGTGCTCCTTCCACGTGGATGGTCACATGGAACTTGGTGGCACTGTCTGATGTCGTGTGAGCGATGGTCGTCTGGTGGACCGCTCCGCTCCGGGGAAATTCGTCGTCTCTGCGTCTGGGAGGGCCAGAGGACCGTTTGGATGACCTCTGGTAATCCTTCCGATTCTCGCGGGGACGGTGGCTGGAGGGCTCTGGGGCTGGTTCCTCGGCTCTGCAAGCTTCGGCGATGTGACCCCTTCTGTTGCAGCGTCGGCAGGTCGCATCTCTCCACTTGCAGGTTGCTCTGGCATGGTCCCCTCTGCAGCTGGCGCAGCGCTCCCCTTTGTAGTTCCGTTGGGCGGTTTCCCGCCTTGGGGGTCTGGATACCTTGTGGACGGTGGACTCTCCCTCCGACTCGGATCCAGCCGTGGAATCCTCTGTTGATGATTGCTCTGTGGAGCGAATCTTGTGGATTCCCTTGGCTCTGCTTACTGCGGCAGCTGCTTTCTCCGAGATTTCGGATGCGGTGGCTTCCTCCACCACATCCTTGAGCACGAGCTTCTTCCTGCTCAGGAATTTCTTTTGCAGGCCTCTGTCCCTCATGCCGAAGACCACGCGGTCAGCGATGGCATTGTCCACGTGGTCAAACTCACAGCTGGCTGTGATCTGGCGTAGGGCGGCCACGAATTCCTTGATCGTTTCACCCTCCTTCTGGTCCCGTTGGTGGAAGGTGAAACGGTTCGCCACCGGTGTTCCTGTTGGGGCATAGTGGTCCTCCAGGATCTGCAGCAGGTCTGTCCATGGCACTTCTTCGATGTCTCGTGGTGCTACGAGATCGATTGCCATGTCGAGGACCTCGGAGCCACAGTTGGCCAGGAAGATGCCCTTCTTCCGGTCATCATCGGCATCCCTGATGTTGTTGCCCCTCAGGTACTGCCGGAATTTCACTACGTAGGATTTCCACTTGTCCTTCCCTGGGCGGAAAGGAGCAAGGGCTGGCAAAGTGACTTCAGCGGATGCCATGCCTTTGGAAATGCCTACTGTAGTTCCCGGTGCCGGAGTCTTGTCTTGTTGGCTTGGTGCCGCGAGGTTCGTTCTTCTCTCAGTCCTTCGTCGCCAGTGTTAGATCGGCGCAGGAAAGGAAGACGTGACCAGCTCGTTACATTAGTAACCTTTATTGAGTACAAGAAACAGTAGCAAGACTGGCCGTGCGCTGCCGGAGCTCTCCTTATATTCGCTCCGGCAGACGCACCGCCCCCTGACAGGGATTCAAACTTTCCCGCCCGGTGGCTGGCAGCCAATCCGGGCGGATGTCCTTATAAGGACATAACAATATGGTTTAGCTCCAGACCCCTTATCATCTTTGTTGCTCTTCTCTGTAGAGAACTCTCTAGTTCTCTCAGCATCTTTTTTGTGTTGTGGTGACCAGAACACCACAACACAAGTGGATCAGTATTCTAAAATGGATGGTTCACTAATGCAATATAAAGCAGCACTATCGCTTCTTATGATCTTTATGCTAGCTGTCTCTTGATTCATCCTAGGACAGCATTGGTATTTTTGGGAGCTTCAGTACACAGGCTCATACTTAAGTGGTGGTCCACTAGGACATTTAGATCCCTTTCACAGTTACAACTGTTGAACCACCTATTCTATACCTGTGAATTTGATTTCCTGCCTAGGAGCAAGATTTTCCTTTTCTCGCCATTGGGCTGCATCTTTTTGGATAGTCAAGATCCTTCTGAATCTTGAGTCTATCTTCTACAGTGTAGAAGTAATCACCTCGTTCATTTCAAAGTGCTCAAAAATCCGCTGCTTGATGGTCATTTCCAGGATTTTCCCAGATATTGATGGCAGACTGATTTCTCTTGACTAGCCTTGATGTAGAAATGCTTTAGTGATTTGATTGTTTGAATATTGTGCCACATTAAACTAACTTGATAGACTTTCGATGCTCTTTTTGGAACCTCCTATAACTTGTAACTGTATTATGTTTTAGTAAAAGGAAAGATGCTTTTTTGCCTCATAGAATAATTTGAAGAAAAATACTGTGGATTTAAGTCCCTAAACAGACATATGTTCTCAGAGAAATTTGAAGGTGTGCTTCAAAAGCTCTAAATCCATCTGGCAGCTGGTAAAAATGGCATAACTAAAACAGAGACATATAAGAAGAAAATGTTTGAAAATAGAGAAATTTCTCAGTCAAGTACTCCTAGATATATATAGTCTGCAGTTTTAACAAGCCTGCCATTGCAAAAAACAAGACACATGACAAAAACATGTCTGTTCTATTCTATTGTTTTGTGAGAAAGAAAACTCAGACCACCGTTCAGTTTATTTAACAATGAAGCCCAATCATGACTGAGAGCTTTTCTGATTATAAAGAAAAAGGCAAGATGGTCTTTTTTTTTCTTGCAGAGAGAGACTTCCTTATTCACTCTGAACTGAATGCTTTGTCTGTGTCCCTTCAACCAACACTGACAGTGTCTTACAGAAAAAAAATTCTGAAATCTAGAATTGTTTGGTGACCAAGCAATATCTTGTCTAATGAAAATATCAGGTAGCAAAAACAACAGGAGTTCTGATTTTTGGGGGGTGTTTTGCTCTAGTCTCATCTCACAAAAAAGAAAAAAGAAATTAGGAGGAGGGAAGCAAAGAAATGAAAGAGCTTCTATTAAAGCTGTTAACAATGAAAAATTACCCTGCCAAAGTGAAGAACATCCATTATCCATACTATATAAGGAAGGATGAGTGTAAGTAAGCACTATGGCTAAGCATCCATTTGCAAATAGCCTCTAGCTATTTCCATATTGCTAGAAAGACAAGAGGTAGAGTAGTGAAGCCCACTGTCCAGAAATTCGGACCAGAAGAGGAAAATGGGATTTGAAGAACATTTGGGACATGGATAAACACCTCTTGGAACGCCTTTAAATCAGTTGTGATTTTTACCCCCTTGGATTGTGGCATAAGCTCAGTTTGTTTAAGAAGTGGCTGGCAGGAAAGCCACATGCTTCCTAAATCATCCTTTTGGCCTTCACATCTGGGTGCCTAAGTAGACCTAGTGTGTACTTTTCCAATTCGTGGGTATGACTAGTAGTTTGCTTTTGTTTTTAAGGAAAATGCAGTTTGGGACAACTCTATGATACTTAAGAGTGATATAGTAACACAGAGAAAGCCGAGAGTGCAGAAAAGTATCCAGGTTACAATTTCAGATAAATAATGGATGTTATTTTTTTCTAAATAGTGTATTATGTATTCCATTTATATAGGCAGAAATCCTATAGATATTTGTGAGCAAGTCCCATTAAGCTGAATATCTTTACTTCAGAGCCGATATATACAAATTTATATTGTTCCTGGTGCAGGTCTATGTGAATGGATTTTTTCATATCTTAGTCTTTTTATGAATTATAGAAATTGGCATCTGTCTTCAGGATTTTGCTCCTGTTCCAAGATGTCAATACAATTAATCTGAAAGTAGGTACTAGATGTATCTAGTAAATATATGTGTAGACAATGCAGAAATTGGCATTTTTTCATAGTAAGGATTATATTTAACTGTAACGCTTGTTTTTCAAGTATATTATTTTATAATTCTATTTTATTCCATTTACACCCTGCCTCTCCTCTAATACTTGAAAGTTTCTTGATATTAACTTTCCCCAATTGCCTGAGTAAAGCTAGCATGAGGGCAGAAACTGGCCTAAAGCCAACTTTGAAGAATACAGTTCCCAATCCATATGAGACAGCAAATACCTTGGACCTGCTCAATATTTCCTGCCCTTTTAAACTGATTTGTGTGGAAATTAGTCCTTTGGTGTAGATATGTTCACATGAGATTTTAACAAGGTCTGTTAAAGATCTAGGATGTCATGTAAATTTAGTAACCTGATTAATTCTAAGTTGCCTTGTGATCTAGACTATCTGAAAATACACAAGGTTAATTGTATATTAATTCCCTTAACCAGGTCAGGTCATCTAAACCTAAAAGAGGGGATTAACTTCTCTATTCCATTTCAGAACCACACAAATAAGAGTTTAGTTTAACTCCACAAAAACAGAACCATTCTAGATACCCCATTTTCACTTTTGGGTTTTTATACATTTGCCCCATCCTTCACTGCTGTTGGCTGGCAGGTTTTATGACTCAAAGAAGTCAAACCAGATAAAAATGCAGACTTTGAAATGGAATGATAAAATATTACACTTCATCCAGATCAGGAGAGCAATATTGAGGATTAACATTATGATGCAACCAGAATTATTTCTATTGGGTTTTATGGACATTGAACTAGAAAAGAAACATGGAAAAGTATTTCATAGCTAGTCCTTAACTTACAATCATAATCAGGACCAGAATTTCCATCACTAAGCAAGGCAACTGTTAAGCAAGTTGCACTCAAATTTTTGCCATGCTTAAGCAAATCACTGTAATTATTAAACGAATTGTTTGATTGTTAAGCGAATCTAGGTTCCCCCATTGACTTTGCTTGTTGGAAACTGGCTGGAAAGGTTGCAAATAGTGATCGTGTGACCCCAGGATGCTGCAACCATTGTAAATACATGGCAGTTGCTAAGCACCCTAATTTTGATCCCTTGACGGTAGGGATACTGCAGTAGTCAAAAATGTGTGGACTGGTTAAGTCACATTTTTCAGTGCCATTGTAATTTTAAATGGTCACTAAATTAATGATTTAAATTGAGGATTATCTGTACATGTATGGTAACTGTGGCATCTTTGTATGCACAAAGATGCACAAAGATGAAAAAATAATGAAATACCAACTATAAAAGATTTGAATATAAAATTGATGGAATTTGTGAAAATAGCAAAGCTGACCACTTTGGTCAGGAAAAAATTTGGTCTTTGGTCTTTCAAAAAATTTTTTTGAAAGACTTCCCTGAGCTTATTGTTGAAAGAAGAAAAATCTGAATTAATTTGTGGATTTGGGGACTTTACAAAGAGTTAAAGAGGGAGGAGAAAGGATAAAATGGAAATTATTCAATAGAAAGGCAGGCAGAAGTCATAATACTATATTTTCTTTTTTCATCTCTTTCCCCCCTTTTCCTGTCTTTTCTTCAAGTTTTAATACATTTTTCTATGTACTAGTTCTAATAAAGTAAAAATAATAAAACAACAACAACAAAAACCCAAATCAGAAGAGTAGACCTGCTTCTATGTTTGCTTGGCTGCAAGGGTTATTTGGCCCTGATCGATGCTGACAAATTATTTTTTCTATGGGGTGGATAAAGCAATATAGTGATTCATTTTAGAGGCTCCCTCTTCCTGAATGATTTTCCCCTTTAGAATCTATATCATTAGTAGAAATTACCACCAAAAGAAAGAAAATATCATGAAATAATCCTGGTAATGATCAGCAAAGCAAAAATAACAATAACAACAGCCAATGAAACAGCTAAAACCTTGTGAGGAGAATTGCTGCCTAGAAGGAAGATTTGTGGTGGTTCTTCAGATGTAAAGGCTAAAAGATACTTCAGAACATATGAGAGTATGGCCAATAGTAAGGGATGTTGAGGGTTGGGCTTCCACCATTTCTACAAAGCTACAGGTTGCCCATCACTTTCAAGCTCTAATTTGTCTGCCTGTTGGAGGAACAGAAAACTGGTGATGGAAAAGGCGAAGAATGCAAAAATGGCTGCTGGCTTGTGTTTTTCTTTGTGCTAGAATCCTGCTGTTTCACATGTTTGTACAACTACAACATGCAATCTAATTTTCTCTTCAATCCTCTATATTGGGGTTAAGAGCTTAAACTGAATTAATTAGTTGCAGTACTGTTCTTATTATCGCTGCTGCTCTTCTGAAACCATCATTAGCTCATTCAAATGTCATTGTATATCACACAATGTCTTCTCTCTTTGTGAAAAAGTTGCAACCTGCTTGGTGTGCAGTCATGAAAACACATGAAGGAAATTGCTTTTGTGAAATGTTATGGCTTTAATTAGTAGGAATTGTCTATTTTCCATTAACATTCATTCTCATGGATGGGAATAGGCAAACTGTAAAATTGCTTTCATCTGGGGTTTTTTTTATAAAGGGTATTTTCTAAGTCTATCAACTGATTAAAGACCTTTTAGTTGATTAACTCTCTGGCTTTTAACCAATTAATCAATTGATTGATTAAACTTGCATACATTTACATATTGCTTTGCTTCCACAAAGGTATTTCTTCTTCTTTTTTTAAAGAAGTCTGCGTAAAGGTTCTATTACCACTATTCAGAAAAATAAAGGTTGTTGCTCCATATTTTTTTCATTAAACTTATGAAAATGACAGCATTTGGCACCTGCTACTTAGAGTCTAAATGTCATATAGCATGTAAACAGGGCAAAAAATAACTTGGAGTAGGAAGAGACTAAAACAGTACTGGATAAAAAAAATTTGTTTTGTTTTCCCCCATTGCTATTATCTCCATCCTACTCCCTACTCCCCGTCTTATTTTATTTTATTTATTTAAAACATGGGACATCCATCACAAATGTCCACAAATGTCTCATCTCCTTAGACTCTGAGATTGCTAAAATTGAGTCTTCTAATGTTTAGCTGCTTTTTCCTATCATAATTTTGAATTCATTACTACATTGATCCTATTAAGGTTATGAGATGATGAGCATAATTTGCTGTTGCTATCAGCAAGGCTCAGCACTCTTTCATTTTTAGCTGCTTTCTTGATTGTGCTGCAAATTTCTTTCCTCTAGCACATGTATTCCTAGAGGCAGAAAGTCATATTCCATAAGACTGGTTCACTTGACTGATCTAACTGAAATATCTTTTTCTAATCTGGTGACCAGAGCTTTCGTCAGTCAAGGTTACACAGACATGGGCAAATGACAGATGACAAGTTTGTCCCTGGATCTATGCTGACAACCCTGCTAAAGGACATAATGAGATTACCCCATCAGGAGAACCATATGCTTACTCATCCTAGATTGTGGAAAGGCTGTCATGTGTCAACAATGTCCTACTACAAATGACATTGCACAAACTGTCCAGTCTCTATGAAAAACAGTGAGTGCACATAAATGTGGTAACAGAAACCAGTGGAGAACCTTTTAACTCCCGGTGGTGTCTTTTCTCTGACTTAAAGAAAAGCAGAGAACAATTTTATCATTAAACAGCTGAACTGAACTTCATTAGAACATTTAATGCTATTTTTTACATACTAAACCAAGAGGAGACTAAACTATACAGTATATATTAACTAAGTTATTCAGTGTAAGAATGGCTGTATCACATCTTCATCTTGTTGGGTCATTTGTAAAGCTGTTTTGTCTCTCACCTCTCCTTTTACATTTCTCTGCTTTCCCTTCTCTTCGCCCTTCAACAAGAGCTTTTCTTCACCAATACGTGCATGCATGCATACATACGTAATATTTTAACATTTTGTTGCTTCTTTAATACATAATTTTATGCTCTATTGCCATTACTATTTTGCCCTCATGTTTATCTTGTCTGTTATTTGATTCTTAAGTTGATGTCTTAGTTTTACAATATTATATAACAATTTTAATAATCTGTTTTAACTGTTCACCATTCTGAACACTCTTGCGATCAGATGATATAAAAGAAAGGGCAGCATTGAAGCTTTAGATGGATAGACTTATGATTAGGAAATATCTATTTCATTGAAATAAATTTAAACCTCAAGGGCTAAATTAATTGCACTCTAATGTAATGAAGGAATTTGCTTTATATATTAGCTTTGAGAAACCCTGCCTCTTTCTTCGAAACATGGTAAAAAGAGCCAGAAATCTGCAGAGCAGTGAACCTCATATTCATAGCTAGAAAGATTCTAGAACAGGTCCTAAAAGCCATCTCTTTGTAAGCCCATCAAAACAGTCACTGCCCTCAATGCCTACTGCCAACTGGTGTTGTCTTGATTGTTCATGTACTCCGTGTGACAAATAAACCAGACCCCCACCCCACCCCTTTCTTCAACTTGTCTTGCTACTCCCCCAGCTTTCTTTTACACTGCTGAGTGCTGTCTGGACTATTTCTAGTCACTTCTTTCCTTTGGTGGTTATTTCCAAAAATATTTTGCAAATAGCTGAATCCCATAGCCAGGTTCATTTTGCTCCTTAATATTTCTTGTAGTAACAATGTTATCTTCTAGAATCAGACAACTCCCTTTGCTTTCTTCTTAGGAAAATAATCTTTAATCACTTCTTTAACATAAGATTGGTCTGAAATATAAAGTATTTTCTAAAGAAGCTTGTGGATTAGATCTTTCCTTCTACTTTGTTATCTAGATCCAGAATAGCTATATAGCACACAAGAAAGCTTGTATTAGATATTACTTAACATATGAAAGCATGCAAACAGACATATCAGATATACTTGTTTGCTGCTATATGACAACACAGCTGATATCCCCCTTCATCAGAATGAGTATCAAGCAAGAGTTAAACACACTCCCGTGAACCAGTTTTAATCTCGTTCCCTACTGCCATCTATCAATGGCCATTGCTGAGGCCAGCAGAGGGAAAAGTTCTTTTCTTCAATTTGGCCATCTTCCCTTTTCTTTTCTGTATGTCATCAGTTGGTAAGAAGAACAACTTGCAAATAAAGTACAGCAAGAGGAGTATGGTCTGTCATCACTGCATGTCATCCTGAATCCTTCCTCTTCTATCCCATTCTGTTCACAACCAAAGCTAAGTAAAATGATGGTGTCTCCAAAGAGCTGAGTCACAAGAATCATTTTTACTTAGGATTTCTTTCTCTTTGTATTCTCTATATAGGCAGACTGCTAATTTCAAGAATTCTTCCCTGCTCTACTCAGAGGGCAATTGGGGTGAGATGAAGCAAAGATTGTCAGTCTACTGTCTTACTATTTTAACTAAGGGTCAAACCTGTGATGGTTATCAAATTAAAGTATTTACTAATGTACCACCACCTAAGTAGTTTAGATTATTGTGCAGTTCTGAGAGTATATTAGCACAACCATGTGTTTAGAGGAACAATTTGAAAATGGTAGATAAGATTAACCAGTGACCAGAGGGGAGAGGATATTTATACATTGGCTTGCAGCCATTGGTCCGATATTACCCAATATTTGTTATTTGACTGTGCTTTCAACATAATGGGTGAAAAAATATAGCAAATCTTGTGATCATCCTTGGATGCTGTCACTGGAAAACAGTGATACAATTAAGGATGACTTAAGCCTGCCTCATATATGGATGGGGTCAAGATGAAGAAAACATGGGGATATGGCAGGAACAATATTGCCAGACTATGCATGCTCCATAATTAAGTGCAAATGGGGGAAAATCACCAGAAAAAAAAAATGATGTGCTATGTATACTAGCCTTCAACAAGCTGCAGCTGTTTTAGAGAATTATTGGCCAATCTCCAATTTCCACTTTAGGAGGAAGTTTACTGAGAAGATGGTGGGCCTGCAGCTGGGTAGGATCCTGAATGTACAGAATTAGTTTCAAGCTTGTGTCTAGAACTGACTTGTGACAGGACTGAGATGGGACCTCTTGCTCAGTGGCCTTTGACACCATCAATCATATATTCTTCTGTGCCCCTTGTTGGGGCTGGGAAAGCTATTTTATAGTGTCTTTCCTTTCTGAACAGGCAATTCCTAGTGGCAAAGAATGTGGGGTGCCATGTGGCTCAATTCTCTTACCGCTCCTATGTAACATCTACATGAAACCATTGAGGAAGGCCATTCATCAGTAAAGAAACAATCATCATCAGTATCTTGACCCAGGCAACATAAGGGAAGTGACTGAGATTTTGTTCCAGTGTCTGGAAGTTGATAGTGATTGGATGAGAGGAGTTTGAATCTCAATGTGATGGAGGGACTCTGATTTCAAAAGTCAACCAATTCCAGAAATGTTTCATCTTGGCCCTGGATGGCCTTACAATTCCCCATATTGAAATAGTTTGTAATGGGGTTTCTTCACCAATAAGAACAATTTCAGGTTCAGGGGGCTATGCTCACAGTGACTGGTTCTTTAGTCACTTTTTGATTGCACTATTATCACACATTTGGAAACTATAGCTAGTGTAAAATGAAATGGCTTAAATAACTAGGTTCATCACAGAGAGGAGAGGAGAGGAGAGGAGAGGAGAGGAGAGGAGAGGAGAGGAGAGGAGAGGAGAAGAGAAGAGAAGAGAAGAGAAGAGAAGAGAAGAGAAGAGAAGAGAAGAGAAGAGAAGAGAAGAGAAGAGAAGAGAAGAGAAGAGAAGAGAAGAGAAGAGAAGAGAAGGAACTGGGCGGGGGGATCACAAAATACAATGAACCTGGAAATAGAACAATTGTGGCAAAGAAAAGGAAAGATATACCAATAGTGCTAGGCACTTTGGATGCAATCTCAAAACAACTGGAGCACCACTTGAACACCATCAGCATTGACAAAAATCACCATCAGTCAATTGCCAAAAGCAGCTTTACTTGGAACAGCAACGTTTTGCGACCATACTTTTAACACCATGAAACCACAACATTTGCCTATCCCAAATCCTTGACAAGGATTCAGTAGGTGGATTCAAATGCCAAATCCACTCTAAACATCTGGCTGACTATGTGACCACCCATAATTTATTAAATTTATATGCTGCCCAACTGCCAGCAGCTAATAAATAATACCTTGATTTCAGTAAAGCATAGATAAAGATTCCTTACCAATGGTTTCTCATCAAACTGATGCTTGTATAAATAGGGTGCCACAATGCTCCGCTTTAAACTTCTATTTGTTAATATTTTTATAGAAAACTTAGATAAAGAGATGAAGAGAATGCATATAAGTTTTCCAGAAAAATCACTGAGATAGTTAATGCTATGAAAATCAAGAATGACATTTAGAAAAATCTTGAAGGGTTTGAAAATGAGTTAAACATAACAGAATGAAATTTAACAAAGAAAAATATAATGTTCTGCAACTAGGGGGCTAGAAACCAAAGACTGAAGGAAATTCGTGATGTTTGGCCTTGAAATGACTGAAGTGGGATATGAAACCAAATGCACAGATATAGAATAGGAAGTACCTGGCTCAACAGGAGTAACTGTGAGAGGGATCTAAGTGTCCTAGTAGACCACCACTTAGGTATGTGTCAGCAGTGTGGATCAGCTGCCACAAAAGCCAACACGGTCCTAGGCTACATCCGCAGAGAGTAGTATCAAGATCACAAGAAGTGATAGTACTGCTTTATACTGCATTAATAAGGCTGCACCTGGAATATTGCATCCAATTCTGGTAACCACAATACAAAAAGGGTGCTAAGGCCCTAGAAAGAATGCAGAGAAGAGCAACAAAGATTATAAGGGGTCTGGAGGCTATGATGAACAGCTAAGGAAACCAGGCATGTGTAGCCTAATTGAGAGAAGGATTAGGGGTGACATGATAGCTGTCTTCCAGTACTTCAAGGGCAGTTACAGAGAAAAGTGGGCAGATGTATTCACCACAGCATCTGCAGCAGGTCAAGAAGCAATGGGTGAAAGCTTGTTAAAGAGAGATCCATCCTAGAACTAAAGAAGAATTTCCTGACAATGAGAATAATTAGTCAATGAAACAGCTGGCCTCCTGCAGTTGTGGGTGCCCCATCACTGGAGGTCCTCAAGAAAATATTGTTTTATCTGGAATAGTATAAGGACTCCTTCCTTGGGCAGAGTTGGACTAAAGATCTCCAAGGACCTTTCAGCCTTATTAGCTATGCTATGCTATTCTATGGTATGCTATGTGCTATGATCACAGCTTAATTTCCTTGCATGCATCTGATTAACCAACTGCGATACATAAAGATTTATGCAATCAGAAATTAATTGTGGCAAGAAGGCTTTTTTCATTATATAAATTAATCAAGTCAAGGTATTAATTTATCACCCTCCCTCTCTTTTTAACAATTCACAATCTAGCTTTTAGGACAGTTCTTTCCAAGATAGTGTCATGGCCCCATCAGAGTCCGCGGAGGGTGAGCTGGAGCTGGGGCCGAAGAAGGTCGAGGAGGCAGCCTTCTTGGCTCCAGAGGAACATGGGGAGGAGCAGGACAAGGCAGCCTTGGATCCTTCGGGCCTGGGATGGCTTGCCAGCAGGGAAGAATGGGGGTAGGATGACCGAGAGGGGGAAATAGAGGGCAGACAGTGGAGATGAGGAGCGACGGAGCTCAGGTGATGAGCAAGATCCCTCCTGATCCCTGAACACGGACAATGGAGAGGAGGTGGGAGCAGCCGAGGCTGACCCAACGACTCAGGAGGCAAGCACTCCACCCCTCTTCACAAAGCACACTTGGGGACTGAGACTTAAGGAGGCGTTATAGGGAGGGGCGCTTGCTAGGAACAAGCACTGAATTTCTGGAGTTTTGTGTGCTGTTGCCGACATTTGGAGTTCGCTGGACTTAGATTGTTGCTGCCTTGTTGTTGGATGCTTATCCTACGGTTGGGTAGGTAATATATAGAAAACTATGTTCTGTAACTTTAACTGCTACAAGATGATTAATTGGCTGTGCTAAGCAGACATAAAAGAAGGCAGGAAGTTCATTCACTTCTGCTCCTGCTATTAGAAGGTTGAACTAGTGAAAGGAACTGTGTTTGTGTTACTGAAGAGAACTGGAATTGTAAGCAAACTATGTTTTTGTGTTGAACCGTGATTATTTGAAGAAGTGTTATCTTTGTTTTGGGAAGCCACGTTTGTTTTTTTTACTTCAAGTAAAGACTGTTTATTTTTCTTTAAATGTTCAGAGTCTGTGAGTATCTGTGTGTTTTGCTAAGCAACATATCTATTCGCTGTCTGGTCTGTTGCACCACTTTGCAGAGGGAAGTTTTACCCTTAACACTGGTTATGGGCCCAGTACCAGAGTGTGTGTACCGGTTACAGCAATAAGAGAGTTGCGACACACATTATTGCTCCAGATGTTCTGATACGTATTTAATATCCTGGTGAGGATGGCACAATGTCAAGCTCCCAACTTATCGCTGGTTACCCGGTTGGATGGCACCAACTACAAATCCTGGTCAACCAAGTGCAGTCTCCTGTTGCACAAAGAAGGGCTATGGGATGTAGTGCAGAATCCACCAGATGTGACCTCTTGGAATGCTGACGATGCCGAGGATGCCAGGAAGATAGCTGAGTTCCAGAGGAAGAATGAGAGTGCATTGTGTATTATTGGTTTGTCTCTAGACGATACCCAGCTTGTTCACATTGAGGGTGAACAGTCTGCTGCAAGATGCTGGGACAATTTGAAACTTCTTTATTTCGTGATACTGTGGGGGCGCAAATTAACATTACATGAAGGTTGTTTTGCACACGATTCCTTAAGGGTGGTGACATGTTAACACACCTGACTTGCATAAAAAGCATTTTTCAAGAGCTACATCAGAAGGAGGTGGTTTTTTCTGAGCAGCAACAGGCTTATATACTGTTATCATTGCTAGATGAGAGCTACAATGACGTAGCAACATCATTTGAAGTTCTCACACAGCAGGAACTAACTTTGGCCAATGTAACCTCGCAACTACTAGAAGAGGCCAGAAGGAGAGAAGAAAGAAAACAACTAAAGGAAGAACCTTAGTCGATTAATGTAAATGTAAAGGCAAATGACTATGTATATGCTGTAAAACATTGTTTTAATTGTGGCAAGAAGGGACATATAGCCAGGTTTTGCAGAAAGCTGAAATAAAAAACCATAGTTAAAGATAAAAAACAATGCAATGTAGCTATGTCTGATAAGAAACCAGTTAACCACGATTCCTGGGTTATTGATAGCGGGGCATTGCTATGCATTGTCCGAACACAAAACTATTTTGTGAAAATGTTGCCTAGTAATAATAAGGTTTATTTAGCAAATGGGTGGAAGCTAAAGGCATGTGATGAGGGAACAGTAATATGTCCATATGTAAAAGAAAAAATGAATAAATCAAAAAATAGTTACCATTGTAACTGACAATGGTACTGAGTTTGTAAACACAAGGTTTAAATCAATGTTAGATAGTGCTGGTATAAAGCACAAATGTTCAGCTCCATATAGATCACAACGTAACTCATATATTGAAAGGAGAGGACAAACCCTACAAGCAATGATGAGATCAATGTTAGCTGATGCAGGGTTTCCTTGTCTTCGGCGACGACGGTGCCTTTTTAAGCACCGCCAGCCCAGCCGCCTGTAGAGCCGCTTCCCGACCATGAAGCGGCTTGAAAGCTTCAAAATCCCCAGGATTTTTGAAGAAGAGGCAGCAGGGCACAGGTCGAGCCCCTGCGACCCCCCCAGGGAATTGTTTCTGGGGAGGAAACAGGCGCGGCTCCCTCCCAACCTGCTGAGACTCCGGGCGGCGTGGGACGTCTCTGCTTTTGCAGAACAAGCTGGCTGCAGGAAACTTCAAAGAGAAAGGAAATAACCCAAATAAACAGCTGAAATCTACTTGAACCCTGAAACTCTGAACTGCAAGTATTAGCACTTTGCTGATCTTTTATTTTGAAGGGAAAACTTCTGAATGAGTGAAAGTGATTGGAAAAAATATGGCGTTCAGCATTAGAGTAAATGAATCAGCGAGTGTGGATTGGTGAAGTCATCTTGCTTTGTTACAAAGTTAATAAGTTGCTACAAAGTTGCTTCGGCTGTAATAACAGGAACAAGAGGAAAATCTCTCCCTTTTATTTGACTTTGCTTCACCACAGTTTTGTCCTGATTAAATCTGGGGGACTTTTTTAGAAGGCTTTGTGGAGGTGGTAGAAGAAGAGGAACCTCCCTCTTCAGAAAAGCTAGCCTACGTGGCAGGATGGCTTCAAAGAAGCAGGAAGGCAAAACAGGGGGGGGGATCCCCCACACGCACACAGGACACACAGTCACAAGCTCAGAAAAAAGATTTTGATATGGGAGATTTAAAAGAATTTATTTCAAAAATTCTGGATGACAAATTTCAAAAAGCTCAACAAGAAATAGATGATAAAATCCAAAAGTCTCAACAGGAAATTATGCAGGAAATGCAGCAGAACCAAAAGAAGGTGACCAAAAGAATAACAGATGTGGCGTCTGGCCTGGCAGGATTTATTATGAAAGTTGAGTCAAAAGTGGATGAATTTAAATCAGAAGTTAATGCTAAGATGAAAAATAATGATCATAAATTTTTTGATGTTGATGATAAGATGCAGAGAGTTGAGAACGAGATTGTCATGATGCAATTCCGGGCAATGGAATTCGCTATACGGCTTCGAGGAATTAGAGAAGAGGAGAGACAAGATTTGAGACAGGTCTGTGCTGAAGCCCTAGCTGTGATCTTAAAAGTTAACCCTGATATGGTTTTTTGTAAAATAGACAAAATTTACAGAGTTAATTCCTGGGTGGCCAGACAAAGACAATTGGCTAGAGAGGTGGTCATATATTTTACAGACAGAGTAATAAGAAATGATATCCTGCAAAAATCTTTTCTTACTTCTGTGCAAGTCGGAGGATCGAAGATTACAGTTTATAAAGAGCTTCCTCCTAAGATGTTAAAATCTAGAAAAGACTTTGGCTTTCTTGTTAAAGAACTGCAGAATAACCAGATTCCATTTCGTTGCGATGCTCCAACTGGCATAATTTTGAAATATAAGGGAGAGAGACACCGTTTGAATACTGTGGAGAAGGCGGAGCAATTTTATACTGATATCTTTAAAGAAAGAACACCATCTCCACGTACATCCACAGTTTTGGAGATTAAGGAGAGTGATAAGAAGCAACTTCAAGATCCGCAACAACAATCTAAGCAGGAATTAGAGGAGTTGAAGGGCGCTGAAGGAGGTTTCCTGGATGAGCCTTTGCTGGAACCTTCTCCAATTTTGGAGCCGGTCTGGATGGCTGAAGTCAAGGACCAGCGTATAACCCGAGCAAAACTCAAGCAACTTAAAGAAAAGTTACAGCAGGAAAGACAAGATGAAAAGGAGGCAAAGGCGATACAAGAGACTGGGGCCGTGGGGAATGCAGGACAGAAGATTTCAGATGAAATCCGATTATTCTGTTCTTGGCTCCAGAAAGAGAATAATGATGATTAAATGTTTATCTTGGAATGTGAATGGGTTGAATGCAACACAGAAAAGAAAGAAAGTATTTGCATATTTGAAACAACATAATAATGACATAATTTGTTTACAAGAAACGCATATTACAGTTCAAGATCAAAATTATTTGAAAAATTCCAAATTAGGAACACATTTTATATCTTCAACTAACCAAAAAAAGAATGGTGTGGTTATTTATGTAAATAAAAAATTAACAGCCAAACTTATAGAAGCTGATCAAGATGGCAGGTTTGTAGCAATTGAATTACTTTTTGCTAATAGTCAAGTTCTTCTGATAGGAATTTATGCTCCCAATCAACAACAGGATTATTTTTATAAAATGCTACATACTAAAATACTACAATGGGATTATAGATCTATTTTAATTATGGGAGATTGGAATGGAGTAATTGATTCTAAATTAGATAAAAAGACTTTGGCGAAGTCAAGGATCAGACTACCACAGACTTTCTTTGATATGAAAGAAGATCTGGAGTTAAAAGATATTTGGAGAATACATAACCCAAAAGAACTGGATTATACTTTCTTCTCTGATAGACATAGATCCTTCTCTAGGATTGATTTCATTTTGTTGTCAGATGACTTACTTGTTAGGACAAAAAGAACAAAGATTCTGCCAAGAACTTTGACTGATCATAGTCCAGTGTGGATAGAAATTGAGACATGCAAGACTGAGAGACGCTCTTGGAGATTAAATGAAAACTTGTTCAGATATGAAAAAAATATAATAGAACTTAAAAAGTACTTGAAAGAGTTTTTTGAAATGAATTTGAATAAAGGCACTCCAATGGAGATTGTGTGGGACGCAAGCAAAGCTTACATGAGAGGGGTGCTTATTTATATGAACTCTAAACATAGATTGATCCGACAAAAGAAAAGACTTGAATTGGAAGCAGAAATAAAGAATAAAGAACAGTTACTCATTAAAAATCCAACAGATGAAAGAATACGTGGTGTCATAAAACTTTTGAAAGATCAATTTCAAATGCTTATAGCGGAACAAGTTGCAACAAATTTACAATATGCGAAGCATAATACATTCTGCAACGCCAATAAACCGGGCAGGTGGTTGGCCTACACATTGAGGAAGAAACAGAGCATACGGACTATTGATAGTATCGATATCGGAGGGAAAGAAGTTGTTCAACAGAAATTAATTAAAGAAGCCTTTCTTGAATATTACACTAAACTATATGCTAGAGAGGAGGTGCAGAATGGACTTATAGAAAAATATTTAGACAACAAAAGAGTTACAAAAATTACTGAGCAACAAAAGGAAAGAATGAATTATCCTATAACAGAGGAGGAGATAATAGCAGCAATAAAACAATTAAAAACAGCCAAAGTTCCTGGAACGGATGGTCTGACTGCAGTGTACTATAAAACTTTGCAGGCAGAAATGGTGGAACAACTCAGAGACTTATTTTGTAATATACAACAAGGGGGAAAAGTACCCCCATCATGGACTACAGCTTACATTTCTTTGATACCAAAAGAATAAGCAGGTCCCAAAAAAACCGGAGAATTACAGACCAATATCTCTTTTGAATACGGACTATAAAATTTATGCAAAAGTACTAGCCAACAGACTGATGCCAGTAATTCAAAAAGTGATCCATGATGACCAAGCGGGATTTATTGAGGGTAGGCATATGAATGACAATGTAAGACAAGTAATAGATTTATTGGAATATCTTGAGAAGAATAAACAGATCCCTGCAGTGCTGGTTTTCTTGGATGCAGAGAAGGCCTTTGATAAAGTGGACTGGAATTTTCTACTAAAGACTTTAAAAAAGATGGACTTTGGGGACCAATTTATACAGGCGGTCTCAGCAATTTATCAAGAGCAAAAGGCTCAGATTATTATTAATGGAAGTTTGACAACAGAGTTCAAAATCGAAAAAGGAACAAGACAGGGATGTCCGTTGTCCCCATTGTTGTTTATTTTAACACTAGAAGTCTTGTTAAATACAATAAGGGACTCTAATATCTTGAAAGGTATAATGATAAGGCAAGAGGATTACAGAGTAAAGGCATTTGCAGATGATCTGGTTGTTACCCTAACACAGCCAATGGAATCAATAATCCAGATGAAGGACGTTATACAAGACTATGGTAAAGTTTCAGGTTTTAGATTGAACCAGAAAAAAACCAAGATGATAGTCAAAAATATGACACAAGATCGTAAACACGAGCTCGAAAGGAGGGCAGGTTTTGAGATTGTACCAAAGGTAAAATATCTAGGAGTTCAGGTTGCAGAATCAAATATGAAATTGTTTCAAAATAATTATGAGGTGTTGTGGCGAGAGGTGCAAAAAGACATGGAGACTTGGAAAAAACTGCAGCTGTCTTTACTTGGAAGAATAGCAGCAGTTAAGATGAATATTTTGCCAAGATTTCTCTTTTTGTTTCAAATGATTCCGGTGCTTAAAAATGATAAACAACTAAAAGTATGGCAAACTGGAGTGAACAAGTTTATCTGGAACGAGAAAAAACCAAGAGTAAAATTGAAAATTATGCAAGATGTTCCAGAAAGGGGAGGTCTTAAACTTCCAAACCTACAGTTATATTATGATGCAGCAGCTTTGACTTTAACAAGTGATTGGTTTGGAGGAAAAAAGACTGGAATATTAAATGCAGAAAGTTTTGATTTGGAATTTGGATGGCACGCTTACTTATTTTATGACAACAAAGTGGATAAAGCATTTAAAAGCCACATACTTAGAGATTCTTTGTTGAGAGTATGGAAGAAGCACCGACTCAAATGGGATTATAAAATACCGCTATGGCTGGATCTTGGTCATACTTTGTGGAATACAAATATAATGTCATTCGGGGGGGCGGGGTTATACAAAGAGGTTCTTTTTACAGATGCGGGCAGATGGCAGCTGAAGACATTACAGACATTGTTGGCTGAAGGGATTAATCTAACTTGGTTACAATATAATCAATTGCAATTGAGATGGAAAGAGGACCAAAAAACTGGTATTATGATGTATGAGGAAGAATTGGTCAGACATATAAAAGAGAAAGGTCCAATGCATATTAAAAGACTTTATAATGTTTTGTTAGAGAGGGATTCAGAAACTGAATTAGTTAAAGATTGTATGATTAAGTGGGCACAAAATTTGGAGGAACCAGTGATGTTGGAAACATGGGAAAAAATTTGGGTTCAGAATGTTAAATTTACACAGTCGCAGAATTTGAGGGAAAATTTTTATAAAATGTTTTACAGATGGCATTTAGACCCCAAAAAATTGTCGTGTATGTACCCTAATGTGCAGCCTAAATGTTGGAGATGTGATTGTCTAGATGCTACATATTATCATGTTTGGTGGACCTGTAAGAAAGTTAAGGCTTTTTGGATAAAAATTTGGTGGGTCATGCAGAATGTTCTGAAGAAAAAAATTCAATTTTCTCCACAATTGTTTTTACTGGGTATAGTTAAGGGTTTTACATTGGGTGAAACAAAACTGATATTGCATATGATAACAGCAGCAAGATTGTTGATAGGTAAATACTGGAAAAATGAAGCGCTGCTCATGATTGAGGAATGGACTTTGAAGATGGCCAGTTTTGCAGAGATGGCGAAGATTTCAGCATATCTAAAAGATTGTTCACAAGAGACTTATAAATGGGAATGGAAGAGGTGGATAGATTATGTTCAGAACAAATATCAAACCAGGAAGTATCAAATAGCTTTTATTTGAAAATGTTATATTAAGATAGAAATATTTTAAGGTAATGAGGATGAAAAATTTATTTGAAAATGTTATATTAAGATAGAAATATTTTAAGGTAATGAGGATGAAAATTTATTCGAAAATGTTATATTAAGATAGAAATAGGTTAATGTAAGGAAGATGAAAATTTATAAGGGGGAGGGAGGGGTTCAAGTTTTATATACAAAGGAGGGTTTTTCCTTTTACTTGACATGAGTATAATGTGTGGAAGTCTGGGGGGGAGGGGAGGGTTAGGGTGGGTTAGGGAGGTTGGGAAGTTTGGGGTGGGATGAGGGGGGAAAAAAGGGGTGAAAATGTAATTGTAAAACTTTTGCAATAAAAAAAAATGTTAGCTGATGCAGGTTTACCGGCTAATTTATGGGGAGAAGCAATTATGTGTGCAAATACACTCTTAAATAACACCATAAATACAACCACTAACAAAATTCCATATATCGTATGGCATGGAAGGAAGCCGGATTTAAGCTACATACACACATTTGGGTCACCTGCATGGGTACATATTCCAGTAAGATGTAAGGGCCAGAGTAGGGCACAACAATTAATATTTGTTGGTTATAATTCAAACCACAGGACCTACAGATTTTGGGTAAAAGGAACAGCAACGGTAGTTAACAGTGCAAATGCCAGGTTTATGGAGTATGTAGGGTGGAATAAACTAGGTACTGAAAATGAGGTTATCATTGAAACTCAGACTGAAGCTACCAATGAAATGCCAGAGATCCAGAGCGAAGAGTAGAGAAAGACGTAGTACAGGAAGAGGTAAAGGTGGAGAGGCAATCTGTAAGTCCTGAACTCCCAAGAAGGTCGAGTAGAGTAACAAGACCACCTGATAAGTATCAGGCAACTACAGTCTATCAAGTAAATAAAGTCCCTACTACATTTAATGAGTTGACCACATTTCCACCTGAAGACCAGAAAGTGTGGAGAGGTATAATGACTAAAGAACTACAATCTTTGCAGAATTTGAAAGTGTATGAGTATGTAACAATTCGAAAAGGGAAACTATACTCTATAGTAAGTGGATATATAAATTAAAGACTGGGATAGATGGGATACCAATATATAAAGCTAGGCTGGTAGCTCAAGGATTTAATCAGTCTCCTAATGATTACGATGAAGTATTCGCTCCAAGCTTAAAAGCCATTATATCATCATCATCATCATCATCATCATCATCATCATCATCATTTAATCTTTAGTGAGATTCACAGCCTTTGAGTCTGGTTAATAGCTCAGCAGCTCGAGTCCTAACCAAGGACCTAGGAACTGTTAAGGTATCGTCGGAGGATGTAAGCTGTTCCAAGTAAAGTGGTTTTTTGTAGAGTCAAAATGTTCAAGTCCGGCAAATTTAGAATTTCTAAATAGCAGGGTAGCCCTTTGGGTATTGCTCCGAGGGCTCCAATTACAATCGGGACAACACACAATTTCTTTTTCCTCAGTCGCTCAACTTCAATTTGCAAGTCCCGGTACTTTGTGATTTTTTCCTTCCTGCTTATCTTCAATCCGTGCATCACCAGGTATTGCAATGTCAATGAACCATACTTTTTTCTTTTCAACTATTGTTATGTCAGGTGTGTTGTGGACCAAGTGCCTGTCAGTCTGAATCCTAAAGTCCTACAAGATCTTGAGTTTCTCATTCTCTAAAACTTTCTCAACCTGATGTTCCCAGTGGTTTTTGCTGTACTCAATTCCAAACTTCTGGCACAATTTCCAGTGAATGATCTTAGCAACACGGTCATGTCGTTGTAGGTAGTCAGTTTGTGAAATTTTGCTGCACCCACTGATCAGGTGGTCGACTGTCTCATCTTTCTCATTGCAGAGGCGGCATTTGCTGTTGGTGGTAACATGTTGAATTTTTACCTTCATGCAGTTTGTGGCAAGGGCTTGTTCTTGAGCTGCCAAAATAAAGCTTTCTGTTTCTTTTTTCAGTACTCCTGAGCTTAACCAGTTCCAAGTTAGTTTCTGGTCAGCTTTGCCTTCAATACGTTTCAAGTATTGGCCATTTTTTTTTTAATTTGATTTATATGCCGCCCTTCTCCGGAGACTCGGGGTGGCTTACAGTGTGTTAAGCAATAGCCTTCATACTTTTGTATATTTTATACAAAGTCAGCTTATTGCCCCCACAACTGGGTCCTCATTTCACCTACCTTAGAAAGGATGGAAGGCTGAGTCAACCTTGAGCCTTGGAGAGATTCGAACCAGCAGAAATTGCAGGCAGCTGTGTTAATAACAGGGTGCATAAACCACTGTACTATCAAGGCCATGCAGAGCTTTGTGTTTCCAATTTTCAGCTCGCTGCTCAATTACTTCTTTCTTATATTCTGCTTTTGTTTTAGTTGTCTTTAAAATTTGTCATTATTATTATTATTATTATTATTATTATTATTATTATTATTATTATTATTATTATTTATTTTGCATACTGCCCTTCTCCTGAAGGACTCGGGGTGGTGAACAGCCAGCAGATAAAATACAGAAAATACAAAAATTAAAACAATATTAAAAACCAATTAAATTAATTTGGCCCACAGTTAAAACACCCCCGTATTAAAAAAACCCATAATTTAGCAATTTAAAATTAAAACAATTTAAAAAATATGGTCAGGTCAGCCCAGCTTGATGAAACAAAAACGTCTTTAAGGCACGGCAGAAAGTGCGCAGATCCGGGATCCGCCGTATCTCTGGGGGCAACTCGTTCCAGAGGGTCGGTGACCCCACAGAGAAGGCTTTCCCCCTGGGGGCCGCCAGCTGACATTGTTTGGCCAACGGAACCCAGAGGAGCCCCTCTCTGTGGGAGCGTACTGGTCGGTGGGAGGCTACTGGAGGCAGAAGGCGATCTCGTAAATACCCGGACCCTAAGCCATGGAGCGCTCTAAAGGTGGTAACCAATACCTTGAAGCACACCTGGAAGACCACTGGGAGCCAGTGTAGCTCGCGCAGGCATCGAGTCACCCCCATCACCACCCGCGCTGCCGCATTCTGGACCAGTTGGAGCCTCTGGGTGTTCCTCAAGGGGAGCCCCATGTAGAGAGCATCACAGTAGTCCAAGCGCGATGTGATGAGGGCATGAGTGACTGTGCATAAGGCATCCCGATCCAGAAAGGGATGCAACTGGTGGATCAGGCAAACCTGATAAAAAGCCTCCCTGGCCACAACCATCATATGCTCTTCCAAAGACAGCCATGTATCCAGGAGGACACCCAAGTTGTGAGCCCTCTCTATGGGGGCCAATGACTCACCCCCAAAAGTCAGCGATGGTACCAACTGACTATATCAGGATGCCAGAAGCCACAGCCACTCGGTCTTGGACGGGTTGAGCCTGAGCCTGTTTCTCCCCATTCAGATCTGCACGGTCTCCAGGCACCGGGACATCACATCAAGGGCATCGTTGGGGTGGTCTGGGGTGGAGATGTACAACTGAGTATCATCAGCATACAGATGACACTTCACCCCGAAAGCACGGATGATCTCACCCAGTGGCTTCACATAAATGTTGAACAGAAGGGGCGAGAGAACTGACCCTTGCGGCACCCCACACACAAGGCACCTCAAAGTCGATCTCTGCCCCCCCGTCAACACGAACTGCAACCGGTCGGAGAGGAAGGAGGAGAACCACCGCAGCATGGTGCCCCCTATCCCCAACCCCTCCAGTCGGCGCAGCATGATACCATGGTTGATGGTATCAAAAGCTGCCGAGAGATCTAATAGGACCAGGACAGAGGAACAACCCCTGTCCCGAGCCCTTCAGAGATCATCCACCAACGTGACCAATGCTATTTCCGTGCTGTGCCCAGACCTGAAACCCAACTGGAATGGATCTAGATAAACCGTTTCCTCTAGGAACCGGGGAAACTGTCATGCCACCACACTCTCAACAACTTTCGCCACAAAGCAAAAGTTAGCGACAGGACGATAATTTGCTAATACAGCCGGGTCCAGGGAAGGCTTCTTGAAGAGGGGCCTCACCACCACCTCTTTCAAGGCGGTGGGGAAGTTGCCCTCACTCAGGGAAGCATTGATAATCCCCTGGAGCCAGCCTCATGTAACCTCCCGGGAGGCCAGTGCCAACCAGGAGGGACACGGGTCCAGTAAACATGTGGCCATGCTAAGCCTGCCCAGAATCCTGTCCACGTCCTCGGGAGCCACAGGGTCAAACTCCTCCCAACTGACATTCTCAAGGCTCGCCTCTGTCACCCCGCCTGAAACTACCCAGTCAGAGTCCAATCCTTCCTGAATCCCGAATCTGAGCAATTTTGTCATACAGATATTGCACATTGAGAGCAGCGTTGATATGGGCAGCTAGAAGTAAATATATAGTTAACCATTTAGATGTAGAGACCGCATATCTGCATGCACCATTACAGCATGAAATTTATTTAAAGAAACCCTCAGGATTTAATCTTAATTGGAAATTTCTTACTCTACAATTGGAAGCCATGAAATTTGGGGATAAATTCATAAATATGATAAAAAGAATATACTCCTGCCAGACAGCAAAAATAACAATTAACGGTGATTTAACAGAACAATTCCCAATATTAAAAGGGGTGAGACAGGGATGTCCCCTGTCCCCCCTATTATTTATATTAGCCCTGGAAACCCTCCTAAAAGAAATCAGAAGAGATAATGAAATAAAAGGCCTAAAGATCAAACGTGAAGAGTACAAACTCCAAGCTTTTGCTGATGATATTGTATTCATTACAGAACAACCAATCACAACCGGCACCAAGTTATTAGACAAGATAGAGAAATATGGGAGAGTAGCTGGGCTCAAAATTAATAAACAGAAAACAAAAATATTGACTAAGAACCTTACTAATCAACAAGAAAAACAATTAGAAGAGAAATTAGGCATACAAACGACAAAAAGAGTAAAATACCTAGGGATATGGCTGACCAATAAAAGTTCATCAATTAAAGAAGATAAATTTGGAAAAAGTTACAGCTATCTCTTTTGGGAAGGATCGCCTCCATTAAAATGAATGTGTTGCCTCGAATACTATTCCTGTTTCAAGTGATTCCAATAAAACCGGGGAAGAACTTCTTCAAGGACTTTAATAAACTAATTGCAGACTACATATGGCAAGGGAAGAAGGCAAGAATTAAACTAAAACACCTACAGGACTCAAGAGAGAGAGGAGGATTGGCATTGCCCGATTGGGAAATATATTACAAAGCATCAGCATTAATTTGGATCAAGGAGTGGATAGAACTCAAAAGTTCCATCAAAAGACTATTGAATTTGGAAGGATTCGATCTTCAGCGAGGATGGCATGCTTTCTTATGGGAGGGCACAGACAAAAGACATGAATATTTTCAGAGACATACAATCAGACACACATTATACCAAACATGGCAGAGTATTAAAAAGGCACATTATTACAAAATTCCGGAGTGGTTGTCAACAATGGAAGCCCAGATCTATCCAAATGCCATGGACTATAACAAAACAAAAACTTATAAAGATCTGTTAAACAATCAGGGGGAACTAAGAACGAGGCAAGAACTAAAAGAGATGGGTACAGACATTGACTGGTGGCCGTATATACAAATAAAATCAAGATATAATAAAGATTTGGCTCAATTTGAATTTCAAAAAGGTCAAACAGAATTAGATAAAATTTTGCAAGGGACACAGGACAAACTGATCAAAAAAATTTACAATTACTTACGAGGATATAAATTAGAAGAAGAGGTAGTGAAAGAAAATATGATAACCTGGGCAAAAAATTTCGGTTATAGTATTCAATTAGACAAATGGGAAAAATTATGGAAAATAAATTATAAAATGACAATGTCTGTATCTTATAAAGAAAATCTCTATAAAATGTTTTATAGGTGGCACTTGCCACCAGCCAGATTGGCAAGAATGTTCCCTGGCACGCCATCAACATGTTGGAAATGCAATCATCACAAAGGCACCTATTACCATATGTGGTGGACCTGCCCAATGGCGAAACAATATTGCCAAAGGATCAAAATACAAATAGAGGAAATAACACACCGAAAGATAGAACTAAGACCAGAAAGCTTCTTATTAGGCATAGTGAATGGATACTATGAAAAAGAAACAACCTATTTAATTATACATATGATAACAGCAGCTCGAATACTATACGCGCAACACTGGAAGAGTAGTGATATATTAACACCAGATAAAGTAATAAATAAAATTATGGAATGTGCCAAATTAGATAGACTCACAAAGAAATTACAAAATAGGGAAGAACATGACTTTTACTTAGTATGGGAAAAGTGGTATAGTTGGTTGAAAGATAGGAAAGAGATGAAGCAATAGGAAGTAAATAAAATGACCAAATATAATATGATGGAAACAAAGAACAGACATAGGTCAACAAAGATCAATATTAGATAGATAAAAGGGAAATAAGGAAGAGTCAAAATACAAAGAGAAATGTATATTATAGTTGCGACAAACTAGACATGTATTGAAATGGATGTTTATATGTTTTTATGTTTTGTACGTTTCATTGTTCTGTTTAGTTTATACTTATAAATAAAAATTGGGGAAAAAAAAGAAACCCTCAGGATTTGAGGAAAATGGGAAGGCTGACTGTTGGTTATTTAAAAAAAGTCTGTATGGGTTAAAACAGTCAGGTTATGAATGGAACCAGTGCATTGTAAAAACATTGAAGAATATCAGATTTAAAGCAGGATTAGCAGATCCATGTTTATTTAAAATGGAAAGGGATGGTATAGTATCATTATTACTTCTTTTTACGGATGATATAGCTCTGATTATAAAGAATGAGGAAGAGGCCAACAGGATTGTTGATGAATTAAAAGCTCATGTTAGGATTAAAAATCTAGGGGAGATACAACAATACCTAGATGTAAGGATCGAAAAAACTAGGGGAGGATTTAAATTATCCCAAACTGATAAAATTAATAATCTATTAAAACAGTTCAGAATGGAATTGTGTAAACCATCAAAGACACCTATGGTTCAAGATTATTGTAACACTGATGTGAAAAGTCCATTGTTTGATAAAGGGATATACCAATCGTTGATTGGTAGTTTATCATACATTAGTAAATGGTCTAGACCCGATATTTCTTATAGCGTGAACCAATTAGCTAGATTCAACACGGAACCTACAGAAAGACACTTTCAAGGAGCAAAACGTATTCTTAGATATCTGAAATATACCATGCATCATGCATTATATCTACAACCATCAGAAGAATTGCATGTAACCGCTTATGCAGATGCTAGTTTTGCAACAGATGTGAATACAAGAAAATCAACCTCAGGAATCGCTGTATTTCTGGGAAAATCTTTGATACGGTGGTGTTCAATAAGACAGAAGCATTTAAGTATGTCTACAATGGAGGCAGAATTCTCTTGTTTATCTTTTGTTATGTATGGGTTTGATCAGTATTAAGCAGCTGATGCTAGATTTAGGAATAGATATACAAGATCCTATATAGTATACGAAGATAATCAGGCAGCGATAAAAATGGCGACAAATATAGCTGTAAAGACTAGAACAAAACATACAGATCTTCGGTATTTCAATGTAAGAGAATGTATAATGAACAAGATGATAGAACTTGTATATTGTGCATCAGAAGACAATGTGGCTGATCATTTCACAAAAGCACAGGGAAGTAGGAAACATATAGATACATGTGAACAGTATGGTTTAAGATTGTAAATATATTAGTCTACCCAAAGGGGAGAATGTTGGATGCTTATCCTACAGTTGGGTAGGTAATATATAGAAAACTATGTTCTGTAACTTTAACTGCTACAAGATGACTAATTGGCTGTGCTAAGCAGACATAAAAGAAGGCAGGAAGTTCATTCACTTCTGCTCCTGCTATTAGAAGTGTTATGTCCTTATAAGGACATCCGCCCGGATTGGCTGCCAGCCACCGGGCGGGAAAGTTTGAATCCCTGGCTAGGGGCGGTGCGTCTGCCGGGAGCGAATATAAGGAGAGCTCCGGCCGCGCGCCAGCAGGCTTGACTTGTTAATTGTAACGAATAAAGTTGCTAAATGTATCGAACTGGTCACGTCTTCTGTTCCTGCGCCTGATCTAACACTGGCGACGAAGGACTAGAGAAGAGAACCTGAACAAGACTCGCGGCACGAGCGCCCACCGAGCTGAAGTCACTACACCACAGTGAACCCCAGAATGGCTACCCCGCAAGCCCCGATGACCGCACTGAATCCATTCGACCCATCCCGGGAAAAGTGGAGGTCATACATGGTCCGATTCCGACAATTCCTGCGAGGTAATGGCTACCAGAACCTCGACGATGAGAGGAAAAGAGCCCTCTTCCTGGCTCATTGCGGATCGGACGTCTTGGAGATGGCGATTGACCTCGTGGCACCCAGGGACATTGAAGAGATGTCCTGGAACGACCTGCAGGAAGTCCTACAGGAGCACTACGCACCTACAGGCACCCCCATCGCAAACAGATTCACCTTCCAGCAAAGAAACCAGCGGGAGGGGGAATCCATCAAGGAATTCGTGGCAGCGCTTCGCCAAATCGCCGCCAACTGCGAGTTCGACAACGTGGATAATGCCATCCGAGACCGCGTTGTTTTTGGAATGCGAGATGTGGGTCTACAAAAGAAGTTCCTCAGCCGGAAGAGGATCCCACTCAAAGACGTCCTCGACGAAGCAACAGCGGCTGAGACATCTGAGCAAGCAGCCGCTGCGATGGTAAAAGCAAGAGGGATCCATAAGATCCACAAGTCGGGCCTGACCTCATCAGACGAGGCAACCACGCAATCTGAGTCTGATGGGGAAATGGCCGTCCACAAGGTTGCCCGCCCCCCCAGGCGGGAAAACCCACAGCATGGCGACCGGGGAGAATGATGCGGCAGCTGCAGAGGCGACCACCCCAGGGCAAACTGCAGATGGAGAGACGTGACCTGCCGCCGATGCCTGAAGAGAGGGCACATCGCCGAGGCCTGCAGAGCCACAGATCCAGCCCCGGAGCCACCCAGACCACGTTTCCGGGAGAATCGCAAAGACAATCAGAGGACATCCAAACGGTCCTCAAACCAGTCCCGGCACGGGGAGGAGGAATATCCCCGGAGTAGAACGGTGCACCAGACCACCATCGCTCACACAAGCGACGAGGGGACCACCAAGTTCCACGTGACGCTGCTGGCAGAGGGGTCCCCATGCAAGATGGAGGTAGATTCTGGATCCGCCTACTCCATCATGGACTGGCAGCACCTACAGCAGCTGAAGCCATCCTGCAAGAAGACCCAGCTGAAAATCCCAAAGTCGAGGCTTGTGGACTTCAACGGAAACCCCATTGGAATCCTGGGCAGAACCACCATCCACATCAAATACAAGGACTTTAACGGAGAGCTGCCCATCACCATCGTGGAGAACAGCCGACCGAACCTGTTAGGAGTGGAGTGGTTTAAGCCGCTGGGGCTTTCCATCGAGGGCATCCATGAGATCCACAGGGACGAACTCGACACCATCATCGAAGAGTTCAAGGAAGTCTTCGATGGTAAGCTGGGAAAATTTGTGGGGAGGCCAATTTCCTTTAATCTGGACAAGGGAATCACCCCAATTAGGCTTAAGCCCCGCCGAGTTCCGTTTGCCCTGCGGCCTAAAGTAGATGAGCAGCTGGATAAGCTGATCGCCCAGGGCGTCCTGGAACCGATCGATCATGCCTCATGGGAAACCCCCATTGTGACCCCACTGAAGCATGATGGGTCTGTGCGCATCTGCGCCGACTACCGTTGTACCATCAACAAGGCGTTGGCACAGAGCGCATACCCAGTCCCAGTGGTGCAACACCTGCTGCATTCCCTGGGATCTGGATCAATTTTCGCGAAACTGGACCTGGCCCAGGCTTACCAGCAACTGCCAGTGGACGAAAAAACGGCGGAGGCTCAAACAATTGTCACGCACAGGGGGGCATTCAAATGCAACCGCCTCCAATTTGGAGTCAGCGCTGCCCCCGGAATCTTCCAATCTATGATGGAACGCCTTCTCCAAGGCGTTCCAGGGGTGGTGCCTTACTTCGACGATGTGCTCATCTCCGGTGACTCAAGAGCTCAACTCCTTGAAAGGCTCAGGCTTGTCCTGCAGCGATTCAGGGCCAAGGGCTTGAGGGTCAGGCGGGACAAGTGCATCATAGGAGTACAGGAAGTCGAGTTCCTGGGCTACCTCATTGATAGCACAGGCATCCACCCCACCAAATCAAAAGTGGAAGCAATCCATGAAGCTCCAAGCCCAAAAAACAAAACGGAGCTTCAGGCTTTCCTTGGGTTGCTCAACTTCTACGCCATTTTCTTAAAACAGAAAGCCACAGTTGCTGAGCCACTCCACCGCCTGCTGGGGAAATCGGCTTCCTGGAAGTGGGGCCAGGAAGAGGAAGCAGCGTTCCGGGCCATCAAAGGGCTATTGACATCCAAAAGCGTCCTCATCCAATACAGCGAGACGCTGCCCACCAAGCTGACTTGCGATGCGTCGCCATACGGGGTGGGGGCAGTCCTCAGCCATGAACTGCCCAACGGCACGGAAGCCCCAATCGCCTACTTCTCAAAGACAATGTCCGGCGCGGAGCGCAACTACAGTCAGCTGGACAAAGAAGCCCTGGCTATCGTGGCTGGAGTGAAGCGCTTCCACGAATACCTCTACGGAAGACGCTTCACCATCGTCACTGACCATAAGCCACTCCTGGGGCTCCTCGCCGGCGACCAACCCACCCCGACCTTCATGTCCCCACGGATGACAAGATGGGCCATCTTCCTAGCCGGCTACTCCTATAGGCTTGTGCACCAGCCAGGCACAGCCATAGGGAATGCCGATGCGCTCAGCAGATGCCCGTCAAAGAAACCAGTCGAAGACCCAGCCCCCACGCTCCATCTACTCCACATAGATGACGACGCCAGCTGTCCGGTGTCATCCGCAGACGTGGCCGTCCACACCCAAAAGGACCCCACCCTCCGCCAAGTGAAGTCCTGGGTCCTCAGAGGGTGGCCATCGGAAACGCCAGAGGAAAAGTTCAGCCCGTTCGCCAGGAAACAGAAGGAGCTGTCCACCATGAAGGGCTGTCTGCTATGGGGAGACAGGGTGCTGATTCCCAGCACTCTGCAACGGCGGACGCTAGAAACGCTGCACAAAGGGCATCCGGGCATCGTTCGCATGAAGGCCCTGGCACGGAGTTACGTCTGGTGGCCCTCCATGGACAAAGACATTGAGCAATGGGTCTCCAGATGTGACCCGTGCCAAGAAGTTCGCCCAGCGCCGCCGCAATCTGAAGTCGCAAAGTGGGAGACCCCCAGCAACCCCTGGGCGAGGATCCATATTGACTTCGCGGGTCCGATGCAAGGGCGACACCTCCTCATCGTGGTAGATGCCTTCTCCAAGTGGCTCGAGGTGGTGCCCATGGCATCTACCACAACAGAAGCGACAATCCGAGCCCTGCGCCGTCTGTTCGCCACACATGGACTACCGGACGTGCTGGTCTCGGACAACGGCCCCCAGCTCACATCACTGGCCATGGAGTCCTTCCTGGCAGGACTGGGCATCCGCCATGCCCTCTCCGCTCCGTACAGGCCGGCTGGAAACGGACAAGCGGAACGGATGGTCCGGCTCACAAAAGAAGCCCTCACCAAGATGGGCCCGGGAGACTGGCAAGAACGCATCGACAACTTCCTCCTCACCCAGCACATCACGCCGCATGCCACCACCCACAAGAGCCCGGCCGAACTCCTCATGGGCAGAAGGTTGAGGTCACCCTTGGACCGGCTGCACCCCCAATACAGCCCGGAAGTGACCGCAACCGCCAGCCGGCCGCTTCGCGCCTTCAGCAAAGGAAATTCAGTTTTCGCACTGAATTTCAACGGCTCTCCTAAGTGGCTGAAAGGGAAGATTGCCAGCACAACCGGCCCCAAATCCTACACCGTCGAGCTGGAAGATGGACAGGTCGTGAGACGTCACATCGACCAACTCCGGAAAAGGTGGGGGGGAGCACACGAAAACCAGCCTGACGAGGGAGGCCTACAACACCCAGACGAGGTAGGCCTACAACACCCCAGCGAGGTAGGCCTACCACACCCGGACGAGGTAGGCCTACCACACCCCTACGAGGCAGACCAACACCATCCCGACAAGGTCGGCCCAGCACATTACCAAGCACTGTCACGTCGGCAGTGCAGCAAGGTAGACCAGGGCCAACCGCACGGGGGATGGCAACACCAACCCGGCCAGGGGGGCACCCGGCACAACAGGGCCAGGGATCCCCGAACCAGCCTGCAGGTAGACCGGGACCTACCCAGAAGGGGAGCACCGCACCCTACCAGTGAAGGCAACCCACGGCAGCCCTACCAGGGAGACCTCAACACGAGGCGAGTAGACCGGGGACCATCGCAGATGGGCACACCACAGCACATGGGCGAGGGTGGCACACGGCTCCCCGGCAAGAGGGACCCCCGCCCAACGCAAGAAACAACCCGGCAACAACAACCCAACCCAGACGACCCCAACCACCAACTGGCGGTAGACCAGGGACTAGGGGGAAGGGAAAGCCGACAACAACCCGGCCAGGGAGGCCTGCACCACCCCGGCAGGGGAGACCTCCACCAACCCGAGGAGGTATCCCCACAATGACACCCCGACCAGGTCGACCACCACCAACCCGACGGGGAAGGCCAACACCAGCCCGGCCAAGGAGACCTGCGCCACCCCTGCAAGGTGGGACACCGCGACCCGAGCCAACACCACCCACAGCGAACAGACCGGACCCAAGGGCACCGGCCCGAACCACCCTCCGGACCACAGCGAACCGGGCCGCAGCAGAACCGCAGCCACCGGGAGACCGAGGAAGAGCAAGTGACAGCCGGGGTCTTACCGAGACTCAGACGCTCTTCCCGGGTCGGAACCGAACAGCACCGCCGAGGCGAAAGATCCACAGGCCAGGAAGAAGACCACCAGAACCAGCCAGCCAAGGCCTGCGGTCCAGCCGGAGGCGCTGAGGGTGACCCCGCACACTCGCCAGCCGAACCGAGCCCGGTTCCGGGGAAGGATCCAGGAGCCACAGGAACCCCGTCCGTCCAGGGCGGGGACACGGAAGAAATGAGACTGCGCAGGTCAAGTAGGGTGCCTAGGCGTCCTACGTACCTGCAGGACTACGTCACGTTTATTGACGAACACTGAACTCTTTTTCTTGGACTAGGGGGGAGGAGTGTTATGTCCTTATAAGGACATCCGCCCGGATTGGCTGCCAGCCACCGGGCGGGAAAGTTTGAATCCCTGGCTAGGGGCGGTGCGTCTGCCGGGAGCGAATATAAGGAGAGCTCCGGCCGCGCGCCAGCAGGCTTGACTTGTTACTTGTAACGAATAAAGTTGCTAAATGTATCGAGCTGGTCACGTCTTCTGTTCCTGCGCCTGATCTAACAAGAAGGTTGAACTACTGAAAGGAACTGTGTCTGTGTTACTGAAGAGAACTGGAATTGTAAGCAAACTATGTTTTTGTGTTGAACCGTGATTATTTGAAGAAGTGTTATCTTTGTTTTGGGAAGCCACATTTGTTTTTTTTACTTCAAGTAAAGACTGTTTATTTTTCTTTAAACGTTCAGAGTCTGTGAGTATCTGTGTGTTTTGCTAAGCAATGTATCTATTCGCTGTCTGGTCCGTTGCACCACTTTGCAGAGGGCAGTTTTACCCTCAACACTTGTTCCTTTGCTTCGCTGGACTTCTTGCCTTAAAGCCATTCTGCTAATAGTGTTTTGCTGGGCTACTCGCAACCAGAGGCTGTTGGAAGTGTGTGTGTGAATGCTTCGGGACTTGTCATAAATGTGGGAGGGTTTGGGGGAAAGTTGAAGCAATAAAGGGGAGTTTGAACTATCAGCTGGCTGTGTTGCCTTGCCCCAGGTCATCACAGATAGTATACAGTAACATGCAACGGTATTAAAATGCAATAAAAGGAATGCTGAAAATAGTAAAATAATTCTTTCTCTAATCAAATATAGTCTCATGTGCGCTCCAACTGAGAGCCTCAAATGGCACCATTTCAGTGAGAATTAGACCTTTATCAAAGGTTTCTCTATAGTGAAAGATTGCATTTGGGGAGGGGAGGGGCCATGTTTAGTTATTAGTGGTGCTGAAAACAGAAAAGTGTGCAGTTTGTTAGATAAAAAGGACAGCTGGCATCCTTGTTTACTTAAAACATCTCAGATTTCTGCTTTTCATTCATTCCTCAGAATGTATATTTTAAATGATCATGATTCTCAGCAGGGCACCTCATGATCCAGGTTTTATCTTGTCTACCTCTGTGCAAAGCAGTGTGTCAGTTTCTTTGCACCATCTACCTATCAACATAAGGACCAAGGGATGGTTTTATCTGTCGGAGTTCTCATTTGCATTAATTCTACTTTTATCTCAAGATTCCAAAGGAACACAACCAGCATTTTAGATGTATTTCAGTAAATCAGATGCAAGAAGATCCAGATAGCTTATTAAAGTGAGCTTTTCTTCATGGCAGTGTTTAATTAAGAGCTCACTAAAATATTTCTCTGAAAATGACACTGCTCAGAAGGTTTGGAAGAACAATAAAACTTGTTGGGTTTGCTCTGGAAACAGATGTGGGAGCTTTAAGCTGCGGCTAATTTGATCATGCCGAGAGCACTGAGAAAGCCAGAACCCCATCGGCATCCTGGTTTTTGGGTCAAGTGCAGTACAATAACAAAGGCATAATCAGACTCTTCTCTTCCTTGCTGCTTTCCCAATCAGGAAATAGGTAACAAAAATTAATTTTATAGATCAAAAAACAACTTGGAAACCAAAATAAATAAACCAAACTTTAACAAGTTTGGAGGTTGTAGGTAAACATAATCAAGGGAGGCTGACATCCATTTTGGAGTTAATCTCTTCCAGGCAAGATTACATGTTTCCTTTCCTAAAAACTGCCTGTCCCTCAATGTCATCTTTTGGATAGAATTCTTTGTCTGGCAGCTGAGCAAGTACTCCTCTTCCATTGCAAGGATTGGAAATTAGTCCTCTTAACTAATCATATTTAAACTGCAACCAATATTCCTTGTCTCTTCCTCTGGAAGCAGTCAATCTGACAATGCAGTCCAGATTGTCCCCTTGTATTCATTTGAGCCTGTTCCTTATTGAGTGCATCCTTTGTGTGCTTCAGTTGGTGCAAAATGTAGCAGTCAGGCATAATGCTGGGATCTAGCATGGCAAAAGATGGGTACAGAAGCATGGAGTAAGTCAGAAAAGGTTCTTAGGCCATCACATTCAAGCCATCACATAGTGTAGAAAGTATTCCCCTGTACAGTAGGATTAAGAACAGCATCCTGTTGAGCATCTGACTGCAATTCTCCTCTCCCCGATTGCCTAAATTGCTTTTCCTGGAATTGCCTTCCAGAACTGTTGGCTTGGGAACATGAGAACTGGAACTCCCATCTCACCTATTAGGCTTTAAAGCCTTGGATGGGAGCCAGGCCTCTTTCAGCACATTTTTGATGTGCCTCTGACAAGAACTTCTTATCCTTTGGGCAATTGGAATCAGAGTAATGCAGACATGAGCTGGTGGAAACGGATCAATCATTATTGAACATAATTGAGGGCACTTCCACATGGCAAGTTTCCACTCCCCAATCCTTCCAGGACATTTGGAAGCCAGCTATGCTATTTTGAAGCTTCTGTGAGGAATGGCTTCAGCAAACAAGACTCTCTAGAATGGAACACAGAATGGTAAGAAGAGAGAGATGAACGAGATATATAATAGGATGACCAGCACAGATGTGACAGAGAAAGAATTTTTCTCTTGCAATGGTAGAATGTGAGGTATTATAATTGAATTAAATGCAGGACATCATAGAAGGAAATATGTACATATTTATATGGTGCAGAGTAAAGTGATGCATTTGTTGTAATAGGGCAGATTCATGGAGAATCAGGCTATCAACAGTTACTAATACTGATAATTGTGACCAGTCCTTGGTGCTCTCTGAGTTTGGTTGTTTTCTTGTAGACGTTTCATTACCCAATCTAGTTAAGATCATCAGTGCAAGCCTGAGTTACAAATATTCTCCTTCATTGGTACTGAAAATTGTTTCAGACTCCTAAATCATAGCTTGCAGATAATTGACAACATAAAGGCTGCCATTCTCCAATCTGGGCTTATGGGCTTGCTCAAAACATCCATTTGAACCCCCTTGAAACACAGAATGCTGAACTAGATGGCCAAATCCAGCAGGGATTTTCTTATGTTCTTACTTTTACTTCTGCTGACCTAAAAATGTTGAGTCTGGCATGGAACACCATGAGCCCATCAGTGTTCCTTACAACCAACTAGTAGAAGACTGTCAAAATTCTCATTCACCCCCTGAGTTATGACAGTTCCTATAACAGAAAATTCACTCATCCTCCTCCACAAAAGGAGGAGGAAAAATAAATTTGTTCCTCAGTATTTTCAGTACATACTGCATGCATTTGTCTAATCACTTTGCAAAAAAATCTGAGCTGTTGGTACAATGTTTGGCTGTCAGAACATCATTCTTCCTACACATATATTCCTACTTAACTGTGATGATGACATGGCAATGAGTTTCCAGTGAGGCACCTTTTCTATTGGCTGCAACTGCAGACTGATGAACCATCTATGTGTGTTCAGAGAGAAAATAATGGCTTGCTTGAGCCCAAAATCTGGAAGATAGCTTCTTCTGCAAGAGTAAATGAACACTGCATATATAATTAGGAAAAATCAAGGTAGGCAGGTTTTTCTAAAGGGGTATTACAAATCTGACTAGAAAGATTAAGATCAGGTTCACCGGTAAAGTGTACTGTGAAATCTGCTAACAAGCAAGCTTTGAGTTCAGGAGGTGAGAGGTAAGTTAAAGCAAAAATTCCGGCACAGGGGAACATGCATTCCCACCCCCACCCACCCCCACAAGCCCTGCAGAGGTTTAGCATCACCAATTACAGAGCAGACAACTTGATATTTGACCTGGCTGCAACTGAACCGGAAGGAAATTAATTCAGCTGCCCAAGGGGAACTATTTGGAGACACAGTGATATGGCACCAGTGCCAGGTTGATGAAAGTGCCATGTATGGTGGAGTGATTAGATTCCCACCCTGCAGCTGAGATTGAATGTGATGTAATATGATATTAATAATATATTAGATAGGTTGTAGTCTTTGCTGAATCCAGTAACTCAACTCACAATTCTTCATTTCTGAACTGCACACAATGTACTAATAAATGTTCCCATAAGTGAAACCCAAGACCTATACATTTTGTTTACAAACTGCAAAATTAGGAGACCATTAACATGAGAACTATGAGAACTGTATGGTGCCATATTATGGCAATTTTATTATGGTTTTTATGCTTTACACACATGCTTTACTCAAACTCAGATTTGTGTTTGTATGTATAATGTGTTTTATCAGTGTTGAATATCAGTGATTGTGTGACCTCTGTAGATACCATATGTTAAATAAGCATGAGAACAGTTAAATGTGGCCAGCTCTTAAAATCTTATATAAGATGTTTGAAGAGGAGAAAAAACATTTGAAAGACCATGCCTGCCATGGCTTTCAGTTTAGATTCTATTATAGGAATCCAACAATACAAAGAATCCCTTGAGGTAGAGAACTGCATTATTAGCCTTGTCCTATTTCTTCAGTGTAGGACACATCAAGATCTGGCTCCGGTCATGCCAGGATCATTCATGCTTTCCATGGCAGCCCCTGTGGGAATGGCTTCTTTATCCACTTGTGTGAGAGAGAAAGAAGGAGGGGGTAACCCAGAGGAAAAATGCAGCAACTTCTGCCCACTCTCAGAAGCAGCCTTCAAGCTGACCATTTTTATACCACAGGCAGCTCTTCATCAGAATAGGGTCATCCTCTGGAATAGATAATGTCAGATTACAAAATTAATTTTGAATAGAGAGTAAGAAGAGGCATTGAATTTGCCAAAGCTTGATATGAATCAGACCATTCTAAAAAGATGCTGTGGCTCTCTAAAGTGAAATCACATTATCGCCCAAGAAATTGGAATACAACCTGCACGTTCTCACAGCAATCTGGTATTTCCAAGGGCTCTAGAAAACAGCAAAACCTGCTTTCACTCTAGCATATATATGTAAGTATCAAGGCTGATCTAGAACACGCTTTTCATTAAAAAGAAACCATTTACCAATGGTCTCCAATTAAGGTATTTTAGTGAAGAAATGCTGTTCTGTATGTTGTGCTCTTTTAGTCAATTTATTTCTGTTACCTAATATACATGAGACATCTCTTTTATTGAAGAAAACCAGGGCCTGAAATTTCCTCAAGAGATTCTTCAGATAGCTGAAGCCAAATCAGAAAATAGAGATCAAGGTTCCTCAGTATGGTTTTCTGATACTTATCTTAAAGGCCAATTATTTATTTATTGTTTGCTATATCTCAGTTGGTATAATCCATTGAAGACATACTTTAAGGTGGGGTCAACAACCTTAAACACTCAAAGAGCCACAAAAGTCCTAACTGGAAGCCCCCCCCCACCCCCGTTCAATTCTGGAGCCGACCGGAAGTCTGGTTCCTCCACCATAGAGTCTCTTCCTAGCACAGCATCCTTTTTCCTCTACCTGTCCTAACCAAAAGCCCTATCAATTGTGGAGCTGACCAGAAAACCCGCCCCTTACCATAGAGTCTCCTTCTGGTGTGCCATGCTTCCCTCCCCCAATTGGAAGCTCCTCTCAAAATTGTGGCACCAACCAGCCACAGGGAGCCGCAGCAGAGGGATGAAAGGGCCACATGCGGCTCCAGAGTCGCGGATTGCTGACCCCTGCTTTAAGGCAATAGCTTCCTAGGAATCCTGGTGATGCAGTGGTTTGGATACAGTATTGCAGGCAAACTCTGCCCACAGCCTGGAGTTAGATCCTGATGGGCTCAAGATTGACTCAGCCTTTCATCCTTCTGAGGTCAGTAAATTGTGGACCCAGATTGTTGGGGGTAATATCCTGACATTGTAAACTTGCCCAGAGAATACTGAAATGCATTATGGGCCAATGTATAAGTCTAAGTGCTATTGTTATTTCTCAGCAAAAGGCAGACTGCCTTTTAATTGAACTTTGTTTTTAAAGTGTCAAATCTGGTTGGGTTGGATTAATACTGGTTGCTTTCACAAATTTATTTTAATGAAAAAAATGTTGATAAACTGCTTGTGTGGAAAGGGAGTGTTGAAAAGATGCTACCTTCCTTTAACACTAATTAAAGTGAATTTGAAAAATTAAAAAAGCATGTTGACAGCTCCAAACAGTAATTTTGCTAACTGTTCTTCAAAGATCATGATAATGCTATAAGCTTGCAGAATCATGTGAGATTCCACATTGCTCACAGGTGATTTCTGGATATCTCAGGAAAAGATGTAAGAGATTTCAGCAGTTTCATATAAAACTGTAGAAGAATTCAGATTGGTGAAATTATGAGATTTTGGTTATATTTAAACATTATGAACAAACTGCTTTGAGATCCCTGGAGTAAGTCATAGGAATGAACAAATTGCTCAGATCTTTTTTTTTTTTTTTTTTACGAAGAATCATAATAGGATACAGTTGCCTTGATGCTATTCCAGAAATAGCTTATAATTTGGAACCTCAGAATCTATGACTAAAAAGGTTACTATGGACTCTGGTTAATTTTATGAAATCTGCTTCCCCCTCCCCCTCCCCACTTAGTTTCATATTCATTTTAGCTTAGCACTAATTATAACTGTGCAAAAAACATTACATGCTTTACAACACAGAAATTTCATTAGCAGTCTGCTGGAGTGTGACACCACATATGCTAGCAAAATTGTTGGCATTCTTACCTACTACAAAACCAAGGAGAAAATTAGTTTGCTTTCAACATTATTATTCTATGCAGTTAAGACTGTATTTCCCAATAGAATCATTAAAGGCACTAAGACATTTTCTGCAGCTCTTTACATTCTTAAGAGAGCAGTTATCCACATATTTTAAATTGTGTAAAGCAACATTTTAAAAATTTGACGACGATGGTGATGATGACATCCTAACCTGAGAAAAAACTAATATAGTTAATCTTTTCCAATGAATTGAATATCCTTTATTATATTCATTGATCAGAAAATCTCTTTTATGATATGACAAAATTCAAAGGGAAACAATGCAGAGAGGCCAGTGCATGGTCTGGGAATCTTTCTCCTGAGGGTCACTAGCTTGATCCACAATTTAAGCTTTTGCTGCAGCTCAGTTTAGTGTCCTCAAAAAGTTAGCAAGGCTGTGTAAGCAGACAAAGGAAATGAAGGAAGGGTGTCACTCCATCTCGCTTCCCTTTACACTGTTTCGCTTGCAATTTTGAGGGGATAATGGCAGTCTGTTCGTATCTGCTACTGTTAACAGTGACAGGAGTGGGAACGGAGCCTATTTCAATTTTCTTCAAGTAGCTAGCATGTGTCCAAATATACGCAGGCGAATCAGATTAAGTGCCATTAGGTGAAGGGCACTTTATCGCAATATGTTGATTGCACTAGCCAGCTACCAAAGCTATGCCTTGGAAGGAGGTCCCTCCTAGGCTCCACTGCTTTGTTGTTGTTGTTGTTGTTTATTTAAGCTATTCTAGCATACTTTTTAAAATAACAAACTCAAGATAGTAACAGAACTACAGGAAAACAATGAACCATATGTTTACCATAAACAATTAACAATTATTATACAAAAATTTAAATCTGTTTTTTTTTAATTTAGCAATTTGCTTTGTATCTCATTTAATCCAGAGCCACAATTGTATATTTTATCAAGAACATTTTTATAATGATGTCTTTCTCTCTTTCTTCTTTTCTCTCCAAAGGTAAACCACAAACACTTGGAGACTGATGAACCCAAAAATGACTCCATCTGTAGGACAACCGTGGGACATGGTATGTGCCAACCCATATTTCCTAATCTGCCTCACCTTCATTTTGACAGAGCTACTTAAAATATGGTGATATAAGCATGTATCATGATCAAATGAATTGATATTGATATTGATATCATATTGATCAAATGAATCAATAGGGATTGATTACCATTTAAAGTAAATAACTAAGTAAACATTACTCAAGTTGCATACAGTGTTTTTGATCTGAATCATGTGTTTTTCTCTATATTTGTAACCCAACCTGTTATCTGGCTCTCTTCAATAACTCTCTGAAATGAACCCACATAGTATTTGACCACAGTGCTTTTTTTAAGAAATCAAGTCCATTCACTAAACCAGGGGTGTCAAACTCACATTGTCATGGTCTCATCACGTGATGTATTGGGACTTTTTTCTCTTTGCTAAACCGGGCATGGGCGTGGCCAGCACATGACGCATCCGCCCCGTGGGCCAGGAGCTTGACAGCCCTGCATTAAACTGCCTTCCAGGTTGTTCAGCATACCCTGCTCAGTAGGCTAGGTGCCTAATTCTGACCATATTAGTCCTGCAGGACCCAACACAGCCTCTCACTTTATAACTTTAATTAGGGATTACCAGATTTCCCTGTACCTCTAATTTGGAACATATGAGCTACATCAAGCAGCTTCCACAACATCAGGCTCTCTTTCATCCTTTTCTTTTTGCTTGTGAGTGAGCTTGTGATGCAGACTTTCCAAAGGCTTCACCCTGAGGGGTTCCCATCAACGACATAAAAAGAAGCTCAAAAGCAAATGACTTTCAGCTTACCCTAGGTCCTTTTGCTGTTCTTCTTTCAGGCATTCAGGGAGGGAGGGAGGGAGGGAGGGAGGGAGGGAGGAAGGAAGGAAGGAAGGAAGGAAGGAAGGAAGGAAGGAAGGAAGGAAACCTGTTTTAGTTGCTACACCCTACTATCACAATGCCAAAATCAAAGAGACCAATGATACTCATTCCCCCAACTCACGAGTATTTTGCCAGGTTCTGCCAATCACAATATCAGCATTTATAAATTTATAATTCATCAGGAACTATACACAAGTACTAATTAATACATAAGTGCTAATACTTGGTAACAACCTGCAAATAAATCAATACAGAATTTACCATTTCTTAAATGTACACTTGAGCTCAGTATCGACAAACATAAGAGGGTGCATATACACTAAAAGCTTGGAAAAAATTGAATTTGATAAATAAATGGAACAGCAAGGACTCTTATTTGCATTTTAAATGTATAATTAATATTCCAGATCCACAGGCAGAAAAGCATGAACAGAATGTATATACATAAAAAAAAATTATCAAACCAGCCCAAGATCAGAGTAGATGGAAATCAATCTGTTGGTGATCTAGTCTCTTCTCTTTGTGCGCTATGGGAATAATTAACCATCTTGCAGATCATGAGAATGTTGGTTCAATTTATGGAACTGACAACTCATACCAGATGGCTGCTATGCTTGCTCCAAGTATGCCAGGTCAAGTATCTTGTTGTAAAGTAACATCTGTCCAGGTTGGACTGTACTTGTGTCTACAGCCTTATCTGCTTGGTCTTGTACAACCTTCATTAATACATGGTGAGGGGGAGGCGAGTCATGTGTGCCCCACCTCAACTAGACCATATGACTGATGTGAAATGCATTCCTCCCTGTATTGATGATTGAGGGATAGCTCTCCTCTGGCTGCTAAAGATGATACCTAAATAAATCTACTATTAGAAGGCAAACAAATGAAACAGGCAACTGGAATCTGGCATGCTATAGCATCTTGAACTGATTGCTCAGAGCTGCATAATAATGTCTGATGCTTGTGGATTACCCTGCTCCTTGCTTCTGGTGGCTGATTCAAACTGGTGGTGGAATGGAGATAATCTTTAAATTTCTATTTAAAAGTCAGAAGAAAACTCTCTTTAGTGTATGTAATTTAGCACAGCAATGCTATCGCTATTAAGTACATGGACAACACCTAACTGGAAGAATTAAGTTCATGAAAATGCAAACAGGCATTCTTGATGGAAGTTGAAAGGAAATGTTATTTCAAATTTTAAAGGTGGGGGGAGAGTATCCCTCTCTTTCTTTCCTCTGTAACCATCCACTTCACTACAATAGTTTAAAACAAGCAGCAGACTTGAACATAATGGGGATAATGAAGAGATGAACCTTCCAAACTGGGTGGTAAATGAGAACCATACACTGTTCTCTGATCATATCAATGATCATATTATGATCAAAGATCACATCAGCCTTAAGTTTCAGATTCAGGTTGGAAATCATTTTCAAGGTGCATTAGGAGGAGATATAGCTGAAGGTAGAAGATCCCTCATTTCTCCTTTGCCAGCTGATCTAGGTGGAATTCTCAATTTTCCAGTTTAAGAGCCATTGTACCAAATCTGTGCTCAAGAAATGTGCCCTTCCAGTTTTTAATCCAGATGTTTTAAAGTTCTTAAGAACATCTTAACTTCTAGTCCAGATGTTCTTAAGTTCACATGTTGTCAACCTATCTGCAATTTAAAGTTGGGCCAGAAAATTGAGCCAGTGAATGCTAGTCTAAATGGGGCTTTTTTTTAAAAAAAGTTAAAAGTTAAATTAAAAGAAAACAAACCCTTGGTCATTTGACAAAATAAGATGACCTCTCTTCTACCCCTGGTGAGAGAATAGTAAGTGAGTACTTGGCTGAGAATAATTAACCTTCTTCTCCAGGCCATATTTCTCTGTCTTTTCAAATTGAATTGTGCACCCCCTTTGTTCTGTCAGTCAGAATTATTGAAAGAAAAGTAGAAAATTGGACACAGAGCTTTCCTGACTTGCCTTCAGTATGGTGAGGCAGATGAGAGTAGGGTTGCCAGGTCTGCTTCCAAAAAATAGCGGACAAGCGGGTGTGTGTGTGTGTGTGTGTGTGTTAAGTAGTAAAAAAATTAAAAAAAATTTACAATTAAATTATATATTTTCTTACAAACATTTTAACACGTATTAAAATAATCACTTCAAAACTTTATTTAAAATTCAAAACATCAAATATATTATAATAATATATAAAATATTAAATTACATTTTACTTTGCTGTTGTGTGTATTTTTTATTTGACGGTGCAACTTTGATCAATTCTTTGTGTTTAAGGAATAATTCTTTAATTTCAGTACAACGTTGAGAAATATTTAAAAATATACAAAGTTCACTTCGAACTGATACAAGCAGTTGGTTACATTCGTCGGTCCACAAATTTCCCATGATGCTGAAATTTGTTCAACGTTTGCATTTGATACTGGAATTGATGCACAATACTGTGCAGTTTCAGTAAACTTGGAGCTGGCTCTTTCTTGAAAAAGTACGTCCACTTATCAAGGGATGAATCGCCCTGCAGATGAACATAAACTTCTTCTAAGGCAGAAATTTCATTGAAGAGAATGTTGGGTGGAAGTTCTTCTCGCCATGGTGATAATAACCAGATATTCGTCATTTCTTCTAAAGTTGAGGATTATTGCGATCAATTAGATTGAAACAATTTAGCGTCTCATATACTGAATCGGTGAAATTATACCACTTTTCTAGGTACGCAATGGCTCTTTCATACACGTTGATGGCTTCTTTCTTGAACTTTTGCATGGCATTCTCAGGCAAATGTTTTTTATATGTAATAAATGTAAAATTAAATGTAAATTTAATTTAAATTTAAATTTAAAAATTTAAATTTAAAATTTAAATGTAAGGCAAATAAAACTTTCATTCCAAAAAACTGCTCATCATAATTTTTTTTTGCAAAGAATCACGCAGCTTACACATGATAATGTGAAGATCACATGCAAGAATTTTTTTGCTTTCCAGCTTCAGTAGGGTGTCTTGCATTATTGACATGAAGAAGTGCGTGAAATATAAATACAATTCTGAAATTGTTGGTTCATCGTCCTTTGCAAGTTCATTTTCCTGATCCGAAATAAGGTTCCAGATAACCTTATGGCACTCATCAGATCCAAGAGAAGTAAAATATGATTTTAGAGGTATCCAGTTTAAAAGAAGTCTTTCGACCGCTTTAAACAAACTTAACCAACGTGTTGGAACATGGCGCAAAACTTCATGGAATTCTGACTTGCAAAACTCAAAAAATGATTTCAACTCTTCTCGTTTCTTTGCAGAATTCGAAAATTTGGCCTTCAGCACTACATTTTTGATATCAAAAGATAACTGCTTTAATGCATTTTTTGCGCTGTTGTGTAAAATGTGATTATTGCAATGAGCATTCAATCTTTGTCTCATTCTAACTTATGAAAAAAAAGACAAAACACGATTCTCCTATCCTTATTCTCTTAGACTGTACAGCTTTAGATTACGTACCATTTCATCATAAAGCTTTTGAATAAAAAAAATGTCCACTATTTTGTGAAAAAAAATAGTGAACATAATGTGGAAAAAGTGGACTGTCCGCTCAAATAGTGGACACTTGGCAACCCTATGAGAGGAGGGGTATCACAAGCTCTTCTGGCTACCTTTCCTTAAGGAAAACTAGCTAATAGCTCCTGGAAAGCAACTGAACTAAACAATAAAGGTTTGGCCTGTATGCTGTCTCTTGCTGGTCTATACTTTTTTTTTATTATTATTATTATTTATTGAATTTATATACCGTCCTTCTCCCCGAAGGGGAGACTCAGGACTATACACAATCAGACTAGTCAGGACTTTTTTTTCTCAAAGCAATACAGAAGACAAAGTGCAATCCTGCGGCTGTTGAAGTATGGAAGACTCAAAACAATACAACACAAAAATGTTGCATTGGAGTATAGGACAAGAGAGTGGTTTTATTCAAAAACTTTCAAAAAGTCTTTTTGGAAAAAGCATTTTTGTTTTGACACAGAATTCTCAAAAGGATGGGATTATTGGGGTGGGTGCAAAACAGTACATGCCTTTTGCATATCCCCTATATTTCACTATGATCTTAAAAAATGCAGAAGCAGAGTAATGGATGGATTCACAAATGCTTCTATCAGTCTGTCTGGCACTATCTTTCAGGCACCCACTGAACCAATTAAAATCCACCAAGATGGGCAAGTGGCAGACTCCATATGCCCACACAAACCAGTAGTGGGTTTCAAATCTCATTGCTACCGATTCGCTTGTGGGCATGCGTCTGGGTGGGTGGGTGGAGCCTCCCACCGCCACAGTTACCAGTTCGCCTGATCTGGGGCGAACCGGTAGCAACCCACCACTGACACAAACTCCTTTCAGTGCATGTTGTCCTAAGATTATCTAAAGATAGTTGGCTCTTCCTGTGTCAAAGGAACACATACACATATATATATAGGAATATAGGTTTCAGAACCTCTTGCTGAAAGGTGGAAAAGATATGTTGTGCTCTGGATTTTCACCCTGACATCTGGTTGGAGACAGTGAGAGATCTGGCGAATATTGAGAAGAGAAGCCCATTAGGAGCCCAGAAGTGTCTTCCCATTTTTAGAGTAAAGCATATGAGTATTGGGCAGACATGTTTTTTTTTCATGTTTTGTGAAATGAGATGAGAATTTTAAGTGGGGAAAAGACAGGTAGGGATTATTCTCTGATTAAAAGAGAACAATCTATATTAAAAGAAAGGAAATGCAAACCAACAAATCCTACTGTAAAATTCTGTAATTAAGCCTTTTCATCAAAGATAGATTTCTTCCCACTTCCTTCTATTTTGGTGCTGTTTTAAACATAGAAAATATTACAGCAGTTAAAGGGAGGATTAGTACAAACAACAAAACATATGGTATCGAAGAAATATAAAAGAAGCATAGACAAGTACTGTATTCTTTTTTATTTAAAACAAAAGTTTGAGAATAGCTATAATTTCCTCTGAAAAGAATAAAAAAGAAGCTCCTAATGATGTTGATATAATAAAATAAATCTTTAACGGCCGATTGACGCTCTGAGGCAATCAGTTGAAAAGAAAGCACAATTCAGTCCTTTGGAATGTACTAATGTTTCACATAAATGATGGTCGTTAACAAAATTGAGAGAGGTCTGCTTCTATTGTCATAAGGAACCACTGAATTCAAGAGAACAGCATCATTATTGCTCAGATATTCATTAATTGTTTTTTGTTCCCTGGAATTCTGTAAAATTCATGTGACTCAGAACAAACCTTTTGAAAGGTAGGCTTGACATCAATCAACTCAATGAGATGGCCAGTGTACAAATTTGATAAGTAAATCCAGAGGCATATTTATGTGCAAATATGAGCAGTAAATTGGCTGGACCCTTTCATGTCTCCTGTTAATCACTGACTTGAATCCAACAGATCCATAAATAGAGAGGCAATAGGTAATTGGCTCAACTCCAAATGATGGATTCACAATAGGTGAAGGTAATCATCTACCCCTTGATCTTTTCAGTCTTTTCAACATTCCTGCCCCTTTAACCATGTCTTCTGAGAGCCTGGACCTAGGATCCTTTCCCTCACAGTAACTCTTAGTTAATGGCTACGCTTCTATTTTCCACCCCTATCTTTCATTTCCCTTGTTCTTCTCTTATGCCAATTACTTTGTCATTCCAGAAGATTTGTTCTCAGTATAGATACTGTGACATGGATTAAAATGATCATAATAATTGAAGATAAATTAAACAAACAGAAGTCTTCTACTTAATGGAAAATTATCTGAGAGAAGAGTTGAAAAGACTAAGCAGATTCAATGTACTATATTATCTAATCATGGGTCCAAATACTCCATTTTGCTGATAAAATGTTCCAAGAAATATTAGATCTTTCCATTTTTCTTCAGGAATGGTTCTATCTGATCATAGAATCATAGGGCTAAAAGGTACCTTTGTCATTCTAGAACTAGTTCCCTAATCTTCCAGAACTTCCAGAATAAAAAGTAATTTATGATGCATATAGTATAAAGGGATCTTCATAGGATTCAAAATTTGTGAAAAAATGCAATAATTTATTCATAAACTCATGAGAACTTATAAATCAAGGTCATTAGCAATATATCAAAGGTACATATAAATTTAATTTACAATCAGAGTAGCTTTCATATTATTCAAAGCTCTCATAGTCCATATAAGGGAGAAAAGTCAAACAGTTTCTCGGCAGCAAGTAAACAAGAGTTTGGAAGTGAAATTAAAAAGGAGGATGAGACTAGGAAGATGAGAGTAATCAGATAAACTGGGTGTTCCGAGGAACTTTGTGCTTAGCTTTATAGAATGAAAAGCTTATCTTCTGTGCAGCTTTTGATTGCAAGGGATGTTCTTGAGAGATGCCGCTTGTTCAAATAGATGAATGACTGCTTCCTGATGTGTAAGCAGAGGTAGCTTTGGAGGCTGTGGAAAAAATATAAGGCTTCCAGTTGTTTTTAATGAATCAGTGAACAGCCAAATGTTGGATGCAGGACAGCCAAAAGGGGAGAAATCTGGGGGAATGGGGGGTGGGGTGAAAGAGAGGCATTTCCTTGCCTTGAAAGAACTGAGACTCAGGGCTGGGAGGGACCAAGTCCAGAAATTGTTGGATTGGGTTGGGGTGAGTTGGGATTGGGTTGAGTCCTTGACTGGTGATGGCAACAGGGAATGCCAGGATTGCTGTTGGTAAGTGATATATTAATGAAACATCACTTTTATGACCACATTGCTTAAAGATGATCTGGTGCCAGTTGGCATTGTAACTGAAGGACTACCAGTAATTATCCTGACATCTGTTCAGAAATAGATGTTGCAAAGATGATCCTTCATGGAAATTACTAACTTGTCCTGGTATTAACTTTCTTCTTCAGAGGATGAAGAAAGGCTGAAGAAGAGCAGCTATCCTTCACTTGATACTTCAATGAAAGTCTTCAGTGGCAAAATGGAAAAAGCAGAAACTTTGAAGGACAATGATCATATAATGAAGAAACTCTTGGTTTTAACTAAAGCTTAACATATTTAAATGCCTATATTGGACTTCAGGAAAGCAGTTTCTTATGAACTCTAGGGTAAAGGTAGATAGGATTCCATGGCAGGAGAAACTTAAGGAAAAGAAGCTCAGGAGAGGTGGGAGGTTATTATTATTTAGGTAAATACTAAAAACTCAATTACAAACAACTCCAGTGAGGGAGAAAAAGAAGCAGTGCTAAGCTACCTTTTAATAAGGAATGCTTGAATCTATATATCTTTCTCTCATGTTTATACCTCAAAGAGAAATATCATGCAGGACTTGACTGATGACTTTACTGTTAGAAACCTTTATTTCAGAGGGAACCAAGCATCCTCACATCCTAGTGAAATATTATATTTATCATAGTCAACAGTTCAACACAAAGTGGAACCTCTTCACAGTGTTTGAATCAATTTATATGGTTCTAAAAATGTGTTCCTATATGCTTAAAAGATTTCACCTGGTCAATGATATTCCTATCATATCCCTTCAGTATGTTTACTCACCTTCCCTAAATAGCCAGAACAGCAGTATTAGCTTCTGTTAATTCAAAGACAGAATGAAATGTGTGTGCATTTACAATTGTATATATAACAGTGTATATGGTTAGGTTTGTGTGATTGTGTGTGTGGAGACTCACACACATACACAAGGCAGGCTAAGAACTAATCTTACTTTACCCCTGCTGACATTCAGATATTATTGATCAAATGGCCATCTGAAAATATGCGTCTTTTACAATTTGTGGTCTATGAAGAGTCTTATTAAATATAAGCTGTCTCTCATCAGTGCTCAGGGTAAGATGTTTATTCCCCCAAAAAATCACTATGAATATTATAAAGGGCTGCTCTCAAATCAATAAAAGCAGCATAGAGCTGAGATTTAGAATGTTCAGTCTATTACAGGTAAAATGATTGAGAATGAAGATTTGTCCTAGTGACTGAAGATCTATGTTATCTGAAATCTGCTTGCTCAGAGATACAGGGCCTATCCAGTCAATTATTTTTAATAAGAATTTTGAGTAAATCTTTACAACGGATGCAAAGGAAACTATTGGAATAGTACTTGCCAGGATGAGATTTTCCTCTTTTCTTATAGATGAGGATAATAAAATGACATCCCAACTATACTACTGTGTTTCCCCCAAAATAAGACCCTGTCTTATATTTTTTTTTGAACCCTGAAATAAGCATTTGGCCTTATTGCCATGCACTCAAAAGCCCGATTGAGCTTATTATCAGAGGATGTCTTATTTTGGGGAAAACAGGGTGGTGAAATAGACAGTATTGGCAATCTCACGTATGTCCAACTTGATTGCCACCAAGTGAGATCCCTTGGCCAAATTCCAGAATATTAGCTGAAGAGAAAACATGTATATAGAGGTGTCCTTCCCATTTCCATTTCAATATTTTGATTGGAATCCCAGGGAATCTTGGCCTCCAATTTTAGATTCCAAAGAGGAATACTTTTATTTTCTCAAAATTGTTAGTTGGTATCATTTCCTTGGATCTTATTCATCCTTTATACTATTTTTGTTTAAGGCTCCATATAGACCTTGAACTATAGCTCATAAAGACTATAGTCTATATGATCCTGATTATAGCCAGTTGCTCAGTTTTATATACATGTAGCCCATCAAAGATCTTAATTTCACTGAACTTGGGAAACCAGGTGATTTACACACCTTTCTACATATATTCTTTCTATCTCTTTTTCTTCTTCTAAAAGGACTACAGGTAGTCCTAGACTAATGACCACAATTGAGCCCCAAATTTCTGTTGCTCAGCGAAACAGTTTTTAAATCCATTTTATGACCTTTCTTGCTGCAATTGTTAAATGAATCACTGCAGTTGTTATTGACAGTTGTTATTAACTATTGTTAAATGAATCTGGCTTCCCATTTTCTTTGCTCATCAGAAAGTTCAAAAGGGCATCATGACCCTGGGATCCTGTAATCATCATAAATATGAGACAGATGGCAAGCATCCAAATTTGGATCACATGACCATGGGGACAGTAAGTGTGAAAAGGTCACATTTTTCAGTGCTGTTCTAACTTAGACCAGTCACTAAGTGAATGGTTGCAAGTCAAAGAAGCTTGGATGAAAGACATAAGTGGAAATTATTATTTTCTTCCCTGGCATTTTACCAAGCTTCCATGGAAATTACACAACTATCATTTATACTTTGGTATCTAGCAGGCAATATATGTAAGTATATTTGTTTAGAGTATCCTGAAATGTATTGTCAAGACATGTATTTTGTGTATAATACATTGATCAACTTTCTTAACCAATTAAAAAACTACATAATGGTAGTTTTCCAGTTTCATTCTATCTTGAATTTCAAGAATAATTTGATATCTGGCCGGATCCCAGAATGAGCCTCTTGTATCAGCCTAGACAAAATAACTCATTCCATACCCACAGTAGTGGGATTCAAATCCCAGGGCTACCAGTTCACTATTGGGAATGTGCGGGCATGCACACTTGCAAAGCGACTGCACGGTGCTTCTGCGCATTTGCAAAAGGTTCTGTGCATGCACAGAGCATTTTTAATGACATCTGGGTGGGTGGGTGGAGCCTCCCACTGCTGCTGCTACTAATTTGCCCGAACCGGGGTGAACTGGTAGCAACCCACCTCTGCATACCCATCTCTAAAAGCATCACCTGGTAAATTTGACTGTATTTTAACTGCAGGGGAAAATAAAAGCTCTCCCTCCAAAATTACCTCCAACTAATTCTTTAATCAACATTTCCTGTATGTAAAGTATATTACTATCAAGATTATTTTAAATTTAAGATTTCATGACAAAAAGAACTTCACAATATTCTGGGAGTTTGAATCAGTGGAAACCAAGTTGGTCAGATCCCCTGATTTCTCACCTCCACCACATCCAGTGTCTGTGTAAATTAATGCTGAATACTTAATATTCTATCAAATTGTACTAATCTAAAAAGTATTACTTGGGTGAGGCAATATGGTGGTCTTGCAAATCACCATTGAGCACACAGTTCAATATGATCTTCACCAAGAAACCCTAGCAGGTTGCATTCCAAGATATACAGCATAAAGCATACTCAAGGATATATAGAGACATCTGAGCAAGTACTCCTCCAGAGTTTCTCAGCCAAGTAAAGTGAAACTCCACTTGTAAACTTCTTCACTGGAGAATAGATGTGACTGATCCACAAATGAGGTTGCTAGACATGTAAAAGACTCCAGTTTGCTTCTCCAAATTCAGATTCACTTAATGAAAACTTTTTTAAAACGAATCCTTCCCAGTTGATGGATTGCTTTATCTGAGCCCTTTTGAGGGGTATAGGCTCAGTTAAACTAGAAAATACAGTTATTTTGTTAATCACACATGACATTCTGAGTGTGTTAAAGTGATTAATTAATCTAGGCGATAACCTCTTCTCAAATCCTTGAGGTAGAAATCTTTACCCCATCTAATAATCCCTCTAAAGCAGGATTCTCTTGTTGCAATGCACTGGGGACTTGGGTAAGATCTTTCAGATCACCCTCATTTCCAAATGCACTGTAGGTGTTAGCTAGCTATTGGCGAGTGATGCATGGATGGGTGCGTGCATTCAAATAGGATTTCATAACATAATGATACAAGAGTGTTAGAATTTCCAATTTGCAAATAGTCTCTTTGGAGACCACCTTTGCAACAATCTTTTAAAAACATAAATGATATTGGCAGAGTTCACTGTCATGGAAACTAAAGACAAAGCAATAGTGGCTAGAATGAGGATTGGGTGAATTTCTCCACAGAATTGCTAAATGGGTTTAGCTTTTCTCAAGACTGCATAAGTGCTATTAGTTGTATGCTTGCAGAATGAAAAGACCAATTGTCTCATTTTTCTGTCAATTGAATTTATATAATACTACTAGCAGAAACCTGTGTCATTGCTGTATACAATTATCTTTCCCATTGTTTTACAATGAACACTAAATCCCAGCATGTGATGACATGCTTTGTTACTGGGAAATCATTCATAGGCAGAAAGATAAGGATATCAGTGCATTATGGAAAAAGAGAGTGATTCATTCACCGTTCTTTTCATGAATACCTCAGCATCAGGGCCCATAATGCCGTTTGCAGTTTTGTGTGATGAATCTAAGCTTTCATCCATAAAATATAGCTGTAAGAATTGAACAGATTCATGTCTTATTTTTCACATAAATCCAGGGGCAAAGGTTTCGGTGTCACAGTTACAGCTACCTTCAATCAGAAAGACAAATGTTGGTCTATTTTGCTTTTTAAAAATGAATATTATGTTATTAAAAAATACAGATAACATAAAGAATAGACAATAACATACAGCACTGATCGGGTTTCTTTTTAGAATAAACCATCTCCAAAGCCTTTAAAAGTAATGCTCAAATTAGACATCCAGGGAAGCAGTATCTTTTGAAGTTTCTCTGTAGATGCAAAGATTCCCATCTACAGATCAGATTTAGTCTAACTAATCTCCAGGATAGTTTACTGAAGTTCTTTCACCAAAATTCCTCCTATTGCCCAAATTCACACTTCACATTTCCTACCAGGAAAAACAGATTTTAGAAAAACCATATCACTGAGCAGTAGGCTGGACCAGGGTAGATGGGAGTTGCCCTATCGGAAATACAGTATGCCCAGCTGGGTTTAGTTTGGCACCAGTCGAGAGCCCAGGAGAGATAGCGGTTTTAATCCAGTAATCTCTGGAGGCTGTCAGGGGTCCAGCGCCACAAGTTGCCAGTTGTGAAACCCTGTTCCTGAAGTTAAGCTCACAGGAGCAGTTGGGATTGTTGCTACTGCACCAGCTTCCTTGCTGCATAGCAACTTCCCTGCCTGAGTTCCCCAGGTTTATAAAATTAGATTAGATTAACAGAGTTGTAAGGGACCTTATAGGTCATCTACTCCAACTTCCTGCCCAAGCAGGATACCCTACACCATTTCTGACAAATGGCAATCCAATCTCTTCTTGAAAGCCTCCAGTAATGAAGCTCCCACAACTTCCAAGGGTATGCTGTTCCATTGGTTGATTGTTCTCACTGTCAGAAAATTCCTCCTTTTTTCTAGGTTGAATCTGTCCTCGATCAGTTTCCATCCATTATTCCTTATCTGGCCTTCAGGTTCCTGGAAAATAGCTTGACCCGCTCCTCTCTGTGGCAGCCCGTCAAATGTTGGAACACTGCTATCATGTCTCCCCGGTCCTTCTCTTCACTAGACTAGCCATGCCCAGTTCCTGTATGTTTCAGTCTCCAGTCCCCTAATCCCCTGGTTGCTCTTCTCTGCACTTTTTCTCAACATCTTTTTTATAGTGTGGTGACCAAAACTGGATGCAGCATTCTAGGTGTGGTCTTACTTCTTATAGCCCTAGGGAATTTAAACTTGCTGTCCCTGGGGTAGATGTCCAAAGTGGCATGGGATCTCATGGGCTCCATGATAGCCATGGGCTTCTCACAGGTCATTCATTCATTCATTCATTCATTCATTCATTCATTATTTTCACAAATAAGTCAAGCTGGCAAACATATCCAACACACCTTCCTCCTCCTTTTTTCCCCACAACAACAATCCTGTGAGGTGAGTTCAGCTCAGAGAGAGTGACTGGCCCCAAGTCATCCAGCTGGATGCCATGGTCAAGCCAGGATTGGAACACACAGTCTCTTGCTTTGTAGCCTAGGCCTGACTTGGGACAGTGGCCTCAGACTTGGTTTTCTTGTTGGAGTAATGCAATGTAAGTTGAGAGAGAAGCTTTCCTTAGCTCCTCTGTCATAGTAAGATCACACCCTGGTGACTTTGAGCTTCTCTAGTGCAACTCCCTGCTCCAAAGGAGACGGGACCCGTTCAATTGATGGACCCAACTGGGTTTCAAAGGGAGCAAGGGAAAATACTTGCCAATGTGTTACAGAGTCCTGTAGAGGCTTTGGCAGCAGCCTGGATTAAGAAATCTGTCAGAACCTTAGACAGGATCATGCCTATGTGGCCTCTCCTGGCTCTTCATTCCCATTACTCCCTGTGATTCACAGAGGAATTGAAAAGAGTCAAGAGATGCCTAGAGCACTGCTGGAGGAAAACGAAGAACAAACGTGATGAAACATGAGTTAAAGCTGCTATTAACTTTTACCTCATGGTGGTAAGAACAATGAAACATCAATACTTCTCTCTTATTGCATCCACAGAATGTCACCCAGCAACCCTCCTTAGGGTCACCTAAACCAGTTAAGACTGCCTAGGAGGTGTAATGTGGATGGGTCCAAGTGATGATGAATTCATCCTTGTTGGAGGGGCAGTGATGGGATTCAAAAAATTTTACTACCAATTCTGTGGGCGTGACTTAGTGGGTGTGGCGTGGTTTGGTGGGTGTGCTTGGTGGGTGTGGCAGGGGAAGGATACTGTAAAATCTCCATTCCCTCCCCATTCCAGGGGAAGGTTACTGCAAAATCCCCATTTCCTCTCGATCAGCTGGGACTCGGGAGGCAGAGAATATATGGGGGTGGTGTTTACCGGTTCTCCAAACTACACAAAATTTCCAGGTCAGAACCTGCTGAATACCACCTCTGTGGAGGGGTGTTCCTGGCTCCTTTTAAGGAGGTGCTGATATGCCCCGTATTCAAGAAGCCATTTCTGCATCTCACCATTCTGGATAATTTTTGTTTCCCACCTCCTCTTTCTGGGAAAGATTGTTAAGAAGGTGGTGGCATTGCAACTTCAGAGGATCCTGGAGGAAATGGATTATCTGGACCTTTTTCAGTCACATTTCAAGGCTGGATATGGGACAGAAACTGCATTGGTTGCAATTATGGATTATCTCTGGCAGGAACAGGGTGGAGGTGGTGCATCTATCCTTGCTGTGCTTGACTTCTCAGCTGCTTTCAATACAGTCAACCACAGTACCTTTTGGGTTGACTTAGTGACAAAGAAGTGGGTGGCACTGTTTTGTGCTGGTTCCTCTGAGGCCAGTTCAGGGGTGGGTTCTACTTACCTTACTACCAGTTCGCAGCAGGGCCACACACACACGCATGCTTTGCTCTCATATGCACGTGCTCTTTTGCACAAGTGCAGAAGCTTCTGCGCATGTGCAGAAGCATTTTGATGACATTGGGGTTGGTGGGTGGAGCCTCCCGCCAGTTTTACTACCGGTTCTATAGAACCAGTGCGAACCGGGAGCAACCCACCTCTGGGCCAGTACCAATTGGTTTTAATGGGGAGTGAAAGATCCAACTCATGGCCCCTGCTTTGTGGGGTACCACAGGACTTGGTGCTCTCTCTGCTCCTTTTTAACATCTACATGAAACTGCTGGGTAAGATCATCCATCAATACAGGATGAGGTACTGTATAATCAGTATGTTGATGATACCCATTTATTTATCTCTGTCCCAGATGAAGTGAGTGATCTAGTGGACTCTCTTTATGGTGCCTGGAGGTTGTGGGGGCCTGGATGGGGGACAACAGGCTTCAGATGATATGTGGTAAGATGAAGTGGTTGTGGGCGGGCCCCTCTGTAGTTTATCATCTTTGGTTTTGGGATTGCACTACCCCAGATAGACTTGGTGCAGAAAGGGGTTGATCTTCTTGGACTCACAACTCCTGTTCAGGGAGCAGGTGGCAGTTGTGGCTAGGAGGATCTTTGATCAACTTCATGCTAGGTGCCAGTTATTCCTTTTCCTAGATAGGGAGGCTCGCCATATGCCCTGGTCATCTCTTGTTTGGACTACTATGATGTGTTCTACGTGGAGCTATCCTTGAAAGTATCTGGAAGCTGCAGCTGATGCAAACTATATTAAGCCATGCAAGCTCTATGGCACATGTAACACCTCTCTTCCATGAACTGGGTGCCAGTTTGCTTCTGGTATTGGTTATGATCTACAAAGCCCTACACAGCATGAGGTGAGGATATCTATGAATCTGACTTTGTCCCATCACATCAGCCCATCCTACCCAGTCAGACAGGAAAGCTATGCTGCAGATTCCATCAGTTAAATAACTCTGACTGGCAGAATCCAGGAAAAGAGCCTTCTCTGCCATTCTCCCTGCCCTATAGAATGGTCTTCCCTCAGAGGTGAGGCAGAACCCCCATTCCCCATGCTTTCCAAAAAGGGATTAAAACATGGCTCTGCAGCCATGGAAGGAGAGAGGGAGGGAGGAAGCCCAAAGGAGCACACAGTCCTGAGTTGGATGATGCTATGAGAGCCCTCCCTTTACATTTGTCAACTAATTTTTAACAATATTTCATTATTCTTGCCTCACTATTTTTTTAAAAAAAATAATTTAAAATTTATAGTTAAAATTTTAACCAAAACATTTTAATTTTTATATACTGCTTTATATTTTGATCTTTTATTGTACACCACCCAGAGTCCCTCTTTGAGGGAAATGAGCAATTCAGAAATATGAAAAATCAATCAATGTGTTTTGTTTCCAACCTGGAGCCTTTCTTTCCCTTCTTCCCTTGCTTCTCCAACCACTAAAATCTTTCGTTTTTTCTCTGCTCTGTCAACCACTTCTGACTGAAGCAAAACACATTCATTTCACTATGCATGACTAAAAAGATACTAAACACACATTTCAGTACAGTTTATATCTGTGATATAAACATTTCAGTTTATATCATTCAAAAGCAGCCCTTTGTCTACTGAATGTAGGGAATATTTTGCTTACTCCTATAGGCAGCTACTACTGAAAGGTAATGGAAACCTCTTGAAAAGATTATTTTTCAGAAACTCTTAGTCTCTCACTTAAAGAACAAATAAAACTGACATATTTCAATTTTGGTGGAGTTGACGCTTCAAAGTGATGTGCCAGGAAGTAACTATCTCATGAAGATGATCATCAATTTTTAGGATGAGTTTGCAATTAAGAGATGTTTAAAACTATTCTTTTTACAATGTTTCCAACAACATGGCCATGTGTGAGAATGGTGAGTAGAGGGATAAAGGTGAGGACGAAGAGTCTGGGCAGAAATTGGAGGTGGACCAGTTCCCAATTTTCTCCTTGTTCTAATGTGGCTTTTTGGTAAAGACAGTTTTTGTAGCATAGACTTGGTATATAAAGAAGATAGTATATAATATATCAGAATTAAAATTGATGTTATTGTATTATTTGTGGAATCTTGCCATTCTGATCGAATCATACTTTTTTTCAGTAGTATGGATTTCTTTCTTATCCATTCACTAGGCATGCAGATACAAAAATAAATTTAAATATCATATAAATTATATTTTTTCTTGAATGATTGTAACAGATGCAGTGTCAGAAACAGATGTCAAGAGATTACAATTTTGCTTCAGAATATAGAAAACATTATGTTAGTAGTTTGGGTAGGAAGAAAGGAAAAAAAGAAGGAAAATCATTTCTGCCCAGTGTTTGCCTGAATTAGATTAACATGGTTGGTTTCTTCATTCTGACCTGCCTCCACATTTTTCCAACAAGTACTAACAAAATTTCAAAAGCAGAACACAATAAAAGGAAAAGCCAGTTAACATGCTAGAGCCAAGAAATTTAACTTGGTGCCCAAAAAACAATTAAAGTCAGTGCTGTCAGTCAGATATTTGTAGTGGGAACGACAGAAACTGGACACTCTTGGTGGTCTCTGAGCCTGGTTGTTTTCTTGCAGGTTCTCCCAGTATATTTTAAGATTCAGGCAGTCTTGGCTAGTGAGAGACACTCAACATGCTTGTTAGCGATCCAGCAGCTGATTTCTGTATTCCTTGACTATATACTGTAGGTAGCCCTTGATTTACAACCACAGTTGGGCCCAAAATTTCTGGTCCTCAGTGAAAAAGTTGTTAAAGTGAGTTTTGCCCCAGTTTATAATCTTTCTTGCCACAGTTGTTAAGTGAATTACTGTAATCAGGGGTGGAATTCAGCCGGTTCAGACCACTTTGGGCAAACCTGATGTTAATTTTAATCTGGTTCTCTGAACCAGTTGTTCCAAGAACTGTCTGACCCCTCCCACTCCACCCCCTCCCAGGAGTCTCCATTGCCCCATTTTGGATGCCAGGTAAGTACAGGGTGCGCGCGGAGGCTCTGGGAGGGTGAAAAATGGGTCTACCAGAAGTCCGGAAATGGGCCTGTTTCCGGCCTTTGGAGTGCCTCCAGGGGGCCTCCAGTGCCCAGGGGAGGCCATTTTTGCCCTCCTGGAGGCTCCAGGAAAGCCTCTGGAGCCTAGGGAGGGCAAAAAACAGGTCTACTGGAAGTACCAGAAGTCAGAAAATGGGCCCATTTCTGGTGTCCAGGAAAGCCTCCGGAGCCTGGGGAGGGTGAAAACGCCGCCACCCACCCACCCATCATGGTGAAAGAGGCCGAGTAGGCCATGCCCCCATGGCCACACCCACCCAGCAACCGGGCAGCAAACCAGTTGCTGAAATTTTTCAGTCCCACCCCTGCCTGTAATTGTTAAGTCAGTAACAGTTAAGTGAATCTGGCTTCCCCATTGACTGTCAGAAAGTTGCATAAGGTGATCATGTGACCCTGGGACACTGCAACCATCATAAATACAAATCAGTTGCCATGCATCCAAACCAGAATTCAGTGGGTATGCTGCAGCAATCGGGGGTGGGGGGATGGTCATAAGTCACCTATTTCAGTGCGGTTGTAACTTTGAATAGCTACTAAACAAATGATTGTAAGTCGAGGACTACCTGCGCAAGTTATTTTGCTATGCTAATTCTTGATCTAACTAACTATTGAGGGGGAAGTGGATTCTATTATATCTAAATGTCCATTGGATCTAGTTTTATATCACAGCTGTAAATTCATACAATTGATAAAAGAAAACCCATTAGTAAATTTTCTGAATGATGCATATGGGTGCAAACAAAGTATCAAAATGGATTGATTATATCAATTTTCCAGCCTACTTCAGAAACAGTGGAGTTTATTATTTGGGGATGAATTCTGAAATAAAATTATTCCTTAAATCTGCTGAATAGAGATCTGGAGAATTCAATTTTACTACGTTCCAATTGCAAGCATGAATTTGCATCCTGAATAGCAGTTCAAGATGATGAATCAATAGAAAGTGGTGAAAGGCACTTCTGGACTTTTAAGATGTAAGAGGAGGTTCCAGATATGAAACTTTCAAGGCCTTGAAAGAGGCAGTGGTGAGGCCCCTCCTCAAGAAGCCCGCTCTGGATCTGGCTGTTTTGGCTAACTACCGTCCGGTCTCCACCTTCCCTTTGTGGCGAAGGTTGTTGAGAGTGTGGTGGCGTGACAGCTTCCTGGGTACCTGGATGAAGCTGTCTATCTGGATCCACTCCAGTCTGACTTCAGGCCTGGGCACAGCACGGAAACGGCATTGGTCGCATTGGTGGATGATCTCTGGAGAGCTCGGGATAGGGGTTGTTCCTCTATCCTGGTCCTGTTAGATCTCTCAGCGGCTTTTGATACCATTGACCATGGTATCATGCTGCGCCAGTTAGAGGGGTTGGAAGTGGGGGGCACTGTTCTGTGGTGGTTCTCCTCCTATCTCTCCGACCGGACGCAGTCGGTGTTGGCAGGGGGCAGAGGTTGACCCTGAGGCGCCTTGTTTGTGGGGTGCCACAGGGGTCAGTCCTCTCACCCCTTCTGCTCAACATTTATATGAAGCCATTGGGGGAGATCATCTGTGGCTTTGGAGTGGAGTTCCATCGGTACGCTGATGATACTCAGCTGTACATCTCCACCCCAGGCCATCCCAATGATGCCCTTGAAGTAATGTCCCAGTGCCTGGAGGCCGTGCGGATCTGGATGGGGAGTAACAGGCTTCGACTCAACCCTTCCAAGACCGAGTGGCTGTGGCTTCCGGTGTCCCGATATAGCCAACTGATCCTATTGCTGGCTATTGGGGGCGAGTTACTGGCCCCCACAGAGAGGGCTCGCAACTTGGGTGTCCTCCTGGATGCACGTCTGTCTTTAGAAGAGCATGTGACGGCCGTGGCCAGGGGGGCTTTTCATCAGGTTCGCCTGATTCGCCAGTTGCGTCCCTTTCTGGATTGGGACTCCTTACGCACAGTCACTCAGGCACTCGTCACTTCCCACCTGGACTACTGCAATGCTCCCTATATGGGGCTCCCCTTGAGGAGCACCCGGAAGCTCCAATTGGTGCAGAATGCGGCTGCATGGGGGATTATGGGAGCGAGGGGGCACTCCCATATGACGCCTCTTCTGCATGAGCTGCATTGGCTTCCAGTGGTCTTCCGGGTGCGCTTCAAGGTGTTGGTTACCACCTTTAAAGCGCTCCATGGCATAGGGCCTGGGTATTTGTGGGACCGCCTTCTGCTGCCGATAGCCTCCCACTGGCCAGTACGCTCCCACAGAGAGGGACTCCTCAGGGTGCCGTCAGCCAGGCAGTGTCGGCTGGCGACCCCCAAGGGGAGGGCCTTCTCTGTGGCAGCACCTGCCCTCTGGAACAATTTGCCCCCGGAGATATGAAGAATACTAGATCTCCAGGCTTTTCGCCGTGCCCTAAAAACCTTTCTTTTCCACCAAGCAGGGCTGGCATAACCACCCCTCCCCACCCGCTTTTTAAGATGTTAGATTTTTAATTGTCTATGGGTTTTAGTCGGGATGTTTTAAATTTTGGGCCAAAGTTGTGTAATTCTTTTAACCAATTTTAAATTTTGTATTGGGATGTTTTTTATTTTGGCTGTTGACCACCCTGAGTCCAGCAGGAGAAGGGCGGTATACAAATTTAATAAAAAAAAAAATCACTGCCTGGAGATTCAGCTTCAGTTTGTATGCCTTCATTCTGCCCTTTATTAAGATTCCTTTTCCTAGAAGCTGGTATTTATGGAACTCCTGAAACCTTCTTGCTGAGTTCTTTGATATTTTCCAGCATCCCCGTTGTTCTCTTGTCTACACATTTCCAATCTCTTATGCCATAGAGCAACATCATTTATTTGAAAATAATATTTTTGCAAATACTTTCTCTGTGTTTATTTTACTATTACTGCAAATCAATCAGAGAGATGATTAGGTGTACCAAAATATCAATGTAATTCAGTTCAGCATTTTCTTCCAAAAAAATATAACTTCATTTAAGATCACTGAATAGCATTTAAAGAAGCATATCTCCAACAGGAACCAAAATTGCTAATATAGATTTTTAAGTCAACTGCAGGTCCATTTCTAACAAGAGTATATCTTACAAGAGTTTTTCATAATGTTTACAAAGGGAAACAATGCACGATTCTCTGTACAGTATGAGAATCACACTTCCTGGGGAATAGATGCTTGTAATATTTTTTTTTCTCCATAGAGGCATAAAATTACTGTCTGCTCATTGATCCATGCTCCTTAAAAGCTGATTTTTTAAAAAAAAACACACACTAGATTTTCAAAGACTGTTGTGGCAAGGAATAAGGAAAGAATCCTCATCTATATAACAAGAAGGAGGGCAGAGGTGTGAGGTAAAAATAGTGGTGGACATCAAAAGAGAAGATACATAAGTCTTTTATTTGTTGTTTCTTGGCAACTGAGTTGTAATCATTATTTACAGCTAGTGAGGCTTTAATCCATGTGGCCATCCATAATCTATATTCCTTCTTTTTGAGCATTGGGGGAAAAAGAAACATATTTCATTATTTATGAGGGAAAATACTATTTTCTCAGTGACTAATTAGATGCTTTTTTAAAAAAAAAAATCTCTGCTATGGATCTGTGACTGAATTTTATATAAACATAAAATTGTTCATATACATGCATCTTATAATATTTTAACCTATCCGCTTGCATGCTCTTTTAAATTCCATTTCTTGATTATAGCATAATTAAGTGTAGATTTATTTATGCTCTGCCACTGATTACCAAGCTGTGTTGCTGGATAGACATGCACTTTCTCTGATTCTTCTCACTCTCACAAAATCTACTTCGTCTTTTCTCTTCTTTCTTTCCACAGTTCTTTACTATAACCATTTTCCTATCTCTTCTACTAGAACATTTATTCCTTATTCTTTACACTCCACTAAACTTTTTATTTCTAAATTTATACCCCATTGTTCAATAGTAAATTGCTTTTCCAGGCAGAAAAGCTATTTATGCTATTGTATTTTTATTATTCAACTAATAATAAAAAATACAATAGCATAAATAACATGATCTATAATATACATCTAACAGCAGAGGTAAATTTCTGGGGTAGTAAACAGAAATTGCTGACAATTATAGATAATTGATTGTAGATTAAATGGACCTATAGTATGTAAAAACTGGCATTAAACTTTAGTATTAACATAGGATGTTGCTTCTTTTCTATCCAGATCAGGCACTCACTTGAGGCCACATAATTGTAATCCAGTCCAGTCATGATGAGGAGGCCTTACAGAAGACTAATTTCTCAGAAGGAAATCATTGTTACATTCCTGTATCTCAGAGTTTCCTCCTCTCCCTCCTCCTCCTCGACAAAAAAGTTGACCATCAGATCTAAGTTCAACTTTAAAAACTGGACTAGGCCCAGGAAATTGTACTGGTCCAGTATCTCAGCCAGTTGATGGAAGATCTTTTGGCTCATTCTTCAATAGGTTTCAACAATATGTCCATCTAAACAAAAACTGTATAGCTGAGAAGTCTTGTTTGTTTGCTTTTATATCTATTTTTCCTGAAAATTAAAATAAAAACAAGAAATATAAATGCAAAATCCACCAACATCATCAGAGCTGAGTTCTCAAAATGTGAAGTATATGCAACAGCCTCTACTATAACAGAAATGCCATCTTCTGGCTCCTCACACTTACAATTTAATTGCAGGGTGCCTGTAAACCCATGCTTACCAAGATTCCTGAAAAGATTCACACTTTCCCTGACTTATAGTTGAAGACATTTTCTGTTCTGTCTCCTGGTTTCTCTTCCCAACCACAGAGTAACTGGACTGTTACACTACAGTACAATAGCCTTGTGTATTCCTGAGCACTGAGAAGTTTCAGTAATTTTAGCACTCATACAGAATTCAGTTTTCATGGAAGATATTTGCTGGAGGCTTGTAGCTTTACTGTGAGATATATAACCTACGATGATATATTGGTATTACAATAAATTCTTGCTTTCCATCTGATTTCTGGGGGAATTTATAGTCCCTACTGGTTCTCCATAGCAAGCGCTTGGCTCTCTGCTCTTTCCTGACCCAGTTCTAACACCAAATGACTTCTTCCTGTGTACATAGGTCTTACTCCTCAGAGATGAGTTGTCTCAATGCATCACCCATGTCTTCTTGAGCAACCTATGTCTCACTGAAATGCATCATCAGAATATTTTCAGCTTCGATGGGCAGCTGAACAAAGAAGTTAACATTCTTCAACTCTGGCTGTCTCTAAATCACCCAGCCCTGCGAACTTTGCTCACAGCTTCCACCAACTTTTCCCAAGTCTGTTGGACAAAGCAGAGAAATTCGGCCAATATTACCATTATGTAACTTGTATGTAATAAGGGATATATTTTGAACAAAAATCGGGGAGAGTAAAGTATAATAATCTATATGTAATTAAGCCATGTTCCCAAGGAGAACAAATAGCTAAATAATTAGTAATTGAAACTTATAGCATAACCATAAAATAAAAAATACAAAAAACAAAGATTTCAACTTTTTTTAGTAGCTTTTCTTTTCTAGGGGAGGCTTCAACTAACTTCTTTCATAGTTTTTGTTCCTAGTTATTTTCCTCTTCTATTTTAATTTGTGTAGTCTCCTTTTTTAAAATATTATTTTATAGGTTCTAATTTGCATACCACCACAAAAGCAGAGTCTTTTTGCATTGACAGGCTATAATTTAAAAAGCTACAGGGAGTAGAATGCCCTAACCCCAGTACCATTACACACACACACACAGAGAGAGAGAGAGAGAGAGAGAGAGAGAGAGAGAGAGAGAGAGAGAGAGAGAGGGAGGGAGAGAGAGAGCCCATACACTGCTTTGAAATAGACACAGTTGGGAGCTTTGGCCCACGGTGACTAATGCTGCTGCATCAGAAGAATCTGGTTACATGGACACCATGGTGAGGATGTCAATTGAACACTGGTAGACTCTACAGAAATTTCCATATATTTCCAGAGGTTCGTTTCACATTTTAATGTCCTGGAAGCAATTAATTAGCAAGAATCATGCCTGAACTCAAAATTAGTCATCAGTGATATTACTTTAAATATACGAACTGACAATTCTGCATGTAAAAATGAAGGATTATTTCATCACTAGTTTTATCTAGTTAATGCATCTCAGTGAGAGTCGTTTCTACATTTATTCCTAAGAATGATGGGTTAGAGTTGAGGATGTAACAAATGCACCTTTCAACCATACAGAATAGCAGGAATCACTTCTGCAGCTAGAAAAATCTTGTATTAAACTCTAACAGCAGGGAACTCAACATTCCAAAACTTGTATCAAAGCATCATTAGGCTTTAACACAAATATTATACATTATTCATAATTAGGAAAAAAACCATTGATTTAAGATGAGAGTGAATGTACACACAAAAAAACTATATCATCTATCTATCTATCTATCTATCTATCTATCTATCTATCTATCTAGATTTAGATTTATCTATATACCTAGATCTATACCTATAAAACCTTGAAGAATTATTTTTTATTACAATTATATTCCAACTTTTGTTCAAGAGTTCAAGGCAAGGTGAACTCTACCTTTCTACCTATCAGAAAGTCTAGTAAAATGGAGAGAGAGAATTGCTAAAAATAATCCTTATGTTGATTGAGGATTTGCTGCTTGACTTAAATAGTTTTTGCATTTCTTAAACAATAAAGGTATTTCACACTTTCACCTATCATTCACTCATACTTATCAAGCACATACACTTTTAAAGTGCTTTATGATTTTAAATAATTTATAAATTGCTTTGGATGAAACTGGTGTGAAATGTCACCCATTTTTAAATGTCAGAATGAATAATTATTGGAACAACGTATAAATTCCCGATGTCTTTGGTTGAGTAGTAACCCACTAAACTTTTTAATTTAGAAACTGGCATCAATGTCAGACAATATATAAAAACTCATTTTTTTCAGCTGAAGAATTTTACTATATTTTTCTAGAAGGTCATATTTAAGTGTTTAAATCACAAACCAAAAATAACTAGGAAGATACTTCAAGTAGAATAAAAATGCATTCAACATTTGCAATCATGATTGTATAAATATCTTAGATACATTTCACTTTGGTTCTTCTTCTATTCTGTTGATTTGAAAAATTTTAATGGTCAGAATTTCCCCCCTTTCCAAAAGTCTTTAGAAACCATTTTATTCCATCAGAATCTGCTGCTTTTTTTTTTTTTTTTTTTGCCTCCAAACTCTGCCTGAGGTTACAGTGAATTGATTGCTTAAACAGGACACCGAGTCAAGCCTAGTTGAAACAACTGAAGAGGAAAGAGGGGAGAAAGATACTTGAGGGAGTTTTTCCAGTTACACTTTGGAGTCTATCTCCAGGGACATTTTGAATTGAGAACATGCTTTCTTCTTTTCCCTCTTAGACTGTGATGGTAGAAAATCAGCCCTGTCAGTAGAGAACTAGGGCTACACTTCTTGTACTTCAAATAGGTTGAAGCAGAGACATTGCTGAGCTGGCAATGATTAGCAGAATCCAGCAATGATGTCAGCAGCAAGCCTTATATACTTGCCAGCTTGCCTAAAGTGTGGTTGAAGATCTAACTCAGGGTTGTCAAACTGAATTTCTTTGAGGGCCGGATCAGCATTATGGGCCGGCCATGGGGAGATGGGATGGACACCTCCTGCAGCACTCTGATGGCCAACATGGGGTGCAGAGGTCATGGGGGTCATATGTGGCTCACCCACACCTCGTTTTAGCCTGGCAGAGTGCTGCAGGAGGCCGTCCAGGCCAAAAATGGGGCGCCCCCCATTTTGGCTGGCAGAGGCACCGTGAACCAGTCTTTTGCTAGTTCCAGGCTGGCCCCGTGGCCAGATCTAAGCACCCTGTGGGCCAGATCCAGTCCACAGGCCTTGAGTTTGACACCCCTGATCTAACTGCAGACCATTTTATCATGAATCAAAACAGCTGAAATGGTCCTTGGAACCAGAAACAAGAGGAAGTGAGGGGAAGAATGGTGGACAAAGGAAAGTAGAGAGAGGAAGCAGTGGTAGGATTCTACAGTTTGGATCGGTTCAGCCAAACTGGTAGTTCCCACTTCCTGCCAAGAGTGAACTGGTTCTCTGTTGCTGTGAATGTGGGCCCACCTGCCTGCCCCCAGATTATACTGACCTTTATTTTTATTTTTTTTAATTTGATTTATGTGCCGCCCTTCTCTGGAGACTCAGGGCGGCTTACAATGCATTAAGCAATAGCCTTCATACTTTTGTATATTTATACAAAGTCAGCTTATTGCCCCCACAAACTGGGTCCTCAATTCACCTACCTTAGAAAGGATGGAAGGCTGAGTCAACCTTGAGCCTGGTGAGAGTTGAACTTACAGTAATTGCAGACAGCTGGTGTTAATCATAATGCTATTAGTCTGCTGAGCCACCAGGCCCTGCTTCTGCTTCTGAAGCCCAGCTGATCAGGGGCGGCAGATCGAACTGGCCCTTCTCAGCTGTTTTCCTTGCTCCTTTCCTTGTTTGCAACACAAAAGTTCAATTTTATGGAAACTGCGCACATGAGCGAAGCAAGAGAGCGTGTGCAAAGCGTCCACTCAGCGAACCAGTTGTTCAGCCGGTAGGATACCACCCCTGAGAGGAAAGATGGAGTGAAGAGGCAAGAAGAAAAAAGAAGAATGCTGAAGAGGCAAAAGATGGGGGAAGAAAGGAGAAATTGGGCAGACATCAGAAGCAAGGCTGTTCAAATGAGCGAAAGAAAAAGAAAGTGAAATCAGGAAGTAGAGGAGAGTTCAATCAAGAGAATGAATTCAGCCATCTTGGATGGAAAATAATAAATACCTCATCTTCTCTTTATCAGGGAAGTAATATGTGTCCTGAAGAGGCCAATTTTATTTCTTCTAAATTTCTCTTTACCACGAGCTCTCCAGGCCCTACAAGTACAGTGAAGAGAAAACATTTGCTACACATATATGCACACATACTTTAGCATGCACTTTCATTTGAGTATGTGTAAAGTAAGTAGAAAAATATACACATTACAAATACAAACAATATATTTTGAGCATACTGTTTTCTAACTTCCATATTTTTAGCTGTTGACAGCATGATAAAAATCTGAAAAAAATACGGATTTTACTGTGAACGTGTTGCAGATCTTTTTCATTTAGAAGGTCTGACCAGTAAAAATTCTGATAGATTGCTTTTCATTCCCATCAAACAGTTTAAACTTTTTCAACTCCTACCCTCAAAACAACACTATAGAGCACTGCACACCAAACAATTAGACACAAGAATAGTTTTTTCCCGAATGCCATCACTCTGCTAAACAAATAATTCCCTCAACACTGTCAAATTATTTACTAAATCTGCTCTACTATTAATCTTCTCATCGTTCCCATTACCCATCTCCTTCCACTTATGACTGTGTGACTGTAATTTTGTTGCTTGTATCCTTACAATTTATATTGATATTGTTTCCTGATTGCTCATTTGTACTCTATGACTATCATTAGGTATTATACCTTATGATTCTTGATGAACATATCTTTTCTTTTATGTACACTGAGAGCATATACATCAAGACAAATTCCTTGTGTGTCCAATCACACTTGGCCAATAAAAAATTCTATTTTATTCTATTCTATCAAGCTGTGATTTCCCTTGGACAATGATGATCAGTGAGATCTGTTGGTTTTTTTTTTTTTTAACCAATGAAACCTATTGGCTAGGAAAACAGATAATTATGAAACAGAAGTTTCCCCTTGGAGATGAAAAAGCACGAGAAGAAAGAATCTGGGGAAAAAAATGAACCCTAAACTAGATTACCTTGAGAATCCTTTAATGTACTACTAAGTCTGCTAAGGGAGGAATTGATCTGAGCCATAAAACTCTAAAAAGCATAGAAGCAAATGTTTACTTTGGATTTCTATTTGAAATTAATGAGGAATGTTTTTATGTCAACAGCCCCATTAAATATTAGGAGACTTATTTCCAAGTAAACATCCACAGAATAATTTATTTTCTTTTTGCCTTGTGTCTGTATGCCACTCTTAGAACAACCTAGAATATATTTGGAACCAATGCAGATTTGCTGTGATACTTGAAGAAAGGCCAGGTGTGAACAGCTAAACTCTGTTAATTAGACAGTATAAGCATTAATCAGATCAATGAGAGGAGCTATTCTGTTACAACAGAGGAAGCAACTCTCCATAAGCAAGACAATCAAAGGAGCAAGCCACGGTAGATGAGAATGACAACTAGAAGCAAAGGCATAAAAGATACTCTGTGCTGCTGGAACTCAGAAATAGTTTTCAGCCCCTTACAAAAGAAACAGGGCCTGAGTTTTCAAGTAGATAAAAAAGAAATTTTTGAGCAGGAAGTTTGTTCCCTGAAAGGCAGAAGGAATGCAGCAGTGCCCTATAGAATTGTGGTTAGCTAATGACTAATTACTATAAGGAATCAGAACTAATATGTGCAGTCAGGGTGAAGGTGCAGCAGAAGCTCAGATTCGTAGTAGTTGATAATGTACTACTATGAGGAACTGAACTAAAACTGTGCCAATAAGATAGGTCAGGTAGGCTGCCTCCTAAGAGGGATGATACAGAAAACCTAGAAGATTTACCACTGATAATTCTTTTTTCCTACTAATCCATGGGGAACAAACTGCACCGCACAGAGCAACTTCAAACAACCAGGCCATTGAAGATCTAGGAAGGAAGCCCAAGCACCTGGGAGCTCAGATAATTATCTGGATGATGAAAGGCTGGCACAGCAAGGGTTGCACCTCCAAGGATTATTACGTTCATCTTTGGCCAAAGCATGATGAGCTTGACCAGGAGGACTTTAAAATGAATCTTCTCAGGGTCTGAAGATAAAAACCTTGAAGTGTGGATTTCAGATTATTATTTGTACAATGTAAATGGAGATAGGGACAGTGGGGCCTATTAAAGCACTGAAAGTAAAATCAGAAAAATAATTAAGTCATAAATTTCACGGCCTTTGTTGTCTATATACTAATGCTCAGATTGTGGAAACATTCAAGAGGAACTTTTAGTAAAAGCAAGTGGACTGTTACTGAACTCAGTTCCTGATAAATATGTGGAGGAGACCACGCAGTTTGCTCTCTGAGTTTGGTTGTTTTCTTGAAGATGTTTCATTACCCAAACTAGGTAACATCATCAGTGCTATTAAGGAGTGGGGTTTGCTCTCAGTTTATATTCTAGTGGCTTTCCCTGCCAGTGTTGGGGATGATCTTAAAGGTTCTTTGATTGGGCTGTTTACAGTTGGCTCGTTTGGTCTGATGTTAATCTCGGAATTTATAAAATAGAATACAATAGAATTCTTTATTGGCCAACTGTGATTGGACACACAAGGAATTTGTCTTGGTGCATACGCTCTCAGTGTACATGAAAGAAAAGATACATTCATCAAGGATCATAAGATACAACACTTAATGATAGTCATAGGGAACAAATAAGCAATCAAATCATATTAGGAAACAGTCAATATAAATCTTAAGGATACCAGCAACAAGGTTACATTCGTACAGTCATAAGTGGGAGGAGATGGGTGATAGGAACGATGAGAAGAGTACTAGTAATGCAGACTTAGTAACTAGTTTGACAGTGTTGAGGGAATTATTTGTTTAGCAGAGTAATGGCGTTTGGGTAAAAACTGTTCTTGTGTCTAGTTGTTCTGGTGTGCAGTGCTCTATAGCATTGTTTTTGAGGGTAGGAGTTGAAACAGTTTATATCCAAGATGTGAGGGGTCTGTAAATATTTTCACAGCCCTCTTTCTGACTCATGCAGTATACAGGTCCTCAATGGAAGGCAGGTTGGTAGTAATTGTTTTTTCTATGCTTATCTGGATGCTGATTGCTGGTAGGGAGGTGTTTTAGTTTTTTTGTTCTCTTTTTGGCTTGTTGATTGTCTCTTTTGCATGGTATATAGAAATTTTTTATATCTATGTGTCCATTGATGGCTAATTTGTCAGAGTGTCAAGCATCTAGAAATTCCCTAGCATTTTAATACTTGTCTTGGTCTAGGATAGTCACAGTTTTCCAATTGAAACTATGATTAAGTCTGACCATACGTTGTGAAATTAAAGAGTTTTCATTGTGTCTTTTGATTTCTACTTGTATTCATATCCATACTTGTCCTACATTGTGACTTTTGACTGTGTATTGTACACAGTCAAAGATCCATGCTTTTTTTTTTTACTGAAAAGTTTTACAAAAAAGAAAAAAAATTTCAAATATTTCCCCTTCCCTCCCTCCCTCCCCCCCCCCCCCGGACTTCCCAGAACAAAATACAAGGTAAAACAATTAACAATCACATGCTGAGATAAGCTAACTAACTACCAGATTCCTATCCCCCCCTCGACACTTTAACTCGCCTTTTACTTAACTAAATATACATACTCTTAACTTTTCTATTCATTCATAAGTTATTTGATACTTTTTAGTTCAATATTTGTTTTGAATATAATCAATCCATCTTCTCCATTCCGATATATATCTTTCTTGTGAATGATCTTTCAAATATGCTGAAATTTTCGCCATTTCTGCCAAATTTGCCACTTTTAATGTCCATTCTTCAATAGTAGGCAATTCTTCCTTCTTCCAGTATTGTGTCACCAAAAGTCTAGCTGCAGTTATTAAATTTAAAATCAATTTAGTCTCTATAACCATACAATCTGTGATTATACCCAACAAAAACAATTGTGGAGTAAACTTTATCTTCTTTTTAAGAATATTTTGGATAATCCACCATATTTTAATCCAAAATGCTTTAACTTTTTTACAAGTCCACCATATGTGATAATAAGTAGCATCATCATGATCACATCTCCAACACTTAGACTGCAAATTCGGATACATACAAGCCAACTTTTTAGGATCCAAATGCCATCTGTAAAACATTTTATAAAAATTTTCTCTTAAATTTTGTGCTTGCGTAAATTTTACATTTCTAACCCATATTTTTTTCCCAAGTTTCCATCATTATTGGTTCCTGAATGTTTTGTGCCCATTTTATCATGCAATCCTTAACTAATTCCATTTCTGAGTCTATTCCTATCAGTATATTATATAATCTTTTTATATGCATTTGACCTTGATCTCTAATTTGTTTTACCAAATTTTCCTCCTTCTGCATGATACCAATTCTCTGGTCTTCTTTCCATCTAGCTTGCAACTGTCCATACTGAAACCAAGTTTGAATTATTTTTTCTTCTTTTAATGCCTTTATAGATTTTAACTGCAATATACCCCCTTCCATTTTAAGAAGCTCTTTATAGGTAATCACCTCTTGCTTTTGTTCTACACTTATATTCTCTATCACATGTCTGGGTATTGCCCATATAGGTATCTTATAATTTAACTTATATTGATACGTCTTCCAAACTCGTAACAAGGCATTCCTTAGTATATGGCTTTTAAAGGTCTTATCCACCTTTTTGTGATATAATAAGTAAGCATGCCAGCCATATAACAAATCATATCCTTCAATATTCAATATTCTTTCTTCTGTTGAATTAATCCAGTCACTAATTATTGTTAGGACAGCTGCTTCATAGTATAATCTTAGATTAGGCATTTTAAGACCTTCTCTTTCACGTATATCTTGCATTATTTTTAACTTTATTCTGGGTCTTTTCCCTGCCCAAACAAATTTATTAATACCCTTCTGCCATTCCCTCAAATTATCATCTTTCTTAAGTATTGGTATCATTTGAAACAAAAATAAAAACCTAGGTAAAACATTCATTTTTATTGCTGCTATTCTCCCCAACAAAGATAATTGCAATTTTCCCCAATTCTCCATCTCTTTCTGTATTTTTTGCCATAGTAATTCATAATTATTTTTATATAATTTTACATTTGAGGCTGTAATATATACCCCTAAATATTTAACCTTTTTTACTATTTCAAATCCTGTTAGCCTTTCTAGTTCTTCTTTTTGCTTTACCATCATATTTTTAGCTATTATCTTTTTTGTTTATTTATTTTAAATCCAGACATTTCACCGTATTGGATAATTATATCCAGTAAGCCTGTAACTGATTGTTGGGTTAAAGTAACAACCAAGTCATCCGCAAATGCTCTTAATCTATAATCATGATGTCTAATTTTAATTCCCTTTATTTTATTTGACCTTCGTATTTTATTCAATAATGGTTCCAAAGTTAAAATAAACAATAATGGTGATAAAGTGCATCCCTGTCTTGTTCCTTTTTCAATTTTAAAAGTTTCTGTTAAACCACCATTAATTATTATTTGTGCTGTTTGTCTCTGATATATTGCCCTAATAGATTGTGTAAAATATTCTCCAAATTGCATCTTTTCTGTTTTTGGATGCAGAGAAGGCATTTGATCAATTGAATTGGCAATTTTAATTGAAAAGATCCATGCTTTTTCTTCTGGGGCTGCTGGGTATTTTAGTTTACTTAGGGTGTTTTGAAGACCTTTAGTTGGTGTCAGCCTCAGCTTTGCCTGCTTCAGCTGCCATAAGAAATAGGGGGGAGGGACTAGTTAAGGGGCGAAGGGGGGGAGGTGCAGGAGGTGTTTTTTTTCCATTGTAGGACGTGTCTTCCCAAGAAATGAAAGTGAATCTCCAAAGGGGCCGGCTGACCAACTGCCCTACATTCCTGATGAATGACGTTGCCAGACGTGATGCCACCTGACCTTTGGGAGACCTTTGGATTGGATGATGGTCAATGGACACGGGGGGGGGAGAAGTTTAGTAGATGCTATTTTGCGCGTTTTGCTCACTTCCAGCTTTACCTGGGTTGCGATCATTTCATATTCAGTAAAAGTATTAATCTCTTCAAAATGATTGAGTTTGGGTTTTCCTTTCCTGGATATTGAAGGAAGCATACCTGACATTAAGCTGGAAGTCACATCCAGTCATCCCGGACAAAAACTGAGGGGACTGTAAATCCAAAATATGTCAGATCGAGAGAGTGATGGAGGAGAGCAAATGGGGCCAGCGAGTTCGACTGCAGCCACCCTCCAAGCGGAGAAAGAGAATGCAGAATGGTTGGAAAGACTCCGTTTAGAGCCGGAGGAAGCCAGATGGTCGAAAGGAGTGGGGAGGCTGCTGGACTGGAGGGAGGACCCCCGGGGAGTGACGACTTCCAGACCCCGTAAAAAAGAGGCAGTGTGGATGCAGGAGCAAAAGGAACATCTCATGATGGAACAAGCCTTGCAGCTTATCCATGATGTAGAAGAGAGCAGAAAAAAACGTGAGTCTTTTGGAATTCCTGTGGAGAAGGGGGGAGCAGGCCCCAGGGGGGAGCCAGAAGAGACAGCCTGTGGGGGAGAGGAAGAGTTTGAGGAAGAAACATCCCAGGCTTCGACAGCTCAAGGGAGAGATGCAGCCAGCCAGAGAACCCCAGCCTTGCAGGCCCCTCCTCACAGACGTAAAAAGCCAAAAATCCCCCCCCTTCCTGGGAAGTATGATGGAAATCCTAAAACCTTGGGATTTTTCCTGGCCCAAGTGTGGAATCACATGCAGGATTGGGGGGAGGACTACGTATCAGAGGCTGCTAAAATGAGAAGTGTCACGAACGCCTTAGAGGGAGTAGCTGCTGAGTGGATGGTGGTTCTCCACAATAACAACTCCCTCTTGCTGAGAAATTACAACCAGTTCATGGGGGCCCTTAGGAGGCGTTTTGAAGACCATTTAGCTGAACGAAAGGCGAGACTCAGAATGAAGAGCATTCAGCAAGGCCGGAGGCCGGTGGCAGAGTATATCCAAGAGTTTCGTGAACTGGCACCCTATATGACAGGCTGGTCAGAAATGGCTCTTTTGGAGAGCTTCAAGGATGGGTTGAATGAAGAGATATATCGAGACTGTAGAAGCATGGGGGTCCCCGAAGATTTGCATAGATGGTACATAGTAGCTGAGGATGTGGAGATCAAGCTGAGACGGAGCGAACTCCGAGGAAGGCGTATGGGGACCAGTCATCTTCCTTCCACCGTAAAGGGACACCAAAGATGGCTGGGGGGAAGGCCGAATTCAAACCCAAGTCAAAGCCCTTCACCTGCTTCAAATGTGGGAAAGAAGGTCACCGGGCTGCTGAATCCTTCTCCAAGCCACTGCTAAAAGCTGCCGGGGCTGACCCGAAGAAAGGTGACAAAATACCCGCCAAAACCCGTGGCACTGCCCTGAAAGGAGAAGTCATTGAGTTCACTCCCCGAAACCAGGATGAGTTGGGAACTCCGACCAACGATGACGACAGCGAGACGGACTCCGACACCGACGATCGGGTGAGTCACACAGAAGAACCCTTACTCATCCCCGTAGAAATAAGGGTGCCCTCCACAGGGGCTCACGTGCAAATGTTAGCCCTGGTGGACTCGGGGTGCACTAGGTGCATAATTAGCCCCAAAGTAGTGGAGGAAATGGGACTGAGACTAAAAACTTTAAAAAGACCCATTGCATTCTGTCAATTAGATGGGTCGATTACAGGAGGGGGCCCAGCTAGCTTTATGACCAAACCCCTTGAACTGCAGTTGGGGAATTATGTAGAGAATCTCAGATTTATTGTAGCCCCTGGTATGGAGAGACCCCTCATTCTAGGACTGCCCTGGCTTTGAAAATGGAACCCATGGGTAAATTGGAAGACGGGGGGTCCTGTGCATCTGCACGGCAGAACCAACTCCGGAAAAGGAAGGGCCCCCCCTGAGGGATGACATAAAACCAGAAAGGGCGGCAGTAGCCATTAACTATATTGAGGGAGAAGAGAAGATTCCAAAGGAATATTGGGATCTCAAGGAAGTCTTTAGCGAAAAGGCATCGGATGCTCTGCCTCCCCACAGGGCCACCGACTGCACCATTGAAATACTCCCTGGGGTGAAGCTTCCCAAACCAAAAATTTACCCCATGACACCTTGAGAATTGGGGGAATTGCGAAATTTTATTGACAAAAACCTAGAATGGGGATTCATCGAACGAGCCAAACCCAAGGTGGCGGCGCCAGTAATGTTCCGCGAAAAGAAAGATGGATCCTTTCGTTTAGTAGTTGATTATAGAAATATGAATGTGATTTGCGTAAAAAATGTCTACCCCCTCCCACTCATGAAGGACATGTTAGCCCATTTAGGGAAGGGAAAAATTTTCACCAAACTTGATTTAAGAGAGGCATATTACCAAGTGAGAATAAAAAAGGGGGATGAATGGAAGACAGCATTTAATTGCCCACTGGGATGTTTCCAGTTTAGAGTACTCCCTTTTGGACTACAGGGAGCCCCTGCTGTATTCATGCAGTTGATCAACGAAATATTGCATGAGCACCTGTATAAGGGGGTGTTGGTCTATTTGGATGACATTCTGATCTATTCTGACAACATGGCCGACCATGTAAAGTTGGTACGGACGGTCTTGAAGAAACTCAGAGCGGCTGAACTCTATGCCAAACTTTCTAAATGTGAATTTCACCAAGACAAAATCGACTATCTTGGATATCGTATATTGCATGAGGGAATAGAGATGGACCCTGAAAAGGTCTGGGCAGTGCTGGAATGGGCCGCACCACGCACCTGTAAACAGTTACAGAGCTTCTTAGGGTTTGCTAACTTTTATAGACAATTTATCCCCTCTTTCGCGAAAATCGCACTACCAATTACAGACTTGCTAAAAACGAAAGGGGAAGTAAAGCCCAAACCCTCGAAACCACTAGAATGGACTATGGACTGTCAAGCCGCTTTCTAAAAATTGAAACGGCTGTTTGCGGCTGAACCTGTGCTCAAACACCCCGACATGGAAACACCTTTTTTAGTACAAGCTGACGCCAGTGACGTAGCTGTAGGAGCAATACTCTTGCAAAAGAATGAAAACGGGATATTACAACCCTGTGCTTACATGTCCCGTAAACTATCAGATACGGAAAGGAGATGGGCCATATGGGAGAAAGAGGTGTTTGCAGTTAGATGGACGCTGTTAACATGGAGACAATTTTTAGAAGGGGCGAAACACCCTTTCGAGGTGTGGACTGATCACAAGAATTTAGAAGCATTAAAAACACCACGCAAACTATCACCCAAACAGGCTCGTTGGGCCCAACATTTCAAGCGTTTCAATTTCACTCTACATTACCTTCCTGGTAGAAAAAACTTCATGGTGGACGCACTTTCCAGATTGCCGCAGTACAACAGCATCAAGAAGGAGGTGGTTCAACCAATGATCCCCTTGACACAATTGGCAACACCTGTCACTACCAGAGCGCAGAGAAAAACCGAACCAGAACTCTCGGGGGATTTACTCGAAAAATTGCGAGAAGCGCTAAAAACTGATGAGTGGTTTAAGAACCACTCGAATGAATGCACACTTCGTGACGGACTAACTTGGGTTGGATCGAAATTGTATGTTCCGACCACATTAAGAACAACCGTATTGAAATATGCTCATGATGCCAAGGCCGCAGGACACTTTGCGTTTGTCAAGACTCTACATCTTGTTAAGAGACAATTTTGGTGGCCTGCACTTAAAAAGGACATAGAGGCATATGTGGCTAGCTGTCCAGTATGTGCCTCGGCTAAAAGACCTCCAGGAAAACCCCCTGGATTGCTGCAAAGTGTGGCTAGACCGAATGCCCCATGGAAGGAAATATCTATGGATTTTATTGTGGACTTACCAGAGAGTGAAGGCTGCACTGTCATTTGGGTAGTAACTGATTTGTTTTCCAAACAAGTACATTTCATCCCTTGCTCAAAGATCCCTTCAGCAAAAACCCTTGCAAAACTGTTTATTCGGCAGATTTACCGACTACATGGATCTCCGAAAAGAATAATTTCTGACAGGGGTGTGCAATTTACTTCCAGTTTCTGGAAAGTGTTTTTGAAGTTGATAGGCTCCGCCCAGGGGCTAAGTTCCAGTCACCACCCTCAGACAAATGGGGCCTGTGAAAGAACCAATGGAGTTCTAGAACAATACCTGAGGTGTTACATAAATTACCAGCAAGACAATTGGGTAGACTTGTTGCCATTTGCAGAAGTGGCATATAATAATTCTGTACACAGTAGCACCGGATTCACTCCTTTTAAGGTCGCGTCGGGCCAGGATTTCGTACCCATTCCCGAGCTACCACAAGATGATCCCCAGAATCCCTCCTTGATGGATTGGATTGAACAATTAAAGAGCACATGGGCAGTGACTCGGAAGGCATTAGATGAGGCACACCGGGCCCATAAGGCGCAAGCCGATAAGAAAAGGTCCCCAGCTCACATTTATAAAGTGGGTGATAAAGTCTATTTATCTACTAAATACTTACAGACTACCCAGAAGTCCAAAAAGCTGGGCCCTAAGTATGTGGGACCATTTCGTGTGATTAGACTGATTAATCCAGTAACAGTTGAATTGGAATTGCCAAAAACGTTGAGACGTATACATCCTGTATTTCATGTTAGTTTATTAAAACCTGAACATTCGTCTCCCCTAAGGGCTGACCAAAGCACCCCTCCAATTCCCATTCTCATAGAGGGGGAGCAACATTTTGAAGTTAAGGAAATTTTGGACTCTAGGAAACACCATGGTAAAGTCCAATATCTGATAGCCTGGAAACATTTCCCATTGTCTCAGGCTGAATGGGTGAATAAACGGGATGTCTGAGCTCCCAAGAAAATATAGCAATTCTATACCAAATACCCTGATAAACCATAATTATTGTATATATTCTATTTCTCTCTCTTTTCCTTCCTCTTATTTAGGAATAACGTCTCTTCTGCAAGAGGGGCCGAATGTCAGCCTCAGCTTTTCCTGCTTCAGCTGCCATAAGAAACGGGGGGGGGAGGGACTAGTTAAGGGATGAAGGGGGGTAAGGTGCAAGAGGTGTTTTTTTTCCATTGTAGGACGTGTCTTCCCAAGAAACGAAAGTGAATCTCCAAAGGGGCCGGCTGACCAACTGCCCTACATTCCTGATGAATGACGTTGCCAGACGTGATGCCACCTAACTTTTGGGAGACCTTTGGATTGGATGATGGTCAATGGACACGGGGGGGGGGGAGAAGCTTAGTAGATGCTATTTCGCGTGTTTTGCTCACTTCCAGCTTTACCTGGGTTGCGATCATTTCATATTCAGTAAAAGTACTAATCTCTTCAAAATGATTGAGTTTGGGTTTTCCTTTCCTGGATATTGAAGGAAGCATACCTGACAGTTGGATTGTTTGCTATGCTGATTCCATTTAGTTGTAGTAGTCTGGTGATTTCTCAGATGTTCTTGATGTATGGCAGTGTTATTCTTTATAGGGCTTGTGTTGGTTGTGCTGTATTGGATTGAGTGATCAGGCACTTTTTGATAAAGTTGCATGGATAGCCATTCTTTTGGACTATAGATGCTCTTTTCTTTTTTTCTGCTGTTCAAGGTTGCTGCAATGAGCTTGTGCTCATCTAAATAATTTTTTTACACAGCTGTTCTTGTGGAAGGTTGTGTTGTTGCTTTGTAGTGGAGCACTTGGTTGGTGTGGGTGTTTTTTTCTGTACACTTGTGTTTCTGGTTTGCCATTGTGGTCTCTGCTGATCAGGATGTTTAGGAAAAGTAGTGAAATGTCATTTTCTTCTTCTCTGGTAAACTGGATTCCCTTGAAGATGTTGTTGGTGGGTCTACGGGTGTTTTCTAATTAGTCCTTTTTATTATGGTGAAGGTATCATTTATATATCTGATCCAAATCAACAAGCCAACAGTAAACAGCCCAACCAAAGAACCTCTAAGATCACCCCAGGGCAAGCCACTAGAATATAAACTGTGAGCAAACCACAATCTCTTACTAGCACTGATAATGTTACCTAGTTTGGGTATTGAAACATCTGCAAGAAAACAGCCAAGCTCAGAGAACATAGCTAAATGTCTATGGAGATTCTCAGTCATACAGGTCATGGTTGTCCCAAAGGTGCTTTTTCAAAAGAAAAACCAGAAAGTCAAGTTGCCTCTTGAAAAAGCACTTTTGGGACAAGTTCAGGGAGCACTAAGGACCCGCCCAATTCAAACCTGTGCTACAAATATTCTCCTTTAGCAGAGGTAATTTTTTCCCTTTATTCTAATCAGACTCAAGAATTGGGTATCATTGTGAAAGAATAATTCAGACAATATGGAAGGTTCAGAGAAAGGAAACAAGGGGGGGGGACTGAGAACAAAGTTTTTTTTTTTTAATTTGATTTATATGCCGCCCTTCTTCGGAGACTCAGGGCGGCTTACAATGCGTTAAGCAATAGCCTTCATACTTTTGTATATTTTATACAAAATCACCTTATTGCCCCCACAAACTGGGTCCTCAATTTACCTACCTTAGAAAGGATGGAAGGCTGAGTCAACCTTGAGCCTAGTGAGATTCGAACTTACAGTAATTGCAGACAGCTGGTGTTAATCACAATGCTATCAGTCTGCTGAGCCACCAGGCCCAATTTAAAGAGAGATTGATGGAACTTGGGACATTTAGGCTTGAAAAGATGAATGAAGAGGATTCTTGAAATACTGGAAAAATGGTCAGTCAGAGAAAAGACCTAGTTCAGTTTTCTCTCATACTTGTGGATGGGGCCCTACATAATGGATTTGATTTACAAAAAGATAGGAAAACTATTGAAATTACAAGGGCAATTTCACAAAGAAATTATAGCACAATGGCCTAGGGCAGTGGTGAGCTCCCTTTCTGGTCAGAATGGCTTGATTAATTTGGATTCCTACTAAACTGAGTAACAACCTCCAAGCTAGGTGGGGACTTGCATTCCTCAATGTCACATTCTGTTAGAAATAGATATCATTTTGGATTTCTTTCCATTTCCTATATTCCAAACACATTAAACTTTTTCTTCATTTCTCATTGTGGCAAAGAAGCAATTGCGATACCTGAAGGGTTATTTGTATGTTTGCAAATATTTTAAAGTGCACAACATTTTGTTTTTAATTTTTGTCTAATGTATATTTTAAAAAACATTTTTTCCTATTTGATTATATTTATCAAAACTGTGGGCCAACTGGCAAAATTCTCAGAAAAGGGAGAGTTTGGAAGTATAAAAAAGTGTTGCTTTATGTATTGATCTAAACATGTGTCACTATACAATTTTGCATTCAATGTAAATGAAATGAATTTCAGTCCTTAATCTCCACAGAGAAACATTCATATATTATGCATTCATAATTGTATATAGTATATTGTTTTTAGCAGAATGAATTTTACTAAAGAAGGTTCAAGGATGTAAATAAACATGAAGAAAAATGAACATGGCAAGAAAAAAATATTCTGTTCTTTTCAAAAAATTTTAAAAAAATCTACTTGGTATTAATGAAAGCAAACAACTTGTCCTTTCATTGTGTGGGAACTTGGTGCTGTTTACAATATTGCTTCTATCTTCTAATGAGTTTTTTTCAGAATCAAATAGTGATTACATCTTTGGGGCCCAAGGACAAATCAAAGTCTAACAGTAATTCATCCTCAGGACAACGACAGTTTTAACAATCTCATTTAATTCAGAATTTTAAAAAAACCACTATTGCCAGTCATACAAATTATTCTTTTCAAACATTTCTGAGTTATATATGCCTTTTATTTATAGTGATCAACCTGTAATATATGTGTTTTATTTATACTTATCCACCATCTTAAGCACTAGACTCTATCAAACAAGATAGCAATAGTATTTAGACTTATATACTGCTTCACAGTGATTTACAGTCCTCTCTAAGCGGTTTACAGAGTCAGCATATTGCCCCCAATAAACAATCTGGGTCCTCATTTTATTGACCTCAGAAGGATGGAAGGCTGAGTCAACCTTGAGCCTGATGAGATTCAATCTGCCAAACTGCTGGCAGCCGATGATCAGCAGAAGTAGCCTGCAGTACTGCACTCTAACCACTGCCCCACCGCAGCTCATCAGATGCAGCTCACTGGAGAGAAAAGTAAGATTCTGCACTTAGGAAAAACCAAATGCACAGGTACAGAATAGGCAGTGCTTATGAGAGGGATGTAGGTGTCCTGGTGGATCACCATTTAAGTAGGAGCCAGCAAAGTGCCACAGATGCCCCCCAAAAACCAATGCAGTCCTAGGTTGCATCAACAGAAGGATAGCATCAAGATCACAAGAAGAGATAGGACTGCACAATACTGCATTTGTGGGGCCACATTTGGAATATTGTGTCCAGTTCTGGTCATTTCAATACCAAAAAGATGCTAAGGCCCTAAAAAGAGTACAGAGAAGAGCAACAATGTTAAAGAGTTCTAGAGGCTAAACCATATGCTGAACAGCTAAGAGAACTAGCCATGTTTAACCCTACAAAGAGAAGACTTAGGGTTGACATGTTTGCCAGTAGTGGGCTCCACTTACCTTCGCTACTGGTATGAGCATGTGCATGTGCGCACTTACTTCACTCACACACGGTGCTTCTGTGCATGTGCAGAACTTTCTGTGCATACACACAGCATCCATGATGATGTCTGGGTGGGTGTGCAGAGCCTCCCACCGCTGCCTGCCGCTGCACAAACTGGGACCAACCGGTAGAAACCCACTATTGATGTTAGCCCTCTTCCAATATTTAAAGGGCTGTTATAGAGAAGAGGGGGTTGATTTGTTTTCCAAAGCACCCGAAGGCAGGACAAGAAGCAATGGGTTGAAACTGGTTAGATGAAGATCCAGTCTTGAAATAAGAAGGAATTTCCTGATAGAATGAATGATCAGTGGAAAAGCTTGCATCCTCGAAGTGTGTGTACTCCATTGTTGGAGGTTTTCAAGAAAAGATTACACAACCATTTGTCTGGGATGGAATAAGTACTCCTGCCTTGAGCAGGGGGGTGGATTAGAAGACCTCCAAAGTCCCTTCCATCCCTATGATTCTATGACCTGTACTTGTGATATCAAAGAAGATTTTTATAAAGAACTAGATCTTCTATTATGCAACTGCATGTTAGCATTTTATATACAATCTGTTTTTAAAGAATTTTAACAGTAAAGTCTCTAATAATATTAATCAGGAACTAGTATCAGCAGCATATAAAAATGGCTGTAAAACAAGTTCTGAATATTACTAGTATTTATTTTTGTGTAATAAAAGAACTGTTTTTGCAAAAATTTCTCATAACAAATATGTCTTTTCATATCAACAGAAATCTAATTAGGTTTGTCACAAAATAAAGATTCATCAGGAAATTGGATTCATGTTTATTAATTATTTATAGCACAATTTTTATTCCTCTCAAATGCATATTTTCTAAAACAACTACAAATAATATTTTTAAATCATGTAATAATTCATGACTTTAAAAACAGCAAAATATTTAAATAAAAGTTCCAAGCACAAAGGGAGAGAGAGAAGTATAAAATAGTTTGCAATGAACTATATGTAAATATACTGTAGACTCAATCCTCCAGGCCAAGAGCATGTTGCCATTTAAATCATGGCAACAGGACCAAAGTTTATTAAACTGAGACGTTTCGTTACTCATTCAAGCAACTTCTTCAGTCAAAATGACAATTTTAGGGTTAGGCATATGCTTAACCAAAAATTGTCATTTTGACTGAAGAAGTTACTTGGATGAATAACGAAATGTCTCAGTTTAATAAACTTAGATTCATTTGCCATGATTTAACCTTTTATTTGCAACGAACTGTTGTTACTTGGTTTATTCATACGCGAATCCTAAATTATCTCTTTTTTTTTAAAAAAAAAAAACTTCATTAAGTTGGAATGTTAAAAGTGTGGGGAAAAAAAGAGAAAAACAGACTTCCGGTTGATGACTCGTGGCGGCATGGCATGGTAAAGGCGATCGCTCCTTTCCATTGCCACCTATCGTCGCGTTTTGGGGACCCTTCGAGGCATGGAAGCTTGGAGGGCTTCACGGACAAAAGTGAAACATCGGCAGGCAGAGTGGTGAGTTGCAAACCCACTCAGCCAGATCGATATTCACTGTCAAACCAACGCGGCGCATCTGCCTTCTAATGGCGGACCTGAAGCCACGATAATCAACAAGAAAGGAAGCAAGAAATTCTGGTGAAAGGGGTGTCAGAGCACTCATATCCACTCTCCCCTGAACACGCTTGAAATCTATCTAAATTGAGCCGGCCGGAGCGGATCCAAAAGACCTACAAGGGAACAAGCGGCGATTGCGAGAGAAGGAAAAAGTGACATGTGAGAGAGATCGCGGAGAAGCCGGTGAGTGAGCAGAAAGAAAAAAGATCTGTAAAGCGGAGTAGCGGTGCTATTAAAAAGAGAACAAAACTTGCCGATCGGGTGGAATAAGAGGACACTGAGGACCCTGAATGTGGATTTGCTGATTGAGTGAAAAGAGCGGCTAGAGACTGGATCCGGAAGTGCAACCATACTGAAAATCAATGAAAGGAACAATAAGCTGCTAGAGCGGCTGGAAAGTCCTCCAGGAGAAGATAGGCAGAACAACAGAGTTTAAATACCCTGACTCAGACAGTTAAAGATACTAAGAGACGGGAGGAGTGAAAGTTGGTGATTTTTGAACATTACACTCCACATATTGGCTTTTATAAGCGAAGACTTATATATTAGAATATATCTAACTGTTATATGGGACTTAACTAAACTAAATATCATTGTCTTTCATATCTGATTAATTAATAGCAGAGTTACAATTGAATTAAGTGATTAAATGATAAATGGGATGTTATTAGTAGATATACTATTAGCAATTGATTGAAGGGTAAATGTGAACAATATATTGATTTGATCATTGGAAAAAGACTAGCATTAGAATAGGAATAACTGGATTCAGATAGATAGATTAAAAGGTGATAGACTAAGTAAAAGGGAAAATAAATAAAAAAACAATCAATGGCTGACCATTTGGAGAAATATAGAAAAGATAGTTAGAGATCAGGCAAGAGTATTGAAGGAGATGACAAGCCTCTCATCCACAGTGACTAAAACTGGAAAGAAAACAACTCAAAATCTCTCCAACCCCACGATTACAATGTCATCACCTGCGATGCAAAAGTCAACGGAAGGCCTATCAAAGACTGAAAAATCAGCTATGATCCCTACCATGCAAGCAATGCAGTCGACGTCTATGATTCAAGAGACAATGCTAATGATGCAGGAAAAGATGTCCAGTAACCATCTAGAATTGAAATCAGACATTAAAGTAATTGATCAAAAAATGAACGATATACAGCAGTCGATACAATTAAATGAACAGAAAATAAATAAAATGGAGGCTAAAATGGAGCAACAAGAAAAAAATCTGGACACAGTAGATCAAAAGCTAATGGCTCAGAACAGGAAGCTGGAGGATTCGATTACGCAGTTAGAAATGGACAGAGCCTCCTTCTATCTGTGCTTTCAAAATATCTCTGAAGATAAGGAAGAAAATTTGGGCCAGGTCATGGCTGAATTAATAGCCGAGGTCTTACAACAAGCCACAGATGAGATAATAAAAGAGTTAGATGAGGTATACAGGGTCCAAACTAATTATGCCAGATGGAATAAACTGCCTAGGGAAGTTCATATAAGGTTTGCACGAAAAAAAGTTAAGGATATCTTCTATAATATGGTGAGAGAAGAACCGGTCAGTTATAAAGGAAAGGAGGTGATTGTATTGAAGCAAGTTCCGAGGAGGGTGAGAGAACTAAGAAGAGATTATATATAGATTTCTCGCTGTTCAATTAAACAAGAGAAACATACTCTTTAGGTGGATACTACCAGAGGGTATGATGATAACATGGCAAGGGAAGAAAATTAAAATTGGAAGTCTGGTAGAGGCCCAGGAGTTCTTAGATCAACTGAGAGGTTCAGAGGAAGACCAGAGCAGCAAAGAAGAGTTGGAAGCAGTCAATACAGAAGACGAACACACCCAACAAAGAAGATCTAAAGAAGGAACACTGGAAGAGAAAGAGACAGAAGAAAAGGAAAGTAAGGAAGTAAGGAAGAAACAAAGACCACAGAGCCGTACGTGCGAATAAGAACTAAAACAACACCAGGTTACAAGAATGAAGGATTGGAAACTTCTATCGATTAATGTAAATGGCTTGAATGACTATAAAAAAAGAAAAATATTCTTTACTAAATTAATCCAACAAATTGCGGATATAGTATGCCTCCAAGAGGTGCATATAAAAAAAGATGATGGAAAATTTTTGGAATTTAAAAAAACTTGGAAACCTCTACACCTCTTTAGCAGAAAAAAAAAAGAGAGGAGTGGCCTTATATATTAAGAAAGAAATAAAGGCAGAACTGAAATATGCAGATTCAAAGGGTAGGATCTTGGTGGTTGAAGTTAAGAGAGGCAACTCTTCAATTTTAATAACAGTTATTTATGCCCCAAACAAAAATCTGAGAGTATTTTATCACAAACTCCAAGAAATATTATGCAAAATGGATAATAACAATATTTGCTTAATTGGAGACTTCAATGGAGTGGTAGACCCAAATAAAGACTATAAAAGACCTAAAGGCCAAAAGAAAAGGAGGAAAACTTTACCAAAATCCTTCTTTGAGATGGTGGACGAACTGAATTTGGTAGACATCTGGCGAACCTTACACCCATACAAAAGACAATATACTTTCTACTCAAACCCCAAAAAATCCTGGTCCAGAATCGATATAATGTGGGCAAGTAGAAATGTAGGAATGGATATCATGTCAGCCGAGATTCCACCCAATATCTGGGAGGACCACAATCCATTGGAGATTAAATGGAGGAGCGAATATAAAAAGGGTAATAGCCAATGGAGATTAAATATGCAATTCCTCCGGGATAAACAAAATATTGAGAGAATTAAGGGAGAATTAAAGACCTTCTTTGAAGAAAACGAAAAGGAACCAACCGATCGAGGAATAATTTGGGATACAATGAAGGCGTTCCTAAGAGGATTGGCAATAGCAATTTGGCAATCCCAAAATGGGATTCGGACACAATTTTATGAATACAATAAATGCGATCTATGAGAAACAAAGGGCCAACATATTAGTGAATGGAAAACTAACAAAAACCTTCCAAATCAGAAAAGGGGTGAGACAGGGATGCCCCTTATCATTGCTTTTGTTTATCTTGGCATTAGAAGTGTTACTAAAAAGGATCAGAGAAAATAAGCAAATTAAGCAACTTAAAATTAGAAAGGAAACATATAAAACCCAAGCCTTTGCGGATGATGTGGCATTAATTATGGAGAACCATTCAAATGGTTGGAAGAAATTCAAGGCATTCAAATTTTGGAAGAAATTGGTAAGTATGGAGAGGTGGCAGGGTTTAAGTTAAATAAATCGAAAACTAAAATGTTAACGAAAAATATGACCGAAGATCAAAAGAAATTGTTGGAGGAGTCAATGGGGATACAAATTGTAAAGAAAATAAAATATCTGGGAGTATGGATCTCAATAAAATGTTCGGCCATCAAAGAGAACAATTACATACCTCTAGTTAAGAATATCAGACAAGACCTAGAAAAATGGGCAAAGCTCCAGATATCCTTCCTAGGGAGGATTGCTGCAATCAAAATGAGCGTCTTATCAAAGATGCTATATTTATTCCAAACTGCCCCAGTTAAATTAGACAGGAAATTTTTTTGGGAACTAAATTCTATTATTAGGAAATTTATTTGAGGAGGGAAGAAACCTAGAATTGCAATTAGAAATTTACAAGATAAAAAAGACAGAAGAGGCCTTGGATTACCAATCTGGGAAATATATCAAAAAGCAGCAAATTTAGTATGGCTAAAAGAATGGGCAACGTTGAGAAATAAAAGAATCTTGACACTGGAGGGGCATGATCTCCAGAAGGGATGGCATGCCCACTTATGGGACACAGAGAAAAGAAAAGGAGCATACTTCTACAAACATAAAATTAGGGATATTCTAATGTCAACATGGGCAGAAATAAGGTGAAAACAGTATACTCAAGTTCCCAGATGGATATCAACGATGGAGGCAATAATTTATCCAAATGTATTGGAATTGGGCAAAACAGCAAATTATAAAGAAATATTAGATGGGGCAGGGAATCTTAAAATGATGGAAGAATTAAAAGAACAGGGCACACATATAGATTGGTGGACATACACACAAATCAAATCACGGCACAAAAAAGATAAAGAAGAGTATGGCATAGAAATAGGTACCAATGGCTTTGATAAAATATGGATGGGCACGGACAATAAAATTTTGGCTAAACTTTACAACTATCTGGTAGACTATGATCTGATGGAGGAAGTAGTTAAGGATCCTATGATAGCCTGGGCTAAAAATTTCAGACAAACAATAAATTTGAACGAGTGGGACCAAATCTGGAATAATAATTTAAAAATGACTAGGGCAACAACTTATAGGGAAAATCAATACAAGATGATATACAGATGGCACCTAGCACTGGCCAGGATTGCTAAAATTTATCCAAATATGGCCCCAAATTGTTGGAAGTGTGACTATCTGCAAGGTACTTATTATCATTGTTGGTGGACATGCCCACAAGCTAAAAAATTTTGGAGGAGGATACATAAATGGGTGTCAGAAATAATAGGAGAAAAAAATCGAATTAGAACCAAAAATATTTCTCCTGGGAATCTTAAAGAAAGAAATCACAAGAAAGAAGAAATACCTCATTACACATATAATAACAGCAGCGAGAATCTCTTTTGCTCAACACTGGAAGGAGAAAAAGTTGCCATCTGAAGAGCACGTAATCAGAAAAATACTAGATTGTGCCGAAATGAATAAACTGACGCTAGAAATCAATGACAGAGAAGAAACTGACTATTACAGAGTTTGGGACATGTGGTATGAGTGGCTGAAGAAAAGAAAAGTGAAGTGAATTTGAGAGAGATAAAGGAGTCTGGAAGGGTGATTAGCTAAATGGGTATATGGATAGGAGGTATACTACCGTAGGAGGATATAAAAGGGAGTAAGGATGTAATTTTATGAAAAAGAGAGGTAATTCTAGGTATCAAATTATAACAGTAAGAAATCCTACGGATAATATTCTTAAATTGAGACAATGAATTAATACCATGTAAATGACAATGTAATTAATGCAAAAGTATAACTGTGTGTGTATATATATATATATATATATATATATATATATATATATATATATATATATATATATATATATATATATATATTAACACCATGTAACCGGAAATAGTGAAATTGTACTATAATTCTTTAATAATAATAATAAAAAAAGAGAGAAAAGCAAGAAAAAAACTTACAAATTTTCCTCAGTACAGACATAGATTTATAATAAAGTAATATCTTATTCTAAATTAAACATAACATAACCAATATGTACACAATATACAATATGTATACAATATTTCTACAATCTTAAACAATCTAATTATCCAGTGATTAATTCAAAAATACTCATTATCAAATAATAAAGAAAATAACCTCTATATTAAAAATAAACCTAAAGACTTCCTGTTGACATCATGGCGGTATCGGATGTGAGGAGCGGGTCTCTATGCTCCCACCCTGACTTCTCCTTGTTGGAGGGCTCCGAAAGGCACCAAAGCCACCCTGTAGGGGTGGTGAAGAAAAGAGGGGTGCCCTGTAGTTTGGGGAGAGCAGCAACTCTCCTGCTGGATTCAGGGCTTCTTCCCTCTCCCTTGACGAAGAGAAGAGGCAGCCATCATGGCTGCCATGAAGCTGGGACAGCTGAGGTAACAAAGAAATGTGCAGGAGCAGTGCAGATGAACAGTGATTGGAGCTGGGTGAGAAGATTCCTTTTTATTTAGACCCTAACCTTAAAGAAAAAGAGAAAGAGGAAAATCCAGAAAAAGAGACTCTTAGAACTATTTTTAAAGCGTTGAATTACCATAGAGAGAAAAATCCTAGACCCGAAAGAAAGGACTAAGGGGAGAAAAGCAAAAAACCTTTTAAAACAGAAAATCTGGACTTTTAAATTGGACAGGTATTGTTTTGGAAAGGCATAAAAATGCTGGACTATCTACTTGAAATTACTTGAATAGTGAACTTTGTTCCCATAAACTGAACTAATTTTGGATTAATTATATCTATAAGACTTGAGTCAACTCTGAAACCTAAGCTGAAGGTGCCATCTACTGGTGAATGGAATATACCAGACCCCCTACAAGTTTAGAAAAACTTTTTGATGAGAGAAATAACATCCATCTAGAGGATTGTGGTGACACTTACTGTTTTATAACTAGTTACTTTATGATTACTGGAGATCCTATTATGAGAATAAGGAAGACTTTTAAATAAAGCAAAGTGATTTTTGATTTGCAGAAACTTCCTGGACTACTTAAATGGAATTGATTAACAACTCTGAGATGTAAAGGACTATGGTTACTGAACTTTCTGAGGACTAATATTGGACTGGAATATATTGCTTTTGGACTTGAATAAGAGCAGGACCTTCATCAAGGGGAAAGAAGATGCTTCATCAAGGGGAAAGGAGTGAGATTGTTACTAATTGTTATGTTTTTTTCATCTCTGTACATTATGTCGCCACACTAATGTAATCCTAAGAAAAAACAAAGTCCCGTATTTCCCCCCTTCTGTTCATTCACCATAGGAAAAGATCCATACTCTCAATTACACATTGTCTTTACATTTTATAAAAATCTCGTTGAAAGTACAGTTCATTATAATCTTCACTCTTTAAGCCCACATATTTACCAATCATCAAAATTTATTGATGTAGACCACATTCCCAGGAGGGAGGGAGTATATTCTACCACAGATATACATATACACACCCTTAACAAACATTTCTTTCCTTTTATAATTGTCTTTTCATTACTAAACCAAAAATTTATTTCAACAGGGGACATTTATTCAGTGTAGTAAATCCAATTTTTTTAAAAAAATCTTTTTCGGGGGGAGAAGCTATTTTATTATAAATCTGTACCCAACTTTCAATATAGCACTTCCAAAAATAAACATTAAAATCTCTATAGAAAGCACATCTTAAGTAAGCATGTTACTTCAGTCTTATATCTTATGTTTCCAACATTTTTCCTTTATAACTTCAAATCTTTCATCCATAATCTCCAGGCTGTTGCTGATCATGTATCCCCTTCGGTTCCATTTCTGTAAAGAAGTCTAGTACAGAATACAGAAAACATATACAGACACACATTTGATTGGTGCATTTCCGCTTATTGCTGCTTCTACCATCGTGAGATTGTCACCTTGTCCACACAGATGTACCAAGCAAGAAGGGGAGGCCCTCAACAGGCCCTATTTAGATTGCCACTGCACATGGGCAGATAGATTCCTTAAAACAACTGGCACCCTACTGGTAATTGGAAGGCCATTATTTATATAACTATGCATTTTTAGTTTATAAATATACTGTATAACTGAGTATATTTAGTTTAGTCTATGTATTTTTAGTTTATACTTGTACTAGTTTATACTTTTCCTTGTTCTGTCTGCATTTTGCCATTTTGCTTTTTAAATTTGGCCTCTGACTCTAACTGGAATAAAATAAATATTCTTCCAAGGTAGATTGTAATATTTACAAGGATTATTGCAAGATGTTTTGTTCCAAATGGAGGTATTAGTTTTTCATAAGCACGTACATCGCTATTTCTGTTCTTATCTTTGATCTCCGTAATTGCCCTCAAGATTCTATATATTACAACTTCATGCTAGAGATCACTTAATCAAACAAGGCTTTCTGCAAGATATATGTTTCATTTAATTGCCTTTCATTGCTGTTACTTATGTTTATATGTAAATAAAATTGTTAGAATACCAAATTCATTTTTTCCTCTAACTAAGACCTAATCATGTGGATCATGTTTGAGCAGATAGGCATAAATGTGAAATAGCCCAACTCTACTACTGGTGGAATTCCAGCAGTGATCCTCCCTCAGAAAATAATGGTGGCACAGTATTGTCTTTGTTCAGCCAAATTCAATTCGTTCCAATTAAGTGTAATGCTACAATGCTACAAAATGGATATGACAATAGCAATAGCACTTAGACTTATATACTGCTTTACAGTGCTTTACAGCCCTCTCTAAGTGCTTTACAGAGTCAACATCTTGCCCCCAACAATCTGGGTCCTTGAGCTGGTCAGGAGACCAGCTACTGATCAGAAGACTGATAGCATTGTGATTAACACCAGCTGTCTGCAATTACTGTAAGTTCAAATCTCACCAGGCTCACCAGACTCAGCCTTCCATCCTTTCTAAGGTAGGTAAATTGGCCCTTATATTAAAAACTACAAACACCCAATTAAAATTCATATTCTCAGCCAGAATTCTGTTCTGTTGGAACAGAAGAGTCTTAAGAGCTTGGCGAAAGGTACGTAAATCGGGGATCATATGAATCTCCGGGGGCAGTTCATTCCAGAGGGCAGGTGCCCCCACAGAGAAGGATCTCCCCCTGGGTGTCGCCAGTCGACATTGTTTGGCCGATGACACCCTGTTCTAAATCTGACTTCCTATTGACTTAGCTTGTCAGAAGGTTGCAAAAGGTGATCACAATGACTCCGTCATAAATATAAGTCAAGCATCTGAATTTTGATCACATGACCATGGAGATAGTGCAACATCTTAAGTGTGAAAAACAAACTGTTGTAAGTCAAGGACTACCTATAGTTAGGTAGGCATCAAGCTAGCAATTGAGAGACTGTGAATTCTAGTCCTGCCTTAGTCATGAAGCCAGCAAGATGACCATGGGTCAGTCGCTTTATCTCAATCCAAGGAAGGAGGTGATGATAAACCACTTCTGAAAAACCTTGCCAAGAAAACTGCAGGAACTTGTCCAGTCAGTCTCCATAATGAGGCATGATTGAAAAATGAGAGATTTTAAGCTTTGCCGAACATGTTCATGGAGTCATATTCATCTCCCTGTCTGAAGTATCTTATCTATAATATGAACAAATATTACTGTAGCTGTCAAGATAACATTATATTTATTTAACAAATAGATAAATTATTTATTTATTTAGAAATAATAATCAATATTTATTTATTCATTATTTATTTATTTATTTATTAAATTTATATACCGCCCTATTCCTGAGGGACTCAGGGCGGTGAACAGCGAACGATAAAAATACATGTAATACAAACGTTAAAAAAAAACCAATTAAAATGTACTAAACACTCTGGTCCTAGATAATTCAAGACATCCTAGTTTAAAATAAAATCAAAAGCAATATAAAGGGAAAGTTAGGCCAGGCCGGCCTGCTGAAACAGGAATGTTTTGAGGGCACAGCGGAAAGTGCGCAGATCCGGAATCTTCTGTATTTCTGGGGGGAGCTCGTTCCAGATGGTGGGTGCCCTCACAGAAAAGGCTCTCCCCCTGGGGGCCGCCAGTCGACACTGTTTGGCTGACGGCACCCTGAGAAGCCCCTCTCTATGGGAGCGTACTGGGCGGTGAGAGGCTATTGGTGGCAGAAGGCGGTCTCGTAAGTACCCCGGTCCTAAGCCATGGAGCGTTCTAAAGGTGGTAACTAAGACCGGAAGACCACAGGGAGCCAGTGCAGCTCGCGCAGGAGGGGAGCCACATGGGAGCACCATGCTGCTCCCATAACTACCCGTGCGGCCGCATTCTAGACCAGCTGGAGCCTCCTGGTGCTCCTCAAGGGGAGCCCCATGTAGAGAGCATTACAGTAGTCTAGGCGTGAAGTGACGAGGGCATGAGTGACCATATTTAACGAGTCCCGATCCAGAAAGGGACGCAACTGGCGAATCAGGCGAACCTGATAAAAAGACCTCCCGGCCACAGCCGTCAAGTGTTCTTCTAAAGACAGCCGTGAGTCCAAGAGGACGCCTAAGTTGCGAACTCTCTCCGTGGGGGCCAATGACTCGCCCCCAATAGTCAGTGATGGCACCAACTGACTATATTGGGACGTTGGAAACCACAGCCACTCAGTCTTGGATGGGTTGAGCCTGAGTCTGTTCCCCCCCATCCAGATCCGTACAGCCTCCAGGCACCGGGACATCACTTTAAGGGCATCATTGGGGTGGTCCGGGGTGGAGATGTATAGCTGAGTATCATCAGCATATTGATGATACTTCACCCCAAAACCACGGATGATCTCACCCAGCAGCTTCATATAAATGTTGAACAGAAGGGGTGAGAGAACCGACCCCTGTGGCACCCCACATACAAGGGGCCTCGGGGTTGACCTCTGCCCCCCTGTCAACAAGACTGCGACCGATCAGAGAGAAAGGAGGAGAACCACCGCAACACGGTGCTCCCCACCCCTCTTCCAACCGGTGCAGCATGATACCATGGTCGATGGTATCAAAAGCTGCTGAGAGGTCTAATAGGACCAGGACAGAGGAGCAACCCCTGTCCTGGGCCCTCCAGAGATCATCTAACAATGCAACCAATGCCGTTTCCGTGCTGTATCCAGGCCTGAAGCCCGACTGGAACAGATCTAGATAAGCCAATTCATCCAAGTACTGAGGAAACTGTCGCGCTACCACACTCTCAACAACCTTCGCAATGAAGCGAAGGTTGGAGACTGGACGGTAATTAGCCAACACTGCTGGGTCCAGGGAAGGCTTCTTGAGGAGAGGCCTCACCACTGCCTCTTTCAAGGCGGCGGGGAAGGTACCCTCTCTCAAGGAAGAGCCTTGATAGTACAGTGGTTTGGTGCACCCTGTCATTAACACAGCTGCCTGCAATTTCTGCTGGTTCGAATCTCTCCAAGGCTCAAGGTTGACTCAGCCTTCCATCCTTTCTAAGGTAGGTGAAATGAGGACCCAGTTTGTGGGGGCAATAAGCTGACTTTGTATAAAATATACAAAAGAATGAAGGCTATTGCTTAACGCATTGTAAGCCGCCCTGAGTCTCCGGAGAAGGGCGGCATATAAATCAAATAAAAAAAAAAAAGGAAGCATTTATAATCCCCTGGAGCCAGCCTCGTGTAACCTCCCAAGAGGCCAGCACCAGCCAGGAGGGACACGGGTCCAATAAACATGTGACCGCGCTCAATCTGCCCAGTATCTTGTCCACATTTTCCGGAGTCACAGAATCAAACTCTTCCCAGGTAATATTCTCAAGACTTGCCTCCATCCTCCCTCCCGAATCTACCCAGTCAGAGTCCAAATTTTCCCGAATCTGAGCGATTTTGTCATACAGATATTGTACAAAGTCCTCGGCTCTACCCTCCTCTATTATTTGTTTGTTTGTTTAATTTGTTTGCTGCCCATCTCACCTCTGGGTGGCTTACAGTATTAAAAGCTATAAAACCTTAAAACATAAATATTTCTAAAGACAATAAAATAGAATTACAATCCAGGAGTAAAATTACAGTTAAAAGATGAAGAGGGAGGGAACAGATGTGCAGTGGGAGGTAGGATTTTGTCCAGTGGTGGGATTCAAGTAATTTAACAACTGGTTCTCTGCCCTAATGATTTCTTCCAACAACCAGTTTGCCAAACTGCTCAGAAAGTTAACAACCGGTTCTCCCGAAGTGGTTCGAACTGGCTGAATTCCACCACTGATTTTGTCTTAATCTATCAACCATCTTCAGTGTGATGCTCCCCTTTGGATCCCCAAGCCATCTGGCAGAGCCAGATCTTCAGGCCCTTATGGAAGGTCAGCAGGGTGGGAGCCAATCTCACTTGGGTGTGTTTGTGTTTAAGATGTTCCAAAGGGCTGGAGCCATGGCCATGGCCGGATTTAGATGAAAAGAGGCCCTAGGCTATTCCACTTATGAGACCCTTTCACCTATAGTGAAAGGGTAATTTTAATTTTTCTAACAATTTGAATGTAGGCCCCTCTTGATCTTGAGGCCCTAGGCTGAAGCCTAGTTAGCCTATAGGAAAATCCGTCCCTGGCCATGGCAGAAAAGGCTTGTGTCCTGGACCACACCAGCTGGAATTCCTTGGACAATGGGGCCCTCAGCATGCCACTTTTGCCAGCATAAGAGAAATGGGTCAGTCCCAATGGGGTGAGACAGTTCCTCAAGTAACCTAGGCCCATGCCATGCAGGGCTTTAACTCAGATACAAACCAGAAGTCAGTGCAGCTCACAAAACAATGGTGTAACATGGGGCACAAAAACTTGGTTGTTCTCCTAGGTCTTGGGATAAGAAGAATGGAGTCCCTTGATGGAACTGCTTTTGGTACCAAGAGACCAGATCCCATAATGTTTTGCAATGCGTTTTTGTTGTTTGTTATATTATGAGCCCCTCAGAGTTTGTCTGGAGTCAGGGAATCCCTTAATTGAATGAAATAATTACTATAACATATCTCAATATACAGTCATTGACTCCAGGAGATATGATTATCTAAGAACAGTGTTCCTGAACCTTAGCAATTTTCAGATGTGTGGATTTCAACTCCCAGAATTCCCCAACTGGGGAAGTCCACACTTCAGAAAGTTGCCAAGATTGAGAAACACTGGTCTAAAGCATCTGATTGCTTAATAAATTCATTTTGCTCCCATCTTTTGTAATTCATGGATCTGGGAAGCTGATAAATCTCATCTCAAAGAGATTAATCAGCTAAGGAAACTCCCTCCAAAGGAAATCTATTCTTGTTTGGGTTGACAGTGAGGGGGCGGCTGTTGTTGCTATCTGTTAAAATGTACTATTTTTGGTACATTTTTACTAAATGCATTTTGGGAAATTACATTATGTAAGGAGAATAAAAATATCATTTATCATTAACCTAACCATTCTCATCTCTATGGGTGGTATGTGACTTCCTCAATTTCAGGTCCTCTACCAGAAGCCTGGGAATTTGAGGGCTCTGAACAGAACCTTAGCTTTTTCCTAGCACTGCATTCTTCTGGATAGAGACCGCTAATGTCATTCCTGGAAACTGTTGGAGCTCCTGCTCCAACTTAGGAGTCACAGCCCCAAGTGCTCCTACCACCACTAGGGTTACTTTCCACATCAACTCTAGTTCCTCCAGCTTCTTGTAGTCCTTCTTAATGATGCTGTCCCTTGGCATCACTATATCTATTACAACCATTGTGTTATGGTAAGGGATGAAATGTAAAATTTGTTACTACCAGTTCTGTGGGCATGGCTTCGTGGGGGGATTAATGTGACTGGGTGGACGTGGCCAACTTTTTTTTTTTAACTTTTCAAAGCATTTTTTCTAATGCTTTGAAAAGCCTCTGCCGATCAGGCAACTCAGCTGGGATGGTCAGAGACTTTTCAAAGCATTTTTTTTACTACCTCTTCAGCCAAGAGGTTGCAGAAAAAATGCTTTTAAAAGCCTCTGACAATCCCAGCTGAGCCGCGCGATCATCAGAGGCTTTTTTTTTTTACTTTTAAAAGCATTTTTTCGTTGGAAGAGGTTGTAGAAAAAATGCTTTTAAAAGTAAAAAAAAAGCCTCTGATGATTGTGCGGCTCAGTTGGGCATGGTGTGGGGGGGGGGGGCGCAGGGATTTTTGCTACCAGTTCTCTGAACCACCCGCCGCCATCATTACCGGATCAGGCGATCTGGTCCGAACCGGGAACATTTCACCCATGGTTCTGGTCCTTGTCTACTACCACACCGTCTGGTCAATTGGCTAGTACCTGCCTGGCTGCCTGGATATGGATGTCCCACAGGATCTTAGCTTTCTTATTCTCCATGAGCTTCTCTGGGATCTCCTCATCTGGACACAGAAGGGTCTAGCCCATATTCTAGGCAGAAGTTCCTATACAATTCTCCTGGATGCTCTGGGTTTGTCACTTACCAGACCCCAATCTCCCTCTTGATGGCTAGTGTGCAGTTTGGGTTTTGAATTTGGAGTGGAAACCTTTGTATATTGTGAGGAACTTCCAGGTCTTCACATCAGCAGTTTCCATGCCCTTCTTTGGCCAGGCCCTTCAGGACCTCTTATTCTTTGGTGGTACTGGGATGTTGCTGTCTACCTTACCTCCTCATTGAGGTGCCTGTGTGACTGTGGAATATCAAAACTGGGGTCTATGTTTGCTGTGTGGCCCTCTAGTAGGTCTGCCCCACCAGTCTTAAGTACCTTCTCTCTCTTGACTACCATCCAGTCCTCAGAGAATGCATGGTAATCCAGTTCTATGAAGACTTGAGGAAATGTCCTGCAGTGCCCCATCAAAGATGGTTACACCCTTTTTGATCAAATAAATTTTATCAAAAGTTTAAAAGCAACATAAAAACTAATGCAAACTAATACAAAATGGAGAGAACAAAGAAAAATGATGGAAGAAAGAAAAACAAAAGTGCACCGAGAAAGAATAAAAAGAAATATGATGTGGTTTTGATGATTTTCACATTGGAAAAATGTGAACTTTTTTGTAATTATGGTGTAAGAGAAAAGTTGTAATCATTCTTATACAGTATTCGCTGCAGAGGATATCAGAAGCTTCTACTTCCCATTTCTTTTTATTCTGCATCCTTTCTCTTTGACAAGAATTGCTTTGCCTCCATGGCACAAAATGTCTGGTGAAGGCACATCAAAGCTACACTGGATCACACCATTAACATTAAGTCACAATTTTGTTGCCACAAAGCCCTCCATCTCACAGAAGACTTTGACTGATTCCAAAAAGCCCACAAAATATTTATCAAAAGCATTTTGGAAGATAGGTATATTGTTGTTGGATCAATGTACACTATAGCCCTAAGGAGGGACAAATGTCTAAATACACCTGAAAGTCTAGTTCTATTAGCAGGCAATTCAAATTGAGCAAATTCTCAGTGCGCATTGAGAAGGAATTAAGTGTGGTTAAATGCACATAGCAAATTGAACATGATTAACTTGCTTAAAGCTTAAAATTCATCAATTTAAATATATTTATATATTTGGTTGACTAATTGATTCTCAGTATTTCCCTTGTTGCGGTGGCAGTGAGAATTGCAGATAGTCCTCAATTTACAACTGTTTATTTAACAACAGTTCAACGTTATGACTACCTCACAAAAAGTGATTTATAATCTGTTCTTGAAACTATTACTTCAAGAGTAATAACCATGGTGGCGCAGTGGTTAGAGGGCAGTACTGCAGGCTACTTCTGCTGACTGCCAGCAATTTGGCACTTTGTGTCTCACCAGCTCAAGGTTGACTCAGCCTTCCATCCTTCTGAAGTGGGTAAAATGAGGACCCAGATTGTTGGGGGCACTAGTCTGACTCTGTAAACTGCTTAGAGAGGGCTGTAAAGCAGTATATAAGACTAAGTGCTATTGCTATTGCTATTGCTATTACCATCACACATGATCACAATTTGGGTATTTGGCAACTAGCTGACCCTTTAAATAGTACAGTGTCTTGCAGCCACAGAATCATGATTTGTGACTTTCCTGGCTGGCTTCCAACAAGGAAAGTCAATTGAGGAAGCCAGATTCCAATAATGACTGTGTGATTCAATTAATGACTGTGATTCAGTCATAAAATGAGCTCTGGTCATGTGATGACTCACTTAAGAATCACATCACTTGGGAACTTCCGGTTGGCTCCGCGAGCCTCGTTGATGCTCCTCCGTGGGCACCCGATCCCCGGCACCGTAAAAGCCGCCAGAACAGCTGAAAAACAGCTGTCTGGCGGCTTGGAAACCCTCTCCCCGGGCAAAGGGGAGAGAGAAGAGCTGACAGGCGGAGGTAGAGCCCCCCAAGCACCCTAGGAGAAATCTTGGGGCGCGAAGGGTGAGAGTTCCCTAAAAGCCTCTCAATCTGCTCTGGACCTGGGATGACTCCGCTATTTAGCGGAGCTAGAAGCCGCTACCAATTCTGCTGATAACAAGTGTGGGATTTTTAATATCTTCAATTACTGCAGGCAGAACAAGCCAGGAGAAATCAGACTGCAAGTATTTATACTTAACTCCAATGTTTATAGCCTCCTTCGGAAGTAACAATTAAGTAATTTGCAACAAAATGGAGATTGTCGCTTGAAAGGGCATGGAAAGTGAAAGTTACAAGAAAGTTTCATTTCGCTGGTAGCCTTTTGCCTGGAAAGAACTTTTGTGTTGAGAGAAGGAGGATTTTAAATGTTAATTTATGATTGGGGAAATCTTTTGACTTTGAGGAACTTTTCTTTTTGGCTTCTGATTAAAATATAACAATCAATTTAAACTGAAAATGGCCTCAAAACCTGTAAAGACCGTTCCTATTAAAGGAACTGGGAGCGCTGGAAGCTCCCCAGCTCATATTCCTAGATTGCAAGCCTTTGTCCCCACAACAGACCCACAGACTTTAACGTTTGAGATGATACAAGAAGCCCTACAAGCCACACAAAATAAAATTGCTACTGTGATTAATGAAAAAATTAATGAAACTAATGAAAAAATTAATGAAACTAATGAAAAAATACAGGCTGTCTCAGAAGAGATTTTAACTTGGAATCGGCAAATTAGAGAAGACATATTATTGGCATTTAAATGTTTGGCAGGTGATATTGAAATGATGGATGATAAAGTGGAAGAAATTAAGTAATCCACGGAAATTTGGGATAATAAAATAGGAGAGACTCAGAACAGACTTGAAAGGGCTGAAGTTGATGTAATGATGTTACAATATAGAGATATGGAATTTGCTTTAAGATTCAGAGGGGTGAAGGAGAATAAACAAGAGAATTTGAAAGAAATGATGTCATTGGCACAGTTGCTGGGGGAGACAAAAACTGAGCTAGGCTGGCAGATTGACAAGGCATATCGTGTCAACTCTTGGGTGGCCAGACAGAAACACTTACCAAGAGACATTGTAATATATTTTACTACAAGGAGAGTACACAATGAAATTTTACAGGCTACTTTTAAAAACAAGCTTCAGATTGAAGGTCAGGAGGTGATGACAATGAAAGAAATCCCCCCCCCCCAAGATGTTGAGAGCCAGAAGGGAGTATGCTTTTCTGGTGGATGAGCTGAAAAAACATCAACTATAGTATAGATGGGAGGTGCCAGCTGGCCTAGTGGTGACTTATTCGGGAGAGAGATATCAGTTTAACACAATATGGAAAGCAAGAGATTTTTACATCAACGTATTAAATGCTGGGATGCCCAAATCACCAGAAGGAAAAAGAAAGAAGGAAGTAATGGAAGGAGAGAGAGAAGAGCTACTGACAGTAGTTCAGTGGGGAGCCTTGACTGGCCAAGAAGAACCATTACAAATTCAGATGGATGTTCAAGATTTGGATTTAATTGATATATTAGAAGAACCAAAGGATCAAAGACAGACTAGAGCAGCAACAGCTGCCTTGATAGTACAGTGGTTTAATGCACCCTGTTATTAACACAGCTGACTGCAATTTCTGCTGGTTCGAATCTCTCCAAGGCTCAAGGTTGACTCAGCCTTCCATCCTTTCTAAGGTAGGTGAAATGAGGACCCAGTTTGTGGGGGCAATAAGCTGACTTTGTATAAAATATACAAAAGAATGAAGGCTATTGCTTAACGCATTGTAAGCTGCCCTGAGTCTCCGGAGAAGGGCGGCATATAAATCAAATTTAAAAAAAAAACAGCTAAGCGCAAGGAAGAATTAAGACAGCAACAACTCCAGATGGCAACCCGAGAAACTACCAAAACAGAAGCTGTGGGAGGAGCAAGACCTAAAGATCAAATGAGGCAAGATCATCAGAAATTGCCCCAGACGCTTCAGAGGCCCAGAGATGGGAACTAGATTTTTGACTTGGAATGTCAATGGTTTGAATTCTCCACAGAAGAGAAGGAAAATATTTCACTATCTTAAACAATTCAAGAATGAAGTAATCTGTTTACAAGAGACTCATATTAGGATACAAGATCAAAAATATTTGACAAATACAAGATTAGGTACACATTATGTAGCAGCAGCATCAGAGAAGAAAAACAGTATAGTTATATATTTGAAAAGAGACTTAATTGCAAAATTAGTTGAAGCGGATGATCAAGGAAGATTTTTTTTTGGATCCCCTGGATACCCCAGCTGGTCTGTCTATAAACAAGAGAGTAGTGTCATCCGACACCAAGCTGATGAACCATCAAGTCACAGACAAGTGTGCAAATCAATCAGTTGACATACAAGTGACGGAGAAGAAAGATGAGATGATAAAACTAACCCAACAAGAACAACCCATAAAGCAGAATGAAAATCAACCAGCAGACACACAATTGGTAGGCAAGAAACGAGGATGGAAATTCAACCCGCAAAAGAAAAAGAAAAGAAATAGATCTCATAGAAACAGCAATTTCTAAACCATGCAACAATGAAGCCAGGGACTTTAAAAAACGAATGAATATTTGAAAAGATAGTGGAGGCGAACAATTGTTTGATACTATCCTGAGGATTGTGGCAGATCTCTGCAATGCCATGATTTTGGGATGTGAAAAGAGCCTCACTTGGTTGGATTTGAATCATCTATTCTGGAATTTTTTTTTTTTGGTAAATATATTATAATTATTTTGAGTTATAAGGCAGGAGAGTTACGCCGGGGCATGCAGAAGATCTGGATGTTACTCAGTAGGATGATGGGAATTAACAATCCTGATGAATACCACAACTATAACCATATGGATATAATCATAATTATAATGTCACTCGGGTGGTTGTTTTTACTTTTATACAGATGCGAGGATATCTACTACTGATGGGGGCAGAAGACGATTGAAGATTTTGAACAAACTGTTGCACCAGCATGTTATTTTACCCTATTATGGGTGATGGATTTAACAATCCAGTGGAAAGACATCAAAGAAGATATTATATGGATTATAAATTTAAAGTTATTGTCTTTTTTCTTTTTACAAAATGGAATGCATATATAGATATGTGTATATCTTAGTAATGTGGGCAGTGGATTATATTTAGAATTGTATTGCATGATTTTGTAGGAACTGAAGGGTTGAAATAGGTTAGTTTACTGATTGATTAGTTTAAGAAAAAGGATCTTTAAGTCATATATTTAGGGGAGTGGAGGATTTAACAATCCAGTGGAAAGACACCAAAGAAGATATTACATGGATTATAAATTTAAAGTTATTGTCTTTTTTTTTTTTTTTTTTTTATAAAATGGGATGCATATATAGATATGTGTATATTTTAGTAAAGTGGGCAGTGGATTATATTTAGAATTGTATTGTATGATTTTAAGTCATATATTTAGAGGAGTGGAGGAATTGGACAGAATTGAATAAATGTTAAATTTGGATGTAGGGAGAAGGCCGCTTTAAAATGTTATATTAATATATATAAAAGATTAAATGTTAAATTGTAACAATACACTATAAGTTTAGGGGAGGAGAAAAAGGGCAGATTATCGTAAAAATGGGAGTTATAAGATTAATATGCTAAGGGTCAGTATTTCGAGAAGGGACTAAGGGAAAGGAAAGATATTATGTATGTAACTAGGTATGAAATAGCCTATTGTTGTGAAGAAGTCACAGGGGGGGTTGGGTGGAAAGGGCGGGTTAGGGAAGAGGGGGGGGAAAAGGGGGAAAACTTGTATTTGAAAACTTTTCCAATAAAAAAAAAAGGAAGATTTTTAGCGATTGAACTTTTAATAAAAGGAGAAAAAACACTTGTAATTGGAATATATGCCCTGAACCAACAACAAGAAAAATTTTATAACTTACTACATTCAAAGTTGTCACAATGGGGGTATAAAACTTGTATCCTATTGGGAGATTGGAATGGTGTTTTGGATGTTAAAAAAGACAAGAAGGGACCTAAACAAAATGTTTTAACAAGAGCAAAATTGCCCAAACCATTTTGGGAGATGATGGATGACTGGGAGTTGAGGGATATTTGGCGTGAAAGAAACCCAGAAGAAAAAGACTTTACTTTTTTTTTCGGATAGACATCAATCTTTTTCAAGGATTGATTTTATATTAATTACCAATGATCTTTTATCTAGGGTGAAGAACACAAATATTTGTTCAAGAACATTGACAGACCATAGTCCAGTCTGGCTGGAATTGGAGTATGGAAAAGGGCCTAGGAGGTCCTGGAAGTTAAATGATAATTTGTTTAGATATGAAGAAAATGTAAAAGTGTAAAAGAATTATAAAAGAATTTTTTTGCTCTGAATATGCAAAAGGGTACATCTATGGAAATGGTATGGGATGCAAGTAAAGCGTACATGCGAGGAAATTTGATATATTTGAATAATAAATATAGAAAGAAACAGGGGGAAAAAAGAAAAGAATTAGAAGATGAGATTAATAAACAGGAATGGGCTTTAATAGCCAACCCAACAGATAAGAAAATTAAAGAGGCAATCAACTTATTGAAGGGTCAGTTTAATATGTTAATAGCAGATCAAGTGGCAACCAATTTACAATATGCAAAACATAATACTTTTTGTAATGCTAATAAACCAGGCAGGTGGTTGGCATATTTGTTAAATAAAAAGCAGAACGTAAGGATGATAGAGAAAATAAAATACAAGGGTAAGGAGGTTTATGAGCAAGAATTGATTAAAAAATCTTTTCTAGAGTTCTACTCAAGGCTGAATACTGGTGATAAAATTCAAGATATAGATATAGATAGATATCTGCAGAAAGAGAATATTTATATAACTTCAAAAGAGCAGAGGGATAGCTTAAATCAATTGATAACTTCCGAGGAAATTTTGTTTGTAATTAAGCAGTTGAAAGTGGGCAAAGCTCCCGGAACGAATGGTTTGACAGCTATTTATTATAAAAGTTTACAGGAGGAAATGGTGGAACCATTGAAGGAATTATTCAATAATATACAACAGGGAGGAGAGGTACCTTCAACTTGGAAGACAGCATTTATTTCGCTGATCCCAAAAGATGGGCAAGACTATACAGATCCTAAAAACCATAGGCCGATTTCACTTTTAAATACAGACTATAAGATTTTTGCTAAAATTTTAGCAAATAGATTAATGACAGTTATGCAGCAAATGATTCATCATGATCAAACTGGTTTTATAAATGGTAGATAAATGAAAAGTAACGTAAGGCAAATTGTTAACTTATTAGAGTATTTGGGAAGGAACAACCAGGTCCCCGCAGTGCTAGTTTTTTTTTTTGAATGCTGAAAAAGCTTTTGATAGATTGAATTGGCAATTTTTATTAAAATTAATAGAAAGGATGCAACTTGGAGAACATTTTATACAATCTATTAAGGCAATATATCAAAAACAAACAGCGCAAATAATAATCAATGGTGGTTTAACAGATAATTTCAATATAGAAAAAGGAACAAGGCAAGGTTGTCCCTTGTCTCCGTTATTGTTTATTTTGACACTGGAAATTTTATTAAGTAAAATACGTGGGACAGATATAATAAAAGGAATTAGAATTAGACAGCATGAGTATAAGCTACGAGCATTTGCGGATGACCTGGTGGTTACCTTAGCCCAACCGGTACAATCGATTACAGCCTTGATGGATATAATCTGATCATATGGACAAGTATCTGGTTTTAAAATAAATACAGCTAAAACAAAGATAATAGCTAAAAATATGGTCAGAAGCCAGAAAGAAGAGATAGAAAGGTTAACAGGATTTGAAATAGTTAAGAAGGTTAAATATTTAGGGGTTTATATTATGACTGCAAATATGAAATTATATCAGCATAATTACGAACCGTTATGGCAAAAAATACAGAAAGAGATGGAAAATTGGAAAAAATTACAACTGTCTTTGCTGGGTAGGACAGCCGCTGTAAAAATGAATATTTTACCAAAATTTTTATTTCTTTTTCAAATGATACCTATACTTAAAAAAGATGAAAATTTGAAGGAATGGCAGAAGGGCATAAACAAGTTTGTGTGGGCAGGGAAGAAACCGCGAGTTAATCAAAAGATAATGCATGACACCCGAGAAAGAGGTGGCCTTAAAATGCCTAATTTAAGATTGTATTATGAAGCCGCTACCCTCTCAGCAATTACAGATTGGATAAATTTAACAGAGGAAAAGATATTGAATATTGAAGGATATGGCCTGGTCTACAGCTGGCATGCTTATCTATTGTATGACAAGAAAGTAGATAAGACTTTTAAAGTCACGTATTAAGAAATGCTCTATTGCGTGTCTGGAAAAAGTATAAATACAAACTAAATGATAAATTACCAATATGGACAGTACCCAGACATACGATAGAGAATATAAATTTGGAGCAAAAGCAAGATAAGATTACATATAAGGAACTCCTTTATAAGGAAGGAGTCAGACTACAACTAAAATCTATGGAGCAATTAGAAGAAGAAGGAATTATAAGGACTTGGTTTCAATATGGTCAGCTGCAGGCCAGATGGAGAGAAGATCAAAAAACTGGTATTTTGCAGCAGGATGAGAATTTGATAAAGCAAATAAGAGATAAAGGTAAAATGCATATAAAAAGGTTGTATAATGTATTAGTGGAAATAGATTCAGAAACAGAGCTAGTCAAGGATTGTATGATAAAATGGGCACAAAACATAGGTGAACCAATAATGATGGAAATATGGGAAAAGATATGGGTTAGAAATATAAGATTCACACAAGCTCAAAATTTAAGAGAGAACTTTTATAAAATGTTTTATAGATGGCATTTAGACCCAAAAAAGCTAGCCTGTATGTATCCAAATTTACAACCTAAGTGTTGGTGATGTGAGTGTGAAGACGCTACATATTTTCATATATGGTGGACATGTAAAAAAATTAAGGCTTTTTGGATAAAAATATGGTGGATTATTCAAAATATTTTAAGGAAAAAAATTAAATTTACATCACAGTTTTTTCTGTTGGGAATAGTTACGGATTGTACCGTAATAGAGACTAAGCTGGTTTTGAATTTAATAACAGCTGCCAGGTTACTGGTGGCACAGTACTGGAAGAAGGAAGATCCACCCACCATTGAGGAATGGACACTAAAAGTTGTGTATTTGGCAGAGATGGCAAAAATTTCATCATACCTTAAAGACCATTCAAATGAAAGATACATATCAGAATGGAGAAGATGGATTGATTATATACAAAAAAAGTATCCTAATAAGAAGATTCATATAGCTTATGAATGAAATATTTTTAAGTAGTTTATGTTTATATTTTTTTTGAGTTACAAGGAGTTAAAGACTTAGGGAGAATATGAATGTAATAATTTGTTAGCATATTTTAGCTGTATGTTTGTGAATGCTATACCCTGTGCTTGTTCTGGGAAGTCTAGGGAGGTGGGTGGGTGGGAAGGAGGGGAAGGGGAGGTGGGAGGGAGGGGGTGGGAGGGGTTGAGGGGGAAAGGGTGGGGGGAGAAAATGTTTGTATTTCTTATAAAACTTTTTAATAAAAAAAAAAGAATCACATCACTTAATGACTGAAATTCTTGTCCCAATTGTGGTCATAAATCAAGAACTATCTGTACCAAAGCATTAACAAATACAACCAAACAAGGGCTAAATAAAAAATTGTATCTCTTCTGGGAGATGAATTTGGAAACTTCCAGTTTTCTCTTCAAGGGCTCAGCCATTCCACTACAAATACAATGTACCAGATATACCAAAACTTTACTAGCTTTCCTATTATTACTTTTTTTTTTATTTCAAGCATCTGATCAGGTAGAAGCTCTATTTCTTTAAAAAATGTTATTGAAAATAGAACGCAAGTTCATTTCTATAATTAATCAGCTATGCTCACCAACACAAACAGCAATTAGTATCAATGAATTAGATACAGACTTTTTTAAATAAACAGGGGCACCAAACAAATATACCTATTCTCATCTATTTTACTCAATGTAATTAAAGCACTGAGTATTATGAATAATATTAGTATTAAGGGCCTCAATATAAAAATTGGACATAATACAATTAATCTCTTTGATATGGTCTTTTTTCTTAAAGAGTCATGTATTATTGCAGTTCTAAGTTAAAATAAATTTCATGCAATGGTTGGTTTATAAGTTGACTGTAATAAATCTTTGCTTTGTTAATTAAATTCAGTAAAGAATAATAAAACAGCTTCAAGAAGTTCCTGGACTTCATATTGAAATGGACCAAAGTGTAGTAGAGTAATTATCACAAAGGTTCCACATCAATTATACATATGTAATTAAGACCTCTTTTCCTGAAGATTAAAACACAACTGAAGCCCTGCCAACATTTTTCATTATCACTGTTTGATAGACAAGCAGCTGTTAAAATGACTATCCTTCTCCTTTTTTATACAGGTAAAATCTCTATTCCATTGCCCTTTGGTTTCCTAAATGACAATATGTTCTTTTTCTTCATTTACACATTAATTATTAAAAAATCAAGAAACTATACAGAGATTTGGGAACATAACATTTGAAACATTATTTTAACATATTTAAGATAAGTCAATTAATTTATGTCATTACAAAATCAAATTTGTTTGTTTTCCAAATTTATATGGCTGCACAACTCACATGAAATGACTTTGTGCAGCATATAATAAATACAAAGCCATTCAAAATATTTAAAATAGTAAACATAAAGATAAAACCACAGCAGGAAAAATATTACACATAATACAGCCAACACATGGGCTCTGTATTATCTAAGAATCTCCAGAGAGCTGGGGAAACCAAGTTTTAAGGATTTCTACAAGACTGTAAGGAGCTAACTTCACTTTGAGAGAGATGACGTTCCAGAAGATGGATGTCATAGCAGAAAACACTCGCCTCCTGGGTTCCATCCAATGAAATTCTTTTGCAGACAGGACCCGCAGCATGCCTCTTCTGCCAGACCTCATAGGACAGGAAAATGTAATCAGGAAGAAGTGATAGCTCAGATAACCTGGTGCCATGCCATGTAGGGCTTTAAAGGTCAAAACCACACCTTGAATTTTTACTTGGGAACAAACTAACAACAAACACAGCTCACAGAGCAGAGATGTAATGTATATCCTCTTAAGGCAGGGCTGTCAAACTCGTGACCTGCGGGCCGGATGCGTCACGCACTGGCCATACCCACGCCTGGTTTAGTGAAGGGGAAAAACATCCCGATACATCACACGATGCCACCATGACAATGTGAGTTTGACACCCCTGTCTTAAGGGCACACATAACTGCCCTTAAGTTAATAGTAATAAAAACAAATTTCATCTACATAATATCATCATAGATTGCCTTCATCTCCATACGCACCTCCCTCTAGATCAATCCCCATAAGAAACCTTTCAGAGGCCATTTTAGGTAGTCCTCAACTTACAGTTTGTGTAGTGACCATTCGAAGTTACAGCGGCACTGAAAAAAGCATCCCCAAGGTCATGTGATTAAAATTCAGACATCAGCATCCTATTTATGATGGTTGTTGCAGTATTTCAGGTCATGTGATCATCTTTTGTGACCTTCTAACAAGCAAAATCAATGAGAGGTCACATTCACTTAACAACCATGTTACTCAAATAATAACTGCAGTTATTCATCTGTAGCAAGAAAGGTCATAAAATGGGACAAAACTCCATAAATGTCTCACTTAGTAACATAAATTTTGGGCTCACTTGTGGTCATAAGTTGAGGACTATCTGAATAGTGAGAAATAGCAAAAATGTGCTTTTTCCAATTGTTCAAAATAGTATTGTAAAATTGATAGAAAGAAGGTAACCATCTAATCTCTCTCTCCCTCCCTCCCTCCCTCCCTCCCCCTCTGTCTCTCATTCAGTATAGTCATATTTCTTTTCTCCAGCAGCTTCTCATTAATTAATAATATACTGACACATAGTTCTTAAACATTGTTTAGGAAGGAAGTTAAATATGGGCTGGATTATATATCTCCTTGGTGAAGACATCAAAAGCTCCTCACCAAAGTGTCATGAGGCATTGAGTAAGGTGACTCACAATTTACAGTTTCAGTCTACTCAGTATAATTCAACATTTCTATTAATGACTTGAGAAAGAAAAAGCAGAAACAAAATGAAACCAAAAAAAATGTTCAAATATAAATGTAGACAAAAGACATTTCTTTGTGTGGGGAAAAAACCAAAAGCACAAATACGGAATGAAAAGTATTGTAATTTTTAAAATATGTGAAATATGTGAAAATACATTATAGTGGATTAGAAGCAGCATATGAATCAAGAATGCAATGTTGCTGCAAAAGGCCAAACTTCATTTGAGTTTGCTTCAATAGAGATGAGATAGCTTCCAAGTCAGGGAAAAGAATAATTGTACAGGTAGCTCTCACTTAGCAATCAATCACTCAATCAATCACTCATTCAGTGACTGTTCAAAGTTACAATGGCTCTGAATGAGGAGGCATATTTCATTTTCATTTTATTTTATTAAATTTGTTTTATTTTTATTTATTATTATTTTTATTTATTTGTTTTATTAAACAAATTTTATAAACATTTATTAAATATGACCAGGGATCATTGCAGTGTCTCCACAGTCACATGATCATTGTCCAGGCAGTTGGCAACTAGCTTGCAGTTACAATGATTCAGGATCCTGACCACCATTTGTGACTCACTGTCCACTTCTAAACAAGAGAAGATAGTAGGAAGTTGCAAATCATGGCCATGTGACATTGCACTTAATGACTACAGGATTCACTCAACGCCTACAACTGGAACTGCCATTGTAAATTAGCACAGTTAAGGGATTTTTTCCTTTACAACCATGTTGCTTAGCAACAGAGTTCCTGTTCCCAATTACAGCTATTTATTGAAGCCTATATGTAGTTTATTTTGCAATTGTATCCAGTTCTGAGGACTACCTTTTAAGAATAATCTGGAAGAGTTGCAAAACTCTTGTGCACTGCCCAGAGTCCCCTTTGGGGGAAATACATGGCTATATAAATTTAATACATAAACAAAAATAAAAAGAACAGAAGCTCCAAAACTAAGTCTTACAAGCAAAGATTAAGTTCCTGCTTGTGTTTAGCCTAGAGAAAGATAACTTTGGGGGAGGGCGGGTGACTGGCATAATATCACAACAACAACAACAAAGCCATAATTGCTGTTTCAGACTGCAGGATTTATAATAATCATTTTGATTTATAGAAAGATTGCACAGAATGTTAGAAACAATTTTCTAATTGCAAGAGCAAGTCAATACCAAATCAAATTAGCTAGAATTGATACTCTGTAAAAGCAAAATTTGGTTAGCCATTTGGCTGAGTTTCTTGCCTTTTGATTACTGCACTGAGCAAGTAGCTGGAATCAATGGCCTAGAATGGCTTATTCCAGTTTGATGAGTCTATGATCCAGGCACCAGAGGCAGAAATGAGCAAGGGAGAAGCTATCACAGACATGGGAAGCAGGCAGTAAAACAGATGAGGAAGTGAAGTTACTATATACAGTATGATCTGCAAAAACCCAGAAAAGTAGAGGGCCATAAACAGAATGATATTTTTATCCTATATTACTGCCATCCAGTGCATATCCAGATTTTTATATTCTAGATCCAATAGTCCTATTTTCTTAACAGTTTTACTGCCCCGCCCCCCTCGGAAAGCTACTCTTTTTCCACATTCATTTTCCACATATATGTTACTTAAGTTACAGGTGCCTAAAGGCATTCCACATCTCAGTTTCCACACAATTTTCCTTCTTTGTCTGATAATATGCAAAGAACCATCTTTGCTGCACCTTGCACCTTGCTACTTGAAACCTCAGCAAATGTGCCACAATAAGTTGAGAAAAAGCATGAGGTGCAAAGTGATTGCATCAGAGACAAATCAGAAAAGGTGAAATATAACTACAGGAGGAAACAAGGCAGCCTGATTTCCAAGTTAGACACTAATGAAGATTTGAAAAGCGATAAGTTTAACCCCAAATAATTATTTGATAAGGTCAGAGCTCTTTTGAATTGACAGCTCTAAAACTAGAAGTTAATATGCTAGCTGGGTTTGAAATAAAAGTGGTTTGCTTCGGCAGCTGAAGATAAGAAATCAGTATGGATGGGGGTCTTTCTCTAGGAAAGTTTGTGTTGCTTGACAATATAGCATTCTGTATGAAATGTATGGCATGTAGAAGCCATGTATATTGTAGATGTGGGTCTCAATAAGACCTTGAGACAATTATTATTATTATTATTATTATTATTATTATTATTATTATTATTATTATTATTATTATTATTTAGTGAGATTCACAGCCTTTGAAGCTGGTTAATAGTTCAGCAGCTCGAATCCTAACCAAGGACCTTGGAACTGCCAAGGTATCGTCGGAGGATGTAAGCTGTTCCGAGTAAAGTGGATTATTATTATTATTATTATTATTATTATTATTATTATTATTATTATTATTATGCTGGTCACACAGTCAGTCAGATGTTACACTAGATTTGGCATTTTATTTACCTATGGATAGGCAGATGTTGTTTGATAGGGTTAAAGTTATCATTGCAAGATGTAAGCTGTTCCAAGTAAAGCTGCATTTTTCAATTGACTAATGGTAATTTTGTCAATGCTGATGATGTTCAAATGGTGGTCTAGATATTTTGGATTTCATCCAAGGCACCTTTTAATATTGGTACTGTCTTTGCTATCTTTTGCCATAGTCCTTCTACTTCTATTTACAGGTCTTTTTATTTTGTAATTTTCTCCAGTTCTTTCTCTTTTATTCTGTTGTCTCTGGATACTGAAACATCCACTATATAGACAGCAGCTGTACATAAAGGAAATCAGAATTTCCCAGATATTTTGTCCTTATGGGCACAATCTGACCTTCTATGGGACTTTTTTGTATCAGCCCTCAAGAACCGTTGTGGAGAGAGCATCACAACATGCTAGAGTTAGTGCTCTTCGAAATTTTGACAGTTATATAAATTCTCCTCCCCCCCTCTCTCTCTCATTCACTCTCTCTCCCTCCTTCCATCCATCCCTCCCTCCCTCTCTCTCCTTCCAACCACACACACTTTTAATATCATCATTGCTCTGATGTTATTATATTCAAAGCAGTTGAATATTTCTCCAATTCTTTTTTATGTCTATGGGAAGTTTGAAGCAAGGATGTACATACAGTTCAGCTCCAGAAATAAGTGGCAATGTTCTTGTTGTGTTTTACGTGGACAAACATAGAGGCCAGGCTGCTAAGAACACCAACTTTATTGTTAACACAGAATGGAACAGGAGCAGTCAAACCCGCGCACAGTCACCAAGAAGAACCAAGAACTCGCCACCTGACAGCTGCTTAAATAGCGAGCTGTCAGACAGCATGAACCAATCCGTGAGCCGGCATTTCCCACTACTTTAGTTGCTCGCATCTGCACCAATCTGCGCCTGCTGGCAACACAGCTGGTGCAAGGGAAGTCGTAACTGTGAGGACTCAACACCCCTTCCCACCTGGACCGAGCATGTGTAGTCAGCCAAATATGCCGGATGACGCTGGCACTGCCCAGACCGTCTTAGTTCAGGCATGGATGCTGCTGGGGACGGAGCCAGATCTTTGCTCCCTGGAGTTATGGAGGATCCTCTGTCACCCGGAGATGGAAGACCAACACCAGCAGCAAGCTCAGGGACCTCCGGTAAGCCATCCCATGAGAACGATTTGGTCGGGAACGGGTGGGTTGAGTCAGGCCGGCCTGGTTGCACTCCCGGGGCCGCGGGTGTTGGTGAACTCGGTGGGTCCTGAACAGGTTGCGGGTCAGACACATCAGCTACTCATCATCTCAGTTGCTTTATGTGTTGCTGCCACACTCGTCCATCGGTGAGCTGGACCCTATAAGAATAGGGCCCGGTTAATTGTATTATTTGCCCCGGGAGCCACCTTATGTCATGGTCGAAGTTCAGAGCGAAGACCAGGTCACCCACAGTGAATGTCCTTGCTTGCAACCGTCCCCCCCGGAGGCACCTTGTGGGTATAGTTAGGATGCAGGCGATCCAGGGTGATCTGGAGTCGCTTTCCCATGAGTAGCTCAGTGGGGCTGTGCTTGGTGGTAGCGGTAGGAGTCATGTGTTGAGCCAACGGGTATTGGTAGATTTTATGGTGCCAATGTGAGGGCCCCAAATGGCGTAAGGCCTCCTTGGCGGACCTCATGGCCCTTTCTGCCAAACCATTAGTGGCCGAATGGAAAGGTGCCGTTCAGGCGTGGCGGATGCCCAACTTAGCGAGAAACAACTGGAAGGGTGCAGATGTGAACTGCGGGCCATTATCAGTAACTATGGTGTCCGGCAGCCCATAGGTTGGCTCAACACATGACTCCTACCGCTACCACCAAGGACAGCCCCGCCGAGCTCCTCATGGGAAGGCAACTAGATGTTGTGTTTTATGTGGACAAACACAGAGGCCAGGCTGCTGAGAACACCAACTTTATTGTTAACACAGAATGGAACAGGAGCAGTCAAACCCACGCGCAGTCAGCAAGAAGAACCAAGAACTCGCTGCCTGACAGCTGCTTAAATAGCGAGCTGTCAGACAGCGTGAACCAATCTGCGAGCCGGCATTTCCCGCTATTTTAGTTGCTCACGTCTGCACCAATCTGTGCCCACTGGCAACACAGCCGGCGCGAGGGAAGTCATAATTGTGAGGACTCAACAGTTCCCACACTGCAACTTAAAGCTGTTTTTTAAGGAACAGGAAAAGAAACTTGGGAGTACTATGGATAAGGAGTGAGATCATGTTTCACTCATCCTAGGCAGATTCAAAAAGAATGTCTGTTGAGAGATGAAAAGGTTGAATGGAGGCTGGCTGACCACAGACAGATGAAGACAGTTCATTGAGTTAATGGGACATTGTTGAATCAATAGCAATATTATGAAGAAAAGCAGCTTCTGACTAACAGAAATGATGGCAACCTGGCAGCTGAGGACAAAATGGCTGCACAGGGCAAATGCAGCCATTAGGAGAGAGTGGGTGTGCCAGGCAATGGAGACAATCAGTGCTGGGACTGCCACCAGGACAAAGTGGATCACCCCCCCGCCCCCCCGCCCCCGAATGACTTAAGATGGTTCAGGCCAGAAACATTGAACCAAATTGGGAAATTTGAGCAAAGGTTGCTTTATACCAGTGGGAAGGGGAGGAAGATAACATCATTAGTTGCTACACTCAGGAAGCATGGGTGGCCCATATAGATGATGATGAACCAAGCAGAAAGTGCAGCCCTGCCCCTATTTGAAGGAGAAAGAGATTTCCACTGGACCTTGGGAGAATTGTCTGTCCCTGCGCTGCAATGCTAGACGGAGTCTCCAAGTCCATGAGAGCACTATCACTTGAGACTTCAGCATCAAAGAAGACAAAGAGTACAAGAACGGTGGGGAAAATTCCTTATTTATTATTATTTATTTATTTATTTATTTATTTATTTATTTATTAAATTTCTATACCGCCCTTCTCCAAATAGGACTCAGGGCGGTGCACAGCCAAGGTAAAAACAGAGCATTCAAAATTTAAAAACAGTATTAAAATAATTAAATATTTGGCCGTAAATTAAAACAACCCAATTTAAAATCAATTTAAAATTTAACTCAAGCCAGCCGAGCTAGTTGAAATAAATAGGTTTTCAGGGCCCGACGAAAAATCCAGAGGTCTGTTATTGTACGTAACTCTGGGGGAAGGTTGTTCCAGAGAGTGGGCGCCGTCACAGAGAAGACTCTCCCCCTGGGGGTTGCCAGCCGACATTGTCTGGCGGACGGCACCCTGAGGAGGCCCACTCTGTGCGAGCGTACTGGCCGGTGGGAGGCTATTGGTGGCAGAAGGCGGTCTCGTAAGTACCCCGGCCCTAAGCCATGGAGCGCTTTAAAGGTGGTCACCAACACCTTGAAGCGCACCCGGAAGACCACCAGAAGCCAGTGCAGCTCGCGCAGGAGAGGTGTCACATGGGAGCACCTCGTCGCCCCCATAATCCCCCGCGCGGCTGCGTTCTGGACCAGCTGGAGCCTCCGGGTGCACCCCAGGGGGAGCCCCATGTAGAGAGTGTTGCAGTAGTCCAGGCGGGAAGTGACTAGTGCCTGAGTGACTGTGCGTAGAGAGTCCCGATCTAGAAAGGGACGTAACTGGCGTATCAGGCGAACCTGATAAAAAGCCCCCCTGGCCACGGCCGTCAAATGATCTTCTAAAGACAGCCGTGCATCCAGGAGGACGCCCAAGTTATGAGCCCTCTCCGTGGGGGCGAGTGATTCGCTCCCAATAGCCAGCGATGGCGTCAGCCACTCGGTCTTGGAGGGGTTGAGTCAGAGCCTGTTTCTCCCCATCCAGGCCCGCACAGCCTCCAGGCACTGGGACATCACTTCAAGGGCATCGTTGGGGTGGCCTGGGGTGGAGATGTACAGCTGGGTGTCATCAGCGTAATGATGGAACTCCACCCCGAAGCCACGGATGATCTCACCCAGCGGCTTTACATAAATGTTGAACAGAAGGGGCGAGAGGACCGACCCTTGTGGCACCCCACAAGCAAGGTGCCTCGGGGTCGACCGCTGCCCCCCCGTCAACACAGATTGCGACCGGTCAGAGAGGTAGGAGGAGAACCACTGCAGAATGGTGCCCCCCACCCCCAACCCCACCAACCGGTGCAACATGATACCATGGTCGATGGTATCAAAAGCCGCTGAGAGGTCTAACAGGACCAGGATAGAGGAGCAACCCCTATCCCGAGCCCTCCAGAGATCATCCACCAACGCGACCAATGCCATTTCCGTGCTGTGCCCAGGCCGGAAGCCGGACTGGAGCGGGTCTAGATAGACAGCTTCATCCAGGTACCGGGGAAGCTGTTGCGCTACCACACTCTCAACAACCTTCGCAACGAAGCGAAGGTTGGAGACTGGACGATAGTTAGCCAAAACAGCCAGATCTAGAGAGGGCTTCTTGAGGAGGGGCCTCACAACCGCTTCTTTCAAAGCAGCCGGCAGGACCCCCTCACTCAAAGAAGCGTTAACAATCTTCTGGAGCCAGCCTCGTATCACCTCCCGGGAAGCAGTACCAACCAGGAGGGACACGGGTCCAATAAACATGTGGTCATGTTCAGCCGTCCCAGGACCCTGTCCATGTCCTCAGGAGCCACAGGATCGAACTCCCCCCAGATAACACTCTCAAGACCTGCCTCAGTCATCCCGTCTGGACATACCCAGTCAGAGGCCAGCACTTCCCAAATCTGAGCGATTTTGTCATACAGATACTGCACAAAGTCCTCAGCTCGGCCCTGCAAGGGGTCATCCCATGCTTCCAGATGGAGGAGGGAGCGGGTCACCCTAAACAGGGTGGCCGGGCGATTATCTGATGATGCGATAAGAACGGCAAAATAGCTAGATTTCGCCGCTTTTATCGCCACTAGGTAGGTCTTAATATGAGACCTCACCAGTGTTCGGTCGGATTCGGAGCGGCTGGTCCTCCAACTACTCTCCAGGCATCTTTTCTGGCGCTTCATCTCCCTGAGCTCCTCGGAGAACCAAGGAGCTAGGTGAGTTTGGTGCCGGGTCAGAGGCCGCAAAGGCACGACACAGTCCAAGGCCCCATCAGCCACACTATCCCAGGCGTCCACCAGGTCCTCAGCCGAGTCATGAGCCAGAGTCTCAGGAAATGGCCCAAGCTCCATCTGGAACCTATCAGGGTCCATCAGGCGCCTGGGGCGGAACCACCTGGTCAGTCCCGCCTCCCTGCAGCGGGGTGCAGCGGTTAGAAAGTCCAGTTGAAGGAGCGAGTGGTCAGACCATGACAAAGGTTCGATGACTATATCCCCTGTATCAAGGCCACTCAACCACTGACCAAAGACAAAAACTAAGTCCAGAGTGTGTCCACCCGTGTGAGTGGGGTCATGAATTAACTGAATAAGGTCCATGGCCGTCATGGAAGCCATGAACTCTCGAGCCACCTCAGACGTTTCACCGACAGATGGCAGGTTGAAATCCCCCATGACTAGAAGTCTGGGGGTACCAACCGCCACCTCAGCTATGACGTTGAGCAGCTCGAGCAGGGCTGTTGCCACGTGGCAGGGAGCCAGGTACGTGATCAACAAGCCCATCTGTACTCCACGACCCCACTTCACAAAAAGGGACTCACATCCGGCTATCTGTGGAACAGTGGTCTCCCTCAGATCAAGACTTTCCTTTATAATAACCGCCACCCACCCCCGCCCCTGCCCTGAGCTCTCGGCTGATGGAATGCTCAGAAACCTGGTGGGCACATATCCACGAGGGGAACCCCCCCTCATGGCACAACCAGGTCTCCGTAATACCCGCCAGGTCCGCTCCCCCCTCCTGAATAAGATCGCAAATGAGGGGGACTTTATTTACCACGGATCTGGCATTGCACGACAGCAGCTGAAGGCTCGGGCCCTGAGAGTCTGAACAGCCTGGGGTACGAGAAGGGCTATGGGGACCGGGGCGTGTCACCGCGTGCCACCGCTCGAAGATAGCGAGTGCGCGCCCCCACCACATGATGCGGCCCTCTGCTCCTGCTTAGATAGGGTACTCTAGGATCTTGATTACCTCTTGTTCCCAAGTAGGTCAGCAATTTCAGTTCAGTCTGAGCAGTACCAACACAGGTTTAGATGGAGACTGGGAGATTTTGAGAAGAAAGCATTTGCCTGGCTGATTCCAACACTGAAGGATGTCTGGTCTAGCCTGCTAAAATCAAAATAAGCTCTGGTTTCCTGTAGACTACAATCTTTTCCAGAAATCTGATAACCCTGCTTGCCTAATCCTTGAATCCTAAACACAGGGTATTCGGTGTGATCATACACTTTTTAGCAACTTCGCTGTAACAATTTCTTGCAAAGTGATTTGACTCAGGATTGCCTGAAGCGCAACCTGAGACATTGAGCAGGAGAACATCCCCGTTGTCTGGGCTGTGTAGACCATTCAAAGGGGTGTTTTCCAAGGCATGTTGTACAACTGAAGTGCTCCTGAAGCGCTGAGCAACACTTGTTTCCCCAGCTGTCTGTGCATTTGTGTCAATGCACACATCACACTTCCACTAGTATGCCAGCCAAGCGGAGCAGAAAAGGAATTCCGGATGGCTGGCTGAAAGGCTTTTAAAGTAAATTTGGTGATACAGAAAGTTCCCAAGGGATTTGTAATACTGTAATCCCAAATCAATCTCCCCCACTTTTTTTTTACAACTTTCAAAATAATTTGTCATGCTTAATGTAAGAAAATTATATGACATTGATGATATTTCTTTGCTGTTAAATGAAATAAATATACACCTTCGTTTAAATGTTTAATAGCCTTAACAGAAAAATCTTGGCATTTTAGAAAGGAGTGATTGAACTTTACTCATCTGGGACCAAACTGACACTTGTAATCCGCTTGCAAAATGTATTCATTTTAACTCTATAAAACTTTCTGCCTTTTTGTCTCTGGGCAAATTTATCAACAAATTTCAAAATGAAAGTAAGGAAAAGGAGATAAAAGATATAGGGTTTAAATACAGGTCTGAGATACATTCAAAGAAACATTATATTTATTTATTTATTTATTAAATTTATATCCCGCTCTTCTCCCCGAAGGGACTCAGGGCGGTGAACAGCCAAGAATTAAAATAACATATAATATAAAAGTTAAAATAATTAAAAATAAATTAAATTAAACAGTTGCCCCAATTTAAAACCCCTAGCAATACAATTAAAAAACTAACCCATAAAACCTATTCAGGCCAGGCCGGCTTGCTGAAATAAAAACGTCTTCAGGGCCTTACAGAAAGTGCAGAGATCCGGAATCAGCCGTATTCCGGGAGGTAGCTCGTTCCAGAGGGCGGGTGCTCCCACGGAGAAGGCTCTCCCCCTGGGGGCTGCCAGCCAAAATTGCTTGACCGACGGCACCCTGAGGAGGCCCTCTCTGTGAGAGCGTATTGGCCAGTGGGAGGTTATCGGTAGCAGAAGGCGGTCTCGTAAATACCCTGGCCCTAAGGCATGGAGCGCTTTAAAGGTGAGAACCAACACCTTGAAGCGCACCCAGAAGACCACCGGGAGCCAGTGCAGCTCGCGCAGGAGAGGTGTTATATGGGAGCGCCATGTTGCTCCTGTGATCACCCACGCAGCCGCATTCTGGACCAGTTGGAGCCTCCGGGTGCTCCTCAAGGGGAACCCCATGTAGAGAGCGTTAGCGTAGTCCAGGCGAGAAGTGACGAGAGCATGAGTGACTGTGCATAAGGAATCCTGACTCAGAAAGGGGCGCAACTGGCGTATCAGGCGAACCTGATAAAAAGGCCCCATGGCCACGGCCGTCATATGCTCTTCTAAAGACAGCCATGTGTCCAGGAGGATGCTCAAGTTGCGAGCCCCCTCTGTGGGGGTCAATGACTCGCCCCCAATAGCCAGCGATGGCACCAGCTGTCTATATCGGGATGCCGGCATCCACAGCCACTCGGTCTTGGAAGGGTTGAGTCGAAGCCTGTTCCTCCCCATCCAGACCTGCACTGCCTCCAGACACTGGGACATCACTTCAAGGGCATTGTTGGGGTGGTTTGGTCATTAATGTGGTCATTAAATGATTTCCTTATGGTAGGAATTGTCCTAGTTGAAAAACTTCCAAATAAAGATTCAGTATTGACACTGCTAAGCCTCCCTCGTGTTTGTTAATTTTTGATGTAATGCTTAATATTTTTTATGTTTATAAAAAATTACTTAAACCCATGTAAAGAGCAGTAGAACTGGATGTTGGAAAAAAACCAACATTTGTTTAAGTATAATGAATTTAATTTTATCATCAAGCTGTAATAATAGAAAATATTGCTGCCACTTAAGTTTCATTTTAGTCTTGCACAAAAAAGAGTCATGATTATATTTTAAATTTTAAATTTAAATTTAATTAAGTTAAATCATTTGTAATAATTATTTCTAAATATCTTATATCTTCCTCTTGGATTAATGTGAAGTCCAGTCACTCTTGAAACACTTTCTGTGATTCTTTGTCAGTGTTAATTATTAACACAGCAGAAAATGTGACAAGTTCACTTCTCAACCTACTGTAAATTCATTTAATTCAGATTACAATTGAGCCATATCTCTGCTTGTACTTTTAAGAAAATGAGCATATCATCTTGAAACAAATGCATTATGGTTAAATTCTATTTTTATACTTTGGCCTTAAATATTTTTATTCTATTATTTTCTTCTTCTATAATGTTACCACATAGTTATTTAAATTGTGGATACTTCTAGGGAAAAATGTACCAGTCCTCATTAGTACATAATACACAAGGATTCAGAGCCAGATGTTTTGAGATGTAACTCTCTGATCCACACTGGACAGTTTTACTTTCTCTGTCAAATGTGTAACTTCTCCATGTGAGATTGAAACACAATCTGGAGATCCTCTTGGACTCATAAATCAAAGAACAGGTGGCAGCTGTCGTCTTAAAGGGTCTTTGCACAGGTTCATGTTCTGCAACAGTCATACTTGTTCCTGGACTGGGAGGACCTCTATGGTCATCTTTCAATTGGATTACTGCAATGTGCTCTAAATGGGGCTGCCCTTGAAGACTACTCAGGAGCTGCATCTGATCTAGAATGAGTGATGTGGACAGTGATGGGTATGTCTCAGTATGTACACATCTCTACTGCTTTGCGAGCCGCAGTGGTTCCCAGTTGGCTTTTGGGTGGCTGTCTCTCTGCTATTTTATGATAGTAGCTGTTCTACCTGCAATTACCTTGCTGTCAGATCCCTAGAGGAGAAACATGTTGGGCACCCCTCGAGAGAAGGAGCTGCGAACAGATGCAGCAATGATCCCTCTGTTGGCATCTTCATGTCTTTTTTCTTTTTTGAATTCCACTCTTTGCCTCATAATATTGGTCTTTACTGGTCTGTGGCCTTTTGAATTAGTTTTTTGGATCCTGTGAAAACCTCTTCTCTCTTGATTTAAAATAGCAAATTTCAGTTTCAGAATATTTCAACTGCATTTTAAGGAGAGAAATCCTAACTACAAAAGCATTTTAGAATCGATTATGCAAGGAGATTATACAGCTCACTGGATAGAAGAGGGGGAAGGACATGGTCTTCCCCTCAGACAAACAAAATGCATTGTGTGCTGCAGGAAGCGACCAATTTACTTCTGCATAGAATGGTGATGGTGGAAGGAATGGCCTATTCAGAGAGTTGTTTGATGCCTTGTCAGTACACTTTTGCAGAAACTGAAAGGTGACACAACTCTGCAGGCATACTGATTAGAATTTCAAGGTTGAGCACCAAAGTCCTGAGTATGTTCTGGCAGACAGAATGGCATACCTGAATTGCCAGATGCTTTAACAGCAATACAACCGCTTTGCTTCACCTCTCTCATTCTGGAGGCTTTCTTATAAACTCAACATCAATAAATTGCTTTCAGGTTATGTTTGTGTTTGGCTCATTTCCTAAATACTGAATTTGTCTTTGTCCCCTCTGCTAAAACTGGCATGAGACAGAACCAAAATCCTCTCTCTGCAACTTTTTACCCTAGTTAACACCCATGATTAAATTAATGCTGTTAATAATATATGACAACGGAGGTTCTGGCAGGCACTCCAGCCAATGCTTTCTGTTCAGCATAAAATTGCTTTTCACTCAAAACAATTGTTGCTTTCCTTCTGTTTATACAGGCTGAAACTTGTTGATGATAAATGCCAGTATTTCTTGAAAAAAATGCCAGTATTCAAGATATTGTATAATTTGATGAATGGGATCTTTGTGCTTCTTGGGAGATGGACGGGAAGCTACAATTTATTAACTAGGATTTCGTGGGGTGCAATAAATATATAGCTTGCTCCTCATCCCCACATTTGTCTTTTTAAGTTTGATTCTTGGTGTCTTCATGGATATGTTTATATCATTTCCTTGGCAACAATAAGGAAGTGGTTTGCCACAGCTGCTGCCTGGAAGACTAATCCTTATTTTACTTTGTTGTCTGCCCAGCACAACCTGCAGTCCTGTTATTCTTTGGAAATCTTATTTCCAAATACTAACAAGGCCAAACTCTGCTTAGTCCCTGCTCCAATAGGATCATCATACAGATGCTGCCACCTGCAGAAAGACATATCTTTTATATTTATGTATCATTTTGTAGAGCAGTGTGGTGGCCTAGTGGTTTGCCTCCCACCTGGAAGGTTGAGAGTTCAATTCTAGGTAGTGGCAGATGTTTCTCTCATAGGATGCAAAGAAAAAATATCTGCTGCGAACTCCACATGGCATCAAGAAGGCCATTTGGCCAGTAAGCACTCAGTTCCATCCAGTTGCCCCAACTCTACCCCGAAGTAAGGGATTATAAAGTCATAAAAAATGTCATCACATTTTGTAGTGTGATAACAACCCCCAACTGAGATCCCTTCAGCAAATCCTGGCAGGCCTAAATGTAATCCCAAATGGACCCACTCACTCTGATATCTTGGGTTCAGTAGTATATTGAGAAATTATCCCCTCCAAGAAGATTGTGAGAAGCAATAGCACTTTTCTACTCATTTTCATGTGTGTACTGAATGTGCACATTCAGTACAATAATTATCTGGGAAACAAGTTAAAAGATTTTTTAAAAATTAATTTTATTAAATATTTTAAAATGTAATTAAGAAGGAACAGAGAAATGTAGGAAAAGAAAAAGTAAATGTGGATTTAAAAGCATTATAAATTAAATGTACCTTTCAAAATATATAACACTTGTTTAGTTCAAGATATTAAAATTTATCAATTTAAAACGTCATATCATTTTTGAAAGCAAGATAATATATAATATATTATATAAGCAATAACAAACAGTAGAGCGTGGATTGTGAATCAAAGTGAAAGGAATAATCTCTAAACTCTAACCCTATTTTTTAAAAATCTGAATTTAGTATGCCATTAAGAAATTTAAATTTAAATGCTAAAACCTTTTTTAAAAGAAACCCAAACTTTGGATACGGTATATGATACAAACCCATATGCCGAATTATAATCCAGGCATGGTTTCCATGATGAATTCATTTATATAGTAGATTTAGCTTTTAACTACAAAGTTATTTTTGTAGTTAAAAGATAAATCTACTATAGAAATTGATTACTATTGAATTAATGAATTATTTTTTTATATTAGACTATAATCTTACAATTTAATTTGCCATTCTTTTATAGAAGGGGTTATGGAGTCCTTAATGCCCTCTGAGCTTGATTGTTTGCTTGCAGACATTTCAAAATTAAGAGCCTTGATAGTACAATGGTTTAGTGCACCCTGTTATTAACACAGCTGCCTGCAATTTCTGCTGGTTCGAATCTCTCCAAGGCTCAAGGTTGACTCAGCCTTCCATCCTTTCTAAGGTAGGTGAAATGAGGACCCAGTTTGTGGGGGCAATAAGCTGACTTTGTATAAAATATACAAAAGAATGAAGGCTATTGCTTAACGCATTGTAAGCTGCCCTGAGTCTCTGGAGAAGGGCGGCATATAAATCAAATTAAAAAAAAAAAAAGAGGGCTGTGAAAATATCTACAGACCCCTCACATCTTGGACATAAATTGTTTCAACTTCTACCCTCAAAATGACACTATAGAGCACTGCACACCAGAACAACTAGACACAAGGACAGTTTTTTCCCGAATGCCATCACTCTGCTTAACAACTAATTCCCACAACACTGTCAAATAATTTATTAAGACTGTATTAATATTATTCTTCTCTTCCTTACTAGTATCTATATCTTCCTACTTATTACTATAACCATGTTGCTTGTATCTTCCAATTTATATTGTTTTTATTTATTTCCTAGTACGATTTGATAGCTTATTAGTAACCTTGACTATTATTAAGTGTTGTATATTTTTATTCTTGATGAATGTATTTTATTCTCCTTACGTACACTGAGAGGATATACACCAAAGACAAATTCCTTGTGTGTCCAATCACACTTGGTCAATAAATAAAGAATTATATTTCATTACCTGACTAAGGAACATCATCAGTGCTACCTAGTAATGGAATGTCTATAAGCAAACAACCAAGCTCAGAGAGCACAAAGGACTCCACAATCCAACCTTGAGCTACATACAATATATTCCATAGCCTAAGCAAAAAGAGCTATTATTTAAGTCCATAATAAGATAACTTTTGGAAACAGCTGGGACAGATATTTCCCCAATTCACTGAATTGTAAGAAGAAGGAGGAAACACAACACATACTTACCAGTACAAATTTCTGTTATTATATCCAAGCTCAATAAAAGTAGTTTTAGCATTCCTGTAGAGTTGATTTCCTGGTCTCTTCTACATATTGGGGATGACAATATTCTTGCAGCTGTAACCATATTCAAAGCGAGTTCAGTATACTTTGTGAAAATATGAAGTGTGATAATAGTCACTTGAAAAGCAGCAGGTTTGGAAAGTGAATTCAGTTTTTAGGATTTGTTTGATTCTGTTTTATATCATATTCTAGAAGCTGGGCTTTTATTGTAGCCACCAAGAATGAAAAAAATTAATCAATCTGATTATTAAATTTCCACCAATTTTTAGAGAATGAAATACCTATTTTATTATTACTTCAGTACTCCAGTAATATACCATCAATAAAACATCTTGAAATGGTTTTCTCCAACTGTAATACTCACTGTAAATTTAATATTATTCTATTGGTATTCCCATTGTTGCATGTCACTTGTTTCATTCACTTCTGCATTCATTTAATCATATTGTCATTGACTTGTTCAGTTTCTGAATCCTGTCTGAAGCGATTCCAGCAAATGTTTGAAGTTTTCTGTTTCAAGTTTTTCCAATTTTGACAAGTCTTTAAATATTCTACTTCAATTTTGTAATTTACACTTTAGAATTGTAAATTATGTGGAGATATTGAAACCACTTAGGTGATTGTGAATATTTTAAAGAAAAAATCAGAATAGATTTCACATTTTTCTTATTAACCATTAGAATTTGCAGCCTTTGCAAGTTAGTATCTCTCCATTGGTCACATTTCTTGGTACATTCACCTTCATAGAAACAGATATTTAATATTGAAGCAAGAAGCCTGATCTAATTATATACTTTTAATATTCTGCTTATTATCGAATTTCTTTGAAAGTTATATTTTTTCATTTGTATCCAACCAAAGATATTTATGCAAACCATCTGGATGTCCTGTTTCCTCAATTGAAGCTCTTTAGCCATAACATGATATAATCTAACCAGTAATCCAAGTTAAACAACTCGCTGGGTAACATTGGTTTTATTTTGATAATGCCTGATTCTTTTGAATGTTGAGAAATCTTAAGCTAGATATCCAGTCTATTAGATCATATAAAATTAGACATTTGTCTCTATTGGTCTTCCATAATTATTAGAATGATTTCAAATAGAAAATTTGACAAAATGTTAATTTTTACTGCTGCCATTCTTCCTAACAAAGACAACTTTAATTTTCTCCATTTTGGGAAACCTACCATTATATTTTTCCAAGTTTGCAAATAATTATTCTTAAATAAATTAAATAAATTATTCATATTTGCTGTTGTTAAAAACTATTATCAGATACTTAATCTTTTTATGATCCCATCTTTTCAATCAAATTGCTATCTATTGGCATCTATCTATTTTGCCCTTCACTTTGCAAAGATTACATCATCATCATCATCATCATCATCATCTATTTTGGTCATTGAACAACAAAATTTATATTCATTACTAAAATTAAAGCCATCCCATTGTTCCAAGAGTCTAACCTACATCTACTATAAGAATAATTAAAACTGAAGATGTTAGCACAAGTATGAAAACATAATACTAAGCCAGTCCTAAAATCTGCTTCTCAATCACTGAGGTAACAGATTATCATTTCCATTAACCTGCCAATTTCTAGCATTCATGACTAGCCTATAATGCCTGGACTAATTAATTTATAATTTTCCCCTTTTTATATATAAAGACTACAATTGCCTGCCTCTAAATTTAATCTATTTACCAACTGCATTAAATATAGACCCATGGTACTGCCTCTTTTGTCCTTAGATTGTCTTATATCAACATTAGTTAAATCTCAGTCAGGTGCCATGGAATGAATGAGTCATCATCTGCATCCATTTTGGCCCTGATGTCTCCAGCTAATATCTAAATTTTATTAATTTAAATAGATGCTCCTTAAGCTAGTTCCATATCTCCTTTATCTGCAATATACTTACCTTTGAAAGGAGATCAACATTAATTGCAGAAGGAAATGTGCTGTAACCATGATGCAATTAGATAGTATAATATTAATCCAAGGACTTCATAAATGAGGCCATAAGCTTCAAGGATACAAAAATAGCTCATTTAAACTTTGGAAGGCCCAAATACTATCAGTCAGGGGAAACTGTTTTTCCTCTGCCATCCCACATCTAATTGACTTAGCTTTCTTTCGGCATGAAAACTCTCCTCAAATTTAACTTGGTAGTTCATCCAAATCAGATGGTGAAATTCCTGTCCTTTGGAATTCTTGTTGCTCTTCATTCATAACTGTGCCAGTCAAGTGGGTTTTTTTAAAAAAAATCTTTCTTCTCCAGTCTGTATGCATGTCACAACACTTTTACTATTAGGAATATTAGTTCACTGGCTAAAAATAAGGAGAGACCTTTTTATAAAATAAGAGGTAGAAAGTGGATACAAGCCCTACATATTTTGACTTCTAGAAGGAGTAGAGATCAGTTCTTTCTTGTTTAATGGAAATGGAAATATGAGAATTATGGCTCATCCTGAGATGAGATCAGCTCCCCCACTTTGCAAACAACCTTGTCAGTAGATCTTTGTGATCTGTTGCTGAAAATGGTTCTCCTTTTCCAGAATCAGCAGAATCTGAATCTGTAGAATGGACCTGAGTAATTAATCACTGCTTCGCTTTGTTTTGATGACCTTCTTTTAGTGTCCCAGTACTCTCCCAGATTGAAGATTGCTCAGGTGAAAGTCACAGGAGATTTGAATACCTTAAGGGGATTCTAGCTTTGCACTGTCTGCCCTTTAATGCCATAAAATGCTGAAAAGATCAGAAACGTCAGGAAGATGCTGACATATTGCCTACCCTAACCAAATTTTAAAAATCACAAAATGTTTCACAGTGCAAATACAACATGAAACTGTACTTTTCTCTTTTCCTAAGTTGTACTTCAGCAGGGCAAATATTTGTTTGGTTGACTATGACATTGAAATATCCCGTCAGAAATCAATGGAGGTGAACTTGAAACTTGTAGAACCACAGTGAAACTGCAAGCTACTTTGTAAATTTCTAGAAATGCAGGCAGCTCTCTATATAAATGGAGCCATTTGGTATATCAGCCTACACTTTATTTATACTGAATTATCGCTCCAATTCCTTCAGCAAGAAGGAAAAAGCAAATTAAACTTAACAAATAGTAAAGCATTAAGGTCCTCTGAAACTGGGGAAGCAGGGGAACTAGTGACTCTTGTTATCCTAGATGAGCAATAATTTATCCGAACTGACCCACATGAGACATTTTTAGTACTCTGTTAAATCTATCCTCCAATTTCTCAAGTGTTTTATTCCTGTGCAAAACATATTAGTTTTTCTTCCTCAGTATCAGGGCTCATTTTGTTTTGGTGGTTCAGGCAGCCCTTGTTATTCACAGTGATTGTTCTAGCCAGGAAACTACAGATAAAGTGACCATAGATAATACAATTATGAGAAAACATACTTTATACATGTACAAAAGTCTGTCCACCATTTTTCAGATATCTAAATTCTACAACACTCAAATTGCAGCTATGTGAAATCCTTCACTGTGGATAACAAGGTCTGGTCTGCATTTTCTACTCATGGATACAGCAGATAACAAGACCATGGATAATGAGGGCTTCCTGGTTTCATTTTCTCTCTTTTTTTTCTTTTTCTTATTTTTACTATTGTGTAATGCCAGAGGAAACTTATTCTCATTTGTTTTATAGCTGCTGCAATATGATACCCATTTTTGCCTTTGTAGATGCTTAATCATTTCTTTTTTTCTCTCCCATTCTTCCTTTGAGTAAACCCAGCCAGAGATTGTGAACTGTAAGTACTGTCAAACACTGCACAATCAATCAGTTTTGGATAAATGATTGTATCACTGATGGTAAATGAAGTCCCTTGAGAGTGAGGTTAAGTCATAGAATCCAATCATAAATGAACTGGTGGTCCCAAAAAATTGCAAAGAGAACAAGGGAGTTTCAGTGCTACTGCTGATTTTCATAAAACAATCATTCCCCTTCCAATTTTATCTTTACAACATCTTTGTCACCACATGGAATATTAGTTGATCTGATAACCTTGGAAGTTCTTCTTCATATCTGTGCTCCCTTCATAGAAACTTCAGAAGCCAATGGGCCCCTAGAGCACCCATTTGCTCAAATTCTTCACATCACCTCTTCTCTTTGTCATCTTGTATGACACAGTGGTGTCCCCTCTCTACTTAACAGACATCTACTATTCTCTTGTTCTTCACTGCCTCTTTTTGTTTCCCAAAGGGTTAGAGTCTGTTTCGTCTGCAAGCTTTTTCTTCTTTCCAGCAGTACAAAATATATTTTATGGTTCTTGTTTCTAAGTTGTTACTGTCTGGCATGGGGCTTAGTCTTTTTTAAAAATATCTTCCTTAAGGAGAATTGCTTCCTCTGTCAGATCCTCTCCTCTTTTTTTTTTTTTTCCATCTGATTAGTCTTTGTCCTCTCATTGCTTGGAATGTCCCACTTGTAGTTTTGGTCCTCTGACTTTTTGTTTCCAAAGAATGGCTACAAGCTAGTACTTGCTGTAAGTGCCTGAAGCATTGCATACCATGACTATAGTGTCTTGGCCATTCATCTTTGAATGAATTTTTGAGATACCACTGGTAGAAGGCTTTTCCTCTGTGGGTCTCAGATTATCCAAGTCTGTATTGTTAATTCAGAGGTTTTTTTAAAAAAATAATAATCCCTGTTTAAACTTGCCAATCTTCCCTGGGAAACTCTTGTTCTTAAACTTAGAGAACTTTTACAAAATGATGTAACATCAGTATATAACATCAGAGAAATTGTCTAGAATAGGGGTCCCCAACTTCCAGGCCATGGCTCACTGAACCGGAGTACGGAACTGGTGGGAGAGCATGTGCATAGTTGCACTTGCACGCACAGCGGGCAGGCAAGCATGTGGGCACAACTCCATTTGTGTGAGCAGCAGATGTGTGTGCTCACCGCTTGTGCAAATAGAGCTGCATGAGTGTACGTGCCCTTGCCCATCGCTCATCACAAACATCCCTTATGTTCCCTAGGCTGGTCCACAAAGCTGGAAAGGTTGGAGATCACTGGTCTAGAATATATAAAGGCACTTCAAATTTATGTTGGAAATGTGAATAAGAAGGGTCTGGTGTGTGTGTAAAAAAGAACACAAAAAATTTTGGATTTAAATACATACACAGATTCAGAGGATTTTAAAATATACAATTGAGGGCAGAATTTTTCCTCTTGGAACTGGTGGAAAAAAAGTCATGGAACTTTGTTTTTATATATGATAATTGCAACAAGGTTATTGTACACACAAGATGAAAAGATCTGGCAATATCTACAATGGAGGGATGGCTGATGAAAATGATACACCTTGCTGAGATGTCCAAATTAATTTGCTTGGTTGGAGAAAATATCTACAATTTGCTAACTGAAAATCCCTAATAGACTTTTGTTTTACATAAAACAAAAAAATGAACTTATGAATTATAGTTTTGATGATGAGCTAGGATAAATTATAGAAAGGAGATGATGTAGCTTTAGAAAAAGAGGCAAATTTATATTTGTACTTATAATTGGTGAAAAAAATGGAAGTTGCTTTTTGTATTTTTTTTTTTTTTGTATTTTTTTCTTTCTTGCAGTCTTACCTCTGTCTTTGATTTTTTTCTTCTTCTTCTTTATATATTGGAAGTCAGTTCAGTCACATAATAGGTAAGCTCAATTATGGTCATAACTTGAGGATTACATACAGTAGTCATCAAGTAACAACCATAATAGAGCTTACCTCTAAGTGACTGAACTGACTTTAAAATCTTTTTTGCAGTGGCCATTAAATGAACACTATAGTTGTTAAGTGAACCAATGGTTTCTTCTGGGGTGGTTTTGCCAAAAACTGATTGTCATGAGACAGAGCAAATGGCTGTAAATATGGACCAGTTGCTGAACAGTCAAATTGCAGTCATGTAACCACAGAGGTGGGGCCTCTTCATAGGAACTTCGAATCTGGGTTATAAGTATCCCCCAGGGATATTCATTATAATTTTGACAAGTCCTAAGTCCAGGACTACCTGTGTAGTCATTTAATCGATAGAACCCTTGTACTTGGTTCCTTATAATATTTCTCTTCTTACTAATCAGGAAGCTGTGACTAGCAACTTGCAAGACAAACCCATGATTTTTTTCCAACACTCACAACTGACCCCATCCCTCAGGATACAGAACTTTTCTGTCCTATCTCATCTCTTCCTTATCTTTTGCTCTTGTTGAGCTCTCCTATTGGCAAATTCCAATCTGTGTGCTGAGTGATCATTAGAAGCAATTTACAAGATTTCTACATTTTGCCTAAAAGTTGAGCTGGGAGTTGAGCAAGAGGAGCAATGATAATATACAGCAATTTCCGTACTGCCTGTAGATAGCAAACATTGTTAACCAATGGATGATGGAGGTCAATGGGCCATAGAGTCATTAGATTATTTAACAATGTATTGTGTGTTATAAGAAGACTGGATACACTAATGACATTCACTGTTTCTGCTGCAGGAAATAGCTCCTGTGAGCAAAGATAAGCATTCATAGCCTAGAATGTATGTAACAGCCAATCATCCAAATGAGAAAAATTCACTTGAGTGGTGTTTAATCCACTTACTTATCCAGTCCTTTCATGAAAATAGAACTCTTAGTAATTTGCCAGCTAGGAAACTTGCTGTTCAAAGAGCAGGGTATTAATGCTAGGCAAACCTCATCTCAATTTAAAATAGGCTAAACTGAAGTACTCACAATCAGGTCTTTACTATAGGCATTAGTCTGAGATGAACCAGGATCCATAGAAAAAGTGATCAAATTCAGCAATAATTAGAAGCAAACCACCAACAATGAGGTACATAAGATATACAAATGTAGTTTCATAATGCCAATGAAGAAAGAAAGCCAATGTATGAAATAGTGTAAGGTTGTTATGAAAGCAAGGGGGGGTTAAAGTGTGGAAAAACAGAGTATCAAGGGCATTATATACTTAGATTGGTCCAGTTTCTTCAGCTTCTTTTTTAAAAGGCTCATTTTGCTAAAGAAGGAACCCAGGTCTGCTGCACTATCAGCAGTCAGCTACCTAAGTATTTCTGGGTGATCATCATCATCATTGTATTGGAAGAGACAAATTTTACAACCTGGAGTGCCACATAAGCCTTTTGTGGCTGTTGCTAACATAGACATGCTACTTCTTCCTTCTCCTTCACTTCCACTTCCTCCTCTCCAACAGTGGCAACTGGAGACCCAAAGTGTCCAAACATATTGTTCCTGCCATACATTCTTCCTAGGCAGTCAGTCACCCAGACATCACTTTCCAGTTAAAGATTAGCTCACGAGAATGATATATTATGAAGTGTTAGTATCAGGTAGATAGGTGTCTTTATATGGGGAAGAGACTAAATTCAGCACAGAAAAGTTGTCTGGTCCTGGCCCTGCCTTAAAAATGAAGCCTTGAGAACAAGTTTCACATATCAATTCTGAAATTAGACCACCTTCTTCTACAATTCTGGTATTTTAAGGGCTTTACAGTTTTGTAGTAAGAACTTGAGTGCATGTGCGGGCTTGGGCATGTGTGTGTGTGTGTGTGCAATGAGATGTTGATGGTTAGTGCTCTTAAATTGGTAATCAACAGTAGATGGAATCAATGAGTTGCAGTAAACACTGCTAAGAGGTCAGTGAATGGAGTTACAAACTGCAAACTGCCTCCACTTCTTGTACTTCAGAGCAGGCAACCTAACAGTAAATCACTAAATATAACAAAACACTATATGCCAAAACATGGGTGCCTGGAGAGGGAAAAAGTCTATAAAACATAGATTATGAGAAGATAAAATGAAATTGCATGGGGAAAAAAACCAACTATAATAGGAGAGAAATTTGGAGTTCCTAGAATGAATAGAAAATACTGAGGATCGTTTCCTGGAAAACAGGGAGAAAAATAGGAAAAGCCACAGAAAGACATAAAGATAGCAAGGAGTTGTTAGTTCTTGGATATCACCTCCACATGTGCCTAAAATTACTCTCGGTACCCAAAATGCCAAATGAAATTTAGCTGTTAGACTTTGGGATTTAAAGATTAAACTAGATTTGACTAGAGAAATACTGTAGCTCTTTAAGATTATTTGCATTTAATAATTTGCTATGTGTTAATAAAATTAAAATGAGAATATTTGACAAATATTTTTTGTATGTTGATTATTAGTATTTTAAGATATTTTATAGATTGGGGTTACTTGTTTAAAGTTAGAGAGAGGTGGTTGTATTGTTATTTCTGTAGTAAAAGAAAGCCAGAAGTCAAATTTGTTATAAATTTACTTGATGTATTTTTTATCGTTTTTAAATTGCTTTGTAATTCCCTTTCCCCTTGCCCTTTATGATGTTTGTATTTTAATATTTGATGTTGAACTTTAATAAAAATATTATACTTAAAAAAGTAAAACTATCTAACTGCCAATGCTCTCTAGACTCATTACAACACAAATGTAAAAAAAACAGGAAAGTAAAGAAAGCATGAACTATATTGAACACCGGAAAATGTAAAACAAAAAGTAAGTAGTTCCAGAAATAATGCTCTCATGTATCTACTCATAGAATTGCTATTGTATGCACAATACAAAATATCCACAATTGTGCTTTAAGAAACAAAATCAAAATTGGAAAATAAAGATTTTTTAAAAACAATTAAAAATGGGAGAAAATTTTAGGAAGATTATTGAGAAATGGAAGCTCTTGGGACAATACTTTATATTGCCTAGTATTGCTCCAAGGATATCTAAATATCTTTAAAATCTTTTCTCAAGATATTTATTTGTTAATTTGGCTTCCTTTTTCTTTTAAAGGAAGCCAAATTAAATAAATATATTAAAAGTGACAATGATAGGATGGGACTGAATGTTATTTTAATCATATACTTATAGATGTAGATTTAAGATTAAAATGATATATAATTAGCCTGTATTAAAACTTCATCTCTGTCCAGGATGTCCTTCCTTTCCTTTCTTTTCTTTTCTTTTCTTTTCTTTTCTTTTCTTTTCTTTTCTTTTCTTTTCTTTTCTTTTCTTTTCTTTTCTTTTCCTTTCCTTTCTTTTCTTTTCTTTTCTTTTCTTTTCTTTTTTGTTTAAACAAATATAAGACAAAACATATAGAGATGAAAACCATTTGTCAGCATTCCAAATTGTGATCTCTTTCAGCGCTGACATAAAAGACACAGGAAGACTTGCTTAATGCTGTGATGAACTTTCACCTAGTTCCTGGCTCTTCAGCAGATAGCGTTACTTGGGCAACAGAGGGAGGGGGGAATTCTTGTGAAGAGAAAGTGCATGGGACGAAGAGATGGATCTGCATAGTGGCCAATGAGACATTGGGGTTGAGGAACGGAAAGGGAGGGGTGTGGAAGGAGGTGCCAATCTTGGCTGCAACAGAGTTCAGGAATGTCGTTCTCTATTCTTAAATAAAGAAAAAAGATTCATTAGAGACTTTGCATTTGAAAATGAAGTTTATTTAAGATAGCAACGAAACCTGACAGACAGCCAAGATTCCTCCAAAGCCAAGCTGGCTGATTCAAAATCACCCCGTTCCCTCCCAGATGTCTGGTCGGACTGGAGATTTTCCCCTGATATTATGGCTGAAGCCAAACTCTCGGAGGAAAGCCTGCTTCGAGCAACGGGAGGAGAAGAATCGGCCGTGATCCCAGCCAGTTTGGAAAGTACGAAGGCTCAACTCTCCCCACCTTCCCCATCGGCAGAACTTCAAACAAAGAAGCGTGAGCCAGATAAGTACCCGGGGACTGTGCCAAAAGCCTCCAAGGCTGAATTTCACTTTCCAAATGTGAAAGACAAAGGGAAACCCCTAAGTGAATTGGGCAGGGCTTCCTGGCTGTGGGAATGGGAACAAGCCAGAAAACAAACTAAGCACCAAGAAATTCTAAGGAAGCCACTCGAAAGCCCCATAGATGAGTTGAAAGAGAAATTTGACCGTGCCACCCTTCAGGGGGAGGGGCCATCCTGCAGACCCAAAGAAAAGAGAGAATCAGTCTGAACTGTTGATCCAAGCCGTAGGCCAAGGTGCAGCCCTTCCCTCCACAGCAGGAGGAGGAGGAGCCCAACCAAGCATCCATGGGTCCCCCCCTCCCAGCAAGCAGCGAAGCCTAGATGAGGCAGCACCTCCCTACCCCAGGATGAGAGACGAGGCAGAGGACTATCAACACCAAGGCCGGCCCTACAGAGCTCAGCACAGAGAGGAGAGGGTAGAGAGAGACGAACCACCCCAGTTCAGAGGGAAGTTCGATGGTGACCCAGACAACCTCGCCCAATTCCTCGATTCAGCTGAGATATACATAGAGCGTTTTAGACACCTCTATCTTTTCCCCAGAGCCCTAGTGAATGCTATCTTGGAAGGGCTGGAGGGAGAAGCAAAGAGGTAGTCAGCATCCCTCTACAAAAACAGGGGCCCCCAGCTGTAACATGTGGATGGGTTCTTGCAACTATTGAGAGCCCGATATGAGGAGGAAGAGGAGGACCCCTATGTGGAAGACAAGCTAGAAACCTAATGCAGAAGGGGAAGCCTATCAGAGAGCATATCCGTGAATTCAGGAGAGTTATTGGGACACTGCCTCCCCTACCAGAGTGATTGCTGGTGTACTTTTTTAGAACAAGCCTAGATAAGAGAATTTCCCAAGTGACTGCTTATCGAGACATCCCAAACCGACTCTCTGAATGGTTCCAGGTAGCAATAAAAGTTGACAGAGGGCTGCGGGCGAACGACACGTCGAAACCACCAGATGGAAAGGAGAGGGGTCGGCCGAGCCAGGGGTAACTCAACAGACGGGAGGGGGGAATTCTTGTGAAGAGAAAGTGCATGGGACGAAGAGATGGATCTGCATAGTGGCCAATGAGACATTGGGGTTGAAGAACGGAAAGGGAGGGGTGTGGAAGGAGGTGCCAATCTTGGCTGCAACAGAGTTCAGGAATGTCGTTCTCTATTCTTAAATAAAGAAAAAAGATTCATTAGAGACTTTGCATATTTAAGATAGCAACGAAACCTGACACCATTAGTGAAAAGCATTCACTATCAGTGACTGTGGACCTTATTCAAAACAACTGATTCTTGAAGCAAAATGAAGTAGCAATAGCACTTAGACTTATATACCGCTTCACAGTGCTTTACAGCCCTCTCTAAGCAGTTTACAAAGTCAGCATATTGCCCACAACAATCTAGGTCCTCATTTTACCCAATTTGGAAAGATGGAAGGTTGAGTCAACCTTGAGCCTGGTGAGATTCGAACTGCCAAATTACTGGCAACCAGTGATCAGAAGAAGTAGCCTGCAGTACTGCACTCTAACCACTATGCCACCACGGCTCTCATTGTAAAACTCATTGATGTTGTAATGTCCTCCAAATTTATATTATTGCAATCCCATATAGGTCCTCCCAGAAATGGAAGAAAATAGACAGATACTTTATTTGTGAAATTTATAATCATATAAATGCATAATCATGTGTAATACAATACATAATGAACTGTAAGGACTCAACTGCACACTATAAACTGGATCCTGTGGAAGGTTATCACCATGCTGGACAATAAGGATAAATGTGGTTGCTGAAAGACAATCCAATTGTGGAAAGGGCATCACATCAGTTTTGTAACTGATACAGTATTGTACTCAATGTCTCAGAAGGACAACTGAGAAAAGACAATCTGAATAGAAACAAGAGGCAACATCATGCAATATCATGACAATATAGAAAATTATCTTCCACTGTTTTGTAATCCTAGAATTTGAAATTAACTCTTGAAACAATTTGCAGTAATTTTTTGTATAATTTTTGTAAAGATAAAAGAAAAGGGATTATTCAAAATTAATGTATGAATTCAGTGTCACAGAATATGATGATAAATATTAGTTGTGATTCTTTTAAAATAGGATTAGCAATCCTTTTCCTTGCTCAATTTCACAGTGCCTGCAAGTTAATACGGTTACCTGTATATTTGCAACCTCTGAGTTTGCAGATGATGTGGCCCTGAATACCAATAGCAAGGGAACAGAATTTTTTTTCCTTTAATTGACTTCCAAAACTCCCTTGTGACAACTCCAGTGTTCCTCATTCTTCCTGAACCATTTCTCCAAACAAAGAATACTGCCAAATACAGATGCAGCCAAATCTACATGAATTCACATCCTGGGCTGATTTCCCCTAGGACTCAGCCTTGTGTCAAATGAGTTCTACAGATACAATCTGAAAGACAGTTGATGAGGTATTGATTGATCTGCTTGAATTTCTTTCCTTAAAAGCTCCTCCATACCCATTACACTTCCAAAATCTCTGTTTGGTGAAAATCATTTAGTCTTCAAGTAGTTGGCAAACAATGATGCCAAATTATGCTCGGTAAGTATCCCAAAAGATTACAGTTTCTGATAGGTTTAGGTTGTTAAAACTAGGACTTTTTTATTTAAAAAGAGCATCTGACCATTTCTGACTCCTGCTTGCTCGATTTGAGCAATATGCCAAACTGGAATCTTGATTTAGTGTTTCTGAGTTGAAGCGTTACTGGTGTAAACTCTTCAGTTTCCCTTTGATGATGGTGATACCCATTCAGTCAAATCTGACTCCTGGCCATTCCATAGGCCAGGTCTCTCTTTTTTTTAACTTTTTTTTAAATTTTTTTATTATAGTTCAAAAAAACAAAAACAAAAACAAATGTATAATAATTTTTCTATCATGGTGTAACATCACCAAAATATCTATGTATATATACACCAATAATCAGAAAGTAAAATTAGAAACTATTTACAGATTCTTATATACAAATTTACATTTCCAATACTTATTGATTACCATAATTATACCATCATCTATAACAGGGGTGAAATCTAATTTTTTTTGCTACCGGTTCTGTGGGTGGGGCTTAATTAGTGGGCGGGGCTTGGTGGTAAGGTGACTGGGTGGGCGTGGCCAAGTCAATGTCACTTCTTTGCCCTTTTTTAACCTACAAAACACAACACAACACAACTGGCTCACCCACAATGTAAAAGCAGCTGTGCTAGACTCAAAATGGCCCCGCAACAAGCAGGAACCTCATACAGCCACAAAAAGCCCAAAAAAACAACTTTCACACTTTACACACAGACAACACAACACAACTGGCTCACCCACAATGTAAAAGCAGTTGTGCTAGACCCAAAATGGTCCCTGCAACAAGCAAGAACCTCATACAGCCACAAAAAGCCCAAAAAACCAACTTTCACACTTTACACACACAAAATTCCACATACAGCTTTGTGAGACTTTGTGTGTTTGTGTAGTTAGAGTGAAACACTACAGAAACACACTAAATCTCAAAAAGCTGCACAAATATTATTTTATTTTTATTTTTATATAAAAGCAGCTAAATTTAAAACTTCCTAAACTTTAAATGGCTAGGTCTAAAAAAAGAACAACTAAAAAAACCCCAATTAACTATTTTTTTAAAAGCTCCCAAAGGGGAAAAAAACTTACCCAATAGAACAGGGGTTTCCAACCTTGACAACTTTAAGACTTGTGGACTTCAACTCCCAGAATTCCTCAGCCAGCTTTGATTGGAGTTGAAGTCCATAGGTCTAGGCAGGAAGGCAGGCAGGCAGAAAGAGCTGCTCACCGATGAGCTTGATTGCAGGCAGGGCGATTCAGTTGCTTGCTGATGCATGGATTGTGATCGTCATGCGATCAGCAGCTAAGGTAAGCAAGCTGGAGGCTCGGGGGGGGGGGTAGAAAAAAAGAAACTTTGTTTCTTTGACATGGCTCTGGCGATCCAAGCTGAGTTGGCTGATTAGCAGGCAACTCAGCTGGGATGTCGGAGCTTGGCTGGTCAGAGCCATTTAAAAGAAAAAAAAGGCTCTGATGATCACGGGGCTCAGCTGGGCATGGGGAGGTGGGGGCAGGGATTTTTGCTACCGGTTCTCCAAACTGTCCACCGCCATCGCTACCTACTCGCCCGAGACAGTCCGAACCGGGAGCATTTCACCCCGATCTAAAATTATAATCCAACATTATCCTTTATCTCTCTCCCATTGTTTCTGGATCCAATCATACCACATGTTCCAACTACTATAAAAATCTGAGTCTCTTTTACCCTTGATCAGTTTTGTAAGTCTGTTGGACTCCGCACATTCCATGATTTTATAAATTATTTTTGAGTTCATTGGTAAATTCTCATTCTTCCATTCTTGTGCGAATGCCAGTCTCCCTGCAGTGATTATGTGCAGCATCAGATACCATTTAGTCAATCCAATATTTGCAGGTCTAGCCCCCAACAAAAAGGTTTCAGGTTTCAGTTCCTCTCTACAGTGTGTAATTTCAAGCAACCATCATTGTATTTTCATCCAATATTTAGCTGCCAGCGGACATGTCCACCATTGGTGGAAATAGGTTCCATTGCTATGCCCACATTTCCAGCACTGTGGAGATGTCCTGGGGAACATTTTAGCTAATCTTGCTGGAGGTAGGTGCCATCTATAAACCATTTTATAAATATTCTCTTTATAAGAGGATACCATAGTTAATTTTAAATTTTTAAGCCAAATCTCCTCCCATTTTTGAAAATCCAATGAATAATCCATATTTCACCCCCAGGCAATCAAGGAATCTTTAACGATTTCCTCCCCCGCTTTTAATGATAATAGGTAAGAATAGCATCTCGATAAAACTTTCCTGTCATTGCCTAATAATATTTTATCCAATTCTTGTTTCCCATGATATATCCCTTCATTCTCCTGATCTTTCTTCCACCTTGAGTGTATTTGGGTGTAGGCCCACCAGTCTATATTACACCCCTCCAACCTCAGTTGTTCCCATGTCTTCAGTCTACCTTGAGTATCCAAAATGTCTTCATAGGTCAAGACCTTCTCTCCTTTATATAATGTCGGGTATACCAGGGCCTCCTGGGTTGAAATCCAACATGGTATCTTCAGATACAACTTTCTCCTAAGTCTTTCCCAGGTATCCTCTAGGGTCTTACGTAAATAATGATTCTGAAAATACCTCGGTCGGGTTGACTGTCCTATCATGGGCCAAGTCTCTTTTGATCTTGCACTACTTCTTTGAGCTTTTCTATGCTCTGGCTGTTGTCAGCTTTGATAGTTTCCCTGTATCTGCTATGTTTCTTTTCCCACTTCCATTATCTCAAATTATTTGAGCTTCTGGAAGAAACAAATTAATTTTAAATGAGCAATGAATGAATATGACATTTAAAACTTATATATTACTGTGTAGTTCTTTTATTCCCTACAAATGAAACAAATAAGACAGATTCATTTTCATTAATTGGCATATTAATGAATGCCTCTAATGCAGCTACAGCTGTGAAAATCACATGACTGTATTTCATAGGAAAGAACAGCTTTGACCCTTAAATATGACCCTTCATCATGTCTTGAAGTTTAAGCAACTGTTTTATTCATTCAATCAATCAATCAATCAATCAATCAAATCTATTATAACTACCCAACTAAAACACACTCTTGCTCAAAACAAGAAAAGAGGCCAGTCTTTTCAAGCATATTTTGCATTAAAAAGTTGGTCTATCTATTTTTATTCTTTGATTCATCAATCAATGTGCTCTTTGCAAATTAAGTCTCCCATGTTTTCCATGGGATGGAATTATTTAAAAACTCTTCTTTCTGCTATAAACCCATTAATAAGGGGTTATTTTATTTTTAGGGTGAATTGTCAAACTACTAATGCTGCCATCCACCCGCACCCCCAAGTGTATGTAATAGGGCAATGTCTCTCAACCTTAGCCATTTGAAGAAGTGTGGACTTCAATTCCCAGAATTCCCCAGCAAGCATTCTGGGGGATTTGAAGTCCACAAATCTTCAAAGTGCCAAGGGTGAGAAACACTGTAATAGGGGTGTACTCTTCTTCATCCCCATTGTTCTTATTATGACAATGGGAAGAAATCTTAACTATTTTCCGTGAAAAGGGGATTTCTACTCTCTTCTTTCTCTTTTTAAATAAGTTTTATGGCTCCTTATTAGTGTTGAAGCTTCTGCAGGAGAAGTCAGGGATGCTACAAAGTGACACATTGGGAGAGATGCTATATCATTATGCAGTGTTGTTCCTCGAAGAATTCTAGGAAACTCTCTTTGAAGAAGTGGCGAAGTCTCGATGGGAATTTCACGCCTGATGAAAAGTAACACTGTTTCCAGAGACAATGTCTGGAAAAACCCAAAGATGGCAATTATCTGTGCTAGAATGTAGGTACATTATGACGTCCATGTGTCTGGTTTTTTGTCTATCCATAGTATTCTCAAGAGTCTTCTCCAACACCAAAAGCATCAACACTTTACAACAGAGCTCAATTAAAGCTAAAGTCTTCTTACATAAATGGTGGATAAGCAATATTTTGTCACCTTTTTTTAGATTTCTGAGGATTTATCATCTAGTTTTAAAAATATGTTCTTTTTCATAGTACAGGTGGATCAAGTTACAAGGAGGGTTAATATTTGTTTAGAGCAATGTGTATGGTACAGTACAATGGTCAGCTCAGCAGAGCAAGTGATGTTGGTTCAACAACACTTTCAGTGCAATGACAACTTTGATTCTGGAAAGGAAGATTGCTGTCTTGAATTTGTTTTGTGACTGAAAAAACTGGTAAAAAGACTGCTCATTGCAGCCCCTCTCACTGAAATACTAATAAAACATTGACTGAATAAAGAGTGAGCCAGTTAGAAACATTGCATAGATCTTAATAGTAAGACCTATGAATCACTCAAAATATGAAGAAATCAAAACCCTCCCCCTTAGCATTTCATGTCACTTTTAATTTTGATGAGCATTCCCATTCCCATGACCTCTGGGACATTAATAATATATGAAGTAGTACAGGCCCAAGAATTGAATGTTATGGCATTGCATTTTATCTCACGTTGGATGACCTGCTCTAGAACCTTCTCAGAAATCAGTGTCAGACTGACTGGTTTATAATTCTCTGAATCCTTATTTTCCCCTTATTTTAAACATAAAGGTGATTCATTATAATCTTCAGGCAATTCAACATTTCTCAAAAATAATAAATGTTATCCAGCTTATCAGCAGTATTGATCACTTTCTCCCACTATAATGCTAGCATGTATAACCTTTGTTAGAACCTCAACTGCTGCTGCAGCAGCATATAATAATATGGAAAGTGAATTGTCAGCTAGAAATGGAGGATGGAATTCAGCTCCTCTGAGATGTTATACAATTTCAACTAGCTCTTCTATGTCACTGAAACCACTACTGATGGGCATAACAGCTTCCAACACCCAATTTCAAAGCTGATTACAAAGTCGGAGTGGTGGAAAGAATCCAACATTATGTACCCAAGGCCAGAATTTACAAAAAACCATTTATTTATCAAAATATTTGTGAGTTTCTTTCTTTTCTTAATACAGCTGGTGAGATTCTTTCTTTTCTTAATACTTTAATATTAAAGTTGATTTTATAATATGTGGTAGAATGTCCCTTGTTTGTGTCCACACCTCCAACAATTTGGAGCATTTCACCAAATGGTATAATGGGGATTCTAAACCACTCTCTTCTCCTTCTTTTTCAGCACAGAACTTCAGGGTAGTCATCCAGCCTGAATGTTATGTTCTGTGCAAGCTATTGATTAAAAAAAAAACACTAACCACAGGAAGCTACTGGAATGTGTGGGAGTAGATGAGAAGCCAAACTTCCAGCAGCAAAGTTTATTGCAGACATTTTATTGCATGTCAGTAAAACTAACACGCAATTTCCAGCTGATAGCCCCTTTTAAAGGAAAACTGTCAGCCTTTAGCCAATAATATTAAAATATGTCCCACACCTGCATGGCAGAAGAAAAGTCTCTGCTCATGCCTCCGTGGACGTAACACCCAGTGGTGGGATTCAGCCAGTTCGCACCACTTTGGGAGAACCGGTTGTTAACTTTCTGAGCAGTTTGGTAAACTGGTTGTTGGAAGAAATCATTATGGCAGAGAACCGGTTGTTAAATTACTTGAATCTCACCACTGATAACACTCCTTCCCCCTTCCTCAGGGAAACTTCGTATACCACAAACATAATCATCTAGATACATTGGTCTACAGCGGCTTCACGTCGACTGGCGGCTCTCCTGTATTTCTGTCGGGCCCTCACAGGTTGACTGCATTCTCGACAATTCTTCAACTACATCAGATGGCTTACAAATACTCTCGGGGGGGGTGAACATAACCCTCAGTTGGAGATGGGAAAAGCAAGACGAGCTCCGTGGCAATGGACCCTCAATAACAGGTGTTTCATTCTGCATTGGCCTCAGCCCTTCAGATACCCTTTGTTCTGCCCCAGCTACGGACCCCAAAAAATACAGCACACACAAAATTTGTACAAAATTTAATTTACTAAAATAACTCAGTCTTTCAAAACAAAGGCTGTTAATAAACTTTCTTAACAGCCTACAAGAAACGAAAGATAAAGTAATCACAATCTTACTAAGATTGGCAGAAAGCCCAGAAGCAATTTTGCAGAGAATCCAGACGTGAAGTAAAGTGAACTAAAGTTGTTCCCTACAACTTGCTTCAGTCAGTGTTCCTCCTTAAATAGGCTAAGGGAGTAGCCAATTAGCCCCAAGCCTTACTCTCAAGGAGACCTCCTCCTGAGGAGCCACTCCTGCCTTTTGGCAGCTCTGCGCGCCCATGCATCAAAAAGAGGCTCCTCCTCTTCGTCCTCTTCACTTAAAGGAGCTTCTGGAGGTTCTAAAGGCCCTGGCTGAATCCCTGCCTCTGGCACCACATCTTCTCCAGCCTCCTCAATGTCTGACTCAAGTGCCAGCTGCACAGGCTGCTGGCGCAGCACAACACCAGCCTCCTCGCTGTCAGAATCAGCTACAATCTGCACAGGCCGCTGACGGGCCACAACACTCTTTCACTGCATTGTTGTCCCTCTCGCTCTTCTGGATTCCCACCCCGGTTTATTTCTTCCAGCACCCTAATGGCTGTCCCCCTCACTTGGCTCAGAAGATGATCGATATGTCAGCGCCACAGGTGCCCATCCTCAAGCTCCACCCAGTACAAACGGGGACCCGTAACATCTGTAATCTGTGCCGGCACCCATATGGGTTGACCAGTATAATTCTGGGCATATACTAGATCACCTTGCTCAAAGGTTCGTACTTTCCCAGTCTGTGAAGGTTTCTGTTGAATAATCGGGGTGTATTCTATCTAAATATGTTCTTAGACAACGACCCATAAGTAATTCGGCTGGGCTCTTTCCAGTGGCTACAGAGGGAGTGACGTGTTCATTGAATACTTATCAAGTTTCTCCTGATAGTCCCCTGGACCCATTCGAGTCAAGATCTATTTCGTCATTTGCACCATTCACTCCGCCTGCCCATTACTCGTGGGGTGAAATGGTGCTACCAGTGCATGACGTATTCCTTGGTTTACTAAGAATAGCTCAAATGCCGTTGCTGTAAATTGCGGCCCATTGTCTGATACCAACACGTCCAGCAACCCATGTGTCACAAACATTTTGTTTAATACTCTCACAACAGCATCTGTCGTGGTTGACCTCATTATGGCCACCTCCAGCCATTTGAAATAGGCATTCACAATAATTAGGAAAGACAATCCCTTTATCAGCTGTATTCTAGACCAGGGGCCTTTCAGGGTTTCCCAATCCTGTGGTGGTGCTGCAGGAGGTTCCGGTCTTGATTCCTAGTATGCTTGACACAACGCCACCCACTCTGCAATATCTCTATCTATATTTGGCCACCACAGATAACTACAGACCAACGCGTTCATCCTTACAATTCCGGTGTGGCCTTTGTGTAGAGTCTCTAATAATGATTTCCTTAGCCTTGAGGATATCACTACCCAATTCCTCCACAGTAGGCAACCCTTCTGTACTGAAAGTTCATATTGCCTTGCCCAGAATGGCTTAAACTCTACACTCCCTGTTTCTTTAGGCCATCCCCTCCACACCCAGTTTAACACTTGTATGATCGTTCGGTCTTTTCTTGACTGAATTGCCACTTCCACGGCCGTAACAAGAATGGATGGCATGGTCTCAATCAGCAGTACTGATGTTGCTGGAGCTGGATCCTCCACTAGATTAGGTAGCAGACATCGTCTTAGGCTGTCAGCATGGCCCAGTTCTATGCCGGGTTGATGTATAAGTCGATAACTATATGCTGCTAAGAACTCTGTCCAAAGTGTCATTCTTGGGGAGAGGACCTGTGATGTTTGCCGGTCCTCTGTGATTAGTCCCAAAAGTGGCTTATGATCTGTCATTAAATCAAATCTCCTTCCATAAACATATTCGTGAAATCTCTTAATTCCAGCCACCACAGCCAACACCTCTTTATCAAGTTGGCTGTAGTTTCACTCAGCAGATGATAATGTCCTGGAAAAGAACGCTATAGGAGCTTCTCCGATTGTCTGGAAGGCGATGATTCAAAACTCCCTCGACTCCAAACGGGGATGCATCACACGTCAGGACTAATGTCAGATGTTCATTAAACTGAACTAAGACGCTATCTGAGGAAATTAATTTTTTTACCCCCACAAATGCAGCTGCTTCTCTGCGCCCCCATACCTACAGCACCGTTTTTCGCAATAGTCGATGTAGTGGTTCAGCGCCAATGCCTTTTGTTGCAAAAACACACTATAGCACTATACTCCCACACATCCCACCTTGGTCGCCAACGGAATGTGTGGGTGTAGGAACACAGATGAGAAGCCAAACTTCCAGCAGCAATGTTCATTGCAGATAATGACTCAGTAAAACCAACATGCAATTTCCGGTTGATAGCCCCTTTTAAAGGAAACCTATCAGCCTTTAACCAATAATATTAAAATATGTCCTGCACATGCGTGGCAGAAGAAAAGTCTCAGCTCATGCCTGCACAGACATAATAGCTACAGTTATACACACTTTCTACAGCTTTGCTGAAGAAACATCTTAATAACTGGGTTCAGGTCCAAAATCATATTGGTAAGGTCATTTCAACAATACAAATGAAATGGTGTTGGTCGCACTTTTGGATGATCTCTGGTGGGAGCGGGATAGGAGTAGTGCATCCATTCTTGCTCTACTTGACCTCTAGGCGGCTTTTGATACCATTGATCATGATATTCTCCTGGGACGGCTTCGGGAGATGGGAGTGGTAGGCCTTGTGCTATCCTGGTTCGCTTTCTTCCTCTGTGGCTGCTCTCAGTCAGTGTTGATAGGAGGGGAGAGATCCAGCCCTTGCCCACTGCTTTACAGGATTCTGCAGGGCTCAGTACTCTCTCTGCTTCTGTTCAACATTAAATGAAGTGCTGGGTGAGATCATCCATCACCATGGACTGAGGTATCACCAATATGCTGATGATACTCAGCTGTATGTCCTGGCCCGTGGTGAGTTAAGTGATGCTGTGTCCTCCCTCTCACTGTTCTGCCCCAGCTCTGGATCCCAAGGAGTGTGACACACACAAAGCTCCAAAAACTCGGTTTAATACAAACAGACTCCTTTCAAAATGCAGGCTTTCAGTGCAAATGTCCTTATCAGCCTGTTATGAATTACAGAGAATAAACAAAGTCCGACAAGGATTGGCAACCAGCCCAGAAACCAAGATGTAACAAGAAACTCACTCTCAAAAATGCTCTGCGTAGTAATTAAATGTTGTTTCCAGCAGTGTTTGCTATCTGTGAGTGAACTTAAATAGGCTAAGGGAGTGGCTAATTAGCCCCAAGCCTTACTCTCGAGGAGACCTCCTCCTGAGTAGCCACTCCTGTCTTTTGGCAGCCCTGTGTGCTCAAGCATTGAGAAGAGGACCCTCCACTTCACTCTCTTCACTTGAACGACCCTCTTGAGGTTCTGAAGGCCCTGACTGAGTCTCTGCCTCTGGCACCACATCCTCTTTAGCCTCCTTGCTGTCCGACTCGAGCGCGGCTGCACAGGCTGCTGGTGCGACACCAGACCATCCTCATCATCATCCGGATCAGCCACAATCTGTGCAGGCTGCTGGCAGGCCACAACACTCACAGTGCCTAGAGGATGTTAGGGGCTGGATGGGGTGCAACGGGTTGAAACTAAACCCTTGCAAGACCAAGTGGCTCTGGGTTTGGGGTTCATTGGCTCAGGGAGAATTGCTACCTTTGGTTTTGGATGGGGTGGCACTACCCCAAACAAATCCTGTGCATAATCTAGGGGTTTTCCTAGACTCACGTTTCCTGCTTGAAGAGCAGGTAGCAGTCATGGCCAGGAGGGCCTTTGTGTAATTGGGGGTTGTATACCAGTTATGCCCTTTCCTGTACCAACAATCCCTACTCACAGTCACTTATGGCCCAGTCACTTCTCATCTTGACTATTGCAATGTACTTTACATGGGGCTGCCCTTGAAGAGCATCTGGAAGCTCCAGTTGGTGCAAAATGCAGCACCCCACATGGTTTTGTGCAGACCCTGGTGTGCACATGTATCACCTCTCCTGCAGGAGCTGCATTGGTTGCTGATTTGCTTCCGGGTGCAATTCAAGGTGCTAGTTGTCACCTTTAAAGCCCTTCATGACTTGAAACCAGGTTATCTGAGGGACTGTCTCTTGCCGGTCACATCTACCCAACCCATGAGAGCAGAAAGGTAGGGAATGTTGTGGGTCCCATCCCCGAGGGAGATACACCTGGTGGGACCCAGAAGGAGGGCCTTCTCCGTGGTGGCTCCCTCCTTCTGGGACATCATTCCCCCAGAGATTAGAATGGCCCCCACTCTAATTCTCTTCCGGAAGGCGCTGAAGACCTGGTTCTGCCAGTGGGCCTGGGGAACCTAGAGTGGGATGGGGCCCATTAAATGGCTCTTGTGATCTGCTATCGCCGGGGCGGAGAGTGGGGATGATTTTGTTATATTGTACTATATTAATTTATTTGATTCTTTTTGTTAGTTTTTATTGTTTTAAATGTAGTTTTCATTCTGTAAGCCACCTTGAGTCGCCATGGGCAAATAGGTGGCAATATTAAATAAATAAATAAATAAATAAATAAATAAATAAATAAATAAATAAATAAATAAATAAATAAATCCCACAAACTATCTAAGAACAGCAAAGAATGCTGTTCTGATTGTGGACTTGAGATTTCTTGTTTATGCAGATGCCTGGTTCATATTTTTTGCACTTGGCAGCCTGCTTGCAAAAACAACACAAATAATGTTACAAATTATTATGTATTTAGTGACCTGAAAACTCAATAAATACCAATATTATCTGTTACCCACATGTACAATGTGTGTAAATTTGGCATTTCTGTACCTGGTAATCTGTTTAAGAGGAAGAATACATCACATCACAGAATAGAATAATGTAAAACATTAAACTTAACTATGAGACAGGCATGCGTGAACTTTTAACTACCTTTCTAAGGTCACAGCTGTCCTTGGAATCAGTATTCCAAAATATCTTAGCAATAATCTAAACTAACCCAAGGTGGGATCTGCTCATATTTAGAATAGAATAGAGCTGGAAGGGTCTTCTTGGAGGTCTTCTAGTCCAGCCCCCTGTTCAAGCAGGAGACCCTTTGAGATAGGTGGCTGTCCGGTCTCTTCTTAAAACCTCCAGTGATGAAGCATCCACAACTTCTGAAGGCAAGCTGTTGCACTGGTTAATTATTCTCACTATTTCTCCTTACTTCCAATAAAGGAGGCCTCCTATTCCACTAACCAAGAGCTCTTATCATCAGAAAATACATCCTAATGTCTAGCCCAGTGATGGCAAACATTTTCAGCACTGATTGGCCAAACCGGAACGTCCGCGCATAGAGTGCCAGAAACCCAAAGACAAGCTGATCAGTGCATATGCACGCGCCGGCCACGTGGTCTTTGGATTTCCGGCACACACATGTGTGCTGGCCATCTGGTCTTCGCCAGAGTGGTGGAAACCCGAAGACAGGTGGCCAGTGCACGCATGCGCACTGATCAGTTTGTCTTCAGGTTTCCGGTGCTCCAGCGCGCACGAAGACCAGGTGGCGAGCGCGCATGAACACACTGGAAACCAGAAGAACAACCGGCAATGGGGCACGTGCCCACAGAGAGGGCTCTGTGTGCCACCTCTAGCACACATGCCATAGGTTGGCCATCATGGGTCTAGCCTGAATCTACTTCCCTGGAGTTTCATTGCTTTGGTTTTGGTTGATGTCTCCAGGGTTACAAAGTCTGCTCTCTTCTCTCAATGATAACTCTTTAGAAACTGAAGACTTGTATTGTATTTCCCCTCAGTCTTCTCTTCCAAACATAGCCAGTTCCTTTAACCAGTGCTTACAGAACTAGTTTTACAGTGCCTTCACTTCCTTCTGAACTCACTCTGGTTTGTCAATGTCTTTTAGACTATGTGTTCTGTATTAATGCAGTATTCCACTTGGGACCTTGCCAAAACAGAGTGAGTGATTGATTGTGTTCCATAAAGTGATTGTCAACTCTTAGCAACTACATAGATAAGATTTTTCTCCAGATAACCTGATCCTTCAGCTCTTCCCCCATCACCACTATAATTGAGTCCATCTACTTGCTAGTCATTCTCTTCTACTTTTTCCTCCTACCTTTCCCAGCATTAGAGCTTTTTCTAGAGAACTAGGTCTCTGCATAATGTATCCAAAGTACAGTAATGTGACCCTGATCATTTGTGCTTCAAGTGAGAATTGAGTTATTTGTTCAATAAACCATTTGTTTTCTTTCTTTCTTTTTTCCTTAGCTGAACTCAGAGAAGACTGGGACAATTGTTTCCTGTTATCTACTCTTTTCATCCTATAAATACCTCCAAAAATAGCACTTGCCTGTTTAGCAGCTGCATCACATTCTTGGATCATATTCAGCTTGTGATCTGCTCGAACACCCAGACCCCTTTCACATGATTTACTGTACTATTAAGGCAGGTCCTTATATGTCTTCTCTTTTTCTCCCAAATCAGTCATTCATATTTCATCCTATTCATTTTGGCCTGTTCAAGCCTGGCAGGATACTTTTTTTAAAAAAAAAATGTCTCTTTTTCATCGAAAGTATTATCCACTCCATCATGTTTTCTGTTATCTACAGGTCTGATACAACCCCTCAACCCCTTCATTCTGGTCATTAAGAAAATAGGTGAGCTGCAGAGGGCACAGCACAGAGCAACAGGGCTCTCCATGCAGTGCTACTTTCCAAGCTGGTATAAAGCCATTTAAGAGTATTTTCTGGGGACAATAATTTGGCCAGTTATGAATCCATCTACTAGTTGTATCATCTAGCCCATATTTCACCATTTTATTAATAAGAATATCACAAGCAACTTTGTTGAATGGCCAGCTAGAATTTTGTTTATATTCTCATCAAAGACAGACAGATAAAAAAAAATATAAATTAAGACATTCTGCCTTCTTACCATTACTTGCTATTAATTTACCCCTTTCTCCATGCAACAGCCGGCAGGCCCCTTACATGTCCTTTTGTTTCTTAGTTACCCCAAATACTTTTTCCATTTTTCCCCAAAAAGAGATTTTTCACTCTTTTTTTCATAAGCTTCAGCTCATTTCAGTTCAGTTCATCTCAATTCCAAAAGTGTCTGATGACTACTTTGCATCTTTTGTAGGTGCTATGCCCCTCCTCCCATTTCCTTTAGATGTCTCCTTTGTTCCTTCTTCTATGCTCTGTCAAATAAAGTTGCCAGTAAAAGAGCACAGGAATTTATTTGTTGGACCTCAGACATTGGCAGATTTAGATTTCCAATAGATGTCAGTGTAGTTGAAATCACCCGTTGTCACTATTGTCTGTTTCAGGCAGGCAGCTGGTCATCTGCTGTCCAGGCTGTCTATAATAAACTCCCATGACAGCATCACTTTTGTTTCTCTCTCTTTTTATTCTTATCCAAACACTCTCAACAAGATTTCCATGCTGTGGTTCATTAATTTCGATGGAGGTACATGGTATGCTTTCTTTATGTGCAACACCCTCACAGATTCTTTCTTTTGAATCAAAAGATACTTTATTTTATCATGTTTTGGCCGATGATTTCATACTGTATTTGTCCTCTTGAGGTAGAATTTCATGTTCCTCCCACCTAAAACATCATGAAATACATCAATTAACAACTAAACAACTAATTAACAACTAAAAGCCACACACAATCAGGAACCATATAGCAACAGTATTTAGACTTATATACCACTTCACAGTGCTTTACAGACCTCTTAAAGCAGTTTACAGAGTCAGCATATTGCCCCCAACAATCTGGGTCCTTATTTTACCAACCTTGGAAGGATGGAAGGCTGAGTCAACCTTGAGCCTGGTGAGATTCAACTTGCCAAATTGCAGGCAGTCAGCAGAAGTAGCCTGCAGTACTGCATTCTAACCACTGCACCACGGTGGCTCTTACATAACTGCAATGCGTAGAACAGCCCTGTGCACACATTCTGGAGAGAGAGACGTTTCCTGAGGATGGGCTCCAGCATAAGCCCAAAAGCTTGGAAGAATAAACCTTTGGTCCCAGTAATTGACTCAGATTGGATCCTGCATCATGAAACTTGAGGCCACAGTGTGTCCCAAGATTGCGGTACATTGCTATGGTTGAGAATATATGTAGATGGAATATGAAGTTGTAAGGGTTCTTTGAGACTGTTTTCATTTGCACACATTTTATTACCTGCTTTGGTAATGTAAATGAAAAACCATTCTCAACCCATGTGACATTGCTGCTTTGTGAGTTGTGGTAGCTTCAGTGGACTTCTGGTTACAATTTAGGATGCTGATTGTCCACTTTAAAGCCTGCATGACTGATAACATTTTGTACACCTTTTTGATGTCTCAACAGTCAGCAGCAATGAACTGACTTTAAGCCTGGAAGCTAAACAAGATCTGGTCCAGCTAATACATGGACAGACGACCCCAAGGGAATAGCAGGACTTAAGCTAGACTGGCAAAAGATCCCAAAAAAAGACAATGACAACCACTTCTAATTATGGTCCAGAAAACTGCATACACATGACCATAAATCAGGCAAAACTCAAAGGAAACCTCTCTAGTTCCATTACACTCCAAGTGGAACCTGTATTTTTTTGCACTTGCCTTTTACACTTGTTACATGTTCTGTAGTACCTAAAAGAAATCTAACCATTTCACCTGTCCAGCTTCATTAGTCTAGTTCTTTCTGCACCTGGAACATGCATAATTTCAGACAAAGCTTTCTTGAGCTTTTTGGATTTCAGCTTCCCAGTAAGGAACTTTAGTGCCACAATCCAAAATCTCCCAATGACCTCTCTCCATTTCACTTATACAAACATACAAACTTACCCCATAGCCCCCTGAGCAGGGATTTGTACATAAATCAATTTCATATCCTCTTTATTGCTCACATTAGCAGGCTACAATTCCAATATTTTGTTAATTTCTATGCATTTTATGGGGCAACATTAATTTCCCGCCAAAAAATTCTTTTTTTTTCTTTTTTAAAAATGTGCATTTCCCTAAAGCAGGTTTTTCAAAGCAAATTTCCACAATTTAAGCTCTCTTTTAAAATCTTGACTAGTGTAGGAGGAATTATTTATTTATTTATTTATTTGTTTGTTTGTTTATTTATTTATTTATTTATTTCAATTTGTATACCGCCCTTCTCCTAGTGGACTCAGGGCGGTGAACAGCCAGAACTAAAACACATGCCAATACAAAATTTAAAATTGTTAAAAGAATTACATAACCGGCCCAATTTAAAACAATTCAATTAAAACCCAATGACAATTTAAAACTAAAAAACTAAAAAAGATTAAAAAAGGGGGAGGGGGTTCACGCCAGCCCTGCTTGATGGAAAAGAAAAGTTTTCAGGGCACGTCGAAAGACCCGGAGATCCGATATCCTTCGTATCTAATAAGATGACATTCACAGATATATTCATCTTTAATACCCTAATACCTACAGAGATATGGCACATACAACTTCACTATACTAATTTATTCCTATGAGGATTATATTAAATTTTATGAATCAATAGAGATAAATATCAGGTTGGGCTACCAGATCAGATCTACAAACTTTCCAGTAGCATTAATCAATTTCACCTTTAGAGCAAGGAACAATATTCAGAAAATTGACCTATTCATGGCAGCTTATTCCCTTTTTAAATTTTCTTGGTTTGGTTAAACTCTCTGCACATTTGTTTGAGATTTATTGTGAAAACACATCCCATGAAAATTGCAATATTTTTTTATTTTTCACCATATGCCTTCTTCACTTACAAATCAACTGGGTGAAATAGGATTAGGATTCTGTTCAGGGCATAAGAATAATAATTTATGGCACACTCAATTTAGATCAGTCTCTTTTCTAATTCATGACAGAAGAGAACTGTTTTTTTGAAGTTGAAAATTTTCCATTGAACTGTTAACTGCAGACTATAGCTATTGGTATGAATGGGAGAATACTTCACCTACTTCCTTAAAATAAAAGATTCTAGTAGCAAAAACTATATTTAGATGAACTTCCTAATTAATCCACACCTCTTTCTAGGTTAGGATGATTAATTTTGGCCTATGAATGTCCCATTCAAAAGATTTTGCTACCTTACCCTTTGCTTGAGTTACCATGTATTGCCTGCAAAAATCTGCATGAGTTACCATGTATTGCCTGCAACCATTAGATGGCTACCTTAACAACTTCAACTCTCCCTGGTTATATCATCTCCCCTAAAACAAGGGCTTCACAAAGATCAGGTACATCACTCAATCACAATCCTAAATTCCACAAAGGGATAGTCATTCAGTAAGGCTATCCTTAGTGAGTGAAACTGAGTGTTTTTATTCCATCTAATTCTCCTTTGTACTGCTGTACAATTTGGAGGTCACTCCTAGTAAGTAATATATATTTTTCAAATACCATTCTTGGATTTTTTTATGGTTTGTCCCAGTGCAAAATCTGAGGTCAAGTCCAGAAGAATTTGTGACAGAATTCTTTTACAGCTTGACAGCTGAGTTCAGCCCTGGTTCTATGTCCCAGGCTATTTACAGAAGACATGATATATAGTTTTTCTACCAGGTGGTAAGTTAAATGAGATCTACATACTGATCACAGACCTAGATATCTCTGTCTCTGAGTGTCAAATTACCCACCAGTCCTCCACTTCCAAAAGTGAAATCCTGGGCATCTGAAGAATGTATTCATCCTGCAAGGAAGGCATCACTTCAAAAGAATCACTCCTCTCTTCCTTGGTGTGACATTTTCCTTCCTTGAGACCTTTCCCTATACAAGGAGAGAAGGTAATGCCCTGAGAGGGAGACATCACGATTACTTCCATTTATCCACCAGATTCTTCTCCCCCACTCTCAATTTCTCCACAGCAACAACTTATTCCCCAAGAAGCAAGAGCTATTTCACAGTGTGTGCAATTGGAAATGTGGTTCAGCAGGCAGATAATCATACACCTGAGATAGTCAGGGACAAGCAACCCACTTCAATGAAGTTCCAGAAACAGAATGTTGCATGCTGGGTCATTCATTGGCCAGTGTATCTCACTTATTCCTGGTTCTCCAGGGTATTTTGCAGAAATTAACCCTATTTTTTCAGAACCATCCTATCCCTTTCTAGTCTTTAATTCATTAAAGCAATTGAATTCAAGCCACCGCAATGCAATTAGGCCTTTAAAAAGCAAAAGCAAAAGCAACTTCTTTTCTCTCTTCAGAATGTCTGAAGACAGCTCCTTACAAACAGATCTAATCCGGGGTGAAATGCTCCTGGTTCGGACTGGATCGCCCGATCCGGTAGTGATGGAGGCGGGTGGTTCGGAGAACCAGTAGCAAAAATCCCTGCGCACCCCCATGCCCAGCGGAGCTGCGCGATCATCAGAGGCTGTTTTTTTACTTTTAAAAGCATTTTTTCTACAACCTCTTCCGACGAAAAAATGCTTTTAAAAGTTTTTTAAAAAGCCTCTGATGATCGTGCGGCTCAGCTGGGATCGTCAGAGGCTTTTCAAAGCATTTTTTTCTGCAACCCCTTCGGCCGAAGAGGTTGTAGGGAAAAAAATGCCTTTAAAAGCTTCTGGCGATCCCAGCTGACTTGCCTGATCGTCAGAGGCTTCTAAAAGCATTTTATTCTGCAACCTCTTAAGGTTGTAGAAAAAATGTTTTTAAAAGTAAAAAAAAAAGTTGGCCACACCCACCCAGTCACATTACACACACCCCACCAAGCCACGCCCACAGAACCGGTAGTAACAAATTTTAGATTTCACCCCTGATCTAATCCCTCCTACTTTTACAATACATGGAAAGATAGTTTAGTGTAGTGTTTTAAGTGATTGGACTTCAACCACGAGAGCCAGGTCAGGGATAACTGTAAGGAAGATTTTTTTAAAAAAAGTCACACACATGTTAAAATTAAAAAGAAGCAGAACTTCAATTCCACAGTTATATTTGCCATTTTGACTTTCTCCCTCCCCCCCCCCCTGCAGAACTGGCCGAGCCAGGCTGAAGTCCCTATGGGAATACTGGGTGAGCTTGGGAGACTACTCAATCTCTCGCCTTGCTTTACTTCATAAAGTTGCTGTGGGGAGGAAATTAGGAGAGGCCTAAGCCATCCTGAGCTGATAAATAACAAAGGCAAATATCCGCAACAATTATACCTCAAGGGCTGCAAGGATGGTATGGATTTAGTTGGATTTGGAGGGTTTTGTTTTGTTTTTTGAAACTTGAACACATTGAACTTTTAGGAATATAGTTTGCTTATTTTTTAAATTCAATAGTGTGGATTAAGGACTTTTTAAAATAATAATAGAAAAGGAAAACACACACACACACCAAACATGCACATATATTCTATTATACTTATATGACTCATGGTTTTTTTGTAACCTAAAACTATATTTTTAATATTTATTCCTACAAAACCTACATCTGCCAACAATCTGCTCATAGATAGGAAATGTAATAATAATAATAATAATAATAATAATTTTATTTCTATACCGCCCTTCTCCCGAAGGACTCAGGGCGGTATACAGCCAATTTAAAAACACAAGACACAACAAATGATTAAAAATTAAAATAATTAAATAGATTTGGCCGGTAATCAGCTCCTCAATCCATTGAATTAGTGGAGTTATATACATTTATCTTTCCAATGTTGAACTATCATACTTTTAGCTATAATAATGACATGCAGAATCCATTTACATTGTCTCTTGTCATATTCCAGGTCCTAGTTATGTAATTCAAGAGATTAATTTTTTTTTGAAAATTTTGGCTTTTGTCACATAATTTACATTTGACTACTTTCTCTCAAACTTGGTAAATATAGGACATTGTAAAAACATAGGTTTTAAAGAAGCATTGTCCTTTATTACATCTCCAACGAAGTGCTGTTCTAAACAATTCCTTTCTCTACAGGAATACAAGAGTGCAATAAATTGTAAACATTATTTCTTGTTCTATAATGGACATGGGCACTCTTGTTATAGAAGTTAAGACACTTTCCCCTCATCTAGGCAATATGCAATACAATATAGTTTATTGATTAGTCAATTGACCATATCAGACATGAGCATCAGTCACAATAAAATACAAAATGTGCTAAGATACATTGAAGTGATATATAACAGCTATAGTGAGATAAAACAATTACAAACAGTAGGTAAGATAAAATGAAGTTAAGAGTAAGATAAAATAATCGAAAGAAGAATAAAGTAGAATAGATTTTAATAAATAAATACATTTAAAATATTTTGAAATATTTCTTTTAAATAGAATAAAAAATAAATTTTAGAATAATCTAGTAGTAGAAGAGAACCTTATTAATTAAGACTGTATCAAATATATAAAACTAATTCAAAAACACAATAGATAAAAAAAAACCTTCATAATAGATCATCACCCCTAGAGTTAACTCGAATCTGACCAAGGTACTCTGTCCTCTTTGAGATGGTCTTTAAAATGAAGATGTAGTCTTACTGAGGAGGTGCAGATTTGTTCCCTGCATGAATAAGACTGTTTCTCCCAAGTGCCCCAATATTTTTTTTTAGTTTTTAAATAAAGATCTAAATACGCAGCTTTTTGTGGAGAGTACAACCTGCAGTCAACAAGAATGCATCCAGTGTCCTCAATGGCTGGTGCTCCACAAATGCACAAACTTTCTTCCTTTGAGACTCCATGAACTTCTCATATCTTACCATGAAGTCCAGTTGTTCAAACTGAGCTTCTGAAAAAGCCCGTCTGAGAAGTTGTTAAATATTTTTTTCTAACTGGGAGGCTGATTTGTGTTGAGCCAGCCACTTTAGAGACTTGACACATTTAAGTGCTGCAATATCATCTTGGGCAGCCACATCAATAATTCTTTGTTTGAAAGCTTCCTTGGCCTTTAGAGCTGATTGGACTGGGAATTGGAGGGAAAATCCATATTGAGAGATGACATTTGAAAGTTGGGTGGCCCAAGGTTGCTAGTTGTGTGAGTGTTCTTCGAAGCACAGCTTGTCTAAGCAATATAGGAACCTCTCTTTATTCCACTCATCTCTTACCACCTGCATATAAAATTGATTTATAAATAACAAATAACCATAGAAAGTAATAGGAGGGTTTTTTAAAAAAAAGATTTAACCAGTTGTTTTAGTATCTCAGGTGTTTGTGAAGCTAAAAATGTTGCTGGTCCAAACAATATTGTAAACAGATGTTGTAGCTGGAAATGTTGCTACCAAGTTACATCTGATAGATGGTATTTTTCTCTTAGCACAGTGCAGTTTAAAAATTCATTGCCATCATCTATCAAGTGATCCAAAGTCAATATTCCTGTTTTCATCCAATTTTTCCAGATCACCATTCTCTCCCCTCCTCCCAATTTTTAATGTTGGATTTCCGCATAAAGTCAATTTAGCATGGGAAAAAGAATCAGATTTTTTTAAATAAATTACATTCCAAAGCTTTCTAACTAATATGATTATTTTCAGAGATACTAGAGTTCTGTTAAATAAATTTATATGGTTTCTTTAGCAATTAAGGCAAACACAAATTTATCAGAGTGCCCTGGAAATTTAAATAAAAGAGGGGAAATCAATTGGTAATCATCTACAGAGTGTCCCTATAGAACTGGCAATAGAGAAGAACATGGGCTGTGGTTACTATGGCACCCATGTCACAAGGGCAGTATTGGATTTCATATCAAGTTATCATTCTTCCTGCATATAAAGCCTCAGAAAGTGTTGTAATGATGACATCGTACTGTAGCATGGCAACCAGAAGCTTTTCCCAACAACTGCAACCAGAATTCTTAACAGTAATGGAATGCTTCTGTATATGTGTGTTGGGGGTGGGGGGAGTAATGATTCATTTGTGTCCAGATGCTGGGGGTGGGCTAAGGTAAGCATTTGCTGTAGATGTATATATGAACAGAGAAAATCAGACAAGGCAGTTTTTGAAATGTTAGCTAATGATGAGAAACTGACTAAAAGTCTTTGGAACAGACAAGCCCATCAATAAGGTTGACCCTACTACTAAGTTCATTGTTCGGGCAATGGGAACTGAAGTTGTGCAAAAGTTCCTGGAAGTGCACATACAATCCAGCACCATATTCTGTAGACCTCTTGGGTCCCACCTTTAAAAAATGGCATTATTGGACTTCACACTGAGGAGCTATTGTGCCAGTTTTAAGAATAAAAGTTTGGGGAGGCAGGGGTGATAGCTAATAATTTAAATTACTAAATGATATTGCTTAATTTAATTTAATCTAGTAAATTCAAAAGGTGAATTCAAATGACAAAATTCTTTTACAGTGATACCTACCTGAACATTACATTTAAAGTTTAAGAGAAATTTAAATGTTCCAACATGTTCATAAGAATAATTCTACTTCCTAAATGGGGTTACCATTCAGAGTTTAGCCACAAGGTTCCAGAATGTATACATTTTAAAACTACTATATTCGGATCAGTCTTCACCAAACTACCTATGATGTTCCTACAAGTGGCCTAAGGCTTCTTAGCTCCCATTTTGATATTCCTAAAGTGTCTCCCTTGTATTTTATGAACAATACAGTGTATTGGAATATCAAGAAAAAGGGATGATACAATTGAAGTTTCATGAAGAGGCTATGCCATCCTATTATATTCCTATTTTAACATTTATTAAATGAATTTCTCCTGCTGCTATAAAATAATATGTGGCATCACATATGGTAAATGCATTATATATATATATATATATATATATATATATATATATATATATATATATATATATATATATATATATATATTCTTACTTCTTCGTAGGGTCTATGTGTGTTTTTCTTCTAGCCAGGTTTTCCCTACGTAGCCAAGGTTTTTTTTTTGTAGCTCCAGCTCAGTAGAATCTCATCTACTCGGTTCTGGGCTTTTTTCCTTTCTAACACCTAGCAAGCTCTAACTGCTAGGTGGGAGACCTAAATAGATCCATTTCTAGCTACGTAGGGAAAACCTGGCTAGAAGAAAAACACACATAGACCCTACGAAGAAGTAAGAAAATTGATACTATGCCTTTACAGGGAGGAGATGGGTGTGGCCTACTGATGACAGCTAATGAGCTAGAAATGGATCTATTTAGGTCTCCCACCTAGCAGTTAGAGCTTGCTAGGTGTTAGAAAGGAAAAAAGCCCAGAACCGAGTAGATGAGATTCTACTGAGCTGGAGCTACAAAAAAAAAACCTTGGCTACGTAGGGAAAACCTGGCTAGAAGAAAAACACACATAGACCCTACGAAGAAGTAAGAAAATTGATATATATATATATATATATATATATATATATATATATATATATATATATATATATATATATCTCCTCTAGCCAGGTTTTTCCTATGTAACCAAGGTTTTTCTGCAGCCCTAGCTCAGTAGAATCACATCCACTTGATTTTATATATATATATATATACATACATACATACATACATACATACATACATACATACATAGAGAGAGGGGGGAGGGAGAGAGAGAGTCGTTCTATGCATAGGTTGACATTTCAGTTTCTGTAATACATATCATAACAGAACAACTCAATCTTATTTAAATAGAAGTCAATGGCTATTAAGGATAAATGCCACAAGGGTTTAAAATCTCTTGGAATTAATTTTAGGGTTAATTATCATATTTGCTTGTATGTTTCACCAAAGAAAATGAATTAATTTGAAGCTTATGAATTTGCATATTATTAAAAAAAAGTCTGAAATGTGACTCATCGTACTTTTATTTTGAAATAAAGACAGGAAACACATGGATAACAAACACTTTATTAGCCACTCATCTATAACCTCTGTCCTCAATTAACCTTCTTACTTTTTCTTAAGAAGCTGGTGCCTCCCATCACTTTGACGTCACCTTGACTCAGAGTGTCATGTGCCTTTTTTTAATTAATCACAGATGGACAAGGCACTCCCAAGTCAAAATCAATTCACAAACTAGCTAGCCTGGTAAAACAATGAGGCTACCTGAACCCAGGACCTTGCAATTTGCAAGCCTGGAGAGATTTATTTCTAAAGTAAAAATATTTTCAAAGTCATTACCATAGCGTTTTGACATAAGGCCACCATAGTAAGTAAAGAAGTAAGTAAGTAAGTCAGTCAGTCAGTCAGTCAGTCAGTCAGTCAGTCAGTCAATTAGTAACTAAGTAATGGTTCCTTTGAGGGAATATTCCAAGAGATTATTTTGAGGAACTATGATTCATCTACACTAAGTAATCCAGTTCTCATGTAAAGGCTGGTTAAAATATCACAACTTTTGAAATTCTCCAAAGCAGTTCACAGTATACACAAAATGGTTGCTTTCAATGCCGCACTTGCCTAATTTTGATAACATTTTTTTCCACACAGACCAGCATGAGTATATTTGCTCAAAGATTTCTGGGTTTAGATGTTTAGGGTAGAATTGTCCATCTGTGTGGGGGTGGGTGTGTGTGTGTGACATTTTTCTACTACTTAGAAAGAAAGACATTTACTTGGAATGTTCTGTTTCTGCCAGACAATCAGGTAATTATATCCAATTTGGCTTTCTGCCTTATATGTATGTATCTGCAGTTATCTGGGGTTGCAAATAGTTTTCATGGGCTTAACCATATGATTTTTGTCCCAGTTTGAAAATGCTTTGGAAGGGTTCAGGAATAGTACAAGCAGAGCTCAACTTATTAAAGGACCCCAACTTTTTTCATGTTTCCACATGTATCTTTTAAAAATGTACCACTGCTTTAAGAATTGAATTAGTTTTAATGAGTGGATTCATTGTATGTAGTTTTTCATATTTTTCTTTTCTTAGCCACCTTTCTTTTCTAGATGCTTGCTATCTTTCTCAGTGGTAGAAGTGATCGCTTGATGAGGATGACTGTCATCTGTCATATTCTAGGGTGGGTCACATTTCTGTCTTTACATTATGTACATTCATCTGTATTATCCTGATCTTGACATTTTGTAAAAACAAATCAAACAAACTAAATAAAATAACAAGCTTGAATGAAGTTCTGAAATTTCTTAATAAGAAATTAAGATTAAGAATAAGAAAATAAGATTAAGAATACTGAATCTTATATGAAAAAAGTACAATACATGTAAAATATTTATTTATCAACAAGCCAGAATAGAAAAATATTTTAAGTACTCTATGTAATGCAGTCACAAGAGAAATTGGCTTGAAATTTGCATGTGGCTCTGAAGAAGAAACTTGCTTACTGCAACTGTTAATTGCTAATCAGTTGCATCTCTTTGGTGTTTTCCTTCTTTCCCCACTAAATTTCTGACTGAACTTTCAAAGGCTTAGCATTTAAAAAGATACACTAATTACCTTTTTTAAAACTCCCAACTACGTTACATAACTTGTGCTGTTTGATTTATTAGCATTTTCAGATGATGTAGAGAGAAAGTTCTTAAAGTCTTATATCTAGATTATAAGTCATTACACGGTGGAAGAAGGACTAGAAAAACAAGGGAAAGCTCAGGATTTATTTTGGAATTATTTGTTCCATTCCATTCAATATGTCTCTATTTTGCTCCTAGATTGCCCTTACTTTTTAAATTTTAGGATGTGGGATGTAGAATTGGGAAATAATTGGGTCTTATATATTGCCTTTATTATTTCATCTTTTTAAAATGTTATAGCATAGTTCCTGGATAATTTATAAATTTAATAAATATTAATAAATGCTCCTAAAAGGCACTTGGGTGTTGGAATAATGTAGGGAGAGGCCCAGAATGAGGGAGGGTATGAAAAGGAGAAAATGGATTCAACTAGTTGGAATGTTGGCAAAAAAAGGGCAGACACTGCAAAGAAAATAAGAAAGAGAGAAAGTAGGCAGCATCAACACTGGTAGAGATTGCTGCTTTAATTAACTTTTGTGAGTTAACTGACATGTTCTGTTGTAGAAAGAGCTAAGGTTTGAAAGGTTTGTCATTTTTTGTTTCCTGCTTTTGTTGTATCTTCAGTAACTCAGCACATTAATTTTAATGTTACAACAGTTATAAATCATTGGAGTCTGGATTGACTGTACTCTGTCTCCTCTAGGCTCATGCATCCATTGTAGCAGAAGCCCAATGTTGGGGTAGATCAGGTTGATTTAAAAGAGATTTTGATTTTAAGTTACTCTGGATGGTGCAGATGACTCTCAACTTGCTCTGCTCTTATTCTAAATCACCATAAAGCTTTGGTCCCAGTCTGATTTTTGAGAGCAAAATCACTCAACCAGACAGTCATGCCAAAATGATGACAAACTAGGAGAAGTCTTTGTCATGTATGGCTGGGAAGGCATAGATAGAGGGGAGCTATTGGATTCAGACCACTCTTCATCTTGAAGAGTGAGAAAATCTTGGAAGAAGATTCTTTCTTTTCCTATCTGTCCTAAGTAGTTCTGAGACAATTATTTTGTGAATTATTTTGTGAATGCGGTAGCTATTAATTGTAGTAAGCATAAGCATATTATTTTTTATGGGAAAAAATAAATTGTCCTCTTACATTTCTGCTTACACTTTAACAATGAACCAGATTCACTTTTTATTTATAAAAACAAGATTAGAAGCAAAAGTCAAAATACGGTGTTCTAAGTTCTACATTTGGGGCACTTGTGAGTTCTTGCAGGAAAGATAAGCTAAACACATTTTTGAAGAGAGGCTGTTGTAAATCTCTCCATTTATGAAGAGCGCATGTTACCCCAGCACAATATTCTATTTCTTCTCACATGCTGGATGAATGGTTGGGCAAGTTATAGGAATATTATGTGAACTCAATAGCTAATTCTCCATACTTAATTCTAATTTTGATTTTTGATTTTGATTTTTTTTTCTTATAGAACTTTTCCAAGATACACTGCTTCATTTACAGTAATGAAATGCTTCTTAAACCAAGATGATATTATTTTTCTTCTTTCTAAGCAGTTTTGTCCAATATTTTTCTCAATATGTACACTTTGAGGTCCTATCTTTTAGTTAATTTTAGTTAATGCTTTTAAAATGGAAGATGTCTGCGGTCAGGTAAACTCAAGACCAGGCGATCTCCCACCTTGCAGCATGTTCTGGTTGCCTACATGCCACCATGGTAGTGATTTGATTATAGTGATCTAACATCCTTGGATGTGCTGTTGAGCCAAAATTGCTGCTATAGTTGTGATATTTGCTTACCTGGGAAGAAATCTCATTGAACACAGTGAGCTGCATATTTCAGCCACACTGCCTTAGTGCTTTAATTCTGAATATTCATCAGTACTACTGTTTTTGAATGTAAAATTCCTAATGTAAAAACTCAAGATTCACTTCTAAATATTCATATACAGGATTGTTCTGAGAAATTTTGTCAAAAATATATAAAAAGAAATGTGTTTGCTTTTCTTAGTGTTTTTCTCTCTTTTATGTAAGGGATGGGAATGGTTATGATATAGTATTTTTTTAAAAAATAAAATCATTTTTTAAAACTACAATATTACTATACTTATTTACCAAAGACAAATCTGAACTTGCACAACATATGAGTTTGGCTAACTAACCTTGATTTATTGTAATGAAACAGAATAAAGATGACCATGGAACATGTTGTTCTGCGAAGTTGTAGCTGTCACAGTGTCCCTGTGGACACGTGAGTGCTATTTGTGATCTTCCCTGTCAATTTCCCATAATGGGGAAGCTGGCAGGAGGTTGGCAGGAAGTTGCAAGTCAATATTGCTCATTTTTCACCCACCCACCTGCCTGTTCACCCACCTCTCTGTGCTCCATAGTGCCAGCCCATGACACCTACTCACACACCCCACATACCCCATGGCTACTGTGCACTCATCCACCCAATGCTCTCACCTACAGTTCTTGCTGGTTGGCTTGCTCAACTGAAACTGGAACCATCATAATAGAAGATATGAACTGACTACCTGAAACAGTATCTTTCATCATTTTTCCTCTAGATTCTTGCCTAGATTGGCTTATAACTTCTGGCCGGGAAGTTATAGAAAGAGACCTCCTTTTAGTACTGAAAATGCCTCTCTCAGGGAGAATCCTTCCTTGTTTAAAAAAAGCAATTATTTAAACTCTGCTTAAGAGGCTTATCTTGTATGTCTCTGAAATAGACAATTATAGACCTGCTCTAACCTTCTATGGTTGGTTAAAGAAATGTAACAGGGCATCTTAGCTGCAAGTTGTCCTAGAAGAAGGCAATTACCTTTCAAACTGAGTTCAGAGCAGGCTTCAAGGTTAAGATAGACTTGGTGGCCTAACATATTTTCTTTATCTAGGGATCAACAAAGCAAGTGTAATTCCTTTGGTGCTTTGTGGTCTTTCAACAGCTTTTGATAAAAACAGGGTTGGATTACCTGAGAGATACTATTTCTCAGGACGATTTCAGATTGCCATTAGGGATAGCCGACCCTTAAAGCAGATATTATGCTTGGGTTTCCCCCAAAACTCTGTCTTGTCTCCAGTGATTTTTAATATCTATTCGTAATCATTGGAGGAAATCTTCAATAGATCTGGAACTGAATACTACCAGTATGTTGAATTTAGTCCTCTATGTCTATGACATCTTCATGATATGCTGTGGTTGACCTGAATGCTTGCTTCAAGTTGGAAATAGACTGAATGAGGGATAATAAAAACAATCTAGACAAGAATAAGGTACTCATTGTGAAAAGCCATAAGTCCAAAGAAATAGTAGTTTTGCCTTTTCTAAATATGCAGAGTTTTCCAGAAGGAGCAGATATGCAATTTGTGGGTAGTTCTAGACCAGGGGTGTCAAACTCAAGGCCCAGGGGCTGGATCTGTCCTGGAGGGTTAGATCTGGGTTGCTTAGATCTGGCCCATAGGGCCACCCTGGAAACAGCGAAGGACCAGCCTGAGGTGGCTCTGCCGATGAAAATGGAGCTTTCACTGGCAGAGGGCTGCAGGAGGCCGTCGTGGCCAAAAACAGAGCTCAGGAGCCCCTTTTCATTGGCAGAGCGCTTGGGCTATCACAGGCACCCCCAACATGAGTGATGTCAAGTTGCCCATGCCCACCTTGGCCACGCCCATCTTGCCCCCTGGGGTCAAACACAATCCTGATGTGGCTCTCAATGAAATCGAGTTTGACACACCTGTTCTAGACCCAATTCTTTCTCTGGTTTCCAGATTGACGGACTAGTCAAAGATAACTTTTCTTAGTTTAGTAGGTCCCTTTCTGGAAGAAAATGTTTTTTATAACTTGGTATACTTGGTGGTTACCTCCTAGCTTGATAGTTGTAATGTACTCTACATGGTGCTGCTTTGTGATTAGTCCAAAAGCCTCAGTATAAAAGTTAGCCTCAAGTTGGTTTCAAGGAAAATGCAAATAATCCATATTCCAACTGTCATTAGATTCAATTTGTTTCTGGACAATATACCCTAATCTTAAAGCCCTCCATAGCTTAGCTCCAGGCTATTTGTGGAAACTCTTTTATATGAACCTTCACACTTAATGAGATAATCTGAGGAAATTTGCCAACAGTCACTGTGAGCTTTTTCTGATACTGTCCTAATAGATTGGAAAGTATACTCTGCAAGTTCAGGTCTAATGTTTTAATCATTTTTTTAAAAATCCTTAGAACACATCATTTTCAGTAGGAGTCTATTTATTTTTAATGTTTTAATTATGACTTTTAACCATTAATTTACTGTTTTTATTTTTCTTACCAATTACTTAGCCATTTTTAATACTTTATATATGTGGGGTTTTTTTTAACACAGGACACATTTGTAGTCAGTGGTATATCACGTTAAATAAATAAATATCTGCCTCAAAACAGGTATATGGAGAAATTCCAATATTTTATTGCAGTGAAACTCTTGAATAAGTCTTGGCAGGTTAATGCCCATAAAAGAATCAACCATCTCTGTTGTTTTCATATTATTTTGCCAAAAAAATGAAGTGGTTGCAGATAATTGATAGTTTCTTGTAATAGCCAATTGATTAATCTTTTTTTCAAATTGAATTCCGAAAACAATGTGGACCTCAAATCATACATTCAGATCAAATCATCCCCTCTTCAAATCTCAACCTCCAATGAAAATTGAATTAGGGAAGATTTGCCCAGACTTAAGACTGTAGATATTGATTGTGCCAGGGTGGATTTTTCAGTTTGTATCTTCCTCCTCCTATCCCTCCCTCTCTTCGACCAATTGTGACTTCCCCTTCATTCTGCATTCTGTAATGTTGGCTGTGGTCTTTCTGGATAAATCCACAGAGCACTCGCAGTGGCTTATGGTTATCCACACTGTTGCTGGGATATCAGGAATATATACAAAACAAGAGGAGCAATGTTTAAGTGTGCAACTGCTAGAAAAAGTTAAGCCAAATGATATAAGATGAGGTCACAACAGGTTACAAAGTAATGTTAATGTAAATGATTCCAACCCATATATATTTTAAAAAGCAATTTATCAGAAAACCTACCAGATTAGAAAATTTACCAACCGATGCACACATTGAAGGGGACAAGATGTTTAACAATTTACACATCCCAAGATGTGAGTGACTTTAACTTTTAAGTGCCTACTAAACTTATCAGAGTGAGTCAGCAAGGGTATCACCAATTTCTCTCTGGACCAGATGGCAACATGCCTCTCACCATCTGGAAAAGCTCAGCTGGATAATGCTGGGAAGATGTGCTAGAGGTGATAAAGAAATGTTTTACCACTTATTTCCAAAGAAGGGCTCAGCAATACATTTTGAAGGGAGAGGGTTCCATTGCTATGGTGACGGAACACAGCCATCCTGTTTCTTTTGCTTCCTGCTGCATCTGATCTCCCCTTCTGTGCTCCTGCCTTGATGCCACAGACCTCGCAATGAGTTGCATGTCACAACAGACTCTGAGAGTGGGTGGTAAACCAAGACAAACACTTTAGAAGAATTAACACTTGAACTGTTTGGTGTTGTTCTTTGTTTCTCTGGGTTTATTCCCTATTTTAACTTGGGTCTCCAGATATGAGGTCATGCTTAATTTGTAATGCAAAGAGTTATAATGCACATCAGTCCCATAATTTAGTATTAATCTCAATGCTTAGTAGCATAATTAATCTAATTTTATTTCAAGGTTAACAATATGAATATTAGATTTGAGAAGGGAATTAATAGTGGGAAATAGAAGTAGTATTACTAAGTTTTATCAAGAGGACCCAAGCTGATGGCAATGATTGACAGGGCAAAGCAGCAAACTCTAACCTCTAACCCCCATTCCTGGGACAGTGATGTCAGAGCATCTGTCTGAAAATCAAATATACAAAGAATGTCATTGTGATGAAATCCAATTCTATTCAATTTCTCAAGATTATATTTATTTTTACACCACCTTTTAAAACCAAGTTTAGGAAGGCTGGATTAGAATAATTAAAATCAGATAATTTTTGAATAATAATGAAACATACCATAAATATATCAATGAAAACGCCCAATAAAAAGCAATAAAAGCAGCAGACAACTTGGTGAAAATGTCCTATGTAGCATATACATAAATATAAAATTAGCCCCCCAAAAAATCATACTCTTGAGAGAATAAAACATTTTTATTTTCTCAAGAGTGCTGGAAAGGCTATTTTTGGCGAAATACTCAGTGGGGAAAGTATTCAAGAATCAAGGGGTCAACAGCAAAAAGCTCTATGGTATCTGTGCACCTCAGAGATCTAGAGCAAGTTAATCAAAAAATGATCTTTTAATACAAACAGACTGTTGCTCGATGAGACATTCTGCTATTGTGATCCATAGCTCTGGAAACTTCAGGTAACTATATAGCATCCTACATATGAACCAATAATGAACTGCTCATTATTGACTTTAGCTGTCAATAAAGATAACAAGAAACTGGCATAGCATTCCCCAAATGCATTCAGTATTTTGTATTCAATGGAATTTTTAGATCTTCCTCAAAGGAATTTCCATATATAAGACTTTGCAGTCATTAAAATTATAGGCTACTGAAGCATCAGTTCCTGTAGTAAGCCTATCTCTGTTCAAACATAAACGTAGTTAGTACATCAGTTTATATTAATAAAAAGTACTTCATCTATAGGAGCACTCTTCTGCATGCACTTAATGGCAAAGGTAGATATAAAAGCACCTTCAAAGGATGGACCTGATCTCACACAAAGCAGCTCCACCCAATTCAGAAAGTATTTCCAGAATAGTATTAGGTGAATTCATGGTGTCATCAACATAGGTCATCCTTCAAGGCAAACAAGAATCTAAACAATCTGCTTCACGAAGAAGTGTTTGTATCTGATCAGTCACCACTCTTTGAGCACCTTCCCAAGAAGAACCATTGGCCACAAGATTAAAATTAATCAGGTCTGAATCTTATGGTTTTTTTCAAGACATCTCATAAAGGGCTCCTTTACTGATTCCAAGCCCCCTTGCCTTTAACTATGACACAATGATTCCTTGGCACAAGCATGACACTGTTTTCATCTTCTCCCCAGCCCATGATTAAGATAGGCTTAATGCATCCCTAGCTGTACCAGTATTAAATTTCCCATTTAAATGCTTTCCCATTTATATCAAAACTCTCAAAAGTGTGTAAAATTAGTATGGAGTGTATTTAAGTGGATATAAATAGAGAAGTGCTTATGGGTATCTTCCCTCTTCTCCAGTCCCAGTCAGTCTCTGCCATTGTCTCCTTAAAAGACTGCACCCAGACTTTTTAAAGGGTTCATAAGATATATCCAAGATCAACAGATCACTTTACGCAACAGCAAGGCTGAAACAGTTTACTATGAAACAACGGGACCAACCCCTTTCCTCTGCTATTTTTGCCACCAGAACACAACACAGAGAAATTCAGACATTTAGGATGGGATAGGATAGGATAGGATAGGATAGGATAGGATAGGATAGGATAGGATAGGATAGGATAGGATAGAATAGAATAGAATAGAATAGAATAGAATAGAATAGAATAGAATAGAATTTGTCTTGGTGCATATGCTCTCAGTGTACATAAAAGAAAAGATACATTCATCAAGAATCATAAGATACAACACTTAATGATAGTCATAGGGAACAAATAAGCAATCAAATCATATTAGGAAACAGTCAATATGAATCTTAAGGATACCAGCAACAAGGTTACAGTCATATAGTCATAAGTGGAAGGAGATGGGTGATGGGAACGATGAGAAGATTAATAGTAGTGCAGACTAAGTAACTAGTTTGACAGTGTTGAGGGAATTATTTGTTTAGCGGAGTGATGGCGTTCGGGAAAAAACTGTTCTTGTGTGTAGTTGTTCTGGTATGCAGTGCTCAATAGCATCTTTTTGAGGGTAGGAGTTGAAACAATTTATGTCCAGGATGTGAGGGGTCTGTAAACAGCCCTCTTTTTGACTCGTGCAGCATACAGGTCCTTAGTGGAAGGGAGGTTGGTAGCAACTGTTTTTTCTGCACTTCTAATTATCCTCTGAAGTCTGTGTCTGTCTTGTTGGGTTGCAGAACCAAACCAGACAGTTATAGAGGTGCAGATGACAGACTCAATAATTCCTCTGTAGAAAAAAAAAAGATGACTGTATAGAAGAAGGAAAGGAAGAAAAGTGAAATCCTAAATAAAAATACTCTCCCCAAAGAGCCACTGTCAGAACTCTCTTCTATTCATATTTTTGCATACTTTATTCAACTTGTTTTTGACAAATAAGAGGACTTATCTGTCAAATGGTGGCACCGTGTGTGTGTGTGTGTGTGTGTGTGTAAAAAACAATTTCTGACAGAGACTTGGTGAAAGATCCATCTTTCTACTGTGCTGTGATTGGTGGGTGTTTTTCACACTGTCTACTGATAAACTAAAGGTCTACTGAACCAGTCACTTTGTTATCACACACTGCACGCTATTCGGCAATGACTTGGAATAAAGATAGGATAAGGATTGGCACCAGGGACAGCGAATTTTATGCAGATATTGTTTTTTCGGCAACTCAAGGATAGGTCAATAACTCTTTAATTGTATAGTGAGAAAAGGCTCTGAGGCTAGGAATACAACTTTTTATAACGAGTAATTTGCTGGTCACAGATGAGCAACCCATTCCTACAAGAGGTAATCACTCTAACAGGCAAGATTCAAACAAGCAGGTCAAACTCTTCCAAAAACTGTAGATATCAAATCCACGTATGAGAATCTGACTAGAAAAATGGCCTTTAATTTAATTTGGCCATTTAATGGCCAAAGTGGCAGTCTAGGTCATAATTAAAATTTGTTTCAAAGTATCTAGCCAATGCAATACCAAGGCTTCTGTGGAATTTGCTGGGTCAGATCTCCAAAGGTCCCCCAAAACTTGAAAAAGCAGCATGGGTGGACTGAAGATACAGTAGGAAAGGAGAATAGTTACTTTTTTGTCTTTATTATAGCAAAAAGGTATCCTTTATAATGCACTCTTAATCAAGCCTGAGATTAGTTTTCCTCTTCCCATATTCTTGTCATCTACCAGTTTGCTTCATTGCCTACAGCCATGGTTATATCAAGAGGCTGAATAAGCTCTGCACATAAGGAGAGAAAGTTCAAGAGTCATCCTGCCACCTGTTCAGTTTATCCCTGTATTCCAGAGGGCAATATAAGATCTTTGACAAGGACATCTCCCATAGTAGCCAGAAAATCCCTTAAAGGTCTTTAGAACCCGTTGGAATCCACTCGCCCCTAGAGGTAGATTATGCTACATCCCAGCCGTATGTTACAATGAACCTGTCAGCCTCAGCTTGGCCTGCTTCAGATGCCATAAGAAACGGGGGGGAGGGAATAGTTATGGAGCATAGGGGGGGAAGGAGCAGGAGATGGTTTTTTTTTTCTTGTAGGCTGTGTCTTCATGAGAAACGAAATTAGATCTTCAAAGAGGGACGGCTGACCAACTGCCTACATTCCTGATGAATGACGCTGCCAGACGTGTTGCCACCTGACCTTTGGAAGACCTTTGGATTGGCTGATGATTTATGAACACGAGGGGGGGAGAAGCTTAGTAGATGCATTTTGCGCGTTTTGCTCACTTCCAGCTTTACCTGGGTTGCTATCATTTCATATTCAGTAAAAGTACTAAATTCTTCAAAATGCTTGAGTTTGGGGTTTTCTTTCCTGGATACTGAAGGAAGCATACTTGACAGAACCGTCAACAAGGAAAAAACATGAGAAAGATAAGATAAAAATAAAATAAAGGAATCTCTTAGATCTTGGAAGGAGAGAAGACAAATGTCAAAACAACTACTGCGTAATAGTTGTAAAGAAATTAATTGAATATATATGGATTTTCTAAACAACTTCAACATCAACGTATTTTCTTTTTATCTCACTTTCAACATTTACCCATACTGAGCCTCAGTTGCAGATATCTGAAGACCTAGTGGCCCTTGGATTGCAAGGTTAGGGCCTGCCAAGCCTGTTCCTCCAAATCAAAGTTTGACTGCTCTGAGCAGCCCATAACAGTGATCATGAATCAAGTTCCTCTTCACATCTATTGAAGGTATGAAGCCAGGAATACATGGGACATTGGGGCATTGTGGACATCAATCTGTGTCCCCACTCACCTATGATCTTTCACTTCTCATGAATTCAGGCAAACACCTGAATGTGTGTACAACCATGGCCAGTAAATCAGTTTATGTAAAATGTTAATTTGAAAACCCAGAGTATAATTCATGTGAGAAGAGAGGTGGGAATGGGAGGATAATATGAGAAATGGAGGCTTATTAGTATACAGCCATATATAGTAAATGGCACGGATAAAGGGAATTTTTTTCTATATAAATCTTTCCAGTAAACTGTTTCCCAAGAGGGAAGAAATGACTATGAATCCGGTTCTAAGATCAAGAAGGCACTGACAGGCACAGAAAAATTTCAGAGCTGAAAATATTAGGCTACCACAGAGTTTTATCCAATGAAAGCCTTTCAGTCATAGGCATCCATTAAGATAACAGATAGACCTTTAATCCGTATGAATCCTGAAATGAAAATTGACCTTAATAATGACAGGTGGATGCATGTAGAGCGGTGAGGAAGAAACGTTGACAGTAATCCAGTCATATTCATTCTAATAAAAAGGCTTCTCTTTTGGAAGGCTTGAAGTAAGACTAAATTTGCTTTCTTAAAATTCCCCAAATACATAAACATGCTTTTTTTCCTGGCCTGCTATGCATCGTGTCTTGCTCCATAAGTCTGCTTTCTCATGTAGGCCTCTCACATGGGAATGAATTTGGCTGTTTGGCTGTTGCACAAGAGTGAAATATGGACTTTATTTATTTATTTATTTATTTATTTATTTATTTATTTATTTATTTATTTATTTATTTATTTATTTATTTGATTTATATGCCGCCCTTCTCCGGAGACTCTGGGCGGCTTACAATGCACTAAGCAATAGCCTTCATTCTTTTGTATATTTATACAAAGTCAGCTTATTGCCCCCACAACTGGGTCCTCAATTTACCTACCTTAGAAAGGATGGAAGGCTAAGTCAACCTTGAGCCTTGGCGAGATTCGAACCTTCAGTAATTGCAGGCAGCTGTTCTTAATAACAGGGTGCTTTAGACCACTGTACTACCAAGGCTCTTAGATGCAAGGCATTATAAACATAGCTGTAGATAACAAATCTGCAGTTTCAGGATGGCAGAAATGGCTCTTATGAAAATGAGCCTTTAAATTGAGAGAAAATGTTTCATTTGAGGGAAGGCATGAAAATGGCATTTATCATGGATGGATATTTAGACAACATTCTTAGTTTTTTCAAGCATACTAGAAAATTAGCTCATGATTTCTCTCTGACATAAAATATTGGCTTTCTGATCTGCATAACTGTAATTATATTTGTTGGCACATTTCATTGGAAAAATATTGGGAACAACAGTCTGGCTTCCTCATCCTGCTCCCCAACTCTATGAGTATTTAAGTTGAGAAGCTGCTTTTCATCCTGACCTCTTGTCAACAAGGCCAAAATGGTTTGCCAGCTGGCATTTTCATAGTATTTGAGAAATGCCAATTACTGGTAAAAGTAACAGCAATGCAGCTGTTGCAAGTAGCCTCAGCACATTTACTAAATTCTGCAGACTTGTTTTTTTTAAAAAAAAAAACATGCATAGAGACATGCTTAGGATTTGCTCATTGATATTCCACAGACTTCCCCCCCACACACACAAAAAAGGCAGTTTTTTTTTTTAATTTGAGGGAAAATTTTTATAAAATGTTTTATAGATGGCATTTAGACCCCCAAAAATTGTCGTTGTATATACCCTAATGTTCAGCCAAAATGTTGGAGATGTGATTGTTTAGATGCTACATATTATCATGTTTGGTGGACCTGTGGGAAAGTTAAGGCTTTTGGGATAAAAATTTGGTGGGTCATGCACAATGTTTTGAAGAAAAAAATTCAATTTTCTCCACAATTGTTTTTATTGGGTATAGTTAAGGGTTTTACATTGGGTGAAACAAAATTGATATTGTACATGATAACAGCAGCGAGATTGTTGATAGGTAAATACTGGAAAAATGAAGCTTTGCCCACGATCGAGGAATGGACTTTGAAGATGGCCAGTTTTGCAGAGATGGCGAAGATTTCAGCATATTTAAAAGATTGTTCACAAGAGACTTATGAATGGGAATGGAAAAAGTGGATAGATTATGTTCAGAACAAATATCAAACTAGGAAGTATCAAATAGCTTTTATTTGAAAATGTTATATTATATTATATTAAGATAGAAATATTTTAATGTAATGAAGATGAAAATTTATAAGCGGGAGGGAGGGGTTCAAGTTTTATATAAGTTTTATATAAAGGAGGGGTTTTTTTTCTTTTTTCTTTTACTTGATATGAGTATACTGTGCGGAAGTCCGGGGGAAGGGGAGGGTTAGGGTGGGTTAGGGAGGTTGGGAAGTTTGGGGTGGGTGGAGGGGGGCGGAAAAGGGGTGAAAATGTAATTGTAAAACTCTTGCAATAAAAAAAAGGCAGTTTTCCTTATGCTGTGGGCAGCAATCAGTTGGAGACATAAAATCATATCAGAAAGCTAGTATAGTCAGAATGATACAGATATGGAATCTCTTAATAACTTAGCTGAAAAATGTGGGGCTACACTGTAAGGATTGTTATATGATAATTTGTTTCATAGCTACATCCTCTAGGTGAATAAATTCTTAAGTATTTGGGGAGCTATTCAAATTGAGGTTTTGAGTGTTTTGCAGCTATTACTAGGTAACCTTTCATGAATATTATCTGTACTTAGAACCTAAGATATCTTACAAACTGCATATTTCTTAATTTATGGAAAGCATAATTAATCTCCAGTGAAGACTTTCAGCTGTGTAAAGCTGTATGTTCTATTTTTTAATGTCCTATTTTTTCCCTTTAAGGGGCTCTCAAGTAATTCACAATTAAATAATATAGTGAAAATTTTAACATTAAAACAAACCTATAAAATAACTGGCAAATATAATCCATTAAAATAAAACAAACTGTTATAGAATGCCTATCATAAATGAAGAACAAGAGAATAGCTGAATCAAAAACATTAATGATAAAACTGTTTTAATGGTCCTTTTGGAATCCCCTGAAATAGAATCTGTTGTTGCAAACCTTATAAAAGGATGCCACTAAACATTGAATTCAGAAGTTTTTCTAAGCTTCTGTTTTCTTGTAGGATTTTCTACAAATGCTTCTCTCCACAAAACCACAGAGCAGAATTATTTATCATTACAGTTGTACTTGCCTTAATTTCACAACTCAGAGCACTCCCCCCCCACAATAAAAATTGGATATAAGAACTCAGTATTGAAGTTCAAAAATTCACAGAAATAGTGACTGCAGCCATGAAATACAGAGATTGGGAGAAATACTATGACAGATCTCGAAATAATACTGAAATGCAGAGAAATCAGACTGATAAAGGAACATGTTGTCAAAACCAAGATTTTCTCAGTTGTACTATCAGAAAGCTGAGAAAGCTGTGGTATCAGAAAGGCTTAATCAAAATAAGTGATGCCTCTGAATTGTGTTAGAAAAATGGCTGAGAATATCTTGGACTGCAAGAAGGACTAATCATTTGATTCTAGATGAAATCAAACCATTAGAAAAAGTACTAATAATAAAATCCAAACTAGATATTTTGTACATCATGAGAAGGCAAGAATAATTGGACACAACCCTCATAAAAATCAATGTTTCAGCATATCCTTTAAGTCAGTATACAACTACCTGTGTTAACTAAAAGCCTGGCTGATTCACTGAACCAAGCCAAAAAAGACATTGAGTCCGGGAAGGCTTTAAAAGCTCTTTATTTCTGTACAGGAGCAAAGAGGATACCTCCGTGATCTCTTAATCAAGAGGGGCAGTTTAGTATTATTTGTGCATAACTTTTATATCCTTTTAAAATAAGGAAAATTAATGCAAACTCACAAATCTAACATTTGTGTCCAAGCTTTGTCTATCCCATTATATTCTTAGCATATAACATGTTTTCTTCATTATAATACTGAGGGGCGGCTTTTTTAAATATTATAATGAAGCAAAGAGTGTAAAAATTCACAAAAAGTTCACAACTTTGGATTCAACTAGTATGTTCTGGTTACTGTATTCCTTCTCTTATCATACAGGTGTGCAGGTAAGTATTTACAAACCCTTCCTTCCTCCTTTCTGAAGACCAGAAGTATTGCTACTCCTGAATTGGTCCCTGTAGTTTTCTTGGGAAGATTTTCAGAAGTGGTTTGTCATTGCCTTCCACCAAGGTCTCAGAAAGAGTGACTGACTCAAAGTCATGCAGCTGGCTTCATGCCTCAGACAAGACTAGAACTCTTCTGTCTTGTGGTTTCTAGCCTGGTACATAATGTAATCCAGTCATGACCAAGCATATGCTTTCAAGAACTCAAAGAAATTGTATTAATACAAAATTCCGACAAAATAATGCCCATGGAATCATGAAAAGTCAAAAGCAACTGAGCTACTGAGGAACTTCCAATCAAGGTGTTCCAATGTTTTTAGAAAGTCAAAAAAGTTGCCTAAGCAATATCATTAATAAGGGGATAGCTTTGCAGAAGATAAAAGTTTTACTAAATGCTTTTTCTGATTGTTCTTCTTCAAGTCCGCATTGCTGTTATAACTGCTCGTTGTTTTTTGGTTGTATTTTCTATTGAGAGAGTAGAAAAAAATTGTTCAGTAAGAGAGAAATCATAGGATATTTTCTGTCTTTTATGTTTGCATTAAATGCTTTTTCAGACATTTGAGAAGTCAGCAAAGCAACTTTGTATTACCTCTCTCCAATTCTGCCTTATGAGAAAATGTGACAAGGTAAACACACATCTGAGTCACAAATTTATATATTTTTAATATCTTTTAAAACTATGAAAGGCCAGAAAATGTCAGACATCCCTCTGAAAATGCATTCTCTGTAAAATATTTAAATATCAGTTTAAAATATATAATATGCTAACTGAAATTATTAAAGTAAACTTAGATTGTGGTTTATTATATATTATTTACTGCCATAACTTGAAAGATAGAGATCAGTCCACACTTATAATCAGTCCCAGTCCAACATCTTAATTATTCCTCACTGACTTTGAAATTCTAGTTTAAAAATTAGTACAATGCATGAATCTAGTAATGTTAAATCCCTCAGAGTTGTCTAACCATGAGAAGGGCGGCAAATAAATTTGATGAATGAATGACTTATTCAAGAAGTCCTAATTTTAAAAAGTGTGGCATAGCATGAAAAGTAAACGCCCTGAAATGTTTGCATTCAGCACACAAATATCACAAGGCAAATTTATTTATTGGGGTCCCCACTTCATACCTGCCCCATTTTCTGTTCTCCAAAACAGATTTAATTAAAGAAAACAGCCCATGACTGAACATTTCAGCATTTAAAAATTGCTCTATTATTTATTACTCTTTTCTCTAAATCCAAGACGTCTACCACAGCATAGCTTTCAAAAGTATTAATTGCAGTAGCAAATTGAACTCTTTATATTCCTTCTTATCAGTTGATTCTTGAGAGGAAGTGTGTGTAATTATTCAGACAGTAAATTATTAGGAGGAATATAGAAAGAAAGTCAACTGTCAGCCACAATCAGTTTGGAGAACAGAAATTACATGAGTTTCTGGAAATTATCAAGACTGAAAATGGACACTACAAAACTGCCAAAATGAATTGTTGCCACTGTCACAGTGAAGCCAATTATGGAATTTTCTAAAAGTTCTTGAAAAAGCCCTCTCACTTGTTCACATTTAATATAATATGGCTGCCAATTGCCCCTACAAACTTATTTAGTCCTTGATTTGGAACATCACATAATAAAAGCAATATTGTTAAAGTTTACTACCAGCTACCCAACAAAGGAGAAGATAGAGATAGTACTTCTCAAAAACAAATTGGATATCGTCTAAAGTGGCATGAAATAATATTGTTGGGGATTTATTATTATTATTATTATTATTATTATTATTATTTATTAAATTTTTATACTGCCCCCTCTCCCGAAGGACTCGGGGCGGTGAACAGCCAGAATTAAAAACACACAATACAAATATTAAAATACATTAAAACAAAATTAAATTATCTTAGGCTTCTCCAATTTAAAACCCCGTTACCCATAAAATTCACCCAATTAAAATTTTTTAACCCAGCCCGGCTTGCTGAAATAAAAATGTCTTCAGGGCCCGGCGGAAGGTCCGGAGGTCCGGAATTAGTCGTATCCCTGGGGGTAGCTCATTCCAGAGGGCGGGTGCCCCCACAGAGAAGGCTCTTCCCTGGGGGGTCGCCAGCCGACATTGCCTGACAGACGGCACCCTGAGGAGACCCTCTCTGTGGGAGCGTGTTGGCCGGTGGGAGGTTATCGGAGGCAGAAGGTGGTCTCGTAAATAACTGGGTCCTAAGCCATGGAGCGCTTTGAAAATGAGAACCAACACCTTGAAGCGCACTCGGAAGACCACTGGAAGCCAATGCAGCTTGTGCAGGAGAGATGTCACGTGGGAGCGCCATGTCGCCGCCATAAGTACCCGCGCGGCCGCATTCTGCACCAGTTGGAGCCTCCATGCTCCTCAAGGGGAGCCCCATGTAGAGAGCGTTGCAGTAGTCGAGGCGGGAAGTAACGAGGGCATGAGTGACCGTGCATAGGGAGTCCCAATCCAGAAAGGGGCGCAACTGGCGTATCAGGCGAACCTGATAGAAAGCCCCCCTGGCCACGGCCGTCATATACTCTTCTAAAGACAGCCGTGCGTCCAGGAGGACACCCAAGTTACGCGCCCTCTCCGTGGGGGCCAATGTCTCGCCCCCGATAGTCAGCGATGGCACCAGCTGACTATATCGGGACGCCGGCAGCCACAGCCACTCAGTCTTGGAGGGATTGAGTCAGAGCCTGTTCCTCCCCATCCAGACCCGCACCGCCTCCAGGCACCGGGACATCACTTCAAGGGCATCGTTGGGGTGGTCTGGGGTGGAGATGTACAGCTGGGTGTCATCAGCGTACAGATGGCACTGCACCCCAAAACCACGGATGATCTCACCCAGCGGCTTCACATAAATGTTGAACAGGAGAGGCGAGAGGACCAACCCTTGTGGCACCCCACAAACCAAGTGCCTTGAGGTCGACCTCTGCCCTCCAGCCAACACAGACTGCGACCGGTCAGAGAAATAGGAGGAGAACCACCATAAAACAGTGCCTCCCACTCCCAACCCCTCCAACCGGCGCAGCATGATACCATGGTCGATGGTATCAAAAGCCGCTGAGAGGTCTAATAGGACCAGAACAGAGGAGCAACCTCTGTCCCGAGCCCTCCAGAGATCATCAACCAACGCGACCAATGCCGTTTCCATGCTGTACCCGGGCCTGAAGCCGGACTGGAACGGATCTAGATAGACGGTTTCATCCAGGTACTGCGGGAGCTGTCGCGCAACCACACTCTCAACAACCTTCGCCAAGAAGGTTGTTATTTTGTTTTTTAATTATATATTTATTAGGAATGAAATATTTAAGGACTGATCTCTCTAGGAAATTCCGGACTCTTTTTCATGAGTAATCTGCGGAGAGGAATAACTGCCTGTTTCAGATAACCCATAATCTCATATTCCAAAAATTCTTTATTAAAATAGAGCTAGTATGTAAACTGAATTATGGGGCTAAAGATATTGTCATGATTCTGCTCATTTTGCAACTAATGCCTATTCTTGCTTTGCAGTGTTTTCAGACAACAAACACTTCCAATGACTGGTGCATACATTTCCTAGTAGGAAGCAATTGCTGTCTTATTTTTTAAAAAATGCCTTCAGAAGGCTTTTGCTAGCAGCTTGTTTATAAAAAAGCCAAACAAAAAACAAACGAACAGTAGGAATACGCACAAATTTGTAGTATTTTTATCTCTGTTCTAAATATCGAAATATTCTGAATATCGAAAAATATTAATTATAAAATCTACTACTACTCTCTCCATGAATCTCACTAAGGCTTCAGAAGATGAAGAGACGGATGTTTAGCCTAGTGCCAGACTCTGCAGGTTCCCTAGTTTTAGTAAAAACTGCAGTCTTAAAACTTGGAGTTCTGCAGACAGTCATTGTTGATAATAAAGATGGACTGTGGTCTGAATCAATAAAAAAAAAATTCTCATGCTGCTGGACCAGCTTCCCAAGAAAACATATAGAGCTGTTAGTTTAATTAAAAAGACATCTGTGTCTCAATCTTGGAATGTAGCAGTGAACAAGGCACACACAAAACTCCTTCTTTGAAGTTCTACAAAGTACCCCATAACATTCTGATTAGTAAGCCAGTTAAATGTGGATTGAAAGACATATTTATTATATGCAGGCACAGCTGGCTTGAAAAGTGTATTCAAAGAGAGCTCATCAGTGTGGATGAATTATCAAATGTGTGTTGCAAGGGTCAGCTTGGTGTTTTTCAGTATTTTTATTAATGACTTGAATGTAGTGGTAGAGGAAATTCTTCTAAGATCAGTGTATATCATTAATTTGGATAGAGTAGCTAATACCTAGCAAGACAGAGATAAAGTTCAACATGGGTTTGGTAGTTTAGTGAATTGAACTGAGCAGAATGAAATTTAACAGACACAAACTGCAATATTTTTTTTTACTTAAGAAACAGAAATAAAATAGCAAGTTAGGGTGGAGGTATCTGGCTTGATTGTAGTACTTATGAAAAGGAACAAGGCGTTTGACCAAGTCAATTGGAATTTTATGACCCAACAAATTAAAAATATGAAATTTGGTGAGAAATTCGAAGAATTAATTTTGTCAATTTATACTAAACAAAAGGTAAGAATACTAATTAACGGAGAAGCAACAAATTCTTTTGAAAAAGGTAGGGGAGTAAGGCAGGGGTGTCATCTCTCGTCACTATTATTTATATTAACTCTAGAAAATCTGCTTCGGAAAATTAGAGCAAATGGAGATCTAAGGGGGCTTAAAATAAAAGGAGAAGAATACAAGGTCCAAGCTTTCGCAGACGACCTTGTGTTCTTCTTAGAAGATCCACTTTCAACAGAACCCAATCTAATGAAGGAAATTGAAAAATTTGTAAAGGTTTGAATTCGCAGGTTTGAAAATTAATAAGGATAAAACTAAAATATTAACCAAAAACCTAACAACGAAACAAATAAAGGAATTAGAGAAACAATCTGGGCTAAAAGTAGTTAAGAAAATTAAATATTTAGGAATAAACCTGACAAATAAGAATATGGATATAAAGGGAAACAATTACGATGGAATGATACATCAAATTGAAAACGATTTAGAAAGATGGGGAAAGTTAAATATTTCATTTTTAGGAAGGATAGCGGCTCTGAAGATGAACATCTTGCCTAGACTCCTCTATCTATTCCAGACTATCCCAGTGAAATTGGAGAAAAAATTCTTTATTAACTTAAATAAAATTACGTCTAAATTTTTATGGGAGGGCAAAAAACCGAGGATAAGCTTGAGCACACTACAGGATGATAAACTTAGAGGAGGTTTTGGTTTCCCGGCATGGGAGAAATACTATAAGACAGCAGGCCTGATATGGATAAAAGAGTGGGTTAACCTAGATAATCAACGATTATTAAAACTTGAAGGCCATGATTTAATGATGGGGTGGCACGCCTTCCTGTGGAATTCCGGGAACAAGACGTACCAACATTTTAATAATCATATAATTAGGAGAGCATTAATTGACATCTGGTTGGAGACAAAGAAAAAATGTTACACAAAGGTCTCTGGGTGGTTTTCCACAGTGGAGGTGGCTATGCACCCCAATACTATAAATTATCATAGAATTATATGGTATAGGGATCTATTAGATTCAAATGGACTATTAAGAACATGCCAGGACCTCAGAGATGCGGGAATGGAATTGGATTGGTGGCCCTACCTTCAAGTACAAAATAGATATAGGAAAGACAGGGACGAAAGAGGAATTGATGTGAATCCTAATAGGCTAGACAAATTTCTGGAAGTGAAAGAAGGGAAATTAATATCCAACATATATAAATACTTATTTGAAATTGACTTAAATGAAAATATAATTAAAGGACAAATAATTGCCTGGACTAGAAATATAGGTAAAAATATTCAACTAGAAGAATGGAAAAGGATTTGGGAAAACAACATCAAAATAACGAAATCAGTAACCTACAAGGAAAACCAATACAAAATGTGGTATAAGTGGCACCTTGCCCCCACGAGGCTAGCACAAATGTACCCTAATTTGGATCCGAATTGTTGGAAATGTAAACAGGCCCGAGGAACTTATTATCATGTATGGTGGCTATGTCCCAAAATTAAGGTATTCTGGGGGGAAATCAGAATTTGGATATCACAAATTACAGGAGAAGAAATAGAATTAGACCCAGAGATTTTTTTATTAGGAATATATAAACAAAATATCAGAAAAGAAATGACATATTTGATACATCATATAATTACGGTGGCCAGAATAGCAATTGCACAAGTTTGGATGACCGATCATTTGCCAACTGATCAGCAGATAATACAAAAAATATATGCATGTGAGGAATCAGATCAACTAACACTGAAATTAAAGGATAAGGAAAGCTCAAAGTATTTTAAGGTATGGGACAAGTGGTATGATTGGATTAAGCGAAAAGAAAGTGGATAAGGATATACGTAGAAAACCATATAGATAATCTTAATGAGTACTAAATTTTACCTTTCTTTAATAGTGAATTTTAAATTGAGAACTGATAATTGAGAGGGTATTTCCATGCTTACTTCATATAAATACCAGCAACGACTTCACGGTCAGGAAAATGAATATGGGACTAGGTTAAGAAATATATAATGTCTAGAGAAGAAGAATATATATAGATATGTGAAAGAATAGAAATGAAATGTCAAATATATGATATGATCTATGTATATGAATATCTTATTATTGTTTTAATTGTTTTTATAATTGTTTGATAATTTAATAAAGTTGTTTTAAATTTAAAAAAAAAAGAAAGAAAAGGAACATGGGCTACTGACTGGCCATCAGCAGTGTGGCCTGGGAGAAAAAATGGCAAAAGTTAAATTTAAGACTGATTTAATAAAAGTTTCAAAATCAAAGAAAGTAGTAATTTCCATTCTATTCTACATTGGTTAAATCCTTCCTTAAGCATTGTGTAAAATAGAAATTACCTCCTTTAAACAATGTATTTGTTCAAAATTTAAAAGTAAGAATGTGCAATGTGATTTATTTGAATAAAGTTTTCTTGAATATAAATTATGTCAGTCTTCTTTTAATTTATAAATGGTACTGTAGGAAGTTAGCACCCACCCCTTTCCTGGAAGAGTGAAATATTTTAGGAAATATGAAAAAGGCAGAATATTATATTTCCCTGGATGAGAAATGGATAAGCATGTTTTGAAGCAGCTCCCATCTTCCTGCCCCCACCCTTTGTCAATGGGCCATTAAGGCCTGGGCCAGTCTATTCTACATAACAAAGATCTACCTCCTTCAGACAGAGCCATAGTAGGAATTGCCAAAGATCCAACAAAGATAGGATTAGCCCTCTACACAATAGCAGCAGAAACTCACCACATGTGACCTGGGAAGCACATGTGACCATCAGCCAGCAAGGCTAGCTAAGATCCCCACCCCCTGGGAGTCTGACAACCAATCAGGATACTTTTTTGGGGCCCCAAGAAATGCAAAGCCAGAAAGAGCATAAAAACCCGTGGACTCACTGTATTCCGCCCTTTTCTGTTCAGGAACTCGAGCCATGTGATCCTGTCCACCATTAAACCATCTTTCCAAGAAGTCTCCATGTTTCCAGTGTCTTTTTCCCCACTTGGAGCAGAACCTAGAAGGAGATTTCTTCCAACAATACCTTTAATTAAATTACATTTCAACTCTTGCCATCTTCAGGCAGCAAGGGAAAGAATGAAATTTGGTGAGTTTTTTGTATGCTATCATTTCTTAGAATAATATAACTTAGTGTAGGAATTCTAAAAAAAAACCGTACCTGTTGATAATACTAATGACCACAATCAACCCAAAATCATGGTTTGGTGCAAAATGCATAGAAGCTTGAAAAAGGGCTAATGTAACCTGCATAAATCCAGCAGTCTAATGACAATAGCACACAACCTACTTAGCCAGGAGCAATGTTATAAGCAGCTAATTAAGCAAAAGAAAACAGAGATAAAAGCAGTTATAGCTTTGTTACAACAAAGAACCCAATCTTTTTTAGGTGCATCACGACAGGACACCCTAGTAATGGTCCACTTCATCTGAAGAACTACATATTGAGAGAAGTCTGGGAAAAACATTTCAGCTCATGGCCCAGCATGCTCCATCAACCCTGAGATAACTAAAAGTAAAGCTGTATGATGTGTGTCCTTTTTTACATCTCATCAACAAATATGGACGCATTTCAATGACTGGGAACTTGCTTATCCCTATGTCAATGTATAAGAAGGACTGACTCTGCTGAACCCATTAGCTTCTTCAATATTTTCAGTAAACTCTATGGGAGACACCTGCAATGAAAATTTGGAAACTGGCTGAAACAGGAAGATCTGCTTGCAGAACAAGCTGACCATGAATGATCAGTACCACATACAAAATCACAAAATCACTTTGTAGAATATGTATCTCTCTCCTCTCAACTTTTACTGATTTTAAAGCAGCACTGTATTCCCTTTCCCAGACTAAGCTGGGACCAGCTGAAAAATAACTTGGACTTAATATCATTATGCTATTTGGCATAATAGAGGTTATTCAATATCCCACTCTAGGGCTCAAAAAGCAGTACTGGCCCTAAGTCACCCTACCAGCTTCTATATCTAAGGGCGGGCAAAAACCTGGTTATCACCACTGCTTATTTATTTATTTAAGAAAATTTATATGGCTGTCCAACTTACTCTTGGTTACTCCGGGTGGTTTACAAGGATAAAACTGCAATACAAAAAACAATAACTTCCCCAGCAAGAAGAATCAAATGAGCCACTTGATGAGCTCCATATCACTCAAGGGGTCCCCAGGCCCATTAGCAGAACCATGTCTTCAGGGCCTTGTGCAAGAGTGTCAAAGTATCTCTGTAGGGATGATGTTCCACTGGGAAGGAGCCACTACAGAGAAGGCCTTTCTTCTTGATCCTGCTAGACATATTTCCTTAGGAGAGGGAAACCATAGCATTTCTTGCCTTTCCACTCTAGTGGGTCATGTAGATATGACTTGTACAAGATAGTCCTTCAAATAATCTTGTGTTGTGGCCTATTGGCCACCAGCCCCTTTGGCAGCTGAATCAGATGAGGAGGCAACGTCGGAGTCAGGGCCAGCATCAAGGCAGTCTGAGAACTCCGAGTGGGAAGAGGGAATGGAACTGTTAGGCTGATGGATCTAGCCCAAATAACTCCAGACACACTGTAGTATTTCTAATAGCTTATTTATTAAATATTCAAATATAGAATTAGCTTACTTTTACATCTGTATCTGACCTATGTCCTTTCCTTACAGATGTGGAACTGGAACTGCTGGATGACCACGTGGGAGAGGCCTTTTGTACTCAGAGGGAGGAGCTTTGAGGTAACGTGGGACTGTGGGGATAATGGGTTGTGTGGTTGGGTTAACCCTTGCAGGGTGGTATGGGATAGATATACAAGCAAGTTAGACATTTCATCTGCCAAAACCCCCTCTAAATGTCTAACTGGTGACATATTTATGATACCCATATATACATATATATCTACATACAAATACACATGCAATTTACATATATACACATACTTTTGACGTGAGATATGCATGCTGTTTGTGTGGCAATGGTTTTGTGAATATGTCTGCTGTTTGCTCCTCTGTGTCACAATGTATAGCCTTAATGAACCCGATATCTGAGAATTGCCTAATATGCTTATACTTTATGTCTATGTGTCGTGACCTTTGACCCACGGCGTCGGCTTTTGATATCTTGATGGCCGCCTTATTGTCCTTGTGAATGATTATGGGTTATGACGGTTCTGTCCAGATGTTGTTGAGTAAATCATCGAACCAAATTAGGTTATTGGCAGCTTTAGACATACAAACAAATTCTGCCTCAGTGGTGGAGGTTGCTAGTTTTTGTTTACCTGTGTACCAATGTATTGGGCTGTCATTAAGGAAGAAGATGTAACCAGAAGTGCTTTTCCTGCTCTTGATGTCTCCCGCCCAATCGGCATCTGCATAACAAGGGTTGGGTTCAAGGCACAAGTGGGCATCAATACTGTATTTTAAATATCTGAGTATTCTTTTAATGGCATTCCAGTGGAAGGTTGAAGGTTGGCTGACGTGCCTGGATAATAGGTTGACTGCTAAGGCAATGTCCGGCCTTGTCCAATTGGCTATGTACAGTAGTGAGCCTATGGTGGACCTGTACAATCTGTTATCTGTGAAAGGTTCCGTATCGTTATACAAGTTTTTTAAGAAGTCTGGTTGCATGGGAGTTTCACTTGGTTTGGCTTCTGACATGTTGCACTTTTGCAGTAGTTCTGTGATTTTTTCTTTTTGGGAGAGTCGGAAACCTTTGTCTGTTTCGGTTACCTGGACTCCTAAATACTTGTCTATTGTTCCCAGTGACTTCAATGAAAAGTGTTTTCTTAGTTCAGTCTTAGCTAATTTGCTGCTGGAAGTCACCAGGTGAGAAGCTCGTGGCCGCGGCTCCTGGGTCTAGGCCCAGGCCTGCCAGGGGAGGGTCGGACTCACCCCTGGAGTACCTGGACTGGTGTTGGATGTCCGGAGCTGCTCCTGGATGACCGGGTCTTCCTTGGACGCCGGCGGGAAGCTCAGGAACTCTGCAGTTTCTGGGCGAAGTCTCCAGGAGTCCGGCGGCTCGGCAGCGGATCCACAGGCATTGGTCGCGAAGCGAGCTGGGAAGCCCGGTGGAGGTCACAGGGTAGGTGAGTACCCGGTTTGTTCTTCTTCCCTTGGGTCTCGAGCTGGTAGCAGGTAGTGCGGCGTATTTGGGGTTCATTGTGGGACCAGTGTGGTTTCCGCCATCGATCGGTGGTCGTTGCTGGCGAGAGTCGTCTCCCTTGGATGGGATGAGTTCAATGTTTCATTGTCGGGGGTCGCTCTGTTAGCTCTCTGGATCTCTGGAGTCTCTTCGCAGTTTGCGGTTGGCACGGGAGGCTTGAAAGCAGAGCCGAACGCTGCCGCTAGAGTTTCAATGGCTTTTTCTATCTTGAGCTCGGTAGGCGAGCTCCTGGTGTTTTGGATTTGTTCTTCATTGTCATTTTTGGAATACCCTCCATTTGTTTTGGGGTTCTTGCTAGTTCATGCCACTGGATTCAAATCCAGGCTTCTCATTGGTTGCTGGCCATTCAAAGATGGCCACCGGGAAGAAGGCGCGAAAATGGATTCGGCTAGGTCTGGGGCGTCTGGTTGAAAGAGCCCCTCCCCTTACCGGAGTGGTGGTCTTTTGGACTTGTTCCTGGACTTCCATCGCTGCTCCACAGTTCTCTAGAAGGCTTTGGAGTTTCGCGATGAGCTCTTCATTGCTGGCAGGCGCGTCCATCATTTTTAATATGGATCGCCTGAGTTCATCTCTTTCTTGCAAAGCGTCCCTTTTTTGATTGCTTGCCATTTCCTGTTGTCTCTCATCCCTGGGTAGTGAGTCCAGATCGATGTCCTGCTCACTCTCAGTTGGTGTGGTTCTTGATATGGCACCTCTGGGCGTCAGTTGTGCAGCCATTTGCCTAGTAAAAGCTCTGGTGTTTATTCTATTCTTCTTTGCAGAATAAGCAGCTTGTTCAGTCATTATTCAGAGTTATGGGCAACCATCCTCTGCTACCATTCTGTTAGGTTGATGGATCTAGCCCAAATAACTCCAGACACAATGTAGTATTTCTAATAGCTTATTTATTAAATATTCAAATATAGAATTAGCTTACTTTTACATCTGTATCTGACCTATGTCCTTTCTTTACAGATGTGGAACTGGAACTGCTGGATGACCACGTGAGAGAGGCCTTTTGTACTCAGAGGGAGGAGCTTTGAGGTAAGATGGGACTATGGGGATAATGGGTTGTGTGGTTGGGTTAACCCTTGCAGGGTAGTATGGGATAGATATACAAGCAAGTTAGACATTTCACCTGACAGGAACAGTCAGAGATAAAGACAGAGGCAGAGCCTGGGCCGTCCATCAGCCCTCAGATGGAGAGTCAACAGCTCCCAGGTCTGGGGGTGGCTGATGAGGAAGAGGAAGAACAGCTGGGTCCAGTGCTTGATGCACGGATGTGCAGAAGGCAGAGAAGAGGAGAGTAGTGAAAATCTATGGGCTGGTCCTTGGGACAGAAGAGCCACTGCTGCTAGTGAAGCCCCACCCTAGCTCTGGGGATAAAAGGCTGGGGGCAGAGATGAATAGGTGCGGCAGACAACTATTCATCTCTCTGCCAGTCCACCACTGATAGCCTGCACTTCTGAATCCTGTCTGGAAATTTTCAGAATTCTTCTTGGAATCTGCAGCCCTTCTGAGCATATGTGTGTCTGTGTCTGCTGCTGGAAGAAAGCAAGCGGACTTTCCAGGACTTCCTTTGCAAGTGTGGAAAGAGAGAGAGAGAGAGAGACTGCTGTTGGGCCAGTTCAGTGGGAAAGGGAGCGAGCATCACTTTCCACAGGACTTAAGAGACTTCGTAGCCTGCTGTGAGAGAGCAGCTGCTGGTGCTCCTAATAAAGGGAACATTTTGTTAACTACAAAGGGCTTGTCGTATTTGGGAGCCAGGTCAGAACACTTGTCTCAAGTCATGTAGGACTTTCAAGGTGACAGCCAGCACTTTGAATTGGGCCTGGAAGCAAATTGGCAGCCAATTCAGCTCCTGCAGGAGAGGTGACACATGTACAAATCTAGGCTTGCCCCAAACCATGTGGGCTGACATCTTACCAGAATTGTATATGTGTGTTAAATAGTTACAACAGCATTGTATATTTGATGAGGGAGGGTCATAGACTAGAATACAAGGTTCTCTGGGGTATACTGACAGTCAGGAAAACTTTACCCTCAGATGTTGGTCCCCTCATTATACTGCCATTTGCATAACTGTGATTGTAGATGGGCTTTTGAAATTTCGTAGTGGTGAGTGAGCTGCCTGTTTCTTCTTTTATATGTTTTTAAATTTATTTTTGGTAGGAAGGAGAGTTACTTTAATCTGTGGTAGGGATGGGTTTTATGATGTTTTATAGTTCAGACTGTTTTTGTATGCAACTTGAATCTGGAGATATGGAGACATAAAAATATTGTTAACAATTAAATTAAATATCCATTTTAATACTGACTATATGATTTTTTTTCACTAACACTATACTGTAGTTACATATGTCTTACAAAATAGACAGCCATCAGTTACCATTTAACCAAAAACTAGGTCATTATAAAAAAAAAAATCATAGCCACTGGTAAAATGTAAAATAACAGCAAACCCACTTTAAACTTTCTTGAGGATACTTATTTTATCACCTTCTAAAAAATGTAAAGCTCACACAGTAAGATGAAATCCACACATAATTTATATATATTTAATGAAAAAATAATCTCTCATCTCATATAGTTCATTTAAAACCTTGGTATACAATCTCACTGTAAAATAATTTTTACCAAATATACATCATAAATCTGTTCTGTGGAGCTCATTTCTCTGGAGATGCTGGTACTGAATGTAATTTACTTTCTTATTGCTCTACCTGGTACTTATCACGGCTAACGCAATTGAGCCTGTAACACTAGACAAATTTAAAGGTGTAAATCTCTAGTATGCTCTATTAAAATATTTGCATCTTGCTAAACAATCTTGCTGTATGGGCTTTTTACAAATACATATTTAAGCAGTTATATAGAGATGTTAATTAGTGCATGTCTACATCTCTTATAAAAAAAGATTACAAAATAATTTTCATTAAATCATTGAGAAGCTCTGCAATTTAAATGAAAATATTCAAAAGCTCTCTGTGTAACAATGCAGCACTTAGATCAGGTCCATCTGGATTAGTAATTACTTCTCTGCAGTTATGTTTCATATTGCTACATTTGCAGGAACTATTAATGTAATATAGTTCCTGCAAATCCTATAGTAATATAGAAGGAGCATTCTCAACTTGATTTAAAATTTCTCTAGTTTCTCATAACTGTTTTGAAGTTTTTACAAACATTAACCCATATACCTCAATTGCAGTACTGCAAATTCATACCATTTGTGACATTATACATAATATAAACTATTTAGTCTATAATAATTGAGTAGTCTTACTACTCAATTATTATCAATAGTTATTTCAGGATGAGATTTATGATGTTGTATGCACATATGAAATAAATAAGCTCCTAATTTATATACCTTCCTGTACCTTGAAGTAGCAGCTGAGTGACAGGTTGATAGGATCCTAAATTTAGTTTTTATGTACCAATTTTTAATAAGAAAGAATACAGAAGTATATTCTCAATTAACACTGGTTCTCTATTTATTTTGTTTGAAAAAGATCTGAAAATACAAATCTTTGTACCACTATAACTAAACATTTTATGATATTTTCAAAGTTTCAGTTCTTCATAACCGTCCATGTGGCAAATTCGCCATAGAATAAGTTTGATGAAAACTTGTATAACATAAAAAAAAAAATCCACCAGCTTTTTGAAATTATAGAAAGAGTTTTTCTTTCTGTGTTCTGATCTTATGCATCTAATATTATACATAATTTGTGATAATTTGCATTAAAACTATGTTCTCTATTCTACCTTTTTAATTCATTAAAAGTCAGCTTCTCAATTCCTTGATATTTCATTTCATTTTCATTTTATTAAATTTGTATACCGCCCTACTCCCGAAGGACTCAGGGCGGTGAACAGCCATAAAAAAAAAACATATAAATACAAAATTTAAAATAGAATAAAACAGATTAAATAATTTGGCTGAATTTTAAAACCCCAATAATTTAAAACCAAATTTAAAATTTCCATTTAAAAAGGGGAAAAAAACTTAGGTGAGGCCAGCTTGATGAAATAAGAACGTCTTGAGCGCGCGACGGAAGATGCGCAGATCCGGGATCCTCCGTATCTCCGGGGGGAGCTCATTCCAGATAGTAGGTGCCCCCACAGAGAAGGCTCTCCCCCTGGGGGCCGCCAGTCTATATTTATTTATTTATTTATTTATTTATTTATTTATTTATTTATTTATTTATCATATTTGTATACCGCCCTACTCCCGGAGGACTCAGGGCGGTGAACAGCCAAGATAAAAATACAAAGAACATACAAAAGTTAAAAACTATTAAAAATAGATTAAATAATTTGGGCTCAAAAAACAAATTTAAGACATCCAATTTATCTAAAAACATTTAAAACCCAATTTAAAAGGGAGAGTTAGGCCAGACCAGCCTGTTGGAAGAAAAACGTTTTTAGGGCGTGGCGGAAGATACGTAAGTCTTGGATCCTCCGTATCTCCAGCGGGAGCTCGTTCCAGATGGCAGGTGCCCCCACAGAGAAGGCTCTCCCCCTGGGGGCCGCCAGTCGACATTGTTTGGCCGACGGCACCCGGAGGAGCCCCTCTCTATGGGAGCGTACTGCTTGGTGGGAGGCTATTGGTGGTAGCAGGCGGTCCCGTAAATAACCGGATCCTAAGCCATGGAGTGCTCTAAAGGTGATAACCAAAACCTTGAAGCCCGGTGGAAGACCACCGGGAACCAGTGCAGCTTGCGCAGGAGAGTCATTACATGGGAGTGCCACGTCGCTCCCATCACCACCCGCGCAACCGCACTCTGCACCAGTTGGAGCCTCTGAGTGCTCCTCAAGGGGAGCCCCATGTAGAGAGCGTTACAATAGTCCAGACGGGAGGTAACGAGGACATGAGTGACTGTGCGTAAGGAGTCCCGATCTAGAAAGGGGTGCAACTGGCGGATCAGGTGAACCTGATGAAAAATCCTCCCGGTCATGGCCGTCAGATGCTCTTCTAAAGACAGCCGTGAATCAAGGAGGACACCCAAGTTGCGAGCCCTTTCCGTGAGAGCCAATGATTCGCCCCCAATAGTCAGCGATGGCACCAGCTCACTATATTGGGAGGTCAGAAACCACAGCCACTCGGTCTTGGATGGGTTGAGCCTGAGCCTGTTTCTCCCCATCCAGATCCGTACAGCCTCCAGGCACCGGGACATCACTTCAAGGGCATCATTGGGGTGGTCTGGGATGGAGATGTACAGCTGGGTGTTGTCAGCGTACTGGTGGTACTCCACCCCGAAACCACGGAAGATCTCACCCAGCGGCTTTACATAAATGTTGAACAAAAGGGGCGAGAGGACCGATCCTTGTGGCACCCCACATATAAGGGGCCTAGGGGTCAACCTCTGCCCCCCTGTCAACACAGACTGCGACCGGTCAGAGAGAAAGGAGGAGAACCACTGTAGTACGGTGCCTCCCACCCCCAATTCTTCCAACCGGTGCAGCATGATACCATGGTCGATGGTATCAAAAGCCGCTGAGAGATCTAACAGGACCAAGACAGAGGAGCACCCCCTGTCCCGAGCCCTCCAGAGATCATCCACCAACGTGACCAATGCCATTTCCGTGCATTCCAATATATTATTTACAGTGGCAAATTTATAAACAGTTAGACGATAGCTGTCCTATAAGTGACCTATGAAGGAGATAGCTAGAGATTGAACAAATTTAAGACTCATGGAGAATAGAGCAACAAATATTCATCTTCTTTAAGTGTAATGTAGCCATCTAGACTAATGGTAATTAATATGATTAGCAAATTCAGACAGGTACAAAACTACAGCTAACACTAATTTTTATTTAAATGCTCACTTTAAACTATGAATTTTGAGCCTGGGTAGAAGGCAGGATATGTCGGCTGGCGACACCCAGGGGGAGGGCCTTCTCTGTGGGAGCCCCAGCCCTGTGGAATGAACTGCCCCCCGAAATACGTAGGATCTCCGACCTCCGGGTGTTCCGCTGCGCTCTGAAGACCCTGTTGTTCCGCCAGGCAGGGCTATTAACATAACGTTTTAAATTGGGGGTATTTTAAATTTCTGGGATTTTAATTGGAGCCTAATTATTTAATGATTTTAAATTTTAAATTGTTGTTTTGTTTCTGTGTTTTTAAATAGGCTGTACACCGCCCTGAGTCCTTCGGGAGAAGGGCGGTATAGAAATAAAATTATTATTATTATTATTATTATTATTATTATTATTATTATTATTATTATTATTATTATTATTATTATTATTATATAATGCTGGACAACCTTCTAAACTGGCTCCAAGAATTGGGAGTGTTTTATGGTAGTTCTCTTTCCTCTGTCAGTGATTCCACTCAGGATTTTGGAGGGAAGGGTCTATCCCTAAGGCCCTACAATGTGGGGTACCCTAGGGTTTAGATCGCTCACTGTTCCTCTAACATCTGTATGAACCCACTGGATGATGTCATCTGTATGCTGATGATATCCAGCTATACATCTCCATCCCTGACAGAGGGGTGTTTCAGTGCTGACCCAGTGCCTAGAGGCTGTGAAGGTTTTGATGGGGAGGAACTGGATCCTGTCCAACGTAGCAAGATGGGTTTTTGTTTTGGGTTTTTGCCCCCCTGGTTCTGGTGAAGTGTTATTTTGACTCTTGGTGAGGGAGCTTCCCCAGACAGAGCTGGTATACAATTTGGGAGTCCTCTTCACTTACAGTTCTTGCTTGAGGAGCAGATGGCAGCCATGAGTAAGGGGTGCCTTGGCGTAGATATACCTTATGTGCCAATTGCATCCATACCTGAAGTTTTGCTCAGTCATGCTTTGATCATTTTCTGGTTGAACTCCATTTTATTTACTTGCAAGGAAATGCTGGGGACTGCATTGCAAATGAATTATTGAAACAAAAAGCTACTGCATGCTGAACTGTAAGGTCATGGTATGAGTGAACAAAGAAATACCCCAAAGTCATTTCTGTTTTTTTCTATTATTTCATTCCTGCACACAGTATAATAGCAGATAGTTAGAGATAAGAAAAGGACTTTAAAACACTTACTGTTTATCCTTTTTTAAAATTTATTACTATATTGTTATCCAATATTACTCATAGCAGTATCTAAATGTCATATATATTTTGCTTAAACAATTGTTGGCAGGGATTTACCCAAATACCTTAACCATTTAATAAGCAACATTTAACTTGCAAGACAACAGGAATGAATAATAATTGCGATATAGAACAGATTTTTGAAGACATATCATTTGAATTATGATACTTTGTTATATGTATAATTAATTGTCTAATTATATAGTGGTGTGGCTTGTTAATCCTGAAAGCTTTCTTTAGCTGAAAGTGATCATTTGAATTCTGCAATGCTCTTTTGATTGGAAAAAAAAAAAAGCAAATTAAAATTTCATTAGGTAAAACTACGGGGAAAAGTTTTTTGGGAATTTCCTTTCATGCACTTGCTGGAAAATACATGCAAAGCAGATATATAACACCATTTTTTACAGGAGATGGCTACTCACTACAGTGATTTAGAATTCAGACTCTCTTGATGGTCAAAAGCTCAGTTCATAGATTTCCAAATATCTGTCAGAAATCTAGAAAATTAAAGGATAATACAAAATTACATTTTTGAAACAAGGAATATTTAATTGGTTTTTCTAATATTGGGTAGATACAACCTTCTAAAATAATTCTGATAAATATAAACATGTTGAATGTTACATTTTAAGCAATTAGGCTCAGGAGAACAATTCACTAAATATAGAGTTGTTTTGCTTGTTAGATACTAGATCACTTAAGATTGACAATAAATTTTACTGAACTCAACTGGGGTTACTTCTGTGTAGACCAGTTCTATAGTGCATTGCAAACATTCTATATGAGTTAGAAATTAAAGACATTGAGGAGATACTGTTCCATTTGGGGATAGGGTTATGTTTGCTAAATCATCTTCCCAGTATCTGAAATAGCTATGTGGTGTCTTTTTTTAACAGCTTTTTTGCAAAAAAACATGATTTTGACACCTTTGTTTTGTGGCCTTTTCTGGTTGACTTCCACTGATCACCAGATACTAGGATCAGAGTAAGAAATGTAGATTGTTTTCTCTCATTTTAGATGTTAGCTGCTTCCCCCCCCCCCCCCAAATCATTTCTGTTTCATTGTCCTGGGAGAAAACGTGTGTTTGGAGATTTTATGTACTTAGATTCTTTAATATCACCTACTGGTGCAGATGATGTTCACCGGAGGTAGAATAGCAAGTATTAATTCCTGCCTCCTCTACCATAAAATATGACTCCAAATGGAATTTACTTCATGCTTGGTCTTATTTATTTATTTAGCTTATGGTGATGTTACATTAGCTAGGAGACTACAATGCTAATGCAGAGAAGTAGTTTGGCTACCTAAAACTGCTAGTCCTGTTTGATTCATGTATGTGTGCATTCTAAAGGGTGTCAGAGGAGGTAAGCTAGCTCTGCACCATAAAGAAAGACGAGCACTTTCCTGCAGCAGCATCCCCTTTCCTTCACCAAAGCCAAATGGGTGTTGCAACCAAGAAGGTCCAACACCATCAGAATTCTGACCATCTGCACACCAGCTCATTCTTCCCACTATTTATCTATTCATATATATAACATGCTTTCAAATTGCTAGGTGGGCAGAAGTTGAGGTAAGTAACTGGAGCTCACCCACCACCCACTGCTAGGACTCAAACTGCTGGAGTGAAGACCATCTCCATGTCATTAAACCACTGAGCCACCGTGATTCTTATGCTTAGTCTTATTCTCATTTTACTAACTTCATTGCTTTCAGTTTTTCATTAAACTCAAGAGTTGATGCAGAATGGGTCCACCTCACTTCTGTACTCCATAGAATATCTTAAGCTTAAATAATAGCAGCAACAGAATAAGTAAGACCATCTACAACAGATTTGGGACCACTAGAATGATCAGGCGTCTGGGCTGAACCACATCCATTGAGCTTTGTGAATCCAAAAGTGAATTATTTACCACACCTTCACCCAAGATAATCCTACATCAAATGTAATGGAAATGCAAGCCTTAGGCTTGATGCTACTTGGACCAGCTATACCACTGGCTCTTGGACATGAAATCCTGAGCCACTTGTGATTGAGCAACCTCAGCAATGATTGAAATATCCTAGGACCAAAAATGTAAAATAATCTAATGTCACCCCCAAATTTTTAAGTTTTGCTCGCTAAACTATCTCATCTCAAAGGCTTGAGTTCAATATTTTGGTTCAACATCTGGATCAAATGTACATTTTCCATGAACTTTCTCAATGTCAAGATGTACCCAATTTTAGCTTTTACACATGTAAAATGGAGGGCAGGAGGGTTTTTTGCTTGCACTATAGAGAAATATCAAATACAAATTAACTAACTTTTTCTAGTGAAAAAGAACTACCAAGAAGAGCATACAGCTCAACATAACTGACATCCATATTTCAGAGCAATTGTTTCCAATCAGATTGGTTTCCTTTGGCAAAGAAGTACTGAAAGGTAGTACTAAAATAATGAACTACAGACGAGCCTGGTAATAGAGCATTTTAAATTCTATAAAAGACTAAAGAGATAAAATAATCAACACGAGAGCATGTGCTAAGACAGGAGAGTTTGAATGTCTATTCACACAGAAGTTGCATGAGCAGAAAATATACTGTAAATTAACTGACATTTCATCTTGATTTGAATTATGAGGATATTTATGTTGGTTGCCATGATGTCAGGGCTCATCATGCACTGCAGAATTCGAAATATGAACCTGGACTCATTCAAAACATGAACCTGCTGATTTTGAGTTTCGACAGCCATCGTTATTGCTACCCACAATAGCATCTCTGCATTTGTCTTTTTCATGATAGTGTTTGAAGAGCTAAAGCGTACCTCAATTGTCTGATTAATTAACCCCAAGGGCCACCTATTAAACTTGGCAGGACTAATTATTTATTGCAGTATCTTTCCTCTGTCCCTACCAAAAAGATTCCTTCTGCTGAAGGTCAAATCCAATCTTCCATCCAGGCAAAGAGATTTAATGAGGCAGTAACGGGAAGGGGGGTGGGAATCTTGGTATATTCAGAAATAAAAGGACATTTGGCTAGGCTATTCATATTCTTCCTGACTGTTTCCAACATTATTCAAGGAGGAGGCGTCACCTGCACTCAACAGCACAAGTTTCAACCACAATGGTGCAGGAAAAAAAACCACTTTCATTTCTTTTCTCATTTATTGCCTATGAAGCAGTACTGCTGCCTGAAATTCTCAAAGTACAGTATTAATAGGACTGAATTAAACCTAGAACATTTCTTACAGAATGAGGAAAGGAAATGTAGGAAGAATTTTAAAATGGCAGGGAAAATCTCATTGATACAAAGCAAGAATGGCTGACTTACTAGTCCCCAAGGAAATTAAGAGAAGATGAGGTGTAACCCAGCAACCTTTTTATCGTGGGACACAGTCATCATAATTCCCCACCAGGGCCACAACATTATTTTAAGTGGGTTGCTTCAAGAACTTTGGGAAGTGTTCCAAGACAGACACTCTCATTTGCTATTATTCAAATGAGATTTGAGTTAAATGGTTCAAATCTGAAGTGTTCCATTTCCATTGAAAGTTCTGTGAAATACTCTGCATTAGGAAACTTGAAACAATATACTCTTAAGAACTTGAAAGTTCTGTCACAGCTTTTGTGTTTGGCATTCATCTTTGAGACATTTCTAGTGGTCACTTGAAACCCAGTTCCAACCGTACTGTCCTTGAGGAATCTATTTATTGATTCGTGCAGCATATGCTTGCCATAATGCCAAGAGATCCCTTTTTAATGTAAATTTAATTCAACATTTTCCAGGTTGAAAGGAAATATATATATTCAAAAAATATCCCAGAAAATATTCATTTATGTTCATGTTCCTGCTCCTGCTTTATCACCATTTGATGGATGGTTATTTCATCTACCTTTTGGCCAAATCATACCTGTGATGGTAATCCAGTAAATACAACGGATGAAATTATTAATCTGATTTTTTTTCAGACTGACCTTTTTATTATTGAAATAGCTTTTGCTTTCTTCCCATTGCTGTTCCAAGTTGGGAATAACCTTCAAGGGATTGTGTAGAGAAATGTGCTATAAGAACATTTGTGACTCCTTGTCCCCCTTTTCAGAATGGAGTTTTTCCAAATTCACCCTGCAGTATTTAGGCATATTAAATATATTTCAAGAAAAAGAAAAAACATATGCTATTTACACTTATTTAAATACTTTGTATTTGATTTGTGCGCCCTCCCAAAGTGATGAACAGAAGAAGTGAGAAATGTGGTACAAATTAAAAGCGATCACAACATTGTTCTGCTGACATATGGAATCAATCAACATCAGCCCTGAAGAAACAAAATGTAAGTCAATTGTTTCAACATTTGGGGGCACTGCTTTTGAGTGAAGGATGATGACTGAGAATAACCACAGGACTTTCTAATGTTGAAGCCCAGTTGGTACTAATCAATCCGATTATACTGCATGATCTTCCCACTGATCACACAGGAAATAATAAAAGGCAAACTTTCATCAAGACAACATATTTCAAGCATCACTTGTTGGAATTTTTCACTTGTTAAAAAATATCAAGACAAGATTAACTGGGGCCCAAATATACCAAAAGTCTTCCATGCAGCACTGACACTGTCTAAACTAATTCATATGAAGTATTTTAATCCAGAATACAGACATATTCAGTCAGTTACTGTTGATTTATACATAGTATAAACTGCAGGTTTTGCTTAAAAATACATGTGAGTAAGGGCTCAATTCTGTTTGTTGTAATTTAACAGCACTGATTATTACCAATGCAGATTACAAGAACAATATCTTTATTTGTTCCATATGACTTTCTTTTTTGATATTGTTAGGGATCTACCATATTTCAGCATCATTACAGTTCTTTTCACCTTGCCAAGTATAATACAGCATTTATTAAGATACTGGAAAAATATTATTTGTTACTCATTAGTATAGGTAAGAATGTGAAGGCTACACTGTTCTTGTTTTAAGTACGGGTGGTTAGGGGTTTTTTTGCATTTTCAGATTATTTTTATATTGGTCTGCTTCATAAAGACCAAAACATAGAAACAAAAATGCACATATTATTAAAGCAGTTAAAAAGTCATAAATAAAATAGATGTAAAAACCCAATCAGCTTACTAGAAATCTAATTATCACCAGTGCTAAACAATTAAATATCTAATAGTAGTTACAACTAATTTAGCAACTCATCAAGAGATCTGGCAATCTATCAGCTAAGAGAAGGCAAATAATTTTCTCCTCTGATCTTGCATGTCTTTGGGTTAAGAGAGATGCTGTTAGTTAATTTTGTCACATCATGTAGAAAGGTCATTACAATAGAATATGTAAGATTGTTTCCATTTCTTTTAACAATGTGACTGATCTCTGAGTCACACAAAACTGCCGGCTAAGTATTTAGTATGAGGGAGTCCACTGTTTACAAACAAGAATTTTTGGTTAAATTCTGCTTGAATGTCAGTACTGAAGCAGAGGTGGTATTCAGCAGGTTCTGACCAGTTCTGGAGAACCAGTAGCAGAAATTTTGAGTAGTTCAGAGAACCTGTAAATACTACCTCTGACTGGCCCCACCCCCATCTATTCTCTGCCTCCCAAGTCCCAGCTAATTGGGAGGAAATGGGGATTTTGCAGTAACCTTCCCCTGGAATGGGGAAGGAATGGAGATTTTCCCCTGCCCAGTATCCTTCCCCTGCCACGCCTACCAAGCCATGCCCACCAAGCCATGCCAGACCCACCAAGCCACACCCACATAACCAGTAGTAAAAATTTTTGAATCTCACCACTGTTAACTGAAGCCCTGTTCTTTTTGCTCCAACCAGTCTCTCTCTGGACCAGGTGAAATTTATGTGAAAATTACCATGGGAAATGCCCACTTTAGTTTGCACCCAGCACAGTCCCAGTCAATCCACTTTCAGATAAAAGCAAGCAATTTGAGTGAATTGAATCACTCAACGAAGCCAGCAGAAGTATTTAGCCTAGTATTTCAACCCATAAAGCTATATGCAGGGCTCTGATGAAATTACTCTGGATTCTGATCTTGAATGAAATTTAGATATACATGTAAACTAAAACATCTATACTAAAAAAAATTACATTTTTAGAAATTTACATGAAATTGCCTCAATGGGTTGTGGTAGTAAGAAATGTGTGCACCATGGAGCAAACATCCAGTGAACCTTGGCTCTAAACATTTTCATGTCAGCTCAGACATGCTTTTTTCCATTAATGGTTGTCAAAGTACAGAATGGCATTTGAAAGCATATGAACCCAGGCACTGATAACCCTTCATTGTTCATCCCAGGTCATTGAGCCATCGAAGGAAATACCCAGATGTCTGAGTACCCTAAATTGGTCAGTGCTATTAATTTTCCAGTGGCTAATGGTCCCTTGGAGAAAATGACTGTTTTGGTTTTATTGTAATTGAGGATAGGTTGCTCTTCTCTGCAATATGGGGCAACAGCTAAATAAACTAAACTGTGTTGTTTCTCCGTGTCATATAATGTATGTTGATATATGAATAATTTTGTATTTATTTATTTATTTATTTTTTGATGCTTATGTGGTGAATATTATTTATTTTTATTTTATTTTATTATTTCTATGCCGCCCACTCTCTGAGGGCGCTGGGTGGCTTACACCAAAGACAGTATACTGAATAGCATATTGCCCCCTAACAATCTGGGTCCTCATTTTACCTACCTCGGAAAGATGGAAGGCTGAGTCAACCTTGAGCCGGTGAGATTTGATCTGCTGATCTGCTGAACTAGCAGTCAGCTGAAGTAGCTGCAGTACTGCACCCTAACCACTGCGCCACCTCGGCTCATTAGAGGTGGAGACCCTTTGAGAGCTGTATGCAATAAAATTTCATTTTAATGTATGCTGATTAGTGTACATTCAAAGTGACAATAAAGTTATTGTAAGTTTAAGTCTAGCTCAAAGGCTCCATCTCAGGCCCAGTTGCATTAAATAAATATTTCAAGCTTTGGATAAGAGCATGCATACCTGCTGGTTGATGCGCAGGCTGCTTGTTCCTTTCCTAAATCTTGACACAATTGATGTTGCCTAGTGTTGAAGTGACAGAACTTCTGTATCCAGCAGTATTAGTTCAGTACCCAAATGTGTGCTTTCCACCTCTGAAATCGATATGCAAGGGAAGAGTTGGATGTTATGTGGCAAGGGAATTGACTACAGCCCTGTGCGACACCAAAATATCTCAGTGTAACCCTAGACAGGGTGCTCTCTTTTAAACAGCATTGCCTGAACACTAAAGCTAAAGTTAGCTTGCCGAGCAATATCATCAGGAAATTGATAAACTATACCTGAGGAGTTCAGCCATCCACATTGTGCACATCAGCTTGGCCTTGAGGGACTCTGCATCAGAATATGCTGCCCCAGTGTGGGATGCATCTGCACACATGAAACAAGTTGACATCTCTGTCAACGAAGCACTACACTTAGCGACCAGATGTCATAAGCCTACACCAATTGACAATGTCTCTCACTGGCATTGTCCTACTTAAGAGGTAGCAACAGGTGTCAAGAGAACTAAGCCAGAGAATGACCCTCGATGTTCTTTGAATGGATATGCTCCAAGCCCGCCGACTCAGATCTAGAAACAGCTTTATGGCAAGAACAAACATTCTTGAAAGTACGCAAGAACAAACTTGAATTAAAAGATGGAGGAAGGAGACCATCAAGCAAGGAATAACATTAAAGGAGGATCTGACTTCCCTTATACTTCTTGGAGGACCCTGAATAGGTTGAGGATTGGAGTACCTAAGTGTAAAACCAATATGTTCAAGTGGAGGCTTGATACCAACATACTGTGTGAATGTGGAGAGGCGCAAACCCTGGCCCACCTGCTGGTATGTCAGCTACTACCAGAAACATGTACCAATAATAATTTATTTTTGGCCAACGACAAAGCCAAGAAGGTGGCTTCATTCTGGCAATCTAAAGTTTAATCTAGACATAGAAGAGGTATTAATTCACTGAGAGATAAATTGTATACATTGATAAATTGTTACATCAAATGAACAAAAGAAAAAGGAGGAAATAAGACAGCAGCTTAATTTAGTAGCTGTACTACAATTATATCCTTTATTAACAACTTTACTGTCTTCTTCTCTGTTTTTCTGTTCCTCTACAAACTCACCTTGCCTTGCCTGGATTCATAAACAAAATAGTGTCAGACCTGCTTGTACTTGGATAGGAGACCATTAAGAAATGTATCCTAGACGGAGAAATTAAACATACAAGCTGAAAGATGGCAGTGACAAAAATTATATAGCCAGGTCCACACCCATACCCGTGTGTGTGAGTGGATGTGGACCTGGCAACATAATTTTTGTCACTGCCCTCTTTCAGGTTATATATACAGTGTACACACATACACTTTTGTCTGGGTGACTTTGGGCTAGTATTTCTTAGCATAAAACTCACTTCACATAGTTGTTGTTATGGGGAAAATAAGGAGGGAGAAGGGAGGAGTATTAGATGTGTTTCCTGTCTTGAGTTACTTATAAAGTAATAAAGACAGAATAAAAATCTAATAAATAACTTATCTATCTTCTACAAGTTCTACAATGGTGAGGGAATGTGACAAAATTATGTGCAAATTTTTAAATTATATATTAATTGTGCTGGATGCTTAATTCATAGAAATTTTCATATGTACTGTCAAGATAAATATTTAAAAAGGTAGCATGATTGTTTCTACCTGGAATTTGTTTGCAAAATGTGTACTCAGAAATTGTACGCAATTTTTTGTTTGTTTCTGCTTTTCTGTTCAGAAATATATAATATCAGTGCTTAGTCCTTTCTTTCCTCCATGAACTTAAGCTATGTTGCCCCCCCCCCTTATCCATCCTCCTCCTCATTTAGTCTGCTAGTCTTGCCAAAATCCACTCTGTGAGCTTCCATAATAGAAGGACATCTTGAAGATGAATTCTTCCAGTTCTCCCCTATCTTAACCACAACATGACCAATTCTTTCCATATTTTAGAAAACATTTTGTCCATATGGTGTCACCTGTTATTAATTCAAATAGCAACAAGTCTTTACTGGAACATGTAGAAGTTAATTTGTAACTACTGCTACTGCTCAATTATTTTCTTACTTGTTAATTCTTTTGCTTCATCAGACATCTGCTGTAGTATCTGAAATAATCCATGAAATTTAGGAATTACTTGACTGTTGTGTGGCTTGGTGTATGTGAATGTCCATAGTTATTCTAACAGATTTTGGTTGTCTTCCATATTATTATTATTATTATTATTATTATTATTATTATTATTATTATTTAATCTTTAGTGAGATTCATAGCCTTTGAGGCTGGTTAATAGCTCAGCAGCTCGAGTCCTAACCAAGGACCTAGGAACTGTTAAGGTATCGTCGGAGGATGTAAGCTGTTCCGAGTAAGGTGGTTTTTTGTAGAGTCAAAATGTTCAAGTCCGGCAAATTTAGAATTTCTAAATAGCGGGGTAGCCCTTTGGGTATTGCTCCAAGGGCTCCAATTACAATCGGGACAACACACGATTTCTTTTTCCACAGTTGCTCAACTTCAATTTGCAAATCCCTGTACTTCGTGATTTTTTCTTGCTGCGTATCTTCAAACCGTGCATCACCAGGTATTGCAATGTCAATGAACCATACTTTTTTCTTTTCAACTATTGTTATGTCAGGTGTGTTGTGGACCAAGTGTGGTTGTTGTTGTTATTGTTGTTGTGATGATGATGATGATGATGATGATGATGATGATGATGATGATGATTTCAATTTATATGCCACCTTTCTCCGGAGACTCAGGGCAACTTACAATGCATTTAGAAAACCATTATAAAAACATTTAAACATTAAAACCCATTCACACCATTCATGGCCGGATCTCACAAGATCACAACAGCAAGATCAACGGCCCCAGGCTTGCCAGAAAAGCCAGGTCTTTTCGGAAGGCCAATACGGTGGGGGTGGTCCGGACCTCAGGAGGTAACTGGTTCCAGAGAGAGCTGGGGCAGCCACAGAGAAGGCCCTCTCTCGCAGGCCTGCCAGTCGGCATTGTTTAGCTGACAGGACCCGGGGGAGACCAACTCTGTGGGATCTTACCGGTCGCTGGGAGCTATGTGGTAGAAGATGGTCTTGAAGATAACCTGGCCCTGAGCCATGTAGGGCTTTAAAGGTAATAACCAACACCTTGAATTGTGCCCAGAGACCAATAGGGAGCCAGTGCAGCTTGCATAGTGGGATGTAGGTCACCTTTAATTTGTCTTGGGGCAACTGGGGTGCCAGCCTGTGTTATTCATAATTCCAGATTGAGTAATCTTTTGATAGCCAGATTTCCTGCAGCAAGCAGCTCATCCTACTTTCAGTCTTCTGCCTGATGTTTTCACTTGACTAGAAACTTGTTTCCGATTTCTTGGTCTCCTTACTACTCTTTTTTTCTGTTGACTATATTCATCCTACTGATTAACTCTAGTGTGTTCAAGTCACGTTCTGGTCTGGGCTAGAAGACATAAATCACAGCACCCTATAATTCAGGGAGACTACACTGCAGTAGTTCTTTTACATCTGTAACATGGAATTCACATTTTTCTGCATTTCTTGTATACACTCATCAGTCTCGTCCCAGACACTGTGAGGAACAAGCACATTTTGCTATTTATATTTGTGCCACATACCCCCTATTCATGATTTATCTTCTTAAAGAATAAGCAACAACTGATAATGTATCTTGCTAGCCTCTGATGGCTAAAAATGTTGGAAAGGGAATTGCAATCAAATATTTCATTAGAAGAAAGCAATTTGCATTCTGGAGTCACCATTAAAAATGTAGGACTGTACAAATCCTTCACAAAGATGTGTGAGCCTGGAAAATGATTTTGCAGCTTGAGAAGTTGGGAAAGAGATGCTCGGTACTAGGGCTGTGGTTTGGATTTAAAGGGTTCATGAATGCAGGTCCGTTTTAACAGCATTATGGGCCCCAGACAAAGCAGTGTAGTGGGGCCCCTACGACAACTACTCACAGAAATAAAAATGTAAATGGTTGATAAAATTAAACATATATTTGCATGTTAGTATTAATTTAAAAATACAGTAAAATGTAATAAATATGTTGCTGTATTTATATGATACAAGGTGCATTGAAGGGTTAACAAAGATTAGTATGGGCTCCAGGGGTGGGTTCTACTTATCTTTATTACTGGTTTGCAACGGGAGTGCGCATGCACCCTTCTGCACATGTGCAGATCGTCAATTATGATGTCCAGGTGGGTGGGCGGAGCCTCCCGCCGCTTTTATTACCTGTTCTAAAGAGCCAGACAGAACCAGGAGCAACCCACCAGTGATGGGGTCCCTATGCAAATGCGACCCATGGGCAAGTGCCCATCAGGCCCATGCATTAAGACAGCCCTGTATGAATGCACACACACACACACTACTCGACAGCAGCTCCTTAAACCAAACATGTCTTTCCTGAGCTCACAATGCAGCTATGGAGGGCAGAATACATGATGCTGGGGGGAAGGGCAGCCAATTTAAGGAGCTGTCAACAGGCACTAGGTGAGCATCCCCCACTTGCTCAAAAGCACCCATTTCATTTTGAATCTAAGCATTGCACAGCCTTAGTTTATGCACACTCCCACACATTCTGAAAAACCCCTGTCACATAATCTGTTCAGTGATAGGTGTGGCTGCTGCAAAAACAGGTGTGGAGGTTGGTGGAATGGCCTCCCTGGATCCATAGATGAGGAAATAGATTGCACTGGACCTGAGCAGAGCTTTTCTGTCCTGATCCCTCTCCTCACCTCAAGTTACGATGTCAGCAGTCTCATATTTTAAAACCACCGCAACCAAATGCTGATTCAGAAGACAACTGTCAATCAGGATTTAATCCTGGAAAAGTACATTGATCCCAGACAAAATCCTGGTGTGGTAGACAAAGTGGTATTCTGTCAAAGATCTGTCTGCTTGGTTTTCAGAGGACATTGCTTGCAAGGTGGGGCCAGAGCTCCTTATTGATTTATTGTGGAGTTGAGTCAATAAAGTGACAGAACAATAGAGCTATGAATTTTATGGAACATAAGCTAAAGTTCATTTTACAGGCTCAGCTATGATGCCAGTGACATCAAAGATGGAACATTTTTCAGTCAGCACTGTGCTTGCCCAGAGGTATTTATCCAGCAGAGCTGAGTTTACAATAAAGTAATGGACATGGTTGTTTAGCATATGACCTCTATCCTATGAAATTATCACTCTTGATAATTTGTGGTACTGCAGACCTCAATGCAGACACACTTAGCAATTTTAGATTGACTTTTCCCAGCATTAACCTTAACGTTTGTTTTTAATAGATTGTTTTTAATTTTAGTTTTTATTCTGAGTTTATTGGATTTATAAAATATTTCAGGATTATTATTTTTTTCAGTGAGAAGCATTATAAAATACTATATACAAACCAATGAAATGTATGATAATCAGACCGCAGTGCAAAAGAAGAATCTTGAGGGGAAATGAAGTTATGTGACTACATTAAGATTCCTGTTTATTCTATGGTTAAATCAATGGAACTGGTGCAAATTAGTAACTTGAAAGAAACACATGGAAATTAGGCAGACTTCAATTTAGGTGGCGCCCAACTCCAAATTGACTCTGGGTGGCTCACAACATAACAAACAAAATAACAAATACAAATACAAAACTTGAATAGAAACAGTAAACATGGAACAAGATGACAAATCTGCTCAACATTAACATACATCCAACTAGGATCTCCAATCATCCTAGCCCAAAGCATGGGGGAAGAACCAGGACTTTAAGACCCTGTGGAATGCCATCAAGGTGGGAGCCCCCTGGATTTCAAGGGGAACCTCATTCCAGAGGGCAGGTGCTGTGATGGGGAAGGCATGCTTTGGGGGGATCCAAAAGAAAGTATTGCTTAATCAAAGGGACCAGGAGTGCACTAACCTAGTCAGATCAAATCCTATGCTATGTAGGACTTTACAGGTCACTAGACAACCCTTGACTTCTTCGGTCATCCATATATTCTGACCAGATACCTCAGTGCCTTCAACACTGACTTCAATATATTGCCTTCACTGGAAAAGTTGGGATACATTCAGAAATCTATCTGACTTAAAAATAACCAATGTTGAACTGGATAGCACAATCAAACATCAACGCAGCAATGTTTTATGACATTTTGTGCAGGTAGTCCTCAACAGTTCACTTAGTGACCGTTTGAAGTTACAACAGCACTGAAAAAGGAGTTATGACCGTTTTCCACATTTACGATTGTTGTAGCATCCTCATGATCGCATTCAAAAGCTTGACAACTGGTTCATATTTATGATAGATGCAGTGTCCTGGGGTCATGTGATCCCTTTTTGCAACCTTCTGACAAGCAAAGTCAATGGGGAAACCAGATGCACTTAACAACAGTGTTACTAATTTAACAACTACAGTAATTCACTTAAAAATGTGGAAAAAAAGTTGTAAAATGGGGCAAAACTCGCTTAACAAATTTCTCCCTTAGCAACATAAATTTTGGGCTTAATTGTGGTCATAAGTCAAGGACTACCTATTGTGTAATACAGTGTTTTATTATAATGTTTATGTCATAAAATGTTTTATAAAATTTGCTAACTTTGCAAATTCCAAAGGAGCCATGAGTCCTGGATTTTGGACACAGTCTGTAAGCTAGCCCATTTTAAGTACCTTGGTTCAACAATTGCTGCCCTATGATGCACCCTTTCTCCTAGTTAAAGGTTATAGGAATGAGAGTTTTAGAACTATATTGATAAACAAGATCTCAAATCATACCTGGAAGCAATTTGGCAACCAGTGCTGTTCACAGAGCAAAGAGGTCACATGGGTATACTGAGGCATACCCATTATTGCCTGTGCTACTGCATTCTGGGCTTGTTCTGAGTGGCTTTCAAGGATAGCCCTACGAAGAGCATGTTGCAGTAATCAAGCCATGAGGTCACTAGGACATGATTGAATGACTGACATGCTTCTCACTTCAGGAAAGTGTGCCAAAGCCTTCCTGGCCACAGCTCTATTTGCTTGTTAAGCAGAAGGATTGAGTCCTCAGATTGCAGATTCCCCTCTTGAGTGTGGAAGTGCTACCGCATCCAAAGTTAGAGAGAGAATAATATCCACAGCCACTTAGTCTTGATAAGATTGCATAAGAAACAGTTCCTCCCTATCTAGATCTGTGCAGCCTCCAGGCACTGGAGTAGGACCTCAACAGCCTCACTTGGCTGGCCTGAGTTCAAATATATAATTGAGTATAAACAATGTACTGATGACCCCCAAGTGGCAAATGGCCTCACTTAGCAGCTTTATGTAGATGTTGAATAGCTGTGGAAAGAATGTCAAACCCTGTGTCATTACACAAAATGTGTGGGGGAGGGGGAGGCTGGGAAGCAACCTCTTCCCACAGCCAATACTAATTGAAAATGGTCTCAGAGGAAGGAAGACAACCACCATAAAACAGTACACCAGGGGTGGATTCTACTTACCTTTACTACCGGTTCGCAATGGGGTCACGCACACGCTCTTCTGCGTATGCACAGAAGCGTTTTGGTGACGTCAGGGTCAGTGGGCAGAGCCTCCTGCTGGTTTTACTACAGGTTCTATAGAACCGGCACGAACCGGGGGCAACCCACCACTGCAGTGCACCCTTCCCAGTCTTTAGAGCTGGACAGAAGGGTACTGGGGTCAACAGTAGCTACCAAGAGTTCAAGGAGTACAAGAATGGACTCCTTCACTCCCACTCTGACTTCATGAAACTATGTATTTACAGCAGTCTGAATAAAACCCAGAAAACTAGGTATGGTTATTCCTTTGTATAAATAAGAATGGCTGGTCAAAACATAGATATTAAGGCCTTAAACAAGGGGAGAATTGAGTGAGCATCCTTGCCAAGAATTGAAACTGTACCTTTTAATGCTACCTAGAATGTTACTCTGTGGCGATGCAGAATACATTCTACTTTTGCCTCTTGTTCCTTAAATTCATCTAAGGACGGTATTCAGGAGTAGGTGTTCACAACTAGCTTCATGATTTTCCTCTGGATTAAGCTGTAACTTGCTAGTTATAATTCCTATCTGGAAAAAAAAAAACATATGTCAAATAAGTTCTTTGGAATACAACACTCTATCTGTCACAAACAAAATGAACATGGATCGTTAGCAAGCTTCCCATATATTAGAATACTACACAATTGATTGCCTTTCTGCAGAGTCCAGGTTGCCATAAAATGTGGTTGGACTCTTAGTGAAGATGAATATTAACTTTCATCCTCAGCCTCTTCAGCTTTCTTAACAAATAAGACTATCTAGCATTTGCTAACAATGTGCTGATGCTAAAGGCAAAGCACCTACAAGAAATTTTCCTCTTACCTTGACAGCCAGAGTATTTAAAACTATCATACTACGGCACCTATTGGAGCTGAGAAAGATACTTATGACCTATCTTCCTTACTGTACTTAGCTCTCTTTGATCCATGTGACAGCTCTGGAATAAACTTTGCTTTTCCTATTGAGACATAGTTCTTTCAGAACAGACTGCCTTGGAACTCTACGTGAGTGTTCCCCATAAATCCCCAAAACCCGCATAAAAGCCACACTGCTGAACGATACTTTTCTTTGAATTGGTCAATTTCTGATTTGCTTTGGATAGTTGTAATTTGTATACAAAAGTGATTGGCGCTTTCACATTTGTTGGAGCATCTCCATCAACTCTAATTTCATATTCATTTGCACTTAGAATTATTAGTGAGTCTATTTTCAGTGGTGAAAGAACTTAATTTCAGCTTTCAGTTAATCATCCAGACCTTCTATAATAAGTGTCTTGGAACTGGGTTTCTCACATTCCTTTAGCTTTCTATATCCTCTTTCCACTTTTCCCATCATAACTGTTTCTCCTCTAGTCTTCATTCTCTAGAGTACAAAGACATCCTCTTTTCTACTTCAAAGGTCTCTCTCAACCGATTCTGCACTTCTGTGTATTTACTGTGCTTGGCTTCTAAATGTTCAAATAGATTTGTAGTTCATTTCAGATTTCACGCATTGCTCAATTTGTTTTTGCTAGAATTACAAACAAAAAAAAAAGAATTTCCCTTGCTTCAATATATTATACACAATGTTCCCCCCCCACCCACCCCATATGCCATAGAAATTAGCAAATCTTGGGAAGATTTTCTGCCTTGAAAGATAGGACATATATTTATGAAATAAATAGTCATTAAGAATGCAATCCTAAACATATTTCAACGGGCTTGCTTTCAGCCTTAGTATGCTTGTTAATTTTTAATTTCATATAAACATATATACAGTCACATCAGTATTTAGAATTATAGTGGTAATATTCAAGGATTAAAATGGTTTTAGACCACATTACTTGAATGTACCCATACAAATTTACCTTAGCTTTAGGATTAGCATTTTAAACCCTGTTGCTCAGTCCCTAAGAAAAGTAAGATGGCCTGACAATTTTAAAATGCTCTCTCCTCAAAATATCTAAGGATTCTCCTTTGCTGGTCCCTAGAAAAATTATGTTATTCTAGTCTTCATTGATTGAGTTCAATTTGCTTAGTTTTATCTGCTGTAATTATTTTGATATTTTAATTATTTGGGCATTAAATGTTATTTTCAGAGTTTGATTATGAATTTATATTTTAATTACATTGTAAACCTATGTGACATTTTTAAACCTGAAAGCACAATGAATATCATAAATGCCTTTTTTTTAATTTGTTCATCCATTTCTAGCCCACAATTGGGCCTCAAGGCAGCTTATGAAAAAATAACGATACAGCCATGCGAAATGGAGTTCAAAACAACCAGCAAATATGCTCATGATAGGATGGTGGTGGAGACAATAAAAGATCAACATAACCCAAATGCTTGGAGAAATAAACATATGTTCATGTTTCATTGAAAAACCGATTGAGACAGAAGCCTGTCAGACTTCCTGTGGGAGAAATTCCACATTCTGGGGAGAGTGTTTTAATAAGCCACATGCTCCATCCATGTCAATTGAATTTCTGAGAGAAACAGAACAAAGCCATGAACAAATTGGCAGACCTAGCAGATTAAACAACAGTAAAATGATGTCTTGAAGAGCAAAACACCAGGTACTGTATTTTGCATCAGATAATGTTTCTGGACATTTTTCCATAGTACATTTAGGAATCGAATCTATAGCTAATGATAGAATATAAATGTAACAATGGATCACTGTCACAAAACCAAAGATTTATCTACATACAAACCATTCAGAAAGTTATCACATCAAAGTTGCACCATCTGTCACAGTATTACTACTGTTAGAAATTTGGAAAAGGAAAAAACACAGAAGTATACTTTATTCCAATCCAGAACAATAATTCAGATTAAGGCTCTCCCTGAATTTGTGAACAAGCATTTTAACAGATGCATGGACTTTTAGTATTAGTTGATGGTCCAACAAATGCCTCCAGTAAGGAAAATGTTATGTCCTTATAAGGACATCCGCCCGGATTGGCTGCCAGCCATCGGGCGGGAAAGTTTGAATCACTGTCAGGGGCGGTGCGACTGCCGGAGCGAATATAAGGAGAGCTCCGGCTGCGCACAGCCAGTCTTTGTCTTGTTATTGTTGCAAATAAAGGTTACTAATGTAACGAGCTGGTCGCGTCTTCCATTTCCTGTGCCGATCTAACAGAAAGCAAATTAAAAGTAACAGCAGATCAGCTGAAATTGTATTAACCAGGAATGTGTAAGAACATGGTAGAAACCAAAGAGCAGGAAGCCTATGGATCTTCAACCTCCTTTCATGAACCCTTTCCAGGTCTTTATACCATGTCATACCTTCCTATATAGAAGCCATTATGGTGCCATACCATTTTGGAATTGTGGCCACTCCCAAAATGGCACCTGCTTCCAGGAATGGCATGAAGCTGTCTCTGTTTAGGAAGGCTGTGTGGCAGTCTGGTTGCTTCTGCTTGGGAAACACAATCTTTAGAAAAAAGTAAGTGAAAAAAGACATGATGGGGGGATGGATGCGGGAGATCCAGCAGGGCAGGATGCTGTACAAGGGGTATCTCAGAGGATGAGGAAAGCCCTGGGAGGCCCAGAGTAGTCCACTCTGGGGAGGTGGCTGCAGTCCTGTATCAGGGCCTTCCCCACCACCTAAGGCACCCTGTGCTACACTTAATGATAGTATAGTTGCTTAACAACCACAGCAGGGAGACTTGGGATTAGTTAAGGAAGGTAATCAGGTGGGCATCTCAGTTAATGACTACCATGATTTATGACCATAATTCCATTCTCAATTGTGGTCATAAGTCGAAGACTACCTGTAATGAAAAACAAGTCAAATTGATTGTCTTGTCACAGAAGGTCTATGACAGGGGTCTGCAACCTTAAACACTCAAAGAGCCATTTGGACCCGTTTCCCACAGAAAAGAAAATACCAGGAGCCACAAAACTCTTCCCATGCCTGACCATTTCTTGAGTGGCCACAAAACTAGCACATGTAGTTGAATTAAACATTCTGTTTTCTTCTGAAACTTTTCTTTTCTTGGATTTATCAATGGTTGGCCTACTGGGGGTTGAAAAGCTCAATAAATCGCATGCCGGTGGGTGTCGCACATTGGCAGTTGTGATGCATATTTTGAGTGACAGGGAGCCGCAGCAGAGGGGTGAAAGAGCCACATGTGGCTCCAGACCATAAACCCTTGGTCTATGACAAATTGAGCTGGGGCTTCCTGTTTGAAATTTGGAAAGACTCAGATTTAAGAGACAATTTTATTAAATTGGTAAGATCACTTTACACATCACAGAGAGCACAAATAACTGTCAATGGAGAGCTAACAAAACCCTGTGAGATTCAAAAAGGAACAAGACATGGATGCCCAATATCTGCCCTCCTGTTAATCTTAGTTCTTGAAATACTAAATACATATATAAAACAAAATGAGAACTAGGAATTGTGAGAATAAAGATTTTAAAAAGAAATTTATAAGTTGAGGATATTTACAGATGACTTGGTGTTGGTTTTGGAAGCTCTATTAAAACAAATAGAAACATTAATAGAAAAATTAAACTAATTTGGTCCATTAGCAGGTTTTAAGATTAATAATCAGAAGATGAAGATGTTAGCAAAACACATGAGAATAAAGGATCAAACAGAAGTAACGAAGAAAGGAGGTTTTAAAATAGAGAAAAAAAGTAAAATATCTAGGTATTACCATAACAAATATGAATTGCATATATTTCAAAATAATTGTCATGAATGAAGATAAATTACACATGTCCCAGTCCTGCAAAATAACTATGTTAGGGCATAGAATGCAGTTTTAAAAACATATGTTAAGATGGAAGAATATACAACTATCGTTGTTGGGTTGAATTTCTGTGATAAGAATGAATATTTTGCCTAGAATGATATTTTTGTTTCAGATACTACCTGTTTTGACAACCAATCCACAATTTAAACAGTGGCAAAAAGATATACAGTATCTAACTTTGTATGGCACGTAAAACACCACAAGTGAAATATATTATGTTATAACCTGCAAAGAAAAGAGAAAGATTGGTGTCAGCTTTGGAAGCCATATTAGGCCGGAAGCTTCCATGCTGCCACCTTCTCATGTGTGGGAAAGTAGGAGGGGGGAATTTAGTAGAGGGGTTGTCTGTCTGTAGACATAATAGCATTCTTCCTGTCGGTGAAGGTCAGGGCAATCCTGCATCTGGAGAAGGAATGGTTGGAATGATGTCTCGAGATAGGACGGCAGCTGATTGGAGCATGTGATCGACTGAGGACTGAGGGGATGGTTTTGTTGATTTTGATTTACTGAGGGAAAACCCTCAGATTCGGATTTTCCCAGATGTGCCAGTTTACCTATTTTAGTAAATAGAACTTTGAAAATGCTTGCTTCAGAGTCTTTACTTGGAGCTGGGGGTTTTCTGGAACGCTGACATTTGGTTTACCTGATTTGAAATTGTACTTTGCAGCTTCTGGGAACTAGAAACTACAAAATTGACGTGGATTTTTAGAATTACTTTGTTAGACATGCCATATTGAGACTACAGAATAGATACAAATACAGGTTGTATCTAAAAACACCTTTGTAGCTCTCAGACCAAGAAATTTTTATATAGAAGAAATAAGAGACAAGCACAAATGATTGACATACTGTAAGATACTAGTATTCTGTCAAGTGGAATACAAAGACATAGTTGTTAATGGTTTTCCTATTTACAATTATCAGAAAGATTAAAAGTAGACAAATGTATAGTTTTGATTATTTTAAGACTGACTTTGAAATGAAATTGTGTACAAATGATGAACATGTGATGGCTAAAACATATAAACCTTTACTAAAATTTGAAACAGATAAAAAACAAGAGAAAGAATGTGGACTAATTTTTTTGGTGATAATATACAAACAGAACAATGGGAAAATATATGATTGAAAAGATAGACATTTACATTATGTTATAAACTTTAATTTTTTTTATAAAAGGATATATACCATTTTCTGTAAAAGAATAAAATGAACTGATCTATGATTTTCATGAATTTGCTTCAGTCAGTAACTAAGGTGGCATAACCCCAGAATAGGCCCCAGAGGAAAAACAACCTAATTCTTAATGAATAAGAGAATTAAGGATAGAATAAGGAACAAAATTATTGCCTTTAAGAATTTAGATGGAATATTTCTAGGCTGAAAACATCCATGTAGAAACACATTAAACTCAAAACTTCAGCCTTGAGTAGTTTAATGGCTAATGGTACATAGTTGTTGCCATGTTGACTTGCTTATCTAAATTGCAAAGGACCCTTCAGAAGCTCTTATAAGAAGGAACTTTTCTTGATTGGTAGAAGATTGAAAGTAACTACCAAAATACTTAAGTCATGACCTGCTCATAGATCTTCTATTGATCTTGGAGACCTGAAGCACTTTCTAGAGTTATTAAAATCTTTGTGATTAAGAGTAATTAATCTCAAGATGTTCCCTAAAGCACTAAGAAAGTTATGCTTCAAAGGATCTATTCAAGCCTACCTGGGTTATAGAACAAATAGGTACATTGTCAGTACAGAGAAGAATAGGGAGAGGACAATGGGCAGAAGATGGTTAATGAAATTCTGATTTAGCAAAAACAACTACAATATCATCAATATGTAGGTTAAACAGTAGTGGGACATAAATATGGCCCTGTTTTATACCTGTAAAGATGGGCATTTGTATGGGGGTATTAACATAGATGATAATTATTCAATGCTATGTGGTGTAGCATTATACATTGGCCTATAGTTGAATGACCAGATCTAAACTCTGTGTTAATGGTTTACTTTGATATTATCCAATCCAAGAGTATCAAAGTAAACCACTTTATTAATTACAGATTAAAAAACTGGTAATTTGCTATGTCTGATTTGTCCCCTTTTTTGTGTACAGGGAGAATAATGGAATTGAATCATTCTTAGGGAATCTGTAAGGAGTTGTTTAAGGCATTAAAAAGGAGAGCTAGCAGATGCCGACCAAACGGTTACATTTTAGAAGTTCTTTTAAAATAATGTCTTTGCCAGGGGCCTTGCTATTTTTTTCAGTTGGGAAATTAATTTTTGAACTTAATATGTAGACTGGAGGCCATTCTGGAAGGGGGTCATCTGGTGGCAGAATTTACAAATCACTACCTGGTATTAAATAGGCCATGGAAGTATCCATTTCAAGATTCACAGGAGATCAAGTTGTTATTAGCCGGGTTAGATTTTACTGAGGATTGGGAAATGAGAAAAGGCAGTCATCTTTATTTGTTACGGCTTGTTGGATCTTGGTCCTGCTCTTTATTTCTTCTTATTCCATACTTTTGTTTTAACTTCTTTAGAAGTCCTTTTATAACTGTTTTTGTAGAGTACAATACATTACCTGAAAGAAAGATCATTGTTACTTTGGACATTCTTACCTCTAAGTATTACTAATCCTTTCACTGTGACTCATTCTGTATTAAACCAAGACTTAGACTGATTACTGATTGAGGAGGAGAGTTGATCATGTTTTAGATATTCTTGAGCTAAACCAATACATTTTTTTAAATGACAGTGATTTATTCAATGGCATTGCCAGTCACCTTTACAGCCTGTTGAGATGACCAGCTAGAAAGAGCTGAGCTATAACCACAGAAAGCTTCTTAGACCATACTGAATGAGGAGAACAGAAATCAGGAGAAAGTGTCTCTGCTTAATTAAATTACTAGCAAAGGATCTTGAGGGAGTAGGTGTTACTCACCACATGAAAAAGGATCAGAAATGTTAACAGTGAGGGGCAAACATATTAAAAATTAACATATAATCCAAGGAGAGGTTCCTCTAGCACCCTAAAAGATTAATTTTCTCTCTGGGCCAGTAAGCAGAGGCCCATTAAAGAAACCTCATATAAAAACCACAGTAAATGTTGTGGTTATGCGGAGACTGAGATCTGGTAACCATCTTCCATTTATTTGCATTTATTTAAATGATTGCTTTCTTGTTTCCATGGGAACATTTCAGTGTACCCTCAGTCAAATGAAGCACCAACCCAAAAGTAACATTTGAAAAAGTAAACCAACAGCAGTCATGAGTGTAAAAATAATTCCACATGTAATTTTAAATCAGATTGTCTAAATAGGAAATGTTAAAGCAGGATGTAAAGAAAAACATTCCTTCAATCTCCAATGCCTTCTTCCTTTAATCGTTCTGAGAAACAGTCCAATGTCTAGTACAGTGGTGGGTTGCTACCAGTTCGCCCTGGTTTGGTTTGCACGTGGACATCACACGTGCGCCCATGAGCAAACCGGTAATGACGGATTTTGAAACCCGCCCCTGGTCTAGTAGAAACAAAATGTCTGATACTCTAGAAAATTTATTTAAGAGGTTCATAATGTAGCATGCATAAGTGCACTAATGTGGCTCTTGTTCCTGTCACATTTTAACTTTTTTCATTTTTCTCATTCAAATTTGCAAATTTCGTTTGACAAACAAACAAACAAACAAACAAACTTGAATTGGGAAAGGAAGTGAGTATTTCAGCACTGAAACTTCTAAGAAACTACTAACTTTTAGTACTTCTTCTTGCCCTCTTTGCAGTCCTAATTTTCCGTGGATTTCTTTCTGCAGCCTATTTGTCATTATTCAACTTTCTCTTCCCAAATCTGCCATCTCAGAATGCAACCTTATAACCAGTCACATACCCCTTTGAACTTAATGGAACACAGTTCTGGATAAACTTGTCCAGAATTGGCCTGTCTGGCTCTAAATAATCTCTGGCAACAACTGAGGCACTTTCAGTTTTTTGGAACTAAGTAATTAGTCCAGCCTTTTCATCTTTGAACACAATTAGTTGATTGAAAAGTCCTAAGAATATTTCACAACTGTTCCCAAAGTGGCGTCATGATTGACTTTAACTTTATTCGCTTTGTTCATGTCTCAATAGTATTGAGCTGAATGCTCACGTTGTCCAATGCATGACAGTAGGTCTAGTATTTGCTTAGAAAATGCAAAGCATTCAAGCATTCATTCAATGATTAAATCTACTTTGCTTGCATTCCATCTGAGCAATCTGCCTCCAACTTCTGAACTCTATATTTTCTAGTAATCCAATTTATTTTCTAACTACATTATCATTTTTTTTCCATCTTATATGCTTGTGATGTTTGTTCCACCTAAAATTATTTCAACAGCAAGGATAACAGAGCATCAAACATTTTTTATTTTACTTTCTAACTTACAACTGTTAGAACAATTACCTCGAACGGTTATTCATTCAACGACTACAGCAGAATTTTAATTCAACTTTTTGGAAATAGTTATGGGTGGGGAGTTATGATATGTGTTAACTACAACTGCATGGGTTAAGGAGGAAGATTAACCTGTTCAAGCTTGAATGAGAAGCATTCTTTTGATTTGCTTTTGTTTTACAAGCCCTTAGATAACATAATTTTAATTGTTCCCCTTCTTTTCTAAGGAGAATTAGCCATGGTTGGTTTAAATTTCACCATTGGTTTTGTTGATAATTATTTTATGATGCTTTGCTGCTATGTGTGTTTATTTTATATATTATGTATTTTGCTTTATCTGTTATATTGAAAGCCCACAGAGTCATGCATGTGAGATGAAAGGCTATATAAATTGAACAAGTAAATAAATGACCTGTCTATGACAATAGTAGAGCCAGTTTGGTTTGGTGGTCAAGCCACAAGTCTAGAAGCCAGGAGAGTGTGAGTTCTAGTCCTATTTTAGGCATGAAAGTGAGCTGGGTGACTTTGGGTTTCTTACTTTCTCTCAGCCCTTGACTGTGATTTGAGTGACAAGCCAGTCAGTCATTTCCTTTTGCAACTCAATGGCTCATACTCAGTTGATCTGAAAAAAGCAAACCCTGAATTTGCAAGAAAACACTAGGAAGGGGGAAAAAACTGGGACAATGGTACATTGATTGTACATTTTGAACAATCAGAGATTAACTTCCAGTTTGTTTGATTCCTCCCTCCCCCAATAATCTTACTATGGAGTCCCGTGGAATTGACTTTGATTTCAAGATTCTTACTGTAAGTGGTTGCTTCACATGTCATCCAGTAATTTTCAGTTATAGATTGTTATAATTTTTCAGAGTAATGAGTAATGCAAGACATTCTTGTCGCTGTGGCTGCACTGTAAAGGCAACATCACCAGATGGCACACTTAGCTACATTCTGGGGCTACCTGATAAGGTCCAGCTGCAGGTAATTGTTCTTTGGTGTTGGCCAACTCCATTCTTCACAGCCTTAAATCTACTCAGGTTGTATGGAAGTGGCAACTCTACATCAGTCAAGGACACAGATGTATTTTCATTATATTGTTTCTTATGCTGATTTGGCTATCGCTTCTCCTTCTGTCCCTAAAAGCATGGCTCAAGAAATTTACATCCAAGAAAGTAAATGGATATACAGTAGAACTGTTTCTGATTATTTTTAGTGTGTATTATGTAAAAAGTATATTGTCTCTTACCATGTAAACATCTACATATGTTTTGATTTATTTATTTATGTGATGCAGCAACTTTTTTAAAAGCTTGAAAAGCTTGCTTTTATTATAAATATGAATTATAAAATACACATTTCCAACTCTATCAATTTCCCACAATTAGAGTAGTATTCATTTATATACAGGGATATCAATAAATCCTTAAATGCCTGTCACTTTAATGTCCACATTAATAGGGAAGAAGGCCATTCCAATACTTTTCTAACAATGTGTTTTTAAATCTTTGCAGAGCTTCATAATAATTTAAATTACTCCTCCTATTAATCTCAGATTGTGTGAAAGCTGCAAAAAGATGGAAGTAAAAGTTGTGCTTGCATTAAAACACACTGTCATTTTCAGTTGTGGTGCATTATATGCCACATAAAAGAAAGTAAAAGGAAAGTAGGCCTTCTCTTAATGCCATAGGCACAACTATAAATTTTTGAGGAACAATATGTCTGTTGTTTCCCCTTATCTTGTATTAGATTGTTTTCTCATATCCCTACCAAACCTACAGCCTTCCAATTCCCTGGTGGTCTCCCAGGCCCAATCAGTAGCTTCAAAGTCCAGAAACGAATGGCCAAATGCTGCTGCATTGCTATGGTAAATTTGTATGACCAATCACATGGTTTAAGCAGAGTATGCAAACATAGCTATCTGGCTTTGAAAACTGCAGACACGTTGGCAGTTGAGAATTCAAGACAACAGATGGTTGACACCCTGTAAATCAGCACACTTTGCACTCAGTTGAATTGTGCCAAAGGATACTGAATTAGAAGTCTGATACCATTCCTGTTCAGTAGAAAATTCTTTTGTATTTGGATTTTAGCATGGTGCTACAACATATTTACTAGATTCCATTATTCATTAAGTGTATTTGACAAGAAGCTGTTCTGCGCGGGAGAGAAATCAACAACCTCATCAATATCTCAATAATGAAAGGAATTCCCCTGTAGATCCTACTCAAGTTGAAATATAAAAGGCCCTTGCTTAGATTCATCTGTGATGGCACTATATTCCCATCTTTTTCAGTTCTTGGTTTGTTCAGCTCAACATGATGACCTTATTTTTTAATGTTTCAGTCAACTGATCTAGCAAATATTTTTAGATTGAATTTCAATGTAGCAATTGCAGTTTGTATTTACTGTCTCCTCAACCATTTGGTCAACAGGAATGAATCCAAAATAATTGCTGGCATGTTGCTGAATTGAAAAGTATCCATTTATGAAACTGTAATATTCCTCCAGGTGTTCCACAGATAGCATTGCTAACAGATCTGTGCAAAGCTGTTACAGATTCACTTTGCAAAGGGATTCATGCCATGAAGACAACACGATTAGCTTCAGCAAAGCAAAAAGGTCACCCAATTTGCCACAACAAAGCAATTTGGGTGCCTTCAGAGTACTTTAGGGAAGTGCTGTTGGAGAAGGCATTTTCTGCGTGATCAGATTCATAGGAGCTTAATCCAGCTTCTTCTGGAGAAATCACAATTTACCAAGATAGGAATCATGCCATTACTGGACTTCAGAACACACAGCGTAACATACTCTACAAGGCTACACTCTGAAAACATAACCAGAGGTATCAGTGAGTGCAAAGTAGTATTCACTATTTGATTACTAGCCAAACCAAACATACTGATTCCATTCATTTTCAGTTAAAATGTTGAACAATTTGGAATGCAGAGTATTGAAATCTGTAGAAGAGGACACCCATGGGCAGGATGTTTTGTCCTTACATCCAAGCAAGAACTTTACAATTTTGTGGATTTTTAAAACATAAATTTAACATTGTGAAGTTTTAAATATCTCAACTACTGAAACTTTTGGGATGCAGCCTGATAGAAAACTGAACGAATGAACTTTTCATTAATTGTCTATGAACTGACATCAAAAGACCAGACATTCTATTTTAACCGTATAGAAAGTTAGCAGGAGGATTTGTTTCTGAGATCATGAGTCTCATTCTTGAATCAAGGCTCCTGCAAACGACCTGGGAAAACAGCATGACTTGCTGCAATGCTGCTTCCTAATGAATATTTCTGTTCTGTTGCTCTGGCCAAGCTTCAATTTGGAGCACTGCTCTGGCTTGTCAAATACATGTTTCAGTGATTAGTAATTTAAAACAGAAATGGCTGAATGAGTAGGTGACCCACATGTTCACCACTTGGACACAAAAGGTGACTTTCAAAGGCAGATTCTTCCCGAAAGAATCACCAGGTCAGGGCTAAGGATTAGTAAAGTTTTCATTATTTTAATAGTCCCAAAAATATTGGTTCAATGGCTATACTTTCTGGCTTGAATCTTCAGTCCATTGTTCTGCCTCAGATTAGCAGAATCTACCCATAATTTTTTCAAGTTCTATTTACTATATAGGCCTGATCTTGAAGAATAAACCTGATAGATTGACCAATGAGCTAAAAAAAATTATAGATAAGAAATTATAGTAAAATAATAATTGCGTTGTGGTTAGCAAACATTCCTAAATGAAAATCAGGAATGTGCAATGCACAACAGTATATTGTTCACTAGCCTCAGTTACTGTATACAAAGCTGGCTTATGTCAGCAAATTATTCTTATGTAGTTAGCAATATAAGAGAATCCCAGGACACTCAAACAAGGCTAAATCTGAGTAGTACTTACACACACACACAGAGTATGCAAAAAAATAGGGTAATCAAGTAATATTTTCCTACTTATAGATATTAAAAACAAAAATGTGTTGTGCCCATGTAAAACATATGTGATAGTTTCAATTTTGATCTTAATCTACAATAGCCTTAAACTAAATTTAGGCATTTTTATGTGCTTTAATTGGTATAATTCTAAGCAGCGTACAGTCTCATCCATAGACATCCTGTTCCATTCCATAATTGGCTCCCACTACTTCAAATCCATAAATATCTTTTGGATGTGAATTTGGGAGATTTGTTAGATTGATGCAAATGTTGCAGCAATGGCTTTGGGGACCCATCCATCTAGCAGTAATTCTATTTAAAGCCAACAATAGAAAAGTATAGAAAAGTAAAGTTGCTTTAAGCAAGAAAAAGCCTAGAAGTGTATTGAAAACTCTGCTGTTTTTTTAATTTAACATACTATAAGTTAAATACAACATGGACCAATGGACCATAACTAATTTTTTTCAAAATAAATGCATCAGAATAACATGGAAAAGTATTTTCTTTCACTTTTTTCCCTTTGTGATCTTTCCCCCCATGTCTTAATTCTCCTGACATTCCTTTCTTATTATATTACTTAACATTATATTTTGTATAGTTTATTCAGTATATAGAGTTGAGGTGGTGCAGTGGTTAGAGTGTAGTGCTGCAGGCTACTTCAGCTGACTGCTAGCTGCAGTTCAGCAGTTCAAATCTTACCAGCTCAAGTTTGACTCAGCCGTCCATCCTTCCAAGGTGGATAAATTGAAGACCCAAATTATTGGGGGCAATATGCTGACTCTGTAAATCGCTTAGAGTGGCCTGTAAAAGCACTATGAAGCGGTATATAAGTCTAAGTGCTATTGTTATATTTTGATGTAGTTATAATGGTAATGTACTTGAGTGAAACTGTAAAAAGTAGTTGATTTTGATTAGATCATAGTCCAGAAATATTTGTGAACTACAATTGTTATATTTACCAGAAAGGAGTAGGGATTTTTTCTCCAAATAATAACCAGTGAATGGGGGAGGGGGACTCTTTTACATCCATTGAGAAACAGTCATAGCTGAAGATATAGTTGAAGGCAGTGGGTGAACAGGAGATGCAATTAAATGGCTTAAGTCTGGCAGGAACCAGGAAGGAGTCACTGCTGTTATTCCAGAGGAGTGAGCAGGTTCGTTCTTCTGTCCTCCTTTTGTTGCTTCGAAGACATTAACATAGGAAGACGTTGTTCAAAACAAGTAAAAGTGTGTGTGTGTGTGTGTGTGTGTGTGTGTGTGTGTGTGTGTGTGTTTTCAAATAATGGAATTCAAAGCAGGAGAAGCCTCTGATACAATGTTGTGTGAGTTGGGGACAAGCTCTTTTGTCAACTTTTATTTGCAGATAGAGAAGGTTGTTCAGACTCTTCTGTCTGTGGAAGCTCTCAAAGTGCAACAAGGACTCAGGAAAATCCAAATCCTCCTCCTACCGGTAGTAGAGAGTTGCATGGATAGAGAAGCTCTCCATTAAAGACTTTCATCTGTATATACTGCAAGAAGCAGGAAGAAAATGGTGCTAGCACAGTGACTGAAAAAGATTAATGGTCTTCAATCTATAAACTGCTGAATTCAGTGGGGCATATTTACAGAATAATCACACAGAGTTGCTTGAGTTGGAGCCCACCACAAAGGCCAGTAGAAGGAAAAAAGAAATACCCCAAGGATACCTTCCCCTGTTTCCACCCCAGCTTGCTTAGCATAAGCAGAACTAAACAGATTGATTAACTTCACAGAAGTAGCTCATGCATACTTATCTGAGAATAAGTGGGCCTTTGCTAGGGAATAAGCCTTCATAGGTTTATGTGTATTTCAAGCAACTTTCTGCATGTGAGTGTATACTTGTATGTGTATGCATGAGACTATTCATCTCTGCTGAGCTTCTTAGATAAAGGAGGTGCAAGAAACAACATAGGAAAAAATTGCAGTTAGGGGTACTGTAGAAAAATATTAAGTTTCATGGGTTTACAGTATATGATATTTATTTAGGAGCCAGAGTCAAGTAGTTTTCTTCGATAGATCTTTATTGAAGAGGAATTTAATGCTCACTAACCACATTTATTTGGGGACTGACACACATCACATGTCAATGTGTATCTACATTATCTACATTTGAAGAATAATGGAGACTTCTCCATTGTTGCATGTGATGTTTCTACCCAAGAGATTATTTGCAAAGTTTTGATAAACCACTGCCCTCTGCTTTCATTGAAGCATAGATGTGATTTGGAGATTTTATTACCAATTTGAGTCTTATAGAATATTCTAAGGCTTGTGATGGGGGTCTTAAGGGTATAATTCTAAATGCTGTTATTCAGTGAAAATCATGTTCTAGTATTACTTTGAAAATAAATATCCATTTTAAAATTGATTTCAAAAGTGTATGAACAAGACATGTGCATGTGCACGCGCATGCACATGCGTTGAGGCCAGTGTTGACTCTTAGTGACTGCCTAGACATGTCCTTGCAGTTTTGGGGGCAAGATCCTGGAAGTGGGCTGCCCTTGTCTGCCTTCCAGGGTTGAGGGAGAATGACTGGTCCAAGGTCACTCAGCTGGTTTTGTATCTAAGGCAGGACTTGAACTCACATTCTCCTAGTTTCCAGCCTGATGCCTACCCCAAACTGGCTCTTTTAAGAAGACAAAGTGTGCAAAGAAAAATCAAGCCCTCCCTTCTCACATTCTTCCCTCTGTGATTCAAAATCAAAAATTAGAATAAGCTCCAGACAAACATCAAAGTGCAACAGGAAACACCAAATGTGATCAGGTGAATATTCCTTTTTATCTAATCCTAATCTGACGTCTCTTTGATCAACTAAGAAAAAGAGATTTTACTGAAAGAAACGCCTGCCTTCAATCAACAAGCACAAACCCACATTCAACAGGGAGCCTAACTACAAAGGCATCACTTCCTGTAAAACCAGCTAAGTGCATTTTCTTAGAATTCTTAGAGGGTGAGATTTTGTCTTCAAGGAACAGTAACAATACTTTCCTATATAAGACACTATTGAGAAAGATTTAAACTGTGGCCACCTCCAACAGCTGATTGTGTATGGTGCTCTTGGAATGAACATCACCTCTGATTCAAGCAACTACCTGCATTCTTTATTCCTGGTTCGGAAACAAACCTGGTAGACTTCTTTATAACAAAAGGCAATGGGAATTTTCCTTTTTTGGTGAACTTGATAGCAAAGAAGTAAAGATGGTAGGTATTTTTTGTTTTCTTTCTCTCTTCAAAACAGTTAAATACAGTCAGTGAATCAGGGAAGGAAAACAATGATTAATCCAAATGGTGAAGGCAGATTATGAAGGAGAAGCACATTTTAGTGCCAATGACATTCAGAATCTTGAAGCAATGGATTTTCCTATAATAATGTGTGGCTGTGAACACTGTACCATAAGAGAGGACAAAAAACTGTGGACTGCAAGAACCAGCAGTCAGTTTGAAGTGGTTCGGGAATAACGAGAGGTACAAGCAAGCAAGTGACAACAGCTCTTTAATATACAGTGAGACTTCAGCAAAAACTCAGGGGCTGCAGTCCTCCTTATATACAATCCAGGAGGGACTGTCAGCCAATCAGAAACGTAGGCAGGTTTGAAACTCCCGCTTAAAAGTATCAATACATAACACCCCTCCCTTCCCAGAAGGCACTAATACTCAAAAATTAACATATGTACAGACAAAATCTCGCAGGTGCTTAGGACGAGTTCTCGCCCTAGTTGACCTGCGCAGTTCAGAGTCTGGTGGGGCGTCGAGCTGGTCGGAGGGACTCTTTGTCTCTCCCGGCTCCGCCAATGGAACCTCCTGGACTTTGTCCGGGGCGTGGTTATTCCCGGCTGGGAGTGGCGACTCGCTGGGGCGGCGCTGGAACCAGGGCTTGTCAGCTAAGTATTCTCGCGGCCCCGGGCTTGAGTTAGCTGTTTTGGAGAAGTGGTCAGAGTTAGGCTCGGAGATGTCTAAGTTAATGTTCGCCTCGCCAACCACCCTTTTCCTAAGTTGGTCTATGTGGCGCTTCCAGAGTCTATCTACCCCAACGTCCACCGTGTACGATTTTGGGCCTGTTATTCCCACTATGGTTCCTGCAACCCATAGAGGACCGCTGGCATAATTGCGAGCGAACACCGGGGACCCGACCTGAAACTGCCTTAAACCACAGGTCTCGCCCTTAAAGTTTTCGTGCGAGTAGTTAGGGTGAAGCCTGTCTAACACGCACCGGAGCTTCCTCCCCATGAGGAGCTCTGCTGGGCTTCTCCCTGTTGCTGTGCATGGTGATACATGCTGAACTGCTAGGAATTGATCTATCCTGGCCTGCCAGTCCCCATTGTCTAATCTGGACAGTGCTTCCTTAGCTGTCCTGACAAAACGTTCAGCCAATCCGTTGGAAGCCGGGTGAAATGGAGCTGATAGGGCATGGCGGATTCCCAGGCCGGCCAAGTAACTTTCAAAAAGGGTTGCTGTAAATTGAGGCCCGTTGTCCGATACCAAGGTATCCGGCAGGCCGTGGGTGACAAATAACTTCCTTAGGACCTTGATAACGGCTTCGGCCGTTGTAGATGGCATTAATATAATTTCGAGCCATTTTGAGTAGGCATCCACAACTATTAAAAACGTTTGGCCATGGAACGGGCCGGCAAAATCAATGTGGATCCTCCCCCATGGGCCTTTTGGTTTCTCCCACTCCCGGATGGGCGCTACTGGGGGATCGGGGCGAGACTCCTGGCAGGGTCTGCACTTCCCCACCCACTCGGAAATGACCTGGTCCATGTTGGGCCACCAGACATAGCTGCGGGCTAAACACTTCAACCTAACAATGCCCGGGTGCCCTTTGTGCAGCAACTCCAAAACCCTATCCCGTAGTTTCGTTGGAATTACCACTCTGTCACCCCATAGCAAGCACCCCCCTTGCATAAACAGTTCATTTCGTTTGTTGGCAAACCCTTGGTACTCCTCTCCGACCACCTTGTCCGGCCACCCTTTCAGAACCCAACCCATAACAGTCCGGATAACTGGGTCTCTATTTGATGCTTTCGCCACCTCGCCGGAGGAGATGGGGCCCAAAGTTAACGTGTCCAACAAAAGGACGGAGGCTTCCGGCGTTGGGTTGTCCAGCAGGTCGGGAAGGGGGCAACGGCTAAGGGCATCTGCATGACCCAGGGTCCGCCCAGGGCGATGGGCGAGCTGGTACGAGTAGGCCGACAAAAAAATCGCCCATCTAGTCAAACGAGGGGAGAGGGCAGCGGGGGTTGGCCTGTCGCCTGCTAGCAGACCTAGCAACGGTCTATGGTCAGTCACAAGTTCGAATTTTCGGCCATAGAGGTATTCGTGGAACTTCTTAACCCCCGCAATCGCAGCCAGAGCCTCTCTGTCCAACTGGCTATAGTTTCGTTCTGTGCTGGACAGGGTACGGGAATAGAAAGCAATGGGCGCCTCTAGGCCGTTCGGCAGTCTATGGCCTAGGACGGCACCAACTCCTACGGGGGAGGCGTCACAGACCAAGACGAGCGGCAGCTCTGTATTGTACTGTATCAGGAAACTGTCCTCAGATAGGAGTCTTTTCACTGCCTCAAAAGCGGCTGCTTGCGGTTTCCCCCAGACCCATGGTACGTTCTTTCCCAAAAGCTTGTGAAGGGGATCTGCAACCGTGGCTTTATCTTTTAGGAACATAGAGTAAAAATTGAGCAGTCCAAGGAAGGCTTGGAGCTCTGCTTTGGATTTGGGGGCTGGTGCGCTCTTAATAGCTCTCACCTTGCTCTCGGTAGGGTGGATGCCTGTGCCGTTCACCCTGTACCCCAAAAATTCCACAGAGGGAACAGCTATCCTACACTTGTTCCTTTTGAGTCTTAGTCCCGCTTCTCTGAACCTAGACAGGACGTTCCGTACCCTGTCCCCCAGCTGGTGTTCGTCCTGAGCGCTGACTAAGACGTCATCGAAATAGGGCACCACTCCCGGGAGTCCTTGCAACAGGCGCTCCATGGTGCTTTGAAATAAGCCGGGTGCGACGCTCACCCCAAACTGGAGCCTGGTGCATTTAAATGCACCCCTATGAGTTACGATCGTTTGTGCCTCTGCCGTGGCGTCGTCGACTGGTAACTGTTGGTAGGCTTGGGCCAGGTCTAATTTGGCAAAAAATTTTCCGGGCCCCAGGGAGTGTAGTAGATGGTGCACGATCGGCACCGGATAGGCGCTCGGCTGCAAAGCCTTGTTGATCGTGCACTTGTAGTCGGCGCAAATTCTTATTGAGCCGTCGGATTTAACTGGGGTCACTATGGGGGTCTCCCACTTAGCATGGTCGACGGGAACCAACACCCCTTGCTTAATCAGCTTGTCTAATTCCGCATCGATCTTCGGTTTCAATGCGAACGGCACTCGTCTGGCCTTCAGTCTTACTTGGGCTACGTTGGGGTCTAAGTTTAGTGAAATAGGGGTCCCCACATACTTGCCCAACGTGTCCCCGAAGACGTCCTGGAACTCGGACAGGAGGCTGTCTTTCAGGGTTGATCTGGACATCAGGTGGACGCCGGTGAAGCCCATGCCAAGGGCTCGGAACCACCCCATGCCCAGGAGGCTAGGAAGCTGCTTCGTGACGATAGTCAGTGGCAGGTCTCTTTCGTAGTCTCCGTAGGTGACCCAGAACGTGCCCACGCCTTCGAGGGGGACTCGGTTCCCCTGGTAGTCTAGGATGCGTAGTCTCTGTTTGGAGAGTTGATCCTTCCGGAACGACGGCAGGAGGGTCTTTAGGGTCGCCCACGACATTATGGAGAGAGCTGATCCGGTGTCGATCTCCATCGAGCACGGCTTTCCGTTGATCTCGACCACCGTGCTGACTTTGTCTTCGATCGCCGTGCTGGCCTGGTCGATGTGTATGCTGCGGCCATCTCGCGGTTCAAATTCGCGCCGTTTTTTCGCGCCGCCTTCTCTTGTTGGCTGCTTCTGGCGCGCTGATTCCGGTTGGCTGCGGCGCTCACGTGGTTTGTGTCTTCTGGGCAGAATGGCTCTGCAGACTCGCGCCAAGTGCCCTTTTTTCTCGCAGCGCCTGCAAATAGCCTCTCTGTATTTGCAGGACAGTCTATCATGGTGCCCGCCACAGCTGGGACAGCTTCGCCGGGGGCTGCCAGTGTCTTTTCTCTGGTGCTCCGTTCGGAAGACGTCCTCATCCGACTCGGACTCCAAGCTGGATCCGGCGTCTTCTCTGTGCACCGGGGCAGACTTGGGGCTGTCTTTGCTGGTCAGCGGACGCTGCAGCGTTTCAGCGGCCTTTGTGGAGGCTTCATGAGCCCTAGCCTCGTCTAGGGCTCCAGCAAGCGTCAAATCAGGCTTGGCGAGCAGACGCCGTTGCAGCCTAATGTCCCGAACACCACAGATCAGTTGCTCGAGCAACGCATCGTCCAAATCTCTATAGTCGCAATGGGTTGCGGCTTTTCTCAGGCTGGCCATGTACGCGCTGACCGGCTCTCCCTCTCGTTGAACGCGCTGCCTCAGTTGGTATCGCTGCACGAACTTTGAGGGGACGGGAGCGTAGTGAGCCCGGAGAGTTGCCATCAGGGTGTCCCAGGAGACTGTTTGAACCGGCGTTGGCTCACACAGTGACTCGGCCATCTCGAACACGTCCGGTTCGCAGTGACTTAGGAATAGGGCTCTCTTTCGATTAGCCGAGAGGCCCTGCATGTCGCTGGCTTCAAGCGAGCATTCAAACCTCGTTAGGTACGAGACCCATTTTTCGCGGGTCGGATCGAAAGGCTTGGGCGGAACGTAGGCAGACATGTTCGGTATGCCTCCTGTGGTTCGCCTCATCGCCTAGCTGAAGCTCGTGGTCTCACTGGTTGGCTTCTTGTAGCCTCAATCCCACCTTCGTCGCCAATGAAGTGGTTCGGGAATAACGAGAGGTACAAGCAAGCAAGTGACAACAGCTCTTTAATATACAGTGAGACTTCAGCAAAAACTCAGGGGCTGCAGTCCTCCTTATATACAATCCAGGAGGGACTGTCAGCCAATCAGAAACGTAGGCAGGTTTGAAACTCCCGCTTAAAAGTATCAATACATAACACAGTTCCAGACCAAATAAAGGTCGTCTGCTCTCTTGAAGAGATAATCAGCAAGTACAAACTTCAGTACATACTTTTGGAATGTGATTGATTATGATTGGCTAGTCTGAGGAAAACAGCAAAGAAGACTATGGGTAAAGCAGATAGATGTGATCTGGAGATTACTGTGAAATTTTAATGGTCAAAATGTTTATGGATTCGTTCATTTAGAATCATTAGGAACTGGTCCTAACTAACGAGTGCTTAACAAATTTCAAATCACAATCCTGTCCTTTGTACAGAATGAGATTTTCACAGGTCTGATCTCCAATCCCAATATGCATGCATTTGGAAATACTCCATTGTTAGGCTCCTGCACTCTCTATTTATTCAGTACAAAGACTTCAGAGGCCAATGTGACAAATCTGGATTACCTTCCTGAGCTCAGCAATTTGGGTTCACAGACAGTCAGCTTTCCATTTCAGAATATGCACTTTGCAGGTTTGTCAAAATCAAGATTCTAAAAATGCTAGTCCAACCTTCTATCCCCAAGCCATTTGCTTCCTTGACTGTTAGTTTAACAATGTTTCCTTAAAGCATGCCTTCATTTTCTAGAAATCCCTGAAAGATACCCATAGACAACTTTCACTCTCAGGGGATATGCCTTGCTGTTGATATTCTAAGTTAGGAATTGAAAGGGTAGCCCCTTTGAGATGGTGTTTTTCCCACTGTAGAGTAAAGTAAAGTAAAAGTCTCCCTTGAGTTACTCCTGGTGACTATTTCTAGGCAACAATAAGGAAATGGATTGTCATTACCTTTTTCCCTGCGTGCCTCAGGAAATTGTAAGAGTGGCAAGAGACTCATAACTGCAATGGTAAGTCTCATGGCCATATGAAGAGGGAAAGTTCTGAAAATGTTTTTCTCAAGCCTGCCATTAAGTGATGATAAACTTCTCCCACTCCCCCAGCAAAGTGCTGCTTTCATTGCTTCTGAAATCAAAAGGTAGCTGGCAAGGCCTGTTTTTACAGCCTTGGCCCTAATCTTAAAAGAAAACAAAGCTCCAGCATAGCAATGCCTCTTCGTCCATTCACCTTTTGTTCCCTATTCTTTATGCCCTTTCTCACAAACCTGCTTCCTAATCTTTGAGTATACCTAGAACAGTGATGGCGAACCCTTTCGGCACCGAGTGCCCAAACCGTAACACGCGTGCATGTGCATGCATGCCGGAGCGCCAGAAACCCAAAAACCATCTGGCCGGTGTGCATGCACATGCTAGCCAACTGCTCTTTGGGTTTCTGCAACGCACATGAGTGCTGGCCCGCTGGTCTTTGTGCGCCAGAGCACTGGAAACCCGAAAACCAGCTGGCCGGCACAGGCATATCTGTTTTTGGGCCGGTTTTGGCAGTTTTTCGGGCTGTTTTCAAGCTGTTTTTCAGGCAATTTCCAGACCATTTTTCAGGCTGTTTTCAGGGGATTTTTGGGCTGCTTTCAGGTTGGTTTTTTTGGGCCAAAAATGGCCCAAAAACCAGCCTGAAAACAGCCTGGAAAACGGCCTGAAAAATGGTCGGTTTTTGGGGCTCTTTTCTGGCATTCTGGTGCCTGCAAAGACCAGCTGGCTGGAGGGCAAGTGTGTACCGGAAACCAGAAGAGCAGCTGGTGAAGGTGCACGTGCTCACAGAGAGGGCTATGTGTGCCACCTCTGGCACGCGTGCCATAGTTCGCCATCACGGACCTAGAAAATAGCCCATCATTCCAGGTTTTGAGCACTACTTATTTGGTGTGCAGTTAAAACCTGCCCAAGCAAAAACCTTTTTTAAAAAAAGGTTTCCAAAACCAAAAAAAAAAAAAAAAGGTTTCCAGTCAACGAGTAAAGGAGACTGAATGGTAATAGGACTGTGCAGTTTTTCAAAGGGTGCTTGGCTTCAGTGCAGTAACTCCTCACACTGCTTTGTGAACCAAGAACCCTCTTGTACATATGTAAAACTAAAGCAAAGAAGCCTTTTTTTTTTGTTCCACCCACCTCGACTGGCATTTGAAATCATTAGAAAGAGTGTACAGTCTATGCACAGAAGCCTCATCCACCAAAGCTTCTGGTTATCTACGGAAAGCTTTGTATGTCCATTGAAAATGCCAGTGGATGTTGTGAGGTTAAAGGAGAAGCCTCATTCAGGCAAAAAATATTGTGTCATCACCTTGATTAAGAGAATCGTGTCACAACCAGACATGCCAAATTTATCTAGCAATTAAGGCACCAAGCTAGAAGCCAGGAGGATGTGAGTTCTAGTCCCACTTTATGCATGAAAGCCAGCTAGGTGACATTGGACAAGTCCTTTTTTCTTAGTGCAACTCACCTCACAGGATTGTTGTTGTGGGGAAAACAGGAAGAGGAAGGAGTAATTAAATATGTTTGCTGCCTTGAGTTATTAATAAAACTAACAAACATGGGATAAATACTGGATTTATTTTAATGTGCACATGGGCATATTGTGTGCGGTAGCAGAAAAAAATAACAAATTAGAACCAAGATTTTGTGCTGTTGGGAAAATGGGGCTTCACAATAGATGTTAAAATATATAAGAAACAATGAAAGAGAACATTGAGATTGTCTCCTTTCAATTACTTAAGTAGCTATGAATGTTTATTAATATTTTGAATTACCTAGAACTCATGGCATCACGGCAGCATCATGTGATGTATCGGGACTTTTTTCCCCTTCACTAAACTGGGCGTGGGTCTGGCCAGTGCATGATGCATCCAGCCCATGGGCTGGGAATTTGACAGCCCTGACCTAGAAGCATTATTACTTTTTTTTTAATTTGTAAGATTTATACACTGCCTTTCCGTCATGATAAAGAAATCTCTACTACAGCATTGTGTGCCATTCCTCTCTCTCACTATAATAACACATCAAAATCTCCCCCCCCCCTTTTTTTCCCCAAGATGTCACTTTCTGAAACTGGGGGTGGGGGGAAGCAAGTCTCTGATAAAATTCTTCGAGCAACATCTGCTCTCTTGCATTTGCTAAGCCTTTGGTTCTGTGGCCTCTTCAATCATCCATAAGAACATAGATGCCCTAGGATGCCATTCAGTGAGTGATGGCATATTGTGATAAATATACTGGTATTCGTTTTCTGACTCAACTCAAATTCTATTTCTGGTTATAGATTTCAACATGGCACTTGTGCTAATGAGATGTTCAACATCAGTGCTATGAAGCTTAGCTGCTAGGAGACGTGCCATGAGTGTTGTCACATTTCTGTCTTCATTGAATATGAAAGAAAATGGACTAAATGGCATGTCATTGTAAGAAGAACATTGATATTGTCAAATTGAAGTGTCTCCCCATATTCTCATGACAGCTCTGCCAGATCAATGTTTGTTCCTAGCCCTGTATGGCTTTCCAACTTTACTGAAGATTGGAATGTAGTGAAAGCTTCATAATCGGGTCAGGATCAGCTTGAAAACACTGACTCAAGAACTCAACAAGAGAGTGAACCTTTTCATTTCAAATACAAACATTTATCCTGTCAGATACATACTGTTGGCATTTCTTGTTCATGTGATTTGTTGCCAGAGGAATTTTTTTCAGCCTTGCTGTTCCATCTGGCTACATAATCATTTCATCTCTGAAAGTTGAGAGACAGAGTTTTTCAGGTCAGGATAGACTTCACCACATTCAGTTCCTTATTCAATAACAGCAGAAACCTCAGCATTCGACATAACCAGGTGCATTTATTGCACTCATGAATGTATATATGTATGCATGCACGGATATTTTTATGCTATTTTAATCAAAGAAATCTAAGTGGCATAAAACTCCAAGAATTTATCAAGTGTAAAAAATCCATGTACTGTTTTTTTATTCAGATTTCTTCATAAAGAGATCTAGAAAATCTCAGGACACTAAAATAAAAGCACAAATAAGAAGAAAAATTATACCCAGATGATTTGAAACTCTTGGGGAGTGAAAAGCAGAGGACAATTAACTTCTGCAGCGTCAAATTCAAGTTCCTTGAATCTCAGCCATTACGTGTTCATGTGCTAAGGTCTACAAGCTGTTGAAATATGTATCAAATTTTGATTACTAAATTATTTGCAGATCAATCTAAGATGTTTGTTCAATGAGCAGTACACCAGATTTTCAATAAATGGTAGAAGATTCTTCATTATCCCTCCTTTTAGATTGAAAGACAGTCCATAAACCAGACATCTTACTGATGTTCATCTGTGTTCAAGGAAGATGCCAGCATGATTAAAATATTATTTCTAATTATTCATATTGTGTGTTATTGTATTTCTTTGTCAGTCACCCAGAGTTGTCTGGAGTCAGGCAGCACTTAAATTGAATACATTAAATTGAATGATTAGATATTGTGGCCTAACTGCCTTGCTGCAGGCATTTTCAACTGCAGACAACATTCTTTTTCTTCCACAGTTATAGGATTCACTAAAAAAAATTGTTTCTCATCACCAGATTTTGTTATGATTTTCACTACTACATACAATTCTGATTCGATTCACTCTTCCATCACTCTTCAGGGGAATATCAATGTTTTTTCAGTCAATTTCTTGATTAGACAGCTTTTGCTACTTTCTGAATGCTTTGCAGAAGTTCAGTATAGTCAATTGGAGACAAATACTAAAAGACCGTTTCAGTCCTATGTATCAATTCTGCTTTATTTAAGGAAAAACAGCCAGCCAACTTGCTCCCAACTACTTTTGCAGAAAATAAGTTTGCACGTACAGTCTATTTTTCAGTATTCCCCATATCTGTAAAAGGAAGGGAGTAATTTTCCTCGGTAAGTTTTTATAGGCCTTGAATAAGCCTGGAAACCTGTGCTGACTCTACATGTGTCAAAATTGACAACTGGAGCCTTTAATGCTTTTACTGTGCTAAGATTGTTCCAAATGTTTCTGAAATGTTCTCATTTCTTGTAAACAGTACAACCTTTTGTCATAAATGGTATTTGAATATTCTTTGCAAACAGTAAAAGAAGTTTATCATGAAACATGTACCTAATATAGACAAAAGTCTATGGAGATTCTCAGTCATCCAGGTCATGGTTGTCCCAAAGGTGCTTTTTCTAGGAGGCAACTGGACTTTCTTGTTTGTTTGTTTGTTTGTTTGTTTGTTTGTTTTTGTTTGAAAACATTTTGCTTTTCATCCAAGAAGCTTCTTCAGCTCTGACTGGATGGTGGGGAATGGAAGACGTGTCGCTTCTTGGATGAGAAGTTAAATGTTTTCAAAGAAAAAAAGCAAGAAAGCCCAGTTGCCTCCTGAAAAAGCACCTTTGGGACAATTTAACCAAAAGTTCAAACATATGTCCAGGTTTTGATGGGAAGTTGGTTTTTTGCACTGTTGTAAACTGATTTGACCAGTACCTCCAGCCATAGTGAAAGCTTCCTCAAATTGCCTCCTGATTATTGGCAAAGTCATATGAGGGCTGCACATGATGCTTTATTAATATCAACAGCTACAGGTGAGAGTTTATCATCAGCTGCTTCTGCTTCTGCTGTGGATGATGAAACAATAGGCAGTAAAGTGTTGAGGAATTAAAAGAGTGCATAAATCAAGAGATTGTTGTTAAATTTTAAGCTTTTCAAGGTTGAAAATTGAAAGCTTTCTTTGGAGCTCCCGTTAAGTGTCGTAGCCAAATTAGCAGAGGTGAGAATTACAGGAGTGATTTTTGCTTGCTCCCCAACCAGCATGTGTCACAGCAGGTGGCAGCACCAAGCTAACCATGGCTGATTGCAGAAAAGGCTGAGTCACTCAGACATGGTTAGTACTTTGACAGATATCACTGGGAAATCCCAGGACTACAGGTTAAACAAAGAAGTCGCAAAAATCTTCTGAAAGAAGGAAGTGTCTATGGAGTCACTATGATTCAACCCAATTTGAGGTAGTCTATTTGTCTTTTTAACCAAAGCACAGTATGTCAAGGTAGATTTGCAAGGCTGACTAATTTGTTGAATTTATATTCTGCATTTCTTCCAGGAGCTCAAATTAGTGAATGAAACACTCCCTTCTCTTCTTTTTCCTCACAGTAACAACACTGTGAAGTAGTTGGGCTGGGAATGAGTGATTACCCAAAATCACAGTCCAATAATTTTCCATGGGTGGATGTCCCTGCTCCTACTTCAGACATTAACCATTGTACACATTGGCTCTTATTGGGGTTGGGGTTTTTTGGAGGGGGGGGACAAATGTTTTGCACAGAGTTCAAATTAAACAATGAACAAAAAAAGGCATTATTTCAAGGTAGGCACTCATTCTATGTGAAGATTCAGCTTGTAGTAAGAGCAGAAAGTTCTCTTTCAAGAAATATCAACTGTTTAGATTTTAGGTAGGTACAAATTAGGTACCATAATATGACCTGTCTTCCAGCTTTCTTTGTTGAAATATTATTTGATGGGCAAGGTATGTGTTCCTGGGTATTTGTGGACAGATCATACTAAATTTAGTTTCTGGCTGCCTTGTACTCCTAGAGGACAATGATCAGTTCCATTTCTTCAAGCAAGTAGACCTTAATGGATCCTCTGCATAGTCTATCATTGTTGTCTTAGTCTGTAATGGTATGTGGGAATGACCTTGGCAGATAGTGCAAGAAAACACACCCAAGGAATAATTGGATAAAAGGCAGCTTAACCCACAGCAGGAATGTTGGTAGGGCAAGATGCTCAGAAGAGACCCTCCCCTGTTTCTTGGGCTTTAAAGGGGACAGGGGAGAAATATGCTTTCAGACTTGCAAGATTCTATTTATGTAACCTTACCACAAAGTAGAATTAGTTCATCTGGCTTTGTTTCATGTCTGGACTACGACAAGGCCTGACAATAACTAAGGCTGTTACCTTCTTTGGTACAATCTTAATTGGGGGCTGAGGACATAAGAACACTTATGTCTCCCCAATGTGCACTCAAGCACATTGTCTCACATTCTGTAATGAAATACTTATCCACTCAAAATAGAGAGACAAGTAGCAAATAAGAGAAGATTTGCAGAAGGAGAGGTAAACATTTGGGAGGAAGTGGAAGAAGAAATGAGAGTAGCATGCCCAGAGAGTAACAGAGGACTAGATCAGTTAAATAAAAGGATTAATAATATATGGATTGGGGTACTCTAAGGAGAATCAAAAACAAGAACAAACACTTGAACAAGATGTGCCCAAAATGAGCTACTGAACAATCTCTACACTGTTTTCCACAGTGAACAAAGGGCAACAGTAAAAATCTCCTTCCAATGAACTTGAGTCTTGGAACTTGGTTGCTTGTCTGAGGAAACCATTTCACTTTTTCATAGGTCTGAGTGGTTTCTTACATTCCTGATTCCATGGTATTTATCAGTCAGAATGGCAATTTAAATGAATTGCATCCAAATGAGAAATTAGGCATCATTGTTCTTTAATTTAGTGAAAGGAATATGCATCCATCTGCTGTTTGTTTACCACATATTCATAATAAAATGATTTCAGGATCTGGTATACAGGTAATTCTCAGTTAACAACCACTGGTTCAGCAGCCAATACAATGGCACTGAACAAGTGATACCTACAATTAGTCTCCAAAGTTCTGGCTATCCCAGCATTCTCACAGTCATGTATTCATGATTTTGGTGCTTGGCAATTGGTTCGCACTTACAATGGTTGCAATGTCCTGCAGTCATGTGATTACCATTTGTGCAGTTCCCTGACAGCTTCTGAAAACCAAAGTCAATGGGAAAGTCAGCAGGGAAGATTGCACATCACTCAGATAAGTCTCCTACACACAGCAGCAGTCGCCCTGAGCCTTGCTGTGCTTATACTGCATCATGCCAGACCCTTGTATGGCTCCCTTGCACAACAGCCATCACAAGCCTCTCTGTGCTTCTGCTGCACCATACTAGCTTCTTGCACACTCTCAAATTCTCCCCACTCGACGGTAGCTACCATATGTCTTCTTTTAAAAAAACATCTAGTGGTGGAGTGCCCACGATTTCTGGAGGCAAGCTGTTCCACTGGTTAATTGTCTTCACTGTTAGGAAGTTTCTCCTTAATTCCAGATTGGTTCTGTCTTTGATTAGTTTCCAACCATTGTTTCTTGTCCTGCCCTCTGGTGCTTTGGAGAATAATTTGACCCCCTCTTCTTTATGGCAGCCCCTCAAATACTGGAATACTGCTATCATGTCACCCCAAATCCTTCTTTTCTTTAGACTAGCCAAACCCAAAAACTGCAGCCATTCTTCATATGTTTTAGTCTCCAGGCCTTTGATCATCTTAGTTGCTCTTCTCTTTCCAAAGTTTTAACATCTTTTTTGTTGTTCCAAAATTGGTTGCAGTATTCCAGGTATGGTCTTACTAGAGTTTTATAAAGCGGTATTAATGCTTCATGTTATCTTGATTCTGTGCCTCTGTTTATAGAATTGTATTAGCTTTTTGGCTGCTGCTGCACATTGCTGATTCATGTTTAAGTGATCATCCACTAAGACTCCAAGGTCCCTCTCACAGTTTCTGTTTTTGAGTCAGGTTTCTGTATACTAATTTGTATACCTTTGATTTTCCCTGTTTAAATGTAAAACTTTGCTTTTCTCCACATTAAAATTCATTTTGTTGGATAGGGCCCATAGTGTCATCTGAAAATTTGATGAGTTCCCCTTCTATTCACTCATCTAAATCGTTTATGAAAATATTGAAGGGTACTGTGCCTAAGACGGAGCCTTGTGGTACCCCACTACTTACTTCTCTCCATGTGGATGTAGACCCATTAAGAACTACTCATTGGGTAAGGTTTGCCAGCCAGTTATGAATCCATCTGATGGTGATGCCATCTATCCCACTTTTTTCTAGCTTACCAAGAAGTAGGTTGTGGTCTACTTTATCAAATGCCTTGCTGAAGTCTAAGTATATTATGTCCAGAAATTGCCAGAGCCTTTTCTGAAGGCCAAAAAGACAGACAACATCCATTCATAAGGCAGTTTCCATGACACAAAAAACTCCACCTGGAAACATAGCTTCACTGAGAGGACTCAGAGTTTGGATCATGATAAATAGGGATACAGGGCCAATTCAAGGGAGAACAAATAATTTAATCTTCCTTACTGATATCAATTTAACAAATTTTCCAGGCTTGATTCTGAACTCAGCTTTCCTCTTCTCATATCACTTGGAAATCTGATCAGGGATTCATGCTCATTAAAGCAAACAAACAAATCTAATGAACTTTCAGAACAATCCAATTCTCAGATAATGCAGAGCAGAATCCTAGAACAGTGTCCTCCAACCTTTTGTGTGGAACCAGGGACTGGTTCCATGGAGAAAGGTTTTTCTGTGGACCTGTGGGACGTGTGGTATTGCATGCTGCCTGCATCCTGTGGATGGGGCTTTGCTTATTTGCACATGCCGCAAACAAGTGCCAGTCCATGGACCGGGGTTGTGGACCCCTGCCCTAGAATCATAGAGATAAAAAAAGACCAATTAGGCTTTCAAGTCCGATTTGTAGCTCAGTTCATAAATACAAATACTGTCAACTGTCCAATTAGCAAATCCCATTGCCCCATACCACTCCAGATAATTCCGTGCCTGGTTCAGGAAGTAGGCTAGTTTCTCCAGCCACCTGTCAAACATGGCTCTTAGAGGCAGGGGCTCCTCCCCCCTGGGAGGCTGCTTGAGCCTGGGTTCCTGCCACTGCAGGGATTCCCTGGGCTTGCCCCACAGCCATGGGAGGGGGAAAATGACAGTCCTGCTGGGGGAACCCCAACTCCTTGTATGACATGCTGTTAAGAATTTCCACTCCCTTGGCTCTTCCCATTCTGCAGTTCTCCCGGACTTCCATTTGCTTCCTCGAGTCATGGCAACTCCAGATGGAACCAAGGTAAACTCCAATTTGGCTGCTTTCCCCGCATGCACCAGTGGCTGCTTTGTCTTCTCTGCTCTAACTTTGGATTGGGTTACCACCGTCTGCACCCGGGCATCCCCTTGAGTAACTACTAATGCCTCCCAAGGGGGGAGCGATCCAGGCTTCACTGTGGCATCAGTTTTTTGCTCCATTCCGGACATCGTTAGGTCACTGCTTAATGTCAACTGTCCAATTAGCGACCCCAAAATAATGAAACACTCTCAGGAGAATTGAATTCCCAAAAGCAAAACTTTATTGGATACACCATGTTGGTACTGAAGAAACAAAACCAGCTCTGGCTTCGTGCACAAATGCTTGCCCTGTTAAACAATATTTTCTCCTTCTCCCCACCTCTGATTGATTACATTGTCCAGTTATGAGATAGTCTTTTGTTATGAGAATGGTGACCTTGCTGGCTCCATACTCTCATGATCTCTGCAAACATTCTCCACATTCCATTTCCATCCTCCCAGTTCATTGGGAATGTCACAAGTAAATGCCTTATTCTTTATTATGTAAATAGTACATGACCAGGATATCTGGGGTTAACTTATTCTTCACTACTTAATATATTCATACTTAACCACTCCTATATCTAGCTCCACTCCTTGTATATATAAGGAGCTGTATGCTTTCCTTCTGCGCTTCTATCTGTGAATATTCAGTGAATATAGAATGCCTTCTGTAAATAAACAGTGCTTTATTTGAATACCTAATTCTTAATCTACTTATTGAGTCTGATCCTGAAAATATCGTAACTATTTGGTAGCCGAGGATGGTTTGATTGACTCAATAAAACTTTAAATATGTCTGAGAGAGAAAACTCCAGAAACAAAAGAGAAAGACCCAACACCAGGGCATACAGTAAAGAAATGGAAGCAGATCAAGAAAAGATCGATAAACCCACGACTATGACACCAAAAGAAACTGAAGACTACACTACAGACAACGAGGAAATAATTGATGGAATGGATGAACAAAAGGAGAATGAGTTGAAAGGCAGCCCCCTCGGATCAGAGGTACTGAAACTGCTGAAACTCAACGCGAAATTCCAAAACGTAATAAAGAACAGCGGAACAGCAAAAAAAAGGAGTATCGTAACAGATGATCCCAAAAATCCAAAAATGGTGAGCGAATCATCTACAGAAAAAGGAATAATGAAAAGAAAGACCAACGGTCCTGCTCAAAATTTTGAATGGCAGCCATCTTGTTTTCAACCGATCACAAAAAAGAGCGAAGCAGAGTCAATCAGAGTACATCATTCAAAATCTTTGTCGCGAAAGGATTCACATAATATAAAAAAGAAAAAAGAAAAACTTTACTTTTCAGAAAATTCTGATACAGACTCAGAAGAAATACCTATCAAACTAAAAGTCAAATCAGCTATAAGAACTCTCTTTACAACATTCGGTCCAGGACTGAAAATTACAAAAGAACCGACAAAAGATGGCAATTGAGAAACAGGGAGAGAACAAGCAAGAAAGCAAACGTCTCGGAGTCTGCCCGCTTCTCCTCAATCAACGAGAGCACCGACACCTGAGCCCAGAGAACCTTGCAAATACCACCCCACGCCGCAGACGATATCAGAAAACAGCGATCTCAACAAGAGTCATCGCAACAAAAAGACACGAGCTTCTGCCGCCACCTGGACACCGAAGATCGAGCCAGAGACTGAATCATCGGAAGAAGAGCGCTACGAGGGAGCTGCAGCGACGAGAACCTCTCCCGACAGCTTCAGGAGTGAAATGAACAACGCGCATGTGCAAGACTACACAGACACAGTTGTCTTTCTAAAAGAAAACTTATTATTTTTTATCACTAATCCCCCAAAAAAGACCTTGGACTCTAAAATTAGACTGTCTGCACCATAGGGCATTTTTCTTATTAATTTCCAGTATATCTCCTGCCATGTACCACAGTATTAAGCAAAATCTAACTGTATCAGAAATTATTCAATGCATGTTTAAATTGTTTCACAGTGAAAGTGTAGCCACTACAACAAGAATGTCTAAAGATTTCTTCTCAGCTAGGATAAAGCCAGGGGTTACCATAAGTGAACATTTAATATCTTTAAACAAAATTAGAACAGAACTGCATTTAAGGGGGGAAATAATTTCAGATCAAACAATGAAGAGTGTTATCATTAACTCACTAGACCCATCGTGGGATAACTATATATCTCATTTAGACACAATCAATTTAGGATATTTATCCATAGAAAGTCTATCTAACAAGCTAATATCTGAAGATAATTCAAGGAGAAGTCGTTGTAACAATCACATGGAACATAAACAATATAAGAGGGTATTTTCTCAAGAAAATATCATGAACCAATAGGATGCCACAACTGTGGATCCAAAGAACATAATAGGAGAGACTGTCCAAAACTCCTCAGAAATAGAAAAAATCCTGACTACAGAAATAGGTATCAAAACAGACAGTCATCAATTGATAGACATAGATATAGAAGTCCACCCATCTATAGAGAACATAGAGGGGGCAGGGATAACTCAAAAGATAGAAAGTCTGGTTCACTGAATGGGTTAAACAAACATGACAGCACTAACATACAACAGACAGAGGACAATGATTGGCTTATCGATTCTGGAGCAACCAACCACACTACAAATAATAAAAATATACTATCTTCATTTGTAGAGGATAAATTCGTAATTAAGGTAGCTAATCAAGAGAAGGTTCAAGTCATAGGTAGAGGAAATATAACCTTACCTGGCCTAGGAAAAATAGAGGGGGTATTGTTAATACCTGAAATACCTCATAACATACTTAGTGCAATAAAACTAAGCATAGATTCTGGCATAAATATTGTGTTCTCGAAAGGAAAAGCAACATTAGAGAAAAACAGAACAAACATAGGTACTGTGATTATTAAAGGAGGTCTACCTTATCTAATGACAAAAGAAAAATGGTTACACAACATTGATTCCAACATGGAAGATAACAATAACATAGACAACGAAAGCAGTAGCAATAGTGACAATGAGGAACATGAGATTATCCATAATCACAAAGACACACCCAACAACAAAATACCTAATATTGGTAAACCAATTCATGATGAGTGTGCTCATGTCTTACATAGGAAATTAGGACATGCCAGTTTTCCTGTAGTTCAAAAGATGACTGAACATGCTGAAGGTGTTAAAATAAAAAATTGTAAAAACTATTTGGAATGCTCAGTATGTAAATCTACAAAACTCAAAACTAGCTCCAAACCCAAAAAGTCAACAAGATCAACCAACAAAATTTTTGATTTGGTACACATGGACCTAGTTGGTCCATTAACACCATCAATCACATATAGAAAACGTTATTTCCTAACCATTGTGGATGACTATAGTCGTTATGGCTTTGTCTATACATTAAAGCACAAAGATGAAACTTTTCAGAAATTTAAGGAGCTTTACAAACGTACAGAAACACAACATAATATTAGAATAAAACAAATTATGACAGATAGGGGATGTGAATTCATGTCAAAAGAATTCTCCCAATGGCTTAAAGACAAAGGGATGTTACATTACACGTCTAGCCCTTTCTCTGCATTCCAAAATGGAGTGGTAGAGAGAAAGAACTCGACATTACAAACCATGATTAGATGCACATTAGAAGATGCTGGCTTAAGAAAACAATTCTGGTCAGAAGCGTTACAATATTCCAATTATACACAAAATAGAACTTGATCCAGCATTGTTAACAAGACACCATATGAAATGATGTATAATAGGAAACCCAAAATAGCTCATATGCACATATTTGGAGTCACTGCAGACGTACACATACCTAAGCAATTAAGACGTAAAGGTGAGAACGTATCTAGGAGACTCAGGTTCATGGGTTACGAAACAGGAACAAAAGGGTACAGATTTATCAATAATAATAACAGATTTATAGTATCCAGAATGGCTGTATTCCATGAACAGGCCAACTGGTCTAAAATACATCTTAATGAAATTTTCCCAAACAACTATACAAACACTAAACACCAAGAGGAAAGAACTGGAGAAGAATACAATCACAACATACATAAAAACAAAAACAGAACATGGACAAACAGTCAATACAAAATAAAGACAGATTCATTAACAAAAAAGGAAGCTAGGTATTTACATGACAATGATAGTAAACCAAAAAGAACAATCAGGAATAACAGAAACCAAATACCAAACAGATACAAAGATTATATAATGTATACGGATGGAGAAACATCAACACCAAACACATACGAGGAAGTGCTAAAACTTCCCCCTGAAGAAAAGGAAAAGTGGGAATCAGCCATGACTAAAGAGATGGATAGTTTGCAGAAATTAAATGTATTCACACCTACACATGCACCTAAAGATAAAACTGTTATTGGTACTAGGTGGATATATAAAATCAAAAACTTAGAAGGAGGCAACACCTTATACAAAGCTAGACTAGTTGCTCAAGGTTATGCACAAAAATATCCCGAGGATTACACGGATACATACTCTCCCACAGTAAGAACTGAGAGTGTTAAAACTGCACTAGTCATAGCATCAGCACTTAACCTTGATGTATTCCAATACGACATACAGACTGCATATCTACATGCAAAATTAGATAAAGAGATATATGTAAGAGCGCCTCACAGTCAATATACGAACAAAAATGAAACATGGTTACTAAATAAAAGTTTATATGGGTTGAAACAATCTGGCAAAAGATGGTATGAATGTTTAGTCAAAGTGCTCAAAACTATGAATTTTAATGCCACTACTGCTGATAACTGTTTCTTTGTTAAAAAAGAGGATAACTCTTTAGAATTCGTGTTAATTTATGTGGATGATATTTTGTATATAGGTAAACACAAAGAGAAGAGAGAAACATTTGTAACGAAACTAAATGAACATTTCTCTTTGAAGTCATTAGGTAAGGTAAATAAGTATCTTGGAGTTCAAATTAGTAAAACAAAAAGGGGATTCAAACTTTCTCAAAGAGATAAGATTATAGAACTTCTGAACAAATGTAACTTAAATAATGCTAAGCCATGTGACACTCCCATGCAAACTGATTTCTTGAGAAACACAGATGAGTCATCCCCTGAATTTAAAGATAATACACTTTACAGATCAGTCATCGGTTCCCTTCTATATATTTCCAATTGGACTAGACCTGATATTGCTTTGCCTCTCAACTTGTTGTCTAGGCACGTCAGCAAACCATTATTATATCATTGGGAAGCTGTCAAGAGAATATTAAGATATTTAAAGAATAGTTTAGACTTCTGTTTATTATTGGAACCTAATAATGTCAAAGAGCCCATCCTCACGTGTTATGCCGATGCGGATTGGGCTGGTGATACCACATGTAGAAAAAGCACATCTGGCTATATATTTTTCCTTAACGATTGTCCAGTTTACTGGTACACTGGTAAACAAGATTTAGTAGCCACCTCAACGACTGAGGCAGAATATGTTTGTTTGTCTAAAGCCTCAAATAACCTCGTATGGTTTAATGACTTATTGTCAAACACTTGGAAGAAACCTTCATTACCATTTATCATACACGAAGATAACAAGGCTGCTATTGAAATATCTAGATCTGATGCTATTGGACAAAGGTCCAGACATATAGATATAAAATTCAAACATGTGAGGCAGTTATCTCAGGATGGATTTATTAAAGCAGTTCATTGCGAAACATCAGAGCAAATAGCTGACATATTGACAAAGCCTTTGCCTTCTAAGCAGCATAAATACTTGACTTCTAAGTTACAAGTTTTATATTGTTCTGAATCTGAATGTAATTGTTGTAATATATCGAATCGGCATTTAGAGGGGGATTTGTCACAAGTAAATGCCTTATTCTTTATTATGTAAATAGTACATGACCAGGGTATCGGGGTTAACTTATTCTTCACTACTTAATATATTCATACTTAACCACTCCTATATCTAGCTCCACCCCTTGTATATATAAGGAGCTGTATGCTTTCCTTCTGCGCTTCTATCTGTGAATATTCAGTGAATATAGAATGCCTTCTGTAAATAAACAGTGCTTTATTTGAATACCTAATTCTTAATCTACTTATTGAGTCTGATCCTGAAAATATCGTAACAGGGAAGTTGAAAAGCATTAAGTTTCAAAGAAGCAAAACTGTTCAATCTTGACAAATACAGTCAAACGTATCTGAGAGAGTGATATCTAGCCACTCCAAAGAGTCTACATTTGCCTCAGTAATTTGTTCTATTATTTTTCAAATGGTTACGAGGAAGCTTTTCCCTAAAATTTAGGGAGAAACTGCCTTCTTGTAACAAATCATTATTTGTCCTGAATTCTAAAGCAAGAGAGTATATTTTTTTTCTGTGTGACATTATTTTGAGTATTTCTACAATACTTGATGAGCCTAGGAATAAACCTTGTGGTACTCTTCACTCATTTGATGAGAACCCACTGAGGAAGGGTCTTTCAGGGCAGCTTTCAAGCCAGCTGTGGTTCCACCAAAGAGCCCTGCCATTCAGCTCTTACTTACGATAAGCTCTGTGTAATGAATTTTTTATCAAGATAGGAAAATCAAGAAATTAGGGATAGAGCCAATCTTTTTTTACCAGACTTTTGCTCAAATAATAGGATTAGTCTTTTCTTTCCTCTCCCCTGTACCTTACCCAGATCTGACATGAAAATCTAAATCCCTCCAGAGTAAAACTAGGGTGGGAGAATATCCATTGTGCTGTGAAATCTTCCATCAATGGATGGAGATACTTGAATACAAATCTGTAACTTTAGATTATTTTAAAAATTAGTTCTTCCCTGCCCTTGACATCTCAAACATTTCTGAAGCAATTTATCACTATAAATCTATAATAAAATAATCTATTAAATAGACATGCCAGAAAGAATTCATGGCTGGAGGAAACTGTTGTTAAAAATGGCTTTTAAAATGATGCCTGAAATGTGGCCTGTCATACCAAACTAGGGAGAAGGGACAGGTGCTGCTAAGAAACTTTTCTCCTTTTTCTTTATCATGTAAAATGATTTCGCCTACTTTTTTGTATTGTCTAATTTTGTACTGTCAAGCTAATTTTATTTTTCACTAATTATTGACCAATGGGAAAATATTTAGGCTTTTTCCCAGAAATTATTCCTTCAGCTAAAGCTGTTATAAAGGTCTTCTATTTCAATTTCTTTAACTTTAACATTTTAAGGGGAAATTTTTAATTCCCATCGGTAAATAATTCCTTTGTTGTAAATTTTACATAAATATATTATTACTGTATTTTTATTGATTAGACATTCCCATTTATACTTCAAACTTAACATTCTGTCATTTTAAAAAATATAAATTACAAGTTACATTGATGCTAATTGATGCCTTTTTAAAAAATATATATTATATCCAGCTACTGTGGCTTGTGCATAGCTAAATTAGTAAGTGATGATGGCTTCTCTATCTGTATATATGTAAGGGCATATAGTGAGAAACAGAAATCCATGTTGCATTCTCAAGTTTTGTTCTAGTAGCAAAAGGAAAGGAATGGAAAAGTTACAACAAGAAAAGGCACTGCCTACCTTGCAAAAGGTAATCCAAGGAAACCCAAACTGGGTTAGCTTGAAAATTCAGCATTTGTGCCTATCCTACCACTCATGTTCCCCGGCATAGAGACTAGTAATACATTACTACCATCATTAATAGCTACTAACTTCTCTGAATTTGCACCGGTGGCCATCATGAAATTATTATGTTGTTCAAGCACCTGCTATTTGACCATATTTAAATCAGAATTTCTGTATTCCCATATTGGCAAATATAAGCACTTCTAGTATGGCTTCTAAGTGGGTCTAAATGCTTATATGTGCCTCTTGCCAATTGCCTGGAGGAGTTTCTACAGTTTTCTTGGTGATATTTTTGTAATTAATTTACCCTTGCCTCCTTCCCAGGACTGAAAGAAAGTGACTACCTCAAAGTCACTCAGCTAGCTTTATATCTAAAGGAAGACCAGAACTGCTGGCTTTGCAATTTCTAGCCTGGTACTTTAGCTATTACACCAAATTGGCTTCCTAATGCTTATAAACACCACAAAGTGGTAAAAGTGAATTTACGAACCGAATAGCTTTTTTATTTTACTTTTTCTTTTTGTTGCTATTTATATTTATGTTTTTTTTTCTTAACATGTACAAATAATAATGAGTAGTAATAGAACAGAGATCTTAAAAGTAAGTATTAAGGTTAAGAAAAGGTCACTTTTATATAATAATCTATTTTACAGTTATTTATTGATGTCACATTTAGCTTTGATGGAACATCTGAACTTTATGCTTGGCAACAGATAATGTTTTAGAAATAATAATTAATATAAACTTTGTCTTTTAATTTATCTTTAAAGGCTTAAGTTATCTAAACATAACAGTGTTAATAAATAAAAATAAAAATCTGGTCAATACTGTATAAATACTACAATAGCAAATAATAATAATATACTACATGTTTTTATAATAATACAATAAAACAATAAAAAACATGCTATTTGAATATGTATTTATTTTATTGCTCTCAAATCTCCCACAATTAAGTTTTAGTGAATGATCCTGAGTTTTAAGAAAGGGGACATCCATAAAAACTGAATATACTTTTTCATAGTCTCGCTTTTTCCTCCTAATCTATTTGGCTCACTCTTTTTTTAAAGTTAAGCTAAAAAGCTTTAAACATTATACCTTCTCTTCACAGGGGAGTTGTTCCTACCCTTTGACCATTTTGCTTGCCTTTCTCTACAACTTTTTCAGCTCTACAATATCATTCTGCATTCTTAACTCCATCTCCTTTATGAACAAATTTAAAAGCACATCTCAATACAGACTCCCTGGTGTGTTCTATTTACTTTACTGCTTCACAAGAACCGGCCATTGATTTCTACAGTCTGCTTTTTTTCCTTTAACAGAAAGTTCCTTTAAAAGGTTTTGTGTGATTCCAAAGTCTGCTTAGGAGTTCTGGTAGCAGATTACCAAAAGCTTTGAGAAGGCCTTTTGTCTACAAGTCATCCCACCTACACTTTTAGCTACTTTATTTTATTTAGTAGGATACAACCCTTTTATACTACTTTATGATTTTGACTTGTGAAGTATTCCACCAATTGACAAGGAAGAGATATTAATTAATTTGTTAGTTATAATGTAAATTTTCTGTTAATACAAGGTATGACAGAAATCCAAGCATAAAACTATATTTCAGCCATCTTGAGAATGGAACAAGGATAACACAGGCATACTTTGCACCCTAATACCCTCACCTGCTTCATGAAATGCAGCATTTCAGAAAATACGATTACTCCCTTATTGAGTAAATTGTATGTTTTCTGCCATCAAGTTTCCTTAATAGAAAGGTATCTTTTGAGGCAGGGGTGGATTCTACTTACCTTTACTACTGGTTCAAAATGGGATCATGCACGCTTGCTTCACTCGCACACGCACCTTGCTTCTGCGCATGCACAGATCACTGATGATGACATCCAGGGTGGTGGGCGGGGCCTTCCGCCGGTTTTGTTACCGGTTCTTGCAAACCGGTCCGAGCCAGGGGCAACCCACCACTGTTTTGGGCCTTATAAATAGTTATCATACTTAGACAGTAGTCAGGATATAATGCAGGTTCTACTGTTGCTTCTTTAAATTTTTGAATCGAAACTGAAGTAGCTATATGACATTTATCTTTGAACATCTGGATTTGAACCAAATAGATTCTTTCTTGTTTCAACACCAAATGTACAGATAGTTCTCGACTTACACTTCATTTAGTGACCATTCAAAGTTATAAAGGCACTGGAAAAAGTGACTTATAACCATTTTTCACACTTACAACCTTTGCAGCTTTCCCATGATCATGTGATCAAAATTCAGATGCTTGGGAACTGATTCATACTTATGACTGTTGCTGCATCCCAAGATCATGTGATCATCTTTTGCAAACTTTTGACATGCAAAGTCAATGGGGAAGCCAGATTCACTTAACAGCTGAGTTACTAACTTATCAACTGTGTTGATTCACTTAACAACTGTGGCAAGAAAGCTCGTAAAACTCACTTAACAAATGTCATGTTCTGTTAATAACAGAAATTTTGGACTCAATTGTGGTCATAAATCAAGGACTATCTGTATTTCCATTATTTTTTAAAATAATACTGCTTCTAGATTGAATTAAATATAAAGGGAGGGAATAAATACACCTCATTGCTTATGTCTTCTGGATTTAGCCATAAATAATATCAACTGTCGTTAGATATCTATTTTCACTATTTTGGGCGAAGGGAGGGAGATGAGAATGAATATTAGCCCTATATCTGTTTAATTTACATAGCAAATATATTAGTGATAGGTTTAGAAGTGATAGCAATCAAAATATTACCAATCTGAGATACACAAATGACACCGCTTTGCTGAAAATAAAGGAGACTTAGAAGAGCTCATAAATAAGAAATGCAAAAATAACAGTGGTGGGTTTAAAAATTTTTTACTACCGGTTCTGTGGGTGTGGCTTACTGGGCGTGGCTTGGTTTGGTGGGCGTGGCTAGGTAGGCATGACATGGCTTGGTGGGTGTAGCTTGGTGGGTGTGGCATGGCTTGGTGGGCGTGGCAGGGGAAGGATACTGTAAAATCTCCATTCCCTCCCCAATCCAGGGGAAGGTTACTGCAAAATCCCCAATTCCTCCCCATCAGGGCCAGACAGAATTTTTACTACCGGTTCTCCAAACTACTCAAAATTTTCACTACTGGTTCTCCAGAAATGGTCAGAACCTGCTGAAACCCACCTCTGAAACATAAGCAAATTGTTATGAAGGGCAAGGTGAACCTCCATGCTTAGTGGACTTACAATTGACAGTGAAGGTGGTAGCTTTGTATTCTTTGATTGCTACAGTAGATCAAGATGGATATTGTATTAGAGATTTTGAAAGAATATGAATCCTAGGAGGAAACAATGACTAAATAAGATTATGAAGAATAAAGATATTTCAATGCAACGAAACTCTGAATACTTAGAGCAATAGATTTCTAGCAGCTGAGAGAACTGTACACTAAGGAGTGAGAGAAAGAAGACAGATGCCTTTGAATTATGGATTTGGAGATAATTACTGGGAGTACCATGGACTATAAGAAGAACCAGTCAATCCATCACGAACCAAATAAAGGCTGACGGATCTCTTGAGCAAACAAAAACACTTTGGATGTATGGTTTGAGCAGATTATAAAATAGAAAAAGTAACTCTTCTGCACACGATAGAGAGAAGTAAAGAGGAGGAAAACAATAACTATGGCAAATGGATAGGATCGGAGATATTAATATCTGCTGAAGAATTATTAATTTTGCTGAGGGCAAGGAAAGCCTGATTAAGTGCCATCTATATGACTATTATTTCTATACTTTCCTTTCCTCTAATATTAAAGTACAGTTTATTTTCTTATATGTCTTAATATGTACTTAATAATACATATTATCTTTTTATCTTCTGCTATCCATTCTTCATTTTATATTTATTACCATCCCTAATGACTTTGCAGCTCAGCATACCAAGTAATCTATTTTTAATTGATCACCCATTAAGTTTAATTTCCTTTCCCCATATACAGTCTCTCTTTTTATATATATAAGGAAGCACTTATTTTCTTTTGTATCATATTCCATGATTATTGTCTATTCCTTTTAAAGAAGCCACCTTCTAATCTGCTGTGATCACTTTACTGATGGAATGGAAAGGGGATGTAAAAATTAAAACAAAGAAAGGTTATGCATGGTCCTTCATGGGTAGCTGGGACTAAAGCAGCAAGTTGACATATTCCTTTCCCCTGTAAACAGTCTATTTTATCGGTAAGAGTTAGTTACAAGTAGGGAAACTTTATTTTCTCATAGAATAAAATAGAGTGGGAGTCAACTGTGCTAGTAATGAGATAAGATACCTACCAACTGACTGGCATTTCTCTACCAACTACAGTGCCCACATTTTGTGTCCCCTTTTTTACTAATGGCATTCACTTTGGTGGGTGTTTAAGTTGCTTGCCAATTAAATCGTATGATGCCACGATTTTCTGATTGCAACCCTTTAAAACCCATGTTTCAGAACAAATCCCGGCACTTTTTTGGGGCCTAAAAGGTCACAAGTGCCCTCTATCTATTCTGCACGATAAAGCTTTTAAAGTTATTTCTGCCTCGTGTGACTGATTGGTCTTTGCACGCCAGGTTCAAGGAACCCAGAGCCTGTTGGGACATTATTTTTTCTTAAACATTTAAATATCATCTTCCCTTCTCCATATTTTGAACACTATATAATTACAAACCTGTATAAACATTAAAACTGAGCAGTAGCTCAGTAACTCTAGCAATAATGTTTCAAAAAGAGTCATTTCCATCTCCACTCCCTAAAATTTTGGATTAAAACAAGCCTGTACTTCACTGAGCAAGTGAACAAAGCATACTAATATCAGAGTTTTGCAGAAAAGTCTTTGAAGAAAGAGGTTCATCTGCCTGGCTGCTGCTTGCTACAGCCAGCTTCCTCACCACTGCCTGCCCATTGTGAGCGACTGAATGCACCATGCTGAGCAAACAGAAACTCTTTCAGAGACCCTGAATCAGGGGTGCACAATTGCCATTGGCTCAGGCTCTGTACTAGGCTTTGTGTGGCATGTAGAGGCTTTCTCTTCTTGAGGGGGAGGGGCGTCCATTATTTCTTTACTTTCTCCTGTTTTCTTTTACAACGCTTTGGGTCATATGGTAGAATGGGAAGATGAAAAGAAAGACTGTAAAACACACAAAAGCTGGAATAAAAGGCAGAAGGTCATGTGTAGGCTGAAATGAAGAATACATGTTTGCTGAAATAAGCAAAAATGGCTATGTACAAGACCATGCTTCTGCCGACTTCATGATATGAAAATGAGATTTGGGTATATGAGAAGAAACAAAGTGACTTGAGTGCAATGAGAATGGGACATTTGAGAAGTATGTGTGGAAAGGCTATGCTGAGGTTGCAAAAAAGTGTATGTAAAATGAGCAAATGATTGAGAGGAAGGAAAAAACAGAACATTATGGTGAGATAGTTATGATGATATCCTAAAAAAAGGTTTAAAGAATAAAAAGCCTCATGTTAAGTAAAATATAGACATGGTAAATAAAAAAGATGGTTGGCAAAGAAAAGTACAGAAAGGTATAGTAAATGATGTTGGTGTAAATTTTTATTTTGCTTATGTATCAATAAATTTAAATTTATTTATCAAATTACTTTTTATTCCTGCTTTCAATTTCTTTTGCTTACTGTTTCTATACTCCGCAGATATTCTGAATTTTATTCTGAAAAAGAATAACATGATGGGTAGGTACATGCATACTATGTACCTTTTAAAATTAATTTTAAAATCTTCCTATCTACGTTTTACTTTATTAACTTTATTTATGTTTAGATTTGTTTAATTTTTCATTTTACTTGGAGGGAGTTATAAAAGCAGACTTTCAAAAAGCTGCAAAATTTTTCTTCACTGATAGGTAATGGTATGACACTGCCATTTTTTTTTTTTTTTGACAGCTTCTTGCACTGATTAACATTTGCAGCATTTTGGGAAGTAAGGGGAGCTAAAATGTATTCTAGAAAACTAGGGACACTTCAACAGACATCTTCATTTCAATTGCTTCACTTCAGGTGATTGGAGATTGAAGTTTTTTATAGACTGACAAAGGAACTGTTACAGCATTACAAGAGACATCATCAAACAAAACAAAAAAACAAACCTAAGCTCAATGAATAAAAAAGATTATCAGAAAAAGAAGATTAATGAGAGAGTGCAATGAACTTGTGAAGAGCCATATAGAGCAGAGAGGGTGCAACTGCTAGTTGCAAAATAAAGAAAATAATAGGATGGTTCTGACTTAGTGCCACAAGGAATAGAAATAAAGATGTCACCAGAACATTTGGCTCATAGGTATGTTAACCAACAGGGTTGGAGTTGTGATAGGACAACCTCCTCAGATTCATCAAATTCACCAATAATAAATAACCACTTCCTGTTCATGCATATAAGAACAATTGAGCCATCAAAAGTAACTACATTTATTTTATCACATACAGTACTTTAAAATTCCAGGAAGAAAGAACTTGGAATCTGTTTTTGTAATCCTGTTGGGAGGCATCATTCAATAAAAAATAAGAAAAAAACCCAGAATCTTTATTTAAAAAAATAGAAAAATCATGAAATCAGTTGCCCTTATTATCTGTGAACTAACACTCAGAGCATGAAGGAAAAACAGAATTAGATCTAAGAAGGAACATGAGCTATTACAGGAATAGCTAGGCTGGTAGGATGAGTAGCTGCAATATAAAAATTGAAAAATTACATTATAAAATTGTGTTATATGTTGAAAATATTCACACTTCCTCAAAAATACAAGAGAATAGATTTCAAGATACTCTTCTATACCATATACTTTCTATATTGTATTTGGTACCTATTGGCTAGCCATCCCAAGGAGAAGAAATGGGAGATGTTGTCTAAAAACAGCTTGTGGAACTTTAGAAAAAACTTGGGAAACTTGATTATTCTGCAGTCTATTTGGTACACTGGCAAGCATTCTTGACTTGTTAACAACTTTCTCCTTCAAAAGTTGAAGTACATAGGGACAACATTTTTTTTTTTACTTAATACTAACCACTTAGAAAACCCTATTTTTAAGAATAAACATCTTGGACTTCATGTAAGTTATTTTAATAAGCTCCGAAAAATGACAAAAATTATAAAATCATATTAAGAGAAACTAATGTAAACAAGATAATATGAGGAGAAATTCCTAATAAGGGAAAATACTACAGGCATAGTCTCAAGGAACTGGTAAAAGCCAATGTAGCTGCAGGGGGAAAAAAATTAGTGATGATCTGAAAATAAACAAGGACAGAAATTGGAAAGAGGAACATATCATCAAGTAATCTCCAGGGATCTTGTAATTGTAATTATGGTGTCAAAAAGACGAAAGGACAGTATGAGGTGAATTTGGCAAAGGATAGTAACAAAGTGGTTTCTTCAAATATGTTCTGAAAAATGATAGGAACATACCAGTTCTTTAGTATATTTGCAGGGAAGATGACCACATACTAACTGGTAACGAGGAAAAGGCAGAGATCTTCCATTCTATTCTGTCTCAAGATTTGGCAATTGTGCACAGCAGGTTGAAGGAACGAAATCATAGGTGTCAGCCAGAGGGATGGGGAGAGTGCAAAAATGAGTGCCATGATGTCATGACAGAAACCCAATGTGTCACAAATATGATGTGGTTTGCACTGGGTTATAACAATGTATGTTTTGTTCTTTTTATGTCATTGAGGTCACTAGCAAATGCCCATCAGCTGGACAGCAGCATGAGGATTTTCTCTTCAGGAAAAATATGTTTATTTGGAATAAATTCAAAAGTCCAGGGCCAGAATAATTGCATTCTAGGATATTGAAGCAACATGGCTCAGTTGAGATGTATTATCTTTGAAAATTCTAGAGAGTAAGTTAAGTGCCAGACAATTGAATGAAGTCAAATATACTTATTTTCAAAAAGAACAAAAAAGCAGTATTTAGGGAACCAGATTAGTCAGTATGATATCAGTATCTAGGGAGATTTTGAGACTGTGGACTGATCAATAAGTACTTCAAAATTAATGCAGCAATTATTAAAAGTCCTCAATGATTTCTCAATAAGGATCTGAAGTCTTAATTTTCCAGGATTCTACCTCTATCTACCTCTTTTTCTATGGGGTTAATTTTAAGGTATAATCATCACAATCATGCTTATGACCCAAGAAAAGCAAAGTGAAATCAGTGGGTCTAGAATCACAAAACTGATTTGGGGGAGTCACATGCAGTCCATCTATCATATAGTGCCCATCTGTGCTCAAAAAAAGCAGTGTGAGTATGTGTTGTGTGCATTATGCATATGATTTGCCATATAATCTGCTGCTTCCCTGATTTCATCATCTCACGCTATCTACTAGCGTAGTATATAATTTTACCTTTTCTTTTTACTAGAAATTTGGGTCTGGGTTGTTTTGGCTTTGTCCTGGTCTCCCAGGCCATACTCTGCCAAACTGCTACTGCAACATGGACACACTTTATCAACTTGTATCAAGAATGCATAATAAAATTAGGGAATGAATGCAGGAACAGTACACATATGTTCAGAAATAAAAATCATGCAGATTATCATATTGATAAAAATTTACTTCCTTGAGTTTCTTTTCACTCCATGTGTGTAGGTGCATGTGTGTGTATAAAATGACTAGATTTACTGACATGTTTTCATAAGCAGTTTCCTAAGTACTTAGGACTGTTATATGCTAGGAAATAAATATTTCTCCTGTAGTGCTTGCCGTATCCCAGCCAGCATCTCTTCTGACTGGAAAATAGCACAATCCAGCACTGTAAAATCAGGACAGTTTGTTTCATAGTGATGTGCAAAGTAGATTTAATTCCCTTATCTCCCAGTTTTCCACATTTTTTATTAGTTAGTCCTCAAATTTCTTTACATGTTCTGAAGGCTCATGGCTCAATGCAACCCCTCAGATGAGTTCCTATCTTGACCAGACTGAAACTACAAAAATACAATGGCATGAACAATTTTTCTTCACCTGATGACAAAAGTTACTTTGGTTAATAGGTTAGGTCAGTGATGGCTAACCTTTTCCGTGCCCAAAGTGTGCGTGAACCCCCAAAATGCAATGTGTGCGTGGCCCCGTGCATGTCCCCCCCCATGCATGCACACGCGCCCCCTGCATGTGCCCCACCCCCTGTGCACACAGCCTCCCGCATGCCCCACGCCCCCATGGCAGACCAGTTAGCTGGCGGGAGGCATGCATGCATGCTCAGTGCAGCTGAACTGGGGTGACGGCTCGCATGCCATAGGTTCACCATCATGGAGCTAGGTGTTGTGGTGAATTTTATGAGTGTTCTCGCTGTCCATCCTTCAGAATAGGTCAGATCAGTAAACAGATTCCACGTGAAGTACTGGAACTCTATTTTATTGATATTGATAAGGTTCACTCAGTCTTCCAGCCTTCCAAGATTGGTAAGGACCCAAATTGTTGGGAAGGCAATATGAAAATAATGCTTACATTGTAAACTGCCCAGAAAGTGCTATGGGTAGTATATAAGCCTAAATTCTATTGCTATATAGGCTATAGGTCAAAGAAAACCTGACAACATTTTCCCTTCCTTATTTCTTATACAAAAGAGAATCAAGATTTAGTTACTTTAAGTTTTTTTCTAACTATATCTTCCTTCTTGGGACTAAATTCATGTTTTGCTAACTACTGCATACTTTCTCCAAGATGTCTGTCTATGTGAAGAGAACAATGGAATGGGGATGAGTGTGAGTATGACAAGTTAACAGGGAGATGGGAGAGCATGCAAAGGAGGATTTTAAACCAATAGATCCTGTCTTGGAAACCCTATGTAAATAATAAAGATGGCCTCCTCCAGACCCTGGCAATTGTGTGTGAACTCTGCCTTGCGTATAATATTAAGGACTGGGGATGGGAGAACAATCATAGACAATTGTTATCTTTTGTCAGCAGGGAGGAAGTAAAATATTTAATGTAAGCAATAAAATATTTTATTTAATCTGCATGACTTAGAGAGCTATTCCAGAATTGCTGCCCAGTTGACTAGGTACTCATTGCAAGAGCAAATGTTGTATTATAATTGCTTCTCATATGCAGGTATATCTTTTAAGTTAAAAAAGATAGTAGGGAATAATGTATATGTGAATTTCTACAAGAGGCCAAGTTGGATGTACTTGCTGTGTTTGAACAATACAGAACCACAAACATGCACTCTCAACTGATTACCCTTCTCTCCACAACCTTGCATTTCAAAAAAATATAATCATTTTGGTTCCACACAACCATAAACCCTATTCAAACATCTTTATAGAATGCAAAGTCAGAGAAATGTGGCTTTTTGCCATATCCTCTGATATATAAGATTCCCAAGTATATATTGAAATCCATTTATCATGATTTTCTGCAGAGCTAGTCTGATTTCAGCATTCCGCCATTCCCAAGGACGGTAGTGGATTATTCTCAATGGGGTAGTTTTAATTTCTGCTGCCCTTTTCCCCCTTTTTTTGTAGTTTATCACATGGTAGTGGATGGGAAATCTTAAAAAATTAAGTATCTTGATGGTTTAGGAGCTACATTTCTATTTTTAAATGCACCTGAAACTATTTCCTCAATATTGACAAAGTTACATTAGTAATTCAGTTCCATGTATATGATGCTACACTGGCATAATCCTTGTGATATGCTGGCACAGAATCTACAGCAATGATGTAATTGCAAGCAGTTAGACTCAAAACCACTAGACTTAATTCAAGCTTAGTAGACTTAGTGGACCCTTTGGCTTCTAATGTCAATATGGAGGAGGTTGCTAAACATATAAGTTTTGACCGGTGGTGGGTTGTTACCTGTTCTCCTCAGATCGGGTGAACTGGTAGTGGCGGCAGCCGGAGGCTCCGCCCACCTGCCAGGACACTTCTGCGCATGCGCAAAAGTGTCACACATATGCACAAGCTCACGAGTGCCCATGAGAAAACTGGTAGCGATGGGTTTTGAAACCCACCCCTGCTTTTGACCTTGGAGCAAATACTGTGGAATGGTTTGCATGTGTTCTTATCAAAATAGTTTTCATCATACTTGCCTTATGCTCTTCTGTTCATAGGGGATTAATAGCAATTTATCTATCATCTATCTTTCTATCTATCATCTCTAATCTCACATCTATCTATTGCTAAAACTCTGATTCCTCAATTGTGGTCATACATCAGGACTACCTGTATTGTAAAACATTTTATGATACCAAAATTATTTTAAAACAGTTTATGATATAATACAAAATGTCATAAAACACCAAACACACTTGATGTTTGACTATACAGTTCAACATGGGCTATTTATAAGGCAGCTATAATTCTGAGTATTTCCCTGAATTTTTAAGAACCTTTCCACTAAAGGAACATCATTAGATGCTCTGTCATTATTGAAAGCATTGTGGAATGTAATAATAAAAAAAAAATCTGTGAAATAATGATTCAATGGGTCATGGGATGTCTAGTAAATAATAAAATATGAAATGTTATAAAATAGTTAAAAGCATTATAATTAACTAAAACAGAGGGGAAAGATGTCATTCTTACAAAAACAGATTTAGGGTAAAAAATCAGTGGTTAAAAACTGGTTTACTTATTTATTGCACTGGGGAAAGTTTTATTCATGAGTCTGTAATTTTGAATGGATATAACAATTGCAACAAAGGAAGTTTTAATGGATAAGAGATGTAACAATTGCAGCAAAGGAAGTTTTATGAATGTAACTAATCTGTGGCCTTCGCAAGCTTATGCAGCAAACTGTAGCAGAGTTTCCAGAAGCTTACATTAAATATTGCTGCTGGAATGGTTTTCCTTGTCTTTTATTATTCTTGGAAAGGCAACCAAAAGCCATTAACCCTCCTTGTCTAAATGCAGTGACTTGGACTGAACCCAATTCCTAAAGGAGAGGTCTAAGTTATGTGAAACATCCACGCGGTTAGCAGTAAATGACACCGTACCTGACATTTCCATTAGAAAGCTGAAAGACTGGATGATAGTAACTGGTCTATAACAGAGATATGTGCTACTTCCAGATGCCCTGCTAGTGTGTGAAAGTGAGAATCTGAAATCTCCAGAGGCCTCCATGGGCTGTTCTGTTTTGAAAGTATGATAGATAATTTTAGGTGGAAATCTTTCCACCTTTTACATCAGACTCTGTACTTTGCAATGCAGTTCTGAGATTCTTGAATCAGTACAGCTAGACTAAGCTCTTGGGTTTAAACTCAGCTGACAACAACATAGCACAAATAGATAAGAAACCTTATTGCATGCTAGAAAGAAGGCATTAAAAGAGGTGATTGCCCTATTACCTTCTTAATAGCCCCCTTCATCGCCACCCTTCCCAGTTTAATAGACTTTTCCCCTCTGCTTTTCCAACTGAGAAGCTGAGCAATTCTTTCATTGACATCTCAGAAATCCTGATTCACAGCTTTGGGGAAAGATGTGCTGCTAGTCTAGACTAATTTCCACACATGCAAGTGAATGAGGTGGTAAAGAAGAGTTAGCAGTTTGAATACTAGAAGGGACACTACTATTTTAGACTGAAACTGGAGAGCAAGCAAACAGCAAACATAAAGATGTTTTTAGGTAAAACCTGTGTTTATATATATATATCCCACATTCTGAATATGGCATATCTAATAAAATTCTTTTTAAAGTCCATGTTAATTTTAACTATCATATCATACATCCCATGCCATCCAAATCTCAGGTTGTGGCCTTCTAACCGTAAACGTTTCTCATTTCTCAGCAATATCCATTCTTTTATTCACACCAAACAAGCAGTGGAATACAATTTTAGATTCTCCTCTTTTGTTTGCATCTCGTAAAACTTTATGTTTAGCTTTTTCCCCTACCTATATATCTAAATATACCAAGTTACAATGGCACTGGAAAAAATGACTTGCAACTAGTCATTACACTTAACAATTATTGTGGCATCTCCACTGTCACATGATTCAGGCACTTGGCACAAGCACATATTTACAATGGTTGCAGCATCCCATGGCTGTGCAATTGCTATCTGTTACTTTCCCAGCCAGCTTCCAACAAGTAAAGTCAAAGAGAAAGCCAAATTCACTTAACGACCACATATTTGCACTAAGCTTCAGAGATTTGCTTAACAAAGCAAAACAGATTGTGAAATTGAGCTGCAACTCAATTAACAACTGCCTTGCTTACCAATAGAATTTCTGGTCCCAATTGTGATTATAAGTCAAATCTACCTGTAATTTTTTTTGCCATTATTTAATGGTACATCCATTGCTAAGGTTTCAATTCAAATTTGTTTTTATTATTATTTAAGAAAAAATTAGAGCACAATGTCTCATTGGTTAAAGACACTGAGCTTGTCAGCTGGAAAGCTGACAACCTGGGTTTGGAACCCAAGCGCTGCGTGATGTTCCTGCCAATTTAGCAGTTTGAAAGTATGCAAACTATGTGAGTAGATAAATAGGCACCACTTTGGTGGGAAGGTAACAACATTCCGTGTGTCTTGGCATACAGTCATGCTGGCCACATGACCACAGAAGTGTCTTTGGAGAATGCTGGCTCCTTTGGCTAAGAAATGGAGATGGACATGATTCCCTAGAGTCAGACACGACTGGACAGGGGGAAATTTTACCTTTACCTTTTATTTCTTTTTAATTTTTAATTTTTTTTTAAATTTGATTTATATGCTGCCCTTCTCCGGAGACTCAGGGCGGCTTACAATGCATTAAGCATTTCAGAAAATAAGCCTACTCAGCTGTTATGAGTCCCACCAAGCATAAACAAAACTGAAAAATATCCTTTGGTCACTTCATATATTTTAAGTATATGCAACTTGTAAACCTATCAGAGTTTTTTATGTTGAAGACGAAGTGAAGCATCCAGAGAAGGTAAGCCAGAATACAGAAGAAAGAGGAAAATACAGAGAAAGCCTCAGAGAATAACAATGACTGAGAACAAAAATTGAAAAAAAAAGAGGTAATGGAAAAATTATGAATCCTTCCTGTCCTTTCATATGCAATCTACCTGGACATCAGATTCTTCAAACAAACAAACAAACAAACAAACAAACAAACAAACAAACAAGGTTATGTGCACAGACTTTTGGAGGAGGCAGAGGGTTTTACTTTTTAGTAGTTATTTTTAAATAAACCTTATTTCATAGAGCATTAATATTTTATAAACCATTCTGAATTATAAGGGGAAACATAATTTACTCAATAAATATACACTGCTCAAAAAAATAAAGGGAACACAAGCAGAAGACATCCGAGATCTGAATGAATGAAATAGCCTCATTAAATACTTTGTTTGTTACATACAGTAGTTTTGTGTTCCCTTTAGTTGTTTGAGCAGTGTATAAACTATTGTATGTAAAGAACAAAGTATTTAATAAGGCTATTTCATTCATTCAGATCTCGGATGTCTTCTGCTTGTGTTCCCTTTATTTTTTTGAGCAGTATATTTCTTTCCCTAAACTATCTCTCCTTTTGTTTTGCTGACTGCAGGTCAATTATAGTCTTGGAGGGGGGAGGGAATTGACCCTTGTCTTTGGTGGAATATTCAGGGACAATGCCATATATATATTGCCATTTTGGAAATTTGTTTTGTATTAAAATTAATGTGACTGTCAGTATGTAGATATACTATAATTTAAACCCTTTATAATAATAGAGACTCTGCTAAATCATTTCTTTGTTTACTACTATAGTGACAAGGAAATTGTGTCATCACCCATGAAAATGGTATGGTGCTCTAGTAGATATTGTAGCAATTTTTCCTCATTGAGAGAGTCAAATTGATTCTAGGTGGAAAGCATATTTTTCAGGATTGTGAGCACCTCTGCTAAATATCTGTTTCTCTACTATAGGCATCTAGTAAATATGTGAATCAGATCAATCTACTGTTCTTCAGACAAAGGAGCTCTGATAGCGCAGCAGACTAAAGCACTGTTATTAACATCATCTGCCTGCAATTACTGCAAGTTCAAATCTCACCAGGCTCAAGGTTGACTCAGCCTTCCATCCTTTCTAAGGTAGATAAAATGAGGACCCGGATTGTGGGGGCAATAAGTGACTTTGTATAAATATACAAAAGTATGAAGGCTGCTGCTTAACGCATTGTAAGCCGCCCTGAGTCTTCGGAGAAGGGCGGCATATAAATATATATATATATGATTGTAAACGGCAAAATAAGATGAATCCCATCCAAATCTATAAATGATTTAGTGCTTTAGATGTGCAAATGTTTTCAGTTCTCTGTATAATTCTACAATAGGAAAAGGGGAGGAAGAAGAGTGACATTAAATGATTGAATTCTGTGCCATTCAATTCGTGTACAATTTAATACTGTCCAACAATATCACAGAACCTACAGGTGGCTCTGTCCTGGGCAGGATTTGATCTAGAAGCCTCCAAGGTCCCTCTCAGCTCCATTATTTTATGATTCTATGAATTCATAGTTGGCTGCATGACCACAACCAAAAGGTGCTCATTAATGACTGGAGCTTGAACAAAAGTATCAAATGAAATACTACAGGACTTTCTTTGGTTCTGGAGCCGTCCTCTTCACCTTTTTTGTAAATGAGCTGAAGAAGGTGAGAAAGTCTGCAGATGATATAAAACTGCTGAGTCTGCAGATGCACAAAATTAGATGAAAGCTAATACATTAGATGAGAAAGAGAAGATTTTAAAAAAGATCTAGATAGGTTTAATTAATAGGTTGACATAAATGTGATGGAATTTAAGTTCTTCATCTGGGCAGAAAAAATGCAAGGCAGAAGAATAGGATGGGAGACACCCAGGGCCGGATTTTCCTATAGGCTAACTAGGCTTCAGCCTAGGGCCTCAAGATCAAGAGGGGCCTACATTCAAATTGTTAGCAAAATTAAAATTACACTTTCACTATAGGTGAAAGGGCCTCATAAGTAAGGTGACCAGACGTCCCGCTTTTGGCGGGACAGTCCCGCTTTTGAGCAATTTGTCCCGCGTCCCGTGGCGTTTTAAAAAAGTCCCGATTTTTCATTCTGCCTCCTGGTTCCCGGCTGCCTCCTGAATCCCCGCTGATGGCTAGAGGGAAAAAACCTGTTTAAACTCTTGCCGCGGGGCTTCAAAGGGCCGCCCTACGTTAATTAGCTCGGCTTCCCCCTCTCAGCTGATTTGCACAGGGCTCTGCTCTTGCTAAATTGCTCAGTTTTTTTTTCCTCTTGGTGCAAACCAAGCTCAAAACGAAACTGAAAGTAAAACAGGCTGTTGGCTTTGCGGTTTGCTTGCAACGTTGGAAAATTAGGCAGCAGATTTATTTTCCTTTTCCTCACCAAAAAAGGTAAGTGCAAACAATGGAAAATTATTTAGGGCAAAAGAGGAGAGTTCAAGATTTTAAAACACAAAAGAAAAAAAAGCTCTTTTTAACTAGGGAATTGTAATAATTGAGATATTATTAATTGTATACTGTGTTGAAAGCAGAAATGGTTAAGTTGTGGTTTGGAGGAATATATGGGGGAAATTATTTGGTTTATTATTATTGGTAAGAATAATTAATTGATTTGTAAGAAATTGGATTGCATGGAAATAATTGGAATATTCATGTTCATATTGATTAATATACAAAAAAGATAGTTATATAACTAATTGATTTATATTAAAATGTTGAATTTGTATTAAACAACTGTATTACATAATTACATAATTAACCAATGTGAGGATGGATATAAAAATAGATGACAATGGGAAGGGGTATAAAATAGAATAGAAGGGAAAAATTGAATTTGATTAAGATTAGAGATGAGGATGAAGGGTAAAATTGTTTTTTTAAAAAAATAGATGAGGAATAAATATGGCAAAAAGGAAATATAGAAATTGTAAATTTAATTGAAATGACTAAACACTGTTTAAATTTGTGAACCAGCCAAATATTCTGTTCAAAGAAAATACATTGTATGTATGTGTGTTTCTAATTATTGCTATTTATTCATATTTGTTCTCTTTTATTCTTTAAAGTTTAACAATTCCTTCTTTATCTTAATATCTTTATATTTGTTTGGGGTTGGCTTTCTTCCCTTTCATCTTTTTTATTGTACAGCAATCTTTATCCTCAAACCTACCACCTCTCTTTTCTTTCCTTCTTACTTTCTCTTCCCCCCCTCTTCTTCTCCTCCCTACTTCCTCTTCCTTTCTCCTTCTCCTCCTCTCTTCCTCCCTCTCTTAACCGTCACTCCTACTCTAATTTCCCTTCCCTTCCTTCATCCCTCTCTATTACTGTATCCTTTTATGCATATGGACTACTCAGAGGGCTGAAAAAGTTATTTTTGACTGGTCCTCGCACTTTTGACCAGTCCTCAAACTTACGACTGTCCTCACATTTTACGTTTTTGCCCTATCTTGTCACCATGGTGAAGAGAAGCAGTTGTGAAATGAGTGACATGGTTGTTAAGAATGCTGCACGGGCATAAATGTGAGGATGGTCATAAGTGTGAGGACCAGTCAAAAGTGTGAGGACCTGTCAGAAATGACTTTTCAGCCCTCTGAATAGTCCCTATACACACAGCCATGGCCACCCGGTCACATGACCAGCTACCCTCGCCCACCCAGTCACATGGCCTCCAAGCCACGCCCACACAATAAGCCACGCCCACAATGGTGTCCCTCTTACCAATGTTAAAATCTGTTCACCTTACCCTATACACATAGCCATGGCCACCCGGTCACATGACCAGCTAGCCACGCCCACCCAGTCACATGACCAGCTAGCCACGCCCACAAAATAAGCCACGCCCACAATGTCCCTCTTTACCAATGTTAAAATCTGGTCACCTTACTCATAAGTGGAATCGCCTAGGGCCTCTTTTCATCTAAATCCGGCCCTGGAGACACCTGGTCTGGAAGTAGTAAATATGAAAGGGATCTGGGTGCTCTTATTAAAGTTAAATATGAGCCAGCAGTCTGATGCAGTTGCTAAAAGGGCAAATTCTCTTTTGGGGTTAATAGGACCACAGGAGTCCAGTTCATGGGAAAGAGTCGCTTCATTCTATTCTATCTTGGTCAAATCTAATTTGGAGTTCCGGTTTTAACTGTGATAAATGGGTGCAAGTTTGGAGACAGCCTAACAAGGCGGTGAACAGATGTGCAATAAAGCCCCATGAGGAACAGTGAACAGATCTAGGTTTCTTATCCAACAGTCTCCAGATGTCTGACTTGTTGTCACACATAGGGTTATTCTCTGTTGCCCAAGAAGGCAAGATTAAAATCAATGTATTAAAACTAGAATAAAGGAGCTGCATGCCTATCATCAGGAAGAACTTCTTGACCATACAACTTGTCAGCCAACTGTGCAGGCTGTTACTAGAGGTCCTCAAATGAAGGCTAGATGATTATCTGAGAGAGATGCTATAGCACATCCTGCATCAAGCATGGGATTGGGCTAGGTGACCTCAAAGATCCCTTACATCTCTGATTCTATGAAAAAAAGTAGTCTGGCTTCTGTTTGAATGCATCCAATAAAAATAATCCTACTATGGTATCAGGCTGAATTACTGGTTCTATTACTGACCAGTCCTGCTGATAAGAATTTTAAAAACATTCAGTTGAAATCCACTGCCTGCTACTTTAAACTATTATTTGGTGTCCTGCACTATGTAATGAAGAAAATAAATCTTGACCTTCTGTGTCCCATTCCTTCAAAGCACTTGAAAAGTACTCTCAATCTCTACTCTGTCTTCTCTTCTCACAGCAAATATTCACACTTTCAATCTCTCTTCAAAGCACTTAGTGTCTAGCCCCCTCTCATTTTCTGAATCAGTTCTACTGTATCTGAAGTCATCTTAAACTGTGGTACCCAAAGCTCAACACATTATTTGAGTCCAGAATCATATTCCAGAAACAGCTAAAGGATTAACACAATGTTGTCCATCACTTCATTCTGAAATGTCTTTGAATCAATGTACTTGTTCAACATTCCTTATTTTGCTTTGAGGAATCATTTTGAGACCAAACTATATATTCAGGCAATGGCATTCCTTGAAAATATCATGTTATTCTGTTCAAGAGCCTCTCCATGTCATTTTATAATTTGGAAGATGTTTTGCCAAAGGAAACCTTACAATTGTTATAGTTTTCATAGATGTTGCCCATCAAAAATTTGGGGAGTTTACTGATTTTTCTTTTTACCACCCCAATGTTTTAAATACTGATTTTAGACAAAAATGCTGTTTTGTTTAAAATTTGATAAGCTTTTTATTCACCAGAGGAAAGTCTGTTTCCAAACTGTTATATTGAGTACATTACAGCCCTTTTTCCTTTAGAAAGAAAAATAGAATTAAGACAATCCATCATTGTGAAATTTCTGAAATTGGACATATTTCTTGGTAGATAGGCACCTCTACAAAATTAATCTTCTCCCTTTTTTTCAAATTTTTAGGTATTTCCTTCAAATGGTTTACTGTGCCTATAGAATTCATAGTTTACTGTGCCTATAGAACTTTTCTGTTGAAAAATTACTATTATTGGTGGGTTTCCTATGCTAGCCAGTGGAATTCATAAATCAGTTCAATCTCTGTTAAACCAATGTATTTTCTGAAGGATCAGTTACTACTGCAGGGATGGATTGTTCATAGACCACATATAGCTTCCAAACCAGGGTTTTTTTTTAAGCTCCAAGAGAATGCACTATTAACAGTGGCAAATCACCAAGCTGTAGAGACAGAAGTGTAAATTGCCTGACTGGCTTAATGCACAGTCTTTCCAAAATTCACAGTCACGAAGGTCTCAAAATACGTCCATCTTTACTCATTTGTGGGACATCATTAATTAATCAATTAATTAATCAGATTTATATGGCCACCCATCTCACAAAAAGTGATTTTCGATGGTATACAACAGTTAAAAACAACAACAGATACAAAAATATAAAATGTAAAAATCTACATTAAAAGATAAGTATTATAAAAACAAACCATAGGCAAAGAGAAGATTAGAATGGAGACTTCAGCAATGGAGCACCTAAGCATATATAGACCATAGAATAATAGCACTGAAAGTTTTCTAGTCCAAACCCCTGCTCAAACAAAAGACACTATACCAGTGATGGCTAACCTTTTTGCTGTTGCATGCCAAAAGTGGGGTGGAGCACTGGAGTTGTGTGCATGCATGACCAAACCCATAATTCAATGCCCCCGCAAGCATGCGCACATGACCCCCCTGCTTCCCCTGCTTTTGGCACGTGATGGCAAAAAGGTTACTGATGGGCCCAGTAGGCCCATTTTTCGTCCTTGCCAGGCTCCAGAGGCTTTCTAGGAGCCTGGGGAGGGCGAAAATGGCCTCCCTCCTCCCCCGGAGGGCCTCTGGAGGCTGGAAATGACTCGTTTCCTAACTTCCAGTGGGCCCAGAAGGCCCAAAAATCAGCTGGCTGGTGTGTGTATGTGCGCTGGAACTGAGCTAGGGCAACGCTTGCGTGCCCACAGATATGGCTCCGCGTGCCACCTGTGGCACGTGTGCCATAGGTTTGCCATTACAGCCCTATACCATTCCAGACAAACAGTTGTCCAGGTTTTTTTGGACAACTTCCAGCAATGGATCACCCACAACTTCTGGAAATAAGCCATTCCACTGATTGTTTTAACTGCCCAGAAATTTCTCCTTAGTTCTAGGTCTACCCATTACTTCTTGCCTTGCCCTCAGGTGCTTTGGAGAATAGATCAACCCCTTCTTTTCTGTGACAGCCCTTCAAGTACTTGAAGACAGCTATCATAACACTATTTCTTCTCTTCATTGGACTAGGCATACCTAGCCCCCTCAATTATTCACTATATAATTTAGCCTCCTGATCTCTTATCATCTTTGTTGCTCTTCTTTCTAGGGTTTCAACACCTTTCTTGTATTATGCTGATCAGAATTGGATGCAGTATTCAAAGTGTGATCTCACCAGTGATCTCACCAATGAATTGCATTTTGTTGGATAGAGCCCAATGTTCAAGTTTGTCAAGGAGCTTCTGGACCTTGAGTCTATCATCTAAAGTATTGGCTATTCCTGCCAGCTTCAAATTTGATGGTTCCCCTTCTATCCCCTCATCTAAATAATTTGTGAAGATGTTGAAGAATATGAGGCCTAAGGCAGAATATTGAGGTACCTCACTGCATGCTTCCCTCCATGTAGATGTTGTTCCATTGAGGATTACATGCTGAGTGGGGTTGGTTGGCCAGTTTCAAATCCATCTGAAGGTGGTACTGTCTATTTCACATTGTTCTATCTTACCAAGAAGTAGGTTGTGATCTACTTTGTCAAATGCCTTATTTAGGTCTAAATAAACTATGTCCACAACATTTCCCTTATCCACCAATTTAGTCACTTTATCAAAGAAGGCAATAAGGTTTGTCTGGCATGACCTCTTTTTGACAAACCCATGTTGGCTTCTAATAATGTCACTGTTCATTTCTAGGTGCTCACAAATGTACTGCTTGATTACCTTTTCCAGGATCTTCCCAGGTATCGCTATCTGGCTGATTGAACTGTAGTTTCCTGGATCCACTTTTTCCCCTTTTTGTACTTTTTGCCTCAGGCCTGATAACATAATCAGGTCTTGAGGGACTTTTAGAATGTCAAAGAGATAGAGCTAATTTAATGCGGGCAAGAGTGTCATGGTAGAGAGGCATGTCTCCTGGGACCTACCAAATGCAGCTCTCTACTGATGGTACCTGCAGAATGTCCTCTCTGTTAGATCTAATGGGGTGAGTTGATGTAACCAGGGATGGGTGGTCTCTCAGATAGCCCACCTTTAGATCTTAAAACTACATCTTGAATTGGATCTGAAGAAAAATTGGCAGCCAATGGGCCTGATGAAGCAGAGCTGTAACATGTAACATGCACTGTTCGAGGAGTACACATAATTGCCTGTATTCAGTGGTGGGATTCAAATAATTTAACAACTCTCTGCCCTGGGTGGGCATGGCTGGGTGGTCATGTGACTGGATGGATGTGGCCAACTTGATTGGTCTCACCCTTAGGAAATTTCTCCTTAGGAAATTCATGGCCTGTATGATCAAGGCCCGTCCTGTATCCTTTTCCTCCAGGAAGAAACAAGAAGTAGCCAACACTGCAGCAGCTATAAAAGGTCTTGGGGAACTACAGGGAGTATCAGCTGATCACAGAAGTGTTACTTAATACTATTTATAATGAAAATGTTTGTAATCTTGTCCTTCTTCCTGAAGGGAAGAATTTAATCCCATCCCTAGATGGGGGATTGATGGGTTTCCTGGGTATTTCCCTGCCCTAATCCTGTCAGTTTCTGTTATTTGTTGACTTTATTCAAGGCGTGTGTCACCTGCATTCCAGCTGCAACATAGTAGTTTGTTAAATGGTTCTTGGCTGTCTGCCCAAAGCTATTAACTGAAGGGAGCGAGAAGGAAAAAAACCTCTCTTGCACTTTATTTTCAGCCAGTTCTCCGAACTGCCAAGCAATTAACTAACAGTCCGGGTGAACTGGTGCAAACCAGATGAATCCCACCACTGCCTGTATTGCTGCATTCTCTACCAGCTGAAGCTTCTAGATATACTTCAAGGGCAGTCCCGTGTAAAGCACATTGTGCATGACTGATTGTAAGCAGGGCCTGCTGATCGAGAAACAGGTGCAACCAGCACACAAGACAAAACTGTGTAAAGCCCCTCCTAGTCATGACTTCCACCTGCTGATCAAGCAGGAGTCATGAATCGTGGCATACACACTGGGTGTCAAGTATGCTTCCTTCAAAATCCAGGAAAGAAAGACCCAAACTCCATATTTTATAGAGATTAGTACTTTTACTGAATATGAAATGATCGCAACCCAGGTAAAGCTGGAAGTGAGCAAAACGCGCGAAATAGCATCTAGATAGCATCCCGCCCCCCCTGTGTTCATCGTCCATCATCCAATCCAAAGGTCTCCCAAAGGTCAGGTGGAATCACGTCTGGCAACGTCATCCATCAGGAATTTGTGACGGTTGGTCTAACGCCTCCTTTGGAGAATAGGTTTCGTTTCCTCCTGCGCTCTTCCCCCGCTCTTAGCAGAGACGAGTGTTCAGGTTTTAGCAAGCTAACATGGAATACAGGGTGTATACGTCTCAGCGTTTTTGGCAACTCTAATTCCACTGTTACTGGATTAATCAATCTAATTACACGAAATGGACCCACATACTCGGGACCAAGCTTTTTTGATTTTTGGGAAGTTTGTAAATACTTAGTGGAGAGGAAGACTTTATCACCCACTTTATAGACATGTGTTGGGGACCTTTTTTTATCGGCTTGTGCCTTATGGGCTCGGTGTGCCTCATCTAACGCTTTTCGAGTTACTGCCCAAGTGCTCTTTAATTGTTCAATCCAGTCCATCAAAGAAGGGTTTTGGGGATCATCTTGCAGTAGTTCGGGGATTGGTACGAAATCTTGGCCCGATGCAACCTTAAATGGAGTGAAGCTGGTACTACTGTGTATAGAGTTATTATATGCCACTTCTGCAAATGGTAATAAGTCTACCCAATTGTCTTGTTGGTAATTTACATAATATCTCAGATATTGTTCTAAAACCCCATTGGTTCTTTCACAAGCCCCATTTGTTTGGGAGATGGTGACTGGAACTTAGCCCTTGGGCGGAGCCTATCAATTTCAATTTCTACTTTTGGCTGTGCTCTGGTAGTTACTGGTACTGCCAATTGAGTCGAGGGGATAATAGGCTGAACCACCTCCTTTTTGATGCTGTTGTACTGAGGCTATCTGGAAAGTGCATCTGCCATGAAGTTCTTTCCACCAGGGAGGTAACGCAGAGTGAAATTGAAACGATTGAAATGTTGGGCCCAATGAGCTTGCTTTGGGGACAATTTACGTGGTGTTTTTAATGCCTCTAAATTTTTGTGATCAGTCCAGACTTCAAAGGGGTGTTTTGCTCCTTCTAGAAATTGTCTCCAGGTTAACAGGACCCATCTCACTGCAAAAGCCTCCTTCTCCCATATGGCCCATCTCCTTTCTGTTTCCGAGAGTTTACGGGACGTGTAGGCACAAGGTTGTAGTTCCCCTTTTTCATTCTTTTGGAAGAGTATTGCTCCCACAGCTACGTCGCTGGCGTCAGCTTGTACTACAAAAGGCTGTTCCATGTCTGGGGTTTGAGTACTGGTTCAGCCGCAAACAGCCGTTTCAATTTTTCGAAGGCGGCTTGACAGTCCATTCCAGTGGTTTCGAGGGTCTGGGCTTTACTTCACCTTTTGTTTTTAGAAGGTCAGTAATTGGCAGTGCAATTTTTGCAAATGAGGGGATAAATTGTCTATAAAAATTAGCAAACCCCAGGAAACTCTGTAACTGTTTGCGGGTGCGTGGTGCGGTCCATTCCAATACTGCACGAACCTTCTCAGGGTCCATTTCTATCCCATCATGCGATATGCGATATCCAAGATAGTCGATCTTGTCTTGGTGGAATTCACATTTAGAAAGTTTGGCATATAGTTCCGCAGCCCTGAGTTTTTTCAGGACAGTTCGCACCAATTTGACATGGTTGGCCATGTTCTCAGAGTAGATAAGAATGTCATCCAAGTAGACTAGCACCCCCTTATACAGGTGCTCATGCAATACTTTGTTGATCAACTGCATGAATACAGCAGGAGCTCCCTGTAACCCAAAAGGGAGTACTCTGAACTGGAAGCATCCCAGTGGGCAATTAAATGCTGTTTTCCATTCATCCCCCTCTTTAATTCTCACTCGGTAGTACGCTTCTCTTAAATCAAGTTTGGTGAATATCTTTCCCTTCCCTAAATGGGTTAACATGTCCTTCATGAGTGGGAGGGGGTAAACATTTTCTATGCAAATAGCGTTTATATTTCTATAGTCGACCACCAAACGGAAGGAGCCATCTTTCTTTTCGCGGAACATCACTGGCACCGCCACCTTGGATTTGGCTCGTTCGATGAATCCCTGTTCCAGGTTCTTATCAATAAAGCTTCGCAATTCCCCTAACTCTCGAGGGGTCATGGGGTAGATTTTTGGTTTGGGAAGCTTCACCCCGGGGAGTATTTCAATGGTGCAGTCGGTAGCCCGGTGGGGAGGCAGCGTGTCTGAGGCCCTTTCGCTAAAATCTTCCCTGAGTTCCCAATATTCTTTTGGAATCTTCTTCTGCCCTTCAATATAGTCTAATGCTACTTCCGCCCTTTCTGGTTGTATATCGTCCTTCACGGGTAAATTTTCCTTCTCTGGGATCAGTTTTGCCGTGCGGATGCGCAAGACCCTCATCTTCCAATTTACCCGTGGGTTCCATTTTCAAAGCCAGGGCAGACCAAGTATAAGGGGTCTCTCCATCCCAGGGGCCACAATAAATCTGAGATTCTCTACATGGTCTCCCAACTGCAATTCCAGGGGTTCAGTCATAAAACTAGCTGGGACCCCTCCTGCAATCGATCCGTCTAACTGACAGAATGCAATGGGTCTTTTTAGCGTTTTTAGTCTTAGTCCCATTTCCTCCACCACTTGGGGGCTAATTATGCATCTGGTGCACCCCGAGTTCAACAGGACTAACATTTTGGCATGGGTCCCTGTGGATGGAACCCTTACTTCTACGGGGATTAGTAGGGGTTCTTCCGTATGACTCACCCGATTGTCGGTGTCGGAGTCGGAGTCTGTCTCGCTGTCGTCATCGTTGGTCGGAGTTCTCAACTCACCCTGGTTTCGGGGAGCGAACTCAACAACTTCTCCTTTCAGGGCAGTGCTGCGGGTCTTGGTGGGTATTTTGTCGCCTTTCTTGGCCCGGGTCCGGCAACTTTTGGCACTGGTTTGGAGAAGCATTCAGCAGCTCAGTGTCCCTCCTTCCCACATTTGAAACAGGTGAAGGGCTTTGATTTGGGTTTGAATTCTGCTCTCCCCCCCGTCATCTTGGGTGCTCCCTTACAGTGGAAGGATGATGACAGATCCCCCGTACGCCCTCCTCAGAGTTGGCTTCGGGTCAACTCGATCTCCACATCCTCAGCTACTATGTACCATCTCTGCAAGTCTTCGGGGACCCCCATACTTCTGCAGTCTTGATATATCTCTTCATTCAGCCCATCTTTGAAGCTCTCCAATAGAGCCATTTCTGACCATCCTGTCATATAGGGTGCCAGCTCACGAAACTCTTGGATATACTCTGCCACAGGTCTCCGGCCCTGCTGGATTCCCTTCATCCTGAGTCTTGCCTTACATTCAGCTAAGGGGTCTTCAAACCGCCTTCTAAGGGCCCGCATGAACTGGTTGTAATTTGTCAGTAAGGGGGAGTTGTTATTGTGGAGGACCACCATCCATTCAGCTGCTAATCCCTCTAAGGAGTTCGTGACACATCTCACTCGGGCGGCATATGATACGTAGTCTTCCCCCCAGTCCTGCATGTGGTTCCACACTTGGGTCAGGAAAAACCCCAAGGTTTTCGGATTTCCATCATATTTCCCAGGTGGGGGGGGGAATTTTTGGCTTTTTACGTCTGCGGGGGGTGGGGGGGGCTGCAAGGCTGGGGGTCCCTGGCCAGCTGCATCCCTCCCTTGAGCAGCAGAAACCTGGGATGTTCTTTCCTCAGCTTCTTCCTCTCCCCCACAGGCTATTTCTTCTGGCTCCCCCCTGGGGTCTTCTCCTCCCTTCTCCTCAGGAAACCCAAAAGACTCATGGCTCTCCCGGCTTTTCTTGCTCTCTTCCACATCACGGATAAGCTGCAAGGCTTGTTCCATCATGAGGCGTTCCTTCTGTTCCTGCATCCATACTGCCTCTTTCTTACGGTGTCTGGAGCTGGTCACTCCCTGGGGGGTCTCCCCCCAGTCTGGCAATCTCCCAACTCCTTTCGACCATCTGGCTTCTTCAGGTTCTAGCCGGAGTTTTTCCAACCATTCTGCACTTTCTCTCTCTGCTTGGAGGGTAGCTGCCGCGGAACTCGCTGCTCCCATCTGGTCTTCGTCACTTCCTTGGTCTGACATAATTCCAGTCTCTCGGGATTTTTTTCCCCCCCGGGATAACTGGAGTGACTTCCAGCTTAATGTCAGGTATGCTTCCTTCAAAATCCAGGAAAGAAAGACCCAAACTCCATATTTTATAGAGATTAGTACTTTTACTGAATATGAAATGATCGCAACCCAGGTAAAGCTGGAAGTGAGCAAAATGCGCGAAATAGCATCTAGATAGCATCCCCCCCCCTTGTGTTCATCATCCATCATCCAATCCAAAGGTCTCCTAAAGGTCAGGTGGAATCACATCTGGCAACGTCATCCATCAGGAATTTGTGACGGTTGGTCTAACACCTCCTTTGGAGAATAGGTTTCGTTTCCTCCTGCGCTCTTCCCCCCCTCACCCCCCTGACTGGTTCCCCCCCTCCGTTTATTATGGCAGCTGAAGCAGTGAAAGCGGAGGCTGACACTGGGTCTCTCTAGGGCAGCACCACCCCATCCAGCACTAAAAATGGTAAAATTCTGGAACCAGTGGGCCCCAAAATTTAGAGCCACTCAGTCTTGCCTGGGTTCATCTGAAGGCTGGTATTCTCCATCTAGACCCTCACAGCCTACAGACACCGAGATAGGATATTCACGGCATTGCTTAATTCACCAGGGATGGGGATTGTCAAATGGATATCATCAGCATACTAATGATACCTCAACCCATGGTGATTGGATGGACTCATCTAGTCTCATGTGGATATTAAAGAGGAAATGATACATAGCCTTACATAGTAGGGGCTGAAGGTGGGACCTCTCCTCCCCAATCATCACTGACTGGAATTGACCCTGAAGAAAGGAAGTGAACAAGCACAACACTAATCCACCCACTGCCTATCTTACCTCTTGCTTGGTCATTGCAACCTTCCGCCACTGAATCTGATAAACAACTACCATCGAATATCATCCCATCTCTGCAAAAATGTATATATTATGCAGATTATACAGAATGTACAAGGAAATTCAGATACATATTTTAGTTTAGGTTCTTTGTCAGGATGGATGCTAATGAATATAATGAGCAGCTAAGTAACCATCTTCTCTTTCCTAATCAGCTTACTAGGATTTCCTGCATGATGCTTTCCTCAGTAGGATTCAGGTAAAGTGTATCCAGATGTCTTAAACAGGAATAGGGTGATTTTTGTTTTCCTTTATTTTGTTTATCAAAACTCCAGAGAGCTGCATAATTTGCAACATATACAGGCAGCTCAAAATACAAGATCCAAGATTTGGTTATATTTATAGGTGCTCCAACTGTTTTAATATACAAATTAGGCAATGTCCATCATCAATCTGGAATGCTAAGGGTACCTGGCAGTATTTATGATTATGCAGGAGCCACCATGTGCCTATTTAATAGGCAAGTTGTTACTCGTGATATCTTAGGAATTATAGTTGAGTTTTCTACTGTCTTAGCCACAATTTTCTCTTTCTGTACCCTTGTTCTCTTTAGCTGGACAGTAAATCAGTTTCAATATGAAAAGTGCTTTGTTTGTTTCTGCCACTTATTTTGAACATTTCTCAAAATAGGTTGAGAAAATGTAACCTTGAATGTAAATAATGACCTAAGAATAATATTGCTGGTGTTGTATTTGCTGTTGCAGAAACTGTGTTGCAATATACAATTTGGAAACTTGGAAACTGTTGATTTCAGTATGTTGTGTTCTCCAATAATTGCTTGCAAAGCATTGTTAAAATTCTGAACAAACCTTCCAATCAATGTATTTGTAGCTGGTGACAGAGTGCTGGCATTCCATTCTTTTTCAAGAATTTCTAAAACTGTTGTTGGTGACTGACTGTTCTGGAATATCTGTTTTCACAAGGAGTTTTGTCAATACATCTATGATATGTGTGTAACTGTTATTGAGGACACCGAACATCCATCCTACACAGCTGAGCAAGTTATGCTCCTAAGTGGTCCTGAAAAATCTATTTTAATTTATATCTATTTATTTAATTAATTTTTATAGCCACCTATCTCAGCAAACAATTCTGGCCGGCTCACAATTCAAAAACATATATCACAATTAAAAACCTAAAAACAGTTTAAAACAATGAAAACAATAAAACCATTAAAATACTAAAAAAACATTTGCCATTGTATGGCAAGGTATTCCCATGACTAAAGTGGATGTCTTTTGAACATGTCTGAAATCTGAGCAATTCATTGCAGGTTGTTCAATTTGTTACTGTATTCCAAGCCATCAGAAAAACTACAAGCTAGCACCTTCAATTACTCCATGATGTTCAACATGCAGCCTCTTTGATCCTCAACATCTCAGCACAGGTGCTACGATGACCCTCTCAATCCTCATATGAGATGACCACTGTTAAACATGAGTTAATCATGGCACTGATAAAACTCTGTAAGCCAATATTTTTGTTTGCATTCCAGTTTATTGTGGTTTCCTGTGCAGTCTTGATCTATGTGAGAGAAAAATATCAAAGGTTATGTTTGAAAATTCTACAAGGGTACTAGCTCTGCTTATATGAAAATTACCCAGAAGTCTAGAAAATCTTTATGTGAACCATCTTCTAGATCTAGAAGATTCAAACTCTTTAACTCTTCTGCTGTATCTAAATTCTGCGCTGCTGAAACTAAAATAAGGCATAACTGGTGACAGTTATGGAATATCCACTTTTGTTTTATTCATTGCTTCATTTTTATTACGTGTTATCTATCTTGTTTTAGATGATACACATTTTTTACCTTCTAGATTGTATTATTATTTTAGATTGAATTGTTATTTTTGCACAGGCAATTAGCTACCATTATAATAGTGTATGTTACATTTTTAAATTCCTGTTATGCTAGCATTTTATCTCACCCATTTGATTTTACTTTTGTCTTGATTTTTTTCAAATTTTGCTGGTCACTGACTGATTAAAGATTGTTTCATTACATATCAAAGGAATATCTATCTGATGTGGACTTTTTGGACTGTCTTATTTACCACTATTGAGTTAACAATTTATCCCTATTTGCACAATGGTCTGGATTACTGAATTTTATTTTATATAAGTTCCTCCAAGGGGCAATGCCTGATGCTACATTGGAGCACTTGTTGTAAATTAAAACTCTTTTTTCTGGACCAAAAATTGTCAGTAGTGACTGATAAGCAGTAATGAAGATGACCCACCCCTTCCATACAATCACTGGGAGAAACATTTAGTTCCTCAACTAAACTCTGCACTCCCCATTCTTTTTGTGCCTAATTCTTCTCTGCAACTGCATGTGTGATGTAAAAGCTATTAGGTATTCACTGCCACCTTTCATAATATATGACATAACTGCACTGATCCCATTTTGTGAAGCATCATAAGCCAATTTCACCAGTACGTGCAGGTTACAATGGATGAACACTGCATCTGATGTGATTTGACTCTCTGTACATGGGCGGAAGGTCCTGCACATGTGCAGAGGTGTCATGCGTGAGTGAAGCAAGCAAGCGTGCACGCTCCCATTTGCGAACCGATAGCGAAGGTAAGTGGAATGCACTTAGTCTTATATACCATTCCATAGTGCTTTACAGCACTCTCTGGGCGGTTTACAGAGTAGGCATATTGACCCCAACAGTCTGGGTCCTCATTTTACCAACCTTGAAAGGATGGAAGTCTGAGTCAACTTTGAGCAAGTCAGAATCGAACTCCTGAAAGGAAATATATCTTGAACTTCTTAAAAAAATAGCATGGAATCTGTAATAAAATTGGAACTGGGTACCTCTGCAAGGAATGGGCAGATTGTCCCAAGAAATCTTAAAGGAGAGAAACAAAACTGAAAGAGTAAGTAAGGGCATAAAGCTATGGGTTCTCTCCATTGGGCAAAAACTCTACAGCCAGGCACTCAGAGAGGAGGAAAAAGAGAGAAGCAGAAGACGTGGCTAGGAAAAAGAGAAGAAATAATATATAAGGTACTTTACTTAAGGCAGTAAAGGGATAACAGTCAAATTTAAAGCAAGAGAGATGGAAAAACAACTTATGGGTAAGAGGTAAACAGGGAAAAAACACAAACCCTGCTTCCCAAGGGAAACTAGTCACTTCGAAGAGGAAGCAAAGTGGGCTGAATCCAGGATAGGCAAATCATGTGACACTTTTTGCAAAGGCAAGCTATAACTATGAGTGTTTTTATTGAGGGAACAGGGACAGAGTTGGATTGCTCAAACTCATACTGTTTAAAGTGTAATCCTCTTAAGGGGGTTAACACCACTGAGCAAGTTTTTCAGAAAGTATGAATTCATGCCTCCTGAATCAGCTCATTCAGCTCATTATGTCTGGTTGTTTAAAGTTATTCTTTTACACATGTATTATTGTCTGTATACTTGCATGGATATTAGACCTCGATTTCATTTGAGGGCTGCATCAGGGTTATGTTTGACCTCGGAGGGCTGGGGGTAGGCATGGTTATGGTGGGTGTGGTCATGGTGGATGTGGCTGGGGTGGGTGTGGTCATGGTGGGTGTTTGACACAGGTTTCTCTGTGTTTCCCTTCTTTCTTTCCACAGAACTCCCTGGCCTCCACAAGAACTCTGCCAGCCAAAAACGGGCTATGCGGAGGCCCCACGAGGCCCATTTTTCGCCTCCTCGGCCTCCAGACACACTCTGCTGGCCAAAAATAGGCCACACAGAGGCCCTGTGAGGCCTCAATGCAACCCGTTTTTGGCCTGCACAGTGCCGCTGGAGGCCGTGGAGGCCAAAAACGGGCCGCGCAAGGCCTCCCCCGACCCACTTTGGCCAGCAGAGGCACCGTGGGCCAGTCCTTTGATATTTCCAGGCCGATCCCATTTGACACCCCTGTTGTAAAGCAAAACTGTTATTTTCATAATTGAAGCTTTATATTCTTCCTATTGGATCCATGGAGGGGTGAATCATCTCTTAGTGCTCCTCTTACTAACTAAAGAATTGGCAACTGGTTTGTTTATAATGAAATGGATCAGTTGAAGGAATCCTGCTGGAAGATCCCCTTGGGAATAGTTCTGAAACTCAGGTCTAGCTCCTGCATTAAAGTAAGAGCTATATAAGAGCTACAAGTAAATAAGACTTCTAGGTCTAAAGCTGAAGGTTATTAGGTACAATACTTAGCTAGGTACCCAATAGAAACAGGAATCCAAAAACATTTACATTGGGGGTCTCTCTCTCTGTGTGTGTGTGTGTGTGTGTGTGTGTGTGTGCGCGCGCGTGCATGATTCAGTTATACATTAAACAATTGTGTTCAAATTCAAGTCATTATTGCAACTAAACCCATTTCTAAAGTAGCTCTCCCATTGGAAAGCATCTGGACACTGCAATTCTAGTAAAAATATAATAAAAATATAATTAATATAATATAATAATATAATAATATAATATAATATAATATAATAATATAATATAATAATATAATATAATATATAATATAATAATATAATATGTGTTGTGTTATGTTCCCATAGTCCTGTTCCTTTAGGAATGTATATTTGCATCCCATAAAATAGCTGAAAAGGTTCATAAACCTTTAATGCTGCTGGAATAAAAAAAAAAAAGCTACTTGTGCTACAGAATTTAAGAACTGTTATTGTTCCCAGCCAAATAGTTCACATGTGCCTACCAACATAATATTTCGTAGAAGATTACACAAGTGTTCCAATAAAGTTACATTCCCATCAATTGGCTTTACCTTTTCTTCTTTTGCAAAGACCAGAATCTTTTTTTAAAAAAAAATTAATGGCCAGCTGCTCTGCTATCTACTTAATCAGGACGTAGTGTTTTTTATTCTGACGAGAGAGTTTAATAAACAAAGATCCTCATCTGCACATACTGTAGTAAGTCTTATAAAGGTCTGTTGGCAAATCTAGGGGATAGAAAAACATTTAATAACTTAATTTATATAGAAATTCAACAAGGTAAAATTATATTCTTGACTCATATCTTTGAATCCCTGGATATTCTCATATAATGAGTTAATAAACAGAATGAAAATGGCAGTTTCTTTCTAATCCTTTCTTCTGAAAATTGAGTCAAACCCAGATCTGAAATCCACAAAGTTGCTTATAAAGACTTTTAGACAAAATTTAAATATGTTTATTGGCCAAATGGTTGAAATCAAGCCTTGATTTATTGTTCTTTGTTTTGCGTTAAATCCCACCTACACGAACCATCTTACTATGCAACCAATCTAGAAATTTGAAATAAAAATATTTAATTCACAATTTATTTATGACATGTAAAAGCTGATCCATAACCAGCAGTGCCAGTTGTATCTCACTTTAAAATGGATAAAGTTGTATCTCACTTTAAAAAATGGATAAAGATCCCAGGCCCTCGGCCTTTGGGCATATACACTCTATATGCTAAGAAGAGCTGCAAGCATGAGAATCCACCATTCAAATGTTCTGGAGCTTTCCTAGACTTCAGCTGTGAAATAAACTGTCACAAGTCAGAAGATGTAACAAGCGACCATTCCAGTAATAGATAGATTCAATTAAAGATTCATTTCTGGAATCTATTGTGAAGATGGAACTAAAATATTCATGCCAGACATCATCTGAGATCCCAGAGTCAGTACAAGGTCCATTACCCAATGCATCCCTACTAATCAATGCCAAAAATGGCAGACCTTTTTAGCTTAGCAGCTGAAATATTGGTTGCCAGTTGCCTCCAAGGCATTCATCTTTTGCTATCTAATTAAAGCTTTGTAGTGTGATTTCTGCAAATGCAGTGTTTGTGGATGAGTAAGCCAATTTTTTTTCCTGCAAAATTCCTTGGCAGGGAATCATGTTGAGTTTGAATTCATCTTTGACATTGCTCAAAAACTATTACTAATTTCAGTTAGTATATGGTGGGACACTTTGTGTTATCATTCTGGTTTCACAACTTATACAGACACATTTAATTTAATTTAATTTAATTTAATTTCCAATTTATATACCGCCCTTCTCCCTGAGGACTCAGGGCGGTGTACAGCCAAGATAAAAAACATAGAATACAAATATTAAAACATTTAAAAATATATATAGATTTGGGCCGAAAGTTAAGAATAACAAACTAATTAAAAAATTTAAAATTTAAAAATTTCTTCTAAGCCAACCCGGCTTGCTGGAAAAGATGGGTTTTCAGGGAACGACGGAAGGCATTGAGGTCATGGATTCTCCTTATCTCCGGGGGCAACTGATTCCAAAGAGTGGGAGCCCCCACAGAGAAGGCCCTCCCCCTGGGGGCCACCAGCCTACATTGTTTGGCTGATGGCACCCTGAGGAGGCCCTCTCTGTGGGAGCGCACGGGTCGATGGGAGGTCATTGGTAGCAGCAGGCGGTCTCGGAGATAGCTAGGCCCTATGCCATGGAGCGCTTTAAAGGTGATAACCAACACCTTGAAGCGCACCCGGAAGACCACCGGGAGCCAGTGCAGCTCGCGCAGGAGCGGTGTTACATGGGAGCGCCATGTTGCTCCCATCACTACCCGCGCTGCTGCATTCTGGACCAGCTGGAGCCTCCGGGTGCTCTTCAAGGGGAGCCCCATGTAGAGAGCGTTGCAGTAGTCAAGGCGAGAGGTGACGAGGGCATGAGTGACTGTGCACAAGGAATCCCGATCAAGAAAGGGCCGCAACTGGCGAATCAGGCGAACCTGATAAAAGGTCCCCCTGGTAACAGCCGTCAGATGTTCCTCCAAGGACAGCTGCCTATCCAGGAGGACTCCCAGATTGCGCGCCCTCTCCGAGGGGGCCAGAGACTCGCCCCCAATAGTCAGCGATGGAGTCAACTGACTATATCGGGATGCCGGGAGCCACAGCCACTCAGTCTTGGAAGGGTTGAGCTTGAGCCTGTTCCTCCCCATCCAGATCCGCACAGCCTCCAGGCACTGGGACATCACTTCAAGGGCATCGTTGGGGTGGCCTGGGGTGGAGATGTACAGCTGGGTGTCATCAGCGTACTGGTGGTATCTCACCCCAAAGCCACGGATGATCTCGCCCAGCGGCTTCACATAAATGTTGAACAGAAGGGGCGAGAGGACCGATCCCTGCGGCACTCCACAGATGAGAGGCCTCGAGGTCGACCTCTGCCCCCCTGCCAACACAAACTGCGACCGGTCGGAGAGAAAGGAGGAGAACCACCGTAACACAGTGCTTCCCACCCCCAACTCTTCCAGCCGGTGCAGCATGATACCATGGTTGATGGTATCAAAAGCCGCTGAGAGATCTAATAGGACCAGAACAGAGGAATAACCCCTGTCCCGAGCCCTCCAGAGATCATCCACCAACGCGACCAATGCCGTTTCCGTGCTGTGCCCAGACCTGAAACCCGACTGGAACGGATCTAGATAGGATGTTTCCTCCAGGAATTGCGGAAACTGTTGCGCGACCACACTCTCAACAACCTTCGCAATGAAGCGAAGGTTGGAGACAGGACGATAGTTGGCCAATATTGCTGGATCCAGGGACGGCTTCTTGAGGAGAGGCCTCACCACCGCCTCTTTCAGGGCAGCGGGGAAGTGACCCTCACTCAAAGAAGCATTAATGACGCCCTGGAGCCAGCCTCGTGTAACCTCCCGGGAAACCAGTACCAACCAGGAGGGACACGGGTCCAGTAAACATGTGGCCCCACTAAGTCTCCCCAAAATCCTGTCCACATCATCGGGAGTCACAGCATCAAACTCCTCCCAGATAACATTCTCAAGACTGTTCCTCATCACCCTGCCCTGATCTACCCAGTCAGAGTCCAGATCCCCCCGGATCTGAGCGATTTTGTCATACAGGTATTGTCCGAAATCCTCCGCCCTGCCTTCTAAGGGATCCTCCCGCACTCCCAGATGGAGCAGGGCGCGGGTCACCCTAAACAGGGCGGCCGGACGATTCCCTGATGACGCAATAGAGGCGGAAAAGTAGTTAGACTTTGCCGTCTTTATCGCCACTAGGTAGGCCTTAATATGCGACCTTACCAGTGTTCGATCAGATTCAGCGAGACTGGCCCTCCAACCGCTCTCCAGGCGTCTTTTCCGGCGCTTCATTTCCCTCAGCTCCTCAGTAAACCAAGGAGCCGCACGGGATCGGCATCGGGTCAGAGGCCGCAAAGGCACAACTCGGTCCAAGGCCCCACCAGCCGCCCGATCCCAGGCGGCTACCAGGTCCTCGGCCGAGTCATGTGCTAGATCCTCAGGAAATGGCCCAAGCTCCGTCTGGAACCTATCAGGATCCATCAGGCGCCTGGGGCAGATCCATCTAATTGGGTCCGCCTCCCTGCGGCGAGGGGTCGCGGTTCGAAGATCTAGGCGAAGGAGTGAGTGGTCAGTCCATGACAAGGGTTCCACGTCTATATCCCCTATAACAAGACCACTCAACCACTGGCCAGAGACAAAAATCAAATCCAGAGTGTGACCTCCCCTGTGAGTAGGGCCATGAACTAACTGGGTCAGGTCCATGGCCGTCATGGAAGCCATGAACTCCTGAGCCACCTCAGACGTTTCACCGACGGATGGCAAGTTGAAATCACCCATGACTAAAAGCCTGGGTGTATCTACCGCCACCGTGGCTATCACGTCGAGTAGCTCAGGTGGGGCTGTTGCCACGCGGCAGGGAGCCAGGTACGTAAGCAACAAGCCCATCTGAACCCCACGGCCCCACCTCACAAGGAGGGACTCACATCCGGCTATCTGAGGCACAGTGGTCTCCCTCGGACTCAGATCCTCGTTAATAATAACCGCCACCCCCCCCGCCCCTCCCCTGGGCCCTCGGCTGATGGAATGCTCTGAAGCCTGGTGGGCACATTTCCACCAGAGGGACGCCACCCTCCGGGCCCAACCAGGTCTCCGTAATACCCGCCAGGTCCGCTCCTCCCTCTTGTATAAGATCGTGAATGAGGTGGGCCTTATTGACCACGGACCTGGCATTGCACAGCATCAGCCGAAGGCCCAGCTCCTGAATATCTAAGCCACCTAGTATCCGAGCGGAGCCTTGGGCAAGCAATTGCTCTCAAACAGCAAGTGCGAGCCCCCAACACCTGATGTGGTCCCCTGCTCCCGCCATATCTGCCCCTCCCATTCACCGTGCCGATGGTACAGCCCTCATAGATATCGCCCCCCATCCCCTTTCCAACATTGAGGAGTAATGTGCATATCCTCAGTGGGGCAAAGTACAAAAGATGCAAAGTACTTTTTAATATACAGTACAATAGCTGCTGACTTTTTTTCTGCCCTCAGCAGCCTGCCAGTCAATTTTGAACCAACATCCTAGTGCAAGTTGCTCTGAATGAGAATTTCCAACTATTGCTGCTGCTGTTTTTGTTTATGGTTTTGCCAATTTTCTGTTAATTATAAAATGATTTCATTGAATTTGATGCATTTGACAGCTATTCATAATTTTTTTTATAAAAGAAAGATGAGATATATGTAACAGCCAGGATGTCTTGTGGCTGTCACTGTAGACGGTTTAAGAGGGTCCTAATCTTCCCCATCACATCTAGTTATGGAAAATACTGTTTGGTCTTTGGAATACTTGTGGTTGTCAGCACTAGAGTAAATTCAGCTTGAAATGCTGACGACCTTGAAACTTGACAGCGGTACTGTGTGTAACCGATTTTCATGTTAGTCAACTATCTTTTTGCAGTCACTTTTCATACTTGCTTTAATTTCAGATATTGAGATAGTTGGATCCAGTGGTGGGATTCAGCCAGTTCGCACCACTTCAGGAGAACCGGTTGTTAAATTTCTGAGCAGTTTGGTGAACTGGCTGTTGGAAGAAATCATTAGGGCAGAGAACTGGTTGTTAAATTAGTTGAATCCCACCACTGGTTGGATCCCATCCTTCCCCAACATGGAGTGGCCTCCAAGTAACAGAGACTGCCAGAGTTCCCAGTCACCATGCCCATTCCATTAACTTCTGGAAGTTTAGTCCATTTAGCAGGGATGTCAAACTGGTGGCCTGAGGCCAGATTCATCATGCACAGGCCACACCCACCCTGGCTCCAAAATGGCAAAAAATGTCATGATACATCATGTGGCATCACGTGACGTGATCCAGTTTGACACCCGTGACTTAGCAGGACTTAGCAGGAGGTCTGAATTTGCCAGAAACATAGAAGTATGCTGTTATCTACAGTGTCATAATATAACTAGTATAAAACAGTTGTAATGCAAGGGGGATAATAACTATGGTTTTAAAATTAATATTCTGCATTAGGATAATGTTCAGGACAACCTTCAAATCACAGAAATCTTGTGCCCAACCCCATCAACCATATCTACCAGGCCTGATGTTTCTGGATTGCTGAAATGTTGATTGATGAATTTGTAGGATTTAATCTGATTTTAAATCTATTCAGATTCCAAATACTAGTTCAGGAATTTCTCATCTTTATTTGGGGTGGCAATGTGTAACTGAGTTCATCAATGTACTGATGGCACCAGATTTCAAACCAATGAACTTCTCTCAATGACTTCTCATTCTACATTCACAGAAAACTTGTGAAATGGACAAGCAGGTGAGCTTCATAGGTGAGCAATTGATGTAGATACAATTTTTTAATCTATAAAATACAGACTTCATGAACATTCCTCCACAGCATAGCACAGTTGCTTGAGTTTGAACGTTAACTGCACACACATAGTGTTTTTGTACCACAAATCCCTCTCCAGAAGGAGGGATGGAGCTTCAAAATAGAATTCAGTTCTGGAATATTATCTCAGTGAACTAATGTATGGCTTTGGGTCTGTCAGCTCAGCTCACATTGTCCCATAGGGGCTGTTCTTGCTATAGGAACTGATGTAGTAAATGTTCACCAGATATATTTCCTGTATGGCAATGGATTGCTGAACTCCTCGAGAGAAAACATTTCTTCCATAGCTATGTAAATCATGGGCAACATCAGTAAATAAAGAAGCAAAAAAACTCAGAACATCATTAAAAATTCAATAGTCCAGTTTCCAAAAATGCACCCAAAGTGTTGTTCGTACACTGCAGATTTTATCTTCAGAAGTACAAGGATATTACATTTCTTCTTGCTGTTCCTGTTTAAGAAATGAATCCAAGAACTCAAACCCATAGTTCTGTGTCAGAACGTATGTCAGAATTAGTAAATGCCATTTATTCTGTCATTAAGTTACATACCAAGTATTCAAAATCTTAAAAGGCTGTGACAAAAAGAATCCATGACATAGACTAAAATATTTTTATCTAGAACAATTGTGATATTGAGAAAGATATTTGGACTTGTTTAGACTCTTGCATAATATTAGAAAAATAAGAATATTCTGTCCTGAAAAGAATTCTGCAGACCAACTAGCATAGCAAAGAGTATATGAACTCATTCTGAAAAATGTTTTGCAAGTATTGTTAGCATTGATGCTATATATGCTGGTTTGACATTAATTCAAGCCATATTTGTCCCCTCCAATCTGTAAATGGAGGGAATGTCAGCTCAGATTTGCTGAGAATATAGTAACAGAGAAAGAAGTTGCTGAAAATGAATGGATGAATGGGTTGGATGTACAAATTGTAATGAAAGCAAGTGGCTAAAATGGAAAAAGCGAGTGAGAAGCTGCTGCCTTCATTTCAAGGACTTGAGATGCAATGGTGACCCTGCTACCCTTCTTGCTGTTATTACAGGAGTAGAAGAAGCTATGAAAGGAAATGGATGAAACTATGGCAGGACAGAGAAATACTGCTTTTGTTCTTTATGGAGAGCTTCTCTTGCACCACTCTATGTGCACATGGTGAGTGGCTATCTGTGAAAGTTTTCTGTATTCAAAGGCCTTTTCCTCCAGATGAGGACTCTGGAAAACAAGGATCTCAATCAGTGGAAAGTCCATTGATAGAGAAGGTCTCCAAGACTGACATTCATCCTCTACAAATGCAAAGGAACCGATCTAGAAGTCCTAAACATATTTACTTGGGGAATAAGAACTGACATAGATAACCATTCCAAACTGCATTCATGCCCAAAATGTGCAAAATCACAATGTAAATTCCACCTTTCCATACTTTTGTGCTGCAACATCACAAGGAAATATTAAAGAACGGAGTTTGTTTTAGGGCATTGTGACTTAGTTTGGGATACTTGCTATACAGCAACTGAATTTAATGAGAGTTATCAGAGTAAAAAGTATTCATGAGCCATCTTGTTTATCTGATTGTAATCAGGGAGAAGAAGACTCAATATCCCAAGGATCCTACTTAAGTTTTCATCTTAATGTATAAGGAGTAAACCAGACTAAATAAATCCTGCATACAAATAACTTGGGGATAAGAGACATTTAATTCATATAATTTACTATAGATTAAACATACAATGCTTCCTAGACCCAAATTTTCATAGTCTGAGAGAGAGAACTGGAGAAGTCTGTAAGAAATGTTTATGTGTGTGCATACAGACAGGGAATCAATTAATTTTACAAAGTGTGTACATTATTCCACAGGCAATTAATTTGAATCAATAGCCATTTATTTATTGAGCTCCATTTTTTCTCCTGGCTGTGACCTTGATCTGGTTATGTAGTTTCTGGCTATTTATATAAGAAAGCACATAGATACCTACACACACACCCCACACACAATGTACATATCTCATCAGTGACCTGCATGGACATAGTTGGTTTCAGTGGAAATTTGGAACCCTAATAGAACACCTTCAAAATGTAACTTTTCCTTGGTGTGTAGAACTTTTTCTTTCAAATCTTCAGGAGAAGAGGCATTGTCTGACATTCAGAATTGTCCGGGGGGTGGGGGTGGGGATAGGTTAGCTAGGAGGTGATTGAGTTTGCCTCCTGTCATGTACAAGGATAAATGCCAACTTGGCCTATCTGCAGCAATAATCCAGCTATGTTTAAATAGATATATACTTTTTCACCTGTATATAAATATATAACGTTTAGGTTTCCATTATGTATCAGATTTGGCTGACTATGTTAAATATACTGTTGTATAAAAATCTTTAGGTTCTTTCGAAGTATTTCATAACCTTCATTTCCTAAAATGTTTATAAAAGCATATGAAAGCATTGGTCTATAAAGTCGCTTAATATCCATGCAGAAGTAAAAGTATATGACACGGCAAACATGCAAACAGTATCTACATGAATGGTTTTAATAAATAACTTGCATGCTGGGAAGATGTGTATATTGTAATGGGGTCCATGCTGTGGGGATACAGAATAAAGGCTTTTGCTTGGAAGGAACAATGCAGTATGTTATCTCTGAAGATTTCTGTCCTATTGCATCCATGCCCACTACTTAGGACTGGTGAGTTTAGTCGATTTGATTAGAAAGCTGCCAGTTTCCCTAAATGTGCTTTTATCCAAAATGTGTGGGTGGGTGCGCACAATATGTAGCTTACTATTAGTTTATTCATTCATTTTACTTCTTTTATATCATCACACATCAAAGCGGTTTACAGTAAAAAAACCCAACTGTATAATAATAAAATGCAAGATAATAAAACATTGCCTTCAACTGGTGTCTAAAATATATAACAAAAGAATTGAATTTCAACCAGGAAAACATTCCAAAGGGCAGGCACCACAAGAAGAACAATCTCTTTATCTCTTGCAGCATACATATCAAATTGTTTGATTTAAATTAGTTAGCCAAGATATGGTTTTGCCAGTGGGCCTGGAGACCCTAGAGTGATGCTTCAAGTAGCTTGTTTGATTATGTGGTTGTCAGGGAAGTGGGTTTCACTGGGTTTTGTATTGGAGTTTACTTCTGTAAGTTGCCTGGAGTCACAGTGAGTGAGTTGGGTGGTCATTATATATTTTCTTAGTAAATAATATAAACTAGGCCTGCAATGGCCAAGGGAGTGTTGTCAGATGTCCTGGTCCTAAGTTTTTTAGGGTTATAAATCTCAAAAACAGAACTTTTAACCTGGATTGATAGCTACATAGTAACCACTCAATGGCTGAATTCATACAACTTGCCAAACCAAAGCTAGATAAACTAATTACAACTTAGCATGTTGAGTTAATCAGGCCATATACTCCTTCCTGCTAGATTTCAGCACTCCATCATCTTGGAATCAAAGGAGACAGAAAAGTTTATTAGAGCAAACTGAATCTTTGCCAGCATCCTTCTGTGCCTTGGCAGAACAATGCTTCAGTTCACACATTGTGCTAAATAGTTTTCTTTTAAAACTGTTCCTCTAGCTTTTCAAATCTAATCCTGTTTCCCTGGGTTTCCATGACTGATAAATGATTTAAAAAAAAAAAAATCCCCTCCAGTTATTCCTCTTCCATAAACACACCTGCATTTAAATGGAGAATACCTGGTGAGGAAACTCAGTAACATCCCTTGAGATTAATCTCTAACAGCAATCCTTCATATAAAAGCAGCTTCCCCACGAAATAGTTCCATCCACTTCACACCCTGCTTGAATTTCCTACCAAAATGTTTCGAGGCACAGAACACGAAAGCAGGACTCGACTTCCGCCAAATCCCCAATGTAACGCCAGGACTACTTGTGGAGCACGTTCAAAAACATAAGGAATCGGATTCCGCCCTACCCCCCTCCGCTCCCAATCCCGGCGTTTGAAATGGGAGTTTAAGGCGCACGGGCACCCTTCAGCTAGTACTGGGACCTCTTTCCCCAGCAGAAAGACCGTGGGACTTTCCTCGCCCCTTTTCCTAGCCGGTCGCACAGCCGGGCATGCCTGTCTCATTCACCCACCCACTCAGGGGGTTGGGGCTCTTCCACTTACGCGGATGTCCGCGTCAGGAAAGATAAGACTTTCTCTCTCGGTGTTGCGACTCACCAGAGAAAGAGGCTCGCCAGAAAGGAAGTCAAAAGAGGCATCAGCAGCAAAGAGAGGCGCCGAGTTTCTTCACTGAACTGGAGCTACCGCTGCTGCTTCCTTCTGTCAGGCTACACTGCTGTCCCTTCCTTGCTTGCTTGGCAAGCGCCGCACCGACCGGTGCCTTGTCTTCTCCCACCGAAGAAGAAAACGCGCCGGGGACTCGAGCGATCTCTTCCCAGGAGCGCTCAGCCATTGGCTTAATTCGTAAAAAGAAAAAAAATAACCGGACGGCCGACTGGACCCCACAAACTTCTTCCCGTCTCTGGAACGAGCGAGGCGCTCCCGGGCCTTTTTTCACCTCTTCGTCGGCAACCCGCTAGTTGTTCCTGAATGGCGAAAATGAAGGAGCGAAATCCCACCCTGAGAAGGATCACGGTCGCCCTGACGGGCGGCCGCTGTCGCTTCTCCTACCTTGCCTTCAGAATTCGCGCGCAGGTATATGAACAAGCAAGTTGCAGTGGAGGTGGACGGCCGCCGCCGCCATTTAGGCTTCTGAGTAGACCCCCATTCCTGCCTCCTAAGCACCTCCCCTGCACAGATCCTAAGCAGCCACGAGCACAATCAACTTAATTAAAGTGCATCTGTGACTTCCAGTAACTTGGCACCCCAGAGGTTAAAGGATTTTAATTTTGCCTGCTGCAAAAGGTAAAATGCCCAAAGTATCGGGGAGCTGATCCAAGGTGTAAAGGTATAAAGTGCACCAGCTTCTGGTTGGACAAAAAAAAAAGTGAATTAGAAGGAGTAGGCTAGAGCAGGAGTCTCCAACCTTGGCAACTTTTAAGACTTGTGGACTTCAACTCCACAAGTTTTAAAGTTGCCAAGGTAGGAGACCCCTGGGCTAGACAAGAGGTGCAAGTATTTCTTTCCATTCTCAGAGGATGACACCCTGAAACAATTTTGGTGATTCCCAATTTGCAGTAAGGTTGATATGGTAATAATTTTGGTCTTCACAGATGCATCATAATTAACTCATTTATATCAATGGTTATATCAATCATTAAGTTGCTTTAGTATATTATGGAGCATCTGGATTGTGAATTCTAATATTTATGACTTCCTGGAACTACATTATTAGGAAAAAAATTCAGTCACACCGAAAAGTTATTATACTGTAGAGTAACCAAGCATAAACTATTGGGTTCAACTGCAGCAGAAGGAAAGTAATACAAAGAATTATAATCCTATTCCATTTAGTGTAGTGCATTAATAGACTAGCATTGCAACTCAGGCTTGATGCTGGTACCATGCATGATTCTTTTGCAGTACATCATTAATCAGAAGCTGTGCTATTCATATTTTACAACGTGAAGTGCTGCAATAGAGATGATTCACTCAAAACTGTTCAGTCCTGAAGCCAAACTGCACAAAGAAAAAAAAAAGCTATGATAAACGAGGGATTAGTTAAACTGGTCAAATACTATTCTGTTTTTTGAGGATTATGTTTACTACTTGCATTATGCTTAACTGATTGACTGTTACAGTTAATTTTATGGAATCAAGATTAATTTTGAAATGCTGGATTCTTTGAGAAAATTTTGCTCCTTTCATACTCTCTTCTACCCATTGGATTTTTGCAGCCTGTAAAGTTCCACTGTTATTTGCTATTATTCCTTTGTTATCCTTGCAAGAATGGTAGGACCAAGCACAATCTATTAAAGACTGGATAGAATAAGCACAGAAGTAATTAGTGAGCAAATGAAGCACCCTACATAATTTCTCAGTTCATTAGAAATACTGCACTAATTCTACATCAACTCAATTAAAAATGTGCTTATATTAAAAAAAATATAAATATAAACCACGGATTACTGAGTAGAGAGTATGAACATGCACAAAAACAGTATGAACAGTGGATAATTACAGGGGAAGCAACTAGGGGACATGTTATTACTTCCAAGATTAGATTTTGTTCCTTCACACATTTTGTTTTCAAACTGCAAGGATGACATTTTCCTCTAAAGCCAGCATTTGTAATGACAGTCAGTAAAAGTCAAGAATTCAACATTATATATTATTGAGCTATTGTTCTGTTTTCATATTTATTGTTATATATTTTCAGTCCTATTTCTATGCTGCTTCAAGTTCCTCATAATTAGGCAACTTTACAAACTGACTAAACAAATAGATACAGAAATTAAATTACTTCTGGAAAAAGAAAATTTCACATAGAGATAATTATGTAGGTACATTCAGGATTCAGGCATTTTGAAATCTAAAACCACAAGTTTTGCCAAAAGACACAGAACTGTATGAAAAAGAACATGTGTATTTCAAAAAAGTCACATAAGGAGAATAGCTAGAGGTGAACAGGGCGAGAAATAACCGGGAGTGGGGCTTGGGTCCACATATACTTTCCCCTAACTTCTTGAAAGGAAGGGCTGAATCTCCTTTTAGGAAACTGAACTTCCAAACAGGCTCAAGGAAATAATGATGAAAGCCACCTTTCTTTTCTCTTTGCTGGTGTAACCAGTAGATATCAAGACTAGGAAATGGGTACGCAAACTCATTAAGAAGCTGTGCCTGACTTCGCTTCTTTTGCACCCATCCATATATCTTTTGTGTCAGATCTTTCAGAGTATAAATCTGCCAACAGGAAATTTTTCAGTTGTAATTGTTCATTTGTTACATATATGCTGTATATTGGACATAAATACAATCGAGAGAGTCCAGAGATATTTTATGAGAAGAGTCCTCTATTCCTCTAACCGCAATAAAATACCTTATGCCACCAGACTCCAAATTTTGGGCTTAGACAATTTAGAACTACACCAATTTCAGTCTGACCTAAGCATAGTACATTATCTGCCACAATGTCCTTCCTGTCAATGACTACTTCAGCTTCAACCACAACAATACATGAGCAAATAATAGATAGGTAAACCGTTCCAAACTCGATTGCAGAAAATATGACTTCAGTAACAGAGTGGTCAATGGCTGGAATGCACTAGCTGATTCTGTAGTTTCTTCCCCAAACCCCCAAAACTTTAACCTTAAACCGTCTACTGTTGACCTCACCTCATTCCTAAGAAGTCTGTAAGGGGCCTACTGTCCCTGTCCTAATATTCCTTTTTGGAATAGAATACAATATAATTTTTTATTGGCCAAGTGTGATTGGACACACAAGAAATTTGTTTTATGTATGCTCTCAGTGTACATCAAATATTCCCTTTTACTTACTCTTTTCATGTATTCAAATTATGTTTATACTTTTACCTGTTATCTTATATATGCTTGACAAATAAACTTATGATTATGATTATATTAAAACTTTATATAGTTTAAGAAGCCAGTACAATGTTTTTCCAATTTAATTGAGGCTGACACCCAAGGTAGATATATTGCAATCGAATTAACAACACTGAATGGGAAGCTGCTTGTAATTGGAGTATATGCACCTAATCAACAACAAGACAAATTTTATAAACTTTTACATACTAAAATGGGATTATAGATCTTTACTTTTAATGGGTGATTGGAATGGGGTAATAAATACCCAGAAAGATAAAAAAAGTCTTTCCAAGATACCCATGCGTGCCAAGTTGCCTAAATCTTTTTTTGATATTTTGGAGGATATGGAGCTCAGAAACATTTGGAGAGAAAGGAATGTATTGGAAAGTGATTTTACTTTTTTTTCAGATAGGCATCAATCTTTTTCTAGGATTGATTTTATATTAACCACAAATGATCTTTTTTCTAGGGTGAAGAATACGAAGATATGTCCAAGAACTTTAACTGATCATAGCCCGGTTTGGGTGGAACTAGAGCAGGAAAGAGGGGAAAGGAGGTCTTGGAGGTTAAATGAGAATTTATTTAGATATGAAGATAACTTGAGTGAACTTAAAAAACAAATGAAAGAATTTTTTATTAACAGTATGAATAAAGGAACCTCGATGGAGATGGTATGGGATGCGAGTATGGCATATATGAGAGGAACATTAATTTTCTTGAATAATAAATATAGACTAAAACAACAAAACAGACGGAAAGAGATAGAGGAGGAAATTAAAAAGAAAGAACAATTGCTTATAATTAACCCGGGAGATAAAAAGGCAAAAGATATTATTAATATCTTAAGAGAGCAATTTAATATGTTAATGGCTGGGCAAGTAGCAACCAGCATAGAATATGCCAGACATAATACATTTTGTAATGCTAATAAACCTGGGAGATGGTTGGCTTACACGATGAGAAAAAAACAAAAATCACATGTTATAGACAAGATAGAATTTAGAGGTAAGGAGATTTATCAACAGAATTTAATAAAAAAGGCTTTTTTGGAGTTTTATACAAAGTTATATGCTAAAGATGTAATTCAAGATGTTGATATTGATAGATATTTAAAGATGGAGATTCCTGAATTAACGCTGGAACAGAGAGAGAGATTGAATCAGCCAATAACTTCCGAGGAAATTGTTGGGACAATTAAACAATTAAAAATAGGTAAGGCTCCGGGAACAGATGGACTAACAGCTGTTTATTATAAACATTTACAATCTGAAATGTTAGAACCACTCAAAATCTTATTTAATAAAATACAAGTAGGAGGAGGAGTACCACCTTCCTGGAAAACAGCCTTTGTCTCACTAATTCCAAAGGAGGACCAAAATTCCATCAAACCTGAGAATTTTAGGCCAATTTCACTTCTGAATACTGATTATAAGATTTTTGCTAAGATATTAGTTAATAGATTAATGCCAGTTATGCAACAAATAATTCATAATGACCAATCAGGGTTTATAAAAGGGAGACAAATGAGATATAATGTTAGACAAATTGTAATTTACTGGAATATTTGGAAAAAAATAATCAAGTCCCTGCAGTGTTTATATTTTTGGATGCAGAAAAGGCATTTGATCGCTTGAACTGGCAATTTTTGTTTAAAATAATAGAGAAAATGCACTTTGGGGAATATTTTACACAATCAATTAGAGCGATATACCAGCAGCAAACAGCACAAATTATAGTCAATGGAAGTTTAACAGAGGTTTTTAGAATTGAGAAAGGAACAAGGCAGGGGTGTCCTCTGTCCCCATTATTGATTATTTTGACTCTGGAAGTACTACTGAATAAGATACGTGACTCAGAAAAATTGAAGGGTATTGTAATTAGACAACAAGATTATAGATTAAGAGCATTTGCAGATGACTTGGTTGTTACCTTATCCCAACCTATAGAGTCGGCTCCATATATATTGGATATAATTGATCAATATGGGAAAGTATCAGGATTTAAAGTTAATTCACATAAGACAATGATGATAGTTAAAAATATGACTATACTTGAAAGAGATAAACTAGCAAGATTAACAGATTTTGAAATAGTTAAAAAGGTTAAATATCTAGGAGTATACATAGCAGCTTCAAATACAAAATTATACAAAAATAACTATGAGGTTCTTTGGCAGAAGGAACAGAAGGATATGGAGAATTGGAAAAAAATACAGTTGTCTTTATTGGGAAGAATTGCAGCAATTAAAATGAATGTGTTACCTAGATTTTTATTTTTGTTCCAAATGATACCTGTGCTTAAGAAAGATGAAAATCTGAGAGAATGGCAGAAAGGTGTTAATACTTTCATTTGGGCTGGGAAAAAAACCAGAATAAAAATGAAAATTATACAAGATACACGTGAAAGAGGGAGTCTCAAAATGCCTAATTTAAGACTATATTATGAAGCAGCGGTCTTATCACAAATTAGTGACTGGTTTAATTTAACTGAGGGGAGAATTTTGAATCTAGAAGATTATGATTTGTTATATGGATGGCATGCCTATTTGTTATATGACAAAAAAGTGGATAAAGTATTTAAGGCTCATATACTTAGAAATGCTTTGTTGAGGGTTTGGAAAAAATATCAATGTAAGTTAAATTATAAGATACCTGTATGGGCAAATCCTAGACATGCAATAGAAAATATAAGTATAGAACAAAAACAGGAGGTGATTACTTACAAAGAGCTTCTTATTATGGAAAGCGGGGTAATGTATTTGAAATCTTTAGATACATTGAGAGAAGAAGGTATAATTTATACATGGTTTCAGTATGGTCAACTTCAAGCTAGATGGAAGGAAGATCAAAAAACTGGCTTTGTGCAAAATGAGGAGAATTTGGTAAAACAAATTAGAGATCAAAAACAAATGCATATTAAAAGGTTGTATAATGCTTTATTGGAAATAGACTCTGAGACGGAACTGGTTAAAGACTGTATGATTAAATGGGCACAAAACTTTCAAGAGCCAGTAATGATGGAGACTTGGGAAAAGTTTTGGATTAGAAATGTAAAATTTACACAAGCACAAAATTTAAGAGAAAACTTTTATATAAAATGTTTTATAGATGGCACTTAGATCCCAAAAAATTATCATGTATGTATCCTAATGTGCAAGCTAAATATTGGAGATGTGACTGTGATGATGCAACTTATTATCATATATGGTGGACTTGTAGAAAAATCAAAGCATTTTGGATAAAGATTTGGTGGGTGATGCAGAATATTCTTAAAAAGAGACTGAAATTTACTCCACAGTTGTTCTTATTGGGTATAACTACGGACTATACAGTTGCAGAGACTAAACTGATTTTGAATTTGATAACAGCAGCAAGATTGTTGGTAGCACAACATTGGAAGAAGGACTTTTTGCCTACTATTGATAACTGGATATTGAAAGTAACTAATTTAGCTGAAATGGCTAAAATTTCAGCATATTTGAAGGATCACACACAAGAAAGGTATATACAGGATTGGAGAAGATGGATTGATTATATACAAAATAAGTATCAGACCAAAAATATCAAATAGCTTATGAATGATTTATTTTATCTGTATAAGTGATATTAGAAGTTTTATGTCCAAGAAGCAGGATTTTATATATGGGGGGTTAAGAATTTTTTTTTTTAAGGGGGTGTTAGTTTAATGATTGGTTAAGCAATTTAGTTTATCGTTAAAAGTCAATAGAAATACCTTGTGTTCTGCTCTGGGAAGTCGGGGAGGGGGGGTTGGGTGGGAGGGCTGTGGGGAAATTGTGTTTGTTTTAAAACTTTTTCAATTAAAAAAAAATTAAAAATTAAAAAAGAAAGAAAAAAAAAAAAGAAGCCGTGCCTGACTTCGCTTCTTTTGCACCCATCCATTTATTTTTTGTGTCAGATCTTTCAGAGTATAAATCTGCCAACAGGAAATTTTTCAGTTGTAATTGTTCATTTGTTACATATATGCTGTATATTGGACATAAATACAATCGAGAGAGTCCAGAGATATTTTACAAGAAGAGTCCTCTATTCCTCTAACCGCAATAAAATACCTTATGCCACCAGACTCCAAATTTTGGGCTTAGACAATTTAGAACTACACCAATTTCAGTCTGACCTAAGCATAGTACATAAAATTATCTGCCACAATGTCCTTCCTGTCAATGACTACTTCAGCTTCAACCACAACAATACATGAGCAAATAATAGATAGGTAAACCGTTCCAAACTCGATTGCAGAAAATATGACTTCAGTAACAGAGTGGTCAATGGCTGGAATGCACTAGCTGATTCTGTAGTTTCTTCCCCAAACCCCCAAAACTTTAACCTTAAACCGTCTACTGTTGACCTCACCTCATTCCTAAGAAGTCTGTAAGGGGCCAGCATGTCTACTGTCCCTGTCCTAATATTCCTTTTTGGAATAGAATACAATATAAGTTTTTTATTGGCCAAGTGTGATTGGACACACAAGAAATTTGTTTTATGTATGCTCTCAGTGTATATAAAATATTCCTTTTTACTTACTATTTTCATGTATTCAAATTATGTTTATACTTTTACCTGTTATCTTATATATGCTTGACAAATAAACTTATGATTATGATTATATTAAAACTTTACATAGTTTAAGAAGCCAGTACAATGTATTTCCAATATTCATATTCATCCCTTCCTACTTCCCTTCTTTGTTTATTTTCTTCCAGTTTATTCAGTTAGAAATTAATTGGAAGAATTAAGAAATTAGAAATTAATTGGATTTAAAAATATGTCAAGGAAGACTCATTGTCCATTCCATTTTTAAATTTTTGAAAAAGGATACACCCTTAATTGATAGCAGAGTTAGATTTTCTAAGGGGCACTTTGTGTCAATTGAAGTTTACCAAGATATTTCTGAAACAATGCCATGAAATGATGCAGGATCTTGTTTAAAGGTGGTATTCAGCAGGTTCTGACCAATTCTGGAGAACCAGTAGTGGAAATTTTGAGTAGTTCGGAGAACCGGTAAATACCACTTCTGACTGGCCCCACCCCCATCTATTCTCTGCCTCCCGAGTCCCAGCTAATTGGAAGGAAATGGGGATTTTGCAGTAACCTTCCCCTGTCATGCCCACAAAGCCACCCCCACAGAACTGGTAGTAAAAAAATTTGAATCCCACCACTGGTCTTGTTGCTAAAGATTGGCACAAAAGGAACTGCCACCCTTTGTTTTGAGCTCATAGGAGTAGCTTCTTTATATATAGGAGCTCTGGTGGCTCAGCAAACTAATTAACATCCATTTACATCTGGTGCCTGCAATTACTGCAGGTTCGAATCTCACCAGGCTCAAGGTTGACTCAGCCTTCCATCCTTTCTAAGGTAGGTAAAATGAGGACCCAGATTGTGGGGGCAATAAGCTGACTTTGTATAAATATACAAAAGTATGAAGGCTATTGCTTAACGCATTGTAAGCAGCCCTGAGTCTCCGGAGAAGGGCGGCATATAAATCAAATTTTTTAAAAAAATGATCAAGTCAGTCTTGATGCTGTGAAACAAAGGTCTTTAACAAGGCAAGGCACTTTTCTTTTGCATGGTGAAGACTCTCTTCAAAAGGCTTACATCAATCAATCTATCAGAATAGAGTTGGAAGGGAACTTGAAGGCTTTGTACTCTAACCCCTGCTCAAATAGGAGGCCCTATACCATTTCAGATAGGTGGCTGTCTTGTTTTTTTTTTAAAAAAAATCCATTGATGAAGCACTTACAACTTCTGAAGGCAAGCTGTCCCACTGGTTAATTGTCCTCACTGTTAGGAGGTGTCTCCTTAATTCCAGGTTGTTTCTCTCCTTGATTAGTTTCCATCCATTGTTTCTTGTCTTGCCTTCTGGTTCTTTGGAAAATAAGTTGATCTGCCCTTTTCTTTGTGACAGCCCGTCAAATATTGTGTCTATCATGTCACCCCTAGTCTGTCTTTTCTCTAGATTAGCCATACCCTATTCCTGCAACCGTTCTTCATATGTTATTGTCTCCAAGTCTTTAATCATCTTAGTTGCTCTACTTTGCACTTTTTCCAAATGTCAACATCTTTTTTGTAATGTGATAACCAAAAGTGGATGCAATATTCCAGGTGTGGTCTTACTAAGGGTTTATAAAGTAATACCAATACTTCACATGACTTTAATTCTATGCCTCTGTTTATACCCTGTTTCCCCTCAAAATAAGACATCCCCTGATAATAAGCCCAATCAGGCTTTTGAGTGCATGGCAATAAAGCCAAGGGCCTTTTTCAGGATTCAAAAAAATATAAGACAGGGTCTTATTTTCAGGGAAACACAGTAGAACCAATAATTGTATTAGCTTTTTTGGCTGCTGCTGCACACTGCTGATTCATGCAGTGATCGTCCACTAAGACTCCAAGGTCCCTCTCAACAGTTTCTGTTTTTGAGCCAGGTTTTGCCTAATGTGTACTTATACCTTTGGTTTTTTTCCTGCCCAGGTGTAAAACCTTGCTTTTCTCCACATTAAATTTCACATTGTTGGACAGGGCCCATTGTTTAAGTCTGTCAAGATCTTTTTGGATCCTGAGAATCAAGGTGCGATTATCCCAAAGGCAGAATGGGATTAATCAGCGCCCTGAGCTAAGGGAATGTTCACCATAGCATATGAACCAAAAATATGGATGTTTTTAAGATCGGGCTTGTAGCCATACAACATGAAAAAAGGAGTCTGATTTATTACACTGCTCCAAGTACAGTTGACAATGTAATTTGCATGTTTTATAGCTTCACCCCAGTATATCATATCAAGGTTGGCATCTTCTAGGAGACAATGCATCATGGTTTGCAGGACCCCTTGTCTTTGTCCTACGACCCCATTATGAGCCGGTGTGTAAGGGGCCAAAGTCTGATGAAGAATTCCATTCTTACGCATCCAGTCCTGGAAACGCTGAGACATGAATTCAGCACCACGATCACTCTGGATTCTGGCGATGCGAACTTGATGTTGGGTAAAAACAAGGGCTGCAAAGTCTTTAAAGATCTGAAAGGTCTCAGATTTTTCTTTCATAGGATATACATATCCATATCTAGAGTAATTATCAACAATTGTTAGAAAATATTTTCTACTACCAAATGATGGCGGAAAAGGACCAACTATGTCAGTGTGAACCAAATCAAAAATGCGTGTTGAAAGGCGTGTAGCTCATTTGGGAATGGCTGCTGCTTTGGATTTGGCCTTTTTGCAGACAGCACAATCCAAAAACACCTTACACCCCTTTAGATCCAAACCTTTTGCGAACTCCGGCATCTTCCTAAGAACACGGAAACTGGCATGCCCCGATCTTCTATGCCATTTATGGATACACCTAAAATGCAAAGGTTTACCAGTTAGTGAATTTTCAACATTTACAGTTTTATGAGACTTCCGGTTTCCCTGTCTTCGGCGACGATGGTGCCTTTTGAAGCACCGCCAGCCCAGCCGCTTGTAGAGCCGCTTTGCGATTGAGAAACGGCTTGAAAACTTCAAAATCCTCAGGATTCTTGGAGGAGAGACAGCAGGGCACAGGTCGAGCCCCTGTAACCCCCCAGGGAATTGTTTCTGGGGAGGAAACAGGCGCGGCTCCCTTCCAACCTGCTGAGACTCCAGGCGGCGTGGGATGATTCTGCTTTTGCAGAACAAGCCGGCTGCAGGAAGCTTTAAAAGAGAAAGGAAATAACCTAAACAAGCAGCGGAAATCCATTTGAACCCTGAAACTCGGAATTGCAAGTATTAGCACTTTGTTGATTTCTTAACTTGAGAAAAAAAAATGCGAATGAGTGAAAGTGACTTGAAAAAATATGGCGCTCAGCATTAGAGTGAACGAACTAGCGAGTGTGGATTGGTGAAGTCATCTTGCTTTGTTACAAAGTTATTAAGTTGCTATAAAGTTGCTTCGGTTGCAACAACAGAAACGAGAAAAATCTCTCCCTTTTTAATACTTGACTTTGCATCACCACAGTTTTGATTTGATTAAATCTGGGGGACTTTTTTAGAAGTCTTTGTGGAGGTGGGAGAGGAAAAGGAACTTCCCTCTTCAGAAAAACCAGCTTACGTGGCAGGATGGCCTCAAAGAAGCAGGAAGGGAAGGCACCGGGGGGGGGGGGATCCCCCACACGTAAACATGAAACGCAGATTCCTCCTGCTCAACAGTTACAAACTCAGAAAAAAGATTTTGATATGGTGAAGCGGGATTTACTAATCCCAATCAGTACCTGTAAATAAGTCAGGAGACAAGACCACGGAGATCCAGAGAAACAGGTTTATTGAGTATTGCTAGCAATAGGCTCAGTGCAGTCACCTGCCGAGGACTGAGCCCCGAACTACGCCCTAAGGCAGACTTTTATAGGTTTTTGAGATTTGAAAGTGACATAGCATATTCAGTTCCGCTTATGTATAATACATTGTGCATATAGATATTTCTAAGGGAGATTCACTGGAAAAGTACAAAAGCAGAAGTTCATAGTTTTGTGATACATACTCCATATATGGGTATATCTTACATCTTACCCAATACATTCCAGTAAGTTCCATAGGGCATACAACTTGGTACATCTTGTGGTTACAACGGTTACAGCAGAAGATTACAAATGCCAAGTTCCCTTTTAGGCGTACAGATGTAGGAGAAAGGGCCTTATGATTATATCTTTTATATAAGAGTGCAATAAACAGTGTAAAAGAGGTTATATACCATTTGGTTGAGGGGGCTCTCCTTCAATGGGAGATTTAAAAGAATTTATTTCAAAAATTTTGGATGATAAATTTCAAAAAGCCCAACAGGAAATAGATGATAAACTTCAAAAGTCTCAACAGGAAATTATGCAGGAAATTAAACAGAATCAAAATAAGGTGACCAAAAAAATATCAGATGTGGCATCTGGCCTGGCAGAATTTATTATTAAAGTTGATTCAAAAGTGGATGAATTTAAATCAGAAGTCAATGTTAAGATGAAAGATAATGATCACAAATTTTTTGATGTTGATGATAAAATGCAGAGAGTTGAAAATGAAATTGTTATGATGCAATTCAGGGCAATGGAATTCACTATACGGCTTCGAGGAATTAGAGAAGAGGACAGACAGGATTTGAGACAGGTCTGTGCTGAGGCTTTGGCTGTGATTCTAAAAATGAATCCTGATATGGTTTTTTACCAAATAGACAAAATTTATAGAGTGAATTCCTGGGTGGCCAAACAAAGACAATTGCCTAGAGATGTGGTCATATATTTTACGGATAGAGCAATAAGAAATGATATCCTGCAAAAATCTTTTCATACCTCTGTGCAAGTGGGGGGTTCGCAAATTACAGTCTACAAAGAGTTACCACCTAAAATGTTAAAATCCAGAAAAGACTTTGGCTTTCTTGTTAAAGAATTGCAAAACTATCAGATACCATTTCGGTGAGATGCTCCAACTGGTATAATTCTGAGATATAAGGGAGAAAGATATTGTTTGAATACTGTGGAGAAGGCGGAGCAATTTTACACTACCATCTTTAAAGAAAGAACACCATCTCCACGTACATCTACAGTTTTGGAGATTAAGGAGAGTGATAAGAAGCAACTTCAACAAGAACCGCAAGAACAGTCTAAGCAGGAATCAGAGGAAATGAAGGGCGCTGAAGGAGGCTTTTTAGATGAGCCTTTGTTGGAATCTTCTCCAATTCTGGACCCGGTCTGGATGGTTGAAGTTAAGGATCAGCGTATAACCCGAGCAAAATCCAAGCAACTCAAAGAAAAACAACAACAGGAAAGACAAGATAAAACGGGAGCTAAGAGTACTACACAAGAGACTGGAGACATGGGGAATGCAGGATCGAAGATTCCGGAAGACATCCGGTTATTCTGCTCTTTGCTCCAGAAAGATAATGATGATGATTAAATGCTTATCTTGGAATGTGAATGGATTGAATTCAGCACAGAAAAGGAAGAAATTATTTGCATATTTGAAACAATTTAATAATGATATAATTTGTTTACAAGAAACGCATATTACAGTTCAAGATCAAAATTATTTGAAAAATTCCAAATTAGGAACACACTTTATATCTTCAACTAACCAAAAAAAGAATGGTGTGGTTATTTATATAAATAAAAAATTAACAGCCAAAGTTATAGAAGCAGATCAAGATGGTAGGTTTGTAGCAATTGAACTACTTACAGCAAATGGCCAAATTCTTTTGATTGGAATTTATGCTCCCAATCAACAACAGGACCACTTCTACAAAATGTTACATACTAAAATACTACAATGGGATTACAGATCTATTTTAATTATGGGAGATTGGAATGGAGTAATTGATTCTAAATTAGATAAAAAGAGTTTGGCGAAGTCAAGGATTAGACTACCACAGACTTTTTTTGATATGAAAGAAGATTTGGAAATAAAAGATATTTGGAGAATACATAATCCAAAAGAATTGGACTATACTTTTTTTTCTGATAGACATAGATCCTTCTCTAGGATTGATTTCATTTTGTTGTCAGATGATTTACTTGTCAGGACAAAAAGAACAAAGATTTTGCCAAGAACTTTGACTGACCATAGCCCAGTATGGATAGAAATTGAGATAAGTAAGACTGAGAGACGCTCTTGGAGATTAAATGAAAACTTGTTCAGATATGAAAAAAATATAATAGAACTTAAAAAGTACTTGAAAGAGTTTTTTGAAATGAATCTGAATAAAGGCACTCCAATGGAAATTGTGTGGGATGCAAGCAAGGCTTATATGAGAGGGGTGCTTATTTATATGAACTCTAAACACAGATTGATTCGACAAAAGAAAAGACTTGAATTGGAAGCAGAAATAAAGACTAAAGGACAGTTACTTATTAAAAATCCAACAGATGAAAGAATAAGTGGTGTTATAAAACTTTTGAAAGATCAATTCCAAATGCTTATGGCGGAACAAGTTGCAACAAATTTACAATATGCGAAGCACAATACATTCTGCAATGCCAATAAACCGGGCAGGTGGTTGGCCTATACACTGAGGAAAAAACAGAGTATACGGACTATTGATAGTATCGATATTGGAGGGAAAGAAATTTTTCAACAGAAATTAATTAAAGAAGCTTTTCTCGACTACTACACTAAATTATATGCTAAAGATGAGGTGCAGAATGGACTTATAGAAAAATACTTAGATAATAAAAGAGTTATAAAAATTACTGACCAACAAAAGGAAAGAATGAATTATCCTATAACAGAGGAGGAGATAATAGTAGCAATCAAACAACTAAAAACAGCTAAAGCCCCTGGAACGGATGGTCTGACAGCAGTGTATTATAAAACTTTGCAAGCAGAAATGGTGGAACAACTCAGAGACTTATTTTGTAATATACAACAAGGGGGGAAAATACCCCCATCATGGACAACAGCTTATATTTCTTTGATACCAAAAGAGCAAGCAGGTCCTAAAAAACCGGAGAACTACAGACCAATATCTCTTCTGAATACGGATTATAAAATTTATGCCAAAGTATTAGCCAACAAGTTGATGCCAGTAATTCAAAAGGTGATTCATGATGATCAAGCGGGATTTATCGAGGGTAGATACATGAAGGACAATGTAAGGCAAGTAATAGATTTATTGGAATATCTTGAGAAGAATAAACAGATCCCTGCAGTGCTGGTTTTCTTGGATGCAGAGAAGGCCTTTGATAGAGTGGATTGGAATTTTCTATTAAAGACTTTAAAAAAGATGGACTTTGGGGACCAATTTATACAGGCGGTTTCAGCAATTTATCAAGAGCAAAAGGCACAGATTATTATCAATGGAAGTTTGACAACAGAGTTTAAAATCGAAAAAGGAACAAGACAGGGTTGTCCGCTGTCCCCACTTCTATTTATTTTAACATTAGAAGTCTTGTTAATACAATACGGGACTCTAATATCTTGAAAGGTATAATGATAAGGCAAGAGGATTACAGAATAAAGGCATTCGCAGATGATCTGGTTGTTACCCTAACACATCCAATGGAATCAATAATCCAGATGAAGGACATTATACAAGACTATGGTAAAGTTTCAGGTTTTAGACTGAACCAGAAAAAAACAAAGATGATAGTCAAAAATATGACTCAAGATCGTAAACACGAGCTTGAAAGAAGGGCAGGTTTTGAGATTGTACCAAAGGTAAAATATCTAGGAGTTCAGGTTGCAGAATCAAACACAAAATTGTTTCAAAATAACTATGAGGTGTTGTGGCGAGAGGTGCAGAAAGATATGGAGACTTGGAAAAAACTGCAGCTGTCTCTACTTGGAAGAATAGCAGCAACTAAGATGAATATTTTGCCAAGATTTCTTTTTTTGTTTCAAATGATTCCGGTGCTCAATAGTGATAAACAATTGAAATTGTGGCAAACTGGAGTGAATAAGTTTGTCTGGAACGAGAAAAAGCCGAGAGTTAAAATGAAAATTATGCAAGATGTTCCAGAAAGGGGAGGTCTTAAACTTCCAAACCTACAGTTATATTATGATGCAGCAGCTTTGACTCTAACAAGTGATTGGTTTGGAGGAAAAAAGACTGGAATATTGAATGCAGAAAGTTTTGATTTGGAATTTGGATGGCATGCCTACTTATTTTATGATAACAAAGTGGATAAAGTATTTAAAAGCCATATACTTAGAGATTCTTTGATGAGAGTCTGGAAGAAGCACCGATTCAAATGGGATTATAAAATACCACTATGGCTGGATCTTGGTCATACTTTGTGGAATACAAATATAATGTCACTCGGGGGGTTTTTATACAAAGAGGTTCTTTTTACAGATGCGGGCAGATGGCAGCTGAAGACATTACAGACATTGTTGGCTGAAGGGATTAACTTAACTTGGTTACAATATAATCAATTGCAATTGAGATGGAAAGAGGACCAAAAAACTGGTATTATGATGCATGAGGAAGAATTGGTTAGACATATAAAAGAGAAAGGTCCAATGCATATTAAAAGACTTTATAATGTTCTGTTAGAAAGGGATTCAGAAACTGAATTAGTTAAAGATTGTATGATTAAGTGGGCACAAAATTTTGAGGAACCAGTGATGTTGGAAACATGGGAAAAAATTTGGGTTCAGAATGTTAAATTTACACAGTCGCAAAATTTGAGGGAAAATTTTTATAAAATGTTTTATAGATGGCATTTAGACCCCAAAAAATTGTCGTGTATGTACCCTAATGTTCAGCCTAAATGTTGGAGATGTGATTGTTTAGATGCTACATATTATCATGTTTGGTGGAAAGTCAAGGCTTTTTGGATAAAAATTTGGTGGGTCATGCAGAATGTTTTGAAGAAAAAAATTCAATTTTCTCCACAATTGTTTTTATTGGGTATAGTTAAGGGTTTTACATTGGGTGAAACAAAATTGATATTGTACATGATAACAGCAGCAAGATTGTTGATAGGTAAATACTGGAAAAATGAAGCATTGCCCACGATCGAGGAATGGACTTTGAAGATGGCCAGTTTTGCAGAGATGGCGAAGATTTCAGCATACTTAAAAGATTGTTCACAAGAGACTTATGAATGGGAATGGAAAAAGTGGATAGATTATGTTCAGAACAAATATCAAACTAGGAAGTATCAAATAGCTTTTATTTGAAAATGTTATATTAAGATAGAAATATTTTAATGTAATGAAGATGAAAATTTACTTGAAAATGTTATATTAAGATAGAAATATTTTAATGTAATGAAGATGAAAACTTATAAGGGGGAGGGAGGGGTTCAAGTTTTATATAAATTCTATACAAAGGAGGGTTTTTCCTTTTATCTGATATGAGTATATTGTGTGGAAGTCCGGGGGGGAGGGGAGGGTTAGGGTGGGTTAGGGAGGTTGGGAAGTTTGGGGTGGGTTGAGTGGGGGGAAAAGGGGTGAAAATGTAATTGTAAAACTTTTGCAATAAAAAAAAAACAGTTTTATGAGGAACCTCAGGATTGCTCTGAGCAACCTGTTTCCCAATTTTCTTTTTGTTGGTTTTAGGAGCCTTTGGAACAGCAACAGGATCTCTCTCTGGAGCATCTCTCTCTGGGCCTGTGCTCTTCCGTTTTGGAGTTTGTATACTTGCCTGTGTTTGTGTTTTAGGCTTTGGCTTTAAGTAATAGACACCACCAATTAATATGGTTCCAGCAACAATATCTCCATCTTTAACTATGTAACTTGCATTTTCAAGGTGGTGAACCTGGAACTTTAACATTCTAGACAAGTGATTCTGACTAAGCAAATTACTAGTTGCTGTTGGTATGTAATAAACATCAGGAATGAATGCATCGAGCTCTTCAACATAAACAGTTCCTTTTCCTTTGACCTGACAAGGATGATTTGAAAAAGAATAAAGTTCACGTAGTTCAGGTTCAGGCTCGTGCATTTCTGTAAAAAGTTCCTTTCTGTAGGTAACATGCAATGCTGCACCACTGTCCAAAGTCCACAGGAGTCGTCTGTCATACTCTGGTTGAGGTTGTGGATCATTGGTTAAAGCCAATGTGGCGAGTGGAGCTTGTGGATCACACCGGGGACCACGACGACCTTGTCTTCCGCCTCTGCCTCTGGAGTCTGTTCCTCTGGGCTGGTATGTGATGGGAGCTGGAACTCGTTGGGGACAATCCCGGGTGGCATGTCCCACACGATTACAGATGTAGCATCTTGGAATCCTTGGAGCATAGGTCCTTCCTCGGAAGGGGCGCCTAGCTGGAGCTCTTGATGTGGGTGGTCCTCTCAAGTGTGGAGTAGCTAGCATGAGTGCTGCTTCTTCAATTAAAAGTCTGCATACATTGTCCACTGTGCGTTGAGCAATAGGGACTTGGTTAATCTTTGTAATGGAATCTTTCCATTCATAGTTCAAAGAGTTAATGATAATGCTGATCATTTGAATATCATCAATATTATAGCCTCTTTCTCTCAATTCTCTTCTCAGTCCTTTCAGTTTGGTCAAATGTCCTCCAATTTGTTCACCAGGTTTCAATCTCGAACCATGGAATTGAGGCATGAGCAAACATGAAGATTCAATTGAAACAGGCCTGTAGCAATTTTCCAACTGGGCCCAAATTTGTTGGGCTGTTGCATCAGGTGAAAATGTAACCTGCAGTTCAGTATCCATGGACATCAATAATGTTGTGCAAGCTTTAATTTCTAAATCTTTTATTGCAGGGGACCAAGACTGAGCAGGGGGATTAAAAATCATACAGTGAGTGTCTTCTCTGCGAAGTAGCAATCCAATCTCACTGACCCAGGTCTTATAATTCTGTCCTGACATCTTTAATTTTGACTCACCAGCCAGTGGAGCAACAGAAGGTGCATTTGAGGTGCTGGCTGTGGAAGTAAAGGCACTTGTTGCGCTGGAGGTGGACCAGGAGCTGGCCCTGGTTGTACAGCTGGAGGCACTTGTGCATGCATTTGTGGCTGGGGCTGTTGCATTTGAGCTGCAATATTAACATGACCTGCTGGAGACGCAGTCATTTGCCTTTGCTGCATTAAGCGTTGTTGTGTTCCATCTAAAAGGACACCAGCATCACCAGGGGGTGCTTGAGTTTGGGCCTGTGGAGACACTTGTGGCATTGCAGCTTTCTCTAGTAAATTACTTTCGCCAGCAGATGGTGCTGCACCTTTTGTTTCGGGCAGCTCAGATAATCTCTCTGCATACATGGCATTGTATGTAATTTGATGAGAGAGAACACCATGTGACAAATGTGACGTGGGTACAGCTCTCTGTTCTGATTGGCCTGACACAAAATCCACCAGGGGGAGTGTCTTTGGCTCCGAAGAAGAAGCCAAAATGGTATTTTTAGAGATTTTGAAAGCACTAGACTCTCTCTTATCTTGCTCAAGCATAAATAAATCCATTTTTGCCTGGGATAGCTTCTGTTCAAAAATTTCTATCTGGTCATGATAGTTTCTTATAGCTTGCTCTTTAGGAGTGACCCTGAAGGTTTGAGAGGGATAATAAATTGGTTCTCTCTCTGCGTAGGGGTGAAAATGCTCGGCCGTTTGTGAATGCTTTGGCCTTGCACCAAGCGTTACAAAATCAGAAGGCTCTGGGGAGACAGTTTGAGAGCTTGCATAATTAGAAGGGGGCGTTACTGATCTCAGTTGTAGTGTTTCACCTTTATCTTCAAAAGTAGCTCTTCTGTTATTTTCCTCCTGAAGCCTTTGTAGAATTCTTTTCACTTCTTCATTAGTGAGAGCAGAGATATCTATATCTTCGGCAAAATGCATTCTGTATTTGTTTTACTTCTTTCTCGGCATCTTAGCAGATAATTAGTTAGCGTTCCTCGGTCGCAAAAAAAATATCTGGCTAATTAGCCTAGAGGTCTTATCAAAGTAACGAGCAAGGAAAAAAACATAATTTCAACCATCCTCTGCTACCAGATGTCAGGGCGCTGATTAATCCCATTCTGCCTTTGGGATAATCGCACCTTGATTATGAGGGGTGGATCGAGACTTTTCCTTGCAAGTATACTTTAAGAAAACAAAACCGGAATACATCTTCTAATTAAACTCATATTTATTGTAAAGAAGAAAATAAAACAACTAACTGATCTAATTGGTTACATTTTGAAAAAGTTCGTGCCGGCTATTTCTCAGCCAGACCTTTCTGGCAAGAGAACAAAGGAAAGAGAGTGAAGGAATGTGGGTGGAGTACATGCGCAGTTTAGCTTACTGATAAGGATTCTTGGCATGCTACAGAAAGTCTGATAGTCCAGAAATGAGAGCTCAACTGGTAAATAAAAAAACGCAGTGACAATGAGCTTATCTTCTGGGGTGTTGACTGTTCCTGCCAGCTTAGTGTCATTTGGAAATTTGATGAGTTCGCCTTATATTTCCTCATCTAAGTCATTTATGAAGATATTGAAGAGTACCGGGCCTAAGATGGAACCTTGTGGTACCCTAGTACTTATTTCCCTCCATGTAGATATAGCACTAAGGACTGCTTATTGAGTATGGTATGTCAGCCAGTTACAAATCCATTTGGTTGTGATGCTGTCTATCCCACATTTTTCTAGCTTCCCAAGAAGTAGATTGTGGTCTACTTTGTCAAATGCCTTCCTGAAGTCTAAGTATACTAAGTCCACAGCATTTCACTGGTCTACTAATTTAGTCACTTTGTCAAAGAATGAAAAAGATTGGTTTGGCATGATCTGTTTTTAAAAAACCCATGCTGGCTTCTAGTTATAACTTTATTTTTTTCCAGATGTTTGCATATTACTTTTCCAATATCTTCCAGGTATTCATGTTAGGCTGATTGGATTTTTGAAAGATATGACACAAAGGTTCTGAGTTAACATCTGCCAGCTCCTTCAGAACTCTGGGATGTAATCCATCAGTGCCTGGTGATTTATATTCATCAAGGTCAGGCAGGTGTTGTCTTACCATTTTGTTGCTTATTTTCATTTTCATTTCTAATCTGTTTTTTACAGTTACATTTTTGGTAGGTTGGACTATTGTTTCTTTATGCTTGAAGATTGGTGCAAAGAATGAGTTAAGCAGCTCTACTTTCTCCCTACTGCCTGTTACTTCCTTGCCATCTTTTCTCTTTAGTGCACTGTTTCCTTTTTCTTGTTATTTATATATTGAAAGAAACTTTTTAAAAGAATTATCTTTGACTTTTGTTGGAAGTCTTTGTTCATTCTGAACCTTTGCTTTCCTGACTTCATCTTTGCAGATTTGGGCTATCTGCTGACATTCTGCCTTAGTTATGTGTCCCTCCTTCCATTTTTGTCTTTCAGTTTATCAGAGAGATCTTCGTGCAACCAGGCTGGTTTCTTTTTGGATTTATTGTTTTTCTTTTTCAGTGATATTGTGTTGGATTAGGCTTTTATGGTCATATTTTTCAGAGTTTCCCATGCTTCTTGAGTTGCTTTCCCCTTTAGGATTTTCATCCATGGGATTTTCTTAGGTTCTCTCTGAGTTTGTTAAAATCAGCTCATTTAAATTTTAAGACAGCGGTTGGATTATATTGTACTGCTTGTGTTTGCATTATATTGAATTCCAATATGACAGAATCACGCATTTGTGACCACATCACAAGGAATCATTTGTGATCCACACAGACTTATTACAAGTGATTTCACCCCCCCCCCCCCAAATGCAATTGTGCCATTACAGGATACAGAAACATGGAACAGATGAACCCAGGAAAGCTCTTTTATAGTTTTATATTATTTCAGCCTCTCTATACCAGCTGATCATTACATAAGATGAGAAAGATTTTTAATGTTCTGCAGTTATTTTCAGAAAATTCCATTACTGCTAATAAAATCTAAACTATGCATTCCAGCATTCATTTATTACAAACAAATCAAGCAATAAACCTTTCAAATGTGGAAAAAGTATATTAAAAACTGCTGAGATGTATTAGGTTGGCCATTTCTTTATCTTTGGATTCTTTAGATGGTTTGGACTCTTCTATTTTGACAAAACTGGTTTAACAAATTCTGGGCCATTTCCAAGATGATGTTTTTGCACATTTATTGTTTTAAAAAGCACATGTAACTATAAAGTTGGTAAAGAACACAAATATACTGGCCAGCTGTTACAAACTCTGGAATTGACATGCTTTTCAAAGTCCTGCCTGCAGTGAATCCTTACCTTGGTAAATTCCAGATTTTCTTTTGCTGAAGGAGGATAATTAGCTGCAAACCTTTCCTTCATTGCAAACTTTTGCACTTTTTTTCTTCTGTTTTGTTTCAATGGATTTTTTTTTCTCCCCAGGGATCTTCTGGTAGAGCAATGTGAAGAGGAAAGACAAGGAAAGAAGATACATAAGAAGCTAAGGAGACAAATTAGAGCTGTCCTGAGACTTAACGTGCAGAGCAGAAAATAACGGGTCTGAGGGATGGAATCATTAATGGATAGCAGGTAATTCTTGCCACTGCTATGGGAATAAATGTTTCTTTCCGTTCTCACTTCCTTTCTTTGAATCCCAATAAGTCAACCACTACATCATCCATAACAGATAGCTATCAAACGCTTAGTTAAATATACAAAGCTAAGGAGATTCTGTCCTTTCCTCAGACAATCTCTTCCATTTTTGAAGAACTCTTATCATTGGGTCACTTTTCTTGAAGTTCAACAAAAAGTGCAACCTTATAATTTGAATTAATTTCTTATTTGGTCTTCTACATCCAGGTTGTTGAATACAGGCATCATGTTTCTCTGCAGTTTTGTCTTCTTCAGACCAAACATACCTCATGCCTCTACTTGTTCCTTAAAGTATTTTCCTCTACATTCCTCATCATTCTTGTTGTTCTCTTCCATTTCTTAAAATGCTGCCCTTAGAACTGGATGCAATATTCTAGGTGCAGCTTGACCAATGTAGAATGAGGAATGATGATTTCTCTTGATCTTGACACTGTATCACTATTGATGCAGTAGAGGATTGTGGGTTTTTTGTCCTTGATCACAACATTGGCATGCTGGCATTCAGCATATGATTCACCAAGACACCCAGATCCTTTTTACATGTACTGCTGCCACTATAGTCTCCTGCCATGATATACTATTGCCTTTGTTTTTTCTACCAAATTGCATTTTTCTCTGTTGAAATTTATTCTTCTGGATTTTGTCCAGTGTTTCTGCTTGTAAAAATCCTCTGAATTTTAATACTGTCCTCCAAAGTGTATGTTATTTCCCCTATCATTCTGTCATTTGCAAATTTGACCATCCTTATTTTTTCACGCCTTATCCAAGTCATTTTTAGATACCTTAAGGAGCACAGGGCTTCCAATAGAGCCCCAGGCAAGAGCTCTCATCTACCAACCAATCTGAAAATTGCTTTTTCTCTGTTTCTGTGTTAGAAAAACAGCCTTAATGAAGTTTGCATCTGCTCTTTATAGAATGTTAACCTGTTTCCAAAATGAAGGAAAGGACTCTAACTATGCTACCCATCTTCTTGACATGAAAGATTGCCAAGGGGAAATCTGGACCTTCAAGTAAGTAAGGGTAGGAAAGGTGCAAGCCTGAAGAAAACCTGGATAAGTGCTAATGTTCAGCACAGACAATATTAAACCTAGACACTTTTTCTGTCCTATTTTCTCTAGTACTAAGCAATCAAGCATTCAAGTAAAATCAACAAATATGCATAACACAGATTAGTATTACTGTAACTGTTCCCTGCCTTCTCTCCCAGCAGCCTCAAGAAATTATTGCAACTTCCCGTTCTTTTGTTATATACATTGAAAGTATGGCATTAATTGGAATTTCAAATATTGCTGTGAAAGTTGGGTCATCAGAAAAGCTGAATACAGTAAAATGGATGTCTTTGAATAATGGCCCTGAAGAAAATTGTTAGAATAGCTTGTCCACAAAAAGGACAAATAATTCCAAAATTAAGTAAAACCTGAAGATTCACCAGAAGCACTAATAATGAAGCTACGGTTTAAGATATTTTGAACACATCACATATAAGCAAGAGTCACTAGAAAAAATATTGATGATTGGAAAAGTGAAGGCAATAAAAAAAGAGGTTGAGACAAGGTAAGGTGAATAGTTGCTATCACTAATGACACAAGCCTGTGCTTGCAAGAACTCAAAGAAGTAATTATTGCAAAGTGGCAAACTGATGTCCATTGGGTCACAAAGAATCCGAAGTGATGAACAATAACAAAGGGTTGAAGTATGGATTAGCCAAGTTTGTAAGAATCGGCTCCAGAGGCTGAGTGTTAACAAGACAATTAGACAGTTAGAAGTACTTGTAAATATCTAATTGAGTTGGAGAGAGAACATAAGTTGACAGTTCTACTAAAATCATATTGAAGTAAGGCCTAAATGATTTTAAAATTAAGGATTATATAATCTATGAAGAAAGAGGAAGAATTTAGCAATACTGGTCTGTAATTGGCAAGATTTCAGGAATTAACAAAATAGTGTGTTTGCAACTCGTGAAGTGATTTTTTTGCATGAAGGTCAATTAATTGCAAAATATAGTATGGCTATTAAAATGTTTGATAAGATTGATAGTAACAATTGAAATTTATTAAAATATAATTGAGATGCTTTTGATGTGTTAGGGAATAATGACAAGTTTAAACTTTTGTATATGTGCTCGTAATTATTAATATAACAAGATGAGTGTTATGTACGTAATATCATTTTCTAACATATCCATTATTTGATTAATCATTATTCAAGCTTGTGCCCTCCAGATGTTTTGGAATTAAATATGGCTGATAATTCTGAAGCTAAAGTCCAATACATTTGGAGGGCACTGGATTGGAAACAGCTGCACTGCAAGAAGAGCAAAGAATTATTAATATTTTATTTGGACTTGAGAGAAAACAAAATTAAATAAGGAAGTAGCATGTAATTCCTGGGAGAGCAGCTGGGGAAGAAAGCAGCTGGCTTAAGTGACTGAGCTGGACACTGCTTAACATTTGGAGCATATTCATTTTGGGGTCTGAATCAATTTTCAAATCTTGAAGCTGCTTCAATAAAATTAGTTTGTCCTCAAATGTTGAGCTGCAGATTTGAATCTTCAATCCCCATCAAAATTGAATCAGGGCTGATTCCCACAGGTGTAACATGATCCCTGTGCTTTGCATCACTTAGCAGATTAGCTGCTGATTTTGTGACAAATGAAACTTCTGGACACCTGTTTTTTCTGGGGGAGTGCAGCCTCACATCCAGGCTGAATCATATCATCCAAGATTGATTTTGTATTGAGAAATAGCACTTCTATTTACCTGGAGTTATTTTATTAAAGTACAGAGAAGTGAATCCATTAAGGATAACCTCATAAATTACAAGACTAATCTATCTTGCAAACAGAATAGAATAATGAGCATTGGTATCAGATAGCCAATCTTTAGTGATACCTTTAAAGAAGCTGATGTTTTCTAATAGTCCATTTTGGGGGCTTCCCAGAGATGTTTATTAAGCTCTGTTGAAATAGAAGTTAGTGTACAGAATGATATGGTTACTTTTGATCCAGCCTGCCTTTTCTTATATTCTTAAGCAATTCATTTGATAGCTAGGCTCCAAGAGCAAGTTATCTGGATGACAGATTGCTTGCATGAGATGGATGGTACCTAACAGGGACTGACAAAAATGTATTTGGTTTAAGATAGTAAACTTTACCAGAAGGGCTTTACAGTGAATGCTGTGAGGGATGGAGATAAAAACTCAGAAATAAAGATCTTAGATAAAGACTTATGCTTCATAGAAGGAGATAGAAGTGTTGTGTTAATATGCCTATGAAATAATCCATTTAAAAATCAGAAAGAACACTTTCATAAACACATTGCCTTTATTATCAGAATGGTACATTAAAGATGAACTTACTTTTGTTAGAGACTTAGAGCAATCCCTGAAAATTCAGATGAAGATATTAGAGAAATGTTGATTAAAGCCCAAGCAATTTTTTGGGGATGGGGAAGAGGAAGATGCTGTTGCAGAAACTGATAAAGTTTATAGAATAAACTTTACATTTGCCAGAACCAGAAATGTTCCAAGGGATGTTATAGTATATTTTTCTTAAGAAGACAGAGGAATAAGTTTTACAGTAGCTTTATTTTTCAAGGTTTTTTTTTATTTAACATCAGTATCTACATGATCAGTGTATTGTCTCGGTACAGTTCATTTTAAGAAATAATAGTAATAATAATAATAATAATATTAATATTCATAACATTGATGGTGATCACATAATAGTATTTGCTTATCTATCTTAGTAAACCTGTCCATCATCTCTTAGTTTTTACTTTTTAAACATACATAATAATAATAATTTTAACATCTAATATTTACTTGTACATAGTAACTAAAATAACTTCCATCATATGACAATATATATAATAACCTTTTCCCAGTTTTTGGTTTCTAACTGTATTTCCTGATCTTTAATAAAACAATTTTACAGCAGCTTTTTAATATAAGATTTAAAATTTAGAGTAGAGATATAATTGCTTTAAAAATAATTCTTATCAGAATTTTATGCGAAAGAAAAAAGTAATATTTTTTGTCTGAAACATTAAAGCAGATAAAGATCCCATTGTGATGGGACAGATTGGAAGGTATGATTGTTTATTCTTAAACAACAGAGATTTTGATTGAATTCTGTTTAGAAGGTAAGAGAGTTCCTAGAAGATTTAAAGGGAGAACTGGAAGAGATCCAAATGGAAGTGTTAAAAGAAATTACACAAAGATTACAACAGATGCAACAAGAATTTGAAAGACATGGTACTGAATTAGGCACTGCATGTATTGACTTTTCTAAATTTTTGGCCTGATCATAGATTACAAATGGAACATGGAATATATTTGGAGTAAATGCTCTTCAAAAGAGGATTTCACTAATGGAAACTGTTTGATGCAGGATTGGAATGGAGTGACCCCCCTACCAACTGGACAAAACTTCTGAGAAAAATATTAAAATCAAGACAAATTACCTTGAAGATTTCTAGTTCTTTTAGATGGCTATTAAATGAAAAGTTACAGAAACAAGCAATAATGGAAGGCTGCAAAAAGACATTTAAATATTTTTTGAAATTAATTGAAAAAAAGGCACCAATTTAAGAATGATTTAGGATGCAAGTAATGCTTTTATTGGAGATTATTTAATATAACATAATACCGAACTTAAGAAGCAAGAGAAAGTATGAAAGTATGAGATAAAAAGAAAAGTATAAGTATAGACATTTCCAGAGAAGATAAGTATATCTCTCAACAAATTAAGCTTTCACAACAACAGCTATCTATGTTAACAATAAGAAACATGGAAAAACATTAAACTGTATAAAGCAAAAAAAAAAAAAAAACCACAACAATTTTGAATTTGTGAGTAAATCAAGGAACTGACTGGCATTTAAATTAAGATCATTAAAACTAAGAAAAGAAAGAAAAACAAAACTATATTGAAACGTCAAGATAACAGCTACTGTTATGAATAAACAATATGGCTTTGTAAAATGTGTTACATCAATATTCTAGTTTATATAAAGGACATAATATTTCTTTGGAGAAAATAGATGAATACCTTAGAAAATAAAATTTACCATGGATTACAGAAAAATAAAGACAAATTATGAATGGACCTATAACAATAAGGACAATTTTGGAAGCTATGAAAAAGAATAAACCAAGAAAGGTGCCTGGATGGATTAACGGGTTTGTATTATAAATGTTTTGAGGATGAACTTTTACAACCATTAAAAAACACAATAAATTTTAACCTGTAAGGAGATAAGATGTCAGAAATTTGGAAAGAGGCCAGTATAACATTAATACCCAAAGAGGGATAAGACCTGGCTCTAATAAGAAATATAGACCAATATTACTCTTGAACAATAGCTAAAAGTTGTTCACAATTATTTTAGCTGAAATACTGAAAATACTTTTGCAAACATTTATTCATAAGGATCACTACCGGTTTTTACCTAAAAGACAGTTAAAAGACAATGTCAGAACTCTTTGGATATTTTGGAACATTAGGAACAATATAATGAAAAATGCTGCATTGATTTCTTTTATATGCAGAGAAGGCTTTTGACAATTTGAACTTGACTTTCCTGTTTAAAGTTTTGGAAGATATGAGAGTTAAGATGAATTTTATAAAATGGGTAAAATCAATTTATACTTCACAGAAAGCATAAAGTGTTGTTAATGTAGATCTAACAAAACCATGTGAAGGCAGGAACAAGATAAGTCTACTGTCCCTCTCCTGTTTATTTTGTTTCTTGAAATACTGCATAGAGACATAAGATAGGATGAGAGGATTTCTGGAGTAAATATTTAACAAAAGACTTACAAAATAAGAGCTTTTGCATATGATTTGGTCTTGTTCTTTTAAGAGAACTGAAATTTTAATGGATATCTTAAAATGATTTGATGCTTTGGCAGATTTTGAGATTAATAAACAGAAGATGAAATGTTAAATATATGAAAATCAAGATCAAACAGAATTAGTGGATAAAACAGGTTTAAAATTGAGAGGAAGATAAAATGCTTGGGTATCGCTATGATAAATGTGAATTGTTATTTCAAAATAATTGTTAAAACAATGGAATGAAAAAGGAATATTAAGATGGAAGAAAATACAATTATTGCTGGAGAGAATTCCTGAGGGTAAGAAAATATTTTACCTAGCATGTTATTTTTGTTTCAGACAATACCTGTTTTGACATTGACATCTTGACAATGGCAGAAGGATGTATCTAAATATGAAAGAATGGATGATTCTGAGAAATAGAAAGCATTTGGAATTAGAGTGAAATAGAAGGCATTTGGAGTGGGATTTGGGTGGCGTAGATATTTGTGGTACGACAAAACTTAGGTTAATGTTTTAAAAATCATTAGGTCAGATATCCTATATTGAGAATTTGGAATATATTGTAGGTAGTCCTCATCTTATGACTACAATTGAGCCCAACATTTCTGTTGCTAAGCAAGACAGTTATATGAGTTTTGCTCCATTTTACAACCTTTCTTGCCAAGTGTCTGAATTTTAATTACATGACCATGGGGATGCTGCAATGGTCATAAATGTGAAAAATGATCATAACTTACTTTTTTCAGTGCTAATGTAATTTGAATGGTCACTAAATGAACAATTGTAAGTTGAGGGCTCTCTATAGATACAAGTTAGGTTGTGTCAGAAGAACGTTATGAATATCAGCACAAGAAGCATTGCATAGATGAGAAATGGTAAGTAAATACAAATGGTTAACTTATTGTAAGATATTAGAATTCTTTCAAGATAAAGATTTTAAGATAAAATCAAGAGAAATGTTGGGAGTAGAGGCATAAATTTTTCTCAGTGGTTTTCTTAATTATTAGAAAGGTTTAAAGTAAATAAAAGTATTTATGGTTTTGAACATTGAAACTGAATTTGAAATAAACTCTGTACAAATGATGAACACTGCCAATTGTCAAAATGTATAGACTTTATTGAAATTTGAAACAGAAAAAGAACAAGTAAAAGCATATATGATAAAATAGGCTAAAATTTTGGTTATAATATATAAATAGGAAATGGGAAAATATGTGGCTGAAAGGATTGAAATTTACATTACACTATAATCTTAAAGAGAATTTTTATAACATTTGATACTGTTGATATATGTCACAAGAAAAATTATCTATCATGTATAAATGTACTTCAAATCTATGTTGGAAAGACAAACAGGAAGGTACATTTTATCATGCTTGGTAGACTTGTAAAAATCTAAAACGTTTTGGATACAATACAACAATTCAGAGGATTTTAAAGATTAACATACAATTGAAATCAGATATTTTTAGTTTGGGATTGATGGATAAGTAATTGGAAAAAAATCACAGAGCTTTGTTTTTATATATGATTACTGTAGCAAGATTATTTATATGCAAAAAAATAGAATCGGCACAATGGAAGAATGGCTGGTAAACATGATGGAACTTGTAGAGATGACTGCATTATCCTATAAGTGATTTCCTTAATTAGAGAGAAAAAAACCAATATGTTTACTGGACTGGAAACTCCTTGTAGATTTTTTTGTGTAAAACAGAAAAAAAAATAAATTGCAATTTATGGTTTTGATGATTAGAAAAAAATAGGCAATAGAAAAACAGTGTTTTTTTATTTCAACCATATAATAAGAGGTCATTTTGTGTTATTTCTTATAATTACTATAAAGAAAATTGGAAGCTACTTGTTTCTATTTCTTTTTATTCTTTTTTTTCACGCTTAGCTTTTTCTTTCTTTTCTTTTTTCCATTTCTTTTATATTAGTTTTTGTTAGTTTTTACCTTTGTTTCAAAATACTTAATGTTATTTGACATAAAAAAATCAATTTATGTAATAAAATGTAGCTGTTAATATAGAAAAGCAAATATTATTAAATAAACATAACATATTCCTTGTAAGATAATTTCCTGGCTTGGATGATAGCACTACCAATTGTTCAAAAGAAATAGAGTAACCATATAGCATATAAAATGTATCCATACTTTTATCAGAAACAGAGTTGAATAAACCAAGTGAAACTGTTAAAAATATCTGGATTAAAATAAGTGAATGAATAAAAGCAGTCCTGTAGTTGTCTTGTATTTCTTGCCCAATCAAAGAGAAAGTCAATTGTAGAGAGTCAATTGCAAATCCAAAGAGATCTGTCACGGATTTGGTAACAGAACATGATAAGACTTGAAGAATGCTGGTTAGACAGCCAAGTAATTCCTACAGACTTAAAAGATAAAACCAATGTGAAAATATGAGCCCCCTTTTTTCTCAAAAAAAGTTAGTAAACATCTACTTACCAAATGAGGCATTTTTGAATAATGAGGATGACTTCAGAACTAGTAAGAAGCAAGTGCCAGATAATAAAAAGAAAGCCCATCTCTCCTGTTGCACTTAAATATAAAAAGCAAGCACCATTTAGAGGACGCTACATTGATTTTGCAAAATTTCTTTCTGGTTAGATCGTTATCCTGATCTAACCAGAATGTTTGTTAGTTAAACTACAGGGCAAAATTGCTTGGATCAACTTAGGGTTTATGCTATCTCCAGCGTGCTAAAGGTGGGAAAGAAAAAGAATACAATCTGGAAACTAATTGATACCCTTCCCCACTTTTATCACTGGAAGTTCCAACAAATAATGGAGAACATTCATGCATTGGTCACCCCAAATGCAAAAAAAAAAAAAAAAGAAAAGAAAAAGAAAAAGAAAAGAAAGAAAGAAAAGAAAAGAAAAAAGACTCTCAAGATGTCATATGCTATTTCCTTTGGAAAATAGATTTAATATACATTTATATCTATTACTAGGAGATAAGAGAACCCAAACATTAAAGAGAGCTGGATTTTTAAAAAGTGGTGAACATTTTATTAATAAACCCGGAGATAGAAAAGGAAAGCCAATAGACACTAATTTTACAATTTCACCATTATAGAGAGACAATGTAGAGACTTCTAAATGTACATTATTAAGTGGTAGAATATCCTCCAATCCTATTAAATTAAAAATAATTTGAAGTGACCGCAAAATAATACATGAAGTTAAAATATCAGTATTTAACTCTTTACAGAATAATTGTAAATTTCATACACATAAAAACACGCATACATTCATGAGTTGAAATCTGTAATTTGAATTATGCATTTGGAAATGATTACTGCAAGAAAACCTAGTCAGTCTTGGATCAAATAAAGGCTGACTGTTCCTTTGAAGCAATGAACAGCAAGGAGAAATGCACATATTATTAGATGTGATATGGACTACAGTAGAAAAAAAGATGTGTGTTTTTGTTAGGTTAGGAGGAAAAGAGAATGCAAAGTCCCAAAGACACTGGAAATTCCTTGGAGTGGCTATCCCTGGTTTTGCTTTAACTTTTCTTTGGGAAAAGCAAAATATAAGTAAAAATAATTAACATGGAATCACCTTTTCTAAGTGTCACAAGCACTTTGAAGAAATTGTTTTATATTAATTCAGTTTATGTTTGTTTGTGTGACTACCATGCCTGAGAATAAGAATCTACATAATTGACTCTGGAGGAGGAAGATATCCAGTGCAAAACTGTGTGCCCTATTCCTAAATCCTGGAACCGGTCCAGAAGGATACCATGATTAATGATATGTAAAACTGTTGAAAGATCAGGGAGAACCAGGATGGCCATACTCACTCCTGCCGGTGGTTATTCACAAGCACAAACAATGCTGTTTTAGTCAATAGAATCAAACTCAGTCCAAATAACAAGACCAGACTGCTCAACTTCATGGCACCTACATTAAGGCCAGAGTTCAATGAGAAGAGAATCCCAGTGACTTTATCCAACAGATGCCAAATATACTCCATAGTAGAACAGTAAATGAGCCTCCAGCTACTGCTTCTTTGCAAAAAGGGATCAGCTTCATAAAAACTGGGTTGCTGGACAACTCTTTGCAGACACAATACAGGTGTAAAAGTATTAGCATTTTGCCACCCTTACTACTATGAAGTAGGCCTTTTTAGTGGCTCTAGCTCAAATTAGGCTGTGTCATCCCTTATCAAGCTCCAATGGGGCTCTGTGCATCGCTTGATCTGTCGTATCTCTCTGAGAGCCACTATAAATTGAGGGAACTCCAGGATCTATAAGAAAATACTTCATCCAATCTAAGGTCTCCACCATTCTTTCCAAAAATTGACCAAAACAAATGTTTGTACTGTGCACTAAACGTTCAGGAATGACATCAATCTGAATCCCATTCAGGTCCATCAGATGCCTGGGATAGACATAGGAAACAGGTCTTGCCTCCCTTCCACAGACAGCAAGCAGCTCAGACACATACCAAGGCAATCAAAAAGGAGTTTTTTTAAAACAGTTTTTTTTATTGCATAAATACTTTGAGAGATTATTTGAACAGAAATTGCACAAGAATGAAGAAACAAAAAGCAAAGTAGGAAAAAGTCAGTACTAATCAAGTAAAAACATCATGAAGAAGACTTTTGGTAACCCATTTTCCCTTATATCATTTATTTCCCCAACTGCTAATCCCTCTTTAAATATTTCTATTGTACTTTGAATATTAAACATTGGAGGTTATTGCTAGTATCTATTCAAATCACTTTTATCTATTGTTTTTTTATTGGTCTCTTAACTTTTCTCCCCAAACAGTATTTCAAATATCTGAATTTGCCTTGCTGTGTTAATGTATCATAGATGAAGGAGCCATTCTTGCTTGAATTTACTTCAGCTTCTATATACTGTCAGTTTTGCTACTTCTCAATACTTTGATCTCCCAGTTCTGAATCACTGGCAAAGTTTAATTTTTTCAGTGATATGCAAATCTGTTCTTGTAGCTATCAGCATATATCTTAGTAGATTCTGATACTTATCATTTGTTTTCTGGAATTAGTCATAATAGAAAAATATTTGTGGTTTCAGTTCAAATTTCATTTTTTAATTCTTCAGAAGCTTTTGAGCACCATTTTTGATAAAATGTTCCTTCTTTGTTGTAGCATTTGTTGTTATATGATTTGGCTATATTAGTGGTGTTAGGCACCATTTGTAAAACATTTTATACCAATTTTCCTTCAAATTAAAGCTTGGAGTAAACGTTATTAATTTTCTTTCACAGTTTTCCCTATTATTTTACTGTGATTACTTCTTACAAATTTGGTGTCCATTTTATCATCTAACTCTAAAATTTTTGATTTGTTCCATTTTCCTATCATATTTTAATAATACTTTATATATACAGTATATCCCAGTACATGATCTTGGTTGGTTTTTTTTAAGTGTTTGAAATTCTGTCATCTTTCTCCAGATCCTTTCTTTCTTTTACTTGAGATCACTTTTTATTCTTCCAGCAATGTGTAAATAAATCTGCTATAGTAAATACTATAGAGAACTAGAGAACATTTTTATCTTCATTAGGCAGTACTTGCTGGGCTGGCAGCCTATTTCATGAGTCCAAACATACAATATGGACATATGTGATTAAAATCTAACTGTAGTAGTCCCTGAAGTAAAAAGCATTTTACAGTGATGCTAATGATAAGATTGCCAGATTCCTCCTATCCCTTCAAATTCTTTTTTTCTGTTGTTTCTTTATATTTCATTTTATTTTCATTTTATTAAATTTGTATACCGCCCTACTCCCGAAGGACTCAGGGCGGTGAACAGCCATAAAATAAAACATATAGATACAAAATTTAAAATGGAGATAAAACTAATTAAATAAATTTGGCTGAAACATTTTAAAACCCCAATAAATTTAAAACCAAATTTAAAATTTAAAATTCCATTTTAAAAAGAGGAAAAGTTTAGGTCAGGCCAGCTTGATGGAATAAGAACGTCTTAAGCGCGCGACGGAAGGTACGCAGATCCGGAATTCTTCGTATCTCCGGGGGGAGCTCGTTCCAGATCGTAGGTGCCCCCACAGAGAAGGCTCTCCCCCTGGGGGCCGCCAGTCGACATTGTTTGGCCGACGGCACCCGGAGGAGCCCCTCTCTATGGGAGCGTACTGGTCACAAATATCAAATATCACAAATACCTATGAAGTCCAATAGTTAAACCAGCTCTATGACTGCTGCTCAGAGATTTTATTCATTCTATTGTCATAATAGACAATTTGCTCATTAATATAATTTAAAGGTGGGAAATGGAAGTCCACCAATTTATTTTGAATCTTGCAAAATTTTGAATCTTACTCAGTTTTCCCCCTATTGCATATATCTTTTATTAATTATTTCTGCAAGCTTTTGTCTATGACTGAAATTAGTGCCACTTGGAATGGGAAATCCATTTAGGGAAGAACATTAAGTTTTATGTAAGTCCTAGCCAAGAGTACTTTAATTTTTCCAAAGTTATCGGGATCTTATTTTATTCTCTCCCCCCCCCCCATAATTTATGATTTTTTAAAAACAACAACAACAATGTGATCTGGCCATCTGGCTATGATATTCTTTCCCATCCCAGAACACACCCCTCCTTTCTTAACAGGGAAGGCAGTTCCAAGTGTGATCATAGTTACACACTGGGCCCTTGATGATTTGGGTCAGCTGAGACTGTGGCCATTAAAAATATCTTAAACCAGTGCTTATGTAGAAGTGAGCATTTATTATGGGCCAATAAATTTACCATCAATTCAGGCAAGGCAGATATTCTGTAAATATAAGCTGTAAAAATACTGCTTTTAGATTTTATATGTTATGTTTTATCGTGGCTGTTCACTGCCCTGAGTCCTGTTGGAGAAGGGCAGTATACAAATAAAATAAAATAAATAAAATAAAATAAATAAAGAATTAGGGTCATTAAATGGATTTATTCTTGGATCTATCATTGCCATTGGTCACCAGGGCTCAGAAATCTGTTATTAGACCTGGCTGAAATACCAAATATAACCCTATTTGGATTGAGATAGCCTAACAGTTATTATGTCCTCATTTAGAAAGCTAAAGTTTTATACAAAGCTCTATTCACTCTAGATACCACTCAGATTTAGCACAGTGATGATCCTTGTTGCCTATCTCTGAATTGTTCCAAATTATCTGAATTAAAGTGTAGTGCCTAGAACTGAATACAGTATTTGAGGTGAAGTCTACATAATCCTGTTTCAAATAGAATTATTGCTTCCCTTGATCTGGAAGCTCTGCTTCCATTGATATAGCATAAAATGGTATTTGGCTTTTTTGCATCTACAATACTGATAATGTTCAGTTTATAACCAACTACTATTGTAAGATTTATTTTATAAGTGGTATTACCAGGACAGGTAACCCTACCTACACCATACCTAAGCATATGATTTCTATTTTCTATGTTTCATTTTCTTATTTCCAGCATATTTCTCTAAATAAGCAAGATAATTTTGAATTGTATTTCTGTCTGTTACAGAATTACCTATCCCATTCATTTATTTTCTGTGGAAAAAAATAGAATTGTAGGTTGAAATGCAATATTTGTGTATATAGGAAAATGCAAATCATAGAATAAGGCATGCCACAGATATTGTTATAATTTTGCTTTCAGATAACAAATGCAAAAACAATTGTATTGTACAGGCAGGTTACCAAATGCAAAGCTGCACCATGCTGTGTATTGTAAATTCCTCATTTTAAGTTCTTGACCTCCTGTTTTAAAGACAGTAGCTATCGCTTCTCGAAAACAATAGCTTATTTTCATAGGTGTTTTTTCCACAAAAGTCTCCCACTTTGTTTTTAGTCAAGTTTATAAAATCAATAGTAGATAGTGCAAACTGATACATTGTGGTTAATTGATCATACAGATATAAGAATATACACACATCCCAGTGTCTGTCTGTCTCACTTCAGTCAAAAGGCTAGCTATTCAATCCTTTTTCCAATCCAAATCCTTTTATTATCACTGATATTTGATTCAGTAATCCTTCACCATGCCCACACGATAACCTGAATTATTTTGTAGTTTCTCCTTCCAATATTCATTATGAGAAGAATGGAAAAGGTAATATTCACAGTGCTGAAGGAGAGAACCCAGTACGCTCTAAAGACTATATGCCAATGAATCCTAACAGGACCTACATTTCATTAACGTAAAACATCTTCTGATAGTTGCATCCAGCAACAATTCTCAGAGAAAGGGCTGTTATACTTATGTACAATACAGCAATACTGTAAAACCATACACTGAGAAGTTAAGATTGTACAAAGCCTGGTACAAAAGATCATTTTTATTTACTGCAGAGCTGCACCAGTTATGCGAAGAGAGAGAGGAATAGGGGGAAGCAAATAGAGTTGTACATGTGGAAGGTTGAAATGTCAGCACCCCCCCCTTTTTTTTTTTACAAATGACTTTATACCCAACCTATAAGCCTGCCCTCACTTCTCAGCCTGATCTGAGTCATAGCACTGGTACTGCTGCAATTTTTTTCTGTTGTTTACTCTGAGGAGGTGTGTGGGAGAGTAAGAGGTAACAATTCAGGGGAAAAACATTGGCAAGGATAGGCATGCCTGTGATTCAGGCTAGTCCCTGATGCAGGAAGAAAATGGTTTTATGGAAAGCAGGAAAAATCTGTGTATGCGGGTGGGATGGGGAGGGGGCGAGAGAGAGAAGATATCGAAGAGGACCATTCTTTTTAACTGGAAATGAAACGGCAGCTCTTTCATGCAATGCCTACAGAGAATGCTAATGTGGGAATATTCCAAGACCTGAAGGCATCAAAAAGAAAATGACCAAAGGGGACTTGGAATTACAGAGCTGGGGAAAGAACTCGTAAATGTTGAAGACGAGCGGTGGAAAAGAAAGAAATACATCTTGCAATTTCCTCCTAACGTACTTGACAGTAAGAAAAGCGAAGGAGATAAACCGTCCAACAGAGCCGGGGATCTATCGCCACTACTGCCCGAGAAACCAAAGTCGGACGGAGCACGTTGCGTTTTTACCTCCTCACCCCTTCCCCGGCTCACTCGAGGGCGCCAAGCTGGAGGTGGAGCTCGCAACTCCAGTGAATCCAGATCCAGGTTTTCCCAGCGCGCCTCTCTCTTCTTTCTCCCTCTCCTCCTCCCCCTCTTGCTCGGCTCTGTGGGGCTTCGGTCCGGGGGCTAAGAGCGGCGTTCATTGGGGAGAGGTGCTGCCTTCCTCCATTTCCATCCCTCCAGGCATCGTAGTCTTGACCGTCGGCCCACAGCACTTCCGGGGTCTCACTTGTCCTTCGCTACTGTTCCTGCGGCCAGGACACCGGCGGGAGCGTCGCTTGGCCCGTCGCTTAGGGCTCCCTTAGACCCTCGCTCAGCTCTCTCTCTCTCTCTCTCTCCCGGGGGGAGGGGAAGGGGCGACGCCAGCCCGGGCTCTGGTTGGAGAAGAGCGAGCAGGGCAGGGGCCGCTGGAGAGGAACCCACCGGCGGCGGGGATGGCGGTGACCGGGGGCTCGCCGTGCCTGGACAGGTGGCGGCGACGGCGCTGCAGCGGCTCTTCTGAGCACTGAGTGGAGCGCAGCCGCAGCGGTGGGGGGCGCGCGCGCGCGCGCTAGGGCGCAAGGCTGGCCGTCGCGGCGAGCGAGGCGGAGGGAGTGAAGGAGTACAGCACGGCCCGCCGTGCGGGCGGCCTCTCCCTGGATTCTGGCTCGGGCGGGCGCGGCGGTGCGGGACTCGCTCCTCTGGACCCTGCGGAAAGGTAACCCAGATCGCCCCTCCTTTTTCTTTGAGCTTTTCTGTCGGTGCCGCCGCCGGTCCCTCCCTCCCTCCGTGCTGCGTCTCTCCCGCGGGGACTGGCGGTGTTGTGTTCCGTCTTCTTGGGCGTGAAAGGTTCGAGAGTCTCCTTCTCGGTGAGAAGCGGTGCCGGGCATGTGCCAGGAGGCTCCCCGGAAAATGGCCCGTAGATGGGCGTTTGGATGCCATCCACGGCAGCAGCGCTGAGAGAGGAGGGGGAGCGAGACCAGGGACAGTGCTTTGTACTGGGCTGAGCAATGATGCCCCTCTTCCGCTGCAGCAATCCGATCCTAGCTGGCGGCAGGTAACGGCAGTCCCCTTTCTCCGGGAAGGGGTTGCGTGCATGAACGGGAGGAGGTCAGCTACACAGCTCTGCGGCGGAGCTAATGTGCTAGGAAGCCAGGCGGTGATGCCATGAAAGGATGGCATCGCGCTTGCTTTCTTCCCTCCTCTCCTCTCCCCTCCCCGCTCCGTTTGGGTCACAGGTACGCTGAGAAGCTCCATCTTTTAAAGGCGGGAGAGGCTGGAAGAGGGACTGGTATCTTTTGGCCCGGGTAGCCTTTAAAAGGGAAGGGGGTAAGGAAAGATCGCCCGATAGACTCGAAGGGAAGGTGTGCTTCTCTCAGTTACTCAGTCGTTGGATAGTTCTGGTGCCTGCTCCCCTTGATGGGTCTTTTGGAGACCGAAAACGGTCGATTTGGAGAGGAAATGTTCCCTTCCCTTCCTTCAGTGACTGTTAATGGAGCCTGCTTTACAGCGCCCCAAGTCTTGGCCCTACCTGGCGTTGTTCTCATTAACGGGCGGGAATTCAATGTCGCCAATAGCAACGGTTCAGCTTCTTCTTTTCAAGCTGCTATAAAAAATGCGGTGGCCCAGATGTTTAGTTTTTCTTCTCCAGTTGCAAAGATCGGGGATTCTCTATTTTATTTATTAGAATACATATGTGAGAATGTTACAGTATTTTGCTTTATGTGTGGATCTTCTATGCAGAAGTTACTGTTTATAAACCTTGAGAAGAAAGGGATTGGTGGAAGATAGATGAAAGCCTCTAGCTGTAATTGTCCAGGCATCCTTTTCCTACACTTTAATGAATGAAATAATACATTTGTTGTTCCTACCTTTCCTCCAGGAATTTAAGGCATAGTGCATTTTTCCTCATAATAGCAATGCTGTGAACCAGATTGAAGAGGGAGAAAGAGAGAGAGAGAGAGAGAGAGAGAGAGAGAGAGAGAGAGAGAGAGAGAAGAGGGAGAGGGAGAGAGAGAGAGAAAGAAAGAAAGAAAGAAAGAAAGAAAGAAAGAAAGAAAGGTCAACCTAACTCTGGGCAGACTTAAACCTAGGGAAGAGTAGCTCCTGTTTTTGCTCTCCATACTTCTGCTTTTTATGCCATTAATTATCCAGGAGAGATGTCAACACAAGTATTCTACTTTTATTAGGACAAAAAAATATTCTATCAGGTGTGCCTATAAATTACACTATCTGCTTTCCCTATAAATGCTTTCTTCAGATTGAAATTAAAAAAGGAAGAACATTTTTCAGGGCCAAGTTGGTGATTATAGAACAGAAGCAAACAATGCCTTTCAATTTCTCTTGTGTTCTTTAAAGGTAAATCAGCTGTCCTTACAATCTTGCATCTACTGTGTTACTATCACTGAGGTGATGCAACCTCTCTCTTGTGGCTTCAGCTGCTGCTGTTTTGTTGTTTGTCATGAGTGTTATTCCTTTTTTAGCTTAGCATACTCAAAGGAACTCTTATTTTGTTGCATCCTGTTAAAGTATAAAGTAAAAAGAAGATTGGTATTCACAACTGATCTACAGCTGTGCAGAGTGCCCTTTTTATGTATAGGCCTATCTACACATTAATTCAAACTAATTTTTTAAAAAATTGAAATTAAAGTATTTCATTTATGAGAATCTACAGGATTTCAGCAGATGTGATCAGAACAATAAATTGTGAAACTATGAGTAATTTTTGTATTACTTCAAATACAGTGGCCTGCAATCACCTCAGACATATTGATATAAAGAAATTATTATTTTAATAGTTTCTTTACATTGTGATGTTTGTAACTTTGAAGGGTTACAAAGTAGCATTTATCTTCCAAGATAATTTGGTGATACATCAGGGCCTTCTGGAAGATGAGATTTGATCCATGTCCTTTGTTTTCTGACAGCCAGTATTTTAGTTTGCTTGTATATTCTATAGACCATGATGTCATCTGGAAAACGAACATCAACTTGTATTCTATTGCAATAAAGAACTAAGATGGAGCAATTTTAGTGCCCCCTTTGTGTGTACCGCCTTTGTCCTTGGGTTTGATTGTACAACAAATTATTTGGATGTAGCCTGGAATTTAAATATGTATATTGCCTCTAACCTGGACCTGTAACAAATAAATTTGGAATTAAAGTTTGCATTGGCTAAGGTGTAAAAAAAAAAACACAACCTGATAGTTACATCTCTATCTCTCTTTAGCCTGAAATGTATGTATGAAAAACAACAGCAGAGTTGATTCCCCCTATTGGGAATTTGCAGCTATGATTGTTCAAGGGAGCCTTTTGGAGTGTAGAAAGGGAAAAATACATATGCTAACATACAGTTGAGACTACTCAGGATGTCCTTCATTCACTCATGTTTGTTACTTATTGACATATGATGGGATGAATCTCTACAGGAAAATTGGAGCTTCTGACAAAAGATTTGTGTTTTTTAAACCTAGCTCAACCTAGCAGTAATAATTTCCTTAGAAATGAAATAGCTTGCTGGTCACTGGAGACCAGCATTTTACCATGTAATCGATTCCTTTCTGATGGGAGAGATTATCTTAGTCTTCCCCAAATTCTTACTGGTTTTTTACTTCAAATAACTTCCTTAATTGGACTGAAACTAAGATGTAAATTGCCTAATCTTAGGAACTTTTTAGAATACTTCTGAATTCCTTAATGACCTATTTATATCCATTGCATGATAATGTTTGAAAGACTTCTTTTAATTATGCATATTTGGTACAATTTCTGCATATAGTTAATTTTAGTTGACATCTATGGGGAAAAACAATAGGTGTTTTATTTTTGCTAACAATGTTTTGCAGAGGTGACCAATTTTTGGCCCAGAATGGTCTGCACAGGCAATTTACAATGTACAAATTTACAGTAATATAAGAATTGAAAACATATGTGCGCATACATGTAAATTAAAAACAGGAGGAATATAGTCCTTTAAAGAAATAAAGTTATCATATTTTATATAGCTTAAAAGCCATGTGGAACAAAGTGCATGTTAGTAGTCAACCTAAAACCAAATGAAGAAGGTAGCATTCTAATCACATCAAAGATAAAGTCTTGTTTTATATTCCCACTCATCTAGTATGTTTTGGTGATGGGACAGCAAGAGGCTTTTCAGATATTCTGGCCCCAAATCACTTATAGGTAATAGCCAACAGGATGACTTCTGCCCAGAAACTAGTTGGCAGTGGAACTGTTTGGATTGTGGCCAACCTGACTTACAAAGATCTTTCATCTCATGAAGTCACATTATTTTGTTTCTCTGAAGCATCATGGCAGAGCCAATCTACTGGTAAGATTTGCATTGCTTTGAGATAAGAGTCTTTGTCATCAAAACTAGAAGCCACTTTTGATGACCAAAGCAATGCTCCAAGACCACTTAATTCTGCTGGTTAAAAGCAAAGTGCAAGTCACAAGGTCTTTAAAGGGGGAGGGGACTTCAATTGAAGTACTGTTTCAAAGTTCTGCACAGTTCTAGCAGCAGCCAGCATCATTGATACAAAACTAAAGTGGTTTATTCAATAATATACAGTAGATGCCAATCTGGCACAACATTTTGCATTAGTTCTAAATCCTGAACACTCAACAAATGGTTCCTCCCATATCAAGTGATTCCCCCACCCCCCATCATCCCCACCGTCATCATAGCTGAGCTAAGCTGCCAGGGAGCTTCTATCCAGTGGCCCCTTCTTATTCTTACCCAACTAGAGCCTGGCTTGACATTGCCCCTCCTCTCTTCCCTGGATGAGAGGCAGCTGGGCTGACACTGACAAAGGAGGGTCTATGGAGTCTAAGCAATGGGCAAGCAAGACAAGACATGATTTTAGTTTTGGATTTTTATTGTCAGCTTTCTTTGCTCAATTTTAGATCATGTTTCATTAAAACTTAGATTTTCCACAAATTGGCATTTCCGCAAGAGTTAGGAAAATAAGCTACTTTGGCAAAGAAGATCTAGTCAGCAAAATTACTGTTGTTGCCCAAACACATGTGCAGGGATGGGAAACAAACGGTAGTGCACATGGCTGGGCCACAAATTTACGTCTCTGACTTTTTGCTTGTTTTTCTCCCTTAGCTGCTCTTCTGATTATCTTCCTTTGTCAGTTGCCTCTCCCATTTCCAAATCAGAGAAGAGCTCATTGCTCTGTTCTGGTATGCCATCCATCTCATCCCCTTCCAAGCCAATTAGAGTAGGTGGGTGGCAGAGTGGAAAAACAATAGCACATGCTCATTAGCTACTAGAATAGGAGTTGAGGTTTGTTGTCATGTGCTCACTTGCTTTTTTGCCCATCTGATCACTCAGTAGCAACCATGTCCTGGCTCACTATGCCATCCATCCTGGTGGTTCAGCTGCTTTCCTACATACAAGACATCATCCTCATGCGGAGAAATGAGGTTGACTTAGACATATTTGTGACTTAATGCTCTGTTTTGTTCAAGACAAACAATGCCTGAGTTACAGTATTAGGATTTTTGACAATGACATTTCCAGATTGTTTTTGCAGCAAAAGTTTCAGAATGGGGAAAAATTGAAAATCTGTCATCAGACACACATAGTACAGAAATTAACATTCAAGCTTGTCAGTCCTGGAACTGGGAAAAAGACAGTGTGCAATAACATAACATTTCAAAGTATTTAAATCTTTTAAGCAAGAATCCATTCTGCCTTAAAGACTACCTGAAACAGCTGTGTTTTCTGTAGTGAATTTAAAATGCTCAAGTTATTTAATGTGCCTTAGTAATGCTTACAACAACCCTGAATGCTAATCTATTATACCTTTGTGGAATTATGTTTGTATCTGAGCCCTAGATAATGCTGTCTGCACTACCCAAGTCAAAGAGCGTGAAGTTGATTCTTAAAATGTAAATGTGCAATACATACAGAATCCTGGGCCTGTGATCTTTTAGAGTCTATTAATACTTCTAGTAATAAGATAAACATCACCAACATAATCACCACAGAATTAAATGGAAGGATTGGAAGGTTCCTTGGAAATTATTTAGTCCAATCCTTACACAGTTTAGGAATCCACTATGACATTTCCAAAAGATAACTATCCAACCTCACTTCAAGTAACAGAAAGTGTACTACTTTATTAGGCAGTCTGTTCCATTGTTGAATAGCTTTTATTATTAGGAAATGTTCATAATGTTCAGCCAAAATTTACTTTATAATTCAAAGTCATTGTTTTTTCTCCTGTCTTATGGAACAATTATGAAATATTTGGCTCCTCCTTCTGTATGATACTCCTGAGATACTCAAAAACAATTATTATTATGTTTCCCGCCTTCTTTTTGTCCTGGCTAATTATGCCCACTGCTTCATCATAAGCATTTCCTTTTATTCTTTATCATCTGATTGGTCTCCTCTAGACAGGTTTTAGTTTGTCAATGTCCTTCCTAAAATGCAGTGCCCAGAAGTGGACATTATTCTATGTCTATTCTATGTCTGAATGATGTAGAATAAACAGGATTACTGCTTATCTTGAGGTTGGCATTAAACATTTGATGATGCAGTCCATGATTGCATTTGCATGTTTTTCAGCTGCATCACATTGTTGGCTCATGTTCAACTTTTGATCTACCAAGACAATCAGATCTTTTTTTTTTTTTAGGTACTCCTGCCCAGTATGGACACTCCTTTTCTTCGCTGATGTTTCTGGGCTTTCTACCGAAATGAAGTTATACTTGCATTTTTTGGGTTTTTCCCATTGTTCCATGGTCAGGCTATTCTTGAATCAACATATTGTTCTATATTTGCTATTCCTTATTTTTTTGTATCATTTGTAAACTTAATAATTGTCCTTTCTAAGTTTTCATTCAACTCATTTATAAATGGATTGCACAGTGCAGGGCTACATACTGTGCTCCTATTTCTCTTTAAGTAGTATCTTGAATCCCAGGATGACATAATTACTTTCCCCATTGCTTTTGTCTCTTCAACCAGCTCTTTCTAGTGGTTAGGATTAAATCAAGAAGAGGCAAACACCTTATTTCCTTTTTAACATCTTGGAAAAGTAATTGGTTAGCAAGATCAATTAATTAGTTAGCAAGAGAGCCAGTTGGGTCTAGTCATTAAGGCACCAGGCTAAAAACCGGAAGATTGTGAGTTCTAGTTCTGCCTTAAGCCTGCTGGATAACTTTGGGACAGTCAAGAGAACTATGTCATCTGGGGGTTCAAGATATTACTGAAAGGAAAATGGGAGCATAGTTTGGGATCCTGTACTGTGCAAATCATTTATAAATGAGCTTTCTCTCAGACTAACCCACCTCACATAGTTGTTGTGGCAAAAGTAGGAGAATTAGGTGTATTTGCCACTTTGAGTAATACAAGTTATAAAGGTAGAAAAATTAAACTCCTGAGGAATCTTGGAGTCTTGGCTAGTTTCCCAACAGATATCCAGATAGTTAAAATCTCCCTCTATAACTATATTTGTACTCCCTGAAGTTCTTTCTGATCCAGAAGATAATTGTCCAAATCATCTCCCTGGCTTGTCTACAGCACTACCCCACACAAAAAGATTGTTTTTGCTCTATTTTTATTCTTACTCCAAAGTTTGCAACTGGACTGCCACATTCAGGTTTCTAGATTAAAACATATGTGTACTTTCTTCACACATGTCTCCTATCTCTTCCTCCCCTCACTTTTGTATAGCCTATTCCTTTTCAGTACTCTTCAGTCATTGTGCTGCATGCATGGATTTCATCCCAATATATAATTCCATGCATGAATTTCATCCCAGTAATTCCTTCTAGATCCTGCTTTAAGATTTCTAATTAATTTTGGTTGTTCACTATGGTCTGCATGTATGTAGAGACTCTGGGATCTTTGGGTAATGCAGCTTAACACATTTTTCCTGTATTTACATGGATATTATTGCAGGCATTTATATTCTTTAAACTCCTCCCAAACTTGTTCTTACTACTAGACACAGTACTTTTTAAAGTTTGTCTTCTCCCATTTCCATAAGAATTTTAGTTTAATTCACCTTAAATCCCTCTAGATCAGATTGCAAGGGGCTTTTCAAAAATATTTTTCCTGATTCTCATTAGTTTACCTCATCTTTTGCCAGAAATTTCTCACCTATGAAATATGTCATATTTCTGTTCGCACCATTTACATAGCCAGTTAATCACTTCCAATATTCTTCTCTTTATGATCTATTATGCTCCCAGCTCCTTCACTTTTCTGCCCACCATTTAATAGTCATTGCAGTGCCTTCAAGGCTGATTCTGGTTGTGTCATTTGTTCCCACATAATCAGTAGTACGGGGGAATGATTAGTGAGCATATGAAATTTGAGGGAATCCCAAATAGCAATAGCACTTAAATTTATATACCACTTCACAGTACTTTACAGCCCTCTCTTAGTAGTGTATGTATGCTCCAGAAAGTTTGCACACACATCTCTTGACATGCTCCCTGGTTGCCAAACTCTGCTTCAGTTCTCAGTTCTCAAGAACTGAATAGGAAGTATCCAATCAACATCACTTGTTGCTTCCTCTTCTTCAAAACCAGTACAAGAATCTTTCACTCTGCAAAGTTGTCTTCCTCATTCACTATCTAATGGCAGCTGCTTTTCATCCAGGGATCCAGATGTGACATCAGTGAAGAAATTCTGGAATCTGTTGTGAAGTTCCAGAGAATAATAATTACTCTTGACAGGTGTGGGCAGTTTACAGTGATAATCATTGATAGATTAAATTGCCTAACATTTTCTACTTCTTCTGTAGTCACTGTGGTATAATGTTTAAGGTGCTAAGTTAGGAGTGGGAGATCAATTTTAATATGCTATGAGCAAAATAAGCTCATTGAATGACTTTGGGCTAGTTTCTCTCTCTCTCTTAGCTGAACCTATCTTAGTGGGTCCCTGTTGTAGGGACAAATGAGAGGAATGAGCACCATGTAAATTGCTTTGAATTCCCGTACAAAGGATGGGATACAAAACAACTAAGCATCATTTGCATTTATATCCTATTATTCTGTTTTAGAAAATCTATTTCACGAAATGTTGCATTTTCTCTGTAATACACCCATCTATGTAGGGTATATATCCACCCATCTGTAAATTTAGTTTCTGTATTTAAATTAAAACATATAACTATGCTTAATAACGTGACCTGTAATTTGAATAAATTTTGCATTATGGATAGAATATAGATGAAAAACTTAGTTCTATATGATATTAATGAAAGTTGTGATCGAAACAAGCTCAGTTATGAAGCCTGGCAAATATTAAATATATTTGAAAATATTTACATATTAAATGAATTCATTTCTTGAAAACTAGTAATATCAACAGGATGAAATGGTTAAAACTGATGTTTTAAATTATAAGTGAATCAAGATTTTAAGCAAAACACACGAATTGACATTATAGAGATTCTGATGCACATATTTCCATCAGAACTGCAACCACCAGTGTTTTTAAAGAAAAAGTATTTAGCTAAGATGATACTCTCCCCTCCCTTAGAATAGGAATTCTTAAAATACTTTTTTTACTCTAGTACTTTAAAAATTCTGCAGATGTAAAGTGCCATATTTAAGAAGGTTTCTGTCCCCTCTGAATATAACCCCCCCACACACATATAACTTATTTTTTTAGAATTTCTGTTTTTATATCTGAAAATGTTATGGAGATATACTTAATTTATCAATTTGTTTAACAGAATAACAGCCTTACTTTCTATGAGTGGCTATAGTGTAGCAGTTAATTTTCAATTTTGGTTTGAAGGATCACAAGCAAACTTGTTTTAAATTACCTTCATATTATTTGCAAAATTCCCATTTGAATCCTGCCTGCTTCTCATCAGTTGCATGAAAATAAGTATATGTTTTATTATTATTTTTATATGACAGTACGTTATTGTTTATAGTTGAGGTGATGTGATGTGGTAAAATGCAGTAATTCAGTAATTTTGATATACTAAATATAGAATGATGAACACTGACTGCTATTTTCATTTACTGTTATTTGCAACTTTATAATTTCTTCTCAGGTTCTGAGTTGCTACTAGAAATCAAGACTTTTATATGACATGGATTTGAGAATGGCCTGATAGAACTGGGTTATCTCTTGCATGACCTCCCCATTAGCTTCTGTTCCAAGAAGCTATACCTGCTTTAAGAGCCCTGGGCAGGCTGTGTTTCAGTCAACTGCAAAAATGCATTTTTGTTAGCTGGTTCAATATTTAAGATTGTCATGAAGCTTTTTTTTCCAGTGCAGTTGGTTATAGTAACAAAGGAAAGAGCTTTCTCTGTTGTGTCACCAACATCATGATCATTTTCAGTTGGGTGGTATGATAATACTGTTCTGTTGTATGTGCTGTCTGCTGTACTTGATGATAATTATGGTGATTAGAGGAGTTGTATTTCCTACTTTTGTATACTGTCCTCATAAGTGCAAAGAAAATAGTTAAAATGGTTAAGATGTTTAAATGATACACCGTAGGTGGAAAGAAGAATTTTTACCCCATACCAAGTGCTTTATTTCAAAGATGAAAATAAGTGTGCGTGGTTGTAAGAGAAGTGGAGGTTCTTGGTGATCATTCAGCATTGAACCAATTGCCCTGAAGTCCTGGTGGTTAATGCTTTTGGTCAATTGGATGAATCTAAAATTTGGCTTCACATTCCAAAGGTAAATGGACACCTTGCAAATTTATCAAATGCTTGCCTGTTCTTGGTTATGTGTATATGACTTTATGGCCATCATTGAGAGACTGGTTAATTGTCAAGTGCATGATATGGGTGTGGTTTGCTTTTGTTTCACGCCCAGTATATTTATTTCTCCATTCCTCTGTAAGGTTCACTTCACTGGAAAGCTTTTGGAATATATTTTTTGATTTTAGTGTTACTTATTTTGTCTTACAGTATGACTGTTTCAGTAGGTGGCAAAACCTGGCCAGCCCTTCCTACCTCCTACCCCTTCATTCCAATTATACCTTGCTAAATTTAAAACAATTTTTGGACTCTTATCTGTACTTGGGGAACCATGCTGAAGTAGACTAGAAGTCAAGACTTATTCTGGAAAGAGGAAAGGCAAACAATTTCCATGCGGTTGCCAAGAAAATTGCATAGATATGTCCATCTATTAACTATGGTATTAATTTTTTTTTAAAAAAATGTATATGATAAACACATGGAAAACTGATACTATCTAATTCAGTGATAGCTTAGCAAATTTAACTAATTGATAAATATTGTTTATGCAAAATTAGAAACCATATTTTAAATTTGTAACTTGCATCATATCTAAATGAATACATGATAATTGCCAGTGATTCATTTCTGTAAAGTGTCCCAGTGGAGAGGAAGTTTGAAAAAAGGGCAACAGAAATGAAGTTTTGGTAGCCGAAAGCATTTTAATTATAATATATGAAGAGAAAAAAAATGGAACAACTGGAATTTCAGATGTTCTCATAATATGAAGTTCTGGTTTTTGTAAAGTTATATTCTTGAAAGACAAATGTGTTTATATATATATATATATATATATCTATAGGCTACCTTAGGATTTTATCATTAAATGTTAGGAAATTATTATAAAATACTTTTCTATTATAAAATATAATTTTCTTTGTTGCCTCTTATTGTATGGATGTCTTATGAAAAGCACATTTCAGTGCATGGAGCTTTGGAACAGAAATTACTCTGATGTATTAAAGGACTCCGAGAGTGTTACAGTATAGAATAGAATAGAATACAGAATAGAATAGAAATGTTGCATTGATTTCCCTTCATTGCTTTATATAGGCTTTGACTGTTGTCTCAGTGATTTGCAGTATGTATCCCTGTTCCACAGTCTTTCAGGCTGTGGCCTGAAGTTTAAGAACAGACAGATTGGACTGAGGTTTAGGAACGAAGCGGGAAATTGTCGCCCAGTTTCACTGTTCTGCATGGGTGGGTATCCTGAATGCTAAAACGCATTCCATTGATAATTCACCCTGTGAGGAGCCTTTTCAATGGCTCCCTGTTTTCCCCCTTTTCCAGCTCTCAAAAGCTATTTTAAAAGGTGCCCCTCCCCCTGACTTTCTGAATAGATTCCATTGCTATGTAGAACGGGAAGGGTTTTCAAAGACCATGTTAACTTCTTCTTTTTCTTCTTCCTTTAAAATCAGTATCTTGTCAGCGATTGTATTATTTACGCTTTGTCAATCCAAAGTGATTCATGTTTTTCTCATATCCATCAGAGGATATTTTCCACCAAATGGTATTAATTGTAAAGATTTCTTGTATCGACTCATTCACTAAATTAACTCTGTGTGTTTGTGTGTGTGTGTGTGTGTGTGTTTTAATGGATTAATCCAGTCATGGCCATGGTCTGTTAGTATGTAGTATTCTGTCAAAGTGACAAGAGTTGATAATCACTATTAAAAGCCAGAATCGTAATTGGGGCCTCATACCAGTCCTGGTGGCTTCTTGCTCCTCAAGATGATTCTTGAAAGCAATATTTTCAGCAGCAAATAGCAGACAGGAAATAATTCATGCAGGACCCTTATTTGGAATGGGAGCACATTTTGCATTGGGGCCCCTGGACACTGTTGTATCAAAAAAATAAACCCAGCCACAATTTAGCATGATGGTTCAATGGGTTTCTACATAACAGGTTAATTCTAGGAATTTTATTCCACAATAATAATTTCAGAATGACATAATTCCAAAGACATGGGAATAGGACTGCAGCTTCAGTTTGGTAAGTGAATTTAAGCTTATCTACATACAATGTTTTACCTTAAGTAGAATAGTCACACTTCTTTAATTATGAAAGCGCTTTTTCTGTGAGAGACATTGAAGAATAAATCAAAGGTTCATTGTATGCAATTCAGACATTATTTCTTCATATACTTATGACTGAACTGATGATGCTATCTAGTTTGGGTAATGAAACATCTGCAAGAAAACAACAAAGCTCAGAGATCACCAAAGGCTCCTAATATACTTATGGCATTGCGCCCCTGACTACTGTTACCTTTCCATGTCAGACTGAAATAATTTTACTAATAGCCTCTAAGGACTATTAACACTTCTAAAATCTACGCCCTGTTTCAATAGGCAATAGGTACCATCAAGTACATATAGATAGGTAGATACAATCAAGTTGAGTGCAATGTCTACATTTCCACCTGTCTCTACTAACAATTCAGAGCTCTTTCAAAGACATCCCAGTGCTCTTTGAGATCTTGTCCAGCCACTTGTTGTATTGTCTTTCCCCAGCTTTTCTCAGTTGTTCCAGAGATAGGACAAGGTGACATCTATGGTCACCATGGGCATTTTTAAAACTCTTTGTATTTGAGTGAGGTTGTGGCTGCTGATGGAAACAAATGAGCAGTAAGGGGAAAATGTTTTGTACATTAGACATTGTCCCACTCTTCTGTGCAGTACATCAAAAATACATTTAAGTTATATTTAAGACTAGAGAGCCTATTTTTAAATTCACAACTGAAATCACCAATGCTTTTTTTTTTTACAAAAAAATTAGAGCTTTTTTCTCTATTTTTATTGTGTTGAAATGATTTTTTTTTTAAAAAAAACTTAGGAATTGATTTAAAAAAAACCCTCTGGTCAGTATGTAACTTGTTTTTTTTTTATGAAAAGAAAGCCAATCTTGCTTTTTAAAAGGTTTTTGTCAGCTTTTTTAAATACAAATATGGCATATAACTAGCTGTAGGCTTCAGTTTTAGACAAAAGAAATGTAGGTCTAAACTTGTTTTATAATCTACAAATCATCCCAAACCCCAGTTGAGTTTCTACACCTTTATTTTTTGTAGAGTTTATGATTTTCAGCTGTGGGATTAAAATAATCTGATCCATAGGAGTGAATTTTATTGTGTCCTCTTGCTTTCAGCCTTGACTTTTCTGTGCTATGGGATTCGAAAGACTGCTGTGTATGTTTAAGGGGATCTTTATTTTGGTTCATATACCACTTGTGAAGTTTCATCACAATTAAAAACTTTTTTGCCCCCAATACAATAAATAATAGTATTAGCAGCAACACCAGTGACTAATAAACTTTTTATGCTAGTCAGCTGGAACTCTTATCAGAGGTAGCCAGGAACTTTCTCTGGTTTCATAAATTTAATTATATTTCCTACTTTATGAAGAAATATAGTACATTAGTGATCTGAACCTATCATAATTGGGGAAGTTTTACTTTGTGTGTGGAAAGTCTGTCTCAATATCTGATGACAGTATTTTCAGAAACTAATATCTTACTAGGTTTGTCATCCATTCCCATTCTCATTATCGGGTGCAGTGTAGTCACAAAGCTGTTTCAGAAGTTGTAATTATGTAATAAATTGATAGTTAAGACCAGATGTCTATCTAGCTCAAGACAACCACAGGAATGCATTTAAGGGTAAAAATAATTTGGCTTTCTCCTTTAAGGATTAAGTTAAGTTTCTTTTTATAGGAGTTTTATCCAATAATGTATTGGATAATACATTAGTATTGGTATGAGAAGCTGCTGAAGTCAAAGTTAATAATGTAATTGTATCTCTGTTAAAATGAAATAAAACCCACCTCTTCTTCCATCTACCTGACAATTTATTGATAATGCAACAGAAATATATTGAAAGACCACTTAAAAGAAGGTTTAAATTAGTTTCAAACTATGCTATAATGTTTATTGGTGCCTGTTCTCAAATAGTAATAATATAAATTATACATTTGAACACTTTGACTATTAAAGAATGGCATGCATATCATTTCAACATGCAGAAGAAAGAAAACCATATTCATATTGGGAAAGATGAAGATAACATTTTTATTTAGTACTATAAGATAAGCTCACATATAAATTGCAAGCTATTTTGGACCTGGAATGTAATTGTGATTTCTATGAGAGAAAAAGCAGTGATATAGAAAGGAATTCAAATATTGATTTATGTCCTCCTCTAGATATATGATTAACTAAACAATATACAGAATTTGAAAACAAATGTATGTTTATTCTGGAAATTCCATAGTTGTTCCATTTAAAATTATTAGTGCTAAATATTGTAGCCCATTTAAGCACCATTTTTCCTGTCTTTTTGTAGTTATTGGCGTGTAGAAGTGGAATTTATCATGTGGAATCTCCCGTTAAAAACCATTTCAATTCTCATCCTTTGCAAATTAGACAAAACTTGTATATAGTTGCAAGGGGACTTTTAAGATTTTGTTTAAAAAGAGTTTTAAAATCCTTCAGATATTAGAACTACGCAAGTTACATTTAAAATTACAAATTCAAACATAATGTAAGGACATAAATTATAAAGAAAAATGTTGTAATTTATTAAGAGATGACATACAGGTAGTCCTCTACTTCTGACCATTTGTTTAGCGGCACTCTGAACAAAGGGAGTTATGACCCATGCCCAAAGTTATGGCTGTTGCAGCACCCAGCAATCACGTGATAAAAATTCAGATGCTTGTCAGTGTGTCCGTCCCAGGGACACTGCAACTTATCTACCTATCCAGCCAGGGCCTTTAGTACTCTCAGCCATTGCCACTGTCCCTGACCTTGACTTCAGCCCTGGAAACATTGCTGCCGCTGAGAAATGCTGCATTGTGCTGTCCTCCAAGGCATGTAGGCCTTGGGGAACGGCAGTTGCTCCTGCCACCCAGCATCCCCCTAAAATCTGCTATATGCTGCTTAACTTTAGGTGTTTTTCTTCTGGTGTTGGGAGACCTGTATGGCCCTTCCAAGTCAGTTCCCGGTTGTACCAGTCCTTCTTTCAAAAAGGTGCCAAATTTGAAGGTCTTTAGAAGTCTAAACATGTATTATGTACAATCTGGGTTTTTATTTGCTTACTTTTATGTCTAGCATATAAAACTGAAAAGTATAATTAACAATTTACAGCTTGAACTTGAAATTATTACACGCAAGCAAACAAATAAATGCTCTATTACAAATAAAACTATACACTTGTGAACTCTCAGGGTAATAGCAACTATTTTTACCAGTTTAAGAAAAGGGTGAAGACAAAACATTGACATTGGAATTAGAAGAAATCTTCAGCACAAAACATTAGGAAATTCAGACATGAACAGAAAGAACGTATGGATTCCTTTAATTTCAGAAAAGCCATTGCTGCTGCCTTACATAGTTTTTTCCACTCAGTCCTGGTAAATGGACTTCCAACATACCAGTTGATCCAGGATACCTAGACTTTTGCAATGGAGACCTAGTTCATGATGCAATTTGAGCACTTCTGATTCACATGATAATTCAGTTGCTAATACAGCAAAGTCTACAAAGAAATTTGGGTGATTGAAGATTAGATGGAAACCAGTTTATATATTGCGAAATTAGAAGAGAACTTCTATGTGGGTATTGGTTTACTCATCCTCCATATATGAATACAAGGAGTATGTTCTTCTTAAGGAAACCCACAAGTTCCTTGATAGATTCCTTAATAGAGAACCCTACTGTGAAAGTGGACAGAGAAGCTATCATTAAAAAGATTCAAAAGTTTCACATTCAAAACAGGGTAAACTCAAAATGTTCTAAAGGTTGAAATAGCTCTTTTTAGGTTTGAAAGAAATTGCTCTGATCTCCCTCTTGTTTGAGAAAAACATTTTGCACATCAGTAACAATCAATGCCTTTGATTTCTATCAATGTTGGATAGCAATAGTAAACTGGTTTCATTTTAGACATATTTTTCTACATAGATGCTAGTTTTTTCCCCTAATGCATTGCTGGGTTCTCCCATTTGCTTTATACTCCAATTCCAACCACTAAAGGTTTCATTGCATCTCTTCATCTCTATGAAAGACTTTTTCTTTGCCTTTTGTTTCTTCATATTGTTCTTATATGATGATTTTTTAAAACACTTTTACCTGTGCCACATCAATCCTAGCTGTTCTAGTAATTCAGTTCTAGGTAAATAATTATTCTATTTAATCTGTTTATGCAGCCACATAGGAGAAGAGAAAAAAAGAAAAAAAACCTCTACCATTAAGAAGGATAGCTGTAAGCTATTTTATGCATACATTTTATGGACCATGTTTCCTGCCAATTTTCTAAACTGGCTATTTGAAAGATGATGTGTTATCCTGGTTGTCTGTTTAAAATGATGACTTGGCAGTTTGGAAGATATTTGTGTGAAACCGGAGTTCTAAGTAACACGGTAACTCCCACTGATCTCTATAAAGGACTCATTGGTCAATAGCAATAGTAATCTTTTTTCCCCAAAAAATTTCACTCCTGTACCTAAGTATATTACAAGATACACTATGCAAACTACAATATCTCATATGCAAATTAAAATACAAGATACAGTTAAAGTGGAATTACTGCTCAATACAACAACATAATGGCAAACGTAGTTTCATTAGCTAGAACCTAATTGCTGCAATAACCTCCACTAGATATAATATATTCTTAATAAGCAAATAAAAATCAACCATCAATGCAATTTACATAAGCCATTTCAAAGTTCTGCTCACCACTACCTTCCACAAAATAATAAAACACAATCCAGTGATACTGTTATAGCACTGCAAAGAAATGGCAGTCCTTCCACTAGCATGAGTGTGAAATAACACTGTTTTAGCCCCTTTTCATATTTTATTAATTCAGGGTTTAATGAAAGGCTCAAAAGCAATCAATTCCAGAAGTCCATTATAAGATGCATAAAAGCCCAAAATTAAGGTGTTGCGGTCATAATGAATAGAATCATCACAGGCTCCAGGCTGAGTTACTTATCCAGGCATAAAGGATTTCTAAAATATGGAGATGCATAGGAGGCTAAATAAATAACATGATTGAATTGGAAGCTCTTGTAGTACTGTTTTGTATTTAAATCATCAGGAAAAAGGGGGAAGTCAGAAATACAACCATAAATGAAATAATAAATCAACTGTTCCACAGTTTTAGAGAATATATTTGGTAACTCAAACTAGAAATTCCTTTTTTAAAAATTCAAATTATACTTTTAAGTTAATATACTTCACTCATTGTGAAGCCATTATGTATCAGAACTCTCATGTCCCTGACAATTGTAGATGTCGAGAGAAACCAAAAGCAGGAGTAGAGAAAGAGAGGGACTATAGCCATGATAAAAACAATAATCACTGCTTTTCTTTTAGTTATTTCTTTCTACCCATATTGAGTTTAAAGCATTGGATAACATTCAAGTCAAGAACCCTACAAAATGTTTCAGACTGTTGTAATCTAAAATGAGAATTTGAGTATGGCTGGGTGCATAATGGGAAGAACGAATCACCTTGAGGAACAGGAAGAAGAGATTCAGCCAAGAGAATGTTAGAAAAAAGAAATCTGAGCCCAGACCAGAACTGCACTGGAGAAAGCATCTCTGGCAAGACTCTCCCTAGGTCTCTTGAAGATAAAGGGAGGGATGGGTAAGTGCATTCGGACTTGCAGGATTCTCTTAGTGTAACCTTATAGTAAAAAGTAATATTAGTGTGCATAACTTTGGCATCCTAGTCTGGTCTATCTTGAAGGTCTGATAGGATGTTATTGGCATAAATATATAACTGAAAAGGTAGAATTAAAGATTAAAGAAGAGAGAGTAAATGGAAACGGCTCCAGATCCTGAGGAACAACAGGTAATAAAGGAAAGACACAAGAGACAAAGACACTTCGGTAAAAAAGTAATGAGTGACCTGAAAGATAAGATTAAAACTAGAAAATTATGGGGTAGGTGATACTAAGCAGAATACCAACATTTTAGATGTCAAAACATCTAAAAGAACACCCACAGATTATGTTTGATTGGCATTGACTGCCAAAAGATGATATAAAATATGGGTAACGGAAGACTCTTTTGAGAGTCTCATTTTGAAACCACCTTAAAAGGAACCTGGAAGATTATTGTCAGAAAGATGAATAAGAAATTTAGAAAGACCAATTCTCAGGAGATTAACAAAAAGAAAAAAGAAAGAAAAATAGAACAATGAATGAAAATTTTAAACACATAGAAGGTTTCTTTTTTAAAGGAGTGGTTGAAGAAAAGCCTGCTTTAGAAAATCTGGAATGGTTTCTTTCTGTAATGAACAAAATCATCAACTCAGAAAAGAACTATAAGTGAAGAATAAATTATATAAAAATTAAGGACATGCACACTTGTTCTCTGCTACCTATGAAACTTTTGCTGATTAAACCATTTTAGGACCACAATATGTATTAGACGAGAGGCCAATTCTAATAAGAATTGAAAAGTGTATAAAGCTATCATGACTCAACCACTCAGATTACTCTCCTTGTTTGCCATGCTGATTTTGCTTCAAGTATGCTATATACCAGGGTTAATTTTTTTTTGTCTTGTCTCGTCTCGGGACCCTTTCCCACTTTTAAAATTATGGAGGATCCCCAAAGAAATTTTGTTTCTATAAGTTATTTTTATCATATTAAAAATTAAAATGCATTTGTAGAATAGGCCTTTATTTATTAATTGGATTGTACAAAAATAACTATTAAATCCATTAGATGCATAAAGTAGTACTTAAAAGTTTGTGAATTTTCAAAATTTCTGCGTAAATATGACATAAAATGTGATCTGTTTTCCCACAAGCCCTAAAACTAGAGAAAGAGAATCACATTAAACAAATAAATTTTCTGTTCCTTCGCCACTGCTGCTTCTCACAATTATTTGCATGGATTTTAATATATATTATTTTTTAAGCATAGCTGGCTTTCTTGAGAGGGTCTTGAGGGACCCCCAGTGGTCTGCAGACCACACTTCGAGAAACATTGCTATATACTATTTACTTGCCAAACTGTGTTAGATATCATAGTTTCCTGCATCCTTTAAGAACGGATGGCAAGTAAATAAATTACTTTTGATTAGTAAACATTACTAATTATATTTAGTCCTATGCAATATACAGTCTGTGGAAACTCTTAAAAATACATGGCCTTGATCATCCAAAGGGAAAAAAAAACTAGAATATTAATGTGTAATCAAAATTAAATTATTGCTATTGAATACCAATAAACTTATTTTTGGAGAGTTTAAGGACATATGCAAATGTACCAGGACAAAATAGCCTATTGAAGTGTTCACAAATGAAATTAGGACCTCTCAATAAACAGAATCTCTGTCCACCCACATCTCTTAGCAAATACAAGCGTGTGTGTCATATAGACCCCTTCTTTATTGGAGTCCTATATCGTACAAAAAAACTATCTGTTGCAGAAGTTCCCTGAGGATGGGCTCCCACAGAAGTCCGAAAGTTCAGAAGACTAAACCTTAGATTCTGGTTACCGACTCAGACTGGGTCCTGCAACATTATCCTGGGACGTGTATATTTGCCTTCATTCGTAATTATTTAATTTTTTGCCAAGAGTTTTAAAATTAGATAATGTTATTTATAATCTACTATATTTCTTAATTTAGATCTTACTTTGCCTTTAAGAAAATGAAAACTGCTTTTCTAACAAGCACAAAGTGTAAAGTTCATTGGATCATATTCACTGCAACAAAATAGAGTCAACTGTTGCATGATATTAACAATACCAAATAATGGTGCCTGTAGATTTTGTAAGGCAATTTTATAGGTTTGTCCATAGGAAAACATAAATAATCATTTTGCGGTCTATAGCGATAAAAAATTAAGTTGCCTCTTAGCTTGTAACTAGAATGACTCCTGAATAAAGTGCTCACATTAATTTTGATTTCAGTAAGATGCACATATAATTCAATTTACATACATTAAAAGTCTCTTTTCATTAATTATTTAAGATTCTCTACATTTTTAATCCAGTTGCATTTTTTTCTGATTGAGTTGATAAGTCTCTAGAGTTGGCAATATTACTTTGCAATATTAAATGAATATTGGCAATATTTTTGAAACTTTTTTCAGCACCAGACACAAGTGATTCTGGGTATTCATTCTGCTAGTAATTTTTTTAAGGAACATCTGAACTGTGGATTGTGAAAATAGTTAAGTGGGGCATTAAACATCCCCTCATACATGATAGAGAAAAAGAAACAGACTTATATTATGGGTGAGGAAATTTGACTCTTTGGGAGCCCTCAGTCTGAGAACAGCCAATTTCCAAGCAGGCTTCATTAATCCCAATATTTCTTAGAGCAGGACAACCCTTGTTCAGACTTACCTTTTATTGTTTGTTTGATGCTTTCAAGTCAGTGTTGACTCCTGTTGAATTGCCTGTACTACCTGGACTGGTCCCTTGCCAAGTTTTATTTCAAAAGTGGTTTGCCCTTGTCTGTTTCCTAGGACTGAGAGAGAGGGACTGGCCCAAGGCCACCCAATTGGCTTTGTTCCTAAGGAAAAATCAGAACTCACCGTCTCCTTTTTTAGCCTGATGCCATAATCAATAAACCAAACTGGTTCTCTCTGACATATCAGACAGTAAAAAATAAGTTTCTCTTATCTTCCAACAGGATGGGCGAGCAGCAGATTAGCACTGCCAGAAACAATTGAAATTGTGGGCTGTAGATCTGTGTTGAAACAGACAAGTATAACTGCAATGTTAAGGATTACATAAAAACAAGGGCTAGTAACAAAGAGTTACCCCAGAGGACAAAGACATTTTTAATGGAAGGAAAGATAACACTGTGAGTCCAGGAAACCCAAAATTCTGCATGGTATAGGGTAGTGGACAGCAAACCATGGCTCGCGAGTCACATGCGGCTCTTTGGCCCCTTGAGTGTGGCTCTTCCACACTCGTGATGCCCTGGCTGGCTGTGGCTGAGCCGGGAGCGTGCGCACATGCAGGGAGACCCTCCTCAAGCGAGCGCCGAAGCTCAGGAAAGGTGTGCGCAGGGTGGGCAGCGGCTTGTTTAAGGAGGGTCTCCCCACGTGTGTGCATGCTCCTGGCTCAGCCACAGCTGGGAGCATGCACTCTGAAGAGCTCCTGTGAGAAGCGGTGGGGTAATGAGACCTCTCCCGCTCAGCCAAATGCCGGGCTCTTGCCCAGGTACGGAGGCGGAGAAAGAAGAGACAGAAGTTTAGCGAAGCAGATTAGAACGACGCCACAGGAGGAACTCCTAATCAAGCAGCTGCTCACCTCCCGACCGAGGAGGACGGTCACCCGAAGAGAGGGGGAGAGACACACAGAGAGAGAGAGATGGGGGGAGAGAGAGAGACATAGAGAGTGATACATAGAGAAGGGGGAGAGAGGGGAAAAGAGGGAGAGATAAGGGGGAGAAAGACATGGGGGAGAGAGGGGGAGTTAGGAAGAGGGGTAGAGAGACAGAATGGTTTTGTGGCTGGGTAGGCGTGGCTAGGGGGGTCATGTGACTGGGTGAGTGAGTGACATCGAGTTGGCCATGCCCACCCAGGTTTTGTGGCTCCGGTGTGTTTTTTTTCTATGGGAAATGGGTCCAAGTGGCTCTTCGAGCATTTAAGTTTGCCGACCCCTGGTATAGGGAGCTACACCACCAGAAGATCTTCTATCAATCTTATTTCTGGACCAGAACATTTTTCTCATCTTTTTCCACACCTGTCTCGGCATCAGTATAAGTGTTTTCTGTCTACCAGACTATATTTTGGCAATATTTTGGTCCCAAATCAGCATCATTCACAAACATCAGTAGACATTTTTATTTTATTTGCAGATTTTTATTTTTATTTTTTTAATTTTTATTAAATTTCTATACTGCCCTTCTCCCAAAAGACTGAGGGCGGTGTACAGCCAGAAATAAAACCATGACAATAGAAAAATTAAAAACAAGTTAAAACAATTAAATCAATTGGCCGAAAATTCTAATAAAACAACCCATTAAAATAGTAAAAATATTATTATTATTTAGGCCAGCCCTGCTTGTTGGAATAGTAATGTTTTTAGGGCACGACGAAAGGTACGCAGGTCGGTAATCCTATGAATCTCCGGAGGCAACTCATTCCAGAGGGTAGGGCCCCCCACAAAGAAAGCTCTCTCCCTGGGGGTCGTCAGCCGGCATTGTCTAGCTGATGGCACCCAGAGGAGCCCCTCTCTGTGGGAGCGTACCGGTTGATGGGAGGCTATCGGTGGCAGAAGGTGGTCTCGTAGATACCCAGGGCCCATGCCATGGAGCGCTTTAAAGATGGCAACCAACACCTTGAATCGCACCCAGAAGACCACTGGGAGCCAGTGCAGCTCGCGCAGGAGCGGTGTTACATGGGAGCGTTGGGTGGCTCCCATAATTACCCGCGTGGCCGCATTCTGGACCAGTTGGAGCCTCCGGATGCTCTTCAAGGGGAGCCCCATGTAGAGAGCGTTACAATAGTCCAGACGGGAAATGACGAGGGCGTGAGTGACTGTGCGTAAGGAGTCCTGATCCAGAAAGGGACACAACTGGTAGATCAGGAGAACCTGATAAAAAGCCCCCCTGGCCACAGCCATCAGATGGTCTTCTAAGGACAGCTGCAAGTCCAGGAGGACACCCAAGTTGCGAGCCCTTTCTGAGGGGGTCAAGATCTCACCCCGAAATAGTCAGTGATGGGGTCAACTGACTATGACGGGATGCCGGAAACCACAGCCACTTGGTCTTGGAAGGGTTAAGTCTGAGCTTGTTCCTCTCCATCCAGATCCGTACGGATTCCAGGCACCGGGACATCACTTCAAGAGCATCATTGGGGTGGTCCGGGGTGGAAATGTACAGCTGAGTGTCATCAGCGTACTGATGGAAATCCACCCCGAAGCCACGGATGATCTCACCCAGCGGCTTAACATAAATGTTGAACAGGAGGGGTGAGAGGATCGACCCCTGTGGCACCCCACAGAGTAGGTGCCTTGGGGTCGACCTCTGCCCCCCTGCCAACACAGACTGCGTACAGCTGGAGAGGAAGGAGGTGAACCACCGCATAACGGTGCCCCCCACTCCTAACCCCTCCAGCCGGCGCAGCATGATACCATGGTCAATGGTATCAAAAGCCACTGAGAGGTCTAACAGGACCAGATCCAAATTACACAGAATTGCATATTCTTTGCAATTTGGACTCCTACCACTACTCTTTCTAGGAACCAGAATTCATCAAGCCAGCCTCAATGCTCTCACTTTTATGGTGTGGAAAATGTGGCCCTGTTTCAGTACCAGTAAGATTGCTGAAGTTATTGTATTTTGCAAATCATCTATTAGGGAAGCATGTAACTACAGATAGAACTGCTCCTCACTAGTAAAAAAAAATGAATTCTGTCACATGTGACATAGATCTTATCCTGGCTTTTCTCATCTCTTTAAAAGAACAGGATCTCTCCTTGTTGACTATCAATGGCATGTTGGCAGCAATCTCAGCATTTTGACTGCTAGTGAAAGGACCCTCAGTTTCTTCTCACTCTAAAGTTAAACATTTTCCTTAACTGTTTATTATGCAAGTACATCCCATTAGAGACCCAGGTCCATTTGGAGCCTATCTTTGATTCTTTCTATATTGACTAAGAAGCATTTTGAATGGCTTACTTGGCCTATTTCAGCCTATTTGCTGACTGGAAAGTATCTAGATTCATTATTATTATTATCTCTTTTATTCATTAAACATGAAACTCGGTCAACTGAACATTTAAAAATGTGTCACAACCATTGACTGGTCCTAATGGTTGATACGGGTTGCTGCCAGCATCCTAGGTATCAACCAAGTACATTCTTAAAATATATGATGTTCTAGTAGTGCAGTTTTTTTGCAATTCCGTTGGTGTTATTACAGGAAGCTGCAATTTCTTGATGTGTTTTGTAAAATTCTTGGACATGGTACCAAGCTGCTGCTGCTGCTGCTGTTATCATCATCATCATCATCATCATCATCATCATCATCATCATTTCATCAGAAGAACAAGTGAACTTACAAGCTCTTGAATCAGTGATGCTGTATTGAGTCTTTTGTAATAGTAAGGTCATTTCATTTTCTGACATCCCCTATCAAAATTGCAGCTTTTAATTTAAAGCAGGATAATATCTTTTTGTCTACCCTATCTACTTTCTTACAAAGCTAAAAGTACTGACTTTCTCCTGCAACAGAATACCATTTTATAAAGAGCCTTACTTCTTTGTCTGGTTAAAGCACTTGGAAAAATATTGTCAGTTTCTTCCCAGCTGCTCTCTAGCAGTTTTCTAACATTTTTATTGCTTTATCACCTTGCTCAATAGCCTGCCATGTGAGCTTCAGAGGCCTGTATTCATTTTGGTTCTGGCATTGACACTTGCCACTATGGGAACTTTGTAGAGCAGTAATCTGTTTTCATCAAGTCTGAGACTTGATATAAGCTCAAAGAAATGTAACATTGGATTAAGCACTTCTGACTGCTTCTTGGGCTATATAACCTGCCAAGGTAATCATGTTGTTTTCCATCTCTATGTCTGTGTTGTAGAGACAATAATGAAAAACCTCATTGTAACTTTGCTTTTCTGAATGATACTTGTGAATTCATGCTAAACTCTATTTCAAGTGAGTTACCTTTTTCCTGAGATCATCATAGCACTCACTGGAAAAATGCTAGAGGGATGTGCCAAATTCACCAAACAGAATGTTCTATGGAAGATCCCATTTAGTTCTAGGCCAGTGATGGCTAACCTTTTCCAGACTGAGTGCCTAAAGTGTGTGTATGAATGTAAGCACACATCTGAACCCCCCCAAATTCAATGTGCATGCATGTGCCCTACCCCCGCACATGCGCTCTGCTCCCACGCATGCCACCACGCCTCTGCAAATGCAGCCCCCGCCCATGCCCCCGCGAATGCACAGCCGAGATCTGAAGACCAGCTGGCCAGTGGGAGGCACGCATGCATGCAGTGCGGAGCTGAACTGGGGCAACAGCTTACGTGCCATCAGAGAGGGCACTGCGTGCCACAGGTTCGCAATCACGGTTCTAGGCCATGCTGTCTAGAGTGGTTTGATGGTTTCTGAAAGTAAGACCTCTGAACTGGGAGCAATTAGAGGTGTTCTAGATTTGCACATATTCTGTATATTTATGTTCAGAAACCACCAAATCACCTATGGAGTAGGATGAGTTCCCAGATTCTTGAAAATATTATCTTCTTGGATCAGTGAATTTTGCACATTCCTTGGGGATACTACAGAAATATTCTTACTAAAACACTCTCATGAGCTCTGGAAATTAACAAAGATGTGTGAATTCAGAAATGATTACTTACTGGAGTTAAATAACCAGAGTTATATGAGAACTCTGTGCCAGTTCTTTCCTTTTCTGTGTTAGAACGATATTCAATCCTTCAAACTCTTGCCTACAGTCTGAAGTGGCATAGCTAAAATGTAAAGGTTATTATCTTCATAAGAACTGAAGGCTAGGTGACATGCAATGCTAATTTTGTGTAGTTTCTTCTCCCCATTTTACTGTACAAAATGCAAGAAGAACTGTTAGGATTAGAGTTAAGAATTAGCTTGTGAGATAGCAGTGGAAATAACGGATGGTAGAAGAGGAGAGTGCAAGCCTAAGGCAGCAAAGGCAACAATGGATGATAACTAGAATTTGGTTCAAAATGATGGCAATATGGAAAAGGTATTTTAACTCTCTGGAAGCCTATGGCCAGAGAGCTTGAACAACTCTCTGCTAAAGCGTATTAAAGTTATTCATTACATATTATTTAAATTTGTTGTTGCTTTTCAATTTAAGCATAATCTGATAACCTAGCAAGTTTAGTTATGTGTCAATGAGCTGCAACTTTGCTTTTCTTCTCTTTGCATAAGCACTTTTCCACATGCTGCAATACTCGGATTATTTAAAATAAAGTGGGGCTGGGAGGAGGATAACTTTTCCATGTAAATATGTGATTTCCAGATTTGGGGTGGTTGTAGCTGGCATTTCCAATGGAGCTGGCAGTATTTGATTTCTTATTGTGTTTCAGAGGTTGTTGTGTATGTGTAGTGTGCTGAGTTCTCCAGAATTTGGAGCTGAGGGATGGGTTATGAGATTTATACCTCCAGGCAGAATTATCCTTCTCTCTGGGCACTTCCCCAGGAGGATTCTTTACCAGTTTGAAAGCAAGTCTGGATCTCAGTGTTCCCAGTTGGCAATATGTGAGAGCAGATCTAATTTGCATTTGAATAATCAGTGAAGGGAGTATTATCTTTTTCAACACTTTGAAATGCTGAGGTTGTAGATAGTTCCATTCCCCACTGGCAGGAACTCCTGTCTTACCCCACCTCCTGGCTTCTGAATTCACACCAGCCATATCTCACTCATCTCTCAACAGAGCTTCAATTTAGAAATATCTCTGGGGACCTTCTGTTTCCAAGCAATCACTTGGACAAAAAAACAACCAGCAGCAGTGCAGTGATTTACAGCTGAATGGCCCTTGCAGAAGAGAAGAGAGAAACAGATAGCATTCTAATCCATTTCGGCCCAGTTCATTTTACCTGGGCCACAATATGCACATAAAAAGTTGCAAGGCGCAGATCATTCCTGACTGTGTTTCCCTATTTGTCCAATCAACCATCATTAGAACTACTGTGAAAAATGTCTAGCTATAAAAATGTTGACCCACCATCCTGTTGGAGTCACAATTTGCAATGATTTTCAGATAGAAATAGAAGGAATGGGCATCTTTGCAGCTGTTTCGATTCACCTTGTAGGAACTACTTGGGGATTTTATTGAGTTCATACAGCATGCTGTAATTCCATCCCCCCCTTTTTTTTGTAGAGTGGGAACAAGGAAAATCTAGCTATTCCAGGTATGACTTTTATTGAAGGTTACATTTTACATTCTTCTTTAAGATCGTTTCGATGAAACATTGTTCGGCTCATGATATTTGCTAGTTGTTCACAGCCTTTCAAGACAATTGCAGGGTAGCTTTAAACTGTTTTTGAGGGTGAAGTGAAAGTGCCTTCTGAGTTCTGCAGTGCTAGGGCTTGTCATTCTATCAGATCAGAGAAAATTACTCGCCACGACAAGCTTATTTCTGAACCCATAATAGTTTTGTCCTACCTGACATGAGAGGTATTTGTTGTTCCATTACTGTAAAACTCTGGAGGAGAAATCCAGGATGCTGTTCTTAGGGAGAAATCGTGTGAAATTACTCTGTAGGGTGTGATTACAATTTGTGCATATACACTTCTACATAATTCTTGGGATGTATGCTTTATTGCTTATAATCAAAACACTAGTCTTTTAAAAAATGGATATTTCTGACAATGTTTTGATAACATTGACAACTTCACATAATTTGTTAGAAAAATGCTCCCAGTGTTCTGGAATAATTTCCTTCGTCTTAGAGACATTTGTGAATACTCTATAGCGAAAACAACAGAGTCTTGTTGCATCTCAGTTTAACAAAAGTATTACTGCATAAGCTTTTTCACAGACCACAGGTGCAAGGGGAGATGTATTATATATGCATCTGTTGTTCTGGGAGTGAAATAGAAGAAATAGTAAAAGGGAATTCAGGAGGAAAGAAATATAAGATGTAGAGACAGAAAAAAGTACCAATTAGAATTTATAATTTAGTTAAATGAATAGTTTAGAAGTAAAGAATTATCGGATAAAGGGTCAAAGGATACTTGTGATGTATCCAAAAAATTTGAAATGTTTTCCACGGATCTTAAATTTATCTACTGTCTATTTCTCTCTCAGTTACATTTCTATATGTTAGCTATGAGGCTACTAGAAGTAATTAAATAAGGCAACATGGGGGAGGGAGGAAGAAACTATGAAAATGTTCCACATGGATTTTCAACAATTCATTCTGAAAACGGAGTGCTTGTGGTTTCTTAAAAAAAATGTAGCCTCAGTGATAGTGAAATACAATTTATTTGTCTGGCAAAAGTCACAATAAGAACGGCTAGCAATTCCATTGGAAATAAAGGGTATTGAGAATACCTGTTGACCTGATTGGGCTCTCCTGAAATAAATACAAAAGGGAACTACAAAAGGCATAGATCGTAACAGAGAATGGAATGTATCACTAAAAGAGACTAACAGGGGTGAAGAGAATAGGAGACATGGAGACACGCGAGGAAGAACAAATAACAGTTTCTGAGAGATTAGAAGACAAGGCTGGAGCGAAACAGCAGCTCTAGGAACTGAAATGGTGGTTTTTTTGGAGACAAAATAATGGCCTTGGGACTGAGATGTAAGGTGTGGGGAACGATCTTCCACATGCAAGTTTGACAGCTTTTCCCAGATTCCATAGTTCTATCCCAACATCGGATATTCCATTCCCCAGGGCTCTCATTTCCCATCCTAAAGCAGGCACTCCTCAGCAAAGTCTATCATCAAATGCTCACTAAAACAGGAAAAAGAAGGAAGGAAAAGCACAGGGAGCATAACTTCTAGAATTCTTTCCAGTCCCTTGTTTTCTTCTGTATAACAGAACAATGTGTTGTATGTTTCTGCTGTTCTCTTATACTATGTCTCTTTGTGCTTGTGTTTAAGCAAGAACTGAGAAACACAAGGTGGACCATCCAGGTTATGATTAGGAGGAAGGGAAGCTTGGAATAGAAGAATTGTAAGCCTCCCAGATTCACTTGATTGAGTTGGGTGGTTCTAGAAAATGAATGAATGAATGAATGAATTGAATGAATGAATGAATGAAAATGGCAGCCTTTTCCTCAAGTGCTTGTCCCAGAGGGATTTATGGGACAAATTTTTTTCTGTATTTTTCTTTACAACCCCAATCTGGATCTGGCCCATGCTCCAACTTAATCTTTTTCTAACTTCTCATCCTATCAAATTTCTGCTTAGTTTTTGGAAGGTTATCCTACTGATGGAGAGTCCTGAACCCCTTTATAGGTAGTCCTCAACTTATGACTGTAATTGAACTTTGAATTATAGAGAATCATAGAATCGTAGAGCTGGAAGGTACCTTGGAAGTCTTCTAGTCCAACCTCCTGCCCAAGGCAGGAGACTTTATTGCATCCTGGACAAACGGTGATCCAATCTTTTCTTGAAAGCCTCCAGCAATGGAGCACTTACAATTCCACAAGGCAAGTGGTGCCATTCAATTACGGTTGCAAATTGTGGTGGTGTTAAACAGGTCATCATGTGACCATGCCAATTTTATGATCTTTTTGATGGCGGTCATTAAGTAAAATAGTGTGGTCATTAAGCAACCATTGTGGTCATTAAATGAACATAATGGTTATTAAATTAATATATTGTCCCAATGGGTGTTTTTGTCCCCAGAAACTGGAAGTAAGCACCGGTTTCTGGCAAAAAAACAAAACAAAACACCAACCCAAACCACAGTTATGTGACCTCAGGATGCAGCAAATTAGGGTAAATTGTCAGTTGTCAGGTGCCCAAAAGGTGATCCTGTGGCCACAGGGAGAGGGGCAGAACTCCCCCCTCCACAGGGAGGGGGTTAGAACTCTGAATCTGGCTCATAAGTAGCCCAGGGGAAGTTTGTTGTTACTTTAAACAGTTGCTAAGCAGTCAGTTGTAAGTCAAGGACTACATGGACATGATTTGTTTCCAATATTCTTTTGGGCTAGAAAGGATTAAAATTGCATAATATCACTATGGCCAAGCAGTGATAGGCAGGCGGTCCACTTGATTTATCACAGAAAAAAAACTTTAAAAATACACAATGAAAAATTGGCTAATAATTTCAAGTCATAACAGAATTATGAAATCAAGTTACAAAAATACCATGTTTTCCTGAAAATAAGACAGGGTCTTATTTTCTTTTGACCCCCCAAATAAGGTCTTGGCCTTATTATCGGGGAGTCTTATTATTTTGGGAGTGCAGGAGGCGGCGAGCGAGGGACTGGATGTCCCAGCATTGCTGTCTCCTCCCCTCCCTGTTCTTTGCACCGGCTGAGCAGCCCAACACGTCCCACCCCACTCCAGTGGCAACAGCTGCTTCCCTTCCCTGCCATCTCTTTATAGAGAGGGGTGGCAGGTGGGGTGGGGGAGAAACGAGACGTGAAGCAAGACGTGGCTCCCCTTGCCATCTCTTCTCCCCCCTTGCTGGGCATGACAGGGCTCCTGCCCTTGCTTAGCCACCTGCCCTCTTTAGGGATGCAATTAGGTGGCAGGTAGGGTGGGTGAGAAGCAGGACGCTTCTTACCTTTCCAGCTCCAACACATTCCTCGCCATTGTGTCCAGGGAAACACGCTGTAAAAAAAAACCTTCTCGCGAGTTCAGTCAAACTTCTTGAATTTACAGCACTGAAAAGCAGGATTGGGTTTATTATCTGAACATGTCTTATTTTCTGGGAAACACAGTAATATTGTAATTAAATTGCCGGCTTATTCATCAAATTTCAAATGACCAATGTACCATTTCTACAGTTTTTATCTCAAAATTACAAAGGATTCTCCTCCCATCTACCTCTTCCCTACAGCTACAATCCACACAGCAACATTTCAAACCAATCTGTTCAGCCACTTTGCAAATGCAACTTACATGACACCTGTTTCTATATCCATTTCTGTTTCCAATGTAAGATTGCCCTTCACTCAACCCTTCCCTCCTTAGCTAAAATCCACTGACTCTGTAATAAGATAAATTGAAGGTGTGATCACGTACTGCTAGTATTGCCTCATTTCTTTCCTATTTTCCTCAGTTAGTTTGGGAGCTGAGCAGAAAAGTTAAAATACTGCCATAATGCAGCACGGAATGATTTGCTACCAATCCTGAGCTAGTCAGCTCTGTCACTGCCTTGCCATGTGTGGACGGGAAATCAGGAAGAGAAAGAACATTCCATAGTGAGATTAATATATCTAAGAAGGCAAGATGGGTGGGAGGAGTCTGAATCCGCTGGCAACCCAACTGCTACTCTTCTGTAACTGCATTAACTTGCATCCCAGTCTCTGTTTGCCTCTTCCCTGCCATTTCTCCTTGCCAGCAACTCTGCCTAACTATCCACTGCTAGTGAAAATGTGGGAAGACTGAAAAATAATATCTCTGTTCTGTTTGGAAGAAGGGTTAAATACCAACATTTTATCAGATAACAGCACATTTGGAAGAGAATAAGCCCTGGATCTATCCATTCACAGGGAGCCTACTAACTGTTTCTGACCTGGCAGTTCTATCCTTCATCTAAGCTGATAACCTGATTGCATCACCCCATTTAGGCATATGGTAGGACATCAACACGAGGCATTATTCCCTGAGCCCATCTGGATTTCCCCGGTTCCAGTTCTTTTAAACTGAAAAACAGAAATGGACAAATGCTTTAATGCCACATTGGAAAGCTGCAGTACACAAGGTACGGCAAATAATTTTGAATGCTATTATGATTGCACTACTGTGAAGAAAGCCAGAGCTCCCCACAGCAGACCAAATTACATATACATTAAATATCTTTTTAACCCTGTTAACCAATGGCTGATGTAAATCCAAGCTGGTTGGCCCAGGGACCCAGGCTCATTCTCAGTAGCCCTAGGGTCATGTGAGTTTGGGAGAACAGCTGCCACCTTTACCTTCCACTCCATATGTCCTAAAGATGCTTTGTCTAAAGGACTTTCTTGTTTTTCTTTTCTTTGAAGATGTTTTGCTTCTCATCCAAGAAAGATGCTTTGTCTAAAGGACTTTCTTGTTTTTCTTTTCTTTGAAGATGTTTTGCTTCTCATCCAAGAAGCTTCTTCAATTCTGACTGGATGGCAGGGAATGGAAGGATTTATATTCTTTGCAGACAGCTGGTCTTTTGCATTCTTTTAGAGAGACCTCTGCCTGACCACTACCTAGTTTAAATACAGAAAGTTTCTACAGACAAAAACACAGCTGTGCCATGGGTTCATCTGGGTCTCCCATTGTGGCCAATCTCTACATAGAAGGGGTAGAAACCAAAGACCTACACTCCCTCACAGGAATTCCACCCACTGGTATAGGTATGTGGACGATACTTGGGTCAAGATCAAAACACAGGAATTGGAAGCATTCACCAAACATATCAACTCTGTGGACAGATACATCAAAGTATCTGTCCTTTGATAGCCTTGATAGTACAGTGGTTTAGTGCATCCTGTTATTAACACAGCTGCCTGCAATTTCTGCTGGTTCGAATCTCTCCAAGGCTCAAGGTTGACTCAGCCTTCCATCCTTTCTAAGGTAGGTGAAATGAGGACCAAGTTTGTAGGGGCAATAAGCTGACTTTGTATAAAATATACAAAAGAATGAAGGCTATTGCTTAACGCATTGTAAGCCGCCCTGAGTCTCCGGAGAAGGGCGGCATATAAATCAAATTAAAAAAAAAAAAAGTCATGCAGGAAGATGTTAAGGAAAGTAGTCTAGTCTTTTTGGGCTGTGCAGTACACATTTAGGAAGACAGAAGCCTTAACATTGGAGTTTGCAGAAAACCCCCACACATAGACCAATATTTACATTTTGATTCTCACCACCCACTGGAGCACAAAATGACAGTTATCAGAACCCTACATCGCTGAGCTGAAGGTCTGTCTATCAGCAAAGATGGGAAAGAAAAAAAAAACTAAAACACAATCAAGGAAGCCCTCAGAACGTGTGGCTATCCCAACTGGGCCTTCATCAAATCTCCAAAAAGATCCAGCAGGAGCTCCTCCATATCAGACAAAAAAGATTATTATTATTATTAATTCAACTTGTATACCGCCCTTCTCCCCAGGGGGACTCAAGGCGGTGGACAGCCAAACTTAAAACACATATAGTACAAAAGTTAAGAAAAAACTAAAATAAATTAAATCATCAGCATTTCCAATTTAAAATCCCAGATCTGCAAAATCGAAAAGTTCCCATACAAAATGCCACATACATTTTTGTGAGATTGTGTGTGTTTGTGTAGTTAGAGTGAAACACTACAGAAACACACCAAATCTCAGAAAGCTGCACAAATATTTTTTTTTATTTATTTTTTTTTATATTATATTTATATTTTTAGATAAAAGCAGCTAAATTTAAAACTTCCTTAACTTTAAATTGCTATGTCAAAAAAAAAAAAACCTCCTTAAAAACCCCTAATTAACTATTTTTTTAAAGCGCCCAAACAACAACACCCAGTTACTTACCAAATTGAAGGCACAAGGCAGGCAGATTGAGTTGCTCACCAATTGGATTGATTGCAAGCAGGCAGATTGAGTTGCTAGCTGATGCAGTTGATTTCAGCAGCCGAAGCAAGGCAGGAAAAGCGAGCGAGCCCAAAAGAAGCAGCAAGCTGCCAAGTGGACAAGTTGGGACCAGGCGATTGGGTGGGCATGGGCGGGGGAATCAGGTATTTTTGCAACCGATACTCTGAACTATCTGCTGCCATCACTAACGGATCGCCCAATCCGGTCCGAACCGGGAGCATTTCACCCCTGGTTCTATATTCATTTGCACTACTCAGGTGACCCTGAGGACACAGGTAAACCTCCAAATGGCCTCAATGACTGTCTAAAAGAATGCAAATGACCAGCTGTCTGGAAGGGATATAAATCCTTCCATTCCCCACCATCCAGTCAGAGCTGAAGAAACTTCTTGGATGAGAAGAGAAACATCTTCAAAGAAAAACAAGAAAGTCCAGTTGCTTCTTGTAAAAGCACCTTTGGGACAGCCATGACCTGGATGACTGAGAATCTCCATAGACATTTCACTCCATACCTTCCCTCCTAGTTAGCAGAGTCCATGCACCACCAAGAATTGTGTGTGTGTGTGTGTGTGTGTGTGTGTGTGTGTGTGTGTATTCGTTCATATACTTGTTCCCTAAAGAGAGAAGTTCCCTGAAGATGGACTCTAACACAAGTCCGAAAGCTCAGAAGACAAAATCTCTGGTCCTGGTGACTGACCCAGATTGGATCATGTACTTGTGACATTGTAGTATATTTTTATTTTTGTTTCTTAATATTCAAAATCTTTACACCTTATAGAACCAGACAAATAGGTGGTTCTCTCTAACAGTGCAATTGTAGGCACATCTATACAGAAGACCATTGAGTTCAAGAGGTCCTACTCTAAAGTAAATGTGATAATTATTTCATTTCAGTTTGGTGTTAAAGCAGAGTAGCATAATGTTTTTTAATATCAATTCTAGTAGAATTTTGCCTTTTTAAAATTAAGCTTGCATATACCTTTTTCCACTGTTGAACAATTTTTAAAATTTTATAAACTTGGAATGTATTAAGGATTGTTTGCTGGTATAAAAAACAACATATACATCACAACATTAGAATTGTTTTGGATTATTCTTTAATTTCAGTGCTTCAGTTTAAGAATTTAATCCATATAGAGATTATACAGATCCAAATTAAAGCATCCTTGACAAATGACTGTTCAAACTTTGCTTGACACATCTAGCGATAAGGAACCACTGTCTCTCTGGATAATTGATTTGACTGTCAAGCTGCTTTTTCTATTACAAAGATTCAGCTTTTAAAAACCATTCAGTAGGAATCTGCCTTTCTGTAATATAAAATCATTATTCTATGCCCTTCATTTTGGGTTGTTGCTTTTGGTGTGATGCCACTTCAAAGGAGTGCTATCATATCTGCCTTTAGCTTTCCCAAGGCTAAGCATTAGGACATACAGTACTGTTCTTCAAACTCAGTTGTTGAAAACTGCTTTGAAGCACTTAACAGCATACATGTACTACTTGTTTGCAGCACTTTTTTTCAAATAAATTTTATTTACAATTTTCAAAAAGAACATAAAAACTTACATTAATACAGAATTTAAAAAAAGAAAAAATGCAGAAAGAAAATATAAAGAAATAGAAAGGGGCTTCTGATTTCTTTTGCAGCAAATATGACTACAAAGTCATCTCTTAACTTTAGGATTATGAAAAGCTGAACTTTTTTTTCCTGTTACCTAGATTTATTTTTCCTATCATCAAAACCACAAGTCATAAGTGCATTTTTTTCTGTTTGTGGAAAAAAAGAAAAGGGTTTCTAGTCAATCATAAATGTAGATTTTTTTCTCGAATCAAGGATGTCAATCTAGACATCTCTGCAAAATCCATCATCTTCACCAACCATATTCTTTGTGTCACAATGCTTCATTTACTCTTCATCTGAAAGAACTAAATTTTCTTTAATACACCAGACTCATACCGTGTTTCCCCGAAAATAAGACATGTCTGCATAATAAACCCAATTGGGCTTTTCAGCGCATGCGATAATATAAGCCACCCTGACAAAATAAGCCCCCCCATGAGAAGGTTTTAATGAGCCCCCCCCCTTTCGGGAGAAGGTTTTCTTTTACAGCATGTTTCCCTGGACATAACAGCGAGGAAAGCGACGGAGTTTGAAAGGTAAGAACTGTGTCCCGCTTCTCGCCCGCCCCACCTGCCACCCACAAATTGCATCCCTAAAGGGGGTGGGTGGCTAAGCAAAGGGCCCTGCCATTCCCAGTGAGGTGGGGGAGAAGAGATGGCAAGGGGAGCCATGTCTCGCTCCATGCATCTCACTTCTCCCCTGCCCTACCTGCCACCCCTCTCAATAAAGAGACGGTGGGGAAGGGAAGTAGCTGTTGCCATTGAGGTGGCTCGGCCGGCATGAAGAACAGGGAGGGGAGGCGACGGCAGCGATGGCACATCCAGTCCCACACTCGCCGCCTCCTGCACTCCTAAAATAGTAAGACTCTCCGATAATAAGGCCAAGCCCTTATGGGGGGGGGTCAAAAGAAAAGAAGACCCTGTCTTATTTTTGGGGAAACATAGTAGAACCAGTTTGAAAAAATATTTGGTAAAATCTTTACTTTTACCACTACTAATTTTAGTCTCTTGAAATCCAAATCATGTGTATTCTTCAAAAGGATCTATATATTTTTTTTGAAAAACAAGTACAGGTAGTCCTTGACTTTTACTGTAATGGAGCCTGCTCATTAGGGTCACAAGTGATGATGGCAGTTAAGATGACCTTGCTTAAGGACCCACATGCCCTGCTTTTCCTGATGCAGTCATTAAATGAATGTGTGGGACATTAAGCAGAAAATAAGGCTGCCTCAGGAGTGGGGGAAGACATGAGAGGCCTAGCCCCAGCCCCCCCCCCCCCACAATTCCCTGAGATACTCCATGCTCTGATTCTTACCTCTTGGTGTCCCTACAGCCCTTGAGCCCTCTTTTGCCCCCTCACTGGGTCCTTGCAGGCCTTCCCCCCCCCCCGCCCCCACCAGGTCCCCACAGGTCCTCCTCACCCCCCATCACCTATTGTGCACATATCTTTGGAAGATCTCTGGAGCTCCAGAGGTTTCCTCAGCGCTGTGCAGACTATATATGGAAGCAGAATGGAACCACCTATCCCTGGAATGTGTGACAGCCTCCTGGAAGAGACTGCCATTTCGGTGCGATCACTGGGAATTTGGGGCATGTTGAAAATGGTGGTGCTTCTGAAACTTTGTTCTGCTTCCCTAAAGCTACACAAGGAAGTGTGGACATGCTGAAAATGGCAGCCACTTCCAGCCCAAGGGTGAGTGGTCTGTCTTTTTTCCCCAACATAAGTCTGGAGATCTTCAAAAGATAAGTGCGTACTGGATGATGGGTGAGTGAAGACCAGGTCCAAAACCTTTGGGGTCCCAGTGGGGTGGGATTGGGGTGGGAAAGGCCACCACCCTGTGGTCAGTCATAAGGGCAAATGACTGTGGGGGTGCTGCAGCAGCTGTAACTTCAAAACTGCGTTATAAGCACCTTTGGGGGGAATATGTGGTAACCTCTAAGTGACCAGTCGTTAAGCGAGGACTAAGTTCATACCTGTAGTGCCTAATTCAGTACCACTTTTTCCAATTCCTGTTTCATTGTCATTTTTGTGCAGTTTCTCCTGAAAGTACCATTTCTATCTCCTTCAATATTCTGTTATGGCAGTCTAAAAATCCACCAACTTTCTGAACTGAATTCAGTCTAAATCTCTGAATCTCAAACAAAATTATTTCTCATTTCCAATAAAGCCAGATAATCCAGTTCTTTTTTCACCTCTTTGCCTTGATCATCTCTCTTATTCTCTAAATTTTATCATTAATTTGTTTTACATCTCCAGACATTTGCTTTTTAGAACTTTCCATTTTTTAAACATCATCCCTCATCTTCTCTCTCAATTTACAAATCATTCATCCATTCTTTTTTCAAAAGCATCCATTTTATTTTCCATCTATTCAAGCAATTTCTGAAGTATATTTTGTGTATCTTTATGTTGCTCTAGCAAGCCTATTCTTGCCTTTTCTAATAACCATTTTTTGATAATAATCCAAAAATGAAGGTGTCTCCAGCAAGTCACTCCTTCCCCCGTCTTACTATCTTTTTTGGTTTTGACATTTTTTTTGTTTCGATAGCTCTCGTTGGTTTCAGCCAGAACACACATCCCATCTCCATGGCAACTAAACATCACAGTCTGCTTCTTTACCTTATCTTTCATTTGTAGAATCCACCAATTAAATACACTCTTTAAGAATAAACAGCAAGTATTCCCACACACGTCTGGTCTTATTAGCGTAGTGCAAATTCATACCAAAGTACTGTCATCATAAATAAAAATGAAAAAAATGAAAAAATAAAATAAAATAAAAGTCCAATCCAGAATAGAGTGGAACTATTACTACATATTTTGGAAATGTTGCTGATGCAATCTTTCTTACTTGCAGTCATGTTAAAATAAATAAATAACCCTTACTTAATACTACACAGAAATGATTATTAATGCTATTACTCCTGAGTACTGCTTCTATCTAGCTATAGCTAGAAAAATACTGAAGTTTCTGAGGAATATCAGTCAGTGAACTGGCATATGGAGTTATGCTGCTGCAGAATAATTTAGTTAGATGGGAGCATACCATCACAAATACCATACAGGTAAAAGGACAGCAAAAAGATGTTACATCACCATACTCAGTGAACTGTCCAGCAGAGCTTCATTGAGTTGCCTAAGTATAAGCCAGTGATAGAGATCTTGGCCAGAATTCAATAACCTATTTAATAAATTTGTGGAGATAAAGTTCCTTGTATCTATTTCAAATTAAACACTACATTTAATTAATAACCTACTGGGCTTATTAGGGTACTTCTCATCAGAGATGGTGGGATTAGTGCCAGTTACTAAGGAAATTGATAGGGCACCAGTGGAAAAATAACTACTAGTTCTCTGCTCCTTGGTTCATTATGGCTGGTAACATTGACCAATGAATTACTCTTCGTATGTACTCTGTCGATGCACTCTGTGAAAGAGGTCATGATGCAACTTCTCTTAAAAAGTTATTTTATAATTTAAAAGATGCTAAGTTTTTAAATAACTGCTACCAAGTTGCAATAAGCTTTCTTATAATGAGCTGATTTTATAATTTCTTACAATAAGCTGATGGACAATACCATGCCTGGTCAATTAAAACTGACCTGGATAGGTACTGATTATAGAACCATTTCACTTCAGCTTCAGACTTGGATATAGCACCCAAATATAACTTTGATTATCCTGATTGATGACTTAGTGGGTGAGAGAAAAGGGCACTTTGGTTTATACAATTTATGTTCTAGTGGTCATATTTTGGAATTTTGAGAATATGTCACAGCCACTCTCACAAAATGGCTACCTTGATGAGCTTGTTTATTTAGGAAAGGTCTACTTCGGTGGGCATCTCAAATCCCCAAATAGCTACCAAACAGAAGGTAAATTGACAATTTTTTCCTTACTCTTATCCATATTCATGTGTGCAAGCTAGACAAAGTAATTGATATTCTAGGTTGCTGAGAAGAGAATATTGCTGTAGCACTTTTTCTTCCATATCCTATCTGAACAAAAATACCAGATTTCATCACATATGATAAACATAGTCTTCCCTTATGCAACAGTTTCCAAATAGGAAACTCCAGTGAATCAAAAAATTCAAAGTGCTGTCAAATCACATTAACTTTACTTGGGCTATCAAAAAGTCACATAGGAAAGACTCAGTTTGAGTTTTAAACACATTGGAAGATAAGCCAAAGAAGGAAGAGAGAGAATATCTTCAAAATACTTTGCTTAAATTATTAATTCTCTATAAAACCTTAGGTGATAATTATGCCTATATCCTATTCAGATCAAGTTAAATATCAGTTTCTTCATTTTCCATTGGATTTTTAATATTCTACTTTGCCATTCTCTTCCCCTGTTTTTCAACTATAGTGAATGAGAGGATTGAGACTTGTGATGTAAGAAGCAGTAGTTTTCAGATTACAAATGGCATCACAGCTGCTCAAAGCCAAGTAACATACCAATTTTTACTTAGGAAGGGCAGAAGGAAGAGGCTACAAGGGAGGGAGAAGGGGAGGGGGATATATATATCTCTGGCATATTTGCAGTACAGTGGCCAATCAACTAATTGTAGTAGACATTTAAAAAAAATTATATCTTTTCCTCTTTCTCTAGTTACATTGTGACTCTTCTTTCCATATCCTACTTTTTCTAGTGATGAAACCAATGTCACACGTTCATTTCCCCCCCTCCCACATTTTCAGTAAAAAAGTTCAAAAACAATTTCCAGTTGCTGATAAATGTATTTATTGTTCTTTCCCTATTCAGTCAAGTCAATATTATCATCTCTGCAAATTTTCTCATCTTTGCCAACTATTCCTTTGTTCTGGATATTTCAGAGTCTTTCCATCTTTGTGCATATAATAATCTTGCTACAGTTACCATGTACAAAAAAAAAAAAATTCCTTTGGTCTTTTCTAGTTGTCTATCCATTAGTCCCAAAGAAAAAAGTTTTCATTTCAGTTTAATCTTAATCTTTAAAATTCTTTTTTTATTTAATATTTTGGAAAAATCATTTGGAAGGAATAAAATATTAATGATTGCAGTGGACATTCTTGTCTGCAATGAAGATTCTAATCTAGCTGAGCTGTGTCTGTCAGTCTTTTGCCAAGTGCCACTAAGAGTTGAACTAGGGAATATCAGGAAATATTGATTTATTCTCAAATCCTTGAGTGAAACTGGACATTGAATTTTCTGTACCAATTCTTCATAGTAGAATTCCCTCATTTTTCTGGAACTCTGGCCTGTTATATATTTGCACCACAGCAGTTATGCCAAATGGAAAAAAAGAGTAGAATGTCATGGTGTATAGAATATTGGAATTGGGTTCTCAAAGTAAATTAACTTCAGGCCATAATCATACCCTTCTTGATCGCAAAGAATGCCTGCTGAGTATGGAAGGTTGGAAATAGATACCTAGTTTTGCTATTTGTCCCATGAAAAGATTCTGCTTCTTTGCTGCTACTTTTCTTTTCTTTTTTTAAACTAGCAGATTTAGTATGGAAAGCACAACCAATGAATTACATTTTTTCTGCAAAGGCTAAAATTAATTATAATTATTAATTCTAAATTCTTAAGAAATGCTTTATGAAATTTACCTCAAACCTCTCTAATTAATGAATTCTAAATTCTTGAGAAATGTTTTACAGAATTTCTTTTCAGTTCTCTAAAGTTTTACATTCATATCAGAAAGGAATACATTCATAAGAAAAGGGATATTAGGGTTGTTAAATTTGTCACATTCTGTTTTAGTCCCTCTCGCTACAAACCAGCCCCTCCCAAATATTAACAATTGTATTTCTGTGAAAATACAATTCCAATTTCTGTGGAATTTGGCATTTTTCATCCCTATTTAAGTTTTTAGCTTGGGTACAGAGTTTTTTCCTGCAGAAAATTAAAATAGCTCAAAGCGTATTTTTTTCATTTGCAATGTTTGGAAGAAGGTATTTCTATTTTTTCAAATTCACACTCTGACTTTGTTAGATTATACTACCTCTGAAATGAATAAAAAGGTCCAATGCATCTGCCAACAAAAAACTATTTTGCTTTTGCTTTTCAATATATGAAAATGACATGTCAAGGGAGAAGTTGAGTGACTGACAGGTTTAATTTTGGAGCACAGGGAATATTTACCTGGAAGGTCTGTTCGGTGCTTTAAAGATACAGTGTTTTAAAGATATTGAGTTTATATAGCAGTGTTTCATTCTGTTCACTGCTTTTACCTACTGAATAATAGGGATCTTTCTTGCATAGTTTTCTAGCACCTTTCTGTATTAATTTTGGTATGATTTATTCCTACAGAAACAGTAAATTTAACTTCAAGTCTCAATGACTTTTATTAAAAATGGAAAAGTCTTACATATTTCCAATGACACCAACAAATTGAATCAAATAACACTGCAATCAATTGGAGATAAATTATCTCTTTCTTTTTAATAATTAAAGTCAAAATGAAATCTTGGAGGTGCCTACCCCAAAATTTTAACTCTCTTCTATGATACTCATCTTTAACTAGGTGTTTTCTATTGAAGTTTACTTTGCAGAATTTGTGGTCCATAAATCAATTGATGGGTAAAACATTAATTCATCCCTGCAAAATGGTTTCTGTTAGATCAAGGTTAGTTCATGTGAGGTCTGAATGTTGGAAGCTGGGTGGCATGTATGCAACAGGATCCAATGTATGGTTCATTGACTATACAAGGGGTCTGCAACCTTAAACACTCAAAAAGCCATTTGGACCCATTTCCCACAGAAAACATCGGGAGCCACAAAACCTGGGTTGGCATGGCCAACTCAACATCACTCCCACCCAGTCACATGACACCCCCAGCCACACCTACCCAGATTTTGTGGCTCTCGGTCAAGGGTGAAATGCTAGCGGTTCAGTCTGGTTTGCCCGAACCGGACGAACCAGTAAAAAATGTTAATAAAAAACTTCTGACGATCAGCTGAGTGACCCAGTGAACTTTTTTAAAAACATTTTTTACTACCAGTTAGGTGAACCAGAAGTATTTTTTACTATAGGCTTTAAAAAAGTAAAAAAATGGCTCCGATGATCGCAACTGTGCCATGCGATCTTCAGAACCTTTTTTTTTTACTTTTTTAAAGCATAGTTAAAAATGCCTTAAAAAGTAAAAAAAAAAAGTCCCCACGATCGCGGGTCGCTCAGCTGACCATCGGAACTTTTCTTTTTTCTTTTTTTTTTTTTTTACTTTTTAGGCATTTTTTTACTACCGGCTCGGGCAACTAGGTAGTAAAAAATGCTTTTAAAAAGTAAAAAAAAAAAGGCTCCGACGATCACAGCGCGATTGTTGGAGCCTTTTTTAAAAAAAATTTAAAGCAGTTTTTTACTACCTATTCCCCCAAGCCGGTAGTAAAAAAATGCATAAAAGGTAAAAAAAAGATTCAGACGATCGTGCCTTAACTGTGATCGTCGGAGCCTCTTTTTTTACTTTTTTAAAGCATTTTTTAACAACATATTCACCCGAGCCGGTAGTAAAAAATGCTTTTAAAAGGTAAAAAAAAGGCTCCGATGATCACAGCTGTGGCACGTGATTGTCAGAATCTTTTTTTTTTTACAGGGGTGGGGTGGAGGGGGTCTGTTTATGCTAGGCCAAAAATGTGGGGTGTAGGCCCAAAATGGGGGGGTGAGGGGTCTGTTTTTGAAAAAAAGTGAGAGAAAGAAAGAAAGAGAGAGAGAGAGAGAGAGAGAGAAAGACAGATAGACAGACAGGAAGGAAGGAAGGAAGGAAGGAAGGAAGGAAGGAAGGAAGGAAGAAAAGAAAAAGGAGAGGAAGGAAGGACTACAAAACTCGCACTAGATGCAACTTCAGAGGATAATCCAGGGCTGGAAGGGACTTGGAGGTCATCTAGCCAAACCCTGCTCCAGCAGGACATCGTTAGTGAGTTTCTGTCTTTTGATCCCCTAGTCACATGGTTACATAGCCACCGCCCACCTAGTCACATGACCTCACCAAATCACGCCCACAGAACCGGTAGGAAATAAATTTAGATTTCACCAGTGCTCCCGGTGTTTTCTGTGGGAAATGGGTCTCTCTCTCTCTCCCTTCCTCCCTCTCATTTCTGTTTCTTTCTCTCTTTTCTCTCTCTCCCCCTCTCTTTCTTTCTTTCTTTCTCTTTCTTTCTTTCTTTCTTTTTCTCTCCCCCTTCTCCCTCTCATTTGTTTCCCTCTCTTTTTCCTCTCATTCTCTCCCTCCAGCTCTCATTTCTCTCTCTCATTTCTCTCTCTCTTTCTCTCCCTCTCATTTCTGATTCTCTCTTTTTTCTCCCTCCCTCCCTCCTTCCCTTTCTTTCTTTCTTTTTCTTTCTTTCTTTCTTTCTCTTTCCCCCCCTTCTTTCTTTCATTTGTTTCCCTCTCTTTTCCCTCACTCTCATTCTCTCCCTCCAGCTTTCTCTTATTTATCTCTCCCTCTCTCTCCCCCCCCCTTCGGTCTCTCATTTGTTTCTCTTTTTCCTCTCATTCTCTCCCTCCATCATTTTCTTATTTCTCTCTCTCTTTCTCTCTTGAATACCCTCTGCAAGCGAGCGGAGTGGTGCTGCTGCTGGCATTGTTGCTTGAAAAGTGTCTTCCGGGTGGCTTTAAATCTCGCATGGGAAACTTTTGCCATCCAGAGGACACTTTTCAATCAAGGCCACCGGTGGCACTGCTCAACTGGAGGAATAAAAAAGCTCAGGGCAGCAGGAAAAGGGGGCTGGCCCTGCTGAACCTTGCATGCCCACCCTGGGGATCAGGCTCGGAGAAAGCTGGAGCACCCTCGCCAAAGATGCTCGCCCGTCAGCTGGCCAACTCGCCCGCTCTGCGCGCCTTCGCTGCACTTTGGCCGAGCCCAGCCACTCACTTGAGGAGGGTATCCCTGCTCGTACGCGCCCTCCCAGCCCCGCAACAGCCGTCCAAGGGGTCTTGTGAGGAGAAGGAGGGGGAAGCCGCCACTGTGACTCATGCTCGCTTCTCAGCTGCGGGCCTGTCCCCCTTTCCGTCATACCCAGTGTCTCGGGGCGGAGAGCAGGTCATGCAACTGGGTTCGTAGGGCGCCACAGGAGAGGGTTCAAAGAGCCACACATGGCTCCGGAGCCATGGGTTGCTGACACCCGGCTATATGCTAACATATACTGTGTCTTCTCTGAAAGATCTTTTGATGCCCAGTCCTCTCAGAAGACATACCTGGTGGCATTCTTTGGATCTGTTTTTCTGTTTCATAATCAGCCTTCTTCAGATAATGGACACGTGTTTCCCCCAATTTGAATTGAACAGTGGAATGGGCAAGCAATAGATTAGAATTGTGCTTTGTGAAGGAACAATTCTTGCTGGGAGGAAAGTGCCATGGAAAAGAATACTGAAAATACAGATGTGCAAATACAGTAACAGAAAAAAAAAATATTTGCCCTATTATATCCTGAGACACACAGTCATGGCAGCAGGATTAAAAATAAGGTGCTTCAAACGAAAAGAAAAAGTGGAAAACGCTGTCCGTCCTCCTGGCTAATTGCCAGATCGAAATCTTTGGTCACTGTGGCAACCAGAGCAACAGGTTTCGTTCACTGCTGATTGAGTGAAGCCCATTGTCTTTGATTAACTCAAAACAAGTCCACAGATAGCACTATTGTATGATTTATTATAGTGATTGCAGTATTTTATAGATGCTTTACTTGAAAATAGTTATTGTGTACAGAAACTGATAGATTGCCACTATATGTTAATATAAAGTTTTCCAAATTCTACCCTGCAAGCTTTATTCAATTGATTGCAGAATGGTTCAGAATATTTTTATGCTTGGTACATTTTCTCTGGCAGATACAGAATTGAGCATCCACAGATTTGTTTTTTGTATCTCCTGTGCAGCATTTGCACCATACTCCCCCCCCCTTTTTTTAAACATTAGACAATGATGGCTTCTTATTCTTTGTTAGCTCTATGAATACATAGCAAACTTTCTCATGCTTATATTCATTAGGAATTTTCTGCTGATGCTATAATAGTTTCATTCCACATTGGCAGATATATCACTAATATATCTATTCTTATAATGAAAACCCTCATAATCTATGTATATAAATGAAGTTCCAGTTAATTTTCTTCATAATTCATTATTGTTTACTGAAATAGCATTATGACTTTCACTAACTTTTGTTCCTCAATATTGAAAACTAATGTTAGAATAAATAAAAATGAATACTGGTTTCATCTCAATCCTGGCAAGTTTCTTGAAGAGGTGATTCTTTAACACAAATGAAAGTTACCCAGCAGAGATGCTGTCCACGATATTCAACAGCATGCTTGCCCTATATGGACACCATTGTTCATGTTGCACAGTGTGCAATGTTTTTTTTGGAGGCCTCTAGCTGCCCTCACATTCACTTAACATTTACTCCATGATCAATAGCTTATTATATACTGTCCTACTCAGGCCGGCAGAGGGGGCCTACTGCGGATCCCATCGGTCAAAAAACTGTTGGGATCTTTTACCACAGCATCTGCCCTTTGGAACATCCTGCCCTCCAAGGTAAGATTTGGTCCCAACCTCCTATCCTTCTATAAGAGTCTAAAGATAGTAGATTTCACCCCCACCCTATGGTCTCTGCTCCCCATTTGTCCATCTTTTTTTTTTTAATAATCATACTGATGTATTTTCTTTGTTTTCTTTTTCTTTGTTTTCATTTTCTTTGGTTATTTTCTTTGTTCTATTTTACTTTCATTTTCTTTAAACTTTATTTTTATTTCTTCATTTTTTATGGTGGTGAGCTACTTAGAGAAACTCCATGGTGAGATAGGCAGCAAATAAATTTAATAATAGTAATATGTAAGCTACTTTTATGACAGCAACTTCATAATAAGACAAAATGTGGGACACTCATAGCAGCAGTCATAATAAGGCATTGATGCAAATCACCCAGACACCCATTTAGCAGTTCTTTTATGCACTGAATAGCAGGATATGAAGGAATTTCTGCTTCCTTAAATATTAAAGATTTCCAAGAGTAGATCACACAATAGAAAGGGAAGGATGTGTGTCTTTAAATAATCTTTCCCTTATTGTTGTTTTCCTGAGGTTACAGAAAAAGATTGCTTTTTGTTGTGTCTGATTCCTGCTCCACCAGTTTTGAAATTCTTTGTTCACTTTTTTTCTGGAACAGTGGATGAATAACTGTAATAGGAAATGTGAATATAAGTAATTTTTGTTATTCTGCTCCCCTGCTCCTTTGCATTTAGGATCTTATACTTTCTTATCTCAATTTACGTCTCTTCATCCAACTTTTGGTAGAAGAGTCTCCCTGTGGATATCAGGGCAGCTATTTCTTTAGTGGTCTTTTGAAAGCTTTTGAAGACCCAGCTCTTTTGGAGGGTCCTTCTCTGATTTGTTTCAGTTTGGTGTTGACTTCCTTATGTTGTTGTACTGCTATCATGTTTCAGTTTTTAGTGGCTATGAGCTTTTTTTCTATCTACGGTAAGCTACCAGGAATTGTTTTGATTGCAGCACCATGGAAATATGTTTAATAAATTAATATAAATAAATAAATATAAAATGCACAAACGTAATACATAATTTATCCAGATAGCTAAGAGAACACACCTGGAAGGTAATTGATTTGTAAATTATTATGATACCTTTTCTAGTTGGCTAACATTCAGACCTTACAGCTCCCTTGCTGCTAAGTCAGATGAAGAAATAGTGTTACTCTTTTTGGCAAGCAAAAAGAGCAAGAACAAACCTCAAGACAGCTAGTTAAATCATACAGTATTGCTCTGGCCATTCAGAGGCCTAAATGTTTATCTTCCAGACCCTCAGTAAGTATATATGTGTTCTTCTCAAGCCAGCTGATTTGAAAAGTTTGATTAGCATTTATTTCTGAATCTTTCTATATTGTCTGTCTGTCTGTCTGTCTGTTTGTCTGTCTGTCTGTCTGTCTGTCTGTCTCTCTCTCTCTCTCTCTCTCTCTCTCTAAACACACACACACACACACACAAATATATATATATTATATTTATGTTTTATACTGTTTTCCTTTATACTCATTTTGTAGTTATCAATTTTAGGTTGGTGATTTGTGACCATGGTAAATATCAATCATCTAATATGAGCTATGAAGGCATTGGTTTAAATCATATCTCACTTATAAATATAATTCAGTTTTTTGTAAGAAACATCCAACTGTATTTTGTAACATCCATCTCTTTTTAGATACACACTATAATTCAATCATATTACTGACTTATCACTGTCATTAAATCTTGAAAGTAACTTGAAATTAATGCTTTAGACCTATATCAGAGCAATAGAAACCTATATCAGCATTAATATATTACTAAATTATTAGTTTTTATAATAACAACGTTTGATCATTGCAAGGCAGGGGTAACAGGTTTTTTTTCTTAACTCCCAGATGCCTTTTCTATGTTTTTGAAGGATGTCATCTGGACAATCTTCATTTATTGAGCCAAGGAGAATATTGGTTAATTACCAAGTTTAACCCCAATCCCAATCCCAACCCCATATCCTTAATTCAAGGCTCATATTTCCTTGTTAATTTGCTCTCTTGAACATTCTAACTTCCTCTTCTACCTCCCCTGTTTCTAAAACCTTCCCCTGAAGGTTTAAGTAAATGAGGTTCAAAAATGTTATTATAATCCGAATCCCTTATCCCCAGTCAGGCCTCATTTATAATCTTTGAACTGTTGTAACAGTGGAAAGAAATGGCAGTTTGCAGAGGCATCACTCAATACTGCATAGCAAGTGAATAAAGCTTTGGTTCTTAAATCAATGATGACAATTTTTAATCCGCTAGATTGCTCTTGTTTAATCCAGAGGGCACTTGTAAGGTGACATATAACTGTAAAATGGAATGGAAAATACAAACATTATTTATTGCATTTCTTTGAACAAAGGATAGTGGCTTTTATTCACTAAATTACAGGTAGCATTTTCTTTAATATATCAAAATGGTACTTAGAATTTTGGCAATGTGTAAATATATTACGATTAAATCTTTTAAAAGTTAATTGCATAATCAGCTTGTTTCCTTCCCCCAGGAAAGGAAAAAACCTTTCCTTGCTTTGGCAGCCAATTCATGCCATCACTTATAAATTTATTAAAGCAATATAAAATGGAAAAATTAAAAATGTAATCAGAGCCACTGTAAAATTTAAAACCAAAACCTTTCCAAGGTACTGTGGTCAGAGATTGTAGTCATGAGACCAGTGAGTGCGATGAATTAGCCAATAGCCTCCCATCGGCCGGTTCACTCCCACAGAGAGGGCCTCCTCAGGATACCGTCAGCCAGACAATGTCGGCTGGCGACCCCCAGGAGGAGAGCCTTCTCTGTGGTGGCACCTACCCTTTGGAACAATCTACCCCCAGAGATACAAGTGATCTCCGACCTCCGGACTTTTCGTCGGGCCCTAAAAACTTACTTTTTTCAGTTAGCTGGTCTGTCTTGATTTTATAGTTGGTTTTAAAATTTTGATACGGATTTTATATTGACAAGTTTTAAATTACGGGCCAAATTTATGTAATTATTTTAAATCTATTTTTAACTGTAATGTTATGTATAAATGTTTTATCTTGGCTGTTCACCGCCCTGAGTCTGAAAGGAGAAGGGCGGTATAGAAGTTCGATTAATGAATAAATAAATAAATAAATAAATAAATAAATAAATAAATGAGTCATGCATATGCTTACAACTTTTTTTTTTTTTTGCAATGATTGTTAAGCAAATTACTACAGTTAAGTGAATCACATGGTTGTTAAACAAATCCGGCATTGACTTTGCTTGTTGGAAGCTGGTTGGGAAATGGCAATCACATGACCCTTTGATGATGCAACTGCCATAAATACATGCTGGTTGCTGGGCACCTGAATTTTGATCATATGACTGTAGGGATGCTGCACCAGTTGCAAGCACAAAGAACTGTTGTGCCATTATAACTTTATGAATGCTGAATGAATGGTTATAAGTAAAGGACTATCTGTATAAGATACTGAAAGATTTCATTTCTTACCTGCTTTCCATTATGATTGTTAGGCCAGTGCAACATTTTGGATTCAAAGCAACAAGTGTTTTGAAGCATGCAAGGGCACAAATATAGCATTTGTCTGTTATTCTTAAAACAGCTGTATCTTTTCCTGGAATCATGTAGCAGCTACAGACAATAGCCATGCCATTCTTGAAGAGGCATGGCTGTTTTAAGGAGTTGCGTACTGGTATGACACCCATATCACTATGTGTTTGGGAGCATTTTTTGCACACCCTAATGACAATAGCCCTGAAATAGAGTATTGATTTATATAAGTTCTGTGAAAACCTAAACAACTCGTTTCAGGTTTCCAGAATTTGTTTATATTGTTGCCATTAATGCTATCAGTGCTTCACGTGGGACCTACTATACTAATTTGAGTGAACAAGTAATAAAGGTTGTAGCATGTTTCGTTTATTTTAATTAAAAGATGGTGTGTCTGTGGTTATCTCATTAGCTGCACAACTTTCAAGATTTTCTAATATGGACATTTTAGGTCTTTTGGATATCCCCCTCCCAAAAAAAAGGACATGAGTTGTTCTCTATCATCCAATAATGCAGGACATGGTCATCAGTTACAGCAAGTCAGATTCTGGACAAATGTGAGAAAAAAAAACTTTTAGCAGTAAAAACAGCTCAATAGTGGAATCAAAGAAATAGTGAATTCTTCTTCACATGATTTACTCAAGCAATTCTGTGATTTTAAGAAAATCACTTGCGTAGTATTCATCCATAACTTAAATATTTTCCAGAACTGTGTGAAGCATTTGAAAGAGCCATTTCTCAATGCCTGTTGGTGCAAACAAAGTAGCTCTCCTCAAATCAGCCATATCTCTTGCAAGACTCATATGACTGTCTCTGGATATTTTTGCATTAACATGCACATCAATTTTATACAACTTTTAGATCTAATGGAAGTGCATTATACACATACATATTGTATATAACCATGCAAAATTTGCAAAAAAAAAAAAAAGAAAAAAAAACTGGCTACTTCAACAATTGGAAGAGAAATGTTTTATTTATACTGCTGCATGTAAAAAAAACCTGAATGTTTAAAATATTTTTATCAGAATATATTAGGAATGGGGACATTAATATTTCCCTATTCAGGCAAACCCTCCAAAGGTATTAAATAGGGACAAGACACACAGCCTCCAGAGAGAGGAAGCTTGAATGTCAGCAGGAGGCTCTTCTCTCTACCCACTTTAAAATCTTCAAAATCATCGTCTGTGCCAGTTGCTTTAACAGAGGCTATTTTAGCAATAGAGTTCCAACCATTGACATATTTCTTCAAAGAGGCACTTGGGGAGAAAAAGATTGTCAGACTTTCGGCAGCCAAGTTTTCCTAAAAGCAAGATTCTCACTGAGTCTTCTTTTAACAAAGTTAGGTTATATAAATTTCAAGACTCAATTTTTCTTTCAGCTAAGGCTGAGAATTCCTTGGCTTTTTTCTAGTGATTCTTCCCAAACTGATGAACTGGCTATGCATTTCCAAGACAATTGAGGAAGATACAGCTGTAGAGTCAAGCAGAACAGCCAGCGATCACTCTTCTTGCTATTTTCCTGTGCGCTGCTCCCACTATCCATGCATGGGTTAATCCTTCAGTATTTGGCAACAACTGAGTGAAAGAAACAAAAGGCTCTTCCCTTTTCCAGCCCCCAAGCCACGCCTCTGTTTCCATGATCCCCCAGTCTTCACTCAGTTGCTGGCAACTACTGAAGTGATTTTTTTTGGAGCTCCACAGGTTTTCCAGGTATTGTGCTTCTGTGGGGATTTGCTCCTTCCTTCTCTTTTAAAATATTTAGAGTCTTGGCTTTCCTCTTCTCTTCAGCGTCTAGGCGTTTGTTTGTTTCATTTTGAATAGTTGATTTTTCGCGCCCCTTTTTTCTTGTGCCTGGCGCTTCGGCGCGTTCTACCAGCTGGTGGGGGGGGAGCGGAGCCTTGCAGCCCGAATCCAGTTGGCTTGCTCCTTATCTGATCGGATCGAACTCCCCACGTGCGGTGCGGCCGCTAGCGATTCGCGCTCCTCCAGCTGACCGGCGGCACCGGATTCCCTCGCCCTACACCCTCGATCGGCTGCAGGCACTGGAACGTGAGGGAAAAGACTGCGGGCGGCTTCGCGCTCATCAGCTGGGCGGTGGGTTTGGAAACTCCGGCCGCCCACACAGTGCCGATTCAGCAGCCGTTGCTGAGCTATCTGCTGGCGCTAGCGCGAGGGAGAGGAAAGCGCCAGAAGCCTCAGCAGCCTTCCCCTGCACAGGGGAGTCGCATGGCATCTGGTTGGACCCTCGGGCCGCCATTGTAAGACCGTTGCCAGAGTCGGGCACAGAGGAGCCACATGCCAGCGCCATATTGGTGGACCTGTGGGCCACCATTTTGGACAGACTCTCCAGCCGGCACCTTCAGAGACCAGCGGCCCGGCTGCAGACCCCCACCCCTGAAAGGGGCTGAGCATCTTCCTCCTCTACCATTTGAGGAGAAGATTTTGCACACTTTGAACTCTCTTGGAGACATCTGCCCTCTGGTGGCGGAGTGCAGCATCAGGGGGTCTGCCCAGTGCTCCCAAGCCTCAGCCATGCCACACTCCCCTCCTTCTTAGGATATGGAATTGGAGCTTAGCCCTCCTCACAAAAGCAGTAAAGGGGGCAAGAAGAAATCCAAAAAGAGGCATACGAGCGCCACCAGCAGAGCTGCTTTGGAGGGGGCCTTGCCTTTCCAGGACAGAGATGCGTTGAGGCACAACGCTCTCGAGAGACAGTGGGAGAAGGCTCAGAGGGCAGTGGCAGGAACATCATCCAGGGAGCCCGCGACTTTGGACCCAGTGCATGCTTCCCCTAGAGGCATGGAGTGGGGATCTCAACTGTATCCGACATTGCAGTGACCCCAAGAACTCCAGATGTGCCCAGGTCTGGCCGCAGCACACCTCGCCCGGAGGCAGGCACAGGGCTCGCAGCAGAGGCCTCATCGACCCTCCTTCCTGCACATCATCATCGGGCCAGGGAAGCATCCAGTCCGTCGCCAAGTGCCAACCCGCACCTCCAAGGGGGGCCGGGATGGCTTTCCCATTGGACTTCCAGGCCATCTTTTCGGCCACACTCTCCTCCTTCTTCAGCGCAACCCTGCAGCAGTCGTCTCAAGCTCCAGTCCAAGCCGCCCCGAGCCAGTCGCGGCGCCACCAACCCCAACCCCATCCTCTCCCCAGATGGGGTCAGGACTCCTCTTCGGAGGAATCAGACCAAGCAGAGGGGGGGCCTGAGGAGATGGAGCTATCAGAGGATGAGGGTCTAGCGCCCGACACACCGGCATTTACAGGCCTATTCCACCCGGCCTTGTTCAAGTCCCTGCTCCACAAGGCTCAACTTACAACCAATCTCGGAGTGCCAGGGGATGTCAAAGCCCGGCACGACGCGCTTTTCAACTCATCAAAGCCGCAGAGGGATTTCATCCCGTGCCCTCAGCTGTTTACGGAGGTCATCCAGAACCCCTGGGGACAACCAGCTTCCCTGGCCACACCCAGCAACCTGGACAAGAAGCTCTACTGCGCAGCCCCAGAGCTAGAGGACCTCCTAACGCTCCCTACGGTCGACCAGCCTGTGGCAGCATTGTCCTCCGGTGCCTTGATCTCCACCGACCCTCTTGACTCTCTCAAGGCAGAGGAGAAGAGGATGGAGGGGTCCTTCCGAAAGGCACATCAGGCGGCGGGCTGGGCAATCAGAGCCGCGACGGCAACGTCCTTCTTCAACCGTGCGTCGCTTATTTGGCTCCGGCACCTGCAGGACAGACTACCCCCGGAGAACACCAGGCTCCAGCAGGATATAAAGAAGATAATAGCCGCCACTGAATACTCAGCCGATAGTTCATTGAACGCAGTCAAATTTGCCTCCAGGACTCTAGCCTCAACCCTTTTGGCTAGAAGACTCTTCTGGCTCCGGCCCTGGAAGGCCGATTTCAAAGCAAAATGGAAATTGGCGGCCGCGCCTTACAAAGCCCCAGAGCTCTTTGGCGCCATGCTAGAACCGTTGCTAGTGGAGGGGAAGGACAAGAGAAAGATCCTCCCATCGACTTACCGCCGCCAGGAACGCCAGTACACTCCTTACCTGCTACAACAGCCCTTTCGTGCCAGCGCGGGACCCAGGGGGTCCTCTTCTCATCGTCCCCACTATCAGGGAGGAGATAGGTTCCAGGACCGGCAGCAGTTCCGAGACCGAGGGCGAAACCAGCAGCTGAAGTGCAACTTCCATGGTGCCGGGTCGAAGCCAGCCAAACGAGGGAAATACTCCAGGCTCGCAGGCCCCATAGGGGGAAGGCTCATTCATTTCCACCAGCAATGGGCCAAATCAACCTCGGACTCCTGGGTAAGGCGTACGACTGGTTCGGGACTTTCTATCGAATTCTCTGGTCAGCCGCCCCATCAGTTTGTCTGCTGGCCAATGCCCCGCTCCACAGAACAGCGGAACTTAATGTCGCAGGAGATAGAACACCTCCTGGAAGTCAATGCCATCGAAGCAGTGCCGCACGCCCAGAGGGGCTCCGGGTTTTATTCAACCCTCTTCCTAGTACCCAAGAACTCCGGGGGCTGGAGGGGCATACTAAACTTAAAGCGGCTAAACCTGTCGGTTCAATACCACAGGTTCAAAATGCACTCCCTCAAGTCCATCCTAGCGGGGGTGAGACAGAGCGACTTGCTCCAATCGGTCGACCTCCGGGAGGCCTATCTTCACATGCCCATTCACCCGGAGCACAGGCAGTTCCTGAGATTCGAATTCGCGGGAACACATTACCAGTACCGTGCGATGCCATTCGGACTTTCGTCAGCCCCCCGCACCTTTACCAAATTGGTGGCAGTGGTAGCAGCCAGGCTTCGAACCATCCCGATCCGGTTGCTCTGCTACCTGGACGACATTCTGATCTTGTCCTCCACTCGAGAGCAGGCCACCGAAGACATGAAGAGGGTCCTGCAGGTCTTCCAGGATCACGGCTTCACCATAAACTTTGAAAAGAGTCATCTGCAGCCCACCACCAGACTACTTCATCTGGGGGCACTGATAGATTCGGCCAGCGGGCAGGTTTACCTATCGCCGGACAGAGTCCTGAGCATCCGCACTCTGATACAGCAGATCCTGTCGAAGAGGAGAGTTGCCCTGATCCATCTTTCCTGCCTACTCGGAAAGATGGTATCCTGCTTCGGCATAGTTCCATGGGCACGCAGACATTCGAGACCTCTGCAGTGGTTCTTGCTTCCATTTCAGCGGGCAGGCAGGGCCAACTCCAAACGGGCAGTACTCCTCACTCTTCAGGTCCGCCAGTCCCTCAGGTGGTGGACATCGCCTTCACTTCTCAAGGGGTCCAGTTTTCTAGAGCCGGACCGACTGATCATCACCACCGACGCAAGCCTTCGAGGGTGGGGAGCCCACCTCCACAACCTGGTGGCACAGGGACAGTGGTCCCGGCGGGAGAGTCAGTGCATCATCAACCTCCTGGAACTTCGGGTGATCAGACTGGCCCTTCGGGAGTTCCAATCAACGGTGCAAGGACATCACGTTCTGATCCTGACCGACAACAACTCAGCCAAGGCGCATGTCAACAGAGAGGGGGGCACAAAGTCCCGCACCCTGATGTGAGAGGCCGCCGATCTCTTCAGCTGGGCAGAGAGCCACCTTCTTTCGATCAGGGCGGACCACATCTCGGGGGCATCCAATGTCAGAGCAGACTGGCTCAGCAGAGAGACAATAGACCAAGCGGAATGGCAACTCCATCCACAACTGTTCCGGGAGCTCGCCTCATGCTTCGGAAGCCCGGTGGTGGATCTCTTTGCAACCCCGGCCAACGCTCAGCTTCCCCACTTTGTGTCACGCTACCCGACACCTCAGGTGGAGGACCACGATGCGTTACGCTGCAGGTGGCCCGAGGGTCTCCTGTACGCGTTTCCACCAGTGCCTCTAATCCCCCGCCTCATCCGAAAACTGATATCGGAGAAGGCCGATCTGCTCCTGGTGGCCCCGAACTGGCCCCGGTGGCCGTGGTATGCCGACCTAGTGGCACTCTGCATGGACCAACTGTGGGTGATCCCACCACGGCGGCTCGTCCTTCACCAGGGGGAGATCACACACCCAGAGCCCCAGTGGCTGCAATTAGCCATCTGGCATTTGAACGCGTCATCCTGAAAAATGACAACATACCAGATGAAGTTGTGGCCACCATCCAAGTGGCTAGAAGTCCGTCTACGACCCGCATCTACGAGGCGTCTTGGCAGGCGTTCTGTCGCTGGAGTACCCGGCAACACACCGATCCTACCTCAGCGGATATTCGTGACATCCTGCAATTTCTATAAGCTGGCCTTGACAAGGGCCTGAGCCCCGCAACCTTACGAAGGCAGACAGCTGCGCTATCGACGGTCATTGCTTGCCCCCCCGTACCAGTCACTCGCGCACCACCCGCACATTAAGGGGTTTCTACATGGGGCCACAAACCTTCGACCTCCCGCAGTGCATCATTACCCATCATGGGACTTGACTCTGGTTCTGCGGGCACTGACTGGACCCCCCTTCGAACCCCTAAACTCAGCCTCTCTCAAGTACCTCTCATTTAAGGTGACCTTCTTGCTGGCGATCACTTCGGCGAGAAGAGTCTCAGAGATAGCGGCACTTTCAGTCCACAAGGACTTATGCATATTTCGTGAATCCACGGTGACGCTGCGCCTGAACCCGGCTTTCATCCCGAAGGTCAACTCGTGGTTCCATCAGGCCCAGAAACTCATCCTACCGGATTTCTGTCCCTCACCTCGAGACGTCAGGGAGGAGAGGTGGCACACGCTGGACGTCCGATGCGCTATCCGCATCTACATCCGCCGGACCCAACCCTTCCGCCGCACCGAGGGCCTCCTGATTTCCTTTAGTCCGAGGTCCATGGGTCAGAAGGTATCAGCAGCCATGGTCAGCAGATGGATTAAAGCCTGCATTGCTATGGCCTACGATTCAAGCTCCAGGCCAGCACCGGGCAGAATCCTCCCCCACTCTACCCGCAGTGCGGCCACGTCGGCGGCCTGGGCCACTCAAGCCTCGGTAGTGGACATCTGCAGGGCAGCGACCTGGTCATCCCTCACGCCGTTCATTCGCCACTACAAGATCGATGTGTACAACTCCGCTGAGGCGTCATTTGGCCGCAGAGTACTTCAGAAAGTGGTGTCGAAGGACAACTGTGGAGACAGCCTCCCGCCCAGGGAATTTGAGCTTGGGTATATCCCATGCATGGATAGTGGGAGCAGCGCACAGGAAAATGGACGTTGTCTTACCTGAACGTCCTTTTTCTGGGCGCTGCGTACACTATCCATAACCCTCCCTCTTGGGCTGACTGCTCCCTCTGTGACTGTCTGGTTTTTTTTTAACCGGCCCTTGTTTCAAGTTGGTGTTAATAAAGTTGAGTTTGATAAAGTTACTCTTGTGGATTCCTTGTTAGCTGCGCCTTTCGTTCAGACTGGGGGATCATGGGAACAGAGGCGTGGCTTGGGGGCCGGAAAGGGGAAGAGCCTTTTGTTTCTTTCACTCAGTTGTTGCCAAATACTGAAGGATTAACCCATGCATGGATAGTGTACGCAGCGCCCAGAAAAAGGACGTTCAGGTAAGACAACATCCATTCCATTCCCCCAAAGCACTATACATCTTCATTTTCATAGCCTGAAAGGCCTTCTAAAGTTCAAAGGCACATTTCTCCTGCTTAGTATACATTTCTGCATTTCTGAGATCCCATTTGTTTAATCCCAAATTCAGAAAAAAAAATCAATTGTTGTCTAACCAACGAAAAATATTTCATTCTGAATCTCTTAGAGATGAAAAGATAATTTGATAAGGTAAAGGACATCACTATATTCAAACTTTCCCTCAAGTGTGTCAAATATACGGTAGTTAAATATTCATGGCTCTCTTTCATATCAATCAAACTGTAAGACCCTCCCAAGTCTATTTTATAAAAAGACTTGCCTTTAGAATCATTCCAGAAGATCAGAGACTAGAAGTAATCTCTGACAGTTACACAAATAGTCTGAATTTACTTTTGGAAATCTACTTACTCTGTACTTACAGAGGCAGAAAACGAATAAGACCTAATAAATTGTTTTGCAGGTTGTTGTTAGTACATTTCTTTCAACAAACCAATTCAGTAGATATAGACTATCTGGTGCAAGAACATCACCAAGATGATAGAACAATTGCTATAAGGAAAAAGGGGGAGGGGGCAAAGACAATATGCCTGCCTTTTACTTTACATAGACCTCAGAGCACTTTTTCCCCTGATAAAACAGAAGGAATGCCTGCAATGGGTTTGACAGTTATGGGCCTATTTCTAATCCATTTTAAGAACAATAGGAAGAGGTCAAATATAATTGTATAGTTACCAAGCCATCATTAGTGATAAGCTCCTAACAATATGTTAGGAGATCAGGCCAGACCATAAAATGTTTCGCACTATGGTTTCAATATGTATTGGCTGTTATGTTGTCTGAGGGGAAAGACAAATCATTGTAAAATTGCTTTGCCAATAAAATTAGTTGTTTTATGATGAGACCAATATTGAAAAATATACATCACAGCCAACTTCAGAGCAAGTTTATAACTGAGCTAACATACTGCTTTTTTACATTTCAAGTCTGAACTCCCCTTAATTGCTCTCTTCTGGCCTCTGGAAAGGGCAGCTCCCTTGTTTCTTGGATTCTCGTGCTTGGAGTGCTTACAAGCAGCATAACATTTGATTCCAAAGATACCATAGAGAAGAAATTCAAAAATCATCATTCAAGCATCACTTTAGCCTGGATAAACTTGCCCTGCCTGGATTCTCTTTACTAAAGAGGGGAGACACAGAATCTCTCTAGTCTCTCAACATTATACTCTAAAATAAGTAAAATTCTGGTCAGTCATGTGATGTCTTATTCCTGACCTTGTCTACTTCAAACAGCTAGTAGGCATGGCACTTCACAGCCAAACTTTTCCAAGAGCCAGCTAGTGTAAAATGTCCTGAATTTGCACAGTGAAGGTCATAATCCATGGTATCTCTGCATTGGTTTTGTATAGCTGAAATAGGTTCTATTTATTCTTAGATTCAGCTCCACAGGGATCTAAAGAATTGGAGAGAAAAGGGGAGTGGATGTAGATAGATATAAAACTTCCTCTTCTCCCCTCTCCTCTTCAGTGTGTCTCTGTTTTTTTGCTTTCCATCTATAGACATGCAGTGTTGGAACAACTTCTCTAAGATGTTTAGTGTACCCTGAGGAACTGGTTCATCTCACAATTCATTAGATGAACCTTCTTAAATTGATCAATTAATGATAGCTCATTTCAGCCCACCTCATTTCTCTCAAATACAATTGAATTTCCAATATTTGTGCCTGCACTCTTCACTTAATCTTGATGCAATCTGCAAATTTCTTGATTAGTTGTGGTTGTTCTTGTAGAATAACCAAAGGCAGTTTTCATTTTCTACATGCAATTGAAATAGTTACAGGAATATTAATGTCAGTGATAGATATTGTCCATTTGGCAACCCCATCTGTTAAGATTTCGGAATAAAATTGTGCTTGAACTCATTCTGTGGAAAACTCAGCTGCTCAAAGAAATGTTACACTGAATATGGAAGCCTTGGATTTGTCTGGGATCCATCATACTATCCTGAAAAGCAAAATAACATGGTTAGAGGTTCAGAAATGATAAGTGGCATAAGTGTGGTAGCTGTAGTTGGCTGCTGTGCTTGACAGAATTGCATCATTTCAATAGTGACATCTGAATGACTAACCCAGCTTGCCCTGTTTGATGGATGATGATATTTTTATCCCACTTTCTAAATATACTATATATAAAACTCAAGGTAGTGAACTTCCTTAATACTCTTGCCTTCTCTTTTCCAGAACAGCCTTGTTATATGGCTTGAACTGAGACTGGCCCAAAGTCACTCAGCTGGCTTTCATGTTTAAGGGAGGCCTGGTTTCTAGGTCAGCATCTTAACTAGGAGGCCAAAAAAGAAAAAAAGATTTCCCTTCCTTTGCCTTCCTTTCCCCTCCCCTCTCCTCTCCTCTCCTCCCCTCCCCTTTCTTTTCTCTTTTTTTCTGGAATTCAAGATATTGTGCATCAGACTCACATTTATTTATGAATTTATACCTTTCATTTAGAAATTCAAGAAACTGAACATTGCATTTCCAAACTTCGTCTATATCAACAATTCTATGAGGTAGATTGGACTGAGCCCCAAACCGCCCAGTCAGCTTCTGTGACTAAAGGTGAACTTGAATCTGGATTCTTCCATTCTAGTCCAATTCTTTAACCACAAAAACATATTGCCTGCCAATGTTATAAAAGGAACTGCTTATGTTCTGCTATTTTGGGAAAAAGAAGAGTGGATTTGTTGGAAATTGATTGTGAAGGGAATTTACCTTGCATACACCATCTTATACTCATTCCTCAAGCCAGGAAAATCTGATTCTGAAAACATGGTAATGTCATTCATTTCAAGACCATTTTCCTAAAGGTGCATGTGGCAAATTGCCTGAAACTTTGTCCCAATTTATTCACCTATGTAAGGGAAGTTAAATTGCAAGTTGGTGCATTGATTAATCTCTTGCTAGGAGGCTTTTTATGTTCTGCCTGTATTCCAAACCCTTCATTTTAGTAGAATAAACGTTCAACTAGAACAATATATTTGTTTTAGCTACTAAAAGACCACCTCTAAAGATAAAAGCCCTCTAATAGTTCTTGCAAAACAGAAATAATATGAATTTGACCTTTAATAAAAGTTAATAGTAATGCTGAGTTATTTAGCTCAATAAATCTAGAATCCAACAATATTTATATCTGTAACTACAATATCACCATACTCCTAATGATGTCATGGCATTACTGGGTATCCTCCTATGGTACTTTATAAAGTTGAGAATATAAATTGCTACTTTAACCTCTCAGTTAATGATTACTCCTGCAATTAAACTCCGAAAGTGGGATGGTTTTATTTATTTATTTCTGCAATTTTTATGGCCGCCGATCTCGGTCAATGACTGGGCAGCTTACAGTTCAAAAATATATATTACAATTAAAAAAATTAAAAACACTTTTGAAACATTAAAAAAATAAAACCAATAAAAAGACTAAAATTAAATTAAATTAAATATACAAAAGAGCAAGATACTTGTCCAGTTAGCAATATAGCCAGAAATTGGAGTCCTTTAGCAACCCAGGCTTGGAAACGGCCAGATTTTAGGTTTTAGGCTTTGGCTTTAACAGAGTTGAAGCCATTCTAATCTCTGAAGGGAGGATGTTCCATAGAGCAGGGGCTACTGTGGAAAAAGCCCATTTTCTAGTCCTTTACAACCAACACATTTTGGCTGACAGGATCTGTAGCATGCCGATTCTGTTCACCTGATTTGGAAAGAGACTCTTGAAAAAAGGTGATCCCTCAGGTACCCTGGTCCCAAGCTATGTAGAGCTTTAAAGGTAACCACCAGTACCTTTAATTGCACTTGAAACACACTGATAATCAGTGCAGCTCATGCAGGAGCAATATTACATGTGCCATATATCTAGCAACATTTACTACCATTGTGGCTGCATTCTGCACCAGGTGGAGTTTCTGAATGGTCTTCAGGGGCAGCTCCATGTAGAGCATGCTACAGTAGTCTAAATGGGAAGTTACAAGTTTGTGAGCTATTGTGAGTAGGGCCTCCCAGTCTAGGTATGGACACAACTGACACATCATCCAAAGGTCTGCAAGGCCCTCCTAACTACAGCTGCCACCTGCTCTTCAAGCAAGAGTTGCGGGTCCAGGCAGACTCCCAGATTGCACTCTGGGGTCTATCTGAGGTTGTGTAACTCCATCCAGAACCAGAGATCGAAGAACCCTGTCTCCAGGAGGTCAAAATACCCACTGCCATTCCATCTTGCTAGATTTGAGTTGTAGCCTGTTTCACCTCATCCAGTCCCCAACAGCCTCCAGACACTGACATAGAATGCCAAGGCATCACTGCAAAGGCTTGGATTGAGATATATAGCTGGGTGTCATCTGCATATTGAAGATATCTTACCTCAGGCCTCAAGTAAGTGTTAAATGGTGCTACTGTCTTCTGTTCATGCGTTGAAAAGAAAGGCATAGAATTGCTTCTCATGGTTACAGAGGCAACATGTCAAAATGAAACAAAAGAGAGAATGTACTTTGAAGAGCTGCTAGTGAGAACCTCCATAATAGTTATGGCCATATAGTCTCCTAAGGCAAAGTAATGGCTGAAGTATGATTTGCTGGTTTGGACCAAACACAGAAATGAATTTCATTCCATGCCTTTCAATTCTGATTTGTTGACTAATGAGAAGCTACAGGGTCATATTTTCAATTCTCTTTCTAAGTAAGTAAAGTTGATAGTTATCTCAATCATGGAGGAGCTCATTTTATCTAAAAGATAGAAATTTCAAATGATGCTTTATAAAATTTGCTATCCTGTAAAGCAAAATTTGCCCCACAGTGCATGCTTTTCAAAAGGAAAAGCTGATAATGATGAGAAACTAGATAAAAGTGTTCAGAAGATCTTTAAAGTAATTTAGGAACTTTACATATTCTTACAGGTAAAAGAGTCTTTTTGTGACAATGTTAAACTGTTAATCAGCAGTCATGGAAGACACAGTTAATGCTTCATGGCATCTTACTAATGTTATTTGTGAATTATATGAAACCGAAACCAATTTATGCAGAAGACGATGCCCATCGGGAACAGAACTTTCTGTTATTAATTTATGATAACATTATTTCTAAAGTAGCTATTGTCATGAGACGTAAGATTAAATAATAACAGAATTCAGTCACTTTCACAGTAATTAAAGTGCTGCTAAATATTCTTGTATTTGGAAAGATAAAAGTAGGGCAGTAATGTTATAATTACTAACCTATATTATATTACATGGAAGTAGATAAATAGGTACCATTTTGGTGGGAAAAATAATGGAACTTCATGCAGAACTACAAATCCACCTGGTGCCAGATCTACCCAAATACAAGGCGATATTAGTGGAGGAAAAAAAGCCCCGGATGTTGCTGCAGCCACTCTTGAGTGCGGAGCTAGTTTGCCTACTGTGGTATATTTCTGGATAGTGCGTGAACATGAACTGAACAGACTAGCAGACTTAGCAGCCAAACAACTACTCTGTATTAGCACTGTATTGTCCTGGTTAATGTACCATTGCCATACACTAAATAAATAAACCTATATTATATATCAAGGTCAAGAAATAAATTTCTCCTAAATTTCACACCAGAAATGCTAACACCTATTTTAATTTGTATACAATTAGCCAGCCAAGTACCTCAGTCCCATCTTTCAGAATTCCACAAAAAGATAGTGGTAGAAAGTTTCAGCAATTTTTGGGAGACAGTGCTGTGCAAGTTACTGCTGATCACTGAATTTGTTGTTAGATGAAGTGACTGAAACTGGGTCCATCACAGAAAACATCCTCTAGCCAGTTCTTGCCAGATGAACCCCTTTTGCGAAAGAAATCTGAATTCTTCAAAGAATTCTGTGATAAATTTCCTTTGGGGTAATGATCAGAAAGGGATAGAGAGAAGTGGAAAAGTCTCTTGAGTAATCTCATCTCCTTTTCTACTTGATGCCCCTGTAATCCCCCCTTGATCATAAACTAGTTTGCAATCTTTTCTAGGATTCTTTGCCTTTTGTACCATTAGGTAGTGTGTCCAAGTTTCAAATGGAAGTAATTTTCACTGATGCTCAGGGAAGAATTATAATTCAGGGATCTGGTATTCTGTACCTCTTCTCCAAAATCCTGCTAGTTAAAAGAGCGCTTAAAAGCATTGGTATTTATTTAATTATTTATATCCTTCCTTCCTTTAATATTTTTTTTTAGAAATAACTTAAGGCTGCAAACATATACAACACACATTCTTCCTCTTATTTCCACCACCACCACAATTCTGTGAAATGAGATGAGTTGGACTGAGAGAATGTGACTGGCCCAAAGTCCCCACAGCTTTCTTTCATAACTAAGGTGGGGCTACAACTTACAATCTCCTGCTTTCTAGCTAAAGCCTTAACCACTAGACCAAACTGGCTCTAGTGATAGTTAATGATCATGATATCCATTCAAAACCCAACTCTTTTAAGCATGGTTTCTGTAAAAAGATTCTAGATAACATTTTCCTTTCGTGAGTAGTGGAAGACACAAAAGGATCATCTATGCTTGTTTACTGCTGTGAGGGAAGTGTTGATTGGCAAAGTGGCACATAGTAGAGCTTGAGAAGAAAATCAGCAGGTAATGCTGGAATTCTTAAGTAAAATGAAACTGAATATAATCAACGTGTATCTTGAACTTCAAAATACAGATGTTAGCAAGGCTAACAGAGATTTTGTAGCAGGAGAAACTAATAGGAAAACAAATACAAGCGTGTCTGAAGTGGAGATATTAAAAGGAAAATCTCAAAGTAATGTAAAAAGTACAAAACAAAAAGAATTCAGATCCAAGGTTAAGAATTACAGTGGTTAGGATTAGGAGTACAGAAATCCTGGTTTGCACCCACCTTCAACCAAAAACTTCATTGAGTGACTTTATATCACTCACTCTCACTTAGCAGGATTGTAATAGAGAAATAGGAAGTTGGTGTACACCAACTTCTAATGAATGACTGCATAAAAAGGAAATAGAAGACATATGCAAGAGTTAAAATAGGCACAGGTCACAAAGAAAGAGAATATACAAATAGCTTGGAAGTGTAAAGATGTTGTCAGAAAGACTGAAACTCAGAATGAGCTGTGATTGAATACCTCTTCCAATCTGTAAATAACAAGGCAATAAGAAGAAACAGTATGGTACCTATTTAATGAAGAAGTAAAACGCTAATAGGTAACAAAGGAAAGATAGAACTGTTTAATTTCTATTTTAGTTAAATCCTCCAACAAGAGGCAATTATGAAGAGGAAGTTGTAGAATACAGATTGCAGTTTAAGATTAATAAAAAACATGGGTATGGAATACTTATTTTGTGTTCAAATCAGATCAACTGAGCCTTGATGGTACAGTGGTTTAATGCACCCTGTTATTAACACAGCTGCCTGCAATTTCTGCTGGTTCGAATCTCTCCAAGGCTCAAGGTTGACTCAGCCTTCCATCCTTTCTAAGGTAGGTGAAATGAGGACCCAGTTTGTGGGGGCAATAAGCTGACTTTGTATAAAATATACAAAAGAATGAAGGCTATTGCTTAACGCATTGTAAGCCGCCCTGAGTCTCCGGAGAAGGGCGGCATATAAATCAAATTAAAAAAAAACAAAAAAAAACTGTGTCCTAGGATACTGAAAAAAAATCCTGAAGTTCTATCCATTGACTTTCAGAAAATCTGGTACAGTGTCCAATCACTAGAGGATAGCCAATGTATAATTTGAAAGGATCTGCTCGGAAAATTCTGGAATAGATTATAAAGCAATTTATAAATAATTTGGAAATGATTACTAGGAATGTCATTTGTATAAAATAAAGTTCTGCACAACTGTGTATTTTTGTTTTCTATTCAAATCTGGTAAATTTCTTAGTACATTGTGAGACTGTAATATATATAATGTATGTTGATTTCAGCAAAGTATTTGACAAAGAACTCCATGACAGTCTGATTAGTGAGCTGATTCAGTATAGATTGAATGGTAGAGCAATTATATAGATATGCACCTGGCACTGAAGACTAGTCATCACTGGTTCTTCATTGAAACATATGGAGCTACTGAATGCCACAAAGGTACTACCAAGTTCTGTACTTTTTACAATAAAAATTCGGAAGACAAGAGTTCATATTTACAATATAAAAATGAGTGGAAAACTAATTTTTAGAAGACAGAAACAAAATGATTTTGGTATGTTAAAAGGTAGAACCCCAACCACTGTTCCAGTGGACACATCTGAAATTTGGAAAACATATCAAAGGAAGTCTCAGAAACAGCTGTTTTTGGGGATATGACTAGTAAAAAATACTTTGCAGAATCAGAGGCAATTTTAGAAATTAAGGTAATGGCTCAAATCTTCTTTCTGTTGCAGAATACTAGCGAAATGCTTGGTTAGCATTTATTTATTTATTTTTAAATTTAAAATGATCTGAACAAAGTAAACTCTGCAAACAATGGAATGCAATTTAATACAGACAAATGCAAAGACAGGAAAAAGAAATCAAATATTTAGATGTGGCCTAGGGAATGCCTGAGTAATTTATAGTACATCTGAAAAAAGATCATGAAATAGGAGCTATGAAATACTGAGTTTGAGTCTATACCATAATAGCAAATGCCATTTTAGTGTGTATCAAGAGACAGAAAGATGAGATTTTTTCCAGTGGATTTATAGGAGGGGCACATGAATGGGGGGTGGAATATTCATAGAGAATGGAAGATGCCAATGGAAACAAATAAATGGGCAAGATATTTCAAAACTTAACTGCTGGAAAATCTGGACACCTCTGAGAATTGATCAAAGATTTGATTCAGAAGGAATGACTCTCTGCTGTATTTTAATCCCTTTTTCTAACATCATCTGTTCTTTCTCAGATTGGAGAGACAACCCATTTTTGAGATTCAGAAAGCAAGTTATAGGGCTAGAATGTAATGGTAAATTGGCAGAGTGATGTGGGAAAATGCCAGTTAGAGCTGCAAATGACACCATGCATATAGACATGAAAACATGGAACTGGAAAATTGGCACTCGGAGAGCAAATACTGCTCGAATTTAGAGATACTACTCTGTCAGTCCTCTGTTGCTTCTTGTCTGGCTGTGAGTAGGGTTTGCGAATTGAGCCATGACAGGAGGGCAAAAATGGAACAGGGAGAGAGAAATGATGAAGGCAGGGTAACACCTGGATTAAAGAGTGCCTGCAGTAGTGGGAAAGAAAATGTAATATTGGCATAGGCCTGCAACAGTTAAGTCTTGTGGCCCTATCAGTAAAGGTTGAGAAACTGTTTAAAGCCAGTCTTTCCTATCCCTTCTCTCTATTCAAACTTCTTTGCAGTCTGCTCCCTAATCTCAAAACAATATTCATTTAGAGATAAAAGTCATTTATGGCCTTTCCATTTTAAAGTATTTGGAGTTGAGGTTCATTTTAGTTTTATTCCCATTCACATACTGCTGGGATTTAAACTGTTCCAGGGAAATCCAAGAAAAAATAATTTAAATCAAAAATGAATGCAGGGCAGTCTGAAGGTGGCTGAAGAATTGTTTCTATTATATAAAAAGCTGCATCATTCTTTTAGCATAGACATGATATGAGACCCAGTTTGATATAATGGTTAAAGGTTCCTGATTAGTAACCACAAGACCTTGAGTTTTAGTGGACTTCTAGTCCCACTTTTAGGCACAAAACCAGCTGGGTGACCTTGGGTCAGTCACTCTTTCTCAGTAGGAAGGCAGCCATGGAAACCACTTTCAAAATATTCCAAAGAAAATGTAGGGACTTATCCAATTATAGAGGAATCAACCCTGAATCAAAAACAGAAGATAATACCACCACAGATTAAGAGGATTGAAAAATCTACAAATTGTTCAACAAACAGTTGATTCAACAGGTCCTGGATTGAAACTTGGATCTCACTGTTCCAGTATGTTAGGGATTTTTATTGGCATTGTTTGTTCAGAATTAGGATCCTTTCTGAGAATATAGAATTCCCAGGATTAAATTGGTAAGAGTGTTTGCAGCAATGGTCATTGGCTTTAAGGTGGCAGACACAATCAACTGAAACCCTTCTGCTTTTTACATAAATGCAATGCATATGACACACATTAAAAAGAAATGCAGCTTTGTTCACCCAAAGCTTTGTTGCCCATCATTTTAAAGCCAGTGATTCTTGCTGTGGCTGTAGCTGTATAAGAAGTCAGAATCTTTACATTTCCATTGAACAGAAGGCTGGATGCAGCTGAAAAATCTCTGAATAATTTATTTTACCTATGGATCACTTTCACCAGGCAGAAACAAGTATAGTTAGACAGTAAGGTGAGCCTTGAGAAAAAGGCAGGGTGACAGAAGCAGATTGGTAGAGACAAAAGTATGGTGGAGGTAGGAACAGGAGAAGCAAGAAGAGCACTGTATTCCACAGCTCAGATGGATAGCAATGGCACTAGCACTTAGACTTATATACTGCTTTACAGTGTTTTACAGCCGTGTCTAAGTGGTTTACAGAGTCAGCATATTGCCCCCAACAATCTGGATCCTCATTTTACTGACCTTGGAAGGATGGAAGGCTGAATCAACCTTGAGCTGGTGGAAATGGATCTGCTGGCAGTCAGCAGAATTAGCCTGCAATACTGCATTCTAACAACTGTGCCATCAAGGCGCTTTAAGTATTAGCACTAAACTAAAAAGTTTAGAGAAATCCATGAAGCTGAGTTTTAATGCTGTTAGAAGCTTGACATGAGCAAGGTTAGATGCCCTCCTTCCACAAATATATTTTCAGTCTTAGTTCTTAAAAGCAAGGCACATTTTATATAATCTTAAAATAGAACAATACTTATTTGGAGATAAAACTTGTTCACAACCTTGGTTTCTAATCTTAAAGCAACAGCATTTGGAAAATTGCCCTTTGGCAGACCTGCTCTCTCTCACTCTCTCTTCCCAGAAAGAGCAAATGAGTGAAAGGCTGCAAATAGGCCTTGTTCCAAACAGTCATTAAAAAAAATGTATTGGTTTTGGGAAAAAGGACTATTCATAGTCTCTCACACAGTTTTGAGAGATTGAAAACCATGTTCCTGCATGATCATGCTGTGATCCTGCCATATTTGGTTTTGGGATGCCCCCACACTCTAGAGCAATGTTTCGCAACCTTGGCAGCTTGGCAAGATGTGTCGACTTGAACTATCAGAATTCTCCAGCCTGCTAGGCTGGAGAATTTTGGAAGTTGAAATTTACCCCTCAACATTTAAAAGTTGTCAAGATTGAGAAGCACTGCCCTGGGGAGTCCTAGATTACACCTGCACATCTTTTGAGAAGTAAGCATGAATAGGCTTTGCTATGTGCATTATTTTCAGTTGGCTACCTTAAACTTAAGGAGCCGCTTCCATTGCTCACATTGAGGAGTGATGTTTTTTTGGCTGCTACTAAAGAGTCCTACCTTTCCTCTCCTTTGTTGGTGCAGTCGTTGACTAGAATGCTATTTACATTCATATACGAACATATGCTGATAGGATTCCCATCCAGCAAAGTGGGGTTCTGTCTTCCACTTTTGTTCATCCTAAACTTAAGCCTCCTGGCCATTCCTGGTCATCTTCAACTGCTGCATAAAGCTAGTGCATCTATAGATGCAGCCCTCTAGGCAGCGATCCATATGTCAGCAAACACACATATCTGATAATGCACATACCTACTTACCGAACAATGGCTCCAGCACCCAATACCCTTGCTCAGTCCCATCACTGTATTTTATCTTAGTGAATGCTGAGTAGGACTCTTGCACACATGTCCTTAAATACAGGCCTCAAAGAAGCTCTTCATCCACTGGAGTAACATCAGGAAACATCCTGGCTAAGGAAGATTGTGCCAGCACTTATTAGGTGAGCCTTAAAAAGCAGCTTAAGAGAAGAGGTCTTTGTTTGTTTATCTAAAACAGTTCTTTGGGTAGCTAAGCGCAGATCACTTAATAACATGTTAAACATAAATACAAGTTTAAAATTATAATACCATCTGGTTGAAAAGATACCTCCATTTTAATTCCAACTTTATATCTAAGGTAGTTATTTTTTCATATTGATAGCTTGTCTGTGGAGCAACCAATAACAACTATGATGTTAAAACAGGATTGTATCAGTTATAAAAGGCATATTTCAAAAAATATGAGCCGATGACTTTAATGTTCTGAGCACAGGGATTATCACATCTGTAGAAGAAGTTTTGTTAAATTGGCTCTTTAAGAGTGCAATGGGGATGTTATGCTTTGTTATAGTAAATGCTGTGTAGAATTTTGGAACAAAGGACAAATTGAGATGCCTTGGAGTTGAATGATCCCCTGTATAATTCAGTTCCAACTGATTGAATTTTATTTAGCTTATCCTGGTATCCCATGCTGTTCATTCATTTCTACCTGCTCAGAGTGATCCCTTGAAGTGTCCCCTGCATGCTTATGGGATGTATGTCCTGCCTCCTATCCCATATCTTATGTGCAAGGCAAGGACGCAGTAGAAGAAGTGATAATAGTGCCTATTGATGGAGAAGAACAGGGTTAACTGGATTACATGATGGAACCTCCCTGCTTCACTAAGCATACTATCCGTGTTCCATCAGGTATTAATTAAGCGTGCTTATGTTTAACTTCCAAATCCAGAAACTGTCCAAACTCAGAGTGCTTCCACGATAAGAAAGGGCAAGAATTGGGGATGTAATATTTTTGGAAGGTGGAAACATAAAGAAATATTTTACTCTTGTCAGCCAAATTCTGCCTCTGGCACTAGCTGTATAGATTGCTGTTGCCTCAGCAAGTATGTCAGCATACTGATAGTGCTATAATGCCTTTCCTTTCCTCCTTCACTTGTAATTTTTGCAGTAAGAGCAGATCTGCCATCTACAAGAAATGATGCTACACAGTTCTCCTGTCTATGTCCAACTACCATATTTAGGAAACTAGTAATGCTACATGAATACAGAATGGTCTTGATCAACTGAGGCAAATATGAAGAGGAGCCCTTTCATGTTCAGAAAGTAAATAATTCCCCATGGACAGTACAGCCTTTAGAAAGGTCCCCATTCATAACCCATTCAGCATCATCAGTTATAACACTTGTAGTTGATATGGTAGAACCATGATATCTGTTTTCCTTACCATTTGCAGCCAAGAGTGTTCATGCTATCACTTTGTCATCTCTATTACTTCCATCTGTCTTTTAATTCTTTTTGCAGACTTCCCTAGTAAAATAAAAGCTTTATATGGCCACTAACTAGTGTCTATTTTCTTTCATGGGAAGAAAAATTCTGCCCTGCAAACTAGAATTCTCCCTCCCTTTCTGCCTCTCTTCATCTTTAGATTGAAAAAAGTTGCATTGGTTTTGCCCTCAGGACATAACATACAGTAGTTATTTGTGAGTGCATATGTTGGACCACAACTGTAGTACAAAAAGTAATGGCTTTGTGCCACTCACATCACAATGACACTAAAATAATACTATACTTCTAGGAGGCAATACAGAACAAATCTGAAAAATGTAAACCTAAGAATAGAGTCAAGCTGAAATTGTGTGTATATGTGTACGCACGCACACACATACTTGCTTACAGAAGTTACAAGGTTTATGATTGAAATACAGGCAATTCCATTAATAAATAATAGAGCCAATTTTCCCTTGCCATTTTGTGAAAACTTTTTCTGGGAGGACCAGAAATAAGAAGCTTAATAAAGCAATACCTATTATTTTAACTGGATCAATTTGACTCAGGATATTGAAACAATTTTTATTCCAACACTTTATTTTTCAATAAAGTAATAACATTACTACTGTGTTAAATACTAAGTACTTTACTAAATGTCTTTTAGGATTTTTGGTAAGCTTATATTGAAATATTTAAAAGATGTATATACCAGTGGTATTTCTAAAATATTGTATATGCTTTTTGTATTTTGTGCGGTGTACAAATGCACAGCAGTTGGATTTTTAAAAAATTAAGTCTGATACTTCTGCAGTATCTTATAAGCTTTTTCAATTAGATAAGATGAATGTGCTGCAACTCATCTCCTAGGGTTGTTTTGTTGTGAGAAAACAGGAGGAGGGAGAAGTGTTAGGCATGTCCACCACAGTAGTGGCCAAAATTGTGGAAACCTTTTGGGAAAAGTGTATTTTTGAGGTTTGATGGCTAATAACACCACTTTTTTTTGGAGTAGTACCATAAAATTATATATCAATGGAAAGATAATTTAATCAAGAATGTAATGCAACAAAGTTTGTTAAATTATTTGTATTCTATGAAATGTTATAGCCAAATAACCAGAAAAAGGAAGCACAACTTGCTTAGGTTGATATCGGGTAGCTTTCCTTCATCTGATTGTAGCCAATGAGCATGAATGTTTAGAGAGCCAATCAGGTGTCATCTTGTTTTGGCAATGAGCCAATCAGATCGCAGTAGGATTCAGTTATTGATGTCATGTATTGAAGCTGAGAGGAGGACATTTGTCAGTGTGTTATGTGATTGCTATCAAGTTGGTTGGGTTTTATTGTATTCTTTCATTTAGTGAGTTTGTAAAATGTAATAACATTAAAGTGACAAAGAGTTGACTGGTCGCCCAGAAAGTGATGTAAAATAGTATTATTAAGTGAACAAGGCTACAGTTATAAAGTTATAAAGAAATTAGAAGAAAAATTGGTGGAAACCTAACCAAATATGGTATTTCTAAGTTTTTGAAGAGGTATAAGGAGACTCAGTCATTACAAAACCACACTGGTAAAGGCAGGAAAAGTTGCGCAACAACAAGTGATGATAGAAGAATTAAGAGACTGTGCCTATGTGACAAAAGAAAATCATCTGGGTGTTTACAAAATGAAATGGCGCAATGCAGTGTGAAGTTGAGTGCAAGGATTGTTTGGTGCAGACTGCAGGAATTTGGCCTAAAATCTAAAATTCCACGAAAAAAGCCACTTTTATCTCTCAAATAAAGGTTGAAAAGCATTACATTCTTGATGAAATTATCTTTCCATTTATATATAATTTTATGGTACTACCAAAAAAAGTGGTGTTATTAGCCATCAGATCTCAAAAATACACTTTCCCCAAAAGGTTTCCACAATTTTGGTCAGTACTGTACTTATAAACTAATAAAGGCAGGATAAAAAACAAGTGTAATAAATTTTCCTGTTTTCTCCCCTGTGATTTTATTATTAATGCATAATGATGTTGTTAAAATATCTATTATTAAATTGAATAAGGGTGACAATAAATTTTATTTTATAACTCTCAAAATCAGAACTTCCTCTGTAAGATAGTTATTCTTATCCATACCTTTGTGGATTGATAAATCTGATGTTTACAAAATATTTGGCAGATTATGTTTTTGTAATGTTATTTTCATAAATAATCCATCTGCAATTTAAGGCTTCAAATATATCTAATGAACATATTAATAAGAGGAATAAATTGATTTTACAGAAGTTTATAATATTTAACAATTTTTAATAGGATAGTATATTATATATAAACAATTCAAGGGTATTTTAACACCAGAGTTCTTATTCATATGTAATTCAGTATATTAAAGAGATCTTCCAACAACCTGGCACAATTCCAATTCCTCTTATTCTCAAATCAAGAACACATAAAATGTAACTTGTTAGTCCATATATGGACTAACTTAACTTTCTTTCTTTACTATATGCTAAATTAATAGCTAAAACATTTAAAATTAGTAATAAATAAGACCATACCAGACCACTCAGGTTTTATTCCCTAGACAACTGTAGGAATTTTTTTGGAATTTCCACCTATCTGCCCCCGCCCTCTCTTCGCCAGTCACCTGTTTCACCTCCTTTAGTGGCCCCTGCCCTAGCCCTGCTTCCTTCCCCACCACCGCCTCTTTGTTCGGGCTGCTTACCTTCCACGGCGGCTGGTCCAGAGTCTGGAAGGCAAGATGACCGGAGTTTTCAGTGGCCCCCAGACAGCCGCTGCTGCTGGAAAGTGGCTGGCATCGAAGCCTACCTTGCTTGCATCTGATCTAAATTTGGTAATCTTATTTTCCAGTCTAATCTTCCATTTTTGTGGTACACTATTTATTTTTTTCTGTTGATTTTGCATCCCAGGTATTCAGTTATATTATAATTGCAGGTGTGCTGTACATTAGTTGGTTTGTTTCATGCAGTGAGTTGGTGCTTACACTTGATATTGCAGTATTTGCATCTTTTAATGCTTGTGCTAGCTGTTTCTTTGGCACAGGCTTCAATGCAGGAAGCCTTATTCCAGGGGTGAAATCTAAATTTGTTTGCTACCGGTTCTGTGGGCGTGGCATGGCTTGGTGGTCATGTGACTGAGTGGGCGTGACCAGTTTGACGTCATTCACGTCACTCACCATTAGAGCCAGGAGCTCCACATTCTGACACAGAACAGAAGCACATTCTGTCTTTCACAGAATGTCACAGAAGCCAGGAGCTGCACAAAAGTACATTCTGCCTTTCTGAAACCCCCAATACTTTGAGTTTCCCTCGGGCTTGACTGCCCAGGCAAACCTCGGAGCCTTCTCTTGCCCTGCTCTTCATCCTGGAGGGCTGTGCATCCCCCCCTCAGTCCTCCGTACAAACCACCCACCCCGTTTCTGCAAAGGAAGCGCCTCCCCCTTGCAGGGCAATCCAAAGAGGGGAGGGGGATGCTGCTGAAAAAGCCGCCTTCCACCTGGGCCGCCTCCTGCAGCCAAACGTGCCCAGCCTTGCTTGCCCTTTCCTCAAATGGGCTGTGCATGGGTGCTTGGAGAGAGAGAGAGAGCAACACAGCTTTCCAACCTCTGTTTGTGTGTGTGTGTGTGTGGGGGGGGGGGAAATCTGAAGCCAAGGCACCCAAACTTCTGGCAGCGGTGGGGGCAGCTTCTGAGCAGCCAGCTCCACCTGACCTACTCCCTGAGTCTCGCCATTCTCCTTGCCCCCACCTCCACCCCACTCAAGCAGCGGCTTCCCTGCTCAGCCCCAACAAGCTATGCATCTATGGTGCCCGCACCAGTATCCCGAGAAAGCAGAGAAGATCATCGCTTGCAAGCAGACAAGCAGAGGTAGCAAGCGTACGCTGTGCTGTGGGAAAAATGAGAGGTCCTGTTGTCCTGCAGAGTCTGCCGCTGCTTGAGTGGGGTGGGGTAGGGGGGCGAGGAGAACAGCGAGACTCAGGGAGTAGGTCAGGTGGAGCTGACTGACTCAGGGCTGCTCAGAAGCTGCCCACGCCACTGCCAGAAGTTTGGGTGCCTCGGCTTCAGATGACTCCCTCCTTCCTCCCTCCGTCTCTCTCTCTCACACACACACACACACACACACACACACAAAAACAGAGGTTGGAGAGCTCTTTTGCTCGCTCGCTCTCCAAACGCCCCATGCACAGCCCATTTGAGGAAAGGGCATGCACGGCTGGGCGCATTTGGCTGCAGAAGGAGGCGCAGCGCAATGGGGTTGTTTTGTTCACCGAGATGGTACTTCGGGAGGGAAGGCGGATGTCTGCAGCTGACAACTATAATGAATATGTCCACCTGCCCTCCTGAAGCACCACCGCGGCAAACAAAACAACTCCATTGCTATGGATGCATAGCTTGTCGGGGCTGAGCAGGGAAGCCGCTGCTTGAGTGGGGTGGAGGTGGGGGCAAGGAGAATGGCGAGACTCAGGGAGTAGGTCAGGTGGAGCTGGCTGCTCAGAAGCTGCCCCCACTGCTTGAAGGGGGGGGCAGTAAGCTGCTAGCTCCTTCCCCGCAACCCTCCCATGCTTGCCTGCCTTCCATGTGGACTTCTGCTTGCTTGCCTTCGCAAGCTGGCCACCGGGATGCCAGGAAGGCAGCATGGAAGGCAGGGCTGCGGGCCGTGGACCGGTTTGGGGGCGTGGCCAGCCAGCCATTGCTCCAGGTTCAGCGAACTAGCCTCAATCTCCACTACCTACTCGCCCGAGCTGGTTCGAACCGGGAGCATTTCACCCCTGCTTTATTCTGACATTTTTGTGCTGTTCCAGATGCTAAGTTATTCTTCGTTTTAGTTCTTTTACTTCTTTTGTTACAGGGTTTTGTTCTTCCTGTGGCAGAGGAGTGGGTGCCTGGTTTCTAAATGAAAACAATTGTATATCTCTTTTGGATTCTTCTACTACCAACTTTTCCTGGTTTGCCTCTACATTCTGAATTACTTCTGGCAAGGCTTTGATTTCTTTGCCCTGGGTGAACCTTTGCAGTTCTTCCAATTCTGCTTCTGTGAATACTTTATTTCTATTATAAATCGACCTTGATCTGCTAGCCTCTGTTTTGTTATTTCTGATTCTGGATGTTGTTCTTTCCAGACTGGTGCATTCTTTTCAAATATCCTCTTCTTGTTGGGCTTGCTCTGTTATAACAGATCATTATTTCTTTGTTTTCAATCACTGTATATTTGTGACAAGTTTTCTTCCAGTAGTTCTGCAACTGTTGGTCCTGATTGCTCAGCCCACAGTCCTGAGTCCTGTAGCCCATTTTTCACTAGATAACCAGGTACTCCAACATCTAGCATGGACCTTGTTAACCTGGGCGACATCCGAGCTGGTATGGCTTTCTGAAATTTACGTTTCACCATATTTTTTATGGGAGAGACACTCTTTGTCTGACTCCTCTGATGAGACCTGTCCAGTATGGTTGAACCTCTGGCATAGCTGTCATCTTCCTCAGAGCACACAAGCCCCACAACCACATCAGGGTAGTGGCTCACTGGGGGATGATGATGATTAATTTGGGGAGCGGGAGTTGGCAGATTACATTGTGTTGCTGTTTTTCTTGATCTTCTTTTGATTTCTTGCCTAGAGTTACAAATTGCAATTGAAACAATCTGTAAAGTAGTTAAATTGATTGATTGACTGCAGGATTTTTTTAGTCATTTGATTTTTTTTGTCAGTGGTGGGGAATAATCATTTTGATTCAGATCTGTTGTGATGTGCTTTGGCCAAGAGTAAGAAAAATATCATTAAAATCATAAGAATTATGCTTGTCACCTTCAGTTAAATTATATTTACAGTAACTAGGTGTTTGTAATGCAGACTTTTGAATAATCTAAAATTGGCTGAATTAGTCTAATCCCATACAGATTTGTGTCAGAGAATGCCAGGATCTGCAAATAAGTAAATAATGCTCATATAAGAGAAAATTGAATGTGAATTTATACTTCTGCAGAACACACTTTTTCATGAAGGCATTTTACTGCTAGTTGTGTTCTCATTGCTTACATTTTGCCCATGTTCCATCCTCTAGTAATGTTTGCTTTCCCTGTGTTCCCTGTATAATCTTTTAAAGGCAATAGTCTTCGGTTTTTCTTTAGTATTTGAAATAGTGATTCTTTATGGATTCTGAAAGACCACATAATTCAGAACTCAGTATTCTATAAGAAATTTGGAAGAAGAAAATTTTAATAGCATTCTTTCTGGGAATATTGTTTTGAAAAAAAATATATGATGCCCTTGAAAATCTAAAGGAATATGAGAACAAAAGCTCCTTTAGTATCTTTACCTGGATTCTAAATGCCTGTGAGGCATGTCCTGGTAAATACTAGTTCATGAAAAGGACAACTTTCATTGGAAGAATGGAAAAATCATTTTTTTAAATCCAGTTTTTACGATTTGTGCATATGCTGTTATAAATTCTTTAAAACAGGTTGGGAGTTGGGAGTTCTTTTTCAAGAAATTGAGTTGATTAGAACTACCAAAAAGATTAAATATAATTTTAAAAGAAATAACTACAAAGTTTAAAATGAAAATAGTTTTTTAATATATTTAATTGCTTACAATACTTCTGAATCTTTCCTAATTCCCAGACGGATTACAAAAGACAGTTTTGTGGTAAACAAGTGGTTGTGTAAAGAGCTATCTCCAAATCAAAGTCCGAATTGTATAATTCATATATCATACTATGCATTTTTTTTTCCTCTGTGGCTTGCAGTTGTGAGGATTCAGCCAGCTGTAGTTCATTCAAGAAGATGAAATTAAACAAACCTGAAAAAAAGTTTGAAAGAATTCTGTGCTGATTGTCAACATCTCATGAATACATATTTGAATCAACTGTTGGAATAGCTATAAGTTTTATAGCTATAGCTAACATTTACTGTCTTTTGAACTTGTATGTGGAAGGTGTCCTTTTTGTGTACAACATGATGTTTAGCCATGTTTTCATTTGGTACCTTTTTTCTAGGGATAGATTCAAGGATAGGAAAATTTAAGTGGACACCTATAATACATGTTATTTCTATAAATAATCCAGGTGAATTCTTCTAAGGTTAACTCAGTTTTATATGCTTTAGCTAGTTACAGTAAAAATGGATGGCATTTAGGCTTTCAAGAGTTTTAAAAAATGTTACTTAATAAATATTTCAATGTGCTTTACTTTATTTATATTTAAGTTCATTTAAAGGTAAATGGTTCCATATGAAAGTTAGACTTTGCCCAGGTGCCGCTTTTAGGAGAGTGGCCATTGGTACATCACTCAAGGATGTTTCTTACCCAGAACAAATTGCACATCCCTGACAATATTGTGATGGGCTTAGTTTTTCAGTCTATTTCTGTCATAAACCAATGCAAAATATATAGAATTACTGAAGAATAAGAATTTAATGTATACTATAATATTGACTGTGTATGTGTCATCAAGTCAGTGTTTGCCAACTTAGATTTTCTTCAGGACAGAAATTTGTTGCAACTTGATTCTTCATATCTTTCATTGATGCACCAATCACTACTGCAGTTGAGTTTATCTTCTGTGCTATTGTCCTCTTTTTCTTTTTTCTTACACCATTCCCAGAATTACAGACTTCTTTAGATATACCATGTTTCCCCGAAAATACGACATGTCCCGTATGGAGTGGGAGTAAATATATGCCCTCCCCCGAAAATAAGCCCCAGTGAAGGGTTGGGTGTGGGCAGCACAGAAGGTATCCCTTCTCTTCCTCAGTCAGCTAATAGCAACTGGGCTCCTTAATGGCAACCCATGGATCAGCTGAGCTGATCGGAAGCTGCCCCAGTATTCTTGGCACTTGCCAGCCTCCCATCCATCCATCCATCCCCCTCACCTGAAAACTCCTGCCCCACTCGCAAGAGAGCAGCTGTCCACCACTTGGTGCGCACCCAGTGGACACTCTCCCCTCTGGCCAGGTAGAGTGCCATTCTCAGATCGAGCGGTATTCCAGGATCACAATGTGGTGAAGCCGGTGAGCACCAGGTCCTTGAGGAGTCCGCGCCCCTGCCATCACAGCACTGAGGATGGCTTCCTCTGCAGCTTCCAAACCCTGGCTGGAAGTTGCTGGAAGCGGAGAAGAGGCCAGTTGGGCCAGCCGCCTGCTGCCAAGTCTTTGAGAGCCGGGGCAGAGAGTCTTCTGGCAGCCAGGGCAGAGAGGCGGTGAAGGGTGAAGGGAGCCTTAGCCCTGCATGGGGATCCATGCCGCCGCCATCCCAGCACTGAGGATGGCTTCGTCTGTGGCTTCCAAACCCTGGCTGGAAGTGCAGAAAAGGCCGGTCAGGCCAGCTACCTGCTGCCGAGTCTTCCGGGAGCCGGGGCAGCTGCATGGACCTGGAACCATAGAGCAGGAAGTCCGCTCTATGGTTCCAGACAGTTTACAGACTGTCCAGTCTGACCACCAGTGTCAGATTGGACAGGGGAAACCTATATCTTTATAGATTCAAAATCATATTATGGAAACTGATTGGATTTCTTCTCCATTCGCTTAACTTTGAACTTGCACTTGAGCAAGAACTTGCACTTGAGCCATCCTCAGTCAGCCCCTGGTCATGACTTTCTGTTATAGCTGGTCTTCTATCTCCAAGTGCCAATAATACAGTGAACTTAATATGTGTATACTCCTGTCTGGTGATGTCCATGTATATAGGTTCTCTTTTGATTGTTGGAATAGTCTTAGCAATGGATGATTTATTGTATTGGCAGAAATAAATTGTTCTGCTTTGTTTTGTTTCCTAGATACTAAAGTCCAACTATACTTTCCCCTTTAATATTTTCAATTTAGTCATGCCAGTTTCCAGCAACACATCCTGCTTGCATGTTCTGTCAATTTCATATTGAAATTGACCATAAAACTTTTCAACCTTCTCTTTCTGCATCAGGAATTGGAGCAAAAACCTGGATAAGCATTGTATTTACTTGCGCTTCTCACTAAAGTGATCATCCACTTCCAGCATCTATATAGATTTTTGCTTTATCTGGGCAGCTGGAATGACCTTCATGCCTTAGGTCACAGGTGTCAAATTCGATCGAGTCACATGACATCACATGATATATTGTGACTTTTTTGCTTTTGTGGAACCAGGGTTTAAAAATATAAAATAAATTAAATTAAATGCATTATTTAAAAATGCATAATAAACACTAACAGGAAAGAGTTGAAATATAGGTGTCAGTGCAAATGTTACTTCTAAGCATATTGGTATACATTGGTATAGCACCTGTGATCAGATTCTGAAATGGTTTACAGCATGAATACAATTAATACATAAATACAAAATTAAATCAAGATATTACTTGAACTTAATGTCTAGTTTTACAGGTAGTTCTCGACTTATGGCTACAATTGAGCTCCAAATTTCATTGCTAAGCAAGACAATTAAGTTAATTTTGTCCCGTTTTCTGACCTTTCTTGCCACAATTGTTAGTGAATCATTGCAATTGTTAAATTAGTAACATGGTTGTTAAGTGAATCTTGTTTCCCCATTAAATTTGCTTGTCAGAAGGTCACAAAAGGTGACCATGTAACCCCAGGACACTGCATCATAAATATATGTCAGTTGGCAAGCACCCAAATTTTGATCACATGACTATTGGGATGCTGCAATGGTTGTGTGAAAAGCGGCCATAAGTCACTTTTTTCAGTGCCATTGTAACTTAAAACAATCACTAAACAAATGGTTGTAAATTGAGGGCTACCTGTATTTAGTAATTCATTATTAATCACCATTTTTTTCTCCAGGCAGCCAATTCCATATATATGTTTATCCTTACATTTAAATTAATAAAATCTAGTGAATTTCTTAGGTTAAAAGAAAGATTCATTCAGTTTTTCACTAGGCTTTATATCAACTGAAGAATTTGGGACTCATCAGGCCCAATATGGATTGTCAATTCAGGTTTCTAACGGCAAAGAAATAGCCTAATAGTTTACACAAAGACTATTCAGAGTCTTCAGATTTTTATTAATGATGGATGATAGCATATATACTGGTAGAAAGAATTGTGAGATGATATTTAACAAGCACTATTAGAAGACATTAATTAGAGAGAAACTCTGAAAGACATGGTTAAAGGAATTTGTGTTACAACTCTATAAAGTATAAAAAAAATTGAGACTTCTTAAGTAGGATATATTATTTCGTGAACAGATAAATATTAGATTAAGTTAATGAAAGTCTAGAACAAATGAATCTAACATGAACCCAAAGTGGATGAATCTGATATAGAAAACATAAACAAACTGGACCAATCTATGTAATTCTTAGCTTTAGTAGTAAAGATGTCTTTGCGATCAACTCTTGGTGATTGCATTCATTCAGTTTTCATATGTCAGCTCTCCAAACTAGATCAAACCTGGAAACCAAAGACATGCAAGGTGTAATGCTACTTTTATTGTAAGGTTATGGTAACAGAATTTTGCAAGTTAGAATATGCCTCCCCCTCCCTCTTTAAGTCTTCAGAAGAACTAGGGAGCATTATAGCAATAGCAATAGCACCTAGACTTATATACTGCTTCACAGTGCTATACAACCCTCTCTAAGCCGTTTACAGAGTCAGCATATTGCCCCCAACAATCTGGGTCCTCATTTTACCGACCTCAGAAGGATAGAAGGCTGAGCCAACCTTGAGCCTGGTGAGACTTGAAATGCTGGTAGCCAGCAGTCAGCAGAAGTAGCCTGCAGTACTGTATTATGTCTGAGATGTTTTCTCAATTTTCATTTGTGCCCTGGGCTCATATTTCTTTTAACTAATTGTTGTTCTGGTTGCAGCTCTTCCTCTTGTTCCTTAAGGTTATTCCTTCTTCCCATTACATCTTGGCCTTGCCATGGATATCATTTGCCCTTGCTTTCTTTAGAGTCTAGCAAATAGTCCCAGAATTGCCACTCAATTGCTGATGAGGTCTGACCTTACTTGGCATTTATGGTCAAATTGATGCTATTTTGTAAACACTTTTGTTATTCTGGGCCAAACTACAAATTACAATTTTCTATGGAGAATGTACATAATAATAGCATTATTTGATATTGTTGCCCAAAATAATAGCTAGGCTTATTTATATTGAAAAAATAAACAATGTGCATGAAACAGTCAGATAATATGCAGAAAAGTTAAGGAATTCTCTTAGTCCTCTTTTGTTCTCCACTGCAAATATAGCTTCTAAAAAAAAGCTCAGTAGAAAACTCATAGAATTGCTCATTATCTTTTGTTTTGTCTTCAATTCTGATATGTGTAATTAATTTGTCTCCTTATTGTATTACATAAAGTTTTCTCATAATACTTTCTGACATATTACATGCAAACAGTATCTGCATAATTGGTAGTAGATGGGAGAAAAGTTCTCTCTTGACTGTATCCTTCCTGTATCTGGCAGGCCTTCAATTTCATATTTTCTTTCAACCTGCCATATTTTTAGAGCAGACTGAGGTTTTAGAAAATAGCAGAAGTACTCCAAGATAGGTGAGTTGAGTTTCCACTCGACCTCCTGCAAGCTTTTACTTTTGAAAATTAAACCTACTCCTAATTATAGTACAAAATGTGTATTAATTAGCATGCAGTTAAGGTATAAAATGCATATAAGCACCTCAATAAAGGAATACTGTGTAGCTAATACACACTCATCTCTCAAATCTGTTTCTATTTCTTTTTGGTTATAATTTATATTATCTTTTGATTCATCGCCTAGAGCCAATGTATGGTGAGAGGGGCTGCTATAAAAAAGTAAACCAATAAATTAGAAATTTATTCATTTTATTAATTTTATTTTCTTGCCTTTGAATATCAGAAGAGAAAAGAGAAAATTTCACAGTAATTAGCTACTAAGGCTACTTGATCTAGAGCTTCATAGTCTAATTTGCAGTGGTTACTCTAGAAATAGCCTAATTCAATCTAGAGAGCCATAGAAGCTGTGATCATACAAAACCCAGAACCATGGGACTATTATTCCTTAAATCAATCAGAATTGACTGGCTTTGACCAATACACTAAACCATTAACTGGGTTTCTAAGTCATAGTGGTTGTGTTTAGATAAGACACTGAGTTACAAACAGTTTATTCTATGGCTTAGTGTGAATCTAGTCAAAGAAAGGTTGAGCTCTGATTCAAACAGGAGAAAAGACAGATGGCTGGAGTTTGTTTTCAGCAGATTGGACTAGCTTTACGTGGTGCCAGAATATGCCAAATGTTGTAGAATTTGGCACAGGAGAATGAGGAACACTCATGCCAAATATCAGTCAGATAAGTTAGGGAAATATTGTGCAAAAGAAAGAATAGTAAAGAAACTCAATTCTTCTTCCTAAATGTAATGAAGCTGATTGACAAGCAAAATTTAAGACTTTATTTTATAGTGAATCAGCTTATAGTGAATCAATAAATTAATCTAGTTTAGCTAACTAGCTAATTGAAAGCAGGTCATCACATTTCAGGCAACAAATTAGGCAATAAGGCAAACAATAAAAACACAAAGGTTTACTCCACACCACCAGGACCTCTTAAGAAGCTTTGACTAAGGCCATTAAACACATTGAGAACTTTTGTGGAAAAGGACAAGCATTAGAATTATTCTTAGAGTTTTTTGTGAAACTTTGAAATACTTGTGGACTTTGGTATAGATTCATTTATGGGGCAGAAAATATTATTTGTAGTGGTACTAGCTTAGCACTAGTTGTAGATTTCCCTCCCTATCGTATTGTAGGAAGTTCCTTGTAGTTCCTTGCACTAGGCAAAGGAACAAATAGGACAATATCAGTGTAGAAATGCTGAACAAAAGGAAGGATTAGTAAATTGTGACTGAGGATAAGTGATGTGCTGTATCAATATAGACTCTTTAGGAGGTCTCAATGCATGGGAATGTCCTATGGTCATCCAGTGTATATTTGAGATAGATTATTGCTTTCTATTCAAGGCAATATAATTAACTACTTAAAATATATTTCCACGGTAGTCCCAAAGGTGCTTTTTCAAGAGGCAACTGAACTTTCTGGTTTTTCTTGAAGACATTTTGCTTCTCATCCAAGAAGCTTCTTGGATGAGAAGTGAAACATCTCATCCAAGCACCTTTGGGACAACCATGATCTAGATGACTGAGAATCTTCATAGATAATTCCATGGTAGTTTCAGTATGTCAAATTCCCTCATGTTCTCTCCAGTAACTCCAATGGATAAAAGAGTTTACATTGATATAGGGTGCAGGGAGAAGTAGGAAATGGAATGTTCTGTCCCTCAGCCTTTCAAAATGACCTTGAAGTCAAAATAAAAGACCAACAAACTGAAATAAACAGATTTTAGTAAAATTAGAGTACTGAAAAGATGGATAGCATGGCAGAAGAAGCTAATGAAAAATTTACCTCAAAATGGGCAAGAAAGGAGATTTCCAAAAAGGGTAGTCTCAAACATACCCAGTAAGGAAAACAATGGAAGAAGTCAGTAGGGCTGTACAAAAATAAATAAATGAAAAGGAATGTTTCCAGCAATCTGTGAAGATGGCAAATACTAACAGTCAACAAAGAAAATATTCTTACTTTGACCTATTACTGCAATAACAGGCAATTATGAAGAAAAGGCTGAAGGAGCATTTCAGTTTAAAAATGGTAAAGCAATACTCAGGAAATATTTATTTGGAGTTCAAATTTCCAGGATTAAATCAATTGCATTTTAAGAAAGTAAAAAAAAAATAATAATTCCCGATGTTAGAGGTTAGCTATACCCATTTCCCCTCCAGAAATCCTGGAAAACAGTAGGGCCAGACAAACTGAATGAAAGTGCATATTATATGAAATCTGTGATTTGATACTATTGCTGGAAAGATTGTATAACAGATGATAAAGCCATCTGTAAATATCTTTAAAACAATGCTATGATTAGTAGAAATTGTTTTGTACTGCCAATTATATACAGAGCCAACTTTTTATACAAACTCAAGGTTTTTTTTTTTGCAGTTGTATATTCCTAATAGCAGTAACAAACACATTGCAAAATACAAATGTTCTGTTTAGTGAATGAAAACAAAAAAGCTTACTGTTCAGATAATCCAGAGATACAAAACACCAGTTCAGGAACAAGCCAAATGTGGTCAGTTCCCAGTTCTAATTTCATTTAAGTAGGAAGGAATCCAGAGCAGCACAGAAAGAGGGCTGCAGGTGGATTGGTGAAACACTTGAGTGCCACAAAGAAATAGATTGCAGCCTCCTTCATGCATCCCTTTTTACCAGATGGATTAATTTGCTTCCCCCCACCCCCAAGTAATTCAAATTAATTTCTGATGCACTGCTGGGCTAGAAAAGTTGCCTAGCTCATGCTTTGGATCAGCTGAGTTCCCTGTCTCCTCTGCACTTATTAAGTATGGTCAGGTTAAAGTTCAGAAGCTCTTCAGCTTCTGAATCTGACTACTCCAATTGATTCCTAAAAGACACTGACATGTTTTCTAAAGAAAAAGTTCTTCCCAAATGAACTGGAAAAAAATGATATTTTTTTACTAGGTCTGTTGACACCTGATGTCTAGCCAATAAATTCTGTAGGATTAAAGGACAGTAGATTCAGGCCAGGGTGAAATGCTGAATTTTGAATTAATATTAAGAGTTACCAGAAAAAGAAAAATACCACAATCCATATCTCTTCAGTGTGCTACATTAGGGAGCTGTTGTAGTCCTCTTTATTTTAATGTAAGAGGCAAGAAAGATTGATACAATAATATAAACTACATAGCTTGGTAAGTTATTTTATCTTAGAGCAGGGGTGGGCAAATATGGCCCCTTTATTACCTGTGGACTTCAACTCCAAGAATTCCTGAGCCAGCTTGGCTGTCTCAGGAATTCTGGGAGTTGAAGTCCACAGGTTGTAAAAGGGCCACAGTTGCCCACCCCTGTCTTAGAGGATGGGTGGAGGAATTTGTTACACATAAATTTTCTCAGTTGGCTACATAATCCTTCCTACATAGGTATTTATTATAGATACAAACGGGAAAGGGAATTCCACCATTAACTCCTCACTAGTCTTTTGTGGTACCAATACAGGAAATTATGGAAATACCTTAATTTCAAAAAATCCATTTGACAGGAAAAAAGACTTATTACATTCTGATTAGTGAATTAATTCCTAACCATCTGGGTCCTCGTTTTACCAACCTTGGAAGGATTGAACCAGTCAGGATCAAACTGCCGGCAGTCAGCAGAATTAGTCTGCTGTATTGCATTCTAGCCACTGCACCATCCTGACTCAAGTCGTTTGACTCAGTATCACAGCAAGCAATAATTAATGCATTGCTCAACCAAGGTGTAAACACTGCTTACATAAACTTACTACAATCAATATATGAAAAAATAATGGCGACAATTTGCCTTTACGATTTTAAAGTGGAAATCAACATAGAATGAGGTGTACAAAAAGGTAATATAATATCACCTATCCTTTTCTCAACTTTCCTTAAGAAGTTGCCTTAAGGAAGCATTTTGCAAACTAGACTGGGCAAAAGATGGAATAAAAATCAATGGTGCCTATTTAAATCATTTAAGATTTGCAGATGGTGTTCTCTTCCCACAAGACCCAAAAGAGCTACAAAGACACATTCAAGATCTGCACAAACCAGGAGAACCATTTGACTTAAAAATAAAGCTGGAAAAGAGCCAGATTATGTTTAATAAATTCACCAAAGAAAGAAATTTTTTTATATCTGGAGACGAACTATACGTAGTAGACCATCCCATATACCTTGACCAACAGATGTCAGTGGAAGATGATACAATAAAGGAAATTGAATGACATGCTAAATGTAGTTGGCAGCCATTCGGCAAGCTAAGCATAATTTTCAAGAGCAACCTCCCGTATGCCTGAAGAGAAAAGTTTTCGATCAGTGTGTGCTGCTTGCTCTAACATATGCCAGTGAAACATGGACACTAACCTCTCAATTGATACAAAAGCTACAAGTGGCCCAAAGAGTCGTGGAAAGATACATGTTCAATATTGCAAGAGAAGATAGAAAGATCTGCACATGAATTAGAGAACAAATGAAAATATATGGTATCATCAAGACAGTAAAAGAATGGAAATGGAAATGGGGCTGGTCACGTAGCAAGAAGAACTGATGGCAGGTGGACCAAGGCAGTCATAGAATGGATCTCACTTAATAATAAGCATCCACGAAAGAGACCAAAAACAAAATGGATCAATGACATCAGCAAGTATTGCAGGCCCAATTGACAAAAGAAAGCTCAGGACCATATTGGTTGGAAACATGCAGAAGAGGCCTTCATCCTGCACTGAATATGGCTAAAATGTTGATAATGATACGTCCTGGAAAATGTGGCCAGTCACAAAATACCAGTATCCTTAATTAACCTTTTCTTTTCGTTGGCATTTGAGCATATTTCCAAGTAAATACAGAAGCCCCCAAACTATGTACGATATTGTTTTTCTAAGTGTGGTTCTTAGGGTCTTTGCAGACCTCAAGGTACTTATAGAAACAAAGTTGATGGTTAAGCTATACTGTGTTTAAAATTAATTTTTTTAAGTAAAAGAATATAAACAAAGTAAGCTCAGAAATTAACTGTAAACAATAGAATAGCACTTAATTTAAATAAATGCTAAATTCTACTGTTAGCAAAAGAAATCAAACACATAGATACAGTATGGAGAATGTGTTCTCGAATCCAATACATGTGGAGAAAATTCTGAATTGGGATTTGATCAGAAACTGAAATTCTAATAGTAATAGTAATGTGATAGGATTCCAAAAGAGCAAATGCAGTGATAAATTTTATTTATCATATATTCCAAACCCCACTCTGATTATTATTTCTAATTCTGGCACACTTTCATGAAAATGTATATGCACACATTCAGAGAAATATCTATCTCTTTATAAAGAAAGATTGAAGGAACTTGGAAAATTTAGTTTGAAAAGTGAAGCTAAGGGTTATACTACAGGATTGTTCAAATTCTTGAAAGAATATCACACAGAAGAAGGTCATGGCTTGCCAGGTCAAGAAAAAATTACAGAAGGTAGTTTTCAATGAATGTAAGGAAAAATGTCTTAATGTAAGGGCCGTGTGATAGTGAAAACAACTACCTTCACTTGGGGTGTTCAAGCAGAGATAGACATCTATTGAAATTCTTCAATTTAGACTTGCACTAACTAGAAACTTGGATTTGATGGTTTAAATGAATCCTTCATGAAGATACCACCTGTATTTAAGGTTTCTCCAGTGTGGTTGACCCATAGTTAATAGAAATAGATGTTTCTAAACTGCAGTATTTTCTCCATAAAACAGGTCCCTTATTTCTTGTTTCAAACTGCCAAATAAAGGATTTTTGTCATCTTTTGTTCCAAGAGCTTGAGAAACTTGGAAAAATCAAGAACAAGTCAAATGAATAGTTTATACATTCATACATTTGCTATAATCTAAGGGCTTTTAAAGGAGTAAAAGCTTAATCAGTTTTTCACTCAATCTGTTTTTGATTATAAATGAAATTGGTGAAAACACATGTTTATCAGTCAAACCAATTTCTGGCTAGGTGGTGTTTTTTAAGGAACGAGAAGTTTCCCAAAAGTTTTGCTATCTAAATGACCCTGTTCTCCTTTGTGATACCAGCTTTTGTCAGATTTAACATACAAATCTATTTTCTAGCCATCTAATTTCTCTCAGAACCTATTCTTCAAGATTAAAAATGGTTGGGGTATGGCAGATATAAGCAGAAAACATGAGCAAAACTCCATTCTGCAAAAAGGAAAACTGATGCAACATGACAAATAATTTCTCAGAGCACTGGAGCACTGTATTACTATTATCCATCCATACAGCTACCTTATTCCCCGGGTCTTAGGAAGGCCTTCCTCTTGAAATTGAAAACCATGTGCATTTTCTGAGTATTTCAGGATAGGTGTTCACCATTGGAGATACTTGCAATTGTAAATATCTATATGTGGTAAAAAAAGAGCAAAATCAAGGTTGCAGTTCCTATTATAATAGTATGTATCTTGATAGTGTTTTGTCATCATCTGCCACTTGCTACCCTGTACAAGAAGAGTAGCATCATCTACTGGCATTTACTAGCATCTTACAGCATCTGTGCTCCCCACTACTTTAAAATTGAACAGTAGAAGATCTGTTTACTTCTTGGTTCAAAGGTGATATTTTTCCATCTGGGGATGGGATAATAGTTAGTAGATTAGAGGAATCTTCTAATAGTCAGGGGACAGTTTCATTCTGGGGTGGGGGCATGCAGCCTTTTCCCCATCCATTTCAAGCAGTGTTTGTGATGTTTTGGGAACTGAGAGCAAAAGGCTAGTAGGATTGTGCATGGTCCGTATGGTTCTTAAATCATGGCAGGGATCTCAAATTCCACAAATTCCGATTAGGTTTTTTTTTCCCCCTGCCAAGCATCCTACTTTAGAAGAGTTGGAACCAGAAGGGCAGCTATTGGGCAGATATATGTGTCAGTTCCTGGTGTTTTGTCTTGCTCATGAATTTACTGGCTGTTACAGTTGCAATTTTCTCTTGGTTTGTTTGCAAAATACAAGATTGCAGATAAAATATTTGTGAATCAATAAATGTCGTAATGCTTGCAAATTCTTCTTAATGAGAACATGGAATATGAAGGTGGGCAGGAAACTGGTTGTTCTGCCTTCCTCACCTGGAGTAAATATTTTGGATGTTGTGTGAACATACCCAAAAATACTCTTGAAAGAATTTGGGTACCAATTAATTTTGCAAAACCTAGGGTCCAGAGATGGGGGAAATATATAAATAGCACCTCGCCATAAATGCAAAAGTAGCCATTCAACTATTAAGTCTCACTAACAAGAACTCAAAGAATCTAAATAATAGAAACATTTTCTTTCAAATGATTTCAAATAAAATCAGTGTACCATAAAAGGTACCATTAGGAAAGGAGGAAGGTATAGAAAAGAGAAGCTCCAAACTCCTCTGTCTGTTAACAGGTGCTTTTGACAGAACTGAAATAATTTGGAAGGGAGTAGGATAAGAATTGTCCACTGTCCAGCTTCTCTGTGTGAAATTATTTCCTTTGGCCACAAATTCGAACTTTGGTCTGAAAAAGAAATAATCTTTCTTGCTCCATTATGTTTCTTTCTGATCTAGCTTTTGACTCACCCAAGAGCTGTCTATGGCTCAGCCCTGACAGGAGCAGTAATAAAGACACAGTGTGTTGTTTATTACTTCAATGAATAGTTTAGAGAAAAAGGCAGGTGTTTGGGGAGTGCCTTTGCCAACCATTTGTTTTTGTTTGCCATAATTAGGCATCCCATTATATTCATGCCGCATTTTAAGATTGCTATGCATGGTATGTTCTCTATTGCACTGCAAGATGAAAATTGATCACCAATCAATACTCTGTAATGATTTAATGCTCACCACAGTAAAAGCTGGTTGGTGGAAATTAGGGGTGTGTGTGTGTGTGTGTGTGTGTGTGTGTGTGTGTGGTTTCCAGTCTAATCTTCTTGAAAAGAAGTCACAGTTATGTGAAAATGAGACAACATGGAATGTATTTGGCTAGGAATACTAACTTCATTCAGGCTGAAATAAATTTAGCAGATCTGAAATATTTATGGTTGAGATTTTCTAAATTCTAAAATTTCACTTCAATTGGAAGTGAATGGAGGAAAATGTGAACTTTGTGGCACCCCAAAGTGAATAACTGCTTGGATGATCTCTCCTCTTCCAGTACCACTGACTGATACTGACCCGGAGAAATACTGTGCAGCACAGTGTCCCCAACTCCAAATCCTCCCAGTTGCACTAAGAATAATTTTGAATCTTAATTTCCCAAAACAGAAATTTTGGTCTTTTTGGTTTTTGTTTTCTACTTTTTTTAGCATTCAGTTTCACAAAATTATTCTTCCTGTTGAAGTGACCTCTAGAAATAATTGTAATTACAATTGTCTAAAGATTGACAATTCATAAAGCATGCCATGTTTAAGCTGTTTAAAAAAAAAAAAAGATTGCCATCTCATAGCTGAAATGAGCAACTAAGCAGAATATCACTAAACCTCTTCAATACGGAGGATCGGTTCAATGTGGAACCGAATGCAAGTTTAGTCTTCATAGATATTTTTATCATTATTGATTAAAGGTATTTTCTTATGTGAGGCACAATTTAAAACCACACTACAAATCACAGAGAATGGTGAAATTCAATCAATATGTATTTACCCAGCTGTGTAATCAAAAGAAAATGTACACAAGGGAAAGCTAATTAAAACATTTCTCTCTCTTATCATATGTAATCTGGTAGACACCCATCTTGGTGAATTCCCAGGGATGGTAGAACAGACTGGATTTCTTCTTCCTCTAATTAGAAAAAAAAAAGGGGGGGGTAGCCAAGTTCTAAAGTGAGAAAAACTGAACTTGAAAAAAGAGGCCTAGTTTTCATAGATATTTGAGCAGCTGCCAAATGTCAGGAATTCTGAAATTGGAAAAACAAAGGAATAAGTTGATAGGTGTTCCCTGTATGTGCCCAGAGAGGTTTTAAAAGTTTTTATTTTATACCTTATTCAGTTCATCTCGTTTTCAAGAACAGTCCCACCATGTATGTACAAATAACAAGGTGCTGGAAGGCAATGGAACGAGCACCAAGGCTACGTTTCATTTCTCCAGGAGGGGGCATAACTGGCAAAATATAGTCTTGTCATCCGTAATGATAGATAGATAAAACTCTCACAATGGAATTTTTTCCCCCTGATAGTATCCCACAATAACATTATATAATTAGACGTTAGTATTATTTAGTCACACTTTGGCCAAAATATATTCCTGAATATTAGTTTTAAAATACCAACGTGTCTCTGCCTTTGTGTCAGATTATTGTTACAGAGTTAAAAAGAAACTGAATTTTTCTGAACAAACAATTCAAGCCAAACAACAGGCTTCCTTATATCATCTTAGACCTCTGTTTTCCAGAAAACCTCATTTGTAAGTTTCCTGTTAATTCAAGCCAATATAATTTGGCTACTGCTTCGTTATTTGTGGGGTTTTTTCCAATTAAAAAAGAAATCAAGGTACTTATCTATAACACTCCCATAGTCTACTAAGGAAATTGAATGATACATCTTGATATTAATAAGTCATTCAATAAAGTACCTTATGGAATTTTGATTAAGATGCTACTCAAGGGTGGGCTGGGTGGCAAGACTATTAATCAAAAGTATTTTTGTGAGTCCAGAATAGAGTATTTTCCAGTTTTTCCAGCTGTGGAATATGGTAGCTTTTTTTTAAAAAAAATCTTAAGATACCTGATTAAGTGTCAAAGTACCAGTAATAGGAAATTGGCAATAAATTGAAACTTGAGCTTTTTGTAATTTATTCATATGAATTTAATTACAGCTCCAGAACCACCATCCCCCCCCCCCAATATATTTATTTGTTTCTGTATTGTCTGCAATTGTACTAGTTTGTAGCCAATCATCCATATCTGGGGGAAAAATGCATAAATGTGTATTGCATAAATGTGTACTTGAACTAGTCAAAAACAATATAAATATAATACTCATATGCTGAAGGTTATATACTTAGGATGGATGTGACAGTTTAATATTATAAAGGTGAAAATATGCAGGAAAATCACCAACTGGGATGTCACTTAGAATACATCCCTGATTTAGGAATGCTGATGGTTTGATGCACAAAAACACTGCATGCCGCATAATAATATAGATAGAAGCAATGAATTAATATAGTGAAATTAAACTTCTTTTCCATAGTGAATTCTTGGCTGAAGCCACTCAAGCACCCTTCTCCCTCCTCCTGGCTACCTGCCTGCCTTTACAAACACGATTCTCTCGTATGTTCATATAGACTTACAGATAGCCTCACTCATCAGAAGAAGTTTCACTTTAAAGGAAGTTTGAAGACAGGCAGGGAATAAACTTCTGTGCATGGGCACATGGCAGGGGAAACACTGTAAGACAACCCCTGCATGGAGTACTTGCAAATTCTGGTGATGTAGCAAGTGAGAAAGGAAGAGCAGCATCAAGGCAGGAGTCCATTTAAAAAAATCCCGAATGATTTTGACTTCAGAAACTTTTTATTTTCTCTAAAGTATATAAAAAATAGGCCATTGAGGTTTTCTTCTTTTTATAATTTTTCCTAACATCCCATTCACACCCAACTCTTCTATCTCTAAACATATTTATCTTCCTTGAAATGTGTATTATATTCTCTCATGGGATAACACCTGTACTATTTTGCAGCATTAGCAATTATGGCAATGATGATGTCAGTTTGCATAAAAATAGATGCTACAGTTTGCTATACATGGTTTAATTTATCTTTGGACAAATCCAAATGGATTATAGCATTATATATTATAATAAATAAAGTAGTTATTTTTATACACACTCAAAATAAGATCAGTAAATATTTCTAAACTGATATAATACGAGGAGTTATCACTCGGGAGTATAACAGCTAGTGGAAAAGATCTCTAAATACCTACTAGAATTTTTAAAATGAGTCTTAGAAAGCCTTAGAAATTCTACATCACAGGGGGAAATTAGTGTTCATTAATGTTGAATAAAGTTCTTTTTAAATCTGAAAATGTGGAAGGTCCTTTTAATCCATCTTGTTCATCCATAAACGATCCAGCAGGAACCATCTGGGCCTTCATATACTGAGAGATTTTTGCGCAGATGCTTCTAATCCTTAATCATCTGATTCAACACTTTTGTGGCTTGATCAACTTAAAAAGAAGTGATATCATATTTGTCTGTTAATCCTTGTATAATAGAGGCCAAGAGTCAAATATAGTTCATTGATTGCATGCATTCAATGGAAGACTGAATTTATTTCTTAATTCTGAATTTTATTCAGTCAACTATTCCATCAGTTTATTGAGGTGTAAAAGGTGCATGTAACAGCAGAAATTCCAAGTAAAAGAACAATTTACTAGGGAATCAGATAGATCTGTTTGGCCTAGTATTCAGCCACTAACAGTTTGAATGAGGACCATTATACTGAAATTTGACTGCCATTAAGGTTCTAGTACATTCCCAAGCTAGCATCCGCCACTGGTATTCCATAGCCAAGAAGACTGTGCAGTTGTATGGTTATGTATCTCTGTCATTATCAGGAGTCAGGGACTTATTTATATTTGTATTTGATATTCCATCCCAAGAATATGACAAAAAGGTTCCATTATTAAAATAATTGAGTAAAGCAAATATCCAACTCAAAATCAGGGAGGGTAACATTGCATTATTTACAATTGGTGGTACAGTTTAAGCATATAAAATAATATTAAGGAGCATACCACTTACTGAACATTACTTCAGTCAAAGGAAGCTGTAACTATTTAATTGGACTCTACATACTTCTGTTCACATTATAATGGAAATAGAATCCCAGTCATGGTGGATGACCCAAAATAAAAGTTCTTGGGAGAAGTGAGCTTTCTACCAAAAGAGCTGGAATAATCTAGAAACAATTAGAGCATTTTCTAACCTCTGGAGCATATATAGCTCTGATCTAGAGGATATAGGAATTAATGTTGGAAGGATTGGTTACCTTATTCCCTCAACATCCCATAGTAAATGATATCTCTCTTTCTGGTAAGCACCCCACCAATGCCTATTGTGTAATCTAATATAGACACTATTAATTACAAAATTTTTGGGAAGGGAGAAAAAAAATCTGCTTTGTCAAAACATTTTAAGGGAGGGATGAGTGAAAAGATTATGCCAAATGACATAATTTTAAATTATTTGTGAATTTCAGAGGAGAACATTCCACAGAACAGGTGCCACCTCAGAGAAGGTCCATCTGTTAATAATTGTGGCAAGACAAAGAGCAGATACCGATACTTTATGGAGTACAGGGCCTTGCTATATGACTTCTCCTAAGAGGAAAACATATTTATCTCTGCTGCAAAAGAAGCAGCTGCACCAAAAACAGGAAGCAGAGCTACTCTTAAATTCAGCCTCAGCTGGAATCAGAGAGAGTCAAGAAAGAGGGAGAAATACAATAGACAAAGCAACAATAACTGCACAGTCAGCATATCAATAGAGTTCAATTTTTTTTCAGTTAGAGCCCCAACAGAATCAACTGCCTGGGAAATGTTTAAAAAAAAAATAGCAGCAGTCTCACCTATAGTTCTCTCAGTAGATGACCAAGTTGAATGTAGCACACTTGAAGGGAGAATCCATATAATTTTCCAAACTATCAACATAGAAGGAATGTATGAAGTATGTGCGTTTATTACAACATAATGTCAGTAAAGTTTGTGCACAAGTGCATGCAGCATTTATGAATCTTGCTTTCAAATATTACTGAGCTTCAGAACTGACAATCAGTTTTTACCAGATTGTTATGTGCACTGATCACAATTATTTCTTGTTAAAAAAAAAAGTAGAATAACAGCTAACTGGAAACTGAAAATGAGAGAGAATGAGTGTGGTTGCAAAGAAAACAGTTTTTAGGCTGCGTCATCAGAAATATGTCAATGTACTTGTCTTCCGTGGTTAGACACCATATATTATTTTAAAAAAAGATTAAGCAAAAGTGGAACAGGTTCAGAGAAGGGGGACCAGGATGACCAGGGGAACTAGAAATATATCTCTATGAAGAGAGATTGAAAGAGATAATTGGCTTTTGAGAAAAACTAACTGAGCAGGGATATAATAGCATTCTTCAAATACCCCAAAGGATGTCACATAGAAGAAAGTCAAGACCTCTTGTTTCTTGTTCCAAAGTGTAGGACATAGAATGGCTTATTTTAAGTTACAAGAGGAGCAGTTCAACAGTGGAATCAATTACCCAGACAGATGGTGCACTACCCTTCATTAGTTGTGTTCAAGGAAAGACTAGAGAGTTGTCTGTGGGAAAATTCCTGCATCAAGCAGGGGATTGGCCTAAATGGTCCCCTACAGCTTAGTGATCCATCATTCTTTCATATCTCCAGCTCTTCCTTCCACCTGCCCTGTGTTCAGAAAAGGAGTCTAGGAATAGTTTACAATTTCTATAAGGTGCTGTACAGGAGAAGGTATAATGTAATATTATTAGGACTGCTATCTCCAGATGTTAAAGACAGATACTGTAGTTCAATTCAAGTAGTAAAATTCAGAGACCAAGGAGAGATACATAAGAGTTATTTCAGGATGTGAAAGAGGCAAAACAGGAATAGATACTTATGTTCCTAAATTTTGAGCTGAGCCTTTTGATTTCATTGCTAGAAATATTCACTAAATTTAGAAGAATTGGGCTATTTAATTATTGGTGAAATTAGGGGCTCAAGTTTTCTTTTTAAACAGTTTGAACCCTCTCAGAGAGAATCAAATCTTCTGGAATTCACACTGATTTGAAGTTTACCAGGTACTTCAGGATAACACATTTATTAATCTTTCCTGGAGTTACACATTTCATTCTCCTACTTGATGGGAAGGGCAATCAGGCATGGGTTAACCCTGTCTGTCAACCATTAGGACCGAGTCTGCTGATTTCCTAAGTCCCACCTCTTCCTGTAGCTCCCCAGTTTTTTGACTCGGTCTGGCCTGGACAGACGTGTCTTTTTTTGCTGCAGGTTTTAACCTTAGGCTTTCTAATTATTTCAGACTCAATTTCCCTAACATCGGAAGAACTGAAGAGCTGTTTATTGCCAATGTGAAGGGCCTTTGCCTGAGTCCGCTGAGGGCTGCGTGGCAGCATTGGACTGCTGGCCAGCAGTTCCGTCGGGGCAGCACTCACCAGCTTGCTCTGACATGCTAGCCCTGAGGATCCCCGCTTGCACTACATCGGCAGCAGGCAAGGGCTGCTGCATTTTTAGAGCATTTGCTCAGCAACTATTTTGGTGCGAAGCCTCATTCCACGCCAGGATTAATCGCGTTTACGCCGGATGGCTAGTGATTTGCGGCTTTAGCAGCGGCTATTTATTATTCCCCACATTTCTGCTGCAACCAGCTGGAAGCACTTTGGACCGCAGTAATATCACCTGAGCGGCACAGTGAGTAGCGGGTTGCAGATCCACCCGCAGAGATTGAGCACTTTGGGGAGTTTTGTTATAGCTGCTAGCGCACATGAGCATTCAAAATGGTGGACGCCATTTTAACTAAACCATCCCGTGATGTGGCTGACAAGGGGAGAAAGCGCCATGTGAGTGATCCCGGGGAGGGCACTTCAGGCTCGCAGCACCATAGAAAAAAGGCAACGGTGCAGAAGCCCCCTGCTCCTCCCCATACCAGGGCCTCCAAAGCATCCAAGGATGAGGAGAGATGACATAAAGCCCTTGAGCAGGCCATTCAAAAGGCACAACAGGGAGCAAATAAGGAGGTAAGACCTCATTCCAGAACAGGCCCTTCCCCTCATTTATCAGCTACTTCTTCCCCTTCGGGGCAGCCTTAAGCCATACAGGGGCCTTCATCTACATCCTTGTCTCCGGATGTTCCTGACCAGAGAGGGACCTCTCAACCCACGGATGCGGTGTTGTTTGAATCTAGGCCCTGTGAGCGGGTTCCTCATTCTCCTGGTGGCCCTTTGGCTCTTCTCTGCAGCCCAACTGCCACTTTTATGCCCACCGCCGCAGGACTTAGGCAGGACGAACAACAGATTCCTCCCGCCATGGCGAATTTGATTTCTGAGGCCATCTGGCAGAACATTGCCCAGAGCCTTCATCAGAGGGCATCTTCGGAGGTGTCAGAATACATTAGCCACCTCAGTCACTCTCAGAGGTCTCACCAGTTAGATGAATTAACGGGGGATCATGAGCTGGCTGATTCCACAGGTTCCACCAGTCAAGCTTCACTTTCCGGTGAGGAGCCTCCATTCGATCCGGAGCTTTCTGATGATAAGGGCCTTGAGCCGGACCAGCCCTCATTTGTTGGTCTTTTTATTTATTTATTATTATTGTATTATTATTTTATTTATATTTATATTTATATTTATATTTATATTTATATTTATATTTATATTTATATTTATATTTATTGGTTCAATTTATATACCGCTCTTCTCCGGAGACTCAGAGCGGCTTACAATGCATTAAGCAATAACCTTCATACTTTTGTATATACCTGCTTAGTAGGGCTTTCGGGCCCGTGCAAGCGGTATTCTTTTTTATACAAAATCAGCTTATTGCCCCCACAAACCGGGTCCTCATTTTACCTACCTCGAAAGGATGGAAGACTGAGTCAACCTTGAGCCTGGTGAGATTTGAACTTGCAGTAATTGCAGGCAGCTGGTGTTATTTAACAGTAGTTTAGTCTGCTGCGTCACCAAGGCTCTTTTAGGCCTCAGATGTTCTGTTCCTTGTTATTCAAGGCTCAAACAACTACTAGGTTGGGATGCCCCTCCTCAGTGGCAGAATCTGTCTCTACAGCAGTTGATCCCACTTCTTCTTTGATTGTGGAACCTACGGTGCAGACAGAAACCGTTCCAGTGCCCAAATTATTTTCAGATGTAGTTCAGAGGCAATGGGCCTTTCCCAGCTCTGGTCTCCTCCCTAACGGCCAAGACAAATGTCTTTATAATATGGCTTCGAATTTCTCTAACCTTTTACAGGTTCCCACAGTTGACGCACCGGTTGTTGCACTTTCTTCCTCACATCTGACTGGACCTTCGGAGGAATCCTTACGTCTGGAGGACAAGAGAGCGGAGAGAGCTCTAATCAAAGGACACCAGGCGTCCACCTGGTCAGTTCGGGCTGCCTCTGCAGCTTCATTTTTCAATAGAGCATCCATCCTCTGGCTGAAGAAATTGCAAGAAAGAATTATTTTCACCGATTTGAGATCCCATCAAGATATCAACACAATACTGGCAGCAGTGGAATTCTCGGCGGACGCTACACTCAACGCTGCCAGATTTGTTGCTAAATCCATCAGTTCATCGGTCACCTCGAGAAGACTTCTATGGCTCCGACATTGGCAGGCCGATGCCAGAAATAAATGGCACCTTGCTTCATTTCCCTACTCGGGAGACAAATTGTTTGGGGCCCCACTGGAACTTCTCCTGGAAACCAAGGATTGGCATAAGATTTTACCATCTGTTTCCAGACAGGCCAAATTTAGACAGCGGGTTATTTTTCACCTCAGTCCTTTTGAGGCTCAGACAGTGGGTATTACCAGCAACGCTCTCAATGTTCCTTTCCATCCAGAGGTGGTCAACATCAGGATGCCAGGTTAGACAAGGTTCCAGATTCCCTCCCAAGAGACCGTTTCGGGGCAGGAGAAGCTGTCCCTTCTGAAGGTCTCAATAATCCGCCTCCCAACTCCCACATTGGGGGATGTCTGGCATTCTACGCCAGTCAATGGGACTCTACCATCTCAGATGCTTAGATCAGGGAAACTATCAGGTCGGGTCTCTCTTGAATTTCGCTCCACTCCCCCGAGGCTTGTTCGCTGCCCTATCTACCAGAACACGACCAAATGTGTACAGTTGGAATCAGCCATACAACACCTTTTGAAAATTAAGGCCATACAGCTGGTTCCACGGGAACAACATAGGCAGGGGTTTTATTCCTGCTTATTCCTGGTACAGAAGGCCTCGGGGGGCTAGAGGGCAATTCTTGATCTGAAATCCTTAAACCGGTACATTATTTATCACTCAAAATCCAATCCCTTCAGACTATCTTGTTGACTGTTCAGAAAGGCAATTTTCTTTTGTCAGTTGATCTGATGGAGGCTTATCTCCATGTCCCCATCCTCCCTGCCCCCCACAAATTCCTCTGCTTCTTTTATAATGGGAAGCATTATCACTATCGGGTTTTGCCCTTTGGACTTTCTTCTGCCCCCAGGATGTTTACAAAGATTATGGCAGTCCTGATTGGCTCCCCATTAGAATCCAATTCTATTTGGATGATATTCTCATCCTATCACAATCACAGTCCCTAGCTCAACAGGGCTTACGCACCTCCATTCAGGTTTTGCAGGATCACGGTTTTTCAATTAACTGGTCCAAGAGTCATTAAATGCCCTCCATCAGGCTCAAGCATCTTGGGGCCATGATTGATACAGTCAGTTCGGAGGTTTCTCTAATGCAGGACCGCCAGTCCAGTCTCATGGACCTGGCAGGCCATTTCCTGAGACAGCGTTCAGCTTCCCTGCTGGGATTGTCCCGCCTGCTCGGGAAGATGGTCTCTTCCTTTGGCATTATACCTTGGTCTCGTCTTCACAGCAGGGAGTTGCAGTGGTTCCTCCTCCTGTTCCAAAGGGCTCATCCTTGTCCAGAATACAGATTCCTCCTGTGGTCCTCAAGTCCCTTCTCTGATGGACTTCCCCTGCCATAGTCAAGGGCAGCAGGTTCTGGGAGCCTCATCGTTTAGTCCTCACGACCGATGCCAGTCTGTTCGGTTGGGGTCCCCTTCTAGGTTCCCACATGGCTCAGAGTCAGTGGTCTCAGCTGGATCTGAGACACAATATCAATTGGTTGGAGCTCCGGGCCATCTACCTGGCCCTCCTGAGCTTCAGGGACCTGGTTTCAGGTCAGGACATCCTAGTCCTGACCTGAATGTCTCAGCCAAGGCACATGTAAACAGACTAGTCAGGACTTGTTCGGAGGCCCTCTTGCAAGAGGCCCTTCGTTTGGGACTTTGGGCGGAAACACACTTTGCCTCAATATAAGCTGCACACATATCAGGAGCAGCGAATGTTCGAGCCAACTCCCTCAGCCAGACTCCGGTCGACCAGGTGGAATGGAGCCTACATCCCCTCTTATTCAAAGAATTGACAACCCATTTCAGCATCCCCTCAGTCGATCTATTCACTTCCCGGGACAATCATCAGACTCCACAGTTCTACTCCAGATTCCCCACTCCGGGGGTGGAGGCTGTGGACGCTTTACGCACCCCATGGCCTCCCGGTCTTCTGCTTTATGCCTTCTCTCCATTGCCGTTGATCTCCAGGGTCATCAGGAAGCTCCTAGAGGAGAGAGTGGAACTGATTTTCCTAGCTCCTCATTGGCCTTGGTGGCCTTGGTTTACAGCCTTGGTGTCTCTTTTGGTGGCTCGGCCCTGGAGGATTCCCAATGACAGGATCTCCCTTCTCCAGGGGGCTCTGGTTCACCCGGAACCCCAGTGGTACCAACTAACCGCCTGGAGATTGAGTGGCGTCTCCTGATCGGTGCCCATGTCTCTTCCAGGGTCATTCCCACCATTCAGGCTTCCTGCCGGGCATCCACTATCTGCATCTTATGAGGCAACATGGAAAGCCTTCTCCTCCTGGTGTAAGAGACACAAGCTAAATCCTACATCAGTTTCCATAACACAAATTTTAGATTTTCAACAAGATGGCTTTCAGAAGGGTCTCGCCCCCAACACACTTAGACAGCAGGTAGCAGCCATTTCTTCTATATTGACGTGTGTTTCATCGGACTCAATTTCCAAGGACCCACTAATTCGGAATTTTTTGAGGGGCACTACTAATCTTCGTCCACCAGTGGTCCACTGGTTTCCGACATGGGACTTAACAAGGTATTGTCTGCGCTGACTAAGGCTCCCTTTGAGCCCTTGCGTGAAGTCAATCTCAGGTTTCTCTATTTCAAAGTAACCTTCCTTGTTGCCATCACTTCTGCCTGCCATATCTCGGAGATGGCTGCATTATCCATTCGTCACGACCTCTGCATCTTCCACACCAACAGAATCATACTATGGTTGGATCCTACCTTTGTTCCGAAGGTCAACTTCACCTTTCACAGGTCACAAGAGCTCGTGCTACCCAATTTCTGTTCCTCTCCTCCTCATCGGCTAGAGACAGTCTGGCATACACTGGACATCCGCAGGGCTCTAAAAATATATATTTCCCATACGTCCTCCTCACGGACGGAAGTCCTATTTGTTTCATTTCAACCGGCGTCCATGGTTCCAAACTGACGGCTACAGTCTTGGGGCGGTGGATCAGGGCCACCATTTCCACCGCCTATGAGGTTCAGGCCTTGCCTGTTCCTCGGAACATCACGGCTCACTCTACAAGGAGTGCGGCCACTTCTGCGGCCTGGTCCACGCAGGCCTCCTTGGAAGAAGTTTGCCAAGCGGCCACTTGGGCCTTCCCGATACCTTTTATCTGACATTATTGGTTGGACTCCTACTCTTCGGCAGCTGCTGCCTTCAGCAGGAGAGTGCTGCAGGGAGTCCATTTGGAAGGTGATTCATGGATCCAGCCTTCTCCCTCCCTATAGGACATTGAGCTTTGGTATGTCCCATGCCTGACTGCCGAGTAAGAGAATGGGCACTGTTCTTACCTGATACACCCTTTTTCTGATAGGGGGGAATGGTAGTCAGCCCCACCCTGTTCTGGTCAGGGCGGGAGGCTTCTAATTTTCTTTGCTTCTTATTAGACACGTCAGTCTGCATCACCGTCCTTGCCAAAAAACTGGAGAGCTACAGGAAGAAGCGGGACTTAGGAAATCAGCAGACTCGGTCTAATGGTTGACATACAGGGTTAACCCATGCCTGACTGCCGTTCCCCCCTATCAGAGAAAGGGCGTATCAGGTAAGAACAACACCCATTTTAATGTCTATGAAAGTTTGCTTTGAATTTTCTTCTTACTTTACAATTGCAGTTACAATTGCATGAAAGGTAAAGGTTTCCCCTGTCCAGTTGTGTCTGACTCTGGGGGCAGTGCTCATCTCTGTTTCTTAGCTAAAGGAGCTACCTTTATCCAAAGATGTTTTCCATGGTCATGTGGCCAGCATGAGGCTCACAGAATGTTGTTACCTTCCCATTGAGGTATTTATCTACTCGCATTTGCATACTTTTAACCTGCTAGGTGTGCAGGAGCCAGGGAAAGATGGGAACTCACCCCATCACTCAGCACTCATGCCTTAAACCCAGGCTGTCAGTTTTCCAGCTGACAAGCTCAGCATCTTTAACTGTTGAGCCATCACACCCCCTTGCATGACTGAAAACTACACCTCAATTGGAATAAGCTTAGATACCTTCTGGATGTGCAATGCCCTCTACATGGGGCTGCCCTTGGGGTGCACCCGGAGGCTCCAGCTGGTCCAGAATGCAGCCACGCGGGTTGTTATGGGAGCTTCCCGTTACTCGCGTGTAACACCTCTCCTGCGCGAGCTGCTCTGGCTGCCGGTGGCACTTCGGATCCGCTTCAAGGTGCTGGTACTTACCTATAAAGCCCTTCATGGCATGGGCCCGGGGTACTTGCAAGACCACCTCCTACTGGCCTCCCACCGCCCAGTGCGCTCACATAGGACTGCCCTCCTCCGGGTGCCGTCGGCCAGACAATGTCGGCCGGCAGCCCCCAGGATGAGGGCATTCTCTGTGGTCGCACCGACCCTCTGGAATGGGTTACCCACCGGGCTCCGGATGGCCCCCTACCTCCGTACTTTCCGCGCCGACCTGAAGACATGGCTTTTTCAGCAAATTCCCTGATCTGCTGTGAGGTTTTAATTGTCGGGGGATTTTAAATTGGCTTGTTTTAGCATTATTTTATGGTTATGTTGTTTCTATTCTGTGAGCCGCCCCGAGTCCTACGGGAGAAGGGCGGCATATAAATTTGATAAAATAAATAAATTAGTAGAATGTCTCACTTCCCTTGTTTTTGTTTGTTTGTTTGCTCTTCAGGACTGTCAGTTATCAGTATTGTCTGTGTTATATAATCTAGGAATTCTTATTAATGAGAAGCTTTCTTTAAAGCCTTTCATCAATGAATCTACTAGAAGTTTATAATTTTTTCCTTTTAAATATTCAGAACATTTCTTCGTATCTTATTTTAGAAATGGTTAAATACATAGTTCAAACATTGGTGGGACCATGCCTATAGAGTAGAGTAGAGTAGAGTAGAGTAGAGTAGAGTAGAGTAGAGTAGAATAGAATAGAATAGAATAGAATAGAATAGAATAGAATAGAATAGAATAGAATTTTTTATTGGCCAAGTGTGATTGGACACACAAGGAATTTGTCTTGGTGCATACTATAGATCACTATAGTAATAGCCTGACAGGCTTTTATTTTGCTTCTCACCCACTGGTTCATATCCAGAACAGTTCTGTGGTCCTGGATTTCTCCAAATACAGCCACACCTTTCTTTTAATTAATAGCTATATATTGGTTGGACCTTCATTATTGGCTTCAGTATACAGAAAACCTAGTTTTCTGGAAAAAATGATTATAATTTATGTTTCTGTATGCACTTAGCTTGATTTTGCAATCAAGGTCAACTGGTTTTTTTTCCCTGTATTAAATTAGACACTTCATGTTTTACGGTGCTTTTCAATTTCGCTCTGGAATAAATTCCCCTTTGAATTACATCTCGTAATTCAAAGTTAGTTACTAAGTACTACTAATTAAGTTACAACTTAGTTTACAGGATGTTTATGAAGCTAGAAAAACTCATCTCACTACAGATTTATACTACATATTTTATACTAAAGTTTTGATGATATTAGGACTTTTGTTCTGATATTACATTTTATTAGGAAATCTATTAATTATTGGATTTTTGTTGTTGTATTGGTTTATCTTGTATATAATTGGTTGTGGTATTGATTGATATTAATATAATTTTAATAGTAAGTCAACCCCAAAACTTACTTCAATGGTAATTTTTCTTATGACCTCATGTAGAAAACAGAGCCATAGTCAAAATAGTCAAAATGGGATAAAACCAACTATTGTCACATCTGATCAGCTCAAATATTTAATCTGCTCAGAGGAGGTTGCAGTAGACATACCATCAGTGATGGGTTGTGGCGGCAGCGGGAGGCTCAGCCCACGTGCCCACGAACGAACCAGTAGCAACGGGTTTTGAAACCCGCCCCTGACTAGGATTAATTATACAAAGGCATTCTTCACAAGTTGCCTCCTGTAAATAGCTGAAAATCAGAGAGAGCTTTCTGATAATAAATCTGGTTGTTCAAGAGAAGACAAAATTCCCTCCATAACAGGGTGAACTCCATTGTTAAGTCCAGTTTCCTCTTTAACTGTATTATTTTTGTTTTCTCCAAATTGTTTTTATTTATTTTTTCTTTCTCATCTAGTCAACTATTGAATTTAGGCAGCATTCAAGACACTGATCTGTATCAGGGGATTTTGATGATTAGGGCAATAGGTGCCATAATCACATCTTGCTGACTACTAACAATACTGTCATCCTTACTTTAGAAAGCCAGGTGTTACCCTAGCAATTTCATCTAGATGTTAAACCTCATGGGGACAACTTCAAATTCAGTGGGACACTTAGGACAATTATCAGAGTTGAAGAAAATTTTTCTAGCACCATTTTCTAGAAATGAAGGCTTGGAACTACCCTTAATGCCAACGGGGCAGAATCCTCCCAGAAAATTAAAAAGGATGCCATGGCCAGTGACATGGACATCTGCCAATAGCTCCAGAGGAACTAATAGGTTTTTAAAAAAATAAATAAATAAATCCAGTTTTGATAACATATCCCAGGTAAGAACTCAATTGGTATAGATCCAGAAAATCAGCATCAGTAAGAAGAAACTAGAACTATGTGATCACTCTTTTCTCAACAAAACTATATTGCAAAGAGAATATTTGAATCTGGTGTATAATTGTAAAGATCTCCTGAGTCAAGGGATAATTTTCATTAGTAAAGGCCTTATTTCTGCCTTTACTGTTATGGTATGGAGGAATATGATTTCTTGCAAGCAGGCATTGATCCCATTTTCTAACCGTCTGATATTCATCCAAACCCAGCAGCATGTCCTGGAAATTGGCAATAGAGCATCTGGTCAGCAAAATAAAATTCCTATAGACCAGCCATTTAATCTGCTCTAGCACACAGTAAACTGGTCAACAAAGATGGGAGGTATGAACTCCCTCCTCTTCTGTCTGCCAAATCTCCATGATGCACATGAGGTCAGCATTTCATCCAGAATTAAATCCTGAATAAGGAATTATTTATGCTTCAAATAGATGTTTTAGCTTGCAAAAAAAGTGGGGGGGGGGAGTAAGTGGGTGGTTGAGGGGAGAGCTGTTTTCTGTTGAAACCAAGAACAAATAGGAACCAAGAGGTTGAAAGCAAAATATAGATTCAGGCTGAATATTAGAAGGAATTTCCTGATAATGAAAAGCTGTTAAATAATGGAACAATTTGAGGTGGACTCCCCCTTACTGGAATTTTCTCAAACAGAATGGAACTGTCAAGATAATTTATTGGATACTTAGAGAAACAGGGAACTGGACTGTTTTTGAATGTGGCATTCAAGAGTACAGCTTTCTAGGTTGGAGATGCTTCCACCATTGTGAACTTGACTTGCTTATTAGAATACTCTCTGAAAGGAAGGCCAGTCAGTGACTGTCTTCCTTTTCCTGTAGTCGGCAGGTGCATGTCAGGCATGAAAGGCAAGGTCCACATGTGAATCCCCAAATAAACTGATTTATTGCTAAAAACTTACAGCACAGGAATCTTCTCAACTAATGGGTTAGCATTTGCTTGGAGTTAAATAATGGTCCATGGAATTCAAGGGTAGGGTGGGGTGGGGTGAGGTGAGCTTAGTCCACTTATGGCTACACAGGGATTCTAGTCTGATCTTTCTTTTAACCCAATCCTCCAGGTTTTGCCACTTTTTCTCCTATAGTGCATGCTCCCACTGTATTTCTCATGGCCGCTAACCCTTAAGTGTTTGCTTTAAAATCATATTCTATTTTCTCTCCAGGCTTCTTAATGCATCCTTTAATAACAAAATACAATCCAAATACATTCCTGCCTTTTCACTTCTTGTTATCTACATAAACAACAAACAAACAAACAAAAACAAGGAATTGGAAGAGATAAAATGAGATACTCCTGTAGGAAACTAATAGTTATGAAAAAGCTGTAGTTTTACAGCACTTACTAGACAGCAAAGACAATCCAGAGTTTCTTGTTACATAGCTGTTGAAAATACAACCGTTTTTTCTCTATTGTTTTTTTCTCTCTATGGGTAAAAAGTGTTTGGAAGTATGCTTACCTAGATAAAGTAAAAGCAGACAGACATAATTTTAGAATAGTGTGTTAATATGGAGGCTATAACTATTATGGAATTAAAAAAATAAGATGGAAGTGAAATACTATATAATGTAAAAGGAAGACTTAGCTTCTTGTCTTGTCAGCCTAGATTCTGAATCCTGAAATCTGTTCTGGAGATATCCTAATCCTCCCCACCTCCCCCCCACCCCCGCTCATAAAAGTATGCACTGACATTTTGATGTGTTTGGCTTTATATGCACCCATGTATGTATACATGCTAGAAGTCATTCTCCCTTCTCCTACAAAAGGTAGACCCAGGACAACCTCCACAATTAATAATTTCTATTTAAAAATAATTCCCTGAAAAATAATAATCTTCATTTGTAACATTTATATACTTGCATCCTTACTGGCATATAGTCTTCTTTCTTCCTTTTACACTCAAACCACTTCCTCATAAGAACACAGAAGCAAAAATGCATGTATTCTCCTCTCCCCTTCCAACAGAAAAAGCCCAAAAAGGAGAAATTGAATTGAAATGAGCTAAATAGAAGGATTGACTTCCCTGAAAAGGAAGGAAAAAGAAAGGGGGAGAATGGATGAAGTTAAAAGGAGAGAAAGAAGTAACTGGGCAGTGCAGGAAGATGAAAAGAGAGAAACCGGGTTTGAGTAAGACAAAAAGGATTAACTAGGTAGACAAAAAGCCTTCTCAAGGGACAACATATAATTGATAGGCTAATTTTCATCCATTACTAGCATCTTTACCTCTTGCTCTCTTTACTTTCAATAGCTGTTAATTTTATTAGACAATATAAGATGTCCCTTTTCTCAATTCTCAAACTACTTCTTTGCACTGGGAAACCGTGGGGGAAGGAAGGAGATAGAGTGCTATGCAAATTAATAATTCTTAATAAATTAAGAAGCAAACATGAAGGTCCGTCACATAAAGCAAGATTCTGAGAGGACCAAACAGACAAAAAGATGACAGAGGGCTTACTGGTTAAATGTAAGAATGGCTTTCTTGGATCTTTGTCCGTAGTAGCAGCATGCAAATCTCTGGTCACCCCCACCTCTAGTAACCATTCATTGCCTCTCTATTTCTTCTAGCTCTGTGAGAAGCTGGATTCTTCTGGTCTTAAAGTGCCCCTAAAATGCAGCACCCATGAATCTGGGTCCTGGATATTTAATTAATTAATTGAATTTATATGCCTCCCTCACTATCCAAAGTGACTCTGGGAAGAAGAATACGACCAAAGGAAGCTAGCAGGCCCAAGGCATAAGGAGAAGGATACTTGGAAAGATTTCTATGGGGATGATACAGGAATGCTATGGAACTATAATATATGAGGGAGTCAAAAGTTTTTGGTTGTCCAACATATCCTTTGCAATATTGTACATCATATGCTGATCAGGCTTTAGCAGCTTGCCTAGCCACCAGCTTCTCTCTCTTTTTTTTTCTTCTGAAAAAGACCAAAGTATTTTAGGAAAGTAGTACTGACAGTCCTAGGGGGTCTGGCTAAATTTCAAGGCATTAACATTTTATAGCTATAGGCTGTAATTGAGTTTTACAGTTTGTGAATGCCGTAGGATAAATTTTCATGTGCTCTGCTCCCACTATCCATGCATGGGTTAATCCTCCAGTGCTTGGCAAACAACTGAGTGAAAACAAAAGGCTTTTGTTCCCCTTTCCGGCTCCCAAGCCACGCCTCTGGTCCCATGATCCCCCAGTCTTCACTCAGTTGCTGGCAAACACTGTAGTGATTTTGGGAGCTCCACAGTTTCTGAAGGTATTGTAGATCTGTGGGGACTTTCTCCCTTTCCTCTTTCTCTCTTTCTTTAAGTTTATTTAGGCTTTCCCTTTCCTTAGGGCGTCTAGGCTTTTTAGTTAATTTTGATTAGTTTGTTTTTTCCGTGGCTCCTTTACAGTTGCAATTGGCTGCAACGTTACCAGCGGAAGGGGGGGAGCGGAGCTCAGCCGCCCACACTGCTCGTTCGGGGGGGCGGATTTTCAAACGGCTGCTCTCTCTTCGCCTTTACTGCTGCTGCCAGGATCACGCTCCTCCAGCTGACCAGCGGGCTCTCCATTCGGAGCTCCTCGCCCGCTCATCCAACGCGCGCCACTTTCATCCCGGAACCAAGCGGTTTGCGCGCTCATCAGCTGGGCGGCGGATCGGGAGGCTCAGGCCACGTGGCGCCGACCCGTAACGCTCAGTCCTGAGCCGCGCCTCACCGGAGCGTCCTACGAGGGCGCGAAGAGGAGAGAGAGAGTGCTGAAAGCCTCAGCAGCCTCCCCCTGCACTACAGAACCCCCACTGCAGGGGAAAAGCGCGGTGTTTGGTCGGACCCTCGGGCCGCCATTGTGAGTCCGCTGCCGGAGTCTGGCACAGTGGGTCAGCGCACCACGTGCCAGCGCCATTTTGGCAGACCTTCGGGCCGCCATATTTGGAAAAGAATTCAAGCCTGTGTCTCCCCCCACCAGCAGGGAGCCGGCTATAGACCACCACACCCACCACTCCACCTCTGGAAGGGCAATCAGCGGGGGAGAGGCCAGCGCAGCCCGAGCGCTCTTGGGAGGATTACTGCTCGACCTGACCGGTACAGAGCAAGGAGCCTGCCTGAACAGCCACAGCCTACAGCCATGTCTCGCCCCCCCCCCCCGTCTTCAGATATGGAGCTGGAGCTAACCCCCCCTCGCAAAAGCTCAAAAGGGGGGAAAAAGAAATCCAAAAAGAGGCATGAGAGCTCAACCAGCAGGGCTGCATCAGAAGGCTGCCTACCCATCCGGGATAGGGGGCACAATGCGCTGGAGCGACAGTGGGAGATGGCTCACAAGGCGGCTGCTGGAACCTCTTCCAGAGAGCCTGGGTCCTTGGAACCAGCACAAGTCATCCCAAGGGAGACAGAGCTGGGAATTACATCTCTGGCCGACATTGCAGTAACTCCAAGAACCCCAGATGTGCCCAGGCTGGACCGCATTACCTCCCATCTCGAGATAGGCCCAGGGGCCAGTCCGGAGCCTTCAATGTCTCCATCACCAGCACAGCCCATTCGCGCTAGGGAAGCAAGCTCTACGCCCTCAGGGGTAGACCACCAAACCCAGAGGGGGCCAGGGATGGCGTCCCCAATGGACTTCCAGGCTATGTTCTTGGCTGCCCTCTCATCCTTCTTCACTGCAACCTTACAACAGGCATCCCAGGCACCCGTGCAACCCGCACCGGTCCAGGCACGCCAACATCACCCGCAGCCCAGCCTCGGAGTACCAGGCCACCCCCCCCCCCAGAACGAGGGCAAGATTCTTCGTCTGAAGATTCAGACCAAGCAGAGGAGGGTCCGGAGGAGATGGAGTTGTCAGAGGACGAAGGCCTGGCACCGGACACCCCCGCATTCACAGGCCTCTTTCGCCCAGCCCTATTCAAGTCCCTGCTCCACAAGGCGCGGCTCACAACCAACCTCGGAGTACCAGGGGACGTCGCAACCGCCACCCCGCAGGCGGCGGGCCCTCATGACGCGCTTTTCAAATCGGCAAAGCCGCAAAAGGACTATATTCCTTGCCCTCAGCTGTTTACGGATGTGATCCAGAACCCCTGGGTGCAACCGGCCTCCCTGGCAAAACCCAGCAGCCTGGATAAGAAACTCTACTGCTCAGCCCTGGAGCTGGAGGACCTCCTGGCGCTCCCCTCAGTAGACCAGCCGGTGGCAGCGTTATCTTCCAGCTCCCTGGTTTCCACCGACCCGCTAGACACTCTCAAAGCAGAGGAGAAGAGAATGGAGGGGGCATTCCGCAAGGCACACCAGGCCGCAGGCTGGGCAATCAGATCCGCGACAGCTTCGTCCTTCTTCAATAGAGCCTCGCTCATTTGGCTTCGACACCTGCAGGACAGACTCCTGCCTGAGGACACTAGACTGCATCAAGATCTAAATAAGATAATAGCTGCCACCAAATACATGGCCGACAGCTCCCTGAACTCAGCCAAGTTCGCCTCAAGGGCTCTGGCCTCAACTCTTACTGCTAGGAGGCTCTTCTGGCTTCGGCCATGGAAAGCCGACTTCAAAGCCAAGTGGAAGTTGGCGACTTCCCCATATAAAGCACCAGATCTGTTTGGCGCCTCGTTGGACCCCCTACTGATCGAGGGGAAGGACAAGAGGAAGATCCTCCCCTCAACCTACCAGCGCCAGGAACGCAGGTACATGCCTTACCCGCTCCAACAGCCCTTTCGTGCAGGCGTCGGACCCAGGGGGTCCTCCTCGCACCGCTCCCATTACCAGGGAGGAGACAGATTTCACAACAGACAGCAGTTCCGAGACCGAGGACGAAACCAACAGCCTAAACGCAATTTCCATGGAGCCGGCCCTAAGCCCGCCAGAAGGGGGAAATGACTCCAGGCCCACGGGGCCCATAGGGGGAAGGCTCATCATCTTCCATCAACAATGGGCCAGATTGACTTCGGACTCCTGGGTAAGGCGTACGACCTCTTCCGGATTGTCCATCAAACACTACCAATATCGCGCGATGCCATTCGGACTCTCGTCGGCCCCCTGCACCTTTACCAAGCTGGTAGCGGTGGTGGCGGCCAAGCTCCGAGCCATCCCGATCCGGGTGCTCTGTTATCTAGACGACATTCTGGTCCTGTCGTCCACGCCCGACCAGGCCTACAGAGACATGAAGATGGTGATCAAGGCCTTCCAGGATCACGGCTTCACCATAAACTTCGCAAAGAGTCAGTTCCTGCCCACCACCAGGCTACTTCACCTGGGGGCACTGATAGATTCGTCCAGCGGCCAGGTATTTTTATCACCAGACAGAGTCCAAAGCATCCGAACTTTAACTCTGCAGACCCTGACGAGGAGGAGAGTTGCCCTGATCCACCTCTCAACCCTCCTCGGGAAGATGGTATCCTGCTTCGGCATCGTACCGTGGGCACGCAGACATTCGAGGCCACTGCAGTGGCTCTTCCTTCCTTTCCAGCGAACGGGAAGGGCCAACTCCAAGAAGGAAGTGCGTCTCACCCTTCAGGTCCGCAGGTCCCTCAGGTGGTGGACATCGCCGTCGCTCCTCAAGGGGTCCAGCTTCCTAGAACCAGACCGTCTGATACTCACCACCGATGCCAGCCTTCGGGGGTGGGGAGCCCATCTCCACAACCTAGTCACGCAAGGACAATGGTCGCAACAAGAACAGCAATGCAGCATCAACCTCCTAGAGCTTTGGGCGATCAGACTGGCACTGCGCAACTTCCAGCCGACGGTGCAGGGGCATCACATCTTAATCCTGACCGACAACATCTCGGCCAAGGCGCACGTCAACAGGGAGGGGGGCACAAGGTCCCGTACCCTGATGAAGGAGGCCGCGGAGTTGTTCAGCTGGGCAGAGAGACACCTGCTCTCGATCAGAGCAGACCACATTTCCGGGGCAACCAATGTGAGGGCGGACTGGCTCAGCCGCGAAACGATAGATCAAGCGGAATGGCAGCTCCACCCTCAGCTGTTTCGAGAACTCACTTCACGCTTCGGAAACCTGGTCGTAGATCTCTTCGCAACCCCGGCCAATGCTCAGCTTCCCCGCTTCGTATCGCGCTACCCAACACCACAAGCGGAGGACCACAATGCGCTGCGTTGCAGGTGGCCCGAGGGTCTCCTGTATGCATTCCCGCCAGTCCCGCTGCTCCAGCGCCTCATTCGGAAGCTACTGGCGGAAAAAGCCGACCTACTCCTGGTAGCCCCGAACTGGCCCCGGAGACCATGGTTCGCCGACCTAGTAGCACTGTCCGTAGAACAGCCATGGGTGATCCCACCGCAGCAGCTCATTCTGTGCCAAGGAGCAGTCACGCATCCAGAGCCCCAGTGGCTGCAATTAGCCGTTTGGCATTTGAACGGGTCATCCTGAAGAAGGACAACCTACCAGACGAGGTAGTTGCCACTATCCAGGCGGCCAGACGTCTGGCTACAACCCACATCTACGAGTCATCATGGCAGGCGTTCTGTCGCTGGAGCGCCCACCAGCACATCGACCCCACGTCAGCTGCTATTCGGGACATTCTGCGGTTCCTACAAGCTGGCCTAGACAAGGGCCTGGCTCCCGCAACCCTACGGAGACAGACAGCAGTGTTGTCAACAGTCATTGCATGCTCTCCGTACCAATCCCTAGCGCACCACCCGCGCATCAAGGGGTTTCTGCATGGGGCCACCAACCTGCGACCTCCCACAGTTCACCGTTACCCCTCATGGGATTTACCTCTTGTGTTGCGGGCAATGACCGGGCCCCCATTCGAGCCCCTAAACTCGACTTCTCTTAAGTACCTATCGTTTAAGGTGACCTTCCTGCTGGCGATCACCTCAGCGAGGAGGGTCTCAGAGTTAGCGGCTCTGTCAGTCCGCAAAGATTTGTGTATTTTCCACGACTCCACGGTGACCCTACGCCTGGATCCTGCCTTTATCCCGAAGGTCAACTCGTGGTTCCACCGAGCCCAGGAGCTCATCCTGCCGGACTTCTGCCCCTCACCTCGTGACCCCAGAGAAAAGAGGTGGCACACCCTAGATGTGCGACACGCCATCCGCACTTACATCCGACGGACTGCTCCTTTCCGCCGTACAGAGGGACTCCTGGTCTCTTTCAACCCGAAGTCCATGGGTCAGAAGATATCAGCAGCCACAGTCAGCAGATGGATCAAGGCCTGCATCGTCCTGGCATATGACCTGAACGCCAAACCGACCCCCGGCAGGATCCTACCGCACTCGACTCGCAGCGCGGCCACCACGGCGGCCTGGGCCACCCAAGCCTCGGTCGTGGACATCTGCAGAGCTGCGACGTGGTCATCCCTCACACCGTTCATCCGCCACTACAAGATCGATGCGTACAACTCGGCTGAGGCATCCTTTGGCCGCAGAATTCTGCAAAAAATACTGACGGAGGAGGACTCTGGAGGCAGTCAGCTTCCCACCCAGGGAGTTTAAGCTTGGGTATATCCCATGCATGGATAGTGGGAGCAGCGCACAGGAAAACGGACGTTGTCTTACCTGAACGTCCCTTTTCTGGGCGCTGCATACACTATCCATATCCCGCCCGTCAGGGCTGCCTGCCACTGTTTATGGCTGAAACTAGTTTATTTTCCTTATGCTAATTTGAGTTAATAAAGTTGAGTTTTATAAGTTACTCATAGTGTGGATTCTTGTCTGCTGCGCCTTTGTTCAGACTGGGGGATCATGGGACCAGAGGCGTGGCTTGGGAGCCGGAAAGGGGAACAAAAGCCTTTTGTTTTCATTCAGTTGTTTGCCAAGCACTGGAGGATTAACCCATGCATGGATAGTGTACGCAGCGCCCAGAAAAGGCACGTTCAGGTAAGACAACGTCCAATCTCTTAGGAGAGGCACTTCCTTTGCTCTAGAGTTGTCAGGAGACTACAGTAGACATCTGGAGTTCCCTGCTCTCAAAATATTTAATTTTGTCCTGTAAATATAGACAAAGCTTACCCAACAAAAGTGGCTGGATAGAATACAATACCTCTTGGTCTGCTTGCAAGGAGGTTGAGGTCTAATTGTAAGTTTCTATCATCTCTCCCAGTGGGAAACAATGTAGAATATTACAATGTAGAAGAGTATGTACGTATGTATGTATGTATGTGTGTATGTATGTATGTATGTATGTATGTATTTGTTTATTTAGGTATTTAGGTATTTATCCCACCTTTATTATTTATATAAATAACTCAAAGCAACTCCAGCACACCTTCCTTTTCCCATTTTCCTCAGAGCAACTCTGTGAGGTGGGTTGGGGTAAAAGAGAGACCGATTGGCCCAAAGTCACCCAGCTGCTTCATGGCTAAGGCAGGACTTGAATTCATAGTCTCCCACATTCTACCTTGAAGCCTTAACCACTAGACCCATGATGGTGAACTTATGGCACGTGTGCCACAGGTGGCACGCAGAGCCCTCTCTGTGGGCACATGAGCCATCACCCCAGCTCAGCTCCACCACGCATGCATGCGCGCCTCCCACTGGCCAGCTAGTTTTTGGGTCTCTGCCACACAAGAGTGGGGAGGCAGGGCGCAGGCAAGAGATGTGCGTACATACACTGGGGGAGCACGGGGGGGTCACGCATGAATGCTCGGGTGGGAGGGACATGCTGTGGGGGTCACGCACGTATCGTGTTATGGGTTATAAGTGCAGGAAGGCCTACTAGGCCCAAAACAGGGCACGGGGGGGTGCAGCGCACCCCCCCATGGCCTGTTTTAGCTCCGAGGAAACTGCAGGGAGGCCTACCAGGCCCAAAATGGGGTACAGGGGAGTGGGAGGGGGTCGTGCGTGCATTGCTTTATGGATGCGGGCATTTTCAGCACACGACAACAAAAACACTGCACGACAACACTGCACTAGACCAAATTGGCTGTTTTATAACTGCCTGATTCGCCAGTTGCGGCCCTTTCTTGATCGGGATTCCCTGTGCACAGTCACTCATGCCTTCGTCACCTCTCGTCTTGTCTACTGCAACGCTCTCTACATGGGGCTCCCCTTGAAGAGCACCCGGAGGCTCCAACTGGTCCAAAATGCAGCAGCGCGGGTAGTGATAGGAGCAGCTTGGCGCTCCCATGTAACACCGCTCCTGCGCGAGCTGCACTGGCTCCCAGTGGTCTTCCGGGTGCGCTTCAAGGTGTTGGTTATCACCTTTAAAGCGCTCCATGGCATCGGGCCTAGCTATCTTTGAGACTGCCTGCTCCTACCGACGACCTCCCATCGTCCCGTGCACTCCCACAGAGAGGGCCTCCTCAGGGTGCCATCAGCCAATCAATATAGGCTGGTGACTCCCAGGGGGAGGGCCTTCTCTGTGGGGGCACCTACCCTCTGGAATCAGTTGCCCCCAGAGATAAGGAGAATCCAAGACCTTAGTGCCTTCCGCCGTGCCCTTAAAACCCACTTTTTCCAGCAAGCCGGGCTGGCTTAAGAAGAAATTTTAAATGTTTTAATTGGTTTGTATTTTTAATTTTGGGCCAAATTTATATATATATTAATTGTTTTTAATATTTGTATTTCATGTTTTTTAATTCTGGCTGTACACCGCCCTGAGTCCTCAGGGAGAAGGGCGGTATATAAATTTAAAAATAAAATAAAATAAATAAATTTCAGCATTCAACGCTATGTGTATTAGTGTTTAAGCAAATACAGATAGTGCTTGACTTATGGCCTGTCATTTAGCAGCTGTTCAAAGTTACCTCCCTGAAGGCACGTACAATCCAGTTCCAACAGCAGCTCCCTTCCCTGCAGTCACATGATCACACGTTGGGCCATCGGTCTGCATTTATGGCCATTTGCAGTGTCCTGTGAGCACATGACTTTATTTTACATTTTACAACATTTTGCCGAAACCAGCATTTACTTCCGTTTTGTGGCAAAAATAGCCCATAGCAAACAATTGGTTTGCTTAACAACAATTCATTTAATGAGCGCCACGAAAAAGGGTAGTAAAATCAGGTTAATCATATGAGTGAACAGTTTTAAAATGTCATTATTTATCGTCAGACTCCATTATGGTTGTAAACAGAAGACTATCTGTAATACATTAATTTTCGGACTACAATCCAAGCAATCTTCATAACTAGGTTTGTTTATATGTAAATTGTTTACTGTGCTTCAGGATCCTTACTTTCACAGAGTAATAGTAGCACAGCAATGAGTTAAAATTTTTTTCCCTCTTCCTGCTATTGAAGAGAAATGGGAATCCTGACTTGCATTTAAAATAAGAACAAATGACAAATGTGCCATGTTAAGTAGCTTGCAGATATGTTTTTACTCAATTTTTTGGTAATATGTTACAATAAGCAGCTATAGAATTTTGAAACAAGTAATTTTATTGCAAAATAATAGTTTTTTTTTAATGAGATGGCACTGAACATTTAATGCTGCTTTAAGTACTTTGCTTTTCTGTGTATTTTAACATTAACAAAATAAAGTCACTAAGGCTGAAAAAAGATTGTATTTTCAGACTAGCTTTGAAATAGTTTCCTGAAAAAAATTATAATAATAATAATAATAATAATAATAATTTTATTTCTATACCGCCCTTCTCCCGAAGGACTCAGGGCGGTGTACAGCCTATTTAAAAACACAGACAAAACAACAGTATAAAATTTAAAATAATTAAATAGGTGGCTCAAATTTAAAACCCCAATAAATTTAAATACCCAATTTAAAACTATTGTGCTGATAGTCCGGCTTGGCGGAACAACAGGGTCTTCAATGCGCAGCGAAACGCCCGGAGGTCGGAGATCTTACGAATTTCCGGGAGCAGTTCATTCCATAGGGCTGGGGCTCCCACAGAGAAGGCCCTCCCCCTGGGTGTCGCCAGCCGACATAACTTGGCTGATGGCACCCTGAGGAGACCCTCTCTGTGGGAACGGACTGGTCGGTGGGAGGCTATTGGTGGCAGAAGACGGTCTCGGAGGTACCCGGGTCCTATGCCATGGAGCGCTTTAAAGGTGGTAACCAACACCTTGAATCGCACCCGGAAGACCACTGGGAGCCAGTGCAGCTCGCGCAGGAGGGGTGTCACATGGGCACAGCGGGACGCGCCCATAACCACTCGCGCGGCCGCATTCTGGACCAGTTGGAGCCTCCGAGTGCTCTTCAAGGGGAGCCCCATGTAGAGAGCATTGCAATAGTCCAACCGGGAGGTGACAAGGGCGTGAGTGACCGTGCGCAAGGCGTCCCGATCCAGAAAGGGCTGCAACTGGCGAATCAGGCGGACCTGATAAAAGGCCCCCCTGGCCACGGCCGTCATGTGCTCTTCTAAAGACAGCCGTGTGTCCAGGAGGACACCCAGATTGCGAGCCCTCTCTGTGGGGGGGCAAGGATTCACCCCCAATAGTCAGCGATGGCACCTGCTGACTATATCGGGGCGCCGGAAGCCACAGCCACTCGGTCTTGGAGGGGTTGAGTCTGAGCCTGTTCCTCCCCATCCAGGCCCGCACGGCCTCCAGGCAGCGGGACATCACATCAAGGGCATCGTTGGGGTGGTCTGGGGTGGAGATGTACAGCTGAGTATCATCAGCGTACAGATGGCACTTCACCCCAAAACCACGGATGATCTCACCCAGCGGCTTCACATAAATGTTGAACAGGAGAGGCGAGAGGACCGACCCTTGCGGCACTCCCCATGCGAGATGCCTCGAGGTCGACCTCTGCCCCCCTGCCAACACAAACTGCGAGCGGTCGGAGAGGAAGGAAGAGAACCACCGCAGAACGGTGCCCCCTATTCCTAACCCCCTCAACCGCTGCAGCATGATACCATGGTCGATGGTATCAAAAGCCGCTGAGAGGTCTAATAGGACTAGGACAGAGGAACAATCCCTGTCCCGAGCCCTCCAGAGATCATCCACCAACGCGACCAATGCTGTTTCTGTGCTGTACCCCTGCCTGAAGCCCGACTGGTACGGGTCTAGATAGATAGCTTCATCCAGGTGCCGGGGAAGTTGTCGTGCCACCACGCTCTCAACAACCTTCGCCACAAAACGAAGGTTGGAGACTGGACGATAGTTGGCTAATTCAGCCGGGTCCAGGGAAGGCTTCTTGAGGAGGGGCCTCACTACCGCCTCTTTCAAGGCGGCAGGAAAGGCACCCTCACTCAAAGAAGCACCTATAATCCCCTGGAGCCAGCCTCGTGTAACCTCCCGGGAGGCCAGTACCAACCAGGAGGGACACGGGTCCAATAAACACGTGGCGGCACTAATCTTACCCAGAACCCTGTCCACATCCTCGGGAGCCACAGGATCAAACTCCTCCCAGATAACATTCTGGGTATCTGGGTATCCCAGATAACAATTGTCTTCCAATTTAGCTGTGCAAATTTTGCAAAACCTCCAATCATATTCGAACAGACCCCTTCTCCTGCAATCTGCTGATGAATATATAAGCCAGCAGTTCCGGAATGAAACATATCCAATTTGCCACTTCATTCTCTTTCTGGTTGTTATGAAATGCAAGTGTAAAATTGGAAGTGGAAACAACAGGGAAGAGACTTCAGTTGGTGGCAAAAAGGATTAAAGAGATAAGCCAGCACAAACAAACCAAATACCAAACACTTGCTACAAACACGGAGGCACATTATAGTAAAATTGTTCATTCATAGTGTTTCAAATCTAAACCAAACTACATAGTTGCAGAACTCTATATTAACAATGATAGTATAGGGAGGAAAAGGTCTAGTTGGAAGAGCAAAATTTATTTCTATTTATTCGATATTGTATTTGTATGCCGCCTAACTTCCAACTTTAGAAAAAATATACTCAAAGCAAAAATAGAAGTAAAAGGTAACAAGTTGACAGAATCACACTGAATCAAGGGAGGGAAAGAAGCTTCACTCACCCTCATCAAAAGCCTAGGTCTTCAAGGTCCTTCAGATCACCAGTTGGGTAAGGGCCATCCATATCCCAGGGGGAGCCTCATTCCAGAGAGCAGGACTGCTTCCGGGATCCTGATATGTGGCAAGATTTAATAAAAGGTACCCAGAGTCTGTCAACCCTGCTATATCAGATTGGTGGGGTAGATACTATCTGATCTAGGCTCTATGCCCGTGATGACGAACCTATGGCATGAATGCCAGAGGTGGCACACAGTGCCCTCTCTGTGGGCATGCGAGCCGTCGCCCCAGCTCTGCTGCACATGCGTGTGTGCCTCCCGCCAGCCAACTGGTCTTCGGGTCTCTGCCATGCATATGTGGGGAGCTTGGGGGGGGTGCATGCACATGGCGGGATGCGTGCAGGGGGCCCAGGCACATATGCACAGGGGGCAGGGGGCGTGTGGGGGGTGCGTGCGCATTCATGAGAGTGGGGCACATGCATGGGGCCTGCACGTGCATTGCATTTTGGGGGTTCGGGCACGCATGCTTTGGGCACTTGGTCCGGAAGAGGTTAGCCATCACTGCTCTATGCCATATAAGGCTTCGTAGTAACAACCAGCACTTGAATCAACTTGGAAGCAAACTGGCAATCAAAGCATACCTGTTACTGCTGCTGCATTCTGAACTGTTGAATAAAGCATGTGAGTGCACGAAGAACACGGAACCTTCCTCCTATCTGCTGTTTGCTTGCCTGCAATCTATGTGTTTTTCTACCCTGCTGATTTTCAATATCAGAAATCGGAAGACAAAAGTTTTGAAATAAAGGTTACAGGGGGTAAGAACTGATGTGTGTATGTGCATTCATAATCCATGGGACATGATGGAAAGGGCATCTGGAGAAGGAGTGGGGAGGTATCCTAGCAGGAGCACCATGGTTTGCCAGGAGGAGAAGGTCCATTCCAGAGAGAAACCCAAATTAAGATAATGTGCTGAATGGGAGAAGGGAAGAGGTTCAGGGTAGCCACATCCCAGAATCTCTCAGGATATATCTTTAGGCTACAGAGTTTTAGTTTTAGTCTGGCAAGAATCTGTCTACTAGGTGTAAGCAAATAAAGGATTGGATCTGGTTGAATTTCACTGTGTTGTCTTTGGGCTTGGGCCTGACAATTGTTGTTTGAATGAAAGTCGGTTGAACACATTCCAGCTCTATTAGCAGTAGTTCGGGGCAGGAAAAGGTTCTTTTTAACAGGTGTTAGCTCTTAGGTGACCTTGGTTAACCTTGAAAAAGTTAATATCTGGTTGTGTTTAGTTGGGAGACCACCAGGAAATCACCATTATGCACTAAGTTACATGAACTCAAGCATATATTCTGGAAGCAGTAATGAACCATTTTTCTGTTTCTAGCAAGAAACAACATGGAAGCTGAACCTAACCTGAATAAGATTTAGCTTTCACCCTTTTAAAGTTCCACTGAAGATGAACATGGAGCCTCATTATTCCATGTCTGAGCTAAGTTGGAATTTCTATGATTATAAGAGCTTTATAGAAGAAGAAAAACGGTCCAATGGAGCCCAGAAATACCATCTACTAGGATTCATCTGGTCACCTAAATTACAAAGTTGAAGTACTGTTAAATACATTGCAGTTAAAACTCTTTAAATTAAAATGCAATTGCTCAACTTGAGAAAAATTTATTCTAACCTTTTCCCATAACAAAGTTCTCTTAAATTACAAAAAATATACTTTATCTTACCGTTTGATAAAAGTGTATTTGTTTTGAGGTGAACCCAAAGGGATAACTGTCAGAACAAGCTTTTAAATTCTTTGTGTAGCCACAAAAGCACCCCCTAAAAGCAGTTAAGCCTTTGAAGAAAGAAGAGATGGAATTAGAGCAAGAATTGCTAAGGGCAATGCAGCACTGGAAGAGCTCCAAGTAATTCTAAGTTTAGGGAAATGAGCTGTTATTTTAAATTATTTATTTATCTTTGTCCTTAATGTTTTTATAATGTTCAGTTGACAGAAGTCTGTATCTTGAAATAGAAGCAATTATGCGTAACTCTTATTGTAGCTTAAGTTTTTTAGAACTTTTCCCCCCTGAAAATTTTGACAGAAACGAAAATCTTTATTTGCTGTGCAAGGTTCTGCTGCCTTATTTCTTCTACACAAAGTGTGCTACTGGTTAACTGTGCAGAAGGGCATCCCATAACATTGTGAAAGAAAACTGGCATCACCTTTCTCACTAACAAAATCTGTACACTGGCAATTCTTAATCAAGCATTTTTTGCTGAAAACTGCAGTTTAGTTATTGAAATTGTTTTTGATTTATGGAATTGTTTATGGAAGGAGGAGGGAGTCATCTTTTATATATCTTCTTTTTTCTCTATCTCTTTGCATTCCTCTTTTTCTTAAATTCACTTTTTATATTTTCCTTAGTTTGTATTAGCTTAATTATCTTTGTACTTGTAAACTTTAATGAAATTATTTTTAAAAAAAGAGACAAGATCTCTATTCTGAGCTGTCTTCTGCCTTTTCTGTGTATTTTCCCAAAGGATCAGGTGATCAAGGTCATTTGCAAATGCAATGGTGGAGGTGTGTCAAGGATTTGTATCTCATTGCTGCAGTATCCTTCTGAAAGAGAATCATAGCAGTTCAGCTAAATATGGTAAGAATTATCTATAGTATTGGGAATCTTGATATTCCCAATATCACAAGGATTATAACTGCCAGCCCTTCAGGTAGATCAGATCAGGAAACTGATGCCACATGAATACTGGAATTCTGCCTTATCATTGTAGAGTAGACTATAATAACCCAATTTTGAAATGATTCTTTCTTGCCTCTTATATGACTCGCTTTAATATAAGAAGGGAGAAAGAGAAATTTGATCCCCCCACCCCAAACTGTCTATTCAGGTTAACCTGAAGTTTACGTAACTCCTTCAGCCACTGGAGACCAAATAATCCAGTCCCACTCCACCCCTCCAGAGACTAGGTAGTGCAGTCCCACCATCAGCTCCTGGCGGGCAGCCAGCTGCAATCACACTAAGAGGGAAATCAGAAGTCACTCTTGCTCCATGAGTGAAAGCAAATATATGCATCCCAGGATAATGTTGCAGGAACTCACCTAGGTCGGCCACTAGGACCAGAGGTTTAGTCTTCCAAGCTTTTGGATTCATGTTAGAGCCCATCCTCAGGAAACTTCTCTCTACCTCTCTACTTCTCTCTTCTCTCTACAATTCTGGTAGAGTAGTTAAATCCTGGTGACCAACCCAAATTGATCACTCTTGCTCCCACTGCTTTTTGCCCTTGGTCATTCTGTTTCTCTGTTTAAGTAAGGAAATATACTTGAAACAATGTTCCAATAGATTACAAATTGTCTATTAGAGATAAGAAATAGATCATAGATAAAATCTCCATGTCTGCCATGGTTATTAGAATACCTCCTAATCTTTGCTGAAAGCTGAAATAAATGAAATCAATTATCAATCCATAAATGGCTCATTTGGCTGTGGTCTTTTTAAGATAATCTATGCAGTTGAAGGAGACCCAACCTGGTGCAGTGGTTAAGGTACCAAAAGCTAGAAACTGGGAGGGTGTGAATTCTTCCGCTTTAGGCACCAAGCCAGTGCCCTTTTCTCAACCTTAGGAAACGGGCAAAGGCAAACTACTTCTGCAGAATCTTGGCAAGAAAACCACAGGGACTTTTCCAGGCAGTCAAAAGTCAACACTGACTTGAAGGCACAGTAAATAAAAATAAATGCAGTTCTTGGATCCAGAGTAAGATTTAGAAAAACAGAGCTCCACTTATTCATATTTTTACATGCGGAAGACCCCAACTGCTATAACCTTTTTCTTTTTCAGGAGAGTGGAACAAAGATTTATGAGAATTGCCATTCATAAATGTCAGTGCAGTGCTGCAGAAATTGCTGAAGGAAGCCTCAGAAGCAAAGCAAAACAGTGCAGTTTCTTTGTGTCTCTTTTAGAAATGGAGAAAGAGGGAATCTGCTTTGTTTGTATCTATTTTGATGGTATTTGAATAAATCAGCTTCCAATTAAATCATTCCATCTGAACTTTTTCCAGTCTTGCTTTCTTTCAGGATTAAATGCCTCTGAATGTCAGCAATTGGAGAACAACTGGGTGTATTCTGAAAAGTCTAGTTGGGTTTTTATCTTACACCAATCCAGCCTCATGTAGCATGTTAATAGGAACATGGCATGTCAGTGTCAGGGTTTCAAGTAATATACCCATAGCAAACAGAACTCCGAGGCAAGTAGATTCCTTAAAGAACAGTTTTACTGGATATATCATATTGGCACAGACTGGTGAAAACCAACTCTAAAGGTTCCCTCAGTTTCCACCTAATTAAAAGTAAAAGTTTTCCCCCCTTTCCCAACCCATCAGTTACATGGCCCAAAAAAGGTGCTGTCCAGTTGCTTAGAAACTTCATTCCTCCTCTCTTCAGCCACCTGTGGGAAAGTCCTTGGTTCTGAAGGGAAACTATTTTGTTTTGGCTATAGAATCCCAACTATCTCTATTCCACCCTCTCTATCCTTTATCACCACAGTGGCAACGCTGAAGCCTCTAAGATGGCCTCAGTCAGGCCAGCTTCAGAATTGACAATCAGAGGAGCATAATATGGGCTGAGAATATTTCTTTCTCATAAAATTCTTCCTGACTAGGTCAAAATGCCCCAATATTGATATTATTAATCTGGTTTTTTAAAAATAAAATCAAAAGAATGTGTTTTGGAATATTTTCCAGATATCATTTCTACTGTGGGTTAAAAGATTAACACTTCTCTTCTGAATTTGGTTTTTGCTTTTGAAATAGTGGCACATTTAAAGAGCTACCGTATGATATATTTAATTTAGTCCCAGTGAAAGAACTTCGATAATGTGAGAAATCTATTGAGAATCACAATTAAGTTATGAAACAGCTTTTTTTTTTTAAAAAAAAGAACTGTTTGAGGATAGTAAAGAAGATTAAACAAAGGGAAGATGTATTCCATAGTATTTGCCTTTAACACTCCAGCAAGATGCTGCAAGATATTCTTCCTGTCTTCCATTTCTTAATCCTAAAAGGCATATGGAACATGTACTAGAGACTGTTCTATTCTTGCATTCCATTAATGTACTAAAGTTTCTTGGAAGACACAGGAATGTACCATTCATCTGCTTTGCCACAGATGAGGGTTATCTGAAAGCAAAAGGGCAATTTTACAGATCATTTCACCCATCCCATTTGATGATATGGTTGGTCTGACTCAGCTTAAATATTAATTTCAGAAGAGAGGTGATTAGAGATGTCCAGAAAAAATAGGTGAACATATTTTGTTATTTAAGTTTACCATTGGTTTTCTGTATAACTTTGGAACAGATACATTATGCTGATTTGACTGTTGTACAAAATAAATAATGGGGTTTTTTAATACAGCTTTTCAATTAATGGCATCAGTTCCAGCAAATATTCATGTACAAATGGTAGATTTGGTTCAGAGTTATTTTTGTACTATAACTATCTAGCCATTTAGTTGGTAAGTCTGATTTATTTGACCCATTCTGGGTTTTATGTGGAAAGACATATATTTCATAAGAATTCCTATTATGGTGTATACAAGTCTCTAAGAAAAACAATTCTGAAATACAATTGCCGCATAATGCTTCAAAGATAAACAATGTGAGTACACTGGGAATAATTGTTTCAAGTGTTCTACATGCAAGGTTGAAGGCTTGTCTATAATTGTGAGAATTTATTGGAGTCCCTTGTATGTAAGCATAATTTTTTCTTTTCTCTTTTTCCTTCAGAAATGCTGTATTTGATACCCTGCAGAAAAGATATACAGATTTCGAGCAGCTAAAGAACTAATACAGGTAAATTACATTATATATTATAGCTGGACTTAAATATAGTATACGCAATAGCTACTAGTACTGCAAAAATGCTTTGGAATGGCATAAATTTAATCAAATTGTACTATACATTGAGAATTTACAGGCAACCTCTGCACCTGCAGTACAGAGGAGGTGAGCTGTGTATCTTCTGCATTTCTTGATAGATCTGTTGGTGAGCAGTTCAAAGGACACATGATTTGGGAGCTGTGTGGGCTATGAAGCAAAGCGAAGCAACATGGTCATTTAACTTTGTTCTTGTAAGCGAGGAGTCTGTTTTGCAGTGCTTCACTTGCATTTACTCATTTTGCATTGCACAACATGCTGCTGTTAAAATTTTCTATACTTAGCCTATGGATTTGACAGCAGTACATCATGATTTATTATATAATGTGTGCCTGGTCCTGTCTGATTGGATTGAACTTCTCCATTATCTATTTTCTATTTGATTCCAATGTCCATTTTGTGGTATCTAAGTGTAGAATCTATGCTCATGTTCTTTGAAGCTGTCCTTTTTCAGGTTTCAAACTCATACACACTCAGTTGCTAGATGAAAAGAGCAATTTTCTCAAAGCTAAGTAGATAATAGCAGACAAGGAAAGAAATGTAAATCATAACAGTCTCTGGGAAAGAAAGTTTGCATAGTATCACTTTCAGTAGAGACACCACAGAAGAGAAGTCAAATCTATTCCAAAATTCAGAGATCAAGTCAGCCAGCCCAAAGGTCAAGGTTTCAAGAATCACAAGCAGAATCATAGAAACAACAAGCCAGAGCAGATCAGAGAGTTGTTTCCAACAGAGGAAAATGAGTCAGGACTGCTTCTTAAATCAGGCTGCAGCCAGCTAACTTTAATTAGGCTAGTTATTCTCTTGCTTGGCAAGGACCCTCATTGAGTGTCTTCATTCTGTTTTCTACTCTAATCCGAGGGGTCCATGGGGTCTATGTCTCATCATCTGATCACTCCAGCTTCTCTGATGGTACCTCTGTTTGAGCAGCCTCAGGTGATTCTTGACTAGGTGCCCCCTAAGGGCACCACAGCAGAGGTCTTCAAACTTGGCAGCTGAAGTGGTTCGGGAATAACGAGAGGCACAACCAAGCAAGTGACAACAGCTCTTTAATATACAGTGAAACCAGCAAAAACTCAGCGGCTGCAGCCCTCCTTATATACAATCCTGGAGGGACTGTCAGCCAATCAGAAACTTAGGCAGGTTTGAAATTCCCGCTGAAATGTATCAATACATAACACCCCTCCCCTCCCAGAAGGCACTAACACTCAAATATTTACATAAGTACACACAAAATCTCGCAGGTGCCCTGGACGAGTTCTCGTTCTTGTTGACCTGTGCAATTCAGTGTTTGGTGGGGCGTCGAGCTGGTCAGAGGGACTTTCTGTCGCTCCCGGCTCCGCCAATGGAACCTCCTGGATTTTGTCCGGGGCGTGGTTATCCCCGGTTGGAAGTGGCGACTCGCTGGGGCAGCGCTGGAACCAGGGCTTGTCAGCTAAGTATTCTCGCGAACCCGGGCTTGAGTTAGCTGTTTTGGGAAAGTTGTTGTAGTTAGGTTCGGAGATGTCTAAATTGATGTTTGCTTCGCCGACTATCCTTTTTCTAAGTTGGTCTATATGGCGCTTCCAGAGTCTGTCTACTCCTACGTCTACCGTGTAAGACTTTGGGCCTGTTATGCCCACTATGGTTCCTGCAACCCATAGAGGTCCGCTAGCATAATTGCGAGCGAACACCGGGGACCCAACCTGGAACTGTCTTAGTCCGGTGGCCTCTCCCTTGAAATTTTCGTGCGAGTAATTAGGGTGAAGCCTGTCTAACATGCACCAAAGCTTCCTGCCCATGAGGAGCTCGGCTGGGCTTCTCCCTGTGGCCGTGCATGGTGTGGCATGCTGGACAGCTAAGAATTGGTCTATCCTGGCCTGCCAGTCCCCGTTATCTAGCCTGGACAATGCTTCTTTGGCCGTTCTTACGAAACGTTTGGCCAATCCATTAGAAGCCGGATGGAAAGGGGCCGATAGGGCATGGCGGATGCCCAGTCCGGCCAAGTAGCCCTCAAACAGGGTTGCTGTGAATTGAGGGCCGTTGTCAGATACTAGGCTATCCGGTAGGCCATGGGTGGCAAATAGCTTCCTCAGGACTTTGATGACTGCTTCGGCTGTGGTTGAAGGCATTAGAATTATTTCGAGCCATTTTGAAAACGCATCGACTACAATTAAAAATGTTTGCCCATGGAAGGGGCTGGCAAAATCAATGTGGATCCTCCCCCATGGCCCTTTTGGTTTCTCCCACTCTCGGATGGGCGCTACCGGGAGATCAGGGCGAGACTCCTGGCAGGGTCTGCACTTCCCCACCCACTCGGAGATGACTTGATCCATGTTGGGCCACCACACATAACTGCGGGCTAAACTTTTCATTCTGACAATGCCTGAGTGCCCTTCGTGCAGTAATTCTAAGACCCTTGTTCTTAGTTTCGTTGGTACTACCACCCTGTCACCCCACAACAAGCAACCCCCTTGCATAAACAGTTCGTTACGTTTGTTAACATAACCTTGGTACTCCCCACCGTCCACTTTGACCAGCCACCCCTTGAGGACCCAACCCATCACAGTACGAATAACAGGGTCTCTAGCAGAGGCTTTTGCCACCTCGCAAGAGGAGATAGGTCCCAAAGTCATAGCGTCCAGAGAAGGACGGGGGCTTCCGGCGTGAGGTTGGCAAGTAGGTTGGGTAGGGGGCAGCAGCTGAGGGCGTCCGCGTGGCCCAAAGTTCGTCCGGGTCGATGGACAAGTTGGTACGAGTAGGCCGACAGGAAAATGGCCCACCTGGTCAAACGTGGGGACAGAGCAGCAGGGGTGGGCCTATCACTGGCCAAAAGTCCCAGCAAGGGCCGGTGGTCAGTCACAAGTTCAAATTGACGGCCATAGAGGTATTCGTGGAACTTTTTAACCCCCGCAATTGCAGCCAGAGCCTCTCTGTCCAACTGACTATAGTTCCGCTCTGCGCTTGACAGGGTGCGAGAGTAAAACGCAATGGGCACCTCTAGGCCGTTTGGCAGTCTATGGCCTAGGATGGCACCAACTCCTACGGGGGAGGCGTCACAAACCAATACAAGTGGTAGCGCTGAGTTGTATTGGATTAGGAAACTGTCTTCAGATAGAAGTCTTTTTACCGCCTCAAAAGCGGCTGTTTGTGGTTTCCCCCACACCCATGATACATTTTTCCCCAATAGTTTGTGTAGGGGATCTGCGATGGTAGCCTTGTCCTTCAGAAACATCGAGTAAAAATTGAGCAGTCCAAGGAAGGCTTGGAGCTCCGCTTTAGTTTTGGGGGCTGGTGCACTCTTAATAGCTCTCACCTTGCTTTCGGTAGGGTGGATGCCTGTGCCATCCACTCTGTACCCCAGAAACTCCACAGAGGGGACAGCGATCATGCACTTATTTTTCTTTAATTTAAGTCCCGCTTCTCTAAATCGGGAAAGGACGTTCCTTACTCGGTCCCCTAGCTGACGTTCGTCCTGAGCGCTGACTAGAACGTCGTCAAAATAAGGCACCACCCTGGGGAGCCCTTGCAAAAGGCGCTCCATGGTGCTTTGAAATAGGCCGGGTGCGATGCTCACCCCAAACTGGAGCCTGGTGCATTTGAATGCACCCCTATGAGTTACAATTGTTTGCGCCTCTGCCGTAGCATCGTCGACTGGTAATTGTTGATAGGCCTGAGCTAGGTCTAATTTGGCAAAAAATTTTCCGGGCCCCAGGGAGTGTAGTAGATGATGCACAATCGGCACCGGATAGGCGCTCGGCTGCAAAGCCTTGTTGATCATGCACTTGTAGTCGGCGCAAATCCTGATTGAGCCGTCAGACTTTACTGGGGTCACTATTATTATTATTATTATTATTATTATTATTATTATTATTATTATTAATCAAATTTCTATACCGCCCTACTCCCGAAGGACTCAGGGCCAAGATAAAATACAGATAATACAAATATTAAAAAATCCCTTAAAATTATTAAATATTTCGGCCGAAACACAGATTAAAACACCCAATTTATAAAATCACGAATTAAAAAAAATTTAAAAATTTAAAAGATGGGAGTTAGGCCAGGCCAGCTTGCTGAAATAGAAAAGTTTTGAGAGCACGGCGAAACGTGCGCAGGTCCGGGATCTTCCGTATCTCTGGGGGGAGCTCGTTCCAGATGGTAGGTGCCCCCACAGAGAAGGCTCTCCCCCTGGGGGCCGCCAGTCGACACTGTTTGGCCGACGGCACCCTGAGGAGCCCCTCTCTATGGGAGCATACTGGTCGGTGAGAGGCTATTGGTAGCAGAAGGCGGTCTCGTAGATACCCCGGTCCGATGACTATGGGGGTCTCCCATTTTGCATGGTCGACGGGGACTAACACCCCTTGTTTAATTAATTTGTCCAGTTCCGCATCGATCTTTGGTTTCAATGCGAAAGGCACCCGTCTGGCTTTAAGTCTTATTTGGCCTACGTTGGGGTCTAAGTTTAGGGAAATAGGGGTCCCCACATACTTGCCCAACGTGTCCCCGAAGACGGCCTGGAACTCGCTCAGGAGGCTATCCTTCAGTGATGGCTTGGACATTCGGTGGACGCCGGTGAAACCCATGCCAAGGGCTCGGAACCACCCCATGCCTAGAAGGCTTGGCAGCTGCTTTGTGATGATGGTCAGTGGCAGGTCTTTTTCGTAGTCTCCGTAGGTGACTCGGAACGTGCCTACTCCTTCGAGGGGGACCCAGTTCCCCTGGTAGTCTAGGATGCGCAGTCTTTGCTTGGATAGCTGGTCCTTCCGGAACGACGGCAGGATGTCTTTAGGGTTGCCCACGACATTATGGAGAGAGCTGATCCGGTGTCGATCTCCATCGAGCATGGCTTGCCATTGATTTCGACCACTGTGCTGACTTTGTCCTCGATCGCCGTGCTGGCCTGGTCTATGTGTATGCTGCGACCATCTCGCGGTTCAAATTCACGCCGCTTCTTCGCGCCTCCTTCTCTCATTGGCTGCTTCTGGCGCGTCGATTCTGGTTGGCTGCGGTGCTCACGTGGTTGGTGTTTTCTGGGCAGAATAGCTCTACAGACTCGCGCCAAGTGCCCTTTTTTCTCGCAACGCCTGCAAATAGCCTCTCTGTATTTGCAGGACAGTCTATCATGGTGCCCGCCACAGCTGGGGCAGTTTCGCCGGGGGCTGCCTGCGTTTTTTCTCTGGTGCTCTGTTCGGAAGACGTCCTCATCTGATTCAGACTCCGAGCTGTGCACTGGTGCAGACTTGGAACTGTCTTTGCTGGTCAGCGGACGCTGCAGCGTTTCTGCGGCTTTTGTGGAAGCTTCATGAGCCTTGGCCTCGTCTAGGGCTCCACAAGCATTAAATCAGGCTTGGCGAGCAGGCGCCGTTGTAGCCTAATGTCCCAAACACCACAGATTAGTTGCTCAAGCAACGCATCGTCCAAGTCCCTATAGTCGCAATGAGTTGTGGCTTTACGCAGGCTCGCCATGTAAGCGCTGACCGGTTCTCCCTCTCGCTGTACGCGCTGTCTGAGTTGGTATCGTTGCATGAACTTGGAGGGCACGGGAGCGTAGTGAGCCCGGAGGGTTGCCATCAGGGTGTCCCAGGAGACAGTCTGGACCGGCGTTGGCTCACAAAGTGACTCTGCCATCTCGAACACGTCCGGTCCGCAGTGGCTTAGGAAGAGGGCTCTCTTCCGATTAGCGGAGAGTCCCTGCATGTCGCTGGCTTCAAGCGAGCACTCAAACCTCGTTAGGTACGAGACCCATTTTTCGCGGGTCGGATCAAAAGGCTTGGGCGGAACGTAGGCAGACATGTTCAGTATGCCTCCTGTAGTTCACCTCGTCGCCTAGCTGGAGCTCGTGGTCTCACTGGTTCGCTTCTTGTGGCCTCTATCCCACCTTCGTCGCCAATGAAGTGGTTCGGGAATAACGAGAGGCACAACCAAGCAAGTGACAACAGCTCTTTAATATACAGTGAGACTTCAGCAAAAACTCAGAAGCTGCCGCCCTCCTTATATACAATCCTGGAGGGACTGTCAGCCAATCAGAAACTTAGGCAGGTTTGAAACTCCCGCTGAAATGTATCAATACATAACAGCAGCTTTAAGACTTGTGGACTTCAACTCCCAGAATTCTCCAGCCAGCTTCAAACTTGGCAGCTTTAAGACTTGTGGACTTCTGGCTAGCTGGAGAATTCTGGGAGTTGAAGTCCACAAGTCTTAAAGCTGCCAAGTTTGAAACTGGCTGGAGAATTCTGGGAGTTGAAGTCCACAAGTCTTAAAGCTGCCAAGTTTGAAGACCTCTGCTCCACAGGGTCAGGTGGAGCAGCTTCTTCAGAATCAGAGTCTGAGCCCTGGGCCAAGATAGAAGTGGAGTTAGACAATTAACAACAAATTTGCAGCACAAAAGTCTTATTAACCTATTTCTTGAATTAATGCATTTATCTATTCCAAATCCCCCTATAATTTCAGGTTCCTTTATTTTTCCACTTTTCACATTCCAGATACACATTATCTTGAAGCTGCATTAAGACCTCTTATCATTTATTAAATTCATTTTGTACATCTAAACAGAAGTGTGTATTCTTGTTTAATTTTTATATCAACTAATTCTGCTATCTTTTTATTGATTTATTGCTGAACAGTGTTCTCTTTTTATCATGGCCTCATATTCTTTCATACAATCACAGGCCCTGAGCAGAATATCATGTAGTCATCAGAGTTGAAATGACCCAGTCTGTCTACCTGTTCTCTTATTCCTAAAACATATAGTTTAACAGAGTTAAATTCTGTTTTTTCCCTTGTTCGTGCTTCTCACTTTCCACATTCCAATTGCATGTTTTCTCATAAATTAAATTCTTCTTTTTGATTTTTGTTCCACCAATGATGAGACTTCCTTGCAAATTTGGTGACCATTTCCAGATCTACTTGTGAGGATTCTACACTTCCTCAGTAATGAGGAATACTCTCTGACCAGGACTGCTTTCATCATCTGGGAGAAAAGTTTCGTTTTTAAGTATTTTGCAGTAAGAACCATAATGGGTAAAACAAAAGCTGAGTCAGTATATTGTGCTTGGTCATTTTCTCTGTATTAAGAAATATAGATAGCAAACTAACTTGAGGCTTCATTATCAAATAGTGTCAGGTGATTTTTCTCAATTTCTTTAAAATATTTCAGTCAAAACCCTGACTGAGCATTGCAACCAAATATCTACAATTTATTTACATTTCCACCCGTGCACTCTACAGGTAATCTATGTAGTGTAATCTCAGTAGAGGTCTGTCTTTACTATAATTTTTATTCTTGTTAACCTCTTCAGAGAAATTGACAATTGCTAATTACCATCAAAAAACTATTTGCAAGTAATTAATAGTTTAGTAAAACAAGTAATTACTTGCAAACTATTTGCAAGTAACTGCTGTCTCCTAGCAAGATCCAAACTATCTGCACCAGATTCAGTCCATGGGTGTTAGATTCAAATGAACCAATTTTCATGGAAATTAACTCAAGAGCATTACTGTACTTTTTTTAGCGTTAGAATATTTTTTTTAAAAAAATGAATAGTAGGACACCATAGATAGTGCTTGGTTTTACAACATATCAAAAATATTTATCAGTTCCCAAAGGAGCTCTGAATGTGGCATTGATTGACTTCAAAACAGTTTTTGATTTTGTTTCTAGACAACAACTGAATAACAAATTGGAGATTGCTGCTGGCACTTATTAAAACATTGCATGTTAACATCTATGTTCAAATCAGATTGACAGCCGAGGTCAGCTCTCTGCTGTGGTGCCTACTTCCAAGGGTGTTTATGTCATGGGTAAATGCCTTATTCTTGAATGGAGTAAATGTATACTCATAGAATATCAAGGGTTAATTTATTCTTCCTTTCCTAATGTATTCATATGTAACCACTCCTACCTCTAATCCCGCCCTATTGATATAAAAGGGGATATACGCTCCTTCTCCTTGCTTCTATCTGCAATCATTCAGAGAATATAGAATGCCTACTGTAAATAAACAATACTTTGTTTGAATACTACATTTCTGAATCCTTTATTGAGTCTGATCCTCGAATTACTGCAACAATCTGGTAGCAGAGGATGGTTGGCTGACTCAATAAAAAACAGACATGCCAAAGAAAGAAAACTCCAGAAACAAAAGAGAAGGACCCAACACCAGGGCACACAACAAAAAAATGGAAACAGATCAAGAAATGATCGATGAATCTACAACTATAATGATAAGAGAATCTGAAAACTCCACTACAGACAACGAAGAGGTAATTGATGAATCTGACGACCAAGAAGTGAGCGAGACAGAAAACAACACTCTCAGATCAGAGATACTAAGACTGCTGAAAAGCCAAAAAAACGACAAAAATCTCATCGCGAACCTCCAAGACATCATAAAAAATAGTGGAGCAGCGAGAGAAAATCACACCATCGCACCAGAATCTAAAGACCTCAAAATGGTAAGCGAATTACCTATAGATGAAAGTATAACTAAAAGAAAGACTAACGGTCCCGCGCAAAATTTTGAATGGCAGCCATTTTGGTTTCAACAGACCACCAAAATGGCCGAAGCAGAACCAATCAGAAAGCAGAATTCAAAATGGCTGGCGCAAAAAGCCTTACACAGCATGAAAAGTAAAAAAGAAAAATTCTATTCTTCAGAAGAATCTGATACAGACACCGAAGAAACACCAACCGAACTGCAAATCGAAACAGCCATGAAAACACTTTTTGCAACTTTTGGTCCAAATTTAAAAACAACAAAAAAATTGACAAAAGCAGCCGATCAAACAGCGGAGAAGAAACAAGCAACGCAATTCAAAAGCAAAGACACAGAAGCAAGCAAGCAAACTTCTTGGCACCTATCCTCTCCTACCCGAACGGCGAGGACACCAACGCCCGAACCCAGAGAACCTTGCAAATACTCGCCCACACCACAAACGCTTCCGGGAGCCAGAAGTCTCAACCAAGACAACTTCGATGAAAAGAAGCAAGCCCCAATCATCACCTGGACACCTAAAGTCGAGCCAGAGAGCGAATCATCAGAAGAAGAACACTACGAGGGAGCTACAGCGACGAGAACCTCTCCCGACAGCTTCAGGAATGAAATGAGCAACGCGCATGCGCAAATACACGCAGACAAATATAGAGACAATGAAGGACAGAGAGAACCATTCAGACTAATCGCAAGCATACCTACACCATTCTGCAATTATCAGCATTTACAAGATCATGGACAGCCTCCAGTTGTAAGTAATGCAACAAATAACATTGGAAACTTGCCTAATGATTTTCCAAAATTGAGAATAGACGGTATTAATTTACAGGAATGGAGTCAACAACTCCAGGTTGTTTTCTTAAAAGAGAATTTATTGTTTTTCATAACTAACCCTCCCAAAAAACCATGGGCCCTAAAATTGGACTGCCTACACCACAGAGCATTCTATTTACTAATATCTAGTATATCTCCTGCTATCTATCATAGTATTAAGCATAATCTGACTGTCTCAGAAATAATTCATTGTATGTTTAAATTGTTTCATAGTGAAAGTGTAGCAACCACAACAAGAATGTCTAAAAATTTCTTCTCAGCCAGGATAAAACCTGGAACTACTGTAAGTGAACATTTACTATCACTAAACAAAACTAGAGCAGAACTTCATTTAAGGGGAGAAATAATATCTGATCAGACAATGAAAAGCGTTATCATTAATTCATTAGACTCATCATGGGATAATTACATATCACATTTGGACACAATTAATTTAGGATATCTATCTATAGAGAGTTTATCAAATAGACTAATAGCTGAAGATAATTTGAGAAGAAGCCGCTACAGCGCATACAAAGAACACAGACAAACCAAAAGGGTAGTATTTCAAGACAGGCATCAAGAACCAATTGAATGTTATAATTGTGGATCCAAAGAACATTATAGAAGAGATTGTCCAAAATTTCTTAGAGAAAGACAAAACCATGACAATAGAAACAGATACCATAACAGGCAATCATCTATTGACAGATACAGGTATAGAAACTCACCAAATTTTAGAGAACGTAGAGGGGGCAGAGATAACTCAAGAGATAGAAAGTCTGGATCATTAAATGGATTAGATAAGTATACCATAACCAAAAACCAAAACTCAAAAGATAATGCCTGGCTCATTGATTCTGGGGCAACAAATCACACAACACATGATAAGAAAATATTATCTTCCTTCATAGAAGATAAATTTGTAATTAAAGTAGCTAATCAAGAAGAAGTCCAAGTCGTTGGAAGAGGAAGTGTAAATTTACCCGGTCTAGGGAAAATAGAGGGGGTTTTATTAATACCCGAAATACCTCATAATATTCTTAGTGCAATAAAGTTAAGCAGGGACTCTAACATAAATATAGTGTTCTCAAAGGGAAAAGCAACTCTAGAGAAAAACAAAACAAACTTAGGTAATGTGGTTATCAAAGGAGATTTACCATACTTAGTCACAGAAGAAAGATGGCTACACAACATTGATTCAAACATGGAAAATGACACTAGCATAGAAAATGAAAATAACAGTGACAGTGACAATGAGGAACATGAAACAAATCATAACCATGAAACCACATCTGTTAACGATACACATAATAACAAAAGACCAATAATTGGAAAACCAATCCATGATGAATGTGCACATATATTACATAGAAAATTAGGACATGCTAGTTTTCCTGTAATACAAAAAATGACTGAACATGCTGAAGGTGTCAAAATAAAAGATTGTAAAAATTACTTGGAATGTTCAGTATGTAAGTCCTCAAAACTCAGAACTAAACCTAGACCAAAAAAGGCAATAAGATCATCAAATCATATTTTTAACCTAGTACATATGGACCTAGTTGGTCCATTAACCCCATCAATCACATACAAAAAACGATACTTTCTTACTATTGTAGACGACTATATCGTTATGGCTTTGTCTATACTTTAAAACACAAAGATGAAACATTTCAAAAGTTTAAAGAATTTTATAAACGTGTAGAAACACAACACAATGTAAAAATAAAGCAGATCATGACAGATAGGGGATCTGAATTCATGTCAAAAGAATTCTCCCAATGGCTAAAAGACAAAGGAATGTTACACTTCACCTCTAGCCCTTTCTCTGCATTTCAAAATGGAGTAGTAGAACGAAAGAACTTGACACTACAAACCATGATTAGATGTACATTAGAAGATGCTGGTTTAGGCAAACAATTCTGGTCAGAAGCACTATTATATTCCAATTATACTCTAAACAGAATTTGGTCTAGTGTCATAAATAAAACTCCATATGAATTGATGTATAATAAAAAACCCAAGATAGCCCACATGCATGTATTTGGAGTTACAGCGGATGTACATATACCAAAACAATTGAGACGTAAGGGGGATAATGTATCTAGAAGGCTCAGATTCATGGGATATGAAACAGGCACAAAGGGATACAGATTTTTTGACAATAACAACAAATTCATAATTTCTAGGACACACGAACAGGCCAATTGGTCTAAGATACATCTTAATGAGATATTTCCAACTACAAAACCAGACATTAAAAATCAAGAGAAGACAGAGAAGAACATAACCACAGTACACAAAAGAGCAACAATAAAACATGGATATGAAACTGTCCCAAAATCAAAACAGATTCATTAACAAAAAAGGAAGCAAGATACTTACACGATAACGATAGCAGACCAGAAAGAACAATTAGATGTAACAGGAACTAAGTACCAAATAAATATAAGGATTACATAATGCACATAAATGATGATACATCAACACCCAATACATATGAGGAAGTATTAAAACTCCCCATAGAAGAAAGAAAAAAATGGGAATTAGCCATGGCCAAAGAAATGGACAGTTTGCGAGAACTAAACGTATTCACCCCAACACCAGCCCCAAAAGACAAAACAATTATTGGCACTAGGTGGATATTTAAAATTAAAAATCTGGAAGAAGGCAACACATTATATAAAGCAAGACTAGTTGCACAGGGCTACGCTCAAAAGTATCCTGAGGATTATACCGACACATATTCTCCCACTGTAAGATCTGAAAGTGTTAAGACAGCTTTAGTAACAGCATCAGCCCTTAATCTTGAAGTCTTTCAATATGATATACAAACTGCATACCTACATGCAAAACTCGATAAAGAAATATATGTAAGAGCTCCTCATAGCCAAAACACAAATAGAAATGAAACTTGGTTACTAAACAAAAGTTTGTATGGATTAAAGCAATCCGGCAAACATTGGTATGAATGTTTGGTCAACGTACTCAAAGCTATGAACTTCAATGCCACAACTGCAGACAATTGTTTCTTTGTTAGGAGGGATGGTGATTCACTAGAATTTGTGTTAATTTATGTGGATGACATTTTGTATATTGGCAAACATAAAGAGAAAAGAGATACATTTGTAACAAAATTAAATGAACATTTTTCTTTAAAATCATTAGGGAAAGTAAAGAGCCTTGGTGGTACAGGGGTTTAAGGCACCCTGTTATTAAGCTGGTTATTAAGACCAGCTGCCTGCAATTACTGCAGGGTTCGAATCTCGCCAAGGCTCAAGGTTGACTCAGCCTTCCATCCTTTCTAAGGTAGGTGAAATGAGGACCCAGTTGTGGGGGCAATAAGCTGACTTTGTATAAATATACAAAAGGATGAAGGCTATTGCTGAGCACATTGTAAGCCGCCCTGAGTCTTCGGAGAAGGGCGGCATATAAATCAAATAAAAAAAATAAAAAAAAATAAATATCTTGGAGTTCAAATTAGTAAGACTAAAAAAGGATTTAGATTGTCCCAGAAAGATAAGATTATAGAACTCTTGAACAAATGTAATATGAGTGATGCAAAGCCTTGTGATACTCGAATGCAAGCTGATTTTTTAAGAAATATGAATGAATCATCTCCTGAGTTTAATGATAATACACTTTACAGATCAGTTATTGGTTCCCTTTTGTATATCTCTAATTGGACCAGACCCGATATTGCTCTACCCCTTAATTTATTATCTAGATATGTCAGTAAACCTTTAATGTATCATTGGGAAGCCATTAAACGAGTGCTAAGGTATTTGAAACACAGCTTAGATTTCTGCCTAATATTAGAACCCAACGATATTAAAGAGCCTATTCTCACTTGTTACGCTGATGCAGATTGGGCAGGTGACACTAAGTGCAGGAAAAGCACTTCCGGCTATGTATTCTTTCTTAACAATTGTCCAGTCTACTGGTATACTGGAAAGCAGGATCTAGTAGCTACATCAACAACTGAGGCAGAGTATATTTGCTTGTCAAAAGCCTCTAATAACCTTGTATGGTTCAATGATCTATTATCAGACGTTTGAAAGAGTCCTTCATTACCATTTGTTATACATGAAGATAACAAAGCTGCAATAGAGATATCTAGAGCAGACGCAATTGGTCAGAGATCTAGACATATAGATATCAAATTCAAACATGTAAGACAATTATCTCAAGATGGATTCATTAAAGCTATTCATTGCGAAACCACAGAACAAATAGCTGATATATTGACTAAGCCTTTACAATCTAAACAACATAAATATTTAACTTCAAAATTACAAGTTTTATATTGTTTTGAATCTGAATGTAATTACTGTTGTATGTCGAATCGGCATTTAGAGGGGGATTTGTCATGGGTAAATGCCTTATTCTTGAATGGAGGAAATGTATACTCATAGAATATCAAGGGTTAATTTATTCTTCCTTTCCTAATGTATTCATATGTAACCACTCCTACCTCTAATCCCGCCCTATTGATATAAAAGGGGATACACGCTCCTCCTCCTTGCTTCTCTCTGCAATCATTCAGAGAATATAGAATGCCTACTGTAAATAAACAATACTTTGTTTGAATACTACATTTCTGAATCCTTTATTGAGTCCAATCCTCGAATTACTGCAACAGTTTAACAAGACTGTATTTTAGCCCTTTGCTGTTCAGTGTTTTATATCGATACGGTGGAAAAATGCAGAAATCTGGAAAATCACCTGCCATTTAACTATTATCTCAACTTTGCCCCTTGGATTGAGAAGAGCATCAGGTTCAGTTGCCTCCCACTGCATGTATAATTATCTGTTTATTAATTATGAGAAAAAATAGTATTTTTAAAGAGCCTTCCAAGATTTAAATATAAATAGCAAAATAATGGAAGCAGTATTGAATAGATATTTTTCCTGTGCCAGAGGCACCTGGAGGGCCAACATTCAGTCATTGAAAGTGGTAAAAAGGAAGGTGGCCAATATGTTAAAGTAAAAAAATGGTAATCAACATCTTAGACTTTTTTTTGTATCAGAAATAGATTAAAAATGTTTGAGGCCAAAATAGCATGGCTTTCAAATATCTGCTTAGAAGGACATAGAGCTGTTAGATGCTGTTTAATTAGACATGTTTTATTTCTGCACTATTTCCCCAATCCAGTTGTTCAGGCATCAATGGCATCAATGAACATGAGTGTACATGATATATGTTAACTCTTGGCTTAAAAATACATGCCTTTTGACTGCTGTGATAAATTCTGGTCTTCCTGGTGGAAATTGCTTATTTGCACTTAAAGGTATTGTAGACTTTCACGTAACATGCCAAACTCAGTGAGTTTTGAATAGGATATACTATACTTCAAGCAATTCTCCAAAGTGATTTCAGTTAAGCACATCTTCCTTTAATTGAGACCAGTGAAAATTGTTGTACTTGCCCATTATTTGTTTAATATTACATGTCAGAATACCAGAACAGCTTTTACATTGGCCTGTAATAGCCTTCCATCTGCTCTTTAAGAGAGTAGGCATAGCATCTCTCTCCTCATGGTGAATGGAAAATCAGAATTAAGCTGCACTGTATCCTTTATAAATCAAATCAAATTTTACCATGGTCATAGATCAGCATATCAATCTTTTAAAAATATATATAATGATATATATTATATATCATTGTATATACTTTTTATGTTACATTAATGTAATGTAATGTAATGTAATATTATTTTAATGCAGCCTAGGATTTCATATATTATAGTTTCAAGCCTTGGCCTGTCCCACCCAATCTCCTAACAACAGCAGGACTTGGATAGATGAGCTAAGCTTTTCCCAATGAGCATGTCACCCTCCAGGACCCTTGCTGCTCTCACAATTTGCTGGCCCTATCAAGGCAGAGACAATAGGGAGTCTGGCCAGGGAAACTAGGCCAAGAGGCTGTGGCTGTGGCTGTGGCTGTGGCTGCCTAAAAGAAGGAAGGAGGAAACAGCCAAGGAGGAGAGGTTCAGAAGCAGCCCCTGTGTAGTGCTGTTCTTTTACCAAGCAAAGAAACAGAGTATCAATGAGTGAGCAACCAACTATAAGTCTCTGTTGGGCAAAGGTAAAAAAAGGAAGGAATCTGTGAACCAAAGAAAGAGAATGGAAAGTAGATGAGGAAAACGTTCAGGAATTGAAAGATCTTTCTGCTTAGAAAACAGAAGAAAACAGAAACAAATTTCGGCATCTCTTAGTAGGATGAGTTTCCTATATTATATCAATTTAGATATAATCTGAAAAAATACTGCATATTAATTCAGTAACAAAATGTTGATGTTTTGCTTTATGAAAAATGGTACCAACTCAGTGGCCAAAATAAAGGTTATTTTGCAGCTTTGTTTTGTAAATAGCTGCTTCACAGAAGTTATATATATATATATATATATATATATATATATATATATATATATATATATATATATATATATATATATGTAATAAATTTGTTTAATAGCTATTACAGGGGTGTCAAACTCAAGGCCCGGGGACCGGATCTGGCATGCAGGGTGCTTAGATCTGGCCTGTGGGGCCACCCTAGAAACAGTGAAGGATCGGCCCGTTGTGCCTCTGCCAGTGAAAATTGCAGAGGACGTGTGGCCCTCCTGAGCTCCGTTTTTGCTGGCAGAGGGTTGCAGGATTCTGTCACAGCTGAAAACGGAGCTTGGGAGCCCATTTTCGCTGGCAGAGCACTTGGGCCACCAACAGCAACCGACACAAGTGACATTGAGCTAGCCATGCCCACCCTGGCCCCCCAAGGTCAAACGCAACCCTGATGTGGCCCTCAATGAAATCAACTTTGACACCCCTGAGCTATTGTAAAACATTTCCATTTCTTTCTTCTTGATCAGCTTCTGCACCAATATATGAAAAGGCTTCAGTATCTCTGCCTTCAGGCTAATAATCTTGGCTTCCTGCATTACTTATGATTTTGAGAACCCTCATTTTAATGGAAACACATGTGACTATCCTATGCTTCTAGGAATCCAACTTTGACTGTTAACACCATAGAAATATATGCTGCAACTGAATCATTGTAGATACAGCAACAATAGTTTCTTATGGAGTTAAATCTGTGGTTTCCAGCATGAAGCCCATAGGGCTGTGCAAAGCTTCAAAGGAGTGCTTTGCTTCAATGATACTTCAAACAAAGAACTCCTTAGATGCTGCTTCTAAGAAGCCTCTGAAGAGCAGAGTGACTGGCTGAGTTGCTTCACTTCATGTTGCATATTTAGTATCCAGAAGAGGCATTTTGTTCATAGATAGAGCACTGGATGAAGCATCTTCACATGCAAAGCATACCCAAAAACTTTTCTTCTGTCTATTATAGACATGTCAGAGAAGGAGCAATGCAGAATGCTTTGTTGAATGCATTGCCTTTTGTCTTAATGATTGTTTGGGATTGAATTTGTTTACTACTATATGTGCTTATTGGGGCTCAAGCACTGAATTAAGGACAGCCCAGGAATTTCTCCATATTATGTCAAAAGAATTGTACACTTAGACTCACAATTTTTTCAAATTATACCTGAAGAGTCAGAAATTCAATCTGGGATATTCTGCAGGCAAAGCAGAAGTTCTAGTAATGTCCTGTGTTCTAGAGAAATGTGGAGGGGGGGCATTTTGTAGAGTAGCAATGGAATCTATGCTGAGTTTCTTTTGCAGGAAGGATGGAGACGTTCACAATTAATGAGGGCAAGACATTATGGAAAAATACTAGTTTCACCTGGGGGAAATGTGTTTTAAAGCAGGGGAGATGAGTACTAAGAAGGCTTGCCACCTGCCCGCTCTCTATTGTACTTTCCCCAAGTAGGAACCCAGCAGCCCCTCTTGAGATGTTTCACTTGGATGAGCAGATTTAATTTTGGCAAGACGGTTCCTGATTGAGCCCCTTGTGATAACTTTTATAAGTGAAAACCATCAAACTTCACATAGCTGGACAAAATCAGAGAAGCAAAAATGAGCCCACAGATCAAAATAAGTTACATCTAGTGCTAGTCTGGGTTGCAAAGTGTAATAAAAAAATTCCAGTGTTCTCTCATTGTGTGTGGTGAGGAAGTTTGAGGCCTTTCTGGATGCATCCTCTTAATAAGTTCCAATTAGGTCTTCTCTGCTCCATGTAATCTTCCATGCTAGAAATGACTGGCTTGAAATGGCTTCTGATCCAACTGAAACTGAGCATGACTGGCTGGTATTTTCGCAGGCAATAATATTCCCTTTCTTGTTCTGTTGTTGCTGGCTGCCAAATTCTCCCTTCCATGCACATGTCTCCTATTTTCCACTTCCAGCATCACTTCCTGATTCTTACCTACGTCTTACAACCACTAAGCCCAAAGAAAAAAGTTGCAGTAAAATTTCTATTAGCTAAGACATGTCCTAACTAACAACTGGTCTGGGGTGTTGTCTTTGCAACCAACCCTCACATTTACAACTTTTACAGGTCTGTAAAAAAAAGAAAAGTTCCACCCCACTTTCATTTCCCTAGAAGCAAATACAGGTAGTCCTCAACTTACAACTATTCATTTAATGACCATTCAAAATTACAATGGCACTGAAAAAAATGACTTACAACTGGTTTTCACCGTTACAGCATCCCCATGGTCACATGAACAGAATTTGAGCACTTGGCAACTGGCATGTATTTATCACGGTTGCATTTGTGTCCCGGGTCATATGATTACCATTTGGAGCCTTCCCAGCCAGCTTCCGACAAGCAAAGTCAATGATGGAAGCCAAATTTGCTTAATGACCTCATGATTCACTTAACAATTGCTGTGATTCACTTAACAATGGTGGCAAAAAAGGTCATAAAATGGGGTACAACTACCTTAACAACTGCCTTGTTTAACAACAGTTGAGCTCAGTTGAGGTCGTAAGGTGAGGACTACCTGTAATAAATCATCAGAAATCTGGACAAGAATGATAGGACTGGAATAATTCCCACTTTTGCTAGTGCCTTAAATTTTTCATGTATGTGCATAACAATAATCTGATTATTTATATGCATTGACTTAAACAAACACAGAAGAAATCCCATATTTAAAAGTAACAGTTCAGTTAAAAACATTATAAACTCTTTTCTTTTACATTATTTTTTAAGAATAGACATCCTAATGCCCAATCACAGCTGCACCAAAATTTTGATTCCTGAACTATGTTTCATAAAACTGTAATCATTTCCAGCAGAGAAAGTTTTTTTTTTAAATGAATTGTGAACTTGGTTCCCCAGATGGTATGCATATCCATTATTGCCTGTACTAAATAGGAAGTACCATTTACTCATTGGCTAAAAAAACATTGAAAAACAGAAAAAAGCCTTTTTTACAAAACAAAACTGATGGAAACCCAGAACTCAGTTACTAAAAAGAGACACTACTGCTGTATATACTCAGCTACTATAGAATAGCTCCATTTTTTAAAAAGGAAACTAGGATTTGGGGAATTATGGCTTATCAAAGAGGCTTATTTGTACCCTATGACTATCATTAAGTGTTGTACCTTATGATTCTTGACGAATGTATCTTTTCTTTTATGTACACTGAGAGTGTATGTACCAAGACAAATTCCTTGTGTGTCCAACCACTTGGCCAATAAAGAATTCTGTTCTGTTCTGTTCTGTTCTGTTCTGTTCTGTTCTATTCTAACTGTCTCTCCTGTTCCCCCAAGGATGAGCTCATGCATAGATCACTGGCAATATTATAGGCTTCTGGCATATTTGAATATACCAGGCATGTTAACATGGCTGGGTGAATTGCAGAAGCCATCTGTTTCTCTAGGAGTTTGGCAGAATCGGCATCTATGTCATTTTCTAGTTAAGAGGAGATTCTCCCTTAGTTAAAATTTTGTTGTTCAGGGGATTGGCTCAGTTTGTATGAATTCTGAGAGATTTCTACTCATACTTAAAACAAGAAATTTTAAATGCTAAAAGCCTCTGGGCAAGTAAAGAAATAGAGAATCATGATTTCAGGATCACCATATTATTTGGTGCATTCTGAGCCTAGAAACTACATAGCTAGGAAAATCATATTTAATGTTCTCACTTTACAACAAAACACCCATATTCCAAGAATTTTGCATCATGGTTAGGACAACATGAATCTGTCCTAACCAAAAAGAAATTCTTGTTTTGAGTGGTTGTTTTGATTTTTCTCGATGAAGCAGTTCATTTAATTGTTTTCTAATTCATGTTTGGCTCGAGTCTATATTTTTTAAACAGACAATCCTTCAATTTTGGCCAATAAAAGAGCTGGAAAAATTTCCATCCATGCTGCCTGCTTTGGCTAGGTTTCATGGGGTGAGAATTAGGACTGGTGAGAGTATAATACAGTATTGGCAGCTACAATTCCAGGCTGAGAAGAATAATTTTGCATTCTGCTGATACGGACAATATCCTCGTGTGTGTGTGTGTGTGTGTGTGTGTGTGTGTTATGGGGAAGTTAGAGAAGAAACTTTGCACTTGCTTTGTGTATTTTTCTTTGGTAGAGTGACAGTTGGAAATTCAAAGGATATGTAGTCGAAGGGTAGTCGAAGGTTTGCCAAGATGCTTGGTCTGACTTTGGAGAGCAGTGACAGGGAAGCCAAATTGATGATGGTGGTGATATTGATGATGATGATGATGACAATTCATTAAACTTGTATGCCGTCCAAATTTCAGCAATAAAATTGTAATAAAATCAATAACAAAGAAAGATAAAAGATGGCAAGTGTGATGAAGTTAGGGTCTCCCTCTCATTCCCAGAGGCTGATGAGGAACCAGGTCTTCTCAGCTCTTCCAAACAATACACATGCATCTTAGGGCACGTCATTTAATGGGGTGAAAGTTAATATTTGCAATTTTATCACATATTCTAAAAATATGTGTTTTTACACCAACAATTAAAATATTCTGTTATTTTTGGAATTGTACAATGTTTAGCTTGATATAGTAAATCCATGTCTGATCATAAGAGCCGCAGTGGCGCAGTGGTTAGAGTGCAGTACTGCAGGCTACTTCTGCTGACTACCGGCTGCCTGCAATTTGGCAGATCGAATCTCACCAGGCTCAAGGTTGACTCAGCCTTTCGAAGTAGGTAAAATGAAGACCCAAACTGTTGGGGGCAATATGCTGACTGCTTAGAGAGGGCTATAAAGCACTCTAAAGCAGTATATAAGTCTAAGTGCTATTGCTAAGTGCTATACTCCACAAATACTGTTAACTTTATCTTCTCAAAATTATACCTTGCTACAAAAATTAACATTTTTTATGCATGAATCTTATCCAGCTAAACAAAAAATAATCCATGCAATTATAAACGAAGATCAGAAAGCAATTATCTAAGTTAAAAAATGTTTAAGCGAGTTTCATCAAGTCTTGTTTGGATTCATTCTTCAACATCAGCTGCCGACTTACTTCTTGGCCTCTGATATAACCCTCATGTTTCTCATGTGTATACACTCTGCTTGCTGCCTCTGTGACCTGTTTCACACATCTCTCTACTGATTGGGCATGACAGGGCCACTGTGGTACTTGCATTGGTTCATCAATGAACTTCTTTATTTCCACTGTAGTCAGTTTGCACATCAAAGGTGGCTCATATATACCTTCAGACCAGTCAATCAGCTCCAGCAGAGTGGATGCTCTGGCTTGACCTCTATCCAGAGCATGGCACCACCTTCACAGCCAGTATTAACATTTGTAGAATCTCCTCCCTCAAGCTTTTGTCAATGCCTTTCTTCTTCATGAAATACACTAGATTATTTACAATCACTTGAGTGAAACAATGAAGATATCTTCCACCCGGGTCACTGCACACAGAATAATGCTCTTCTTTGATAGTACTGGGGAATTGCTAGTCTAAATTGTTATGCTGGGGACTTGCTGGTCTGAAGAGTTATCCTATTTATGTAGTTGTTCACCAAGCTCATCTAAATTATATTAAAGTAACCAAAATATCTTTACAATCCCCAAGGCATGTCACAACTTTTGAGCAGCCCTATTGTTGGAAATTGAAAGTTGAAAAATTTGATACATCATAATGCATATATTAGGCCTAGAGATCTTTATCAAGTCTACAACCAGAACTAAATATTTTGCTTGCTCACTTCTTTGTTGTTGACACTTGTCGTTGTCTATGTTGAATTGAATTCAGTTGATTATTATTATTACTTCTAGTCAAACTAGGCCAAGTTTGAAATGCAAAACCTGTGCAGGCTACAGGCTACTGGCCAAAGAAAGCTGGAGGTTTGCTGTTGCTTGTGGACTATCTTGAAATGAAATCAGCTGGAATCAATATGGCTTCTGACCTCTAGAAAGCAGGCTTTTATTCTGTTTTCATTATCTCTGTTGCTTTTGGGAATTTTATAAGTGCTTCTAGTTTTTAAAAACTCCCTCTGGGCCCGGGAGTCTCAAATTCTGTGGTGCCGTGCCACATAAAATGAATGGACTTACATATATCCCACCCCGCTTCACCCCACCATAAAGTTATCACTTTTTGAACAGGAAAGGAAAAGTCTTGGCAGATTTTTGGTGAGTACAAATGCATTTAATCAGAGCCCCATGACAAGGCTAGCTGAAGATACCACAGGAGCACATCCTTATATCTGATGCCCTGACAAGAATGGTTCTGCCATCTAGGAGTGGAAGAACTAGGTGTAGAATAATAGCAGTATTCCAATGTCTAACAGAGTGTCACAAAGAAGAGGAGGTCAACCTATTTTCCAAAGCGCCTGAGGGTAGGACAAGAAACAATGGATGGAAACTAATCAAGGAGAGAAGCAACCTAGAACTAAGGAGAAATTTCCTGACAGTTAGAACAATTAATCAGTGGAATGACTTGCCTCCAGAAGTTGTAAATGCTCCTATACTGGAAGTTTTTAAGAATTTAATAATTTAATTATTTAATTTAATTTAATTTAATTTAATTTAATTTAATTTAATTTAATTTAATTAAAATTATATGCTGACTCAGAAGACTCAGGGCGGTTCACAATACATTTTAAAAAATAATTATAAAAAATACTGAAAAATTAAAAACATTGAAAACATTAAAAACTCATTCACGCCATTCGTGGCCGGATCTCGCAAGATCACAAGAGCGAGATCAATGGCCCCAGGTCTGCCAGAAAAGCCAGGTCTTCACCGCTTTTCAGAAGGCCAATAGGGTGGGGATGGTCCAGACCTCAGGAGGTAACTGGTTCCAGAGAGCTGGGGCAGCCACAGAGAAGGCCCTCCCCCGCAGGCCTGCCAGCCGGCATTGTTTAGCTGACGGGACCCGGAGGAGACCAACTCTGTGGGATCTTACCGGTCGCTGGGAGCTCTGTGGCAGAAGGTGGTCTTGAAGATAAGGTTGGACAACCATTTATCTGAAATAGAATAGGGTTTCCTGCCTGAGCAAGGGTTGGACTAGAAGACCTCCAAAGTCCCTTGCAACTCTGTTATTCTGTTATCTTTTGCATTCAGATGCCCAGCTGTGTTTTCTGGATTTGCAAGAGATGCAACACCCATTGTTTCCAGCATTTGCCAACCTTTTCTGAAATGGCCATTTATACTCAACTAATGTCTACAGAGGAAGAAAACCCCAAAGAGTTTGTTGGGCACAGATCCAGTCTTCAGAGTTACAATTCTCCATTAGTGAAATACATCAGTATTTTAATACATAATTCTCTATTACACAATCTACACCTGCAGCCTTACTGTTTTTCAACATTCTTATAGCATTTACTATAGTATCTTTTCATCATTTTTCTTGGATGCTAACATTTATAACCTTTGACTCTATTCTACTCTGATATATCTTTATTATTCTCTTTAGATGTCTAAAATACTACTTTTCCTCACTTCAATTTCACCTCCAGTCATTTTATCATTTTCAATAAAGAAACAACTTCCTTCCTTCCTTCCTTCCTTCCTTCCTTCCTTCCTTCCTTCCTTCCTTCCTTCCTTCTTTCATCTTCCCTCATACACCAGATAATTATTTTTTCCCCATTTCATTAGTTAATTCATACTTTCTACCACTTACTCTTCCTATTTCCTAAGTCATAATCTTCCATATGCTGCGGAAAGTCCCAGAAGGGCACACTGATAATGACCTCGACCATCTAACACATACAGAGTTGGCCAATAAAAGTTTTTCCATAATGTTTTTAGTAAGATGTTTTAGTGAAGAGAAATGTGGGTAACATGTTCTAGATTACATGACAGAAGGGAGGAGGAGGAAGGGCACCTTAACAATGTTAAGCATGCTGAATCACTGTCCAGTTGTCTCTCCCATAGAGATGCTTGAGGAAAATATTTTCTCTGGATTATTTTCTTAACAAGTCTCCGGCCAAAATCCACAACAAATTTGGGCCCATTTTCCTCTGTTTTTGGAGTGTTATCCTGCTGATGAACAGACAAGGTCCTCAGATTTTTAACTCAATTACTTTCTAACATTCAGTTGAGCTAGGAAAAAACCCTAAAAATTAGAGTACAATTGGAATCAAAAGTTAAACAAAAACGAAAACAGCTGTTCATTCAATCAGAGGACATCACACATTGCAACACAACAAAACCAACCGTAGATAGATCCGGAAGCCAACTCTGCTCAGACAATACTTTTATAGAATATTACCCACATATCTGTGGTTCATTTACTCAGGCTGGAAGCAGTGGTGGTGGCATTTTTGGGCAAATCCCAAAAACAGGTTTGGATGTTTTGATGTGAAAGATGGCAGAACCAGTCAATGGCCAGAATATGCTATTGATATTTTTCAGAAATGACCCACTGCTTAGTAAACTAATCTCTCTTTAGCCAAAAGAATAAATAGATTCAGAGTCACTGGGAATTGGGCAACATATAAATTTAATACATTATAATTCTTAGGATGTGGTTTGAGCCTAACATGTTGTCCAGGCAATATATGTGTACTGTAACTTTAATCTGTAAATGTATTATGTTACTTTAAAAGTTAAAAGTTTAAAAGGAAAACTTTTAAAGTTTTCCTGCTGATTCATTGTAATGCTGAGTCATGCTGTAATTAGGTAATGACTGGTTGTGAGAGTATTTAAGCAAGGTATTGTAACGTACTCAGTTTGATGATGAAGCTGCTATGATATGCTGCCATTGTGTATGAAGCTGATGTGATATGCTACCAGAGTATGATAAGCTACCATAGTGTGTGGAGTTGCTAACATTCTGCTAATCATCGTTGGATGGATCTGTTACCATCATGGTTTGTGAACCAGAGTGAGTTTGTTATTCTAACCAACTACTGTTTGTTGGGTAAGAAGATTCTGTAACTACTGGACTGATTTAACTGGCAAAGACTTGAAATTTGTTTAAAGACTATGAGACTGTTTTTCTACTATAAAGTAAGCTTTTGATACACCAGTTTGCATATCTCTTATTCATTGCTCTGAGCAACGTTTCTCTGTGCTCTACACTCTGCTGGTTGGTAACACAACACCAATATCCTTAACAATAATTATTATTTTATTAGATAGAAGCAAATGTTACATTATAAATGGAATATACAACATCATTTCAATTCCCCAAGATACTCCATGATGTGCTGGTTGCTTTCCTGAAAAAAATTTGCAAATGGGTTGCAAAATTGTTGAGTTAGAATTCATTCGAAGATTTAATCCTGTTAGCAATGAATTTACCAATGCAACAAGATTTGTATTCAATATTGCTTGTTGATGAACAATTATTAATATAGACAGTTCTTATTTAGCAACCACAATTGGAATTGGCTTGCCAGTCATTAAGCGAAGCCATTACTAAGTGAAACATCACAGTTTTACTGTAGTTTTCCTTTCCTTTACAAACATGCAAAGGTCATAAATGTAAAGATTGGTTGTGCAAGTAATTTCTCATCACTATTGTAATTGTGAATAATCATTAAATGAGGCAGTTGCTAAACAATGATTACCTTTGCAGTTCACTGTTCACCGTTTCCCATCTTGCTATATGACTGTATATATTCATCACAAAAAAAGGCATCATATATCTGATGAAGTGAACTATATGCAAAAAAATGAAAGTAAAGCATGGTGAAATTTGAGGAGGTGTCCCAACGTCAATGGGATTGGCCCACCCCACCTGCACCGGCAGAGAGGGCATACTGCAGATCCTGTCAGCCAAAGAATTTCAGTTGGCCAGGTTTCAGGAAAAGAGCCTTCCCTGCTTTGGTTCATGTCCGATGGAACATATTACCTCCTGGGGTGAGATTGGCTTCCATTCTTCTGACATTTCATAAGAGCCTTAAGATCTGGCTCCAGATAGCCTGAGGACATATTGGGGGTGCTTCATAAGGGATGGTTGACTAATTAAAACTTAATCCCACCTCCTGTGCACCCCCCTCCCCCCCATGTGTCCTGGTTCCTCTTTGCCATTGGATGTTAATTTGCTAATTATTTTATCTGCTATGTTTCCATGATTGATGATTTTAATGTTTTTTTAATGCTTTTATGTTGTAAGCTTTCCAGAGTCATTGGATATGAGAAGGGCAGCAAACAAACAAGCAAACAAATAACTTGGAGGAGCATTAGCTTCTAAGGTGGGAATCATCCCTGCCAAATTTTGGAGTGGTTAAGTTAATTCTTAAACATAAAGTAGCTGATTTTGATATTGAGCCCAAATACAAGGTATTAGCTTAGTGCACTTTTCCATAAATAATCTTGCTAATAGACCAAGTCAGTTAGCCAACACTGATAATAAAATATGCTGATTTAATCATTCAAGACAAGAGGCTAGATAAAATGAGGTGGAGTTTTGAGTTGAGACAATCAAAATAATGTGAGTTAACTGTAGCTAAGGTAATACAAACAAACAATACCTAAACATATTTTTCCCATGGACCAAAAGAGCCACCTTTACTTTTCATGCCTAAAATAGAAGAGAGAAAAAGGGTTTCAATCAACACGCTATTTAGTTGAATTTAGAAAGCCTCGCCTCACAGAAGAAACTATTTCTCACAGAAAATGAAAGTGATTCCGTAATATCTTCATCTTCTCTAATACACATTTGTAGCACTGGTTTTGTCATGTTCAAGGGAACATCTATAAGGAAGCTGATGAATGCATCTGAAGTTCCTTGGAGATATTTTAAAAGATTTCTTAGAAACAAATCCTACCATAGCAGTTCAAGACAAAAAGTGAGACAAATGGCTCTCTTCTGCCATCCATGTCCTGGAGGAAATGAGGTTACTTGCATCTCTGGTGATCCAATTTCCTTTTCTATAAGGAGCATACCATTGCTAACCTCAGTGAAGGAAATTAGCAATTACATCCATAAATCACTGAGTAACTGGCCATGATGCTGCTGCATCAGAATACCTATATGCAAATCAAGTATGCAGTCATTGGAGCTCTTTATGCCCTAATACCAATACTAAAAAGAAATGAAAGTGTTATACTTAATCTCCTGTTACTTAATTTTTCTATATTCTACTAATTTTTTTCTATTAGAAAAGACATTTTTAAAACCTGAATTTCATCTTCTAATCCAGTATTTCTCAACCTTGGCAGACGTATGGACTTCAACATTTCCAGCATGCTGGCTGAGGAATTCTGGGAGCTGAAGTTTATACATCTTCAAATTGTCAAGGTTGAGAAACACTGCTCTGACTTTAGGAAATAATACTGTATTTGTCCTACTTTATTTTGATGACCCCTTCATTCTTACTTGTAGATGCAAACCAATGTTCAGCGGGCCTTCCAGCTTGTAGTAATATATTGACATGATGAAGAATTAGAAATTAAATGAAAGTGTTTTCATTTGTTAAGCTGTGTGTCAACTCCCACCAAAACTGGAAAATTTCAAATTGAACAGATTAAACTATTTAAATATTTAAGAAAGTATTCCTGCTTTGGAGCAACAAACTTTAAAAAAATGATAGCCAGTACCCAGATGGCTTCAGGGCTTTAGATACATTTTCTGGTTACAATAACTTGCAGCAATCAAATTATTTTGAGTTAAGGTCCTGAATCTCTTTCTGTATGAAGCAATTTTAGAATTAAAAAAAAAATATAGAAGCAACTCAGTCAACTTTTATTAACACTATGCTTCATGTTTCTTGATCCATGGTAAGCATACTTCTACAGTTAAAACTGGCCTGTGTTTTTGGTGGATATTTAAATGAGCATAACTAAAGCTAATTTCTCAGAAGGGAATCTGTCCCTGCCCATAAGTTTATCTCCTAGAGATTCTCTGTACAATTCCTGCTAACATTTAAACTGAGGGAAGTCATGGTAGGCACTTTGATTTGAGTCTTAACCAGTGACACATTCGAAGTCATTATTATGAAGGCCTAGTTATTTTTCAGTTAATCTCTCCATTTCTCACATAAAGCTTAATGTTTTATTCTCCAGTGGGTTGGAAGGGAGTCTAACAATATCCCATAGTTGAAATACTTCTTGCCATATTTGGATGAAGCCACTAAGACAATACTGCAGGTTTTCTTGCATTGCACCACATACCATATTTGGCAATGCAAGTTAATATTTCCCACCCATGCCAAAGACAGACTGATCTAAAATTGAAATCTATTGTGATTTTTTTTTATAAAAGTTACCAAATTCTGATCAATTTAATTGCTTTTAGAAGATGCTGGATTTAAATTATTCTTAGATTGAATAGTCTAGCTATATTTTCAGTTAATGTTTGTCACAAAATACTGTCATCTTAATATGTTAATTTCTTATTTTGTTTTATTGGTATATAATATATAATTGCTTTCTTTTTGGTCTTTAGCTGTAAATCAAATAAATATGCCTGGATAGGGGTGCAAAAAGGAGAGAGGAATATGCAGCAATTTCTGTCAATGCCAGGCTTCTCACTTATATTTTATAATTTTGGGAGAAAAGTTGGTAATATTAGAAGGGGAAGATATCTGTACATTTTCTTTTTTTGCTGAGATGCTGGAAGTGTGTCTCACAGACTGCACTACCAAGGACATAATAGATTGGGGGATGGGAGTGACAGGCAGTTGTCACAAATTTACAATGGGCAACTTGCTATTTACTCTGATATTCCTTGTAGAATTTACAGAATGCAGCCTTCTTGGGGGCAGCTCTAAGTGATTTAGCATTGTTTAGATGTTCCTCATAAATGTTATACATTTACTAGCCATAATTTATCATTTTGAAGGTCATACTTAACCTTAACAATGTGAGAAGCCCTGTAATAATAGGCCTTCTTATATTCAGTAGTAATATTGCAATCTGTTAATGCCTAGGCCCTGAGGAATATACCCAGATGGTTGGAAAAGTACCAGCTTTATCTGAATAAGAACACTGGACATCCCGCAGGAATGCTATACTTCAAGCCAACTAATAGAAAAGGATCTCTTTGGGTTTTTTCAGCCTTTGAAATGATTGGTTTTTTTCCCCTAGAATTCCCTTAATTTTTAGTCTTGGACTGTCTGATCAAGTCTGAGATACATTACGTGTATACATACATATGCATTTAATTTACATTAATTAGCTATCTCACACCTGTAATTCTGAAAGGGTCACATATTTGTTTCCAAGCCCCTCATGAAGGAAGATAGCTGAGAATGCTGTGCCAGAAGGCAAAGTTATATAAGAGCACTCTTACAGAATAATGCTGCTTTTGGAGAGCAAGTCCCCATAAGCAAGAATTAACTCTCAGTAGAAATTCTGAAGATACAGGAATAAAAGCAGTCGTGCCCTCAGCCCCTACTTTATTTTACATATTTTATTTCATGTATTTATTTGTATCCCACCTTTATTATTGTTGCAAACAACTGAAGGCAGCTAACATGCCCAATACATCTTCCTCTTCCTATTTTCTCCAAAGCAAGAACCCTCTGAAGTGAGTTGGGCTGAGACAGAATGACTGGCCCAAGGTCACCCAGGTGGCTTTCATAGCTAAGGCAAGATTTGAATTCATAGTCTCCTGTTTTCTAAACTGGTGCCTTACCCACTAGACCAAATTGGCACTGTTCACTTCTGTGTAACTTCTATATGAAGCCACTGGGTGAGGTCATCTGTAGTTATGGGATAAGGTAACATCAGTATGCTGATGATACCCAATTATACATCTCTTCTCCTGGTGAAGTTAGCAATGCTGTTGACATCTTGCATTGGGTTCAGTTTGCTTCTCGGTTCAATTCAAGATGCTGGTTATGACCTCTGAAGCCATACATGGCATTGGCTGGGTTATTGAGGAAACTTCCTCTCCCAAATCATATCTACATGCCCTATCAATTCCAACAGAAAGGACGTTAGGGGTCTTGTCCATGAATGAATGTAATCTAATGGGATGCAGGAATAGAGCCTTTTCTACTATGGCATCCATCCTCTAGAACACCATTCCAATTTTCAATTCAATCTTTATTACAGTCAAGGACCAACACAGAACATCTTCCCTTTAGGGTCAGAATGGCCCTGATCTTACTGGTCATCTGGAAGGACCTGAACAGAATGCTTTGCTATTTCACCTTGGAATTTGATATAGTGGTGGTATGGAGACTGCAAAATGACTGTATTGTTAGTGAGATTAATTATACCCTTCTACAAATTATTATTTTGTTCTTATTATTTTGGTTATTTTAATTTTTAATACTCTAACCCATCCAGAGTCATGTGTGAGAGATGAACGGCTATATAAATATAATAAATAAATGTACAAATAAATAAATAAAACCTTTGAGTAGGAGGACATCTCTATTGGATGCTGCAATATTGGACACAGCCACCTATTCCTTTTTTGATGGGGTGAGACAATCCTGCTCTGATGAAGAATTTTATCCTGAAATACTTGCTGGTTGGTTTTTTTTCTTTTTCCTAACACATTTCTTACTATTGGAGTCCTTATCAAAGGAGGATACTTGTGCCTGTCTTTTGATCTGTGGTAAACAAATACTACTTTTATTAATCCCAGACATTTCCCTCATCTTCTGCATTGTCAGGCAGTCACAACACTGTGACTATGGATTTATCTCTCAATTTCTTTTTTAAAAATAATTTTAAGAATTTATCTGTCAGTTCTTTACTATTTGTAATATTTCAAACTACAAAGTGCCCCTTCTTTATACTCCAGTGGAAAAAACTTTTAAGATAAAATTAAGTAAAGTTATCCAAGTAACCCTCTCCAGTAATATTCCTACTGCTTTCATAGATGTAGTATATGTCAGAAAAACCAGCCACTTAATAATGTTAAAAAATATATGGAGTATCTACTTTACAGAACTTAATCTTACAGAGATAAAATATTTTAGAATATGTATCATAACCCTTGTTGAAAGAGAGATAAAAGAATAATGAAATTTGGATGAGCCTGAACTCTTGCTTCTAAAATGAATGTGATAATTTTAATATTCTTTTAAAAATGAATTCATTTTTAGAGAAAGTAATAAAAATAAAAGAAATGGTCCCTTTTTATGGATAGACAGAAAGCTAGAGTAACTGCCAAACTCATGTATCAACCTATTAATTCAATGACTATAACATAGCATATTGTTATTACATAGCAACTATGATGAGTTCATTAAAATAATGGGTAAAATGAAAGAGCAACTTAACTTTAAGCATATATATTATAAATATTATTTGGTTCTCCAGCAAAAAGGATTCAGAGACCATTAAAGCATATCTCTGAACTGGTAGCCTATTTAAAATTTGGCAAACATAAAAATCAGCTCTGCCCTGAGGTCTCCTACCATACTTTAATTATAAAACTTGAAAATAGATATGATCTAAAAATATTAAATCTGGAAACTAATAGAAAATAAGAAATATTTTGGATATGGTTTTATTAGATATTATAGTGAATAATTGGACAAATTAGATTCCTTCTCTTTGGTACCTGAAGATCTATTATATATTTTTAAATTTAATAACCAAATGTTCATTAATGGACTGGACTACATTGGCAACTGCACTTAAACTGTGGAAACAAATTTTAATTTGATAACATTTTGGCTAATATGTATGTGAAAGAATTCCTAATCAGAATACCCCCAAAAAAATTCTGAAAGGGAATTTCCATTTAGGAAGTTAGAAATGGATTTGGCATACAATCTCAAAAATGTGTTATGTAAGAATAGTAAGAGGAGATTTTGAAGAAACTGCTTTTTAAAGAACAAACTTGCAATAATTACAAGTTCATAGGTAAATCTGACTTTGTGCAAATCTTCTGCAAATTGTTCAGATGCCCTCTAAGAACGTTTAGGATAATGCTAAAAGATTATTTAAGTTAATGTATTATTGATTTAATAATTATACAACTTAACTTATTGATTTAGTCAGGTGGTTCATTACTGTAACTACTACCATTGTTTAAAATATTTTATGTATCATTTCAGCTTAGAAACAATCTCAATATTATTTATAAGGATTTACAAAATTCTCTGAATAAAGATGTGAATAAAAATAATCCATAAAGCATATATTAGAGAGAAGCACAGTTCAATTACAAGGAAATCCATCATAAAAACCTGAGTTTTTAAAAGATGCCTAAAACACATCAGTGTTGGTCTAGTGTACCACAAAGAGGAAGCGGTTCTACAGGACTGTTGCCAGCACAACAATCTGCAAGACACTTTATGAGTAGTGAATAAAATGTCATCCAAAGTTCATATGTGCCTAGGATACTTATAGAACACAGACTTTCTTCAAAGTAACTTTGTACAAAATTGTTTAGAATGTTTGTATTTTAGCATCAAGGTTTGACTGTGGTTTGATGGGTGATCCTTTAGAACAAATACAATATAGGCATGAAAGTGAATTGGTTTGGTCTAATGTGAGTTTTAGTCATGAAAACTGACTGAGTGACTTTGGGCCAGTTACTCTCACTCAGCCCATGATGCCAGGCTCAGGAGACAAGTCAATTCCTGTTGCAACCAATGGACGATACTTGGTTTAACTGAAAAAAGTAGAGCCTGTACTTGCAGGAAAAAGCTGGGAAGGAAAAAAAATTGAAAGACCCTCCAGTCAATAACCCAACTACTGCCTTAAACACTAGTTGTATCATCTACCCCAATCCCCAAGCAATTGAACATTCAATGAATTTTACTAATCCAGTCTTGAGAATACCACATAGATTTGAACTGCAGTATTGATATAGACAGTCCTAATTTAGCAACCACAGTTGGGACTGGCAACTTGATCATTACACAAAATGGTTGCTAAGTGAAAAGTCAAGTAATTGTGACTATATTTACAGTTTTACTCAGCTTTCCTTTCCTTTAGTCAGGTGACTCCAAATGATGGGGCAAGTTTCTGGAATTCAATTTATGAGGAAGCTGGATAAGAGCAAATCTTGCAACCCCTATTCCCCAGTTCCTTGGTCTTTGTAATACTTACTGAGGCATTGGGATGATTAGTAAGAAGAGAATTGATGTTTGTGTTTAAAAATCATTGGAGAAGAAGGGATTACAGGAGAGTAAGGGAATTGATCAGTGTCTTGTCAATATCAGGCAGCAAAAGAGCTGCCATCTGGAGGGTTCTTATCAACTAACTAAAGTCAGAGTGCTGAATTTATTAACTTGCGGTTCACAGTTTTTAGGGCCATACTGCACTGCAAAGAAAAGCAGCTTAGAAAAGGATATCTCATTTAGGCAATATCTCAATTTTGCAAGGAAGGGAGAAAGAAAGAAAAAAAATAGGTCAGGCACACTAATGGTGTCCAACGACTGTAATAGTACATACAAGACACACAGAGAGAAAGAGAGATGCTGTGATTGTGAATGATTATGCAGTTGTAAAGTTACTTTTTCATCGTAACTCTGAAGTCACTGTCCAAAACAGTTACTAAATGAGGTCTATCTGCAATAAGATTAGGTAACATATAAATGTTTCTTTGCAACCATATAAAATGAATTACTGAACATTATAAACCCCATACTTAAACACATGGTTTAATAATTAGGGAATATTGTGATAATTTTCTTTGCTACTAATGTTATAGATGCAAAGTTGACGCACTGGCTAAAACTCTTCTTAAGAAATCAGCAAAAATGACACGCACCAGAAAGGCTACAAACTGCAAATGGAGGAGAAGGAAAGGGAGGGAGGGAAGGAAGGAAGGATTGATTTTGGGGTATTAATGGTTAAAACCAGGATGCCTCAAAACCAAATTGATTAAGAAGAACTTTAAGAAAAACATACTGTGTACAGAGTTATATTTTGCTTGCCCTGTTGTTATTATTAAATATATATTTGTAAACCAGTTTGAATATTAATGCTATATGAGAAAGAAACTGATTGATTAAATAACATCTGGAGCTTGTGGCTATGTAATATATAATAGCTGTCAATTATGCCTGAGAATTAAGCATCTGGCACTTCATTGAGCAAGACATCATTTGATTGGCTTTGCAGACACTAATGACTTTTAATAAAAAAAATCCAAGGTAATTTTGAAAAGAGAAAGAAGGTAGGGGGAAACAGTTCAGGTAATTATTTTATAGCTAGAACTGAAAGTATATTAGAGTTCTGACAGAGCATGTAATTATTTTTAAGGTGTTTATATGAAGAATTAATAACTGGGCATATTTAAGACTCATAAATATCTGAAAGAGACTATTCAAATTAATGAATGCTTTATGATAGAGACTTGGCAGTTAATTTTCAGAAGATTTACAATACAATACTATACATGTTTAGTTAAATTCAGTGCACCAAATTCCAGGCCAGCTGGGAAAGGGGTGTAGCATGAATTGTACATATGTAGTTAACATCTATTTTCTGATGTCACTCACAAAAATTCCAATGGCTATAAAATGGAAGGACCACTTTCTTTATGAATTGAGGGTTGCTTGAACTTTGAACATTGAAAGAAAAAAGAAGGAATAGTTCCTATAATTTATGGCTTCTGGGTGAACATAATATACAGGTAGCCCTCAACATATTACAAGTAGCTTGGTGACCTCCATAGTGTTGCTTATAGCTCAGATTTGAAGTACTGATGACTGACACCCCGCCCTCACAAACATGTGATAGCATTTTGACCACTTGCAGCATCCCATAATCACGTGACCACAATTTACAACTGGAAAGTTGAATTTATTTCCAGATTCCATCAAAAAAAGCCCTTTGCAGACATGAATTCACTTAACAATTGCAACGTTCGCCCGACGACCACTGCAAAAAAAGTTTATAAGTTTGGGCACAGTCATGTGATAACCAACTTAATGACCAGCATGACTTACAACGATAACTCTGGACTCAATTACCATCATAAGTCGAGGACTACCTGTACTGCAATATAAGCTGACAATGTTATGGCATTGCATAACATTTTCAATATGTGTTCTTCTACTTTTGAAATCCCCTTCTGTCAATTGTTCTGTTTTTTATGGGCTTTGGGTGTGCTTTTGTTTTCTTTGCTGCCATCTAACAGTTTTAAGCAATTGCAGACTGTGCCCAATTCAGTTCATATAAGAGAAATGTTGCTGTCAAAACAGATCGTGGAAGGTATCTAGAAAAATGACAGATTCCACGTGAACCACAATTGGATATGTTTCGCTTATGAAAGTATCTTTGATCATTGCAAAGTTATGTTAGCATAGGGGAGTTTTAGATTTCTTTTCTCCTCAATTTATCTTGCTGCAGGGCCCTTTGTCAGCTTATGTAATGCCAGCAAATGAATACATGTCAACACCTCCATGTTCTGTTAACAGGTAGTTGATGCATCAATTGGGAATAACTACTACAACTACTAAAATTCATAAATATGTATATATTTCTAAATATTCATTTAGCATTAGTAGGCTAAAAGTTTCTAAGATCAGCTCTATTTTTATTTGTTTAATTTTTTTAAAAAAAACATTGTGTACTTTTGTAATCAAGAAAAAATGTACACAATGCCATTAGAATTCAAAATGCTGAACACTAATGTGACACTTGACAAAGATCAGAATATTGAATAAAGAAGTATTTCCAATGGTAATGAATGGCCAGGAGAGCTGGACACTTGAGAAAGTGTAGGGCAAGATAGATGCCTTGAAATTATTGATTGGAAGTTGGTTACTAAGAGTATCATGGACTGCAAGAAGAACCAATCAATCTATCCTTGACTAAAGAAGAATGACTACTTCCCCGGAGGCCGTAATCTGTAAATAGAAATTCCCATGTTTTGAGTAAGTGATGCTTACTCAATTGGATGGTGGCCTTTTTTCTAAAAAGCATGGTTTCAAAAGTTGGGAGAAGCAGAAGGAGAAGATCACAGAAAGGGCAAAAAGATTATTGTAATATCCCTGGAAATACTACCTAGTAGTTATTACTACTATTATTACTACTATTACTACTATTATTACAAGTTAGGTTGGCCAATAGTGGAACATACTAAGGAGCTGAACCTAACTTGATGACACCTAAACAGAAAATAATAACATCTTTTCTCTTTCGGTATATAATTTATCATCCTTATGCTTGTAACAAGGGAATGCATATTCTGGGATTTAAACTGGTATTATATGCTCTGGACAAGAAACATGTCTTCAGAGTAAACGTTAGTATAAATATGTATTTTTAAAAAGCAAAGAAAAAGAAAGCTGAAATATTCAGGAAGGTATTCTTGAAATACCTTGAAACAATGCCATTTCTGAAGTTTTGCAGAATCCCGAGTTTATCTCTCTAGTTTATTATAACATTTCTCCAGGCCTCTGGTTTATTAATGCATGATTTATTCATTTATACATTTACTTTATATACCACCTTTCTTTCCAATCAAGCGTTCAAGGCAGCTAAATAAAAATGCAAGTACAGAGTGAAAAAGCAAGAAAAATATTTATTAATTGACAATTAGCAGTTAAAAGCCATGCAGAAGAAATGTGTCTTGGCTTCTCTTGCAAAGGAGATGGAGGGGAAGCTAATGGATGGCAATGTACAGGGATCAGTGCAGGGGGAAAAAAACCCTCTTCTGTTTGCCAGATGAAATTTATACATAATGTTTTGATTTTACTTTTAGAAGTATATTAAGAAAATTATGCATGGGTGATGATCACCTTAAGCAAAGTAGTGTAGTTTTTGATGATTTAAATCTTATAATTACAAGTGGAAACTGCAGCAAAAATCTCCTGATTGGTTTTCCTTTATTTTTGCCGTAGGAGATACTCCATATTCCTTTTGGTGACTATTGTGCTGTTCTAGACAGTTTCCCACATGCTAACTTTTTAAGAGTCTTTTAGTTCTTCTGAATTTGATACTACAATTCCATCTCTAGTTGTGCGCATTTTGGTTTTGTTTCTATTTCTACACAGGCATTTAATTTGCAGTTGCAAGGAGGCAGAAGGATATAGGCAGTAAAGTTGTGGTGAGAGCTGTGGTGGCGCAGTGGTTAGTATTGCAGGCTAATTCTGCTGATTGCCAGCAGTTCGATTCTCACCGGCTCAAGGTTGACTCAGCCTTCCATCCTTCCGAGGTTGGTAAAATGAGGACCCAGATTGTTGGGGCCAATATGCTTACTCTGTAAACCATTTAGAGAGGACTGTAAAGCACTGTGAAGCAGTATATAAATCTAAATGCTATTGCTAATGCTTGTATAATCATTTATCTCTAGTAATAACAGAAGTGTGGAATACTACAGGACAAGAAAATTATTGGAATTTATCCATCATCCTTTCTCTGTTCCAATGCCTCCATTGTCTTAATGCTTGCTAATTTAACACCAATGTTTTTTTTTCTATTTCTGATTATAAAAAGGTAACTTAACAGAAGTGATTCTTGAGATATTAAGTCTCTACTTGGGCTTTACTAGACCTTTAGGGAGTGACACTGAAATCCTTTGCTTCATTCCACCTAGTCTATTATTCTAGCCATCTTTAACCTTCTGTCAATATTATTGTAATTTCTTTGATTGTTGTCAGCTGTCCAGGGTCATTGGAAATCAAGGGCATACAAGTTTAATGTATTACAGTTGCCTTGCATAGTCAGCCAGATGTTTAGACTGGGTTTAGCATTTTTATCCATTTATCAAGTCTTTCCCAAGTCCTTCCAACCTATCAAGTCCTTTCTCTGAGATAGGTAGGTGTTGTTGATTAACAATAATAAAGGAATCGTTGCAGGAGGTACAGTAAGCTGTTCCAATTTGCAATTGATTGATGGTGATTTTGTCAGTGCTGATGGTGTTCAAGTAATACTCCAAATGTTTTGGGATTGCATCCAAAATGCCTACTATTATTGGTTGTATCTTTGCTTTCTTTTGCCACAGTTGTTCTATTTCTATTGGCAGGTCTTTGTATTTTGTAATTTTCTCCAATTCTTTCTCTACTCTTCTGTCTCCAAATACTGCCATATCCACTACCCAAACTTTTTGGCCTTTCTTATCAACAATTGCTAAGTCTGGGTTGCCATGTGGCAGGTGCTTGTCTGTTTGAATTCTAAAGACCCAAAACACTTTAACTCTTTCATTTTATATTACTTTGTCTATTTTATAAGTCCTACCAGTTCTTGCTTGAATGCAAATGGTATTTTTTAAAGTTATTCCAACACACCATTGTTACTATTTTGTCTGTGAGATCATCTTATAGCAGCTAACTAGTTGGTTGATTGTTTCTTCAGCTTCTTTGCAGAAATGGCATGTGCTGTTTGTTGCTTTCTTCTCAATTCTGGTTTTGTGTGCATATGTGTTTAAGGCTTGGTCTTGTGCAGCCAGAATTAGCCCCTCTGTCTCTTTTTTTCAATTTTCATGCTTTTATCCATTGCTGATTCTTGTTATAATCTGCTTTGCCTGATAGTTTGTTAGTATACTGGGCCTGTAATGCTTTGCCTTACTATGTCTCTTCACTTGGCCTTTCCTGTAGGCCAGTTTGGTCTCTCCAGTACTCAGCAAGCTTTCATGGTGTACTAGCTTCAGTGTATTTTCTTCACTGTCCTTCAGATATTCTTCCAATTCCCTTTTTCTTCTTCAACCATCTAGTATACTTGCAACATTCCATAGCCAGCTGTGCTTCTTGTTAAATAGAGTTTGTCGATGTTGCTGCATGGATGAAGGGCATGATTTATTATTTCTCTGGTCTGCCTATCCAGAGCTTCTACTTCAGTTTGAGTCCAGTCCACTATTCCAGCTATATATCTAGCAACAGGAATTGCCAACATATTTTTTTAATAATATATTCTATGCATCAATACACAAATGAAATATACAATTCTGCCACCATGGTGTAATGTGAATACATTGTCCATAAATAAAAAGTCATTCCTTTATACATACGTATTTGCCATCATATATATACATCATCATATATCTATTCTATCCCACCTTTTCTGGACCCAATCGTACCATAATTTCCAACTGTTATAAAATTCTGAATCTTTTTTTACCATTGATCAATCTAGTTAATCTATCTGATTCCACACATTCATTAATTTTATATATTATTTTCAAATCAATCAGTAAGTATTGATTTTTCCACTCCTGCGCAAACGCTAATCTTGCTGCAGTAATAATATGAATCAACAAGAACCATATACCTGATTTAACATTCGAAGGTTTTGCCCCCAACAGGAAAATCTCGGGCCTCAATTCCAAATTGATCTGTGTAATTTCCAAAATCCACTGCCGTATTTTTTTCCAATATTTAACCACCTGCGGGCAGGTCCACCATTGATGAAAGTAAGTTCCATTACTGTAACCGCATTTCCAACAGCAGGGAGATGTCCCGGGAAACATTTTAGCTAGTCTCGCAGGGGGGAGATGCCAACAGTAGACCATTTTATATATATTTTCTTTATATGAGGACGCCATGGTTAATTTCATATTTTTCAACCAAATCTGTTCCCATTGCTGGAAGTCAAGGGGATATCCAAAATTTCGCCCCCACGCTATCATACAATCCTTCACTACATCCTGTCCTATCTGCAGAGACGATAAATATGCATAACATTTAGATAGTACCCCTTTCCCTCCTTCTATTAAGATCTTATCCAATTCTTGTCTTTTACGGTAAATTCCTTCACTATATAAATCTTTTTTATACCTGGAGTGCACTTGGGAATAAGCCCACAAGTCTATCTTATATCCTTGGAGAGTTAATAATTCTCGTGACAACGGATTACCCTGAATTGCCAAGGTATTAATCACCTTGATATTATTTCTGCCACTGACTTTTGACTTTAAGATCTTCTTCATTCCCATGATGTATTCACTTCTAACTTTCTTCGTGCTTTTGTGTGTTTGATGTTGTCAGCCTGAAGGATGCTGAAATATTCGTAGTAATCATCTTCATCCAACCTTTTATGTTATTTCCATAGGGCATCTTGATTCCTTCAGTTTTCACTATTTTATTCCCTGTTGATGAAGGTGACACATTTATCCAGTGCAAACTGCATGCAATATCTTGGCTGTATATATGGACAGAATTGAACAGTGATTCCATTTCAGATGGTGTTTTTATTTATTTATTTTATTTGTTTATTTAATATAATTTATATGCTCCCCTATCATCATAGGGCTCAAGGTGGCGCACAACAATTAAAACAAACCAATAAAAACATAAAATACATACTTAAACAAATATTAAAACCCGTTAAAATAATCGAAAACCCCCTCCGTCCAGGCTAGGTGCCACAAACAGCCATGTTTTAATTCGCGGCGGAAGGTGCAGAGGTCAGGAGCCAGCCGGAGCCCCGAGGGGGAGTTGATTCCAAAGGGTGGGCGTGCCCACAGAGAAGGCTCTATCTCTGGGGGCCGCCAGCGAACATTGTCTAGCTGACAGTACCCAGAGCAGGCCCTCCCTGTGGGAACGCACTGGGCGATGAGAAGCTGTTGCTGGTTGCAGATGGTCCGCCAAGTATCCTGGGCCTAATTCATGTAGAGCTTTATAGGTCATTACCAACACCTTGAATCTCACCCAGAGGGCAACCAGCAACCAATGCAACCCGCGCAGGAGAGGTGTTACATGGGAGTATCGGGATTCTCTCATCACAACGCGTGCGGCTGCATTCTGTACCAGCTGAAGCCTCTGAGTGATCCTCAAGGGCAGCCCCATGTAGAGAGCATTACACTAGTCAATACAGGAGGTGACTAGCGCATGAGTAACTGTGCGTAGGGCATCTCGGTCCAAATAGGGGCGCAACTGGCACACCAGAGGAATCTGGGCATATGCCCCCCTGGTCATGGTTGTTATATGATCTTCTAGACTCAACCGTGAATCCAGGAGGACACCCAAGTTGCGTGCCCTGTCTACCAGGGGGGTAAGACTTCACCCCCTATAGCCAACGATGGAACCTCTCCTTCGGACCAAGATGCCGGTATTCACAGCCACTCAGTCTTGGCAGGGTTGAGCTGAAGCCTGTTCCTCCCCATCCAGATCCGCACCACTTCCAGGCACCGGGACATACAGCCTAAAATAGTCCTCGTGAAGAAGGTAGGATAGCCTGATTTTGATGTTTGATAGTCATGGCCTGACTTGTTCAGTATAGTTGATAGAGGAATCAATGAAACTGAACTACATCAGCTATCACATAAGTTAGCAGTTTGAATGTTGTTGGTAAACAGGAGATTGGCTTGAAGTTGCCTGGTGCTGATTCTTTTGTTGGATCTTTCATTAACAGGTAGGTTTGGCCAGATGTTAACCCATGTTCAGTTTCACAATTTTGTTGTTAAACTTCTTGGCAATCAATGGGTGCATATCCGTCAGGTATTTCAACCAAAAACCATGTGTCTCATCTTATTTATTTATTATTTATTTATTAGTTCAATTTATATGCCGCCCTTCTCCAGAGACTCAGAGTGGCTTACAAACATTAAGCAATAGCCTTCATACTTTTGTATATACCTGCTTAGTAGGGCTTTTTTGGCCCCACCTGAGCGGTGTTCTATTTTATACAGTCAGCTTATTGCCCCCACAAACCAGGTCCTCATTTTACCTACCTCGAAAGGATGGAAGGCTGAGTCAACCTTGAGCCTGGTGAGAATTGAAGTCGCAGTAATTGCAGGCAGCTGGCAGCTAAGTGCTACTTTAACAGCAGTTTAGTCCGCTGCGCCACCAAGACTCCTTCTTCACCTGGGTCTGCCTTTGGGGAACTTTGGGTTCCAGCTGCAGCTTTTCAATGGCAGGTCTGCTGTAATACATCTCTCCTTATCCATAATTAAATGGTAAGAGGATAGATCTGAAGAGAGGAAAGTTCTCCTTTTAATAATGTGCCAATCCAGGGTTGAGGATTTGCCACCAGTAGTTTCTTATGGTAGAGCAGGAAGGATAGTGATTGTCCTTTGGAAGGCTCTGCATGTATCAGCCTCCAAAACAGATCAGACCAGGAAACCAATTATACAGGAACAACTTATTGGCTGTAGTAAAAGAATCTTGCAAGTCTGTTTGTGCCCTTCCTCCTCCTCCCTGTTATAGTTCATTGAATTAGAAGAGTGGCTGCCTGAGTCATTTCCAAATCCTATCTTGTTGTTCTGGACTTTTAAAAACAATGTTTCTAACTCTTTTGCTTAGGTAACAGCTCCTACTAATCTCTATTAAGGTCATCTTTTCTATTAAGATCACTTTCTACAGCCAGTTAACAAAAGCTCTGATCCATATAAAAATGAATGTGAGGTCTTATTCCTGAGGGTGGCTGTGAGCGACAAGCTGGAACTGTAGCTGATGTACTGTTCTCCGGACGCACAATTGCACCCCATCCAAACTGCTGGTTCTGAGTGTCAGATTGGTATTGATTTTCTCAGGTTTATTGTTCTGGGGACTTCAATCTGCCTTCTTTGGTTGAAGGAATCAGATGCAAGTCAACATAGGTTTGTCCTAGTCATCACAGACCGAATGTGTTAGAGATGATGATTATGATCATGATTTTGGAGTTAATAAGATCTGAAGGTGAGACATATTAACATCACCCCTGATTCATCCTGATGAATCAATATTTTGTTTCCATGGAGATGATCAGTGCCACTGACCTTTGCAAGAAGAATGGTTCTATTCAGTCTGCCCCAAGGAGCTTTTGGATCCACTCACTACCTATAGTTATTCAGGCATTGGTTTCAGTTAGAGGAGGGAGACTTTTTCACCATTCCATTATAGGGCTCCCCATAGTTCAGCTCTCTCCCATTTCCTGATTAATATCCCCAGTATATGAAGCTACTAGGAGTGTTCTATTATGTTGTGGGGTTTAATTAACATGCTGGTGATACCTAATTATGAATCTCCACTCCACTCTGAACAGGAGATCTTGTAAAGTTTCTATTTCAGTGCCTGGAATTTGTTAGAATCAGGAAAAACATACTTAAACTCAGTTCCAGCAAGATTGTCTTTAGAAGCCAAAAGATTCCAGTAGAATTCCACCTTTTGGGCCTGTATGGATTTTTTGTGCATACCTGGTGCAGAGCTGATTCACAATATGGTGTCTACTTAGCTACTTCTACAAGCAGCTTGCAGGCATGTGGTCAGGAGGATCTTAGCACAGCTACATAATTTGCACTAATTGTAGCCATTCCTGGAGTTAGAGGCTCTGTTGATTTTATTCTTGTCTTTGTCATTTCATAGTTGGACACTTGCAACTTATTTTATCTGTCCATGAAGAGTGGAAAATTAATTTGGTCCAGAATGCACTAACCTGAGTAGAAATGGGCTCCATTGGCTTGACACTACTACCCAGAGAGCTATACTGGTTGACAGTTCATGTAGTCCTCAAATATGGCCTTCATCCTCACGATCCCAGGGTGGCCCACGTGCAAGGCATCCATGGTGCGCCTCCGAAGCTTTTGGGGAACGACAACCCTTTCTCCCCACAGCAAACAGCCCTTAATGGTTGACAGTTCGGTTTGCTTGCTGTGGTAACTCTTGAACTCCTCCCCCAAGTTCTCCTGTGGCCACCCCCTCAACACCCAGTTCAGAACCTTTCTTAATGTTTTGTCTTTTTGGGTGTGTTCAGCAATGTCTCTGGCTGTCAACCTGGCTGCCAGGTTGATGTCGATCAACAGCACTTGGGCGGTGGGTGCGGGGTCTTCCACCAATTCTGGCAGCGGGCAGCGGCTGAGAGCGTTGGTGTGGCTGATGTCTTTGCCGGGGCGGTGGATCAGCTCGTTGTCGTACGCCGTGAGGAAAATGGCCCATCTGGTCATCCTCGGGGACATGTATGGCGGAGTTTGTTGGTTATCAGCAAGGAGCCCTAATAGGGATTTATGGTCGGTTACAATCTCGAAATGCCTACCATATACATACTCATTGAACAGCTTGATCCCTGCCACCACGGCCTAGGCCTCCTTATCAATTTGGATGTAGTTGCGCTCGGCCGATGACAGGGTCTTGGAGTAGTATGCTATCGGTGCTTCCGTTCCATCTGGTAGGCAGTGGCTGAGGCAGTGGCCCCAACTCCGAAAAGGGGAGGCATCACAGGTGATCCAAACTGGCAATGTATGGTTATATTGGTTGGTTATCACCTTTAAAGCGCTCCATGGCATAGGACTTAGTTATCTTCGAGACCGCCTGCTGCTACCAATGGCCTCCCATCAACCTGTGCGCTCCCACAGAGAGGGCCTCCTCGGGGTGCCATCAGCCAAACAATGTAGGCTGGTGACCCCCAGGGGAAGGGTCTTCTCTGTGGGGGCACCTACCTTCTGGAATCAGCTGCCCCCAGAGATAAGGAGAATCCAAGACCTTGGTGCCTTCCTCCGTGCCCTTAAAACCTTCTTTTTCCAGCAAGCCGGGCTGGCCTAACACTTTTAAAAATGTTTTTAATTGTCTGTTATTGTTTTTAATCATGGAGCCAAATTTATATATATCTTTTTAATTGTATTTTAATGTTTGTAGTTTATATTTTTATTTGGCTGTTCACTGCCCTGAGTCCTCAGGGAGAAGGTCGGTATACAAATTTAAAAATAAATAAATAAATAAATAAATAAATAAATAAATAAATAAATAAATAAATAAATAAATAAATAAATAAATAAATAAATAAATAAATAAATAAATAAATAATAAATAAATAAATAAACAAACAAATAAATATTGGATCAGAATGCTGTCGGACGAGAGGAGATCTTTCACTGGTGCAAAAGCTTGGTCTTCCCTCCATCCCCAGGTCCACAGTGTCGTCTTCCCCAGAAGGTTGTGTAGTGGTTCAGCAATGGTGGCCTTCTGTTGTGAAAATGTGCTGTAAAAGTTTAACAGTCCCAAGAAGGCTTGCAGTTCTGCCTTATTCTTCGGGGTGGGGGGTGTTCTTAATGGCTTTCATCTTGCTGTCAGTAGGATGGATGCCCAATCCATCTATTAGGTAGCCCAGGAACTCTACCTGCCTTACGCCAATTTTGCATTTCTTAGGGTTCACTTTTAGTCCTTTTTTCTTTGGAACCTCCCCAAGGTTTCGCGCAAACGTTCCATCAACTGGCCTATTGACTCCCCTGATATAAAAACGTCATTGAAGTATGGCACCATCCCTGGGATCCTGTGCAGTAGCCGCTCCATTAGGCACTGGAAAAGTCCTGGGGCTATGCTGACCCCAAACTGCAACCTGGTACATTTAAATGCCCCCCTGTGAGTCACTATAGTTTGTGCTTCAGCGGTGGCTTCGTCTACTGGCAGCTGCTGATAGGCCTGGGCAAATATCTTCCTGCTACCTAGAGAATGCAACAGATGTTGCACCACGGGCACTAGGTACGCACTCTGCTGGAGGGCCTTGTTCAGTGTACACTTGTAATCCGCGCAGATGCAGACGGACCCATCTGGCTTCATGGGGTTGACTATGGGAGTCTCCCAGACCACGTGGTCGGTTGGCATGAGGATTCCCTGGGCAATGAGCTTGTCTAATTGTTCCTCGACCTTGGGCCGCAAAGCAAATGGTACCCTACGGGGTTTGAGCCTGATGGGGGTTACATGGGGGTTTAGGTTAAATTAAATGGGTTTCCCCATATATTTATCTAGGCCCTCGTTGAAAACATCCGTTTATTTATTTGGCGTATGGCTGGTCACACACAGCATTAAAACACTTCATTTTTACAGGTTAAAAACAATTAAAACAATAAAAAAGCAGTAAGAAAACCTAAAAGGAAAACAGAAATAACATTTCAAAGTTTAATGTCGAGTTTGGAGATCCAGTCAGTAGCTGCCGTTGTTATGCAGAGGAAGTCCCTAGAATCTCCTAGATACCTTCTGTTAGGGCATTCCCTCACTATGTGCTGGATAGTCTGTCGAGGGGCCCCGCAATCACATTGTGCTGAAGGTGTCTTTCCCCATTTATACAGGGAGTCAGCACACACACCATGAGTTGTTCTAATTCTATTATATGTCACCCATATGTGTCAGGGTAGGCTAAATCCTGGAGGTATACTACTAGGACGGATATGCTCGGAGACATCTTGGGGAGAACAGCTATTCCACGCCTCCATCCACTTTTGTGTGGTGTTCTGATGATCGGCCATCAATTTTTGCGCTGTCAAGATTGGTGGATTTCTTGACTTTAATCGGCATCTTAAGAGATCAGGAATGTATCCATGTATGGGTAGAGAGGAATTTAACAGGATCTTACTATATTCCCGAATGAGAGCTTCTTGTCATCGTAAGTGCGGGGGGAGTATGTGACTAAGAACTGGTAACCAGTAACTAGGTGTAGATTTTATGCACCCAGTAATTAGCCTCATCGTATGGTTAAGTTGAACATCAATAAGTCCTGTATGTGAACTGTTTATCCATACAGGTGCACAGTATTCCGCTGCAGAGTAGCAAAGCCCGACGGCTGCACATCGGAGAGTTGGGGCTGAAGCTCCCCAAATTGTTCCACATAGTTTTTGTAGGATGTTATTTCTGCTGTTAACCTTGGCAGCCATATTCTGGATATGTTTCTTAAAGGACAGGGTCCTGTCTAAGGTGACCCCCAGGTATTTTGGTGTTGCCTCATATGGGAGCAGTTTGTTATTTAGGTATACATTGAGTTCTCTTTTTGCCAATTTGTTGTTGAGGTGAAAACATGATATAACTGTTTTACTTACACTTGGGATTAACCTCCATTGGTGGAAGTATGTGCTCAAAGTTGTAAGGTCGGCTGTAAGTACGTCTTCTGTAGCTTCAATGTCCTTGTGGCTATATGCTAATGCCAGGTCATCAGCATAAGAGAACTTTTTTGATATCGTGGGTGGACATCCGTGAACTCTGCCAACAGCTGGTCCAGTTCATGGGTTGTTACACTGTTGAGTCCGGTGATGTCCAGGCCCAGGGGTTTAAACCATTCTACTCCCAGCATGGCCAGTGGCTGCCAACGACCGTGAGCGGCAGCCGGCCCTGTAACTCGTGGAACATTACTTTGACCTCCATTCTGCCTAGTACCTCTATCCGGTTCCCTTGATAGTCATTTAGGCGGATATTTGGCGGCTTCAGGAACTTCCTGCTTGCGGCTGGGTTCAACTTCTTGATTGTTTGCCAGGATACTATTGTAAAATATGACCCTGTGTCCAGCACCATTTTGCATGGTTCCCCTTCAGTGGTCACGACTGAGTGGAATTTCTCCTGCTCATATGCATCTGTGTGTTCCACGGTTGTGTGATGGATTTCTCTGGGAGCTTGGTATTGGTCCTCTCTTTGTCTGCTCCGTTATTGGCCGGCTCTAGGGTTCCCTGGTCTTTCTGATGGGGCTATAGGCTTTGGCTGAAAGGGAATGGGTTGGGGTGCTTTGCAGGCAAGCCGCCCTTGTGTGGAAACCCTTGCTCTCTGCGTCCCTGGGGTTCTGCCACTTTTCTGGGTACATGCGGTGGACAGTGTCGTCTGTGTCGTCCCAGTCGTCATCATACTCAGGGACTTTGGTTGACCAATCAGGCTTCTGGTAGGTGTGATGCACCCTGCTGGTCTTCCTTCCAGGACGACCCGGTCCTTCATCATTTCTTCGGGATTTATGAACTTACATCTGGTAGCAATTTCCTGGAGGATGACCATAAAATCATTGACAGTTTCTCCCTCTCGTTGGCACTGCTGGTAAAACTCATTTCGGCTGACCATGGGGGTGGCGGATGGTGCGTAGTGGTCTTCCAGGGCATGTTGCAGGGTGGCCCCGGTGATGGTCTCCACATCTGCTGGGGCGATCAGCGTCTGTGCCATTTTGTAGATCTTGGTGCTGCAGTAGGTCAGGAATAACACTCGCTTCCTGTTGTCCTGCCTGTCCTGGTAATCGTTGGCCTCCAGGAACATTCTGAAACGGCCCATGTATATGTGCCAGTCTTCCATTTGCGAGTCGAAGATCGCTGGGGCCGGCGATACTTGCGATGCCATAAGTGCAGGTGGTCGGAGGTCCTTGTTTCAAGACAGCTGCGTGGTTCACTAGGAGGTTCTCAGGTCCCTTTTGTCCTTTGTCACCAGTGTTAGATCAGCGCAAGGCAACAGGCAAGAGTTGTTAGTGAATTCAGCACCTTTTTATTTCCAGCAAGTGTGACTGCACTCTGCCAGCTGGGCTGCCGGAGCTCACCTTTTTAAGGAGCTCCAGGCAGACCAGCCGGCCAAAGACAGCAGGTTAAATCTCCCACAGTCCGGACAGCCAATCAGCGGTGAGCATGATACCTTATGCAGATTCTAGCCAATCCGTGGCGAGCATGAAATTTTATGTAGATTCTAGCCAATCCGTACATAACAAGATCCATTGAGTTAAAGATGTATGCTTTTTCCTTGCTGTTAAAAGAATATTCAGAGGGATATTAAAACCTTTCTCTTCCAAATGGCTTGTGGGGATGCCATGGAGGGTGACTCCTGAAGAAGAAGAAGCACATATTTTTGAGGGATTAAAAGGGTTTTATAAGGACAATAATATTTGGAGATGTTCTGCTTTCAGTTTAGTTATTTTGTACCTACTATTTAGCCTTAATTGTTAACCCAGTTCTGAACTGTGGGATGCATGTCATTCAGAGTCATTTCTTATTGGAGGGACATATAAGCTCATGAAAAGAATAGCAAATGGGCACATATTCAAACACTAATGTTCCCCTGGGCGATCACATCTCTTTAAGAATAAAACCCTCTTTTGCTTCTGCTCCATAAAGAAAGGAGCAGAATGTTGCCTCTGCTCTGTATTTTCTGTACATGCTGTAAATGCATACATTATGTGCATTTCTCTGGCCATTTTCAAAAATGTCTGAGCCATTTGTACAAAGTCAAAAATCCCTGGACGTCAAGAGGCCATTCTTCCTGCATATAAATTCTCACTGAAAGCTGTAATTTTGGCACAGCCAGGCACCTTTCCAATAGTTCCAACCATGGTAGCAGGTTGTAGAGCACAGTATCTATGTGAGTATCGAGTTGGGAGAATAGGTAATGGCTCACTTGATGAAGTAAAAATTCAGTGCATCTGCATTTATAAGCAGGCAAACCCAAACTAGGTAGATTTTTTTAAGGGTTTAGAAATTTACTAGAGTGATTAAGAGATTCATTGTTCAGGTTGTCCAGTAAATTCACTTCAAATTCAGTACAAGAACTACACAGAGACCTGTGTCCAAGTCCCATGGAGTTCCTGTGTTACAAATAGCAAAACAGAAATTTTACAATTTGAACAGTGTTGCCCCTAATCCAGAAGAAAATTGTCTTGAGTGTCTAAGAAGATTGATGGCATGGGTTCCCCAGGGCACACTGCCAATAAAGAAGCAATGCCAAAATCCTATGTGAAAGGGCCCATAATAAGAGAAGAACCTCATATAATAATTCTTTTCAGACTTTTTAATCACCTGTTTAAATCTTAATCTAAGTTGGAGAAGGAAGGAATTTTGTTCCGGTGGAACAATTTAGATAGATAACCTTTTTTGTCATTTTTACTGTGGGCACACTGATACTTTTACTGTGGGCACACTGTCCATCTTAAATACATATCAGAAAGTGGAAGCTTGAGAGTTTACAAGATTGATACTATATGGACCAAAACTGTGATTGAATCTGGTTGTTCTGCTTCGGATACCACAAAGCCTCCTCCCAGAAGGTAACAAGGAAAACAGATTGTGAAGAGAATGTGTAGTGTCCCAGACAATACTGCGGACTCTGGTCAAGAATCATTTATATGCTATGTCCTGGATAGAAAGAAGTGAACTGCCAATAATATTTTCTGCCATCCTCATCACTCTCTGCACCGCCTTTCTGTCTGAAGCAGTAATGCTTCCAAACTGTAAGGCAATATGACAGGAAGCTCTCAATCCTCCCTCTATAGAAAGTGGTAAGGACAGGGGAAGGAAGATGTAATTTTCTCATGTGACATAGAAAACACAGGCGCTGCTGTGCCCGCTTCATCAGTGTCTCACTATTGAGTGACCAAGCCAGCCTACTCATTAGCTGCATACTCAGAAATGTGATGCTGCTAACCATCTCCACAGGTGAATCATTTATACACAGAGGAGTGTGGGTGTGCTTTTCTGAAATTGACAGTGATGTCTTTAGTTTTTCCAATGTTTAAAACAAGGCTGTTTTTATTATACCAGTTCACCAAACCCTCTATCTCTTCATGGTAAGCACCCTCATTATCATCCTGAATAAGGCCCACTACTGTTGTATCTTCTGCATACTTCACAATGGTGACAAACCTTGCACAAGTTTAGGATACGATTTTTCCACTGGGAATGATTGGTCCTCTTCTCTTCATAAAATTTACTGAGAATTTAGCCCAGTATGTATTACATTGTTAATACTGTGCTCATTCTCTCCCTCATTCTCCTCTCGCTTTCGCTCTCTCTCCCCTTGAAAAACTACTTCAGTCATGGTTATTGGGATCTCAAGTTTTCTTGACTGCAGTATTTTTTACCCTTTCCTATTACTGTGAATTATGGATGAAAGGGAAATGTTTCTGCAGTGAGGGCTTTTATGTAACAGAAGCTGCCACAGTGCTCTGTGAATGTAATTTAGGAGCACATCCTCGATGGTTTTCAGGACTAGAGATTATGGTTGTGTCCTTCTCCCCATCTGAATTGGGCTAATTCCTTACCCTTGCAATCTGAACTTTGCCTCCTTCATTTGGAGGATGCCATAAAGTTGATAAATTGGAAAAAAAGTCTGGAGGGAAAAATCACATCTTCAGTGTGTAATTATATAACTGTGGTTGGCAATTCCCCTCTCATCAGCCATAAAGATTCACTTCTTGTACTTATAATACCAGGAGCATCTAGTTATTAATCAAACATGTGACACCAAGAAGCAACTGCAGCTACAGCTGGTCAAAGAAAGTGTTGGGTGACTCGGGCTTTTTGAAGATGGTAAAGAATGAAATAGAGGTAAATGACAACATCACAGGTGTGGTGTTGGGTGTTGGAGGAGGAGGAAGGGAGAAATAGCAAGCCATGGAGGTAGGAGACTTTGGGACAGGACGTGGAACTTCAAGAGAATTGGACCTTGGGAACAGAAACATAGGTAAGAAGAGGAGATTCCATCATATTTAAGATTAAGTTGTATATCTGGTTGACACTGTTTTTTCCTTTCTTGTATGGATTGAACCTCAGCCACCTAGGCCTTGTTTATTACAAAGAATAGATGCTATTATTGTTTAGAATTCCCTAGATTTTCACTAATCTTTTAAAAATAGGTGGATAAATAGGAAATCAACATTCTGCTGCCCTTGGGCAGGAGGATATATCCACAAGCTGTACAATACTGTATAGTAGACCAGCTTTTACAACTGGATCATATGTTTCAGTGTGATTTTGGGAACCCAGCCATTGTGTTATCACAGTACATGAATAAGACCATCATACCAAATTATAAAATAATTATAATAATATAATATTATTATGATATAATAATGTCATGTTTGAACATAGCATTTTAATGGGAAGCCACGTTTGCTGTGTTTCCCCCTAATCTTCTGACTCTAGCAGCTATGGAGACAGGACTGCTAAGCTTGTTATAATTTCCATGTCATGGGCCTTTTTTCTGACTTCCATTCCTCACACGATGGAAAGCATTTGTCTTATTCTGAAGTAATAACACCCAAAGCATGCCTGTAGTAGGTATTTCTGTTGAACTTCAGAATGTGTACATGGATGACTATCTCTTCTCAATACAATAGATTAGGGATGTCAAACTCGATTTCATTGAGGGCCACATCATGGTTGAGTTTGACCTTGGGGAGCCAGGGTGGGTGCAACTCATGTCAGGGGCACATGTGGTGGCCTGAGCACTCTGCCAGCGAATGGGCTCCTAAGCTCCGTTTTTGGCTGCAATGGCCTTCTGCAACCCTCTGCCAGTGAAAATGGAGCTTGGGAGGTTTGTATGTGGCCCTTGTGAGCTCTGTTTTTGCTGGCAGAGGCACTGTGGGCCGATCCTTCGCTGTTTTCAGGGTGGCCCCATGGACCAGATCTAAGCACCCCGCAGGCCACATCTAGCCCCCAGGCCTTGAGTTTGACACCCCTGCAATAGATGCTACCTGTCTCTGACCAAAAATAAAACAAAAACAAAAAAAACCTTGGCATTCTAAGAAGGAGACAAATCCTCTGTATTTCCAGAAATTATAAATGAACAATTCTTGCTTCCCCACACATGGTATGAAAGAAAAAGTCATGTTTGAGTATCTAGTACATGAACTATTGAGCACACAGGAGTCACCAACATTATTAGCTTAGAGTTAATTATTATCTTTTTGACCTCTATAAAGAGGAATGGAAACTAAGATTTGGGTTGAGGATGATGTTTGCAGTATCCACAGACAGTCACTCTCATGTAATATAAGCGATATAATTGAAACCAATCTGTTTGGTGAAAATTCAATATTTTGGAAAACTAAGTGAAGAATGAGTGAATAAGACACAGCTCACAGAGTTCATGAAGCATGGTGTTCTGATTGATCAACTCGAAGAATTGGCTGTTGTTACTTCTACCTATAGGGTGCTACCAGAACTTCACATTCTTCTCCAAGTTGTTTAATATGGGGCTGTCATGCACAGATTCAGATAGAGTGTTATCAGTATATTGGTTATACCTATTATCATTAGTCTATTTTGTTTGTATCAAGAGAGGCTGTGCAATTGCTGATCTAGCATTATCTGCCTACAGTGATGCTTTGGATGATGGCCAGTACATTAAAGCTGAATAGGGAAAAGAGACATTGACTGAAATAAGATAGTTCTTGGTCTGGAACTTAGATAAAGTGCATGTTCTTGATGTGTTTTCCCTTTCTGTGAAGGAATGGGCCTGGTTTTGATGATCTGGCACGATGAAAGTCTTTCACTAGGCACATAGGTGGCTTCAGGAGCATCAACATTTGCCAGGTATAATCAATTCTGTCTAGCTACAGTTTCTTACATTAATAATTTTATAACAATATTACTGACAGCAGTAACCAATCACAATGTCATGCATATGGTGATACCATCATGTAGATGCTGCAGTTATATACTTGCATCTCAATGCCCAACAAAAGTGTGTAGTTCTTGAAATTTGCACGGTGATGTTAACATTCACACTTTGCCATCTGCATCCTTGCCCCCCTATACAGATATCCTTTACTGTCTTGCACTCTATAAGTATATGTATATGACTGTAAGTCTATTAAAATAAAATATATGCAACTATCTTTTTTTTAAAAAAATCCAGAAGCTGCAGCTCACATGAAAGGCTGCCAGAGATTTAAGTCAGATCATGTTTCACTAAGCCTTAAATCATTATCCTGTAAGCTATCAGTTCTAGTTGCTTACTAGTTCAGGAAATTGTTACCTGTATATAAAGTATCTCCACTGTCATCCAGTCGATTACTATTCCCACCCATTAAATCAGTACTTCTCCTTACTTGACACACTGAAAGATAGATAGAGCTAGTTGTCATTGGTGAATTGATAGATGTTTCAATGTATCTTACTACAGAAAGGACTTCAGCATATTAAGGAAAATTGAAAAATGTTTCAATTGTCATCCTGTTTCCTTGAATTAATATGCTTATTAAACAAAATGAAGCAAAATAAATTACATTTTAGCTGCCATGTTGAATAATATCAGTGCTTGAATCTCCATGTTTTCAAGGGTACAGAGGAGATATAAAACCATGGGTTGAATTGTTATATTTTAAAATATCCTTCCAGGAGGATATATATTTGATTCTTCGTTATCTGAATTCTGATTCATTTTGCTTCATATCCCTGTTGTTATTTGCTCTTAGGGGATGAGGCAGCTAAAGAAGAGGGATAGCCAATAGTTCTTATCCCCTAGAACAGTGTTTCTCAACTTTAACAACTTTAATATGTGTGGACTTCAAGTCCCAGAATTCCCACATGGTGACTGGGGAATTCTGGAAGTTGAAGTCCAGGTATCTTAAAGTTGCCAAGGTTAAGAAACATTACCCTACATGTAATGATGTGGCAAAATGAGCCGAGATGGCGCAGTGGTTAGAGTGCAGTACTGCAGCTACTTCAGCTGACTGCTAGTTCAGCAGATCAGCGGATCAAATCTCACCGGCTCAAGGTTGACTCAGCCTTCCATCCTTCCGAGATGGGTAAAATGAGGACCCAGATTGTTGGGGGCAATATACTATTTAGTATACTATCTTTGGTGTAAGCTACCCAGAGTCCTCGGAGAGTGGACGGCATAGAAATATGACTAATAAAAATAATAAAAAAATAAAAAAATAATTTTGAGTATTTCACTGTGAATTTTCACCAGAAAGAAATCTGAGATAACTAGGCTACCTCTTCATTTTTTGAGAACTACCAAGAGTACGTTCTGGTTTGGGTATATATATCTCCTCAAATAATTGTTTTTAATAACCAGGCACATGAATATAAATTTTCCATTAGATTTCCTCTCTACTGAGGGGAACAAAAGGGGAAAAGAGAAAAAAAATCAAGAGCAGTCAATTTATGGCCACAGTACAGTCCATAAATATTGTTGACAAGATTAGATTAGATTAGATTAGATTATCAAATTAGTAGCAAATGATTTTTGTGCTGTGACACTTCTCCAGCATAAAAGAAGTGGGAGAAATGAGTAAGGAAGTAGGAACTTACTTATTTGGACAGCCATTTGTCCAGAATGGTATAGGGCAGTGATGGCTAACCTTTTTGCCATCGCATGCCAAAAGTGGGGGGAGTGCAGGGGGGTCACTCACGTGTGTGCCAACACCCATAATTCTATGCGCCCCGCCCCATGCACATGCATGTGCAACCCCGTTGTGCTCCCCTCACTTTTGTCATGTGATGGCAAAGTAGGCCTGTTTTTTTCTCTCCCCAGGCTCCAGAGCCTTTCTAAGAGGCTGGGGAGGGCAAAAATGGCCTTCCCCACTCCCCTGGAGGCCCTCCGGAGTCCAGAAACAGCCTATTTCCTGACTTCCGGTGGGCCCAAAAAGCCCAAAAATCAGCTGGCCGGCGTGCTTGCACGCTGGAGCTGAGCTCGCGTGCCCACCGATATGGGTCCGTGTGCCACAGGTTTGCCATCATGGGTATAGGGTATCCTGCTTGAGCAAGGAGTTGAACTAGAAAACCCCCAGGCAATCTCTTTCTGGTTGTTTCTTACTCATTCTGGTTAGATCAGCATGTTGTGGGTATTGCTGGTTGAGGAACGTTAGCTGATGGGATCTCAAAACAGAGACTTCTCTGATGTGGCACACAGACACAAAAAAACCTTTCTCCATCCTAAGGTGAGGTTGGCCCTCACACCTGCTGGCCCCCATCTTGCAGGGCCACATACCTTTTGGTTCTGAATACCTGATTTTGTGCTTGAGCCTCAGGCCCTGGGAATAAGATAGTAGCCAATGACTGGCTGTGCCGAGAGCCTTGTATGATTCTCTGTGACCTATGTGTTTTATTTTTGGTTTATTTTTAGTAATTGTATGCATTTTTGTTTATTTTTCTTTATTGTGGCCAACCCAGAGTGAAATAGGTGGCCATATAAATCATTTTTTTAAAAAAAAAAACCTCCTCTTTGGCAAATTAAGTATCTAGTGGCAATGAAGCATCAATGTCATTGCAACTACTTCATTTCCCTTCCTTTTCTTTGTTTCTTTCATTCTTTTCTGACACAGAATTGCACACAGCTGCTTCTTTTAAAATTAGCCGTGTATTATTGGCTGAAAATGGTGAATTGAGTGCAACCACTCTGGTGTTTATTTGAACATTCTTTGTGAAAAAATTGGGAAGGGAATTGACAATGAAGAATGTCTACTTGTGTCAGGTGAGAATTTAAGAACTGCCCATTGCTAAATGTTCCATTTCCCACAGAATTGTTTGAATGCTAGTATTTTATGCTTCTTATATGGTAGAAGTTGTATGTGTGCTTCTCTCTCTCCCTCCCTTCCTCCCTCTCTCTTGGTCTCTGTCTCTGTCTCTCTCTCTCTGCCTCTGTCTGTCTCTCTCTGTGTGTCTGTTTCTCCCTCTCTCTCTCTCTCTCTCTCTCTCTCTCTCTCTCTCTCTCTCTCTCTCTCTCTTTCACACACACACACACACACACACATTTTAACATCTTATATTAAAGATAATACAGTCTATGAATGAGGAGAAAAAATGCAAACAGAAGGGAGCCCCTAAATCTGGAAAAAAAACATTTTTCCTCTTATTTCTAAGAAAATAAAATGGAAAGAGCCATAATCATCACCCAAGTTGGACCCTTAGCTTTAGTCTCAAATTTATCATAAAACTTCCAATACCTCTTTGGATTCATAATTTGACTGGTATCTATACTTGCTATGGCAGTGTCTCTTTTCTTCAACTACTGTCTGTTCAGTTTAAAACAATTTTGGAGTCTTGTATTGATACTGATTCTGTTCAGCTAAAGATCTGTTTTAAATGTTTGTTCCCAAATCATGTAGTGTAGACTGAAATATATTTTTTGTTAAATTTATTTTGTGTTAAGAGATTTATTCCCTAGAGAAAAAAGTTGCAAGTGAATGCAAATAGGGTGTTATTGTTTGAAAGCTGTGATGTATTACTATTGGATATTAAAGCATGAAGGATTTGATTTATAACATTGAATAGTCAAGGTGAACAAATAATAAATTATAGCATTAGCCCTGCTGTAGATTTTCCTTCGCCAGATGTCACATAACTTGAAACTGAAACAAAGGGTTTCCTTTCTTCTCCCTCATCATGCCCCAGTTGATAGTGTTAAAATTAAAGTGGTATTGAAAATGCATGCCCTTCTGTGAAGTGACTCCCAGGGACTTCAATGGGAATAGGGGGAAAAATCCTTAATAAGACTGGGGCAGATTAGTGGAGGTCTACTGCAGATCACAGCCATCATTTTGTACCAGTATTACTTGAAGGTGAGGAAGGAGTACATTGCCATTGTGAGCTTCACAGCTAAGGAGTGGATAAAAATTAAATAAAGGAAGGAAGAAATCTATTCAGGAAGTGAAAAGCAACCCAACATTTTAGTCCTTGTGGAAAGTTATATTATTAAATCCTTCATATTTCCTTTTTTCTTTACCAGGAATGTACTGTACATATTCTGCTACAACTGAGTTTGAGTTCTACACAATTGTTATATTTATATAAAATGTTATACTCGACTAAGCAAACTGTTTTGCAGCTTGATATGATATGCCTGTTTCACACAATGTAGATAAACAGTGGCGATCTTCCCATAATATGCCAAGCCCTAAGTAGCCAAGCCCTGTGGAGCCTAACCCAGCCTATTGCACAATGAATATAATCTATCAGTTTTATAAAAAAAGGATGAAAATGGAGCAGGATGTCAGGAAACTCATGTAGACTATCTCTCCACAACAATAGGATTTCTACCCCCACCCCCGATTTTTCCACTGTGATATTAAGAGAGAGTTTCAACTTGGATAGAAAATCAAGAATCAGTAAATGCCCCTCTCTCATCCTTCTCTACCCTCTTCTTGAAGTCTGCTTTTTCCTGAAGTCAGTAAATTGATCACAAGAAAACTGGAATGCAGAGGAAAGAGCAGAGAGGTTTGGCAAGGGAAATTCTATGAGAAGCTATGGTTACCTTGGACCACCAGCCCTGTGCCTCTTCCAAATTACCATAGAAGTTATGCCATTACTTGAAGGAAAGAATATTTATTAGGGACAGTGGGGGGAGGAAGGACAGCAGGGAGAGAGGAAAAATTTCCCTCCAAAATTGAATTTATTGGGTAAGGGAAATATTTTTTTTGTTTTGTTTCAGGGACAGAATGGAAATTATTTTGGAAAAATAATTAAAATATATGTGCTATTTTTTTACTGATTTGTGTTCAGTTTGCCACTTGAAGAATATAAAATGTAATATGTATATCTTGGTTTACTCATAAACGTATCACAGTAATTTTCTGAGACCCAGCAGGGAAGAAGAAAAGAAAAAAAGCAGGCCATGTAGTTCAGTTCCCTTTACTGTCCACTAGCAGTTGTTCCTCATAAGATCTGATCAGTCAGACTGATTTTAGTTGGAGCAAGCAGACCTGTCCCAAGTCATTAAGGGCTTTATAGATCACCACCAGTGCCTTGTATCTAGTGACTATCAGTAATCAATGCAGGGCCTGCAAGTTCCTGTTACAAGTTCCCATTGCTTGAAATGGAAAAATATGGGGAGGGGGGGAACATATTCTGAAGTATTTGTAGTTTCTGGACAATCTTTAAGGACAGCCTTACATAAAGCACACACAGAAGTCCAGTTGGCTGGTCATAACATGGGTTACTCTAAAAGGTGCTTCTGCACCAGGCAGGATTACGTTTGGTGTACCAGCTGCACCTAAGCAAAGCACCCAGCTATGACCCATATCTGCTAATTTAGCAGAGCTGTGAGTCTAAAAGAACCCCCAAATTGCAAACCTGTTAATTCAACAACAAAACTAGTGGTGATGTATAAATAGTTATTCCATCTTATTTGGGCTGAGTTTTTCTCTCATCCAGACCCTTTTAGCTTTAATCACCAGGTTAGAAAAATCCATAGTATTTGTCATATGACAACGTAAAGTTGGATATCATTGGCAAATTGATGATATCACACCCCAAACTGATGGAGGAATTTCCCCAATGGTTTTATATATTGTAGATATTAAAAAACAAGTGAAAAGGACTGATTCCTGTGGTGTTCTATATATCACAGGCTATAATGTCAATCTTGCTCCCACACACACTCTGACCGAAACCACCCATTAAGGGAGGAGCAGAATAACTGAAAAACCGGAACTCTGGTCTCCAATTTTTGCCCGTAGTCAATGGTATCAAAAGCCACTAAGAGATCCAAAAGAACAGAGGAGTTGCAGTACTCCAATGAAGTCCTGAAACAGGTCAAAGATGAAATCCTGAGTATGATTGTTAATATGACTTGGAACTCAAATTACTTGAGACAATCCCATGGTCACCATGGCAGACATGGACTCTGAGCCTTGTTGGAGCTTTATTGGATTCGTCCCAGTGGTCGGATTCAAATAATTTAACAACCGGTTCTCTGCCCTAATGACCGGCTGGCTGGATGTGGCTGGGCACAGCCAGGGGGCATGATAGCACTGAGTCTCCTGCAGCACTCTGCCAGACAAAACGGGATACGGGGGTTAATTACAAAATGGGGCTTTGCTTTGTGGCATCCAGATCCAGCGAGGAAAATACACAGAAAATTGCACAGAAAATACACTTTTGTTTGGTTATGAAGAAATATCCCCAAAGTCAGATGTACACTAAATGTAGACTGACTGTTAGCTACACATCTTCCCAGCAAACAGCAAAATTTGAAGCTCCAGGTAAAGAGGATTCATTTTAGGATGAGTAACTACAGTTTGCATGTTGGAGGTTCCTAAAGGAATGCTGGGGGAGAGGTGCAGAATAGCCCGTCTCTGCCTGAGGCTGTAGAGACCTGGCACCAATCAAAACACTGTTTGTGAAACAATTGATCAATACTGACAGGGTAAGCCACTAGTATATGAAAATAAGAGCAAACTCCATTTCCTTCAAGTACTGATAATGTTACCTAGTTTGGTAATGAAACATCTACAAGAAAACCATCAGAGAGCACCAAGGATCCCACAGTTCAACCCTGAGCTACAAATATTCTCTTCTATTGATAAACACTTTTTGGTTAGAGGGACTCAGAGCCTGCCTTATATGAGATGGCTCCCAGTAGATTTCATTCTAAATTTTGATATGATTTCTGTAAATAAGGAATATAGAATTATAATGGCTGAGTATTTGATTCTTCATACATCAAAAAATACAAAGCTAAGGGATAAACAAATAAAAAACAGATTTGAAAAAATTAGAGGCTCAGGAAAGAAAAAGAGTGAAAGTGTAAGAGAGAAAAAAGAAAAGAAAGAAAACTGAAAAAAATGACTTCCAACTTTCTTTGGTACAGATATAAAAGAGTTTGATATATAAAAAAATATATCAAACTCTGACTCTAAGATTAACATTTGTCTACATTATTTCCATAATCCCATTCTAATCATCAAAGCCCAGATCAACTTTTAATTTCAGTTTCTCACAAAAAGTCCAGTAATGGTTCATATCGCTTTAATCACTATTTGTTAAGGAAACCACAACCAATTTATTTAATTGCACCAAACTCTAAATAAAACAAGAATGGAAAATCCTAAACTCTAGTATAGACCCATGCTCCTCAACTTTGGCAACTTTAAGGTGCATTGACTTCAATTCCCAGAATTCCCAAGGCAGCATGAAGTTTGCCCATCTTAAACTTGCCAAGACTGAAAAATGCTGATCTACAGATTCCTCTTTTACTGGTTCTTACTTACTTATGAGCAATCATAATGCAAAAGCCTCACTTCCACCCCATTCCAGAGTAACCACCATTCCCTCACTAACCTGCTTTCCAACTCCATACTCCTGCATGCAGGGCAACAAAAGAAGACCATTGACTACCAGTTTAAAAAAAAAGTTCAGTTAGACCTTCCAACTTCTTGGGGGGGAAAAAGTCTCACAAAGTTGGAAGGTCTGACTGAACTTTTTTTAGACTGGTAGTCACATGGTCTTCTTTTGTTGCCATGCATGCCAGAGAATGGAGCTGGAAAGCAGGTTAGTGAGGTAATGGTGGTGGTTGCAGGATTTTGCAGGAAGCCGTCCAGGCCAAAAACAGGCCATGGAGGGGGGAGCCTCCCAGCTGATCGGTGCAGCTGGTTCATTCACCACCTTCCAGCTGATCAGCACAGCTCACAGTCACGCCCCTGCAGCCTCCCCACCCTGAATGGTAACCCCGATGGGTGTGGCAGGGTCAGCCAGTGGTAGGAGCAACCAGTTCACCGAACTACGTAAAAAATTAACAACCGATTTGGCAGAACCAGTGCAAACCGGCTGAATCCTACAACTGACTCATCCTATATCCATAAGAGGTTTGTTCACATGTTTATCACATACACATTATAAATCTATAGACCACTGAGAAGTCGGGGGGCATATGTTAATCCTTCTTGAATGTAAAGGAATGAAGAGCTGACCTTGGAGGAGCAATGGTTGAACTGAAAGGAAGAAAGTGACTCAGTCATGAGAAAAAAGGGAAGCATGAGAAATAAGCTCAATAAGGCAATAATTATAAGGCAATAAGCTTCCCTTGATTTTATTTATTATAAAAGAGAAGTGAGAGAAACTTGGACAGACTTTCAAAATTATGTGATTCTGCCTTATTACAATATAGAGCATTCCTGGAATCCCTGCTTAGTCTTCTTTCTTGATCTGGCCTATGTAGAGCTGGAATAGAATAATATATTAGCTGTAATGCATGGACATCTTCTTTGTCGAGATCTGTGATGGCGAACCTATGGCATGCGTGCCCAAAGTGGTACACGAAGCCATGTCACCTGGCATACACGTCCTTGTCTGTTTGTCTTCTGGGTTTCTGGTGCACACGCGCATACAATGATCAGCTGTTCTTTGCATGCATGGCAGTGCCAAAAACCGGTGTGTGCATGTACACCAGCCAGCTGATTGTCGGGTGCACATGCGCGCCAGAACCTGGAAGTTTGGCTTTTCCAGAACGTGATCCCTTCATGCACATGGTAGTGCTGAAAACCAGCCTGCGCATACGTGCTGGCCACTGATAATCAGGCGCGCTTGTGTCCTAGTACATTGGCTTTTCCAGAGTGCAGCCCTGATGAGCATGCGTGCAACATTTCCGTGCAACCTTTTCGACACTCAGTGCCGAAAACGTTCGCCATCACTAGTCTAGATGTTGACTTCCATGTAGTAGGAATATTGTATAATTCAAAAGAATATGAACAGGTCTGGTTTTACAATTGAGTAAATTCTTCCAAAAGTAACAATTATAGGGCAGTATACAAACAAAGAAGCATTAATCTCATTCCAACATGATAATTTACTCAAGCCTTTTCTGCAATGGCCTGACATAAAGAAACTTGTCATTCATTTGTACATAGACCTAATTCCACTAGAATACCATAAACCATCACAACCGATATAATGCTTCAAAATTAAATATTCTCCTCACTGTTACTTTTGAAACAGAGTGCCTTATTAATGTGAATAATTGAACTTCTCTATTTTATGTGTCCCTATCTAATTGGAGCAGTTTTGCTTCTGTAACATTTTGCTTCTGTAAGAGATGCATGTATGAAGCATGCATCTCATTAGCAATTTGGAACATTATGTTGATGCTTAAAATAGTTTTAAAAATTGTAATTCAAAGTGCAAAGTAAAAGCTACATTATTGCTTGAGCTGGTGACAGTCTTGACCTTTGTATTTTGTGTCTAATCAGATGGAGTAATTTACAGACTAGTAAAATGGGGAGCTTATAGACTAACTTGCAAATCGTAATTACACTAAAGTTCATAGTCATCCTAACATTTCCAGTGTACAGTTTAGAAATTTTATGAATGTCCATGTCTTTGTGAAAATAATTAGAGCCTCTAGACATTAACCTTGCACTATATTTCAGTCTGCAACATATAATTTAATTAGATGAGCAAAAGGCTTGTTGAATAATTGATGTTTTACAGACTTCCAGTGTGGATACTGTCTGTAAATTTAAAGAAAAAATATTTTTATTCCTAACCATTTTAAACAATAAAGTAAATGTTTCATTAGTATCTGCTGACAGAGCATTAAAGCCAAGTTATTTATTCCCTATAAAAATGAAATGCTTCTGAGCAGCTAATTATCAACTCATCTATTTTATTTTTTTTAAATAAAGTCTTTAGCCATAGATAAGACATTAAATTCAGCATCTTCAAGGATTAATAGAACTTTCAGCAATTCCAAGCTAGCAAACAATAATGAGAAAAAGAAACATACATATTGTGATGTCTCCAACATAACAACATTTCTTTATATTTCTAATTATTTGCTTGGATTTCTTATAAATATTTCCTGCTAGATTAAAACACTGCACTGCTTAGAAATATGAATTTGTCTTTGTTTTTTCTGCTTTCAGAGGTTTCTACTTAAAAAACAAACTATTTCTAATTAATAATATATTATGAATTGAATAATATACTCTGTATTCTTCTATTCATAAACTTATTAAAAAAATGAACAGGTGTTGGAAGCCCAACTCATTATTTACTAAACTTGCAGATGTGGAAGTTGCAGCCCTTACCAATCCAATTACTATAAGAAAGCATAGAGGAATTTTAAAGTCAAACTGGTGAACAATAAATGGCTATTACTACTGCAGGAAGATATTAAGTCAAAGTGTCAACATGAATTAAGCATTCTCTTTCAAAGGAGTCTCTAAATCCTGATATTGTTTTATTTTATAGTATGGGATTCTAGTAAAGCATTATGAGAAGACTATTTATTTTTGACATCAAATAAAAAGGAAGGCAGAGAAAAGTCCTAAATAAATCAATTACAGAACATGGAACAAAAGAAGCAATACAGAAACTGAATTTACAGAAATAATAAACAAATAAACTTTCCAAGAAATGTTGATTAAATTTTTAACTCAAGTAATGAATGAGATACAACAGTGCCAGTACATCTTTTTCCGTAACAAGACCTTTTTATTTTTATTTTATTTACAACAAGGGAAACGATCCAACTCATTTACCATTCTAGAAACCTCTAACTAATTTAGAATATTCTGCTGAAACTGGATTTGTTCCAAAAAGGTGCATGAAGTACAATATCCTGTACCTTTTCAATGCAATATATATCAGAAAACAGGAAAGTGGCTGTGGTTTTTCTTGACTGAGAAAAAGCCTTTGATAATTTGGAATGGATTTTTATATTCAAAGTTCTGAAGAAGATGAACCATGGTTCAGTATACAAACATGGATATAGAGAGTTTGTAAAGAACATGAAGCTAAGATAATGTTAAATGGACTTTTATCACACAAATAATATTCATTTGACTTTTGGTGACTTCCTGGATAAGTCCCTGAAGTTTCCTAGGCAAGATTTCAGAAGTGGTTTGCCATTGCTTATTTCCCAGGGTAGAGAGAGTGTGACTGGCCCAAGATCATGCAGCTGGCTTTGTGCCCAAGGCAAGATTAGAACTCACAGTCTCCTGGTTTCTAGCCTGATGTCTAAACCATCACACCATACTGGTTCTCTTCAATATTAGAATATCAGATCAGAATAAGACTCAAATCATTACATAGAATTTATCTGAGGAAGAAAAACAATATCTAAACTATAGGGTTCCATATTGTATTTAAACTAATTAAGCTCCTGCAAATTTACTGAATTAAAAAATGATTTAGGAATAATTATTGGAAAAATAGAATGGCAAACATTTTAAGATGGAAAACATTAAAATTGTCCTCGTTAGGAAGAGTAGCAGCAGTAAAAATGAATCTCTTACCAATGCTCAGTTTTCAATTTCAAATTTTCCCAAGAAGAATTGAAGACCGGTATTAAATGAGCAACAGAGACAAATAACTAACTTAATGTGAACAAATAGAAAACTGAGGATTAGGCTCAGTACAGTATTTTGCAATACCTGAAAGGATGAGGTGGACTGACAATATCAAATTTATTATCAAGTCAACTGTCTAACTTGCATCACATAATGGATTATATTACATTACACTTAGATTACTTCTACTGAGGGAGCAGGTCTCCTAGATGGTTTGCATAAATACCTTTCATTTGATACAAATAGAAATGCACAGTTTATAAAAATCACTCAGCCATAAGTAGTGAATTAAATATTTATATGAAGATTGTCATCACCTCTTGCCTCAACATTAAATATTTATTTTCATGAAGGAGTATCTACAAAAATATGATCAATGAAGAGAGCCAAGTACAAACCAGCAAGACCTAATTCTTCATAAAACAAAGATGAAATAGTTGGAAATTCTTTATTCACAATGGTCTGAATGATCTACAGGTTTCAGTAACTTCAAATATGCAGTATATCTCAAAAGGAATGACACAAAGCAGGTGGTATACATACTGTAGAGACCTTGTGTTATAAGTTGAAAAGACTAGTAACAGAACTCAGAACATTTGTTGAGACATGTTTATAAGTTGCTATTACTATTCAGAAACTGAACTAAGTTGAAGAGTGCAGAATTTAAATAAGACAATAGATATATAACAATGGGAATATCACTTAGGGAAAACTACTACAAGATGTTTTACTGCTGGTATATTACCTCTGTGTTGAATACCAAAACAGATAACTCACTTCTAAAACCTGTTAGAGATATAATAATAGGTCAGATCATTTTTCACATTTGGTGGCAATGCTGTACAGCTCAACAATTTTGTAAGTCACTTTATGAGAGAATGAAACAAATATTAAAGGATGAATTCATTTTTCTGCCATCTATTTTTCTGTTACACAGTATTAAACCTAATATCCTCACAAAGACCACTAAGTTACTTGTGCATATGATTGTGACTGCCAGAATGCTTTATGCTTTTTATTGAAAATTACATATCATTTCCTTTCAGAATGGCAAACAACCTTATCTGAAAAATGATAAATCAACTTGGAAACCATTTACAGATTACAATTCTACACACAACAGAATAACAGATTTGGAAGGGACCTTGGAGTCTTCTAGTCCAATCCCCTGCTCAGGCAAAAAAACCCTATATCATTTCAGTCCAATGGTTATTCAGTCTCTTCTTTAAAAACTTCCAGTGTTGGAGCATCCACAACTTCTGGAGGCAAGTCGTTCCATTGATTAATTGTTCTATCAGAAAAATTCTCCTTAGTTTTGGTTCCTTCTTTCCTTGATTAGTCTCCATCCATTGCTTCTTGTCCTGCCTTCAGATGCTTTGGAGAAAAGTCTAACTCCCTCTTCTTTATGGCAACCCCTTTGATGTTGGAACACAGCTATCATGTCACCCCTTGTCCTTCTTTTCATTAAACTAGACATATCCAATTCTAGCTATTGTTCTTTATATATATTTAGCCTCCAGTCCTCTAATCATCTTTGTTGCTCTTCTCTACTCTTTCTAGAGTCCCAACATCTTTTTTACATCATGGCAACCAAAACAGTGCAGTATTCCAATTCTGTCTTATAAGGCATTATGGAGTGGTATTACACTTCATGTGATCTTGATTCTATCCCTCTGCTAATGTACCTAGGACTGTGTTGGCTTTTTTGTCAGCTGCAGCATACTCCTGGCTCATATTTAAGTGATTGTCCAATAGGACTCCAAGATTCCTCTCACAATTACTACTATTGAGCCAAGTAGCATCTATACTATACCTACGCATTTGGTTTTTCTTGCCTAAATGGAGACTCTTACATTTTTCACCATTGAATTTCATTTTGTTAAATAGTGCCCTATGTTCAAGTCTGTCAAGATCCTTCTATATCTTAAGCCTATCTTCTGGAATGTTGGCTATTCCTGCCAGCTTGGTGTTGTCTGCAAATTTGATGAGTTCTCCATCTATCTCCTCATCTAAATCATTGATGAAGATATTGAAGAGTACTGGACCTAAGGTAGAGCCTTGGGGTACCCCACTGCATACTTCCCTCCATATAGATGCAGGTCATTGAGGACTATATATTGAGTGTGGTTAGCCAGTTATAAATCCACCTGGTAGTGATGGATATGAAGTTTGGGTTTCCATTAACACAATACATTTACTATACAATATTAGCTTTTGCTTGAGTAATTAAATAAGGATTTTTAGACTTGGTAAAAACTTTTGTTAATGATTCATTCTGACATGATTCATGTTATTTTGGCCACTTTAGTTAATTATTGAACATTGATTTGATCTTAAATGTGCTTTTTCAGATCTTAAACTAATGTAAGGGGCCAGGTAACAAAACATGCCCTACAAATTTGGCCAGAACTGTATTATATTGATGAAGGCTATTGACAGATGCTATAATAATTGAATCCTGAAAGCCTGAGTTTTCTCCTTATTATACTCTAGTGAATTAGAAAGGGATCACTTTTAGCATTTTCTCATACTTTCTGTTTTCTGGACTTCAAGCATGTTTTTGCGACCATGGTTTGTGCCTTTTTCAACAAGGTCATCTGCATCTCCTTGGCAGTCCCAAGTCGTGATCTAATGTTAACTTGAAATTTTAATTTAATTGTATATAGTTTGTACATTTCTTTCCTATATTATTTTTATCTGATTTTTGTATACTTCCTCTTGGCATTATCTTTAAATCTCTACTAAAATGAATCAATAAAATAATCAATATATTGCAAATCAATATATTGAAATAATTCATCTTCAAAAATTCTTTTCTGATATTTGAATAATCTATCCTATGCCCCCTCTACAGCTTCGCTTCTAAAGTCTAAACATGTCAAGTTCCTTTTATCTTCATAGTGCTCAACATTTAACCACCAATTATCTTCTTAGTCCTTCTACTCGTTCCGTTTGCCTGAATCCTTCTAAAAGTATATACTCTAGAATTATAATTAATATATAATCAATAGTCAATGCAGAGTCAAATGGAGTTTCTTGTAATGATGTCACATTACTGACTCAAATTCAGATTGTAATCAGCTACTATTCCAAGATGTTTTTCATAATCATTATCAGGCTAGGCATGTCCCATTCTGTACAGTACTTGCTGATTTTCTTGCTTGGTTGGTATTTGTCTCTATGGATATTTATTCTGTTACTTTTCAGCCAGTTTCTCTAACCTACCAAACAGTGCTGTGCTTCCTAATGTTGTATTATCTGTAAATTCCATCCATCTCATCATCTAAATCATCAATAAAATTGTTATAGGGTACAGGACAAACCTTATAACAACCATTTTATTTCTCACTCCAATTTGATAAGCAACCACTGATGAATATTCTTCAAAATTGATTTTCAAATCAACTACATAATACATCCATTTAATTGTCATATAATCCAGACTACATTTAACCATGTTGATAATCAGAGTCTAAGGGTAGGTAGACTGCCAAGCACTCAGATTTTGATCACATAACTATGGAGGTGCTGCAATGATCATAACTTTAGGGACTGGGCTTGCCATTCATTCTGCTTCATTTTAATTTCAAATGATCACTGAACGAATGGTTGTTAACCTGAAGACTACCTGTACTTTGCACAATAAAATATCTTTTCAGAGAAGACTGAGCCCAAACTGGAGTTGTTTAATTCTACTTTTTTCTTAACTGTTGCCTTTTTGCCATCTTCACCAAGCAACTGGAAGACTGATCTTTTTCCTCTCTTTTGTTTTTATTTTGAATGTAACTAAGAAGCCCTTTTTGTTGTTCATCCATCTTCTGCCTCAACTCCTTCAAAGTTTTAGCCTTTCTGATACCATCTGGGCTTCCTCTATATATTCTTCCTTTGTGTCCTTCTTTTTATCTCCTGTTTTTCAGATCTTTACTAAGCTTTTGGTGCAGCTGCAATGGTTTCTTTTGTTGTGCTTGATCTCTCTCCCCATTCTTTTTAGAAGCCGTCATTCATGTTGAGCTTCTTTTCCCCATAGCTTCTTTGCCATGGAGTCCTATTTATTGCCATTCTGGGTTTATTAAAATCCATTATGGTAGTGTATATACTATATATCCCCTGGTGTCAAGAATTCAAGGATTACAAGGTTATAGTATTGCTGCTATTTCTGAACTCACTAATTAAATAGTACTAAATAGATATGGAACAACATATGAAAAAGCTTGAAATGCACTGGTCAGAATCATGAGAGAAAAAGAACTAAAAAAGAAGGAAATGGTAGAAGCTTCAAAAATAGTGATGGTCCTCAGTTAGCAATTGCTTCGTTTAGCAAGCATTCACAGTTATGACAATGGTGAAAAAGTAGCTTTATAACCAGTCTTTACATTTACAACCTGTACATGAAAGTTAAGCTGAAGTAAGACCATAAGCACAGTCACAGTTTCACTTAGTTGCCAGTCCCAAATGTGGTCACTAAACACAAAATGAGGATTACTTCTATCAATCCAACCAAAAGAGGCATAAAGACATACAAAATAATTTGTTACACTTATGAGTTCCTTTGTTATCCGTTTCTACTATTTCTGTGATCCCTAAAGGGAACAGATGTATGGGTATAGATACCCAAGGCATGGAAAGCTAAATTCCAACAACCCAGCACACATCTTCCATCACTATCACTTCATGCAGCTTTGAAAGATCTGCAACCAACCAACCAAGAATCTTCTCTCTCCCTTTCTCTTTCCCTGTTAGACCTCTAACATTAGTCAAGGCTGGAAAGAATCAAGCTGTGTCCAAGAAAGTCTTTACACAGGTTCATCTGATGTACAAGCCATTCACACTTTTAATTAAATCCCCATTGATTACACATTATAGTGCTTCATATAGGGGTTGTCCTTGGCGGGAAAAAAGAAACTATTGCTAGTCCAGAATGCAGAGACTCAAGTAGTAGAGGTATTTTTGTGTGTCCCTATTGCTGTGTGAGCTGTATTGGTTACCAGATGATTTCTGGCTGCAATTCAAGGTGTTGGTTATCATTCAGAAAGCCCCTCATGACTGAGGGCCCGGTTATTTGAGGGATCAGGATGTTTTTTGCCCATCTGTTGAAGTCAGAAGGAGTGGGCTCACTTCAGGTCCAATTGATTGAACAGTAATATCTTGCAGGACCCAAGAAGTGTGGGAGCATCTGCTGTCTGGAATGAGCTCCCCTAGGGACCTGCGTCTGCTGCGACCTTAATGGTTTTCTGAAAACTGTTAAAATTTTGATTGTTCTCCCTGGCCTTGAGATAGGATGGTTTTCTAGCTGTGATATGGAGTTGGTTTTCCACATGACAGTCATGTGTGTGTTTGTGTATATGTATATATTTCTATTCATTGTAAGCCACCCAGATTCATTGAAGAGTTAGGTGGTAACTAATAAATAAATAAAGATCAATTTCTCTGAGCCCCGATTAACAGGATTTGCTAGGTGAAAAGGATAAGGCTACACCATAAGAATTCTTATCAATACTTTCGCTTTCAGATGTGAATTTTAAATATAGACAATCAAAGCTTCTTGTTTTATTTCTCCCACCCTAGTGGTGTGCTGGGAATTAAAGCTGCCTCTCAGAGGAGCCAACTTTCAGCTAACTATAGTTTACACAATAGCTATTAGCTTTTTATCAATGTGGGAATCCATTCTTAAAAAATCACACACTGATTACACTGACTGAAAACTTAAATCAAAAGAAAAGCAGCACACATTAAGTAAATTGAGATGAGAAGATGGACATGTCTTTGCTAGACAGCAAATGAAAGTTCATTAGTTTACATGTTAAACATGGCTGTTTTTTTTAAAAAAATAAATACTATGGGTGGTGTTTTTATTGTTTTAATCATATATTTTAATTATTGTATTTGCTTTTTTTAACATAAGAATTTTGACTATTTTAGTCTGTTGTAAACTCTCCTGGGCAAAGCTTCTTCTAGAAGAGCAACGTACAGATTTAAACAATGAAATTAGATAATTATCTGTGTGCCAGACACACTGAGAGATACTCACTGTTCTTATTCAAATTTTGGAATTTCTGCTCTATTGTAGATACCACATCTGCCCTTTGGTTGGTATAGTATATAGTCTGGACAAGAAAGAGCAATTTCATGTTATAGTAAACAATATGGCAGTTGAATGATGGATGTAGGGGAAAGGACTATAGTGAACAATAAAATCCTCTATATATCAATGTATTCATTTATTTGTCTATTTGTTTGAAATGATTCCTTTGAATGGATGCCTTTTTGAAGCCTGAATATACTAGTCATGAAACTCCCATGAGGAATCAGCATTTGTCTTTTCTTCAGAAAAGATCTGTATCCACATTTGTTTCTGTGTGTGTGCCAACACTGAGAATAAATGAAAGGCAGGAATAAGTATAATGTATTAGGCTGGGAGAACGACAAGAAAACTGAATTCTGTCTGGCCAAACCTGTCAACTAAGCCATCCTACTTTACAACATGTATTTTAACTGTTGCATAATTATTCCATTCAACTCCTAGGATAAACATAACTTTTGTGAATGTAAGAATATTCCTGTTTTTGTAATTAAAGGCTATGTGCTAATTGGGAAGCAATTTGTGAATTTGCATGCAATATCATGTGCCATTCTCTTTTTATTTTTATAAGCCAAGTGTTTAATCAGCCAATCCTATTTAATTTGTTTTATTTGCATTAGGAACTTTAATTCTCCAACACTGCTATCGGTGTTGTACAAATATGCATTATTCATCAGCAGTTGGCTCAGGAGAACCAGCATTTTTGTCAATTCTTCATGATCACTTTAGACAATCCTGCAGTTGCAAATGAAAGATAAATGTTTTAACGTTTCATTGCAGATTTTGATTACATTTTTTAAAGTCTTATAATACCAATGTTTAGCCAAAATTTTATTCTTTCTTTAAAAAAAACACTTCTGATACAGATTTTAATTTAAATTTGTCGGTGTAAGAATTAAATTACATTGAGAAAAATATGTTGTTAAAAAAAAGAATATGGTTTATCGGATACTAAGATTCAATCCAATTAGAATCTGATCTGAGAATTGGTCTGAGGCTAAGTCATCATGAAAGTCACTGGTTTACATTGAGCTGGGCTCTTTCTCTAAGCCCAGATTGCCTTAGAGGGTCTGTGTGAGGAAAAATAAATAAAACTCTGAATGCCATTATATATTCTTGTGAAGAAAGGGAGGATATATATATAAATAAATACCCACCTGCAAGAAGATTTTTCTTATGGAAAAATGTATAGAGAGCTACTTTGTAAGCATAGATGGGTCTTTCAGTTACTTAAACCTCTGCTTTGGATTATTTGCCTGCTTAATTTGTGCATTGGTCCATATAACTGATCTAGTACAGGTAGTCCTTGACTTACCATAGTTTGTTTAGTGACCGTTTAAAGTTACAATGGCACTGAAAAAAGAGTTTTTCATGATCATTTCTCACCTTTATGACCATTGCAGCATCGTCATGGTCACATAATCAAAAGTGAAGCACTTGGCACTTGACTGATATTTATTATGGTTGCAAAGTCCCAGGATCATGTGATCCCTTTTTGCAACCTTCTGATGAGCAAAATCAAGGGGTGAAGCCAGATTCAGATAATAACCTTGTGACTAACTTAACGACTGCGGTGATTCACTTAACACCTGGGGCAAGAAAGTATGCTGTTCCATTCATTTGCACACATACATAACGGTGGTTTAGTACATTTATTAATATTCCCCAACAATTCCCTCCACCAAAAACCCAGAACTGTCCCAATTAAGTCTATCCAAAAGCAGACTGATGCTAGTCCATAGAGAATAGCCAATGAGTCCACAATGCACTTGAAAGTTTCCCAAACAAGACAAATCCACCAGGCAAAATTAAATCCACAGTATAAGAAGGTTCTCAAGGTAAGAAAAGTCCAGAGTTCACAAGGCTCAATCCAAAGCAAGACAGGAATCACAATGACCAGGAAATACAAAGCTAGGAAATGAACATGTTCCCAGCATCACCTCCATCTGTCTCCTATGCTAAATAGCCAGGTTCCGGTATGTCCCATCAAGAGGGACGAGGCTGCCACCTTACCAGTAATCAGGATGATCTTCACTGCTCCTGCTTTTCTCTGCCCTACATGTTCTCGGATCAGGTGCAGAAGGCAGTTCTTCCTCCTCATCACTAACCGGCTGCAGCTGCATTCTTTCTCCACCTGAATTTTAATTTAATTTAATTTAATTAATTCAGTTTATATGCCGCCCCTCTCCGAGGGCAGCTCACAATACATTTTAAAAAATCATTATAAAAAACATTTAAAAATTAAAAACATTAAAAACTCATTAAAAACTCATTCACGCCATTCATGGCCGGATTTTGCCAGATCACAAGAGCGAGATCAATGGCCCCAGGCCTGCCCTAAAAGCCAGGTCTTCACTGCTTTTTGGAAGGCCAATAGGGTGGGGATGGTCTGGACCTCAGGAGGTAACTGGTTCCAGAGAGCTGGGGCAGCCACAGAGAAGGCTCTCCCACGCGGGCCTGCCAGCTGGCATTGTTTAGCTGATGGGACCCGGAGGAGACTAACTGTGGGATCTTACCGGTCGCTGGGAATGAAGTCTCAGGGATGTCCTGCTGCAGCTGTGCTTCAGCCAAATCACTCTCAGCTGTCTGCTCTGAATCACTGACCAACTCCCATTCTGATGTAGTTCATCCTCCTCAAAACAACTATTATCTGGAGAGGTATCTGGGGATGCTTTTGGGGGAGTCATCAAAGAAAGGTTGTAAAATGGGGCAAGACTCACTTAACAAATGTCTTGCTTAGCAACATAAATTTTGGGCTCAACTGTGGTCGTAAATCGAGGAGTACCTATATAGAGGCAACATAAATAATTTTTCCTTGACTTTTATATATATTTATTTTTAATTAGTATCGCTATGAAATTATTTTTTGATCAGACTATATAAAGCATGCAAACATACTGGATACATTTTATATGTGAAAGCAGTGACAGTTTTGAACAGTTCCAAGTATGTCTCCAGTTTATTAGGACTAAAATGATATTAAATGGTTTCTGAGACCCAAAATGGTTAATTCAAAGGGAGTCAGCCAGGGCCAGATTTAGATGAAAAGAGGCCCTAGGCTATTCCACTTATGAGGCCCTTTCACCTATAGTGAAAGTGTAATTTTACTTTTGCTAACCATTTGAATGTAGGCCCCTCTTGAACTTGAGGCCCTAGGCTGAAGCCTAGTTAGCCTATAAGAAAATCCGGCCCTGGAGTCAGCAAGAAAACCATTCTGGTAGAAAATATTTAAATAGTATCAATCTGAAGCCCAAAACAACAACCATCGTGAGATGAAATTTGCTCCTAAGAATTAATCAACATGTATTACATAGTTTTGACTAGAAGACAATTTCCTTTGGAAACCATTACTGCTGAAATTGCTGCCTATCTGAGTATTTATTCAATAATTAGTGTATTATCATGGATAATTTTTAAATTTCAGGTGTCCATTTATATGTTTGTAAATTCCTTTTTTTCCCTTAATCCCCTTCACCATTAGTATTATAGAAACTGCAGAATTAATATTTCCGTTACAAAATAACTTTATTTGGTCTCACGTTAAAGAGAAAAACAATATAATTTGGATAATAAAGGGCATTTATTTATTTATTTACCGTATGGCTAATAAAGGGCAAAAGTGCATGATCTTTTCAAAGGATAAATAATGGATAAGGTCACACTAATTGGTGCATTTATTTACAAATTCCTTCCATCCTTCCTTCCTTCCTGTCATTGATTGATATTTTGACATCTCCCTTAACTATATACAGTATGTTACTCCTGGTATAGGTAAACTCCCATAATGTAAATCATTCCATCTCCCCAATAGAAATGCAGTATGAAATATCTACCATCATTCTGAACTGAAAAGCATACAAGTAAGGATGCTGCACCATACTTTCTCAAGCTTTTTAGTATTAGTTAGTAACCTCAAGCTACCTCTTGTCTGGTAAAGATGACAAAAATTCTCAAGCGGTTTGTTTTTTTTTTAACATTGTCAATTCTGACCAAAGAGTGCAAATCAAATATCTTTATTATCCTCTTTGACCAGCCTTTGCAGTAAAAAAGAAAAATAGTTTGATGCAACAATTCTTTATTGGAAAAGGGAAAAACAATAGGACAATAAAGCAACATATCTAATTAAATTATTGCAGAGTTATAAAATACTGAGAAGATACTTGGTCACCCAACATGTTAGGTTAGCTTCACTTAATAAGTGGATTAGACAAGCTAAACAGTTAATAATAAATAGCTAACAAATAATGTACTAAGAGTTAACAATACAATATTAGGGGTGTGATGAGTTTTACCTCACAGTAGGTCATTCTTTCAGGGAGAAAATCTATGTGGTCACTAAGAGGTAACTCTAACATGATAGCACATCATTGCAATCATTGTCAAGTCTATCTATGAGTTATTACATTATCTTTTTGATGGCATTGATAGCACAGGCCCAAAACTTCCCAGAACAGTTCCATTGTAGATACTGTAGGATGCAGTGGTAGCAGAAATATTTTGCTGCTGTCATCATCTCTATAGAATAGGCTTGACAAAAAATTATTTACTTACAACCATTGTACTTATTTTGCGTATTTATTTATTTATTTATTTATTTAATTTGTATACCGCCCTTCTCCCTGAGGACTCAGGGCGGTGTACAGCCAGAATTAAAAAACATGAAATACAAATATTAAAAACAATTAAAATATATATAAATTTGGCCCAAAATTAAAAATACAAACCAATTAGAACATTTAAAATTTCTTCTTAAGCCAGCCCGGCTTGCTGGAAAAAGTGGGTTTTAAGGGCACGGCGGAAGGCACTAAGGTCTTGGATTCTCCTTATCTCTGGGGGCAACTGATTCCAGAGGGTAGGTGCCCCCACAGAGAAGTGGGGGTCACCAGCCTACATTGATTGGCTGATGGCACCCTGAGGAGGCCCTCTCTGTGGGAGCGCACGGGACAATGGGAGGGCGTCGGTAGCAGCAGGCGGTTTCGAAGATAGCTAGGCCCGATGCCATGGAGCGCTTTAAAGATGATAACCAACACCTTGAAGCGCACCCGGAAGACCACTGGGAGCCAGTGCAGCTCGCGCAGGAGCAGTGTTACATGGGAGCGCCATGCTGCTCCCATCACTACCCGCGCTGTTGCATTCTGGACCAGTTGGAGCCTCTGGGTGCTCTTCAAGGGGAGCCCCATGTAGAGAGCGTTGCAGTAGTCAAGGCGAGAGGTGACGAGGTGCACAGGGAATCCCGATCAAGAAAGGGCCGCAACTATTCTGCTGCTCATGCTATAGTGTTCTGCTGTTCCTCTTATTTCTAGGTTTCTAGGAGATGAAATAAAATGAAATTCTGTTCATTTAGAGGGGCCACTTAGAAAACTCATGTCCACTGTCTGAACTAGCTCAATCTGACACATAGCTAAAGCTTCAACAAAAACTCATTTTTTAAAAATTGCATTTTCAACCAATCGTAGAGCACTTATGAACTTGGTGGATTCATCAGTCTTTGTACAATAGCACACTGTTCTAATTGACCAATATTACAGAATAGTAACACAAAATCAAAACTGTTTACCTGTATATGTCTTACAATAATCTGGAAATCCTGATGAGGTGGCCTTGGCATGAATTAAAGCCCCCTAAAGGCAGCATCCAGAGAGATCCTCAAAACCAAACATATCAGAAATGTAGGGCAGCAGAATAAGGAGTCTATTGACTCAGCCTCTCTAATCTACCGGGTTACTTTCTCCATATCATATGAAATTACACACACACACACACACACACACACACACACTTAGTGCCTGATACAAAATTATATGATAGAGTATGCATATAAAATCTTGCTTAACAGTCAAATCAAACAGTACAATCAAATAACCTTTATTTATTTTATTTATTTATTTATTTTATTCGATTTTTATACCGCCCTTCTCCTACTGGACTCAGGGCGGTGCACAGCCAAAGATAAAAACAGCGCATACAAACTTTAAAATTTTAAAAGAATTAAACTAGTATTGGCCCAATAAAAATTTAAATATCACAACTAAAACCAATTTAGCAATTAAAAATATCTAAAGGGGGGGGGTCAAGCCAGCCCATCTTGATGATATAAAAAAGTTTTAAGGGCATGGCGAACAGCACGGAGATCTGGGATCCTACATATCTCTGGGAGCAGGTCATTCCAAAGGACCGGTGCTGCCACAGAGAAGGCCCTCCCCCTGGGGGTCGCCAGCTGACATTCTTTGGCCGATGGCACCCTGAGGAGTCCCTCTCTGTGGGAGCGTACTGGCCGGTGGGAGGCTACCGGTGGCAGAAGGCAGTCTGGTAAGTACCTAGGCCCTAAGCCATGGAGTGCTTTAAAGGTGGTAACCAAAACTTTGAAGCGCACCTGGAAGACCACCGGGAGCCAATGCAATTCACGCAAGAGAGGTGTCACATGGGAGCACCCCATCACTCCCATAATCCCCCGCGCAGCCGCATTCTGCACCAGTTGGAGCCTCCGGGTTCTCCTCAAGGGGAGCCCCATGTAGAGAGCGTTACAGTAGTCCAGGCGAGAAGTGACGAGTGCCTGAGTGACCGTGCGTAAGGAGTCCCGATCCAGAAAGGGGCGCAACTGGCGAATCAGGCGAACCTGATAAAAAGCCCCCCTGGCCACGGCCGTCATATGCTCTTCTAAAGATAGCCGTGCGTCCAGGAGGACACCCAAGTTGCGGGCCCTCTCCGTGGGGGCCAGTAACTCGCCCCAAAAACCAGCGATGGCACCAGCTGGCTATATCGGGATGCCGGAAGCCACAGCCATTCAGTTTTCGAAGGGTTGAGTCGGAGCCTGTTTCTCCCCATCCAGACCCGCATGGCCTCCAGGCACCGGGACATCACTTCAAGGGCATCATTGGGATGGTCTGGGGTGGAGATGTACAGCTGAGTGTCATCAGCGTACTGATGAAACTCCACCCCAAAACCATGGATGCTCTCGCCCAGCGGCTTCACATAAATGTTGAACAGGAGGGGTGAGAGGACCGACCCATGTGGCACCCCACAAACAAGGCGCTCGGGGTCGACCTCTGCCCCCCTGCCAACACCGACTGCGACTGGTCAGAGAGATAGGAGGAGAACCATCGTAACCTCTAACTCCTCCAACCGGCGCAGCATGATACCATGGTCGATGGTATCAAAAGCTGCTAAGAGATCTAACAGGACCAGAATAGAGGAGCAGCCCCTATCCCGAGCCCTCCAGAGATCATCGAAGGTTGGAGACTGGACAGTAATTAGCCAAAACAGCCGGATCAAGAGAGGGCTTCTTGAGGAGGGGCCTCACCACCGCCTCTTTCAAGGTGGAAGGCAAGACACCCTCACTCAGAGAAGCGATAATAATCCCCTGGAGCCAGCCTCATGTAACCTCCCGAGAGGCCAGCACCAACCAGGAGGGACACGGGTCCAATAAACATGTCGCATTCAGCCATCCCAGGATCCTGTCCACGTCCTCGGGAGCCACAGGGTCGAACTCCTCCCAAATGATATTTTCAAGACCTGCCTCTGTCATCTCGTCTGTACCTACCCAGTCAGAGACCAAGCCTTCCCAAATCTGAGTGATTTTATCATGCAGATACTGGACAAAATCCTCAGCCCGACCCTGCAAGGGATCCTCCCACACTCCCAGGTGGAGTGGGTCACCCTAAACAGGGCAGCTGGGCAGTTATCTGCAGATACGATAAGAACGGAAAAATAATTACATTTTGCCACTTTTATCGCCACTAGGTAGGTCTTAATATGAGACCTCACCAGTGTTCGGTCAGATTCGGAGTGGCTGGCCCTCCAACCGCTCTCCAGGCGTCTTTTGCGGCTCTTCATCTCCCTCAGCTCCTCGGAGATCTGAGGAACCAGGTAAACTCGGCGACGGGTCAGAGGCCACAAAGACACGACTCAGTCCAAAGCGTCGGCAGCCGCCATATCCCAGGCGGCCACCAGCTCTTCAGTCGAGCCTGGGTCAGAGCCTCAGGAAATGGCCCAAGCACCTATCAGGATCCATCAGGTGCCTGGGGCGGAACCATCTTGTCTGTTCCTCCTCCCTGCAGCAGGGTGTTAACCGCCTCCCTGCGGCGGTTAGAAAGTCGAGCCTAAGAAGGGAATGATCTGACCATGACAAGGGCTCAATCACTATCTCCCCTATCTCAAGATCATTCATCCACTGACAGAGACAAAAATCAAGTCCAGAGTGTGTCCTCCCATGTGAGTGGGTCCATGGATTAATTGGGACAGATCCATGGCCGTCATGGAAGCCATGAACTCCCGGGCTGCCTCAGACGCCTCGTGACAGATGACAAATTGAAGTCCCCCATGACCATAAACCTGGGGGTCTCCACCACCACCTCAACAATCATGTTGAGCAGCTCGGGCAGGGCCGCTGACATGTGGCAGGGAGCCAGGTACATGATCAGCAAGCCCAACTGCCTCCCATGTCCCCACTTCACAAGGAGAGACTCACATCCGGCTATCTGAGGTACAGCGGCCTCCCTCGGAACAAGTCCTTCCTTTACAAGAACCGCCCCTCCCTTGCCCCTCCCCTGGGACCTCGGCTGATGGAATATGTAGAAACCTGGTGGGCACATCTCAATGAGGGGAAACCCCCCCTCCTGGCCCAACCAGGTCTCCGTAATACCCACCAGGTCCACACACCCCTCCTGAACCAAATTATAAATGAGGGGGGCTTTATTTACCATGGACCTGGCATTGCACAACATCAACCGAAGGCCCGGGGCCTGAAGCTTTATGGAAGCTTCTTTTGTTTTATTGAAAAAGTTTTTCAAATACAGATTTTCCCCCTTTTTCCCCCCTCCTCCCTAACCCCCCCTCCCCCTCCCCTCCCCCCATGGCTTCTCCAAAATAAAATCCAAATTGATATCAGATTATATAATACTTTACCATCCTTTTACACCACCTCCCATATGCTAACCATTTCTTTCTAACATTATTATTATATCCCCCCTATACTATACATTTCAAAGCAACCTTCAGCTATAAAATTATATAATAAATCCTAATTTGGCATTTATTCAACTCATAATCTACCCATTTCCTCCACCCCCATACATATATTTCTTAATTCAGATCTTTTACGTATATTAATATCTGAACATAACATCCCTTTTCCTAAACTAAACAATCAGTAACCTAACCTATCTCCACCCATTTTCCTACAGGTCTACCATACATAATATTTTTAATATCTTTGTTCTCCTGCCCACACCACACCACTAAAAGATATTTCCATATATAAATAAAATCCTCAAATGACTTTAAATTTGTAATCCATATAGTGTCTTCTATAATGTCTTTCAACTGGATTATTAATTCCAACCACCACGTTAGGGTAACAACCAGATCTTCTGCATGCCCCAATCCCGTAGTTCTCTTGCCTTATAACTCAACATATACGTAATCCATTTTTCAAAGAGTCCAAAATAGAAAGTTCCAATCCACTCAATCAGAGGCCATCTTCCACATCCCAAAAGCACCAGCACTGCAGAGATCTGTTATTCTTCTCAAAATAGTATGTCAGTAATTTGCCTCAGTTATATTTTCATGTATCAGCCTTCTATAAATCCTGCTTATTATATTTAATCATCTCTTAAGTAACTGGCATTAGTCTGTTGGCTAAAAAAAAAGAAAAAGAATTTTTTTTGTTTAGTTTAAAATTTTTTAGTTTTGTAGAACCTGCTTCTTCTTTTCTTAACTTGTTGTGGTTTAGATCTCCATCCTGGTTGCCTTTCTAGGACTTGTATATCAGCTGATTGAATTCCATGCTGGTCTGTAACTTGATAAGACATCAAATCGAAATCCAAAGCCGCCTCTCTTATATTTATAGGTGATCCAGCTATAGCCTCTGAAGGAGAATCCAAAAGTGGCTCATCCAAAAAGGCCCCTGTACCTTGTTGTTTTTCCATTACCTCCATCTCCATCTGCTTAGCCTGAGTTTCAATCTCTTGTTCATTTTGCTTTTCTTTATCCCCCTCCTGTGTTCCTAACACTGATGGCATACGTGGAGATGTTGGATCCATTTTAAAAACCTTGTAGTAAAATTCTTCCCCTTTTTCAACAGTATTTAGTTGATATCTTTCTCCTTGATATCTCAATATTATACTAACTGGAGCATCCCACCTAAATGGGATGTTTTGTTTCTTTAGCTCAGTCACCAAAAATCCAAAGTCCTTTCTATCTTTTAACATCTTGGACGGCAGCTCTTTATATATCCAAATCTTCCTTCCATTCATTTCTAGAGTGGAGTCAAAAGACTTTTGCACAATATCATTTCTTATTCCTTTATCAGTAAAGTAAATAACCACATCTCTAGGCAACTGCCTTTGCTTTGCCACTCAAGAATTTACTCTGTAGGCCTTATCAATCTTACAGGATACCTTTTCAGGACTAACCTTTAAAATCACAGCCAGAACTTCAGCAGACATCTTTCTCAAGTCATCTCTGTTATTTTCCTGTATTCCCCTCATTCTGACCGCAAATTTCATGGATCTGTATTGCATCATTGTGACTTCATTTTCAATCCTTTGTTTTATATTATCTGCATTGTAAGTCTTGTGATCAGCTTCCTTTATTTTAGACTTTACTTCTGAGCTATTTTCTTGAATATTTATCAAATCATTTTCAATTCTTTGTATTTTATTATCCAGATTATGAATCTTATATTCAGCTTCCTTCATTTTAGACTCTATTTCTAAGTTGATATCTTTATCCATCTTTATAATTATTTCTGAAAAGCTTTTCAAAGCTGTTACAATATATTGTTTCAGGTTATCATACTTTTGTTGTACCAACTCTTTAATTTCCTGTCTGAATTTTTCAAGATTCTGGTTCACAATCTCATCATGTCTTGCCATCTCCTCCAAAACAAATTCCTTTAGGTCTTTAAAGCCATTCTTCTGCATCTGCAAGCTCAAAACTTGTTCATGTGATTTGTAAATGGGGGAGCCCCCCCCCACAGCTTGGTTGTCTGGCTTTGTCAGTTTTAACGCCATCCTGCCACGCAAACAAACTCTTTTTAAAGAAAAAGACTTCTCTCCAAACAATATCAATATCAAGTCTCTAAGAAGGAAGAAGCATGAAATAGGAATTTTTCTCTTCACTTCTAGCCAGCGCTATTGTTTCAGATACTTTGTAACGTATTAAACTATTCAAACGGAAGGACTTTCACTTTCAGCTTTCTTCTCAAGCCTCAGCCAGTCGCCATTTTAAACTTTCTTTCTTCGCTTTTAAAATCACTCATAGGATTGTTAGAAATACTTGCAATTTAGAGTCCCAGATCCGGATTTCATCCTGTTTGTTCAGACAATCTGTTAGTTTTCGTTGATTGGGTTGGTCCTATCGCCTGGCTCTGCGAAACGCAGAGTTCCCCCGAAGCCCGGAGCAGCGGCGAGCTGGATAGGGTGCCACATTCTGCTTCCTCCCCAAGAGTTAAAAAAAAAGCTCTGGGGGGTTCACAGAGGGCTCTACCTGTTCTCGCCAGCTCTCTCTCACGTCTCCTCAAGGAGACAGAGTTTTTCGAGCCGTCTCTCAGCTGTAGAGACGGCTCTTACGGGCAACGAGGCTGGTGGTCCCAAAAGACCGTCTGGCAGCGACGGAAGCCAAACCGGAAGCCCTTTATGGAAGCTTCTTAAACACATGCTAAAATTTGGTGAAATGGCTTATACTACTTTGTATGGTGTTTATATATTCCTTCACTGTCCCTGTTGCTACAAATTCCACCTCTATAAGTTAAAATTCAGCATTAAAGTCTAATGCCACATAACCAAAAAATAAACTTGCTGAATAAATCTTACATTCCTTTGATTTTCAATACATCCCCATGTAATCTCTGAAAAGATTCCCTGGTAGATTAAGAGATCTACCAGATATGGTAGACTGCATCCTTTAAGTCTGAGTGGGAGAGAGAAAAACAAATGTTGCAATTGAGATGCAGTATGTCTTATTTGTATTAAAAGCATGAAAGAATACGCTCAGTCTCTCCATTCGCAGTTATTTAATTGAGACAGACATTGTTGGAGGTTTTCAGAACCAATATAGATCTACAGGTAGTTCTCAACTTACAATCACAATAAGAACTGGAAAATTCATCATTAAGCAGTGTGGCCATTAAGTGAGGCATCATGTGATTGCACCCCATTTTGCTACCTTTTTCTTGTAGTTGTTAAGTGAGCCATATGGTCATTAAGTGAGACATCACATGACTGTGACTTGTAACGTTCCATGCTGGCTTCCCCATTGACTTTGCTTGTTGGCAGCTATCTGGGAAGGTTGCAAATAGTGATCATGTGACTGCAGGGACACTGTGTTGGTTGTAAGTCACTTTTTTCAATACTGTCCTAACTTCAAAAAATCTCTAAATCAGGGGTGTCAAACTTGCAGTGTCATGTCATCACGTGATGTATCACAACTTTTCCTCCCTTCGTTAAACTGGGGGTGGGCGTGACCAACACATGATGCATCTGGCCCGCAAGCTGCAAATTTGACACCCCTGCTCTAAATAAATGGTCAAAAGTCGAGGACTATTTGCAATGGCATTTGAATGAAAGAGGAAAAAATGATGTAATTATGAGTTTTACTTCTGTTATGAATTGTTGAAGAAAGTGAAGGCATCTAATCAGGGCAAAGGATGATTGCCTATTTATCTCCCCTTTCTTTTACAGAAGAAATACACAACAAAGCCAAACTATGTGTATGTTGCACCTAGTTTTTATTTCAGAATGTTCTCTGGTGGTGGGATTGAGAGATGGGGAATCTATATCTGAAAGGAAATCCAATTGTTTGTATATATAATCCCTTTAATTAGAACTAAAATGGATTTCTATTAAAACAATAACAAAAACAATTGTTGAGACAAGCTTCCATATGGTTTCTATGTAACATTTATCTTGGCCTTCAAATACTCTGAATTGCATGAATAGAGTAAATTGGATATTTGGCCAATTAACTGCTTCTGTTGATTTTTGCTTTATTTTCTTCTAAAGAATTGTGGGTTTAAATTGTTAAGCAGGTGACTAAATTTTGTTTTTATTGATTTTATTAGGAAATAGCTTACAGGTTGTCTAGATGTCTTCAAAAAGAGGAAAATCCAAGACTGAAAAGCAGTGTCCATCACGGCATAGCGGTGGTGGCAACAACACTATCTTCTCCTTCATCTACCGACGAAGAAGATGAAAGGGTAATGTTTTATTTGAAACTAATGAATAAAAATATTGTAGATATAAAAGAATGGCAATTTGGAGAGAAATGTTTTAAGTGTATGCTGATTAACTCAATCCAGAATTAATAAATTAGAAAATAGTAGCTCCCAATTAATGGACAAGCAATCACTTACTGAAATGCTATAACAAATTTACAGAAAGCTAATCAAATGTTACGAATCACAATGTTACGAAGCTTACATACTTGGAAACACAATCATACAAAAGCTTTGCTATGAGTTGCTATTCTACTCAGCATCATTGGTCCTCACTGAGTATATTCCCCTACGATGAGTTACACTGCACAAACACACAGGCTCAGTTTTCCATCTTCATTTTGTATTATAGACAGACTTTTGGTTCCTGATGAGATATCACTTTATTATCAGATCTTTTTCTAGGTAAGAAGGTTGTTACTTTACTAGTTGTGTGAATCACAGAGATAGTGATGAAGAATTGGTGATCAACCTATAACTGCAGTTCACTGAACCGTCATCCATGAATCCACACAACTGACCTTTCTACCTTGCTTGATCTCCGATGATCTCACTGTTCCTCAGCTGTATTGTGTAGGTCACTTGGTATGTGTATAAGACGAGCAATTTTTAAACAGCTCTGAATGGGGTCTGTAGAAATGTGTTGCCTATGTGAATGGAGTCATAGGTGATCATTCAAAGAATTGTAATGATTGATAAATAAAAAATCCTTCAAAAAGCTCAGAAGCATCAGGAGCTGGGTTTGTATGAGTCAAATACTTTTTCTGACCACAGGAAGATGGTATGGCATTGTTCCTTCCATCCCAAAAAGGTAGTCAAAGAAAGAAATGCTTAGTATCGTATTAAATGTTCTATTTTCTGTTTGCTGCCAGAATATTGGGAAGGTATTCAAAAGCCTGAAGCCATAAAATAATTTTGTTCTGGCTTTGATCCAGCTCCATTTCTTCATGAAACAGAAACAGCAGAAGTAGTGTTCAATGTTTTTTTTAATTAAATAGCTGGAGGAATCTCTAGAGAGAAGGAACATATTAACAGTTATCTGGATCCGAAAAAATTGTTAAGTTTTTTTTTTTTTTAGGAGAGGGGTGGTTCACCCATTTTTCAACACCCCCCTCCCCATCCCCTCTTTACTTTGGAGCTGTAACAATATGTAATTACTCTCCTTTGAAACTTTATGGGTAATTCAAAATTGTAAATGTTGGTGTTTTAAAAAGTTATTTTTGCAATCATGATTTTTTTTAAAAAAAATAATTGTATGCTTTGAACATTGTCTTTTGATATTTTGCTTGTGTGTGCATGTATATATTATATGTATTTTTGTGTGTGTGTGTGTGTGTATTTATCTCTCCAAATTAGTGTGTTTTTGAAAGTGTGACTTGGTACATTAGGGAGCTACAGAAAATATAACAATCTAGGGCTTTTTTGTTTTTCTAACTTTTACAAGCTTAAGAATAATACATTTTTTGCAAGAAATACTTCTGTATAATAAAGAGGGAGAATGACAATATTAACACACAATGGTTTGACCCAAGCACATACACTATATTGGCGATCCCTGAATCTTTATACAGAATGCCAAACTGAACTCCAACTGTTGACAGAACTAGAATAAAAGTGTCACATTCTGCTAACCCAAGAGGAAATAAAGTTAAGGCTCCCAGCTGGCCATGTTCAAGAAACTAAGAGGTGAGAAAATGAATGAAGTCAAATGTATTCTTCCCACCTCAAAAGAGTTTTGATAGGCAGAAGGTTTAGTGAGGTGATAAAGGTCATTCTGAGAATCCATCACTCTGCTTAACTCATCTTCTCAATCTCCAAATATGGAACTACAGTTGTCTGCAATAATATACAGTTCCAGGATTACCCCAGAGACAACAGAAGAGCCATTTACTTGCAAACTACTTTTCGCAGGTTCCTTATTTAAGAGTGTTTCAAAGCAGATCCTTGTTTTAATTCCAATACCTATTCCAATGAGGTGATTCAATAGAAACTTTGCCAAATTGAGAGTCCCATTTCTCTTAACATTATTTCTTCTTCATGAGAAGTAGAAGAAGAAATAATGTTAAGAGAAATGGGACCATTCAGTTACCGTTATTCCTACTTTTACTTCCTCTAACAAAGGGGTGTCAAACTCGTCACGGTGTCATCAACGTGACGTATCGGGACTTTTTTCCCCTTCGCTAAACCGGGCATGGGCGTGGCCAGCACATGATGACTCCGGCCCACAGGCCTCGAGTTTGACAGCGCTGCTCTAACACAAATAGCCAAATGGGCAATCCCAGAGATGTGGAAGAAGCTCTAAGGCTTTTGCACTCAAAAGAGGTGAATCAAAATGTTGTGACTTTCATGGGCTTCAGATTAATAATTTCAGAAGCTATGGGCAAGTCATAGACTCAAATTGCTATTTGTTCTGAAAAGGAAAGTTCATATATGAAAGACATAGAAGTGAAAAACATGCCATGAGTGGATCAATACTTGATAAGGATTTTGCTATTACAACATATTCCTTTTTATTCGGGTAAAGGCAAGATTAGACAAAGTAATCCCCAGAACATGATAGGTTTTAAATAGTGTTGGGTGAAGTTTTTTTTTTTATCTGGCTGGCCATACCATGTTAAGTACCGGAAGATCTTGGTACCCAACTTATAAGTAACAGCAGGTGTTTTTGGTACTTGACATGGTAATTCTTCCATTATCCCTTGCAGCGTGTTATATAAAATAATTGTGTGTGATGAAGTGTGAGCTTAAGCAAGTGTCATGAATTTGACCCTGGATTCCTCTCCGGGTGTGAGGCTCAGAGAGTGCTAACCTGATGGAAGTAGCCTCAGCCTGATCAGACGAATGACAGGCTGTGGCTGAGCAAGGCACACTGCAGCTGCAGTCAGTTGGCCAGGAAGCTTCAGAGAAGGACTGGAAGCAGTTGTCCCCATTCGTGACAAGGAGGAGATGGAGTCCACACCTCCTCCCAATCCAAGGACATGTAGGGCAGAGAGGAAACAGGCACAATGCCAATGAGCTAGACTACACATGAGGAGACAACCTCACTCCTTGTGAAGGGCCGCACCAGCATTGCCTACTTAATCCCACCCCAAGGATTTGAGTGTCAGTGGAGCAACGTGCCCAGTTCCATGCCTTATGTGTTTGTGCCATGTGTCCTGACCCATTTGACTTGTGGATTGCTTCCCTGGACTTCCTGTGTGCCTGTTAGACTCATTTTACCCAGTGACTCTTGTCGTGCTGAACTCCGAATCCGAATCTGCACAATGTGGGTACTTTCTGAGGACCTGTTTGGGGGGGGGGGGGTGTTGAATAAACACCTTTAGAACTCTCGCTCTGTGTGTGTGTGTGTGTGTGTGTGAGCAAGAGAGAGAGGGGGGAGCAGGGGAGCACAGCAATCATGGTGCAGGTTGAAGACTGAATCTGATTAAGAATGATCCAAGCAGAGTCTCTTCCTTGATTAGAATGGTGTAGAAGAGAAACTGAGGCTATTCCTTGATTCCATCCATTGAAGAGCCTTTAGTACAGTGGACTAAAGCACTGTTATTAACATCTGCTGCTTGCAATTACTGCAAGTTCAAATCTCACCAGGCTCAAGGTTGACTCAGCCTTCCATCCTTTCTAAGGTAGGTAAAATGAGGACCCAGTTTGTGGGGGCAATAAGCTGACTTTGTATAAATATACAAAAGTATGAAGGCTATTGCTTAACACATTGTAAGCCACCCTGAGTCTCCGGAGAAGGGCAGCATAAAGCAAAAAAAAAAGAAAAAAAAGAATCACCAAAAGAATCCTGTTAGATGATCAGAACAATGACCTGCTCTTTATTAGTTCTGGTAGCATTCAAATATATTAGCTATGAAAAGTTTCATAAATAAAATCTGTTTGGTTTGTACTGTATTTATATTATTTGAATAATACTATAACTTCAGTAGTTAATAAAATATGTCTGAGCCCGTTAAATAGTTTATCTCCAAGGAATTAGAGAAGCTCCTGGATCTATCTGAACTATTACTTATAAATGGAAGCCTTCCCCAAAACTAAATATAAAGAGCCTCAAGACTCTGTGCTACCAGTGATCATCTGCTGATTAATAGTTATTTCTTGCAGACAAGAGTTTATTCATACTGCTTAACAAAGTCAGTGCTTTGAGAGTCCACTGCCAATTTGAAATCTTTTTATATGCGTAATGTGATAAAGAAAGTAGTGGCCTGCCGCTCCCAATTTTTAGGTCAAGGAGTTACACCTTCTGTTTGACATGTACAAATTCTATGTGATATGTTGAAGCTCATAAAGCAATGTTGGCCAGGATCATATTTCATTTTACTGTTTTAATTTAAATTATGTTATTATTTCCATATTTCTATAATAGTAAAATTAAAATTATCAGAAGCTTGGGCTGTTATTTTCATCAGTAGCTATATAGAATCTTTCTCTCTTTATCACCCTCACTCTATCTCTTTTGGCTTATATCTCCCTCTACTGATAAAGAGAAAATAGTGCAATGTTTGGATTGTGGTGTTGTTTTTTTTTTAACAGGTGGAAGTGGAACTTGAAGAGAGAGGTTAGCAGAGTAAGGCTACATTTTTCTACCAGGCTTAAAGCATCCATGTTGCCATTTAATTTCATTAAAACATCAAAATGCAAAAAATTGAACCATTGTATTTTATGCATTCCAAAGGGCTCAAGATCCTTACATGAAACCCCTACATGCTATGCCATTTGCACTCTTGAATTGAATGAATGGATTATCTAAATTCTTTTCAACCTGGTTTTATATCTGGATTTACGATGGAGGAAGTCTAGTTGTTCTAATGGATGAGTTATGTGGAGAGAGGAGAGAGGAGAGAGAAAGTGGGAATGTTATCCTGTTAATACTGCTGAATCGCTTTGGTTACCATTCAGTGTGATATTTTTGGGGAGGTCTTGCCATAGTAGAGGTTCAAATTGCCACATTGCAGTAATTCCTTTCACATCTCTACCAGCAGAAAATTGTGCTGGGAGTTTTGGTGCATCCACAGCTTCTGGGAAATATCCTGGAAAGTGTCTCCCATGTTGTTAGTAGCTACATGAAATAGTTGGGAAGTTTCATGAATGTGCTGATGATACTCAGTGATGCTCATCTTTCCTGTGAGCTACTGGGGTTGAATTCCTTTGAATATCACCTGCATGTGGGAGAATGAACTAATGCTAAAGGTGGACAAATGTGGTTTCAGATTCGGGGGTACTGAAGTTTACGATATGGAAGACATACCTGTTCAAGGTGGGTTGCATTTATGGATCGGATTTGCAGTGTAAAGTTCTCCTAGAAAAAAAAAGACAAAGAAAGACAAAGAGATCAAATTAGGAGGCCTAGATAATCTCTTTGTAACTATCATCTTTGCAGCAAACATTGAGCATGTGATGAATCCCAAGATTTTTTTTTCAAAGACATATAAATAACTTATTTAGCAAGGGTTAGCTGATTGTAGTGATTTTCTTTGGAAATTTGTGTTCCTTTCTCTCCCCCCCCCTCCTATATTTCTCTTTCCTCAAATAAATCCCATTTATACATATATTTGGCTCATAGGCTTAATATGAGAATTACTCAGTAACACCATCCCCCACTGCCAGAATCTAAAACCAATTTTGGTTAAGGAAAAAGATTGGCCCAAAATCACCTGACTGGCTCTGTGCCTAAAGAAGGACTAGAAATTCGGTCTCCTCTCTCCTAACATTTAACTTCTATACCATAGTAGATCCATAAGTTATACCTACGGCAGAATTTATAAATAATGAGAAGTAGTTATCCTTTATTTGCTTCGGTTAGATCAATTTATTTTGCTTTGCTGAGCTCTGTATCTGGTTTTTGAACCCACAATTTGGAGAATTCAGAGAAACTAGAGCAAGTTTAGAGAATGACAGCAAAGATAATCCAGGGACTAGAAATTTCGTCCTATGCAGAGAGAATAAAGGGGAAATGTTTGGCCTTGAGAAGATAGGACTGCAGGAGAATATGATATCACTCTTCAAATGCCTGAAAAAAATATCACATAGAAGAAAGTCAAAGCCTCTTCTGGCTCTATGTAGACTGCAGGGTGTGGAATAATGGACTCAGGTTACAGACAAACAGATTCCAATTGAATTTGGGGGGGGGGGGACAGGACGACAATAACTGTAAGAGCAGTATGACAGATGGCTTCCTCTTCACTATTCAAGTAGAGTCGGGACAACTGTTTGCCCTCAATTCTTATATTTACATTCTTGCACTGAACAGAGTTGGATTTGATGGCTGGAATGGTCCCTTCCAGTGCTATGGTTCTGTAAGTTGCAAGCATGAGGAAACCTTAACAACAACAATTTCTCCACCAATCCACTCAAAGCATGTGATCCATGAAACTGCAGGAAAATAAAAATTCAGGCATACATGTCTATTTTACAGAACCACCATTGTTCTTCTGATGGTGCTATTGAGAAGAAAAACAAATGAGTGAGATAGGTGGTTCTTACATATAAATGAATGAATAAATGAATGAATGAATGAAACAAACTGAAAACAGGCAGTCGTAGACTCGATTTCCTATCATTATTCTAGTTTAATGAAAAGAAGGACTAGGAGTGACATGATAGCAGTGTTCCAATATCTAAGGGGTTGCCATAAAGAAGAGGGAGTCAACCTATTCTCCAAACCACCTGAAGGCAGGACAAGAAGCAATAGATGAAAACTAATCAAGGAGAAAAGCAACCTAGAACTAAGGAGAAATTTCCTGGCAGTTGGAACAATTCATCAGTGGAACAACTTGCCACCAGAAGTTATGGATGCTCCAAGTTGGAATTGGAAGTTTTTAAGAAGAGATTGGACAACCTTTTTCTGAAATGGTATAGGGTTTCCTGCCTGAGTAGGGAGCTGGACTAGAAGACCTCCAAGGTCCATTCCAACTCTATTATTCTATTATCCCGAAGTCCAATACAAGAATGTATATGCACCTTTTTCCTTGCCCCAAAACTGCCGAGACTTGCCCAGCAGTCGCCAGAAGTCAATAATGATTTGAAGGCAAACACACAACACCAACAACCTCTACCAAAAAAAAGGAGAAGCACTCTACCTTTCTTTAGTGAAATGCCCATGATGAATTTTTTTTTAAAAAAAAACAACTTTTCAGTATGTTTGTGAACTTTTGTGTAATATATTTTATTGTTTCTTCACCTCTTAACCTTGTCTGGAGATGGAGAAGAAGGGAGTATTACTTGTATTAACTGAATGCCTTTCTCTGCCTTTTGTCTAAAATCAAGGGTAACTGAAATAAATACACATACTTCTGGGAGTTAACTCCATTGAATACATTAAGACTTATTTTTGTGTAAACCAAAGAGTTGCAATCATGAAGAGCCTTATTCAAATCCAGGATTATACTGAAAGAGTGAGGCCTTGGCAATTATTCTTGAAAAGGAAATTTAGAAGGTAGTAGCAGTTATTTAAATATGCTAATTCTCTGTCTTGTCACTCCGTTTTATCTTAATGCTTTTTCTAATGCTTTGAAATTGCTGCCTTCGGATAGAGCATATAAAAGAATAACATATAAGGTCTCCTCCAAATGATACTCATATTGGATTTGCAGGATGAAAGCAGCAAATGAAAAGTACATCTCCCTACACCTTAACACACACCTGCTCATTACTCATCTAACGAAATATACCAATGTATATTTGATGTATAAGTTTGAATTTTTCTTCTGGGAAGAAGAGAGGAATATTAGCTTATAGAATGTTATTTCTTTTCCCCATTCCATTATTCTTTCTTAAACTTCTAATTCTGCAGTTCACCATCATCCCCTATTTTAAGAAAAGCAAATGCTGTTTTCATTGTAATTGATTTGTGTGTGGGGTGACTGTCAGTGGGATATATTTTTGGAATTTCTATCTAATAACTCAATCCTTGTGGAGTAAACATTAAAAATCATGGCACTTATGTCTGAGAAAACAGGTTTGTATTACAACCTCCACTTACTTACAGGTCATGAAAAATATATTGGATTAAAGGTAAAGATTTATTATGGACACACTCACACAGCTATCATGCAATCATTCAATAAAGAAAAAAAATGTTGACATCTTTGTTAACATTAATGAACAGTACGTTGGATATTCAAACTTCCCTCGTGATGCAAAAGAATTTCTAAATGGGAATGAAAGGAACTGAATTAAATACTTTTGAAAACTTGTGAATTGTATAGATCCAAATATTTAATATGCACACTACATGGGACAAATTTAAGTCTGCGAATGCAAGTCTTGGAAAAGTACCTATTGCCTGAAGCAAACAACTTGCCAATCTGTCACTCAGTTTTCATAAGTGGCTATTGTAAAGTACTTCATTAGCAAGTATGCTGGTGTTAATTAGGCAAATAGGTGGGAATGAGTTTCATTTATAAATGTGTTATTGATTTCTGCCTTGTTTTTTATCAGGTGCTCTCAGGGAAATGCAGCAGACTCTCTCGGTAACTTAGAGTGGGATGGCAAGGGCGGGAGATGGAGTGAAATAAAGAAAATAAAAACAATACTTCTGAGCAATAGCAAAGGGTATTTTTGTATTTGCTTAACCAACCTTGTAATTTGCATTTGGGTTTCCATTTTATGATCCCTTTTCTTTTATATTTAGGAGGTAATGCTGACTCCTAAGTTGTTTTGAAATTTGAACTATACACATCTGATTTCTGCTTATTTCCTGAAAGCGTTTCATTTTACTGTTTAAAAATATTTCTGCAGTAAACATATGCTATGCTAATAATGACCTCCAACATAATATGTCTACAACTCTATGTATAATTATTAGGAGTAAAGTAATTGAATTCGGTTGAAATTAGTTCTGAATAAACTGCATAGGAGTGAACAATTGATACAGAAATAATTATTTTTGAATCATTACTTCCAATGTGATAATGGTTATTCACCGTTACAATAAACAACATGAACATTATAATAAAAAAGTCATCATACTTATTTTGATACTGCTGTGGATTGTTTTCTTTCAAATGCCACATAAATTCAAATTATATCACATATAATTAAAGAACTGTAGTTCACATAATATGCCATATTCTAGTGTTGTTATTCTGTCTGACTTTACTTATGAATACATCTACTAATGGGTTTTTATTCTGTTCTTTATAATATGTGTGAAGTCCTCAAATACAATATACTGTGGGGACTTCTGGTTTGGCGCCGTGGCGATCCAGTCGGGGAAATAGCAGGGCTCTGATGAGCCCCACGAAAACCCCGACTGTCGAGCCGCCGCCGACAGGTCTGCGGACTTACCCTGTCCTGCAGGGACAGGGGGAAGAGAGGGACCCCTTGGACAGCTGAGAGGAACGGGCAGGTTCCTCGGGGCCGGAGGGAGCCCTCTAAGCCAGCAGCAGGGGAGCGACAGCCATGGCGGCTGCCTCGAAGCCGGGGCCAACCGGAGAAGCTTCGTGCAAGAGGAAAAAGGAAGAGCGAAGTGTTTGGAAGCCGGGTAAGTGAGATCAAACCCAGGTGGAACAGCACTTAAATTATGGTTATCTACAAAAGAGCCCCTAGCCTTAATTAGTGGCTATAGACCATCGGGGCAAGAAGACCTAGTAAAACAACTTACAGGAGGAAAAGACCCATAAATGAATTATTGCTATTATTGACTGATTTGGAATGATTGTTCTTTAGAAAGTTACAAAACTTTGAAAATTTCTTTTTTCTAAATGGGAATGGATTATCTTTGAAGAGAAAAAGAGGGAAGAGGAGATAAACAGGAACTTTTTAAAATAAGGGGAAAAGACAAGCAGATAACTATACAGTAGCCAAAATGGAGAACTGCCATGATGAAGTAAAAGTGCAAATTGTGGATTGCTTGCGACTTGAAAGAGAAACTATGTGTCTTGCTATTTAAATTGGATTATTTTGGAAACAATCAAGGAGGTCTGACTCTGGAGATATCCAATCTGTCGATTGGGGGTTTTACTGATGGAAAGAAAGAAAAAATAAACTGGAACAATTAAAATTGAACTAATAGGCGCAGCAACAAAAGAAAAGGGTGTGGCAACAAAAGAAGAAACGATGATACCATATATGGAATAGATGTCACAAAAGAACTAAATTTAATAAAACTTTTAACTTCGATAACATTGAAATTGAAAAGGAATAGTTTTGGACAGATTGGAAAAAGAAGAAATGAAATATAGTGGGTTGCAAGATAAAAAAAATAACATAGTTTGATTAAAATGAAAATATAACATTTAATGCCTATTCGAAGTTTGAATACTGATAAGAGGTGTTTTCTTTCTCCCTTTTTTCCTTTTATTTTTTTTCTTTTTTCTTTTTGTTATTCTTTTCCTCTTTATCTTTACTTTCTCTCTTCTCTCTCTCTTTATTTCCTTTCTTATTTTTTATTTCCATTCCTTTTAAACTTTACTACATAAACATACATATACTAATTTGGTCATGAAATAAGACTACAAATGATTGAATGAGAATATGATTTTTTAAAAATGCTTTAAATGCTTAAATGAACTTTTGAATTTTAATAAGAGTTATCTATAGACTTAATAATGAGAGAAAATTGATTTTAAGGTGGATAAAAATGTTTTTATAGAAAAATAAGAATAAATATGAAGAGGGATGACTTTAAGGGAAATTTACAATCCAGGAGAAAATATGTGAGAAGATACTTGTTGAGATACATATTTAATTAAAAATTATGGGAGAATACACTGAAAAAGTTACTTATGTAATATGCTGTGAATCAGTTAAAATAAAACTGTAAAAATAATAGATGCAGGAGTGGAGGAAAGCATGCTGCTAATATCAGCCAAACAAGAGATGGAGATCTGGAGGAGATTATGCTGGAAATCAGCCAAAACACACTATGCTGGAAATCAGCCAAATAATAGTAGGAGTTATGGAGGAGGATATGGATTTTGAGACAAATTGGTGTAATATGAAATGTGTACAATTAAAGGTAAATTGATAAAGTCTAAGATTTAAAGATTTGATGAAGGTGTCTAAAGATTAAGAAATATGGATAGAATTTTGACTTATAAATTGAAATAAAAAATAGAGCTGTAGTCAACTTGAAACTAAGATGTGTGGTGATAAAATTGTAAGGTAAATAATCAGATTAAGAGATTAGAATATTTTGTAAACTTTATGTTTTGATATTGATGCTAAAAGGTGTAATGAAGGGAACTTGGGAAAGAACCAGATATAATTGAATTTATAAATGGATATAAAAATGAATTGAGCTTTTTTTTTTTTTAAATTAAATTGGTGGTGATATAATAGAATGGTTCTTAATAAGATTATTAGAATTTATGTTTTTTAAAAAAATTATGTTCTGATCTTTAATTTTAAAAGATGTAATGGGAAATTGTGTGAATGGAGCTTTTTAAAATGTAAGTGATTGTACCTATCTATGACCAGATCGAAACTTCGTTCTTGAAAGATATATTTTATGTTTATGTTAGAAAAAAAATAAAAAAATATTTTTCAAAAAAAAAATACAATATACCGTGGTTTGTTGAATAAATTATGGCTTAATGCAACACGTGAATTTAGACATTCCGTTGCCCTATATCAATTTTTGATTTTCTTTTCTGGCACCAGTTTTATATGCAGAAAGTGGTTTAGGTGCCCAGCCACACAGAGATAATATTCCTAGATACATGCACCTGTCTATCTCTAGATATTGGAAGTGAAATTGGTCATCCTGTTCGATTCTGGGAATGATGGGAGCCAATCAAAAACTACTGGTGGGCATCAGGATCAGGAAGGGGGAAATACAGTGCTGAGAGAAAAATGACCACATCTCCTTTCCCATTTCAAGGCCAACCCTCCTATTTGCATGAGATCCAGTCACCCACTGCAGTCAGTGAGTGGTGGTAAGCACAAGAGATATTGATTGATATCAGTGGAGCAAAGTCAGAAGAAAACTCAAAGAGTAGCATGGAGCTTGGTGAAAGGCCTGGAATTTTCAGGCACTTGAAAGGACTGTAATTATATTTTAAAGTAAGAGATTGTGGAAGGAAAAGGAGGAGGAGATCAAAGATGTTTAATGTAGACCCTTGGAGAGAAAGAATTGAATGGTGGCCAAAATAAAGGTATAAATGAAGAAGAAGAAGAGGAAGAAGAAGGAGAAGGGGAAGGAGAAGGAGAAGAAGAAGAAGAGTCTGAAATTAAATGCTCAAATACTATTTTAGTTTTTTTTTCTTTTTTTAGTATTTATAACAGTATAGTGGGGATTTTGGCACTAAATTCAAAAATGTATACTTTTTTCATATCACAAAAATGTTACCTTTTTCCAACCCTAGAAAGAAGGCAATAGAGCAAATCACTTCTGAAAAACCTTACAAGAAAACTAGGACTTGTCCAAGCAATCTCCAAGAATCAAACACGACTTAATGGAAAGGAATAAAAAGAATGGGAAGAACGTTTAAGAAAATAAGAATAAACCATAGTAATTAAAATGAATGTGTAGGATAAGAATAAGAAATCAACTGTAGGTTATACAGAATACAGAAGGTTAAGCTCAAACTTTCTGGTCTTTTTCAAGAATTTATTTTAGACTTAAGCAGTAAATAACATCAATTTTGGGAGACAAAAGCATGTTCTGTGTGCATCTGTTGTGTTATTTGCAAAGAATACTAGACAATATCACTGTTCCAGTAGTATTTTGGATGCAGTTAGATTTGGAGGCAATAGGTATAACACTGGATTTAGATTTAAGATTCAAGGAAATTCAGTGATTAAGAGTGCTGGACTAAAATTGATTACACCTAGGATCAAGTCCTCACTCAGCCATGAGAATTACTAGCTGACCTGCTGATTACAGTCTTTAACCTATCATAATTAAAATTAAAATGAAAATTGAAGAGGATAAAATGGAGAAAATCATGTTATTCTGAACAATAGAAAAGGCAAAGTGAGTATCAATGAACACTAGTAGCCTCTCCCTCCTCTGAATGTTTCTAACTTATGGTCTATATAATATGACTATTTATCTGTGATTTATCTGAACAAATTTTAATGTGTATACAATTAAGAATGAAACAAACATACAACTATTAGCAGAAAATGAAACAGAATATGAAGTTGAAGAATATTTTCTTCAACTTCATATATAAGGAGATGATATATCTCTGCCCAAATTGCAAATCACTACAACTACAGGAGAGTTTGCTAAAGAAATAATCAAATATAGGAAGTGCTAGCTATTTGTTCTAAACATTGTACGCATGCAGTATCAGTCAGTATCTCCAATTCTTGTAATTTTCATATACATCTCAAAGTGGCAAAGTATTTACTACTTTTAATAGCTACAGAACCCGCAACATATTTTTTTTGTAGTCAGGACTCCTGCTAGAGGAACAGACAGCATCTATGGTTGGAGGGGTGCGGCTTTGGACAAATTCATCTTTTGTACAAATTGCACCTGTTCTGGGACTGAGAGGCCATACTCACATCTATTCCTTATTTGGATTACTGCAGTACATTCTACATGGGGTTGGTCTTGAAGACCATTTAGAAATTTCAACTGGTCCAAAACGCAACATTGTGCAGTTTGGGGGTGTTGGGCCAGAATGGGAAGTGAGTGTTTTTGAGAGGATGGGGTTATGGCAACACAAGAGGTTTAATCATATGTTTTATTTTGTATTTGTTGGTTGCCTGTGTTTATTTATATCATATAGGTGTCCATCTAAAATTTTAAAATAGATTAAAAAACGGGGGGGGAGAAAGCAGGATGAGAAATTACAAGGATCAATAAGGGGCTAGCAAGACATTTAGGTACAGGTTTAGCCAGTGGTGGGATTCAATTTTTTTAACAACCAGTTCTGTGGGCGTGGCTTAGTTGGGGGGGTGGCTTGGTGGTCATCTGACTGGATGGGCGTGGCTAGCTGATCATGTGACGGGGTGGGCGTGCCTATGTGCATAGGGACTACTCAGAGGGCTGAAAAAAGTCATTTCTGACTGATCCTCACACTTTTGACCGGTCCTCGCACTTATGACCATCCTCACTTTTATGCCCATTGCGGCATTCTTAACAACCATGTCACTCATTTCACCACTACTTCTCTTCACCATGGTGCCAAGATAGGGCGCAAAACGTAAAATGTGAGGACAGTCGTAAGTTCAAGGACTGGTCAAAAGTGCGAGGACCGGTCAAAAATAGCTTTTTCAGCCCTCTGAGTAGTCCATATGCACATAGGGACTACCCAAAGGGCTGAAAAAAGTGATTTCTGACAGGTCCTCGCACTTTTGACCGGTCATCATTTATACCATCATTTATCTTCTAGTCCAGTGATCTCCAACCTTGGCAACTTTAAGCCTGGCAGACTTCAACTCCCAGAATTCCCCAGCCAGCTACACTGGCTAGAGAATTCTGGGAATTTAAGTCCACAAGTCTTAAAGCTGCCAAGTTTGAAGACCTCTGAGCTAGGGCTTTGGGGCCAGCCTTTTGGGGAGGGAATCCCATTTGGAGAGACCCCCTGCCTCTCAGGAAGCATCAGGCCCAAGCAGAGAAAGTTGCCAAGGTTGGAGATCTCTGGACTAGAAGACCTCCAAAGGTCCCTTCCAACTCTGTAATTCTGGTATTGGCAAGCAAGCACAGTTAAGCTACTTAAATCGTCCAGAGCAGGGGTCCCCAGCCTTTTGGACCTCAGGGACCACCAAGTTCATAATTTTAAATTTCATGGACCACTAATAAGAATCCAGCGCACCGCTTGCTGAAGCACTTGGACTCCCAGTGACGGGATAGGGTCCTTCAGGCACTCTCCCCCCTCTTTCTCTCTCTCTCCCCCCTCTCTCATTCTCTCTTTCTCTCCCCCTCTTTCTCTCTCTCTCTCCCCCTCTCTCTCCCCCTCTTTCTCTCTCTCTCCCCCCTCTCATTCTCTTTCTCTCCCCCTCTTTCTCTCTCCCCCATTCTTTCTCTCTTTCTCTCTCCCCCCTCTTTCTCTCTCTCCCACTCTTTCTCTCATTCTCTTTCTCTCTCCCCCTCTCTCTCATTCTTTCTCTCTCCCCCTTTTTTTCTCTCTCTCCCCCTTTCTCTCTCTCTCCCCCTCTCTCCCCCTCTTTCCCTCTCATTCTCTCTCTCCCCCCTCTTTCTCTCCCTCTCTCCCCCACTCTCTCTCATTCTCTCTCCCTCTTTCTCTCTCCCCCCACACACTCTCTCATTCTCTTTCTCTCCCCCTTCTCTCTCTCCCCCACCCTCTCTCTCATTCTCTCTTTCTCTCCCTCTTCTCTCTCTCCCCCACTTTTTCTCCCCCTTTCTCTCTCCCCCTTTCTTTCTCTCCCCCTTTCTCTCATTCTTTCTCTCTCTAACCCTAACCTAACCCTAACCCTCTCTCATTCTCTTTCTCTCCCCCTTCTCTCTCCCCCCACTCTCTCTCTCATTCTCTCTTTCTCTCCCCCTTCTCTCTCCCCCCACTCTTTCTCCCCCTTTATCTCTCTCTCCCCCTCTTTCTCTCATTCTCTTTCTCTTCCCCCCCTCTTTCTCTTTCTCTCTCTCTCCCCCACTCTCCCCCACTTTCTCTCTCTCATTCTCTTGCAGGGGACCAATCTGGTGTCTGCAATGGAGAGCAAAATCCAGCTTCTTCTCTCTGCTGTAAGTGCAGCATCAGGATTCCACCTTGGTATATTTGCGGCGCAAGGCAGCCCTCGTTTCCTGCCGACTCGGAGCAGTAAACAGTGTCTGGTTCGGGGAGCAGCCGGATTTTGCTCTCCATTGCTCTCTCGGCCCCCTGAAAGCTCTCACTCTTGAGAAGCCCAACCAAAGTTTCCTGCACCACTTCAGGGAGCGCTCCTCGAGAGACGAGAGTTTGCAGGGGGCCGAGAGAGAAATGGAGAGCAAAATCCGGCTGCTCCCCGAACCAGATGCTGTTTACCACTCCGAGTCCCAAGCAGCAGAAAATGAGGGCTGCCTTGTGCTGCAAATATACCAAGGTGGAATCCTGATGCCACACTTACAGCAGAGAGAAGAAGCCGGATTTTGCTCTCCATTGCAGACACCAGATCGTATTGCACCACCTGCAAAAATGCAAAAATTTCCAAATGTAGCCCTGCCCTCTATTAGCCCTCCTGATGTTCAACTGTTGTCTCTCAAGGAGGATACTTGGCCATCTTCATGCTTGAAAGGATTCTACAGTGTAACAGCAGATGTCTCCCACCTTGGCAGCTTTAAGACTTGTGCACTTCAACTCCCAGAATTCTCCACAATTTCCCAGAATGGGCTAGGCGGAAGTTGAAGTCCACAGGTTGTAAAAGAGCCACAACTGCCCAGCCCTGGGCTAGGGTAGGCTGACGCCGCGCGGGTGGGAGGCGGGGCAGGGCGAGGGACAGGCGAGCCAGCAATTTAACAAATGGTTCGGTGTGCTGCGAGGCCAATAAATTGCAAAAAAAACCACTGAAATTACTGGCTCGCTCACCCCACCCCACCCCGCCCCCACTATTCATTGGCAAAGGGCGGGGCGAACCATCAATTTGACAAATGGTTCAGCCGAACCGCCTAGAACCGGCAGAATCCCACCACTGGGTTTAGCTATACTAAATCTTTATTTCTGATTTTTTTAAAAAAATGGGTCAGGCCATGAGTGGGTGAATGATACTCCCAGAACGTTATGACTTATTTTCACTTGGAAGGGGGAAGAAAGAAATATGAATAAAAAATATTTTTGAGTACAGTTGCCAGAGCTAAGTGCAAACTCAGTGTGACCACTAGATAAGAGTGAAGAAATAAGAAAACTCTAAACCGGATGCTGTGCTGTCTGCATTGGTTCATCACTGCCATCTCACCACAAGAGGGGGTCGGCTGGTTGATCGGACCACCGTGAGAGGGTGGTTGGGTCTATCCCCCCACCCCTTGGAATGTGGTCGACCTGGAACCTGACTTCGTCCTCTGTTGTGAGGGGACAGTGGACCTGGTCTTGTTGAAAATGCTCTTGAGATTCCCATTCCATGTCTCTCCCCTGGACCTTCTATATGGACCCCTAGGATATGGTTGCTCCCATCCTCTGTGGTCAAGATGTATTCCGCAGCGGAGCTTCTTGGTCTGCGAGACTCCCCCCTCTCGCAGGCTTGGCCCTCCACTCTATCGAGGGCCTACCTCAATGACAGGCTTTGGAACCCTGAGAGGTGGCATGCTGCAAAGAGGGGGTTGTGGGGTTTTTTAAAATTGTCTTTTTGTAATCTTTTAAGGGGCTTAGGGTGGGGAGGGAGGGGCATAGGTCAGGCTCGCTACAGGGGCATGGAATGGAAGGCGGGGAGCGGGGTGTGGAGGAGCTCAGTGTGGATAGGGTGGAGGGCAATTCTATCAGGACCGTGGTTGGGAGGGGCAGATATGGCGGGAGTAGGGGGCCACATCAGGTGGTGGGGGCACACACCCGCTATCTCCAAGCGGTGGCATGCCTCGTCCCCCATGACTCTTCTCATCTCCCCAGCTGTCCAGAGTCTCAGAGCCCAGGCCTTAGACTGATGCTGTGCAATGCCAGGTCCGTGGTTAATAAGGCCCCCCTCATTTGTGAGCTAATACAGGAGGGAGGTGCGGACCTGGCAGGTATTACAGAGACCTGGCTGGGCCAAGGGGGGGTCCCCCTCATAGAGATGTGCCCACCAGGTTTCCGCGCATTCCATCAGCCAAGGGCCCAGGGCAGGGGTGGGGGGGTGGCAGTCATTATAAAGGAAGGTCTTGATCCAAGGGAGACCACTGTACCTCAGATAGCCGGATGTGAGTCTCTCCTGGTGAAGTCGGGCCATGGGATGCAGGTGGGCCTGCTGATCGCATATCTGGCTCCCTGCCACGTGACAGTGGCCCTGCCCGAGCTTCTCAACGTTATTGCCGGGGTGGCGGTTGATACCCCCAGACTTTTGGTTATGGGGGATTTCAACCTGCCGTCTACCAGTGAGGCATCTGGGATGGCTCGGGAGTTTATGGTTTCCATGACAGCCATGGACCTGACACAATTAATTCATGGCCCCACTCATGTGGGAGGACACACTCTGGATTTGGTTTTTATCTCTGGTCAGTGGCTGAGTGGTCTGGATATAGGGGATATAGTTATTGAACCCCTGTCATGGTCGGACCATTCTCTCCTGAGACTGGACCTTTTGACCGCTGCACCCCACTGCAGGGAGGCGGAACCAACCAGGTGGTTCCGCCCCAGGTGCCTGATGGATCCTGATAGGTTCCAGAGGGAGCTTGGGCCAGTTCCTGAAACTCTGGCTCACGACTCGGCTGAAGATCTGGTGGCTGCCTGGGATAGGACGGCCGCCAGTGCTCTGGACCGAGTCGCACCTTTGCAGCCTCTGACCCGACGCCGAACCTGCCCGGCCCCTTGGTTTTCTGAGGAGCTGAGGGAGATGAAGTGCCGGAAAAGACGCCTAGAGAGTGGTTGGAGGGCTAGTCACTCCGAATCCAACCAAACACTAGTTAGGCCTCATATTAAGACCTATCTAGTGGCGATAATAGCGGCAAAGCGTAACCACTTTTCCGCTCTTATTGCATCGGCAGATAACTGCCCAGTCACCTTGTTTAGGGTGACTCGCTCCCTCCTACATCTGGGAGCGCGGGAAGACCCCTTGCAAGGGCAGGCTGAGGATTTTGCACAGTATCTGCACGATAAAATCGCTCAGATTCGGGAAGGCTTGGACTCTGACTGGGTAGATCCTGGCGGGGTGACTGAGGCTGGTCTTGAGAATGTTACCTGGGATGAGTTCGACCCTGTGATTCCTGAGGACGTGGACAGGATCCTGGGGAGGTTAAACGCAACCACATGTTTATTGGACCCGTGCCTCTCCTGGCTGGTACCGGCCACCCGGGAGGTAACACGAGGCTGGCTCCAGAGGATTATAAATGCTTCTCTAGGAAAGGGTTTCTTGCCTCCTGCCTTGAAAGAGGCGGTGGTGAGGCCCCTCCTCAAGAAGCCTTCTCTGGACCCGGCCGTTTTGGCAAACTACCGTCCGGTCTCCAACCTTCGCTTTGTTGCAAAGGTTGTGGAGAGTGTGGTTGCGCGACAGCTCCCACAGTATCTGAATGAAACCGTCTATCTAGATCCGTGCCAGTCCGGCTTCAGGCCTGGGTACAGCACGGAGATGGCATTGGTTGCATTGGTGGATGATCTCTGGAGGGCTCGGGACAGGGGTTGTTCCTCTGTTCTGGTCCTGTTAGACCTCTCAGTGGCTTTTGATACAATCGACCATGGTATCATGCTGCGCCGGCTGGAGGGATTGGGGGTGGGAGGCACCGTGTTGCGGTGGTTCTCCTCCTATCTCTCTGACCGGTCGCAGTCTGTGTTGGCAGGGGGGCAGAGGTCGACCTCGAGGTGCCTTGTTTGCAGGGTGCCCACAAGGGTCAGTCCTCTCGCCGCTCCTGTTCAACATTTATGTGAAGCCGCTGGGTGAGATCATCCGTGGTTTTGGGGTGCGATGCCATCTGTACGCTGATGACACATTTCCACCCCAGACCACCCCAATGATGCCCTCGAAGTGATGTCCCAGTGTCTGGAGGCCGTGCGGGTCTGGATGGGGAGGAACAGGCTTCGGCTCAACCCTTCCAAGACCGAGTGGCTGTGGATGCCGGCGTCCCGGTATAGCCAGCTGGTGCCATCGCTGGCTATTGGGGGCGAGTCACTGACCCCCACAGAGGGGGCTCGCAACTTGGGCGTCCTCCTGGACACACGGCTGTCTTTAGAAGAGCATATGACGGCCGTGGCCAGGGGGGCTTTTTATCAGGTTCGCCTGATACACCAGTTGCACCCCTTTCTGGATCAGGACTCCTTGTGCACAGTCACTCATGCCTTGGTTATGTCACGCCTGGACTACTGCAATGCTCTCTACATGGGGCTCCCCCTGAGGAGCAGCCGGAGGCTCCAGCTGATGCAGAATGCAGCCGCGCGGATGATTATGGGAGCAACATGGCGCTCCCACGTAACACCTCTCCTGCGCGAGCTGCATTGGCTCCCGGTGGTCTTCCGGGTGCGCTTTAAGGTGTTGGTTCTCATCTTTAAAGCGCTCCATGGCTTAGGGCCAGGGTATTTGTGAGACCACCTGCTGCTACCGATAACCTCCCACCGGCCAATACACTCTCACAGAGAGGGCCTCCTCAGGGTGCCGTCGGTCAGGCAATGTCGGCTGGCAGCCCCCAGGGGGAGAGCCTTCTCTGTGGGGGCACCCACCCTGTGGAATGAGCTGCCTCCTGGAATACGATTGATCCCGGACCTCCGGACCTTCCGTAAAGCCCTGAAGACGTTTTTATTTCATCAAGCCGGCCTAGCCTAAATGGTTTTTAATTGGGATTTTAAATTTTATGGATTTGGGGTTTTAAATTGGGAAGCCAGTGATTTAATTTTTTTTTTTTTAATTTGATTTATATGCCGCCCTTCTCTGGAGACTCAGGGCGGCTTACAATGCGTTAAGCAATTCTTTTTAATTATCTTAACTTTTGCATTTGTATGTTTTTTAATTTTGGCTGTTCACCACCCTGAGTCCCTTCTGGGAGAAGGGCAGTATACAAATTAAAATAATAATAATAATAATAATAATAATAATAATAATAATAATAATAATAATACTTCCTTCACTAGATTTTTCCTGTCTGAATGCTGTGAATCATATTATTTTTTGTTTTGCTGCCCTCTCTCCTCTGTCTTCTCCCCTGAATAAATATAGAATATTAGGCTTTTTGTATCTATTCTATTCTATTCTATTCTATTCTATTCTATTCTATTCTATTCTATTCTATTCTATTCTACCCTACCCTACCCTACCCTACCCATTACATATTATTTCTGAGTTATTATGTAACTAAATACAAATGGATATGAAAATAAATTAAACAAATATAGCCTAAACAGCACTCTCTCCCTCACCTACTAAGCTTTGTACTCTGAACAGAAATCATTACAGAACAGAAATTAACTTGGGAGTTTAAACAAAAACCAAGAGCCTTGGTGGCACAGCAGACTAAAGTGCTGTTAAATAGCACCAGCTGCCTGCAATTACTGCAAGTTCAAATCTCACCAGGCTCAAGGTTGACTCAGCCTTCCATCCTTTCGAGGTAGGTAAAATGAGGACCCGGTTTGTGGGGGCAATAAACTGACTTTGTATAAATATACAAAAGGATGAAGGCTATTGCTTAGCGCATTGTAAGCCACCCTGAGTCTCCAGAGAAGGGCGGCATATAAATCGAACCAATACATACATAAATAAATAAATAAATAAACAACAGCCAATATCTATTTTCTTCTTTTATATTAAACCATATTCTCTTCCTTCCTCCTGTTAATACATTTCTTTCCTTTCAACAATCATTGCATCCCGGTGAATCATAAAAGTCTGACTTTTTTTTTTTTTTTAAAAAAAGTCTTTTTAAAGCAAAAACACATGGCTACAGGATTGAACCATTCATCCTTTCTTCTGTGGCAAATTCTGACATCCAGGATGCCTTGCTTACCCAGATTTCATAGACATAGAAAGCGGGTTTCCCTATATTTATTACTTTAACATTTAACTCTAATTTTATTTTATTAAAAATAAAGGACATATTTTTCAGAAGTTTTAAAGTCTATCTTGAACTTCCTGGAAAGTTCTGGCCAAATCCTTCCAGTAGTATAGGGAATTTGTTCCCATATAGGCTTTCATTCTGATGGGCTTTGTATAAAAGAAAGCTAACTATCATCCAGAACATGTTCATCAAACAGTTAAGTTACTTTTGACCTCTGGTTCAGACCTCTGGTACTTTTGACCTCTGGTTTGACCTTCAATCCACACGGGGCAAAGGAGGGGTGGACTTATCCACACAACTCTAAAGCATTGCTGCTTTGAAAGAATCCTGCAGAACGGCTCTTTTGTGGACTTACAGCATACAGAGTATTTCACTCGGAGCTTGTTCAGGGAATTATACTTTCTGATACCCCACAACAGAACAGCCCTGGAAGGGAGTGCTTAGACACCACATAGAAGAGGGTATGTCTGTACCAGCCTGAAGTTGCCAGTGTTAGGGCATAACAGAGGGAACAGGTTTCTCACACTGAGACAGAGTAAAAGGTGCCCAGTTCTAATCATATGCCACTTTTTGCCCAATCTTTCATGTGTACGCACAGAAGCAAATATTACTTTCAATTAATCTTATTGCCAGATAAGTGTATAAATGCTTTCAAACTTTTCAAGGGTTTGATTAACTTATGAATAACTGGATAAACCAGTGGGCTTCATTATTTTTAATATCTCTTTTTCAGTTTTTGCACTTCTACAGTTTTTCAATACTAGTGTGATCTGCCTATGCACAAGATACAGTATATTATCCCTAGAAAGAAAGATGGGTTTATTATTACTTCAAAGGATGGTTTACTATCACTTTGCTATGGATTATAACAGTAGAGTGTTAAAAGAAAAATAAAAAGAATAAAAAGAGTAGATAGGCTTAACTTCAAGGATTATTAAAACTACATTGGCTAAAAAACTTGGAGAAAACTAAAATGGCTTTTTCAGAGGTTTACACAAGATAAGCTGACTTTACACAAGATAAGCTGACTTTGTATAAATATACAAAAGTATGAAGGCTATTGCTTAACGCATTGTAAGCTGCCCTGAGTCTCCGGAGAAGGGTGGCATATAAATCAAATTTTTTAAAAAATGTACAGGACTGAAATAAAACCTATACTGGGAATGGCTGGTTGAGAGGGAAAGCATAGAACTACCAGGCATTTGAAAGTAGCTGACATTACTTGTAGAGAGCAGGTATTTACACCTGCTCTCTACACCAAGGTTTGGCTTGCAAAATAGTTTGCTGCAAATTGGAATAAGTCAGAAGCTCACTTTGACACTTCGCTCATTCCAAAGTGAAGTTTATACATCTTAACTATATCATATTGAAAAACTGCAAAAAGATAGAGCTTTTTTACAGAGGAAGGAATGGTCAAGTGCTATAAATTCACATAGGGCAATGCAGACTGCCCTTTTTAAAAAATAATAATAAATGTAATGTTTTTAAAGTTTTTCCAAATGTGATGAGTAAGGAAGATGAATTAATCTTTCTCTATTGTTTGTTGGTTATTCTTGGCAAATGTTAAAGTGTCCCTTGTAAGAAGCATACCGAATTATAAAACAATTGGTGAATTGGTCTTGTAGCTTTATGATAGAAGTCAATTACATTTCCTAAGAAATTACATTTCTTAAGAAATACACACAAAATGCTGACATTTTAGAACAATTCCCAAAAGCCTAAAGCAGATTCGGCAACTATTTTAACATTTAAATAGTCCCCCAAGTTTCCCAGTGGCTCCAAAAATTTTATTTTGCTTATTGTAAGCATATGATTTTTCCCGTATTGTGATTAAAAAGCTGATAATTAGAGAGGAAGATTGTTAAACATGAACATTATTATATTGCCATGATTAATATAATACATTTTTGTGCACCGCCCATTTATTTTTTTATTCAGGTTATTTTAAAAATTATAGCTTCATTTTCTGGTTTTTCTTCTCAGGAAATTTGGTTGTAAAGTCATCAAATAACATTTCTCTCAGAAGATCCCATTATGTAAAGAGATCAGATAATAGACGAGTCTTGGCTGCAGTGTTGGAGACTATAATTTATTTTTAATCAAGGATAATGTGCAGATAGCTCTTTCACTTTCATAGTTTAAAATGGACCAAATTAGAAAAAGGTGAAAAGCTATTTCAACATTTGGAAAAACTTTAATCAGTTCCTTATTGTAAATTGTCTTCCTATTATGTGTGGTCTTAAAACTATCCCATTGATCTGCATCATATTTAGGAAGAAAATGAAAAGTTTCCATTCTCATGAAAGAGAAATTTGAAGCTCTGTTGGATTAGAGATGTTGGATCAACATTTCTTTTTTTTCTTATAAAATCCTGAGTTTGGGAAACCTAGGCCAGCCTTGCCGGGAAAACAGATAGTTTCACAATTTAAAGTTTTTCTAATCTAATGTTATACATTTCCATACTGAACATGTTTCTTCTACTTAGCTTGCAGTGATATTTTCTATCTGGGAAAATTGATTTGTGCCTCTGCTGTTGATCTTTTATCTGAATATGAGATTCCCACATGGGGAATAATTTTCTTTGCTTTTTTGACATTTTTTTTTTCAAAGCTGTTACAGATATTATGAACAAAAGTGACAAGAGAAGAAAGCAATTCTTTTCTTGACATAACATCAAGACCTAGTTTTTGTAGGATTTATTTTGCTGTCACAGCCAAATTTGTGTAGGACTTTATGCCAGAATATTGTCATAATAGTAATTTCAAATGTTTCAGAGCTATTTTTTTAATTAAAGTGTCTGCTTCTAACTACACAAGTTCTCTTTCTTTTGGAATCTTTTACAACCTTCATCGAGGATTCAAAAGTCATAAGAAAAGGCAAATACTTGTGTGCCACCTTTTCAGCCGAGCCAGCTTGATTATGACACTTTTTTGAGAGTGATCTGTAAAGTATTTTTTTTAAAAAAAGCATCAACTACCAAGGGTTGAATGTAGATCTGCATTACAGTTCACTGTGCATAGGTGCTGAATAAAAAGTAGATAAAGGTTTAGGAGGAGAGACAATTTGGTGTGGTGGTTAAGGCAACAGTCTAGAGGACACTTCCGGCGGTGACGTCATCACGAACGGGTGAGGAAACGGAGGCTCCGTCTCTGAAACCCAAATTTCCTCATTAATTGCTCTTTAGGGGCATTCCTGAACTTGGAGGGATCGGGAAACGAAAGAGGAATTCGCGAAGCCCCCTGGTGTTGCGCTGTCATCAGGGAGGTCGAGCGATCAACCTCTTAAATTGGTGGAGAAGAAGTCGGCCTTATCGGCGGACAGGAGTGATGGCGCCCGCCTAGACCGAAGCAAAAAGTGGAAGCAAATCCGAGTGACTGTCAGATAGATCACCTACAATAGAGACGGCAAACGGGACGCGCGATCCAATCAGAGGAAGACAAGTGAGTTACAACAGTGGCGATACAAGAGGAGAAGGAAAAAGGGGGAATAACTACAGCGTGGAAAAGAAAAACCCATAGAATGACTAAGCAAATATAAGAAAAGGAGAAATAGCGCTCGAAGTGGTCTGACTGCGGACTTTTACAGTTGATCAAAGGGAGCAGCCTGTGGACTTTGTGGATATAGAGACAAGCCGTTTGATCTTGGGAATTATAACTGATTCAAACCCCAAACATCGGAAACCAAGTGCAGAGACTGAAATACTGGACTAAGTGGTGATTTTCACGGATACAGAAGACCTGTCTGGATTTCGAACTCTGGATTTACAAATAACTTTGGATAATAAGAACTCAAGTTTAAAAAAAAAAAGATTTGAAGATTGAATGCAGAGATCCGATTACTGGGAGAAGAAATTAAAAAAAAGACTGAGACGACACAGATTGCGTTTTTTATGATTGTGAAAGAACAGACTGAGAGAGGTAAAGCAAGAAGACAATAAGGACTAAAGAAAATAAAAATTAAGTGAATTATTAATTTTGAACTGTTTAATTAGTTAATAAGTTTAATATTTGAAAGAAATATATAAGTTGACAATATTTTTATAGCTATAAATTGTATTGTGAAATTGTAGTTAGACAAGGAATTATTGTTAAAGTGAAAGACTGATTTTTATACAAAATAACAGATGAGTTGACTGTATCTCTGAGATAGACTGATTGAAAAAGGGGGTAATTGAAAAGATTGCTAATTAGAAAATTAAGAAAATCAAATTAAAATCTTGATTGATAAGTAAATAGATTTATATTGTGAATAAGAATTAATTGCTCAATTGGGATAACTGGCAATATAATATAATATAACTATATATAAGTTGTGTGGTGTATAAGTAGTATTTGGAGGGGAAAAGAGATATTAAGGAATAACTTAATAATTGATGTTAAGATTGGAAAGCTTTACACGAATATTAAAAATGTCTACAACATCCACCATAACAAAGACAGGGAAAAAACCTACAACGAGTACGTTAGTAATGACTCCTTCCCCCTCACAACAAAAAACAATAGATAGCATGATGGGGAAAGAAAAAGAAAAAGAAAAACTGGAAATGGCACCTAATGTAATACAAGATATGTTTCAAAAGATCCAGGAAACACTGCTTCAAACACAAGAAAAAATAGCTGAAAATCAGGAAGAAATGAGAACGTTCCATGCAGAGATCAGAAATGAATTAGGAGAAGTTAAGGAAGATATTAAGACCATGAAGGATAAAATTGGGGGCATTCAAAATTCTATAGCAGAAAATGAACAGAGAATTAGGAAAACGGAAACAAAAATAGACCACGTGGAATTAAAAGTAGAAGCAATGGAACAAAAAACCCTACAACTAAACAAAGAAATGTCAGATTCCTTGGCCATGCTCGAAATGGAAAAGGCCTCATACTTCTTGCGTTTTCAAAATGTTCCAGAAGAAAAAAATGAGGATTTAGAAGGAAAGATGGTGGAGATTATTGCAGGAATGATACAAAAAGAGCCAGAAGAAATAAAAGGACAATTGGAAGAAACTTATCGTGTACAAACAAATTATATAAGAAGACACAGATTGGCGAGAGAAGTCCATGTTAAATTTTTAAAAAAATCAATCCGAGATGAAGCCTATAAGAAATCTAGAGAAGAAACGGTGATCTATAATGGAAAAGAAATTATAATTTTAAAACAGATACCCCGAAGGGTAAGAAATCTACGACAACAATATCAGTTTTTAACACAACTATTGATCAAATACAAGATAATGTATAGATGGCTGCCAATAGAGGGGATCTTAATTACGTGGGAAGACAAAAAATATAAAATAGACACTCTAGAAAAGGCAAGAGAATTTCATAACACACATTTTAGACTAGAAGTAGAACAGGAAAGCAAGGAGGAAACAGATAGTAAAAGTCAAGAAGAAGAACCAATAGAAACAAATGAAGAAAAAGAAATAAGACAGAGGCAAGAAAAAGAGAGAGAACAGAGAGAAGGTGCAAAACCTAGGGAACGGATGGAAACAAGAAACACAAAAAACCAGATACAATAGGCAATGGACGAACAGATCAAACTCTTTTCAGTAAACATTAATGGCTTAAATGCCCCAAAGAAAAGGAATCAAATTTTCACAAAATTACGAAAATTAGAAGCAGATGTGATATGTCTGCAAGAAGTACACATTCAAAAAGATTATCAAAAAATCCTAGAAAACCCCAAATTAGGAAAATTATATTTATCTCTGGCCCCAAAAAAGAAAAAAGGAGTAGTGATTTACGTAAAAGAAAAAATACAATCTAAACTAGTTTATACCGATGAGCAAGGTAGAGTGGTGATGGTTGAATTAGAAATAGGAAAGAGGAAAATGTTAATTGTAGGGATTTATGCACCTAACCAAAAACTACAGGTTTTTTTTAAAGACCTACATATAAAATTAGCAGAATTAGAATATTATGATATTTGTGTAATAGGGGATTATAATGCAATAGTAAATGCAAAGAAAGACTACAAAACTGAGAAAAAAAAACAAAAGAAAAAAGAAATACTCCCAAAAGAATTCTTTACCATGGCTGAAGAACTAAACTTGGCAGACGTATGGAGGGAAACACATGAAGAAGAGGCCCAATACACCTTTTACTCCCATCCACATAATTCATGGTCAAGACTGGACATGGCATGGATGACCCCAAGTATCAAAATAGAAGTAGAAAAAATTGAGATAGGCACAAACCAATGGGCAGACCACAATCCATTATTCATAAACTGGAAAGGGGAAAGAAGACGTAAGAGATGGACAATGAACCAAAGATTATGTAAAGAAAAAGAATTTAATTTGATGTTAGAAAAGGAAGTAAAAATATTCTTTCAGATAAATAAAATAGAGGAAACCTCTTTACAAAACACATGGGATACTTTAAAAGCATATATAAGAGGCCTAGTAATAGCATATACGAGGAAAAAGAACAAAGAGAAGAAAAATCAATTAGAGAAATTAGAGAAAGACCTAAAACAAATAGAACAAAAACTCCAGGAAAAGCCCCAGAACAAAATAATAAGAGAAGAATGGGAAATGATTAAGCATAAATTGAATTTGATAAACCAAGTAGAACTGGCCCAAAAAATAAAAATGGCGAAACAAAACTATTTCGAGCACGCAAATAAAACGGACAGATGGCTAGCCTATAAACTGAAAAAAGAACAGAAAAAAAGAATGATATACCAATTGAAAGATGATAAAGGAGAAATTCAACATAGTAAAGAGGCCAAAAAAGATATTATTAAGAAATTTTATGCGACTCTATATAATCAGGGGAAAATAGAGGAAGATAAAATAAAACAGTACATAGGGAAATCAGGAATGCCAAAAATCACAGAAGAACAAAGAATTACTCTCAATAGGCCAATAACCAAACTAGAACTAGATGAAGTACTGAAAAAGCAAAAAAACAATAAAACACCGGGTCCTGACGGGCTACCGGTAGAAATATATAAAACAATGCAAGAAGTATTGGGAGAGAATATGTTGCGATTATATAATGAAGCTACGGAGAAAGCCAAAATACCAAATTCATGGACAGAAGCCATAATAACAATCATTCCAAAAGAAGACACAGATCTCCAGTTAATACAAAACTATAGACCTATTTCATTATTGAATGCCGATTACAAAATATTTGCAGCAATCTTGGCAGAAAGGATTAAATTAGTGTTAAATACATATATACACCCAGACCAAAATGGATTTCTGCCGGGACGCCAAATAAAGAACAACATGAGAATAATACTTAATGCTTTAGAATACTATGAATCACACCCGGAGAAGCAGGCAGTGTTGGTTTTTCTTGACGCCCAAAAGGCCTTTGATAACCAAAATTGGAAATTTATGATTGAACAACTACAAAATATGCAAATTGGGGAAAAATTTGGGAAAATTATAGCAGAAATCTATACCAAGCAATCAGCAAGGATAATTATGAATGATGACATAACAGACAAATTTAATATAACAAAAGGAGTCAGACAAGGCTGTCCACTTTCCCCCTTACTATATATTCTATCATTGGAAATCCTGTTGAAAAAAATTAGAGAAGACCAAGGAATTGAAGGTTTAAGGATTAATAGAGAAGAATACAAAGTTCAAGCCTTTGCTGATGACTTAGTATTTTTGACAGAAAATCCTATGGAATCTATACCTAATTTGTTCCAAAAAATAGAAGAATTTGGAGAAGTGGCTGGACTAAAAATTAATAAAAGTAAATCGAAGCTAATTGTTAAAAATCTTACGGAAATCCAAACAAAAGATTTGATAGATAATATACAAATTCAAACAACAAAAAAAATAAAATATCTAGGAATTTGCTTATCTACAAGAACATCAGCAATTAAAGAAAACAATTATGATAAATTACTAGAACAAACAAAGAAAGACTTAGAAAAATGGGAAAACTTACATATTTCATTCCTAGGAAGAATTTCGGCCATCAAAATGATTATATTACCTAAATTTTTATATTTGTTTCAGGTCACCCCAATTAAATTAGATAAACCATTTTTTGAAAAACTGAATAAAATAATATCTAAATTTATCTGGCAAGGGAAAAGGCCACGAATAAAATTTAAACTGCTTCAGGATACAAAAGATAGAGGAGGAGCTGCACTCCCTGACTGGGAGATATACTACCAAGCAGCAGTACTATCGTGGGTAGACTGGATAGAATTAAAGGACTCTAGAATTTTAACAATTGAGGGACACGAACTTCAAACTGGCTGGCACTCCTTTATGTGGGATGAGAAATACAAAACACATTCATATTTTAAAACACATACAATAAGGAACTCACTATTACAAATTTGGCTTAAAATTAAAAAACAACATTATATGAAGATACCAAATTGGCTAGCACCGGCTGAATCAATTAGGCACCCAAATTTAACAGATAAGACAAAAATAATTAGATATAAAGATATAATTGACTATCAAGGCAAACTAAAGACAAAACAACAATTGGAGACAGATTTACACAGAGGAATAGACTGGTGGACTTACACTCAAATACAATCCAAATATAGAGAGCATATAAAAACATATGAAATTTATAATCAAAAACAAGAAATAGATAAAATTATATTAGACTCAGAAAATAAATTAATTAGTAGAATTTATAAATTTCTCCTACGCTATAAATTGGAAGAAGAGACAGTTAAAGAAACGATGATCAAGTGGGCTCAAAATATCAAACACACAATACCTTTGGAAAAATGGGAAAAGTTCTGGCAGGTAAACCTAAAGTTAACGAAAGCAACAGCATACAAGGAAAACCAACTGAAAATGTTCTATCGGTGGCATATGCCTCCAACCAGATTGGCAAAAATACAACCTAAAAATAGCCCAATTTGTTGGAAGTGCAAAAAGGCACAAGGGACTTTCTATCATTTATGGTGGACGTGCCCGGCAGCAAAGAAATTTTGGTCTAATATCAAAAAATGGTTGGAACAAATAACAAAAACACAGATTGAAAAAGAACCAGAAACATTTTTATTAGGAATATTTAACAAATCATACCCTAAGGATATCAAATATCTTACAATTCACATATTAACTGCTGCAAGAATAACCTACGCAAGAAATTGGAAACAAGAAAAAATACCAAGTGAAACAGAAGTAATAGGGAAAATTTTAGAATGCGCTGAAATGGATAGGTTAACCAAAGAATTACAAGAAAAAGAAGAATCAGACTATTATAAAATATGGAATAATTGGTATAATTGGTTAAAAATTAGAAATATACAAAAAACATAGGGGATATATTACCGATTGATACATATATATGTAATAAAAATATTATTAGATTAAAGAAAGGTGAAGGAATATATTATAAGTAGAATTGTAGAACGTCACTCTGAAAAAATGCTTAAGAAGATATTATACTCTTTTTGTGTATATGTTGTATAAATGTTCGTTGTGTATATGTTATGTATGTCTTTTTTTAATATTTATATTCAATAAAAACTATTTAAAAAAAATAGAAACTGAGGCACCTGGTTCTCGTCACACCTTAGGTACAAAGCCAGATGAGTGACCTTTGGCCAGTCCTAGGAAGCAGGCAAGGACAAACAGCTCCCAAGAATGCAGTCATCAGGGGTCCAGACTGACTTGATTGGTTATTCATGCTGTGTTTTGTTGCTTTTGATGATGTTGTTGTTGTTTTATTGCCCATTCACTTATCATGTCTGTCCTTTGAAATTATTGAAATCAAGTACATATTTTTGAAGAATGCTAGTGATAATTTCACACAGGTTTGTTCTGGTGTGGTTGTCAATTATCAAAAGCCACAAAAAATCACAGCTTAAAGTCTTCATTGAAGCAGTATTGAAAAATTATACATCAGTGCTCTATATAAAAATGATTGGTATAAAAGTCAGGAAAAGGAGAAAAACACTGCATTTTTCACATTTTCTGGATATTGGTAGCCCCACAAAGGAGGCAAATTAGAAACATGCATTATGGTCCAAACTGCCCTATACAAACTTGAATGTGATGTTATGACAAAAGTACAAAATGGTACAGACCTCATGACATGACATATATTCTAACAATTTGACATCACTGAATTTCGACAACTGTAAAATCAGGCCGCAGCATAACAAAATTGACAAAAGTGAAGGATCTGAATACTTTCTGAATGCACTGTACGTAAGGGTGGAACATTGCAATGCTCACTTGATCTTTCTGATAAAGTCATCCTGCTGCCGATAACCTCTGTCTGGATTTATAATGGCATATGCCATAATAGTTGAATAAAAAAAGAACCTAAAATAAATTTGTACTTATTTGACTTATTATAACAGCTGTCTGAGAGACAATGAAATAAATAGATGCAGAATAAAGAAGGTAGTAATAAAACTACTGCTTTAATTTGATGATTGTTTAAAAATTGACATTTAATATTGGTCCATATTGATACAGTTTTGAATTGACCATTTAAAGATCCCCCTAAAGCTTATCTCATTAGGAAAATATACTGATAGTTGCTAAGAATCTGAATTTATCTCAAGGTATTTTAATATAATCACTTCAGGAAGTGATTTATATATACCTAAATTAATTACTCCCTCACCCTATTCCCAACTACTTATTCTCTCTCATTTCTGGCTGTTCTCAAATCTCTTTCAGCCAAAGAGCTATGGTAATTCCAACAAATCACATGTATTTAAACTCATAGTGTCAAGATTCTCTGGAACATACATACATATTCATATATATGATGAAAGCAGCACAATACTATTTGATCTTGTCATGTTACTTGTTTTCATTATCAAAACAAAATAATGACAAAATGTCCAAATATGTTCTTGACTTCTTGATGCAGTTTTAAATCAAATGTTACAATGGTTATGTTGAGCTGAATAGCAACAGTTAGATCAGAACAACTAGACCAGAACAACTAGACCCAAGAACAGTTTTTTCCCGAACACCATCACTCTGCTAAACAAATAATTCCTTCAACATTATCAAACTATTTACTAAGTCTGCACTACTATTAATCTTCTCATTGTTCCTATCACCTATCTCCTCCCATTTATGACCGTATGACTGTAACCTTGTTGCTGGTATCATTAAGATTTATATTGACTGTTTCCTAATATGATTTGATTGATTATTTATACCCTATGACTATCATTAAGTGTTATACCTTATGATTCTTGATGAATGTTTCTTTTCTCTTTGAGCATATGCACCAAAACAAATTCCTTGTGTGTCCAATTACACTTTATTAGAGAATAAAGAATTCTAGTGTAGTCTAGTCTAGTCTAGTCTATTCCTTTTTAAATTAATTGTAACTTTTATTTTTATTTCTAGGTTTTGAGTTTTGGACGTTTGTCGAAGGTGTTGGTTTTAGAGCTAATTTATTCTGTTCTACGCCTGCTTCACTGAATTGCGATTAAAGTGAATATCCCTGAGAGGATTACCATCAGAGAGAAATCTTTATATTTTTCTTCTGAAAACTTCCACTGTTGAAGTAACCTTATATTTTGGGCCACAGTCATGTGGTCATCACAGTTGCTGCTGTTCTTCACAATTCTCTTGGTATCTACAGTCCATGGTAAGTACAGAAAATAATGTTGGTTTTAACAATATGTAGTGTTTTCTGGGACTGAAAATTTCCAGCACCTTCCAATTTGCAACTAGTGGGAAAGTGTTTACTACCATTTTCTTAAAAATAATGGGGGAAATAAAAACATATCTCTTAAAAATAAAGGGGGGGGACTTTTTCAGATAAGTTTCTTTCATTTTGTTAAGCATATCTTTCTAACCTGTTATTCTGTTAACTTAATCTAGATATACTACAGGTGAAACTCGAAAAATTAGAATATCGTGCAAAAGTTCATTTATTTCAGTAATGCAACTTAAAAGGTGAAACTAATATATGAGATAGACTCATTACATGTAAAGCGAGATAGTTCAAGCCTTGATTTGTCATAATTTTGATGATTATGGCTTACAGCTCATGAAAACCCCAAATTCACCATCTCAGAAAATTAGAATATTACATGAAATCAATAAAACAAGGATTGTACATAGAACAACATCGGACTTCTGAAAAGTATAAGCATGCATATGTACTCAGTACTTGGTTTGGGCCCCTTTTGCATCAATTACTGCCTCAATGTGGCGTGGCATGGATGCTATCAGCCTGTGGCACTGCTAAGGTGTTATGAAAGACCAAGATGCTTCAATAGCGGCCTTCAGCTCTTCTGCATTGTTCGGTCTCATGTCTCTCATCTTTCTCTTGGCAATGCCCCATAGATTCTCTATGGGGTTCAGGTCAGGCGAGTTTTCTGGCCAATTAAGCACAGTAACCCCATGGTCATTGAACCAGGTTTTGGTACTTTTGGCAGTATGGGCAGGTGCCAAGTCCTGCTGGAAAATGAAGTCAGCATCCCCATAAAGCTCGTCTGCGGAAAGAAGCATGAAGTGCTCCAAAATCTCCTGATAGATGGCTGCGTTGACCCTGGACTTAATGAAGCACAGTGGACCAACTCCAGCAGATGACATGGCTCCCCAAATCAACACAGACTGTGGAAACTTCACACTGGACTTCAAGCATCTTGCAGTGTGTATCTCTCCATTCTTCCTCCAGACTCTGGGTCCTTGGTTTCCAAATGAGATGCAAAAGTTGCTCTCATCAGAAAAGAGGACTTTGGACCACTGAGCAACAGACCAGTTCTTTTTTTCTTTAGCCCAGGTAAGATGCTTCTGACGTTGTTTGTTGTTCAGGAGCGGCTTGACGAAGAATATGACATTTGAAACCCATGTCCAGGATCCGTCTGTGTGTGGTGGTTCTTGATGCACTGACTCCAGCCTCTGTCCATTCCTTGTGAAAGTCCCCAACATTTTTGAATGGCCTTTTCCTGACAATCCTCTCCAGGCTGTGGTCATCCCTGCTGCTTGTGCACCTTTTTCTTCCACACTTTTCCTTTCCACATAACTTTCTATTAATGTGCTTTGATACAGCACTTTGGGAACATCCAACTTCTTTTGCAATTACCTTTTAAGGCTTTCCCTCCTTATGGAGGGTGTCAATGATGGTTTTCTGCACAACTATTAGGTCAGCAGTCTTTCCCATGGTAGTGATTCCTATTGAACCAGACTGAGAGACCATTTAAAGGCTCAGGAACCCTTTGCAGGTGTTATGGCTTAATTAGCTGATTAGAGTGGGACACTTTGAGCCTAGAATATTGAACCTTTTCACAATATTCTAATTTTCTGAGATTGTAAATTTGGGGTTTTCATGAGCTGTAAGCCATAATCATCAAAAGTATGACAAATCAAGGCTTGAACTATCTTGCTTTGCATGTAATGAGTCTATCTCATATATTAGTTTCACCTTTTAAATTGCATTACTGAAATAAATGAACTTTTGCATGATATTCTAATTTTTCGAGTTTCACCTGTATATTGCTTGATAACAGCAAGTGTTCTTTTCTGAAGAAAGGAAAAGTTCATGTCCAGAAGTAAATCATTATGGAGGATTTTTTATTTCTACTAAAAAAAGAGCTGGAGGAACAACTGATGTTTATGCAATGTTAGTTATGATCAGAGCAGATTTAGTAAAATCAAGGAGTACCCAAGGCTGTCAATACCGCTCTTTGAGGAGATTGATATTCCTTTTTAAATAGGCAGGATACTCAATCTTTGAATATATTTTTTTCTACTGAATATCTATTGTGCTGCTGTTGTGCTTAAGTCTTGCCTTATTTCCCAGGGAAACTGATTACCATTGGGAATATATCACTTGTACTCACTAGTAAAGTAGAAGCAAGGGAACTAATAATAGATGAATTTAGAACATATTTATTTATGAATTTAGAATGTATTTAAAACTACAGTAAATGTGGATTTAATTAGATCTTATTTCATCCTTGTCTTCCTTGATAAGTGTTATAAATGTTAAAAATGGTGAACCACAAACCAGCAAGCTAAGAGGAACTGTTATATAAATTTTGAGCAAATATCTCTGGGGTTCAAGGCCATGATAATGGAAAAGTAGCCATTGCCTTGAAAGGCAGGAGGGAAAGATGTAAAATTTAAACCTTGGAGAAAACATATTTACAGAAGTTTCTGTGTTTGGATATTTTGTGTGTATATGGTTTGTACTTTATCTGCAGTAAAACTGATTGTGTCACATCTGTGAGATTCATAGTATCGGGAAAGACCAGATTTATTGCCATGTTTGGCATGAAGTCTGAAAGCAAAATTTTACTACCTATATTTTTCTACCTATATTCTCAGTGTTACAAAAGAGCCTGTGCCTTGAATCAATTTGTGATACAGATAGATCAGTTTTCTCCAAAATAAACCAGGTAACTACTAAGTAGAACAAAATCGATCACTATCACAAAGTCCCATGACAATCTTGCCCCAAAGTCTGGCAGCCATTGCTAGAGCAGCTGCAGCAGCCACAACCCGTCATTACTGAGTAACTGCCTTGTTGCCTGAGGATTAATATTAATGATCTAGTTAAGCAAGTGACCACCAACTGTGAAATCCTTCACTTCCAATAAGGTAAGCATGCAGTGCAATATTACTGACTTTCAGCTGTTAGTTTAGGATGTTGCCTGGCATGAAAAAGAGGTTTCATTTACCAGCTTAAACAGGGACTGTCAGATGTAATAATGAGGAAACCCATTCAGCAGATATCCTCAACTTCTGGTATCTATTATGTGAGGATGTAGGAAGAGGGAAGAACAAAAGTGAATAGTGGTTTCTTTCCTTCCTCCTTCTACTCTGCCAGTTTCTTACTGTAAGTCTTCCATTGGTACCCAGACTTAATTTAATGCAGACTGTTTGGATATCAATGGAGGACTTAAAGTATTTGTGGAGGTTTTTTGCAAGAAGGTACCCTAAACATTCCATATCTGGGTTGTCAGAAAGAGTATCACTCAAACAATGATTCTTAACTTCAAGGGGCACTCAGAAATCAAGTGTAACCTAGACATGTGGAACTATAGCAGTGATGGGTTCTACTGGTTTGGAACGGTTTAGCTGAACTGGTAATTCCCACTTCCTGCCGAAAGCGAACCGGTTCTCTGTTGCTGTGAAAGTGGGCCCACCTGCCCCCGGGCCCACTGACCTTTATTTCTGCTTCTGAAGCCCAGCTGATCAGGGGCGGCAGATTGAATTGGCCCTCCTCAGCTGTTTTCCTTGCTCCTTTCCTTGTTTGCAACGCAGAAGTTCAATTTTATGGAAACTGCATGTGCACGCTCAGCGAACCAGTTGTTCAAACGGTAGGATCCCACCCCTGAACTATAGTCAGATATTTAGGCATTTATGTTACTCTTCAAACTCAGGCAGAAATACAGTTGCAAACTCTAATAGACTCTGGCACGACATACAACTTAATTAGCATGTACTCTGGAATATTTTTTACCCTATGCCCTACCTTCCATCTCTGTTCTGCTCCTGGAAAATTTTGGGGATTTTCCTGAGATGTGGTCCCCCCCTCCCCCATGAGACTACTGGAGTCAGAAGGGGGACTTTTTCCTTACATCAACAGATCTGTACTCAACAACACTAGGACCATTTTGTTGTGATGGAATGTGCACCTACAGGAGCAATGGGGGAGATTTTTGGCAACACAGAACCTTCCCAGAAAGAGGTCCAGATTAAGAGACTGCACAGTCTGTAGCTGGATCAGTGGGGAGAAGAGGTTCAGGTAGCCAACCTCTAGAATCTCTCAGAATATATCTGGTAGGTAAGATTATAGCTTTAGTTTGGCAAGATTCTGTTCGTTAGGTGTAAGCAAATAAAAGATTGGACTAAACTGGATCTTGCTATCTTGTCTCTGAGCTTGGGTATGACATTTGTTCAGGCTTGGACTGATACTGTATCCAGGTTTAGAGGGGCACTTAATTTGGTCAAACTGGAAGAAATATAAAGAAAGGCAACAAGGATAATGGGAGTTATATGTTGGAATGAAAGTTGGAGTAAGTTGTGTCATTTTCACTTGGTATCCACTGATTGCAGGTGGAAAAGGGACTGGAAGGGGGTATGTATGCTACCAACCAACTTCATCCACAGTGCTGCTAATCCCAATCCAATTGCCACAAGTTGTTGGACTTCTATTACCTTTCTTCATTTGCTGTCACCCCAAAAATCAAGATTTGGCGCTGTTCAGCTTCCATTGTGATGGCTAGGAGGACTTTGCTCCCTTGTAATTAAATGTTATCTGTGGATAGGGCTAAGGGAATGGTTGACTCAGTCAGATCATGTCATTCCAATCAAGTCACAGACTCGCAGCACAAGTTTCTTCAGGGGAAAAGAATGTCTAAACTGGATGGCCTAAACCCTAAAGCAACAATGTTAGTTAATTCACTGTGTCAGTACCAGTATATTTCAACCATCACTTTAGAATGGATGTGGCCATCATTTGAACATCGGTAGAGTGCACTATGGGTAGCCTTTGGGCTTTTGTAATGTGTATTAGTCATTTTTCATTGACTTTAATTCCTGCGTTTTATTTGTCTACTCTGAAAAATGTGTTAGCCCTAAAATGAGGAACTGGTAGAATGGTTTTCCCCTTTCAGAAAATTACTTTTAAAGGGAAAAAAGTATGATCTGTTTTAATATAATTTTTTTCAAGTTTTTTCCAAGTTGACTCATTAAAGCAGCTGCATCTTTAAAGCAAGCTCTTACAGCAAAACCATGAAAACAGACCAGAATACTTTAAAATGATGAATTCCCATCTTTGTGTTTTGATCCTGTCTTTTAAATGATCCGCAAAACATGCCAGTCCTATTAATATTAGCACACACACACACACACACACACACACACACACACACACAATTTAGGATTTCTTAGTGGTGTTCATTTGCATGAATATTATCACTTCTGCATATATTTAAACTCAGCACGATTAAAAAAGGGCAATCATGTTGAATTTAAATATCCTTATGAGTATTCTATAATTTCCTTTTCTCTGTTGTTAGTGGTTTGAAATAAATAAATGTGAGTAGATAAATAGGTACCACTTTGGTGAGAAGGTAACAGAAATGTCTTTGGACAGAGCTGGCTCAATGGTTTACAGAAATGGAGATGAGCACTGCCTCCTATAGTCAACAACGACTAGCGGATTAAAGGGACTCCTTTGCCTTTTTTTTTTAATCTTGAAATAAAACTGACCTGTTTCTATGAATCAAAATTTAAACTACTCTGTTTTTTTGGGATCAATTCTGAAGTTACTTTTTATGGTTTTTGTATTTTGGTTATGTGCTTGCACAAAAATGCACAAGGAAATGATGATACTCAGCAGGATTCTGTAGATCCTTCATCACAATCATATACTTGAATTTTCCCTCCCTCCTGCTTGTTCTGCTGCTGCCATCCATTGTCTTCCAGAGCCAATCCCTCTCTGGATTGGTTTACTTTTCAAGTAGTTGTGTAGTAAATGTCCCTTGACTTTTCAGAGGTGCTTAGCATAATGGAGATGAAGAGTGTTCCAAATAAGGATGAAACCAGTCACACGATGCCTCCTGGTGGTCAATGTAACAGAATGAGTGGGTTGATTCAATAAAGAAATTCAAGCCTTTTATTATGGATAACAAGATTAGGCAATTAATGTGAGTGAAAGTCAAAGGGAGAAATGAAAACAAAAAGAAAAATGGCAAAACTAACTTGAAGAGATTTGTCTCAACTGACTGCTTTCCCAGCAAGATTATGTACATAGAGATCAAGAACAGAAGGAAATAGGAAAACAAATGCAAAAAGAAATCAGTACAACTCAGATGATTTTTCAATATATATACTCAAAATTTAATATCTCATATAGCCTTAGAGTCAGCTTTTTACTTACTTATTATTCTATCTCCAATCCAGGATTTTTTTTATTCAGGTTTCTTCCTTACCTAGCATTTATCTATCTGTAGAAGAACGATTTCTTCCCCTTAGGAGAAAAAAAAATCAAAACAAAGACAAAACAAAAAAGAAAGAACTATTCTTTCTTTTTTTAAATTCATATGATAGAGGAATTTTCTTGCTACTGATTGGTTTTTCAGAACTTGATTTTTCCAGGCTCTGATGATCAATGCTCAGTATCAGTATTGACAGTTTTAGATTGGACTGACAGATCAGATGTAAACTTTCCTTTAACTTTTACTCTTTTTTGTCTTCTGAACTTCTTGGGATGCGATTTCTTTCAATTTACAGTTTTCAATTCTCTCTCGCTCTCTCTCTCTCTCTCTCTCTCTCTCTCTCTCTCTCTCACTCACACACACACACACACACGTTATGTACTATACATTACATAAACAATAAGAGGATGGTAACAGAAAATTAATACTAATTATCAGTACTGGTACGATGATGTTACCTAATTAGATAATGAAATATCTGCAAGCAAACAACCAAGCTTTGAGAGCACCAAAAACTCCATAGTTCAACCTTGAGCTACAGATATTCTCTCCTACTGGAACTAATGTCAAAATCTATATTTGCTTAATCATCTATTTCCCTGATTAAATATGAGATCCAAACATGTGAGGGAATGACTTATTTATGACTTTATATGAGAGTCCTTTGAGGCAATCCAAACAAGAAACCAAAACCATGAATACTAATTCTATCTTTATTGTGAGGCTACAGTAACAAAATATTGCCTCAAAGCAGTCCTCCCCTCTCATGCCCTCCCTTCCCAGGAAATTTGGGAGAGGGAGTTGTTTCCTCTTCTGAGGTGCTTTCCACACCCCTGTTCCTTTTTCAGGATGAGGTATCTCTTGTTTGACCATTGTCTAGGCTGCAGTTCTTCCTCCTCCTGTTTCCCAAGGTTATTTTCACAGCCCATTAATCTTGCTTCTCTGTTCATAATAACACACATTAATTTTTAAAGCCATATCCCCTAACTGGTTTAGGAATTTAGCACTGGAGTAAGGCACAGGATTTCAGAAGGAAAAATGGGTTAAGTAGCTTGTGCTGGGCACAGAATCTTTAAATGAATAATGTATTTTAAATAGCTCTTCATTTAAGAGAAAATAGCTGTAGTATTTGAAGACTAGATCTCAAAAATATGAAAAGGGAGGAGGTTTCTACTCCACTCTATGCAGAAGTCCTAAACATGTACACCCCCTCCCATCCCATATTAGACAGGAAGAAAGGTGCAGCTGTAACTATAACAAATGTACCTGAGTTTGACCCCTTATACCATGTATGTATTTTGGTTTCCTTTTCTGCCTTCTTCCTTTTAAAAAAAATCTCTGTTCATTTTATCACAGATATTTTCATTGGCAAAAGGCTTATTAAACATTATCACCATAGAAACACTGCACACTTGTTTCTAGCAAAACTGATCTGAATTCAAGATTATAGTCTAGATCCGTGATGGCGAACCTATGGCAGGCATACCACAGGTGGCACGTGGAGCCATATTAGTGGTCAAGCCAGCTCAGCTCTGGGGTGCATGCGTGCACCGGCCAGCTGATTTTCGGGCCTTCTGGGCCCACCAAACATAGGGAAACAGGCTATTTCTTGCCTCTGGAGGGCCTGGTGGGGTAGTGGGGATGGCCCGTTTTTCTTTCTTACCTGGCTCCAGATCCTCTCTATTTATCTGGGAAGGGCAAAAGCAGCCTTTCCCACTCCCTTGGAGGCCCTATGGAGGCTGAAAGGTAGTGTGACCAGACGTCCCGCTTTTGTCGGGACAGTCCCGATTTTTAACAATTTGTCCCACGTCCTGCGGCGTTTTTAAAAAGTCCTGATTTTGGAAAGAATGCACGACAAGCTTCTTCCGGGTTTCCAGGGCACGCATGCGCACCAGCCAGCTAGTCTGCTGGTTACTGGTGTGCATGCGTGTGCAACAATCAGCTGGCCTTAATGTCTTAGTGCACGTGTGCATCGGCCATGCCGTCATTGCCCGCATGCAGCCCTGGGACTCCGCCCTTTGCCAGCCAGGAGTGCTGCTGCCAGTCGCTCCCGTGCTCCCGGATGCCTGCCTGCCTCGTCACCACCACCATGAGGAAAGGCCCTGAAGTTGCGCTGCCTGGAATCCACGTGGTCTGCCGCAGGGGGAGGCCAGGTATGGCTGGCTGGACGCTGCCTGGAGCTGAGCTCGAGGCTGGCAGGAGGAAGAACGTTGCCTCTTAGCTGGCTCGAACTGTCTGCTACTGCAGCCTGCCGCCATCCCCTCTCCCCTGCCAGCTGCTCCTGCCACTGCCAGGGAAATGGCTGTGCAAGAACCGATGCCGCCAAGGGCGAGGGGGCGGTGGTGGCAAGGATGGGCGGTCCGGGTCTTCCCTGTCTCCCCGCCCGAGCAGACTTCTAACACAGCCCCAGGCCTCCAGAGGGAGGGAGGGAGGGAGGGAAGCCCCCTCCTGCTGTTCCTGCCACTGCCACCCCCCTTGCCCCCAGCAAGAGCAGTTGTCATGCTGCCGCTTCTCTGACAGCACCAGAAGCAACTGCCGGGGCAGAGAGGGCGGGGGCAGACTGTGGTGGCAGGCTGTTCGCTGGGTAACAGATAGGCTGCTCCTGGAGCAGGCAGGAGAAGAAGAAGTCACCAGCGGGGAGGCAAGCTGCCCCAGGAGGACTGGAGGAGAGTGCAGCTTCTCACTCATGGAGATCTACCGGTTAGGAAGTAGACGCGGTAAGAGGTGCGCTGACCAGGAAGCGGTCATGCTCCCTGGCAGGAGAGTGTTGCACATTCACTCCAGCAAAGGTTTATGCAACCCTCTCTGGCCAGGGAGCATGACCGCTTCCTGGTCAGCGCACCTCTTACCGCGCCCACTTCCCAACTGGTAGATCTCCATGAGTGAGAAGCTGCGCTCTCCTCCGGTCCTCCTGGGGCAGCTCGCCTCCCGCTGGCAGCTTTTCCTTCTCCTTGCTGTTCCAGGAGAAGCCGGATCCCCTGGCACCGCTTGTGTTCCCTGCACTGAAATGATGAAGCGCTTTGCTGAGGAAAGCTGAGTCTCAGGCTTCTCCTGGAGCAGCAAGGAGAAGGAAAAGCTGCCAGATGGAGGCGAGCTGCCCCAGGAGGACCGGAGGAGAGCGCAGCTTCTCACTCATGGAGATCTACCGGTTGGGAAGTGGGCGTGGTAAGAGGTGCGCTGACCAGGAAGTGGTCATGCTCCCTGGCCAGAGAGGGTTGCACAAATCTTTGCTGGAGTTAACGTGCAACCCTCTCCTGCCAGGGAGGATGACCGCTTCCTGGCTCGCGCATTTCTTACCACTTTCCGCGACCATTTCCCCACCGGTGGATCTCCATGAGTGAGGACCTATGCTCTCCTCCGGTCCTCCTGGGGCAGTACGAGAACTGCTCTTGCTGGGGGCAAGGGGGGTGGCGGTGGCAGGAGCAGCAGGCCGGGGCTTCCCTTTGGAGGCCTGGGGCTAGGCCAGAAGTCTTATCAGGCGGGGAGACAGGGAAGTCCCAGACTGCCCTCAAAATAACGACTTTCCAGGCCCAAAACGGGGCGGAGGGATGCCCGAAGTTCATGTGCAGGGTGCGCATGCGCAATGTGGGGCACATGTGGGGGAGGGTCATGTGCACATGCGCATGTGGGAGGGTTCGCATTGCATTATGGGTGCTGGCACGCACAGGAGCTGTTGCGCGCGCACATACACACTTCTGGCACGCCACAAGAAAATGGTTCGCCATCACTGATATAGACCATCACTGATAATAGATTTTTAATGAAGAACCCCCCCCCCGTCAATGGTGTCCCGCTTTACCAATGTTAAAATCTGGTCACCTTACTGAAAGGGCCCATTTCCCGACTCCCGGTGGGACAGGAAGTGACTTTTTTGCTGTTCCCCAGCCTCCAGATTCTCCTAGAGACTCCTAGAGAGAGACTCCTAGAGAGGCTCTGGAGGCTGCGGACAGCAAAAAATGTCACTTCCTGTCCCACCGGGAGTTGGGAAATGGGCCATTTCAGGCCTTTGGAGGGCCTCCGAGAGAGTGAGAAAGGCTGTTTTCACCCTTCCCAGATAAATAGAGAGAATCTGGAACCAGGTAAGAAAGAAAAATGGGCCTACCAGGCCATCATGTGCCAGGAGAGGGGGGGAGTTGCACGCGCATGCGCGCGGGCACGTGCGTGTGCGACCCTCCCCCGCCTCCCCAATCTCCTGGCATGCAATGGCAAAAAGGTTAGCCATCACTCGTCTAGATAAACATTGAACACTGAGTGAATCAATTTTCTTAACATCCATATGCCTTTCAAAACTTTTTTCTTTAAATACACACACACACACACACACACACACACTTTATATTGATACTTTGTTTCCTGATAAATGCTATCCATGGGAATGCATATTAATTAATGTTCTGTGCACAGATAATATCTAAAGAAGTCATACTAATTAATGGTCTATGTGCAACGCAGAAACAGTGCAATTTATGATAATGTCGCACATAAGTATATAGGTAGTAGTACTTGCATAATATCATCACTTACATGTTGACATTTAACCCCCTATGCCTATTCCCATCTCCAAGCAGACGTGCTTTAGTATAACTCCTATCTCTCCATTCCTTTTGTTCCTTTGAAATAATTGCTATATTCCAATTATGGGAATCTTCCTACCAGGGCTCTTTTATATTTATTAAATCAAATTTGCATTTCTCTGCTATGAATTCAAACACATTTTGTTTATTTCTTTGAGATTTAGCATGCAAGTAACAAATAACTTCGGTTTCTATAGCAATAGACATAGACCTCAAATCAATTAAGAAAACCTCCCCCCCTTTCTCTCTCTCTCTCTCTCTCCCTCCCTCTCTCCCTCCCTCTCTCTCTGCCCCTCCCTCCCCCCCCCAAGAAGAATATCTTCCACAGGAATAAGAAAATGTGTCATTATTTTTTTTAAAAAAAATCCAATTATTAGAGTACATGAGAGCTTCTGACAACATTTTTTAAATGAAATGTTTCCTATTTGATAGGGTCCTTTTTAAAAAAAAGAGAGATGCGGGGGGAGTTCTTTTTATCTACAAGGATGAGAAAGTATGCTCTAGAGCATAAAAACCATACCATTTTATTTTCAGGACCAAACAGGTTTCCAGAAGCTCTACATAAGACTGAATATGTTCATATTTTTACCATATGATGTAAGTTACTTCTAATACTCATATGAAATATTGATTAAAATATTAAATACATATTTCTTCCAAGTACAATATGAATAGGTTAAATAATATTGAAAAATAAATAGTAATAAAGGATTCTTTTCTTTCTAGGAAATATCATAACAAGGGCTATTTTTATTGTCCCATTTTCATAAAAATAATAAGAGCTAATAAGGTAATTCATATGTAAACAACTTCATGGGAACTCTGGGATTTATAGTCAGTCTCATTTTCTACCAAAGACTCATTTGATGCCAAAGATTCCTTTTATTTTGGGTGTTTACTGTCTTGGGTTTCTGTTATGTACGCAGAGAGGAAATAAGCTTTGCTGCTGCTTTTATTTGGTCCTATGATTGAGAAATGTGTTGTGTTTACATATGTGGCAGTGAACTGAAAGGAATTTGAGAATATGTTGAAGGCACTAATCTGACCACTGCCTGTCGCTAAATGTCCTACTAAGGAAGTCACAGTGACAAAGAAGATGACTCTAGCTAAAGAAGTTGCTTTTTAATAATAGATCAGTTGGGGGTCTTTTCATCCATGATTATTTTCCCGGTCTGCTTCTTTCAACTGGTTGCTGCTGCATTTGGTTTACTGGGGTCACGTTGAAGTACTAATCCAGTCTTAACATTCCTCCAGGCTGAATTCCCTGGAGGAATATTTGGGTTGTTGGATTGTACTACGCTTGTTGTTTATGCTGAGGTTGTTCAATTTTTAATCAGTCAGTTAAATCTGCCCCAACATATGCAGCAAGGCGAACACATGATTTCATATTCCTTCTGGATGAAATCCTATGTGTGAGGGTGGAAGAACACTGGATAATTTGGTTTTAGACTATTGGTATGAATCTCTGCAGGGGCAGTGGATAAGTTAAAATATACTTTCAGTCATGTATTAATAGGTTTCTTTTAATTTATTACTTTATGGTAGTGTATATTAGCTATGTTGATCAAGCTATTTGGATGGAAAGTCATTCCAAATGTTATGGGATGATTGGAATTCCTTGATTGTTTTCCTTGACTGTTCCTTTGATTTTATTTTTATTCAATGTATAAATACACTGCAATGTATGAAGATACTGGTAGCAAACAAAGAAGTTTAGAGGTATAGTTTCTTCAGTTTGCTGTTGGAATTTAGTTCTCTTTTTCTGAAAGAGAACTAGAAGAATGAATTAGAAGAAAACTATGAAAATTCTGAATTAGAAGAAAACTATGAAAATTCTGAAGTGACTAGTGGTGTTACATTTAATGAATGAACAAACTAAGATTAAATTATGATACTCTTTGGGTAGATGGAACTGAGGAGTTTGTTGTATGACTGATTACATTTCTAAAGAGAAAAATAGGTAGCAGTTTGGAGATACCCCTAGAGTCACTATTTTCTTAGTAAATAAGAAATCTTCTCTATTTACTTAGAAACCTAGTTGACCTCTGTGGCAAGAAGCGTTATCATCTTCTTGTAATGTATTTAAACCCTTACAATATGTTTTATGTGGGCCAAATTATAGTACTGCATAATTGTACTGACCTTTTTAATAGTCATCAAGCCAGATTTAAAGTCTTGCTAATCATCCAAATTCCCAAGTAATCCAGTTACTTGGCAACTTGCTGCCCTTATATATATTTATGTGCTCTTTACACAGATCACTGAAAAAGGCCTTGCTTTATACCACATTCTAAAGACATGGATAAAGAAATGTGTACTCTCGGTCCAATGCTTTAGTACCAGCATTTTTAATATATCTACAATTTGTATTTTAACTCTTATTTTCCAGTGTTATATCTCATGACTAAAGATCATCTGTAATTGTCCAAACCAGTATAAATGAACATATGATTTCTTAACTTTGCATTGTTTATGTCATGGGTATGGGATTTGTTTCATTTAGTTGATAATAGTGGCATTAATATTGAGCTTTGCTGTGGAAGTCACCATAATCATTACCCTGCAGACATTAAGCCAATGTTAAGAATAGTAGGGACGCAGAACATTTATTTTTTGTACATTTCCTTTACAACGTCTCTGTTCATTTAGAATATAATGCAATCAAGGATATAGATAAAACCAAAAAAATATTCTATAGTTTGATGTATAGTATATCAGCTTTTAGAACTGATTTTAGATTTCTACATGAAATTATTTTTCTTAAAACATGGAAAGAAATAAAATGAAACATGACAACTGTTAAAAAGAATCAATAGAAAGCATCAGAGAAGCAAATTGGATAAATTTCTGGAGTGTAATTTAAATCATTACATGTACATGAAATAGAGCAGGGGTTTCAAACTCAAGGCCTGGGGGCCAGATCTGGCCCATGGGGTATTTAGAGCTAGCCTATGGGGCTACCCTAGAAACAGTGAAGGACTGGCCCAGCAAAAACAGGCTCCCGAGCTCCGTTTTCGACTGTCACAGCCTCCTGCAACCCTCTGCCAGTAAAAAGGAGCTCAGGAGGGCCATGAGCGGCCCTTCCAAGCTCCATTTTCACTGGCAGAGGGTTGCAGGAGGCTGCGGTAGCCAAAAACAGAGCTCAGGAACCCGTTTTTGCTGGCAAAGCACTTGGGCCACCACAGGCACCCCCAACATGAGTGATGTCAAGCTGGCCACACCCACCCATCCATGCCCACGCCACCTGAGGTCAAGCACAACCCTGATGCGGCACTCAAATCGAGTTTGACACCCCTGAAATAGATCATATCCTTCCTGAGTATTTGAGGTAAAGATAATTTATGTTGTATTTTATGTAGTTAGTTTCAAGTTGAATTCAGTGACCTGAGCAAAGCTACTTTCTAGCTGCACTCCATTATACTGACATCAGATAAGTCATATATAAAACAATAATCAAGGTTAGAACTATCCAGAACACCAAAAATAAAGACCCAATTTCCTCATCGTGACACATTATTTACTGTGACAAAAATACACTAAAGTGTATCTTGAATTGTTCAGTATTAAAGCTCACAACTTTTTTAATTGGTTAGATTATTTTTGAAACTGAGGGTTTAATTGAATACATAAAAACTCTCACTAGCAGTTGCAATTAAGAAACCTTATCTTACATTGGTTGGTAGAAGGCATCTCATTTGATTAAATAATATAATGGTTTTTTTTCAACACTTGCTTTTGATATGATTCATTTTTAATGTTTTACAATCTAAATGTGCTAATCAGTAATCATATTACTAGTAATGCAGTTTACACACATGAATGTATGCATTTCACAAGAACTGTCATTGTGCCATTTCCTAACTTGCTCTCATTTGAAGCATTTTCTTTTCTGAAAATATTTGAAAATGCTAAAACTTAGTCCAACCAGCGGTTGATTAACCGCTGATATATAAATCAACAAGCTCCTAAGAATATAAAGGTATCAATAAGCCCTATAGTTCAGGGTTGAAATGAGGGGTCCTTGATGCTCTCTGATATTAGTTGTTTTCTTGCAGATGTTTCCTTATCCAAACTAGGTAACATCATTTCCACAAATACAACCCAAAATACGGAACAGATATGTAGGCAACACCTTCGCTATAATAAAAAAGGACCAATAAGAGAACACCCACAGAATCATCAATAACATATTCAAAGGAATCCAGTTTACCAGAAAAGAAGAAAACAACAATTCACTACTCTTCCTAAACATCCTGATCAGCAGAGATCACAATGGCAAACTAGAAACCCAAGTATAAAGAAAAACTACTCATTCCAACTAAGTACTCCACTTAGGGGTGAAATCTAAATTCTTTTGCTACCGGTTCTGTGGGCGTGGCTTGGTGGGCATGGCTTGGTGGTCCTGTGACTGGGTGGGCGTGGCCAGTTTGACGTCACTCACTGTTAGAGCCAGGAGCTCCACATTCTAACACAGAAGCACATTCTGTCTTTCACAGAATGTCACAGAAGCCAGGAGCTGCACAAAAGCACATTCTGCCTTTCTGAAGCCCCCAGCGCTTCGAGTTTCCCTCTGGCTTGACTACCCAGGCAACATATTTTCCAACAAAATGAATATCCATGCAACTTTATCAAAAAGTACCTGAGCACCCAACCCAATACAGCACTACCAACACAAGCCCTAAAAAGAATAACACTGCCATACAGAAGAACATCTCAGAAATCACCAACACATTGCTACAACCACATGGAATCAGCATAGCACACAAGATAACTAAAGCCCTTCAAAACATTGTAAGTAAACCAAAAAATCTAGCAGCCTCAGAAGAAAAAACAAGAGTCATCAACAACATACAGTGTAATGACTGCAACAACCACTATGTAGACAAACAGGCAGAAGTCTGGCAGAACACATCCATGAACAGCAACAGAAGAAATGATGAAAACTCTTTTAAGTTCACAACACATGGACAGATTTAACCATATTTCAATTGAGACATTGTGACCATCCTACACCAAGCCAAGTCCAAAAACACTAGGGAATTTCTAGAAGCCTGGCACTCTGACAAATTAACTATCAATAAACACATAGACATAAACAATATCTATATACTATGCAAAAGAGACGATCAACAAGCCAAAAAGGGAACAAAAAGACCAAAACAACTCCCCACCAGCAATCAGCAACTAGATTAACTCCAGGCTTAACATCAGATTAACAATCAAGTAAACAATACCCCAATTAAGGAACTGCCAAACAAGCCAACAATTAACTGTCCAACTAAAGAACCTCTAAGACAGGGATCCTCAAACTTTTTAAACAGGTGACCAATTCATGGTGCCTCAGACTATTGGGGGGCTGGACTGGCTGGGTGGGCATGGCTAGGAGGCTGTGTGACTACGTGGGCTTGACCAATTTACCAGTCCATTAAACAATGCACACAAATTAAACTTTAATTTGTTTTGCTCCTGGGAGTGTTTTATTTGCTTTTGTTTGCATGTTGCTCTTTTGGTTGACTTTTCTTTTTACTAGATCATTTTTTCAGTTGTTTAGGAGTCTAGTGGTTCACTTCGGGAAACTCAATTTTGCAGCAATTCTTCACAGACCCAAGGAGTTTACAATCTCTCTCTCTCTCTCCCTCCCCCTCCCTCCTTCCCTCTCTCTCTCTCCCCCCTATCTCTTTCTCTTTTTGTCTCTGTATATCTTTTCTCTCCCTCTCTCTTTGTCTCTCTCTGTGTCTTGTCTCTCTCTTTTCCCCTCCCCCCTCTCTCTTTCTTGCTCTCTATCTTTCTGTCTGTGTGTGTTTTCTCTCTCTCTCTCTATTTTCCTCTCTATTTCTCTCTTTCTGTCTCTCTCTCTCTCTCTCTCTCTTTTACTTTCTTTCTCTCTCTCTCTCTCTCCCTCTCTCTCTCTCTCTCTCTCTCTCTCTATCTATCTATCTATCTATCTTCTGGAGGCGGGGGGTGTCAAAAATGGGGTGCGCAGATGCTCTGGGAATCCTCCTTGCGCCCCGTTTTTGGCCTGCAGAGTGCTACTGGAGGCGGGGGAGGTCAAAAACAGGCATGTTTTTGGCCTCCTGGGGTGTCCACGCACCCTGTTTTTCACCTCTCCCACCTCCAGAAACACTCTGCAGGCCAAAAATGTTGGCTTTACCTTCCAATTCCAGCCCATGGGCCTCTTGAAGGTAAGTCCTGAGCTCAGCCGAAGGGTGGGGGCCGGCAGGTGGGTGGGGCGATGTGGGCGGGGCAGCCTCATGGTCCTGCACAGGCCAAATGTTTGGCTTCAGCGGGCCGTATATGGCCTGCGGGCTGTAGTTTGAGGACCCTTGCTCTAAGACCACTCCCACCAACACTGAAAAGGCAAGCCACTAGAATATAAACTGAGAGGAAACCCCACTCCTTACTAGAACTGATGATGTTACCTAGTTTGGGTAATGAAATGTCTGCAAGAAAATAACCAAGCTCAGAGAGCACCAAGGACCCCTCATATGGAGATATATTCTATAATAATTTAGTTGTTAATTAATTTAGTTACAAGTCTGTACACTATAATTTCAGTGGGGTTTGTGTGTACAGTACATTGTATATGTATTATTGCCATAATTATGGTTGGTCACATAGCCAAATAGATTTAGCATTTTTTCCACTTATCGAATCCTTCACCTGGGATAGGTAGATGTTATTTGATGATGTTAAAGGTATCATCACAGGATGTAAGCCATTTCAAATAAAGCTGCCTTTTGCAATTGATTGAATGTGATCTTGCAATGCTAATTCTGTTCAATTGGTGCTCCAGATGTTTTGGGATTACACTCAAGGCACCTATTATTACTCTTTCTCTTCTATTCTGCTGTCTCCAGGTATTGCCACATCAACTATCCATGCTTTTTTGTCTTTCTTATCGACAATTGTTAAGTGTACAGTGATATATGGCATGGACTTGTCTGTTGAATTCTAAAGTCCCAGGGTACTTTAGCCCCTTCATTTTCTATTGTTTATTTTATAGTCCACCAGTTCTTGCTTGCAGTCAAATAGTATTTCTTATAGATATTCCAATGCATCACTGTTGTTATTTTGTCATGCCGTTGTTATCTGTGCAATCTTCTTCCAGCAGCTAACTATGTGGTCCACACAATTTTGAGCAGCAATTCTATATCAAATAGTGTTTTTTCCATACATAGAACATAGTTCTATCTATAATATTCTATAATAGAACATTATAGAATATTATATCATAATATATATCATTATAGAAATATTCTATAATGCCCTGTCACCATCTGATGTAGAATCTACAGCTTCAGATTGTCCTTGTAAAAAAAAGTCTAGCAGATGTTTTTATTGTTTGATAGTCTGACTTGTTCCATATCGTTTACAATGGAATTGGTGCAATGACAAACAATAGCAGTGATACCGAATCTCCTTGAATGGTTCCTTTCTTGATATTGGCCACTCTCAGCCTGTCACCATTGACCAGCAACTGTGTCTTCCATTGTGCCATTGGTCTTTGCACAAAGCTTCTGATGTTTCTACTGATTCCTGTTATTTCTGGACACTTGATTATTCAAAAACATGACAGGGAGTTGAATGCTTTCTTGTAATCAATCCAAGCTATATTCAGTCTGGTCTTTCTTCTCTCATTATCATTATTATATTCTGAATCATCATCATCATCAGATATACTGCTGGGATCATAAACTGGACACAGGCAGAGCTGGACAGCCTGGATAGGAAAACAAGAAAACTGATGACCATACACTATGCGCTGCACCCGCGTAGTGACGTCGACAGGCTATATTTGCCCAGAAAAAACAGGCAGCAGAGGACTTCTGCAAGTGAAGCAGACAGTCGAAGAAGAGAAGCATGCTCTGGCAGATTATGTGAAAGATAGTGTTGAACCAGCTCTGCTGGAGGTCAACAAGAGGAAGCTGCTCAAAGTGCAACAAACCAAGACTCAATATAAGAAAACTCGGGCTGACAGCTGGTGTAACAAAGCACTGCATGGGCAGTTCCTTGAGAAGATCCAGGAAAAAGTAGATAAGGAAAAGACCTGGTTATGGCTCACCAACGGAACACTGAAGAAAGAGACAGAAGCCTTGATTCTTGCAGCCAGGAACAAGCCATCAGAACGAATGTAATCAAAGCCAGAATAGAAATATCTGCTGATGACCCCAAATGCAAACTCTGCAAAGAAGCGGATGAAACCATTGATCATATACTGAGTTATTGCAAGACAATAGCTCAGACTGACTACAAACAACGTCATAACACAGTCACTCAGATGGTCCACTGGAACTTGTGTCACAACTACCATCTGCCTGTAGCAAAGAACTGGTGGGATCATAAGCCTGAAAAAGTGGTTGAAAATGAGCATGCAAAACTCCTGTTGGACTTTCGAATACAGAGTTTGGGAGTTTGACAAAGTTTTGGAACTCAATACCCCAGATATTACGATTGTGGAGAAGAAAAAAGTGTGGATCGTTGACATTGCCATACCTGGTGACAGCAGAATTGACGAGAAACAACTTGAAAAAGTCAGCAGATATCAGGACTTGAGAATCGAACTGCAGAGACTCTGGCATAAACCAGTGCAGGTGGTTCCAGTGGTACTCGGCACACTGGGTGTTGTGCCTAAAGACTTAGGCAAGTACTTAAAAACAATTGGCGCTGACAAGATCACCATTGGTCAGCTGCAGAAGACCACCTTACTGGGATCTGCTCGCTTAATCCACCGATACATCATGCAGTCCTAAACGCTTGGGAAGTGTTCGATTAGTGATTTGGGATACAAAATCCAGCATGGTCATCTCGTTTACTGTTTATACTGTCATTATTATTATTATTATTATTATTATTATTATTATTATTATTGCTGAAGATAAGCAGCAAGAAAAAATCACAAAGTACCAGGACTTGCAAATTGAAGTTGAGCGACTGTGGAAAAAGAAATCGTGTGTTGTCCCGATTGTAATTGGAGCCCTTGGAGCAATACACAAAGGGCTACCCCACTATTTAGAAATTCTAAATTTACCAGACTTGAACATTTTGACTCTACAAAAAAACACCTTACTCAGAACTGCTTACATCCTCCGACAATACCTTAACAGTTCCTAGGTCCTTGGTTAGGACTCGAGCTGCTGAGCTATTAACCAGCCTCAAAGGCTGTGAATCTCACTAAAGATTAACCAATAATAATAATAATAATAATAATAATAATAATAATAATAATAATAATATTATCCTGAAACCAGTAGGTTTCCACACTGATTCAGCACTGTAGATAAATATTTACAAATGTTTGTTGACTTTGCATGCTAGGACTGAAAGAGGGTGACTGATCCAAGGTGATTGCTAAAGAAGGGCCAGAACCTTGTTCCTAGTCCAGCTCCTTAAATTGAGCAGCCGCATCAGAGGTTTAGTACCTGTCAGTTATGTTATACAACCCAAATTACTGTACTTTGCAACTTACTACTTTAAATTACTGTGTTACTAATGTAACAAAATAAGATGATAGAAGGAGACCTGGGGAGGTTTTTTGTTAGTGAACAGAACTTCAACACAAGAAAGCACATTCTTTTGAAATTGCCGATTAGAAACTATTGATTTGCCTGAGAGAGAAGTCGATTTTTGATCTTAATAAATCTTAATAAGTCTATGATGGATGAACCTAGTGGAAATGAAGTCCTTTTCTTTTCTTTCTGTTCTTTTCTTTCTATTCTTTTTTTTTTTCTTTTTTAAGTGGCTCAGGCTAACTGCTTGTGAATTGTATGGTTACATAGTATTTCAATAGTGTTAAATACACACACACAGAGTCTCCCCAAAAATTGGAAGAGGAAGGAAGGGCTCAAACATTCACACACCCCTCCCCAAAATCACATTTTATCCCCCTTTTACAAATGTAATTTTTATTTTAAAAATACCAGATACAAGACTGTAGGAAGAAACCCTGCTTTGTCCTACATAAAAGACAGCAAAACAGATTTTACATCTCTTTATAAGCAACTTTGTTTGAATCCTAGACAAGTATCAGTATCTGAAATTATACTATATAATTCTGAAGTACAGTGATTCAGTTATTAAGTAAGATATCACATGACCCTGCTGTCATTAAATGAATCACTGCAATTATTAAAGGAGCCATGAGACTGCAACTTGAAATTTCACTGCATGTTTTTCTATTGACTCGGCTTGTTGGAATCCAGGAGTGAAGCAGCCAAATCTCAATTATGTTACTGCAGGAATGCTGTGATGGTCATAAATGTGAATACTAGTTATAAAGTTACCTTCTCAGCACCATCATAACTTTGAATGGTTGCTAAACAGGACAGTTCTTAAGCAATATAATATGTATGTTTCCTGTTTTATGTGTATGATTTCTTATTTTGGTCCTAAAGCTCACCACTTCATTGGCAAACCAACAGTTTGCAGTGAATCCTGAGAACTTCTCATGGTATTTTACCTCAATCCCATTTGCTGTGTTTGAGATGACATGGCCTAGCCAAGAGTAAATAGGAAATGGTGACCGGAAAACTCTTAGACAGATCTTAAAATCAGCTATGTATTAATGGTGGAGACTCTCCAGGTGATGGAATGCATCACAATAATAAAGCTTAGGTTCATTTAATATGGAATCTTAAGAACCCAGTTTATCTTTAAAAATGGTCTTGGTCCATAGAACTGAATTACCAGATCATAGGTTTCTTTATATTTCTCCAACTCCAGTCACACATTGTACTGTATATCATATTCCTTTTCAATAAAATTTCATTTCCAAAGTTGAATGTGATGTAGATGTCACAAGTAAATGCCTTATTCTTGAATGGAGGATATATATGCTCATGGGGTATCAAGGGTTAATTTATTCTTTCCTTCCTAATGTATTCATATGTAACCACTCCTACTTTCTTAACCCCGCCTTAATGATATAAAAGGAGATACACTCTCCTCCTTCTCGCTTCTTTCTGCAATCACTCTGTGAATAAAGAATGCCTCCTGTAAATAAACTACCTTCTGTTTGAATATAAAAAGTCTGAACCTATTATTGAGTCTGATCCTCGAATTATGGCAACAAGCTGGTAGCAGAGGATGGTTGGCTGACTCAATGAGAAACAGACATGCCAAAGAAAGAAAACTCCAGAAACAAAAGAGAAAGACCCAACACCAGGGCACACAACAAAGATATGGAAACAGATCAAGAAATGATCGATGAATCGACAATAAAAATGACAAAAGAACTCAATCTCACTACAGACGACGAAGAGGTAATCGAAGAACCCAGCAACCAAGAAGCAAGCGAAACGGAAAACAACACACTCAGATTAGAAATACTGAAGTTACTGAAATGTCAAAAAGACGACAAAAATCTCATCGTGAACCTCCAAGACATCATAAAAGCCAACGGAGCAGCGAGAGAAAACTACTTCAACGCGTCAGAACCAAAAGATCGCAAAATGGTAAGCAGATTGCCCACAGAAGAAAATGTAACTGAAGAAAAGACCAGCGATCCCGCACAAAATTTTGAATGGCAGCCATCTTGGTTTTGTCAGCCCGCCAAAATGAATGACTCACAACCAATCAGAGAGCAGAGTTCAAAATGGCTGGCGTGAAAAGCTCTTCACAACATAAGAAATAAAAAAGAAAAATTCAATTCATCAGAAGAATCCGATACAGACACTGAAGAAACATCAACCGAACTACAAATCGAAGCAGCTATGAAAACACTCTTCACAGCCTTCGGCCCGAATCTAAAAATCTCAAGGAAATCAACGAAAGTACCAAAGACTGTAAATCGAATAACAAAGAAAAGACAGACTGCACAATCCAAGGACAAAGATACAGAAACAAACGAATAAGCGTTCCTGCGTCCATCCACTCCGAATCGATCAACGAGAGTGCTAACACCTGAACCCAGAGAGCCTTGCAAGTACTCGCCCACACCGCAAACGATCCCGGGAGCCAGAGGCCTCAACCGAGACGACCACAATAAAAAGAAGCAAGCACCGATCCACACCTGGACGCCTAAAGTCGAACCGGAGAGCGAACCATCTGAGGAAGAGCAATACAAGGGAGCTGCAGCAACGAGAACCTCTCCCGACAGCTCCTGGAACGAAATGAACAGCGCGCATGCGCAAACACACACAAACGAACACAGAGACTTTGAAGAACAGAGAGAACCATTCAGACTAGTCGCAAGCGTACCTACACCATTCTGCAGTTACCAGATCTACAAGACATGGACAGCCTCCAGTTGTAAGTAATGCAGCAAATAACATTGGATACCTTCCTAATGATTTTCCAAAATTGAGAATAGATGGTATTAATTTACAGGAATGGAGTCAGCAGCTACAGGTTGTTTTTTTAAAAGAGAATTTATTGTTTTTCATAACTAACCCTCCCAAAAAACCATGGACTCTAAAATTGGACTGCCTACACCACAGAGCATTCTATTTACTAATATCTAGTATATCTCCTGCTATCTATCATAGTATTAAGCATAATCTGACTGTATCAGAAATAATTCATTGCATGTTTAAATTGTTTCATAGTGAAAGTGTGGCAACCACAACAAGAATGTCTAAAAATTTCTTCTCAGCCAGGATAAAACCTGGAACTACTGTAAGTGAACATTTGCTATCTCTAAACACAACTAGAGCAGAACTTCATTTAAGGGGAGAAATAATATCAGATCAGACAATGAAAAGTGTTATCCTTAATTCATTAGACTCATCATGGGATAACTACATAACTCACTTGGACACAATTAATTTAGGACACCTATCTATAGAGAGTTTATCAAATAGATTAATAGCTGAAGATAATCTGAGAAGAAGCCACTACAGCTCATACAAAGAACACAGACAGACCAAAAGAGTAGTATTTCAAGAAAGATACGCAGAACCAATTGAGTGTTATAATTGTAGATCCAAAGAACATTATAGAAGAGATTGTCCAAAACATCTTAAAGAAAGACAAGACCACGACACTAGAAATAGATACAATAAAAGACAATCATCTTTAGAGAACGTAGAGGGGGCAGAGATAACTCAAGAGATAGAAAGTCTGGATCATTAAATGGATTAGATAAACACACCATAACCAAAAACCAAAATTCAAAGGATAATGCCTGGCTCATTGATTCTGGGGCAACAAATCACACAACACATAATAAGAAAATATTATCTTCCTTCATAGAAGATAAATTTGTAATCAAAGTAGCTAATCAAAAGGAAGTTCAAGTCATTGGAAGAGGAAATGTAGATTTACCCGGTTTAGGGAAAATAGAGGGGGTTTTATTAATACCCGAAATAACTCATAACATTCTTAGTGCAATAAAGTTAAGCAGAGATTCCAACATAAATGTAATATTCTCAAAGGGAAAGGCAATTTTAGAGAAAAACAAAACAAACTTAGGTAATGTGATTATCAAAGGAGATTTACCATATCTGGTCAAGAGGAAAAATGGCTTCACAACATTGATTCAAACATGGAAGATGACACTAGCATAGAAAATAAAAATAACAGTAACAGTGACAATGAGGAACACGAAACAGAACATAACAATGAAACCACATCTGTAAACGATACACATAATAACAAAAGACCAACTATTGGAAAACCAATTCATGATGAATGTGCACATATATTACATAGAAAATTAGGACATGCTAGTTTTCCTGTAATACAAAAAATGACTGAACATACTGAAGGTGTCAAAATAAAAGATTGTAAAAATTACTTGGAATGTTCAGTATGTAAGTCCTCAAAACTCAGAACCAAACCCAGACCAAAAAAGGCAACAAGATCATCAAATCACATATTTGATCTAACACATATGGATCTAGTTGGTCCATTAACCCCATCAATCACATACAAGAAACGATACTTTCTTACTATTGTAGACGACTATAGTCGTTATGGCTTTGTCTACACTTTAAGGCACAAAGATGAAACATTTCAAAAGTTTAAAGAATTTTACAAACGTGTAGAAACACAACACAATGTAAAAATAAAGCAGATCATAACAGACAGGGGATCTGAATTCATGTCAAAGGAATTCTCCCAATGGCTAAAGGAAAAAAGAATGTTACACTTCACTTCTAGCCCTTTCTCTGCATTTCAAAATGGAGTAGCAGAACGAAAAAACTCGACACTACAAACCATGATCAGATGTACATTAGAAGATGCTGGTTTAGGCAAACATTTCTGGTCAGAAGCACTTTTATACTCCAATTATACCCTAAACAGAATTTGGTCTAGTGTCATAAACAAAACACCATATGAATTGATGTATAGTAAAAAACCCAAAATAGCCCACATGCATGTATTTGGAGTAACGGCAGATGTATATATACCAAAACAATTGAGATGTAAGGGAGATAATGTATCTAGAAGGCTCAGATTCATGGGCTATGAAACAGGCACAAAAGGATACAGATTTATTGACAATAATAACAAGTTCATAATTTCTAGGACAGCTGTATTTCACGAACAGGCCAATTGGTTTAAGATACATCTTAATGAGATACTCCCAACAACAAGACCAGACATTAAAAATCAAGAGAAGACAGAAAGAGAAGAACATAATCACAGTACACAAAAGGGCAACAAAAAAAACATGGATGGGAAACTGTCCAAATATCAAAACAGATTCATTAACACAAAAGGAAGCAAGATATTTACACGATAACGATAGCAGGCCAGAAAGAACAATTAGAAGTAGCAGGAACCAGGTACCAAATAGATACAAGATTACATAATGCACATAAATGACAATACATCAACACCCAATACATATGAAGAAGTATTAAAACTTCCCACAGAAGAAAGAAAAAAGTGGGAATTAGCCATGGCCAAAGAAATGGACAGTTTACGAGAACTAAAGGTATTCACCCCAGCTCCAGCACCAAAAGACAAAACAGTTATTGGCACTAGGTGGATATTCAAAATTAAAAATCTGGAAGAAGGAAATACATTATATAAAGCAAGACTAGTTGCACAGGGCTACGCTCAAAAGTATCCTGAGGACTATACCGATACATATTCCCCCACTGTGAGGACTGAAAGTGTTAAAACAGCTTTAGTAATAGCATCAGCCCTTAATCTTGAAGTTTTTCAATATGACATACAGACTGCATACCTACATGCAAAACTAGATAAAAAAATATATGTGAGAGCCCCTCACAGCCAAGACACAAATAGAAACGAAACTTGGTTACTAAACAAAAGTTTGTATGGATTAAAGCAATCCGGCAAACGTTGGTATGAATGTTTGGTCAATGTACTCAAAACTATGAACTTCAACGCCACAACTGCAGACAATTGTTTCTTTGTTAGAAGAGATGGTGATTCAATAGAATTTGCATTAATCTATGTGGATGACATTTTGTATATTGGTAAACATAAAGAGAAAAGAGATACATTCGTAACCAAACTAAGTGAACATTTTTCTTTAAAATCATTGGGTAAAGTAAACAAATATCTTGGAGTTCAAATCAGCAAAACTAAAAAGGGATTTAGATTATCTCAGAAAGATAAGATTATTGAACTCTTAAACAAATGCAATATGAATTATGCAAAGCCTTGTGATATACCAATGCAAGCTGACTTTTTAAAAAATATGAATGAATCATCTCCTGAGTTTAATGATAATACACTTTACAGATCAGTTATTGGTTCCCTTCTGTATATTTCCAATTGGACCAGACCGGATATTGCCCTACCCCTTAATTTATTATCCAGATATGTAAGTAAACCCTTAATTTATCATTGGGAAGCCATTAAGAGAATACTAAGGTATTTGAAACACAGCTTAGACTATTGTTTATTGTTAGAGCCCAACAATGATAAAGAGCCCATTCTCACTTGTTACGCTGATGCAGATTGGGCAGGTGACACTAAGTGCAGGAAAAGTACTTCCGGCTATGTATTCTTTCTTAACGATTGTCCAGTCTACTGGTATTGGTAGAAACATCCTTCTAGGTTCTGCTCCAAGTGGGGAAAAAGACACTGGAAACATGGAGACTGCTTGGAAAGATGGTTTAATGGTGGACAGGATCACATGGCTTGAGTTCCTGAACAGAAAAGGGAGGAATACAGCGAGTCCATGGGTTTTTATGCTCTCTCTGGCTCTGCATTTCTTGGGGCCCCGAAAGAGTATCCTAATTGGCTGTCAGACTCCCAGGGGGTGGGGGCCTTGCTGGCTGATGGTCACATGTGCTTCCCAGGTCACATGTGGTGAGTTTCTGCTGCTATTGTGTAGAGGGCTAATCCTATCTTTGGCAATTCCTACTATGGCTCTGCCTGAAGGAGGCAGATCTTTCTAATGTAGAATAGACTGGCCCAGGCCTTAATGGCCCATTGACAAAGGGTGGGGGGCAGGAAGGTGGGAGCTGCTTTGTCTGTAAAATATGCTTCTCATATTTCTCATCCAGGGAAATATAATATTCTGCCTTTTTCATATTTCCTAAAGTATTTCACTCTTCCAGGAAAGGGGTGGGTGCTAACTTCCTACACTGGAAAACAAGATTTAGTAGCCACATCAACGACTGAGGCAGAGTATATTTGTTTGTCTAAAGCTTCTAATAACCTCGTATGGTTCAATGATCTATTATCAGATGTTTGGAAGAGTCCTTCATTACCTTTGATTATGCATGAAGATAACAAAGCTGCAATAGAGATATCTAGAGCGGATGCTATTGGTCAAAGATCTAGACATATAGATATCAAATACAAGCATGTAAGACAATTATCTCAAAATGGTTTTATTAAAGCTATTCATTGCGAAACCACAGAACAAATAGCTGATATATTGACTAAGCCTTTACCATCTAAACAACATAAATATTTAACTTCAAAGTTACAGGTTTTATATTGTTCTGAACCTGAATGTAATTACTGTTGTATGTCAAATCGGCATTTAGAGGGGGATTTGTCACAAGTAAATTCCTTATTCTTGAATGGAGGATATATATGCTCATGGGGTATCAAGGGTTAATTTATTCTTTCCTTCCTAATGTATTCATATGTAACCACTCCTACTTTCCTAACCCCACCTTAATGATATAAAAGGAGATACACTCTCCTCCTTCTCGCTTCTTTCTGCAATCACTCTGTGAATAAAGAATGCCTTCTGTAAATAAACTACCTTCTGTTTGAATATAAAAAGTCTGAACCTATTATTGAGTCTGATCCTCGAATTATGGCAACAGTAGAATACACAAAGGGTATTACAGACAGATTTATTTATATATTTATTTGCACAACCAAGATCGCATGCCCATCTAGAGCAGTTGTGGGGGTCTGAGCTACTGCTTATATTATTATCCTTGCAATTGTAATTTTATTATCATTCATGACTATATTTTTTTATTAAACTTGCATAACTGCATAATTATATTTTATGCATTTAGTCCAACGCTTGCTTTCAAAAACACAAGAAAGCAAATAAGCAGTGAAGGGTTTTTCTGTTTGGTTTTCTTTATGAATTTACATTAACAGTTCTTTAATTTGTGCTTCCTTATGCCTGCCTTGTTAGATAGTTGTGCCATTGATTTTGAATCTGTTTGAGTGTATAAAAGCGGTGTTGATTTTATACATTTGAAATTACTAACAGCTGATGTTTAAGCCAAAGATGTAAAACTGAAACAAACATTGATAAAACTTACCATTTTAAATACCCACCCCTGAATAGTTGTCACAAAACACAGATGGCCATTGGATGCCCCAAAGCATAATCCAGATTGCCAGAACAGCTGGCTGACAAACAGAGCTGCGGAATCAAGCCAAAGTACTGATTTTGATGTAATGCTTCATTTTGCCTCTTTTTTTCTGACAACCACTAAGGAGAATTAACACAAGGAGGAGAATGAAGAGGAGAGTGAGATATATCTTATGGTTTGGAAGGGCAAGATGAATACGGTGACTTGAAAGCCATCAGGTTACATCTCCATGAGGAAATGGTTGTCTCAGGAATCTCTAATGTTTGTCCCAAACCTCATGGCATAGTTTCTCACCATCATGCTCATCATGGAACATGGCAGGCTCTGCCAAAGAGAGTCAGCTCTGGAATTGAAACAGAATCAAAATTAATTTGCCCGTGTTTCCAACTTGTAAATATATTGTTATACTCTTGATGTTAAGTCAATAATGTTGCATAAAGAGGCTGAACATTTCCAACATTTCAGTTCTAATTTAACTAGGAAAAAAATGACTTGTATGCTAGATGCTTGATTTAAATATCTGTAAATCTGCCTTAAATTTTCTGTTCTTTATTCATTTCATTTTTAAAGTTCAGATGGGAAAATTAATTTTCCTTTCCTTTCCTTTCCTTTCCTTTCCTTTCCTTCCCTTCCCTTCCCTTCCCTTCCCTTCCCTTCCCTTCCCTTCCCTTCCCTTCCCTTCCCTTTCTTTATTATTCAAGGTAGAATAGTAGGTTATTACTGGCATTCTTGGTTTAGTTTACTGACCTTCATCATGCTGAAGTTTTCTGGCTACCTAAACTCCCAAATTGAAAAAAAAAACAAAACACAGTGGATATTCCTTATGGAACACCTTCCCCAGAGATTTGGATGGTCCCTCTTTTCATTGCCTTCCAGAAGGATATTAAGAACTGATTCTAAGTGAGCCTAATATTTGTGTTTCTGAGAGGATGGTGTTATAGCATTTAGTGGTGTCTAAGAGGATTTTTAATTTTGTGTATTTCAGTGTAGGTAAAATCTGTTAGCTAGTTTGGGATATTTTATATAATATGGCCAGCCATATTTTTTTCTAGTAAATGAATAAATAAACATGTCTTCCTTTGGGTCATCATTAAAGTGTGGAAAGCACTGTAGAACACTGGAGAGATGATTATACACAATGAAATTGAAGACATTCATACACACTTGGCTACTTTGTAATTATGCTATTTTAAGAATGTCACAGTTCATTTCATCAGTCATCAAAATTTCACTAAAAGTCTCTTCTCCTTTGAAAGATATATTAAAACTACATTCTTTTTCATCACATTGAATAAGAAATGGTAGAGAAAAATGCAGATTTTTCTCTATATGGCATCTAGTAGTATTTCATCTTGTTCTACGATCACACAGATAAGATTAAGATTGTCCTTTAAATTTTCAATGATTGTACATTTTTTCTAGCTAGATTGTTCCAATTTTAATAGTTAGAAGGTAAATAAATAAATATTCCTCCATACTCCCAGTGATTCTTGGCAGTTAAAATGTTTAAAAACAAGATAAACATATACAAAATATACAAAAACAGAACAAACATATATTCTCTTTGTTACATTCTGCACAAACTTAACATAGGTAGTATTTGTCTATTACATTTTCTAGCCTGCTTGCTTATAAACCATCTCATTTTTCAGGTTTCTCAGGAAAAAAATACCTTTTCATTAAGTAAGATGGAGTTCTCTACCCTGTTTTCCTACCAGAATGTCCAAAGTTATAGAGAATAGTTATATGGATTTGTAGCTCTGATTTGCACCTTTGTTGTAGGTATTATTATTATTACATTATTACATGCAAATTAGCGTTCCTAATGGGCTTGGAGAATCATAAAATGTTCTTTTACCCCAAAATATATTACTGAGCCTCCTCTTCACTTGCCCTCAATACCTTCCATGTTGGTCTCTGTTGACTTGATTTTGTTTTACTTTGTTTTGTTTCTGGGCAGTTGCCACACTTGTAAGCAAGGCTGCAGCCATTCACCATTTTATCTCTGCTGGAAGCTAATGATGTGGTTCAAGATATAGGCTCTTTTTGAAGCTGGTTTTCTGCAGCATAGTCCCTTCTGTGATGAATTGAAAAAAAATCCTAGGACACCATGACATACAAGGATACAATTTTAGGACAGAGGACAACAATTGATTGATTTGGTCTTAGTTTACAATAATGTAGAGCCGTAATGGCTAACCTATGGCACGTATGCCACAGGTGGCACGCGGAGCCATATCGGTGGGCATGTGAACTCAGCTCTGGCATGCATGTGCACGCCAGCCAGTTGATTTTCGGGCCTTCTGGGCCCACCAGATATCAGGAAACAGGCTACAGAGCCTTTCTAGGAGCTTGGGGAGGGCAAAAACAGCTTTCCCCACCCCTCTGGAGGCCCTCAGGAGGCCAGAAATGCCCCGTTTGCCGACTTCCAGTCCCACCATTGCATGCCAAAAACGGGGGGGAGCGCGGGGGGGGGTTTGCATGCGCATGTGCGGGGGGGCAAGGTGCATAGAATTATGGGTGTGGGCACGTTCGTGCGTGAACCTCTGCTTGCACTTCCCCCGCTTTTGGCACGCGATGGCAAAAAGGTTAGCCATCACTGATGTAGAGACTCATCCCAAGGAAAATATCAAATGCCATTATTGGGCAATTATTTTTCTCCAAGGGTAGAGAATTAGTTCCTGTCGCCCTTAAACCTTATGAAGCCAAAACACTAGTTCTGATATTATTCATAACTCAGATGGGAATCTATGCAATGAAGAATACCATGAAAGTGCTACAAACCAAATTTTAAAGAGCAATTCTTGCTGCCCCAGGAGATGTAGCCCTTGGCACTCTTAGACTTGAGGCAGGGATGCATATAATAGAGCTAAAGGCCTGGAGCATGAAGATTAATTATTCTCCAATGGCCTATTAGCCTTATTATTAGCCGAGGACTATTTTCTTATCTAGAGGGGTGCTATAAAGTCTGAGTAAGCATGTTATATAGGCTTCTTACTCTGAATTATGAAAAGACCAGGCATGTACTCTCATAACGGATAGATGTTATAGAGGTCATTAAGATGCTCCAGAACAGCAGAGCTGGATGTCAAGGGGACTTTGGTTGCTGGCCAAATATTAAACATCTCTCACATTCCCTGGCCTGAGGAAGGATTTTTTTGGACACACAATAATACATTACCGTCAACCTTCCTACAGAATAGATATGCCAACCCCCTTTATCCGAACAGTTTTGCCCTTGTGGTTGAGAAGATATCAAAGCAATTGTCCATGTACTTCTGTACTACAATTTCTAAGGGCACCATGCCGTCTTAAGAATATATGATGCCCATAGAGCATAATGATTGATGGTACCCGTTCATCTGAACACTTGCATTTAGAATGATTTTGAAGGAGGAGTGTGTGTTAGCGCTCCCTAAGTTTTGGCAGCCTAGGTCACTGCCTACTCTTAGTCTAAAAGCAACCCTGTCAGGCACATATGGAATTCCCTATCTATAACAGTATTGTAGAAAAACAAACTTTGATTAAATAAAACTCCTGGTTTCATGTTCCAGTGCTAGCATTATCAGTAAGGGGGCTAAATTCTGTATAACTGTGTTTCAAACATGCTCTCAAAGATTGTATCTCCAATTACTATGATTTTATATGCTTGTATGTGGATCATTGATCATCATCATAATCAGGCAAGGGCCACTGAGGTGGAAATGTGAAAACTGATTAAGAGTTCTATTTTCATGAGGTTTATAAGTCCAATATCAATTCTCTGCAACAAATTGATTGTTTCAAGCACCACTGATCCTAAAAATAGACACTTTCCTTACAAGTTTCCCCCCCTTCTGCAAGTATTTTTATGTTTCTTAAAATCCTGCTCCAGAGGGAACATTCTTAGGTTATCCCTGGTTGTATTAGGAGATCTAATCTTTAGGGGATTTATCTTATTTCATTTTTGTTACTCTCCTAGCCCATTCATATTAATAAGAAAAAATTAAAACTCAGCATGGATACAGAAAAAGTACAGTATGTGCTCACCATCAATGTTATGTTAACTTTATATTATAGGTAGACCTTATAATATGAGCTGTTCAGAAATGCAGAGGGAGTTTAATTGCCCTCATGACCTCAGAGTTTTTTGTAAAGATCTGACCAGCTATTTGAGAAACAGTGACCATTTGGCTTGATCCATCAGGCTTCTAAATGAACTGAACATTAACTAACATGTATTGTACTGTCTTCATTTTGGATGCAAAAAAGCCATTTTTCCAAAAATTGTAACTGTCAGAAAAATTGGAATCTTGTGATGAAGACAGCAACAAAGGCAAAACATATTTTTGAAAAATGTTTTTTCTTCTCTGTGAGCTATTTTTTGAAAATCAAAGCTATTTACAGTTGGTAGCAGGGTGGATTTGATTTAAATCGAGTTGATTTAAATCACAATTTAAATCATGATTTAAATCACTAGTAAAAAGGCTTGATTTAAATCAACTCGATTTAAATCATAATTTTTAAAGAGCAACTGTCATCTCTGCTACTCCTTTGACCCACTGTTGACTCACTGATAGTCCCAGTGTTGCAGAATATACAGCCTCATGCTACATAACTAAGCTCCATTTCATGCTGAATAAACTAAATTATTTATGTATCTTAAATAGAAAACTATCTTACGATAGATTTTTACCCCAAACGTTTTTTATTAAAATAAATTCGATAAAAATCAAAAAAATCCGATTTAAATGAAAAAAAATCTGATTTTTTTTTATTTATTTTTTTTAAAATCATTGATTTTTATCCACCCTGGTTGGTAGGCTTCTTGCTAGCATACTTCCAGAAATCAAAATTTGAGAATAGAATTGGTTTGTTTGATCTTATGCTCGCAATACCGATAGGAATGGGCTGACCACAAAGATTAATATGCAAAATAGTTTCCTCCCACTGTAATGATAAACAATAGTTTTATCAAAAGAGGATGAATGATGGGGACTGAAGAAAATATTTGTATTAATATTTGGAAAAATAAAAGGTTGTGGGCTCAATTCTGATAAAGCAAACCCATCTTTAGAGTTAGGGCTGTGCAGTGCTTGAGATACAGTTCTGAAAAGGTGGTTTTGAGTGCTTGAGATTACTAGAATAGTGTCATTTGCTCTATTTGCACTCCTATGTGCTCTGAAGCATTGCACAATCCTACCATGAAGCAACTTGCTTCTAAATTCTTGCCTGTTGCATAAATGGGTTTCTCCAGTTACTCATGGGTGAGTGGAAGACACTTTTCATGTGTTCAAAGAAAGGTTTGAAAGGGTACATAGAATGACCCAAATTCCTTTGCAAATCATTTGATTTGACATTTCTGTAGACTATGGGGAATATTTTTGTTTTACGTGCTTTGGTTTCTACTAAGCATCTCTCTTCTTTCCACAGCTTTTAGTCGTGCTCCTGTTCCTATGGCAGTGGTCCGGAGGGAACTCTCTTGTGAAAGCTACCCAATAGAGCTCCGTTGCCCAGGAACAGATGTTATCATGATTGAAAGTGCCAACTATGGCAGGACAGATGATAAAATCTGTGACTCAGATCCTGCTCAGATGGAGAATATCCGCTGTTATCTGCCAGATGCTTATAAGATTATGACTCAAAGGTAAGGTTGAACATTCTTGCCGGATGGGTTTTGCTTTAATCTTGTTTGCTATTTATGAAAGTCTGTTATTGTTTGAGGCTGTTAAGGTATTTGCAATCTGTTTTCATGCTTCACAGCTATGGTAGTGTAAAAATGAACAAAACAGTGAGTTACAGATCACAGAACTTTATTCAGATCTTTGGAAATGATTTAAACCTAAACTCAGTATTTATTGTACAAGAACCCCAAGTTGTAATGACCTTAATTTAGACATTTTTCATCTGTGGTCCCTTTATAGTTTCTCATTTCCTTTTATCTGGTGCCTTTTCTTTTTCCTATTGACTTGCCACCCTAAAGCACATATTTTCTCTTGTCCTAAATTTCCCAGGGATTAGAAACTGGTCATGGAAGTATGTATTACATTAACTTCAGATGTGACTAGAAAACATTTAGAAGTGGATTTTCTTTGACTGGAATCCTTACAGCTCCATGCTTTGTCCCCCACCCCCTTTTTCTTGTTTGAACTTAGTCCCACTTTTAATTTAGACCTTTGTAGATGTCACAGATGCTTCACATATGTTCTCTCCATAGTCCTTGCCCAGCCAAATAAGGTGAGTTGTAGATGAGGGACCTGAAACTGAGTGACAGAGCTCTAACCTACTGAGTTCATGGCAGAAGCTAGAATTAAACCAGGATTCCTTATTTAATAGTCCATTAATTTAGATAGCAGACCACATAATCATAAAATGTACTTCAAAATTTAATCATTCCTTTTCTGAGATTCTCATCCTCTATTTTGCCCTCTGGTCTTGTTCCATCTTGAAAACAAACAAACAAGCCAATCACACTTACTACCAGCTGAAAATCAATGTATAATCCTCTTCTTGATAGCTAACACTGCCTACTTAATCTTGCTTCCCTTTAAATGTATACGTGCAGTGTTATAATCTCTGTTTGAACAAATATATTTATGTAAGCTTTGAGTTGGCCCTTTCTTTATATAAGTATGTCACAATTCTGACAGAATATCTGTTTTATAAAGAAGCAGCATCATTCAACAAAATGTTCCTAAATTTCACATAGGACCCCAATGTTCCCAGAGATTATCCACAATTTATTTCTGAAATACTTAATGTCTATTTTTGTTGAAAAGCTTTCTAAATATCTGACCACATTTTTTTATCATTTCATTTTAAATCCTCATTAACATTAGCTGGAGTAAGCATTTATATCCAGAAAATATAAAACCAAATGCATTTTTAGCTTGAAAGCTAGCCTCACATGCTTTCATCTTAAATAATAATTGATATTTGAACCTGTAATGGAAATGATGACATACATTAACTATTATGACTTTGTAGTCTCTCTCTCTCTCTGTGTGTGTGTGTGTGTGTGTGTGTGTGTGTGTGTGTCATTTCTATTATATAAAAAGTCTAGTGATGGTTTAACTATGAGATTATTTGTTTGCTGCTTTATATACATTACATACATTATATACATTATATACATTTGTTTATACTTTATATACATTATATATGGTTTTCACTTTAATGAAAATATAAAGTTCATGGGAATAAATTCCAGTAAAGCAAATCTGGACTGTTTATGTGCAAGAAATATAAGCAACACATTAAAATACTACATAACCTAGAATTCTTGTCATTTGAAAGACTGTCATTCCTATATTTTTTAAGTGTCTTCTGCTTGAAAGAGTACTAGTCTGTAATTTTGTTGTAAGGGCCCTGATAAAGCTGAGCCAGGACTTTGAAATTGCCCATTAAGAGTTGCTAGCAGGCTAGATAGGCACGCATACAGGTCATAGGGCTGGAAGCGACCTTGGAGGTCTGATAGTTCAGTCCCCTGACCAAGGTAGGAATTCTTATACCAGTGATGGCGAACCTTTTTGGCACCGAGTGCTGAAAAGGAAGTGTGCGTGTGCGCGCGTGGCACCAAGTGCCAAAAAGGGATCACTTCGTGTGCTTCTGGGCCGAGACCAGCAATAGGAGTTGCCCAGGGCTGTGCACGCGCCAGAGAATGTACTTGCGGTTTTTTCAGGTTACTGCCAGCAAGTCTTTAGATTACTGTCACACATGTGCGTGTGCCGATCAGCTGGCCAGCGCACATGCTCACGCCAGAAAATGGAAGACCAGCTCTTCCAGTTTCTGGCACTGACACAAGCACAAAGGCCAGCTGATTGTCATGCGTACATGCATGGAAGAGGAACAGACAGCACTGCATGTGTCAGGCGACATTGCTCCATGTGCCACTTTGGGCACACGTGCCATAGGTTCGCCATCACGGCCTTATACCATCTTAGACAAATAGGTGCCCAATTTTTATTGAAAACCTCCAGTGGTGGAGCACCCAAAATTTCCATATGCAAGCAATTCCACTGATTAATTGCTCTCACTGTCAGGAAGTATCATCATGTGGCTTTACAATAATGTAGAATTAACTTATCTAGTCATGTTTCCTGTCTGGTTTATCCAGCAGGGCCGATAATAGGTGAGAGCTGCTATTAGGGTCTTATTAACTTGCAAAGCTTTCAAGTTGCCATGAGCAGGAGGGAGGGAGAACTGATAGAGCTGATTGATTTCCCTAACTGAAGCCACATTCCACAGATGCTTTCTTACCACAATCAGTAGGAGGGTATTGGGTTTCACAGCCAGCCAAAGTGGTTAATTGGAGAATGTGATTTATGACATGGCCAGGGAGGAGGGGAGAGACAGGGTCATAGGGGAACGTAAATCTATGTGGGATTAGTTCTAACTGCATCCGAATATTGCCAAAATGGTGCTCCTAATAAATGACTGTATTTCTTTTGAAGTTTGGCTCATGGCTCATGAATTAATTAGGGCATCTTTCGGAAACTTCACAGATCTATCTTGTGGCAGTAAGGTGGTAAAGCAACAGTACTTCTCCATCATTATTGCATCCATGAATTGCTGTTTAGCAGCTTTCTGGGCTGGGGGAACCTGGATATTCCAAGGCTGTGCAGAGGAATCTTCAGAGTATCTGTGGATAAAATTGCTCAAATTTGTTCCTAGCCCTGCAGAAATGCCTGGGTCACAGTCTTGCTCTGCTATCTGACAACAGTTTGAACTTCTTGGTCCTGAGAAAGCAGACAAGATTCTTATGATTGTCAACACAGCCAGTTGCTCATTAGACCCATGCCTCTCCTGGTTGGCTCAGGCCAGTGGTGGGATTCAGCCGGTCCTGACTGGTTCAGGCAAACCTGTAGTAGAAATTTGGCTGGCCATGCCCACCCCGCCCCACCCCGCCACTACTTGCAGAATCTAGCCACTGTGTACTTCTGCTCACTGCTGTTAGCAAAGGTAAGGCCGAAGGGCATGGGCTGGCAGGTGAGTGGGGGACAGCGAGCTGGCGGAGGGGTGATACTGGCGGCAGGTGAACTGATGCACACAGGGAGGGAGAGAAGCACGTGGAAAATTGCGGCACTGGAGTCCTTCCCGTGTGTTTCCCAAAGCTGGCCTGCCTGTGAGGGAAGCACGCGGGAGATCACCAGCCAGACTAGCAAGGTGGAGGGGGTGAGTGGACAGCCCTCAGGAGAGCACTGCATGGGGTTGCTGTGTGCTCTTGGGCCTCCTGCCCATCTCTGCTTCTGCAAGGCAAAAAGAAAGCCATAAAAGTCTTCACCCGCACCCTCCTGGGGCCCTGGTCTCAGGGCCAATTCGAGTGTGTCCTCCATGGACTGCTAAGAGCCCAAAGCTGGTAGCACCAAGACAGCCCACGCCTCCTGTTGCTTTGGGCTCAGAGCTGTAAGCCGCGTCCAGGAAGCACTCCAGTGGAGAGAAGCTGCCGAAGCTAGGAATCTCAAATACAGATGAGAATGAACATTGTGTTGTAGCCAGTGGTAAATCAGCCACCTGCAAACTCCGTCTCTCAAGGAGCCCAGCCACTCACAATCACCGAGCCGCCTGGACTCCCAGTGATGGGATGGGGTCCTTCAGACTCTTAGTTTGGCCACCTGTTTAGTAGCTCCAGTCAGTGGCTACTACACAAACATTCATTCCCAGCCATATTTGAGATTCCTAGCTGCAGTTTACTCATGAGCATCATTGGCCGGGAGAGGCAGGGTAAAAGGCCAATAGTGCTCACAAGTAAACTGCAGATTAGAGGCAGCTGACAGATCACTGGCTTGCTCGCTTAACTGCTCACTCCTCAGGCAAAGATGTTGTGAGCGGGGAGGCTCAACCCCCTTAGGAGCCCCGAAGCACTTGCCACCCTTCTGACACCCACCAAGCCTCTTCCCGGGGGGGGGGGGGAGGGGAGACAAGAGACAGAGAGATAGGGGGAGGGAATAGAGAGAGACAAGAGACACACACACAGAGAGAAAGAGAGAGGGATGAGTGAGAGGAGATGAGAGAGAGTAAGAGAGAGAGAGGGAGAGATGAGAAACAGAGAGAGAGAAAGAAAGAAAGAGATGAGAGAAATGAAAGAAAAAGAGAGAGGAGATGAGAGGGAGGGAGGGAGAAAGAGATGAGAGAGGGAGGGAGGAAAGAGAGAGACAGAGAGAGAGAGATACCTGTTTAAAAGAAAATAGAAAAATGGCTCTGAGTATTTAAGGTTGCAGACCCCTGGGTTAGGCAAACACCATGGTCATTAAGTGAATGTTGTGGTCATTTAAGCAAACACTGTGGTTATTAAACAAGTCCATTTTCCACAATGGGCATTTTTAACCAGAAACCAGAAGGAATTGTTGGAAACTGGCAAAAAACATAGAAAACCTCAGTCACATGACTGTGGGATGTTGTCATAACTGTGTGTGTGTGTGTGTGTGTGTGTGTGGCTGTCAAAACTCCAAAAACAGATCAAGTAGCTCTGGGGAGGTCAGTCGTAAATTAGAACACTTGCTAAACAACCGGCCATTAAGCGAGGATCACTTGTACTTGGTTTGCCTTAAGGGTTCAGAGCTGTATGGAATCTAGTTTCCTTTGACCCTTTGGGGGATTGCAAAAGGTCCGGATGGGGGAATCCTCATAGGGGGAATAGGTTCGTGACTGCCTAGCCGCGCCCACCCAGTCACATGGCCACCTAGCCACACCCACCAGTCACATGGCCATCCATGGGAATGTGCAACAGGAAGAAAAGCACTTTCAGGCTGCAATCCCCTCCCTGAATCCAAAACTGTTCCCGGTTCCCCGCTGCACATTGCAGGGGAACTGGCCGCCCGCCGCCTGAAACACGGCTCTGATTATTGCGTTGGGGAATCCGGGCAGTGGTGGCTGGAAAGGAGGGGCATTTTTCTTTAGGAGCTCTCGTTCAGCTCGCTTGGCTCCTGGGCGCAGAGGGCTTAGGCAGCAGCTCCTACATTGCAGGGGAGTGAAGTCATTGTGGCCATTGCCTGCCCTAAGCTGCCTGCTGGACGGCCAGAGGGGTGACCAGCCGCAAATCGTGGCACCCGCCTTGTTCCCCGAAGCTGCCAGGCAGATTCCCCCCCCCAGACCATCCCAAAGAGGGTTGTTCCTCAGGCTGTGCCCCGACCCAGATCCCTGCCGCCTGGAACTGCCCGAAAATGGCCGAAGGCTGGGGGCCGGCGGGTGGGCAGGGCTACATTCGGCGTATAAGATGCACCCAGATTTTCACCTCCTTTTTGGGGGTAAAAAAGTGTGTCTTATACACCGAAAAATACGGTATATGAAGTAGGAAAATCATGTACAAAAATGTATCTTAGAACAATATGTACATTTTTGCTAAATCACAAATTTAAGATAAAGTATATTAAAGCAAATTAGAGTTAGAAAAAGGAGAAACTGGCCAAAATTGAAGAGGACCCCCCCACACCCCATTCCTACGTATACAGAATCTGTAGCAAAAGTTGTCATGGGGGAGGGAGACAATGAATAACTCTCCATTATTATTTCTGCTATTGTGGTTGCAACAATCCTCCCCAAACAGCTTACAAGCAGGGACAGCTTATACAAACAATTATAGATCAGAATACAATAAATACTACTTAAAAACAAATGAATGTTATGGCATCTTCCCGCACAGCAGTTGGTACCCATGGCCCTATGAAGGAAGAATCCAGCTGAGCTGCCTTCTGTAGTCTTTGTTGTCTGCATTTCTCCCTCACTCTGATTTTCTAACATGATAGCACAGTGTTAAAAATCAAGCAAAATGCTATTTAATCCATACTGGGCATTAGAGGTTGGTGGTGATCCTCTTACAACTCTCCTAGTGGGAGATCCTTTTTGAGAGCAGAATCACCAATCCATTAGTCTCTTCTTTACAAATTGGATATAGGCCAAATTCACACAGACATGGAAAAAAGAGAAGGAGGGAAAAGGGAAAACTATTAAATTCCTGTTCTGGCTCAGTTAGAAAGAAGAGGTGTGATTCATCTGACTGAAGGGGCAATATTCCAGATCAAGTCTATTGGAAACATGGTCATAGATTATTACTGACTTTAAAAAAAGTGTAAAACTCCTGAGGAGATCAATTTTATCCTGGGGGACTGAGGAAGATAATATAGTCAAATCTTTATGTTTTTATTTTTTCTTTGAGAAAACATGGAAGAAGCACCAGGTGATTGAGGAGAGCCAATATCCCTACCTTCAAAGAGGGAGAAAAGGACGAAAGGAACTGTAGACCAGATTAGACAACCTGTGACCCACTGGGTCATTGTTTCAGAGCTGTTCCCTTACTTAAACTGAGAAATGGACTGACCAAGGGCAAAAAAGCAGTGGGAGCAGGAGCAATTTTTGATTTCTTGCTGCCTTGACTGCCTTTCGACAACCAAAGTTGGGATTGGTCTATAATTTCTGGAGCTTTGGAGCCTTTGCGGGGCTAGAAGGAGACAAGTGTATTAGATCTCCAGTGGCTGAAGGAGAGGGATCAGTCTAACCTGGAGGACTAGGTCGGGCTAGTCTACTGAACTTCTTGGTAGTGGTGTGACAACATGGCAGCAATGAATGGTGGATGTGATGTGCCGGTGCCTGGAGGTCGTGAGGGTCTGAATGGGAGTCAACAGACTCAGACTTAACCCAGACAAGACCGAGTAGCTGTGGGTATTGCCTCCTAAAGACTGTTGATTGTCCATCCTTGGTTCTGGGGTGGGGGAGAAATTGTCCCCCTCAGAATGGGCTCGCAATTTGGGTGTCCTCCTAGACTCACAGCTAAGATTAGAGCAACATCTCTCAGCTGTGGCTAGGGGGACCTTTGCACAGGTTCACCTGGTGCACCAATTGTGACCCAGTTGGATCAGGAGGCTCTCCTCGTGTCCTTGCCACCTCATGGTTAGATTATTGCAACACACTCTACATGGAGCTACCCTTGAAGAGTGTTCGGAGACTACAATTGGTCCAGAACGCAGCCGCGCAAGCTGTCGTGGGTGCACCTAGGTACACCCACATTACACCAATTCTCCGCGAGCTGCATTGGCTCCCTATTGGTCTCTGGTCACAATTCAAGGTGTTGGTTATTACCTTTAAAGCGCTACATGGCTCAGGTTATCTTCGAGACCGTCTTCTACCGCATAGCTCCCAGCGACCGGTAAGATCCCACAGAGTTGGTCTCCTCCAGGTCCTGTCAGCTAAACAATGCCAGCTGGCTGGCCCGCAGGGGAGGGCCTTCTCTTTGGCTGCCCCAGCTCTCTGGAACCAGTTACCTTCTGAGATCTGGACCATCCCCACCCAATTGGCCTTCTGAAAAGCGGTGAAGACCTGGCTTTTCCGGCAGGCCTGGGGCCGTTGATCTCGCTGTTGGGATCTGGCAAGATCCGGCCATGAATGGTGTGAATGGGTTTTAATTGTTTTTAATGTTTTAATGTTTAATGTTTTTATATATGGTTTTTAAATGCATTGTAAGCCGCCTTGAGTCTTCAGAGAAAGGCGGCATACAAGTTGAACAAACAAACAAACAAACAAACAAATAAATAAATAAATAAACCACAAATTTGCCAAATTTGAATTCCTCAGAAATCGTAGGACCCAGTTTTTGGATGCTTTTTGTAAGTTAACCCTTTTGAGATATCTTTGTTCAAACTCTGTTTCCCTATGATGTACTGTTTTGCCCAGTTAAAGGTTACAGAGATGATAATTTCAGTAGTATATAGATGGTCTGATCCTTGATATCTCGGAAGATTCTAAAGTAAATCATAAATTTATTTTTTTGTACTGAGAAGGGAATTATGTTCATTAACCAAATGGTTCCATCTGATTCTGTAATTTTATTCTGTGAATCTGTGTTGATGAATGCTTTGCTTCCAAATGTGCTTTATTGTTATCTATTTATTTATTACATTTTCATCCCTTCCTTTCCCTAAATTGGTTAGGGCAGCATTTAGATCCCCCACCTTCATAAGAATTGGTAAGAATATTGAAAAATAATAACTAAATATTTTCAGTTGATTTTTTAGAATCATTTAAAAACCATAATCAAACCATCCTTTCAGTCAATCAAAACATTAATGTGTCTAAATGCCAGAAGTAAAAAAAAAAGCATTATAAGGATTTTAACCATGTTGAAAAGTCCCAAGTCTGCAGATTGTAATTCTTTTTTCAAGTTCTGGAGAGAAAGCCTTTAGCATGCTCCTCAAAAATAAAATGTTGTTCTTTTCACAAAAATTTAATGCATCCCTTCTACATGATCATCCTGCTCATCAATTGTAGTTGTCATCCGAAATCCTGTTCAGTAGTTCATTACAAAGGAGTTCTTTTCAATGTCAGTATTAAAACTTGGGGCTATATTTGATTATTTTTCAGGTAGATAGCTAAGACTTATTTTATCCCCTTACTTTTAAAGTGGTTTAATCGTTGTCAATCATTATTCATGTTGATTACTTTTTATTTATTTATTTGCCTTTTGAGTCAGTGTTAATTTCTGCTGATTGTCTAGATTAGTCCCCAAAACATTTTCCTTACAATGTTTTTGGAACAGGTTTGTCCTTACTTTCTTCCTATATCTGAGAGAGGTTGACTGGCCCAAGGTCACCCAGCTAGCTTCATGCCTATGACTTGACAAAGATATTTATTGCAGAGAGAGAGAGAGGGAGGGAGAGGGAGAGGGAGGGAGGGAGGGAGGGAGAGAGGGAGGGGGGGGAGAGAGGGAGAGAGAGAGAGAGAGAGAGAGAGGAGCATTTAAGAACCAAAACATAGATTTATTTATTAATCACATTTATATAGACCTTCATCTCACAGCTCTGAGAAGCATAACAATAATAACAACAAACAAAAGCAACAATACAAAAATATAAAATCCAGATTTATTTATTAATCAAATTTATATAGCCACCATATCTAATTATCTTCCTTATTACAAAGAATCAGTGGTATTCCATCTATGTCCGATATATATTCAAATGATTGCTACTGTTTATATTTTCACTTTAAAAACTGCATCAATTAATTAAACAACAAAAGATACAAATGGCATATGTAAAATGAGTTAGTAAATTAATGCAGATGGGAAGAAAGAAAGAAAAGGAAATGTATAATATATCCTGTATTGTAACTCCACATAAATTAATTACAGTGGTACCTTGATACTCAACTTTTTTTGAAACTCAATGCATTTTACTCAATGCATTTTGACATGAACATTTTAATTTTTTTTAAATCACATCTCCAACAGCAAGGCAACTGGACCCAACTTTTATTAACATTATTCAAGGTGTCCAGTATATATGTGTTGTCCCAGCTGAAGCCAGGTCCTGCACTTGAGCCCTTTTCCCCCACAGAGATCTTCTGAGCAGGATCTCTTCCAATTCCTATTGAATTTATTGTCATCACTGCTATCAAATGTTCCCTCACAAGGAGGCTATATGGGTCATTTCTCCCCTCCCCCATCCAATAAATTCTGAGATGCTTCTGGTTATGAACATGCAAGACAGTTTTACTTTATTGCGTGAATTCAGAACTAAAGTGAACATCAGGCCTAGTTTACTACCTATCATTAAAACAATATAGTTCTACAACTAGGTTTACACAGATACATAAGCATTAGAATTATTTTATGCAATGGGTGGTAATGCAGCCAAACAGAAAGGCATTTAGTATAGCAAATTTTTGGGTTATCAGAAAAAGTTTCAATATTTTATTAGCTTCAGGGTATTTTTATTCTCAATTATTTGGACGGAGTTCAGAGATATTTGCACAGTGCTGCTGAGGCCAAAAAAATTATTTATTTATTTATTTATTTATTTATTTATTTATTTATTTATTTATTTATTTATTTATTTAATTTGTATACCGCCCTTCTCCCAGAAGGGACTCAGGGTGGTGAACAGCCAAAATTAAAAAACATACAAATGCAAAAGTTAAGTTAATTAAAAGAATTAAATCATTGGCTACCCAATTTAAAACCCTAAATCCATAAAATTTAAAATCCCAATTAAAAACCATTTAGGCTAGGCCAGCTTGATGAAATAAAAACGCCTTCAGGGCTTTACGGAAGGTCTTATCTTCAGCTCCTGCTCAAATCTTATTGAAAGATTGCAAACGTTCCATGTTCTGTGTTTCTGCTTACCACCAACTTCAGGCTACTTATCTTTACCTTTTTAATTAGACTTTTCTTTGTTCTATATAATTAACCTTGATAGAAAAAAATGGAATGGAAAATAGAAAAAAAAATGTTGAGTAATAGTCCCTTTTCCAACTGTGATTAACTTTTTCCTTTCCCTCCTCCTCACCCTCATGGTTTTTCAAGCTTGCTGAAAATTTATTTGGCAGAAACAGTTTTTTCTTTTTTAACTTTTCTATCATTTTTGGTTTATACAATACTATTATCGCTAATAATTACATATTTAATGCATGTAGGGACTGTTCAAATATCGTTTTGACTAAAGCAGGTTGGGAATTTGTATGGCTCAACCACAGGCTTTCCACTATTACTTCATAACTGTTTTCAGCCTTTTTAGAGGATGTAACACAACTTTAAATCCCATTTTAAATTGCAATACTTGCCCACTAAAATAATATTTTTGGATTCCTTATATTTTGCAGGAGAATATATAAATCTAAGATGGATTAATATTTGGCAATTTGTTGTTGTTTTCCAACATGAATACTCACTCCTTCTTTCACAAATGCTCACAGGATCCCATGCATGGTCCTGCTAATATGGTGCAAGTTCTGCCCCTTTTCTATGCAGATAATCCTCAATTTACAACCAATCACTTAATGACCATTCAAAATTACAGAATAGTCAAAAAGTTATGACCCGGTCTCCAAGTTACAACTGATATACCTTTCCAAAGAAATGATTTCATTAGCAGTCAACTCACTTTTACAACCGGTTTGGTTTGATCATCTGGTAAAATGATTTGAATAGCTTATTCTTGAGCAGCCAAAAACAAGCCTTCTGTTTCTTTTTTTTTTAATGTTCCATTTGTAAGCCATTGCTTTGTTTTATCTTTATCCTCTTTCCCCTTGTCTTCTGTGGAAATAGACCAATGTATCTATGTAATGCTTTTCCATGCCATTTCAATATATACATTTTATTTCTTGTACATTCTGTAAGTGTCAGGTATGCTTCCTTCAGTATTCAGGAAAGGTAAACCCAAACTCAATCATTTTGAAGAGAATAGTACTTTTGCTGAATATGAAATGATCGCAACCCAGGTAAAGCTAGAAGTGAGCAAAACGCGCGAAATAGCATCTACTAAGCGTCTCCCCCCTCCGTGTCCATTGACCCTCAGCCAATCCAAAGGTCTCCCAAAGGTCAGGTGGCATCACGTCTGGCAACGTCATTCATCAGGAATGTAGGGCAGTTGGTCAGCCAGCCCCTTTTGAAGATTCACTTTCGATTCCTGGGAAGACACGTCCTACAATAGATAAACACCTCCTGCGCCTTCCCCACCCTTTCGCCCCCCTTAACTAATCCCTCCCCCGTTTCTTATGGCAGCTTAAGCAGGCAAAGCTGAGGCTGACATTCGGCCCCTCTTGCAGAAAAGACGTTATTCCTAAATAAGAGGATAGAAGAGAGAGAGAAACAGAATATATACAATAATTATGGTTTATCAGGGTATTTGGTATAGAATTGCTGTATTTTCTTGGGAGCTCGGACATCCCGTTTATTCACCCATTCAGCCTGCGATAAAGGGAAATGTTTCCAGGCTATCAGATATTGAACTTTACCATGGTGTTTCCTAGAGTCCAAAATTTCTTTAACTTCAAAATGTTGCTCCCCCTCTATAAGAATGGGAATTGAAGGGGTGCTTTGGTCAGCCCTTAGAGGAGACGAGTGTTCAGATTTTAATAAACTAACATGAAATACAGGATGTATACGTCTCAACATTTTTGGCAATTCCAATTCAACTGTTACTGGATTAATTAGTCTAATCACACGAAATGGTCCCACCTACTTGGGGCCTAGCCTTTTGGACTTCTGGGTGGTCTGTAGATATTTTGTAGACAAATAGATTTTATCATCCACTTTATAAATGTGAGCTGGGGACCTTTTCTTATCAGCTTGCGCCTTATGGGCCCGGTGTGCCTCATCTAAAGCCTTCCGAGTCACTGCCCATGTGCTCTTTAATCGTTCAATCCAATCCATCAAGGAGGGATTCTGGGGATCATCTTGTGGTAGCTCGGGAATGGGTACAAAATCCTGGCCCGACCCAACCTTAAAAGGAGTGAAACCAGTGCTACTGTGTACAGAATTATTATATGCCAGTTCTGCAAATGGCAACAAGTCTACCCAATTGTCTTGCTGGTAATTTACGTAACATCTCAGGTATTGTTCTAGTACCCCATTGGTTCTTTCACAGGCCCCATTTGTCTGAGGGTGGTGACTGGAACTTAGCCCCTGGGCGGAGCCAATCAACTTCAAAAATTCTTTCCAGAAACTGGAAGTAAATTGCACCTCCCTGTCAGAAATTATTCTTTTCGGAGACCCATGTAGTCGGTAAATCTGCCGAATAAACAGTTTTGCAAGGGTTTTTGCTGAAGGGATCTTTGAGCAAGGGATGAAATGTACTTGTTTGGAAAACAAATCAGTTACTACCCAAATGACAGTGCAGCCCTCACTCTCTGGTAAATCCACAATAAAATCCATAGATATTTCCTTCCATGGGGCGTTCGGTCTAGCCACACTTTGCAGCAATCCAGAGGGTTTTCCTGGAGGTCTTTTAGCTGAGGCACATACTGGACAGCTAGCTACATATGCCTCTATGTCCTTTTTAAGTGCAGGCCACCAAAATTGTCTCTTAACAAAGTGTAGAGTCTTGACAAACGCAAAGTGTCCTGCGGCCTTGGCATCATGAGCATATTTCAATACGGTTGTCCTTAATGTGGTTGGAACATACAATTTTGATCCAACCCAAGCTAGTCCGTCATGAAGTGTGCATTCATTTGAGTGGTTCTTAAACCACTCGTCAGTTTTTAGCGATTCTCGCAATTTTTCGAGTAAATCCCCCGAGAGTTCAGGTTCAGTTTTACTCTGCGGTCTGGTAGTGACCGGTGTTGCCAATTGTGTCAAGGGGATCATTGGTTGAACCACCTCCTTCTTGATGCTATTGTACTGCAGCAATCTGGAAAGCGCGTCTGCCATGAAATTTTATCCACCAGGAAGGTAACGTAGAGTGAAATTGAAACGCTTGAAATGTTGGGCCCAACAAGCCTGTTTGGGTGATAGTTTGCATGGTGTTTTTAATGCTTCTAAATTCTTATAATCAGTCCACACCTCGAAAGGGTGTTTCACTCCTTCCAAAAATTGTCTCCATGTTAACAGCGCCCATCTAACTGCAAACGCCTCTTTCTCCCATATGGCCCATCTCCTTTCCGTTTCTGATAGTTTATGGGACGGATAAGCACAGGGTTGTAATATTCCGTTTTCATTCTTTGGCAGGAGTATTGCTCCTACAGCTACGTTGCTGGCGTCCGCTTGTACTACAAAAGGTTGTTCCATGTCGGGGTGTTTGAGCACAGGTTCAGCCGCAAAGAGCCGTTTCAATTTTTCGAAAGTGGCCTGACAGTCCATAGTCCATTCTAGTAGTTTCAAGGGTTTGGGCTTTACTTCCCCTTTGGTTTTTAGCAAGTCTGTAATTGGTAGTGCGATTTTCACGAAAGAGGGGATAAATTGTCTATAAAAGTTAGCAAACCCTAAGAAACTCTGTAATTGCTTACGGGTGCGCGGTGCGGCCCATTCCAGTACTGCCCGAACCTTTTCAGGGTCCATCTCTATTCCCTCATGCGATGTACGATATCCAAGATAGTCGATTTTGTCTTGGTGAAATTCATATTTAGAAAGTTTGGCATAGAGTTCATAGAGTTTGGCATAGAGGTCAGCCAGCCCCTTTTGAAGATTCACTTTTGATTCCTGAGAAGACACGTCCTACAATAGATAAACATCTCCTGCACCTTCCCCACCCTTTCGCCCCCCTTAACTAATCCCTTCCCCGTTTCTTATGGCAGCTGAAGCAGGCAAAGCTGAGGCTGACAGTAAGTTCCTATTTTTAAATGCTTGTTCTTGGCTATCTTATATAATCAGCCAATGCATAGCTTCTCTTCTTCAGTAGTTTGTTTGACTTGAAGCAAACCTCTGCCTCCAATTGTGTGGGATTCATACAATATATCAATATCACTACAGGGATGTAATACATAGTCAATAGCTTTCTTGTTTTCGGTCCAAACAGTCTAGTTCAACTTGTGTACAGTTAATATTTCCAGCAGTAAATCATATAGAGCCAGTTTGATCTACTGGACTACTGCAATACTCTCTACATGGGGCTCCCCTTGAAGAGCACCCGGAGGCTCCAACTGGTCCAGAATGCAGCCACACAGGTGATTATGGGAGCGTCATGGCGCTCCCATGTAACACCTCTCCTGCATGAGCTACACTGGCTCCCGGTGGTCCTCCGGGTGCAATTCAAGGTGTTGGTGACCACCTTTAGAGCACTCCATGGCTTAGGGCCTGGATATTTACTGGACGGCCTTCTGCCACCGAGAGCCTCCCACCGGCCAGTACGCTCCCACAGAGAGGGGCTCCTCCGGGTGCCGTCGGCCAAACAATGCTGACTGGCAGCCCCCAGGAGGAGAGCTTTCTCTGTGGGAGCACCTGCCCTCTGGAACGAGCTCCCCCAGAGATACGGACGATTCCGGACTTACATACTTTCCATCGGGCCCTCAAAACCTTTTTATTTCATCAAATCGGGCTGGCCTAATCTCTCCAATTGTGTATTTTAATTTGGATTTTTAATCGGGGATTTTAACTGTCGGGCCAAAATGTTTAATTTATTTTTAAATTGTTTTTAAATTTTGTATTTGATGTTTTTTACTTCTGGCTGTTCACCGCCCTGAGTCCTTTGGGAGAAGGGCAGTATATAAATTCAAATATTAAATTAAATTATTAAATTAAATTAATTGCTAAGGCAGCAGGCTAGAAAACAGGAGACCATGAGTTTAAGTCCTGCCTTAGGTATGAAAGCCAACTGGGTGACATTAGGCCATATATAGATATAGATATAGATATATAGATATAGATATAGATCAATTTTCTTACTACTGATTCTCAGTAATAAATGCATAAATTGTGGTTTGAGAGTGTATATTTGACTTTGTTGCTTATGGCAGTATGTTATGTCAGTAGCATTCTGAACTAATACATCTGTTCTGATAAAACTCTAATGTGGACACAAATGAAAAAAGATTCTTAATGCTACATGAGAGGCAGAAAACCTAGGGTTGCAGATATAATAGATAATAAACACTGATCCTTTTGCACACCAAAAACTTTCATTATAGACAATCCCGATTTTAAAATTGTTGCTAATTCTGTTATTTAAGTAATTTAGAGTTCTGGTACTATTATTTTTGACCAGTTTAGTTATGATGCATTATTTTTTAATCTTTGTAAGATATGCCATTTAGTTTACTTAAGAGTACTTCTTGTCAGTTTATTTAAATTATGCAACCTTTTCTTGGGCTGTTTCATTCTGATGCTATTCTGAAATTCCTCTGGTGTTAAGGCTTGAGAAAAAATAGTTGAGTCTCCTATGTAGGCAATTCCTTTGGACAAGAAGTTAAAATTTTAATATCTACTTTGGAAGTATAAACTTGAAATAATAATAATAATAATAATAATAATAATAATAATAATAATAATAATTATTATTATTATTATTATTTTATTTCTATACCGCCCTTCTCCCGAAGGACTCAGGGTGGTGTACAGCCAATTTAAAAACACAAGACACAACAATGATTAAAAATTAAAATAATTAAATAGATTTGGCCGGTTTAAAACCCCAAAAATTTAAAATACCCCAATTTAAAATCATTATGTTGATAGCCCAGCCTGGTGGAACAACAGGGTCTTCAATGCGCAATGAAACACCCAGAGGTCGGACATCTTACGTATTTCCGGGGGCAGTACATTCCACAGGGCTGGGGCTCCCACAGGGAAGGCCCTCCCCCTGGGTGTCGCCAGCCGACATAACTTGGCCGATGGTACCCTGAAGAGACCCTCTCTGTGGGAGCGGACTGGCCGGTGGGAGGCTACTGGTGGCAGAAGTTTGTATTCTGTTTGTATAAACCAGTGGTGAATGTGGTGGTTATATTTTCCGAGAGAGAGAAATCTTTTTTTATTCTACAGAGAGTCCTGACGTAGACTGAGATCATAAAAATTACACAATTACACAGCAAGAACGGACAGCTTCCGTTAAACTCTGAATCCTTAGGAAAGACTAAGGACTATAGCATAGCCTCTTCCTCTGTTGGAAGATTGAAGTAGGCTTTCTACTGAAGTGATGCATCTGATGAAGAAGCAATTTCCAAGGTCTGGGAGGAATTAACATGATATAATTAGCACATAGTCTTGCATTCATTTGAAATGAAGCTAATTGCTCTTAGTGATAAATAGATATGTTGAATTGCCTCCAATTTTAATGAATATTTCATGATTTGGTTGAGCATGGACGATGGACTATAATTGTTAAAATATATAGCTGTAAGATATTGACGGACACTTTTAAATCTCCCTTCAAAAATAATTATTTTTATCAGTGATGGAGCATCCACAACTTTTTTGTGAAGGAGTTTGTGGATGATCCACAACTAAGGGAGGCACTCTCAGGAATTCACTGTGAATTTCATTCATTGAGTTCAGGAGAAATCTTCTATATTTTGTGAAATGAATGGAATGTAATATAGAAGAAATGTGCCTGATCAATGAAGCTTAGAAGAATAAATTATAGTGCATCTATTTTCTGTTCTTTATGTATGATACAGTAGGGTACACATATGTCATTGACATTTCATATTGATTGCTAAATGATTGTATTGTTCTTCAAGCATTGCACAGCAAGATTAAGCATTTTCTGTAGTTATTAATTTAGTAAAAATATGCTGCACAAAAGAGAAAATGGGAGGAAAAATGGACTGCTAAAACATAAGTCTAAAAAACCCTGATGTTATAAATGATTAGTGGGCTAACTGTGATTCATGTAGATGGCACATTACAGAAAATCAGAGGCTAGGTTATTGTCCCAAGCTGCATCTGTTCTAGATGTCGATCTAAACTAGGAAATAGGGAAATGAAAGCTAGTATCAAAGAATATGCTGCTATATTTAAATGGAAAATGGAGAGTTCTGGTACAAGCATCAAGCAAAATTTTCAACAAACCTACTAAATAGGGTTTTACAGATAGAGATGAAACAGTATACAGGGGGGAGATTCAAAATCTATCCTCATGGTGCTTAAAAAACAACCTATACCTGAACATCAGCAAGACCAAGGAGATGGTGTTGGACTTCTGGAGGAAGAGAGAGGAACCTGCCCCACTTTACATTGAGGGGGGCTGTGTAGAGAGAGTTTCCTCCTTTAAATTCCTGGGAGTCCATCTCAGCAGAGACCTCACCTGGAAAAACAACAAGATCCAGGTGGCCAGGAAGGCCCAACAGAGACTCCACTTCCTTACGGTCTTGCATAAAAACAGGGTGGAACAACAACTGATGACCTCCTTTTACCAATCCACAATAGAAAGACCTACCTAGTGGCGATAAAAGCGGCAAAATCTAACCATTTTTCCGCTCTTATCATATCTGCAGAGAACCGCCCAGCCGCCTTGTTTAGGGTGACCCACTCCCTTCTTCGGGGGGGGAGTGCGGGAAGATCCCTTGCAGGGTCGTGCTGAAGATTTTGTGCAATTCCTGCACGATAAAGTCGCTCGGATTCGGGATGGCTTGGACTCCGACTGGATGAGTCCACGGGAGGAGACGAGGGCAGGTCTTGAGAATGTTATCTGTGAGGAGTTTGATCCTGTGACTCCCGAGGATGTGGACAGGGTTCTGGGTAAGATTAGTGCCGCCACGTGTTTATTGGACCCATGTCCCTCCTGGTTGGTGCTGGCCTCCCGGGAGGTTACACGAGGCTGGCTCCAGGGGATTATAAGTGCTTCTCTGGGTGAGGGTGCCTTTCCTGCCACCTTGAAAGAGGCGGTAGTGAGGCCCCTCCTCAAGAAGTCTTCCCTGGACCCGGCTGAATTAGCCAACTATCGTCCAGTCTCCAACCTTCGTTTTGTGGTGAAGGTTGTTGAGAGCGTGGTGGCACGACAGCTTCCCTGGCACCTGGATGAAGCTATCTATCTGGACCCGTACCAGTCGGGCTTCAGGCAGGGGTACAGCACAGAAACGGCATTGGTCGCGTTGGTGGATGATCTCTGGAGGGCTCGGGACAGGGGTTGCTCCTCTGTCCTAGTCCTATTAGACCTCTCAGCGGCTTTTTATACCATCGACCATGGTATCATGCTGCAGCGGTTGAGGGGCTTAGGAATAGGGGGCACCATTCTGCGGTGGTTCTCCTCCTTCCTCTCCGACCGCTCGCAGTTTGTGCTGGCAGGGGGACAGAGGTCGACCTCAAGGCATCTCGCATGGAGAGTGCCGCAAGGGTCGGTCCTCTCGCCCCTCCTGTTCAACATTTATGTGAAGCCGCTGGGTGAGATCATCTGTGGTTTTAGGGTGAAGTGTCATCTGTATGCTGATGATACTCAGCTGTACATCTCCACCCCAGACCACCCCAATGATGCCCTTGATGTGATGTCCCACTGCCTGGAGGCCGTGCGGGCCTGGATGGGGAGGAACAGGCTCAGACTCAACCCCTCCAAGACCGAGTGGCTGTGGCTTCCGGCGCCCCAATATAGTCAGCAGGTGCCATCGCTGACTATTGGGGGTGAATCTTTGCCCCCCACAGAGAGAGCTCGCAATCTGGGTGTCCTCCTGGACGCACGGCTGTCTTTAGAAGAGCATATGACGGCCGTGGCCAGGGGGGCCTTTTATCAGGTTCACCTGATTCGCCAGTTGCAGCCCTTTCTGGATCGGGACGCCCTGTGCACGGTCACTCACACCCTTGTCACCTCCCAGCTGGACTATTGTAATGCTTTCTACATGGGGCTCCCCTTGAAGAGCACTCGGAGGCTCCAACTGGTCCAGAATGCGGCCGCGCGGGTGGTTATGGGTGCAACTCGTTGCGCCCACGTGACACCCCTCCTGCGCGAGCTGCACTGGCTCCCAGTGGTCTTCCGGGTGCAATTCAAGGTGTTGGTTACCACCTTTAAAGCGCTCCATGGCATAGGACCCGGGTACCTTCGAGACCGACTTCTGCCACCAATAGCCTCCCACCGACCAGTCCGCTCCCACAGAGAGGGTCTCTTCAGGGTGCCATCGGCCAAGTTATGTCGGCTGGCGACACCCAGGGGGAGGGCCTTCTCTGTGGGAGCCCCAGCCCTGTGGAATGAACTGCCCCCGGAAATACGTAAGATCTCTGACCCCCGGGTGTTCCGCTGTGCACTGAAGACCCTGTTGTTCCGCCAGGCCGGGCTATCAACATAACAATTTTAAATTGGGGCATTTTAAATTTTTGGGATTTTAATTGGAGCCTAATTATTTAATGATTTTAAATTTTAATCATTGTTTTGTTCTGTGTTTTTAAATAGGCTGTACACCGCCCTGAGTCCTTCGGGAGAAGGGCGGTATAGAAATAAAATTATTATTATTATTATTATTATTATTATTATTATTATTATTATTATTATTATTATTATTATTATGCGCCGTCGGTTATTGCATCATGGTATGGCATGCCAGTTTGACAGCTGCAGATAAAAAAAACATTACAGAGGGTGGTGAGCACAGCACAAAACATTGTGGGCTGTCCACTAGATGAGATCACTAGGGCTCACTGCCTTAGAAGAGTGAGGAAAATTCTCAGGGATAAGTCACACCCTGGTCACCAGTTCTTTACCCTCCTACCATCAGGAAGGAGATATAGAAGCACAGCCAGCCACACAAACAGGCTGAAGAATAGTTTTTATCCATGGGCTGTCAGACTCCTGAATACGAAATATCATAACTATGTAGTACAATGGACTTGCAGGGACGGTATAACGTGTAACATGTTCACACTGGTGCAATAGGACTGGGTGTTTGTTAATATGATTTATTGGGTTAGGGATTTTCTTTCTTCACTGTGAGCTGTATTGAGATGGGGGATGCACTGAGGGAGCTCAACCAATCTCATTGTACATATGTTGTGCACTGATAATAAAGATTTGAAATTTGAAATTGAAATTAAATGCAAAAATGTAGTCAAGCCATAATTTAACAAGAATAAAATGTAGCAAATCCTGTGGTTAAACTACAACTTAGATTCTGTTTCCTTTTCAACTGCGTTTAGTTTAGCTTCAAAGTTCCTATATTAAAAGTACTGAAGTAAAGGAAAGAAATTAGAACTGTAACATAATAGTTGATATACTTTATTTATTTCCCATCTTTATTATTTTTAAAAACAACTTAAAGCAGCGAACATAAACTAAACATGAACTAAATGCAGTAACATTCCTTCCCCTTCCTATTTTCTCCGCAACAACAACTCTGTGAGGTGAGATGGGCTGACAGAAAATGACTGGCCCAAAGTCACCAACTGGTTTTATACCTAAAATGGAACTAGAAATCACAATCTCCCAGTTTCTAGCCTGATGCCTTTGTCAGCTCTGGAGGCCATCTTTTCTTTTGGATCTTCAGGGCTGCCATACTTAGTGATGTGGGAAACTGGGATGTATGGAGTTGGTAGAGGTATTTAGCCATAACAACATATTTTCTCTGAGAGTCAAGGACGTTCAGCCTGCACCTAGAGTGGTGTGGGAGGCATCTCCAGTTGGGATGGTGGATTGGTTCGACCATGTGATGGACATGTGGGTTCAGGGGAAGGGACTTCAACTTTCCTTTGAGTGGGGAAAACCCAGGAGTTTTCAGATTTGGGTTTTCCCAGATGTGCCAATATGGCATCTCTAATAAAATGGAACTTTGAGGAACTGCCTGCCTCGGAGTGTTCTTTGGTTGGGGGTATTACTTGGAACCCTGAAGCCTTAACCACTAGACCAAAATGGCTCTCAAATCTATCAAAGGGATTGTCTGAATTGATTATTCATATTGTCCCAGACTATATATCTCCTTTTTGAATAATGGATACAATTATTTTCCCCACAATGTACTAATATACATTTTACTATGTAAAAATCATAATTTAGGGAAAGGTGAGCAAATATTCCCAAATGGTTCCAGGGCCACTTGTTACAAGTGGCATTATTATCTCTTTCATTTAAGAAAGCACATAGTAGAATATTCAGATATGCCGGGAAAATGTTTACTGACATCTGAGCACAGGTAAAACAGGAAGGTTAAACTAGCTCATATTCAGTTGAAATTCAGTTTTCCTTAGGATTTTTTCTCTAACTTTTCCCTAAAGCACTTTTCCTAAATTATGATGGTGTTCTATAGCCAAGATCCACTGCTAGAGTCTCTTGAGCTTTGATGAAAGACCTTTGTTGAAAGTTTCCTTAAAATGGACCTTATCCAGCTCAAATGAAAGTTCTCAATAAATACAAAATGTGCAAACCGAACTGGAAAGAATGTTAACTTCAACAAGTAGTTAAGCACAGGCAAACAAACTCTTCCTTCATCATCAATGGTCCAGCTTCCAAACAAAAGACTACCTCGGACAATAGTGAGGCTTGGAAGAAGCCTGTAAGAAATTTTAATACTATTTTCTCAAACTTGGCAAAATTAGCATTTGTTTCTATAATTGGGCTATAAATAATTTTAGAGCTGCTGGTACAAAATCATCTCATTTTGAGTGGAAAGTTTTACACTCTTTTGGGCTAAAGGATTCACATAAGATACTATCCGAATCAGCACCAAGAAATAATTCTTCTTCCTCCTCCTCCCTCTCCCCCTCCCCCTCCTCCCATTAAGTGCCATCCTTTTCATGTTATCTTCGCTGAATTTATTTATTTATTTATTTATTTATTTATTTATTTATTTATTTATTTTTCAGATTTCTATACCGCCCTTCTCCTTTCGGACTCAGGGCGGTGAACAGCCAAGATAAAAAAACATTTATACACAAAAGTTAAAAATAGATTTAAAATAATTAAATAAATTTGGCCCGTAATTTAAAACTGTTCAATTAAAATCCATATCAAATTTTAAAACCAACCATAAAATCAGGACAGCCCGGCTAACTGAAAAAAATAGGTTTTTAGGGCCCGACGAAAAGTCCGGAGGTCAGAGATCACTCGTATCTCTGGGGGTAGATTGTTCCAGAGGGTAGGTGCCACCACAGAGAAGGTTCTCCCCCTGGGGGTGGCCAGCCGACATTGTCTGGCCAACGGCACCTTGAGGAGGCCCTCTCTGTGGGAGCAAACTGGCCGGAGGGAGGCAGTTGGTGGCAGAAGGCGGTCCCGTAAGTACCATGGCCCTAAGCCATGGAGCGCTTTAAAGGTGATCACCAACACCTTGAAGCGCACCCGGAAGTCCACCGGAAGCCAATGCAGCTCGCGCAGGAGAGGAGTCACATGGGAGCGCCCCGTCGCTCCCATAATCCCCCGCGCGGCTGCATTCTGCACCAGTTGGAGCCTCCGGGTGTACCCCAAGGGGAGCCCCATGTAGAGAGCGTTACAATAGTCCAGACGAGAAGTGACAAGTGCTTGAGTGACCATGCGTAGGGAGTCCCGATCCAGAAAGGGGCGCAACTGGCGTATCAGGCAAACCTGATAAAAAGCCCCCCTGGCCATGGCCGTCATATGCTCTTCTAAAGACAGCCGTGCGTCCAGGAGGACACCCAAGTTGCGGGCCCTTTCCATGCGGGCCAATGATTCACCCCCAATAACCAGCGATGGCGCCAGCTGGCTATACCGGGACGCTGGCAGCCACAGCCACTCGGTCTTGGAAGGGTTGAGTCGAAGCCTGTTTCTCCCCATCCAGACCCGCACGGCCTCCAGGCACTGGGACATCACTTCCAAGGCAAATTGGCTCTTTAACTTTTATATTTGAAAAAACAATTTACCATGCTTAGTGTACAATTCAGACAGTAGCTTTTACAGATGTTGGCCTTTTGTTGCATTTCACCTGCATATTGTTTTGCTTATTTGTTACAATGAAAAAAAAAATCAGGATAAGTAAATATAATTCACAATTTAAAAGCTTGTACTGTATGGTGATGATGGTAATATTTTCTTAGCATATCCTGGAAAGAGTATCCAACTATCCATGATTAATTGGATTGGAGCTGTCTCACTTCCCAATGACTTCACAAATAATTAACTGTTTTAGTATTAAATAAAATAACCAAATGATATTTTTAAATGAAAACTAATCTGAAAATAATTTATAAGAAATATAAAATTATTATAGCAAAAGGTTACCAATTTTGAAAAAAGCTACAACAAAATCATAATAAATAACTGTTTTAGAATGTACAAGAGATTCAAATTGTCTTATAATTTAAAAGAAAACTTCTAAATTGGTATATGACATCTTAGAAATTGTCTAAGATGTATAAAGGGCATAATCACTGTTGAAATTTTTTTAAACACATGAAGGGGCATTTTATCACGAATGGTAGACTTCTGCAAAAGTGAAAAGATCCTGGATACAAATACATATGGTGATGCAGAGAGTTCTAAAATTAACTTTCAGATGAAACCAGAACTTTTCTTATTAAGACTTATGGACTGTCAACTAGAATAGGCTCATGGACAATTGGTTTTATATATGACAGCTGCAGTGAAGCTATTATATGCACAGAGATGAAAGACTATAGAAATACCAATAATGGAGAAAAGTATTTTGAAGATGGCTGAGTTTGCAGAAATACTAGAGCTCAATTGACTTGTTTGATTAAGGAGAGAATAAACTTCTTTTATATTTGAGATATTGTAATGTCTCCAAGACATTATAAATTTCAATCCATTTTAGTTTTTTAACAGAAATAATTATCCTTAAAACTTGCTTCATTTATATTAACAAGAACTTCCTTTTTCTTGAACAAGATTATTGATTTGCAACTATAGTATATGAACTGAAGAAACATATATTGTCATATAGATCAAGAAACATATATCTTGATCTATCCAGCTATTTTTTCAGGGGTTCTGTGAGGCTTTAAGAATAAGAATAAAAGCAGTTTTCCTCCGAAGGGTTTCCTATTTTCATGCCACTTTCAAGATTCCCAAAATGCACTGAAAGAATTTTCTAAGACATGTGTTCAGTCTGAATATCTTTAAAGAATGGAAATTTAATTTTCAGAAAGATACGAAAATTTGACAGTCTTTTGACAGTCTTCCTATAACTTATCAATCATAGAATCATAGGGCTAAAAGGGACATTGAAGGTCTTCTAATCCAACCCTCTGCCCAGAGCAGGGGTCCTTATTCCCTCCCAGGCAAATGGTTGTTCAGTCTTTTCTTGAAAATCTCTAGTGATGGAGCATCCACAGCTCTGGAGGCAAGCTGTTCCATTGACTAAGTGCTCTCACTATCAGGAAATAGAATAGAATAGAATTCTTTACTGGCCAAGTGTGATTGGACATACAAGGAATTTACCTTGGTGCATATGCTCTCAGTGTACATTTGATAAAAGATACATTTGTGAAGATCATAAGGTACAACACTTAATGATAGTCATAGGGTACAAATAAGCAATCAAATCATATTATGAAACAGTTGATATAAATCGTAAGGATACCAGCAACAAGGTTACAGTCATACAGTCATAAGTGGGAGGAGATGGGTGATAGGAATGATGAAAAGATTAATAGTAATGCAGGCTTAGTAACTAGTTTGACAGTGTTGAGGGAATTATTTGTTTAGCAGAGTGATGGCATTCGGGAAAAAACTGTTCTTGTGTCTAGTTCTGGTGTGCAGTGCTCTATAGTGTCATTTTGAGGGTAGGAGTTAAAACAGTTTATGTCCAGGATGCAAGGGGTCTGTAAATATTTTCACAGCCCTCTTTTTGACTTGTGCAGTATACAGGTCCTCAATGATTGGGGACCTGGTTGGTAGCAATTGTTTTTTCTGCAGTTCTAATTATCCTCTGAAGTCTGTGTCTGTTTGGTTGGGTTGCAGAACCAAACGAGACAGTTATAGAGGTACAGATGACAGACTCAATAATTCCTCTGTAGAACTGTATCAGCAACTCCTTGGGCAGTTTGAGCTTTCTGAGTTGGCACAGAAAGAACATTCTTTGTTGTATTTTTTTTAATGTTGTTTTTGATGTTAGGTATCCATTTTAGGTCTTGAGATATGTAGAACCTAGAAATTTGAAGGTCTCTACTGTTGATACTGTGTTGTCTAGTGTTGTAAGAGGTGGTAGTATGGGAGGGTTTCTCCTAAAGTCCACCATTTCTACGGTTTTGAGTGTGTTCGGTTCCAGATTGTTCTGGTTGCACCATGAGGCTAGTTGTTCAACCTCCCATCTGTATGCAGATTCATCATTGTCTTGAATGAGACCGATCACTGTTGTGTCATCTTCAAATTTCAGTAGTTTAACAGATGGATCGTTTGAGATACAATCATTGGTATATAGAGAGAAGAGAAGTGGAGAGAGCACACAGCCTTGTGGGGCCCCTGTACTAATTGTACAGGTATCTGATGTGATTCTGCTTAGCTTCACCTGCTGCTTCCTGTCTGTTAGGAAGCTTATGATCCATTTACAAGTGTGTTCAGGTACCGCTAGCTTTTTTAGCTTAGTTAGAAGAATGTCTGAAATGATGGTGTTGAATGCTGAACTAAAGTCTACAAAGAGGACCTTTGCATAGGTCTTTAGAGATTCAAGATGTTGTAGGATGTAGTGCAGAGCCACATTAACAGCATCATCTGTTGATCTATTTGCTCGGTGTGCAAATTGCTAGAGATGTGCTATGTTCCTTCTTGCTTCAAACACTCTACTATCCCAGTGCCGAAAAAGCCCACCATCGAGGAACTGAACAACTACAGACCAGTTGCTCTAATATCTGTAGTTATGAAAAGGCTAGTGCTGTCTCACTTGAAAACCATCATGGATCCTCTGTTAGACCCCTTTCAATTTGCACATCTCTAGCGATTTATTGAAGATACGAGTGAAGATGTGGGCCAATTGGTCAGCACAGACTTTTAAGGAGTTACCTTGTCTAGGCCTGGAGCTTTTCCTGGCTTTTGTCTGTGAAATAGGTCTCGCACTTCATTTTCTGTGATCACTAGGGGTTGTGAACCCAATAGGATGGGATCAGTTGTAGGAGGTTTGGCTGTTGTTGGTGTGTCTGAGATGGGAGTTGAAGTCCACAAGTCTTAAAGTTGCCAAGGTTGGAGACCCCTGTTCTATTGGGTAAGTTTTTTTCCCCTTTGGGAGCTTTAAAAAAATAGTTAATTGGGGTTTTTTTTAGTTGTTCTTTTTTTAGACCTAGCCATTTAAAGTTTGGGAAGTTTTAAATTTAGCTGCTTTTATATAAAAATAAAAATAAATAAAAATAAAATAATATTTGTGCAGCTTTCTGAGATTTAGTGTGTTTCTGTAGTGTTTCACTCTAACTACACAAACACACAAAATCTCACAAAGCTGTATGTGGAATTTTGTGTGTGTGAAGTGTGAAAGTTGGTTTTTTGGGCTTTTTGTGGCTGTGTGAGGTTCCTGCTTGTTGCAGGGGCCATTTTGGGTCTAGCACAGCTGCTTTTACATTGTGGGTGAGCCAGTTGTGTTGTGTTGTGTTTTGTAGGTTAAAAAAGGGCAAAGAAGTGACATTGACTTGGCCACGCCCACCCAGTCACCTTACCACCAAGCCCTGCCCACTAATTAAGCCACACCCACAGAACCAGTAGCAAAAATTTTTAGATTTCACCCCGGCCCTTAATCCTCTTTGTTGCTCTTCTCTGCACTCTTTCTAGGGCCTCAGCAACTTTTCTACCATGGTGACCAGAACTGGATGCAATATTCCAAGTGTGGCCTTACTGGTGCAATAATAATAATAATAATAATAATAATAATAATAATAATAATAATAATAATAATAATTACTTCTCGTGATTTTGATGCTATCCATCTGTTGATGCAGCCTAGGACTGCATTGGCCTTTTTGGCAGTTGCAGAATACTTCTGGCTCATATTTAAGCAGTGATCTAGTAAGACACCTAGAACCCCCTATTCTGTACCTGTGCGTTTGGTTTTTCTCACCACTGAACTGCATCTTATTGCATAGGGCCAATGCTCAAGTCTGTTAAGTTCCTTCTGAATTTCAACTCAGTAATTATCTTTCGCTGAGTCCAAATTCTCAGGGCTTATCTGGCCCTGAGGTAAAAAGCAAGAGATCAAGGTTGTTAACTGCACACTATTTTGTTCCTACTTTGTTCCTACAGCTAGAATACTATATACTTAAATATTTCAAATTTTGTTCTGCTGAAGCATGAAACACTGAGTCATTATTATCCGAGCAAGCAACACCACAGAATACTGTAGGAGAGACTTGGGTTTCCTGGACTGAAGAAATTCAAGAGCTACCCTTAAAAAAGAGAAGGCATATTGTAGTGGTGGTATTCTATATTAAGGGAACTAAGACAGCTATGAGCAAGTGTGATATGATGTTGCAGGAGGTATATTGTTTTCCAGATGTCTTTAAATAGGATGTGGTTACCAAGACTATTTAAACCATTGCCAACTCTCCTCTCCTCTTGATTTATGTGAAATTCAATGAAGATGGTCATTAGCTTTAAAATAATTGTAAAGACAGTAAGGCCTGAAGCAGAGGGGTGAAGAAACTAGAGGCACAGGTGGTTTTTCATCAAACCATCATAAAAGTATCATTGATGCAAGAAAAAAAAATCATCCTGGATATGCTAAAAATTGTGCTAAAAATCTACAGTAACTGAGAAAAAAAGGTTTGGCCCATATTAGTCTCATCATGTAGGATGTTATACTACAGACATGTCAAACTCAAGACCCATGGGCCAGATCTGGCCTGTGATGTCAGATCTGGCCTGCAGGGCCACCCTGGAGACAGCAAGGGGCCGTCCCCCACCACCTCAGCCCCAGACCACCCCAGCCTGACCGAGCTGGGCGCTTCATCTAGGTGCGCGCATAGGAGGCAGCAAGCGCATGGGGGCTAATGCACAGCTGACCTGTGATGAGCACCATCTTTCCCACCAGGCTAACCATGTTCTAGCACTGGGTGGCCACCATGAATTTGTAGTAGAGCAGCACATAGAGCACACCATCAGCACCTCTGCCACCTCCATAGCCCGCTTGCCGGCCCAGTCCCACCTGCTGGCCCCATAGCCCGTGAGCACTTCCCTTTCACTGGGATGGCCCCCTCTGTGGGAAAGCCATGGCCACCGGGAGCACTGCCACCTCTCACCCTCCCCGTGTCCCCTCCTACTGGCCTTCTCTTGGTTGTCTCCCATCCTTGGTCCTAGGGGACCCCCTGGCCACCAGCAGCCTTCTCTCCCTCCCCTCGTCCCTTCCTGAGCACGGAGGAGGGGAGGGAGGGAGGGAAGGAAGAAAGGAAGGAAGGAAGGAAGGAAGGAAGGAAGGAGAAGGAGGGAGGCAGAGAGGAAAGAAGGTAGCAGGGAGGGAGTTGCAATGAGAGGGAGGGAGAGTCTGAGGGAAGTCCTGCCTTAGCACTTGGCCACCAGCAGCCCTTTCACCATCCCCTTGCCCCTCCTCCTGGTCTCTCCTGGTGGTCTCCCATCCTACAGCTGAGGACGCTTTGCTTACAAAGCTGGGTCTCCTCACAAGGAGAGGGAGTGGGCCTTCTTCTCACTCACACACTTTTCCCTCTCATACCCATCATGAGCAACTGGCCAAGGAGAGTGAGCACAGCAGCAGAAGCCTCGAGGAGGAGGTAAGCACAGCTGAGCACCCCCTTGGGGAAACAGGGCTGGGCTGCAGGATCCTGATGCCCCAGGAGCTTGAGGACCAGGCAGTGCATTTTCCCTCTCCTGCCCAGGGCACACTGCCATCCAGGAGTCCGCATGGCCTTAGAGGGACAGCAAGGTTCCTCTGGTGGACAAAGCTTTGGCGCTTGCCCTGGTCTCACCCTTCTACACTGGAGACCTCCAGATCCCCCCTCCCAGCCTTGCTTCTCTCCCCCCCCTTCCCCCCCCCCCCCGGCAGGAGTCTGCTGCGTGTGGAAGCTCAGAGGAGAAAGTTTTCAGGAAGCAGTTTCCCCTGAGTCCAATTTCTGCCTTGACAGATCTCTGGAGAGGAGGACGGGGTGGTGGGGGAGCTGCATGAGGAGAGGCTGTCCCAATAAGCCAGCATCCTTACCACACACAATTAGAAACAGGGATCCCCTTTCATGAATGGCCAGCCTCCCTCATGCAGGACCAGGGAGCGCTGCTCCCCTTCCTTCTCCTCTTGCTCTCCAGAAACACGTCAAGGCAGAAGTTGTACTCGAAATTGCTCCCTACAAACTTTCTCCTCCGTGCTTCCACACGCAGCATCATCCACCTCCTGCTTTGCTGGCACTGGACAGGGAAATGCCAACAATGTCTGGGATTGGGAGAAGAATGTCTCCTTTGGTGTGCTGTGCACATGCACGCACACGCGCGCACACACACACCATACCAAGTTTGGAAACTTTTATCCACATCTGAGCTTGCAAACTGCCAATCATGCCTAGGCTTGGGGAAAAGGCCCTCTCCTTCCTCTGTGGGTAAAAGTCTCCAAACTTGGAATGCGGTGTGTGTGCACACGCACTTAGCTGCCAGCAGTTTGGAGAGGCAAGGAGCTTGTGGGACACCGAATTGTCCCCATGTCAAGTTGTCCGGTGCAACTTGTTCCATCCCAATCCAGCTGTCCTGAGTCAGATGCACCCATTGAGCAGTGTTGAACTGGCCACATCCACCTAGTTGCGGTGACCCAGCTGTGACCACTGAGCCACTCCTATCCAGTCACTCCCATCTAACCACTGAGTCGTCATAGTCTTAGTCATAGTCTTACATGCAACTGGCCCTTTGTGGGCAACCATAAAGCTGATGCTGCCCTCAATGAAATTGAGTTTGACACCCCTGTCATACTAGAACATATGAAGAGGGCAGCAAAGCTCAGAACTGAATATGCACCAAGGAAGGATACAAAGGTTGAAGCAGGAGGTCAGAATAGGGCTTCAGAGTGGGGACTCAAATCTATGGTTTCAGAGATTTGAATATTGCATAATTTATTAATTGCATAAAGCTATGATGAACAGCAGTGAGACCACAGGATTTAATCTGTGCATTATTGCAGGCTGAATACTTTAATATGAATGACTCAGCTTGTGATTCCAACAAATGAGGTGAGTACTTTGAAGAACAAACATGTAGAAATACAATATTTTTAAAAATAATAGAGACCTGAAAATAGAGAATAGCAAAGAATCAAACTTAAGACAGGAACTCTGCAAAAACAAAGAACAAGCATTAGATCATTTCACTCTGCATGGATATATTTCATCATTCATTTATATGACTTTAAATAAGTTTTTAAGCCCTGAAATGTATATGAATGCTGATGAAGCATCTGAAATATGAACATGCTTCATGTTGGTTAAATAACCTCTGCTTCCCAATTCTAGAAAGATGGATACCAAATATGTCTTTTATTGTATTATAAAATATATAAGCATTAAAATATACTTACCTAATAAAGAAAACTCCATAAATAAGCAATAAAGCCCTTCTTGACTGAAGAATATAGGAATAAAGAGAACTTTTCCTTCTCTTTTAGTAAAAGACTGAAGCAGTAACCAAGCAATAACAGGTGACCACCTGGCACTTTGGTTAGATTTTTTATTTTAGAAAAATTTTGTACCTGAGGTGTAAGAGTAGAGGAAGAAATTACACCAGGAGATTCAAAGGTGGCACATGGACAGAGCTCAATGGACACCCACCCACCCACCCACTTCATGCCAGAGTTCCTGATAAAAAAAACCTAGGAATTTCGTAGATCAATATCCATGCAATTGAATAGGAATGGTTGGGTTCTTAAATTCTAATGTAAGAGTTATTAAGTATTCTAGCAAGTTTAGGATATTTCACTGTCACAGTAATATCAGTATGGTGACTGATGCATATTGTACCAGCAAGGAGACATGAAACACTTGGCACCACGAGACAAGCTGGACTAAAATTGAACTGCAAGATGCTCTGTTTTGATCTTACTGTATAAAAAGATCTTCTGACAAGCAATACAAATGTTCTGTTTTCTCTTTTAAAGTCTTGTGTAAAACATGCTACATTTGACTGTCTTGTTTTGATCATTCCTATCAAGGGGTGTATTCACTTTGATAGCTCCTGAAACCATTGCCAGCAATTTGTCATATTTGATTCAATTTCCTGCTTTCAGGCTTTACAGCCATGATGACTGTAGGAGATTGTTAACTCCCTGGATTTCCCTCTCTTTTGAAAACAAACTCAACAGCACCATTTATGCTTTCTGTGGTGTGTACAATTGTAACTTAACTATTTGAAATTGAATATAAATAATGGTTCTCCTAACTATTGCATGCTTTTTGTGGAGGTCCCTGCCTTCTGGCTGGTCCTGCATTTGTTAGTGTGTTGTTGTTACCATTATTTTCTAGTTAGGAAGGAATACTATGTGCATTGACCGGAAGAATTAGAAAATTAGATACCTTGAAGTAGGTACTCCTGGATAAATTTGATAGAGCGGTTTTTAATAGCATTGCCCTGAAATAGTTTCTGTGAACTCAAAATTGACATTTAAATGCTTTCACTATAATGGGTAGCTTCAGCGGCATCCCCAGGGTAGGCATGGAGGCAGAATGAAGCAGCAGCAGTCCTGTGCTACTGTGACACAAGGTCCACTCCTTTTGTATGTGTGTCATGATAGCCAAATATGGCTTTTTCAGGCTCGTGCCTCAGTGTGCATATTTTCCTATGAGACAAACTGAGACAGGAAGATCATTTTATTACAATTTATCAGAATATTCAGACAAAAGGGATTCCTCATTCAAAGAGGGAACCCCGATCCTTAGCTTACATCCCCTTTTATAGTTAACATAACAAAGAAGCCTGAAACAGGAAAGTTGATTGGACAGGATAATAGCATACATGTTTATTAAAATGAGGTCTGAAGGGGAATAAATTGTAAGGAGAAAGGTTGTTTAGGGTTCACAAAAGAGATAAGTCAGACCCCAATTTGTACTAACAAACTTTTCTTATTAGGAGCTGGTCTCCAGCTTGTTTATCAGTTTAGGAATGTTAAAAGCTTGAATATCACTTTAAAAGAAAGAATATAAATCAGATTAAAATACAAAATAACTATGTTAGTTAACAAATTACAAAACCCATGTTATTTGCCCCTCAGTCATGATATCACATATATATATATATACAAAAATGTGGAACTGGCTGGGCGACCTGATGTTGCTTTTGCCATTTTGATGAAAGCAGCAAGATCTGGCAAATAGGTTGCTTTGTTTGGCAGATAGAATACTTATTTCCTCCTTTTCTTTTCTGTCCTGAGATAATTTTAGGCAACAGGGCTCTGGATGCTCTTAACAGAATTTGAAAGAAGTTATTTCCACCTTGGGTAAATACACTTCTCATCTATTTATTAAAACAGACACCTTTTTCCAGGCTTCCATACAAGCTAGGGGAAGATGCCACTGCCTTAATGAATCCAATCATTGCATCAGCGTATCTTTAATGCAACTCTTAAAGAAGCAGCATAATAGTTTTGGGCTCATGTGGAAGCCAGGAAAATAATGAAAGGGCTGTTAGGACTAGCAAAGTGATGCTACTCTTGCAAAGAGTCTAAAGCATTTCTTCCAAATCATTTTCAAAGTTTGCTGCTTTCATGGGCAATGCTTGCCTCAGAGCTTTTTCTCTTATGTATACTTGTCCCTGTCTCACAAAAAAGATCTGCATTTTTTGTGAACTACCTTAGCTCTGTAACATTGTGCCTTTTCAACCTATTCCCCATTCAGAAGAGAAAAGTGTTACGCTTCTTGTCTCTGCTGTAATGGTGTGGTTATGTAAACCTGAAACAGTTTTTCTCTGTCAGAACAATGTTTGTTTTCATGTTTTTAACTGCTCATTTTATTGTGGCTTCTGAGAACCTCAGCACAAACCCTAATAATTTCTGTTTCAAAGTAATAAGGACTCCTTTTTAAGTAGGGCAGTGAATAGCTCTGTGCCAAGTGACTCCCAGTAGTACAACTAGTATATAAGCCTCAACATTAGAGCAAAACCCTGCCAGCAAAATGCACATCATTATCCTCAGGATCACCAAAGCTGTGTGTAGTAGATAGAAGATATATAACTGTCATGGTAGTAGCCCCTGTCCTCAAATAAAGTATTTTTCTTGGTTTTCACAATTTTTCTTTTGTATTAGTTTATAATATAAAATACAAAAACAAATCATAGGAAAAAATAGGGAAGGAAAAGGGGAAGGGAAGAATGTAGAAAATAAGGGAAAAAGAAAGAAAAGTTGTTGACTTCTGACTCCCTTTGGTGCAGTAAAAGATTGTAATATCAAGCCTCAACATTTTACTTTTATATAATAGAATAAACTAGCCATTTCTATATCAACAAATCTATCTAATCGATAAATCCCAGAATCAAAGTTTCATTTTTTTCCCATCTCAAGCACAAAGTCCAGGAGTGGTTTCCAAGTAGAAACAAAAGTAGTTATGTTTTTTTCTTTTATCAAAGCAGTCAATTTAGCCATTTCTGCCAACTCCATCAGCTTTTGCAGCCATTCGTCCATTGTGGATGAAATGTCCTTCCATTTTTATGTATAAAGTAATCTTACTGCTGTTAACATATATAATGTCAAAGTTCCAGATTATTTTCCATGTCTTTTTCCATTAAAAAAAAGTTCCTGATTTTATCTTTATATTCACTTTAAGAATTTTCTGTATTAAAATATGAATCCTACTCCAATATTTCTTTGCTTTATCAAATGTCCACTACAAAATGATAAAAAGTCTCTTCTTTACATTTGCATTTCCAACATTCAAGTTAGATTCAAGTTAGAATTCAGAATCCTTGTATACTCGTTTTTCAAAATTCTCTCTAACCACTGTACTGTACTACACTGCACTACACTACATTCATTATAAAGGAATTAAGGTTTCAGTATGAAATGATTTGTTTTTCATTCCTAACAGTTCAAACAAGAACCATGCTTAGCAGGAAATAAATGCTATTTAAATAATTGAGCCTTATTTCTGAGTAAGTGTGCAGTCTGATGAAATAGCTTTCTCCCACTGCAGAACTGTAATGTGTTCTCAGAAAATGGTAATTGCAGCACTGAAATTAAATTTTTGGAATAGCAAGACAAATCCAGAATGGGAATAAGGAAGGAATTCAGTAATTTTATTAGAAGAGTCAGCCTAGTTGCTACTTTTGAAATTTTATGTATCTTCTTATAGGAGGGGCGGGGGAGGACTTAGTTAATGGGATAGAAATGTGGTAGCAGAGGAATGGGACTGAATAGTGTTGCATTGTTCAACTTCTATTAGGATTGTGCATGTGTGTATTGTATGTGTTTGTGTGTGTGTGTGTGTGTGTGTGTGTGTGAATTGAAGAATGGATGGACAGACTTAGGATTCATGTTGAGGAGTGAAACTGCCTCTTTTTCTTTCCATCCAGAATGGTCATCAATGTGTTGAAGTGCTTCAACAATTAAGAATACCTTCAATATACTTCTGTCTGTTTAAATCGTTTTTCTGCTAAAGTGATTTAAATCACATTTCTACTAAACCAGAAAAAAGCATAAACAGCATTTTGCATCACTGTCGTTTCTCAGCAGTGTCCCCACCCACAGATTTTTTTTTTTACAGTTTTGAGTTGCTGTAAATAAAATAACTTTCTGTCTCTGAGTTTTTGTGTGCAGGCTTATAATGACTTTGATATGGGCTGAGCCCTGTTAGCTCTTGGCTTCCTTTTGTTCCAGGTTCTCCATTCATAGTTTTCATTTTTTTTCCTTTATGCATTATTTCTCAGCACACTTATTCCTTGATCTCATTCTCTTAGGGATTGATTTTGAGTAGGCATCTTTCCTCACTTCTCCTTCCCCTTTCCCTCCCCATTCTTTTCCTATTTACTTTGTACTTTGTATTTTATATTACTTTATAACTCAATAAAATATGTTAACCTGAATAGGCATGAAAGAACATATTTATTTAATGTCACTTACTTGATTCATGAGCCTAGCTTTTGCTTAGTACTTGCAACTGAATAAAGAATAGCTAGATTTTTTTTCAAATGTGAACCATCTGATGTAATCTCTCACCAGATCAATGGGAATCCAATTCATTATACATGATAATTCCATCTCAGGATACTGTTTGTCTTAACAATCATGTACACAATTATATAAAATTGTGTGTTTAGGGAGATCATAGAATCATGGCGTGATATGTTTGGAAGGGATCTTGAAAATGTTCTTGTCCAATGCCTGCCCAGGGAAGGATTTGTTTTGTAGAAAAACTTGGGAAAAAGTAGTGAGAGATATGTAAAAGATGCTGTTGGCTATGATAGCAAAAGTTATGTATGAAAATGAATAGTTAATGAATAGTTTAAAAATGATTCAAATCATCAGTGGAATGAACTAACAATTAAATACAAGTGATACTAATGCCAGCTAGATATGGATAAGTATGGATTTTATGCTGTAAAATTCTATGTAGATGTATTATTTATTGGGGAAAAGAGGGAGAAAAGATAGTAATGGAAATTTGTAAGCATATCTGATTACTGTGATTCTTATATTTATAACTCAATATCAGATTTATCTCTTATAAAAGTAGACAGTTATTTTATATTATCAGAAATCATCTCATGAAACTTTCCAATGTCCAAACCAAAAAAATGGTTTTGTTTTGTTTTTTAGAATTAGGAGTTGTTGAGGCATTCACATTTATTTTTTAAGCTTAATGTGACTCTGACCCTTGCATGCTTATTTATGCACTAATACTGAAGCAATCACTTCCAGCTACATTTAAGCAAATGTATCAATTGATTTTTGTAGTACAAATTCTCCGCTATTTTGAGTCTATCACATTGATATGCAAGGCCAGGTTCTTGACATAGATAAATGTGAAGTGCTTCTCTGAGTCAGGGACTGTGCTCATTAGGAAGTGCTTTAGCTGTCATGTGGTTCAATATAAGATGGATCAGCTAGCAGAATTTTATATTGTATAGTTCTCCAGCAAGTGAAGATTGGCTTGTCCAGCTGGAAGCAAGACATTTGTTATCTTAATACAAGGAAACCCATTCACATGACACTGGGCTGCTTATAATGGATCACCTACAAAAGTACCAGATTGGGGGCATTTGGCCATGAATGCAACTAGTAGAGATAGAATTAGTCTAAGATTGTAGTTCAAAAATGTTCTCTAAGATAACTCTATAGGCATCTTGGTTTTCTGTCTCTCAACTTTAATAATTCTGTAATTTTTACCCGTATTCTCCATATACATATACATACTTTTTGATTTGCCTTTCATTTCAGCCAAATTAAGAGCCGCTGGTACACAAAGCCAATAACGTGACAATGCATGTCACAATAAAGGTTTCAGAAGAAATAAGAATACGTACTATTGCTGATCCAATTGGACCCCAGGCCAAACAAACCATCTCACAAACTACAGCTGATGACTGATTGAATCATATGTAAATCCTGGGATTATCTATTGAAAGCCTTGATTACTTGGCATTAATTGGAAAGAAAACTCATTTTGTGTGACTGATTTACTCCATGGCAGCTGCAGATTAGGAAATAAATAAAAAAGAAGATTGTTTTGCAAAACCTTTCACGGTTTAAGATGGATCTTACAGATCAAATTGCAAAAAGTATTTCTCTCAGAAGCTTCAATCATTTCTATATGCAAAATATAAAAAGTATGCGAGAATGTGAATAGAATAGAATAGAATAGAATAGAATAGAATAGAATAGAATAGAATAGAATAGTATTCTTTATTGGCCAAGTGTGATTGGACACACAAGGAATTTCTTTTTGGTGCATAAAAGACATAAAAGAAAAAAAATACATTCATCAAGAAACATAAGATACAACACTTAATGATAGTCATAGATTACTAATAAGCAATCCAATCATACTAGGAAACAAATAAAACAATATAAATCGTAAAGATACAAGCAACATGGTTATAGTCATAAGTGGGAGGAGATAGCTAATAGGAAGAATGAGAAGAATAATAGTAATACAGTCTTAGTAAATAAGACTGTGTTGTGGGAATTTGTTGTTTAGCAGAGTGATGGCATTCGGGTAAAAACTGTCTTTGTGTCTAGTTGTTCTGGTGTGCAGTGCCCTATAGCGTCGTTTTGAGGGTAGAAGTTGAAACAATTTATGTCCAGGATGCGAGGGGTCTGTAGATATTTTCACAGCCCTCTTTTTGACTCATGCAGTATATAGGTCCTCAATGGAAGGCAGGTTGGTAGCAATTGTTTTTTTCTGCAGTTCTAATTATCCATTGAAGTCTGTGTCTGTCTTGTTTAGTTGCAGAGCCAAACATGCTATCAATGCTTAAATGCTTAGAAGTTCTACTTAATACATATAGAAAATTTTACTAGTTTTATTGTTTAGTCTAGGAATGAAATTAATATTGAAAGATATGTTTCTGCTAAAACTAAAACTCAGGTGAGTTGTCTATTGAAAACATTTTTTTTTAAAATAAAGAGAACCGTGGAATGCATTAGTGTCATAAGACTGTTGTGACTGCATTAGTATCATAAGACGATTATGACTCATTTCTCAAGTACCATGAAAAAGAAGCAGTGGAAAATAATCTAACAGAAAATAATCTTTTCACCACTCTGACTGTAGAACATTTTGTTAGAATAGCCAGTTAGTAAAACATTGCAGTTAGTGCAAGTTAGGTGTCAAACCAATTAAATTTAACACAGCTCACTCTTTCCTTGAATATCCTATGGAAATGAGTATTAAAAAACCTTCCTTTTTATGACCTTGTAATACCTTAACTCGGGGTAGAGTTGGAGCATCTCGATCGAATTGAAGGTTTATGGATGGCAGAGTATAATTAGTAAAAATAAATAAATTCTGTTTTTTTAGTACTACAGATATTTTAGAACATAGAATAATAGAGTTGGAAGGGACCTTGGGGGGGCTTCTAGTCCAACCCCCTGCTCAAACAGAACATCCTATATTATTTCAGGAAAATTATTGTCCACTCTCTTTTTGAAAGCCATCAGTGATGGAGCATCCACAACTTCTGAAAATAAGCTGTTCCACTGATTGATTGCTTTCACCATTAGGAAATTTCTCCATAGTTGTTTCTCTCCTTGGTTAGTTTCCAACCATTGTTTCTCATCTTGTCTGCTATCATGTCACCCCTAGTCCTTTTTTTCAATAGACTAGACATACCCAATTCCTGTAACCGTTTTTCATATGTTTTAGCCTCCAGCTCCCTAATCATTCTAGTTTCTGTTCTATGCACTCTTTCCAGAGTTTCTACATCTTTTTTTATATTGTGGTGATCAAAACTGGATGCAGTATTCCAAGTGTGGTCTTATTAAGACTTTGTAAAAGTGGTACTAGAACTTCACGTGATCCTGATTCTATCGGCTTTTTTTTTTGCTGCTTCTGCACATTGTTTGCCATATTTAAGTGATTCACTTATCCTGTGCCTATACAGTTGGTTTTTCTTGCCTAAGTGTAACACCTTACTTTTATCTATGTTAAATTTCATTTTGCTAGATAGTGCTCAGTGTTCAAGTCTGTCAAGATTTTTCTGTCTTCTGGCATGTTAGGTATTCCTCCCAGCTTAGTGTCATCTGCAAAATTGATGAGTTCCCCTTTTATTCCTCATTTATATAGTTTATGAAGATATTGAAGAGTATTGGGCCCAAAATGGAACCTTGGGGTACCCCACTACTTACTTCCCTCCATGTAGATGTAGTTACATTGAGGACTACATATTGAGTACGATTTGTCAGCCAGTTGGTGGTAGTGTTGTCTATTTCACATTTTTCTAGCTTGCGAGAAGTAGGTTGTGGTCTACTTTATCAAATGCTTTACTGAAATCTAAGTATACTATGTCCACAACATTTCACTGATCCACTGATTTAGTCTCTTGGTTGAAGAATGAAATCAGTTTCATTTGGCATGATCTGTTTTTCACGAACCCATATTGGCTACTGGTTATAACTTTGTTTACTTGTAGGTGTTCGCAGATTTGTTACTTGGTTATCTTTTCCAAGACCTTCCCAGGTATTGATGTCAGATTGATTGGTCTGTAATTTCTTGGATTTGTTCCAAGAACTTGGAACGATATGTTTCAATAGTTCTGAAATCACATCTATCCGTTTCTTCAGAACTCTGGGATGTAATCCATCAGGACCCGATGATTTGAATCAATCTAGAGATAACAGGTGTTCTCTTGCCTTATTTTTGCATATTTTAATTTGCATTCCTAACCTGTCATTTACAGTTCTGCTTTTCGTGAATTGAGTATTGTTTTCTTTTTGCATGAAGACAGATGCAAAGTATGAATTAAGCAGTTCTGTTTTCTTTCTACTGCCTGTTACTTCTTTGCCATCTTCTCCAATTAGTGGACCAATCTTTGACTTTTGCCTTGTTCTTTTTTATTTTGGTGAAAGAAACTGTTTTTATTGTTTTAACATTTGTTGCAAGTCTTACTTTGTTCAAAGCCTTAGCTTTATTGAATTCTAATATGATATGGTCACTTTCCCCTAAAATTCCTACAAATTCAATTCCCTCTATCACTTCTTTGCTGTTGGTAAGAATAAGGTCCAGTATAGCCGCCCCATAGTTGCCCTCTCAATCTTTTGGGTGATGAAGTTGTCAGCTAGGTGAGTCACTAATCTGTTTGATTCCCCACTTGTTGCAGAGTGTCTCCCAGTTGATGTCAGGGTAGTTAAAGTCCCCCATTACTATTGTGGTGTGTTTCCTTAATACATTGGTTAACTACACTGATTTTAAAAGAAATAATCATAATTTATGATAAAAATACCACTACAAATACATTTAAATAAGTAAGTAAACAAACAAACAAGCAAACAAATAAGCACATCCCTTGAATTGCCTGTTTATTATACCTTTCAGATTTCAGGCAAATAAACAGATTCTTTGTTCATATTACAGATAAACAAAATGCTTTTTTTTCTGGCACAATAGAAAATATAATATAAACTGCAACTATACATCAAAGAGAAAATAAAAGCTTTTATGTCATTTTTTGGAAAAAACTGAGTAACTGAGATAGGGGATTGGCAATAACATATGGCATAATTGGGTCAGCTTTCTGGCAGATGAAATAACTAATATATGGAGAAGGAAAGGGAAACATTTATATTTATGTGTTTTAGTTAAACTTATACCTTTTTACATTCCCTGAGACCTATGTTGCTGAGATACTTATGTTCTTATCTATGCAAATTAATTCAAAAGCAACTAGAATAGTGAAATATTTTAAATTCCTTGACAGAAAAAGAAAGAAAAATAGTATTATAGTTGATCAAAAAACCTTTTATCACATTTTTTGGAAATGTTGCCTAAGATATGTTGAGAGACAGATTGTTTGTGGAGTTGTTACTATTTCAAAACATGGTAGTAAATAAGGACTTTATATGAGATAAATATATATGTTAGGTAATTGTTATAGAAATAGTAGTAAATATTTATAAGATTGGCAATTAGCAGAAAAATAAAAGGAATTACTCATTTTGAGTCCATAAACTATGGTCAAAACTTAATAAAAGCTATGAAATACAGAGAGATACTTTAGCTGTATAAAAATGTACTTAACCATAATTTATAGACATTTAATAATCAGAATGCCATTTAATAACTAGGGCATACATGCACTATTTTTTTAAAAAAATGTAACTTCAAAATGAAATTGCTTTGAGATATTTATAAAAATACTTGTTTTTGCAGGGAATGTAAAAATTCTTCAAATACAGGTAGTCCTCAACTTACAACCACAATGGAGCCACAATTTTCTGTTGCTAAGCAAGACAGCTGTTAAGTGAATTGTGAATTATGTGAAAAGGTTGGGGACTGTCATAGGATACACTTTAGGTTATTAAAGAGCCAGTTTGGTGTAATGGTTAAGGCATCAAGTTAGAAACTGGGAAACCAAGAATTCTACTCCCACTTTGAGCACAAAGCCAACTGGTCACCTTGGACTAACACTTTATTATTTTTATTCCATCTTATCTTATTGATTACTAGTATGATCTGAAGCATAACAATTAAGACCCTGACTATCTTGATTCCATCTACAGCTCTGTTTTCAGGCACAAAATAATGAGTTGTATTTTTGTTGATTAGCTTTTAGCGTTCTGAATTGGTATTTGAATATATTTTATATAGCTATAACTATCTTTATATCTATCTGTCTGTCTGTTTATCTTCTGTCTGTCTGTCTGTCTACCTATCATCTTTAAAATAGTGCATTTGAATTTTGTTTTAAATTAAACTTTTTGCCATCAGTTTAAGTACTTTTACTAGAAAACTAAATAATTGTTTTTCTATGGAGATTCTCATCCAGGTTTCCAGAAAGTCCAGTTGCCTCTTGGGGAAAAAAAGCACCTTTGGGATAAATAATTGTTTAAGAACAATACAATAGAAGCAATTTCCTGTTCTGGTCATAAATTATTATTATTATATTGATTCTTTTTTTTTATTGTGGTATACCCTTAAGGTATCAAGGCAGCTTTCATGGATGGATGGATGGATGGATGGATGGATGGATGGATGATAAATAGATAGAGAGATAGCTATAGCTATATAAAATACTGTATATACAGACAGACAGACCAAACAAACTTACGGAGTTAAATTGGAGGATTTTCTGCTTTTAACAGATGGCAGTATTGCTGCTAAGAAAAATCCATGGGTACATGTCTGAAATCACCAGGAATCAAGCTTGTCTTGAAAAAGGCTGAATCTTTCTAAAGTACTGTAGTCATAATACTTTTGAATTCAATGAAATATTAGCCTGAATGTTGCCTAGGCTTTGGAATCATTATCTATGTTACTCCAATTTGTATTCTCATTGTTATTTTCATTTTTCAGGTGTAGCAACCGGACCCAATGTGCAGTGGTTGCTGGCCCAGATGTGTTTCCTGATCCTTGTCCAGGAACTTACAAGTACTTGGAAGTGCAATATGAATGTGTCCCTTACAGTATGTAATATTATTACTATTGTAGTTGCTATTATTGTTAGTGGTTTATTACTGATCTGAATACCAAATTGCTATAATTGTTAGCATTCAATTTTTTTAGGTTATTTCATGCTCACATAAGTGGCTTCTGACAAATTGAGCAATAAAGGTAAAGATTCCCCTTGCACATATGTGCTAGTTGTTCCCGACTCTAGGGGGCAGTGCTCATCTCCATTTCAAAGCCGAAGAGCCAACGCGGTCTGAAGATGTCTCTGTGGTCATGTGGCCGGCATGACTAAACGCCAAAGGCACACGGAACACTATTACCTTCCCACCAATGTGGTCCCTATTTTTCTACTTGCATTTTTTACGTGCTTTCAAACTGCTAGATTGGCAGAAGCTGGGATAAGTAAAGGAAGCTCACCCTGTTACATGGCACTAGGGATTCAAACCACTGAACTACCGACCTTTCTGATCGACAAGCTTAGCGTCCTAGCCACTGAGCCCTAAACTGAGCAATGGTGCATAGTAAAGAAATTGACTAATGTAGAACTGTGGTTCTCAACAGAAAGCCATCTAGTTCCATTTCCCCATCCCCAATATTTTTATTTATTTCACAATAATTATAGCCTTATGAAAAATAAATGGAATCTTTAATTCTGAAGTAGTATACAGGTAGTCCTTGGTTTACGACCGTTTGTATAAAGACAGTCCAAAGTTACTACTCTTACGGCCTGTAATGCACTTCTGACTGTCACAAAATGTTGCACACACCTTGTTTCAGTCACACGATTGCAACTTGGATGTTTGGCAATTGGCTCACATTTATGTGCATTTGCAGTGTCCCACAGTAACCTGATCACAATTTGCTTTTTTTTTATGCTGGTTTCTGACAAAAGCCACCATGGAGGAAAGTTTATTCAAACTAATGACAGCATGTTTTTCTTAATGACCATGTGATTTGCTTAATGACCACAGTGACTCGCTTTATGACTATTTGAAAAATGATCATAAAATTTGATCTGGTCACATGGTGATTCAACATACAACCGCAGTGACTTACAACCAAAATTCCAGTCCCTTGCACATATGTGCTAGTTGTTCCCGACTCTAGGGGGCAGTGCTCATCTCCATTTCAAAGCCGAAGAGCCAACGCGGTCTGAAGATGTCTCCGTGGTCATGTGGCCGGCATGACTAAACGCCAAAGGCACACGGAACAGTCTTATAAACTGAGAACTACCTATATTTCAACATTCCAATTTCTGAAAGAGGACAAGCAAGGAAGATTGTTTCCATATTTTCTTTTGGGATCCACAGATATTTCACTGGTCAATACAGGTAGTCCTAGTTTAGCATCAAAATTGGGATTACACTCTTCCTTCAGCTTTCCTTTGATTTACAGACCTGTGAAGCTCATAAATGTGAGGTCTGGTCACAGAGTTTCTTTTTCCTCATTGTCCTTGTTGCTAAAAGAGGCAGTTGCTAAGTGTGGACTACCTGTATTGAAAATTAGTTGAGAGGCAAAAATAAAATGTTGGTCTGTTCCAGCACTCTTTTTCTTATATAAAGAGATGGGAACTTCTGCAGTACTTAGCATGAATTTGTAGTTTAATTATTGCCTGTAGTTTAATTATTGATTAATTATTGTAGTTTAATTATTGATTAATTATTAACAAAATCTATATTTTTGTTGTGACATGTATGAAAATATCATTTCTGCATTGCTCTTCTGTAATTACTCTTAGAACAATCCTTCCATATCTTCTTTCAGTGTAAAACAATTTCAAACATTAGTGTTTGAACAACTTTGCATTTACTCCTTCACAATTGTAGGATTTTGATACTTGATAACTGGCTTTCAGTTTATAATGTATTCTTCATCTATCTAATAATATTTGAGAATATTTCTTAAAATGAAATGTTTCTTAAATGGGTAATATCTGAAACATTTTTAGGCTGCAGTCTTATACACATCCACCTGCAAATAAGCCTCACTGATTTTATAGATTTTATTTCTAAACAAATAGCAGATGTGTATAGGATTAACTTGTTAGAAGAACAATGCCATTGCTAGAAGAAAAAGTATTTGAAGATTCTCAGAGTAGAGTCATTTTGGGGGAAAGGAAAGTGTTTGAAGGTTAATTAATGAACGAAGGGAGCAGATCTGAGTTGGAAACTGAATGAATACATATGTAAATTGAGTTGTGGTCATGCCCATTTTACTACTAAAAGAAATTGCATCATTCCCACAATAAACAGTACCCACTATATATATGGTCGGTCTATCTGTCTATCTCAATTTATACTGAGCCATTTGACCAACAGGGTTTGCAAAGGAGCTAATAAGGCCTTTTAAAATGGTTTAAGTATTGTTTTACAAAAAGTTCAAATCAATTTAATTCAGTTCAAATACTGGATAACACACTAAATTGCATCCACTTAAAATGTCCTGTCCAAATAAATTCATCTTTATTAATAAATTCATCTTTATTAATACGATAACCAACATTACACAACATTCAGAGGCAAATATGGGTTCTGATTGATTCAACTACCCAGCCTCATTTTAATTTAATCTGATATTTTGTACAAATCTAAGGTCTTGAGCATCTTTCCTCAAGGCAGAATAGTGGGGAGTTAGATTCTTATTCCGTAGTTTAGGAATAATGAAAGAAAATGTTCTCTTCTGTATATCAACAAACATATTTGTGCTGTGTTGTTCCTCCAAAGGTAAAGCTATATTTAAGAAGATTTCTTTTGCTGAAGTTACTATAAGAAATTTGTACTAAAATTCCGGTCCTCGGTTGGTTAGACAAGGAATCATCTAGTGCAGTGGTCGGCAAACCACGGCTCGCGAGCCACATGCGGCTCTTTGGCTCCTTGAGTGTGGCTCTTCCACTCTCGTGATGCCCTGGCCAGCTGTGGCTGAGCTGGGAGCGTGCGCGCGCACAGGGAGACCCTCCTCAAGCGAACGCCAAAGCTCAGGAAAGGTGCGCACAGGGTGGGCAGTGGCTTGCTTAAGGAGGGTCTCCCCAAGTGTACGCATGCTTCCAGCGCAGCCACAGCCAGCCAGGGCATCACAAGAGTGGGAGGAGAAGGAGAGTGCAGGAGAGAAGCTGCCCTGTACCTACCTTCGCGCCACATTTGCACGTAAGGCAGCCTTTGCTTCCTGCTGCTTCAGGCTGGAGTTCGCACCCTCCACACTCAGCCAAAGAGTTGCTGGGGGTGGGGGATGAAACAGTAAGGCGATGGCTGGAGCATTAGTGCAGGAAAGAAGCCCCATCCTGTTAAGACCCTCCTAATCGAGCAGCCACTCACCCCGCAGGTGCCTTTGCTGTGCTTTGGTGCTCGTTTGGGGAGGGTCTCCCCACCCATGCACACGCTCCTGGCTCAGCCACAGCCATCCAGGACATCACAAGAGGAGGGGGAGGAGGAGGACGGTCACCCAAAGGGAGGGGGAAAGACAGAGAGAGAGAGAGATGGGGGGAGAGAGAGAGAGAGACATAGAGACACATACAGAGTGATACATAGAGAGGGGTGGAAGAGGGGGAGACAGACAGAATGGTTTTGTGGCTGGGTAGGCATGGCTAGGGGGGTCATGCGACTGGGTGAGTGAGTGACATTGAGTTGGCCACGCCCAGCCAGGTTTTGTGGTTCCGGTGTGTTTTTTTTCTGTGGGAAACGGGTCCAAGTGGCTCTTTGAGTGTTTAAGTTTGCCAACCCCTGAACTAGTGCTTTAAAGATTAGAACTAAAATCTTCAACTGTATTGTATATATGAAGCACTGGAGATCAGTATAGGTTTTTCAACTCAATGGTACTAGCTAAAGAGAGAGTCACTTTGGTGACAAACAGATTGGTATCCTAGATCAATTTATGGCCTTGAGTTCCTTGTTTGTTGCCATGGTAACTAAGAATCTATTCCTTTCTTCTTTACACTGCTTGCTGCCAACCCTGAAATAACAACCCCACAAAAATTAAAAAGGCAACCACCACTACCATCCCTCTCAAATACAGTAACCTCCTATTGTTCAGGGTATTTAAATACTGTGATCTTTTCACCTTCAAATGATTGATCATAAATAACTAAAACAATCTGTTCTCTTCTTGAACAACAGAATACTGTATTGGGAAAGATAGGATTTCACTCATCATGTCTGTTTCTTAAAAAGAAAAAATATTTTTTAATGATTGTTTGCTCTTAAGGAGGCAATTAATTGTCTTTAAAAGTTTCTAGAGAAGTAACTTGCTAGATGCCAACTTTTTCCTTATGTCTACTCTGGCAGTATCATAACAGGATATAACAGCAACTTCCAGAGCATCACAAGATTGTAGAATGATTCATTTTCACACTTGACATAGCCTTCCACAGTCTGTAGTACCCCACAAAACAGCCAGTTTTTGCACATCCAAAAATGTCACAGAACTGTCATGAGAAAGATAAATACCAAACGCAGTAGATTTGAGGGGATAAGTTAAGATCTCCTGCTCAGTGGTGGGTTGCTACCGGTTCACCCCGGACTGGGTGAACCGATATGGCAGCGGTGGGAGGCTCCACCCACCCACCTGGACATCTCTGTGCATGTGCAGAAGCATTGCGCGTGCACCCACGAGCAAACCGGTAGCAGCCGAAATTGAAACCCACTACTGCTCCTGCTAGGCCTCTTCTTCCAAGGGATCCCAAAAACATATTTGTTATGTTGGATTATCAGCAGTCACACTAAATGCCCTGACAAACCATACACTGTCTGAATAGGGAGATCTTAGGCCTTGTATTGTGGACTTTTATTTTTTATTTTGTTTATCAAATTTAGAAACCACCCATCTCCCTTAAACTGTCCCTTTGACTCAGGAATAGGCAAATTGAAAGAGCTTTGAATCTTGAGAGCTCAGAGACTAGAAATACAGAACGCTAGAGATCTTCAAAGCACTTATCCTATGTGAAACCTGAGCAGTTTGGGAAGTTGCTATGCTTTGAATTGCTGGCTCTTCTATGCAAATAAATGAGGTCTACTTTTTACCTGTTATGCTTTTGTATAAATGGAATCATTTATAGCAACATCGTTTGGGATAGAAAAAAATTAATTTCTTTACATGAAGATCAATTTATCAGATGCTTTAGAATAAGGGACCCCAACCCCCGGCTGTGGCCCATTGGGAACCGGGCCATGCAAGCAGCGGGTGAGCAGATGAGCATGCGAAACTCCATTTGTGCCAGCAGCAGGCATGCATGCTCGGACATGAAGTTGCGCAAATGAAATTTCATGCCACGCACTTGCCACTTGCACAAAACTTTCCCCTCGCCACCATTGCTGCTTCTGCTGCTGCCACCAGCCAGTCCACAGAATGTCCACAGAAAGATTGGGGACCGCTGCTTTAGAATAATATTGTGCTCTACCAAAGCTAGGATGTTGTCATAGGAAGCATTTCAATTTCCTAGGGGGACACTGATCTTGTTCAGGTGTTATGTTTCCATGAGGGATGTCTAGAAACCAGGAATGTTCATGGGACAAATGATGTTTCAGGATGGCAAACAGAGCATTAAGATGTAAGCCACATACATTTTGAATGTGCATGCATGTACAGAAAGGACAGGGCTTATACTGCAGTGTTGCATCCCCCAAAACTGCCCCTTTTTCTACTCCCTGGAGTTGATCCTGGAAAATACAGCTGATCATGTACAGATAAATCATAATCTTAGCAAACGTTTCCATCTAGAACCTACTTATTTCACTGTAGACATGGAAGCTGGCTTTTCAGTGAAGTTACCAGTGCAACTTCATTCTGTCCCTCATATGTTGAATTTTATCCAGAGAGTAAAAGGCCTAACAGCTACTGTTTTTTGTGTCAGTAGTTATAAATGAAATGAGGAGTTACGAATATAGTTTTCAATGCAAAACAGAAGAACTAGAATTCATCAGTAGAGTTAGCCTCATTTCTGATGTGCTGTGCGGAATGGAATAACTCACTATGGTCAACTCACTGCAACCAACCTAGTACAGCCATTTAGCTGTGGTCAAGTCGCCACAGGACAATTCACCTTGAGACAACTCCATACAGAATAACTCAAAACAATAAATGTTATCTGCCAGTCTTTCTTCAATATTATTTCCATTGACAAAAATTGAAATAATGTTGAAGAAACAGTGGCATACAACATCTGTTGCATTGAGTTATCCCATGTGGATTGTCCTGTGGCGAGTTGGCTGCAGCAAGTTTTCCCATGGCGAACTGGTCATGCTGAGTTCGCCAGGATGAGATGGCCATGGCAAGATGGCCACGACGTGTTGGCCACAGCAAGCTGTCCTAGATCCTGCTGAATATGTATCAAAATATAGTTTTCATAAGTCATCTGGTACAATAATATGTCATGTTTTATAATCTTTTAAATTGTTAAATATTTCAAACCTGTTTTGTACTTATTTTCTCCGCTGCCAGTAACCAAAATTTTGTCACTTTTTTCATAGCGAAACAGATTTTTTTTCAGTCTTTGCCTTCAATCCACGGAACAACTGTGTTTGTTTGCATTTCTCCTCTCCTTTACCCATTTTCTTCTCAGAACAATCATTGTTTATATTAGCTGAAATCTATGTTATTCCCTTGAGAAATCTGTTAGCATTTGTAAAGAATATCTTTTTAATGCCATTCTTCGCTTTCTCCTTCACAGGTCCCTGGAATCAGAAACTGTTTCTGATTCTCACCTAAGAAACTGCATGTGCAAATTGATTTTTTGTGCATAGCTTTACTCAAGACACTGATCTTTGTAAATCTATATAATGTTTTATTTTTAAAGAAATGTCTCCTGATTCATCTTTAAATCAAAGTTCATCTGTTTGCCAAGGTCTATTGTGATAACATGGAAGAAGAATAGGGAGCTAATACTGGAATGAAATGGAAAAAATAAGGATATTTTTGTTAAAAGAATAGTGTTTAGTTGCCACTTAGAAAGACATTAAAAGAGTTCATACTTTCATAGACTTTCATTTTGAAATGTATTTCTGAAGCAAACAAATACAACCAATGGCATAATGTATGAACTAGATCATGCTTAAAACATTAAAAATGGAGAATGGAATATGAAATATATTCACATATAAATATATTCACATACATACATATGACATAAACATAGCATATACATATAATCATTTGCACCACTATTATTCACTATACTTTATCTTTCAATTTTTACAAATCATTCTTAGTTCCATCATGACTGTACATCAATTCATATATTGCATTTTTTTCTTTAAATTTCCCAATTCTATCAAACCATGACTTCCTCGATCTTCCCCTTCCCCTTCCCCTAGACCAGGGATGTCAAATTTGCATCGTCACATTGTCATCACATGACGTTCGTGACTTTTTTCCCCTTTGCTAAAACGGGGGTGGGGTGGCCAGCAAGTGATGCATCTGGCCCGCAAGCTGCAAGTTGACACCCCTGCCCTAGATTCATTTACTACTTCTCCTGCAGTATTATTTATTTTGCTGGTGGAGTCTCATTTTTACTCTCACAATCTCAATATACTTCTTTCATACTAGTCACTCACCTACGTGTTCAGTCCACATTCATAAACACAGATTAATCTCCAAACTTTTTCTTGGGTTCTCACCAAGACTTAAGTAACCCTTTCCTGTTTACTTCTCCTGTCATACTCAGTTTTCACTTCCATACAACAAGTAGGCAGAAGCACGTTCTTATGCACAGCCATTTTCATTTCTTTCAGTGAACAATCAATCTTCAAAACAAATCACCCATTGCCTTTCTTATCAATATTTGCACTTCAGAAAATTTCTCTATCCACTTTCCCGTATTTAGTAAACTTTCTACCAAGGTACACAGATTCATCTTATTTGCTCTAGTTTCCCACCATTTATGTATTTCTTACAGTCATTCACTTAATTTTCCACCCATCTCCTAGAGTGTTTCTTGTGAACTTGTGGCTGTGACCTTTCTTGTCTGAGTACACTTTTTCTCAGTGGATGACTGCCCAATCGGATTATGTAGGATTTATCCAGATGCTTATGAAACATTGAGTAACCTTGCAGTGCGACTAGTACTAATTAAAGCTGATTAAATGTCAACACTATTTTGATCATTGTATGGAAGGCAAGAGGAACAAGAACTGCTTAGAGAGCTTATTGCTTAAGCCTAACAGCTTAGCCAGAAGCTGAAATGTTCAAACCTTCTTGGAATGATGGAAGACCAAGATTGAGCCTTGGATCTTCTGTATGCTTGTGATCCACTTCTAAACCACGACAAGGGTCCTAGCTAACTTCCCATGGAAAACAGTAAATGGGACCCTTTTTATCATATAGAAAAGCAAAATTCCATAAGATGTTTCCACTTGCTTGTTCATTAAACCCCAAAGAAAAATCTATTTACATTCACTTTTAAAATCTATTAAATCAGAATATATATGTAATCCCAATATTTTCTAGCATTCTTGCATGTCCACCAAAAATTAAAAGTATACCCTCCATTTGATTACATTTCCAACAAATATTTGAAATTCCCTTGTATGTTTTTGACAGCTTATCTAGCATCATATACTAGCAACTCATCTATTTAAACACACACACACACACATATATATATATATATATATATATATATATATATATATATATATATATAATTTTTAAATATTATAATTAAATATAAATTTCAACCCTTTCTTTCGTATACTCTATCATTGATACAACTATATTATATCCAAAATGTTTTACCCATTTTATCATACAGTTTTTAACTTGCTCATTGTCTGTATCCATTTTCAATAAAGGTTTGTACATTTTAGCAATAATATATGATCATACTTTGTACACAATTCCACATTAAATTCAGTTTTACCATTTTCAGATTCATAATTTTTCTTATCAACCTTAAAACTTTCTGTTAACTCATCATAGAGAAGCCAATGGAGTGTAAAGCCTTCCAACTCTTACCTTTTTTCTTGTTTTAAATTTAAATTCTCCTTGGGAAAAGTTTAGCAGATCAGCATATGTTAACTATTTTTGCTTAAATATCATTTCGCTTCTCATATAAGCTTCTTGGGATGAAAACCATAAAGGGATTAATACTACCATATTAGAATGTTTCTGAAGAGAAGTCCACCACTTCTCTAGATAAGTGGTCTCCCTATTTGATCAGTGTGTACTCCCTTTTACCTTGAGATTCATTTTTCCTATTACCTGTGATGAAATATACCTACAAAATTTATCTGAATTCATTCAAACCCACTTTTTGAAGTCCAAAATATGCTTCTATATTGCATTCAGCTTTCTGTTAAAGTAAAAACTCCAGTCTTAAATGTTAATTTTGTCCTAATGTTCCAGCTAGTCCACTTTCATTTCCTTGACTACCTTTTCCCTATTGATTTGTAACAAGTCAAAATAGTTGAGCCTCTTTTGGCTTACTTTGTCCTCCAAAGGATAAAATTGCTCCAATCATCTAAGAAATCACTGGAAGGATTGTCTGAGCAGAATGTGTCTTCCAGCAGATGTCAAAGTAATTACCATCATTACTAATTATGCCTGTTCACAATATCTGCATTGCTTTAGGACGGCATCATCCACATTTTTTTTTTGATTGGGTAAGCATTTTTTAAAATTTGATTATTTTTACATTGTTTATTTTCCTCCATAAAATTACAAAACTAGTTTAAAATGATTTTTCTTTATTTTTATATATATATGCCTCCTCTTCTTACAAAAATAATGAGCCATTAGACAGTGAGATGGGTGGCATATAAATTAAATAAATAAGAATTTGGATGGATGCTTGATTATTGATTATGTGCCATTACATCAGTGTTGATTCTGATGCGTAGATTGCTTAAATCTGACCAATGCTTCTTTGTTGGAAACAACCATCTGATTTCTTTAAATTTGCTGGCATATTTGGTTAGAAACTTTCTAAGTTTCTTCTTCTGTTGCTTGCCATATTTCTGTATATATTCCATCAATTCCTGTAGCCTTCTGATTTACTAATGACTGGAGTGCTGATTTAGCACAATCTTTTATTGCTTAGAGCTACTTATAAATAGGGGGTATTTTCTAAGACATCTTAGATGTCAACATCTCTGTACAGAATTACAGTACACAGTTAACATGATGGCCAATTTATTGAAAGTGATTAATCTGTGTACCAATACCAAAGAAAGGACAGATTATGCAAAATATTGTACAATATCCTTAATTTGATAAACTAGCAAAATACTAGGATTGGTTTAGGATCATCCAATACAGATTAGAGCCAGTGGTCGGTTTCTACCAGTTTGCCCCAGTTTGGGCGAACCGGGAGTGGCAGGGGCAGGAGGCTCCGCTCACCCGCCCAGATGTCATCACGGACACTGCGCATGCGCAGAAGATTCTGTACATGCGCAGAAGTGCCATGCGCGAGCAAAGCTCTCTTGCGCACTTACAGTCCCGAACCTGTAGTGAAGGTAAGTGGAACCCACTACTGATTAGAGCCTTACATGAAAAGGGAGCTGTCCGATGTTGAAGCTGGCTTTAGAAAAGACAAAAGAACAAGACATTGTAGATGGAGCAGACCAGGAAATGAATTCCCAGGAAGACTAAAACCATTTTTATTGAGATTAGCTATCATAGCAGAATCTTACAAGGCTTACTTTGCCTCCTCTTACTTCCTACAATTCAGTGAATTAGGGATTGTAGGAGATGAACAGGCTGAGCTAGAAGACAAGTCAAATGCATCCTCAGTCTGGAGTCTCTAGACCCCTGAAAGAGATCTAAGTCCAGCCTTCTTTGAAGTTCATTGGCTCTTATCTGGAACAATTTGCATTGACCAACAGTAGATCAGATTCTTGTGAATAGGTTCAATGGAATAAACATGCAGTGCTTTTGAACTCTGTCCTGGCTTCTTGGTTTCTTGTGCCTGACAGGAAGGAATCTATTTCTGAAAGTTATTTTGCTGGACTTAAAAGATACTTCAGTTCCTTTTGCCTAGGTAACAACTCATTCTTGTCTCTGATAAGGACATCTGTCATACTCTACCTGCTGATACATTCTAGATTAGTTTAAAAAATACAAAAAAGAAATCAGCATGTGTTTAACATAAACATTTGATTTGATTTGAAATCAGTATATGCTTCACTGATTATAGAAAGACCTTCAGTTCTGTCAAGCTGTGAAATGTCCTTAGGAAAAGAGGGATTCCATTTCTTCATAAGGACAGGAGATTGCATTCATTACAAAACATGGCAAAACAGACTGGCTCAAAGTCAACAAAGTGAGACAAGTTGAGGTAATCCTCAATTTATGACCAGTCACTCTGGGCAAGTTAAAACATAAAAGCAAACATCAAAATACTAAATTGTAAAGTAAACAAAAAGATAAATAGTTAAATGCCAGAATGCAATGGGGTGGGTAGAAACTACTTCCTAGTGCACTAACCACCTTTAGTGTGGAATGCCCCATCACGTCCCAAGACAATCAACAGAACCAGGTTTTGAGGTTCTTACAGAAGGCCAGGAGGGTGAGGGTGAGGATGGATCACATCTTGAGAGGCATGATGTTCCAAAGAATGGGAGCCACAGCAGAAAAATTCCTTCTCCTGAACCCACTGAAATTCCTTGATTGGCAGGTCTGCAGTATCTCCCTTCAGCTGGAATGAGGACAGTGGTGGGATTCAGCCAGTTCGCACCCCTTCGGGAGAACCGGTTGTTAACTTTCTGAGCAGTTTGGCAAACTGGTTGTTGGAAGAAATCATTAGGGCAGAGAACGGTTGTTAAATTACTTGAATCCCACCACTGAATGAGGGGGACAGAATCTCATGAGGTGTGATGGTTTAAGAGGCCTTAAAAGTCATAACCAACATCATGAGTTGGACCCATAAGTGTTCTTCCATCATTGCTGTTTCTTATTCTTCCTTCTTTAAACTCTGCATTGTTTGTATTTTTGCTTTTGCTTTTGTGTTTTGACCATTGTGTTTATTTGTTTATTAATTTATTAATATAGCTGCTTATCCCACAATTGCAACTAATTCTGAAGTCTTCTCATTCAATTTCATCAAGATTCATCCAGACAACAGCTAATTTCTTCAGTAACTACGTATGATCCAATTCATTTGGCCTCAGAAATAGGTTTTCACTGACCATATTTATTTAACATTTCAGTCATGCCTCTTCATCATTCATCCTACTTTTTACAATTTCCTGTCAGATCACCTAACTTTGTGTTAGAAAAGACTGAACTAAAATAGTTGAATAACACTTTTTTTCTTGTTACTTTTTAGCATTTTGCCACTTCCCTTTGCAACTGGTATATTGATTCTTTTCTGGTTTTTTTCTTTTTATTGTTCTTAATGTTTTTCAAAAACAAACTGCAATTCATTCTGCGATTTATCTTTCTTGCCACTGTTGCTCCAGTTCCACAATATATTTTCATATTAATCCTTGTTGATCTAGCCCTCTTTCTATTTCCTATATATGTCTTTTTTTTTTCAGATCTTCTTTTCTGGTATAGCTACATTGGTCTCTCCTGTTTCTCTCCATTTTTTCCCCAAATTAAAAGACTCCAAACCATTTTGAACTTCATTTTCTATTAGCTTCTCATCAAGATTCTGATTCTTTTTTCTTCAAAATACATTTTTAAATTACACTTAGCTTTAGCTTCTCTTAAACTTAATAATTTCAGAATTAAATGATCACTTCTTACTACTTTTGCTTCCTCAATTAATTATACTTTATTGAGTAGAATCAAATCAGGGATCCTTTGCTTCTTACTTCAATCTCTGGAGCAGAAAGATAAGCCACACATTTCCTTGAAGGACCTTACTTGTCAGAACTTTTCTCCCCTCAAATATTGGAGCAACTGAGCTCTCTCAGCCATTTCTCCATATATATATTTGAGATTTTCAATTTGCTTTAAGAAGCAATAATTTGCATCTTGGTTGAGCAAATCATGGTGGATTCTAACAAAGTCATTGCTTTTATTTATTCTAGTTTAACCCAGAGTCTTTTTACAGTATAACCAAATAAATTCACTGGATTTCTGAGCAGAAGTGTAACTGTTCCCTAACTTTTGTTTCTATTCCTTTTGAATAAAATATAGCCTTTAGTCACTAATAGAGACATTCCACAGGCCTGCTAAAGCGTATTTCCCTTCTTACAATGTTCAGCTGATTTCTATTTATTTTTTATTATTTCTGAACAATAATAAATTATCTCTGTTTCTCTCACTAAGGACAAATTCCTCATGTCTCAAATCACAAGACAATATTGATTATAGATGGTATTTGTAGTAACTCAAGGAATTCCTATTGTTTCATATTGTCTGCCCTGTTTCTAATAATAATAATTTTCCCTGCAAGAAAACAATTAAATTATTTTTTAAAAATTCACTTACAAGAGGCAAAACTCTACAGCAGTGGTTCTCAACCTTCCTAATGCCGCGACCCTTTAATACAGTTCCTCATGTTGTGGTGACCCCCAACCAGGGGTGGGTTCTAAATTTTTTTACTACCGGTTCTGTGGGCGTGGCTTATTTTGTGGGCGTGGCTAGCTGGTCATGTGACCAGGTGGCCATGGCTATGTGTATAGGGACTACTCAGAGGGCTGAAAAAAGTCATTTCTGACAGGTCCTCGCACTTTTGACTGGTTCTCACACTTATGACCATCCTCACATTTATGCCCATGCAGCATTCTTAACAACTATGTCATCATTTCACAACTGCTTCTTTTTACCATGGTGATAAGATAGGGCAAAAACGTAAAATGTGAGGACAGTCGTAAGTTCGAGGACTGGTCAAAAGTGTGAGGACCAGTCAGAAATAACTTTTTCAGCCCTCTGAGTAGTCCATATGCATAAAAGGATACAGCAATAGAGAGGGATGAAGGAAGGGAAGGGAAATTAGAGTAGGAGTGAGGGTAAGAGAGGGAGGAAGAGAGGAGGAGAAGGAGAAAGGAAGAGGAAGTAGGGAGGAGAAGAAGAGGGGGAGGAAGAGAAAGTAAGAAGGAAAGAAAAGAGAGAGATGGTAGGTTTGAGGAGAAAGATTGCTGTACAATAAAAAAGATGAAAGGGAAGAAAGCCAACCCCAAACAAATATAAAGATATTAAGATTAAGAATGAATTGTTAAACTTTAAAGAATAAAAGAGAACAAATATGAATAAATAACAATAATTAGAAACACACATACAAACATACAATGTATTTTCTTTGAACAGAGTATTTGGCCAGTTCACAAATTTAAACAGTGTTTAGTCATTTCAATTAAATTTACAATTTCTGTATTTCCTTTTTGCCATATTTATTCCTCATCTATTTTTGTAAAAAACCAATATTACCCTTCATCCTCATCTCTAATCTTAATCAAATTCAGTTTTTCCCTTCTATTCTATATTATACCCCTTCCCATTGTCATCTATTTTTATATCCATCCTCACATTGGTTAATTATGTAATATTACAGTTGTTTAATATAAATTCAACATTTTAATATAAATCAATTAGTTATATAACTACCTTTTTTGTATATTAATCAATATGAACATGAATATTCCAATTATTTCCATGCAATCCAATTTCTTACAAATCAATTAATTATATTTACCAATAATAATAAACCAAATAATTTTCCCCATATATTCCTCCAAACCACAACTTAACCATTTCTGCTTTCAACACAATATACAATTGACTTCCGGTTTGCTTCTTGCCGCCGCCAGCCGATCCCTTGGGATCGCCGCCCCATTGCCTGTAAAGGGCCGCCTTTACATCTGAAAGGCGGCTCGAAAAAACTCCATTTTCATGTGGAAATGGAGAGAGAGCCGGCGGGGGCAGGTAGAGCTCTCTGCCTAGCCCCAAAAGTTTTTTTTTTACTTTTGGGGACGAAGCAGATGAGGCTCCCTATTTCCCTCGCCGTCGCTCCGGGCTTTGGGAGACCTCTGCTTATGCAGAGCTAGGCGACAAGATCAAGCCTACAAAAATTAACAGAACAATTAAAAAGGATATGAGCTGGACCTGTGACCCTGAATCGCAAGTATTTCATTTATTTTATAACAATTATTGAAGAAGGAAAAGGAAAAGGAGAAAAAGAATTTTTAAAAATGGCGACAGCCGAGGCTTGAGAAGGGGCTGAAAGGGAGAGTCCTTCCGTTTTCTATTAAGATACAAAGTAGCGGAATAAATACTTCTGGCTACAATTGAAGATAAAGCTCTACTTTTGTGTTTTGTTCTTCCTGGAGATCTGATATTGATCTTGGTTGGAAAGAAGCTTTTTTTTTTCTTTTTTGCCTCTCTTTTCTTTTTTTTAAAAGAGTTTGTCTGTGTGGAAATATGGCATTAAAGCTTGCAAAGCCGGACAAACAAGCAGTGGGGGGGGATTCCCCCATTAATAAATTACGTGAACAAGTTCTAAATCTCCAGTCTCAGAAAACTGATTTTAATATAATTCAATTTCTTTTGGAGGAGATTGTAAGAAGGGATGAGATTGTGAATCAGAACCTTGAAAAATTTAAGCAGGAAATTAAAGAATTAGTGCAATCAAAGTTTGATTTTTTGGACCGAAAGATTATAAAAATGGCTAATGGTTTTGCAGAATTTATGATTAAGTTGGATGCAAATACTAACTTATTAGAGTCTAAAGTGGAAGAAATTGAGGACAATTTGGATAATAGAATACAAAAAATTGAAAATGATTTGACAAACACTCAAGACAATAGCTCAAAAGAAAAACCTAAAATGGAGGCTGATCAAAAGACTTGTAATGCAGAAAACATACAACAACGGATTGAAAGAGAAGTTTTAATGATGCAACATAATTTTACTGAATATGCGATTAGACTCAGAGGACTGCAGGAAAATGACAGAGATGATTTAAGGAAAATATCTTCTGAAATTCTGGCTGGGATCTTAAAGGTTCAACCTGAGGAAGTATTTTGTAGGATTGACAGAGTTTATAGAATAAATTCCTGGATTGCAAAGCAAAGGCAATTGCCTAGAGATGTGGTGATTTATTTTACAGATAAAGATATAAGAAATAATATTGTGCAAAATTCTTTTAATTCTACTTTGCAATTGTTTGGAAGAAAGATTTGGATTTACAAAGAGCTCCCGCCTAAGATGTTATTGGAAAGGAAGAAATTTGGTTTTCTGGTGACTGAGTTAAAAAAAAGAAATATTTTATTCAGGTGGGACGCTCCAGCTGGTATAATATTGAGATATCAAGGAGAAAGATACCAACTAAATACTGTTGAAAAAGCGGAAGAATTTTATCAAAAATTTTTGAAAATGAACTTAACATCTCTAGGCACAATACAGGATAAGCAGAAGGAATTGGAAATAAAGGGAAAACATCGAATTATAGAGGCTGCTGTGGACAAACTGCCTTTGGATTCTTTAGACACCTCAGCTGGATTATCTATAAATATGAGAGAAGTGGCATCGGACTCTAACGTGATGATTCATCAAGTCACAGACAAGTATGGAAACCAATTAGCTGATACACAATTGATAAAAAAGAAATATGAGACACGAAAGCAAAACCAACAAGATCAAGTTATAAAGCAGAATGAAAATCGATCAGTTGATATACAACTTATAGAAAGGAAACCAGGATGGAGATCAAACCCACAAAAAGAAAAGAAAAAAAGAAATAGGTCTCACAAAAATAGAAATTTCTAAATTAAGCAACAGTGAAGCCAGTTATTTTAAAAAAATGAATGAATATATGAAAAGATAGTGGAGGCGAAGTATTGGTTAATATTATCCTGAGGAGAGTGACAGACCTCTGCAATGCCGTAATTTTGGGATGTGAAAAGAGCCTTAATTTGTTGGATTTGAATTATCTATTTTGGACTTCTTTCTTTTATTGATAAATATATTATATTCATCTTGAGCTATAAGGCAAGAGAGCTACGCTGGGGCACGCAGAAGATCTGGTTGTTACCCATTAGGATGATGGGAATTAATAATCCTGATGAAAGCCACAATTACAATTATATGGAATATAATCATAATGTCACTCGGGTGGTTGTTTTTTTCTTTTATATATATATATATGAGGATATTCATTACTGATGGGGGCAGATGATGACTGAGGATTTTGAACAAACTGTTGCACCAGGATGCTATGTTACCCTAATATGGATGATGGACTCAACAATCCAGTGGAAAGACATCAAAGAAGATATTATATGGATTATAAATTTAAAGTCATTGACTTTCTTTTATATAACGGAATGAATATGTGTGTGTGTGTGTGTGTGTGTGTGTGTGTGTATTAGCAGAGTGGGCAGTGGATTAAAGATATTAAGAATTGTTGTGAATAGCAATTTTGCAGGAAAGTGGGTGGAAATAGGTTAGTTTACTGATTGTTTAGTTTAAGAAAAGGGATGTTTAAGTGATATATTTAGGGGAGTGGAGCAAATGGATAGAGTTGAATAAATGTTAAATTAGGATTTATGGGGTAGGCTGCTTTGAAATGTTATATTAATATACACAAAAGATTAAATGTTAGAGTAGGATTTATTATATAGTTTTAAAGTGGAAGGTTGTTTTGAAATGTTGTATTAATATACAGATATAAATATGGAGGAGGAGAAAAAGGGCAGAATATTGTTAAATTGGGAGTTACAATAATATTACAAGTTATAAATTAGAAGTTATACAATGTTACAATAGAATGTTATTTTGAAATGTATGGTAAAAGGGGGAAGTAACAATATTAATAATACTATTAGCAAGTAAGGGTCAGTACTTAGAGGAGGGAGTAAGGGGATGGTAAAATATTATATAATCTGTTATGAATTAGGTCTTTGTTGTGAAGAAGTCACAGGAGGGGATGGGTGGTGAGGGGGGCTTAGGGTGGAGGGGGGGAGAAAAATGGGGGGAAAATTTGTATTCAAAAACTTTTTCAATAAAAACACAATATACAATTAATAGTATCTCAATTATTACAATTCCCTAGTTAAATAGAGCTTTTTTTCTTTTGTGTTTTAAAATCTTGAACTCTCCTCTTTTTCCCTAAATTTCCCATTGTTTGCACCTACCTTTTTTGGTGAGGAAAAAGAAAAGAAATCTGCCTGCCTAATTTTCCAACGTTGCAGCAACAGCAAAGCCAACAGCCTGCTTTAGTTTCAGTTTCATTTTTCAGCATAGCTAGGGGAAAAAAAATCTGCTCCAGCAAGCAGCAGAGCCCTGAGCAAAACAGCTGAGAGCAAATCAGCTGAGAGTCGGGAGCCAATCTAATTAAGAGCTAATTAGCCTATGCTGAAGCTCCGCGGGCCAATAAAATTACAAAATAACACCGAACCATTTGTTAAATTGCTGGCTTGCCTGCCCCTCGCCCACCACTATTTATTGACAATAAATAGTGGTGCGGAGGGGTGGGGCAAGCCACCAATTTAACAAACGGTTCGGCCGAACCCCTAGAACTGGCAGAATCCCACCACTGGCTATAAGGCGGCCCTTTGAAGCCCCGCGGCAAGAATTTAAACAGTTTTTTTTCCTCTAGCCATCAGCTGGGACTCAGGAGGCAGCAATAGATTGGGAGTGGGTGGGGTAAACGAACGGCCGGCAATCCAACAGAGCAGAGAGTGAGGGTGAGTGAAGGCATGGGGGGGCAAGAGAGAGCTTTGGCGACCCCTGTGAAATGGCCGTTCGATCCCCAAAGGGGTCGCGACCCCCAGGTTGAGAACCGCTGCTCTACAGGAATGAACCTGTGTAGTATGATTTGAGCAGTAAGATAGAGACAGGAATTCCTATGAACAAAAAAAAAATGAATCACCCACAAATCTACAATGCCATAGAAGTTCAAGGGAAGATAACTTTGCTAATGTTTCTAGTAAACCTGAAGTAAAATCAAAAATCAGTTCAGTACCATAAGCAGCTGTTGTTATGATATCAGTCAAGATATAAAGAACCAATCCTAAATTGGGGCACAACACTTATATAAAGGTACCATGACTACAAAATGCTGAAGTTCTTGATTTTAAAGAAAACTAAAATGCAGGCAAACATGTAGCAATAGCACTTAGATTTATATACCACTTCACAGTGCTTTTATAACCCTCTCTAAGCAGTTTACAGAGTCAGCCTATTTCCCCCAACAATCTGGGTCCTCATTTTACCCACCTCGGAAGGATGGAAGGCTGAGTCAACTTTGAGCCTGGTGAGATTTGAACTGCCAAATTGCAGGCAGCGGGCAATTAGCAGAAATAGCCTGCAGTACTGCATTCTAACCACTGCCCCACCACGGTTCAGTAGACTGGATTTTGAGAGTGCTGACATTAATTCCATCAAAACAAAGCTAATTAGGATTTCATGATAGTAGAAGCTAGTGGCTAAATGAGCTCAGGATGTTTGGAGTGCTTCAATTAAAGCAATACTAAAACCAAGGCAGCAAATAGTTTCCCAATGGTAAAGGAAAAAAAATCAGAGTGTCTGTACAAAACGATTAATAAATATTGAAAACGGAAAAGAGCAAACAGATAAAGGACAAAGGAGACAAGGTACATTTAGTAAGATGAAGAGAAAACTGAATTGGGAGAGAATTGGGGGAATATTTGGAGGGATATCAAAAAGTAAGGGCTCTTCTCTATTATCATATGAAATTGGGACAATCAATTTAAATCACAAGAAAGCATTTTAATGGAGCATTCTAGCAGTAATTTGATGGTAGAACCAATTATCCAGTTAATGATGATCCCCTGTTTACTTAATGTGCTCAAGAAAAGGGGCAACTATCTCTAGTTAATGCTTTCAATTTTTAAATGCTTTAAATAGTGGGAGTTGTATTTGATAGCCCAATGGCCCCTTCCAACTCTGTGATTCTAAAGAGATCACTAAGGAAATTTACAGATAAAGAATTGCAGAGCAAAAGTTCACAATGAGTAAAGATTAATGAAGAATAGTAAGAACAACAAAAGCAAGAAAAAGAAATAATATACCAGTTGCTTCATGAGGATAGCAAAATGTTAACTCATAATTATAAAAAATAGCATTACTCAATTACTCTGGCTCAGCCCCCTCCTATAGGGGAATTTATGTTCCCCCAGGAAATCTGTGATGGACAGACAGAAGGAGCAGGATTCTAATTTGAGATTAAAAGAGATATGTTTAGTCAATAACTAGTGAATGAGTCAAATTTGTGGAGCCTGATTAATTGTATCCTAGGATACAAGAAAAAGCCTGATGAACATTTTGTGAACTTGTATCATTATTTCTATATATAAATTTTGGAAACCAAGTAATATGTTAGTGATCAGAGAAAAAATGTGGTTCCAATCTTTTAAAAGCTGAGAATAGAGAAGACTATAGATTGGTTGCTGTAGTATAATTTCTTGGAAATATTTTATTGATATTGATTGATCTATTAATCTATAATCATCATGAAAACAGTACAGTGGTTATTAGTGTTGTGAAAAACATTTTGAGCTTGGAATATTTCTGAACTCAGTAACCATTTTAAGCTTTTGTCGTAAATATCCATATTCAAAGAATTTACCCTGACCTAACAAAAGATTATTATTTCGTAGTGAGATTGGAACAAAACCATGTCCATTATCACAACTGCATTGTTGTAATTGCTGCTACTGCTATTTTTTACATTAGATTTAAACAAAAGTCCAGCAGAAACCTAGTAAAACAGTAGGAACCAGCTATTTCCTTGCTACTATTAGTTGAGATTAATAGGATAAGAGTAGGATAGTGAATGTAAGAAACCAGAACTCATAAATCATTTGGGTATGAAATATCTGCAAGAAAGCAACCAAGCTCAGAGAGCACCAAGGGCCCCTTATTTCAATACTGAGCTACAAATATTTTCCTTTATCAGTACATACTACATAGCATGTTAAGTAAGTAGTTACAAAGCTGGTGCAAAATTGTATACAAAAGCTATTCATCAATGCTTCATTACCAAATTTAAATGAACTATTGAGTGGGATGACACAAGGTTGAGGTTTATATCATCTACTCTTCAAAAGTTTGAATAATGATTTTAGTGAAAGATAGAATGAATTTGCAGAAGACATAACATTAAATGGCACAGTTAGCAGACTTAACATTCAAAACAGCTAGAATACATTTAACAGAAACAATTCATCTAGGAAATTAAATGAATAGGAACAGAATAGTGGATGCCAGGCTTGGCACTATTTAGGAAAAAAGATACAGGGATAGTACTTAAAGACATCCTGACTATAGTAGTGGTGATCTAAATTACATCACCATTTCCAGGACCAGATCAGGGGTATATCCAAACTCTTTGGTCCTCTAGTTGCTTTCTTGACTAACTACTATTAGGCACATATTTAAAATACCCAGAAATACTCTCTTTGTTGTGATTGGAGCTTGTATTTTTGAAGATTCCTGTTACTAATGTTTCTTTTGCAGATGTCTAATTTCACTTTCTATTTTTCCATTGATTCCGTTGATTGATTTAATAGTCAAATTGTATGTTGACTATTATGATACTGTGAAAAATATTGTTGTCTTTGTAAGTTTCAGCTCATTGTTATGTTATGTCACCTTTCCACATATAGAGTAACATTATTCCCAATACTCACTCACTTCCTTTACATCAGGATTATTTAACCTTTGGACCAAAAGCTGCATTTGGATTTGAGCTGACATACAGGATACACATTACAAGACACAGGAAAAGACAGAGCAAAAAATTAAAAAGTTGGACAGAACAGGACAAAGAGTTCTACCATACATGATAAAAACCACACCTTCAAAATTGAGGGGTCCCTAAGGATTTTCACAGACATGGCAGCAAATAGTAGTGAAAGATTTCAAGGCATCACAAACTGCTCCTCCAGGGAACCTACTTCTTTGCTACAGAATTGTATTCACAGATAATATATCCTGTTCCTCTATTTCACCAGGTGTCTAATGATGTGCAGTATTTATGTTCAGTTTTGTCATCAGGGACTTGCATATTTTCCCCATTTTGATTCTGTTTTCTTCACCCTGCCCGTTCTATTCTTGTTCTTTACTGCCTTCTTCACTAGCTATTACCTCCTACCATAACTCACTTTCTAGAGACTTTCCTCATTCCACTGACTCTTACCATTTCTCATCAGTGAAAACACTGTAGAAAGTTAGCCAGAAATTTGGAATTAGACTATACTGGTAGATGACACTGTTCTTTTATTTATTTATTTATTTATTTATTTGTTTGTTTGTTTGTTTGTTTGTTTATTTATTTATTTATTTATTTATTTATTTATTTATTGCTCATTTTAAAAAATATATTGGAATGATTTTATACCACCTGAATTGTTCCAATTCTAACTGGCTCATAGCAAAAATGCAATAATATAAACATAATCATAAGTGAGGTATAATATCAATCAATCTCTCAATCTCGCTCAATCTCTCTACCTCAAGGACTTTTGTCTCAGTGTTTCAACCATATCTCAGAAGAGGAAGCGGCATTCTCTGGGGTACATCCCAACAAGCAAAACATTTTTTTAAAAAACACCCCCACTGGGCCACTTTCCAACCATAATAAAATAATTAACAAAGAATAAAATCAATATATGCCAATTTATATTTATAATCACAATGAAAATAATGTTGTACATCTACAAAATCTCCACCTACTTACCATTTTATAAGATTTACAACAAACCGCCTTTCTGTCACTCTCAAAATCTGCTCACAACCACTTCCACCAACTAGTTTTATTGAAGAAATAGTTTTAAATCCATTTTCAATGCACCCAAGAATGTGAGGATCTGGAATAGAGATAAAGAGTATTTTATCATTGTGGACCTAGATCCTAAAATACATAAAAATGTGATGGTGGAACATACAAAACAGGATCATGACAAAACAGGAACCGGGACAATGAGTAACCCAAGACCTAAAACAGTAGCACTAAGAGCTTGAATTGAGCTCTGGTCATAAGGCAGAACTGGTATACAGATAGTTCTTGACTTATGACCACAATTAGAACTGGAATTTCATTTGTAAGTCATTGCAGTTGTAAGCCACCACACAACAAGACCTATTTTTAGTACTGTTGTAAGTCAAGTCACTATGGTTTTAAGTGCAAATCCTGAAAAACAGCAAAAAAAATGTTGCAAATCATGATTACATGACCGTAAGATGCTGCAAACAGTCATAAATGTGGGACAGTTGCCAACCTCCTGAATTGACAGTGGTGATGGATCAACGGTCATATATTTGAATTTAGGATGTAACTGATTTTTTCACAGGTTTGTCGTTAATTCGATCTGCCTCCCTATAAAGCTCTCAGAGGGAGAGTGTATACTGCTAAGTTCTAGACCAACACCAGTGCTTGAAATGAGGACAAAGGAAGCCCTGCCATAGACTTTTGCAATCATTCAGGCAAGAGATGTGTCAAGGTGTAGGAATTGCTAAATTTAAAGTGATGATTAGGCTATCTCATTTTTGCCACTGTTCTTTAGAACAAAAACCACACTGAAATATGCAGGAAGGAACTCAGAGTACATTTAGTGATATGATGCATCCATTCCTTTTTGTAAATGCTTTCTAGATAGAAGGATACTTCTTTTAAAGAAAACATTGCTTGTATTTAAATCAGGCAGCAATCTTATTGACAGTTGCTTGAGAATAAGCCACATTAAAAAATTGAGGTTTTCTTCTGAGTTAGCATGTATAGGATTTATGCTATATTAGGTGGATTGAAGAGATTGCTTTGCAGTGCTACAAATAGATTTTGGGATAATGACTACTATAAATATATTTTGAATAGTATTTGCCTTCATTTGGCTTTGACTGCTGACTGTAGTGGAATCAATCAGTGTCATCTGAACGATCAAATATTTGTTTGTTTCTTCTTCTGGAGTTAAATGTGAACTGTATTGATCATAGGAAAGAAAATAGATTCTAGGGACACTCTTACAAGATAGCATAGCTAAGCTTTTGATTTGCTTTCTTTGAATGAAAGAATCACAGGTGATCAATTAGCTTAGCCAATAATGGTAATATATAAATAAGAAAGAGTGAGGATTGGAGGGCAATGCGGGGCGAAGGATGGGGTGAGGGAATCAGGATGTGCAAAGGAGGGAGGGAGGATTATAACATGAAGTGTTTGGCAGCCATGTGCATCCTTGTTCTAGGATTATTTTCAATAGTTGCATTCATGACTGTTAGTCATTGATAGAAAAAGCAGGTTGGTAGACCTACTTATGAATGGTATTTAGAAAATGTATCAGAGCAGGCTATCAGCACCTTCATGTTTTGGAAATTAATTCAGAAGTTGAATTAGCAACTTTTATTTGGTGGTGCTTTGTGCATTCTTAGTTCGTGTACAAGATTGAAGTGTTCACATGGTTTTGTTTGTATGTCTTGTTTTTTTTACAGGAGATGTGGAAAAAGATCTTTGAGCACATAGAATCATATTTTCTTCCCATAATATGAATTTCCGACAATTCATATTAGACAATTTTAAATAAATATTATATATGAAACTATGCTTTTGGAATAGTTGAATAACTGAATTCAATATCTGTATTTTAAGTTTTGTTATTGGAACGTTATGATTTGCTTCTCTGCATTAATAAAGGCCAAATATACAAAGGGGGAATATAATAAAAGAGCATGTGGAGAAAATGAATTGCATGTGGAAAAGAACAGCGTGAGAGATGAGGAAGAATGTGTGACTTTATTTCTTTTAACTGGATTAATGGAAGTTGCAATATGGAATGACTGGCATTTTCCTGCATGGAAAGGAGTACTAAGATTGGGTTGTATTTATATATGGCAGGGATGTGGCTTACACAGGGCTGTCAAACTCGTGGCCCAGGGGGCTGGATGCGTCACATGCTGGCCACACCCATCCCCGGTTTAGCGAAGGGGAAAAAAGTTGTGAAAAGTCATGTAACACCATCATGACAATGTGAGTTTGACACCCCTGCTGTAGAACTAGAAGATGTTGAGTGAATCTCAAAGAATCCAACTTAGTTGGAAATAAAATATGGAGGAAATAGAGTGTATATAGGGGAGTATGTGAAAAAAGAAGCAATGGAACTAGAAGATGTTGAGTGAATCTCAAAGAATCCAACTTAGTTGGAAATAAAATATGGAGGAAATAGAGTGTATATAGGGGAGTATGTGAAAAAAGAAGCAATGGAGTTCAACTTGTGTCTTGTATACAGGAGTAACTTATATGTGAGTGTGCAGAAGGGAATAATGGATGGAATGTCCATCTGGGATGGGAATTATATCTGTGTAGGAGATGGTAGTATCTATGGAGGTGAAATGGGGCAGAGTAGCAGGTGGAATGATTATTGAATGAATGCAGAGATGCATTGTGAGGGAAATCAGATAACATGCAAACAAAGTGTAAGCAGAGGTCTTAACTGTATTCTCCAATCTATTAATTTGTAAATTGCAGGGCCCTTGGGAATTAATGTCTTTCACATGAATTAAGTCATATGAGATTTGACACCATATTTGTTTCACTGTGTGCTGCAGTCAGCTTGTGCTGAATGACTAAAATTTATTTCAAAAAGGTGCTTTGGGCCATTTAGGTGACCTTGTTCACTTGGAAGACGCTAAGAGATTATGCATTTTGCTTCAGTGAAATGATTCAGGTGGTCTCAAATTGTTTTGCACGAAGCTCCTAAGCAGGACTTCAAGGCTCACCTCCCACCCTGTCCCAGATGTATTTATTTGCCAGATATGTTGGCCAGAAACCATGAACAGCCTGTTGAGAATTTTGGCAGTGTGAATCAGAGGTTTTAAGGCATGCTCAGCTGTTTTCCCTAACTTGCTTGGATTTTTTGCAGGCACAAAGGAGGTGCCAACAATGAGGGGACTCTGAGGACTTTGGTAGCCCAGGCTGAGATAGCAAAGATCCTGGACAGCCTATTATGTGCAACTGCAGTGGTGCACCTTCCCTCAAGGATACAGCAGCATCTGTGTCACAATTTGTACCACAGCCACCTACTCCAAAACACCCTTGATGTGAATTGGAAAGTTCTGGCATGATTGACCAAGTAGCTGCAATGTAAACAGCAAGCTTAAAGTCACCAGTGGTTTGCTACTAACTAGAGGGAAGAAGGAAGGGCCTTGAGGAAGAGGAGGGAGAGTTATTACTAAGACTGAGGTGAGATTTAAAAAGGACTGAGTCGGGGCAGAAATGTAACCAGCACCTCTCTCATTCTCATGAAGATAAAAGGAGGGAGGGAATTATGTTACTACAGTTTTACAATAAAAATAGTACTGATCTACAGGACATGGCTTTCTAATCTGATCAGCCACAAAGGACTGAAAGCTCTGAGATACCATATAGTCTTCCCAAGAGCTTGACAGAGTCCTTGCACATGGCCTTGCATGGATCATCCCCCAAAGTCTACAGTGCTGCTGCCCAACTTCACAGTTGTTATGTATGAGGAGGTTAAGAGTTACCCTTAGGAAACCTCAGCCGGCACTTTGGGAAAAATCTCCTCTGAGCCTTCTCCAACAAGCCCCTCTCAATTTACTCTCAGATTGCAAAGCAGTGCTTCATTCACAACTCTATGTATCAAAGCGTTCCTTTAAAGCTTTGCATAATCATATGCAAAGCTTTCATGATCGTGTCTAAGTCTTTCATTGCTTTTCTGCCTAGGATTAAAACTGTTGTTTACTTCTCCAGCACTTTCTCCATTTTTATCTATTTTTGAGCTCCAGAAAATAAAGCTATCTCTCTCCTTTAAATCTCATCATCAGCTACAAGTTGACTATGCATGCAGTTTTATGTCTTTAAAATAAAACTTTTATTTTACTTTCATAATACATTGTTTTAACTTCTTTTTACTTTTGAATAATGATGTTCTATCCTCTGAATATATCAGACTGTCACTGTTCTGGCTAGTTGTGATCTCTTTCATTCCTGCCATTCTTATACTATATTAGCTCTTTAAGATATTCATAAATGGACACATATCATTGCCTCATTTTCTTTTCTTTTCTTTTCTGGTTCTCCAAATTCAGTTTTTATAGCAGCTTCTTGTCTTTATAAAGGCTGCTAAGAAACATAATTAGAATTTATGGCATTCATATAAACCTTAATGTGTTTCTCATTCTAACGACTTAAAAGTGGTGATAGTTAGTAAAGGTAAATCTCCTCCATACATTCTTTTTCTATTACCCATCTTAGGTTAGCTATCCAATTTCATTTTTTCTGTCTTTTCTGAAATCTTACGTTTTTTGGCATTTTATATCTGAATGTAGCTCTATTCTTCCTAGTAACATTCCAAACAAAAAATGTCTAAAGAATTAATCTAATTTGCACACTCTCTTACATTTCTGTTGTTTTGGTTAAGCATATAAAGCAATATTTTCTCATTTCTGGACCCCCAAATATTCTTTTCTACACTTGACATAGAATTATTAGTACTTTAACTGCCTCTTCTCATGAAAGTCTGAGTAGTTCTGTGGGTATTCCGTCCATGCCTGATACTTTCCTATGTGACAGCTAGTCTTTTAGCTGTACTGACTCACTTTTTAATGGAGTCAGCTCCTGAATATATATCCTTTCTACAAATGTTTCTGTCGTTCTGTAAACCCATTTGAAAAGGGTTCAGTATAATCTTCCTTTAACCTCATTTGCCTCTTTCAGATCTTTTCGGTGAGTACTCTTTAGTATTCCTATATTAACCGTAGATCCTCCTGTGATTTCTCTGATCTTCTCTCATTTCCCTTTTCTTTTTTATATTCTTCTGTTTGTTGACATGCTTGATTAAGTTATCATTCCTAGCCCCACTTTGCTTTATAGTTTAAAGTCTCTGTTCAGTCATTGTATAACCCTGTTGCCCAAGGCTATCCTTATAGCTTGTTCTGAAAGTCACATAAATCTTTTCCTCTTGGGAATAGTCACTTATTCCCATAACTTTTCAGGTTCTTTTTCACATAAAGAAGTGTACTCAATTTGTTCTTTACATTGACTTTATATTCTAACTATATACTTTTCAGATTATGTCTTTATGGAACACCTACTCTCATTAATGTAACATGGTTTATTTATTCAGCATTCTGTCAGCTTCAACTGAAATATGGTTTTGGTCATAAAATCAGCACAAGAAACCATAATAGAGTAAAATTATAATAAATACACATAATATAAATAGAAAAGTACAGTTTTGCACAACTAGAAAAGCCCCTAGGCTCCCAATATCCTTTGTTTTCAAGTTGCTTTAAATCATGACAGCCTAAATTTGAACCTCAGATGAGTGTGGAGGCTGTTCTATAAAAATGGGGAGCATTACAGAAAAAAAAAATTCACACCTGGCACCTCTCACCTAAGGACTGTGGTGTATCCTGAGCTTCCCTATCTCGGATGCACTTCAGAATAAGTAGCATCCAGAAGGCAGTTCTGAGGATACCTTGGCATCAATCCATATTAGGCTTTAAAGGTTAAATCCACCACTTTGAATTACCCTCAAAAGCTTATTTGTAATTAAAATAACCCCTACAGCATCTTATGTTATGTAGCCACAATAGCTGTCACCTGGCTGTATCCAGATTACTGCATTTTATACCAACCACAACTTTCAAGTGTTCTTCATTTCTAGTCATGCTCTGAATCATATATCATGCATAGTACATAGTATATAGCATATCTGGGTGAAAGTGGCTTTCTCCATTTCAATAAAATGTAGTTATTCTTAGTAGAAACCAATTTGGCATGCTTTTATTTCTGCTTTGACCGTTTCAGATTTTCTTGGTTTGTAGATCTCAAATTCCTACCAAAGACCAGGCTTTCTTGTAATTTTTTTGAATAGTTTTTTCCAATATAAACATACATATTTTGTGGCAGTGCATTGATTGGGTCAAGTCTTTTATATACAACGTTAACAATAATAATACAAATAATATGTGGACTTCCAACTTCAAACAATATTAGTCTCATTTCATATTCCTTTTACATTTTCCCATTGATTCATTTAAGTATAAATAACATTTCTTTGTATGCTGTGTTTGTTATCCCTTAGTAAATGTTATCCTTCCATATTTTAAAAATCACTCATTATTCCACCATAGCATCAATATTCCAAATATATAGGATTACTAATAACACCAATTATTAACAATATTCAATCAATCACGGGAGTATATCTCAAAATCCCCACCACTTCTAATCGTTAATATTTTAAATTCACAATATTTTTAATACTCTGTTAATATTAATACTATAGTTAAATTGCCTACTCTTAATTTACCATCTACTAGTCTAAACATATTGGGATTATGGTATTTTCCCATTTTATTAATATATTTTCTCATTATCCATCATCTCTTGATCTTTCTAAAATTCCATCATCTGTTGATTTTTTTGGTTAGCCTTTTATCTCTCTCTTGGAATCTTGTATCACTTTTTGATTTTTTTGTGTCTACTAATCTTTCCCTACTGGGTGCCTTTTGTCTCTTCTGTTGCCTTGTTTGAACGCCCATTCACAAAACTTCCTTTTGTTTGTTTTTTAAGAGATTTTTCTCTTTTCTCTCTATACCATTATAAATTGAGAGATTATGTAATTGTCTTCTACTTATTAATCTTTTCTCCTCTTTGTTCTTAACTTCTTGCTTCTCATTTTTATTTCCCCCTTCCCATTTTTTCTAATTTCTCATCTATTTCTTGAGTATCATGTTCCTCTTTTTTCCCCAGTTGTTGAGTAGCTTCTACGTTCATTTCTGTATCTTTAAACAAACCCTTTTTCTCTTTGTCATCTCTTAAGAATTCATGCATATTTTTTAACATAAACAATATTTCTTCATACATCTCTAAATCCATTTTATAGTAATTTAGTACAAATTATATAAAGTATCTTTCTGTTATTCCAATAGCTCAATATTTAAGAAACTCCTGCTTAATCAAATTACATCAATCCCATAATTATACCTCCAAAACTCCACGTTTTATTTCATAATAGTTTAAAGCCTTATCGTTCCCCAATTATATATCTCCCAATTGTCCAAATTTTACAATCTCATTTCCTTTTTCTCTCTTTTCTTCTGACCCTTTTCTTCTTTTGCCTCATAGAATATTATATTAAATAACAGTAATAGTCCAAGTCAGGGGTGAAATGCTCCCGGTTCGGACCGGATCACCCGGCTGAGCCACATGATCAGAGGCTTTTTTTCTTTACTTTTAAAAGCATTTTTTCTACAACCTCTTCCAACGAAAAAATGCTTTTAAAAGTAAAAAAAAAAAAAGCCTCTGATGATCATGTGGCTCAGCTGGGATCGTCAGAGGCTTTTCAAAGCATTTTTTTCTGCAACCTCTTGGCCGAAGAGGTGGTAAAAAAAATGCTTTGAAAAGTCTCTGACAATCCCAGCTGAGTTGCCTGATCGGCAGAGAGGTATTTTTTAAAAAGCCTCTCTGACGATCTCAGTTGAGTTGCCTGGTCGGCAGAGGCTTTTCAAAGCATTAGAAAAAATGCTTTGAAAAGAAAAAAAAAGTTGGCTGCCCACCCAGTCACGTTACCTCACCCCCCCACCAAGCCACGCCCACAGAACCGGTAGTAACAAATTTTACATTTCATCCCTGGTCCAAGTCCAAATTAGTTCAAATTAATCCACTAAATTTCTCCAATCTTTCCAATCCATAATCCAATCGACAATTTTAATGAAATTTGGTTATTTGCAAATGAGTTCCTTTTATAGCTCTTCAAAAGGAGAAAAAAACACCTTTGAATGTTCTCAGATTTTCCAGTTGTCTTCTAACAACAGAGTCAAGGTCAGGCCATTCACTAGATGTTGTTGCTTCTATTCTGTGTATTAGACTTTGTATGTATTAGATTAGCTTTCATTGAATATATTGCAATTTTAGCATTGCAGTACTTCTCTTTCTCCTCTAGATGGCTCTCTTATTCCCAAAGCCCAATTAAGCAATCCGTCAAAAACAGTTGATAATCCAATAAATCCAGGAGTTTTAAAATTCAAATAAACAAGTAATTTCTCCCTAAAATTGCTTTCCAATTATTTGAGTTTTTTCCGAGGTTTCTGTATTTTATAACTTCTCTTGGGCTTTTTCTACCCTTTCGTTTCTGGTTGTTGTTGTTTTCTCCTTGTATTAATTTGCCACTATTTTAAGCTTAGGTGTTTTCTTTTCGTATTCTTTTTGTTATTGCAAGTCATTAGAGTAAAAGTTGGTAATTATCTTATCCAGTTTCAATGTTCTGTCTATACGCTGCTCCTGCACAATCTTGGGTCCTGATTGTCCCGGCTTTGTGACTGCCAGCAATGGCAGTCATGCCTGTTGCTATTTGGGAGAGCTTGCTTCAGACCTAACGAGGAATTTGCAATTTCCTCATAGCCAGTGAAGCACCTCTCCTTCCTTCACCTCCCCTACAAGGAGGCTATGACCCCGAAGGGTCTCCTGGCAGCGGTTACCAGCTGGATTTTCACAGGGCTCAGCAGAGCCCACTATTTTCCATCCGTTGTCACCTCAGCTGCAACCGGAAGTCCTTTTTTGTAATTTTGGTTTGGTCACATTTCTGTCTCTAGACCTACTTGTGAATGTTCTATGCTCTGCTCCAATAACTAGAGGATCTGAGAGTTTCCTCATCTGGCTAACAAACATATTTAAATATGTAACTATTGTTAAATATGTAACCATTCCTACCTTTTTTTCAAGAAGTACCTCAGAGCACATAGTACAAATTCACCATCAGTGATACCAACTAGTTTTCTTTGTAATGAGTAGAATTTGAAAGCTAGATTTAACTACAAATGGTTGTTGCTGTTGTTATTAGTATCTTTCTGAAGATTTCTGAAAATATAACGAACACATTAGACAGTTTTCTTCCTATACATACTTCTAATCCACCCCAATAGGATTCAATCTCTTGAACAAACCCATTTTGTAGTAAATTATTGTATATACAATATCTGATAATAATCAGATACTTGGCCAGCAAAATTTCTTCCATCATGTCACTGTCATTCTATTTTGTCATTCTATTCTTGTTATTCTATGTTCTGTGTTCTAAAGTTCTAAAGTTTTTCATGTTCTAAAGTTCTGTGTTCTAAAGTTTTTCATGGTGAGCAGGAAGATATGTATCCTTCACTACTCTGTATAAATGTGATTGTGTGTAGAGGTAGTCCTCAAATTACAACCATAATTGAGCCTGCCTATTACGGTCATAAGTTGTGACAGTCATAAAGCTGATCATTCATGTGACTGATCCAATTTTATGACTTTTTTTGCAGCAGTACAAAAGCAAATGCTGCAGTTGTAAAGCAAATCCATTGTTCACTATAGACATTTTTGCTGAAAGATGTAAATGGATCCTGATTTTCAGCAAAATATCATAAAAGTGCCAGGTATACTGCAAACATCCATAAATGAAGGCTGTTGCCAAGAGCCCAACATGCAGGACTTGGTGGGGGAGGGGGGAGGGTCCAGCCATCAGAACATTGGAACTGAGTTGTAAGTAGCCTTGGGGAGGTCCGTTGTACCTTCAAACATTCACTAAGCAAATGTTAATAAATCGAGGACTATCTGCCTATGTATATGCAGACATTTTGTGAAGCAGTAAATGGGAATCCACTTTTAGAAAGTGGTGGAGTCTGTTTTGTCTTTTCTAAATTAAAAGATACCTGATATATTAAAAGAAGTACTGAACTTTTGAGTTGCAGGACAATCTACATGGATTACAAGACTTTTTGGGGGGGGACTTCAGGAATTAACGGAAAAGAAAATCATTTGATTTGCACCATCATTTGATTTGTTTTTTTAATGCAGTACAGGTAGTCCTCGACTTAGAGTGGTTTGTTTAGTGTCTGTTTGAAATTACAAAAGTACTGAAAAAAGTGACTTATGATAAATTTTCACACTTATGACCATTGCATCATCCCCATGACCACGTGATTTACATTCAGATGCTTGACAACTGGCTCATATTTATGATGGTTGCAGTGTCCCAGGGTCATGTGACCATCTTTTGCGACCTTCTGACAAGCAAAGTCAGTGGGGTAGCCAGATTCACTCAGGCTAATTCACTGCTGACTGCCAGGAGTTCAATTCTGACTGACTCAAGGTTGACTCAAACTTCTATCCTTCCAAGGTCAGTAAAATGAGGACCCCGATTGTTGGGGGCAATGTGCTGATGTTGTAAATTGCTTAGAGAGGGCTGCAAAGCACTATGAAGCAATATATAAGTCTAAGTGCTATTGCTACTAATTTAATAACTGCAAGGATTCACATAACAAATGTGGCAAGAAAAGTCATAAAATGGGACAAAACTCACTTAACAAATTACTCATTTAGTGACATGAATTCTGGACTCAATTGTGGTCATTAGTCAAGGACTAGCTGTACAATATAATTTACAGTTTACCAATCAATATACAAATCAAAAATTATCATTCATTTTTGTACTCCACTTTTATTAGTGCACAATAACTATAGTTGAAGACCTATTTAACATATGTTTAACATATAGGACTAAAATATTTAGTAGGGATGAGGAAAAAAATCAGGATTAAAATAAATAAATATTATTCCTTCCCAGACAGAATGATGTAAGGAACCTGACTCATTTTAAATATTTGTTTTTCTTACTAGCTTTCTAGATGTTGAGTTATGCTGCTTGTAATACTAGGAGTTTGGCAGTTGCATATATGGGAAGAAGAAATAATGCACTGAGAAAGTAAATATAAGTAAACAAAGTAAACATAAGGCAACAAGACCTGAGGAGGAATGATGACTATATATGCCATATCTACTTCCTTCATGTCCTGTCTTCTAGTGACCTGCTAAAGAAATGAGTTTTGTTTTATACACTAATGAAGGGAAAGGAGACTTCTGAATCAAAAAATGCAGAACACAGTCCGGTCCCAAGTGTGCTTCCATAACAATCTCCATGCACGTTTGTTAGCTGTAACAGTGAGTACTAGCTCCCAGTCTCCCAATTACCTCTAATTGGATAATCCCAGGCACTCATTGTGATGTAATCTATCAAAGCTCTCATGTTCTCAGTTCTTGCTGCCTTTCCTAGTTAAATAGCCTGTCGCTTTAAAATTCTGTTGTTAGATTTCCTCTCGGCATTCTGTATTATGTTCACAGTATTTAGCTGCCTTTGGGAGTTTCTTTTTCTTTTCTTTTTTTTTCCCTTCCATTCGTGTCCGATTGATCTCAAATTCTCAGAGATCTCCTGGGTTGGTCCCTGCTGTTTTCTTCCCAGGGTTTTCAGAAGTGCCTTTGCCTCTTTCCCAGGGCTGAGAGAAACTAACTAGCCCAAGGTCACCCAACTAGTTTCATGCCTCAGATGGGACTAGAACTCAGGTCTCCTTGTTTCTATCCTGATGCTTTACACCAGGGGTGTCAAATTCACGGCCCACGGGCCAGATGCGTCACTCACAGGACACGGCCACCCCTGGTTTAGTAAAGTGGGGAAAAGTTGCAATACATCCCATGACGACGTGTCGTTGCGAGTTTGACACCCCTGCTTTATACCAAATTGGCTCTTTACAGGATTGCTAACTGGGAATGGAGAGAGAGGATGTTGAAGATAAATGTGCTTGGAAGCATTTCTTTGGTCACCAATTTCCCATTTGGTTCTTAGAATAGAGTGCCCCCCCCCTCACACACACACACACACACACACACTCCTCTCCTATTGCTTAGTATTCCAAGCTACAATTAAGTAAATACTTACCTAATATTCTTGGCCAGGGCTTATCATCCAAGAACTCCAGGCCAGCTTGACCTTGGGCCAGTCATACTCTCTCAGCCCAACTCAACTCACAGGGTTGTTGTGGGGAAAATAGGAGGAAGAAGTTGTGCTGGATATTTTAGCGGCCGTGCTTTTTAAATATAATAAATGCAGGATATTAATAAACAAACTCCAGGCCAGTTGCTGAGTCTAGTGTCACAATTCCTTGTTTTTAACACACTTCCCTGTTTTGGAACAAGAATTATTTGTGACTTTGTTCACTATGATTACAAATAGAGAAAATACGCATTCTTTAAATATGAGCTCAGAAGTTTTCCTTTCTTGTTTTAATATAGGACTATATAGTGCTATTTTTCCATCCTTATATTCTAATTTTGACATTGGATAGAAAGCCTTTTAAGGTCTGCAACAATCCAAAACCTGTTAAAATCCTTTAAATGATATTGTATTTGTGCTTTTTGCTTTTTCTAAATCAATTCCTGTTATTAGTTTTTGAAAACAGTGTACCATTACGAAAGCAATTACTTAATGCACTTATAAATCATTATTTTTATATTGTTTAATTGATGGGCAGTTTTTAAAAAAGTATATCATTGATGAATTCATTAATAAAAAGCTGAAGTTTTTATCATATAATATTGTGTTTGATCTATTGTTTTTTTTTTCTAATTAAAATGCAGGAAGAAATGTGTTGTTTACTAATGTAATGCTATTGGAGGTTTTAGGCTATGACATCTTTTCGGGAATATATTCTCATTTGGAGACAATTCCTGGAATTAATGTAATTGGGGATTTTCAGTCATTATAGGATCCTAAAACTTTTCACATTAAAATTAATACAAGCTTTATAATGGTGTTAATGGTTTCTTGGAAATGATGCTGCATGCCTTTTAACACTGTAATGTACTTTTTTTTAATTTAAAGACCTTAGATCTTAGATACATCATGTTCACAAACTGTAACTGAAAATGAACCAGAGGCTAAAACTTCAATGCAACAGCAAAGATGTCTGCTCAGTACAGTACCATTAATCTATTTTCTTTTTCTTTTTCTTGCTTTTCTTCTTTCTCTTCAATAGAAGTGGAACAAAAAGGTAATTAAATAGCTTTCACCTGTTTTATACATATATTCATTCTAAGCAATTCGGGGATAAAATGTTAAATGCTTGAATGTTAGTTGAAGCTCTTTCATCATTAACCTACACCACTTTAATCTCTTTTATTAAAGATTTGGTCAGGGAAGGAGTGGCTGCTATTTAATACTAACATGTCATCTTTTTGCAAGAAATGTTTAATAGTACCATTCTTCTTTCCTACAGATTGTTTTAACAATTATAATGTATTCCTTCTGCTTCCTCACAATTTATGGGAAGCATATGAAATAATTTGCAAGAATACTCACATACTGTAGTATTGAAAATTGTTTTTGTATAATATTTAGTATTAAACATTAAAAGGTACAATCTCATGCATGCCTACTTATAAGTAACTTTTTGGAGTGGTATATTTTTTTGAGTGTGTACAAGCTATAGCTTCAAAGTATAAATTGAATGAAAAAGGGTTTGAATAGTTCTTGTCCAAAAATTGAAAAGCTAAATTTTCTGAACTGTATTTGGTTTGATGCCTAGTACAGTTGAACAGACAGCAAAGGATCAAGACCACACTGCATAGTTTATTCTCTCCAGCTTACTATCTGTGTTCACTTGAGCCAAGGCTCCCACTTTTGGGAGAGTTTGGATCTATAAATACATAGGGAACATGTATTTCTGCATTTGAGTGTATACTATACAAACTTAATATAGATTTCTGAAGATCTAGGATAATGTTGATTGGTATACTTATTACACATTTTGATGTTGAAGTTTGCATTATCAAAACCATGAAAAATATAATAGTACAGTATCACTTATTTAATAATGAATTTATTTATGCACTTACTTGCTTATTTTACTCATTTATTTATTATTGTTTGAAACCGACCCTTGCAGTTCTCAGGGCATTGAATAATCAGTTGAAATTATATTAAGGAAAACCAAGCAATATAAAAATATAAAAGCATAGGAATCGTCAGTGCAAAATCACTAGCAACAATAAAAAGAAGTAAGATTAAATGTATCTATAAACTCGCACTAATGAAGGAGGCCATAAAAAAAGGTCTAAAACCACTAAAATTGTTTTTAAATGCTGGCAATAGAGAGCACTAAAAATAAAACAATATAGATGCCAGACAAAGGCATTTTAGAAACAGGCCATCATCTCTTTTGTGTCTTCCCTTCTTTGGTGAGAGCAGATTGAGATACCTATAAATTTTTGAAGGCCCAAATGATTCTTCAGGATACATCCTTTAATGCTGTTTTGTCTAGACTGAATCTTAGTTTATTAGTTCTTTAATCGATTCTTTATTCTGCTTCTGAATATCAATTGCCTTATTTGTATTAAGAAAGGAGGACTGGGTGTCACCGGAAGCATATTGATAATAATATGCATATTTAAAAGCTCAGGAAATAAAGTCCGGAGGAACCCATTTCATAATTTCCTTGAAATAAACAATCATCGCCTCAGTGCCACATTGGAATTAGCTATCCAAATAGGAGGGGAACCATTGTGCTACCTTCTTCTTCATCCCAATTTGTTCATAAAGTGAATGGGATTAAAAGTTATTGAGAGAAAATGACTTTAATTCAAAAGTGCCCAATGAGGGTAACATGCTATAATTGTTTTAAATTTTCAAACCACTATTAATAATAATTTATTAAACTTGAATGCTGCCTGGCTCTTAAATAGCAGCATGCTCACAGCTTCTTTTGAAGAGGCTGGGGCAGTCCATGTTCCTTATGGCAGTTCCAGCAATCATCCAGTTAACTGAAAAATCACGAGTGGATTGTACACTAGCTTTTTCATCATGGTAGAGGTGACCCTGGGCCAGGCTCTTCTGAGGAGCATTACACACATGCACGCACACAAACACACGGTGCCTCTCCAGCCTCTCTTCACTCCTGCAATTTTTTTCAACCTTTAAGAACTAACCAAGCAGATGCACAATAACTAGCTAAGAGAGTATTTCTTAATTTTCATCTGAGTATAAATTTGTTTCATTGAATACAAAAATGCCCTTGTGTGGGTACTTGCAGCTATCATTTTAAATATACATCTTTTATACCTCATTCCATTTTCAATGCAAAGACAAAGCGACTTGTTTCCCCTACAATTTGCTCAGTTCAAAGGTCTGGTATTTACTATGCCTGGGAATGCCTATGGTTAAGATTACAGAAAAAGGGATGAGGAAAGTATGCCTATTTGTAATCATAACTTGAAAAGAACTAATATAAAAATAAATTATCTTAGTAATCAGTTCAGATGCTCCCATTTTAAATGTATTCATAGTGATATCTTTTAGTGACAGTCCAAAGTGTTCAGTATTTGATTTTGAGAGGGATCCTTTAGGGCACTTCCACAGCATCAGTGTTTCTGTCACCCCTCATCCACACAAAAGGAAATAAATTTCTAGGGAACTTTTCCACTCATGTTTTTTAGTATATCAACTGTGCAGATTTGTCTGATGTTCTGTAAAGAAAAAAAAGAGGTTGCAGAGTCAGAAATGAAAGTTCTGAGAATCAGAACTCAGTTCCCAAAAGAAAGTGATATTCAAAGCTAATCATGAAGCTATAGAGAGTGTTGGGTGAAGGTTCTCCTATAGTCCCAGTGCAAAGGAATACTACTGTAGAAAGAAAAGAAATACATCTTTCTTTGAAATTATATTTTTTTAAAAAAATTGAAAGAAAGAGAAGGTAACTTTTCAAATGGTAGCATGAAAGCTGAAAGTTCTGTTCCTAATTTGAGCTGCTATTGCATTTCAGCCATTCTTCTTTTGAGGGACAAAGGATATTTGCTGAGAATACTCAGGGATCCTTGGAAATTCAGTCTGACCCTAAATTTTTAATCTAAGGCATGGCTGTCCAACCTTTTGGCTTGCCTGGGCTACTTTGAGTGAAGAGGAATTGTCTTGAGCCACATAGAAAATATAACTAATAATCACTTAATAATGTTAAAAATTTACAATCTTGTGGGGCTACATTTTTAGTGGTCCAGGGCCATATGTGGCCCTTGGGACATACCTGATCTAAGGCCCTATATAGGATTAAAAGATGTCTTCTGATTCCTTGAGCCAATCACAAGGTAGCAGAGGTAAAGCATATTAGGAAAGCCTGGTTTAAAGACCACCACTACCACCGCCTCCCTACACTTAAATAAATATTACATTATTTACTTAGAATTAAGGTTCAGAGCAAGTAGGCGTAGGATGAAAATTGCTGTTAGAAGAAACTAGGCATTTGGAGGGAATCATTTCCAAATAGAAAGAAACCCAAAGTTCACTATACTAGCTTCAAAAGGAAGAGACAGAGCTGTCATTTCCCCTCCATTTTTTCACCTCAGAAGACAACATAGAGTATGTGAAACTTTTCCCACCCCCAATGGTCTCTGGCAAACCAAGTAACCTTTTTCCTCAAGGAACTGCAATTCCAGGGATGTGCAATTCTGATTAGCTTGAGGGCCAAACACAATAAGCAGGAACAGGGCTTCCCTCAGGAACTCTAGAGGGTGAAATGGGTGCCTTGTATGTCAATTGGGAGTTGGTTAGTGGGAAAGGCTGGAAAAGCACCAAAGAGATCAGCATCTGTTGCCAGTTTCTTAATGGAGCTGACTTAGAATTGGAATATTGACATAGACATTCCGAGTAAAGTTTCTATCCTACTTCCTTCTCTGCCTTATTTTTCAGCCATGGCTGTTGCTGAGGTTAGATCACTTACAAAAGTCTTGGCATCTCGGTTTCAATATTAACATATAATTGTTTTTGAAATGCCAGTCTTAATGCCAAGCTGAGCTTTAGTGAGAGATTGGCCTCAATAGGTAAGGCTTTGCTATACAGTTTATGTGGGAACACTTCTTCTGCTCATGCTTTGCTTTTGTCCTTCCAATCCAAGATGATCCCACATTCATTCTTTGAATGTCGTGTAAAAATAGTAATTGAGAACCCTCCAGGCTCAGGTGCCAGTAGCAAATTTTTGAAGATGGATTTATGCTGTAAGAAAATTCCCCTTCTGCTTCAGTTGCAAACACCATCCAGTATAAGGATTGTCCTAAGGACCAAAACAGGAGAGGAAAGGATTTGCAGGCCATACCTGCTATTTTCTTTTAATTGATACATACATCCCAGCTGATGTTGTTTGTGTTGTGACCCAGGCCCAAGTAAGTAGTAGGAAAATCAGTCAGTGAAAAAACAAATATTATTCAAACAACTGAGAATTACTTCATTCCCAGCGTCGTTCAACTAAATTAAAGCAAATTCCTTCCAACACAAATTCCTCAGTCCTATCGCAAGCCTTGATCCAATTAGGCAAACTGCCAAAGGCCTTTCTTGACAAACGTTCAGAAGTCACAGATACAAAAATAAATACAACACGTAGACAAAGAAGAAGACAAAGCTACCAACATTGTTTTCCGGCAAAGCCCAAACGCCATTGCTGGTCTGTTTTAAGCCTTATGGGAGGGGCCAATCATCTCTAGGCCCTACTCCCAAGTTGTCCTCTTTGCTTGAGCTGCTCTTGTCTTCTGGCAGCTCTTCTCATGTGTGCATTAGGAATAGGCTCCTCTTGTTCCTCTGCCTCACTCCTATCAGTCTTTGGAGGCTCTGGAGTCCGCACCTCACTCCCCTATAGCCCTGGCCCCATCTTTGCCTCATCTGGTCCTTCCCCAGCCTCCAGGACTGGCCCATGTTCTTCCTCAGCTTCATCGCTGTCTGACTCCGCTGCCAGCTCTGCAGGCTGCTGGCGGACCACAACAGTTTGTATTTTTATAAACCAACATATTAAATGCAAACACAAATTTCGTGTCATACCTTGTTTGGCTTAGCTTTAGACAGGATAGGGGAATTCTGTGCATTACACTATTTTGACTATTTCCATTTTTGCTGGGATAATGGGTACAGAACTTAATGTAGTAACTGTATACAAAAAATAGACCTTATATGAACCAAAAATACAATAACATTATAATGCAATGGATTACATTCTGAAAATTTAAGTACAGGTAGTTCTCAACTTATGACCACAATTGGGACCAAAATTTCCATTGCTAAGCAAGGCAGTTAAGTGAGCTACACCCAATTTTATGACCTTTTTGCCATGGTTGTTAAGCAAATCACTGCAATTGTGGTCACTAAGCAAACTTAGTTTTCCCCATTGATTTTGCTGGTTGAAGCTGGTTGAGAAAGTCGCAAATGATGATCACGTGACCCTGAGCCACTGCAACCAGCATTGCCAAGTGTGCAAATTTTGATCATGTGACTATCAGAATGCTGTGATACCTAAAGGTGCAAGGACTGATCATAAATTACTTTTTTCAAGGCCATTGTAACTTTGAGTGATTGCTAAACGAATGGCTATAAGTCAAGGACTACCTGTACAATAGTTAATCATGTAGCAAAGTTGGCATTTAAAAATGTTTCTTAAAAAGAAATGGAATTATATCTAAAACCATATTTTGGTATTGGAGGGAAATAATAGTTTCAAGATCTGTGGAATGGAACATCTCAGCAGGTCAGTCTTGGCAGTTATGAATTGCTTAAGTAATGTTTTTATTTTTATGTATTTCAGAGGACATTTTAATGTTTTAACTTAGTCTTCCTGTATTGCATTTTGCTTTTTCCTTTTTATTGCTACTATTTTTTCCTTCCTCAGGACACATTCTTTTAATTGTTTATTATTTGCTATGGATTCATTCTGAATGTATTTATGTGGCAATTCCCCAGCCCTTTTTAATATTTAAACTGCACACCATAAGAATGATTTCTCTGAAATAGAGTTTAAATGTCTTTTTAGTTGCTTTTTCTGGTTTTATAGCAGTATATGTTGTATATGTCATGTCAAAGTTAAAATTTGTAATCCCTATAAATTTCCCCTTATAACTTTTTTAGTGCAGAGCACCATTCATGTATTTTCAGAGTTAGGAGAAGTCTGATATTTTTAATTCTTCTCCTGGAACTTGAGTTATAAATGTCTAAGTGCCAAGAAAAAGTCTTCTATCACATTTAATAATCAATTTTACTTTTAACCTCTTCCTTCCCTTCAGTTTTTCTTTGCCCTGGACTACTAAAAGGAGTATACCAGAGTGAACATTTATTTGAATCTGATCACCAGTCAGGAGCCTGGTGTAAGGATCCACTGCAGGCTTCTGACAAGATTTACTACATGCCATGGACACCATACAGAACTGACACTCTGACAGAATATTCTTCCAAAGACGATTTCATTGCTGGAAGGCCAACTACAACTTACAAGCTCCCACACAGAGTGGATGGCACAGGGTTTGTGGTATACGATGGGGCTTTATTCTTCAACAAAGAAAGAACAAGAAACATTGTCAAATTTGATCTACGGACAAGAATAAAAAGTGGGGAAGCTATCATTGCTAATGCCAACTATCACGATACATCCCCTTATAGATGGGGAGGCAAATCTGATATAGACCTGGCTGTTGATGAGAACGGTCTTTGGGTGATCTATGCAACGGAACAAAATAATGGTAAAATAGTCATTAGTCAGCTAAACCCTTATACCTTGAGGATTGAAGGGACATGGGATACTTCCTATGACAAAAGGTCAGCTTCCAATGCATTCATGATCTGTGGCATTTTATATGTAGTGAAATCTGTGTATGAAGACGATGATAATGAAGCTACAGGAAATAAAATTGACTATATATACAACACTGAACAAAGCAAGGAAAGTGTAGTGGATGTTCCATTTCCAAATTCATATCAATATATTGCTGCAGTGGATTATAATCCAAGGGATAACCTTCTTTATGTATGGAACAACTACCATGTGGTTAAATATTCATTGGATTTTGGACCAATGGACAGCAGAACAGGTAAGGTTCTTTGATAAGTTTTATTTTCTGTCATCTCCTGATTTGCAACCAATTTAGTCCATGGTTAAGGCCAAACTTTTTCCTTCCATTAAAAGCAGCAGGATGGGAGTTTGATGAAAAACGTTTATCTGTGAGTGTTTTTCTTTCACCTTAAACATCGTTCCTCTCCTTGACTACTACTCCAGTGGAGATGAGAAAGACAATGATGGGATTCATGTAACTCTTTATATAATCCCTTAGGAGGTTTATCATTTATTCAGTTAACATGTCCATACAAGTCATTGTTATTCAGTTGCATTGTCATTTATAGAAACATAGAAAACTGACAGCAGAAAAAGACCTACTGGTCCATTGAGTCTGCACTTTGAAGTTTTTTATTACTATGGTTTTATTTTTATTTTTGTGAGATGATGAGTATGTGTTTATCCCAAGCATATTTAAACTCAGTTACTGATGACTGACCCACTATTCCTGCTGAAAGTTTGTTCCAAGCTTCCACTACTCTTTCTGTGAAGTAATACTTTCTAATATTACTTCTGAACTTCCCTCCTGACAGTTTGAGGTTATGCCTCCATATTCTTGATTTTTGCTTAATATTGTACAGCCTTACTCATACTCTTAATATATTTAAAGGTTTCAATCATGTCTCCCATTTCTCTTCTGTCCTTTAGATTGTGCATATTCACAATCTCTCTTGATATGTTTTCTCCCTCAGATTTTGCACCATTTTTGTGGCCCATCTCTGGACTCACTCAATGTTGTCAATACTTTTTTAATAAATGAGGTCTCCAGAACTGGACACAGTATTCCAAATGGAGTTATCTAAAGCCCTATATAGATTATGATTTCTATTACAATTTAATGTTATATGTAAATTCATAAATTGTGCATTATTCAATGAACCATGTTTAAACAGAATGTAGTGCTTAGTGCCATGCTTGAAATACAGTCATAATCTTAATGAAAGAAAACTTTTGTTTACTTATTAAATTTATATCCTGTCTTTATTTTGTGCAGTTCAACGTAATAATGCTCCTTCCTCTTCTTATTCCTTTTTCCCATAAAACAACCACCTTGTGAGATGGGCTATGCTGGGAGAACATGTTTGGCCCAAGTTACCCTGCCAGCTTCCATGCCTACCAGAAGGCTCATAGTCTCCCAGATATTACAAGCTTTTCTAATGGATCAAAATGATTTTTAGTTGATTACCTTAACAACTGCTACATGAATGTTATATTTTCTAAAGCACCATTCGCTGTTTAGAAAACAGTATACTGTTGCAGTGTTGAACATTTGTATACTGTTGTTTTCTGGAAACTTTAATGTAGATTGAAATGAGATGGTTATTTCCATTAAAAGGAATTAAACCAAGGAATAAAGGAATTTAGCAGAGGATTAGCAGACCATCAATTTTCAGCAGCAGAACAGACAAAATGGGAATTAAATAGAAATACAGAGGAAGGAAATGGACTCATGGTTTGGCAAGGAAAGAAAGGTGCCTTATGTAGTACAGGGAATAGAAAGATAGCCATCAAGATATGTTTTTATTTGTTTTGTTCCTATAGCATTTCTTTTTGAAGTGCAACACTTTACCTAATCTCTGGAGTGACATAGAAGAAATCTAAAAATATACAGCTGTGACTTATTTGCTGGTAGAATATTGTATCTGTTCCTACACACTATCTTTCAGTACAGACAAATCTGAACTTGTTTATACTAAAGTTTTAAAATATCAATTGGCCCTTATTGCCACCCTGTTGAAAATGTCATTGATGTAGTTGTAGAATACAGAGCTACAGGCAATAATTCTTTATGGGGATAATTGTGTAAGGAATATCACGAAAGGCATCTTGCAAGTGCTCCGTATATAGTGTAGCCTTTCTTTTCAGTGGCCATGATTGAATAAAAATCCTAAAATTTATGTTCCAGTTTCAAAAAGACCCCTAAATGATTCAAAATGATGCAAAAAATAAAATAGAATATGTAAAAGAAAAAAAAAAAACAGCCCAAGCTACAGAAACAATAGTCATTGAGACACAAACAAAACATTGCTTAGTAGCAGTGATCATCTCCCAGACTATCAATCTTCAGAGGCTTTCTAGAACAGCCAGTTTCTGGAGGCTTGCTTATTTATTTATTTGTTTATTTGTTTATTTGTTTAATCAAGCATGTATAAGATAACAGATATAAGTATAAGCATGATTATGAATACATGAAATGGATACGAATAAATGGGGACAGTAGGACAGGGAGGGTAGGCACTTTGGTGCACTTATGCACGCCCCTTACAGACCTCTTAGGAATGGGGTGAGGTCAACAGTAGACAGTCTAAGGTTAAAGTTATGGGGGTTTGGGGATGAAACCACAGACTCAGGTAGTGCATGCCAGGCATTGACCACCCTGTTGCTGAAGTCGTATTTTCTGCAATCGAGTTTGGAGCGGTTTACCTTAAATTTGTATCTATTTTGTGCTCGTGTATTGAGATGGTATGAGTTGACCTCAGGTAGGGCTTTGCTTCAGAGTAGAGAAGTAGCTACAGAAAAAACACATCCTTGTGTTCCTGATTATGGGAAGGATAGTAGTTCAGAAGTCATTTATCATTCTTACTGGATTAGCAGAAGCAGTTGAGGGAATATGGTGACACAAATATCCAGAGCCTAAATTGTAGTTGTCAAGACTGACAGAGGCACAGTTAGAAGTTACACGAGATGCTTATATCTCAGTCCAGAGAAGCAGTTCTCGTATCCACAGTATTAGTAGTAATAATTTATTAATTGATTAGTATTGTGGCCATATCAAATCAAATGAAAATAAACTACAGGATCTAATTCCAGAGTAAAGTAGATGGAAGGAAATACCCACAGGAATTTCCAGGAACAAGATTGTCAAAAGTTTATCAACAGAGCCAAAGTCCTAGACTATGTAAATACTACAAAGGATGACAAAGTGAAATCCTCAGATCCTACTCATTTTCCTTATCTTCAAGCTTTAGAGCCTCTGACTTCTCAAGTCAGAGTGATTGAGAAACCTGCAAGTTACAGAAACTGATTTTTCCAGGTAAAATTATTATTATTATCAGAATAATCCCTAGATGCTATTAAGGTAACAAGCATACTTATCACTTCAGAGATAGGAAATCGACATTTTAATCTTGTTTATTATATGTTTCTGGATTACATATCATTTACAGCTCAAAGGAAGGAAAATATAGTAAAATAGGACCCATTATATCGTAGAGGAAAACCAAACTGAGGTATATTGTTCTGGGAAAGAAATGCAAATAAGGGATTATAAATTGTTTCTATACTTTCATTCTTTTGGATACATTAAGATGGCTAGTTACATTTTTTTTAACTGTAAATGCACCCACTACAAACAATTGCTGCACTTTCTACTATAATAAAAAACATAATGTCAATAAAAATAGAAGAATTTTTTGGATTTATTAAAAATTAAAACTTTTAAACAAAAAAGATAGTTATTTAATAGAATTTTGACTTATTATAGATAAATGTAGATAGACATAGACATACAGTAGACATACGCATACACATACATATCTTTAAACCTGAAACATTGATTTAACTTGACTGGATTTGGGGGATTTTGTTTGTTTGTTTTGTTTGTTTGTTTGTTTGTTTGTTTTGTTTGTTTTCCCCACAAGGCAACCTAAAATTTTGTGCATATAATAGGACAAATAGAAAAAGTAAAAATTCCTCTTTGGAAGAATAAGCAAATCACTTAAAGGAGTTATAGATTCAATATAAGATTCTAAAATATTCTATTAATAAAAATTAGCAATGATTAAAGGAATCCTGGTGGAAAATTGCTGACTCCTCTACTTCATCAAGTAGTCACTCAAGCCTGAGAACACTATTTTAGAGGGCTGTATGCAAACCCAGCTTGTAATATGCACAAGACTCAGATCAATTTGGATCAAATACAGTATATAATAGTGCCATTATGGACATGTCTTGGGGAATGCAGGATATTAAATCATGTTTTTCATCCTCATATATTTTTAAATTATTAATGTAACTTATTAAATATGTACATCAAACCATCAGTCCAACTGCATATTAATTTAAAGAAAAATCCAAAAATTTATATTATAAAATAAAAAGTTAAAAGTAAATTAGGAAAAGGAGGCAGATATATACTTTACCAGGCAAGGTTTACATTGTGAATTTTAAATGTTAGAACGTAGTCAAGGAATTGTGCTCAAAATGCATGCAACATTTTATTTTTTTTAAAAAAAAGAAAACTATAGGGGCACACAAGTAGGAAAACAGACTAATTATTTACTTATACAAACAATGAGATGTATATTGCCCCCTCCTGAGATTCTAGGCAATTTACAATAAAGCAAAAATATAAGTATCAATAAAAACATTAAATATTAAATTGCATGTATATAATAGTTATTTCTTGATTAGGGAGGAAGAGAGAAGGGCAGGAACAGGAAAAATAGAGTATATCTGACAATTAGTATTAAACCTATTACTAATTCAGTCCAAAGTTTCCAGACTGTTTTATTCCCAGAACAGTAGATTTTGCACATATTCTCTCTACTAACATTTAATCTTTTGTTTGCTGTTGCTGCTGTTTCCTTCTTTCTTCTCAGGCATGCATTCCCTCCTAGCTCAAAATATGAGTGGATATTCCACCAAACAAGATACCAAATTTATTCACGTAAAGAACATAGGAATAAAAGAGACAAAACCGAAATAAAATACAGAGTATTAAGTCCCAAAATCTTCCCCCAAAAGTCTTCAGATTTTCCAGAATGCAAGCAACATTGAAGAAAAGGTTAATCTTTAATGGGTGGTCATTCCAGATGGCCAGCACTCCTGGCCTTCAGCCCTTTACCAACTGAAAATGAAGGAATACTAGTTGTTTTCCCCAGCATAATCGACTTATTCTAATAGGGAGATGTAATCCTTAAATTCCACTTGGGAATTTATGCAGACCTGCAAAATTAATGCAATATGTGCCTAATAGTCAACTCATATGAGCACCTGAGCCAATGCATTTTGTATCCACTGACGTTTTCAGATGTTCTTTAAAGGCAACCCCATCTAGAATAAGTTGTGTTGATCTAAATAGCTGGTTATGAGGATATGAGCCACTATAGTCGGGTCCTCTCATCCAAAGTAAGACTACAACTGGTGCACTAGTTAAAACTAGGCAAAGGTTGCCCTGGTCACAATTTCTACATGCTGAGCCCTGAGTGCAGGAGGACACCCCCAGCCATGGACTTGCTCTTCAGTAACCCTGTACAGAGATTAAATGGGGTGTAGAGCAGCCCCAATGCATAAATAGTAACTCTTTTTTGTCACCCAGCCGGATGACGATGAAGACTGGACTAGACAAATGGGTGCTGAAGGAACTGTTGCCGCTTGCCACCGGGAGGGACAGATCAACTATTACCATCTAGGCCAGCCACCGTGAGAGGGTGGCTGGGATACTGACCTTCCGATTGTGATGTGTGGACACAGGCTCCCTTCCACTGCTGTGAGAGAACAGTGGATTTCAGTTCTACCGGTTTCTGGAGATCTACTGTTCCAGTCTTTTGGACTATCTGATTAGGCCCCCGGCCAGTTCTCACCTCCATCCTGGTTTTTTGCTTGATGTATATGGCAGCCGACCTTCTGGCGTTGTGAAACTCCCCCCTCTCGCAGGCCTGACCCTCCACGCTCTCGAGGGCCTACCTTGATGACGGATTTTGGAATCCTGAGAGGTGGCATGTTGCAAAGAGGGGGTTGAGGGGTTTTTTAACTTTGCTTTTAACTATAGTTTTAAGGGGTTCTGGGGAGGGGGGAGGGTTGTGGGTTTGAGGGACAACCCACTGAGGGGGAGGCCTGGTCCAATAGGAGGCTACGTCACGGGGGGTATGGGGCTCGGAGTCAATGAGGGGGTTAGAGTCCATACTGACGAGGGCGATATCATCAGTACTGTAAGTGGGAGGGGCAGATATGGCGGGAGCAGGGGACCACATCCGGTTATGGGGGTGTACGCCTGTTGTCTCCAAGCGGTAGCGTGCTCCGGCCCCCAATGCTCCTCTCATTCTCCAGGTTGCGCAGATCCTCAGGGCCCGGGCCTTCAGCTGATGTTGTGCAACACCAGGTCTATAGTAAATAAAGCCCCCCTCATTTGTGATCTTGTTCAAGAGGGGGGAGCAGACCTGGCAGGTATTACAGAGTCCTGGTTGGGCCAAGGCGGGGGGGTTCCCCTTGTTGAAATGTGCCCACCAGGTTTCCAAGCATTCCATCAGCCGAGGTCTCAGGGGAGGGGCGGGGGGTAGCGGTTGTTATAAAGGATGGTCTTGGTCCGAAGGAGGCCACTGTGCCTCAGATAGCAGGATGTGAGTCCCTCTTTGTGAAGTGGGGTCATGGGGTGCAGATGGGCTTGCTGATCATGTACCTAGCTCCCTGCCACGTGGTGGCGGTCCTGCCTGAACTGCTCAACGTGATAGCTGGGGTGGCGGTTGATACCCCCAGACTTATGGTTATGGGGGATTTCAACCTGCCATCCATCGGTGAAACGTCTGAGGCGGCTCGGGAGTTCATGGCTTCCATGACAGCCATGGACCTGACCCAGTTAGTTCATGGCCCTACTCACATGGGGGGGACACACTCCGGACTTGGTTTTCATCTCTAGCCAGTGGCTGAATGGTTTAGATATAGGGGATATAGTGATTAAACCCTTGTCATGGTCAGACCATTCGCTCCTTCAACTTGACCTTCAAACTGCCACACCCCGCCGCAGGGAGGCGGAACCGACCAGGTGGTTCCGCCCCAGGCGCCTGATGGATCCTGATAGGTTCCAGACGGAGTTTGGGCCATTCCCTGAGGTTCTGACTCACGACCCGGCTGAAGACCTGGTGGCCGCCTGGGATAGGGCGGCTGCTGGAGCTTTGGACTGTGTTGTGCCTTTGTGGCATCTGACCCGGCGCCGATCTCACTTTGCCCCCTGGTTCTCCGAGGAGCTGAGGGAGATGAAGCGCCAGAAAAGACGCCTGGAGAGCAGTTGGAGGGCTAGCCTTTCCGAATTTGACCGAACACTGGTAAGGTCTCATATTAAGACCTACCTAGTGGCGATAAAAATGGCAAAGTTTAATTATTTTTCCGTCCTTATTACGTCTGCAGATAACTGCCCGGCCACCCTGTTTAGGGTGACCCGCTCCCTGCTCCATCCGGGACCGCAGGAGGCAGAGCTGAGGATTTTGTGCAGTATCTGCATGACAAAGTCGCTCAAATTCGGGAAGGCTTGGACTCCGACTGGGTAGATGCAGGTGGGGTAATGGAGACAGGTCTTGAGAGTGTTATCTGGGAGGAGTTTAACCCAGTGACCCCTGAAGACGTGGACAGGATTCTGGGTGTTTATTGGACCTGTGTCCCTCCTGGTTGGTGCTGGCTTCCCGGGAGGTTACACGAGGCTGGCTCCAAAGGATTGTCAATGCTTCTTTGAGAGAGGGTTAATTTCCCGCCGCCTTGAAAGAGGCGGTGAGACCCCTCCTCAAGAAGCCCTCCTTGGACCCGGCTGTTTTAGCAAATTATCATCCAGTCTCCAACATCCACTTCGTGGTGAAGGTTGTTGAGAGTGTGGTGGCATGACAGTTCCCCCAGTACCTGGATGAAGCGGTCTATCTCGATCCGTGCCAGTCGGGCTTCACAGCTAGGCACAGCACGGAAACGGCATTGGTCACATTGGTTGATGATCTCTGGAGGGCTCGGACAGGGGTTGTTCCTCTGTCTTGCTCCTATTAGATCTCTCAGCGGCTTTTGATACCATCGGCCATGGTACCATGCTGCGCCGGTTGGAGGGGTTAGGGGTGGGGGGCACCGTGCTATGTGGTTCTCCTCCTTCCTCTCTGACCGGTCACAGTTTGTGTTGATGGGGGCCAGAGGTTGACCTCGAGGCGCCTTGTATGTGGGGTGCCGCAGGAGTCGGTCCTCCTCTGTTCAACATTTATGTGAAGCCGCTGGGTGAGATCATCCATGGTTTCGGGGTGAAGTACTATCAGTATGCTGATGACACTCAGCTGTACATCTCCACCCCAGACCACCCCAATGATGCCCTTGATGTGATGTCCCGGTGTCTGGAGGCCATACGGATCTGGATGGGGAGAAACAGGCTCAAGCTCAACCCATCCAAGACTGAGTGGCTGTGGCTCCCGGCGTCCCGATATAGTCAGTTGATGCCATCTCTGACTATTGGGGGCGAGTCGCTGGCCCCCATGGAGAGGGCTCGTAACTTGGGTGTCCTCCTGGATGCACGGCTGTCTTTAGAAGAACATGTGATGGCTGTGGCCAGGGGGGCTTTCTATCAGGTTGGCCTGATTCGCCAGTTGCATCCCTTTCTGGATTGGGACTCCTTGCGCATGGTCACTCATGCTCTCATCACTTCCCGCCTGAACTACTGTAACGCTCTCTACATGGGGCTCCTCTTGAAGAGCACCCGGAGACTCCAACTGGTCCAGAATGTGGCCGCGCGGATGATTATGGGAGCGTCATGGCGCTCCCATGTAACACCTCTCCTGCATGAGCTGCACTGGCTCCCGGTGGTCCTCCGGGTGCGATTCAAGTTGTTGGTGACCACCTTTAGAGCACTCCATGGCTTAGGACCTGGATACTTACGAGACCGTCTTCTGCCATCGAGAGCCTCCCACCGGCCAGTACACTTCCACAGAGAAGGGCTCCTCTGAGTGCCATCGGCCAAACGTCGACTGGCGGCCCCCAGGGGGAGAGCTTTCTCTGTGGGAGCACCTGCCCTCTGGAACGAGCTCCCCCCGGAGATATGGACAATTCTGGATCTACGTACTTTCCGTCGGGCCCTCAAAACTTTTTTATTTCATCAAGCCGGGCTGGCCTAACTCTCCAATGGTGTAATTTTAATTTTAATTTTAATTTTAATTTTAATTTTAAATGGGGGATTTTAACTGTCGGGCCAAATTGTTTAATATATTTTTTAAATTGTTTTTAAATTTTGTATTCTATGTTTTTTATCTATGGCTATTCACCACCCTGAGTCCTTCGGGAGAAGGGCGGTACATAAATTTAAATATTAAATTATTAAATTAATTATTTTTTTTCCTAAAAAAAATTTTTTTTTGTTTCTTCCATCCACACTCATACAGCTCTCATGCACCAAGACTGACAGCTTCTCATGCCTGAACAAGGCTGGCATACATGGTTGGATACCATGTAACATTGATGATATTGAACCCCAAATCATAAGATATCTCTCCCAGAAGCTACATGTAGATGATAAATAATAGCATGGGCTATTATTGCACGGGCCCGGGGTATTTTCAGGATCACCTCCTACCGGCCTCCCACCGCCCAGTGCACTCACATAGGGCTGCCCTCCTCCGGGTCCCCTCAGCTAGACAGTGTTGGCTGGCGGTCCCCAGGATGAGGGCGTTCTCTGTGGCCGCATCGACCTTCTGGAATGGATTGTCCACCGAGCTCCGGATGGCCCCCGACCTCTGCACCTTCTGCGCCAACCTAAAGACATGGCTCTTCCACCAATTTCCCTGATCTGCCACAGATTTTAATTTGGGTATTTGGGGATTTTTAATTTGGTTTTAATACTATTTAAATTTTACTTATTGTCGGGTTTTTCTATTGTTGTGAGCCGCCCCGAGTCCTATGGGAGAAGGGCAGCATATAAATCTGACAAAATAAAATAAATATATAAATAAATAAATAGCAAGAGAGAGAGAGCATTGACCCATTGGGTATTCCACAAAGGAGCAACCATGGTACTGATCTCTCTCCTCCAACTACCACTGGTTGTAACAAACTGCTAAGGAAGGAGCTGAACCATTTGCAGCTAGTGCCTCCAATCACCAATCTTTGCAGCCATCTAGAAGGACACAATGAGTCAGTAGTGTTTAAAAGCTGCTGAAAAGTCCAAAAGCATCAAGTCAAGCATATTGTCCCTGTCTAGTTCTCAACATAGGTCATCAGTCACAGTTACTAGTGTCATGTAAAATGCATAAAGCAAGCTTTACTTCCAGACAAACATTCATTAGATGAAAACTTTCATGTAGAAAAATAAGCAATAAACTCACCAGATAAATAATACAATTGTCGGTTCTCCACGGTCACCAACCCTTTTCTGTCCAGAACAGATTCATCTATGGAAACACTATTTCATAATTAAATAAACTTATAAAAATTCAGACCTAGAAATAAATTACTTTTTACAAATTGTTTTTTCAATATAAGCATAGTAGTATACACATTAAAATAAGTATGAATATATGGACATTTTAATTAGTTGAAAGCAGTAGAACTATATTTTAAAATATAAAGTTATTAGTATTAATCTCTTTTTCAGTGAGCTAGAATTTTTTTAAAAAGTTGTCCAGTACTTTCTGTCTCCTACATATATTTGGGAGCTGTCCACTGTTATATGAATTCTCATCCCTCAAAAGTTTTGTTACACTGTCAGTATCTGAAGAACTATTCTTCTGCCAAGTATGGTCTGTCCCCCAGAAAATCCTTATTGAGGTGGCATATAATTGGGAGGAGAATAAGTAATGTGATTTTTTTTTTCAGTTTCTTTCCTATGATAGCTAGATTCATAATGAACCAAGGAAATGTGAACAAATATCCCATAGAGGATTGTTGGAGGTCTGAGATACATTTTAAGAAAGGGAAGAATAAATTTGGAAAATAGGGTGATTTATCATGCTTGCTTTTAAATTTATGATACCATTTGAAAAAATGAAGCTGTTGATGATTTCCAAGTTAGTCCCAAATCATAGTCATAAATCTGGCTCTGTGGGTTGACTCTATTATAAATAAATACATTTAGGGGAAGGAGTAATATAATTCAGATTTGCTCTTGATGGACACATTTGAACTCGGCCTCCTGATCCCAACTATTTTTGACAGTATAAAATAGATAAGTGATATCTTGGCATTTGAAACATCATCTTTCAAGGTTATAATACTGATTTATTAATTCTTGCTATTATACATGATACAATAGTTTCTACTTGTAGGAATGTTGCTGGAAGCCCAGGAAAAAAAAGCCCAAATTCTTCAGTAAACTTATTTTGTGTAAGGCCCTTGGGCCTTATCATTATCTATTCTTTACATAGATTTTTCAATGTGGGAAGAGGAAAAAGCATTCATTGTGTAGCAGATGAGTTAGACTGAGTCCCATATAATATAATTGAATGAGTCTGTAACTGTGTATAAACTTCTTGTCCTGCTAGATCTCTCAGTGGCATTTGATACAATCAACCATTGTATTCTTTTTAGACCATCTACAAGTAGTTCAGTGGCACAATATTGTTTCTGTACATTCTGCTATATATTTCTTGAGTGCATAGTTCTTTGTGTAATATATCAGGCAATGCCAGATTTAGGCATAACCTTTAAAAGCTACCGTTTAGGCCTGGAATCATAGAATCATAAGGCTGGAAGGGACCTTGGAAGTCTTCTAGTCAACCACCTGCCCAAGGCAGGAGATCTTATAGTGTCCCAGACAAATGGCTGTCCAATATTTTCTTGAAATGCTCAAGCATTGATGCACCCACAATTCCAGGAAGTAAGCTGTTCCATTGATTAAATGTTCTTACTGTCAGGAAATTTCTCCTTAGATCCAGATTGGATCTTTCTTTAACAAACTTCCACCCATTGTTTCTTGTTTTGCTCACATTTGCTTTGGAAAATAAGTTGACACTCTCCTCCCTCTGAAAGGCTCTCAAGTACTGGATGATAACTATCATTTCACCCCTAATAAGCCTTCTCTTCACTAGGCCAGACATATCTAGTTCCTTTAACATTTCATCATATAGTTTAGCCTCCAGACCCTTTATGATCTTTGTTGCATTTAGAATAGAATAGAATAATAGAGTTAGAAGGAACCTTGGAGGTCTTCTAGTCTAGGAAACCCTACACCACTTCACACAAATGGTTATCCAACATCATCTTAAAAACCTCCAGTGTTGGAGCATTCGCAACTTCTGGAGGCAAATTGTTCCACTGATTAATTGTTCTAACTGTCAGGAAATTTCTCCTTAGTTCTAAGTTGCTTCTCTCCTTGATTAGTTTCCACCCATTGCTTCTTGTCCTACCCTCAGATGCTTTGAAGACTAGCTTGACTCCCTCTTCTTTGTGGCAACCCCTGAGATATTGGAACACTGCTATCATGTCTTCCCTAGTCCATCTTTTCGTTAAACTAGACATACCCAGTTCCTGCAACCATTCTTCATATGTTTTAGCCTCCAGTCCCCTAATAATCTTTGTTGCTCTGCACTCTTTCTAGAGTCTCAACATCTTTTTTATATCGTGGCGACCAAAACTGAATACAGTATTCCAAGTGTGGCCTTACCAAGGCATTATAAAGTGGTATTAACACTTCACGTGAGCTTGATTCTATCCTTCTGTTTATGCAGCCTAGAAATGTGTGGGCTTTTTTGGCAGCTGCTGCACACTGCTGGCTCATATTTAAATGGTTGTCCACTAGGACTCCAAGATCCCTCTCACGGTTACTACTATTGAGCAAGGTACCACATATACTGTACCTGTGTATTTTGTTTTTCTTGCCTAAATGTAGAACCTTACTTTTTTCACCATTCATTGTGAACCCACCTTCAGACCTAACTGGGTTGAGGGAAGATGAGTCAATGACACTATTGTCAATATATGTCAAAATAAGTAATTTCTAATCCAGAAAAAATAGAGGAGGAAACTGAAGAGATGGAAGCTCAAGTACTAGATTTTTTATTTGAAAAGAAAAAGGTACAAAAGATAATCTTTTTTAAGGTTCTTAATATCTTCCATTCTAAAACTTTTCTAATGAATTTTTATTGCTTTTTAAATAGTAATAGAAAAAGAAAAAAGAACAAGAACAAAATACAAGGATAAAAACATAACAAATACATGAAATAAAGATAGAAAATAAAATAAAATATTGAAGGATTTTATTTTATCTATATAGCACTGGTGTGACTTTGGAACCAGCGATTATAGTCTATTAATTGCAGATGCTTTGGCTGGCAATTATAGACTATTAAGTCAAAGGCAAACAAAGCAGGGATGGGTTCTACTTACCTTTACTACCGGTTCGCAGCGAGGCCATGCGCTCTTCTGCACATGTGTAGAAGCTTCCTGATGACGTCGGGGTCGGTGGGCAGAGCCTCCCGCCCAGTTCTTGCAAACTGGTCCGAGCCGGGGGCAACCCACCATTGAAAAAAAGCCAAACAAAGTCTAGAAAACCTGCAGAGATATTTCCAATAATCATTTATTTATTTGGAAACTAACAGTTCTTGCCACCTATTTTAATGAGGAATCACTTTACAAAAGATGAAAACCTTGGTATTTACTAAAGGCCAAGCTAAATGTGTATGGCAAATTAAAGGAAGCCACTATCAAGCAAGTTATGTTCTTCTACATAACCATCTTAAAAACATATTTAATATAAGAAATTCATTGAAGATGCAAATTTAATGTTGTATAGAGAATTTCCAGAACAATATCAACATTATGCTTAGTTTGTAGTAATGGTGATCAGCAGATCTCCTTTAAAATAAACCCGACAGTCAAATTATTTGATCCCCACTACTTTTTAAACAGGAATTTTGGTCAATGGGAAGTAGTTTAGTCCAAATTTTTAAAAGCTTTAATTTGTCAGAATATTTCAAACACATTACTACTAGATTCTGAGTGACTTGCAACTGAGGTTAGACCTTGGATATATTTATATAATCTTGGCTAAAACTGATTTTTGCCCTAGCTGCCTGACTTGTTTAATCCTTTTGGATAGTTTGGTAAATATATTAAGGATGTTTTAGAAAGAAAAACATTTATTTCATGCATTTCCCCTATGTGCTTATTTTCTTTCTTTTTTCTTTTTAATTTAAAAAGTTTTAACAATCATTACAACAATTTTTCCCCCTCCCACCCCTCCATCCACCCTCTCCCTCCCACCCCCTCCCCCCATCCACCCACCCCGGACTTCCCAGAGCAAAAATAGGGTATAGCATAACAAACATAAACTAAAATAATCTAACTTTCTGTAGTCTCCAGACTTCCCCTTGCTCTTTAACTCCCCCTTCAAGTAACTAAACATATTCAAAAAGGAAATATAGGTTTCATTCATAAGCTATTTGTAACTTTTTAGTCCGATATTTGTTTTGAATATAGTCAATCCATCTTCTCCATTCCTATGTGCTTATTTTCAATGAGATTTCACAGAAAAGAAATTACTCTTGATCAACATGTTTGGGGCACTAAGCATGAAGAACTTGCATGCTCTCCTTTATTACCTTATACTTAGATTGCTAGGAAAAAAACCTTTAGCATTGGGAAATTATAATCTCTAATTTAAGAGTCCTAAAATAATTTGATTTGGCCATCAATCTTATTTGAGGAAAGCTGTAATACTCCATAGCTAAGAAGCTACATCTCTTAGTGTGAAATAATGTGAGGTGTTGAAATAATGGAATTTAACTGCTGTCACTATCTGTATTGTAGAGATTCTCCAATTCTCTCTTATTGTGGCCTCTCCCCTTTTTAAATATATCCTTACTTCTATTTAATCAAAATCCAGAAATTTCTGATAAGAATTGGTAAGTTTTTCAATATTGTTTAAACAGCAGTTATTCAAAACAATTTAATTAGTTTTGGTTATTTGCTATTTGCAGGTTAGCATATTGTTGAACTGTAAATTAGATTATGACAATAATATTGCACCTTCTCTGAATGTTGCTCTGTACTTGACTAAGATCATATTTTATTATTAAACCTATTATTACCAATTGCTGCAGAGTAAAGCAGTGATAATTGTGCTTTCTACCTGCCTGATTTTCATTCAAAAATCATTTTCTTCTTTCCTTTATTTATATTTATAGAGAAGAGATTTACCATTCATTGTAAGGACTCTTTAAACAACTAATTGGGCTAAAATATTTAGGTTTCCATTCTATTTCCTTCTTTATGGATTGGAATAGTTAAACTCATCAAGCAACATGTAGGAATATTGCCAGTATTATTAAACAAAGTGACAAATAAAAAATGGTCCTATTCTGGATTTTGTTTCTATATTTTGGAGGGCAGAATATCCTCACTGATTTTCACAAGGGCCTTTATGAAGCTATAGAATCTGGTCTTGCATTTCTGAAATATTTTCTGGTAGCCGAAGAGGAAGGTTAGCAGAAAGGAATAAATGATTTTCATATCAGAAGAAACCATTAAATATATATTTATATATATTCTCAGCCTTTTGACTAAAATCAAGTGTAGTATGCGGATTGGTAATTTCTCTTCTCAAACTGGTAATTTAAAATTTATTTGTTAATGAAATGTATATAGTCACCCATATCATCAAAGGCAACTCTGGGTGGTGAACAACAATTAATAAGAACAATAAATAAAAATATCCCTGAATTTCTGGTCACCTTTTTCAATGAATCTTGATCCTTAATCATACCATATTTCCTTCTGATGGTCAAATTTCAAACCTGTTTTTTTATTGTTTGCATAGATGAACTGTAATTCCAAATTGGTTAAACTGGGAGTGAATTTCCTCTTGGACTATACAAACACCTCTCACGTGTTTCTCTTCCAGGGACAATTCAACAGTTTGGGTAAATAAATACTCTGAACCAGAGGTGGATTTGGCATTTTCCCCCAAAGTTCTTAGTTTCAATGAGGAACTAAAATGATTCTCAATTAACATATTACAACAGGGGTGTCAAACTGAAAGCTGGGGACCAGATCCGGCCTATGGGGTGCTTAGATCTGTCCTACAGGGCCACCCTGGAAACAGTGGAGGACCAGCCTGCAGTGCCTCTGTCAGCAAAAACAGAGCTTGGGAGGGTCATGGGCGGCCCTCCTGAGCTCTGTTTTCACTGGCAGAGTGTTGCAGGAGGCTGTTTAAGCCAAAAACAGCTCACGGAGGCCACAGGTGGCCCTCCTAAGCTCCATTTTTGCTGGCAGAGGGTTGCAGGAAGCCATTGCAGCTGAAAAGGGAGCTAGGGAGCCTGTTTTGCTGGCAAAGTGCTTGGGCCACCACAGGCACTCCTGACAAAAGTGACATTGAGCTGGCCATGCCCACCCTGGCCATGCCCATCCTAGCCCCCTAGGTCAAATACAACCCTGATGTGGCCCTCAATAAAATCAAGTTTGACACCCCAAAAACTAAATTCCAAAAAGAAATGTCTAATTATTTTAGCCTTGGAGATGATATGAAAAATCTTGATTACATCTGCAAGTTACACCTCTGTTTACCAAAACAGCAATACCAAAATTATCATTTACATTCAACTTTGTTTCAAGATATGGCTGACAAGGTTTATCATTTTCCATTTTGCCCCTTCCCTGTCCTGATTCTCTCACATTTTCACTTTCCTTCTTTTCCATGTGCATCCATCAATTTCCCTTCCCCATCTCCATCCTGGGATTTTCCTTCTTTGCTATTTCTGCAAGGAAAAGAAAGGAATGTAGGTGTGTAACGTCAATATTTTGCATGGGTGAGCAAGAATGGTTCTCAAATGCAGAGTTCAATTAATTTTGAAAATAGAGTGCCATATTTCACAAGGAATTCATTTGAATTAATAGCCATTCATTGAAATACTAATCCTTCACATGATTTTGATTCTATGCCTCTGTTTATACACCCAAGGATTATATTTGCTTTTTTTTTTTTTTTTTTTTTTTTTTTGGTGCAACAGCAACCACAAAAGTGAATACAATCCTTGGGTGTATAAACAGAGGCATAGAATCAAAATCATGTGAAGGATTAGTACCGTTTTATAAATCCATAGTAAGACCACACCTGGAATACTGCATCCAGTTTTGTTCACTACATTACAAAAAGGATGTTGTGGCTTTGGAAAAAGTGCAAAGAAGAGCAATTAAGATGATTAAGAAGGGCCTGGAGATAAAAACATATGAAGAACAGTTGCAGGAATTGGGTACGGCCAGTCTAGAGAAAAGAAGGACTAGCGATGATATAATAGCTGACAGCAAACAGTACTCCTTACTAGCACTGACGATGTTACCTAGTTAAGGTAATGAAACATCTGCAAAAAACAAACAAACATGCAAGCTCAGAGAGCACCAAGGACCCCTCATTTCAACCCTGAGCTACAAATATTCTCCTTTATTAGTGACATGATAGCAGTATTCCAGAATTTCAGGGGCTGCTGCAAAGAAGAGTGGGGGGCAGCTTATTTTCCAAAGCACCAGAAGGCAAGACAAGAAACAATGGATGGCAACTAATCAAGGAGAGAAGCAACTTGGAATTAAAGAGAAATTTCCTAACACGACAATTAACCAGTGATGCAGCTTGCCTTTAGAAGTGGTAGGTGCTTTATCACTGGAGGTTTTTAAGAAAAGACCGGACAACTACCTATCTGAAATGGTGTAGTTTCTCCTGCTTGAACAGGGGTTTGGGCTAGAAGATCTCCAAAGTCCATTCCAGCTTTATTTTAAGTGATTGAAATAATACAAATTTATTTTTTGGTCAAGCCCTGGCCTCTATTGGATTAGAATTCCTGTCAGGTACATATGCAATCAAATATAGATAGGTGCAGAAATATTATTCCCCTCTGCGGAGGAAGAAGAATTATATGTAATAAATCATCCTCTCTCTTCTTAATCCCAAAATTCATTTCCTCGTCAGTCAAAATTAGCTTTGGCCCCATTGCTTTGTGTGTCACCTCACTCTCAAATGACTCCATACTTTTGGAATTATATTTTCTGGTAGGTCCTAAATAAGAATGCAAATGGAATTTGCTTTCAGGTTATTTTACACTAAATTGCCAGATCTCCGATAAGAAGCAATTCTGTATGGTAATCTATTCTTAGCTCAAAACCTTTGAACAAAATAGCATATATTAGGAAAAGGTATTTCAGGAAATTGTTCAAAGCCATTTATTAAATGAGGTTGTATAAAAATAAGCATTTATTGATCATTTTGTTATCAATAGTTTACATTAGGAAAAGTTGCATAAATTATCTCAAAGAATCTCCAAATGTAGATAAAGAATACAGAATTCAGAATAACAGTCTTGGAAGGGAACTTGGGGGACTTCTAGTCCAACCCCCTGCTCAAGCAGGAGATCCTATGCCATTCCAGATAAATGTCTGTCCAGTCACTTCTTAAAATCCTCCAGTGATAAAGCACCCACCACTTCTGGAGGCAAGACATTCCACTGATTAATTTATGTAACTGTCAGGAAATTTCTAAATTGGGTCTCTCCTTGATAAGTTCCCACCTGTTATTTCTTTTCTTTCCCTCAGGTACTTTAGAGAATAGGTTGACCACAACTTCTCTGTGACAGACCTTCAAATATTGGAAGACTGCAATCATGTCACCCCTAGTCCTGCTCCTCACTAGACTAGACTACCCAGTTACTGCAACCATTCATCATACATTTTAGCCTCCAGAATCCTTATCATCTGTGTTATTCTTCTCTGCATCATTTCTAGAGTTTTTTTTGTGTGGTGGTGACTAAAACTTGATGCAGTATTCCAAAAGCAATGTAAAGAGACACTAATAGCACATGTGATCTTGAGATTATCCTTCTACTGATGCACCACAGGGCTGCATTGGCTTTTTTGGCAGCTGCAATACATTGCTGGCTCATATTGTCTATTTGGATTCTTAGATCCCTCTCACGTTTACTGCTGTTGAGTAGGTACCACCTATTCTACACCTATGTACTCAGTTTTTCTAGCCTAAGTGTAAAAAATCTTAATTGTTTCACAGTTGAAATACATTTTGGTGTATAGGGATATTCAGGAAATAGAGAATTTTCATGCAGTTGAAAATTGTAATTATTATTTGTGTGTGTGTGTGTGTGTGTGTGTGTATTTGTTTTCTAAGCTGAGCACAACCAAGCCCCCACCCAAACAGAACACACCCCCAGCCAATCAGAGCACAACCAACCCCCCATCCAATCAGAGCACAGCCAAGCCCCTAACCAATCAGAACACACCTCCACCCAATCAGAACACAGCCAAGTTCCCACCCAATCAGCTCACACCCCCACTAGCAGTTAAAAGGAAGAGACAGCTGCGATCTCACATTGCTCCTGATAGCACGAAGCCGAGAACACCAGCCTGAAGATGACGAATGAGACTTCGTCGAAACGTCACCAAGACACTTCCAATTTTACGTGGGAGAAGACCCGAATAACCAAAGATATATATATATTTGAATATATACTTGTATAAAGTGTTAAGTGAGTACTTTCAAAATCAATTGTACTGAAAAATTCAAAGAGGAAGACAAACTATACGACTTTTGGCTTCTTTTACCATGTTCACTTCCATAATTGCTAGAAGAGGTTTTAATCAGCACCCTGATTTTTATTAAAGACATGATGATGTTGTCTGACTAGACTAATGTTTGCTTTCTTTTCAAACTAGAAAGCCCAATAGTATAGCATTATTTTAACAAGCAAAGAGCCTGGTAATTTTACTATTTTATTATTTTTTTAAAAAAAAAATCATTTTGAGACATTGTTGCTGATTTTTCTTTTCTTTATCTTGTTTCTCTTTTAAAATGTCATAGCCAATCAGAACAAGCAATATACAATTGAAATTCAATGTAAAAAAAAGTCAAGTCTTACACTTAGGCAAGAAAAACCAAAAGTACACATACAGATTAGGTAAAACCTGGCTTCTTAGCAGTAACTGTGAGAGGGATCTTGGAGACCTAGTGGAAAACCAATTAGATATGTGCCAGCAGCAATCCTAAACTGCATTAACAAAAGGATTGAATCAAGATCACATGAGGTACTAATACCGTTCTATAAAGCCTTAGTAAGACCACACTTAGAATACTGCATCCAGTTTTGGTCACTACACTATCAAAAAGATGTTGAGACTGTAGAAAGACTACAGAGAACAGCAACAAAGATGATTCGGGGACTGGAGTCTAAAACATGAAGAACGGTTACAGGAACTGGGCATGGCTAGTCTAGTGAAGAGAAGGACCAGGGGAGACATGATAGCAGCGTTCTAATATTTGAAAGCCTGTCACAGAGGGGAGGAGGGGTCAACCTATTTTCCAAAGCACCTGAAGCAGTGGTGGGTTACTACCAGTTCACCCCGGATTGGGCGAACTGGTAGCGGCGGCAGCAGGAGGCTCCACACAGAAGTGTCATGTGCCTGAGTGCGAGTGCATCTACAAGTGAACTGGTAGCAACAGGTTTTGAAACCTGCCCCTGACCTGAAGGACAGACAAGGAACAATGGATGGAAACTGATCAAGGAGAGATTCAACCTAGAAATAAGGAGAACTTTTCTGACAGTGAGAACAAACAACCAATGAAACAGCTTACCTTCAGAAGTTGTGGGTGCTTCATCACTGGAAGCTTTCAAGAAGACACTGGGCAGCCATCTGTCAGAAATTGTATAGGGTTTCCTGCTTGAGCAGAGGGTGGACTAGATAACATACAAGGTCCCTTCCAATTCTGTTATGTTCTCTTCTACTTCTTTATATTGGGAGTGTTGAAGAAGAGGCTAAAACTCTCATCTCTGAGAAGGGCAAGCAGGCATAATCTGTACAGATGACATAACCTGTATTTGGTATTCTAGTTGCCAATATCCATTGCCAAGTTGCATTGCAATGCCATGTAAAGTTCTGATACATAGCCACCAAGGAAGATCACCATAGGATGAAAAATACAGGATAATCACTTTGATATGAATCTAACTATCAGTAAATGAAATTGCTAATGGGAATATCTTCCCATAAAAATAGACAGTTTCCTCAGCTATGCTATCTGTAGCAGAGTTGGAAGAATGGAAACACAACCACAGTAATTAATGCTATTTAACCTTATATGCAATAAAGGTAAATATTTCCCCTGTCCAGTCATGTCTGAGTCAAGAGAGTGGTCTTTCTTCGCCCAGGGAGCCAGTGTTGTCCAGTGGGAGCCAGTTCTTCGCCCAGGGAGCCAGTGTGGTCATGTGGCCAGTCATATGGCCAGCATGACTACATGCCAAGATGCCCAGAACACTGTTTTCTTCCCACCAAAATGGTACCTATTTATCTATTCACATTTGCATGCTTCTGAACTGCTAGATGGCAGCTGGGGCAAGTTAATGGGGCTTACCCCATTTTACAGCACTTGAGTCTCAAACCCGGGTTCTCAGCCTTCCAGCTAACAAGTTCAGCATCTTTAACCACTGAGCCACTGCACCCACCATTTATATACAATAAAAACTATATTTAACTTTTCCAATAATAATTTCAAAGAGGGGAAAATGTTAATGTAAAAGTGTTATATTGAGAAAAAGTGGAATATAACTATAATATAATATATAAAAGCAAACAAAAAATCTCAGGGTAGTTGGAAGGATATATTAGTCCTGAAATATATTTCTACAAAAAAATAAAAGAAATATTTATTTTGTACTTAAGTTTGTCTTAAGATAGTTGATTATTTTTTAAAGAAAATGAAATATTAATAAAACCAACAAGCTACAAAAGCTCTAATATCTTCTGAAGTGCCAGCCTACCTGTTTTGACTGGATTCATGATAAAGCACATAAATGTGGTACAGGTTTATATACATGTTGACTAAAATATCATTAACAAGTTTGTGTATGTATCTATTCCTTAAGTATGTATCAATGCTGAATATGTAAATAGCTAGGCACGTGTTTAAAGTATTTCTTACCATCTTTTAGAGCTGAAAAAGCCCAACAGGAATCTGAAGATCCAGGCCTTGCCCTTATGTTTACAATTTAAAAACAAGGACAAAAGATAAGACATTTGGAAGTAAGGGAAAATTACTGATGAATTTTTAATGTTACCCAGCTGTTAGGGAAAGGGCTCACAGTTCAAAAATAAGCTTCGGAAGCTCTTTAAGAAATGGTCTTATAAACCTTGTTTTACGTAGCTGTAATACAGACTGAAATTACTTATCTCGGAGGTGAAGAGTAAGGCACAGATGTAGTTTTACATTTCTAGTTTTTTCTATCAAGTTTTTTTCTGCAAGTAGAGGGAGAAAGATGATGTGTCCATCCCCAGAACTAATGAACCTGTGGTTCTTCTGCCGAGGGCAGTTGTTTCTAATATCATTTCTGAAGGAAGAGTTGTCAAAAGCAGCAATACATTAAGATGGCAATGCTTCGATGTCTGCTGGGTCTTTTGGACTTCCTTGATTAGAATTTGGAGTCTAAAAGAAATTGTGCTATATGTTTTTTTCATGCCACAAAATTAAAAAAAAAACATAGCACACATTTTAGAAAGTTGAGTGGGGAAGTAATAAACATTTGGGAAAGGTGCATCAATGGGGGGGGTTGCATAAAATAATTTGTATATAGCAACATTGTTTACAAATGTATGATGAATAAAAGGGCAGAAAAATACACCTATATTAGGGGATTTGTGACAACAAATGCTGGGTTTTTTGTTTTATTAAATGCATGTTATAGTGAGAAGACAGAATTTGGGCTCTTTTGCCCAATTCTAATTAGAATATTAGATATATTAATGTTATTGTTTATAACTGACTCTGCAAAAGGAGTCCCAACATAAGACTGAAGCCAAACAAAACATCAATAAAACAGATGCGTAGATATAGGGCAGAAAAAGCCAGCCCTTTATATGAATTGTTTCTTGTCATAATCAAATTGTCATTTGTAACAAGCTGGACAGGAATAACAACTGAGAAGTAGCTGCAGTGAAAGCTAATTCAATTTTAGACTGAATTAACAGAAACACTGTTTTCAGCTCACAAAAACATAGAAGTTCACTTTAATTCACCCTAATCAAACTACACCTAGAGTATTTCATCCAATTCTGCCATTAAAGTTTTAAATAAGGAATAGACACAACAGAGAAGACCATGAAAGATATCTCTTTTACGACATGATCAAATATTGAGCAGATTGGATATACTAAAGAAAAGACTGAAAGCAGAGAGAGCATAACAGCATTCTTCTAATACTTGGCACAATGTCACATCGAGGAAGACAAAGATTAATTTAGGCAGTAGAACTGTAATGCAATTAAGTTACAATAAATTAAATTTAAGTTGACTATAAGGAGAAATACCTTAAGAGTAAAAGCAGCTTAGTTATAGACTAAAAGCAGGGGTGTCAAACTCACATCGTCATGGCAGTGTCATGTGACGTATCAGGACTTTTTCCCCCTTCACTAAACCGAGCATGGGTGTGACCAGCGTGTGACGCATCTAGCCCGCAGCCCGGGAGTTTGACAGCCCTGACCTAGAACAAAGGTAGGCAATGTGATGCACGCAATATCAATATGCTTCCAGGGGTGAAATGCTCCCGGTTCGGACTGGATCGCCCATTCCGGTAGTGATGGCGGCGGGTGGTTCAGAGAACTGGTAGCAAAAATCCCTGCCCACCCCCATGCCCAGCTGAGCCGCGCGATCATCAGAGGCTTTTGTTTTTTACTTTTAAAAGCATTTTTTCTACAACCTCTTCGGCTGAAAAAATGGTTTTAAAAGTAAAAAAAAAAGCCTCTGATGATTGTGCGGCTCAGCTGGGATTGTCAGAGGCTTTTAAAAGCATTTTTTTCTGCAACCTCTTCGGCCAAAGAGGTTGTAGGGAAAAAAATGCCTTTAAAAGCCTCTGGCAATCCCAGCTGAGTTACCTGATCGTCAGAGGCTTCTAAAAGCATTTTTTTCTGCAACCTCTTTAGGTTGTAGAAAAAATGCTTTTACAAGTTAAAAAAAAAAGTTGGCCATGCCCACCCAGACACATTACCCCCCCTCCCCCACCAAGCCATGCCCACAGAACCGGTACTAACAAATTTGCATTTCACCACTGTATGCTTCCCAGATACTTCTCTTACTACCAGCCAGACTTCTTGTCCCAGCTAAAATGTATGTAGACCAGTTGCAGGAATTGGGTATGGCCAGTCTAGAGAAAAGAAGGATTAGTGGGAACCTGATAGCAATGTTTATTTATTTATTTATTCAATTTGTATGCCGCCCCTCTCCAAAGACCTAGGGTGGCTCACAATACATTTAAAATCATTATAAAAAACATTTAAAAATTAAAAATATTAAAAACATTAAAACTCATTCACACCATTCATGGCCGGATCTCGCCAGATTGCAAGAGTGAGATCAACGGCCCCAGGCCTGCTGGAAAAGCCAGGTCTTCACTGCTTTTCGGAAGGCCAATAGGTTGGGGATGGTCCAGACCTCAGGAGGTAACTGGTTCCAGAGAGCTGGGGCAGCCACAGAGAAGGCCCTCCCCTGCGGGCCCACCAGCTGACATTGTTTAGCTGACGGGACCCGGAGGAGACCAACTCTGTGGGATCTTACTGGTTGTTGGGAGTTATGCGGTAGAAGGCGGTCTCGAAGATACCCTGGCCCTGAGCCATGTAAGGCTTTAAAGGTAATAACCAACACCTTGAATTGTGACCAGAGACCAACAGGGAGCCAGTACAGTTCGCGGAGAATTGGTGTAATATGTGTGTATCTAGGTGCACCCACGACAGCTCGCGCGGCTGCGTTCTGGACCAACTGTAGTCTCCGAACACTCTTCAAGGGTAGCACCATGTAGAGCGCGTTGCAGTAATCTAACCTTGAGGTGACAAGGGCATGAGAGACCATGAGGAGAGCCTCCCGATCCAAGTAGGGTCGCAATTGGTGCACCACTCGAACCTGTGCAAAGGTCCCCCTAGCCACAGCTGTCAGATGTTGCTCTAATCTTAGTTGTGAGTCTAAGAGGACACCCAAATTACGAATCCGTTCTGAGGGGGACAATTTCTCCCCCCCCCAGAACCAAGGACGGACAATCAACATAGTCTTTAGGAGGCAATACCGACAGCCACTCAGTCTTGTCTGGTTAAGTATGAGCCTGTTGACTCCCATCCAGACCGTCACAGCCTCCAGGCACTGGCACATCACATCCACCGCATCACTGAATTGATGCAGTGTAGAGATATACAGCTGGGTATCATCAGCGTATTGCTGATCCCTCTCCCCGTATCGCTGGATGATCTCACCCAGCGGCTTCATGTAGATGTTAAATAGGAGGAGAGAGAGGACCGAGCCCTGAGGCACCCCACAAACAAGGGGCCTAGGGGTTGACCTCTGTCCTCCTACCAACATGTTCCAATCTTTCAGGGACTGCCACAAAGAACGGGGTGTAAACCTATTTTGCAAAGCACCAGAAGGCAAGACAAGAAACAATCAAGGAAAGAAGGAACCTGAAATTAAGGAGAAACTTCCTAACGATGAGAACAACCAACCAGTGGAATGGCTTGCCTTCAGAAACTGAGTGCTTCATCACTAGAGGCTTTTAAGAAAAGATTGGACAGCCATTGTATGAAATGATATAGGACTCCTGCTTGAGCAGGGGATTGGACTAGAAGACTTCCAAGGTCCCTTCCAACTCTGTGTCAGCTTTGGAAGCCATATTAAGCTGGAAGCTTCCATGCTGCCACCTTCTCATGTGTGGGAAACATTATTCTGTTACCTGACTAAGATTGATGGTGAAGAAGCTCTCAAGGTGCCATCTTCCTGTTGGATTGGGTTGCCTGGACCTCCTAGGATTTTGATGAAGCTTGCCTTGGTCATGCAGCTGGCAACTCATAGCTGTAGTGCTTATTTTTCACGTGTATTACAGTTCAAGATTGGAACATGTCTATAAAAATAAGTTCTAATTAATTTACATCTGGATGAAGTTTGAAGAATAGCAAAGATTCAAAAAATCAACTGAATAAAGTTTAATGATATTCAATACAGAGAGAATGTTATGCTAAGTATGAGAGAAAAACAGGTGATACTAAGAGATGAGTAATGTATTGTGGAGAAAGAAAAAATGTGTTCTACAGAAAGGCACACTGGGAAAACAGGCAAATTATTTCTCAGCATTCATAAGCACAAGTCAGAACTAGAGGCAATCCTCATAACACCCAAACACAGACCCTGGAGCCCACCTTACATCCCACAGAAATACCTATTACTTAGAATGACAATCAAGTGTAGTTAAATTTGAGATCACTATTGCAAAGCAGCAAGTGAAGAAGTGGAGGGAAAATTCATATTCTGTCAAACAAGTGGCTTCGAAATGTACAAATGTTTCCATTACACTGCTTATTTCTGAAAAATGAAGAATTAAATGAAGGATAAGGTTACTAACATAATAATGGTTGAATGCACTGACCTACCAAACGAAACATTGGAATGTTCCATTAAATGTGCATTTCTCAGCTCCAAAGCAGAATTCATTGAAATAAGTAGGAAATGAAAATATGGGGGTTGGGATAAAAATTTAATAGCCCTGAAACAGAGAGATTAAGATTGCAATTTTATGCATAAATTCCTGGAACTAAGCACTATTGTACTTAGCAGGGATGAATACTGAATAGATGTGCAAGGGATTACACTTAAAAATAAAGCAGCCTAAAACAAAAAGAGATTTGAAAGAAACAAATCCCCAAAAGAGATTAGAAATGTAGTAGAGTGCTTAACCACTCTGAGACCTACTCCAGGATAAAGCTGTATAACACAGTACTGTAAATGATAGTTAAAGTAGCCAAATATCAACCTAAGTCATCAAGGATTCTATCATACATATTAAATCCTCAGCTGAGAGGCCAAAGATAATTAGATGCAATTTTGAAGTTGCTTATTGCACTTGCAATAAGTACTGGGTGACTTTGCTTTTCAACTTTGTAATGTCCTTTCGGAGCTGCAAGTGAGCAGAACTGTACATTGTGTTCTGAACACAGTCACATTATATAGTTGTTGAAATCATAGCATCTTTATGTAAATGCCACTCTTATGTTTTCTTCCAATATGGAGTTTAGCTTCTTTATAGTATTTGCCTGGTGGATTCGCTTTCCAGGCCATTCATGGTCAGCTCTGACTCCAGTAGTATGCCTCTTAAAGAAAATGTAGAATAGGTGAAACGAAGATTAATGAAGATGAGCAAAACACTGTGAGGAGAGACTGAGATTTTCATCTTTGAGAATAATAGGATAGTTTAATTCAAGCTTGTGAAAAAATGTCAGACAGAAGAAACCCATGCCCTGCACTTTAACACTGTAAAAATAAGATATGGCATGACATGAAATAATAACATACTTGCTGAATACTATGAAAGAATTACCCAGGGAGACCATGGGTATTTTTCACTAAATGGGTTCAAGAAAGAGTTGAAGAGACATTTGTCTGGATGTTTTAATTTGGATTTTTGTATCGATCAAAGATTTGGAAGTGATAGGACAGGAGAAGAAAAAATTCCATCTTTAGAGTTTTTAATACATCTGCCCCAGAACAGATATAATATTTTCAATCCCTTACGGAGGAGGACAGTGTTGAGCTCAAAAAGACACAAAATGGCTTTCGGCTCTTTGTCAAATACTACAGCAGCACAGAATAGATAGTGCATTGCCTGACAGGTGCAATAGGATGGCCTCATATGCTGTGGAATAGTAGACAGTATTACACAAGAGAAAGAATGAGTGCAGAAGGAAACACTACTTAGAAGAATTACATTCTTGAGGCTGATGCATGCATGCAAAGAAAGAAAAGGTTTATTTGGGGATAATAGGAAAGCCTAAATTCCTGGATTGGGAGTCCCTGCATTCACTCAAGCCTTGGTCATCTCACACCTAGACTATTGCACCATGCTCTAAATGGAGCTACCCTTTAAGAGTATTTGGAAGCTACTGCTGGCATGGATTGCAGCCACACAGACAGATCTTGGGATCCCTAGAGTAGCCCATATTAGGCAGCTGTTGCACAGGCTGCCTATTTGCCAATTTGCTTCTGAGTTCAGTTCAAGATGTTGGTTCTTAACCTTTAAAGCCTTTCATGGTATGGTCCAGGTTATTTAAGGAACTGCCACACCCAATGGGATTAGTTCATTGGGACATTGTGCCTCTGAGATGAGAGGCACATCCACCCTTTTGGCCTTCTGAAAGGGCCTGAAGACCTGGCTCTGACAATTGGGCTGGGGACCCAATGGGGGGGTGTCACATGGGTGATGGTTAATGGACCAAGACCTCACCTCCTCCCTGTGTGCATCTTGCCCCCTTTTTTTCTATCTTTGTTAATTTTTAAGTCAATCTTACTGTTAATATCTATTATTTTATTTTTCATCTTATTGTTTTATTGGTTGTAAGCTGCCTAAAGTCACCTCTAGGCAAGATGGGAGACATCTAAGTTTAATCAATAAATAACTGTACTCTATCTACAACTAAGAGCCTTAGTATGCTTTCCTCCATTATAAAGGGAAGAGACAGACAGATGAGAAAGAAGGTGGAACTGAAAGAGGAAGGAAGTGATGAAAATTCTTTAAGTAGTCTTCAAGAAATGACAGGCCACTTAATGACCATTCAAAGTTATGACTGACACCCCAAACTACATATAACCATGTTTCATAGTTAGGACAGCTGCAGTTCCCGTGCGGCCATTTACCCTTACAAGAGAGCTTACAACAGGCCACAGGGATGCTGCAGCGTCCCGTCTCTCTACCTTCCATTCCGCTCCAACAGGACCCCACAGTGTTTGGGCCTGCTCCCCATGACTCCTGCAGGCAGCCACCACTTTAAGAGTTCTGACGATTCCTTGCAGAAATGGCAGCTGCTTTCAAAGTTTTCTGCCTCAGTCAGCTGGATGTCAGGAGGCTGCAAAGCTCTCCTGAATGGCTAATTGTTGGGCTTTGGGAAGCCAACCCTGCATGCAAAAGCATTAGCCCTCAGGACAAGCTTTTCCTTGATTAACTTCTTCCCTCCCCCAGATATCAACATTTTCTCAATAAAGGAAACAAAAAAAGCCGGAAGGGACAGATTTGCCCCTCCCTCCCAGTTAGGTGCTGAAACTGATCCTGAAGCTGCTGCCTTTGCATGCTAGCTTCCCAAAATCTAGCAACAGGCATCCAGGAGATGCTTTCAGCCTCCCAATAGCCAGTTAATCAGTGGCCAGCTAATGGGGCAGAAAGCTTTGAAAGGCTAAGAAACTGGTCCTTTTTGGCCGCAGGAAGGCAGGACATCTTGGCAGGGGCAAGGTCAGGGGCAAAATTAGGAAAGGCAGGCGCACCCAGCATTTTCCTTCACCGTTGTTTCTCACTGCCAAGAGAGCTATGCAGCAGGCCATCTCTTGAATGGGGAAGGACTTGGGAAGCCTGAGGCAGGTGGGTTGTGCCTGCACTAGGTCTCCCAGGATGTCTTCCACCCCTGAGCTCCACTTAATGACCCATGTATTCGTTTAATGAATGCACTAGGGAGAGCAGGGATGACTGGCCATTACTTAAGGTAGTTCATTTAACATTTAACAAGACTAACTTGAGGGCTATCTGTCTACCCGATCCAGAGGCATGTTACATAGAAACATGAAGAGTTTATATTTTCAAAACAGACAGATGATAACAATTACAGAGTATCTCTACATCTTTATCCCTAGCAATCATTAGGCCTTTAGATACAGAAAGTCAGTCCATTCCAATAATTCATTTTCAAATTATGGGAATATTTAACAGGGCTGCTGTTACTGGACCTCGTACAGTGGTTGGTTGCTACCAGTTCTCCCCGGTTCGGGAGAGCCGGTAGTGGAAATCTTCATAGGAGAGTGAATCGGTTCTCTCTGAATGTTATTTGGGCCCTCCCCCCGCCCCCGCGCTATACCTACCTTTATTTCGTTTGTTTTTTGGTCAGCTGTAAGGCGCAGCAGAGGGGATTGCCATGTCTCAGCTGTTTTTTTTTCCGCAATGCGCTTGCATGAAGTGCGTGTGCGATGCAAACTGGTGGTAAAACTGATTAGAACCCACCACTGACCTCGTAGTAACCTATTGTAAAAACTGAAAGTATTTTAGACATGTTGTATTTCTCTAGAACTATGTAACATTCTATGTAGAATTCTATTGTAGAATATGTAGAATAGAATAGAATAGAATAGAATAGAATAGAATAGAATAGAATAGAATAGAATTCTTTATTGGCCAAGTGTAATTGGACACACAAGTGTCTTGGTGCATACACTCTCGGTGTACATAAAAGAAAAGATGCATTTGTCAAGAATCATAAGGTACAACACTTAATTATAGTCATAGGGTACAAATAAGCAAATAAATCATATGAGGAAACAATATAAATCGTAAGGATACTAGCAACAAGGTTACAGTCATACAGTCATAAGTGGGAGGAGATGGGTGATAGGAACAATGAAAAGATTAATAGTAGTGCAGACCATATCTGTTACATTGTTTCACTGAAGCTCAGCAATTTCACATTCAAGATATTTAAGAATACTTCCTAGATGAATTATTTATTGGTTTTCTATTTGACAGGAAAGTTTAGAGCTCTATTTATTGACATCAGATCCCGATTCTTCAGTTTGCTTTGCTGATAATACCAATTTTACCCTGCATCTTCCGCCACGAAGATAATAATTCATTTTTCCTCTCAAATGACTCTCAGCATTTTGGCTTAATAAATAGTGGTTTGTGCCTAGCACTAAATTATTGTGGGAAGGCATGTTGAAATTGTCCTCCAGAGTTATTCTGTAGAATTTGGCCTTTTTCCTAGTTTACTTGATATACGGAAGATATACATCATGCAGCTGTTTTTTCTAATCCTTCTTCTGGAGTTTATATTCAGAGATGACTGTATTGTACTAGGTCTTTTCATTCATTCCATCAAGCTTCCAGTATACTTTCTTTCGAATCAAGGTTTCCAGCTCCCTGGTTCATAGTTTGGAGCTGTCTACTATTTGATTGGTCTCCATATTCCATAATTGAACTGATTGTTGCCAACCAATAAAAGGGGATAAGACCTGGGACAGATACGGTGACTGTGGAAAAACAATGTGGAGAGAAATATTGATTTGATTTGATTTGATTTGATTACATTTCTATACCGCCCTTCTCCCGAAGGACTCAGGGCGGTGTACGGCCATATTAAAACAAACCCATCAAAAAAATTAAAAACCGTTAAAATAAATTAAAGCAATTTGGCCATTATTAAAACTCTTAGCTAAAATCCCTTTAAAACCAATTAAAACCCATTAAAATTAATTTATTCGGTCAGGCCGGCTTGATTGAACAATAGAGTCTTCAGAGCACTACGGAAGGTGCGGAGGTTGGGGATCCTTCTTATATCCAGGGGCAGCTCATTCCATAGGGCAGGAGCCCCCACAGAGAAGGCTCTCCCCCTGGGGATTGTCAGCCGACATTGTTTGGCCGATGGCACCCTGAGGAGGCCCTCTCTATGAGAGCATATCAGACAATGGGAGGCATTCGGTGGTAGAAGGCGGTCCTGTAGGTATCCTGGTCCTAAGCCATGGAGCGCTTTGAAGATAGTGACAAGCACCTTGAAACGTACCCGGAAGACCACTAGGAGCCAGTGCAGCTCGCGCAAGAGAGGTGTTACCCGGGAATGACAAGTCACTCCCATAACCACTCGGGCAGCCACATTCTGGTAGAGAGTGTTACAGTAGTCCAGATGGGAAGTGACAAGGGCGTGAGTGACTGTGAGTAAGGCGTTCCGAACCAGAAAGGGACCCAACTGGGAAATCAGGTGAACCTGATAGAAAGCCCCCCTGGCCACGGCCGTCATATGGTCATCTAAAGACAGCTGCATATCCAGAAGGATGCCCAAGTTGCGAACCCTCTCTGAGGGGGACAAGATCTCCTCCCCAATAGCCAGCGATGGTATCAGTTGGCTATATCAGGGTGCCGGAAACCACAGCCACTCGGTCTTGGAGGGGTTGAGTCTGAGCCTGTTCCTCCCCATCCAGATCCGCACGACCTCCAGGCAATGGGACATCATGTCAAGGGCATCATTGGGGTGGTCTGGGGTAGAAATGTACAGCTGCGTGTCATCTGCATACAGTTGACACTTCACCCCAAAACCACGGATGATCTCACCTAGCAGCTTCACATAAATGTTGAACAGGAGGGGCGAGAGGACTGACCCTTGCGGCACCCCACAAGTAAGGTGCCTCGAGGTCGACCTCTGTCCCCCCGTCAACACAGACTGCATACGGTCAGAGAGAAAGGAGGAGAACCACTGCATCACAGTGCCTCCCACTCCCAGTCCCCCCAACCGACGCAGCATGATACCATGATCGATGGTATCAAAAGCCGCTGAGAGATTGAGGAGGACCAGGACTGAGGAACAATCCCTGTCCCGAGCCCTCCAGAGATCATCAACCAATGCGATCAATGCCGTTTCTATGCTGTTCCCACCCTGAAGCCTGACTGGCACGGATCTAGATAGACAGCTTCATCCAGGTATTGAGGGAGCTGTCGCGCCACCACATTCTCAACAACCTTCGCCGCAAAGCGAAGGTTGGAGACTGGACGGTAATTAGCTAATACAGCCAGGTCCAGGGAAGGCTTCTTGAGGAGGGGCCTCACCACCGCCTCTTTCAAGGCAGCTAGGAAGACACCCTCACTCAAAGAAGCATTTATAATCCCCTGAAACCAACCTCGTGTAACCTCCCGGGAGGCCAGCACCAACCAGGAGGGACACAGGTCCAATAAACATGTGGTAGTGTTAAGTCTCCCCAAAATCCTGTCCCTGTCCTTGGGAGCCACAGGGTCAAACTCCTCCCAGATAACACTCTCAAGATCCGCCCCTATCATCCCATCCGAGGCTACCCAATCGGAGTCCAGGCCATCCCGAATCTGAGCGATTTTAATATGCAGATATTGCACAAAATCCTCAGCTCTTCCCTGCAAGGGATCATCCTGCGCTCCCACCTGCAGTAGAGAGCGGGTCACCCTAAACAGGGTGGCTGGGCGGTTCTCTGCAGATGCAATAAGAGCGGAAAAATAATTAAAATAATTTGCCACTCTTATTGCCACTAGGTAGGTCTTGATATAAGACCTCACCAGTGTCTGGTCAGATTCGGTGCAGCTGGCCCTCCAATCACTCTCTAGGCATCTTTTCTGGCGCGTCATCTCTCTCAGCTCCTCGGAAAACTAAGGAGCTAATTGAGATCGGTACCGGGTCAGAGACCGCAAAGGCATGACGCGGTCCAAAGCTCCAGCAGCCGCCCTGTCCCAGGTGGCTACCAGTTCTTCAGCCGAGTCGTGAGCCAGAGCCTCTGGGAATGGCCCAAGCTCCATCAGGAACCTGCCCGGGTCCATCAGGCACCTGGGACAGAACCACCTGGTCAGTTCCGTCTCCTCTGCGACAAAGGGAAGTGGCCCGAAAGTCTATCCGAAGGAGCGAATGATCCGTCCATGACAAGGGATTAATGACTAACTCCCCTAAATCAAGATCATTCAGTCACTGACCAAAAGCAAAAACCAAGTCCAGTGTGTGTCCCCCGATGTGAGTGGGATCATGAACTAACTGGGTCAGGTCCATGGCCGTCATGGAAGCCATGAACTCCCGAGCTGCTTTCGACGTTTCGCCGACGGATGGCACATTGAAATCCCCCATGACCATAAGTCTGGGGGTATCCACTGCCACCCCGGCTATTATGTCGAGTAGCTCAGGCAGGGCTGTTGCCACGTGGCAGGGAGCCAGGTATGTGATCAGCAGGCCCATCTGCACCCCATGACCCCACTTCACAAGGAGGGACTCACAACCGGCTACCTGAGGAACAGTGGCCTCCCTCTGATCCAGACTTTCCTTAATAATCACCGCTACCACCACCACCCGCCCCTCCCCTGGGCCCTCGGCTGATGAAATGCATGGAAACCTGGTGGGCACATCTCAACGAAGGGAACCCCCCCTCCTGGCCCAACCAGGTTTACGTAATCCCTGCCAGGTCCGCATCCCCCTCCTGGATTAGATCATGAATGAGGGGGGCTTTATTTACAGCAGACCTGACATTGCACAACATCAGCTGAAGGCTCGGGCCCTGAGGCTCTGCGCAACCAGGGTTACAGGAAGCGCCATGGCGGCCAGAGCACGCCACCGCTCGCAAGTAGCAGGTGTGTACCCCCCAAACATAATACGGCCCCCTGCGCGCATCATATCTACCCCTTTGTTGTGGCCCCGCCCTGTGAGCCTGTCCCATCGGAGGAAGAAAGCTCCGAGCATGAGGAAGAGGAGTCAGCCAGGCCTCCCTCTCCAGGCCCCTCCCTTCTGGCATTGTCTCAGGTGCCGGCCGAGGGAGAGGAGATTAGTAGGGAGACAGCTGGTTCATCTCAGAGTGATGAAGAAACATCATTCCTGGACGCACACCTCCGAAGGCGTGATAAATGATTGCAGCAGTTTAGGAGGCATGCTAGGGATTAGAACTGAGTCACTGGACCACACCCCAGAGACTATATAATAGAGGGTAGTGGTCAGGGATCCTTGTGATGAACAAAAGCAAACCTTGGATAGTCACTAAAGCCTCGTCCGGAACTGCTGAGAGAAAGATTTAAAGTGTTGGACATTTGGACTCTTGAGTATTTAATCTTTCTGTTTTACTGTGAAAATAAAGTCACTTGGCAGACGGTGTGTCTATCGCTGCCAAGTGGGAGATAAGACCTGGGTGCGTTCCAAAGTGTTTCCTTAACCCTCGGCTGGCTGTGTTTGTGTGTGTGTGGGGACGGGGACAGATCACCCTTCCACCCACTGTGCTAATGGACTGGCCCTTCACCTCTTCCCCCGGCACCCTTTCTAAACCCTCTCCCCCCCTCCTCCCGCCATGACCCTCAGATTCACTCTGCCATTCTGAAACTCCATGGACGCCCCCAGGTCCATTTTTATCCCCACCCACACCCTCCCCCAAACCCCCTAAAAACTCATTAAAAGCCCTCTTTAAAAAACCCCTCACCCTCCTCCTTGCCACATGCCACTTCTCGTGGTCCCAAAACCCGTCATTGAGGTAGGCCCTCGCTAACATAGAGGGCCAGGCCTGCAAGAGGGGGGAATCTTGCAGCGCAAAGAGCTCGGCCGGTGAATACATCCCAAATCAGCCAGGGAAAATGTATAAGGCCGGGGATTCAAAGGTGATAGTCTAAGCAACAAGGTCCTAGAGGGAGAGTCCGCCATTTCGGACTCTCTTATATTAAGGAAAAATAGTGCTGTCAGCAGCCTAATCACATGTGCAAGGTTAAAGGAACTAAGATAGTGTCCCCAAGGGTTGAAGTTTGAGTTGATCATAAAGAGTGGGCTTCTGCATTTTTACTTGGCATCTGTAATTGGAAAACCAATAACTTTCTCCTTTGATGCTAAATGTCAGCAGCCTGATTTGCCCCTGGTTCTCAGGAGCCCTTTTGTAGAAGACTGATTTTTCCCAAATTGTTCTCAAAGTGCCTAGTAAATTAGAATATTATGTTTACTTTTTATTCTATTTCCCCTCTTGAAAACTCTAGGAATCAAGCTATTTTTCTAGTCCATTATGAGAAACATTTTCCAAAAGATTTTCTTGAAATTCTTGGTCTCCTATCAAGGAAATTATACTTAGGTTCCATTTGGAAAATTAATATCATGAAACAATTTCCATGTCATTAGCACCGGGATGCACCAAAATTGCTAATTCTGTTTGTCATTATCTGTCCATCTAGAGAATCTGTGATTTGCACAGCTGGTGCAAATTGGCAAGTCAATGTGCAATGTACAGACATACTGATTCTGTACATACAAACTCATACCTGTACTTTTCATGATCAGTTTCCTGATCACTATGTGTCTTGTGATTGTAGAAGAATATCGTCATTTTGAGAGGATGCAGGTTCGGCTGCAAGCATTGTATTTTTTTTTTTCATTTTATTAAATTTGTATACCACCCTACTCCCGAAGGACTCAGGGCGGTGAACAGGCACAAAATAAAACACATGAATACAAAAGTTAAAAAACATAATTAAAACCAAATTAAATAATTTTTGCCCGAGACAATTAAAATTCCCAATAATTTAAAATGAATTAAAATTTCAATTTAAAAATTTAAAAGAAGGGGAAAAAATTAGGCCAGGCTGGCCTGCTGAATAGGAGTGTCTTCAAAGCACGGCGGAAAGTGCACAGATCCATGATCCTCCGTATCTCCGAGGGGAGCTCATTCCAGATAGTAGGCGCCCCCACAGAGAAGGCCCTCCCCTAGGGGCCGCCAGTCGACATTGTTTGGCTGACGGCACCTGGAGGAGCCCTCTCTATGAGAGCGTACCAGCCGGTGGAAGGCTGTTTGTGGTAGTAGGCGGTCCCATAAGTAGCCAGGTCCTAAGCCATGGAGCGCTCTAAAGGTGGTAACCAAAACCTTGAAGCGCACCCAGAAGACCACCGGGAGCCAGTGCAGCTCGCGCAGGAGAGGTGTCACACGGGAGCGCCATGTTGCTCCCATAACCACCTGCGCGGCCGCACTCTGCGCCAGTTGGAGCCTCCGGGTGCTCCTCAAGGGGAGCCCCATGTAGAGAGCGTTGCAATAGTCCAGGCGGGAGGTGACGAGGGCATGAGTGACTGTGTGTAGGGAGTCCCAATCCAGAAAGGGACGCAACTGGCAAATCAGGCGAACCTGATGAAAGATCCTCCCGGTCATGGCCGTCAAGTGCTCTTCTAAAGACAGCCGTGAATCCAGGAGGATGCCCAAGTTGCGAACCCTCTCTGTGGGGGCCAGTGATTCGCCCCCAATAGTCAGCAATGGCGTCAACTGACTATATCAGGACGTCAGAAACCACAGCCACTCGGTCTTGGATGGGTTGAGCCTGAGCCTGTTCCTCCCCATCCAGATCCGCACGGCCTCCAGACACCGAGACATCACTTCAAGGGCATCGTTGGGGTGGTCCAGGGTGGAGATGTATAGCTGGGTGTATTTCATTCCCAATCTCTTCATGTGACACATTATTTCCCCTAAACTCTTATTCTCTGTAACTGAAGACCAGCTGTTAATAGAGGGATAATGCTATCTCATCCCTGAAGTTTCCACCCACTGGCAATTAAGATTGCTTCAGCTCTTCTGAACTAATTAACTTGCACTCTATGAATGTGTATGCTTGTTATACTAAGCATACACTCAGAACCTCTGCCCATGGCAATCTTATTATAAATATCATATACCGTACAATATATATACTATGCTGGTAATTTAAAACATATGATGAACAGTTGCAGGAACTGGGCATGGCTAATCTAGTGAAGAGAAGAACAGGGGAGACATGATAGCAGTGGTCCAATATTTGAAGGGCTGCCACAGAAAGGAAGGGATCAAGCTATTTTCCAAAGCACTTGCAGGCCAGACAAGGAATAATGGATGGAAACTGAACAAGGAATTATTCAACCTGGAAATAAGGAGAAATTTTCTGATAGTGAGAGCAATCAACCAATGGAACAGCTTGCCTTCAGAAGTTGTGGGAACTTCATCACTGGAAGCTTTCAAGAAGAGATTGGATTGCCATCTGTCAGAAATAGTGTAGAGTCTCCTGCTTGGGCAGGGTGGTGATGGGTTGGACTAAATGGACTACAAGGGGTTTAACTAGTTGGACTACAAGGTCCCTTTAATCTCTGTTAATCTGTTAAATTCCACACCCTTACTATTTTACTGGTTTGCTACCTCCAGATCTGATTTAATGTGATTCAGGATGGGAAATAATTTACTTACCAAATATCAAGCCCCCTACAGAGGTTCATAACAAAGATAGCAAAATTCTCACATAAATTGTTAGAAAGCAGATTTATTGCCCCCCCCCCAAAAAAAGAATTTTAAATTACAGAATCTTGGAGAGTGGAGATAGATAGATAGATAGATAGATAGATAGATAGATAGATAGATAGATAGATGATAGATGGTCTTCATTACTGGTGACCACATTAAAGCAAGGACTCAACTCTCTTTTACCCTTGATCCTCTTTCTAACAGAATCTTAGTTAATTGGGGAGGGTGTTAATCACTTGTTTCTACCACACAAATATGTTCTTGTTGTGCTGTATTTTGGAAATGTCAGTTTTCATTCACAGGCTAAAAGAATTCCATCATCCCAAAGTGGTAAGCCTAGATACCTGGTTTCTGAAGTTGCCTATTTGCTTAACTGCCTTTTTATTTGTTTATAAAATAAATTTATATAGCTGCCCAACTCATACACAGTGACTTTTCATTCTAACCCTTGTTCCTGTTGATGTCCGTCTGATATCTAAGTCTTCCACCATTTGCTCCTTCTGTTGTTTACAGTACAAATGTCATTATTAGCCTCCATTATATTTTGAATATTTTCAAAGAAATTCACTTGTTGATCATTTAAGATCAAATACATAGCTTATACTGTAAGCATTTATAATAAGTAGCATTTATTAAACTGTTTTCTGTATAAAGTGGTTTTAAACTGTTATACTCAACGGGATCAAAATAAAGATGGTATCATGGAAATGTTTAAGTAGATATATAGAAATGTGTATATTTTTAAAAAATTATTAAGCAGGGAAAACTTTATAAAGTTATAAGATGATAGATGAGTCCATTGCTTCCAAACAAAATAAATAAAAATGATCAAAACCAAATGTTCAAACACATTTATAATATGAATTTATATTATAAATAATGGGGATGATTTAAGTTTATTAGAATATTACTGCTGCAACCAAGTCTGCAACCAATGCGCAGAATGAAATAATAGAAAAACATTTATTAATGTTTTGTGTGTATTAATCATATGTAACTCATTATGTGGTAAAATATTTTAACAATCAAGATCTAATCTGTTTTATCAGCCTTCTGAAAAATGATTTGGGAAATGAACATCAAATACTTTTGCTTCAAAGTATTGAATAAATGAAATGTTTAAGGGAGTTCAAATATTAACCATCCCCACACCAACTTCTTTTACATTTATACCAAGCCATGCTTTTGCATCCTTGATTTGTGGGAACCAAATGTGGAACTTAATTGTTTTATGTAGATTATAAAGTTACATTGTGAAGTAAACCTTTATTTGTATGGCTACCATAAGAACTGGAAAGTTGGTAGCAACATAATTTGTCACTATTAGGAGATTCAGGATCAAGCTTTAATCCCAACTCATAACACAGCTTTAACCTTCTTTCCCTTATTGTTTTTTCTCCTATTTTTAGCACATTACTTCCTGGCCTATTCTTGCTTTCAGATTCATGGGTCATTACATTACCTGTATTAGCCCCTTTAGTAATAAACTTTAATATTATCTAATTTGAATGTAATTAGATTATTTTAGTGAAGTGAAATAGACTCCCAACATGAATAGAAGGGCTAGAAATTCATGAGTTCTGTTTGTCAACAGGGCAAGTACATCATGGTCAAGTTTCCTATCTTGTTCCTCCAATTCATCTAGACTCAGATCTTGAAAGACAATCATTTAAAGGTGAGTTTCTATTTAAATCATTCTACGTTGAAAAGATCCATTTGTTAATCAGAGTTTGTCTTCATATTGATCCCACAAAGTTCTTGAAAGGATTTGTTGTTGTTGAACAGATTTGAAAATGCTAATCTTTCTGGAATAAGATTTAGTCTCTATTTTATTGCAATGTTTTCATATATTTAATTCATGGTTGTTTTTCTAATACTAGAAAATACTGTCATACTATCTAGGCCTTATTGTTACGCAGAATGAATCAAATAATTCCCTAAAATTCAGATTTAACATGCATAATATAACTGGACACATACTTTGTTAATCTACTTTTGCTATGTTTTATTCACACTTCATATTTAATTTTTTTATATTTGTTTTCATTTATATTTAATATTTTGCATTTTAATATGGTCTTTTGCTATTCTTATAAGCTGCCAAAGTCATGTTTTGTGATATGAGCAGCTTATATATTTGCTATAAAAATAAATAAATTATAGAAAACAAAAAAGTACACCACCAATCTCAAAACAATTTAGAGTCATCAAAAATGATACCAAGACAAAAAGGACACTGGCTATCAAATTTAGGCTTTAATCTAGTGGATGAACAGAAGTGTGCATATTTTCAATTATTTTCCAATCTAAGAATTCAATTTTCTATGTTTGAATTCACTTTAAATTCAATTTGGCTTGGCTCTTTTTCTTGTGAGAAAGAATTTGAAATAGTAGTTGTTACAAATCAAATATGAATCAGTAGCATAATGTGGCTACAAAAGGATCAAATACAATTTGAATTGGAATTAACAGAAGTATAGTTTCCAAATCATGAAAAAATGTTGCATCTTCCTTCTAAGTACTCAGTCAAAGAACTCAGTGAGAAAGATTCAGAGAAACTGAAACAGGTTCAAGAAGGGTCCTAAGTCCACTGATTTCCTATTTACTTTTGTATTTTGTATCTTATTTTATTTTATAACTCAATAAAAATGTTAAACTCGAAGAAGGGTCAGGAGAATAATCACGGATTGAAAATTAAATCTTCCATTGCTACTTGGAATGTTTAACACTGAAAATACAATTGAGGGACAGATATTGTTTAACGCATTGTAAGCCACCCTGAGTCTCCAGAGAAGGGCGGCATATAAATCAAATTTATATATATATTAATTATATGAATTAAAAGGAATAAATATTTGACCTCTACAGGGAGGAGTCATAAAATATGGGTGTGTCTGGCTGAAGAGGTCCAAGAAGGCCGAAATAGTGCTATCCCAGTCTCCCATAAGTCTCAGAAGAAACAACATAAAATGTCTGACAGGCCTGAAAGCGATGATTAGAGATTTCATCCCACCATGGCCATTTAACATCTTTCAACATAGGAAAAACCCTGATTGCAAAAATCTCTCTCTCTCTCTCTCTCTCTCTCTCTCTCTCTCTCTCTCTCTCTCTCTCTCTCTCTCTCTCTCTCACTCACTCACACACACACACACACACACACACACACATACATATATATATGAAATCAATAATGTATTTCACTTAAGGTACATTAAGTAAAAATTAGGCTGATTAGAACAGGTTTAAAAGCATAAGATAATAACAAACAGAGGAAATAAAAGTTTTTCTGATTCAGTGTGTTTAAGCATGACTATGGCCGGGCTATACTACACTTTAACATACGGTTGTCTTTCAATTCTTAGACTATATCTTTGGTAATTTAAAGATGAATCATCCAAACCTACAAATTAATGTTGTTGATCCTGTCATGTTGTTTAATATTGTGTGCTATTTTAATTATTATTTTGTTACCAAAGACATATAAAAAAGTTGTGCCCTCTAAATGTTTTGTATTTCAATTTTTATTACTCTGGTAAATATGGCCAGTGACATGACATTCTGGGAGATATAGACCATCTGGAAGACTTCAGATTGCCTGCTCTGAGTATAAACTAATTTTATAAAGTGACATGTTAAAATGATAGCCTTCTTTTCTTATTGCCGGTGGCTATATAGCAATAAAGTCTTACGTCACTCAATCAGTTGATAAAAATATGGAAAAGGAAAACAAAGGGGGGGGAAATTGTTCTCCAGATAAAAAATATTTTGACATTTGTGGAAGGAGGGAAGGAAGGAAGGAAAGGTTAGGGTTGTTACTAACCCTAACCTTTACAGATAAAAATAACTTTAGATCAATATTAACTATGATTTCTACATTGTTAATGTTGATATTGGCATTTTGGTATTTTACAATTGTTTATTAATTCATATTTAACTTTTGATGTTAAACTTGAACAACTTTATGCTTATTGACAATGACAATTTAGAAATCATAGTTAATATTTATATAAAGTTACTTTTATCTGTAAAGGTTTGAATTTTTTAAATATCAGAGTATTAATAATCTCCAGTCCACACTGAATAAATACCACTGAACCCAAATAATATATTGCTTATGCTTTATAATAGTACAATATGTAATATAAAGGATAAAACTAGTTTCCCATTCCATTCAGGAATACAATTTAAACATTCACAATATCCTGTGCTTAAAAGCATTCCAGCTATTAACCAGAGTAATTAATTCTGCTATTAAATGACTGTTATATTTTCCATAACAGAATCTGCCCTTCTATAACTGAAATGTCATTGTACAAAGGAATAGTTTTTTTCTTGTAAAACATAGTAAAGAAACTTCACAAATTTCCCTAAAAATCATGTTTGAAGAGCTCATACAATCTTCTATTTTCATGCTATAATCCAAATTAGAATACCCACAAAAAATAGCTTCCAGCCTCTGATTGATTGCATTCCACTGTAGGAAACCCTTAACTTCTTTGATTTATTAATACCACTATCAAACAATTATAATTATTTTTAAACAAAACCTGTAAATGTTAACCATTTTTCTAGATCCTGTCCTTTCTTAATTTTCTCCTGTTTTGTACCCTTTAAGATATTTTGAAGTGTGTTCTAACATATTGTCTCAGTTTTAACTTTTCAAAATTAATATTGTTTAAGTCTTCCGTCCTTCAACATGGGATCTAGTTTCAGATCTCCTGATTACACTCATTGCTTCCTCTGAAAATGCATAGTTTGTTGAACTCTTTCTTTAAGAAAAGTAGTCAATCGCTTATACAGTTTCATGAGTTGAATATGCTTTGCATAAAATTTTTGAACTAGCTATATATCTACTTACATGTAATTTGTTTCCTAGTCAGGAACAGTGTTAATCCAATGTGACTTGTTCTTAACAAATGCATACTGGGTTCTGTTAATCGCTTGGTTTCAATGTGCTTTGCTAGTCATCATGATCATCTATTGATGCCCAACTCTATTTTTCTGTGTCCCTGTTTCCCCAATTTTGAGGACAAGCAAAATATTTGCATTCCTTCCATCTGACATATCAGCTTTTGTTTAGGATTCATCAAAGGTACAGTAATAAAATTTCAGCCAAACCATCAGCAAGTTCCCACAATACCATATCAGCAATTCATCTGGCTCTAAATTTTAAAACTCATTCAGGGTTAGTTCAATTTGCTGATTCTGCTTTTGTTATTCCTGAGCTTCAATCATTCCTGTGTTCTGCTCTTCACAATTGCCTAGTGTAAGACATATTTTCTTGGTGAAGAACATCAAATTAAACTGGGGTTTGAGTAGTTTTCTGTTAAGTAGTCCCATACTTTTTTTTTCTTTCCCATTCATCTTCTTACCTCATGCTTCTTCTGTGCTGCCACACTCTCCTTCACTTCAACTCCCCATACCTACTCCCTCCTCCAGGGGAAAATACTTATGGCTCAGCATGTGTGGTATTGCCTGGGCATCATTGTGGGTGCTGGGATAGCTAAGCAGTCAAAGTCTTCTTGCAGGGTATCTGGGGCCAGTGGACCTTCAGGAAATTGGTAATGGCAGATGGGTCCCTGAGTCACAAGCATCACCAGCTAAGGCAGCAGGTGCCCCCACATCTCAATGAAGACTTAAAAGCTTACACCCATGCCTCTCCCTCCTTCCCTGGCTGCAAGTGCTGCCTCTGCTGCATTGCTGGGGATTTCTTTAGTTTACCTACAGTAGGTGGTGTTGGCATAGAAAAGACTGAACATTTACCAGAGGAAATAAGGAAAGGTACAAAACACAAAATAGGGTGCAGGCTGGTACAGAGATTTTACATTTGACAAACCAACTGCTTTCTTCTCTGCATTGCCTACCTCGAACACTTATCCACTGGTCAGTCCCATGTGGATTAATAAGTAATGAGATTGGAGAAGGTTTCATTTTCATTTTCATTTCACATCTACACCTGTTCGATTGGATAGTGTCACATGTCATTCTCCTTCTGATTGGTTAAAGTATTCTTCATGCCTACCTCGTGACTTTTGCCTGCTTTGCAGAAAGAAGGTTGGGCCAAGAATGGGTAGATTCTGTCAATGTTGGGATTTCCTCCACCCCTTATTAAAGCCTGCAGGTCCATTTTCCAGAAGTATTTGCAATAGCAGCTGCAGAGTGTGCACTGCACCTGTTGGAAAGCCATCCCTTCCCCTTCCTCCATTTTTTTCCTCCGCCCACAAAGCACCTTCCTCTCAAGAAACTGCAACCAGTTCTCTGCACCCTTACCATGTGCATCCCAGTGCTGTCCCCTCACTCAGTGCCTGAATCCCAGGCCATCAGCAGGAGGAAAAAATACAAAGGTTACCTGCAGGTAATGGGGGGCAGTGGAGTTGCTGAGGGAAACAGAGTTAAGTTGCAGAATGCAGGGCACCCAAAAAGGCAGATATTGGGGGAGGAGGTGGATATTGGGGAGTTGAATTGCCCTTGAAGTTGTAAGTGAAATCATGTGACCATAGAGGCATTGCAAAAGCTGTAACTTCAGGCACAGGTTGCAAATCTCTTTGTTCAGCACCATCATAACTTGAAACAGATGCTAAACGAGTAGTTGTAAGTTGAGGACTACCTACATAAACATATGTCTTTACCTGAGAACCTTCCATAAGATAGTTTTGTCTCCAACCATCATAAGATTCAATTTAAAGCTGTTGTGATAAGTTTTACTATGTTTCAGTGAAATAAATGTTTGCCAGTGCAGCCATCTCAAATCCACAATCCATCCTCTAGAGAAGTTAGAACATACAGTAGCCCCAGAGACCAAGAGCCTCTTCTTTCAAAAATAATTCAATGGAAGTATCTTTTAGCCTTTTTTCAGTTCTTCTATGTAGGCTCTTCTCCTTTCATTTTTGTGTACGATATCATGATTCACATATAACAGAGGCAGAGATAGCATTTCAATGGTACAACCCTGTTTTTACCATTTTGACAAAGCATTGGATCATGCACACCCTTCTAGGAGAATGGATAAGAACAAGAAGGGATAACTAAATATAAATAAAGTTAATAAATAACTGTCAACCATTTGATACATTTTGATTGTTCCCTCATCATTTTAATTTGCTGTCTTGGCATACAGCACCCTTTAAGACCCAGTTGATCTAGTTTGCATACCTTTGTTTCTATTCCTAATAACAGCGAGTTACCATAACTTTTCATTTTGCATAGTACAGCTACATTCCCTCTGCTCTTTGACAACCCACATTCCTGTTCAATAGCTCTTTTTTCCTGTTTCTCTCATCATCTGTTTTTGGTTGTCATTCTTGTCCATTGGGCATGCTTCTTTTTTATTGGTATCTTCTTCTTCTTGTGCCATATCCATCATCAGACACTGGCAATCATGTTGGCAATCCTATTTTTTTCAACAGCCACATGAAAAAGTGCTGCTGAGTTTTGTGCAAACCAGTCCCTAAGGTTTTGAAGCCATGATGTTCTTCTTCTGCCTGGACCTCATTTGCCTTCAATATTTCCCTGGAGGATTAAGTGAAGTATGCCATATTTTTCCGGGTGTCGCATCGCATGTCCAAAATATTCTAACTTTTGCTTTTTTATGGTTTTGATGATCTCCCTTGACTTTCCCAGGCGGCTTATCACTTCCTTATTTCTGATTTTGTCAACCCAGTTTATATGTAACAGACGCCTGTTAATCCACATTTCAAATGCTTCTAGTCTCTTCAAGTGGCTTTCTGTCAGAGACCAACTCTCTGCTCCATAGAGCAGTATAGAAAAGATGTAACATCTGACGGTTCTGATATAGTACCCCCTTTCTTTGATCTAATACATTTTTTTCTTCCTTTATAAATGAATACAGTTTTGTCTTCTTTTATTTGCCTTTCCTTTATTGGTCTAATTTCCTTTATTCATCTAATACAGTTTTGTCTCCCTTCCTTCCTCAATTCTGAACTTTTGCCCAAGCATTATTTCTTTTTACATTTATTTTATGGAAGAACTCAACCATCTCTCAGGTGTTATAAGTCTTGACTGCAAAGTACTGTCTATTTATCTTCACTTTTGTTTATTAAATCACTACTTTCAGGTTAACAAAGCAATGTTCCATTTGAGGAAAAGTTCATTAGCCACCTCCTGCTACTGAATTTTTACACCAGGACTCAGCCTTCCTTGCTGAGTTTTCTTGGAAAACTGGCTGCTTTATATTTCTTCTAGACTCCCTGCAGCAGCCCCAACTCATTTAGCAGGGAGCAGTCATTCAGATCTCTCAACAATGGGAATTAAGATACATTCTTTGTAATCAGTAGCTATTAAGGAGATTAGATTCTCCCCCTTGTCTTTTTTCCTGTTGAATACCATTGCTGATCATCTGTTTGCTCTTCTTCTTCATGCTCTTACTAATTTCAATAAATATTGAAAACTTTGTTTCAAGATAAATTCATTCCTTTGGATTAAAAAAGAAAAAACAGGAAGTAGTCTAAAAATAATTTAGCTTCATCACACGTTTCAAGTATTAAACCATAGAATCACGGAGTTGGAAAAGACTGTGGAGGTCATCTAGACTAGTCTTCATACCATCCTGAGCAAATAGCAGTTCAATCTTTTCTTGAAAATTCCAAAGATGAAACATCACAATTTCAGGAGGCAGGCTGTGAGATTTTAAAAATAAGTAGTATGCAATGATAAAATAGTCCCATGTATTTTCCAGAATTACCCCAGATACTTTACTATAGATGTACAATTATCATCTAAATGTAACTGTATTCATACAGAATGTCAAGTAGGTGTGCTTATCTTAGCATTTAGCCATTGTTGCAACTTTATTATTTTTTCTCTATTCGGTTAAATTGGATTTAATTTTTTTCCTGGTATTTTAATATCCTTAGAATTCCCTAAAGAATATATATATTCCCAACTCTAGCAGAACATTTCATGCATAGGAAGAGGAACAAAAAATATAAGATTTGCCACTAACTTGTTTTTGCTTTGAATTGATAGCATCAACATCTGGAGGAACAGGCCTGGGTGGGACTACCACAGGCACAACAAGCAGAGTTATTACAAGCAGCACTGTACACACAACCACTATATCAGCCTTGGGTAGAAGGAACAGAAGCACAACTACACTTTCTCCAGCTTTGGATAGTCTGAATGAAATGACAACACATCTGCCACCTGCCTCTTCCCAGCTGCCTGCAGTTGGTGCAGAGAGTTGTGAAACTGTGGAAGCTCGTGAAATCATGTGGTTCAAGACCCGACAAGGACAGGTGGCTAAGCAGCCATGCCCAAAAGGCACTGTGGGTAAGCAGCCATGCCCCAAAGACAATTTCTTTGCTCTATTAAGACATTGAAGCAGGAGTTACTTAATACTAAACGAATAACAGGGTATCAAAGTTTTGCTTGTTCTTCGCCTTCTTTCTGTCTTTTTGCAAAATGATCTGTGTGGAGGTTTCAAAAAAATAGCATCAAAAGGCTATAAATGTTTATTAAATCACCTTTTTAACAATGGTTGGCCCACTTAGAGTCCTGGATTCTAGAATGATTGAAGAGAATTTCCTCTGCCTTGATCTGTTTTCTTGAAGAAATCCTAATTTCCACGTGAGATTGTAAGGTGGAAATAAAAAGGAAACTTCCAAATGTCCCCTCTCATTTATTTATTAGATTTTTATCCTGCCTTCATTGCTCTATAAATAACTCAAGGCAATGAACATATATAATACTCCTTCCTCCTATTTTCCCCACAGTGACAACCCTGTGACGTGATTTGGACTAAGAGAGAGTGACTGTTCCAAAGTCACCCAGCTGGCTTTTGATACAGATCCTAACAAGCAATGATAACTTTCTCATTGCAATGCCAGCCCAAGGTCCGTGAATCAAATTAAATCAATTTTTATTGCACTCCTTAAGCAGTACAAAGCAAATATAACAGTATGCCCAAAGATGTAAGAAAATGCAGATAAAAAGATTCACTCAGCAGTAGGCTTAAGGATAAAACTAAAGGATTAAAATGAAGAAAGTGAGTGTAAGACAATTTCAGCTAAAAGAACATTTAAAAATTAAAAGCCTCACTGAGTGATTTTGATTTTTTTTTTTAAAAGAAAGCACTTAATCCTTAACTTAGAGTTAGATCATATTTAGCTGACCATAAACCAGAGTTCCAGGTGTTTTTAGTTATTTTCTTATTTTAAATACAGTCTGTAGAACTTGGCTATGGCAACTATCACAGAACCTTTCAAAAGTGTCTCATAGAGTGCAACATTTTCTGGTAATATTGATGGTGGAACATCCCGTCTTAAGATGCCTTTTTGGACCTGTGAAATAAAAATATCTATTCTCCAGTTGTTAATATATTCTTGTTGCCTACGTTTGAGAGATTGTTTCAGTTCAAGATACTGATGGATCAGGCTAATGAAAATGGATTTTCATGACACAAAAGCTTCCCTTAGTATAGAAAATAGTTCTCTGAATTTTAAAAAAGTCATCCAAAACTAATAAAGAGGAATGTTATTTGCATATTCATTGCTGAGCTAGATTGAAAGTATTAGTGCTTAACAGAGTTGCTTGTTTGGTGAGATGGGCAGCTGGAAAAATTGGAAAAATTTAAAAAATAGAACAAATAAAGTCATGTTAAATAATGCATATTAAGGAACATGTCTTTTCAGTGGTAATGTCCTTTTTGATTACCCTTTGAATAACATTTATGTTGGCAATGATTTAATTTGCCCTAACTTAATTTATCAGTTAGGTAATCTATTAATAAGAGGTTGTTTTATAATTTTGTTATACAATATGACATTGTAGCATAACAAGGTTGTTATGCATTTTATATATTACCATGATATTTTATAATATAGTGTGACCTAAATATATTGTTGAATGTGTCAGTTCATTAACAAACTGTAGTATTAATATTAAATATCTCTTTTCCATTAGTTTGGTATTAAAAAATCAGAGACAGTACTTGCTTTTAAGATCCAAATCAGTAAATTGGAATTAAAACACAGCTGCTCCTGTTCTAACATAACAGTGAGTGAAAGACTGGAGGATGGAAGACAAAATTATTTTGTTCAGCATTTCTCCCTATGTTCAGAATATATATATGAACCAATAAGATTCAAAATTAAGACGCTCGGCTCTACTTTAATAGAGTCAATGATTATATTTTTTAAAATACTGTAATTAGTGAAGTTATTAACTAGCTATTTGAGGGTTTAATTTTTTTCCATGAAAAAATATTTTTGAATTCTCAACATTTCCATGTAAAGATTGGCATGCAGAATTATTTTCAGTTTGTTTTTCCCACAATTTCAATTATGGGAAATCATCCCTGTTTGGCTTCTGTCTTATTGTTACACATCAAGTGCCCCTATGTATAGTTTTTCTTAAGAGTATATCAGCTGTGAAGGTCATTGTTTTTATTTACAGTATCTAAAGGTTGGAGGGGGGCGCATTTTAAAAAGTTATCCTTGCCATAAAATAATGTGGATTGAAAGGATTCCTTCTGCCTTTCAATCACAAACAAGGGACTAAATTTTTAAAAAAGCTTCACTTTCATATAAATTTAAGTTAAATAAAAATTCATTTCACAGAATGCCTTCCATAAGATCATCCATCATATGAGGATGGACGTTCATTCTCCAAGCTTGTGGGTTGGTTTCTGAAAGATAGGTAACATCTTCAGCGGAATTTAGGGAATGTCAGTGTCAGTATCCTTCTGCTTATAAGGCTTCATGTGGTCAGTGGGTCTTGTGATGGTGAGATTGCATCAAGTAAGGGTCACATCAGGCCAGGGTCTTGTGGTGGGTCTTGTGGTGGATGATTCTTGTATTGCTCCAACCCAGTGGTGAAATTCAGCCGGTTCTATCCGGCTTGGGCAAACTGGTAGTGCTGGCGGCAGGAGGCTCCACCCACCTGCCCAGACATCATCACAACCCGTTTTGACCCTCTGCGCATGTGTGGAGGAAGCGCATGCACTCACATTTGCAAAGGTAAGTGGATTTCATCCCTGCTCCAACCAACCTGTGCAGTCGCCCATTATATGCTTAGTAATTTCTCCTTTTGGTCACATTAAGCCCTATAATTCTATGACTGTTTTTTCAAACTCTGGGAGCTGCCTCCAAGAATTCAAAGCTGGTGTAGAATTCTGGACTTCAAAGTGTTAGGAAGTTTATTTTGCATTGTCTCAGTGATAGCATGAGTTTTCAGTCCAGATAGTTATATTATAAATCTAGATATATAGGAACACAAACAATGTTTGTTTTCTCAATCACAATGATATTTTTCTAAGATATAAATTAATGCTTGGACTAGGAGGAAAAGAATTATCTTCTTCAAAAAGTTATCTTATTGGTTATTAATCCAAGCATGACATTGTCATTATAATTTCAGGCGTTTCTACATTTCTGTGCCTTGCTCCTGGTGGAAACTGGGATCCTCAAGGGCCAGACCTCAGCAATTGTTCCTCACTTTGGGTCAATCACATCACTCAGAAGGTAATTGTTCATTTAGACTTGATAAATGTGTGCTAATAGTGTATGTTACAGTCATTCTGCATTCATTTAAAAACAAGATTTTGTAATCAAAAGTTTGAATAAATCAGAGCAAACCATTGTATGCAGCAAAAGGAAGAGCCCTGGAGAACTATGTCAGACAAAGGTATAAAAGAGGCTGAAGATCAGTTTCAGCATGACTTATCTGAAGTTAGAGGTTGACTCAAGGACTCCATGAGAATAATCAGAAATGTGAATCTTTGTAACTCAAACCTTTTAGATATCCTAAAATCTTTTAGAAGTGATGTTTTATTATAAAAAAAAAAATCAGAAACTAACTCATGGATGAAAATTCAGAAAAATACTTTCAGATTTTATTAGAATGGATGTTAGCTGGAGAATGTATTTATTATAGCCACTAGTCACAATGCACATATACAACATTTCAGGAGCACATGAAATAGTGTCAAAAATAAGTACTTTGTGCAGTTCCTACATTTTATTCCCCTTTGATATCATACTTTATTACTTTTATTTTAGTTTTCTTCTCATTAAAAAAAAAATTGTCTGCTATCTTATTCTCTCAGCATAATAGTTCATGTATTTCATTAACTGAAATTTGACTAAATAAGGACATGTTTACAATTTCAGTTCCAGCTTTGTTTGGATCTTTTCCCATACTCTGTCCTGTAGAAATGGAGGAATGGAATCGTCCACATTAAAGTAGTTTCAGTTTCAAATAATTGCATTATATTAAGTAATCTAATCTTCTTTTCAGGAAATGGATTGAAATGCCATTTAATTACTCAATTTTAAAATGTTATGATTCCTAATTTCACATTATAAAATGGATAAAGGCATTCTCAAATCCTTTTCAAGTTTTACAAAACTGCTAAAAACTCTAACAGAATAACATAGTTGGAAGGGGCCTTGGAGATCTTCCAGTCCAACCCCCTGCTCAAGCAGGAGACTCTATGCCATTATTTGTGAAATAAACCGAGTGATTCTTCAAATATTGATTCTTTTCTTCAAGTACTTAACATTTTTATAGTGCTTTGTATAAAATAGCCTCTAGTAGCTCATTTTAAAATAGACTACATTTTATTTATTCTGTAATTGAAGTGTTATTGTGTTTGAAAAGTGGAGAATAGTTCAATTAATTTGGTTGCTCTGGGGATTATGTCTCCAAACATCGGTCATGCTATATTTTTAGTGTATTTATATTTTTATATGATTTCATTATTTATAATATCTATCAAAATTGTCTTTATTCTATGGATATATGACACTATTCCTTAGCTGTCTCCAAATATGAGATCTTCAATTCGCCCAGTTTTTGGAGGGCCATTTAAAGACGTTTTCTTGTGCTTTATTAGGCTCATGCAGTGCTCACCATATATGTCATACTCAGAGATTGTTGACAGAGGACAACAAAATGGTGGGTGCAATTAGGTAACTGAATCTCTGCCCTTTTTTATGTCTATGTAATGTGTGAACACACATTAAAAGAGAGCTGAGCTTCAATCACCTGGACACTCCTGTTTTTAATCACTCTTATTGATGCTTCTTCAATTTCTTAAAACAATTAGTTAAAAAAAATCCAGTGAAATAAAGCCACTGTCCACAGTTCAGTGGTTTTTATAAGAACTATACCTTCAAGCAGGTATTTGTACAATTTGTGACCTTCAGATGCTTCTAGAAGCCCCATATGATCAATAGAGAGGGAAATTGGGAGCTATAGTTCAACATCATCTGAAGACCACAGATTCATCATTCTTGGCTGAGACTGCAATACTATTTAGACCTACTTAGAAATAAATCTCCTTGAAATCAGTGGTGCATATCATATAAATAACTATAGGGTTGCATTCTTTTGCAACTTCATTTTATTATAAAACAAATATTTGGTATGTGTTTTATCTACACCTTTTTCAATCTGTTTTCTTCCCCAAAACCAGGATTTTTTTAAAAAAATCCAGTATTTTTTATAATTCCCTGTTCAAAATATAGATCATCTATTTCTTCCTTAATTCTTCTTTTAAACAAAGCAGAGCTGCAACAGGACATTGCTCATGGATTATCACAGAGACGATAATCTAAATCTGTTTCATTTGTCCCAGCTGTTTTCCAGGCAGAACATAAATTTGGTAGATATTACACATCTCAAGTCACTCCACTCTTCTTAGTAATTTATATCAGGATAGTATATACAGTACAGTACTGTCAACTTTTCAAAGAAACGTACAGTATATACAGATGTTACTTTAGTTTATGCTCCTTGTGTATGAGGTTTACGTTACTTCCCTCCCCTGAAGGTCTACAAAGATCTAGCTAGGTAGCTGTGATGATTCCCAATAAGGATAAAAGGAGTCACATACTGCCCCCAGATGGAGATATTTCCTGTTACTTCCTTCTTTCTCTTTCAGTTTGAATGGATTAATCCAACTTTTTCAGGTGCATGACTCATTAATTGCATAAAAAGAAATATTATTGTTGTTTTAATAATTGTCGATTATTAAAATTTGTATTATTTATTACGTTGGCTCAAAAAATTCAACACAAACAAGAAAGCTCATTCCTGTGATTAAAACAAGCTGTACCAACACAGCTATAGAGATCAAGATGTCCTCCTTGTGAAAAAAAGGACATATACAAAGAATCTACTGAAATGGGTGAATGCCACAAATGTTGCATTCGCAGGAAGCACCTGTCTGTTCTCCAGGTGTGACATCTGAGCATTTTTTTGAGAGAGAGAAATTGTATGCTCTAGTGCTTTTCCTGAATCATGGGAAGGTGTTGTGAAAAGCAATTGTTGATGTTTAAGAACTGACAAAGAATCTGATGTCTGCTCTGATTTCAGAATCTATCTAAGTATGGAAACTTCAGAATATGCTTATTTCAACAGATTATGGTATCCCTTGCAGCTCTAGCAGGAAAATTTATTGTCCCTGCCATTTTAGGGAATTTGTGTATATTTTATTAATATTTAAAGCATTTATGTTTGACATGAATTCTCTTCAAAGAACATTTCACACAGAATTCCAGAACTCCAATGACGTAGTTTAGTCATTTGTTTTAAGAATTATGGTGGCCTAGCAAATGCTTCAAGCCCTTTCAAAACCTTGAAAGTGCTATATTGTTATTGCCATTATCAGCCTGGCTACTTTTAATGTTCCCTCATCAAGAAACATACATTTCTCTTAGGCTAGTCCATAAAATATCTTGTGGTGTTTTCACTTTTTTTTCAACCACAGTTGAAATCAGGAGAGACAGCTGCCAATGTTGCTAGAGAACTTGCTGAACAAACAAAAAGCCACTTGCATGCAGGGGATATCACTTACTCAGTTCGTGCCATGGACCAGTTGGTGGGATTATTGGATGTGCAGCTTCGAAACCTGACACCTGGTGGGAAAGACAGTGCCGCACGAAGCTTAAACAAGGTAAGAATCAGCATCTTCTAAACTCATGATTGTAGCTTGGGCATTTAGCCATGAGAATTCCTCTGTACTTATTACTGGGGATGGGGCATTCTGACCCTTTTGAATAGAGCTCTTTGCTTTTTGTGAAACCAGTTGCTCTCTATTTATAGAGCTGTGGTTTCAGAAAATATCAAGAGAGGGGAATTGTATAAAATAATTTTCTAAACTTTAGTTTCTATGGATTGTAGGAATGAATATAAGTAGTAAATGTATTAATCCCAAAAAAGGTCTCCATTTTCAATTTCCCTTTCCTGAGTTCAAAATAAAATAGAGTTTGAGTTTCCCTTTACCCAGTTTTTAACTAGAAGGCATAGGATAGATTATCAGTAAGATAGTAATTCTACAATTTCCACCCATTCTACAATTAACCATTTATCTGGTGGTTTGTCTTTCTTCAGTAGGCCATATAACATTTTACTAGATTCTACAAATATGCATTAGTTTCTCCTAGAATAGCTATTGCTACATATGATATTATAGTATAAAAATAATCCTATTCAATGAGCCCTGGAGATATAAACTGGTCGGGTAACAAAAAAACTGCAAGCAAACATCCGAATTCAAAGACCACCAAAAACATTACCATTCAACCCTGAGCTACATGTATTCTATTGGTAGATAATCCTATGGGTTTCTTAGGTAGCTTTTCTTTTTATGAATGACAGAAACAGAAATGTAATATCAGGATAACCTATGCTGCAAAAATAATTTGAATATCTACATCATATTGAGGAAACACCAGTTTTTACAGCATTAAAGAATGCTACTCAAGTGTTTTTCCCTTATTTCTTTATTTAATCAGCTTTGTTTCTACAAATCCCCCCTCTGCCCCATTCTTCACTTTCCCTCTCCCCCAAGAACACTTTCCAATAATTACCATTTGAGAAAAGGAAAAGGATTGCAAACAAAAAAGTTGCTGTCTGAGTTCCTAGCTCTGTGTAATGAGGTTCTGAATATACTGTAGATAACATTTTTCTGGTTGAAACTAATGGAATTTGAGACCCAAAGCATTTGGGAGATTGGAAAACACTAAATTGCAGTGGCAATGTAAACACCATGGAAGAGCTCTGGAAACTTATTAATTCTTACCTTTTGCCTTTCTTCCCAGCTATCATTCTTCTCCTGCCCTTTGTATTTATGGGAAAAGGGGTTAGGGGGACTAGTCCCAGGTCCCAGTCCTAGTCCCAGATGTGCTTGCTTGCTTGCTTTCTGGATTTCTAATAACTTTCCTCCCCTTTTCCAAACTTGTTTTCATTGTCAATTTTGAAGACCATTACCCCCCTCCCCCCATCTTCTTCCTCTTTATGCTGCAGAGTTTATAGCTGAATCCATAACTGAGACTGATTGTATAAAAAGTGTAGTATGCCCCAGATACCCATTTGATAACTCCAGTAATAAGTATTTCTTTATTAGATTCATGTCAAAGTGGAAAAGTGAAATCACTGCTTCATATGCAAAACTGGGATAGACATAACAGACATAATAGACTAGCATATTATAGAAAAGACTAAGTTAGAATTTCATTATTGGGGAAAATTTTGTTCATTTACATGGAGAAATATTCAATCATTTCTCTACTATCTACAGGAATCAAGTACAGCTTGAAGTATAACCGTCCAGAAATTTTTCAGTCCAACATAACCAAAATGTTGTACAATATCTAAAATAACATATTATAATTAATCGTTGAAAGCATTGTGGGTTTTATTCTACAATTTTTTTCAGCTCAGGAATTAAAAATGGCAAGTGGTATAAAAGTGGAACTAATTTCCCCAATGCAGGATTTTCTTGCCATTGTTTGAGCTCAAGCAGAGTTGAAGCAACCATTCAGCTGGGATGTTTTAATTTGGATCCCCCTCACTGAACAACATTGGTCCCAACTGCCTATCTAGTTCCTTCAAACTCTAGGTCTCTCTGTTTCCTTAGGTACTCAGGTCCAAGGTTTATCTGTAGACCAACATCACCTTCTTGTGCTGATTCCAGAAGAAAAAGAGGTTCTGTCTAGAAGACTTAATATTCTGACTTCTGCCCAATATTAATCAAATGCTAACAATATTTGACAATATGGCAGAATTTTCACTGTGTTGTCATGATATGCACATTTAGTTATTTTGCATGATCAAGGTTAGGAACCATCCTAACATTGAAAGAACCAGCTTCTTTCAATGTTATCTACAAAAACTCGCAAGTGGCAAATGACTAAATAAAATAGATAAAAAGCATTCCTGACTACAGTCCCCATTTGAATAACCTGAATACAATTAGAACAAAATAATTAATTCAAAAATAATTAACCTTTCAGGCCACTTAGAGCTTTTGCTGTAATCCTCTTCTTGTTTCTCCTCATGGTGTCCAAGGACTAATACATATAAAGTTACTTAATACATGTGAGGAGGAAAGGTTGTAAGGAAGCCTTTTGCCTCCTGACAATTTTACTTGCTATTGTATAAGGTAGGGTAGCTGTAGCATAATTTCCCAGTTAGCATTGTTCATTCTGTTATTTAATTCTGTTATTTAATTAGGTCCTTCTTGAAATCAGTGGTTCAAGTGCTAGTGTGCCCACTAGTTTTTATAACTATTCTAATTGTATGAAATAATTTATTGCATTTAGTTATTAAGAGATAATATTCCTCTTGTTGAAATCCCTGAGCAAAAGCCAAACTTGAAGGAAATCAAAATATTTTTATTCAGTTATCCCTGAAGTTGCTAAGCAACCAAATGTCAATTAGTTTCCTTGGGAGTAAATACTGACATATTGGACCTTCAGATTTACTGGCTTCACAGTGTTCAGGCATCCCATTGGGACCAGATAGTTCTTTTTTAAAAAAAATAAGAAGTGCCATTACCCTTAGTATTATTTTACATTTTACAATATACCTGAATTATATTTAATAGCAGTAAAATTTTATTTATCTGTATGCATTTATCTGGAATACATGTGGCTGTAGCTCATTAAAGGATACATCTTTTAATAGTAGTCTGAAAAGGTGCTACCAGACTCTTTCAGATTTCTTTGGAAATTTCTCTCCATACATATGGCCAAAGGAGGCAAAAATTTAAAAAGTTAGGACTGTTTTTTTGCTAATTTTTTTTACATAAGGAAGAAATGGAGGAATGATGCAACTCAAGAATAAGTGGCAGTTATGCTTCCAGTTCAGTTCTGATTACAGCCATAGGATCCATATTAGAATCACTTTGATCTAGAGCAGGGGTCTCCAAAGTTGGCAACTTTAAGACTTTTGAACTTCAACTCCCATGGCTGCCTGAGGAATTCTGGGAGTTGAAATCTACAAGTCTTAAAGTTGCCAAGTTTGAAGGCCTCTGATCTAGAATAAAGCTTTCCACATTCTCTATTAGCAAGACAGACTAATATCTTCTTGAATTATCAGGAATTATCATTGTCTTCATCACCTCAGTGAGACTCTTGAGTCTTGATAAACTTGCTGGTTAGTGCAAGAATGATATTGTTCAATATGGAAGTATAATTCATTGAAAGATTCTGTATGGTGACTCCCTCTCCCCATCTGCTAGCTGATAGGTAAAAGACCCCCATTCCAAAAGACAGTGTTTCATATTATTCACTGCACTTAAACAAGCTCTTGCTGTTGATGTTACTTGGACGGATCATGTGGGGAAGAAAAGGCAGTTTGTTCCAGAAGCTGTGTAATCCTGTGGGAGATACAGAATAAAGAGTCTTGAAGGCCACACACAGTTGCCCTGGGGCCTCCGTTTTCCTATTCCTGCTTTAAGACAAAGCAATATATCAGTTTAAGAATAACATTTTAACACAATTTGTTAATTTTAATAAGTTTAGTAGGCATTCCATTTCACTACTTCAGTCTCAGCTCTCCCTTCTCCAGACATAGAAAAGGACTGAGGTAACCATATGGCACAGATGTAGAGGCCTTCTAGAAACTATTAAAGGGAAATTGCAACCCACTGGGATACTATTTTGCAATTCTATGGTGGCAAAGCAATTAGTTTTAAAAGAAAAGAATGCAAATAAAGAAACTTCTGTGTTACTACCATCACCTGCTAAGATAAGTTCCCTCCAGGGCATACAATTGTTTACATTTTCTTTTCTTTGTGTCTCCCAAATCATTATTATGCTTTTTCCTCCCTCCCTCTTCCTCTTATTTCCAAGAATCACACAGCACAGAAAATGTCAGCAGAGCTGTAGCTGAGACATTGGGTTTGTTTTGACTAGCTCACACTTGATTTCAGGATTTTGTATAATTTTGATAAATTTGTCTATTAGTTTTAGGCCTTGGTGTATCAAATTGTCCTCTCTTTCAATCCAATTTCTTTCAGAATCTCACTGTATAAATATATCTTAATGGAACATTTGTGATTCTTAGCAAACGTTTTGTTTTTAATCATATCATAATGATATTTAGGATACCAAGTATATATTTTGGATTTAGAAACCAAGAAAAATATAATTAAAAGTATAGAGAGGAAAAGGGGGGGAAGGTAAAAATTTAAAGAAAAAAATATATAAAGAAATAATTTCCCCTTCATCAAGACAAGTCAATAACTTACCACTTTCTCAAACAATTCAACCAAAAATTTCTTCATCCCATCTCATTTTTTATCTATTAGCAGATAAAAAGCTTCATCATTTAATCAGCAAATATCCATTAAAAGACACATGGGCAATTTCATATTCTTTCCTTTAAACAATAGCTTATCATTGAAAATATATCATTTTCTCTAAAACTACAACAAAAAACTTTTTCTCATATATTATCTCATATCTGTAAACAAATTTTTAAAGCTTTATCAATTCAAACTTAATCAAGAAAAAAATCCATTGCTACCAAAAGCAATATATTGAAATTTTTAATCTTTAATCCTTTAAAATAATTTCCTACAAATTAATTGTTTTCTTCATCTTCTCTCAGAAACTCCTTCCCAAGTTTAACACTTTCCTTCAATTTGAACACTAGAGCTTATCATTTTCTCTAAACATACAACAAAAAAACCCTCTCATCTTTCATAAATCCAAAATAAGAAAGTTGTCCAAGTCACAGTTCTGAGTAGAAATTCATATATCTAAAGTCACTTTACTTTGGATATTTATGTGACCCTTTTAATTTCATCTGTAAGTCCTCTGTAACATCTTCGCAAATATTGTAACCTGTCATTTTTAAATCCATATCCAAAACAGCCGGATTCCTATTCTATCTCCTCTTCTTAAATCTGTTTTTATAATAGCAGACAATCTTTAGAGAAAGTTCTGAGGTCATTGTTGATAAATATCCTGGAATGCTTCCAAAATTAAAATAGTTTTCTCCATTCTATATTGGTGGGTCTTCTTTTTTAATTGTAATCTTTATTTTTTTTTCTTGTTGCCTCTAGTAACCAGCCTTCAGGGTCTTCTCTTATGTTTCTCTAATCCACAACATTTTCCCATGGAAAGATTTCATACACTTAAGACTCATTCTTTTCGTATACTTTAATAGGATTTTAAACAAACCACAGGATTATATAGATTCTTATAATTAGTTCCAAAATCTTATTTCCAGTCAATCTGGCCCCTTAGTCCATTTATAACTATCCAAAATATGGATAAAGGGATCATCCCATTACTACTTATTTCCAAATGAAACATTTTCTTTCAGTTTTTAAATTTACATGAAATTTCTTTTGCTAAGGATTGAAAGAAAATCACTCAGTATATAAAATGTGTCTTTCTGAAGGTTATCACCCAAAAAGCAATTTACAAGCTATTTCCAGAAGTGATTAAGAAAGGAAATGTGTGAACCAGTCTCCTTTTGAAAGCTCCAAATTTCAGCTTGGGCAAAACTGTCTCTCCTGCCTCTAAAACCCTCAAGAGCTGTGATGGCGAACCTATGGCATGCGTGCCACAGGTGGCACACAGAGCCCTCTCTGTGGGCACGCTAGCCATTGCCCCAGCCCAGCCCCACTGCACGTATGCGTGCGCCTCCCGCCGGCCAGCTGGCCTTTGTCTCTCTGCTGTGCATGCATGTGCGTGTCCCCCGCATGCTCGGGGCGCATGTGGGGGACATGCATGCGCATTCGTGGAGGGCAGGGTGCATGTGCAGGGGGGTGCAGGTTGGTGCAGGAGGCTTTCCAGGCCCGAAACGGGGCAGGTGGGGGGGCCAGGACGCATGCATGGGCTACGCAGGTGCATGCGCGGGAGGTACTCACATTGCATTTTGGGGGTTCGGCCATGCATGTGTGCATTCGCACATGTGCGCATGTGCTTTGAGCACTCAGCACCGAAAAGGTTAACCATCACTCCTCAAGAGAGATGCTTCCCATGGTGAGACTATTTTATGGTCTCACCATGGGAAGCATCTACAATGAAGCCCAATGGGTGATCCAGGTCCTCCCGTTTATCGGAGAACAATTTTGAGCCATCAATCCATTTATCATATTCTCATTCTGCATGGTCATTGGCTCCATTGAAAGCAAAGATGTCTTCAGTCCACCATTGTTCCCTGGTTTAAATAATCTGATAATAGTCCACATTACTAGTCCAATTACACTGATAGAATTTTTTTTTCTTTAATTCTGCTGTTTAAACTGTTAGTTAAAGATGGGTTAGAACAAAATCTATGAATTGTCTTTCAATGGCAATTGTAATATCAATAATAAAATAATAAATATTTCAAATATATGATATGATTATATACTTTTAAAAATGTATCAAAACAGATTTGGGAATTTAAGATTTGTTATTCTTTATTAACCTGTGGGGAGATGGGAGGCATAAATGTACTTTTATATCCATTATAGTACTTTTTCCTGGATTTTCTTCTATATCCCTCTCAATGAAACAGCTACCAATTTTGGCAAGAATTTTTATTGAGGTAGATGTCATTTGCATAAAACTGTGTAGTATACCCAAGAAAGAAAATATTCAATTTGTAACAGTTTTGCAATATAACAAGCAAATTATAATTTAGTCAGTTTAAATATATTTTGAAAAGGTTTTTGCCAACATTGAATTATTTGTACATTTAAAAGATGAATACTTCTGAAACAACATTGTATATACCAGTGGTGGGTTTTAAAATTTTTTACTACCGGTTCTGTGGGTGTGGCTTGGTGGACGTGGCATGGCTTGGTGGGCATGGCATGGTGTGTGTGGCAGGAGAAGGCTACTGTAAAATCTCCATTTCTTCCCGATCAGATGGGACTTCTGAGGCAGAGAATAGATGGGGGCCAGTCAGAATTTTTACTACCGGTTCTCTGAACTACTAAAAATTTCTGCTACCGGTTCTCCAGAACTGGTCAGAACCTGCTGAAACCCACCTCTGGTATATACCCATGGTCTATGAAAGGCAGTCTTAACAAGTCTGGATGAGAGTACAGTATTAGTTCCCACTGTGAATGCAACACTATTTGTGTTTGCACTCCTGGACATTCTGGTGCAATGCAAAGCACTTTCACTTTTGAAAATATTTCCATGTTACTGGGGGGGGGGGGTTGTTAATTTAAAAAAAAGTATATATTGTAGAAAAGCCACCAATTCTTAGACCCATATTATTGTCAGATAATCTATTTCCACAAGATCAAGGAATAATTATCTACCTTAAAATTTAGGACTTTCCAAATGTTATTATGGAAACATATTACTTTGAACCACTATGATTATTGTAGAGGTTCTCTTGAATAATGACCAAGTAATTTATCTGCTTTAATAAATATTTTATAGATACTTTCAAAAGCTCTGCTCTTTTTGTTGCTTTGTTTCTGATCACTCAAATATTCTCAACTTAATTTACTTAAAGAGATTTTCTAAATTTCCACAACACTCATTATGGTGTTTCTAAGTTTTTTATGGAGAGAGAGAGAGAATAAGTAAATGTAATTGTAAGCTTGTTATTGCTTCATAAATTATTTCCATAGAGATACAGTATTCTGTATAAGGTCTACTTAAATTTCTCTAAAATAAGTTAGTTTTGCATATTGTAGTTCAGTTTATTTATTTTTTAAAAAAGATGTACAGTAATTAGATAATTGGCAAAAACTGCAGGTTCTCTTAAATTATATTTGCCAAGAGACTGATTGAGACTCTTGAATTATAGGAGAGGATATTCCCTGTGGCAGAATCCTAACTGGAAATCCTAAATCCTAAAACTTTGTTCAATTTTAGTACACCGCAAACATTGCTTTGTTGCTTAGTTTTAAGTAACTTAAAAATAAGTATCTTAAAAATAAAGAGATATCTTTAGGATAGAAAGATTTGAATGGAAATCTATAATGTTTATACTTTATCTTAATAATTTTAATAACTTAATATTTGTAACTGGTGTTCAGTAGTAAGATGCCTAGCTTAAAGTCTATAATATTATTAAGAAAAAGGTACTCTTGTATCATTGTTTTATATATTTTGTTTTCTCCTGATGCTAATTTGTTAAAATTCTGTTTTCATAACTGCCATCTTTGTGGAACCAGCTTCAGAAACGGGAACGTTCTTGTAGAGCTTATGTCCAGGTACTTTCCATTTTCTCATTAAATATATCATTGTTTTGTCTGCTCTTTTTTACTACTATTATTATCTACTACTACTATTATTATTAGAAAAATCATACAACTCTTTAGAAAAATAGGTAATTATCTAGTCTAGGGAATCATTAATAAAAAATAGGAAAAAGGATAATAAAAAAATCTTGTTGAAAAGTAGAATGTATTTGAAAGTAAAGATCTGATCAGAAAAATCCCATTAACTGAAGTGATTATTTCTGTGGCAACTTATTCTTTAGATAATGCGATCACAATATGTGAATGGTTTGGATGATTTCAATTCTTCCCATTTTCACAAGTGATTGGCACCAAGTTTTTTATATGCTAGATCTGAAAATCAATTATCATGTAATTATATATCCTATAACGTGTTTTTGAAGGGTAGCTACCTGTCAGTCCTGATTTTTCTTTTTTTATAGATTATATTAATATTTAAAAAATAACTAGATGAGGGCTGGCATGATGAAAAATAAACTGCTGATTGCTAGAATTGTCTTATGAGCTACATAGAGCATAGGTTTATTGTCCATGATATTCAGATATCCACACTTTTAAAAACACATACAAAATATCATAAAGGATAATTTGCTGAAATTGTACAAATGGTTTTGGTCTTTAATGATTGTTAATGATTGTTAAAATTAAATTAATTTAATTAAAATTAACCCCCCTTAATTGTTTAAGAAAAGATTTGCCCATTCCCATTCTTCTTTTCCAAGAGACAAAATGCTGCTTTGAAAACGCTACTACAGGTATGAGTGCATAATATCTCTAGAAACATAAGCACTCTGAGAGAAACTAGAAAGGAAATAGATATGTTTAGAACTAAATAAATAAGTGGAGAGTTGTCAGAAGCAGGGTATTTTTTTTTGACTTTCCAAATATTTGTAATGGTCTTCTTCATCTAGACTTTTCATTTTATTTCCATAGAGCATCCTGATTCCTTCAGTTTTCACTATTTTCCCCCTGTTTGTGCTGAGGATGGCACATTTGCCAAGTCCAAACTCCAATATCTTGCAATATCTTGATTGTATATATATACAGACAGTATCGAGCAGCAATTTTATTTGAGATAGTGTTTTCCATACAGCTTCAGTTCATCCATGTAAAGGAAGTGGAATAGCATGGCAGATGTTTTTGATGTTTCATAGCCTGGTCTGACTTGTTCAGTACTGTTGACAGAAGAATCAGTGCAATGACAAACAATAGTGATCATAGTGAATCTCCTTAAAAGAGTCCTCTCTTAATGTTAACCTTTCTCAGTTTATCACCATTGATCAGCAACTGTGTCATCCATTGTGCCATTGATCTTTGCAAAAACTTCTCATGTTTCTCCTGACTCCTTTTATTTCTAGGCACTTGGTTATTCAGTCATGTGACAGGAGTTGAATATCTTTGCCATAATCATGCCAAGCTACATTCTAGTTGGTTTTACTTCCCTTGCAGTTTTCCAAAATTATCTTGTCAATTAGGAGCTGATCTTTTGTTCTTCTGCTGTTTGGGCAGTTTCTTTTCTGCTTAGGTGGAATGAAGTTATTTTCAAGTAGATGCTGTTGAACTACATCAGCTACTACATCAGTTATTATTCTTACTTGTTTTAGCTGAACATACACAAAGTATATTTTGATTCCAGGATTAAGAATTAAACTATAAAAGCACACAGCTAATTAAAGACTGATCCCAGCTTAAATGTTGGCTTTGATTTATAAAAGATGAAGATTACACTTGAAAGTAAAAGTGGAGGTCCATTGAGGCTAACATTTACTGTAAGCAAGCTCATATATAAGTCTCTCTGTTTATAATTTATATTGTAAAGATTTTAAGGTGGGCAATTTAACAGGTATTAATTTCCACTCTTTTTGGCTCACAATCATAAATAAGATAATTTCTCTTTACTTGTTAAATACCTCCTGATTAATTTGGAAGGGGGTATTTTTGCTCCCATGTAACTGTGCATTTTTAAATCTTCACTAATATTTGAGAGCATGTTACACTGGAAAATCTGGTCCTGTTGCTTGTTATGTTCCTTTTAATTAATGGAAGGGGCTTGCCAAAAATCCATCTTTCTCCTCTTTCACAGGCCATGGTTGAAACAGTTAATAACCTTCTGCAGCCACAAGCTCTAAATGCATGGAGGGACCTTCCTGCACGTGATCAGCTGCGGGCAGCCACCATGTTACTGGACACTGTGGAAGAAAGTGCCTTTGTGCTTGCAGATAACCTCCTTAAGACTGATATTGTGAGGGAGAGCACAGACAATATTCGTAAGTAGCAAAAATAACTTGGGAAAAATACATTTCAGTTCTATCTTAGTTAACTTTTTTTGAGAACAATTAGTCCATTATTTGTTTGTGGTAGATATATGGGAGAACTCACTTCTACAAATCTTTAATGAAAGCTGACAAATATAGTGTTAAGAAGATAGTGTTACATGTTGTATCCTAGTTGGAATGAATAAAATATGATAGTCCATGCTTAGTGAAAATGTCAAACACATTTTCATGGGTTGTTAATAAGATCAGTGACATTTCTCAATAGTATTTTGCACATTTCTAAAAGAAGGCCACATCATACTTACTTGTATGCTTCATTTAACTAGCATAGGTAATATGATACATAATATATTAGGTAAATTCATTCAGAAGACTAACAATTTACTGTTATTAAGAATGAAGGCATATTCCAATAAGCAGCCAAATAACACAATACAGTAGATTCTTTGGAAATTATACTTATTGTAAAGGTAAACTACAAATGTCAATGCAGTCCTGAGCTGCATTAATAGAGGAATAGAATCAACATCACGTGAAGCCTTAGTACTGGTTTATAATATTTTGGTAAGACCACACTTGGAATATTGCATCCAGTTTTGGTCACCATGATATAAAAAAGATGTTCAGACTCTAGAAAGAGTGAAGAGAAGAGCAAGAAAGATAATTAGAGGACTGGAGGCTAAAACATACAAATAATGGGTGCAGGAATTGGATATGTCTATTTTAATGAAAATAAGGTCTAGGGATGACATGATAGCAGTGTTCCAATGTCTAAGGGGCTACCACAAAGAAGAGGGGTCAACCTATTCTCTAAAGCATCTGAAGCAAAGAAGCAATGGATGGAAACTAATCAAGGGGAGAAGCAATCTAGAACTAAGGAGAAATTTCCTGGTTGTTAAAACAATCAGTGGAATGACTTGCCTCCAGAAGTTGTGGGTGCTCTAATCCTGGAGGTTTTATGAAGAGATTGGACAACCATTTATCTGAAAGGACATAGGGTTTCCTGCTTGAGCAGGGGATTGGACTAGAAGACCTCCAAGGTCCCTTCCAATTCTGTTATTCTGGGTGTTAAACAGTGAGTAAGTGAATAAATGACACAAGATTTGTGTAATGGTTTATTGTTTCTATCCTATCTGTTACATATGAACTGATGCATTCAGAAATTGGAGTATGATGTTACCATGTAGGAAAATAAAATTAAATCTGCATAGAAAAAATTACAGTGAGAACATGGGAAGTAAGAAGCATGAACAAGGGAAAGCTTAACACAGTGAAAGACTAAATGAATCGAATACATATTAACATCTTAGACAGCAGTGCCGGAAATGGACTAGATCTTTGCTAAAAAGATCATGTTATTTATTACGCAAGATAGAAAAATCATAGTGTTGCTTGCTTCCAAAGCCAGAAAGGATAAAGCACGGCAATATATGCACTCAATGATCAAATAGTATTGCTTAGACTTGCAGACACCTCTTTAATACAGGTAGTCCTCAAGTTAGGACAGTTACTTAGTAATGGTTCAAAGTGATGACACCCACTCCCAAAAACATTTATGACCCAGTCCCAAAGTTATGTATGTTGCAGCATCACTGCAGTCATTTGCCCTTACGACTGACCACAGAGATGCTGCAACATGCCCCCTTCCTATTTCTCCCACAGGTACTTGGCCTGCTTTGCTAGCCCACTTGGTTCCACGTGCTCTTCCCCACCCCATCACCAATTGCTCCTTCAAAGATCTCCAGAGTTCAAGATGTTAGGGTAGGAAAAGAGAACAGGCTGGGCCACATAGCAGAAAAGCGGCCGTCTTTTTTCTAGCAAAGCTTCCCACCCGCACCCGCACCCCCGTTGCTAGCCTCTCCCCCACCATTAGCTCCACTAGTGCTAATTACACTAGTGGAATTAATGTTTTATTATTTATTTATTTTATTAATTCAATTTGTATGCCACCCCTCTCCAAAGACTCAGGGCAGCATGATGGGGGGAGGCATATGCAGCCAATGGCAAAACTCTCCTTCCTGCAGGCCTCTCTCCTCTTTGCAAAAGCATTTGTAGGAATGTGAGATCCACTGTGTTCCTTCATGAGGATGGTTGAATAAAGGAAAGGCAAACACATGGGTATTTGAAGTAGGAGATGAAAAGAATCAAGCCAGTGACCATGGAATATACCCATCATAAATTGATGCCCACCTGATGTTTTGCACTACTGATTTAAACCAGAGACAGCATTGCCATAATAACCTGAGAAGGTGGAAATAGTACTCCAAAACATCAAGCAAAGACAATATGTTACAGAGTATTGCTACTAAACACCTTTGGTAAGTGCAATTGAGTCACAAGCCTGTTGTCTTCAGTATGGAAGTTTGCCACAAAAGCATGCACAGTTCAGATATTTTTTACTTGTAAACTGTCCAAAGTCACTTAGGTGAAAAAGGTGATCTGGAAATTAGAGGAGAGAGAGAGAGACAGAGACAGAGACAGACAGACAGACAGACAGACAGACACACACACACACACAGAGAGAGAGAGAGAGAGAGAGAGAGAGAGAGAGAGAGAGAGAGAGAGAGACAGACAGACAGACAGACAGACTTACTCACTCATTCAGTGAGTTAGTAACTAACATATTTGTTGCACCTCAGTTGAACCATTTCTATGCCCAGATTACCTGTATCTCCATTTTATAAGTACCAAAACTATTTCTAAAAGAAAATTGATGTCCCCCTTCTCTACTGAGGTATTTTTTACCATGTTTATTGAGAAGAGGGGACTGAAATAACATCTTTAAAAGAACCTTTGATATATGATATTTCAACAAAGATATCATTTGATAGAGATTTTTTGTAAATGAGTTTTGGTTTTTATTATTGGTTTATATTATTTAAAAATGAACTTAGCAGTCTCATAAACATCTCTTGGGCTGTTGAATCTAGAATCAGTTTGAAGTGGCATGTGTTAATTATGGTACATTTCAGGCCAACTGTCAATTGTATGCTTACATTTGCAGAGATATGGCATTCCAATAGCCACAGTCACAGTCTGTGGTTACAGACTGAACCATTGAGGCCATTAGTTTCTGGGACAGTAGTGGAGGCCACTAATATTTTAATCATGGACTGTTAAAATACAATGAAGTGGCAGAGTTCAATGAGCTCTTTACCCCATTGTGTCCGAAACAATTCCCTCAGGCTGCATGGCCTGATAATTTGGTCTCAGATGGCTCATGTTCCAGGAACATTATTAAACATGAATGCTATAATTGCTAGATGCCAAGTTAAAAGAGATGAAATAGAAAAGAAATATGCCAATGGTCTCCTCATTAACCTTATTCCAATGCTTGGAAAAAAAGGTACCAGTTTGCCAGATTTGTCTGTTGCAATATTTGGAATTAGCTACTTTCTAGGACTTAATCAATCAATCAATCAATCAATCAATTAACTAATCAGGAAGATTTTGATTAGTTAACTAATTCATTCCTAATAAAAGTGCATTCAAACATATATCCATCTGTACTGAATGTAGACATCATTTTGTACAAGATACATACCATATAATGTTTTTTGTATAAAATTGAGTGATAGAAGGACCCATCATTCTAACTCCCTGCTCCATGCAAGAATCCAAGTTAAAGCACACCCAAAAGACAGCTGTCTAGGTTCTCTACCTGGACATATTTGATAAGGGGGAATTCAACATATTTCCAATTATTAACTCTTAAAAGATTTTTCTTCTCCTAAGATTTAATCAAAATCTACTTTTTTATAACTCATACCCATTGTCCTTAACTTTCTTCAATGACATCTTTTCAGATATTTGAAGAGAGCTAGTGTATATTCCCACCACCACCATCAAATCAGTATTCCAGGTTGGATCTGTTACAAAATAAAGTCAAGTCATTCCCATGATTCAGATATTGTGCTTCGTTTGATTTTAAAATTTCATTTCCGTTTCTTCCAATCACATCACATTGCCAACCTATCTTCAGGTCGTAGTTAAGTACTGGTACAAAAAACATGGACTGGTTGGCCCCAGTCATGGCCACCCCTTTCACTAATAGAAATTCTCTTTCCTGATCAATGAAGCCTGGAATTGAACAATCATGATACAAAAAAAAAACCAAGGAGACAAGAAGGATCAAATTAATTCTACCCCATCAGCTGGATGGTGTAGAATAATATTGTGGTAGAACCCTCTATAACAGGGGTGTCAAACCCGTGACATCATGTTGTCGTCACGTCACATATCGTGACTTTTTCCCCCTTCGCTAAACCAAGGGTGGGCATGGCAAGCACATGACGCATCTGGCCCACAGGCCACAAGTTTGGCACCCCTGCTCTATAATGTCTTAATTTAAATACAGTTGTTATTCAATCTCTTAGAACCATGCTCCTGGAGAAGCTAGCTGTTTCTTCTATTGATGCCCTTTTTTGTTAATTATGAAATTAAATAAGATGGAATCAAATTCATTGTAGTGCTTTAGGGCAGCAATCCCCAACCTTTACAACTTGCCATCCAGCTTGGGGGGGGGGGGGAGAAGGGGAACTGGGCCACATAAGGCCAATTTCAAACAGGCCACGCCCCAGTAATCCAGCCACTTGCGCAACCTAATTCTGAATAGGCCATGGCATGGTAATGGGCCACGGCCCAGGGGTTGGGGATCCTTATTTTAGGCTACCTATAATGTGAAGTCATAAAGAGGTGATTGTGCAAGGTTGAATTTTGGTGCCCCTACTTCTTAATTCTTATATTTGTTCATTAAACTAGGTTTTGATAAAACCTCAGTTTCAGTGGTGGGATTCAGCCAGTTCGCACCACTTCGGGAAAACCGATTGTTAACTTTCTGAGCAGTTTGGTGAACTGGTTGTTGGAAGAAATCATTAAGGCAGAGAATCAGTTGTTAAATTATTTGAATCCCACCACTGCTCAGTTTCCCCACTTCAGACATGCTCAGCAGTAGACCTGTTTTTGGCCTGTCTATTTAATAAATTTAAATGGCTGCCCATCTCATATACATAATGCAAAGCAGTGAACAATTAAAACAAATAAAAATACAGTAAAACATGGATTTAAAAAGCAAAGAGCTGCCAAGAACCTTCCTAACTTCCTACACTCAGATTTTTATAAGAGTACAGAGCAGCAATCCTCCTTTTAACATATATGGGCTTGAGACTGGGCCTCTGTACTCTTGTCCATTATTGCAGTGAGGAACTAATCATTAGCTACAATAAAATTAAAGTAGACAACTTCTCCAAAAGATATGTTATATCTGTCATTCCTGGAAAATCAAAAGCTTCAGAACGTTTCAAATTAAAGTTTTTAAACATTTGGACACATCCTTCCAAACCATGATAACCTGGAATCATCAACAAAGAGATGTTACTACTAGGACATATAATCTCTCAAACGCAATTCTGCATATTGCTAACTGCTGCAGCAATAACCATATTCCAGCTGCAATGGAAATCATCAGAGCCAGAGTCATTAGCCACCTGTTATATATACATAGGTGCTTTTCTATTCCAATGCAAGCTCTAGTGATGTTATTCAATCAAAATTTTTGAGAGTTTGTGGCAAGCGTCCTATTCTGTATCAAATTCCTTTCTGAGACTGGAATCTAGCCTAGTTGTCATGTGCGGTTGCTGCTTGAAATATTGGAATAAAATTTCATTTTTCTTTTTCTTTTTTGTAACTCTGTTGCCATCTTTATCTTGCGGGATAATTTTATCTGATCCAAATTGATGATACAATGGCCTTCAACACTGATATTCTGAGTGACTTAAGGAAAACCCATTCCTCTATGGACAGGATTTATTTAAGAGCTCTGTCATGTACAAAAGCTTTCATTTTTGCCTTTTACGCATTTTTGCCATTTAGAAGGAAGTTTCATTAATGTCTCTGAATAAAATATATTTTGCACCTGTTCAATAAAATGTGTTTCCATTTTCATATACTCTAATAAGGTTACCTAATATCTTCTTAATACATTCTCATGTCTGTTCAGAGGAGAAAACCTTTCTAGTGTTAGCTAATAACTCATCTGCTATGTATTGTGGCCATTGTCAATGTTTTAGGGGCTTATGTGTTTTGCAGTTTGGGTTAACTGGGCAAGATCCAGTTTTCATATTGTTGCAAGCAATCAGCCTGGGATCAGATTAATTCACTACTAAAACAAGAGACAGATGGAAATAGCCCTTCTGCCCCAAAAAGAATGTTGTAGTCTAATACCATGTTGGTGGGAGTGCAAAGCAGTACAAAAATTTGAATGTTGATTTCATTACAAATAGAGCTTTCGCTTGGTACATGAGAACCATTTGAATTATTTTGTTAGGTTTATTAGCTTTCCTACAATGAATTAACTGATCAGATTGCCATCTTGTGTGTGTGTGTGTGTGTGTGTGTGTGTGTGTGTGTGTATTAAAGTTGTAATATTGAGAGAAACTAGTTGACTTCTCAAACAATTTATTCTATAGACGTATCTTATGTAGACTATATGGTTCTGTTAGCTTGGATGAGTTGAATCTGTATTCTTATTCAGTGTAATGAATAGTTGCCAAGGAGATGAATTCATTTTATTGATTGGGATAAAATTATGAACCTCCATTTTGAAAGATCATATGAAGAGTTTCCCAGATGTAATAGGAATGTTATTGAATATTTGAAATATGTGGAAATACAATTCCTATTTTGTAACAAAATGTTGCCTTATCATGGAAATTATGAATTTTGATGTGGATTGGTTTGGTTATTTTGCTTGTATTTAAGGTTAAAATGATAAATTATAACTTGTATGGTGTTCATAAAAATAAGCTCCTTTTGAAGCGTATTTTATCCTTTGGAGAAGTATGCAGATACAGGGATATCTTTCTGTCATGCCAAAAGACAACTTCTATATTGGTTAAGATTCAAAAATACAGAAGATATTGCCACATTGAGTTTTATATGCAAGGAAATTCCTGTATCACAGAACCTGAATATAAGAATGTTTAACGAATTCTCTCTGCCTTGCAAAAGTTTGTGTTCATTTGCCAGCTAAGCAACTAAGACAAAGAATATCGCTACCTTTTTTCTCCTTTGGCCGTCACTGCATTCATGCTTATGTTTCAGGGTGCAAGATTCTTGTTAGGGATTGACTTCCTTCTTTCAGCCAATTTTCCCATGTCCAATTTGCAATGGAAAAAAATGTTGGAAGGTAATATTTGGTGAGCTCTTCACGCTCCCTACTGTTTTGGTAAATGAAGAACAAAATAGAACTTTTGTGTGTGTGAAAGTCTCTTGGAATGATGAGCATAGGTTCAGCATCAGCCCGTATCATTTTACAAATCATCTCCAGTAGTTTGCTTTGCTCTGCAGGGTGCTTTGGTGCCTGTTTATTCAGCTAAAAACAGCCAAATCAAGCACTGGGAAGAAAAAGAATGACATAACACCTTAGCCTACTCAAAGTCAGCAGAACACACACACACACAAAAAAAAACCCCACCTCTATTTAAGGCACACTGATTTGAACAAATTATTCTTCCTCCTCTTGTCCTATAATCCATTATCAATACGTTGCATTTACACATGTTCCATTTTTCATACTAACAGAGCTGGAAGTTGCAAGGCTAAGCACAGATGGAAACCTGGAAGATCTTAAATTTCCACAGAATACTGGCTTTGGCAGCACCATCCAGCTGTCAGCAAACACATTGAAACAGAACGGCCGAAATGGTAAGCTCAGCTCTTCACTGCTGCTTTTACAAGTGGAGAAATGTTTTCTTTTAAGTTTAAATCATAGCACTTTCACTTTCTTTCCGGCTATAGCACATTATTAAAGTAAGTCAAATTGCTTTATTGAATCAAGCAGACAACATACAATGGCTGAATCCTCAAAAACAAAGTCTCTGAGTCCTTAGTTGTCTTGGTCTCTTGTAGCAGCTGCTGCTGCTAAATGCCAGATCAGCCTGCAATAAGTTCTTCCCCATCTGAGATATATTGTACATGAGAGGGCTGGGTTGGCATAAATAACTGAGATCAGCCTGAGCATAGAAGGCAGTCCCCTCTTGGAAATCTAACTACCCAGCTACAACTCCAGGGGCAGGGCAAGTGAAGTGGCTGTAGTCATTTGGGGGAGTGATGGCTTCAAAGAGGTACTGCTGTGCAGATAGCCATATGAAGTCCTGTTTGTGCAGAAGGGCTTTAGGGATCAGGTGGAATTGCTTTTTGCCATACCAGGCGTCCTGGTGCACAGCAGCATCTCACTCAGGACACCATGATTCTGTTGCTACACTTACAGTTGAGTTTTTCAATTTATACTACTTTAAATCTGCCTTCCTTGCATCCAGAATCAGAAGTGCCCTGGGATTAAAGACCACTTTAGGCACAAGGCCAGCTGGGTGCTGGCCTTGTTCTTAAGTCACTCTCTCTCAGTTCTAGAAAGTAGCCTGTGGGCAAATTATTTGAGCAGCTGTCAAACAAAATTGCTTGGATTTGCTCTGAGCTTCAGCTATGTCAGACCTATTGAGTTGATTGAGACAAGTCTGGCTTGTTATTTGGGAAAAGCTTAAACCTATTGATCCTAAGGAAATTAACAGAATCCTTAGAGGAGCAAGCATGTCTACATATGCGTTAGATCCATGTCTCTCCTGGTTGGTCAAGGCCTCCAAGGAGATGCTGTATGGTTAATTCAGATTGTGCTCCTTCAAGTTAGTCCTTGAAGGAAATGGTCTAATCTCTGCTTTAAAAAGCAGTTATCTGCCCACTCTTCAAGAAACCATTATTGCACTGAATAGTAGGCACAATTTTTGTCCTATCTCCATCTTTCCCTTTTTTGAGGAATCTTGCTGAAAAGGTGATCAGTGACCTCTTTACACAAAGATGGTACTGAGATCCATTGATCATGGTTACAGATAAACTCTTATGGGTCTAGGATGAGGTAGTATATATCCAAGGGAGGGAGAGGACAAAACCCTGCTCCAATCTCCTGAACTGTTCTAAAAGAATGTCATAAGAAAATAAGAATATGGAGACTTCCGGTTGATGATTCGTGGCGACATGGCGTGGTAAGAGTGATTGCTCCTTTCCACCGCCACTTATGATGCAGGAAAAGATGTCTAGTAACCATTTAGAACTGAAAACGGACATTAAAGTTATTGACCAAAAAATGAATGATATACAGCAGATGATACAAATGAACGAACAGAAAATAAATAAGATGGAGTCCAAAATTGAGCAACAAGAACCTGGACAAAAGCTAATGGCACAAAATAGGGAGCTGGAGGACTCGATCACGCAGTTAGAAATGGATAGAGCCTCCTTCTATCTGTGTTTTCAAAACATCTCTGAGGATAAGGATGAAAACCTGGGTCAGGTTATGGCGGAACTAATAGCCGAGGTTCTACAACAAGATACAGATGAGATAATAAAAGAACTGAATGAGGTATATAGGGTTTAAACCAATTATGCCAGACGAAATAAGTTGCCTAGGGAAGTTTATATAAGGTTCGCTTGGAAAAAAGTCAAGGACATTTTCTATAATATGGTGAGGGAAGAACCAGTCAGTTATAAAGGAAAGGAGGTGATTGTGTAGCAAGTTCCGAGGAGGGTGAGAGACTTAAGAAGGGATTACAGATTCCTAGCTATTCAACTGAATAAGAGGAACATACTCTTTAGGTAGATTCTGCCGGAGAGTATGTTGATAACATGGCAAGGGAAGAAAATTAAAATAGGAAGTTTGGTAGAGGCCCAGGACTTTTTAGATCAACTGAGAGGGTCAGAGGAAGACCAAAGCAGTAAAGAGGAACTGGAAGCAACCAATACAGAAGAGGAACTCACCCAGCAAAGAAGATCCAAAGAAGGGACCCCGGAAGGGAAAGAGACAGAAGAGAAGGAAAGCAAGGAAGTAAGGAAGAAACAAAGACCACAGAGAGTTACACACGCGAATAGGAACTAAAACAACACAAGGTTATAAGAATGGATGACTGGAAACTCTTATCGATTAATGTAAACGGTTTGAATGACTATAAAAAGAGAAAAATATTCTTCACCAAATTAGTTAAGCAAAATGCGGATATAGTATGTCTTCAAGAGGTTCATATAAAAAAAGAAAATGGAAAATACTTGGAATTCAAAAAACTTGGAAATCTTTATACCTCCCTAGCAGAAAAAAGAGAGAGAGGTGTGGCTCTGTATATTAAGAAGGAAATAAAAGCAGAACTGAAATATGCAGACTCAAAGGGTAGGATTCTAGTGGTGGAAATTAAGAGAGGTAATTCCTCAATATTAATAACAGCTATCTACGCTCCGAATAAAAATCTGAGAGAATTCTACAACAAAGTACAAGAAATATTAAGCAAAATGGACAATAACAACATATGCATAATCGGAGATTTTAATGGGGTGGTAGACCCGAATAAAGACCACAAAAGACCTAAAGGCCAAAAGGAAAAAAGGAAAAACCTACCAAAATCTTTTTTTGGTCTTGTAGATGAACTGAATCTGGCAGATATCTGGTGAACCTTACATCCACACAAAAGACAATATACCTTCTACTCAAACCCCAAAAAATCATGGTCCAGAATTGATATGATGTGGGCAAGCAGAAATATAGGAATGGATATCATGTCAGCTGAGATTGCACCCAATATATGGGCAGACCACAATCCATTGGAGATCAATGGAGGAGCGGATATAAAAGGAGGAATGTAAGATGGAGATTAAATATACAATTTCTAAGGGATAAACAAAATATTGAGAAAATAAAGGGAGGACTAAAAGCTTTCTTCAAAGAAATGAAAAGGAACCAACCGATCGAGGAATAATTTGGGATACAATGAAGGTGTTCCTAAGAGGACTGGCAATAGCATATGGAGTACACAAAAACAAAGAAAAAAGAGAGACCCAGAGGAAATTGTCGGAAGAATTGGAGAAAGCAGAGAAGGAAGTACAGCAGAACCTGGACAATGAGACAGCGAAAGAAAATTGGATGACTATACGGCACAGAATAAACATAATCGATCAGGAAAAATTGGTGTATGAAATTAAACGAACTAAACAATACCATTTTGAAAATGCCAATAAGCCAGGCAGATGGCTGTCCTATAGAATCAAAAAAGAAAAAGAGAAAATGGAAATGGAAATCAGCATATATTACTTTGATACCAAAAGAACAAGCAGGTCCTAAAAAACCGGAAAATTATAGACCAATATCTCTTCTAAATAATGACTATAAAATATATGCAAAAGTATTAGCCAACAGATTGATGCCAGTAATTCAAGAGGTGATTAATGACGACCAAGCTGGGTTTATAGAGGGTAGATACATGAAGGATAATGTAAGGCAAGTTATAGATTTACTGGAATATCTTGAGAAGAATAAACAGATCTCTGCAGTGCTGGTTTTTTTGGATGCGGAGAAGGCCTTTGATAGAGTGGATTGGAATTTTCTACTAAAGACTTTAAAAAAAATGGGATTTGGAGACCAATTTATACAGGCGGTTTCAGCAATCTACCAAGAGCAAAAGGCACAGATTATTATTAATGGAAGTCTGACATCAGAGTTTAAAATCGAAAAAGGAACAAGACAGGGATGTCCGTTATCCCCATTGTTGTTTATTTTAACACTAGAAGTCTTGCTAAATACAATAAGGGACTCTAATATCTTGAAAGGTATAATGATAAGGCAAGAGGATTACAGAATAAAGGCATTTGCAGATGATCTGGTCGTTACCCTAACACAGCCAATGGAATCAATAATCCAGATGAAGGACATTATACAAGACTATGGTAAAGTTTCAGGTTTTAGTCTGAACCAGAAAAAAACTAAGATGATAGTCAAAAATATGACACAAGATCGTAAACACGAGCTTGAAAGGAGGGCAGGTTTTGAGATTGTACCAAAGGTAAAATATCTAGGAGTTCAGGTTGCAGAATCAAATATGAAATTGTTTCAAAATAATTATGAGGTGTTGTGGCGAGAGATGCAAAAAGACATGGAGACTTGGAAAAAACTGCAGCTGTCTTTACTTGGAAGAATAGCAGCAGTTAAGATGAATATTTTGCCAAGATTTCTCTTTTTGTTTCAAATGATTCCGGTGCTTAAAAATGATAAACAACTAAAAGTATGGCAAACTGGAGTGAACAAGTTTGTCTGGAACGAGAAAAAACCAAGAGTAAAATTGAAAATTATGCAAGATGTTCCAGAAAGGGGAGGTCTTAAACTTCCAAACCTACAGTTATATTATGATGCAGCAGCTTTGACTCAAGCAAGTGATTGGTTTGGAAGGAAAAAGACTGGAATACTAAACACAGAAAGTTTTGATTTGGAATTTGGATGGCATGCTTATTTATTTTATGACAGCAAAGTGGATAAAGTATTTAAAAGCCATATACTTAGAGACTCTTTGTTGAGAGTTTGGAAGAAGCACCGCCTCAAATGGGATTATAAAATACCGCTATGGTTGGATCTTGGTCATATTTTGTGGAATACAAATATAACGTCACTCGGGGGGGGTTATACAAAGAGGTTCTTTTTACAGATGCGGGCAGATGGCAGTTGAAGACATTACAGACACTGTTGGCTGAAGGGATTAATTTAACTTGGTTACAATATAATCAATTGCAATTGAGATGGAAAGAGGACCAAAGAACTGGTATTATGTTGCATGAGGAAGAATTGGTTAGACATATAAAAGAGAAAGGTCCAATGCATATTAAAAGGCTTTATAATGTTTTGTTAGAAAGGGATTTGGAAACTGAATTAGTTAAAGATTGTATGATTAAGTGGGCACAAAATTTTGAAGAACCAGTGATGTTGGAAACATGGGAAAAAATTTGGGTTCAGAATGTTAAATTTACAGTCGCAGAATTTGAGGGAAAATTTTTACAAAATGTTTTATAGATGGCATTTAGATCCTAAGAAATTGTCGTGTATGTACCCTAATGTTCAGCCAAAATGTTGGAGGTGTGATTGTTTAGATGCTACATATTATCATATTTGGTGGACTTGTAAGAAAGTTAAGGCTTTTTGGATAAAAATTTGGTGGGTCATGCAGAATGTTTTAAAGAAAAAAATCCAATTTTCTCCACAATTGCTTTTATTGGGTATAGTTGAGGGTTTTACAGTGGATGAAATAAAGTTGATTTTGTATATGATTACAGCAGCGAGATTGTTGATAGGTAAATATTGGAAAAATGAAGCTCTGCCCACCGTAGAAGAATGGATTTTGAAGATGGCCAGCTTCGCGGAGATGGCGAAGATTTCAGCATACTTAAAAGATCGCTCACAAGAGACTTATGAATGTGGATGGAAAAAGTGGATAGATTATGTGCAGAACAAATACCAAACTAAGAAGTATCAAATAGCTTTTCATTGATAGTATTAATATTAAGATAGAAATAGTCGAACTATGTGAAGATGAAAAATGACATGGGGGTCGGGGGGGTTCAAGGTTTTTGTATAGGGGATAATGATATTCTATGGAAGTCCGGGGGGGAGGGGAGGGTCGGGGGGGTTGGGAGGGGGGGTTGGGGAGTTTGGGGAGGGTTAGGGGGGTGAAAATGGGGTGAAAATGTAATTGTAAAACTTTTACAATAAAAAAAAAAAGAAAAAGAGAAAGGGATCATTTACCAATTAGAAGACCAAGAGGGCCATATTATAAATAAGGAAGAAGAGAAATTAGAGATTATTCGCGGATACTATACTACCCTGTATAAGGAAGAAGACATCCCCAAAGGAAAAGTAGAACAATATTTATTGGAAAAAGAACTCCCATTGATTGGGGAGGAAGAGAAAGAGAAGTATAGACCAATCTCCCTTCTTAACACTGATTACAAAATTTATATGAGTATCATGGCGGAAAGGTTAAAGGTAATCTTAAACAAGATAATACATAGTGATCAAAATGGATTCCTGCCAGGTAGACAGATAAGAAACAACACAAGGACAGTCTTAGATGTGTTAGAATACTATGAGGAACACCCTGATAAAGAAATGGTGCTGGTCTTCTTAGACGCCTAAAAGGCATTTGATAATCTGAACTGGGAGTTTATGAAGCAACAAATTAACAAAATGGGATTCGGACAAAATTTTGTGAACACAATAATTGCGATCTATGAGAAACAAAGGACTAACATCTTAGTGAATGGAGAACTAACAAAAACTTTCCAAATCAGAAAAGGGGTGAGACAGGGATGCCCCTTATCACCACTTTTGTTCATCTTAGCATTAGAAGTATTATTAAAGAGGATCAGAGAAAATAAGCAAATTAAGGGACTAAAAATTAGAAAGGAAACATACAAAACCCAAGCATTTGCGGATGACGTGGTACTAATTATGGAGGAACCATTGGAAACAGGCGCCCAAATTTTGGAGGAAATTGGTAAGTATGGAGAGGTGGCAGGGTTCAAACTAAATAAATCCAAAACTAAAATGTTGACTAAAAACATGACCAAAGATCAAAAGAAACTGTTGGAGGAGTCAATGGGGATACAAATTGTAAAGAAAGTAAAATATCTGGGAGTATGGATCTCAACAAAATGTTCGGCCATTAAAGAGGATAATTATGTATCCCTGGTTAAAAATATTAACCAAACTTAGAAAAGTGGGAGAAGCTCCAGATATCCTTTTTAGGGAGGATTGCAGCAATTAAAATGAGCATCCTACCAAACCTGTTGTATCTATTCCAAACTGCCCCAGTCAAACTAGATAGGAAATTTTTTCGGGAATTTAATTCTATTATCAGAAAATTTATTTGGGGAGGGAAGAAACCTAGGATTGCAATTAGGAATTTACAAGATAAAAAAGACAGGGGTGGCCTTGGACTACCAATTTGGGAAATTTACCAAAAAGCAGTATGGCTAAAAGAATGGGCAACTTTGGGAAACAAAAGAATCCTGACATTGGAAGGGCATGACCTCCAGAAGGGATGGCATGCTTACCTCTGGGAAACAGGGAAAAGAACAAGAATATATTTTCACAAACATAAAATAAGGGATACGCTAATGTTGACATGGGGAGAAATAAGGCGAAAACAATATACTCAAGTTCCCAGATGGCTATCCACGATGGAGGCAATAATATATCCAAACATACTGGAATTGGGCAAAACAGCAAAATATAAAGAGATATTAGATGGGGCAGGGAACCTCAAAACAATGGAAGAATTGAAAGAACAGGGCATCCATATAGATTGGTGGACATATGCACAAATTAAATCATGATACAAAAAAGATAAAGAACATGGTATAGAAATAGGCATTAATGGTTTTGACAAAGTATGGATGGGCACGGACAATAAAATTCTGGCCAAACTGTACAACTATCTGGTAGAGTATGATTTGATGGAGGAGGTAGTTAAGGAGCCAATGATAGCATGGGCCAAAAATTTTGGACAAACCATAAATTTGAATGAGTGGGACCAAATTTGGAATAATAATCTTAAAATGACCAGGGCAACAACTTATAAGGAAAACCAATACAAGATGATATATAGGTGGCACTTAGCACCAGCTAGGATTGCTAAAATTTATCCAAATACGACCCCAAACTGTTGGAAGTGCGGCCATCAGCAAGGTACTTATTATCATTGTTGGTGGACCTGTCCACAAGGTAAAGAATTTTGGAGGATGATACGTAAATGGGTGTCAGAAATAATAGGAGATACCATCGAATTAGAACCAAAAATATTTATCCTGGGAATCTTGAAGACAGAATATGCAAGAAAAAAGAAATACCTCATTACACATATAATAACAGCAGCAAGAATCTCCTTCGCTCAACATTGGAAGGAGAAAAAGTTGCCATCCGAAGAGCACGTAATTAGAAAAGTACTGGAATGTGCCGAAAAGAACAAACTGACGCTAGAAATTAATGATAGAGAGGAAACTGATTACTACAGTGTTTGGGATATGTGGTATGAGTGGTTGAAGAAAAGCAAAGCAAAGTGAAACTCGAGAGAGCTTAAAGATTAAATGGATGATTAATTAAATGAGTATATGGATATGAGTCATACTACCGGTAGTAGGAAATAGAAGAGAGTAAAGATGCAATTTTATGTAAATAAAATGTAATATTATATATTAAGGATTACAAAAGTAAGAAATCCTACGGGCAGTATTTTTAAATTAAGACAATGAACTAATACCATGCAAATAACAATGTAAATATTATGAAGGTACATCTGTATGTGTATATCAACACCATGAAACCGGAAACGGTGGAATTGTATATAATTCTTAAACAATAAAAACTTATTAAAAAAAAGAAAATAAGAATATGGACTGTGCCCTGCCCCATCTAGTTCAGCAGTTTACAATCTCAGTGGCCAACCAACTGCATAAGGATGCTTTATATTGGTCAGTTGACAATAGCAGAAATGTAGGAAAGTAATGTTAAATTTGATCACAGTGAAAAGGCCTAGAAGGAAATAGTATTATTAAATAAAAATTTATCCATAGTCTGAACTAAAAACATTTGTCTCTAAAGTAGACTTGTCAAGGGCCACAGTTCATGCAATTTGTCATGTAGTTCCCAAATTAAGAATGATTGATTTAAAAAATCCATGTATTAGGAAAAATGTGTACAGAATGCATGATCAAAAGAAGATTGCTTGCCAAAATATCTATATTAAATGAAGTTGCATTGAAAACATATATATTAGAAAATATATGCACCAAAATGCATATAACTTTAAAGATGTTCCTGAGCACAGTATGGGTGACCGTGCAAAAAGCAAATAAGTTTTTTTATTTAGGCTTAGAACACTGTGTGTAAACATGGTGGTCATTTCTGTAATTTGATTAAAGACTGACCAGAATTTATGAAACTCTTGCCTAAATTGTATATAGTATCATTCCCATTGTTTAACTCAGTCTGTCAGGGTTCCAAGTAACACCTCCAACGAAAGAAGACTCTGAGGCTAGAAGTTCCTCAAAGTTCCATTTTATTAGAGATGTCATATTGGCACATCTGGGAAAACCCGAATCTGAAAGCTTCCAGGTTTTCCCCACCTAAAAGAAAGTCCAAGTCCCTGCCCCAGTCCCCACATGTCCATCACATGGTCCAATCAATGCACCATTCCAACAGGAGATGCCTCCCACAGGATGTCCTTGACTGTCAGAGAAAGAATGTTATTATGGCTAAACATCTCTCCAACTCCATACAATCCCCCCTCCCAGTTTCCCACAGCACTAAATGTGGCAGCCCTGAAGATCCAAAGTAAAAGATGGTTTCCAGGACTGACACAGACTTTCACAACTTTGGCAACTTTAAGATGGGTGGACTTCAACTCCCAGAATTGATAGGAAATTCTGGGACTTGTAGTTTACCCACTTAAAGCTGCCAAGGTTGAAAAAGCTCAGACAGCCACAAAATCTTTATTTTCAGAAAGTACCTCATATATTGTACTGTACATATTATGACCAGCCTTGCATTCAGTGGTTTTGGCACACAACGGCAATGCATTTGCAGTACAATATACTAGAAGTCTGGTTTCTATTCACTTTACATTTACTTCCCATATGGCCATATCTGTTATGACTGGGAGCTTAATAACCCAAGATGTAGGGCTTGTTATTATGGCTTTGAAATTGGAAGAACATACTCAGGGACTGTGTTTTGTATTGTTTTATATTTGCTCTATCCTTTCTTGTTTCGTAGTTATTTATGGTCTGTGGGGATTTGGATTCCATTTTCTGACTATTCTGGCTGCCCATACTTTAGCTTCATGACTGCTACTTTTTTGTTTAAACAAGAATATAAAGAGGTTTTTTTTTAATTAAAAGTGTTTTTGAAAGGAATGAAGGGGTTGAATGCATATTTGGTTCTTTTGGGAGGAGAACCTATGCCTTTATTCCATTCTAAAACCCCAATATTTCTTTCCCCCCCCCCACAACACATTAACTTTATTATTGTCATTGGCCAGTATTAATTAACCTGATAAATGCTATTATCAGGGTTCTGACGGATGCCCTAATTAAATCACGAGTTTTGCGAGTTGTCAGCTATTCTGATAAACATCAACTAGAACTGAAATTTTCATGTAGGCTTTTAGCAAAAGAGTAAAGAGAAGGCAAAAAGGAAATGTAATAAGGCCAAGTTATCAAACTGGCATTATTTTCCCCAGCCTTACAGATTACAACTTTGCTTTCAAATTTCAGCACTTTTCTTCTGTTCACAGGTACCATTAGGGGTATAAATATTAATGAGTGGATTCTTTTTGTTCATCCCATTTTAGCCTAAGTCACCACTTAGCCCTCCTATTCTGAAACCCTTGCCTATATACTATTTCTGTATTTCCATATTCCTGTGATTTTTGAGTTTTCAAAACCAATCTCATCAAATTGTTTGAACTTAAGACTGAACTACATTAAGGGAATAGTAGTTGGTAGCACCTTAGACATACACTATTTGAAAGATCAAACACCTCTAGATTGGTGCAATAAATAGTAGTTTGCTAATGCTAAATGCATAGCTGGGCTTGTGACTGCTATTGAGGTTGAAAGTCATGAAAAATGTGCATGTTTTCCTGTTATAGTTTGATTAAGAAAACATGTTCATAAAATTGACAGAGACTGCAAAATGTCATGGATATGTTTCCCAAAAAACCCCTCCAAGTCACACACACGTCACTCTCATGGCTGAGCCTGAGAGTCAATAGGCCTACATATATCTAATTGCTTTTAATGCTGGAAAAGTAACCAAATTCCTATTTTAATTAGTACCAAGAATTAGATAATAACTCTCACACTGAGTCTGCAATGTTAGAGAGTAGCGCATCTTTATATATGGCTGTATTAGAATTATCTTTATTGTGATTATACATACAACAACTCTGATTAATTAACATTAATCACTTTGCTCACATTAGTAGATTGCTGCACCAACAATCCTGCAAGCAGTTCTACAATTTTTAAAACTCCATTAAGAGAATGTTTTCTGTTACAGAACAAAAGTTTATGGATTAGAAATTCTGAGAACTGATTTAATCAATTACCAAATTTTCTGTTTCAGGTGAAATCAGAGTGGCCTTTGTCCTATACAACAATCTGGGCCCCTATCTGTCCACAGAGAACGCCAGCATGAAATTAGGGATGGAAGCCATGTCTACTAATCATTCTGTTATAGTGAATTCTCCCATCATCACAGCAGCAATTAATAAGGAGTTCAGCAATAAGGTTTACTTGGCTGATCCTGTTGTGTTTACTGTCAGACACATTAAGGTGAGGACTTGTTTCCCTGGCAGAAAGCCTCACATTTTGGGGTGGGTTATTTTTCACTATTCCTGAAAACATCATACAAAGTATTCACTTCTTCCCCTACCCACAATATATGACACTTTTCAGGCAAAGCCAATCCTCCTCCCCAGAAGTTATATGAGCTACTTAAAAGATATATAATCTTCATAAAGCACTTGGAGTTTATAATTGTTTTGTAGTAGAAATGAAGTAATTCTGCAGAGCTGACTTTAGCTCTAAACAAATCATATAATTGGGGAAGGGGTAATTTTTAAAATGAGAAGAGCAATGTTTTTGTAATTGTTCATCACCCTCTACTGGTAATGACTAGGAGAAAGAGATGATTTAATTTAATATTTTTTCATCTATGTATTTCTTCCCTATAGCAGTCAGAAGAAAATTTCAACCCCAACTGTTCATTCTGGAGTTATTCTAAACGCACAATGACAGGATACTGGTCAACTCAAGGTTGTCGGCTCCTCACAACAAACAAGACACACACAACATGTTCCTGTAATCATTTAACCAACTTTGCTGTTCTGATGGCCCATGTGGAAGTGAAGGTAAGTAATGGATAAATACAAGTATTAAAAATTGGAAATGGTTACAGAATGGAAGGTGGTGTCATTTATATGTGGACGATATTACAATTATACACCTCATGCTAAGCAAGGGATGCCATTCACTTGTCTACCTAGTGCCTGCCTGAGGAGAAACCAGCTTTAACTCAACCTTGGCAAGACAGACTGGCTTTGGGCTTTTATCCATGCTTGAGGGCCTGGTGATTTGTCATATTTGATGAGGAAGCACTCTCTAACAGAGGTGCAATTTGGGTCTCCTGGACTCATGGTCCTGCTGTGGGAACAGTTGGAAGTCATGACTAGAGAAGGACTTTGCACAAGTTCATCTTGTGTGTCATTTGCATTTTTCCGTATAGCTGGGAGATTTGCTGGTTCCTGGGTTAATTACTTCTTAGCTTAATTGTGTAACATACTCTACATGGCGCTGCCCTTGGAAATTTCCTGGAATTTGTGTTTCATGCAGCAGCAGGCAGAGTTCTGTGTGCTACATATTTCACCCATGTTACACCACTGCTACATAGATTGCACTGACTTTTAGTTGCTTTCCCGGTATACCTGGTTATCACCTTTAAAGCCCTCTATGACATGGGATGAAGTTATTTATGGAACTGCCTTTCTATGAAGGTATCTTCCGATCCAATCAGGTCAGATAGGGTGAGCATCTTTAGGCCCCTTCCCTTAAATGTTGCTATCTGGTGGGATTTTGGAAGTATGCCATTTTTGTGGCTATCCTGGCCTTTTGAAATAGCCTCTCCACTGAAATTAAGAGACTCCAACATTGTTAGAGTTCCAAGGGGTTGTGAAGGCATTGGACCAGGATGGAAGTGAACCCAGCATACATGAAGTGATTATGTTATAATAGGGTTGTGTTGGGACATGATATTGTTTGTGGAGTTTTGTGAGTTGTATTTATTTTTGTTTTATGTACTGTTGCTGCAAATTGCCTAAGATTATCATACATAAGACAGGTGGTCATATATATTTTTTAAATAAATGTGTCAACTGAAGGATAATTTTAATTTTAAAAATAACTCTAAACTGCTTGAATCATCTTGAATAATTTTGTCTGCTTATCCTGATAGAACTAAATGAAAAAAGAAATTAAAATGGTTGTGGATGACACTTTTACAATAGGAAAAAATAGTAATGAGGGACCAAATCTACTGTTGTCTACCAGAAGGACAAAATTACAAATGATAGATTAATCAATAAATTCTTCGCCATATACTGTGTCCCCAAATGGTGTTTGTTCCACCATTGTGACATTGTGTGTTGGAGTAGGATCAGAAGATTGGTAGATCTGCTGATATTTTTTTTTTTTTAGCCTTAAGTAAAAGCCCAAAGAGGCACCCAGAGGTTTGTCAGATTTTTTTAGGCTTAAATAAAAGTGAGACAATCCCACTATTTGGTCTGTTTTATGAAAGTTTAATATTACTTTTTGGTGACAGCGTTCCAACCCTCATTTCCTATAATAAAGGGGCTACCCTCTATTATCCATCAAATCTAAAGTAAATTATAACTGCTAATTGACAGTTTCAGAATTCATATTATATTTCAGGTGAAGTAGTTGACAGGGCAAAAATCAAAATCTAGGGAGACAGACAGACAGACAGAAGAAAGTAGTAGTCTAGTTTTGGTGTAGTTTCTACCATCAGGCTAGAAATTGGGAGACTGTAAGTTCTAGTTCCACCTTAGGTACAAAATTAGCTGGGTGACTTGGGCCAGGTATTCTCTCTTGAACCCTGACAAGCAATGGCATACCATTTCTAAAATCTTCTCAAGAAAACTACAGGGACTTGTCCAGGCAATCACTAGGAGTCAAGACTAACTCAAAAGGGGAGGGAGGGAGGGAGGGAGGAAGGAAAGCTAAATAATGATTTTTTTTCTTGCTATGGTAGCAACTACTGTAGATTATTGGATTGCTCATTGTTTTATTAGTTAAACTTTCTGGGTTGCACATTTAGTAATAAGGGGCAGTTTTAGTAGTGATTGACAAGTGTTATCTCCCACATTTAAATATGATTTAAGCAATCTTAGATGAGTGTAGCATACCACCCTACCTCAGAGATTAGTGTATCACCTTCACATCTGGTTCACACTAAGAAAGAGCCATATTAAGAACCATATTAAGAAGCTAAAAATAGCAAAAAAAAACAACAACCCTCATTGGACAAAATGGGTTCTCATAATAATCACCACAAAAAAGGTCATAAAATTGGGCATGGTGACATGGTGATTCACTTACATGTCCAGCATAAATATGACAGTAATTCCAGGTTCAATTATGGTCATAAATTAAGCCCCATAATACACCATAAGTGTATTATTTTCAGACCCAAAGAAAGGGTCGAAATGATTGTAACCATCAGGAGACCATTGGAATTTTGTGGAAATAGGCACAAGGCTTGAAATGTGTAGGGGCTGAAGCTTGTGGGGCAGGAATAAATGTTTTCCAGCCTATCAAATGCCAGTAACATATCAAAAAATGTCAATCACGCAAAGCTATCAGCTGACTTTCCAAGTATCTTAATTCAGGAAGGGAAGAGGAAAAGGAAGAGGAAGAAGCTTCACCGTCTATATGAATTTGGCTCCCGCACCCATTCATGTTTCTTGTTTTTCATTTTAATGTTCCTTCTGTCTCAAAGGAATTTTGAAACATTCTGTAGAAAGAAAGAAATTCAGCAAATTCTCCATTGGCTCAATTCATCATGTAGATGCAGCTGTTCCTAACTTGGAGAGGATCACATTATACCTGCTTGTCATATAACTGCTAAAGGCAATTGGTTAATCTGTCTTTTAAGTTGTTTTATTATTGCATTCTCTTCTGTTTCATTATGACTATACATTTGGGGGCCCATTTTGTACACTGCTTTCTTGTCATTTGATGAAGGGTGCTTTAGACCTATTTTAATGAATACATAAATAGATGGTTGCTTTAAATGAATGCATAACTTCAGGGCTAGATGAATTTCATTCTAATTTAATAAACACAATTTAATGGAACTTGCTGATGCACTGTTAATCTCTTGCCCCTGTATTCATAAGATCTGAACACACAGCTAAAGCAAAGAAAAAACAACCCTGTCACTCAGATAGATAGATACTAGGGAAAATACTATAACTCATGGTTAGTTATTTTTTAAATACCCTGATAACTGTACAGTGATTTATAGAAACTATTTTGAAAGCAGACCCTTATAGAAAAGGTCATTGAGATTGTATACCTTAACTGCAAGAGAACTACAATTACTGAATTCTACTTTGGAGAGTAAGATTATACTTACCTCTAACCTGGATAAGTCATCCTTGGTTCTCTTAGATCAGTGATGGCGAACCTTTTAGACACCGAGTGCCCAAATTGCATGCACGTACATGCCCAAACTGAAAGGTGTGTGCGCACGCAAGTTCATGCACACATGTGCAGCAGAGACCTGAACACCAGCTGCCCAGCAGGAGGCAGGGCATCCCAACACCAGCAGCATGGCAGACCTTTTTCTTTCATGAGCTTCTGCTTCGTCGTTTGCAGGGAAATAGAAGCTTACGAAAGAAACACCACAGAGATCTGACCTGGGGCGACGGCGCGCGTGCCAGCAGAGAGGACTCTGTGTGCCAGCTCTGGCACATGTACCATATTTTCGCCATCACAGTCTTAGATGCTAGTTATCTTGTCATTCCCATTCCTGATGCACACCAAAATTTTCACTTATTTTATACTTAATCCATCTTTAGAATGATATTTCATTCATTTTCTTAAGTTCTTAGATAACCATGTACTTAGTCTCTCTTTCTGCCATGGATTTATTCTTATGCAGCAGATGATATGACCTCTACTACTATGATCATGCCATTGTCTTGCTCACTGTAAAACGGTAAGAGAACACCTATCTGACCTTGACAAATATAAATCACTGGGAACTGACAGATTACATCCCAGAGTTTTGAAGGAGTGGCAGATATTATCTCAGAACCATTGTAACATATCTTTCAAAAATCCTGGAGCACCAGGGAAGTACCCGAGTATTGGAAAAGGGCTGATATGGTTCCCATCTTCAAGAAAGGGGAAAGCCAGACCCAGGAAACTAAATGACTTAGATGTGGGAATAGAACTCATCAAATTTGTAGATGACACTAAACTGGCAGGAACAGCCAACACCCTTGAAGACAAGCTCAGGATCCAAAAAGATCTTGACAAATGGGCCCTATCCAACAAAATGAATTTTAGTGTGGAGAAAAGCAAAGTTTTACATTTAGGCAGTAAAAATCAAATGTATAAATACAGATTAGGCAAGATCTGGCTCAAAAACAGTAACAGTGAGAAGGACCCTGGAGTCCTAGTGGATGATCACTTGAATATGAGCTCACAGTGGGCAGCAGCAGCAAAAAAGCTAATATAATCCTGGATTGTATAAACAGAGGCATGGAATCAAGATCACGTGAAGTATTAGTGCCGCTTTATAAAACCCTAGTAAGACCACACCTGGAATACTGCAATCAATTTTGGACACCATACTACAAAAAAGACGTTGAGACTTTGGAAAAAGTTCAGAGAAGAGCAACTAAGACAATTGAAGGCCTGAAGACTAAAACATATGTAGAACAGGGGCAGGATTTAGGTTTCACTAGTTTAAAGAAAAGAAGAATTAGTGGTGACATGATAGCAGTATTTGAATATTTGAAGGGCTGCCACAATATTACAAGCAGCTAGGCAAGAAAGTTAAGGAGTTAGGTGTACAAGTAGTTTTTTCACCTGTACTGCCAATGAAAGATCAACACCTGGTAAGAGAACAAAGGATTCTAGAAGTGAACCACTAGTGTCACCAAAAAAACTATGAATTCCTGGACCATGGTCTACACTACCTCCATGATGGGCTTTTGGCAAGGGATTGGAAAACTAATTCTGCACCAACTGAGAAATCAAATAGGTTCCTGACCAACCTAGCTGACAACTTTGTTGTCCAAAAGGTAGAGGAAGGAACTAGAGCAGTGATGGTGAACCTTTGGCACACGTGCCAGAGGTGGCACACAGAGCCCTCTCTGTGGGCACTCATGCTGTCACCCCAGTTCTGTTTTGGGTCTCTGCCCTGCATGCACACATGCCTCCACCAGCCAGCTGGTCTTCGGGTCTCTGCCCTGCATGCACAATACACGGGTGCGGGGATGCGCACCTGCACCTGCACCTTGCAGTGTGGGCGGGGCAGGGGGAATGGGTGGGATGTGCACACATGCAAAGGGTGCACATGTGTATGCACCCCCACCTTGCAGTTTGAGTGCGCATGCGCACTTTGGGCAGTCAGTGTCTAAAAGGTTCACCATCACTGAACTAGAGGGACAGCTATCCTGGACCTAATTCTCACAAACAGAGATGTTTTTGCTAGATAACTTTTTGCTAACCAGTTAACTAATATTAACTGTAGGAAACGTACCAAAGTAGTAATGGGGGACTTTAACTACCCTGACATCAACTGGGAAACAGACTCACGTGAAGTGGGAGATTGAACAGGTTCCTTATAAGCCTAGCTGACAACTTTGTCATCCAAAAAGTAGAGGGAACTAAAGGGTCAGCTATATTGGATTTAATTCTTACCAAAAGAGATGAAATGATAGAGGGGGTTGAAGTTGCAGGAACCTTGGGTGAGAGTGATCATGTCATACTAGAATTCAACATAATGCAAACAGAGGCAATAGAACATAATGATAACAGAGTCTTAGATTTTAAAAGATTTTAAAAGAGCTGATTTTAACAACTCAGAGTAACTCAGAGAGAACTTGGGAAAGATTCCTTGGATGAAAATCCTAAAGGGGAAAACAACTCAAGAAGCTTAGGAAAGTTTGAAAAATATGATCATAAAAGCCCAGTCCAGCACAATAACACTGTAAAAGAAAAAACAAGAAATCCAAGACGAAACCAGCATGACTGCACTAAGATCTCTGACAAATTGAAAGACAAAAAGGACAAGTACAAAAAAATGGAAAGAGGAACACATAACTAAGGCAGAATATTAACAGATAACCAGAATCTGCAAAGACAAAATCAGGAAAGCAAAGGCTCAGAATGAACAAAGACTTGAAACAAAAGTCAATAAAAAAAAGTTTCTTCCAACATATAAATAACAAGAAAAAAAATCAAGGAAACGGTCCACTAAAGAGAGAAGACAGCAAGGAAGTAACAGGTAGCAGAGAAAAAGCAGAGCTACTTAACTCATTCTTTCCATCGGTATTCACACAAAAATAAATTATAGCACAATCTACCAAAAACATAACTGTAAAAGACAGACTAGAAATAGAAGTTAAAATAAGCCAAAAACTGGTAAGAGAACACCTGTCTGATCTTGATGAATACAAATCACCAGGACCTGATGTATGACATCCAGTGGTGAGATTCAGCCAGTTCGCACCACTTCGGGAGAACCGGTTGTTAACTTTCTGAGCAGTTTGGCAAAGTGGTTGTTGGAAGAAATCATTAGGACAGAGAACCAGTTGTTAAATTACTTGAATCACACCACTGATTACATCCCAGAGTCCTAAAGGAGTTGACAGTATGCAGTGGCAGCCAAAAAAGCCAATGCAATACTAAATTGCATTAACAGAGGGATACAATCAAGATCAAGTGAAGTACTAATACCACCCTATAAAGCCTTAGTAAGACCACACCTAGAATACTGCATCCAGCTGTGGTCACCACACTATAAAAAGATGTTGAGACTCTAGAAAAAGTGGAGAGAAGAGCAACCAACATGATTGGGGGACTGGAAACTAAAACATACAGTAAACGGTTGCAAGTACTTGGCATAGCTAGTCTAATGAAGAAAAGAACCAGGGGAGACATGATAGCAGTGTTCCAATATATGAGGGGCTGCACAGAGAGGAGGAAGTCAAACTATTTTCCAAAACACCTGAAGGCCAGACAAGGAATAATGGATGGAAACTGATCAAGGACAGATTCAACCTAGAAATAAAGAGAAATTTTCTGGCAGTGAGAGCAATCAATCTATGGAACAGCTTGCCTTCAGAAGTTGTGGAAGCTTCATCACTGAAAGATTTCAAGAAGGGACTGGACTGCCATTTGTCAGAAATTGTGTAGGGCCGTGATGGCGAACCTATGACACGGGTGCCACAGGTGGCACGCGGAGCCATATTGGTGGGCATGCGAGTATTGCCCTAGCTCAGCTCCAGCGCGCATTTGTGCACTGGCCAACTGATTTTCAGGCCTTCCAGTCCCACTGGAAGTCAGGAAACTGGCTGTTCCCTGCCTCCGAAAGGCCTCGACGTGGATGGGGAAGGTTGTTTTTGCCCTCCTCAGGCTCCTAGAAAGCCACTGGAGCCTGGGGAGGGGGAAAAATGGGCCTACTGGGTCCACAGTGCCATCGCGTGCCAAAAGCAGGAAGAAGTGTGGGGGGTCACGTGCGCATGCGCGGGAGGGCGGGGCGCATTGAATTATGGATGTGAGCACACGCACCCATGACCCCCCATGCTCTCCCCGCTTTTGGCACACGACGGCAAAAAGGTTAGCCATCACTGGTGTAGGGTCTCCTGCTTTTGGCGGGGGAGGGGGGTTGGACTAGAAGACCTACAAGGTCCCTTCCAACTCTTAATATGTTAATATGTTCTTCAGAGATTTCTGTGGATGGATCTGAAGCATAGATAATTATGACATAGATAATGTCATTGTTGGTATGGGAAACTACTACTGAAACTACTGCTTCCAGCTCTTGAAATGTCTCTTCTTGGTGTTACTTATCTGAAGACGATTCTTGAGTCAGGAGCATGACACTAAGGGCAGATTAAATTAATTATAGGCAATTGAACAAACCTTTCCTTGAAGCAATGTTATAGATTTGTAGTTGTTCTAAATATATACCAAATTATTTTCAGGAATGTAAACTTGCCATAAACATTGCAAGTTACATCTTCCAGTAAGAGGTTTTGCTTATTTCATAGAGTTATAACATTGAAAGAAACATTTGGTGATCAAGCCTAACCATCTGCGTTGTGATCATTTATTCTTACTCCTTTCTCAACCTCTCCTATTAATCTAGTACATAGTATCAGTTTAAGGGGATTTTTTTCTAGAGCCCTCCCATTTAACGTCTCTTAGTTACTTCTTAGCCACAGCCATTTGGAATGAATTCATTTGGAGCAACTATTGTAGAAACCAGTATCAGGGATATAATTGTTAATTTAAGAAAGGTGTCAGGAAATGAACTGAGATTAAAGTTTGAAGAGAATCTAGAGGACTCCAACACACTGGGTGAGTGCTATCATGACCTGATGTGTGATGTGACTAATAAGAAAAAAAAGGGGGGGGATATAAGTTACATTTTTAAAAAAATGTTTCCTTCTTTCCTTCCTTTGTTTCTTCCTTTTTTACTTCCTCTCCCATTTGATCTATCACTATGCTATTCAAAACATTCATTTTCATTTTCTTTTATGATTAATAGAATTTGTAGGAGAAGAACCATGTTAATCTATTGTAACAAAAAATCATAAGGAATCTAATAGAATGCATTAGTCTGAAAACCATAAGCTTTCATGAGCTCAGAGGTGTAGCTCCCAAAAGTTTGCGACTTACAATAAAATGGCTTATAAAAGGTAGATTTTTTGTGTTACATGATTAACAGCTAAAACTTGGATTCCATAGGAAAGACTACATTTCAGTCTAATGCCGATTCTGGATATTTTGCCTGGAAGATATTCTGGATTGTTTGCCTGGAAGATATGTTTAACATATTGAATCTTAATATTCAATTAAATGACTTTAATATTGACTTAAAAATGTTCAAGGGAATAAGGCAAGGTATACTCAAAATTCACCAGAAGGATTTCACCTTAGAATTTGGTGGAAGCCATCCTATGCCATCCTATTACATTTATGACCCATACTTGAGCAATACCTCAGTTACAAAGCAGAACATTTAGAAGAGCCTTGGTGGTGCAGCAGACTAAAGTGCTGTTAAGTAGCACTTAGCTGCCAGCTGCCTGCAATTACTGCAAGTTCAAATCTCACCAGGCTCAAGGTTGACTCAGCCTTCCATCCTTCCGAGGTAGGTAAAATGAGGACCCGGATTGTGGGGGCAATAAGCTGACTTTGTATTAAAAAGAACACTGCTTATGGGGGGCCGAAAGCCCTACTAAGCAGGTATATACAAAAGTATGAAGGCTATTGCTTAACGCATTGTAAACTGCCCTGAGTCTCCGGAGAAAAGTGGCATATAAATTGAAATCAAACCAATAACATTACACTGACAGAGCTGTTTTACTAGCAAAAATAATTATAATAGGATAATTGCTGCTTATGCTAATGGAGTGAATGAATGGTAGTTCTGATATTACCTAGTATATTGTGTGTGTGGTGAAGCAATTGTCTGCTGGAGGAGTATTTCTGCTGTTCTGAGTTCATTGATTCCCTTTGTGGGCATCTGGACATCATTTCCACTATAATACTTGATCATTGTGATATTTCCATCCATTTTCTAGTTATGTATTAAAATCCAGTTTTCAATCAAAAGTGGTTATCTGAAAAGGTGTATTAGTATTATAAATTTGCTGTCTGCCAGAAATGAGGTTCATGTTTTGTGTTTATATAATTTGCAAAATTCTCTTTGGTATAAATCTACTTTATATGGTTTAGATATTAAATTACCTCAAGTCATATTCTTTTTTAAATTTCTTTTTTTTTCTTTAAAATTAACTTTGCATTGTCCAAGATTCTTTGTTCTTGGTGTACAATGGGAAGGAATACAGGTGGCATTTCATTTAATACTGATGAAATGGCATCTTTCAAGAATTGTATTATCTAAGTATGTAAGTACATGCTAGTTGAAATATTAGGAAAGGATATAAAACCTCTGATGGTGACTCTTATCCCATAGGTTTGCTGTTCGGCTTGTAGAATAATTGTCTATTTGGGGCAAAAGATCCCTTATGGATATGTCCTAGAATCAATGATGCTATCAGGATTTCCTAAGAATAAGGAAGTGCTTGATCTACACATATATGGATGTTGACCTCATACAAGGGTAGGATGTCTAACAAATCTAAGGCTGATGACTATGAGGAGCGATTTTGCCACAAGATTACTTATCAGTCTCACAAGTCAGAGTAGCACATGCATGTTTTCATGTGCTTCCATTGCTTCCTACCCCTCTGCCTGCCTTTGATGTATGCTATACTCAGATTGTATCTGCCCCCTTGTGCCATGAGATAGCACTAATAGTTTAGGTACTACTGGATTGATTGTATTACAGATACCCATGATTAAAAAGTGCTACTGCTATATTTCCCAACCTCTTCAAGGGCAATTTTAATAATCAAACTTTCATTACACGAAGAAACAGATGACAAATGAGACAGAGAAAGAAAGATGAATTAATTTCTATAAAGCTCTCCTGCAGAAAGAATAAATAGTGATTATCTCTAAATTGAAGGAGCTAAAATGTTCACTATCTTTGGTCTCTACCACTGCTGAATTCCTCAAAATGTTGATGCAGCCAGTTAATTGATAGAGACAGATTCAATTGGAATACAAAACAAGACTTCTCTGTTAAATCCAGAAGGTATATGAACTAAAGACAAAAAAAAAAACCAAAGATATTATTCACTCTGGCTTGCCATTGAGCTGACAATTAAATCAACTGTTCTGTCTAAGATGAACAATAAAATAATTGTGCAGCATCTCTGGGAAGGGCCCTTCTAAACAAATTCCTCATGCAGTCCTATTATATACTATGGAATGTGAGCAAGTTATGCGTATTAAGAAGAAAAACACATTTTATTAAGCTGAATCAAGTTCTAATGATACTTCAAAGACCTGAACACCAAATTATGGCTGGAATGAAAATGTATCTATGCCTGCAGATAGGCAAGTGGCTGCTTTGAATACTAGAGAAGGAAAACATTGTAGTTAATTTAATTGAACTCATTCAACATCTGTTTCAATTCAAATTTGTGGAGGGATTTCATGCTGAGGCGAAGCTTACTCAATCTACATATGGCTGCTGTATTGTCTTACTAATATATAAAGTTAGACTATCAAGATACAGATTTCTATTTCAACATGTAATGTATTTCTATTACAGGAAACCTGAAGTATAGGTTCTTTTGAGATAAATAGTTTTTTAAAGCAAAGAGAAAGGTGAATAAGTTTTCCTTCCATCCTTGGAAACTTCATTAGATGCATAACCTTGATTTGCAGTACACGTAACTACAGAGGAAAATAATGTAAACAGGTGGAAATCAAATGCAAAATATCAGATAATTATGTTAAAATTTACATTTTGAGAATTTCTAGTTTTGCCTTCTTAATACTATAATACTATAATAGTTAAATCATTCCTATATATACTATTATAGTATTTAATCTATACTATAATAGTTTTAAAAGTGGGAATTCATTTTGATGTTTATTATTGATGGCTTTTGTCTTCTTGAAATGAACCACCATACTTTTAAAACATTGCCAATATGAAAGGATGAAAAATGCAATCATTATTTTCTCTAAATATTTTATTTCATTTATTCATTTATTTAACTATATTTATAACCTACCCCAATTCAGGCAGAATCTCAGTGGGATCCATCAATATTGCAGGCAGAGAATTAAAAAATATGATTTATTAAAATAATCAGTGAATAATCAGAAACCTCATAGGGATCCATGAAGCAAAACTAATTAAGGGCCAATATCATATTGATCTATAATTGGCCTGTGCAAAGTGATTTAGATTCATTTCATTTAAGCAATTCTTGCCTTGGAGATGATGCAGTTTTCTTTACTAAAATGAAGATGTAACCTGCTTTACTTCTTTGAAATAACTCAGATAATGTTAGGTACTTCAGACCAGATTCAGTGGGAGAAAGACCCTCTCAGCATTCCCCTGCAGCCCTGGCTGAAAGTATTCCAGGCCAGATAACTTCAGGATCTCACAGACCAAAGTTGTCCACCTAGCAGACCTTCAGAACATACTGAAGGTGTTGCACCCTCAGAAACTTTCAGCAAAAATTCCTCTCAGACTTCTCCTGCACTACTTTCCAAAAAAGGCTTCCTTTTGTTTTCTCCCATAGTGCAAGCAATGTAGGTGAAGTCTAAGGAGGGTTCAAACCAGTCTGATGTGAAGCAACATGGTTGCTTTGTTTTTGAAGCAGCTTTTTTTATTTAAAAATTTGCCAAAGCAAAGAACCCTGCTTTAAGTCTCAAGCTGCAGCTCAGATTGATCTATATTACTAAATTAATGCTATTAATCTATCATATGTGTCATTTACGCACATTACGCAGATCTACACACCTTCCGCCGCGCCCTCAAGACCTTTCTATTCCAACAAGCTGGGCTGTCCTAATTCTTTTAATTGAGTAATTTAGTTCTTAATTTGATTTTAAATTGGATGTTTTAATTGTCATGAGCCAATACTATTTAATTTGTTTTAAACTATTTTTAAATTTTGTATTCTATGTATTTTTATCTTCGGCTGTTCACCGCCCTGAGTCCTTCGGGAGAAGGGCAGTATATAAATTTGAACAATAAAAAAATAAAATAAAAATAAAATAAAAATTTATGTTCATTGTCTTTGTATAGCTGAGTTCAAAACTCAAATGATGCTCTTCAGGATACTAATTTTTAAACAAAACAAATGAGGGGGAAACGCGGGCAAACAATTAACATAATCTGCAATTATGTTAATATGCACACTATACATTTGTGAAAGAAAGATGGAGTCTGTCAAAGTGTCTCAATTAGACTGAGCTTTCTTAGATTTTGAGAGTCAATATATAATTGATGAATATTTTTTTTAATTATTTGCAGCATGGAGATGCAGTCCATGATCTGATCCTGGATGTCATCACTTGGGTCGGCATTCTTCTGTCCCTTGTCTGCCTCCTGATCTGCATTTTTACTTTCTGCTTCTTCCGCGGACTCCAAAGTGACAGAAACACTATCCATAAGAACTTGTGCATCAGCTTGTTTGTGGCAGAACTTCTCTTCCTTATTGGAATCAATAGGGCAGATCAACCAGTAAGTAATCAGTGAGAAAAGCTGAATTTTATCTTTTTCCTTATCTCTGGTTTAGTAATATTACACCACTGGCCTATTTTCCATTAAAATTATAACTAGCTAATTAGAATTACTTAGTAATTAGAATTCTAATTGGAATTGAGGGGGCAGCCATTTTCACATACATTTTCAAATAAAATGTTCCAAAACCATGAGAAAGCTTTCAAGCTCATAAAATTTCATTTTCATACTGGATTTTAAACATCATGAGGGGTGGAATTGGAGATAACAGTTACTGTAGCCCTCAGCATTTTGAAGGGTTTTTTTCAGCTATACCTTTTCTATATGATCTATTTTCTGGCTGACTGGCATTTTCATAAATACAGAAAGCTTAGGTTGGTTTTATATTAAAAGTTTTGATTTTGTTCAGTCATTTAATTTTATTCATCTCTTCATGACCCAGTGGGTATTCTTTTGCCAGGACTGTCTATCAAAATTGAGTTTTTAATAAGTCAATGCTTATTTCATTAATGAAATAATCTAACCTCTTTATTTTCTGTCAACCTCTTCTATGATTGCCTTTGATTTTTCCAAGCATCAATGCCTTCCCCAATGACCACTACCCTTGGATTATGTGGCTAAAATATTTAACTATATTTAATAGTCCTCCTCTGAAGTATCAGATGTATCTTTTCACGTCTATAGTTATCAACATTTTGTGTCTGGGAAAATAAGATCCATTCATTGGTTAAGGTTTGTGACTAGAAATGGAAGAGATTAGCATCTGATACAATTGTGCTTTGGAAATAGGAAAAGAGAGAGCCATGTAGGTCAACTTGAGCATCTAAATTAAAGCTCTAAGTCAGAAGAACCAACTAGCAAATTTTTCTTTCACCTATTTGAATGTTGTTGGAATTGTCTCTTCAGAACATTTTTTTTCATTTTAATACTGAGCAGCAGAATCAACAAGAAATTCCTCAACTCTTCCTTGTTTCCATCCAAATAATATCATTAGCATCTCTGAACTTTTTGAGGTTTTTCCCAGCAATTTTTATTTGAAGTTATATTTCTTCCTGTCCAACATTTATTATGTTTTATGGTGCATTTAAGTTAAATAAATAAGGTGACAATGCATACTATAGGCAAACTTTTTCCAATCTGCATTATTCAGTTGCTTCATTTTAAAAAACTCAATTTTTACAACCCTGTAGTCCCTTAATTCGGGGGAGAGTCGGGGAGATTGGATGAAGCTGAGTGTTTACTGGCCAAATGTCCTTCCTGATGCCTATGTGGCATTTGCAGCAGATATTTTTTCTTTGCACTTAGCAGAGAAACATCTGCTGCTGCCTAGGATTGAACTCTCAACCTTCTGAGTGGGTGGTAAGTGTCTTCACCATTAGGTCACCATTAGGTTGTTCATTCAGTTGCTTTATAGTCTGTTCTAATTATTACTTCCTGGTCCTTATGTACATTTTTCAATAAGCAAATGAGTGACCAAAAATGCCTACATTTTTAAGGACTATCCGCAATTTTTGGGTGTCTGTATAGTCAGAAGCCTTAATACAATCTATAGAGCAAAAAAGAAGAAGAAGAAGTCTTCTTGAACTCTCTTGCTTTTTTCATTATCTGTCAAATGGAAATAATATGCATTCAAGTATCTCTGCCTCTTCTGAATCAACTTGCACAATCTATGTATTGTTCCAGTGTGGATTGCAAAATACTAAAGACTAACTTGGTACTGTAAAAGATAAATGTATTTATTTATTTAATAGTTTGAACATTCTTTACTGCTGCCTTTTTATTGGTATTGGAATATGTACTGATTTTTTCCACTTTTCTAAACTGCAAACAGCTCTCCCAACTACATTATCATGCAAAATATTTAAAAGGTTCTGTTGATATTTCATCAATTTCTGCACTTTTGTTGTTAACAGTTTTGCTTTTTAATACCTGGTTTCTGAATATCTGGGTTTAATGTAGTGGTCAAATCTTCATATTTGAACAATTTCTGGATCTATTTTGTATACTTCCATATATTTCACGATTTCTTCTTTATGTCTACTTTATTCAAAAGATCTTTACCTTTTTTGTTCTAATTGTGCCCATCTTAACATAAAAGTTCTTGATTTCTGTAATTTTTCTTAGATATCTTTTCCGTTCAGTTGTTATCCTTAGTTTCTTTGCATTGCTTTTTTCAATATACGGTAACTTCTCTGGTTTTCAGCTTTTACCTGGGGAGGTTTCCGGCTGCATCTGGTGTCTTTTGCTTGCTTTCTTCAGCTGCTTCAATTTATCATATAAGATTTATTTCACCTTCTTTTGCATTTGGAAATATTTTTGTTTGCTTCATCTTTAGCAATATCAGAACTTTCTGAAAAGCATTCTGCAGCCACCTTTTTTCACTGCATAATTGTATAGAATATTGTTGGATAATTGTTAGGAGGAAGGAACCAAGAACAACATAAAAAGTTACTTCACAGCAGTTTTTTATACCTGTAGACAGGAATCTTGTCAGACTGAATCACAAATCCGCATAACTATTAGATTATACTCTATAAAAGGTTAGAGAGGATCTGCCCTGACTCTCTCTTCCTGCATGCCAAAGTGGCTGAGCTCCACTTTGCTCCCTGGGGAAGACCTCCTCTTTCCTGTAACTCAGAGTCATCTGAACCATCAGGTGGCAAATAAATTTAATAAATACATAAAAATAAATAAAACTGTACTATATTCCACCACAATAGTCCTGTTCATCTGAAAAATGTATGTCAAAATTGGCAGAATATGATCTATTTATCTGGTGATAAGACTTACAGGCTTCCATACCACAAGGTTATTCTTGTGATTTATATTTAGAGAATTTTTTCTAGTTATATAATATGTTTTGGATCATTCTTTAACAAGTGGGCATAAACAACAACAGAGCATTGTTCCAAAACCTGATTTATTCACATAAATTCAACAATATTAAACAATAAATAAAATAATAATAAATGTACACCTATATTTATATCAATTTATCATAATTAAATGAATTCACAAGATTTAAAAGAAACAGATCAGTGATTTTTTTTTTCCAGTTCTTCACTGTGGATCACAGAACTGCTGCTCCAGGTTATGTTCCTTTGTATCTAAGGACATAACATTCTCAATCTGTAGAGAAGCTGCTGCTAATTTGAGTCTTAATTCCTCAAAGCAGGAAGCCTGTGGAGGACAAGAACAGTTTGGAGTGCTGCTCTTTCCTTCTCAATCTCTCCTCTTCTGAAGGAGGAGAACAGGGCTTAAAATCTTTTAAGTTTTAGATTACAGAAGAATAAGATTCAGTTCAATGTTTGGACAAATCTTTAATAGGGAACAAAGTTGAACCATTAAGCCAATGACATGAAAAAATGAGTTTTGCTTTACTAAGCTCTTCATGCAAAAGTAGCCATTTGGTGGCAGGACTGTAATGCTGGATTTCCTGTTACAAGAAGGACATTAGATGAGATGACCTAGAACAGGGGTGTCAAACTCATGTCGTCATGGCATCATCACATGATGTATCATGACTTTTTTCCCCTTTGCTAAACCGGGCATAGGCATAGCCAGTGCGTGACCCATCCGGCCTGTGGGCCGGGAGTTTGACAGCCCTGACCTAGAAGGTTCTTTCCAACTCTTTAATTCTATGATTCCATCATAAAGATTGCCATGTCTATCTCTGCTTCAAAAAGGGAGCAATATTTCTTTTTTAAATCAGTATAGAAGCCTGAAATTTATATAGATGGAATATACAATGTAGTTTAATATATCCTTCATCCATTTTATAACTATTACAGAGTGTGTTGTTAGAGCTCCTTATCCCCAGCTCCATATGATCCCTATTATTTGTGGTTTAACATCCAGCTTGGAAAACTATCAATTTGTTTTATTTACTAAGTTTATTTTGGCATATATTACCTCTTGCATATGCTGTAGATACAATACACTGGACTTAAGTGCTATGCCTAGTCCCAAACTAAAAAGGGAAATGTAGAAGTATTTCCTTTTTTTTATCTAAAGAAGAAGATATTGTATCTCATAACTGAAACAGATGGTTCAACCTACTCAAGATGGTACTCCTTCAAACAAGGCATGTGTTATAGAAAATAATTATTTTAAATAGAGCTTATTTGGATTAAATATGCCTCCTGAAACTTTAAAGATCTGACTCTAAAGTCTTTATATCAATTTATTCAGGATGAAAAACACCTCTAAGAACAAGATTCTGCCCCTATTATATTGCTAGGTTGAATGTATAATTGTGGATCCCCCATTCATTCAGTTCAGTTATTTTATGTTAACAATAAATATAATGATAAATACTGCAAAAAAGTTAAAGCACTGCATAAGATTACAGTGTACAGAAGAATAATGTTCATGAAAAACTCTTACTCATGTAGTCCTATCTATATAATCTTTAAAGAAACTCTGCTCTTCATAATAGTATGTTCCCTATAAAGGCAGATAAACAAAACTTTTGACTTTTTGATTTTATCCCCATTCCAGCCTCTCGAATCTTTTTCTAAAACACTTAATTGGCTTCTTTTGTTTTCCATGAACAGAGGTATGAGAGCTTAGATTCCTGTTAGGTCAACTATATGCTGACCTGGCAGGGATTATGGAGACCTGGTTAGGCCAGGAGGGAGGAGTTCCCCTTGTGGAAATGTGCCCACCAGGTTTCCGTGCATTCCATCAGCCAAGGACTCAGGGAAGGGGTGGGGGAGTGGCAGCAATCATTAGAGAAAGTCTTTGCCCGAGGGAAGCCACTGTTCCTCAGATAGCTGGATGTGAGTCCCTCCTTGTGAAGTGGGGTCGGGGGATTCAGATGGGCCTACTGATTGCGTACCTGGCTCCCTGCCACGTAACAGCGGTCCTGCCTGAGCTGCTCGACATTATAGCCGGGGTGGCAGTGGAAACCCCCAGACTTATTGTTATGGGGGATTTTAACCTGCCATCCGCTGGTGAGATGTCGGAGACGGCTCGGGAGTTCATGGCTTCCATGACGGCCATGGACCTGACCCAGGTAGTTCAAGGCCCCACCCACTTGGGGAATCACACTCTGGACTTGATTTTTGTCTCTGATCAGTGGCTGAATGATCTAAGAATAGGGGATATAGACATCAAGCCCTTGTCATGGTCTGATCATTCTCTCCTTCACATGGACTTTCAAGTCACTTCCACCCACCGCAGGGAGACGGAACCAACCAAATGGTTCCGTCCCAGGCGCCTGATGGACCCCAAAAGGTTCCTGATGGAGCTTGGGCCATTTCCTGAGACTCTGGCTCACAACTCGACTGAGGACCTGGTGGTCGCCTGGGACAGGGCGGCTACTGGGGCCTTGGACCGCGTTGTGCCTTTGCGGCCTCTGACCCGATGCCGATCTCGTCTAGCTCCTTGGTTTTCCAAGGAGCTGAGAGAGATGAAGCGTCGGAAAAGACGCCTGGAGAGCAATTGGAGGACAAGCCGATCTGAATCTGACCGAACACAGGTGAGATCTTATATTAAGACCTACCTAGTGGCGATAAGAGCGGCGAAGTCTAGCTACTTCTCCGCTCTTATTGCATCTGCAGAGAACCGCCCAGCTGCACTGTTTAGGGTGACCCGCTCCCTACTTCAGGTGGGGGTACGGGAAGATCCCTTAAAGGGTCGAGCTGAGGATTTTGTACAATTCCTGCATGATAAAGTCGCTCAGATTTGGGAAGGCCTGGACTCCAATTGGGTAGATCCAGGGGAGGAAACAGGGGCAGGTCTTGAGAGTGTTATCTGGGAAGAGTTTGACTCTGTGGCTCCTGAGGACGTGGACAGGATTCTGGGCAAGCTTAATGCTGCCACATGTTTATTGGACCCGTGTCCCTCCTGGTTGGTACTGGCCTCCCGGGAGGTTATACGAGGCTGGCTCCAGGGGATTATAAATGCTTCTCTGAGTGAGGGAGTCTTTCCCGCTGCCTTGAAAGAGGTGGTTGTGAAGCCCCTCCTCAAGAAGCCTTCCCTGGACCTGGCTATATTATCAAATTATCGTCCAGTCTCCAATCTTCGCTTTGTTGCGAAGGTTGTTGAGAGTGTGGTGGCGCGACAACTACCCCGATACCTGGATGAAGTTGTCTATCTGGATCCGTTCCAGTCGGGCTTCAGGTCACGATACAGCATGGAAACGGCATTGGTCGCATTGGTGGATGATCTCTGGAGGGCTCGGGACAGAGGTTGCTCCTCTATCCTGGTCCTATTAGATCTCTCAGCGGCTTTTGATACCATCGACCATGGTATCTTACTGCACCGGCTGGAGGGGTTAGGAATAGGGGGCACCATGCTTCGGTGGTTCTCCTCCTTCCTCTCTGACCGTTCGCAGTTTGTGTTGGCAGGGGGGCAGAGGTCGACCTCGAGGCACCTTATTTGTGGGGTGTTGCAAGGGTCAGTCCTCTCACCCCTTCTGTTCAACATTTATGTAAAACCGCTAGGCGAGATTGTTAGGGTGTGTGTAAAAAGTATTTGTTGCTTGTGCAACGAGCAGAGCAGAAACACACAGGGAAGGAGATAAACGTGCGGCTCGTGTGAGAAAAAATAGTTTATCTACAAGTAACAAGCAGTCTCGGTGTAAGTAAAACAGTCCAAGGTCATAAACAGTAATATCAGTCCAGTAAGTATCTTCCCTTACCAAAGCAAACAGACTTTAGTAACTCTTGGTATACAGTACCATATAATAGACTCAGTAAGCAACAGGATACAAACAGGTATCACTCAGGAAGAACTAGGAAGAACCAGGAAGATCCAGAAGGAACGAATGCTTCTCTGTGCTGCTTATTTATGCACTGCAGCCTAATTACAGGGTTCAGCAAACCCTGATTACGTGGCTCAGTTGTTTCTTAAAGAAACAGATATATTGCCTGACCAACAAGTTAGGAGTAAGCTGCAAGCTGAACCTAACATTCTCCCCATTGGGCAGGACAATATACACAATAGATACAAAAACAAAAACACACATCCAAATCATACATTGTACAGTAGTATCAGGTACATTTCAGATTCTTAATCCAAATCTTTCACAACAATTGGTGTGTTTAATGGCACCTTGCGCTTTAGTAAAGTTATCGGCAATATTGTCCTCCGATGCGCAATATTCCAATGTAATCATGTTATCCTTAACACATTGCCGAACATTCAGATAACGTATATCAGTGTATTTAGTCCTTGTCTTTACAGCAAGATTCGTTGCCATTTTAATGGCTGCCTGGTTATCTTCATAAACCGTAATAGGATAGTCCATTTTGAATCCAATATCTTCCATCAACTGTTTATAATAAATCAGTTCAGTACATGTAAGTGATAGACAAGAAAACTCCGCTTCCATGGTAGACAAACTGATGTGTTTCTGGCGAATTGATCTCCATCCAACCAGGCAGTTATCCAACATGATTGCAATTCCAGATGTAGAAGTTCTGTCAAAACTGGCATCAGCATATGCCTTTAACATCATATTGGCATTTGGTTCTAAATACATAGCAAAATGTAACGTTCTTTTAAGATACCTAAGAACACGTTTTGCAGCCTGCCAATGCCTATCAGTAGGCTCTGAACTATATTGTGCTAGTTGATTAACACTAAAAGCTATATCAGGCCGTGTCCAGTTGCTCAAATACGACAAACTGCCTATTAATGATTGATACAGTTCTTTACTGAACTGTGGACTCTGCAAACTATCCTGTTGGAATTCCTGTGCCATAGGAGTCTTGGCAGGTTTACATAATTCCACCCCATATTTTTTTAACAATTTGCAGATCTTATTAGCTTATGATATTTTAAATCCTCTAGATGTTTTCAGGATATTGCTGAGCACATTGTAAGCCGCCCTGAGTCTCCGGAGAAGGGCGGCATATAAATCAAATTTAAAAAAAAAATATATATCCAGCCCTAGATAATGTCCTAGATTTCTAAGTTTAAATTTTGTTTGCAACTGACCAATAATCTCTCTGGCCTCAGTGTCAGTTCTGGTAATTATGGCAATGTCGTCTGTAAAGAGTAACAAGAATGAAACACATCCATCCTGTTCTTTTTTAAACAGACATTTATCTGCTACGCCCTCATAGAACCCAATGTTACGTAATTCCTGCACTATACATTGGTTCCACTCGTAACCTGATTGCCTTAAACCATATAGGCTTTTTTGTAGCCTCCAACACTCAGTTCTATCCTGTGTATCATAACCAGGAGGTTTCTTCATATATATTGTATGCCTCAACGGAGCGTTCAAATAAGCTGTCTCGACATCTATATGAGTAATTGAGCATTTATTTCTAGCTGCCCAAACAAGCATCGTTCTCAAAGTGCTCACTCGTAAACTTGGAGCAAAAACCTCATCATAGTCTCTATCTGTCTGTGAGAACCCTTGTGCAACAAGCCGAGCTTTATGGGTTACTACCCCATCTACACTTTTCTTTACCTTATAGACCCACCTACAGCCTATAAGTTTCTCATTTGGTGGTATTCTTACCACTTCATAGACACCAAGCCTCTTCAATGAATCAATTTCTCTATCCATTGCCTCCTGCCAGGCTTTTTGCTCTTTTTCTGGATATAATGTTATATCCTGGTAACTGGATGGTTCAATATCTACTTGGCAAACCACTGTGGCTTTATAGCGATCTGGTGGATGCCGGTCCCTGGAAGATCGTCTAGGCATAACAGGACTCACATTAGGTATATTGGGTTCATCCTCCCCTAACCCTAATTCCTGTTCCTGTTCTTCAACCTTAATAGATGGTTTATCATCCATCTCAGATGAACTATCATCAGGAATATGGTCTACCTTAACATCAATATCTGTAAAACCATAGTCTGCTTTTTCTAACCTGTCCCAGCCTTCGTGTTCTAGGAATTTAGCACTAGCACTACACAAAACTTTTGTTGTTCCTTTTTCCCAGAACCTATAGGACCTATGGTTAGCCTCATAACCAACAAAAATCATTTTCTTTGCTCTCTGTTGGTCCTTCCTTCTCTGACTAACCGGTATATGCACCCAGGCTGGTGCACCAAAAGTATGTATGTAACTTAAATCAGGCTTCCTCCCGTGCCATAAAGCAAAAGGAATTTTACCTGTAGAGGAGTGCACCACATTATTTAAAATATGATTGGCACATAGTATTGCTTCTCCCCACAATTTATCAGGTAAATAAGCATCAGCCAGCATAGTCCTAGTCATAGCTTGTAGGGTCTGGCCTCTTCGTTCAATATATGCATTATGTTCTGGCCGAAAAGGGGCAGAACGTTTATGCTGTATCCCAGCATCCTTTAACAACTTAGCCAACTGATGGTTAGTAAACTCAGTTCCATTGTCAGTAACAATGCATTTCACCTTAAACTTCTGCTTCCATTCTACAAAACGAAGCCAATTTGTGATACACTGGAACGTATCACTTTTGGACTTCATAAGGTAGCAAAAATCATATCTGGTAAAGTGATCAACTATACTCAAAATATAGCATGCTCCCCCTAAACTGGGTTTCTTTGGCCCTATTAAGTCTAAAAAGACTACCTCCAAAGGTTTAGTTGTTTTAAACCCATTGCAGCTGTTTGCAGGTGTAACTTTACTTTTATGCTGGTTACAAGTATTACAGTTTAGGTATTTGCTGCAAGCTCTTAAATTAATGCCTTTAGACTGCTTAACAGTCGAATGCAACAACCTGAAATTCAGATGACCAAGCCTTCTATGTAATAAATGTACGCATTCATCATGAGGCTTTACATTTCCAAATTTAGCTTTTGACTGAACTAACAGTAATGACTTATCCCTAATAACAAACAAGTCGTTTTCTAATTCTGCAGTAACTACAGTGCCTTCACATTCCAGCAAACATTTGTTGTTTTTAAAAGTTACTGTAAACCCAGAATGTAGTAATGACTTTACAGATAAAAGGTTATATTTCAAACTAGGGATATAAAGCATGGGTAAAGGGTGCTTACTAATAGAACATTTAACAAGTCCCTCCCCAGCTACAGTCACATTCCAGCCATTAGCTAATTTGACCTTTTTAGTACTTTTCTTCATATTTAGAAACAGTTTTCTGTTTTTTGTTATTGATTGAGAGGCACCGCTATCAATCACCCACCAATCATCTTTTATATTATTAGATGAACTGGTTGCTAAATTACACCCTTTCCTGGGTTTAGCAGAGTTTCTAGCAGACACTTTCTTATTATTACAATATTTTGCAATGTGCCCCTTAGCCCCACATGCATAACAGCGTTTAACAATATTGACATTCTCATATACAGCTTCCACTTTTGGTTGCTGTTGCATCCTTAACTGGTCTCGTTCTTGCCTACGTTTGGCCTCATCCAGTAACCTACCAGTTATACTGGCCAATGTTAGTTCATCTCTAGACAATACTTCTAATGATGAAACAAAAGAGTCATAACTGTCATCCAACGATGAAAGAATAATATAAACTTGCTGCAGTTCAGTAAACACAAGGTCTTTCTCCTGTAGCTCCTGGAAAAGCCCTGTCATGGAGTCCAGGTGAGTCATCATGTCTCCTCCTTTCTGAAGATGTAAGCGAAATAATTTCCGTGTCAGGTAGATATGGACACCCACAGAGTCACGAACGTAGAGCTTCTTTAGCTTTGTCCAACACCTCACAGCAGACTCTTCGCCCCGGAAATGGACAAGTTGCTGGTCTCCCAGTGTCAGGCCAATGATGCATAAAGCACGCTCGTTGTCCCTGTGAAACTTCGCTATCTTTTTGGCATCTTCTTCGTAGCATTCGTAGCAGCATTCAATGCAGTTATGTCCGGTGGATTATTAACCATGTCCCACAGTCCTTCTTTTCGCAAAAATAGACAGCATTTTGTGGACCAGGTAACATAGTTTGTTCCATCCAACCGGGTTATAGTAGCATAACTTGTACCTTGCTCAAAAGCCAGCATCTTGACTACTACACCCACTGCCTGCACTTCTCACTTCCACAAAAACAAATTAAAGAGCCCTGGAACATTCTGGGCCCATAACCAATGTTAGGGTGTGTGTAAAAAGTATTTGTTGCTTGTGCAACGAGCAGAGCAGAAACACACAGGGAAGGAGATAAACGTGCGGCTCGTGTGAGAAAAAATAGTTTATCTACAAGTAACAAGCAGTCTCAGTGTAAGTAAAACAGTCCAAGGTCATAAACAGTAATATCAGTCCAGTAAGTATCTTCCCTTACCAAAGCAAACAGACTTTAGTAACTCTTGGTATACAGTACCATATAATAGATTCAGTAAGCAACAGGATACAAACAGGTATCACTCAGGAAGAACTAGGAAGAACCAGGAAGATCCAGAAGGAACAAACGCTTCTCTGTGCTGCTTATTTATGCACTGCAACCTAATTACAGGGTTCAGCAAACCCTGATTATGTGGCTCAGTTGTTTCTTAAAGAAACAGATATATTGCCTGACCAACAAGTTAGGAGTAAGCTGCAAGCTGAACCTAACAGAGATCATCCGTGGTTTTGGGGTGAGTGTTCATCAGTATGCTGATGACACACAGCTATACATCTCCACCCCAGACCACCCCAATGATGCCCTTGCTGTGATGTCCCGTTGCCTGGAGGCCGTGCGGATTTGGATGGGGAGAAACAAGCTCAGATTCAACCCCTCCATGACCGAGTGGCTGTGGCTTCCGGCGTCCCGGTATAGTCAGCTGGTACCATCACTGACAATAGGGGATGAGATCTTGCTCCCCACAGAGAGGGCCCGCAACTTGGGTGTCCTCCTGGATTCACGGTTATCTTTAGAAGATCATTTGACGGCCGTGGCCAGGGGTGCCTTTTATCAGGTTCGCCTGATCCGCCAGTTGCGTCCCTTTCTGGATCAGGACACCTTGCGCACGGTCACTCATGCCCTAGTTACCTCCCGTATGGGCTACTGTAATGCTCTCTACATGGGGCTCCCCTTGAAAAGCATCCGGAGGCTCCAACTGGTCCAGAACGTAGCCGTGCGGGTGATTATGGGCGCAGCTCGTTACGCCCATGTAACACCTCTCCTACGCGAGCTGCACTGGCTCCCGGTGGTCTTCCGGGTGCGATTCAAGGTGTTAGTTATCACCTTTAAAGCGCTCCATGGCTTAGGACCTGGGTACCTACGAGACCGTCTTTTGCCACCAATAGCCTCCCACCGACCAGTTCGTTCTCACAGGGAGGGACTACTCAGGGTACCGTCAGTCAAATTATGTCGACTGGCGACTCCCAGGGGGAGGGCCTTCTCTGTGGGGGCTCCAACCCTTTGGAATGAACTGCCCCTGGAGATACGGAATATCCCTGATCTCCGTGCTTTCCGCCGTGCCCTCAAGACCCTGATGTTCCAACAGGCGGGGCTAAACATACGAACATGTCAATGATTTTTTAAATGTTATCTAATTCTGGGTTTTATTTAATTGACCAAACTAAGTAATAATTTTAATTAGCAATTTTATGATGTTTGTGTGTCTATATTTTTCTTGACTGTACACCGTCTTGAGTCCTACGGGAGAAAGGCGGTATAGAAATATAAATAAATAAATAAATAAATAAATAAATAAATAAATAAATAAATAAATAAATAAATAAATAAATAATATGATTTTGAAGTAGCTGGCTCCTTTCAGCCTCATGTTTGCTTGCTTGCTTGCTTGTATTCTGCCTTTATTGTTTTTACAAATTTTTACAAAAGCAGCAACCATATCCAACACAACTTCCTACCACTGTTTTCATTTGCATGTTGAGAGAAAAAGATGACATTTTTCTAATTTGGGGCACATTTCCAGGTATATCATGGAGTTCATTCCATTTCCATTTATGCCAATTCCCACTAAGAATTCTGCAACAGAATTATGAACCTTCAGTATCTAGGTACAATAAAGTCTAGGTACTTTTGATTATTATCTGATATGTAGCCAAATAAAAGTAGTGCCAATGTCAGGAACTTGCCCAGGCTACCAAAAGCAACCAAGACTTTGTAACAAGTCTCTTCCAGCTGCTACAAAACTTAAGAAAATCAGGATGCTAAATATTACATCAAGCTAGTAACTATAATGTATCTCCAATACATAATATAATAGATGCACTAGTTCATTAAGCATTTGCATATACATGACATTTAGAAAACAGCTGTCTTATAGCACAGTTGAGGAATATTGAAATATAGTTCAGTGATTAAAAACTCTTATATGCAGTTGCTTATTCATCATTAAATATCCTATCTTATACTTGACAAATGCTACAATTCAGAGGAGATTACTCAGACAATTGTTAAGTGCACATGCAGCATATATATCTCTTCCCATTTTAAATAGGAAAATTACTGATGTGAGAAAAGTCAATGGGATACTTTGAACTCAATTCTAGACATTTAATTCTAATTTTACTAGTTTTATTAGATTATTAGATACAAATTTCTTTTTAAAAGTGCCCACCAAATTTGTGGGCCAAGAAACTGAATGACAGGGAAGTTTCTCAAAATGTCTCAAAGGCAGGATTCCTCATTAATGATGATAGTAGCATGACTTCTGGGACAACTTCCTCGTGATCCCTTTATTTGGGATTTAATAATAGTATGAGAAGCCAGAGAAGTTCCTGACCTGATGTGGTATTGGAAAGCCAAACACTAACATGGGACCCATTTGAGGATCCAATCTGAATAGGTCATCGGAACCAGAACTTATTCTTCCAAGCTTTTGGACTCGTAACCTCTTTGGATAGTTGATTCCCCTTTCTCACCAATCTTATTTTGTCATCACCAAGTGTTTTTCCCTCCAACATTCACTTGGAATCTGTCTTCTTGCACATGGTGACAATAGATAACCTGTGTAATGTTGTTTCATGCATTTGAAAGCTAATACTATAGTCTTTCTCATCCTCATTTTCTCAAGGCTAAACATTTCCAGAATCTTCATTCTCTCCCTGTAGGACCTGGTCATTTTTTCTGCTCTTCTCTGAATCTGTTCCAGTTTGTATGGTATTCAGAATTGGACATAAGGAGATATCTGTACCAATGCAAAATAAAATGGAGCAGTTACTTACGGTGAGGCAAAAAAGTATTTAGTCAGTCACCAATTGTGCAAGTTCTCCCACTTAAAAAGATGAGAGAGGCCTGTAATTGTCATCATAGGTAGACCTCAACTATGAGAGACAAAATGAGAAAACAAATCCAGACAATCACATTGTCTGATTTGGAAAGAATTTATTTGCAAATTATGATGGAAAATAAGTATTTGGTCACCTACAAACAAACAAGATTTCTGGCTCTCACAGACTTCTTCTGTAACTTCTTCTTTAAGAGGCTCCTCTGTCCTCCACTCATTACCTGTATTAATGGCAGCTGTTTGAACTTGTTATCAGTATAAAAGACACCTGTCCACAACCTCAAACAGTCACACTCCAAACTCCACTATGGTGAAGACCAAAGAGCTGTCGAAGGACACCAGAAACAAAATTGTAGACCTGCACCAGGCTGGGAAGACTGAATCTGCAATAGGCAAGCAGCTTGGTGTGAAGAAATCAACTGTGGGAGCAATAATTAGAAAATGGAAGACATACAAGACCACTGATAATCTCCCTCGATCTGGGGCTCCACGCAAGATCTCACCCCGTGGGGTCAAAATGATCACAAGAACAGTGAGCAAAAATCCCAGAACCACACGGGAGGACCTAGTGAATGACCTGCAGAGAGCTGGGACCAACGTAACAAAGGCTACCATCAGTAACACACTACACCACCAGGAACTCAGATCCTGCAGTGCCAGACTGTCCCCCTGCTTAAGCCAGTACTTGTCCGGGCCCGTCTGAAGTTTGCTAGAGAGCATTTGGATGATCCAGAAGAGGATTGGGAGAATGTCATATGGTCAGATGAAACCAAAGTAGAACTGTTTGGTAGAAACACAACTCATCGTGTTTGGAGGAGAGAATGCTGAGTGGCATCTAAAGAACACCATACCTACTGTGAAGCATGGGGTGGCAACATCATGCTTTGGGGCTGTTTCTCTGCAAAGGGACCAGGACGACTGATCCGTGTACAGGACAGAATGAATGGGGCCATGTATCATGAGATTTTGAGTGCAAACCTCCTTCCATCAGCAAGGGCATTGAAGATGAAACGTGGCTGGGTCTTTCAGCATGACAATGATCCCAAACACACCGCCCGGGCAACGAAGGAGTGGCTTCGTAAGAAGCATTTCAAGGTCCTGGAGTGGCCTAGCCAGTCTCCAGATCTCAACCCCATAGAAAACTTTTGGAGGGAGTTGAAAGTCCTTGTTGCCCAGCGACAGCCCCAAAACATCACTGCTCTAGAGGAGATCTGCATGGAGGAATGGGCCAACATACCAGCAACAGTGTGTGCCAACCTTGTGAAGACTTACAGAAAACGTTTGACCTCTGTCATTGCCAACAAAGGATATATAACAAAGTATTGAGATGAACTTTTGATATTGACCAAATATTTATTTTCCATCATAATTTGCAAATAAATTCTTTCCAAATCAGACAATGTGATTATCTGGATTTGTTTTCTCATTTTGTCTCTCATAGTTGAGGTCTACCTATGATTACAATTACAGGCCTCTCTCATCTTTTTAAGTGGGAGAACTTGCACAATTGGTGGCTGTCTAAATACTTTTTTGCCCCACTGTATCTTGATTTGGAAACCAATTGTTGATTCAGGATTTTTTAAAAAATGAATTGTCCTTTTTGTAGCTACATCAGACTGCTATTATATTCCAGAATTCTTTATCTGAAATTCTATTACCATGGCATCATCCTTAAATTGGATAATAACATATCGTTATATTTAACCATTACAGTTTTTGTTTTAAGCCTTTAGCCTTGTGTCTCAACTATTATCTTGCTTAGACTTTCAATATTTTTATCAATTTCTATCTTAAGAATGCATAATGTCCAAAATGGCTGTTTCTAGTCATTTTCTGGCAATACGCCAGCTAAAGTGCATAGTTCCTCTGTTTCATATTCTGAAGCACTTCCTTACTTCATTTAGTATTTTGTGTGTGTGTCTTCATATCAATGTTGACTCCTGGCAACTGTGCTTAGACACAAGCCCCTGCAGTTTTCTTGGCAACATTTGGAAGGATTTATTATTGGTAAAGTACTGTTTGAAAACAAAACTTGTTTTATTATGATGTAGCATAACCTGGTCCCTATTTCCCCTGAGACAGAGAGAGAGTTTGGTGTGGAGATTAAGGCATCAGGCTAGAAATCATGAGATTATGAATTTCAATCCCCCCTTAAGCACGAAGCCAGCTGGGGGAACCTTGGCCCAGGCTCAGCCCTAGGAAGCATGCAAGGACAAACCACTTCTGAAATCTTACAACAAACTTTCAGAGACTTGTCTAGACAATCATCAGGTGTCGACACTTACTTGAACACACCAAAAAAGAAGGTGGAGGTTTCCCAGGAAACTAAATTTTATATGAGGCATCTTTGAGTCAAATGGTGGTAGTAATAAAGCAGATAATGTATAGCATCTCCCCAAACTCTTTCAAATATGTGTCTTGAGGTCTTTAATTAAGGTGAGAATGTAGGAGAAGCTTGTCTACTTCTTTTCTCGCAAATAGTTAACTTTTAATATGTAGCAAAGCCTGCTTTCTTGCATTTATAACATTTCTCACCATTCTTTATTTGCAAACTTGTTCATTCTCTGTATATTAAGACCCTTAGAAATTGCAATGCATATCCATATGCTTGGAGACAGGTATTTCAACCAAGCTACTGGTTTTCTGGAAAAAAAAATTGAAAAGTTGTGTGGTGGTTGTTCAGCAACCTTTTTCTACTTTAGAAATTGTTGAAAGCAGAATGCATGGTTTTGCAGTGTGCATTATAATTTTAAAAAGATTACTCATTCCAAAATCCAACTGAACACATGTAAATATGTGAGTTGGCATTTGCATCTAAACAAACCAAGTAGTTTAGTCTGATACTGTATCAAATACACATGTGTAAAACATCACAATGGTATGTTGGCATTTTTCTTTACAACAATAATTAAATAGTTGAATCCTGAAAATAAAGGCTAAGTAAATCACAAGATCCATTCATACGTTTATACTTCAAGTTTAATACGTAAACAGCAGAAGGCTCATCTATCTGCATAATTTGCACCCACCCTTAATCAACATACACACATAACTACTGTTCTACTTTGTCTTTTTTGTTCTCCCAGATAGCCTGTGCTGTGTTTGCCGCTCTCCTGCATTTCTTCTTCCTCTCTGCTTTCACTTGGATGTTTTTGGAAGGAGTACAGCTCTACATAATGTTGGTGGAAGTCTTCGAGAGTGAACATTCACGTAGAAAATACTTCTATTTGGTTGGCTATGGCATGCCTGCTGTAATTGTAGCTGTTTCGGCAGTAGTAGACTACAAAAGTTATGGCACTGGAAAAGTGTGAGTTTCATTTTGTGTCCCATTTGTGGTTTGGGAGGGGAATCTGAAAAACTAGTAGCAGGGATTATGCACTGAACAGAGACAACCATAAATAAATAGACACAAAAGGCATTTTAGTAAAGGTAAGTTTAGAGACTGTGTGGAAAAACCATTTTCCATTTTAGAAGAATCAAAATGTGCCCAAGATTAAGAGAGTATGGAACCTACAAATATCAAAACATGAAACTAAGTAAAAATTGTGCCAAGGGAGCAGTGCAGTTCAATTTCTACACTAGTTTTACTTTTTTAATCAACAGAGCTTTGAGCCAATTTCCAAAACATGGTGAATAATTGATAACAAATTTTATCACTCATAATTAGACATTTATTACAACATTTTGACAGCTGTGAATTATATTCCACAATGCCCACTAATGTGTTAAATGGGACAGAAATTGTATTCTCTGTGTTGAAAGCAATAAAATGACATTGAGTGCTGAAGAAGTGTCACATCCATATACTGAGAACTGTTGTCTCCAGAACTAACATTGGACTGCTCTTCAAGGTGTGGTTAGACCTCATTTTGCCGCCTCTTTAGAATGGGCACAACAGTACTGAATCTTAGTCTCCAGCCTGCCTTTGGCAGCATGAATTTATTAATGAAGGGTTTTATCTGCATGTATTGACAGGATATCTTTAAAATATGGTAGATCTCTAGATACATTACCGTATAAAACCATCAAGGTATGCTCATCACACGGACACCAAAAATCTGAATTTCTTAAATATTTCTGATGATAAGCAGTCCTTTCCTATTACAGAATATCTTTGTTTTTTTAAATCTCTTCTTTGGCCAGGCATTTTGTATGTTATTTGTCAGTAGACTGTTCATCATTTATCTTAAGTACACAGAAAAGCCTCAAAAGGCCTTTCTTTACAAAGGAGCAGAAGACTGGTTACACTCTTGACTGATACCTTGGGTCATATATATTTCTGGGTCCCTTGCTTAAACTTGAGAATTGCAATATTTCTGGCTCATCCAGATTTACATCTGACCCCCTCTGGTGTCCTTTCAAGTGTTTATTTGTACCTCGCCAATTTTGTCTGTGAAATGGGGTTGTGGGTTTTGTTGAGAACCAGTCACATGAACCTCGTTTGTACTCTGAGGTATTTAGTCTGTTCCTGTGGTGGTAAATCAAGCAAAACTAGGCTGATATAGGGACTTTGTGAGCTAGAAAACTGTGGCATGGCTCTGATTTTAACATGTGTAAACTCTATATAAAAAATTTGAGAATTTAGTGAAATCACTATTTATGTAACTTTTTCAAATCAAAAATAGACATATTTCGGTATCATATTAGCAGAGATGGAATATATTGAAACATTATTGAACTGGAGAAGAGGAAATTTCAGGGTCTAGACAAGGTAGATAATGTGGACAGGTTGTCCCCACCCCTTCTGCTAAAATGCTTTATAAACTCTTGGTCTCTAGCCATCAAGAGTCTGCCCAATGGAACATCCCACCTTCAGTCATGTAGAGCCCTTGTTTCATGCAGGCCCTGTTACTTTCATTGCTTGTCTTGCTTGTTTTAGGAACTTGGGAGTTTAGGAACCAATTCACTTTTAGAAAGTATTGAATGTCTAGAAACTAGTGGTCATGCACAGCATCTGCTATGTTTTGGTTGCTCTTAGAAACTGTCTTCTCATACTTTACTTCTTCTCAGCCTCTTTAACACATTCTTCTCATCACATCACATTCGCAAGCTTCACAAGCACAAAGAGAACATGGATGAAAGATCACAGCATGAAATTTTGGATTAATAACTAGATTAAATAGGCCTTCACAGGTTCTATGTGTACACATATTTATGACTTATGACAGTGCTCAGTGATAAACAAAATATCTATCCAATTTCTTGCTATCATTCCTGTTTTAAGCATCAAAGGTTCTTAAATCATTATTAGTATATGTCATTACTTTGAAAGGTGAGAGATTATTTATCAATTTAGGCAGAAACCAATATGGTTTTTAGGGTATTTCATAAGAAAAAACTTTACTTGAATATGATTTAGAGCTGCTGCCACATTTTTGGCCTGTCAGATAGTAGTGAGCAAGTTTTGCAATGAAAATAAATGGAAAAAACCCCAATACAGACAATTCAGTTTCGTTTTTCCTACATTCTTTTTTTTTTTATCCTCAAGATTTTTTTATCATACTTGTGAGAAAAATTGTATTTTTCAAAAGAACTCAAAATTCAGAATACATTTTGGGGTTGTTTTTACCCTATAGATAGTCTCACAATGATGGAAATTCTGGCATGTTCAGTTGCTGTCATTAAGCAAATCTTCACACATTGTTAACCAAGGATGTCACATGTCATTTGCTTGACAGAAGCTGGCAAATGTCACAAATGGCGATTAAGTGACTGCATTCAGTGCCATTGTAAGTCAGTTGCTGAAAAAGTGTTCATTAAGCAAGGATCATCAATATTAAATTAAAATTGCATACAAGAAAATAAATGAACCAAATAAAAACACCTTCTAAATTCAATAGAAACATAACCATCCTATGCCTATCAACCATATTGTGGTTCAAGATAAAACATATATTACTCAAAAAGTCAGCAAACAATCTTATTCAGCACTGCAAACATGGTTCAGTTAAACAACTCACACGTTTAACAGTTAAGATCTTTACTGAATATTGATTACAGGCTATTTTCCACAATACTAGCTGAACATTTGAAGAATTATATTTTAGAAATAATAACATATGAACCAAACAAGTTATATTCCTGAGAGAAAAATGATGGACAGCAGCAGCTCTATAATAAATTGTTAGAGCACATCAATAGTAAGAAAAAGAAAATGACAATAGTATTTTTAGATGCAAAAAAATGCTTTTGACAAGTTGCAGTGCTCTTTTTTATTAGCTGTTTTAAGTTAAATGAATGCAAGAGAAGATTTTAAGACTTGGATGGAAAAGGTTTGCAAACAGCAAACATAACCATTGGAATACTCTTCCCAAGTTTCCTAAAAAGCAAAGGCACTAAGCAAGAATTATACTTTTTTCCTTATTATTTAGAATTGTTTATAAATTTAAGTAGACAAGATTCAAAAAGACAAAGAAAGGAACAACTAGAGAAGACACATGAAACAGTCAACATCTTCAAATGTATAAGGAAAGAAGAAAATAATAATACACTATTCTTCCACTATTCTTCCTGGATATCCTCATCGGTAGAGACAGCTACAATTACAAATGTATCAAAAACCTACAGTAACCAAGTGCTCCATTACCAAAGTAGCAATCCAACTTCCCACAAGAGGAGCTGTATAGGAATATTATTCAGACCTATAAATGCACTGCAGTAACCCAGAACACCAGAAAAAAGAAATCACGTGCCTATACAACATTTTCCAGCAAAACGGATACCCACAGAACTTTATCAAGAAGTGCCTGACCATTCAAACCACTACAGCACAACTAATACAAGCTATGAAAAGGATAACACTACACTTCAAAAATATCTCAGAGACAAACCAATACACTATTACAACCACAAGGCATCATCATAACACACAAAGCAACTGAATCTCTCCAGAACATCCTAAGTAAATCAAAAGACCCAGTACTCCAATAAGAAAAAAATGGGAATCATCTATAACATACACTGTAAGGATTGTAACAGCCACTAAGTAGGAGACAGAAGACTAGCAGAGCCCATCCATGAATACTAACAGCCAGCCAGAAGACACAAAGAAAACTGCTTGATCTCACAACACATGGATAGGAACACTCAACTAGGAAACAGTAAGCATCCTAGGCCAAGTTAACTCCCAAAATGCTAAGGAATTCCTGGAAGCTTCGCTATCAAACAAATCAGCTATCTAACATAGTCACTTGTTTTGTGAGATGGGTGAGATGTGAGACTGGCTATATAAATTTTAAAAATTAAATAAACTTTATTTACACATCATTGAAATGAGACAATAGAAAAGCTAAGAAAGAAAGTAAAACAGAAGACATTCGCTCCAGCAGACAACACCCAGATAAACAGGGATTAACATCAAGCAAACAATCAAGCAGAAAAGCAAACCCTAATCAAGAAACTACCAGGGCGAAAACTACACCCCCACTAACACCGGCAGGGCAAACTACTGTATACAAACAGGGAGCAAACCCAGTTGGGTATTGAAACATCTGCAAGCAAGCAATTAGAGCACCAAGGATTCAACAAACAAATATCTGGGATTAAAATTCAGAGAGGAATATAAATTGAAATGCTTTGCAGATGATATAGTATTACCCATTATAAACCCACAGAGCACTGTAATACAGCTGATGAACATCACTGAATTCACTGGATACTAAATCAATGAAAAGAAAACAAAAATAATAACAAGGTATTTAACACCAGAACAAGAAGACTTTGGGATAAAAGAGTCTGGCTGATAATAAACAACAACAAAAACACAGTGAAATTTGGGGATTTTATATGCAGGATGCAATAAAGACATACTGTATTTCTGAACAATTGTAAGAATTTATGGAAAGAAAAAAGATATCTAGAACATGAAAGATCTTAATTTTTTCTTGGCTAGGACTTATTATTATAGTAAAAATGAATATATTGCCTAATGTGAACTTTTTATTTCAAATGGCACATATTCCAAATTCAGTTAATAGGAAGCTGTAATAATAATTAACAAATCTTTTGCAAGATTCAGAAGAAAGAGATAGACTAGCATTTCCTAATTTTAAATTTTACATACTTGTGCAAGTTGTTTATGATTGATAACAGAACAGATAAACTCTCCAAATAGTAGAATATTAATTGCAGAAGAAACTGGTTTGTTGAGGGTAAAAAAAAATAAAGTTTGATTTTTAAAAATATGGAAATTTCTAAAAACAAAATTAAGTCCAGCATCTTTACTGTTATTTTTATTTACTTCAAGGACAACTACAGTAAGAAATATTTGATCACATGTGCCACTATGGTGCATCTACAGTACATGCAGAAAATAGTTTAAAGACAAGCAAGAATTGTTCTATGAAGGTAGGAATTTACCATGGGAATTTACAAATTACTAGGAGAATAAAAAGTGACCTCAAGAAAGGAGAAAGATGACAGAATTTGAAACATTTATTTTAAAAAATAAGATCAACGACTAGTATATATATTTTAAACTGTTATTGAAATATGACATAGAACAAATAAAAATGATACAACGAATGCAAAACCTGAAAAAACTGCTCACAAAAGAAAAACAGGGAGAGTTCACAATGGAGGAATGGTTGGTAAGGATGATGGAACTTGGGGAGATGGCTAAATTAACTTCTGATTTAAAAAAAAAAAAAGTACCGGTATCTATATTTATGGCTAACTGGAAACCCTTTGTAGACTTTTTGCATAAAACAGAAAAGTTGCACTTATTTGTGGTTTTGATAATTAGAAGGAAATGGACAATACAAGTGTGATCTTTCTTTTATAATTATAGAGTAAGAGATGAATTTGAAATCATACATATACAGTATACTGCAAAGAAACCAGAAACTTCTTTCTATTTCTTATTCCTCCTTCCCGTGCTTGCTTTTTTTCTTTCTTCTTTTCTTTCATTACTGTTTTTACTCTTTATTAGTTTGTTTTAGTTTTGATGTTCTTTGTAAAACTGTCAATAAAAAATATTTTTAAAAAAGAAAAACAGGAAGGGTTATGGAAGATTCCATAAAAATTTACGCAAAGCTATAATTTGAGGGGGAAATGGCATACAGTGTTTTACAGATGGTAAATAATTCTGCCAATAATAAATTAGACAGATTGTTTAATGACAAACATTGAAAACTCCATAATAAAGGTTAAAGAAAGTGGTGATTGTGTAAAAGAAATTTCAAAAGTGCTGGAAAGAAATCATAATATTCAGAAAATCCTAAAAGTAACATTTCAACTGAAACTACAAGTATTTTTATTAGGAATAAATCCAGAAAACATAAATGAAAAGTATCATAGTTTACTAAGATATATGTTGACAGCTGCAAGAACAAAGTTGGCACAAAAAACAGGAACAATCTGCCAACATTATCAGATTGGGAGACCAAAATTTGCAATAAGGGCAATTTGTAATAAGAGCTTAACTAAATTTATGCAGGAATGGTTCCCTTAAATAACACATACTACACCTCAGGGCAAATTTAAACATTTGGAATATGATTTCTTAAAAAAAAAATATGATAACAATTAAAAATAACAGATGAAAATGCTTAAACAGAATGCTTTAATGTTCAGTATAATGTTCAGTGTAAAGTGTAAGTACCTAAATTATGGTTAGTCATTTGGGATACAAATGAAAGTGAAGGGAAGAATATGTTACTAAAAAGTTTTCCCACAATACTTTTTATTCATGCTTAGCGGTTGTTTCTTTTTGTTCCATCTTATTTATTTATTTATTTATTTATTTATTTATTTATTTCATTAACAATAAAAATCATTAAAACCAAAACAAGAACTAAGTAACCTGGTTTGAGTGCTATAATCTCATTTTTTTCATATTTATTTTAAAAATGCAAGTTTAGGTAAAATTATTCAAATTGAGCAAAATTATTACTTGCTCTTAATGCAACACATTAGGCTTCATAGATAGTATTCTCTAACAAGATTGGCAAAATGTTGCCACTCATAGGTTTTGTTTTAGTTAGTTTGTTTTTTTATCATTGCTAAAGATTTTGATTTGTACACATTTATTTTTTTATCACATGCTGGTTTTCTATGTCAAGAATGTTAGCAAGAGATTTTGTTTTAAAGCCATTTTGTTATTTTTGCTGTGATTTGAAGGAAATCTCAGCTTTCTATAAACATTTACCCTAGGTTGGCTTGCTATTTAATATATTTCATTTATTCTTCCTCTATGACAGAAATATCACAGAAATCTTTATAGTTCAAATGTTTTATAGCATTCCTAATTATTATAGAAATTTTCAAAGATTTTATAGCAAATTTAGTTTTGGCTTGATGAAAGACAGGTGTGCAGAATGTTTCAGTTGTTGTTTTTTACTTTTTTTTAAGCATTTCCCATCTATAAAGATAACTTTTTTAGAAAGCCCTTCAGATAATTCATTCTTTGTTATTGTACCAAATACCCCTCATGAATTACTCTGTTCTGCACCTAAAAATGTCATTCTTCCTAGTTATCTCAATTCCATTGACTAATAAATGGCTAACTGCTAGCAGGACAACTAGTAGCTAGTTGATATAGATGGAAAAAAACAAGTCTGGGAAAGAAGGGGGAAGAACTGCTGGACAAGACTTAACATGCCCCATTCGCCATCGGTATACCCATCTCTATGACCGGGCATGGTTTTGAAATATGTGAGCATGGATTTGGTTTCTGTCAGGAATTCCCCCCATTCCTGGGAGTGGCCTGCAGGCCTGGTGAAGATCTACCTTCATAACGGGTCCTGGGATCCCGAGAGGTGGCATATGGGCCTTAGCTAAGTTTTTAAGGGGGTTGGGGAGGGGGAAGGGTTATGATACCCAGCAGGTGTCTGGGAGGGCACCTCTGGACCAATGGCAGTCCAGGCCATGGATGGGTGGCGGTGGGGTTGGAGCAGGGCTGGGATCGCCGGCCACCCAGAGGGAGAGAGTGGGAGCACTGATCCCAGTTGCAATGGGGAATAGCGGCAGATGGATGAACCAAGGGCCATATCGAAATCTGGGAGCTCACCCTCGCTATCTTCGAGCGGTGACGTGCTCCGACCCTCTTGGTTCCATCGACCTACTGGGGATTTGAGAGAGGGGGGCACTGGGCTCAGGTTGGTCTATTTTAATGCCAGGTCTGTGGTCAACAAAGCTCCCCTCATTCGGGATTTGATTGAGGAGGAAAACACAGACCTGGCTTGCATCACAGAAACCTGGTTGGGCCTGGAGGGAGGTGTCCCTTTGACAGAACTTTGCCCGCCAGGTTTCCAGGTGCTACACCAGCCAAGGGCCCAGTGTAGGGGAAGGGGGGTGGCAGTTGTTATTTGGGAGACCCCTAGTCCGCGGGAGGTCACTGCTCCTAAAATAGACGGGTGTGAGACCCTCCTCATGAAGTGGAGCCCGCATGGGCAGTTGGGCTTGTTGATTGCATACCTGTCTCCAGCTGCGTAGCAACAGCCCTGCCTGGGCTACTCAACGCCCTATCAGGGCTGGTGGTGGAGTTTCCCAGACTTATTGTGCTGGGGTACTTCAATCTGCCATCCCTGGGTGGGGCGTCGGGGGTGGCTCAGGAGTTCATGGCTTCTATGGCAGCCATGGACCTGACTCAGATTATTCAGGGCCCAACACATGAGGGGGGCTATACGCCCGATCTTGTTTCTGTTTCGGAGCAGTGGCAGGTGGAGCTCGGTGGGGGATTATCTGCTATTTGTCCCCTGTCATGGACCGATCACTTTCTCCTTCAGCTGGGTACACCACCAGTACGCCACCCTTCCTCGCTGGGAGGCAGGACTGACCACCTGGTTCTGCCCCAGGCGCCTCATGGACCTGGAGAGGTTCCAGACGGAGTTTGGGATGATGCCTCTCTCTCTCTCTCCCATGCCCCGGTCGCGGCCCTGGTGGATGCCTGCGATGAGGCTGCTGCCAGGGGCCTCGACCAGGTCATTCCTTTGCGGCCTCTGCCATGACACAGATCCCGGCTAGCCCCTTGGTTTACCGAGGAGCTCCGGGGATGAAGCAACGTAGGAGAGGCCTAGAGAGCTGTTGGAGAGCCAGTCGTTCTGAATCTGACTGATCACAGTTAAGGTCATTCACACGGCCCTATCTGGTGGAGTTGGCGACGGTGAAGCGTCGCTATTTCTCCAACATCATCGCATCCGCAGACAATCGCCCTGCTGCCCTGTTTAGGATGTCCTGCTCCCTCTTGAATCAGAGGGTGAGGGAAGACCCTTTGCGAGGGCGAGCCGAGGAGTTTAGCCAGCATCTGCTGGACAAGATCGCTCAGATTCGGGACGGCTTGGACTCTGACTGGACAGTCAGACAGGGAGGAGGCGGCGGGTCTTGTTCTTTGGGAAGAGTTCGATCCTGTTACCCCAGAGGAAGTAGACAGGATCATGGGGAAATTGAGTGCGACCACATGTGTATTGGACCAGTGCCATTCCTGGCTGGTTTATTCAGCTTGGGAGGGGACACGCGGCTGGATCCAGGCAGTGATAACTGCTTCTTTGGAGGAGGGAAGCTTTCCTGCTGCCTTGAAGGAGGCGGTGGTGAGGCCCCTCCTCAAGAAACCTGCCTTGGATCCAGCTGTTTTGAGTAATTTCCGTCCAGTCTCCAACCTTCGCTTTCTTGCGAAGGTTGTTGAGAGCGTGGTGGGACGTCAGCTCCTGATGGCCCTGGATAAAGCGGAGTACCTCGATCCATACCAATCGGGTTTCAGGCCCGGATACAGCACAGAGATGGCATTGGTCATGCTGGTGGATGATCTCTGGAGGGCTCAGGACAGAGGTTATTCCTCTGTTCTGGTCCAATTAGATCTTTTGGTGGCTTTTGATACCATTGACCATGGTATCTTGCTGCGGCGCCTCAAGGGGTTGGGAGTGGGAGGCACCATTTTACAGTGGTTCTCCTCTTACCTCTTGGGTCAGTGCAAGCGGTATTGGCAGGGGGGCAGAGATCGACCATGAGGCCCCTCACTTGTGGGGTGCCTCAGGGGTCGGTTCTCTCGCCCCTTCTGTTCAACATTTATATGAAACTGCTGGGGGAGATCATCCGTGGTTTCGGGGTGAGGTACCATCAGTATGCTGATGATACCCAGCTTTTTATATCCACCCCGAACCAGCCCAGTGATGCCCTCGACGTGATGTCCCGGTGCCTGGAAGCGGTACGGGTCTGGATAATAATAATAATAATAATAATAATAATAATAATTTTATTTCTATACCGCCCTTCTCCCGAAGGACTCAGGGCGGTGTACAGCCTATTTAAAAACACAGACAAAACAACAGTATAAAATTTAAAATAATTAAATAGGTGGCTCAAATTTAAAACCCCAATAAATTTAAATACCCAATTTAAAACTATTGTGTTGATAGTCCGGCTTGGCGGAACAACAGGGTCTTCAATGCGCAGCGAAACGCCCGGAGGTCGGAGATCTTACGAATTTCCGGGGGCAGTTCATTCCATAGGGCTGGGGCTCCCACAGAGAAGGCCCTCCACCTGGGTGTCGACAGCCGACATAACTTGGCTGATGGCACCCTGAGGAGACCCTCTCTGTGGGAACGGACTGGTCGGTGGGAGGCTATTGGTGGCAGAAGACGGTCTCGGAGGTACCCGGGTCCTATGCCATGGAGCGCTTTAAAGGTGGTAACCAACACCTTGAATCGCACCCGGAAGACCACTGGGAGCCAGTGCAGCTCGCGCAGGAGGGGTGTCACATGGGCACAGCGGGACGCGCCCATAACCACCCGCGCGGCCGCATTCTGGACCAGTTGGAGCCTCCGAGTGCTCTTCAAGGGGAGCCCCATGTAGAGAGCATTGCAATAGTCCAACCGGGAGGTGACAAGGGCGTGAGTGACCGTGCGCAAGGCGTCCCGATCCAGAAAGGGCTGCAACTGGCGAATCAGGCGAACCTGATAAAAGGCCCCCCTGGCCACGGCTGTCATGTGCTCTTCTAAAGACAGCCGTGTGTCCAGGAGAACACCCAGATTGCGAGCCCTCTCTGTGGGGGGCAAGGATTCACCCCCAATAGTCAGCGATGGCACCTGCTGACTATATCGGGGCGCCGGAAGCCACAGCCACTCGGTCTTGGAGGGGTTGAGTCTAAGCCTGTTCCTCCCCATCCAGGCCCGCACGGCCTCCAGGCAGCGGGACATCACAGCAAGGGCATCGTTGGGGTGGTCTGGGGTGGAGATGTACAGCTGAGTATCATCAGCGTACAGATGGCACTTCACCCCAAAACCACGGATGATCTCACCCAGCGGCTTCACATAAATGTTGAACAGGAGAGGCGAGAGGACCGACCCTTGCGGCACTCCCCATGCGAGATGCCTCGAGGTCGACCTCTGCCCCCCTGCCAACATGAACTGCGAGCGGTCGGAGAGGAAGGAAGAGAACCACCGCAGAACGGTGCCCCCTATTCCTAACCCCCTCAACCGCTGCAGCATGATACCATGGTCGATGGTATCAAAAGCCGCTGAGAGGTCTAATAGGACTAGGACAGAGGAACAACCCCTGTCCCGAGCCCTCCAGAGATCATCCACCAACGCGACCAATGCCGTTTCTGTGCTGTACCCCTGCCTGAAGCCCGACTGGTACGGGTCTAGATAGATAGCTTCATCCAGGTGCCGGGGAAGTTGTCGTGCCACCACGCTCTCAACAACCTTCGCCACAAAACGAAGGTTGGAGACTGGACGATAGTTGGCTAATTCAGCCGGGTCCAGGGAAGGCTTCTTGAGGAGGGGCCTCACTACCGCCTCTTTCAAGGCGGCAGGAAAGGCACCCTCACTCAAAGAAGCACCTATAATTCCCTGGAGCCAGCCTCGTGTAACCTCCCGGGAGGCCAGTACCAACCAGGAGGGACACGGGTCCAATAAACACGTGGCGGCACTAATCTTACCCAGAACCCTGTCCACATCCTCGGGAGCCACAGGATCAAACTCTTCCCAGATAACATTCTCAAGACCTGCCCCGGTCTCCTCCCGTGGACTCATCCAATCGGAGTCCAAGCCATCCCGAATCCGAGCGACTTTATCGTGCAGGAATTGCACAAAGTCCTCAGCACGACCCTGCAAGGGATCTTCCCGCACTCCCCCCCGAAGAAGGGAGTGGGTCACCCTAAACAGGGCGGCTGGGCGGTTCTCTGCAGATGCGATAAGAGCGGAGAAATGGTTAGATTTTGCCGCTTTTATCGCCACTAGGTAGGTCTTGATATAAGACCTCACCTGTGTCCGGTCGGAGTCGGATTGGCTAGTCCTCCAAATGCTCTCTAGGCGTCTTTTCCGACGCTTCATCTCTCTCAGCTCCTCAGAGAACCAAGGAGCTAATTGAGATCGGCATCGGGTCAGAGGCCGCAAAGGCACGACACGGTCCAAAGCTCCAGCGGCCGCCCTTTCCCAGGCGGCCACCAGCTCTTCAGTCGAGTCGTGTGTTAGAGTCTCAGGAAACGGCCCAAGCTCCGTCAGGAACCTTTCAGGATCCATCAGGCGCCTGGGACGGAACCATCTAGTCGGTTCCGTCTCCCTGCGGTGGGGGCAGGCGGTAGGAAAGTCTAGTTGAAGGAGTGAATGATCTGTCCATGACAAGGGTTTAATATCTAGGTCCCCTCTACCAAGATCATTCAACCACTGACCAGAGATAAAAATCAGGTCTAGAGTGTGTCCCCCTATGTGAGTGGGGCCTTGAACTAACTGGGTCAGGTCCAAGGCCGTCATGGAAGCCATGAACTCCCGAGCCACCTCTGACGCCTCAACTGCAGATGGAAGGTTGAAATCCCCCATGACAATGGGGAGGAACAGGCTTCGGCTCAACCCTGCCAAGACTGAGTGGCTGTGGGTACCGGCATCTCGATCCAAAGGAGAGTTTCCATCGTTGGCTATAGGGGGTGAAGTTTTACCTCCCGTAGACAGGGCACGCAACTTGGGTGTCCTCCTGGATTCATGGTTGAGTTTAGATGATCATATAACAACCGTGACAAGGGGGGCGTATGCCCAGATTCGTCTGGTGTGTCAGTTGCACCCCATTTGGACTGAGATGCTCTACGCACAGTTACTCATGTGCTAGTCACCTCCCGTCTTGACTACTGTAATGCTCTCTACCTGGGGCTGCTCTTGAGGACCACTCGTAGGCTTCAGCTGGTGCAGAATGCGGCCGCGCAGGTTGTGATGGGAGGGTCCCAATACTCTCATGTTACACCTCTCCTGCGCAACTTGCATTGGTTACCGATTGCCCTCCGGGTGAGATTCAAGGTGCTGATGATGACTTATAAAGCCCTACATGGCTTAGGCCCAGGATACTTGTCGGACCATCTGCAGCCAGCAACGGTTTCCCATCGCCCGATGCGTTCTCACATGGAGGGCCTTCTCCGGGTGCCGTCGGCTAGACAGTGTTGGCTGGTGGCCCCCAGGGGTAGAGCTTTCTCTGTGGGCGTGCCCACTCTTTGGAATCAACTCCCCCTGGGGTTGCAGTTGGCTCCTGACCTTCGCACCTTCCGCCGCGAATTAAAAACATGGCTGTTCACATCGCTCAGCCTGGACTGAGGGTTTTTTTGATTATTTTAATGGGTTTAATATATGTTTAAATTATATATTTATACATTTATGTATTTTATGTATGCATATTTATGTATTTTACATTTTATTGGGTTTGTTTTTATTTGTTGTGTGCCGCCCTGAGTCCTACGGAGATAGGGCAGCATACAAATTATATTAAATAAATAAATAAATAAATAAAATAAATGTTCAGAAGCAGCAATTTACTCCAGTTGATGATGAGTGTAAAGTGGGAGCAGAAAAATCTTACCAGTTTGTAAACAGTCCTAACCCACTATAGCCTAATCTTGTTTGATACAAATCCAACCAATCAGTTGCTTTGTACTAATTTAAACATTGGTTTGAAAGTCCAGTACTATTACAATACTGGACTTGTACAGTACTGGTATAACACTGGTATTGTATTGATATAAGTAATGGTATTGATAATCCAGTACTATTGTCTGAGAGAGGTTTTTTCTCCTAGCTCTAAGTGGCAATGCCGAGTTTCAGTCTAGGAATAACCAGTACTGTACAATGAAGTGATGGCTCCGTTTTTTGTAAAACTGTAACTGTGAAAGTCAGTCTAAATTTGTTCCTATGTATATAAATTAAAGTATAGTAATTTTTATGCAAAGTTATGCAGGAAATGTATGTACTTTTTTTTAAAAAAAAAGGAAACAGTGTTTCTGAAGGACAAATTGATCGAAACCTTCCTTCTTACAAAATCATTGAAGAAAGAGTACTCTGTAGTAGGGTGCTTATTCCAAGCTGACAATTAAGATCCTGTACTGAAATGAGGAGTTGAGTGAAGTAATATTTGGACACAAGTAATCATCAAGATCTATTATACGATCTTGAGCACAAATCAGGAATAAAAACCATTTTGCAGCAAACATGTACTTTTGCCAGACTCAGTTCCATCAGAAATGGAAGCAGCAAAAACTTAAAGGTCAAGCTTGCAATACTGGCTAAAGAAAGACTTATTTCAAGCAAACATTAAACTGCAATAAACAAGAGCAAAACAATCAAGAATCTGAATTCAACAGCAAAATGAACATTGGTTCCACAGTGATGGTCAGGAAAAGAATTTAAGAAGATTCGTTGTGAGATCTACAAACTGATTCATCAACTCTCGTGTCAATCATGTGTCAATTACAAAATTGCATGCCCTTCCTTTGTCTTCCCCTCTCTGAAATGTAAGACTGAACCCTCTGGCTTTGGAGACAGGAGATGTTTGAAGTGATTGAAAGCAAAATAAAAACCAGAAGAATTATAGGACAAGCTTTCACCTTCGTGGCAAATCAGCTTGAAATTGACACTTGGTTAATGATTGGAAGGGTTAAAGGGTTTTCTGTCTCCTAATAAGTATGATGTCCTTGCTTCTTTATGTGACAGAAAAATATGGAAGGACAAAAAGAGGATATATTAATCACCTAGAGTGTGTACAAGAATGCCAGATACCATCCCAAAATGAAACCATGCCCATACTCTCCCAATGTATTTCACATCCATGTTTGAACTGTTAATGTCACAGTGAACTCCATTTCTGAGCAACTTACTGAAGCATGATGAATTAAACATGTTTTCATTCATTTCCACAAAACCTTTCAAACAAATAGTCTGAAAGGTACAGACCTAAATAACATAATGGCAGAAGAAAAATCTTTGGCAAAATAATGAATAGACAAAAGAAAGGAAGAGAAGTCATCAATCTGAAATTCAGGCATTGTTTCCAATTCAATGGAAAACATCAGCAAAGAGGGGGATGCCTTTTTCATCATTTCAAAAAAAGAAGGAATTATGCTTTAACACCTCACTTTCTCCCCAATGTTTCTAATAATGAAAGAATGCCTATGGAGATTTCAAAGAGCATGATCCCTTATTTTTCAAGGTTATCCCACCATCCTAGCCTTTACTCTCTGATTTTCTTGCACATATAGTTTTCAAGGTCATATGTTCAAGTGTAGGAGACATTAAAAAATACAAATATAAATACATGAAAATCTTATGCAAATAAAGCAAAAGTTCTCTCAATGATGTATACAGTACACAGAAAACATCCCTCCATGAGATCAGACACAAGTAGAAGTATGGAAGGTGAACAATTTTGTTACCTCATTTGTGACTGATTCATGTAAATCAATTCCATGCATAAATTGGAAACACTAAGAAATGCTCTTTTGGCAGTCTGCTCCACTAGCAAATTGCTCTTAGTGGTAATTATATTAACTGAGAGCAGACCAGAAGTAATTTACCAGGAAACCTCTGTCAGAAGGTAATCTGTTCAGTTCTGGAGAGGTTTTTGATTCAGATCTGTAAACCTTCCAGAATATACTAACAGATTTAATAAAGCAGAGAGAAAGAGCATTGATTCAAGAAACAAGTCCCTCATCAGTGCCATGGAGTATATGGCAATGGGCTTCACATTTGACCCGTAGACTCTCCCCGGTGTCCTCCCCAGTTAAATTAATCTAGATAAAAACATAAACAAGATGGTCATAAACAAGAGACTCCATTGAACATTAATTCTGATCCTGAGCACGAATGTGTAAATGAAATCAAAGACCAGTTTGAGAAGATCAAGAAGCCATCTAGTGCCAGGGGTTTACAACAAAGTTTCATTCCAGGAAAAAAAAATCAATATTGTTGTGAAAAAAACAACCTAGAAACCCCTAAGGGAGGAAGAAAGTTTAACCTTCTGAAACCAAGAAATGAAATTCCTGATGCATTGAGCCATAGGCCAGGGCTGTTTGTTTTCCTGCAGCTCAGATAAAACAATTGTACCATAATTGCTCCCCCTGACTGAGCATTTGGGTTAATGCATTTTCAAATTTGAGCTCATCTTTGTCCAGGAAGTTGATTGTCAGGCAAAATGCAGATGGATAAATATTCGTCAGGCAAAATGAAACTGGGAGAAATGCCAGACAAGGATGTGCTACTTTTATTTCCAACACACCTAAATGTCACATGCTAAAGAGCTCCATATAAAGACTGTTTAGCAATTACATGATTTACATTTAGATTCTGCTGCCTTTTTACTAATAACTGTATATTCTTTCTGCTACCTGTATCCAACTACTATTCAAGAATGATGCTGCAGGCCCATAAATTTGACAATAAATTTATGAGTCCATTCCCTAGAAATGCTAGCAGCTATAGGAGGTGACTATAATGCTAGGGTAAGGTTCTTGTATATAGTCCTTTACTTTAAATTTGAACTTACTGAATAAATTGAACAAACATTTTTACAGTCAGTAACTAGTACAAAAAGAGAGAGAAACTATGCATATATAAGTAAATAAATAAGTAGGTAAACTTAAAGTAGCATAAAAAATATAGGTATAAAACCTATTTGATATGATCTAGTCTAATTAACTAATCCTTTAAAACCTAGTATTTATAAATATCTGCTTATCTGCTTTATTTGCTATTTTACAATACAATCCTTGGCTGGGGTGCGCATATGAATTAATAAGAAAAAATGAAATAACTTTCTGGCATTATTTATTTCCTGTTTTTAAAAATGGCTATGCTTAACAATTTTGAAGTTGTATTGATCAATGGTGTCTTATTACACCACTTGGACAACTTCAAAATGAATAAATAGTCATCTTCTGTCTTGGGAGTTATTTGTGGAGAATTTGTCCCTCCCAACTTTAAATGCAGAAATTAGATCTTTTTATATCAAATGGTTGAGAAAAGTAAATATGTTTCCATTTCCACACATCAAAAGCATCACAAAGTCATGATGCTACAAGACTATGCACACATTTGTGACAATTTGTAAACAAACACCAACACACCCAGGTTCTATAATGAGAAACCCCGGTTTGACAAGAAATGTGTTAAAACAATGAAATATCTGATTGCCAGCTAGTATGCTCACAGAATCAGCTGAAGCACTGCTTCCTATTACTGTAGATATCCAAATACAAAGTAGGCAAAACATGAGTAATCTACTTACAGTATTGTATTTTTTAATAAACATAATTGTAAAAGTATAGCATTGCTTATAATTAGGAAAATCCCTGGATATCCTCATGAATTCGTTATCAAATTATGGTAGACCAAGTCCCAGATATCGCAGTCTAAATTCTTGGACTCTCCCAACAAGTCTAGGTTCCAATTTACAGCTGAGTAGACTATAGTTGTGCTTATGCTGGACCCTAAAGTTTCTATTCATATTGAAAATTACATGTGCCATTCAATTGCTCTCTTGTATTTTGATCTGTGACTATAATAAAGTTTTTTATTGTAGGCTTGTAGGCTTAAACACAGCCATTGTAGGCTTAAACACAGTTGTATGTTTAGACGCAGTTCCAAATCAGGCTTCGCTGCATGTAATTTTCTTAACAATGGTAGACAACTGATTCCCGGTTGCCTACTTCCATGGTGATTCTTTTTATTTCCCAGACTAACCTAAAGCAAGTAATGTAAAACTAGTTGTCCAATATTTCCATTATAACACCGTAGGTAAAGTGGTTTATTGTAAGAGATACAATAAAGATTTTTCCCTGGGATCTAAGTAGACAGAGCAAAACAACCAGCAATGCTAAGATCTTGGGTTTCATTTCAGTCAAAGATTCAGCTATGATCTACCACTGGAATTTATTTTCTTTGGAGGGGGAAGACAACAGATTTAGTTAAGAAAATTATAGAAGGCAAAGAGATTTTATGCAAGGATGGCAACAATAAGATACAAATAAGGTGAGGATTTTGTGAAGAAGTTAGTACAAAATACAGAACTGAATAAAATGAACTCAAAATCTTATGATTTTTATCTCTGTTCAGATCTATATTTTTGTACTACCCTCTTTATATTAAAGCATATATCAACATTATGAATGTTTGATATTTCTAAGTAACTTGCCTCCAAGCAAAACACTCAGGAATCTAAAGACCATAAATGCCCTCTAATTCTGAAGAAAGGCCAACATCTCAAGACAGTATACTCTTCAGTTCATAGTTTTCAGATGACAGATTGAGAAATAGGAATCACTTAAAGCTATCCTAACCTAATGATTTTAAAAATAAATAATTGCTTAGATGATTTGGTTCAGTAGACTGTAACTCTTCTACACAAAACTTAAACATTGATGCATCCAATTTCCCTTTCTTTGTTGTTTTAGCCAATATCATTTAATAACACTGTGGCTTAATCAGCACCCATAAAGAAGATAAGAAGAAAGTAAATGTTACTAGAACGAAAGAAAACACCTAGAAGTACCAAGACTCTGAGATACATGTCCTCTCCAGATTTTTGTTTTTCTTTATATGATAGATGATAGATGGATGGATGGATGGATGGATGGACGGACGGACAGACAGATAGATAAAGACTGGATCAATTGTACATTCCACCAAATAAAAATTTATATACAGAATATATATCTGAAAATGAATGACTGGATGAATGTACTACCCTACAAATATACTCAATTCAAGACAGGATACAGTGATTATATTTAGGAAATAAAAATGAATTCATCAATGTAAAGTAGCTATGAAACATAGAAATATTATCAAGCTGGTTTGATCTGATTGGCATGAACAGGGTATAATTATTTTTCCATTCTTCCTGGGGTTCTTTTGGAGGGATGTTGAGTTGGATCTTCCAGACATCTTCTCCTTCTTGTAGAGAAGAGGTTAGGGCTTTCTACAGCTTGGAATAGTTACCTATAAGTTACAATTAACTGGTGGATGTCCATTGGAGCCATTTCTGTACATGGGGCTAGAGTGGGAATAGAGGCTATTTCTTAATATAGTTGCAGTTTTAGTTAAGAGACAAATGTAGTAGTGTCCAACATTTTGAATTCAAAGTATTTGAGTTTGAAGCAGCCACTCTGTCCTTAGTAGAATTGCCATAGTAATGGCAATTCTACTAAGCTCATGGCATTCTAATTTTAAGCTTGAGAAGTTTCAGATTGAAAATATTGTTATGCTTCTAAAAAAAAAAGAGGAGGTGGTGGAGGGAGAAGCTATTCTCCTTGCAAGAGCAAACACACAACTCGGGGCACTTCTGCATAAGGCTTCTGTGCCAATCTGGGAACTGTTTTAGACTGATATGCTTACATAAATTTGGCAGGGTTAAGGAACAGAGCTGGTTGAACTTAATATGGCATGCATGAACAGTGTTCTTTTTGTTTCATGTTGTTGTTCTGTCTATTTGCTTTATGCCACTAATATTACTGTATATAAGGAAAATGGAAACCTTAAAGCCTTGCAGCTCCCCAGCCAGCCAGGTCAGCTCAGTCAAAGTAAAAGGAGAGAAACTGACAAGGGTTTTGCCTGTTCCATCTTAATTTCAGTATTGTATGTTCCAGCCCCAAAAGAGACTACCCGGTTTCGCACCCATTGTTTCTTTCTTTATGTGGAATTGAGTTGAAGAGAGCAGCACAGAATGTGCCAATGGTTTTTCGATCCTTAGTCTTGCCATGTCAAGTCAAGTGACATATACAGAAGGAAATCTGTTCTAGAGAGTTTGAGGCTTGACAGCTGGCAGAACAAGGTCACTTTAAGAGCAACAGGGACAGAATGTATCCTTATTTTATCCTTCAGTTAATATAGATGGCTTTAGTTAATGTCTTTTATATAGCAATTGTGTATGGTTACTGCAATATCAGCATAAATTCAAGTCATATTGCATCTGTATTAGTTATGATCAGTGACTGATACTAATAGTTCCTGTTTGGTAAACAAATAGTAATGGGCCTGGTGGCTCAGCAGACTGATAGCATTGTAATTAACACCAGCTGTCTGCAATTACTGTAAGTTCGAATCTCATCAAGCTCAAGGTTGACTCAGCCTTCCATCCTTTCTAAGGTAGGTAAATTGAGGACCCGGATTGTGGGGGCAATAAGCTGATTTTGTATAAATATACAAAAAGTATGAAGGCTATTGCTTAACGCATTGTAAGCCACCCTGAGTCTCCGGAGAAGGGCGGCATATAAATCAAATTTTTAAAAAAAACTGATAAAAAAACAGTTAAAAGCTGATGTGGAATGCTAAGTTGAATCCTAGGTCAAGAGACCTGGTCATTTTTTACTTTTATTCATTCTAATCTATATCATAAATAACATAGATTCCATTCTTGAATGTATGAAATAGATAGCAGGTAAACATTCAGAGGTTGCAATAGGGTATAGATAATTACTAGGATTAGATGATTTAGTTTTGTAAATATTGGTACAAGTGTGCTTTGCAGTTCTAAAAGGAAATTATCATATAGATTGATGTATATAAAAAGTGTAGGTAAAACTGGAGACTATCAGTCAATGTCTAATGTTAACATCAGAAAAGCGATATTTTCTTTGCGGGCTTGAATTATCTGGAAACCCTTTTTAAAACTTCACATGCTTTTTCAGCCAAAATTCCAAGTAGCATCTCCACAGTTATTTCTACACAAATATAACTGCCTCAAGATTGTATTATAGAGTGAAATTTTTTCCTGTATCCAACTTAAATCTATTTCCCTCTAGTTTAAACCCATTGTTTCTTGTTTTCTGGAACAATTCTGAAAAATTCTTCCCCATCAGCTTCTTTAAATACTAGAAGACACGTGTCTCTTTAATCGTCTCTTCCCCAGGCTAAACATACCAAATATTTCTCTTGAATATTGACGTTGTCTTCCTATAAGTTCCATACAATCATATTTAGTCAACTTTAAATTTGATAATCATATTTCCTGACCTTATTCAAGGTACACCACTCCTCTCAGTAATTTCACTGGATATGCTTAACCAGTGAGAGCCGTAGGGGTGCAGTGGTTAGACTGCAGCATTGCAGGCTAATCTTGCCGACTGCCAGCAGTTTGATTCTCACCGACTCAAGGTTGACTCAACCTTCCATCTTTCCGAGGTTGGTAAAATGAGGACCCAGATGTTTGGGGGTGATACGATGACTCTGTAAACTGCTCAGAGAGTGCTATAAAGCACTATGAAGCAGTATAAAAGTCTAACTGCTATTGCTATTCAACCAGTTCTATATCCATCTAATAGAAGCATTACCCAGCCTACACTTTGTCATTTTCTCTACTAGAATATCATGGAAAACTTTGTCAAATGCTTTGCTGAAGTCAGGACACACTTAGAGTAAGTTCACCATTCTCCTGTGTTCAACTAAACTGGCCACTCAAAGATAAAATGACCAAATAAAGTTAATTTGGCATGATCTGTTCTTGATAACTTCTTATGCTCAAACCAGGTATAAAAATTTCACTATCTTTTCATCTCTTAATTAACAAATATAAAACTCCTCATCCAATAATTCATCTCTTAAATATAGACAAATACGATAGGTAACATATTTCCAATCCAGATGTCAGCAAAATGTCCAAACAGAGCCCTAAAACTATAACATTAATTAACATATGTAAAACTAAACATTCCATATCTCATTTCTTAGCTAAAAGCAAATCCTCATTTAAAAACAGTAAGTGGTCCCAATATCCTAGTGCAAACAAAAAAATTAAAAAAATTAAAAAATCCCCAAATAACAATATGTCACATTCAAATAAACATATCTCAATTCTAAGCAAATCCACATGTGCAAGCAAAAAGGAATACCAGTATCTTAATATAAACAAAAGACTCGAATTTAACATAACAAAGATTGATAATATTTCCTTTAAATAGAACAAGCATACAAAACTTCCAAACTTTTAAGTAAAAAGACGAGGATACATAAAGTAAATGTAGGGGGAAAGCTTAAACACCATGTTAACTGTAAGTAGGTCCAATACATAAAAAAATTTCCAGTCCAGATGACAGCAACTTAAAAAAAACCCCACCTTTTAACCCCAGTTAAATAAACTGATTTTGTGTTCCTGCTTTTTACATAAAACAATCTTGTTCTTTAAACCAAGAGCCTTGGTAGTACAGTGGTCTAAGGCACCCTGTTATTAAGCTGGTTATTAAGACCAGCTGCCTGCAGTTACTGCTGGTTCGAATCTCACCAAGGCTCAAGGTTGACTCAGCCTTCCATCCTTTCTAAGGTAGGTAAATTGAGGACCCAGTTGTGGGGGCAATAAACTGACTTTGTATAAATATACAAAAGAATGAAGGCTTTTGCTTAGTGCATTGTAAGCCGCCCTGAGTCTCTGGAGAAGGGCGGCATATAAATCAAATTTTTTTAAAAAATCCATTCTGATGATTGTTGATACTTGCTTCAACTTTCTTCACAACTTTAAACAGACCCTTTTATAATTACAAAAAACAATATTCCAATTACTTTGGGATTGCCATTTTTATTTCCTTCTTAATTTTTAAAGCCTCATCCAAAATATTCTGTGTCTAATGGAAAAATCTTGTTTCAAATACTGTTTATGTTGTTTTTGGATATATTTGCATATCATTTTTGTAACATCCTCTTTTGAGAACAGACTGTTCCCAACAAGACACAACATAGCTGACATTGATATTGCAATTCCTAAATATATTTCTGAATGCCATTATAAATTGCTTGTCTTGTTATGTCTTCAATATCAAAAAACAGTTTTTCTTTTCCACAAAAATACATTTATTCTTTAAAATTAATTTCAAAATCTTACTATCTAAAGTCCAATATTCCAATGATTTCTAAGTCCTTAATCCGTTTAAAAATTTCTAAAGCCAAAAGTTAATAGGTAATTTCCGAAAGAGGTTAACAAGAAAAGTGCAAGGTTAGTGCCCTTTGAAAGACACTGTTTGCAACTGGAGCAAGAATGACCAATTCCTTCCATCTACCGGTTCTCCCATCCTCCAGAAACTGCTGTTTTGCAGTCTCCTTGTGAGAAGCAACCATATGGAACACACCTTGGGTGATCTCATGTTCTCCCTTTAACTAGCTAAGATTGAAGGGCTGGAGCTATCTTCAATCTGCCATTTTTCTGAGAAGTCCTGAAATCAAAGTTGGTGTGCCACATTTGCCAACAGAACAGGACAAGAAAGGGAGAGAGGTTTCTCTCATACCAAAATCCATTACTACATGCATTTTCCTCCATTGTTGTAATTATAAGAATGCTAGATAGTTTTTGTCAAGTCTCCTCACTCTGAGAGGACCCAGGCAACCTTGATTTTAAACATTATTTCAGATATACAAGAACTTCTGCTTATATCTTCTTAACTGGCAATGCAACAGTTTTCAAACAGTCAAAAGCAACAGTCTAGTACCAAATCAGTCAATTAGCAAAAGTAAGAATCAGATTAAAAGACTCATTCCAGTCAAAATATTGGCTTTTAGTATGCTGCGTTGCTTGAGAAGGACAAAGAAGTACAATGATGTAAACCTTCATTTTATTATAATGAAGATTTTTATTTTGTATACAACAGTCATCAGAATTATTTTCTAATGACCTCATTAACTTTGCTACAATAAATCAACTCATCAAACCAAGGTATCCTTGGAAGTCAATTCATGTAGTTTCTTGCCTAACTGGCTAAGAAAAGCCTGACAGATCTGATATCCTCTCTCAGGATAAAAAAAAAATACACACCTGACATGAAGTTAAACATGCTATATGCCATTAAGCAGGGGTTTCCTCTGGGTTGATCGACATGTACTATATGCGAAAAATCATCACCCAGTGCAATTAGAAGCTAAAATGGTTGGATTTCTTGACCTGATGTTCCAATGCATATTTTATTTCACTTACGTCTCATGCCAAGACATTATAGCATTCATTGATGCATGTTTATTGGATGGCTAAGCAGAGGTCAAACAATGAAGCAGCATCAGAATGGATACTAGAATTCTCCTTCCCACCAAAAATCTCTACCACAGGATTCCAGTACGGAATCTCCCCTATGCATCTAGTGAGCCTCAGTTACATTTAAGCAATTAATTCCTTAGCAAGCCTTGTCAAATAATACTTAATCACAGTTTTAAAATGTTTTTAACTAACCATAGAATTACTAGATTCATTTATTCTTAGCATATCTTATTATTTAAATTAGGTTTTCCCCCCTTAATGTTGCCATTTTTGAGAATCTGAAGCACTACCCTGTTTCCCCCAAAATAAGACATCCCGTGATAATAAGCCCAATCGGACTTTTGAGTGCCTGGCAATAAGGCCAAGTGCTTATTTCACGGTTCAAAGAAATATAACACAGGGTCTTATTTTCGGGGAAACACGGTCTCATCTGATGGCATGTTTATTAAGTATGGTATAAAAGAGTCAATTATATTCAGGAGTTTATCTGTTTTAGATCTTTACATTTGCTTGTCTTCCATAATTTATTTGCACTGACTTGCAGTGACCTCTCTATCTAATATCTAATACCATCCCTAATGAAATATTTTCAAACCTAAGAACTAATTTAAGGGGAAATACCACATTCATATATATCATCAATTGTTTAAGACAGAACAAGTCAAAAAGGTTGAATTTATATTAGTAGGATATTGAAAATGGTTCCTTAATGAGTATTTAGATATCAATGACTTTAAAGGAAAATATGCTCAGTCCAATGGAACTACTTAATCAGGGACCTACTTAAAGCTTATCAACTTCTTGATGCTTGAAGGACTAGTAACCCATTAGTTAAAGGTTATATATCAATTAATCCTCTAAATTGTTCAAGAAAAATGATATCTAAATCTGATTAAGTTCATACAGTTAGCAAAGACATGATCTCCCATTCCATTCCATTTGATCTGCATACTATTTTAGCTCTACCATACTTCAGTTTTAAGCAGAGATCATATCCTTTTTCTATTACATAATATTTTGATTAAATACTGTATTCAAAGGATATACAAAATGATTTTCAAGTAAAGTATCTGAATTTAAACTCTATGTTTTATTACATGCCATGAAAACTGCCTCTAATAGATATTTAGTATGAACTGTATGTCATATTTAAAAAGAATTACAGTATTAAAAAAATACAATGGAAGTGAGAATTAAATAAAAAGAAACGGGATTTCCTGAAATTTATTCTGTTTCAAATACAAACTGTAAAGACTTATTAATACTGGACACTAAAGATATTAATGTACCTTTCATTTATGTGAAATATAGAAACTATGAGTTTGAAAATCATTCCGTAGTATTAGTCCCAAGGCTATTCGTTATTGGAACTCTGAACTATTGGATATATGGAAAGAAGGAAATGCAAATGGAAAGTGATGGTCTGTATGTGAAAGAAAAGTAAAATTCATACCTCTGAAGATTGTTTTAGCATGGAAGGTTGATCCAGCAATGTATGATAATAAAGAATAGTGATAAAGTTCTGCAGTTGTAAAGGTGCCTAGATATATTTAAAGTGAAATACTATTTTTATATAAAAACAAATACTCGATTGATTGAAGGCAAATTATGGGGAAATTGCACCAATTCATGCAAGAAGAGAAAAGCTAAAGAAGCTAAGGCCTGGTCTTTCAAACTTAAACTGATTTTCTCTGCTGCTCTTCCCAAAACCATTTTTGACAATTGTTATGATGGACTGAATTCTTTCAACCCATTTTTCTATTCTCTTGAAGCATTAACTATCTGCCTTTTTTTAAAAAAGAGTGGATTCACTCTGCTTATTCAGATACTTCTGGTAAAAATCTATAAACTCAGAAACACTGCAGCTGTTAACTAGTGACCAATTTCAACAGGAAGAAGTCATTTGGAAAAAAACCTTACAAATAAAAATTAAAGTGAGTTATAGTAAAAGTGAATAATGGAAATTATCAGTTGTAGAAATTCAACATGAAGGTACTCGTCTCCTTCTCCAAGGACCAGGTCAACATTGGGGGGGGAAAGTATAGTGCAGGGAGAGGAGGAGGACTAAGCAATCCAGACAGGTATCCAGAATGCCCAAAGAAAACACAAAGATAAGCCCCAAATCAGAAAAGGAATGGGTGAAATACTGCAGAATTATTTGGTGCACTGACTTGACAGCAAAAAGTAGAAGACCAGATATCAATTACTACTTGAATATAGAAGACGGGTATGGATTCCTGTCTTTGGATGTCATGCCATTCAAAAACAGACGAAGAATCTTTATTTGGTATGTGCCTTATCTAGATGAAATGTCTAATCAATAACAGCTATCATGACATTTCCACAGAAACAAGTAAACCATTTAGCACAGAAACATTTCTAATTAATGAATCTGCAATGATATGTGTATCTTATACACATATAAGATAGCCACCTTGGGCAGAAATGCCTTTGAATTGCATCATACAAAGGGCAAATTGATTCATACTTCATCAGACATGAGCAGCCAAAGAGAGATAAGATGCAAATTCCACAGAGACTTCTACCAGAGCACAGAAGACACTTAACACCATCTGGAAACAAGTACTTTAGCATCTTAATTGATGATTGTGCCATTAAATATATATCTTGCAAAGTATAAAGATGCAATACATAAATGTAGGTGCTGGGCATACCAAATAGTTCCTGTATAGTGACCCCAAGGAAATTATTCAAATTGGAGGGCAGTTGTACAAATTTCATAAACTCAGCTGTGGTCTTCAAAGGATTTGGGGGAGGGCAGAGTGAACCGTGATTAATGTGCTTCCTCCCACCTTTGATTTGGGACGAAAGTGTTTCAGTTGTAAAAAGTGCTGCCTCCATAACCTACTTTTATCATGCCTCAGATTGAGGTTGCTGCCCTCAGTTTACTGCAGGCAGTTTTAGGGCAGCCATCCTTTCCCTTCCGTCCCCATCTCACTTGTCAAGAGGGGAAAATCCACTGCAGTACTTATCATTGTTCTAAACCTGTGGAAGGTACAAGTATGCGTGTCACTCTGAGCATCCTTCACCTACTCCAATGGGAGTTCCTCCATCAATGGAACAGTTTCCTTTTTTAAAAAAACTCCAGGTTTGCATTAATTTTTAATTTGTGCATTGCCACAGGAATATCAATCACACAATGTCCTGGAAGATTGAGACTAGGAGTTCAGTATCTTCCAAAGAGTCCTGTGTGAGAAGTCTTGGGTCACAATGCCAAACATTACTTTTGAGAGAGAATACCTTAGACCAATGATAGCAAACCTCAAAAGAGCTGACTGACATGAAATGTCCTCAGCAAATGGTTAGTGGAATATTGTGTAATTTTCACATTAGGATATTAGGTATCCCAAAACTAGATCTGAACTCTGATTCTAAACAGGTCCACTTTAAATAACTTTCCTGAAGAACGGGGGCTATGGTATTATGCAGATTTCTGGCAGAAGATTTGAGTGAGTAACTGTGACCACAGAAAAATACATAAACTGCTTGTTTTCATGGGGAAAGGTCTCAGCATCTCTGCCCAGAACATTTGTGCTAGACAAGTAGGATCTACTTGAAGTATATATATGGTCTTAACAATACCCAAGCCAAGTCATATAGATCAAAACCAGCACTTTAAATTGTATCCAGAAGGCTATATTTTTATCTTTTTGAAGCCGAAATGCCAATACATGTAGAAGAGTACAGAGATGACCTTGGAGAAAACATATAGTATTGGTTAGTAAGACATGAGTTTAGCCTGATAAAACCTGATAAGAAAGAAATTCAATATTGCCTCACTTTGACTCTTTTTGATATAAAAGGGAGGGGGAAATGCGTCAGGATTTCAAAATTTTATTTATCATTTATCTATTTTGAATACATTGTTTGAATGTATTAGCTGCTAAACTTCAGTGGACTCTAAGATAATGTTATTTTAACCTATGCCAATTATTTATAGTTAGAGTTCTAGTATTTTTATGATGTTAGTTTCCTGACCTTGCCTACCTTGAAGGACTGACAGCATTCAGGTTCTGTGCAAATAACAACTCTTGCTCACTAATAAATAGGCTGCTGAATTTTTTTGCCAACTTCATTTTAAAAGCAATCTCATGTAGAGAGCACTGCAGCAATTTAGTAACAAGAGTATGAGTCACTGTTGGCAGGGTTATCTCCTACAAAAAGTGCCACAACTGAGTTGAATCTGGCCAGAATCTCTCTTCCCCAACCATGGTCTCTATCTCTTATCTGACTTTTGTCATGAATCTGGAAAGACCTCCTCAGACCATGTACCTTCTTTTTTCAAAGAAGGTGCTACTCCAGTCAGCTAGTCAGATGTTTTTTGGTCAAATAGTCAGCAGTCTTTCTGGGATTCAATTTCAATCTATTTCTTCACACCTGGGCCCTCACAGGATCCAGGCACAAGGTCAACACTTCCATTACATTATGGACTTGAGGCTCAGATGTCAGTCTAGGCATTAGAGTATACTCATGATATTCCATCACAAAGTGACAGAAGAATTCTCCCAGTACGTTCATGTAATTATTCTCTGCCCATACTACCACTTACTAAAAATCACCCACTTAGGAAGGAGCAGAACCAGTGATGGGATTCAGCCAGTTTACACCACTTCGGGAGAACCGGTTGTTAACTTTCTGAGTAGTTTGGCAAACTGGTTGTTGGAAGAAATTATTAGGACAGAAAACTGGTTGTTAAATTACTTGAATCCCACCACTGAGCAGAACACTGCAAAACAGTATCCTTCATTCCCAATCATTACAGCAATCTCAGAAGATAAGAGCAATGGAAGATAATTAGTGCCAACAAGAAGTAAAAAAGGACCAAAAATGTCTCATTGTCCACATCTAGGTCCCAAATAAATCACCCACCAGCACAAACAGATTGGTTCCTGCTGGCTGTCTGGGTATGGAATGAGAAGAATCCACTGATATGGCCAGATCCAGATGATCCACAATCTGTCTCTTCAAGACAGATTATATCTGCCTCATTCAAGGCACATGCACTAACCCCTCTTCAAACAACGAGTGATCATCTCCATTACCATCCAGCCACTGTCCAAGTGATGACTAAATCAGATTGCAAGCCACTCTTCTCCTGGAATGGTCCAAGTGTGAGGGTCACTTAGTTCCCATACCTCAGAACAGATGCTGCTGATGTGATGACCATACATTGTTTGCATTGTATTGCAAACAATGTGATCATGCCTGAAATTGGAGTGACTTGGGGAACAATCACATACCCTTAGAAAGAGGTGAAGAAAAAAATTAGAAGGTTTCATATCAAGATGGAGCAAACTGAAGCTTAATTCACTTAAGAGACTTATAATAGTTCTGAAGAGAAAAGAGGATTCTCTGGTTTATAAAATTAATCTAGCTAGCCATGTGTCTAATGCATCCTCCTGAAAAGCCCTCCTCATCAGTTGGAATACCTGAAAGGACAATTATTCTTTGGCTAGCTCATATCTTTTTAAATAGGGAAAAGTATGATACGGTTGAAGTTGCTCCTTAAAGGAGCCATGCAGGGGTGAAATAAACAGGTTCTGACATGTTCTGTAGAACCAGTAGCGGAAATTGAGTAGTTCGAAGAACTGGCAAATACCACCTTTGGCTGGCCCCAGAGTTGGGTGGGAATGGAGATTTTGCAATATCCTTCCCCTGCCACGCCCACCAAGCCACACCATGCCCATCAAGCTATGCCCACAGAACCAGTAGTAAAAAAATTTTTAAAAAATACCACTGGTGCCATGGCTTCCAACTTGTATGAATTATGAATATCCATGAAGAAAATATGGTGAGGCATCTTTCCTCTTTTGGTCCTGAGGGAACAAAAGCATTTTTTGCAGGGTAAATCAAAGAATAATGCCTTCCTACTTTATCCTGCATGGACTCCTCTGTAAATGCAGAAGGAGACAAAGAGTATCCAATTCCTACTTCTTCCTACACAAACTCATGATATAATTGGAAATGTATTGTGGAATGATGTTCTTCTCAATACAGCCCAATCCCAAGGTGTAATTTTGCCCACTGGAGTAGGTGGGAAATGAAATCATGCCCCTATGCTAGAAATAGTTCTCCAAAGTTCCATATAATATGTGTGTGTGTGCATGGATAAGCTTACACATAGTGCACACCTAATTAGTGATTACTCAGCAGTCAGATGGAATTTCTTAAGCATATCTATCCTGTTGATCTAGCAGAGGATGCCTTTAAAAGTATAGGAATTTTCTCAGGCTGTTTTATTTTTTTAACCAAATAAAATCTGACAAATTTTACCTTATTTGATTTAGTCCACTGTATTCAAGCATTTTTACTGATAGGCAACTTTGAGGAGCAGGATGAATAAGCACAAATAAATGTTGATGTAAATATGCTTATAAAATAACTATTTCTATGGAATGAATTTCCATAGAAATTGATGAATTGCATCATAGGGTATTGTAGAGACTTGATGATGTTCGTCAACTTGATGTTCATCAACCTGTCTTTTAATACGATTTTTTAGAAAACTTGGTGAACTGGTAAAATACAGCCTATTCTCATTTTAGGAACTACCTTGGTTAGCAACTATTTGCAAAGTACTATGGTAAAAAATGGTAGTAAACAGTAGTAAAGTAACCATTTTGCAACCAATGCGGATAATTACATCCAAATTTTTGCACCTGCAACCATATATATTGGAGCAAGAATAGCACTGGCATTGCTACATAAGAGATGGCATAAATGAGATGGCAGCAACCTACAAACTTTATATTGTGTGTGTGTGTGTGTGTAATAGTTCAGTTTTACTAGAACAAACTGCAATTGTAAAATAAGGACAGACTGTAACATACAACTGGAGCAGGATAAATATTGTCCATACTTTGAAAAAGAGAGTAGAACAGATGGTATCAAAAGAAAATCCAAACGGAGCGGATGAGAAGCCCCATATCCCCTGCCGCTGCTCCGGGCTTTGGGAGACCTCTGCTTATGCAGAGCCAGGCGTCAAGAGCAAGCCTGCGAATTTAACAGAATAATCAAAGAAAAGGCGAGCTGGAACCTTAATACTGAATCGCAAGTATTTTACCCTTTTTAAAAAAACTATTTAAGAGAAAAGATGAGAGGAAGGGGGGAAAAAGAATTTTTTAAAATGGCGTCTGCCCTGGCTGGAGAAGGGCTGAAAGTTGCGGATTGAAGAGAGGCTGAAAGGGAAAGTCCTTCCGTTTTCTATTACAAAGTAGCGGAATGAATACCTCTGGCTGTAATTGAAGGCAAAACCTCACTCTCACTCTTGTTTTTTTTCCTTTTTTTCCTGGGGATTTGATATTGATCTTGGTTGGAAACAAGCCTTTTTTTTTTCTCTCTTCTCCACTAAATCTTGTCTGTGTGGGAAATGGCACCGGGACTCACACAGCTAGACAAACAGGTGGGGGGGGGAATCTCCCCCATTAATAAATTACACCAACAAGTTTTAACTCTCCAGTGTCAGAAACCTGATTTTAATATAATAGATTTTCTTCTTGAAGAGATTGTAAGAAGGGATGAGATTGTGAACCAGCAACTCAAAAAATTTAAGCAGGAAATTAAAGAAATTGGTGAACTGGTGAAATCAAAGTTTGACTTTTTGAATCGAAAGATTTTAAAAACAGCTAATGGTTTATCAGACTTTCTGATTCGGGTGGATGCAAAGACTAAATTATTAGAGTCTAAAATGAAGGAAACTGAGGAGAATTTGGATGACATGATTCAAAAAATTAAAAAGGATTTGGCAAACATTCAGGATAACAGCTCAGAAGACAAACCTAAAATGGAGGTTGACCAAAAGACTGGCAATGAAGAAAATGTGCAACAGAGGATTGAAAGAGAAGTCTTAATGATTCAATATAATTTTACAGAATATGCAATTAGACTGAGAGGTTTGCAGGAAAATAATAGAGATGACTTAAGGAAAATATCTTCTGAAATTCTGGCTGGGATTTTAAAGGTTCAACCTGATGAAGTGTATTGCAGGATTGATAGAATTTACAGAATAAACTCCTGGTTGGCAAAGCAAAGGCAATTGCCTAGAGATGTGGTGATCTATTTTACAGATAAAGAAATTAGGAATAATATTGTGCAGAACTCTTTTAATTCTACTTTGCAATTTTATGGAAGAAAGATTTGGATTTTTAAGGAGCTCCCAACTAAGATGTTAATGGAGAGGAAGAAATTTGGCTTTCTAGTGACTGAGTTAAAAAAAAGAAATATCCTATTTAGGTGGAATGCCCCAGTTGGTTTAATATTGAGACACCAAGGAGTAAGATATCAACTGAACACTGTTGAAAAAGCGGAAGAATTTTATCAAAAAATTTTAAAAATGAATTTAACATCTTTAGGCATAATACAGGATAAGCAAAAGGAGTTGGAAACAAAAAGAAAATACCAAATTACAGAGGCTGTGGTGGATAAGTTGTCTTTGGACTCTCTGGATACCCCAGCTGGACTGTCTATAAATAAGAGAGCAGTGTCATCCGACTCCAATGTGAGGAACCTTCAAGTCACAGACAAGTGCGCAAATCAATCAGTTGATATACAAGTGATGGAGAAGAAAGATGAGATGATAAAACTAACCCAACAAGATCAATTCACAAAGCAGGATGAAAATCGATCAGCCGATACACAAGTGGTAGGTACGAAACGAGGATGGAAATTCAACCCGCAAAAGAAAAAGAAAAGAAATAGATCTCATAGAAACAGCAATTTCTAAACCAAGCAACAGTGAAGCCAGGGACTTTAAAAAATGAATGAACATCTGAAAAGATAGTGGAGGCGATCAATTGTTTATACTATCCTGAGGATTGTGGCAGATCTCTGTAATGCCATGATTTTGGGATGTGAAAAGAGCCTTACCTTGTTGGATTTGAATTATCTACTTTGGATTTCTTTTACTGGTGAATATATTATGATTATTTTGAGTTACAAGGCAAGAGAGTCACGCTGGGGCATGCAGAAGATCTGGTTGTTACCCATTAGGATGATGGGAATCAACAATCCTGATGAATACCACAACTATAACTATATGGTTATAATTATAATGTCACTCGGGTGGTTGTTTTTACTTTTATATATACACGAGGATATCTACTACTGATGGGGGCAGAAGATGATTGAAGATTTTGAACAAACTGTTGCACCAGCATGTTATTTTACCTTATTATGGGTGATGGATTTAACGATCCAGTGGAAAGACATCAAAGAAGATATTATATGGATTATAAATTTAAAGTTATTGTCTTTTTTTTAAAAAAAAAATGGAATGCATATATAGATATGTGTATATTTTAGTAAAGTGGGCAGTGGGTTATATTTAGAATGGTATTGCATGATTTTGTAGGAATTGAAGGGTTGAAATAGGTTAGTTTACTGATTGATTAGTCTAAGAAAAAGGATCTTTAAGTCATATATTTAGGGGAGTGGAGGAATTGGATAGAACTGAATAAATGTTAAATTTGGATGTAGGGAGAAGGCCGCTTTAAAATGTTATATTAATATACATAAAAGATTAAATGTTAAATTGTAATAATACATTATAAATTTAGGGGAGGAGAAAAAGGGCAGATTATCGTTAAAATGGGAGTTATAAGAATAATATGCTAAGGGTCAGTATTCTGAGGAGGGAGTAAGGGAAAGGAAAGATATTATGTATGTAATTAGTTATGAAATAGCCTATTGTTGTGAAGAAGTCATGGGGGGGATGGGTGGTGAGGGGGGGTTAGGGAAGAGGGGGGGGGAAAAGGGGGAAAAACTTGTATTTGAAAACTTTTTCAATAAAAAAAAAAAGAAAAGAAAATCCAAAGAGCTGTAGATTGGCCAGTCTGCCATTATTATCTGGGATGATTCCAGAGCAGATCATAAAATTATTCAGAGTGTGATACTATTCAGTAATAACCAGGAATCAGCATAGATTTGTTAAAGATAACTCTTTCTACATTAGCCTTATCTTTTTTTTTTTTCATTAGGTAATTTCCTTAGCAGATTTTGGAAATGCTGTAGTCTTTGATGATTTCAGCAAACCATTTACAAAGTACTTCCAAATAATCTCATTAACAAGTTAGTTAAGTGTATGCCAGATAGTATAAATCAAGGGGATACATGACTGATTCAAAAATGTTACTAAAGGAGTGCTCATCAACAGTTCATCAAAGAAACTATTATCGACAGAAAGATTTTTTGAAAATAATAATTTTCTTTTATTTTGCATTGGTTAGATTCCAGATGAATTATTGTGTACAGCTCTAGATATTACATTAAAAAGGATTCAAACTAACTGGAACAGATGCAGAAAAGGGCAACGGGTAATTTTGAGGCTAAAAATAAGTCCTATGAAAACAGATTGAAGGATACCTGAAATATTTAGTCTTGAAGTGAGATGACTGAGAAGTTGATATGATTCTTGAAATGTTGTTTAAACCAATCACTGGAGAAAACAATTATATTTGGAATAGTTAGCAGCAAAAGGAAACCAGGCTGTCAAAGAACAAGGTAACTGGACACCATCAAAGCTGACACCAGCCAGAGCATAGAAAAATTCAAAGAAGTAATGCAAGATTGGAAGGTGTGGAGAGACCTGGCCCCTAGAATCACCAAGAGTCGGATATGACTGAATGGATAACACCATTAATAAAATTCCTTATACCACCAGGCTTGAAATATTAGGCCTGGATAATCTTGAACTACACCGTCTATGTTCCGATCTAAGCTTAGTACACAAGATTATCTACCATAACGTCCTACCTATTAATGACTACTTTAACTTCAACCGCAATAACACAAGGGCTATCAATAGATACAAACTAAATGTAATCCGCTCTAACCTTGATTGCAGAAAATACGACTTCAGCAATAGAGTAGTAAATGTCTGGAACACTCTACCTGATCCTGTTGTTAGTTTCTCTAACCCCCATACCTTTTACCTTAAACTGTCTACCGTGAACCTTACACATTTCTTAAAAGGTCCCTAAGGGGGCATGCATAAGTACACGAGCATGCCTACCGTCCCTGTCCCACTGTCCTCATTTATATGTACTCATTTTATGTGCTTATGGCTATGTTTTGCTTATTTATATCCATTTATTTGTGCCATTTTTTCATGTGTCCATGTCTATGTCTATACTGATACTTGTTTTCTTGTACTTGTTGACAAACAAACAAACAAATAAGTAAATAAATCTTTATGTCAAACCAAATGAGAGGAGGACCCATTCTTTATCATTCCAGGATGCAAGAATAATGGCTTAAATTATAGGAAGGCAGATTCTAAGTTAGAAAAAGAAAACTTCCTAATAGTAATAGTAGTTTGGCAGCCAGAGTGGACTCCCTATCCCAATGGAGATGGTCAAGTGGAGGCTAGATACCAGGCAGCCATCTATTTGGGATATATAATTTGGATTTCTGCACTGACCAGTGGCTGGGCATAATGGCTTAGTGGTACCTTCCAGTTCTGCTATTCTTTCTCTCTTGTAGCTAGTGATACCTATTTTGTCGTTACACAAACTAGAAATGGAAATTTAATTTCCAAGATCATTAAATGCTAGGGATATTAAGCATAGACAAAATTAAGTGATGAATAATTTAGATTATGAATCTCCTGGCTTAATCATAAGGTTCATTTCTAGAAATATTCATGAGGAAGGGAGAAATCTATATCTGGTTAAATTTCAGACCTGCTAATTTATTTTTCTCTTCACTTAATTTTTAAAAATTTTCTTAAGTAAAAAAGCCACCTACTGTGAAGCGGATAGGCTTCAAAGAATGGCTGTAAGCTAGATTTTATGCCTGTTTTCATAATTATTTTTAATTGTGATCATCTTCAAGTAAAATCTGTGCTATTTCCTTGTTTCATCCAGAAGTTAATACCTGACTTTCTTAATAACACTACCAAAGACAAAACATATGATCCAATTTCACTGAAGAAGCAGTGTAGCATCTCATGCCTCTGAATGGAATATAATACAACTCTCATTTCTCTCATTCACTTACTTCTGATATTTATTTCATGTGCTATCCCTAAATGCCATTTTTCTTCCATTATCATTACAGATGTTGGCTTCGACTTGATACCTATTTCATTTGGAGTTTTATAGGACCTGCAACTTTGATCATTATGGTAAGAATTCTTAACTAGCTCTGCTGTTTTCTGGAAATGCATCTTTAGGATCTTGCATGTCTTGCATCAAATGTAACTTAATTGGGAAAGGATGATGTCAGAAACCTGTCAATGGTATTTTCCACTATGGATGAACATTATAAAAATGTTTTGTTTTAAATCCCTGAAGATATTGTCACTGAATAGGAAGAAGCAGACTTGGCCATATAACCATAGCTCAAAGAGAGCAGAGAAGTGAGCCTTTGCAGGGGTATATCTAGTATACCAGTTAGGCCCTTTGCCAGATTGTGTGGTCCTTCAGATAGTCATTCATGCCCTGGTCACTTCACAATTGGATTACTATAAGCATGGGGTTACCTCGGAGGCCACTCAAAGCTACAGCTGGTACAGAATGTGGAGTTACAAACGGTGATGGTCACATGACCCCACTGCTTTGGGAACTGCACTGTTACCAGTTGGCTTCTGGGTGCAATTCAAGATGCTGATTATGACTTTTAAAGCTCTTCAGGGCCTTGGACCTATGTCTCTGAGGGACCACTCATCTCCAATTGTGTGTGACCCTCTGTTCCATCTGATACAATCAAGGAAGATAGATGTGCTCAGGCCTAATTGATTAAGCAATTTCATCTTATGAGATCCAGGATGTCTCTTCTCAGTTGCACCATCTGCCCACTAGCTCAACATCCCCACCACCACAGAGGTTCATATGTCTTCTACCTTTAGGATCTTCAGCTCAAAACCTAGTTGTTTTTCCAGGTCTTCACTCAAAGTGGCCCCTTTAGTTAAGTTTGGTTTTTATAGATGGTTGTATTTTTCTTCCAGTCAGCTGCAAGTTCTTGTTATATGTATTGTTTTTTTCTTTTTTCTTTGTAAAAGTTAAGGAGTTGAGTAGCCTCAAAATTGCATAATAAATGAGTAAATATGCATATTCCCTTAAAAGACCATTTTTCTGAAAAACTTTTCAGGAATATTCATTCTTATATTTTTCAGTTAAAGTTAAAACCAGAGGGGACTTTTTGAGAACTCACACTAATTTGTGTGAAAATAAATATCTGGTAGATTTCTTCAGGATTAAGTGCTGTACCTGTATTTTTTTTACAGGTGTTTTCCTTGTAAGAAAATGATTCAGTGCAAAACTATCAACATTTTTCCACAAGTGTTTTTTACCCCCATGCCATTCACTTTTTCTGTTTCCTAGACAAGATAATGCAAAGACAGACTGATAGATAGACTAAACTGATTGGCTTCTTGGGCTACTTTATTTACTGTGTATTATTTGAGAGCAGTTAAACTCTACAATGCATCATTCCAGCCAGCATGTCATAATATTTGTGAATTTTGAAGGTAGAACAAAATCTGAAATAGAAGAGAATTTAAGATTTTAAATGGCAAGTCACATTCCAGATACAATTTATGTAGCCATATACAGGCAAATCAGCAAGATCTATATTTATATAGCTTTAACTTTTTCACTAGTTAATTGTGTAGTGAAATTTTTAGAAAATCAAGAGGCTCAATGGAGTATTGTCCCCTAAAGGCTCATATCTCATGAATGTCTTTCTTTTTAAGCGAGGGAAGACATTGAGTAAATTCACTCAGTTGCCTCCTCTGATTCACTTGGATTCTTAGTGTCTTTATCCAGAGAAGATTTGCTGCTCACAAAATCACGGCAGTGAGCTTTGAGAAAATATAGAAAGCCCCTCTGAGTGCAATCACATTGAAATCATTTTTACATAATTCAGTGTAAGATTATGATATAACTATGGTGCCCTCAAAATTGGAAAAGGTATAAGAATTTGTGCCTCCCTTTAAAAGGATCAAAGTATTTTGGAGAATTTTTGTTTTGTAAAAACTCTTTTTTTAAAAAAAAAGTTACCTTGAAAATTTCTACTTGAGTAGATGTGCTAAATCTGGTTTGTTCTGAGTTAAAGATGACATTTTTAAATCCAGGATCTTAATGATTTACACCAAATTAGTGGTTGAATATGTTGAAATTGCCTGGTTTTCATAATGTTTCAGGACATTTATAGAAACAAAGCTCTTGTAATATAAGGGGGATATCTCTATCTTGTCTATTGAAATCTACTTTGTATTTTTCTATCTATTTTTATGGTACTGCTTTTTATTTTCAGTGTCCTACATACAGAATTACTTCATTCTGTCATTGTTCAATCTTACAGAGTCTTATATATCAATCCTAGAATTGCTTGAAGAATAAGGATAAACACCCTCCAGAGACTCAGTTACCCGATGTGTCATGTTTCTCTTTTACTATTAGAAAAACCATTAAAACAAGTTTATTGTGGTTGGCATAGTTTTGTGAGTTTTATTTACTACTTTTCTATGAAAAGCTTTCTGTTGCCCATGCAAACTAATAAAGTCCATTGGACTTTATCTGCTTTGGATAATGCAAAGGCATAGTCAAGTCTATTTCTTATTGAGTACATATCAATTTATTCCTCATCAGGCTTGGAGGAGGAAGGTCACAGGACAAGAATTCATCCATATAAAATGAATAATTATTGAAATATACTGCTAGAAAAAAAGTTCCTAATCTTCAGGGGGACATCTACTCTTTAGAACATAGATTCACTTTACTGTGTGGTATGGACAAGTAATTCAGTCCTGAGCATCTCTCTCTGCTTTTATTATAGTCCATAAATAGTTGTAGCAGGTCAAAGAACACTAGATTCATCCTTTTTCTTCTTCTTATAACTTGCCATTTTATTTTATTTATTTGATTTTATTTCAGCTTAATGTAATCTTCCTTGGAATTGCCCTTTATAAAATGTTTCATCATACTGCCATTCTGAAACCTGAATCAGGGTGTCTCGACAATATCAAGTAAGTAAATCCTTCCCCTTTTTTTATTGTTTCCAGCTGAACTACACAATGGAATACCAAACTAAGCCTCTTGTGTCCTCACACTGTACTTATGTCCTGAGTGAAATTAAGGGTGTCGGGGAGAACTAAATGCAGAGACAACTAAATAACTAAACTAACTGCAGCCAATGTGTTGTGGATTTAAACCATCCCATTAGTGTCCATATTTTATTATTCAATTTTTTACACTAATGTCTTGCTTTGGAGTGAAGGGCAGGTAAGTGATATTCAGGCATAGCAAGCACATTGGATTTTCTTTTTCATGAAGTCATGGTGAGGGTCAGTAATCTTTCCAAATAATGGACATAGGTGTCAAAATAATAAGAAAAAATAGCAAAAATATCACAAACCTGAGAAATTTGCTGACATTTTAGCAATGTCTTTCTCAACTTTTTGTGCAAGAATTCAGAAATCTTGCAAGACTTTAGTCATGGAATTATAGTTTGGCAGTTATATGGCTGCCATTTAAGGTAACAATATAATTTGTACTGAATGTTGAAGCAATGAATGCAGAAGCAGGAAATAATTTTATATTGTTAATTTATTTCATATTGCTTGCAATATTTTGAATGCATAGATGGATTTTTTTCCCCCTTGATTCAGTGTTAGCAAGAGTAATGTCTGGCCCACTTTTCTATGGTGAAATATATTGAATGTCTGTTTCTACTTCTCTGTTGGTCTGATTATATGGCCCTTGGATGTTTATGTTTAAATAAACCAAAACAGAAACAAATCATGAGCACAGTTTTAAAAATGAATAATTTGAATAACACCTTCTTGGATTAAACAAAATTGGCAAACAGATTTTTTAAAAAATATTAGAGAAAAGTTGGGCCCATTATTTAAAAATATTATTAAAACTACTATTCAGAAAGACATTACACAAACTGTATCAGAAAGATTATCAAAGATTATTACCCAAAAAAAACCTGCTTGCCTTTCATGAAGAGATTTACCACCTTTGCAGCATCTTTCCTCTGACACTTACAAATACTTTCCAAAATTACATTTAGAAGAAAAAGCAAGGAACGGGTATTTCAGACCTTTAGCTACTCTTAATCCTGTAAAGTGGTCATTTCTTCTCCTCATGTAGACCACTATCTTATTGTCAAATGCTCTTGCAGATTACTTTTTGCATGCACACACACACACACACAAAAGAATACATGCCTCTGTATATATATAAAGACCTGGTGACTTCTTTCAGCAGCACAACAGATACTACTTCTATCTTTCCCCCCCTCTTACAGTGATTATTTGGACACATAAATGTCAAGTGATTACTGTTGAAAGAAAGAAGATGGAAAATTGTTGAAAGCACGTACTGAAGCTGTTTTTGAAAAAAAAAATGTTTAAAATGGCGAAATAGATTGAAAAGGCAATTGATGGTCTGTATTTGCTATTTGAAGAGAAATTGCTCAGCCTATGGAAGGATTTCTCTTTTAAAAGCAACAGAAAAAGAATCAATCCATCAGTCTTGTCAGTGAGCATATACAAACCTCTGTCCTGTGTCTTCATTTGTGTGTGTGTGTGTGGTGGGGGAAGGTGAAAAGAAGTGTTTGAAGAGAACTTCAAGAGGACAGCTGATCTATCATACTTTTCAAGACCTCAATGAGTCTGTGGCCCTTAAATTGGGATCTATTGTCTTAAAGCTTCATTGAGTTGTATAATAATCTCTTAGCTTGATTTTTTTTGTGCTAACTTCCTTGATGCTCATCTGGGAAAAAAATCTATCTATCTAATCTATTTCCCTTTTCAGCATTCCTAAGATTTCCAGAATTACAAAATAAGTTTAGTGATACTCTTAATGACAAGAATTTAATAAGAATAGTTTTCTAAGTAGATATGTAGATGCATATGAACAAATCATAGACAATTTGATGCCTTATCCCTATATCAGGGGTGAAATGCTCCCAGTTCAGACCGGATCGCCCGATCCAGTAGCAATAATGGTGGGTGGTTCGGAGACCTGGTAGCAAAAATCCCTGCCCACCCACCCACCCCCATGCCCAGCTGAGCTGCGCAATCATCAGAGGCTTTTTTTTTAACTATTAAAAGCATAAAAGTTTTTTTTAAAAGCCTCTGATGATTGTGCGGCTCAGCTGGGATCGTCATAGCCTTTTAAAAGCATTTTTTACAACCTCTTTGCCAAAGAGGTAGAAAAAATGCTTTTAAAAGTAAAAAAAAAAAAAAGTTGGCCATGCCCACCCAGTCACATTACCTCCCCACCAAGCCACACCCACAGAACAATAAAGTAGCAATAAATTTTACATTTCACCACTGCCCTATATCACATACAATCACTGACAGAGAGATCTTATAAGATTTGGGGAGCAAGTTGGTGACCCTCTTCTGGAATGTGCTCTGGTTTCTTATCTGCTGGGGAAGAGAGAGAGAAATGGGAGCATGCCATGGCAGACTTCCCACCCTGGTTGTCCTGTCACCTTACTTGAAGGTCAAGAGGCATCCTCTTGGTATTACTGCTGATCCATAATCATGGGTCATCATGGTTAATAATTACTGTAAGCACCTTCCAGTTTCTAGTGATTATAAAACAACACTGCTGCAATTAGAATATTCTGTTTGTAATCCCCTCCTGGAAAATCCTCAATCTCATAATGATCACTACTTCTAAAAACTAATGTATAGATTAAAAGTTCAAAAAAATGTCAGCCATAATTATCAGAGGCAGAAAAATCTTTTTTCCAAATAAGACTGTAAGATGAAAGAGGGAAGATAGATTTATAAAATTATGCGCAGTGTCAGATAAATTACATCCATTTCTGTCTGTTATCCAATGAAGTTGATTTGTACCAAAAAAAAATCTTAGTGCAATGCAATGCCTTGCAGCCAAAAGAGTCAAAAAGAGCTTAAGAACACACTGGTTGCAAATGTAGCCATTAGAACATAGAATAATAGAGTGGGAAGAGACCTTGGAGGTCTTCTAATCTAATCCAACCCCCTGCTCAAGCAGGAAACCCTATGCCATTTCAGACAAACAGTTGTCTAGTCTATTTTTGAAAACCTCCATTGATGGAGCACCCACATCTTCTGAAGGAAAGCTATTCCATTGGTTGATTCCTCTAACTGTTAGGATTTTTCTCTTTAATTCTAGGTTGCTTTTTTCCATGGTTAGTTTCCATCCATTGTTTCTTGTCTTGCCTTGTGTTGCCAATCCATTAAAGCAGCTGTATCTTTTCTCAGCATCACATTGCTGCCCTCCACAGCTGCTTTATGATCACAGGAAACAACTTATTTGGTTGAAGGAATTGCAGAGAAGTGCTGTATTCGCAGCTTTGAATAGTCCAAAATACCTTTTTGCCTTGAAATTCAAAGTATTCCACAGATGCATAATTTACATAACTTGCTTTTCCCAGAAAGCATTACTAGATTAAGTCTGTAAAAATAATTGGTTTAAACCTGGAAAATAAGAATACCAACCATCACCACTGTTGTTGTTATTTGTCACATTATCTGTTACATTCAGTATCTCAAGTAATTAGCTGAAAATTGTGAGAAGGCTAGATTTTAGATCACATTGGTTAATCTAAAGCAAAGTTTTTTTCCCACATGCTCTGAATTTTAGTTTAGCTGACAAATGTTGACACAACTGGTAGATCTGCTGTAATTAAAAAGAAGAAGAAATTGAATGCACATGTTTCTTCAGATTGCTCTTTATGGTAGATGGGGATACATATCTACTTAGAACATTCAACTTAGCTTGTTGTACAGAATAAAGTTTCTGTATTACTTTTTCTTCAGCTAGACTAATCAGATAGAGAAGCTGTGTTCAACTATTATTCACAGAGATACATTTCCAGTGAAATATTCTTGAGAATCTGAGAATGAAACAAAAAGAAATAAAAGCTTCTCTACCGATACTGTCTTAAGAAGTTAAGATAAGTACACACAACTCTGCAGTCAGAAAAAGAACTTGCTGTATATTTGCAGCAAGTACAAAATTATAGCCGTGCTTTGTGGAACAAGTAAAGAGAACTTGGAACATATGGAAGTGGCCATATTTCAGCTCTTAAGAAAAGATGATGTGATTATATCAAATCAGTTCTGTGCAGTTGGAATTCAGACATAACTTTTAGATCCTTACAAAGGAAAAGGCACTGGTTCCCGAGACAAAGCATAGGAAACTATGCTGAACAGGTGGCTAGAAATGAACAGAGTGGATTCAACTGTACCTTCAAGAAGACGAAAAGAGTTGTAAGAGTTGGTGACTTGCTACTATGAGAAAAAGAAACTAGAAATAATATATATTGGCCAGATCTGCTGGCTTTGTCTGTGTTCTGTTTCCCAGAAGGGAAACAGATTCATCAAGTAGACCTTTCAATGAATCTATGGAGTTTCTCAGTCATCCAGGTCATGGTTGTCACAAAGGTGCTTTTTTCAAAAAGCAACTGGGTTTTTCTCTGTTTTTTTCTTGAAGACATTTCATCCAAGAAGCATCCTCAGTTCTGCCTGAATGCTGGGGAATGGAAACAATTATATTCCATGTAGTCATCTGGTTGTTAGCACTTTGAAGGTCATGGTAAAAGAGGCCATCTATGTTTATTTTATTTTATTTATTTTATTTTGAATTTGTATACCGCCCTTCTCCCCGAGGACTCAGGGCGGTGAACAGCCAAGTAAAAACATCAAGTACAAATATTAAAATACAGTTAAAAATATACATATATAAATTTGGCCCTGTTAATTAAAAACAATAAACAAAACACTTAAAAACACTTACAAAAATTAGGCCAGCCCGGCTTGCTGGAAAAGGAAGGTTTTAAGGGCACGGCGGAAGGCACTGAGGTCTTGGATTCTTCTTATCTCTGGAGGCAGTTGATTCCAGAGGGTAGGTGCCCCCACAGAGAAGGCCCTCCCCCTGGGGGTCACCAGTCTACACTGTTTGGCTGATGGCACCCCGAGGAGGCCCTCTCCGTGGGAGCGCACGGGTCGATGGGAGGTCGTCGGTGGCAGCAGTTAATATTGAACAGTCCTCTCTCAACAGAGGCAGAGGGATACAACACTACTTATCTCCTGTTTACAACACAGTCCTTTCAGCACTTCCAAAAAGATTCCACACCCATTTGTACTCTGATTCAGGTGACTTTGAGGACATAGATAAACCCCCAGCATTCAGGCAGAACTGAGGATGTTTTTTGGATGAGAAGTGAAACATCTTCAAGAAAAAACAAAGTCTAGATACGTTTTGAAAAGAGCACCTTTGGGATTGAGTCACAAGGTAGTAGACTCAGTAATTACCCCAATTTCCCTTGGGAGACAAGAGCTGCAAAACACAGTCATTTTAGGACATTCCTGACATTGTTTTACTTCAAAAGGATAGAGGAAAGTATGTGAGGTTTAACTATTCTTGACTCAACTGTAATTAATTTAGTTAAATGTGACCATTTAATATTGTAATTTTTGGTCAACTAAAGCTCAGCATAATCATATGTGTAGATTAGATTTATAAAAGGCCAATTTTAATAAATCTATAGTCATGATTAACAGGGTAGATTGTAAAAATTACTAATAAGGAGCTGAAAATGGGTAAAATTTCCTAAATAGGTCATTTTAAAAGCAGAATTGCAAACAATTCCATGGTGCCCAATGCCCTGCTCATAAAAGGAATGCAAATTAAATCATCCCTGAAACGAATTTGCAACTTTATTGGTTAATTAGTTCTACTGTCAAACTTCAGTTAGAACATTTTTTGAAAATCCAAACTTCTGTATGATCTCTTTCCAGATATCTGCGTGGTATTGATATAGCCTCCCAACCCATGAACATTTTTCTCAAAGCTATCTATTCCTATCTCTTGCAATTGCTTTTTATAAATTTGATTTCTGCCCCAGTTTCTTAGAATTTTTCTTAGAATTGGACACAGCGCTTGAGGTGAGGCCTGACCAAAGTAGAATAAAGTGAAACAATTACTTCCTGTGATTTGAAAAACTATACTTTTCTTGATGCAGTCTAAAATGAGTTTAACATTTTTGCAGCCACATCACACTGCTGACACATATTCAGTTAGTAATCAACTACTATTCCAAGATCTTTTTCACAAGTACTTTTCCTTAATGAGATATCACTCAGACTATATCGGTACGTTTGATTTCTGTTTCCTAAATGCATAACTTTGCATTTGTTAAATTTCATCCTTTTAAATTTTCATCACCTTCTTCTGAATTCCTCTCTTCTAAGATATTAGTTATTCCTCTCAATTTTGAAACAACTACAAATTTGATAAGTCTTCTATATCATGGTTATGATGATATAACAATTTAGATTGAACATATTATTTTACATATTGAAATGTTGACAAGTGCAGGGCCCAGGATTTAAGTGTATAGTCAGTATTAACTACAGTTTGACAGTGAACTACTGATTAGCTATTTACAGTGATCTTTTTCCTGTATCTGGGGGTGCTGTATCTGATCTCATTGTCTCTTTTCTCCTACTCTGGGTGAACAGAGTAAATACAGTAGCTATTGTGAATGAACTTCATGAGTTCTTGAGTATTTTGTGGGTCCATACTTTGAGTATGAGAAATGCTTGTATATATACACTTGGATGATGCCCAAAGATTCCACATTCTGTTAAGGCAGAATCTCCTAAACTGTGAGATGTACCTCTCTTGTAGAGTCCAGAGGAGATTTGAAGAACATTTTAGTTGCGTAGGTAAAATAAATCTACCTTTCCCAAAGTTTCATTGTATCATTTTCATTGTTCATTTGTGTTCATTTTGGTGTTTACATATTTAGGGGAAGTGTGTACTTTAAGATTATACTAAAGGGAGGTGCAAAAGATTTAGGAACCCTGTTTTAAGGCAAACAGAAACTCTATCCTTCCATCCCCAAGAACAGTAGTTTTGAAATTATTTAAAGAAACTCTTCTAATTACCTTTCAGGTTTTGTGACTGTGTGTTTATGTGTGTAAATATGTCAGAGAGATGTATTCAAATCCTTTTATATAGCTTGCGGGCAATATGTAAAAGGTTTCACTCACCTGACTCATTCAAACTTCATATTTCTTGGCCATCATTGGTGGGTAATATTACTAATTTCTTAAGTAATGTACTTCTGGGAAAGCAGTGCAGCTTACTATGCTCAGACTTCATGCAACAATAAAACTAAGAAGTCCCAAGTCTATAAAACAAACTAGAACAAAAAAGGTCCTTTGGCTAAAAATATAGTATTGTCAGTCAAACTTCAAAGACATTGAAGTATCATACAGAAAAGATATAATAGCTCACCAAGCAAAATTCTTAACACTTGGATTATTGTGATCGGTCTTTAATGGTAAGTATCAAAATGTACTGTCCAAGTGATTACTCAGTAAGTGTGATTCTTTTTTAAAACTTTGGGTAATAATGCTTCAAATGGCAACACAATTGACAATTCTAGAAGCCAAATAATGAATTGAGACTTTTGCATCATTTCAAGGGCTACACCACTTATAACTCATTATAATAATTAAGCAGGGAAATTAGTAAAGCAAGAACTACTGAAGCTAAACTCCGTTCAGAAATAGCTGCTTTTAGCTGCTATTTCAACAACTGAAGTTGGTGAAACATACCCCAAGAGCTGTTAAGATCCAATATAGAAAAAAGTGCTTCAGATCAGACATGGCCATAGATTTTTCAGTTTAACCATTATGGAGGTCCTTCATCTTTCTTTGGTTTAGTTACATTTAAAAGTGTGGAAGTTGTTTTGGTGGGTAATACAATGTCAGCAAAGAACTTTAAAGAATCTTACAGTCGACAATAGATTTAAGCAAATCTGCTCATCATTTCTGACAGTTTTTCTTAAAAGATTGTGATGTTTCTCTGCACAAAAGTTATACTTTTAAGAATGATTGAATTGGTGTGTTTAAAATGTTTGTATTTTTCCTTGAGATCACATATGTATTCATACACATAATATATAGACATGGAACTGTTTTGTTTGTTTCTGTTTTTATTTGTCTTCCTTTTTAATTCTTCAGGTTTTTTGTCTTAATGTTTCTCTGTGCAGTTTGTTTTTAAATTAGGGAGTTATAATAAATTGTGAATTCATTTCCTTTTGAACTAGCAATTTTTCAGACAGACAGAAGCAATTTATTTATTTACTTATTCAATTTCTATAGACACCCATCTCAGCAAACAAGTCTGAGTTACTCACAATTGATATGTACCATAATCAAACCAGTATACTATTAAAAATAGATACACCATATCAGTGTAGTGGTTAAGGAGTTGGACTAGGAGTAGGGAGATTCTAGTCCAGCCTCAGCCATGGAAGCTGGCTAAATTACTTTATGCCAGTCTATCTTCTTCAGTCAATCCTGCTTTACAGAGATATTATGTGGGAAATAATAGGATACAACACAATATACAGCACCTTAAATTCCTGTAGAAAACATGAGAAATAAATCTAATAAATGAATAATAAATTTAACAAACAACTGAAAGAGAAGAAAATGCTTCTGATTTTTTAACTCAGAAATCTCATCTATTCCTTCTAATACCTCAATTTCACTAATTGATAATGATGAGAGGCATCCCAGTAAAACAATTCAGAAATTATAATAGGTATCATCATTCAGAATTCTCAACAGTAAGTGTCTGATTATTAGACACTGGAACAGCTTTCCTCTAGAAGTTATGGGTGCTCCATCTCTGGAGGTTTCCAAGAAGAAATTGAACAAACATTTGTCCTGAATGGTATAGAGTCTCCTGTTCAAGCAGGGGTTGGACTAGAAGATCTCCAAGGTCCCTTCCAACTCTGTTATTCTATGTTGTATAATTACTTTTAGCATCATCAGTGTAGTGTAATTTGTACTCTTATTTAAGAGAGCTGATGGAGAAACAGGTTCAGCAAAAAAAAAAAAACCCTCAAAATGTTTGGAATAATACATTGATCATGGCATAAATGTTTATAGAGATTTTTGTTCCACTTATACAGATGCAGAGTATTAACTTAAGATAGGAACTTACACACATATAGCTTGTTGGGGGTTGGGAAAATGATGTTCCATGTAACTGATGAAGTGTACTATAGTTAATATCATTCTTTGTCAGTTTTCCTGTCACAGATTACATACCTCCCTGCTGTAAAGACACCTATACTTCCAGAAAATATCTATTCAGCAGTAATAGATATGAGAAGGAAAACAAGATTTTTGAACTACATCATCCTTTATTCAAAAATTCATGCAGATCATAATTTTCATGTTATATTTTTAAAAAGAAATTGTCATGCGTGGTTATTTTCATATTATAGTATGTTTGTTTCTGAAATGACTAATTTCAAAAGCAGGACATGAAAATCAATGTTTAGGCAGAAAGAGTACAGCTGCAAACAATATTGCTTTTTGTTAAAGGCTGTAGAAATGTACTGTTAATTAAACAACATTGGTGATTTTTCCTTGGTTGTTCACATTTTTGATAGGCTACCAAAGCATTATCTTTTAATGGCACTAAAAAAATGGTTAGTTTTCAACCTGGTTGTCCAATTGTTTCTCTAGCTTTCTATGATTGAATTGGAGATGATCTTGTTTGATTGCTTACCTACATGGTACCTTTTTGTCATTATATTCTAATGCTGACATTCTTGTCTTTATGTCTATGCATTCTTCAGCTTTGAGGATAACAGACCCTTCATCAAGTAAGAATGACCTGAATGACTGATAAATTCTATTTATCAGTGTGTTCTCATAAACTGGCTGTCAGATCAGTATTTAAAAATCATTACAGCTTCTGTCATTCACTTTTGAGAGAGGCAGAAGAGCAAACTGTGAGGGAAAAACTGTAAGGCCTAAAGTTTTATGCTGTATCTATCTTGATTGGCAATTACTTGGACATCTTATTCAATACTATTTATTATAGCTTTGAGATACCTTCTCCATTATATCCAGGACATTTATTGTGTTTTAGTTTATACTGGCTGATGCAGGTGATTGGCGGGTTTCTTTTTAAATGCAGGAGTCCGAATGCTCTTTATTTAATGTGAAAAAAGGATCCTAAACTGACAACTTAAAGATACACAGAAATAAATAATTAATCAAAAGTATTTTATTTATTTATTTATTTATTTATTTAATTTGTATACCGCCCTTCTCCCAGAGGGACGATTTAAATCTCTTATTTACATTTTTGAAAAAAGAAGACTAATAATACCCCTGTGGTTAGAACAGCTGAATGTTAAGAGACACAGCAAAATATGAATTATGGGCCTTAGATAATGCACCGCACTACGACCCCAAATCCTGCAATCAGTGGTATTATCTTTGCAAGTGCTGCTACTTTACAGTGGACTTTCAGTTTGTTCTTCTGGTGAAGAGTCATTTATGTTCATTTATTTTGTCTCATTCTCTTCATTGTCATTCTTTTACAAAATTATGAGATGCAATCTATTACACTGGGTTGTGATTACTGTATAGAGTCCAAATCTTAATTATGTATAATTATTAGCCAGTGTTAAAATATACCAGTTTATAACAAAATATTATCAGCTGCACCTTTTACATGCATCAGTTTTACAAACAGACACACAACATGGAGAAAATCTTTAATAATGTACTTCCTGCTTGATGTACATCTATTAGTGATTTGATTATACACTTCCTAAATCAATCATCTGTCCCTCCTGCATTTAACAAAAGATTAAGAGGAATATTTTCTACTATATGTTTTTAGGAACAATAGCAGCCTCAAAGGAAAAAAAAAACCATTTAAAAGAGTTGTTGAATAATTGTAGTGCTTTTTGGTAGGGGATGAGATGAATAAGCTATTAGAAGTTCTCGTGGGTCTTAATACCTACAGCAGATTTTCCTCTTTGCGGGTGGTTGCCTCATTATGCCAGCAGAAACCTCTACCACTACCATTATTCCAGTGGTAGTTGGGTAAATGGAATGTGTTTAGTTTGGGACCATGGATTCCAGAAGTCAGTGGAAATGCTTATTTTAAAAAAAGATCGATTAATAGGGAAAGTGCAGCAAAAAAGGAAAAAGCTACTTCCTCAGCTTCTACCTTGGCTGATCTAAGTAGTCCTAGGGAAATGTTCATTTCTCTGATAAGGATTTTTTCCAATAGCATTGATGGGACAAGATCCTTAAAATATAGATTCAGCTAACACTTCTTTCAATAATTCTATTCCATTGGAATAGAATTCAATGGAATTCTATTCCATTGTTGCCCTTATATTTTGGAGGAAGAGCTAAAGTTGAAAATATTTGTCTAACTTTGGAATGTCTATTGTGGTTCCCTGGGCACATTTCTTGATCCTGCCAAACTCCCACCCCTATTTGACAGTTCATATGTATTCTTAATTTATTTACCAGAATGCCTCGGGTCATGTATGACTTTGTTAGAACATACAAATGAGGAATGAGGATAGCATTGTCACCAGTTTGCCTTCTAAATGTATAAATGCTTTGAAAATAACTGTGCCCACTGTAACAGTCATTTGGTGAATTGACAAGACCTCCCTGTGAAAGGATCCATCACATGTTCTCAAAATTCCATATTTTTTCACCAAAACAAATGTGTATTTAGCCTTGATCCACGTCAACTTCTAAATTCATAATGATTGTCATGTGCACTAGGAAATTCCTGATTCACAATTCATTTTCTTAGCAAATGTATTATATGGCCTAGCTGACCTTGTTCATACTAGTTCAAAAAGATTTCCAATATTGGATTTGGCTAGTACTTAGGTCAAAGAAGAGGAGCAGTAGCAAGAGATGCTATCAAGCACTTCTATGCTGTTACCAAGAAAACTATAGGAATGTGCCCATGAAGTCTCTCAAAGAGTGATTTTTATAAGCAATTCTTATCTCTCCTAAAAACTGACAAATCAAAAGAAATATATTTTTTATAAAAATAATCAAAATAAGTTTAGGAATCATTTTGTTGTATCATTATGTTTCATGCATTTTTAAAATAGAATAGAATTCTTTATTGGCTGTGTGTGATTGGACACACAAGGGATTTGTCTTTGGTGCATATGCTCTCAGTGTACATAAAAAAATACATTCATCAAGAACTAATAACATATCTTCATCATTATAGCATGTTGCACTATTTAGCTTCTTCTAATTCATTTACTTAATTACAAATTATTATACTTGTTCATTCTTTTTATCCTACATTTATCCTTTTCAGTAATACATCAAAATCACTTTAGATGATCAGCTACCTTAACCCTTAGAATATATACACTACATTGTTGCTTTGCAGCACCTAAAATTCAGCTAATCAGATTAGTACTTTATTTCAGTCATTGATCTGCCTTAAATGACTTAAGGCATAGAAACTCAGTTATGTAAGATTAAAAAATGAATATGATATATAAATGGAATAAAGAAAGATAAATTGAAGATAGCAATAATGGGTGGATTTTTAAAAAAATTCAAATAAACCAGTAAGATCTCTGAGACTATTAGCAATAAATCTTCAATTAAGAAGGTTGAGGTTGGACAGATAAGAAACAGACAACACATGGATTCCCAGAAATTTTAAATTATTTTTATACACTGCACACTGGCAGTGGAGGAACACATTACCATTCATGTAGTCTAATATGTCATCAGGAAGGTAAAATACAAAACAGTAAAATGATATCTAATTTCTAACAGGGAGACCAGTTTGAAAGCTCATTCAAATATCCTCTCTAACTGCAACTGGAAAATGCCTTACTAATCATTCTCTAAGGACACGACCCTGTGATAGAGCTTTCGTCTCAACCCAAGTTAATCTGCAGTTCGTCCATGCTGTAAATGGGGGTTCCCAACAAAGCTGGAGAAGGCAGGAAGCCTCCATCCATCTCATGGAGGAGGTTTGATAGATGGCTAAGCCTGTGAGTCTAACCATTTGTCAAAACCCATATCCTCTGCTGAGGAAAGCATTAGGGAAAGCAGTTGGTGATGTCACTCCCCCATCAGGAATTCTATGGATCATTTTCCTTAATTTATTCCCTATTAAAGCTAAAGACGCAGAGAGAGCTAGAATGTTGAGACAGAATAAGTGATGCTGGAATATTTTGTGCCATCTCATTGTCTGTCTATCTCCAGTACCCTATATACTGGGAACCATGTACCCAAGCAGTTGATAGGTTTCCCATCAATAAATGGGTTCAAAAGAAGCCTAGCTAGTAGTGCCCTAAGTCTGGTTTCCTGCATTGGACTTAATGATCTAAATCCTCCCTATTCTACGATTTTGTGAAGAGGAAATAATCTAAACTTGTTACTACAAGAACACAAATAGTCAACCAACAAAATAATCTAAGAGCCTTGGTGGCACAGCAGACTAAAGCACTGTTAAGTAACACCAGCTGCCTGCAATTACTACAAGTTCAAACCTCACCAGGCTCAAGGTTGACTCAGCCTTCCATCCTTTCGAGGTAGGTAAAATGAGGACCTGGTTTGTGGGGGCAATAAGCTGACTTTGTATAAAAAAGAACACCACTTAGGGGCCCCCGAAAGCCCTACTAAGCAGGTATATACAAAAGTATGAAGGCTATTGCTTAACGCATTGTAAAAGGCAGCATATAAATCGAACCAACAAATAAATAAATAAATATTCAGATTTAAATTTTTATGCCCAGATGATTAGTCTGGCTAAAATACATATGCTGTTGGAGGACTATGGTCCTGCTCCTTCATTGCTACATATTATGCAGCCCTTGATCTGTTCTTTTCTATTAGAAATTCACACATCAGCTAACTACTATTTCGCTTTTTCTGGGATCTTCTTTTCCATGTAATGTATGAGCTTCTCTTTCTCCTATTCACTAGTTACAAACAGATCTCTTCCTTTCAACAAAAAATATGAAATTCATGAAATGTTTATAGATCTAGGAACTTTGATCTGTGACCCTTAACCGTTTCTGAAAATTGTGTGAATCTGGGAGCTTCTGTAAAGCTGTAAGCATTTTACATTCTGTTAGCCTTACCAGGTAGATTAGACAGAAAACACGACATGATCAGCTAATTCTACTGAATTGTAAGGTTAAAGATATTAACATAATCTTGCAAGTTTGAAAGTACAATTCTCCCTCTATCTCTTCTACCACCAAGATATTAGAAAAGATCTCTTCTAAACTCTAGCCTGCCTACTATCCAGCTTTGGACTATGCTATCTCTTATTTGACCACTTCCTAAGCAGCAGTTCTGGGCCCAACCCCCCCCCCCCCCCCAAGGTCTATCTCTTGCAAATTGTGCCTATTTTTGCTTTAATAGGATCAAAATATCTGACTCTATTTTTCTGTGATTTCTGTTTCTAATTTTCTTTTCTAACAGTCTCATTCACAGTTGTTATCTTGGTTGTGATTCTGACAAAGCTTGCAAACTATGATGATTATCAAAGTGGAATATGCAGACTGTGTTTACATCAGAGAAACTTTTTTTTAATAAAATCAGGAGAATTAGAGTACAGTTTATTCTCAGATATGAAACCAGGATTTATAATTAGTTTGCAGGCCCAGGGCATAGGTGAAAGAAGATTTTTAACATAATAAAAGAGGTTTGAACAATTTCTTTCTATCTCCCTATTGCCTTGTGAATAGTTGATACTGATTGTCATATGAATAAATTTATACTTCTAAGCAAATTGTGCAAACTTTCCCCCCAAGAACAGTGAAGCATTATCTGTTATTAATTTATCAGGGCATTTTTATCTAATTATTATGTTTTCTAAAACAATTGATGAGAGTAAAACTTATAAGATTGGCAGAAGTTGCAGTCTGAGAATGATGGAATTATAGTTAATCAACTAAATGCTTCTGGCCTCTACATTCATAAATATTAAATTGGAGTTAATATTTACTTCAATTCTCTTCCAGATTCCTGGCACTGGAGCAACAATTAGTGAGTTTTTGTTCACTAGAAAAGTTTATTCTTCTGGCAAGAATTGCAACCAGCCAGCCAGCCACAAAAATTTAAAGAATTTGACTTGGCTCCCATGCAGATAGTTTTATACATTCTGTGCATTTAATGATGCTTAATTCATCTTTTCGTTTGAGCCAAATTGCAGCACAACCCCATAACAATTCTGTCAACATAGAGAATTAATATCTGTAATGTTGTACATCTCTCTGCAAAGAACAGGTTAAATCTAGTGGACATGCTGTGTGAATGTCTTGTATGAAGTCTACTATTGCCTGTGGCTCTGAGTCAGCAGAAGTAATACGTTGGAAAAAAAAGTGATCAGAAATAGTCTTTGAGGCAGGCACTTCTGCTTCATTTATTCTAAAAGTCATATTAAGCTTGAATCAGATAACACTTCCGATTATCACAAAAAAATCTGCTACTATAGCTGTTTTCCAATGATACTATGCAATACAAAGGTAATGTCTTAGAATCTGAAGAAGCCCTTAGCATCTTGTTACTAATTAGGCCAAATCATTTGAATTATATCAGGGGAACCAATGACCTGAGACTTGTGTATAACTGGAATGATTCCAGACCATGGGGAAAAATGCATCCTTGCCTTTTCCATTTTCCATTAGATATTAACTATGTAATCTCAAGCATCTTTGCCTTTTCTGAATCCACCTTGTATACAGTCCATATATTGATAACATTTGAATTGAAAGATATGGAATATTATCTTGCTAGCGTGTGAGCTAAGTGCAATTGATTCATAGTTTGAGCATTCTTTAGTACTGCCCAATTTGAATATAAAGCAATCTTTCCAAGTCTCTTTGTCTTTTCCATACCTGTCTATAAGTAAAACCTCACACTATTGTAAGATTGTTCAAAGTTCTGCTGGTATTTCACCAGTTCTTGCCATCTTGTTATTAGTGATGTTTTCTCACACTTAACTACACTTTCCAGATTTTCCACTCTTTTTCTAAAAGATCTGGGTCTAGTTCAGGGATAAAACTTTTAACTTTCATATGTATTTGTGACTTGGATATTTGTTCTGTATAGTTCTTTTTTATTTTTTATAAAAATTATTTATAGATGTTATTTTTATATATCTCCTCTTTAAATCTTTTTTTTTCAGTACATCTTTGCCTTTGTTTTTTATTGTACCTATTTTTGCATAAAAGTTTCCCTCCGTTGCTGTATTTTTCACAAATAAATCCCATTCAATTGTTATCTTTATTTTCCTTGCACTATTGATTTAGATATAATTTACTGCCTTATCTTGCTATTCTCAGAAACTCTGTATTTAGTTGGGTAAATTTTCCTCTTGTTTGTTGCCTCTTGCTTTCTCCTGTTCTTCAGCTATATTCAGCAGAACAGCTGATAGCTATTTCACTTTCTTTTGCTTTTCTATTTTGGAATGTTTTTGTTTGCCTTATCCTTAATAATCTCATAAATTTCAGAGCAGGATTCTTTAGGCATCCTATTCATCATGTTAAATCAAATAAATATATTCATAAACACTAGATATAAAATACTCCTGAGGTCATATTAGGTTTGACTGATAATTTTGTTTTCTTTTAATGTCAATTCTGCAAGAAGTTCATGATCTAAGCCACAGTCAATTTGATGTTAGTAGTTTCTCCATCTTGATTTGCAGTGTATATAATTAATTAATTATGGTGTTGTCCATATGATGATGCCCGTGTTTAGTATAATCTATTAGGTTGTTGGAAGAAGGCATTTGTGATAAACACTGAATTTTCTAGTCACAATTCCATGAGTATATTTCTTTCGTTTTATACACCATGGCCAAATATTTTACTTCTCATTATCATTTGATTTCTAACTTTAGCATTCCATTTTCCTACAATTTTTATATTCCGTTGGAATCTTCCATTTCCTTTGTTGTAACTGTGGGTGGAACATAGATTTGGATCACTAATATTGATTGGCTTGCCTTGGACCGGAATCAAGCTCATTCTGTCACTTTGTAGAGTTGTATCCAAGCACTGACTTGACACTCTTTGATGGCTTCTTTATTTCTTCTATGATTTTCTTGTCTGAGGCAGAAGATTTGATGGCAGAAGATTTGCATATTAAGTGACCTATTACATTGCATTTCTTATCAGTGAGTTCTACAATATCAAACTTCAGTTTTGGCATTTAATGGCATAAGCTTTGTCCAGGTTCATGTTTATAATGATGGTATAAATAATTTCCATTATTGCAAATATCTTTGGTCATATCAGCAGCAAGGTATCTTTTCAGGTTTAATCCAAAAGGAATACCACTCTCCTAATTGCCCTTTTTTCCTATAGCTGTCTGGAAACTTCCTGTCTCTGGGAAATCATCTTCCAATATCATGTTGATATTAACCTAGGTGTTAAATGCACATTTGTTTTCTTGACAGATTACTAAAGTGGATTACTTCTGTCCTCCAGTGGATCATATTTTCTCTGATCCCTTGGCAATTATGAGTAAGCCTTTTGGGAGTATACAGCGTCAGCAGTATAAGCTCATAGCCTCATTTATACAAGCTATTTTACCACTAGAAAGCAACAGTCCATGAAGAGGCCAATTTATACAGGCCTCAACATTTTCTGCAGGCTTTTTTGTTCTTTGATGAAAGCAAGCATGCCCACAGATCAAGTTTTTCCTGGGTAAAAATATTGATCCCATTTTCTGAAGACAAAACTGAAATCATTCTTATTTGCAGTAGCAACACAGATTTTTTTTTTAAATTGCTATGTCTGTGATCCTATGGTCACATGGAGAGCACCTAGCTTTCATTTCATTTCCTATAGCAATTCTGTTTCCAGTTGGCTTTCCAACAAGCCTCCTAATATCAAAGTTCCTGGGGGAGAAAATTCCACAATCAGTCCTCAAATCTGCAGGATTTAGAAGCAAGAATTTCCAAAACTGCTGCATGATTCAAACTTTCTGACACTCATTAATTTTTAATGAAATGACTGGAGACTTTTCATTAAATATATTAACTTAGCTTATTTAAGGTATGTAAATGACCTTATAGTTCTTCTGCAAATTTTCTTATACAAAATTTCGTTCCTGTGTTTGTGGGTTCCTTCTCTCCTTATAAGATAGTATCTGCAGGGTAGAAGTTATAATCTCAACATACAGATATAGACATAGACACAGAGAGAAGGATATAACGTATAACGTTTATTAGACTTTCTATGAGAAAATTTAGAAATATATTCCATCATCATAGTAATATTCTCAGGCATACAGTTTGTAGCTCTGGAAAAACTTCTCATGGCCCATGAAAACTAGTGAGACACCAGGATACTGTTCAAAATAATACAGATTTTTTTTCTTTACTTTTCATGATATTTCAGGATAACTATTCCGTGGATAATCAAATATTTATTGATAATCTCCTGATATTTGTCCTGAACTTCCAAACAGAAAATAAAATTAAATTAAAAAAATCAAATTAAATCAAATTAAAAAAAAATTATCTTGCATTTTATTTTGCCACAGTGCTTCATTCATTTAATGCATTCTAGAAACATATACGTCTGTCATATTTGGGCTGCAAAAATCTGAACAATCGCTAATTGGCAGCACAGAAGCATAGATAGTATCTAATGGACATCTGAATTTTTGCATAGTTTTATGATTGTTCCACATAATTTCAAACCACGTGGTTTGACAGTTCCAGTAATGCTGATTTTTGCATCTGAATTCTCTCACGACTACTTTGTTATCTATAAACAATATACATTTTAAATTGCTTTTGCTGCACCTGCAGTCCTATTGCTCCTATTTCTTTCATTTCTAATTCAATGAAAATATTGAATAACTTTGGTGTTAATCAAACATATTTCAGGTTTCTAAGTTGATCTAGTAACCTTTACTGTATAATCAGCTCTGTGCATTTCTGTGACTTCTTAGGAAAATACCAAAATTGGTGCATAAAGAAAATTCATCTGGGAACACAGCCAAAAAGAGGCAAAACACAATATTCCTGGTAGTTTACCACTTTTAGACACCATGCACCTACTTGCTAATACAGGAATGCTTTGTTTGCTCACTGAAATGACCTACTATAGACTTGAAGTATTCTCCTCTACACAGAATAGAACAGTCCTAAATCAGACTAATCCACAATTTATACTCTGCAATCTCCTATAGTTAAAAAAAACCCCTCTTACTAATTATCAGATTAATCTGGGTCAAAATAACTACGATATTCTAAGTCATATAATATTTTGTAACCCAAATTCCACCACCAAGGAAAATGGTAGTTCATTTCCCACTATTACTTTTCTGTCACCATTATTTTCCTGATCTTTTTTCCTTTGGAGACAGTTTTTCTGAAGAATGGAATCGGTGTAAGGTAGGGGTGTCAAACTTGCAGCCCATGGGCTGGATGCATCACTCCAATCACTTTGTTCCATGAAGGGGGAAACCATCGCAATACGTCACGTGACGGCAATGTGACAGTGCAGATTGAGTTCCTACACCCATGGTAGGGTGGAAAATACCACAGGAGAACAGATTGAAAGCATTTTCAGAATGGAAAAGGGAAGTGATGAATGATGAATCATGCCTTACAATATCACAGTGCAAATTTTGCCCATTACATAGTAGTGTATGCTGTTACATTGATATGTAACTTTCACGTAGACACAAGAAAAAAAGGGCAGATGTTACACTATAATATCATGACACATGTTTTGTCATTTTGGCATCATGGACAGCAGTTGTTGGTTTGTCCATACCATGTCCATACTGATTATGTTCCTTTCGTGGGAAAGTAATGCATCACATTAGTTAGGGGAGATTCTCTTATAATTAGGCCAGACAGAACTCAGACTGAAGCGGATCTAGAAAATCAGTATTTATTAATAGTTAATAATACACTATTTTGGAATTTCTTCTTTTAGAAAACAAGCAATGCTTACAACAAAACAGTTGGGCAAAATTTATTTTGAACGCTGTCTAGGTTGTATTTAAATTTTGGTTCAGGTTATTTAATATAGAATTCATTTGAAAATACATTATGCAAAGAATTTTGGAGCCAGCTAACTGCAGAAAATATACAAAATGTATAAAGCCATCAGTTAGTGTTCTACCATTGCACTTTTTTAAAAATAATAGGACTGTTGTTCTGTTAACTGTCCTTGTTTTTTTCCCCCAGAGTGGTTTATGTAGGATTAATATGATGAAACTTTAAAAATTAGGCATGTAAGGGAAGGAGGCAAATCTAAAATATTTTTTTTTATTTTCCTCTACAGTGTCATATATCTCTATATTTTATTACATCTACACTGCTCTACTCAAAAACATTTGCTACAAGCTTGTTTTTCTAGAGAGGCATTTTCATGCTCATGACATTTTCCATCTATATATTTTCTTCAGATTATGAATTTGATAATAAACTGCATTGAATTCAAAAAATTCATTTCTCACAAATATTCACATTCTGCCTTTCTTTTCATCAAAGAATAATCTAAAATACTGTTGTGTTCATTGAATTGTTTTCTTTATCAGTCAAATACACTTCTTTTCTGTCCTTTCTTTTTTCTTTCTTTCTTTCTTCCTTTCTTCCTTCTTTCCTTGACAGGTCATGGGTTATAGGTGCAATAGCTCTGCTCTGCCTATTGGGACTCACCTGGGCCTTTGGACTTATGTATATTAATGAAAGCACGGTGATCATGGCGTACCTCTTCACCATTTTCAATTCTCTGCAGGGAATGTTTATATTCATTTTCCATTGTGTTCTCCAAAAAAAGGTAAGGATGATGTGATGTTGATTTTGATGATGGTGGTGGTGGTGGTGGTGGTGATGTTGGATCTTTTAAAGAAAGCAAACCAGGTGCTTAATAGCCTAATAACCACAGCATTTTTTTAATATATATACAGGGTCTTATACTTTGCACTTGTTGCACTTTGGTTTTTAATTGGTTTGCCTGACAATTAATAGAACCTATGAAAAAAAGAGAGTAGTTATTAATGATCATGGAACATTTCATGAAATGTACATTATTTAGAAACACATTTAAAAATAATCCCTCTGAATTTCTCTCCGAATAGTACTATTCCAATTGATTTTACCTCGGCAGCAGTGTGGCACTAAAATCTGCAACTTTTCAGGAGGTTGACTGGCTTTTGTGGTAGAAGCTTTTGTGATAAGAGAGAACCAATTCGGTATAGTGATGAAGGTACTAGGCTAAAAACCAGGATACCCTGAGTTCCAGTGCTGCTTTAGCTATGAAAGCAGCACTGGATGACCTTGGGCCAGTCCCTCTCAGTCAATCCAACCCATTTCACAGGGTTGTTGTTTTCGGGAAAATAGGAGGAGGAAGGTGTATTGGTTGTGTTTCCTTCCTTGAGTTATTTGTAAAAAAAATAAAGGTGGGATATAAATAAATAATGAAATATTCTTGAAGAATTTGCTTTTGGCAGATACTAGTACAAGCTGGTTTCATCTGCTCCATCCAGATAAATGTAGAGTGGAGATTTTGTTAGCCATCAAACAAGATAAATTTTCAGTTTCAGTTTATTAGGATCAAAGATCAGCCAAAGGAACTTGCATTTCATTGAACATAATATTGGTATACATTAAAATATAGAACTTGGGGTGAAAAATATATTTTGAACTATGTCTTTTGAGATTAAGTAGTCTCAATTTTCTTTAAAATCGTAGATCCATCTTTTGTACAGGTAGATACAGAAAATTATAGGCCAGAGAGTTTTAACATATCCTGGGTAAATTATTATTAATAAAATAAGAAAGCATATCTTGTCACATCTTGTTAAACAACAGAGTTTTTCTAATGTTAATCTTACTTCACAGCATTTAAAACTGCTTTTAATGTCAACAGACATATAAATGGTTGTGATCTACATAGGTTAACTTTATCCATCGGAATTTGAATTAGTTGTTTCCAAGTTGTTCCAGTGATTCAAGGTTTAGTCTTCAAAAAGACTTTGACAGAGTCTTTCACTAAGACTCTAGAGTAAATTTAACACCATTGGGATAAGAGGAGAGGTTTAATTTCTGAGTAACTGAACTCAGTGGCTTGTGGGTTCTTTCTAACTCTTTGATTCATTGAAGTCCTTTAATGGATTGCTAACTGATTAAAGAACAGGGAACAAAAAGAAGGAATTAATGGATAATTTTCATAAGGTGGAAGTATCCAAAGTGAGGTCTCCTAAGGATTTGCAGTGAGATTGCTTTTTAATATATTCATAAACCACCTGGAATTACAGATGAGCAATATGGCATACATCTCCAAAATTAATCTTCCCAGCCTGGAAAAGGAACTTTAAAATGGCAAATGTAATTCACTGTAAGCAAGCAGCAAGTGATAAAGTGCCATCCAGGGCCTTAAAATTCTTGGCCACGTACCATATAGCAGCATGGAACCTTTAGAGGATTAGAAATATTTCTCCAATGCTTCCTGGAATAGCAATATGTCCACAGAATAATGCACATTGAGATGGTCAATCCAGGTAGTGAAGAAAAGAAAAAGCAAACATTTAAAATGGACATAAGGAGACCGGTGTGAGTGGAAACAGGGTTTTAGCAGGGAGATTAGCAAGGGAGTTCAAGGTAGAGACTCTTTTGGAGTGTGTAACCCCCCCCCCTTTTTTTTTTATTATTTATATGCCGCCCTTCTCCGGAGACTCAGGGCAGCTTACAATGCGCTAAGCAATAGCTTTTCTTTTTCTTTTTACCTATCTTCTTCTTTCAGTCCAATCTAGTCTTCATCTAGAATGTCTCTGTGCTCAATACACCAAAGGAAGCAAAAAGTGAATATTTCTGTGGGAGTTTAGCTAGGAGAATTCATAGGGAAGGATCCAAGCAACATGGACAATGGCCTGCAAAATAGATAGAATGGACACAGACCTAACAAAAGAGAAGGTGAAGTTGCATTATATGTAAAAAGAAAAAAATCACTACACCTGTACCCATTGAACGCATATGGATTCAAAGGAAAGAAGAATGACATTGCTATAGGTGTATATATAGGCCACCCAACCAAGCAGAAGAAATAGATGAACTTTTTGCTAACCAGGTAATTAATGTATGTAGGAAACATACCACAGTAGTAATGGGGAACTTTAACTACTGTGACGTCAACTGGGAAACAGACTCTGCATGAAGTGAGGGATCAAACAGGTTCCTTATGAGCCTAGCTGACAACTTTGTCATCCAAAAAGTAGAGGGAACTAAAGGGTCAACTATATTGGATTTAATTCTTACCAAAAGAGATGAAATGATAGAGGGGGTTGAAGTTGCAGGAACCTTGGTGGAGAGAGATCATGTCACATTTGAATTCAATATAATGCAGACACACATACTGTAATAGTACAAAATCAAACGAGTAAGACTTTAAAAGAGCTGATTTCAAAAAACTTTGAGTTTGGGAAGGATTCCATGGATTAAAATCTTAAAGATGAAAATAACTCAAGAAACTTTGGAAACTCTGAAAAATATGGTTATAAAAGTCCAGTGCACCACAATACTGCTGAAAAAGAAGAGTAAGAAATCCAAGTAAAACCAGCATGGTTGTATAAAGAACTCTATGATAAACTAAAAGACAAAAGGAATAAGTATAAAAAATGGAAAGTGGGATGCATAACTAAGGCAGAATACCAGCATTTAGCCTGAATCTGCTAGGATGAAGTCAGGAAAGCTAAGGCTCAGAATGAACTAAGACTTGCAACAAATGTCAAAAATAATTTTAAAAGTTTCTTTCAACATGTAACAAACAAGATGAGTTCAAATCACCAGGACCAGATGGATTGACTAGAGTTCTGAAGGAGCTGGCAGACATGATCTCAGAATCACTGAACTATATTGTTCAAAGATCCTGGAGCACAAGGGAACTATCAGAGGACTGGAAAAGAGCAATGTGTTTTTGGTCACCATAATGTAAAAAAAAAATGTTGAGACTCTGGAAAGAGTGCAGAGAAGAGCAACAAAGATGATTAGGGGGCTGGAAGCTAAAACATATGAAGGAATTGGGTATGTCTAGTCTAGTGAAAAAAAAAGACCATGGGTGACAAGATATCACTGTTCCTATATTTGAGGGGCTGCCACAAAGAAGAGAAGTGTTCAGCTCATAGCATCAGAAGGCAGGACAAGAAGCAGTGGATGAAAAATAATCAAGAACAGAACCAAGCTAGAACTAAGGAGAAATTTCCCAACAGTGAGAACAATTAACCAGTGGAATGCTTGCCTTCAGAAGGTGTTTAAGAAGAGATTGGATAGCCATTTATCTGAAATAGTTTAGAGACTCCTGCTTCTTAATCTGGTCCCTTCCAACTCTGTAATTCCATTAACTATCTGTTCTGTTAAATAGTGACGCTGATTGGCACCTTTAAAAAGTGATTGTGTTACCCTTGGATCTGTAATATCTAGGAGGAGGAGGAACCGAAAAAAATCAGACCTGCATACTGAACTCCAGAAAACCAGACTTTGAGTTGCTCAGGGGAAATGTAGGTGAGATCCAGTGTCTTGAAATCCTAAATAAGAAAAACATCAAGGAGGGATAGGAGATGGGAAACTCTATAAAATGAGATATTGAAGAAGCCATCAGAAACTATTCCCATAAGAAGAAAAAAAATGAGACAAAAGCTAAAGAATGCAGAATTTTCTAAAATGTTGAAAAGCAAAAAGAATATGCTTAGCCAATGGAAAGAGTGATGATTACAAGACAATTTCTAGAAAGGACCTCTATCAGATAAACTAAATCTCAAAATGAGTTGAGACTTAGGAGAGATATCAAAATAAATAAATTAAAAGGGTATGTTACAAATAAAAGGAAAACCAGAGACAATATAGATCCACTGTGAGGAGAAGGGGACGTTGGCAATGCCTGATACGCCCCTTCTCGTTGAGTGGAGACAGCAGCCAGATGTGGGTTATGCTCATTGGTCAAATGTGGACTGAGCCTGTCAATTAATTATTAAATCCCGCCCCTATTCCTAGGGATTCCAGCTTTGGTGAAGGAGGAAGACAGACTCTGAGTGTGGAAAGTAGAAAAAAAATAAACAAACTGTTAGATAAATTTTACTCTTAGTGCCCAGACTGATACTGGGTGGGACTGGCTGCTGTCTCCACTCAACGAGAAGGGGCGTATCAGGCATTGCCAACGTCCCCTTCTTCCTTGAGAGTGGAGACAGCAGCCAGATGTGGGACATACCCAAGTTCACTGTCCCAACTCTTGGGAGGGAACAGTCTGGGCCGAAAAACTCCTCCCTGACCTCAACACCTTGTAATACTCTTCTCCCAAAATCAGCCTCTGCAGAGGCAAATTTATCTAATTTATAGAGTTTAACAAATGGAGAAGGAGAGGTCCAAGTAGCTGCTCTGCATATTTCAGACAATGAAGCCTTAGAAGCCTAAGCAGCTGTAGTTGCAGCACTTCTGGTGGAATGAGCTGTCACCTTGGTAGGAGGAGGCAAAGATCGCAGTTCGTATGCCATCTTAATCGTTGTTCGGATCCATCGACCTAATGTCGAAGAAGATACCTTATTTCCTAATGAAGCCGGAAGATAGGAAATGAACATTGACTCTGTCCTACGAATATCAGCCGTCCTCTGGATGTATAACTTCAGTGCCCGTCTGACATCCAACATGTGTAATCTGTTTTCCAATGGATTGGAAGGTGAGGAATAAAAATCTGGTAAAACAATTTCCTGCAAACGATGAAAAGAAGATTTAATTTTAGGTATAAAAGTAGGATCCAATCTGAGGACCACTCTATCTACATGGAATACACATAAATCATCTCGGACCGACAATGCTGCAAGTTCTGAAATACGTCGCGCCGAAGTAATCGCGACTAGAAAAACAACTTTTTCTGACAATAGATGTAAACTGGTAGAGTCTATTGGTTCATATGGCGAACCCATAAGTGAATCCAACACAATTGAAAGTTCCCAAGAACGGTATCGATGTATTACTGGGGGACAAAGGTTAGCTGCTCCTCTGAGAAAATGACGAATCATGGGATCTTGTGACAATGAATTATTGGAATTATATGTCAGGATAGATGAGATAGCAGCCACCTGTCTCTTGAAAGTGTTGGGAGAAAGTCCTTTTTCTAAACCAGCCTGTAAAAACATCAGTACCTGCAAAACAGAAGCTTGAAGAGCAGAAAAACCTTGGGTCTCACATCAAGATGTAAATGTGCGCCAAGTTGCTGAATAAATTTGTTGTGTTGATGACCGCCTAGATGCCTGCATGGTTCTAATTATTGGAGATGGAATGTGATTTCGCTGGAGAGCATCCCGCTCCACCTCCATGCGGTCATCTGTAGCCATTGTGGTTCCGGATGTGTGATTACGCCCTGGCTGAGGCAATTCGTGATACATGGTATCCTCCAAGGAGGAGTCACTGATAAATTCATGAGGTCTGCAAACCATGACCTTCTTGGCCAATGTGGTGCTATTAGAATGATTTCCGCCCTTTCCAGTATTAGTTTCCGAATTACCCTCAGAATTAGAGGAATTGGTGGAAAGGGGTACAACAGACCTTGTGGCCAAGGGGAGTGTAGAGCATCCACAGCTTCTGCAATGTTGAACGTTCTATCTTTTATGACCCTGGCCACAAGAGATCTCAACCCGGGTTACGATCCGGGTAGAGGAAAAACTTACCTTCAACTAAATCAAATATAGTTCCTAAATGAAGAATTCTAGTCATCTAGGAACCATAATTCTAGAATCATAGTTCCCAAATGAAGAATTCTAGTCGAGAGTTTCAGATGGCTTTCTCTATGTTAACAGAGAAGCTGTGTGAGGCCAGTGTCTGAATGGTAAATTGGAGATCTGAAATGTCCTGCTGAGGAGTTAAACAGAAGAGACTTAAACAGAGCCTGGGGAAATAGGCTCGTGAATGCAGGTTGATCCGGAGGTAAGCCCTCAACCTCCGACAACTCTGGTTCCTGAGGCTCCATCTCTTCCGATACAGAGTGTCTACTGACATAGGAGATGGATGGAGAATCTGAGTCCGCAAGTGAGAGGGCATCTTCCAAATCGACTCTGTCCAGCGAAGCCGAATAGTCCGAATGGACCGAATACACTGTAATCGGTCTGGCAGTCGAGAAAGTATGAGTCGACAGGGATCGTTGCCCCATTGCTGCAATCATACATTGAATGTCCTCTGGACGTAAAGGGGTAGAATCATGGTCTCAGGCTGGGCCGGCCTCTGTAGAGGCTTGAACCAGAGCAGAAGATACAGGTGGATGAACCACCAACCCAGCTGGAGTGCTATACTCCACAGCAGGGCTGGATTTTCCTATAGGCTAACTAGGCTGCAGCCTAGGGCCTCAAGATAAGAGGGGCCTACATTCAAATTGTTAGCAAAATTAAAATTACACTTTCATTATAGGTGAAAGGACCTCATAAGTGGAATAGCCTAGGGCCTCTTTTCATCTAAATCTGGCCCTGCTCCACAGCATTGATACCCCACAGGCGGGGGAGATCCCAATAAGTCAGCTGACTCAACTGACACCAGGAAGTCTTGCAGCAACATCTGATCTGGGGTCGGAGAGAGGTCACGTCTACATTCCCCTGGAGAAACCCTGGCTGTTGTAGATGATGTAGGACCACTGTCCTTGGCCTTGACTACAGGCTTCCATAGAAGCTTTCCCTTGCGTCTAGCAGAAAACTTAGCCTGAGGTTTAATGGATACTCCATCCCCTTGCACATGCTTGGCATCTTACGCTTGGAAGCAACTGACTGTTCCCTTACTGTGGCCTGGTGGCCATGTTTTGACTTGTCCAGAGCCTTAGGCATGATAGGCCATATAACATCCAAGAAGTGGAAAATAGACTCCATGTTAAGCAAGGCAGTCCTGTATCAGGGGAATGTCAAATTCTAGATGCATTCTGAGATAAATATGCGAGGCAGCAACAAAGAAAAGAGAAGGCAATTAACCCCAACCCTGTAAGGTGAAGCAATGTCTGCCAAAAGGGCTGAAGGCAAGGTTAGGCCAGGGTAGCAGGCACAGCCAGAAAAACTGGAGGCCTGAGAGAAGCTCAACGTGTCGCCTCGCCCCTAAACATAATGGCGGCCAGAACTGCCAACTCAGGAATCACAAAGCTCCGTTACTGATCAGAACAGCAATGTCAAACAGCTGAGATGCGGACCGGTAAGAGAAGTCAAAGAGTCGAGCAGGTATAAATTAGGGTGATTTTACATATCACCAAGCCCTTGTGATGTGACCACAAGTGGCAAACCACAGGGAGCGCGAAAACTCCACTTTGAAGCCGGCGGCAAGGTCAATCAGCTGAGAAGCGGTTAATAGTGACAGCGGGCAGAGCTTTGTTCATTTCCGCAGGAGAGAATCAGAACCTGGAGGAAAAGAACCGACAAGCGGTGATAGTCAGGGAGCGCAAAGACTCCACTCAGAACCCGGCAGCTAGTCTCAAACAGCTGAGAAGCGGCTCTATTGAGTCTGCTGGAGAAAAGCTGTGCCTGAGTGAAAGGCTGACAAGCGGCGAGAGACAGGGAGTGCAAAAAACTCCACTAACAGTTATGCGGCTGGCAGTGACAAAAATGGATGCCCAAAGACCGTGGGGAGTGCAAGACTCTGCAAAGAGAAGTCGCTGTTTAAAATGCAGGGCTCCACTGGCAGAGCCGGTGATTTTTAGCCACCCATGGGAGCGGAAAGCTCCACCAACATACAGAAACTTACCAGTTCGATGAAAGGATGTCCAGCAAACAAAAGAATAGCCAAGTACGACATCCAAGGTCAAATCCAAACAATCAGGTATGAAAGAAAACAGTCTAACTCTGAAAACTGTCAGAGCTAGCTATCCACAAACTGTGCCACTGTAAGAGTGGGAGTGCTAGACTCCACATTATTGTTACTTCGAACAGGAGGAGGAGATCCCCATAAATCAGATGGCTCAACTAATAGTGAGAAATCTTGTATTGACATGTGATCCTGGGTCAGAGAGGAGGCATGTCTACATTCTCCTGGAGACCCAACCGTTATAGCCAATGGGGCAGAGCCAGTGCCTTTGTCTTTGCCAATAGTTTTTCTTAGTAGCTTCTCCTTGCGCTTAGGAAGAGCCTCAGAACAAGGCTTAATTGCTACTCCTTCCCCTTGTGTATGCTTGGAAGCTTCCATTTTAGAATCCACTGACTGCTCTCGCACTGTGGCACTAATTTTGACTTGGCCAGAGCCTTAGGCATGACTGGCCTTAATTAATCAATAGGGTTGAAAGGACCCCCTAAAATTTTATCAGCCCTGTAATAGGTCAACGTAAATTTAAAAGTAGTTTAAATTAATATAAACATGTTATAGATGTAAATTATATCTCCAACACCATTTCCAGTAGCCAGATGTGGCAGTCTTAGTTTATAAGGACAGAATATGCTTATAGCCAGTACAGAACTAAGGATTGGAGGCTTGATAGAAAAAAAACTGTGCCCTTGCCCTTAAACAAAATGGCGGCCGAGCAGTCACCTAAGAGCTGGCGTAACTGTCAAAAACTGAAGCACTGCTCAGTCTCAAATGAAGGCAGATCTGTCTTAAACAGTCTAATTTGGCCAAATAATCAAAGCACTGATAAACGGAGATAGCCAGAGAAAGTCAAGCCTCGTAGTCGAAAATGTTAATTAGCCTCAATCAGCTGTGAGGCAGTTTAAAATAGCAGGGAAAAACTCTGCGCTTTCTTAAAACTGCCAACAAGCGGCAAGAATCAGGGAGCGAGATAACTCCTCAAATGCAAAAGTTTATGGCTATAGTGAAATAGCATCATCCATATTAATCATATGTTGAATGTCCTCTGTGCGCCAATTGATTTGCGCTTGATCTCGAGCCTAGTCCACTTCATTAGAAGTTTGGATAGGAACAGAGGATGTAGGTGCATTAAGCACTGAGAACGTGGGAGCGCTAGACTCCTCAGTAGTGGTTGTACCCATAACGGGATTAGAACCCCAAACTTCAGATGATTGAACTAAGAAACCTTAGAGTCAGTATAATTATTTCTTTTACGTGACTTTTTAACAGTCTTGTCCTGACTGATGACAGCACTGGGAGTCACCAAAGAATGTTTTGCGGTTGTGCACATAGGAAGTACACATTCCTTTTGTTTCTGATTATGATCCTCCCTAAATGAAGCCTGTGATTGCTCTCTTACTGTGGCCTTTCGGCCATGTTTGGATTTTGAGATAGCTTTAGGCATAATAATAGATTGGGAATCAGACCAAATCTATAATCAGTAAGATGTAAGTTATTTAAAATATTTATTATTTTTCAATAGTTTGAAAGGATAGATAAAGGCTAATATGTAAATGTAAAATTCTAGCTGCGCCAGTAATCAAAATGGCGTTTCAGCAATCAACTGGCACAGCCTGATAGGCTGGAGGCTCTCAGGAATGGAACTTGAGTTATTGCCGGTATTCAAATGGCAACCGGCTCAACTGTCAATGTGAGCGCGAGGCTCAACTGTAAGGCAGAGATAAAATTCCAACAGTTAAAAGCCGTTAAGGTAACTATAAGTACCTATGTAGAATAATTATTAAATGAGGCTTTAATTGCTCTTGGGAGCGTAAATTGATATTGGGAGCGTGATTCTCCTCTTTTGGCTAGATTTGAAGCCGCAACTCAGCTATAAGCAGCTGAAATCAATTTATGTTAGAAAAGGGTTTTAGATGATCTTGGGAGTGTGAGACTCTTCTTTTCGGCTAAATTTTTAGCCGCATTTCAGCGCGCGCTAAACAGCTGAAATCAGTTAAAGTCAGCAGCAGCAAAGGGAGGCTGTCTTTAAAAGCGTCAAAGCCGACTTTGATGTAAAGATTGTAGCAACAATCTGTAAAGCTGTGACTTTATTCAGTGGCCGACAAGCGGTTAGCATGAGGGAGTGCGAAACTCCACTTTAATGATCAGCTTAAATTAGCTGTGACAAGGTGAGCGCAAGACTCAACAATTGGTTTTTTGTTTTTTTGTTTTTGTTTTTGTTTTTTGTTCTTGTTTTTTTGTTTTTTGTTTTTTGTTTTTTTGTTTTTTTTACATTTAAAATAGCTTCTGCTGATAAAGGCGAAATTAAACCCCCCCGCCCCCTTAAGGGAGCGGAATGCTCCAAGGAAATGATTAACTGACCAGTTTCAACGATGTTTTCTGATGCTGAAAGTAGAAAACGTCCTCAGATGTCCTAAGAATCTTCTGAAGTATAGGTGAATTAAATTAAAATGTTCAGTAGATAAAAGAACTGAAGAAATTAATCAGAAATAACACTCTAACGCTGAAAAGCAGATAGAGCACACTTTCCACACAACTGTCCAGTCTGACGACTGAGCAAAAAAGCTGGAATCCCTAGGAATAGGGCGGGATTTAATAATTAATTGACAGGCTCAGTCCACATTTGACCAATGAGCATAACCCACATCTGGCTGCTGTCTCCACTCTCAAGGGAGAAAGTGGTGTACAATATTCAACCTTTTTAACAGATTTAGTATGTAAACATAGGATGATTGAAAATCATGTGTTTCTGGCTTGCTGGCTTTCCAGCAAGCCAGAAACATGTAGTCATATTTGTTCTCCCTTTCACTGATATCCAAAGTTACTTTGTTAGCACCTATGTATTATTTTGCAACAGCCTAACATAGAACTCATTTTTTCATCAATAAGACTACATAGAAACTGGCCCTCGAATGGCATGTCTTAATTTTAAGAATGACCATCTACCTCGAAAGGTCAGTCAGCAAGCTGGAACCATGACTAGACTTGATGCCTGCTACTTTTCATCCGGTTCATTTCCACTTGAGTAAAAGGGCAGGGACCTATTAAAATTGTTCATCTTTTCATGACATCTTTTCAAATGTTATGAGACTATTGTGAGTCACTTTAGCACAGTTCGTCATGGAAAAATAGCATGCATATAAGGATAGTAATGGAAGGATGTCTTTGAAATCCAATATATGGTCTGGGGAGCACATATACAAAAGGCAGTGTGGCACATAAGAACTCACTGTTTCATGCCATGGTTGGAAAAGGGTGGATAAATGTAACAAGTTTAGCTTTAACTATATGATGTATGATGTATTCTGGCACCCTGAAAAGGCCCAGTAGTTTCTCAGTCACTGATTAGTCCCAAGGATTACTACTATAATTATACAGTATTACTACTCTTACTACTACTGCTGCTGCTGCTGCTCAAACTAAATAACAGCTACAACAGGTACCTTTTTTGTTTGTTTTGAATAAGGAATCAGCAGTGAAATGGTCAAACTCAAATCAGTTGGCAGCTAAAGCAAAAAAAAATATAATTAAAAAACTTATCCAACTTGAAGAATGGTTAAAATAGCAAATGTAGCTTGATGGGATTACAAGTTGTAAAACAAAGTAAAATCCCTGTATATAATAATAATAATAATAATAATAATAATAATAATAATAATAATAATAATAATAATAATAATAATAATAATAATGAAATTGCAGCTTCCTGCAATAACACCAGTGGAACAGCAAAAAACTGTGCTACTTGGAACATCGTACATTTTAAGAAGATACGTGGTTGAGACCTAAGATACTGCAGCCCGTATCAACCATCAGCACCAGTCAATTATATTTATGCTACATTTTTAAATGTTCAGTTGACTGAGTTTCATGTTTAATGAATAAAAGAGATGATGATGATGATGATGATGATGATGATGATGATGATGATATCCCAAAAATATTGGATGGCTCTTATAAAATATGCATGTTAACAAAATTTCCATCTGTCAGTTTCAAAAGGCCACATTGCTTGGATCCACAACATATACTACACCAATTCATTATGACATCCAATGTCCTAGGGAAGAACTGGATGGAATGAAGGCCAAAACCTGCTAAACCAGCTGTGATTTCACATTTTTGTGTCTTTAATAATTTATTGTTTAGCTAGTATGCCAAATCAAAATAAAAAAATATTTTATAGAATAAGACCACTTGTTATGAAGTAGAGTAAAAGACATACCAGTAACTAAATGAAAATGAAAATGGTATTTCTGTGTCATCCCTATCATTAACCAGCCAGATCCACATACAGTATGCAGTTCTCAGTTGTGCTATTTTGTTCAGATAAGAGCCATATTATATATAATTTTGGAGCTCTGACCTCACATGAAATAAGTTGCTTTAATGCAAAGATCCCAAAATGCTGTCTAATGTGGAATCCAAGATATGACTCTCTCTTTCTTATACAGTTGACATTCAAATAATATAAGTGCTGTGTCCTCTATCTCTGGAGCTTCAAAAAGGAAAGTACTTTCATCATAAGAAACTTGGCTAAACCTTCCATTTTTAACCATTGTGTCCAGCTGCCCAAATCTCACTCAAGTAAATACATCCCTAAGGTTCTTGAGCATTTCTGTATTTAATACTTAGTAATTTGGAAGGTGTGTTTAAAGTAGCTAATCCATTTCAATGTGCTAGCTTACTGAGGATAGCAGTATCTTTCGGAGTATCTATAGTATATCCAAAATTCTTTGTGCAGAAATCTTTTCTCTTGTCTCTCAGAAAAAGTCAGGCAAGAAACAGAGAGGCCATATATTCTTGATTTGTCAGTTGTGCAATCCAAAAGGTCCCAATTGAGATTTTGCCTATTCTATTAGATACAATTTTTGAGGTCTTCAGTTTCATAGCTTTGATTTGCTCCAATAATTGTATAGCCTGATTTTAGACAAAGAACAAATTGTTTAAATTCCTAATTCAAGTCTAAACTCTGCAGGTGAGGTTCTTTTATCCACACCCAGCTACTCAGAATACACTAGCATCACTACTCAGATGCTATGATTGTGTTTGTTCTAGTAATGGCATGGGTTGTAAATCCCAAACTTCATCTCCATATAAAAGCAGAGTGGTAGTGTTGATTCTGCATGCATAGAATCTGAATCAAATGCTTTGTAATTTTTAATATTGAATTTCTACCTGCCCTTCTCTGGGTGAACTCCTTCGATGATGAGGGAATCAAGATCCAGTCTCATATAAGACTACATCTAAATAAGGAAAGGTGTTGGCTTGCTCAATTGACTCACCATTTAATAGCCATCTATGGCTGAGATGGTGTTTTTTAAAACCATGATCTTTATTTTGATGTATTAATAATCAAAGAATTATTAGGGCAGTAGTAGCCAAGTCTTAACAATCTGTGCAACCCAAAATAGAATAGTAAAAATCATATTGTCAACATATAGCAACATATGTTGAGTACCTTAGTCATGTGTAGTACAGAATCCTTCATCAGTCGTGGTAAGTCATTAACATATAGAGTGTATAGCAATGGTGCAACTATGCACCCTTGCCTTACTCCTTTGTAAGTAAGACAGTCAATCCTCCTTGTCATGACTTCTTTAGCCCTAAACCACACCCTGAAGCAGTTTACAATGTATTCTTTACAGTATTTGTATAAAGGATTTTGGTCAGTGCAAGCTGGCTGTGTTCTGTATTGAGGACAATTAATTTCAATTTCCTCTGTAATATTTTTCTATTTACTCAAATGCTGCACTAAGGTTTATGAAGGCAGCAATCAGCTGTGTCCCCTTACTGACATATTTGGTATTTAGATGGTTCAAGACAAAGCAATAGTGGATTGAACATGCCTGAAGCCAGCCATTCTGCAAGAATGTACAGTATTTGTCAGCTACCCAACTCTCAACTCTCCTCAAGAGGAAGCTGTCATATATTTTAGCCATAATATCTATTAGATGCATGAGCCTCTAATTGCTAGAATCCTTTTTAGGAACTACAATTGTCATCTTCCCCCTGACTGTGATATGGCAGATACTATTTATACGTATAAATAAACCCACCAAGAGAGGGGCTCGTGGTTGGGTATTTTTTGAATAACTTGACTGGTAGAAAGCCCTCAACAGGGCTTTATTTATTGCTCTTCATGCTTTTTGTAATAGATTTAATCTTGTTTTTCTAATACTGGTGGTCAGAGGGGTGTAGTTTCAGTAGGTGGTAAATTGCTATTTAGTAACTGTTTCTCAACAGGTTCCAGAAAGCAAACAGGTGATGATAATAATTTTCCCAATCCTCGGCTGTGATTGGTATATTGAATGTGAATCTCCATTCTTTCAGGATCCCAGCTACAGAGTGCCAAAATATAGCTGAATTATGACTTCTTGCTGACAGCTCATGTCCTGACCAATTTGAAGCAGCATGGCTTTTTCCCCCTTTGATTTAAAGAGCTTTTTGTATCCTCTTCTTAAAGACAGCATCCTAGCCTTATATATAAAATAATGCCTCTGAGCAAATCTCATAACTGTGTCTTCAATTGCTTTTTCATCAAATGACATTCATTGTCAAACCTAGGAAACTTTTGGAGGAGGGTTTGGATAATAGATCTTTTTCTCAACATGTGGCACAAATTAATGAATGCATAGAAGACTGACTGTGGACTGCTAAGACCCAACTGATAGCATTCTCTGATTTGAGACTATACAGCATTACTTTGGTAGACATACTTTGGACCATATTAACTGTTTTATTTTATTCTGACTCATCTCTCAGTTAGTTATAAACCATGTTATATGAGCTTAAGTCCAAACAGACTAGGAAGTTCCCACTCACTGGGTGGTGATCACTCTCTCTTGGATAGATAATGACCTCTGAGAACATCAGCTTTACTTTTTGATACACAAATTAAATCTAACCTGTTTGAGTGTAAGGTCGATGGATGGGTATACAGAATCATTATCCTTGCCTCCCAGAATTAGAAGATCACATTTAAAAATCAGCAATGTCAAGTTTAGACCATTATCTTTTGAATGCCAATGATGATTATCAAAAAAATTATTTGGGAGTTCACTATATTGACTGTAATCATATCATGTAATAAAGGGATGTATTTGGTGGAATATAAACATTTACCAGTACAAGCTCAACATTTTTATATCTGAATTTCATGGCCAATATATGAAGAAAGTTATTCCTATTATATGATTTCTCACCCTGCCATTGCTATTCTTCCTTAGTAAGAATACATAATCCCCTCGAAGCTCTCCCTTTGTACTTTAATTTTTGGGCAGCATTGAAAATCTGGGAGTTGTGATGGGTCACTTTCTCCTGCCAAACAGGAGTCTTGTAAAGCTATTTTATCAAATTCAGAAAAGAATCTCACCAAATCAATTGGTATTCTATACTAGAAACTATTCTAGAATTGTTTCAAATTCAATTCTATTTTATTTTGAGCTCAGAAATTAGGAATTTCATTTTGGACACCTTTCTGAAATGATAGGGACTCAATTGGGACACTTCCAGGTAGAACATGTATGTGGAATTCGCTCTTATACTTGGCATAATTCTAACCTTTTTTTAAAAGCGACCAGTTAAACTCTGTAGGTATTCATACATCTAATGACACCAAGGACACATTCTGGAATTCAGTGGTGGAATTCAGATGGCAAAATACAATATATGTTAGCTAATTATTTCCCCCTTCAATATCTTTAAGTCCAGTTGAGAAAAGTAATGCAAAATAGCTAAACAGAATTTCCAGAATCTGAAGCATTATACTTCAGAAGTGAGTAACTGGATATAAAGGCTTTCTGGGAGAAGATGTATAGCTACCACTGAAGAGAAAGCATTATACAATACTGATCCTTGATCTGAATGGGAAGCAGGAGCCTTCCAATCTTAGACAAGTAAACAGTTCTCTAGCATATGGTGAATTAAAAATGATTAGTATATTTAGCTTAGCTCTGTGATATCATGGACATTATTTTACCTGGATTAAATGTTAGTAATTCTTTTTGGTGAGTTCTTGTAAGCATGTGATTATGTCATCAATATCTATCTACCCAGCTTCTCTTGGACTTTAATTCTAAGAAACTGAGAATATTTCTTAATAATCAATGCAACTTCTCCTCCTTTTCCATTGTTCATGTTCTTTTAAAGAAATTCTATCTTTTCATTGCTGTATTTCACTTATAGATTTCTTATTAGGTCTCAGTTAATAGATACAACCATAATCTTATTAGAATATAGAAAGTGAAAATAATGAAATTTATGAGTAATGATCTTTCTGAATTTTTTAATTTAACTACTCTCTCACATCCTCATACTGGGCACAAATCATTTGTCATGTCATTTTTTTTATTGTAGGAAAAGAAAGGTAGAATACTAATAAACCAGTAAAAGAAGTCCTTCCATTAAATCCTTCTGAATAGCAATCTCCAACTAGCACAAAATTCAGCTGAAACATTTTTAATCAAGAAGAAATTTCTTATCACAGTTTAGCCAGCAGTGAAATGGCCTCATGGAATGGAATTTGAGTTAGAAGTTGGTTGAGAATCATTTTGTATGGCTTGCATTAATAGCCAGAAAACTGTGTTTGTCTGGAACTGCAGTTGATTTATTTATTTAGGATCGATTGGTTGAATTGGTTATTAACTCTACTTTTCTATTCATATTGAATATTTAAGGAGCAACTAAAACACAATATTCAAAATTTAAAACAAATATTAACATTATAATAGGAAAATATTTAAGTAAGGTTTATTTTCATTTCCAAATTTATTCTCTGGTTTTTTTCCCTGTATTTATACATTTCTACTGCAATAGACTTTGGCTAAATGTAAATAAATATTGACTTAACAATTAATAGAATATAGGGGTTTTTCATGTAAATTGATTAAAAATGTAAATTATAAAAATATCTGCATTTTGGTGGCTATATTACGAATAATAATTTGCTAAGAAATTAAATGGAATAGAGTTGGCAAGAAACATAAGTGACCCTGATGCAATAGACTTTGGCTAAATGCAAATAAATATATTATATTTCTTCTGATCTATGTAGCCATTGATAGGATATATTGTTCTATTCTACTTCATATTGAAGAGGTTTTAAATGGACTTGCTCTGCTTTATGTTTTCTCATGCTCTTAAGTTTGCTGGTTTATATTTTAAAGTTTAAAAAATTCAATCATCTTGTACTAATCTATGTTGAAAGGTGATTGAATGAACCATAAATGCAAAGATGTAGAGCATATTGGCAGAGGAAAATGGAAATTTCTGAATTAGATAGATAAACTTTCCTTTTGTACCTCCAAAATACTTAATTTTATTTCTTATTACTCCTTGAAAAGTCTGGATTTTTAATTGAACACCTTCATAGCAAATACTATATATTTTAAAATATGACAGTAGCAGCCCTAATAGATATCCAGAAACAATTATAGTTGAATCAATTTCCCAATACAAAATCATTTTCAAAATTGAAGAATGGATTTCCTGCTAATAAATATCAAAATTTAATTTGTTAGGTACGTAAAGAATATGGGAAATGCCTGCGTACACATTGTTGTAGTGGGAAAAGTACAGAGAACTCCATCGGCTCAGGAAAAACTTCTGGGTCACGAACTCCTGGACGGTACTCCACAGGATCACAGGTAAAAAGTATTTCTTAAGTTGAACAATTTGTTACCTTGCCCAAATAATTAACTTTTCAGTCATAATTATTAGAGTTCTTTTCACCTCAGTTTCTATAGCAGTTTGCTTATATAGTATCTACACAGTAGGAAAATGGGTTGACTGGGATTTATAAAATATAAGATTTTCACTGCATGTCAGATTCTGTCCCAAATTTCTGTGTTTTGAGAGAAAAAAATTATTTAGCTGTTGTTATTAATTGCATCCCATTGTTACTTTTTAAAAAATGTGTTCAACATGGCTAACAGGAAAAAAAAAAGAAAATATTACAAAAATACAGTCTTAAAAGTATTGTCATCCTGACTTGTTCAGAACTTTGAAAAGCTCAAAATGAAAAGTTCATTTTGGCCAGGGGTCCCATTTTTTGTCATGCATGCCTAGGCACAGATCCTTCATTTCTCTTTGAGGGCAACATTATAGCACTTTTGATAATATGCAATTATCTTTTTTCCTATGTAATTTATTTCTAGAAATATTAACAAATCCTTGGAAGGAGATGTGGACAGGAATAAGCAATATACAGTTAACAATGAGTCCCTGTAACTGGTTTTCCCTTAGTCTTGGTATTCTGATCTTGAGGGTCATAAGCTTTTCCTTCATGTGATTGCAGAGTTGTCTTTTGTGTCTTGGGGAAGACTTTTTTTTTTTTTTTAATTTGATTTATATGCCGCCCTTCTCCGAAGACTCAGGGCGGCTTACAATGTGCTCAGCAATAGCCTTCATCCTTTTGTATATTTATACAAAGTCAGCTTATTGCCCCCACAACTGGGTCCTCATTTCACCTACCTTAGAAAGGATGGAAGGCTGAGTCAACCTTGAGCCTTGGCGAGATTCGAACCCTGCAGTAATTGCAGGCAGCTGGTCTTAATAACCAGCTTAATAACAGGGTGCCTTAAACCCCTGTACTACCAAGGCTCTTTTGATGGGTATCTATATATGTTTTAGGCATTTAGTTAAAAGAAGCTTATTGCAATTGCTCATCACAACTACAAGCAAATCATTGGATGTAAATCATGAAAGCCACAGAGGTACAGAAGGCCCTCCATTAATGCTCTGGCACTTAAAACTTTCGTGATGTCTCCAAAATCCTCTGGAAATTATCATGCTTTGCCTCGTGCTTGTTCAATGTCAACCACTCAAAGTTGCTAGCATTCAAGCAATAGAATGAGTGAGTGAGTGAGTGAGTGAGTGAGTGAGTGAAATTGGTGTGACTTTGGGTTCTTCCGCATAAATTGTTAACCAGCAATGCTTCAGCAGTCTTACTGAGAGGCTTGAACAGATCACATCAGCTTCACTTTGCCCTCTTCCAGCATGCATGGCAGCTTGCAGTTGAGCTTCCTTGTCTCATCTGCTCCATGTGTGATATTTTCCAACTTATACTTGCACTTAATTTTATTAAGGCAATGTCTGTCTTCCTATTGGTCACTCTGTGGAGCAACTGGTACATATATATCTTTCTGTTCACTGGTCGCAGTTTCTACAAACATTCTGTATACAATGAGAAGGACAAGCCCCTATAAATCCTGACTGGTTCACCATTTCCTATCTGCATGTACAACAGGTATATCAATGGTTAAGCCAAGTGAGAGATGATCAGAAAGGACTGGATTTTTCACACACATACAATGCACCCTACAGTAAAAAGAAGACAGGCTAAAAATGTGTAAATATACCAAATTTGGGTAGAGATTATTGGAAACAGGCGACCCCTTGGGTAACCCGGGTCCCAAACCATGTAGGGCTTTAAAGGTGACAACCAGCACCTTAAATTGCACCCAGGAACATACCAGTAACCAATGCAGCTCATGAACAAGTGGTGTTATGTGTGTGTTGCATATCTGGCACCTTTTATTACCCATGCAGCCACATTCTGCATCAGTTGAAGCTTTTGAATCTTCTTCAGGGGCAGCCCCATGCAGAGCACATTTGCAGTACCTAAATAAGAGGTTACAAGGGCTTGATATACTATGAACAGGGCCTCTAGGTCTGAGAATAAATGCAACTGACACACCATGTGAAGGTATACAAAGTCTCTCCTAGCCATGGCTACCAACTGCAGGAGCCATGAGTCTAGGAGGAGCCCTGGATTGTGCACAGGGTCTAACCCCATCTGCAACTAAAGATGGAAAATCCTTGTCTCCATAGGGTCCAAGAACCCATAGCAACTCTGCTTTGCTAGGGTTGAGTTGGAGCTTGTTTCGTCCAGTCCCCCAAATATGCCACTGTTATAGAAAGATGGGATATTTAATTTATTTTCTTTTTTGGGGGGGAAGGGATTTGTTTATAAATATAAAACAGAGAAGATGAGCACTGAATGGCTGTGATGGGCAGGAATGAAACTTTATCAACTGCTACCAGATCTGGTCAGATTAGCCATAATAAAATGTTTCTAGTACCTTGCTGAGCGAAATGGTATGAACAACCCTGCTTTATTCTAATTTTGAAATAAAGAGAAAAATGGATAATGGAACAGTCTGTCATCTGGAAATGTCCATAATTATCTGGATGAACAGTTTTAGAGAAAAGGGAAAAAATTGTTGTAAATAAAAAAGATCCTCTCTCTCTTTCTCTCTCTCTCTCTCTCTCTCTCTCTCTCTCTCTCTCTCTCTCTCTCTCTCTCTCTCTCTCTCTTTCCCTCTCTTTTCTCCTCCCCTCCCCATCTCTCTCCCTCCCTCTCCCTCTCTCTCTTCCCCCCCTTCTTCCTTTTTTGGTGTTACTGCTTGGACACTTGAATGAGTTGCCTTCCCACAACCCAATGTTTTATTCTATAGCCCAACTTCCAATGCTGTAGCCCCTTTTTTGTAGTAGACCCATGAAGTTACTCACAATTCCCTTTCAGTGCCTTTCAGGGTGCTGATTTCAGATTCTTCTCCATTATTCTCTCAATTTGCTTCACAATAAATATCATGAAACAGTTCAGCCTTCTCTATGTTCCTTTCAAAGGAGACATGTTCCTCATTTCTTTCTTTCCTCCTGTTATTATCAACAGCTGCCTCAGACTTAACTTGCCCATTTCCTATATAATGCGCTTCCAGAAAAGACTAAAATAGTGACACTACATTTTTTTAAAAAAAAGACAAAACACTGGTGCAGTTTCCTATTTTGAGCTTGTCCTTTAAAGGGGGCTCTGCTACATCAGAATAGGTTGTATTGTTGGGAAGGAAATGAGATAAACAAAGAAAGAAAACTGAAGCCCTGAAGAGCTAGGAGAGAACAGAAGCAGCAATGAAAGGGAGAGAGTGACACCAGAATGGCAGCAGTGGTCCAGAGACATCAGAGGACCCAAGCTTTTAACAGAAGTTCAGTCACTGGTAGCATGCCGGAAAACAGCTCACAGTGCCGACATTGAAGAGCAACCCAAAGACTAGTTGCTCCTTTGAGATTTCAAGAACGTATCTAAGGGTACAGCTTCAGGCCCAGAGCAGTTATAAGCAGCAGAAAAGAGCCTATGGAAAAAGAAAACCAAATCCTTGAGGACCCAGATTGTGGGGGCAATAAGCCAACTTTGTATAGAACAACACCGCTTAGGGGGGGTCCGAAAGCCCTAATAAGCAGGTATATACAAAAAAGTATGCAGGCTATTGCTATAATGCACTGTAAACCGCTCTGAGTCTACGGAGAAAGGCGGCATATAAATTGGACTAATAAATTGAACTAATAAATAAATCCTATCTGACTGCAGGACCAAGTGCTAGATATCTCGTTCTACCTCGTCCACACCATGTGACCTTGAAGCAGGTTTTCACTGTGAAAAAATATACTTTGCAATAGGTATAGCACAGAAAGCATAGCATAAAATATAAGTTATTGGTTAAGAGATAAAATAGGATCTTGGATTATAAGTGATAAGACTAGTGGCATAGGGATAGAATACATGAGTAGGTTAAACAACTTTAGGAAGAATGTTTAAGAACAAACAAGATTAAACACTCAGTTGTATAAAACTTTTTATAATAAAAAGCCTTCTTATAGGAATTGCCTTCTTCCCTGCCTGACTGTGTCCCCATCCCCAAACTGGACCTATAACTCTTACCTTCTGCTATTTTAGCAAGTATTTGTCTGCCACTTTCTTTTTGGCTTGGTCTTCTCTCTTCTCCTGCAAACAGGGGCTCTTCCTTTATATAATCTTCCTATTGCAGAAAGGGGAAGAAGGGTACACTGAAACTCTGGTCAGACTTTCACCACAAGAATCTCGGTACAGAGTGCTGAGAAATGCTTCATGCCAGATGGACTTGGTGGTTAACTTGTGCTCATGGGCACCACACCAGAGACTCATCTCTCCCGGCATTGATCGTTCAACATTTAGTTTTTAGTTGGTAAATACAGGAACAGATTTAAGAATGATGGGGGAGGGGGCGTTGCAAACTTACTTTTGCATTCAAATGCATAAGGAATTTTCTTCTTTACCTTTACTTAGGAAACAGCACATGGGCATGTGTGTGTGATAAAACACACTGCAACAAAGCAACACAAATTACGTGCATGCACTTGATGTCATGACACAGATTAAAGGGCAGTGTTGTGTCACAGTACTATGTCAGAATGCACATTTTGTTGCTTTGGCATTGAATGGACTTCTGTGAAATAGTATCACATAATGCTGGTTCTCCACTGATCAATAGAAGATTTCTGAACAAGGTTTAAAGTGTTGGTTGGAACACACATTAAATCTTAACAGCTCAGGATACTTTGAAGGGCATTGCTTCGACATGGTTCTCACTAGTTAAAGATTATTGATCTGCTGGCTGTCCAGTCAATGCCCTGAATACCTTGGAGAAGATGCTTTCAGTGGCCCTAAGGAAAACCAAAGCTGCCTTCCAGTCAGGTTCAACTCTGGCAATGATAGGAAAGGTTTATAAAGTACCAATATTGATATTCTTCAAGCATCATTCTTTTTCTTTTAAATTTTCCAAAGCCTTTATCTAAGTAATTTGCACTCCTGCAAATATGATTGGTTTTGTAATGTTTCTTAGCCAGATTGTTTGTTAATCTGAATTAATTGTTCATTAGTTAAATGGCAGTTCCTTATTGTTAAAATACAGAGCAACCAATAATAATAAATATATAAAAAGCAAATGTTCTTTTTAAAAATTCTAAGAACAGATAAAATAGTCAAAAAGTGCTAATGTTATTCATATCCTTAACATGATTTAGAAGTCATTAGTATCTTGTGAAAGGATTTTTGAGCCAGAATTTCACAAGTAGAAGTGTGGGGTTCATGCTGAGTGATATGTAGCAAAATGAGAAGAACTTAACCAGAATTTGCAGGCTAAAATGATTACTTTTGGAACCTCATCTTTGCCATTTCAGTTTGCAGATTTGGAAGGTTAGACAAAGTCATCTAGATCCCTGTATATAAAAAAAATATGTGTGAAATATTACCTGTCCACAGGTGTTCTTTGTGTTCCTTGCTTCAGTTTTGACAAACCTTTATCAAATTTAAATACATATATATATCTTGAAGTATGCTTGTGAGAGAAGGAGGCTCATGTAGGGTATGAATGAATCTTAACATGGTTTTTCTAGATCACATCAAACATATAGCTGAGAAGTATTGAGAATTTTTAAGCCCAGGCATCTGTCAAGAAGAAGGAACCTCTGTTATTTTATTTATTACATGCTATTTTTTAACATAACATCAGAACTGTTTCACAACTTTCCAGGTTTCTGTAGCACTGAATAACTAATTTTCTTAGTTTGGTTTGAAATTTCTGCAGGGGAAAAATGAACTTTGTGTTGTAGTACAATAGCAACATTTTACCTCTAGATAATAATTAACATTTGTTTCCTGCACAGATTAATGAAATGGTTTGTAACAGTTACGGCATGCAGGTTTCTTATACACCTATTTGTGTAATTGGCACTTTCTGGTCCAGAAGCTCAAGGCAATGTACATGATATCTCATCCCACCTCTTTTTCTGCAACATCCCTGTTAGGTAGATTGAGTTGAGATATATATAGAGATAAATGATAGGTTGGTTAGTTAGTTAGTTGGTTAGTTGGTTAGTTTGTTAGTTAGGCAGGCAGGCAGGCAGGTAGACAGGCAGACATATGACAGATTTGAATCAATTTTTTACCTTGTAATAACCCTTCATTTCTACACTCTTGAATGCCTGAAATTATATTACTATTGATTCCTAATAAAAAAGACACCAAAAATTCTCTATATGTAGAGATTATAATTATAAACATTATTTCTATATTTTATTCCTGCAAAACTATTATTTAATAAATAAATAAATAATCACTTCTTACATTGATAATTTACTAAACTGTATATTATAATAATAATAAATACAGCAGCAGTCATGTACATGAACAATATTTTTTAAACTTGTTTTGCTACTCTCCACATCTCAGAATGAAAGCCAGTTACCGTAATTAAAACCAAAATTAAAAATATTCAGTTAAAAGCCTGTTTTAAAAAGTATGTTTTAAAAATCAGTGAGCCAACAAAGAGCTATTGGTATCTGTAGGGGGAGGGCCAGGAAAGGACATAATGAAACATGCATCATAATCAAACTCTCCCCTTACATACTTACATATGCTGTGCAGAATTCTGAATATGAACATATGCTATGACACCACATTGCAGTTTTCATCATTTTGATGTCATCACAATGAGAAACAATAGAGAAATTTCCATAGAAATGGAAGTTGCATTAAATCTACTAAATTGGAAAATTGGCTCGTAAACTGGTGGATTTCCAATTGATTGGTTCAAAAAAAATCTTTATTTTATTTTATTTTATTGCAGGGTGATAATAATGCATCTTTAAGTAAATGTCACCTTTTTTAAAAAAATAGTTCTTCTATAAGTCTATCCAGTTCTAATTCTCATTCCTTGATAAATGTGGATGCTGAGATATTGACAGAGAGATCTATCAATATTGGCTATTATCAGCTATTATAGTTATAGATTATGAGTGCACTCATTTCAGATGGGTTTTGGCCAGATAGTACTATGGAGACAGCATTAGTTGTCCTTAACGTGGGTTGTGAATCCTTTCTTTGTGACTGGCTTGAAGTTTGGTAATATCACTAAAGTGATTATAAACAATTATGCATCTTGGGCTGAGACCATCCAAGTAAGACTGTCAAGGTCTTGTTCCAAATTTTGAAAGCTATCCAGGTCTGGATGTGGGAGGAGCAAAGTGAGGCTCAATCCTAACAAGAATGAATGACTGCAAATATTTGGGCCCTGGATCTTGGAATCTTCCATTTTTTATCGTGGATGGGTTATATTTGCTCATCCAAGCATGGATGAGGGTTGTGTTTGTTTGTTTGTTTGTTTGTTTTCCATAGCCTCTCAGCTCAACCAAGTGACATACTCACAGTTCATAGTTACCAAACAGATAGCAGTAAAAGCCAAGAGGGCCTTTATGCACATACTTCTTATGTAGCAGTTGTGCCCTTTCCTGGCCTGAGAGATCCTTCACATCTAATGAAAGGATTGCTGTAATGCACTTTACATGCAGGCCACCTTTGAAGATTAGTTGAAAGCTACAGTTAGCCAGAATGCAACAACATATGCAATGATGGCAGGTTTCATTATGCCACTGTCAACCCATTGCTCCACAAAATAAACTGATTATCAATTGGCAGTGCAATCCAAAGTGTTAGTTATCACCTGTAGAGCTCTTCCTGGCTTAAGACCAGGTTATTTGAAGGACAGTGTGCCTCCAGTTGTTTCTGTCCAATGAGATCTGGCAGAGTGGACATGTTTTGTTGTGCTGACACCTGTCTTCTGGAATATCTCTCCATCTCTCTCTCTTTCTCTCTCTCTCTCACACACACACACAGAGAGGGGGGGAGGGAGGGAGGAAGGAGGGAGGGAGGGAGGGAGAGAGGGAGAGAGAGAGAGAGAGAGAGAGAGAGAGAGAGAGAGAGAGAGAGAGAGAGAGAGAGATGACCCAACTCTGAAAACTTTCAGGAAGCTATTAATAACTTGGCTGCTCTCCCAGGCTTTGGAGCAGGATGATGGTTGAACCACTTTCAGGTGGGGGTGCTTGTCTGCAGGCTACTTGTGATTTCTTTGTGAAGTTATTTTTTCTTTTTTAAGGACATATTTTTAAGTAAATATCATTACTTTAGAGGAAAGCTGAAATTTAAATTTAAAATTAAAATTTAATTTAATTTAAATTAAATTCAGGTTTCTCACCTTTGTTTGAAGGGTGGCATAAAGAGTGCCAAAATTAAGTTGTGTGTTGGGTACAGTTTGAGAATTATTATTTTATTTTACTGAAATTGTTTACTTTACATGTATGTATGCATTGTGTTTCATTAACAGAATTTAGTGCCAAAAAAGGTATATGGAAAATGCTGAGACTCATTGCAAGTGAAATGTAACTAGTGAAAAATATAATCCAAATTACTGCATTTGTCTCAGAATATTTTAGACATAAAGCATCAGGCATGTTGTATTTCTTATATTCGTTACATTTCTAGATTTGGGAATAGAACGCACATTTCAATTTATATATCAATTTATGAAACAATTATCCTACATTCATAAGCAGTTCTCTCAAATACTTGCATTCAACAATATCACTTCCCTAGTGACAGTCTGAACACTGGAGAGGTAGAATGAGTATTACATTTTCATTACATTAACAGTGGGAAACTCTTTTGTTTTTATTTACTTACTGATTTTTATTCAGGAGCTCAAGACACCATAAATAGCATATCTCCTCCTCTTATCTTTCCACACAACAATGACTTGTGTGGTTGGACTAAGAGAGAAAGGCCAACATTAACTCAGCCAGGAATTCTCTGTGGCTAAGGGTAAACTAAAGGCAACATTTTAACTAGTTTACTGTACTGGCACTTGTACTGCTTGAAAGTTTCCAATGTGGAAAAAAAATACTGGGTTAGTTGGGTTTATTCACATTTTAGCATACTTTTGGGCAACTTTCTGACTTGAAGTCCACTTTATTACTTTTTACCTTGTTTAAGGGACAAAAAAGAAGGGTTCATGATATTGTGTTGTTATTAGAGTGAGAGGGCTGAAACAATAAACTTCTTTTGCATTTTTGGTGAATTCTAAGTGGAAATTGTCTTGAACTTTAACATACATGTTTTACCCCATAACACTCTTGAATAGGAACAAGTGACCCCCCTTGTTCCAGGGTAGAAGGTGTTAGGTGGTCTTAAAAGTGCATGAGCTTCTGAAAGGTTTGGTGCACTTGGTTTCCCTAAGTCAGAAAAAAAGTCCAAGACTTTCAACTTGACCCACTCTGGGTGTCTCTGGAGGGCATACATATAAGCTGCATATTGTCCACCCTTGTTCTAGGAAATGCAGGGAGCTCTTTGCCCAGAGAGAACCATTTCAGAGAGAAAATCAAAACACCTTGCTTACTTCCTGCACTGCCAGAAGCCATCTCCACAGAAACAGAAAGAAGCAGGTCATTGTTTCCTATGGATCCTCTGCTTGATGTTCATCTTCTGCCCCTTCTTCTTGTGCTTCTGCAGAGCCGAATTCGCAGGATGTGGAATGACACTGTTCGAAAGCAATCAGAATCCTCCTTCATCACTGGTGATATAAACAGTTCAGCATCACTTAACAGAGGTAATTATGGACTTTTCAAATACATATGACCTTTGTAATTATGAAGAATCTAAACAGCAATGCTTTGTTAACCTTTCAACATGTAGCATCTTGTTCCCTTGAATTAAAATGTTACCATAGAATAAAAGATCCATTGTGCACTGTATTTCATTAATAGAAAATACTTCTTTTAACTTTCTCTCAGTTCTTTAACATGGATATTAAATGTTGTTGAAAGTCAGTTGCAGAAGGAGTAGCGGCAGTGAGGCAGAATAGTTTTGAGGTCAGACAGATAAAAGTATCTGTCTTCTTAATGTTACTGCTCTTGCCAAGACAAATATTGTCGAGCTTAACTGCCATCCATGAAAGGTATTGGTGCATCCTGCTAAACACTGAAGTGCAAGGGAAGGTTTCATAATGGGAAAACTTGCTGCATAATGTGGAGTTATGCCATTTTCCCAGCATAGCCTTCCTGGGGTCTTCAGAAGTCAGGGGGAAAATCCATGTTAATATCATCTACATGTAGTAATGTAATGAAGATGTTTTCAGCCAGCCTCAACATTGGATCTAAAATTAAAGTTTTCCAAAATCAAAGAAACCAATGTTCCGAACTCCATTAAAAGATGTGCCAGAATTCTGTGGATAGGAAAAACATTCCTCTCAGGGAATGTTCTCCCCACCATCCACCACACACACACACACACACACACACACACACACACACACACATTATGTCTTTTTCTCTGCCGCCACCACCATCAGTGATCACTAGCTCTAGAAAACAACTTTCTCAAAGATTCTGGGAAGGTTAATTGGAGCAGCAATGAGGGAAGTGTATGTTTGTGTGGGAGAATGAGGGTAAAAGTAGTGCTGAAAAAGAGATCTGAAATCTCCGATCAGATTTTGGCTACAGAGAAACAGCCATTGAAAACTGAAAGGCAAAGCTAGAGTCTTTCAGTGTCACTTCACATTGCCTTTTTTTTCCCCTCTGAAAATCCCAAGAATGATACAAGATGATGGGTGTTAGTCTTCTGGGGGGAAATGTAAGTAATGGCAGTTTTCTGAATGGTTACCTTTCTGGAGGCATGAGAACTAGAGCCATGAAAATAATGGCATTTTTACTCATGCTACACTAGCTTCAATAGCTGTAACAGAGAACAGATGGGTCTCTAACTTAAAACTACAGCCAGAAAAAAAAACCCCTGAGATTACCATAATTATATTTCATGTTTGAGATACTACCATATCTTTCCTTGTTCTTGCCTCTTCAAGGCTGAACTTACACAGTTCTTCCAAGTATTTTTCATTTATTCCAATGACTTTTCTGACTGTCCTTTGGTGACATTGTTCTGTTTTTTCTCAACTTTTCTTAAGCATGGTTCCCAGAACACTATTAAAATCTTAAGAAGAGCTTAGTAGAATACAGGAAATAATAGTCCTGTGATTCAGAAACCTGATTGATACAACCCGTGTTTGCCTTTTATACACCAATGTTATACTATAATTATAACTAAAATTTCATCATCTTTTTCACAAAGCCAGTGATTCCCATTCCATGTTGACTTCTGATAATCACTGCATTGTTTCCAAAGGGTTTATATCACTGCATGATATTCTGCTCTATAATTTTCCCATGTAGATACCATACTCTTATCTGTAATTTCCCATATTCTCCTTGGAGAACAAACAATGCTTGCCCTCTTTCAGTCATTTGGTTCTTCACCTGTTGTCCAGGGTTTTTGAAAGATAATGTCAGTGTCTTCTATATGTTTGGATATAATTCATCCTCTGGACTGAAACTCATTCAAACTTAGCAAGTGTTCCTTGTTAGATGTGTATTAGCCTCAAACTACAGCCCTTCATTGTCTCTTTATAATCACCTAGTGGACTATAAGCTACCTTATTGGAAAAGACTACCTTATTGGAAAAGACTTATAGTGGACTATAAGCTACCTTATTGAGACCAAATTGGAACTAACTTTCTTTGTTAAATTACTCTGCTATGAACTTCTAATCACCATTGTTGTAAATTTATTAAAAATTGTTCTTCAAGTTCAAGATATTGCAATAGTAAGAAATAAGAGTTTGATGGAGATGAATGAAATCTTCCGAAAACCAGAAGGAAAAAAGCTAGCAAAAATTTGCAGAAGATGCTAATAGAGACGCCTCCAGGCTGGATAAAAATTGATGATTTTTTTTAAAAAAATCAGAAAACTGGATTTTTTTTTATTTTTATCAAATTTATTTTAATAAAATGCTTTTGGAGTAAAAATCTATCTAAAGATAGATTTCTGTTTAAGATACATTAATAATTTAGTTTATTCAGCATGAAATGGAGTTTAGTTATGTAGCATGAGGCTGTATATTCTGCAATATTTACATTTTTGGTAAACTCATTCAATGAATCCAAGCTCTGCAAGCTGAGACAACATGCACTGCATTGATGCATTCACACAATTTCACAGTAACCATGAGATAAATCATAAAAAAAAGTTCAGGAATATTCCTTTATCCCATTGTTTTGCAAATCTGTCAAGCTTCCAAGTAACACATTCCATTATATAAAATGTCATCTTCAGGGTAGACAAATCTATGTACGCTACAAACTGTATGATAGTTTGAAGAGAAATGCATCTGTACCACAAGACTCTAAGTGGGAGGATGAAGGGCAAGCAGTAAAAATGAAAGTGAAATCTTCTAAGCAGCTTATAAATATAATATTAAAAACTACCTGTCATTTCAGATCCATCATGGCAGCGCCTGTTAGCGGGCATCCACTCATCTGCTGCCTGCCACATCCCTCACCTTGTTGTGTCACTGCCGCATCACTAACCATCCCATTAAAGTGAATGGGACTGGCAGTGAGTCAACAGCGGGTCAGAGGAGGAGCCGCTGCGGGACAGAGATGACAGTTGCTCTTTAAAAATTATGATTTAAATCAAGTTGATTTATATCAAGCCTTTTTACTAGTGATTTAAATCATGATTTAAATAATTTTTTTTAATTGAAAAAGTTTTTCAAATACAGATTTTCCCCCTTTTTTCTCCCCCCCTCTTCCCTAACCCCCCCTCTCCCCCCCTCCCCCCTGTGACTTCTTCAGAGTAAGATCCAAATTCATAACAGATTATATAGTACTTTACCATCCCCATACTCCATCCCCCAAATACTGGCCCTTTTTTTCTAATAATATTATTGTATCCCCCTTTTACTATACATTTCAAAATAACATTCTACTATAACATTATGTGATAACTTCTGGTTTAGCATAATAATATTATTATAACTCCCCATTTAACAATAATCTGCCCTTTTTGTCCTCCCCTTACATATTTCTCTTAAATCTGACCTTATATGTATATTAATATAACATTTCAAAACAACCTTCCACTTTAAGACTATATAATAAATCCTAATTTAACGTTTAATCTTTTGTGAATATTAATATAACATTTCAAAGCAGCCTTCCGCTATAAAACTATATAATAAATCCTAATTTAACATTTATTCAGCTCATAGTCTGTCCATTTCCTCCACTCCCATAAGTATATCTCTTAAACATCCCTTTTCTTAAACTAAACAATCAGTAAACTAACCTGTCTCCACCCACTTCCGTACAAAATTTCCATACATAACAATTCTTAATATCTTTATTCTTCTGCCCACCCTACTAAAAAATATATATATATTCCCTTATATAGATAAAATCAATGGCTTTAAACTTCCATGCTTGTCTGTGACTTGATGAGTCATCACATTAAGATCCGATGCCGCTTCTCTCTTATTTATAGGTAATCCAACTGAGACATCTAAAGAATCCAAAGGCGATTCATCTACAAAGGCCTCTGTAGCTCGATGTTTTTCCTTTATTTCCAACTCCTTCTGATTATCTTGTGTTGTGCATAAAAATGTTGAACTCATTTTCAAAATCTTATGATGAAATTCTTCCGCTTTTTCAACAGTATTTAATTGGTATCTTTCTCCTTGATATCTCAATATTATGCCAACCTAAATAAAATATTTTGTTTTTTAAGCTCAGTCACCAGGAATACAAATTTCTTTCTATCCAATAACATCTTGGGCGGTAACTCTTTATATATCCAAATCTTTTTCCAAACAGTTGCAAAGTAGAATTAAAAGATTTTTGCACAATATTATTTCTTATTTCTTTATCTGTAAAGTAAATCACCACATCTCTAGGCAGTTGCCTTTGCTTTGCAATCCAAGAATTTACTCTATAAACTCTGTCAATCCTGAAAAATACTTCCTCAGGGTGAACCTTTAAGATTCCAGCCAGAATTTCAGCAGATATTTTCCTTAAATCATCAATGATTTAAGAGATGATGATTTAAATAAATTTGATTTGAAAGAAATCCACCCCGGACACCACTCTAATTTAAATGAGCATAAAAAGCAAATGAGATATAGGACAATGAGATTTGAAAGATTGTTCTCAGCACGACCACACAGAACAGACCAGGACTCAACTGCATGTAGCCACTTGATAAAAGTAGTATTAACCTCATGTGAATTAGGAAGCTGTCTGTGTTTAGAATTACTTTTATTCACCATCTCTGCCCTGCCACCTTTTCATTAGCTAACCAAATATATTTTTTTTCTATTGCTTAAATTCTGAGCCACATACAGGACATGCTCTTGTGACATTTATCTTTGTTTCTGAAATCCATTTCTGATCGTCTACAGTAACTAATCTAGCTGGTCTCCCAACATAGAGAGACCTAAGTGAGAATCTTTTTTCTGTAAATTCATTAATTGAAATTAATATTTTCTTTCTGTGACAGTCTTCCCAAGCCTCAGTATCCTCCACGTATCTAAAGTTTTATTCCCCAGAATTCTCAACAATGGCCAATCTAATGATTCCCCCCACCCCCGTCTATATCTATCTATCCTATCTATCTATCTATCTATCTATCTATCTATCTATCTATCAGGAATGTGACTAACATTCAATCACCATCTGACCTTTTGCAATATGTCTGTTCCCATAAGACAGTACCTATTATCTATTTGAACTTTCAGGGTAATTTTGGAAAAAAATTAACTATTGAGGAACTCAAAAGAAGCATTACTGTTTAAAAGACATGTCTCACTTTAAAATATTACAAACTCTCTCCCCCTCTTTTTTGGGGAGGGCAAGCATCTTACTAATTAGTTGCAGCTATGGCCACAAGGTTGTGGTTTCAATTTTCTCCCACTCATCTTGCTAGACACAGCTATGACATCAAAACCATATCTGCTTCCCCATTAGCCTCTGTCAATCTCACTTAAAATGTAATCTGCTCCCCTCAGATGAGAAATAACATTTGAAGTAAGTATTCGTACAGCCGTGCTAAGAGAAAAAAAATCCTTATCAGCCAGGAAGCCTTTCTTAACACTTCTGCTAAAAAAAAGATACTGTACTAAATTTTCATGTTAAAGTGCAAAGATTCCTTTAGATAATTTATGTTTCCAAATATAATAGAAGTAAATTCAAAGAGTAAATTTATTTTATGTAAAGTGTAAATATTGATGGCAATATTAATTACTGCCTTTTAAAAAGCTTTCTCCCCAACTGGATGCAGACCAAGCATTTGTAAGCCATGGATCATCAACACTCGCATCTTGACTTGTCTCACTGGGGGCCCTAGTTGCCTTTCTCCCAGCTTACCGTTTTAAGTAAATTATTTGGCAGCATGTATGAGGAAAAGATGCCACATTTAGGAAGCAGAAAAATAACAGAAGAGAACCTGAAGCAGCTTCTGATCCTGAGAATATGGAGCAAGAAAGACATAAATATTTTTAGGCTTAAATATTGTAAGTTCTATGACATGCCCATAACTATCTAGTTGTCCTCTTTAAAAACAAATAAAATGCAGGGGTTTATGGATTTCTAATCCAGTTGTGGTTTTTTCACCTTTAAACTACCATTTTTCAACATGTTTCAATTATTGCCTTCCTTCTTAAGTCATTTCAAAATCTTTCAATTTATTAAATTTGTTAGGGCCACCCAGTCATTAGATATTAAGTGACTTACAAAATCCCATAGACAATTAAAACAGTTAAAACATGCTAAAGAGACCACAAAGATTAAAATTCTCAGAACAAATTGTAGAGATTGTAGTTTAAAAGAGCTGCAAGGCTATGTGATGTTATCTATTTCCAAGATCAGTTATTTTTCTATGGCCCAAACCTCCATGTAGTAGACATAAATTTATATTGGTAAAGCCTATACAATATCCAGTTCTGTTGCACACCCATAGGTGATAGTAGTTGGTAATATGCAGAAGAAACAAAGAGCAGGAATGGCAGGGTGTGGCGTGGAATTCAGTGAGGAGCAGTCACAGTCTTGGCTTTCTGCTTGGGTTTTTAAGTGGCTTTTAGAAACCTCATTGCCCCAAAGAAAGCCTAAAACCAGGCAATAATCTTTCTGATTATTTGGGTACCTGTTCACCTTCATTTATGGCAAAGAGGGGAATTCTTCCAAAATGCAATCCTACTGGTAGGGAGCAGATAGCAAATTTCAGGCACATTCACCCGAAAACCTCTTGTTTTTCTAGTCTCTGCCAAGACTGTGGCGTGGAAAATTGTGTGCAATGTATAATCATCTTCTCTATTTCCTTCCTTACCCATTTTTCTTCACCAATGTTGTCTCCTTTTCCTTACCCAAAGATACCCCACCCCTTAAATACCCTGAATTCTGTCTGATCACTTATTTCAGTGAGTTTTTCATTTGCTGCTCCCCTCCTTATCATCTAGCCAGCTGCTGACAATCCATCTGACAATCTGATTTTATATTCTATCTTTATTGTAAAATGAAAATTCTTATTTGATTTGTGCATACAATATGCATAAATCATTATATGTGTGGGTTTATGGTTATATAAAATGCACAGACAGTTGTATAGGAATGTGAGTGGTAGAGAAAGAGTACAGATGGATGAATGAAAGTTATGTGTGAATAAGGGGGAAAATAGAAAGTGTATTGGCGTGGAATTACAACAAAAAGGATGGAAGGTTGCTATGGTAATAGAGGGAAGAATAAAGTGAATTCTGGTTCTTTTGCTTCACAACTAAAAAAAATAAATTAACTTTTTTAGCTTGCCTACAGTTGTAGCATTTGATTTGGCCATAAGAAAAGTCTTTCTGAAGTGTAGAAATTTCCCTGCCCTAGAGGACTAACATGGCTATCTTTTAAGAGTTGGGTTTAGTTTTTGATCCAAATAGCCTACCCTTTGCTTCTTATTCTAAAATTATTGTAATCTATTGAGATACAGCTGCTTCATGAGGAAGTTAAATGAATTATTCAAATTTACGCACCACCCAGTTAAATGTACTGTATATGGGGCTTTGTTTGTGTAATCCAAATTTTCCATTGATTGAGTCCCCTCAAAGAACCCACAAAATAAGTCTACCTCTTCCTTGCATTACACTTGAGGTATTGGGGGTGGTGGGTAGATAGAAGAAATGTCCCAGTGACTTTGCAGAGATAAGAGCTGAGCCTATAATTTCCTAACTTGGGTACTACATTGTATCAGCTCTGCTTTCCTTTGCATTGAGTAACATCAGCTTTTTTTGTTTGGTTTGAAATATTATTTTCCATCATATATTGCTTTTATATAACATAAATCCTACACACACACACACAAAACTATCCTATGCTATGTGGCTTGAATCAAAATCATTTGGATAATAAGGTATCAGTGGTTGATGTTTCAACAATTTAGCTCTCACATGGACAATTATATTAACAGTCTGCATGATTCCTTTTAAAACTTCAGAACAATTACCAGGAGGGTAATTTGTAAACTCATGAGAAGTGGCTTGGGCTTGCCTGAACAAGGCTCTGTGATTCTCCTTGTCATGGCAACACAATCTGCTTCAAGGGGGTACTTCATGTGACACAAAGCCTCAACAGTCATGAGCAGAGGGCTCTTGCAGGAATGGGAATTGCTAAACAACACAGAACAGGAAGGACAAGGAAATCAATGCAGTGACTGTATATTGCTACCATGCTATTTGGTCAAGTGCTTTCAAAGGAGGGGCTTGTTTAAAGCATCGAGCAAGTGACAAAGCTTTGCATGATCCTAGTGATTAGGAACGCAGCGAGATAAAGCTCCTTTCCCCAATTCCTCCAGACCAATAAATAGAAAGAAAACAGCTGCTGGATAACCTCCGACTTTGCTTTGGCCCAGGGGAAATTTCCTTGAAACCAAAATGTCTCTCCAAAAGAGGCTGCTAACTAAGGGAAGGGAAAGGAAGGCACCACCATACTTGCTCCCTTCAGGCAGAAACTAATGTTGAACACAATGTACCTACTATTTATTTCCCAAAAGTTTTATTTTCTCTACTTGTGAAAGGGAAACTGGGCCTTGCTTAGGCCATACCCTAGCTTTGCCTATCCTCTTTCAAGTTCTATTGCAAAGCAGGGTCAAGCAGCCAGAATTTTATTTTTGTCTCCCTGCACTAGATAAAGACAACAAGTGGCTCAGGACAGGAAAATAGCCCAGAAGGGCAAACCCTCCCTTGCCAATAGACAATCCTTAAAAAAATGTACAAGGAGCAGTTGCCATCTCCAGTCAGGGTGAGAGAGATTTAGATCTTCTGCCAGAAGGATTTTGGCAGCAGTGGGGAAGAAGGCTGAGACTGAGGGAAGTGAAAAGATGAGAGATTTATTGAATAGGTAGATGTGCTTGAGTCACTGGGTGGCTCATTTACTCCCGCTTTGATATATTCTTCTGGAATTTCTTTTGGCATGACTTATGGGCAAGGATGATCTCAACAAGTTATTTATTCCAGCCCAATGGGAAGAAGCATAAACTCCAAACTAGAGGCAGTTTGTTCATTTGTTTGTTAAATTTGTTTGCTGCCCATCTTGCTAGAAGGCAACTCTGGGTTTCTTATAACATTAAAATATGTGCGAACAGGAATGCAGGCAAGATTCTTACAGAGTTTTGGAGCCACAGCACTGGCTGGCCTGTTGGAAACAGTGGGAGGAGTTGAGTACCATATCAGTTCACACGGCTGAGGCTATCCAAATAAATACTGCATGTATTAGAAATGAAGTAGTGGCAGCTGTTTCCAGGTAGGGAATGAGAAGTGCTACAGAAACCCTGTTGGATCTTTCCTTGATGGCTGCTGAGAAGAGGAGCAAGACCACATAGATATTTTTTCTTGTGGGCCAGCCTGGGTAAAAGCCTGGGTAAAAGGGGCAGATCACAAAAACTGACTACATTAAGGAAAGGAACGCTGCCAACAAGGTAACATAGAAGCTTCCTGCAATGGAGAGGAATGAAATGATAGCTGCTCGGGTGGAAAGGAGGGACCAAGAGTGTGGAATGATAGCTGCTGGGACTACAGCAGTGAGCCTGGGAGTAGAAGAATAACCCTTTCATGTTGTTCAAACCACACACAATAAACACAGTAGGGAATTTCTGAAAATACCTTTCTCCGTGGGTTTTGCAAGGCAGAAGGATGGCAGTCAACCAAAGCATTTGGCTTTGCTTGTGAATTCCCTGGCTCTTTCTGCCACCCTGCCCTACTAGCCCAACTGAGCACCAGCCACAACTGCACCTACCCTATCTCTGACTATAAATGCAAACTTAACATTCCTTTACTTTTGGCTATTATGTCAAATTAAAAACACAATAGTAGTTTGGCATTCCACCTTCTACTTTTTGTGGCGCACAGAAATGTCAAGATTGGGTAAAATTCCTGTTCACTATTCTAAGAGATTCTAAATATTCTAAGACGTGTAGGCTCTTGTAATTGTGAATATAACATATATGAGTATCTTTTATCCATCTTTGACTATCTGATGACTTTATTCTATGTGAAGTGAAAAATATTTGTAAAATGTAAATGACAAAACAATATTGGCAACAATAGCAAGAGAAAATAACTGCTGTGTATATATTTTAATGAATTCAGTAAATTAAACCCATATCCAAGCAGGGAGACCTTGCTTCTGAAAAGCACTTAAAGTAAAACTTTTGTAATCTGATTTGTATCTCATGAAACTTAAATATTTTCAGAAGCATATATCACATTTTCTGTTACTGTAGCCGAAGTGTGGTTTCTGTAAGTGGCATATGGTATAATTCACCCAACAAAACCACTCTCTCTGCTCAAATGCACAAATAGGTTTTTGTTGGCTTTTTAAATCCTTGTTTTTAGTCTTTATGCATCACCCACATGGACCACGGTCTTGCCAGATGCATCACAAGAAATGTTAGGTCGCTGAGGAAAAATTTGATTGGAGCCACTTCCCACAATTCTTTCTCTGGCTTTCTCTTGTGAAAATGTGAAAAAAGTTACTTTTCCAATTTATTTTCCTCATGCTTGTTTTCCTTTTCATATATAAAATACCTCTGACTTTTGAATGCTCAGAAACATGAGAACAAGCTACCACCCATGGCACTGTCATTGTGTGCTTTGTCTTAGATGATAGCAGATAGTTTCCCATCCTGCCAGAATGAATTAAAAAGGCCTATAATCTCACCTTTCAGATGTTTTTAGCTACTCATCCAAACTTTGGGGACTTGTCTCCAATCTCCATTCCCACCCATGGAATAGCTGTCAGACCTATTTCTGGTGCCTTAGCTATCTTCTATAGTTTCAGACATATGAGTGAAAGATGCATAATTACTAATGTTTCTAACTGATTCCACATCCTGTTGAAATAAAAATAAAATGGAAAGAAGCAGTCCTCCATTGACTCAGAACAGTAGTGGGTTCCTCTTACCTTCGCTACCAGTTCAGAACTGTGAGCGTGCGTCTGCACTCACTTTGTTCACACACAGCACTTCTGCGCAGAGCATCTGTGATGACGTCCGGGTGGGTGGGCGGAGCCTCCTGCCACCATCACTACCGGTTCACCCAAATTGGGATGAACCGATAGAATCCCACCATTGACTCAGAAGAATAAAAGGAAGCCCACCACATGCCTTTTGTCAGGGATTCAGAAATCTCTGTTTCTATCTCCAAATCTTTCTATTGCATCATTGTCAAAACTCCTTTTGCTACCTTCTTTACTATCTGTTTTTTCTTAGTTCTGACAGTGGGTGTCAGTTCATTCCATGCTTTAGACTGTGCCCCTTTTTGGTCCAATTTCAGATAAACAAATTCAGAAATCTTGTCTTGTCCCTTTTGGTCCTGATCCTCATAACATAATACAACATGATGGACTAATGTTAGTATTTTTGGGAAGAAATGGAAGAAGTGATTCCCTGTGGGCATTCCTTCTCCTCTTTGCAAGTTTCCCTATTTGAGTTTCTACTGTATCTCCCTCAGTCTTCTCTTCATTTGTACAATTTTCTTTATGGTACTTTCCAGCCTCATACTCCTGATTTCATACCTCAGATGAGCATTACAGGCTGGTTGAATAGATATTTCCAAGACTGAAATAAGTTTCTAACATTAAATATACAGTATACAGGATTTCAAACTATATAGGATTCAGTATTGCAAATGTCTGGGTACAAATTATCAATAGGCCATCTTTAAAGTAGTAATGGCTTCTTTCCAGTAATGTAGAAAAAATATATTAAAGTTTTAGTATTTAGTATTCTTGGTTACTCCTTTTGCAGAATTAAATGTTGAAAGATATCTTTAAAAGAACACAGATTCTAATTTCACATTCTGAAAGCTAAACTAAAGCTGTTAACTATTAAAATATGATTCTCTTGGATTAATTAGTGTGCAGGTTCTTTGTGCAGTTGCCATATATATACAATATATACAATATTACTTGATTACTACTTTCACAGAATTATAGAACTGAATTGGAGGAAAATACATACATCATCAATCTTTTTCATAAGTATAAGTATCCCTTTCCTATACCTAATATATTTTATTTCTTTTTTCTAAGAGTAGAACTTTGCATGTTCTATTACATTTCATTCTAGATATTCAACCTAGATTGTCTAACCTATCAATGTTGAATTTTATTTCTGTCTTCTAGGGTATTATTTATCCCACCCAGTTTTGTGTCAGCTGCAAATTTGATAAGCATTCCTCCACCTCTTCATTCAAGTCATTAATGAAACTGTTGACGAGTAAAGGACCCAGGATTGATCCTTGTGGCACCCCACTTGATACCTCTCTCCAATTTGATGAGGAACCACTGATGAACACTATTTGAGTATGATTTTCAAGCCAGCTGTGGATCCATGTAATAGACATGCTATCCAGTCCATACTTAACTAGCTTCCTAATCAGATTTCCTGAAATTAACATATTTAATATCTACTGAATCCCCACAATCTACTAAGGAAATTTTCCATTCAGAAAATAAGGAATTCTTCTTGACAAATCCATGTTGACCTTTGGTAATCACTGTGTTATTCTCAATCAGTCTCTTTATGGTCTTCTCTAAAATTCTCCCAGCTACAGTGTCAGATTGACTGTAGCTCTGTGCTGCTGGATCCTGCTTTTTCTCCTTTTTGACGAGAGGGACTGCAATTGCTCTTCTCCAGTCATCTGGCATCTCATCCAATCTCTGGGATTTTCGAAGATCAGACATTAAGGATCAGCCAGACCATCAGCAAAGTCCTTCTGTACACTAGAAAGCAATACACCTATCCCTCATTCAAAGAATTCCTTGACAATCTTCTGTTAGTTTCAGGTTTCATTTCTGCCCCTTCATGTTCCTCTTCACAGTTGCCTGATGGAATATATACCCTCTTTTTGGAGAACACAGAGCCAAAATAAAAGCTGGGTAGCTCTGTCTTTTTCTTGTTGCATTTTAGCATTTTGTCCTCTTCATTAAACAGCTGGAATACTAAAATTTTGTCTTCTTTTTTATTCACATAATTAAATAGTTTCTGTTCTGTTTGGCATCCTGTACCAACTTCACTTCAACATAAGTTTAGCTTTTCTGATACCATCTCTGCAGCTTATGTATATGTATCCTTTCTTGGTGATCTATCCTTCTTTCTATCTCCCATCTGTATCCTTTTTTATCTTCAGATCTTCAGTAAATTTTTGTGCAGCCACATTGACTTCTTATGCTGTCCTTCCTATTTCTCCTAATTGGAATTGCTTGCAATTTTGTTTTTATACTTTTTTAAAAAACCTTCATCTTCTCCTGCTATGTAATCCTATTTATCTTTCTCTGACTTATTAAAATACATTTTGAGATTTTCCAAAATATATTTTTGACTGCACTCAGCCTGTACATTCCCTTTTTGTTTTTGTTTATGTTCCTTTTGAATAAATAATATTTTTCACTTGCAATATTTGAATCATGGGAGTCATCCTACCAGGTCTCTGCTATGTCTATTAAATCTATGCCTTCTTATGTTAAGAATTTTAACATTACTGTGAACATCGCAAAAGCTGTGCATTTTATGAGCTAGTATTGTTTCTGATTTTTCACTGAATGTTTAATAAGACCCATTATAACAACATACCCTCTTCCTTCTCCAGTGCACAAGTGCTTATTGTAGGATTTTCATCTCTAAGTTGTACACAATTGAGTAAGTCCTGCTAACTAAGCTTGGCCAAATATAATTTTACAAGTCCTTGTGCGATGCAGCCCATTTCATGTCAGGTACCGCAAACCATGACCACAGAAACCACATCTCTCCCACTGACACTATGTACATATTCAGTTATTCACCTACATTCTTCTTCTTTTTCCTTTATTCTTGTGTATAACTTTATAGTGGTCATGTGATTAAAAAAACCATAAACAGCATAAAAGCATAAAAATGCATATATAATAATAACACCCTAAAATTAAGACAATTATTTTCCTGCAGAAAACAATGGCAAACAATGCAAATAAAATAATCCTTAGAACAGGTGGAATTTCATTAGTAAGTAGAGTTCAAATTGTTTATTTATTTATTTTATTTTATTTTTTAAATTTTTATACTGCCCCCTCTCCCGAAGGACTCGGGGTGGTGAACAGCCAAAATTAAAAAACACACAATACAAATATTAAAATACTTTAAAATGAAAAAGTTGTTACAGAAAGAACATTGAAGGAACATGTGGGCAAATTTGCAATCCCAAAAAATACTGCAAAAAAGCTAAAAGCAAGACATTAAAGTGGACCCCAAAACAGAATTCTACGTGTGTTGGAATACTGATTAGGTAATTTGGCCTAAATAGTTTCCTGTTTCCACCACTTGAGCTTCTAGATTCTTGAGCTTCTTCCCCAGATCTTCAAAGATCATAGTAATATGGTTGTAACTGTTCTTTGCAGAATCATTGTCCCGATGGGGCAGAAAAAAAGGAATAATTGACAGTGGACTTGATAAGCCTTGAGCTTGATAAAAATGATAGACCTGGAAAATGGATGAAGAATCAGATAACTGGAGGAGGACAAACTTTCCCATCTTCAAAAAAAGAGAATAGTAAGATCCAGGGAACTACAGATTACTCATCTAACATTTGCAGACAGATCTGCTTATCAGAATTGCAAACAACAAAAACCTGGATGGGATAGCTAAGATTACCTAGAAGGCAATCTTTCAAAATATTCTTGAGGAATTGGCTGAAAATAACATTTAGCGAAGACAAATGCAGCATTAAGCACTTCATCCATTTTCTAGGAACTGTTTCTGTCAAACTCCAACTAAAATCTGCACCCCGCTGCAGGGAGGTTCCGCCCCAGGTGCCTGATGGAACCTGATAGGTTCCAGATGGAGCTTGAGCCATTTCCTGAGGCTCTGGCACATGCCTCGACTGGAAACCTAGTGGCCACCTGAGATAGGGCGGCCGCTGGAGCTCTGGATCGGATTGTGCCTTTGCAGCCTCTGACCCGGCACCGATCTCAATTGGCTCCTTGGTTCTCCGAGGAGCTGGGGGAGTTGAAGCGCTGGAAAAGACGCCTAGAGAGTAGTTGGAGGGCCAGTCTTTCTGAATCTGACCAGGCACTAGTAAGATCCCATATTAGGAATTACCTAGTGGCGATAAAAGCAGCGAAATGTAGTTATTTTGCTGCTCTTATTGCATCATCAGATAACCGCCCGGCCACCCTCTTTAGGATGACCCGCTCCCTGCTCCACCAGGAAGTGCAGAAGGACCCCTTGGAGGGTAGAGCTGAGGATTTTGGTCAGTATCTGTATGACAAAATCACTCAGATTCGGGACGATCTGGACTCTGACTGGGTAGTCTCAGGGGGAGGGACTGGGGCAGGTATTGAGAATGTTATCTGGGATGAATTTGATCCTGTGACCCCTGAGGACATGGACAGGATTCTGGGCAGACTGAACGTGACCACTTGTTTATTGGACCTGTGCCCCTCCTGGTTAATGCTGGCTTCCTGGGAGGTGATGCGAGACTGGCTCCAGGGGATTATAAATGCTTCGTTGGGTGAGGGTGACTTTCCCGCCACCTTGAAAGAGGCGGTGGTGAGGCCTCTCCTCAAGAAGCCTTCCCTGGACCCAGCAATGTTGGTAAACTATCGTCCAGTCTCCAACCTTCGCTTTGTGGCGAAGGTTGTTGAGAGTGTGGTTGCGCAACAGCTCCCCCAGCACCTGGATGAAACGACGTATCTGGATCTGTTCCAGTCGGGCTTCAGGCCCGGGTACAGCACAGAAACAGCATTGGTCGCGTTAGTAGATGATCTCTGGAGGGCTCGGGACAGGGGGTGCTCCTCTGTCCTGGTCCTATTAGATCTCTCAGCGGCTTTTGATACCATCGACCATGGTATCATGCTGCACCGGTTGGAAGAGTTAGGGGTAGGAGGCACTGTGTTGCAGTGGTTCTCCTCCTTTCTCTCTGACCGGTCGCAGTCTGTGTTGACAGGGGGGCAGAGGTCGACTCCGAGGCCCCTCATATGTGGGGTGCCACAAGGGTTAGTCCTCTCGCCCCTCCTGTTCAACATTTATGTGAAGCCGCTGGGCGAGATCATCTGTGGTTTCGGGGTGAAGTACCACCAGTACGCTGATGACATCCAGCTGTACATCTCCACCCCAGACCACCCCAACGATGCCCTTGAAGTGATGTCCCGGTGCCTGGAGGCCATGCGGATCTGGATGGGGAGGAATAGGCTCAGGCTCAACCCATCCAAGACTGAGTGGCTGTGGTTTCCGATGTCCCGATATAGTAGTTGGTGCCATCACTGACTATTGGGGGCAAATCATTGGCCCCCATGGAGAGGGCGCGCAACTTGGGCGTCCTCCTGGATTCACGGCTGTCTTTAGAAGAGCACTTGATGGCTGTGACCGGGAGGATTTTTCATCAGGTTCGCCTGATTCGCCAGTTGCGTCCCTTTCTGGATCGGGACTCCTTACGCACAGTCACTCACACCCTCGTCACCTCCCGCCTGGACTATTGTAACGCTCTCTACATGGGGCTCCCCTTGAGGAGCATCCGGAGGCTCCAACTGGCGCAGAGTGCGGCCACGCGGGTGGCAATGGGAGCGACATGGCGCTCCCATGTAACACCCCTCCTGCGCAAGCTGCACTGGCTCCCGGTGGTCTTCTGGGTGCACTTCAAGGTTTTGCTCACCACCTTTAAAGCGCTCCATGGCTCAGGACCTGGGTACTTGCGGGACCACCTACTACCACCAATAGCCTCCCACCGGCTGGTACGCTCTCATAAAGAGGGGCTCCTCCGGGTGCTGTCGGCCAAACAATGTCGACTGGCGGCCCCCAGGGGGAGAGCCTTCTCTGTGGGGGTACCTACTATCTGGAACGAGCTCCCCCTGGAGATACGGAGGATCCCGGATCTGCGCACCTTCCACCGCGCTCTAAAGACCTTTTTATTTCACCAGGCGGGCCTGGCCTAACTTTCTCCCTCTTTTTAAACAATTTTTAAACAATTTTAATATTTTAATATTTTCAATATCTTTTAATTTTCAAAGTTTAAATCTGTTTTAAATTGATTGAGGTTTTAATCTGTCTGGGCCAAATTATTTAATTCGATTTTAGTTCTGTTTTTAAAATTTTGTATGTATGTATTTTATTGTTGGCTGTTCACCGCCCTGAGTCCTTCGGGAGAAGGGCGGTATACAAATTAAATAAAAGTAAAGTAAAGTAAAATCCTGCTTCTGCGATCTACAATTCACAATTGCTTGAAGGAAAATATAACCTCTTATCAGATAAGATTCAATGAAAATAGAAGTAGAGTAGTTCTGACTTTTCTTTTAATTGCTTGCTGTTTGACATCTTTACTGAGCTACTGTTTCTTTTCACATTTTATTTGAAACATGTCAAAATTGGCCATTTTTGTTGCTGTTAGCATCTCTCAGTAACCTTAGCAGATTTTGTGCATTTCATTTCCCAATACAAGCTCTGTAATTGCTGTAATTCTTTAATTTCAGACATTCTTCTTAGTTCACAAGTTCCTGTTTTCATCTCCAATATGGATCTGGGCTGATTTTCAGCTTTTCAACTTAGTCAGCTGACTTCCTTCTTTCCCTTCTTGAAACAATATGTTATGATTACTATAAGTGTCTATCCATGTAGTTTTCTTGCCAAGAGTATAGTCACAATCCTCTATAGATATGGTTTCTTCCCTGATTGTGCAGAATACAGCCCTCAGATTTCCACTGTTCTCCGCTAAATACTAACCAAGCCTGATCTTCCCTAATTTTTTTAAAACTAGTTAGCTAGGAACTGCCACTTGCGGTGACATTTATTGTTTAAAATGTTTTCTTAAAATTCAAAGGAGGTGTTTGATAACTCGGCTTTAATTTCCTATAAAATCAAGCACTCTGCCATTACCTGATGCCCTTTCCCACTCTAAGTCTTCTCTCTGAATCAGATCAAGGATATCTGATCGTTTGTGTCGTTCTTTGTCAGCAAGAGTGGTCCAAGATTTCCTGGAATTATAATATTTGATCAGTTTTTGCCTTTTGCCTCAAGTTAAATAAAGTCCACCACCATTACTATTTATTTATCATTCTTTCAAATGACTACAATTAAGTCACTTGGCTCTGAAATACAATCCTTTATATCTGAAAATGTGGTATTCCTCCATCTTATTTTTTGCTATTATCAGAACCAATCTTTGTTCTGAATGTGTTAAATTCTAAGTAGCCACTATGTAATTAAGTACAATATACATGTCTTTAAAGACCCGAGTTTTCTCAATTGTTTGTCAATGTGTTATATAACATTACTATTCCAAAAGGATTATAAGGAAGAGTGTGGCCATTACATTAAATCTTAAAAGTGCCCTCAAATGCCTTCCCATGCCAACAAAAATTGATCAAATTGCTCTCCTCCTTCATAAGTGTAAAAGACAAAGTCGCCTAGAAAAGTTGCCTAGGTATTTTAGAAATCCATTAATAGTTAGAAAACTCCATTTATTTGGCATTTTCACCTTTAATGTAACATGCGGTACAGTATATTATTTAAGATGGTCAAAGAATTGAGGATGAAATGTAAATCAAATAAATAATAAGAGCATTAACCCAAATATTCCTCTTGGACAGTAAGTAGATGTGTGATTCTATTTCTTTCCTAATGTTATATATGCTGTTTCTTTTAGCCTTTTATGTTAAGCCCATAAATGCCTCAAGGCTTATGTGCACAGTGTAGCATTATAAAGCATTCCTGACAATGACTGACCCGTTTCTTCTGGAAAGGGAGCATTATTCACATCCCATTATTCCACATCCTGCACTCTGAGAGAATGGAGAACAAATTGTTAGGCACTTAAAGAAAGTCATCATTTTCTCCCTCAGGTATCTTTTCCAAAGGCTAAGGAATCAACTTGCATTTGCTAACTATCATCACTGTCTTTCTTTATTCTTAGTCCTGTTTAAATCCTTTTCAAGGTGTCCAGGATTACAAACAATGAATGAAATGGGGTTTGCCCAGCAAGACTGTAGTGATAATAATTTGGACAAGAAAGAGAGAGAGTTTTAAAAATGTGTTTCCCTTTTTTACAGCTATGTCTCATTATTCCAGGATCCTCCCCCCCCCCCCACCCACACACACAAATACTCTTGGCAAGCTAAGCTTCTCCTCAAATTTAACATTGGTGCTATTTAGTTTTACTAATACCTTGAATGAAAAAGTGGAGGAAAACCTTATCATAAATGATGTTAATACAAAACTAGGTAGAATACTAATACTGAAGGAAGGCTAATACTGAAGGAGACAGAAACAAAAAATATTTTGATAGGTTAGAGAAATGGACTAGAAATAATAGAATGAATTATTTTAAAAGGCAAAAGCAAATGTCTTCACTTTAAAAAGGAAAGCAGATATAGGATAAGGATGACTTGATAACTGTGTGTGAAATATATTTGGAAATTTATTTAATCTGAAAATAATCAAAAGATATTAATAAATCCAAAGACATAGCTGCTAAAAGGGAAATACAAGTGCAGGATTGCATCAGTGAGTTTCCAAATCAAAAGGAAATATTCTTTCCTCTCTCTTTGGAAGTGATTAGAGCCCCTCTTAGTTACTGCTTCCAGTTTTGAGCACCACATTTTAAGAAAGCTGGAACTGGTGCAAAGAAAAAACAAGGAGGATGATCAGGGATTATAAACAAGCCCTTATAAAGATAAAGAGAGTAAGAGAACAAGGCATATTTTCTTTTCAGGATAATCGACCAAGAAGAGAAGTAATAGAAATGTTCAGGTCTGGTGTCACACATAAAAAGATAAAGACTCTTTCCAGAAAACAGGAACTGAAATAATGCTTTTATGTTACAAAAGGGTAGATTGTGCTTTTTCTAATATTAAGGAAAGTAGCCTAATTAGTTATCAAGGATAGTGGTGATTTTTCCTTCAAGATGTGCTCAAGCAAAGGAAAGGAACACTGAGCGCAGAATGGACTAGATGAACTAAGTAACCCCTTCAGCTCTCTTTTTGCATCATGTTTTGAGAAGAGAAAAAAATGTGGAAACTGAGGGATAATAATGTAATCGTTTAATTATTTAACTAGATTAGTTAATATGATGTGAACTAAATTTATATATTATGTTTTAAATTTATGTTTCAAAGCGACTGCCTGTAAAGGCCCCTGGATTGGGGCTGAAAGGCGAAAACGGAAAGTTCCGTCTGTCCGTCCCATAATTGGCTAGACCAGGTTGCCCTGATAGACCAGTCCCACCAGAGAAAAAAATATTTAATGTGAACTAAACTGTCTGTGCCCCATCCCAAGCCGGGAAGGAAATCTTTCATGCTAACTAATCATACTGCCAATTACAGGTAGTTCTTGTTTAGTTAGCATAATTAGGGCCAGCAACTCAGCCATTAAGTGAAATGGTCACTAAGTAAACATTTGATTGTGCTTATGATCTTATTTTGGCTTGGCTTGGCTTCATCACTGTCATAACTGTGAAGGTTGTTGTACAGGGCAGTTGCTAAAGGAGGACTACTTGTAACTTAAAATCAGCTGACAGTTTCTGACTAGTCCAGGCTTTTAAATGTATCAATTGTAATATAGCAGGCATCCATTGGTGCTGGACAGCCAATAAATTTAAATAAATAATCTTTTTACTTTTTACTGAAGGATAAGGGATAAGGTCAGAGGCTCAAATTCTTTGGCCTGATGAGTTAAGATAAGTTGTACTATCTCATACCCTAAGTTTCAAAACGTTTATAGGGTTCTAAAAAGTTATGATAGAAATACCATGAAGGCATAGGCATGAAGAAAGCTCTTTTAAAAGAAAATTGGGGAAGGTCTCTGGGCAGCTAAAGAATGGCATGAATGATTGTTTTCTGGTGGTAGTTTCAAGTGATACCACAAATGGCCCATAAACATCCCTTGAACAAATTATTCTGTTCATTTAAAGTTGATAGCACAGATGGAGAGTATATGGAGAATATACTAGAGATTGAGTTTTTTTTGTTCTTATTGCTCAGACTTCTTTCCATCCAAGCCTCATGCATTTTGGTTATATGTATTCAGGTAATTACTGTAAACATAGCCAGGATATCTTACAATAATAAGTGAAACAGATCAGCTGCAACTGCCAAAAACATCAATGCAGTTTTAGGCTGTGTCAACAGAGGGAAAGAATAAAAATCATGTGAAGTGTTAGTACTGCTTTATATTGTTGTGGTAAAACCACCCTTGGAATATGACCTATTGGTCACATGATGCAAAAAAGATGTTGAGTCTTTAGAAAGAATGCAGTGAAGAGCAACAAAGATTATTAGGGAACTGGAGATTAAAGCATATGATGAATGATTGTGGGAACTGAGTATGTCTAATCTAATGAAGAAAAGGTCTAGGGTTGACATGATAGCAGTCTTCCAATATTTGAGGGGCTGTCACAAAGAAGAGAGGGTTGACCTATTTTCTGAAGCACCTAAGGGCAGGATAAGAAGCTTATCAAAGAGAGATCCAATCTAGATTTAAGGCGAAATTTCCTGTCAATGAGAACAATTTATCAGTGGGTTGGCTTGCCTTCAGGAATTATGGGTGCTCCATCACTGCAGGTTTCTAAGGAGTGATCAGACAGCCATTTATCCCAAATGGTATAGGGTCTCCTGCTTAAGCAGAGGGTTGGACTAAAAGACCACCCAGGTCCCTTTCAAGTCTGGTATTCTGTATATCATGTTGTTGTTTTTATTTGCTACACTTGTTTTAGTCCACAAAATGTGTATTGAAATAATTTTTAATACTCTCTCTTTCTTCATCCTAAAGCAGAAATGGTTTGAACATTTGGAAGTCATTAATGAGTTTTTATGCTCAGTGCAATGAGTATTCATCCAAACCAGTTCCATCATAGTTTATGCATATTGTTACTGTAAGTCACTTTCTCCAACCTGCTAAACTTGGAATAGCCATGCTGGCTAAGAATGTTGGAAGCTGTAATCCAACTCATTGTAAAGGAGAATAGGTTGGGGAATCTGCCATAAATCATTGTTTCCTAAAAATTAAATAAAGGTGGGAAGTGAGTATGTTTAGATTTATAAATTATAACTTGGTAATCATATGATTTGCATGACCATGGAAAATGGCATATTTGGTAAATCTTGGCAACTAAGCTCAATTTTTACTGCTAAAATAAGAATATTAATTTCAAAATGAAACACTGAAATGCAAATTATTTTTATTTTAAAATGTAGTTTTAAAACATGTTGTTTTAAAACTCTACAACTTTTGTCAATGTTGTAAAAAACATCCATTCCACATTTAGTGTGGTACAGCAATTAACCGCATAAAGAGACTCGGGTTCAACTCAAGCCTCGGCCATGGATGCTTATTGTGTGAGTTTAGGATAGTCACTATCTCACGGGCTTGTTGCTATGAATACAAAATTGCATCAGAGAGCCTTCTGCACATCACCCTGTGCTCTTGGGAAAAGATTATTTTGATCAGCAGGAAGTTTCTGAAGATGTTCCCATTATCAGAAGTTTGATGTTCAGGTCTGTAGGAAACAACCTTCTCCTTTTGACTCCCAGGCTGTGGAACTCGCTAAGCAGTTTGCTTCTTCCTTTCTTCCAGGATTTAGAAAGTTGATAAAAGCACATCACTCATTGATTTTAATGTTGGTATTATTTTCAATTGCATTAATATTGTTGTACTCTGTATTTTTATTATTACGGTATAAGATGCAGTCAGTGTTGAATGAAACAGAACAATGGGCTACAAATTCAATTCAACATCATCATTCAAATCCAAATTAACTTAATAGGGATATGCATGGAGAGGAGCCATGGTGGTACAGTGGTTAGAATACAGGCAAATGCATTAACTCACTGCTGGCTACCAGGAGTTCGATCCTGACCGGCTGAAGGTTGACTCAGCCTTCCATCCTTCTGAGATTGGTAAAATGAGGACCCAGATTGTTGGGGCAATATGCTGACCCAAAGTGCAAACCACTTAGAGAGGGCTGTAAACACTATAAAGCTGCATATAAATCTAAGTGCTGTTGCTATTGTTATGCAAGTTAATATTCTACAATTATTTGGGAATGGAAGGCACTAGGAATGGAAGGCACTATAGATGGTCAGCTGATATTTCCAATAAGGAAATTCTATACTGGAGTTCCATTTGCTTGGTTTAATTTGGTAGAGGGACATCCAGTTTTCCAAAAATTAATCATAACATGCCCCTTTTCACTGGTCTCCAATTGGAGCACCAAGGATGCCTTCACTTTTTTTCAGTCATTAGCAAAGGAAAAGAGGTTCATGTTCAATTTGCCAAAATACTGAGCATGTCTCCAAGTTAATTTTTTTGTACTATTATAATGTATCTAACATTGACATAGCAGAGCCCACCTCAAAGGTTTGCCTTGTACAGTATACTTTTATATCATTATTGTCACCATTCTTTCCTCTCCTATAGTTCCTATAGCATTTTATGGTCAACTGGACAGCCTGCAATCAGAACAAATACCATCAATCAGTTTTTGGCCCTGCAGAATTATTTCTTGCACAAGGCCAGCATCCTGGAATTATGTCAGAATCTCATCTTGTGCCAATCATTGACAGAAGGTGATCCATTTTTAAAAAAACAGCAATTCTTGAAATGTTTGGCAATTCCCATTCCAACTCAGTTAAAATAAAGGAAAGCTTCACAACAAGACAATAATCTTTAATCAGGCTGTTTATATAGGCAGACTTTGGAACTTGCTTGTTTACTCTCATGCTGGGCAAAAACATTATTTTTGGTTTTTTTTAATTTTGCTCATATCAATCTTGTCTGGAATCTAATTTGTCTAGATAAGGGTTTTTATATCTGTGATCGCTGAATTATAAAGAAGGGAAATAACTTTTGGGTGTTATTTCTGGGTGGATTACTTTATATTAAGAGTAAAGTAGTCTTTATACAAATTGGGCCTTGTTGAATGCACCATTGAAAGAGTTCAAAGACAAGATTAGGGACAGTTCATCATGAAGAAAATATATCTCTGTGGTTGTTAAGAGTCAACAACAATTTGATGGCACACAATCAGACAATCAATCAGGAAAATTTGCCAATGTTGGCTACTAACAATTTTGAGAGTTAGTTTTTTGTAAAAAAAAAAAAACAAAAAAAACCAAAACCAGAACAGAACTGTAAATATGGAATATGAAATCATAATATCTGAATGCAGTATAATAAGCTTCTGTATCATCACAAAATATTCACCAGAAGTACAAGCTGACCTAGGGGAGGTCCTGTTAGAAAAGGACAATGAAGCTTATAGCATTATTGCGCAAAGCAATCTTTTTTTTTTTTTTGTGCTATTAATTGAATATCCTTAATAATTTTGCCTAAAACCTAGAAAACTCTGAAGAAAAACTGTGACTCACATGATGGTGTTAATTGTGCTATTTTGTTTTGGCTGTCTTCCATATATTTGTTTGGCTTTTTTCTACCAAGTTTCTCACAAGGGTTGAATGTGGCAAGCATGCAGAGTAACTCTTCAACTTACATTCTCAAAAGTTGGTTTTGCATCACCGCAATCCATTTCTGTCTTCATTGTCGGCAGTGTCTGCTTTGATGGCATTTAGCTTGCCGCTTGAAATAACTGGCTGTTTTTAATCAGGACTGTTTAAATTGTTGTCAGTCTGAATATTTTCTTTTCTTTTTTTTAATTCAAATTTGCCTGATTGACATTTTTTTGCTTTTTTGTTTTGTTTTGTTTTGTCTTTCTCTTGGCTGCTCCAGGAGCCATGGCTAACCATCTTATAACCAATGCTCTCCTTCGTCCTCATGGCACTAACAACCCTTATAACACATTGCTCGGGGAATCGGCCGTCTATAACAACCCTTCTGTCAGCATGTACAACACACCAGGTGTAGTGGAGTTTCTCTCATTTTTTTAGTGAGAGTCCCATGATGTGCTTTTATAGACACAATTTTTCTTTATTTCTGTTTTCTTTTCTTTATTTCTAATTGAGCACAAATATTTCCCCATGCATTTCACAAATTCCTTCCATTTTTTCCAGGCTTTTTGGCAAAATGCCCAAATTAATTTTGGAAAATATTTTTTCATCCTATTAATCAGATTTTATATGTATATATATATATATATATATATATATATATATATATATATATATATATATATATATATTTCATTTTTATTTGCTCTTCCGTTCTATCCATTTAATCTTTTGTATATTTATTTGTCAATCATTCATTTGAGAAACAGGAACGCTGCCAAGGTAAGTGATGCTTACCATTTATTTTCAAATTTTAAAGCATAATTAGAGGAGGATAGAATATAAATTAGATGTGTCTTCCTCAAAAAATGGTAATAAATTGAAGTTGACTCTCTTTACATTCCACTGAAATTAATACAGCTGAATATTAGCAAATTGTCCACTAGTTTCATTTTAAAAACCACATTCCGTGTGATTGAATTAGTTGACCTCATTATCCTGCAGATTAATGCATAGATATTATTAATTACAACTAAGATTGTTTTATACCTTGCAATAGTTGCCTGAAATATAGTTCACAGCAGTCACCCCAAGATCCTGAAATAGGTACATAATGATTTCTCTTTCACCCAGATGTATTTTATGTTTTGAAATTTAAATTTAAATTTTGAATTTAATTGCATCTAATAGCAACTATTCAGTCTATAACATTACTCATATGCTATATTTTATTGTCAAAAATTGACTCAAATCCAAAAAGAATGGATAATTGTGTTGTATAACACCATAAGAAATTATTGAAAGTTTTTCCTTGCAAATATTATGTGATTGTTACAAGATACTACAACTCCTTAATTTTTACACCAGATAAATCGGAACTAAATTTCCCCCATAAAATTTTACATATGTCTGCTAAGAAGTCCCACTAAATTTTAAAAGACAATGCATTCCCAAATGAGCATATACAAAACTGCAATGTTACAGCACAAATGTATTCATCTGTACAATATCTTCATTCTAATTTGGACCTTATTATGTTAAAGTTATAATACATATTTTCAGCTGGAGATTTAATTGTAAAAAAAAAGGGAACATGGTCCCTGCCCGCAAACTGAATGGCAGAATTATTCATTTAATCATGTGTTAGCTTTGCAAGCTTTTTACACAAAGTTACTTTTGTTTCACATGAATTTATATGTAATTTCAGAAAACACTGTTTGGCTGAATGTGATCTCGGGGTTTATCTTGCTAATATTTAAATCTGAGTTTCTTTGTAAATGCTCTCCTGATATACAGGTGTTTCATTCCATCTAAAGATTGCAATAAATCACCAATATGTTGAAGTTCCCATATTAAATCGATAGTAGATTGTGAAATCTTGAAGTTTTTCTCTGGATTCATTCTGCTCTTCAGATTGGTTTTCAGGATCAATTTGTATCCATTTTACAGTTAATCCTCAATTTACAACCATTCATTTAGCAATCATTCAAAGTTACAATGGCATTGTCCAAATTGACTTGCAACCAGTCCCTGTAATTATGACCATCACAGCATCCCCATGGGTCACATGATCAAAATACGGGCAATTGGCAGCCAGCATGTATTTGCAATGGTTGAAGCATCTCAGAATCATATCATTGCCATTTGTGACTTTCCCAGTCAGCTCCGACAAACAGGAACAATAGGGGAAGTTGGATATGTTTAAACCAGGGGTCTCCAACCTTGGCAACTTTAAGTCTGGATGACTTCAACTCCCAGAATTCAACTGGCTGGGGAATTCTGGGAGTTGAAGTCCTCCAGGCTTAAAGTTGCCAAAGTTGGAGACGCCTGGTTTAAATGACATGATTCATTTAACAATTGCAGTGATTCAGTTAACTGTGGCAAATAAAGGTCATGAAATCAGCCATGACTCACTTGACAATTGCCTTGTTTAGCAGTGGAAATTCGAGCCCCAATCTTGATCATAAATCGAGGACTATAAATACGTACTCCAGTAAAGTCCTCTACAACTGATTCTGAAGTTACACAAAATTCTGATCCCAATATATTTCTATGCAGACAAAGTGTCACAGTTTTGCATGGGCACACATACACAAAATATTTGTATCATTTATGTAAAATTACATGATGTGGAAGAGAGGGAGGGAGAATATTGAATTCGGCAGTTCACTGATTTGCCCTCGAATCTGAGTTATAATCATGACTGTTGATTAACCCTATCACAGTTCCCTAAAAAGCAGAGAAACTGTGGTGGTAGAGAGAAATCCCTAGGACAATAATTAAAATTATTTATCCTGATTAATTGTGACAGTTTTTATGCTAGCTGCATTAGCAAGCTGGCCTTCCCTAATGATCAACATTCTAAAAAAGACCAGCAAGTTCATATGTTATACTTGCACCTCGGCTCCAACAACCAACTGCACTTCATTTAGGAAAGAACTACTATTCCTTGCTAAAGATTTAAACCTGGTTTGAAAACCATGCATAATCTGTACCATACCTGGCATATTTCCTCCTTGCATAATGATCCAACTTGCCTGTAGTTTTCATCCTGTTTTATTAACTGATTAAAAACTACAACCATTTCTACTTTTTTCCCATAATAGACTTTGGAGAAATGGAACTCCATTTATCTGAAGCTTGATCTGAATGAAAACACATAACCAAATTGAGCTACTTCCAAATAACCCAGATCAAATTACCATAGAAACTCATTGAATGGCTTTAAGTGTGAAAATTCCAGCAGAATTCTTAAGTAGTCTGTTTTCAGTAGACCTTACTTGTATTCCCTATTTTTAGAAGTAAATAATAATCTGACCCCTCAATAATAAGTATGGTCAGTTATCCATCTATGTCTGTCTATCTATCTGTCTAGCTAAAAGGTTTATATGGGCACTCATCACAATATAATCCTGGGCTGCTAACAAAAAAATCAAACTCATATAATATAGTAAGAATAACACACACACCCCAAGTTAAAAAACATCATACTCTAACTAGGCATCGTAATAACCTCACATTAACTATACGTGGTGAGCTCAACTCACATCATGGCCCAGGGCCTGAGGACCATGCAACATCTTTAGAATTGAGGCCTCAGTGGCAGGGGTGGGTTCTACTTACCTTTACTACTGGTTTGCATTGCGCGCGCATATCACCTATGATGACATCCAGGTCAGTGGGCGGAGCCTCCCGCCGGTTTTACTACCGGTTCTTGCGAACAGGTCTGAACCGGGGGCAACCCCAGTTCAATGGAGAGAATTGGATGGGCACTGCTACAAAGTGGATCCCAACAGATAATAGATAACATCATTTGATAGATGGGACCTTCTGGTGGGCCAGATGAATGCCTTCAGATGAGGAATGAAATGCTACTGGTTCGGACCAGTTCGGCCAAACCGGTAGCAGCAGCGGCAGTGCATGGTTCGGAGAACCGATAGTGGCGGCGCATGGTTCAGAGAACCAGTAGCAGCGGTGCATGGTTCGGAGAACCGGTAGCGGCGGTGGTGCATGGTTTGGAGAACTGGTAGCGGCGGCAGCGTGAGGCTCTGTCCACCTGCCCAGACATAGTTACTCCCTGGTTTTAACCAGGAACTAACGCATGTACACACACGCAGAGCGCACACTTCCGAACCAGTAGGGAAGGTAAGTAGATTTCACCCCTGCTTCAGATCAAATCCCAAGGGTGGGGGAGGGAGCTGTTGCAAATGAATTTTCCAGATAATCACTAGCATATATGAATAAAGAACTTAGACTAGAAATCTACCGTAGTCTGTTTTCTTGCCTCTAATTAAAAACTGCAGGATACCTAGATACACAGCAAAATAAATTCCATGTTGCATATAAACACATAGCCAGAGAAGTAAAGCTCAATGTAGAAGATCTCAAAATTTGGTATATTTAGTACATAGCCTTACTATCACAGGAAATAAAATAACAATAATAAAACGATACAGGCGATCCTTTTTAGTGATCACAATTGAGGCAGGCAACTTGGTTGTTAAGTAAAGTGTTGCTAAGTGAAACCCCAATTGTGCTTATTGTCTTATTTGAACTTTTCTTTGCTTAACATACCTGTGAAGGTTATAAATGTGAGGATTAGTTGCAAAGTTACTTTTCCATCAACAGCATAACTATGAACAGTCACTAAACAAGGATTATCTGTATGATTTATATGTGGGAGGTGAACTCTTGTCTGCAACTCCTGCTCCCAAAAGGCATGAAATGAAATCCTTTTTTTTTTCTGCCAGACATAACCTAGGTAGTGGGCTGACACAAAGCCTGGGAAAATCAAACACCAAAGAGCCAATCAGGAGTAAGAAGTGCTTTTAAGAAAAAAAAGAGGCAGCTCCATTTTTTCTCTTTTGCTTTTTTTTCCTCACAGGAGGAGCTAAAATATCTCCACCGATGCTGGCTCCTGATAAATCAGTGCCCCCAGCCTTTAGAATCTGAGTTTGAAGATCCTGGGAAAAAATATTTCCATTTAGGGAATAATGATGTTGGATTCTGATTAGAGTTTTGGATTTCATTTAGTGAAAAATCATTTGTACTATGTACTGGTTATATTTTGCTTTACTTATTCTGCCTTCATTCTATCTGTATATTCCTGACTGGTGAGTAAACTCTGCAGAAGGCATTGTCTTTTGTTATTGTTTTATTTTCTACTTTTGCCTTCAAATCTTGACTAATTCTTTATTTGCCTAATAAAAAATTAAATTCTAAATGAACTGCTAAGTCTTATTCTGACAAGGAATTTAGCCCATAGCACATGCCAGCTGCCTGACTTAACTAGTGAGAATAAAGCAGGTTTGGCACTTGCTTGAGTAAACGAGTGCAATGAGAGATTTTTTTACTGGAGTAAAGGGGATGGTAACAGATTTACCCTGTAGACTCTCTTTCCTGAGAGTTGTGAAGTGTGCAAGAGGGTTGTAAGTGGAGGATCAAGAGTTCTTCCTGACATCAAGCCTGCTTGCTGTTTGTAAATTCCTTGCAACATAAATGGCAGATATTCAGGGGCTGAGGGGATAGGCTGGAGGGTATGTGTGTTATGGTTGTCTCTCAGTACATAGGATGTTATTTATTACATAGATTATATTATTTTATTGTTTGATGCTATGCTTAGTGTTTGATCCTACTACTTTTCTGGAATATAAGCCATTCAAACTTGATTGAAACAGCAGATAGACCTAATAAAATAAATAAATCTAGAAAAGCCAAAGGGCTTAGGGTTCTTGTTCTATTTGTAGGTAGTACAAGCATATCTTATTGCATTGATATTTTCTTTGGTTTAGGATAATGGTACCTTTTGGGCAATACTTCTCAAAAACTGGTAAACTGAAAAGCCTGCAGACCTGTTTTATCTCACTTCAAGTCCATGTTTTCTAGTATAGACCCAAAGTTCAGTAGACCTTAAAGTGTATAGACCTTAAAACCCTCAAACATCCATGTTTCCAAAATGTTTTTTCACCTTAACATATCTAACCTCCAGCATCCTTAGATTGGTGAAAATTGTTGATGAAGTAATCAGTGAAGGAAAACAGAGCCATGGCTGTTTCTATCAAGGCCCAAGGAAGAGCAAACGTCAAAAGAAAAGAAAAAATGGAATTTTTTCCCTCCAAGAAAATGGAGGGAAATATGATTCATTTAGCATTGCCTCAGGAAAGCATATAAGCAGCATTATGACCCAAAATTCCAGCAATCATCTGCAACAAATGTGCTGTGTTTGTTCTTCACCCCAAAATAATATGGACTTCACCTAGAATCAATTAATGGAAGTTCTGAAACAAAACTTGGTGGATTAGATGCCAGATATCAACCCTACACCTTATATGTCAAGATGAAGACTTACTGAATAGCAGTGTGGAAGTAATTGTTCACAAGCAGGAAACCAAAGTCAAAACATACAACTTCATCAAGGGGCCTGGCCACATATCACTTTTAAAAGCAAAATAATCACAAAGCAGACCATTGTTGTAGTAGTTAGCAACCAGCTCCAACCTCCACTATCCATAGCAGCTTCTAGAAATATAAGTGAGCTCCAAAAGTCCTTCAAAGTTAATACTCTGCCAGCTTTTCACAGAGGAAGTAATATATCACCAACCAAGAAAAACAAGAGGAGAATTGTGTTTGTAGATGATTCCCTCATGAGAGGAAGTTCCCATTTTTCACCAAGAAAAATGAATTTTTCATTGAATTTTTCATTTCAACATATATTCTATCTCCCAACTGCTCAAATTCAAATTAAGATGGAAAGAATGACAAAGTTCATTGGACCTGCTGATCACAGACTCTTCCTACTTATCCATATGGCTATATTTTGGGAAAAAGAATGAAGGATCTTGGGATGTAGGTGATATTCTCCATTAGTACGTCTCTTTGAAGACAAAAATCTATCAAGGAAAAGAGAAAAAAATTCAAATGAACTGATTGCCTAGTTGGTGCAAGCAAATGAGCATTTTTCACCAATAATGCAACGTAGTTGCTTTACAGAAATGAAATTTATCTTTTTTAGATGGCAACTAAACAAATTCATCTTTGGGTGGCAATTTGGTAATTTGATCAGGAAAGTTTTAAAATACAATTTAAGGGGGCAGGAGTTTCTTTTCATACTTTTCAATTCCCAAGAACTAACTCGTCTTTTTTCCTCTCTTAATTATTCATTACTCTCTTCCCTTTCCATGGCCAGATTTACTTTTCTCAATACTACAGTAACACACAAATTATGAGTAACAAGAAAGGTGAGCTAGATGTGATAAGACACAAAGTCAAATATAATATAATAAGATTTTCCATCTCTGGAGATTTTTTACTAAAAGATGGACAGCGATCTCTGAAGTTTATTTAACTAGTTTTCCTGCACACTGCAGAGGACTGAATTAGATAAACTTTATGGTTACTTCTAGTTTTCAAATTCAATGGTTCTCTCTTTCATTGGTGTTAATTCAGTGGAGTAATTAATGTAGCCATTAAAACACAGTAGCAAGTTACCATGACAAAACTGATTAAAAGACAGAACACTAGCAGAGAAAAACTGGAATTCTGATCTCCATCATGTTGTCTTACTATTGCAAGGACCATGAACTGGGTGAGGGATTATGGTAAGGGGGCAGAGATATTATCTGTAAAAAAAATTATACCCTCTCCATTTTGACTTGAGTTTTTATACCATAATGGCAAATCAACAGAAATAGGCCTGGAAGAAAAACTTAACAGTTTACCACTGAGTGACTTTATAACAAAGAGTTAGCAGGCTGAGGAAGAATCCAATTCTCAAAGGATTTTTAATAATGTTAAGACTTCTGTGAAAATAATGAGTCCCTCAGTGAGAGAAATGTCTGGAACTGTTTAGATTAATTTTTTACTCTAACAGAAATAGAGGTATAGAAAAGATCTGACAAATTGAAAGCCTGATGCTAACTCACTGTTAATAAGGCAATTGAGCCAGCGTTCTTTAAGCAGTTTGTTTTTATAGGAATCAAATTCTTCATTGTGGTTTTATATCCTTTTTTAGCTGAAGCCAGTAAAATGATCAATTATATGAGATTTGTGGATACATTAAACTGCAATCAAGACTCGCACGAAAAGTCTTTTTTTTTCTTTTTTTAATAATCAAGAATAGAGCGGGAAAAATAACAAAATGAATAAAAACAAAATACAAAAAGAGAAAACAAAACAATGCAATTACAAAAAAATAAACTATATGATTAAGTCTACTCATGTATGGATAAATGAATGCATGATTCTTTATCATGTAAAAATAATAATAATAATAATAATCCCACTCTATTGCAATTGCTCTGCAAGGTCTATAGGCAGTTCATACATAAGATGCAAGTAACATCAGTTCTTTAGTTCCCTGGGTAGATGGGGCCATAAATGTATCTTTCAGTTTTGAAGAATTGATCTTGTGGCAATAGTAAGGGCACTGAGAATCTATTGTCCAGCTCTCTGTTTCTGTACAGTAGCTATGAGATTCCAAAGTTTATGTACATCTGAAAATATTCAGAAAATTGCAATACATAAATTTTAATGATGTACATTCTTTTTCCGTACAAACAAAATAGGCTTTATGAAATTTATAATATTATTTTTTGTTATATAAGCCATAGTCTAAAACCTAATAAAGTTGCCAATATTGAAGTTAAAGCATATTCCTACTGTTTAGGAAAAATATCGGTCACTGGTTTCTAATGACATTTAATCTTTAAGGCTTGAATAAATGTAGTGATAATGAATATTTATAAAGACAAATTGTAAATTTTGGGATCTCATAGAATTTTATGAAACTTTCTAATTACTTTGAGGCTGAACATGTTACTGGTCCAAGTGAAGATATCAACAAATGCTTTAATTGTACATACTGTCAGACACTGATAAATGTTATTCATATTTTAACATAGAAAATAATTTTAAAAATGTATCATTATCATCCAGTTGATTATCTGATTTAGAAATCCTAGCGTCTATCCAGATTTTCCATAAGAGCATTTTCAAATCAATTTGAAGATCTGGATTACCTCACAACACCAATTTAGCATTAGAAGAAAGATAAAAATTTATGACTCAATAGTAACGGGAGATATAATAAATCTCTTTCATTTTTAATCCCAGACAAACCAGTTAGCTAAAGGTGTTATATACAAACATTCCAAGAAAGAATTTCTGCCAAGTAAAAATCTAAAAACTGGTACTAGTCAAAATATATACAGAGTGGTACAATTCAAGATTCAGAAAACTGAAACCTGCATCTCTAACTGACAGTTAATATCTTTTTCAAAGATGTCTTTAGAACTGAAGGACCCCATGAACAGTATGCATGAAACAGTGTACTGAGTATATGAAAATGTTTTCTGGATATGTGTATAAGACATGCCTCTATTGTCTGCAAGTTTCCTGATTATTATTTACATAAATTACATGGATTAATGCAAAAAATATCATATAGACCATCCCATGATAGGATCCTAATTTATTCAATTTTGTGATAGTGGGTTTAACAGTTTATCCCAAAGTTACACTTGAGAATCTCTTAATTGTTAGCAGAAAAAGATCCATTTTGAAATATCCCATAAATTCACATCAAAAAATCAAAAGCTTGTTAACTCCCATTCAAGGATTATCATCTAGGTATAATTAGTAGTTTTTCATTTTCATTGTTCCACCCATACCTTTTACCCTTGTAACATAAAAAAATCATATTATTTGTATTTGTGTGCACAGCAATTAAGGAGCAAAAATAGACTTGGAGAAAGCTATATACATATTCATGACATTTTTGTTTCCCCAACTTGTTTAATTTACCTTAGAGAACAGAGCATTTATATATATTATATTGCTGTTTTCACCTTTAAAAACACCTCCTAAATTTGTTTATAAAATAAGTTTTCTTAATTTGTTTATACATTTTAAAGATTTCATACATAACATTGCTTCAGGCAGCTACAAATGCCATGAAAAAATGTAAACAGTTCAAAGCAAATGTAGCATTGATAATGTGAGCCCAATGGCTTTATCTATCTACAATTACTACCTATCGTCAGATAAACAGTTTGCTGCTTAATTCAAAATTTAGCATAATACCAACCCAATAAAGGATAAATATATCTTTATATAAGATAAAGGTAAAGGTTCCCCTCGCACATATGTGCTAGTCGTTCCTGACTCTAGGGGGCAGTGCTCATCTCCATTTCAAAGCCAAAGAGCCAGGGCTGTCCGAAGACATCTCCGTGATCATGTGACTGGCATGACTAAATGCCAAAGGCACACGAAATGCTGTTACCTTCCCACCAAAGGTGGTCCCTATTTTTCTATTTGCATTTTGTACATGCTTTCAAACTGCTAGGTTGACAGAAGCTGGGACAAGTAATGGGAGCTCACCCTGTTACGCAGCACCAGGGATTCAAACCACTGAACTGCTGATCTTTCGATCGACAAGCTCAGCATCTTAGCCACTGAGCCACTGCATCCCTATATCTTTATATAGGATTTGTTAAATTACGCACCATGTCAACATCCAAAAGCATACACATAGTCCTCGAGTTACAACAGTTTATTTAGTAAAAAGTTCAAAGTTATAACAGCACTGAAAAAAGTGATTTTTCACCGTTTTTCACACTTATGATCATTGCAGCATCCCCATGGTCACGTGATCAAAATTCAGTTGCTTGGGAACTGGTTCATATTTATGATGGTTGCAGTGTCCTGGGGTCACATGATCACCTTTTGCGATCTTCTGATGAGCAAAGTCAATGGGTAACCCAGATTCACTTAACAACTATGTTACTAACCTAACCTAACCTAACCTGCAATGATCCACTTAACAACTGTGGCAAGGAAGGTCATAAAATGTGGCAAAATTCACTTATCAAATGTCTCATTTAGCAAAAGAAATTTTGGGCTCAGTTGTGGTTGTAAGTTGAGGACAACCTGTATTTAGAACTGCAGAAGCATAATGTTGAAGTAATAATTGAAGGTTATTGAGTCTGATCTCCTCTTCAATGCAAGATTCCAGGGGAGTTTTCATTGGTGTGTTCTAGCCTCTACTTGAATGCATCCAGTGAAGGGGAGCCTGACACCTCTTGGAGCAATGAGTTTCACTGTGGAACTATTCAACCTGATAGGGAGTTTTGTTTCCTAATACTCAACTGGAATTTGTTTTCCTGTAACTTGAGTTCATTGTTTGGTATCTTGCACCTTGCAGCTATAAAGAGTACAGTCTGTGTAAGGTACTTTCAAGTATTTGAAGAATGTGTTCCGATTCACTGTCCCCTCAACAGTCTCTTTTTTAAATTTATCTATTTTATTAATATTTTTCTACAGAATAAAAGACAAATAAAAAAAGAGAAAACAAAAAATAAATGAAAAAGAAACTAAAATTAAGAAAACCATAAATGACTTCTGACCTTCTTTTCAACAGATAATTATAGTCTTATTATGCTTTCTGCCTCTCAGACGTTTATACAAGTCCACTCAACCCCTCATTTAATCCACATCCTTTTTAATGTTTAAATCCATGAATCATGTCATTTTTTTACTTCAGCAAAAAGTCAATATAAGGTTTCCAGTCTTTTAAAAATGTTTTTGTTGTTTTTTTTTCCCCTCTGGCCAAACAGGTCAGTTTTGCCATTTCTGCCAACTCTCATTTTTTCATAATCCATTTTTCCACTGTGGGAATTTCATTAGTCTTCCATCATTCTGTATTCAATAATCTTGCTGCATTTACCATATACAAAATCAATCTACTATGTATCTTTTCTAATTACTCAATCTACCATGTGACTCTTCAAATTCCTCTTCAACATTTTCAAGGCCAAATATTCCTAATTCCTGCAGTTATATTAACAGGTTCTCTGCATCATCTTTTTCTGATAATTAGCAATACAAAGTAATTCAATTAAACAAAACTTTAGGGCTCTGTCTATAGGCAGAAGTAGGCAAGGTAATACCCAGGGATCAATGGCTCTGTCTGTGAGAGATGGTGCCCATGGAAGGGGAGCTAGTATGATGGACCATAATGAAGTTTCCCAAGAAGGAGAAAGCGCCTAGAAAGAGGGACAAAACAAGAGGGACCACAGCCCAGAGTTGGACATAGACAGAGGAAAAGAATAAGGATAGCCACTCCTTAGAATCTCCCAGGATATACCGTTAGAATGAGTGTAATACAAGTTTAGTCTGGCAAGATTCTGCCTATTGTGTGTAAACAAATAAGAACTTGTTTTGAATTATTCTACATTGTGCTTGGGCTTAGCCTGAAAATGTGTCTTAGAAGCAGTAGACATCCCACTCTCATGGGTTAATATTTTTAATTATTTATGAAGCTACTACACTATTATGAAGCTACAACCCAAAGCATTGGCTGGAGCTCTCTAGAAATGATCATTTCATTTAAGAATACTTATTCTTAGAAAAGAAGGCAATGTTGGGGGGGAAAGAACATGCTACAGCTTCGCATTCTGCTTTTGATTCATTAATATTCATGGTACTTTCTTAATTTTTTTAAAAAATGTTTTAAAAATACATGAATTGATGATGGTAGAAGAGACAGAAATCATAACATTTTTAGGACAAAAATATTCATTATAATATTCATTATAATAATAAAAGAGGAATCTGTTTGCTATCTTCAAAATGGAAAATAAAAAGATCTACTACTTATGGCAATATAAACACTAGAAAAGAAGTTTCCATGAGGAAATGGTGAACTGACATCACACAAATCAGACAGATCAGACATTACAGCCAAAACTGCCAGATGGATGCTGGATCCCAACCACTGAAATCTTTCCTGAGAAAGGAGGGGTTTTCTAGATCACCCACATGTACTCCAGACAACTATGTTTTATGTCAGTAGATGACAAGAACTGAGAGTTTTGCAGTCATTTGCAATCAGATGGGAATCATGGGATTTCATCAAGTTTATAGCCATTAATGTAGCCTTCATGGAGTCAAGGTTTGAGCAAATCTCACTTCTGAATCACTTTGGTACTTTACTTTTAAAAAATTACTTTTTAAATAACCTTCAGAATACTTTTAAAAAATGTTTTTGTAATATACAACAAAAGGGTAATTAGTGTGCTGATTTCAATAACTTTTAAATGCATTAAGAGTGTAAACTTTGAAGTTAATTAAAAGAATCCTTCCGGTGGGAAATCTTCTATGTTTACATCTGAATAACTGATAAGAAGGCTTTGAAGACTGGTCACTAAAAGTCACTAGAAACAAATAAATGCATCAATAAATCCACTGAGAGTGGTTTATGACTTTTGGGCACATAAGCTACTTTTTCAGCTATCTACTATGATAGATAGATTGATTGGTATTATTGAACACATTTAAATGAATAAAGCTGAAATTGACCTAAATGTGGATTTGAAAATGTACTGTATAGGCAGATGGAAAAAGATAAATCAATGGATATATAAAAAGATGAACTGTTGATTATACAAGTGAAATGGACTGAAGCTTTAAGAATTAAAAAAGCATACAAATAATAAATCAGAAGGGTGATATGAATAACCATTCTATATTGGATTTACAAAAGGGATTTGTTAAAATTGTAAGGAATTTTAGAAGAGGAGAGTAAGAATCTGGAAAGTGGTGTGGATAAACTCTTCATACTGGCTCTACAAAAGGAGTTTGCTAAAGTTATCAATGACCTTATGAGAAAAAAAAAGAGATGTTTAGGTATTTGAAAGGACTTCTCTGAGAAAAGAAAAAATATGAAGCCAGTTTATTTGATCAATATTAAAATAGATGGGTTGTTTATGGAAATGTTTAATGGATTTATGTGGACTATGATTGGACGATGACATTTTGAAAGTTTTGTTTATTTACAGACATGAGTTAGGAAGGAACTGTTTAGGTAGAAATTGAAACAAATGTAAAAAAAGAGAATTCAAAGTCAGTTTATTAGATACAATTTGCAGTAATTGTATTGATACTTCTTAACCTTTAATAAACTTTTGCTGGTTAAGATGGAGTGAGGAGGTTTTAAAGATTTCTGTTTGGAGAATGGGGTAGGATATGTAATAAGGATATGGTTGGTTATATCTAAAGAGATGGTGATAAACTGTTAATCTATTATACGGTCTATACCTGCTGGGGACAAAGGATTGCTGCATTACTTTTTACCAGTCACTTACTTTCAACTCAATCTATTGCACAAAATAGTTGAAAGGAGTGAATGAATGTACACTGCTTTGAACTTTCCCATGTACCCTACTTTGAACTTACAAATAAAATATTAATTATAAAACTAATAATAAAAAGAATAAATTAGGTTGGAATAAAATAAACAAGTTTTACCAATTTATCCTGATGGGATAAATAACCCTCATGAGAGAAAAAGGAGTTTGAATACTGTATCCACTGTAGCAATCTCTGAGCAAAAGAGTTCATACGAGAAAAGAATAGTAGCACTGCACACTCACTATACAGTTCTTAAGCCATAATTTTATCATTGCCAGCTAAACTATCACATCCCAGGAATCTAGAGAAGATGTAATGAAATAAATTGATTTTCAGTTTTCAGGTAGACACAGTATAGATGGAGAGATGGAACACTGCACCTTAATACTGAACACTTTTAGCTTGCTTTATCTGTGTGAAGTAAATTTCTTCTCAATTAATAGAATTTATTTATCTATTTTCCATAATTATCTATGCTTATAGTAGTTGGGAGGGTAGCCCTCAGTCTCATGTCAAAACAGTTGGTGATCAGCTGTTTTCTCTCCTTTCAGAAAAAGGCAGTGGAATATGAGAACAAGGTTAAATGTTTTTTTTTCTTTTTTCTGATATTGAAGGACTGTTCTAGAAGTCAGAATAGAGTGAAATCCAGATAGAGTTAGCCAATAGTGGTTATTTTTATCTGATTGCATCTTATTCTTTAAATATTGCTTTATTGTTTTCAATATTGTCTGTAGAATTAATTTTAAAAATTTAATGAATCTGTTTTGATGGTTACTCAGTATGGCCTAAAGATTTATTTTTGGTTGTTTCATAATCTTAATTTAAACTTAATGCCAGCTAGGACAGGGTGTCTAGGTGTCTCCATTATTCTTCATTACATAGTTACTTAAGCTTTTAATGTCATCCAGAAAACATGTCTTCTGATATTGAAATGGTATGAATCTTTGTTCTCTAAATATAATCAGCTGGTAATGATGGGCGATTTTTGCAAAAATAGAAATTAATAATCATTTAAAATATCTGGATATATCTGGAGTGCTCACAGGGTGACAATTAGAACTTGGATTATTTTTCTATCTCCAAGGCTAGCCAATTGGTAGATTTTACATTCTGGAGAAAGTTATAATCCAACTCATTTATGATATACAGGAAAAAGCATTAACAAGGTTCCTGAAATTTCACAGTAATATATCTAGATTATATATCTAGATCTATAATTCTTCCTCAAAGGCTTTCAGTGAGATCTTTATGAATAAAAACTTGCCATTCTATAATAGCAAAAGATAATTGGGATCTAACCAATGCAGAATGAAATATAGTTATTTCCTGAGAATTGGAAACTAGACTTCTGCTCTTCTGTCTAAAACTATATTTTACTAATAATATTAGAAGGAACATTTCTAGACAAAATACTGTGTTTCCCCAAAAATAAGACATGTCTGGATAATAAGCCCAATCAGGCTTTTCAGCGCATGCAATAATATAAGCCACCCCTGCAAAATAAGCCCTCCCCCCATCAACTACTTACACACATGCACAGCCGGTCCCGCCATTTCCTCTGGTTGCTTGCCACGCAGCCAAAATGAGTTGAGGCGAGGCCGGGGGGGGGGGGGAAGGAGAGACATGCCCTCCCCTCCCTGTTCTTCATGCTGGCCGAGTGGCCCAACATGGCCTACTCCACCCCAATAGCAACAGTAGCCTGGCTGCTTCCCTTTCCCGCCGTCTCTTTATCGAGAGGGTTGGCAGGTGGGGCAGGGGAGAAGCAAGATGCATGGAGCGAGATGTGGCCCCCTTGCTGTCCCTTTTTTTCCCCCTCACTGGACATGGCAGGGCTCCTGCCCTTTGCTTAGCCACCGGCCCCCTTTGGGGATGCAATTTGGGGGTGGCAGGTGGGGCAGGTGAGAAGCAGGACGCAGGTCTTACCTTTCAAGCTTTGTCACTTTCCTCGCTGTTGTGTCCAGGGAAACAGGCTGTAAAAGAAAACCTTCTCGTGAGTTCTAGAAGTTTGATTGAACTCGCAAGGTTTTCTTTTACAGCCTGTTCCCTGGACACAATAGCGAGGAACGCGACAGAGCTGGAAAGGTAAGATGTGCGTCCCGCTTCCCACCCGCCCTACCTGCCACCCCCAAATTGCATCCCTAAAGGGGGCAGGTGGCTAAGTGAGGGGCAGGAGCCCTGCCATGCCTGGCGAGGGGGGAAGAAGAGACAGCAAGGGGAGCCACATCTCACTCCACACATCTCGCTTCTCCCCCACCTCACCTGCCACCCCTCTCGATAAAGAGATGGCAGGGAAGGGAGAAAACTGTTGCCATTGGGGTGAGGTGGGGCATGTTGGGTCGCTTGGCCAGCATGAAGAACAGGGAGGAGAGGCAACGGCAATGATGAGACATCCAGTCCCACGCTTGCTGCCTCCTGCACCCCCAAAATAATAAGAGCCCCCCCCCCATAATAAGGCCAAGCCCTTATTTTGGGGGGGGGGTCAAAAGAAAATAAGACCCTGTCTTATTTTCGGGGAAACACAGTAATAGGAAAGTTAAGTTACTGAACCAGATATCAACTTAATTATAAAATGTTGTTTGGATTCGTTATCATTTTGATTCTATCCTCCAAAACATTTAACAAGAATGTTCATTTGGAGACACTCTGTTAATCAAATTCTGCTTTCTGGATCAATATTTACATTGAAGACTGAGTTCTTTCAAATGTGTATGTTTGCACAGTGCATATTTTTGCATTTGACAATCCATTTTTAACTGCAACTGAATTGAACCATACTGTACAAATATAAAAAATAGTATTTTTATCTCCTAAAATGGAGATAGTCCTCTTTTAAGTTCTTATAGAATTGGAACTATGACTTTTAATATGTGTTCTTTAATAGTATTCTGGCATTAAGATCCCCTGCAACAAACACATTCCCTAGAGGAAAAGTTACAATCAGTGAATATATAATGTGAATAATAATGTGAACCCCTGGCCCTGGTGAAGTGGACAGGGCCCTTGATGCTGTCAGTGCCACCACCTGTCAGTTAGATCCTTGTCCCTCCTGGATGGGGAAAGCCTCCAGGATGACGACTAGCAGGTGGGTCCAGACAGTGATTAATACATCATTAGAGGAGGGGATATTTCTGGATGCTTTTAAGTAAGCCCTGGTTCACCCCCTCCTGAGAAAAAAAAAACACTGGATCCCACCTGCCTGGACAATTTTCATCCAGTTTCAAATCTCCCATTCTTAGGGAAGGTTGTAGAAAAGGTGATGGTCTGGCAGCTGTAGAGGGTCCTGGATGAAATGGATTATCTGGACCCCTTTCAGTCAGGATTCAGGCCTGGTTATGGGATGGAGACGGCATTGGCTGTGCTTATCAATGATCTCTGGTGAGAGTGGGATGGAAGTAGTGCAACCATCCTCACTCTCGACCTCTCAACCATGGTATCCTTTTGGGTCAGCTGCAGGGGATGGGATGGGTGGTGCAGTTCTGCACTGGTTCAACTCCTTTCTCTGTGGCAGGTCCCAATCGGTATTGATGGGGAATGAGAGGTCCAGTCCTCAGACACTATTCTGTTGTGTACCGCAGGGCTCGGTACTTCCTCCACTCCTTTTCAACATCTATATGAAACAGCTGGGTGAGATCATCAGTCACCATGGGTTAAGGTATATACTGTATGCTGATGACACCCAACTCTATATTTCCATTCTTGGTGACCCAAGTGATGCTGGGACTTTCACAATGTCTTGAGGTTGTTGGGGCCTGGATTGGGGACAACAGGCTTCAACTGAACCCTGGTAAAACCAAATGGCTTTGGGTAAACGGGGATCTGGGACTTTGTCCTCTTTGACTCTGGATGGGGTGGCACTGCCACAGAAAGACCCAGTCTGCAACCTGGGAGTTCTCCTGGACTCGTGACTCCTGCTCGAGAAACAGGTGGAAGTTATGGCTAGGAGAGCCTTTGCACTTCATATTGTGTGGCTGTTGTGGGCTTTCCTGGACCAATCCCTAGTCATCTCATGAGTGGACTACTTTAATGTGCTCTACATGGGGCTGCTTTTGAAGAGCAATTGGAAACTACAGCTGGTATAGAGTGCAGTGGTTAGGGGGGCCCTGGGATACCACTGCTCCACGAGCTGCAGTAATTACCAGTCTGCTTCCAGTACAATTTAAGGTGTTGGTGATCACCTTTAAAGCCCTTCATGGCATGGGTCCAGGTTACTTGAGGGAGTCTCACCCCACTGGGATTGGCCTGTACCATTCATGCCGGCAGAGGAGGCTTGCTGTAGGTCCCATCAGTCCGAGTATTCTGGCTGGTTGGGTCCAGGAGGAGGGCCTTCTCTACTATTGCTCCTGCCCTCTGGAACTTCTTGGCTCCCGATGAGAGCTTGGCCCCAACCATCTTATCCTTTTGTAAGGACCTAAAGATGTGGTTCTGTCAGTTGGCCCGGGGCCCCAGTGCAGGAACAGCACAATGGAGGTAGTTGATTGAGTGATAACAAATCCCACCTCCTCTCCCCTCCACCCTCTCCCATGTGTTTTTGGTTTTAATGTTTGTTTTTAACTTTTTAAGTTTTAAATTTTATGTAACTATAATTCACCCTGAGTTACCCTATGGTAAGACGGCAGCCAATAATGTCAACCGTCCAACTAGTGAACCCAAAAAAAATAGTCACTCTCAGGCATTTTAAAATCCCAAAAGTAAAACTTTATTGGATACAATATTTTGGCAGTGAGGAATTAAAACCCAGCTGTAAGGTTTTCCCGCACAATGCTATATAGTCAAACATTAGTTTCTCTTCTTCCCACCCATAGTGATCACGCTGCTCAATTATGAATCAGTCTTTTGTTTTGAGAACAGTTCATTTCTTTGTCAGACATCTGCAGTAGCAACCTTGGTGGGTTTTCGGCTCACGTTCTAATTTTTGGATCGTCTGCATTCTTTTCTCACCCTTCCCTCACCCCAGTTGAATAGCGATAAATGCTCAAATATTTAGAAGCGTATCAAGTTTGACAAATAAATTTTATAAATAAATTTTATAAATACATACATACATAAATGTTACCTGATATTTTCTTCATATGAAATTTTAAGAGAAGAAAATAAATGTTAGTATCTCCATGTTCAATATTCTTTCTTGTCACTGAGAATACTTCCATTGTCAGAGATTGTCATTTCCTTGAGAACCTGAAAGCAAAAATCAAAGCAGAACTAGAGAAACAATTACTTTCCCAAGTATTTTTTTTTCCTTACAAAGTCAATTTTCCTAATGGAAGTTACCAGTTTGGCAACCCAGAGTTCCATATTATCTGCTTCATATTATGTTATGTTTTGCTAAATATTCTGTTTTCCTTCTTTGTTTTATTTTGTAATGTTCTCTTCTATTTTTTATTTTCCTGATTGTCATGCATTACATTAAATCATAAGGGCATAGAATTACATAAACAGCATTTGAGCTTTTGCATGTTTGTAAAGCACCACAGTAAGTACTTTCAACAGTGAATGAAGGTAAATATACATGTCCTAGGATAATGTTGCAGGATCCAATCCGAATAATACAACACTACATATACTGAACACAGATGGCCAAGATTTAGCATTTGTCAAATCAAAGACTTATGAAAGTTGCAGGATCCAATTTGAGTCAGTCATCTGGACCAAAGGTTTATTCTTTCAAGCTTTCAGGCTCGTACTGGAGTCCATCATCATAGATTTCTTCTCTCTCCAGAATATGTGTACATACTGTATGCAGCCACACCAAGCTCTGGGCCAAAAAGGCCAGCAATGGTGATGGTGAGCAGGCGGGCAGCGAGGAGGCAGTGGCACCTGGGGGAGGGGTCCCATTGTTACATAACCTGTTGCCGCTGTTGCCACTGCTCCAAGGTCTGGGCTAAAGCTCTGAGCTGGTGACAGCAGTGGCAGTGAGTGGGACATGCAGCAGGGAGGTGGCAGTGGCCAGGGCATCCCATTTTCATACATCTCATTGATGCCGCTCCCACCATGTCAAGCTCTGGGACAAAGAGGCTGGGGCTGATTATTGCAGTGACAGTGAGTGGGATGGGCAGCAGAAGGTGACAGCAGCTGAGGCATCCCATTTTCACATGTCATCACTACAACTGCCATCATGCTAAACTCTAGGCTGAAGAGGATGGTGATGGCAGTAGCAGTGGCAGCAACAGTGGATGGATGGGCAGTGGAGGTGGTGGCAGGGGGGCATCTCATTTTCACACATTGCACTGCTGCCACTGCCACTCCAGGCTTAAGAGGCTAGTGATGGTGGTGGCAGCATCAGTGGGTGGGGTGAATGGTGGGGAGGTGGTGGCAGCCAGGGTGTCCCATTCTCATACCCACCACCACCGAGCTCCAAGCCAAAGAGGCTGGGGATGGTGGTGGCAGTGATGTGTGTGAATATGGGATGCTCCTGGCTGCCACCACCTCCTCACCCACTGCCCCACCCACCACCACCACTATCCCGGCCTCTTCAGCCACAAGCTCAATGGCAGTGGTAGCAGCAGCACCAGTAGCGGTATGTGTGAAAATAGGAACCTCCAGCCATTGCTGCCAGACTGCACTCTGCCCACCCACTCATTCGCCTGCCTGCTCAGCTCTCCCTCCAGCCACCCATGGTGAGTTCTCCCCACAGCAAATTGGCCGCATGGAGTTGTCCTGCGGCAACCTGGTAGTGGTGAGTTGGCAGAGGTGAATTGGCCATGTCAAGTTGTCCCATTCTGGATAATATTAGCTCTTGAACTGCCAGAGAGGGGTCATAACTCAAAAACTATTTGTAATTGAAGTTCCACCCACCTTTTGCATGCAATATTTGGGACTTTGTCTGGTCCCACCCACCATTTGGGTACTTCCTCTAATACCTTGAATACCTCTGGATTTCAAAATTTATGGAGCTCATCAGTATCACCCAATGAATAAAACAGTTGTTTAAACATAATATATTTGCCATGTGGTTGCATTGGTAAATTGTATTCATTTTACAAAATCTCAAAGATTATTTAAAAGTGCAATTATTTTATTGAGAATATTTATCCTATTTTCTGCTGATGTTTTTTGAAGTAAAATATTAACAACCATTTTAAACATGAATTGAAGCCAAATGTCATGCTTGCTTCCTATTCTCTCACTGGTTGTTGTACACCAACCATTCCCTCCTCTCCTCTGGCATGTCTTTGCCTCCTCCCAAGCAATCATGCCCTGCAGCAGCCATTCTGAAAATGAGGTCCCTTGGGTGCAAATAAGTTGTCAGACATGTTCCGCTCTTGGAGCCTGATAACATTGTGTCTTGATAGCAGTGCCTGGGGACAAGGTTTATGCCATTCGTAACCTTGCCCCCACAAGCTGCATTCATTTTAGACTCATCAATTTAGCATGCATAAATTCACAGTTGGAAATATAATCCAAGTTCAGTTCAGTTACATTCCTCTCGTAAATCGAGGTTAATAAGGTAAAGCAATGTTTATTGTCAGTCAGGCCATGGTCCTGTTGTCCAAGAAGGCATATCTGCTTTCAAAGTTCCAAGTGACCATTTAATGCTGGGAATCCACTGAAGAATTCTGTATCTTTTTGCTACTTCCTACTGACCAGTCTAGAGTCTGTGTCCTACATATGACAGCCCTAATTTTGATGGCCATATTAGGATAGGTGACAAGACATTCTGAGCAGAATCCTGGTGAAGAAGGTAGTGTGTGAAGGAAAAAGAGAATTGCTGGAGTAAACAGAGAAAGTAGAAAACGGGAGATGTAGTTGTAAGTTTTTGTGAATTGGCACTTGGAATGTTAATAATGTTCCTATTCTCAACCCCACCCCCAACATTTTTTTCTCCTTTTCCCTTCCATATCACTGCTGCCTGTCTGCTTGTTTAATAGAGATATTGATGATATAATTAGGCCTTGCTTATGCACTTCTGGTACAAGGATTCATGGGATACCAGGCATTTCCTGGGGAAAGTAGTAGAGTTTCTGTAGCCCTCAATTGTGACTTGTGCCCTAGGTACTGATGAAAATACAGGAGGACTCTTTGTTGTGTGAATCTGGGAACTTGAGTATACCAAACATGTTCTATCACCTCAATCTTTTTATAGAGACATTGGAAGATCTCTCATCTTAGTTTTTACAAGGCTTTTTGACCATATTGATTTTCATGTCTTTGTTCTTCTTTCTGATTGTAATCCTACCATCTAATGTTGTTATATTTTGTATAGCAACTTGAAAAATTTGCTGGTAATTAACCAGCAGTAAGTTAGTTAGATACAACCAGGGGTGAAATCCAGCAGGTTCTGACAGGTTCTGGAAAACTGGTAGCAGAAATTTTGAGCAGTTCAGAGAACCAGCGAATACCATCTCTGGCTGGCCCCAGAGTGGGGTGGGAATGGAGATTTTGCAGTATCCTTCCCCTGCCACGTCCACTAAGCCACACCTACCAAGTCACACCATGCCCACCAAGCCATGCCCACAGAACCTGTAGTAAAAAAATGGATTTCACCACTGGATACAACCCTCCTCACCCTCACTTAAATACTTGTGTTCTTGTATTTCTGTGCAGAAGCAAATCTTCTCAACAGCAAAGGTTCTAGGTCACCTTGAAAACAGTGTGTTTATTACAAGAAGTGAACATAGATTGATCAAGCACAAATCTAGCCAAGATAAACTGATTTCACCTTTTGATTAATTTATTTGACCATGGGAGTACTGCAGATATATTTTTATTTCAGCAAATTCATTTTGATAACTAAATGTCACGCCTAACCAATGGGATGGGTGACATGGCAAAACATGCTTGAGAAACACAAAGAATTCTCAATTCTGCTCATCAGACTGAAGGGAGGGAGGTCATTCTTAGAGCTTGACTCTTTAGCATTGTTATGAATGATTTCAAGAAGAAAATGGAAAGACTGCTTTACGGGTTTGCAAATGGCACACAACTGGACAGGAATGCTAATAATCTAGAAGGCAGAAATAAATGAAAAATGAGTTTGATAGATTAAGGAAATGGGCTGAAAATAACAGAATTAATCTAAAAGAGATAAATGAAAAGTGTATGTGCTCTAGGAAACAAATTGGATTCAGAGGTTTAGAATGGAAGGATATCTGGCTTGGCAACAGTGCTGAGAAAATGATCTTAGAACAGAAGTTAATTACAAACACCAGTTGTATATGACTATGAAAAAAGCAAATGCAATTTTAAACAGCAACCACAGATGTCTAACTTTTAAAGCACAGAAAGTAGTATTTCTGGATTGGTCAGATCCAAACTTCTGGTGCCACTATGCCACTATGTAAGAAGAATCTACACAAATTGAAACAGTTTTGAAGAAGGCAACAAATATCAGAAGACTAGAAACAAAGAAGAAATGGAGAAAATTGACAGATCTGAAGATCTGTTAGTATTCTCAATATTTGTAAGAGCTGCAACTTCTTTATTGTCTCTGAACACAAAACTTAACATAATGCTTTAAATTGTAAGAAGTCAGATTCTAGAAAAGAGAAAAAACATAGTCGTAAGAGCAGCTTGATGTTTAATATCAATTTCCTAGGGAAATGATGAGCTCCCATTCACTAAACTGAAATGGTGGTTGGACAGCCATCTGTTGGACATGATTTTCATTTAAATTTCTCCTTTGAGCAAAGAATTGGACTGTATAGTTAAATAGCCTCTTTCAATTCTATGATTTCATAAATATTAATGATTTGTTTTCCTCCATAAACTACAGTGAGAAATGCTGTGCTATGGTAATAAAAATGTTATGAGAAAAGAATAGAGAGGTCTGGCTCAGTATACATTAATGAGGGAATAAAACATTTCATTTGCAAGGAATGAAAAAGAGAACGTAAAATAATATACATCTTTAATGCAGAATTAGAAAAAAGAGAATTTCTTAATTTGAAATTGCATTCTAATACAATCATTAGAATTGATGGAGAGAGGTGTTGCTATTCCTAACATATTTCATGTTCAATGCTTGACATAATTAAGAAGTTCATTAATATTCAGCATGCCCTTTAAATACTCACAGTCTGAGTTCTTATTTATTAAACATGGAAAAGTCAAATTTGCATCCATGCCCTCATTCAGAGGTGTACGGTCTGCCTTTCATTTCAACAGAGTTAAATAATGTGGCTTCAGCTAGAACACTGAGGGAAACTACACTATAATTTTTAACAGTACACTGAGTTCTCGTTTGTTTCAAGGAGGCGGTTATGAAGAAATTTTCCTTGGGGAAGTGACTGATTGGACTCAAATGCACCATTTTTGGCTATGATAAAAAACAATATCTGGAGGGTGCTGTTTTCTAGACCCACTTGACTTGGGTCTTTAGCCAAGATATGTGAGCATGACAGCTTCTGCTGCCTTGGTACTAGGAAGCTGAGGAGTGTTGGGATTTTTCTATTAGTTTCCTTTGACCTTTTATTAACATCCATAATTTTTCTCAGGGTCACTTTGAAAGATTGGTCCTTGTGAACACTTTTACCAGTAGGTTTCAAACTTTTGGACAGGCCACGTTTAGTGTTGATTACTGTTTGATACCTAGATTATGTTGTCACACAACACTCCATTTTGCCCCTGTTATTTATATAAGACTACCAGGAGAAGTCATGATATCTTTGAAATATGTTGCCACTATATGCTGATGCGATCTAGTTGACTGTCTGTCTCAAAAGAAGCCATTAATTCCTTTAATCAGACTTAAAGTCAATGGTTAATTAAGTATCTAGCTAGCATATCCTTTTACGTGTCGAGTTATGTTTCTCAACCTTGGCAAGTTTAAGATTGGTGTCTTTCTTTGAAGATGTTTTGCATCTTATCCAAGAAACGTCTTCAGCTCTAACTAGATGGTGGGGAATAGAAAGATTTATTTATATTTTTTGCAGACAGCTGGTCATTTGCATTTTTTTACAGTCATTGAGGCCACTTGGCAGCTTGTCTGTGTCCTCAGGGTCACCTGAGTAGTGCAAACTGGTGTGGAGCCTTCTTGGAACTGCTGAAAGGACTGTGTTGTGGAGTTGTGCTTTCTGCAGGATAATTTCTGCCCTGTGTCCCTTCACTGTTGAACACAGGCACAGGCTATTGGGGATGAGTCTGTGTTATCTGCATCTCAAACTGAAGTGCAAATGGTTCCTGTAATCTACATTTTTTTCTGGAAATCTATTCATACTCCTGTACCATTTGAAGGTTGTTCATCCCAAAGTGCATAGCTTGACTGATGACTGAGAATCTCCATAGACATTTAAGATGGGTGAACTTCAATTCCCAGAATTCCCCAGCCAGCATTAGTACTTCCGTGTAAGGGGCAGCTGCATAAACAACTTCCTAGCATAGCATGGCCTTTTAACAAATGAAGGGAAACCTGTTTTTAAGTATGATAAAGAACATAGATTTATTGACATGAGGAAGAAAAGTATATGAAACTTAGGAAAAAGGAAAACGGGCCTTCCCCACACACACACACAGGCCCTCCAGAGGCAGGAAACAACCTGTTTCCCTACTTCCAGTGGGCCCAGAAGGCCTGAAAATCAGCTGGCCAGTGCGCACATGCACGCCGGAGCTGAGCTCGCGTGCCCACTGGTATGGCTCTGTGTGCCACCTGTGGCACACGTGCCATAGGTTCACCATCACGGTTCTAGGCTGTATATTTTACAGAATAGCAGAACAATTATCCTTATGTGAAAAGAAACAAAACAAAAAATACTTGATGGAATGATGGACAAAAATAGGCTGTGGGTGAGAAGAAAAATGCTACTGCAAAAATAAGAATGAGAGAAAGCCATATATAGAGAACAAAGATAGTTGAAGAATTTGGAATCAAAGAGAACAACAATTAAGTTTAAAAGAGACAGAAAAATATAAAGCAAGATTTAGTTCTAATGGTTTTGGAAGGGAAGAAAAAGAGCAAACAAGTAGCCAGCAGCAGAACAAATGGAATTAAAAACGATTTGGAATGAAATTGAAGAGGCAGAACACCAGACAGAGTATTTTAAAGATTTGTATGAGAATAATATATTAAGAAGTCAGACTGAAACAAATGCTTTAAATTTTATTGCCCAAGAAAAAAAAAATAGATGAAAGGAATTCAAGGCTGTGAGAATGCTGAAAAATACTAAGGCTCCAGGAGGAACATTACAGTGGGACTGGGAGAATGTATTAGGCTATGGAGGTGGTTTGTGTAGGAAATGGTTGTGCATCTTTTTTAATGCTTGTGTGAAGACTGTGTGCCTGATTATTCTATTGCTTCAAAGGGATATAAAAAAGAGTGAATGCAAAACTGCAGGGAGATTACTATGCTAAATATGCTTGGTCAGGTCCTGGTGGAATGGGGCAAGAAAGGATAATGTTCAAAGATAATAATTATTTGGGAACTGCAAATGTTGGGACATTATGTCAGGTAAGGTGAGCTGGTCAGATTTTTGCTTCTCAGAAGAGAAAGATATAGATATGAGAAAGCTAATTTCATGGCTATTGAAATATAGAGAAAGCATATGAAAAAGTGATCAGCGGAACTACAAGATATTTTGCACAAATATGGAGCTGAAAGTTGTTAGCAAAATGTAAAAAAGAACAATATATAATGGAAGAAAAGCATGAATTGAAAGCATAAATTGAATGCTTAGCAAATTATTTAATACTGAGCAGGGAAAATGACAAAGAAATGTAGATGAATTAAAGTATTTTAGAAGAATCCTGGTGAATAGTATGTGGATATATTGCAATGAACGTTTGTCAAAAGAAACAAAACTGGCTTTGCATAAGAAAGTGCTTTCGCCCACTTAATTGTATGCAATTAGAGCTGGAGAAATCTAAAAGTTCAATGCAATGGGAAAACTAGAACATAGGGTAGAAAACAAGATGAAAAGGTGACGAGTGAATGGATGTTGGATCAATAGAGATGTAATGCAAGGATGAGTGACTAATATGAAAAAAGTACATGGAAGTGGTTTGGTGATATAGAGAAAATGTATGAAGTCTGAGTCTTCAGAGAGATGTATTAAAGTAGTATGAATGAAAGAAAAAAAATGATTGAGAAAAGCCATGGCTGAATGAAATTCATATGTTTAAAAAACAAAGGCAGTTTACCAAGCAGTTGTATGAATGTGGCAAAGTAAGAATGATTTGTAGGGTTTAGAAGGTATACAGAGATGTGATGAGTGGTGCTATTGCAAACTATATTTATTCCCATTCCTTTTTCTTACCTCATGATTTATTTCTTTGGCTTACTATTCCTTAGTTCTTTTCAGCACTTTGCAAAACATTGTTTTCCCCAAAAGGAAACAATGGCATGATGGATTTTTACATATTCAAGAAATTATTTGAAGCTTCATTTATTGTGATAAAACATTTGAGAATTCAGTTGCAATTCATTAGTTTGTAGTTACTTTATATTTTTCTTTACCATGTTCAGTTTTATCTCTTCTATACAAGTGTTTTACAGATCAATCCTGCAACTCTCTAAAGAAGATCTATGTGAATTCAGTACAATGTTCTTCAGTGCTGAGAATTATTTTCTGTATAGGAACTGATTACATGGAAAAATCTCCTGCCTATGTTCCTTCTTTAGGAAAGATAATTTCTCCTGATTGCTGAATTGGCCTATGAGGATAATTTAATCACTCATGTAACAATGTCTATGAGAAAAATAGAGATCCATTGGAACCAAAACAATAAAGATCTGAAACAAAATTTCTTTATAGTGTTAAAATATCCCCTAACAATGACCTCTGGGCTCCCAGCTAAACAGACCTTTGACAAGAGGTTGGCAAAGGAGAGAAACAGTGCATCATCAATCATGAAGCACTGATTACATTACAGACATAGGAATCCCCCAACTCCAGAGATTCAGCTATAGGGCAGTTAACCAGACCCAACCTTGCAGCTAATAACTCAAACTTGTTGTCACTCCAATTTACATTTCTTAAACCAAAAGATAGGCATTCCTTCTAGTATTATGGTTAGATGGTTTTGTTCACAATTCCTGAAATGCAGGCTTGGATCTTGTTGTCTGCTACTTTCTTCTTCATTCCTCAGGGTCACTTTAAACTGAATTATGATATCAAAGGACATTCTGAATTCCAACAAGTTTATTTTTCTGCAATTGTGCTAACACAGGAAATATGACTTAAATATGAACAATCAAAATTTCAGCAAAGATAACCTATTTCAAAGAACTTTAACTTTCAAACCTTGCATCTGTCATTGCATTAGTCTAATGTATAATATCTAGCTGCAGGAAAGAACATGATCAATATCAAAGACATTCCAGATTTTAATGAAATCAATTACTCAATTGGCATAAACTGTACAAAAATATTACTATCAATAATGTGATCTTTGTTCATTAAAATGGCCTAGTAATAATTTAATTTTACTGAGGAAACTGAATGGAAAATGTCAAAAAGAAAAGGAAAACTATAGAAGCAGAACAGCAGAAGCAGTAACAATAACAACAACATATATTTGGGTTACCCAATATAGACTCACAGGTATCAGATCCCTCTGCCTCAAACTGAGTTACTAAGTCTGCAACTGTCCCAGACGTGCTTGCTTTTCTAGAGTTTCCTCCCTCCTAACACTTTTGGGTAGTATTTCTCACCCTAAATAAACATGGTCCACTCATTTTAAAGTTCCCAAGGGTGAGAAACATTACTTTAAGGATAAGTTTCTCCCCCTTCAGAAAGCAGACTCAATAAACATTGTGTCTGCTCAAAAACCCCTCATTCCACAATCTTCTCTCCTTTATAACATAATTTATGCAATAGATAGAAAGACAGAGAGATAGCTAGGAGCTTTCTAAGTTTAAGTGATTTCCTTTCTTTCTAGTTATCTTTCACTTTTTTTCTCCTCTTGTATTACTTTTTCTAGCCATACAAGTTAGAACTTCATCCAGATATTCCATTGACATTCTTGTCATCAGTTCAAAAGGGATATGGTGGTCTTTCATTTTCCTCCAACATGTCTGCTCTGAAGATTGCAGTAGCCAAACTCAGATTGCCTTCTCTTTTACCATTCATCAGTAAAAGTATTTTTCACTTCGGTTTCAGTGTCTGACTGCTTTCAGCTCTCTATTAACTATAGTAGTAAGGTAATATAATAATTTTTAAAAACCTATAGAAAAGAAAATATGTCCTCAGCTTTTCAGGTTTTGTATCCTTAGCTAAGTAACCTTGATATTTCAATAAGTAGTCTACATACAGTTTGCATAGTCACGTAAATCAATTAAAAATTGTTTGAACACCTGAATAATCATTAGTAACACACACATGTATTGGTATGAGGAGGTATTAAGTTATACATTTGAAAAACCTAAGACCATCATTTGGGTACAAAATCTGAAGAACCTTAAAATAAAAATGCCCTTCATACTGCATAAATTCCATAGCAAGTTCAGATAGATTGATTAAGAGAGTTCTGTACAAAGGAGAAAAATATTTGTGAGAAGCAACACACACACACACACACACACACACACACACACGACTTTCTGATTATAATGAAGCTGATAGTTGGGAGTTTGAGGCAGTAGTACGAGAGATGAAATCACTTTTTCCCCCTCGAATGAAATCAGTTCTTTGTTCAACTAACTCACATAGCTGCTCTGGATGGGAGGCAGAGCCTCATCAAGAAGCAAATACTAAAATTATAAGGCTTCTCTTTCTCTACCACTAGTCTTTTTACAACCCAAGAGCTGTGACTAACCGAACTTGCAAGATCAGTAGCAGTTTTGGACAGACCACTTTCCTTCCCAATCAAGACATATTACATAAATGTCAAAAGAGTCATTTTGTCTGTCTCTTGATCACTGCTGTTTGAAACACTTTCCAGCACTCTGCAGCTCAGGAGAAAGAGATCATAATGAGAACTTCATGGAAGCCCAAGGATCGAGACAGAGTGTATCCTAACTGGTAGATTCTTCCCTAGAGACATAGAAGTCTCTTCCCTCACTCTCTTTATCCATGCCTCAACCAAAGTCAATGTCCACTGTAATATACACATTACTGAGAATGAAAATCACAGACAACCACATCAAAAAGAAATAAAACCATTTATTAAAGATAATTATGATATTTTATTAATAGTGGCATTCCCAGATTGTTGAATAATAACTTAATAATCTTTTCACTGCTTAGGTAATTTACATGATTTGATTGAAAAAAAACCTCTTTTCATAATCATAGGAGATAAATGCGAACTGCTTGATGAACCATAGCTCATTCACCACTTGTTATCAAGTAACAGAAAAAACTAGAACGATGCTGAAAATCATCCTCATTCTAATTTTGTGTGGAATACAAAGGGTGAGGAAAGAAGAAGTCACCTTTTTTATAATTCATTTTCTCTCTCCTTCTCCTTCTTATTTTTTTTTTAATTTGATTTATATGCCGCCCTTCTCCGGAGACTCAGGGCGTTAAGCAATAGCCTTCATACTTTTGTATATTTTATACAAAGTCAGCTTATTGCCCCCACAAACTGGGTCCTCAATTTACCTACCTTAGAAAGGATGGAAGGCTGAGTCAACCTTGAGCCTGGCAAGATTCGAACTTAGTTTAATTGCAGACAGCTGGTGTTAAACTACAGTGCTTTTAGTCTGCAGAGCTATCCAGGCTCCTTCTCCTTCTCCTTCACCTTCTTCTTCTCAAAAAGCTTGCATATTTTCTTTTTAGTAAACAATTATCATCTGGCTGTACAGGTTCAAGTGATCCTTATTTAGTGAGAAGGAAGAGTAAGCAAGCTTATTTTACTGCTTATATGTACATTCAACAAACGACAGTGATAAGATGACTTTCCCATACTCTGGCATGAAAGAAAGTGAAAGGAAGGAAGACAACTTACTGCTCTCCTTTTTTTCTTGAAAAAAAAATGGCTGTGCATTCTTTCAAGTTTTATGAGAGTTCTCTTACTCCTTCTTTGTAAATATGACTGATCAGGCAACACTACATCTATTTTTTAAAAAATGTTTACAAATGCTGTTCTTCCCTCAGGCACCTTCTATTCATCTATAACATTGGAAATTAAAAGTAGGATGTTAAAATGTTACACAGAGTTCTAGTTCTACAGTACATCTCTAATGAGTCTTATGTATGTCAATGAAAACTGGTTTGGTGTAGTAGTTAAAAGTACTCTGCAAGAAACAAGGAGACTGTGAATTCAAATCCCATTTTAGGCATGAAGCCAGTTGGGCCAGGCCCTCTCTCTCAGCCCTTGGATGCAGTCAAAGGCAAAAACTTCCATAATTTTTCCAAGAAAACCAAAAGGGTTTGTTGAGGCGGTCACTAGGAGTCAAGACTGAAGAAAAGAAGTGTCACTATGTATTCAGTGATTATTTGGTAGTTAGTAAGATGCCTGTGAATATATTACTAGATCTAAGTAGGTTGGAAAGAGTTGGAAAGCCAGACAAGAGAGTTTTTACATCTATTTATTTTATTTATTTATTTTATTTTTGAACTTGTATACCGCCCTTCTCCCTGAGGACTCAGGGCGGTGAACAGCCAAATAAAAACATCAAATACAAATATTAAAATACAGTTAAAAATATATATAAATTTGGCCCCATTAATTAAAACAATAAACAAAAACAATTAAAAACACTTAAAAAGAGTTAGGCCAGCCCGGCTTTTTGGAAAAAGAAGGTTTTAACAAGTGACTCTTGTTTAACAACAATCACTTTGTGACCATTCAAACATATTACAGCGCTGAACATTGTATGATCATTCCTAATGGCCATCAGTGTCCCCATGGCATTATTATGACCATCATTATTGGTGACCTTCCATTTCAGCTTCAAACAAGTAAACCAACAGGGAAGTTGGCAAGAAGTCACAAGTCACAGTCAAGTGAGGTCCTTGCTTAATAACCCACATAGTCCTCACTTAACAACAATAACCAGGAGAGCCATAACTGCCCTTGCCAAGTAGCACATTATATGTTTTTTCTATTTACTACCATGTTAAATGCTAATTAGGAACAGAAGCAATGGAGCTTCTGTTCCTAATTAGCATTGTTAAGTGATGACCACCTGTATTCTATTTCTCATTAACTTCTTCCTGCTACCATGTTGGTTGAACAGTGTGGAATGGACAGGAATTGTGTAAGAATAAGGGCAGAACAGCACAGAGTAGATGAAAGCATCTTTCAGAAGGGCTATTCTGGTGACAAAGGAGGTGAAGGGGGGCAGTTGCCCCAGTGTGAATTTCATTTAATCTGTATTTTAACTCCAACCTTCCCTTTAAAGCATCTGCAATGTTTTTTTTTTTTCAAAAAACCTTAAAGAGCAAGTAGAAGTATACTTGCTCTTTAAAATATGGCTTTTCAGAGCAGAAAAACAGCAGTTATGAAAAACAGCCAGTTTATACTAATTTAGGTCATCAGATCCTGTTATTTTGGTATTAAAACAAAAAATTGTCAATGCTATTCCATATGAGAAACTACTTCAAATAATCCAACAAGACTACACCACCTGGTATAGTGCATACATGTGCAATCAATCATACACTTTAATATAGCTACAATTAATATTTCTATCTTTCATCAAAACTAGACAAAACGTCTTCAAAGAAAACTGCAATTTTTTCAATCTCTATAAAGTTTTGTATATGCTTTATAAGTAAATGAGAGATCGTTACTATGTTTCTTGTTAGCTTCTGCATTAGTGTTCTTAGATTAGGAAGGCCCTATGCATAAATTGGGTAAACTGGTTGAGATCTAACTGTGGAAATCCAGGGAAAATAACCTATAGCAAAATGAAATTGGATTTTCAACATTGTTGAAGGCTAATCCGTTTATTCCAAGCGTTCCCATTTATTAAGACCAGTTTTCACTGAAGTTTTCCTATTAGACTAAGAAGTGTTCTTGGATCCAAACAGTATTTTACCAATTGCATCAGGCTCTGCACTAGAATCTAGAAATGTTTAACGTTGTTTCTGAAATGTTTCTCAAAACAACAGTGTTTGTTTAAGAGTACACTGAATGTTATGGTTGAAAAAAGCTAACATGATTTCCACAAAGAGAAACACCCATGTTAATACAGAATTGGATTTCAATATTTATGCATTAGATGATATAATTATAAAAAAAGTATTTAGCAGTATAATAAACATTAAATATTTTTATATATAGATATATACCATAATACTTTCAATTTCAGTTTCTAATTCTGAATTTTTCTTTTAAAAAGCTGATGATGAGGTGAAAATAACTTCATTTATTATTATAAATGTGTGACTTATACTCAAACGGAAACAACCCATGTAAATAATTTCATTTGCTTCAGGGAGTTGAAATAGTTTCTGTTAATACTTTTTTCTGCATATCATCAATTTGCTTTTGATTCATATTTCTTCTATTGTCACTGTAAGCTTACTTGTTGTTTTTTCTTTCCTTTTCTTCATGCTGTCGTTTAGAGCCCTACAGAGAGACAAGTATGGGAGTAAAGCTAAACATTGCATATCAAATGTAATTTTTTTTAGTTCACTTTTTAATGCATCATATATCAGTGATGTACATATTTAAAACAATTCATCTCTCACAATACAGAATCAAGAATAATAAGCCATATTTTATAACTATATACAGATAATAGATATGTTGTGTCTGCTTCATTTTGTTTTTCATCCAGTATGTTTAGTTTTGTGTAACTGTGTATGAGAATGACATTTCTTTTTAATTAAGAATATTTTTGTCTGCAAAGTCATACTGTTTTCTTGTTGTGGCACATTTCATGAGAACTGTATTTCATTTTCAATGCAAGGCAATCTTTTATTTTCCTCAAATATATAAAAATGATAACTTCCAACTAATAATTGTATGCTTTTGCTGAAAAAGCAAGGAGCAATGCCTTAATGGGCAGGCATAACCAGTCTGGAGTGATCCACTAATCTTTGCAATCTCCAAAGATTATGTGGATTGTTAATATCAATTTAAACTACAAAAAATGAATGATTTTGTTCTGCATCTGTAATGGCTATTTTTCACTCATACTTTTTTCTATCTATATGAAATACAGATACTATGTATAACACCCAAATTTCAGTATGTTAAAATTAAGCCTGAAAACATGGGGGGAGAACTTGCGAAAAAATGTATTTAAGATCAGAAAAATTGAAGGTCTGCATGTAATGACACTCCCTAGTCCACAGGGCTTCACAGATGCAGATTGAATTCATTGTTTTCAGAAACTTTGTCTTCTGAAAGTGAAGGGCCAACAAATGGCCAGCAATTTACTTCAACAAGACAGTGCTGGTTTAGCCTTGTCTGCTCTTTCTGGCAATAGCATCTGAATTAATAGAAAAATGTGAACCCTTTGCATGTCTCATCTTTTGCATGCATTTAAGATATTAGCGATACCCAGATGGATCATGAGTGCTTGAAGACTGTTAGTTATTCTAAATAAGGGTTATCGCCCAAAAGCTGCAGTGAGGTGCTTTTTTTTGGTACTTCCAACTCCAACTATTTGAGAAGTGTGTTGATTCACATGACTGACGGAACCAAATAGGAATTGTATCACAATACTTGGGATCAGCTAAGAAAAGGAGCTAGTTTTTGAATGTCATAGTGCTTGCCCTAATGTTAAAAAGAAGAAAAGCATGTTTTTTGTGTTGTATGACAAAACCCTGTTTGCAGTATGTTACTATCTAAAGATGCCATCAGCTAGGAACTCAGTTACTTTGCATCCACCAGGAAAGCGTGAAGATGCAGCTGGACATGCTAGGACAAAGCAACAGTGCTTATGCTCCAGTTAAAAATACGAAAGTGTCAAATCTCAGTCATTAGTAAAAATTAGCGCAAAGAAGAGAAAACATTTACTGTAATAAATCTGGAGATGTGTTATAGCTGTCTGACACCTGGCAGAAGCCAGGCAGAAGCAAGACTACAATGTAGTCTTGGTCAGTGTTTCTCAACCTATGCAACATTATTATGTTTGGACTATAACTCCCAGAAGTCCCCAGCCAGCAATCTACAGTGTAGCTTTCTCAGTGAACATTAAAGATGGAAAAAATAGTTTTCCCAATGAGGGTTTTTTAAACTGAAAATATGCATTGATCTAAACCAGGTTCCCCCAAAGTGGTCAGTTGGTAAATTCTTCCCACCACTTTTTTGCCAAGCTGCCCACCCTACCTAAATACCTGCACATGCTCCATAGTATCTGCACACAACACTCACCCACCCATACGTCTTGCCTAATGGCCTCCTTGCCTGGGACTCCCATCTCTTCCCATGTCATCACATGAGATCTTGAGTTACTAACCCATGCAGTCTAGGGGAAACTGGGACTGCTGGAATTGCCATCATTAAGCAATCTAGTGATATTGCACTTTTCAACTGCTTTTCAATTGCAGTCCTATTGCCTTTGTAACCTGAGGATTACCTATAAGACTACCTAAGTTTCTCAGCCCGTCTCCCCCACCCCCACCCCCAAATCAGCTAGGTGCAGTTATTTTGAGCTTGACACTAAACTGCTACATGGAATCCTCCATTCAGCCTTCTTGGCAGTGATGCCAAAGTGGCTTGCCATTGTCTTCTTCTGGGTGTTTATTTCTCTATGTAGCTCTAGTATTTCCTCTTAACCTCCCACCCAGCTGGGCTAGACTTGTGTAGTTTCTGAGTCAGATCAGCCACAGGCTGTTACAACTGAGTTTAGGACCATTTGTTGTTCACTAAGTCATGTCTGACTCTTTGCAATCCCATGGGCCATAGCACACTAGCTCCCCCTCTTTTTCTTCATTGTCTTCTGGAGTTTGCCCAAATTCATGTCAATGGTGCTATCTAACTATATTTTCCTCTTCCGTCCCCTTCTCTTTATTCCTCAATTTTCCCCAACATCAGGGACTTTTCCAATGAGTCCTCTCTTCTCATTTGGTGGCCAAAGTATTTGAGCTTCAGTTTCAGTATCTGTCCTTCCAAAAAAACAATCAGGGTTGATTTTCTTTAGCACTGACTACAGAATAACATAGTTGGAAAGGACCTTGGTGGTCTTCTAGTCCAATCACCTGCTCAAGCAGGGAACCCTATATGATTGCAGACAAATAGTTGTCCAGCCTCTTCCTAAAAACCTCCAGTGTTGGAGCATCCACAACTTCTGGAGGCAAGTCATTCCACTGATTAATTGTTCTGTCAGGAAATTTCTCCTTAGTTCTAGGTTGCTTCTCTTCTTGATTAGTTTCCATCCGTTTCTTCTTCCTTATTTTGACTTGCATGCCTAATCTGCATTTTACAGCATTTTTTGGGAGGGATAGACTGGACTGCAGTTAAGCTTTCTCCCTGCTGCTCACCACCGTCTTGTCATTTTCTCTCATTAATGCAGAGTTCCGCAACCTTTCCAACTTCGCAGGCCATTGTGTGGAGGAGAGGGGATGGTTCTGTGTGAGTTGCAGGCAAGCATACGTGCACACAACTCTATGTGTGCGAGTGGTGGGTACACGCACATACCACTCACACAAACGGAGCATGCATGCACAGGCCTGCCCACTGATGGCACAAGTGGCGGTGCATACACAACAGTGGTGGGTTGCTACCGGATCGCCCCAGATGCATGTGCAGAAGCGTCGCACACAAGCACAAGTGTGCATGCGTCCACGAGCGAACCGGTAGCAACGGGTTTTGAAACCCGCCCCACTTTTATGGCCCAGTTCTGAATGACTCAAGGCCTGGTAGTGGGCCACAGCCTGGGGGTTGGGGATCGCTGCATTAATGGATCAATAATATCCTTGACTTTTTTCTTCGGTTTTACATATTGAAAGCTTATATTTGTTACTTTTGTTGTTGTTCATTTTGCACCTTAGCTTTCCTGACTTCATTTTCACAGGTTCTGGCTATTTGCTGATATTCTACTTTAAGTTATTTGCCCGTCTTTTCACTTTTTATATTTGTCCTTTTTGTTTTTCAGTTTATCAGAGAATTCTTTGTGCAGCCGTACTGGTTTCTTTTGAGATTTCTTATTTTTCTTCTAAATTGGAATTGTGCTAGACTGGGCTTTTTTAATCTCACTTTATAAAGTTTTCCAAGATTCTTGGATTGTTTTTCCCTTGAGGATTCTCATCCATGGAATCCTTTTGAAACGCTCCTTAAGTTTATTGAAATCAGCTCTTTTGAAGTCCAAGACTCTAGTTTGACTTTGTTCTATTGCTTGGGTTTGCATAGTGTTGAATTCCAATATTGCATGGTCATTCCCTGCCAAGGTTCATGTAACTTCAACACTTTCTATCATTTCATCTCTGTTAGTGAGGATTAAGTCCAGTATGGCTGACCCTCTAGTTCCCTTCTCTGCCTTTTGGAAGACTTCTCTGCTAGGTTTGTCATGCATCTATTTAATCTTCCATTAGGTGCAGAGTTTGTCTCCCAATTGATGTCAGGGTAGTTAAAGTCCCCCATTATTATTGTGGTATGCTTCCTGCATACCTTAGTTAACTGATAGCAAAAAGTTCATCTATTGCCTCTGTTTGATTGGATGGCCTATAGTATACATTTGCAATGTATGGCAATGTCATTTTTTCCCTTTTATATTGAAATGTATTCAAGATGGTTTTCATCATTTTCTGCTGTATTTCTGTAGAGATATAGGTCTGTTTCTTTTAAACAATTTAAATCCCTCTAACTGTATATTCCATTCATGGGTTTCATCCTGATTTGATTTGATCTCCTTGCAGTCCAAGGGACTTTCAAGAGTCTTCTCCAACACCACAATTCAAAAGCATCAATTCTTTGGCACTCAGCCTTCTTTATGATTAGAACCATTTAATACTCTACATATTTATTGAGAAGCCTTTCTTTCCTAAACAGGGTGGACGCTAGGGAACTACATGCATCCAAGAGGATTTTCTTTTACACCCAGTGTATTTTGGAAGACAGGCCTAATATTAAACCTCAATGACATAAAGCAACCAAAGAGCTGATGCGAATAGCTGGCCCAGTAGAGATTATTACTAAAATGTAAAGTGGCCTATTCCCTGCCCTGATGGTCTCACTATAATTATTGTCATGGGAAGTGTATCCTCATGGGCACTTCTCATCAAACTCATCTGGAGACCCTTCCCAAGGATCTGGAGATCCTTGCCTAGGACTAGTTACCGCGAAATTTGCCTGGGTGGGAGAATAAGGACCACAAATAACAGGAAGAGCAGAGGATTTTCCTTGCATCTCAAAGAGTCTAAAGATGGTAAGCTCTTTTAGACTACTGCTTTTGGGAAGGATTCTATGGGATCCTGGGTGCCTTACTCAATGCTTTTAGATAAACTAACATTGCCTTAGCTACCTTATCAGGTAGAATCAGCCACCCAAAACCTGGTCCACTCTATTTCTTTTTTATTCCTGATTGGTAAATAATTGATTGAAAGGCTATTATTTAGAAGCATAGCTGAAGTGGACGATTAATTGAAGATTATCATATTTTTCAGACTATAAGATGCTCCGGACTGTAAGACGCACATTAGCTTTAGAGGAGGGAAACAAGAAAAAATAATCTGCCTGTTCACTATTCGGCGGCAAATGAGCCATGGCGAGCAGGCTGGGGTGGCAGCAATAGGCAGCAGTGCCGATCCCCTCTGCCTAGAACAGCTGATCAGCACACCAACCCGCCTCCCCGCCACAATATTCACTCTATAACACACACAGACATTTCCACCCACTTTTGTGGGGGGGAAGTGCATCTTATAGTCCAAAAAATACAGTAATCAATTTGAGTTGATTTGGAGTGTAGTTGTAAATTAAAGGAACAGATTAGCTGGAGTTGATTTGAATTTTCATCATGATTACATCAACCAAGTATTTCAGTCTGTTGATATGATCACAGATCCTTATTTTATTATTTTTTAGCTACATAATCTGGGTGATAAAGCTCTATAGGTAGGTTTTGTTGTATTACAATATGTCATGTCTGTAGCAATAGCAAATGGAGTATGGTGAGAGGGATAGTGGGAAAACATTCTCCGTGTTCATAATTATTGTACATATCTGTGTTTAAAGGGAAGACATAAGAAACTATTAATTCCAGAATATAAATTAGTTAGCAGGGGCAATATGATTTCATTCAGAAAACTAACATGAGAGGAAGAATTAAAGTCAGTCCTCCCAGTGTTACTTCCCATATCTCATTCTTTTTGTCATCCTTTGGCACATCCCTGCTCTGCTCTAAAACAAAAACAGTGGAGAATCAAGCGACAGGTTTCTTGGCGTTCTACCTGTCTCACATTTAAGGAATGCAATAAACATGTGATAGTTCATAATATTTAGAAACTTTATATGCCTTAATTTGTGAATGGAAAGAAAGTAGATCTGGATCTTCTGATAGATCTCTGGGTTAGATTGCTGAAGTGTCAAACATTTAATATTTTAACAGTAGCAGTAACAAAATTATTAATCTCTTCCCATCCCTACTCAAATAATATAGCTGGTATGAAAACATTTATGCTAACCAGGACAGGATTTTAGTATGGAAGATTTCTGAGCCCTCTTCACCACTGGTATTCTGACCAAATTTCTCTACTCATTGTTTATCCTTTACAACAGGCTCAGATTCAGTCTCTCAAAATTTGGGGGTGGTGGGAGGGGAATGAGCTGAAGTTTGCCTATCACTGCCTTACTCCTTCGATTATATTTGATGTGCCTAACAATCATAATTAGATACATCTGAACTGCCAAAGCTTAGGTCATTTAGAATAAGGTGAGGAAACTTACGGCCTTCTAGATATAGGACTATAATTCCCATACTGTATCTAAGGTTTTATTTTCAATATATAAAATGAATAAACTGCAATTAAATATGTATAACAAGCAATTGCTGCTAATCAGTAAAAAAATTAAGTTTTGGAATTAGAGTTCAGTCTGAAAAAAATAGCCCCAGAGCCCAGGAATGCTTCTTGAATCCCAGCTATTTCTGGATCTCTAGATGGCAATAGTGGCAAAGTACCGGTAATGCATTTCTAGAATTTGTCTCTTATATCAGTTGTGGCCATTTTGAACCAGTTAGATTAGTTTACGCAAGCATTGGTTCTATCACAATTAGACTACTTCAGTGTAACCTATATGGAACTAACTTTAAAGATTATCCAGATACTTCAACTGCAGCAATTAAGATGTTAACTAGTATGCAATAACATGTATGTTTTAAAATGTAAAACAGATACTATGGAACACACAGGCATATAGGCTCCCGTCTTTAAAGCAACTTTATCTTTTTTTGAAGCTTCACTACTAGCCTGAAAAATTATATAGCTGCTAGGCTTACGGATCTGTTCATTTCAAAGCATACAGAGCCCTAGAATTAATTTAGGCCTATCTTGAAAGACCTGTAGTTGCCAGTTGTTTTCTCAGCACAGTTAAATTGGTTTTATCTCTAAAAATGTTAGAGCGAGACTGTCTGAAGGAGTGTCTTTCTCAGTATGAAAGTGAGCAGTCATTGAGATTCGCGAGCAAGGCTACTGTTTTTAATGCCCCATTTGTTGAGCACAAAACAAAATATCTTTATTTATGTCAATCCCAGTTTTTTTAATTGTTTTTAACTCCCACTCTTTTAGTTTACAAGAAAAGAATGAAGCTCTTTCTCTTCAACCAAGTCTTTTGAGTTCAGATAATAATAATTTAGAGTTTTTTAAATTGGATTTCAACTGTTTGTACTTTACATGTTGACTTTTTAGCCATCTACAGTGTACTATGGAAGAAAAACAATTTACAAATTGAAACAATAATTAATGGATAAGATTTAAATCCACATTTTCCATGTCTTGAAACCCAATATAATTTCTTTTCTCTTTATTCCCGTTTTTACACAATTACTGTATATTGCAACCAACAGTATATTATTGTTTCTTAGGACAGTAGCCATGCAAATCAAGAATATATACAAATACTTTTTGGTACAAATCAAATTTTCTTGTGTGATATTTTTCAGAGGGGCTTCTGAACAATGCCAGGGATACAAGTGTCATGGATACTCTACCACTGAATGGTAACCACGGCAATAGCTACAGCATTGCTAGCAGTGAGTACTTGAGCAACTGTGTGCAAATAATTGACCATAGTTATAACCACAGTGAGACTGCCTTAGAGAAAAAGATTCTGAAAGAACTCACTTCCAATTATATACCTTCCTACCTGAACAAACATGAATGTTCTAATGAACAAAGTAGGAATCTGATGAACAAATTTGTCAATAATCTTGGCAGTGGGAGTGACGATGCCATTGTTCTCGATGACGTCACCTTGTTTAACCAGGAGGAGAACCTGGGCTTAGAACTCATTCATGAGGAATCAGATGCCCCACTGTTACCCCCAAGGGCATATTCTGCAGAGAACCACCAGCCTCACCATTATAGCAAAAGACGGATTCCACAAGACAACAGTGAAAGTTTTTTTCCCTTGCTAACCAATGAGCACACAGAAGATCTCCAGTCACCGAATAGGGATTCTCTTTACACTAGTATGCCTGCTCTGGCCAGCATGCCAGGCACAGAAAGTGTCACCACCAGCACTCAGACCGATCCCCCATCAACTAAAGGTGGCGATGGCGATGATGTGTACTACAAGAGTATGCCAAACCTGGGCTCCAGGAACCATATCCAACAGCTACACACATACTATCAGTTGGGGCGGGGCAGTAGTGATGGATTTATAGTTCCACCAAACAAGGATGGGACCCTAACAGAAGAAACCTTGAAAGGACCAGCTCACTTGGTCACTAGTCTATAGAACACTAAGTAAACATTTTAATAAAACAAATGCTCCCTGTACAACATCTGGATTATTGTCTGGATTTAAATCAAAGCAGTGGTAATATTGTGTGTTCACCTATTCCATATTGTTCTAAACAACCAACAGTTCTCATAACTTTTTAATGGAATCAATAGGCCCACGAAGGAAAAAAGGCTAACTGCCTGTTGTTCCCCCTCACCCAACACATACACTGGCGTCACATCAGAGAGACCATATGCCAATAAATGAGATACAGAAGGAAGTGGTCCATTGTGTGGCCTTCTCACATTATACTGTATTTGTTTAAGCATCTTTGGGTGCTGTCTTCTTAGTAACAAGGACCTGACTTACAAAAGGCCAATTGCATTTGAAACTACTAGCAATGATGCGTCTAGATTGGAGTGCTGCACAAAACAGAAGCAAAAATAGCAAAACTGTTTATTCTGAATCTGTATCACATAATAGTTTGGGGTTTTGGTTTTTGGTTTGGGTTTTTTTTTGTGTATGTGTGTCTCTCTTTCTCTCTCTCTCTCACCACTTAATTTAGCCAAAGCTCACTGAACTGTGGAGCAAACAACATCTAATGAAATAGAAAAAAAGTTGGTAATTGTATGCTACATGGTATATTTTTATGTTTTTCTGTATTAACTGATGATAATTCTAATGGCAGAAAAAATGGAACAGTTCCTATGTAATGTACAGATACTAGCATTGCACATATAGTCTACTCTTTGTTCCGCCAAAACTTGCGTCCCTGTTAATGTGGTGGAAAAAAAACTTTTTCTGTTGTGCTGGTCTTGCAAGTTTGTCTACCAGTAGAAACAATTCTTTTCATGTATTCTTTATTTGGCCTTTTTTCCTCTCTCTCTCATTTAAAAAAAAAATCACTGAGTAAACAAAGTAATGATTCTTTAATTTTGGGTTATGTGATATCACACTCTGTGTTTGTGTGTATGTTTGTGTGTCAGTATGCAATATATATAAATGTGCATATAGACACAGATAAACATCCACACAATATACTCCGTTTCTTCTATCTACGGATTTGCCAACAGTTTCTTTTTTTCAGATTAGAAACTTGATCCACGTGTGTTTCCAGGGCACAATTGATGAGATGCAGCAGCCTTTGTGGTCATCAGTCCCTTCACCAAGGCATTATGTCCCTTCCAGTAGCTGGGATTTTATAATGGGATTTATGCAGATGAACATAATGCCTTTACAGGAGTCAAAATCTAACCTCAGGCTAGGAACTTTCACTGCGATGGTTTGAAAAACTGCTTCATAGCAAAGATATTTTTAAAAGCCTATTTTGAAGTGGTAAAAAAATATATACAAACCCTTCCATTATTTTTCCTAACAGGAAATGTATTTATTTGACAAGATTTAAAATAATGTAGACCTTCCCAGGAGGTAAATTAGCAGCACAGATTTTACTCTTTTTTTTAATTTATGATGCATTTTGTATGGTCACCCAGTTGAATGACCTCATTACTAATATTTGTTGTAACAGTGAAATTTGTTTGCCAACCAATAAACAACTGATTAAGATTTAGAAGGCACTGTACATATGTCCTGTACAATCAGTCTCTTCTGATTTATCTCCCTTTCTATCTTTAGCAAAAGAATATTAGTTCTTTTAGTGCTGAAGGTAGCTATACAAATGAAAGGATTACTCAGCACAGACTGATGTAGAGAAGGAAATAAACCAGGTATCTAAACTTGTGAGGCAGGCATAAAAACGAAGGGCCTGGGGTTTAGTTGGGGATACACGGACTTTAGCTTTAGCTAAAAAGAGGAGCTATTTTTTTTTTACATACATTTTTCTACCATATTTATACTGTATGCAGCATTTACTGTTTGATGGATCTTTGTAGATCATACCAGCCCATAACATAGTGGCATGAAACAGTCCCTGTGCACCTTTTATGTAGCCATTTTGAAGAGTTAATTCCAACAGATAACAGAAGGCCCTTAACTCCACTACTGATATTATATGAGTGCTGTAGGGCACTCCTGGAGTAATCTGTGAATGCAGAATTCATGTTTGCAGTTGTGGATAACAGCAATAGCCCTTATGATACTCACAGGTGACAAAACTGGGAATTAACTCAGTCTTCCTGTTACAGCTACCCAGAATACTAGAACAGGATGTAGTACAGGTAGTCCTCGACTTACAACAGTTCATTCAGTGACCAAAGTTACAACGGCACTGAAAAAAGAGACTTATGACCATTTTTCACTTAAGATTGCAGCATTTCCCCCCTCCCCCGGTTACATGATCAAAATCCAGACACATGGCAACTGACTCATATTTATGACTATTGCAGTGTCCCAGGGTCATGTGATCACCATTTGCAACCTTCTTACAAGTAAAGTCAATGGGGAAGCCAGATTCACTTTACAACTGTGTCACTAACTTGACAACAGCAGTGATTCACTTAACAACTGTGGCAAGAAAAGTCATAAAATGGGGTAAACATTGACTTAACAAACATCTCACATAGCAACAGAAATTTTGGGCTCAATTTTGGTCATAAGTCGAGGACCACCTGTATATAGAGCAAGGGACTTCTTGATCAGCTTTGGGATTTGCTTAATTCTCTTCTCCCCATCATAATCCCAAGAAAAATCCTAATTGTTACATTATTTCCATTTTCAGAAGCATTTGGATGAATTCCTTGAAACAGAAGTAGCAGCTGCTTCAAGGATGTTCCAGCTCTTACTTGGTTGAAGCTACTGTATTATGAAGGGCACATTACTTGCATTAATGGCATTCACGTACAGTAATGGCTAATTTGATTCTGTTTTCTGAAACAGAAATGCAAACACATTTGAAGTTTCTCCTAGATCTTTTGTTCTTGTTTTACTACTTGGTCCTCGTTAATTCTCTGGAAAGGCAATATTATTCTCAGTTGCTTTAACTGGCTTCAACCATGGAGAAAACCTTCTAAATTCAGGAGGAGATCAAATAGCTGTGCTGAATTGTATCCTTTGAAGAGATGTGGATAAAATCCCTTTGCTATTCCATACACCCCCAACCTAAGTGCTCTTTTGTTGATACTTGCTTGCAGGATTTTGCAAAATAAAATTAAAATCCACCACTTCTATCTGAAGTTGATTTATTGAGACACATACATTAATAATTTTTAAGTGACTTGATTAGGAAAAGATTAGAATAAACAAAGAAAATAGAAGAGGACATCTCAGGAAATGAGATATGACCAACATAATTTATTACTTTTGTGAGTGTTGTGCACATTCTTCCAGCTTTTAGGAACATCTCAGGTAAATTTTCCCTGAATTTACATGGAAACAGACCAATATTTTTCATATTCCTATCTTTTAGCCCAGTGCAGGTGACAATCAAGACTGAATCAATGCGTGGAGAGAAATAACATTTCATCCACTTTTTCCATCTCCCAATCAACACACAACACACAGAAATGTTCATCAATGATAACTGCCCTTTGCAAAAGACAGTTCTTTTATTATTGCATTTTTCTTACCTCAGTGTACTAAAATCAACAGCATGGACTTCCACCACCTGTTATCATCTTTCTCTTTTGTGTGTGTGTTCTCCTCCCACAAAATATGCAAATGTCAGCGCCCAATCATTCAGTTCTATGCAGATGCAATGCATTGCCAAGATCCAGCTACTACCGATCAGCTGTAAATCTGACCAAAGAAGGAGTTCTGCTCCCTTGCCATATGTGCAGAGGAAGATAAGAAAGAAAGATTAAGGCAGCTGATGAAAGAGCAACCCTTGCAACTTCTGTGACAAAGAAGCTCTCTCAGTGAGAGATAAGTCCAGTAAGAAAGCTACCATGAAAGAACTACAAGTATCAATGAGTATATGGCTTAGCTCTGAGGGGCAAACAGGAACACACAACATGTTAGAAATGCACAGGCTACTAAACTCTAGGTGGTGGGAGAGCCATTTCATTGACTCTGCAAGACTTAAATGCTGAACATAAAGCTCACAACTGAACACTAAATCTTATTTTCTCCCTCTCTGATTTATCATCTTATTTGGCCATACCTCTTGACGTGTCTTCCTGCTAGACCCCACATTTCAAACATACACTCAAGGATAAATTAGGGACAGAGTCTTCTCAAAACATTAGTTGGGCTCCAAAAACCAAGGAAGGCACACTGAAGTTCTTCTAAGCAGTTTTATTTATTGTTTCTCGTCCATAGATGAAATCTTTCCAAGATAAAGCAAACTACTTACACCATTAAATATATTCTCTGAGGTCTCATATGAAAGAGCTGTTCTGGTTCTCTTTCTCCCACTCAAATATCTAAACTTCACTGTCTTTTTTTTTTTTTTTAATTTGATTTATATGCCGCCCTTCTCCGGAGACTCAGGGTGGCTTACAGTGCGCTAAGCAATAGCCTTCATCCTTTTGTATATTTATACAAAGTCAGCTTATTGCCCCCACAACTGGGTCCTCAATTTACCTACCTTAGAAAGGATGGAAGGCTGAGTCAACCTTGAGCCTGGAGAGATTTGAACCTGCAGTAATTGCAGGCAGCTGGTCTTAATAACAAGGTGCTTTAGACCACTGTACTACCAAGGCTCCAGTCTTTTGCTGCCTGAAATGTACTCCCTTCTTCTGGGAATCCAGAATAAATTCCATCAGAACACCTTGTTAACGTAATTATTCAACTAATAAGTGGCCTTTGTAAACAAAAATGATGCCATGTATGAAAATTGTATAGGATTGCTATTGTTCAGGATTCCACTGAGGACAGGAAACTAACAACTCAGGTGGCACAACTACACTATTTTCCTTTCTGTTTTTAAGCCTAGATCTTGCTGAACTACAACTCCAGCAAACCTAGGCAACATTGCCAATAATTAGGGATGCGACAAAGATAATTTGTGGCATCCCTAATTAGGGATGAAGGAATGAAGAGTGACACATTATCCATCCCTACCTCACATCAGAAACCTTGTCCTAACATTGGGATGTCATTTCACATACCAAAACTTTCTTGACCAGCCATTGTTGACAAATCATAAGGCTACCCATTCCCATTTTACAGCAATCTGAAGTTGCTGTTTTTAATATCTGAACAAGCATTTTGCTGCCAGAAGTAAAAAATGGAAAACTATTTTTAAAAATTTGGACTGTATATATTTGTTTGTTTTACTTATTTTTTATCTTCTATTAAGTAACATTATTAAGTAAACCATATAATGACTTCAACATCACATGACTTGATAGGCATTGGCAGAAAATAGCTATTCTTCCAATATTGCCCTTTTACAATACTTTTAATTGTAATCATAAAACTATGCAATGTCTAACTATATAGTCCCTCTGTTAATTTCCAATATAATTAAGAGACTATGATCATCTACAGAAATTATGCTCAAAAAGAAAAATAAATTTTCTTTCAAAGGGAGCCACCGTAGCACAAGACCAAACCTTATTAACTAATGTTGTGTTTTGAATACCAGATTCCTAACAATTATATTTATCTATACCATTTTTCCCCAAAAAGATTTATATACACTTTTTATTGAATTAATTCCCTGCATTACTAAGGGGGAGCAGGGGAAGGGATAGGAAGCAAAACTAACATGCAGGGTGTCATTGATAGGTAAAGCCATCTCTTTCCACTTTCCATACCTTCTGTACCCATGTCCCAAACCTGAGTATCCTTCAATTTGCCACCTTTCTGATTCCTTTGGGCCCTTCATCTCCTTTTCTCAGGACAGAAGTTGATACGAAAAATGTATGGTAAGAACTGACAGCAGACATTTACCTAGGAAAAGCCTTCATATGAATGACTTGGATGGTTAAAGTGAACCCAGACATTCCCTACCATGATTAGGGATCATAAACTAAGTTTGCTGGCTGGTAGATGTATGAACACTTCCCATCCTAATATGAGCTCTCCATTCCTCTTGAATTATAACTGCTGTTTTCTTTCTTTTACCTCCTTCACACTTGCCAGATACAATAATTATTTTAGTTCATTATCCACCCAGATCTTCACAAGAAGTTAAGCTGTATCCTTATGTCATTTTGGGATATGTGCATGAGTGTGTGCAAATTTAAATATTCCCATATATAGTATCTTGGAGACTTCCCTGATACTGAGGAACTAATCCTTGATATATTTTTTTTACCCTGATTCTGCTTCAAATGAAGAGTTTGCCTGAGTTTGGAACTGGATGGAACAAACACAAACTGAAAACCATTACATTGCAGAGTACTTCTGATCAGGATTCCAAATGCTCCATTCTTTTGAGATGTTCTTAAATTGTGCAAAATCGTTACCATTTTGCTTACAAACACAGGCATTTTCTGTGTTGAGCATAAATGCAAGGTAAAGGGAGGGTGGTAGAAAAGTAGCATGTGAAAGAGACTCCTCCAATGTGAGGCATACCTTTCCAGACTTCTAGTCCAAATTCTAGTTTCATCTCTTTCTGAGGGATACACTGCCTCTCTCCCTTGAATTCCCCTTCCCCCACCCCCTGCACATGTGTTTTGTGTTCACTGAGAAAGTCTGTTTCATAGGGCTCTTGGAGAGCATGCTTCCACTTGAGTCTTTTATCATTTTCTGCATTTTGCCAGTGTTGCCTGGTACTTTCTTCATGTTAATGGATGGTTCTGTTTTGGGAGAACTGATTAACTATTAATATAAACATGCAGATCACTCAGGGTCCAGGGTCTAAGCCAGTCTCTAAAGAGGTTGGAAAACAGATGTCTAAAAAGCAAGTGTATTTACTCTAAAGTGGACTTTATTTCAGATGCAATTCTTTTTTAAAAAAAAAAGTTCTAAGCATTTACAAGTGCAGCCAATCTGCATGCAAGTCATTGGAATGTGAGGTTTTTGCAGGTAATGATGTGTGAGTACTGATCTGAGAACTAATCCGAGGAAGATCTTAAGCAGTCCAAGCTTTGACTTTAAATGAATAGTGAGCAACTCCCTCACAGAGCCTTCTAACCTGCTAAGAAATATAATTGGAAATCTGCAGGATTTTTCATGCCCTATTCTCTCAACCCATCTTGAAAGAATTGACAAAAAATCCTGATGAACAATATAAATGACCAGAATTAAGCTAATTTACCAGAAAGCTATGAAATAAAGAAATATCCTAATTATTACATCTATTATCATCCTGGAACAACACCCTGCATTCTGATAAAACCTAATTATGCCCTTCATCCTTTAGTGTCTGGGAAATTGATAACATGCTAGAAAGTTTGAATAATCCAGATCTTATGCTTCCTTATCTAATATGCATTCAAAACTCTCCTGTACCACATCAAGTTAGATTTTTTTTATCATTCAAATATATGGCCAACCTCTAGGTAATGGTGACTATGATGCAGAAATGGAAGGTCTCTTCAACAAAATCCTCCCAGTCTTCACTAAAAGACTGGCATTTGCTGATCGCAGATAAATAAAAATGAGATTCTCAGCCTACCTAATGACATCTAACCTGGATGCTTATTGGCTTTGATTTCAGACAAACATCTCTGTACTGTTTTGAAAGCTGAGATCCAACTCACACTGGTAACATGTAACTAGCTGATTTTACTGGTTTCATATAGACGTGTGTTTGTTGCCTTCCTTAATCTTCCTGTCTCCTCTCCATATCCAAATAAACTTGTTTTTATATCTGGACATTTGGGTCTATTGTTTTTTTTAAATAATTTCTCATAAAAGGGTTCTAACATAGTTATTAGGATTTTGTTCAATTGTTTGTTGAGCTTTTGTTCTGTGTTTGTATTTCTGGGCTATGGGAAAGGATTTACAAAGTGACTTTATTCTTCCTAGAGCTGGGCTACAGGTGCCCTCGTCAAAATGCCAGAAACTCTTTTCTTGGCCAGATGCCCATCTTCCATGGGAGAAGAATCCTTGGAAAGCAGCAGCTTTTCACAAGCAAAGCTCCTCCCTCCCAAATCCCCATCTGCCCCATACTTCTTCAGGTTATTTTCCGACATATTCCTTTCTATCACAGAGCAGCTGATTTACACATAATATCCATTGTGAATTGTTGCAAAAAACTTTACATACTATTGACAAATTCAACATCTTAATCTGTTGACAAATACCTTCATGTAAAGAAAAAACACCTGGTTATATTTGTATGAAATGTTAACTTTGTTTGCAAAAATAAAAAGAAAAAAACATCTTTTATCAAGTTCAATTTCTGAAGTCTTCCTCCGGATTCTTTTTCAGCCAACAGCCCTGGACTAACCAACAACAACAACAATGGCGACCATACTTCTTTATAGATCAGCCCTGGCTACCCTGGCCTGGGCTGAATCTCTCCCTTCGTCTCAGCAAAGAAAATGTCTGACCAGCTTTGTGGGGATTTGGAAAACGCATATTTAAAAAAAAAAAAAAACCACATAAAAAGCCTAACACTACTTTCAAAAACTTCACTAATGCAAGATTTACAAAACCACAAATGCAACTCTCAGGGAACATATACATCCTCCAAAAACTATTTTCCATACTTACAAAAACCATTTGTACCTTGTTTGCTACAGAAAAATATTTAGCAAAAAAACAACAACAAAAGAATATAAACTGTATATTTGTAGACAAACAGCTTTTTTCTGCTTCTCAAGTAGAAAGAAAGAAGAGCAAACCAGGAATGGTCCTAAAAAGAAAGTATTGTACTGTATGCAAAATTGACTAAGACTTGGTAACAAACTATTATTAACCCTAGGGATATGTACTGTATCATAATCACCCACATTTCACATTAAATGGTTCAATTTTATAGTAAAACTGTAACTGTATGTAGTAAAGCACAATCTCTACAAAGAAGCTCCAACTGAATCTATGACTTTAACAGGGGATTGATCAATGATTTAGATCTTCAAAATGCTACAAAAGCAAGGCTGATATCTATAAAAACTTTTGCATTGTTTTGGTTTCTCAATACTATACCACACCAGGTGCTCCTTTTATTACCGAGGCTAGTTTTCAAAAATGTTTTCATATAATTATTAGAAATTTGAAATGACCCAAGGTCCTGAGGTCAAAACAGTTAATAAAAAGATGATACAGCTGTTTTTGAAGTTGAAACGGAGTATTTCAAGTTCTGAACATTTCTAATTTGCATTTTGTACTCTGTTGCTTTCTAGTTGCAGAACTTTGGAGAAGCCCTTCATCTGTATCAAATGGACTTGCACTATGATGCAGAATGCTCATTGCAAAGCATTGGTTCATTCTAAATAGATGTAGGATATCATAGAAGAAATCATAAACAAATGGTCATAGGAAAATTTATGGACCATCCCCAGGTTTTAGTATTAATGTTTAGGGTACACTCAAATTATTATACATATTCAGATACTGCATTTTATTAGCAAATGTTACCAGTAGTAACAAAAAAACAATGAAATCTATCAGTACGTAATGTGGCAGTTTTAAATTTTTCATTCAATAGTTATTAAACAATGAAGAGAAGGAGGTCAATTAATATTACTCCCAATTTGTAGACTCTTTTTAAATAAAAAATCCCATTTGTTTCAATTGGACAAGCATTTTTCTCCAAATAGTATTTAAAAAAAAAAAGTAAAGGTCCAGTCATGTCCTAATCTAGGGTTGGTGCTCATTTCCTAGCCAATGGAGACAGCATTTTCCAAGGATGCTTTGTTACCTTCTAATCTCCATGCATTTGCATGGTTTCAGGAGCAAGGTGACTCATGTGGTTAAGATGCTGGGTTGGAGGTTAGCAAGCCCATGTTCAAAACCCAAGTGTTGCCGTTGGGCAGGGTGAGCTTCCATCCTTTGCTCCAGATTCTGCCAGGAACATAAAAAGACCCCCAACCGGGCATCCATGGGCAATGGTGATGGCATTGACTAATCCTTTAAACCAGAAGCACCTTGGGGCTTCTAACACAACTATTAGAATGCATGATTTCAAACTGTTAGGTTGGCAGGAGCTGTGGTAAGACAGGTGCTCACTCTGTCATGTGTATTTGGGCCTCAAATTGTCAACCTTCCAGTTGACAAGACCAATGTCAACTGCTGGGCCACCATGCCTGCTAAAATAATAGCTACTAACTATGTAAATTATATCTCATTCTATAAATACTGTACCCAAGCAACAGAAATCTGTATGATCACAAAAGATAATTCCTTGTGCAATCTAGTACAGCATGGATTTTGCAATTGAGATATAATACTATTGGTCTTAGTTTCATACACGTAAAACAAATCATTTCCTCCAACAAATCTGTACCCATATGTTTACTACCAATGGTCCATCTCTTCAGACTTTGCTATGCTTGTACACTTCATCCACTTTAGTAGATTTTTTTTCCATGCCACACAAAGGGAGTTAATAATCTTTACAACTAGATGACAAACAAAGCAGACAACCCTGAACTAAAGTGGACTGCTGAACAAATTCAATTATTGTTGTCAGTACCTACTTCTAGTAAAAACAAATCCATGGGTATCCAGAGGAAGGATGAAACCAATGTCAATAGTGTCACAGTAGAAATTCCACTATTATGGGCTAGTCATTGAGCTGCTGATACTAGAAGAGTACTGGAGATGTAACTTTAGAGAGGTTAAAATTTAATTGTACTTAGAACTGCTATGAAGAATGTCAGAAGCCACTGCTTTGTATACTTTTCCTTTCTATTTTTCTTAAAGTTTTTCTTTTCTTGCACTTTTTGCTTTTCTTTGATTTCTTTCTTCTCTTCCTCTTTAAATTAGTTTGTATTAGTTTTTATTGCCTTTTTAAAAAGTTTTAATAAAATATACCTATAAAAAGAGATGCAAGTACTAACTCCAGTATTGACTTCATGATGTCATTGTACACTTGCTATTGTTTTTCTTTATTTGATACTTGTTGCAGATGCCACTGAGGAAATCTCGACATTGGCTTACTACTCTATAAGATAGCAGGTTTTTATCTATATGAACATCAGAGCACATATCAACACTGCTTGTATGAGAACTTGTCATTTGTCTACATGATCCTAAATGCATTAGTGAAACCACTGAAACCTAGCCTAAATAACTCATTTATAAGGAAGTGAAGTTGCTCTTGGCCAGCATCATTACTGGAAATACATATTTTCATGCCACTCAGCAAAATTTTCCTACAAGTAGAAATCTGCTATAGCATTACCTTGCATTGGAGGTTTTTTTTTTACTGAATTCATTATTTCAAGGCACATAACTGAGTGAGGTCTACTACATGCCCTCCAAAAGATAAGGATCTTGACGTATGGGAGAGTAGAGTCTTATGTACTTTTTGGAATGTGGTCCTCTGAATCCTAAAGCTAAGTGCAACTCTTGACTGGAATAAATACTAGCAGTCTAAAATCATTCACAAAGAACATCACATGATCTCATTGAAAAGAAGAGGAGAGCGGGCTACAGAAGCTGGCTAATCAAGGCCCAGGAAACCATCTACAAAGTGGTAGTGTGAGGTTATACCTGGTAGCCAACATCCCACATTATACTGATTCAGTGCTTCCCTCAGTCGGTGCTATTCAGAGCCATTCTGGACCTTAACCTTTGTCAGTGGTAATGGTGGCAAAGGCCTGTCTGCTCCTAAAACTCTACTTACTTGCTTAGAATGAACTGTGGACAATCTATTTTGTAGCCTCACAGGTTTTATCATTAGAAAGGAAAAAGCTTAAATGGGAAAGAACAGAAGGACAGAAATATCAATTTCGGTAGGTATGGGTCAAGCATGGTGTGAGTGGGAAAGTATAAGTGTGATACTTGTAAAGCCAAGCAACAGTCATTGGCTTAAAATCAGTTGCATTCAGCATTTAGAGACATGAAATCTACATTCAAAAGTGTCACTGTTTCAGCTAGGCAAATTAGAGACAAAGATGTGATATAGGTCCCAATAAACACTAAGTCTGTTTTCTACTCAGATGTTGAGTTCCAGCAGTAGGCTCACCCACTCACTCTGTCCCAGGATCGGAAAGCCTCTTTCAGCTTTTTCCTGGGAGAAAATTATGAATCTGAGGTGCAGGGGGAGCCCCCTGCATTAGCATTTTTCATCACCCTTAGGGAGCTATAATTCCTTAATTAAGACTTTTGTCTTTAAAAGTGAAAACAAAATCCCCCAAATTATAGACATGTATTATTTGTAATTGTTTACATGGTTTTTTAAAAAAACATACTGATTTATGAATGATTTAGGAGAAAATTAGATAATTAAGGGACAAAGACTAAGTAACTCAGTAACCCTTGCTCTCTACTTTCCACCTGTCCATCCTTTTGGTTACAATATTGATGTATTCTCACTGTGTTCTTTTTCATTGTTTATTCTATACTTCTATTATTTTACTTCTGTTTACACTCTTTTCATCTTTTTTACTGTTATAAGCTGCCTAGGGTAGCGAGATAGGCAGCAAATAAATTTAATAAATAATAGACAAATAAACAGAATTGAAAAACAATTGAAAAGCAATAAAAGTGTTAGGGGAAAGTGAAGAATGGAAGGGGGAAAGAGAGGACTAGAAGTTTAGATTGGAAGATCAAAGATGTATGTAAAACCGGACACAATCACATAGAACTACTTACACTACATTCTAAGTGGTGATTGTAAGCAGAAGTGTGTGTGTGTGTGTGCGCGCGCGCATGTGCATGTCCCTTCATCCATTCACTCTCTCCCCAATCATGATTTTACTACTCAAAAGCCTTTGATTGGTTTGTTAGTTTGAGGACAGAGCTATCAAATACTGAATATTATAGCAACTCTTTCTTCCCTAACCAGTAAAATGCTTCATACAAGCAAAATGCTTTATAAACTTTCTCCTTTTATGTGATGGTCCTAGCACAGGGCTATGAAACTCATGGCCTGCGGGCTGAATGCATCATATGCTGGCCACACTCACACTTGATTTAGTGAAGGATAAAAAAGTTTGACACCCCTATTCTAGCACTATCCTAGGCAGCCTCACAGAGATCCACAAAGGATCTTTTCAGGTCCACAGATGACTATTATTTCAGTAATTATTGAGGATCTGTCTGATACCATCAGACACCATCAATCATACAGATACCATCAATCTAAGAAGAGTAAAGCAGAAAGTTTATATTCTGATTAAATATTTTAAACTTACAAATATTAGGAATCTACTTCAGAACCACATGTGGAGTTCCAGGGAAAGCAAAATAGATGGAATCAAAGGAGAGCCTGAGTGGCACAGCAGACTAATGCTACTGTTAAAGGTAGTATTTAGCTTCCAGCTGCCTGCAATCACTGCGAGTTCAATTCTCACCACGCTCAAGGTTGACTCAGCCTTCCATCCTTTCTAAGGTAGGTAAAATGAGGACCTGGTTTGTGGGGGCAATAAGCTGACTTTGTATAAAAATATACAAAAGTATGAAGGCTATTGCTTAATGCCTTGTAAGCCGCCCTGAGTCTCCAGAGAAGGGTGGCATATAAATTAAAATAAAAAAAAAATAAAAAAAGGAGCAGCTTACCACAGGGTAGTGCATTAGCTCCAGCTCTTTTTAATATTTACACCAATGATCAGCCACTCTCTAAAGGTACTAACAAATATATGTATGCTGATAATCAAGCAATGGATGAACAGGGAAAAACATTTGAGGGGGTTGAACAATATTTAATTGAAAATTTAACTGAAGATCTGCCAGAGATGCAGCTAAGGCCAAATCCAGCAAAAACTCAGGTATATGCCTTCCATATTTGCAATAAGCAGGCAGCTATAGTAGGAAACTGCATATTATATGGAAAGGGGCCTTATTAGAGCATTGCTAAAATCTTAAATATTTAGGGGTCACTCTAGATAGGGCCCTAACATATAAGCAGCACTCTACCAACACTAAACTGAAGATTAATGGATAAAATAATAGCCTCAGAAAAGTAATGAGCTCTACCTGGAGTGCCAAACCAAGGGTCCTTAAGACAATAGCTTTAGCTCTTTGCGAATATGCCTGCCCAGTCTGGTATAAATCAGCATATACTGGGAAAGCAGATGTTGCTCTGAGCAAAGCTAGCAGAATTATTACCTGATACCTTAAACCTTATCCCTCTAGATAAGATCTACTATGCCCCACCTGCTGTTCACAGAGAAGAAGAAGCATACAGATAGTGGCTTAAATCAACACCTCTCTATAGTTTACAACTAGTTCATCAGAGATTAAAATCTGGAAAAAACTTCCTTAGGTCGATAGAAGACTCTAAAGAATTTAAAAACAGAGAGGACCTATGGAAAGCAACAAAGAACCACTGAATGGAACCAATGAGGAGTTGGAACCTGGGTCTGGCAAAAGCTAGGAAGTAAGTAAGTAAGCTTTTATTGCGGTCAAAGACCAGATTAAAATACACATAGAAGGGGAGTATACTTTACAAATATAGATAGATCATGTGACAGTACACCATCTACTGCCTTAAATACACTCTGTACTAACAATACCAGTGATCCTCTGCTATAGGGGTTACCCGTCTTTTCCCCCATTTTTTTAGCCACGACTGCAGCAAAAATTTTTGCCACCTTTGGAGTTATATTGGGGTCTGTGTCCTGGAGTAGGAAATAAAGGCTGAACAGATCAGGTGAACCAGGGAATTTCTGGGAAATAGGAAAAATGAATCTTGATCTTATGTCTCGGTAGTGGGGACATACGAATGTAATGTGGAACAGAGATTCTGGGGATCAGCCATCACATGTACAATACATGGATTTTACTCCCCCCGAGAGCCTACTGTCGAGGACACTCGGGATCACATTAAATCGTGCCTTCATAAATGCGAGCCTATGTTTGATAGAGTGTAACATGGAGAGATAAGGTGGAGGGTGAGGCAAGGGAACAATACCAAGGGAAAACGGTGAGCATGTTCCCAATCCGTTTGCCAGATTTAATTGTCTATCAATGTCGTCCAGCCATTGAAAAATCAACAATTTGGCAACATCAGGCCCTAAAGTAAAAGCTTCAATGGGGGAAATCCCGATCTTCAAAAGTTTTGTATGGATATTATGGGCCCAGGGACTATGAAAAGGGTCCCACCATAGGCATTGGCCTAGGTAATAGCCTGGGAGTCTATTCCACAGGGACAAAAGCTAGGAAGTATAGAAATCGTTGAATAAACTGTGCATGGATATAACAGGTTCCAGAGATACTCTGAACAAATGGGGTTATCCAGTGGTTTCTGCCCTTTGCAGTTGTGATGACATGCAGAAAACAATGTATATGTACGTTTACCTGTTCTTGTATCATGATGGACCTCATGGCAGCCTGACAGAACGCAATTAATATTGCTACTTTCTGAGCTAGAACTGCTAAACTTGTACATATTTTAATCTTGTATTTTATATTTTAAATTTTATGTCATTTGGTATACCTTACTTTAATTGTGATGCTTCTGACATGAATAAATAAACTTTTTACCAAGGAAGAAGCTAATTTTATTAAAAATAAAATACTATTACATTGAATTTTATTGCTACCCTAGGACCTTGAATTATACTCAGGGTGGCATTATTTTTGTTAAATTTTAACTGGCAGCTCCTCACACTTGCAGAAATTAGTCATGAGAAGACTCTTTCATATATCATGGGTTATAGGGCTAGCACACCTTAACAATCACCAATTGAAATGGGCAATGCAGCTTTTAAAATAATTCCTAGCAAAAAGTTTGACAGGAGCTGGGCAGCAGAAATAGTTATATTTTAGGAAATGCATATGAGACAGAAGCAATGATGAAAGTGGGTGAATAGTTATTATATCAGTCATGAAATGAGACTTAAAGAGCTGTTTGAAAAAAAATTCTTTCTGTCTTTCTTTGTTTTGTTCTTGAATTTAAAGAAAATATACAATCTTTAAGAAAAGAACAAGGAATAAAAAGTAAAACACCATACAAATGTACTTTAAAATGCATTTTTATCCCTCCACTGAGGAATTTCTTATGCTTTCCTCTACTTAAAACAAAACATTTGATAATGAGGCAAGAGGAGAAAAATCTGCCATTTTCCCAAACATTCAATCAACAATTTCTTAATAACAAAAAGAGAGAACCAATTGGTGTGATACTAAAGGTGCTGGTGTAAAAACTTGGAGATTGAGTTCTAGGCTTGCCTTCGGCATTAAAGGCGGATAGATGTCTTCTCATCTTGGCCATTTTTATAAATAATTCTAGGAAGCAAGCATATGTAATACTATTTCTTCCTTCTATTTTCCCCACATCAACAACCCTGTGAGATGTGTTTAGCTGAAAGAAAGCGACTAGCCCAAAAACAACTCACAGGGTTGTTATGGGGAAAATAGGCAGGTACAGTATATTACTGCTTTAAGTTTTATATACAGTATTTTTCGGTCTATAAGATGCGCTTCCCCACCCACCTGAAAAAAAAGTGGGTGGAAATGTCTGTGTGTCTTATAGAGCAAATGTTGCCAAAGCCCCGCCCACCTGCTGGCCCCCACCTTTCGGCCTCCGTGCGCCCCATTTTCAGCCTCTGCACGTCCTGCTTTCAGCCCATTCCAGGTGGCGGGGATTGCCACCATCACCTAGAACAAGCCAAAAATGGGGCGCACAGAGGCCGAAAATGGGGCAGGCAGAAGTGGTGACAGGCAGTGGCGGCGATGGGCAACAATGGCGGCGATGGGCAGCAGTGATCCCTGCAGCCTGGAACAGCTGATCGGCTGTATTCCAGGAGGCTGATCCAACCGCCAATCAGCTGTTCATGCTAAATCAGGCTGTGCTGAAGCTGACCAGGCTGTTTGTGGTTTGCTGCAAGGAGGCAAATTGCTGGGAGGTAGAGGTAGATTTTTTTTTTCTTGTTTTCCTCCCCAAAAGCTAGGTGCATCTTATGGTTTGGAGCATCTTATAGTGCGAAAAATACGGTATATAAAAAGGCAGGATGAAAAATCTCATTATTATGGTTGCTTGCACAGTTAGTCAGAGGTTTAGAATGAATTTGGCATTTTTATCCACCTAAAGCAGGGGTGTCAAACTGGCGGCTCGCGGGCCAGATGCGTCACGCACAGGCCACACCCACCCCAGCTCCACAAAGGGAAAAACATCATGAAACATCACATGATGGCAACGTGACACTGCAAGTTTAACACCTGTGACCTAAAGAATCCTTCCAGGAACCTGGGATAAGCAGATGTTGTTTGACGGTGTTAACAGTAATGTTGCAGAATGTAAACTATTCCAAGTAAAGCTGCCTTTTGCAAATGACTGATGGTAATTTTTCTCAATGCCAATGGCATTCAAATGGTACTCCAGATGTTCTGGGATTGTATTCAAGGCCCCTATTACTATTGGTTCTATCTTTGCTTTCTTTTGTTAGTTTTTCTACTTCTCTTTGTATTTTGTGATATTCTACAGTTCTTTCTCTTCTATTCTGCTGTCTCCAGATTCTGCCACATCCACTATCCAGACTTTTTTGTCCTTCCTACTGACAATTGTTAAGTCTGCAGTATGTGTCAGTTGCCTGCCTGTTTGAGAAGTCCTAGTGTAATTTAGCTTCTTCATTTTCTGTTACTTTGTCTATTTTATCGTCCCACCAGTTTTGTTTGTAGGCATATGATATTTCTTGCAGATATTCCAATGCACCATTGTTGCTATTTGTCATGCTATTGCTTGTAGTCTGTGTGATCTTCTTGCAGCAGCTAACAGGGTGGTTCACTGTTTCTTCAGCTTCTTTCCAGAGGAGGCACTTACCATCTGTTGCTGCCTTTTCAATTCTGGCTTTATATGCATTTGTTCTTAGGCTTGGTCTTGTGCAGTCAGAATTAACCCCTCCATCTCTACTTCAATTTTCCTGCTCTTAGCCATTGTCGGGCTTGTTATCTGCTTTGCCTACTTTTTCTTAAATGTACTGGCCATGTGATAATTTGCATTGCCATGTCTCTTTTCTATTCTTCATTTGTTGTTTCTTGTAGGCCAGTTTGGTCTTTCCAGAACTCAGTAAGCCTTCAGTACATCTCCTTCATCATCCTTCAGATATTCCTCCAATGCCACTTTTTTCTCCTTTGGGTGTCTGGTGTACTTGCAACATTCCACACTCACTTATTTTCCTTGGTAAGTAGCCTTGTGGATGAAGGGCATGATTCATTGTCATTGCTTTCCTGTAATGACAGAAGTCCTAGCTAGGGTTTTTAGTTCTGCTTGAGTCCAGTCCACTATTCCAGTTGTGTATCTAATGACTTCTGAAAACTATTATTTTGCCTAGCTAAGACAAAGCTTTTCCATGTAGAAATATCTATTATATTTTCCAACTTGGTAAGTAATTATTTATAAATATACCCTTGTTTTCTTCTCAAGTATATTCCTAAGTGTTTCAACTTTTTTATAGTAACATTGAGCCTTGTTACTATGTACAGATATTTGCTTTTCTTCCTCTGCTAAATTTCATGCCAACATTTGGGTATTTTTGTTGATTAATCCAATAATAATTTGCAGAAAAACATATTGCTTTTATGTCATTAAGAGTATAAAGGAATAATTTGGCTTGGTTATTGAGAGTACCTCATCAACATATCATTTCAATTTATGAACTTGAGTTGCTAATGTAATTCTTGAAATATTATCTTGACATATTTTCATTGTTAATGGTTTTAAAGCCAGTAAAAATAAAAATCGGGAAAAGAGGTGACATTGTGTTCCCTGCAGATGGTGCATTGTTGTGTTAAAGAGTCATTTATGTTGTCATGGATTTTTGTTCTTTATAAATATTTGTGTCCAAGTGAAAAAATTATGATCACAATTCATCTTTCTCAAAACTGCAAATATGGAAGCCATTCCAAATTGTCAAAGACTTTTTCTACATCAAGAAAAACCATAGCCACTTTCTTACTTTGTCAATAACTTTTTTTTATAATTTTTTTAAATTTTTTTAAATTAACATACATAAATCATAATATATAATATATAACAATATGCACAATACAAACAATCAACAAGTGCTTCCCCACCACTTGGGATCATTCCTGCTTCCAAAATCTTAAAGCTTCTTCTGGTGGTGGTATCCCCCTTCCTCCCAAAAACACATATATTAGGAACTGTTTCCAGATTCCACTGGAATTTTCTAAAATACGTCTTTCATATCTCTTTGGAACAAATCCAATGTGATCGAAATGTAACATTCACTTAAAGAATATATTTTATTTATTCTTTTTGTAAGTATTGCCATGAAAAACAAATAATCTACTTTTAATAATAAAACAGTTAGAAATGACTCTGGGCAAATCAAAGCTTTCTTTCCTTCATCTAAAAAAATTAAAATAAAAACTTCCTTGCATCACTTCAGTTAATGATGTAACCAGAATTTATTGGAAAGACTTGTTGGAGAAATATCATTGAGTCCTGCCTCTTTATTTTTGTCTTTAGTTGATTAAGGAGTTCTTTTTCTTGGTCTGTAAATTTTGTAAATAATGTTTTAATCAAATATTTGTTAATGTTTGGTGAATGAGATCTGCTTTATAATCGGTTACAAATTGCTCTCTTTTGTCAGAGCAGCATGTTTAACTTCATCCCGAATAGACATAATGATTTTTTGTTTCTTGTATATTTGATAGGTCAATTTATCTGAATTATTGCTATTTTGAAAACATTTTTCTTGATTAACTTCTTATAACTTTTTACTTCCATTATCTCTACCTAATTTTGTATTACTTTTAACTTTTATTCTAAACCCAAAACTAGACTAAATGTATGCCTTTCTTCTAACCGTTTTAGATCATTGATCATTAGACCAATGAATCCTTCTGTTTCTTCATGATTTGCTTTCTAATTTAATGCCAAAGAGATCAACAAACATCTCATGAATATTCTAACATCCCATACTGTCAATAAAGATATATCAGAAGTGAAATTGATTTGGAAGATCTACAATTCCTGATAGCAGTAGAGTATAATATCCTCTTGTAATATAAAAGTTCATTAAGTCTCCACCTTTTTGATCTGGAAGTTTCTCTGTTTAGTCTTACAATTATTGGACTATGATCTGGATAAGAAGGAGATGCCACTTCCACATTTATGAGGTTGGTTAACAAGGAGTTAGAAATCCAACACATGTCTATCCTTGAATAAGTGTTAAACTGAAGAAGAATAAATATTTTCTCTGTCGGATATTTATATCTCCACACATCCAAGAGAGAGAACAATGATATACAGACTTAGAGGTTTGGGGAGGTTTGCCAGTTGGGAAGAAAACCTCATTCATATCTCCAAGAATAATTTATTTATATGGCCACCAACTCAAACAATATGACTGAGCAGCATAAAAAATTATTAAATAATACAAAAGAAAATAGAATATTGGTAAATGCTGGTAAAACAAAATAAAACAAATCATGATCAGAAATGAAATGTATTGTATCCTATCGATCTACTCATCTTGGATTAAATGCTTGGGGGATGAGTCAGATATTAACTTTCTAAAGGTCTACAGGATTGCAGCTAATGGCATATGGGAGGAGGGGAATCAAAATGTGTCACCAAAAAGGCACATCCCCTACATTTCATAAAATGACATTCTTTCAGAGAAAGGACCCAGAGTCTGTCCTGCCTGTTGTAGCTTGTGAAATAGGCAGATAACCATTGAGAAAATGTGATCCCACAAAAAAACTATGCCATACATACTATATAAGTCCATGATGGCGAACCTATGTCATGTGTGCCACAGGTGGCATGCGGAGCCATATCTGTGAGTACACGAATGTTGCCCTAGCTCACCTCCAGCGCGTATATGCGCACCGGCCAGCTGATTTTCGGGACTTCTGGTCCCACCAGAAGTCGGGAAACAGGCCATTTCCGGCCTGGATTGTGCGCCAACAACATGAGAGAGCAACCAGGCACGAAAGAGAGGGGGCAACCCGACCTGAAACCGCCCAGCCAATAGGGAACCACAGCACCATGGCAGACCCCGAAACCAGCCCTCCCCCAAAGCCTGCTGAAGTGCTATAGATGTGGGGGGGAAGGGCCACATGGCATCTGTGTGCATGACCCCAGCCTCAAGGCCTAGGCCAGAGCCACCATCCAGGGCACAGTTGGAACGAGGCCCCAGACGAGCCACCAACACGTCCTGGAGGACCCTCCAGGCTGAAGAGGTCCCTCCCCACCCAGTCAAAGGGGGGGGAAACACCAGGCAACAATGACCAGTTGCCAGAATCCTATGATAGTGAGGATGAGGGCGAAAATGACCCAATGGTGAGGGGACCAGTCCATCCTTTCATTTTCCCAATACACCTCACAGCCCCAAAAATGGGGACCCAGGAGGCCTTTCAAGCCCTGATAGACTCAGGCTGCACTAGATGCTTGATCAACCTAACCACAGTCCTGAAACTGGGGATCAGAGCAAAAAGACTGACCCACCCAATCCAGTTCAAACAGGTTGATAGGTCCCTAATGGGGGGAGCCTATGCCACTCCCCTGACTGAACCAGTGAGGCTAGAGCTAGCGGATCACTGGGAAGTAATTCGATTCATAATAGCCCCCAAAATGATAGATCCAGTCATACTGGGACTCTCCTGGCTAGACAAGTGGGGACCGACCATCTGGTGGCAAGGGGGGTACCTGCAGACTGAAGAATAGCAAGGGGGCCCCAACCCCTCTCACACCAGCAAACAGAAACACCACCCATGCAGGGAACCCTCCAAAGGAGCACACCAGAACAACTGGCAGCCACATCCGACAAAACCCCAGAGACCAAACAGATCCCAAGGGAATATTAGGACCGTGCAGAGGTATTCAGCGAGGCAGAGTGCAATGTCCTGCCTCCCCACTGCGAGGCAGATTGCGCCATTGAAATCATCCCCAGGGCAAAACTACCCAAGCCCAAACTATATGTCATGACACCCTGGGAAATGCAAGAAATGTGCAATTACATAGACAAAACCTAGAAAGGGGTTCATAGAGCCAACCAAACCACAGGTTGCGGCGCCAGTCCTCTTCAAAGAAAAAAAAGATGGAACTATGAGATTGTGTGTGGACTTTCGAGGATTCAGTGCCATGTGTGTACACAACCTATATCCCCTCCCCCTCATGAAGGACATGCTATCTCACCTGGCCAAAGGAAAAGTCTTCACCAAACTAGACCTCAGAGAAGCATACTACCGAGTACACATCAGGGAGGGAGATAAGTGGAAAACAGCGTTCAACTGCCCCCTGGGGAGATTCCAATTCAAAGTGATGCCTTTTGGAGTGCAGGGAGCCCCAGCGGTGTTCATGCAATTAATAAATGAGGTGCTGCATAAGCACCTCTACAAGGGGGATCTCGTCTACCTAGATGATATCCTCATTTACACCAAGACCATGGGCGACCACATACCCCTTGTCCACCAGGTACTGGAAAAACTTCTGGCAGCCAACCTGTATGTCAAGCTGTCAAAATGCAAGTTCCACTGTGCGTGGCCAGACTACCTGGGTTATCGAGTGTCAAATGAGGGAATAGAGATGGATCCAGCCAAAGTGCAAGTCGTCCTAGGCTGGCAACCCTCTCGCACCCGTAGACAGCTACAAAGCTTCCTAGAGTTCGTGAACTTCTACAGGCAATTCATCCCCTCCTTTGCAAAGACTGCCAAACCCATGATGGACCTCCTAAAGACAGGGAACCCAGGAACAAAACCCCATCTGGGACAACCTCTACAGTGGGACCTAACCTGCCAAGAGGCATTTGAAACACTAAAAGAAATGTCTGTGAATGAACTGGTGTTGAAACATCCTGACCCTGAACAACCCTTTGTCATCCAAGCAGATGCCAGTGACGTGGCAGTTGGAGCAGTGCTACTCCAAAGAAATAGTCAAGGAAATCTACAACCCTGCGTCTACACCTCCCGCAAGCTCACAGACACAGAGAGATGATGGGCAGCATGGGAAAAGGAGGCATTCGCGGTGAGATGGGCACTGCTAACCTGGCGACACCTGCTGGAAGGGGGCCAGAAACCATTCGAAGTCTGGACTGACCACAAAAACCTGGAGGCCCTCAGGACCCCGTGAAAGCTATCGCCCAAACAAGTCCATTGGACTCAATACTTCAACCATTTTGACTTCGTGCTAAAGCACATTCCAGGGGAGAGGAACTTTCTAGCCGATGCCGTCTCCCACATGCCCCAATACAAATGTGAGTGGGAGCAGTAGTGGACGCCCTTACCCAAATAGCAGACCAAGTAACCACCAGACAACAATGCCGCAACCGGCACGACCAACCAACAAGCGATCTAATGGCAAAACTCAAAACTGAACTGCTGGCAGACCCCTGGTTCCGAGACAATCAACACATCCTGACAAAAAGGGATGACCTCGCATGAAAGGGGACAAAGCTCTATGTCCCAGAATCCCTACGCACCCTGATCCTCCAAAGGAGCCACGACGTTAAACCAGCAGGCCACTTCGGATTCCTAAAGACTTTACACTTAGCATGGAGGCAGTTCTGGTGGCCCAGCATAAAGAAAGACGTGGACAGTTATGTAAAAAGTTGCACCATCTGCGCCATGATGAAGAAGCGACCAGGAAAACCCCCCGGACTGCTACAATCAGTAGCAGAGCCAACAAGACCATGGGAGGAGATTGCAATGGATTTTATAGTGGAGTTGCCGAAAATTGGGGGAAACACGGTGATCTGAACTGTAATAGATTTATTTTCCAAACAGGAACACTTCATACCCTGCAGCAGACTACCCTCAGCCCACCAGGTGGCCAAACTCTTCCTGAAACACATCTACCACCTCCATGGAATACCAAGAATTATTTCTGACAGAGGAGTCCAGTTCACTGCTAAGTTCTGAAGTGAGTTCCTATGGTCCATTGGGTCATCCCAGGGCCTTAGTGCAGCCTTTCATCCGAGCACCAATGGGTGGGGGGGGCAGAGAGACTGAATGCCATGGTAGAGCAGTACCTGAGGTGCTACGTGAACTATCAGCAGTCCAATTGGGCGGACCTCCTGCCTTTCGCTGAGGTCACGTATAATAATGCTGTTCACAGTAGCACGGGGCTAACCCTGTTCAAGATAGTGAGCAGCATGGACTTTGTCCGAATGCCTGAGTACCCAAGGGAGCCCCCCTACTCAGTCAGCTTGACCAATTGGATGGCGACACTGAAAGCAACTTGGGAGAATGTCAAGAAAGCGCAAGCTAAAGTGGCACAAACCTATATGAAACAGGCAGAAAAACACCGAGCTCCCCAAGGCCATTTCAACTGGGGGAGAAGGTTTACCTCTCCACAAAATATTTGAGGTTAAAACTCCCTAGCAAGAAATTGGGGCCAAAGCAGGGGTGAAATGCTCCCAGTTCGGACCGGATTGCCCGATCCAGTAGTGATGGCAGCGGGTGGTTCGGAGAACCGATATCAAAAATCCCTGCGCTCCCCCCCCCATGCCCAGCTGAGCCGCACGATCATCAGAAGCTTTTTTTTTTTTTTACTTTTAAAAGCATTTTTTCTACAATCTCTTCGGCCAAAAAAAATGCTTTTAAAAGTAAAAAAAAAAAAAAGCCTCTGATGATCATGTGGCTCAGCTGGGATCTCAGATGCCAGCGATGTGGCAATAGGAGCAGTCCTGCTTCAGAAGAATGAGCAAGACCAACTACAACCCTGTGCTTACACATCCAAAAAGTTGAATGAGACTGAGCAAAGGTGGGCTATTTGGGAGAAAGAGGTGTATGCAGTTCGTTGGGCATTGTTAACCATGCGGCACTTCCTAGAAGGCAGTAAGACCCCTTTTGAAGTCTGGACTGATCATAAAAATCTAGAAGCCCTAAAGACCCCAAGGAAACTCTCCCCAAAACAAGTACAATGGGCTCAGTTCATTTATTTTATTTTATTTATTTTATTAAATTTCTATACCATTATAGAATACCATTATATTATTAAATTTCTATTCTCAGTACTTTAAATGGTTTGATTTTACTCTAAAATACCTCCGGGGGGGGGAACTTTCTGGTGGGATGCGCTATCCAGAAAACCGCAATACATTAGTGCAAAGTCAAACATAATCAAACCTATAGTACAAAACAATCAACTAGCCGCTAAAGTAGTCACCAGATCCCAGGAAAAACAAGAAACAGTGACAGACAATGACATCACCCAAAATTTTAAACAAGCATTGGCCATTGATGAATGGTTTTTGAACAACAAATCCAGCTGTCTGATGAAAGAAGACTTGGCTTGGGTGTGGGGGAGGTTGTATGTCCCTGCAAGCTTAATGGTACGGTGCCATGACTCCAAATTAGCTGAACATTTTGGGTTTGTGAAAACTTTACACCTGATTAAAAGACAATTTTGGTGGCTATCACTAAAAAAGGACATAGAAAGCTATGTAGCTAGCTGCCCCATTTGTGCAGCAGCAAAAAGACGCCAGGGGAAATCCCCAGGTCTATTGCAGAAGGTAGCTGAACCTTCAGCGTCTTGGAGAGAGATCGCTATGGATTTCATCATGGAATTGCCAAACAGTGAGGGAAATACTGTTATTTGGGTTGTGACAGACCTATTTTCAAAACAGGCACATTTTATACCCTGCCAAAAGATCCCAACTGCTAAAAGTTTAGCCAAATTATTCCTAATACACATTTATCGACTTCATGGTGTTCCACAAAGGATCATCTCCGACAGAGGGGCTCAATTCACCTCCAACTTTTGGAGGGCGTTTTTGGGCTTACTTGGTACTGGCCAGGGGTTGAGCACATCTTTTCATCCTTGTACTAATGGTAATTCTGAAATTTTGAACTCGGTACCAGAACAATATTTAAGATGTTTCATTAATTTTCAACAGGATAACTGGACCGAACTTTTGCCTTTTGCTGAAGTTGCGTTTAATAATGCTGTACATTCAAGCACTGGTTTTACCCCTTTTAGAGTAGCAACAGGCCAGGATTTCAGCCCCATGCCTGAACTACCCACAGAAGAACCCACCATCCCCTCACTTAAGGAGTGGATGGATATGGCCAGTGGTTAGATTAGCCTTACAGGAAGCTAGAGAAGCTTTTAAGATTCAAGCTGACAAGAAAAGGATGGAACCCAAATCTTTTCATATTGGAGACGAAGTATACTTATCTACAAAATTCTTGAAATCATTACAACCATCAAAGAAACTAGGGCCAAAGTTCATTGGACCTTTCCCCATCACTAGAATCATCAATCCAGTAGCGGTTGAACTACTTCTTCCAAAGACACTCAGGCAGATCCACCCAATATTCCATATCAGTTTACTCAAACGAGAAGTAATCTTATCCCTCAGACCACCTACATCTACACCACCTGTTCCCATCATGATTGAAGGTGAACAACACTTTGAAATCAAGGAAATCCTTGATTCTAGGATCCACAGAGGGAAAGTCCAATACTTAGTTGCTTGGAAACATTTACCATCAGCACACAATGAATGGGTCACTAAACACCACGTTAGGGCTTCAATTTTACTGAGAAAATTTCACTCCCAATACCCTAACAAACCTTGTTGATCTACTATCATGAAATCTTGAAATCTTGTGTATATTTGTTTTTGTTTTTTTTTACAGGTGGACTCTTTTGTTTTCTAAGGAGGGTAGCATGTCAGATCCCTAAAAGTGATACTACCATTCAAGTGGAAGAAGGGGGGACTTGGATTCGATTTACTAGCATGGCCTGTGTCATCAGATATTTTACAACCTATATCCTGGCACCAAGGAAGCCTGAGATTCCCTTCACCTGCAGGAATTTTTATGATAGCCATGTGGGTTGTCTCACTTTAAAGGGTAATGGTGGGAATGCATGTTTGTTCAGGTTTTCAAAGGAAATTATAAAGAAAACATCTTCACACTTGTGTATTGGCTGAAATCTGCATTCTGACTTAAAGGGAGGGGTCTCTACCACTTTAATCCTACTGCTTTGCCTAAGGGCATTCAGATTGTGCTTTAGCTGGATGGTTTTCACTTCTGCTTAATAAAAGAATCCTTTTGAACAACTACATTTCAAGAGTTTGCACTTTCTTAAGTTGGAAGGAGAGGCGATCCTTACACTTCAAATATTTATTTATTTATTCATTTATTCATTCAATTTCTGTAGCCGCCCAACTCAGCCAGGTGACTCTATTGATTACACTAAACTGACAGGAGTATCCAATACCCCAGAAGACCAGCTCAGGATCCAAAAAGATCTTGATAGACTTGAACAATGGGCCCTATCCAACAAAATGAAATTTAATATGGAGAAAAGCAAGGTTTTACACTTAGGCAAGAAAAACCAAATGTACAGGTACAGAATATGTGAAATTGGTTAACTGAATGCACAGGTCATTAAGTGCACATGAGGTATCTCAGGGTGAGGAAGGCCATGGGGGGTGGGGGGGCTAGTGATGGAACAGGCCACCTGCTTAAGACCACCCCAGGACCTACTGAGATACCTCATGCTCCCCACAATTGCTTCCCCCTACCCCAATCTGGCAGTGCCAGGCCACTTACCTTGTGAAAATCTAGTGAGTGTCTCCACTCCAGCCTCTCTGCTGCACAAGATCATGGCCCCCAGAAGCTTACAATCTCCACACAAAACATTTGCAAGCTAACAGGATGCTTTGAGAGAATGAAATCGCACTGCCTCAAAGTGTCCCATCAGCTTGCAAACATTCGGCATGGAGACTGGAAGCTTCTAGGTGCTGTGATCTTGTGGCCTGAAGTCCTGCAAAAGCACAGCCCTCAGAAGCTTCCAGTCTCCACGCAAAATGTTTGCAAGTTGATCAGATGCTAGAAGCGAAATCGTCCAACTCTCAAAGAAACCATGGCAGAGAGGAGACAGATCTTCACAAGGTAAGTAAGTCCAGTGTGGCAGGATTGGTGGGGGGAAGCAATTGTGGAGACCCAGCAGGGGGTTGTGGAGATCCACCAGGTTTGTAACAGTGAACGACTGCTGTGGTACTGCAACATTTGTAATCTCAGGTCTGTGTCATAAATATTTGGGGGCATTATCATGTAACTTTGAATAGTGAACTGTCGTAACTCGAGGATTATCTGTATCAATAAGAGTACAAAAACAGAAAAAAGAAAGTTCAGTAACATTTTATAACATAATATATTAATAACCAAATGACAAAAAAACGACAAAAAACGTCCTTAAGCATGGTGAGTTAAAACAGTCATTGAACAATCAATTTATATATTAGGAACTGAGTTTCATTACAGTTAGTTACAATTCATATAATTCCAACTGAATATTTAATTTCAAATAAATATTTCTTATGTTGGAGCTCCCTCTAGTGAGTAAAAGAAAAATAAGGGGATTTTAAAAATTAAATGAAGGATTTCAGTTCAAATTATTCCAAACAAGCAAAATAGCATATAATGTGGTAGTTTCGGCAAAATAATTCTAGATGATCTGAATTAATAAAATTCTTAGCTGTACAATTGCACTAAAAATCTTTTTTATGTCAGTGTTCCTCTGTGTTTGTCAATTTGTCTTTTTCAGTAGCTGTCCTTGTAAATAAATTGTGCAATTCTAAATTTAATTGAAATGAAAATTTCTGCACTTCTGAATAATTCTACAGAATTACTGCAGAACCCAAAAAAATTACTGTATGTCTATTCCTTTTTGAGATAAACAACAGTGTGAAAAGCATAGAAAAAGGAAAGAAATAGTAAAACAAAAGACAAAACAAAGGATATGAGAAAAGAAAATTCAGCCAAATCTAGGCTACACCCACAACATTTGCCGTACCTCTCATTTTTCCAATATTCTTTCACACCATTCTTGCTTCCCTCACATCCATGCACCATTTCATACGTTACTTTTTCTTTTTTTTTTGCTTCTCACTTGTTTCTAATAAATTCATACATTCTATGTATGAATGTTCTATGTCCTATCCGTACATTCAAACTTTACTTTTTGTTTTTCCCTTCTCCAGCACTGGAGGTTTTCAAAAACAGACTGGACAACAATTTGATTGGGATGGTAAAGGCTCCTACTTTGAGCAGGATTTTGGACTAGAAGACCTCCAATGTCCCTTCCAGCCCTATGATTCTATGTTCTATCTCCTCTTGATATATTTGTTTTGCAGTTCTCACATTCATTCTCTCTATATGATTTAATCATTTCAATGTACTTCTTGATTTCTTTTGATTTTAGCCTCTAATCATACAGCACACTACCTCTTTTATACCACACACACTTCTCAAGTTCCTCATTCTCATTGCATTCAGATAACTTATATGTTTCTCCTAAGACTCAGATCTCACTTCCATATAATCAAGTAAGCAAAAAGCCCCATACACAGCCATTTTTGCTTATTTCAATATTAATGTACATTACCGTACATATAATCCACTTCTACCAGCATTTACAAATCTTATCATTAATTTTTCCATTTTTAGTTGGTACTGTATCAAGATACATAAATCCATCTACTTATTCTTTGCTATTTACAGTAGATATAATTTCCTATTGTTCACTCTCTTTTCCCTGTCAAACACAACTATCTTAGTCTCTGATTAATTAATTTCAAATTCATGCTCCTTGTTGCAACATGTAACCTATCTTAACATTAGCTACAAATAATTTAGGGTTTGGTTTTTTTGCATACTGTCATGTTGAATAAATTGCATAGCCACTTCATAAGCAAACTGCACCCATATTTTAATATCCACTTCCAATTATATTATATTCTTTTCCAATCTTGACATTTTTCAATGTTCTCTGACCGATAATTTCATTTTTATCCATTTTTTTCTGGACAATTTTTTCCATCTTTTAATATATCACTATAGATAATACTTCAACTTATATTCCACTTCACAGTGCTTTACAGCCCTCTCTAAGTGGTTTACAGAGTCAGCATATTTTCCCCAACAATCTGGGTCCTCATTTTACCAACCTCAGAAGCATAGAAGGCTGAGTCAATCCTGAGCTGGTGAGAATCAAACTGCTGAACTGCTGGCAGCTGGCAGTCAGTATGCACATAGAGACTACCCAGAGGGCTGAAAAAAGTGATTTCTGACAGGTCCTTGCACTTTTGACCGGTCCTCGCACTTATGACTGCTCATCATTTATGCCCGTTGCAGCATTCTTAACAACCATGTCATTCATTTCACAACTGCGATGTTTCATGTGATCAGGTGGTCATGGCCAGGTGGTCATGTAGCATCGCTTTTTTGCCTAATGACAGTTTGCTTCAATGGTCATAAGTGTGAAAAATGTCATAAGTCACTTTTTTCAGTGCCATTGTAACTGTTGTAAGTCAAGGATTACCTGTACAAAAACAAAAAAAGCTTCTTTGCTTGTAAAAAGCTGCCCTAAATACCAATGTAGATTAGTAATACCTGCAAACTGGAGTTACAAATCAGGCAGGGTACCAGAGCACCTTGAGGAATTAAAATAGTTAAAATGCAATGATAACTATCAGCAGCCAACTCTTGCTCATAAAGTGAAACCCTTTAGCAGAGAGGTCATTTAAGCTCTCCAGAATGAAGCAAAAGAGCAAACACAGTAGCTGTTGCTTGTTAAACCAATTACAAGAACAAATAGACACAGGAACTAGTCAGATTTCAGAAGCTGCTTCTTTTCAGGACCAGAGATTACCATTTTTCCTTCCAAACAAAGCTGAACAGGGGAAATTATCTCATCACTAAACACAGGATTAAACATCACCAAGCACAGAATTAAACTTCACCAAAAACCAGTTTTAGACCAAAAGTCAGAAAAGGTATGTAAACTCACATTTGAATTTCAATCTTTCTAGTTAGCCAAGAAGCCATATTGGTTCCTTGTCATTAAAAGCTTCTGCTTCGTTATTCAAGTATTTCTTCAAAGTGCTGATCATTGCACCCTGGCTGGAAGAACTCCAACAGGGGAATATTTCTTCCCAACAGCAGTGTAAAAAGCCTAAAACAACCCTTCCCCTTTAAGAAAGTCAAGCAAAAAAATAAAAAAAAAAACTCAGAGAAGCTCCGGAACCAGAAGCGACAGTAAGTCTAGGCGTACTGCCAAAATTGTAATAAGGGTTAACGGAGAGGCAGTTTCTGTAAGCAGGGCAATAAAGATTAGACTAGGAAACAATTCCTTACAGGATTAACCCTGTAAAGTAGAAAAAACAAAAGGAGATATCTTCTAACAACAGGTTCTCCGAATTGCTTAACTACTTAACAACAGGTTCTACAGAACCGGTGCAAACTGGTAGAATCCCACCACTGGCTATGCATAAATACAATTTTTTTAGCCTCTCCCAAGCTCTGTCCATACCGGCAAAGGCTTTTTGCAAAGATTGAATCCTTGGAGGCTTCGGCAGCCCTTTGCAAATTCCTTTGCTAGGAACCACAGAGCTCGGGAGGGCCCAGCACATCCCTCACAAGCTCCGTTAGTGCTGGAAAAAACTTTTTACAATGGCTTGACGAAGTACTTGCCAGCCAATGGGACTCTTTTAGGCAGCAATTGTGGGGAGCACAAGGTATTTCATTGGGTCAGGGAGGCCATGGATGGTCTTAAGCAGGTAGCCTATTCTAGCCCCCCTCTCATGGCCTTCTCTACCCTAAGATATCTCATGTGCAATTACTGACCATACATTCAATAATAATAACAACAACAGCAACAACAACAAAAGAGTTGGAAGGGACCTTGGAGGTCATCTAGTCCAACCCCCTGCTCACGCAAACCTATACTAGGGATTCGAACCACCGAACTGCTGACCTTTCTGATCAACAAGTTTAGCATCTTAGCCACTGAGTCACCTAGCCAGGCTTATGCGTGTGCAAAAGCAGGGAGTGATCACGGTCAAGTTACACAATTCACTCCTCCAAATCCTCGGGTTATGAATGTAATTGGCAGACTCCATTTCATTTGTAACTCAAGGACTACCTGTACTGTCCACTTTGCCATTTTCTCATTTTGCTCTCCCAATCTGATATCATCAAGATTCCCTTCTTCCAATGCAGCTGTCAGCATATATCTTAGTAAACTGTGATATTTTTCCTTTAGGTTTTCTGGAATTATATCAGAATGGGAATGGGAATGGGAATGGAATGGAATGGAACATATACCATTTCAAACAAATGGTTGTCTAATCTTAAAATCTTCAGTGATTGAGCAACTTCTAAAGGGAAGACATTCCTCTGATTAATCGTTTTCACTGTCCGGAAATTCCTCTTTATTTCTATGTTGCATCTCTCCTTCATAAATTTTACCTAATAAAACTACTTGTTATTTCAGATCACTTTTATTCTTCCAACAACTTTTTTTTACTTACTTTTCTTTTTACTCTAAGAAGTCCACTCTTGATAATAAAAAGATTATGCCCTGTCCCACATTTATGACTTTTCATGCTCTCTTAAACCTCTTATGTTCCATTCCAAGGTACATCATTTTTTTCCAATTCTTGGAGAAAAGTAGAGTGGAGCGGAGCAAAGTGATGCGAAGAGAAGAGAAGAGAAGAGAAGAGAAGAGAAGAGAAGAGAAGAGAAGAGAAGAGAAGAATTTTAAAAAGACATTTACATTAATGTCAGGTGTGCTTCCTTCAAAGTCCAGGAAAGAATGACCCAAACTCCATGTTTTATAGAGAAAGGTACTTTTACTAGCAATGAAGTCAACGCAACCACGGCAAAGCTGAAATTAAAAACAATAGGTGCGAAAAGTGCATATAGAAAGCATCCCCTCCCACTGTTCATCGTAAATCATCCAATCCAAAGGTCTCCCAGGGTCAGGTGGAAGCACGTCTGGCAGCGTCATCAATCAGGAATGCCACGACGGCTGACCCGATAGGAACTTCAAAGATTCAGTTTCATTTCTTCCAAAGTTTCATTCTTTCTCCAGCATGCTTCCCCCCGCAAGCCCCCTAGCTCTTCCCCCTCCCGGTTCCTATGGCAGCCAAAGCAGTAAAAGCGGAGGCTGACACATATATTTCAGTGGACACAATTATTTCCACCACCAAAGATTCCAGTGCAAAAATGTTGTGAACCTTGGAACTGGAATAATTTTGTTCTAACAATCACAAAGTAATTATTTTGCTGACAAGTACTCCTTTTCAACAATATAATTCTCCAAATGGCAACAGAAAACAACAGGCTAACTCCCAGAACCAGACTATAAGAGGAAAAATAAACCAATGTAGAAGGAAGCATCAGTTCAGTGCAAGTAGTAGAGCAAGAATATGAACAAAACCAGATCTTTTGTAAATCAGGCACACTAAAAAGTAGAAAAAGCTTTAAAATAAAAAGATTCCCTTTTTCTGTATTTATATTCACTGAAATGTTTATCTTTAGAATTTGGCTTTATTCCAAACCAAAACCATATCTAAAATATGGCAGGTAACTAATATGGAAAAATTAATTCCAGACAACTGCTAGACAAAGACTAAAAGAACTGGATTCATGTGATCCAGAAGAAGAACAGTAAATCCTTTTTTATCCATAAGCTGGAAGAGATGTTGGCTTCCAACGCCTTCTCTGCAGCATATTCCTGTCTCTTCTTGGTTCTAGGAGAAATGGCCCAAATGGAATGGAAGGAGGGATCTGATAATCTCTCCTCTCGAAAATAAATCCTCAGCCTGTGCATACACCAAAGCCTTTGAACCCTTCCTCTTTGGGAAGCTGCCATAACACCTTCACCCACGGAGGTGAAGCTACCGTGACAACTCAGCTACTTCATGTCCCACAGGCAGCTGGTCTTATCTGAAGGCAGTGTTACTTTTGATGAATTCTAAAATTACAATCTAAACTTTCTTTAACTGAATACAGAGCTAAAGGGGATTGTTTTCTTTGGAAAATTAGAGAGAGAGAATGTGAGGTTCTCAGTTTCAGATATGTCAAATCAGGACTGGCCATACTGACTAAGGGAGACAACTCAAGGTCATGCACATCTGGCAGTTGGATTGGAAAGGTTGCACTAATTGGCAAATCCAACTGTCCTCACTTTACTCATGAGGAACATTTAGTGGAAGAAGGAACAGAAAGAACCTTTTGTTCTTTCTTTGCTGACTCTTTAGCAAAACCATCCATAAACTAAATCCCAGCCTAGCAGAGTTCCCATCTATGTCAGCTAGCAGAAATTACTCAGCATAAAGGAAAGCATCAGAGAGAAAGAGAAAAAGAGAGAACAGGATGTAAAACTATCACCCCAGCCTCCATCCTCATCCCACCCATCTGTTGGCATATCAACAAAACCACAGAGACAGGGTTTCTGCCTTTGCAAAGGCAAGGAGATGGTCATGACTTACCAACTCATTGAAGATCTCCTCTATCATATGGAGTCCCTGCCTCCTCTGTTCCAGATCATCATCACTGTGGGAAGATTAAAGGACTCAAAAGATCAAAACTAGCTGTTCACCCTCTTCCAAGAGTGGCCATGAGTCCTTCCTTTTATCAGAGAAAGAGAAGGAAAGGAAGTGGATTTCTTGGAGAAGGTGCTTCAAACAGGCTTTGGCTTCTCCCCAGTTAGCTAAGCTTCAGTACTTGCAACAAGCTGGGGCAGAGGGTGGGATGGAAAATTTGTTTTCCTTTTCCCAACCCTCCATTACCTTTTGTGGTATAAGTTTTAGTTAGGCTTCAGACCATCAAAAGCTTACTTAGCTTATTGCACTTTAAGCATGCACTCCTTTTCAGGTGCCTTCATTGTGTGATCTAACCTCCCACCCCCATCAATTCATTGATTAAGGGGAGAAGACAAAGTCTTTCTGTCTAGTGGGTACAGCATCCATTTCATAAAATCTGTCCCTCCCCTCTACAGATTTTTCTCATAGCCTTTTTTCTTCAGGACTGTAGTGTAATTTATGTAAGCATCTTAAGAATCCCTCAGGTGATAGCAGTTTCCTTGCCAAATTGGGAATGGAGCATATCTTCCAGGCTGTGGGTCCTGGAGGGCCCATAGACTTCCATCAAATCCTGAAAATGATAGTTGTTTGTTTCAAGGTATAAAACTAAACTCTCTGCATCCCAATACAATGGCTAAAATCAAGAGTGCAAGAGTCACATTCAGAAGTCTTAAATTAGGAGGCTGTTGCTTCCAAAATAAGGACCAACTGCTCTCCAAACAGGCTATGCTCAAGTCAGGCACTGGCAACATATTCAAATAGACTCTTCAATTATTTGGAAGACACATTCCTCTCTCTTTTCTCCTTAATGGGGTCATGGAATGAGGGACGCTTAGGCATTCAATCACCATTTTGTCACTGGATACCGGCCATGGTCTAACAACTGGTAGCTGGTTAACAAAACACCCACTGGGGCAGAGGAGAGGTCAGGCACAGAGACTTTGGCAGGAAAAGATGGATCTGCTACTGGTCCTTGCCCTTGGATATCTTTCCACCTTGTGGGCCAGGAAGTCTAAAGGAGCCAGGTAAACTGAGGAAGAACAAGCAGGATAGTTGAGAAGGAAATTTCTCTACCTATGAGAGGGGGAGTTTAAGAACAGCTGCCCTTAATTGTGCCAGGAAGAATTACCCAAGTGGGGTCCTTGGAAAATATTGAGTTGTAAAGGTCTATTCAGGAATCCAGAGGGTCTTGTTCTTGAGCGTGCCAGCCTGGCTGGGTTTCCCAGAGACATTTTTTCCACTTCCCCCCAGACTTGAGGCATGAATTCCCACCAGCCTCATTACTAAAACTTGCTTATTTCTGAGTAAATAAGAACTTACTTCTGATGTACAAGAACTGACCCCATCAGAAGAGCTCTCCTGCTCCTCAGCATGCTCCAGTGCCTGAGTCATTCACAGTGGCCATTTTTTGAATCTACACGAAGATGGTGGTTCAGGACCTTGTTCCCTTAGCAACAGTGGAAACATTCACAACAGCCACTTTTTGAATCTACACAAGAATGCTGTTTCTCTTAGGCCAGTTGCGGCTGGGCAACCTGATGATCCACTCTCTTAGTGGCCTTTGGCCTCTGTCTTTTGCATGACAAGTTGTCTGTTCATATCAGGTCCAGTCCCAGAATGACATAGAAAGATCCAGCCAAAGTACAGTTCTTTATTTGCTGGTGCCTAATAGGCAGAACCTTGCCAGACTAAACCAACACTACTCTTAGATAAATCCTGGAGATTCTACGGAGGAGCTTCTCTAACTGCCCTCTGATCTAGCTCTGGGCTGTCTCTTGTCTTGTCCCCTCTCTTTGGAAATATGCCCCCTCCTTCCTGGGAAAGTGCTGCTTCAACTGTAGTCCTTCTCATCATAGCACAGTTCAGTCATAGTTCATGAGCAATGCAAAAGCCGAGTTATGTGTGGTACAAAGCAGAGAGAGATAGGGATAGCAACTTGCTTCTCTGTTGAGCCTCTTGGGCAATTTGAATTTTCTTTCCTCTTCAAGTTAGCATAGATTATTACCTCCCTGCCCAACTTTCAACAGGTCCAAAACTTATCTGTCCAGAGATTTCTCTTTTTTCTGGCATGGGAGCCCAAGGGTACAAGGGTGATTATTGGGGAACATGCAAGAGGGTCTCCTACTCTCTGGCTTCTGGATGACAACTAAGACAAACAAAGACATCTCTGAGGAAATGGAGGTGGCATTACAATGGAGACTAGTGATACGATAACAAGTCCAGGCCAGGGCAATCTATACCATTTCAACCCTGAGCTACAAATATCCTCCCTTAACGGTACTCGGAAAGAGGTTGATGAAATCTGTAAGTCACTTGCCTTGACACCAGGCTGAAGAGTAAAGGAAGCAAGCAACCCAAGAAAATATTTCTACAGTGCCCATATAGCAACTGAAGAAAAAGTTCAGCCCAAACCAAACATGTGCTGCAAATGGTCACATGCACAGTAACTTACATTTTGTCATCCTCTTTCCAGCCATGCAGTAATTTAGCAAGTGGGGATTTTAAAAAAGGATAGAGTTTGGAGGGCAGATGCAGGGAGTTTGGTTTTAGAACCTAATGGGGGGTCAACAAATCTCTCAGCTTTTTTGTTTTCTTTAGGGAAGGAATGTGCCTTTCTGAAGGACTTAAGCAAAGGAAAGGTTTGGGAGAAGCTTGTCCTGAAGCCGCTGCTAGATGGCTAGCTTCTCAAAGGCTAGCAAGAACCAGGAGAGGTTTGCAGTTTCCCAAAGGCTGATAGGGCAAAAAGCTCAAGAAACAGCTGCTTTTAGGAGGCATGGGGAGCAGACTAAAGCACTGCAAGATCTCATTAGGGTGGGATGTGGGGGGCACTGCATCATCCTCATGTTCAGGTGGTAGGGGCAAATGACCATGGGGATATGCAACTGTCATAACTTTGAAACATGGTTGTAGGTACTTTGGGGATGTCTGTCGTAACTTCAAGTGACCTGTTGTATCTCGAGGAGTACTATATTCTCCCTGTGGAATGGTTATCCAAATCCAGTGAGGCATTACTCTCTTTTTTTTCTGCAAAAATGTACATTAGCTAGAAATGTAATTTTCATGAAGAAACCAACTGAACATGTACCTCCAGTATCATAGATGAAACCATCAAAATAAAAAATTATTCATAGTTCCAAAATATGAACTGTGGTGGTGCAGTGGTTAGGATGCAGTATTGCAGGCTAATTCTGCCAACTGCCAACAGTTTGATTCTCATCAGCTCAAGGTTGATTCAGCCTTCCAAAGTCAGTAAAATGAGGATCCAGATTGTCGGAGGCAATATGTTGACACTGTAAACTTAGAAAGGGCTGTAAAGCATTATGAAGTGGTATATAAGTCTCCTATATGTATATCTTACTTGGGTGAAACCTAGATTCTAGTTATTAGGCAATCATCAAAATAAGTTGCTCATTTAATTATACATTTGACCCTTGCTCTGTCAATGTTTCTTCTTACTGCTGCAAAGAAAACTACATGGATGTTTCTGAGACCAGGAGGCAAACCAAACCCAGATGGGATTATAGCTGTTATGGAATAGAAAAAAATATACTGAAGCAATTCACTAAAGTATTGTGGCTTAGAATTTAAATGGGCCTATTATTTTTAAATGTGATTCCTTTAAGATAAAGCACTCTTTAAATTACAGATGTTTCCATGGACAAAATAATTAAAAGAACAATTTTGAAATTAACTCTTCTGCTTTTCTATAAATTTAGATCTGAACTTTGAATTTAGGTTTTCACTTCTGTATCATTGGGTTGCATAATGAAAATAATGGATGATCCAGAAAGTTGTATTTTAAGCAAAGAGTCTCATGATTGTTACAGGGAATGTCCTGGGATCATATGATCATTATTTGCGATGTTTTGACAAGCAAAGTCAATGGGGAAGCCAGTTTCACTTAACAACCATGTTACAAATTTAACACTGATTCGCTTAACAAATGAGGCAAGAAGAGTCATAAAATGGGGCAAAACTCACTCAACAAATTTCTACCTTAGCAACAGGAACTGGGCTCAGTTGTGGTGGTAAGTTGAGGACTACCTGTAGTAATGATAATTTTGATTAAGTCTGCTTTCTGGTCAGGGCTTTGAGACAGAAACTGCCCAAATTGCTCAGTGATGTATGCCAGGGAATAGATGAGACAGATTTTTCAGTCCAGAAATTCACAGTCATGGACAGGAGGAGTATGGATTTTTCCCACTGACCTTCTCCATCAACTGCTCTATGAGTTTTGCTACCTGTGAATCTCGACATACAAATATACAGTCCGGCCATCAAAACAATTGATAGTCTAATCTTCCACCTAACTTGATTGGCATTGTCACCTGAGATTCAACAGTTTCACTGCTTCAACTCTCAGAAACATTTTCACATCATCTGGCAAAGTGTTGCCTTACTGTTGGTATCCTCACTAAGTACAGAGCTTCCTGTGACCAGAAAGCTGCACTCTGGTCAACTGGCCAATGGAAGATATGCAAAAATTGGCATCCAGGCAGTGTAAATTCTGTACTGCTGATTTTGATCAACAATTTTCCAGAGTCCTGCTTTTTTGTTCAACCTGCTACAGGGCTGCAGGAAAAAAAATTTCCATAGAAGAGCAGCTAAACAAACTAGATTATCAAGACATTCAAGATGACGGTGGCAGTGTATTCCAATTGCCCTTTTTCAGGGGAATTCCTGGAAAGAAGGACAATTTTAACTTACTCTTTTTACAACATGCTTTCCCTAATCCTAACATAACTGTACTGAGGTGACAATATTGACATGTTAATTTTTACCAATATTAAACTGTGTACTTATTTCCACAACAAGCTTATGACTAGAGGCCTAGGATAGTCTGCAGTCATGGAAAAAATATTTAGAAAAGCTGCAAATATATTATAATTCGTTATATGAGATGTTTGTTTGTTTGTTTATTATTTTATTAATTTTTTTTATACCACCCTTCTCCTGCTAGACTCAGGGCGGTGCACAGCCTAGAATAAAAAACATCCCAATATAAAATTTTAAATTTTAAAAGAATTAAACAAATTTTGGCCCAAAATTTAAAACCTCCCAACTAAAATCCATTTACAATTAAAAATATCTGAGAGGGGGGGTTTACGCCAGCCCAGCTTGATGAAATAAAAAAGTTTTGAGGGCACGGCGAAAAGCACGGAGATCTGATATCATATGTATCTCTGGGGGCAGGTCGTTTCAGAGGGCAGGTGCTGCCACAGAGAAGGCCCTCCCCCTGGGGGTCGCCAGCCAACATTGCCTGGCTGACGGCACCCTGAGGAGTCCCTCTCTGTGGGAGCAAACTGGCCGGTGGGAGGCTATCGGCGGTAGAAGGCGATCCCGTAAGTACCCAGGCCCTATGCCATGGAGCGCTTTAAAGGTGGTAACCAACACCTTGAAGCGCACCTGGAAGACCACCGGAAGCCAATGCAGCTCGCGCAGGAGGGGTGTCACATGGGAGCGCCCCATCGCTCCCATAATCCCCCGCGCAGCCGCATTCTGCACCAGTTGGAGCCTCCAGGTGCTCCTCAAGGGGAGCCCCATGTAGAGAGCATCGCAGTAGTCCAGGCGGGAAGTGACGAGTGCCTGAGTGACTGTGCATAAGGAGTCCCGATCCAGAAAGAGACGCAACTGGTGAATCAGGCAAACCTGATGAAAAGCCCCCCTGGCCACGGCCGTCATATGCTCTTCTAAAGACAGCTGTGCAGCCAGGAGGATGCCCAAGTTGCGAGCCCTCTCCGTGGGGGCCAGTAACTTGCCCCCAATAGCCAGCGATGGCACCAGCTGGCTATATCAGGATGCCGGAAGCCACAGTCACTCGGTCTTGGAAGGGTTGAGTCGAAGCCTGTTTCTCCCCATCCAGACCTGCACGGCTTCTAGGCACCGGGACATCACTTCAAGGGCATCGTTGGGATGGCCTGGGGTGGAGATGTACAGCTGAGTGTCGTCAGCATACTGATGGAACTCCACCCCAAAACTACGGATGATCTCGCCCAGTGGCTTCACATAAATGTTGAACAGAAGGGGTGAGAGGACCGACCCCTGCGGCACCCCACAAACAAGGTGCCTCGGGGTCGACCTCTGCCCCCCTGCCAACACCGACTGCGACCGGTCAGAGAGATAGGAGGAGAACCACCGTAGGACGGTGCCCCCCACTCCCAACCCCTCCAACCGGTGCAGCATGATACCATGGTCAATGGTATCAAAAGCCGCTGAAAGATCTAACAGGACTAGGATAAAGGAACAACCCCTATCCCAAGCCCTCCAGAGATCATCCACCAACGCGACCAATGCCATTTCCGTGCTGTGCCCAGGCCTGAAGCCGTTATTAAGTACATGGACATGTTTAATTAAATTTAAGTTTTATCTTGGCTCCAGCAAAATTTCTCTTTTTCTCAAATCACTGGCAATACATATTCTGTGTTAGGATGTCCTGTATTCTCATAAGAAAATTCACTCTTTGATGTATGGCACAGCCAAAACTCTTGAATGAACCCATCAATGAATTCTGTAAAATCATAAAATCATTTTCTGTTTCCTGTGTGTTGCAAACTCTATTGTTGGCCAACATTGTGCTGTCTCAGTATAAAGTGTTTAAGAAGGCCTGGAAGGCTTGCAGATGTACCTGAAATATATGTACCTGTTAATATATATTCTCCTGCAAAATTCCCTCCTGCTTCCACATGGAAATGATTGAAATTCTTCTCCTCTCATTTATACCCCAATGTAGTGTAAAAATATTCATGCATAATGACATCAGCAAATGCATGTCTATCTCATGATTTTTCTATTCCTGAAGCATTTTAATTTTGTTATTAAAACTTCCTCATCACTAGATCTTTGGCTGAAAACAAATATTATAACTGGTGCAAGAATACTGATCGTTTTTGTTTGAGGAGAGTCTAAAAGAGCTGAGGAAGCATCACCCCTGATCTAGATAATTAATTCTGTACTTTCAATGGAGAACTATTAATAGCCCACAACATCTGTCCTACCCAGTTGGGTAATACTTTTTAAAAAGCAAACAATGCTTGTGTTTCATTTTCCAGAATCAAGTTTCCCAATTTAATGAGGACGTGTAAAACAGTGGTTCTCAACCTTCCTAATGCCGCGCCCTTTAATACAGTTCCTCATGTTGTGGTGACCCCCAACCAGGGGTGGGTTCTAAATTTTTCTTACTACCGGTTCTGTGGGCGTGGCTTATTTTGTGGGCATGGCTTGGAGGTCATGTGACTGGGTGGGCATGGCTATGTGTATAGGGACTACTCAGAGGGCTGAAAAAAGTCATTTCTGACAAGTCCTCGCACTTTTGACTGGTCCTCACACTTATGACCATCCTCACATTTATGCCTGTGCAGCATTCTTAACAACCATGTCACTCATTTCACAACTGTTTCTCTTCAACATGGTATAAGATAGGGCAAAAAACGTAAAATGTGAGGACAGTCGTAAATTCGAGGACTGGTCAAAAGTGCAAGGACCAGTCAAAAATAACTTTTTCAGCCCTCTGAGTAGTCCCTGTGCAGAAAAGGATTTCCCAGAGGGCTGAAAAATGTGATTTCTGACAGGTCCTCGCACTTTTGACCGGTCTTCGCAGTTATGACTGGTCATCATTTATGCCCATTGTACCATTCTTAACAACCGTGTCACTCATTTCACAATAGCTTCTCTTCACCATGGTGACAAGATAGGGCAAAAACATAAATTGTGAGGACAGTCGTAAGTTCAAGGACTGGTCAAAAGTGCGAGGACCAGTCAAAAATAACTTTTTCAGCCCTCTGAGTAGTCCATATGCATAAAAGGATACAGCGATAGAGAGGGATGAAGGAAGGGAAGGGAAATTAGAGTAGGAGTGAGGGTAAGAGAGGGAGGAAGAGAGGAGGGGAAGGAGAAAGGAAGAGGAAGTAGGGAGGAGAAGAAGTGGGGGGGAGAGAAAGTAAGAAGGAAAGAAAAGACAGAGGTGGTAGGTTTGAGGAGAAAGATTGCTGTATAATAAAAAGATGAAAGGGAAGAAAGCCAACCCCAAACAAATATAAAGATATTAAGATAAAGAATGAATTGTTAAACTTTAAAGAATAAAAGAGAACAAATAGGAATAAATAGCAATAATTAGAAACACACATACAAACATACAGAATATTTGGCCAGTCCACAAATTTAAACAGTTGTAGGAGGTTAGCACCCACCCCTTTCCTAGAAGAATGAAATATTTTGGGAAATATTAAAAAGGCAGAATATTATATTTCCCTGGATGAGAAATGGAGAAGCATATTTTACAGACAAAGCAGCTCCCACCTTCCTGCCCTCCACCCTTTGTTAATGGCCAGAGGCAGAAAGTCAATCCTTTGTCAAAGGACATTTGCAACACAATAGCAACAGAAACTAACACAATGGGCCCCATCAAGTCATGTGATCCTGTCCACCATTAAAACATCTTTCCAAACAGTCTCCATGTTTCCAGTGTCTTTTTCCCCACTTGGAGCAGAACCCAGAAGGATATTTCTTCCAATACAGTATTTAGTCATTTCAATTAAATTTACAATTTCTATATTTCCTTTTTACCATATTTATTCCTCATCTATTTTTTTAAAAAACCAATATTACCCTTCATCCTCATCTCTAATCTTAATCAAATTCAATTTTTCCCTTCTATTCTATATTATACCCCTTCGCATTGTCATCTATTTTCATATCCATCCTCACATTGGTTAATTATGTAATACAGTTGTTTAATACAAATTCAACATTTTAATATAAATCAATTAGTTATATAACTATCTTTTTTTGTATATTAATCAATATGAACATAAATATTCCAATTATTTCCATGCAATCCAATTTCTTACAAATCAATTAATTATATTTACCAATAATAATAAACCAAATAATTTTCCCCATATATTCCTCTAAACCACAACTTAACCATTTCTGCTTTCAACACAATATACAATTAATAGTATCTCAATTATTACAATTCCCTAGTTAAATAGAGCTTTTTTTCTTTTGTGTTTTAAAATCTTGAACCTCCTCTTGCCCTAAATTTCCCATTGTTTGCAGTTTTGTACCTACTTTTTTTTGTGAGGAAAAAGAAAAAGAAATCTCTCTGCCTCATTTTGTCATGTTGCAGCTAAGACCCTGCTTTCGCTTTCTCTTTTCAGCATAGCTAGAGGGAAAAAAACTTGCTCCAGGAATTTACCTCTTTGCAGCTAGCTCTTTGAAGGCCCGCAGCAAGAATTTAAAGTTTTTTTCCCTCTAGCTATCAGCTGGAACTCCGGAGGCAGCAATAGATTGGGAGTGGGCAGGGTAAGCGAACGGCGACTGGGCGATCCAACAGAGGCAGAGGGTGAGGGTGAGTGAAGCTGTGGGGGGCCGCGAGAGAGGGCTTTGGCGACCCCTGTGAAATGGCCGTTCGACCCCCAAAGGGGTCGCGACCCCCAGGTTGAGAATCGCTGGTGTAAAAGAAATATTTAGTTCTCCCTACTCAGTACAATGTGGGGCCTATGCATTGCCCAAGATGGAAAAAAAAAGGGAGAGGTGATGGAATGTTGTTGCATACTGTTCTTATTACGGGGGTCTTTTCCTTTACTGTTTTTTTATTATGCTGTCATCACTAAATCCTTTTCTGATTTATTAATTCTTCTAAATCTCTAAGGTAATCTAGCTGGGTAGAACATGGAGAAGATATAGAACAGCTCAGACTAACACAGAAATATGAAAACAAAGAAACAAATTATTGTTTCCGGACCACCCCAATGATGCCCTTGAAGTGATGTCCCGGTGCCTGGAGGCCGTGCGGATCTGGATGGGGAGAAACAGACTCAGGCTCAACCCATCCAAGACCGAGTGGCTGTGGTTTCCGACATCCCGATATAGTCAGTTGGTGCCATCACTGACTATTGGGGGCAAGTCATTGGCCCCCACAGAGAGGGTTCGCAACTTGGGTGTCCTCCTGGCTGCACAGCTGTCTTTAGAAGAGCACATGACGGCCGTGGCCAGGGGGACTTTTTATCAGGTCCACCTGATTCGCCAGTTGCGTCCCTTTCTGGATCGGGACTCGTTAAATACAGTCACTCATGCTCTCGTTACTTCCCGGCTGGACTACTGCAATGCTCTCTACATGGGGCTCCCCTTGAGGAGCACCCGGAGGCTCCAGTTGGTCCAGAATGCAGCTGCGCAGGTGGTTATGGGAGCGACGTAGCCTTCTGCTACCAATAGCCTCTCACCGACCAGTACGCTCCCATAGAGAGGGGCTCCTCAGGGTGCCGTCGGCTAAACAGTGTCGACTGGCAGCCCCCAGGGGGACAGCCTTCTCTGTGGGGGCACCTACCATCTGGAACGAGCTCCCCCCAGAGATACGGAGGATCCCGGACCTGCGCACGTTTCGTCGTGCTCTCAAAACTTTTTTATTTCAGCAGGCTGGCCTGGCCTAACTCTCCTCTTTTAAATTATTAATTTGTGATTTTATAAATTGGGTGTTTTAATCTGTGTTTCAGCCAAAATATTTAATAATTTTAAGGGATTTTTAATATTTATATTATCTGTATTTTATCTTGGCTGTTCACCGCCCTGAGTCCTTCGGGAGTAGGGCGGTATAGAAATTTGATTATTATTATTATTATTATTATTATTATTATTATTATTATTATTATTATTATTAATTTAATCAAAAACAGCTCTTAATATGGGCCATTTGTTCTGCAAAGTGTCTACAGTATATAATACCATCAATACCAGCCTTCCCAGCACTAAAAATAGTCTAAATCCTGACTCACAGACCAATGGAGCTATTCCCAGGCTCCCAGATCTATTCTTTTACCCACACCTTCCAATTCTTCTCTTCCAGCTCCATCCTCCTGCCAGAATACAGCCCAGGAGGGGATACCCTATGTTGTCTTCCTTTGACTGGCGATTCCCACCTCCCAGTTATCACACTTGTGTCTTACCTGCATTGAGAAATTACTAAGGATTATTAAATGGACTAGAAAGATGGTTTATTCTCTTAAACTAAGCAATAGATTTGTTGGAGAGAAATTAATGAAATGTACTGCCCAGTTGACCACTTATCTTTATACACATCTAAAAAATCCTTTTTTAGAGTTAAAATCTTTCTGCCTGTCTTGCAAGAACATACATACATGTGTAATTGTGGTCGACAGGTAAATCCCATTATCATTTGAAAGAGACAAAGACCAAAATAATCCTGGAACAGAGTTTATTCTTTGCAAAGGTCTCCCTCAAAGTGAGAGAGCAAATTACCATTCGTTCTCGCCGTCTTTTATACAATTTCAGGTTACATCTTACAGGATACAAGCATGTCCCTTGAGTACAATTTCAAACCTTATATAATAGACAAACACATGATATTCCCATTATGGAAAGTCCCCATAATTCCAATATAAAAATACCCTACTTAAAATATCAATTGCGTACTTCCTTTAATTAATGAGGACAAGTTGACCTGAAGCATATTAAACACTTTCTCAAGAACACAACTTCCTCAAGAACACAAGAAACATATAATTCCGTTCTCATGTTCCTAAATGTCAGCTAAAATATATAATCAGGTTATACAAGGTAAAACAAAGCCTTAACATGATTTTAAAATGGCGTAACTCAGGCTATACGAATTTACAGGAATAACCCTAATTTCTTTATTTCTCACAATCCCCCCTTCTCCTCTTTACTATCTTTTATTCCTGTAAACTATGAATATCCTGTAACAGTATAGAAACTCTTCTCCATACAATAGGTAATTTGGACAATGCCATGTAACCACATAAAAACATTAACCTGTAAGGAACTTGTATCCTTAGACATAGAAAATGTAACCCTTCCTCCAAAATCCAAAACTTCTTGTATGAAGGTGTATAATTACCAAATAGCTCAGTGCATTGCGTATACAAAAATTCCATTCTATTTGTAAGGCCAATGTATTGAGGAACTATCCCATATGTACGTTTGCACTTGGCACACACCATCTTCAAAAGATGACTTAATACATATCTCGGCTTCCTCAGTGGTGTCTATTAGGGTTAGTGGTGTTTCTATAAAAGAATAACGGTGCTCGAATTCAGTATGGAAACGTAGCTGCTACCATGTTATAGGGTAACTAGGCAACACAGCCAAAATCCCCATTCCTATCCACACCTGTAGAATAACAAACATTACCACAAAAACCCATTATTCCTAGTGAACTAGCTCCCCCAACATATTATTCAAAGAGATAAAAGATTATTATCTTACCTCCAATTCATCAATCAATCAAGGAGAACTTACATCCACTGGATACCAAAACATAGATTTACACCAATCAATAATATCTTTCCTCAATACAATCAAAAACACAACAAGAATTATTACCACTCCTAGCCAAATACAAAATTCTTCATAAAACTCTTCTTCCATCCATTGGTCCCCAATCATCTAAGGTTTGTCATCAAAAAGTCAGTTTAAGAGGGTTTGCAGGTTCCGTAGCAACTGTCCTTCCATAATGCAAAGCCACCAGTCTCTCGACTCTGGAATAGCATACCCAACCTTGTTCCTTAGTCCTTACAGCCGACCCTGTAGTTAACAGAACTTGGAACGGTCCTTTCCACACCTGCTGCAACTTCTTCTCAGTAATGGCTTTTATCGGACCCAGTCTCCACTTTTTTATTCATGTGCTTGGAAATCAAGAGGTGGATTCTGTCCTTTTTACCTTAAATGAGAAAAACACTGGGACAGTCCCTGTATATATTTTTTAAAAAAAACATCCTTCAATTCTATCCTAGGCATCTCAACTTTCCCCACATATGGCAATCCAAACATCATTTCATACATAAATATCCCCAGATCTTTCCTAGGACTAGTTCCTATTCTTAATAGAGCTAAAGGCAAACACCTCATTCAAGGTAGTTGAAGCTCTAACATTAATTTTTATATCATAGAATTACTTATCTGATTAGCACATTCACAACGCCCTATAAACAATAAATGTAATTGCCAATCAATTCCTAATTGTTCCATAAGCTTCATCACCTTGGACAATGAAATGTATACCCCTATCACTATCAGTAAGATCAACCAATTCATATTTGGGTATTATTCGCTCTAATATGAATTAACAATCTTCTGAACACCTATCTTTACACAAAGAAAGGCTTCAACCTATCCAGTAAAATAATTCACTATTATTATTACATATATCAATAGTCACACCACCAGCATTTCAATGTAATCTACTTAGATTCATTGAAAAGGCCAAATGGTCAAACCTCTACATATTTTTTTTTCATACACAATGTATTCATTTCCGTACCATACATATAACTATTGTATACACACCCCTAGACACATATATGCATATACATTTAATAAAATCAATAAGTGTTTGCGTTCCCCAATGGTTCCCTCATGCACTCATTCAATCACATTCCACATCACAACTTTAGTAAAAATTTGCACTCCATCTTTAGGCATCCATTTCCCATTCACTTATACACCCCTTCATCCACTATTCATATAATATCAAGTTTGGAAGGATCCTCAGCTGCCTTTAAAACAGCTGTGATAAGTTCCACCTATCGCAATTCCTTTTACTAAATATCAACCCCCTTTCAATCCAGATTATCCCAAAAGTATGTAAAATGCCATCAGCATAGTTCAAATCAGCATAAATATTCCCTACCTCATTAATTAATATGTGCAATGCTTACAATAAAGCAAAAACCTCACATATCTGCACTGACCATCCAAACGGTAACTTTCCAGCTTCCAATATCTCAATAGTGTCTCCATTCACAACTGCATAACCATCCAGTCTCATCCCATTCTCAATTCATTTATTCATCCACATCGTCCCATCTCTCTCTCCTATTGGTCAAGAGAACCAAACTCTCTTGAGACAATTTTAAAAACCTAGCATTTGTATACCACCTTTTAGTTCCCAGTCCACATACGACCCAACACTCCTTTGGCTATACCATCTTCCACTACTACAGACAAGTGGAAATTTTTTCCTTAAACCAGGCAAACATAACACTGGAGCAACACTATATTATTACTTTCTTCAACTCTTCAACCTTTCTTCCAAACAACTTAGTTTAAAATTAACTATCAATAAATCAATAAAGTCTCAATAAATACTCAACTCTCCCCACTTCAGAGGAATCACACCACACCTCTATCAAATTAGCTAAACTATTTCCACAACTATTTCCATTTTAAAGAAATGCAAACTTAATCTAAATTCACAAGTAACTTCCTAGCTAACCAGACCAAAAATCCATCTTTACCTTCTACCATTAATTCTTCCCTCAAGGGAACATCCTTTATCTGGACAACACTAAGCTAAAATAACATAGTCAACTATTCCCCAGACTATCCAGTATCTAGAAATCTCTTTCTCAGCATTCAAAATCATTCAAAATACACAGACATAAAAACACAAAAGAGGGTAATAAAAACTTCAATAAGCAAAAGAAAATCACCTAATAGAGATACTCCGGGTCTCTACTCCCAAAAATAATTGTTTCAAACTTTCAATGTCACTTCTCTAAAGCAGGACAGGAAATACATCTACATAGCTGCCAATGCAGTCAGAAACAATGCAGGATCAAATCACCCATTCGCCCCTCCTTTCTCTCAGACAAACTCAACAAAGGAAAAAAAATGTGTAAAAGGGAAAACAAACCGCACTTTCTCTCCCCCCCTTTTCTACTTCTCTTGTTCAGAACAAAAAGACGGGGAAAATATAGAGAAGAAAAATACTACTCCTGTCTCCAATTTATATCGCAAATACCTCTTCCTAATCCTACTTCTCCATAGGATCTCTCTCATCTCTCACTTGCTCATTCAAACACTTGCTATTACAACATAACAACAACTACAACAACAAACTCTTGCCACTCACTATTTCAATATACAAAAGAAAATTTCTCAGGGGTTCAACGCACAGGCATTCACAAATATCAGGATCACCTTACCACCCCCACTCATATTTATTCTGCAATCAGACCTTTTAGTGTATTCCAACACACACATGCCTTTTCCCTGCCAATTAGTCAGCATAAATACTTCAGGGAACTTTATTATCATTCTCAGTATTATTTTTATTTTACAAGACAATGAGCTCTATTGCCTAAACAACTCTCATCACACACACATCATTTAACAACATTTGCAAATCTGGAATAAAACCTGGAAAGGTTCCATCCCTTCAGATACCCATTTCATTTTCATCCTTGACATCTTGTAGCCCATTCCTCAAGCAGTGGAAAACTTCAGGATGCGGTTTTTAATCAAAAACTTGATTTCGGGCCCTAACCACACCTGTCCTCCACAACTCCAGGCTTAAACCAAGAAGGTCACTTAATTAGCCAGCACACACATATCACCATCACATCACATTAATCAAAAACAAAATATTCGCATTCAACCTCAGGTAGGAAGAACAATAACCCTTCCTTACCACATTCCTACAGAGTTTTCTGCCTCATCCAAGAACAAGAACTATCTGTATACCAAGCTCACATCCCAGAAGAGACAATGCATCTCTCCCAAGCAGATTAAGACCTACTTCTGGAACAAATATCACATCCAAACATATAATACACTTTCCACAACTCAATTGCACATTCTTCAACAATGGCACATCAAAAGGTATACCCTTGACACCCCTTAGCTTAATAGTTACACTTCTGGGATGCACTCCTCTAGGCAATTTACAAATATAGGTTCTAGTCACACCCGTATCTATTAGACACACATAATCTTCCTCTTCTGGACCCACTAATCATCCTCTTCTCAGGACAAATCCTAGCAAAATGCCTCTCCTTTAAACACACAAAGCACTTTTTGCCTTCCAATCCACCAACACTAGACTTTTTCCACTGGAGTAATCCTCTCCCAATTCCAGGACACTGTCGCCACATTGCAACCAAAGTTTCACAAAACCTTCTACCTAACTCCTTTCCCTCTCCTGTCTATTTCAACACAGACACCATCATTTGACTTTTCTTTCTTTCTTTTTCTCTTTTAGTCTTGGCCTCGTCCCTATTCACATAGACCTTTTGAGCTTCTTTCAACAGAGCAGCAATATCAGTAGTAGCTTCTGTATGTCTGGCCATGATTTCACCACAAATTTCATTTTCATTAAGGACTCATAAGCCGGCGTTTCAGGAGAAAGACCAGTGTGCTTATTCAAATTGTCCTTAATATTTTCCAGAAACACAGACGGTGTTTCTTCTCACAACTGTTCCACCTCCAAAAATTTTTGTTTCTTCCTTGAGGTACAGCTGTCTTAACTCCCTCCATTTGCTCCTGATCAGCTAAATTATTATTATTCCAACCAGGATCAACTAATGGAGACTTAACATCTGCAGCAACGGGCTGAACAGCCCCCACTTGGGTTTTATCCCCCAAAAAAATAGCCATAGCTGCCTTTTGAAATTGTGACCTCTCCTCAGGGGAGAACAAATAACCCAATATATGCTGTAACTCTGCAAAAGTATACAGATTGGGTCTCAGGAATAAATCCAATGACTCAGACAACTTGATCAGATCCGCCTAGAAAGACGGCATGTTTCTTTTATAATCTTCCAGATCAGAAGATGTCAAAGACACATTCACAAAAGCTGCAATACCATTCGGCATTCCTCTTAAAGGAAACATTCCTTTAGTTAGTGAACATGTAACATGAGGAGAAGTGGATGGATTCTGTTTCACAATTATTAATAATTCACCCAACTCCTTCTCCTCTATCTATATTACTGCCCTGCTGAAGTCTCTTCCTCTCTGCTCCCAGCAGCAACATCAATTTCACCCACAACTTCTTCTTCCTTCCCATACAAAACTCTAGAAATTCTCGGGGAAGAGGGGTTAAACTACTAAACATGGAACTGAGGTTCAACATATAACAATTGAACTTTCAACTTCTTTTTTCACCAAAACATTCTTCAAACCATTGATCCAATATGGGTCTGACTCCCCAAACCTACTCCACCTATAATTAGGCTGTATCAACACAAACCTCCTTACAATAATTAATCATAGTCACCTTATCTAATACCTTTGTACAAGCTTTTAATCAATCCTCTGACCACTGTATTAACAATGTCCCTAATGGAGATATGTATTACAACCTGTATTACACTAATTATACACACAAATCATACAGGCCATACACACACAAACATACACCAATCCAAACCACCAAAGAAAACATATACTCACTCCTGGTGCACCGAAGTCTTCAGGAACGTTCCTCTCTGTCCAGGCATTCAGGTCTCCGCCTCAAGGTTCATAGAAAAGCAATTCCAGCTGGAAAGGAAATAACCCCATCTCACTGAAATCAGTGTTTGTGCGCACGTATCAGGGAGTTCCCTTCCAGACAGAATGTTTTCAGTCCCTTCGGGCGCCAATTGTGGTCGACAGGTAAATCCCATTATCATTTGAAAGAGACAAAGACCAAAATAATCCTGGAACAGAGTTTATTCTTTGCAAAGGTCTCCCTCAAAGTGAGAGAGCAAATTACCATTCGTTCTCGCCGTCTTTTATACAATTTCAGGTTACATCTTACAGGATACAAGCATGTCCCTTGAGTACAATTTCAAACCTTATATAATAGACAAACACATGATATTCCCATTATGGAAAGTCCCCATAATTCCAATATAAAAATACCCTACTTAAAATATCAATTGCGTACTTCCTTTAATTAATGAGGACAAGTTGACCTGAAGCATATTAAACACTTTCTCAAGAACACAACTTCCTCAAGAACACAGGAAACATATAATTCCGTTCTCATGTTCCTAAATGTCAGCTAAAATATATAATCAGGTTATACAAGGTAAAACAAAGCCTTAACATGATTTTAAAATGGCGTAACTCAGGCTATACGAATTTACAGGAATAACCCTAATTTCTTTATTTCTCACAGTAATATATACATGGAATAGAGGAATAGTAAAATCATGATTTACCACCCAATGCAAATTGCTGCATTTGCTCTCAGCAATGGTGCCCCTGCCAAATATCACTGACATAGTTAATACTTAAAACTTCTGGAAAACAAAATGAAATTACTGATTTTTCAGAAACAAGTTCAGAAATTAGAATTGCAAATAGGATTATGTTAAAGAAGGTGATGTTGCTTAATGAAAAACATTTAAAATTTTCACTTTTATTGAACTACAGCAATTTCTACACTGAACAGTTAGCTAATATAAAATGAGTTTAGTACATCATTGCTAAATGTGCTTACACAGAAAGACAACTTCCTGGATTCCCATTTAAATGGTTTGCTCAAGGCTATAGCTGCCTTAGAGTATTTGCTATGAAGAAGAGATCCATGCACACAGCCATGGGTGAGGGGAGCCTGAGGTCAGGAGCCCATTCCTGCTATTTATACCCTCTTGAAGGCTCTAGTGTTGGCTGAACTTTTTGTCTCTTAAGAGCCTGGGAGAAGCAGGTTGGAAAATGTTTGCCAATAGTTAAGTAGGTCAAAGCCAATAACGGATCAGGCTGCTATTCGTTTGCTATCTAAAATCTCTTTTTTACCCTGGCATTTGTTATTGTTTCTTTCCTATTACTGGCACCTCTTTTACTGTCCCTTTCAATGCATCAGTCTTATAAGGAAGGAACAGCCCAGAACTGCCAGAGACATGAGCAGCTTGTTTGCAGAGGGCATTGATATCAGAATGAGAGCCATCAGAAACCATTATGTGGAGCCCAAACTTTAGGTATGGCTTTCAAGACTGGTATGTCTTGAAGCTGAGGCAATGACAATGTTCCACTGAAATACTTTTTGACGTATTTTGTGACTATCTGTGATGTATTTAGAAACTGATTTTTTAAAAAGTATAGTAAACTGAGGAACAATTATTAACTTTAAAAATGAAGGAGTTACGCATGTGTGTAGGATAGCATACCTTGCTTTGGTTGCTCAGTGTATGTATGTATGTGTATATATGAATATATGTGGGTATGTATGTATGTATGTATGTATTCAGAATAGTTTTTACAACATGTGTGTGTGTGTATACTTTTTCCAGCATATGTGAGTGTACATACACACATACATATGCTGGAAAAACTATTCTGCTTTTGGAAATAAACAAGTTAGAAACTGTCTATAATTAGCTTGTCATGGACTGTCTTCATAATTAACATTGGCAGCTGTAGCTTAAATATCAAGCCATTGCACAAAATTTCATTACAGACTGTCAACAATCTACTCTGTGTAAGAGTCTATCAATATTTTTAGTTATGTTACTATCAAAAACATATCAGCCTGTAAGAGCTCATCTCTGCAAACTATAAATGCTGTTTAAAGTAATGTGAATTATAAACCATATCAATAAATACATTTTATTAATGTAAAACACATAATTTGCAGAAAGTCCCATAATTTCCTAATCTTTGTAAAATTGTAAACGGTAAAATCTGAAATTACCTGAGAAGATTCATTGCCAAGTCTATAAAGCCATTACCATAAATAAATATACAAAAGAAGCTAGGATCAAAAGTTATTTAGAAATAATAGCAGAAAAGATTTTCTTGTTTGATTTGCATCTTATTATAAAATTTTGCATAATTTATGTATTTATTTATGCTGAAGACTGAGAAGCAGCTTTTTTCAGGCAATTGGACAGATGAACTGCTGGGCTTGCTTTATAACAATTGTTTCAGCTTTGACTGGTAAACAGATTTGTCAGGTTTCAGTTTCTAAAAATGGCTTGACTTGGGAGAAAAGCAGGGTATGATTTTATACAGATCCCAGATTCTATACAGATCCCAGAAATGATGCAAACCTTTTTTACTTGGCTTACAACCCACTGAAACCTCATCTGCAACTCACCTTTTAAGGTGAGCTTTGCATTCTTCAAAAATGATAGTGCCCAGGACCAAATCTTCATGTCATTGTTTTATTTAGGGTTAGGTATATTTTGAATTATTTACCACAAAACAAAAGTCATTTATTAAACAATTATTAACAATTATTGTTTATTAACCAATTCTAATTTGAAACATCATTTGGAAACCTACTGAGTCTACACCAGGCTTTCCAGGGCCAGTGATCATGACCTACTCCATTTTCAGATCATGGAAGACCAGAAACAAAGTTCAAACAAAAGAACAACTTAAAAACATAATGGAATAGAAACATCAGAGCTTAGAACTTCTCTGTATCATAGATAAGCCATAGATGACAACATAGAAGGAAAAGAAGAAATATGAAAAAGGGTAAGAAGAGGAAGAAAGAAAGAAACTGAACCAAGATACAAATACTCTAAAAGAAACCATTTAGAGAAAAGCATATTTGAATTGGGTCTGGGTTTTTTTGTTTTTGTTTGTTTGTTTGTTTTTTGTTGTTGTTTTTTTGCAGGTTGTAGCCCCTCCCTAGCATTGACCTCATACCCTCTGACCCTCTTTTGGGGGTCTGACAACACCTCTACTGCATGAAAACTGCTCTCTTTATTGCTGATGCCTGTCTCTATTGCCTGTTTCTCCTTCTCATCTAGCTCCATTGGATCCCTAAAGGCCTTGGGACTACTTTCCACCCCACTGGGTCACAGCCTCCTCTCTACCTGTCACTGATTGCACACTTCATTTAGAAGAGCTCTGAAGTGCACAGGAGGGAAAGTGGCCAGGCTGCTACATTCTTCTGCATCCCTCAGCTGCAGGGCTCCATCCCAGAAACCAGCACCATTTTTGGAGCAGCCACAATTCATTTTAGTCACTTCAAAAATGGTGCCTGCTTCTGGAAGAGATTCATACAACCTAGGGATGGAGCAGCCTGTTCTGAGGTTGCATTAGTTAAGCAGAACAGGCTACTCTGTCCCTAAGCCACATGGCTCTGTTGCAGAAGCAGGGGCCATTTTCAGAGTGCCTGTAATGTATTGTGTCCCCTCTGAAAATGGCACCTGCCTCCAAGATGGAGACATGCGGCCCAGCAACACCCAGTGACATAGTGGCCTGCCCTTTTTCCTACATGATCTCTGGAAATCTTCTAAAGGTTAAGTGCGCAATTGGTGATGGGGAGTGGGGAAGAGGCTATGGGACTCAGGACTTGAGGGACAGGAACAGATTCCAGGTTTCTAACAATAGAATTCTTTATTGGCCAAGTGTGATTGGACACACAAGGAATATGTCTTGGTGCATATTCTCTCGGTGAAGGCTCTGGATAAGAAAGAGATGAAGTTTAATATAAAGCCATTTCCTGAGTAAAAAAATGATTTGGCAAAAGGAAAGGAAGGTTTCTCAGTCATAGATGTTACCTTGGAAATAAATACATTTCCTTATTACATACAATGACTAAAGTTAAGGCCAACACAAAGTACTTTCACTTGTTTGTGAAGTGCTCTTATTTACGGTATCCGTTTAAAAGCAAAAACAAACTGAATTGTTCAAATTAAGCTCAATTCCTGGTGACTTTAAAACATCTATTTATTTTCCCAGGAACAATACAGAAAAGTTTTTGTCTTTTTCTGAGATTTTTCCAGGCCAATTTATAGCCCAAACTTTCCTGATGGTCTCCCACCCAATTATTAATCTGATCTGGCCTGTCTTGACTTTTCTTCAGCCAAAATTGGTCAGGTACTACTGGATAAAATCACCTCTGATTCACACTTTTAGCATCTTACCCTTAAATAGTCATTTGTCTAGTTCATAGAATACTGTCCTGGCTTTTGAAGAGAAACAAACCTTTGAACCAGTCTTTTTGACAATAACCTTTGAAATTCAGAAGCCCAGGGGCATTTTTCTCAGATTTCATTTCATTCTTGGGATACTGGGATATTATAACAAAATCATGAAATGTCTAAAGTGAAGTAGCTATTCACAGAATGCTGGGACTCAGTCATTGATTCATCAAAGCACATTATACATATATGGTCTCAAAGCCAGTGGTTGTCTTGACCTGTTGGATCAATGATTCAACAATGCCATTATGGATCACAGCTTCTTGGAGAAGTGAAACATCTCTAAAGAAAAGCCAGAAAGTCCAGTTGCCTCTTGAAAAAGCACCTTTGGGACAACCATGACCTGGATGACTGAGAAACTCCAGAAACATATTTCCTTCTGGCTCGTCTGGGGAATTTTTTAATGTATTCATGTCATCTGCTGCTCCTATGTTCTGCCACTACATGTCCAAATTTTGCAATTTGTTGCAAAAAATGTTTGAAATAGCTGGTTTAAGTTTGTCCAGCTGGAATTCTACTCTTCTGGCATTTCAAATGTAAAATATTACTTTCTGCTGAGCAAGAATATGTACAAACCTTACAGCAGCTCTTTTTGGGCTGTGTTTTTAAGAGTAAATGCTAGCAGCTGCCTTAGTAGGAATTTCTCACTTCTGTGTGTGTGTGTGTGTGTGTGTGTGTGTGTGTGTGTGTGTATTTTAATATCTTAATGTTCCCATTCCACCAAGCTAAAACAGTATCTTTTGTTTTGTTGTTTCCCACAGCTAATCAGAGCCAAGTTGCCGAAAACAAAACATAATTTTGGTGACTGAACCTGCAAAGTTCTAGATTGCTGACAGAAATTTAGACAACTTAAAAGAGATTTTAAATATTTCTGAAGAAATCTTGATTATATCAGTAGGCTGACCAAAAATAATTAGTTTAGTAGCCTTCCCTAGAAGTTACTGAAAAGAATGTGGGAGATTGGGAGTTGTTCTAAACAAGGGGAGTGAGGGGGAATGAGAGAGAAAAATGTTTTCATACTTAAAGAGCAAAGGAAGAATATCTATCACTATCACTGCAAAAATGTTTTAAAATTAATCTGTAGCCAGTTTCTCTACAAACAGGTTTGGAGCAGTCAGGGGGCCTACCACCACATCTTTTTTGTTACTGTTATGCTTGGGGTGGGGAAAGGAAAGAATCAGGAAACAAGGGGCTTGCTCAGAATTCCTATAGCTTCCTATGTCCACAATACACAAAAACATGTATGTTTTCATATAGAGATAAGGTAAGCCAGAAATGGCAAGTAATTCTGAAAATCTTTAAATTCTGATCTTTTTTTTTTCAGGTGCAGGTGCATTCACAGGACTAATGAAAGGAAACATGGAAGCAATGTGTGCTGCTTATCTCCTGCTTTAAGAAACAACTATGAGTGTTCAACACTCAACATTTGTATCAGTGCAGAAATGCATCCTGAACACAGTATTTTTGACTGGGTGACATAGTAATTAAGAAAAGGTAATGAAAGAGCGATTATTAATTACTAGAAAGTAATGAACAGTAACTCTATTCTGGAAATATACCGTGTGGTATACTTGCCATATACTGTAATTGAACTACCAACTCCCATGTAAAGGAACACTCTATAAAGACATGCTGTGTTATCAGAACTATCAATGGTTTATGAATATAGTGCAACTATGTGCTCTATGAAGCTTCCTTGTCTTATACTCATGATGGTAGGTGTCAGCTATGCTTGGGGAGTACCCGTTGATGAAAATGTATCACCTGAGTGGGACTTATGTACACAATAAAACTGCAATAATAAATGGTAGCCAATGCATATTATAGCAAAATATAATAGAAACCTCCTTTTAGCAGTCTTTGCAAACCAAACAAAATTCCAATAAAGACTTTGTCTCCAGATTCTGTATAGTATCTGTTGTTTGCAGAGCAAGATGTACTGTACTACCTTACAAGGGCAACTTTTCACTCTCATAAGGGTTCACTCCTCAATCTTGAATGCTTTCTGCTCCTCTTTTGCCTGCCACTTTCCCATCCCCCTCTACCTTCTTGAACATAGAAAAGGGAAGAAGAGAGCTAAGCAGATTCTTTGCATCTTCTTGGTGCAACCATGCTTCTACCTCGTCACTTTCCAAAGGTGACTTCTCTCCTTGTCAATCAATGCCAAGAATTTCAAACATATCTTCTTCCACTCTGCTAACTTCACTAGTATAGGTATATTCTTTATCTCATGTCAGAAGGTACTTTCCCCCCTCCAACTCCTCTTGATTTGCCACAAATCAGAAAAAAAGAGTAATTGTCTTTATTTCATCTTCTACCCCTTCATGAATTATATTATTATATTATTCTATTTCCCTCTTTGGCTTTAACATGCATTCTGCTATCCTATCTCTTCCCTGAATTGTCTACTACTGTATATATGGATACAACCTGTGTTGTTGCCATGCTAAGATTTGTTTTTCTAAAATTGATCCTTATGTGTGAGTGCCATCTTGTGGTCAAATTATTCTCATCTTATTTGTGATTTAGGCCTGCACTCCTACAAATGCTGATGGGAATAAACTGGATTGAATTTATAATTTTTTCTTTCATGTAAATATATATAGCAAGATCAAGACATAAATAACTTTAGTTTCAGTAACTCCTATTCTTAAGGTTATTAATTTTACAGGCTAATACAGGAAATGAATTTGATAAGAATATGTTCTGTGATTGACATCATCAATGATGAAAATAAAATAAAATCATACTGTAATTGTGCATACCGTTTAAATGTTTGAAAGCATTTTCATTCAAGAATAAAAATTGAAATAGACACAGCTCAGGAATATATTTTTAAAATGTATTTTGTAAATAAACACTGACCACACTACTCAAGACTAACTCTTCCACCACTGATTTCAAAAACAGTTATTGTTTTGGTTCAGCACTTTTAGTCTCCTTCAACATTTCTTGCCAGTTTTTCTCCATTTCTTCCTTACAAGTAAGAAAGGCATCTTCCAGACGTCTCATTGAATTGGCCAAGTCTGGATTAGCGCGCATTACCACCATATCATAAGCCATCCAAGTAGCCTGCACTGGGACAACCCAACAGATAAATTCAGTGATTCAATGTGTGAATTTGAACGGGATGAATGAGAAAGTAATAAAAAATAAACAGTAACAGAACTGCCAATTCTAATTCTAAATATTTTTTCAAATATGGTATTTAAGGATTCAAGCCGATGCTTGCAAATTTTTGTATTATGCTACAGAAAATAGTTTATTCATCTATTGTTTTCCATTTCACTAATCACTAATCATCAGGGTAGTTCTGTGTCACAATTTTTAATTATAAAAAGTTGTTGTTTTGACAACGTATACATTCCTGGTTAATTTTTAACGTGGATACTATGCTGAAATGCACAGATATGTGATAAACAAATTTGTTAAATAATTAATCTCACAATGTTAAATTAGTCCATTAAAAACAGTAGTGTAAATGAATGGATTAGGAATTGCTCCATAAAAAGGAAGTTAAAATCTCTTCCCTGAAATGCACTCCTGATGAAAACAGGAATATGTCAAGGGTTTTTTGTTCTGTTTCTTTTGCATAATCTGATTTACATTATCAGTGTAAATCTAAACAGTGTTACATGTTTAGAATGTCTAATTACAGATACCAAACTTTTATTTGTAAAATGTTTTAATGAGAGCAAAAGCAATCAGTCAAATGACTACCCTATTTAACGACCATTTGAAATTACAACAGTACTGAAAAAATAACTTTTATGACCAGTCTTCATACTTATAATCATTGCAGTGTCCCTACAATCACATGATTGAGATTTAGGTCCTTTGTAATTGGTGGGCATTGTCACATCATTCTGCAATCACATGATCACCATTTGCCAGCTTCTGACAAGCAGAGTCAATGGAGAAGCTTGCAGTAAAATTGAAAGTTGCAATCATGCGATGTCTTGCTTAATGACTGTGGGTAATTCACTTAATGACTGCCATGGAAGTGAGATCATAAGTCCATCAGGGTCATGTAATATTTTGCTTAGCAACCACATCATTCAGCCTTATTATTGGAGTTTTTCTTCCAGAGTTTTTTTTAATGCATTAACATTTCCAATAATACAATATTCTTTCATGAACTGGAAAACCTAATCTGGAAAGAACGATTTCAATACAGAGACATAATGAATTGAAGATAGTTAATGTTTTCCCCCAACATATTATCTGCTTCCTTGACAACTATTTTCCCATATGTTTTTAAAGGCCCTTAATACATATGGAACATTTTATATGGAAAGGCAGAAAAAAAAACCCTGCCATGTTTAACCAAGATAGTTAAACAAAAGTTTGCATTCTTTACTAGTGTGTTTATAATTGGATCTGCACATTTGCAAAATAGTGACATCTCCTATAAAAATTATTTTAATTTAGTACTTTTTTTCAAAAAAATTCTTCTGAAAAATGAAAAGTAATTCTGGTACTTAAGTATTTATGGAAAAATACTTAAATGAGCAATTTTTCTGGAAAAGCAAAGTAACAACGTTCATAAGAACCAGGGTGGATAAAAATCAATGATTTTTTTAAAAAAATCAAAAAAAATCAGATTTTTTTTTAATTTAAATCGGATATTTTTTTTTATTTAAATCGGATTTTTTTTATTTTTATCGAATTTATTTTAATAAAAAACTTTTGGGGTAAAAATCTATCGTAAGATAGTTTTCTATTTAAGATACACAAATAATTTAGTTTATTCAGCATGAAATGGAGCTTAGTTATGTAGCATGAGGCTGTATATTCTGCAACACTGGGACTATCGGTGAGTCAACAGTGGGTCAAAGGAGTAGCAGAGATGACAGTTGCTCTTTAAAAATTATGATTTAAATCGAGTTGATTTAAATCAAGCCTTTTTACTAGTGATTTAAATCATGATTTAAATTGTGATTTAAATCAACTCGATTTAAATCAAATCCACCCTGCTAATAAGCATTGTAATTCAAATGAACATCTACAAAAACTGCAGTAAATTCTTATTACTCTGAATTGACAATTTGTTAGCAATATATAGATACACTTCAGGATTATGTCACACCTGATAATTTTTCCATGTCTTCCAGAAGTTTTTCCAAATCCCTGTTCAAATCCTCAAGCATTTTTACCATGTTATCATAACGTCTTTCGCAGGGTTCACATTTAGCCATCTAATAGAAAACAAATTATATTAATAGTAGTGCACCGTGTGAAACCTATATTTGATGCATGCAATAAAGTGATGGTTTTAGTATTTTTTAAATATTCATTTTAAGCATTTTATCAAAGCATAACCTAGAAATAAATAAAAATCGTTCTTGAGTACAGACCCAATCAGGCTTCAGAGGGCACTTAAGATTCTTCTTAAGTTTGATTGAGGCCCTGGTTGCTGCCTGAATAAGACAGTGGTGATGCCTTCAAATAGATCACACCACTGCATTCTTCTTGTGCAGACTCTGGCATGTTTCCTGGTTTCAGGAGGATCTTGGAAGAATCTTTGATGGGTGAAGCAGCAGAAGAAATGCCCACAGCATTTCTGAGATGAGAATACCTGCAGTTCTGCTGTAAATAAGTATTCTCAGCACCTTGTGTTTCAAATTGCTTGGATTTGTTCCAAGTTAGACTCCAGCTGAGCAAGTCCTATGGATTTGACTGAGCTAGATCCTGTGTTATCTACAACTACTTTGATCCTTAGTAAACTTGAGGAAGTGAATAGGGTCCTTGTTACTGTGGACACAGTACCTATAATTTTGATTCAAGACCAGGAAGGTGGCATAAGGGTGGATCTGTCTAGTGGCAAATTCTTCCTGATGCTTGAAACAGACTATGGTCTATGCGCCTTTGCAAGAAGAAATCATCACTGGATCCTGCATATCTGGACAATTTTCCTCCAGTCTCCAACATGTTTTCCTAGGAAGGCCCAAGTTTTAAAAAGTCCTGGAAGAAATGGATTATGTGGATCTTTTCTAGTCAAATACAGTCCAACATATAGTCCTGAGAAAATTTTGGTCACACTTGTAGATAAATTTTGGTGGGCTCAAGATGGCAGTAATTCATTCATCCTATCCTTTTTTTTTTTACCTCTCAGCAGCCTCCAATTCCATTAACCATGGTAATCCTTTGGACTGGTTTAGTTGATTGAGTACTGTCCTGCAATGGTCTTCTCCTTCCTTCAGGTCCAGCTCCAACCAGTGTTATTGGAAGGAGAGCAGTCTATCCCTAGGCCCCTGCTTTGTGGGGTGTTTTTCTCTCCTTTTTAACACTAGGGTGCAGTTTTGCCACCACACTGATGATATTCAATTTTACATTTCCACCATAGCTGCTATCAAGTGATGCTAGCAAGCTTCTGTCACCCTATTTAGAGATTATGGGATCTGGATGGTGAACCACAGACTCCAGTTCAAATGCAATTTTAATGCATACTTCATAGAAGCATAATTATTTTTAATGATGGATAAGCTACTTTAAACGAAGCTATTTATTTTTAAGCCAAATCTGAATGTGGGTCATTCTCTATCCCAATTGCTTGGAATTTGGTTGTGGCTTTACTTCATAAAAATTATTTATATCATAACAATTTTGGATTGTGCTTAGTGTATTTAAGCGGAGAGATATTGAACATGGTATCCTTCTAGACAGCAAATGAAATTTAATATAATTGAACTATATAGGCAGACCTCCTTACATATTTCAAAACTGAAAATTGCTCTCCACTAAATGATTGTCATTTTTCTTCCAACTTCAATTTATATACTCTGTTTCCCCCAAAATAAGATATCTCCTGATAATAAGCCCAATCGGGCTTTTGAATGCATGGCAATAAGGCCAAGCGCTTGTTTCAGGGTTCAAAAAATATAAAACAGGATCTTATTTTCGGGGAAACACGGGTGTGTATATATAATAATGATTTGGTTTAATTTATACCCCAATCTGACATAGGTTTTCATGGAACTAAGGTCAATGGAGTAAATATCCTGTTATCTATTTGTATCAAGTCCCTACTTAATCGTCTTGAATTTACTTGCAAATAAACGTATGTTTTTGATAGCAGCGAAGTATATATCACTGAAGTAAAAAAATTATCTGAATGATAAATGATATTTGAGCAATGTTAAATATAACACACACATATACATATACATATACATTCATACATACATACTGTACTTTGCAGTGTTTTGCCTGTACTACAAATATACAAGTAAAATGCCAAAACAAAATCACTAAGTTTTGCATTATCTAAATAAAACTACTTTAATTCTGCAATGCCCTACTTATATATCAATATATTCATAATTAATTTAATGGATGTTTATTAAGCTTGCATATAATACAATATAGTCACATGAATCTTAACATTTAGTCAGAAGTCTATGGTATTCAATTTAATAGGACTTCATACAAAGAAAATTACATTTAACATTGCTCAAATATCATTTATCATTCAGATAATTTTTTTACTTCAGTGGTATATACAGGTGAAACTCGAAAAATTAGAATATCGTGCAAAAGTTCATTTATTTCAGTAATGCAACTTAAAAGGTGAAACGTATATATGAGATAGATTCATTACATGCAAAGCGAGATAGTTCAAGCCTTGATTTGTCATATTTTTGATGATTATGGCTTACAGCTCATGAAAACCCCAAATTCACAATCTCAGAAAATTAGAATATTGTGAAAAGATTCACTATTCTAGGCTCAAAGTGTCCCACTCTAATCAGCTAATTAAGCCATAACACCTGCAAAGGGTTCCTGAGCCTTAAATGGTCTCTCAGTCTGGTTCAGTAGGAATCACAATCATGGGAAAGACTGTTGACCTGACAGTTGTACAGAAAACCATCATTGACACCCTCCGTAAGGAGGGAAAGCCTCAAAAGGTAATTGCAAAAGAAGTTGGATGTTCCCAAAGTGCTGTATCAAAGCACATTAATAGAAAGTTATGTGGAAGGGAAAAGTGTGGAAGAAAAAGGTGCACAAGCAGCAGGGATGACCGCAGCCTGGAGAGGATTGTTAGGAAAAGGCCACTCAAAAGTGTTGGGGACTATCACAAGGAGTGGACTGAGGCTGAAGTCAGTGCATCAAGAGCCACCACACACAGACGGATCCTGGACATGGGCTTCAAATGTCGTATTCCTCTTGTCAAGCCGCTCCTGAACAACAAACAATGCCAGAAGCATCTTACCTGGGCTAAAGAAAAAAAGAACTGGTCTGTTGCTCAGTGGTCCAAAGTCCTCTTTTCTGATGAGAGCAACTTTTGCATCTCATTTGGAAACCAAGGACCCAGAGTCTGGAAGAAGAATGGAGAGGCACACACTGCAAGATGCTTGAAGTCCAGTGTGAAGTTTCCAGTCTGTGTTGATTTGGGGAGCCATGTCATCTGCTGGTGTTGGTCCACTGTGCTTGACAATGCAGCCGTCTACAGGAGATTTTGGAGCACTTCATGCTTCCTTCCGCAAACGAGCTTTATGGGGATGCGGACTTCATTTTCCAGCAGGACTTGGCACCTGCCCACACTGCCAAAAGTACCAAAACCTGGTTCAATGACCATGGGATTACTGTGCTTGATTGGCCAGCAAACTCGTCTGACCTGAACCCCATAGAGAATCTATGGGGCATTGCCAAGAGAAAGATGAGAGACATGAGACTGAACAATGCAGAAGAGCTGAAGGCCGCTAATGAAGCATCCTGATCTTCCATAACACCTCACCAGTGCCACAGGCTGATAGCATCCATGCCACACCGCATTGAGGCAGTAACTAATGCAGAAGGGGCCCAAACCAAGTACTGAGTATATATGCATGCTTATGCTTTTCAGAGGTCCGATATTGTTCTATGTACAATCCTTGTTTTATTGATTTCATGTAATATTCAGAGGAGCCCTGGTGGCGTGGCACTGTTATTAACATCAGCTGCCTGCAATTACTGCAAATTCAAATCTCACCAGGCTCAAGGTTGACTCAGCCTTCCATCCTTTCTCAGGTAAGTAAAATGAAGACCCAGATTGTGGGGGCAATAAGCTGACTTTGTATAAAATATACAAAAGTATGAAGGCTATTGCTTAACACATTGTAAGCCGCCCTGAGTCTCCAGAGAAGGGTGGCATATAAATCAATTTTTAAAAAAAATATATTCTAATTTTCTGAGATGGTGAATTTGGGGTTTTCATGAGCTATAAGCCATAATCATCAAAATTACAACAAATCAAGGCTTGAACTATCTCACTTTGCATGTAATGAGTCTATCTCATATATTAGTTTCACCTTTTAAGTTGCATTACTGAAATAAATGAACTTTTGCATGATATTCTAATTTTTCGAGTTTCACCTGTACTTCTCCGCTGTCAAAAACATGTTTATATGCAAGTAAATTCAAGTCAATTAAGTAGGGACTTGATACAAATAGGTAACAGGATATTCATTCCACTGACCTTAGTTCCATGAAAACCTATGTCGGATTGGGGTATAAATTAAACCAAATCATTATTATTTCCCACCCATGAAGGATAACATAATTTTTATACAGGACTTTTAAAAACCCCTACGGAATAAGCTGCTCACCGCCCTCGTGATTGTGGAAGACTGGCTTAATTTTTTTACAATACATTTCGCTGAGGTTTAACACATACGACACACACACGAGAAAGGAAGTAAATGTTTTAGGTAAAATAAGATATACTGGATCACCGGTTTTGGCGTTGAGTAGAGTCGAAGAAACGTGAACTTCCTCCAAGACTTCTCAACTACTGCCAAACGACGTAGCTTAGAAAGACTAGAAAGCGGGGACACGCAGGACTTTGAAAATACCCACAAAAGTGTTTTTTGCCCCCTTGAGTATGTCGGAATGAGGACGGCGGCCGTGGTCCCTAGCAGCCCTTTCTCCTCTTCCAAATAACGGCCTTTGCACAGGGAAACGGTCGGGGCTAAATTAAAAACCTAAATAGGGAGGGAAAGGGAGGGAGTCAAGCCTGCCTCCTCTCGACCGCCCTCAGTTCAGCGGACCCCCTCCCGCCCTGGTTTCCCAAACGGCTTCTAACGGCCTGCCCGTTCCCCTTCGCAACCAGTGTGGGCCCGACCTGCTTCCCTTGGGCCCCCTGAATCAGCTGGGCTGACCTACCTTCTCACCCGCCATCCCTCCACCCACTTCTCCGGGGCCGGTACGGCTGGACCTCCGCTTCGCCCGAGGAGGAAGGAGGCGGCGCGGTTGGTGTGCGAGACGCCCCCGCGCCTCTTTTCTCTGCTGCCGCAGCGGGAAGATCCCTGAGCGTTTGCACCCGGTTCTTCTGCCCACAACTTTCATCGGACGTGTAATGTTAAAGAACTTTTCCGCGTACAGTAGGACGTTTATTGTCTCATGACACGCAAGTTGAATAATTTTGTCTTTCAATTGAGAAAAAAAAAATTCGTCTATTCTGCATCAAGCATTCTGTTCTGATTTGATTTTCTTCCTCTAGTGTTCATTCATAGTACTAGGTACTAGGTAGGTTTATGATAAAAAAAATCAAAATTGGCTTTTAAGAAGAATATTTATTTTTATAAAACTCATGGATATTCAGCCGATAGCACACAAAATATAAGTAAAAATAATGCATAGGTAAATTAATAAGCACATGTTAAGGTAGCAAACATACTTTATAAAAACAGATATGAAGCGAAAATTAACTTTAAAAAAACCCATTCAAATATAATACAGAACTACAAAGGTACCCACAGAGCTGAGTTTTTAACTCATGTGAATCTCTGCGCATTTGGGTTTTACTACCCCCTGCCTTATATTTTTAATGAAAAAAACTGTATCTTGGAAAAATGTTACTGTGTTCCTCAATAAATAATGCTGGCTATGTATTTGTCCTTTTTGATAGCCATTCAAATAATGTGACTTAATCATCTGAAATAGAATCCAAGCATCTATTTGAAAATTTATCTTGCTATTTTTCATCCCAATGAGTTAAATTGTCTAGTTTTTCAAATATGTAACATAGGAAGAGGATTGAAACCCAAGGACTTAATGGAATAAAATTTAAGTAAAAGGAAAAGAGGGTTAGAGCAGTGGTTCTCAACCTTCCTAATGTCACGACCCTTTAATACAGTTCCTCATGTTGTGGTGACCCCCAACCAGGGGTGGCTTCTAAATTTTTTTACTACTGGTTCTGTGGGCGTGGCTTGGAGGTCATGTGACTGGGTGGGCATGGCTAGCTGGTCATGTGACCGGGTGGCCATGGCTATGTGTATAGGGACTACTCAGAGGGCTGAAAAAAGTCATTTCTGACAAGTCCTCGCACTTTTGACTGGTCCTCACACTTATGACCATCTTCACATTTATGCCTGTGCAGCATTCTTAACAACCATGTCACTCATTTCACAACTGCTTCTCTTCAACATGGTATAAGATAGGGCAAAAAACATAAAATGTGAGGACAGTCGTAAATTCGAGGACTGGTCAAAAGTGCGAGGACCAGTCAAAAATAACTTTTTCAGCCCTCTGAGTAGTCCCTGTGCACAAAAGGACTACCCAGAGGGCTGAAAAATGTGATTTCTGACAGGTCCTCGCACTTTTGACCGGTCTTCGCAGTTATCATCATTTATGCCCATATCATGGTCATCATTTATGCCCATTGTACCATTCTTAACAACCGTGTCACTCATTTCACAACTGCTTCTCTTCACCATGGTGACAAGATAGGGCAAAAACGTAAATTGTGAGGACAGTCGTAAGTTCGAGGACTGGTCAAAAGTGCGAGGACCAGTCAAAAATAACTTTTTCAGCCCTCTGAGTAGTCCATATGCATAAAAGGATACAGCAATAGAGAGGGATGAAGGAAGGGAAGGGAAATTAGAGTAGGAGTGAAGGTAAGAGAGGGAGGAAGAGAGGAGGAGAAGGAGAAAGAAAGAGAAAGTAGGGAGAAGAAGAAGGGGGGGAAGAGAAAGTAAGAAAGAAAGAAAAGGTGGTAGGTTTGAGGAGAAAGATTGCTGTACAATAAAAAAGATGAAAGGGAAGAAAGCCAACCCCAAACAAATATTAAGATATTAAGATAAAGAATGAATTGTTAAACTTTAAAGAATAAAAGAGAACAAATAGGAATAAATAGCAATAATTAGAAACACACATACAAACATACAACGTATTTTTTTTGAACAGAGCATTTGGCCGGTTCACAAATTTAAACAGTTGTAGGAGGTTAGCACCCACCCCTTTCCTAGAAGAATGAAATATTTTGGGAAATATTAAAAAGGCAGAATATTATATTTCCCTGGATGAGAAATGGAGAAGCATATTTTACAGACAAAGCAGCTCCCACCTTCCTGCCCCCCACCCTTTGTTAATGGGCCAGAGGCAGAAAGTCAAAAGGACATTTGCAACACAATAGCAACAGAAACTAACACAATGGGCCCCATCAAGCCATGTGATCCTGTCCACCATTAAACAATCTTTCCAAGCAGTCTCCATGTTTCCAGTGTCTTTTTCCCCACTTGGAGCAGAACCCAGAAGGATATTTCTTCCAACACAGTATTTAGTCATTTCAATTAAATTTACAATTTCTATATTTCCTTTTTACCATATTTATTCCTCATCTATTTTTTAAAAAAACCAATATTACCCTTCATCCTCATCTCTAATCTTAATCAAATTCAATTTTTCCCTTCTATTCTATATTATACCCCTTCCCATTGTCATCTATTTTTATATTTTTATTATACCATATTTATTCCTCATCTATTTTTATATATAAGGCGGCATATAAATAGCAATAAATAAATAAATAAATAAATAAATATCCATCCTCACATTGGTTAATTATGTAATACAGTTGTTTAATACAAATTCAACATTTTAATATAAATCAATTAGTTATATAACTACCTTTTTTGTATATTAATCAATATGAACATGAATATTCCAATTATTTCCATGCAATCCAATTTTTTACAAATCAATTAATTATATTTACCAATAATAATAAACCAAATAATTTCCCCCATATATTCCTCCAAACCACAACTTAACCATTTCTGCTTTCAACACAATATGCAATTAATAGTATCTCAATTATTACAATTCCCTAGTTGAATAGAGCTTTTTTTCTTCTGTGTTTTAAAATCTTGAACCTCCTCTTGCCCTAAATTTCCCATTGTTTGCAGTTTCGCACCTACCTTTTTTGGTGAGGAAAAAGAAATCTCTCTGCCTCATTTTGTCACGTTGCTCAAAGTCCTTGCTTACTTTCAATTTCGCTTTTTCAGCATAGCTAGGGGGAAAAAAATCTGCTCCAGGAATTTACCTCCTTGCAACTAGCTAACAACAGAGCCCTCCGCAAAACAGCTGAGAGTAGGGCGGCTCTTTGAAGCCCCGCAGCAAGAATTTAAAGTTTTTTTTCCCTCTAGGCATCAGCTGGGACTCCGGAGGCAGCAATAGATTGGGAGTGGGCGGGGTAAACGAACGGCGACCGGGCAATCCAGCAGAGGCAGAGGGTGAGGGTGAGTGAAGGCGTGGGGGGGGCGAGAGAGGGCTTTGGCGACTCCTGTGAAATGGCCGTTCGACCCCCAAAGGGGTCGCGCCCCCCAGGTTGAGAACCGCTGGGTTAGAGAAACCCACTTCCTGTTTATATTCTCCTTGGATTGCAGCCAAAATAAATCCAATAAATTGAGTCTCCCTGGGTGTCCCTGAATTAGTCTCTCATTCTCTTAAAGCAGAAATTGGGTTTTGCAGGGATATGGTGAACTAATAGTCAGTCAAAAACTCTGGTTTTGTGTTTATTAAATCAGAGGTCCCTAACTCTCGGTTTGTGATGCACCAGGCCGTGGCATGCCAGAAACCGGGCCACGCAAACAGCTGAAGCCCCATCCACAGGATGCAGACCACACACGAAATCATGTCCCCTCCGGTCCATGGAACCAGTCCCTGATGCCCAAAAGGTTGGGAGCTATTCCCTTAGAAAATGGCATTTCCAACTTTTCAAAAAATTAATTATTACTGATATTCCAATCTTTAGTCCCCAATATGATGGCAAGCTATTATTTCTAGGAGAGATATTCCAATCTATCTGAAAGGCACTAGATTACAGAAGGCTACACTATTCCCTTTTCTATAGAACACAGTTCCATGTTAGAGATTATTTGAGAAGCTTCCCCATTTTGTTAAAAGCTACTGTTCCAAAATAAATTTAGGGACATTTTTAGAGATGCACAGATACAAATATATAGTTATAATTTTATAACTCTAGCGAACATGCTTAAGACACATTTCATTTATTGTTTGTTTAACAATGATTTATTGAATAAACTACAATTGGCTGAGTTTATTTAACATAGAGATATGGATCGTGTAATTTCCAGGGCTCTACAGAGATGGGTACCTTTGATAAGTTTAATATATAAGGTAAAGGGTTTTTTGTTTTTATTAATTTTTTCGTTATGTTTACACCATTTTGTTTAATTGGATATTTTCCTTTAATGTATACAGGTGTTTTATTTGTTTTGTACTGTAATTAATATTTCCAAAAATAATTGTTTTAAAAGAAAAAGGGATAATAGGAAGTCTCAAACCCCTATTTGGCTGGTGCAAATTGCTTTTGGGCCCTTAGGTAATTGGAAGATGAAGGGCACCTGATGATCACCTTCCTCCTGTTTGGAGGAATATGACTACTGCTGTACCAGTCAGGACTTTACTGGCTGAAGGCATAGCATAGCAGCAGCAGTTTGACATGTTTGTAAGCCTAACTTTGTGAAAGACATGGTGACAGCCGATCCTACTTTCAGGTGTAATGTTTGGACACAATAGAATGGCTATTCTTCCGAAAACATGGGCAGGCCTCACAAGGATGCATGTAACCCATGGGATATATGTTGTGTAGGCCTTTTCTAGAGAGACTTCACAAACAGAAGCTTTTAAGAAACTCCCTTTGTCTCCCGCTTTTGTCTCTGGCCACTACAGAGCACTTATTTTTCATTTTTTTTCTCCCACTTCTTCGGCAGCATTTGTGAGAATCTTAAAAACAGTTACTGCCCAAATAACTAGGTCTACCTTGGTTGTGCACTGTTGACACTCAAGGATGTTAATTCTTGGGGTATCGTTCATTTGATCAGTTAAATCATATAAGTAGACCCACTGGGTTTTTAAATGTGTAATGAGTACAGGGTCACTAGCAGAAATGGTTTACAGTAAGTCTCCTCAATTTATGATGATAACCAGTCAAGAAAACAACCAAGCTCAGAGAACACTAAGAATTCAACATTTAATCTATAGCATTATTCAGTGCTCAGAGTAATGTTTGAGGTCATATGAGATGAATATCACAGTTACATTAAAGCAACCATGTCTATTTTCAGGATCACATTGTTGCTGCAGGAGGCTTCCGGAAATGCTGGAAGTGGCCACTTTTACAACCATTAAAACGATACGAAAGCTACCAGTGGTGCAAAGACCCATGGAAAGATACATGCTCAGCATTACAAGATTAAGGTGACCAGATTTTAACATTGGTAAAGAGGGACATTGTGGGCGTGGCTTATTTTGTGGGCGTGGCTAGCTGGTCATGTGACTGGGTGGGCGTGGCTAGCTGGTCGTGTGACTGGGTGGGTGTGGCTAGCTGGTCATGTGACCGGGTGGCCATGGCTATGCGTATAGGGTAAGGTGAACAGATTTTAACATTGGTAAGAAGGACACCATTGTGGGCGTGACTTATTGTGTGGGCGTGGCTTGGAGGCCATGTGACTGGGTGGGCGTGGCTAGCTGGTCATGTGACCGGGTGGCCATGGCTATGTGTATAGGGACTACTCAGAGGGCTGAAAAGTCATTTCTGACAGGTCTTCACACTTTTGACTGGTCCTCACACTTATGACCATCCTCACATTTATGCCCGTGCAGTATTCTTAACAACCATGTCACTCATTTCACAACTGCTTCTCTTCACCATGATGACAAGATAGGGCAAAAATGTAAAATGTGAGGACAGTCGTAAGTTCGAGGACTGGTCAAAAGTGTGAAGACCAGTCAAAAATAACTTTTTCAGCCCTCTGAGTAGTCCATATGCACAAAAGGACTAACCAGAGGGCTGAAAAAAGTCATTTCTGACAGGTCCTCGCACTTTTGACTGGTCCTCACACTTATGACCATCCTCACATTTATGCCCGTGCAGCATTCTTAACAACCATGTCACTCATTTCACAACTGCTTCTCTTCACCATGATGACAAGATAGGGCAAAAATGTAAAATGTGAGGACAGTCGTAAGTTCGAGGACTGGTCAAAAGTGTGAGGACCAGTCAAAAATAACTTTTTCAGCCCTCTGAGTAGTCCATATGCATTAAAGGATACAGCAATAGAGAGGGATGAAGGAATGGAAATTAGAGTAGGAGTGAGGGTAAGAGAGGGAGGAAGAGAGGAGGAGAAGGAGAAAGGAAGAGGAAGTAGGGAGGAGAAAAAGAGGGTGGGGGGAAGAGAAAGTAAGAAGGAAAGAAAAGAGAGTCGTGGTAGGTTTGAGGAGAAAGATTGCTGTACAATAAAAAAGATGAAAGGGAAGAAAGCCAACCCCAAGCAAATATAAAGATATTAAGATTAAGAATGAATTGTTAAACTTTAAAGAATAAAAGAGAACAAATATGAATAAATAGCAATAATTAGAAACACACATACAAACATGCAATGTATTTTCTTTGAACAGAATATTTGGCTGGTTCACAAATTTAAACAGCGTTTAGTCATTTCAATTAAATTTACAATTTCTATATTTCCTTTTTGCCATATTTATTCCTCATCTATTTTTTAAAAAAAACTATATTACCCTTCATCCTCATCTCTAATCTTAATCAAATTCAATTTTTCCCTTCTATTCTATATTATACCCCTTCCCATTGTCATCTATTTTTATATCCATCCTCACATTGGTTAATTATGTAATTATGTAATACAGTTGTTTAATACAAATTCAACATTTTAATATAAATCAATTAGTTATATAACTATCTTTTTTGTATATTAATCAATATGAACATGAATATTCCAATTATTTCCATGCAATCCAATTTCTTACAAATCAATTAATTATATTTACCAATAATAATAAACCAAATAATTTCCCCCATATATTCCTCCAAACCACAACTTAACCATTTCTGCTTTCAACACAATATACAATTATTAATAGTATCTCAATTATTACAATTCCCTAGTTAAATAGAGCTTTTTTTCTTTTGTGTTTTAAAATCTTGAACTCTCCTCTTTTGCCCAAAATTTCCCATTGTTTGCAGTTTTGTACCTACCTTTTTTGGTGAGGAAAAAGAAAAAGAAAAAGAAAGAAATCTCTCTCTGCCTCATTTTGTCATGTTGCAGGTTTAGTTTCGCTTTCGCCTTTGTTTTCAGTATAGCTGGGGGGGGAAATCTGCTCCAGGAACTTTTTGCAGCTTTTTGCAGCTAATTAACCTAGCGGAAGCTGTTAACAGGGGCTGTTTTTTCTATTTTTGCAGGCATGGGTCTATTCATTTTTTTTTTAACACTGATCAGCTGTAGGTCGGCCCTTTGAAGCCCCGCGGCAAGAGTTTAAAGAGTTTTTTTTCCCTCTAGCCATCAGCGGGGATTCAGGAGGCAGAATGAAAAATCGGGACTTTTTTAAAACGCCGCGGGACGCGGGACAAATTGCTCAAAAGCGGGACTGTCCCGCCAAAAGCGGGATGTCTGGTCACCTTATACAAGATAGAAAGACCTGCATATGGATTAGAGAACTAGAGATAATATACGATATTATCAAGAGAGTAAAATAATTGAAATGGAAATGGGGCTGGTCACATAGCAAACATTTATTTATAGTGGGATATAATATAAACCTGACTTATAATATAAACCTGACCTACTTATTACATACACATTAAACTTGATCTCTAAGAGGACAAGGCAGTGTAAGTAGCAATTTCCTAATTTTATTTCTATGAGAAATCTGTGAATTTAGTTGGATTGAGAAAATGGTTAATCCAAAATCATTCATAGAACTCTGTGGTTGAATAAGAGTATAATTCTAGTCTCCCCATTTCTGATTCATGTTAAATACATAGTCATTGCAAGATGCAAATCTGAGTCCTCAGGACAACATGCAATGCCCCCCCTCCCCAGGCCTAGATGCAGCCTTTATAGATCCTTCATATTTGCTGCTGAATTCTTAAGTATTATGTCATGAAACTGAAAAAATTATGAAATACCGTACATAAAAGTGATCACATAAAGTATTTATTTAGATAATTTATCTGTTGTCCAATCTTAACTTACAAGGACATTTTCCTAAAAAAGCAGTTCTCGAGCATTAAACAGCATTAAAGAATAATTAATATCAAACATACACACTAAAACAGTACTTTTAAATCCAGATCCAAATTCATAAAAAACATAAATGGAATCTTCTTGCTTGTAACAAGTTAGTGCATTCTGGGATAACAGGTTAGACTTTCTTTCATTGAAGAAAGCTATTGTATTCCCTTGTCCCCCCCAACAATATGGACACCACTCTTGATGAGTCAAGAGGGACAATTTGAAGGATCACATTAGGCATTAGGATCCATTAGGCAAGTAAGCAATGAATGGGGAGAGAGATATGAATTTTGGGAATGTAAATCAACAGAAAAATAATAAAAAATGGGAAATATAAAGTTTAGGGACTCAGAAAACTAAGTAGGAAATCTGAAAAGCAAAAAATTTTGGGACTTAGGCAATCAGAAAAAAGGGAGGCAAGAGAAAATATGCAGAGCTTTCTGCTTGTTTTTGTTTTTTGTTTTTCATTTCTCTTCAACCAATTCTCAATCTCCTGATCTCTGCAAATGTAGATTCTGATGTCAAAGGTCATGAAATACAAAATAAGCAACAAGATAAAAATAATGAGGTGGGAGGATCCAATGTCCAACAAATGAATATTCTTTCCTTCAATTAAGTTTTAATATGTGTCTAAAGTTGAAGGAATACACCATTACAATGTATCCCGCACAATTTTGTGTGATCTTTAGATATGATAAGCATTCCTTATTTGATGCTCTCTGAGTTTATATAAAAATAAGAGCAAACCGCAGTCCCTACTAGCACTGAGGATGTTACCTAGTTTGGTAATGAAATGTCTGCACGAAAACCACCAAGCTCAGAGGACCCCACAGTTCAACCCTAAATTACAAGTATCGTCTATTGATACCTTCCACTATCTTACCTAAGTCTTTAGTAAAAATATTAATGGGTAGAGAGGCCCAGAATTGAACCTTTTGGCATCCCACCCCATTTGATTCTTCATTCTATTTACATTATGTAAAAAATAAAGATATGTCTACCCCATTTCCCACAATCAGTTAAATAAATAATCTAATAAAAAATTAAATAAGAAAAGTTTAGCAAGACGACTTCTTGAGAAATCCATGCTGAGCAATGTTATCAAGCTGTTATATAGAAGACCGTCTACTCAGAGCTAAAGTAATTTTATTCCAATGTGCATTTGGCCCTTCAATTGGGTTAGTTTAGTTTTAAATACACTTAATGATACACTTAATGTTTTTAATAATATTCTTTTGACATTTATTTATTAAATGTCCAATCATAGACCAAAACAGCAATAAGAATTTAAATAAACCAGATAAAATAAGCAGCAGTAGATTTTTAAAAAACTGTAGGAAAGAGGAAAAAATAGATAATATCACTATTGTAAATAATATTCATAGATAAAAAGGTCCTCTAGAACTTCTAGAGCCAGTGTAGGAAGCAAAAATTATAAAATTAGAGCACAGCATATCATCCTGAACAATCAGCAAACTATCAAAAAAATACCTTGTTGACCTATTAAAACAGACTATGCAATGCATTTCGAAGAATCCCAAATGCTTTCAGAAATCAGTGCAGTCTTCTTTAAATTTCTTGGAACCAGGTCCACATCCACGTCTGTGTTTAAATGTGGACACCAAATTCTCTTCTGTTTGTTCTTGAGGTAAAAGCATGCTAGTAAGCAAAATAGGATCCTGTTTATGTTCCACTTCATAAAAAGGGCAAGTTTTCAAGTGTACAGCTATGGATGGAATATTGCTGAGTTGCCACCTATTGATAGTTGAGAACAGGGTGCTAAATTTCCAGATCTAGCAAAAGAGATGAACAAAAGAGAGTAAGAAAATATCAGTATTGTGTTAATAAAATATTGCAAATAACTCTTCCCTATATGAACCAAAGGAAAGCATGAACAATATTTCTATATTAATTATTTCAATAAATTTGTCATGGTGAAAACAGGAAAGTGTTTGTGTTATTTTATTTATTAAATTTATGTGGCCACCGATCTCATTGAAAGAATAAATACTATCTGATTTTTTTAAAAAAAATGAAAGATAGTATCAATTATATGAGATAAATAACTTTTTGATTTTAACAGAATATTTAATGATGTATACCGTAAATGCTTTAGCTCAAAACACTAAAAATTCAGCACCTATTTTTTTAGATGTTGAAAAAGCATTTTATATGATTTCTTTAAAACTCTTGGACAAGTACTGGTTTAGCATGGCTATCCATTGTTTTATAGCCTGCATTAGGTTTTTTTAAAACTACTAAGTCATATGTTACTACCCTTTTTTAAAGAGCATTTCAGAATTAGAGATGTTATTCAAACACCAGATTGTCAGCATTCCAGAAAGTCCCCAACTCCAAGTAAAAAAGCTATGGAAGCCATATTAGCATTAGAAGCTTCCATGCTACCATAGATGTTGACAATTGTGCTTGTTGTCAGGAAGACTATGCTATCTGTGGTATCTGTTGATAAATAAAGTGTTCTCTATAGGAAGAAACATTTTTATTTTAATGTAATTCCAAGGCCCATTTTTTATCTATATACCATCTGAAGTTGAATTAACAAATTGTTGGTTAAATGCTTTAGTTGAGATGTTGGAAATGGAAATTATAGTAAAAATTCTAGATAACTTTAGCTATAGATGTGGTATGGACAAAGATATTAATATATATTTTTATTTGAATGTTCATATTTCCTTGATTCAAATTCAAAATATATAATTCTTTGGATTCATGGAGGATCTAAATAAGATCCAACTTGGAACTAAAGAGAAATTTCCTGACAGTGAGAACAATTAACCCAGGGGCAGTGGTAGGATTCAGCCAGTTCTCTCTGGATCGCGCGAACAGGTAGTGGAGATTGTGGGAGGGTCCACCCACCCGCCCAGATGTAATGCGCAACCACTGTAAATACACAGAAGGCTGTGCACATGCACAGAGGTGGCACATGTGCTCACATTTGCTAACCAGTAGGAGAAGCAAGTGAATCCCACCTCTGCCCAGGGGTCTCTCCAGTCCATGGACCAACACCAGTCCGCAGCATGCCAGAAACCGGTCTGCACAAACAAGTGAAGCCCTACCCACAGGGTTGCAAGCAGCACATGAAATCACCCCTCTTCCAGTCTGCAGAAAACCTCTCTCCATGGAGCCAGTCCCTGATGCCCACTGGGGGCCACTGAATTAACCAACAGAACAGCTAACCTCCCAAAGCTATGGGGGTTTTCTAGAGGTTTTCAAGAAAAGATTAGAAGCCATTTGTCCAAGATAGAATCAAATATCCTGCTTGGGCAGGGGGTTGAACTAAAAGATCTCCCAAGGTCCCTTTCAGCCCTATGATTGTATGATCTTTCCTATAGATGTTATCACCTAGCCAGGTTTGCAATAGGAAATATTGTCCCTCAGATTGTCAACTTCTAAGTCATTTCTTGTTTCAGGATTAACTAATGCACTGTTCTACCTGTGACAAAATTGATATTCAATACAAATCTCTAATTCTAAGTATCATATGATCTTTGAACTTTACACTGTTAACTGCCAAGCTGCCTCATTTTACACCAGTGGTAAATTCTGACACTTGTAAAAACAGGTCCTAGATTTTGTACACTCTAATAATCCAAAGATTATTACACTCTAATAATCCAAAGCATATTCTTGACTCTTTCAAGGACGTTATCAGCTGGTACTGTAGTCATAATTACATAAAGATGCTCTTTACCCTAGATGCCAATTATGTTCAGTGAGAGATAACAATCAAAGAGCTGCATATCTTCTTTCTGAGGCAACATAACATCACACAAAATAGGATGAAACTCAGTCTGCATGCACAGCTTCTACTGACTAACACCAGTCCCTCTTGCCTGAATTTAATCAGTCAGCTGCCTATGGTTTGGCCAATCATTTTGAAATTTGTCATTTGGAGACTCTGACCCTTCATTTGAGAAGTTTAAATCAAATCCTATAATCATGCAATTCTGCTTGTCACAGGATTGTTTAAACTATAATATGTTCATGCTTAACTAAAATTACAGGTAGTCCCCAACTTTAGACCACAACTGAGCCCAAAATTTCTTTTGCTAAAGTGAGACATTTGTTAAGTGAGTTTTGCCCCATTTTACAATCTTTCTTGCCATAGTTGTTAAGTGAATCACTGCAGTTGTTCAGTTAGTAACCTGGTTGTTAAGTGTATCTGCTTCCCCATTGACTTTGCTTGTCAGAAAGGTCACAAAAAGTAATTTCATGACCCTGGGACCCTGCAAGTCATAAATATCAGTTAATTGCCACGTGTCTGAATTTTGATCACATGACCATGGAGATGCGGCAACTGTTGTTAAGTGTGAAAAATGGTCATAAGTAACTTTTTTTCAGTACCATTGTAATTTTGAACAATCACTAAACGAATGGCTATAAGTTGAGGACTACCTGCACTTCGTAATGCTAAAAATATCCATAACTTAGAAGCCAGTATAAATATCTCTCTGTCTTTCTATTTGGATAATTCTGCTGTATTTTTCGGTACTCCCAGCACTTACCTTTCCACAGACTCTCCATGATGTTCTTCCATGAGAATATCTTTTCTTTTTCCATAGCAGAAAAACCATTCCTCTTTCATGCAGCAGAGTAGCACAGATATCCCTCATTTGTACTGACACCTGAGCCAGTTGAGACAAGCTAATACTATCCAAAAATCCAGCAATGTACTTCAGAATTTCCAAGGGAAGATTAGTTAGAGCAATCCTTTCATTCCTTTGTCTACTTCTTATAAAGTTACTTTTCTTGGCTTCTGAGAGCACAGGATCAATCTCTGGCTTAACAGCAAACGCCATGAGGTGCTGATTGTAGATAACATTTGTCTTTTGCCCAGAAGGATGCCAAGGATATTGAACAAAAGTGCATCCCAAATAGGCAAGTGGGCAGCGACGCTGGAACCACCCATCTAAGGAGGACTGGATATCTGCATGAACATTCTTGAAATGTGAAGAAAACTCATCTCTCCTAAAAAAGTGGTTGCAGGAGAATGTAAATGCAGAGCTGCTTTTGTTGTATCTTTGGGTTACACTCTCACTATGGAGATGCAGATGGAGATCCAGTGGGTCTTTGGTATCTAAAATATCTGCTAGAACAGCTCTTGAGGAAAAAGGTTGGGCAACAAAGCTGTATGTTTGAGTCCCAATATCCACATATAAGGCATCAGTGGACTTTGTTTTAGATATCTCATGACCTTTTAGTTCCCTCTCAAGAGCGCACAACAGTGTAGTTTTTATTGTATTTGACTTGGGAAGTTCCTCAACATCTACGTCCAACTCTGAAGTATCCAGGGATATGCTCTTACCTGGCTTTTTATGTGCCAAAGGATCCCCAAGCTTTGCTCTTTTGCCACAGTAACTAACTGGCGGTCTGAAGGTGGTCTCAGTCTTCAGTTCCTGAACTTCCAGGTTTCCATATACAAAGTCTTTTTCTCTGGGAGTGCAAGCAGGCATCTGACCAAAATGAATGAGCATCCTTCCATGGTGCACCAAGTACATGTTATACTCCCCAACAGGAACCTCATTCTTCAGCCTCTCTAGCACTCCATCTTGCCAAGGAGCCAACCCTGTTTTTTCAGCTGCTAAATTGATTTGATGGATTTTGTTTTTTTCAGTGTCTTCTGTACCGCTGGCTCCTTCCACAGTGCTACCAGAAGCATGTTCTTTATGTGGAGATCCACTTTCAGATGCATTTTTTGTATTGCTGGGTGACAGGTCTGCTGCTTGGCATGCTTTAAATTCTTTACTAAACATATTTTCCCAGCTTTTGTAACCAATCAAATCCACCCCTTCTTTATTTTTTGCCAGATTTTCACGTTCCTGCTGGGTGAGCACAACTGCCTCAGCTTCATTTGTTGTGCCCTGCTCAGCAATTCCTCCAACAGCTTTTTCTTCAAAATAGTCAATACCATCTGTTGTTTCTTCCAGGGTACAAGCCCCTCTGCATTCTGGGAAGAGCTCAACCATTTTGAGTGCTTTAAAGAGAGCTGCCTGATCTCTCAGAGCTATGGCTACATCCAGGCACTCTTCCTTGGACTGTTGCTTCATAATGTTCTCATGAAGAATGGCTTCAGAATCCTCACATGGCCAACGGTTCCATTCCATAGAACAGGAAACTATGCTGGCGGGGCAAACTTGGAGATGTTTTGCCACTTTAAAACGGGCCATTGTAAAAGGGCAGCCATAAATAGAATTTATGCATGAAATTTGTTCCTGGGGACACAGGAGTTTATGATCATCTTCTTTGCACATATGAAAGACAGCACCACAGTGAGAGTGGCAACTGATCACTACACATGAGACCGAAGGCTCTGCTGGAGCTTGGCAGTATTTGTTGAAACACTTCTCACAGTGCTTATGTAGTCCAAGTGGAGTCCGCCGTCTGCTAATCTAAAGGAAGGCAGGGGAGAAAAGGTGAAGCAAGTATTCAAAGCATTTTGGAACACTGAAACAATGTTTATAGCTAAAAGAATTCTGCATGTTGAAATGTACATGAAATATTTTGCACAAAAAAGGTATGGCAGATAACCAGCCACTTTCAAAATAACTATGACATGTAGCTACAATTTTAATATAAAAATAAAGTAATTCAAGTTCATCCATAACCAATAAGAAAATTAAGGCTGTCTGAATCATTGCAAAACATGAATCCTGAACCTATAGTGAAAATAGAATAGAATAGAATAATAGAATAGAATAGAATAGAATAGAATAGAATAGAATAGAATAGAATAGAATAGAATAGAATAGAATAGAAATAGAAATAGAACTTTTATTGTCACTTTAAATGTACACTTAATCAGCATACATTAAAATGAAATTTCATTGAATTCAGCTTTCAAAAGCTATATTTTGCATATACATATATACATACATACATATTTGTTTATGTAAGTTTTCACGGGTATGTATGTGTGTATAGTTAATATTTCGGGTTTCTTCCCGTGTAATTGTGGATATATCCACAACCAATCAGAATGAAAAGGTGGAGCCATCCCAGAATACCAGCACCAGATTTGAAATACCAATGGCAGTTAGTACAAAATGACTGCTGACATAAGCCTGATGATGGCAGATGGGATTCTGTCGAAACGTCGCTTCTACCCTTTTAGGGATATATCCACAATTACACGGGAAGAAACCCAAAATATTAACTATACACACATACATACATATATATATATATACATATATATAGCTTTCCTCGCACAAGCACGAAGCCAAAGACCCCAGCCTGAAGATAATGAGTGGGACCTCATCAAAACATCGCCAAGATACTCTCAATCTTACATGGGAAAAGACCTGAATACACCAAAACTTGCATATCTATCTATCTATCTATCTATCTATCTATCTATCTATCTACACACACACACACATGTGTGTGTGTGTGTGTGTGTGTACATATGTATGACATAGAGAAATATCACAATCCAGTTCAAATGTATACATATGCATGGTGAAAAAAAAAGAATCCTGCAAGTTTACAAGACGGATGGCATAAGGAACTAGTTAGTCCTGCTACAGATACTTTGAAACCTCTTCCCAGAGGGGAGTAACAGAAACAGACCATGAGGTGGGTGTATGGGGTCTCTAATGATACTTCGAGCTCTAAGCACATAGCACTTAGAAGCAGTATCCTGAGTAATGGGAAGTGAACTTCCTATAATCTTCTCAGCTGTCCTTACCACTCTCTGTATGGACCTTCTATCTGAGGTACTGCTACCATCAAACCAAACAATGATGCACTTGTTAAAACGCTCTCAATCGTGCCTCTGTAAAAAGTAGCCAGGACACAAGGAGAAAGGTGTGCTCTCCTCATTCGATGCAGGAAATGCAGACGCTGGTTTTCACACTTCAGTAAGGATGATGTGTGGAGAGACCAGATTGTTAGTTATCTGCACCCCCAGATATTTAATACTATTGATCACCTCCACAGCTGCAGCTTTGATACAAAGCCGGCTCTTTCTAAAATCAACAATGATTTCCTTTGTTTTGTTAACATTCAAAACTGAGTTATTTTTATTGCACCAGTCTACCAAAGCCTTCACCTCCTCCCTATAAGAATCTTCATTGTCATCCTGGATAAGCCAAGTCATCCGCATACTTCACAATATGATTCATAGTAGACTTGGCATAGCATTCATGGGTGATCAAGGTGAACAGTAACAGATTCAAAACACAGCCCTACGGGGAACCTATACTCAAGGAGATGGAATTAGAACTTTCCTTCCAATTCGCACAAACTGGGGCCTATCAATAAGGAAATCAAGTATCCAGTTACATAAAGAAGTATTAAAACCTAATAGGCCCAGTTTGTTCACCAAATGCTGAGGAATGATTGTATTGAACGCCGAACTAAAATCAACAAACAGCATTTGCACATGAGTATTCTTCTCCTCCAGGTGTGCCAAACTAAGATGAAGCACACAGGAAAATGCATCATCTATAGAGCGGTTCTTCCGATAAGCAAACTATAATGAGTCAAATGTAGGGGGAAGGCATGAAACCATATAGTCCTTTATCAATCTCTCAAAACACTTCATCATAATGGAAGTGAGAACAACTGGATGGTAATCATTAAGACATGTAATTTTAGATTTTTGGGGGACTGGTACAATGGTTGCAGTCTTAAAACATGATGGAACTACGGCCTCATGCAGCAAAAGATTGAATATGTCTGTAAGAACAAAGGCCAGCTGGTCAGCACATGTCTTAAGTACTTGCCCAGGGATTTTATCGGTAGTGAAATTTATTTCCCCTTTACCCAAGCCTACTTTCTCTTTTAAATGTGATTGTCAGCCTTCAATCAGAGAAGAAGCAACCAGTGTTTGACCAACACTTAATTGGAGAGAAATCAGGCCTAAATTGAACCTTCCTGGAAGCGTATTACAGTTAATCTTCAATTTACTACCACAATTGAGCAAGGCAGTTGTTGAGTTATGCCCATTTTATGACCTTTTTGCCACAGTTGATAAGCAAATCACTGCAGTCGTTAAGCAAATCTGACTTATCCCATTGACATAGTCTTGGTGGTGCAGCAGACTAAAGAACTGTTAAGTAACACCAGCTGCCTGCAATTACTGCAAGTTCAAATCTCACCAGGCTCAAGGTTGACTCAGCCTTCCATCCTTTCGAGGTAGGTAAAATGAGGACCTGGATTGTGGGGGGAGGACCCAGATTGTGGGGGCAATAAACTCACTTTGTATAAAAAAGAACACCGCTTGGGGGGGCGAAAGCCCTACTAAGCAGGTATATACAAAAGTATGAAGGCTATTGCTTAACGCATTGTAAGCCGCCCTGAGTCTCCGGAAAAGGGTATTATGCAGTAAATTGAACCAATCAATCAATAAATAAATAAATAAATAAATATCAGAAGCCAGATGTTACAAATGGTGATCACATGACTTTGGTACAGTGCAACTGTCATAAATACCTTCCAGTTGCCAAGCACCCAAATTTGATCACATGACCGTGGGGATACTGCAACAGACATAAGTGTGAAAACTGATCATAGGTCACTTTTTTCAGTTACATTGTAACTTCAAATAGTTTGTGATATGTTTCTTGTTTTTCTTCTCTACATAGCACTTAGATAAAAATAATCAATGAGTAGTCCTTTAATGGGTCCTCATCTACATGGAGGGAAGTAAGCAGTGGGGTACCACAAGGTTCCGTCTTAGGCCCAGTACTCTTCAATATCTTCATAAATAACTTAGATGAGTGAATAGAAGAGAAATTTACCAAATTTGCAGATGATACTAAGCTGGCAGGAATAACTAACACCCTAGAAGATAGGCTCAAGTTCCAGATGGATCTTGACAGACTTGAACACTGGGCCCTATCTAACAAAATGAAATTCAATGTAGAGAAAAGTAAAGTCTTACACTTAGGCAAGAAAAACCAAAAGTACGCATATAGACTGGGTGAAACCAAACTTAATACCAGTAAATGTGAGAGGGATCTTGGAGTCTTAGTGGATTGTCTTGACTGCATTGGCTTTTTTTGGCTGCCACTGCTCATATTTAATTGGTTAATTAAATATGAGCAGTGGCAGCCAAAAAAAGCCAATGCAATCCTAAATTGCATTAACAGAGGGATACAATCAAGATCAAATGAGGTTCTAATACCACTCTATAAAGTCTTAGTAACACCACACCTAGAATACTGCATCCAGTTTTGGCCACCACACTATAAAAAAGATGTTGAGACTCTAGAAAGAGTGCAGAGAAGAAGAAACAAGATGATTAGGGGTTGGAGGCTAAAACATACAATGAATGGTTGCAGGAACTGGGCATGGCTTGTCTAGTGAAAAGAAGGACCAGGGGAGACATGATAGCAGTGTTCCAATATTGAGGAGCTGCCACAGAGAGGAGGGGGTCAACCTATTTTCCAAAGCACCTGAAGACCAGACAAGGAATAATGGATGTAAATTGAACAATGAGAGATTCAACCTAGAAATAAGGAAGAATTTTCTGACAGTGAGAACAACCAACCAATGGAACAGCTTGCCTTCAGAAGTTGTGGGCACTTCGTCTTCTGGCTGATATCATGGTGAGATAGGACGTGAGGTGCAGATCTCCGCACTTCCACACCAAGTTCTCCCCATTGGAGGGCTCCAAAAGGAGCTAAAGACACCCTATAGGGGTGGTGAAGAAAAGAGAGGCCCCCAGCAGGTTGCGGAGAGTCACAACTGTCCTGCTTGACCCAAGGCTTTTTTCCCTCTCATCCACAGCAAGGAGAAGAGGAGGCCATCATGGCTGCCATGAAGCTGGAACACAGAGTCAACAAAGAAAATGCAGCAGCAGTATAGATGAACAGTGATTGGAATTGGGTGAGACAATTTCTTTTTTAGAACCCAACCCTAAAAGAAAAAATAATCCAGGAAAAGAGATTCTTAGAACTATCTGTTAAAGCGGCAAACAATTACTTAGAGAAAAATCCCAGACCTGAAAAAAAGGAACTAAGGCGAGAAAAGTAAAAAACTGGGAGTTTTAAAGCATAGAAAATTGGCCTTTTAAACTGGGTAGGCGCTGTTTTGGAAAGACATTTTAAAATGCTGGAACTATCTACTTAAATAACTGACTTTGCTTCCATAAATCAAATTAAAATTAGATAAAATACCTATCAGATTTGAGACAATGCTGAAACCTAAGCTGAGGGTGCCACCTACTGATGAATGGAAAATATACCATATTCCTACAAGTCTGGGAAAATTTCTGATAAGAGATATAAAAAACATTTATCTGGAGGACTGTGGTGATACCTACTGTTCTATATTTATCTACTGTATGATTACTGGAGGTTCAACTGCGAGAACAAGGAAGATACCTAAGTAAAGAGACTCTTGAATTTTAAGATATATGACTAAACTTATAGAGTGGACTTAAGGAGATATTTGGAAAACTTCCTGGACTACCTAAATGGAACTGATTGAATAAACCTGGGATATAAAGAACTGTGATTATTGTACTCTCTAAGGAACAACATTAGACCTGAATATATGATTTTTGGACTATTGAGCAAGAGTGGGATATACTCTTGCTTTAATTTATTTATTTAATTTATTACTTTAATAAGAGGAGATGCTTCATCAGGGGTAAATGAGTGGAATTTTAAAAGAAATGGCGTTGATGTTCCATTAATGACATTGTGACAAAGAACCACAGGGAGATAAAGAACCAAATGCATGGCATAGACGGGAAAATAGAAAATATTCTCCAGGGGACAATGGAAAAAGATCAAAGTGTCCAGGAAAGGAAGGTGACAACAGAAAGAATGGAGGTAAAGATAGAACAGACAAATCAGCAAATAAAACAAGAAGACAAGAAGGAGAAGACAATAAAGATAATAATGACTGATGAAACAAATTAAGGGGAAAATATTTTAAGAGATTTAAAAATGGCATTGGATAATCAGGAAGCTACTTTCAAAAGGGAGATGGGGCTTAGGCAGACACTCTGAAGGCCTGGCAGCATAAGATGGGAGAGATGGGAGAAATATTTAGACTGAATAGTAAAGATGTAGATGTTGATAGAGACAAAGGTCAAAGAGAGGAATATGGGAGGCAAGCCCAAAAACAAATAAGAATTGTAGTATTAAAATGGGCAAGAGATTTATTTATTTATTTATTTATTTATTTATTTATTTAATTGGACTTATATGCCGCCCTATCTCCACAGGACTCAGGGCCACTCACAACAATAAACAAAACAAACAAACCATTAAAAACAAAGTCCATGATAAAATTGACAAAAATCCAATAAAACCCCATTAAGTTCTGTTAAAAACCCCATCAGTCTAGGGCGGCTAGATGAAATAGCCACGTTTTCAGCCCACGGCAGAAGGAGAAAAGGTCGGGGGCCACCCGGAGCTCCAGAGGGAGTTGATTCCAAAGGGTGGGTGAGCCTACAGAGAAAGCTCTCTCCCTGGGGGTCGCCAGCCAACACTGTCTGGCCGACAGCACCCTGAGTAGGCCCTCCCTGTGAGAGCGCACTGGGCGATGGGAAGCTATTGCTGGCTGCAGATGGTCCGCCAAGTATCCCAGGCCTAAGCCATGTAGAGCTTTATAGGTGATCACCAGCACCTTGAATCTCACCTGGAGGGCAACCGGCAACCAATGCAAGTCGCACATGAGAGGTGTAACATGGAAGTGTCGGGACACTCCCATCACTACCTGCACGGCCGCATTCTGCACCAGTTGAAGCCTCCGAGTGGTCTTCAAGGGCAGCCCCATGTAGAGAGCATTGCAGTAGTTGATGCTGATGATGGATAGAAAGGAAATGCCTTTTAATATAATGGTCACCTAACTAAAAGCTAGAATAGAGGTAGAAATAAAAATACACACTTTTACATAATAGAATAAAAGCAATAGCTAGACAGAAAGATTAGAGGTTGAAAAATGCATTATTATGTATGTTTAAATAATATGGTGATTGGCATTACAATGGCACACTGAAACATTGAACAACTAAATAATTAAGGTTTATATCTCAGTATAAAAATGTGCATCAACACTAGGACTAGTAATGGTGGCCTGACTAAAAGCTAGAATAGAGGTAGAAATAAGAAATAGGGGGAAAATTAGTATACACATTTTTATATAATAGAATAAAAGAAAAACAAACATGTCTATTAACACTACGATTACATACATTTGACTAATGTAACAAATATTATTAACATCATTTTTGTTATTTGTATCAAAATGAATGACACCCAGATGCCACACTTTCATGTATTGATGTTGATGTATATTTAGAAATCAAATTAAAAATATATACAAAAGAAGAAGAAGTTGTAGGTGTTTCATCACTGGAAGCTTTCAAGAAGAGACTGGAATGCCATCTGTCAGAAATGATGTAGGATCTCCTGCTTGGGTGGGGGGTTGGACTAGATGACCTACAAGATCCCTTCCAACTCTGTTATCTATTAAAAATAACTGCTGCAGGTGTACTAATATGTAAGTGGACTGTTTGAATGTACCAGTGGATAATTTGGGAAGAAAAAAAGAATAAGCAAAAAACAAGTAGATAAGAAGAAAATAAGAAAATGTCTTAATTGTCCTCTTAACTGATTAAAGAATTTGAAACAGGCTGTTTGCTCTACAATATCTCATCTTTCCAAAGATGATGCAAAAAATATGAATTTATACCAGCAAAAAATTAAAGCTTACTTTATTTGAAAAGGACGGTGATATAAACTTTTAAGAAATACACTTTTCTATATTCAGATCCTAAGAGCTTTAATAATCTTATGGGTTTGGGATTTATTTTTGTAAAATATAGTCTCTAAGACATGTTTGACTCTTGACATCTTTATGGATCTATCAGACTGTTAGAAAAATATTATCGTATCAGCAGTTTAACAGTGGAATGTTTCATTCCAGATATTGATAAGTTCCCCTTTACTGGCAAGCTAGTAAAAGCTAGTAAAGTGCAGTACTGTCCAAGCAGAGGCTGGACAACATCAGCCTGTGATACATTAATTTGCATTCTTTTACTGAGTAGGGAATTGAGATTTGAACATCATAGAATTTCAGTTATAGAAATTTGCTCATTTCTACATTTAATTGTTTAACTGTAGTTGAAGACTCCCAGAATTGCTTAAGATGGGTGGCCATATACCGATACATTTTTTCAATAATTTATACTCACCAGCACAAAAAGCAATTAGCATCAGATGGCTATTTTCTATAAAAACAGGGTATGAAATTATTAAACTATTAATTTAAACAATATTCAAGGATACTAAGTGCTTTTAGAGCTTATTATTCATTTAATTATTGGATTAATATCCCACTTTTTCATTTAGGACGTAGAGAAAATAGCAAGGAACTGAGAAACAGAAATTTAACAGAACCCCACTCATCATTCTAAACCATAACATGGTTTAATTGTTTCTGTATAAAAGTGGCCAATGTAGTTCGTTTAATAAACTAGAGAAATAAACCTGATTTAGCAGACTGCCAACTCAATTAACATTTGAGAAACAGACATACTTTATCTGCTGGCTATTATTAGATTATTATTATTATTAGAGAGCCATTATTAGATCACCATCTCAAACAAAACTGAAGGATAATGACACTAACAAAAAAACCACACATTTTTTTCTTCTTTATAATTATTATTTTTCAAATGTACCTACCATAGCTCCAGTCAGTTGTCTTTGATGTCTCTGGAAGAAAAATTAAAATAGTTAATAAAAAGAGGTCAGCTCCTTCCTGAAATTTAGAATGAGATGTGTGATATTGTATTTAAAGAGATACTATCAAAAGCAATACTAGAAGCATGGTGTTAATGCCATTGGCTTACAGATTGTATTTGACATTTTATTATTAGGATTAAAGGATAAAAAAGAATTTTTACTAGAATTCCTAGGATGGCTTGAGATTCTATTACCTTTGAAAATTATACCTATTCCTTGCATTATTAGGCAGGGCCCAAACTACTGTTGTGCATGCCAGCAGTGAAACATTTGATTTCAAATAAAATAATGTAATTTGGGCAGGGGGAGTTAACACAATGATGACGAATCCCTACTTCTTTCTCCCAGTCAAGACCAACAGTAGAATAAAGAAGGGATTTTGCACTGTTAATAGAGTCAACCAGATCCCTATGTATGTAGCTTGGACACTGTCTACAAAAAAAACCCCTATATTTTATAGCATTACCCTGTTAGTGACTAGATGTTTTTGGTAAATCAAAGTGAATGTGGTCTTCTCATACTAAGACTATGATATTGCAATAGATTTCTTCTGACTATAATAAACATTTACTTTTCCTCCTGGAGGCAGAAAAGCCACATATTCTGACATAAACTCTTCAATGCTATTAGTTGGCTACATAATGAGTTTACAACTTCCTCCATAGCATAATTGATGCCTCCAATGCTAAGATTACTAAAACTAATTAATTGATTTAAACTTAAAGACAACAAAAATGCAACTGACTATCCTATAATAATAACAGTAACAGAGTTGGAAGGGACCTTGGAGGTCATATAATCCAACCCCCTGCTTACGCAGGAGACCTATACTAGGGATTCAAACCGCCAACCTTTCTGATCGACAAGCTCAGCATCTTAGCCACTGAGCCACCTAGTATCTATTGTTCATGTTTCTGTATTTAAAAAGATATGCAACTTTTATAAATGGACTCCTCTCAGAATTTTTCATACTGTTCAACATATGATCAGGTATAACTGACTGTGATCATATCCATATTAAAGATGGAAAGCTTCACCAGATGATATTCTCATTATTATCAGCCATTAAGGTTTGAGTGCTTTTAAAGGGTTTGCTTCTTCAGATTATGTTGTTGTTACTAAGTCAGTTGGACAAAAAGAATTAAGTGAGATTGCATTTGCATAATAGTAATATAAAGAAATATTTACTTTTTCAAGTAAATATTTTTATGTGAATTATTTCAAAATATTGTTTGAAATTTAAACAACTTATGAGACTTCTATTTTTACAAATTTCCATAGATAAGAGCCTACAGGGAGTATGTGAGATTTATTTCAATTAGTTGACCTGATAATTTATCAAATGTTCATACTATATCAACTAATTTTATGTAGAACTTTGATAATTATCAATCAGATATATATCATCAGCATACAGTAATAATATGTGTTAAATGGCAGTTCCTTTTGTATTCAGAATAGCCTTTAATTATCCAATAAGACAGGTCAATAGTCCCCAAATCTAATTTACTATACTGTATGAGGTGATGAAAACCACCCTTGATGAATTTCACAAGGCATCCTGACAAATGAGAAAATAATTCATTTTGTAATATTCTTGGATCAAATATTAATATAGCACATCTTAATGTAGGTAGTAAAAAAGGCAGCTGTTGAATTAAGATTTGTTCTGAAAATTTAAATTATTTGGATATCTCAGATATTCTGTACCAAGTTATAATGATCTCTGTTTTTCTTCTCATATGGACCTATAATACAATGGGTGTGGCTTGGTGGGCATGGCAGGGGAAGGATACTGCAAAATCTCCATTCCTCCCCATTCCTGGGGGAAAGATATTGCAAAATCTCCATTCCCACCCCACTCTGGGGCCAGCCAGAGATGGTATTTGCTGGTTCTCCAAACTACTCAAAATTTTTGCTACTGGTTCTCTGAACCGCTCCAAATTTCCGCTATCGGTTCTCCAGAACCTGTCAGAACCTGCTGGATTTCACCCCTGAGTGAGATGCTAAAAAATATGTCAGGAATAAATCTGAACTGAAAAACTATATTCTTGTTGCAAATAATTTAACTACTGTACCAAATTAAACTTTAGTGCCTACACTTATAACATTTTCCATATAGGAGAATTAAAAATTAGTTGGAACTGTATCCAACGAAGTCCAACAAAGGAAAATTTTCCAGCTGTAATTACCTGATCCGTAACTACTATTCTAACAATATTTAAAATATGTATATAAAAATCTGGAAAATGCTTAGTTACGCCATAGTAAATAATCCATGCAATTTGGTTCTATCTGTTGAAGCTTTTGGTAACTAAAACAAACAATTACTGAAAGAGAAGTATAAGACAATTGCAGTTTGTCAGCTCCCTGTATAATTAAAATATAAACAACAAGCAATACAAGTCCAATGAATCATAATATTCTGGAGTTGGGAGAGACTATTAGGGTCATCTAGTCCAACCCTTTTAAACATGCAGGAAAATTAATCAAATCATCTTTGTGACATTACATTTTTATCTGTCTTCAAGTTAGTGTTATTATTATTAAATGTTGTTGGTTGCCCATTTTGTAATTTGAGGCTTGTTGAAATCCTCGTGACTGTCTGAACAAATCCCTACGGTTTCCTTGGCAGGAGTAATTTGTCATGGCATTCTTCTTAGGACTGAGAGAGAATCATTGTCTTGCCCTTACCACAGATTATAGTGCTCCAAGTGTGATCTCATCAATGCAGAAGCTGTCAACATTTTGCTAAACTAGTAAAACAATTAAAAATAGATGATTTCTTTGCTGGTTAAGGAAATGTTAAGCAAATTAAGTATCCCTCCTTTTTCCATATTCCTTGGGACCAGAATTGGAATTGTAAATGGAGTGAAACATCTTTTAGAGCTGTTATTTATTGTCTGGGTGAACAAGTCCAATGGAGGTCCTTCCCTGTGTCGCTTACTGACATAGTTGATCCTTCCAGAGAATCTCTTCTGAGTGAAGTTCAGGAGGATACCTTTAGCTGTTGATTATAGTTTCTACCTTTGATCAAGTAAACTAAACTGATTTTGTAAATTATCTCCTTGACACTTTTGTCAGATTAACTATCTTTATTAAAGCTCTAGTCTGTGGTTCTTAAAATAGCTAGCATGCTGATTGATACATAGCCATCTTGAGTGAGAAGAAGAGTGAGTAGGAAGAAAGAGAACTGTATTAGCACTAAATCAGCCTAAGTCTATTCATTGCCGTTTATGATGAAAACCCAGGATAATTTTCAAATGTTCCCACTATGGATATTCTACAAAGTATAGCCACTATTTATGCCAAATGAGGCAGCTGTAACTGACTGCTAATTGTGTGAGTAACATGCCAGCTGATAGTATATCTAAAGCCTCAATTTTATCAGTGACCTTGACAAAGCAAAACCAAAATAAACAGCTTTCAATGATGGGCCAGGAAAAGAATGATTTATTAGAGGTTAGCCTGGTTATTCATACAACAGCCTTCAGTATTTTATCAAAGGATGAGCTTTCTGAAACTTTACAAGGGTTAAGGAGTTTTTAAAAGATATTGTTAAACTATGGAACTTTTCAACCGTTTTCTGCTCACAGAAGTCTTTAACAGCTCAACTGGGGCTATTGATATCTAGCAAAATAATAAATCCAAATATTCCACCCAAGAATTCAAGAATTATTCAGTTTAGTAATATTCCAGCTTCATATCACCACAGCACACTTAAATCTACAGGTAGACCTCAACTCATGACCACAATTGAGGCAGGAATTTTGATCATAAGTCATTATGATTGTCACAAGTAAATGCTTTATTCTCCATCATGTAAATAGTATCTGTACAGTATATCAAGAGTTAACTTATTTCCATTGCTTAATGTATGTATGTCTAACCACTCCCACATCTAGCTCCTCCCCTTGTATATATAAGGAGCTGTATGCCATTTTTCAGTGCTTCTATTTGTGAATATTCAGTGAATATAGAATGCCATCTGTGATTAAACAGAGCTTTATTTAAACATACTATTCTTACTTTAATTATTGAGTCTGATCCTGAAAATATTGCAACAATTTGGTAGCAGAGGATGGTTAATTGACTCAATAAAAAATTCAACAATGTCTGAGAGAGAAAAATCAAAAAGCAAAAAAATAAGACCCAACACCAGGGCATATACTAAAGAAATGGAAGTAGAACAAGAAATAATTGATGAATACGCAACTGAAATATCGAGAGAATCTGAAGACTGTACTACAGACAACGAAGAAATAATAGATGAGAACAATGATCAAAAAGAAAACGAAATAGAAAATAACAAACTCAGGTCAGAAATACTAAAACTTTTAAAAGATCAAAAGAACGATGAAAACCTCATCGCGAACCTCCAAGACTTACTGAAAAAAAGCGGAGCAGCGAGAGAAAAGCACATCGTTACAGATGAAAATAAAGACTCAAAAAAGGTGAGCGATTTGTCTACAGACAAAAATGCAACGAAGGAGAAGAACAACGATCCCGCGCAAAATTTTGAATGGCAGCCATCTTGGTTTCAACGAACCTTCAGTCTAAGCGATGAAGAGCCAATCAGAAGACAAGATTCAAAATATCTGGCGCGAAAGGACTTACTTGATGCAAAAAACAAAAGAGAAAAGATCCATACATCAGAAGAGTCTGACACAGAGACTGAAGAAGAATCAATAGAAAATCAAGTAGAGTCTGCAATGAAAACGCTTTTTGCAACTTTTGGGTCAAAATTGAAAATAACTAAAGAATCAGCGAAAAACTGCAGTAAAAAAACAAAAGGAAGAACAGTGAGTAAACAAACTTCCCGAAGATCGCACGCCTCTATGCAGACAGCGAAAGCATCGACGCCTGAACCCAGAGAGCCCTGCAGATACCAACCTACACCGCAAACAATTCCAGAGACCAGCACTTTCAATAAAAGGACTCCCATCGCCACCAGGACTCCCAAGGCTGAACCAGAGACCGAGTCTTCCGAAGAAGAACAATGCGAGGGAGCTGCAGCAACGAGAACCTTTCACCATGACTTCAGGAGCGAAATGGACAATGCGCATGTGCAAAGCTACACAGACAGCTTCGAAGCAAGAGAAAGACAGAGACTGCCATTTAAAGTCGTCGCTAGCATCCCCATGCCATTCTGCGGTTACCAACACTTAGAAGACCATGGACTTCCTCCAGTTGTAAGTAATGGAGCTAACAACATTGGGAATTTACCCAATGATTTCCCAAAACTGAGGGTAGATGGTGTTAATTTACAAGAGTGCTGCCAACAGCTCCAAGTTGTCTTTATGAAAGAAAACTTATTGTTTTTCATTACTAACCCTCCAAAAAGACCTTGGACTTTAAGATTGGACTGCCTACACCATAGAGCATTTTTCTTACTAATATCCAGTATATCTCCTGCTATGTATCATAGTATTAAGTCAAATCTAACTGTATCAGAAATTGTTCAATACATGTTTAAGCTGTTTCACAGTGATAGTGTAGCCACTACAACAAGAATGTCTAAGGATTTCTTTTCAGCCAGGTTAAAATCTGGGGTCACCATAAGTGAACATTTAATATACTTAAACAAAGTCAGAGCAGAATTACAACTAAGAGGAGAAATAATTTCAGATCCAACAATGAAAAGTGTTATTATCAATTCATTAGACCCATCTTGGAATAATTATATATCCCATTTAGATACAATCAATTTAGGGTATTTATCCATAGAAAACCTTTCTAATAGGTTGATAGCTGAAGACAATTCAAGAAGAAATCGTTATAATAATCACATAGAGCATAAGCAATATAAGAAAGTGGCATTTCAAGAAAGGTACCATGAACCAATCAAATGCCATAATTGTGGGTCCAAGGAGCATAATAGAAGAGATTGTCCTAAATTCCTCAGAGATAAACATAGGACAGATCATAGAGATAGATATCACAACAGACAGTCATCCACTGACAGACATAGATATAGAAGTCCACCCATCTATAAGGAACATAGAGGGGGTAGAGATGATTCAAGAGATAGAAAATCTGGTTCATTGAATGGACTGAACAAACACAACAACAACAACATACATAGACCAGAAGATAACGATTGGCTCATTGACTCTGGTGCAACAAATCACACTACACACAACAAAAATATATTATCTTCGTTTGTTGAAGATAAATTTATAATCAAAGTAGCTAATCAAGAGAAGGTCCAAGTCATAGGTAGAGGAAATATAATCTTACCTGGCCTAGGAAAAATAGAGGGGGTATTGTTAATACCTGAAATACCTCATAACATACTTAGTGCAATAAAACTAAGCAGAGAATCTGGCATAAACATAGTCTTTTCAAAAGAGAATGCAGCTTTAAAGAAAAATGAAACAAGCGTAGGTACTGTCATTATAAAAGGAGGCTTACCTTACTTAATAACAAATGAAAGATGTTTACACAATATTGATTCCAACATAGAGGATGACAATGACATAAATAATGAAGAAAATAGTAATAATGATAATGAGGAACATGAGGTAGTTCATAACAACAAAAACTCATCCAATGATAAAAGACCTAATATAGGCAAACCTATTCATGATGAATGTGCCCATATCTTACATAGAAAATTAGGACATGCTAGTTTTCCTGTAGTACAAAAAATGATTGAACATGCTGATGGTGTTAAAATAAAAAACTGTAAAAACTATCTAGAATGCTCAGTGTGTAAATCCACAAAACTCAAAACTAGCCCCAGGCCCAAAAAATCAACCAGGTCAACCAAACAAATCTTTGAATTAGTACACATGGACTTAGTTGGCCCATTGACACCATCAATCACATATAAAAAACGCTATTTTCTAACCATTGTGGATGACTATAGTCGTTATGGGTTTGTCTACACGTTAAGACATAAGGATGAAACATTTCAGAAATTCAAAGAATTTTACAAACGCATAGAGACACAACACAACATTAGAATAAAACAAATTATGACAGATAGAGGATGTGAGTTCATGTCAAAGGAATTCTCACGATGGCTAAAAGATAAAGGGATGTTGCATTACACATCTAGTCCTTTCTCTGCATTCCAGAACGGAGTGGTAGAGAGAAAGAACTCGACACTACAAACCATGATTAGATCCACATTAGAAGATGCTGGTTTAGATAAACAATTCTGGTCAGAAGCTTTACAATTTTCCAATTACACCCAAAATAGGACTTGGTCCAGCATAGTGAATAAAACACCATATGAAGTGATGTACGGTAGGAAACCTAAGTTAACACACATGCATATATTTGGAGTCACTGCAGACGTACATATACCTAAACAATTAAGGCGTAAAGGTGAAAACGTATCCAGAAGACTTAAATTCATGGGATACGAAACAGGCACAAAAGGATACAGATTTATTGATAACAATAACAGATTCATAATTTCAAGAACAGCAGTATTTCATGAACAGGCCAATTGGTCCAAAATACACCTTAATGAAATATTCCCAAACACCAATTCAGACACTGAACATCAAAATAAGAATATTGAAAAGAAAAACAATAACAGCACACGCAAAAACAAAGTTAGAACATGGACAAATAGTCAACACAAAATAAAAACTGATTCAGTAACAAAAAAGGAAGCAAGGTATTTACATGACAATGATAGTATACCAGTGAGAACAACCAGAAGTAACAGAAATCAGGTGCCTAATAAATACAAAGATTATGTAATGTGTATGAATGGAGAAATAGTAACACCAAACACTTATGAAGAAGTGCTGAAACTTCCCCCCAAAGAAAGAGAAAAGTGGGAATCAGCAATGACCAAGGAGATGAATAGCTTACAAGAATTGAATGTTTTTACACCCACACAAGCCCCAAGGGATAAGTCTATTATTGGTACCAGGTGGATATATAAAATTAAGAATTTGGAAGGAGGTAACACACTGTATAAAGCCAGACTAGTCGCACAAGGTTATGCTCAAAAATATCCTGAGGATTATACAGACACTTACTCTCCTACTGTAAGAACTGAGAGTGTTAAAACAGCTCTAGTTATAGCATCAGCACTTAATCTCGAGGTATTTCAATATGATATACAAACTGCATATTTACATGCCAAATTAGATAAAGATATATATGTAAGAGCTCCTCATAGTCAATATACAAACAAAAATGATATATGGCTATTAAACAAAAGTCTATACGGATTGAAACAATCTGGCAAGCGATGGTATGAATGTTTAATCAAAGTACTTAAAACTATGAACTTTGTTGCCACTACTGCTGACAATTGTTTCTTTGTTAAGAGTGAAGGTGATTCTCCAGAATTTGTATTGATTATGTTGATGATATTCTATATATAGGCAAAGATACAAAAAGGAGAGAAACTTTTGTAACAAAACTCAATGAACACTTTTCCTTAAAATCATTAGGGAAAGTAAACAAATATCTTGGTGTTCAAATCAGCAAAACAAAGAAGGGATTCAAACTTTCCCAAAGGGATAAAATTATAGAACTCTTAAACAAATGTAACCTAAATGATGCCAAACCATGCGATACTCCCATGCAGACTGATTTTCTAAGAAACACTGATGAGTCATCTCCAGAATTTAAAGATAACACATTGTATAGGTCTGTTATCGGCTCTCTTCTCTATATCTCTAACTGGACTAGACCTGATATTGCTTTACCCCTTAACTTATTATCCAGACATGTCAGTAAACCATTATCATACCATTGGGAAGCTGTCAAGAGGATATTAAGATACTTAAAAAATAGCTTAGACTTCTGCTTGTTATTAGAACCCAATAATACAAATGAACTCATTCTCACATGTTATGCAGATGCAGATTGGGCTGGTGATGTCACTTGTAGAAAAAGTACATCTGGCTATATATTTTTCCTTAACGGCTGCCCAGTTTACTGGTACACTGGTAAACAAGATTTGGTAACTACATCAACTACTGAGGCAGAATATGTCTGTCTGTCTAAAGCATCAAATAACCTAGTATGGTTTAATGATTTATTGTCTAATATTTGGAAAAAACCTTCATTGCCTTATATCATACATGAAGATAACAAAGCTGCCATCGAAATATCTAGATCTGATGCTATTGGACAGCGATCTAGACATATAGATATAAAATTCAAACATGTAAGGCAATTATCACAAGACGGATTTATTAAAGCTATTCATTGTGAAACATCAGAGCAAATAGCTGACATCTTGACAAAACCTTTACCTTCTAAACAACACAAATACTTAACTACCAAGCTACAAGTTTTATATTGTTCTGAATCTGAATGTAATTATTGTCATATGTCGAATCAGCATTTAGAGGGGGATTTGTCACAAGTAAATGCTTTATTCTCCATCATGTAAATAGTATCTGTACAGTATATCAAGAGTTAACTTATTTCCATTGCTTAATGTATGTATGTCTAACCACTCCCACATCTAGCTCCTCCCCTTGTATATATAAGGAGCTGTATGCCATTTTTCAGTGCTTCTATTTGTGAATATTCAGTGAATATAGAATGCCATCTGTGATTAAACAGAGCTTTATTTAAACATACTATTCTTACTTTAATTATTGAGTCTGATCCTGAAAATATTGCAACAATGATCATAAGTTGAGTCACCACATGACTGGATTCAATTTTACAACCATTTTAGATGGTCATAAAATAAGTCACTATGGTAATTAAGCAAATTACATGGTTGTAAATCAATACACCTTATCCAATGGGTGTGATCACGTGAGCACAGGACACTGCAATCCGTCATAAATGCAAACCAGTTGCCAAACGCCCAAAATGCAATCACACAACTCCAGAAGTGACACGGAAGTTATAACTTTGAAGGCAGATTGTAAATAACCTTTTTGAGTCCATCGTAACAAGTCTATCTGACCTAACAAGACTATCTGTACTGCTACTGTTGAAATAAAAACTTACAAAGAGTTGTCCAACAGATCCATTAGAGAGAAGAGCATCTGAATGCCAGCTGAACTGACAGCATGTGTGCTGTTCAGTTTGACAGATTATAGGTCAAATAGTTTGATGAATCTGAGATCAAAGAGCTAGGTTGGAGAAATAATGACTTTGGGGCAACTATAGAACCAGCTTTCATTTATCCTGTTCGTTGTATATGTACTGAATAACATATTAGAAGCTTGTCAAATGCTGAACAAATATCTATAACAACATTTAGATTCACAGGACGACCACGATACTCAGAGAAGTGGCTTGCTCCAAACTGATCCATATGTTTACCAGATATTACTGAATATCATAGCATATAGCCCAACTGTCTAACAGACTGCAGCTTTGAATATGGCAATAAAGATAGTCAATAGCAGGGAATCTATACTGGATTACCAAGAATGATAATACTGTACTGTGTTGTAGATTACTGTGATGTTTTCTACAACCTACAATCAAATTTCAATAGCTCAAGATAATGCTGTCTGTTGACATGATAATGACCATTCTTATGAACTTTAAATGTGGATAAACAGAAGATATGTATTGCCAATAATCCATGCTATCTTCATAAGTATGCATATTATCTTGGTACTCTTCCATTTTTTTAGTTTATTCATCTCTCCCAGAGATATTGATTCATTCAAAATAAATATATATTACTTGTCTATCTTTCTGTCAATAATGTGGCAATCTTGCTCTTTCATTCCTCAGTTAAGAAGAGAGCATATATTGTTTTGTTTTTAAAAAGCTGAGCTAAAATAGGAATTTAGTAGTTTTGCCATCTTTTGTGCTCTTTTTTTAGCAACTCAACTAGCGTACTGATTCTTGTCTCTTCCTTTTATTTTGAATGTACTTTTATTGATCTTATCTCTTTTTCTTTTCTTTTTTGCTATGGCTGATTTTGTCTTTAGCTTTTCTGACACTTTTCTACATACACAAAGTATTAGCATATACATTTGCAGGCATACCAGTGGTGGAATGTAAAATTTGTTACTACCGGTTCTGTGGGTGTGGCTTGGGGGGGGCTGTAATGTGACTGGGTGGGCGGGGCCAACTTTTTTTTTTTTACTTTTAAAAGCATTTTTTCTGCAACCTTAAGGGGTTGCAGAAAAAATGCTTTTAAAAGCCTCTGACGATCCCAGCTGAGCCGCATAATCATCAGAGGCTTTTTTTTTTTACTTTTTTCATCCGAAGAGGTTGCAGGAAAAAATGCTTTTAAAAGTAAAAAAAACAGCCTCTGATGATTGCGCAGCTCAGCTGGGCATGGGGGGTGGGCAGGGATTTTTGCTACCCTGATGTGGCGATCCAGTCCAAACCGGAAATATTTCACCCCTGAGGCATACTCATACCAAATGGAGATTTCATCAAAATGGCAACACATATATTGTGATATCATAATCAAAGATCCTCCCATTAGTACATACAAAGAAATACAAAAAAAGAAAGGGTTTCGGAATTTGCCTCCATTGACCTCCATGGATGTCCATGTACCTTTGCTTGATGCCCCTTCCTCCATTCTTTCTTTTATTTTTACATCTTAAGTTTTTGCATAGCACATAAACTGCTTCTGATTATAGTTGATGTTGTTCTTCTTAATTGGAATTGGGTTGTTTTTAGAAGCTTCAGTCATCTTGAATCCTTTTCCTACTATTGTCTTCTGTCTCAAATTTGTTATTGTTATTGTTGTTATTGTTTAAATAGCAAAATTGCTATTTAAAAAATTAGTGGTACAAAATTTGTGTTTGACTGCAATCATTTTGGTTTTTCTTAGAATCAAGAATTTCAGCATCATTTTGATACTTTTGCCACAGCATTTCTGTCCCTCCCTCATCATCAAGTATGTCTTCTCTATTTAAGAAATCTGCATGATAAGATCTGAGAACCAATGATATCAGGGCTAAAACCAATACAGTATGTTCCAGTACAGTCATCTTTATATTATACAATGACACTATTATACAACATCTTACTTATGAGTTTGAAATCTGTTAGGTACTCGGTTAAAATAATTTTGATTCCTCACAATTCTAGGAAATTGAGGATCTTTTTTGTCTCTAGGTATAGCAGGTTCTACCAAAGTTCTATCTAAAACTCTAGGTGAACTTCTATCAACATTTTTATATGGATAACCATTCATGGTTTATGAATGGCTGAGGAAAAAAGTGAAATCACTGCATCAATTGCAGGTGGAAATCATAATTCTCTGAATTATACCAAGGTAAGGGTTTCGTATTCTCTGGTTTTTCAGCTTAACATTTTACCAGGAAAAGTATGATACCTGTCAAAACCCCCCACCATTTTTGGAATAGTATATAAAATCTTTTCCATTGATTCCAGTTTCCATGATGGCTCAACAGAGCCCCTTTTAAGGTTGTCTCCCCTTCAGTCTTAACTTTCATCAGTCTTTTCAAATATGGGCAATTGACTATAAAGATTATCAGAAGTAAATTAAAGACACTTTCATGTCATCTATTCTCGGCCAGATGAAATAAGCCTTTCCTTTAAGAAATCAATGAATGTTAAGTAGTCAGTTTTGATTACTGTCAGGCTTTACACTGAGTACAGTGATAAATCTTGGGTCTCCCGTCAACTTAGCTCCTTATTCAGATGGGGGCTTATTTGGCAGAAGACTCATAGACACAGCTCAGCAAAATGTCTGCAATAAATATCTTTTTTCCCCCTATCCATACTTTATTACAATTATTTCACTAATGCTGGAGCAGGTCAGGTTATCACAGTTTGTGGAATCCCTTCCTAAATGAGATCATTCTGTATTTTGCCTGGCAGTCCTTTATACCAGTAAGTTGAGTTTATTTTCTTCTAGTCCAAATTCTGAGCTAATACATAGCTGAAACTCAGTGAATACTTCTGAACTAAAGGCTTAACCTATTAGAGATAACACATTTCGTAACTGGAAGACACAGTTGCTAATGCCTCGCTCCAGCATGAGACCCAAATGAAGTTGGATTCTTGAAGTTAGCCCCTAGACATGCTACAAAATTAGTGAAGTTATCCAACAGAGATTGCTCATTTTGCAGCTCCCCCTATCATTAGACTAACATGAACCCTACTTAAGCATAATGAGAAAATCATAGTGTCTCATAGAGATGATTAATTTACTATGAGCTATAAATATACCTGCATTCTTATAATATTTGTGTAGCAAGGAGGCAAATACTCAGGGTCAGCTCTGGCTACTTCAGCTACAGTACAATGTCTTGGGCCAGCACTGGACAGGGGCCATGTGTAGGGCTTTCAGTTCAACCATTTGAATTGACACATATTGTTAATCATTTGGGTCTCATGCTGGAGCAAGGGATTGGCAAGTGGGTGAATTTAAAGGTTCAACTCGCAATGAACTTTATTTCCAGAAAATATAAACAGACCAATGAGCCTAAAAACAAAGATGCAGTGGCTCAGTGGCTAAGATGCTGAGCTTGTCGATCGAAAGGTCGGCAGTTCAGCAGTTCGAATCTCTAGTGCCGCGTAACAGGGTGAGCTCCTGTTACTTATCCCAGCTTCTGCCAACCTAGCAGTTTGAAAGCACGTAAAAAATGCAAGTAGAAAAACAGGGACCACCTTTGGTGGGAAGGTAACATTGCTCTGTGTGCCTTTGGCGTTTAGTCATGCCAGCCACATGACCATGGAGACGTCTTCGGACAGCTTTAAAAATAAAGATGAAACAAAGATGAGCACCACCACCTAGAGTCGGGAACGACTAGCACATATGTGCAAGGGGAAATTTTACCTTTACCTTTATACTCTCAAAACGAGGTCATTCTGCAAACTGCCATGGCTCTGGATTGCAGTTTTATTTGGTTGAAGGATGAATCACTGAAGAGTTGCATGGAGTGAAAGGTCTTTTGATAACCATCTTTGATTTGTCTAAGGATTGAATTATGAGCATCTAATTTGTCTGTCAGTCAGGTTCACTGGCTAGATTTTAGAAGAATTTTGTGAACATTTGATATGATTTGACTTGTACTTGGCTCAATGCTCTTTGAAATACATAAAAAGCTGGGTAGAGTAAATCTTACTGCATATTAGAAAAGAGTCACTAAAGCAGTGAATTGCCCTTTGTCATCATGAAGATTTAGTTATTCTCATTATATCTGCTGTAGCTTAAGTCTTTTCTTCTTTTCTCCCATCCTTCCCATACAGTAGTTTAACATACTTTATGCTCTGCCTATCTTGGCTGGGTAACTTCTGGATACATGCATAATTGACATCTTTCCCTGAAAATTTCTGTCTCAACTTAACTTCCAGGTGGTCTAGAGTAAAACCCTATTATCAAGCACTAGACTTATTGATGACTTTTGAATTGTGGTGTTGGAGAAGACTATTGAGAGTCCCTTGGACTGCAAGGAGATCAAATCAGTCAACCCTAAAGGAAATCAACTCTGACTGTCCTTTAGAAGGATAGATACGGAAGCTGCAGCTCAAATACTTTGGCCATGAGAAGAGAGGACTCATTGGAAAAGACCCTGAAGTTGAGACAGAGTGAAGGCAAATGGAGAAGGGAGTGACAGAGGATGAGATGGTTAGATAGTGTCATCGATGCAGTGGGTATGAGTTTGGGCAGACTCAGGGAGACAGTGGAGGACAGGGGGGCCTGGGGTGCTATGGTCCATGGTGTCACAAAGAGTTGGACATGACTTAGTGACTGAACAACAACAGACTTAGGCCTAAGTTTATTTTTCTATCCTTCGCTAGATGAGGACCCTGTCTTAATTGAGTAACCCCCTTCAGAATAAAAAATGGGTTAGGGAGTAAAATTTCTTCCTCCCTTTTTTTTTTACTCCTATACCAGGTATAAGAATGATTTTGCTTTTTTCCCCTCCTTAACATGGTCTATTGGAAGAGTAGTGGGACCTAATCTTAACAATGTTGTTTCCTGCATTTCCCTCCTCAGCCTATGTAATTTTATGAAAACTGAGGCTGCATCCATTGATGAAATTTAGTAGGTGCCCTACAGTGGTGGGTTCACCCCGGATTGGCCCACCCACCCAGACACTTCTGCGCACGTGCAGAAGCTTCTCGGGCGAGCACACCCACAAGCAAACCGGTAGAAATGGGTTTTGAAACCTGCCCCTGGTGCCCTAGTTTCCACTCATCACAATGATTAAAAAAGTGTCAAAAGAAAAACCATTAACCCAGGGGTGAAATGTTCCTGGTTCGGACCGGATCACCCGATCCGGTAGCGATGGCAGTGGGTGGTTCAGAGAACCGGTAGCAAAGATCCCTGCCCCCCCCACAATGCCCAGCTGAGCCGCGGGATTTTTTTTTTTAACTTATAAAAGCATTTTTTCCTGCAACCTCTTCGGACGAAAAAATGCTTTTAAAAGTAAAAAGAAAGCATCTGATGATCTCGCGGCTCAGCTGGGATCGTCAGAGGCTTTTAAAGGCATTTTTTTTCTGCAACCTCTTAAGGTTGTAGAAAAAATGCTTTGAAAAGTAAAAAAAAGAAAGTTGGTCACGCCCACCCAGTCACATTACAACAACACCACCACCACCAAGTCATGCCCACAGAACTGGTACTAACAAAGTTTACATTTCACTACTGCATTAACCTCATCTTCATGTTGACCTGGCATCTCTAAGCTGCCAAATGGCACTATCCAATCTGGGGTGCTATTTGAGGTTGTGACCAATTCTCGATGCAACTCAAAAACATTGACTCTTTGTACTTTTATTCTTTTGACCATAAGAAACACTTAGGGACAGAGAGCAAACCAAAGATTGCTCTCTTTTCTCCTGATCTGAAGATATAATCTTCAGGATCTGCTTGACTTTGTCAGGGCTGAGAAGGAAGAAGAAGATGGGCCTGGTTAGTACTTGGATGTTCATATTACACCAGGGCGGTGGGCTAGAGTGGGAAGTTAAAAAAAACCCCAGATGGTGGCACTCCTATATTGCAAAGAAAACACGAACATGTTCAAAATGATCCTGAGGAGACAAGATCAGCCTGAAGATGGTGCTTACTTTTCAGAACTCTTCCTTTGAACCTGCTTCCTGCAGTACTTTTTCTCCCCTAACTTCTATGATGATAGAAAACTGAGAGAAAATTGTCACTTTTACCATTGGGCAGAAGACATCGAAGTATAGGCAGCCAGACAAACAGGTTTAAAAACAGCTTCTACCCATTGGCTGTCAGACTCCTAAACACAATCAAATCACTCCACGTACATATAGAAACGTATGACTAGTTTTTTCTTTCCCCAATTACTTGTATAAATTGGGAACTGTATTGTCCTGTGTTTTTTGTTATGGATTGCACCAGTAGAGGCTAAATCAATTTCGTTGTATACATGGTGTATAATGACAATAAAAGCTATTATTATTATTATTATTGGTTAATCTTTAGTGAGATTCACAGCCTTTGAGGCTGGTTAATAGCTCAGCAGCTCGAGTCCTAACCAAGGACCTAGGAACTGTTAATGTATCGTTGGAGGATGTAAGCTGTTCCGAGTAAGGTGGTTTTTTGTAGAGTCAAAATGTTCAAGTCCGGCAAATTTAGAATTTCTAAATAGTGGGGTAGCCCTTTGGGTATTTCTCCAAGGGCTCCAATTACAATCGGGACAACACACGATTTCTTTTTCCACAGTTGCTCAACTTCAATTTGCAAGTCCCGGTACTTTGTGATTTTTTCTTGCTGCTTATCTTCAATCCATGCATCACCAGGTATTGCAATGTCAATGAACCATACCTTTTTCTTTTCAACTATTGTTATGTCAGGTGTGTTGTGGACCAAGTGCCTGTCAGTCTGAATCCTAAAGTCCCATAAGATCTTGAGTTTCTCATTCTCTAAAATTTCTCAACCTGATGTTCCCAGTGGTTTTTGCTGTACTCAAATCCAAACTTCTGGCACAATTTCCAGTGAATGATCTTAGCAACATGGTCATGGCGTTATTTATTTATTTATTTATTTTATTTTATTGAATTTGTATACCGCCCTTCTCCCTGAGGACTCAGGGCGGTGAACAGCCAAGTAAAAACATCAAGTACAAATATTAAAATACAGTTAAAAATATACATATATAAATTTGGCCCCGTTAATTAAAAACAATAAACAAAACACTTAAAAACACTTTAAAAAAATTAGGCCAGCCCGGCTTGCTGGAAAAGGAAGGTTTTAAGGGCACGGTGGAAGGCACTGAGGTCTTGGATTCTCCTTATCTCTGGAGGCAGTTGGTTCCAGAGGGTAGGTGCCCCCACAGAGAAGGCCCTCCCCCTGGGGGTCACCAGCCTACACTGTTTGGCTGATGGCACCCCGAGGAGGCCCTCTCTGTGGGAGCGCACGGGTCGATGGGAGGTCGTCGGTGGCAGCAGGCGGTCTCGAAGATAGCTAGGCCCTATGCCATGGAGCGCTTTAAAGGTGATAACCAACACCTTGAAGCGCACCCGGAAGACCACTGGGAGCCAGTGCAGCTCGTGCAGGAGCGGTGTTACATGGGAGCGCCAAGCTGCTCCCATCACTACCCGCGCTCCTGCGTTCTGGACCAGTTGGAGCCTCCGGGTGCTCTTCAAGGGGAGCCCTATGTAGAGAGCGTTGCAGTAGTCAAGGCGAGAGGTGACGAGGGCATGAGTGACTGTGCACAGGGAATCCCGATCAAGAAAGGGCCGCAACTGGCGAATCAGGCGAACCTGACAAAAGGTCCCCCTGGTTACAGCCGTCAGATGTTCCTCCAAGGACAGGTGCGTATCCAGGAGGACTCCCAGATTGCGAGCCCTCTCAGTGGGGGCCAACGACTCGCCCCCAATAGTCAGTGATGGAGTCAACTGACTATATCGAGATGCTGGGAGCCACAGCCACTCAGTCTTGGAAGGGTTGAGCCTGAGCTTGTTCTTCCCCATCCAGATCTGCACAGCCTCCAGGCACTGGGACATCACTTCAAGGGCATCGTTGGGGTGGCCTGGGGTGGAGATGTACAGCTGGGTGTCATCAGCGTACTGGTGGTATCTCACCCCAAAGCCACGGATGATCTCACCCAGCGGCTTCACATAAATGTTGAACAGGAGGGGCGAGAGGACTGACCCCTGAGGCACTCCATATATAAGAGGCCTTGAGGTCGACCTCTGCCCCCCTGCCAACACGAACTGCGACCAGTCGGAGAGAAAGGAGGAGAACCACCGAAATACGGTGCCCCCCATCCCCAACTCTTCCAACCGGTGCAGCATGATACCATGGTCGATGGTATCAAAAGCCGCTGAGAGGTCTAACAGGACCAGAACAGAGGAGCAAATCCTGTCCCGAGCCCTCCAGAGATCATCAACCAACGCGACCAATGCCGTTTCCGTGCTGTGCCCAGGCCTGAAACCCGACTGGAACAGATCTAGATAGGATGTTTCCTGCAGGAATTGCGGAAACTGTCGCGCGACCACACTCTCAACAACCTTCGCCAGGAAGCAAAGGTTGGAGACAGGACGATAGTTGGCCAATATTGCCGGATCCAGGGACGGCTTCTTGAGGAGAGGCCTCACCACCGCCTCTTTCAAGGCGGCGGGGAAGTGACCCTCACTCAACGAAGCGTTGATAACACCCTGGAGCCAGCCTCGTGTAACCTCCCGGGAGGCCAGTACCAACCAGGAGGGACACGGGTCCAGTAAACATGTGGCCGCACTAAGTCTCCCCAAAATCCTGTCCACATCATCGGGAGTCACAGCATCAAACTCCTCCCAGGTAACATTCTCAAGACTATTCCTCGTCACCCTGCCCTGATCTACCCAGTCAGAGTCCAAATCCCCCCGGATCTGAGCGATTTTGTCATACAGGTATTGTCCGAAATCCTCCGCCCTGCCTTCCAAGGCATTGTAGGTAGTCAGTTTGTGAAATTTTGCTGCACCCACTGATCAAGTGGTCGACTGTCTCATCTTTCTCATTGCAGAAGCGGCATTTGCTGTTGGTGGTAACATGTTGAATTTTTGCCTTCATGCAGTTTGTGGCTAGGGCTTGTTCTTGAGCTGCCAAAATAAAGCTTTCTGTTTCTTTTTTCAGTACTCCTGATCTTAACCTTGATAGTACAGTGGTCTACGCACCCTGTTATTAACACAGCTGCCTGCAATTTACTGCTGGTTCGAATCTCTCCAAGGCTCAAGGTTGACTCAGCCTTCCATCCTTTCTAAGGTAGGAAATGAGGACCCAGTTTGTGGGGACAATAAGCTGATTTTGTATAAATATACAAAAGTATGAAGGCTATTGCTTAACGCATTGTAAGCCGCCCTGAGTCTCCAGAGAAGGGTGGCATATAAATCAAATAATAAAAAAAAACCCAGTTCCAAGTTAGTTTCTGGTCAGCTTTGCCTTCAATATTGGCCATGCAGAGCTTTGTGTTTCCAATTTTCAGCTCGCTGCTCAATTACTTCTTTCTTATATTCTGCTTTTGTTTTAGTTGTCTTTAAAAGGCCTCCTTTATTTACTTCCTTAATCATTGGTTCTTCACTTTTCTGTATGTAATCATTCAAGCTGCATTTTTCTTCTTCCACAGTCTGCTTTACTTGTAGGAGTCCTCGACCACCCTCTGCTCTTGGTAAATATAATCGGTCAACATCACTTTTAGGGTGCAAGGCATGATTCATTGTCATAAGCTTCCTTGTTTTTCTGTCCAAATTGTCTAACTCCATCTGGGTTCAGTCAATTATTCCTGCAGAGTATCTAATCACAGGTATAGCCCAGGTATTTATGGCTTTTATGATGTTTCCTCCACTCAATTTGGACATTAATATCTTACGAATTCGCCGAATGTACTTGGCTGAAGTTAATTCCTTGACTTTATTATGCATTAAGTCAGAGGCTTCTAAAATCCCCAAGTACTTGTAGCCTTCTTCTGATTTTACTGCCTTTATCATTTCTTCATTCTCTAGTTCTATTCCATCCTCTTCTATGATCTTGCCTGCTTTGGTTGTTCTTGTTGCACATTTGTCAATTCCAAACTGCATACCAATGTCTTGGCTGAATTCTTTTGTGTTTTCAATTAATAAATTCAGTTCAGCTTTTGTTTTACCAAACAGCTTCGAATCATCCATGTACATCAAATGCCAGATTTTCAGTCCTTTCTTTGCAAGTTCGTATCCACAGTTCATCTTCTTCAAAATGATTGTCAGTGGTAGCATTCAGAGTATAAAAAGTAGGGGTGAAAGGGAATCGCCCTGGAAAATGACTCGTTTAATTTCAACTTCACCCAGTTCTTCTTCATTAGCCATAATAATAATAATAATAATAATAATAATAATAATAATAATAGTTAATCTTTAGTGAGATTCACAGCCTTTGAGGCTGGTTAATAGCTCAGCAGCTCGAGTCCTAACCAAGGACCTAGGAACCGTTAAGGTATCATCGGAGGATGTAAGCTGTTCCGAGTAAGGTGTTTTTTTGTAGAGTCAAAATGTTCAAGTCCGGCAAATTTAAAATTTCTAAATAGCGGGGTAGCCCTTTGGGTATTGCTCCAAGGGCTCCAATTACAATCGGGACAACACACGATTTCTTTTTCCACAGTCGCTCAACTTCAATTTGCAAGTCCCGGTACTTTGTGATTTTTTCTTGCTGCTTATCTTCAATCCATGCATCACCAGGTATTGCAATGTCAATGAACTATACTTTTTTCTTTTCAACTATTGTTATGTCAGGTGTGTTGTGGATCAAGTGCCTGTCAGTCTGAATCCTAAAGTCCCACAAGATCTTGAGTTTCTTTTATTCTTTTATTTATTTCATTATATTATTGTTGTTGTTGTTGTTTACTTTGGCAAACTCTGTTCTCATGAAATCAGCATGAACAATCATGCTTGGCATTGGAAAGCATGGACAATATGTACAATGCGAAGAGGTTTGTCTCATATATGAAAAACACATGGGGTCCTTTATGATTAGAGAAAATGAATGTCCCTGTTGTTATCTTTGTTTTCATAATAATAATTTGTTTCCTCAACTGAGATCTTAGATCAGGTTCAAGTTCAGCTATAGCTATCCTCAGTATTGTAGATCAGAGATACCAATGATATCTACTCCAGCAAAGATATCAAATACAGATGGTCCTCACTTAGCGACCACAGTTGGAAGCAGAAAATAGTCCTTATGCAAAGTGGCTGCTAAGTGAAACTGCAACTGTGCTTATGATCTTACTTCAGCTTTCCTTTGCTTTGCAGACCTACAAAGATTTAAATGCAAGGACTGGTCATAAAGTTAGGTTTTCATCACCACCGTAACTGCAAATTATCACTAATCAAGGCTGTCACTAAATGAGGAATACCTGTATAGACACAGACACAAACAGGTATACAGGTGTGGATGTGGGTGTATTGTATGTATGTATACCCATTCATAGATAAATGCCTTTAGAGAGAGGGCCAGTTTTGAGCCAGGCTAAGATTCAATATTGGGATAAAACTCAAATATTAGAAATCCAAATCTTTGGTCAAGACAGAAGTGCCTCTTCCGTGCCAAGGTGCTGAGATGACAAACGGTATTTGACGTAGGTACAGAATTGTAAAAGGGGCAAACTGACCCTAAACAGATACATCCTGTTGTTTAATGTTTATTGCATCCCAAATGTCATGCATATCCCTGGATAAGGGATGCTGCTTCCTTATTGCCCTTGAGGCGTCTCCTAGCCTCTTATCTCCTTTTGTTATGTCTTGAGCGCCGGAGCAGAGAACCTGAGTATGTGAGAAGAAGATTGTTATTTCCTTTCCCAGAGATAGATGAAAAGGCAGCTTCTACGTGTGAAATGCATCACTCTCTGTAATAATTTTGCCTTTAAACTGTATAAATACATGGCCAGAAGAAGCCATCGGCGTTCAGACCTTTTGGACTGTTTGAACCTTGCGCAATAAACTCTTTCCTGCATTGAAGAGCTTGGTCTAGTCGGTTTTTCCTATAACAGCTGGCGACTCCGCCGGGACTAGGTGAAAGGCGATATTTCGCTGAGGGCCGTTTCGACCCCTCGGGACCATCGGGAGGTCACTCCTGAACATTCTCCAGGCGCCGCGGAGATATGTCTCCGGGAGACAGCAGCGATACCCCTATGGGCCCGACGGTGCTCTGATCGAGTCCAAGAACCCTGCGGTGCAGGAAAGGTGGTCTGAACAAATTCCTGGCCAGGAATCTACGGAATGGGAGCGTTTTAAGTGAGTATATTGTAAAAGAATTGTACCCGCCTCATTTGAAGGCAGATGGAGGGAATTGATCACTCCCTCGGACTCGGGGTGTCTACCCTAATGAAGTCCATGTCAGGTTGTGTGGGTGGTTAAGCCGTCGCATTTCTCATTAGTGGCCGTGAGTTTCCGGGGCTACGAGTCGACGGCAGTGTGATAGAGTGGGTGGGGTTCAGAGCGTGCCAAATACTCCATTGGCATGCATGTTAAAAGGTTTTGACAAGTATTTTAGCAACCCTTCCTATTCGAAAGGATCAAAGGATCAATTAAAATTCTTCTGTAAACATGTGTGGCCACAAAGGGAGATGGGCTGACCCCCCCCCCAGGGATGGTTAAGGGAAGAAAGAGTGGATAAGTTGTGGGGGGGGTGACTGTAGTGAATCAGGATAAATATCCTGATCAATTTTAATATATTGATCAATGGGTGAGAGCCCTGTTGAAAAAGCTGAGGATTTATTGCAATGTTGGGCTGAGACAGTCGGGTTATGTGTATCTGAGCAGGCAGGAAAAGTAAGGGGGCTGCTAGAGGGAGCGGAGGAGGAAATCAGAGGCATATGAGTGATCCTGGCATGAAGTCAAAAGTCAAGGGGAGTCATTCGCCTAGAGGTAGCAGTCAGAGTGAGGAGGAGGGGGATGATGAGGATGGTGATGATTTGGAGGCTGTGGGGGCTGTAGGTGGAGAAGAAAGAGCAGGAGGCACGGATGAATAAAAAGGCTGGTTTGTTGGCAGGGGCACTGCGAAGTGGGATGCAAGGGGTTTTTTCTCCCCCCTTCCTTTGGAGGGGAGAACGAGGACAGAGGAGAGGTTTGAGTAGAAGGTTGGACAGACAAGTTCAGGTTGGGGTTTTGGTAGATTTGGAGAGGGCGCAGGGCAGCAGAAAGTGGAAAGTATTGGATTGGCAGACATGACTTGGTCAGATTGAGGGGGACCAGGCTTGGAAGAATCCCCGCCTGAGCCATTAGTTACAATGAAAATAGGGGGTCAGTACAGAACGTTTTTGGTAAATATGGGAGCAGGAAGATCAGTTGTAAATGAGCAGATTGCAGCCCCTGGATCACGTAAAATCCAGGTTCAGGGGGTATCAGGACAGATTATGGGACGGCAGATCCTAAAGCCTGTGATGTGTGATTTTAAAGGAGCTGAAATCCAGCATGAATTTTTGTACATCCCTGAGTGCCCTATTCCGTTGCTAGGCAGGGATCTGCTGAGCAAATTAGGGGCAACAATTTCTTTTGATGAAGGCAGTCAGAAAATGACTATAAGGCATTCCCTGGAGGAGATTTGGAGGTTGATGATAGAGAGACAGTTTGAAGAGAGGGGAGGAGAAGTGGAGGTTGTTTGATGTGCGCTGAGGATAACCTGCCGGGTTTTGCAGCTCACCACCCTCCAGTGGTGGTGGAACTAAAACCTGGAGAGGCATCTGTGAGTATAAGGCAGCGTCCCGTTTCTTGGGAAGCTATTTGTGCTATTTATGAAAGCATTCAGAGATTTGGAAGCGGGGTTTTTGGTGCCTATTTAGTCCTCCTGGAATACTCCAATTATCCCAATTAAACAGTTAGATGGGTCTTACCGCCCAGGGCACGGTAACTCTACACCTGGCTGTGTTGAATCCATATATCCTGTTAAGTTTAATTCCACCCCGGGCTGAGTGGTTTTCTGTTATTGATTTAAGGGATGCATTCTTTACAATTCCCATTGACCCCGTAAGCCAGCCACTGTTTGCATTTTGAGTGGGAGAATCCTTATACAGGAATGAAAATGCAATATACTGGGACTTGGCTGCCTCGGGGATTTAAGACTTCCCCCACATTGTTTGGAATAGCGGTAGCTAGAGACTTACAGTATTATGTGCCTCAACAACCAGGAGACACAATACTGTAATATGTTGATGATGTTTGGCTCAACAGGACTGACAGAGGATTTATGTTGGGATAATACTAAGATGAATGCACGATAATGCTAGATTTGTTATTAGAGTGTGGTTATTGGGTATCAAGAAAGAAAGCTCAATTGGTGAAAAGGAAAGTTAGATATTTGGGATACGATATAAGGGTCGTCGAGTTTTAGGACCAGAGCGGAAAAGGGCGGTCCTAATGCTGGCAGGACCCCGAACAAAAAGACAACTGAGAAGTTTTTTTAGGATTAGCTGGCTTTTGCCATAATTGGATCCCTAACTTTGCTTTGATGGCAGCACTTTTGTATGCAGCCACCAAAGGAGCCAATGTGGAACCTCTTGAGTGGAAAGGGGGGGCCAAAAAAGCTGGCCCCACTGTTTAAAGGTGCTGGCTGCAAGTGCAGAATTGATTCAGAATTGTAATAAACTTACTTTTTCTTGCCCTATACTCATGCACTCCCCTCACGAGGAGCAGTCTGTGTTGAATATTAAGGGACATTTGTAGATTAGTGGGCAAAGGCTGACAAAATATCAGGCAATTAAGAGTGAGAATCCACGGGTGCGTCTGGTGGTGTCTAACCGATTAAATCCAGCAACTTTGTTGCCTACGGAGTCTGTTTCTGAGCATGATTGTTTACAGGTTTTGGAGGTTTATTCCACCCGACCATGTAAAGACGGTAAAATAAGGTAAATATATATGTTAGGTGGCCTGATTTAGGTCATAAAGGGAGGGTTTGGAATATGGAGATGGTACAAGAACTTAATAAGCAAATTGAGAGATTCCAACGATAGGTGATGGAACAAGTACCCCCTAGATTAGTAACTTAATGTCACTCATTTGAACCTGGGGACCAAGTGGAAGATGGAAGGGATTTTTTATTGGTATTATGACTTCTCCACTTGCTATTAAGATTGCAGAATCAAAATCATGGATCCATTGGACACGAGTCAAGGCAGTAGCTGACACCGGCTGGAAAGTGTCCGTGGACAAATAACATCCAACAAAACTGACATTTGAATGTGCTTAAAGAAAGCTTTTGTATTTTATATATAGGTTATCTTGATGTATATCTGCCGATGTAACCCGCTGTAAGCTAAAAAAAAGAGGATGGAGCACCTGCTCTCTTGAATTAGTCCAGAACTTGGATCCTGATGAAAGATTGAAGATCATTGCGGATTCACGTGGGAGGAAAATTGGGTGTGGGCACTTTGAGTAATTGGGGTAGTAGCTTTATTGATTATTGTGTTTTACAGATATAAGCAAAATTACTAGGACAACCCTTTTGATGCAAAAGAACAGAAAAGAGAATTTTCTTTCAATGTGTTGGTTTTGTAATTGTGGATGTGAGTGTTGTTGTTGCACTCACTGTATTGATTGTGTTTTATGTATAAGCTGTAAGGTAGAGTGTGACGTGAAAATTATAGAGGGAGTGTTAGTACATTATTTGGTAATAGATACTGAAGAGATCCCCTTGTAATCCTTAGCTGGTATGTTACCAAAATTACTAGGACAACCCAGGATACGAAAGGATTGTTCTAGTTATATTAAGCTGAATATACCCGAAATCCCTAGCTATGTAACAAATACCTTTGTCAAATTGGCAGAAGACATAGCCCACACTCTGAATGTATCAAATTGTTTTGTATGTGGAGGAACTAACATGGGAGAAAATGGCCATGGGAAGCCCAGGAATTAAATTATTCCAAAATATTAGAAATGGATCAGAAAGGTAACCTGTCATATAATAAGGGTAAGGATGGAGACTGGACTTTGACTACTAGTCTGGTAGGGAAAAAATTGTGGCAGGCTGTCATCAGGTATGAAACCTCATATGTATAGGAAAATGGGAAAGTAAGGTATGGTGGTCAAGAAGCGATGCCACAGAGGGAACTGATGAAATGGCTCTGTCTCTGTTTAAGGTAAATGGGTTATCCTTTTTAAAGGATCTAGATAATCAGGCCCTTGAATGGCTGGCTCCTGATGGACTATACTGGATATGTGGTAAAATGGCATATGGGGTTCTAGCGAAATCTTGGTGTGGAGCTTGTGTCCTGGGAATAATTGGACCAGGATTCTTTTCTCTTTCCCTTAAAACTCGACAGGTTTTAGGTGTCCCGGTTTATGAGGAGGTGGGAAACTTAAGACAAAGAAGACATGTAGACACATCTGCAATAGGAAAAGTTATTAAGGAAATAACAGACAAAATGGTTGAAATAGCTCATGTGCCAGTCCAGACTTGGAAAGGCCTTAATTTACAGCACATGTTTTCAGGATGGTGGCAAAGTTACCTGGCCTGCAGGCCATTTTTGGCCTGATGGGATTAATAGCTGCAGGGTGTATTTTTCTCCCATGTATTTTACCTCTGTTTGTTAAGACTATTTCTAAAAGTCTATCCTTGCTGGTGGAACGTAAGACAACTGCTCAGGTGATGGCTATGTGGGATTACAAACGGCTCCAGCAGGAAGAGGACCTATGGTGTGACTCATCTGGATAAACAGATGAGTCACAAAGGGGAGTATGAGCCAGGCTAAGATTCGATATTGGGATAAAACTCAAGTATTAGAAATCCAAATCTTTGGTCAAGACAGAAGTGCCTCTTCCGTGCCAAGGTGCTGAGATGACAAACGGTATTTGACGTAGGTACAGAATTGTAAAAGGGGCAAACTGACCCTAAACAGATACATCCTGTTGTTTAATGTTTATTGCATCCCAAATGTCATGCATATCCCTGGATAAGGGTGCTGCTTCCTTATTGCCCTTGAGGCGTCTCCTAGCCTCTTATCTCCTTTTGTTATGTCTTGAGCGCCGGAGCAGAGAACCTGAGTATGTGAGAAGAAGATTGTTATTTCCTTTCCCAGAGATAGATGAAGGGCAGCTTCTACGTGTGAAATGCATAACTCTCTGTAATAATTTTGCCTTTAAACTATATAAATACATGGCCAGAAGAAGCCATCGGCATTCAGAACTTTTGGACTGTTTGAACCTTGTGCAATAAACTCTTTCCTGCATTGAAGAGCTTGGCCTAGTTCGTTTTTCCTATAACAGTTTGGTCCAGTTGTTAAGGCTTTAGGCAAGAATCCAGAAGTCTTAATTCTAGTCCTGCCTTAGACATGAAAGCCAGCTGGGTGACTTTGGACCATTCGATCTCTCAGCCCAATTCATCTCTCAGGATTGTTATTGTGGAGGAACTGGAGAAAGGAGAATTAATATATTCTTCACTGTGCACTATTTATAAAAATAATAAAGGTGTGATAAAAAAAAATGACCTACTGCATTCCTTTTGACTCCCAGCTGCTCAGACATCTGTCTGCATAAAGTTCTTTTAGCCTGCCTTCCTATAACAGAATAACAGAGTTGGAAAGATTCTTGGAGGTCTTCTAATCCAAGTCCTTGCTCAAGGCAGGAGACCCTATATCATTCTGGACAAATGGTTGTCCAGTCTCTTCTTGAAAACCTCCAGTGATGGAGTACCCAACTTCTGGAGACAAACTATTCCAGTGATTAACTGTTCTCACCATCAGGAAATGTCTTCTTAGTTCTACATTGGTTTTCTCCTTAATAATCTTCCATCTGTTACTTCTTGTCCTGTTCTCAGATACTTTAGAAAATAGGTCAACTTCCTCTTTTCTGTCACAGCCTGTCAAGTATTGTAAGACTGATATCATGTCACTCCTGCTCCTTGTCTTCATTAAGGTAAACATACCTAGTTCCTGCAACCGTTTAATCTCCAGACCCCTAATCATCTTTGTTGCTCTTCTCTAAACTCTTTCTGGAGTCTCAATGTCTTTTTGTACCATGATGACCAAAACTAGATGCAATATTGCAAGTTTGCTGTTACCAGAACAATATAACATGATACTATAACTTCAAGTGATCTTGATGCTGTCCCTCTGTTGATGCAGCCTAGGACTCCATTAGCCTTTTTGGCATCTGCAGCATATTGCTGACTCATACTTAAGTGATTGTTACTTTCCCACCGAAATGGTACCTATTTATCTACTCACATTTGTATGCTATTGAACTGCTAGGTGGGCAGGAGCTGGGGCAAGTAATAAGAGATCAGCCCATTACACAGTTCTCAGGTCTCAAAACCAGGCTGTCAAGTTTTCCAGCTGACAAGTTCAATGTCTTTAACCTGAACCATTGTGCCCCCTTCATTATAAATCATCATTATTACTTAGTACAAAGTTTTTTTTCATTTACTAAGATTCCTTGTTATTATTTGATACAAAGATAGACAGGTTGAGGGCTAGATGCAAGTATAAAAGCTCTTTTTTTAAATGTCCCCAACCCACTTCCTCCCAGAAATTTCATCTTGGATGAGTGGTGACAAATTCCCAAAAAATAAAATACAATTTCTCCATGGTATTTGTCATAAAACAAGAATGGTATATAAATCACAGTAACACACTTCAAAAACAATGCACAATCACTGACATTCCAATGCTAACAATTGTGTGATGTCATTACATTATCATTCTGTCCACTCTGGCTCTAAGCTGATCAGAAGAGAAATAAGAGCACTCCTGGCCTTCTTTTGATTTAATATCCTAAGGGAGGGAGCCCTGGCACTGAAAACAGATTCTAAAGATGAGATCATACCTTAGGCTGACTATCATCTGTTGACGGAAGTAGAATAAACACAGGACAGAAAAAAAAATAACCAAGATAAGTAAACTTTGAGACTACATGTAAACTTATACATAAACTGTGCAACTTCTAATGGGATTTAGGGAGGTAAGTATCTGAAGCAGTTAGCTCAAATAGGTTAATGCTCAATATCTCTCTTCAGTTAATCAACTTGATATATATTTCTTATTTTCTAGTGGAAGTACAGTTTGTAAACCTGCAGTCCCAACTTTAATCAATCCTTCAAGCTTCAAAATAGTCTAAATATTTGGACAAAACAATTTGCAAATTAACTGCAAGTTATTCTTTTTGATGGTGATTTTGACATAATATAGCGTTTATCTTTCAGCTTCTGTTCAAAAGGGTTTTTTAAAAAAGCCTTACCGTTAAATGTACAATCTCTTTTCATGTACATAAAGTTCTCTTGGATTTATCCAGTTGAGCTGAAATGGCCGGAGAATGCTTGGAGCAAAACACTGCACAAAGAAATCTGAGGAGGCAGGAAATAAAATAACTGAAATGGATCCATGTGACATGGACTGTTAAAAATAAAACTGATGAACTCAGCAGCATGATTCACTTTATGGAACACTGTCCTTTCATGGCATTTCTCTCCACTACTGCTAGAGTGATATTTAACAGAGTAGCTGTTGAACAGGTGATTCATATCTTAATAGAGGACAATATTACCAGTAAAGGGCAATGGTATTTTCTTTGCTGTATTATAGAGAAAGTTTTGCATTCCTTCTTCCTTTTATTTTTCACTACAAATATTTTTCCTCAGCCTTTTCCATACATAGCAGCTAGATCACAAATCTTTATTCAGTACAAAATATTAGCTTTCTTGTCTGAAGACATAAAAGTTTAAACTATTTTTATGAATCTTACTGACATTAACAGTTAAGTAATAACCCAAGTCCAAATCATAGTTTAGATGCTTGAAAGTAGATATGGGTTGGTTGTTCCTTTCTTCCATCTTAGTAGCAGCTTTTCATTCCATTTTCTAATGAGCTATACTCTGGATTTATAGAAACGCATCAGGCCTGAATTTTTTTTTTTATTGAAGAGTTTTACAATTACATTTTCACCCCTTTCCCCCCCCCCTCCACCCACCCCAAACTTCCCAACCTCCCTAACCCACCCTAACCCTCCCCTCCCCCCAGACTTCCGCACAATATACTCATATCAAGTAAAAAAAAAAGAAAAAAAACCCCTCCTTTGTATAAAACTTATATAAAACTTGAACCCCTCCCTCCCGCTTATAAATTTTCATCTTCATTACATTAAAATATTTCTATCTTAATATAACATTTTCAAATAAAAGCTATTTGATACTTCCTTGTTTGATATTTGTTCTGAACATAATCTATCCACTTTTTCCATTCCCATTCATAAGTCTCTTGTGAACAATCTTTTAAATATGCTGAAATCTTCGCCATCTCTGCAAAACTGGCCATCTTCAAAGTCCATTCCTCGATCGTGGGCAAAGCTTCATTTTTCCAGTATTTACCTATCAACAATCTTGCTGCTGTTATCATGTACAATATCAATTTTGTTTCACCCAATGTGAAACCCTTAACTATACCCAATAAAAACAATTGTGGAGAAAATTGAATTTTTTTCTTCAAAACATTCTGCATGACCCACCAAATTTTTATCCAAAAAGCCTTAACTTTCCCACAGGTCCACCAAACATGATAATATGTGGCATCTAAACAATCACATCTCCAACATTTTGGCTGAACATTAGGGTATATACACGACAATTTTTTGGGGTCTAAATGCCATCTATAAAACATTTTATAAAAATTTTCCCTCAAATTCTGCGATTGTGTAAATTTAACATTCTGAACCCAGATTTTTTCCCATGTTTCCAACATCACTGGTTCCCCAAAGTTTTGTGCCCACTTAATCATACAATCTTTAACCAGTTCAGTTTCTGAATCCCTTTCTAACAAAACATTATAAAGCCTTTTAATATGCATTGGACCTTTCTCCTTAATGTGTCTAACCAATTCTTCCTCATGCAACATAATACCAGTTTTTTGGTCCTCTTTCCATCTCAATTGTAGTTGATTATATAGGCCTGAATTTTGACTAAGGCACGGATCCTACTATTCTACTCCTTGCAAACTTCTTTTTAACCTCATTTTGAAGCATATCAACAGTAACCACAATTTGTTCGAAAAAATAAAGGATAAACCAGAAAAAGAGGCAAATCTAAAAGGGGTTCATATAAGGATAACAATATTTAATTGCTATGTTTATAACTTAGTTTTACCAAAAAAATTTAAAGAGCAAAACAAAGGAAAAGTTTACAAAAATGTATATTCTAAGAAAAATATCTACAATCAAACAGAATATGTACATTTATTTTTAAAAAAGCAATTCAATTTCCATATTTTTACATGAATATGAAAGACTGTGTTAAGTGGTACTGTTTGTAGATTAAAAGTTAAATGACAAATTGTGTTTTTTTAAATTATTAATCTAAATGAAATTGAAATTGATAAATAATATAAGAATGTTGTAAGTGGACCAGCAGATGTAGAATGGTCCAAATGTAAAAATAATTGGAAGTAACTGAAATGATAGGGAAAAAGAAAAATAACTATTAAAATGAAAATAAGGGTGAAAAGTTAATTAAATTGAAAAGATGTTAAGGTAAATATGAAATAAGTTGGAAATACAATGTTAAGAATTTTAATAATATGATGGAAATCTTTACAAATATATGATATAAAGAGAAGAAAAACGGGGATGCCTGGACACCATAGCAAAAGCACTGAACTGAAAATAAAAACAGCAAAAGAGAGAGACAGAAAAAGGAGTAGGGAGATTGAAGGAAGGGAGAAGAAGAGAGAGGAGCAGAAGAAAGGGAAGAGGAGAGGAAGACAGGAAAGGGAAATAAGAGTACGAGAGAAGGTTAAATAGCGGGGAGGAAAGGAGGAGGGAGAAAAAGGAAAGGGAAGTAGAGAAGGAATAGGAGAGGAGGGAAGATGAAGGTAAAAAGGATGAAAGAAGGGAAGGAAAGGAAGAGAAAGAGAAGAAAGATCGCTGTAAATCAAAAAAGATGAAATGGAGGAAAGGCATTCCCGAATATGTTTAAATATATCAAGATAAAGAATGAACTATTTTAAAAAATTAAAGGAGAATGGAAAATGATTAAGAATGGGAAAAATAGAATTTGAGGGGTGAAAGAAGATACTTATAGAAGTATCTTATTCTTATAGAAATAAGAAAAGAAAAATTAAAAGTTGATTAACCAGTCCGTTGACCACAGAGAGGGTCTCCTCAGGGTGCCATCAGCCAAGTTATGTCGGCTGGCGACACCCAGGGGGAGGGCCTTCTCTGTGGGAGCCCCAGCCCTGTGGAATGAACTGCCCCCGGAAATACGCAAGATCTCCGACCTCCGGGTGTTCCGCTGCGCATTGAAGACCTTGTTGTTCCGCCAGGCAGGGCTGTCAATATAATCATTTTAAATTGGGGCATTTTAATTTTTAGAGCTTTAAATCAGCCAATTCTATTTAATTATTTTAATTTTTAATTATTGTTGTGTCTTGTATTTTTAAACTGGCTGTACACCGCCCTGAGTCCTTCGGGAGAAGGGCGGTATAGAAATAAAATTATTATTATTATTATTATTATTATTATTATTATTATTATTATTATTATTATTATTAAATATGGAAAAAGAACACTTTGGCAGAAACGGTAACAAAGTAAAATATATTTGAATATGATAAATTGTATATGATATGATGTGATACAGTTAATGCTCTGTTTCAAAAAATATGCGGGTGTGTATTGGGGGGGAACCAATAAAACTTGTAAAAAAAATAATCTAAAGAATGGCTTTCTGAAATAAAGGACTGCTCTTTATAAGGAGGATACATGATCGCTACAGACATGGAGCACACAATATGAGAAAATAATGATAAATGAATAGACTTTGTTTAAATCCCTGTTTATAAATTAGTCAGTAGCAAATTGTGATTAAACCTGCCAATCCATTGTTAATTGTTTTCCCAGTTCTCCGTCACATCTCACCACTGTTCTGTGTTTCTTTCTAGCTATACAGTAATTGTATATAAGTAGTCCTTGACTTACAACAGTTCATTTACCGTTTGAAGTTATAACGTTCATTAACCGTTTGAAGTTATAACGTTCATTAACCGTTTGAAGTTATAACGTCATTGAAAAACATGACTCTTTTTCACACTTATGACCATTGCAGCATGCCCAAAGTCACGTGATCAAAATTTTGGCAGAATCAGAATCAATCTTTATTACAGTTACAGACCAGCCCAAGAATTAAATATTAAAATAAATATGTTCTCTAAAAATTATTGGAAAATAACTAAGCAAATTAGTAATATGAATCTTTAGGTGTTTTTTCCTTATTATCATTACAGCAGCACAAAATTTTGCTACTGCAAGAATGGTAGCTGGATTTGAATCCTGAAGGAGATGGTGCACATGGAAATTATCTGATCTCCCTAGAAATCTCTCCAACAGAGGGAGGATATACATTGATCTGATGTACCTGTAGAACTTGCAACGCAATAGGACATGTGAGATATCTTCAACTTCCCATTGCCACATGTACACATTCGCTCAACTATTGGGGTTTTATCATACCTGCCTTGCAGGAATGCTAAGGGGAGGATATTAGGTCTAGCTCTAAAAAACGCTATTCTGTTTTTAGGAAAAATCAGGTCTTCCAGACACCTTGCTGGTTCCCAAACACCCCATTTAATCTGATTTCTGCTGTAGAGAGATATCCTGTTAAATTCTAGCTGGAACTTCATGTCTCTTATTCTATTGATAACCACTTGCTTGGCTTGATCATAGGGATATTAAAAACAGTGGGGAAGGTCCATAGAAGGCCAACTTATGCTCTATCGCTTGTTTACAGGAAGAGGGGACGTTGTCTATCAGGACTAAAGGGGTCAAGCCCTCTGGGAAGAATGGAATTTTCAACCAGGCCCTTATCTGAATTTGGTATTCCTGCCTCAATTTTCAACTGGGCGTTTGATGTCCTGTTAGGTGCAGTGAAAATGGATCGCAGGAATTTTGTTTGGTTTCTAAAGATTCTTTCTTCAAAAAAAAATCTTGCTTGTTCCCCATAGAGAATTTGTCTCAGTTTTTTAGCCTCAACTTGTTTTAAGGCTATGGGGACTAATTGTCCTCCACCCATGTAAAAAAAGTGTTTGATAGCATTTGAAGAGCTAACAGTTGATTGCATCATGTGGTTCCAAATACCTTTCTTATGGAAAACCACCCCAAAGCACTTGAATGTATTTATCCCTGATGTAGTCCTCTTTGTACACTTATTGAGCCAGATAAAGTCCCTTATGGGTTACACCTTACTTTGAAGGTGGAGTTAGAATATAGTTTTTGTATGAGATAGGAGAGGTATTTATCAATAGTAGTATTTTTTAGTTTATTCCAGAGGGTACTTCTGGATAGCGAATCAAACACTTGTTTAAAGTCAAGGAAGGCCAGAAAAAGAAAAGATTTCTTTTTTGTACAAGGTGGTGAAGTACCAAATATGATCAACTGTTGATCTCCCTTCCCTAAATCCAGCTTGTTTGTCTTTAATTATGGCCTCTGAGATTATCCAATCTTGAAGTTTGTGGTTTAGGTGTTCAGCATACAACTTGCTAACAACATTCTAATGGGCCTGTAGTTTCATGGATTGTTTTTACTGCTTGGCAACTGGTTCATATTTATGATGGTTGCTGGGTCCTTGGGTCATGTCACCTTTTGCGACGCTCTGACAAGCAAAGTCAATGGGGAAGTGAGATTCACTTAACAACTGTGGCAAGAAAAGAAGTAAAATGGACCAAAGCTCACTTAATAACTGTCTCACTTAGCAACATAAATTTGGGCTGAATTATGGTCATAAATCAAGGACTACCTGCATATCACTCACCAGCCTGTTTTCATGGGCAAAAGTGGCAACAGAAAGTAACATCACAAGAAAACAAAATGGAAACAGGGATACCTTTCCATTCTTGTTTCCATTCTTTTTTTTTAAGTAATATATAGTATATGTTAAATTCCAATATAAACTCGAGCACACAAATTTGAAATATAGAATTATTCTTCCATTAATAAAATTGTATTCCAGAAATAGCTTTCCTAGTTTTGACTTTCACAGCCTAATAGCCTATTGTTTTCCTCCAGTCATATTGGAGAATGACTTAAAGACTGGGAGAAGGGATAATTTAAACCTTAGCAGTCCACCCTTTCCCAAGAGTAATCATATAATTATGAGGAGTTATTGCTACTAAAACTGAAGCTCATGACAAACTATAATTAATATTGCTGGGGAGCTCTTAGTGCTTCTCCCTTTCGTCCAGTATTTAAAAAATAGCAAAAAAAAAAAAAGCGTTTTAGGACCTCCTGCCCAAAACTCAGGAATTAACATTGTGTCTCTCTTGAAATTCAAGGATAGTTCTGTGCTACCTTGCATGTACTTATAGTTTAACTGTAACATTTGATTTTTAAATCAGTGAGACCAGTTCTCTAGATATCAAAAGGAGTTTACTGGGAAATATTTATGTAGTCAAAAATAAGATAAGGCAACAAGCACACAAATTCAAATTGAATTTTAATGGGTCTATGGCAAAGGTGCAGGATATCTGAAGAACCATTTTTTCCCAATGGGACTGACCCACCCTACTTGTGCTGGCAGAAGGGGCCTCTGTGGATCTCATCAGCCAAGGAATTTTAGATGGAGAGATCCAGGATATTCCAGCCTTTGGAATATCTTGCTGCAGGTGGTAAGATTCCCCTCCCTCCCCCCCCCCCCCCCACAACCTCTCCTTTAGCCTTCAGGAAAAATCTTGAAAACTTGGCTATGTTAGCTGGCATGGAGTTCTGAAGGAGAAGCTGTTGGGCTGGAAGTGGTTGGTGCATTAAGACAGAAAGCACATCTTAATGTTGTGCTTGTCCACCCCTTTTTTTGTAATTTTAATGTTTTTATACTTATAATTGTCTAGCTATGTATATATTTTATCATGCTGTAAGCCACTCAGTCATTTTGAACCGTGAAATGGGTGGCAAATAAATTAATAAAAAAACAATGTTATTTAATATCACTGTATTAACTAGATCTATAGGATCTTGAGACTTCAAGACAGTTTTGGAGTTCATTGCAGAAAGAAGGCTGGGGATAACTCATATGGAACAGCTTATCCTTTCAGCATGACGTCAATTTACCAGATGGGTTAGTATGTTAGTGACTTGCCAAAAACCATGGCAGCCCTTGCCCTTCCTCCTGAAGTTTGGCAGACCGCTACTCTCTTGGTCTTTTGCAAAGCACTGAAAGCACTGGCTTTTCACACAAGTGCTGGGATAAGACGAGGTGACTGAAGCTTGACTTAGCATCAGGTTTTTCTTTAATGTGTTAGGTTATCATTTTACTATGGTTTTTGTGTTGCTTTAATTTTAAATTGGAAGCTGCTAAAGTTTGTTATAAGATGGGCAGCTATATAAATGTTTCAAATAAATAAGAGTTTTTCAGCCAGGAGTTGAACGGGAAAAGAACAGCCATATTAGTACTATGAGACCACAGGATGTCAACACTCTGCACTGCCTGGTAGGCTATCATAGCTAGTCTTTCCTGTTGTATCATGTCCAGAAGATAATGCTGCGAGATTTTTGGCATCTCAGTTCTTGTCTTCTAATGTCCCACAGAATTCCATCTTGTTCTGATCATCACTCAATCTTACAATAACCACTTCAGTTCTTAGCATGGGGCAGGGAAATGTGTTGTGGCTGTTGCACAGTGATGATGCAGGGATATTACCATTTAGGATAAAACTGGGGGTTGTGCCCCCAACAACCAAACGATGTGTTTTATGGTTGGTATTTCAAGCATTGAGCATTGAATAGTGTATTCTTGGATTAGGTGCAAAAAACAATATCCCAAGCACCTTGTGTGTTTAACACAGACTGGCACCGCTTTACAGGATGTTCAGAGAAGAAACACCCCCTCCCCAAACACATTAGAAACTAATCATTTCATCCAATTGGTTTCACATCCAATGCTTTTATTAGTTCGTGGATTATTTTAAGATTTATCCCAAGAGTCAATGTTGGAAATGTACTACTAATGCCATAAAATAAAAATCCCACATTTCTTTGTTTTTGATATAGTATGATATTATTTGTGCCAAGAGATGGCTTCTGGTGGAGCCTACATAAAAATGATGGTACATTTTTGATGGTACTGAATTTAGGGTTCATTCTGTACAAAAAGATGCAATCCATCGTTTCCCATGGAATCTGCAAAAAAAAAAAAAAATCACATGAAATAAAGTTCTATGTCAGATCTCCTGAAGAGAACTTTTACTGGTTTCCACAAATGATGCGCACTTCCCAATTAAGTCAGCTGCTACCGCTTTCCAAGATCTGTTGGATCAAGTTGCAGAAGGCTCATTTTAGGAAATGTGCATGTTCAATGTTCTGAGCTGCACCAAGGGTATCCAAAAAGAATCCGCTTTTTGGATTTCCTTTTTTAATTCACCGTTATTTAAGAATGCTCATGGCCCATCGGCCTCTCTCTCTTTTTTTTTTCTTGTGAATTCATCTCCGTGGGCTGGCTAGTTACCCCGTCGAAGGTGCGCAAACACCAAGAAAAAAGCTGCAACCTCCTCACGTTCAGTGGCTCGCTGAGCAAAGTGATGGATCTCCGCCGGTTATACTTCCCACCCTAGAAACAAGTAAAGAAACGGCTCGTTCGTTACGCATCTCGCGCGTCTTACATGGGATCTTTCTTGCGCTCCCGCTGCAGGTAAGCCCGGGAAACCTCCCCTCCACTTCTCTCTCTCTCTCTCTCTCAAGGCCCCTTCTGTCCCTAGACTTATTTACGTACAGGCGGACCGGAAGCTGCGCCAAATGGCTGGCTGAACCGCGCCTGCGCGCTGTAGCTTTTCGCACCCGGCTTCGCCTTGCGTAGAGGGAGAGGCGCCTGTGCGCGCCTTGGGCCCAAGAAGGATTTTGGGACCGTGTAGGCCGGCTCTTTAGCCGGCCGCAACAGCAGGTACTGGGAGTTGGTGGTAGAACAGTTGTTCGCGCCTGATTCGAGAGGCCGGCCTTGCCTAAGAGACTGCGGCCGCTGGGCTGCGTTTGGCCCAGGGCTGTGAGCAGGCCAGGGAGGAGGCAAAAGGAGGGCTGGGAGTGTGCGCGGCCTTTTGGTTGGGGGCGCCCGCAGGCTGAGCCTGGCGTCCCCCAAGGAGGCCTCTCGAGAGGGCTGCTGCTGCTGCTTACTCGCGGGACGTTGAGGGGGTGACTTGCTGCGCTGGAAGGTGGGGAGGGGGGGTTACTCGGAAGGCATGAAGTAGCTGGACACGGCCTACCTTCGCCTTCCAGGGTTTAGAAGGAAAGTTTGTCTTGGCATTTCCTACCTGGGATGGTTTGATAGCGCCAGGGACTTTATTTGGCACCTGTGGAAGATTTGGGTACCCTTTGCCCATTATAAGAAGCTTTTTTGATAACTGAAGAGAACTTTCACACCAGTCTTATTTCTTGTGGGGGGACGGGGACAACCCCTGTAAATTGCCCTCCACCTCCTTGTGCAAACGAAGCGAGTCTTGCCCAAATATTTAAGAGTGTGCAGATCTTTATTTTTCTGTTAGCTATTATCATTAGACCCAGGGTATAGTCGTTCCAGATGGGACAATTAACCAAAACGTTTTTCTGGGAGATAAGAGTGTTGTAAGTAGTATATCCTCTTGACTTGCGCATAACTTCAGGGATTTCTGAGATGCTGCAAATAACCATTCTTGTGAGGTTCAGGGGTCAGTCAGTGAAATTCCATGCACACGGAATTTCATATCCTCCTTTCACCTCCCTCTTTCTTCCTGATACCTAGTTTCCTTCTTTCTAGCTGCTGATTTTGGATTCTTCCAGAATCAGAACTATATGATCGCTTCGCCAACCAATTAAAAAGGATTGATGTCATGTATAGAGAAATGTTAGATCTAGTGATATTAAAGTTGCATTATAATCATAGATGAGTATTTTGCCCAGTTGCACCCATTCTGTTACAAAGTGAATTATCACTATGAGACTGATTGATATATTTTTGATTTTTTTCTGTTCTGGAATTTTTCTGTTTCTGACACAATTTTCCTTTAATTAAAGGAGTTTTTTCCTTTAATTGTTTGCAATAATATATGTACATATTTTTCTCTTAGTTTGTTATATGCCTTGCTTTCCTGAATTGTTTTTTCTTATACTACGTTGTTATAAAACTGAGAAGAAGTTGAATCTGTTAGAGTATGTTACTATCTCACCAGATTTAAGCTGATCCCAACTACCTTCTTTCTGCCTGCCTCACCATGTCTTATTGTCATTTCAACACGAAGGCTTATTATCCATTTCTATCTTAGTGTCTGGATTTATATATGTCAGTGTCTTTGATTTTGTTTACAGTTTGATTACAGTATGTTTATTAAAATACAAAATGCCCCCAGAATTGACCATGCCCATTCCAATAACATATTGTCATTATTATTCACAGCACATGGAATCATTTTCTTAAGAAATTGTGATCTGTGCCACACAAAAAAAACCCTAAACCTGTACTAATTCTAATCCTGTACTGTTTCCAAGTGAAATTCAAAATACTGGTATTTATAAAATCCTAAACAGTTTGTGTTCAATCTACAAGAGATACATCTCTTTTGGTACTTACCTACTTAGACCTTAAATTCTTCATCCAAGCTTCTTATCCTGACAAATCAGAAGTACTCTGTTCCCTGGTATTGTTTCATTTAATGAATGTTCTCCCCGAGAGAATCACTTAAAATCTTTGTGTGGTACTTTGGTACCATACATTTTTCCAGTCATTCTAATAACTTTTAACACTTCTAGATTGTTTTATTGCTTCATTTTAAAAATGTAGAATGGGAAATCAGTTTATTTTAAAACATGGATTTTAAAATTATGTTAAGTTGTGATACGTTTATACGTGTAAGCTGACATTTACATATACCAAGCATACATCAATCGAATCTTTGTACCTGCTTATCTTTCTCTGGCCACATGTTCATTCTCTGCATGTTCCTCAGGAACCAAATGTGGCCCTTGAGCCAGGCAAGGTTGCAGATGAGTTGTTTATCCAAATAAAGTTGGAACCGCCTGATAAATTACTGTGCTTGCTTATATTAAACATATGAGAACAACTTTGACCCAGTTAGTGGATAAAAATGCAAAGATAATTTATTTATTACATGCATGCTAAAATACTTCAAGCTCAGAGAAATATGGAATATTTTCTTTTAAAACTACAATTCTTACATTTTCTTTGATAATGATAATAGGATATACTGATCCCTGCCCTTATGTTCAACATAGATATGCCTATAAAATGCTACTTGGGGATAAGGAATAGATAAGAGATAGAATATCTAAAATATTCCCCGGGGATGGAAAAGATAAACTACTATATGTTCATGTTCTTACAGTAAATGCAGTAACTGGTCATGTAGTTTTGAAAAATATTTCAAATATTTATATTGGAATCAATTTCCATTTCAATATTGTACAAACATTACATATATATAAAGCTGAAGTATTTGTCAAAGTGCGTGTGCTATTTATTTTAGGAGCATTGCCAATGAGACATTGAAGGAATTCTTCAGATTGCTGTTTTTAATTCCTGCAATATGTTTTGGGTTTAACTAAATGTTTTATTCCATCTCTAGCTGTAACTTTCTTTTTTTATATATCAATCTGTCTAATTCACAGTGAAATCTATTGTAATTGATTAAATAGGTGTGATATTATTTAAGGACTTCCTCTGAACTCATTACTTGAAGATACCATATTTTTCCCCCTCAACTGATATGGTTTATGTTTCTGGAATGGTAGCTCGGGGAAGGTTGTTTCTGTTTTCTTTACTGTTCTTGGTCATTCTATTAAGTACTTTGATTCTGAAATGGTCTATGTCTCCCCCCTCCACTGGAATTATTCCAAAACACACACCATGCTTGTATAAGAATATCTAAGTGGAACTTCCTAATGAGTAAATTGCAAATGTTTTTCTGGAAGCTTCTAAAAACTTTTTAGAAGATTTGTTAAAGAGTTCTTAATTATCTGTTTTGTCTTACGGTATTACTATGTAAGTACCCTGTTCTGGTAAATTTTGTTTTAAAGCAAGGTGTGCAACTTTTGTCAGCTTGAGTATTGCTTCAGGTTTTATATCATAGTGTTGAACTCCAGCAATAGGCAGAATAGATTTTGTTTTGGAGAGTTTGGAGTGAAATTGATGCTATAAGCCCCAGCAACATCTCTCCTAGTTGTACTTGTCTACTGTGAGAAATTTCATGAACAATTCAATGAATGTTGTATAGACTGAACATTTTTGCTAGTTTAATTAATAAAGTTTATTTCAAAATAAAGATAATACAATAGAAAACTTCATTTGTATTTATAGGACACCTCAGATAATGTTTAACAAAGGTTGGTTATATTTACCTTATTTTGGCAATGCACTTCTGTAGTTAGAAGATTAACTCACATGGCCTCAGTTTATCCTGTGCTTGACGAATTTTGGACTATTTTCCACATATTATTTACATGATTATTAATAGAAAACCTGTGTGGCATAGTGATTTAGCGTTGTAGAGAATTCAAGGGTACACTCTCATGGACACTGCATATGTGTTACTTCATAGGAGGGATGTTGTAAAGATTAAAATGAGAAATTCTCAAGTAAGCTAGCTCAGGCCCATGGAGGAAAGATAGGACACAAATTTAATAAATAAGTAAATGATCTTGCTTATCAAATGTGTGCATCCTTCGCTATGTTTTATAAATTTTGAATTTATCAAAGCACCAAGAATTGTGGAGTTCTTGCACAGGGAACGTAGTCAAAAAAATAAATGCAATAATAGATATATATATACTAGGATTGTTAAAGGTATGGTTTATCAGTGTTGGAAAAAGCCTTTTCATTTTTTTCTCTCTTTTGGGCAGAAGGATGAATAAGAGGATTTTCAATCAAGTTGGCACACACTTTTGGAATTTTTCTGTTTCTGACACAATTTTCCATTTTTTTCTTTTAATTATTTGCAATAATATATGTACATATTTTTCTCTTAGTTTGTTATATGCGTTGCTTTCCTGAATTGTTTTTTTCTTATACTACATTGTTATAAACCTGAGAAGAAGTTGAATCTGTTAGTGTGAGTACGTTACTATCTCACCAGATTTAAGCTGATCTCAACTATCTTCTTTCTGCCTGCCTCACCATGTTTTATTGTCATTTCAACACGATGGCTGATTGTCCATTTCTATTTTAGTGTCTGGATTTATATATGTCAATGTCTTTGATTTTGTTTACAACAGTTTGATTATAGTATGTTTATTAAAATATAAAATGCCCCCAGAATTGACCATTCCCATTCCAATAACATATTGTCATTATTCTCCACAGCACATGGAATCATTTTCTTAAGAAATTGTGATCTGTGCCATACCCAAAAAACCCTCCTTGCTTAATTGAGTCAGTTTTGCCTTTGAGAGAAATTCATAGATACACAAATGCATTTTTTAAAACTTGGATAGGAGTCACCTCTGTCTATGGAAAAGCAATAAGAGGAAGAGGAATAATAAAAGGGGGAGAACTGATGTGCCTCTCAGACCGCTCGCAAAACCTGGGCACTTCACAAACCACGCTGCAAACGTTTGGCGTCAAACAGGATTCCGGTTTATTCGTTCACCAGGTTTGCTGCTGACAAATGCTGAGTTCAAATGACGATAACACAAAGTCGGCGTTGGGATGTATCTCACCCAACGCCGTTTAAATAGCAGCGCCTCAGCAATTAACCAATCACCTCTTATTTCCGGGCATACAGCCTCGCATCTGCACAGACTGTTCCATCATCCGGCCATTCGACTGTAACCGCCCCTATCGCGGCCGCAGGGTGACCGTCCGCCTACCAGGTATTAAACACCCCCCTCCACCATGTGTATACGGATTACGCCCCTCCCCCATGCAGCCCGCAATCGTAGGTTCAGGAAGCGTCTGGATTTGCTTGTTGCTTTGCACTTTCCCCCGGTGTGGCGAGCGGGGGTCGGCTCGACAGCGCCTAATTAATGAATGTTTATAGAACTGGATGACAAGTCAGGTATTCAAATACAGGTTTATAGAGGAGACTGACAAATTTGTAGATGAATTCAGATAAAAGCTGGCATTTAATGCAAAAATATTTGGCTTTTGGTAGGAGAAACTGGGTTCTTGATTGCACGTTGTAAGCTTGCACAGGTATTGGGAGTACATTGTTTAATATAATGCTAGAGAGAAAGGAAACAAATTTAGACTTCTATCAATCATGAACATATGAATGAGAAAGTACCTGTGTGTAGAAATCAGATAGCAATAGCAGTTAGAAGTATATACCGCTTTATAGTGCTTTACAGCCGTCTCTAAGCTATTTACAGAGTCAGCATATTGTCTCCAACAATCTGGGTCATTTTACTGACTTTGGAAGGATGGAAGGCTGAGTCAACCTTGAGCAAGTGAGGATCAAACTGCTGACAGTCAGCAAAACTAGCCTGCAATACTGCATTCTAACCAATGTACCACCATGGCTCTTGTGCTTTGTAAAGAGAGAGTAATGGAAAACCAGTTCCTCAGACCATCATATGAACAGAATAGTAGCAAATTTCAAAACTAAATCTGGGTCTGGAATCTTCTGAATGAAAATCTAGACAAGCATCAGTTCTATTAAAAATATGTCTGTTTATGTTCTCTAATAATTCCCTTTTATTCCAGCAAATGTGATATAGTGTTATGAAACAAAATTTCATGAATATTATTAAGCATTTTCTAAAAATGAATTTCAATTTCTCTATTTGGTAATAGGTTTACATCAGACTAATTCGTAGCCCAAGTCAAGTATCTGTTAGATCTCACTCTAGAACCCTCTTCAGTTTATGTGGCTCCCAGCCTAAGTAAAGCTGAGTGGAAAATTAATATAGCAGATTTCTGATACCAGCTATCCATTTTATTTTTGCTTTATTAACCAGCAGAAGTGAAGTCATTTGAAAACAACAGGACCTCAACATATCCATTTATGTTGGATCATTTTTTTCTGTGCTCATATTTGTCATAGACAAATATTTCCAGTGCCATTTAGTCCCTATATTTAATCTTTCAATCTTCATCAATAATTGAGGAAGATAATAAATCATATTTTTTCTTCCACCTGAGAATTAAATATGATAGCTCATAAGCTGATTAAACATATATATTAATACATTTAGTTGGATGTAAGCATGCTAATAAGGAGCTCCCCAGTATCTTAAGCGTGGTTGGAAAAAGTGTATGGGATATTGATTACCCAGGTAGCTTACCTTGCCACATTAGTCTCAATGGGTATTGACTACCATTGGAAATGGTTTGGCATAGCAAATTATTTAATATTTGAAAGGGGTACTTTACAAAATGTTAGTATGAGGGAAGTGCGCGGTGGCGCAGTGATTAGAGTGCAGTACTGCAGGCGACTGACAGCCGGCTGCCTGCAATTTGGCAGATCGAATCTCAAGGTTGACTCAGCCTTCCATCCTTCCGAGGTGGGTAAAATGAGAACCCAGATTGTTGAAGGCAATATGCTGACTCTGTAAACCGCTTAGAGAGGGCTGCAAAAGCACTGTGAAGTGGTATATAAGTCTAAGTGCTATTGCTATATCTTGCTTAAGGCTGGTTACTTCAAAGGCTTTGCCATTTGCCTATCTTTATATTATTCATAGATAATTGTTTCGCTGATTTCAAAATAAAACACAGTAGAATAAATAAATTCAGTTTGAAAATTATAGTACACATTTTGCAAGGTCAAAAAAATTATATATGGGAAGGAAGCTTTTTGGATGTCTTTATTAATCAACTTTATTACATTTCAAAGAAGGATAAAATACAAAATAAAAGGAAAAATGGAGGGGATCAAAAGGGGGAAAAGTTAAAAGGGGGATTCAGTTATATAGTAACCTCTTACTCTTAAATTAAAACACAGACAATATAAAAATATTATTTAAACAATCAAAATAACAATTTTGTAATAAAATAACATCTATTTAAACTTAAAATAAACATAAAAGAAAAGAATATATAGTAAACATGTCTAATAATAAAAATACATATTCTCCAGCAGCGCGCCGAGAAAGGACGTTCAGGTAAAATAACGTCCGATATTTTTATCATCATGACAGAGCTAATCATTGAATGCTAAAATCAAAACTTCATTTCTATTTTTCTCAAACAAAAAGTCCAAGATTCTACATGATTGTAATTTACCCTATCTCACTAGGTCTTTGTTAATATCATTCCATACTTCATAGTTATTCTGGAGGAGGGGAAGGGAAGAGAGGAGAAGGAAGGAGAGAAAAGGAAAGCAACAAAAATGTTGTTAGGGGACTGGAGGCTAAAGCATATGATGAGCAGCTGCAGGAATTGGGTATGTCTAGTCTAAGGAAGAGAGGAACTAGGTGACATGATGGCTGTCTTCCAATACTTGAGCTGTCACAGAGAAAAAGGGGTCAACTTATCTAAAGCACCAGAGGGCAGGATAAGAAGCAATGAGTTGAAGCTTGTTAAAGAGAGAACCATTCTAGAACTAAGGAGAAATTTCCTGACAGTTAATTAACTTTTAATTAATCATTGGAACAGCTTTCCTCCCAGAGATATAAATGCTCCATTGCTGGAGGTTCTCCAACGCACTGATTGGAGAATCCAAAGTGAGGGTTATTCAACAGTCTAGCAGTCAGCACTGAGTGTATGTGTCTTTAAATTTTCTTCAGACACGCCCCCTTGCACATCATAGGCTTAGTTTTTATTCACTCAGTCAGCTATTCAGACTTGTTTTCATTCATCTCTGGTGTTAGACTTTTGAATATAAACCTTCACTTTGGATTCTTTTCGGTATTTTTTGACTATTGGACTGGATTTTGATTACACTTTTGGATTTGGATTGAACTTGGTGCAAAACGGTGAAAATCTAAGCATTTTTCCTGATCAAAGTAAGTCCTTCTGCTTTGCCAGTCTGGCTGGCCAGTTAAGTCGGGGGTAATTTACAAAGATATATCTGCTAGTGAGCAATTTCTATCTGGGGATTAATTGACAAGCTCAGGGGCGGCTACTGAGTCCCTGCCCTGCTCTCAGGGGTACACTCACATTTAGGAAGTTACTAGTCATGCCGCTTATGGAGTCCCTGCCCTGCTCTCAGTGGTATACTCCCCCTATGCAGGTACTGAAAGCACGTTTGGGCTACTTCTGAGTAGCCACGCGTTTCCCTAGATTTCTGTGGGTGGCTGGATCGGCGCTAGGTTGTTTGTGTGTTTTGCGCCGTTTGTTTTAATGCTAGAGGGGCCGCCATTACCGCGTGGTCAGTTTCACTTTCGTGACCATGCTTATTCACCCGGCAGCAGCTCTGCACATGCGCAGTGCCTAGCAGCGATTTCTGACTGACTGGGGAACTTGGGTGTGCTCAGTCCCCTCCATTGCGCTTTTCTGCCCGGTAACAAGACCACGGCTACGCAGAATGGCCAAAAATTACCCCTTGCCGGCTACAGCGCTGCATGAGCGTGCTGAGGCTAATTTATGATTACTACTTGCCAGCACAGGAACTGCCTGTGCAGGACCGGCATTATTAAAGGCAGAGGGTCTGAAGCAGCGACTGTAGTAAAAGAGTCGCTCTAGCGCCCTCAGGTGTCCACAGGAATTACTGCACTGTGGAAAAACATTAAGTGTTGCTTGGCCATATAACTGAAGCCTGTTACAGGATCCACCTATCTGAAGTTCCCTGACTCCACACGGTATATCTTGATCTGTGTTTGGAAAGAAAAAAAAAGGGGGGGTAAGCTATTTAGCTAAAACCCCTGTAATCCAACCTTTTAAGGGAAATATTAAATAAATGAAATAAAATAAATAAAATATAAATAAATAAATAAATTGGCCAATGAATTATACAGAGTAGATATATCTTCATACAAAAAAAAAAAGGAAGGAAGGAAGAAAGAAACCAGAAATTAATTGAAATTGGTGATGTTTACTTACCTTATCTCCTCATATCCTCAGCATTGGGTGGCAGACTGCGGGCTCTCATCTGACTCAGAACACAGCTCTGAACCTTCTGTGGCTCCAGCCTCCCCGGGGCTTGTGAAGAAAAAATTTAAAAAACGAGCTAAGCACGTGGTAGCGACCGTTGCGACTAGCTCAACAGGGGGTCATAAATCCTCCTCAGCTGCCTCCAAAGACGCCGAAAGACAACACAAAGCGCTGGAACGTCAATTTGAATTAGCTCAACGACAAGCATTGTTATCTGCTTCACAGGCGGTTGATTCAGATGCCTGCCCGGAGGAGCTGCCTGCTTCACAGTCAGGAAGCGTGGTTCCTGGTGACCAGGGTATCGTCCCTACCACCTGTTACCCTACGCCACCTGAAGTGGCAATTCATTCCGCTGCCTTTTCACACAGCATGGCAATTCCGGTGGATCTATCGTGTAGATGGCTTCCTGCACGTACGCCTCCGGAGGCTACCTTCACCCCCATGGCTGCGGGGCTCCGCCCTGGGGGATCTTCACATGTCATGTTTCCTTGTGACATTGAGAGTCTTATTTCTCAGACTGTTTCTAAGACATTGGCAGCGAGTGCTAACCAACCTCCGGTGTACAGAGCTGCGCAACTGAATGCTAATCTCCCGCTACCGCCACCTCCGCCTCCACCCCCTCCTCCATCTTCCCAGGTCTTTCATTACGATGACCATGCGGAACAAGTTTCCTCCCAGTTGGATTCGGAGCAAGCAGACACCTCATCTCTGGAGGACGAGGCCCCAAGGGAAATGGAATTTTCCGATGATGAAGGCCTCCTTCCGGACAGACCGGCCTTTACTGGACTCTTTCGACCGTCTCTGTTTCGGTCTTTGTTGCACAAGGTGAAGACGGCCACTCATCTGGCTACCTCGGAAGGTCTCTCGGATTCCTCGACGACTCCTCAGCCTCATGAATCCTTGTTTAATGTGCCTAAAGCTGAACTTAACTACATTCCGTGTCCGCAACTACTCACGGAAGTAGTGCAACGGTCTTGGTCCTTGCCATCCTCGTTACCCGCACCCACCGGGCTTGATCGCAAGCTATACTGTTCAGCCCCGTCTCTCCAAGACGTTTTGGCGTTGCCTGCCGTCGATGCCCCAGTGGTGGGCCTGACTTCATCTTCTTCGATCCAGTCTCGTGACATTGCTGATGGCTTCCGGATGGAGGACCGAAAAGCGGAACTAATCGCCCGCAAGACACATAATGCTGCAGCCTGGGCAGTCAAAGCTGCCACTTCAGCATCATTCTTCAATAGGGCAACCCTCATTTGGTTGCGCCAACTCCAGGAACGCTTGCCCCTGGAGGACTCGAGGGTCCACCAGGATATCAACAAAATTGTGGCGGCCACGGAATACTCTGCTGACGCCTCTCTTAATGCTGCCAAGTTCGCGTCCTGTGCCTTGGTCTCGTCAGTGACATCCCGGCGCTTGCTTTGGCTGAGACACTGGAGAGCGGACATGAAGTCGAAGTGGCGACTTGCATCGGCACCGTATAAAGGGACCCATCTGTTCGGGGAGGCGTTGGACCCGATTCTTGTTGAAGACAAGGACAAACGTAAGGTCATGCCCTCGTCATACAGGCGGACCGAATGCAGAGCTGTCCCGTACGGCCAGAGGCAGTCCTTTCAGACCGATCAAGGGACCAGTGGATCCTTCTCCACAGGACATTACTCTCATGGTTTCAATCGCTCCTATGACAGATCCTCGTTCCGGGACCATGGCAGATGATCGGCACCAACCAAGCGCCCTTTCAGAGGCACGGGGACCTGTGCCTTTCAGAGAGGGAAGTGACTACCTACTTCACATTCCCATTGGGGGCCGCCTCCAACACTTCGCGGCTCAATGGGAATCAACAACGTCGGATGCCTGGGTCATCCAGACCATTCAATTGGGCTTAAAGTTGGGGCTTCGCTCGTGCCCACACAACAGATTCATCCAATGCCCCGTGTCATCCAGCCCGACCAAATGGCGACTAATGGAGAGGGAGATACAACACCTCATTGACATCTGCGCCATAGAACCGGTTCCCGCAGAACACCGTGGGACCGGTTTCTATTCCATCTTTTTCCTTGTTCCAAAACACTCCGGCGGCTGCCGGGGTATCCTAGATCTCAAGGAATTGAACAAGTACATTCTCTACCATCAATTCAAAATGCAGTCCCTGAAATCCATCCTGGGGTGCATTCGTGAAGGGGATTGGATGACATCGATAGACCTTATGGAGGCCTACTTGTATGTCCCAATTTGACAGTCACAACGTCGCTTACTCCGTTTCGCATACAACAACCGTCATTTCCAATACAGGGCTATGCCCTTTGGCCTTTCGTCTGCTCCCAGGACATTCACAAAACTCCTATCAGCCGTAGCAGCTCGCCTCAGGCAGATACCTATCAGGGTACTGTGTTATCTGGACGATGTACTCATCCTCTCAGCTTCAGAGACTGTGGCCAGACAGGATCTGGCTACTGCGTGTCACTATCTTCAACATCATGGTTTTTCACTGAATCTGAAGAAAAGCCATTTGAGCCCCACTACCAACATCCTCCACCTGGGGGCAGTCATAGATTCCGTTCACAGACAGGGTTTCCTGTCTCCGGACCGTTGCACCAGCATCCGGTCGCTGGTTCTTCAAATACTTTCACTCCCGGCCATTCCTCTACTACTATTGTCCTCACTGCTCGGGAAGATGATATCCTGCATCTCGATCGTTCCGTGGGCTCGCTTTCACAGTCGCAAACTCCAGTGGTTCATGTTCCTGTACCAACGCTCCCGCCACAGCAATTCAAATGTTCGCGTGCAGCTTCCAGCAGATGTACGCAAGTCACTCCACTGGTGGACTTCGCCGGCCCTGTCGAAAGGCTGTGCCTTCCTGGAACCGCCTTGCCTTACAGTGACAACAGATGCCAGCCTGTCGGGCTGGGGCGCCCATATGGATTCCAGGATTGCCCAAGGCAGCTGGTCGCAGACGGAAAGTCAGAACGAGATCAACTGGCTGGAACTACGCGCGGTTTGCCTTGCTCTCCTTCACTTCCAGACAACTGTGGAGGGTCAACATGTACTTGTCCGGACGGACAATGTGACCACAATGGCACATGTAAACCGCGAAGGGGGCACATGCTCGAGACCACTGATGAACGAGGCGTCCCTGTTGATGACTTGGGCGGAGTCTCACCTTCTCTCCCTTCGGGCCCAGTACATCTCCGGGACAACGAATGTGACTGTGGATTGGCTGAGCAGGACGCTGATAGACAAGTCGGAGTGGCGTCTTCACCCAAACATCTTCCACGACCTGTCTCGTCGCTTCGGAACTCCCGTCCTCGACCTGTTCACCCGACGGGACAACACTCAGCTTCCTCAATTCTTCGCTCGCTACCCGTGTCCACAGGCAGAAGGAATCGATGCTCTCGCCATTCCCTGGCCTCCGGGACTGCTTTACGCCTTTCCCCCGATGCTGCTCATACCGCGACTTGTCCGCAAGATCCTGCGCGAGAAAGCGGAGGTAGTACTCGTCGCTCCTCACTGGCCAAGGAGGGCTTGGTACGCAGACCTCCTGAACCTCTCTGTTGCTCCTCCATGGCGCATCCCAGACGACAAGATATCGCTCAGCCAAGGGGTCATTCTGCACTCAGAGCCTCAATGGCTGCAGTTGACCGCCTGGCGCTTGAGCGGATCCTTCTGAGGCGGGACAACATCTCAGAGAGAGCCATACCTACCATCCAGGCCTCCAGACGGCAGTCCACATGCTGCATATACAATGCCACGTGGTCCTCCTTCTGTGTCTGGTGCTCCAGGAACCACGTGGACCCTACTTCAGTGTCTGTCTCCGAGGTTGTGGACTTTCTTCAGGACGGCCTGGACAAAAGTTTGGCCCCAAACACACTTCGCCGACAAGTGGCAGCGTTAACTACAGTTCTGTTGACCAAAGACGGCGCTCCACTTTCCCATGATACCAAGATTAAGGGATTCCTACGAGGTGCAGCGAACTTGAGGCCTCCGGCGGTCCACCACTATCCAACCTGGGACCTGTCTCTAGTCCTACAGACTCTTACACAACATCCATTCGAGCCATTGGGTTCCGTCAGTCTGTGGCTCTTCATCTTGAAGACGGTGTTCTTGGTTGCGATCACCTCGGCGCGTCGCATTTCAAAGCTGGCCGCCCTCTCGGTTCGGGAAGATCTCTGTGTTCTTCCCCAACGGGGGTGCTTCGACTGGATCCGTCGTTCTTGACAAAAGTTAACTCTCCTTACCACCGTGGACAAGAGTTGGTTCTTCCGGACTTCTGTCTGAATCCGAGGCGGCCTCTCAAAAAAATCTATTTACAAGCTGTTTTTGTAATTGTGACAGTGCACCTCTGTGCGCAGTCACATGATCATATTTTGGGCTTACCTTTATTGCCATTTGCAGCATCCCATGATCACATGATCATGACGAGCAATGTTTCTTGCTGATTTCCAGCATTTACTTAAAGGTTCCAGCAAAAAATGCCCATTGAGAAAATTGACTTGCTTAATGACCGCTGCAAAAAAGTGCCAAAAAATAGGGTCCAGTCATGTGATGCCTTGACTTATAAACCAAAACTAGTTATAACTATAATTCTGGGTTTAGTTACATTCACAAATTAAGAACTACCTGTAGTCCACTTTTCGTATTTCAAGCCAGAAGTGATTGCGGAGTTTGGTTTATTTTCTAGCCAAACATTTCCCATAGATAGTATCTTACACCATTTCCAACAAATGGCAGTCCAGTCTCTTCTTGAAAGCCTCCAGTGATGAAGCTCCCACAGTGTCTGAAGGTAAGCTGTTCCATTGGTTGATTGTTCTCACTGTCAGAAAATTCCTCCTTATTTCTAGGTTGAATCTCTCCTTGATCAGTTTCTATCCATTATTCCTTGTCTGGCTTTCAGGTGCCTTGGAAAATAGCTTGACCCCTTCCTCTCTGTGGCAGCCCCTCAATATTGGAACACTGCTATCATGTCTCCCCTGGTCCTTCTCTTCACTAGACAAGCCATGCCCAGTTCCTGTAACCGTTCTTTATATGTTTTAGTCTCCAGTCCCCTAATCATCCTGGTTGCTCTTCCCTGCATTTTTTCTAGTCTCAACATCTTTTTTATAGTGTGGTGACCAAAACTGGATGCAGTATTCTAAGTGTGGTCTTACCAAGGCTGGTTGTCCACTAAGAATCCAAGATCCCTCTCACATTTACTGGTATTAAGCCTGGTTTCACCCAGTCTATATGTGTACTTTCGGTTTTTCTTGCCTAAATGTAAGACTTTACTTTTCTCTTCATTGAATTTCATTTTGTTAGATAGGGCCCAGTGTTCAAGTCTGTCAAGATCCATCTGGAACTTGAGCCTATCTTCTAGGGTGTTAGCTATTCCTGCCAGCTTAGTATCATCTGCAAATTTGGTAAGTTCCTCTTCTATTCCCTCATCTAAGTCGTTTATGAAGATATTGAAGAGTACTGGGCCTAAGGACTACTCGTTGGGTACGGTTTGTCAGCCAGCTGTGAATCCATCTGATGGTGATGCTATCTATCCCATTAGCTTTCTAGCTTACCAAGAAGTAGGTTGTGGTCTACTTTGTCGAATGCCTTGCTGAAGTCTAAGTATATTATGTCCACAGTATTTCGCTAGTCTACTAATTTAGACACTAGGTTGAAGAATGAAATAAGATTGGTTTGGCATGATCAGTTTTTAACAAACCCGTGCTGGCTGCTAGTTATTACTTTACTCGTTTGTAGGTGTTGGCAGATCTTTTTTTTTATTATCTTTTCCAGTATATTCCCGGGTATTGATATTAGACTGATTGGCCTTTAGTTTCCTGGGTCTGTTTTTCTTCCTTTTTTGAAGATGGGAACATCAGCTCTTTTCTAGTCCTCTGGTAGTTCCCCAGTGCTCCAGGATTTTTGAAAGATGTACAGTGGTTCTAAGTTGACATCTGCCAGCTCCTTTAGAACTTCGGGATGTAGTCCGTCAGGTACCTCTTGGATCTACTTTGGAAGGAGAAGTAAACCTCTACTTGGGAGAAGTCAGCAGCACGTAGTCCAATCTGTACATTTCCAGTGAAATCCTTCTCGGAGACAGACTTTATCTTACCATTTGCGCTTAGCACTTTCTCCTAATACAGAGCTGTCCTGTTCCTGGGTTTATTACCTCTTTGAAGTCATTTAAATGCCAAATTACATTATTACAACTCTTGATCTCCTTAACCTTGGCACTGAGCTCCATCTTAGTGGTAGTGTTTATTATTCCCAGTAGCGCCAGGGATATTTTTACTACTTTTATTCTTTACGTAGTTCTTCCTTTGCTTCCATCTACCTTATGTTGACTGCTCATATACTTCTCTTCCAGCTTTGTTTTACTCCTAGTGTTATTTATGGCATTTATTTTTATGCTGTTTCGCCAAAGTTGTCTGTTGAGTGATTATACTTATAATGAATCCTAAAACCCACAGGGAAAAAGCTTTTCCAGAAACCCTACAAATCTTCATACCTTAGTCCCATACAGTATTCTGCTTTGAGGTAGTAGTTTAGTATAGTTTTTACTGCCACTACCTGTGGTCCAGGGGCATTTCACCTGACATCGCCCCAGAATAATTTTTAAAGCCTGTGCTGCTTTTGTAATAACAAAGGTTAGAATGCAAATTAAAATAATTTTAATCTGAGACTTACTTAGAAGAGGAGTGAAAACAAAACTACTGGTAATTCACAACTGTATGAATGGGGTTGACTGCCAAAATAGTTATTCTAATACTTTCTGTTACTATGGTAACAGAAGTACAAAGCTTTCCTTCATCCTCTGTTTAAACATCCACTACCTGATAAGGCAATCTGTTTAACTATTAGGGATTTTTTCTAATGTCCATAAAAAATCAATTTCCTTGTAATTTAAGCCATTGTTTCTTGTCTTCTGGAAGAACTTAACAATTCTGCTTTTTTTCCTACACAGTAGCTTTTGAAGATTGCCAACATATCTCCCCACTATTTTCTCCAGATTAAGCATACCCAGTTTCTCCAACCCAGAACTAAGGAAGTTTCCTGACAGTGAGAACAGTCAACCAGTGGAACAGGTTGCTTTCAGAAGTTGTGGGTGCTCCATCACTGGAGGCTTTTAAGAAGAGACTGGATAGCCAGTTGTCTGAAATGGTATAGGTTCTCCTGCTTGAGCAGGAGGTTGGAATAGAAGACCTCCAAGGTCCCTTCCAACTCTGTTATTCTGTCAACTATATTTAATAGATTTGCCTTTCCTGAACTTAATCTTTGCCTGCTTTCCTTTGGATATGCTCCTGTTTGTCACATTCTTCTTAAAAAGCTTTGCCTAGAACTATATGCAGTATTTGTAACCAATCTACAGTTGACTTGCTGAAGAAGGTTGGTTTATTGATTGTATCAGGATGAAATAAATCTTTAAGATAAGCATGAGATAAAAAGAGCCATATCCTGTTAGGAAACTCCTATGTATATATGAAATTGTTACCTGGTGAAAGTTTTGGGCCAATCTTATCTGGAATTGTAAACTAAGACTGATCAGTATTTAAGAATTACATACATGATATGACCATGAAATTCAAGTAAAGCTTGACTTGAAGAATGCCTTACTTTTAGGTACTTACAGTAAGAATTTATTTCTGTAGGACTTTTTTTGACTCTGGTTTTAGCTTGGTTGGATTCTTGGTAGTCAAGAAAGATTGAAGAATGAATAATAAAAATGGGAAAATAGTAAGTTAGAAGCCTAAATGTTTGTGTCTCTTTAACATTACATCTGTAGGGGCTGTAAATTATGTGAACTTCAAAGGAGAAGGGAAGTTGTAGAAACTTGAAAGATATAAAGTAGCTTTAGTCCATTTATTAAAGAAAGAGGAAGAAATCACACTGATTGTTGGTTCATTTTTCCAGGTAAATTTATTCTGATTGCACCTATTTTCAGATCTTACATATTCCAGTTTGCTTGTGTTTTTTTCTCCTTTTTTAGTTTTGAGATTATGTTTAATTTGCTTGTTTTTCTTATTAAGGCAAGATAGTTGCTCAGAAATATCTCTACTAATAATTAGACAAAATGAGGCCAATATTAGAAGAATGAAAATAGCTTATCAAACTGTTATTTTCTTCTCAAACAAGATAATTCCTCCAAAGCCTTTCCACTATTGATTTTAAATAATACATTTTTCATGTCACATGTCACTTGATACAGATTTCCTTTCTAATTACTTCACTGTTTAGAAACCATGACATCTTCAGGAAAAGAGAATTTTCGACTCAAAAGTTATAAAAACAAGTCTCTGAACCCTGATGAAATGCGTCGCCGTCGGGAAGAAGAGGGCCTTCAACTGCGGAAGCAAAAACGAGAGGAGCAGGTAGAATGAAATTCTATGAAATGAAAGGGCTATATTCATGTATATGCATATATGTATACATACACTCATACGTATGTACATACACACACACACACACAATATTTAGTGAAAATTGAAGCAAAAGAAAGGGAGAAAATGGAACAAAAAATATTCTTCCTAGAAAGTCATTTTCAAATATAATTAAGAAAAACTCTATTAATAAAGTTCAGTAATGAATAAAATTATCTCTAATTGTAAAATTTTCTAATGCTTTATGTTCCTGCATTTTAATTTTTTTAAACCAATGGATTTTCCAAAATTTTAATTGGTTTAATGGAATTCTTAATTGATTTTAAGAAAGACATACTTTTTGGCAAGTAATAAAAACATTTTTATGTGTGTGTGTATGTGTGATAACAGTTGAGAAATCTTTGAAATTTAAACAGTAAAATGATGTAATTATTTACTAAAAGTGGTATATTGAAATAATTCATTGGCAGTGGCCATATCTATGAATTTCCTGGATGATGAAGGGCCAGTTAAGTAAAAGAAGCCAAACGTTAACTTCAAAAGTAAGAGAAAGAATGTTCCAGGAACTAAAGGCCAATCAGTTTGACTTTGATAACTAGGAAGATGCTAGTTCATAGTGATAGTTCTGTAAACATTTGAAAAAAAAATCAGTGATTACTTGAAGTTAGCATGGATTTCCCACAAACCTATATCATTAAGACTCATTTGATTTCAGTTTCAAGGCACAGGCATAGTCTTTCATGCTGTGATCTCACAGAAAATGCATAGAGAATATATAGCACAGATAATAAATAAAATAATAAAAGTTGAGATAGTTACTGCAGCATTGCTATCATTCTTACATATTAAAGAGGCATTAATTATTACTTGTATACTCCAAGTGTTAGAGCTCAGCTGTTTTTTTGTGTCCAACTAAGCTTGTACAATTCCTTGTTTTGAGAAAGCATTCAAATTAAATTTCTAAGGAACATTCCAAGCTCCTTGCTATGTCTCAAATGCAGTTTTTTTTCTGTGAGGCTGGCAATATAATTAAGACCAACGCTTGCTTTCACATTTTTACATACTGAGCCAAAATTTTTACATACTACTCCTTTAAATCTGGTCCTGGATTTTTATTGATAATTTTGATTTATCCTAGAATTTCCTTAAATCAGCCCTGCATATTCAAACATTGAGGATGGAGCAGCAGCTTTGAGACAATGAATTGTGTATATTGCTAGCCAATTAAACCTAGCATCTCTTCCCAAGGATATATTTTTGACTAGCCTCTTCTTCCTGCCAAATAATTACCAAATCACAAGTATAGTATAAGAAGGCATTTTCCTTAGTTCAATTCAATGGCCACCCCACAGTAGTCTTAGAAGGGAGATAAAAGGGCATCCCATTTGGCAAAGGCTTTGCTCATATGACGAAAGGGCTAACGAAAACGATAAAATACATTTATTACAGTGCCTCTTTTAGGCTGGCACACATTCATAGTGGATAACACCATATTTAAAGAAATCTGGTCATTCTTACTGCTCTGTTTATAATTTTTACTTTTAAAAGGATATGGTTCTGTTATTCAAAGTATATCTAAATTTTGTTATGTGTTATATAAATTTTCCCTTCCCATGTAGATTGGATTGGAATACATTTCATAATATACTGTTCATTGAACATAATAAATATTTTTCTTCCCTATTACTTAGAAAATTATATTTCTTAAATGTGTAATTATGTTCTTGTGAAATAATACAGAAGAAAAAAATACAAACTTTTGGATATGCTTTTGGTGTTCTTTGGTTTCAAGTGCTGGATAAAAGAGTTCCACTCATAATGTTTTATATGAACTTTCTAAGATAGTTGTGTTGCAGTAATTTAAAAGAACTCACTTTATATTCTATATGAAATAACATAAAATATTTCATTTCATTTCATTTCATTTATTTAAATTTCTATACCGCCCTTCTCCAAAATAGGACTCAGGGCGGTGAACAGCCAAAGTAAAAACCAATACATACAAAATTTAAAAGCAGTTTAAAATAATTAAATATTTGGCCGAAAATTAAAACAACCCAATTTAAAATCAATTTAAAATTCACTCAAGCCAGCCCAGCTAGTTGAAATAAATGGGTTTTCAGGGCCCGACGAAAAATCCGGAGGTCTGTTATTGTACGTATCTCTGGGGAGAGGTTGTTCCAGAGGGTGGGCGCCGCCACAGAGAAGGCTCTCCCCCTGGGGGTCGCCAGCTGACATTGTCTGGCGGACGGCACCCTGAGGAGGCCCACTCTGTGCGAGCGTACTGGCCGATGGGAGGCTATTGGTGGCAGAAGGTGGTCTCGTAAGTACCCCGGCCCTAAGCCATGGAGCGCTTTAAAGGTGGTCACCAACACCTTGAAGCGCACCCGGAAGACCACCGGAAGCCAGTGCAGCTCGCGCAGGAGAGGTGTTACATGGGAGCGCCTCGTCGCCCCATAATCCCCCGCGTGGCCGCGTTCTGGACCAGCTGGAGCCTCCGGGTGCACCCCAGGGGGAGCCCCATGTAGAGAGCGTTGCAGTAGTCCAGGCGGGAAGTGACGAGTGCCTGAGTGACTGTGCGTAGGGAGTCCCGATCTAGAAAGGGGCGCAACTGGCGTATCAGGCGGACCTGATAAAAAGCCCCCCTGGCCACGGCCGTCAAATGATCTTCTAACGACGACCGTGCGTCCAGGAGGACGCCCAAGTTACGAGCCCTCTCCGTGGGGGCGAGTGATTCGCCCCCAATAGCCAGCGATGGTGTCAGCTGGCTATATCGGGACGCCGGAAGCCACAGCCACTCGGTCTTGGAGGGGTTGAGTCGGAGCCTGTTTCTCCCCATCCAGGCCCGCACGGCCTCCAGGCATGGGACATCACTTCAAGGGCATCATTGGGGTGGCCTGGGGTGGAGATGTACAGCTGGGTGTCATCAGCGTACTGATGGAACTCCACCCCGAAGCCACAGATGATCTCACCCAGCGGCTTTACATAAATGTTGAACAGAAGGGGCGAGAGGACCGACCCTTGTGGCACCCCACAAGCAAGGTGCCTCGGGGTCGACCGCTGCCCCCCTGTCAACACGGATTGCGACCGGTCAGAGAGGTAGGAGGAGAACCACCGCAGAACGGTGCCCCCCACCCCCAACCCTGCCAACCGGTGCAACATGATACCATGGTCGATGGTATCAAAAGCCACTGAGAGGTCTAACAGGACCAGGATAGAGGAGCAACCCCTATCCCGAGCCCTCCAGAGATCATCCACCAACGCGACCAATGCCATTTCCGTGCTGTGCCCAGGCCGGAAGCCAGACTGGAGCGGGTCTAGATAGACAGCTTCATCCAGGTATCGGGGAAGCTGGTGCGCCACCACACTCTCAACAACCTTCGCAACAAAGCGAAGGTTGGAGACTGGACGATAGTTAGCCAAAACAGCCGGATCCAGAGAGGGCTTCTTGAGGAGGGGCCTCACAACCGCTTCTTTCAAAGTGGCCGGCAGGACCCCCTCACTCAAAGAAGCGTTAACAATCTTCTGGAGCCAGCCTCATGTCACCTCCCGGGAAGCCAGTACCAGCCAGGAGGGGCACAGGTCCAATAAACGTGGTTGCGTTCAGCCGTCCCAGGACCCTGTCCATGTCCTCGGGAGCCACAGGATCGAACTCCCCCCAGATAACACTCTCAAGACCTGCCTCAGTCATCCCGTCCGGACATACCCAGTCAGAGGCCAGCCCTTCCCGAATCTGAGCGATTTTGTCATACAGATATTGCACAAAGTCCTCAGCTCGGCCCTGCAAGGGGTCATCCCACACTTCCAGATGGAGGAGGGAGCGGGTCACCCTGAAGAGGGCGGCCGGGCGATTATCTGATGATGCGATAAGAGCGGCAAAATAACTAGATTTCGCCGCTTTTATCGCCACTAGGTAGGTCTTAATATGAGACCTCACCAGTGTTCGGTCGGATTCGGAGCGGCTGGTCCTCCAACTACTCTCCAGGCATCTTTTCCGGTGCTTCATCTCCCTAAGCTCCTCAGAGAACCAAGGAGCTAGGTGAGTTCGGTGCCGGGTCAGAGGCCGCAAAGGCACAACACGGTCCAAGGCCCCGGCAGCCGCACTATCCCAGGCGGCCACCAGGTCTTCAGCCGAGTCATGAGCCAGAGTCTCAGGAAATGGCCCAAGCTCCATCTGGAACCTATCGGGGTCCATCAGGCGCCTGGGGCAGAACCACCTGGTCGGTCCCGCCTCCCTGCGGCGGGGTGCAGCGGTTAGGAAGTCCAGTCGAAGGAGCGAGTGGTCAGACCATGACAAGGGTTTGATGGCTATATCCCCTATATCAAGGCCACTCAACCACTGACCAGAGACAAAAACTAAGTCCAGAGTGTGTCCCCCTATGTGAGTGGGGTCATGAATTAACTGAGTAAGGTCCATGGCCGTCATGGAAGCCATGAACTCTCGAGCCACTTCAGACGTCTCACCGATAGATGGCAGGTTGAAATCCCCCATGATGACAAGTCTGGGGGTATCCACCGCCATACTCAAATATGTTGAGTATTCTGCTCCTGGAAACTATTGAAATTCAGAAAATCTCTTTCGGTTCACCCAAGGCCAAAAAAATTAGTAGGATGTCAGTTTATGCCTACTATTACCTCCTCTCCAACTTACAGAAAATATGTCACTGATTATTTTAAAATATGTGAAATAAATAGGAGTTTAATAAGGAGCTGTGAGGCCCTTTCAATATCTAGCTCTGTGACTCCCAAAGTAAATAAACTAAGAAAGCCAGCAACTAAGAAAGTTTGGAAACTTTTGATTTACCGTATTTTCTGGCGTATAAGACTACTGGGCGTATAAGACGACCCCCAACTTTTCCTGTTAAAATATAGGGTTTGGGCCATACTCGCCATATAAGACTACCCCTCTTCCAATGCACACCAAATAAAAATTAAAAAACATCAACTGGCTCACCTACAATGTAAAAGCAGCTGTGTTAGTCCCAAAATGGCCCTGCGACAAGCAGGAACCTCACACAGCCACAAAAAGCCCCCCAAAAAACTTTCACACTCTACACACACACAACACAATTGGCTCACCCACAATGTAAAAGCAGCTGTGCTAGACCCAAAATGTCCCCTGCAACAAGCAGGAACCTCACACAGCCACAAAAAGCCCCCCCAAAAAAACTTTCACACTCTAAACACACACAACACAACACAACTGGCTCACCCACAATGTAAAAGCAGCTGTGCTAGACCCAAAATGGCTCCTGCAACAAGCAGGAATCTCACACAGCCACAAAAAGTCCAAAAAACCAACTTTCACACTTTACATACACAAAATTTCACATACAGCTTTGTGAGATTTTGTGTGTTTGTGTAGTTAGAGTGAAACACTACAGAAACACACTAAATCTCAGAAAGCTGCACAAATATTATTTTATTTTATTTTATTTTTATTTTTATATGAAAGCTAAATTTAAAACTTCCTAAACTTTAAATGGCTAGGTCTAAAAAAGAACAACTAAAAAAACCCCAATTGACTATTTTTTTTAAAGCTCCCAAAGGGGGAAAAAACTTACCCAATAGAACAGGGGTCTCCAACCTTGGCAACTTTAAGACTTGTAGACTTCAACTCCCAGAATTCCTCAGCCAGCTTTGCTTTGCTGGCTGAGGAATTCTGGGAGTTGAAGTCCACAACTCCCTGCTTGCTTGATTGCAGGCAGGGAGTTGCTTGCTGATGGAATAGATTCAGGCAAGCGAAGCAAGGCAAGCGACTAGCAGCTGAGGTAAGCAAGCTGGAGGGGGAAAACTTTTTTCCTTTTACATGGTTTCTGGCGATCCCAGCTGAGTTGCAGGGAACTCAGCTGGGATCGTCAGAGCTGGGATCGCCAGAGCCATTTAAGGCTCGTCAGAGCCTTTCGGGCTGGTCTGCCTGGTTACAGGAGAACGACATCCGGCGTATAAGACGACCCCCGACTTTTGAGAAGATTTTCATGTGTTAAAAAGTCGTCTTATACGCCGGAAAATACGGTAGTTGATAATCTTCTGGAAAAGCTAGTATTTCATGTTTTATAGCTGCTGTAAAAGGAACTGGATGATCCTGCTCCACTATACATACTTTTACATCCCACTTAAATTGGACTGAAATTCAGAGACCATTACCTTAGGTTGAAGGATATTAGTAGCCTTTAGTCATTCTGTTACGGATGTACAGAAGAATATCCAGTCTTTCAGCTAGTAAAGATAGACATGACAGCTGAAAGTGGGGGAGGGACAGGCTTTTTCAATTATTGCACAATTTTTGTATTTTGCCTCAATTTATACTCTATTCCACAGTATACAATGGATATAGAAAGTCTACACATCCCTGTTAAAATGCCAGATTTTTGATATGTTAAAAAAATCAGACAAAGATAAATTGCATCAGATTTTTTTCAATCTTTAATACAACATATAAGCTGCATAATTCAGTTGAAAAACTGGAATCTTTTAGGGATAAAAATAATAAAAATTTAGAATAACGTGGTTGCATAAGTGTGCACGCCCTCATAAGTAGGGATATGGCTATGTTCTGAATTAACCAATCACATTCATACTGATGTTAAATAGTAGTCAGTACATGCCATCAATTAAAGTAACTCTGATCAAGCTCATATCCACCTGTTGCTGGATTTTTCTGACATTTACTCAGTTGCCTCTTACAGCAAAAGCCATGGTCTGTAAAGAAGTTATAGAGCATTAAAGGGATTTTATTATTGGAAGGTATCAGTCAGGAAAACAGTACAAAAAAATTCCAAGGCATTAGATATATCATGGAATACAGTGAAGACAGTCATCAGCAGTTGAGAAAATAGGGCACAACAGTGACATTACCAAGAACTGGACCTTCCTCCAAAATTGATGAAAAAACAAAACTGGTTGAGAGGCTGCTAAGAGGTCCTACAGCAACATTAAAGAAATTACAGGAAGTTATGGCAAGTGCTGGTTGTGTATCTCATGTGACAACAATCTACTGTATTTTTCATATGTCTCGGCTGTAGAGTAGGGTGGCAAGACAGAAGTTTTTCTTACAAGGAAAAACAAAATAGTTGCAAAAACCTATGTCAAGTCTGACAAAAGCATGTGGGAAAATGTTATAGTCTAATGCAGGCCTGTCAAACTGGTGCCCACAGGTCAGATACGTCACGCACAGGCCCTGGCTCCACAAAGGCAAACAGTCACAATATATCACATTATGCTATTGAGTTTGACACCCGTGATCTAATCGGACCAAGGTTGAATTTTCTGGCCATAATTCCAAAAAGTATGTTTGGCACAAAAACAACACTGAGCATCAAAGTATACCATACAGTATTATGCTTTGGGGCTATTTTTCTTCAGCTGGAACTGGGTCTTTAGTCAAGATGGAGGGAATTAGGAACAGTTCCAAATATCACTCAATTTTGGCATAAAATCTTCAGGCCTCTGATGCTGACAATGAAGAGGAATTTCACTTTTCAACCTGACAACAAACCAAAGCATACCTCTAAGTCAACAAAATAATGGCTTCATCACAAGAAGATCAAAGTTTTGAAAGGATCCAGACCGGAATCCAATTAAAAATCTGGGGATGACCTGAAAAGCTCAGGAGACGTCCTTGAAATCTTGTCAGATTTGAGCACTTTTGCAAGGAAGAATGGGCAGAGATTCTGAGGGCAAGATGTGCCAGGCTCCTACCCCAAAAGATTGAGTGCTATCATAAAATCAAAAATGCTTCAATAAGGTATTAGTTTAAGTTATGCATCTTTATGTGACCATGTTACTGTATGTTTTTTATATTTCTCCCTAAAAGATTTCAATTTGTTTTTCAATTGGATAGTACAGCTTTTCTGTTATGTTAAAGCTTGAAAAAAATCTGAAGTGATTTATCTTGGTTTGTTTTTTTTTACATCTCAAAAATCTGGCACTTTAACAGAGATGTGTAGATTTTATATATCCATTGTATATAGCTGATTGTATAATCTCCATTTTCTCCAACAGTTATATTATTTTGTGTCCCTCCCAGCATTTTTTTTCCAAACATTACTGACGAAGTTATAGGGTCTAGGACCTTATAATTGTTTGATAAATTGTGAATTGTTTTATTCTCTAAATTACATACTTTTAATTTTAATATCATTGCATTTCTCTTCTAGTTATTTAAACGTAGAAATGTTGCCACAGCTGATGAAGAGACAGAAGAGGAAGTTATGTCAGATGGTGGTTTCCATGAAACTCAAATGAATAACATGGAAATGACGTCTGTAAGTCCATAATAAAATGCCAAATCCAGTCTGAACATCTGGCTGACTGTGTGACCAGCCATTGTAATAATTTCATTATTGATCATTTCTAAAGCTGTAAAGCAAAACACAATTCTCTGGAATTAAGATATCTACTAATTGCTTGAACATTCTCAAATTAAGTATATTTAATAAGCATGCTGCATTCTTGCTTTGGGGGTGGAAATCAGATAGATAACAGTTGGGCTACGCATTATAAATGTGTTATCATATTTATAAGCTCTATTTTCAGTAGTTTCAAGCCTCTTGTAGATAATCATTCTGTTCTATATAGGAGAAACAATCTCTCTGGAAACCTTTAAGTTACAGTATTTATGCAGGATATTCGCAATGCTGGGGGGGAAATCCTAGCCTAACATCATTTTCAAGCTATACCTGATTATTTAAAGGGAGAATTTTTTTAAAAAAATTGATTTATATGCCGCCCTTCTCCGGAGACTCAGGGTGGCTTACAATGCGTTAGCAATAGCCTTCATACTTTTGTATATTTATACAAAGTCAGCTTATTGCCCCCACAAACTGGGTCCTCATTTTACCTACCTTAGAAAGGATGGAAGGCTGAGTCAACCTTGAACCTGGTGAGATTTGAATTTACACTAATTGCAGACAGCTGGTGTTAATCACAATGCTTTTAGTCTGCTGAGCCACCAATTGAACTTCATTCTTGCTAACTGTTGTCTTACATCTTCTTTCAAACAGATATTGCTTCTAACAAAATCAATGGCAGAAGTTTTTTTTACACCCCTGATTAAAACTGAAACTGAAATAAATTGATTTTCTGTTGCATGTTTCTGCAGAACTTTTTTTCTTCCATTCAGTTGTGCCTGACTCTGGACAAGTCCTTGCAGTTTTCTTGGCAAGATTTTTAGCAGTGATTTGCCCTTACCTGCTTCCTAGGGCTGAGAGCTGGCTTTGTGCCTAAAATGTAAATTAGTATCATGGTACTCATGGTATCTGAGCTTGCAACCTGATGTCTTACCACTACACCAAACTGGCGCTCTCTGGAACTTAAGCAATTCATTATTTGAGTTGGGGGTTTTTTTGGCTGCCATTCTTTCCTCGCTAAGTGTTTTTGGTATTGTCTGGTTTTAATCCTATGTGTACAACAGAGAGTTGCAATTATGAGATGGATGGTTATATAAATTGATATAAGAAGTAAATATAAAATAGACAGAGACCTAATTTAGGAGAAACAATGTGTTGATTTGGAAGTAATGCCCAGTAAGCATTCTGTAATTATCCATACCAACGCTGGTTACCATTCTAGCAGAGGAGCCTTGGTAGTACAGTGGTTTAATGCGCCCTGTAATTAACACAGCTGCCTGCAATTTCTGCAGGTTCGAATCTTATCAGGCTCAAGCTTGACTCAGCCTTCCATCCTTTCTAAGGTAGGTTAAATGAGGACCCAGTTTGTGGGGGCAATAAGCTGACTTTGTATAAATATACAAAAGTATGAAGGCTATTGCTTAACGCATTGTAAGCCGCCCTGAGTCTCCGGAGAAGGGCGGCATATAAATCAAATAAAAATAAATAAATAAATAAATAAGTTTTTCTCTGAAGGATATTTTAGTTAATATTTAGTTATTCAGTAATAAATTTATGCTGAATCTCGATCAACACATGAACAACATGTAATGGCCTCTTAGTGCTTAGAGGCTGGAAAAGGCAAACCTTACACCTTCCTTTTCCAGGCAAACTTCCTTTCAGATCTGTTCTGATCAAAAAGCCAACATTTCTAACTCACCTGAAATGCATAGATTCCTTTTGTAGAACCTACATGTTCTAAAAGCCTGACTGCCAAATCATTTTAATCTGAGATCTGTTTTCTCTCAAGCTTTTGTCCCTGAGTGTCTTCAGCATTAAGCCAACAGCCCTCTCAATCTCCAAAAAATTATTTGTTCCTTAGAGGGACTGTGTTAGTTTGAGCCAGATCAAAATGGTCATAAGTCAGTTTTCAGTGCTGTAACTTTGAATGGTCACTAAATGAACTGTTGTAAGTTGAGGACTACCTGTATTAGGTTGTACAGGTATTTTTTGATTTACAGCCACAATTGAGCCCAACATTTCTGTTGTTAAGTGAGTTTTGCCCCATTTTATGACCTTTCTTGCCACAGTTGAATTAATTTAATTGTTTGAATTTTGAAGCCATGTTTTTAGGTAATTTTTTTCCATTTGGAATTATAGAATGCAGTGATCACTTCCGACATGACTGAGATGATCTTTTCCAATAGTCCAGAACAGCAGCTCTCAGCTACCCAAAAGTTCCGAAAACTTCTTTCAAAAGGTGAGTGCAAGAGTACTAGAGAAAGTTGCTGCTCCTAGGGATGTCTTGTGGGTTTTCATCAAATTTGTCCTATTATTAGCAGTTATTACACATTAACAGGATGCCAGGTAAGGAGCCGAGGAGTACCAGTGCCAAAGAAACCTCCCTGGATGCTCATCAGACTCATTCCCATTCAATTTCCTACATTAAAAAAAAATAATTAAAAACATTGGATGGATGGCATCTTGCAAATGTAGAGCAAATGTGCAACTATTTCATTATTTCTGAGAATTCCTATGATCCCTAAATTCTCCTAGAAAAATACAAGATTAATGCTTGCTCCCCTGTATTTCTGTTTCATGTCCAGAAAATAGACAAAGGTAAATAGAGGTCATAGATTCAAGGTGTTGGTTACCACCTTTAAAGCGCTCCATGGCTCAGGACCTGGGTACTTATGAGACCGCCTTCTGCCACCGATAACCTCCCACCGACCAGTTCGCTCCCACGGAGAGGGACTCCTCAGGGTGCCATCGGCCAAACTATGCTGGCGACACCCAGCGGGAGAGCCTTCTCTGTGGGAGCTCCTGCCCTTTGGAACGAACTGCCCCCAGAAATACGCACAATCTCTGACCTCCAAGTTTTTCGCTGTGCCCTCAACACCCTGCTCCTCCGACAGGCAGGGCTATCTTTGTAAAGTAGTTTTAAATTCGGAGTTTTAAATTTTTGGGTTTTTAACAAAACTTGGCCGTAAATGTAATAATTTTAATAATTTTTAAATTTAATTGGGATTTGTATTGTGTTTTTTACTTGGCTGTGCACCGCTCCGAGTCCTTCGGGAGAGGGGCGGTATAGAAATAAAATTATCTATCTATCTATCACGGCTTGGTGGAGGGTGAGGGTTTGTGGTTAGCATTCTGGTAAATTGATGCCTTAAAGCTATACAATGATGTGAATTCAGAATGTAATCCAGAGCATTCATAGATATGTGCATTGCACCAGACTCATAATTTAAAGCAGCTGCATTTTTTTCTTGTTTTTTTGTGGCTGGCACAGCAGGAATAGAGTCTTAAGAAAAGCTACATATAGTTAGGAATTCCTAACAGGTGTTCCATGTATATCCTAAAATATTTTGCCCTTCAGGTCCTAATCACTACATTGCTCTACAACTCTTTCCAGCTTTATGCCCATTTTGCAGCTAAACTCGCAGTGGGTTTTCAGAATGCCAGATAATACCCACCACACCAAAAAGGTTGTAGAGGAAAGAAATTTAGAACACAAATGTAAAATAATTCATATTTTATATAACTTTTATGGATAAATATTTATAGGAAAAGCAGCTGGATGACATGAGTTTATTATAATTCTAAATAATAATAATATATTTTAATTTCCTGTTCCATTCATCATTCATTCATATACATGTATACTCCTCATAATTAACTACACTATACTTTTGGATGATGAGGTCATAGAAAGCGCAAAGTCGGAAAACAGAGAATGAAGTAGTGCATAAGCTGTCCATAGAAGTTAAATATGAAGATTTTTCTGTAGATGAAGTCTGCTCTCCTCTGCTCTTTCTCTACAAAATTAGAGTTTATTCAGTTTTGTAAAACTGTGCATCTATGGATCCAGTGTTCCACAGTGGAGGAAATTTTCTTACCTGGGTTGCTCTTCTCCACTCGCCCTAAGAGGAGGATCAAAACATACAGTGTGTCTCTGATTTGAAAAGGTACCGGTCTTCCTAAAATCTTCCCCCTACCCCTCAGCAGCAGCCTCCCTTCCACAGACTATCCCAGGAGCAGTTCTTGGCTCAACAACTGAGTCAATAGATTCCACTTGTGCCACCTCTGCAGGTGAACAGAACTCCCTCAATCCCCATGAAGAGCTGAGAGACCATGGGGTAGGAAGGGACTAAGCCTAGAGACAACGAGCATCCAATCCCCCATCTCCCACGACCAAGTGATCGGCGTTTCATCTGGACTTCTGCCATTGGATGCACCAGGTAACCTTGGCAGACCTATCCCCACCCAATCCTCATGGCCCATTTCCCCCAATGGTAAAGGAGACTACCTACCACACAGGGGTCCTCCTCTCTATGTAACAAGTGAAGCAACCTAGGAGGGAGAAAAAAGTTGCCACCTTGATGGGCATAAACTGCATCTATCTCTTTCAAGTGAATACTCACCCAGTAGAGGAAAACACCTGTTCCTATTTACCTTTTATTTTACATCCTTCTATATTCTGAAGGAGTTTATCTCAAACACTGAAGGGGAGGGGCTGCTTCCTTCCACAGTAGGAGCATGCAAAATCTTTACTCATGCATATCAGACTGAATGGGAGGAGCAACCCAGAAGAGGATTTCCTACCCACTGAAGGAAAAGGATCTTCATGGAATTGCAAGGATTTGTTTGCTTCAAGTAGATTTCGCATAGCATCTTTGCTGTTGGGTTCTTGTTTTGTAGATCACTGACAACATCTTTTGTAGTTTTCCTATATCCTCTCACATGCACCCTCACATAACCTTCTTTAAAATATTTATGTAATCTTTTTTTTAATTCTTCAACACAAGATGAAGATCTAAATGCTACTCTTGGTCTTTATTAATACTTAAAGGCGATGTTTAATATCTGATCACTAGCATATTAAATATAACCAGTTGCTACTGCTTATTTTATCTTGTTTCTTTTTTTAATTATGTCTACAATTTGTCAAAACTCCCATTTTTTCACCTGCTGAATTACTGTTACAATTAGAACACTTTTATAATTTAATTGAAATTTGCCTTCCTGCAATTTAAATTCATGGTTCTATTTGGATTCTGCAACAACAAAGAATACCTTCTGCATGAGATATTTGAACAGGGCTTTCCTATTCTCTTCTAAATATTCTGTCCTTAAAACTTGATTTTGCATAATTCCTTCAACCCTCTTCATAGAACTTAGATTTTGGTCCCTTGATCATCCTCATCACTTTTCCATGAACATGTTCCAGTTCTCTTGAATCCTGAATCCAATTCTCCTGAATCCTTAAAATGTAGGGTCCAGAATGAAACACAGTATTTGGGATGGTTAGACCAATGCAGAATGATTTAAAAGTTATAATTCTGTTGATCCAGAGTAAAGTTTTTTTTGTCATTTTTGCAGCTACATCATCATAATTTCTCTTTCTAGTAAGGATATTAACTATCCGATCCAGTTTTAAGCCATCTACAGAATGAATAAGCATTACTGCTACCTTCTAAATCAAGTAATTGTTAAAAATGACAAAAAGTACTAGGCCCTAATACTGATTCTTATAATTCTATACTCAATGCATTCATCTTTATCCTCAGCATCTTTCACAAACTCTGAATTTTAGTTTTCAATAGCACTATGCTTTTTAATTGTCACATGGGCTTCTTTTTATGCCCTCCCATTTTTTATTAACTGGAATTGTTTGTGATAGTGCTTTTAGTATCTCCTTTTAAAGAAACTCTTATGTGTCTTAATCTCCTTTTCCCACAAGAGTGTTCTGCCACAGGATCCTCTTGATTATTGCTCTAAATTTATTAAAATCTACATTTTAGGGTTTAAAGTATGTTTTTGACTATAGTCAAATTTAATTGAATATTAATATTTTTATTAGAATCATGCTAAGAATAGCTCACCTTCCATCACCCTCTGAAGGAGTAATTTGACACAAGTCAGAAATACGGTTAGAACTATACTTGACAGAGTTTTTCTCAGTGGTTGATTTGGATGATTAAACCCCTTCCCCTCCTTTTAAAAAATATTTGCAATTTGGTTTTAGATACACTTGCAGCGTCTTTTCCTTATGTGGGCAAACAGTAATTGACACCAACAATAGTAGTTTTTATTTGTTGACCCACTTATTTTAACTCAGATGTTCTCTACACTATTATTAGATTTGTTCAGTTGAAATTTAGAGTATTTACTATTCATTTATTTAATATTTCCTATTTGTTTCCAAAGATACTCAAGACAAATGGCACAGAAATAAAATAAAATCAACATAAGGAAAAGTTAGACTTAAAATAGAAAATATTGAAAACATTTCAAAATGCCACATAAAAAGATGCTTTTTGGCATCTTACTTTTCTGTTTTAGGGAGTAGAGTCAAGTCACATTTCTGAGAAAAACTGAACAGGTTAAGAGGCTGCAGATTAAAATAAAGATGCAGATATTTAGGGGGGAAAAGCTGGATTATTGGTTACAGTTAAGTACATTGAAAGCTAATCCACTAACATTAAATTGAAGAAAACTTATAAACGGAAAAGTGTCTTGTAGAATGAAACATAGATCACAAATAGAATTGCTGAATTTCAGCTGTGTATCTTCTGTCTCTGTATTTGCACTATATAACAAAAACTCCTTTTTGTTGCTTTCTCTTATTGAAGTAGAAATTGGGAAGCATATTTCTCCTAGAGTCACCTGTTGTATTATTCCCATGTGCTGCTTTTTTAAAATTGTCCTTTTCTTCCTCCTCTTTCGTTGTGGAAGTTAAAGAATTGTTCAGCAAACACTTCTGTTTCCAGAACCATTCAGATAGCTAAATTACAGTTTTGAGACTATTGACGTTCCAACCATACCTGGTTCCACCCACTTGTTTGCATATTTGTTGTCATCATTAGATAGGAGGAGGGACCGTGACATTGAGCAGAGGGGTGAAGACTAGTTTTCAATTCTTACAATGACTCTACTTTTTTTTAAAAAGTTTTTTTTAATTTTTTAAAACATAAAACATATCTTTTTAGAGCAAGGATTTAATCCGGTATAAAGTAAATACAATTACTCACATTCCCTCAACCAATTTTGTTCCAAATTTTATCCATTTACTTCTTTAAAAAAAAAAAAAGAAAGAAAGAAAAAGAAATCTTATTCTAAACATTTAGATTTTGAACATTTCACTATGTCACCCTAAATTCTAAACAATTATTTCCAAATAGACATCATTCCAAATCTTTGTCATTTTAACAATCAATATTTCATATATATTCCTCATTTCTAAGACGCATTACATCGAGTCTATATTGTACCTCTTTTAAATGGCAATTAGTATCCATAATCTTGACAAAGAATATTTTCCTCCTCTCTTAATTGTTTCTAAGTCAATCAACATTTCCATCTAAAATTTGTCACTCCCAAAATACTTTATTTTAAAATCTAATATTTAACTGATTCATAATAGCTATTTCCCAACAGTGTTTTCCGTCACTTCTATCTCTATTTATTTAACTGGTTCACAGTTTGGCTTAACTATTCTCCATTATTGTCTCCTCCACTTCCTCCTGAGTTTATTTTTTGGCTGGTTCGCAACTTAATCAGTTGCTTTCCAGCGATGCTTTCCTCCACTCCTGACCTTACTTATTTGAGCTGGTTCACAGTATAATTTTAACAGCATACCAATGTTATCTCCTTCAATCCTCCTAAATCTATTATGAAACTGGTTCGTAACTCAAATAGTTGCTTCCCAGCAATGCTTCCCTCCACTCCAACCTCTATTTTTAACTGGTTCACAACTATATTTCAGCTGCTCTCCAGGTATATTTTCCTCCACTCCTAACTTTCTATTTTTTGGCTAGTTCACAGTTTTGCTTTAACACCTAGCGTATGCTTCCATCCACTCCTAACTCTAATAGCTGGTTCACAGCTTTACTTTGGTTGTTTTCCAGCCCGTGCTTTCCTCCACTCCTAACTCTTGTTTTTATTTTTAACTGGTTCCCTGTTTTGCCTTAACTGTTATTTGTAAGAGTAGATCACAGCTTTACTTTCACTGTTCTCCAGAATCATGCTTCCCTCAACTCCTAACTTCATTTGTTTAACTAATTCATAACATTTTATTTTAATTATTGTCCAGCTTTATGTTTTCCTCCATTTCTACGTCTCTTATTCAATTATTTAACTTTAAATTAATTCACAATATATTACTCATATTCATTTTTAAATCCATTCTCCTCCATGTCTTTAACTGATTAAAAATAAAAAAGTATATTGACAAATATCTTAGCTCCTATTCTCTCCTAGGCTTTCTCCCGTGCCATATTTATTTCCAGTGAATATCAACATTTTAAATCACTTTAAAATCAATTTTCTACAATTTTTAAGTCTGTAATTAATTCCTCTTAATATCCAGCACCTTCGAGAACATTTTCTTCTAAATTATTAGGTCTGTAAATAGAGCTTAAAAATTTCAAGTTTAAAAAAGTATTAAAACATCCAAAAATCATAATTTTCAATCATTTATACTCATTTTTTCCAAGTCAAATTGTTGTATATTCATAAAATCAACTTAGATAAAAATAATAGTGAAAAAAGAGAGAGAATAGTAACAATATTAATAATAGTTAAAATAAAAACAAAAGAAAAAAACAAGAATAAAAATAGGAAAGAAAATAGAAATATAACAAAAGAAATTGAAAGGAGAATTAGAAAAAATAGACGGTGGGGGAAGGGACAAAAGAAAAAAAAAGGAAAGGAAAAAAAATTAAAATAGAATTGAGAGAGAGCCCAGAGAAGAAGGAAGGTATCTCCTAAAATTATTCAAAGATCAAACTCCCAGACATCATTACATCCATTTAATTCAAACTATAGTATTTTGTTATCTTGTTACTTTATATTCCATTTTTTTTCCTTCTCCAATCTATCTGAGTATATTTATTTTCCATTTCAATGTCCTCAAAATTGTAAGTTCTATAAAGTTAATTCTGAATTGACTATTCCATATATGGTATCCTGTTCTTCTTTTGTTGCCACGCCCTTTTTCTCCTGTTGCCACCCTTAATAAATCAGTTTTCATTATTCCATTTAGTTTCTTCTTTCTGGTCTTCAATATCCTCCAATACACAGATTATATGTCCAAAGTCAAGCCTCTTGAAATTTTTCTCAAAATAATCCACTTTAAGTAACAAAGTTTCTCTTTCAAGTAACAAGCAGTTTGGAATTTACACTTTCATTTTTCAGCTGGCAGCCATCTTTTCTTTTAAAACCATATTTATTTCCTCTTCTCCTTCCTCTCTCTCAAACATAATCCAATCGTTTAGCCACAAGAAATAGCCAGAAAAATAAAAAAAAAAAACCAAATCTGTAATAAAATCATTTCCAAAAAGTCTATAATTAATGCTATCTGTCAACAGGTCTTCTCTCCACCATTCATTTGAGTCTTTTTGCCCCGATGTTTCTCAGCCGCTGTTAAGGCTGGGGCACACTTTTTGTAATCCAGCATTTACGGGCAGTTCTCGCCTGGGCAGAAATCAACTCACCCGGCTTTCAAACTCCCTGCGTGCTTCTCGCTTCTCCTCCTCTCCTCCAGCACGATTTTTGTTCCTGTTGCGGTTTCAGGAGAGCTGCCATGGCTGTCGTTCCACTGCCGCTGGCGTGAAGGGAAAGCCTCCGGCCCCGAGGAACCTGCCCGTTCCTCTCGGCCGCCCAAGGGTCCCTTCTTGTCCCCCTGTCCCTTCAAGACAGGGGAGGTCCGAAGACCTGTCAGCGGCAGCTTGGCAGACGGGGTTTTGGCAGAGCTCTGCGGAGCTCGCCATTTCCCCATCTGGATCCCCGCGGCGCCAACCGGAAGTCCCCTCAATGACTCTACTTTCAAATTCCTAGTCTTGGGGCAGGCACTTGCATGAAATAAAATAAAAGGTTTGTTAAGGAAATAACATAGTGATAAAGTGGCTTTCTTTCAAGTCTTTTTACATTTTACAGTCTGTAATGTATTTTTCTCTATTATGGAGAAAAAGCCTGTCGCGCAGCAGTGAAATCCATTTACCTTCGCTACCAGTTTGGGAACGGGAGCACGCACTATGTGCGCACGCTCCTCTTCTGCGCATGCTCAGATGGTAAATAAAAGGGACGTAATGACGTCCCGGCGGGTGGGCAGAGCCTCCTGCCACAGCGCTACTGGTTCAGTGAACCAGATAGAACCGGGGGTGGGGGATGGGGGGTGGGGATTTCACCACTGCTATTGTGTAAGAACAGGCCAGAGATGGAGGAGAAAGAAAACTGAATTGAGAGGAAATGGAAGGGAAGGAAGCCTGGAGAATTTCAGTCTACCTAACTAGAGGTATGTTCTTTAGAGACAAACAAAATAAATCTTTTAGAACAGGAAGGAAATAAAGGACAGTGTCCCTGCCTGCATTTATTGCCCTAGAATCATTTGGTTTTATAGGAGCAGAAAGCCAGTTGGTGAAAAGTTAAATTCTGCAATTTATGTTTGTGTGTATGTGAGAGAGAAATAGTTGGGATGATATATGAGTGCACAAATCATTTAAAACCTTTAACGTGAATCTATTTATGCACTTCATACTAAATTCTATCATGTATTTTGTAATAAAAATCAGATAAGAGTTGGAGGTGAGTGAAACTATATGTTTATCATTTAATTAACAATTAATTACCTTAATTTTTATTTTTCCCTGCTCCCTTTTTCAGAAGATATCACCTGGTTCAAAATATGATTCAGACCATCTTAAAAGAATGGCTTTGTATTTATGATACAGACCATACTATAGCTATCTGCCCAAATGTTAAATTGCTTCATATTAAAAAATAACAGTTATTTTAATATATTTGTATTTTGTATCATCTCAAACAGAACCAAATCCTCCTATAGATGAAGTTATCAGCACACCAGGAGTTGTTGCCAGGTTTGTGGAGTTCCTGAAACGGAAGGAAAACTGCACATTACAGGTGTGATGTTTGTGTGTTCGTTAGTTTGTAAAATGCATATTCATACATAATTTTAAAAATTTAGTGATTTAAAATCACTGAAGTCAAGCTACTGTATGATAAACTCAAACTTTTATTGTGAAAAACTTAGTAGTTCAGCTTTAAAAAAATTATTTTTACAAAGAACATTGTCTCACTTTAGTTTATTTCCACTCAGTTGGGAGGAGTGCATGTTTTATTTCCTGTTTCTTTGTTTATAATTTGTTTAAACTCCCAAATGGATCCATAAGTACACAAGTAAATGCATCTTTAATAGTAAACTTTAATGACACTCTTGATGTACTATAACATTTTCCCCACTACTAGTGAGATGTTCGTGTGCAAAATGCCTTGAGTTTAAATTAAGGTGGAAGACAGAATTCACCAAGGCATTTTCTCACTACAGGTAGTCCTCAAGTTACAACCACAATTGAGCCCAAAATTTATGTTGCTAAGTGAGAAATTTGTTAAGTGAGTTTTGCCCCATTTAATGACTTTTCTTGCCACATTTATTAAGTGAATCACTGCAATTGATTAGTTAGTAACACATTGGTTAAGTGAATCTGGTTTCCCCATTGACTTTGTTTGCCAGAAGGTTGCAAAAGGTGATCACATGACCTAGGGACACTGCAACCATCATAAATGTGAGTTAGTTGTCAAGCATCTGAATGTCAATCACGTGACCATGGGGATACTGCAATAGTCCTATGAGAAAAATGATCATGTCACTTTTTTCAGTGCTGTTGTAATTTCGAATGGTCACTAAGTTAACTGTTGTAAGCCGTGGGCTACCTGTATCAATTCATCTAATGCTCCCAAGGATATTAAAACTAATGTATATTTCTTATATTACTCTTAGGATTCTATGTTTTAATCATACTATATCTTAAATCAGTTACATTGGTATATTTACTAGGGAAAACATCTAACAGATGTCAGCAACACTTGCTGTTGCATAAAGTTACCTACCATAAGGCTACAAAAGTGGAATATGTGGGTTTGTCACCATTTACATTGCATGGTTTGGTAGTTCTTTACACAAATTTGTCCAAAGGATCAGTATTAGCTTGAACTAATACTAGTTGGGTCCATGAGCCTTGTAATGTTGTTCAGGTAGTACACTGAAGACTAAGGGCTGCTGTTTATCTTCCCTGAAGCTTTCCCTATTATTATGAATTTCTGTCTGTCTCTCTCGAAAGGAGTGCAAGCCCAGACTCAAATATTTTAGTATCTATAATTGGAGATATGAAAATAAAGACAGGTAGCTCTGGAGATTTTAGTGGCATTTCTCCCCCTTCCCCCCCCCTTTTTTTTTTTTCTTTTAAATTGCACCCGAAGATGCTCATTTTAAAATGGTGGGCTTTAAGCAGCCAAATCAGTTTCTTTCTCTTCCTTTTTATGTGTTTTCCCCATATTAATCACTTTGGACATGTGCCTTAAACCACAGTTTGCACAATGGCTTGTTTATAAAAATGTGAGTTTAATGGTATTTAAGACAAATGATCCAAATAGCATGCACCATTCTACAAATAACGTGCACTGTTCTATTAATGCTTTGAATGGCTTCTGAAATCTGAAACCTCATAAGAAGACTGTGCCTACCATTCTTCAGTTTGCACATGCTGTTCTTGTGATGCATCAGAAGGCCTCAGAAGCATTGTGAGAATGGAGCATGCTATTTGGAGAAGGGCGCAAGCAGCCTTGGGAAGAAGGCTTGATACAGCCAACAGCTACAGAGGACCAGGTTGGGCAGAGCTCCTTGTCAGCAATGGAAGAAAGATGATGAAGGTCAGCTGTGCATTGCAGGGGTGACTGGGGCTTTGCAGCTGTAACTTTGGGGATCAAGTGTAACTTGTTCATTGCCACTGTAACTTTGGTTGCTAAATGAATGGTCAATAAGCAAGGACACAGTCAATTTTGATAGATTACTAGATAGACATATAGAACTTTATTTTGGTCATTGACCAATAAACATACAATCAATAAAATGAACAACACAAAACTATCCCCTATCAACCAGAACTACTAGCAACCATTTGTGGGTGAAGCTTATACATAATTAGCAAAAGTTTGCTACTTTTAGAGAAATTTCTCTTGATTATTTAACAGATGGTGCAACTAAAAGCTATCAGAGTGCCCAGGAAATTTAAAGAAAAGAGAGGTAATGAACTGGTGGCAAATGGCTCTGTAGAACTGGTAACACAGAAGAACATGGCTGTGGTTTCTATGGCACCCATATCATAAGGGCAGTATTGACTTTTATATGGAGTTTTTCTATATTTCCCTTCCGGGAAGCTGTGGGGAAAATATTAAATGGAGCTGAAAATAAAACTCCTAAATTTGAGAACTGATAGGATATAAATAGGCAGGTTTAGACACTACAATGTGTTTATTTGGAATTATATTGTTAATGAAAGCAGCAATTTCTATTTAACCTTCTATATCTAAAGAACCTTTTCTTTAGATCTATCTTGATCTAACTCTCTAAGTTAGATAGTATCACTGGAGAAATCATAGATGCTTAGATATTCAGATACTAAAGACTTCCTTGTGTTTCTTGTTATTATTGGTAACTTATATATGATCCTGTAAATACAAATTAGTATAAACAAATGTAATTTAATGTTATATTTTAAAAATCAGTGGCTGAAGCTTTTTCTATCTCCTAATGCAGTTTGAAGCCGCCTGGGTTCTGACTAACATTGCCTCTGGAAATTCCCTTCAAACTCGAATTGTGATTCAAGCAGGAGCTGTTCCTATCTTCATAGAACTACTCAGCTCAGAATTTGAAGATGTGCAGGAACAGGTTAGATTCTCAAAAAATAAAAAGGGAAAAGGAGAAATGAATTAGTATAAATTTCCCCACAATTGAAAATTGTCTTTATAGTATTACTTTATCTTATTAGATTGCTATGTTGTGTTTTGTTTTACTGAGATTGTATGATTTATTACTGGTTAAATTGTATTATTATTTTACTAATAGTTAGCCTGGAGGTATAGTCTTTAAATCTTCTTAGATGCATAATATAATATTAGAAAAATCTTTGTAGTGGAAACATGTTTAATTCTGACTCTTTTCTTTCTTTCTCAGGCTGTTTGGGCTCTAGGTAATATTGCAGGTGATAGTACCATGTGTAGAGACTATGTACTCGACTGCAACATCTTGCCCCCTCTATTACAGTAAGTGATATAAATGATACTCAGATTTATTAGCAAGGGTGATACAATCTTTGTGAAAAGAAACTATTTACCTGCAAAGTGCATCAAAATAATTCCAGTTTATAAACTGACAGGCCCTCCTACAACTAAATAATCTGGATCTGTTCTGTGCTTGGATAGAATACCACAGGGGAAACTGATTTAAGCCACCTTCATTTCCTTGATGAAGGTGAAATAAAAAGCGTAGTGTAGATAAAATAAGGAAGTATTTCACAAATTGGTAATTTCTCATTAACAATAAAAAGATACAGTTGATTCATAAGTAATGCCTGAATAATAAATATCTAATATACTGTCAATCAACTATGCAGGAAGATGATATTGCAAACCTCTTATTTCTATTTTCAGATTGCTTTCCAAACAGAATCGTCTTACCATGACTCGGAATGCAGTATGGGCACTATCTAATCTTTGCAGAGGGAAGAACCCTCCTCCAGATTTTGTTAAGGTACAGAATAAAATTCAGGAAGAGTTAATGCCCCAAAGATGCTTTTTCCAAAAGGCAACTGGACTTTCTTGATTTTTGTTTCTTTGAAAACATTTCACTTTTCATCCAAGAAGTTTCTTCGATTCTGGTCTTTTCTGGGTTTTTTTTTTCCTGTTACTTTTTCTTTGTGAAAAAAGTTGTTCACAGTAGGTTTATTTTCCCAGAATGCCTTGTTCACAATTACTTTCTCATTCTCAGCTGTACCAATTATTGTTATTTTTCTGTAACCTATAAGTTATCTTTCTGTAATATTTCTTCGGAATAGCAATCAGCTCCTGCACAGAGAAGAAGTGGCCAATTTCTCATTATTAATAATAGAGGGAACAAAGCATCTCAAGTACAGTAATTGAGAAACAACGGGAAGTTTCTTTCGCTTTTTGCAAACTTATTCAAAACCATTAATTTTTTCCAGAGTGAAAAACGAGATCTATATGGAAGAAGACAGGGGTCCATTCTATAGAAATATATCATAGGAGGTAAAACATAGCTCCTATGGTTAAATAAAAACACTTCTAAAGAAACAGTAAGCCAGACTTGCCAACAACACCTGCTATATTTTTGGTATATTGCACAGGATGTCAGTTTTGTACTCATCTGCCTAAATCATAGGCTTGTGCTTTATGCACTGAGATCCTGTGCTCAGGGAAGTTCATTCTCTTGAATACCAGATACGTGAGCTAGAGAGGTGGAGAAATACGGAGGGGAGATAATTTGGGATGTATTAACTTTATTTCAGTCTTCAAAAAAATAACTCGCTATCAAGAAGAATAAGGAACTTGGGGAAGGACATAATTGTGATGGCCTTCTTCGACGCTTCCCCAAATGTCTCTCTGAATGCCAGCTCGAAGGAAGATGAGCCGGTCCCAGGCATGTCATATGGAGAGGCAGCAACAGGCCTGGACGCAGCTGGTGGCTTTGAGCAGGGAGCAACAAGTCCAAGCACAATGGAACAATCACGGAGAGCGATCAGATGAGCTGCCAGCTGAGCATGGGTCTGAGGCTTCAGATGGAGAGAGTGCGCAGCTGCAGCTGGCCAGCAAGGAGGAAGAGGAACTGCCTCCTCCACCCAGTCCAAGAGCATGCAGGTGGAGAAGAGACAGGAACAATGGAGGTCAGCCCACTTACTTACGAAGCAGCAGCCTTGCCCCTCTTGATGGGCTTGATGGGCTGCACTGAGTGCCGGCTATTTAGCGCAGCAGGAGGAGGGAAGTGACATTGGGAACAATGCATTCTATTTTGGTGTCTAGCATTTACCAGCCTTTTAGTTGAGCTTCCTGACCATGACCATGTATTTTAGACCCTGGATTTGTGCCTTGACTGTTGGATCTGCCTCTTGGACTTGCTTTTGCCTTGAACCCTGTCTCCAGACCCTGGATGGTGGACCTTGGTGTTTGTGCCTTGCCTTGCTTCTATTTTGTCTTGCCTTGGATATTTCTCCAGCTTTGTGGATTCATATTGGAGTCATTCCGGAACTGAGCTGTGAACTTGTTTTTTTGGGGGGAGGGGTTGCCTTGTCGCTGGATTGAAGATTTTCTGGGGAAGACTCCGAGAAGGGTTTGGAAAGTCTCAATAAACCCCTTGAATTCTCTGAAGTGTCAGAGCATGTGAGTTGGAGCCTGACAATAATTTCAAAGAAGACTGAGATGTTCCCATAGGAGAGTCCTAATCCTTGGATAATGAATGCCCATTCTTTCATACCAAGAACAGTCCCCCTTATAGTTGAAGGCTTTTAGTTGTAGACGATTTGATGACAGGAGGAGTTTGTGATGGGTATAGAACACATGGTAACTTGTCTACCTGAGGAAAATATTACAGATAAACTGCTGTATAACATTGGGGGAATGGGAAAACCCATTGTGGGGATACTGTACATGTAATACAGTATATCTTGATTTCATTAGCAAAACATTTGAGAGTGTCAAGAGGAACATTGTTGGAGATGGCCTCATCAATATCATTCATTTGGACTTTCAAAAATTATTTGACAATTAAGCATTCAAATCTCCACCATTCTTACTGTTTCAAAATGTTCTCCAAGAGACTAAAAAATAGAAAATTTTTATATGTCTTTTTTCTTTTTCATCGACATGTACTGGTAATTATATCTGTGGCTTATTTTAAAGCCACAGTTAACAGTTAGGAATTTAGACAAGAAGTCAGTAATTTCTTTGCATGGAAAGCAGAAATCCTTTCCCAATAAAAAGTTTGTTTACTTCTGTCAGGTTCCAAGTGTTAATGCAAAATCAAAATACAAAATGCAAATGTAATACTAAATGGACAGGCATTTAAAGGATCAGCTGTTTGTCATATCATAAATAATACATATTTCAGTTTGGGTAAAATCTGAAAGAATTTGTTTCTAAATTTTGGTTTTATTTTTCAGTAGAAACTGTGAATATTAGAATATTAAAATCAACAGTAATAATCCAATTGTCCTTACATACATTTTTTCACTCCAATTATTTAATCTTTGGACAGGTTCAGTTTTACAGTCTACACTTGATATATACTAGAACACTCTTTATACATAAGAATTCAATTTTGGCAACCTTCTGAATAAAGAAGCATTTCTTGAGTCATTTTCATAGAAATCATTGATTATTTTCCTCTTTCTTCCTTTGCAGGTATCACCCTGTCTGAGTGTACTCTCATGGCTGCTGTTCGTTAATGATACAGATGTTCTAGCAGATGCATGTTGGGCTCTCTCCTACTTGTCTGATGGACCCAATGATAAAATTCAGGCTGTGATTGATGCCGGAGTGTGTAGGAGACTTGTAGAGCTATTGATGTAAGGGATTTTAGATCAAGTAAATGTGATTTTTCATTAAGTTATACTGTTTCCTGTATCAGTGTAAGATTGAATCAATATTTGTTTCACATTCAGTGACTGATTCATCTGGTTCCAGTGCCTCCTTTTTGAATAGCATTTAAACAAGCAGTCAACTTGGCTTTACAGCACATTTTCCTATCTAGCTATGATCTTGATGAAAAATAATTTTCAGAGTAAGGCCTTTATTTGGAAGTAAAACTTGCCCATTTGCAATATCTCTTGTAGTTGCCCAGTCTTCCTTTTGCCACTCATTGAAGCCTATGTAAACAACTCTTCCTTCTTATGTGTCACAGTTCATGAAAAGCTGGGAAGGGGCATGTTGACATTGCTGGATATGTAACCAAAATTAACAATTGGAGGCTTTTGTGGGGAACTGCACACATCTCAGTGAGATAATAAACTCAGAGAGATTAAGGATGACTGAGTTATGTATACTAAATGACAGAACAGCATGGAAAGAATCTAATCTATATTGTCCTCATTAAAGCTAATACTGTAGCTTTAATGAGGATAATATAGTCACATTTTGCTTAATCTTATTCATATCTACACACCTTTCACTCCCACACACAAACAACAGACACCCACCAACTGGCCAAGGAGGAATGGAAGTAATAAATTAGACCTTCATATGGTTTTTGTACATATATGGTTCCCTCCCCTCATCCCACTGATTCCTCTGATCTCCCAAAATTACAAAATTTAATATGAACAATTATTGACTTTATGTTCATAATGTGTAATTAATGCTGGATCACATAGCTTAACATTGAACTATACTTGCATTGTAGGAGACGTACAAAGAGACTGAGTTGAATCTTTTCATACATTCCAGGAAAAAATCCACTTTGCTTCCAAATGAACTGGTTAATTAGGAAAGTATAGAACGGTGCTTATATTTTTAGTAATTTGCTATAGTTTCTAAGTAGTGAAAATCTCTGATTCAAAGAACAGGAATTTGTTTAAACATTTGTATTCAGTATACTCTGGACTCCCTTTAGGGTAATATTTTCCTTCCATTCAGTGACCACCACCACCACCCAAAAGTACAAAATCCTATTTTTTTAAAAAAAGTACTGAATTCAGAGATGTTACTTCTTTTACAGATGGTTTACCCATTTGACAGTAAAAGATAGATCCTTATTCTCCATCTTGTATTTTTTAATTATTGGTAATTTAAATCTCTAAGCTGTATATAGTTTTCATATATGGACTCACACAGTCCCTTCTCAGACTGTAATGTAGCTCTGTCTATTTTTTATACGCAGTTTTTCTTTAACCATTCATGACTCGTTTTCAAGGGATGTGACAAATTTGGTTTCAGCCTTTGTTAACAACTGTACAGCAATGTTATAATAAGCAATATTCAGTATTACTATTACATACAACCCAAAAGCAAAACATAGCCAGAAATGTTACAATGTCATGTGTTCATGAATATTCATTGAAAAAAGGTAGTATAAAAACAATGACACCACATAGCAATCATCACAAAATATCTACCTTTGAATAAAAATTTGTGTATATTTTACAGTTTAGTAATAATTTCCTGTGGGGTATTTTTTAATCAGGTTTGGATTTTTTGGAGCCTTACTGTGCTTCTTGATTATAACAGAGCATTACATCTGATAAACTGCACCCTTTTCTTGTTTTAGGCACAATGACTACAAAGTGATATCACCTGCCTTGCGAGCAGTTGGGAATATTGTTACAGGAGATGATATCCAGACCCAGGTATTAATATTTTGTACCATCTTCTTAAAGATTTAGAAATAGGATCTATCTGTAAATAGACATTGCTCTTTAATTCATATTGTTCAACTCTTGGTAACAAAATACAAAATTGTTGAATTAGTGCTTAACCCTGAACGTTATTTTTTTTACATAGAATTTGAATAAAAACTAGTATAAAAATGTGAGCTGGCGGAGGGAAGGCCAAGCTCATTCTTTACTCTTTGCTTTGTGTGCTTTCCTTTTTGTGAGGGTTACACATATTGTTGCTTATTAGCATATTAAAAAGAGTCCATTGCTGAGTGGTTAAGCAGATGTTTTCAACCAGATCTATATATTTTTGAATTTTCTGCAAAGCCTGGAGATCCATCATGTATTACATATGGTGTAGAAATATTTAAACAGAAACAAAAATATTTCAATAAGCTCCTAATCTTGAACTAGGACTTCAAAAATTTACTGAAATAATGGAAAGTTATTGGACAGTACTGTTGAAATGAACCCAATCATTTGTCTCTGGGTAAGGCTACCTATGTTTGTAAGTGTTCCTTGATGATAGCTGGTTTTTTAACACACGAATGTTAGTTATTTCACATTTGGTTCCGAACATGTTCTCCTTCCTCAAAATGAATCTACAAATGTAAATAATCTGATCTTAATGGTGTTTAAACAGGTGAGTGGTTGAGTATCAAATAATGTGATCTGTAGCCATAAATATGCTTCTTATTTCCAAGTGCAAGACTGGGAAAGTCTATCAGGTCCTCTAATAGCTAGAAGTACATTAGTTGGTCAATCAATCAATATTATTGATAGCTCTGATTTCTCTTAGTCGATTGTCCTGTAACCAAATGTATTCCAATAATTGGGTTTTGAGGTGGTTGGGAGGGAGGGAATGCAGCATGCTTAGGCTTCAAGAACAAGCTGTTTAGATGTTGAGGAATAGTATAAATCTATGGTGTAGACTAACATTTTCCTTCTCACTCTGTATCCTCCATCACCTTAACCCCATCCTTAAATCATAATAGCCAATAATTGCCAAAGATCAACAAGGATTATTATCAGTTTTTTATTTGCTGTATGCATTCATTAATATTTGACTCAAGCATTTGCCCAAGCATTTGATAAAATATTCTATGATATTCTGATTAGCGGTGATTAAGTATTGGTTTTACGGTTTGACAATTAAGTGTACATACTACTTTGGTTGGAAATTATTGTTTTGAAAATGGCCAAGGCTTATCAGCTACATGAAAAGCTATTACATGTTGGGCCTTCTATAATTTATACTTTTTGGCTAATATTTCATATATTCTATAAGAGAATAAGGCTGACCCATTTCATTTAGATTCATTGGATCATTTTTAAACATATCCCCAGACTTCCTATGATCTTCCAGCTTCCAAACTACATTGAATCTGCTATCCTAGCACATTTTAAATACTTCTTATTTTACAAAAATTGACACCACACCTTTCCCAGTGTTTTCTAGTTGCCAGTGGGGAAAATTGCCCATTTATTTTACTCTTTATTTTCTGTTTTTTAACCATAAATCATCCATTAAAGCAGGGTTTCCAACCCCCAGTCTGAGGATTGATACCGGTCCATGGCCTGCTGGGAACTGGGCCATGCAAGCAGCGGGCGAATGCGCGGAGCTTCGTTTGTGCATATGCGGGATCTAGATTTTGCATGCGCAGGATCTAGGTTGTATGCACGAAACCATCCCCACGCAATGCCGCTGCTGCTGCCGCCATTCCATGGAGCCAGAAAGGTTGGGAACCGCTCCATTAAAGGATAGGTCAGTGAGGAATTTTATCAAAGACACTTTGAAAATCTGAGTATATTGTGATGATTGGTACATCTCCATCCACATCTCTGTTGATATTCCAAATATTTTAGGTTTTCCTCCAGAGAGGCTTTTCCTTTATGTAGCTGCTTTTTTTTTCTTTGATTACCATTTCTATCAGTTTGCTTGGAAGAAGTTTAAGCTAAGTGCTTTTCAATTTCTCAGATCTTGCCTAAGTCATTTTTAAAAACTATGGCTACAGCTGTTTCTATGATCCTGTAATCCCTTAATTTAGGTTAGAATCAGGGCAATATAAAAAGTTCTGTACAGTTCAGTACAGCTGTTAGATAACCAGTCAAATCTGTGGCTCTCCTATTGTCCCCTGCCATCATGTCTGATATGTAAATTTGTTTTACTGTTTGCTTTCAGATTCTTTCCTATCATGTTATTATTTAGGCAGATGTAGCAAAGACTTTAGCTAGCTATCTGCAAGTCTATGTGTTTCCATTCTCTTATGATTATGAGTATACAAAACTGTATACAAACATTTTTTAAGAAATTTGTAGGCTACCTAAAAATCAGTTAAGCTCAAAATCCTAGTCCACAGCCCTTTCCTCTGTTGTAATATAACTTGTGTGGCAGATGCCAGTCAGCATAACCTGCCATTGATATACAGTTCAAGTTCAAGCAGCAGATTTAGCACGTAGAGAGAATTGCTGGGAACTTGGTGGTGGCTGGCTATTAAAAAATAAAATACTGTATTCAACTGTCGCTTATGTTAGTACTTCCATGAGAATTTCTTTGAAAATATATTGGTTAGATTTTTTTTCTCCAGGAGCTCAAAATGACATGGCATACTCAGCTTTAATTTTATCTTCACAACAAAACATCTGAGTTTGATCGATCTGAGAGTTTCAAAATATCCCAGTGAATGTCTGTGCAAGTTACATCCCCAAATGCCTCTAAAGTCCTAACCCAATATTTTCATCATTACAGACACACTGGCAAAAGCTGGATTTAAAAAAAGGGCAAGATTGCTGCCCCTGCCCAAGCTCCATCAAAACATAGAAAGCTCTGCCTAGGTATAAAAATCCTCTCTGCAGAGCTTTTTGCCTCCTAAACATTTCTGCACAGCATAAAAGGAGCTGCTCTGTGCTCACAACACCACTTGCTTAACAAAAAAGAAATTTCCTGTTTTATACTTTAAAATCTTTTTTTAATAGCATTAGAAGGCACAGGCCTGCACATCCACAAAGATGCTTCATGATGCTATGAACAGAGTAGGTTTCTTCAGTCTAGGCTCTGGTCTGCTGCCAACATGTTGGCTCCGTGATGCTTGTGTGTTGTGGGCTACAAAGCAAGTATACCATTTCAGACCTGCCTTGGTCAGGGACTATTGCCCAGCAGCATTAATACATCAGCCCCCCACTAGCCATATGCGAATGCAGATAGGTCCCCTCAAATGACCTACATGAGATCTCCATCTAGGATCCAGTAAAACCAGGGAACTACATGGAATCGATCTGATGTGTAGCTGGGGTGGTATCTCCCTTTAATATCCGCTATTCCATGGTTTTGAATTTCACATTTCCAAATCTTCACTTAAACACACACACATAAAACCACTAGTAAACAGCAAAAAGAAACAAACACATCAGTGTAGAGTGCTGCATCTGATGCCACAGCATTATAGCCCTCAGCCATTCTTAGGTTAATCTCAAAAGCCTAGTTTTTGAGTGGATCTAGTTAGTATTTGAATTGGGGGACTGTAAGAGGATCCCAGGGTTATAGTTGAAGAAGCATCCCAGAACTTGGGAATGGCCCATATTGCTGCCATGAGCTCCACCCAAGGGAGAGTTTCCTTTACCCTTTAGCCTTTGGTAATCATTGCTCATATTGTTTCCACTGACCATCCCTCCAGTCCTTTCTCACTGGATAAGCCATCTGCTGTCATGCTTCTCTGTGAAAGTTTTTCTTAAGGTTCTTTTTTAATTATTTGCTGAACTCTAGGACCACGCTTTCTGATGTTGCTTTGTTCTTCTGTTAATTATCATCCTTATTTCTCTGAAGTAAATACATCGTCTGAGTATAGTCTAAAATCTATTCTCCCTTTTTCTAGGTAATACTGAACTGTGCAGCCCTGCAAAGTTTATTACACTTGCTAAGTAGTCCTAAAGAATCAATCAACAAGGAGGCATGTTGGACAATATCAAACATTACAGCTGGAAACAGAGCACAGATTCAAGTAATTAATCATTTTCGGGTGGGAGAAACAGGGACTTATTTGCAAGGGCAGCGTGAGATGTCCTTATAAAACTTTTGAAAAGGATATAACTTTCTCCTGATAATCCAAGAAATGCTATATTGTATTTCTAAGCAGAAACTTTTAAGAGAAGTGAACTCCACCTATATTGACATTTTGGAAATACAGGTAGTCCTCATTTAGCGACTACAGTTGGGACTGGCAACTTGGTTGTTAAGTGAAACAGTGATCAGTTGAAACCACAATTGGGGTTATGATCTTACTTCAGCTTTCATTTGCTTTATAGACCCACAAAGGTAATAAAAGTGAGGTTAGTTGCAATGGTAGTTTCATCACCAGTGTAACTGTGAATGGTTTCTGTACAAGGCAGTTGCTAAACAAGGACTACCAGTTAACTGGTGTCAAATAATATAGTGTAGACATACATTGGGATAAATGCACATTGCTATGACTACCATCAAATTCTTATTTAAATTAAATCTAGGAAAACGGGGGTTTTGTCTTTAATTTTTATTTGATATTAAATCCTTTGTTTTTCAGACTGTCATAGATGCTAATATTTTCCCAGCTCTAATAAATATTTTGCAAACTGCTGAGTTTCGGACAAGAAAAGAAGCAGCTTGGGCTATCACTAATGCAACATCAGGTGGCTCTGCTGAACAAATAAAGTAAGTAGTAGTGAATTGCTCATTGATTATGAGAACCATTACAAAACATTAATGGTGGTGATCCAAGAGTTGCATGTTCTTGTCCCACTTAAAACACCCCCAAAGATCATGCTATTGAAATTCATCAAAGTGCCATTTGGACAATGCAGATATTTATATTATTGTGGTTAAAAGTGCAGAAGAAAAATAATAAGATTCTACAGTGCTTAATGCATTATTTTACATTTTAAACCTCCCAGACTTTTCAAAAAATGAAAATAACCAATTTTGGTTCCATCTTCCAATGACATCACTGCCAAATTCCTTCTATTCTTTCAAAAACCAGAATTCCCCCCTCCCAAAAAACCCAAACATAACCAAACCCTATCTTCATTCCATAGCAATTGCCTGCCCTTCTTGTAATTGCTCCCAAAAATACTTTAAAATAGAAGAATTTTGGTAAGAGCTGAATCCATGTTTTATTTTGTCTGGCTTGCAACTAATTTTATTTGATATATTTTCATTAATGCTTTAGGTTGGTCTTTTAATACTTTTTAGCAGTTTACGATTCTTTATTTTACTACTGGCAATACTTTCCCAGAGAAAATTGATTATCAGCAATAATCTTCCTTATGTATTTAGGACATTTGAGCCATATTGATTTTACATTTGAGTCACATTAATTTTATGTTTCAAAATTATTTGTCCTTATAAGTGATATAACCATGATGTGCATGTTGACCAACAAAATCCTCTGGGTGACTTCCAATTGGTATGGTTTTCAGATATCTAGTAGAACTTGGTTGCATCAAGCCACTCTGTGATCTCCTTACCGTGATGGATTCAAAGATTGTGCAGGTAGCACTTAATGGACTGGAAAACATCCTGAGGCTGGGTGAGCAAGAAGCAAGAAGAAGTGGCACTGGCATTAATCCATATTGTGCGCTCATCGAAGAAGCCTATGGTAAGGATGATAGCTAGAAACCAGAAGATTGAGTTTGCTCTAAGCCTCCCTTGGTATGAAAGCCAGTGGGGTCAGCCCCCCCATCAGCTCAACTTGCCTCATAGGATTGCTATGGGGAAAATTGGCAGGAGTATTTGTGCTTGCTGCCTTGAGTTGACATACATACATAAAAAGGTGGGATAAAAATAAAATAATATCCAGTACATTGATTTTTGCTTATTTCCCATTGTTTATTTTAATCTGAATTTTAGTGCAGTGTGCCTATTCTTTTAATCCCTGTCTAAAGCAGTTGTTATAAACCTCTTTGCCTTCATCTTTGCTTTATTCTTCTTTTTAGTTGCCTCCTATATTCCATTTCAAATAATATTTGTATATTGCCATAGAAAAGGTTAGTACAAATGTAAACCTGGTTTTTGTTCTCAAAATAAGAACAAGATTTGAAAACTCTCTAGTTCTATTATATAACCCAACAAAAGGTTGTGGAAGCTATATCTTGCCATTAGACTTTAAGCTGTACTTGGCTACATTGGGTAAAACAAATCATATTTATTTGAACTCTAACATTAAGAGATTTGGAGAATATGTAATTATTTGTATACTGCATTCTCTGTTGTCCAACTGGCATCTGCAGATTCTAAGATAGTAAAGAGAACATTAATTAATAAGGCTCAACCAACTTTAGTGCCAAAGGTATCTATAGCATCTTGAATAGTGCAGAGCTAGTCTTCTTTACAGTTTGCATAAGAATAAATTGAGTTTGGGCTGTCTATTAGTTCAGTTTTTAGGTTTAGGGAAAGGCTGAAACAGAGCAAGTATATCTTCCAGTTCAAAATTTGATGGAAGTTCTGTATTTTCTTGCAGGCCTGGATAAGATTGAATTCCTGCAAAGTCATGAGAACCAAGAAATATATCAAAAGGCCTTTGACCTGATTGAGCATTACTTTGGGACAGAAGAAGAAGACAGCAACATTGTCCCACAAGTAGATATTGGCCAGCAACAATATATCTTCCAGCAGTGTGAGGCTCCCATGGAAGGTTTCCAGCTCTGAAGTGCTCCTGTCTGCCATTAATGTAGAGCTCTGAGTGGTCTCATTTACCATAAATGTGTGAGCTAATTTGCTTGCTTTGCACATACACTATCTTAAACACAACTGGAAAAATATTTGGCTCTTAGTTGTAGGATGCCACTTTGGTAAGGGCTTATCTTAAATACTGAGCCCATTGTTCAGAACTGGCACACTTCTGTAAAGATACCGTTTTTCCTGATTTTTCCTATTTTCCTAATACACTGAAAACGTAACCCTAGAATCTCAAACAAGGACAACATTTCCATGTGGAGCATTCTTCACTGTCTACTGAGACTTTTGAGAGACTCTTCCTTCCCATGCATTCCTTTAGGTGCCTGCCTTGTTCAATGAATTTAAGAGAAATATTTAATGCACACTCAGAATTTGAGTGGCATTCTTCTGTGCGGCAGCCTGGATTCCTGTTAATTTATAAGCATATATGGTTAGAATTCTATTCCCTGCGTTTATGGCAGCCCATGAATATCTTTCTTCAGGTTCTAGGAATATTGCTAATTGTCAGCAAGTTGATTTCAGTGCTCCCATTTTGACTGCATAGGATTTGGAGTTGCTCACTTTCTTCAATGCAGACAGGAAATCAGCTCATCCTTCTATTAAAAATATAGCACTTTCTTTGACATGTTCTAAATTGGGCCATTGATAGAGAAAACCTCTCTACCACTGTCTAAATTAGCACTCTCTCCTAAAGCATACTTTCACCTCCTCACTAGCATGGTGATGAAAACTTCCAACTTAATTTTTTGTACAGCTCCATCAAACAAAGCTGTATGTAAGTGGTTAATATTCTAAATTATTGATGCTAGGACACTTGATCCCTAGTTTGCATCTGCTTTCACAAACTGCAGTTTCTAAATCAAATCAGACACATTGGTTATTAGCAACTTCATTAAAAATACCAGAAACTATCTGCCCTGTATAATAGATTCCAACACGCCCAAATAATAATCTGTTTCATGGTTAAACTATAAGCACTTCAGCCATTTAACACTCTTGCACCTTTCATTTAATTTTCAATACAGCTATCTCCAATGAAAAAGTAGTACTTCAGCCTCTGCAGCAGCTAAGAGATTCCATTTCTTGAAGAATACCCTTTGGGTAAAATGAGGTTGGAGGTCTCTAATCTTGGATTTAAGACCTTGGAAATGAATACCAGTTGCTTTGATCTTCTCCTACATTCATGTCCTCTGATCTTGATAGTATAATATAATTATTTCAGGAGTGTTGTCCTATGAATGAATTAAGTGGCATTTTCATTCAATTTAATTTTTGCCAAACACATGACTTTTGTTTACACTTTAAAAAAGAAAACTAGCATCACCTACAACATTTGCTACTTTGTCAAAGCCTGATCCATATCCTGTGTCCCACATAGCTTCCGTTGATATCTGTTCTTCAGCAGCCATCACAATCCAAATTACTGCATTCATGATAGCACACTTTTATGCTGAAGGTGACAATGTCAGTTGAATTTCCTGTTTGATCTTAGGATTTTAAAAATAGAGCTAAGATGGCTAGGATGGTACATTTCGCAATAAACTAATTGTCCATTTTGTTGATTGTCCAGATTGTTGGGCCCCAGGTGAGAGAAGGAATTTATAGGCTTATTTTAATTGTTGTATACATAACAACTTTGACTCCGGATGATGTGACAATCATGCTTCCTGATTGGCTAGGATTACTTTGGGACGAGATCCCCATTTTTAATACCAAGAAGTCAGATGGGTAAAATAACCTGTTACACATAGGAAAGCAGACAATACGTAGTTTGCAGGTCAAAAGTAAATGAGCAAACTTTAACAACATTTTTAATTTTATATAATCATCTTTTTTTCTTAAAGAATGGTAGAAACACTGATGAAAAAAAAGTCCATTTCGTTTCCACAGCGATTTTTTTTTGTGGCTGGGTTTTTTAAAGGATAAATTACTGACTACATGTCATTTCTATATAATATGCTTTAAATCATGTACTTTATTGCATAGTTGTTCTAGAGAGAGGAGCTACGTATTTTGTAAATCAGCTTCAATGAAGTGTGTATGTGATACTGAAACGTATCACGTATACCAGTACTAATATGTGTGTGCATACTTAGTTTGTACATGCACATACACACTCTTCTGGGACAATTGCTAATGTGTATGTATATATGTATATTTACACAAACTTCACAGTGGAAGTTTTTCTCTGAAGCTCCTAGAACAATAATGGTGCATTGGTGTTTCTTCTAGTAAATAATGACAGCTCTCTCTTTAAAAGGGTGAATTAAATCATATATTCAAATGAATGGAGTGTGTATGTGTTTATAGAAGAGTTAATTAGATTTATTATATAGGTGAAATGTAGAAATAGACTGTACAGTCCAGAGTTGTATAATTGAAGTATTTTAGATAGCTGAAGCTGTAAAATGTTACTAGTTATGTAGCCTGCTGAAGGTAAGTTTTTGTTTTTTTTAATGTGGAGCAAGGAGAGGAAACAAGTGTCCTGAAACAAGTGTCAATACTTTTCAGGTGTGCACTGGGTGGATTGAATGGAATGTGAAAGAAGACTGTAATTGTTATGTTGTCTTAAAGTGATTCAAAAAAAGGAGAGATGGGAGAGTTTGGAACGATCATCTTTGAAGAGCTTGTAAACCTTTTGTTTACAAGGAAAAACAAACACTGGATTTAGTATCGTATCTACATATCCACAGTTATAGTCACAAGATTTTTGGCAGTAGTAAAGATTCCTCTAATACAGCAGGAGGGGATGGTTCTGTGTAAGTGGCAGATGCGCACACATACACAGCTCCATTTGAGCAGAGCTTTGTGCATTCACCCAAGTGTCCACCGCTTGCTCAAGCACCCACCACTCACATGAGTGGAGTTCCACATGCACGCTGCTTGTGCAGCCCAGTTCCAAACAGGCCACGACCTCGTAGTGGGTCACAGCCCAGAGATTGGAGAACCCCTGCTCTTAATAGTCCCAACATAGGCCAGAAGAATGAAGGAAAATTAATATGGAAGGATGAACTGTTCTTTTCCTTCCATGATAGCCTGTACTTTCCATCACTTCATGAATTCAAGGCCAATTTCAAAAATTAAGGCTAACCCTCTTCTATAATTCTACAGATACTCAACTTACAACCACAATTGGGACCTGAATTTTAGTCATAGGTTGTTGCAGTTATATGTCAAAATACCACATGACGACCCAATTTTTAGACCATTTTTACAGTCATTTAGTGAATCGTGGTTGTGAGTCTGAATGTATTGTACAGAAAGGGCATTTTTTGGCTAGAAATTCAGTCTTCTGACCATGGGGGTCACATTTTGCAATGGCCATAAGTCCTGTACAGATCATCCTTTCTGAGAATGTAACTTTGGTTGTTAAACAACTGGTCCTTAGTTTAAGACTACCTGTACCTTGATCTATTATTTCTGAACCTGAACTGCAATGGACATTTTCAACTGGAAAGTAAGGAGGAATTAGGTCTGGTTTTGCCAGCAAGCTTGGCCAAAACTACAGGACATAATCAGTATTATTCAAGTGAGGAATTACATTTCATAAAATGTTTTCTTTTTGTCTTAAGAAAAATGTGGGTTTTTTTTTTGAAAAAGTTACACATCACTGACAAATGCCAAAAATACAAGAGCAGATTAGGACACTTCAGGAGATTTTAATTTAGCATGAATGCAGATAAGATTATCTTTGTCATTGTTTTTGGAGAAATGTAGAATAATGAGAATTTGAACTTCAAGTTGCTATCCAGTTGCTAGAATGCCATTGCTAAGTATGCATGGACAGCATTATGGTTAGCATAACTGTTGTGTAAGAACAGCCCCCAATGGAAAATTGGCTGTTCTGCCAAATTGTTGGCAATTAACAGCTAAGAAAATCTCTGCAGTCAGATAGATCTTGTGTGTCCCAGTGAAATGTCATTTTGTTCTTCTGAACTAAATTCTTAAGTGAAAACAGTTACCTAACCTGCAGTTTAACACCTTGGATGTTGCCTTATGAAATGCATTATCTATATACCATTATTATTAAGCACAATACAGTAATAATTTGAGCATAGGTTGCCAGCAAAGATCTGGTTATTGTAGAGAATCTTTTGTGCCCCCGATACAGATTGTGTTGAACAAAATAGAAGAAATTTTAGTAAAGTCTGTATGATTCCATTAATAATGCACAAGGGAATTTCTCCATTCAGTTCTCCTTTGATCATTTATGAAAAGTTGAGATGCATCTTATTTTTGTTTCCTTTCTCAGTTTTTTCTTGCATTTAATTTAAATTTAATGTTTTAATTTTCAAACTTTCAAAGTATCTTCTATGCATTATACTTGGAATCCCATCTGAGTTCTATCATCACTGAAACAGCAAGGTAGGCAGCCTGCTATCCACAGGTATTAAGGTATCAGTAGACGGCCGATTGTCAGCCATGTTCTGTGACAATCTGACTTCATTTTTAAATATTTTTTAATTTAACCAATTTTGAAACTGGCATGCTCCAGCACACATAAGACCTATAGACATTTTTTTACAATGGAAAAAAGCAAGTGGCTTCACCCGGGTTTTTTTTGGGGGGGGGGGTATATCCCCAATTGTCCATTTAAAAAAGATGAAGTAAGCAATGGATGGTGTCATGTATGATTGGCCATACCCATCATGGAAGTCATTTTGTGAGAATGCTTCCAACATGCCGCCTCCTTCACCATTTGTTCTCCTACTGTAATTCTGAAATGTACTTGTCCTGAATCTCACAGATAGGAATTCATCTTCGTGGGTGTTCATTCCTTGGCATTTGGATGTGATTTCTCATACTATTCCATAAGATACTCCATAGTATAGGTAGTCCTCAATTTACAACAGTTTAATGATCGATCAAAGTTACAACAGCACTGAAAAATGTCAAAGTTATGACCTTTGCAGTATCCCCATGATCATGTGATCAAAATTCAAATGCTTGGCAACTGGTTCATATTTATTCCCAGTGTCTCAGGGTCATGTGATCACCTTTTGCTACCTCACAAGCAAAATCAATGGGGAACCAGATTCACTTAAGAACTGGGTTACTAACTTATCAATTGCACTGATTCACTTAATAACTGTGGCAAGAAAGGTCCTAAAATGGGGCAAAACTCAACAGATGTCTCACTTAACAGAAAATTTGGGCTCAATTGTAAATCGAGGACTACCTGTATTAGAAACTACTGGGCATGACCAGCTTTCCTCAGTCAAGATTAATATTAAAACTGATGTTCAAAACAGGCTTTTCTCAACTCTATTCTTACCATAGTTTATCTCCCCACCTATTGACCTTACATTTACCAAAAAAATGAAATATGGCCTTTCCAACTGATGCTTTGCTTTCAATATTGTCAGCTATACTTCCATAACTAGTGGGCAAAGCTGGTTCAATATCAACTCTGCACATGCTATAACTACAGTACGAGATTAAGATTTAGTGCTCTTACCAGCCAAATAAGATATACAGTACCATCTAATTTAATACTTAAATGAAATTCATATTTAACTTGAGTAGCAACTTTTGGAATGGATCTATTTTTTAAAATTCCAGCCTTTTGCATATTTTCAAATATCCATTTAATAACAAAAACAAGTTCCCATTTGAAATAAATATTGGCATGAGCAGTATTGGGAAGTAATTAAAAGTGTTGTATGATTTCTTAAGACTTTCATATTCTAGGTAGCTTTTGGATAGCTGCTGTTAGATTATTGTTTATTAAATACCATGCATTTCTTCAAATGTCAGGAAATGATTCCTCATTTTTTAGGCTTATGTCATTTCAGTACTCTGGTTTGAAATTAAATCATATATGACATTTCATGAAATGGAAAAAATGCCCAAGAATAAGAGTAACTTTGGATGCAATTGCTACACTAGTCAGCCACTATTACTAAGACTAACATACTCAAGAGATACAACTTTAGGGGTATACTAACAAGGCAAATTATCTAAGTTTACATGTAAGTGGGAATAAGTATGAATTATTTTACCATTCATGTATATGTCACCCAGTTCAGATGAATTCAGTATCCTGGATATATCCATTTATTATTAGAGCAGGGTATATTTTACAGGTTACAAAGATTTTATATATATCCAGCATCCAGGATTTAAAGAAACAGTCTAATATAGATTCAGACTTTTAAAAACAAAACTTCAAAACAGACTTTGGTTTAGTCAAAAATGGAGTCTTCCATCAGAAAGGATGAAAATTTTAGAATTGCCATTGAACTATAAATTCTCCTTTTGAAATGTGAAAAAAAATGAAGTAAATTTTTTTAAGTTGCTCTTCAATTCATGATGAAAATCGCACACCAACAGATCTAATCTTCTTTTTGATTATGGCTTGGCAGAAGTACTTTCAGCAGTCTCTTCTATCTCCTCAACGCTTTGCTGCATATACCGCAGTGATCTATATTTTTTAACATCCTGCAGCAGAATGACCATAATATGGAAAGTAAGAGACAGTTAATCCTGTTGTTATTTCTAGAGCATGGCAAATAGATGCCTTAAAGTTCACTTATTTTAATTCTGAAAATATCCCTAATACAGGAATGGACAGAAAATAAATTTAGTTATCTAGTTAGATTACTGGATAACACAGAGTAAATCAGCAAACATTGTTTTCTAAATTCAGCAGTAGTGAGAGCAAAACACAACTGCTTCCTAAAATAAGCCAGAGGTATATTTCTAAACTACAAACCTTATTCAGATCAGTTCGGTCTAAAGCTCATGAGAATGCAACAAATATTACCTCTCCCAATTGCCACCATTTTTCCACTTACATTCATTGTTCTAAGGATATGCACACATATATAATTCTAGAAGCCTGAAATCTGCAACAGAAGAGAGGTGAGGAGAGTAGCCTATGTTTTTACTGGGTAACTCCATGTTCACGTATGTTTGTATTTTTTGGATTTATGTGCCTCCCATCTCGAGGTGACTGGGCAGCTTACAAACATTAAAACCAGAAACATTAAAAACAGTAATCGTAGTAATCATAGTTATACTAAAAATTTAAAGGTGGCGGGGAGAAAGCATAAACACGAGAGGTGAGGTCTTCAATCTACTAACTACCTCCACAGTGATGCCCCCTTGTTGGGGACACAGACACGCTAGTAGAGCTAGGTCTTCATGCCCTTGGGAAGGTCAGGAGGGTCAGTGCAGATCTCACCTTGGGTATGATGTTCCAAAGGGCAGGGACCACAGAGAAGTCTCTTCTGGATCCTGCCTGTTGGAATTCCTTGGCTGACAGGATCCATAGCATGCCCTCTGCTGGCATGGATGAGGGGGAAGAAATCTCATTGGGGTGAGGCAGTTCCTCAGCTGGGACCCAAGCTATACAGGGCTTTAAAGGTAATAACACTTTGAATTGCAGCCAGAAGCAAACCAGCAGCCAACGAAGCTCATGAAGCAACAGTATAACATGGGCCAATTGAGGCTCCAAGAACTGCCTGCACTGCTGCATACTACACCAGTTATAGTTTCTAAGATATACTCTTCAAGGGTAACCCCATTAGAGTACATTGCAATAGTCCAGGCGTGAGATGGCTAGGGCTTGAGTAGACTTGAGTGCAAGGACTGATCCAGGAAGGGATGCAACTGGCACACAATACAAAGTTGGGCAAAGACTCTCCTGGCTATGACTTTGAGCAGAATTGAGAGTCCAAGAGAACCCCTGAGTTGCACACTGGGTCTGCTGGGGTAGTGGAACCCCATCCAGAACTAAATGTGTTGAGAATCTTGGATCTTGAAGCTCCAAGTATCCAAAGCCGTTTGGTCTTGCCAGAGTTCCATTGAAATTGTTGTCCCTTATCCAGGCCCCCAGTGTCCAGCACTGAAGGGCAGCAACAGCATCACTTGGGTCACCAGGAGTGGAGATGTAAAGTATTTGGTCTGGATTTCTTTGGACAAATGATGGATACAATAACATTAATCATGAAGCCATTGTTATAATGTATATAAGGAAGAGAGCACCCAAGAGGCTCATTGGATATTGTTTATGGTAGCAATGGAGGCGGGTGGTTCGGAAAACTGGTAGCAAAAATCTCTGCCCCCCCTCTCCCCCCAGCTGAGTTCTTCGGCCAAAAAAAATGCTTTTAAAAGTAAAAAAAAAGCCTCTGATGATTGCATGGCTCAGCTGGGATCCTCAAACCCCTTTTTTTCTTTTAAATGCCTCTGACGATCCAAGCTGAGTTACCTGATCGTCAGAGGCATTTAAAAGAAAAAAAGTCTCTGCCGATCAGGCAACTCAGCTGGGATCATCAGAGCCTTTTGAAAGCATTTTTTAACAACCTCTTCGCCGAAGAGGTTGTAGAAAAAATGGTTTTAAAAGTAAAAAAAACAAATTTTGGCCACGCCCACCTAGTCACATTACAACACCACCACCACCAAACGATGCCCACAGAACCGGTAGTAACAAATTTTAGATTTCACCACTGACCTAAGTGTTTCCTACTCCATGGAAGATGTTTAAACAAAAGGTAGTTGCAGATGGATTGACGGGCTAGGAAAGTCATACTTTTTGGTCAGCCAAAAAGGGGGTCTTCTCCACATTATTTTCAATGACCTTTGAAATATTATTGAATAATGGGTAATCCATTAATACTTTTGTTCCCACTTTCAACCCTGTAACAATTTTCTACTAACCTGTTTCCCTATTAAAACTGCAGATACAAAACCCATAAGCAGGATAGCCATTGCGAAGTAGGCAACTTTCACACGAAGTTTGCTCCTTGTTGCACTCATCATCTTTGCCCTTTAAAAAGCAAACATAATGTTATCCCATGGAAATGGCTATCTTGTATGTAAGATCTTGAAGGCAATTCTCCCATGGTTTTAACTTACACTTAAATTTTACTTGTTTAATGGTTTAAAGCATTAGCTCTGTTTTTATTGTGCTTTACTTTATTGTGAGCTGGGTGGCCATTTAAATTAGATAAGAACCTAGATGCTTACAATTTGCCAATTTTCAACGGGAGAAAATATTAAATCTATCTGATGGATCATCTTTCTTGCAATTCTAGCTGTCTCTTCTGCATACTGATAGGTGGCTAAAACAATACATTTGAAGAGACTCCACAGATGAGTCACTGAAAAGCAATCATACTTCCTATTAATTACAGTAGGATGTTTGCAATTTCCTATACAGGCTTACACGAGAAGATGAAATAGCATGTTTGCATGACAATAGCAATTACAGTGAAATGTAAAAGGTAGGTTTATACTATGAAAGTTAAAACAGTGGACAGCTTTCTCCAATCTGAATGTGAGCCAGATGTATGAGCTTCAAATTCCAGAATTTTCATTACTCATATTAACTAAGAAAATCTAAAAATCTGGAGAAAGATGAGTCTGGGAAAAGCTAATAGAACTCACTGAATCATGCCTACAATTATTCTTTAGTTCAGCATCCTAAGAATTTTACAAAAGTTTTTCTGCAGATAAAATATGTCCTCTGAACAAGACATTCCATTTAGTTGCCAACAGACATTATTCTCACCAAATTTACAGAATATAGAATAACACAAGAGAACTTGGGAATCTTCTAATCCAACCCCCTGCTCAAGCAGAAGACTCTATACCTATACCGTATTGATCCCTTCTCTGTGATAGCCCCCCCAAATATTGGAAGACTGCTATCATGTCATCCCTAGTCATCTTCATTAGACTAGTTCTTGCAATAGTTCAGCATACACATTTGCCTCCAGTCCCCTAATCATTTTTTATTTATAAATTTAATACAAAATTATTTTTAAACCACTATTTAAGCCAGCCATCTACCAATAACTATCAATATCATAATTCCACAGTAGTATTCAGCCTTATTTAGCATGAAGCAGATAAAAATCCACTTGACTGGATATCCCAGAGGACATATTTTATAAGTCTGTAATGTTTTATAAGCCTCTATCTGAACTAAACAAACTTTTTTGGTAGTTCCTCATAAAGAAATGACTTAAGTATTTGGTGTGAGTTTCCAAATCACAAGCAGTAATTCTGTTCTACTCTAAACCTAGAGTTCGGTGTCAAGCTTTGGACAAACAATATTTCAAGATTCAAACAAATTGGAACAGGAAGATGGAAAAGTGGTCCTACAAAGAGATTGGGGAAAATGGCAAAGAATTTCATGAGGATATGATAATATTCTAGTTCTTGATGGGAGTATTTTGTAGACAAAATTATCTACAGTCCAGACTGCATTTGTAGCCAGTTACAAACTGCATTATAGACAGAGCAAATTGGCTCAACTGATAGCAATTCCAGAGGTGACTATAGACCAAAAGCTACACCAGAACTTTCAAGAAAACAGCATGTTGGCCTCAGATTGCTGCTCTTGTATTAATGTCCCCATGACCATCTGCCTTTTCACCACATGAAAAATATGTATCTATTTGAAACAATTGGTGTCAGCAATAATCATTTTTAATGGGTAATGAACATACGAAATGTGCTGAGGTATATCTTCTTTTTTCTTGAAGCGCCCTGACCACAGCAACAGTTTCTTATCCCATTCAGAAACTTCATGGCTGAATGGAGAGGAGTGTGCTGCGGGAGAAACAAAAGAGAAAATGCACCACCTGAAAACCCAAGGACAAAAGGCAGCATCAGAATTGCATTCTAGCATTAAAGCTAAAGAGCCCCATGTTAACAGTTTTCCTAAGGGTTACATACTTTATAGAAAGAGAATACAGAATAACAGGGTTGGAAGAGACCTTGGAGATCTTGTAGTCCAACCCCCTGCTCAAGCAGAAGATCCTATACTATTCTGCACAAATGGCTCTCCAGTTTCAACAATGAAGACAGTTTTAGCCCACCACAAAGAGAAGCAACTGTGCAACTGGCATTCAGTCCCCCACTCCCATGTGATGGCAGAGATAAACATTTCACTTTTGTGACTCCCAGACTTCCTGCCATTATCCCTTCTTTCATTGTTCTCTCCTGATATTCAGGTCAAAGGGATATTTTCACAGCAGCCTTTTCTAGAGAGCTGGGTGTAATATATTCAAAGGAAAATAATTTGACCTCATTATTTGTGCTTCAAGTGAGAATTCTGGATTGACTTGTAGTTTTCTTGCTGTCTGTGTTAGTCAAGATCAACACCAAAAATGAAATGCATCAACAATCTACCTCTCCTGCTTCAGTCCAACTTTCACTTCCAAAAAGTGTCACAGGGAATATCATGGCTTTGCATGATAAGATTAAGATGGATTCAAAATCTCAGTCAGCAGAAGGCTCATGAACTAGTCTGAGAATATCACTTTCTCTAATCCTAATCTAATCTGCTGTGAGGACTGTAAAAATACAGAGAGGGATGTATTACATATACAGTATAAGTAGTCATTCACTTGCCATGGTTGCTAAGTGAATCACTGCAGTTAAGTGAATCTTGCGCTTGTTAAGTGAAATCAGCTTTCCCCATTGACGCTGCTTGTCAGAAGCCAGGTGGGAAAGTCACAAATGGAGATTACATGACCTTGGGATGCTGCAACCATTGAAAAGACATGCTGGTTGTCAAGTGCCCAAACTTTGACCATGTGACTGTGGGAATGCTGCAATAGTTTTAAGTGTGAGGACCAGTTGTAAGTCACTTTTTTCAGTGCCACTCTAACTTCAAACAGTTGCTAAACGAATGGCTGTAAATTGAGGGTGACCTGTATATGCTTTTTGGATTCAAAACATAAATTACTAAAAATAAGATTCAAAATATCAAACCTGCTAACTCCTCTGAGAATGGAGCCTGTGTAAAATAGCAGAAGCACACCTGCTTATATTGCAATTGCTAGTTTGAAAAAAGTTTACATTGCAACTAAACCTCTCTTACTTCCCTAGAAAAAAGTCTTACTGCTGAATAATCAGAGTTAGGAGAAGGAATTATGTGGGTGCCATTGTACTATACAGTCATTATGCAGGAAGGGGGAAGCCTTACATTCTCTTAAACTTTATGAAATCAACATTTTGAAAACTTAAGCCACTCATATAATCATTGATTTTTGCTGTAACCATTAATCAAGATATGGCTTCGGCCTGGTCTACCCAATGCGAAGAGGAAACATCAGGCCAGCATGGCTTTGGCCCAGCCTACCCAGTGCGAAAAGGACACATCGGACCAGCATGGCTTCAGCCCAGTCTACCCAGTGGGAAGAGGAAACATGCCAGCAGTTTGGGGAGTGGTGTCAAGCTGGCCATGCCCACCCGATCAGCCATGCCCACAGTCGGCCATGTCCTGTAAGTGGCGTCAAGCTGGCCACACCCACCCAGTTGGCCTTTATTTTTATAAATAACTCAGGCTGGCGCACATACCTATTCCTTCCTCCTCCTATCTTCTAATAGAGTAATTCAACATTGAAATCAATTACTCATTGATGTAGTGGTTTTCCCTTACTGGATTGTTCAAGCAGAGACATACTATTTGAAATGTTTAATTTGGATTCACACATAGAGCAAAGGGTTGGATTGTATGCCTAAGTGGCCCCTTCTTATCAGCTATTAATAAATATTCACTCCTTGATATTCTCAAATACTTCAGTCAAGGGAATGATACAGAAACCCAACACAAAAAAATGCCTTGTTTCTGATTTAATATATCCTCTTTTCAGTGGTGGGATTCAAATAATTTAACAACCGGTTCTCTGCCCTAATTATTTCTTCCAACAACCAGTTCACCAAACAGCTCAGAAAATTAACAACCGGTTCTCCCGAAGTGGTGCGAACTGGCTGAATCCCACCACTGCCTCTTTTCCAAAAGGACTGACACCATCCCTGCCATCCCAGAATCTATATACAGGGATGACTGTATATTATTGGTCCACTCTGTTTTACTACATTTTAAGTATGTTTAATATCTTGTTTTGACATCTGTCAACTTTTGTACGTTTAAGACAGTGCTTAAGTCTATACATATATTTCTGGAGTGTGAATTCCTTACAGTACAAAACAAAAAAGGAGCAAAAAAACCCAAGCCAATTTTGACACCTGTGACTTCCTGGAAAACGCACTGAACTTTTCTTGCCAAGATTTCAGAAAAGGCTTGTCCTTGCCTATTTCCTACAACTAAAAGGGACTGGCCCAAGGTCATCTTGCTGGCTTTGTGTCCAACCTGGAACTGGAACTCATGGTCTCCTGACACCTTAACCACTACACCAAACTGACAATTTTTTTTCTGAGGGGCAAATTAAAAATTTGCTCTGAATGGTTTGGGTATGGGAGTTTGGTACATACATACAACTTCCTAAAATTGGAGTTTTTCTTTCTACATATACAGCTTTAAAACTAAGGAGAGCATACAATGTAGTCATCTACTGGCTGTGTTCATCCAAAAACATAACCCATGGTCCATCTAACCAGAACTAACCAATTACCTGGATTGATACACCACAAGCTATAAAAATCATGGTTTAGTAACAGTGGTTGAGTTCACATAACATACTAAGAAAGAAAAAAACAAGCAATCACATTTTGGTTGGCATACTCTGTAAACCCACAGATGTGTCAACTTCCATTCATACTCTTTCGGCCCTTAATATTTTCTCATCAGTTCCAAGTTAAAAGCCTGATCAAAACCAAATTTAATTGCGACACAGATCTTAGTAAAACTAGAGAGCACAAGTTTCCGGAAACGCATGCTATTGATCTCACAAATAAATCAAACTCTCCAACTCTCTGAAAAAGCAGCTGACTGCAATTTGGGGCATAAATCTACACCATGTGAATTGCTCCCAACGAAGGGTACACAGGATTCGTCAAGAAATTATGAATTATGAACTTTACCTGGTCCTTTGAAATGCGTGTTTTTTTCATCGGCCTTCTCAGTTTTGCAACACAGCCTATTGGTTATAGAATACGGTCTTTTAGCAGCACGTGCAACCGAAAAAATGCGCTTGTCCAGCCTCCTGACAATTTTGCCTGGATGAAAAAGAAACAAGTGTATTAAATTAAAAACGAGAAATTAAGAAGTAACCCAACGCTTGGCTTCCGATTCCTCTAGCTTGAAAGAGAATGGGCAGATGATCGAAGGGGGAAATTTCACGAGACTGAGCAGAAAAAAAGGAGCTCCGTTTCCTAAGGCGAGAAAACATAAAAGCAGCCAGCAGAAGCACCCACCAACAGCCAGCGATAACCGAGACATGATCTCGAACCGTCCTTGGATTTCCGCGGTCCGACTTCGGGTTTCCGGCCCTTCCGTTCCAACCCTCTTCTTCGCGCACTGGCTCGATGGCAACGCTCGCCCCTTGCCAAGCGGGAGAGGTTGGGTGGCTGAGGCCGACTAGTGGAACCAGCGCGAACTTCAAATAAAAACGAGAGCGAAGTGCAGGGAGGAGAATAAGGATTGCTCCGTAAAATAATATTAATGTCATTACTCTAAAAACTATTGTCTTCTATTGTAGGGGTGGAAATAATTTTCATTGCCCTTCTGGTGCTTTCCTAGTATTAATTAATATTTTCTTTAATATGATGCCAATATATTCTGATAAAAATACCAACATGTTTGGATTAGTTCTTTCACTGGAAAAGGTAAAATATATGCTGAATAACAGTGGCAAGCTAGAAAAATGACCCCTATAATAAAGCCTTGCTTCTATTTAGACTAGAAAGATGGATCTAGCCTGGAAAGAAGGGGCCAATAAAAAAATCTGGGATTGTAATACTAGTCCATACAAATTGGTCATCAACCAGAAATAACAGCTTTTTATAGTGGCATAGAATTCCTTGACTGGACAAGCCCCCTTACTGCCCTCTGTTACTATAAGAATCTGATGACTACTTTAAATGCCTGCAAATCCACCACTTAATGCAACCTTGGAGGATTGGACTAGAAGACCTCCAAAGTCCCTTCCTGCTCTATGATTCTACCTCAGATTGAAGAAACAGCTGCTAAATTGGGGAACTCCTCCATCTCGGGAGAGGCATCATGCAACAGAAGCAGCCTCTCTTTATTCAATTTATATTGAAATAGAAATTGTCTCTTTTCCCTTCCCACAGAGGAGTAACTGTCATTGATAGGATTCCCTCAAAGCCAAATACATCTTAAAGGACATCAGCAACCTGAAAGAATATGCCCGGGACCCCAGTCTCATTAATAGTACTCATTAGCTCAGTGGCTAAGACGCTGAGCTTGTCGATCAAAAGGTTGGCAGTTCAGTGGTTTGAATCCCTAGTGCCGCGTAATGGGATGAGCTCCCGTTACTTGTCCCAGTTTCTGCCAACCTAGCAGTTCGAAAGCATGTAAAAATGCAAGTAGAAAAATAGGGACCACCTTTGGTGGGAAGGTAACAGCGTTCCATGTGCCTTTGGCGTTTAGTCATGCCGGCCACAAGACCACGGAGACATCTTCGGACAGTGCTGGCTCTTTGGCTTTGAAACGGAGATGAGCACCGCCGCCTAGAATCGGGAACGACTAGCACATATGTGCAAGGGGAACCTTTACCTTTACCTTATTTTCTTACCACCATTGACGAGTTGCCACCCCTTCTCCAAAACACGAATCAAAGGCATTGCAGGTAAACCAGTTGTGACTGGGATTGCTATTGTGTGTGGTTGTAAAACAAAATGTCACATAACTGCACCAACTTGCAACAGCAACTCCCCATTGCACTTGTAAACCAAGAATCATTGTTTACCATACATCCAGGTCAAGTCAAGCCATTCTTTGTCATCCAGCCACAAGCCTTGGTAAGATTTCTGAAGGTTTCACAAATGGAGGGTGGCCAAAGAGGCAGAGATGAAGGGAGATAAGCAGGTGTGGGAACTTGTAGCACCCCTGCAGTTGTAAGTACGAGTGGGCTACTAAGCTCTGGAATTTTGATCATGTGTCCAGTGGCCAGAACTTTGGTCACAGGTTGTAAATTCCTTCATAAAGCATCATAACTTGGGTCACTGAACAAATGTCATAAATTGAGGATTATCTCTAGGTCTTTTGCACTCATTTAAAAATGTATTTGGTGGAAGCCTTTCAAAGTGATGGCTATTGTGGGTAGAAACAATCTGATCCACTTTGTATCAGCCTTTATTATTTTTACAAACAACTCAAGGTGAACATATCCAACGCATGATTCTCCTATTTTCCTCACAACAATCCTGGGAGGTGGGCTGGGCTGAGAGTCACCCAGTCACCCAAGCTGGCTTTCATAGCTAAGGCAGGACTTGAACTCTTGGTCTCTTGTTTTCTAGCCTGGTGCCTTAATCACTAGACTAGACCAAACTGGCTCCATCCACTTCGCAGTCTCTTTGCTGGGGAAACTAGCAGCTGCTCATGATCCACCTTGGTTAAAGGACCAAAAGCTTTTCCTGGATTCTCTTCCCTAGCAGCCTTTCTGCTCGCCTAGCAGGGCTCTTTACCTCACCTGGTCCAAATACTCTTCCTTTCTTTTCCCCTCTGCCTTGCCTTCTCCAAATCTGGCATTCAATCCCCTCCATGTTCCTGTCTTAGCCTTTTCCTTCCTGGCTTCCTTTCCTCCACTCAAACTCTTCCCTACCGCTGAGTCTTTAGCACTATCTCTACTAGAATCCAGAGGGCAGGAGTAGAAGGAACTTTCTATCCTGGCTGCCACATACATCTCCAAATATTCCTTTTCTTCTATCTTGCCAACTAGCTTTTTAGCTGAGCAATTTTAAGCTGCCTTCTGCCAATCTGGATTGATTTTTTCTTTTTTCCTGGGTTTTTCTATTTTACTGTCTTTTGCCCCACTATTACCTTAAACAAAATGAAGTTGAATTCCTAAAAGAGTGATTGAGATAATATCTGAAATGTACTGTACCAAAGTCTTTGGAGCTATGCCCAGGGCCCAACTAATTCCATTTTACAACGGCTTTTAAGAAGTTTAACTTATGACAAGATTTCTTTGAAATAAAAATTATCCCTAAAAGTCCATTTCCTGTAGCCGTTTGAAATCGTGTATTTTCAGCCTCTCTTAAATCTCCTTTGTGGCATGCTCTGGTTCTCACATGGCTTCAAGATCGGCTGCATGTGCTAAATGAGCTATTTTTCCTAACCGGTTTGCCTAAACAAGAACCTTGAAGCTTCAAAATAACTTTGCATCCCAAGAAAGCTGCCCCGAGAAAAAGACCGGCTGCAGGTGTTGGTTTTCACCTCCAAACGCGGCTGCTGTTGCTTTTTAAAATCGGTCTCAAGCACTACGTGACGAGGTCAAGATCTCTAACCATCTGCACCCCGGCGCTCTCGGCCAACTGAACCAGGAGCAGCCAAACACGCAGCGCCAACAAACGCCCCGCGACTTCCGGCCCGGCTCGGGGATCCCGCGGAAGCCTGCTTGTGGCGCGGCGAAGGAGCAGGAGGGGGTGGGCCTGCCTCCGTCACGCCTTCCAATTGGCTGCGTTGAGACCTTCCAACATGGCAGCGCCCGGCTCGGCTCTAAATTGCGAGGACTTCGCTGAGTTTCAGGTACGGAGACGAAAGTGAGGCTAGTGGAGCCCTGCGGAGAGGTGCCCGGGACGTTCCCCCCCCCCGCACGCGGTCGGCTGGCACGCGCTGATTCGCCTCCGGATCTGGAACTGCTGTTCCTCCTCGCTCACCGGGAGTACCTTTGCTCGCGCCGTAGAGGGGGAGCGGGACGGGCGGGGACAGCAACGTGGAGCAGACTTCGAGAGATTCTCCACGCGTGGGGAGGGGAGGAGAACAGAAGAGTCGTTTTGGGGGGGGGGCTTGAAGGAGAGCCAGGTTCCTGGATGCTATAAAATGTTTCCTTTGCCCACCACACCCGTCAGCCGTGCACGTGCGTGGAGGGAGGGATGTAATAGTGTAATAGTGTATTCGAGGTTTTAGAAACGCTCTTTCTGGTAATTTTCTCTAAAATAGATCGGCATTACTGCATTGCAGGAAGGAAGAGATGAGAGGGTGAACGGTTTGCCTCTCCGGAGGACCTTGGGGATCTATTAAAAAGTTGAATGTCAGTCAGAGTCTTCCTTTGTCCCGCGAAAAGGCGAGGGTCAAATGGCAGATAATAGGAGGTGGGAGCTGAGAGACTATCGGCAAAGAGGGAAAAAGTTAATGTACAGATTTCTTCTTCTGTTATATTAATTTCTGTAATTCTTATGCTATCTTCAATATGTTTTTTTAAAAATATTGCAAAGGCATAGAAAATGTAATCTTGTTCTTTTCATTCTGTTATTTTAATCATTTTGAAAGGGAGAAAAATGTACAGAAGAAACTCTGGGTTAGGGCTTCTGCAGTTAGAACTGCAGCCACTTGTTATTGTTATGGAACATGGAAGACTTCCCCAGAAGAGACAGGACTCATGTTACTCTTGAACATGGGAGGTTAGGTTTAGGGCAGGGGTCTGCAACTTTAAACATTCAAAGAGCCATTTGGACCCATTTCCCACAGAAAAGAAAACACCAGGAGCCACAAAACCCTGACTAACTCTGACTATTTCTTGAGTGGTCACAAAACTAGCATATGTAGTTGAATTAAACATTCTGTTTTCTTCTGAAACTTTTCTAGGATTTATCAATGGTTGGCCTACCAGGGGTTGAAAAGTTGAATAAATCGCATGCCTGTGGGTGTCACACATTGGCGGTTGTGACACATATTTTGAGTGACAGGAAGCCGCAGCAGAGGGGTGAAAGAGACACATGCAGCTCCAGAGCCACAGGTTGCTGACCCCTGGTTTAGAGTTAGAATAGCTTCCCCAGAATGAAATTGGGTTGCAACAGGAATCGTGGTCTCTTGAGGTAGAATAACATCATGAGGAAAATGACTTATCCTGGGAACAGACATCCTTTTCTTTAGTACAAAGCAGGGGCGGGTTTCAAAACCTGTTGCTACCTGTTCGCTTGTGAGTGCATGTGCAGAACTGTCCGGGCGGGTGGGCAGAGCCTCCCCCACTGCTGCTACCAGTTTGCCCGAACCGGTAGCAACCCGCCACTGGTACAAAGCATTCCGATGCTGCTTCATCACAATACCACCAACTGTGAACAACCACTAAACAAGGTCTATCTATTGAGAGTAATGAGATAAAAAGGCAAGTAAGGACAAAGATGGGAATTATGATAGTTGTAACCAGAATGACTAGGTTCTAATACTTTATTTTGTAGTCTAAAAGTTAATTGTATGAAGCATAGCAGAACAAACAGTTAAGCCACAGTTGGGTTTACAGTTACTGCAATGGCAAAATACTGCATTAATTATAAATTCAGAATTAATCCTTGAACCAATTCTGAGATGCTTTGAGATCCGTTTGCTTGTTTTCACCAGTTGAACAAGGGACAGCCCATCATCAGTGAAAGCACCCTAGTGGCAGTAGCAAAGTAATGTATCCCTTCAAGAGTACTATTTGTATAGGTGTATGGTAATTATTTTTCTTATTCGTGATTTGCATTATCAAAATTGGATGAGATATCACCTTTTTGGAGAATTTCCATTCTAGATTTTTATTTGTTTCTTGAATTTCAAGGTACCTGACTCAAAATGTCAGCTTACAATTTTTAAAAGAGTCCATATTTTTTTTAAAAAAAAATGAATATGGATACAGCCATATAAAAAAGCAGCCTCTATGAGTCCAGGAGAGGTGGCACTGATCTTATTTGTGGCCAGAGACTCACTTCTGTGATAATAGGACATAAATGCCTAAATATTATATCAGTGCATCCCAAACTTGGGTTGGATAAAAGTGGCTTTTCTTGGATAATGACAAATAAGCCCAATCACAACAGGGATATTTAGATTGACTTAGTGTTTTATCTACGTTGGGTAAAAAGGACTTTCTGATAAGTGGTTTTGGGTAATGAAGGAAAAAGTTTGGGAAACACAGCATTATAGTGTCTTACAAAGAGAAGCTGTGTGTCATCCTGGTGATCCTGCTGCTGCTTAGTTGGATCCTTCTCCAGACTCCTTGACCTTGTATCTTAGCTGAAGTTGGAATCTCTTTGAGGGTAGGGCAGCTTACATCTTAAACCTTCTGACAGCAGACTGGGAACAGCCATGAAGCTCATACCCATCACAGCAACAGTGGACTAGTCTTAGATATGTAATCCAAAGCATGTAGGTGGACACACACTAGTCTTTGTCTTTGCTTTGGAACTATGATAAGGATATGGAAGATATTGTATTGACTCTTGCCTTGGTGAGATCACTTTGTGGAAGTGAATCTAATCAAACATGGGCATACCTCAGGTTTGAATTTACACTATGGTAGTAAAAGAGGCAAAGCAACATTATTTCTCCTCTCTTATTTCATCAGTAAGCTATCAGCCTGTGATTGTTAGGATGGCAAGAATGGCTAGATGCCTTCCTGGGCACTATGTAACTGCTGAAATTTTTTTTCAGAATATATAAAATAGAATTGCTGAGGTCTTCACTCCATAAGGGCAAAATTCAAGGTAGTGACCAAGACAGTTCTCCTAGGACTCCTTTTGACCCGTGTATACTAAGTCAAATTTTGTAGCATGGCCCCTATCACTTTTGGGGTTCTCTTCTGGCTCCTTTGGGGAAAGATGGGGGCATGAAAGAGGTAATGTGCCCTTCCTTAAGAGGTCATCTCTGGAAGCAACTGTTTGATAACTGTCATCCATTCTCCAAACTTCCCTTTTTAGGAAATGTCAACTAGGTGGTGTTGATTCATCTTCAAATTATCTTGAAGAAAGCAGATTATCTGGATTCTTTTCAACCAGATTCATCCCTCCTAAAATGTTTCCCCGGAAGAAACTGCTGCTAGGGAGGAAGGCCAAGGCTCAAAAAAAAAAAAATTCTCTGGGATGCTTTTGAATGGCTTCTCCTGGAAGTGAAAATAGCTTCATTGATAATAGACTTCCAAACGCTAATTAAAATCAATTTATTTCAGAGGGCTTTGAAGTGAATTGTGACATTGTCAGGATTGTGTTTACAATTTTTTTTTTATTATTTATTTATTTATATGTCGCCCTTCTCCGGAGACTCAGGGCGGCTTACAATGCGTTAAGCAATAGCCTTCATACTTTTGTATATTTATACAAAGTCAGTTTATTGCCCCCACTGGGGTCCTTATTTAACCTACCTTAATTTTAATTTAATTTATCTTATGTTTCATTTATTGTGGTTTTATTGTATTTTGAAATTGTTGTAAACCAATCAGGTGATGATTTATTGTAAATTCAATAAATGAGTAAAAGAGTGAGTTGTATGAGAGTATTCCCATGTTCGGCTAAGGTAACATGAGGGTGGGGAATTCACTCCTACTTGGTGAGAGCTAAGTTAGGAAGACAGCAACTTCAACAAAAGCTAGGTTACTGTCATTGAATTTCTGCTTCAGGTGTGGTTGGATAGACAATATAAGTGATTGTTCATGGATTTTAAGTTATTCCCACCCTTTCCGAGAATGTTAGTATTAGAGCACATATGGAAAATGAGATGTCCCTGAAATGGAAAGGTAGAGGGAGGAAGCATCGTAAATAGAAAAAGACCATCAGCATAAGAGAGTAGAAGGAGAAGGCATCAACAAGCAGATGATATAGATGGATGCAGATTGGGCATCATGTATACTCTAATGACATTCATCTCTGTTTCTCCATAATACGTCCATGTTCAATCAGATTTATTTGTGAGAAAGCATGTCCACACAACATCCCGAACCACAAACTAGCCAATTAATTTACCCTATTGTGCTAGGTAAATAGCCAATGTAGATAATTTATAGTTCAATGCACTATACAAATTTATAAAACTGAATGATCATGGCTAAAATCATGATAAAATCATGGCTAGCTTAACCCTGAGAAATGTACTTTGTAAATACAATAATAGGATTGTAGGATTGGAAAGGAACTTGGAAGTCTTTTAGTGCAACTCCCAACTCCGGAGATGAATCCTCGGACCATCCCAGAAAAATTGCTTTCTTGTTTGAAAATCTCTGGTGATACCCATTACTCCAGGAGGTAATCCTTCAGTTGGAAGACGGCTATTGTGTCTCCACTTCTCTTTAAGCTAAATGTACTCAGTTTTTTTAACCATTCTTCACAGAATTTAGCCAAAAGCCCCTCACCATCTTTGTCACTTGTCTGTGGATTTTTTCCAATTCCTCAGCATCTTTCTTGTATTATGGAAAAAGGGTGGAACAAGATGTATTTCAGTTTGTTGAATTCCAGATCAAATATACTTGTAAAATAGGAAGTTATTGTAGGCATTAAAACATAATCCCACAACTTGACTTACTATTCTTTTTGTAGAAGGAATCAAATGACCTGTCTAGTAAAAAGCATCACAAAATTTTCAAATTTGGACAATCATTTTTGTTGACCATGGCTTTTGATCAGGGGATTCCTGCCCTGGACAAAGTTTGGACTAGAAGACTTCTAGAGTTCCTTTCAATCTTATGATCTACTAGCTGAATACCCGTGCTCCGCTATAAAACTATGTGATCGGCCTTGATAAATCGATACTTACAGCTTGCAAATTAATGAGTAGTTACGATCGGCCTCTCCTTTCCCCTTCTCTCCCTCAGCCTTGCCTCACAGAAACGTCTCCTATCCTATCCCTTTCTCTCCCTCAGGCTTGCCCCACAAAAGCCTCCCCTATCCTATTCACTTCTCTCCCTCAGCCTTGCTCCACAGAAGCCTCCTCTATCCTATCCCCTTCTCTCCCTCAGCCTTGGCCCACAGAAGCCTCCCCTATCCTATCCCCTTCTCTCCCTCAGCCTTGGCCCACAGAAGCCTCCCCTATCCTATCCCCTTCTCTCCCTCATCCTTGCCCCACAGAAGCCTCCCCTATCTTATCCCCTTCTCTCCCTCAGCCTTGCCCCACAGATGCCTCCCCTATCCTATTCCCTTCTCTCCTTCAGGCTTGCCCCACAGATGCCTCCCCTATCTTATCCCCTTCTCTCCCCCAGGCTTGCCCCACAGAAGCCTCCCCTATCCTATTCACTTCTCTCCCTTAGGCTTGCCCCACAGAAGCCTCTCCTGTCCTAGCCCCTACTGTCCCTCAGGGTTGTCGCAAAGAAGCCTATCCTATCCCGTTCTCTCCAGTTATTTTCATGTTGGGAGGGGGAGGAGAACGTCTAACTAATTAGCATCAGAGCGTGTTAATAATATAAGAAATACTAATGATCTGATGGTCATTTTGAAAAATCCTTTCTTAGCGAGCACTGAGAAGCCAAGAGGAATATAGGTGCCAAATTTCAAGTTTGTAGGCTTTACGGTTCTGGAGTTTTTGTGATCGCGGCATGAGTGGTTTTCGCTTTTATATATATAGATTATAGTAATCTGGCACAACCAACATGTAAAGTACTCTGCAAGTTTCTAGGAATTTTAAATATGTGGTTCAAAAATATATTACTTGATCTGGTTGCTAACATACTGTTTATTATTTAAATTTTCCAACATTAAGTCTAAGTTTTTCCTCCCCTGCCCCCTCCCACCCAGGAATTGCTCAGGGTAACAAGAACAATTGATGACAGAATAGTCCATGAATTAAATACTACAGTTCCAACAGCTTCTTTCGCAGGAAAAGTTGATGCTAGGCAAACTTGTGAAGAACTTCATCATTCGGTAAATATATTTGCCCTTCCTCTTCATTTAACTTTTTTCATTTAAAACCTGATTTTGTTTTCACCAGGTGTTTGACTACATTGGCATCTTATAGTGCTATAGATCTGGGAGTGCCAACATCTAGGTGATCACTAGATGACAGCAAAGGTTGAGAGTTTTCTTTAGTTCTTTGCTGCCATCTAGCTGTTTCTTGCAATTCATATCTGCTGGCCTTTTTAATCATAAATATATAATATTCCTTCATTGTTCTTGTCACCAATTTTCCTGCTTATGTTATATACAATAAAATATACTTAATTCAAAAGAGAGACACAGATCATTGTACTTCTTTCTCCTCCATAGTACCATATAATCTGTGGCAATGCTACTCCTTCCAAACTTCCTATTGTTTGTGTGGTTTTTTTTAAACTCTGCCAATTTAATTTGTATCCTGCTTTTAATTATTTAAATACAATTATATCCAAAAATATATAAAGATAACTATATTTCTTTTTGTCTTATTTTAATCAAAACAGGTCTTATAAAGTTAGTTGTATTATGTTGTATAGTTAAATTGCTAATGTTAAGTGTATTTGACACTAAGAAAATAGAGAAATATATATATATTATCAGCCTAAATCAATCCACCACATTGATCCAGTGTGGCTTGATATTTTTTATTTCCCAGGCTTGGACCAAGAGAGACTGACTGACTGGCTCAAAGTCACCCAGTGGCTCTCATTCCTAATGGAGATCTAAAACCTGAGTCTCCCCAATGCTATTTTTGCATTTTAACTACTACCCCAACCACATACTAGTTTTTATATAAATTGGCACATGCACTACAAATAGCAATTATTATTTTCAGCCTCAAATAAATTATTACTTTTGTACAGATATGGAATGTGTCCAGAGAAAAATGGCTTTGACAATTTTGTAGCTCCACAGCCTCAGCTCAGATTTAGATCAATTAATATTAGAGCCAGAAAGGGCTTTAAAACCACCAATTAATTGTATTGATTTTGGTGCATAAGGCTCAGGTTTAACAGTACATGCAGTAGACCTAATCTATATTGGTTTTCCATATTGCACAGGCCAAGAGGGTTTTGTGCCCCAAATTAAACCATAAAAGAAAAGGCAGGTTGTTATGTTTTCCAACAGAAAAGACTTAACCAAAATTCTTTTGCTCCTCATATGTCTACTTGGAAATCAGTAAAGACTCATGATTCATTTTAAAAATCCTTGAAGAAAATTATTTCATTGTAAAAATATACAAAGCAGGGTGGATAAAAATCAATGATTTTTTTTAAAAAATCAAAAAAAGTCAGATTTTTTTTTATTTAAATCGGATTTTTTTGATTTTTATCGAATTTATTTTAATAAAAAACTTTTGGGGTAAAAATCTATCGTAAGATAGTTTTCTATTTAAGATACACAAATAATTTAGTTTATTCAGCGTGAAATGGAGCTTAGTTATGTAGCATGAGGCTGTATATTCTGCAACACTGGGACTATCGGTGAGTCAACAGTGGGTCAAAGGAGTAGCAGAGATGACAGTTGCTCTTTAAAAATTATGATTTAAATCGAGTTGATTTAAATCAAGCCTTTTTACTAGTGATTTAAATCATGATTTAAATTGTGATTTAAATCAACTTGATTTAAATCAAATCCACCCTGATACAAAGCAAACAAAACAAATATTTATAGTGGACTTGCCACAAGAGAATGGTCCAACCACAATAAAAAGTAACAAGTAAAAACCAACAACAGTGCTATGGATGCTACTTATACTCTCGAGTAGAAGCCAACGTATAAATCTAATAGTAAATGAAATATTCCTATTGAATATATATATATATATTCAATAAACCTATTGAAGTACCGTATTTTCCGGCGTATAAGACAACTGGGCATATAAGACGACCCCCGAATTTTCCTGTTAAAATATAGAGTTTGGGCTATACTCGCCGTATAAGACTACCCCTCTTCCAATGCACACCAAATAAAAATTAAAAAACATCAACTAGCTCACCCACAATGTAAAAGCAGCTGTGCTAGACCCAAAATGGCCCCTGAAACAAGCAGGAACCTCACACAGCCACAAAAAGCCCCAAAAAAACAACTTTCACACTTTACACACACACAACACAACACAACACAACACAACACAACTGGCTCACCCACAATGTAAAAGCAGCTGTGCTAGACCCAAAATTGCCCCTGCAACAAGCAGGAACCTCACATAGCCACAAAAAGCCCAAAAAACCAACTTTCACACTTTACACACACAAAATTCCACATACAGCTTTGTGAGATTTTGTGTGTTTGTGTAGTTAGAGTGAAACACTACAAAAACACACTAAATCTCAGAAAGCTGCACAAATATTTTATTTTATTTTATTTTTATTTTTATATAAAAACAGCTAAATTTAAAACTTTCTAAACTTTAAATGGCTAGGTCTAAAAAAGAACAACTAAAAAAAACCCAATTAACTATTTTTTTTAAAGATCCCAAAGGGGGAAAAAACTTACCCAATAGAACAGGGGTCTCCAATCTTGGCAACTTTAAGTCTTGTAGACTTCAACTCCTAGAATTCCTCAGCCAGCTTTGTTTTGCTGGCTGAGGAATTCTGGGAGTTGAAGTCCACAACTCCCTGCCTGCTTGATTGCAGGCAGGGAGTTGCTTGCTGATGGAATGGATTCAGGCAAGCAAAGCAAGGCAAAGTGAAGCAAGGCAAGCAGCTAAGGTAAGCAAGCTGGAGGGGGAAAACTTTTTTCCTTCTCCATGGCTCTGGCGATCCCAGCTGAGTTGCCTGATTAGCAGATCGTCAGAGCTTGGATTGCCAGAGCCATGTGAAAGGAGAAAAGTTTTTTCCTTCTCCATGGCTCTGGCGATCCCAGCTGAGTTGCCTGATTAGCAGATCGTCAGAGCTTGGATCACCAGAGCCGCTCGTCAGAGCCTTTCGGGCTGGTCTGCCTGGTTACAGGAGAACGACACCCGGCGTATAAGACGACCCCCGACTTTTGAGAAGATTTTCATGTGTTAAAAAGTCATCTTATATGCCGGAAAATACGGTAAATTAATCTGAGAGACTGCCAACTCCTTATCTGTGACAAATTAGCCTGGATATATCAAGCTTTGTAATATCTTTGCAAGTCAATCTCAGATAATTGGGGTTGTACCAACATGCTATTCATTTTACATCATCACTATTTGGGTCAGGCCAAAGGAAATATTTATCTGGTACCTGAAGCTCTTAGAGTTAGCTTGGGACAAAATGGACTGAAGCTGAACCCAAACAAAATGGAGTTGATGTTTGTTTGGGAGATTTTTTGCCAGCTCCATTTATAACTCTGGATGGGGTGTTCCACTTCTTGAAGGAGCAATTATGCGATTGGGGTTTCTCCTGGATACCTCGCTACAACTAGATTAGGCAGGTGGAGGTCATGACCAGAGATGTCCATTCATGCACATATTGCTCCACAATGTCATATAAAAGGCTGCTTTGAAGACTATGGGAAGCTGAAGTTTGTGCAAAATGTGGAGCTTGCAGTCATCACATCCACATAATGCCTGTGCTGTGAGCCCATCAGGTTCTGAATACATTAGTTGCCCATTGAGTTCTGAATACAAGTGCTGTCTAACACCCTAGATGGCTTGGCTCCTAAATATTTTTGGGGCCTCCTCCTCCAAGAAGAATCTGCATTATGGTGCATGCTCCCAACAAAATCCATTAACAGTTTTCCATCACTAAAACATTAAAGGCAGCTCAGGCTCACAAACATGTTTTTTGTTGCAAACCCAATGTTACGGAATAGCTCCTGAGATCAAATCAGTACATATCCGAATTGCCCTCCGTAAGCAGGAAAGGTAGCTTTTCCAGAGAGTATTTGGGGAGGGATGATGAGGTTAATGTATTGTTTTATTATTATTGTATAGTTTTATTGTTGTAGACTGCCAACTGCCAATACAGATTACAGCTGAATATTATAAACATTGAAAACAATATATTTTAACACCAATATTTATCAATAAATAGACCTACAATCAGTAGATCCTGATTTAGTTTAAAAAAGGTGTTTTGAAACTTGTGAGAGTACAAATCTACCAACTTTCTGCAACCCTTTAAAACTGCCTTTCTTTTCCCTGGATTGGGCAGCAACTAAGAAGGCAGCAGCATCCTGTTAATCAGGACAATGGGCATCATGTTGACTTTCTTTTAAGTACAGTATATTGATATAAGCTCCATTAAGAGACACTGGCACAATACCAGAGTTAATAACATTCTAGTAGAAATTTAAATAAAATATCCATATTTCCATTATATCCTTTTTCTTTATATTATTTAGTCTTGCTATTTCTCCAAATATAATCAATTACATGCTTACGTTTTCTGCCTAATTTTATTTTGTTAAAATGGAGCTGAAGTTCTTGAATTTTGCACGTTTATATCTATGGCAACTTATATGCTTTATTGTAGTCCAACCATGTTGCTTTTATAATGAGTGACCACTATTCTATCACCTGATTCTCCAGATTACCAAAGCTTTGCCATAAACATGTTGATGCAAGTTTACTTTAGTGGAATGTAATACATGCTGTTTATACATGCCACTTTGCCAATCTTGATTCTGGAAAAGGACCCATAGCCTATTTCAGGGGCGTCACGCGGTCATCATGTGATGTATCATGACTTTTTTCTCCTTCGCTAAAATGGGGGTGGGCGTGGCCAGCACGGAACACATCTAGGCCGCGGGCTGTGAGTTTGATGCCCCTGTCCTATTGGGACAATGGAAATTTTATCTTTTGTGTTTGCTTTCCTCAAAATGCCCTTTCATTTTCCAGCAGGCATAATAGGAAATAAATTAACCTTCACATATATAATTTGCACATATCCTGTTCAATAATTTGACAGTGCTTTGTTTATCTCCAAATATTTTTGAAGCAAAATAGCTATTTCCTCTTTGAAATTATTGGAATTTAGCCAGCAAAATGTCAATATTTTTACTTACAGAGAAATTCTCCAGTTACTAACAAAGCCCTACTGGGATGTACTCAAAATATTGCAATTATATGTTACATTCCATGGAAAGTATTTTTGTTTTGTCCTGCATAATTGTCCTTCAAAAATTGATTCGTGAGATTTGGTAAGATTGCTATTAAGTTGTTATATAGCAGTATTCAGAAGCTGTTCATCTGGAATCTAAATGGAAGATATTTGGTTGTCATTATATTGACAAATGCTTGGAAGATAACCATCAAATCTTCAATTCCTTTAAATTCATGAGCTGTATTTTATTTACTTGTATAAGAAAGATGACACTTTCATCATCTCCATTGGTACATAAAAGGAGGGAAAATGATGACCAAGAGAATGGAGGTTTCCTCTTGTTTTCAGTGCCGGCCTATTTAAGGTAACTAAACACAGCATTAGTTATTTGTCAAGTAGATCTACATAAATAAAAATATTTATCTATTTCATAGACCTTGAAATAGGAAAAAGTTTGAACAGAGAGCATTGCAACCGAGTGTGCAGACAACTCAGAGTTTAAATAAAGCTCCTTTAGGACCCTTGCTACACACACCCTTTTTTTTTAAAGAAAGTGAATGTAAGTGGTTGCTAATTTCTGTATTTTTAAGTGACAAGGATTTTTCTGCTAACCACTTATTTAACAGCTACAGTATCTGGATGAGCTAGGAATAAAAAGTGCTAAGAATAATAAGAAGCTCTTCTGTGTCCATTACATGTGCATGGAAAGTGGTAATTTTATTAAAACCACCTCAATTTCTGCTTTTATTTTACTTAACATTTAACTCATTATTGGACTGCTTGCTTATCTGTTTTTCTTTGTTTATATTTACTGTCTATTTAGTTGAAAGAAGCTCATGAAAGTAGAGAGAGAATAATCAAAAGCTGTATTGCCCAAACTTCTAATGTAGTAAAACTTCTGCAGGAAGAGAGGAAGAAATCTCCAGATGACGTAACACTACTAAAACAACTCAGGAAAGAGCAGACAAAAGTAAGTAGCAGAATTTGTTTGCTTTAAGTTCTATTATATAAAATATGATTGAAAATTGACTGATCCAGTGACACAGGAAAGTAAAACATGCAAAATTACAAAAATAGTTCTGTGATTTGACATTATAATCATCCTAATGCTGGAAAAGGACCAGTTCTCTCTAACAAATGTATCTGTCATTAGATATTCTTCTATGCCCATGTTTCATCATTCAGGAAACAGATAGAAATAGAAATCATGAATTGACAAACTGTCTGTTCCCCTAAAATAAGACCCACCCAAAAAATAAGCCCTAGCCTGATTTTATAGCATGCTTCTAATATAAGACCTAGCCCAAAAATAATCCCTAGTTAAGATTATCAGCAGCAGGGGGCGTGGTCAGCACCAGAGGCAGTGCAGGAGCCGGTGGTGTCCGGCAGCAGCCACAGCCTACACAGTGCAGGTGAGTTGATTACATGTCCAAGCAGCAGGCAAAGGCACGGGGGAGGCACACGATCCAGATGCATCGCATGGGACATAGGTAAGCCAAGAGTCAGTGGGCCGGAGCAGGCAGGCAGCCATGGGAGGTTCATCTTCGAATGGTGACACTGACAGCAGACAGAGGCAGAGGTGCAGGGGGGAAGGCAGGCGATCCTGACATGCTAGGTGGGCCATGGGAAAGCCGAGAGACACGAAGATGAGCCTCCAAGCCCACCCGCCAACTCTGTCCCACCATGTTTTGGCTTGCCTTCTCTGTTGAGGCCATGAGCAAGCAAAACTGGGCCTCCCGTACATGACATCCCCCCCCCAAATTAAGACATCCCCCCAAAAATAAGCCCGAGTGCTTATTTTGTAGCCCCCAAAAATATAAGACTGGGTCTTATTTTTGGGGAAACATGGTATTCATGTCTTGCTAAACACACATAATTAGGTCTTGTTTATGAAAACTTGTACAAACAGATGTTCTGTTATTAATATAAATTAATAAATTATTAATGTTTGCTAGCTGAAGTCAAACACAACTTGAAAGGAAAGCAAATATGAAATTTTAACCTATAAACCATTTTATAAATCTAAATTTCTAAGCAGTCCTTGGGATGCTTATTTAGATATAGAAAAACAGGTAAATGGTTCAGACTCTTCCGTAATGAAAGTAAAGATTGGAGATCCCATGTTCTATCAATTTTTTACATTTCTGTGATTTTAAAATGTACTGTATCCATTTCAGCTGATCTCGGGTGGCTTCCCAAACATTTGGTATATTATTTACTGTTAAACAATCAGTACTGACAAAAGAAAAAAGGTTTCCTGAAAGAGAACAAACTGTGAAATCATTTTTTGTCCAGAAGAGAGCAGTACAGGGCAAGGCGAATATCATACTTCGAGCATTGTAACTGCAACTTTTAGCTAGAACCCTCAGTTTCTTCCTAAAGGGTTCCAAAGAGGTCAACTGGATAGAAAATAAGGCTCTACTATCTAGATACTTGCCATATGAATGTAATTTCAGGCATCAGAATCTGCAAATGTTTATAAGGCAAATGTGAAATGATGGAATTTAATATACATTGCTGTATTTCTGTCCATGTAATTGGGCTGACATTCTGGTCTCGATTCACTCATTAAAATTAACTGCAATCGTTACTAAAAAAAATTGCCTTTTTTTTAACAGTTAAATAGGAGGGAGGGGTTCTTTATTCAGAAACTTACATTGAATAAAGAATTTGTCATTGTGGGGATTTACAGCATCTATATGACAACATCACCCAGGTAATCTAGTTATTTGTGTTATTGCATCATTATGCCACTGAAATAAATTGATTTAAATGATGTAATTTGCATCATTTGCTTGATGACATCATTATGCAATTATTGCAAACCATGGCAAAATTAGGTCTGCTGCACATAAAATGTTGCATTAAAGTTGGTAAATCAAGATTTCACTGCATTGCAATAACCCATTCAAAAGTATATTCTCTGTTTTTGCAATTTTTGAGCTGGGGTAAAAAGAAAAAAGATTTTCTAATTTCTCACCAATATGGAATGTTAGCTTTAGCTTTGCTCTCTTTTAAATGTCTATAAAATGCTTACTTCTAATACTAATACAGTGGTTCCAGGCTGCGGGGATCACCACAGCACATCACTGTCCATCGCCGCCTCCGCTCGTTGCGTTTTCGGCCTCCGCACGTTGCATTTTCAGCCTCCTCACGCCCCACTTTTGGCCTTCATGTGTCGCATTTTTGGCCGGTTCCATTGCCGCCGCCTGGGACAGGCCAAAAATGTGATGTGTGGAGGCCAAAACCAGGGTGCGTGGTGGCCGAAAGCTTGACGCGCAGAGGCTGAAAACTCACGGAGGTGGCGACGGGCTGTGGCGATCCTCGCAGCCTGGAACAGCTTGTTGGCGATATTCCGAAAGGCCAATCCAACCACCAATCAGCTGCTCATACTGAATCAGGCTGCAATAACATGCTGAAGTTTATCAGGCTGTTTGCTGTTTGCTCCAAGCACGCTAGCCAGATGAATACCGATGGATGCTAGTAGGCAGAGCAGAAATGTTTTTTCTTGTTTTCCTCCCCAAAAACGAATGTGCATTTTTGTACTCCAGAGCATCTTATACTCCTAAAAATACGGTATATTTTTAATATTGTTATCCAAATTTATACAATCTGTCTTCTTATGGTCAATCCCAACTGTTATGCTAAGTCTCTAAAGCCTTTCTTCTTTTCTCTCTATTGTAGTTGAAATTAATGCAGTCAGAGTTAAATGTCGAAGAAGTGGTAAATGACAGAAGCTGGAAGGTAAGGAACAGTCCTAATTTGTGAATTTTTGTCATACCATATTAAGGCTCTGATTGATGGGGAAAGAAAGCTAGGAAGAGAACTATAGTTCAAGTTAAATCCAAATATGAAAATCAAGTAGAAATATCTTACATCCAAAATAATGCATACAAGTAGTCTTCAATTGTAATGGAGCCCAGGCCCTCCATCATAAATCATAACTCAAGACACCCATGAGACCAATCTGATTTTACATCCCTTTTTGCAGCAGTCATTAAGTGAACACTGCAATTGTTAAGCGAACACCACATTCATTAAGCAAGTTAATGCATTCCTATGGGCATTTCTTGCCAGGAACCCGCTGAAAAGGTTGATTTCTGGCAAAAAAAAAAGTTGCAAATCCTGTCACATGACCACAGAACTGCAACTGGCCATAAAGACCATGTGATTGCTGTCATGTGACCACAAGGGTGATGCCATCAGAACTTTGGAACAGTTCTGTCATAAAAATCCTCTGTCTGCCATGTGTGGAAATATTTCAGCCAATTATTTACTCCCTTTTATTCTGAAAGCTACAAACCTGGACAAGTAGATATAACTTTTTTTTGTTTTTCTGAGCACATACATTTGGCTCTGATTACTGCTTTGCAGCTAATTGAGTTTTTAGATATTTTGATCCATTCATATTTGTATCAATCAACTTTCTGTTTTGCTATTTTAGATATTTAATGAACGCTGCAGAACTCATTATAAACCCCCAAAGACACAATAATGCAAATGCGGGGGAAGATTCCCCTGAAAATGGTCTTCAGTAATGCAAATAAACCGGAAAAGAAACATGGAACAAAATGCATGGGACCTCTTGAAAAATGATACCCACGGGATCTATACAATGAGTGATTTTGCTAATAAAAGATAAACCAACTATTAATTTGTACAAGACATATGAGAAGAAAAAACATTAAAAAAATATTCAGATGGAATGTGATGTCACATACTTGACCTCTTTTGATACAGCAGCAAATGTACTTTATGTTTATCCACTCTCATATATCTGGAGATTTTTACATATAAAACAACATTGTACTCTGCTAATTGTGTATGTCCTTTTCAGACTGAGAAATATTGAGTGTGACCAAAACTCTATTCTAATTACCAACATTGTATAATCCTGGAATAATCACTTTGTGGTGGCATGTTTCAGAGGTGTGAAAGCCCAGGGGTCATTCCCCCCGCCCCCAGGATTGGTCCGCAGCCCGTCAGGAACTAGGCCGTGCAAGTGAGCAAAGTCCCATCTGCACATGTGCGGGATCCAAGCAGCATGCAAAACCACGCCTCCCCAGTCCTCAGAAAAACTGCCCTGCACAGAACCAGTCCCTAGCACCCCTAGAAATTTTTGTTGATTTAAGTAAAGCATACACATAAAATTAGTAAGGTTGAATTTTGGAATGTTTTGCATGAATATGGACTTCAGGTTTATTTTCTGAATGTGATAATAGTAGTATATGATCAAAGTAAAGTACTGCGAGAATAAATACAATACTTAGCAAAGGGTTCCACATTGATATACATGATATCCCCTTAGTCGCTTAATGTAACACCTAAGGGATGCTTGTAGAGACATTAGATACTAGGCAGTATGGTTTTGGATTGATTATGTGCCATTAAATTGATGTAGACAACATGGGAGTCTCTATGACTCATGGAAATCTTTCAGATCTTCCAATGGTGCACCCATCACCATTGTAACTGAGTCCATCCAACTGGCTGCTGGCCATCCTTTCCATTTCCAAGGATGGTTGTTTTACCTTTTAATATTAGTTTCATATTTTTTATATTTAATTTTATGTCTCCATCTGGTTATGCCCATTTATAAAGGCATCCTTTTGATTGTTTGAAGACAGTGTTAGCTATGAAGAAATCATTGGAGCCCTGCTGGTGCAGTGATTAAAGTGCAGTATTGCAGGAAAACTCTGCCTACAGCCAGGAGTTCACTCAGCCTTTCATCCTTTCGAGATTGATAAAATGAGGACCCAAAATGTTGGGGGCAATATGCAATAATGCTTCTACATTGTAAATAGCCCAGAGAATGCTATAAAGCACTATGGAGTGGTATATCAATCTCAATGCTATTGCTGTTGCTAGTACAGAAATAGCTAGACCAGTCTCCGGCTTCATTTTGGTTTTCTAAACTATTCAGTTCAGCTATATTTTCATCATTCATGTTTCCACATCTTGTTTGAATGGCTTTTTTGACAGGTGCAGTACACTGCTGACTCAAACCTAAGGGGTTGTCCACTAGGACACTTAGATCCCTGTCACAGTAACTAATTATTGAGTCAGGTACCACCTATTTTATACCTGTGCATTTAGGTTTTCTTGCCTAAATGTATGACCTTAATTTTTCCAGCACTGAATTGCATTTTGCAATTGTTTTGCAAAGTCTGTTTTTCAAGTCTGTCAAAATCCTTCTGTATATTGAGACTACCTTCTAAAGTGTTCACTATTTCCTCCAGCCTGGTGTTTGCAAATACAATGAGTTCCCCTCCTGTCCCTTTATCTAAATCATTTATGAAGATGTTAAATAGCTTAAGACAGAACCTTGAGGCACTCCTCTGCATGCTTCCGTCCATGTAGTTGTAGATCCATTGAGGATTACCCCCCGGGTGAAGTTGGTCAACCAGTTGTGAATCCATCTAGTGATGCTGTCTATCCCACACTTTCCTATCTTACTGAGAAGTCGGCTGTCATCTACTTTGTCAAATTGCCTTACTGAAATATAAGTAAACTATGTCCACAGCACTTATCCACTAATTTAGTCACTGTCAAAGAAGCCAATAAGGTTTGTCTGGCATGATCTGTTTTTGACAAACCCATGCTGGCTTCTAATAATTGCCTTGTTCATTTCTAGGTGCTCGCAAATGCACTGTTACGTTATCTTTTCCAGAATCTTTCCAGATATTAATGTCAGGCTGATTGGTCTGTAGTTTCCTGGATCCACTCCCCCCCCCCCCCGCTTTTTTTGAAGATGGGAATCACATCAGCTATTTTCCAGTCTTCTGGTATTACCCCAGTGCTCCAGAGCCTTTGAAAGATTTGTTCAGGTTTTTGAGATCACATCTGCCAACTCCTTCAGAAACCTAGGATTATGCTATTAGTACATTGCACTATTAGTATTACACCATTAGTAATTTAAAGCAAGATTATAAAACAAGTGTTTTATGGGGAATTGATGGTATAGAGAGAATCAATTGTAAAACAAATGTATGAAGGAAGATTATAGGGGTCAAGGGGAAGATTGAAAAAATGACAACTGAAAGAGTTGATGAATTGCAAAAACAGAAGTGTATCAAATGATGGATGAATATGGTGGGAGCTAGGATGTTTTACAAAGATCAAAAGGCATGGAGATATAGTGAATAGTGTTGGTATATGTTATTTATTTAGTATTTAGTTTTTATTTCTCTTTCGTGGCTCTGCATAACATCCTGAAAGAAAATAGCAGGAAGAATATGTATGACTTTCTCAAGTCATGTTTCTCAACATTGAAAATTATACATAAAAATGAGAATTGCTTCTAGTGTTTTTGCACGGAAACACTGCTTTGATAGGCATATTTAGGGTTTCAACATTGACCAAACTTTAATGACATAGATGTCTTGATGGAGCTCTTTCTGTATATTATTAAATTTCCAAACATTTGTACAGTATTTATTGCACCTCAGCTGGTGATAGCACTAGCTGCCCTTAAGCAGGGTTGGTGGGGCCTCGTTAGTATATTGATGGAGACTATTGGGGCTATGGGCCAAATAAGAGCCTTGGTAGTACAGTGGTCTAAGGCACCCTGTTATTAAGCTGGTTATTAAGACCAGCTGCCTGCAATTACTGCAGGTTCGAATCTCGCCAAGGCTCAAGGTTGACTCAGCCTTCCATCCTTTCTAAGGTAGGACCCAGTTGTGGGGGCAATAAGCTGACTTTGTATAAATATACAAAAGGATGAAGGCTATTGTTGAGCACATTGTAAGCCGCCCTGAGTCTCCGGAGAAGGGCGGCATATAAATCAAATTAAAAAAAAAAAAATTGGGAAACTGGAAAACCTCCTGAGCAAAGACTGGCAAACAACCTCCATGCTATTATCAATAAAGTCACATGGTTGTGTCAATAATGTCAATATGAATTTTGCTCAGCAATAAAGAGGTTTTAACTTTTTACTAGAATGGTGCAGTATATGAATATCCAAAAATCACAAGATATGAATGAAAAAAATTGTTTCAGTGTTTGTAGGCTTTTCAAACAAAGCCACTGATAAGAGTTGAAAAGAATTATCAGAACTGAATGTTCCCATGGATAATTAAATGAAGGTTACCTACATACTTCTATTGATTACATTTGTAGGAAATCCTCAGATTCTGAGTTAGGTTTATCTGATTTAACAAAGTTGTGTATTCTGCTAGCAACTTGCTAGTAGGAAGTTTTTTATAGCATTTACTCAAAATATCCATCTTTCTCATAACATTTGTTTGCCCTGTTACATCTTGCATCTTTCAGACATAAATTATTCTCTAAAAAAACATATTAGCCTGTCTCTTTCAATGTGTCCTTTAAGAATGTAGGAATTTGCTCTTCTGGCCGTTCTCCAGTATCTTTCCTAATCCTTTAATGAGTTGGCCTTGTTTGCTGGTTATTGATTATTCCTTTTTCTTCTTATCTGAGGACCTGCTAAACTATCCCTTGATTTCTTTTTCTGAGTTAATCTATACATGTCCCCTTTTTTAAATAAAACCCAGTGACAGTATTGCGTGACTGAGTCAGTCACCATGTCAGGGCTGCAGAGAAGCCTTAAAAGATCTTGGACTGTCACTTACTCAAAGCCCTTGTATTGTGTTACATTTTGAGAGCAGTATCAACAAACAACCAAGCCAGCAACTTCAATGATAAATCTGTTGCACTTCAGTTGCAAATGGTCTCAAAAACACAATTCTATCTCTCTGAGTGGGCATATGTACAAACCCAGGGGTGGTGTGTATAAATGTTTATAAAATAAAGCGTGAAGTTCAGGAGTCTGCATACAACTGCTAAGGAGCACATGCTGCTAACTGCTGCTGTGGCCCTTCATGTGTAAAAATTGCCCTCCACTGCTTTGTACTATATTAAAATTAAGCTGTCACAACTGCAAAATATCTCATAAATCATGAAGATGCAGGGTAGGGCATCTGTTGCTCTATTCTCCTTTGCAGTAACTGCTCATCCAGATATTTTAGAGGTGCTGTAACACACTGACTCATTCTCGGATGCTAAGCCAAAACCAAATTAACCACATTTGGATTTCATTTATTTATTAAGTTTATATGGCACCCATCTCCCTGATAGGGCGACTCTGGGCAGCTTAGAAAACAGAAAAAGATACAAAGAAAAGCAATTTAAAAATTTAAAACTGCACATTAAAAATTTAAAATTATGCAGAAAACTAGGACCAAAGATGGGATGGGGTTGAGGTCTTCTTACCCCATCAACAACCTCCAGCATTGAGACTTCCGGTGGCACCGCAGGCGCTGACAGACGCTCCTTTTGGTTGGTCAGCCCTGCGATTTCGTTAAAACCGTCAAGACAGTGCAAATCAGTTGTCTGGTGGCTTGGAAACTTGGAGAAGAGAGGAAGGCGAGCCGCTGGACAAAGGTAGAGCTCCCCAAAAGCCCTAGGAGCAATTCTGGGGCTTGGAGGGTGAGAGCTCCCTGGTAGTTCGACTGAGCTCCGAATCCGAGGCTTTTCTGCTTCAAGCAGAACAAGATGCCACGACCACCCCTGCAATCAACATTCAGATTCAAGATAAGCTTAAAGCAGGCAGAACAAAAACAGGAGTCCTAACAATTGCAAGTATTGAACTTTAACTCTGTGTCTAAACTTCTTCTTTCTAAGACTTTTAAAACGAAAGCAAAAATGGTGCCTGAACTGTAACGGAGTGAAAGTGATAGTGAAAGTGATAGTTAACATTGTTAACGCTTCTAAGGCTGTTTAAGATTACTGGGTTCGACAACAAAGAAAGAAAGATTTAAAGTGGAAAGACTACAGTTTGGACTTTAAATAAACTATAATACTTAAAAAAGATTTTAAAACATTTGGATTTATTGATTTGGTTGCTGTAGGAAGTATAAATTGAAAGCTAAAAATGGCTTCTAAACAAAATCTGGCTTTAAAAGTGCTGGAGGATCACCAGCACAACCATCAAAACTACAATCTTTGTCTACTTCAAACCGACAAATATTGACTTTGGAAGTTCTACAGGAATCTCTGCAGGAAGCTTTGAAGCAACAAACTTCTTTTTTAGAAGGAAAAATAAAGGGAGTATCTGAAGAGATGGCTGAAATTAAAGAAGTCATACAAATTCAGAATAAGGAAATAAGAGAAGATATAGTAATGGCATTTCAGGGTCTGGCAAAACACATTGAATTGTTGGATGAAAGAGTAGAAGAAATTAATCAGTCTAATCTGAATTTGGAAAATAAAATGGATGAAGTTCAGACCAAGGTGGATAGGGCAGACAATGAAGTGGTGATGTTGCAGTATAGAGCGATGGAATTTGCCCTGAGATCTGAGAGAACATCGAGAGAACTTGAGAGAGATCTTTGCAGAGGCTTTTGCAAAGATAACTGGGGAGCAACAAGCAGATCTCTCATTGCAAATTGACAAAATATATCGTGTTAATTCCTGGTTTGCTAGACAGAATCAATTGCCAAGAGACATTGTGATTTACTTTACAACGAGGAGGACCCGAAATGAAATTTTACAAGCTTTCTATAAAAATAAACTTCAAATTGCAGGACAAGAGGTTTTAGTGCTAAAAGAAATTCCCCCAAAAATGTTGAGAAGCTGAAAGGAGTTTGCTTTCTTGGTGGATGAACTTAGAAATCGACAGATTCAGTTTAGATGGGATGTTCCAGCTGGACTGGTGGTGAATTATATGGGAGAAAGGTATCGTCTTAACACAATTTGGAAGGCAAGAGATTTTTATACTAACGTATTAAAGGCCGGATGCCCACTATCTCAGGAAATGAGGAGAAGAAAAGAAGAACTGGCGATACAAGGACAGAAGGAAAGTAAACAGCCACAAGCTGCAGAATAGACCTCGCATATTGAAGAAGATTTATTACAATTTTTTGGTACTGATCAACCTTTGGAAGTAGTAGAAAAAAGAGAAGAACCAAAAGATCAAAGGCAGACTCGCGCTGCAGCAAAGCGAAAAGAACAAGATTTAAAGTTACAGCAAACCCAAATGAAAGCTCAAGAAGCTACAAAAACAGAAGCAGTGGGAGGAGCAAGGCCGAAGAGAAAGGTGAAGGAGGATCTTCAGTTGGCGCTCTTAAAGCTTCAAGGTGCCAAGAATGGTAACTAAATTTTTGACCTGGAATGTCAATGGTTTGAATTCACCACAAAAGAGAAAGAAAATATTTCATTATTTGAAACAGTTTAAAAACGATATAATTTGCCTACAAGAAACACATATTAGAGTGACAGATCAAAAATACTTGATAAATTCAAGATTGAGGACACATTTTGTTGCATCTGCTCCAGAGAAGAAAAATTGTATAGTTATATACCTAAGGACAGATTTAACAGCCAAATTAATTGAGGCAGATACTCAAGGAAGATATATTGCAATTGAATTTCTAATAGAGGGGAAGAAAACACTTTTAATTGGAGTATATGCTCCTAACCAACAGCAAGAAAAATTTTATAAGCTTTTGCATACTAAAATAATACAATGGGATTATAAATCGTGTATATTAATGGGTGACTGGAATGGAGTATTGGATACCCAAAAGGACAAAAAAGGATTACTTCAAAATACCCAAAATCGTGCAAGATTGCCTAAATCTTTTTTTGATATAATGGATGATATGGAGTTGAGAGATATCTGGCGGGAACGAAATGTTGAAGAAAAGGATTTTACTTTTTTTTCTGATAGACATCAATCCTTTTCTAGGATTGATTTTATATTAATTACTAATGATTTCTTTTCTAGGGTAAAGAAGACGAAGATATGTTCAAGAATTTTATCTGATCATAGTCCGGTGTGGATGGAATTAGAGCAGGAAAAGGGAGCCAGAAGGTCTTGGAGGCTAAATGAAAATTTGTTTAGATATGAGGAAAATGTGAAAGAATGTAAAAAACAAATGAAAGAATTTTTTGCTATGAATATGCACAAGGGTACGCCTATGGAAATGGTTTGGGATGCAAGTAAAGCATATATGAAAAGAACCTTAATATATTTGAATAATAAATATAGACGTAGACAAGAAAAGAAACGGAGGGACTTAGAAGAGGAAATAAAAAAGAAAGAGCAGGCACTTATATTAAATCCAACAGATAAGAAAATAAAGGAAACAATAAATTTGTTGCGAGGGCAGTTTAATATGTTGATGGCAGACCAAGTGGCAACTAACTTACAATATGCTAAACATAACACTTTTTGTAATGCAAATAAACCAGATAGATGGTTAGCCTACTTGTTAAGGAAAAAACAAAAGCTACGTACTATAGAAAAAATAGAATACAAAGGTAAAGAGGTATATCAACAAAATATGATTAAAAAAAACTTTTTAAAAATTCTATACAAAGTTATATGCTAGTGATACAATTCAAGGCAAAGATATAGATAGATATTTACAGGAGGAGAATATCCCTGTAATTACACCAGAGCAAAGGGAAGGACTGCACCAACCAATAACTTCGGAAGAAATTATTTTAGCAATTAAACAGTTAAAGGGGGGTAAAGCTCCAGGCACAGATGGACTGACAGCTGTTTATTATAAAAATTTGCAGTTAGAAATGGTAGAACCGCTTAAGGAACAATTTTGCAAGATTTAAGCCGGAGGAGATGTACCCCCTTCCTGGAGAACAGCTTTTAATTCATTGATTCCAAAGGAGGATCAAGACCGTAGTCAACCTAAGAATTATAGGCCAATATTGCTTTTAAATACTGATTATAAGATTTTTGCTAAAATATTAGCAAATAGGTTAATGGTAATCATGTAACAAATGATTCATAATGACCAATCTGGATTTATAAGTGGGAGACAAATGAAATGTAATGTAAGACAAATTGTAAACTTATTGGAATATTTGGAAAGGAACAACCAAGTCCCTGCAGCGCTTATCTCTTTGGATGCGGAGAAGGCATTTGATCAATTGAATTGGCAATTTTTATTGAAAATAATAGAAAAGATGCGGTTTGGAGCATACTTTATACAATCTACTAGAGCAGCGGTTCTCAACCTGGGGGTCGCGACCTCTTTGGGGGTCGAACGGCCATTTCACAGGGGTCGCCAAAGCCCTCTCTGCCCCCCCCCCACGCCTTCACTCACCCTCACTCTCTGCTCTGTTGGATCTCCGGCCGTTCGTTTACCCCGCGCACTCCCAATCTATTGCTGCCTCTGATGGCTAGAGGAAAAAAAACTGTTTAAATTCTTGCCGCAGGGCTTCAAAGGGCCGCCCTAGAGCCAGTGGTGCAGCCGAACCGTTTGTTAAATTGCTGGGTTGCCCCGCCCCTCCGCACCACTATTTATTGCCAATAAATAGTGGTGGGCGAGGGGCGGGGGAGCCAGCAATTTAACAAAGGGTTCGGTGTTTTTTTGTAATTTTATTGGCCCACGGAGCTTCAGCATAGGCTAATTAGCCCTTGCTTAGATCGGCTCCCGACCCCCAGCTGATTTGTCTCAGCTGTTTTGCTCAGGGCTCTTTTGCTTGCTTGGAAAGAGTGCAGATTTTTTTCCCCCTAGCTATACTGAAAAATGAAAGAGAAAGTAAAGCAGGCTGTTGGCTTTGCACATTGGAAAATTAGGCAGGCAGGTTTCTTTTTCCTCACCAAAAATGGTAGGTGCAAACAACGGGAAATTTAGGGAAAAAGAGGAGATTGTAAAACACAAAAGAAAAAAAGCTCTATTTAACTAGGGAACTGTAATAATTGAGATACTATTAATTGTATATTGTGTTGAAAGCAGAAATGGTTAAGTTGTGGTTTGGAGGAATATATGGGGGAAATTATTTGGTTTATTATTATTGGTAAATATAATTAATTGATTTGTAAGAAATTGGATTGCATGGAAATAATTGGAATATTCATGTTCATACTGATTAATATACAAAAAAGGTAGTTATATAACTAATTGATTTATATTAAAATGTTGAATTCATATTAAACAACTGTAATATTATATAATTAACCAATGTGAGGATGGATATAAAAATAGATGACAATGGGAAGGGGTATAATATAGAATAGAAGGGAAAAATTGAATTTGATTAAGATTAGAGATGAGGATGAAGGGTAATATTGATTTTTTTACAAAAATAGATGAGGAATAAATATGGCAAAAAGGAAATATAGAAATTGTAAATTTAATTGAAATGACTAAACACTGTTTAAATTTATGAACCGGCCAAATACTCTGTTCAAAGAAAATACATTGTATGTTTGTATGTGTGTTTCTAATTATTGTTATTTATTCATATTTGTTCTCTTTTATTCTTTAAAGTTTAACAATTCATTCTTTATCTTAATATCTTAATATTTGTTTGGGGTTGGCTTTCTTCCCTTTCATCTTTTTTATTGTACAGCAATCTTTCTCCTCAAACCTACCACCTCTCTCTTTTCTTTCCTTCTTACTTTCTCTTCCTCACCCTCTTCTTCTCCTCCCTACTTCCTCTTCCTTTCTCCTTCTCCTCCTCTCTTCCTCCCTCTCTTACCTTCACTCCTATTCTAATTTCCCTTCCCTTCCTTCATCCCTCTCTATTGCTGTATCCTTTTATGCATATGGACTACTCAGAGGGCTGAAAAAGTTATTTCTGACTGGTCCTCGCACTTTTGACCAGTCTTCAAACTTATGACTGTCCTCACATTTTATGTTTTTGCCCTATTTTGTCACCATGGTGAAGAGAAGCAGTTGTGAAATGAGTGACATGGTTGTTAAGAATGCTGCACAGGCATAAATGTGAGGATGGTTATAAGTGTGAGGACCAGTCAAAAGTGCGAGGACCTGTCAGAAATGACTTTTTTCAGCCCTCTGAGTAGTCCCTATACACATAGCCATGGCCACCCGGTCACATGACCAGCTAGCCACACCCACCCAGTCACATGACCTCCAAGCCACACCCACAAAATAAGCCACGCCCACAGAACCGGTAGTAAAAAAATTAAGGACCCACCCCTGGTTGGGGGTCACCACAACATGAGGAACTGTATTAAAGTGTCGCGGCATTAGGAAGGTTGAGATCCACTGTACTAGAGCAATATATCAGAGACAAACAGCACAAATAATAATTAATAATGGTTTAACAGAAACTTTTAAAATTGAAAAAGGAACAAGACAGGGATGCCCTCTATCACCATTAGTGTTTATTTTAACTTTGGAACCTTTATTGAATAAAATACGAGGGTCAAATAAAATAAAGGGAATTAAAATTAGACATCATGATTATAGATTAAGAGCATTTGCAGATGACTTGGTTGTTACTTTAACTCAACCAGTACAATCAGTTACAGGTTTAATGGATATGGACAAATGTCTGGATTTAAAATAAATAAACAAAAAACAAAGATAATAACTAAAAACATGACGGTAAAGCAAAAAGAAGAACTAGAAAGTCTAACAGGATTTGAAATAGTAAAAATGGTTAAATATCTAGGGGTATATATCACAGCCTCAAATGTAAAATTATATTAAAAAAATTATGAATTGTTATGGCAAAAAATACAGAAAGATGGAGAATTGGGGAAAACTACAATTATCTCTGTTGGGAAGAATAGCAGCAATAAAAATGAATGTTCTACCTAGGTTTCTATTTTTGTTCCAAATGATACCAATACTCAAGAAAGATGAAAATTTGAGGGAATGGCAGAAGGGTATTAATAATTTTGTTTCGGCAGGGAAAAGACCAAGAATAAAGTTAAAAATAATGCAAGATATACATGAAAGAGGAGGTCTTAAAATGCCTAATCTAAGATTATACTATGAAGCAGCTGTCCTAACAATAATTAGTGATTGGATTAACTCAACAGAAGAAAGAATATTGAACATTGAAGGATAAGATTTGTTATATTTATTTATTTATATATTTTATTGAATTTGTATACCGCCCTACTCCCGAAGGACTCAGGGCGGTGAACAGCCATAGAATAAAACATTTAAATACAAAATTTAAAATAGATTAAGACGAACTAAATAATTTGGCTGAACAAATTTAAAACCCCAATAATTTAAAACCAGATTTAAAATTTCCACTTAAAAGGGGAAAGACTTAGGTCAGGACGGCTTGATGAAATAGGAAAGTCTTGAGCACGCGATGGAAGGTACGCAGATCCGGGATCCTCCATATCTCCGGGAGGAGCTCGTTCCAGATAGTAGGTGCCCCCACAGAGAAGGCTCTCCCCCTGGGGGCCGCCAGTCGACATTGTTTGGCCGACGGCACCCGGAGGAGCCCCTCTCTATGGGAGCGTACTGGTCGGTGGGAGGCTATTGGTGGTAGTAGGCGGTCCCGTAAATAACCAGGTCCTAAGCCATGGAGGACTCTGAAGGTGATAACCAAAACCTTGAAGCGCACTCGGAAGAACACCGGGAGCCAGTGCAGCTCGCGCAGGAGAGGTGTTACATGGGAGCGCCACGTCGCTTCCGTCACCACCCGCGCAGCCGCACTCTGCGCCAGTTGGAGCCTCCGAGTGCTCCTCAAGGGGAGCCCCATGTAGAGAGCATTACAATAGTCCAGACGGGAGGTGCTGAGGGCATGAGTGACCGTGCGTAAGGAGTCCCGATCTAGAAAGGGATGCAACTGGCGAATCAGGCGAACCTGATGAAAAATCCTCCCGGTCACGGCCATCAAGTGCTCTTCTAAAGACAGCCGTGAATCCAGGAGGACACCCAAGTTGCGAGCCCTTTCCGTGGGGGCCAATGATTCGCCCCCAATAGTCAGTGATGGCACCAGCTGACTATATTGGGACGTCGGAAACTACAGCCATTCGGTCTTGGATGGGTTGAGCCTGAGCCCTGTTTCTCCCCATCCAGATCCGTATGGCCTCCAGGCACCGGGACATCACTTCAAGAGCATGGTTGGGGTGGAGATGTACAGCTGGGTGTCGTCAGCGTACTGATGGTACTCCACCCCGAAACCACGGATGATCTCGCCCAGCAGCTTTACATAAATGTTGAACAAAAGGGGCGAGAGGACCGATCCTTGTGGCACCCCACATATAAGGGGCCTCAGGGTCGACCTCTGCCCCCAGTCAACACAGACTGCGACCGGTCGGAGAGAAAGGAAGAGAACCACTGTAGTACGGTGCCTCCCACCCCCAACTCTTCCAACCGGTGCAGCATGATACCATGGTCGATGGTATCAAAAGCTGCTGAGAGATCTAACAGGACCAGGACAGAGGAGCACTCCCTGTCCCGAGCCCTCCAGAGATCATCCACCAATACGACCAATGCCGTTTCCGTGCTGTACCCAGGCCTGAAGCCCGACTGGAACGGATCTAGATACGTCGTTTCATCCAGGTACTGGGGGAGTTGTCGTGCAACCACACTCTCTACAACCTTCACCACAAAGCGAAGGTTGGAGACTGGACGATAGTTAGCCAATACTGCCGGGTCCAGGGAAGGCTTCTTGAGGAGAGGTCTTACCACCGCCTCTTTCAAGGCGGCAGGAAAGACAACCTCGCCCAATGAAGCATTTATAATCTCCTGGAGCCAGCCTCGCGTCACCTCCCGGGAAGCCAGCACTAACCAGGAGGGGCACGGGTCCAACAAACATGTGGTCGCATTCAGTCTACCCAGAATCCTGTCCACGTCCTCAGGGGTCACAGGATCAAACTCATCCCAAATAACATTCTCAGGACCTGCCTCCGTCATCCCCGCTGGATCTACCCAGTCGGAGTCCAAATCTTCCCAAATCTGAGTGATTTTGTCATGCAGATACTGAACAAAATCCTCGGCTCTGCCCTCCAAGGGGTCCTCCCGCACTTCCTGGTGGAGCAGGGAGCGATCACCCTAAACAGGGCGGCTGGGCGATTATTTGATGATGCAATAAGAGCAGCAAAATGAGTACATTTTGCTGCTTTTATTGCCACTAGGTAATTCTTAATATGAGATCTTACCAGTGTCCAGTCAGATTCAGCACGACTGGCCCTCCAACTACTCTCTAGGTGTCTTTTCTGGCACTTCATCTCCCTCGGTGAACCAAGGAGCCAGGTGAGATCGGCACCGGGTCAGAGGCCGCAAAGGCACGACTCGATCCAGAGCTCCAGCGGCCGCCCTATCCCAGGCGGCCACTAGGTCTCCAGTCGAGGCGTGAGCCAGAACCTCAGGTTCCATCAGGTGCCTGGGGTGGTACCATCTTGTCGGTTCCGCCTCCCTACGGCGGGGTGCAGCGGTTCGAAGGTCAAGGCGAAGGAGAGAGTGATCCGACCATGACAAGGGTTCGATGACTATATCCCCTATCTCAAGATCACTCAGCCACTGTCCAGAGACAAAAACCAAGTCCAGCATGTTTCCCCCCACGTGAGTAGGGCCATGAATTAACTGAGTTAGGTCCATAGCCGTCATGGAAGCCACTCCCTCCACATGATATGGCCCCTTGCTCCCGTCATATCTACCCCTCCCACTCACAGTACCGATGGTAAAACCCTAACCCTAACCCTAACCCTAACCCCCGCCGCGCGTCATGGCCAGGCCCGACCCTCCCCTTAGTGGGTTATCCCCCAAACCCACTACTCTAGTTCGAATCCTATCCTCCCCCCCGGGACCCCTTAAAAATTTATCCAAAAATTTACATAGAAAACCCCTCAACCCCCTCTTCGCCACATGCCACCTCTCTGGGTTCCAAAGCCCATCATTGAGGTAGGCCCTCGATAACATGGAGGGCCAGGCTTGTGAGAGGGGGGAGTCTCGCAGTGCAAGAAGCTGAGACCTTAAATACATCAAAAGCCCTGAGGTAGTAGTGAGGCATGGCCAAGGGCTCCATTATGATAGTCCAAAATTGTCCGGGAAAACAAGGCAGGTTGACCATAAACGAGAGATTCTCCACTGTCCTCTCACGGCAGTGGCAGAGTCCAATGTTCCAACCAGCTCAGGGTAATCCTCCAACCAGCCTCTCACGCTGGTCGGCCAACTGTCCATGGGGAAGATGGTGCATCACATTCGGTGGTGAAACGATGATAGATACCGGCTCCGTTCAACCTCCCGTAAACTGCCATTTTCCATACAGCCAGCATACTGGATGACAAACAGAGCCAGGTCCAAAGTCTCCGGGAAAAACTGTCCACAATGTTCGTACAGGCAGCGTATAGCTGGGTGTTCTGTCCCCGTCTCCACACAGACACAAACACAGCCAGCCGAGGGTTAAGAAAGCACTTGGCATGCACCTAAAACTTGGCAGCTATACGAGCATCGACTGCTAAGGGCTTTACTTCATCAGATAAACAGAAAATACATACAAATTGCGAATAGTCCAGTTCCAAACAAGAAACCTTCGGCAGCTTTAAGCGTTGTTCAAGTGACTAGCCAGAGTTAGTTTTTGTCCATCACAGAGTCTTAAATGGCCACCACACCCTCTTATATAGTCTCTGGGGTGTGGTCCAGTGACTCAGTTATAATCCCTGGCATGCCTCCTTAACTGCTGCAACCGTTTATCACGCCTTCATTGGCGTGGATCCAGGAACGACAGATCACCTCCCTCGCTCTCATCTGAGACACCTGGCTCCTGGCTAATCTCCTCTTCCTCGGCTGGCACTTGAGGCAGTGCCAGAGGGGAGGGGCCTGGAGAGGAAGGCCTGGCCAACTCCTCTTCTTCATGTTCGGAGCCTTCTTCCTCCAATGAGATAGGCTCGGAGGGCGGGGCCACAACAGCTGGGTAATATAGGCAAGCGGGTGGATGGAAAACAGGTGGGAACCGCCTCCACAAAACAGAAACCGGCAGGGCAAGCATGTTAGCTATCGGGCCCAGTGGTGGAAGGAGGAGGGAGGGGGGAGGGTTGTCCGAGGCGACGCAGTAACCACTCCGACAGCCTCTCAACCCTCCTTAGCCCCCCCAGGTCTCCAGCCACCCTATCTATGCTCAGTCTTAGCCCCCCCCACAATAGTTATAAAGGGGGCCTCACCATAGGGATTGAAAATTGGGAGTTACCCCAAAGCCCTATGGTGGCCCGAAGTTCCCAAATATTACAGATTTTAATGATGGAGGCTCCCACCTCATGATCTTTCTCGGCTACATCACTCCAGTCCTCTCAGCAACTAGCTGCTGCAGCGGTGGGGGGGGGGGCGGAGGCACAGGCCTCCTCGCAGGCACTACCAACAGTCACGTCTTCGGTTCTTCCTCGTCTCCTTTGACGCCCACCTCCTTCCCCCAGTGTCCAACTCCACTACTCCACCGTGGGGGGGGGTGCAATCCGCAATGACGCCAGCGCCCCCACCGCAGTCCACTGCAGCCGCTGCCCCAGCCATCGTGCCGGCGGGCTCCCCAGCATGGGAGTTCCTCTGTTTCATTGCCGCTTCACTGTCTCCGCCGCTGCTGCCACCGCCATCCATAAACCGCGGCATGCATGGCTGGCATGCTTACTTATTATATGATAAAAAGGTGGATAAGACCTTTAAAAGCCATACATTAAGGAATGCCTTGTACGAGTTTGGAAAATGTATCAATATAAATTAAATTATAAGATACCTATATGGGCAATACCCAGACATGCGATAAAAAATATAAGTGTAGAACAAAAGCAAGAGGTGATAAAGAGCTTCTTAAAATGGAAGGGGGTGTATTGCAGTTAAAATCTTTAAATGCATTAAAAGAAGAAAGAAAGAATAATTCAAACTTGGTTTCAGTATGGTCAGTTGCAAGCTAGATGGAAAGAAGATCAGAGAATTGGTATCATGCAGAACGAGGAAAATTTGGTAAAACAAATTAGAGACCAAGGTCAAATGCATATAAAAAGATTATATAATGTATTGATAGAAATAGATTCAGAAATGGAATTAGTTAAGGATTGTATGATAAAATGGGCACAAAACATTCAGGAACCAATAATGATGGAAACTTGGGAAAAAATATGGGTTAGAAATGTAAAATTTACGTAAGCACAACATTTAAGAGAAAATTTTTATAAAATGTTCTATAGATGGCATATAGATCCTAAAAAGTTGGCTTGTATGTATCTGAATTTACAATCTAAATGTTGGAGATGTGATTGTGATGATGCCACTTACTATCATATATAGTAAAAAAGTTGTAAAAAAGTTAAAGCATTTTGGATTAAAATATGGTGGATTATCCAAAATATTCTTAAAAAGAAGATAAAGTTTACTCCACAATTGTTTTTGTTGGATATAATTACAGGTTGTACGGTTATAGAGACTAAATTGATTTTAAACTTAATAACTGCAGCTAGACTTTTGGTGGCGCAATATTGGAAGAAGGAAGATTTGCCTACTATTGAAGAATGGACATTAAAAGTAGTGAATCTGGCAGAAATGGCGAAGATTTCAGCATATTTGAAAGATCACTCACAAGAAAGATATATATATCAGAATGGAGAAGATGGATTGATTATATTCAAAACAAATATCGGACTAAAAAGTATCAAATAGCTTATGAATGAATAGAAAAATTAAGAGTATATTTAGTTAAGTAAAAGGGGAGTTAAAGTGTGAAGGGGGAGATAGGAATCCTTAGTTAATTAGCTTAGTTTAGCATATGATTGTTAATTGTTATACCCTGTATTTTGTTCTGAGAAGTGCAGGGGGTGGGGGGGGGGGTAAGAAAGGGAGGGGGGCATGGGGAAATAATTGTAAAAAAATTTTTTTCTCTTTTTGTAAAACTCTTTAATAAAAAAACAACAACAACAATCTCCAGCATTGAGCAGCCCTCTAATGACCCCAAGCCAACCAGCAAAAACAAATTTTAATGCCCTTCTGGAAAGATAAAAGGGTAGGATCAGTTCTCATCTCCAGTAGTAGTGTGTTCCACAGGGCTGGGGCCACAGCAAAAAAGACTCTTCTCTGTGACCCCACCTGCTGGAATTCCTTAGTAGATAGGGTCCATAGCAGGCCTCTTCTGCTGGCATGAATGGGGCAGGCTAGTCTCTGGGGTGAGATGACTTCTCAGATATCCTAGGCCTGTGCCATATAGGGTTTTCAAGGTATTAAAAATAATCAACTATAATCTTGAATTGGACCGAAAGCAAACTGATAACCAATGCAGATCATGCAGCAATGGTGTTATATGTGTCACACTAGGACCCTCCCAGCGCTGTGCACACTGCTGCATTCCCCTTGCTACAGCTTTCGAATACTCTTCAAGGGTAGCCCCATGTAGAGCACATTGCAGTAATCCAACTGAGAGATGACTAGGGGATAAGTGACCATGCACAGGGCCTCATGATCCAGATAAGGGTGCAATCATGCACAACGTGAAGTTGCGCAATGGCCCCCCTAGCCACAACTGCCACCTGCTCTTTGAATAGGAGTCACGAGTCCAGGAGGCTCCCAGGTTGCCACACCAAGTCCCATCCAGAACTAAAGATGATAAATAGCCAGTTCACGAGGTGCCCTGCACCCACAGCCTTTCCATCTTGCCAGGGTCCATCTGAAGCCTATTGTCCCATATCCAGATCCCTGCAGCCTCCAGGCACTGAGAAAGGGCGGCCACAGCATCACTTGAATCACCAGGGGCGGAGAAGTAAAACATACTGATAATACTTAGTCCAATGGTGTTAAAGAATCTCGCCCAGTGGTTTCATGTAAATGTTAAAAAGAAGTGAGTAGAGTACTGAGCCCTATGTAACCCCACAAGGGAATGGCCGTGGGCTGGACCTCTCACTCTCTTTAAACTGGACTGGACTTGCAGAAAGGAGCCGAACCAGTGCAATACTGCTCCATGCAGCCCCAAGCCCCATAGCCAACCCCAAAAGATCCTGTGAAATGTCAGTCTATTCTGAGTCATAGATATGCTAAAAGAGGCTGAGCCTCTGCTGTAGAACTGGGAATCTCTTATGTAGCACTGGAGTAATGTTAATATGCATCACTCAGCAGCACCAGAAGAGTACCAGTAGATTTTAAAAGTTCCATTTTAGCACCTCCCATTTTCTCCCTAGGTCATTCACGCCATACATACCAAAAGAACCTGACTGACAGCCTTTCTCGCAGTTCCTTTCAGGTTCATATCCAGTGCAACTTGTTAACCATTATCTAACCAGTTTCTCTAGTCACATAACAATGCCAAGTACTGTAAAATATTTCAAGTCATAGCCGTTAGGATATTTTGCACATACTATATTAAAAGACAGTCTCTGATATGCACAGAATACTCTCCATTCTGTGGAGCTCAGCAACTATGGTAATACATGCTTATAGCTACAGGTAGTCCTCAGCTTACGATCACAATTGACCCCAAAATTTCTGTTGCTAAGAGAGATGTTTGTTAAGTGAGTTTTGCCCCATTTTACGACCTTTTTTTGCCACAGTTGTTAAGTGAATCACTGAAGTTGCTAAGTTAGTAACACAGTTGAACCTGGCTTCCCCATTGAGTTTGTTCATCAGATGGTCACAAAAGGTGACCACATGACCCTGGGATACTGCAACCCTCATAATTATGAACCAGTTATCAAGCATCTGAATGTTGATCGTTGACCATGGAGATGCTGCAATGGTCATAAATGTGAAAAAAGGTCATAAATCACTTTTTTCAGTGCCATTGTTACTTTGAATGGTCACTAAATTAACAGTTGTAAATCAAGAACTCCATGTATAAAAAATTCAATTTTCTCCACAATTGTTTTTATTGGGCATAGCTAAGGGTTTTACATTGGGTGAAACAAAACTGATATTGCATATGATAACAGCAGCAAGATTGTTGATAGGTAAATATTGGAAAAATGAAGCGCTGCCCACGATTGAGGAATGGACTTTGAAGATGGCCAGTTTTGCAGAGATGGCGAAGATTTCAGCATATCTAAAAGATTGTTCACAAGAGACTTATGAATGGGAATGGAAGAGGTGGATAGATTACGTTCAGAACAAATATCAAACTAGAAAGTATCAAATAGCTTTTATTTGAAAATGTTATATTAAGATATAAATATTTTAAGGTAATGAGGATGAAAAATTTATTAGAAAATGTTATATTAAGATAGAAATATTTTAAGGTAATGAGGATGAAAATTTATTTGAAAATGTTATATTAGGATAGAAATAGGTTAATGTAATGAAGATGAAAAAATTTTAGGGGGAGGGAGGGGCTCAAGTTTTATAAGGGGTTTTCCTTTTATTTGATATGAGTATACTGTGTGGAAGTCTGGGGGAGAGGGGAGGGTTAGGGTGGGTTAGGGAGGTTGGGAAGTTTGGGGTGGGATGAGGGGGGAAAAAGGGGGTGAAAATGTAATTGTAAAACTTTTGCAATAATAAAATGAAAAAAAAAAGATAAAAAAGAACTCCATGTATAGCTTAAAAAGCATGACCTCAATAACATAATTGGTGAGTTGCCATCACTTAGATAATATGAGTTGATGCATTAAAAGAGGCAGTGATCCTATGCTACAAGCCCCATCTCCACTGGCTGGCTTGTTCTGCTCCCATGAGATGCACAGTTTCCTGTAGTCATCCAAATACACAGATCTACATATGTTAACTAATTAGGTGGAATGTGATTAGGCTTAACTCCTAACAACCATCTTTGATAAAAATTCATAGCTGTCCCATAACTATTCCGGTAATTGCATTGATCCTACCCATCTCTTCATCAACTGGTTCTTTCCAAATAAAAAATAATGTTCCTCTATTGTTTTTTCTAAGGTTGTTACTGAGGCATGTGAGCTTATTCAGTGTTTCTGAACCTTGGTGACTTTGAGATAGGTGGCTGGGGAATTCTGGAAGCTGAACTGCACACATTTTAAAAGATGCCAAGGTTAAGAAACATTGATCTAAGTGACACAGAAGCTTTATTGCCCAATTACAAATAAACTTTAGGCACTGCTTGATTAGACTTGTTAATTTGGAAAGCTGGTCTGGGAGTCACTCCCCAGACTTTCAACGTCAATATCACCCGATTTCTCCCCATTAGCTGTGTGAGTCTCACTGCTCCTCTAAGTGAGTAGGTGCCCGGGGGCTAGAGGGTGCTGGTGTAAAGCAATCGATTGCTGTTCTTTCTAGACACATTATTTTTGCCAATGTCCTCAAAACATTAAATTACAGTGAAAAAAATAGAGCATTTCCAGAATGTGCCATTTGTTCTTTTTTAAACATGAGACAATGTTGGCCAGAGTGAATATGGATATTTGTGTTTATTCTAACCTCTTTTTTTCAAGGGACTCTTCCTGAGCAATTATCAGCCCAGGAAGACAATATGTGATTCGCTGAACTATTGTGCTGTTAATCAGGTTCTACTGCTATCTTTTGCTTTGTTCCTGGACAGATCAGGCAGAGTCAGCAAATTATTAGGTTTGGAAAAAGGCATTGGGCTGGTTGTTTCTGGTTTTCTGAGTGCCTGTTGGCTAAGCAAAATGTCTGAGCATGTGATCCGAGGGGGAGGGTCTTACAGCTGCAGCTGACTCATGGATCAGATGACAGCTAATGAGTGAAGACATCATTCTTTCAGTAACTGCTCCCTCTTAACTGCATTTTTTAGAAAAAGAACAGGCAGCTGGCAGCCTATGAGGAAGTAATAATAGGGGAAATGGAGAAGTTGAAACTGCTTCCTTGCTTGCTCATTTGATTTATACAGACACCCACCTTACGCAGCATAACCTTGGGCAGATCACAAACAATAGGAAAAACAACAAAACTGGAAAAACAAAACCACAATACTAAACTCCTGGTGTCCCCCGTTGTAACACAGCCACTGCTCCATTTAGCTTCAGTTTCACCTTATCCCAACACTTTTGGGAAAAGTCTAAGCTTTTGGAAAGCTAGAAGGGTAGGGCTTACCAGATCTCAGGAGGAAGGGTGCTCTAAAGGGCAGGGGGCACTGCCTAGATCCCACTAAATGGCAATATTTAAGGAAGGACTGGAATCTGGAATTGGAATCTGCTCACTCAGCAGACCTAATAAGTCTAACTGCTATTGCTTCTATTGCTAATGGACTAGGCAGATACCCTCAAGGAGATGCAGTCCGTAAATAACCTGGCCGTGGGTCATTAAAGGCTTTAAAGCTGATAACAAGTATTTTGAATCAAACCCAGAAATTGAAAGCCAGTGCAGCTCACACAGCAACTATGTACCATGAGTGAACCACAGCGTGCCAAAACTGTACCTGCAATCCAGCGGTGGGTTCTACTTATCTTTACTACCGATTCACAATGGGATCATGCGCAGTTGGCCGAAGATGACATCCGGGGCAGTGGGCGGGGCCTCCCACCAGTTTTACTACCAGTTCTTGCGAACCGGTCCGAACCGAGGGCAACCCACCACTGCTGCAATCTCATTCTGGACCAGTTGCAATTTCAGGATGGTTTTCAAGGGTCAGCCTCATGTAGAGCACCTTGCAATAAACCACCAGGTGTGAGTGACTGTAAACAAGGCCTCCTGCTCCAGGAATGGATGCAACTGGTTCACAAGATTAATCTGTGTCATGGTTGCCATCTTGAGCAGGCACCATGAGTTTAGGAGGACTCACCACCACCAGCTCTATCCAGAGATGTGCAACACCAGCAAGAGTCAAAGATGTCTTGCCAGAACCTTGGGGGGGGGGGAGGTTCAAAAACCCAGAATCATTTAATTTTGCTAGGGTTAAATTGAAGCCGATTCTTCTCTATCCAAATCCTGGCCCTCCCTGGTTCTCATGAAGATAAAGGGAAGTGAGTTCATATTTTAAAATTTGTTTTCACTGGTAGAGCGCTTGGGCCACCACAGGCGCCCCCCAACACAAGTGATGTCATGCTAGCCACGCCCCCTCCCTGAGGTCAAACAGAACCCTGATGCGGGCCTCAATGAAAATTGAGTTTGACACCCCTGGACTAGACATACCCAGTTCCTGCAACCATTCATCATATGCTTTAGCCTCCAGTCCCCTCCAGTCCAGTCTTTGTTGCTCTTTTCTGCACCCTTCCTGGAGTCTCAACATTGCTTTTATATCCTGGTGACCAAAACTGGATGAAGTACCATATTCCAAGTGTGGCCATACCAAAGCAGTATAAATTGGTACGAACACTTCAGATGATCTTGATATTGTCCCTCTGTTGATACAGCATAACCTCTCCCTGCACCTCCATTTTACCGACCCACTATACAGACTAAGAGACTATCCTGTCAGCATTAAATCTCCACTCTAATAATATTAGTTTTCCTAGCTGTTTTTCTGAAAAAGGCACAAAGCTAAGTTTTTCACAGAGATGCAAGAATAAATGGTTTCAGACTTGCATAACAGGAACTGCTTGCTTTTCTTCTTCAAAGCCAGCTCATTGTTTGTTTTTTGGAAGAATTGGGATAAAATACTTCCAATGTCTGAAGGGCTCGAACAACAAATGACATGCAAAACTAATGTAGTATCATTTGTTTTTAATAGAATTAAGACATGTGTAGTGCAGATTTAACAGGAACATCTTTTTTAAAAAATGGTATATTTTTTTAACTTTTGCAAAATAAGCACTACATGTTTAGATGTATGTTTATACACCCCATAGGAATGTAACAAAAGAAAAGAACTTCTAAGTATTTCTTTAGAAATAAGTCAAATCGTCATGCTTTCCTTTCTTGCTCTGGTAATTAGTGAGCTCCATTGGCTTGTTTTCATGGGGGAGCCTTTTGTACACTCGCACATGAAAGTACTCATCATTCCCCACATGGATCTAGAAAATAAGAAAAACAATCAAATCCAAAATCAGAAAGAGAACGAAAATTAGTCTAATTAGCAAGAAATACTGCTGATAAACATTTTACAATATCTCAGGAACCTTAGGAGTGGGATGTCTGCATCCTGATCACAGGAAGGTTTTGGCATCTCCATCTTTTCTACCTTGAAAATGGACGTCAGAGAAACCGACTTGGAAGGACCTTGGAGGTCTTCTAGTCCAACCTCTTGGTCAAGAGCTGTGGAGCACCCACAGCTTCTGGAGACGAATCATTCCATGATTAATTGTTCTGTTAAGAAGTTTTTCCTAACTTCTACGTTGCTTCTCTCCTTGATTAGTTTCCATCCATTGTGTCTTGTCCTGCCTTCAGTGCTTTGGAGATAGGTTGACCCCCCTCTTCTTTGTAGCAGCCCCTTAGATATTGGAAGATAGCTATTATGTCACCTCTAGTCCTTCTTTTCATTAAACTAGACATACCAAATTCTTGTAACCGTTCATGTTTTAGCCTCTAATCCCCTAATCATTTTTGTTAATCTTCTCTGCACTCTAGTCTCAATGTCCTTTTTATATCATGGTGACCAAAACTGGATGCAGTATTCCAAGTGTGGTTTTACCAAGGTATTATAAAGTGGTATTAACACGGTCCCTTTGAGCTCCGTGCACCATGGTTGCAAAGAGCTCTATCAAACCTGTTACTGGCCTTGACATAGGCTCCTCCATTCCATCATACTGCTAAATGAATTGCATTTAACAGATTAACAGAGTTGGAAGGGACCTTGTAGGTCTTCTAGTCCAACCCCCCACCCAAGCAGCAGACTCTACACCATTTCTGACAGATGGCAGTCCAGTCTCTTCTTGAAAGCTTCCAGTGATGAAGCTCCCACAGCTTCTGAAGGCAAGCTGTTCCATTGGTTGATTGCTCTCACTGTCAGAAAATTTCTCCTTATTTCCAGGTTGAATCTCTCCTTGTTCAGTTTCCATCCATTATTCCTTGTCTGGCTTTCAGATGCTTTGGAAAATAGCTTGACCCCTTCCTCTTGGGGGCAGCCCCTCAAATATTGGAACACTGCTATCATGTCTTCCCTGATCCTTCTCTTCACTAGACTAGTCATGCTCAGTTCCTGCAACCGTTCATCGTATGTTTTAGCCTCCAGTCCCCTAATCATTAATACAACTTAAAAAAACGACTTGGTCTTTTTCTCCCTGATCTATTACTACTATCTGCACAAAGCACTTATGGGAGTTGTACAGCTCCTGCATGTATTACCTGAACAACCTTTGTTATATCTATTACACTGGGCAGCAAATATTAGAACAAAGGGTTTTTTTCTTTCAATTGGCAGCAGGCACAGTGACTATTGCCACCTATGGGGAAATCTAGAATGTTTTCATTTCCAACTGATAAACTAGATGTAATTTATCACTCACAAAAGCTGGGGAAATTTGGGCTGTAAAATTTGAATGATAGCTAGAGAGTAGCAAAGAGGTATCGGGGAATTTTTACAGCCCTGATAAAGTAGTCCTATGCAAGAACAAATTTATACTATAGCATCTTACAGGAACCACATGTGCTACCTTGATGAAATAGTTTATTCCGGCAACCACTTGTGTTTTATATGAAACAGCATCGAAGGTATCAAAGTTCCTGCTTTCTTTTTCTTCCAGCTGTGACTTTATCTTTGGGAACAGAAAAGGAGAAAAATGCTTGTTGTTGCTATTTAAAACTATCAAAATACGCATCTTGAAATGCCACAGTCATTACTGAAGATACAAACAATAAATGCAGAAATGAAATAAAAAATGAAAGTTGAAAAGATGATCTCTAAAGATATCACATTTCCAGCTTGAAATGCCCCCAAACCAAGTGTGGTACATTCCCGAGACAATGTTTTACTGTTTTTATTTCCATGCTTCTGTTCAAAGTTTATATTTTTATGAAGCCTCAGTCTTGGGGAATTCAAGCACACTTTCTACAGATTATACCTCATCCCTAGTCAGCCCCAAGAGCCAGTTGTTCTACCCCATTAATCATTTGGTGTATAGATGCTAGAATTAGAAGTGTTTGCATCACACATGAAGATTTAAACCTTCTTCTTTTCCAGATAAACATGAACCATTATTGTTTTGTGACTGTTTGTACAATCCCTTCCTTTTCTGTATCACATTTAAAGGACTTACTCTATTAGACTATGCTTAGTTTAATTGGTCTGAGTGTTTTGGGTGCCCAAATCTAGTAGAAAGAAAGGAAGGAAGAAATTTCAGTGGCTCACTGAATTTACCATCTTATTCTGTCTTATTGGGATGGAAGCTCAACTGCTCTCAATGGGATTTATTCAGATGTAATACACACTGTTAGGGGTATTTTTTAAAAAACAGATTACCCATCCTGTCTTATAGGAAAGTTTAATTATCAGCTATTGCTGAGCACATTGTAAGCCGCCCTGAGTCTCCGGAGAAGGGCGGCATATAAATCAAAAATTAAAAAAAATAAAAAATAAAAAAAATTAGCCAGTACTATTCCAATAGGTTTATGCTTCACTGTTAGAATGGAAAGCCTATGTTTGGCGTTTTATCATCCTTTTTATTTGAAAATGAATTCTACAGTGCAAGTGGAATTCAATGCACTTGTGTTTAGAATCCTACTCTAGAACCAAATTCCTATACTGATTACCCATTTAATAAAGCAAATCTATTTTAACTCATGTGACTTCTAATTCTACAAAAAGGAGCAATTCTGATGGGCTCCATTTAGAAAATGCATTAAGTCATTGTTTTCTGAAGCATAACTTAGTGAATAGAGCCACAACTAACTTAGGTTATGCCACGTGTTAAACCATCACAGTGGTTTGCTTCACAGTGCAAAGTATGCCAGAATCAAGGACATTTAATGTTCTTTTTTATTGTATGGGCATTATAGATTAACAATATGTCACTATGTCATGAGTGTATTCACAGCTGTAAATTAGAAAATAATAAATCAAGGAATTAATTAATAAAATGAAATGGAAATGCTGTTTATTCAGTCAATGACCAGCAAAATAATAATGACTGCAAAGGGACTTTGAAGAAATAAATAGGAGAAATTATCCTGTTCTGTGGAAAGTGATGCACAAAACTTTATTTGCTAAACTTCTCTGTGACACAAGGAACATCAGGAACCAGCCAAGATATGTTCGACTTGCTGTGCCTGGTAGATAATCAGAAACAGCAACAGAGAAAGCAGAGCTACACTGCAATGTAGTAGTTCATTAAAAATAAATGTTATAGTCTCTCATTAAATCAGAATATTTGGGAGGGGCCCTTCTTGTTGTTTGTTTGTTTGTCCTAAATCAAGACATCATATTCTTCCAATTGGTCAGTCTTATGACTGAACGTTTTACAAATCTCTGGCATGGAAATGCAATCTTTACAATATTGCAAAGCACAAGCAAAAGTTTAATTCTGGATATAAACCAGCTCTTTACTGAAGTGTCTGATTCAGCTAATTTTCAAACTTCAAAAGAAGTAAAATACTGGAAAACAGCTTCTATTTCCTGCCCTGCTTTTTGAGTGACAATTGGGTCCCTAGAATGAAGCAACAACTCTAAAATATCAGTTTAAATATTTCACAAAATAATTTCTGGATTTAAAAAAATATATATCCTGCTTTTTTCATATAGAATTCAAGGCTGTAAATATACCAGATACTCTTTCCTCCTCCTATTTTCCCCACAACAAGCTGCTTGACACCTCTCCTGCAAAAGGAAGGAAAGCCTATGGAAGGAAAAGGGCATAGGAAGCGTCTCAGAAGGGATCCTCCCTAGTTTCCTGGAAAGTAAAAGAAAAGAAAGGAGGGGAGAAATACTTTTGGGCTTTAAAGAGTTTGTTAATGTAATCTTACAATATAACTTTATTGTAGGTAGTATTCATGCTTGTACTTATTGTCTGGACTACCTCGAAGGGTATGTCAGAGCCTTTACAGGCTGAAGATTCTCTATGAGGGAGGGCAACGCTCACTGCTGTTTTAAAGGGGATGTGAAAATAACAATGGAATGAGGCGACGCCCTCCAATCTGGGCTTGTTGTGAGCATCTAAAATGCATCTACTTGGCCACCAAGGGACACCCTATGGCAGATTCCAACCGAGCTCCTTAGATAGTTTTTGTCAAACCACAGCCACGGTTGGTTGAAACGGTGAGGCAAGAAGCAGAGCAGTTTCATCCCATCACTATCCGGGCTTCCGTCCAAGACTACGACAACCAAATCGCAGCCTCCACCTCTGAATACACTTCACCCCCGTCCCAGTGCCCAATTAGAAAGGATAAAGGCTTGGATCAGATGAAGCCAAGTTACAAAGGCGACAGCGGGGAAACTTTGGCGGACAACTGAAGGCTTCAGGGTGAGCGCTGGCAGTGGGGAGAAAAGGGAAAGAAGTTCTCAGGCGAGGATGCAAAGTTGGCTCTTTTTTTTCTTACCTCCCGCGTGATTTGCTGCGTCTCCGCAGTCGCTGCCTTTGGCTCGGAAAGTCCGCCGCACGACATCGTTGGTGGAGGGAAGCAGGAGGTAGCGATGCCCACTCGCTGTGCAAACACAAACCCAGCGTTTCCCCCCGCCGCCCAGGCCTTGTATCAGCTGTGCCCTGTTAGGGGCGTGACCAGAGGTGGTGCGGACGAAGCATCTCAGAGTATTTCCGGGTTCCGAAGCCATTTTTGGAAAACCTCCGCCGTGAGTCAGTCCAGAAGCTGGGAGGCTCGAGCGAAGGGGATCGGCTGGCTCGTGATGGTGACTCAGTTAATAGTGTGTGGAAATAAAGAGTCGGAAGAAAAGGAGGAAAAGACACTTCTAACTCAGTCATTTTTATTTGAGCGGCTTAAGTTGTTCAACGCTGCGTGATTGCAGGTAGAATGCAAATACACTGCTCAAAAAAATAAAGGGAACACAAGCAGAAGACATCCAAGATCTGAATGAATGAAATAGCCTTATTAAATACTTTGTTCGTTACATACAGTAGTTTTGGGTTCCCTTTAGTTGTTTGAGCAGTGTATAAACTATTGTATGTAAAGAACAAAGTATTTAATAAGGCTATTTCATTCATTCAGATCTCAGATGTCTTCTGCTTGTGTTCCCTTTATTTTTTTGAGCAATATACAACCCTTTGCTTGTCCGGTGGAGTAAACTAACTGTAAAATGGAGGCAGCCTTTTCATACAATGCTCTAGTAGTCTAAACCAAAAACGTGCATGGGAAGCAGGGGCTCTTATTTTTACAGTCATCCCCCAGAGGCCATCAGCAAATCCTGTGAATCACATCTACCCAGTATTTTTTGGCAATGCCTAACATTAAAGCATGGATCGTCCAGTGCTTGGATTCTGACCGACCATTTTAGTTTTACGAGGGATCCCTCCTGAATCACTTCCATGAATAAAAGCAAAAGAATGGGAGCCTTGTGAAATCGCCAACTAATACATAACAAAGCACAATACAACACTCACCTGCCCAAGGTGGATAGAAATAGGAGAATCCATGCCTTGCACGGTATTAGTTTTCCTTGTTTCTAGAATAATGTTTAAGTTTTTAAAGACTGACAACAGTTCATTTAGTGACTCTTCAAAGTTACAATGGCACTGAAAAACGTGACTTATGACTGTGCTTCACAGTTACGACCTGTGCAGCATCCTCATCATCATGTGATCAAAATTCAGATGAGCTTGGTTCATATTTATGACTGCTGCTGTTTCCCAAGGTCACGTGAACATCTTTTGTGACCGTACAAGCAAGGTCAATGGGAACCCAGATTCACTTAACAACCAGGTTACTAATTTATCAACTGCAGTGATGCACTTAAAAAACTGGGCCAAGAAAGGTTGTAAAATGGGGCAAAACTCATTTAACTGTCTCACTTAACATAAATTTTGGGCTCAATTGTGATCATAAGTCGAGGACTACCTGTTCATGATTCTTATGAACTGATGCCTCAGATCCACAGTGAGAAAGCAAAAAAAAAAAAAAAAGTATTAGCAATAATTATTTTTATTTTGAGTAAAAACTATCTCTAGCTAATCTTCTATGCTTTGGAATGGTTTTAACTATAAGAATGCCCAGAGGTTTTCCACTGGTTTTGAGGGTTTCCACTTATCTTGTATATTAGGGACAGAAGTGCACATTACAACAAATGCGTACATATCCATTATACAATATTTGCTGAACTATGGATGCTCAAAAATAATGTTCATCTAATAATAAATAACATATACAATGCCAATATTGTAATGCTGTAAAAACCTTTAGGAAGGTCCTGAGCTTTGAGCTGTGCTACTGAAACTTTGTAACTGTGTTTTGGTTACAGTTACACATTAAGCAAGCCATGGAAGACCCATTAATGATACTCCATTCATATCTCCACCCCAGGTCACCTGAGCGATGCCATAGAAGTTCTGTTCCAGTATCCGGAGGGTTTGGGGACCTAGATACACAATTACCCTGGATGTCTGAACTTTTACATACAGCAGACAAGACTATATTTAAATATAGGTAGACAATGATTTCTTACCAAATGATCCCACCCCAGAGAAGAGAGAAGACGGGTTAGAAAAGTAGTGATCCCAATATCACAAAGGGGTTAATCCATGTCCAATAGTGAGTGTGCAGCATCTATACTGGCATGAAAAGGAGACTATATAAATATTAATTGCTTTAGGATGGCATTAACATGTTGAATACTGGATTTTTGAGCAAGTAGTACTTTTTTGTATTGTAGGAAGTTAGCACTCACCCCTCTCCTAGAAAAATGAAATATTCTAGGAAATATTAAAAAGGCAGAATATTATACCTCCCTGAATGAGAAAAGGAGAAACATGCTCTTTGAAAGCAGCCCCCACCTTTATTAATAGCCCCTGAAAGACTGGTGCCAACCTATCTACAAGACAAAAGGCTGGGCCATCTTATGTACAAAAGACCTTCAGTTCCAGGGTGATAGGATTAGCCTTCACTCAAGATCCAAACCAGGACAAAGCCATTAAGCCATAATAGGAATTTCCCAAAGCCGCTTCATTACAGCAAGATTCAACCAAGCCTGGGACTCAAGACAACCTACAAAGTTACCCCTGCATGGCCCCATCGGAGTCTGATAACCAATCAGAATACATTTCTTACACAGGAACAGGAAGCTCCAAGGCGGGGCCCAAGAGGGTATAAATCTTTCTCTCACACACACACCCATGCGCTCATTTTGCCCAGGACCCAAAAAAACCCATGTGGTTCTGTCCAACATTAAACCATCTTTCCAAACAGCCTCCATGTTTCCAGTGTCTTTCTTCCCACTTGGAACTGAACCCAGATGGGCATTTCTCCCAATAGTATCATGGTGACCAGAACTGGAGGCAGTATTGCAACTCTGATTTTATATCAAGGCCGTATATAGCAGTACTAACACATCACGTGATATTATCCCTCTGTTGATGCAACCTAGAACTGCATTGGCTTTTTTGACAGCTGCGGCACACTGCTGGCTCATAATTAAGTTGTGAACTGTTAGGACTCCTAGTTCCCGCTCACAGTTAATGCTGATGAGTCAGGTGCCACCTATTCTATTTTCTTTCCTAAGTGTAAGGCCTTTTCTCACCACTGAATTGCATTTTGTTGGATAGGGCCCAGTGTTCAAGTCTCAGTTTAATTCTCAGTTTCCAAATTCATTAGGACCTGAAAAAGGCTTTGTGCAAATCCAACCAGAAAAAGAACTCATGTCTAATATTCTCAAAGGATCAACTCAGCAATGAAATTGACAATAATTCAGTATCTGGCTTGTGAAATATAATTAATGAGAAATGTTGGATATCACAAAGCTCTGACATGTGAGCTCTATCACTTTCTTTCAACATGACCCACTTTGTGGAAGCATTACATAAATAATATGGAAGTGCGTGTATCATATATACCACTGAAGATATGGAGTTAAAATAAATAACATAAATTTCAGGATGCTGAAAACAAAGCTTTTTTTAGGAGTTCCATGCTAGGAACTTAATAGTGGAAACTTACTGTAATGTAGTTTATTGCCCTCTAGTGGTTGCTGGGTTGGTTGCAGTCGTGTTCAATATGTTCCAGATTCCAAGGGTCAATTGGCTATTTTGAATAACTCTGAATATTGTATAAGGTTTTTTTTCCTGCTCTCAGGGCTGAGCAATTACATTTCTGGTCAGGATTTTTTTAGTTATTAAAAAAGATTGGAGATTAGCAGGATCCAAAATGTACTGCAATAATCAAAACAAATCTGGAATTTATATTGCTCTGCATATCCCTGACATTGATAACATCTGCCTTTGAGATGTGGACTTGAAAGATGGGGGCATTTAAATCAAAGGCAGGTTCCCTTCACCCACATCTGAATTATTTTTGTAATGCTGGTACAAGTAGCCTTCTGTAATCAGTCTTTCCAAAGATGTTTAAAATGTCACAGGGCAAGGGTTTGCATGCACCTTCTTTTCAATTCTGGCAGCCAACCTGCAAGTCTGTCTGTGTCCTGAGGATCATTCATTATAGGATGCTTTTAATCCTACATTCTTTTTGCCCATAATACATTTGAGAATGAGCCTGATGCAGGACTTGTCTTTTTCACCTAATGGAACAGGTTTAAGGTTTATGTAAACATTTAGGGAGGAATAACGTCATTGAGGGTGATAAGGAGGTGATCTGCCAAGAAGAAAAGAATAGTATGAACCAACAATAATTCAAGCCTAATCAAACAAAGAACTGATATTTAAATGTGCTGCTTTTCAGAATGCGATTGTTTCCTTGAACAAATAAAGGATGGGGGTTTTTTGTTACCTGCAGATGTGATAGTAGAAAACAATGGAGAAGTTAAATTCATCATTGGCTCAGTGATATTTAATAGCATTGGAAATTGCCTTGGCTGGAGGTTTGATACAGAACAAAAAGCTTTGGAAAAAGTTTACAGTAAAGAATATATTAATTCACATCCATTTACCTTTGACTACTATATTAATAAAAGTTTCTTAATAGATTTTCTTAATCCATACAAATCTCCTTTGGCACAGAAATAATGAATATAGATTTTTAAAATATTTGCATATGTATTTTTTTTATTTTGATTGTTTTTATCACTGTATTATTTCCTACTTAATTCTGTTTCTTTCTGTTTCTCAATTTGCAAAAAAAAAAAAAAAGATGGACAAGCAAGTCAATCAATTTCATCTAAGAGAGAGGATTAGTTTCCAAGAAGATTCTTAAAGATGAGCCCTGATGGTGCAGTGGTTAGAATGCAGTATTGCAGGCAAACTCTGCCCACAGTCTGAAGTTCAATCTGGATCAGCTCAAGGTTGACTTATCCTTCCATCCTTCCGAGATCAGTAAAATGAGAACCCAGGTTGTTGGGGGCAATAGGCTGATACTGTAAACTGCTTAGAGAGAGCTGTAAAATACTGTGAAGCGGTATATAAGTCTAAGAGCTATTGCTATTGTTAAATTAGTGGTCCACAGAGAACATGAACCAACATCTGCAGCTACAAACTAAGCTCCATTCTGTACACTCTTCTCTATTTGGACATAATATAAGTGGGTATTGTATGAATTCCTATATCAATACAAAAAATTGAGAGGATATTAAGGCAGAGGTCGACCCCAAGGCCCCTCATATATGGGGTGCCACAAGGGTCGGTCCTCTCGTCCCTTTTGTTCAACATTTATGTAAAGCTGCTGGGCAAGATCATCTGTGGTTTCGGGGTGAAGTACCACCAGTACGCTGACAACACTCAGCTGTACATCTCCACCCCGGACCACCCGATGATGCCCTTGAAGTGATGTCCCAGTGCCTGGAGGCCGTGTGGATCTGGATGGGGAGAAAAAGGCTCAGGCTCAACCCATCCAAGACCGAGTGGCTGTGGTTTCCGACGTCCCGATATAGTCAGTTGGTGCCATCACTGACTATTGGAGGTGAATCGCTAGCCCCCACGGAGAGGGCTCACAACTTGGGCGTCCTCCTGGATTCACAGCTGTCTTTAGAAGAGCATTTGACGGCCGTGACCAGGAGGATTTTTCATCAGGTCCGCCTGATTTGCCAGTTGCGTCCCTTTCTAGATCGGGATGCCTTACACACAGTCACTCATGCCCTCGTCACCTCCTGCCTGGACTATTGCAATGCTCTCTACATGGGGCTCCCCTTGAGGAGCACTTGGAGGCTCCAACTGGCGCAGAGTGCGGCCGCGCGGGTGGTTATGGGAGCAATGTGGCGTTCCCATGTAACACCTCTCCTGCGCGAGCTGCACTGGCTCCTGGTGGTCTTCCAGGTGCACTTCAAGGTTTTGGTTATCACCTTTACATCGCTCCATGGCTTAGGACCTGGTTATTTACGGGACCACCTGCTACCACCAATAGCCTCCCACCGGCCGGTACGCTCTCATAGAGAGGGGCTCCTCTGGGTGCCGTTGGCCAAACAATGTCGACTGGCGGCCCCCAGGGGGAGAGCCTTCTCTGTGGGGGCACCTACTATCTGGAATGAGCTCCCCCCAGAGATATGGAGGATCCCGGATGTGCTCACCTTCCGTCGCACTCTCAAGACTTTTTTATTCCATCAAGCCAGCCTGGCCTAAATCTTCCCCCTTTAAAATGTAAATTTTAAATTGTTTTTAAAATTATTGGGTGTTTTAAATTTGTCTCGGCCAATTGTATAATTCGGTTTTATTCTGTTTTTAAATTTTGTATTTATGTGTTTTATTCTGTGGCTGTTCACCGCCCTGAGTCCTTCGGGAGTAGGGCGGTATATAAATCCAATAAATGAAATAAATGAAATGAAATTTGCAATTTATGAAAAACATAAAGGAATACAATAGTTTTGCTGTTTCTGAATACATATACTGATACCAAAAGGAAACTAGACAAGCAATTCTAATAAAGCAGAATCCAAATCTCACTTTGCATTTCGGTTCAAAATGAGAGTAGTATGCAAAATATTTTGAATGTAAATGGTTTGAGTTCAAAACAGTTTTCTTCAGGTCAAAACGGCGTATTTCAAACATTATTTCAAGTGAAAAACATTTTGTATGCCTTAGGTGATACTAACATAGCAGACAGTGAATTAAAATTACAGGAATATATATATATATATATATATATATATATATATATATATATATATATATATATATATATATGTATGTATGTATGTAGGTCTTTGGTTATTCGGGTCTTCTCCCACGTAAAATTGGAAGTGTCTTGGCGACGTTTCGACGAAGTCTCATTCGTCATCTTCAGGCTGGTGTTCTCGGCTTCGTGCTTCCATTGCTCCTGGAAGCACGAAGCCGAGAACACCAGCCTGAAGATGACGAATGAGACTTCGTCGAAACGTCGCCAAGACACTTCCAATTTTACGTGGGAGAAGACCCGAATAACCAAAGACCTACATACAAACACCCGCGAAAACCTGAGAAAACATATATATATATATATATGTATGTATGTATGTATGTATGTATGTGTATATATATATATATATATATATATATATATATATATATATATATATATATATATATATATATATATATATCTTAAGTGGTAACATTTTACTCCTTAAAATCTCCTCCAAATATCAAAGACCAATTTTTTAGGGACTGATTTTTTTTAAAGAGGCTGGGGGTGGGTGAGGTGGATAGTGTAAATGGGTTTGGGGGATATGCAGATATGCAGATCACAGGTTGCCCACCCCATTCTAGATGAAATTTATAAAATATTGGGAGAAACAGGAGCTGGTAAGTATGCATTTCTCATTCTTTTACAATTTCAAGATCCCTTTATGTTGAAGTGAATGCCTGAACTAGGCCTAAGTGAGAGTATATACATGGTCCAAAAGAAAGCATACTGTGTGTACTTTATATATATTGTGTGTACATTGTATGTAAACGTATCTGAGCTCTGTTTTAGATTTTGTACATTTCACGATTTGTTTTCCCGGAATTAGATGTGTTGCCTTAGAGCTCAGGGGAAGGAAGCTCAGTGATGCAATGGTAAGGAGGAGTTCCTGGGAAAGGAGCAGCAGCTGGTAGCAGAAGGAGGGCAAGACTGAGGTTGAACCTGGAGCTTAAGAAGGAGAGTCTCATCTTTGTTTCTTAATAGAAAAATGGCATCTCTTGAAATCCTAATCTACCCTTCACTCCTTCTAGTGCTTATTTATCATGCAAGTAAGTAAGCTTTGTACTCTTGTTTTCAATCCCCTACATGATTAATAGGATATTTTAAAAAGAAAGATACCTAAGAAAATACCTTTTGTTCATTAAGTTTTAACATGATGAGCTGGTGGGTTTCTGAATGCAAGTTTGTAACCTGGGTAAAATGTAATGGATTATATTTATATTTTATTTAATAAACTACCTCAAAAAGTTTTGAAAAGCAGAATAGAGTAGAGTAGAGTAGAGTAGAGTAGAGTAGAGTAGAGTAGAATAGAATAGAATAGAATAGAATAGAATAGAATAGAATAGCGGAGTTGGAAGGGACCTTGAAGGTCTTCTAGCCTATCCCCCTGCTCAGGCAGGAAACCTTATATCATTTCAGACAAATGATTGCCCAATCTTTTCTTAAAAACTTCCAGTGTTGGAGCATTCACAATTTCTGGAGGCAAGTTGTTCCACTGATTAATTGTTCTCCCTGTCAGGAAATTTCTCCTTAGTACTAGGTTGCTTCTCTCCTTGATTAGTTTCCATCCATTGCTTCTTGTTCTGGCTTCAGGTGCTTTGGAGAATAGGTTGGCGACCCTCCTCTTCTTTGTGGCAGCCCCTCAAATATGGAACCCTGCTATCATGACAACCCTAGTCCTTCTTTTCAAAGCCGATGGTGGGAAAAGGCCAGAAATTATTGCAAACTGATAGAAACACCCAGGGCTCTCAGAGGCTATGTAAATGATACCCAAGGAATATCATAGATACTCCTATTTCCAAATTAGGTTGGGTTAAGTTGTGTATATGAAGAAGAAGAAGCTCAGCAAGATGGCTAGTAGATAGGAGATCTGTACCAGGAATGCAACTAACTGATCTAAAAAATAATATACAGAAATTATATAGTATGTTTTATTTTATTTAAGTTACAAATGGTTGAGAAAAAGCATAGCTTATCTAATCCTTGTAGTGTATGTGAAATATTAGATTCCTATCAGTAATTGATTGATTGATTGATTGAATGATTTTTTTCCCTTGATGGCTAAATCTGAGCTGGCTATTCCATTATCTAGATGCAATGGATGTGTTCAGGGTACGTCCGTTCGACAATATTTCTCTCCCCTGCCAATTCTCCTTTGTGGATAGCACAGAAGGTTTATCCTTCACCTGGGAGAGAGAAGATATCAAGGAAGAGCACGAAGTAGAAGACGATGATTTTTACAAATATTTTGTTGGACTTCATGATTTTTATCAGTTTTATCCGAAGGTGATCTATAGCTTTAGTGACAACATGGAACAAGTGGAAGAGCGGAATTCCCTCTATGAAGGCAGAGTCTGGGTGGATGAGGAGGAGATTCCAGAGGGCAGCCTGACCCTCATGCTGGACCAGGTTCAGTTTTCTGATGAGGCCATGTATATATGCAAGGCCGTTAATTCCCATGGCAGAGGGACAAGGAAAATGAAGCTTGTGGTGGAAGGTAAGAATGCTTTTGCCTATTTTCCAGTATTGCCCAATTGAAAATACCTAATACAGGAGCCCTGTGCTGTGTGAATTATCTTTTATAAATTTCTGAGGCTTTTTTTCTTCTATTATGAATTTTATCTGTTTATTCTACAGTAAATTTGATTTCTGTACAAGAATGTAGAGAAATCATATATTTGTGATTATATTTGTACAAAAATAATATATTTCCTCTCACCAGATTTTTTAGTACTTTATCTTGCTAAGAAAACAAATCAAATCACAGATAGAGACAGGGATATATGATTTAGCAATAGATAGTAGAATATCCAGTCAAAACAATAACAGAGAATAAAAGATAGTTCTTAAAATTGAAAAATATCACAGCATATTTTTTAAAAGTAAGAATAAATTTTTGTATATATTGCAAAATTGTTGCAACTCAAAAATTCTTGGTTTCAATCTTTAGACAGACAATCAAAATTGAGTCAGGATATGAAGGGTAAGTGATTTGTCAGGAACAATTTTAGAACACTGGATCTATCATAAAGTGAGACCTTTCATCTCACTTCATCTTAAGGATGACAGTAGTGCATCCTACTTCCAAATGGTGAGAAATATCAAGATTCCACTGTTAACTTGACCTTTGGTAGTTTTTGGAAATGACTTCTTTTAGAACTTTTTTTCTATAAGATAGCTTGTTTTTTTTTTTTTTTGTTTTTTTTGTTTTTTTTAAGTTTTAATGTTTATTTTCCCCAAGACAGCCTAGCCTGCATTCTACTTGGATAAATTTCACAAGCTAGTTTTCTGCTGCATCTAGTTTTAAACTTTTAACCATGTTTCTGATGACAAGGAACGCTGCAAAAATACTCTAGTCCAACAAAGAGTTATGATCACAAAATAATTTGTATCCATTCTACTGCAATTCAGAATTACCAGCTGATTTAAAAAAAAACACAAAGTAGAGATATAGATGCTAATGGTGGCTAATCTGGTACGTTTTCTTACAGCAAACTGTGGATCATGCAACACTTGTTTTTTTTTAAAACATACGCATAGAGCCTGAGCTTTTAAAGCATTAACATTTCAAGAGGATTATTCTTACTAATATACCTGTAAGAGAATACAGAATGCTATAGAAGTTGCTGATATGTCAAGTAAAACGCAGTCTTTTTCTGAATAAATATTTTATCCTTCAGCTGAAAAGGACTAGAAATAGCAACAGAAGAATAAGTTGGAGTGATTAAGTAGTTTGCTTATGTAGGAGAACTTAAATTGCATTTCTAAGCACATCAAATCTTAGCAAATTCTTACATAATTAATCATGAATATTGGCTAAAAGATTGTCCTGTAAATATATTTTAAAAGGGTGAAGTTGTTTTCAAGTTGAAACATTATTTGATCAACAAGTGCCTTGTTTTTTCAGTAAATATAGAGGAATGCAATTTCAACTGACCTTTCAAAAATGAACATTTTATTTCTAAGCATACACCACAAACTGAGCCTAGCTGCATTATTCCCACATTCTACTAAGTCATATTATGAAAATAAACAGAGGAATCTATTTTACATTATTACTTAAAGCAGGGCAGCAAGTAAAAGAGGAAAAGTTAGACGAACAGAATAAATGACCAGCAGTAAATTGGGAATAGCTCTCAGAGTGACAAAAGTAAACAAGGCAATAAAGCTGGTATATTTCTGAGAGTCAGGGGTGAACTTGCAACTAAGTAACTGGAGAACAAGGGACATGACTATCATGCAGAACAGAAGTATTTATATAAGGAGAAGCTTTGAAGATTAATTTTCTGGAAAGAATGTGTTCCTTCTTACACCCACAATTTATGCCATACCATTTTTTCTTTTTTTTTTCCTTCTGAAGAAATTGAGAAATTACAAGTCATAATTAGGATAAAATGAATCTTACTAATACTGAACAAAATATCCTATGGCAGATTTTCAGAAGTTCTAATCCAGCATTTCCCACATCATATTTTCTATGTATCTAGGGTTTTAGCTCTTCTAGTTCTACAGCCTGGATGTCCAGTGCCTCTACTGAATGGATAACTACTGGAAATGAAGAATGCAAGCTCTGGAAATCCTGCTGTGTAACACATTTGAGAAATCTCAGAGCAATTCTTACAAAGCTGTAATTAGATTATTACTAATTGTTCTGTTTTTCCACCTCTCACAATTAGATGCTGAAGAGCCACAGGTGCAGTTCAGTACAGTCGAAGATACACTTGTAGCCAAGTGCATCTCAGCAGGCTGGTACCATATGCCAAAGGTAACCTGGCGTAACCGCAAGGAAGAAGATCTGTCTGGCTATTCCAAAACAGAGATTCTGGAAGAGAAACAGGATGGGTCCCACCGAGTGGTATCTACGTTACATTACCCTGTGTTGCTCCATGAAATCTACACTTGTCACATTGAAGAGAGTGACGTGCTCAACAGACCTGTTAGGTCCATCCACAAAGTTCCAAGTTAGTGATCTCTTGTTGAAAGCCTCTGTTGGGTGTTGAAAGAAGAAATCTGTTGTTAAGTGAGGACAGATTAAACATGATAGAGTGGCTGTCTTCTTTTTCCCAGCAACCTTGCTCAGGATGCTGTCTTTCAGTGGTGGGAAATGGTTAAACAAATTATTGGACTTGGAGGAAAGCATATGGTTTTTTCCTTCTTCCCATTGACTGTGGTCAAGAATACAAGGGGCATGAAGGAGACAGCAACTCAACAAAGAGGAGGATGAAGGTGCAAGAATGAGTGTTGGCCTTCGAGATGTTGCTGAATTATACATCCCAATCACAATGGTTAATGGATTCTGGCAGTTATATTCAGGAATGTCTATGGTATTAGATTCCCTAGTTGTAGAGTAGTGAGTGAGAGAGAGACACACACAAATAAAGATGTGATGAATGTCAGGAGTAATGGAGGATAGATGTACAGACATGTAGAACCATGAACCAAACCAACAATTTGTTCTTTCATGAGCTAGTATTAGTAGACCTAATATGGTTCTCCTGTTTCTTGAAAGCAGTTTGGCCACACTCAAAAACAATCAGCTGGATCAACTCTTGCCGTCTAATTATCCATCTTTCCAGGCAAGAGGAAGGAGTAGAAACTTCCACACTACTTTTCTGAATATTCATGAATCCTGTCCATGAAGGGTCAGATTGAGAGTTGTGGTATTTTAGAAGCCATTTCTGGTTTGACACTCAACATTTACTCCTAGTTAGAAAACTGGTTTCTCATTTCAGTTAATGCTCAGTTTTAAAAATACATATTTAGAAATATATTCCATTGAATAATTAATTCAATCCACAAAATTCCAAGTTAGTGATCTCTTGTTGAAAGCCTCTGTTGGGTGGCAACTTTAAAGAACAGGTGATTAGAATGTCAAAGTGTTTTATTTTATCTCATAAACAATAGACAGAATGTGAGGCCCAATTGTTTTTTTATATGCATATCTCCATCTCCCCTCACTTTTTGCAAAAAAACAAAAAAAGTTAATTTCTGGTATAGCAATTGATAGTGTACTTAATACTTGAAATTGGTAATACTTAGTTCAAAAATGTGGTAGTACTCCTGATGCAGCTACCCAAGCTGAGTCTCATAAATCTCTCTGAGAAAACAAAATGGTTCCTGGCAAGTTAGTTATGTAGAAGTAAGTTCTATTTAAGGTGAGAGAGCATTAAGCCACTTTCTGTTACAATTTGTATTGATATAAAATTATGTAAGTACTTATCCTGAAATTTTGGATGAGTATAAACCTGTGAATGTTCCTACAGCAAAATGGGAAAGCTTTCTTCTCTTCGGGACCAGATTCTTAGAAGACTTATTTGCTAGTGAGCCAACATATTAATTGTAAATGGCGCTATTTATTATTTATCTTTCTGGCACAGTCTTTTTTCATTAACTTTCTCATCACAGATCATTGCTCCACTAGTGATTTGCAAGGTCTTCTAGAGCATCCACCGCAGTAGAAAAATAGCAGTAATAGTTGGTTTCACACTAGTGATTTGTAATATCTCACAGCATTGTTCAATCATCACTGTGGAAAAATAGTCTTTGTTATTGATAGGTTGCCACAGCAATGACAGCAGGCAAGGCTGAAAATGCTATAATGCTGTAAACAGTGAATGACAGTTTTTTAAAATCATTTCAGTGAGTTGGATGATGTGAGGAAGACACTATGCAGTGTGTGGGGGGGTCTTCCTCATGACTGCATTGTTGTGCTTTCCTCCAGTCCACGCAGCATCACAAAACCATGCTGGGGAAATTCTATTCTGCTCCCATTGATGAATTTCATTCTGTCTCAACAGTGAGCAAAGCAAGTGATGCTCTTCTTAGAGACTCAAATGGGGCAATCTAAGGAGAGTAATTGATGGATTTTCTTGGCTTCACCTACCTGAGGAAACAAACAATATTATGCAAGGAGAAGACATGTTTTCACAGATGGTAGAACAGCCATCAATATATGGTTAGCTGATCAATGTTTGTTGGGAAGTAGTTCTGCCTGGTCTAGCAACTAGTGCTCTCCTGCTTTATTGGGTGGACCCAACTAACTCATCTGCAGGAATGGTTGCTCTGCATGGGAGTATTCATTCTACCCAAGTAAGCAGGAAACTGTTGGCTTTATCAGGCAGAACATAACATCATCCCCTGAAGTAAAGTTGTCCATCCAGCCCTGGCACATCAGGCAGTCCTACAGCTGATTGGGGGTAAGGATGATAGTATGAAGGGCACCTACTTAGAAAACAGGCAATCTTCCAGAAGACAGAAGACTGATGGATATGTTCCAAAAAAAAAGAGGGGGGGTAAACAATGTATCCCCTCTGCCTTTTCCTCTCTCCTCTCTCTTTCTCCTCTCTTTGAACTAGCCGGAAAGATGGGGACAGACAAAGTAGTCCATGTTTAAAAACAGCATTTCCCACTTTTGCTCCCCCCAATGAATGAAGGGGATTAAATCACCAGGGACAGCAGATTAGAACAAGATCTATGTTTCAAAACAGCTTTCCCTACTCTTGCCAGCTTGAAAAAGAGATATAGCAAGCAGGGGAGAAAAGTGTCAATCACCTTCCTAAAAAATGGGTGACATACTCCTGGTTTCTCCTGTCATGCAAGCCCAAAAAGTCCTGGAAAGCTGTGCTTGCAATAGCCTCAGGTACTGGGCAGGTTGCAATCACTAGTCATGCCCTCCCTAGGCATCCTTGAGGAGATGCTGAAGTTGTTAAAACAGGAACTCTTGTTCCAGGAGAAAACTAAAAGTACAACTTTAGTATGAGAACCTCTAAATATGTCTTTAGGCTGCTACTGCAGTGGGCTAGAGTTCCCAGGGCAATAGCAATAGCAACAGCAATAGCACTTAGATTTATATACTGCTTCACAGTGCTTTACAGCCCTCTCTAAGGGGATTACAGAGTCAGCATATTGCCCCCAACAATCTGGGCCCTCATTTTACCCACCTCGGAAGGATGGAAGGCTGAGTCAACCTTGAGCCTGGTGAGATTCGATCTGCCAAATTGCTGGCAACCGGTGATCAGCAGAAGTAGCCTGCAGTACTGCACTCTAACCACTGCACCACTGCGGCAACCTCATTTGGATGTGCCCTTTAACACTGATTAGGGAGGCAGTTTCATACTGTGATTAGTGGACCATGAGGAAGAGCCCAGAATCTAATGGGCAAGTTGTTCTTGTCAATGATCTGAAATGATAGCTACTAAAAGAGCCTTTGAAATTAGGGTGAATGGCTGCATGAAACTAGATCAAAGGTATTACGATGTTTCAGGTAGCACATTCCTATGATAGAGGTGAAAAGTTTTCAGGAAATATAACTTTTTCCAGTCCATACAAAGAATAGTATAAGCACATCAGAAAATAGGGAAAATATTTTATATAGGAAACTATGAAATACATCTCAGCTCATGTAAAATGGATGCATTAGTTGAGATTTCAAAACGTTGGTATCTGATTATTAATAGCAGTGAAGTTGCTACAGAACCAGACAGAAAATATTCGTAAATTTGGTCCGATGGATCAACAAAGAGTGTATTGTAGGTATGGATATAGATATAGATATACAGTAGAAGATATAGATACGGGTAGTCCTCAACTTACAACCATTCATTTACTGACGGTTTGAATTTACAATGGCACTGAAAAAATTACTTATGACTATTTTTCATATGACCATTTCAGCATTCCCAAGGTCACGTGATCAAAATTCGGATGCTTGGCCACTAGCATGTATTTTATAATAGTGAAAGTGATTCACTTTACAACTGTAATCAAGAGTGGTTGTAAAATGGGGCCAAATTCACTTAACAATTGTCTTGCTTAGCAATGAAAATTTTGGGCTTAATTGTGGTTGTAAGTCAAGGACTACCTGAATAAGTATATATATAGGTAAAGATATGTAGGGGTAATCATGATTCTCAAAGGTTTTGAGTCAGAACTGATGAAGCTTCCTGGATGAGAAGTGAAACATCTTCTTCCTCAAAGAAAAATCACAGTTGCCATTTGAAAAAGCACCTTTGAGATATGCAGGAGTAATTTTTTTAAAACATATGTGCTGATTGTATGGCTCGGTTTGTTTTAATTTTTTAACATTTCTTTTTTTCAGAGAGGAAATATCATAATATGTATAATCACTACTAGAAAATCAACACCAAGTTGATGCAGTGAGGAAAGATAAGAAGTCATTTTTTCATCATATCAGCTCTGTACAGTGCCTGCAACAGCAGAAGGAAGAGGGAAAATACAGAAAATGAAACAATACATTTTGCATATTGAAAGGAGGGATTGTTTATATTATAGTTAGATGTTTGAATTAAATTGAATTGAATTAAAAACTGCCAAAATAATCCATATGGACAACCAAGACTGGATTGAGTTTTTTCATACTTTCGGGGGTGATTTGGTAAGCCCATCTCCTAGGCTAAACCATCCCAACAGATGGCATTCTCTGTTAGAAGACATCTGGCCGAGGAGAGCCCACCTAGCCTCTAAGCTAGAGAAATGATTTCATTGTCAAACCAGTCTTGCCATTAAGAAAACTTAAAAAGTAATAAAAACAATAGGAATCATATATAAATATAGGTCTGCAACAATTAGTTTTCCAGTGGTTTTGGTAAGACTCATTGAATTGTCTTTTGTTTCAGAAGCAGAGAAAAATGTTTACAGCAGTGGTTCTCAACCTTCCTAATGCCGCGACCCTTTAATACAGTTCCTCATGTTGTGGTGACCCCCAACCAGGGGTGGGTTCTAAATTTTTTTACTACCGGTTCTGTGGGCGTGGCTTATTTTGTGGGCATGGCTTGGAGGTCATGTGACTGGGTGGGCGTGGCTAGCTGGTCATGTAACCGGGTGGCCATGGCTATGTGTATAGGGACTACTCAGAGGGCTGAAAAAGGTCATTTCTGACAGGTCCTCGCACTTTTGACTTGTCCTCACACTTATGACCATCCTCACATTTATGCCCGTGCAGCATTCTTAACAACCATGTCACTCATTTCACAACTGCTTCTCTTCACCATGGTGACAAGATAGGGCAAAAACGTAAAATGTGAGGACAGTCGTAAGTTCGAGGACTGGTCAAAAGTGCGAGGACCAGTCAAAAATAACTTTTTCAGCCCTCTGAGTAGTCCATATGCACAAAAGGACTACCCAGAGGGCTGAAAAAAGTGATTTCTGACAGGTCCTCGCACTTTTGACCGGTCTTCGCACTTATGACTGGTCATCATTTATGCCCATTGTAGCATTCTTAACAATGTGTCACTCATTTCACAACTGCTTCTATTCACCATGGTGACAAGATAGGGCAAAAACGTAAAATGTGAGGACAGTCGTAAGTTCGAGGACTGGTCAAAAGTGCAAGGACCAGTCAGAAATAACTTTTTCAGCCCTCTGAGTAGTCCATATGCATAAAAGGATACAGCAATAGAGAGGGATGAAGGAAGGGAAGGGAAATTAGAGTAGGAGGGAGGGTAAGAGAGGGAGGAAGAGAGGAGGAGAAGGAGAAAGGAAGAGGAAGTAGGGAGGAGAAGAAGAGGGGGAGGAAGAGAAAGTAAGAAGGAAAGAAAAGAGAGAGGTGGTAGGTTTGAGGAGAAAGATTGCTGTACAATAAAAAAGATGAAAGGGAAGAAAGCCAACCCCAAACAAATATAAAGATATTAAGATAAAGAATGAATTGTTAAACTTTAAAGAATAAAAGAGAGCAAATATGAATAAATAACAATAATTAGAAACACACATACAAACATACAATGTATTTTCTTTGAACAGAGTATTTGGCCGGTTCATAAATTTAAACAGTGTTTAGTCATTTCAATTAAATTTACAATTTCTATATTTCCTTTTTGCCATATTTATTCCTCATCTATTTTTGTAAAAAACCAATATTACCCTTCATCCTCATCTCTAATCTTAATCAAATTCAATTTTTCCCTTCTATTCTATATTATACCCCTTCCCATTGTCATCTATTTTTATATCCATCCTCACATTGGTTAATTATGTAATATTACAGTTGTTTAATATAAATTCAACATTTTAATATAAATCAATTAGTTATATAACTATCTTTTTTGTATATTAATCAATATGAACATGAATATTCCAATTATTTCCATGCAATCCAATTTCTTACAAATCAATTATATTTACCAATAATAATAAACCAAATAATTTCCCCCATATATTCCTCCAAACCACAACTTAACCATTTCTGCTTTCAACACAATATACAATTAATAGTATCTCAATTATTACAATTCCCTAGTTAAATAGAGCTTTTTTTTCTTTTGTATTTTAAAATCTTGAACTCTCCTCTTTTTCCCTAAATTTTCCATTGTTTGCACCTACCTTTTTTGGTGAGGAACAAGAAAAGAAATCTGCCTGCCTAATTTTCCAACGTTACAGCAAAGCCAACAGCCTGCCTTACTTCCAGTTTTGTTTTTCAGCATAGCGAGGGGAAAAAAAATTTGCTCCAGCAAGCAAGCAAGCACCAGAGCCCTGAGCAAAACAGCTGAGAGCAAATCAGCTGAGGGTCGGGAGCCGATCTAATCAAGGGCTAATTAGCCTATGCTGAAGCTCCGCGGGCCAATAAAATTACAAAAAAACACTGAACCATTTGTTAAATTGCTGGTTCCTCCACCCATCGCCCACCACTATTTATTGCCAATAAATAGTGGTGCGGAGGGGCGGGGCAAGCCAGCAATTTAACAAACAGTTCGGCTGCACCACTGACTATAGGGTGGCCCTTTAAAGCCCTGCGGCAAGAATTTAAACCGTTTTTTTCCTCTAGCCATCGGAGGCAGCAATAGATTGGGAGTGGGCGGGGTAAACGAACAGCCGGCGATCAACAGAGCAGAGAGTGAGGGTGAGTGAAGGCATGGGGGGGGCGAGAGAGGGCTTTGGCGACCCCTGTGAAATGGCGGTTCGACCCCCAAAGGGGTCGTGACCCCCAGGCTGAGAACCGCTGGTTTAAAGGATTGGATTGCTAGCTTTACATACAGCCTTCCTCTTTTCTGATTCAGGTTTAAGAAGAGCAGTGGGGGACTTAATTTATCTTCCTGTAATTAAAATCCTTCATTACATTTCTGTGTTCTGTAAGAATAGACAACAGGACCTTGATTTTCTTGTGTCATATCCTTTTTCAGATATTTCAAAGGAGCTAACATATCCTCTCTTCCCAAATCCTCCCATTTGTCTTCATAGGACTTAGTTTCTAGCTGCCTGATCATCCCCACTGAATCTTTTATAGTTCAGCTAAATCCTTCTTACAATGTAACACCCAGAATTGGACAGAATACTTGATGTGTGATCTAAACATTATATAAAATAAAGAACAGAAATTAATAAACCAATCTGGGTCAGTCACTGGGACCAGAGGTTTTATCTTCCGAGCTTTTGGACTCATGCTAGAGCTCATGGGCTCCAGTACAAGTCCAAAAGCTTGGGCGACAAAACCTCTGATCCCACTGACCAATCTTGCAACATTATCCTGGGACATGTATATTTGCCTTCATTCATGAGAAAATAATAAAGCATCTGTGATAAGGAAAACAATCAGTAAATGTCCTGTCCCGCCAAAAGATACAGGTTTCTAATCTCCGTTTCTTAGCCGAGGGAGCCAGCGTTGCCCAAAGATATTTTCCGTGGTCATATGACTATACTGCAAGGTACATAGAACACTCTTACCATCTCACCAAAGTGGTACCTATTTATCTACTCACATTCACATGCTTTTGAATTGCTAGGTTGGCAGGAGCTGGGGCAAGTAGCAGGCATTCACCCTGTCATATGGTGACTGGATGCTGAACTGTCAACCTTTTGGTTGACAATCCCAGAATCTTAACCACTCGGCCATCCCCTACAAAAGGTGATATTATAATAAAATAAACATAACCTGGCCCTAACCATACATAAATTACTTCAGATACAGTACTGAAGTTTATAATGACAACTGTTAGCCATCAAGGCCTCAAGGCTTTGCCTTTGCTGTCTGAAACACCTATCCTGCAGTGGGCAATTTGATGTTAAGAGAGGCAAAGCATTGGTGATGATGAAGACAGGCTAAATTCTGCTGTTAAACCAGGGTTTCTCGACCTCAGCAACTAAGATGTTCAGCTCTCATAATTCCCCTGCGTCCACACATCTTAAAACTGTGGAGGTTGAGAAACTATCTTAAACAACCTCCCTCCCCACTTCCCAAAAGGGTAGGGAAATCAAGAGCCTCACCAGAGAAAAGGAGGTTCTGAAGACACAGAAGACCATTAGTAGAAGACAGAAGGCCCTATTTTTTAATACTTCCCTGCACTATGCAGTCTGTTTCCCACTTCTGGTGCACAAAAACAGCAAGTGGTGGGAGGCTAAAAACTCTGTGCTCTGTTACAGGTAGGAGTTTTGAGTGAAGCTGGTTGCCTCGTTACAATTCAGAAATCTGTTTTCACAATCTGTGTAATATGTTGATGGCTATTTCATAACTTCTAATTATGTGGCAACCACTCAAATATACAGTTAGTTGTAACTATAGGAAAAGATTGCCCACACACAGCCATAATGGAGTGAGAATCACTTTTCCATCTCAAGCCTTGTAGAGTACAATATATTGAATTCACCTTGTTGTGGTTGATTACACTGTTTTATTGGACAGGGGGAAAAAGGAAAGTCTATCCATGATCAGGCAGTAAAAGACACAGCCGTGACTTCACCAAGGTCATTTATTCATCCATTTCCTCAGCAATGGTGATGTTTGTATATAGCAGCTGGCAGAGTGGATGATGTGACATCTGCTTTCCCTTATGGAGCAAGGTGTCTGCTTTCTGCCCCCAAGCCAGAGATGGGCAGCACACTGGCAGCTGCTCCCCTGGGTAGGCCACAGACCCATAAACAGCCTCAGGGCAACCAATAAGGGAACAGCAGCCAGGAAGACAAAGCTGCTTTGTGGCTTCTTCTGCCTTTTCTCCGTTTCTGCTGCCTTCTGATGTTTTGAAGGATCTACCAGCTCAGCTGAATGCAGGGTATGACACTGTTGTCCTGCCTCAAACAGCAAAGGACCTCTTGGACAGTGCAGTCCATAAATAATTCTTTGAAAGAAGATTCCTACTCCGCTAAATCATTTTAACCTGTATTTTATTCAAATTTCATTTTAAATCGTATTTTACTCCATTCATTTTAAATTGTATTTTATCCAATTTGATTTTAAATTGTTTTTATCAGATGTTAGCAGTAATTTGTGTCTGGAATTCTGCACTTTGATATGGCCCAAGGGCTAATCAATAAAGTAAACTAAACTTAACTAAACTAAACAAAGCATTATTGACCGCTTTCAGAAGAGGTCTTCATGGGATTACTAAATGTCTAGTGACCTTTTCTTAATGTCCTTTTGAAAAGTAAAATCATAATGCTGGTAGCATAAGCGGGCAAACTAATTGTTTAGAATTGCTTCTACTGGGGTTTAGGCCAGATTTAGAGCCTTGGGAAGCACCTAATCTTGGAATTGAATAAATAGGTTGGAAGGAACCTTAGAGGATATCTAGTCTGATTCCAGTCCAATGCAAAACATCCTGCATTATACCATCCTTGTCAAATTCCAGTGTCAGAAAGTCCACCAGCTTCCAACTCTGGAATCTATTCCATTGTTGAACTGCTCTAACTATTAGGAATTTTTTCTTGATGCCCAGGCATAATCAGTTTCTTCATAATTTAGACCTGTTGTTTCTTGTCTTGTCTTCTGAAACAAAATTTGATAATTCTTCTCAGTCTTGTGAATAACAACCTTCAGATACCTGAAAATAACAATTATGTCTCCTCACAGTCTTTTTTTTCCCCTCCTCCTTTTGTTCCTGTATAAGCATGCAGGGGTGGTAATTGGCCCAAATTCTGTATTCATAATAGTACTCTCATCTGTTCTTTGTTCTTAAGGCTTTACAGGAGGGGGTGGGGTGGGGGTGGTAGAGATATGAAATGAAATTTAGGTAGCTTTGCTTTGGGGGATCCTGCTCTGCCCCCCCTCTACCATTTGGCTCATTTTATCAATTTCTGTCCCCACATCCATATGTGCATATGTTCTCTTCCCCCTATTTCATTAGCCCCCAAACAAACCTGTGACATAAGGAGAGGTGACTGTGTTCACAAGAAACACTGAACCAGAAACTTAACTCCAACCATATTGTAGCCTACAATCTTATGTAACCCTAGCAGTGTGTTGTGAAAATATTGGAGTAAATTACAACCACGGTGAACAAACTCGGACACTGACCGGATCAAACTCGCCCAGAGATTTTCCATTACTTAGGGTGGGCTGGAACCTATTCTCCCTGCCCCCACTATTGTTATTGTTGTTGTTACAATTTATATTCTGCCTTTGCTCTAGGAGCTGACAGTGACACATCTAGCATTGCTTCATCTACAACCCTTTGAGGTAGAACAGACTGGCCCAAAATCTCACAGTTGTTCCAGGGAGATAGATGGGTGGTTAAGAAATATGAAATATAAATAAGTATAAGTAAAAAAATAAAGTTTGCAGGGTTCACTAAGGGCTCTCCCTAGACCAACATCTCAAATCAGTATCACCACCAGACCTTTACTTTGCTGATTTCTGTCATTATTACCTGCTTACCGAGAAGGAAAAGTGGGGTAACTACAAGTGTAAACTTTGCTATTAAAAACGAACCCTGTCGAAAGCATTGCTTACAAAAGGCAACGAAGCAGGTATGTGGACAAGATAGACGGACAAGATTGAACTAACTCAGTTAGTGAAAAAAGGCACGGAATTTGTATTCTCCCCCCCCCCCCCCCGCCCGAGCCGAACATCGCGAACACCAGGCACAGCGTGGGAAGGGGGCGCAGAGGTCCCGGTCAATGACGAGTTACGCTCCCGCGCTGGAGACAGACATTCGGGGGCCGAGGGGCGCCGGCGGCAGGGAAGCAGCGCACGAAGCGGCGGCGGCAGAAGCAGCTCACTTCCTGGGCACTCGTAAGTTCGACCGGTAGATCCTCCGCGTTCCGCCAAGGAAGGAAGGCAGGAAGGCAGGAAGGCAGGCAGCGCTTCACCTGCCGGTTTCTCTTCCTTCCTTTCTAGAGCAGAGGGACCGAGGACTCCGCGCCTGCGATTCTAGGCTGGATGCACCGCTGCCGAAGCCCCAGACTGCAGCCATCGGGAGCCTCGGCTTTGGGGGTTTTTTGTTTAAAGTTGCGTCCAGGGAGATCGGCGTTATCATTCCAAAGTCCGGAGAAAGCCGGCCTCGCTTCGCCACCCAGACGAGAAGATCCCCTGGCCACGCCTCGACCCACTAGGGATGGCCCTCTGAAATGAGCCAGGTGGCAAGGAAGGAGGGCGTGGGAAGCCCCGGGCGCGGCGAGCGGCCGGCCGCGGCTGGAAGGCAGCGAGGTAGCGAGTAAACAGAGGGCGCCAGGCCCCGCTCGCTCTCCTTTCGGCAGCCTCTTCCATTTCGGCGAACATGAGCGGCTGGGCAGGGCTGGCCGGGCTCCTCCTGGCCGTGGCTGGGGCTCAGAAGCAACTGCTGGCGCCGCCGAGTAGCCTTCGTCCTGCCGCCGCGGAACACGCCGCTCAGTTCGACCACGTCTTCAACGGGACGGTCAACCAAGGCACGGAGCGGCTGTACTCCTTCAACTACACCAGTAAGGCGGGCCAGGTAAGGCGGCAGGTGTTCTCTGGGGCAGGTGCGGCTGGAGCCCTGGAAGGCGGCGCGACTCGGGGGAGAGGGAGAGCCGGGGAGGGTCGGCTGGCGGGCTCAGGTGGCGAGGCGGGAGGAGACCTCCGGTGGGGGGCAAATGCTGAAGGCCTGCGGGGCTCAGATGATGGGGAAGGTAGGAGAGGGACAAGGCCTAGCCATTCGGAATTGAAAACCAGTCGGGTTATTCATTCATTATCCCTTTCAAGACATACACACACACCATTTTGGCAGTTTCCTAGGAGCCAGCTCTTTTTCTGAACTGGTTTTTTTTATGCGATTGTGTCTGCAAATAAAACTCCCATTTAAACAAACTTCAGATTTCCCTGTTCTTTCTGAGTCATGACAAATGCTTCTGTTGCTTCCTTGAGATAATGGCAGAGCCATGTTATCGTGGAATTACATAACAGTTAACCCCACATTGGTAATTAGTGAAAATTCCATCCATCCATCACACTGTTCTGGGGTGTGTGTGTTAAGCAATGTTATTCAAAGTGCAATAAAAGAAAAGGTGTTAATAAGAGATTAAATTAAAGAGATGCTCATTCATTCTCTGTATGTGACCACCAAACCATTTAAATGCATTTCTTTTATTTGGGCAGTGTTAGACTTCAGGGTTTACATCTCTGTGTGTGTCCATCTATCTGTCTGTCTGTGTGTGGGTATCACTGTGTGTGTATGTGTGTACACATATGCCTGTGTGTGTGTGTGTGTGTGTGTGTAAACCCTGAAGTCTGACACTGTCCAAATGAAAGAAATATATATTCTTTCATTCATTCATTTTCTTTAAGTATTTTTTTTCACATCTATCACTTACTTTTGCATTCAGTCCAGTTTGTTTATTTTTGACTCTTTCTATTTTACCATATACCCTTAAAATAACCCATTCCCTTTGCATTCAAAGTACTTTTGCTTCTCCTGATATACCCAACTCTTAGTTCTATGTAAGAAAGAGGACAAAGTATACAGTATGTTTGCTTATTTTGATGCACATTCAGTCTTTACAATAATCTCCGTATTACTGACTCTCTTTTTATCAGCAAAGAAAAAAATACTACCTGGAAATGTGAAAAGAACAAATCCTTTGCTGAACTAGAAAATAAAAATAACAAAGCAAAACATGTAAATATTTAAGTTGCCAGCCTTATAGTCAAGTTAATGTATGTATGTGTATGTGTATCACATACACATACACATGTACAAATCTAATAATTTTTCATTCCCTATATATAAGCTAATAAATTAAGCAGAAATGTTTCAGTCCTGATGTCAAAAAACTCATGGTCTCATTCTGTGGCCTCAAACCCACAGAAAACTGCTGTTCTGCAGTCTCCCTTGAGGAGCAGCTGTCTAGAGCAGCAGTCACCAACTGGTGGTCCACGAGAAAATTTTGGTGGTCCACAGAAAAATGATTTGCATTTTTTTAAACAATTTTTTATTTTTTTTCAGACACACAAGCATAAAATACATAATTTCTGAACAGAGTATTGACCAAGTCAAAATTCATACAGCTTATTTTCTCCATATTTACTATATATACTCCAATTTCTGCCAATATTCTACTTTCCCATTTTTATCTATTTTTTTATAGAATATATAATCAATATTACCATCCGCCCTTGCCTCCTTATCTTCACCTAAGGTGGACCAAATTTGATCTAATTATTTGCATTGGGCCAGATACGTGCAATGAACGGTTGTGTTGCTGCAGAGAGTCTCCCCCTTTGCGGTCTTTTTGTGTGGGTTGGAGGGGGGCAGAAATTCCAACTTGGGGTCTGCTTCAGCCTCCTGGTGCGGGGCTTTGGGTGAAGGCTGGAAGGGTGCACCGCTGGTGGTGAAGAGCTGGGGGGCCTTGTTCCAGTGGGACTGCATCATTGCCTGGAACTGACTGACCATCTCAGCCCGCTGAGCCTCCAGGCGCTGATACCTGGCCTTGCACACCCACAGGTCTTCCCTCTGCTTGGAAAGCCTATGCTAGTAGTCCTCAGTGAGGTGTTTCTGCTGAGCCTCATTCTTCTTCAGATCCAATTTGAACTGAGCCAGCTGTTTTGCCAACTCTTTCTGGTGGTGGCTGCTTAGCTCCAATAACTGCTTCCTGTTGGGGCCCTAAGGAGCCCAGGCGGGCAGGCGAGGAGTAGTGAGTAGAGGCTGGCAAAGCACCCCTCGAAGTGAGTGACATCGAGTTGGCCACGCCCACCCAGTCACATGAAAACCTTGCCACGCCCACCCGGCTGGTCATTAGGCAGATCATATTAGTGGTCCGCAGGATTTAAAATTATGAATTTAGTGGTCCTTGAGGTCTGAAAGGTTGGTGACCCCTGGTCTAGAGCACATGTGGGTGATTTCCCTTTCTTTCATTGCCTGGAGAGGTTTCAAAGAACTGATCTACTTACCGGTTTCTTGATCTTACCTGTGATCATTAGCTCGGCTTTTGCAGAGCCTTTTCACTTCACTATAACTCCCACAAAAGCCATTATTTTCCCCAACCTGTGATTCAATTTTTAACAACAAATTCAGTCTGGACCATATAGTCTTGTCTGTTGGTTAATACAAAGATTATTTAAAGACAAAAAGTTGACAAATTTATGAAGCAAAAATTTAAAATTGAGGATAAGCCATTCTTCCGTGAATCACTTTTTTTGAAAGAGTCCAAACATGTTTATAGTATATTCAAAGTTCTTCACTGATTGAAAAATTCCAGGGTTTGGGAATATAATTTAATGAAATATTGACAAACTTAACCATTAACTGCGTTTGAAGAACCTGGATCATCATAGCAAAACTACCTAACATGGAATTACAAAGAGACAAGTCTGTAACATGTATCTATTTTCCTTAGAATTATTACAACTCTAAACTAAAAACAGTGGGAACTAACCTTTTTAAAAACATTCTTGGAGGAGTCCAATAGACCTCAAGAAAATATTTTTGCTGAATCAAACAAGTTGTAAGAAATATGTCTACTATTGTTTAATACTTGGAGCCATTGATTGAGTAGTGTATCACTATTCCAAATTGCTTGACCATTTCAATAGTTATTGAATAATTATAGATTTAGTTTCCATAAACAACAGAGGCCACCCCACTAATTTCAAAACCTCTGGTGTTTCTGAGGCTCTAAACCTCATACATAGCAAGTTATTTTATCTGTATGTGTTGCTATTCAATCTTTCTAGGAAATTATATTCTTTACATATAATTTCAAAACTTTTAAAAGTATCCTTATTTAAGGATAAATAATTTGTTATTTATTTGTTCAGTCACTTTTTCCTGCACTATGGTGAATTGTAGTATAACATGGTCACTTTCTCAAAAAATACTTATAATTTCCATTCCTTTAACCAACCTAACCTTATTAGTTAGGATTAAATCCAGTATAACTGATCTTCTAGTTCCCTCCTCCGCCATTTGGGTGACAAAGTTGTCAACTAGGCATATCAGAAACCTGTTAGATAACCCACTCGCTGCAGAATTTGTTTCCCACTACTGTGCACCTTGGCTAACTGATTAGCAAAAAGTTTGTCTACAGGTAGTCCTTGATTTACAACAGTTTGTTTAGTGACTGTTCAAAGTTACAACGGCACTGAAAAATGTAACTTATGACTGTTTTTCACACTTACGATCATTGCAGTATCTCCCATGATCATGTGATCAAAACTCAGATGCTTGGCAACTGGTTCATATTTATGACGGTTGCAGTGTCCCAGAGTCATGTGATCACTTTTTGTGACCTTCAGACCAGCAAATTCAATGGGGAAGACAGATTCACTTAACAACCAGATTACTAACTTAACTTCATTGATTCACTTACCGTAACAACTGTGGCAAGAAAATTGTAAAATGGGGCAAAGTTCATTTAACAAATGTCTCACTTAACAACACAAATTTTGGGCTCAATTGTGGTTGTGAGCTGAGGACTACCTGTATTTCCTCTGCTTGGTTGAGTGGCCTATAATTTTTTTTCCCTCTAATATTCACCCAAATACCTTCAAGAAGGCTTTTATCCCTAGTATTGTGTATTTCTATAGCAATTTTTCACATACAAAGGAACTCCTCCCCCTCTTTTTGAGTCGGTTCTGGGTTTTTTTAACAATTTATATCCTTTTAGCATTATATTCCAATCACTGGTTCCATCTCACCAAGTTTTAGAAATTACAACAATATTGTACCTGCCCTCATGTATTAGGTCTTCATGTTATCCCTGTTTGTTACCAAACTCTGAGCATGCATAATGTCTTTATAAGTCTGCTTCTTCTCTTTGTGGGCCGGATCCTAGCTTACTCCCTTCAAAAAAGGATTAAAGTGGAAATACCTTCGCAGTTACTCTGAACAGAATAGGCATTCATTGATGAAGTACCCCTGCTGTCTCTGTCTCTATGCAGGTGGATGCCCTCCGTGTTACCGTGAAGAGTGACTCTGAAGATGATCAGTACCCTGTCTTGTTTGTAGTTCGGCAACAAAAGGGGGTGCTGTCCTGGCAGCTCCCTCTCATTTTTCATGGGCTGTAAGTAATTGCTTCCTATCATAAAATATTTATCTCTATCCTGTTTAGTTTTTCTCATTTCAATGTCTTCCCTCAAATTCCTTCTAAAAAGATTTTTTTAAAGGCAGCTTCTTACTCTTTCCCTGCTAGAGAAGACACATTCCTTCATTTATTTTGCAACATTGCATTTTACTTAGTGCTGTATTTATTCTTTATTGTATAGAGAATTTACAGAGTTAAATGTGTAGAGATAAGGACAGATAGTAAGTTTAAAAAATAATTCATTATTGCCGGTTTAATCTCTTTAATTGTATTTAATTGAATCCTAATAGCTGTCCAAAGTAGATAGTAATTCCCGATCAAAGAACTTTTTTTATTTTACAACATTGGTTTTTATATAAGTTTGGGCATTATCTTAAGCTATCATTTGAATAAATATGCCTAAAAAGTATTAAAATATCCAGCCTTTTCTCCGCTAAAAACCTGTGTGATGTGTGATATTTTGGATGTGTTGTTTTTGGAGTTTTATAAAATAGACATGCACAACTCAAAATGGCTGGAAATATATGTTTACTATGAATTAACCTCTTTTATGTTATACTTAATTTATTTGTTAAATTTATACATTTATATTAAAATGAACCCAAACTGGCTTGTTGTAAAGTACAGATATAACATGATAGGAACAATGGGAATAATGAAACAAATGGGAGATCAATATATTTGTTTCAGCGGAGTCAAGATAAGAGCCTGCTATCTGGTCCCACTCAGTAATTAACAAACTGTTCTGAGTAAGCTAGTTTTCAGACTATCTTCCTGTGATAACCCAACTTGGAGGTTAGTAGAACATTAATTTTTGGGGTTTCAATGGCAAACACCAGAAATATGAGTTTCGTAGTACCGGATACCCAATTTTTCCAACATTTTCTATTTGATCTGTCGGGGTAATTTCATTCTTGTCAAAAACATCACTTCTTGAGCAAAGAAACCTCTAGCCACCAGCTTGCATTTAATATCCATCTACAACTCCTTTCATAATTCTACTGCTTCATTTTGGAAATAAAAGAAATGGGTGTCAATGGCTGGCAGTTAATTCAAAATAAGCTACTGGAGAACAAAATGAAAGGCTTTATTGTAGATTGGTATAAAGATATAAGAATCTGTTTTAGCTTCCTGGAATTAGCTTTCTCTGTTCGAACTGAAGCCTGCAAGTCTCCAATCAAGAGATCTAGCAAGAAGAATATTGTGTTTTGATTATACCATTACCTGGTGAAATCCAGGAGAATAAACAAAGTATTCTTACTGTACTTTTGTTGGAAACCATTCTAAAAACTACCAAAAAAATCAAAAAACAAACCTCAGGTAATGATTATAAAGTGAAAAAATAACACCTAGATATATTACAGAATTAAAATAAATCTATTTTAAAATATTCTTTGAAAGATACAATAAATGTGAAATAATATTTTTCATGCATTAATTTAATTTTTTTCATGTTTCTAAATACCTGGACCCTTGATTCTCCAAAATTGGATTATTTCAATTCATCCTCCCAAATTCAATTACATTACTAATTTTACTTTTTAATCCCTTGCAATGTTCAGTTGTTGGTTTCTTTCAGGCATTGCATCTTTTAAGGTACTTACGACTGCAGGTATTTCAAAAGCTGTTAGGCATCTGAGCCATACTGCTTGATTAATACCTCTTTCAGTTATATATATTGTCAAACAAATACTATAGAGAAATTATATTCAACACATAAACTCTCAAAATCTTTTATATAGCCATTTGAAATCAGCTGAGTTAAAGTGTTGATCCAAGCATTCCAATAAAACATATTTTCCTGCTATTATAAAATTCGGCTTATTCCATACCACCAATATATATAACTTAATTTATAACAATTTGATTTCATATAGTCAAAGTGATTCAAGGTCAAAATGTAATTGCTTGATAATCAAATATGTCTAGCAGCTTTCATAGCTGGAAACAAAGATTCCTGTCTAGCAAAGCATGTCAGAATTTCCAGGGTGTTAAATCTTTACTCTTCATATTGGCTGAAGAGAGGAAGACTCCTCAAAACTCCTCAAAAGTTTTGTGCAATAGTGATTTGTTTAGTGACCTTCTGGCTAACTAATCTTGAAAAGGGGAAGTAGAATCAGACATTGTTAAATACCTGGAGAGGAGACCACCAGGAAATTCCAGAGATGTGGACTAAACTGCAAAGTCAAAAAACACCTTAGAAAAAAGCAAGAGGACACCATTTCTATATTATTGCCAACAAAACTGCAGGGATATGTCCATAAAGTCACCAGAAGTTGAACTCAACTTGAAGACTTCACTTGTTATCTTGCATTTGTTTTCTTGGCCAAATTCAAGTATAGGACATGGATTGGAGGCTGACTGGTGCTGGACAGATTTCAAAGAGAAAAGGTCACCAGCAATTAGGAATTGATGCAGAAAAATCAATAGGCAGATAACGAGATATAAACAGGATTAGCAGAGGTAGATAACAGAAGATAAAACAAAAGGCATGTTAGGTGTATGCTATGGAAATTGCTCAGGCTAAAAAAATAACTTGGATGTCAACAAAGTGCACTGATTATATTCAGAGTAGTCCTAAAGGCCAAGAGGTACTCTTCACCCACAATGCTGGAACTGCTCAATGCCTGAAAGAATAGAGCACCTGTGACTCCACTTATTGGCTCCTAGTTCATGACATATTCCAGACACAGTAACACTTGCTCTGAGTGAAGGAGTTATTTTTATCTCCTCCCTTCTGTTTTAAATGGCAGTTTGTTTTATAACATAGACATAAATATTTGGATGAAATTATCTTCATTTATATAATATTTTATGGCGTCTGAGTGCAGACACCTATAGGACCCTCAAAGATTTGACTGGCTTCACCTTGCTGTCCTTTAGAAACACTTTTTAAAAACCTGGGTTTTGAAGAGTCGAAGGCCAGGTTGATTTATGATCCCAGCTGGTACAGGATGGATAATTAGTTTTTAAGTATATGTTTTTCTCCAAAGCATTACACTCAACTGTGTGGGTTTTTTTAAATGCAGGTTTTATTCTGAATGTCAGATTTTGCTTTGTGTCGACAGCTACCAAAGAAGTTACAACTACACAGAAGTCAGCCGTACCCTCTGCCCCTCTGAGTCTGTACCTGAGAATGGATCTTCCGAGCAAATCGTATTTATAAATGTAGCTTCCATGGCTCCTTATAATGCCCACTATCAGCTGCAAGTTACCAAAATTAAGAACTTCCAACTTAGGTGAGTGGTCAGTTTCTGGATTTACCATTTCAGAACAATGGAAAACCAAAGTTTTGTTGTTGTTTGGATCACTATATCAAAAACAGCACTGGCTGAAAAATTAACACAACAAATCTATGTTTAAGCATCCTTTAGGTAAGGATTGTTCTACTCATAGTTGATTGCCATGTTTAACTAAATTGATTTAATTATTAATCAAATTCATAGGGATGCCTATCTCATAGATAATGACTATAAATATCATATATAACACAGCAATTCTCAATAGATTATTCCTATACAAATATGTTTGGGGATATAAATATTAAATATCAATGTTTAAAGTGTTCTTTTTCCTTAAGATTATAAAGAATTTTTATATACTCCCGTTTATATATCATTTTGTTTTTGTCCTTATGCTGTTATTTTCAATATTTATTCATTTATTTAAATAGAAAAACAAAAAACCTCTACAGTTTAAAAATTCCCATGGGCAAAATGGGAGGCCACAGTTAAAAAACACACATTTGTTTTACTGATTACAAGCTGTTTGGACTGCCTGCATAGAGACAATGCAAGCTGTAGATGTATGTCCCACTGATGCTGCAGACTGAAGTAGCGGGCTAAATGCAAAACTGAGGACCCCACAATGTGACAGGAATAACACTAAAAACAAGAAGAGAAACAGCTAGAGCCAAACCCTCTGAAAAAAACAGTAGCAATAGATTTATTAATCTAGGGCTAGGCCATAAACTATATTATAAACAGCAAAGGCTTCTTGTTAAAAATATTGGCCTTCTATTATGTACACTGCATATCCCCACTTTTGCGTGTCAAATCAGTTTATATGCAAAGCTGATCAGAAAGAGAGTGAAGAAAGCAACATAGTGCTAACATATAGCATGCAAGCTAAAAATGTTTAGTCTGAGTGTCAACAGCTTTCTGCCTGCATCACACAGCTTTCCATGTCCATCTGCATCCAACCCATGCTATTTTTCCTGCCCAATCCTTCAGGTTTGGATTCTCTTGCCTACTGGTCTGTGGGCTTGCGTCACCTTTTAGCCTCAATTCTGTGTGCTAATTTTGCATGCATCCAATTCTCACATCATTCTTAAGAAGAATTTGGAGGGATTGGCGCAGGTTTAAAGAAGGACAATGAGGATTATCAGGTAATTAGAAAGTAATTGCACAGTTGGTCTTATGAAGACAGAATGAAGGGGTTAGAGAAGTGATAATTGAGAGAATTTGAATACAATAGGAATTTTCAAACATCTGAATGCTGTTGCAGAATGGGGACAAATACTATTAGCACAGTAATGAAGTCTGCAATTATTTGCATTTCTTGGATCACAGAGGAAAAGTTCTTGGAGCATTGGGGAACTAACTGAGAACTGGAAAAGAACTGATGTAGTCCCCATCTTCAAAAAAGAAAAAAAAACAGATCTAGAAAATTATAGACCAATCAGCCTGATGTAAAAACCTGGGAAGATGTTGGAAAAGATAAACAACAACTCTGCAAATACCTAGAAGCAAACAAAGTTATAATCAGAAGCCAACATTGGTTTGTCAAAAACAGATCATGCCAAACAAATCTTGTCATTCTTTGACAAAGTGACTAAATTAGTGGATCAGTGAAAAGCTGTGGACATAGTATACTTAAATTTCAGTAAAGCATTTGATAAAGTAGACCACAACTTACTTCTTGGCAAGCTAGAAAAATGTGGGATAGACAGCATCAGCACCTGATGTGTTTGTAACTGGCTAAGAAGTCATATTCAACGTGTAGTCCTCAATGGAACTAAATCTACATGGAGGGAAATAAGTAGTGGGGTATCCCAAGATTTTTGGGCCCAGTATCTTCAATATCTATGATCTAGATGAGGGAATAGAAGGGGAACCCATCAAATCTGCAGAGGATACTAAGCTGTCAGAAATAGCCAACAACCCAGAAGACAAGTTCAAGATCCAAAAAGATCTTGACAGACCTTAACACTGGCCCCTATCTAATAAAATGAAATGTAACGTAGATAAAAGTAAGATTTTACATTTACAGTAGGCAAGAAAAAACAACTGTATAGGTATAAGAGAGATGAAACTTGGCATACACCAGTAACTGTGAGAGGGATCTTGGAGTCCTAGTGGGCACTCATTTAAATATGAGCCAATTGTCTGTGGCAACAGCCAAAAAAAGCCAATGCAATCCTAGATTGCATTAATAATAGGATCAAGATCACCTGAAGTTCCAGTACTGCTTTACAAAGCCTTAGTAAGGCCACACTTGGAATACTGTATCCAGTTCTGGTCACCACAATATAAAAAAGATGTTGAGACTCTGGAAAGAATGCAGAGAAGAGCAACAAGAATGATTAGGGGGCTAGAGGCTAAAACATATGAAGAACGGTTACAGGAATTAATTATGTCTAATTTAATGAAAAGAAGGACTAGGGGAGACATGATAGCAGGGTTCCAATATTTGAGGGGCTCCTACAAAGACAAGTGAGTGAATCTATTTTCCAAAGCACCGGAAGGCAAGGCAAGAAACTGGTGGAAAATAACCAAGGAGACAAGCAATTTAGAACTAAGAAGAAATTTTCCTAATAGTAAGAGCAATCAATCAATCAATCAATCAATCAATCAATGGAACAGCTTTTCTTCAGAAATTGTGCATGCTCCATCACTAGAAGTGAAGTGGTTCGGGAATGACGAGAGGTACAAGCAAGCAAGTGACAACAGCTCTTTAATATACAGTGAGACTTCAGCAAAAACTCAGGGGCTGCAGTCCTCCTTATATACAATCCAGGAGGGACTGTCAGCCAATCAGAAACGTAGGCAGGTTTGAAACTCCCGCTTAAAAGTATCAATACATAACACCCCTCCCTTCCCAGAAGGCACTAATACTCAAAAATTAACATATGTACAGACAAAATCTCGCAGGTGCTTAGGACGAGTTCTCGCCCTAGTTGACCTGCGCAGTTCAGAGTCTGGTGGGGCGTCGAGCTGGTCGGAGGGACTCTTTGTCTCTCCCGGCTCCGCCAATGGAACCTCCTGGATTTTGTCCGGGGCGTGGTTATCCCCGGCTGGGAGTGGCGACTTGCTGGGGCGGCGCTGGAACCAGGGCTTGTCAGCTAAGTATTCTCGCGACCCCGGGCTTGAGTTAGCTGTTTTGGAGAAGTGGTCAGAGTTAGGCTCGGAGATGTCTAAGTTAATGTTCGCCTCGCCAACCACTCTTTTCCTAAGTTGGTCTATGTGGCGCTTCCAGAGTCTATCTACCCCAACGTCCACCGTGTACGATTTTGGACCTGTTATACCCACTATGGTTCCTGCAATCCATAGAGGACCGCTGGCATAATTGCGAGCGAACACCGGGGACCCGACCTGAAACTGCCTTAAGCCACAGGTCTCTCCCTTAAAGTTTTCGTGCGAGTAGTTAGGGTGAAGCCTGTCTAACACGCACCGGAGCTTCCTCCCCATGAGGAGCTCTGCTGGGCTTCTCCCTGTTGCTGTGCATGGTGATGCATGCTGAACTGCTAGGAATTGATCTATCCTGGCCTGCCAGTCCCCATTGTCTAATCTGGACAGTGCTTCCTTGGCTGTCCTGCCAAATCGTTCAGCCAATCCGTTGGAAGCCGGGTGAAATGGAGCTGATAGGGCATGGCGGATTCCCAGGCCGGCCAAGTAACCTTCGAAAAGGGTTGCTGTAAATTGAGGGCCGTTGTCCGATACCAAGGTATCTGGCAGGCCGTGGGTGGCAAACAACTTCCTTAGGGCCTTGATAACGGCTTCGGCCGTTGTAGATGGCATTAATACAATTTCGAGCCATTTTGAGTAGGCATCCACAACTATTAAAAACGTTTGGCCATGGAACGGGCCGGCAAAATCAATGTGGATCCTTCCCCATGGGCCTTTTGGTTTCTCCCACTCTCGGATGGGCGCTACTGGGGGATCGGGGCGAGACTCCTGGCAGGGTCTGCACTTCCCCACCCACTCGGAAATGACCTGGTCCATGTTGGGCCACCAGACATAGCTGCGGGCTAAACACTTCATCCTAACAATGCCCGGGTGCCCTTCGTGCAGCAACTCCAAAACCCTATTCCGTAGTTTCGTTGGAATTACCACCCTGTCACCCCATAGCAAGCACCCCCCTTGCATGAACAGTTCGTTTCGTTTGTTGGCAAACCCTTGGTACTCTTCTCCTACCACCTTGTCCGGCCACCCTTTCAGAACCCAACCCATAACAGTCCAGATGACTGGGTCTCTATTTGAGGCTTTCGCCACCTCGCCGGAGGAGATGGGGCCCAAAGTTAACGTGTCCAACAAGAGGACGGAGGCTTCCGGCGTTGGGTTGTCCAGTAGGTCGGGAAGGGGGCATCGGCTAAGGGCATCCGCATGACCCAGGGTCCGCCCAGGTCGATGGACGAGATGATATGAGTAGGCCGACAAAAAAATGGCCCATCTGGTCAAGCGAGGGGAGAGGGCAGCGGGGGTTGGCCTGTCGCCCGCCAGCAGTCCTAGCAAGGGTCTATGATCAGTCACAAGTTCGAATTTTCGGCCATAGAGGTATTCGTGGAATTTTTTAACCCCCGCAATCGCAGCCAGAGCCTCTCTGTCCAACTGGCTATAGTTCCGCTCTGTGCTGGACAGGGTACGGGAATAAAATGCAATGGGCGCCTCTAGGCCGTTCGGCAGTCTATGGCCTAGGACGGCACCAACTCCTACAGGGGAGGCGTCACAAACTAAAACGAGCGGCAACTCTGCATTGTACTGGATCAGGAAACTGTCCTCAGATAGGAGTTTTTTCACTGCCTCAAAAGCGGCTGCTTGCGGTTTCCCCCAGACCCATGGTACATTCTTCCCTAAAAGTTTGTGAAGGGGATCTGCAACTGTGGCTTTATCTTTTAGGAACATGGAGTAGAAATTGAGCAGTCCAAGGAAGGCTTGGAGCTCTGCTTTGGATTTGGGGGCTGGTGCGCTCTTAATAGCTCTCACCTTGCTTTCGGTAGGGTGGATGCCTGTGCCGTCCACCCTGTACCCCAGAAATTCTACAGAGGGGACCGCTATCCTACACTTGTTCCTTTTAAGTCTTAGTCCCGCTTCTCTGAATCTGTACAGGACGTTCCGTACCCTGTCCCCCAGCTGGTGTTCATCTTGGGCACTGACTAAGACGTCATCGAAATAGGGCACCACTCCTGGGAGTCCTTGCAACAGGCGCTCCATGGTGCTTTGAAATAAGCCGGGTGCGACGCTCACCCCAAATTGGAGCCTGGTGCATTTAAATGCACCCCTATGAGTCACGATCGTTTGCGCCTCTGCTGTGGCATCGTCGACCGGTAACTGTTGGTAGGCTTGGGCCAGGTCTAATTTGGCAAAAATTTTTCCGGGGCCCAGGGAGTGTAGTAGATGGTGCACGATCGGCACCGGATAGGCGCTCGGCTGCAAAGCCTTGTTGATCGTGCACTTGTAGTCGGCGCAAATTCTTATTGAGCCGTCGGACTTAACTGGGGTGACTATAGGGGTCTCCCACTTAGCATGGTCAACGGGGACCAACACCCCTTGCTTAATCAGTTTGTCCAGTTCCGCATCGATCTTCGGTTTCAATGCGAACGGCACTCGTCTGGCCTTTAGTCTTACTTGGGCTATGTTGGGGTCTAAGTTTAGTGAAATAGGGGTCCCCACATACTTGCCCAACGTGTCCCCGAAAACGTCCTGGAACTCGGACAGGAGGCTGTCCTTCAGGGTTGACTTGGACATCAGGTGGACGCCGGTGAAGCCCATGCCCAGGGCTCGGAACCACCCCATGCCTAGAAGGCTAGGGAGCTGCTTCGTGACGATGGTCAGCGGCAGGTCCTTCTCGTAGTCTCCGTAGGTGACCCGGAACGTGCCCACGCCCTCGAGGGGGACTCGGTTCCCCTGGTAGTCTAGGATGCGCAGTCTCTGTTTGGAGAGTTGATCCTTCCGGAACGACGGCAGGAGGGTCTTTAGGGTCACCCACAACATGATGGAGAGAGCTGATCCGGTGTCGATCTCCATCGAGCACGGCCTTCCGTTGATCTCGACCACCGTGCTGACTTTGTCCTCGACCGTCGTGCTGGCCTGGTCGATGTGTATGCTGCGGCCCTCTCGCGGTTCAAATTCGCGCCGTTTTTTCGCGCCGCCTTCTCTCGTTGGCTGCTTCTGGCGCGCTGATTCCGGTTGGCTGCGGCGCTCACGTGGTTTGTGTCTTCTGGGCAGAATGGCTCTGCAGACTCGCGCCAAGTGCCCTTTTTTCTCGCAGCGTCTGCAAATAGCCTCTCTGTATTTGCAGGACAGTCTATCATGGTGCCCGCCACAGCTGGGACAGCTTCGTCGGGGGCTGCCAGTGTCTTTTCTCTGGTGCTCCGTTCGGAAGACGTCCTCATCCGACTCGGACTCCGAGCTGGATCCGGCGTCTTCTCTGTGCACCGGGGCAGACTTGGGGCTGTCTTTGCTGGTCAGTGGACGCTGCAGCGTTTCAGCGGCCTTTGTGGAGGCTTCATGAGCCCTGGCTTCGTCTAGGGCTCCAGCAAGCGTCAAATCAGGCTTGGCGAGCAGACGCCGTTGCAGCCTAATGTCCCGAACACCACAGATCAGTTGCTCAAGCAACGCATCGTCCAGATCCCTATAGTCGCAGTGGGTTGCGGCTTTTCTCAGGCTATACATGTACGCGCTGACCGGCTCTCCCTCTCGTTGAACGCGCTGCCTCAATTGGTATCGCTGCACGAACTTTGAGGGGACGGGAGCGTAGTGAGCCCGGAGAGTTGCCATCAGGGTGTCCCAGGAGACTGTTTGAACCGGCGTTGGCTCACACAGTGACTCGGCCATCTCGAACACGTCCGGTCCGCAGTGACTTAGGAATAGGGCTCTCTTTCAATTAGCCGAGAGGCCCTGCATGTCGCTGGCTTCAAGCGAGCATTCAAACCTCGTTAGGTACGAGACCCATTTTTCGCGGGTCGGATCGAAAGGCTTGGGCGGAACGTAGGCAGACATGTTCGGTATGCCTCCTGTGGTTCGCCTCGTCGCCTAGCTGAAGCTCGTGGTCTCACTGGTTGGCTTCTTGTAGCCTCAATCCCACCTTCGTCGCCAATGAAGTGGTTCGGGAATGACGAGAGGTACAAGCAAGCAAGTGACAACAGCTCTTTAATATACAGTGAGACTTCAGCAAAAACTCAGGGGCTGCAGTCCTCCTTATATACAATCCAGGAGGGACTGTCAGCCAATCAGAAACGTAGGCAGGTTTGAAACTCCCGCTTAAAAGTATCAATACATAACAAGAAGCTTTCAAAAAGAACCTGGACAACTATTTATCTGAAATGATATAGGGCCGTGATGGCGAACCTATGGCATGCGTGCCACAGGTGGCACATGGAGCCATGTCACCTGGCATGCCAGCTCAGCCTCTCTAGGAGTCTCTGGAGGCTGGGGACAACAAAAATGTAATTTCCTGTCCAACCGGAAGTTGGGAAACGGGGCGTTTCGGGCTTTTGAGAGGGTGGGGAAGGCTGTTTTTGCCCTCCCAGATGCATAGAGAGGATCTGGAGCCAGGTAAGAAAGAAAAATGGGCCTACCGGGCCATTGTGTTCCAGGAGCGGGGGGTGGGGAGGGGGGGTCATGCATGCATGCATGCACAGGGCGGGGCACATAGAATTATGGGTGTGGGCACATGCACGCTCGCGAACCTCCCCTGCCCCCCCTTCCTGGCACGCGATGGCAAAAAGGTTAGCCATCACTGATATAGGGTCTCCTGCTTGAGGAGATGGTTGGATTAGAAGACCTCCAAGGTTCCTTCCAACTCTGTTATTCTATGTTCTATGTTCTTTGTTTTCAACAACTTGAATATTCAGAACAATGGAAGATGTCATTAGCAGCAGAGGAGGAACTTGTTTTGCATCAAATATGATATTTATCAAATATGATAAATTAATGGATTCCTTGTAGCTTTCCTTGTAGAACACAATCCAGATTCCCTCTAAGAGTGAGATGAAAGTTCTTAAATATGACAAATAAATCAATAAACACATTTTTTACTCTATGACCTCCTCTTTACAGTTGCAAGTAGGCAGAAGAATTTTCTCAGAATAGTTTGATACTATGCTACTGTTTTGCAAGTTTTTGAAGAAAGGGTTTAGGACAAGTGTTGCTACTTAAGCTTTATTTTTAGGTATTTGTATTATTTTAATGCAGTTGAGAATTACTAGCTAAAATCCACAAGTGCATGTCTGCTGTCATGATGCCTTATGTCTGCAAGGTGCAGAGCAGAAGTGATTTTATATACCCTCCAAATCTTCCCTCTTTATCAAAATCCTTTTGTTATTATTTTTCCTGCAGACTATTATTTTTAGTCCTCTTATTTTTTATATACTGTTGATGATTTATGCAACTTCTGGCACTTTGTGAACAGATGATAGGTGATCAGCGAAGGTATCTAATAACTGTCTCTAATTTTGGTCTCTTTTTCAATTATCTTTGCTTTTTCAACCATCAGGAACTTCTCTGATGACTCATACCCTTGCATCAAGTATCCAAAGTATTTAAGTTATAGTTTTAGCTTCATTGCTAGAGTTTGTTTTTTTTTTAATTTTAATTTGATTTATATGCCGCCCTTCTCGGGAGACTCAGGGCGGCTTACAATGCGTTAAGCAATAGCCTTCATTCTTTTGTATATTTTATACAAAGTCAGCTTATTGCCCCCACAAACTGGGTCCTCATTTCACCTACCTTAGAAAGGATGGAAGGCTAAGTCAACCTTGAGCCTTGGAGAGATTCGAACCAGCAGAAATTGCAGGCAGCTGTGTTAATAACAGGGTGCGTAGACCACTGTACTATCAAGGCCCTTGGGGAGTTTGGGGAAAGCAATTTGGTTTCATCTGGTATTGAATAATTTGTTCTTTGCAGTTCAAGGTATTCCCAACAATTTTCTCCAGTATCAATATTCAAAACATCAATTTTTCTTTGTTCATTGTTTCAAGGCCCAGCTTTCACAGCCATGTGTTACGCTTGGAAGCTGATGGCTGTGACAGTATCTACCTTGGTTATCAGTGTGTGGTTTCTGTTGTTTAGTATTTTGTGTAGATATGTCCACGTAAGTCATCTTACTTGGACATAAAGTCATCTTCCCTGTGAATTTTTGAGCCTAGGAAGATAAAGATAGTACTGCTTCAACTTTCCCTATTTGCATTGAATTAAGTCTTTCTTCTATCATCTATTTCTGTTACTATCAGAATAACATATCTACATATCTGATGTTGAATTTTGTCCCAGAGTTTTAATTCCTATTTCTTCTACTCTAACATTTCTCATGGTATGTTCTGCAAATAAGCTAATAAATAGACAATGTACAGCCTAGACAAGCTCCAATTTCCAATTTTGCCTGTTACTTGTTCTGTATTCCCTTCTAACTGTTGCTTCCTGATCATCGTACTTCAATAGGCATAGAAAGGAGCCCAGTTCGCAGTTGTTTTTAAATATTTGTTGTGGTCTACACGATCAAAAGCCTTAGTCTCATTGATAAGGCAGAAACAGATGTCCTTTTGGAACTTCACTGCGTTTTCCTTATAAATACATACACAGGAGAGTATCAAATATTTGAACTCTATAATGTGTACAAGATATTCATCAGTAGAGTTTTTGTTTATTCCAAAATCATCTATATATTCATGGGTGAAGCTAATTTGGAAAAATGAACCCACCTGTGGATATCTAATGAAGTTCTTACCACAGTTTCTAACTGCTATCTGCTATCTTATCTGTTTCATATTTTATCTTAATATCTGGACAAATTTCCGTTTTTTCCACAGCATGGACACTACTTTTACATTCACTGCCAGCCCCTCTCAGCCACAGGTAAGTGACAATAATTATGTATGCTAATGATAAATACATCTTTTTAAAGTTTAGTTAAAATCCAAGATGTTAGAATATTATTTTTTGCTATTTAGTAAAGTAGGATACATTTGCTCTATATTAGGGCAGGATGGAGCCAAACTTATGGCAGGATGGACCCAAAAAGTAGGATACATTTGCCCTATATTAGGGCAGGATGGAGCCAAAAATTAAACAGCTATTAATAAAAAAAAAGCCTCAACATTATAAAATCAATGCTTATACATAGATTAAAGCCTCAAGTAAGATACAAATGTTTGTATAAATAGCCAAATCTTTACTTCACACTGGAAGGAAGTAAATATTGCTGCCAGCTGTACAATTTTATTCATTGGCACTGAAATGAAATTGCATTGGTTGCCAGCTGTACATTCCTATATACAATAATGGGTAGCTCTTAATGACAGGATGAAGAGTCCAAGAAGGTACAAAACCAGCTCTTCTTCATATAAATCAATATCTTAGACTGTGTAGGACTTTGGTGTTATTAACTACCATTATATAACGGGCAGAGAGGCAAATGTAAACTGATAAAATCTCTCTTCTGTCTTCTTGGATTCTTGAGTCCAGATTGGTATTAAACTAGATAAATTTCTTCTGGAGGACATGGAATGTCTATATATAATGGCAACTCTAATATTCCAATCTAGATGAATACTATACTGGTACCTGGATATCCAATGCTGGATGATATCTAATTCAACAAGTTCCTCTACAGTACTCAGGTGTGGATATTTATGCCAGGGAAGTACAAAGTTCATTGGTATGATCTTGTAGTAGTATTAGAAGCTGCATGAACCTGATAATGAAATGGAATAAAAATTTGAAATCTCTTTAAGATCCAGATTGTATTGCAAATCAATCTCTAGCTGGGGCTGATACCTACATCAGTTGACGATAAAAGAGATGCCAGGAATGATTTCCTCAGAGATGAAGAAACTAACCTGGCAACCTGGCATTAGATCCACATCTAATTTATCCTATTACCCTTGTTTGTTGAACAACAAAAAATATTAAAATAGCAAAAATTTCAATTTCGAAATAGCACTCTTTAATAAAGTGAATCAGAAATATAAGACATAATGGAAATGGATTCATAATGGAAAAAAGTGGATTCCACTTGATAGTACAACCAATTACTCAGACATAGAAGGACTTCCCTTTGAGTGGTTTAGCAGAAGTAAAACTTGGATAGACATCTGTCCATATTTTAATTTGAATTTGTGCTCTGAGCATGGAGTTGAGCTTAAACTAAGTAATAAAATCATAGAATTGGAAGTGACCTTAGAAGTCAGCTGGTGCAATCCTCTGCTTAGTACATTTTCCTCAAGAGCGTTTTTGACAAATAACTACGGTATTTCACCTCTGAAGAACTCCAGCAGAAAAGAACTCTCCCCTATATGTGGCATCCTCTTCCATTAGCTGACAGCTGCTCCGATCAGGAAGTTCTTCCTCTGTCTGGCCTATACTAATTTCCTTGTAATATTACTCTATTGATTCTGGTCCTGCCCTTGAGGCAGGAGAGATAGCAATATTTGCTTGCAATAGCAATAGGCAGCAATATCACACACAGGTGTGATAACCCTTCAAATATTTGCAAACTGATGTCATTTCTCCTTCAGTTATTTCTTTTGAAGGTTAAATATAAGTAGATTTTTTAACCATTCTTCAGAGGCAATGGTTTCCAAACCCTCAGTATATTGATTGATAGTTATCAAATCAGAAAGCTTCTAGAGGCAATGCTTAATGTGGATTTCCTTGACAATAAAAAGCAGAGGAGCAGTGTTTGGCCTGGCAGGGGTTACCTTTGGGCTTCTTTGTCTTCACCCCCCAACATCTTAGTCTCGTGCTTATCCTGTGCTCATCCAGTTTCCAGCAATATCCGGCCTCGCTCCCCTGTTAAAAGGTTGCCGCATTGCCATCCCTTCCAGGAAAAAGGGAAACTGAATGTTTATTTTTTCCCTTTGGTAAAATGAACTGATTTTTTCCAGAACCTCCTCATTACAGATAGCCCTCAACATATGACCACAACTGGGACCAGAATTTCCATCGCTAAGCAAGATGGTTATTAAGTGAGTCATGCCCAGTTCTATGACCTTTTTTTTTTTTTGCCACAGTTGTTAAGCAAATTAGTGTAGTTAATCACATGGTCATTAAGTGAATCCAGTCTTCTCCATGGACTTTGCTTGTGGGAAGCCAGATGGGAAGGCTGCAAATAGTAACTACTAAATATTTATATGAATGGCTTGATGGGAATAGGAGGCTTTTAATTGTTAGCTATTTCCCCAACTAATATTTTAATATATATTTCCCCAACTAATATTTTAATATATATTGGATATATATTTCATATATCCAATATGAAAATAAAAGTGAATAAAATGAAGGTGGACTGTTTTGGGTCCTTAGAATGCCTTACAAGGCTGATATGATCCTTGGTTTTGTACCCTGAAAGATATATTTTAATTGTTACAGCAATTAAAGTGAGGTGGGGAAGGTTTGATAACTGTGTCAGGGCAGCACTGAGCATTATAAAGGTATGGTGGAAAATGGGAAAACATTTCCTTAATTATCCCAAAGATGCTTTTTCAAAGGGCAACTGACTTTGTTTTTCCTTGAAGAAGTTTCACTTCTTCAGTTCTGAAGTTCTTTAAATCTTTAAATATGGGGGGAGCCCCATTTAATCAAGATAGTCGTGCTGATGCCACCATGCCTCTGAGTCTGTGCCTGACTTGCCCTGTTGTCAACCGTGACCTGGATGACTTAAGGAACTCCATAGACATTTCCTTCATTAAGTAAAAGTATTGTCATCTCTTCCAAGCCATTAGAGATATAATATTTTTTATTTTATTTTATTAACTTCCCTCTAAATTAAAACTAATCATATATTCACGAGCCGAGGTGGCACAGTGGTTAGAGTGCAGTACTGCAGCTACTTCAGCTGACTGCTAGTTCAGCAGATCAGCGGATCAAATCTCACCGGCTCAAGGTTAACTCAGCCTTCCATCCTTCCGAGGTGGGTAAAATGAGGACCCAGATTGTTGGGGGCAATATGCTATTTAGTATACAGTCTTTGGTGTAAGCCACCCAGAGTCCTCGGAGAGTGGGCGGCATAGAAATACGAATAAATAAATAAATAAATAAATAAATAAATAAATAAATAAATAAACTCTTCCAACCAGTCACTAACCAGCCCAATCCTTGCTTTATTTTGGTGAAATTGTTGTATTTTGTGGATATGAGAGCAGTTCCCTGAGTGGCTGGTAGCTGAAAAACTTGCTTCATTTAGCATCCTCTCTACACATAATACACACTTTCATAGGGCTTCTGGTGGCTGAGAGTCACTCTGGAATTTGGGCTGCTATTGTTGAGGGTTTATTTATTGATTGTATTTATGGGATTAATTTTTGGTTGGGGTTTGGGTTTTATGCTGATTAACTATGTGGAGATCTCTACTCACATTTAAATAAACCCAGGTAGAGCTCTACTTTTAAATTTATTTTATTTATTTATTTTATTTGTCAAGCATATATAAGATAACAGATAAAAGTATTAACATAATTTGAATACATGAAAAGGATACGAGTAAAAAGGAACATTAGGACAGGGACGGTAGGCATGCTGGTGCTCTTACAGACCTCTTAGGAATGGGGTGAGGTCAACAGTAGACAGTCTAAAGTTAAAGTTTTTGGGGTTTAGGAAAGAAACCACAGAGTCAGGTAGTGCATTCCAGGCATTGACTACTCTGTTATTGAAGTCATATTTTCTGCAATCGAGTTTGGAGTGGTTTACCTTGAGTTGGCATCTATTGTTTGCTCATGTATTGTTGTAGTTGAAGCTGAAATAGTCATTGACAGGTAGGACATTGTGGCAGATAATTTTATGTCTTATGCTTAGGACAGACCAAAGTGGGCGTATTTCTAAGTTATCTAAGCCCAAAATTTCAAGTCTGGTGGCATAAGATATTTTATTGTGGGTAGAGGAATGGAGGACTCTTCTTGTGAAATATCTCTGGACTCTCTCAATTGTATTAATGTCTGATATGCAGTGCGGGTTCCAGACAGATGAGCTGTACTTGAGAATTGGTCTAGCAAATGTTTTGTATGCTCTAGTTAGTAGTACAATATTACTAGAGAAGAAGCTTCACAAGATTAAGTTAACAACTCAATGCCTTTTTGGCAATGTTGTTACAGTGGGCTCTGGCACTTAGATCTTTAGAAATGAGTACTCCAAGGTCCTTGACAGAGTGAGGGTCATCTACAAGGTCATGTCCATCTACAGTGGGGGGGGAAAAGTATTTAGTCAGCCACCAATTGTGCAAGTTCTCCCACTTAAAAAGATGAGAAAGGCCTGTAATTGTCATCATAGGTAGACCTCAACTATGAGAGACAAAATGAGAAAACAAATCCAGACAATCACATTGTCTAATTTGGAAAGAATTTATTTGCAAATTATGGTGGAAAATAAGTATTTGGTCACCTACAAACAAGCAAGATTTCTGGCTCTCACAGACTGTAACTTCTTCTTTAAGAGGCTCCTCTGTCCTCCACTTATTACCTGTATTAATGGCACCTGTTTGAACTTGTTATCAGTAGAAAAGACACCTGTCCACAACCTCAAACAATCACACTCCAAATTCCACTATGGTGAAGACCAAAGAGCTGTCGAAGGACACCAGAAACAAAATTGTAGACCTGCACCAGGCTGGCAAGACTGAATCTGCAATAGGCAAACAGCTTGGTGTGAAGAAATCAACTGTGGGAGCAATAATTAGAAAATGGAAGACATACAAGACCACTGATAATCTCCCTCGATCTGGGGCTCCACGCAAGATTTCACCCGTGGGGTCAAAATGATCACAAGAACAGTGAGCAAAAATCCCATAACCACATGCGGGACTAGTGAATGGCCTGCGGAGAGCTGGGACCAACGTAACAAAGGCTACCATCAGTAACACACTATGCCGCCAGGGACTCAGATCCTGCAATGCCAGACTTGTCCCCCTGCTTAAGCCAGTACATGTCCGGGCCCATCTGAAGTTTGCTAGAGAGCGTTTGGATGATCCAGAAGAGGATTGGGAGAATGTCTTATGGTCAGATGAAACCAAAGTAGAACTGTTTGGTAGAAACACAACTCGTCATGTTTGGAGGAGAGAGAATGCTGAGTTGCATCCAAAGAACACCATACCTACTGTGAAGCATGGGGGTGGCAACATCATGCTTTGGGGCTGTTTCTCTGCAAAGGGACCAGGATGACTGATTTGTGTACAGGAAAGAATGAATGGGGCCATGTATCGTGAGATTTTGAGTGCAAACCTCCTTCCATCAGCAAGGGCATTGAAGATGAAACGTGGCTGGGTCTTTCAGCATCCCAAACACACCGCCCGGGCAACGAAGGAGTGGCTTCGTAAGAAGCATTTCAAGGTCCTGGAGTGGCCTAGCCAGTCTCCAGATCTCAACCCCATAGAATACCTTTGGAAGGAGTTGAAAGTCTGTGTTGCCCAGCGACAGCCCCAAAACATCACTGTTCTAGAGGAGATCTGCATGGAGGAATGGGCCAACATACCAGCAACAGTGTGTGCCAACCTTGTGAAGACTTATAGAAAATGTTTGACCTCTGTCATTGCCAACAAAGGATATATAACAAAGTATTGAGATGAACTTTTGATATTGACCAAATACTTATTTTCCACCATAATTTGTAAATAAATTATTTCCAAATCAGGCAAGGTGATTGTCTGGATTTGTTTTCTCATTGTCTCTCATAGTTGAGGTCTACCTATGATGTCAATTACAAGCCTCTCTCATCTTTTTAAGTGGGAGAACTTGCACAATTGGTGGCTGGCTAAATACTTTTTTGCCCCACTGTAATTTGTATTTTATGTTCTGATTTTTTTTGCCAATGTGCAAGACAGAGCATTTGTTGGTTGAGATTTGAAGTTGCCATTTGTTAGACCAATCTGACACGTATTCAAGGTCTTTTTGAAGGGTAGTTGCATTGTCAGTGGTGTTGAATAGTTTACATCACCAGCGAAGAGAACACAGTTGCTTTTAATATGATCACAAAGGTCATTTATGCAAAGTATGAAGAGTGTTGGACCTAAAACGCTGCCTTGGGGGATACCACTGTTAACAGGTACAGGATTTGATAGAGCACTTCCTGTTTTGACCACTTGTTAAATATTACCATTCAACAGGGCAAGTCAGGTACAGACTCAGAGGCATGGTGGCATCAGCATGACTATCTTGGATAAATGGGGCTCAATCCATATTTAAAGTTTATCCTTATAGCAGAAAGCATTATAAACGTATTTTCTCCCTTCATAGTACTTTTTGTACCAGTTCCCTCCTGATGTGGATTCTGTCATAGTCAGAGTGATTTCTAAGACAATCTATCCCTGCTCTGTGGTCTCCATCCAAGATATTGTGGTAAGTCCTACTAGTTTATGATAGGCTACTTGAATATTGGAAGTGTTTGTCTTTGCTTATGGTACTATTGCTGCTCAATTTAATATGAAGTGTAAATCAGATTTGGACCATTCCTGCATTGTGAGTCAAGTTGGACAGATCTGATCTGCCTTCAAAGCAGATAGATTACAAATCTACATCCTAAAGTTGTTTGTGTTCACTTAGGACACAGAGAGAAAATAGTATGCTTGAAAACAAATATGACAAATATCCAGTTCAGAGAGGACACATGTAGAGATAACCCTGAAAAAGGAATTCAAAGAAGGGTGACAGTGACATTATCATCCACTTAACCATGAAAGAAGAGAGGTGGTGAGAAAGAAGCTCAAGATTGTCCCACCTTGATTTTCTTGGGTATAAGGACAGCGAGAAACTCTAATTGGGCTTTCAAGATTCTGTTATCATACTTCACAACCGAGTTCCAATAGCCTTTGTAGAGGTTGTTTCCTGACTCAATCTTTCTCAGAGGACTGACAAAGTGGCTGGGAAGGAAGGGAGGACATTGATTTTGTCAGTGACATTACTAGCCTCCAGTAATAATGAGACTTAGCAAGAGCAGTAATGATAAAACAGTCTTGTTTTACTTTTGAAGTGTCTCACAAAGAAGAGGCAGATGCTATTTAGGAGAAAAAGCTGTTTCTGCTTTATTGAGAGAGAGAGCTGTACAAACATGGGATGGAGACACAGACTCTACATGGCCCAAATTTATATTGTCCCCCTTTTCCATAAGGCAGAAATGATAGATGATTTTCCTACCATATTACAGTCATCCTTTCTGAGTAGAATTTTTTTTTCATTCCTCCCTTGTTAATTTCCTTCTTTCCTTCCCATTAGTTCCTTCATGTCTGTTCCTTTTCCCCCTTTCCCAGATCAGATACCGCTTATCCTCACCCCATCTCACTCCCCTCCCCCATTTCTGCTGCTTTGAGGGAAGGCAATGTTTGTGAATACATGCATATTTGTGTGAGTATGCACATACGTTAATGTTATGCAGAGAGTTCCTTGTGGATTAATTCAGCTAAAAATAATTTTTTGTCTTGTCTCAATCCTTTTCTAGAGTGTGGCTTTTATTCCCTCAGTATGTGGTTGTGTGTGTGTGTGAACTTACATGTGTAGAAGTCCCTTTCTTTCTTTCTTTCTTTCTTTTACTTATTTATAGGGATAGGTGGCATTTCTGCAGGTTGTTTTACCTAGATTTGGCAACCTTAAGTTGAGAAAGTGGGAAACCTGCTCATTGTACAGAGGTTTTGTCTGTGTTTGTGATTTCTTTCTTCTCTAGTATTCATTTTGGGAGAAGGGTTCTTTGAACTTCAGAATCATCATCCATTTTGATAAAGGTGGTGTCTAATAGGACCATGTGTTCTTTAATAATTCTTTCTTCTAGGAAGAAACATCAAAAAAGGTATACAAATTAAGCAAGCTCAAAGTGATTCAAATGGGGGGCAACTGAATTGCTCTGTGATGTAATGAAACTTGGGAATAAAGGTGAAGGTCTGTAACAATTTGAATGGCCCTGTTCTGAACTGTGACTGAGAGAAGGAGAGAATTGGGAAGGCCCGCTAGGAATCTATTGCAATAATCAAATATACACAAGCAGAGGTAGCTCTCTAATCAGCTTCTTCATCTGTTGCAGTGTCCAGTTTATGATTTGGATTATAATGTGGAATTTAATGGAGTTTACCAATCCATGACAAAGCAGGCAGCCCTCACTGTGCAGGTGAGTGGATGGTGCTGTCTACTGTAGTCAGTCTGATTTGGTTGGAGGGGGCAATTAGGCTGATCAGGATTGTCTGCAGTCAGTCGTGGATGGATAGAGACATTTTGGAAGGTAGAAACTTGGCTGGGAAAATCTGTCCATATTTAGGGAGAAGAGCATGGGGAAGCTGGCAAGTATAGGAGAGGGCAGGGAATACTGAGCCAGGAGAAGTTGATTGCAGGCAGATGAGGAATGATTGAGAAATGTGGGACAAGTCCAACAAAGGGAGGGAGAAAGTATCAATTGTAAGGAAAAACATATAAGAATATTGTACGGTTCCTTGAGTTTGAATACATCTACACTATGTGCACACAAAAAAATACCTGCAAACCGTTGAGAAGTCTCAAGCAGTTAATTTTCATTAGGAATACTAGTAAGAGCATGGTCACTAAGCCAGATATAGCTGATCATCTTGGGTCAAGAGGCATATTTGGAGTTTTGAGAAAATGTTGGGGAAGCATCAACACAGAATCATGGCCCTTAGGACCACTTTGGCAGCTCCAGAATATACCAAGCGTTCCAACTTTTGAAAGCACAAATGGCCCCATTCTTTTTTTAAGAATGTACTGGCTTACAGTATTGCTTATCCAGGAAAGATAAATTTGTTAGGGTTAAAGTCACTTGATTTCATAGTCAACTCTGCAAAGAACATTTGTGACACATGATTCTTGTGCCATAATACATGGGCATAATAAATAATACGCACAGAATGATCCTGCATATTTATATAGGTCACCGTATCACATCTGTGGACCTGCTTTTGCAATGTGCATAATAATATATCTTGATGTTGTACATCTGTACATATTGTACAGATGTTGTACATCTGTACATATTGGCAGGTTTTTATTTTTTCTTTAAAAAATATTTTGTATTATAAGAACTAGCTTAGAAGGAAACTCCTTTTTTTTACCTCTCCTTTGTTTTAGACTCATTACTGGCCAATCATAGCTACTGTATGCTAAACCTTTGGAATTCTGAATAATTTCTATCTAATCATTTCCTCTTTTGCAAGAAAAGACTTTTTTTGGGCATTGTGTATGTCAGTCACTGCTATGATTTCATTTATTGCCTAGATCTCTAAAAAAACCTGACTTCACAACAATGAAAGAGCAGAATAATTGCTTTTATTTCAGTGGCTTCTAGAAGGATTAAAATTTGCTCTTTTTTAAGAAGACAAGTGCGGATACACAATATAGGGATCAACAGCCTCCTGTTTCTCCCCTCCCTTACTGCCCAGTTATCTTTCCTAACTATAGTTGTCTAACAGCATTAAAAATTATTGTGTTTTTATATTGCACAGAAAAAGGACTTCCCAAGCAAACAGTTTTTTGTTGTATTTGTCATAAAGCCAGAGGACTATACCTGTGGTGGTTCAAGTCCACCCTCCATTCAAGGTAGGCGAGTTATGATCAAGAAGGCCAGGAAGAATACTATCTCTCAATGCTTCTGTTTTGGACATTGTAGTTATCCTATCTAGACTGTCATGGCAATCATAGTGAGACATGTAATTGTTACATAAAATTTAATTTCCTTGAAAGAAGTCAAACTAGGTCCTGGGAAATGGAAGGAAGAGTTTCCAGATCGGCACACTTCTATGAAGACACTCTGAAGGCATACTGACTGAAGTATGAAATAGTGAGGCCATTCAAAATGTCACTTTAAATGCAGTGTCTTCTGCTCTGACTAACTTTCATGCTGAGCTGGACATGTAAGACGGTGTGAGTCAAGATGCCTTCAGAATATAAGGAGTGATGGCTCAATATTTTATCTTTCTAATTCAGAAACAGAGTGTGACCTACACAGATCACTATGGCAATAATGGGGAACCTTTGGGCCTACTTCCTCTTATTTGGGATAAAGGAAAGGCTGTTTAGTTGAGAACGCTACCTTGAGATCAGGGGTGGGTTCTAATTTTTTTTACTACTGGTTCTGTGGGTGTGGCTTATTTTGTGGGTGTGGCTTGGAGGTCATGTGACTGGGTGGGTGTGGCTAGCTGGTCAGAGTCATTTCTGGAAGGTCCTCACACTTACGACCAGTCCTCGCACTTACGACCTGACTCATTTGTTTGCTTTTAACACTGATCAGCTGTAGGAAGGCCCTTTGAAGCCCCGCGGCAAGAGTTTAAACATTTTTTTTCCCTCTAGTCATCAGCTGGGACTCAGGAGGCAGCAATAGATTGGGGGTGGGACCAAATAAAAGATAAGAATAATGTGGGGGGTTTGGGGGGTGGGAGGGCGGGGGGGGAGAACCGGTTCGGTGATGTCATATCGTCACTGCTACCGGCTCGGCCGAACCGGACCGAACTGGGAGGAACCCACCACTGCTTGAGATATTTAGGCCTCAATTAGCAGCAAGACTTTCCTTCCAGAATAGGAAGCTCAATGCCACAAGCAAATGTATGTTCTCCCTCTCCCCTCTCCCCACTCTCCAGTCAAGAATTCTCAAGTATTTTAATTTCTTTCTTTTTGGAAGCCACGGTTCTCATGACTTGCAAACTTTTTGCATGATCAAATCATATGTATGCACATGTGTGTATGTACATGTGTGTGCATGTGTGTATTATGTTACTCTTTTTCAGGAAAGACTAACTACACATGGAACCTTCAACGAATGAAGCATCTTGAAGTGACAGTGTTACCTTCAATTAAAGGTCTTGAAACATAATTTTGTATTTTCTTAAAGTTAACAAAAACCAATGAAGCACTACTATCACTACAAATGTGGCTTTATTAAAATAATACAAAATAAGGCATAACATATTCAGGTGATATTATGAGTTTGCACACTTGCAAGTGCTAACTGATCATTTGATTCTCTCATCCTTCAATTTGCTGTAATCCTATTTGGCACTGATTTTCACTCCAGTACAAATACTGGATTTTGAAGAAAAGTTTTCCTTAGAACCACGGAATAGAACAGATGTCAAAGTCTTGATTGCAAATTACCTTACAAATCTATCTTCCAAGTGGAGAATAATATTGAGGATTGCACATAGTAAGAGGAAGAAGTGAGCATTTACCATTAATATGTGAAATTGGAGGGGCAAACAACATGGTAGCAGAGGAGTGGGCTATAATTTCTTCACTTACTAATGGTATATCCTTGTGTCTTTTTCCTAGGCACTGTTTATATACATGCCCTCCTTTTCAGTTTTCTGGCTTTCTTCTCCTTCTATCTGGGTGCACTAGTGGTTGGATTTGTCCAGTACATCAGGTATATAGAACATTTAGCACTGTTTAATAAAGCACGTTTCCATTTACTAAAGTGTTTAGGTCTGTATGATGGTATAACATAAGAAAGGGAGGTAGTGACAGATTTTATTTTCCTGGGCTGCAAGGTCACCGCACAGGGGGACTACAGCAAAGAAATTAAAAGACGCTTGCTCCTGGGGAGGAATGCTATGGCAAAGTTAGATAGCATACTAAAAAGCAGAGACATCACCCTGCCACAAAAGTGTGTATAGTCAAGGCTATGGTTTTCCCAGTTGAAATGTATGGTGGTGACAGTTGGACCATAAAGAAGGCTGAGCGTCAAAGAATTGAGGCCTTTGAACTATGGTGCTAGAGAAGACTCCTGCAAGTCCCTTGGCCTGCAAGGAGATCAAACCAGTCAGTCCTAGAGGAGATCAACCCTGACTGCTCTTTAGATGGCCAGGTCCTGAAGATGAAACTCAAATACTTTGGCCACTTAATGAGAAGGAAGGACTCACTGGAAAAGAGCCTAATGCTGGGAAAGATTGAGGGCAAAAGAAGAATGGGACAACAGAGAGCGAGATGGCTGGATGGAGTCACTGAAGCAGTTGGTGTGAATTTAAATGGACTCCAGAAGATGGTAGAGGACAGGAAGGCAACTTGGGTAGGACACGACTTCGCAACTAACAACAACAATATTATTGAACCTTTGTGACAAAGTAGCTGTTGGTTTCTTAGCAGCAGTATTTTACAATGAAAATGGTCAATAGTTCCACCCAATTCAAAATGATCTTGCCAATTTTTAAAATAACTATTATATAAATGTTATAATTTTATGATAAATAGTTGTCTTTTACTATTTAGAGACATTAATGACATCTACATGGTTATATTTGTGCTTTATTTTAGATTTCATAGGAAAACATCAATAGGAAGACTTGATGACGGTAATTATGCTAATATATTGTGTTGCTATTATAGAGTTGGAAAACATGTCAGGAGTTATTAAGTTCAGTCTTCCAAGTGGACCTAAACATCAAAATATTTTTTGTTGGGGATGGTGTTACGCTCTGTAACAATCATTGATGCCTTAAAGGAGCCAACTTCCTAGAGAAAGTGCAAATAAGGGATAGGTGACTGTTGATATGAATGTTTATCTTTAAATTCAGGTATTTCCTAACTTCCATGCAGTTTCTGCAATAAAATTTGGAATCCTCATCAAATTGATTCTTTTGTCTCTCTCTGTCTCCCTCTCTCTCTGTCTCTCTGTCTCTGTCTCTCTTTCTCTCTCATTTTCTCTCTCTCTCTCTCTCTCTCTCATCATTTAAGCCGTGTGGTTGTAAAGTGCAAAGTCACTTACTACATCACTTAGTGATGGCAATCCTGTCCATCCCTGATCAGTTGTTAATCAAATCCCTGCCAGTCATTAAGTGAGGACCCATCATGTTCCAAGCTATTCCCTTTACAGACCCCCATTGTGTTCCAGGGGCTGGAGGTTGGAGACACGACTGGGAGGATTATGAAGTTCTGGGAGTTGGAGAGGCTGGAGGATGGCCAAGGACTGGTCATCTAGTCGCCTCGGGTGCTCTCCCCCCGCCCATCTGTGTCTGTGGCCTGGTTTTGGTTTATATGGCCATCCACCTCTGGATTGTGTCCAGCTGCATGTTATCCCTCTCCTTTTTGAACATCTTTCCTCCCTCGCGTTTAATATCATCTTGCCTTTACGGACTGGTCTCCTTTTTCATCTGAGCCCCAGCCGGAGGGTGTCTGGGCAATTGTTATGCGGGAGCTGAGGGGGCTGTTGCCTTTCACCAATGGAGGAACAGACCATCTGACTTTCCTGAGCCATTTCCATACGGGCTAGCCACTGTGAGAGGGTGGCTTGGATCCTTACCTCCGGTTTTGGCGAAATGACACAGGACTCCTCCCACTGCCGTGAGAGGGCAGTGGAGTCCAGCTTAGTGACATTCAGATCCATCTTGCTCCAGTACTTTTAAACTCTTCATCATACCCCTGGACAGACTTTTTACCTCCCATCTATGTTTATGTTTATTGGATGTACACGGAAGCTGTCCTTCTTGCACTGCGAGACTCCCCCCTCTCGCAGGCCTGGCCCTCCACTCTATCGAGGGCCTACCTTGATGACGGGTTTTGGAATCCCAAGAGGTGGCATGTGGCGAAGAGGGGGCTGAGGGGCTTTTTAACTTCTTTTTTAACCAAAGTTTTAAGGGGTTCGGGGGGGTAGGGTTGTGGGTTTGGGGGATAACCCACTGAGGGGGAGGCCGGGTCCGACAGTGGGCTATGTAACGGGGGGTGCGGGGTTCGGAGTCAATGAGGGGGTTAGAGTCCATACTGAGGAGGGCGATACCATCAGTACTGTAAATGAGAGGGGCAGATATGGCGGGAGCAGGGGGCCATATCCGGTTATGGGGCACGCGCCCGCTGTCTCCGAGCAGTGGCGCGCTCCAGCCCCCAATGCTCCTCTCATTCCCCGGGTTGCGCAGATCCTCAGGGCCCGGGCCTTCGGCTGATGTTGTGCAATGCCAGGTCTGTAGTAAATAAAACCCCCCTCATTTGTGATCTTGTTCAAGAGGGGGGAGCGGACCTGGCAGGTATTACGAAGACCTGGTTGGACCAGGAGGTGGGGTTCCCCTGGTTGAAATGTGCCCACCAGGTTTCCGAGCATTCCATCAGCCAAGGGTTCAGGGGAGGAGCAGGGGGGTAGCGGTTGTTATAAAGGAAGGTCTTGGTCCGAAGGAGGCCACTGTGCCTCAGATAACCGGATGTGAGTCCCTCTTTGTGAAGTGGGGTCATGGGGTGGAGGTGGGCCTGCTGATCATGTACCTGGCTCCCTGCGATGTGGCGGCGGCCATGCCTGAACTGCTCAATGTGATAGCTGGGATGGCGGTTGATACCCCCAGATTTATGGTTATGTGGGATTTCAACCTGCCGTCCGTCGGTGAAACGTCTGAGGCGGCTCGGGAGTTCATTGCTTCCATGACGGCCATAGACCTGACCCACTTAGTTCATGGCCCTACACACATAGGGGGACACACTCTGGACTTGGTTTTCATCTCTGGCCAGTGGCTGAATGGTTTAGATATAGGGGATGTAGTGATTAAACCCTTGTCATGGTCTGACCATTCTCTCCTTCAACTTGACCTTCAAACCGCTACACCCTGCCACAGGGAGGTGGAACCGACTAGGTGGTTCCGCCCCAGGCGCCTGATGGATCCTGATAGGTTCCAGACGGAGCTTGGGCCTTTCCCTGAGGCTCTGGCTCACGACCTGGCTGAAGACCTGGTGGCCGCCTGGGATAGGGCGGCCGCTGGAGCGTTGGACCGTGTCGTGCCTTTGTGGCCTCTGACCCGCCGCTGATCTCACTTAGCTCTCTGGTTCTCCGAGGAGCTGAGGGAGATAAAGCACCGGAAAAGACGCCTAGAGAGCAGTTGGAGGGCTAGCCTTTCCGAATCCGACCAAACCCTGGTAAGGTCTCATATTAAGACCTACCTAGTGGCGATAAAAACGGCAAAGTTTAATTATTTTTCTGTTCTTATCACATCTGCAGATAACTGCCTAGCCACCCTGTTCAGGGTGACCCGCTCCCTGCTCCATCCGGGAGCGCGGGAGGACCCCTTGGAGGGCAGGACTGAGGATTTTGTGCAGTATCTGCATGACAAAGTCGATCAAATTCGGGAAGGCCTGGACTCTGACTGGGTAGATACAGGCGGGGTGACGGAGACAGGTCTTGAGAGCGTTATCTGGGAGGAGTTTGACCCAGTGACCCCTGAAGACGTGGACAGGATTCTGGGTAGACATAGCGCGGCCACTTGTTTATTGGACCTGTGTCCCTCCTGGTTGGTGCTGGCCTCCTGGGAGGTTACATGAGGCTGGCTCCAGGGGGTTGTTAATGCTTCTTTGAGGGAGGGCTACTTTCCCGCCGCCTTGAAATAGCGGTGGTGAGGCCCCTCCTCAAGAAGCACTCCCTGGACCCAGCTGTTTTAGCAAATTATCGTCCAGTCTCCAACCTTCGCTTTCTGGCGAAGGTTGTTGAGAGTGTGGTGGCGCGACAGTTTCCCCAGTACCTGGATGAAGTGGTCTATCTCGATCCATTCCAGTCGGGCTTCAGGCCTAGGCACAGCACGGAAACGGCATTGGTCGCATTGGTTGATGATCTCTGGAGGGCTCGGGAAAGGGGCTGTTCCTCTGTCCTGGTCCTGTTAGATCTCTCAGCGGCTTTTGATACCATCGACAATGATATCATGCTGCACCGGTTGGAGGGGTTAGGGGTGGGGGGCACCGTGTTGCGGTGGTTCTCTTCCTTCCTCTCTGACCGGTCGCAGGTTGTGTTGACGGGCCAGAGGTCGACCCTGAGGCGTCTTGTATGTGGGGTGCCACAGGGGTCGGTCCTCTCGCCCCTTCTGTTCAACATTTATGTGAAGCTGCTGGGTGAGATCATCCGTGGTTTCGGGGTGAAGTACCATCAGTACGCTGATGACACTCAGCTGTACATCTCCACCCCGGACTACCCCAATGATGCCCTTGACATGATGTCCCGGTGTCTGGAGGCTGTACGGATCTGGATGGGGAGAAACAGGCTCAAACTCAACCCATCCAAGACCGAGTGGTTGTGGCTGCCGGTGTCCCGATATAGTCAGTTGGTGCCATCTCTGACTATTGGGGGCGAGTCGTTGGCCCCCACAGAGAGGGCTCGCAACTTGGGTGTCCTCCTGGATGCACGGCTGTCTTTAGAAGAACATGTGACGGCTGTGGCCAGGGGTGCTTTTTATCAGGTTCACCTGATTAGCCAGTTGCATCCTTTTCTGGATCGGGACTCCTTACACACGGTCACTCATGCCCTCATCACTTCCCGCCTGGACTACTGCAATGCTCTCTACATGGGGCTGCAATGCTCTCTACATGGGGCTCCCCTTGAAGAGCACCCGGAGACTCCAACTGGTCCAGAATGCGGCCGCGCGGGTGATTATGGGAGCGTCATGGCGCTCCCATGTAACACCTCTCCTGTGTGAGCTGCACTGGTGGTCCTCCGGGTGCGATTCAAGGTGTTGGTGACCACCTTTAGAGTGCTCCATGGCTTAGGGCCTGGATATTTACGGGACCACCTTCTGCCACTGAAAGCCTCCCACCAGCCAGTACGCTCCCACAGAGAGGGGCTCCTCCGGGTGCTGTCGGCCAAACAATGCCGACTGGCGGCCCCCAGGGGGAGAGCTTTCTCTGTGGGAGCACCTGCCCTCTGGAACGAGCTCCCCCCAGAGATACAGATGATTCCAGACTTACGTACTTTCCGTCGGGCCCTCAAAACCTTTTTATTTCATCGTTGGGCTGGCCTAATCTCTCCAATTGTATATTTTAATTTGGATTTTTAATGGGGGATTTTAACTGTTGGGCCAAAATGTTTAATTTATTTTTAAATTGTTTTTAAATTTTGTATTTGATGTTTTTTACTTCTGGCTGTTCACCGCCCTGAGTCCTTCGGGAGAAGGGCGGTATATAAATTTAAATATTAAATTGAATTAAATTAAATTCCCATCCCCCTTCCAGAGATTCCATCTGATTTATTAAAATCTTATGTTGAACTATTTAATTTTCTTTGGTTGTATGCCAGTCAGAAGTCCCATCTGATGTTTATTCATCAGCTACAGTGTATAGATACTACCCTGGATATCATTAAAATTTGCCATTTTTTTTCCAGACAAAAAATCAGCAGAATTTTAACATACAGGTCTGCTCAAAACTCTACATGGTGCAAAAATGTAGGGTACCCAGGGGAGCTACAATATCACTACAACTGAAGTCTCTTCCATTTCATTCTATTTAGGCTTAGATTCTGCTGATTTTCATCTTCTGTCACTTCTGGTATGATGAGCCAACTTATATGAATTATTCAAGACAGTCTTCTCTATTTCCTTGCCCAATCCAACTGCTTAACCGGAAGGCGTTTGTTGACACTTTTTCACCAAAGAACAAACAGCCTCTGCTATTAAGGGATTTTTGTAATCTCAATGGCCCTGACTTTTTCTTCATTTTTCTTTTTGTATTGAGATGTATAATTCTCCGTGATATAGATGATAAAGCTATAAACTTATATGAGCAAAAAAGGGGATATTGTATTTTGATCCTTCTACCACCATTAATGTCACATGTGATCTATCTCAATCTATACCACATTGCTCAGTTTGTATCTGGGTGTTTTATCCTTGGGGTGGACAAGCTTCTGCCTTAGTGTATTCTTGGGTTTGAAGTGTGCACCTATGTTCTGTTGGCTGAAGATCCTCTTGAGTTTTCCGATATTCCTGCAAGGTATGGAAGAGAACAATAAACAAAGCAACGTTGTCATTCCCTACATTGCAGGAATAGCAGAAAAGCTCAGGAGGATGTTCAGCCAACACAACATACACTGAAAACTTCATACATAAGTTATAATCATGCTATTAAATAGAAGTAAACAATTTTATAGACAACAGGTAATAATTTATCAAGTAACTTTTAAGAAATAAATTTATTTCTTACGACACAGAAAACTATAAACAACTAAGCTCTTTATAATGTGAAACTTAAATAGATTCATTAAGTGACTTGTACATTCTGAGTTCCCCAAAGTGGGAATTTTGTTTTCTGCTGCCTGCGTTAGGCCACAATAATGGAAATGTGACAATTAAGAGGGTTCCTCAGCCTAAATGGTCCATCCTTAAATCCTTGAGATAACTCAAGGATTCTGCTCTTGACTTGGCCCTCCACCTTCCTTTTCAAGGGTTCCTTTTTTGTATTTGCTATTTTCAGAAAATTGGGTTGTCATCAACTGTTAGTAACAGAGGGTATAACATACTGCTTGGCAATGCCTAAAGCCAAATGGAAGGAGACATCTCTTTTCAATTCAGAATAATTGGTTATCCTCTCTGTTGGGCCCTTTGGACAGTTGAAAGTAAAAAGCCATTTCTTGTTGGTTTACCTTGTAGGTCCTGGGACTATGGCTTCTTCTCATCCTATCACTGCCAGCACCCCTGAAGGAAGCAGCTATGGAGCTATAGGTATAGTAAGTCTTCAGTCTCAGAGATGTTTGCTATGTCTGCATCCTGTATTTAGCTAGTAAAAATAGTGCATTTACGTCTATGAGCTGTTGCTTGAAGTTGAGGGCAAACTTGTCATTTTCAGTTTTGTTTCTCATCTTTTCTGCTGTTTTTGTTTTAGTCCATTTCTGTATTCATTTCTTTCCAAATATGTTCTTCTTCTCACATACACATATTTTTATACTCTTTGTCTAATGTGGAGGGAGTCAGCTTTTCACAGCTGGAAAGATTGTTGTTAATCTCAGAATCATGTAAAATGGGAAGAGCCATGGTACATGCTGTGTATGGCAGAGTCAAGATTTTCAGCAGTAGTAGCTCTGATGATGTTACCCAGTTTGTAGGTAATAAAATGTCTCCATGAACACAGCCAAGCTCAGAGAACACCACAGACCCAACAGTTCTATCATCTATCTATTTGACTGGCTATCTGGCTGTCTATTTTATCTATCATCTATCTATCTCTACTGATAGACTGAAAGAGAGAGAGAGAGAGAGAGAGAGAGAGAGAGAGAGACATAGAGGCAGAAACAGAGTAGCGATAGAGATATACTGCAGCTGCCAAAAAAGTAGATGCAGTCCTAGATTGCATCAACAGAGAAATAGTATCAAGATCATGTGAAGTATCATGCAGAATATTAATACCAGTATATACTGCACTGTTAAGACCATCCTTGGAATACTACATCCAGGTCTGGTCACCATGATACAAAAAAGATGTTGAGGCTCTAGAAAGTCAGAGAAGAGCAATATATGATGAACATTTGCAGGAACTGAGTATGTCTTGCCTAACAAAGAGAAGGACCAAGGATGACATGATAGCAGTCTTCTAATATTTGAGAGGCTGTCACAAAGAAAAAGGGAGTCAAGCTATTCTCCAAACCAGGGATGGAGCAGAAAATGGAGACATAGGCAGAATTCATACCCATGTAAGAAGCAGAAATGAAGATAGAAGTGAAAATTATGAAGATATGATCTGACAGGGGCACTAAAAACATTGAAGAGACTTGATGATCCTTGCCTGCTTGCATTTGTTGTTGTTTGGCAGTATAAAAAAACCCAATATTCATTGTTCAAGCCTTAGGAGAAAGACTTTCAACATTACTATAATGTTGTGTACATGACTCACATAAAAATAAACAAAACAACCAACTTTTGTACCACAATTTTCATTTTCAGATGAATCAAGCTCCAGTGGAGGTCAAGAATTATCAACTCTAGATCGTAGGCCTCCTTGTGGCAGTGATACAGACAGCTCAGTGGAAGAGGAGAGTGATTTTGACACTATGCCTGAAATTGAAAGCAACAAGAATGTAATCCGCACTAAGGTATCTCTTGCAAATGGCTTTTGCATTTTTATAGGAATTTTTTTTAATGTATCCTTTCTCTACCAAGGAAATTTGCCCAGAAATTAACACACTTTTATAATTTTATATCACAATATTCTGCAAAGATTTGTTGATAGAAAGCTTTTTAGTTATAAATGTCTGGCCTCCAAAGAAGGTTTAATTAATCAGGTTCTCATTTGTTATTTATAATTAGCATTGAATAGTATTGCTTATTTTATTTCATGGTATTTGTCATTTTTATTAGATTTTTTAATCCCACCTTTATTATTCTATAAGTAACTCAAGGCAGCTAATATATCTAATACTTCTTCATCCTTCTATCTAAGTCAGGGGTGTAAAACTCAAGGCCTGGGGGCTGGATCCAGCCCATGGGGTGCTTATATCTGGCCCGTGGGACTGCCCTGGAAACATCGAAGGACCGGCATGCAGTGCCTCAGCCTGGCCCTCCCAAGCTCCATTTCCGGTGGCAGCATGCTGGAACAGGTCATCGCAGCCGAAAATGGAGCTCGGGAGGGCCACCTGTGCCCCTCCCAAGATCTGTTTTTGCTGGCAGAGTACTGCAGGAGGCAGTCACAGTGCAAAACAGAGCTCAGGAGGGCTGCCTGCGTGGAGGAGGAGGTAAGCGCAGCTGGATACCCCCTCTGGGAAGCGGGGTTGGGCTGGGCTGTGGGGTCCTAGTGCCCTGGGATCTTGAGGGCCAGGCTAGGGCTCTGGACATCCTATGATGCCATCCAGGGATCCTCTGTATGGCGTGGCCTAAGTGGGACGGTGAGGCTCCTCTGGAGGACAAGGGTTTGATGCTCTCCCTGGTCTTGCCTTGCTCCACTGAAGACAATGGATCCCCCAGCCCTGCCTGGGCCACCACAGGTACCTTTGACATGATTGACATCTAGCTGACCATGCCCACCACCATCAAACACAATCCTGATTTGGCCCTCAGCGAAATTGAGTTTGCCTGATCTAAGTCATCTATCCAGCTTTCCTCTCTAAGGCAGGATTAGAACTCACAGTCCACTGGTTTTTAGGCCAGCACCTTAACCAGTACACCAAATTGGCCCTGTATTTTCACATTTTATTGTTAATTGGTCCCAAAATCTAGTTTTACAGTGTTGTAACCTAAATAAATACATCATAACTATAGATTTAGGATATAGCCTATTAGTTCAGGCAGTTGTATTTTTTTGCAAACAGTAGTGGATTAGGTGGATTAATGCTGTTTTGAGTGTAAATAATAAATCTCTCTCTCTCTTTCTCTCTCTCTCCCTCCCTCCCTCTCTTTCTCTCTTCTTCCCATCCTTCCAGCATCATGTTTGTCAAGCAGATTTTAGCCCAACATGATGGTTGTGATTGTGAATCACTCTCTGTTTAATCACAAACTGTGTGATTCAATCCTTTCTGTCAAAATGTTTACTGTCAAGAACTGGAGTGAAATAAATCTTTTATTAACTTACATTGTGCACAGTTTTTGAATATGGTTCAGGTCACACTGGTAAGACAATATGTTAAAATTCAGGAAATTGTACTCAGATATTTTACTGTAAGGGAATAAATTTGGATTCATGTGCTTGCCCTGATAGCTTGAAATGACAGTCCTGAGCTGAAAAGCTAGATTGTATTTTAATCCTTTTAATCTTTTTAAAGGACTCTGAAGATCTTGTCCTCTTTCTTTTTAGATGTTCCTTTATCTGTCAGACCTATCCAGAAAGGATCGGAGAATTGTCAGCAAAAAGTATAAAATTTATTTCTGGTAAGTTACTAACAAGTTAACAGAATTCATTTTTTTAAACTGAACTCATCTTTCTCTCTCCTTTTCATAAATTAAAAAGAATCCTTACAGGAGATTTTCTTTGTGAAATAAGAGTATAACATCAGCCTCATACTGGTTAAATATGGGATTCCCAGGGCAAAATTTCAGAAATTTGCACTGATTCACCTAGAAGAGAAGTAGGTTTCATTGTTTCTGGGGTGAGTGCCCAGAATGGGCAGACTTTATACTGAGGTAACAGGGACCTGAGCTTTAGAGGCAATGACCACAGCACTTTGCATAGTAACCAGAAATCTAGTGGCAGCTAATGCAACACCTCAATATGAATGTTAGCCCTTTAGGCCTGGTCAGGAGTGATTGGAACACTATTTTATTGATTTAGGCCAATGTTTCTTAAATTGTAGCCCAAGGACCCCTGAGCATCCCACAAGACATCTCGGAGATCCATGAAATCAAATCATTTGCTAGATATTGTTAGCAAAAATTGAAAAAGTGACAATTTTCATCATTTTTTTTAATTGTTAAAAAGTAGGATTTCTACATGAAAAATATTTCAGTATTTTATGGGTTTCATATTGTTATTTTTACACAATGTACAAGGCATCCATTGTAATTTTTAATATGGTAAATATCAAGAAATATAACCCATTCAAAAAAACCTCTTTTGGGGTCCTCCATCATTTTTAAAAGTGGGAAGAACTCCTGAGAGCAAAAAGATTCAGAAACGCTGATGTAGACTATAGCAGGGGTCTCCAACCTTGGCAACTTGAAGACTTGTGGACTTCAACTCCTAGAATTCAACTCTGGGAGTTGAAGTCCACAAGTCTTCAAGTTGCCAAGGTTGGAGACCCCTGGACTATAGTAACAGAGTCTTCAGTCCCTGACAAGATTTTCTCTTCGTTACCTTCTTCCTTACTTTTCATACCCCAGAGAATTAACACAGAGACACCCTGGATTTCTAATGTTTTCATCATTTCCTAGCCTTAAAAACATGTTTTGCTAACTGATTACTGCACAGTTTTTCCAAGGTTGTTTCTGTGGCTCTCAGTATGTGCTACTCTGCTGAATTGATCCAAGCAGATGAGTGCATTTTGAATAGTCCAAATAGTTTTTAGAAGTAGATCCAAATAAAATATGTTTTTCCAGTCTAGTCTCCAAATGCAGAAAATCCCTGTTTGTTTCCTATTCAAATGCTAATGAGGTCTGACCCTGCTTAGTTTTTTGAGAATCATTGTAATTAACAGTAGTAGGAGTAATCATTATTATTGTCCTTGCTTCTGATACTTATATATACATACAGGCATATATTTCACATAAGCATTTATTTGGGGCAGTTTGACTTCAGCTGGAATTTTAACTTTAAGTTAACAGCTTTAGAAATGTGGGTGTTTTTTTAAAACCATGATTTGTGTTTTTATGTATCTATCTTTTTCTCTACCCTTTTCCTATTGCTGAGGGGGCTCATCTTAAATTCTGGATCACCTTGTCATTTATAGTCATGTTAACTTTATGTTTGGTCTAAGTAATTAATTTTTGCTTTATTTACTCTAATGAGACCATTTATTAAAGTTAAATGGAAACACACACATTAATTTAAATTCGATGCTTTGTATTCTGTAGGAACATCATCACAATTGCTGTTTTCTATGCCTTACCTGTGGTCCAGTTGGTGATCACATACCAAACGGTGAGTTCCTGTGGCTTTTCAACACAAATTAAGCCTCCAGGCTAATATATTTTCCTACTTTTTACTTCCCAGCCCTATTTGCTTTGCAAACTGTTTTTAGGTTCAGTTCCAGTTATTTACTTTTTAGCTTTTATAGTGGTGCCATGTACTGTTGAGAGCAGTCATCTCATTCTTAGATAAAGTGCACTAAAAGGTGATAACAAACAGCAGGCACATTTCATCCAAGCCTGCATGTGAATGCTTATTACCTCAAGAGCATTTTATTTTAGTCTGTTTATTTTAGTGATTAGTAAAATCTGTGTTTTATTTGACCTCTTACAGAATAGAATAGAATGAATAGAATAGAATAGAATAGAATAGAATAGAATAGAATAGAATAGAACAGAACAGAACAGAACAGAACAGAACAGAACAGAACAGAACAGAACAGAACAGAATTCTTTATTGGCCAAGTGTGATTGGACACACAAGGAATTTGTCTTTGGTGCATATGCTCTCAGTGAACATAAAAAGACAAGATACACTCATCAAGAATCACAGGGCACAACACCCAGGGACAGTCATACGGTACAATAAGCAATCAAATCATACTAGGAAACAATCAATACAAATATAAATCGCAAGGATACAAGCAACAAAGTTACAGTCATGCAGTCACAAGTGGGAGGAGATGGGCGACCGGAACAATGAGAAGACCAATAACAATAGTAATGCAGCCTAATGTGAATAGTTTGACAATGTTGAGGGAATTATTTGTTTAGCAGAATGATGGAGTTTGGGAAAAAATTGTTCTTGTATCTAGTTGTCTTGGTGTGCAGTGCTCTATAGCGTCGCTTTGAGGGTAGGAGTTGAAATAATTTATGTCCAGGATGCAAGGGGTCTGTAAATATTTTCACAGCCCTCTTTTTGATTTGTGCAGTATACAGGTCCTCAATGGAAGGCAGGTTGGTAGCAATTGTTTTTTTTACAGAAATGAAGTATCAAAACAAAATGAGTTGAAAGCTGCAATATTACTGATTGTCAAATCTTCAATGCTCCTTTCTCCTTTATTAATCTGGGTTTAACGTAAAAGACACTCAACCAAGTTAAACAACCATCATCAAATTTCTTGGTAACCAATTTCTGCTTGGTCCCTAACACGCAAGAAAATCCTAGCAGAGGGCCCTATTATGGAGAGTTTTTGCTTCTTACTTATTGTTACCGGGGTTGAAAGTATGGCAGGGAGTTAGACTAGAAGATTGTATGGTTCCTTCCAGCCCTATGATTCTAGAAGAGGCTGATTATACCCTACTTGTGGTAGAATCTGATTTTGAGTTGAGGGGAGGAGAGAAATGGCTGAGTAGCCATGAGTCCCTTGTGAGGAGGAAGAGACTGAAGGGTGACCCTCTCTAAAACTTCACAGTATTTAGTGGTTATACAGTAGATGCTTTAGTCTGGCAAGATCCCTATCTATCGGCAAGCAACAATAAACATATCACTCTGATCAGCTCATCCTGGTTGTCATTCCTGGTTGTTTGCACCTGATCCATGCCTTCCATATGATCTTCTTGCTAGGGCCACTGGAACTGGAAAATATCCACAACTTGATGTGTAATGCTTGGCTTCCTCCCACTCTGACTTCCAATTTCTCCCAGCAAATTCCTTCTACTTCTGCTTGCTTTAGTATTCAAGCTTTCTAATTGAAGTCCAATAGAGACATAAAAGGAGGGAGGAGAGGGGAAAGAAACCAACTATGCATCTCCTTGTCTTGATGGTAAGGACACAAAGTAGTAGAGAGCTTTGTGGCTCCAAATGAATATTTCCTATATATAGATAATAGGAAGAGAAATGATATTTCTGTTCCTTCATGAAAAAATAGAATGTATGTGCATAGGAAATGGAAATGCATTGTTGTACTGGAAGAGGGAAAAAAACCCAAGATGGAACAGAAATAACACTGGTCAACAAAGATTTTGCTTCCTGAACCCTTTTGGGTGTATTTTACAGATTTCTGGCTGCTAATTGTGAAAATAATCTGTAATTTTATCTATCATATACCATTCTACAGAAATCTTCTGTTTTTACACAATGGCAATGTACACCCTTCAGTACCTGTTGGCTATGCTGCACTCATGAAAGAAACATACCAAACCATGGAACCAGTGGTGGGTTTCTACCAGTTCGCCCCAGTTCGGGCGAACCAGTAGTGGTGGCGGTGGGAGGCTCTACCCACCGCCCGGACATCATCACAGATGCTCTGCGCATGCAGAGAAGGTTCTGCGGATGTGCAGAAGTGCTGCATGCGAGTGAAGCAACCGCATACACGGTTACAGTTCTGAACCGGTAGCGAAGGTAAGTGGAACCCATTACTGCATGGAACTGTTGTTGAAGTACATCCACTACACCAAATACAACTGGAATATTTGTGAAGATCTAAAAGTAGTGGCTCTGCTGCTTGGAATGAAACTATTGCTTGTTTTTCTTCTCTTGGCTGTTCATTGCAAGGGGGGTGGTTTCTACTTACCTTTACTACCGGTTCAAAGCAGGAGCACATGCGTGTATGCGCAGATCAAATGTGATGTCAGGGTGGGTGGGCAGAGCCTCCCACCATTTTTACTACTGGTTCTCAAGAACCGGACAGAACCGGGAGCAACCGCCCACTGGTTCATTGTCTTAGCTGAGATGTGCAATGAATACAAGTAAAACTTTATGCCGGGTTGTTTTTTTTTCTCCTTCCACTTTTTAGGTGGTGAATGTAACTGGAAATCAGGACATCTGTTATTACAACTTCCTTTGTGCTCATCCGCTGGGAGTCCTGAGGTGTGCATGAGGATCATTCCCAATTTGTGGCTTGGGTTTTAATTTGAGTTTCTTTTTGTGTAATTGGGAAATGGGGATGGACATTTTCTGAGGGGTAAGTGGTTTGCAATGAATATAATTTTTTTGCATGAAGTTTAATGTTCATAGACCTGTAGAATATAAGGATTGGAATGCAGCTCTAGTCCAGCTCTCTGCTCAGTCCTGAATTCATTATTACAGCAATATTAATTGCAGATTAATAATATCATTTAATAAAAACAGAATAAAATCCCGTAAAAGGAATGCTAACAAAATCAAAAATCAAGTACCAAGAATCAAGAACCTCTGACTTTACTATTTTTAACTTGAATTGAAGGAATTTGACACACATGAGTAAAGGCAAATTACATGTGTAGTTAGTGGGTGGGGGGAAAATTTCCAGGTCTGGTAGCAGTCATAGATGGCAAACGTAGTCCTGGATTCCATTCCCCAAAGGTACCCCTGATAGTAATATTTTTGGGGAAATACTGGAAATTGGAATAGAGGACAACTATATTTCTTCCCCCAGTTCTTGATTATGAAAAAGACTTCAGATGGTTGCACCTGGGTTTGCATGTCTGGGGTCTGAGGTGACAGATTATTTCATTTTCCTTACTTTTCCTCACAGTCAAACAAAGCCAGTATTATCACTGCTGGCTTCACAGTCTTGCAAAAGACAGCTTTGCACATGGGATTAGGATGACCCTTGGAAATAAACAGAAAAAAAATACTATTTTACGTAGTTGCATTCCTTTACAATTATTTTATATGCTCAGTTCCAGAGACAAATATATTATATGGCTTTTTTGCTTTTCTGCAGTGCTTTCAACAACATCCTGAGCAACATTGGCCACATGCTGCTGGGTGTCCTTTTCCTGTTGATTGTGTTGTGCAGAGACCTTCTCCATCGGCGTTCCTTGGAAATGAAAGACACCTGTGCAATGGTATACTCCCTACTTTGTTGCTGGGTAAAGGTGGCATCGTGGACACTGGTATAAAGTGCCTCTGTCTTTCTGGTTCTTATAATGCCAGTGAAGCCAAGGATTTTGCTAAAGGAAAGGACCCTTTCTGTTATCTTTCCTTCATAGAGCTATGCCTTTGGGCAGACTCCAATCTCATGATTATTTTACAAAACTTTTGTTTAAGAATCAAGCAATTGAATTTAAAAGACCTGGCATTTGTGTTGGGAAAGGTGTTTAATTTTCCACTCAGAGCATCTTGCTCAAAATTATTTTCCCTAAGTTCTTTTCTCTCAGTGAGAGGAGATCTCTGAATGGCTTTCTCTGCACTTCACTTGCCTTCAAATTGTTCAGTCCCCTAGAAAGTTTGTGTGGGGAAAAGGCTGAACATGAGAGCAACTAGTGAGAATTTTGGGGAAGCCAAGACTGAGAGTTGCAAAGAAACCCCAGAGAAGAAAGAGAGGCTGAATATGGGCAAGGAGGGGGTAACTACAGAGAGGTAGGAGGGAGGGGGAGCATGGGAGGGCAGGTGGTAAGCAAGACTGCAAGAAGTACAGTGATCACATTTTCTTAGAAAATATAAATGACAAACCTGAAACTGTAGCAAATCTGAAAGAGGTTCTTAAGGATAAAAAACTTGTTTAGATTCGTAATTTTGCTTTACAAAGGGCAAAATGAAGAAAATCTGTACAAAAACGCATATTTGAATAAAAATATCTACAAATATCTATATTTTCACATGGAAGTAAAAGACCACATCAAGTGGTACCATTTGTATGGTAAAGTGTGGTCCACCTTCTTCAATTAGTTATTTGTTAATAATTTTAGCTGCTGTTGATTGGGTTTTAATTGTTTTATCTATTCATTTAATTAATTGTTTTACCTGTTCTGAATGAAAAAACTGAAAGATAAGTTATAATTATGATTATAATATAGTGCTTGGTTCTTCTTCTGTCTTCTCTTACCTTCAAGGAATATGGGATCCCTAAACATTTTGGCCTCTTCTATGCCATGGGTGTCGCTTTAATGATGGAAGGTGTCCTCAGTGCTTGCTACCACGTCTGTCCAAACTACACTAATTTCCAGTTTGGTAAGTGGAGGGCTTTTTCCAGTCAAGACCTGTCAAAGCTTTCTGGCCTTTTGAACAGGTTGGGTTTAGTGGCCTCTCAAGATTTTAGAAAAAGTAAAGCAAAACAGGAGGTGTCAGTTTCTAACATTTCATCACTGTGTTAAGTTTGCACGCTATAAACCTGAAAAAACAGCTTTTTTGTTTTTTTCTGAAAACTAGTATTATATGAGATGTTCAGTTGACATAACAATGTTGAATAAGTGCCTTCATTCACAGAACAGACTGTAACACAAACAAACCCTCTCCATTTTAGATTTATATATTGTGCAAACACAGCTTATGTATGTAATTTTCTTCTGGAGGAGGGAAAGTACAGGTAATCCTCAATTTACAACTATTATAATGGAATTCTGTCATAAATCATGGTGGTCATAAGTCAAGGCACCCATGTGACCAAACCTGATTTTTATAGTATTCTTTAAGCAAGTATCTCAGTCATTAAGTAAATGTGTCAGTAAGTGAACACTGTGGTTATTAAGTGAACCAGTGGATTCCTATGGATGCTTTTTGCCAGAAACCGACCAAAAAGGCCAAAAAAGGGCAAACAATTGTTGTAAGTCATAAATGCTGCAACTGGCAATAAAGGTGAGCTGGTTGCTAAGCACCCAAATGCAGTCATATGACATGTGTATGTGTTGTGTGTGCACATGCGTACAGCCATCAGAACTCCAGAAATAGGCCATAAGTAATTTTTGGTGGGTCTGGTTGTTAAGTGAGGACTACTTGTACTTTAAAATTGCTGTCTGCCCTCTTGATTTTAACAGACTAATTGAGTAAGATACATAAAATTGTGCTGTTACCAATTCTAAAAAACAATTATAAATATACAAGAACAAAATGTGTTTTTATATAATATCTGGTTTTCTACTGCAACTAAGAGGTTCCTCTGCTGGCTGTTGGTTTGAAAAATTAGTTCCCCATACCTTTGGTCATTAGTTCCCATGGTCTTTATGCTACAATCAAAAGGGCTTAGAAGTCTTGCTTTGAAATTAACATTGCGATCGGGAGAATGGGTTTTATTTTATTATCCGGCCTCATACTAGCAATCTCAGCTTTCTACAACAACAGTTCTTTTAATGATTATTATTATTAGTTAGTAGTTGGTCTAGAATGATAGTTATCTCTTTAATGTTAACAGAAGTAATCACGATAAGAACTGTTTTCTTTTCTTTTCTTTTGGCAGACACCTCTTTCATGTATATGATTGCAGGATTGTGTATGCTAAAACTATATCAGACTCGCCACCCTGACATCAACGCCAGTGCTTACTCAGCCTATGCATCCTTTGCAGTGGTTATTTGCCTTGCTGTACTTGGAGTGGTAGGATTGTGTCTTATTGCGCTATTGTATATAGAGTCATGGGCAAGTAAGGCAGAACTTCTGAAAAAAATAACTTCTGTGGACTCTCGTGAACTTAAACTTCCAGTGATACCAAATAGTAAAAAACAGCAGCTATAGATCAGTGGTGAAATCCAAAATTTTTCCCTACCGGCTTGGTGGGTGTGGCTTGGTGGTCATGTGACTGAGTGGGTGTGCGTGGCCAACTCAATGTCACCCCCACCCAGTCACATAAACCCCCCCCAGCCACACCTGCCCAGGTTTTGTGGCTCCTGGTGTTTTCTGTGGGAAATGGGTCATGTGACTGGGTGGGAGTGGGCAACTTGATTGGTCTCACCCTTAGGAAATTTCTTAGTCCAACTCACAATAAAATAGCTTAATAAAATAGCACTGTTCCAATATTTAGAATAGAATAGAATAGAATAGAATAGAATAGAATAGAATAGAATAGAATAGAATAGAATAGAATAGAATAACAGAGTTGGAAAGGACCTCGGAGGTCTTCTAGTCCCACCCCCTGCTTAGGCAGGAATCCCTACACCACTTCAGACAAATGATTATCCAATCTCTTCTTAAAAACTTCCAGTGTTGGAGCATTTACAACTTCTGGAGGCAAGTTGTTCCACTGATTAATTGTTCTGTCAGGAAATTTGAGGGGCTCCTACAAAAATGAGGGAGTCAATCTATTTTCCAAAGCACCAAAAGGCACAACAAGAAACAATGGATGGAAACTAACCAAAGAGAGAAGCAACCTAGGACTAAGGAGAAATTTCCTAAGGGTGAGACCAATCAACCAATGCAATAGCTTGCCTTCAGAAGTTGTGGGTGCTCCATCACTAGAGGCTTTCAAAAAATGTGAGGGAAGTACAACTCATTGCCTTAATAAAATAATCAAAAGTTGCATCTATATTTAGTTTGCATTTAGATTTTTGGAAATGCAATTTGAGTATGATTACATGAAAATATACATCAGACAATTATCTATTCCCATCCCTATTCTACAGCTGCATTATTAAATTACTATTATATTGGTATGTCTTTCCAATCCTTTCTGATCACCAAACTTCGTTTAAGTTGGAAAAAGTTCACTATAAAGTCTTTATTTTTTTTTTATTTGAAAGCCAGTATACAGTACTTGTGTCTGATATTGGGATAACTATTTATTTATTCCTTCCAAGGTTTTTGGGAAAAATGTGTGGTTTTGGGTCCTCTTCTCCATCATCCATGTTGTGGCCTCTCTTGGTCTTAGCACCCAGATTTACTACATGGGTCGTTTTAAGATAGGTAAGTTTTACTTGGAAGTAAATTTAATTAAAATCCAGTTATTTAAGGATTTTAGCCCAAACACTGTTGAATAGCAGGTACAGTAGTTTTATATTTTGGACAGTCTGCTGCAAAAGCAATATACTTAGCAGAGTATAAATTTTGTAAGACATTAGAGATTTGCCAAATTGATTAACATAATCATCTGTGGATATATGTTGGTATATATATATATGTGTGTGTGTATATATGTATGTGTGTGTGTATATATACACACACACACAGTAGTAACAAACAAACACACAAACCGGTAGTAAAGGTAAGTACAACCCACCCCTTGTGTGTACAAGGGGTGGGTTGTACTTACCTTTACTACCGGTTTGCAATGGGGCCGCGTGCGCAGTTGGTGCATGCATTTCCTTCACAATGGCTATCACATCAGTTAATGATTCCCATTGCTTCACGAAAGCTTTTAAACTGATCTCTTGACCATGATTTGGTGAGTATGTCAACTGCTATCTCCCCTGTGGGTTAATACTTGTGCCCATCCTGGAATGCATCTTGCACTTGATGGTACTTGGTATCATTGCGCTTTGTACATGGAATCAAAAATGCATTTTTTGTTGTCCTCAACTATAATTCAACTTATCTATCTCAAAGTCCAATATTTGTTTGGGTAGCCAAGTTATTTTTTGGCAAAGTAGTGCTGTAGATATACAAATATATTGAGATAAAATGTTACAGATGCAGATACATAATTCTGTGATTGAGATAACAACTATAAACTGCTTTTTGCTAATCCATCTTTCCACATAGTAAAACAAGTTTTTGGATGGATTTTTCTATCATTTATAACTCCATGTGAGCTGCTAGTCTGGAATTATTGTCCATATGTAATGTTAATTTTCAATCTGCAATTCTCCTTAAGTATCTTTCTACTATCTTGACTCCATCCAGTCTTCCTTTGTTGATGCTTATACTTTCCGGCATAGTCTCCCTATTACTGTTGTAGTTTCTGGTATAGTGACTATTTAGTAGCTAACTATTAAAACCCTGGAGGTCCATTCTGAAGAGAAAGTGAGCCGAGTAAGTAGCTGAAGTACAGAAGTCAGAGTCAGAAGTGAATAAGGAAACAGATTAAAGCCTTGAGAATATATGTCTAACCAATAGAAAGCATTTACATAGAGACATGCAAAGTAAGTCTTTTTGACAGGAAAAGAAAAACGGAATTCCTAACTACCTCTGCATCTACTACCTGTAATTATTAATAGGTTATAAATTCAGAAAGCCAATGCATTCAAACAGATGGGATATGAGAATGAGCTTTACTCTTTCTTACTGTTGTTGTTTTTCTCCGATGGATTACATTTGTTTCTTAATCTTGGCAACTTTAAGATGCCAATTCTCCTGCCAGCCAGGCTGAGAAATAGAACAAAGAATCCATGTTAACATTTTTATGCATTACCTAATACTGATCCATTAAAGGATTGCATATGTATTTATTTGTTTTGTGTACTGAAAGCAACAGTTACTTTTCAGCAGGTAGTGCTTTTCACAGGGAGCATAGAACTTGTTATTATGTATGTATGTACATTTTATTTATTTATTTATTTGTTCAACTTGTATGCCGCCTTTCTCTGAAGACTCAAGGTGGTTTACAATGCATTTTGGTTGGCAAGCATTTGAGGACACCTCCTAGCTGCCTTACACTCCCTTCCTGTGTTAATATATTCTTCTCACAAGCATTTCCCCCCGCTTTTCTTTTCTGCTTCACTTGGAACCAGATGTCTCTGATCCAGGTAACTAGCATTTGGGGTTAAGCCTTCCCCCTTGGACTAAGCAAAAAAGGACTTTGGCAGCAAGACTAAGAACCATACTCATTTTTCTGGATTTTTCTGGAAAAGTCAATAGCTTCAATCCCCAATGCCTTCTGAATAGATATTGTAAAACAAACCAGATGGCATAACTACTCTATTATTTCTCAAGAATGCTGGTTGTTGGAGATGGTATAAATGGGCACCTTTCAGCAAATTTACTGGCGGATATGTTTTTATAAAATGCTTCCATAGGGCCTGATTTTAAAAAGCATCCTACCAAAAAAAATTGTAGGGAAGCTGCGTCATATAGAATGATGGTATCTTTAGTTAACCATTGAAAAGACTTGAAGGTCAAAGTTGCTTCCTGGCAGGGACTTGGAGCATGGCATAGTGAAGGCACCACCAGCTGACACAACCATCTATTCAGAGACTTGGATAATGGTAGCAATGATTCTTAGAGGAAAAGATAGCTTTCAGATGCACATGTTCTTAGTTCATGAAACTTTTAAGTACAGTATTAAAGCAAATATCTGTTTGCATTCAAAAATGTTATTTCCATTCTCCCTGTCTTGGTCAAGATTCTAGCAGCTTTGTTTTGATAAAACTGTAGTTTCCCACTGCGTGGATTGTGATACAATATCCGATATTCCATGTTATCTACAGTATGTCCCAGAAGAGTCAACATTTATGTATCAGCCATAGCTGGTAGAAAGTAGTTCATGTCTCAGAATGTGTCTTCAAGAGATAAGTCGCATTCAAATTATTGCTCTACTATAGTAGAAATGAGCAATTTACAGGAAGCAGTAGAATTAACTTTCTTTTTGTATTTCTTCAGCCTCAGAGAATGTAAAAGACCAGGCTGATAGTATGATAATTTTAGGTCGGATTGAAATGTTACTTAGAAGTACCCTACTTCTAAATTTAGATGATTAAGGGGTGAAATGAGTAAATAAATTCTTGCAAAGGTTTGCCATGTAGCAAACAAATTGGGAAAAACTATATTTCTTGAAAGTTGGTATTTTTGCTGCTAATTTTTAGCTATATATTCTGGAAGTGCTCTGGAAGCACTCTGGAAGGACTGTTAGGCCTATAGCCTGTCATTACCAATCTATAATTGAGATTACAATAATCTACAAAAATCCTTTCTTAATAACCTCAAAATTTCCTAGTTTACAGCTGCCTAATAATAGTATAAAAAGTCATATTTTTATCAGTAGTGTTAAAATAACTGGTAGTCAAGGGTTTGTCCTTTGTCCTTTGTCCTTTTCTGAAAATCAAACATTTTCCAAGAGATTCCAATCCACTTTGTGCCAACTCTTGCTTCTCAGACCTGGGTTATATATTTGCTTCAACATGATCTCAGTCAAATGCTGATTGCCATATTTTAATTCCCTTTGTTGTTTTCTGCCATAGACCTTGGGGTTTTTCGACGTATAGCTATAGTATTGTACACAGATTATATACAACAATGCAGCCGACCCATGTACATGGTAAGTACATCCTCAGTCCCTTGAATCTATAGTTTAAATAAACACAATGGTCTTATTTGCCACTGCAATAGTAATCTATTTTCTAGGAATATATTGTCTTCTGTAGACAAACTACAGATGAATTCCACTTGGAATTCTTTTTCCTGGTCTCGTATGAGGATGTGCCTACTCAGAACTACCATCTAGAACTTTCTGTGCTTGACAAGATTCTTAGTGGGAGACCCACTCTCCCCTATCCACAGATAGTCCTCAAAATCTGACCATTCATTCAGAGACCATTTGAAGTTCAGCCACTGAACAAATGGTACTTACACCCAGTCCCTGAAGTTATGATCACTGCAGTTACCCCCACATCACATGATATATGAGTGTGTCGCAGATGTTCACACTTACGACCTCAAAGGTACTTCACTTCCTCCACCCACCTCTCTCCCCCACCTCTGCTCTTTTGGCCTCCCTACACAGTGGCACTCCTCAGCTAGGGTGGTGGCACTGAGGTTGATGTAGAAGCCTGGTGGCTTCAGCAGTCAATCCTGGGCCTCTCAACCCAAGTTCCACTGCCACCAGGGAGTGTTGCCTGGCCCATGCCACATCCGGCCATCCAGTGCCATAGCACCAAGGTTCAGGTGCTCTCACCACCCTCCATTCCACTTAACCTGCTGGCCTGCTCCCTAGCACACCACTGGTCATGCCAGCCTACCAGCCATGTCACCCTATGCTCTGCTTGTCCTGCCAGTCTTGCTGTTTCCAACTGACCTTTGCCATCTTCCTCCTGCTGCTGACAAAGTATGCCCAGCCAGGATCTATGTGAGGCAGCTGCTGACCATACATTCATGAGAATGGCCCACACTATTTGAAGAATGATAGACCCTATTTGGAGAACGCCACATGAAGCCTTGGGAAGAAGGCTTGACAGTAATTGCCTAGCATAGGGCCAAACTGGGTGTTCCCGTCAGCAGTGAAAGGAAGACTGAAGGTCAGTTAAAAAGATACATTACTCCGTTCTCCTTGAATAATTATTATGTAATTAAATTACCAAATGGTAGATTTTTGGTTTAACATATCCTAACAGAGATAGTAACTTCCCCTTAAATGTTTTGAAGCAAAGACCGGGAAAACATTTCTCAGATATCTTTTAATCTGGATTCAGGATTGGAGTCATATGGAATAGAGAGCTCCTTATGATTTTTTATAAGTTTTTGTAGCTTAATTCCTGCATCCAGATAACCAAACTACTCTGGATGATGAAGGGTGATCTGTGTTTGCATGGTATACATAGAATGCAAGTTGAAATTTCTAAGTGATCAAACATGCTCTAAAAGCTTATAATGATGCTAAAGCAAATGCAAATGTATATCAGATATGCAACTTCACATTACAAGTATTAGCATTAGCATTAGATCCTCCCATGCTATGCAGCCTATTGGGCAGCAAGGCCGCTCCAGCATTTTTAGTCTTGGGTGAGTGCTTCAACAACTTCCTGTGTGATGTTTAGAGTCTTTAAGTCTTCCATGAACATTCTTCACCATGTATTTTAAGAGTGTCCTTTTGGTTGTTTGGCATGGATGAGGGGGTAGAGAGTGTCCATCTCATTGCCATCTTGGAGATTTGATCGTTCTCCATGTGGAGAAAATGATCTTCAAGCTGCAGTCTTCTGCATGCGACAATGTTATGTAATTTGCAGGAGAAAATATTACTTCATTAGTAATATGATCAAAATAGTGAATCTTTAGGATTCAGTGAAGGCATCTTTGTTGAAAGACGTCAAGTCTTTCTGATACTTGCTTAATACTTGCTGATGCCTTCCAAATCCTGCTGGCATAAATGGCTGTCAGGATCACTATAGAGATGAGCAAATGGAGTTTAAGTTTTAGTGATATAGATGACAAGGGCCAGATTTTATTCATCTTCTGGAAAACAGCTGTTGCTTTTCCAGTGCAGCATTTGATGTCTATCTCTGCATCACCATTTCAGGCGATTACACGACCCAAATAGTTAAAACTTCCTACTTCCTCAAGTCACTGTGATCCAAATGTGATTCCCCGTATCTGTGCGGTAGAACTCACATACATGTTCTTCGATTTCTTGGCACTTATGCTGAGGCCAATTTTGTCTGCATCTTTATCTAAGGCAGTCATCACTTGTAGTTTCGTCTTGTCTTCCTCATGTAGGACAATATGGCTATCCTCACCCTTGAGCTTTCTATCAAAGTCTCCATGGATTGGCCTTGGTGAGAGACGGCCGCCCTGGAAACTTTTGGGGTCGAATGATATGCACCTCCTTAGCCACTGTCGTGAGAGGACAGTGGAGCTTGGCGGCCTGACCATGGACTGGAATTTTCCCTATGTCTGTAACATCAGCGGTCCCCCACCCTTGGACTGTTTCCCCTGATGACTATATGTATTCAGTGTCGGAACTCCTCGCCCTGCGAGATTCTCCCCTCTCGCAGGTTTGGCCCCCCACATTATCGAGGGCCTATCTCGATGACGGACTTTGGAGTCCGGAGAGATGGCATGGAGCAAGGAAGAATTTATGGGGCTTTTTAGGGAAATTTTTTAAGATTTTAAGGGGTTCTGGGGGGGGGTTGTAATTATTCTTTTAAAGATACTGGGAAGACGACTATGGCGGATGGGGGGGAAATCCACCAGGGTCAGAACCGTGCCCGACACAGGGTAACGATCCGGGGGGCACCAGACGAGGGATTGGGAAAGGGATGGGGGACGATACCTATGAGGGCTGTACCATCGGCACAGTAGATGGGAGGGGCAGATATAGCGGGAGCAGGGGACCACATCAGGTGTTGGGGGCTCGCACTCGCTGTCTGAGAGCAATTGCTTGCCCCGGTCCCCAAGGCTTTGCTCGGATACTAGGTGGCTTAGATACTCAGGAGCTGGGCCTTCGGCTGATGCTGTACAATGCCAGGTCCATGGTCAATAAGGCCCCCCTCATTCACGATCTTATACAAGAGGGAGGAGCGGACCTGGCGGGTATTACGGAGACCTGGTTGGGCCCGGAGGGTGGCGTCCCTCTGGTTGAAATGTGCCCACCAGGCTTCAGAGCATTCCATCAGCCGAGGGCCCAGGGGAGGGGCGGGGGGTGGCGGTTATTATTAACGAGGATCTGGGTCCGAGGGAGACCACTGTGCCTCAGATAGCCGGATGTGAATCCCTCCTAATGAGGTGGGGCCGTGGGGTTCAGATGGGCTTGTTGCTTACGTACCTGGCTCCCTGCCACGTGGCAACAGCCCTACCTGAGCTACTCGATGTGATAGCCACAGTGGCAGTAGATACACCCACGCTTTTAGTCATGGGTGATTTCAACTTGCCATCCGTTGGTGAAACGTCTGAGGTGGCTCAGGAGTTCATGGCTTCCATGACGGCCATGGACCTGACCCAGTTAGTTCATGGCCCTACTCACAGGGGAGGTCACACTCTAGACTTGATTTTTGTCTCTGGCCAGTGGTTGAGTGGTCTTGTTATAGGGGATATAGACATGGAACCCTTGTCATGGACTGATCACTCACTCCTTCGCCTAGATCTTCGAACCACGATCCCTCGCCGCAGGGAGGCGGATCCAATTAGATGGATCCGCCCCAGGCGCCTGATGGATCCTGATAGGTTCCAGACGGAGCTTGGGCCATTTCCTGAGGATCTAGCACATGACTCGGCCGAGGACCTGGTAGCCGCCTGGGATCGGGCGGCTGGTGGGGCCTTGGACCGAGTCGTGCCTTTGCGGCCTCTGACCCGATGCCGATCCCGTGTGGCTCCTTGGTTTACTGAGGAGCTGAGGGAAATGAAGCGCCGGAAAAGACGCCTGGAGAGCGGTTGGAGGGCCAGTCTCGCTGAATCTGATCGAACACAGGTAAGGTCACACATTAAGGCCTACCTAGTGGCAATAAAGACGGCAAAGTCTAACTACTTTTCCACCTCTATTGCATCATCAGGGAATCGTCTGGCCGCCCTGTTTAGGGTGACCTGCTCCCTGCTCCATCTGGGAGTGCGGGAGGATCCCTTAGAAGGCAGGGTGAAGGATTTCGGACAATACCTGTATGACAAAATCGCTCAGATCCGGGGGGATTTGGACTCTGACTGGGTAGATCAGGGCAGGGTGACGAGGAATAGTCTTGAGAATGTTATCTGGGAGGAGTTTGATGCTGTGACTCCCGATGATGTGGACAGGATTTTGGGGAGACTTAGTGCGGCCACATGTTTACTGGACCCGTGTCCCTCCTGGTTGGTATTGGCTTCCCGGGAGGTTACACGAGGCTGGCTCCAGGGTGTCATTAATGCTTCGTTGAGTGAGGGTCACTTCCCCGCTGCCCTGAAAGAGGTGGTGGTGAGGCCTCTCCTCAAGAAGCCGTCCCTGGATCCGGCAATATTGGTTAACTATCGTCCTGTCTCCAACCTTCGCTTCATTGCGAAGGTTGTTGTGTGGTCGCGCAACAATTTCCGCAATTCCTGGAGGAAACATCCTATCTAGATCCGTTCCAGTCGGGTTTCAGGTCTGGGCACAGCACGGAAACGGCATTGGTCGCGTTGGTGGATGATCTCTGGTGGGCTCGGGACAGGGGTTATTCCTCTGTTCTGGTCCTATTAGATCTCTCAGCGGCTTTTGATACCATCGACCATGGTATCATGCTGCACCGGCTGGAAGAGTTGGGGGTGGGAGGCACTGTGTTGCGGTGGTTCTCCTCCTTTCTCTCCGACCGGTCACAGTTTGTGTTGGCAGGGGGGCAGAGGTCGACCTCAAGGCCTCTCATCTGTGGAGTGCCGCAGGGATCGCTCCTCTCGCCCCTTCTGTTCAACATTTATGTGAAGCCGCTGGGCGAGATCATCCGTGGCTTTGGGGTGAGATACCACCAGTACGCTGATGACACCCAGCTGTACATCCCCACCCCAGGCCACCCCAACGATGCCCTTGAAGTGATGTCCCAGTGCCTGGAGGCTGTGCAGATCTGGATGGGGAGGAACAGGCTCAAGCTCAACCCTTCCAAGACTGAGTGGCTGTGGCTCCCGGCATCCCAATATAGTCAGTTGACTCCATCACTGACTATTGGGGGTGAGTCTTTGGCCCCCACTGAAAGGGCTCGCAATCTGGGAGTCCTCCTGGATAGGCAGCTGTCTTTGGAGGAACATCTGACGGCTGTTACCAGGGGGACCTTTTATCAGGTTCGCCTGATTCGCCAGTTGCGGCCCTTTCTCGATCGGGATTCCTTGTGCACAGTCACTCACGCCCTCGTCACCTCTCGCCTTGACTACTGCAATGCTCTCTGAAGAGCACCCAGAGGCTCCAGCTGGTCCAGAATGCAGCAGCACGGGTAGTGATGGGAGCAACATGGCGCTCCCATGTAACACCGCTCCTGCGTGAGCTGCACTGGCTCCCGGTGGTCCTCCGGGTGCCCTTCAAGGTGTTGGTTATCACCTTTAAAGCGCTCCATGGCATAGGGCCTAGCTATCTGCGAGACCGCCTGCTGCTACCGACGACCTCCCATCGACCCGTGCGCTCCCACAGAGAGGGCCTCCTCAAGGTGCCATCAGCCAAACAATGTAGGCTGGTGGCCCCCAGGGGGAGGGTCTTCTCTGTGGGGGCTCCCACCCTCTGGAATCAGTTGCCCCCGGAGATAAGGAGAATCCATGACCTCAATGCCTTCCGTCGTTCCCTGAAAACCCATCTTTTTCAGCAAGCCGGGTTGGCTTAAGAAGAAATTTTTAAATTCTTTTAATTAGTCTGTGATTTTTTAACTTTTGGGCCAAAATTTATATATATTTTTAAATGTTTTAATATTTGTATTCTATGTTTTTTATCTTGGCTGTACACCGCCCTGAGTCCTCAGGGAGAAGGGCGGTATATAAATTGGAAATTAAATTAAATTAAATTAAATTAAATTAAATTAAATTAAATTAAATTAAATTAAATTAAATTAAATTATTAAATTAAATTAAATAATTAAATTAAATTAAATATCATCTGCAAAATCCAGGTTGCCAAGATGGTCTTGGTCAGAATAATGAATGCCTTTCCCAATGTGGGATTTTCATTGCAGAACATAGTCGAGGACCACGAGGAAGAGGAGTGATGATAGAATACAGTCTTGTCTAAGTAGTAATTTTGAAAAAGTCCATATTCGGTCTTAATGCTTGATAGAAGGTATAAATCCGTAAAGATAGTAATGAAGACTTGATAAACCATATAAATGTAAAATCTGCCAGAGAGATTTTCGGTGGACATGTCAAATGCTTTCTTAAAATCAATAAAGTTGATGGCCAGTGGTTGTCAATATTCAGTGCACTGTTCTGTATTTCATAAGGTGAAGATTGCTCACAGCAGGACCTTCCACATCAAAATCCAACTTGTTCTTCTCTCAGACTTTGGTATAGGGCACCTTGCAGCTGCCTAAGGAGAACTATGCAAAAAGTCTTTTCAGGCACTGAGAGGAGCGTAATGCCCTGCCAGTTGGTGCATTCTTATTCTTGATCAGAACACAGGAGCTATTCCTTATTCCATTCAGTTCATTAGCAATGTAATAAAGAGTTTAGGAATCATTCTGATTTGTTGCTTCTTGCGCCTCAGTGCCTTTCTGTTCCAGCCATTCTTTCTTGTCTTCCCAGCAATTTCTCTTCACCATCTGGTTGAGCTCTATACATTTCTGGTTTGATTTTTTTATTTAATCCACATAATTTTAAGTATGCTATTAATTATTTCCTGTTGAAAGCATTGGGATAAAACAGAAAAATGTTGCTATAATTTGATTTCAATTGTTCATTTTTGGTTATTCTTTCTCTTCTCTAGGACAGAATGATTTTGCTTGTTGTTGGGAACCTGGTTAATTGGTCTTTGTAAGTAACAAATATATGCTTATATGTTTGTAGATTTATTTTGAACAATCAAGATACAAGTGTCTGTTGGAGAAGCTCTGTCTCTGAAATAGTGCTGCCTGCTATATTTAAAACATTTTTTCAAGTTGGACAAATTATCTGATATTTAACAATTTGTTCCCATTCCTTTTCCCCACCCTGAAAATTCCAGAATTCTTTGAACAAATTTATTTTTTATTTTTTTAAAACACATAAGCATACAAAAATCTTTTCAGAACGAGCCGTTGATCCGGTGATAAGTAGATACAATTACTAATTTCTCTTTAACAAAAGATTTTCCCGAATACCCGCTAATTACCACAAAAAAAAAGAAAAAAAGAAAAGAAAAAAATTCCTAACATATCATTTTACACAGATCAATTACCTTCTATTATTTCACCACAAATCTTAATTTTCAAATAACACAACTTAATTTCTTCTAACATTATTGACATAAATTCTATCTGAAAGAAAAAAAAATTCTTAAAACCCATTACACTAATCTTAAAATCCTTAATTCAGTATCATTTCAATTTTTTTTCCTTTTAACATGGATGGATATATCTTAAAGACATAAATCAACAAAATATTCATTCAGTATTTTAACTGTTAGCATTTATCGTCTTCATTTTACTATTTGTCTCAGCTTAACCCTTTTAGTCACGACATAATCATTTTATTATTAGTATCAATTCCAGCATGGTCATCTTTATTTCTAAAAGTTTATCCCAGTATATAATCTTCCTCTTAATCATCCTCTTTTGGCTGTTAATCACAGCATATACTTCTTAGGTTTTGCTGTTATTCTCAGTATAATCATCATACTTGTTGTCAATCCCAGCATAATTATTTATATCTTTACTGTTATTCCCAGTATAATCATCTTGTTTTGCTGTCAAACCCAGCATAATTTTATTTATATTTTACTGTTATACCCAGTATAATTCTCTGTTTTGCTGTCTATCCCAGCATAATCATCTTAGTTTGCTGCTTATCCCAGTATAATCACCCTTTTTTTAATTTTACCATCCATCAATACATTACTTGTTAATATTCAATCACATTGTCATTGTCAACTTTATAACAATGTAACATTGAGGCTTAGTTCTTACTCCAAATCCTTCTTTATATAAATTAGTAAATTACTTAATATATTCTATTCCTCTCATATTCTTACTTTTTTCTTTATTTCAGGTTTTACCATATTATATCAAATTCTTCTCATATTCATATTCATTTTTATTAATCTGTAAAAACCTCCTTTTTATTACTACTGTCCATCTATACATTGCTTTACTTTTGATCACATTGTTTCTATATTCTTTTTTCCAGCTGTGTATATCATTCCTCATTTCCTTGTCTGTAACATATATTCCATTTCAGTTTCAATGATCACAATTTAATTCTCCATAAATTTAGTTCTTTTTCTTACTTCTATTGCCAACAAATCACATCAATTTTCTTCTTTTCTTCCTGCACCTTTTAAGTTCTTTAGTTCCTGCGCCAATTAGTCCATCATAAGAGTTCCATCATATTTTCCCTTTTTTTTCAACAAAGTCAAATCATCTGCTGACAAAGAAAAAGCAGCTCTATCTCCAAAATCCCACTGTTATCTGAAGTATTCACAATGTTCGCAAACAAAAGCCAGTTACAATGTTTCTTTTTAGACCAGGTGTTCCTCTACAATCCACAATTTCCTTTTGTCATGCAAATTGCCATTTTGTTTCAATTATATAACATTCCAGCCCAATTCTCTCCTTCTTCTGTGTTTTAAAAGTAATAATTCTTCTTTATCTTCTGTTCTTTAAAAGTCTAATTCAAATTTTAAAGTTGTTCAATTTTGAACCAAGTCTCAATGTTTATTTTTCAAATTTAGTCTATTCAAATATCAATTTTCAGTCAGGTCTTTTTCTTTTCTTTTAAAAATTTCATCTTAAAATCTTCCATGCCCCTTAGCTCCACAGCTGCTAATTTAAGGCTAGGGGTCTTACAAATAAAAAACCATTACTCCAAACGTTGTTTCAAGCCTGGGTTGGTTGTCACTCACCCGGCTTCAAAAGGCTTTTCCGCTTTCCTCCTGCACATCACTTGCCCAGTTTGTCCCAGCTTCACGGAGAGCTCCCTCTGACCTCCGAGGAACTTGCCTGTTCCTCTGATAGTCTGAGGTGCCTCTCCTCCATCCCCATCCCTGCAGGATGGTTCTGGTCCGAAGACCCATCGATGGCGATTCGGCAGCCCGTGTTTTCACGGGGCTCATTAGAGCCCACTATTTTCCCGACTGTCTCACCGCGACGTCAAACCGAAGTCTCAAAATTTCAGAATTCTCAATGTGATTATTGCAGCATAGGAACCGGACTTCATTAGGGAATAACTTGGTAACTATTAGAATGCATACTAGTTTCTTCCTTTCCCCATTCCCTCTATAGTTCAGCCTTAAGTTTGATTTAGATTTCTGTGTCACTGCACACCCAGGGAATGTAGGTGTCTGTTGTTCAGAGACAGTTGCATTGTGATTGCATTTATACTTCTATGAATATTAATGTCCTGGCTAAGAGACACTCGAATAACAATGTGTCCTGCCTTTTGCCTGCCTCCCAACAAGAAATTAGTTAACCAACCAGTGTCTAGGGCACACACCTCCATGCAACACACATAGTTGAGATATGGAATCTACAACCTTCACCTTACCCATCAACTCCTTCATAGTGTAAGTATGTGTTGACAACTATGCACAGTTGTAGGCAAGTCCTAATCAAGCATAAAGGTGTTGCTATCTCCAGCAGGGACCAGGAACAGCATCTGCTTGAATAAGTCTAGTGACTCTGATTTAGGCTTGATTTAGACTTGCTTCTACAATGCCTGGAAGTCATGGTTAAAATCATTTGATTTCTGGAGCCATTTTTAATATATATTTATTATGTTTTATCAATGGGAATAAAATACAAAACAGAAAAAAATACATCCAACTGTAATACCAACAAAAAAAGAAAAAATGTGTACAAAAAAAGGAAAAAAAGAGAAAAAAATGACCCAAACATCCAACATTATATATATAAAAAAGCACCAAAAGCCCCCCCCCCCCCCCCCCCCGGCTGGATGTTGAAAAATAAAAAAATACCTAATAAATTCTCTCCTTATATAATGGGTCTGCAAATAGTTATAAATTTACAAATGAGAGCAAAGTGAAACATATGAAATCATCCTTATTTAACAAGAAAAAATATATTATGTTATATTATTATATAAACAAATATTTCAGATGAGGAGGACTCTAGGTAATAAGCGAATCGACCCAGCATCTAATATATATAAAAAGTGAAAGAAGATTACACTAGTCTTCAAATTCCTCTGTTAACCATCTGTTATTGTATTTAACACGAAGAAAGTCCATAGCTTCCAGTCTCTTATAAAGCTGCCTAGTCCATTATATCTAATCAAGGCAGTTAATTTTGCCATCTCTGCTAATTCAGTCAATTTTTAAAATCCATTCTTTAACAGTCAGCATCTCCTTTCCTTTCCAGCGAGTATAATCCTTGAGGCAGTCACCATGTAAAGAAATAGGGTCCCAAATTGTTTTTCGATTGATTTATCCATAATATCTAAAAGAAAAGCTTCAGGTTTTATTAATACTTGTTATCTTAAGTATTTTCTGCATTATCATTATAATGTTTATCCAGGATGTTTTCACATATTTGCAGGACCACCATGTATGATAAAATGTATCTGGATTTTGATTACATATCCATTACTTATTACAAGTCCCTCTATACATTTTTGTTAATCTATCTGGAATCAAATACTGATACATCATTTAAAAAAAAATCTTTCAAAATAAAATTCAAAGTAAATTTTACTCCATTAGTCCATACATTCTCCTGTTTATTTAGCATTATATTATACCCAAAAATGTTTGGCTATTTCACCATGCAGTCTTTTACATATTTGTCTTCCAGGTTCATCTTGAGTAACATTTTATATGTAGTTTAGCAATAAAGTGGTCATCGACAGAACATAAATTGAGATCCAATTTGATGAAAACAAAACGTTTTTATCAAGTTTAAATCTTTCAAAAATTCTGTAATTATTAAACCAGTCATAAACAAAACCTTTACTTACTAATTGTTATCTTGAAAACAAGAGAACATTTCTGGAGCCATTTTTAATTGAACTAGTGGATTTATGGCAAGAAATTTTGACAAATGGGTGATCTTTGTTTGGTTTTCAGGTAGGTCCAGATGCTTTACAACTATAATTAAAACAATTCATTAAAGCATAGTTATATTTTTCTGACTAGAAATTCATAGTTGTTCTAAACAAATTAATCTGGATCAGCTTTGCATGGTTTTGTACAACTGTCTTGGATTACATTGCCTTTATTCTTCTCTCTCAGTGCAATTTTTGGACTAGTATATCGGCCAAGGGATTTTGCTTCTTACATGCTTGGCATTTTTATCTGCAATCTTTTGCTATATCTTGCCTTCTATGTCATCATGAAGGTCAGTGGTTCTTACTACTTGTTAGTTAATGTTTTTTATTTTGCCAAACTTAGACTGCTTTGAAGGGGGAATTAGATTATTGTATGGTAGAATATATTTGCTCAGTGTGCATCTTTCAGATATGTCCTTCAAGAGTTGACTACAAGTTTTTAAGCCTTTGGATAAGAGACCTCAGTGAATATTATTAATTTATGATGAAGTTATTGTTAAGAGACAGAGACTACATATTTTGAATAATTAGAGTACGTATGATCTATTTAAACTTGGAAAAGCACAAATCAACTATTATATTAAGTTAAATACATTCCACAACCTCAAACTTAAAGGGGAAAACACAATTTATCAAAGTTTACAATTATTGTTAGGCTCCTTACATGGGAATACCAGGTGAAAAGAAGGAAGGCCCCATACTTCCAGTCAAAGATGATATTAGCTCCCTTCAAGGTATGAACTGCTGTTATTTTAGGATACCTGCACATTTTAGATTTCTAAGCAATGCTAAAAACATGGTAATATGGAAGAAATTCAGGCAGATTCCTCTTCCTTTCAACCAGACTGAGATTAGGCTGTCTTGAAAAGAAAGCTCTTCAAAGTTAGAGAAAACAAGACTGGCTTGAAGAGGAAAATGCTAGCTTTTCTTTTTAAAAAATTATTTCTCCCTTTTATGTGCATCTCATAGGAAATACCCATTCAAATATTATACTTTTTGTCTTTCCAGCTCCGCAGTTCAGAGAAGCTATTGCCTTTCCCCCTCTTTTGTATTGTGGCCACAGCTGTGGTTTGGGCTTCAGCTCTTTATTTCTTTTTCCAGAACCCCAGTAGCTGGGAGGTAGGTTCCTTCCTGTTTTCTTGCTCATATGGACAAAATTTCAGAATCAAAATTGGTTTGATTTAAAACTTTGGCTTCCTTCACTGTGACGTAATTTCTTATGCCAAGATCTATAGAAATTAATATAAAATTAGTGTGATCCTTTAACTTATTGTTGAGTCTAAGTCATATAGAAATACATTATTCCATTTTTCTCCTTCCCTTTTTTATAATATAAATACATTTCAAAAATTTATAAAGAACACATTTCTTGAAACCATTCTTTAACATCAAAAATGTAAATTTCTACCTATATAAGGACTATTCTATTTGCCTGAATTCCCAAGTTTGGTAAAGCCAGAGCACCTCATTAAAAAAGCAAAACTGTATTTTTGGTGTGTAATTCAGTTTCATCAATTACTTATAAAAACCTTTTTATTAATGTTGCTGAAGAAAATTATTTGACATTTTAGCATTTGAACATCATGGACATTATATAGTTGGTACTATCATTTTAATTATATTTGATATTTATTACATAGCTACTTATATTAAATGCCTTCTAAAATCTTAGAGCAGTTTACATAGGAAGCCTTAATAGATTCACTCATCCGTTTTGTCCTTTTCACCACTCGTTTCCTTCTTAGATTGGAGTAGTGAGTTTGCTTAATGTGTTTTTCATAGTTAGGTAGAGAAGAACATTTAATGACTGAGAGATAAGGCTAGATCAGACATAAGGTTACATTTTCTGTTGGGGAACATCTAGAATTCACTGATTTTATCATTTACTCCAGGAAACTCCAGCACAGTCTCGTGAAAAAAACCGACCATGTATCCTTCTGGGATTCTTTGATGATCATGATATCTGGCACTTCCTCTCAGCTGCTGCCTTGTTCTTTTCATTCTTGGTGAGATTTTTCTTAGTAACAAAATAACATCCTAAAGTAAATCATGTTAGGTATATTTCTAGCCCTATCGAACAGTATAACATTGTATAGTTTGGGGTATTTCCTTTCTTGCAATGAAAATGGTTTGTCATTCATAATGATAATAGATGCTAGTCCTAAATAAATCCTTGCTTATCAACCACTCCTTAAGTGACCATTTGAAATTCCAATGGTACTGAAAAGTGAGATTTACAACTGATCCTTGAAGTTGCAGTTGTTGCAGCATTCTTGCAGTCATGTGATCACAATTTGGGCACTTGGAAAACAGGACATATTTACAGTGGTTGCAGTATCCCACAGTCACATGGTCACCATTTGCAACCCTCATATCTGGCTTCCAAGAAGCAAATCAATGGGGAAGCAAGCAGGAGATTGCAAGTCACACTCAAAATATTGTGTTTAATGATCTGCTTGGAGGTCATTGACAAACTGCCATTGTAAGTCAAGTGCAATCACATGATTACATCATTTAGCAACAGGGTGCCCAATGGTTGTGCTACCTTCTTTGCTGGAATGTGCTTCACTCAATGGATCATGAGGGCATTTTATTTTAACTACTGTGTTTCCCTGAAAAATAAGAGCTAACAAGAAAATAAACCTGATTTTTAGCGTGCTCCTAATATAAACCTTACCCAAAAATAAGTCCCAGTTAAGGTCATCATCAGCGTGGTAGTGGGGTGTAGGTGGGTGTGGCCAGCACTGAAGGCAGCAGCGTGGGGGCCAATGATGTCCGGCAGAAACTGCAGCCCGCACAGCGCAGGTGAATTGATTACCTATCTAAGCAGCAGGCAAAGTCAGAGGTGGGGAGGCACATGATTCAGACATACCACACGGGCCGCAGGAAAGCTGTGTGCTGGTGGGACGGAGCGGGCAGGCAGCCACGGGAGGCTTGTCTTTGTGCGGTGGCACTGGCAGCAGATGAAGGCAGAGGCACGGGGGGGGGGGGGGGGGTGGAAGGCAGGCGATCCGGACCTACTGTGTGGGCTGTGATAAAGCCAAGTCAGTGAGCTGGAGTGGCCGAGCGGCTGTGGGAGGCTTGTCTTTGCATCTCTCAGCTTGCCTGCAGCTTGGGCACCAGGATTGTCTGCCTGTTGTGACCCAGGCCCAAGTAGGTAGTAATCGAAGCAAACAGGTTTTTTTTTTTTTTTTAATTTGATTTATATGCCGACCTTCTCCGGAGACTCAGGGCGGCTTACAATGCGCTAAGCAAACCAAAACAGACAGACTTTATTAGAACAGCTGATAATTAACTCATTCTCAGCGTAGTCCAAACTAAATTAAAACAAACTCTTCATAACACAAATTCTTCAGTCTAATCACCAACCTTGGTATAATTAGGCAAACTGCCAAAGGCTTCTCTTGGCAAAAGTTCAAAAGCAGAAGACGCTGACAAGAGATAAGTGCAGCAAGATATCAATGTTGTTTTCTGACAAAGAGCCCAAGAGCTGTTGCTGATTTTTTAAGCCTTATGGGACGGGTCAATCATCTCTTGGCCCTACTCCTGAGTCGTCCTCTTTGCTTTAGCTGCTCTTGCCTTCTGGCAGCTCTTCTCATATGTGCACTAGGAACAGGCTCCTCCTGTTCCTCTGCGTCTCTACTGTCAGCCTCTGGAGGCTCCAGAGTCCACACATCACTCCCCGATGGCCCTGGCCCCATCTCTGCCTCCGATGCAGAGCCCTCATCTGGACCTTCCCCAGACTCCAGGACTGGTCCATGTTCTTCCTCAGCCTCATCACTGTCTAACTCCACTGCCAGCTCTGCAGGCTGCTGTTGAACCACAACACTGCCTTCCCCCCGTATCTCTGCCTCCATCTGCTGCTGGTGCCACCACATGAAGACAAACCTCCCATGGTCCACGTGGTGTGTCTGGTTCACATTCCTTTCCCCCCCACCTGCGTCTTTGCCTCTGACTGCTCCTTGGACAGATAATCAACTCACCTGCTCTGCGTGGGTTGCACAACCCCTGAATGAGCTGACTAAGGGGCCAGTGGGCTTCAGCTACTGCCAAACACTGTTGACCCCTGCGTGCTCGCCACCTCTTGTGTGCATGCTAGGTGTGGGGCACCCAAATGGGCTGATCGCCCTGATACCATGTTTCCCCCAAAATAAGCCCTTTTGGGGCAAAAGAAAATAGTTAAGATTTGATCTTATTTTCAGGGAAACACGGTATATGTCCATTCAAGCTTAATCCAAGCTTAATGGGATCACTTAAGGGAACATCTTATCAGACGTATTCATATTAGGGTCAGAATCAAGTCCCAGTTATTTTTAAAATACACTGAGCCAGGTTTTACAAACTCAGAAGGGGTTAACTCTCCATTCTGACCTTGTCATAGAAACAAGTATTTAGAGCATTCTAAAGAAGTGAGTTTATAATTTTAAGAAAGGGCTGGTATTCCTTTTTTAATTATCTTTATTAAATTGGAAAGGGAAGAACCAATATTTTATGTGGTAGTACCTGGAACTGTTTTAAATAGTTAGATGTTACCCTTAAATGTGTTTTAGATAATTTTTGTGAATATTATGTATGTTGTGATGTTTTATTATTTGTTTGCACAGTGCTTAAGTATTAATTGTGGGCTAAATTAAAATACTACTACAACTGCTAGAAAAAAAAGATGTTTTGCTGGTGGGAAGATGGTTTTCTTTTAAAAAATAATTTGAATGAAAAAAACCCTCTGCAGACCTATCTTTTAAAAATAACTATTTGAGTCAGACATAGACAACTTCCTGTTATATTTCACTTAAACCCATGTTAAGAACGAAGGGCATGGGGAAATAACCCCCAACAAAAATTGTCAAAATAGAAAAAAAAATCTTATTACAAAACCTCAGTAGCTGGATTAACAGCTAGGACAGCTGAATACCCTAATCTGACGGAAATAGTTCATTTAGCTCTTGATAACATGTACCAGGATGGAAACAATTGCCCAAAGATGTATTCAAACTCCCCCATCCAAATAAGTCTCCAATACATAGTGTATTTATCCATTCAGCCTCTTTCTTGGGCCAGCATGGCTGTCTTGCTAAAAATGTGTCCCTTCCACTACTGTTAATTTTAGAAGCTAGAGGATGCTTCTGATGATTTGAAAAGATCCCATCTCTCTAGACAACACTTCTCACTCCTATTTAGCCAGCTTGCTTTTTGTTGTTGCTGTTGTTATTCTTGGCTTGGAGAAACTCCCACATGAGAAAATCTGAACACAATATAAATAATTTTCCCTTTTCACCAGTTGGACCAGATTGTATCTCAGATACAATCAGTATCAGTATAGAACTGAAGTAACATGGGTGTCCACCAGGGAAGGGAAAGGACAAAATATTATTGCACTTATCACATTAATTGCTATGACTGACTTGCTTGCATTAGACATCAGAATGCAAGTACTCTAATTTTATTTATTTATATATTAAATTTGGAGACCACCCATCTTCTTCACAGAGCACCTCTGGGCAGTGTACAATACAAAACATAAAGGTTATTATGGTATTTGCATTGTATCACTACACATGATTCTTGGCCCTATCAGTTTGCTGTACATAGTGACATCTTTTATTGCGAAGGTTGTTGAGAGTGTGGTGGTGCGACAGCTTCCCTAGTACCTGGATGAAGCTGTCTATTTAGATCTGCTCCAGTCCGGTTTCAGACCATGGTACAGCATGGAAACGGCATTGGTTGCGTTGGTGGATGATCTCTGGAGGGCTCAGGGTAAAGTTTATTCCTCTATCCTGGTCCTGTTAGATCTCTCACCGGCTTTTGATACCATTGACCATGGTATCATGTTGCGCCGGCTGGAGGGACTGGGAGTGGGGGGCACCGTCTTGCGATGGTTCTCCTCCTATCTCTCCGACCGGTCGCAATCTGTGTTGACAGGGGGGCAGCGGTTGACCCTGAGGTGCCTTGTTTGTGGGGTGTCACAAGGGTCGGTCCTCTCACCCCTCCTGTTCAACATTTATATGAAGCTGCTGGGCGAGATCATCCGTGGTTTTGGGGTGGAGTTCCATCAGTATGCTGATGATACTCAGCTGTACATCTCCACCCCAGACCATCCCAACGATGCCTTGGAAGTGATGTCCCAGTGCCTGGAGGCTGTGCGGGTCTGGATGGGGAGAAACAGGCTTCGACTCAACCCTTCCAAGACCGAGTGGCTGTGGCTGCCGGTGTCCCGGTATAGCCAGCTGGTGCCATCGCTGGTTATTGGGGGCGAATCATTGGCCCCCATGGAAAGGGCCCGCAACTTGGGTGTCCTCCTGGACGCATGGCTGTCTTTAGAAGAGCACATGATGGCCGTGGCCAGGGGGGCTTTTTATCAGGTTCGCCTGATACGGCAGTTGCGCCCCTTTCTGGATCGGGACTCCCTACGCACGGTCACTCAAACACTCGTCACCTCTCATCTGGACTATTGTAACATTCTCTACATGGGGCTCCCCTTGGGGTGCACCCGGAGGCTCCAACTGCTGCAGAATGCGGCCGCGCGGGGGATTATGGGAGCGACGGGGCGCTCCCATGTGACTCCTCTCCTGCGCGAGCTGCATTGGCTTCCGGTGGACTTCCGGGTGCATTTCAAGGTGTTGGTGATCACCTTTAAAGTGCTCCATGGCTTAGGGCCAGGGTACTTACGGGACCGCTTTCTGCCACCAATTGCCTCCCACTGGCCAGTTCGCTCCCACAGAGAAGGCCTCATCAGGGTGCCGTCGGCCAGACAATGTCGGCTGGTGACCCCCAGGGGGAGAGCCTTCTCTGTGGTGGCACCCACCCTCTAGAACAATCTACCCCCAGAGATACGAGTGATCCCAGACCTCCGGACTTTTCATCGGGCCCTTAAACCTATTTTTTTCAGTTTGCCGGACTGTCTTGATTTTAATCTATTTTAACTTTTGTGTATGAATGTTTTATATTTGGCTGTTCACCGCCCTGAGTCCAAAAGGAGAAGGGCAGTATAGAAATCTGAAAAAAATAAAATAAAATAAATAAATAAAATCTTACAGTATAGTATTTGTATCACAAATCCTGAAAGAAGGATTATGTGCAGTGGGAAAAGCAACTATTATTCCGATTTCTAGGAGTAACATGTCAGAACTATCCTGATTACAAAACCGATAAGACATTTCTGCTTATTCTTCCATTTTGTACCAAGAAAAAAACCATACAAATCTCTTGACATGCCTATGATACTTTCTTGCTCTAGGGCCTGCTGACCCTGGACGATGACTTGGATTCTGTGCCAAGGAACAAGATTCCTGTCTTTTGAGCTACAGGATAAGAACAGTGTTTCATGCTTCTCAGTGAAATTTGCTACGTGGAGCAGTCAGAATGGAGCACCAAGTACATATTGGAAAAAAACCTTATTGGAAACAATTCCCATATAGAAAAAAACTGCAAAAATCATGTCCTCAACATCAGCTGGATCAGATCTATAGTATAATAATGCATTATATTGAGACTAATCAAGCTGGGGTGTTTATAAGGCTCTCTGAGGCCATTCTTCACTTTCTTATAATGGGGTTTTATTCCCAGCATTGTAGTTTCTGAGTTTGTAATTTACCAAATGCACATAGAATCATTGCCCTTTTGGCTACAGTGGAACCTTGGTATTCAATTGCTTTGAAACTCATTGAATTTGGTATTCAATGCATTTTGACACATTTTTTGTCACAGTACTCATGTTCGTTTGGTACTTGATGCACAAGCTAGAACTTGTTGGGGTCAGTTGCTTTGTGACTCACTATATTATTCCTTATGGGAGAAATTTGTTTGGTACTCATTGTGTTTGGTACTCATCATGCCTCCCGGAACCAATTAACGATGAGTATGAAGGTTCCACTGTACTTCTGTTTTGTTGCTTGATTAGTCAGAATTACTTTATGCAATACTGAAATATGGCAGAGATCCTTATGTGAAACATTTTGCAACTGTTGCATTTACTACATAAAATGATAGTAACTCGTTCTTTTTGTACTGGAAGACACATTGGAGAATAACACCATCCCTTTTCTTCCTATAGTACACTTTAGACAATGTGAATAGTGCAACCCGCCTCCTTTTCTTTGTACAAAACAGACTTTCCTTGCTCAGCTGGAAGGTGCTTTTCCTCTCCATGAGACTGTCATATGCATTATATTATTTCTTTTAATTTATGTTTGTTCTCAGACAGGTAATCCAGATGCAGTATTACAATGCTACTTACTCTTGCTAGTCATCTATCACTATTGCTAGTAGTGACTTATTTTCTGATAATCTACAGTCTCTTATTTGCTGTTCATTTAAACTCGTGCAAAATAACTGTTAAGTGGGTAAAACAGAAAAGATCCAATTGTCTACCCTATTGCTTAATCCCAGAATTATATTCAGGGGATGCTGTGTAGATGTTTGTGCCATGCTTTGCTAAATATAAATTAAAGCATGTCTCAGTATTATCAACTTGAATTACTTAAAGATGTTTGTTAACCTTTAAGTATATTTGGACTTTCTCTTAATGATTGTTTGGCAGTTAATGACAGCCCAATTGTCTTATCAATTCACTTCGGTTAAAAAAAATACTAAACACTAGAATTCTGCATCTGCTTTTCTCTAGGTTAAACCTGCTGTATATTTAAAGGAAATCTAAGAACAAAGGAGACTTTTTTCCCCATCCAGAGGTCTTTTATGCATGCCTCGGTGGTGTTTTGCATCAGATTCCAAAAGGGTGCGAGAATGTGCAGGAGTCCTAATGTAGCACTTCAGCAAAAGAACCATATCTTTTCCAATGCATGCTTTGGGCCAGTGTGCTTTTCAAACTTGACAACTTTAAAATGCCTAAACTTCAACTCCCAGAATTCCTAGTTTGCATCTTAAAGTTGCCATGTTTGAAAAACACTGTTCTGGGTCTCTTTTTGGAATGAAGCCAAAGCATTACACAGTCTAAATACAATGTACTCCAAGTCACATTTTCTAAAAATGTAGCATCTCCAAATGTCTTTTCCTATCCCTAAACAACTTGCTGATGAATAGATCTGAAAACTACCAGCAAGCTACTGTCTTTGCATAGCAGTCAAAACAATGCTCTGAACCACTATTGACAACATTCTGTGTGGTGTCCAAGAATCAGTCTGGCTATTTTGAGGTTCTCGCTATGGCTGAGCAGGTGGACAAATGAAATTGGAACAAATTAATGGGAAACCACAGACAGAATTGCTGGACTTTTTAGTTGTTTACCTTCTTAAAAATTACAATCTTAAACTTTGGGTATTTAAATGTAAGATAATTGGTTTTGCTTTTTGTTTTTCCTGCAGAGGAAGAATTACAAAGCACAAGCAGAACACAAAATGATAGTGCACAAACTGTACATGTTTAAAAATAAAATACTATTTTGTTTATATCTATACAATGTTTACAATCAATATAATTTTACATTTAATAAAAATCTGAGAATTTTTTAAAAAAAATCAATGTTGCAGGTATTTACATACAAATGCATTCAACTTGTAAAAAGATGTTAAAATAAAAAAAACTATTTACAATAATAAACCTTCCGTACAAGTTTATCTTCAAGATCTTGAAAATTTCTGGGGGACCTTAAGTAGTAGATAGAATATTATAGAATGCACAACAACATACATTCTTAATTTGCTGAAAAGTGTAGCACAATCATCATACGTTTCTTAATTTCAAAACAAGAGCGAGTTTACACAAGTCTTCTATGTGCACAAGGAAACTGCCATGAAGGCCAGCAGCACAAGAAAGGTATGACTGTAGGATATAAACCTGTAGGCTATTGTGCTGTGTGACAGCAAGTTTTCTTTATCTGTTCCCATTAAAAGAACAAGGTGTGACAACCTATACCCAACATAAACCCTAAGGTATTATAAACATACATCCCATGTGATCTATAGCTTCCATTTTTTCAAATGATTCAGCCATTATTATGCCCTATAGCACCTTAGTAATAAAAGATCATGCATCCAAAAATTGACATCTAATGGATTTTATAACCTTCAGAAGTCCCCAATGCTTTATGAGCTTTTTTAGCATATGAGAAGCTTCAAATCACATCAGTGTCAATAAGACAATGTGATAAGATCACAGAATTTATGAGCATACAATGGGAAATTTGTATTGAAGTTAGAATCCTGAAATAGTTTAAGATAAATTAACAAAATATTAACATTTTAATAATTTCAAAATGTTAAAGGCATTCTTTAAAGATTTCTTTGTGCCATTTTTAACTGAAGGGCGCTATTACCTGAAATAAAAACAATAGGATTTGCAGAGTGCATGAAATCTCATTAAAGAGCTGATGCTCTTTTGCTAAACACAATCCCTGTTAATAATCAAAACTAAGGTAATTTATCTACAATAGAAATTTTATCACTGCAGGTAAAGAGCTCTATTGAAAATATATTTCCGCATGAAAATACACTTGAAAAATACTAGTAATAGTCTATACTGACATCTACCAAAAATTCTAACAAGAAATACTGATAAATGCTTAGAAAGTCACTATTGGTTTATATGACTACATAGTGAAAGTCTGAATACTTTTTTTAATCTATTGTCATAAAAATTGTTACACAAACCAAAATGCAGAATATCATATTCTTCAATCAAGGTTTCCTCTTTGCACAACTGTCTCAATGAAAGGGAATACAGGTTCTCCTATTAATTAAATACTCTGCCATTTACTTGCATTTTCTTTTCATTTGTGCATCAGACTCTTCCAATACATTTTCAGAAAAAAAAACATTTAATACTCAGAAATCATAAAAGCACACATTATTGCATAGAAAATTTCTTCAAGAAACTGATTTCCTCTGCTGGTCAATATATTTTTGTCCAATTCACTTTCAACTGTTTCATTCTCACTACTTGTTATGCATTTAAATTGGTTAAGAAGAGTACCTGGTTTTTTTCATCCTTGGAATATGGTTACAGGAATTTGTTTTCTGTAAACAGCAGCATAGCCAACTCATTAGAGGGAAGAAAAAGAAAGTAAAACTAAACTATCTGGCCCTATTTGTATGAACTCTTTGATCTGTTAGCATGTTCTGCAGAAACTCTAACCCAATGAATCGTGGAAATACAGGGGAATACTTTTAAGAGCAAACATCTCTGGCCACTCATTGTAGGAAGACTTTCTTTCTTCCTGCTATCAAAAACAAAGTCTCTGCCTCAAATTGGGCTGCAAATTGGGCTGCTTTGCAGGACCTTATAAAAAGAAACAGAAACAAAGAATTAGCAATTTATCAGAATAATACCTTAGACAATGATGTACTGATGCCATCATATTTTTGCCATCAACTGTGTGGAGAGACAAATAGAAACAATAGTGTTTTTAAAAAATCAAAGGGCTACACTAAAATTGTTTTGAGCCTGACAAAAATATTCCCTTCTTCCTTGACCCAGTGTTTTGAAATGCTAAATTGTGTGTGTGTGTGTGAGAGAGAGAGAGGGGGGGGGGGGGGAAGAGAGAGACTCTTGTTCATTCTCATCTTATACTATCAAGACCACCATTCCACTAAATATAATGTGATTCTTTTTGCCTCTCATCATAATTCCTCTGACTTGACAAAATTATGTATGTAATCAGTTTGCCTACAGATTTCTGTAACTCCTGTTCATTTTTATAGCCTCATATATCAACATTACTAATTTCTTATTATTAGAGGAAATTTAAAATAATAAATGTAAGAAAAGGGGGGAGGAAATCTCATAAGAGGGTTTTAAACAATAACAACAAAAACCCAACCCAATACCTGAGAAAGCACACGTTAATCAGTGGCAAAAAGAATGAATTCTATATTGAGTGGGAAGAAATTACATTAATATTTCTATTCCTGTTACTAGAAATCTTGAAAATGAAGCAATTATTTCCATATGGTTTCATAAAGGTCATCAGAAACTAAGTGTAGCATTAAATTGAAATTGAAGAATTTATAACAAAAAGATGTTTTTAAATGCAATCTAAATTTCCTCCATACATCTTGTGCAAAATGTTACTTTCCAAGGATTATAAATGCAATTCTTCAGTTTGTTTTCACAGAGATGGTAACAATAGAAGGGTGAAGAGTGTCACATTATCATAGGCTGCTGAAACAGGTTAAACTTTTAACACCTAGTTTGCACTTTAGCAATCTGAGTGTTTATGTGTAAGCCCAAGAATAACCTGCAAATGAAACCATTCCAGAGTGATTGTTATAAATCTTTACAAATAAATCCAAATTTATACAAGTATATATGCATTACACATATAAAAATGGGCATTCAAAAAAATTCACCCCTTCCCATTCTTTTCACACAGCTGAACTGCAGTCATGACCTAGAATATGGCTTATATTATGGGCAGGCCGATTTGATGATTGTTTCAAAGAGTCAGAACCAGATGTATTTGCTATTGAGAGCAGTGGCGAGATTGCTGATCCATCTGAAGGAAGAGCTGTAGCTATTTCCGGGAATAAAGAAGTCAAATTAAAATTGGACAAGTGTGATGAATTGGCCACATGCACTGGAGGCATATCTGTCAAAAGGGGAAAGCTTGGCTGAGCAAAACCAACTGGTCTGGGAGGTGACAAAATAGAACCAAATCGATTGTTTAAACCTCCACCATTTGGCTTCTCTGTACTTGGATTAGAAAACATTTGGTTAGAAAAATAAGGAATTGAAATATCATTAGACAGGGAGGGATGTGCAGGAGAATAGGGTGGATAGAAAGACGGCAATGTATTTTGAGGATCAACTGGAATCAAGGCTGCTGTTCGGGTAGCGTTGGGTTGAGTTACTGGTGGAATAAATGAAGTGTTGGCATTTACTGGGGGATTCATTCCACTTTCTGGAATAAAAGGAAATCCAAAATTTTGAGACAAAGTGTGCTGTTCAGCAGCTGTACTGTCATGAGAGACATGTGGCCCTTCAGGCATGAATCGTACAATGCTGCCCCTTTTTTCAAGGGTAGGCTGCTGTCGTCCAAGGATCATTCCTCCACCAGTGGATAAAGGGAGTTGGGGAAGAGAAGGTTCAAACACATTCCCATGTCTCTGATTTGCAGAACGATTCCTTTCAGACTGGCGAATTTTAGAGCCACTGTTATCCTGTAAAGGATGTCTTGATCGATCAGTGGCTGAAGAATTAGTTTGACGAATAGATGGAGGAACCTGGTCAGCATTCCCACGAGAGACTGGTGCATAGTGAAGAGGACGTGTGGCTCCATGTACATTGCTAGAAGCTGAGGCATTTATGTGACCTTTTGTTCCATGGCTCTCTGTTATTCTCATGGAATTAGATTTCTGGATTGAAATATTGGGACTTGAGTTACGGCCCTGAATATCTCCAGAAGAACTTGAGAAGGGAATAGTTAAAGCATTGTTCCTACCATTAATAGTACCAAGAGACATATCACAACTTTCTCTGTTCTGATCATCACCTTCCCTCCGAATATGAATACTTTCTCTTGCTGGTGCACAATTATAATCAACATTTGAGGAACTGGCACACTGTGGATTTCTCTGATGCTCTGAAATTGGTCTTTGGTTTCCATTAGCTTGATCTCCAAGATGAGGAATAAGTAAACTTTGCATGAATCCTTGGTGGCATGTATTCTCATTGTCTCTTCGGGGAGGGAGAGGATTTCCTGTTGAAATACTTTGAACTGGTTGATAAGACAACCTCTTTTGTCTGTCTATTGATGGTCCAGCATTTTGGGCAAGTCGAAAACTCTGTGTCTGCAGACCCCTGAGAGAGTTACTTATTTCATTACTTCTTGAAGATTGCACATCAAAATTACCTGTAGGCTGTTGATTAATGGCATTCACCTTGAATGTCTGACACTCAGAAAGCCTCTGAATGTCTGGTCCAAGTGGATGATCTACAGATACACGACTTTGTGTATTATGAATTACTAATTCTTTATTCCTAGATACATCGGCATAGTTTCTCATTTCAAGATGATCTGAAACTTTGAAGCTCTGCATGGATACTCCTAGCCTGTGTTCCGAATTAGATGAAGATTTCCCAATAAGTGCCTCTGCAGAGTAACTACTAACTCTATTTCTTTCTTGCCTATGAGGGAGACAGGAAACATCTGGTCTAGAGACAATACTAGGTTGAGACACTATCTGCTGCTCCAAAGCCCTAGAGGTCAAAATTCTATGCATCTGACTATGTCCCGAGACATGTTCAGAAGGAACTCCAGAACCTGGTTGTCTGCTGCCCACATCTGATGACTGCTGATGCAGAATGTCCTGACTTGGATGGCTCCGTGGGTGGCTATGAGTTCTACTCAAAGCAGAATTCTCACAATTCTTCTCAGGCTGGGAAGAAGGGTAGTGTTGCTGCAATTGTTGAATCTGGGAGTGATGGGGGTGTGATTGGCTACTCTTTGACCGTGATTGGTCACTTCCATGATGCTTCTGCTGTAAAGTAAGTGTGGTGGGCTGAGTGGCTTGAATGAGACTTCTCTTTTTCTGCAGCTGTGCCTCTTGATGCAATATTCTTTGCTGATGGGCAATATGGGTTTGAGAGTGTACAGAACTTTCTGCAGGAGAAATATAATGCTGAAGTTGATACAATTGATGCCTTTCTCTTAGCTGTCCAGCCTGCTGTTGCTGTGGTTTTATATATGGGTGATTAGCCTGAAGATGAGCCATACCCTGAGAGAGAGCATGTTGGATAGGCTGCAGATGTTGTCCTGCTTGATCAAGGATAGGTGGATGAGAATTACATTGAACTTCAGCTTGCCTCGAAGTAGGTGACACAAAATTGCTGGCTTGAAATAACCTGCTGTGGCCATTGGAATGTCCTTGACTACTCACTGATACTGCAAGATTAGATGAATTGGGGGGGATCTGATTCACACGGATTTGATTTTGACTGTCAATATCATCAGCTGTTTGATTCAACAGAGCCATGTCTTCAAGCTGTAGAGGTGCTGTCTGGCAATGTTTCTGCCTCTTTGATGTAGAAAGCATGTGATCATCTTGAACAGAACGCTTGGCTGATTCTTTGCGGCTTTGTCTTTGCTGCTTTAAATGTGGTTCACATATCTGTGGACCTTGCATCGTGGTAGTCTGAAGAGCAGATAACTGTTCTGAAGGATACTCTGCCATCAACCTTGGAGAATGTCCTGGAGACTGAGTCATATATGAATTAGCAGGGACAGATGGAGTCCCAGATACAGACACAGTTGTTTGATCTGAAGATGATGATACACCTGAGCAGCTTACTGGAGGATGTATGATGCATGTTGGATGTATTAGATTATTCACACTCAAGCTGGAGGTGCTTGAGGGTTGTGGAGTTGGAATCTGCAAAGCTGTATCAGCCATTTCCAGTCTAACAGAACAACTTTTCTCTGCAGACAACTCAATGTTTATTTGCATTGAATTCTGGGTACTGAAATTGTTTGGCCCCATTTCCATTTGATTAGTGTTTTTAACTGGATGGGCTTTGAATGGTTGGTCTCTTCCTAGAGATGCTACTTTACTATCCTTGGAAATAGAGGTTCCTGACACTGTTCCTGTATTTTTTGCAAGAGTCTCCTGGTCAAAAATTGCTCTTGCAGCCAGTGCTACAATATCTGTTTGCTCTGAAAATGTGCAGGTGCTATGTGTGTTCACCAAAGTGCTGTTGGAAACATTTTCCCTACATGTATCTGGCAACATGGATGCAACAGAAAAGCCACAACTGCTACCTGAACTAGTCGACATGGGGGAGTCTACTTGCCTATTAGCAGTGATAGCTTCCTGGTCGGACGTGCAAGAATTAGATCGTGTGAGGTTTTCTTCTTCAGCATTTATCAGCAAGAGTTCTTCTTGTTTCCTTTCCAAATGATCATTTGAGCCAATATTTGATTTTGTGCTTTGGGTACAAAAACTGGGGTGCTCTACTTGGACTGAAAAGGATTTTTGTACATCTCCTACTTTATTAAACTCTGAGAACATTTTGGTTAGACCTTGTTCTTCCAATAAATCTGAGGCCTGCATTACGATGGAACAATTTTGTTCCATCCTGCAGATCTCTGAGACCTCTGTTCTGGGAACATTCTCTGTATTCGTTTCTCTATTTGTCTGAGAAATTTGAGAAATTGTCACTGGAGAATCTGAAGAAGAGGGTAGTAAAGGACTGGTGGATATACATTTGGATAGTTCTGATAACTTAGAATTTGCTGTTGAGTTGGTTTGAGATTTACATATCTGAAGAGGTGGAGAAGCACTGTCTGTGGAAATCGCAGGAACTACCTCAAATTGACCTAATAACGATGATTCAAGGGACAATGATCTAGGTACTCCAGCTGCATTCAGATCAGGTGTCAGAGTAGATTCCATGTTCTGCTCAGCTCTCAGTCTATCTTTGGGATGAGGATCAGAAGCATGTATATCATTTGGTGATATTGTACAATTTGCCTGTGGTACAGCTAAGCACTGCAAAACAACAGGCATATTTTCAAGCAATATGTCACTTCCTGAATGTTCAGATGCAGTTGTCACATTTCTATCAATTTTTTTGCATTCTTTGTTAGGATCTACTTGACATGCAAGGTTGTTGCTGGCTACTGAAGTTTTCTTAGTACCTGAATTTTTATTAGACCATTTTGAACCCAAACCAGCAGCTTTGGGAGGAGAAATGTCTAGTGAAGATGAATTACAGGTTAATCTAGAACTCTCAGCAGCTGAAGAGGAAGGTGTTGTCACTGTTAGCAAACCAGGAGATATTGGTGTGGTTTGGCTACTAACGATTTTGGGGTTGGTAGACGGATTGCCAGACACTTGTTGACAGCTTTGGCCAGCCATCTGTGATATGCTTTGATTGAGGTTAGCTAAAGCACCAAATGCATTGAGAGCAATGTTGGTATTTGGATCTTCACTGGTGGTAGGCTGAATAATTTGCATAGGGGCTTGATCTGAATCTCCAGAACAGGATTTCATAGGCTTTAATGCAAACAACTGTCCATTTAAAGAAATGGTCTGTGGAAGCTTTTGGTTAGACATTGAAACAGAAAATGTTTGTGTCAGGCAAGAAGATGCTGAAGAAGAGGGCCTTGGTAAAATATGAACAAGATGTTTCCCACCAAACATATGAGAGCCAGAGGCACTTTGTATAAGATTGCCAGCATTTGTTCCATTCACAGGCATTTTAACAACTGATGGTGTTGAGAAAAAAGAGAGGGGATTTGGATTAGCAGTTTGTATTATTACAATCTGTTGGCTAACGGTCTGATTTGGGAGTTCAGCTCTCAGCACTGGAGGACAGGAATTAGCATTAGGAGGCTGGAGAATTACAATGTTCTGATTAATAGGTGATGTATTGATAGGAGAGGTCATTGGCTGAGATACTTGAATCACTTGCATGGCTGGATTCACGGGAAGGAGACTGCTTGCCATTGGCGCTCTAGTTTGTGTTTTACTAATTAGTGGCTGAATAGGTAAAGATGGATGGGAAGGCAAGGTAACAACCAATTGGTCAACTGGATGTTCTTCTGGAATTAGAGGGTTATTTAAACCAGCACCATTGGCCAGAATCCTGTTTGGAGTGGAAGCTATAATACTAGCACCATTAATTGGCTCATTTAAAAGGGCTGTCATTATGTTGGATGGAGTATGATTTAGAGGCTGAACAGTGCTTCCAGCTAGCTGCAATGTAGTCCAAGTGGTTTGGGTATTTCCAGCTGAAGTGGTTCTCATAAGATTACCAATGCTTTTTGACTCTGGAATGCCAACACCTGAAGAACTGGGGAAAGGCCATTTCTCTACAGTAGTAGCAGGCACTATATTCAATTCTGTTACAGCCTTTGGGGCTTCTCCTTCTGGAGTTCTACCATCTAGGCTTTTGAAGACCTTTTCTGTGGATGCCTTTCCACCAATAGATGCAACACAGGCTGGGTCAGCTGCAGAAGTTACACAGCTTCCTAGAGAGCCACTTCTTGAACCCACTTCTGTTGGTATATTTGCTTGTTGACAATGAAGCACATCTATACTAACACTGGAAGAAAGGCTGGGGCTTAGTACACTTGTTTTCTCGATCAGCTTTAAACTCCCTTGTTTATTTTTAGATTTGGAGATGTCATTCTCATCTTGTGATGAAATCTGTTTTCCACTCTGCAGTCTTACTAGCTGCGAGGTATTCACAGAACTGGGAGCACAAGTACAGATAGACGTGCCTTGCTTGTTCTCAGAGGTAGATTGCTCAAGAGTTTTTTTGTCTGTATTTGGTAGGCCTGATACTAATGATGAAACTGAAGTTTGAATACCTGATTTGATTGCTGTTGAATAAATACTTGAAATGGTTGCAGGAGTGTTGCAAGTCCTCTGGACAGGAACAACATTAGCTGTCTGTTTCTGTAAATTATGTCCTATATTAAAAGTTATTCCTTGGACAGATGCCCCCTGGTTACTTCCACCAAATTGGCTGCCATTGGAATATACAACAATATTTTTTTGCAGTTGATCATTGGGGATAACAACAGAAATATTTGTATTTTTCAGATTTTCTTTCTTCTTTTGTATCTGATCATTCGGAATTACAATAGAAACGTTTGAATTTTTAAGATTTCCTTTCCAATGGATGGTAGGATCATCATAAAGGCAAATGTCATTAGCTTTCAACAATGCTATGTAGCGCCCATTTTCTTTCTGGAGTTCATCCAATTGCTTCCGGAGTTTTTTTATTTCTTCAGCTGCAGAGAAAATTGTAAGAAGTTAAGTGCTAATTAGAAAAAAGCTGAGAAAAAATTTACTTGATTAAGTGGTTGATGTTACTTGGCTGAGCCTGTCCCTGCTATTATTCAAACTGCTATGTGAAGTTGGGGCTGTATTCATTCTCCTGTCTAATCCAGTGCCTCATTCCTGATTAATGCGTGAAAAAGTGCAGGTGTAGAGGCCCTCTTAAAAAGGAACAATTTCTGTTATTTTTATTATCACTATTCAAATTCATATTGGACTTTTATATTGAAGAAAATGGTTATGTAAATGCTAGAGGATTATCAATGGCAATATGCAGTAAAATCTCATAAATCCTAAAGAATAGGATCAGAAGATTCTAATAACAGAAGTTACTTATCCTATTCTTGGCATTTGGGTGAAAATATAGAACTAATACACTGGGATAAATTTTAAAAATAATAAAATTGCTGTTAATCTCAGTTATTAATTACACATTAGACTTAGATTTGCTTTCCTATTTTTAACTACAGGTAGTCCTTAACTTACAACCACAATTGAGCCCAAAATTTCTGTTGCTAAGTGAGAAATTTGTTAAGTGCCCCATTTTATGACTTGCCTTGCCACAGTTGTTAAGTGAATCATTGCAGTTCTTAAATTAGTAACACAGTTGTTAAGTGAATCTTGTTTCCCCATTGACTTTGCTTTTCAGAGTGTCGCAAAGGGGGATAACATCACTCTGGGACACTGCAACCGTTATAAATGTGAGTCAGTTGTCAAGCATCCAAATGTAAATCACATGACTAGGGAGATGATGCAACGGTCATAAATCACCTTTTTTCAATACCATTGTAACTGTGAACGGTCACTAAATGAACTACTGTAAGTCGAGGACTTCCTGTATGATTTTTTTCATATAAAACCTTTTTTCAAGAAAGCAACAATCCTAGCTCATACCAAGGCAGATGTATTAAGAAGTAAAATAAGCAAATATTTTAATTAAAATATTAGTAGTAATCTATTAGTATTAGATTATTAGATCAAAGAAAATAATAACTTGAACCATAAAGATTTGGAAAATCAGTGCTGAATTTGCTGGAAAGTTTTAATAATAGTTACAAACCAAAGGAGGAGGAGCAAGAAATGAACCTTTATTTTAAAACCTGTATGCAATAAAAACAAGTGTGCCAATTTTATATAATGTTGAGAATAGTAAAAGCTACATTTGCTAACTACTTTTAATAAATATAAACATAGATAGATAGTAGCAGTGGAATATTTTAGAATATTTATCAGTGCTATATTACCACCTTGTAGCAACAGAGCCTCCTTCCTGAAGTGGAAATACTTTGAAATAATTCAGTCACAGAAAGACAGTGCAGTACTTCATTATGTTTGGTGGTACTTCATAAGGCCTTCTGCAGCAGCCCGAGATAAATAAGGAAAGACTATAACATGTTACGTTCATAGAATAATCTATTCACCTTGTTCATTGTTTCCTCCATTCAACAGGAGTTCATCATTTTGCTTTTTCATTTCTGTTATATATTTGTATGCTTGATCCAGAATCATGTTCTTACTCTATAAAGGATACAGATTTTGAATTGATTTATAATGTCCAGAGGAAAAAGTAACAAAACATTAAAGCTAATAAAGCTAACACTACCATCAACCCATGCTAATATAATGTACTACCGTGTTTCCCCCAAAATAAGACAGGGTCTTATTTTCTTTTGAACCCTGAAATAAGGGCTTGGCCACCACCATGGAGCAGGAGCAGGCACTCGAGGTCTATGGTTGGTGCCACAGGCGGCGAAAGGGGCGGGGGGGGTGCAGGAGTTTGCAGGGATGTGGCTGGCTTGGGAGGGGTGGGGGTGGGGGTGAGGGACCTGTGTGTGTGTGTGTGAAAGAGAGGGGGGGACTTATTTTGGGGGGAGGGTGTATATTTAGGCCTACCCCAAAAATCAGGCTTGGCCTTGTTTTCGGGACATGTTCTATTTTCGGGGAAACACGGTAGATAATGAAAACTTTCACAAAACAAAAACATTTCCAGAAAATTTTTCATAGCTCTTTTGCTTAGAAAGAACTGCCTATCACAATGGTAGTCACTATACAAGCTATCTGTAATAAGGTATTTAATTGCATTTCACAATTAAAGCTTGAGTATATTCCAATTTATTAATCCCAAATCTTGATTGTTTGAATAGGGGTATTAGAAGAATCAACTCTAAAGTCTATATACAGTTGGTATTAACATAAGCTCCTACTTGCCTGTTTCAGTGCAGGGGAACATGGAATTAGCTCACCAATTCGGTTTATACCAGCATTGATTTTCTTCTTTCGATGCCTCTCCACTATAAAAAACAGAACCCATTGTATGTACATTTATAATTACAGGTTGCTTAGAAATAATAACACTTTTCTGTTTTGATAGTGTTTGGCATTGCATACTTAAAAGATTCACCTGGATTCCACCAATATTAAAGTTCCTTCCAACTGGGAAGCATGGTCAACTGAAGATGGGTCTATGAGCGTGGAGTTGATGCAGTGGAAAAAGGAACTGGTGAATGAATCGATTCCCTGAATTCCACTTCAGAATAAGGAGAGGCCCTGGGATCTATCATAATACTTCATACATATGCTCCCTGCAATGAGACTGTAAATCAGGTGTCTCTGGTGGGTTTTAGAGCTCTGGATGCTGGAAGAATCATTTTGTCCAAGCTGTCAGCCTCAGCTTTGCCTGCTTCAGCTGCCATAAGAAACGGGGGGAGGGATTAGTTATGGAGCAAAGGGTGGGAAGATGCAAGAGGTGTTTTTTTTTCCTTGTAGGATGTGTCTTCATGAGAAACGAAAGTGGATCTTCAAAAGGCTGACCAACTGCCCTACATTCCTGATGAATGACGCTGCCAGACGTGTTGCCACCTGACCTTTGGAAGACCTTTGGATTGGCTGATGATTTATGAACACGAGGGGGGGAGAAGCTTAGTAGATGCATTTCGCGCGTTTTGCTCACTTCCAGCTTTACCTGGGTTGCTATCATTTCATATTCAGTAAAAGTACTAAATTCTTCAAAATGCTTGAGTTTGGGTTTTTCTTTCCTGGATACTGAAGGAAGCATATCTGACATTAAGCTGGAAGTCACAACCAGTCATCCCGGACAAAAACCGAGGGGACTGTAAATCCAAAATATGTCAGATCAAGCGAGTGATGGAGAAGAGAAGATGGGGGCAGCCAGTTCAACCGCCCTCCAGTCGGAAAAGGAGACTGCAGAATGGTTGGAAAGACTCCGTTTGGAGCCGGAGGAGGCTAGATGGTCGAAGGGAGTGGGGAGACTGCCGGACTGGGGAGAGGACCCCCGGGGAGTGACAACTTCCAGACCCCGAAAAAAGGAGGCAGTGTGGATGCAAGAACAAAAGGAACGTCTCATGATAGACCAAGCCTTGCAGCTTATCCGTGATGTAAAAGAAAGCAGAAGAAACTGTGTCTTTTGGAATTCCTGTGGAGAAGGGGGGAGCAAGCCCCAGGGGGGAGCCAGAAGAAACAGCCTGCGGGGGAGAGGAAGAGTTTGAGGAGGGAACATCCCAGGCTTCGGCACCTCAAGGGAGAGATGCAGCCGGCCAGAGAACCCCAGCCTTGCAGCCCCCCCCCCCCGCAGACGTAAAAAGCCAAAAATCCCCCCCCCCTTCCTGGGAAGTTTGATGGGAATCCTAAAGCCTTGGGATTTTTCCTGATCCAAGTGTGGAACCACATGCAGGACTGGGGGGAGGACTACGAAACAGAGGCGGCTAAAGTCAGAAGCGTCGCGAATGCCCTAGAGGGAGTAGCTGCTGAGTGGATGGTGGTTCTCCACAATAACAACTCCCCCTTGCTGAGAAATTACAACCAGTTCATGAGGGCCCTTAGAAGGCATTTTGAAGACCATTTAGCTGAACGAAAGGCGAGACTCAGAATGAAGAGCATTCAGCAGGGCCGGAGGCCGGTGGCAGAGTATATCCAAGAATTTCGTGAACTGGCACCCTATATGACAGACTGGTCAGAAATGGCTCTTTTGGAGAGTTTCAAGGATGGATTGAATGAAGAGATATATCGAGACTGCAGGAGCATGGGGGTGCCCGATGATTTGGATAGATGGTACATAGTAGCTGAGGATGTGGAGATCGAGCTGAAACGGAGCGAACTCCGAGGAAGGCGGATGGGGGACCAGTCATCTTCTTTCTACCGTAAGGAGGCACCCAAGATGACTGGCGGGAAGACCGAATCCAAACCCAAGTCAAAGCCCTTCACCTGTTTCAAATGTGGGAAGGAGGGTCACCGGGCGACCGAATGTTTCTCCAAACCACCGCCAAAAGCCACCGGGGCCGTCCAAAAGAAAGGCGACAAAATACCCGCCAAAACCCGCGGCACCGCCCTGAAAGGAGAAGTCATTGAGTTCACTCCCTGGAACCAGGGTGAGTTGGGAACTCCGACCAACGATGACGACAGCGAGACGGACTCCGACACCGACGAACAGGTGAGTCACACGGAAGAACCCTTACTCATCCCCGTAGAAATAAGGGTGCCCTCCACAGGGACTCACGCACAATTGTTAGCCCTGTTGGACTCGGGGTGCACTAGGCGCATAATTAGCCCCAAAGTAGTGGAGGAAATGGGACTGAGACTAAAAACTTTAAAAAGACCCATTGCATTTTGTCAATTAGACGGGTCGATTGCAGGCGGGGGCCCAGCTAGCTTTATGACCGAACCCCTTGAACTGCAGTTGGGGAATCATGTAGAGAATCTCAGATTTATTGTAGCCCCTGGCATGGAAAGACCCCTCATTCTAGGACTGCCCTGGCTTCGCAAATGGAATCCACGAGTAAATTGGAAGACGGGGGTCCTGCGCATCCGCACGGCAGAACCAACTCCGGAAAAGGAAGGCCCCCCCCCTAAGGGACGACATAAGACCAGAAAGGGTGGCAGTAGCTATTAACTATATTGAGGGAGAAGAAAAAATTCCAAAAGAATATTGGGACCTCAAGGAAGTGTTTAGCGAAAAAGCATCAGATGCCCTGCCTCCCCACAGGGCCACTGACTGCACCATTGAAATACTCCCTGGGGTGAAGCTTCCCAAACCAAAAATTTACCCCATGACACCTCGAGAATTGGGGGAATTGCGGAATTTTATCGATAAAAACTTAGAACGGGGATTCATCAAACGAGTCAAACCCAAGGTGGCGGCGCCAGTAATGTTCTGCGAAAAGAAAGATGGATCCTTCCGGTTAGTAGTTGATTATAGAAACATGAACGCCATTTGCGTAGAAAATGTCTATCCCCTCCCACTCATGAAGGACATGTTAGCCCATTTAGGGAAGGGAAATTTTTTTTACCAAACTTGATTTAAGAGAGGCATACTACTGAGTGAGAATAAAAGAGGGAGATGAATGGAAGACAGCATTTAATTGCCCACTGGGATGTTTCCAGTTTAGAGTACTCCCTTTTGGACTACAGGGAGCCCCGGCTGTATTCATGCAGTTGATCAACGAAGTGTTGCATGAGCACCTGTATAAGGGGGTGTTGGTCTATTTGGACGACATTCTAATTTATTCTGACAACATGGCCGACCATGTAAGACTGGTTCGAGCGGTCTTGAATAAACTCAGAGCAGCTGAACTCTATGCCAAACTTTCTAAATGTGAATTTCACCAAGACAAAATCGACTATCTTGGATATCGTATATCGCATGAGGGAATAGAGATGGACCCGGAAAAGGTCCGGGCAGTGATGGAATGGGCCGCACCACGCACCCGTAAACAGTTACAGAGTTTCTTAGGGTTTGCTAATTTTTATAGACAATTTATCCCCTCTTTCGCGAAAATCGCACTGCCAATTACAGACTTGCTAAAAACCAAAGGGGAAGTAAAACCCAAACCCTCGAAACCACTAGAATGGACTATGGACTGTCAAGCTGCTTTCGAAAAACTGAAACGACTGTTTGCAGCTGAACCGGTGCTCAAACACCCCGACATGGAACAACCTTTTGTAGTACAAGCTGATGCCAGCGACGTCGCTGTAGGAGCAATACTCTTGCAAAAGAATGAGAACGGGATATTACAACCCTGTGCTTACACGTCCCGTAAACTATCAGACACGGAAAGGAGATGGGCCATATGGGAGAAAGAAGCGTTTGCAGTTAGATGGGCGTTGTTAACATGGAGACAATTTTTAGAAGGGGCGAAACACCCTTTCGAGGTGTGGACTGATCATAAGAATCTAGAAGCATTAAAAACACCACGCAAACTATCACCAAAACAGGCTCGCTGGACCCAACACTTCAAGCGTTTCAATTTCACTTTACGTTACCTTCCTGGTGGAAAAAATTTCATGGCGGACGCACTTTCCAGATTGCCACAGTACAACAGCATAAAGAAGGAAGTGGTTCAACCAATGATCCCCTTGACGCAATTGGCAACACCTGTCACTACCAGAGCGCAGAGTAAAACCGAACCAGAACTCTCGGGGGATTTGCTCGAAAAATTACGAGAAGCGCTAAAAACTGACGAGTGGTTTAAGGCCCACTCGAATGAATGCACACTTCGCGACGGATTAGCTTGGGTTGGATCGAAATTGTATGTTCCAGCTACATTAAGAACAACCGTATTGAAATATGCTCATGATGCCAAGGCCGCAGGACACTTTGCATTTGTCAAGACTCTACATCTTGTTAAGAGACAATTTTGGTGGCCGGCGCTTAAAAAGGACATAGAGACATATGTGGCTAGCTGTCCAGTATGTGCCTCAGCTAAAAGACCTCCAGGTAAATCCCCTGGATTACTGCAAAGTGTGGCTAGACCGAATGCCCCATGGAAAGAAATATCTATGGACTTCATTGTGGACTTACCAGAGAGTGAGGGCTGCACAGTCATTTGGGTAGTAACTGATCTGTTTTCCAAACAAGTACATTTCATCCCTTGCTCAAAGATCCCTTCAGCTAGAACTCTCGCAAAACTGTTTATTCGACAGATTTACCGACTACATGGATTTCCAAAAAGAATAATTTCTGACAGGGGTGTACAATTTACTTCCAGTTTCTGGAAAGAGTTTTTAAAGTTAATAGGCTCCGCCCAGGGGCTAAGCTCCAGTCACCACCCCCAGACAAATGGAGCCTGTGAAAGAACCAATGGGATGCTAGAACAATACGTGAGGTGTTACGTAAATTACCAACAAGACAATTGGGTAGAATTGTTGCCATTTGCAGAAGTGGCATATAATAATTCCGTACACAGTAGCACCGGATTCACTCCTTTTAAGGTCGCGTCGGGCCAGGATTTCGTACCCATTCCCGAGCTACCACAAGATGATCCTCAGAATCCCTCCTTGATGGATTGGATTGAGCAATTAAAAAGCACATGGGCAGTGACTCGGAAGGCATTAGATGAGGCACACCGGGCCCATAAGGCGCAAGCTGATAAGAAAAGGTCCCCAGCTCACAAGTATAAAGTGGGTGATAAAGTCTATTTGTCTACTAAATACTTACAGACTACCCAGAAGTCCAAAAAGCTAGGGCCTAAGTATGTGGGACCATTTTGTGTGATTAGATTGATTAATCCAGTAACAGTTGAATTGGAATTGCCAAAAACCTTGAGACGAATACATCCTGTATTTCATGTTAGTTTATTGAAACCTGAACACTCATCTCCCTTAAGGGCTGATCAAAGCACCCCTCCAATTCCCATTCTCATAGAGGGGGAGCAACATTTTGAAGTTAAGGAAATTTTGGACTCTAGAAAACACCATGGTAAAGTCCAATATCTGATTGCCTGGAAACATTTCTCTTTATCTCAGGCTGAATGGGTGAATAAACGAGATGTCCGAGCTCCCAAGAAAGTACAACAATTCTATACCAAATACCCAGATAAACCATAATTATTGTATATATTCTGTTTCTCTCTCTTTTCTTTCCTTTTATTTAGGAATAACGTCTCTTCTGCAAGGGGGGCCGAATGTCAGCCTCAGCTTTGCCTGCTTCAGCTGCCATAAGAAATGGGGGGAGGGATTAGTTATGGAGCAAAGGGTGGGAAGATGCAAGAGGTGTTTTTTTTTCCTTGTAGGATGTGTCTTCATGAGAAACGAAAGTGGATCTTCAAAAGGCTGACCAACTGCCCTACATTCCTGATGAATGACGCTGCCAGACGTGTTGCCACCTGACCTTTGGAAGACCTTTGGATTGGCTGATGATTTATGAACACGAGGGGGGGAGAAGCTTAGTAGATGCATTTCGCGCGTTTTGCTCACTTCCAGCTTTACCTGGGTTGCTATCATTTCATATTCAGTAAAAGTACTAAATTCTTCAAAATGCTTGAGTTTGGGTTTTTCTTTCCTGGATACTGAAGGAAGCATACCTGACACAAGCTCCAGTTCAGAGCCTTCAAAAGACACTAGGTTTACCTACTTCTGTACTTAATCACTTTTCCTGGAAATGACTTGTAAACTGCTTTTTGAATATTAAGAATTTTCAGAAGGACAAATTTTATTACGTTGGGTGATTTTCCTCAGTAAAAAAAGTTTCATGTAAATCTAAGAGCTTAAAGAATAAAATCAGAAATAAGCAGCAAAGGGGTGATTAGAAAGTTGATTTTAGAGAGTTTTTAAATGAGCTAAGAGGCCAGATTGACCATAAAATTTGTTTAAAATCCTATAAAAATATATGAAGATTTTGATTTTAAACCTTTCCCTTGGAAAATGTGAATTAGAGAGGAAACATTTAAGGAGACCTGGTTACTAGAGGTAACCTGGTTACTAGAGGTAATCAGAAAGAACTAAAAATTTATAACTAAGGTGCAGACACACTAATATACAATGGCAGAAAGTATTTTAACTCTGGAAGAACTCAAGGATAATTGGCAATAATGTACTCAGAATTTTCTATTTTCTTTTAAAATTGTTTGTGAATCTATAAACAGGTTCAAAAGAAGAGATAGAAAAGGATAGAACTGAGAATGAGGCTGTTTTGAACACAGATTTAAAATCGATAGGATTTATTAATGATATGATTCACAATGAAACTCATTGATGTTTCAATAGCTAAAAGGGACTCACAAATAATAATTCAGAAAAGTGATATATATGTATGGATTTTAACCAGGGGTGAAATGCTCCCAGTTCGGACCGGATCGGCCAATCCGGTAGTGATGATGGCCGGTAGTTTGGAGAACCGGTAGCGATGGCAGCTGGAGGCTCCGCCCACCCACCTTAGCCTCTGCAGCCCACCGGCCCCTCTTGCCCTTCTCTTTCTGGCTTCTGCTTGTTGGGCCACTTCCCCGTAGCACTTCTGCTGGTACCCCCACGCAAGCCTCCCATGAGGAAAAAGAGGGAAAAAGCAAAGTGGCTGGCTGCAGAGCTGCCAGCTTCAGGAAGTGGCCTAACAGGCAGAAGCGACATGCACAGAAAGAGACTCCAGCCTTGCCCCGCCCTCTCACCACCCGCTCTTTCGCTTTGGGTCGGGGGCTGGGGCCCAGAGACGCGCCATTCACTGAAGCCCCGGAGCTGCCATCTGCTCACCGCCTTCCTCAACCAGGTCGGGGAATGCACTATTCCCCGACTCCAGACTTGCCACGGAGCCGCCGCCCGCTCGTCCTTCGCCATGCGGCGTGTCCTACTCCTTACCTTTCTCCCACGGCTGGCTGCCAGGGAAGGCAAGCGCCCAAAAGTTACCGGAGCTGCTCTCCTTCTTGAATGTGCCACCATCGCCGCCCTGGTCCATGCTCTGGCTGCGCAAGTGCACACCATTTATTTCATTCATTCATCAATGGCAGGTTGGGTGTGCGCTTGTGCAGCCGGCACGTGGACCAGGGCGGCGATGGTGGTGACACATTCAAGAAGGAGAGCAGCTTCGGTAACTTTCGGGTGCTTGCCTTCCCTGGCAGCCAGCCGTGGGAGAAAGGTAAGGAGTAGGACATACCGTGTGGTGAAGGGCAAGTGGGCGGCGGCTCCGCGGCAAGGCTGGAGTCGGGGAATGGTGCATTCCCCGACCCGGTTGAGGCAGACGGTGAGCAAGTGGCAGCTCCGGGGCATCAGTGAATGGCACGTCTCTGGGCCCCAGCCCCGGACCCAAAGCGAAGGGAGAGCGGGTGGTGAGCAGGCGGCATAATAGAAATTTAAAATGTTTTCCTACTGGGTTCTGTGGGCGTGGTTTGGTGGGGGGGGTCTTGTGACTGAGTGGGTGTGGCTGTGAATGACATTGAGTTGGCCACGCCCACTTAGTCACAGGACACCCCACCACCACCACCAAGCCACGCCCACAGAACCGGTAGGGAAAAAAATTAGATTTAATCCCTGATTTTAACTCAAAAGAGTGAGTCACATACCAACACACATTTTGGTTTTCTTGCATTTTTCTTAGTTTGTATTAGTTTGTCTTTGTATTTTTAAACTTCCATAAAAATTATTACTAAAAATGAAAAATATTAAATTCTTACCTGCATTATGAGTCTCTCGGTTTTTCTTCCTGTTTAAAAAAACATGAACTATTTATTGCTATTTAAAGTATTTTATTAAATCCATAAACATTTGTAAAACAATGTTCTTCTGTTCTGACAACCCCCCACCCCCAAATATACAGTGAATATGTAACATATAACTAATTAGCCTTATTTTTTAACACAAAAAAAATATATATTCCCTAAAATGTATGCATACATAAAACAGGCACAAAATGAGGCTTTAAAATGGGTTCTCTTGTGGAAATTCAAGCTATGAACAAACATTCCAATATGGATCACTATTATGTCACCAGTAGTGTAAACAAATATCATAGGTATAAGGAATAGGGGAAACATTATAAATGCATATGTAATGGATATATTGTTTTGTGTATCAGAGTAGGGGATTACGTTATATAAATTTAAAATATAATTTTATATTTTTCTATAAATTTCTGACAAAGAAACAAGTTTAAAGAACACTTTTCCTGCCAATGTTCCATATTTCCCTACTTCAATGACATTTATTCTTAAATCTGGATAGAATAGAAATCATGTACTGGACTTTGGAAAAGCTTGACATTGTCATGGCAGGATTGCAGAAATGTACTGGTTGGTAACTGGCAACCTTGCGAGATATGAGCCATGGTGGTGCAGTGGTTAAAGTGCAGTACTGCAGGCCACTTCTGCTGACTGCTGGGTGCCTGCAAATTTGGCAGTTCAAATCTCACCAGGCTCAACATTGACTCAGCCTTCTATTTTCCAAGGTGGATAAAATGAGGACCCAAATTGTTGGGGACAATAGGCTGACTCTGTAAACCGCTTAGAGAAGACTGTAAAGTGCTATTGCTATTGCTATTTGGCATTTCATTACTGCATTTCCTTTAGTACATTTTTCTTAAAGAAGGGTGTCATGTGAAAAACTCTCTTTTATCTTGATAGATGCTACATCAAATAATTTATTTTTCAATTACTGTTCCTTCAAATCTATTAAAATGACTGTATGTACATGTACACAAACACAAACACAAACACATGATTGATTAACTGATCTAGGTTTCTTTCCTTCTCCAATCCTAAAGGACTCTGGGTTGCTTACATTTCGAAAGCACAAAACAATTTATAGCTACATCTGCAATTACAAAAACATCTGCATTTGAAGAACAAGCAAGCAGCAAAGAAGAACTCAGGGTGGAGGCTCGCTACTAGCAGTTTTTAAAAAATAAAATTGTTTTTCTAAAATTTAGCAAAATGAACGCTAATCTGATTTTATGCTTGTTTCAAAGGAGATGCTTTTCTATTCAGTTTTCGAAGAAATTCAAGAAACTTCATATAAAAAGAAAATGCAATAGCTGTTCATATCACAGAGACATACTTCTCATATTGGCACGGAGAGCTATATGCAGTATATTTTTGCACAACCCCCCCCCCATATTTTGCACTAAATTCCTGCTAAACCTAGTATAAATTCTAGTACTACTGATATGTATGCATGCTACGCTAAACCAAGTTGGACAGTAGCCACTACTGTTAAGTTATTTCCAGATAAATAACCCTTCAGACAATGCAGCAAAGCATAGTCTGTTATACCCTGTTTCCCCAAAAATAAGACATCCCCTGATAATAAGCCCAATCGGGCTTTTGAGCACATGACAATAAGGCCAAGCGCTTATTTCAGGGTTCAAAAAATATAAGACAGGATCTTATTTTCGGGGAAACACGGTAGTTCACCACTATTTATAATGTTGACTGATAGCTCACCTACTTTTGCAGTATCTGGCTACCTCGGTACTTTTTCATTTTTGTTAAAAATAAATAGAATATGATAGTTGAACTAAAATTGGAGCCCTCCTCAGGCCCACTTCTTTCATGCCTATTTTATCCTTTTCAACTGTACAGGCTGTTAAAAAAAGGGGGGAGGGGTTTTGAGCAGAAGCCTCCAGTCAGAACACCCTCTTTTTTGTGGTTGTTCTAGTCTTCAATCTCTTTTTCCAGAGGCTGGAACAGAGAATTAATCAAAGCACAGGGTCAATGCAATCTCACCCAAATCAGTATCATTTATTTCTCTGTAGCAAGGATAGGATTATATCATATACTTATTTGCAATTTGGAAACATACCGGTGCTGCTTCTTAAGAGGAGCTTTCTCTGTCATCTCGGGCATAGTTTGAGACAAAAGAATCTAGGAAAACAGAAAAACTCATCACAATCTTTGAAGCTACTATATCAATTCTCATTACAGTTGAAAACGCATGTGTTTCCAGCAATCTTCCACTACAATTTTGAAATAATTTTACATTAGTACAATCAACTTATTAACGAACTGTCAAAGGTGTTAATATACCTTTGCATTAAACACTGAAGGAGAAGCAACAATGCAAAGTTTCTTTATTTAGCTACCCATATATTATTTCTACTTACCACCAAACTATTTGATTTACTAGCTTGTAAGCATTCTATGGTTTCTACTGCATCCAAAAATACTTCAAATCTTAGACTAATAAAATTGTCTGAAATATACCCAAGCCTTATTTATATTTTACTTTAATATCTTCATAAATGACCTAGATGGGGGATGGGACGGGACTCATCAAGTTTGCAGATGATATAAAGCTGGGAGGAACTGCTAATGCGTCTATCCTCAGAAGGATCTTGACAGACTTGCGCACTGGGTCCTATCCAACAAGATGCAGTTCAGTGGCAAAAAAAGTAAGGTCCTGCACTTTGGGAGGGAAAAAAATACGCACAGGTATATAAGCAGCATCTGACTCAACAGTAGTGCGTATTCCTGTTCAACATTTATGTGAAGCCGCTGGGTGAGATCATCCGTGGTTTTGGGGTGGAGTTCCATCAGTACGCTGATGATACTCAGCTGTACATTTCCACCCCAGACCATCCCAATGATGCCTTGGAAGTGATGTCCCAGTGCCTGGAGGCTGTGCGGGTCTGGATGGGGAGAAACAGGCTTCGACTCAACCCTTCCAAGACCGAGTGGCTGTGGCTGCCGGCGTCCCGGTATAGCCAGCTGACGCCATCGCTGGTTATTGGGGGTGAATCACTGGCCCCCACGGAGAGGGCCCACAACTTGGGTGTCCTCCTGGATGCGCGGCTGTCTTTAGAAGGGCATATGACAGCCGTGGCCAGGGGGGCTTTTTTTCAGGTTCGCCTGATACGCCAGTTGCACCCCTTTCTGGACCGGGACTCCCTGCGCATGGTCACTCAAGCACTCGTCACTTCTCGTCTGGACTATTGTAACGCTCTCTACATGGGGCTCCCCTTGGGGTGCACCCGGAGGCTCCAACTGGTGCAGAATGCAGCCGCGCGGGGGATTATGGGAGCGACGGGGCGCTCCCATGTGACTCCTCTCCTGCGCGAGCTGCATTGGCTTCCGGTGGACTTCTGGGTGCGCTTCAAGGTGTTGGTGATCACCTTTAAAGCGCTCCATGGCTTAGGGCCAGGGTACTTACGGGACCGCCTTCTGCCACCAATAGCCTCCCACCGGCCGGTTCGCTCCCACAGAGAGGGCGTCCTCAGGGTGCCGTCGGCCAGACAATGATGGCTGGCGACCCCAGGAGGAGAGCCTTCTCTGTGGTGGCACCCACCCTCTAGAACAATCTACCCCCAGAGATACGAGTGATTTCCGACCTCCGGACTTTTCGTCGGGCCCTAAAAACTTATTTTTTTTCAGTTAGCCGGTCTGTCTTGATTTTAGGGTTAGTTTTAAAATTTTAATATTGATTTTAATTGACAAGTTTTAAATTATGGGCCAAATTTATAAATTATTTTAACTTTATTTTTAACTGTGATGTTATGTATAGATGTTTTTATCTTGGCTGTTCACTGTCCTGAGTCCGAAAGGAGAAGGGTGGTATAGAAATTTGAATAATAAATAATAATAATAAATAAATAAATGAGAGGGACCTAGGTGTCCTGGTAACTACCACTTCAGTATGAACCAGCAGTGTGCTGCAACCGCCAAAAAAGCCAAAGCAGACCTGGGCTACATCAACAGAGGGATTTTATTAAGTGATAGTACCACTTTATACCACATTGGTGAGGCCACATTTTGGATACTGCATCCAGTTCTGGTCACAATAGAAAAAAGATGTTGAGGCTCAAAGAGTTCAGAGAAGAACTTTCCCTTCCAACCCTATGATTCTATGTATCACCTACAAAGGACAATTCATTAGAAGGCTGACTAAAAAGCCCTATTTCTGAATCATGAATGTCTAAAGTAATAGCAACATTCAATTTTATATTTAGTGTTAGTAAAATGTTGTAGTAAGTTTAGTGAATCTTTTTATTAGTAAATAATAATATTTATTATTAATAAAACCTGTATTACCTAATATTAATCTACATAGGAGTGGCATATTGGTTGGAAGTCTGTCATTGATTCTTGTTTAACATTTTCTCAAATACAACAGTGTTGGGTATATCTACAAGTGGTGGCTACCTAAGGAATAGAAGGAAAAAGCATTTTTCTTTCTCTGCCTAAAAGAAACAACTAAACTAAACTAAACTAAGCATGTTTAAAATGTAAATCTATAGAGCAGCTCAGGAAAAAAAATAAGGAGAATGGAATAAACAAGTGGAACACTTCAGCTCACAAAAGTGGACAAGGATTTGTGGAATCGAATACAAGAGCAATAGTAAATTATTCCAGAAAGTAACTTTCCCTAAAGAGAATTATCACATGAGGAAACACGCTCAGTGGAAGAGATTTACAAGATATTCTTTACCATGCAATTAATAAATCACTTTTAGGCTACTGCAGGAAAATAAGGACAGGTGATAGGTATAAAGCAGCAAGAATACAAAGCTGGAAGAGGAGAGCATGACTACTTTCTGAAAGAAGACAAAGGACGTAATTATGGTCCTTGTGATAAATGTAAATGTATGCATAACAGATACAAGTACTTTCCAAGTTTCATGAAGTTCACCAAGAGTTATTTTTCCTGATTATCCATATGGAGAAGAATAGAATACTATCAATAGCAATTATCACTCTATTTATCTCTGGCTCTTTGAAGCTCTACGAAAAAAAACCTCAATCTCTTAATCTTTTATCAGAAATGATCAAATCAGTCACACTTTCAGATTTTTTCATTTGCTCCATGTACATGTACACATGAATTAGATTTATGTTTAAAGCATAAATATATGCACAGAATTGTATTCTTCGGGAATCCTGAACACTTTTTCTCAAAATCCAAATCTACTTTTTTCATTACCAACATTCACTGGAGCTTAACATACAACTATTACCAACCTATACATTCTTACTTTCATATACATCTAAAACAATGTAGCTGAAGTAATTCCTATTTTAGAACATATATTTTAGCCTATTCACGCATAATTAAGCTGATACCTTTATTTTTATGCATGCATTCATCAAATAGCTGTCATGGTGGGTTCTGCCTTGCCCCTTCCTGGGACCTTTCAGGATGCTTTTTTCTTCTTTGATTTTTTTTCCAAAGCCATACAAGAGGGACTGAGGAGCAGAAACAATCCCTTGTGAAAATATCCTGAGACAGAAGCAAGTAGAAGGAAAAGAATATACAGTAGTGCCAGCAGTGCACAAGGAAACAACAAAAGGACCAAATGAAAGGAAAATAATAATAATAAGGTGGGGGGAGAGAAACTTACTACTGAAAACAAGAGTGACAGTTAAACGGAATCTAAGACAGAGTCAAAGAGCATTTTTTTAAAGAGAGAACTGCAGTTATCATTTCACCATCTCTTGGAAATATGAAGTCAAAATGACTTTTTTTAAGATGGTATTTTAGTTAGCTGTTAGGTAATTAATCTGTGGCTTGTTGTCATATGTTACTCCAGGCTCATAATTTGTAAAAGAGGAACTTTTCATTAGAGGACAAAAGAGTGCTGCTTCTGCTACCACTGGGAAGAATAATGGCAGAAAATTGGCATTGTGGCAAAGGTGAAGCTTGACTGCAACTAAGGTTCATGCATGACATGCTGAAGAAACAGGGCTACCAGACTGAACAAGAACTTTTGAAGTATATTCACTGAGTGACAGTCGGGGGGGGGAGCTTCTTATTGAACTCACTGCTCTTTTAGGGAAGCTCCCAAGAGAGAGATTTTTATTGGGTAGTGTCTGTTCTTCTCTGTCCTTATTACATCTCGAGATATTTACATGTCCACCTTGCTCAGAGGATAAAGTATCTGCAGGTTCTCTGTATAATTTTGCAGGTTTCTTGGTGGAGAAAGTCCTAGAGCTATATGCCAGTTGGAGAGAATCCAACATGGTGTTGAGACTGGATCTTGTGCTATGTATCAAGGATACTTTTCAGCTCATTATGCTCAAGACAGTGGATAGGATTCGCTATAAGATGAGTTTGCCAAATGCAATGTGATCCAGGAAGGAACTAGGCAGGAAGAATTTACTGGATATGGGGAATTGACAATGCTTGTTTGTAATGCCACTTCTTTTACGAGACATTTGTGTACTATTTTTTGAAAAAGCTCTTTTTGAATATAGCCAAACTTCCTTGCTGAGGGGAGGGGAGTGACAGCTTCAAAGAATGATAGTGATAAAAGATACGGATTATCTAGATTCCATGGGATGGAAATGGCATTAGTCACAATGGTGGATGACCATCTAAACCTTGTTGGGGCACACTATGTCCTTCCTAGTCCTTTTAAAGTTCTCTTGATCATAGCATCATATTGGACTTTCAGCAGGAGTTAGAGGTTGGAAGTATTATTCTTCAGTGGCTTTTTTCTTGAGTGGATGGTTCTAATATATAATCAAGGTGGAACAGTGTTTAAGAGTGTAATTTCACCGATGTGGGAGATCACAGGGCATACTGCTCTCTTTCTCATATAATTTTTTCATTATATTTTTCATTTTTAATATTCTGTAAGATACGAAGAAAGAAGAATACAATAGAACAGCCCAGAATAATATAGTCAATGTTCAATCACAGGTTACACATAGCACTCAATTTATCAATAAAACAGTTATTATGAGCATTTGTGTAATCTTTCCAGAGCTGATAAAACATAACTCATTTCTCTAAAAAGTCAGTATTCCATTTTATCACTTTTTTCATAAGAGAAAAAATAACTGCAGATTATTTAATGATAGGTTATCTAGAAATGTCCAGTTTAGAGCAATTATTTCTGCTCCATCTTATGATTTTGATTGATGCGATTAAGTTGTTGTCAACCCTTAGCAACCATGCAGACATATTTTCTCCATGGCAATCTGTCCTTAACCTGGTCTTTCAGTTCTTCCAACAGTCTCCATCGTATATGAAACAACATGTTTCTTTCTTAATCTTTCCTCCTTCTCAGGACCAGGTAATCTTTTCCCGAAGTGCTAACTGATCTCCCTTATAGAACATGATAAAGGCATCTACAAGGTCTATTCTTACTATTTACTGTATTTACTACTCAGTCAGACATTTAACAGCAATAGAAAAAGTAAACACTTAAACACTGTAAAATGCTGAAAAAAATATTCTATATACTGAAGATTACCTTCACAGAGATATACAGCCCTTAGACAAAAGGGGCTAAAGCATTTTTAAAGTCTAGAATGTCCAGATAACATTTGGAAATGGTTCAGACAGATGACTCCTGAAGTCACTGAACTATAAAAGGAAAAAACAACACAGACTTGTAAGATTCTGTTTTATACCAAATCTCAATAAAAGTAGTTTTAGCTATCCTGTCAAGATGACTCTTAGTCTGATTTATCAAGTGGGGCCAACAGTATATCTCAAATCTTATCTGAAACAGTAATCAAAAAACAAAATGATTAGACATTGTTATGGACAATAATTTTTATGACATTAAACTAATCTTCGGTTTCAACCACAAACTGTGCCTAAGAACCCAAAAGAATAGGTGATCCTGCAAATAATTTTAGGCTGTCATATAATGCTTTGTACACTAATATACACTAAGAGCCTTGATGGCGCAGCAGACTAAAGTGCTGTTAAATAGCACCAGCTGTCTGCAATTACTGCAAGTTCAAATCTCACCAGGCTCAAGGTTGACTCAGCCTTGACTATTCTTTCGAGGTAGGTAAAATGAGGACCCGGTTTGTGGGGGCAATAAGTGACTTTGTATAAAAAAGAACACTGCTTGGGGGGGGGCGAAAGCCCTACTAAGCAGGTATATACAAAAGTATGAAGGCTATTGCTTAACACATTGTAAGCCGCCCTGAGTCTCCGGAGAAGGGTGGCATATAAATCAAATCAATAAATAAAATAAATAAATAATATGAGCATCCTTGCATCTAGGCTGAAAAGCAACCAGTAAAAAAATACTGTTTTAATATGACAGCATTGTAACACCTACAATATAGCATTCAGGACCAGCTACAAGCTCCAACTTCTTGCAAATCTTTAGATTCCAAATGGAATAATTGATATTGAGAGTAGATACTTATCCAATAATCCATATAAGGCATTGGATTATCACATTAACTGTTTAACCAAGAATTTAGACTCTTTTGGAGAGAGATGTTTGCAAAAACTGAATGGTACCTTATCAATCTGAACTTTAACCAAGGATAACCTAATTCTATTTGTAGATGATGAACAGAAGCACATATGGAAAGCCTCAATAACCTTTTACAGTACTGAATATGTGTGTTTTCCAAAGATCTTATGCAATAGGCATTCCCCCTTTTTGCTTAAATCATTTGTGGGAGAACAATTTTAATGCTTGGTGTCAGCAATTGCTCTCCTTTTGTAGGACAAGAAAAGTGATGATAGTCCCAATTATTTTAATTAACATTTTACATTTTACTATAGTCTACATATACTTTACAAAGAATTTTATTGAGTATTACTCTAAATATTTAAGTGGTTTAACCTTTTTTATGGTGGCTTCTCCAATAGACTATTGAAATATTAGGTCATTTTCCCAAAACCATAACTTTGGATTTTATATTTATTTATTTATTTTATTCAATTTGTATACCACCCTTCTCCTAGTGGACTCAGAGCGGTGAACAGCCAGAACTAAAACACATACCAATACAAAATTTAAAATTATTAAAAGAATTACATACTTTGGCCCAAATTTAAAACAATTCGAATTAAAACCCATTGACAGATTAAAAGCTAAAAAACTAAAAAACTAAAAAAAAAAAGGGGGGGGGGGTTCATGCCAGCCCTGCTTGATGGAAAAGAAAAGGGCACGGCGAAAGACCCGGAGATCCGATATCCTTCTTATCTCCAGGGGCAAATTGTTCCAGAGGGCAGGAGCTGCCACAGAGAAGGCCCTCCCCCTGGGGGTCGCCAGCCGACATTGCCTGGCTGACGGCACCCTGAGGAGTCCCTCTCTGTGGGAGCGTATTGGTCGGTGGGAGGCTATCAGCGGCAGAAGGCGGTCCCGCAAATACCCAGGTCCTATGCCATGGAGCGCTTTAAAGGTGATAACCAACACCTTGAAGCGCACCCGGAAGACCACTGGAAGCCAATGCAGCTCACGCAAGAGAGATGTCACATGGGAGTGCCCCCTCGCTCCCATAATCCCTCACGCAGCCGCATTCTGCACCAGTTGGAGCCTCCGGGTACTCAAGGGGAGCCCCATGTAGAGAGCATTGCAGTAGTCCAGGCGGGAATGCATATGCTTAACCTCTAGATATTTCTCAGCACAATAACCTAAGTTTTTAAAACATTATGTTATTCGATTATTATTATGGAAAGAAGAATCATAATCCTCATCATATAGTAAAAATTCCAAGAACCTAAAAATAGAGGGAAGAACTCTAAAGCCAATATATAATACGCTACTGAATTTATATGAAGATTACACATTATGAATATGAGAATGTAACCTTGTTGTAGTATTTATTTCACTGATACTATTAGCAATCCAGATGAAGTTATTTTCACTTGGGCAAATGTATTAGAATATAACTGGGTACACTAAATACACTAAATCTGCATCAATATTGGTTAATGTCGATACCTACTGTATACTGAATCAAAGGTGGTGGCCTAATCAACAAATGCTACATTAAAACATTCTATAATACTGCTGATATCTTTTGAAGCAAGGTAAAAGAAAAGTCAGTATTGGTCAATTGTGATCTGTCCCTTTCCAAAACCTATTTCTTCATTTTAAACTTGCCAATCAAGAACGCTAGCTGTGTATCATTGATGTACTGATGACATGAACTTTCCCATCAGCTTCATACAGATTTTAAATAATACAAAGTTAAGGTGGAATCTAACAAAATTCCTCTGCAGGATTCCACCCAGCAGAAGTATCTCAGTACTATCTTCTGATAATATCCAAGCACATAAGAGTAAATCTGCTGCAAAGCAGCACTGTCATCTCCAGCTCCCTCTCTTCAAAATGGCCATGGTGTTTCTTAAAGAGTGGTTCGAGGACCCATGAAGGTTCTCAAGACCTTCTCAGTATTTGCAAAATCAAAATCATTTGCCAGATTTTGATATTTGCACAAATTTAAAACAATGCCACTCATTATTATTATTCTCATTATTTTTGTTTATTGAAATAGCTTTTTCACTAAAAATATTTATGTTAATACTACTGGGGCTAATCTTATTTTTACATGATTCAATAAATATATATCCTACAAATGCAGAAATTTTAATTTTTAGTTCAGAAAATATCGATAAATGTAACCCATAAAAACAAGAGCTCTTTTGGGATCCTCCATAAGTTTTTAAAATTGGAAGGGGTCCTGAAAGCAAAAGGCTTAAGAAACACTGCCATAGTCAAAGAATTAAAAACCATTGAGACATTTTATATTTCTATATACCTCTTATCTTTCCTTCTTTTATTTTTTTCCTCTGATTGTTGTCTTATTTATACTACCACATTTATTCACGGACATCTTGGGTTTTAGAAAAAGACAAGCCTATATCTATACATATTTTTTTCTCTCTTATTGTTCTCCTCTAACTTTCCTCCCTGCTCCTCCATTGTTATGTATCCTCAATACAACTGAATTTTACTCCCACTCTTATGCACTTCCTCACTAGAATTGCTCTGTGAAGGAGCCCCATTACAGTAATATTTACTTTTACTAGTACTGCATTGTTTGAATATCTTCCTATTTACGCTTCTGAAAACCTGTTAGCTGAGTATAAGAAAATAGTGTCAATTGTTGTGGGACACTATCCTTAATTGCTGCAAGAAAATATATAAGCCAAATACTAGAATTTGTATCAAAATGCTGTAATTAGGAGAAGAGTGCAAGGCAAGAGAGATGTAGACTGTGTTGTCCTTCTCCCAATTCTGGAATTTTTAAATAAAGTGCAATTGCCTTTTGTCCCACCTGCATGTGCTGCTAATTTTTTAACAAGTTCCATAAGTATCATCATGGGCCTGCTATCTCTATAACTAATACAGATCATCCTTCAGAGAAGTCAAAGCCATCTTTGCACAAAGCCAGATCTAAACCCATACTGGAAACAATCTAGGTTATCCATATTCTCTCAGGAATTCAGAGATACAACTTCCCCATTCTCTCAACAGCTTGGAAACATAGGAATGTTGGACAAACCGTAAATCACTATTTGTTAAAGATAATCGAGTGTGCAAATTCTTAAATAAGCTCATCACTGTCTCTATTAAGAAGGTAAAGATCTCTTGTCAAAGACAGGTGTTCCACTTGCAAAGTGGAATACTTAGAAAACTCCAGGCAGGAACCTATTGTAATAGGAAAAAATAAAGCTGACTCATATATTCAGATGGTGCACTAGATACCCCAGGTATGTAAATTTGATAAATAATTATATTATCCAATACAAAGCCAGCATTATTCTACATGATTTTATCCTTGAAAAATTGTGTAAACTTCTCAGAATTGTATTGGTATGCTGCCTGAGGCCACCATGTCTTGTTCTCTACTCACTATGGAAAGCCACCACTTCTTTGCATCTGTGATTGCAATATCATGTATTTTATTATAGCACCTGTACTATGTCCCTCTGTACAATAATTGTTCAAGCCACCTATCCTCACACTTATCAATTATAACCATTCCTTATACCATGGTAAAGATCAACAAAAATAGTCTCTTTTGAGGATCTTACAACTCAGATGGTTCATAATGGAGAATATAACCTTTCAAATGGTATGTTCCAAAGTCAAACAGGTCTTTAAAGATCATAATGAATGCCAGGAACTCTGGAACTCTGGAGTAGAGCAAATCAGTAGCCAATTAAGATGTTGAAATAAGTATATGAATTCTTTTTAAGAATAGCTCCAAATAGCACTAATACTATTATAGCTACAATTTCCTTATCAGACTTTTCCTTCAAAACATGAAGGTTGTTGACGTTTCTTCCTTTAAGTTCTACTTGTTGCCAACTGCTTATTTACAAGCCTCAGGTTAAAAAGGATGGGCAATCTCTCTTCTTGCCTTGGTTTTTATGAAAGAACTCATGTCAACAGGCTCATGCAGATTTCAGAGGAGTGAAAGGGGAAAATCTGCTAGTGGGATCCAGCAATAGAATCTTTTAAGGTAGAGGAGTATTTGCCAAACTGGGCAGTAACCAATGCCTTGTAATATTTTATTTTCCTACTGCCTCACCATCAGCTTTTTCTACTGTCTACTAAGACAATGATGCTCCCTTTTGCTAACCAGTTGCCTTTTAATATATATTTTATTTTTGCATTTCAGACTCCACTTTTATGCTATTGCACTTACATGAATCTACACACTAATTTAAGTCTTGTTTTACTATTTTCTGGTTTTATGTTTTGTCTAGTCGTGCTTTACAGCTAACATTGTCCTTATTGAATTGGCTACAAACTTCGTTACATATGGTTTTGTGCTGATTGTAATAAAACATCTATCTTTCGATCCATCCGATCAATCAAACCTTGCCTCTTTTTAGAATAATTCCTTCAGTTTTAAAGATGCTATACATAATAAAGGAAGATGTGCAGTACAGTACCTCCTCATTCTGAGTGTTTATGGTTTATGGTAGTAGATGTTTGGGAAATTTACAGATGTATGTTTCTATTTGCCAGTTAACTTCTAAATCAGTATTCTGGGAAAATAGTATTTTCTCATAATGCCTTCATTTGACTGTGACACAGGCAACTATATGTCCACTTGTACTCAATCTTGCTATTTGAAAATATCTATTTTAAAATTTTGCCTGCCACATCCTATAACCAAGATCTCAAAATGTAGCTTACAAAACATAAAAGTCCCAATCTTCTAAAAAGCAGCATATATCAAGTGATATGTGGAATAGTCATTGATAAGGAAATTTTGGAGAGTGAATATGTAAACCTACAGTGATATAATTTACTAGAGATTAGCGCTAGATAATATAGAATTGAAAAGACCAGCCCTGTCTTGCACTTGGGAAAAGAGATATGTCCATCCCTAAGGATTCATTCATTTTCCAGAAGCTTTCCTATCCCATTTCTGCTATTTCTTCCAGTCCCTTGGAAGAAGTCAAAATGAATACGGTTATTGTGCTTTCAAATCTCAAGACTGTTTTCAAAAGCTTTCAAGACTGTGCATTTTCAGGCCTACAACCAAACATTTCAGCATGGGTCATTTGCTATCATCCTAATAACAGGGTCAATCTATTCCTAGGCATTATTTTTCCAATGAGTCCTGGAGTTCTCATTCTATTTCCAGGTCTGCACTGGTGGTCTTGGGAGCCTTCAGATTATATACTTCTAGCCTGTCCTAAATATTTCTCATTGTTTATCCATTTCACTGGGTTAAGTATCTAATGCTCAAGCAGTATTTTTATCAAGATTTACATAAATAAATAAAGAGTAACAAAAACGTTTCCATTTCCGGACCTGAACGTGTTTGAAGTCCGAAGAAGCAATCCTAACCTTTCCTACCGATACCATTAATTCCCTTCCTTCAAGGATCCACTCCTCATTTTTGGTGTAGCCTGCGCTTGCCTTCTGCGGAACTCCATCATCATGTCAATAGCAGACCTAACTCAGCTCCTTTTATTTCCTACGGGCCTCCGGAGAGCTCCCGAGGTTTTCAAGGGGTCTTGCATAGTTGAAAGGACCGACCAGGGCTCCGGGGAAAGGGAAGATGGCAACGTCTTTTGCTCTAAGAAGTAGGGCTGCGGAAGCCTCGGAAAAGGAGATTGAAGGGGAAAGCCCTGCTGGTACCAACCTAGAGAGGCTTCACGCGGAGCTCTGAAGTTAGGGACCCGGGGTATTTCCGGTGCGGAGCCACTGTGGTTTGGGGCTACGAAGAGGGGCCAGACCTCCACCCCACCCCCAGGCCCACGCTGCTGGAGGGCCTCCCTCTCGTGCAGCCACCCGGTCCTCTTGCTGCGACCCTGGGCAGAGGGACTCACCGACGGAGTACAGGGTGGGCTCAGCAGCTGCAGCCCCACCGAGGGGACCATCCTCCTCCGGGGAGGCCTCTCCGCTCCCTCCCCCACTCCCGTATCCCTGTGTGCACTCATACAAAATCCCACCCATCCCTCCCTGAACAGCCAATGCACGACCGATTCCCCTCCCACTTCTGTCAATCAGCGATCCAGAACAAGGCCGCCGAGCTTGGAGAAAGGCGGGGCCGGCCCACGAGCGCTTCATTGGCCGAAGCGCCAGCCAATGAGCACCCCACGGTTTGAGATTGACGTTGAATGGGTTAGATTGAGGAGAAATCGGAACTGCCTCGGAGGCAGGTCGCGATGAGATGCGGAGCGGCGAGGAACTGAGAGCGTTTCTGAAAGGCGAAAGGCGGGGGAGAGGAAGCGTATTTGTAAATAGCCCTTGAAGTCAGTTCAGATTCGTTTTCTGTCTCCGTGTCTAAGCACAAGTCCGTAGCAGATACTTGACTTGATTCATACCGACGGTGTTTCTCAACCTCAGCAATGTTAAGATGAGTGAACTTCGATTCCCAGAATTCCCCAGCAAGCATAGAATTCTGGGAATTGGAGTCCATACATTTTATTTAAGAATTTTCAAGGACAAATTAAAAAGGAAAATAAAAAAGAAGAAAAAATTAATATATAAATGAATTCCGACCTTTTCAACACAAATTACAATTTTATTGGCCCTTCCCCCTTAAATAGGTTTCATTTTAACCCTTCACCTCCCTCATTTAATCTGCATTTTTCTTAATATTTAAATCCATAATTCATTTTATTTCTTCTCAGAAAATGTCCATATAAGGTTTTTAATCTTTCAAAAAGGTTTTTGTTGTTTGTTCTCTGACTAAACAGGCCAGTTTCATCATTTCTGCAAATTCTGATATTTTCACAATCCATTTCCCACTGTGAGTTTTCATTATTCTTCCATCATTGAAGTCCTGCTAAATGTGATCTGCTTGCTAGGAATTTAGCTGTTGAGGTTTGCAACAGCAGCTTTATAGTTTGTGGTATGTAAACTCTCAGTCCAGAGCATGTTTGAATTGTGATACTACTTGCTAAATATGAGGATTTACATGATTAAGGATATCCTTTTAAAAGGATATATATGACAACTTACTGTTGTTTGCTAAAAAAGAATATGAAACAAGCTGCCCATCTTTTAAGTTTGAATATTTGCACATTCCATTTACAGCTGGGAATTAGCTTTTTCAATGGAGTTTGGTTAAGACAGTCACAGCTCATTATGATGGATGTCACAGCCATAATCCCAAGGAAAATTCAGAATCCTGCCAAGGTAGTGATTTTCCATTATGTATTTATAGAAATTAAAATCAGTACAAAGTATACATCAATCTACATCATCTACTTTGAAAACATAGGCATTGACATAAACTATCATCATAATTTTATTATGGGGCAAACTAAATCTGTGCAGACATCTAGGAATAGATAGCCCTGAAATTAGAAATTAGTACAGATTAAATTTGAGAAATGTTTTTAAAAAATATTTTCAGCTAATTGAAATGCAATTTATTTTTTAATTAAAAAGAAGTTACTGTTTAAATATCTGATTTAAAATAGGAATTTTATCAAAGGCAGATCTGTCTTCCTGATTATTTTCCCAGTTTTGTCTTTCTGTAATGTTTAAATAATAGAAGTTGAAAGCATTATCATTTCACTCTGATTCCAAATGTTACTCTCTACAGAAAAGAGTAACATGCAAGTTTATTTAAACTGAAGAAAAAGCAGGTAGTTGATCCATAGCCATTCAGGTGAAAAATAAAATAAAAATAAATCAGAAAATAATCTGAGTTGTGGCTTCCCTCAGTGGGGAGACTTTTCTCAAGAGACACGTTGAGTGTAGAAAAGCTTGAGTTGAATGCAAATTTGCAGAAATGTAGTGTTTTTATACAATTTCCCCTCAAAGGTTAAGGTTAGTGCTTCAGAATAGAAGTTATTGTGAAATCCATAACAAAGCCCAGAGACTCTGGAAATTTATATAATAGAGGCCTCATCTATACTTTTATTTGAAAGGAGGAAAGTTGGGGAGGGGGGGGAGCAAATAGCCTGCACAAAACCTTTGAAAAGAAATTGTTCTGTCCTTTGAAATGCAAGTGTCTGCTGAAATAGAGAGAACAGGTTCTTTTATTCATTTAGAAAATTTAGAATGTTTATTTATTAACCATGTTTAGGATTTTTAGCACTGTTTCTTGGGCCAAAGAGAAATCTTAGTTTCTTGTGCTGCTGCCAGCTTCAAAATTTTAAGTACCCATTTCTCAGTTTTCTTCAAGCCTACCTAGAAAAACAAGCAGCCTTCCCACAAAATATTTGATTTAATCCTATCCTAATCTTCTAACAACCCTTAGGGAAAGTTGGGCTAAAGCAGCCAGTTTTTCTATTATGTTCATTACCAAATGATGTGCTGGACTGATTACCTTAAACTAGAGATCTCTAACCCCGTCTATTGACCGGCATCGGGCCACGCATGCCAGAAACCGGGCCATGCAAACAAGCGAAGCCTTATCTGCAGGATGTAGGCAGCATGCAAAACCACGCAAAACCACGCCCCCTCTGGTCCACAGAAAAAACCTCTCCATGGAATCGAACCCTGATGCCAAAAAGGTTGGGGGCCTCTGCCTTCGAAATGAAGAGTGCATGAGAGAATCAGGAGGTAGAGAGGAAAATGTTATGCACATTTTAATTCATGCTTCCCAATGTGTAATAAAATTTAAAAACAAACATTAGGGGAAAGTTTGTTTCTAATGTTCAAAATAAACGTGTTCCTATATATAAAGGGATTACCTAAAATCGATGGACAATGCAATTCATCTATATTTTGCAAACTTCTTTCACCAAGGTATTCCATCTTCTGAAATACTCAACTTTTCCTAGTAACAGTAATGTGGCACTTGTTAAGAGTTACTTTTCTTTCTCCGAATCAGAAATTTATTGTATATCGCAAAAACAGACATTCTGAAGCACCCATAGATTAAACAAAGTTAATTTTCTTGGGGAAAAATACACTTCCATAGTTGGAATGCAGTTTTTGTTGACTATTTCCAGGAAAGACATATTATAGTATCCTCAAGTAATGCTTATTGAATTATGTAAATGCTGACATTCTTTTTAAATTGTACACAAGTTGGTCCTGAATAACAGAGCTGGAACATTTATAAACCATACTCCCCATTCTTCCTATTTTATCATGAATGCTGGCAGGTGATAATTGCATAGTGGCACTGGTAATTTCTTTTTATATATCTGGCCTTGGCAATTGTGGTAAGGTTCAAGGATCTGCTGATAGTGATTTTGAATGACAGGCATTAGTGTTCTTCTCTGTCATGTTTGCTGATTGCCACTCATATGTGTCTGATGGAGGAACAGTTTTAAAGCATATAACATACAATCAGATTCATCACTACATCTTATTGAAACACTACAGGGATAGTTGGGAAAGCAGGTTTTCGCGGGTGTTTGTATGTAGGTCTTTGGTTATTCGGGTTTTCTCCCGCGTAAAATCTGACACCCACCATGAAGAGATAGCATGGCCACGAACACGAAGCCAAACAACAGCAACACAGCTCACCAGCTCAAATCCCCCTGCTACTCAGACTGACCGGAGCACAACCAAGCCCCCACCTAAACAGAACACACACCCATCCAATCAGAGCACAGCCAAACCCCCATCCAATCACAGCACAGCCAAACCCCCAACCAATCAGAACACACCTCTGCCCAATCAGAACACAGCCAAGCTCCCACCCAATCAGTTCACACCCCCACTGGCAGTTAAAAGGAAGAAACAGCTGCGATCACACACATTGCTCCTAGAAGCACGAAGCCGAGAACACCATCCTGAAGATGACGAATGAGACTTCGTCAAAACGTTGCCAAGAAACCTCCAATTTTACGCGGGAGAAAACCCGAATAACCAAAGACCTACATATGTATGTATGTATGTATGTATGTATGTATATATATATATATATAAAATATATATATATCTTATTTAAATTTATATATATTTATTAAATTTATAATCCACCCATCTCACTATCAAAGAAAATGTTAAAAAATATTTAGTGTCTAAAATTAAGTCTACAAATGTTTGCAGGGGCTAAGAAATTATAAGGGCAATGCTTAAATTTAAAGAAAATTCAAAAACACATTAAACTTTGTTCCTACACTCAATTCCAAGGCTGTAATTATTGAATCAGATGGAGAGCGCACACAAATGGAACAGATTGGGATAAACCACAGCTGGTTCTTTCAGCAGTGTCAATGCTTGGAGGGTTCTTTCCCACAGAAGGACCAAAAGATGTGAAGATTGTTCTGCTGGGCCTTCTTGGTGAATCTTGGTAGATGAGGATGATCTTTAGCGAGGCACAAGAGGAAATATCCATTTGCAGACAGCAATTTAATTCCGTAGTTTGAACGCTGTGCTTATAAATCTTGAAGCCTGACACAGTAAACAAGGAAAAGGAACAGGTGTTGCAGAGAGACAAGGAAGACTGCCTTCTGATACTACTACTACTTTCCCAGACTAACAGATCTCCTGTGCTCAAAGTATAATTTTAAAAGGCTATTACGGCATCTTAAAGACGAATGCTTTTATGGTTATTGTGGAGAAGACAACAGATTTCCTCCAGGGCCAAAGTCTTTTTATATGTCAAATAAATTAATTCAAATTTATAAAAAGAAACTGAACTGGAAAATGTTTTAGAGAAATCTTGCAATTCAGAAGAAAAATGACCCATGTAAAGTGGGTGGATTGTTCAAATTTAGTAGGCATCACAGGGCCAAGTTAATTAAAACATAGCTAGAATTTATTTAGGCTGTAATAGCATGTCATCTTTAATGGACATAATTAATGAAATACTTTTATCTATACAAAAATATTCCCTCTTTCCTGACATGTACAGATGCTTTCTTCCTTCTTGCATGCCATGGTTATATATCAAAATGTATTTTTATGAAGTTCACTTTCACAGTTGTGCTATCTATAAGAAACTATTCTGTGCTAAACTCCTTTAAGATCATCCAGCTATAGCTATGAATTAATGTCACATATATTCCTTACACATCTAAATAGAAGTAAAGATGATTGAACAGTATTCCCCAACCAATTAGTATAACTACATATGTTGAAAGGCAAGAGTGGAAAAGTTCCTGCTTACCCTGTGAGGTATTAAAAAGCATCTATTTTAGATACTCCCACATTTGATTATTTCAAAAAGCAAGGCATTTCCCATAATGGGCAAATTTCTGCAGCATACAAGATACTTAAACAATCTGCTGCTCTTTGCTATAGCTAGGCAGGGAGAAAACAGTCCGGGGAGCTAGGAATTCAATCCTCTGTTTTTCTAAGTAAGAGTAGCCAATGATTGGCAGAACTAAGAGTCACTGAAGTATAACTTCATTTTCTGATTTCTTTCAGCTTCTACAGCGCATAGTTACTGCATAATGGATATCTCCATGAAATACTGAAAAATATATTTACAGATTGACAGTGACTGAAAACATATTTTAAAAATCGGATTTTCTTGAAATCACAAAGGAAAACTGCCTGAAAAACAAGCAATTCATAGATCAAGAGAACCATTTCAAATCTCAACTTTCAATTCTGGAATAGGGATATACCTTTTCCTTAGCACCAGAAGGCAGTTATGGACTAATACTAATTTGTCTCCAACCTTCTTCAAACCATTTGCCTTATCTACCACTAATAAGGAAGGAGGTGCTGGCACATAAGCCCAAGATGCACTTCAATCTCTTTGTAGAAGGAAGACAATTTCCGAGAAAACTAAAATATAAAACTTTGCAAACTAGACCAAAACATCAATATGAAAATCTTTCCAATTCAAGGCCTCTACAGGAGAAATTTAATATTTGTTTTAATTGGAATTATGTAGCTTGGAGAAAGTTTGTTTGTAATGTACTGATCCTAATACTCATTCAGGATTTTCTGCTAGGATTGTAAGGAATGATGAAGATTCTAGTGTTTCCAGTTCCTTTGCAGTTAAATGCTTCATATTGCGACTTAATTGAATTTTCCCAATTTTGATTTCCTTTGCTTCCAATTCAACATCACAATGAAATTAAAACATCCAATCACAAGATTACACTATAACCATACAATCCCAAAAATTTCTTTTTCAAAGCAGAAAAATGCAAAATACAGCTCAGGTTCAAAAACAGAAAAGAAATACATTTTAATATTGATTTAAGTGATAGGGTAGAATCTTCCCACTGCAACTGGCTACATTTCCCCAAGTGAAAAGAATAAACTGAATCTGACATTGTAGTACTGAATGCCAGAAGCTCAAACTGAAGTTGCAAACAAGAGCATAACAAAATATAAAGCAAGAGCTCAGCAAAGTAGGCTACAGTTCTCATATTTTGTTAGGAGAAAGCCAGGTATTTGCTGAATCTTTACAATGCTCCCCCAATAAGCCATGCTTCTTGGTGTTTTACAACACTCCTTTTTTAAAGATGAAAGTCATATCTTTAAATGTGTAAGAAAAATACAGTTTTAACCATCTTCTGTCTTAAGTAACTAATTTCAGCAAACCAGCAGAGCCGTTTTCAGAACAAAGCTTATTTTTTTTAAATAGTCACCTTCTTTAACAACATTAAATGTTTTGTTCCTCCACTGTGCCAGAGCCAAGGCATGTTCACCTTTCCCCATGAAATGTATATAATCTGAGGATGAAAGATGGTATAACCCATTTGGATTGTCACCTACACCTGTCAAGAAACATCAGCTGGCCAAACTTAGTACAAATAAACCATTTTTTCATAAGACTGATGTCTGTGTATGTTCCAAAGATCAACAAGGCCAAACCTGCTAAATCAAGTTCAGAACTAGAGAGAAATAACCTCCAAATTGGAAAAGCAATATGGCACTGATGCAAGGTATTGCTTAAACTTTGTCCTTCATCAGAAAAGCAGAAGGATCACACATGCTGAAGAAAAATTTGACCTCTGGAAGACCATATGAAGCCTCCTCTCCCTCCCCCCCATTAAAACTGAGTACTATTTTCATCCCAAAGAATGCAAAGTAGAGATATAAAATAAAAACACACAATTTGACAATCCTTAGGAAGTTATTAATTTGTTGGACAGGTACAGCACGTATTAGGAAAAAGGAAACAAAAAACCAAAACTCCAGGCCTTCTTTCCTTATTTGGTGACAAGAAAGTGCAAGAAAGGATTTCCTGGGTTTTGCTCAGTTGTCAGATTTTTGCATATCTGTGTTCTGGCCAAGACAGGGGACTTTGAGGCTTTTCTGCAGCACATGCGCATCTGCTGGTTCTATCCTTTTGTAGTAGTTCTTCTTTGTTTCAATGATCTCAAATCCAAATTTTCGGTAGAAATCAATTGCTGACTCATTGCTAATCTGAACATGCCTAGGATAGAAAAAGAAACAATATACTAGAATTTAATTCCACGTATTAGCAAAGTATACATTTAAGCATCAGAAAAACAAATGAAAGACGTAGAAAATAGGTATTACCAAACAAGTTATGCCAATACTCTAATAAATGTAATGGGTAAAAAGCATTTTTCCAACACTAAAACCGCATAACAAAAAAGTAGATCTTTTTGGCAGTTTATGGTGATATCCGTCTTGTCTCCAATGGCAATTTTGGAAGAAGAATGATCAGACAACAATCTCTGTCCAGCAGTAGAGGAGGAACATTCCTGCTTTGCCTCCCTAGCTGGTCTTTGTCTTCTTGCTCTCACTGATGACACATGCCCAGCCTGACTGCTGAGGTTGCTGGAGCTGGGCTGTTTTTTTTGCAGCCCCCGAGATGCAACGTGCCAAAAAAAACCTTTGTACCATGCTCTTGGGCCAGGCTGGGGCAACTGTTTCATACTTATGCCCATTGCAGTGTCCTGGGGTCATGTGAACACCTTTTGTGACCTTCTGACAAGCAAAGTCAATGGGGAAGCCAGATTCATTTAACAACTGTGTTACTAATTTAACAACCACAGTGACTCATTTAACAACTGTGGCAAGAAAAGTCATAAAATTGGGCAAAACTCACTTAATAAATTTCTCACTTAGCAACATAAATTTGGGGCTCAATTGTGGTCGTAAATTGAGGATTACCTGTACAGCTATTTCTATGGAAAGAACCGCAGATAACAATGGTAATCAAAATAATAGGTAATCAATGTATAAGTGGGCCATGTTGACAATAGAGGTGGAAGAAGACTGCCTACACTAATGGCTGCAGTATTCCTTGGCCTACAGACCTGCCAGCTGCACCTGCAGAAGAGGGTGGGATCTGTCCTTTTACAGAAAAAGTTGGGTAACTCTTGATCTAAGCTTGTTGTTCTTTGAACATTTGATTTTTATACCTCAATATTAAGTAGAATTAAAAATGAACAAATAATTAATCCCCAATGCTTAAAATTGAATAAATCAACAATATTTACTTACAGATAGATATTATCAAAGGTGCCATCTTTTTCACAGATGTTTAACACATGATTCAACATTTTAGTTCCTGAAAATTGAGTAAGTACAAAAGAAAATCATTTTCAAGTTTTGTAAGTTCATATCCCAAGACCAGCAACACTGCCTCTGAAATCAGAATCTCAACTCCAATATTTGAGATTGGGCTCATTAAAGAAAAAATTAAGGATGCTTTTAGAAAATAGTATCAAGTATGGAAATGCACTGTTAAATTACTGAATTTATTAGCTACAAGTTGATAGTTTGATAAATAGCCCTAATAAGTAACTGCTTCCATTCTAAAAGCTTATTCTTCATATGATATATGAAGTTTGACTTTTCATTGTACACCAGCGTACTATTTTATTCTTGGAACGGGTACAGAAATAAGTACACTTTAAAGTTCAAGAGTCAAAGGCCACTGAGTATATGCTGCCTATTCCTTACCTATTCCTAACCGTCGATAAGGGGCCAGACATCCAAGTGTCATGATGTACAGTCTTTTCTGATTCTGAGAATGATCTACTCTACAGCACACTGCGCCCACAGCAATATCATTGAAATAGGCTGTCAAAAAGAGATGGGAACAGAAAGAAAGCATATTTATTTTAGTTTCATGTGTATACATTATTCCTTTATTCTTTGCAACAGATCCTGGTTTTAAAAAATGTGCATGAATAAGATACAAGGTTTTTTAAATTTTCATATATTACATTTTAAGTCAATTCAAATTTTGAATTGAATCAATTCAAACAAGGCCTAACACTCTATGAAACATATGCTAGTTAGAAAGGCTTCATAGTTATTTTGAGAGGAAAAAAATCAACTCTGGACATCAAAAACAAGCAGATTAAAAGAATACTAGGATAGATTTCCATAATAGCTTTTTTTGTGTGCAGAAAATACATTTTGTAAAGGAGGATTCAAGAGCATCAACATAGAGCAACAGGTCAGGGCTGTTTGATAACTGAAACATAGTATTTGTTGTATAGGACCTTAAGAGACAGTTTGGAGCCTGGATGTGGCTTGTATATAAGCTTGAGGGCACTAGCTTCTCTCTCCTCTGTTTTGCCTTCTCCATTTTGTGCTTCCATTTTGTGCTGTGTTTGTACTTGCTATTTCTCTTCTCTACAATGTGGAAAAAACTACAAGGATATTGTATGCCTTATGTGTTGTTATGTATGTAAAGACATTTTGAATCCTGCTTAATAGTCTGCTTGTGACACAAACTCTGACACTTTTTATGTGCAGAAAATACATTTTGTAAAGGAGGAGTCAAGAGCATCAACACAGAGTACAGTGGTATAATCAACGGGACAATGGAAAGATATTTTCAAAGATATAGAGATAGACAGATATTTGTGTGTATGTGTGTGTTCCTTTGACCCGGTGTTGATGGCAGGTGAATGCCTGGACAAAGTCCCTGAAGAAGGCAAGATTTCATTAATGGTTTGCTCATGCCTCCTTCTTAGAGCTGAGAGACCTAAAGTCACCGACTTAAAGTCACCCAGCTAAGATAGGACAGGAACTCCTGGTTTATAAGTTTTCAGTTTAATATACTAAAAATCAATCAAAAATCTGTGATGAAAAGCTAAAAATGGAATGTTTTCAATCATTTGAATGTTAGCTGGAATAGTCAATCATAGCAACTGAGAGTATATTACAATAGTCTACCTTAGAGATTGTAAAGGCTTGGGTAAAAGCTAATTATTCGCTATGGCTTCAAAAGAGTACCTGAAGAGATACTGAAGACGACAGGAGAAGGGTATTACATGTTCTCGAATTGTTCGAATCCAGGACATGGAATAACAGTCTCAGGTTAGACGAAATACAGATTCCAAAGATTGGGAAAACAGTTCAAAAATGTAAAGTATCACATAGACCAATATTGTGTCCAGCCTCATGTGATATACAATTAAAGAAACACATGAAAAATATGTTCAATAACACACATAGCATTAGATTATTTACCACCAACACACTAAATAAAGATCAAGAATTTATACCTAGTTTGGCAAGCTCGCCGACCTCTAACACGTCCTTGTAAAACTTGTCGTTGTAGCTGACAGGAAAGATGACTTGGTTTAACCTCTTCAACTGCTTAATGTTGTGTGGTGTCACATCACCCAGCTCGATCCGGCTACTGGAACAAATCAAAACATGCTCAATACCTCTAGGAATTCCATTTTTATTAAACTACACACGATTTAATAGGATAGACCACTTCAACATACCTCAAAAGTTTAATTCTCAGTTAAAAACTTTGCAATTTTATATACAACGTATCTGAGCTATTATTCAGAAAAGGAATTGTGGCAATTCTGATTAGCAAGAACAGAACCTAGAATATATTAAATAACTCAGAGTTACTGTTATTTATTTGATTTTTATCCAGTCTTTCTTACTTTATAAATAACTCAAGATGGTGAACCTATCTAAATACTCCTTTTTCCTTCTACTTGGCCCACAACAACAACTCTGTGAGATGAGTTGCATTGAGAAAGTGACTGGCCCAAAGCTACCCAGCCGGCTTTCATGTCTAAGGCAGGATAATACTGTTAATTCTTGTGACATTAATGTGTTACCATTAAGAATCCACCTATCCCATTTCTAGCTCACTAGTTCCAAGTTTCTTTTCATTTGGCAAATACGTAAGTCCCACAATCCTGAATGGCTTTATGTCCTGAATGTCTATTAACATAATGATTAGCTTGCTATATACTACTATCAACAGCATAACAATTCTGGCTAAAAAGATCACTCTTCCTGCACTATATTAATGCCTCAATTCCAATGACAGTTTGTTCTACAATAAAGGCACTGCAATAAAAATGGTAGCTGTTTTTAAATAAATGATGGATGCATTCTGCCATCAGAGTTGCAAAAGGTGCCCCACTGAAAGTTGAAAGTCTGGGATAAACTGTAAATGGTAAAAAACTGTAAATGGTGATGCAAATAACTTGGGACCATGCTATATGGCCTTGGACACCAAGATGAACATACTGAATTGGGCTCTAAATGCTAGTACCAATCTGGGTAGCTGTTTCAATCAGAATTCAACTAATATCTCTCAGAAATAATATTTATTATTTTTATTATTTACCACCTATGCTACTGCATTATCATTCAGTTGTAATTTCCAAGCCATTTTCAAGGACAATTCCAACCTTGCATATGGATCTCTTACACTGCATTGTTACCTGGTTTCTCCTTCAGACACCAAAATCCCAACATAAGCTTAACTTTTTGTATGTGTCCAGCATCAACCCAGGAGGACCCTTGAACTGTGAACCTGTTCCTTTTAGGGCCATGCAACCTCATGCAGAAGTCTATTTACTGAAGTTCAGCTATCAGAATCAACCTTAACAATTCATCTTGTCCCAAATCAGCTTCAATTTATATTCCTCAATCATGTCCTTAATAGTCAGGAAACATCCAGAAGCTGCTGAGATATTCAATTCTGAGCTTTGAGATAAAGTAAGTTCTTCAAACCCATATATGATCATTTCCTGCTGAGTTGATATAAGTATTAAATTACATGGAACACAAGATGCAACTTTCAGGAACACCCCCCTCCCTCTCTAAATTAAACAAATATTAACAAATTCATTTTCCAAAAGCATTAAGAGAAATAACAGTGGAATCAGAATAAAACATTACTTCCAATGCCCAGCTACTCAAATGGACTAAAGGTATACCATGGATGATAGCAGCAAAGGTAGTGAAGGATTCTACAGTATCACTAGAATTACATTAGTCCTTTGACAATTTTGGATCTGAATCCAGTTCCCTGAACTGAACAACAGACATAGTGACCTGCTTTTCATTAGTCTAGAAGAGTAAGCCAAGATCCAGCTCCTCTTTCCCAACCTTCTCTGAAACAAATTAAAGATACTGTTCTTCCACAATTGGACGGCATGCACACAAGTTTCATTTTTAAGAAAATTTCTTGCTAACCAAATTAATAATAAAATGTCACTTTACAAAGAAAGCTAACTACCTTTTCAGCATAATATGAAGCAATATTAATAGTATTTTATGAAACTACTGATTGAATGAAATGTCTAAGTTTACATTATAAGTTTTAATCATTATACAAATCCCATTTGAGGAAGAACTTCCTCCAGTGCAGTGCATCAGAGTGCAACTTTCCAAAGAGCAGATGAAGAAAGAGAATGTCAAGAGATGGAGTTCTGAGATAACCGGGGTGGGGGGGGGTGGGGGGGGGGGTGGGGGGGGGTGGTACAACATACAAAATCTAGTATGTCTAGGATAGATTCTGTGAGCACTGAATACTCAGAAGGTAAAACTGTAAACAACTGAAAATCTGTTTATGCCTTTCTGAGCTTCCATCCTCATCATTAAGCCATTAAACAAAAAGGCTGAAAATGTTTCAGCCTGCCTTTTCTGTTAATATCATCACATTATTGCAGCACTTGGGGAAATGCAGCACTTGGAGAGATTAATCTCTGTTCCTTCCAATGACACCCACCGATAATTTATTAGATTATCATCCAGTAAGTCAGAATCAAGTTTACAATTGATTTGTAAAAACACAAAATAAAAAGTTAGGGTGAAACAAGGTGACTATACGTCATTAAATATTATGTATGATAATTATATTTGCCCTTAAATTGTTGTAAGATCATTTGCTGGTTTTGTTTCAATAGGCTTCTCTCTCTCTGAAAGCTGTTACACTGAAAATCAACGAAGACAAATTTCTAGATGATATTACACTATCAGCTAAAAACAGAAGTCAGCAACATAAATAGTAAGATGAAGTACACGTTGAAAATTTTTCCTTTCACCCCTCCTTCCCTCACTGAAAACCTTCTATACTCAGGGAAAAGCAGGGATTCTAATTTCTGATAAGCAGCTGATTTCAGGTTAACATTCAGAAGTTTCTGACTGCAGCTCTCTAAATGATTTCTTGATGTTAAAAAAGTCTAAACTCTTTTACTTAAAAATATACTTAAACGAAGGCCTTTAAATAAATACTATAGTTAAAGGTCAGATAGTTCTATACAATTTTTTTCTGGCAAACCCCACCTCCCCAAATTAGCTTCGTAACATACAGATAGGGTGTGGCCCTATTCACATTGCAATCTCCTTTGTCTCCAAAGTACAGCCGCCCAAACATTGCCCACTTCATGAGGTATCAAAGGGCTTTTGGAAATGAGTATTATTCTGGACACTAATTTTTTTTCATAGCTTACTATGTCTCTTTTAAAACTGAGTTTTAGAAAGGAGAAAGACTTAGGAGTTCTGAGAAGTGTTAAGGAAGTGCTTATGGGCCAGGCGGCCCCCAGAATGCTATATGAGGGATCATACTTTTGCTGGGTATCACTTTATAGCTAGGGTAGGCATGTTGTGGGAGTTGTATCTCTGCCAGCAAACACGTAACAAATCTGCATCTATAATCTCCTTTCAGACGCTTAAAACATACAAGTACAGATAGACATATGCACCCGTGGAAGCAAATATAGTACTAAATACCACATAGTATGGAACAGAACTATACTTTTCAATAAAAATAAATAATTAGTGGATTTCTTCCATATGCAACTGTACAGTGTTAAACTACAGCTTTAAAATCTCACTTAAAACTACCAGTAATAGTAATTGTAAGACAAAAGAGAACAGAAGAAATAAAAAGTATCAAGAAAGATAACATGCATTAAAAGACTACTTTTCATTTCTCACTCAAAAATAATTTATATACTGAGGAGTCCTTGGTACTCTGAGCTTGTTTTCTTGCAGAGGTTTCATTATTCAAACTAGGTAACATCATCATCAAACAACCAAGCTCAGAGAGCATCAAGGACCCCTCATTTCTACCCTGAGCTACAAATATTTTCATTTATTAGCAACTTATAAATTACATATTCCAGATACAGTACAATGGTGGTGTACCTAACTATAGCCTACTTTCATTGCAGCAACCATATTCATTACAAAATATCACAGAATATAGCATCTTCCCCAAACAGACATGGCAATTCCCATCAGTGATGATGTTGTCAATGACATGCTCATTAGACATGCAAGGACCACAATGAATGGTGAAACACCTACATGAACTAGCCAGACATACTATCCTCACTGAATCAGTCACTATGTTGCAGACAACAGGAATAGATACCTGAAAACAGAGAAGATAATCTAATCATGTGACATATGAAAACTGCAATTATTGTTTACTACCTAGGATTCTATACCACAAAAGTTTGAAGGTTCAAGAGATTTTATGAGTTTAATTGAAAACCATGGATAAGGAACAGTTAACTTACAAAACAGTATTTCATGTAAGTACTGTATATGTATTTGAAAGGCAGTATTGGAAAAAGGTTTTAATTTACAAAATGATCAGTATTTTTGTAGCTATTTAATCCATGAATTTTTTAGCAATTGCTATAGTCTGATGTGACAAAATAATATACCATGTTTGTTGTCAAAATTTATATCATAACATCTGTGTACACATCATCTGATAATATACATTAGAATAAAAACCTTTTCTTTGCTACTTGTTATTCCCTTAAGAAATCAGGGTTCAAATACCATATTTATATAAGGCAGAATAAAAAGTTAAATAAGATTAGAAATGACATCTTAATTATTATTTCTAGATCCATCATAATCTCAAACTTCTGAATGGTCGAGCCCTTTTGGGCATGATTTCTTCTTATCATGCACAACTATCACTTCCAGATCAAAATTAGCAGATCTGGCTATTATTCAGATAAAAGCTATTTTCTGCTAGATCCAATTTCCATAAATATTTGGTGCATTTTCTTCTCAGAGCAGGGTCTCTCTTGTGTTGTTAAGATCCAGTATCATTATAATTTATGAAAATTTATTTGGAAAGTGCAAATTGAATTATTTGGTATGTATTATAGTGCCATGAAGTCAATACATGCTGTCCTCTTTGAGCAAATCCTGTGCCAAATTTAAATGTCCCTTCCTTATCCTAATCTAGTTTTTCCCCACATTAAAACTGTAATCTCTCAAAAATTCTGGCATAACTTTCTTGATCAGCAAGCAAGCTTTCTTGAGCAATAAGCTAAAGCTTATTCACTTTAAAATCAACTCTGTATTTATAAGCTATTTCAGAAACATCTGAGCTGAATTTTCTCAACCAAAAATGTCAATAACTTCGTTTGAGAACAGTATTTTACTCAATATTCAACAAAACTTTAAATGCTGTATTTGTTACTTTCTTAGTCAAATAAGGAACATTAATCATTGTTCAGTCACAGTTCTATAAAAGAAGGATCTTTGGTTGATTTAATGGCCCAGGGGCTATATCCACCTGACAAACTGAATAAATCAAGTCAGTTTAGCCCATGTCATTAGTTTACAACTTAGTGTTAAATTAATAAACTATAGCTAAGATAAGTAAGCATGGTGTGCAATCTCAGCGATGAAGTCAGTCTTTGAAGTATGACATAAAGCTGAAGGTAGGTGCTATCCACCTACAGTGCTGTTTATTCTTTTGCATTGGAATGCAATGCAAAGTAGCAGAAGCCTGGTCAGTATAACATGAAAGCTCTGCCAAGTGAAGCTTCATCCATCTTTAAATGTTTTTTTTACCAAAGTTTCAAGGAATGCAGTTAGTTTCTTCTCAAGGATATGATTCCAAAAGACTGCCTTTTGCAAGAAAGAAAAGACCAGCTTCTTATCTACTTGTTGTGATATCAGACTGAGCTTTAAAGATTTAACCTTAGAATTGTTGGAAAGACTATTAATCTCTTTTCAACCATCTGGCCTTGATGAGACACATGACTTGGAAAATGAAATAGCTGGATGGTACTGAAAGATTCTACCGCAAAGGTCTCTTTGGGCATATAACAGAATAATTCAGGGAAACTCAGGGGAAATGGCACATTGTTCTCAGGTTTTGAATGAGGTCTACACTAGTATACCTGTTGAAAGAGGATGATTGTTTAAATTATGAAGTGACTTGGTGGGGAGGGAGGCTGTAGAATCAGAACTGAGTGTTCAAGATAAGCAAAGTTCAAACATTTGAGAGCTGCCCTGATTTCCAATCTGAAGATATAATACACACACAAAACCTTAATTTTGCCTTATGAATTAAAGTTGCCTCCCTAGTAGTGGGAAACACTTGCGCTCTGGATATTGTTTAAGCCACAATAAGCCAAAGTAAAAGAAGAGTACACACAGAGGCGTTCCACCAAACCAATTTTATTTCAATAATATTTCAACCTATTGAGTTCAATCTTTATTCCCTTTTTATCTCATATTATGATTTTAAGCTTCTCTCCACGGCAGCCAAATACAAAGAGGACTATGTTATATAACTAAAAATAGCTGCACAGATTATTGAAAACAGACTGCTCAGCACCTGGGATGGCACAACAGGCTAAACATTATTTGAAGTACAGGAACTCTGCATTTTCAGGGCTTTCTTTGGAGCTACCATCGTTGTTAAAGGAGGCTAGGCTCTCATTTTTACTGGTGCGATACACCTTTAATTGGGACGTAATTCACTTTATGGTGCAATTCCGCGCACGCTTCCTCGGGGCCGAATTCAAAAAGCTCGCTTCGCCCTCCCCCGCCACAGCGCCTCTCTTCTCTCCCAGAATATAAGGTTACATACTCCCTGAGCCAAGAACAGCTACACGGCCCGCTTCGTTTTCATTCCCCTAAAGGCGGCAGGTGAACGACTCCCAGCAGTCGTTAGGCCAGAGAAACAAAGAGATGCCGCCGCCGCCAAAAGCCCGAGATAATAAGCCAGGGATCCCCTATTCGCTTAGAAAGGATCCCTCGATGCCACCCTACGGATGTCCAAGAGGAAAAAGACGGCGGCGCCGGTCCCGCACTCACCCCTTCATAGCTGCTGAGGGCCCAAGATCTCGATCCAGATGTGGCAGTCAGGCGGCTTCTGCTGCCACTCCACATGGGCCTCAGACCGTTCCGACCGTCCGCGCCGAGTGTGCGGGTAGCCCCACCTCTTTTCCTGGCTCAACCTTTCACCCAACACTGACGTAGGGTGACGCAACGTGACGTGCGACGGCCACCCGCTTCAGACATAGACCAGCTCTGCTTCTACGCTAGGCGTCACGCAAGCGCAGGGCCTCCCCTACGATTGGCTGCGAAGGGCGTGCAAATCGCCCTTTCATTCACTTGGTTCATTTCCGGGTTCAATATGGGATAGGTTTCTTCTGGCGAAATAGAGCATATTCTTTTCTTTTTAGAAAGAGTAAACAAAAAGACAAAAACCAAAATGGGTTGCGCATTTCACTTTAAAAAAAAAGATTTTAATAAAGTAGATGTACCATAATTATACTACAAACATTCGGACGACCTCTACATGGCCACGAAGAGTTGCTTACCTAAAACAAAACCCGTACTTCAGCTTAATATGTGTCGTTGTGTTGGTACCATACAGTAAGAAGAACCGGTTAATCAACCTACGTGATATTTTAGGTTGTTTAGGCCTGACTTGAATTTAAGGCATCGTCTGAACCTGAAGTACTGGCTATTTTGGATTTACAGAAAATCATTTGTAGCTTATAATAAAGTGTACAAATTTATACAAAAGTACTGTAGTTTTCCAGACTTGCTAATCTAGCGTGTGGTTAGGTCATGATTTACAAACCATAGTGAATGAGCAATATATTAAACATACTTAGGCCTGAATCCAGGCATATTTTAAATTAAACATATGCCTTATCCATCATTTGTATCCATGGTTTCTTAAAATAATCTTAAACCCTGGATACAAATTAGATTGCTGTATATTTAATAATCAAATAAGATTGCTGTACAATCAGGCCAGGAATCTATTAACGAGAGATCAGGACAGCAAAGAAAGGCTACTCTACAAAGCTAAGGAATCAGCTATCAACAAATGAACTAGCAAATGTGTGGAACAGTCTTAAAAATATTACTGGTTACAGCAAACCTTCCCTTGCTGAAGAGAATCAACAACTGGCAGATGACCTGAATGTGTTTTACTGTAGGTTTGAGAGGAATTCACTGTCAGATACCCCAACAATAGCTAAGTCTCTTACACCTGACTCTGCATTCAACACCATCATCCCAGAAATCCTCTCTAAACTGATTCAACAAGCTGTGCCTGACCACACTTGCAGATGGATTATAAGCTTTCTAACAGACAGGAAGCAGCAGGTACAGGTAAGTAAAATCACATTGAATGCCTGTTTAATTAGCACAGGGCTGTGGGCTCTCTTCATTACTCTTTTCTCTATACCAATGACTGTATTTCAAAGGATCCCTCTGTTAAAGTACTGAAGTTTGCAGATGATACAACAGTCATTGGTCTCATTCAAACAATAATGAGTCTGTATATAGAGGGAGGTAGATCAACTGGTCCTGTGGTGCAGCTGGAACAATCGAGCTGAACACTCTTAAAACTGTAAAGACGATAGATTTTAGAAGAAGCTCTTGTATTCTACCACCTTTTACAATATTAGGCAATACAGTATTAACAGTAAAGACCTTCAAGTTTCTAGATTCTATTATCTCCAAGGACCTGAAATGGATACCTAACATTAGAACCATCATTAAAAAAGCACAACAAAGAATGTTCTTCCTGCATCAACTCAGAAAGCTCAGATTGCCCAAGGATCTGCTGATACAGTTCTACAGAAGAATTGAGTTTGTCACATGTATCTCAATAACTGTTTGGTTTGGCATAGTAACCAAATAGGACGTTACAGACTTCAACAGATAGTTAGAACTGCAGAAAAAACAGATGCAACCAGCCTGCCTTCCACCGAGGATCTGTATACTGCACAAACCAGGCTGGGGTTTGGAAAATAACTGCAGATCCTCCTAGAATCTATATGGGTCAACATAAAAGGAAAAAAGAATGACATTCCTATAGGGGTATACTACACACTACTCAACCAAGCAGAAGAAATAGATGAACTTTTAGCTAAACAACTAAGAAATATATGTAGGAAAAATGCTACCATAGTAATGAGAGACTTAGCTACCCTGATATCAACTGGGAGACAAACTCTGCAGCAAGTGGGAGATTGAACAGATTCTTAACCAGTTTAGCTGACAACCTTATCATCCAAAAGATAGAGGAGAGAACTATAGGGAAAGCTAAACTGGATCTAATTCTTACCAATAGCGAAGAAATGATGGAGTTGAAATTTGGATGAGAGTGATCACGGCATATTGGAATTCAATATAATGCAAACATAAGCAATAAAACATAATAAAGCCAGTGTCTTAAACTTTAAAAGTTTAATTACAAACACACTGATTTATAAATCCTAAATATCTAAGTTAGCTGGACTGGTATCTCCTATTTAATAATGCTTAAAATGTTGCACAAATCGTCATTGACCTAGTTCACATATGCCAAAAAAGCTGGTTTGCTTGGGTTTCATCTCATATCCAATTGTATTCACATAAGATAATTCAAAGGTTGTTTATGAAAGTGAAGCTTCAGTTATTAGGCTTAATGAATAATAAAGTCATAATTTGGTTTGCCCATTTGGAGTTTAGTGTATTGTATGAATTTAGGCTATTTGTATCTCTCTCTTTAAAAGCAGATCTAATTCACATATTGCATATTCTTCACTGAAAGTAAATATTCCTTACTATTAGTTTTTTCAAAAGATAATATTCCATTTTAACAAAGCACATTATGTCAAAGTTGATATGACAGTTAAAGCTGGTTTGTTTAGTTCAGCATGTTAAAATTTAGGAGTGATTTCTAAGCCACGGTTCACTATTATGTGTGAATTATAACTGCTTTTGTGTGAAGGAATACTCCACTATAATGAAACGAATGAATAACACCATGTATAACCACAATGCATGTTATAAGTTGAAATTGCAGACATTACAGCCACAACATGCAAATGTAGACGTATTTGCCGCCTTTGATTTTTCTTAAAACAAGAAAGAATTCTGGACATATTGTACCTTTTGTGACATTTGGATTAATAAAACGATTGTCCATCTCTGCACTGTCATTCGTTTTCTTTGTAGGACTAAGTTGCATTCACGCGATATTTCAAGCCACGTGCTGCTTTAATTTGTGCCTTGCTATGATTATTTGCAAATCAGGTTTAGCGTGCAATACAAAGTCATGGAATTCCGGTTTATTTTATTAAAAAAACGGGTGCACGCGCGAACTCTTTCCGCTCTTTTTCATCCCCGTCCTCTGCCTGTCGCTGTTCATTTAAAAGGACAAGGAACGATGACAACGATGTACCGGCGTAACAGCTTTCTCGTTATTATGCAAAACACGGGCGCGACCTACGGATACCGCCGACCACCGCAAACGGAAAACACGTGACGTCACTTCCTCTGGCGCAAGCGCATTGGACTTACCGGGGAAGATCGTTCGGGGGGGGGGAGTGGGAGGTCGCCGCGATTGGTTGGCAGGTCGATCAGCTGCTGCCGGCGCTGCGGAACGGGCGTGTTTCTTGACGGAGATTGCGCTTTCTTCCCCGGAGGGCAATTTCGTCGAGGGAGGGGAGCTTTCCGGAGCAGGAGGTTCCTCTTCTTTCCATTCACTCTCTGGGCGGAGCTGATATCTGCGCTTGACCAAAAGATTTTTTCCCCTTCTCGGAGAGCAAATTACCGTCTCGGTGAGCCTCTTGGTGACAAAAGGGTTCTGGTTCATTCATATCTTTAAGCCCGTTCCTCCGCAGTGTGTCGTTGCCTTTGCAGTCAAAGATGGGAAATATTTCCTTCCTTTCGCATTGATTCCGTTGGTTTCTGTGTTGTGTTATTTGTATTTCAGCTTTATTCTTAATAACCCAAGCGACGTCCAACTGATTCTATTAAGCTTTAACCTTAAGCTTAAAGCTTTAGCTTTCTCTGTGTTTTTTTCCTAAGGTTACAATTAGAAAAATATGTCGTTAATAGTTAATAGTCTAAAGATTTATTCATTGGCTTTTCTTGCCTTTAATTTAGAATAAAGCTGCATTTAACTATTTATATTCTGCTCAGGAAATTTTTCCTTGATAATTTTTTAATTGCTGAGATTTATCTGTCATTATAACAAGAGAGAAACAAAAAAGGAGATTAAATGGTCGAAGGAATGGCGTACCAGATAGCCTATTTTGTTCTTGTCCTTGAAGTTTCCTTTGCGTCCTGTTTTGCCTCTTTTGGTTTTAATATGCTTAATAATCTTAACATGCAGATTTTCTACCATTTAGTTCAGATTCTAATTAAAGTTTTCCACAATGGTTTGTTGAAGATATTTGAGTGTGGTATTAACATGCTTTAAAAAGTAATAAATATAAAATTCCTCAGTGTGAGCCTCAGATTTTGAGATGATTGGGCAAATCAGAGCACATGTTGGGTAGGATACTATGTGAGAACATGAGCAAGAGTTTCTACCTCTCTGCATCCATAAGGACAAAGTCTCTGCAAATAGAGTCCCATGAAATTTTCCCGCCAGTTGATTCACCAGATTACTGAATGTGATATAATCAAATGAACAGAATGCTATCCTTGTGAGACTGGAGCCGGCTATGTCAAATAAGATCCAAGTCAATTTGAATAACTGAGCAGGTTTGAAATGATAGTTTATTAAAATGTTTATCTTTGTATTAGGTAACCCATTTTCATACTGTTATCAGTTTTCCAAACAGTATTCCTTCTTCCCAAACCCCATGGGTTTTCTTTGTCATGCTCTTAGTGTCACTACAGGAACAGAAAGAGGGAACTAAAACTAATCAAGCCACATCATGACAAAGCATGCTGTATGAGCAAGACCAATAATTCTTTTTCTGTATCTTAGGTGTCTAACTTCTCCGACTGGGTTCCCATATCATAAATTTTTAACAGGACAAAGACCAAGCTCCAAAGTATAGGATGCTTTTTATTTTTTCCTTAACTTTATTTTAATATATTATGCATTAATATTTTATTCATGGTTATTAGTTTTCTATAATAAAAAAAATTAATTCCCTGCCAAAAGTAAAACCTAACTCTATTTTTTTTCCCTTCATAATCATGATACTGTGAGATTTATTTCAGCATTTTATTCGTTTAGTAGCCATTTGAAGTTACAAGAGTATTGAAAAAAGTGTCTTATGACCATTTTCACACTTATGACTATTGTAGCATCCCCATGGTTATATATTCAAAATTTGGACGTTTGGCAACTGGCATAGATTTATGATAATTGTAGTGTCCTGGGGTCATGGGATCATCTTTTGCAACCCCCTTTTCCTTCCTGCTTAACTTGAAAGTCTAGAGCAGTGTTTGCATAATTGTAAACTAAGCCAAGTTTTATTATAGCACAGTGTTATTGAACTATAACAATAAGATTTACAGTCTTACAGCACTGTAAGATTTAGCTTTACAGTGCTGTGTAAACCAACTGCAGTTGATTTAATCAATCATTTAATAAACCATGAGTCTAGAGGCTCACTTCATAGAACATCTTAAGCTAAAATGTGGTTTATTAATATGTATAAATTAGATAATTAATTTATAATTCCATATTCTATGTAAATCCCAGCATTACCTCTAAGGTAGTAAACAATGGCTGTATTAACTATTGGTTAGTCACTAGTGTTATAATGTGTTGCACAATCCTTGTAGATGAATATAATCATCTTACAAATTAGTAAAATCAATTCTAGGTTTATTTTATCTTAGTTTGAGGGGATATTCCAGAGGATATCTCCTCAAATCCAGCATTGTCAAAATACTTTTTTTTTATATTTGTGAGTGTGCTTTTGGTTTGTTGAGGTATTTGTTTAGATTTGAAGAATTACCATGCAACTAAGGTTTTGTGTATGTGTGAATCCAGCCACTGAACTTTGTAAACAATACTGTATGGTTTAGTATGCTGTATGAATCCAGCCATTTATATTCTTTCAGTAAACCATGACTTAGCACGGTATGTCAACATTGTTTAGAATTTCTGAGATTCTTTAATGGACAAATAAATCAAATTAAAAAAAAAAAAGACTGGAAGTTCATGTTTATCGTTTTTATTTATGTGGAGTATTGTGTTCACATGGTTGTCTTTTTGGGGGAGACTGTACTTTATATAAATGTAGAGTCATGTTATCCATATATTGGTTTTAATGGGCTGTATATTCTTGGATTCTTTAAGATGCTGACATATAAATCTGGCTTTTTATGCAAGTTTATTGTGCACGGAGATGGTTATATGTTTCAATGGTATTTATAGTTTTTGTATTGTACTTTCATAGTATCTGTGGGTTAATAAAGATCCATGTTTTGTCGACTTCCGGTTGGCCCCGCGAGCTTCGCTGACGCTCCTTTGTGGGCGCCCGACCCTTGGCATCGTAAAAGCCTCAGAACAGCCGAAAAACAGCTGTCTGGGGCTTGGAAACCCTCTCCCCGGGCAAAGGGGAGAGAGAAGAGCGGACAGGCGGAGGTAGAGCCCCCCAAGCGCCCTAGGAGAAATCTTGCGGCGCGAAGGGTGAGAGCTCCCTAGAAGCCTGTCAATCTGCTCCGGACCTTGGGACAACTCCGCTAAAGCGGAGCTAGAAGCCGCGACCATTCCAGCAACACAATTTTAAATTTGGGCTTGGAGTGCTGGCAGAGCAAAGCAGGAGAAAAAAGAAAAAAATGCAAGTAATACTTTAACTCCGTTTAAAAATGCAGAAAATGGCGCCTAAGGGCGTAAGTAAAAGCTACTAGTGAAAGTGCTTGTTAATGCTTGTTAACGCTTATAACATTGATACAGCTACAGGATTACACCCTAAGAAAAAGATTTAAAGTGGAAGCGGCATGGAAAAGAACTTGGTATTGACTTCAATTAATTTATATCTTCATACTGTGTGGAAAATAGTTGGATTTGTCGACCTGATAGCTGGATAAATATAAAGTGCAGACTGAAACATGGATGACATCTGGGCTGGAGAGTCACTGTTTGGTGAATCAGCAAATTCTCAAGATGTGACCGTAAAGGTTTTTCAAGAATTATTAGACTCTTTTAACTCTGCTCTTTTGGAAACAATTCAAAGAATTTTTCAAAAATGTAACTTGGAGAATTGTAATGATTTGCTGGCTGAGAAACAGGAGGAAATTAAACAGAGGATTTTGATTCCAGAGGATAAAGACGCTGTCAGGCTGAAAATGGAGGTTGAAACAGACGCTTCCACCCAATTAAAAGAAAACCAACAAGAGACTTTATTGCAAGTTGACAAACTTTATGGCAACAACTCTTGGCTTTACAGACAAAGGAATGAAATGATTGATTATACAAGCAGGAGGAGTCGAAATGGGGGTCTTAAACCAGAGAAAATGATTTTAAGAAGAGAGCGAGTTTTCAAGATACATCAACCTCATGTCAAAATTCAAAAATTTTCGAAGAGAAGATTAGGGGGAGGAGCAATGCTGAAAGAATTATTGAAGAAGAAGGATTGGAAAAAATATAGAAAGAAGAGAAGAATAGAAGATTAATTCTTTTTGGGGGGGGGATTTTAGTAATAAATTCAAAATTTTAATTAACTGGTATTTTTAAAGGTTATTCTAATTATTCTAAGACAATGATATAAAGGAAGTGTTTTCTTACAATTAGTTTTGGATATAAAAATGATTGCTTTTTAAAAGTTATGGAAGTATTAAAATGGTTAATTGAAAATTTGAAGGATATCTTCCTGCAGGTTTTGAAATTTAATTGTGAAATAAATTAAGAATGTTTTTTTTGATGTATTTAGTAATGTTTTTTTTGATGTATTTATATTAAACATTTTTAAAATGTTTGATATAAGATTATAGTATCTTAAAAGGTATATGAGAGAAAATGTTTAAGGTTTGAAAATGTTCAATTTTATGAAGGATTAAAGAGGATAAATGTTAAATCTAGAATTTTATTAGGGAGTAATGCTGAAAAGGAATGGTGTTTGAGGCTGGGGAAATGAAACTTATCTATGATTTTTAATGTTGGTAATATTGTAAAAGTATTGGATTATACATCCAAAAAAGGTCTTTATATTTAGGAAGATATAAAAGGGAGGTTGATGAAATTGTAAAAGAGGAGTTAAAGAGTATGAGGGTATTTTGAACTCTGTAGTTAGTTAGTATATTTTAGCTTATGCTTGTTAAATGTAATACCCTGTTTTTGCCCTGGGAAGTTGGGGGTGGGGGGTGGGGAGGGAGGGACAAAGGTTGGGTTGGGATAAAAGTGTTGAATAGATAAATGTTTTAATAGAAAAGCAAATGTTGGGGAAATGTAATAATAAATGAAATGATAATATTAAGTTGCGATAGTTAGAAGATTATAAGAATAAATGTACAATTAGGATGATAATGCAGATAGATAGAATAAATCTGAAAAGAAACTGAAAGAAAGTATCTATGATTAGAATACAGGAGTTGCTCAGATACTAGAGGAGGAGAATATTCCACAGCAAAGAAGTAAGGAGAGAGGAGGAGAGGGTAGGAAGAGGAAAGGGAGGGAGAGGAATGGAAGAAAGGAGAGGAGGAAGGGAAGGGGATAGGAGTAGGAGAGAAGATGAGAAGGGGGAAAAGAAGAGAGAAGTGGGGGAAAGGAAAAGAAAGTAGGATGAGGTAGAAGAGGAGGAAGGAGAGAGTAGGAGAGAAGAGGGAGGGAAGGGAAAGAAAGGAGGAGAAGAAGAAGGTTTGTTGTGGAAGGAGGGAAGAAAGAGAAGAAGAGCAACTCCGAATGTAATTAAAATGCTTTATTGTAATGCTTTCTTTAAGGGAAACATGTATATGTAGGATTTATTATGTATAAGAAAATGTACATTTTCTATTATTTGGGTAGGGGGAAAGGGTGGGGGGGAGAAAATTGTTTGTATTTCTTATAAAACTTTTCAATAAAAAAAATAATAAAAAAAAAGATCCATGTTTTGTCCACGTTAAATATTTTTGAGCATCAGTGGTTTCCCTTCTGTGACTTGGGTATTTTATTACTTTTTGTGGAATATTTGGAAATTCCAAATGCCATTGAACTCTTAAGGAACAGCATTTTTGAACCTTGCTAGTTTTTAAAATATGTGGACTTCAGCATGCTGGCTGGGGAAATCTGGAAGTTGATCCACACATCTTACACTTGCTTAAATTGAAACTATGGAGTAACAGGTAGCTTTGTTGAATATCAGAGCCTGTTGCTGGGTTTAGAAATGGCAACTTCACTTCCATGTTACGCTTATTTAATTTAGTTCCAAAGATACTGGTACTTATTAGATTATGGAAATTTTTGTTATAAAATCCATAAACTTTTCTCTTAATTTGGCTTTGGAAAACTGACCTTGATGGTAGTTTATCATTTAGTAGGATGGAACAACTCAGTCAGAGGATCTGACAGATAGAGATCATTCATGGATGTTTCACTGTTAATCATTTTTTCTCTTTTAACTAGTTTGTCTGTGTCAGAGGTGGGAAGAATGAATAAATCAGCATGATTATTTCTGTTCTCTTGAGAGACAGCTATCAGGTATCTAATACTGAACTGTAAATATTTTTATATGTTAGCATTTCTGCAGTACACATGAAAAATAATTCTGAAGAAATTCTAGTATAGTAAAACATCTTTAACCCATAACTTTACTAAATGCAGTGCACATCAAAACTATGTCATCCAAAATGCCCAAAACACAGCAGTAGCATCTATTTTTTTATTTTTCCAGAGGAGCACAATATAATCCAGGAGCACTGAAGTTATATTTAGCAAAGGCTCATGTACAATTACTCTGTGGTGCTCAGCTGGGACTTTACTCCTCTGGAAAGGGTGCAATCCAAATTCCTAGTAAGAGCCATATATCAGGCAGCACACTGTGTCCCAAATGTAATACTAAGGAAGGAGGCAAGACTAGCCAAAATTGAAACTGGTGCATGAATTTATATTTTGGCACATTGGTTAAAACTACTCTTTTCCCCTACAAGTTTGAGTATCTATAGCAGATAATTTTGAATCAATATGGTTCAGGACCACCACACAAAAAACTCCAATATCTTGGTTTCTCCAAGGAAGTGCTTTTGATGATGGGATATGAGTGTGTGCTTAGCGCACTTAAACAACGTATTAAAGATCTGGAAATCCAACAAGATTGGGCTGTTCTTCCCACAAATGTTTATTTGAGCAATCAAATTCCCCCTTTTAAAGTAGTGAGATATTTATATCAAACAACTCTCCCCAAAATATGAAGGGCATTAACCTTAGTGTGCTGCAACACATTTCCCACAGCAGTTTGGGAGGGCCAGTACAAAAAAAACACCATATGAGCTGCGACTGTGCCCCTGTGGACAAAGAGCCATTGAAACTACAGTTCACATCCTGCTATACTTCATTTTTTCTAAGGGCTCAGGGATTTATATTATAAATTTATAACATCTTACTCAATGTTTCTGAGAAATACTGATCTTTATTACAGGGCAACTACTGTTATAAGATCAGTATGAAGTAATTTCTCGGAATGTGGCCAAATTCTGTTATGCTATATGTAAAATTAGGCAAACTTTAACTGCCCACTGTTAAACCACCACCAAAAGCAATACATTATTCTGCCTGTCTCTTATTTTTATTTTTTACTATTAGTATTGTTTTAATGCTTTTATTTGTAATGCTAGTCTATAACTGTGACCATAATAAAAATTGATTGATCTCCTTTAAACATGCCAGGTAATCTGCTTTTTAATCATCTTAATGGATGTCTGGTATTTCAAAGTATTTCTCTTTCCATTTAATATAAGATGATTTTTGGAAGAAGATTCTAAATTTGAATTATGCTGCAATTATTTTAAATAGTAACAATCCACAGTTACCTTCTAATAACTTTAAAAAGTTCAGCTAAGACATTGAGCTTGTCGATCAGAAAGGTCGGTAGTTCAGCAGTTCGAATCCCTAGCATAGGTCTCCTGCGTGAGCAGGGGGTTGGACTAGATGACCTCCAAGGTCCCTTCCAACTCTGTTATTGTTATTGAATATCACATGACTGTCAGAAAATTGGAATTTTTTCACAATTGTAAATTTTAATACTGAAATAGTATAAAATATACTGTGCCAATGTATTCTAAACACATAGAATTATCGGTAAGTAAAATTCTGAGAGAATGAAGCCAGGACCCAAGAACTTGAAATGGAGAAAAATGCTTATATATTTTTATATTGCAGTTCTCAAACTTAAACTTTTGTTTCAGTTTTAATAGTACATTATACAGATTTCCTATATTAAAGCAAGGATTTATATTAATTACAAAATTATAATTTATAAATATAAGTATTTAAATGGAAAGCTTATCAAATGTCATCTATATGGCATTTAATAATTCATGGTGGGCAATCTGGTCCATTGAACACAAGCATTATGTAAGCATATAACATCTGTTGCAAATTTCAGTTCTATGTCAGTTCTGAAGAACAGAGCAGCATGATTAGTGAAATATCAGCACATATCCTGTTTGCCCCAAAATAAGACATCCCCTGATAATAAGCCCAATCGGGCTTTTGAGTGCATGGCAATAAGGCCAAGCGCTTATTTCAGGGTTCAAAAAAAAAAAAAAAGATAGGGTCTTATTTTTGGGGAAACACAGTAGTTGTTTCCCAGAGGTAACAACTATAGAACAGAATTTCATAATTTTAGCTCTATCATGTTGAAAACCAGAATGGCAACATCTGCGAGAGTAGGTTGAACTAGTTTATAACAATTGACTTTAAATTTTCAAAATCTATGCAAAAAAACACTTGATTCCAGGTATGTCCAAAAGCATGGAATATTGCTACTTATTTGGTCTGACTTGATATAGTGTCATTTGCTACAATGTTCATATCTGTTGTGTGTCTGAAATATATTTTCTTATGTGAAAATGTGGGTCTAATTTTATCATAGCTAGATTACCATTTTATACTGATGTCATTGGACCATCACAACATAACTAAATATAATAAACACTTCTAAGAAGTAGATAGATGCCTTCTCAAAGTGAAAAAAATATCTTATTCAACTATTAGCTCTTACCTGTGAAGAAGAAAGATACAGCAAATTACTTTGCTATGATTTGAAAACCACTTTGTACTCCAATCAAGGTAATAAAAGCTGGGCCTGTATAGTAAAACACTTATTAAATTCTTATTGAGCTTAAGATAGATTTATCCTGCTTTTGACCCAGCTGAATTAGCCAACTATTGTCCGGTCTCCAACCTTCATTTTGTGGCGAAGGTTGTTGAGAGCGTGTGTTGTGGCCCCGCCCTCTGAGCCTATCCCATCAGAGGAAGAAAGCTCCGAGCATGAGGAAGAGGAGTCAGCCAGGCCTCCCTCTCCAGGCCCCTCCCCTCTGGCACTGTCTCAGGAGCCGGCCGAGAGAGAGGAGATTAACCGGGAGACAGGTGTCTCGGATGAGAGTGAAGGAAAGACGTCATTCCTGGACGCACGCCAACGAAGGCGTGATAAACGATTGCAGCAGCTAAGGAGGCGTGCTAGGGATTAGAACTGAGTCACTGGACCACACCCCAGAGACTATATAATAGAGGGTGGTGGCCAGTGATCCCTGTGACGAACAAAAACAAACCCTGGATAGTCACTAGAGCATCGACCGAAGCTGCTGAGAGGAATATTGTTTTTGTTGGACTCTTGTACGCTCAGTATATTATCTTTCTGTTTCTGTGGCAATAAAAGTACTTGGCAGACGGTGTGTATATCGCTGCCAAGTTGGAGATAAAGACCTGGGTGCGTGCCAAGTGCTTCCTTAACCCTCGGCTGGCTGTGTTTGTGTGTGTGTGTGGACGGGGACAGATCAGCGTGGTGGCACGACAGCTTCCCCGACACCTGGATGAAGCTATCTATCTGGACACGTGCCAGTCGGGCTTCAGGCAGGGGTACAGCACAGAAACGGCATTGGTCGCATTGGTGGATGATCTCTGGAGGGCTCGGGACAGGGGTTGCTCCTCTGTCCTAGTCCTATTAGATCTCTCAGTGGCTTTTGATACCATCGACCATGGTATCATGCTGCAGCGGTTGAGGGGGTTAGGAATAGGGGGCACTGTTCTGCGGTGGTTCTCCTTCCTCTCCGACCGCTCGCAGTTTGTGTTGACGGGGGGACAGAGGTCAACCTCGAGGCATCTCGCATGGGGAGTGCCGCAAGGGTCGGTCCTCTCACCCCTCCTGTTCAACATTTATGTGAAGCCACTGGGTGAGATCATCTGTGGTTTTGGGGTGAAGTGTCATCTGTACGCTGATGATACTCAGCTGTACATCTCCACCCCAGACCACCCCAACGATGCCCTTGATGTGATGTCTCGCTACCTGGAGGCCGTGCGGGTCTGGATGGGGAGGAACAGGCTCAGACTCAACCCCTCCAAGACCGAGTGGCTGTGGCTTCCGGCGTCCCGATATAGTCAGCAGGTGCCATCGCTGACTATTGGGGGTGAATCTTTGCCCGCCACAGAGAGGGCTCGCAAACTGGGTGTCCTCCTGGATGCACGGCTGTCTTTAGAAGAGCATATGACGGCCGTGGCCAGGGGGGCCTTTTATCAGGTTTGCCTGATTCGCCAGTTGCAGCCCTTTCTGGACCGGGACGCCTTGCGCACGGTCACTCACGCCCTTGTCACCTCCCGGCTGGACTATTGTAATGCTCTCTACATGAGGCTCCCCTTGAAGAGCACTCGGAGGCTCCAACTGGTCCAGAATGCGGCCGCGCGGGTGGTTATGGGTGCAACTCGTTGTGCCCATGTGACACCCCTCCTGCGCGAGCTGCACTGGCTCCCAGTGGTCTTCCGGGTGCGATTCAAGGTGTTGGTTACCACCTTTAAAGCACTCCATGGCATAGGACCCGGGTACCTTCGAGACCGTCTTCTGCCACCAATAGCCTCCCACTGGTCAGTTCGCTCCCACAGAGAGGGTCTCCTCAGGGTGCCATTGGCCAAGTTATGTCGGCTGGCGACACCCAGGGGGAGGGCCTTCTCTGTGGGAGCCCCAGCCCTGTGGAATGAACTGCCCCCGGAAATACGTAAGATCCCCGACCTCCGGGTATTTCGCTGTGCACTGAAGACCCTGTTGTTCCGCCAGGCCGAGCTATCGACATGATAATTTTAAGTTGGGGTATTTTAAATTTCTGGGGTTTTAAATGGAGCCAAATTTATTTAATAATTTTAAATTTTAAATTGATGTTTCTCTTGTGTTTTTAAATAGGCTGTACACCGCCCTGAGTCCTTTGGGAGAAGGGCGGTATAGAAATAAAATTATTATTATTATTATTATTATTATTATTATTATTATTATTATTATTATTATTATTGATAGGTAGATCTTATTATAGTGTACAGACAGTCCTAGGCCTACGACTGGTTGTTTAGTGACCATTGAGAGATACAAGAGACTTCCCCAAAGGTATTTACGACTCTGTTTCAAAGTTATGGCTGCTGCCATGCCCCGGTGGTTCACTTTTACAACCAATTGCATGGATGTAACAGTGACCCACCTCCTATTTCCTTCTACCATCCCGCTTTGCTGGGTCCCTACAAGCATTGTGCCTGCTTTTCCCTCCCACTGGGTCCCCATCCCCTTACATCCATCTTGTACTTATCTTCTGAAGATCTCCAAAACTTCCTATCTCATATTGAGGAAGGAAGGCCATTCTATCTCTTAGTATCCCTAAACCATACAGCCCAGGAATGGAATGATCTACTCTGCTTCCCTAAGACTGTGTTATTGCAATGGGTATCGGGGTGGGCAGGGGGCCCAAGCCCTGTGAGGACCTGATGCAGGGGGAAGGCCTTCAGGGTTCCATTGAGAGGGAAACAGGTCCAAGAGCTGTGGGAAGCCTGAGGGGAAGGAAGCGGAGTACAGGGTATTTCAGGGGTTGGGAGAGGTCTTGAGAGGGTCAAGGAAGGTGGATCTCTGCCTGTGCTAGGCCTCCTGGGACTTCCTCCACCCCTGAAGCACCTCAAGCTATGCTTAATAACTCACACAGTGTTTAAAAACCTGATCAGAGAGAGGGGGTCAGGCTCCATTAAGGTTGTAGGTTGAGGATTACATATACTGTACTAAAGTCTTAAAAACATTGAAGCTAGTTGGTCCTCTAACAATATATTTGCAACTGCAAGTCTAGTGGAGTAATTGATGAGTCATCAAGTCAAGTGATTATTTCTCAGCTGTATGTGTGTAAACTTTTTTTTGACATATTTGTGAGAGTTTCAGGCAAAGCAAATTATTTCCAGTTTCTAATTACTTAAGAGGCTCCTTTTATAACTTTATAATCTTGGTGGATATTTTTTTTCATTATTTAAGGTAAGATCTAGCTTGTATTTTTACTATAAAATTCTTTGGAAGAGATTGATTTTGAAGTGAATTATAATTGAGAAACATAATTCCACTACTATAAAAGCTTCAATCTTTTAAAATATCAAATCAAATGATGTTAGATATCACAATATTATCCCACAATAATATCTAAATGAAGTAGTACTTTCAACCTTGAGATAGGAAAATCCTAAATGGAGAATAGTTTATATTAGAATGCATGATAAATTATTTTTTATTTAATTTACTTAAAATAGATCTGGAGCAATCAACATGTCATGTTATACATAAATGTATTTTAAATGAGTGTGGTAGCATTTTTAAAAGAATGCCAAAGACATATGTATTTTTTCTGCAGCTCCTATGCATGTATTGGAGATGTAGAATTTACAGCTAGAGAATTGTATGATAAAATACTGAAAATTTCTAAATTTGTAGGAAGGATAACACAGACAAAAGCAGAATTAATTACTGTGTTTTAGTTTCTTCTTAGAATTGAATCTTTCATTGTAATGCTTGCAGTTTTTCTGTTTCTGGAACATATTCTTGATCTGTGCCATTCTGAAGGGTACTTAGTGCTGCATCATACTCATATGATGCTCATATGTTCAAACCAATGAGGCTTTATATGTAGCAGTAATAATTGGCTGATTTATTGAGTTACTGATTTTGTTCAATCTCCTTCAGGGAGAAAGGGAAATGAAAAGGCCACTAAAAGATAAGGTCTGTTTTCTTTATGATTGATTTAATTCAGATATTATCAAAAATATTTCTTGGCAGATTAAATAGATTAAAACTAAATCCTCAATAATAATAAAACATCAATGAAAGGATTTTGGTCAATACATAAGGAAAGAGGCCTTACTGTAGAATCATTCCAAGCTGTTCAGGATATTAAAGTCAATACTAACTCTTTGGAAATGAATTAGGATCTAATGTTATTGGGAAGAAATTGTAGCATCACTTGATTGTTCATCACACTGTTATAAATTAATTTTCTTTTCTTTTTATTTTATTTTCAATGCACTGAACTTTTCAAGCATTTTTAAAAGTAGCCAGTCACATACCACAGTTTAGCACACCAGACTAAATATAGATAACTGATAGTTGGAAGTTCTTATTTCCATAAGGTTGTGGGTGACATATCCTAAACTTAAAGAAAGGAAATTCTAGCCACCGAGGCTTCTTGAGAATGGTCGTAACGATGTATTGGAGTTCTCAATAAATATTACCACTGACTGTATGAATGGGGAAAATAATAATAATAATAATAATAATAATAATAATAATAATAATAATAATAATAATAATAATAATAATAATAATAATTTTATTTCTATACCGCCATTCTCCCGAAGAACTCAGGGCGGTGTACAGCCTATTTAAAAACACAAAACAAAACGATTAAAATTTAAAATCATTAAATAATTAGGCTCCAATTAAAATCCCAGAAATTTAAAATACCCCAAATTAAAATTATTAGGTTGATAGCCCGGCCTGGCGGAACAACAGGGTCTTCAGTGCGCAGCGAAACACCCGGAGGTCGGAGATCTTACGTATTTCCAGGGGCAGTTCATTCCACAGGGCTGGGGCTCCCACAGAGAAGGCCCTCCCCCTGGGTGTCGCCAGCCAACATAACTTGGCCGATGGCACCCTGAGGAGACCCTCTCTGTGGGAGCGGACTAGTCGGTGGGAGGCTGTTGGTGGCAGAAGTCGGTCTCGAAGGTACCCGGGTCCTATGCCATGGAGCGCTTTAAAGGTGGTAACCAACACCTTGAATCGCACCCGGAAGACCACTGGGAGCCAGTCCAGTTCACGCAGGAGGGGTGTCACATGGGCGCAACGAGTTGCACCCATAACCACCCGCGCGGCTGCATTCTGGACCAGTTGGAGCCTCCAAGTGCTCTTCAAGGGGAGCCCCATGTAGAGAGCATTACAATAGTCCAACTGGGAGGTAACAAGGGTGTGAGTGACCGTGCACAGGGTGTCCCGGTCCAGAAAGGGCTGCAACTGGCGAATCAGGCGAACCTGATAAAAGCCCCCCCTGGCCACGGCCGTCATATGCTCTTCTAAAGACAGCCGTGCATCCAGGAGGACACCCAGAGTGTGAGCCCTCTCTGGGGGGGGCAAAGATTCACCCCCAATAGTCAGCGATGGCACCTGCTGACTATATCGGGGCGCCGGAAGCCACAGCCACTCGGTCTTGGAGGGGTTGAGTCTGAGCCTGTTCCTCCCCATCCAGACCTGCATGGCCTCCAGGCAGCGGGACATCACATCAAGGGCATCGTTGGGGTGGTCTGGGGTGGAGATGTACAGCTGAGTATCATCAGCATACAGATGACACTTCACCCCAAAACCACAGATGATCTCACCCAGCGGCTTCACATAAATGTTGAACAGGAGGGGTGAGAGGACCGACCCTTGCGGCACACCCCATGCGAGATGCCTCGAGGTCGACCTCTGTCCCCCTGCCAACACAAACTGTGAGCGGTCGGAGAGGAAGGAGGAGAACCACCGCAGAACGGTGCCCCCTATTCCTAACCCCCTCAACCGCTGCAGCATGATACCATGGTCGATGGTATCAAAAGCCGCTGAGAGGTCTAATAGGACTAGGACAGAGAAGCAACCCCTGTCCCGAGCCCTCCAGAGATCATCCACCAGCGTGACCAATGCCGTTTCTGTGCTGTACCCCCGCCTGAAGCCCGACTGGTACAGGTCTAGATAGATAGCTTCATCCAGGTTCTGGGGAAGCTGTCGTGCCACCACACTCTCAACAACCTTCGCCACAAAATGAAGGTTGGAGACTGGACAATAGTTGGCTAATTCAGCCGGGTCCAGGGAAGGCTTCTTGAGGAGGGGCCTCACTACCACCTCTTTCAAGGTGGCAGGAAAGGCACCCTCACTCAGAGAAGCACTTATAATCCCCTGGAGCCAGCCTCGTGTAACCTCCCGGGAGGCCAGCACCAACCAGGAGGGACAATAAACACGTGGCGGCACTAATCTTACCCAGAACCCTGTCCACATCCTCGGGAGTCACAGGATCAAACTCCTCCCAGATAACATTCTCAAGACCTGCCCTCGTCTCCTCCCGTGGACTCATCCAGTCAGAGTCTAGAATCTAACCATTTTTCCGCTCTTATCGCATCTGCAGAGAACCACCCAGCCGCCCTGTTTAGGGTGACCCACTCCCTTCTTCGGGGGGGGGGAGTGCGGGAAGATCCCTTGCAGGGTCGTGCTGAGGATTTTGTGCAATTCCTGCACGATAAAGTCACTCGGATTCGGGATGGCTTGGACTCCGATTGGATGAGTCCACGGGAGGAGACGAGGGCAGGTCTTGAGAATGTTATCTGGGAGGAGTTTGATCCTGTGGCTCCCGAGGATGTGGACAGGGTTCTGGGTAAGATTAGTGCCGCCACGTGTTTATTGGACCCGTGTCCCTCCTGGTTGGTACTGGCCTCCTGGGAGGTTACACGAGGCTGGCTCCAGGGGATTATAACTGCTTCTTTGAGCGAGGGTGCCTTTCCTGCCGCCTTGAAAGAGGCGGTAGTGAGGCCCCTCCTCAAGAAGCCTTCCCTGGACCCGGCTGAATTAGCCAACTATCGTCCGGTCTCCAACCTTCGTTTTGTGGCGAAGGTTGTTGAGAGCGTGGTGGCACGACAGCTTCCCCGACACCTGGATGAAGCTATCTATCTGGACCCGTGCCAGTCGGGCTTCAGGCAGGGGCACAGCACAGAAACGGCATTGGTCGCGTTGGTGGATGATCTCTGGAGGGCTCGGGACAGGGGTTGTTCCTCTGTCCTAGTCCTATTAGATCTCTCAGCGGCTTTTGATACCATCGACCATGGTATCATGCTGCGGCGGTTGAGGGGGTTAGGAATAGGGGGCACCGTTCTGCGGTGGTTCTCCTCCTTCCTCTCCGACCGCTCGCAGTTTGTGTTGGCAGGGGGACAGAGGTCGACCTCGAGGCATCTCGCATGGGGAGTGCCGCAAGGGTCGGTCCTCTCGCCCCTCCTGTTCAACATTTATGTGAAGCCGCTGGGTGAGATCATCCGTGGTTTTGGGGTGAAGTGTCACCTGTACGCTGACGACACTCAGCTGTACATCTCCACCCCAGACCACCCCAACGATGCCCTTGATGTGATGTCTCGCTGCCTGGAGGCTGTGCGGGTTTGGATGGGGAGGAACAGGCTCAGACTCAACCCTTCCAAGACCGAGTGGCTGTGGCTCCCGGCGTCCCGATATAGTCAGCAGGTGCCATCGCTGACTATTGGGGGTGAATCTTTGCCCCCCACAGAGAGGGCTCGCAATCTGGGTGTCATCCTGGACGCACGGCTGTCTTTAGAAGAACATATGACGGCCGTGGCCAGGGGGGGCTTTTATCAGGTCCGCCTGATTCGCCAGTTGCAGCCCTTTCTGGATCGGGACGCCCTGCGCACAGTCACTCACGCTCTTGTCACCTCCCGGTTGGACTATTGCAATGCTCTCTACATGGGGCTCCCCTTGAAGAGCACTCGGAGGCTCCAACTGGTCCAGAATGCGGCCGCGCGGGTGGTTATGGGTGCAACCCGTTGCGCCCATGTGACACCCCTCCTGCGTGAACTGGACTGGCTCCCAGTGGTCTTCCGGGTGCGATTCAAGGTGTTGGTTACCACCTTTAAAGCACTCCATGGCATAGGACCCGGGTACCTTCGAGACCGTCTTCTGCCACCAATAGCCTCCCACTGGTCAGTTCGCTCCCACAGAGAGGGTCTCCTCAGGGTGCCATCGGCCAAGTCATGTCGGCTGGCGACACCCAGGGGGAGGGCCTTCTCTGTGGGAGCCCCAGCCCTGTGGAATGAACTGCCCCCGGAAATACGTAAGATCCCCGACCTCCGGGTATTTCGCTGTGCACTGAAGACCCTGTTGTTCCGCCAGGCCGAGCTATCGACATGATAATTTTAAGTTGGGGTATTTTAAATTTCTGGGGTTTTAAATGGAGCCAAATTTATTTAATAATTTTAAATTTTAAATTGATGTTTGTCTTGTGTTTTTAAATAGACTGTACACCGCCCTGAGTCCTTTGGGAGAAGGGCGGTATAGAAATAAAATTATTATTATTATTATTATTAGTCCAAGCCATCCCGAATCCGAGCGACTATCGTACAGGAATTGCACAAAATCCTCAGCACGACCCTGCAAGGGATCTTCCCGCACTCCCCCCCGAAGAAGGGAGTGGGTCACCCTAAACAAGGCGGCTGGGCGGTTCTCTGCAGATGCGATAAGAGCGGAAAAATTGTTAGATTTTGCCGCTTTTATCGCCACTAGGTAGGTCTTGATATAAGACCTCACCTGTGTCCGGTCGGAATCGGATTGACTAGTCCTCCAAATGCTCTCTAGGCGTCTTTTCATCTCTCTCAGCTCCTCAGAGAAGCAAGGAGCCAATTGAGATCGGCATCGGGTCAGAGGCCGCAAAGGCACGACGCGGTCCAAAGCTCCAGCGGCCGCCCTTTCCCATGCGGCCACCAGCTCTTCAGTTGAGTCGTGTGTTAGAGTCTCAGGGAACAGCCCAAGCTCCGTCAGGAACCTTTCGGGGTCCATCAGGCGCCTGGGACGGAACCATCTGGTTGGTTCCGTCTCCCTGCGGCGGGGGAAGGTGGTAGGAAAGTCCAATTGGAGGAGCGAATGATCTGTCCATGACAAGGGTTTAATATCTAGGTCCCCTCTACCAAGATCATTCAACCACTGACCAGAGACAAAAATCAAGTCCAGAGTGTGTCCCCCTATGTGAGTGGGGCCTTGAACTAACTGGGTCAGGTCCATGGCCGTCATGGAAGCCATGAACTCCCGAGCCGCCTCTGACACCTCACCCGCAGATGGAAGGTTGAAATCCCCTCTTATAAAATTATCTAAAGAGAATAGAGACAGATTGTGTGTGTGGGTGTGTCCCTCATACTTCTTGATCAGTAATTGAACGTTTGAAATTGGTGCACCTGCTTGTACAGATAGTCCTCCACTTATGACCATAATTTGGCCCAAAATTTTGGTTGTTAAGTGAGACATTTGTTAAGTGAGTTTTGACCCATTTTACAGCCTTTCTTGCCACAGTTGTTAAGTGAATCACTGCAGTTAATAAATTAGTTATACAGTTGTTAAGTGAATCTGGTTTCCCCATTGACTTTGCTTGCCAGAAGGTCACAAAAGCTGATCACGTGACCTCAGGACACTGCAACCATCATAAATATGAATCAGTTGCCCAGCATTTGAATTTTGATCACATGATCATGGGGATGCTGCAAAGGTCATAACTGTAAAAACAGTTATAAGTCACATTTTTCAGTGCTATTGTAAATTTGAACAGTCACTAAACAAACTGTTATAAATCAAGGACTACCTATAGTACATTTAAAGGTGAGTAGTTGCATCTTAGAAGTTTCCAAACAAAAGTGCAAAATGTACTTTTTGCCACTGATTTTCCATCAGAAGACAGTCAGATGCTGACTTATTTATAGGGCTGTGCAGACAATGGAAAAGAAATGTTTTGCAGAATCTTTTCAGATAGTTAAAGCAGCAGCATCATTTGTATAGCTTGCATCAGGCAATGCAGTCTTTTCTGGTTGTCAGCAATAATAATATATGCATTTGCTTTCTCCACTTCTGAGAAGGGTAATTGGTGTTCAAAAAGAAATGCTAATAATTCTTTGAGTGCCTCAACAGATATATTTATTTGTCCGTAGACAATGCTATAATTGGTTAGCTATACTTTCATCTATTTTGTTAGGATGATTGCCTCACACTTTATATAGTTTAATACTCAGATGTGTAATTTGTAAGACTGCAGATCTGAGAGGATGCAGGTACAGATATAAATACTTATGTACTCAGATAGTCATATCATATTCCATACATGTTAAGGAGAATATTAAGTGAACATAGGAAGAGAATGCAAGTTCATTAATTTACAGTTTCACAAGTAAGGGAATGTTACAAGTAACATTATTTGTTACCACACAAGTAAGTTATGCTCAGAAAGTCTAATGGTGGTAATGATTAATGACATTCATTCTGCTTTGTTAGATACTGACCAAGATAATTTGATTTAATTTGAATATTAAATATTTTCTCTCCCCCCCCCCATGCCCTATTATCTGCACTCATTTTCCAGATTATTGAAGATTTAAGATGGATTTCTCTAAACTCCCCAAAATCCATGATGAAGATAGAGAAAACTTCTTTGGCTATGTCTATGGAGTCTCAGGGCCTGGTAAGTGATGCTTTGTTCTCTTTGAGTAATCTCTGCCTTCCTCTTTTACATAGCAAACATTATGAGAATTTCTCACTATGATGAAGATATTTTTATACTTGGTACTATTATCTGTGTGGACGTGAACAGAATAGAGCACTGTTCTGTCCTAAATGTTCACCTTTTGCTGTTCTGAGCCTTCTGGAATGATGGTGTTCACTAGTGTTTTTGCCAGATTTGCGGTCCATTCCTCTAGCACATGGGAAGATTTTCCTTCCCTGCATGGAGGGGAAGGGAAATTTCTTGGTGCACTTGGCCACAAATCCAACTTTGCCTCTTTTTGCAGCCTTCCCTGCCAACTTCCCCATTGATTTTCTGATGAAGCTGGCAGAGAAGATTGCAAATGACAGACAAAAAATGATTGGAATCAGTTGGCAATCACTGATTACAAGGCACTGGGCAACAATTTTAAATGCGAAGAGTTTGTCAAGCACCCAAAATGTGGTAACGTGACGGGGGGGGGGGGGGGATGGGGTGCAACATTTTATTGCAAAAGTTTAACAATTACATTTTCACCCCTTTTTCCCCCCCTCAACCCACCCCAAACTTCCCAACCTCCCTAACCCACCCTAATCCTCCCCTCCCCCCCGGACTTCCACACAATATACTCATATCAGGTAAAAGGAAAAACCCTCCTTTGTATAAAACTTATATAAAACTTGAACCCCTCCCTCCCCCTTATAAATTTTCATCTTCATTACATTAAAATATTTCTATCTTAATATAACATTTTCAAATAAATTTTCATCTTCATTACATTAAAATATTTCTATCTTAATATAACATTTTCAAATAAAAGCTATTTGATACTTCCTAGTTTGATATTTGTTCTGAACATAATCTATCCACTTTTTCCATTCCCATTCATAAGTCTCTTGTGAACAATCTTTTAAATATGCTGAAATCTTCGCCATCTCTGCAAAACTGGCCATCTTCAAAGTCCATTCCTCGATCGTGGGCAATGCTTCATTTTTCCAGTATTTACCTATCAACAATCTTGCTGCTGTTATCATGTACAATATCAATTTTGTTTCACCCAATGTAAAACTCTTAACTATACCCAATAAAAACAATTGTGGAGAAAATTGATTTTTTTTCTTCAAAACATTCTGCATGACCCACCAAATTTTTATCCAAAAAGCCTTGACTTTCCTACAGGTCCACCAAACATGATAATATGTAGCGTCTGAACAATCACATCTCCAACATTTAGGCTGAACATTAGGGTACATACACGACAATTTTTGGGGGTCTAAATGCCATCTATAAAACATTTTATAAAAATTTTCCCTCAAATTCTGCGACTGTGTAAATTTAACGTTCTGAACCCAAATTTTTTCCCATGTTTCCAACATCACTGGTTCCTCAAAATTTTGTGCCCGGGGTGCAACATTTTATGATTACATTTATATTAAATGATTATATGCTTCAGAGCATGTGTAAAATCCTGATTCCTATTTTATGCATACATAAAATATACTTGCATAAAATTCTTTTTTCAGATTAATAGACCTTTGCTTTAATATATTTCCTAGTCTCAGTACTGGTATTTCATTTGGAGTCCTTACCTTTCTCAGAAGTCCTTCTTCCCTTCTTCCAATTAAAGACTCATTTGCTGTTTCTGAGCTACAGTATGACACAACTTTTCTTCCAATCCTGTTATGATGATGTAATTCCTTTTGAACTGTTATTGGAATGGAACTGAGAACTTACATTGTTCTATGTGAAAATATAGAAATTATAGGCAGTTCAGTTTTGAAACCTTCTGGCATAATGATCTGGTAATGCAGATTCACAGATGGCAAAAACCCATTGTTACAGATAAAGAGTATATCATTCTAAAGCAGTGGTTCTCAACCTTCCTAATGCTGCGACCCTTTAATACAGTTCCTCATGTTGTGGTGACCCCAACCAGGGGTGGGTTCTAATTTTTTTTACTTCCGGTTCTGTGGGCGTGGCTTATTTTATGGGCGTGGCTTGGAGGTCATGTGACTGGGTGGGTGTGACTAACTGGTCATGTCACCGGGTGACCATGGCTATGTGTATAGGGACTACTCAGAGGGCTGAAAAAAGTGATTTCTGACAGGTCCTCGCACTTTTGACTGGTCCTCACACTTATGACCATCCTCACATTTATGCCCGTGCAGCATTCTTAACAACCATGTCACTCATTTCACAACTGCTTCTCTTCACCATGGTGACAAGATAGGGCAAAAACGTAAAATGTGAGGACAGTCGTAAGTTCGAGGACTGGTCAAAAGTGCGAGGACCAGTCAAAAATAACTTTTTCAGCCCTCTGAGTAGTCCATATGCACAAAATGACTACCCAGAGGGCTGAAAAAAGTGATTTCTGACAGGTCCTCGCACTTTTGACAGGTCTTCGCACTTATGACTGGTCATCATTTATGCCCATTGTAGCATTCTTAACAATGTGTCACTCATTTCACAACTGCTTCTCTTCACCATGGTGACAAGATAGGGCAAAAACGTAAAATGTGAGGACAGTCATAAGTTCGAAGACTGGTCAAAAGTGCGAGGACCAGTCAGAAATAACTTTTTCAGCCCTCTGAGTAGTCCATATGCATAAAAGGATACAGCAATAGAGAGGGATGAAGGAAGGGAAGGGAAATTAGAGTAGGAGTGAGGGTAAGAGAGGGAGGAAGAGAGGAGGAGAAGGAGAAAGGAAGAAGAAGTAGGGAGGAGAAGAAGAGGGTGAGGAAGAGAAAGTAAGAAGGAAAGAAAAGAGAGAGGTGGTAGGTTTGAGGAGAAAGATTGCTGTACAATAAAAAAGATGAAAGGGAAGAAAGCCAACCCCAAACAAATATAAAGATATTAAGATAAAGAATGAATTGTTAAACTTTAAAGAATAAAAGAGAACAAATATGAATAAATAACAATAATTAGAAACACAAACATACAAACATACAATGTATTTGGCCGGTTCATAAATTTAAACAGTGTTTAGTCATTTCAATTAAATTTACAATTTCTATATTTCCTTTTTGCCATATTTATTCCTCATCTATTTTTGTAAAAAACCAATATTACCCTTCATCCTCATCTCTAATCTTAATCAAATTCAATTTTTCCTTTCTATTCTATATTATACCCCTTCCCATTGTCATCTATTTTTATATCCATCCTCACATTGGTTAATTATGTAATATTACAGTTATTTAATATGAAGTCAACATTCATATAAATCAATTAGTTATATAACTACCTTTTTTGTATATTAATCAATATGAACATGAATATTCCAATTATTTCCATGCAATCCAATTTCTTACAAATCAATTAATTATATTTACCAATAATAATAAACCAAATAATTTCCCCCATATATTCCTCCAAACCACAACTTAACCATTTCTGCTTTCAACACAATATACAATTAATAGTATCTCAATTATTACAATTCCCTAGTTAAATAGAGCTTTTTTTCTTTTGTGTTTTAAAATCTCCTCTTTTTCCCTAAATTTCCCGTTGTTTGCACCTACCTTTTTTGGTGAGGAAAAAGAAATCTGCCTGCCTAATTTTCCAACGTGCAAAGCCAACAGCCTGCTTTACTTTCTCTTTCGTTTTTCAGTATAGCTAGGGGGAAAAAAATCTGCACTCTTTCCAAGCAAGCAGCAGAGCTCTGAGCAAAACAGCTGAGAGCAAATCAGCTGGGGGTCAGGAGCCGATCTAAGCAAGGGCTAATTAGCCTATGCTGAAGCTCTGCGGGCCAATAAAATTACAAAAAAACACCGAACCCTTTGTTAAATTGCTGGCTCCCCCGCCCCTCGCCCACCACTATTTAGTGGTGCGGAGGGGCGGGGCAAGCCAGCAATTTAACAAACGGTTCGGCTGCACCACTGGCTCTAGGGCGGCCCTTTGAAGCCCCGCGGCAAGAATTTAAACAGTTTTTTTCCTCTAGCCATCGGAGGCAGCAATAGATTGGGAGTGGGCGGGGTAAACGAACGGCCGGTGATCCAACAGAGCAGAGAGTGAGGGTGAGTGAAGGCGTGGGGGGGAGAGGGCTTTGGCGACCCCTGTGAAATGGCAGTTCGACCCCCAAAGGGGTCGCGACCCCCAGGTTGAGAACTGCTGTTCTAAAGAGACTAATACCGTTTTATGCATGTTTACTCATGTTCATATTAATATGCATAGGATAACAGTTTAGCAAATTATTTTTATCAATATTGCAATAATTAGAAGTGAGAAGATAGTGGTGATGTACTAACACATAAAATTTGACACAAAGAATGTTTCAGAAAGCAACATCAAAGAACTGTCACGTAAACTGAGATATTATTTATTTTATTGTTTAGTGTAATTTACTCTAGCCATACATTTCTCAGATTAAGAAACCATTGTTTTTTTCTTACTGTTACTAGATTCTTTTCTTTCACCTGCTTTTAATTATCTCAGGTAGTTGTGTTTTTGTTGTATGGCTGATGTAGCTTATCTTTGTCAATCACTTGTTTATATTGTACTGAATGAATGAAGAAAAAGAACATGGAAGTATTTTTTTTAGTTTTCTCCAGACTTTTTAACTACAATAATGCACGTTACTAAAGGTCATACTGATGTATTTTCATTCAAGTTTTTTAGTATACTCTCTCTCAAACATGCATCATTCAAGTTCTTCATTATAGATTTGGCTACAACAGCAAGCCAGTCAGGATCCAGTCTGATCCAAGTTTCAGAAGTTCTTCTCTTCACTGAAGGAGTCTATCTAATTTCTATGATAAATGACAAAATAAATAACATTATCATTCAGAAGATTGATGTAGATCCCTTTGTAGCCCATTTAGATATACCTTGTGGAAAGTTGTGTTACCTGCTTATTGGGCATTTTAACTGAGCACTATAAAGAGTTCAATAGGACTCCTAGGGAACTTTAAATAATTGAGCTGGTGGCTGAAAAGCTGAGCAGAGAGGTGAAATTTCTTGTCCATTACTGTTCCCAAAGGAAGAAGAATGCTAGATAGAAGAGTTTCTGTATTTCAAAGTGACTTCATCTTTTTTCTGATATTACTATTTATTTTATTTTATTTTTTCATGTCTGATATTTGTTAGCTGAGCTAGTGTTCAGGAAACACTAGATATGAATCCTATCCTCACATTTATATATTAAAATAATGCTTAGTTTTTTCAGGCAAATGACAAGATTTATAATAAAGAAAATATAAAGCTACTATTAACTAAAATCATAATTCAATCTATATAATCCTTTTCTTTGTTTTTCTTAGTGGTCACTGCTTGCAACATGGCAGGAGCTGCTATGTATGAACTGGTACGAGTAAGCAATAGTGAGCTTGTAGGAGAGATTATCCGGTTGGAGGGCGACATGGCTACTATCCAGGTGTATGAGGAAACCTGTATCCTTTTAGCTGATATGCAACTTAGATTTTTTTTAGCTTAAGATATGAGTTTAGAGGGTATAAAATAATGGAAAGACAAAATATGGCTTGGTTTAACAATGATAGTTAAACTATAAGCATTTAATAATAGTCTTATGCATAATATCAATTAACAAAAATTAAAATTCATTAGCTGGAGAATTTAGAAAATTGTAAGTGCAAACATGAATTATGTATGAAGTGTTTGGTTTAGATGGTTAATAATGAATTTTTGGAATGTTAACAATATTTCTTTTGGCTCATCATCAGAAAAAAATTTATACCAGCACAGGTTGTATTTGACACTGTTTTCCAGAGTAATTTCCTCAACAAATTTTTTAGCTGGTGTTTCAGTTGGAGATCCTGTGCTTCGCACTGGTAAACCTCTCTCTGTGGAACTTGGCCCAGGTATCATGGGAGCCATTTTTGATGGTATCCAAAGACCTTTGACAGACATTAGTAACCGGACTCAAAGTATATACATTCCCAGAGGAGTAAATGTGACAGCTTTGAGTAGAGATATCAAATGGGATTTCACTCCTATAAAAAACCTGCGGGTAAGTTATTTTGGGTTCTTTGAAATATTTCAATAGATGTTTGGCACATATTTGAACAAAGATTTTCCACACTAAAATGGAAACCAGAATACTAGCATCCATTAGTTGTTGTACTTATATTTCCCTAAGTTAAACATTGCATCTTGAGTATGAAATACTTTCAAAATCATCAAAGTTACTGTTCTGGATGGTTCAAATCCACATTGTTTGGATTCAAATATTTTGCACATTCCTGTATGACTTCAACAAATTACCTTCAGATGAGATGGAAAATTCCCCAAACTCATTCAGGAAACGTTGGATCTATCAGTTCATTTTAACTGATCCTTTGCCCTTTGCAAGTTTCTAACTGAGACTGAGTTTCCATGTCAATCCAAACAAAAAGAATTCTCCTCATCTTCAGACTTTCAAATTTAGCATGTGGCCAGCCCTATTCAAATGCATGAAAAATATATTTAGGAAGGTCTCTAGTCAACAGAATGGGCATGCAATTCTGAGTGGCTCATGACTGAGCAATCTCAGTAGATATATTTGTGATACACAATATTTATTTATTTATTTAATTTTTATACCGCCCTTCTCCCGAAGGACTGAGGGTGGTGAACAGTCAAAATAACATACATATAAAATGTGAAATAAAGCAATTTAAAATAATTAAACCAATTTGGATAAAAAAAAACTCATCGGTTAAGAATCTTCAGCATAAAATTTAGAACAATTAGAAGAAATTTATGCTAGCCCGGCTTGGTGAAACAGAAAGGTCTTAAGTGCACGACGGAAAGTACGGAGATCTGGGATCATTCGTATCCCTGGGGGTATCCTGTTCCAAAGGGTAGGTGCCCCCACAGAAAAGGCTCTCCCCCTGGGAACCACTAGTCGACATTGCTTTAGTGATGGCACCCTGAGGAGGCCCATTCTGTGGGACCGTATTGGTTGGTGGGAGGTTATCGGTTGCAGAAGATGGTTTCGTAGGTACCCAGGTCCTAAGCCATGGAGCACTTTAAAGGTAAGAACCAACACCTTGAAGCGCACTCGGAAGACCACCGGGAGCCAGTGCAGCTCGCGTAGGAGAGGTGTTACATATGAGCGCCATGTCGCTCCCAATATCACCCATGCAGCTGCATTCTGGACCAGTTGGAGCCTCCGTGTGCACCTCAAGGAGAGCCCCATGTAGAGAGCATTACAGTAGTCCAGACGGGAAGTGATGAGGGCATGGGTGACTGTGCATAAGGAGTCCCGATCTAGAAAGGGTCGCAACTGGCGAATCAGGCAAACCTGATAGAAAGCTCCCCTGGCCACGGCCGTCATATGCTCTTCTAAAGACAGCCGCGTGTCCAGGAGGACACCCAAGTTGCGAGCCCTCTCCATGGGGACCAATGACTCACCCCCAATAGTCAACATGGTATCAGCTGACTATATCGGGACGCCGGCAGCCACAGCCACTCCGTCTTGGAAAGGTTGAGTCAGAGCCTGTTTCTCCCCATCCAGATCTGCACGGCTTCAAGGCACCAGGACATCACTGCAAGGGCATCATTGGGGTGGTCTGGGGTGGAGATGTATAGCTGAGTATCATCAGCGTAAAGATGGCATTGCATCCCAAAACCACGGATGAGCTCACCCAGCGGCTTCACATAAATTTTGAACAGAAAAGGTGAAAGGACTGACACCTGCGGCACCCCACAAATAAGGTGTCTTGAAGTCGACCTCTGCCCTCCTGCCAACACAGACTGCGACCGATCGGAGAGATAGGAAGAGAACCACTGTAGAACAGTGTTTCCCACTCCCAGCCCCTCCAGTCAGCGCAGTAAGATACCATGGTCGATGGTGTCAAAAGCTGCTGAGAGATCTAATAGAACCAGGATAGAGGAGCAGCCTCTATCTCGAGCTCTCCAGAGATCATCAACCAATGCGACCAATGCCGTTTCAGTGCTGTAACCGGGCCTGAAGCCGGACTGGAACGGATCTAAGTAAACAGTTTCATCCAGGTACTGCGGGAGTTGCTGTGCCACCACACTCTCAACAACCTTCACCACAAAGCGAAGGTTGGAAACAGGATGGTAGTTTGCTAGAATAGCCGGGTCCAAAGAGGGCTTCTTGAGGAGGGGCCTCACCACCGCCTCTTTCAAGGCGGAAGGCAAGAAACCCTCACACAGAAGCATTTATAATCCTCTGGAGCCAGCCTCGTGTAACCTCTCGGGAAGCCAGTACCAACCAGGAGGGACACAGGTCCAATAAAGATGTGGTTGCGTTCAACTTCCCCAGTAACCTGTCTATGTCTTCAGGGGTCACAGGGTCAAACTCATCCCAAATAACATCCTCAAGACTCGCCTCCATCACTCCGTCCGAACCTACCCAGTCAGAGTCCAAGCCTTCCCAAATTTGAGCGATTTTATTGTGTAGATATTGTGCAAAATCCTCAGCTCGACCTTGCAAGGGGTCTTCCGTGCCCTCAGGTGGAGGAGGGAGCGGGTCACCCTTAACAAGGCGGCTGGGCGATTATCTGCTGATACAATAATAGCGGAAAATTCATTATATTTTGCCACTGCTATCGCCACTAAGTAGGTCTTAATATATGACCTCACCAGTGTTCGGTCAGATTCGGAACGATTGGCTCTCCAACTACTCAAGGCGTCTTTTCCAGTGCTTCATTTCCCTCAGCTCTTCGGAAAACCAAGGAGCCGAGCGAATTTGATGCCTGATCAGAGGCCGCAAAGGCACAACTCGATCCAAAGCATCAGCGGCCATCCTATCCCAGGTTGCTGCCAGGTCTTCAATTGAGTTGTGAGCTAGAGTCTCAGGAAATGACCCAAGCTCCATCTGGAATCTATCAGGATCCATCAGGCGCCTGGGGCGGAACCACTTAATCGGTTCCACCTCCCTGCGGTGGGGTATAGCGGACAGAAAGTCAAGCCTAAGGAGAGAATGGTCTGACCATGACAAGGGTTCGATGACTATATCCCCTATATCTAGACCATTCAACCACTGGTCAGATGCAAAAACCAAGTCCAGAGTGTGTCCCCCCATGTGAGTAGGGCCATGAACTAACTGGGTCAGGTCCATGGCCGTCATGGAAGCCATGAACTCCCGAGCTGCCTCAGACATTTCACCAATGGATGGCAGATTGAAATCTCCCATGATAAGCCTAGGAGTCTCAACCGCCATCCCGGCTATTACGTTGAGGAGCTCAGGCAGGGCTGCTGCTACGTGGCAGGGAGCCAGGTACACGATCAGCAGGCCCATCTGTAACCCATGACCCCACTTCACGAGGAGGGACTCACATCCTCACTATCTGAGGAACAGTGGCTTTCCTAGGATCAAGACCTTCTTTTATAATAACCGCCACCGCTCCACCCCTACCCTGAGCCCTTGGCTGATGGAATGCGCGGAAACCTGGTGGGCACATCTCTACAAGCAGGACCCTCCCTTCATGGCCCAACCAGGTCTCTGTAATACCCGCCAGGTCCTCTCCCATCCTGAATTAGTTCACAAATGAGGGGGGCTTTGTTAGCCGCGGACCTGATGTTGCATAACATCAACCTAAGGCTTGGGCCCTGAGATTCTAAGCAACCCAGGGAACAAGAAGAGCCTTGAGGGTTGAAGCATGCTACCACTTGAAGACAGCGGTTGCGTGCTCCCTTAACATGATGTGGCCCCCTGCTCCCACCATATCTGCCCCTCCCAACCATGACCTTGATGGAGCAACCCCTTTCCATACAAGTGTTAAGCCCCTCCATTCCCAGCTCCGCACATCCTATGGTATAACTCTGTGCCGAATCTGGCCTCTTTAAAAATTCATCTTTTAACCCCTCCCTCTGTGGATTGCCCCCCAAATCCACATGACCCACCCTGCTACAATCTACTCCCTTTTTAGAAATCTTTAAAATTTTAGATAAGAAATTAGATAAAAAGACCTTCAACCCCTTCTTTGCAACATGCCACCTCTCGGGATTCCAAAATCCATCATCAAGGTAGGCCCTCGATAATGTGGAGGGCCAGGTCTGCGAGAGGGGGGAGTCTCGCAGAGCAAGAAGTTCAGCTGCTGAGTACATCTGGTGACCAAGGGGTGATCTTAGAATGGCCAAGAAGATGACATAAGTTCTGAAAGTCCTGGAGAGAAGGAAGATGTAAATCTAGATGTTGGTAGAATAAGCTATATTGTCCTCTCATAACAGTAGGAGGAGTCTTATGTTATTTAAGAACACCAAGGAAATAATGTCCAAGGCCACCCTCTCACAGTGGCTGGCTAGAGTATAAATGGTAATGGAATCTGATGTGCCAATATCCCTACATTGTCCTCACCATCCAAACAGTTCAGTAACATACATTGCCAGACCCTTGGATGGAGCTCCTAGTCAACAAGATGGAATTTGTAGAAATCATTGTCATCATCTTCCTGCCTTCTGCTACACCAATGGCATAATATGACAGATAGAACTGGAAGAGACAAATTGTCTCCCTTTTATCAACAAACCTGATTAATGCTTTCATCCAGAATTAATTTTAGAAGCTAAACATTTCACCATGAATTAATTTCGTAAAAAGTATAACCTTTATGTCAGAAGAACTACCTTCTTTGTTATAATTTAATTGCATAGAGTACAACCTGAAATGAAGGAAGGCCAAAGAACATCCTGGTCTTCTTTGCCTGCAAGCTCTTACTTACAACATTACCAACTATTTGGTCTGAAATGCTTTTTGTTTATTATGAAGAAGTCTGATTGTGTTGTAATCATTTATTACTGTAACAGGAGATTATTGTTATATTTACTGAAATATTAAGATATTTCTTGATATAGAAGGTAAATTTACCATTAGTGTGAGAAAAAGCTATGTATCACTGAAACAAGGATTTGTCTTAATGGATTATAGAGCTACATTAGTATATGTTCAGTATTATGTGTATGATTTCACTGTTGATATATGTACTACATATTCTTTATATCTCCATACTTGTGTTGATACATTTTTAAGCTATTCATTATCTGTATTAAGGGAATGTTGTATGTCAGGGGTGTCAAACTCGATTTCATTGAGGGTTATGTTTGACCTTGGGAAGGGGGGGGACAGGCATAGCCATGGGGGGGGTGGCCAGTTCAACATCACTCGTGTCTGGGGTACCTGTGGTGGCCAAGTGCTAAGGCAGGACTTCCCTCAGACCCTCTCTCACTCTCATTATAATCTACCTTCCTTCCTTCCTTCCTTCCTTCCTTCCTTCCTTCCTTCCTTCCTTCCTTCCTTCCTTCCTTCCTTTTCTTTTTCTTTCCCTCTTCCCTCTTCATTCTCCTTTCTTCTTCCTTCCCCTCTCCTTATTTTTCCTTCCTTGTTTTTTTCCTATCTTCCTTTTCCTTTCCTCTTTCCCTTTCTCCCTTCCTGTCCCTTCTTGCAGGCTCAAATACAAAAGGGGAAACATTTCTCCTTTTGTTTTGATTGTTTTGCTAGCCGTCTGCCAGTGAAAACAGAGCTCAGGGGGCCTGCTGATGGCCCCTGTTTTCAGCCAGGCCAGCCTCCTGCAACCCTCTGCCAGCGAAAATGGAGCTGAGGGAGGGGAAGGGGGTCCCCGAGCTCCATTTTCACTGGTAGAGGCACTGCGGGCCAGTCCTTTGCTGTTTCCAGGACAGCCCCATGTGCTAGATCTAAGTAAACCATGGGCCAAATCCTCAGGCCTTGAGTTTGATACCCCTGCTCTACATTTTATTATTAGAGAAAGAGAAAAGGCATTTGCTGACTTTGTCAATATAAGGGTCCTCAACCACTTTTTCCAAAGGAATGTGGTGTTTGACTTTCAATGTGTCACTCATCCTTATAGTAGACATTCATATATAGAGCATGTATTTGTAATTAAAGAATTTCTTTTTAATTGCAGGTTGGTAGCCACATAACAGGTGGTGATATCTATGGCCTAGTGAATGAGAATTCCCTTATCAAGCACAAAATCATGTTGCCTCCACGAAACAGGGGTACAATAACGTACATTGCTCCACCTGGAAATTATGATGCATCTGTAAGTTTTTCTTTTAATTAAGTTTGCTAGTCTGTTGCCTGTTCTAAATAATATATGGATTTTGATGCTTTAGACTGGTACCAAATTGGAGGAAAACACCTCCCATTGTTTGCATTTTCTCAGTATAAATCCTTGCTTAAATTGTAGGGTTGCTACAAATTTGAGATAAAAAGAATTACAGAAATGTATAGATAACAACCTTCCTCTCTAATTTCCCTGACAGTCACGTGTATATTTTTATGTGTGTATCTGTATCTATCTATATACTCCACTGAAATTAGTGTATAGCTGAACCAATTCTGGTGAGAAACAACATGACTGTGTGGAGCCTTACAGTATTAATGAGCCAATAGCTTTAAATTATTAGTACTTTATAGATAGCTTTCATGGTGCCCTGAATTGGTATGGTGTACATAGCTTTATGGAAATATACATCTTTGTTTCTTTGCCCTCCTACCTCTGCTCAGCACAAATTCTTGACTCCCCACTTTACTAACGTAGTTCTCATTTGAATAGTGAAGTTAGCTTTAGTCTTGTATTTAAAAGGTTTGTTTGTTTCAGTCTCTGTCATTTGCATTGATCTTTATTTTGCTGCTTTCATTTAGGATGTTGTGTTGGAGCTGGAGTTTGAGGATGTGAAGGAGAAATTTTCAATGGTCCAGATTTGGCCTGTACGTCAGGTCCGTCCTGTCACAGAAAAGTTACCTGCAAATCACCCTCTTTTAACTGGTCAGAGAGTCCTTGATGCATTGTTTCCGTAAGTGTCAGTTGTTTCTGACTGTTTTTTTTTTTGTTGAAAGTGATCATTTGTGTTCTTTCTTTTTCATGTATCACAATTATTTTATAACACAATGTGATTCCTTCTCAGCCTGAAAGCTCACTGAGTGAGCTATTTCTCAGAGCCATTTCTCATTTCCAGGTTGCCTCACACTGTAGTTGCAGTGAGAAAAGGGAGTATGACTGATGAGGCAGGAAAAACACTGAGCAAGCCAAAAATAAATTATAAACATGCATATTCTTTCATCATTGAAACATGAAACAAATTCCCACTGTAAAATTTGCATCTTGGTAAATTTTAGTTTCAGATAAAACATTGACTTTGAGAGAAAAGAGTGACTTTATGTTTTAAAGGGAGTGTATTCCTTTCTCTTTTTTTCCAAGACCATTATTTTCTGGGGTTTTTCTCTATCCACTCTGTCACTAAGTATTCAGTTGATATGTGAAATCTTTTATAAATTTATAAATAGCAATAGCACTTAGACTTATATATTGCTTCATAGTGCTTTACAGCACTCTCTGAATTGTTTACAAATGTCAGCATTGCCCCCAACAAAATCCGAGTTCTCATTTTACCAATCTTGGAAAGATAATTTCTTAAACACATATACATATATATATAGAAAGATGTAATACTTCTTTTATTCAATATCTTATTTGTATCTGCCCTCAGGGCTGTAATAATATTGAATTTTCTGGAACTATTATATCTAGAAGTAAGGGTTCCCTTCCAATTTTCTTCTGAACCCAAAGGGAAGGAGGAATTTAGTAGTGAGTTCTTCAGGGTTAAGCTTGTTATGTTGACAAAGATATAATTTGCTCTCTTTTTATAGGCCCAGGTTATTTATCTTCTATCCTGGAGAGAGAAGATTTTTGGGATGGAATATCAGTTGAGTCACTACAGCAGTTTTCTCTGGAATGGGAAGAACTAGAATGCCTTCCAAAACATGGGAAAGAAATGGGGTGGAGCCAGCCAAGTGTGATTATAAAGTTGCTGATCGTTTTACAAAGCTCTCTGTTACACAGCACTTTCCATGATGTTTTCTTCGGATTTAACATGAGGTTTTTTTTTAATCTAGGTGTGTTCAAGGAGGTACTACTGCTATTCCTGGGGCATTTGGTTGTGGAAAGACCGTTATTTCCCAATCCCTTTCCAAGTATTCCAATAGTGATGTTATTATCTATGTAGGCTGTGGTGAACGGGGAAATGAAATGTCAGAAGTGCTCAGAGATTTTCCAGAGGTTGGTACTGGCATTTGGCAATACTGTGCAAATGAGAGTTCAGGAGGGAGGTTCTGGCTCCATGTTGCAATTCAATTTAAGCAATTGTGTTGATTTCCAGGAAAAAAAAACAAAAACATTTTTGAAAGTCACCCCAAAAATATATTGGCTTTTTAGTTCCCTTAAAAAAATAATTGAAATATCCATATTGGTTTTAAGATGCCAGGCTTGTTGATCAGAAAGGTTGGCGGTTCAAATCCCTAGTATAGGTCTCCTACAAGAGCAGGGGGGTTGGACTAGATGACCTCCAAGGCCCCTTCCAACTCTGTTACTTTGAGAGGCTGTTACTGTTTGTTTCTGATACTTGAAGTTCATTGATTAAATAATAAGATTTGGAAAAAATTAAATTAATTTTTTTTTATTTAAAATCTTTTAAATAGAAAATAAACTGAGAGCTTCTGCCACTGGAGACAAATTCCTTGGTGTATCACACTTGGCCAAATAAAGCTAAACTAAACTATTCTATTCTATTGTATGCTATGCTATCCTATCCTATCCTATCCTATTTTAGCAGATTTAGAATGTAACAATTTTAACAGTATTTTATTACTGTTTTTATGGAGCTATTGCTATCCACTCAATATGAGCAGAGTTGCCTTAAGAACCTGTTTTCACAGAAACATTTAAATGGGCAACCTGTAGGCTAGATGTAATCCCATCTTATTTTAGTGGAGCCCCTAACCCAATTTTAATGGCTCCCATCCTCTATAGTTACATCGTTGTATACTTTACAACCTTTATAAATCCAAAACTATTAAGCAGATGTGCAGTCCCCAGGTCCAGGAAAAGCCCCCAACTTGATTCAAAATGTGACATAGTTTTAAAAGTGGCTGGTTTAAAAAAATGGTAAAAAATACAGAATCATTTGGGTCTATTATTGTTTTGTTTTATTTTTCTGCTTTGTATCTTGACTTGAGATTATTGATTAAAGGAGAATTAAATATTAAAGTCTAGTAATCATCTAAACTTACAGAAATTCAGAAACAGAAGCAGCAGTTCTGTTCTTAGAATTGAATTTAAAGATAATTCTTATTTAAGAAAAGAGTGTTATGACACCTTAAATACTAACAAACTCATTTTAGCAGTGTCTTAAATAGTGTTTTAATTAGACTACATTTCATGTAGTCCCTCTGAATCTCTATACATCCTGCATTGAATTTTTAGGCAGTTATCAAAATGGTTGATCAATATTTGGCTGAGTTCAGTTTTTGAGGATAGATTCAGTATTATCATAATTGAACCTGTTATATTTCAATGATTAAGGATCTTAAATTTGGCATATCAACCCTTTTTAAAAAATCTGTGCAAAAATATTGTCTTTTGCATTGTAATAGGATAATGATATTGTTCGGGGGTCAAAATTTGTAAATCATTCCCATATCTCCTTTTTTTTTCTTCAGAAAACCAATACCCTTTTGTTTCCATTTTTCTTTTGTCTTTGTAGCTGACTATGGAAGTTGATGGTAAGATAGAAAGTATAATGAAGAGAACTGCTCTAGTAGCAAACACTTCCAATATGCCTGTTGCTGCCAGAGAAGCCTCTATCTACACTGGTAAGAAATGTGGAAACAAAGATGGTATTGATTTAATGCTTGTTTCTTGGTCTTTTAGCTATTGCTGGTTTTCTCCGATTTAAAAGGTGCTTATAACAATTTGCCTGTAAATTTACCTTTGACCTGTGTCACTAAAGATTATACTCAAGAACTGCCATTAATGTAGAATAAAAACAGAACTGTAATAGTAGTGTCTTGGTGCCAAGTGAAGTTGATTGAGCAAGCAAGGGAATCTTATAGAGATCTAATTTGCTATCTCTCTTGTAGAGGCCCTAAAGACACTGAGGTCATTAGTTACAGATTTGACAGCCTTACCAGGTAGACCAGACAGAAAACACAAGCAGAAAAGCTAATTCTACTTTATTATAAAGCTACTTTAATAGAATCTTGCAAGTTCTGAAAGTATAATTCTCCTCCTGTCACCTTTACAGCCCAAGACTTAAGGAAGGTCCCTGCTGAGCTTCTTGCTCTGCCCATTTTACACCTGTGGACTATGCTGTCTCTTTTCTGCCTGTTCCCTAGGCAGCATGTCTTTGCCCTGTCTCCCACAGTCTTTCCCACATACCATTATAAGATTGCACCTTGGCTCTCAATAGATATTGAGTCAGATTTAAACTGCTTGTTATTGCGTATAAATCCCTCAAAGGGATTTTTTCACACAAAGCCAAACCTAAACAAATAGGCATCTAAAAATGACTAAAGACGGCCTCTTTTACAAAAACAACTCTTTAAGAGTTTTTGTAATGAGCAAGAGCCCATTTCAAGGAAAACGCAAACTAAGGAAAGCTAATTCCAAGATACAGTACAATGGTTGGTGAGAAGAAGTAAATCATGAAACATCCCCAAGCACTTCAGTATTTTAGACCAAATGAGGGCAGCCAGCAGAGCACATGTTGCCCTCAGCATCCAGTGTGAGGTCCCAGGGTTCTCTGCAAACTTGACCATTTTCTGGTTTTGGGTATGTGCAACAAAATGGGAAATACATACTTTGTTTCCAGCATTTAATTAAAATGAAGAAAAGGAAGAACTCAAAGGAGTAATTGAATATTCTTCTTATGCCTAACAATCAGTTGTACATTGTGATACAAATCTTAGATTCTGGAATTCTTCTGCAGAGTTTTTATAAGCCATTACAGGTAAAGTTCTTTCTATGTAATATTTGACTTGTAATTGTTATTGATTATAGGGATTACCCTATCTGAGTACTTTCGTGACATGGGCTATCATGTCAGTATGATGGCTGACTCAACTTCCCGATGGGCAGAGGCACTTCGAGAAATTTCAGGGCGGCTGGCTGAAATGCCTGCTGGTAAGCATTTTCTTCTTTGTAACTTTTGGGGAAAAAACTGATTCAAAAGTCTTGAATTTTCTTGTCATTAGAGAAGCTAACTTGCATTTTATTGGGTGATTGCAGATAGTGGTTATCCAGCCTACCTTGGTGCTCGCCTAGCTTCTTTCTATGAACGGGCTGGTAGAGTGAAGTGTCTGGGGAATCCAGAGAGAGAAGGAAGCATTAGCATAGTTGGAGCGTGAGTATATTAATGACAAGATGTTCTTTTTCTGCACATTGTATATTATTTTGCACTATGGTCTGTTATCTGACCATCTTGTATATAGAAAACGTTCCCTGAAATTAAAAATGCTTGTTCATAAAGTGAAACTGAAAAGAGATAATGGGGAGCATTACATAAATAAAATAAATAAAAAAGACATTTCTTGTTTCAAGACAGCATTATAGAGAACAGTCTGCAAATTAATTGTTAAAGTTGTCATTTTCTTGATATTGTTCTGTGAATACTATGCAATGTCTCTGATACATTTTAGGAACTACAATGATAAGACAAATTGTTCATTTAAGTATTTTCTCTGCCCATTTATATTTGATTAAATATTCATTTTCTCAATAGCTTTCCAATTTATTCTTTACCTGGATTCTATAAGAATTAATTAAATCGGGAGGGGGGACCCCATAATTTCAGTGGCAAAACTCATTCTTTGAATATCATTTCTGACAACCGCTGTTACGATTGAGGAAGATTTTTCTTTGGCGATCTTACTAAGATCGCTAGAGAGGGCAAAGCTAAAAGTTCAGCCTTTGTTGGGGGTTGCAATGGAACATTCTCAACATTAAACTGGCAGCTCAGAGTTCTGCTTGAAAAGATGCATTTAATTAGGAAATCCAAGCCTAAAGAATGAATTGCAAACATACTGTACAATTGATGGTCCTTCTCAGTTTGATGTAAGTATTACTACTAATTGTGATTTCCCCTTTCCATCTTTTCTATCTCCTATCTCTATTCAGTGTATCTCCTCCTGGTGGTGACTTCTCTGACCCAGTTACTTCTGCTACTCTGGGTATTGTTCAGGTAGGCAATAATTTTGCTCTCTGATTAGAATGTAAGCTTTAATAAAAGCTTCTTGAATCTAGTTGGTGAGTCTGTTACTATGAAAGACTCGGTGTTGTCATTCTTAATCTGTTTATAAATATTTAGGCACATGAGTTTGAGTGGCCAGCCTGCAGCAAATGCATTAATTCACCATATGCCTTAATTAGAGGCTACTATTCTGGTTCTGAGGTACTTAGTTTGCTGTCCAGCTTTCCAGGGACTTCTTATTTCCAACATCTGATGATTAATCCATCTAACATAGTACTGCTTCTTCTGACAATGGTTCTGTAATATTCTGGCCATCTTTTGTACCAGTTTATACTGAGACTGTTGGATGCTTATCCTATGGTTGGGTAGGTAATATATAGAAAACTATGTTCTGTAACTTTAACTGCTACAAGATGACTAATTGGCTGTGCTAAGCAGACATAAAAGAAGGCAGGAAGTTCATTCACTTCTGCTCCTGCTATTACAAGGTTGAACTGCTGAAAGGAACTTTGTCTGTGTTACTGAAGAGAACTGGAATTGTAAGCAAACTGTTTTTGTGTTGAACCATGATTATTTGAAGTATATTGCTTATATGTAATTTGAAACAATTCAATATTAATCTCAAATGCTTATTTCTTTTTTGGAGGAGAGGGGTCAATTACTGTTTTAAACAAGTTGTGATAATTCACTCAATCTAATGACACAGTTGTGCAGAAACAACTGGACTCTAATATAAATGTGAATTATGATACTTGGATAATAATATTTTTTCGAAATGTAATGCATGTCATCAACCAATATGGTATACTTATGTTGAGGAAGTGTAAAAAACTATACATTTGTGGAAATGATAGAAAAATGCTAGCAAAATAGTTTTTATTTTTTAAAAAACATGCAAAAAGTATGATTGGATATGGCTAACATTGGCAAAATGAAGAAGTGAACAAAAGGAAATTGATATGCTTGCCGATCCTTAGCTGTAAGGAATGTGCCAAAAGAGAGACCTGATTCATTTAGAATGAAGTCTTCATTAGATATATCAAGCTTGAAGAACATGGAATCATTTGAAGAATTCTTGGTTTACTTGGATCTCAATCACAAGAGACAACTTGTAATAACTGAGTTTTAATTCGGGAGGTTGTCATGCAACCTTTTATGCTATATCCTTGATGTAAAAATTCTTCTTAGCTATTAGACACAAGTTAATGGTCTGCACAGAACAAAGTATTCACTTTCCTTTTCAGTTTTGAAACTCATTGGCTATTCTTAGTCAAACTGCACTCTGAGAGTTTAATTTACAATGTCCATAGAATGCTTTTAAGGTTCAAGTGTGAAATCCTGTCCTTCTTGTGGCCTTGTCCTTCTGGAAGAAATACTCTGAAGCAAATGCAGTTCTGTTCATTAAGGATGCTCACTGACATTTTGTTACTTTTGGGGCAGGTGTTCTGGGGCTTGGATAAGAAGCTTGCTCAACGTAAACATTTTCCATCTGTGAATTGGCTCATTAGCTACAGCAAATACACACGTGCTTTGGATGAATACTATGACAAGCATTTCCCTGAGTTTGTTGCCTTGAGGACTAAAGCAAAAGAGATACTGCAGGAAGAGGAGGATCTTGCAGAGATTGTACAGTTGGTGGGGAAGGTGAGTGAAGGAACATTGCTTTTTTGGAGCGATTTCTATATTTGAAGCTATTTGGAATCATTAATTATTTAATTAGTTATATTTTTTTAAAAAAAATAAACTTTATTTACATTTTCCATTAAAAACAAACAAAAAATAACAACACACCATATAAATAACATACAACACAAAAAACATCACAAATAACAAGTAATAGGCGCAGCTAGCACTTTAGCATCTAACTATTCAATATAGTATTACAATCTAGGGGAGATAGAACAATTTATATCTCTTTATATATCAATTAGATCTAACCGACCTCACTTTCCTTGTATAATATAGTTTTCTCCATAACTACCTTTCCTCTTTTGGTTTGGGTTATGATTTTCTCTTCTCTAGCCAAGTATATAATTATTCCCAGGATAAACATGTTTGTGTTTGGTCTCTGGACATGCCCGGAAGCACAAAATTTTTTTGGAAAAATAAAAAAATGGCTGAATGAGATTTTAAATCAAAAAAATTGAATGGTCACCAGGGACATGCCTGCTCGGCTCCAAACCGGATAAGATTAAGAAAGATCTATGGTATTTAGCTCTTCACATTATCACGGCGGCGAGATTGACATACGCGCAATTTTGGAAAAATCAAAATATCCCATCAGAGGAAGCAATTATAAAAAAGATTTTAGACTGTGCGGAAGCAGATAAATTGACCAAGTAATTATTTAATTAGTTATAAAATGCATTGCCTTTTTTATTAAAATGATTCCAAAGGAATGTACAAACAAATGTTAAAATTATACCAATTGGCAATTTTTGAAACTCTGATGGGATACGTGCAGATGAAATTTAAGAAAATGTGTTCAGAGCAGAGATGGTGTCTTGTGTGTTTGTGTCAGTGGTAGTTTCAAGATGTTGGAGACATGACATTTTTACTATCGGTATTTAAACATTTTCACAATGTTAGTATTGCTGTTAGGTGCTATACATAATCTAAAGTAATACAGTCCTAATTAAATACTTCCTTAGGCAAAATAGAAGTGAAAGTTGTTGCAACATAGGCAAGTTCATATTCCCAACCATCCAGTGAGCTGCAAAAGACATCTGTTTGTGATACCATCAAAGGTGACAGGACCAGCAAAATATTCTTATTCTCACCCTTATTCATGGTTCAAAATTGCCATTTTTCAAATCAATTTTGGTGCGTTTGGGGATGGTTAATCTCCTATTCCTGTATCTATCCTAAAATCCTGTCGCGATGCTAAAATTAGGCTGAATTCAGCATCAGAGTAACTATTTTGGGATATTTAAGAATGGGTATCATAGCGTTGATCCCATTCTTTCTTAAATGTTGAATAAAAACATTTAAAAATGCACCACCAATATTGGCCACTTCGTTGCTGAATTTCAAAACAGTAGCATACTCTTAGGATGCTGGAGGAGGGGGTAGCAAGCAGATCATCAATTGGTCATTAAAGAGAATTAAAGAGAAGTAGTAAAGAACAGAAAGGACTGGAGACACAATTATTTTTTAGAGGCAAGAGTAATAATACAGGTAGTCCTTGACTTACAACCACAATTGAACCCAGAATTTCTGTTGCTAAGTGAGAAATTTGTTAAGTGAATTTTGCCCCATTTTATAACTTTTCTTGTCACAGTTGTTAAGTGAATCACTGCAGTTGTTAAATTAGTAACACGGTTGTTAAGTGAATCTTGCTTCCTTATGGACTTTGCTTGTCAGAAGACACTGCAAACATAAATATGAGTCAGTTGCCAAATGTGTGAATGTAAATCACATGACATGGGGATGCTGTAGCAGTCAAGTGTGAAAAATGGTTATAAGTAACATTTTTCAGTGCCAAATAGTCACTAAATGAACTGTTATAAATCGAAGACTACCTGTAGTATGGTTGATAACAGTGATTTTCAGTGTTAATATTAGAGCAACGTTTGTTCTCATGGCAATTGGGAGAGATGTCTAAGTAAGTAAAAAGCTAAGTAAATGTTTTTCTGTGAAGATTTCCATGATGTATTCATAACAACCAATTCTTAAATTTTGATTGGCTAGTTATCTGGATCACTCTTTTAAAAGACTTTTTCTTCTCTTCACTTTAGGCTTCTTTGGCAGAAACAGACAAAATTACACTGGAAGTTGCCAAGCTCATTAAAGAGGATTTCCTGCAACAGAATGGTTATACCCCATATGACAGGTATGGCCATGGGGAATTGGATTTTTTCTGTGGGAAATTCTGTCTGCAGAGATTGCTTGGGTAGAACTACTTCTGCACATTGAAGAATCCACCTCCTTCATCTTTTCCACCGACAATTTGCAGGGGTTATCGGCTATACTGCACTGTTAGATAGTTTTTGTTTGATTTAATTTAATTTAATTTAATTTAATTTAATTTAATTTAATTTAATTTAATTTAATTTAATTTAATTTAATTTAATTTAATTTAATTTAATTTAATTTAATTTAATTTAATTATTTAATTTGTATACCGCCCTTCTCCAACAGGACTCAGGGCGGTGAACAGCCATGGTAAAACATAACATATAAAATTTAAAAGCAATTTAAAAAACATTAAATAATTTTGGCTATCCATTTAAAACAACCCAGGTTAAAACCAATTACAAATTTAAAATCGAAGGGATGGGATCAAGCCAGCCTGGCTAGGTGAAAAAGATGTGTTTTCAGGGCCCGACGAAAAGTCCGGAGGTCTGGTATCGTGCGTATCTCTGGGGGTAGGTCGTTCCAGAGGGCAGGTGCTGCCCACAGAGAAGGCTCTCCCCCGGGGGTCGCCAGCCAACATTGTCTGACCGACGGCACCCTGAAGAATCCCTCTCTGTGGGAGCGTACTGGCCAGTGGGAGGCTATTGACAGCAGAAGGCAGTCTCGTAAATACCCCGGCCCTAAGCCATGGAGCGCTTCAAAGGTGGTCACCAACACCTTGAAGCGCACCCTGAAGACCACAGGAAGCCAGTGCAGCTCGCGCAGGAGGTGTCACATGGGAGCACCCCGTCGCTCCCATAATCCCCCGCGCGGCCGCATTCTGGACCAACTCGAGCCTCCGGGTGCACCCCAAGGGGAGCCCCATGTAGAGAGCATTGCAGTAGTCCAGACGGGAAGTGACGAGTGCTTGAGTGACTGTGCGTAGGGAGTCCCGATCTAGAAAGGGGCGCAACTGGCGTATCAGGCGAACCTGATAAAAAGCCCCCCTGGCCACGGCCGTCAAATGATCTTCTAAAGACAGCCGTGCGTCCAGGAGGACGCCCAAGTTACGAGCCCTCTCCGTGGGGGCGAGCGTTTTGTCCCCAATAGCCAGCGATGGCGTCAGCTGGCTATATCGGGACGCCGGAAGCCACAGCCACTCGGTCTTGGAAGGGTTGAGTCGGAGCCTGTTTCTCCCCATCCAGGCCCGCACAGCCTCCAGGCACCGGGACATCACTTCAAGGGCATCGTTGGGGTGGCTTGGGGTGGAGATGTACAGCTGAGTATCATCAGCGTACTGATGGAACTCCACCCCAAAGCCACGGATGATCTCACCCAGCGGCTTCACATAAATGTTGAACAGAAGGGGCGAGAGGACCGATCCTTGCGACACCCCACAGACAAGGCGCCTCGGGGTTGACCGCTGCCCCCCTGCCAACACAGATTGCGACCGGTCAGAGAGGTAGGAGGAGAACCACCGCAAAACGGTGCCCCCCACTCCCAACCCCTCCGACCGGCGCAACATTATACCATGGTCGATGATATCAAAAGCCGCTGAGAGATCTAACAGGACCAGGATAGAGGAGCAACCCCTATCCCGAGCCCTCCAGAGATCATCCACCAACGCGACCCATGCCGTTTCTGTGCTGTGCCCAGGCCTGAAACCGGACTGGAGCGGATCTAGATAGACAGCTTCATCCAGGTACTGTGGAAGCTGCCGCGCCACCACACTCTCAACAACCTTCGCAATAAAACGAATGTTGGAGACTGGACAATAATTAGCCAAAACAGCCGGATCCAGAGAGGGCTTCTTCAGGAGGGGCCTCACCAATTATCAATCTCTGGGAAATTATCAATTTCCCAGAGATTGATAATTTGAAGTGAAATAGATAATTCTATCTTGGCAAAAGGAAACTTAATATTTTGATACTTTCCTTTATTTCATATCACATTTTTCCATGGCTTTATGGAAGTTGTTTTGAAACTGTTTACTCTTGTTAATGGATACTCTACAGTAGTCTCTCAACTTTCCATAGAAGCTATTTTTTATGGAAAATAGATAAAGAAAATAGATATAGAATATGCCTGAACACTTTTGTGTTCAAACATATTCTATACCTGGAATGTTTTGGCATGTTAAATCTTGTCTGGGGGATTTATATCAATTTTTCAGATGTTAGGAGAATTTTGAAGCAGCTAACATTTTGCGACCTTTCCCCCATTCTCACTTCTTGCTTTGTTGTGCAATTTGGTTGCAGCATTTTATTTTGCTTTTTCAGATCACCCAATTTTCTCTTCCTGTTGCTTACGACTGCAAATCAGAGTTGTTTCAATTGATACATAGCAAGTAGTCTTTCAAACAGGTTAATTAACAAACTGTTACTACTTCTCTTTGTGGTAGTAATTACTGATAAACTTCAGAATTGAATTCAGAGGGGAAGGTATCAGTGGGAGTAGTAAAGTGATTGCAGGATTTGTTTTCGCTATATTTTTAATTTATATTAAACCTAGGAATAAAATGAAATGTGAGGTGATTGGGATTAATATATATTATTTAAAAGGTTACAGTTAATGGGTTAAAATAAAAGTAATAGTATTATTAATTTAATGTTGACTTAAAAGATTTTGATGAGCCCTGTTCACATTTGTGCTTGAGCTGATACACTCTCTGCTTTTAAGCTGAAGGAACCATAGATGACATTCTATTTAGATGACATTTTCTAACAGGGCTTTCAGTCAAAGGAAGCATCTCCATGTGCTCCTTCAGATCATTAAGCATTTTCACATGTTAGTTATCTTTTTGTTACATTGTTCTTAATGTTAAGTTACTGGTGTGCTTGTTAACAAAGGACAAACATTACCTAACACTTTGCAGTTGATTGTATAACATCACCAATCCAAAGGGAAAAGGTTCTATTAATGATAGGCTCATTTATACAGAAGCACAGTAGCTGCAAATACCTATAATTGTTCCAGGAGGGGATTCATCTGAACTTCTTACGATAATTGAAACTGCTAATGGTGTATATCTAAGACTGGTGTACTATAAGGAATGCAGTCTCAACAGTTCAATGGTGCCATTTAATTGCTGATGTATAGATGTGGATTTTCCATAATAAATCTTCATGTCTCATGAAATCTTTCCTGGAATTTGAAATTCACAATATTCTTTTTCAAAAGCAGAATAAGGCACACAAAATTGATGTAGCTCTTCCTAATCTGAAATTGAACAAAATGATTTTTGTATACCATTTTCTATTTCCATTCATTGCAAAAATATTCATTAATAACTATCTTTCATTTTTTAAAAAGCCCCTTGGTATGCTTGGAGTACAAATAGTCCTCAATTTATGACCACAGTTGAGCCTAAAATTTCTGTTGCTAAGCAAAACAGTTAAGTGAGTTTTGTTCCATTTTTATGACCTTTCTTGCCATAATTGTTAAGTGAACCATGCAGTTGTTAAATTAGTAATACGATTGTTAAGTGAATTTGGTTTCCCCATTGACTTTGCTTGGCAGAAGTTTGCAAAAAGTGATCATATGACCCCAGGATACTGCAACTATCATAAGTACATGACAGTTGCCAAGCATCCAAATTCTGATCATATGATCATGGGGATGTTGCAACGGTCATATGAAAAAAGGTTGTGACTTTTTTCAGTGCCATTGTAACTTTGAATGGTCACTAAATGAATGTTATAAGTCGAGAACTACCTGTAGTTCTCTTAATGTTCTTATAGTGTCTTCTAGATTAACTGATTAGACAATGCTGGCATTCCCCTAAAGAAACTTCATAGTAAAAGTGTTGGCTTAAAAAAATTGTAACCTCTTAGCTAGTAGTTTCTGTGGGCTAAAATGATCTTTGTTCCTCAATGTTATTTTAGAAAGCTTGAAATGTTTATTGTCGCAGGGAATAGACAGAAAAATTGGTATCTTTCTCACAGGGAATTTTTAAAAATCCAGAATGAAGGGCTAGGATTCAACCTAATGTTAATATAATTGAAATGTATAGTAGGATTCCTAGTTGACAGGTCACAAGTTAAGATTTACTTCTAATGTCAGTCTGTGAATATTCTAAAATTTCATTTAGGATGAACTGGATCTGGACCTTTAGCTTCTATACTGAGATAGTAATTATTAGACATGTCTTGATCTCTGGTAATAAAGGCTTGTATTGCATGCTAAGTATACTCTGACATACAACTTCTTCCTACTTGGTAGTGTTTTCCTTGTTTCCCTAGCAGTTTAGTAAACTGATTAGACCCCTATTTTAACTACACTATGCTATATTTTCTTCTCACCTGGCACTGTTGGAGTTAGCCTACCTTTGGCCAACACTGTTTCATAGATATCAAAAATCAACTCACATTTCACATGAGTAGGAGCTGATTTTTCTGACCTAAATATTATATCAAACAGTGCTTTGATGCAAATTGTTCTATAACCTACGTGTGCTATTCAGATTTGTGTAATTGCTGGACTAAAGATACCATGATAAAAAACTATGGAAGTTGCTTATTCAGCTCATAGAAAAAAATTCACCTTCTGTTTCCGTATATGTATTGTCCATTATAGAAAACTGAATTCTATAGGCAACTGCTTTGCATCTGTCAATTCTTCCACAAATGTTAATTATCAAATATAAATATTTGCTAACCTGTTTATACAATTTAGTCATTAAAAAGTTCCTTAATTCTGAGAAAGATAAATTTTGCTACTATTTTCACTAGGTTCTGCCCATTTTATAAGACTGTGGGGGTGCTATCCAACATGATTGCATTTTATGATATGGCACGCCGAGCAGTTGAGACTACTGCCCAAAGTGACAATAAGATTACATGGTCCATTATCAAAGAGAACATGAATGAAATCCTCTACCGACTTACCTCTATGAAATTCAAGGTATGTACCCTGCATTAGGATTATAACAAAACAATATGTACAAGGGGTCCTCAAAGTACGACCACAAAGTTGAGTCATCATGTGACCGGATCCAATTTTAAGATCCTTTTACTGTGGTTATAAATTGAGTCATGTGGTCTGGTGAATCCAGCTTAACCAACAATGTATTTTGCTGGAAACTGACAAAAGATGTTTCAGATGGTGATCATATGACTGTGGGACATTGCAACTAGTCATAAATATGAGCCGTCGTTAATTCAAACCATCATTAAGACAACAGTTGTAAGTTGAGGACTACCTTTAGTATTTAAATTGCAAACAAAATAAAGCAATGCTAGGAAAGTGGGTGGTTTGTTTCTGATCCCGTTTTTGTGTATTTGTATTTGAAGAAATGCAGAAAGCTACTGTCTATGGCTATGCAATGGTTTCTGTTCAGTACAATCAAAATGAGTGCTTTGGTATGGGCATGAGTGCAGATACAGCACCTACTAATAACAGAATAAGAATTGGAAGGGACCTTGGAGGTCTTCTAGTCCAATCCCCTGCTCAGGCAGGAATCCCTATACCATTTCAGACAAATGATTACCCAATCTTTTCTTAAAAACTTCCAATGTTGGAGGATTCACAACTTCTGGAGGCAAATCGTTCCTCTGATTAGTTGTTCTGTCAGGAAATTTCTCCTTGGTTCTAGGTTGCTTCTCTCCTTGGTTAGTTTCTATTCATTGCTTCTTGTCCTGCCGTCAGGTGCTTTGGAGAATTAAGTTGACCTCTTCTTTGTGACAACTCCTCAAATATTGAAACACTGCTATCATGGCATTCCTAGTCCTTCTTTTCACTAGACTAGACATACCCAATTCCAGCAATGAGGTGACTGATTTCAAGACTGTGCAGCAGCTAAGCTTGTATGGAGACCTGATCATGTTTTAGATCATATTTAGACAGAAATACTTAAAATCCAGTGGGGTTTACAAGCTATATATTAAGCAATTTCTTAATTTTTATTGCCCTTGTTCATATCCCAAATCAAACAAATATAAGATTGTTGTTCCTTTAATATTCTATTAATCTAACTGACATTGATAAAAAACATGGTTGACAAGAGTATTTAGTTTTTTAATTAAACTGCAAGACTGTTAAGGATAGTCACGTCAATATATTAATAGGAAGCAAGAGGTAGGTCTACTCTAAGTAGTTCCAGTCTTGTAATGTGGTTTAGCCAGAATTGTAGAACACCTGCTTTTCTATAACTTGAGTTGCTGATAAAACAAAGTGGATGGCTTTGTTCTCTTATGATGCCAGAAAACTGCTTCATGGTTGACATTAATTGGCTGCAGACCGCCTTCAAAGTCTATTTCTGTTATCTTCTGGTACCTGTTCAAATTATGTACAAAGAAAAGTAGCTAGGTCTTTTGTATCACCTCTGGATTCAGGAAGGAGGATGAAGCATTTCACAATTCCAATTTCTTTTTGAATATGAAACTTGGCACACATGCAGATTTCCATTTGATGTTACTATTATAGCAGAAGTGAAAGAGAGAAAATAGTAACACTGCTACATGAGGAGGTATTTATCAGTTGGGGGTATGTCTCAAGTGAAATGCTCCCAGATCGGACAATCCAGTCCGGTAGCGATGGCGGTGGGTGGTTCGGAGAACCAGTAGCAAAAATCCCTGCCTGCCCCTGCCCTACGCCCCCCAGCTGAGCTGCCTGATCATCAGAGGCTTTTTTTTTTTACTTTTAAAAGCAGTTTTTCTTCGGCCGAAAAAAAGCTTTTTAAAGTAAAAAAAAAAAAGGCTCTGATGATTGGGCGGCTCAGCTGGGATTGTCAGCCAAAGAGGTTGTAGAAAAAATGCTTTTAAAAGGCTCTGAAGATCCCAGCTGAGTTGCCTGATACTCAGAGGCTTTTTTTTCTTTTAAAAGCAAAAAAAAAAATGCTTTTAAAAGGAAAAAAAGCCTCTGAGTATCAGGCAACTCAGCTGGAATCGTCAGAGCCTTTTAAAAGCATTCTTTTTAAAACCTCTTCGGCCGAATTAAAGGAAGAAAGAATTTAATTAGAATGGTGGATATACCTACAAATACAATCCAAATTTATGAAGGATAAAAAAGAGCGGGATATAAAATTAGAACCATCAGAACTGCATAAAATTTTAAGCACAGAGGGAAAGGCCATAAAAAATCATATCATTTATTAGAACAAGATATGCTCAAAGAACAAGTTAAGGAGACGATGATAACTTGGAGTAGATGTTTTGGGTACAGTATCAATTTGGACAATTGGCAAAATTTGTGGGGAAAAATATCAGAATCACACTGGTGGTGTCTTATAAAGAAAACCTGTATAAAATGTTCTACAGGTGGCACTTCCCACCCACAAGATTGGCAAGAATTAGTAAAAAATACTCCCCAATTTGTTGGAAATGTGAGTGGATCTAGGGTCATATTACCATATGTGGTGGGAGTGCTCAAAAGCCAAAAGTTTCTGGCAGCAAATAAGGAGCTGGTTAGAAGAGATGTTAATGTTTAAAACAGAAGTTAAGCTGGAATTTTTCTTACTGGGCATGACAGATGGCAAATATGACAATAATGTAACCTATTTAATATTGCATATACTTACCGCGGCAAGACTAGCATTTGTTCAAAAATGGAAGTGTAAAGAAATATCCTCAGAAGAAGAAGTTATACACAAAATTTACAGCTGTGCAGAGATGGACAGACTCACTTTAGAACTCAAAGACAAAAGTGAATCAACATACTATGAAGTCTGGAATACATTTAATAATTGGTTAGATAAGAGGAAGAATGCCAAAAATAAGGGATAACAAATGTCTTGAAATGTATATATCAATGTATATCAATATATCAATGTATATTGAATTTGTGAATGTAATATAGGTTTATTAAATACATGCATAGTTGTTTAGGAAGTAAAATACTGCATACTTGATATATAATGAAATAGGAGATATGTAAATTTGTATATATATCAAGGAATAGAGATTATTTATTAACTTGATTTAGATGCAAATGTTAGAAACCAGAGACATTGAGCAATGTCCATTTTTTTACTTTTAAAACTAATAAAAAATATTTAAAATAAAAAAAGCATTTTTTTACAACCTCTTCGGCCGAAGAGGTTGTAAAAGAAATGCTTTTAAAAGTTAAAAAAAAAAAAGTTGGCCACGCCCACCCAGTCATATTACCACCACCACCAAGCCATGCCCACAGAACCGGTAGTAACAAATTTTACGTTTCACCACTGGTATGTCTGCTGGCTGTTGTTTTTCATGGGACAGGTAGATCTCAACAGGCATATCAAAGGCCCAGTTCCCTTGCACCCTTGGTAGGAATTCTGCAATGTTAAGATATTCATGACATCTTCTGAGGAATTGCTATTTCTAAACTTTTTGAGTGATTATCCAGTTTCGCTCTGTTGAATTTCAGGACCCCATGAAAGATGGAGAGGCAAAGATCAAAGCAGACTATGCCCAGCTGTTTGAAGACATGCAGAATGCATTCCGCAGTTTGGAGGACTAGAAATTCCCACTTCATTGTTTCTCCTTTCAATCTTCTCTTTTTCCAGCAGAAGATGAAGATATACATTGTGATGAAGATTACTAATAACTGGAAAAACATTCCAATTTAGTTTGATAGTTGTGTGTCTTTGTGCAAATATAAAACAGACTTTCCTAAAGTCCCAGTAAGGCTTGAAGTTTTCTCACCAAATTTAACCCTTCAACTGTTTCTCTCTTTGGAAGAAGATTAAGGTTGTCAAAGTATAGATTTCTTCAGGGAGGAAAAAGGCAGTTAAATCAGTTTTCTACTGCATGTGGTCATGCATGATGCTTCAAAGGTAGTTTTGCTTATTCTTTAATGCTGCTGTTGTGTCTATAATCAATAGAGTTGATCAGAATTATAGATCACAATACTTCGGTGCAAAAGCTCTTCCCCATTCTTAATGTGCTGAAAAATCTTCAAGATTAGAACTGATGGGCAAAAATGATTCCCAACAACAGTCTATGCTCAGCCATTATTATTTGAGGAAATGTCTTTTGAATGTACATGTGACTTGTTAAATTATTTTTTTCTGCTTTCTATGCTTGGAAATATGGACCAGAAAAGATCAACCTTTTATTTCTGGCAATGTTTGTTATTTAGAACAGTAAGTATCCTTATTTGAGCAAATGTAACACTATAAACTTATAAAAAAAATGAAAAAGCATGGAATAGTTGTACAAAAGTTTTTAAATTTGCTGAGGAAGAGAATGTTAAAACCCCAAGCTTTAATTATAAAAAAGCTGCTTGCTAATCCTTTTTCTCACCTCTCCTTGTAAAGACCATTATGTCTAGTGCTTTCTTATAGCATATTAACAGCAGGCCTTGATGCTCATACATAATTACAATTTAAATAATGTGAAAGATAATCTAAAAAAGAATCCTCTCTGGATTCTGTTTCCTTGCACATTTGTAAATGTATTATAATATGAAGTATGGATTATAAATATGATTCAATGGAAACTGGAAACAAGGTTGCTAAATACTATAATCAAGTAATAATATATTTCCTCTTCCTGACCACTTTAACCATAGAATTGATGACCCTTCTGTTTCTGGTGTGTCACTCAATATCAGTTTTGAGCCTTTCAGAAACATGCTTTTTCCTCATTTAGGCAATACCAGTTAAATTTGATAACTGCATTTTCAATTCTTTTGAGTTCTATATTCAGAAAGCTACCGGTAATTTCATTTATGCTGTTTGCAGAACATGATAGATGAGTGATTAGCACAAAACAGTTTTGCTTCTTTTGCTGAAATCCTTGTTGATTGTATTATGTTGTAGCATTCTATGCCTAGGAAACTGATTAACTACTACCACTTTACATAAGTGTATTATGCTGCTTTGTTCCCTATCTCCCTCACTGTGCAATTTATTTTTGGATAAAAATAAAAAATTCTCTTTGTGTCAGTGTTAGAAAAATCATACTCATGTCATGATATTACAAACTCAATGGTTCCAAAAGAGGAGGAATTGATGGGAAGAACGGCATTGTATCTATGTAGCTTTGTGTATATTTGTTCAAATCTTAAAAAAATACAACTGTGTTGATAATATACTATTCTTGCCCATCAGAGTAAAAGTTTCTAGCCTTTTAATTGGTGCTTTGTGTCAACAAGACATTACAGAATTTAGTAATATAAAAATGAGTAAACTTAAACTCTGCCTATGTTGCCTATGTTACCTATATTGGACTATTATCTTAAAGCTGATCGGAAATTATATTGAGATTCAGGATTATATATATTTAAATAATCACTCAGAAGCATCTATTCTCAAGCTTTAGGATGTTGTTAGTCTATATTCCTTGGAATTGGAATCTGTGGGACTATTGGAAATGCTTTTTATTGAGTGATTAAGGCCAGCATTTTTCTAATTCCCTTCTCTAGAATAAAAGCTTTTTTTCTTCTTGAAAGTTCATTCTATAGTGAATGATGTCTCTTCTCATGGTCTTGAGAAAGTACCATACAAATTAGGTTGTATTTGGTCCTAAATTCTGTGAATTGGGATGTAATAAACATAGATGGATTCCTAGCTCTTCTGGGGGATTTTATTAATAATATAGGAATAGCATATTAGGAATATGCTATTAGGAAAACAATATTGCAGAGGCAATTGGGATAAATGCTTATTTGGTGTAAGCAGAGGTGAAATGAATGGGAAATTGTCTATCTTTTGTTTGATCATCTGTTATACCTTTCCTAAATTCTAGTATATGCAAAAAAAATAGTCATTGTTTTACATTAAGATGCACTTTTCTCAGTGCAGAGAGAGTAAAATCATGGCAACAAAATATGCTTTAATCAAATGTTAAAATAACAAACCTTTTAGTTATAAGGCAACACTGTTTCGTTCATTCTTTTCAGTAAAATACAAATCAAAGAAAAACAGGCTTGATTTTTTTATATAAAAATATTTTCACATTTTAATGTTTGCAACAATACCTTTCATACTTGAATGATAACATCTCCAAACCTGAAATACATACACAAATTGGAATTACACAAATTCCTCCAGAGTAATTAGACTTTCTCCTCCTCCTGTTCTTCAGATTGTTTCTTGGATATTAAGACATATCAAGTTTGGTCGATTCCTCATTCGGCTTAAGAACTCTAATTCATTACAGAAAAACCTCCTCAATTGTCCTGACCCTATTAAAAAAAGAGAACTTTATAATCCACCTCTTTCTCACTAAAAATAACACCAACACACTGTATCTCAGCCAGCTCCTGCGTATGTCTTTTCTAATTTTGGGAGAAGAGTGCAGAGAAGATATAACAGGGACCCTTTTTGGTTTTTTTAAAATGAGTCATTATTGTCACAAGGAAATCAGTACAAGTGGAAGAACACACAAGTGCAATACTTGGCATATTTATATATATATTGATATTGATTTATATATATATTTATAACTATCGTCCGGTCTCCAACCTTCGCTTTGTTGCGAAGGTTGTGGAGAGTGTGGTTGCGCGACAGCTCCCACAGTTCCTGGATGAAACCGTCTATCTAGATCCGTGCCAGTCCGGCTTCAGGCCTGGGTACAGCACGGAGACGGCATTGGTCGCATTGGTGGATGATTTCTGGAGGGCTCGGGACAGAGGTTGCTCCTCTGTTCTGGTCCTATTAGACCTCTCAGCGGCTTTTGATACCATCGACCATGGTATCATGCTGCGCCGGCTGGAGGGACTGAGGGTGGGAGGCACCGTGCTGCGGTGGTTCTCCTCCTATCTCTCTGACCGGTCGCAGTCTGTGTTGGCAGGGGGGCAGAGGTCGACCTCGAGGCACCTTGCTTGCGGGGTGCCACAAGGGTCGGTCCTCTCGCCACTCCTATTCAACATTTATGTGAAGCCGCTGGGTGAGATCATCTGTGGTTTTGGGGTGCAATGCCATCTGTACGCTGATGACACTCAGCTGTACATTTCCACCCCAGACCACCCCAATGATGCCCTCGAAGTGATGTCCCAGTGTCTGGAGGCCGTGCGGGTCTGGATGGGGAGGAACAGGCTTCGGTTTCACCCTTCCAAGACTGAGTGGCTGTGGATGCCGGCGTCCCGGTATAGCCAGCTGGTGCCATCGCTGGCTATTGGGGGCGAGTCACTGACCCCCACAGAGGGGGCTCGCAACTTGGGCATCCTCCTGGACACACGGCTGTCTGTAGAAGAGTATATGACGGCCGTGGCCAGGGGGGCTTTTTATCAGGTTCGCCTGATACGCCAGTTGCGCCCCTTTCTGGATCGGGACTCCTTGTGCACAGTCACTCATGCCTTGGTTACGTCACGCCTGGACTACTGTAACGCTCTCTACATGGGGCTCCCCCTGAGGAGCACCCGGAGGCTCTAGCTGGTGCAGAATGCGGCCGCGCGGGTGATTATGGGAGCGACATGGCGCTCCCACGTAACACCTCTCCTGCGCGAGCTGCATTGGCTCCCGGTGGTCTTCCGGGTGCGCTTTAAGGTGTTGGTTCTCATCTTTAAAGCGCTCCATGGCTTAGGGCCAGGGTATTTGCGAGACCGCCTGCTGCTACCGATAACCTCCCACCGGCCAATACGCTCTCACAGAGAGGGCCTCCTCGGGGTGCCGTCGGTCAGGCAATGTCGGCTGGCGGCCCCCAGGGGGCAAGCCTTCTCTGGGGGCACCCGCCCTGTGGAATGAGCTGCCTCCCGGAATACGATTGATCCCGGACCTCCGGACCTTCCGTAAAGCCCTGAAGACGTTTTTATTTCATCAAGCCGGCCTAGCCTAAATGGTTTTTAACTGGGATTTTAAATTTTATGGATTTGGGGTTTTAAATTGGGTAGCCAATTATTTAATTTTTTAATTATCTTAACTTTTGTATTTGTATGTTTTTTAATTTTGGCTGTTCACTGCCCTTTGGCTGTTCTGGGAGAAGGGCAGTATACAAATTAAATATATATATATATATATATATATATATAGATAGATAGATAGATAGATAGATAGATTTATATGCCGCCCTTCTCCGGAGACTCAGGGCGGCTTACAATGCGTTAAGCAATAGCCATTAAGCAATTTCATATTTCTTAACAGCTCATCTCCCTCATATTTATGCTTGCCTAATTAAGATGTGTGATAGAATTCCATTTATTGTTGCCTTTATTAAAATCTCTTTCTAAGAAAAATCAGGAAATGCGTTTGCCTACATCTGAAAAGAAGCATACAGTATTTTTTACAATATACCAATGGTCTCCATTTGCATAAATCAGCCTTCCGGCCATCAGATTAGATTTCAACTCCATAAAAGTCAAAACACAGTGATCAATATTCTCCATCTCTTGGCTGATATTCCAATTAATATAAGAACAATTTTCTTGAGCCATTTTGTAATACAGATCAGCCTCTAGTTCCTAGAATTTTTTCTCTAAACCTCTCAATTTAATTGCTAGCAGGTGTTGATTAAACTGGTATCTGCTTTAGGTATGGAACATCTGGTATAAGTAAATTTAGCAGCTTACTTGGGCGTTTCATTCATCTATTTTGAAGCTTCTGGGATTTGTAAGCAATGTTAAGGACTAAAGAGGCATCGGAATCGCTATATTGTTAACAAGTAATTTCTGTATTGATTATAGCAAAGCAACTTTGTTTCTAAAAAAAATAGTTTCTTAACACTGAAAGCATTGTGTGAGGTTGAAGGCATATAACATACCTGTCTTAAAAGATTTTCTATCCACTCTGAAGGCCAACACTATGGATCGACAGACAACTGGACTTCTGCATAAGTTTCTCAAATACTGTGTGAGCAGATCTTGCTCTTCCAGTATCTGTCAAAATCAGATAAATTAGCCTTGATCTGCACTCAAAATCATTAGATAAAATTCCTAATTCAAGTAATTAGCAAATTTCTTAATTCAAAATAAACCACTTACCCTAGCTCCTGTGCTAATTTCATTATGCTGAATGCAGATACTTCCCTTAATCCGAATATGATTTTGCATGACCTCCCATTCCTTCGGGCTCAAACTCAACACTTGTTGCACCTGTTGGTTCTTGCAAAATACCATAACCTCACTTGTTCCATCTTCTACTAGGATTCTGTGATAATAAGTGGGATTTGAAATAAATATTTCACATTCTCATTCAGAATAATGGATATTGTAATTCTATTCTGTATGCCATAAAGTAATAATCTGAGTAGCAAGTAGTCCTTGACTTACAATTGGATGCTTAGCAGCTGTTCAAAATTATTATAGATCCCCCCCCCCCCTCGGCTACTTATGGCTCACTTGCAATGGCCAGCCCTCCCCCAGTCACATGACCACATTGGGCACACAACCTCCATTTATGGCTGTGTGCAGTACCTTGCAGGCATGCGAATGTTTTGCCAAGTTTTTGCCAAAACCCAGCATTACTTCTAATTTTCAGCAAAACCCTTCCATTGCAAACAATGGGTTAACTTTACAGCCACAGAGGTTGCTTTACATGGCAGCCATTTTTACAATCATCGTGATTTATGATTAAGTTGGTCATTACCCTGTACTCATTTTGATTTTAAATATATTTGGTCAAAAAATAATTTCCGTTCAGCAAAAAGTTTTCAGATTTGAGGATTAAATACTTACATGGACAAAATGAGCAAACTATTCAACATTCTATATTATATAATTTGAACATGTGTTATTGCTTTTTCCTATATGCTCTTCATATAGGGACAATAAAAATTATTGGCAGTTATAACAGACAATATTTTTTTATGATCAGTTGAAGTGCTTTCCCCACCCCGCAGATAAATGTATACATTTCTTTCCAAGTACTTACTTAGCTGTAGCTTTAATCATTCCTGTATGTGACGAGCAAGAATTGTTACATTCGTTGGGCCTTCTCTAGGAAGGGAGAAAATATGTTGACGAAATTTTGATCATGTTAGTATAAAAATTTATATGGCACTGTTATTTCAGATTACAGGTGTGAAGTTTGAATGACCATATGTTACTTCATGCAAAATAATAAAACAATACAATACAGCAATTATGACACAAGGAAAGGAGCTTAGAAATTCCCAAATTCAAATATGGCTGACTAGATACCTCTGTGGAGATGTTGCAGAGATCACAAAACCACTGCATGGATAAAGATAGGATACATGTCAAATGGCAAGTGACTTGTGCTTGGCGCAGATTAAGAGGCTGAAGTGTTATATTGGATAAATAACCTCCTGAAAACTTAGCAGTGGAATCCAGATGTCTGCAAATAAAAAAGAAAAAGGAGCTTTCATCAAATTCTGCAGTTGGATGAAAGGTAAAAAAATTTCAAGCTAACTCCTGAGGTTGATACTCACTTTGGAGAATTGTGAGGTGGAGGAGTCAGAATACACACATCACTAGAGGTAATAAAAACACAATAGATATTTCCAAATCTGTAATGAAAAAAGATGGATTTTGGATACTAGTACAGTTAAATGAGATAGATTAGAGAGCCAATGAGAATGGTCGTGGAGAAGCAAAAAAAAAAAAAAAGATGTACAAACAGTATTGAGTTAACAACAGGTTTGGTTCCCTAACTCGGTCTTTAACCTGAATTTTAAGTAGGAATTCTTAATTACAAACAGGCTGCCTATTAAAAATGACAGATGGCATTGTCCTTCCTTGAGTCAATGAAGAGCTTAAGTTATGCAATATTTTTAGGAATTGATGAAAATGGTGCATATTAAAAATATGTTGCTTCAGTGGTTCCTGAAAATACTGTGTGGCTTCAGTGTTTTGGCAGCTCAAGGAAGGAAAACAGCATTTTGAGTAACAGGCAGCCCATTCATATCTAGTCAGTAATGTAATCAATAATCCAGGGAACTTCCAGTGATATTAACGAAGTGTAACAGAGAAGGGCAAAGAAAGTAGCTGGTATTTTGATACATTGCACCTGAAGAACTGTCGCAGTTTTGGAGAAGAAATGGGCTGAGAAGACTGGCAAGGGGAGCAAGTGAGAAGGTCAGGCACACCATACTTGAATGCAAGAGTGATAATGGCAGCCGAGAGAAGATAGGTGGGAGGAAGGAAGGCGTGCTGATAAATTTGGACAGATTAGAGGACAGGCTATGAAAGGGAGAAAAAGATGAGATGCATTAGTCTTGCTTGATTCATCCTGTAAGACCTATGCCAAAGCCCAGAACAACTCAGTTTCAATTCAGTCAGAACCAGCTCAGAATAGTCTTAACTAGATTTCTAAGTCAAAGTATATTTTGTGTGTGAAACAAAACACATTTTCTATTCAGTGGATATCCCAAATGGTGGTCAATACAAGACATTAGTAAAAACTTCAGCATGATAGTCTGGATATCAAAGACCAAAGCCTGAGCCCTTTTCACTAATAGCAGTGAAACAAATCCTATAAATTTGCCTTTCTATACTCCCTTGTTCATCACTGGTATCATTTTGAACAGTTGCTGAACAAATGGTTGTAAACTGAAAAATTAGCAGTTATCAATTATGCCATGATATACAATGAATAATAACATGATGCTTCAGTACCTCTGGGCTCAAGACATACCTGGAAATTTTGCACTGTAGATCCCGAAACAAAATCCTAGCTCCAGGCAACAAACCCCAAAGATATGGCACAAAAGCGGCTTGAATATAGATATCCAGAAGAATTGAAGAATCATGTGCAGGTGCTACGCTCAGCTTCACAGTATAATTCCAGGGCAAGCGGCCACCTAAATAGGTAGAAGATAGTTTCCTCCCAGGTTGATCCTAACATCATTTTAGCTCTAGGCTATAGAAAATTCATTTTTCTTCTTGCAGAGTAATTCTCACCAATATATTCTGAATAGACTGGCTAGTTTATATGTGTTGTCTCAGCAATGCTTATAAAAACTTATACATTTTCCAAATAGTTACCTTTTTTCTGAGCACAGGCATCTGCTTCTGTCTTCTTTCCAGAATGAGAGTCACACAAAGTTCTTTCCATTATTTCTCCAGAAAAAGAGACCAGAGAACCTTTGGAGCTGATGAGGGAACATTTAATTTACTACATTTCCTGCTTTTCATCCAAAACAGAGATTAGGGCAATCTGGTCAGTATAAACTATAATTTTAAGCATAACTCTAGATTAAAAACACTAACTCAAGATTAAAAATAACGAATAAAATAAATCAGTAAGAAACCAGCATCTTCTAAATTAAAATTCAGTTCAACAACAAATTTAAAAGGTTTTTCAAGGTAGTGTCTGCATCCTAGTTTTAAACACGGAAAAAAGAACAGATAGTTAATATATCAATTATTTAAATTAGAATTTGCTGCCAATCTCATTCATTCACTAGAAGCGCTAAATTTTGGCTTCTTAGATATTAACACTATCTGAAGAAAAGTGACTTTGCCTACCAAATATTTACTTGATAATCAAGGAACAGATTATCCTTCAGAGAGAGAAGGATAGAAAGGATTCTCCTAAAGATCTTAAAACTAAGTTCATTCTATAGTCTTCCAGTAAATTAACATTAAGCAATCAGGGTATCATTATCACTTTGAATTGTGCCCATACATTTAAAAACATTTTCATCATTTCTGTTGCAAAACTATGTTTTAAAAGGGAAGATCTGCAGCGATTTCTGGAATCAACTCATTAGTAAGATAGAGATCCCTCAGACGTCAATTCCAACAGTGAAAATGCCTTCTATCTTTTCCCAGCAAGCAGATCTCAATTCTTACCAGACACAGGACAGCCTCCAAAAACAGCCTCAATAATTAGACATGTTCATAAAAGAAAAAGTAGATTTTTAAATACCATTAGCAAAACTATCTGGAACTTTGAAGATTCTGAACAAAAACAGAAATTTTCCTGAAAGGAGCACATACTTAAGCGTCCTCTAAAGAAAGCCATAATAAATGCAGATGAAATGCTAACTCAAATGGAAACCCATACTGGAGATGCCATTTCCTTATCCAATATACTTGTGTATGTCATATGTAAATGCATGTTTATATATGTGTTAGAAGCCACACTCCAAGGAAAGACAGACCCTGAGAAATAGTAACTGAATTAAAAACTAATTGTTAAAATTAATTCCCTATAAAATAAGAAAACCCATTTAGTAAATGGATCCTTCTCTGTGTACATATTCTCTTATACACAGATCACTCTCACATGAAAATGTGCATGCATGCACACATTCAAAGAATCTTCTCTCTTTCCAGCAATAAAAAGAAAGGGCAGGGGGCAGGCTAGCACTTAATTTGGGTTGCTTATTTTTAGCTGAGTGTTTCAATTGTAGTTTTTGCAAAGACTTCATTTGTCTATCAGAATACACAAGAATCCCATTATGTCCTAGCTGTAAATGATAGCTAAATCCTAAATTATGATTTTGTGCACTCAAAAAGCAAGAAAAGAATTGCTTTAACTGAATTAAAGCAAACTAGGTTTAGTGTGAACAACCAGCCTGGATATGCCTCGTGTCTCTCTCCAACTCTTTTCCATCTTGTGCTTCAGAATTAGTTTATATTATATTGTTAGCCAAGATAACAATACAGACCAGAAGAGTATGACTTTTAAAAAGTAGAGCAAAGGATATTCCATTTCATTTCCTTAAAGACCATAATTACAATTTCCACAGTAAATCTCTCAGTAAACAAAAAGAAAATATATTTTACCTCAGATTGAGTATTTCTGCAATGGAGAACATTTTTTGTTCCCTTTTTAATATGTCTGACATGGGCTGAAAAAGAAAAAATAAATATATTAATCCACTGCTCTGCCTCTTCACATCGTGAACCTACTGTATTGGCATTAAAATTGTTCACTTCTACTCATGCCTAGGACTCTGTATTAGCCTGTTAGTTCATTTTCTTCCCAAATCAAAATAGAAACAAATTCGTACCTGAGAAATTCGTCTCACATGATGCACATAGGCCGCATCTGGGAAGGGCAGAAAAAAGGAACAGCTCAAGTTGTATTTGTTTCCTGGAGCCAGTGTGGAGCACTTTTTATCAAAAATATCCAAATCCTGAAAAAACATAGCGAACTGAGACCTACCATAGAATCAAACAGTATTCAGACACCTCCATTACAAGGAATCTTGAAATTTGAAAGTCAAAAAATTGGACTAGAAGGCCCAATCACTGATTTTTATTCTTCCTGAGTAAATCAGCAAAAGCCCAGCAATAAATTTTACAGTTTCTTTTAGTCTTACCATGCACTGAGGTAGAATGAGCTGGTACAAATGGTCAACATGTAGAAATGGGAACCAGTGCAGAGAGTTCTTCAGAAACAGTAATAATACCTGAAGAGTAATTTGAGAAGTCCATAACAAAAGAAACCCAAATTTTACCATCAGAGTGTTGGTGGTGAGATATAACAGTATGCTGTTTGACAAGATTAAGTTCTAGATTAGAGTTCCTAACTTGCGTAGAACAGCATATACAACCTTGGGGGTAAAACTGGGCTTGTGTTATAGTGGCCAAATTGTGCCAAAACTGATTGGCACTATCTTTACTATTTGTAGTGAATGCTATATGGGCACAACAAAGGCTGATAACTTAGTATTTAACTAAAACACTTTTTGTGAAACCATGACAAGCAGCAAAGGACAATGTCCATGGGTCCATTTAAGGACAATTACAACATTTGACTTAAAACAGAGAATACAAAAAATGACGAGGGTAAATTGTACATTTCTGGAACTAAGAGCAACAACAGATTAATGGATCTGACTGAAGATAGTCCAATCTTGAGCTAATTAATATATTTTGAGGTCTAGGCTTAATTCTGTATGAAAGCACTACAGTATAAAAGAAAAAGCACAAATTGATGTCATTCTGTTTGTTCTGGATCTCATGAACTGATGATAACTACACATTACACAATGATTATGGAAGAACAGCAGGCATGCAACATTCTGAATGAATGCAATCATGTGCCATTTCTCCACTTTGCTTTACCCTTACTTTCTGCTGGGCTTCGCTGGTCTCTTCAAAAGCAATAATCTTGAGCTCCTCTTGTTCTTCACTTTCTCCAAGACTGTGGCATAGCTTAGGTTTGCCCATCCATAAAACTGTGGCCTGAAAGCAGAGTTGCATTGTCTGCCCATTTTCAGACTTGCTTTCTGAACTGTGGAGGTAGTTGCGCCATGCAAGTCCTTCCTTTTGAATCAGCAAAAACAGACGAGATACATAGGTGATCTTCTTTCTGAAATGTTCTGGCTCCCTGGTATTTGCTTCTTCTGTTTCCTTTCCTTTCCTTTTAGCTTTCCTTACTGAGGGTCTCAGATCAGTTGTTGAGCTGCCACTGTCTTTCACATCACAGGAAGTCTGCTGATAGATGGTAGGACTTTTTTTGGCTCTCTTTTCAGGAATATGAAGAACTTTCACATCCTCAAAATAAAACTGTGCATAAAGCCTGAGAAGAGCAAAAAAGTAGCATGAGTGCAGCTCTAGAGATGTTATAGGGAGAAAGAAACACAAACTGCAGAATCAGGACACTTGACTGATTATAATGATTTTTCTGTATTGGAGAAAGTGTATCCTATAATGGGTTGCTCCTCCATTTTCATTCTCGGTTAGATCTACTGTAAAATACCTGCAATATGTCAGCCCTTCAAGGTAGACCAGACTAGGAAACCAGAGTTATGAATCTAATACTACTTTCATTAAAAAGTTAGAGAAACAGAATGGGTAAAAGTTCATCAGATGGAGATCCAGTTGAGAATGGAACTTTGTTGCTTAGATTCAGTCATAAGGTGCAATGTCACATCACCAGACCAAACAGAAAATAACTGGTATGGAACTTTTATTTTAATCAAGAGAAAATCAGAATAAAGGAAAATATTCAAAATTCAGTGAACTAAACAAGAGTCATATTAGTACATTTTTCATATTAGGTTTCTTCATAGTTCTAAAACAATATTTTACATTTGGCTTTTTCATCTGCATTTTTGACTTGTTCTATGGGTCTGCTGTTCTTAAACTTTTTAAGTTTAAACAAATGGATACCTGCCTTTTCTTTTTCTTTATATGATTGGCTGTAATTGGCTGTTGTGAAGAAGATAAGTCATTTTGAGGAAACTGTTCTGTAATAAGCTGAAAAATATTCACCTGGAGGAGGCACCCTGTAGTTGAAAAAAATAAAATCAGTTAATAAGAAAAGTTGACTACTATACAAAACCTAGCAGAGAAAGCAGAAGAAACAATTTCTCCTCAAGACCCACCTTAGCAAAGGTGATATAGGACATGACCAGGCTGAGCCCAAGGGACGGGTCAAATACATCATTAGCCTTCATGAGTTCCTTCATGCCCACAAGAGATCTAAGCCCAGCCCATCTTGAATTCCTCCTACTCTTATATCCTCTAATTTCCCTTAGCTGTTAGTAGTTCAGGTTCTTGTAGCAAGCTTAAGCTTGCAATAAATCTTTTTACCCATTTGAACCATCTGGATCTCCCGATTTGTTTGGCACTTAACAGGTACCTCTGACCAATTCTAGCTTCAGATATAATGAGCTACTAAGCTTCAATTCCTTATTTCTCTGTCATTACACTTGAAGCTAGAATTAATCAGAGGCACTTTTGCTAAAGTAAGAAAGAAGAAAAATAGTTCATTCTTCGCAAATAGTGAATAATTTACTTATGACTTTTCTTACTATTTCTTTAATACACACTATTATAAACTCTGCAATCTCCCTATCTCTATTCATTGAAGATAAAGACAGAAAGGTATAAAAGATAAGTATAAAGACTCTCATTTAAAAGAAATGATGAGTTAGAGGATAAAAGAGTCATCATTCATATTAGAAAGGATGAACACTTCACTGAACTTCAGATCCAAACAGTCAAGGGTTATTTATCAAATTTATATTCCAACTTGCTCAAGATGATGTGCAGCACTTCCTTTCTCTAATATTTTCCTTACATCTCTATCCCTATGATAGATGTGACTGAGAAATACATCCTATTTCAGGAACAACTTGCATATAAACTAGCAAATGTATGTTTCAAATTTGTTCAAATCTCTAAAAAAATCACTTTGTTTATGTAGTTTATTTCTGAACTACACTGCTTAAAGATACTGAAACCAATTAGAATATTTCTGACCATTTTAGGGAAAAAGTCTCAAAAGAGCTTATTTTTAATAAAAGTTAAATTTCCCCGTACTTTTAATAGGCTATTTATAATTGCTTTATGCCATAGAAACAATTCTACTTATGTCACACCAGAAATATTTATGCAGACCTCCTGAGAGTCCTGCTCCTTCCACTGTAGCCCAATTATATGGTGATACAATACAATCCTTAATCCAGATCAAACAACTAGCTAGATAGTATAATTTAACACAACCAGCATATTCTGTCAGTAGGTTTCCAAGTGCAACTCAAAGTGCTGGTTGTTACCTTTAAAGCCCTTCATGGCATAGGGCCTGATTATCTGAAAAAATGCTTACCTCGTATTATTTTTGCCCATCCAGAGTTAATGTGGGTATGATCTATTGGTGGACCTTTTGTATTTTTCTACTCTGTGTCATTCTAATTTTTCTACTGTGTCTCATTCTAGTTGTTTAGTCAGGGCTATGTTTCAATAGTTTTAAATGTTTTACTTTTTTGTGGATTTTCTAAACCACAATAGTCTTTTGAAGTGGGTGGTAATGTCAAATCAAATAAATTAAATTAAATGTTGCATCTTTCAGAATTGTGAGTTTGATCCTGGGATTTTAATTTGAGCACATAAAGTTGCTTATCACTCATCAATATCCCTTCTTCGATTTTGATTAGAATAATTTCAAATAAATAATGAAACTTTTGTAGGAAGCTCATTTTACTACCAAAATTCTTTCTAACCAAGATAGCCTTAACTTTCTCCATCTTAAAGTACCAGCTGTTATATTTTTCCAAATTAGTAAAGATTTTTGAATAAATATTTTATTCTATTTCAGTAAATCTCCAAGTACTTCACTGGTTTAATATTATAATTAAACCCTGCTGTTGTCTCAGAAGTTTTTCCTCTTCAAATAGATTAATTTTATCATCTGATTCTTATCCTGATATTGAACTATACTGTTGTATATATTTCACCACTGATTCTGAAGGAGGCAAATTCTTTAGATCCTTCATCATCAATATTTATATTTAATTTATGCTTTTATTATTTTCTGAAATTTTACTCTCTTGATAGTTAGCTAATGCCAACAAAAAGAAAGGAAAAAGTGGCCAGTCTTGTCATATCCCTATTGTAATAAGTTTGGGGTTGCTTGTAGCTACTGAGCATATGTATTAGAAGCATCTTTTGTTTTGATTAGCGAAAACAAGCCAACCTCATCAGATGAAAATATTCATTATATACTATTAGAGAATATCTTTCTTTGAAAGGCTTGATTTAAAGGAATATCAGCAATGCTTCATTTCAACAATGTAATACAGAATTTTAGCATTTGTAGTAAAACAAGTGCTATCTTGTGTTAACTGTTGGGGTCATTTGTGCTCTGCATCTCATTTCTGGATTCATAGATGAAAAGTGCACAGTGGGTCTCCCACAACCCAGAAGTTCAGCAATGATTGGAAAACTTCTCTTCTGCACATGCCGTTGATGCAATTGCCCAAATAACTTCTTCTGCCTCTCTTTCCCTCTTCATCAGTGTTCAGAAGCAGCTACTTTCACTTCCATATAGCATGCTGTGCAAATAGCACACTGCTTGCAGAAGAACTCTGCTGACTATTGAGCATCAAAATTAAAAAGCTGATAAACATTTTATTTATATACAGTATGAGAGGCTTCCAACTGTCAACTAAAATTTATCTTAAAAATCTCCTTAAATAAATTCTAAGGCTTGTGTAGGTCCCTAGATCACAAGAGAAGCATTTTTTCTCCAAAATCATCTCAATAGAAAGAGAATACTTTCATTTTATTTATGGCAGAGCTGGTTAAAATTGTTTCCTTAAAAACTATTTTCTACAGTTCTGCAAACTTGTATTTCCTTTGCTGATACTTCCCTCTTTTCCAGATAAATATCAAATAACTAAATAGAAATACAAAAAATAAGATTATCAGCTAAAATTGCATGGACTACCACAGGGGTCCCCAACCCCCAGCTCATGAACCGGCACTGGTCTGCAGCATGCCAGCAACCGGGTTGTGCAAATAAGAGAAGCCCCATCCATGGCATGCAGGTAGCACACAAAACCACACCCCCTCCAGTCCACAGAGAAACCTTTTTCCCTGGAACTGGTCCCTGGTGCTCAAAAGGTTGGGGGCCGCTGGACTAACAGACAGCCAACTTGATGGGTAGCTTCATTTTCTATAGCAATAGTATAGTTTTTCTTTCAAAACTCTGTCTTTTGTAATCAGTGATGGATACTGTTGTGGCCCAACAGCTGTCAGCAGAGCTGGTGGCAGACTCAAACAATGAGGAGGTTGGGGAGGAACGTGGGCCAGTCCTGGAGTCCAGGGAAGGCTCTGATGGATGCTCTGCGTAGGAAGCAGAGACAGAGCCAGGGCTGTCCGACATTTCCCAGCTGCCTTCAGAGTTGGAGATAAGTGGGAAGGATGAACATCTGGAGCCTGTTCCATATGTGCGCATGCTCACAGCTGCTAGGAGAGGAGAACAACTGAGAACAAGGAGCCGACTTGGGAAGAAAGGCACACTGAATGCTCCCTCCGAATGGTTGCAGGAGACAACCATTCAGATTTCTTTCAGAAGATTTGCTTATTGTGGTTCCTGCCTCAGAGACTGCTTGCCAGAACTTAATTTACAGCTTTGCAACTGGAAGCTCCCGCCTGACAAATATCCCAAGGAACTGATAAGGTCTGTTACTGCAATTAACCCTTTGAAGGATTTATTGCCTGGACTTTTCAGTGTGTGAATGCCAGTAATTCACAGGAGCTAAATAAAGAGGCAGTTTTTGGAACATGGAGTGTTTCTTGGTTCTACTAAGACTGGGTCAGAACAGATACTATCGTGAATTTGTACAAGAACTGGCAGTTTCTACTCTAATATTCTGTAGAATCTCAAAATATAGTTGCTATTAGTATTAAGTGGCCATTATTTTATATTTCCCCCAAATTATAGATAAAAGTGAAATAAATATTGAACATACCTATTAGTGATGTGTCAGTGAACGGTCTACAATCCTTGTGGAATATTATACAAGGAAGACTGTTACTTTTGTCTCGTAATTGGAGGGAACCACTATTGGAATATTCCAGCACTCCAAGCAACAGCTATCCTCCCACCCCAAAAATAAAAGGTTATTATTAGCCATCGACAGTAAAAGAACAAAAGTATTCACTAATTATGTTATATGCTTATAAGAATACTCTTTTGCCTATTTTTCTAGGAGTATCTAAACAACAAAACTTTTTACAGTACCAGAGAACTAGTGTCAGATCTGCCTCTTCAGCTTGATGCTTCACTGGTATTCTACCATCAGTCATTGGGGTGGGGTGGGGGGAGGAAATAGGCAATTGGCATGTAAGAAGTAGAAGTGATCAAAAGGGAGAGTGGATAATAGGCTTGACAGAAACCCTGAGGTGTGAGTACCAGCTTGTTCCAGGCTTCAAGGACACAGAGCCTGAGAAAGGAATGCGAATTGCACCAAACGCCTGAGCAGTTCCCAAAACACCTATAGGCACACCATTGGTTAAGGATGAACTGGTCAAGGGGGAAGGGCCAGGAGGAAGGGAGAAAATTTTAATCTTTTATGCGGGAACTTTAGTTCTAACCTGTTTTGTTTGCAACCACTAATCCTTAGTAAAAGAACCTATCACTTCAATCACATAGAATCAAGGGTCTTTCTTTCCTAGGGACCTAGCTGAGGCAAGTCTGATAACTAATTTGATATATTGATTAAAGTATTAGGCTAGAAAGTATTAGGCTGAAGACTGTGAGTTTTAGTCAGGCGCAAAGCCAGCTGGTTGACTTTGGGCCAATCACTCTTTCTCAGCCCTAGAAAGGAGGCAAGGGCAAATCACTTTTGAAATCTTGGCGAAAAACAGGTGTCAGCGTTCCAAATTATGATCTTTCAGCGCTGACATAAAATCACAGAAGGACTTGCTTTAATGCTGAGATGAACTTTCACCTAGTTCCTGGCTCTTCAGCAGATAGCATTACTTGGGCAACAGAGGGAGGGGGGGAAATTCCTGTGAAAAGAAAGTGTATGAGACGAAGAGATGGATCTGGATGGTGGCCAATGAGACACTGTGGTTGAAGAACGGAAAGGGAGGGGTTGGAAGGAGGTGCCAATCTTGGCTGCAACAGAGTTCAGGCATGTCATTTTTTTCTATTCTTAAATAAAAGAGATTCATTAGAGACTGCGTTTGAGAATGAAGTTTATTTAAGATAGCAACGAAACCTGACAACAGGGACTTGTCCTTGCATTTGCCAGGAGTCAACACACACAGACAGTACAGGGGGAGTGAGTAAATTAATGTTTATTCTCTGAGTTTACTATACAACAAAAAACTATTCTTACTCCCAAACTTTCAGAAGATAAATGTCATACTTACCAATGGAGGATGAAAACATTCAGCTGATAAAATGCAGTAGTTCTGGGCCAATCTGCAATTTAGTTCTTGGATATTTAGGTTGCAGATTTTTGAGGCAGAATGCAACTGCTGCAAAGGATCACAGCTTTCCCAGCAGCTCCTCTCAACCATACTATACAGTTCAACAAAATGTGGAATCTGACATGGTGGCTCCAGAATCTGGTACTAGGAAAAGGTTTAGGAGATAAGTTATATCCACATAGAAGCTAAATACACAGGATTATGGAAAAAGGTATTACCTGGTCTAGGAGACAACTGTGCTTTTCTGCCAGGATCTCTGCATGGAAGTTTCTTTCCTGCTTCGTGGGTACCAGCAGGGAATTCAGAATAGGAACAATAAACTTCTCTATTAGTCTTTGAGAATGATGGCTAAAGCAAAGCAGCAACTTTTGGTGCTGAGTAAAACAACAGAACCTAGAAAGATTTAAGGTAACATTACATTCTTCTAAGATATAATGAGGGAAAATGAATTTCAGATGAAGAAAATTTAGGGGGGGAAATCTGAAGAACATAAAACAGGACAAAGAACAAATTCAAAGTAACTTTCAACATAATTTCTTGAGCCTATTTAGTCCTTGTAATCAAAAAATCTGGTGCTCTTCAAATGTTCTATATTTCAATTCTAAGAAACTCAGCCAATATTAACAGTGACCATGAGCCCAAAATAATGAATGTTAAAATCAAACAAATTTAGAGATGTGGTAAGTGCTCAAAATTTATCTTAATATTTGTACTGTATATAATAACCACTTTCCTATAATTTAGACATTGCATATTCACCAACATATGAGAAAAGTGCTTTTTCTGGGCGTATACAATGTAGGAAAGTTCTAGGCCTTGGATATTGTTTGAATAGAATCACAGACTTGGAAAGGGTCACAAAAGCTCTGAAATCCAACCATCTGCTCAGTGGAGGAATCCAGATTAAAAACATCCCCAAATAAGGCTTGTTTTATGCTTGGACACAACTAATAAAAGGTTACCTTTTTCCGAGTATAAGAAGCACCTTTTCCCCCACTAAAAAAGGGTGAAAATTTGGGTGCATTTTATACACTAAATGTAGCCCCGCCCACCCATTTGAGAGGCTGTCTTTGCAAAGAGAAGCTCCTTTGCCTCTCAAGGAGATTTTTTTTCTTATTTTCCTCCCCCCAAAATAAGGTGAGTCTTATACTCTGAAAAATACGGTAATTTGTTTTGCTACCAAACTGCTCTAGGAGGGCTTTCTTAATGTTCAACTGGAGTCTACTGCCACATAATTTAAATCCACTTTTTATATTCTGCATTCTAGAAGAAAAGATCTTTGCTTCTGTAGCTCAGGTTTAAACTGTGGCACCCTTGCTATTCCCCGAGCTTGGCTATATTCTTGTATGCTTCATTACCAAACTAGGTAACATCAGGTAACTAGGCCTAGCACTAATGTTACCTAGTTCAATAATGAAATATCTGCAACTAAGAGAAGTTTAAGAAGGTTCCACACTCATTTGCACTATTCAGATGATCCTGAGGGCACAGATAAACTTCTAAGTGCCCTCAACGACTCTCAGAATCATCGACCAGATGACTGCAAGGAATATATATCCTTCCATCCTCCACCATTCAGTAAGAACTGTAGATATTTCTTGGATTAGAAGCGAAACGTCTTCAATGAAAAACAAAATCCAGTTGCCTTTTGAAAAAGCACCTTTGGATGTTTTATGAATTGAAGTATAAACCAAAAAAAATATTTTTTTCCCTTGCTCCCTCTCAGAGCTTCAAACTCTCTTAAGTGCAACCTGTTCTCTGGCAAAAATCAGCTGCTATTGTCCTATTCACTCACTCTGAGAGTGTCTGTCTGGAAACTGCTACCTTATTTCTTGGGCCTGTATTTGCAGTGTTGGGGGTTCCACAGCCTGTGACCAGAGTATATGGAGGCTTGCATCCTGGCTGCTATTCCTGGGAATTCAGTTTGTATGTGAATGTGTGCAACTTGTATTTGCAGAGGTGCATACATCTGCCTCTCTGAATATGTGCACTGGATTGCACATATTCACCCTTTTAGTCTTAAACTTCAGGGAAAATTATGGTATCTTATATTATAGAAAACTAGCACCAATCCTTAAATGTTTGCCTGAAGAAAGGTTATACATATTATCATATGTCATCAGTTTTAATCACACACACCTTTGTTCAAATATTTCCAGCAAGTTGACCAGATAAAGATAGAGCGACAGGCTTAAATTGTAACGCAAGAGTAGTTGCAGATACTGATTTCCAAAGCAGTTTACAGGCTGATGTAATATGCTATATGCTGAAAAACTCTTTAGCACAATGGTAGTATGTAGACAAGCTCCAAAAGCAGCAGGAATAGAAGGTAAAGGCATCTCCAGAAGATGGACATCTCGAAGCTAACATGTAAATCATAAAAAACATTTGAAGGTTTTTTTTTAAATCTTTCCAACAATTTTCACACAGTAGTTATTCCATTTTGGCTTTACAGTCAGTCAGGAAACTACACTGGTCAACTTAATACACAATTCTTGTCAGAATACATCCTTCTCCAGTAAGGATTTCTTGCTTTTAAATCAGAAAGCTCTCTTGTCATAACTGTACTTCAGCTGGAAACAGAATGACAACGCCAACACCTTACCTTCTTTTCAAACACTCTACTTTCTAATGGAGACTGTAAACTACTCCAAGCCAACTCACCTCTATGCATGCTCCTGGTCGGAATCCACAGCCAGTATTCAACATCTGCTGATAAGCAAGACAAAGTACGTGTTTGTTATCTAGTTCATAGAGGCCAGCTTGGGCATTTAACACTTGAGTGATAGTACCCTGAAAAGTGAATAATGAAAGGTTATGCGATAGTTTGTACTGCTTACTGGACTCACGTCTGAAGAAATTTTCAAATGCAGGTTCAAAACAAAGTTTTCTTTGTATAGGTGTCACAAGTTACTTACTGTATATGAGATGAGCTCGGATTTTCTAAGAGGACCCAGTATCATTTCTTCCTTCTGCACTTTCAATAAGCTCTTAGGCTGTATAGAAGGCATAATGGAAACTGGTACCATTGATCTTCCTTGTGAAGTTACATCCAGACATTGCTCCTTTGTTTGTTCTTTGCGGTAAGGCAGAAGGCATGAGGAAGAGCTGGTTCTGAAAACACTCTGACCAGCACTTTTGAGGCAAGATATCTTCAAGTCAGTTAGGACATATCTATGCCCCAGTTGTAGTGCATGATGCCAAACCAAATGGGGAGTCTTCTAGGATAGAGAAATAAGGAAAAATATCAAAATTCAGCACCTATAAGAATGGCTGTGGAGGTTTGGAATTCTTCCTGATTCACTTGAAGTACATATGACTTCAGTATCAATGAAGGCCTATACCCTATTGTCACTGGAGTCTGCTTTATTGTATATTGTAATATACTCCAATATATCATATGGACTCATTTAAGGGAAAGAGCACTGTAATCTACAAGCAGTACTGTTAGGCAATCCATGCTACCTTTACTATTCCCAAGCCCAATCATGAAGAAAACCAACCTGCACTGGTTGTGATGCATGATTAGCAAAATCCTCCTCCTCCTCCTCCAAACATCCTAGCAGATCAACTCAACTTCTACTTCCTCAAAAATAGGTACAATATATCTTAGCCTATGAACCTCGTAATTGGTCATGGTGGTTGTTCATCAACTAACTTTTCTATAGTAATTTAAGAAAAGGCATAGCTCTTATTTGAATAAAGGATAAAATAAACATACAGTAAATAAACATACTTGTATTACCACTGGAACACAAGCAGAAGAACTAAAACACTTCAGGAAGAGGAAGAAGAAACTCTTTTGGTTGAAATAGAGAATAGTAGTCAACCTATCTAGTTCCCCTGCCACGTTCACCTTTGCTGTATTCTTATTCTGAGGCCTAAAAAAGCAAAAAGAGAGTCCTGGCAGATCAGCAAAATGTACATTTCGTAAGGCATTGTTTCTAATCATGGCCAACCAGATGCTGCAAAATCACACAAAGTGGACATGAATGCAATCTCCTTCTTTCACTATAACCCAACTTATGATTTATGAATGTTAGTAACCAGTATTACAATTTCATTATCAAGTTCCAGGCCGGACCTTTCTCAGTTGAGACCTACCTCCCAAATGTAGGGTAAATGTAGAGGTTTAGTGGTTATTCCCAAATAATAGGGCATAAAATCAATCCCTTGGCTGATACAAATCAAATTCTACTACTGATGAAAAGAAACTACAAAGCACTGTTTTATAAAAGAGCAAGCTGACTGAAATCTTGGCAGCAATTGGCTGAGACAACTGACCCCAAAAATGCTTCCTCTTTTAGGCACATTATTGCACAAGTTCCACAGACTCTAGTTCAGGGGTGTCAAACTCAATTTCACTGAGGGCCATCAGGGCTGTGGTTGACAACAGGGGGCCGGGTGGACGTGGCCAGCTTGATGCCACTCCCCAAACTTCTGGCATGTTTCCTCTTTGCATTGGGTAGACCGGGCTGAAGCCACACTGGCCAATGTTTCCTCTTCGCATTGGGTAAACTAGGCCGAAGCCACGCTGGCCCGATGTTTTCACTTCGCATTGGGTAGACCAAGCCGAAGCGATGCGGGAAGAGCGGGCCCAAGCAATGCGGGATGGCCCCTTACATTTTCTAGGATGGCCCCATGGGCCAGATCTGGCCACATCACGGGCCACATCCAGCCCGCGGGCCCTGAGTTTGACACCCCTGCTCTAGTTCTATCTCAATTGCTCAACAGCTCCCACTGGAGTCTGTAAGTCCTGTTTTTTCTCTTTATCAATGCTTGGGTCTCCTCTATTTGTTCCCTGAATGAGGTGACTGACCGTGCAGCAATGGCCATTTGTGGCAGTTAATGAGATTACAGGTAGTCCTCACTTAACCACTGTCCTTTTTAGCAACTATCTGAACTTATTAGGAGAATGTAACTTTACAATCTTGCACTAATGACTGTGATAGCATCCCACAATTAAGTGATCGCCTTTCGTGTGTTTCACGAAACGTGGCTTCAGACAAGAGTCAATAGAGAAAACAACTGTAAAATTGCAAGTCGTGGTCATATGATATGTAGCTTTCACTATCACTTAGTGAGAGTTAACAGTCCTAATTGCAATCATTAAGCAGGACAGGATGATGGTCATTATTGTTCCATTACAGATAGTCCTTGATTTATGATGGCAATTAGGATTGGAATTTCCATTGTCAAGTGAAATGGTTGTAACCAGCCCAACCATTATCACATATTGACAGCAAATCCTATAGCCCCAGCTGCTATTGTTAACTGAATCCTGTGGTCATCAGATGAAACAACTTCCTGCCACTTCCCACAACAAAGTCAATGGGAAGCTAGCAGGGACCTGCAAGTCCCAGGCCTATAGGCAGGTAAGTGGCTGATACTAGATTCCAGGCAGTTCTACCCACTTCCTTGGTTCCTGCTGTAGTGAAACTATAGTCCATTCATAAAGTAGCACCACCAGAACAATTCATATACTTTGTTATTAATATTTAAGTAGGAGCACCTAAGGTTCCCAATCTATTAGCTATAATGAGAAGGAGCTAATGGTGCACGGTCTCTGCAGCAGCCTGTCTCTTGAAGCACCAATGGCACCCAACCTCATAAAGTTCTGGAAGATAAAAACATGGTTCCTCTAGAAAGCTTTTGGTGTTCAATTGTAGCACCTTTTGCCATATTTTAGCCTATTTAGCATTAATTGAGAATTTAAATGAAATTATTTTAATTCATCTTTATTCTGATTTTGTATTGCATTTTTACTATGTTTTATAAACTATCTAGAGTAGGATTGGTTTTAAGTTATAGACATATTTCATAAATAATTCAATTAAATCTGATTCACATTGAACCAATGCACTCTAACTTCATCAATATTGTTACTTAATCAGCAGAATAGAACATCAATCCTAACACATCTTATTTGGGGGACAATCAAAAGTTCATCCATTATTCACGGATGTGTAGATTACTTCAAAAAGTTACACAAAAATGAATACCTGCAGATAGGGATGTGTACCTATTCAATGGAAAATACTTTCCCAAGTGCAAAAGGTGTTTCAACAATTGTGAGTGGCACAAATTGCACCCATCTGTATCTCTTTAAAGAAGCCACACCTTTTCCTAGAAAATGTGTATTTAAATTAAGAAGACTGTCTCCACCAGCACTTTCTTAACAGTTAAGAAAAATGGATGAGATTAGGGAAAGAAAAGGAGTGATCAAGAAGCCTAAATAATAGTAAATATTTACCTGGCACTGAGCAGATCTGCAGCTGTCACAGGGTACAAAACAGGAATGGTACTAAGATTTTTCTCTGGTCCAGAAAGTACTTGAATTGGATCTTCTAGTATCTCCAAATATCCACTTGTGCCCTCACCTTTCTGTGGAACGTATATCCAACTAGGGAAGAGTGATAGATGTTCTAGCCAATCAAGCTTAAAATGCAGGAACTGCCCAAAAGAGAAAAAGTGACATTAGCTATACAAAAAATAGCCTTTTATTTGAAAATTGTAGAAACATAGAAATATCTATCATGCTAATCCCATTCAGATTTAATGCAATTAACTCTACTAGACAGTAAAGTGATTTACTTGCCCCTCTCCAAAACAACATATTGAGTGTTTCTAGCTAAATCCTATTGGATAGGAAGGGAAATTCAGCTTCCTTCATTTGAATACCAGTTTTAGTATTTACTAGCAGCATGAATGAACCAAGCAGAAGAAAACAAGTGAATAAACAGTCTAGCAAACAGCATCATGACTATATGTGATAACTAGAACTGTATTTGATCCTCCAAACTGCTGGTTTATATGTTTTTTTTAAATACTATATTTGGCTGTTAATCTTGGAATCAATGTCAGTTCAAAAATCAGTTGCTAAGCATGGAGGGATGTCTCCAACTCCTGTTTGTGAGCACACCAGAGTTAGTGGATGATTGCAAGAAACTAAAAGACTTGGTCTTGATCCAGCTGCACTATTCTATTTAAACTGGACACCCAGTATGTATCCCAGTGCACAGGAGAAAGATTTTAAAGGCCCCCAGTCTTCACTTTTAAGTTTATTATTTTCTGCTAAGAGCTATAATGTCTCTCTCCTAAACAGCACTGGATAGATAAACAACAGAACATCTTAATGCCATACCACACAGGGAAGTGCTCCAGTGTTATCTTGCAAATAAACACTTCCTTCCATCATCTTATCTTTTTTTCCTGGTGTTTCACTTCTCAAGTAACCTATGAGCATCAAGCGAGTTTGTTCAAAATATTTCTGGTCAGGCAAAATAGTTTCATTTTGGTGGGTCCATTCTCTGAATTCATCAGAACTCGAGGTTAAACGACTACAGCAAGGTATACACTGAGATTGAAGATCAGAGATAGAAATAATGCTGGAAAATATAATTAAGTTATTTATAGTGAAGAATGAAGACATAAATGTTGCTGTTGTAGAATTAGAACAAATAAAGGCCTCCATATAAATTGTTTTGACCTTTGAAAATAAAACTATAAATATCTGTAAAATATTAATGATAAACAATAGGTTTATTAAACTGTCATAGCAGGTGGCAAAATCTAACCATTACTGATCTTAGAAAAGCTAAGTAGAGTCAGATCTAATTAGTGCTTGGATGAAAGAATACTATAAACTCCAGAACTCAGGAATGCAGAGTTGAAAAAAAATCAGAGAAGAGGGTAATAGAAGATCATTTACATACTATTGCTAAGAAACCAACATGGACTTGTTCATGCGTTGGTAAGGAGTTGAGTTCTTTTTACTTTTACTGCTATAATGGCTGTTGTATTTTCACTTTATTTCTTAATGAGCAGCATATCTGTTCTACCAATAAATAGCAAAAGGAATGTACTAGCACTTTCCCTAAGTATCACATTCTCTAATAAATCACACCATATAACCTGTTCTCCAAACAATTTTATTTGTAGTTTCACACTATTCTATAGCAAGCTTATAGGGCCAAGTTCACGCGGTCGAGCCCGCCCCCTTTTGTGCCCCTCACCTGCTGGCACGCGCGGCGGTGCTGCGATCCGGGGTCCGGGGGCGCTTCAAAGGCTGCCGGTAGCCGCTCTCCATCTCGTTAGTCTCGCGAGGGCGTTTGAACGGAAACTTGGGGCGGGAATTTCTCGAAGCAGGAGCGGCCACTTCACCCCCTGCTCCTTCTGGGCGTCGGAAGAGTGCGCCACGGATGTTATTCCGCGCGGACGCTTCTGCTCACGACTTCCTTGTTAAACCGCACGGAGTTCAGTCGGCAAAAAGGATATTTGCAAGCCACGGGCTATGCTTATAATTTGGCTGAGCCTGTCTGAGCTACCTGGAACAACTGAACTTTTTAGTATACTATTCTGTCCATCTCAGCCCCTCCAAATATTTTGTGTGAAATCCTACTTTTGCTTCATATTTCAATATTTTAAAAATAGCGGTTACGAATTTCCAGGGTGCAGGCAATTCATTCGGCCACACATTGCAAAGCGAAGGAGGCTGCAGCCCGGAAGTCGTCACTCACGACAGGTCTGCGAAAAGCAGAGGACTTCGTAGACTATTCTTTAATTTATTTGTCAAGCATATATAAGATAACAGATAAAAATATAAAACATGATTATGAATACATGAAATGGATACAAAAAAAAGGGACAATAGGACAGGGACGCTAAGTACGTTGGTGCGCTTATGCACGCCCCTTACAGAGCGGTTTACTTTAAGTTTGTATCTATTGTTTGCTCGTGTATTGTGGTTGAAGCTAGGTAGGACTATGGTTGCTCAAATCAAATTTGCGTCTAAAGGTAGTATTGATAGAGGAACATTGCTGAGCACATTGTAAGCCGCCCTGAGTCTTCGGAGAAGGGCGGCATATAAATCAAATTAAAAAAAAAATAAGAGAAAAAATTATCTTTCACAACTCAAAATCGATAAAAGTTGAAAATCGATGCATGGATTAAATTTGTCTTAGAAAAACAGGGTCTTTCTCAAGTTGCAGCTTTCACTTCCACCCGAACAAGGTGGAGAGCACCCCTATTTAAATAGGATTGTTGTCTCTACATTTCATTAGTCTATGGGCAAGTTGATGTCAAAAGAAACGGAAGAAACAATTGGTTTCAGCTTTTCGAGTGTATAGAAATACATGTGCTGTCAGTTTCTACTATCTCTAAGGTTCCTCTTATCTCTTATCTATCCTCTGCATAGATTCCTGTCAGACTTCCTAGTTTCCTTTTCCCCTATTTACATATGTGTGTGTGTGTGTCTTAAAATGGAACTGATTGCTGCCTCTAAAGCTGATTGCAGAGTTTAGAATTTTGCTGCATCTGTAGTTTCCCGGGAAATTCTGAAAGAGCCTGTGGGGAGATTGGATAAAAGTTGGGAATTCAGGGTCTATCTAAATTATTTTCTATAGAGAATAAATTATTTTCCATCAAGATTTTTTTATTAAAGCTACCAATTAAATAGTAAAATTTTTTGTTAATCCTAGACTGAATCATAAAATGAAAGGAATTAAACATTTTAAAATTCTAATTTAAAGGTATGCGTAAAGGTATGTTTTTGAAAATTTATTAATATAATCCACTATGAATATTGCAAGTGTGAAATAAAACTAAAGCTACATACATGTTGCAAAAATTCAGTATAATCAGATTTTAATGTTGAAGTTTTTTTAAAGGCATCAGCCAGCCCACTTTGCTGATATAGAAGATAAGCACTGGTAAACCACTTCCTATTCATTGCCAAAATCCCTGCCTGTTGTGTCCATGTGTTTGGCCCAGAGTCGAGTTCAACACAACAGCAAATTCACTTTGTTAGCTTTTCTGAGAAGCAGAGAAATTAAGTTTTTCTTCTCTACTCATCAAAATTGCTAATGACAATATGTTCTCTTTTCTCCTTTATAACTGATAAAGTTGCAGGTTGAGGTTACAAAAAACAATGAAATTATTTTTTCAAGAATGTGCCCTTGTAATACTTTCAGACTTCTCTGTTAACACAGGTTGCCTTATTTATATATTTATTCATTAGATTTTTATGCTATCTGTATTACTTTATAAGTAACTCAAGGCACTGAACATTCCTAATATTGCCCCCAAGATTCCCCTAATATTCCCCCCCAAATATTCCTAATATTTCCCCACAACAACAATTCTGTAAGTGCATTGGGCTGAGAGAGAGTGACTGACCCAAAGTCACAAAGTCAACCATATTTAAGGCAGGACTAGTACTCACAATCTCCTGGTTTCTAAGCCAGTGTTTTCACTACTACACCAAACTGGCTCTTTTAAGGCAAGTAACAGTGATTGTTTAAAAAATGTTTAAAACGCTAGTGGAAATTGTATCTTCTGCCAGCTCCACTCCCCCATGTCCCTGACTTGAATTTCCTGCAAAAGTTGTTACGGGGGTAGGAATTTAGCACCCACCAGTCTCCTAGGAAAATGAAATATTCTAGGAAATATTAAAAAGGCAGAATATTATATTTTCCCTAAAGGAGAAACATATTTCTAAAGACAAACTCAGAGCCTCAGCTCCCTGTCCCCCCCACACCCCAGTAGATATTTTGGTGCCAACCTATCTACAAGACAAAGGCTGGGGCAGCTTATCTACAACACAAAAGACATGGCCTTCAGTACATGATAGGATTAGCCCTCACTCAAGATCCAAACCAGGACAAAGCCATTAAGCCATAATAGGAATTGCCCAAAAGCCCCTTCATTACATCATCACCCAGCAAGATTCAACCAGGCCTGGGACTCAAGACAACCTACAAAGTTACCCCTGCATAGCCCCATGGGAGTCTGATAACCAGAGTACATTCCTTACAAGGAACAGGAAGCTCCAAGGCGGGGCCCAAGAGAGGGTATAAATCTCTCTCCTTCTCTCACCCATGTGCTCTTTTTACCCAGGACTTCAAACCATGTGGTCCTGTCCACCATTAAACCATCTTTCCAAACAGTCTCCATGTTTCCAGTGTCTTTCTTCTCACTTGGAACTGAACCCAGATGGACATTTCTTCCAGCATGGGGAAACAGCCAAATGCAACATTTAGTTACATGTGCACATGGATTGCACTGAGCCATTTGGCTTGTTGATTATGCAATCATGCTACAGTTGGCATGTTACATGAATATTATGTATAGTTGACTTTTGAGGGGCAGATAACATGGGTTTTGTTATTTGTTAACTAACATAGTTACTTTGTTTTTTAATCTGATTTATATTCTTTCTTTTAAAGTGATGTTCAAGATTTATTAGCTTTTAACATTCCTAAACTGATAAACAAGCTGGAGACTAGCTCCTGATAAGAAAAGTTTGTTAGTACAAATTGGGGTCTGTCTTATCTTTTTTGTGAACCCTATACAACCTTTCTCCTTACAATTTATTTCCCTTCAGACCTCATTTTAATAAACATGTATGCTGTTATCCTGTCCAATCAACTTTCCTGTTTCAGATTTCTTTGTTATGTTAATTATAAAAGGGAATATAAGCTAAAAATCGGGGTTCCCACTTTGAATGAGGAATCCCTTTTGTCTGAATATTCTGATAAATTGTAATAAAATGATCTTCCTGTCTCGGTTTGTCTCATTGGAAAATATGCACACTGAAGCACGAGCACGAAAAAGCCATATTTAACCATCACTTTTCACACACCATTGTGCCATAGTTAACCATGGTTTGTGGAATAAACCTAAATTGGCTGGATTAATACCACACTAAAATATAAAATCTAAAATCAGATATACAATCCTGGTGTTAACATGCTAAATCACAGTCTAATCTGATTTTTCTTCTAAATTTATCTTATTATGGACATTTTATAATGAATTTGGGGAAAAAGAGGAAAGCTAGGATGAAATTAGCTAAGAGAATGTTTTCTCTGAAGTATCTTATTAGGCAGTCTTTTGAAAATAAAATCTAGCCTTCTTCCATGGGATTCTATGCAGGACTTAGTTTACTGAGAATGAATGGGTTAACTGCCTTGTTCATATGCTATGAGTAGATTCCTTTGAACATTATAGGGTGGATGGACTAATATTTCATGTGGGTGGGAATTTATGTCTCCACCCTTTCCTTACTTTTGGCTTCCTGTTTTATAAGGAACTTGGATTACCAGGCACGGAAGTTTTACTCTCTTCCCTTTTTGGAAGAGCTGCCAAAGGTCACGCAGCCAGAGGCCCACTCTGCAAATGTAAGGGGCAAGCTGGCCAAACTATGATCCCACTGGGGTTCTTTCAAGTTTTAGTAATTCTGGTAAGTGGAAATTTAAGGAAAATGGCTGAAGGAGAAAGTGAAACTCTGGGGGAATATGATCATAAAGGCCAAAGGAGAACGCCAGTTGCTACTATATTTGATTTTTAATTATTTTGTATTTGTTAATCTGAACTGGGTGGTTTCTGTGGGCCAGGCATAATATAGGAGATAATACTGATGTTAGATCATTCAATTTTGTCCTTGTTTGTCTTTCTCTGTTGATTGATTCTTCTTCCCTTGAAGATTTGGCAGCAATCTTCATAAAACTTTGCCTCCGGAAAAAATTATTTTAGTGTATGGATCTCTTTTAGTTGGTGAGGTATTTTTGATGAGTATAGAGGATTTTTATTTGCTTGGATAATGTGTTTTCATTCTTTAATTTTATGTTAATATATTACTTCAAGGAGGTGAAGAGTGAAGAGTGTGTTAGAGATAAATGAGAATGATTTTTAGCCCTTTCATTACTATTAACAACTCCATTAACATCCAGGAGATATTCAAAATAGGACAGAGTAGCTGTGAATGTTCACTTCCAAACAGGGAACACTTTCCAAAAAATCAAATTAAATCAGCCACACAAATAAATGGAGAATGGTTAAAAAAATGTTCCATAGCAGTCATGTTTTATTGTTCATCCAGAGGGAAAAAAGCATTTCATTTTTTTAAAAGAATCCAAAATATAGATTTGCAGTTGCTAGCCAGCTAAATTTAGGAATAAAGGAACTTGTTACATTAAGACTTAAAAGCATTAACACATTAATAGCAGCAGCCCATACTCTGGAAAACTGCCCATTAACTTTCCACAGTACATATTTCTTAAACTGTCTGCAATTGTGGACCTATTGTATACTCTTGATTGAAAATTGGTACACTCCTATATCCACAGTGAGGGAGGAAGGGGATACCTGCCTAGGCAGCCTGATCAGCAAAATCAACACTGGTGATCAATGAGGTTACAGATGTCACAGCCAGATAGCACTTACATCCCAAATAAAGCATTTGAAAGGTTTTCATTAGAAATGTATGAATGCATATATAATACTTAATGCTTTCCTTAAGAATCAGCAGTTTGATATCATTGAAAGGTTTAAAATCCAGACTAATGTAATGTGGTAGTATGCTTCCATATTGTTTTACAAAATGTATAAATATGTTTTTGTTTTTAATAATACTCTATAGGATTTAACAACAGAGATATCAGGGGAAAAGTGAATTTACATATGTGCAAATATAAAAAGGAAGATTTTTTGTTATGAAAGTATGATGCAAATTTCATTATCCTGACATCACTGTGGTTAGAAATGGACACTTAATTTAATAAAGCTCATGTTCTTTAACTGGTTTTAGTATATTGTAATTGATATTTTAGTTGTCTCCATGATCCTGAATTTCTTCACCATTCAATATACAACTAGACAAAGTATGTGGAGAATTAAAATATCTTTGTTTTTAATAACATTCTGCTTTGTATCCATTCTGTTATAATGATTTGCTTTACTGTACTACATTCACCAGTTTGATGTAGTGATTGAGATGCTGGCCTAGAAATCAGGAACTGTGAGTTCTAGTCCTACCTTAGACATGAAATCCAACTGGATGACTTTGAGCCAGTCACTTTTTCTCAGCTCCACCCACCTCATAGGGTTGTTGTTGTGAAAATATAAGTAGGAAGAGTATTAGGTATGTTCTCCGCCTTGAGTTATTTATAAAAATAAAAGGGGGGGAATAAAATAAATAATAAATGTATCTCCTATTTGGTGGCATGTGGGTAGCAATACATTGGGTTTCAGGGCAGACCCTAGTTTAGAGATTCTGAGAAAAATATGAGAAAAAAATCTAAGATAAAGCTTGTTGCAAACATGAGACTGAGAAGAATCTAGTAAATAATTTTCTCTGTTGACTTCAGATTATAGTTCCAACTAATTAGAAACAGCAGACATAGGTGAACCCAGGACCTGGTTTAAAGGTTGAGTGTGGTGGTGTGCAAGATTAATATAGTTCAGTGATTTAGAGTGTCATCTGAACACTTTTTTTACTATTTTGTATGAATCAAGCCCATTGACTTATTCAACAAATTATGGTTTGAATTTTATTTATTTTATTTTTATTTGATTTGATTTGATTTATATGCCGCCCTTCTCTGGAGACTCAGGGCGGCTTACAATGCGCTAAGCAATAGCCTTCATTCTTTTGTATATTTATACAAAGTCAGTTTATTGCCCCCACAACTGGGTCCTCAATTTACCTACCTTAGAAAGGATGGAAGGCTGAATAGGTATCTATTTCTTAGCATGAATTATAACCCAGTTATAATTTCTAAGTAAATATGGAACTGAAAGGAACAGAACAGAATAGAATAGAATTAGCTGCAAGGGACCTTGGAGGTCTTCTAGTCCAGTCCCCTGCTCAAGGAGGAGAACCTATACTATTTCAGATAAGGGACTGTCTAGAGCGGGGTGTCAAACTCACAGCCCGTGGGCCAGGTGCATCATGTGCTGGCCATACCCACCACTGGTTTAGTGAAGGGAAAAGTTGTGATACATCACGTGATGATGACGTGACAACATGAGTTTGACACCCTAGAGATTCTTCTTAAAAACATCCAGTAATGGAGTGCCCACGATTTCTGGAGGCAAGCTGTTCCACTGGTTAATTGTCCTCAGTGTTAGGAAGTTTCTCCTTAATTCCAGGTTGCTTCTCTCTTTGATTAGTTTCCAATCATTGTTTCTTATCCTGCCCTCCAGTGCTTTGGTGAATAATTTCTTTGTTGCAACCCCTCAAATACTGGAATACTGCTATCATGTCACCCCTAATTCTTCTTTTCTTTAGACTAGCCAAACCCAAATCCTGCAGCCGTTCTTCATATGTTTTAGTCTCCAGGCCTTTGATCATCTTAGTTGCTCTTCTCTGAACTTTTTCCAAAGTCTCAACATCTTTTTTGTAGTGTGGTGACCAGTGGTGGGTTCCTCCCGGTTTGGTCTGGTTTGGCCGAGCCGGTAGCGGTGACGATATGACGTCACCGAACCGGTTCTCCCCCCCGCCCTCCCCCCCACGTTATTCTTACCTTTTATTTGGTCCCACCCCCATCTATTGCTGCCTCCTGAGTCCCAGCTGATGACTAGAGGGAAAAAAACTGTTTAAACTTTTGCTGCCGGGCTTCAAAGGGCCATCCTACAGCTGATCAGTGTTAAAAGCAAACAAATGAGTCGGGTCGTAAGTGCGAGGACTAGTCGTAAGTGCGAGAGCCTTCCAGAAATGACGCTGACCAGCTAGCCACGCCCACCTAGTCACATGACCTCCAAGCCACACCCACAACCCACGCCCACAGAGCCGGTAGTAAAAAAAATTTAGAACCCACCTGTGGTGGTGACCAAAATTGATTGCAGTATTCCAGGTGTGGTCTTACTAGGATTTTATAAAGTGGTACAAATACTTCACATGATCTTGATTTTATGCCTCTGTTTATGCAACCCAGGATTGTATTAGCTTTTTTGGCTACTGTTGCACACTGCTGGCTCATATTCAAGTGATCATCCACTAAGATTCCAAGGTCCCTCTCACTGTTACTGTTTTTGAGCCACGTCTCATCTAATCTGTACTTACACCTTTGATTTTTCCTGCCTAAATATCCATCCTGTTGGATAGGGCCCATTATTCAAGGTTGTCAAGATTTTTTTTGAACTTGAACTTCTCTTCTGGGGGGTTGGCTATTCCTGTCAGTTTAGTGTCATCTGCAGATTTGATGAATTCCCCTTCTATTCACTCATCTAAGTCATTTATGAAGATATTGAAGAGTACTGGGCGTAAAACAGAGCCTTGTGGTACCCCACTACTTACTTCTCTCCCTGTGGATTTAGTACCATTAAGGATTACTTGTTGAGTACGGTTTGTCAGCCAGCTACCAATCCATCTGGTGGTTATGTTGTCTATTCCACATTTTTCTAGCTTACCAAGAAGTCGGTTGTGGTCTACTTTGTCAAATGCCTTACTGAAATCTAAGTATACTATGTCCACAGCATTTCGCTGGTCTAGTTATTTAGTGACTTTATTAAAGAATGAGATATGATTGGTTTGGCACAGAGTTTGATGCCGGTTCAGACCAGTTTGTCCAAACCGGTGGTTTCGATTCTGCGCGGTTCGGAGAACTGGCAAATCGGACTACTGGCTGGCTGTGCCTCCACCCATTTTTCAGGCCATTTTTCTGGCCAAAATCAGCCTGAAAACAGCCTGAAAAACGCCCCAAAACAGGCCGTTCTCAGTCCATCTTTCCGGCCAAAATTGGCCTAAAAACATACTGAAAATGGCCCAAAAAATGTCCAAAACCAGGCCATTTTCAGGCCATTTTTCTGGCTAAAATTGCCCCAAAAATCAGTCTGAAAACGACCCAAGAAAGCTGGCTGCGAGAGGAGCTGGGTGAGCCAGACCCAGATGTGTCCCGAATCCCCTTATCCCAGCAGCAGCAACCTCACACTCTTCCCCTCTCTGCTAGTCCCCTTCTTCACACAGGATCGCTCAGCAACGGAGATGGAACGGGAGAAGGGGATAGTGTTTCTATGTGCTCCAATTTCTGTGTGGCACCCTCCCCTCAATGCTAGTGGCCACCGCTGCCCCGTTTTCCCTCTCTGTCTCTGCTGCTGGGTGATCCCAGGGGTGAAATGCTCCCGGTTCGGACAGGCTCGGGCGAGTAGGTAGCGATGGCGGCAGGCAGTTCGGAGAACCGGTAGCAAAAATCCCTGCCCCTGCCCCCCATGCCCAGCTGAGCCCCACGATTATCAGAGCCTTTTTTTCCTTTTAAATGGCTTTGACCAGCCAAGCTCTGACATCCCAGCTGAGTTGCCTGCTAATCAGGCAACTCAGCTTGGATCGCCAGAGTCATGTAAAAGAAAAAAAGTTTCTTTTTTTCTCCCCCCCCTCCCCTTCTCCCAACCTCCAGCTTGCTTACCTTAGCTGCTGATCGCATGACGATCGCAATCCATGCATCAGCAAGCAACTGAATATCCCTGCCTGCAATCAAGCTCATTGGTGAGCAGCTCTTTCTGCCTTCCTGCCTAGACTTGTGGACTTCAACTCCCAGCAAAGCTGGCTGAGGAATTCTGGGAGTTGAAGTCCACAAGTCTTAAAGTTGCCAAGGTTGGAGACCCCTGTTCTATTGGGTAAGTTTTTTCCCCTTTGGGAGCTTTAAAAAAAATAGTTAATTGGGGTTTTTTTTAGTTGTTCTTTTTTTAGACCTAGCCATTTAAAGTTTAGGAAGTTTTAAATTTAGCTGCTTTTATATAAAAATAAAAATAAAATAAAATAAAATAATATTTGTGCAGCTTTCTGAGATTTAGTGTGTTTCTGTAGTGTTTCATTCTAACTACACAAACACACAAAATCTCACAAAGCTGTATGTGGAATTTTGTGTGTGTAAAGTGTGAAAGTTGTTTTTTTGGGCTTTTTGTGGCTGTGTGAGGTTCCTGCTTGTTGCAGGGGCCATTTTGGGTCTAGCACAGCTGCTTTTACATTGTGGGCGAGCCAGTTGTGTTGTGTTGTGTTGTTTGTGTGTGTAAAGTGTGAAAGTTGTATTTTTGGGCTTTTTGTTGCTGTGTGAGGTTCCTGCTTGTTGCAGGGCCATTTTGAGCCTAGCGCAGCTGCTTTTACATTGTGGGTGAGCCAGTTGTGTTGTGTTGTGTTTTGTAGGTTAAAAAAGGGCAAAGAAGTGACATTGACTTGGCCATGCCCACCCAGTCACCTTACCACCAAGCCCCGCCCACTAATTAAGCCACGCCCACAGAACCAGTAGCAAAAAAAATTAGATTTCACCCCTAGGTGATCCCATGTGAAGAAGGGGGCTAGCAGAGAAGGGAGAATGTGAGGTTGTTGCTTCTGGGATGAGGGGACTTGGGAAGCGTCTGGGTCCAGTTTACCCAGCTTTTCTTCTTCTCACAGCCAGCTTTTTCAGTCTAGCTTGACCTCTCTCTCTCTCTCTCTCTCTCTCTCTCTCTCTCTCACACACACACACACACACACACACACGTTGGATCCTTCTTTCCTCCTGCTCCCCCCCCCCCCCACCAGAGACCCCTGGATTCCTTCCCCAACCCTGCCTGTCCCATACAGGTAGCACCCACAAGTGATGTAGAGTTGGCCACGCTCATTCAGTCACGTGGAACCCCCAGCCACGCCACCCAGCCACGCCCATCCAGCCAGTCATTAGGGTAAGGTGACCAGACGTCCCGCTTTTGGCGGGACAGTCCCGATTTTTAGCAATTTGTCCCGCGTCCTGCGGCGTTTTAAAAAAGTCCTGATTTTTCATTCTGCCTCCTGAGTCTCGGCTGCCTCCTAAGTCCCAGCTGGTGGCTAGAGGGAAAAAAACTGTTTAAACTCTTGCGGTGGGGCTTCAAATGGCCACCCTACAGCTGATCAGTGTTAAAAGAAAACAAATGAGTAGACCGATGCCTGCAAAAATAGAAAAAACAGCCCCTTACAGCTTCCGCATAGGTTAATTAGCTGCAAAGAGTTCCTGGAGCAGATTTTTTTTTCCCCTAGCTATGCTGAAAAAGCGAAAGCAAAAGTAAAGCTGCAACCTGACAAAATGAGGCAGAGAGATTTTTTTTTCTTTTTCTTTTTCCTCACCAAAAAAGGTAGGTGCAAAACTGCAAACAATGGGAAATGGCAAAAGAGGAGAGTTCAAGATTTTAAAACACAAAAGAAAAAAAGCTCTATTTAACTAGGGAATGGTAATAATTGAGATACTATTAATAATTGTATATTGTGTTGAAAGCAGAAATGGTTAAGTTGTGGTTTGGAGGAATATATGGGTGAAATTATTTGGTTTATTATTATTGGTAAATATAATTAATTGATTTGTAAGAAATTGGATTGCATGGAAATAATTGGAATATTCATGTTCATATTGATTAATATACAAAAAAGATAGTTATATAACTAATTGATTTATATTAAAATGTTGAATTTGTATTAAACAACTGTATTACATAATTACATAATTAACCAATGTGAGAATGGATATAAAAATAGATGACAATGGGAAGGGGTATAATATAGAATAGAAGGGAAAAATTGAATTTGATTAAGATTAGAGATGAGAATGAAGGGTAATATTGGTTTTTTAAAAAAATAGATGAGGAATAAATATGGCAAAAAGGAAATATAGAAATTGTAAATTTAATTGAAATGACTAAACACTGTTTAAGTTTGTGAACCGGCCAAATATTCTATTCAAAGAAAATACATTGTATGTTTGTATGTGTGTTTCTAATTATTGCTATTTATTCATATTTGTTCTCTTTTATTCTTTAAAGTTTAACAATTCATTCTTTATCTTAATATCTTTATATTTGCTTGGGGTTGGCTTTCTTCCCTTTCATCTTTTTTATTGTACAGCAATCTTTCTCCTCAAACCTACCACCTCTCTCTTTTCTTTCCTTCTTACTTTCTCTTCCCCCCACCCTCTTCTTCTCCTCCCTACTTCCTCTTCCTTTCTCCTTCTCCTCCTCTCTTCCTCCCTCTCTTACCCTCACTCCTACTCTAATTTCTCTTCCCTTCCTTCATCCCTCTCTATTGCTGTATCCTTTTATGCATATGGACTACTCAGAGGGCTGAAAAAGTTATTTTTGACTGGTCCTCACACTTTTGACCAGTCCTCAAACTTACGACTGTCCTCACATTTTACGTTTTTTGCCCTATCTTATCATCATGGTGAAGAGAAGCAGTTGTGAAATGAGTGACATGGTTGTTAAGAATGCTGCACGGACATAAATGTGAGGATGGTCATAAGTGTGAGGACCAGTCAAAAGTGCGAGGACCTGTCAGAAATGACTTTTTTCAGCCCTCTGAGTTGTCCCTATACACATAGCCATGGCCACCCAGTCACATGACCAGCTAGCCATGGCCACCCAGTCACATGACCTCCAAGCCATGCCCACAAAATAAGCCACGCCTACAATGGTGTCCTTCTTTACCAATGTTAAAATCTGGTCACCTTACATTAGGGAAGAGATCCAGTTGTTAAAAAATTTGGAGCCCACCACTGGTTTGGCATGATCTGTTTTTAAGAAACCCGTGCTGGCTACTAGTTATAACGTTTTACTGACTAATGCTGAGAAATATTTAGAGGCAATTCTGACGTTGTGTTATTGTTGTCAAATTCCCTCTTTCTAAGCCTTGATACTGAGATTTGTTCAGAAACACAATTACAAAATATAAGTAGAAAAGCAATTGAAACGATGTCCTATATTGCTTTATATCTTTAAGTATCTCTATATGCTGCTTGAACTTTTTTAAAAACTGCATTGGAAGAGACCACTGTTCCTGGCCTCTTTAAATGGTGACCTCTGGCACATCCATTATACTTTCATTTCTACTTACTACAAAAAATGTTTGTGGGGTTCTATTTTCTTTCCCCCTCCCAATCAGAACATGATTATTGATTAAAGGTCAGTAAGCACCTGGATGAGGAGAATTCCAGAAGTTTTTAGTAGGATCTTTAGTTTTAGGTCCATTGTTGGCAGAACTGAGTTCTTGACAGTTTTACCTCACATATTCCCTGTTTAGCATAAAGACACTTGACATGACCCAGATCCCATAGTATGAGGCTGGCAGGGAAGTTAGAAGTTAGGAAAAAAAGAACACAACTTATAGAAGCCTATCTTCCGTATTAATACTGTTACTAAGAATAGACAGAACAAATTGTTTATGTTGGCATATGAGAGCAAAGGTTTTTTTTTAATGAAGTTTTTAAGTTGCAAAAGAATTTCCAAGGTGCTGTTAAGTCAGTAAAATATAAGAAACTTCCTGAAAGAGGAATATGTAGGCATCAGATGTTTTCTTTAGCTCATTAATTGTTAATTTTAATTAATTTAATAACTGTTAATTGCTCACTCAATCTCATATAATTGCTGCTACAATCTCAGCAGCTTAAAACACAGTTAAAAAGTTATCTGGCCAGAAAAAAATGAACAAGGTTTGGCAGTTAGAATTTTAACTTTTTAAAATAATTATTATTTCTTTTAAAATAATAACACAAATAGAAAAAAACAAAAAGAACAAAACACAAAGATACGTACATTATAAAAAACATCCTTTTCCCACACTATATTATTTTATGGGGAAATTCAACATTAAAAATTGGGGAAAAGATGGTGATATGGAAAAATTGGATGAAAGCAGAAATATTGATTTGGTAGATAATGAGAATGAATTTTTAACATGTTGCACTGAGACAAATACCATATTCTATCTGTCTTCATTCTGTGTATCTCAGTGACTTCGGCTACAATATTTAACATTGTATGGAACAGAAGTGTTTTCTTCTTCTGAGATGGTGCAATAGTCATAAGTGTAAAAACAGTCATGTCACTTTTTTAAAGTGTCATTTTTTAAATTTTAAAGTTGTGATTTCAAACTGTGATTAAATTAATGGTTTTAAGTCTGTAACCTATATTATACCTTATATATTGAATTTATTTTTTTTCTGTGATATCTTTTTCACGTATTTTTAAGCACTAGTTTTATATATATTCTTACTTCTTCGTAGGGTTTATGTGTGTTTTTCCTCTAGCCAGGTTTTCCCTACGTAACCAAGGTTTGATGAAAGCAAATGAGCTAGAAATAGATCTATATAAGTCTCCCACCTAGCAGGAAGAACTTGCTGGCTACCAGAAAAGAAAAAAGCCCAGAATCGAGTGGATGTGATTCTACTGAGCTAGGGCTGCAGAAAAACCTTGGTTACGTAGGGAAAACATATATATATATATATGTGTGTGTGTGTGTGTGTGTGTGTGTGTGTGTGTGTAGGTCTTTGGTTATTCGGGTTTTCTCCCGCGTAAAATTGGAGGTGTCTCGGCAACGTTTCGACGAAGTCTCATTCATCATCTTCAGGCTGGTGTTTTCGGCTTCGTGCTTCTAGGAGCAATGTGTGTGATCGCAGCTGTTTCTTCCTTTTAACTGCCAGTGGGGGTGTGAACTGATTGGGTGGGAGCTTGGCTGTATTCTGATTGGGTGGAGGTGTGTTCTAATTGGGGGTTTGGCTGTGCTCTGATTGGATGGGTGTGTGTTCTGTTTAGGTGGGGGTTTGGTTTTGCTCGGGTTAGTTTGAGTAGCAGGGGGATTTGAGCTGGTGAGCTGTGTTGCTGTTGTTTGGCTTCGTGTTCGTGGCCGTGCCACCTCTTCATGGTGGGTGTCAGTTTGCTTCATGTATGGATTGGAGGGGTTTAAAGTGGCTAATGATGCAGCTGTGGTCTGGCTTCTGGTCCGTGGTCATTCCTCATCATCAGTGTGAGTTTGAGTCTGCTTTCTGCGTGGATGTGTGGTGGTTACATCGTGTGTGGCTCTCGTGAGTGTGGGTCTGGTGTCATTCTTTGTGTTAGGGACTCGTTTGTCAATAAGGGCGGGTTTCCAAATGGCTGGTAGGCGGGAGGTATCATCTCGTTTATTCATACTCTGTGGATGTTTTTTTATCTCCATGGCTTCTCTGATTATTCTGTTGTTAAAGTGTTCAGTTGTGGCAATAGTTCTGGTCTTTTTAAAGTCAATATCATGTCCTGTGGCTTTGAGATGTTGGACCAGGGAAGAAGTTGGTTCCTCTTTTCTGACTGAGTTCTTGTGTTCTTCAATGCGTGCACTTATTCTTCTGTTGGTTTGTCCGATGTATGTGGTGGGGCAGGCGGTGCATGGGATTTCATATACTCCATGATTTTCTAACTCAATTTTGTCTTTGGGGTTTCTTAGGATGATGGATATTTTTCGGTTTGTGCAGAATGCTGTCTTGATGTTGTGTTTGTGGAGGATCTTGCTGATTCTGTCTGTGGTGCTTTTTATGTATGGGAGGAGGGCTTTGCCGTTTTCTTGTTCTCTGTCTTGGATTTTAATGGGGGTTTCTTTTTGGATTAGGTTGGTAATTTTATTTCTTTGGAATCCATTGGATATTAGTACGTTAGTGTGAGTGTGTAGTTCGGTTTTTAGGTGTTGTTCATCAGCTAAGCGTTTTGTTCTGGAGATGAGTGTCTTGGCTACGGAGTTGATCTGTGCTGGGTGGTGGTGTGAGAGTGCGTACAGATAGCGGTTTGTGTGTGTTTTCTTCTGGTAGATGGTGTGTCCTAGGGAGCCATTGGCCCCCACCTAAACCGAACATACACCCATCCAATCAGAGCACAGCCAACCCCCCATCCAATCAGAGCACACCTCCATCCAATCAGAACACAGCCAAGCTCCCACCCAATCAGTTCATACCCCCACTGGCAGTTAAAAGGCAGAAACAGGTGCGATCACACACATTGCTCCTAGAAGCACGAAGCCGAAAACACCAGCCTGAAGATGACGAATGAGACTTCGTCAATGTTTTCCTTGACTAGATGAAAATAAGAAGTTGAATGGTTTATATATACCATATTTTTCGGAGTATTAGATGCTCCGGAATATAAAATGCACCTTATTTTGGGGGAAGGAAAATAAGAAAAAAAAATCTGTTTGAAAGACTTTCTGTTTGGGAGTCTGCATTTGCAGCCTTCAAAAGCTCCAAAAGGGTGGGGCTACATTCGGTGTATAAGACACACTCAATTTTTCACCCTCTTTTAGTGGGGGGAAAGTGTGTCTTATACTCTGAAAAATACGGGTAGGTAATGTATGACTTACAACCACAATTGAGCCCAACATTTTTGTTACTGAGATATTTGTTAAGTGAGTTTTGTCCCATTTTACAACCTTTCTTGCTATAGTTGTTAAGTGAATCACTGCAGCTATTAAGTTAGTAACATGGTTGTTAAGTCAATCTGGCTTCCCCATTGACTGCTTGTCAGAAGGTCACAAAAGATGATCACATGACCATGGGACACTGCACCTGTCATAAATATGTGTCAGTTGCCAAGTGTCTGAATTTTGATCACATGACCATGACCATGAGGATGCCCCAGTGGCCATAAATGTGAAAAATGGTTGTAAATCACTTTTTTCAGTGCAACTGTAACTTACCACTAAATGAATTGTTGTAAGTTGAGGACTACCTGTATCATGCTAAATTGTAATTTGGTTCTTTTACTTCGGGTTTAATACGTTGTGTGGACTAATTCAACAAATCTTGGTTTAAATCATGATTAATTATGAGCCACAGATGACTTTAATCTACATTATTGGATATGAACTGAAAACCCATATAAATAAAACAGATGAGGAAGTGTTTTTACAAAATTTATGATTCCAGTGTTCTTGCCTTGGTTCACACCAGACTTAATTGATTTGCCTATTCCTCCACAGATGATACTTTTGCAGCCTGGGGCACCATACAACCTGCAGGACAGTTGCCCATTTTGTTGTGTAGTGCTGATAAATTCTCTTTTTGTTACATTGTAATATTCTAATTGTAGAATATTAAGACAGATGTTATATTAATTAGAGGAGTGTTCTAGGTTTAACAGTCCATTTTCCCCCCAAATTGAATTTAATTTGTACTGGTCAGTCAGAATAGTTTATATGCTAATTGTTACAATGAAGTAATCAGATTTGCCTGTTGGAAAATGGAGAATAATGTGCAACTCAACAAAAACGAATAAAATGTACAGGATGGCTGCTTATTTTTTAATTGCCCTTTTTATAATCCTCCATCCCTTAACTGAATTATCAACAATCTGAATAATACTATTTCTTTCACTTTGAGAATATATATTCTAGAATCCATTGCCTTAAAGAATATGTCTTTGTGGAGGGTCTAAATGATTAGGAGATCATCAGCCTTTGCTGAAAATTGCCTTACTTGTACTGCTATTCTTCACAGGTAAATCTAATCCTAATTCAGTTGAGAATTGGGGAGTCCTTGGCAATACCCCTCATTTCTGAGCCCAAGCGAATCCATGGTGTTTTAGCAGAGAAACATACTTTCATTTACTTGAACGGAAGAGAGAGGAGAGATGTTCAGTGCCAAGTTGGGCACTATCTTCATCCAAATGGAACTCATTGCTGTATTAAGTGCCACAAAGGTATTACTCTAATTTATATTTTATTCATGTGTTTGCATTTCAGTATTTTCAGGATTCTTACCCCTGAAAGATGTTATCTGGCATTTTTTTCTTTTAAACTTCAACTCACATGTATAATATTGGGGGGGGGGGGATCTTTTGTAACAACTGACAGCTTTCCAATGAAGAAGGAATAGTGGTATCCTTCTTATGTATGTATATCATATAAGAGAAAACGTTAAGTATTAATTATTAAGCTATACATGTATGACTGAGTTCACACATTATAGTACATTTAAGTATAGCATAGTTATTTGGTTAAAACAATGGAAAAAGTGACAACCTGTCCTATGTGGTTTGTAAGCAGTGTTTTATGACTTAATGTAATGTATGAACTATTAATTTTGTGGTTTATTCAACAAAACATTATTAAAATTTTTATTTTGTACAATTGCATCTTTGGACACGCTATGAGTTTGTGCTAGTATACTATATATTGAGGGGATGGGGGCAAAAGCGTGTTAGTTTGTACAGAGTAGCACAAACTTCCTCAGGGTAAACTTGGGGTATGTTTATGCTTATGACATTGCTATCCCAAATATGCCAAAACTGACAGGTTACTTTAAATGAGGAATGCTGTATTTGCCATGGTATGATTAACCTACAAGTTCTCTGTCTTATTCATAAGTATTATGTGAAAATATCCATTCTAGTAGGTAAGACCATTTCGTTTTGAATTGAAAAGGGATCTTAATAGGTGGATGAAAAAATGCTAGATCTGTGGGGAAAAATCGGTATAGTGGGCCTGAATATTGCATTAAGATTGATACAAATCTGAAAGCACTGCCTGTTGCTTGCATTTAATTCTTTTATCCACATTTGAACATTAATATATTAAACTTTTATAGAAGGAAGAAACATCAAGGACATTGCTGTCCAAGTTATAGCTCTTATATGGCTGCTTTAGTTTTCCCAATTATAAAGAATATCATTCTCAATGACATTGAGCATACATTTTTAACTTCAATTATGCATTGGAACGAAACTGATTCCATTGGATTGGGCTCAACTTAAAAGTTCTTATTTAGCATGTTTGAGCTCCTGGCAAGTTCTTGGTCCTAACAATAGTTGGTATATAATCAATTTTCCAGCTTTATTGAGCAGAATATTAAAATTGTTTATAATTCTTATAAGAAAATAATTCTTTGAAGTAATTTTTATTTTAAATTGGCTAATAAGGCTTTTAAAAACAAGCAAAAAAGGAATTCTTACTCTTAATCACTTAATAAGTGACAATACTTCTGAAGAATTGGATGGATCAGTTGACTTCTAAATTGAATAAATAAATACATTTTATAAATGCTGAATAATAATATATCCACTTTGGTATGCCCACCATTTGGCCACAATGGCTTCTAAAACCCCAGAGGTACAGTGTGTTTGTGAAAGAATTCACTGAGAACTTAAACCATAATTTATTAGTATTATACATTTTAAAAATGTACAAAAATAATTTTGGACACTATACGAGAAATTTGGTATAATGAATTGGAATACCTTGCATTGCTCAGTGTTTAACTTCAACAATATATTGGAAGAAAAATAATATCATTTGCTTTTTAAAGATTTTAAGAATTGTAAGAAACATTTAATAGGATTTATAAATTTAGCCAGGTTTTTTCAGATTTATTGGGCCCTTCTGAAAATGTATAAAAAAGGTTATTGATATTCATCTCAATCTTTTTAAATTGGCTTTATAGTGAAGGAATGCCCATGTTGGATTCAACATTGTCTAAGAAATTGAATAGTAACGATTTGTATTAATATAAAACCAAATTTCTGAAACTATGGAATGACAGTGGAATTTAGAAATTTGAATGTTTGTGTTATTTCTTTTTTCTTTTGTTTTTAGTTCTTCTTTTCTTTTTCAATTTCTTTTTTTTCCTTTTTAAGCTTTTGGTTATTTTATCAAAGTTATACTTTGTGTGTCTGTGTACCTGTCTGTTTGTGTTGTGAAAAAAACTACAGTGCTTTAAAATTCAACAAAAATATTTTCTAAAATGAAACAATAAGCAGGAAAGATTTAATAAACCTAAATAAAGATGGTCTGAACTTATAGTGTGAAGCATACATACAGGGGAGTGAAGGTATAGACTTAATTGAGGGTGTCTTTCCCGCTGCCATGAAAGAGGCAGTTGTGAAGCCCCTCCTCAAGAAGCCTTCCCTGGATCCGGCTATATTATCAAATTATCGTCCAGTCTCCAATCTTCACTTTGTTGTGAAGGTTGTTGAGAGTGCGGTGGCGCGACAACTACCCCGATACCTGGATGAAGTTGTCTATCTGGATCTGTTCCAGTCGGGCTTCAGGCCATGATACAGCACAGAAACGACATTGGTCGCGTTGGTTGATGATCTCTGGAGGGCTTGGGACAGAGGTTGCTCCTCTATCCTGGTCCTATTAAATTTCTCAGCAGCTTTTGATACCATCGACCATGGTATCTTGCTGCACCGGCTGGAGGGGTTAGGAATAGGGGGCACCGTGCTTCGGTGGTTCTCCTCCTTCCTCTCTGACTGTTCGCAGTTTGTGTTGGCAGGGGGGCAGAGGTTGACCTCGAGGCACCTTATTTGTGGGGTGCCGCAAGGGTCAGTCCTCTCACCCCTTCTGTTCAACATTTATGTAAAACCGCTAGGTGAGATCATCCGTGGTTTCGGGGTGAGTGTTCATCAGTATGCTGATGACACACAGCTATACATCTCCACCCCAGACCACCCCAATGATGCCGTTGCTGTAATGTCCTGTTGCCTGGAGGCCATGCGGATCTGGATGGGGAGAAACAAGCTCAGACTCAACCCCTCCAAGACTGAGTGGCTGTGGCTTCCGGCGTCCCGGTATAGTCAGCAGGTACCATCACTGACAATTGTGAATGAGATCTTGCTCCCCACAGAGAGAGCCCGCACCTTGGATGTCCTCCTGGTTTCACGGCTATCTTTAGAAGATCATTTGATGGCCGTGGCCAGAGGTGCCTTTTATCAGGTTCACCTGATCTGCCAGCTGCGTCCCTTTCTGAATCGGGATGCCTTGCGCACGGTCATTCATGCCCTAGTCATCTCCCATATGGACTACTGTAATGCTGTCTACATGGGGCTCCCCTTGAAAAGCACCCGGAGGCTCCAACTGGTCCAGAATGTAGTTGCGCGGGTGATTATGGGCGCAGCTCGTTGCGTCCATGTAACACCTCTCCAACCTGAGCTGCACTGGCTCCCGGTGGTCTTCCGGGTGTGATTCAAGGTGTTAGTTATCACCTTTAAAGCGCTCCATGGCTTAGGACCTGGGTACCTACGAGACCGTCTTTTGCCACCAATAGCCTCCCACCAACCAGTTCGTTCTCACAGGGAGGGACTACTCAGGGTACCGTCAGTCAAATTATGCCGACTGGCGACTCCCAGGGGGAGGGCCTTCTCTGTGAGGGCTCCAACCCTTTGTGAGGGCTCCAGCCCCCTGAGATACGAAATATCCCTGATCTCCGTGCTTTCCGCCGTGCCCTCAAAACCCTGATGTTCCAACAGGCGGGGCTAAACATATGAACATGTGAATGTTTTTTAAAATGTTATCTAATTTTAGGTTCTATTTAATTGGGTCAAACTATGTTATAATAATAATTTTAATTAGCAATTTTATGATGTTTGTGTATCTATATTTTTCTTGACTGTACACCGCCTTGAGTCCTACGGGAGAAAGGCGGTATAGAAATATAATAAATGAATGAATGAATGAATGAATGAATGAATGAATGAATAAATAAATAATTATGAATGTAGAAGCTAAAATTTCAAGAGCCTTGGTGGCGCAGCAGACTAAAGCACTGTTAAGATAACACCAGCTGCCTGCAATTATTGCAAGTTCAGATCTCACCAGGCTCAAGGTTGACTCAGCCTTCCATCCTTTCGAAGGTAGGTAAAATGAGGACCTGGATTGTGGGGGCAATAAGCTGACTTTATATAAATATACAAAAGTATGAAGGCTATTGCTTAATGCATTGTAAGCCGCCCTGAGTCTCCGGAAAAGGGCAGCATATAAATCAAACAAACAAATAAATAAATAAATAAAATGTATGTCAGGAAACATGAATTGGTTTCATATTATAGGTTGTTAGTGTGTATGGAAGGAGGAATTCATAAATATGTTACATTTAAAAAAATGGCAGTAATGAAAGAGCCAGAATGAATTTTGGGGAAAATTGTGCAACATTTTAAATGAATGTTAGAAAAAAAGGGGTTTCTGGTTGTTTTTAAGTGGGACAGGAATAGGTATAAAGAGAACAAAGAAAAGAAAACCAGGGGAAAAGACTAGGCTATTGAAAATACTAGAATGAATAGTGACTGTTGACTTATGCTTAGAAAAAGCATAATCATTTTGGAATATTTTTTTAAGTGTACATACATATTATATGGAAGAAAAATGAATATAACTCTAGCAGGAATTGACAAATCTAAAAGAAATAATAAGTCTAAAAACACAAAAAACACAAAACATAAGGATGATGAGAGATTCTGAATGCAGGACTGATCATTATTTACTTATGTCAGGAGTGGATCTTGTGGGAAAAAATAGAAGTAGAGCAACTGCAGAAAAAAAAATTCTGTAGGAAAAAGCATAAGAAGACAGATTAATCTAACAGAATGAATGGAAATGAAATGTTAAAGAATCAGGACTTGAATACTGCTTAGAAAAGACAAAAATGAAGTGCCACAGAAGTGTTAGTTCAGTGGAAAAAAGTGACAGAATGCTTGAGGCGGAGGATTGCTATAAAAACAAGTATGAAAGATACAGGTAGTTCTTGAGTTATGACCACAATTCAGCCTAACAGTTCTGTTGCTGGGTAAGACAATTGTTAAGTGACTTTTGCCCCAGTTTACTAACTTTCTTGCCACATTGTTAAGTGAGTCACTGTAGTTGTTAAATTAGTAATATGGTTGTTAAATGAAAATGGCTTCCCCATTGACATTGCTTGTCATAAGGTCATAAAAGGTGATCACAAGACCTCGGGACACTGTAACCATCATAAATATGAGCTAGTTGCCAAGTGTCTGAATTTTGATTCCATGATAATGCAATGGTCATAAGCATGAAAAATAATCATGTCACTTTTTTCAGTGTTGTTGTAACTTCAAATGGTCACTAAATAAATGGTTCTAAGTCGAGGATTACCTAAATAATTTTTATGCAGAGGAAAAATAATAGCAAAGAATGCAATTAAAGACAGCAAAAAAATTATTGAGATTAAAGGAGGATGAGAAAATGTAGAATACTTTTGATAAAAATAAAAATGGTTTTGATAGTGAGTGAAAATGTGGAGAGTCACAGAAACAACTTTGGAGAAATCATGTGGTGACATACAAAAAAATGTGTTGTTTTTTTTTTAATACTTTATTGATTTTTCCAAAACAAAAAGAAAGAAAATGTACAATCTATCTCTGCTTTCGGAGGTACAGTGTATATACAATATAGTGAAACAAAAGTTAAGAAAAAAAAAAGCTTCATCCTTAACTATACATTATTCTATACAATATAGCTATAGTACATGTGCCAGGTCAAATTTCTAAAGTCATATTTTCATCTTATTGTTCAGCCAGTGATACCAAATACCCCATACATCATAATATTTTGAGTTGTCCTCGTTTTTTAACTCACTTGTCAGTTTCGCCATTTCTGCGCACTCTAAGATCTTATTTATTAGAGTTTCTTCTGAGGGTATAAGTTTGTTTTTCCAGCATTTTGCGAAGGCTAATCTAGCCGCAGTTATGATCTGGATTATCAGTTGGGTTTTATTATTGTTTAAGCATTCTTCGGTTATGCCTAGGAGGAAAAGTTCTGGGACTAGAACTACCTCCTGTCCCGTTATTTCACAGAGCCAGTGTTGGATTTTGGACCAGTACTTTTTAGTCTCAGGGCAAGTCCACCATAGATGATAGAAGGTGCCGATCATTTTTCCATATTTCCAACATATGGGAGAGAGATTTGGAAACATCTTGGCTAGCCTCGCTGGGGCTAGATACCACTGTGTAACAATTTGTAATGATTTTCCCTAAACGTTGTCGATTTGGTTATTTTGTAGTTTCTATTCCAAGCTATCTCCCAATCATTAAAATTTAGTCTATGTCCTAGATTTTTTTCCCAGATGTTCAGTTGATTTTTTGCTATGGACTCTGCCTTATCTTCATCTAATAGAAAGTTATAAATTTTTGTTAACATTTTCTTATCTGTTCCCCAAATAATTTTGTCAAGGTTTCCGTGTTTCGCTGCTATACCGAATTTATCTCTATCTTTTTGGAACCTTGAGTTGATCTGAAGATAGTTCCACCAATCCAAGTTAAAGCCCTGATCCCTCAATAGATCCAGCTATTTAAGTTTCCCTTCTTCATCGAGGATGTCCTTGTATGTACCCCATTTATAATCATCTCTCCTGTTAGGAGCCACCACGCTTCCATAATGGAAAGCCAGTTGGGTACCTTGGTATAGATCCTCTGTCTAATTTCGTCCCACGTGCGAATAAGAGTCTCCCTGATTTTGTGCTTATGGAAATAGGATTTTTTCTTATTCTTTATATCCCAAAGGTAGGAATGCCATCCTTCTAGGAGGTCATGTCCTTCCAAAATCAGGGTTCTACTATCTTGTAGCTTGATCCACTCCTTGATCCAAATTAATTTTGCGGCCTTTTGATATAGTTCCCAGTCAGGGAGCCCAAAACCTCCCAGATTTCTTTTCCCTTGGAGTACCTTGAAAGAAATCCTCGATTTCTTGCCCTCCCACAGAAAATTTCTGATGTATTTGTTCAAGTCCAAAAAGAATATTTTGTCTAGTGATAGCGGAATGTTTTGGAATAGGAACAGAATTTTTGGTAATATATTCATTTTAATCGCTGCAATTTTACCAATCAGAGACAATTTGAGCTTTTTCCATCTTTCAAGATTTTGATATGTTTTCTGCAGAAGGGGGATATAATTATCATCTTTTAATGAGGAGAATCTCACAGTGATCCATATTCCCAGGTATTTTATTTTCCTAACTGTCTGGAGGCCTAATAAATCTTCCAATTCTTCCTTTTGTAGATCTGTCATGTTTTTCACTATTATTTTGGTTTTATCCTTATTGAGTTTTAGGCCCGCCACCTCTCCATACTCCTGTATTTCCTGCATTAATTTTACACCGGATTCTAATGGGTCTTCCATTATGAGGGCTACGTCGTCCGCAAAAGCTTGGGTTTTGAATATTTCGTTCCTAATCTTTAATCCTTTAATATCTTTGTTGGCTCTTATCTTTCTAAGTAGCACCTCTAACGCCAAAATATATAATAAGGGGGATAAGGGGCATCCCTGCCTCACTCCTTTTTGGATCTGAAACAACTGGGTTCTGCATTCCCTAGTATGTTTGCCCTCTGGTTTTTATAGATGTTCTCAATCATCTTCCTAAAATTGGTACCAAATCCCATTAGGTCAATTTGATTTATCATAAAAGTCCAATTTAAGTTGTCGAATGCCTTTTGGGCATCGACAAACATTAAGGCCATCTGTTTTTCGGGATGTTGTTCATAGTATTCAAAGGTGTTTAAGACTGTCCTCAAATTGTCTCTGATCTGTCTCCCTGGGAGAAAGCCATTTTGGTCTTTATGTATCCACCGATTTAAATTTTTTTTGAACCTCTCCGCAATTATATTCATGAACAATTTATAATCTGCATTCAACAATGAGATAGGTCTGTAGTTGGATATCTGTCGGCACCTTCTTTCAGTATAAGCGTCAAATACGCTTCCCTCCACGAATCTGGGATTGTGATACCCGCCAGGGCCTCGTTTAGTATTTCTAACAACTCTAATTTTAAGGCATCATCAAATTTTTGGTATATTTCCCCGGGGAGACCATCTGGGCCTGGAGTTTTATTCTTCTTTATTTTAGAAAGGGCCGTTTTTAATTCCTCTATAGTAATCTTTTCATTTAACATTTCCTTTTCTTCTTCAGGGATTAGTGGTAGTTTAGCTTCCAACAAATACTGTTCTACCTTACTTGACGCAATTCCTTCACTTTTGTATAGACCTTCGTAAAACTTTCTTATACTCTCTAATTTGTCTTCTTCCTTCGTCAGCAAGTTACCCTGGGAGTCTTCTAATACTAATATTTGGTTTTTTTCCTTCTCTTTTTTTAATTTATACGCCAGCCATCTCCCCGACTTGTTAGCGTTCTCAAAACAATAATGCTTGGATCTTCTTATTTTCTGCGCTATTTCCTCCTGGTCTAATAAATTCAATCTATGTCTCGTCATCGACCACTGTTGTTTGATCGCCTTATCTCCCGGGCATTGCTGGAGTTTATCTTCGGCTTGCGATAACTTATTGATGAGCACTTCTCTAGTCTTTCTTTTTTCCTTGTTTTGGAAGGCAATATATGAGATGGCTACCCCTCTCACATAGGCCTTCATAGTGTCCCACACAATTTCTTTCGCTGTCTCTCGGTTTCCATTTTCTATGAAGAAGCATTTGACTTCTTCGTTCAATTTCAGTATAAACTCTTCTTCATATAGCAACTTAGTCCTTAGATTCCATCTCTGTTGTATTTTCTTTGTATCGTGGTGCCAGCTAATTTCAAGGAACTTATGGTCTGCCCAAGCATTTGTGCACATGTTAACCTTTGTAACTTCTAGGCCCAGTTTTCTGGTAGCCCAGACCATATCTATTCTAGACCAGGAGTTTTGTGGCATAGAATAGAAGGTAAATTGTCTATCGTGGGGGTGTAAGGTACGCCACATATCAATTAGGTTTATCTCGTCCACTAAATCAAAAAAGGTCTTTGGTAAGGGAGATCTTTTATTCTTTTTAGTTATATCACATTTGTAATCATATTTTGGGTCTACTATTCCATTAAAGTCCCCTACCATACAAATTTCGTTGTTTGCCCATTTTACCAGCTGTTCATGCAATTTCCGATAAAATTTCCCTTGTTTTTTATTCGGGGCATAAACCCCTACCACTAACACCTTGGAATTGCCTCTCGTTATCTCTACTATAAGTATTCTCCCTTTTTCATCTTTATATTTACATTCTGCCTCTATTCCTTTCTTAACATAAATAGCCACCCCCCTTTTTCTTTTCTCGGCTAATGAAAAGAATACTTTACCAAATTTAGTATAATTTAAATAATTGGTTTCATCCTTTTTTATATGGACCTCTTGGATACAGATTATGTCGGGATTTTGTTTCGTCAGTTTCGACAATATTATCCTCCTTTTTTTGTAATCATTTAAGCCATTCACATTTAATGATAAGATCTTAGTATCGTTCATTCCTGTAACTGTTCTCTAGTCTCTGGTTTTTATTTACCTTTTAGTGTTATTGCTGTCACTGGTCTAGATTTTTTCCCCCTTTCTTCTGTGTCTTCCTTTTTCTTCTCCTCTTCTATATCTTCTTTTGTAATTTGTTCTTGAGATGTCTCTTCTTCCGTATTTACTATTTCGTTTTCCTTCTTACTAGTTTGTTCCTCTTCGCCTCCCCTTAATTGTTCTAGGAAGTCTTGGGCGTCGCTTACACAATCGATTTTGAATTTCCTCCCTTGCCAAGATATTAGCATTCCTTCTGGGAGGAGCCACCTAAATATTATACTTCTCCTATTTAGTTGGTTTGTCAAAAATCTGTAGTTTTTCCTCCTCTCCCTCACTCTCCTTGGAATTTGTTTGACTTCCGGCTGGTGACTTGCAGCGACAGGGTGTGGAGTGAGTGCTCGCTGCTCCTCTACACCTCTTTTCATCGCGTTTTGGGGATCCCTTAGGGGGCGTGGGACCCGGAGAGTCCTGCGGACAAGAGGGGAAGCCAGGCGAGTGGGAAAGTGGGGTGCAACCACTTCTCGCTGGACCCGGCGGCTCTGTCAATCCAACACGGTGAGCCAGCCACTAATGGCGGGCCTGAAGCTGCAATAGCTGGCAAGAGACGGGAAGCTAAGAAGGAGATCGGAGGGGTGGTGTCAGATCTAAAGCCTTATTCCCATACCTTGGAGTGATCTAGTGCTGAAAGAGGAGGTCGGTGGAGTCGGGAGAGGAGTGCTTAACCCGAAGTGAGGCGGCGACGGAGAGGGTAAAGAGGATTGCAATTACGAAGACCCGACAACCCGACGAGCTGACGAGAGTCATGGAGGGAGTAGATCGTCTTCTTAAAGAGCTCCAGACGGTGCAGTGAGAAGGAAAAAGATTAGAAAAAGTCTTTTGGGGCGGTTGTGTTGTGTTTGGCGAACGAAGTGAAAAAGAAGAAGGAGAAATTTGCGATCTGCCCTTGAGAGCTTTAGAGAGCTTTGGAGAAACAGGAAGTGCACCCATTGAGTTAGAAGATTGAAACAGCAGAGGACTGACAAGGAGACGCTCTAGCCGTGAGTTTTACCACTGAGAAGCCTCAGAACCTAGTAGAGTGGAGAGACGAAGACCTAAAGCTGGGTTATCACCGTATTACATCATAGATATACTTCTATTTTTTTCCCCCTCCTGCTCTTTTGAATATTTGTGACTCTAATACTCAGAACTTTGATTTTGTCTTTGATAAGTACTCTCAAAATCACCAAAAAAAAATAAAATACTATACTATCAACTAGATTTACTTAGTGTTAAGCAACATTGATTCCATAAATTGATTAATTAAGTATTGATCTTATTAAATAGTTATTGGACATAGTTTTATATAAGGATTTAGATTTGTATTTATTGAATTGATATAGTATATATACTTATCTAGGTATATTTATCTTATTCTCTGAATTTATTTAATCTTAAATATTTATTCCTGTTGGTAATAGTCATTTATATATTTATTTATTCGATAGTAACGTTGTATATTATATTAAGGATTAAATTTAGATATATAAAAATTATTAAGATAATTTATTAATTTATTAACTTATTTATTAACTTAATCTATCAACTGTTCAACTTATTAACTTATTAATTTATCTATATTAACAATTATATTAAGATTATACTTAGTCCTATAAGAACCTTACTTATACGTATTGCGGTTAGCTGGCAACGTAGAATTATCATATTATAGCAATCTATAAATCAAGCTCTATATGAAATCTATTAAGAGATCAGTGGGAATTAATTAAGGAGGTTGGGACTTAAGATAGTGCCCCGGAGTAAAAGGTGGCAAGCACCATTGGATGATTACTTGGAGAAAGATTGAGAATATAATTAGAGATCAAAAAGCGCTTTTGAAAGAAATGGCAAGTTTGACATCCACAATTGCAAAAACCAATAAAAAAGTGCCATCCATCCCCACGTTAGCAATGTCATCTCCCGCTACCCAGAAAGCAGTAGAAGGTCTACAGAAAACAGATAAACCCCCAGCAACTCCAACGCTGCAAACGTTACAATCGTCTCTGCTAACAATACAAGAAACCATGCTTGCGATGCAAGAAAAACTTTTGAATAGCTATTCCGAACTGAAATTAGATATACATGGACTTGATGCCAAAATGAATGAGATCCAACTTTCGATCGCCAGTAATGAGAACAGAATCCAAAAAGCGGAACAAAGAATAGAAAAAAACGAGAAGAAATTGGACATGGTCGATCAAACCCTGTTGGCGCAGAATAAAGAAACAGAAGACGCCCTAATACAACTCGAAATGGACAAGGCCTCGTTTTACTTGCGATTCCAAAACATAGTGGAAGACAAAGAAGAGGACCTAGGAGATAGGATGGCCGAGTTGATTGCAGAGACGCTCCAACAGGATAAGCAAGAAATAATTCGAGAGATTGACGAGGTCTACAGAGTCCAAACCAACTACGTGAGAAGGAATAGGCTGCCTAGAGAAGTCCATGTTCGGTTCGCTAGGAAAAAAGTGACAGACATCTTGTATAATATTGCTAGGGAGGAAAAAATTATATATGGGGGAAAAGAAGTGAACATCTTAAAACAAAAAAACGTTTTAATGCTGAGCAATGTAGAAAATATTAAAAAGAAACTGAAACTGATTCATCCTTAGTTCTGTCTCTTAGCCTTATGATGGAGAGAAAGGGGAAAACACAGTGAGGCTTTCAAGTATCTGTGACTTTAGCCAATATTTGTATAGTAGAATACTACCATTCTTGTGCAGTTTGTTTCCTGATTCAGTCTACCTCAAATAATTGACAGTAAAGTGCCTTAAAAGGAGCATCCAGAAGAAAATAAAAATAAAACTTTCCAACTAGTGAGCCCAAAACAAGAAAACCCTCTTGGGAGATTTGAATTCCCAAAATTAAAACTTTATTGGAGACACCATACTGGTACTGAAGAAACAAAACCAGCTCTGGTTTTCCCGTGCAAATGCTTATCTAGTTCAGGGGTCTGCAACCTTGAACACTCAAAGAGCCATTTGTACCCATTTCCCACAGGAAAGAAAACACCAAGAGCCACAAAATCTGGGTGGGCATGGTCAACTCGACGTCACTCACTCCCACTCAGTCACATGACCCCCTAGCCATGCCTACCCAGCCAGTCATTAGGGCAGAGAACCGGTTGTTAAAAAACACCGGGAGCCACAAAACCCTTTTGACATCTCTCTCTCCCTCTCCCCCCCTCTGTATTTCTCTCTGTGTCTCTCTATGTCTCTCTCCCCCTCTCTCCTTCTCTATCTCCTCCCTCTCTCCCCTCTCTCTCCCACTCTCTGTATCTCTCCCTCTCTGTGTCTCTTCTCTCTCCCCCCTCTCTGTATCTCTCTCTGTATCTCTCTCCCTATGTCTCTCTCTCTTCCCCCCTCTCCCCCTCTCTGTATCTCTCTCTCTCTGTGTCTCTCTATGTCTCTCTCTCCTTCTCTCTTCCCTCTCCCTCTCTATCTCCCCCCTCTCTATCACTCCATCTCTGTGTCTCCCTCTCTATGTATCTCTCTCTCTTCCCCTCTCTCCCTCTCTATCTCCTCCTCTGTCTCCCCTCTTTCTCTGTGTCTCTCTATCTCTCCCTCCCCGTCTCTTCCTCCTCTCTGATTCTGATATGAGGTGTCAGGCAGGCCATGAGGCACTCTCGTAGCGCCTTAGCAGCACAGTGAACTTTAGCGCACTTCACAATGGGAGAGATGGGGTCCCCTCCTCCTCCTGGAGCCCATTACGACCCGGAGCCATAATGCAACCCTGCCCCACTTGCCCTTAGCAACAGGATGCAGCTTACAGCTCCGAGCCCGAAGCATTGGGAGGTGAGGGCTGCCTTGAGAGCAAAGGTGGCACGAAGGCAAGTACAGGGCCGCTTTGCTCCTGCACTAAGGCTCCGGCAACCCTCCTCCTCCTCCTCTCATGATCCCCTGGCCAGCTGTGGCAGAGCCGGGAGGGCACACACGAGCAGGGAGATCTTCCTCAAGCCAGCGCCTGGGCTCAGCCAAAGTGCAGTAAAGATGCACAGGGCAGGCGGGTTGACCAGCTGATGAGCGTCTTTGGCAAGGACGCACTGGCTTTCTCCAAGCCTGATCCCCAGGGTGGGCGTGTGAGGTTCAGTGGGGCCAGCCCCCTTTCCTGCTGCCCTGAGCTTCTTAAAGCCGTAGCTGGGAACTGTGGGCTCATCCCCCTTTCCATCATCCCATCCTCCCGGATCCCATTCCCACCCTCCAGCCCTCATTTTAGTGAGTCCGGTGTTGGTTGTGGCTGGGTTGGGCCAGTGTCTCAGGGTGGAGAGCAGGTTGTGTATCTCCCCAAGCGACTGAGGCATGCTCAGCACCAATGGCTGCAAGAAGCTCCAGCAAGAAATGAGGCACCGGAGAATCTGCCCTGGCCGCTTCTCCATCCCCCACCGTCGTCCTTACCTTCTCAGGTGAGGAGTGACTGAGAGGGAAAGGCGAGGGGTGGGGCTAACCAGTGGTGGGTTCTGTTAAGTTGGGTGAATGAGGACGCAGCAAGCCAGAGTAGTGAGTGACAACAGCTCTTTATTGTATAGTGAAAATCCAGCAACTAACCCAGGGAGCCAGCTCCCTTTATATACCTTGCAGCTGTAGTGGTCAGCCAATCAGCTGAAGGTCAGTTAATTCGAACTTCCCGCCAAACAAACCTATTTACATAACACTCCTCCCCTCCCAGAAGTCACTTGGGGTGTTATTTACATACAAAGTCTCTCAGGTGACTAGGGCGTGTGCGAGTCCTAGTTGACCTGCGCAGTTCAGTCGGAGGGGCGACGTCGAGCAGGTCGGAGGGACTCTCTGTTTCTCCCTGCTCCGCCAATGAGGCCTCCAGGACTTCCTTGTGGGCGGCGACTTCTCCGGCAGCCTGGACTACCTCGATGGGGCGGCGCGGGATACCAGAATCCTCAGCTAAGTCCTCCGCTCTACCCGAGCTTGTAGTTTGTGTTTCTGGTTGGTAGTCATGGTCAGGGATTGGTTCGTCGAGTCTGTCGTTGGTGTCTGCGGTTACTCGTTTTCTCAGTTGGTCAATGTGTCTGCGCCAAACTCTCCTGTCCCCCATGTCTACCCTGTATGATTTGGGCCCCGTGATTTCTGTAATGGTCCCTGCCTCCCAGAGTGGGCCCTGTCCATAGTTTCTGGCGTGTACCGGCGTTCCTATGGTGAACTCTCTAAGCTTCCTCTACCCCCCCCTTGAAAGCTTCTGGGGAGTAATTGGGATTAAGCCTGTCTAGTACTCCTCGGAGTTTCCACCCCATTAATAACTCTGCCGGGCTTTGGCCTGTGGCTGTACAGGGTGTGGAGTGCTGTGCTATTAGGAATTTGTCTACCCTTCCTGCCAGTCTCCGGGGCTTAAGCGTGAAAGGGCCTCCTTTGCTGACCTCACAAATCTCTCAGCCTGACCGTTACTAGCCGGATGAAATGAGGCCGAAAGGACATGTCTGATCCCTAGCCCCGTTAAGTACCCCTCGAATTGTGTCGCGGTGAATTGTGGCCCGTTATCTGACACTAGGATGTCCGGTAACCCATGGGTGGCAAATAACTGTCTGAGTTCCCTGATGGTTGCGTCGGTGGTAGTGGCCTTCATTAGTTTAATTTCCAACCATTTGGAAAATGCATCTACAACGACCATGAAGGTCTGTCCGTGAAATGGGTCAGCAAAGTCAATGTGTATTCTAGACCAGGGTCCCTGGGGTCTTTCCCACTCCCTTATGGGTGCTGTTGGTGGATCTGATCTGGACTCTTGGCAGGGCTGGCATCTCCCCACCCACTCGGTAATGTCTGTATCCATGCTGGGACACCAGACGTAGCTCCTGGCTAGCCCCTTCATTCTTACAATCCCAGGGTGCCCCTCATGCAACAACGTTAGAACTTTTTCTCTTAGGCGCAAGGGAATAACAACCCGATCGCCCCATAGCAAACAACCCCCTTGCATTGTTAACTCATCCCGTTTTCCCACAAACTGTTTAAATTCCCCGCTCCCAATCTTTTCCGGCCACCCCCTCATGACCCAACTTGCGACTGTCCGGATCACGTGGTCTTTGGTTGAGGCCCTCGCAACCTCGGCTGATGTTATGGGCCCGGAGTCCAAAACGTCTATCAGCAAAATGGGGATGCCGGGTGTGGGGTCTTCTAGGCTGTCGGGTAGTGGGCATCGGCTGAGGGCATCTGCGTTGCCCATGTCCGCCCCTGGTCGGTGTATCAGGCGATAGGAGTATGCTGCGAGGAAAATGGCCCAGCGTGTCATCCTGGGTGATAGTGCTGCCGGTGTTGGCCGATCTCCCGTGAGGAGGCCCAGGAGCGGGCGATGATCGGTGATTAGGTCAAAGTCTCTCCCGAACAAGTACTCGTGGAATTTCTTTACTCCCGAAACGGCGGTGAGGGCTTCCTTGTCGAGCTGACTATAATTTCTCTAGCGCTTGACAGAGTTCTGGAGTAGTAGGCGATGGGTGCCTCTAGTCCATTCGGGAGTCTATGGCTCAGGATGGCTCCCACTCCGAACGGGGACACATCACATGTTGCCGAGGCGTTCGTCGAACACGTCCTGGAACTGCTGCATCAGGTCGTCTTTCAGGGTGCTTCGAATGTTCCTTACTCCGGTGAATCCCATGCCCAGGGCTCTAAACCAGTCCATGCCCAGGAGGCTTGGGAGGTTGTCGCTGACGATGGTGAGGGGTAGTTTCTCGGTAAACTCCCCGTACTGTACTTGGAACTCGCCTCTTCCTTCGACTGGTGTGCGGTTCCCTTGGTAGTCCTTCAATCTGCGTTGCTGTGGCTGGAGCTGTCACTTGTGTACACTGGGGATGGCTTTCTTCAGGTTCTCCCATGACATGATGGATATTGGCGATCCCGTGTCAATCTCCATCTGGCACTCCCGTCCCTCGATTTCGACCGTGGTGTAGGTCTTTTCTCCGGGCGAGGTGCAGGTCTGTGCGATGCGTATGGTGTAGGCCCCAGCGTCTTCAAATTTCGCGCCCTTTCGGCTGCCGCCATCTTTGTTGGGCCTCCGGTGTGGTGCTGGCTCAGATTGGAAGATTTGACCACGTGGTTTGTAGCTCTGGTGTGTCTTGGACCTGCAGACCCGAGCGATGTGGCCCCTTTTCTCGCAGGAACGGCAAATGGCATCCCTGAACTTACGGTTTTGTTGGAAATGGGGCCCTCCGCAGCTGGCGCATCCGTCTCTGGGCTCCCTCCGGGCTGTGCGGGACTGCTCGGTGCAGTAGACCTCCTCTTCAGACTCCCCCTCGCTCGCGGTGCTTACAGCCTCTCGGTGCACAGGCGCCGTCTTCTGCGTTGTTCTGGTTAAGTGGGAGCTTTTTAATTTCTCTGCAGCCTTTACTGATGATTCCTGCGCTCTTGCCTCGTCCAGGGCGATGTGTAGGGTCAGGTTTGACCTCGCGAGCAGTCTTCTCTGGAGCCGGCTGTCTCTCACTCCGCAAATTAGTTGCTCTAGGAGCATTTCATCCAGGTCTCGGTACTCACACTGGGTTGCGGCCTTACACAGGGCAGCGACGTACTCGCTGATCGATTCGCCCTCCTGCTGGAGCCATTGCCGGAAATCATACCGCTGGACGTATTTCGATGGCGTTGGTGCATAGTGGTCCTTCAGCAGGGTCTGTAGCGTCGACCAGGAAATGTTGTTGACCGAATTCAGCTCCGACAATGCTTCGGCTGTGTCGAAGACCCGTGGTCCGCAGTGGCTCAGGAACAGGGCTTTCTTTCGAATGTCCGGTAGCCCTTGCATGTCGTTTGCCACCATGAAGCACTCGAACCGGGACATGTAGGATCCCCACTTCTCCTCCTTGGGGTCAAAAGGCGCTGGCGGGGTGTAGGCAGACATCGCTTCGGGATTCTCCTGTGCTCCGCTCGCTCGCCTGGCTGGATTCAGGATGCGGTCTCCGGTCCCCTCTCTGAACGTGGCTTCAGCTCTTTTCTCTCGAGTGTGGCTTCAGCTCTCCTCTGCTTCTGGCCTCAAAATCCCACTTTCGTCGCCAATGTTAAGTTGGGTGAATGAGGACGCAGCAAGCCAGAGTAGTGAGTGACAACAGCTCTTTATTGTATAGTGAGAATCCAGCAACTAACCCAGGGAGCCAGCTCCCTTTATATACCTTGCAGCTGTAGTGGTCAGCCAATCAGCTGAAGGTCAGTTAATTCGAACTTCCCGCCAAACAAACCTATTTACATAACAGGTTCAGCAGGGAGCCACAGCAGAAGGCCCAAAGAGCTGCATGCAGCTCTGGAGCCGCAGGTTGCCAACACCCAGCCTAGTTAAACAATAGTTTCCCCTTCTTCCCATCCCTGGGTGATCACATTGTCCAATTATGAGGTGTCCTTTTGTTGTGGGAACAGTCCATCTCTTTCTCAAGCACCTGCAATGGTAACTTTGATGGCTTCCCTGCTCTCACGATCTCCACATACATTCGCCACATTCCATTTCCCCCTTCCCTCCCCCGCTTCATTGGCAAGTTGAAAAGCATTAAGGTTTGAAAGAAGCAAAGTGGTTCAATCTTGACATTCTGGCCCCCTGAAGGAAAAGAGCACCAGGAAAATATTAAACATAGATTAATTATTGTCATTTAGGTGGTCTTAGCTTTCACTAATCTTTTCAGTTGCTGAGGGTATTTTGTATGGAGCCTTTTTACTAACTTGTCTGTGCTAATATTGTGGGCACCTATCCACTCAGCATTAGCTAGGTATATCCCTTCCAGTGCACTAAGTATTGTAATTTCCCCTTAAAATACATTGAGTTCAGTATCTTCTTTATCTCATAGTGTTTTCCTCCCACCCACCCCACACACACACCAACACAGGAGGCGAAGGCATCTCCTCAACTGACCTTAACTTGAATCTTCGGAAGGGCTTCAATAAGCTACGGTGGAACACTGGGTGGACTCGTCTTTTAGGAAAATGTAATTCCACTGTAACTGGATTTATAATTTGAACAATTGGGAATGGATGTATGTACTTGAAACCCAATTTCTTACAAGGTTGGTTCAGCTTCAAGTATTTAGTACCTGTTTCTCCCAAAATAAGACATCCCCTGATAAGAAGCCCATTCAGGCTTTTGAGCGCATGGCAATAAGACCAAGCACTTATTTCAGGATTCAAAAAAATACAAGACAGGGTCTTATTTTTGAGGAAACATGGTAGACAGGGATACTTTCTCCCCAATCCTGAACCCCTTCTGGTTTGCTCTCTTCCAATCTGCCTGTTTCTTTCGTAATCCACTGGTTTTATTCAGGGCTTTCTGCACATTTCCCCAAGCAGCTTTCAAGGTATCCATCCATTCAGCTATGGGGGATTCCCTCGAAAATTCTGGCTATGATACAAACTCAAATCTTGTGGTTATTTTAAAAGGGGTGAATCCAGTGCTACTATGCACCAAATTATTATAAGAACTTCTGGGAAAGGTAGGAGCTCTGCCCAGTTGGTTTACTGATAGTTTACATAGCAATTTAGGTATTACTCCACTATTGTATTCGTTCATTCTGCCATTGATCGGATGGAACCCCGAACTAAGTCCCTGAGCTGACTCTATTTGCTTTTAGGAACTCCTGCCAGAACTTTGCTGTAAACTGCATCTCCTGTCTGAAATTATACACCTTGGGACTCCATGCAGCTGGTAGATGTGTTGCACGAACATTTTGACCAGACTCTGGGCTGAGGGAAGTTTCAAACAGACAATGAAGTGTGCTTGTTTTGAAAACAAGTCAACCACAGTCCAAATTACGATGCTCCCATTACTCTCCGGCAATTCCACTAAATGAAATCAATGGTGATTTCCTCCCATGGTCTGCTGGGGTTGCCACCAGCTGTAGCAACCCAGGAGTCTTCCCTGGCAATCGCTTCACGGATGCACACACCAGGCAGCTGGTTACGAAGTTTTCCATGTCTTTCTTCATCATAAGTCACCAGAACTGTCTTTTTGCCAAGCAAAGGGTCTTTACAAACCTGAAGTGACCAGCCGGCTTTACTTCGTGGCTTCTTTGTAGGATCTGGGTCCTCTGGCTGGCTGGAACATACAGTTTATCTCCTTTCCACGCCAGGTCCTCCCTCATCGTCAGTGTTGCAGAAAAACAAGCCATACTTCAAAAAAAATTGAAGCCATACTTCAAATTTTTCATATTCTCGACATAATATTGACTTGGTTTGTTATGAATCCCTTTCCAACAAATTACCCACAAGAAGACTTGTCTCTTGTCAATCTATTATTCCACTGTACTGCATGTATTTTATTGTATTAAAAATCTTGCCAAATTTCCAGCAAATTGGATAATTCTTAAAAGACTTGGATAATTTCAAAGTTGCCAGCAGTACCGACACTGATGTCTCATTAACTTCAGAAACCCTGGACTTAACAAATAAAGTAGAAATTATCCTGACTCAGATACAGATTATAACAAATGATAATTCTAGCTTATTATACCAACAAGATTATTGCTGCAGGCAGTGGAACAAAGACTTTTGGAGACACTCCTCTTTGTTAGAAAAAGATCACTGCACATCCCTACCTCTCTAGGCTCCTATATAAATTATTGATACAAGACATTGCAGAATGATGCTCATCTCAGCACCAATCTTTAGCATGCATTTCATGGTCTTGAGGATGCTTTGTTTCTTAAATTTATTAATAATTATGATTTGCTGTTTTTACAAGGGACTTGGCTGCCTGAAGCTCTTTCTCTTAATGGTTTTGTGGCATTTTCATTAAGAGTGCTCCTGGATTCTGGGAAAGGCAGGCTCCCAGGTAGCTTAAGAATCTCCAACCAGGCACCAAGGGAGATGAGGGAGGGGGATTTACAGAACTCTTGGCTTGCAATAGTAACAGAAATGGAAAGGATCTTGAGGTCATCAGCAAATTCACGGTGCTGAATTTACTTACCTTTGCTACTGGTTCACAAATGTGAGCGTGTATGCACGCTCGCTACGCTCACACGTGCCTCCTCCACGCATGCACAGAGCCTTCTGCGCATGCACAGTGGGTCAAAAACGGGATGTGATGACCTCCAGGCGGATGGGCGGAACCTCCCATCGCTGGCGCTACCAGTTCACCCAAGCCGGATAGAACCGTCTCAGTTTCACCACTGCATGCACCCCACACTGGCTTATCTGAGGGCCCTTCAGCCAGGCCACCCATGCCAAACCCATACCCCAACCACACCAGGGCAGCCACATCCCTTCACTAACCTGCTTTCCAGCTCCGTATTACTCCACTGCATGCAGGGCAACAAAAGTAGTTTGTGGGACTATGGTAAAAAAAAAAGTTCAATCAGATCATCCAACTTCTCACACACAAAAAAAGATCTCGCGAAGTTGGAAGGTCTGATTGAAATTTTAGCCTGCTGGAAAGCAGGTTAGTGAAGGGATGTGGCTGCCCTGCGGTGGGGTGGAGTTAGGGTTTGGCATGAATGGCCTGGCTGAAAGGCCGTCAGGTAAACCATCATGGGTCTTGTGGCCCATCAGTGGCCTGTGCAGTTAGTAGCTGATTCCGACAGAGAGGAGGCTGGTATGGTGCTGCGCCAGCAGCCTGTGCAGCTGGCGCTCGAGTCAGACAATGAGGAGGCTGGAGAAGATGTGGTGCCAGAGGTGGGGATTCAGCCACGGCTTTCAGAACCTCCAGAAGCTCCCATAAGTGAAGAGGAAGAAGAGGAGGAGCCTCTTCTCGATGCACGAGCGTGCACAGCTGTTAAAAGGCAGGAGTGGCTCTTCAGGAGGAGGTCTCAAGAGTAAGGCTTGGCGCTAATTGGCCACTCCCCTAGCCTATTTAAGGAAGGACGACGACTGATGCAATTTGCAGGAAACAACTTCGTTCATATTCCTTCGCATCTTGATTCCAGAAACGTTTGATTCGGCTCTTGTTTATCTCTTGTCAGTTTTCCTGCAAATTGCTTCTGGGCATTCTGCCAACCACAGTAAGATTATGCTTATCTGAAATACTGTGCCTCAGAATTGAGTTATTATTCTTTGAATTCTTGTTAGCTGTTAATGAAGTTAAATTAACAGCCTTGTTCAGGAAAGATGGATTTAAACTATACTTTGTTCGAACAACTACTAAGAAAGTTCATTAGTAGTCCTTAATTAGTAAACTAAGGTTTGTATGGACTTTGTGTGTGCTGCGTTCTTTGGGATCCGTAGCTGGGGCAGAACAGCGGGACGCATGGAGCAGCTCAGCACCCCCCCCACCTCACTTCGTCCCCCTGCCTCACTTCGTTCTTCTTTCTTCTTTGTTCTTCGTGACTTCTCCTTGCTCGTTGCTATAACAGAGCAGGAGGCTAAGCGACGCACCAGTGTGGCAGCCACAAAGCGAGGCTTTGGTGGGGTGGAGGCCAAAGCGAGGGGGGGTGTTGCTGCCCCACACTGGTTTACCTGAGCGACCTGCAGCCAGGCCATCAACATCCTGACAACTGCTTCATCTTGCGGCTGCAAGCAAGAAGAAGCGGGCCAGCAGCCACATGGGGTCTTGGATGGGGTTTGTGGAGCTGACACCACAAGGCCAGACAGTTGTCAGGACGTTGATGGCCTGGCTGCAGGGCTCTCAGGTAAGCCAGTGCAGGGTGCATGGGGCAGCTCCGCACCCCCTGCCTCATTTCATCCTCCACCTTCCCACCCCCGCCCTAGCTTGATTTTTATGGCCCACCTCGAGAAGCAGATGGTAGGTGGGGCTTAACTAGGCCTTATTTTGGGGTAGGGCTTACTTTAGGCACAAGCATGAAAATTGAGCCAGGGCTTGTTTTCAGGGTAGATTGTATTTTCGTGGAAACAAATGTATTTGATTCTGATTTGCATATGTTATGTGAACCCGGTCTCATGACTTGTAAATTATGGTTTGTAGCTGAATACAGACATGAACAAATCCAGCCATGTCTTGTTTGTTGAATAAGCAATAGTTAAACACACTTATTGTAATGTGTTAACTCAGTCTGGGTATGGATTCAGCTGGGACTGTTTGTAAGAATAGATGTATGGATGAGAGCTTATGTGGGAACGTATGCTTATAGATGTGCTCTTAACAACTAAAGCATTCTTGCCCTCCCTCCCTTCCTAAAATCTGCCAGTTTTAGGTTAGAGGAAACTATTAATCCCTGGCATTGTTCTGCTGGAGGAGAGTTATTTATTGGCTAGAAGCCTTACATAGACAGGGATTTTCTATTGGCTTGTTCTGATAACTTGTCAGGAAATTGGAAAATACACTGGCCTCAGAACTGGGTAAATACATAGTTCAGTTCTCTCCTGATCTAACCTTGTTCAGCAGATATTGAAATATAATGACAGCAATTCCAAGGAGGAAAAAATGGCAGCCTACAGAGGAAACATGTTTGACTGTATAAGAAATATATTAAACAACAACCCTGTCAGGTGGGATGGGCTGAAAGAGAGGGCTCAGTTCAGATTAAGTCTTAATTTCATAGTCAGAAAGGACTCCCAAATGTTCAATTTATTTGTTTAATCTCTGTATGGAAGACTCAGGTTTGTCAGTAAATATTAACATATCTTTTACAATTAAGGCTACCTCCATCCTTCTTTCCCCCATTTATCAAATAATAGTTTTTTCTGTTTCCAACTTCAAAGTAGCTGTACGCCAGGGGTGAAATGCTCCTGGTTTGGATCGGATTGCCCAAATTGGTAGTGATGGCAGCGGGTGGTTCAGAGAACCGGTAGCAAAAATCCCTGCCCCCTCCCCCACATGCCCAGCTTTTTAAAAGTAAATTAAAAAGCATCTGATGATTGCGCGGCTCAGCTGGGATCGTCACAGCCTTTTAAAAGCATTTTTTCTACAACCTCTTCGGTTGAAGAGGTTGGAGAAAAAATGCTTTTAAAAGGCTGTGACGATCCCAGCTGAGTTGCCTGATCGTCAAGAGGCTTCTTTTCTTTTAAAAGCAAAAAAAAATGCTTTTAAAAGAAAACAAGAGCCTCTGACGATCAGGCAACTCAGCTGGGATCATCAAAGCCTTTTAAAAGCATATTTTTTCAGCCGAAGAGGTTTTAGAAAAAATGCTTTTAAAAGTTAAAAAAAAAAGTTGGCCACACTCACCCAGTCACATTACCCCCACCACCACCAAGCCACGCCCACAGAACCGGTAGTAACAAATGTTACATTTTACCACTGTTGTACGCTATTATTGATTTTCAACTACTATGCTTTGAAGGAGTCCCAAGAGCCACAAAAGATGCTTGGGGGGTGCTCAAGAGTTTTTGATTGATAACACTAGCTGCTAGCTTCTATATTTTGCCTCACAACAGTAGTTCATGCAGTCATCACTACCTGTGTGATCTATTGGGGTTGCCTGTAAAACCACTCAAAACGCTCTTGGTGTAGAATATGATAACCCAGTTCTTGGTGGGTTTGACATAAAAGAGCACCTAACACTTGTGCTGTGAGCTGGAATAGATTGCCAATATGTTTCCAGGCATACTGAAATTCCAACAGCTGGTTTTGAACTATCAAGCCCTGCACAGCTTGGCCCCAGGACAGGACCACCCTTTCCAACCAGAATCAATTTACTTGGCATGTTCATCAAGGGAGAAAGTCTTGGTTGTTCATAATTTCTGTGAAGTCAGGGCAGTAGTGCTGTTAGAACCTTGCTTTTATGGCATGCCCCCTCCCCCCCCAATTAGATTGCCTTCTCTTATAATAGCATTCCAGAAGAAAGCCAAAACAGAGTTCTTCCTGACCTGTGTTGGCTGTGGTGGTGGTGGTTTGGATATATTTCTTGTCTATTATAAAACCTTGGTCAATTTATAATTGTCCATTTATCATGAGTTGTGATAGTATTTAGTACATTTATTTTAAATTCAGCCATAAACATTTTATTTTTGATGTTATTATTGTGAAAATTTTAATTGTTTTGGATTGTGGGCCAGAGGGAGGGGTCCCTCTGGTAGAAATGTGCCCACCAGGCTGCCACGCATTCCATCAACCGAGGCCTCAGGGGAGGCGAGGGGGAGTAGCGGTTATTATTAGAGAAGGCCTTAGGGCGAGGGAGACCACTGTTCCTCAGACGGCCGGTTGTGAGTCCCTCCTTGTGAAGTGGGGTCATGGGGTTCAGATGGGCTTGTTGATCACGTACCTGGCTCCCTGCCATGTGGCTACAGCCCTGCCCGAGCTGCTCAATGTTATCGCCGTGGTGGCAGTTGATACCCACAGTCTTATGGTCATGGGGGATTTTAACCTGCCGTCCGCGGGTGAGGCATCTGACGTGGCTCGGAAGTTCATGGCTTCCATGACGGCCATGGACCTGACCCAGCTAATTCATGGCCCTACGCACAGTGGGGGAAACACACTGGACCTGGTTTTTGTCTCTGGACAGTGGTTGAGTGATCTTGAGATAGGGGACATAGTCATTGAGCCCTTGTCATGGTCGGATCACTCTCTCCTTCGCCTTGACCTTCGAACCGCGGTACCTCGCCGCAGGGAGGCGGAACCGGTAAGATGGTACCGCCCCAGGTGCCTGATGGAACCTGATAGGTTCCAGATGGAGCTTGGGCCAATCCCCGAGGATCTTGCACACGCCTCGACTGGAGACCTAGTGGCCGCCTGGGATAGGGCGGCTGCTGGAGCTCTGGATCGAGTCGTGCCTTTGCGGCCTCTGACCCGGTGCCGATCTCACCTGGCTCCTTGGTTTACCGAGGAGCTGAGGGAGATGAAGCGCCGGAAAAGACGCCTAGAGAGCACTTGGAGAGCTAGTCTTTCTGAATCGGACTGGACACTGGTAAGATCTCATATTAAGAATTACCTAGTGGCGATAAAAGCAGCAAAATGTACCCATTTTGCTGCTCTTATTGCATCATCAGATAATCGCCTGGCCGCCCTGTTTAGGGTGACCCGCTCCCTGCTCCACCAGGAAGCGCGGGAAGACCCCTTGGAGGGAAGAGCCGAGGATTTTGTTCAATATCTGCATGACAAAATCACTCAGATTCGGGAAGGTCTGGACTCCGACTGGGTAGGTCCAGTGAGGGTGACGGAGGCAGGTCTTGAGAATGTTACCTGGGACGAGTTTGATCTTGTGACCCCAGATGACGTGGACAGGATTCTGGGTAGAATTGAACGCGACCACATGTTTGTTGGACCCATGTCCCTCCTGGTTAGTACTGGCTTCCCAGGAGGTGATGCGAGGCTGGCTCCAGGGGATTATAAATGCTTCATTGGGTGAGGGTGCCTTCCCGGGCACCTTGAGAGGCGGTGGTGAGGCCTCTTCTCAAGAAGCCTTCCCTGGACCCAGCAGTATTGGCTAATTATCGTCCAGTCTCCAACCTTTGCTTTGTCGTGAAGGTTGTTGAGAGTGTGGTTGCGTGAGAGCTCCCCCAGTACCTGGATGAAACGTCGTATCTAGATCCATTCCAGTCGGGTTTCAGGCCTGGGTACAGCACAGAAACGGCATTGGTCGCGTTGATGGATGATCTCTGGAGGGCTCGGGACAGGGGTTGCTCCTCTGTCTTGGTCCTGTTAGATCTCTCAGCGGCTTTTGATACCATCAAAGGTAGCAGCAGCATGGTATCATGCTGCACCGTTTGGAAGAGTTAGGGGTGGGAGGCGCCGTACTACGGTGGTTCTCCTCCTTTCTCTCCGACCGGTCGCAGTCTGTGTTGATAGGGGGGCAGAGGTCGACCCCGAGGCCTCTCATATGTGGGGTGCCGCAGGGATCGGTCCTCTCGCCCCTTTTGTTCAACATTTATGTAAAGCCACTGGGCGAGATCATCCGTGGTTTCGGGGTGTAGTACCATCAGTACACTGACGACACCCAGCTATACATCTCCACCCTGGACCACCCCAACAATGCCCTTGAAGTGATGTCCCGATGCCTGGAGGCTGTACGGATCTGGATGGGGAGGAAAAGGCTCAGGCTCAACCCATCCAAGACCGAGTGGCTGTGGTTTCCGACGTCCCGATATAGTCAGTTGGTGCCATCACTGACTATTGGGGGTGAATCGCTGGCCCCCACGGAGAGGGCTCACAACTTGGGCGTCCTCCTGGATTCACAGATGTCTTTAGAAGAGCATTTGACGGCCGTGACCAGGAGGATTTTTCATCAGGTCCGTCTGATCCGCCAGTTGCATCCCTTTCTAGATCGGGACTCCCTACACACAGTCACTCATGCCCTCGTCACCTCTCGTCTGGACTATTGTAACGCTCTCTACATGGGGCTCCCCTTGAGGTGCACTCGGAGGCTCCAACTGGCGTAGAGTGCGGCCGCGTGGGTGGTTATGGGAGCAACGTGGAGCTCCCATGTAACACCTCTCCTGCGCGAGCTGCACTGGCTCCCGGTGGTCTTCCGAGTGCACTTCAAGGTTTTGGTTATCACCTTTAAAGCGTTCCATGGCTTAGGACCTGGTTATCTACGGGACTGCCTGCTACCACCAATAGCCTCCCACCGGCCAGTACGCTCCCATAGAGAGGGGCTCCTCCGGGTGCCGTCGGCCAAACAATGTCCACTGGCGGCCCCTAGGGGGAGAGCCTTCTCTGTGGGAGCATCTACGATCTGGAACGAGCTCCCCCCGAAGATACGGAGGATCCCGGATTTGCACACCTTCCATCGCGCGCTTAAAACTTTTTTATTTCATCTAGCTGGCCTGGCCTAAATCTTCTCCCCTTTTAAATATAAATTTTAAATATAAATTTTAATCTGTTTAAATTATGGAGTATTTTAAATTCAGCCAAATTATTTAATTTGTTTTTAATCTATTTTAAATTTTTGTATTTCTGTGTTTTATCTTCTGGCTGTTCACCGCCCTGAGTTCTTTGGGAGAAGGGCGGTATAGAAATTTAATAAAATAAATAAATAAATAAATAAAATTGTAGTAAAGTGTCCTTGATAGAGTCAGTATATCTAAATATAATAATAAACAGTTACATCCTCCATTTTTAGATTATTTGAAAGTTTCAGTATCAGCGGTTTTCTTATTCACTGGTGATTTCCTTTTATTTTCTAGGAACTTATCTTTCAAAACATTGTTCTGGGCCAGATAAGGCACCTACATGCTCTGTGTGTCCCGAAGGTACATATATGCCCACAGAAAATTATTCACAAAAGTGTTTTGCGTGCCAACCTTGCCGCACAAGTAAGTTTAATTTTGTATATGGTTAGATTAAAAATGAGCACTAATGAACAAAGTAAGCATTAGAACTTTGTGTATTTATTTGTGTACGTTTAGCTGTTGGTGTGTGTATATTTTTATTATTATTAATGTTATTCACTAGGTTTACTATGTTTTATTATAATATCTGCATCCTTATGTTCTGTTCTGGATACAGAGTCCTGTACAATAAAACCAAATTATAAATTACATTTATACATCAGGAAAGAGAGGGGAAGGGGGAGGTTAAGGGCAGGGCTAAAGCTGGATTAAAATGACGGATAAAGATAAAGTGGTCAGGAATCATGTTTAACAACAGTCTGCTAAAAATGTTGTCAGTGTGCGCTCATTGGCACAGATTTTTGGAGGAGGAACCATTATATGGAGTTTTATGGAGTTTTTTTATAAATTCAAATACGTTTTTATATTATTTATTTTATTAGATTTTATTCCACTTTTATTATTTTTAAAAATAATTCAAGGCAGTGAGCACGCATAATATTCCTTCCTCCTTCTATTTTTCTCACAACAACAACCCTGTGAGGTAGGTTGGACTGAAAGAGAGTGACTGGCCAAGGTCACCCATCCATTTTTCATGTCTTAAGGTGGGATTAGAACTCATTCTGTTGGTTTCTAGGCCAACACTTTAATCACTACACCAAACTGGCTTGTAAATTTATATTTTTAATGATATGAAATGTAAGCATTAGAACTGTTTTACAAATTAAGCATTGTATACAAAAATAAAAGCCCTCCAGTTTGGTTTGATGTTCAGACTATTCTGCTATCATAAACAGCAGTATGATCTCAATAGAAATACTCAGCTTTTCCTCACTCTTCCCAGGCTTTCAGCAAATAATAAAGTTCCATTGTACGAAGTGGGAAAACACTTTGTGTGGTTGTGACAGTAATAAATATAAGACTACCAGAAATGCGGAATTCTTCTGCAAGAATTGCAGCGACTGTCATAATGGAAAAATCAGAAAAGACTGTAAGCATAAACTCAAAAAATCAATATACCAATTTAAACCTGACTCCATCTTCATTCATGTTATCTATACTATTACAGTATGTTTTTATTCAGTGTATGTATTTGCTTGTTGTCAGAGCTGATCTTTTCCCATTTCCTTCTTATTTTTATCTGTGATCCAACTTTTACCACTTGACATGCATTGTATGGTACTACGTACTGAATTAAAAACAACATTTATCAGAGAAAGTTTTATAGAAAAAGAGATAACTTCAAAGTATGTGTAATTAGTAAGGAATGAGGGTAGAGCTATACAGAAACAAAAACAAAGCCTCTGGAAGTTCTCATGTAGCATCTGTCTGCAACCCTTTAAATCAAAGGAATCTTTTTCTGGGATCATACTGCAGCTGTGAAATTCCGGGAGAAGATGCAGCTGATTTAAAGCATTGGAGAACTCAAGTCTTGAGGACTCCTTTATTTTCTTGGTAACAATACTACTACTACCGTCATCTTCAGGGATGCTTTTTGGCTTTGCAGTGATGAAATTCTTTGGTAGTCTTCCATCCTAGCCTGGATAACTAATTTTTGAGTCCAAACTATGAAAGCCAAATGCTATCATTAGCTGCAGAAAAGAAGTATTCGTTTTTTCTTTCTGTTATTTTGAATATATGTGAGGAAGACCCCTTCCCTTTTTATAATTTTTAGTACAATATCAGTTCATACTAAATTTCAGCATTCTTATATTTTCTAATTTCAGACCTTCTGTGCTTCATTATTTCTCAATGCCATTCTCATATCATTGTTAATCTTTTCCTCTGGTTTTGTCCCCATCTCATAATTAATTCTAAACTGTTTCTTCAAGTTGTCTGTCTTTTCTTTTTTTAAAAAATTTATTTATTTAAAACAGTACATCAAACAAAAAAGAAATAGTCAAACAAACGATCGCGACAGAAACTTTACATGATATTTACACTTTCTACGGTATGTAGGCTTCAGTCAAATTTAACAAATATTAAGCATAGTCCTGGTTATACTTGACTTTTTGGGTGTCTGTTGTTCAACCAAACATACCATTTGTCCCAACATTGGAAATATACGGAGTCCTTTTGATCTCGCAATGCTTTAGTCAGTCTGTCGGCTTCCGCATAATCCAAAATTTTCTCCAAAATCAAATCTTCAGCTGGCAGGTCTTTCCCCTTCCAATGTTGGGCAAAACATATTCTTGCTGACGTGGTGATAAATACACACAGACACCATATATTTGTGCCTATATTATCTGGCCTAATGTTCAGTAGATAGTACTCTGGTTTCAGAATTAGGTTATAACCTGTGATTTCCATAATCCATGCCTGTATGGTTTTCCAGAATTCCCTCGTCCTGGAACAGGTCCACCACATGTGGAAATAGGTGCCGATCTCCCCACACTTCCAACAGTTTGATGAGAGATTTGAATACATTTTAGAAAGACGGGCAGATGGAAGGTGCCATCTATACAGCATCTTGTACACATTTTCTTTATATGATGTTGCCCACAGGAGTTTCATATGTTTGAGCCAGATTTCTTCCCATTTGGTCAAATCAATTGGATAGCCAATATTTCTCCCCCAGGCAATCATAGAGTCTTTAACTATTTCATCCCCTAACCAATAGTCTATTAGAAGTTTATATATCCTTGATAACATTTTATCCTCTTTTCCTAGAATGATATTGTCCAGATCATGCTGATTCAAATTAATACCAATTTGTTCCCTATCTTTTTTAAATTTCGAGCAAATTTGGGCATAAGCCCACCAATCCAGTTGTCTTCCCTGCAACTCCAACTCATTTCTTGTTTTCAGACTACCATGGGGGTCCAAAAGTTCCCGGTAAGAGAGGTGATTTTTTTTTCTTATATAGAGGCCTATACGTTATAGCTTCGAGTGGGACCAGCCAGGAGGGGACTGAAAAGTAAAATTTACCCTTAATTTTCCTCCACGACTCAATTAGAATATTCCTCACATAATGTCCTGCAAGGCACCTGTGCTTTGGGATTTTATTTTGCCAAAGAAAATAATGCCATCCTTGATGTAAACCCTCACCTTCCAAAATCAACAACCTCCTTCTTCTCAGCAATATCCAATCCCTGATCTAGACTAAATTTGCGGCCTGATAGTAGTATTCCCATTTTGGAACACCAAATCCTCCTTTCTTTAAGTTCTTGAAGCATTTTAAGTTTAATTCTGGGTTTTTTATTTTGCCAAATGAATTTAAGGACATAGGAATTTAATTTTTTAAAAAATTGTTATCCAGTCTAACTGGTGCTGTGTAGAATAGAATATATCCATTTCGGAAGTATATAAGTTTTTATAATTGCTATTCTACCTAGTAGGGATATCTGCATGCTCTTCCACTTCTCTAAATCCTGACCTATTCTCTTGAGAAGGTTCAGATAGTTGTCTTCTTTGATCGTGGAGCATTTGGCTGATATAACAATGCCTAGATATTTTAGTTTGTTTACAATTTGGAATCCCAAATTCACTTCTAATTCTTTCCCTTGCTTTACTGTTAAATTTTTGGCAATAATTTTAGTTTTTTCCCTATTGACTTTTAATCCCGCCACCTTACCATATTTTTCTATTTCCTGGGTCAGACACGGTCCCGATATCAACGGATCTTCTAATATAAATACTATGTCATCAGCGTAAGCCTGCACCTTATATTGTTGATTTTGGATATAAAGACCTTTTATCCCCATATTACGTCTAATTTCCCTCAATAAGGGTTCTAATGACAGAATAAATAGCAACGGGGAAAGCGGACACCCTTGTCTAGTTCCTTTCTCAATATCAATTTGACCGGATACATCACCATTAATTGAAATTTTAGCAGTCTGCTTCGAATAAATTGCACAGATTGCCCGAATAAATCTTTCTCCAAATTGCATATGTTGCAGTAAACCTATTAAAAAACTCCAGTTCACATGATCAAAGGCCTTATGTGCATCCATGAATACCAGGGCCAATTGTTTATCAGTATGGGTTTCGTAATATTCCAAAACATTCATGACTATTCTTACGTTATCTCTAATCTGTCTGCCTGGTAAGAAACCATTTTGGTCTTCATGTATAAATTGGTTAAGAAACCCTTTGAGTCTCTCTGCTAAAACCGCTGCAAATAATTTATAATCCGCGTTAAGAAGCGAAATGGGCCTATAATTCTGAATCTGAGATAGGTCGCTATCGTCCTTTGGCAAAAGAGTTATTAGTGCTTCTGTCCATGATTTCGGGGTCTGTCCCTTCCGAATTACCCCATTAAATAGTTCAGTCATATGCGTACCTAATATTTCCCAAAGTGCTTTGTAATATTCAATCGGTAGGCCATCTGTACCGGGAGTTTTCCCTGTCTTTTGTTTTCCCATGACCCTTTCAATTTCCCCCTCCATAATTTCTTCATCCAATACTTCCCTAGATAAGCCTGGTATTTTGGGTATGTCTGATTCCTCTAAGTATTGTCTGTCTTTTAAAACATCTTCTAGCCAGTCCCTGTATAGTACCCATCACCTTACTTCAAACTTCTTTCCTCCAGAAAACAAAGAGCATGATCCCATAAATCAAAGCTATCATGATACCTATTATTATATTTTAATAGAAATATTAATATTTCTTCCACTTAACCACATGCTCCTGCTATTTTCTCCATGAAAACTATTTCCAATTTTCTTTGGAAGTTACTACTTCCCAATCTAGCCTACACCTTGTTTCTTGGTTCATGTCATGTAAATGTTAATCAGAACTGTCTGTTTAACTTTTTGGGACCATGTCAGGTTGAGTATTTATTTGGATTTTAAAGGCCCCATCCAGTGGTGAAATCCAAAATTTGTTACTATCGGTTCTGTGAGCGTGGCTTGGTGGTGGTGTTGGGTAATGTGACTGGGTGGGCGTGGCCAATTTTTTTTTTTAACTTTTAAAACCATTTTTACATGTAAAACCATGTAAAAATGCTTTCAAAAGCCTCTGACGATCCCAGCTGAGTTGCCTGATCGGCAGGCAACTCAGCTGGGATCATCAGAGCCATTTAAAAGGAAAAAAAAAGGCTCTAATGATTGCGCAGCTCAGCTGGGCATGGGGGGCGGGGGCAGGGATTTTTCTATCGGTTCTCCAAACTACCTACTCGCCCGAGCCAGTCCGAACCGGGAGCATTTCACCCCGGCCCCATTTTATTATCACCTAATAATTATTTGCTTTTTCTACTATATTCTAGGCACGCCTGATAGTGATACAATATGCGAATGTCACAGAGGATTTTTTCTTAAGGAAGATCAGAACAAATGTCTTCCCTGCAGCAGGTGGGGAAATGTTATTTATCTTGTAATACCTGTGGGAGTAACTCCTGGGTTAGATGTAACTGTAGGTCTTGTCTCTGCACTCTCAGCTGATTCATCCTCCTGCTTCCACGCTCATTTCCAGTGGGTCTTGACTTATCATTGTGCTTCCAAGATGATCTCTGCTCTAATCCTTTGTACAGTGGAATGGATGTGTCATCATGTGCTTACCAGTTAACAGAATAACAGAGTTGGAAAGTAGACTTTGAGGTCTTCTAGTCCAATTCTCTGCTCAAGTAGGAGTATCTATACCAGACGTGTCAAACACGCAGTCCATGGGCCAGATCTGGCCCACGATAGGCCCAGAGTTATCCTGCAGGGCCGTCTCAGACACAGTGTGGGACCAGCCTGGGCCACCCAACCACACCCACCCAGTTGGCCGTGATGACCAGGCTGCGCCCACCCTAGCCCCAAGGGCAAAATCCTGATATGGCCCACAATGGGATTGAGTTTGACACCCCTGCCCTATACCATTTCAGACAAGTGGTTGTCCAGTCTCTTCTGAAAAATCTCCAGAGTAGTGGTGCTAAAAATAGTTGGAGGGCTTCATGCTTCTCTGTTTTTCATCCTAATCTGTTGTTAAATTGTGAAAATGCACATTATGGAATTACTGAGTTCCAGTTTTGAATTTCCCTCCTCTGTACCGCCCAGCTGTTTCAGTTTACACTATTTACATTGTTTTATTTTACCAGGTCGGCTGTAATTTAAATTTGCCAATCCCAAAATAGGGGCAAAAGTGTGACAGAAAAGAGCCATGTATATCTTTTTGCATGCAAACAAATGTGAGACAGACACAGAGGAGTCTGAAGCCTTGACTCTACTGTTGCCAATTGCCATACACATGCCTATCCTTCCTGTTAAAAGAGGGGTTACATTTCTATAGCATAATCACTTGCAACTAGTGGGTTTTATTCTGGGTCTAGCTACACATAATGAAGGAAATATGGGTTCCTAATTCTAAATGCAAACCTGGAGAGCAATACTTGCTGATTGGGATTAGCAGTTCTGACTAGAATTCTTAGCACTTCTTAGCTCTCACACACAATCTCACACACAAATGACTCCTTACTCTTATTTTAATCTTTTTTTTCATCTGACATTTCTTTAATGGGACTCAAGCCCAAATCTTGTGGGACTGGAGAAGAATTAATTCTCTTTTGCTCTTGCTTTCAGAAACATGCGCTTGCCAAGATTATGTACATTTCCACTCTCTTTTGACATTTTAAGGGTCAATTGAGTGGTTTAATTTGAGTAATTTAATTCTCCCTATTTTCTAATTCTGGGTATAGATTCAAAGGATAGTAAAATAAGAAATGCTGTTAAATGTTATCAGTAAGTACAGAAATTTCTGATTTCATCTTCTAGCTGCGATAAGGAAGATTGCAAGGAACGCTGTGGAACAGAAATGGTTAAAAGTCCATCAAATTCCACAGGTGAGATTTGAAATAAATTATTTAATATTTTAACTTGATTACCATCATTTTCTTTGTATCACATTTTCATCTTTGCTCTAATATTCTGTTTTTTCATTAACATTTATTTTTGTATCTTTTCAAATCAACAACATCCAACATGGTTTTTTTTTCATTTAGAAGTCATATCTGTCCTCAGTTTCCTGACTATCATCCTCGCAGTTGGTTTTCTTGCGTTAACATTCAAAGCCATCAAGAAATATTTTCCAGAAAGACTGAACTTCTCCTCCTGTAGTAAGTATCATTAATTGCCTGTTAGGTGCAAAGTGACTGATTTCATTAAATAATTACAGATCTAAAGCAATGAATCAGAATTGGACACATTGAAAGGCTATCAACACAACTTCTTTTTTCATATTTGTCCCATTAATTTAAGATTGCAAAGACTCTGGGTTTTTGAATGAGAAATTGCAATATGTAGTGTCATCAGATACATATTTCTATTGAACTTTAACAGGTGATTCAGACTCCAGGGAGGTAAATAAAAATATAGCTACCTGGCTAGATTCTTGTGGTATTGATGAATATATGCAAGAAAGTGAAGGTTTAATCATGAATGAAAAGGCTATTTCATAAAGTATGGGTTTTTATCTTATAGATTGTTATGGTTGCTTATGAAAGTAATAATCTGTATTTATTTAAGTACTGAAGGCACACGCTACTTCAGTCACTGAATTCTAAGTGGCTTATATGTTAAAAATAATCATGGAAATTGGGAATAGTAACAAGAGAGCATACACAAACTGCAATGAGATTTACTATATATGCTAAAATGTTTGAGAAGGTATTTGGCAGAATTCTGATTGTCACTTCACAGTTGGAAACCAAGTATTAAGACCATTTTTTAACTTTTCAGTACATTATTAATATTTCAAAATTTATATGTTATCGGATTTAGAGAAAGAATATGTAATTGTGCATTGTTGTGAGAGTTGATAGGAGTGACAGTTATCAAAAGAGTGAGCAGATGAGGATTGTCCATCTTTTATAAAGGACACATCCAGCCCTCTATTAAGGAAATGTGGGAGAAAATGGACAACAGATGTATTGCCCTAAATTACTTTTATGGAAGGATTTGCCTTTGGAAGTACAGCCCTAATAAATATTATTACCCAAATCCCTTGAATTAACTGTTTCAAGTCTAGACTGTAAGGAGGAAAGTGACAATACATATGGCCCTGGGAGCAGTTTGCACCAGTATGTCAACCCATCACGTGCTTGGTCTATGATTTAGCATCTTCTTTGAATTTATGGACAGTGAACCATGGTTTTGACATAGCATGTTTTGTAAATTCAGCCTTTGATGACGTGTTCCACCAGTAAAATAAACATAATACTGTATTTTATCTCTGTTAAAATCCATATCTTAGATATTAAATAATTTTAATATTAAAACACCTATTTGTTGAAAGCAGGGATGAGCCTATACAGCTGAAACTGGAAAGGTGCTTCAGATTCAGCATTCACCATGCCTTTACCTGGATTTGCATAGCATAGTCCCAGACTAACATGTTACAACCCAGCCAGTCTGATTTGCCATGTTCTATCCATACTGTTGCAACTTTGTTATCTAATCTAAGAATTTGTCTGTTAGGTATACTATATTTACAAGTAGCTACTAACATCCATTCATCTATATGTATTGAGAAATGTTTTCTTTTAGCATAATTTCAGTTGTTTATCTATTAGTTCAGCATCAACCTGGGTAAATAATAATCAGTCTGATGAAAATGATATACATTTATTGTGTCTTTGGTTTTACTTTTTCAGCTTCGGGTCAACAGTCAAAAAAGCAACTTGCATCCAAGGTAAGTCTAATATTCCCCAGGTATATCTCCACACAGATCAGGATTAACTTAATATTACTATTGCCATTGTTGCAAAGTAAAATAGATTAGGAGTCCTTAGATCCTGATAAATTTATGAATAAATTATAGGTTTCTGTTTCTTAAATCACTAGCCATCAATCCTTTTTTCCTATCATTGATTCATTTTTAATGAACATTCATATCCTACAGTATGTATTCTTCTTTAATGCTACCATTGGTTCAAACAACACTTATCTATAAATATGCTATCCTTCCCCTCCCCCCCAAATGATTTATATACTGAAGCATTCCAAAGTGAGAAAAGAGAGAGAGGATTGAGGGAGAAACAAGAAGAGGCAGCTTCTAAGCTTCCTTCATGATAGACAAAAACAATGTCAAAAACAGCCATTGAATTAGGTAATACAGGAGAAGAGAAGAGAAGAGAAGAGAAGAGAAGAGAAGAGAAGAGAAGAGAATAATAAAGTTGGAGGGACCTTGGAGGTCTTCTAGTCCAACCCCCTAGCCAGGCAGGAAACCCTACACCACTTCAGACAAATGGTTATCCAACATCTTCTTAAAAATTTCCAGTGTTGGAGTATTCGCCACTTCTGCAGGCAAGTTGTTCCACTTATTAATTGTTCTAACTGTCAGGAAATTTCTCCTTAGTTCTAAGTTGCTTCTCTCCTTGATTAGTTTCCATCCATTGCTTCTTGTTCTACCCTCAGGTGCTTTGAAGAATAGCTTGACTCCCTCTTCTTTGTGGCAACCCCTGAGATATTGGAACACTACTATCATGTCTCCCCTAGTCCTTCTTTTCATTAACTAGACATACCCAGTTCCTGCAACTGTTCTTCATATGTTTTAGCCTCCAGTCCCCTAAACATCTTTGTTGCTCTTCTCTGCATTCTTTCTAGAGCCTTAACATCTTTTTTATATTGTGGCAACCAAAACTGAATGCAATATTCCAAGTGTGGCCTTACCAAGGCATTATAAAGTGGTATTAACACTTCACGTGATCTTGATTCTATTCTTCTGTTTATACAGCCCAGAACTGTGTTGGCTATTTTGGCAGCTGCTGCACATTGCTGGCTCATATCTAAATGGTTGTCCACTAGATCCCTCTCACAGTTACTACTATTGAGCAAGGTACCACATATACGGTACCTGTGCATTTTATTTTTCTTCCCTAAATATAGAACCTTACTTTTTTTTTAAATTTTTATTGAAAATTATTAAAAATTACAGAAAAAAATATAGCAATATGGGTAGAATTGCAGAGAGTGATATAATACATATAGAGTTTTAAAGCATCAATTTTCGCCTAGAAATAGTACAAACCTTCATTAAACCAAATCATCAAAAAAAGGATTATCCAGAAGAAAGAATTTTCAGCTGCCATGCAATATTCCTATAAATATTTACCCACAGTCACACTAAGATTATTATTTTACATTCTTCTTAAGATTTCTTTTTTGCAGCCAAGCATACCACCGATCCCAACTCATATATAGCCCCGATTCTTGTCTATCTTGCAAAAGTCCGGTAAGCTTGTCTGCCTCTACAGAGTCCATGATCTTTGCGGTTAACATAGCCTCCGATGGGATATTTTTGGATTTCCATTCTTGCGCAAATGAGATCCTGGCTGCAATGATGATGTGGAGAGCGAGATACCAATTAGATTTGTTTAAGTTCTCTGGTTTCATGCCTAGTAAAAACATTTCTGGGTTCAATTTTATCCTACATCCTATGATTTCTAAAATCCATTTTTTAATTCTGGTCCAATATTCTCTTACTCGGAGACAGGTCCACCAAATATGAAAATAACTTCCCATAGTGGCGTTACATTTCCAACAAACTGTGGAGGTTCCTGGGAACATCTTCGATAATCTAGCCAGAGGGAGGTGCCATCTATACAGCATTTTATATGTATTTTCCTTATAGGAAACCAACATTGTTAGTTTTAGGGTTTTCCCCCAAATTTCTTCCCATTTTTCAAGCTCTATTGAATATCCCAAATTTCTCCCCCAGGCAATCATTGAGTCCTTGATAACCTCTTCTCCGATCCAATCCATTAAGAGGAATTGATACAGTTTGGATAATGTACCTTATTGGTTGGAATCTATGCCCCAAATGGAAACCAAGTAAACTTTTACGGGAAATTATATCAGCAGTTATTAGAGTTAAACTATGCCAATATTTGTCTGCTCGGGGACTTTAATGCAGTAGTAGACCCAAATTTGGATTATATACCAGAGAGAGGTAAAGCCGGGAAAAAGAGGAGGAAGTTTTTGCCAAAAATTTGTAAACAGATTAGAGAGGTAACAGGGCTGAGAGATATATGGAGGGACTGAAACCTGGGAAAGAAACAGGGTACTTATTTCTCCCCCAGACATCATTCCTGGTACAGATTATATATGGCCTGGATGACTGTAGGGTTATGTGACCAGGTGTTAGATGTGGCAATTGAAGTTAATGACTGGGCAGACCATAGCCCGTTGAAAATATTATGGAGAGGAGCCCGCAGAATAAAGAGATGGAAGATGGATGCCGAGAGACTACAGGGGATGACGCAGTGCAGAACAGCACAGAAGCCAGCCCCGGTTCACCAGGAAACCATAGGCACGGGGAGCGAGGAAGAGTCGGACAAGGAGGTCTGCTGGACCAAAAAGTACCGGCAGGACTGGCGAGGCCACTGAGATGCCTGTGCGAGTTGTGGGGGACCCCGTTCGTGCCAGACCTGCAAGTTCTGAGACGCCATTTGCAGGCAATGTGAGCGGAAGGGGCACATCGCTAGAGTCTGCAGAGCCAAGCAGAACCCACATTACAAGCCGCGGAGCAACGCTAGCCAATCAGAGACAGCGCAGCAGACGAGAACCAATCTGAAGGGCGGCTAAAGGAAGAGCGTGAAATCTGAGGATCTCGAGGCCTGCACCATTCGAATCGGCCGGACCTGCACATCCCACGGGGAAAAGACCTACATGATGGTCGACATCGAGGGGCATGAGTGCATAATGGAGATCGACACCGGATCCCCAATTACCATCATGTCCTGGGACAAGCTAAAGAAGGCAGTCCCCAGCATCCAGAGATGGCAACTATGGCACCAGCGGCTGGGACTGCGTGATTACCAGAGGAACTGCATCCCCGTGGAAGGAATCGGCAAGTTCCAGGTGGAGTACGGGGAATTCCGGGAGAAGCTTCCCCTCACCCTGGTCAGCGGAAAGCTCCCAAGCCTCCTGGGCATGGACTGGTTCAGAGCCCTGGGCATGGGATTCACTGGAGTCCGCAATTTGCGAAGCACCCTGAAGGACGACCTGATGCAGGAGTTCCAGGACGTGTTCGACGAGCGGCTCGGCAAGTATGTGGGGACCCCTATTTCATTCAACCTTGACCCCAATATTGCCCCCATCCGGCTGAAACCCAGGAGGCTGCCCTTCGCCCTAAAGCCCAAGATCGACGTGGAACTGGATAAATTGATAAAGCAGGGGGGTGTTAGTGCCAGTCGATCATGCCCAATGGGAGACCCCAACTGTGACCCCCATTAAGCCTGACGGGTCTGTGCGCATTTGCGCAGACTGTAAGTGTACGATCAATAAGGCTCTCCAAGAGAGCGCTTACCCGGTTCCGATCGTACACTATCTGTTGCATTCCCTAGGGCCTGGCAAGATCTTCGCTAAACTCGATCTTGCGCAGGCGTATCAGCAGTTGCTGGTAGATGGCGCTACCGCAGAGGCACAGACTATAGTAATGCATAGAGGTGCCTTCAAGTGTACCAGACTCCAATTCGGAGTCAGCATAGCTCCAGGACTGTTCCAAACCACCATGGAGCGACTGTTACAGGGGATCCCCAGGGTGGTCCTGTATTTTGATGATGTGCTCATCACCGCAGAAGACGAACAGCAACTAGGGGAGAGGCTGAGACACGTACTAGGGAAGTTCAGAAGTGCAGGACTCAGGGTCAAACGCAACAACTGCATGATCACAATCCCTTCTGTGGAATTCTTGGGGTATCGGGTAGACGGAACCGGCATACACCCCACCGAGAGCAAGAATAGGTCAATCCAAGAGGCCCCCACCCCCAAAGATAAGGCGGAACTATAAGCGTTCCTGGGACTATTGAACTTTTACACAATTTTTCTAAGGGACAAGGCAACAGTAGCAGAGCCCCTGCACAGACTGTTGGCCAAAAAGTCCAAATGGGTTTGGGGAAGGGCTGAGGCTGCCGCGTTTGCTGCCGTAAAGAAACTCCTGTCAGCCAAGAGTTTTCTAATTCAGTACAACTTTACGCTTCCCCTAGTGCTAGTCTGTGATGTGTCCCCCTTCGGCGTAGGGGCCGTCCTGAGCCATAGTCTACCAAACGGTCTAGAGGTGCCCATCGCCTACTACTCCCAGACTCTTTCGAGCACTGAATGGAACTACAGTCAACTTGACAAGGAGGCCCTGGCAGCTGTCTCAGGAGTCAAGGAGTTCCACGAATACCTGTTCAGCAGAGACTTCAAACTCATCACAGACTATCGCCCCCTTCTGGGTCTCATAGCAGGGGACCGACCCATCCCAGCAGCCCTATCTCCCAGGATGACACGCTGGGCCATCTTCCTGGCAGCATACTCCTATTGCCTGGTACATCGACCAGGGGTGAGCATGGGCAACGCCAACACTCTCAGCTGTTGCCTGTTACTGGACAGGATAGAGGACCCCACACAGTCCTGCTGATTGACGACTTGGACTTGGAGCCCATCACTTCAGCAGAGGTGGCGATGGCTTCAACCAGAGACCACGTGATTAGGAAAGTCACGAGTTGGGTCACGAGGGGGTGGCCGGAAAAGACTGAGGGCGGGGAATTCAAACATTTCGCTAACAAAAAAGGCGAACTGACAATGCAAGGGGGGTGTCTATTGTGGGGCGATCAGGTCATTGTTCCCTTGTGCCTAAGGGAAAAAGTTTTGAAACTGTTGCATGAGGGGCACCCCGGGATCGTGAGGATGAAGGGGTTAGCTAGGAGTTACATTTGGTGGCCCCTAATGGATAAGGACATCACTGAGTGGGTGGGGAAATGCCAACCCTGCCAGGAGTCTAGGCCAGATCCCTCCACAGCACCAGTCAGGGAATGGGAATGGCCCCTGGGTCCCTGGTCCAGGATACATATAGATTTTGCGGGGCCATTCCATCATCGTGAATGCTTTCTCAAAGTGGTTGGAGATCAGACTCATGAAAACCACTACCACCGATGCCGTCATTAGGGAGCTAAGGCAGTTGTTCGCCACCCAGGGCCTACCAGACACCTTAGTCTCAGACAACGAGCTCCAGTTCACGGCCACACAGTTTGAGGGGTACCTAGCAGAGTTGGGGATCAGACACGTACTCTCCGCCCCGTTTCATCCAGCTAGCAATGGATTGGTAGAGAGATTTGTGAGAACGGCTAAGGAAGCCATCTCACGCCTAGGCCCCGGGGACTGGCAAGAACAGATAGACAAATTCTTAACAGTCCAACACGCCACACCATGCACCGCCATAGGCAGGAACCCGGCGGAACTTCTAATGGGGAGAAATTTCCGAGGAGTCCTAGACAGGCTACACCCCAGTTATTCCCCTGACAACTTCAGAGGAGCAGAGAAAAGGCTTAGAGAGTTCACAGTAAGGACGCCAGTGTTCGCTAGAAATTACGGGAACGGGCCCCTCTGGGAAACCGGGACAATCACAGAGGTCACCGGGCCCAAGTCTTATAGAATAGACATGGGAGATGGGAGGATTTGGCGGCGGCACATTGATCAGCTACAGAAGTGTTTAACCACCGACACAGAAGACATTTTCGACGAACCGCTCCCTAACTACCAACTGAACTCCAGACCTAACTCAAGCCCGAGTCAAGTAGAGGACTTAGGTGTCGGATCTTAGGAGATCCAGCGCCGCCCCATCACGGAAGATCGACCAGCCGAAGACGTCACCGCCCACAACGAATTCTCGGAGGTTCCATTGGCGGAGCAGGGAGAAACAGGGAATTACTCCAACCTGCTCGACGCCACACCTTCGACTGAACTGCGCAGGTCAACTATGGTGCGGACATGCCCTGGTCACCTGAGAGACTATGTATGCTAATGTTCACCCCAAGTGACTTCTGGGAGGGGAGGAGTGTTATGTATGTAGATTTGGGGGGGGCAGTTTGAATTAACTGATCGTCACCTGATTGGCTGACCACCACAGGGAACTATTTCCCCTGGTCAGTTGCTGGGTTCTCACCCTACAATAAAGAGCTGTTGTCACTCACTGCCTGGCTTGCTGTGTCCTCATTCACCCAACTTAACAGATCCGCTTCTGATTAAAAATTACAGGCCGATCTCCCTGCTTAATGCCGATTACAAATTATTCTCCGCAATTTTAGCGGAGACTAATTTTTTTTTTGAATTAGTACATCCATGGAGACCAGAATGGCTTCCTACCTCACAGACAACTGAAAGATAATGTGAGAATTATATTGAACATATTAGAATATTATGAATGTAATTCTGACAAACAGGTGGCCCTGGTCTCCGTGGATGCCCAAAAAGCTTTTGATAGAGTGAGCTGGAACTTTCTCTTTGCACAGTTGAGCGAAATGGAATTCAGGGAAATATTTATCAGGGCGATCCAGACAGTATACGCGAAACAAACAGCGAAAATACTTATTAATGGGGAGGAGTCTGAAAAGATTTATATAAGTAAAGATACTAGACAGGGATGCCCATTATCTCAACTTTTATTTATTTTAACCCTTGAGTCATTATTGAATGAGGTTAGAAGGAACCAAGGAATTAGAGGGCTAAGGATCAGAGGGGAAGAGTTTAAGCTCCAAGCCTTTGCAGACGATTTGATATTTGTTTTGGAAGAACTTTTGGAATCGGGACCAATCTTGCTCCAGGAGTTGGAGGCTTATGGGAAAGTAGCGGGATTCAAATTAAATAAAGATAAAACCAAGATCCTAATTAAGAATATGACGAAGAATCAAAAAGTGCAATTAGAGGAAGAATTAGGGATTCAGATAGTTTAAAAACTGAAATATTTAGGCATCTGGCTTTCATCCAAATGCTCAACCATTAAAGAGGATAATTACCGGAAACTACTTGGTCAAACTAAAGAAATGTTGGAAGGATGGAAAGGATTACAGTTATCATTACTAGGTAGAATTGCAGTAGTCAAGACGTATATCTTGACTAAATGGGTTTTTCCAGTTTTATTAGTTACAATTTTTTTTCAATCTTTAGATCAATGTATACGTAGATTTGTATGGCAGAACAAACAACCAAGGATCAAATTGAAAATGCTTCAAGAATCCCCTTCCAGGGGAAGATTTGGTTTACCTAAATGGGAGTTTTACCATCAAGCAGCTGTCTTAAATTGGATTGGAGACTGGATTGCTTTGAGGAGGAGGAGAATCCTCATTTTGGAAGGTCACAATTTGCCATAGGGGTGGCATTATTATCTGAGTCAGGAAAGGCCCAAAAACATAAATATTTTATGGATCACTTCATCTGAAAGGTTTTGATGACTATTTGGGATTGAATAAGAAATAAATATTACCTGATGACTCCTATTTGGCTTTCCCCTCTAGAGGCGATGATATACCCAACCCCTGTGCTCCAGGATCTTTGAAAGTATTCTTCAGTGGTTCTGAGAACTCATCTGCCGGTTCCTTCAGAACCTTGGGGTGTAATTCTTCTGGTCCTGGTGATTTGAACCTGTCTAGGGTAGACAGGTGTTCACTTACCATTTTCTTCCCTATTTTAATTTGTGTTCCTAATCTGTTTTTTGTGGTGCTGTGTAGCATAGTATCTTTATTTCAAATGTAGACCATAATACATTGACTTAAAACTACACAGGTATAAGGATCACACATTTCCAGCTGTAAATGAAATGTAATATGACTAAGTTCATAATGAATTGTAATGAAAAACACTATTAAGTTCTGTGAATAAAATTGTAATATTAATACTAAGCTCTGTAAGCATTAAAATGCAGTTTGCAAGATACAACCTATAATTAAAATTAATAAGCTACATTGTAAAACTAATCAGAAATGTAGCATCAGTTTAGTTGTAGTATATGGAATATTAAGAACTTTGTATTACTGGTATTATCTTACAGATTACAAACTTTGCTTTTTAAATAATTCCAGCTTTATAAGTTGTATTACAAAACAGAGGCATTTTGCATGTTATTGAGAGATTATAAGCATTTTCCAATATAACTGATTAGCATGCTCTCACAGTCTTAAGAGCATTAGTAAGATAAAAATATTATGCATGCTCTGTATAACAAGCATTGTAGCAAAATGTGCTCACTATTGCTTAGCTTTACAGTGATAGAGATGTTTCATAGAGGCATTTTCTTATGCTTTCCTCTACAATGGCAATGATGAAAGCATTCCAACATATCAATATAAAACCGTTCTCTATTTTGGGTCTTCTGAATGCTAGAGGTACATTGCTGTTGATATTCTGTTTCTCAGGGCATAATAGATACTCAACCTACCTTGTTCAGTGTTCAGAATATGGTTCTGCAGCACAATGCAATCCTTTTTATATCCCAAAGAATACAGGCTAACCAAGTATTATAAAACCCTAGGGCAATCACCTCAGCATTAATGCCTTCTTTCATGTGCCATGGAAATTATTATCAAGACAGTTAGATCATCTGAGCCACAGGGAAACCCTTTACTGATTTCATATCCTTTGACCATTTTACCAGAGGGAGTACAGTACACCCATTTCAGATGTAGGAGAACAGCATCGAAATTTGGCATACAGAAACTCATACTCAAATCTTATTTTAGTGTTAATGTTGCCATCACTATAAAGCATCCTTGAAAGCAGATAGAAGATCCAACTTCTTTCATAGATTCCCAAGTTATGAAAACCATCTACTGCAATTGGAGAGTTGTATGCTAATCACTAAAAAGATATAGTGAAAGTAGACAGCAACTGTCAGTGTGTATTATTTAAATGTAGATTATCAAACAGGATTTATATTCTTATATTGGAAACCAATATCACAAGATCTCCTTTCAGTCTTCCCCTTTCCTCCCCAGCTTCAGCTTCCAGTACACCTAATCTGAAACCATCTACCACTATCTCATTAGTGTACCAGCTTTCCTGGGTCATTTTGTTATCACATTTAGATCTAAAGTTGAAAAAACAACCATTCATGTTGCTGTAGATTCCTGCAACACTCCAACTAAAGGGGAAACTCTTACCCTAGATTTGAACTAGCAGTAGCAATGGCACTTAAACTTATATACCACTCCATAGTGATTTACAGCACTCTCTAAGTGGTCTACAGCATATTTCCCCCAGCAATCTGGGTCTTCATTTTACCGACTTTGGAAGGATGGAAGGCTAAGTCAATCTTGAGCTGGTCATGATCGAATTCCTGACAGTGAGAAGAGTCAGCCTGCAATACTGCATTCTAATCATTACACCACCACGGCTCCCTATTCCTTAATTTGTGACTGCATTCATGAAAGCTAAGGTGGAGGTTTTTGAGATGTGTCCTACAATGGAGAAAGATGAGATACAGAGAAAACTTAAGAAAAGTAGTGAATATATGTAAAATGCATTTAAGTGACATTATTTCAATCACTAAACCTTAAATGATGTAGATATAAAATAAAATAAAATTTTCCAGTTTGGTCTAGTGGTTTAGACCCTAGGCTGGAAAGCTGGCTCAGTGACATTGGATCAGTCATTCTCTCTCAGCCCAACCTACCTCACAGGATTGTTGTTGCAGAGAAAATAGAAGGAGAAAAGCATATTAGGTATGATCTCTGCTTTGAGTTATTTAGAAAAATAATAAGGGTGGGATAAAATAAATAAAATAATAAACACAACCAGCATGGGTATCAGTTTCTTAATATTCAGTAAGCTGTTTTAAACACTAGGGCTATTAGTGGTAAGACTTCAATGAAGAGACCACAATGAATTTAGTAAAAAAAATCAGATAAAGATATTAATCATTATTACTACTAAACTTGAACAATGTTTAATCAAAACTGACAGTTCCTATCGGTAGTGAGATGACATATGTTCTGATACTGCTAGTGCATTAATATTCCTGTGGAAGTATTCATTGCAATGCCAATGAATTATGAATTCAGTTACCAATATTGTATATTGCCAGTGCATAGAGGTAGTGTTTCATTTCATTATTTATAAATAAAAGGGAATATATATATGGTGTCAAAGAGGTACATTGGTCTGTGAAAGAGTGGCTGATCCAAAGTCATTGAGTGTGCTTTCAGGGTTGAGGGTGGTACTGAATCATGGTGTAATTTAACATCTTAACATGACATCATACTGGCTCTCCAGGAGGAAGGGCTGACTCGGATTCAGTTATCTCTTCCCTTTCAGGCCAAAAATAATAAATACAACAAACTTGTGTTTAAACTCTTTTTGAAGCAAACCCCCTGAATTTAGAGGAACTTGGATGTAAAGAAATTTATGACAAGCAAAGATGTATCTTGCCAAAGATTCTCTGCAGACTGCCCAAGATCTTATCCTGCAGTTCCTGTACCTCATCACTTAGATTTCTAGCTGCCTCATGATTAATGGATTGCATAAAACCATAGATCGGTTTCTAGGAAGGGCCAGGAAACAAGTGAGACAAAATAAATATGGTTTTGTTCTACCTTGCTCTTTTCTTACACCACTCCATCAGGGTACATAGTTATGGAATTCCAGGCATGTTCACTATTCCTATAATCCAGCCTTTCACCATTCCTATAATCCAGTCTTCCACAAGGTGAGGTCTATGTGATGTTAGTTATTCCTTCTAACAGGATACGTGTGTCCCTCTTGTTTTTAGACTGCAGATAAAACAAAAAACTCTCTTTTGGACATTAAAGAAGAAATGATCTCGGCTACCATGCAAGTGCCACCATTAAGTCAAGCCCAAGGTCAAGAACTGCCAGACTGCATAAAATCTGCAAGAGAGACACGGATTTCTGACAGTAAGTGCAACTTCCTTTAAGAAACTGGAGTGGATGACAGGTGCTATTAAAAAATATTTGTGCAGTATATCTACCAAGATGACATATGGAATATGTGGAATATGGCTGCCAATCAAAAGACCAAAAAGCAGGGGGAAATAAATCTTACTTAAATATTAAAAAGTATAGAGAATCTTAAATATAGATAGTGTGAGGCCCAAGAACTAAGAATGACACATGGAATTACTTCTGATTAGTTTCTTTATTGTTGTTCGCCTACAGACAGAATCTTTCCAGATGAAAGTAATCCACATAACTATAGGTATATAACTATATTATCCACATAACTATAGGTATATTCTGTAAACTACTAAGAAAGGATTGTCTTTGCCCTCTTCCTGCCTCCAAGACATCAAAGCTGTGCTGCTTCTTAGGTCTCTTGTAAGCAGCCCCTCCCTCCTAGGATTCCAGACTACAGTGCCTCAGGTTTACAGAGGGATCTCATGTTTTGATTCAAAAGAAAAGAGAAGACGTTACTCACACTAGGCACTTTACATATTTTATGCCATTTGATCATTATTGGAATATTTGTGGCTACAAAACTGATAAATCAGGGGTCCCTAACCCCCGGGCCATGGCCCACTACTGGGTTGTGGCCCATCAGAATCAGGCCACACAAGTATTCCCTCTCCCTTCCCCACTGCTGGCCACCAAGCTGGAAAGGTTGGGGATCCCTTTGATAAATAACTAATCAACATAGAGGATGTTCACACAAATATCTGTCAGTGCCAGAATTTAAGCACATGGGAAGCCTTTTTCTACACTAGGCTAGGTCAGACTAGACTAGACTAGACTAGACTAGACTAGACTAGACTAGACTAGACTAGACTAGACTTGACTTGACTTGACTTGACTTGACTTGACTTGACTTGAATTCTATTTTTTATTGGCTAAGTGTGACTGGACACACAAAGAATTTGTCTCTGGTGCATAAGCTCACAGTGTATATATAAACAGCAAGTAATAGATCATATATCATAGTTACAATCATTAACCATAAGTTACAAAAATAATTGATAAATCATAAGAAACCAATAGGAGAAGATAGGAAAGATGAGACGATGAAAAAAGATGAAAAATGAGAAAATGCTGTGGGAATTAAGTGTTCAGCAGAGTGATGGCATGGGGGAAACCTTGTGTCTAGTTGTTTTGGCATATAATGCTCTACAGCGTCATCCTGAGGGGAAGAGTTGAAATAGTTTAAATCCAGGATATGAAGGCTCTGTAGATATTTTCTCAGCCCTCTTTCTGGTTTGTGCAGTATACAAGTCTTCAATGGAAAGCACACTGGTTGCAATTGTTTTTTCTGCAGTCCTTCAACTATCTGTTGAAGTCTGTGCCTGTCTTGTTTGGTTGCTGTGCCAAACCAGATAGTTATTGAGGTACAAATGACAGACTTAATAATTCCTCTGTAGAAGTGTTATCAGCAGATCCTTGGGCAGTTTGAGCTTTCTGAGTTGATGCAGGAAGAACATTCTTTGTTGTGCTTTTTTAATTATGGTTATCATATTGTCTTTGTGTTATCTAGATGAAATCTAGAATGTGAACAGGGTATATTGTACTCTGAAGAACTACTATATTAGCCAGTATAGGAAGATTTTAAAGTACTAAACTGACCTGGTCTAGGCAGTGTAACATATACTTCTGCAAATCCAGAGAGGCAATAGAGTGAGTTTAAAGCCATTAAAACATCCAGGACAGTTAACAGATAATCCATCATTCTTTTACTAAAATGATCAAAATAATAGCTTATTTTTCTCAAAATGGGGCCAATAGTACTCTTCTTAAATTTACATTAACTATTTTTTGTTTCAAACATTCCCAGGTTCCATTTCTTTTTACTTGGTTCTAATAAAATATAAATATTTCACTGTAGAAAGATTAAATAGTGATATAATACAGGTAATCCTTGAGTTCAAAGTTACAACATAACCTCCCAAGTAATTACCCCCCCAAGTATTTATGACACAGTCCCGAAATTAAAAATGTTGCAGCACCACAGCAGTCATTCACACTTATGAACAACTGCAGAGGCACTTCAATATTTGCCCTGGCTATTCCCCCCACCCCCGGGTCTCTACAGGAACTCCACAGGAACTGGGCCTGTGGAGACTCTTACCTTGCTATGATCTAGCCATTGATTCCTTTGCTTGATTCAGTACATTTTCAGAGAATAGAGGCCTAAAGTATTGCAAGATCATGCAACATCAGTAGCGCAAGATCTCGCTCTACTGATCTCACGTGATCTCACACTACAGTACTTTAGGCCTCTGTTCTTGGCAAACCGAGGCCTGCACGAGATCCGTGGCAAAAGGCTTTGCAGAGAGGCCTTCCGTCCATTTGCAAAACCTTTTGCCGCTGGTACAGGCCTTTGTATGCTAAGAACTTGCCTCTGTTCTCAGCAAACCAAGGTCTCCACCAGATGCGGCTGGAAAGCGTTTGCAAACTGACGAGACTTTGGGGCAGCAAAATTGCATTGCTTCAAGTCTCATCATCTTGCAAATGCTTTTTGTACTGAGACTGGAAGCTTCTGGGAGCCGTGATCTCATATAAGATCACAGTCACCAGAAGCTTCCAGTCTCGGCGCAAAGTGTTTGCAAGCCAATGGGAGGTTTGAAGAAATGTGATTTCACTGTCCCAAAGTCTGTCAGTTTGCAAATGCTTTTCGTGCCGAGACTGCAAGCAGGCAAAGGAACCATGGCGCAGAGGCTGGAGAGGAGACAGTTTGATAGATCTTCACAAGGTAAGTGACCTGGCTCGGCAGGATGGTGGGGGGAGAGCAATTGTGGGGACCCCCAAGGGAGGGAGCATGAAGTATCTCAATGGGTTGTGGGAGGCCTTGGGTGGTCTGAAGCATGTTCCATCACTAGGCCTCCCATGGTTTTCCCCACTCCGAGATACTTCATGTGTACTTAACGACCTGCGCATTTGATTAGCTAATGAGTGGGCGATGATCATGTTCATTTGATGTGATTTGCACATCCCAACGAATCCTTGGGTTACAAATGTAATTGGCAGGCTCCATTACATTCGTAACTGGAGGATTACCTGTACAAACAAAACCCTACCAAATTAAAACATTCATCATGAATGTTCAACATCATTTCTCAGTTAAATCAATTCATATAATTAAGAACAGGGGTGTCAAGCTGGCAGTCCACAGACCGGGTGCGTCACGCCCAGGCCACGCCTACCCCAGCTCTGCGAATGGGAAAAATGTCGTAAAATGTCACATGATGACAGTGACGTGGCGAGTTTGATACCCATGATTAAGAATTCAAATGTTCAGCAAACTCAGTTTTAATTAGTATTAGATTCTGTCAGGACAATACCATTCTGTTAGAATTTAGTAGCTGGGGCAGGGAAGGGTTGGACAATGAGTAAGAACACAGAGTTATAGCTAACTGGCTGAAGAGAGGTGGCCACTGCATGAGGGAATATGAGTTGTGATTGGTTGCTGTGAGAGTAAAGGGGCAGTTTCCTTATTTCCTGCCTTTTTTCCTCTGTGTACTCTCTGTGATTTTCCTGATGATGTTCCTGCTCCTGTTTGCCTATCTTATTTATTGTAAATATATTTATTTATATATAACTGGTTCAAGTCAGCATCTCTGATTCCATTTGGACACCGGCTGCGTAATTCCCTGACACATTCCTTATGTATAATAAGCAGCTAAAATCCACTGCCCCAATTTATGTTTCAAGCTCCTCTTTGAAATTCCTTTTTATTCATTTTAAGCACATGGATAAATGTGTCTAACACAATGAAAGGAATGATGAAGAACTTCAGTTTTTCAATATTTTGTGATAGTAATTTTGCAGCTATGAAAAGAAATCTCATCTGGTTATGTTGAACACATTTATGCAAGTACTATTTATTTCTTGAATGAATGGTATTTAAAAGTAAAAATTGCTAAAAAACTGTCAGAATCTAGATCTTGAGGAATCCTACAACAGACAAATATAGTGGACATTTTAAAATTAATAATATTTTTTCTAATAGATAGTTTTGCTAATGGCTATAGAATAACTCAGGGGTGTCAAACTTGCATCATCATGTCATCACGTTTTTTCATGACTTTTTTTGCCTTTGCTAAAACGGGTGGGTGTGGCCAGCGTGTGATGCATCTGGCCCGCAGGCTGTGAGTTTGACACCCCTGGAATTACTTATCTGGGTAGAAATACTGAATACTGTATAGATAATTAATGTGGGGAGGGGGTTGTTAAAATGTCAATGGAATGGATTTAATCTTTCCACCTTAAGTTTTTATTGCATAATTGTCCTATTCAGATAAATATATGGGAGCTCAAGTTGTTGCCTTCTATTTCTAATATACTTATATATACCTAAAACTTTACCATAGAGAATCTGATACTGAGGAAAGAATAAAAATGTTAGATGCATTTTTTCAACTGTATGTTTCCCCCCACCCCAGGTCCTGTGGTTTTATATGCTGTGATGAATGCTGTACCAGTGTTACGATGGAAGGAATTTATGAGGTACCTGGGACTGAGTGAAAATACAATTGACAGGATTTTTTTGGACCATCAGCATAGGCGGGATGCGCAATATGAGACACTAAAAGAATGGAGACTATTGGCAAACCATGACGCTACTATGGAGCACATCAGTCAGGTTCTCAGTAAAATGGACCTAAATGGATGTATTGAGGATATTCAGGAAGCACTGGCCAAACAGTGAGAGACATTGTATTATTTGCTTCCTTTCCAAAGAGAACTCACAGAGGCAGTTACTGTATCTTCAAATTTGTTTTCCCTTTGTAACATAAATAGAATTTTTAAAATATACTGTGCATCTCTTAACATATGGAATAATACGGTTTTAATAAATTAAGGTGTGTGTGTGTGTCTACATGTGTGTGCACATGAAAGAGAGAGCGAAAGATCTCTATCATGTTGTCCTGGTCTTTTTCCCAGAGATGTATTTGGACCAGTTCCTTTGTTAGCCTTCTATTTTTTTAAAGTTCTTTTGTATATACCACAGGGAAAATGTAGGCAATTTCATCAGATGCTTTGTAGTTTAAATGATACTTTGTAATATAACAGTTACCTATTAAGTATTCATCCACCATAAAGCAAAACTCATGTTCGTTTTGTTTTTTAATGCACATTGTTACTTTTGTGTACTACTTACTGTATATATTTCATGTACCCAGTATACTTATGAAAGAATATAGATCTTTATATTATAGCTCTTAATATAAATCTTAAACAGGGAAGGAAGGAATATATTGGGGGTGGGGGGAACTTTCAGAAAAGATTATTCAATTTTAAGGAAGAGGAAAGAATAAGAAAGAAACATGAAAGAACACTACCTTGATTTTGGATCATGTAAAATGGGTTAGAGAGAAACTCTGCCAAGTTTCAAGATTTTGCTTTTCTTCCCTACAACAATAAAGAACATTCTTTATTCTGGAATTCTGCTGTGCCTGTTTCTTAAGCTTGCTTATCTTGAATAGCTGCATGCACACTGTTTTTATTAGGAAAGCTAACTATAGGGTACACAATACCCCATATCTAGGATTGGTATCTAGGATTTTTCAGATTGGAGATACTTTACAAATCAGCATATACAATTAGTATTAAATCCACGAGAGAGAGAGAGAGACAGAGCGTTATGCATTATAAATATATTAAATATAAATATATAATATATAATATAAATCTTGGGAGTCCTAGTGGATAATCATTTAAAAATGAGTCAGCAGTGGGCTGCAGCTGCCAAAAAAAGCCAATGAACTGCTAGGCTGCATTAACAGAGATATAGAATCAAGATCACACTAAGTGTTAATACACTTTATAATGCCTCAAATCTGATTAGTCCTCTCTATTCTAAAGTCAATTGATTCCATGGAAATAGCAGTTCTGAATCTCTTTTTAACTTCTTTGAGTGGCCACAGGGGAATTCTTGTCATTCAAAGGATTCCCCTGAAGAATATGAAAACACCTTAGAGAACCTGAGCACCTTGAAGGAAAGGGCTTGGAATCCCAGTGAAATTTCAAAGAGGTGCCCTATTTTTATCTGTATTACCATTGAGGAACTGTCACTTCTTTCCCAGAACACACAGCTGAAAGGCATGGTGAAAGCCTTGCAAGTTGGTGGCTATTACAGATTCTGCTCCAACTGGTGCAGAATGCGGCCGCGCGGGGGATTATGGGAGCGACGGGGTGCTCCCATGTGACTCCTCTCCTGCGCAAGCTGCATTGGTTTCCGGTGGACTTCCGGGTGCGCTTCAAGGTGTTGGTGATCACCTTTAAAGCGCTCCATGGCTTAGGGCCAGGGTACTTACGGGACCGCCTTCTGCCACCAACAGCCTCCCACCGGCCGGTTCGCACCCACAGAGAGGGCCTCCTCAGCGTGCCGTCGGCCAGACAATGCTGGCTGGCGACCCCCAGGAGGAGAGCCTTCTCTGTGGTGGCACCTACCCTATGGAACAATCTACCCCCAGAGATACGAGTGATCTCCGACCTCCGGACTTTTCGTCGGGCCCTAAAAACTTATTTTTTTCAGTTAGCCGGTCTGTCTTGATTTTAGGGTTAGTTTTAAAATTTTAATATTGTTTTTTTTTTATTGCAAAAGTTTTACAATTACATTTTCACCCCCTTTCCCCCACCCCTCAACCCACCCCAAACTTCCCAACCTCCCTAACCCACCCTAACCCTCCCCTCCCCCCGGACTTCCGCACAGTATACTCATATCAGGTAAAAAAAAAAGAAACCCTCCTTTATATAAAACTTATATAAAACTTGAACCCTTCCCTCCCCCTTATAAATTTTCATCTTCATTACATAAAAATATTTCTATTTCAATATAACATTTTCAAATAAAAGCTATTTGATACTTCCTAGTTTGATATTTGTTCTGAACATAATCTATCCACTTTTTCCATTCCCATTCATAAGTCTCTTGTGAACAATCTTTTAAATATGCTGAAATCTTCGCCATCTCTGCAAAACTGGCCATCTTCAAAGTCCATTCCTCGATCATGGGCAAAGCTTCATTTTTCCAGTATTTACCTATCAACAATCTTGCTGCTGTTATCATATACAATATCAATTTTGTTTCACCCAATGTAAAACCCTTAACTATACCCAATAAAAACAATTGTGGAGAAAATTGATTTTTTTTCTTCAAAACATTCTGCATGACCCACCAAATTTTTATCCAAAAAGCCTTAACTTTCCTACAGGTCCACCAAACATGGTAATATGTAGCATCTAAACAATCACATCTCCAACATTTTGGCTGAACATTAGGGTACATACACGACAATTTTTGGGGGTCTAAATGCCATTTATAAAACATTTTATAAAAATTTTCCCTCAAATTCTGCGACTGTGTGAATTTAACATTCTGAACCCAAATTTTTTCCCATGTTTCCAACATCTCTGGTTCCTCAAAATTTTGTGCCCACTTAATCATACAATCTTTAACCAGTTCAGTTTCTGAATCCCTTTCTAACAAAACATTATAAAGCCTTTTAATATGCATTGGGCCTTTCTCTTTAATGTGTCTAACCAGTTCTTCCTCATGCAACATAATACCAGTTTTTTGGTCCTCTTTCCATCTCAATTGTAGTTGATTATATTGTAACCAAGTTAAATTAATCCCTTCTTCCAACAGTGTCTGTAATGTCTTCAACTGCCATCTGCCCGCATCTGTAAAAAGAACCTCTTTGTATAACCCCCCCCCCCCGAGTGACATTATATTTGTATTCCACAAAGTATGACCAAGATCCAGCCATAGCGGTATTTTATAATCCCATTTGAGTCGGTGCTTCTTCCAAACTCTCATCAAAGAGTCTCTAAGTATATGGCTTTTAAATACTTTATCCACTTTGTTGTCATAAAACAAGTAAGCATGCCATCCAAATTCAAGATCAAAACTTTCTATATTCATTATTCCAGTCTTTTTCCTTCCAAACCAATCACTTGCTAAAGTCAAAGCTGCTGCTTCATAATATAGCTGTAGGTTTGGAAGTTTAAGGCCTCCCCTTTCTGGAACATCTTGCATAATTTTCAATTTCACCCTCGGTTTTTTCTCGTTCCAGACAAACTTATTCATTCCAGTTTGCCACACTTTTAGTTGTTTATCACTTTTAAGTGATAAAATTTTAATATTGATTTTAAATTGACAAGTTTTAAATTACGGGCCAAATTTATAAATTATTTTAACTTTATTTTTAACTGTAATGTTATGTAGATGTTTTTATTTTGGCTGTTCACCGCCCTGAGTCCGAAAGGAGAAGGGCGGTATAGAAATTTGAAAAAAAAAAAAAAAGATAGAAACACTTCTCTTCTGACAGTGAAAGACCTACAGGGAAGCTAGAGCAGGGGTCTCCAACCTTTTGGACCTCAGGGACCAATAATTTTAAATCCTGTGGACCACTGGGGGGGGGAGGCTCAGCCACCTTTCGGGCCAACCTGTTTGCTTCTGGAAACCTCTTTTGTGTTCCTTCTCTCAAGAAGCTTGGTCAATCTGAGTGAAGGAAAATGAAGACGGGCAGACTGACGGTGGCTTGCTGACATTGGTGGTAAAGTCAGTCCCATTTTCCAGAGCTGTGGTAGTCACAGGACTGGCCCTTTAGTCATCCTGGAGCTGCTCCGGGATGACTAAAGGGCCAATTCTGTGACTACACAGAAATCTCCGTCATAGGGGGTGGCACATGCAATGTACAACTTTGCAGGTGGTGCAACATGCGAAAAGGAGTGCAGCACTTGCTGGTCGGAACAAGATAATGGTGCTGTTGCAGAAGGGAAGGGGGCGACCCAAGCGGGCTGAAGCAGCAGTGGCGATGGCTGGAAGGTGCGGGAGCGAAGCGCTAATTGCATTTGCGTGGTATCAGCATTCTGCCTTTGCTGCGGTATATTTGCGCCAGCTGGTGGCACCAAGGCAGTCCTTGTCTCCTGCCACTTGGGGCTCAGAGCAGTAAACTGCATACAGGAAGCACTACAGCTTTTTTCCATTTTATCATTTCTTCCCTACATTACAGTACACTGTTCATAACTGTCCTATTTTAAATTTAATTAGCATCAACGTAGAATCTTAAGCAGTGCACTATTATTATTTTTTGCACAACATAATCAAGGAAATGCAGCAAAGAAAGCAAAGCTAACAAATCTCAGTCCCCCCACTTCATGCTAAATTTCTTTTAAAAATTTCTATTCATTCCCATTTTAAATGCATAGACATATTCATGCCTGAGATTTATCCATCAATTCAATACAAAGAGAAGTCTTTAAAGCCCGGTGTTTCTAAATCTTTGTTTTTAAATCGCACAGGCAAAAAAAAGGTTGGAAGCAAATGGAGGACTTGGGAAAGTAATGGTTGGGGGGAGGAAATCAATGAGAAAAATTGAGATGTCCGAAAGGGTCGGCCGATGTAAATAATAATAATTTTTAAAAATCACAATCAAAGGGGATTTGGGCAGCTAACACTGAAAAAGCCAGCTTTGGAAAGGGCCAGCTGGGTACAAAAAGAGGAAGGGGTCTTTTTTTTCCCCCAGAAAGAGCCACAGGGAAAGAAAGGGAAAGAGCCAGTTGGCTTTGTCTGGAAAAATTGGGCAAAAGATACCTCAAAGATATTTTCAGGAGGAGGTTTCCTCCTACTCCTGGAACCGCTGCTGCTCTTCTTCCTTTTCTTCCTGGCCGTAGCCACCCAACCTCTGAAGAGCCAGCATTTCCACCTCATCCAAAAGGCTGGCTGGGGGCAGAAGGATGGAAGGGGTGGTGAGGACTTGGTGAGGTCCCCACGATGTGGGATGGCCTGAAATAGACGAAGGGCTCGGCTTGGCATACGAGAGCTGGCGCTGGGCTCGACCTGCCGGCTGGAGGGGAGCTGCTGCGGGGGACTGATGATGGGGCGGTTGGGGCTTGAGGCTCGGAGTGGTAAACCGCGTCCAGAAAGCACTACAGCAGAGAGAAGCAGCCGGAGTTAACCCTGGCTTTGCTGTCCATTGGAGACGCTAGATAGGCCTCCTGCAAACTCTCATCTCTTGAGGAGCCTGGGCAAAGTTTCCCGTGCCTCTTCAGCGAGTGCTCCTCAAGACGAGGGTTTGCAGGAGGCCGATCTAGCGTCCGCAACGCTTTTGAATCCGAATTTATGTGAGCAGCAAAGTTTAAGGGGAGAGACAAAGTCGCGGGTTAGATCCAATGCCGGATCCCCTCGGATATCGCTATGGATGCGCAACTGCGAATGAGATGCGTGTCCGCTGTTCCTGAAGTATTTGGGCGAGTCTTTTATGGGGAGTCGCCAGTAAAGGACGACACTTCCGGCGGTTTGAACGGTTAGGCGGGAGGATGGCGGCGGAGAGGGGCTGCCTGGAAGAACCAAGGCCGTGGCTCCTGGAGGCGGTCCCGGCCCCCTTTTCCCCCTGTGAAGAGGCCACGAGGGGCCCAGTGCTCACCCCACCTGCCGGTTTAGAGAGCTCCAGAGGCCGGACTCGCGGCTTGCAAGGCAAGCAAGTTTTGAACCCGTAGCCGAGCGGGTTCAGTTCAGTTCAGTCTCAAAGGGATGAGAAATATAAGAAATGTATTTGTGAGCTGAACGCCTGGGGAAAAATAATGGCTAGAATAAAGGTTTATTAGTTAGGCTTCATTGCAGGCGATGCATGCTAAGCCTGAGCTGCAAATAAAGCATGCAGTAGCCAGAGATGATTTTTTTGGTTACAATTTTTGCTGACTTAAAATGTCAAATGGTCATTGTGCAGAATGGGACTGCAGACACGTGTTCTGGAGCATCGGCTGCGTAAAAGAGAGCTCTAAACTATTACTGTTTTCTACACATGGGAATTCTTAAATCAATCCAATAAATGATAGCTGTTAAATTTTATTTAAAATTTATTTAAAATTTAATTAATTAATTTTATTTTTCTTACCGTATCACACATTTTCCTGAATAGTCATAAGGCAGAAGATTTATCTTTGAAACTATCGTTTATGGGCAAATTTCTAACCATTAAATAAGATTTCTGCTCTAACTATGTTTCTCCTTTGTATGACTTAAAATTGAATTTTAAAAAATCATTTATGCAGTATTTATGTTATCGCATCTAAAAAGACACCTCAATTCAAAATGAATTACAGTACTTAAACCTCTTTAATAATTTCTAAATTCTGCTTTATCGAACTAATTCATACTCTGGAAAACATTTTGTTCTATTAGTTGATAAACAAAAGCATTATGTGATATATTTATCTGTCAGATTTATTTTGCATCCCTCTGACAACTGGTTATCATAGATTCAGGATAGGCACTTTTGTCAAAACTAAAGGATACAGTATATGAAGTGCCTTGTGAGTTAGAGATTACATATTTACATGTGCATACATAGAAAAAGAACAAATGCACACAAGGATACCATACCTTGATGCAACTGCAGTTGCTCAGAAGATACAGATGCTAGCTAGTTCAGCTGTAGTGGAATCTTTGGAGAAAGATTTTTTTTCCACAACAGCATTAACCAGGATCATAAAGAAGGGTGCCAACTAAATTATGCAGCTTTAATTATGTCTGTCTCAACATTCCCACTTTGAGTCACATTACCGTTTTTGTCCTGTTTCAGCACTGAGAAACAGCAATTGATTCTCTTCTATAAATTTAGTGAGTTTTCAGCTGGATGGAGGGAAGAGTTTCCCTAGGACTTTGGGAAGTGAGTTCATACTTTCTCACATGAAGTTTAGAAGAATTTCATACCAAGCCAGCACTTTTATTTTAATTCTCTTTAAATAAATTGTTCAGAAAGTGTTGTGAGCCTACTTGTGACTTTGCTGTTTCCAATAATATATTGGTGGTTGTTACTTCTAGTTGCTTGCATATTAACAATTTTCTGTTGTTTTTCATTTGTAATTTTGTAAAATGGAGGCATTATTTTTTTCTTAAGGCATCTCCATTCAAACAGTTCCAATAATTCAAATAATAATACATTGATAAAATCACCATCAGTCAATTGCAAAAGGCAGTTTTATTTGGAGCTTTACATCCTGTGATGATACCCTTAACACTGCCAAACAAGCTCTGCCTATTCCAGGTCCTTGGGAGGGACTTGATAGGTGGACAAACATGCCAAATCTAATCTATATACTTGGTTCCTGCGCGACCAACAAAAATATTGTTCCCCTAAAACCTCTGATATTTATTCATATTAAATAGTTCTAAAATTGCATAAATTTCTGTGAAAAACAATTAAATGTTATCTGTGTTATCATATCAGTAACTCACACTGATTACCAGGAAGCCTTGTCATCTAATACTGTAGTAATTATTAGCTCCCATTATTTTCTATGGATATTTATGACTATCCTATCCAAGGAGCAAAAGTCAGTTCTTATTGATCTTGCAACTATAAACTATAATTGATTAGTTTTTAAATCACTACAACTTTTTCATATTTGTTAATCCCCTATACCAGTGGTTCTCAACCGGGTGGCCATGGCTATGTGTATAGGGACTACTCAGAGGGCTGAAAAAAGTCATTTCTGACAGGTCCTCGCACTTTTGACTGGTCCTCACACTTATGACCATCCTCACATTTATGCCTGTGCAGCATTCTTAACAATCGTGTCACTCATTTCACAACTGCTTCTCTTCACCATGGTGACAAGATAGGGCAAAAATGTAAATTGTGAGGACAGTCGTAAGTTCGAGGACTGGTCAAAAGTGCGAGGACCAGTCAAAAATAACTTTTTCAGCCCTCTGAGTAGTCCATATGCATAAAAGGATACAGCAATAGAGAGGGATGAAGGAAGGGAAGGGAAATTAGAGTAGGAGTGAGGGTAAGAGAGGGAGGAAGAGAGGAGGAGAAGGAGAAAGAAAGAGGAAGTAGGGAGAAGAAGAAGAGGGGGGGGAAGAGAAAGTAAGAAAGAAAGAAAAGACAGAGGTGGTAGGTTTGAGAAGAGAGATTGCTGTACAATAAAAAAGATGAAAGGGAAGAAAGCCAAAACCAAACAAATATTAAGATATTAAGATAAAGAATGAATTGTTAAACTTTAAAGAACAAAAGAGAACAAATAGGAATAAATAGCAATAATTAGAAACACACATACAAACATACAACGTATTTTCTTTGAACAGAGTATTTGGCCGGTTCACAAATTTAAACAGTTGTAGGAGGTTAGCATGAAAGAATGAAATATTTTGGGAAATATTAAAAAGGCAGAATATTATATTTTCCTATATGAGAAATGGAGAAGCATATTTTACAGACAAAGCAACTCCCACCTTCCTGCCCCCCACCCTTTGTTAATGGCCAGAGGCAGAAACTCAATCCTTTGTCAAAGGACATTTGCAACACAATAGCAACAGAAACTAACACAATGGGCCCCATCAAGCCATGTGATCCTGTCCACCATTAAACCATCTTTCCAAGCAGTCTCCATGTTTCCAGTGTCTTTTTCCCCACTTGGAGCAGAACCCAGAAGGATATTTCTTCCAACACAGTATTTAGTCATTTCAATTAAATTTACAATTTCTATATTTCCTTTTTACCATATTTATTCCTCATCTATTTTTTTAAAAAACCAATATTACCCTTCATCCTCATCTCTAATCTTAATCAAATTCAATTTTTCCCTTCTATTCTATATTATACCCCTTCCCATTGTCATCTATTTTTATATCCATCCTCACATTGGTTAATTATGTATTATGTAATACAGTTGTTTAATACAAATTCAACATTTTAATATAAATCAATTAGTTATATAACTACCTTTTATGTATATTAAATCAATATGAACATGAATATTCCAATTATTTCCATGCAATCCAATTTCTTACAAATCAATTAATTATATTTACCAATAATAATAAACCAAATAATTTCCCCCATATATTCCTCCAAACCACAACTTAACCATTTCTGCTTTCAACACAATATGCAATTAATAGTATCTCAATTATTATAATTCCCTAGTTAAATAGAGCTTTTTTTCTTCTGTGTTTTAAAATCTTGAACCTCCTCTTGCCCTAAATTTCCCATTGTTTGCAGTTTGCACCTACCTTTTTTGGTGAGGAAAAAGAAAAAGAAATCTCTCTGCCTCATTTTGTCACGTTGCAGCCAAGACCCTGCTTACTTTCAATTTCCCTTTTTCAGCATAGCTAGGGGGAAAAAAATCTGCTCCAGGAATTTACCTCTTTGCAGCTAGCTAGCAACAGAGCCCTCCACAAAACAGCTGAGAGTAGGGCGGCTCTTTGAAGCCCCGCGGCAAGAATTTAAAGTTTTTTTCCCCTCTAGCCATCAGCTGGGACTCCGGAGGCAGCAATAGATTGGGAGAGGGTGGGGTAAGTGAATGGCGACCGGGCGATCCAGCAGAGGATGAGGGTGAGTGAAGGCGTGGGGGGGGGGGCGAGAGAGGGCTTTGGCGACCCCTGTGAAATGGCCGTTCGACCCCCAAAGGGGTCGCGACCCCCAGGTTGAGAACCGCTGCCCTATACTGTGTGTTCTACCTACAGTAGCAAAGTGCTAATGTAATACTGGATTTCCACTTAGGACTATGTCAAAATGTGGATGTTCCTGATGACAATAGTGACAAACTATTGTTAGCAAACTGGGGGCTTCCCAAAACAGTCCTGGAGAAATATCATGGTTTGGGAGTAGTTCGTATGTTCCAATGGCAAGCAGAGTGCTTGATGGTTGATCAAGTATTGGAAGGAAGGAACTTAGTCTACTCAGGTAAGAGAGCTGTTAATAAAAATATTTACTGTTATTTTTTCCCTTTTTCTGCAGTTTTTTTTTAAATTATAGGATTTAAGGAAGAACAATTTAGACTATTTTTACTGAACTATTTAGTATGCTTCCCCTTTCTGTTTCTATTATAAATTAATTTTAATGGCAGTTTCTTTGGTAATGTCAAATGAAATGGATTTGGATTACATTTTAAGCATGGGAAAGTTGGAAAAACATGAACAAAATTTATTTCTTAAACGATACTAATATTCTTCCAACTTTTGAATAACTCTTACAGAAAGTTTGAGGACAAGATGTATGTTAATACTCTATAAAAAACATTGTTGCTTGATAAATATGTTTTCCAAGCTAGTGGCTGTAGAAAAAAATATTGTATTAGATAAAGAGAAATGGTCCAATGGACATTCATAGGGATATCAGTTCTTCAACAAAGGGAGAACAGAAAACAGATACCACAAGAACTACTGGAATCCTAATTTCTTGTTATGTGGTATTTATTTTCCCAAAGGTGCTTTTTTCCAAAGGGAATTGGATTCTTTGTTTTTCCTTGAAGATGTTTTACTTCTCATCCAAGAAGCTTCTTCAGTTCTGGATCATTGTGGTTCTGGCTCAGAACTGAAGAAGCTTTTTGGATGAGAAACAAAAAACGAAGAAAAAACGAAGTCCAAATTACCTTTGGAAAAAAGCACCTTTGGGGCAGTCATGACCTGGATGACTGAGAATCTCCATAGACTTATTTATTCATTCATCAAACTTGCTGTCCAACTCTGGGAAGCTATGATACTATAATAATATAATCTTGAAAGCGTCTTTGTTCAAAGAAAAGAAGGACTTAGTACCGTGTTTCCCCGAAAATAAAACCCTGTCTTATATTTTTTTGAACCCTGAAATAAGCGCTTGGCCTTATTGCCATGCGCTCAAAAGCCCAATTGGGCTTATTATCAAAGGATATCATATTTTGTGGGAAACAGGGTATATCTAAGTGAAATTATATTCCGGATCCCTATATCAATTTCCCATACAGGTTAATCTGCTATAGTCTTTAATGAAACCATCATTAAATCACGAGTTTTTGTTTTTCTGTGAACAGTCTATAATTTTAGAAGTTCTTGAATGAAAAAAAAGTCTTAGCTGTAAATCTTTTTATGTAAATTGATGCCTTTTTTCCAATGGCTTTCAGCTCCTACCAGTGCGGGGAAAACACTTGTTGCTGAATTACTCATATTGAAGAGAGTTTTAGAAACACGGAAGAAAGCATTGTTCATTCTCCCTTTTATCTCTGTGGCAAAAGAGAAGAAATATTACTTACAGGTGTGGTTTAAAATTGCAGTGAGAATTTGCTTAGTTGCTATGGATTGCATGTTGTTCTTAAAAACTGGAATGGGGCAATGATCTTGATGTTGTGACATCAAGTGATCTTGAAGCAACATACCGTATTTTTCGGAGTATAAGACACACCTTAGTTTTTGAGGAGGAAAATAAGAAAAAAGCTGATTGGCAGGTGGATCAGCCTCCTGGAATACCCTCAATCAGCTGTTCCCAGAGGTGAATTTTAGCAACAGGTTCCTTGGTTCCTTGAAACTTCTGAAACTCTGTTTCAGAAAAACTCTTTTTCCTGCCTCTGAAAGCCTCCGAAACAGAGCTTCAGAAAAAAAACCTCTGAAGCTCTGTGTGGGGGCTTCGTTTCTGAAGCTTCGTTTCTGATATTTTTTTCAGCCTTTGAAACCTCTGTTTGAGAAGCTGGGGGGGGGCTACATTCGGAGTATAAGACACACCCAGATTTTCACCCTCTTTTTTGGGAGGGAGAGGTCCATTTTATACTCTGAAAAATACGGTAGGTCACATATATTCTTCTCATTTGAGAGTTAAGGAAAGTAATTATTTAATGAGATTTATTGTCTATTTACTTGCCAAAGAATGGGCAAAGTTTATAAGTATCAACATTGAAACAACCCCATCTTAACATTCTATTTATAGGTTGTAAATAATTTTAGAATGAAATGTAGGGCTGGTTTTGAACACTACCTGTATGTATATGCTTCTTTCTGAAAAATAGGCTATGTTCCAAGAAGAGGGTGTGCAAGTGGAAGGTTATATAGGCAGTGTTTCTCCTTCAGTCCCTTTTTCTGCACTGGATGTTGCAGTCTGTACTATTGAGAGAGCCAACGGTCTGGTCAATAGACTCATAGATGAGAAAACTCTTGACTTTCTGGGTAAGTTGACAAATATTAATTTAAAGAGAAATAATGAGAAACAAATTGTTTACTTGGGTACATCCTTTTTTCTGCATGATAACCATTTCTGTAACACATTTTGTTTACAATCAAAAGATTTGGCTTTAAAAAATTATACACTAAATATATATGTTATATCTTTGACGTTTCTATTTTTTACGCACACACACACAAGCCAGTTTTTCCCCTCGCAAACAGACAACACATATATTCACATACATCCCATACCCTCTAGCAAAGACAAAAATATGAAAAAGAATATTGTAAAAGTATAAATAAGGGATAGCTAGATTGGGAAGGAGAGAAAATTTGCTGAAAATGATTTGGAATAAGAAAATGATTTGGAATAACCTGTGCATGCCTGCTCTCTGTACAGGAATGTGAAAAAGCAAGAATGTTCCATGTAAATATTTTTTTAACATGTGGACATATCAATATTTTATCTTCATTCAAACTATAAAGATAAAGATGATGCAACTGAACAAGTAAAGTCAATTTTTCACTTTCCAATCATATTTTCAAGAAAAAAAAACCATATATCATTTCCTCTGTGGAAAAAGTAAGTACCCCCTTGGATCTTATATCTCGCATTGTCCCCTTTGTCATAAAAAAAATCTTCAAAAAAGTTCTTATAATTGTCTACCAGTTCCTGATGTCAACTGGGAGAAATTTGTTCCTACTGCTTCAGAATTTTTTCACCTGTGCAACATTAAAAAGGGATTTCTTACAGCCACAGTCCATTTCAAATTACCCTGCAATATCTTAATGGGATTAAGAGCTGGAGTTTGTCTTGGTCATTCCAGAACTTTCCATTGCAGGGTTGTTGTTTTTAGTCATTATTTACTTTTTCCACTTGAGAAATATGTATTTATATTTATTTAAATTGCACAATGGACTACAAAATGTACTGTATTTTTTGCACTATAAGACGCTCCAGACCATAAGATGCACCTAGCTTTTGGTGAGGAAAACAGGAAAACATAAAATCTGCCTCTGCCTCCCAGCCCCAGCACGTGGCTCGTCAGGGCTCTGTTCCATTGCTCCCACCAGTGGTCAGCTGAGTGACAGCTGGATCCTGGCCTCCCATAGCCCCACCAATCAGCAGGTTGGCCGACCAGAAAGGTCACTATTGCTGCCTCCTCTTGTGTCTGCCGACTGCACTGGGGAATGCTGGAGCCTTTGCCAGCGTTCCTTGTCTATCACTGATGCTCACCGCTGCCTATTGGTGGTTGGATCAGCCTCCTGGAATACCTCTGATCAGCTGTTCCAGGTGTTGGGGATCCCTGCTGCCTATTGCCTCCTGTTGCCGCCACTGCCGTTCAACAATGGCGGCAACAGGTGGCAATAGGCAGCAGTGATCCCAGCTGCTTGGAACAATTGATTGGCGGTATTCCTGGAGGCTGATCCAACCCCCGATAGGCGGCAGTGAGCAGTAGGGATAGGCAATATTCGCTCCATAAGAAGCACAGACATTTCCTGCCACTTTTTTTTTTTTTTTTTTGGGGGGGGGGGGAGGGGAATGCATCTTACAGTGTAAAAAATATAGTATATTGTGCATGATACCTTTACCAATATTATTGAAGCAAAGACTCGATGTTTATCTTGAAAAAGTCAAAAATTTAAAATGGAAAGTAGTTCATTTTTCACATGAAAATATGATTTTTTAAAGATGTCTTGTCAATTCTAGTCTATTTTTCATGAAATTCTGCCATAGACCACAGCATAATCATTGAAGGAGGAAATAGAATGTAATTTGCTAGCGCCATTTCATCTTTTTACTTTCCATGCATATGAATGGTTCCTACGCATGGAATATGCTTCCCATGCTTCTAAGCAACTTCTAGCTTTTTTAAAGGGTGCATTTTAAAACATGAGAATCTTCATTTTCAGTTCAGTAGAACTGAAGATGTTTTCTGTCAGCTACTTGCATTATTTGCATCTTACTTGCTACCCTTGTTTACAATAATGTAATGCTTACATTATTATTTACAATAGTATTTTCCATTTGGTGAACGCAATCCAAGTATTTCTCCTTATTTAAGGGAAAAACGTGACTTTGTAGTGAATACAGTACATACAGTTTGGGGTTTTTTTGTTTTGTTTTGTTTTTTTGTTTTTTTAATTTGATTTATATGCCGCCCTTCTCCGGAGACTCAGGGCGGCTTACAATGCGCTAAGCAATAGCCTTCATCCTTTTGTATATTTATACAAAGTCAGCTTATTGCCCCCACAACTGGGTCCTCAATTTACCTACCTTAGAAAGGATGGAAGGCTGAGTCAACCTTGAGTCTTGGTGAAATTCGAATCTGCAGTAATTGCAGGCAGCTGTGTTAATAACAGGGTGTATTAGACCACTGTACTATCAAGGCTCTTGATTTTAAGGTTTTAAGGTAGTTTATTTTTGATAGTTTATTTTTCCTTTTATAATTGATGCTGTTTTGGAATCTACTTTGACAAAGTAGATTTGACAAAGAGTGGTATAGAGACTATTTAAAATACGCATATTCCATTCTCCCATCTCTACATCCCTTTTTATAGGAATAGTTGTTGTGGATGAATTGCACATGTTAGGAGATTCTCAAAGAGGATATTTATTAGAACTTCTGCTGGCAAAGATTTGTTTTTTGACTAAAAGAATAAAGAACAAGTAGGTAGCATGAAAAATCATGATTTCTTTACTGTTTGATCTTTTAAAACAAACCTATCTGGGGTTAAGAATTTTGTTAAAATGTTAAATAATTTGCTTAGCAGCCATAAACACTTTTTAATGATCACTTCTAAATAGACTTATTTTGGAATGAATATCTAAATCATGGATGCATCATTGCTTAGATATACTCTTAATGTGTTTAACTTGGATTCTGGGAAAGCTGTTAAGTATATATATTTGTTTAAGAGGAATTGTCCCTAATATATTTTGTTGTTTATTATTTGAAGGATTGTTTGACTCTCACTTAGAATGCCTCTTCACTTTATATAAATAAGTATTCAATAAATTACAATCCACTTTTCTTTTTATTTATATCTACACCCTGATATAATCTGGTGATGTTCCACCCAGTCTTAATTAGGCAATTCTGTTTAGTTTGTGAGATTAGCCAGGTAGTAACACCTGCTGAGGCCAATGATAAAAAACTGTATATAGGTAGTCTTCATCTAGTGACCATAATCAAAACCCACTTTCCTGTTTTAACTGAGATCTTTTACCTCCTTTTACCAATAATATAGCCAGTTTGATTTTTGTGTATTTGTCTGGTTATGTTCTTGTTCCTTTGGTTGCTTTGAAGACTATTAGAAATAAAGAGATTGACAGAAACTGATAAGTCATCCTCCTGCTTCATTTTAGTTTTCTAGGCTATGCAGTCCAATTACACTTTCTTCCTTGCTGTTTCTAAGTTTGACATTGTAGTCCCCAACCATAAACAACACATCTTTCTTGCATATTTGTCTACACCATACTTTGTGTTTTGTGTCTTGAGTAATAAACTATGATTGATTGAAAATGTCCAATTCCAGTCTTTTCAATTTGCTGTTACTTAAAAAGTCAATATTTTTTTCAGTTTTCACCATATCGAGCCTTTCCATCTTTTTTATGCTTCTTACAATATGTTCCATGTTCCCACTTTAGTTCTATCTTTGCAGCTTCAGATTTTCTTTTCTTGCATGGCAACATCAGCAACTGAAGGGCTTTAATCTAGCTACCTCATAACATCATTAGTACTCCAACCTTACTTCTTCCTCAATAGCATGTTGAGTGCCATCTAATCCGAAGAGTTTATCATCCAACTCTATATTCTTAATTGCTTTATCTTATCTACTCAAGTAGTTTTCTTGGTAAACTAGAAGTGTAGTACCACTGCCTTCTCCCAAGCAGTATGAAATGACTTTGCCATTGTCATGAAAATGATCTTCTGCTTCCAACATCTTTCTGTATCATTGCTGCCCTTTATAGAAGGCTGATTGCTTTAGCTGTTAGCATACAATCCTAGTGTTCTTTGCAAATCCCTCCTAGGAAACCTCTGCACCACAATGAGGACCTGTGGCGGGGGAAATATCCCTCTAATGCAGCCTTGCTAAAAAAAATGTTTTGTTCTCTCTTACAGCAGGGTTAGGGAGAAGATGCCAAAAGAGTTGTACTGTGGAAGTTGTGTAATGGCAAAGGAAACTGCTAAACTACTAAGTAGTCTAGTAGATAGTTTTTGGGAGAAGTTTAAGACTTCAAGTTTTGCACCCTATGTTCACTCTACAAAGGGCTATCTTTGAAGATCCCTCAAAAGTTACAACCTATCCAGAACACAGCAGTACAGGCAGTTGCTTCCATGTTACATTGCTGCTCCACAAGTTGCCTTAGTTTTCATTGGGCTTCTAAGTGAATTTCAAGATACTGTCCATATAGCTCTTTGTGATAGGAGTTAAGTTGTTTTCAGAATCAACTCTCCATGATAGTTTCTTCCGTTATGTCCAGTAGATTGGGCATTGCTCCCAGCCCTCTCTATTAACCAATGCCTTTTTGAAGGACTCAGGAAGCATTCTGTCTCTGTCATAATGTGTGCCCTCTGGCACACTTTGAGATTTGCAGGGCCATAACCCATAACCCAGGGCCATAACCCTGGTAGCATTTCTTAAGTCCTTGAAGACCAGATGTTCCCTTGGCATGAGTTCTGAAGGTTAGGAGATTGTGTCAGTATGATTTTGTATTCTTTACAGTTGAGTTGGGCTTCTGCTTGGACAATATTATTTTATTAGTAATTGCTGTTTTTGTTTTTTAACCCCGTGTATATCAACCAGTGTTGTAATTGCAAGATAGGCAGCAATATAAATTGATAATACCAGTATATAAATCCATCTCCACTATCCATGCACCCCTGTCAGTGGGAAGTAATAATTGTTGATAGACAGTATACACAGAGTTCATTTTGTAAAACTAATGACCGTCACATCAATGTTATTTAATACTATAAATAATTTTATATTTTAATTCTATAAATAATTATGAAGTGGAATCAGTTTTCAAAATTCAAAATAGGTTTGTTTATTCCTGCAGACAAAACATGGAAGAGTCTTTTTGTAACAAAATACAAATCATAGGAATGAGTGCCACCCTTCCTAATTTGGATCTTCTGGCTTCCTGGCTAAATGCAGAATTGTACCATACAGACTTCCGTCCAGTACCCCTTCTGGAACAAGTAAAAATTGGCAACAAGATTTATGACTCTTCAAATGCAGTTGTGAGAGAAATTCAACCTCTACTGAATATTAAGGTAATTGCCATACTAAAAATTAGTTTGATACAATGCCACTTTTCTATCTAAAATTATGGCAACATTTTATGGATATTAATATGCCTATACCATTATAAAAGAAGTTCTGGTTTCATCTGAATGTTTGTCTTTAAAATTCTATGTATCCTTATATATATCATTATATTTTTGCTGATAAAGAAATAAAGGGAGACTAGTATAGATCTATTTCAAGCTTTTTAGCTTTCATCAGCTAGTCATACCCTTATTTGGATTCGAACTTGGGCTTCCTGCATGTTAGGCAGTTGAATTAACCTTCTGAGCCACAAGTTCTCCTCCCTTCATCAGCTTGAGCCAGGGGAAAGGTTAAGTGTTTACCAAGACACCTGGTCTACCCCAACATGTGGGAGGGGACATTCTGCTCCCTTTTGCCTTTCAGCTCCAATCCAGGAGCCCTCAAGCGTCGCATTCACGACAAACCATTTTATACCAAATTTATATTTTTGCTGATAAATAAAGGGAGACTAGTATAGATCTATTTCAAGCTTTTTAGCATTCATCAGCTAGCCATATCCTTACTTGGATTCGAACTTGGGCTTCCTGCACGGGTTTGTCGTGAATGTGACTGCTTGAGGGCTCCGGGGTTGGAGCTGAAAGGCAAAAGGAAGCAGAATACCCCCTCCCACATGTTGGGGTAGACCAGGTGTCTCGGTAAACTCTATCTATCTATCTATCTATCTATCTATCTATCTATCTATCTATCTATCTATCTATCTTTTTCACAAGTCCCACGTGTATGGTAAATTTTATATATATGAAAACCATTGACAACTAACTCCTGCTGTAGTGAACTGTTCTTTGACTTCATCTTAAGTTCTGCATAGTCCTGTACTAGCAAATCTTGATATATTAACCATTTGTCTTTGCTCACTGTTTCTTTTCTATAAAATGCTTCTTGTGCTGAAATCTATAAAAACATTTTTGGATACAGCCTGGGTTTATAGCTATGCCATATTCTTAGAATGGCATTCCTAGCGTGATTTTTAAAGTCTACATTTACTTTAACTTTCTTGTACATTTAAAAAAGCCGCGGTGGCGGTTGATATCCCCAGGCTTATGGTCATGGGGGATTTCAACCTACCATCCGTGGGCGAGGCATCTGAGGTGGCTCGGGAGTTCATGGCTTCCATGACAGCTATGGACCTGACCCAGTTAATTCATGGCCCTACCCACACGGGGGGAAACACGCTGGATCTGGTTTTTGTCTCTGGACAGTGGTTGAGTGATCTCGAGATAGGGGATATAGTCACCGAGCCCTTGTCATGGTCTGATCACTCTCTCCTTCGTCTCGACCTTCGAACCGCTACACCCTGCCGCAGGGAGGCGGAGCCGGTAAGATGGTTCCGCCCCAGGCGCCTGATGGAACCTGATAGGTTCCAGATGGAGCTTGGGCCATTCCCTGAGGCTCTGGCACACGCCTCGATTGGAGACCTAGTGGCTGCCTGGGATAGGGCGGCCGCTGGAGCTCTGGACCGGGTCGTGCCTTTGCGGCCTCTGACCCGGCGCCGATCTCATTTAGCTCCTTGGTTTACTGAGGAGCTGAGGGAGTTGAAGCACCGGAAAAGACGCCTAGAGAGTAGTTGGAGGGCCAGTCGCTCTGAATCTGACCGGACACTGGTAAGATCTCATATTAGGAATTACCTAGTGGCGATAAAAGCAACGAAATGTAGTTATTTTGCTGCTCTTATTGCATCATCAGATAATCGCCCGGCCGCCCTGTTTAGGGTGACCCACTCCCTGCTCCACCAGGAAGCGCGGGAGGACCCCTTGGAGGGTAGAGCCGAGGATTTTGTTCAATATCTGTATGACAAAATCACTCAGATTCGGGAAGATCTGGACTCTGACTGGGTAGTCTCAGGGGGAGGGACTGGGGCAGGTCTTGAGAATGTTATCTGGGATGAGTTTGAGCCTGTGACCCTTGAGGACGTGGACAGGATTCTGGGTAGACTGAACGCGACCACTTGTTTATTGGACCCGTGTCCCTCCTGGTTAGTGCTGGCTTCTCGGGAGGTGACACGAGGCTGGTTCCAGGGGATTATAAATGCTTCGTTGGGGGAGGGTGTCTTTCCTGCCGCCTTGAAAGAGGCGGTGGTGAGGCCTCTCCTCAAGAAGCCTTCCCTGGACCCGGCAATGTTGGTAAATTATCGTCCGGTCTCCAACCTTCGTTTTGTGGCGAAGGTTGTTGAGAGTGTGGTCGCGCAATAGCTCCCCCAGCACCTGGATAAAACGACGTATATGGATCCGTTCCAGTCGGGCTTCAGGCCCGGGTACAACACGGAAACAGCATTGGTCGCGTTGGTTGATGATCTCTGGAGGGCTCGGGACAGGGGGTGCTCCTCTGTCCTGGTCCTGTTAGATCTCTCAGCGGCTTTTGATACCATCGACCATGGTATCATGCTGCACCGGTTGGAAGAGTTGGGGGTGGGAGGCACTGTGTTGCGGTGGTTCTCCTCCTTTCTCTCTGACCGGTCGCAGTCTGTGTTGACAGGGGGACAGAGGTCGACCCCGAGGCCCCTCATATGTGGGGTGCCGCAGGGGTCGGTTCTCTCGCCTCTCCTGTTCAACATTTATGTGAAGCCGCTGGGCGAGATCATCCATGGTTTTGGGGTGGAGTACCATCAGTACGCTGATGACACCCAGCTGTACATCTCCACCCCGGATCACCCCAACGATGCCCTTGAAGTGATGTCCCGGTGCCTGGAGGCCGTACGGATCTGGATGGGGAGGAAAAGGCTCAGGCTCAACCCATCCAAGACCGAGTGGCTGTGGTTTCCGACGTCCCGATATAGTCAGTTGACGCCATCACTGACTATTGGGGGCGAATCATTGGCTCCCACGGAGAGGGCTCGCAACTTGGGCGTCCTCCTGGATTCACGGCTGTCTTTAGAAGAGCACCTGACGGCCGTGACCGGGAGGATTTTTTATCAGGTTCGCTTGATTCGCCAGTTGCGTCCCTTTCTGGATCGGTACTCATAACGCACGGTCACTCATGCCCTCGTCACCTCCTGCCTGGACTATTGTAATGCTCTCTACATGGGGCTCCCCTTGAGGAGCACCCGGAGGCTCCAACTGGCGCAGAGTGCGGCCACGTGGGTGGTAATGGGAGCGTCATGGCGCTCCCATGTGACACCTCTCCTGCGCGAGCTGCACTGGCTCCCGGTGGTCTTCCGGGTGCGCTTCAAGGTTTTGGTTACCACCTTCAAAGCGCTCCATGGCTTAGGACCTGGTTATCTACGGGACCGCCTACTACCACCAATAGCCTCCCACCGGCCAGTACGCTCTCATAGAGAGGGACTCCTCCAGGTGCCGTCAGCCAAACAGTGTCGGCTGGCGACCCCTAGGGGGAGAGCCTTCTCTGTGGGGGCACCTACCGTCTGGAATGAGCTCCCCCCGAGATACGGAGGATTCCGGATCTGCGCACCTTCCGCCGCACTGTGAAGACCTTTTTATTCCATCAAGCGGGCTTGGCCTAATCTCCTCCCTCTTTTAATATGTAATTTTTAATCTGTTTTTAAATTATTGGGGTGTTTTAATCTGTCTGGGCCAAAATGATTTAATTTGATTTTATCTGGTTTTAAATTTTGTATATTTATGTATTTTATTGCTTGGCTGTTCACCGCCCTGAGTCCTTCGGGAGTAGGGCGGTATACAAATCAAATAAACTAAACTAAACTAAACTAAAAGCAAAACCACCCAAATCTCAGATTGTGTTCTTCTAATTATAATATTCTTTTACTTCTCAACAGCACCCTCTACTCAAATATCAGGTTGCGAAATACAATTTACAAATACAACGCAGGCAATCCTCTTTCTTTTGCGTCTTGAAGAATTTTATATTTAAACCTTTCATTTTATTTCCATAGCCCTAATATGTACTTGTCACTTTCTACAATTAGGGAGATGAGGACCACATGGTGACTCTGTGTTATGAGACAGTTCAGGATGGCCATTCAGTTCTTGTATTTTGTCCAACAAAGAATTGGTGTGAGAAATTAGCAGACATCGTTGCCAGAGAATTCTGCAGTATTCAACAAAAGAGTAAGTCAAGAGGGATTGAAGAAGAGAAGGGATTTGGAGAGAACCCATAAGATTTTAAGGCTCTTTTCCTTTCTAAAGATCTTCAAAAAATGTCAACCCTTTCACCAGTTATACTGTGCCAGGAAGAGATAGAAAAGTTGTTGATTCAATTAAAGCGGTCGTCTTCTGGCTTGGACAGTGTGCTTCACCGGACCATCAAATGGGGAGTTGCTTTTCACCATGCAGGTACACTTTTTGTTATCATACTTCTCAATATGTGCATAGATAGAGTGAAATTTCAAGCATGGTTGTGACCAAGTAAAGATGGAGAAGAATATGTCTTAAACACATTGAGTTTGATCTGTAGGCCTTAAATTGGTGATGATGGAAATAAAACTAGATGTAAAAAATTTCAGATAAACTCCTGTTCAGGTAGAAGGAAATGAGGTAGTAATTATGCTGAAATTATGAAGCCACTAAATTAATATAGGAAAAAAAGTTTACAGATTGTGGCTATTGTGGTCTATATAATAAAATAATAAGATATAATATATAATTTTAATAATAAATAATAAAATATGGAAATAAAATAAGATGAACATAATTGGAAGCTTCTTATGATTACTGTAGAATAGAACAATTGAAGGAATACATTTATTCAAATACCACAGAAGTAACAGAAATTGAGGAAGAATTGCCTTGCATGTTAAAAATAATTCATTTTTTAAAAATTTAATTTATATGCTGCCCTTCTCTGGAGACTCAGGGCGGCTTACAATGCGTTAAGCAATAGCCTTCATACTTTTGTATATTTTATACAAAGTCAGCTTATTGCCCCCACAATCTGGGTCCTCATTTTATCTACCTTAGAAAGGATGGAAGGCTGAGTCAACCTTGAGCCTGGTGAGATTTGAACTTGCAGTAACAGCTGATGTTAATAGCAGTGCTTTAGTCTGCTGCGCTACCAGGGCTCTCTGTTGAAGAGAAATCCAAGGAAATGAACTTGGTAGCACTATTAAGAGGATCTGTATTAAATTAACCAGAAGAACTAATAAAAGTATAAACACTGGTGACTTTTGTTTTAATGCCACCTGGTCTTTACAAGATTAGATTAGATTAGATTTATTGGACTTCTATACCGCCCTTCTCCCGAAGGACTCAGGGCGGTGTACAGCCATATTAAAACATATATAGATTTACAAAATTTAAAAACAATTTAAAACTGAATATATAAAAATTTGGCCCACAAAATTAAAAAATTAACATACACCCATTATAAAATTCATATTAGGCCAGCCCGGTTTGTTGGAACAAAAGGGTCTTCAGGGCGTGGCGAAAGGTACACAAGTCGGGGATCATACGAACCTCTAGGGGCAGCTCATTCCAGAGGGCTGGTGCCCCCACAGAGAAGGCTCTCCCCCTGGGTGTCGCCAGTCGGCATTGTTTGGCTGACAGCACCCTGAGGAGCCCCTCTCTGTGGGAGCGTATTGGCCGGTGGGAGGCTGTCGGTAGCAGAAGGCAGTCTCGTATATACCCTGGAGCGCTCCATGGCTTATACTCCATATAAGCCATGGAGTGCTTTAAAGGTGGTAATCAACACCTTGAATCGCACCCGGAAGACCACCGGGAGCCAGTGCAGCTTGTGCAGGAGAGATGTTACATGGGTGCGCCAAGTCGCCCACATAATCACCTGCGCGGCCGCATTCTGGACCAGTTGGAGCCTCTGAGTGCTCTTCAAGGGGAGCCCCATATAGAGAGCATTATAGTAGTCTAGACGTGACATGACAAGGGCATGAGTGACCGTGCGCAGGGCATCCCGGTCCAGAAAGGGATGCAACTGGCGTATCAGGCGAGCCTGATAAAAAGCTCCCCTGGCCACGGCCGTCATATGATCTTCCAAAGACAGCCGTGCATCCAGGAGAACACCCAAGTTGTGAGCCCTCTCTGAGGGGGCCAAGATCTCGCCCCCAATAGTCAGCGATGGAATCAGCTGACTATACTGGGATGCCGGGAACCCCAGCCACTCAGTCTTGGAAGGGTTGAGTCTAAGCCTGTTCCTCCCCATCCAGATCCGCACAGCCTCCAGGCACCGGGACATCATGTCAAGGGCATCATTGGGATGGTCCGGGGTGGAGATATACAGCTGAGTGTCGTCAGCGTACTGGTAGAACTTCACCCCGAAACCATGGATGATCTCACCCAGCGGCTTCACATAAATGTTGAACAGAAGGGGCGAGAGGACTGACCCTTGCGGCACCCCACAAACAAGGCGCCTCAAGGTCGACCTCTGTCCCCCTGCCAACACAAACTGTGTACTGTCGGAGAGGAAGGAGGAGAACCACCGCAACACGATGCCCCCCACTCCCAACCCCTCCAATCGTCGCAGCATGATACCATGGTCGATAGTATCAAAAGCCGCTGAGAGGTCTAATAGGACCAGGACAGAGGAACAACCCCTGTCCCGAGCCCTCCAGAGATCATCAACCAATGCGACCAGTGCCGTTTCCGTGCTGTACCCCGGCCTGAAGCCTGACTGGAACGGATCTAGATAGTCAGCTTCATCCAGGTACTGGGGAAGTTGTCATGCCACCACACTCTCAATAACCTTTGCAACAAAGCGAAGGTTGGAGACTGGACAATAGTTCGCTAATACAGCCGGGTCCAGGGAAGGCTTCTTGAGGAGGGGCTTCACCACCGCCTCTTTCAGAGAGGGAGGGAAGAAACCCTCACTCAAAGAAGCATTAATAATCCCCTGGAGCCAGCCTCGTGTAACCGCCCGGGAGGCCAGCACCAACCAGGAGGGACATGGGTCCAATAAACATGTGGCAGCGCTAAGCCTACCCAGAATCCTGTCCACGTCCTCGGGAGTCACAAGATCAAACCCCTCCCAGATAACATTCTCAAGACCCACCTCTGTCAGCCCATCCGAATCTACCCAATCAGAGTCCAGGCCTTCCCGAATCTGAGTGACTTTGTCATGCAAGAATTGCACAAAATCCTCAGCCCTGCCCTGCAAGGGGTCTTCCCGTGCTCCCGGATGCAGGAGGGAGCAGGTCACCCTAAACAGGGCTACTGAATGGTTCTCTGCAGACCCTAGAGGAGCGGAAAAATAATTAGATTTTGCCGCTTTTATCGCCACTAGGTAGATCTTAATATGAGACCTCATCAGTGGTCAGTCAGATTCGGAGCGGCTGGCCCTCCAATCGCTCTCCAGACGTCTTTTCCAGCGCTTCATCTCTCTCAGCTCCTCGGAGAACCAGGGAGCCAATTGAGATCGGTACCGGTTCAGAGGCCGCAAAGGCACGACATGGTCCAGAGCTCCAGCGGCTGCCCTATCCCGGGCGACCACCAGTTCTTCAGTCGCGCCGTGAGCCAGAGCCTCAGGGAATGGCCCAAGCTACGTCAGGAAACTATCAGGGTCTATCAAGCGGCTGGGACGGAACCATCTAGTTGGTTCCGTCTCCCTGCAGCGAGGGGTAGCGGTGTAGAAGTCCATGTGAAGGAGAGAGTGATCAGACCATGACAAGGGTTTCATGACTAAATCCCCTATTTCCAGATCGCTCTGTCACTGACCAGAGACAAAAATCAAATCCAGAGTGTTTCCCCCCCCCTCCCCCAATGTGAGTAGGGTCTTGAACTAACTGGGTCAGATCCAAGGCCATCATGGAAGCCATGAACTCCCGAGCCGCCATAGACATTTTACCGACAGATGGCAGGTTGAAATCCCCCATAACCATAAGCCTGGGGTTATCAACTGCCACCCCGGCTATCACGTCAGGCAGCTCAGGCAGGGCCGCTGCCACGCAGCAGGGAGCCAAGTACATAATCAGCAGGCCCATCTGCACCCCACGACCCCACTTCACAAGGAGGGACTCACATCCAACTATCTGAGGTACAGTGACCTCCCTCGGACATAGACTTGCTTTAATAATAACTGCCACACACACACACACACACACCGCCCCTACCCTGGGCCCTTGGTTGATGGAATGCCCGGAAACCTGGTGGGCACATTTCAACAAGGGGCACCCCCCCTTCCAGACCCAGCCAGGTCTCCATAATACCCGCCACATCCCGCTCCCCCCTCCTGAATAAGGTCGTAAATGAGGGGGGCCTTATTTATCACGGACCTGGCATTGCACAACATCAGCCGATGGCCCAGACCCTGAGGATCTGTGCTACCTGGGGAACGAGAGAAGCATTCGGGACCGGATTAATACTATTAATACTATTCCCCAGACAGGAAACCAATGTCTCAGCAGAATCACATGGGTTTTGTCATGAACACAATAAGCAGTTCAGAAAATTGTAAGAATTTTAAGCAGAAAGGCGCATGTAATATTGGAATTCTCAGTATATTAAGAATTGTTGTGCATATATTGGCATGTACCTTGAGATTATACACTTTAATTAAATCAGAGCATTAAAAGTAGGATTCCATGTAGCCAAAGTTGTTTGTAAGGAACAAAAAAATAGATGGCTACAAAAAAAGGAGAGATAATAAAGCCACAAAAGGATGTCCTAAAAGGAAAAAAAATGGAGGATAGCAAAAACTAATGTAGTTAGAAAAATCATTAAGTGAATATCTACAAATTGAAAAGAACAACACATAAAAAAAGGAAAGAGGGATATGTCACTAAAGAAAGTACATAGAAGTAATTCTGAAAGTACAGAAGGTATCAGAAAAGCAAAACCTCAGAATGAGTTGAGGTTAGAGTGGGATGTTAAGAACAGCACAAATTTTTCAAGTAAGTTTGAAATTAAAGGCAGGAAGAAGTTGTTTTCCAGATAGGGTAGGGGTGTCAAACTCAAGGCCTGTGGGCCAAATCCGACCTATGGGGTGCTTAGACCATGGGCCCTGGAAACAATAAAGGACCGGCCCGCGGTGCCTCTGCCAGTGAAAACAGAGCGGGGTGGAGGGTGGAGGAAGGAAGGAGATTATAATTAGAGGGAGGGAAGGTCTGAGGGAAGGTCTGCCTTAGCGCTTAGCCACCACAGGTGCCCCCAACACGAGTGACATTGAACTGGCCACACTCCTCCCCAGCCATGCCTCCCCAAGGTCAAACACAACCCCGATGTGGCCCTCAATGAAATTGAGTTTGATATCCCTGAGATATTGAAATTTTAATGAAAATGAAAAGTGGTATATATTAATTTTATAAAGCATATTTATCTTAAACTATTTTTCAGGTTTGACATTTGATGAACGAGACATAATTGAAGTAGCTTTCCGTCAAGGTGTCCTACGAGTTTTAATAGCAACTTCGACACTTTCTTCAGGGGTAAATCTGCCTGCACGTCGGGTAATTATCCGAACTCCTGTATTTGGTAGCAGATTGTTGGATATCTTGACATACAAACAAATGGCTGGAAGAGCTGGAAGGAAAGGAGTAGATACTATAGGTAAATGCATTTAGAGCCCATTATCTGTTTATGTTTGTAAATAGAGCAACAGTGAGTCTTATGATACTTTAAAGTTCAAAACATTTATTGTAGAATAAATTTTGCTAGGATGCAATCTATAAGATGTATCAATGACCCAGATAGAAAGATATAGAAAGATAGATTTTTTCTACAATTTTTACAATTCTATAATGGTTTAGAGACAAAAAAAGTGAATAATCTTTACAATAAGGAAGCACGTTTCTATTAACACCGAAAAAAGTAAATCATAAAGCTTGAATCACTAGCTTTCGTGATCTAAAAGACCCAAGTTTAAGTCCCACTTACTAATAGAACTCATTGGGTTACTTTCTGTCAGTCTAATCTAGCTTGGAGGTTATATGAAAGGCCAGGTACTCCATTTTTCAATCCCTGTCAAGCACAAGCAACTAAAACAAATTCATGAATAGGTCAAAGCAATTCATTTATTCTTGAGTACCATTTACAAAAATATTATAGACTGACTGCCTTTCCTTGGGAAATGGCAGACAGATTTAAGGGTTTACTCTTAGATGTTTCATCCCCCAAATCAACTTCATGTTGGAATGTCTCTACTCCCCCTTGAGGGCCCCACACATCAGCCCCTCTCTAAACAGCTCAGCTCAGCTATTTCCCTTGCAATGGGAACTGGGCAGTGGGGATAGCTAGCGATGATGTGACAAAAGAGCTATCCAAGTCAGAGGAATCCTGATTGTATGAATCCTCCGAGTAGGTGATTCTTCCTGCAACATATATAGACAATTAGAAGGGTCCTTCCCCCTTTCCCTCATAGAGTGAAGATGAAGGCAGAGCCTTGCCACTCATGATGTCTCTCTATAGAGGGTCCCTCTCTGAATGCCTAACCCATTCACTAATTGATTCCTTTTTAGATTCTGGGATTGAATTCAGTCTTGGGAGCATGGAGGGTCTTGTTTTGTCTGGGAAGCCTGGTAAAACAGTTGTATTATTTTTGGAGCATGCACATACCTTACATTTTCCCATGAACTGGGTAGTCCTTCCAGTGAATCAAATTCTGCATTCCTTTCTCCTGCCTCCTTGACTCCAATATTTCTTCCACTTTGAATTCATTTTTGCCTTCGACAATCACGGGGTGAGGCTGAGGTAGATGCTGTTGTGATTTCAAAGTGTTTGGTGGTGCTTCCTTCACCAGCAAAGAATGCTGAAAACTGGGTGCATTTTCATTGACTGTGGCAATTACAAAGAAAGGCCACAATATTGACCTGTCATAGGGCTTTAACAGGGCTAAGAAAAGGCTAAAAATTTGGTAGGCAGCCACACATTATCTCCCTCTGCATTTGTCAGCCCCTCTTGCCAAGGGAAGTCTGCAAACTTTTTGTAAGACTGTTTAGTCTAGCTATTGGTCTAGCTATTCTTTCAACAGCGCTTGAGCAGCACATTGCTCCTGTAGAAAAATCTATGGCTCCAGGATGAGAACCTGTTGTGAGGTCGCAGGTAAAACCCTTGGGTGCTTCCTGTGTAAGGCCTGGAACAGGGTCATTTCAATTGTCCTGGCTATATATACAGTAACACTTTAAATAGTGTTGCAGCATCTGGTTAGTCTTAGCCTCCCTGTTTGTAACAGGGTGGTGGGCTGATGACAAACTGATTTGTATCTTCAAAAGGTGGAATAATGCCTTTCAAATCATGGAACTAAGTTGACTTCTGTGATCTGAAAGTGCTCTATAATCATTCATCTGTAACGGAAGGCATCCAGATGAAATGTGCCGTCTTGCTGAAAAGATCCTCCACCACCAACATCAATATGGATGGGCCCCTGTTCTTCAGCTGGTGTTTCCACCACAATCCCTGAGGAAAGGAGAGGTGTAATTTTAAAAATAAGATTAGGCAGAGTGCTTGTTAGGCCAAGTAGAACAATACATCTGCATGAGCAATATCTGGTCTTCTGGTTGTTGCTGAACTGCAATTTCCATTATTTCTCACCATCGACCATGATGGTAGAATAAATAAATGAGAGATGCAGTTTAGTATCTTCTTATCTCTGTCCTAAAAACAAAAAGTCAATGTTATTTTCCATAACTTTGAGAGGATTAGTTGCCATTGATAGTCCTTTCATGTGATCCTCCCTCAGCTAAGTCCTCCTTGAGCCTGAGAGGACAATGTCATGTATTCTTGCTATTAAGAAACAGCAGCCAGATCAGTGCTTTGACTAGAAAAATAGTCAAGATAATAAATGTTTTACTGATTTTATAATGACCAGGTTTCAACCCTAATTTTGAACCATAACTATATATATACTAAAATTGATCCAAAATCCAAGTAAGCTTATTGTAGGTTTTCATGTATCTTTATTAAAATACTGAACAGCATTTTCAGAAGAGTACTTTTTATGTAAAAAAATTACACTATAGTTAGGGAACAAAGAATGTAAATTATCAAATATAGGTCTGCTCCTTAATAACAGTGGCCAGATCCTGGATAAATATGCTTGCAGCCTAGGTAGTCAAATATTATTTATGCATGGGAATTCTGTTAAACCAATATATATTTTTTTTTAATTTATGACATTGTATGTAACAGGTGAGAGTATTTTGGTATGTAAGCCCTCTGAAAAATCAAAAGGAATTGCTCTTCTCCATGGTGGTATGAAGCCACTGTGTAGCTGTTTGCTTAGCCTCAAGGGAGAGGGGATCACCTCCAGTATGTTACGGGCAATTCTTGAGGTATGTAATGCAATGAATAAGTGAAATGTTCATAATATAAATATTATTTGTTAACAAGATTTTGCACTGTTTTTATGAAGCTGCTATAAATGCATTTATAGGAATTCTCTTCAAATTGCCTCAAACATAAATTCAAGCTCAAGTTATCTACCAATATAATCTCTGTGACAAAATAACTGCTCGTGCAAAAAAAAAGGGATGCTGAGATTCTGAAAAGTGAAATGGTTAAAAAAAGGGGGGGGATGGTGGTATTAGTAGTCTCAGAGATTAGAAGATAGAGGCCTGCTAGCATCATTTTTCTGTGGTGGTGCCAGAACTTAAATGTCCCCTAAAGTCTAATCAGATCCTACTGTGTTAGGATTTATGAAATTATTAAAACAGATATGTTTAAAAGGGCCTGGATGTTACTTTCTAATTTTATCACTTTTTGGTTGTTTTATTTTATCCATGCTACGTTTATTGCTTATTGTTATAAAAACGTATAGCATAGGCATTTCATGGTTAAGACATAGCCCAACAGTTTCAAGATTAGAGAGGTATGAAAAAACTCAAATGTCAATACATTTCTGTATATATTTCCTAAGGGAATATTTACAGTTACAGAGATCTATACATGTTTGAAGAAATGTCAGTGTTTAAAATGTATGCAATATACAAAACTATTCCTGATATCTGCACTGACCTAAAAAGATAACTTTCAAAAGTAACTTATATTTTTTTCAAGTATGTTTATTACCCTTTTATTCTGATAGATCATAGTAAGTGGAGTAGCTAGCTCTTCAGAAGACATCCAGAGTTATGCATCCTGCACACTCCTTGCAGCTAGTTTGAGAGACTTCCAGGATTGTAGGAGAGAGCAGGAGAAAATTTGTGATAGATCTATTGAGACTTGTGTGAAGTGGCTGCTTGAGAAGGAATTCATCATGATTTCAGTATCAGATGTTGGCAAAGGTAACAATGCTAATTTGTATATGAATTGAGTATTTTTAATTACAATTAAGAAAATGTAGATCAGGAAACATTTGTACAGATAATCCTCGAGCTACGACAGATCTTTTATTGACTGTTCAAAGTTACAACAGATCTCCCAAAAGCCGTGTACCACCATGATTCGAAGATAAGAATTTTACAAAAGGTATCTTGCTCATTCACACTTAGGAATGACCAGGCAGCTTCATAACTTTGCAGAGATGCTGAAACCCACCCACCTATCTCTTCCCACCCCCCATCCTTGCCCTGCTGGGTTCCCAAAGGTACTGGGCCTGCTTTGTCCGCCTGTCACAATCCTTGCTTACCTTCTGGAGATCTGCAGAACTCAGTATTGTGGGCCGTTCTCACTGGCCGCATGGAGCAGCCGTTTGCAAACTGACCTCAGCAAAGCAGCATTTCCCTTGCCTTCTGCCTTTCTGCATGGCCTCTTTAACTCAAAACAGGATAATAAGCCACAACTGTGCTTTGCAGTTTCTATATTTCCTCTGAAAAAAGTTTTAAAAGGAAGTGGGAGAAACAGGAGCATGGTCCAGTGAGCCAGAGAACAGACAAGGGTTAAGTGTTAAAAGAGTGATGTAGAGGGAGAGGGAAAGAGCATCTTTGCCTTCCAGGTCAGGTTTCAAATAAGGCAAAGCAGCTCCCTCTGCATTGCCTTTTTAACACGTAACCCTACATTGTGTGTTCTCCATCTCACTGCACCAGCTCTTGTTTCTCCCACTTTTAAAACTTCTTTATTATTTTATTTATTTAGTATTTAATAATATTTTATTTATTTTTATCCCATTTTATTATTTTTTTGTAAGGCAGCAAACTATCAACACACCTTTCCCCTATTATTTTCCCCACAACAACAGCCCTGTGAGGTGGGTTGGGCTGAGAGAGAGAATGACTCTGAACCCAAAGTCACCCAGCCAGCTTTAATGGCTAAGGTGGGACCAGAACTCACAGTCTCCTGCTTTCTAGCATGGTGCCTTAACCACTAAACCAAACTAGCTCTCAAACTGTCAAACTGGCTTTCATATTGATCTGTCCTAGTTTATGAAAATTGTCTTCTAGAGGAAGCATGAAGTCATGTATTCATGACTGCCGTGTGTCTCATAAAACTGCTGGATGATGTGGCTCCTCTATTTGTTAAACAGTTGGTTCCCCCCCCCCAATTTATATATTTGCATTGGCACCACAAAAAGAAAAAAAAAACATTATTTACCTGTATAGATAGTCCTTGGACTATGATGGCAATTTGGACTGGAATTGCTATCGCTAAGCAATGCAGTTGTAAAGCATGTTGTTAGCCCTGTAATCCCAAAATGTGCAAGTGATTAATTGGGAAGCAGCAGCACAAGTCCCAGATAAAGAGCATAAGGGTGGCACAGGCAGGTAGGGGAGCGCTGTGCAGGCCACAGCCAAGTTGGAAGACAGGATGCTGTGGATGAATGGAGAGAGGCGGAGGAAAGGAGGATGCAAGTCTCTGTGAGCACAGGGAGGCCTTGAGTAGGAGTCACAGTGCATGATCTGTGTGCACACTGCAGACACCGCAACCATCATAAGTGTTAGCTGGGTTACCAAGAGCCCAAATTTTGTTCCTGTGACTATTAGGGTACTATGAGAGCCAGAACTTGTGTAAGTACCACTCATTCTGTTGGAGAAGGGGTGGCAGAACCTGAAGGGCAGAGTTAAGAATCCCTATATAGCCAATTTCAAGTAAGTGCTAACCATTTGTTTTGTTTTGTTTTTGTTTTTTTAATTTGATTTATATGCCGCCTTTCTCCGGAGACTCAGGGCGGCTTACAATGCGTTAAGTAATAGCCTTCATACTTTTGTATATTTATACAAAGTCAGCTTATTGCCCCCACAATCCGGGTCCTCATTTTACCTGCCTTAGAAAGGATGGAAGGCTGAGTCAACCTTGAGCTTGGTGAGATTTGAACTTGCAATAATTGCAGGCAGCTGATATTAATAGCAGGGCTTTAGTCTGCTGCACCACCAGGGCTCTAGTTGAACATTAATATTCTCAGCTAATTGTTAGCACCTGCATGGGTCAACAGAATAAAGGTCAACAGAATTCAAGGGAGGTTGGACTTAGACTGCTTATGATTCCTAGAGATTCTAAACTGATCTCTCTTTTAACTCTGCCTCCAGTTCTGCCACTCCTTCCCCTACATGTTCAGTGCCTTTGCAACTTTGAAGGATCATTGAACAAATGATCAGTAAGCAAGGACTATCTGTAATGTTACCCTTTTAATAATCATACAGTTTGCTTTCTACTGTGAAACAGGCTGGTGTCTTTTAAAAGCAACAGAAGAAAGAGCCCGCTTCTTCTAACTGGAGCTATTGGCAGAATATCCTTGCTAGCATGTTGCGAGATAAACCAATTTTCTGACTTGGCACTGAGCTGTTGTTTGGACTTGATTTGCCTAAATGACTGTAGTTCTATACAAGGTGGCTGGATCTATTATTAAATCATAATAAAGTATACACTTGGTCGTTATTAGGTCAGAAAGTAATTAATCATGGACCCTTATTATCCTAGATTCCTGGTTTGCACAAGTACATACATAATACGTTCATACAATTTCCAATTAAACACAACTTTCAAAGGATGAGCAACATTAATTGGTTGCAGCAAAATCAATATTCTGACTCTAAAACTAGGCTGTGGTTGCATTGCATATAAGTGCTTCATTTTTCTCTTGGCAGAAATATATCGTCCGACACATCTTGGCTCTGCTACACTGTTTTCCTCCTTTTCCCCAACCGCAGCACTAGAAATTTTTGCTGATCTCCAGAGAGCAATGAAGAGCTTTGTTTTAGAGAATGATCTTCACAGCCTTTATTTGGTAGGAATGTGTGCATGTGTGTTTATGACAGTACTGGATTAGATTTAATGTATGTATCAAACATATTTTGTTTGATAGTCAAGATGCAGCATAGAGAAATAAAGTGAATTCTCCATTCTATTCACCATTCCAAAGAAGAATAGGGGAGTATAAAGTAATCCTGAACCTTGAAGTATTGAGATGAAGGTACAGAAGGACACGAAAATCAGAAGTGGAAGCCGTCTTACCAAGCAACATATAGGTGTTAAGGATTTATCGGAAGAATATATGTACTTGCACACTGGAGATTCCTCAGATTCACTTACACAACATGGTTCCAGATCATGATTCCTACTTGGCCTTGCATCAGCTACATGGATATTTTGCAAGATTATTTGTCCTAGTATGCAAATTTATTTAATTTCTAGGTCTAGATTATCTTTTGATCAGCGCCTCAATCAAGTACATGGCTGCAGATACATTTCCCAGAAAAACATAGTGTTCACTCACTGTAAGTGGAGTACAAAAATCTTTCTTCCCTCTCTAACGCACACCCCAATATTCTAGCAGACAGATGAATTAAAAAACAAAGGGCAATCTCATATGAATATTACCATCCTAGAGCTAAATTAGGACTCATATTAGTAAAACACAATTTCAGTCAACGTAAGACCCATTTCTTTTTATTCTGAAAAATGTTCAACATTTCTCTAAAGAAATTAAGATCTTGTAATTTGAAAACTAACTTAGTTTGGGTGGATTTTTGGTAGGTCACACCTGTTTATGAAGATTGGACCAAAATAGATTGGTACCAATTCTTTTGCTTGTGGGAGAAGCTGCCTGCCTCATTGAGAAGAGTAGCACAACTTGTGGGGATTGAAGAAAGTTTTTTGGCCTGTTCCGTCAAAGGCAACATCATTGCTAAAACAGAGAAGCAATATAGGCAAATGGCTATCCACAAAAGGTAATAAGAATTTTTTATTTATTGATGTATAATATGTAACAGTGCCACAAAATTTGTCTGTTATTTCAAGCAATTTCTGCTTGTTTAACAGGAAACAATTATTACTTATGAGTTATTTTAGCAGTACCTTTATAATTTTTTTTTCTCACCATATAGAAAAGTCACCTAGGATACGGTTGTCTACCTTTTTTCTTCCCGTTTTATCAATTTTTCTTTCTCTTTATCAAATATCTATTTGCTTACTTTGCTTTCTTTCACAGAAATAAATAATCATATCATTGTATTTTAATTTTATTAATACAGATTTTTTACAAGCTTGGCTCTTCTGGATTTAATAAATGAAATTCCTTTAAAGGATGTTGCTAAGAAATACGGCTGTAGTCGTGGACAGCTTCAGTCTTTACAACAGTCTGCTGCTACATATGCTGGTAAGAAATTACTGATAATGTTCCAAATAAGTAATGAACAACAATTTAAGTGACAGATTTAATAAATCAATTTCCATTTTTCCAATTTAATTTACTGGTATTAAGTAGGTACTTTATGCATGCACTTTCTCAGCAAGCGAAACTGAAAAAATTTCCATACTTACATCATTATCATTACATTCATTCTCATTCTTCCATTATGGAGCCCTGGTAAAGATTAAAGTAGGGGCAAGGACTATTTGTACAATAAAACCAAGATAGAATGTTCTTTTCACAACATACCAGTAGCTGTGACTGAGCAAGATTTACTGAACATGTTTTTATGATGGCATTGATTGGCAATGAAAATTCTTGTCCTAATTGTCATCATAACCCAAGGAATACTTGTAGGAAAAAAAATAGAAAAGATATATAGAGGATTTACAAAGCAGAAAAATTACATTAGAATTTAGAAGATGGTAAAAGAAAAAAACAGCTATATAATTTTTGCAGGTCACAATGAATTGGAACAGATAATTTTTTAAAAATATCAATTTAGCATTGTAAGAATTTTAATTTCAAATCAGAAATCAACATAAACAGCGAGGTTGATAAGAATTATCAATGATTAAGTTATTAATATAATGATTAGCAAAAAATTCTAACATATGAAATAATAACTTTGTGTCCAATCAGTCAGAATCTAATGTGGCAGAAGTCTTTGAATGCAATTATAGTTCATCAATGGTCCCCAACTTAAATATTAATATTAGACATTTTAGATTAAAAGTTATTTTGACACTGATGTATTAACCTTAAATCCCCTCCCAATCCTCTAGTGAAAGAAAAGGAAATATGGACACCACTCCAGTGTGGTTTGCAGCTTGCTTGCCCTCGGCTGCCATAGAAACGGGGAGGAGGCGTTGGCATTTGGGGTCGAGAAGGTGGGAAATATTCCCCTGAGAATTGGAAGGGAGGTTTGCATCAACTGAATGGAATTGTTTGGACTTTTCCAAGGCCATGTGCCTCCGGAGGCACACAACATCTTGTGAAAAGGTTTTCCCATAATATCATATTGGACGCTGATTGGTCTTTCCAGAATATGTTTTGGAATATGACAGCACTGGAGGATAATGGGTTCCTGGTAGCTTCACATTTGATTCTTCTCAAATCTTTGGCAGTTAATGGGCATCTTTTTTTCTCAACTTGTTTCTTGCGATACTATTGACTATTTGCAACAAACTGTTTGATGGTTCTGTGATCACACCCTAATATCTTAGCAATTTTAAGAGTGCTGCATCCCTCTGAAAGACTTTTTGACTTTTCAGAGTCAGTTAAATCTCTTTTTTGGCCCATTTTGCCTAAGGAAAAGAAGCTGCCTAATAATCATGCACACCTTGATATAGGTTGATCTCCTTAGGCTACACCCTCCCTCATTACACAAATACACATCACCTGATATGCTTATATCCACTAAGCATTCAAGCTTAATACAAGGGAGAAGAGAAAAAGAGAGAAAGGGGGGCATTGACTTCCAATTCTTCCTAGCACAGTACAAGATAAATACATTCCAACCAAAAGCAAATGTTTTACTTTTACATATTAATATATAACTAGCCATTTCTTTAACACCAAATCTTTCTAATCAACAAAACCAAAATCAAAGTTTCAATTTTTTTCTTCAGAAGCACAAATTCCAGAAATGATATCCAAATAAGAACATATATTCCTCTTTAAATAAAGTATTCAATTTAACCATTTCTGCTTCATCTTCTTTGCTATGGAAATAGTATATATTTCTATTTACACCTAGTAATCTTTGTGAACTGTCACCATTTTTATTTACAAAATTTATTGCATTCTTTCAGATTCTTTGGCCTTACTGAAGGGGGGAAACCTTTTTTTTTTCTTTTACCCTCCCCTTTCCCTCAAAGTACTAAACTTTTTAAAAACAAACAAAAAAACATTTTTTAAAATCAAAACTTTCTAATACATCTTATTCTTTGACTTTAACATGCAAGTTTCAAACTTCAATATTGCATTTAGCTCCCTCCCTCCAAACTACTCTTATATATTTTTTTTTCTTTTATAAACATCCTTTTTAACATACAGAGCTTTTCTTTAAACTGGTGCATCATTTTCTTTAACTTTCTCTTAATACAGGTACTCTCAGATACATTTACAATAGCTTTTGCTTACTTCAAGAGTTACTTAAACATTATATAATATATAAAACAAATATTAAAAAATACATTTTCAGTTTTTGAGTTAAACCTTTCTTTCGGTTGCACATATCAGACAGAGAAAATGCATCCTGATTCCAGTTAATTTATTAAGTTTAAGTCACTCTTTCCAGTTATCTTCATGGAGTAAAATCTTTTTCTTCTTTGGAAGTATCAAAAACTTGTAATCCTTTCTTTTTATCACAAAATCCTCAACCTTGTTAATATCCTTAAAGAAAAAACCCCAAATTTGGCCTTTTTTTCTTGCCACTCTTTCAGTTGAGTTGAGAGGTTAACATTTGAACCATAATAGTGAGGGTGAAAATGAAAGTTAATATCCAGTTCTTCCAAGGCTGCAGTTTTCTTCATATTAGCATTTTAGATAAAATGTCCGTTCTTGGTCAGTACAAGATTTTCTGAGTGAATTTTTGTAAATGTTAAAAAGCCCCATTATTCATTTTAAAAGACACCACCTAGGAGAGGGAAATAGTGCTGAACTCATTAACAGATACAAACAAACAAACAAACAAATGTGGAGATAGAGGGTTACACTAGTAATGATTGAACATAAACGCAGTATATAACTTATCTTTAGATCATTTAATTCACAGAAAGATATTCTTAGCATAGCCAGACAATATGAAAGTTCAATATTTGTTAAGTTGTTCAAAAGGCATCCATTCTTGCGTCTTAATGCATTAAAGGTTTTTTTCTTGACTTGAGATGTGCTGCATTTGCTGGATGATTTAAACACAGATTTTTTCATGTGAGAGAACATACACCAAGGGAGTGTGAGAATTTTCAGACAGACCATTCACTAATATGGAATGGCAGATTCAACCTTTTTCATCTTCTATTTATATTTTTAAATGTATATTTCTATATTCTAGGGATGATTACTATTTTCTGCAACCGGCTGGGATGGCACAACATGGAACAGTTGCTGTCACAGTTTCAAAGTCGCCTTAATTTTGGAATTCAAAGAGAACTCTGTGATCTTGTCCGGATATATTTGCTAAATGCACAGTGTGCTAGAGCTCTTTATAATGCTGGTTTCATCACAGTGGCTGATGTAGCTAAAGGGACTCTTGAGGCGGTGGAAAATGTTTTCAGGAATGCAGCACCATTCAGAAGGTAGGAAAACATTTCAGTATTGCTGAAAATTATTCTTTTTGTGTAGTGTAACTTGAGAAAGTTTAAGTTACTGGATAATAGATTGTTTGGGTATAATTCAAAAACTCTTGGATTCTTCATCAGTGAGAGATTACAGCAAGCGGGAAAAGCACAAAAGATGCTGAAGTCCCTCTTCCTGCCAAGTTCAGCATAATTGCAATCTTCCTTCAAGGAGGGAAGAAATAACTTAACAGGCGTCCCTTTGAAACCTATTTTTCTTCATTTTATTCTTTTACTCTGGAACCATTTAGCTGATATATTTTTTAACACTTTGATTTTCACTGTTTTGGTCAGATAATTAGGAATTCCTTGCCATCCCACCCAAAGATATTGCTGTCCACAATCACTTCCTACTTGCACAATTTGGTTTACTGACAAAATGAAAAATCAATTTTCTGGGAAATAAGTAAGTCTTTTTAGTGAAGAGAAGATAGGTGTGTAAGAGATATATATAGAAATACATGAACACATGAACACTTTAATTAGAGATTTTACTATTATTTCCACAGTCCTTTGGTTACTGATTCTTATCTTTTTTTTCAATGTTAACTTAATCCAGAGAACAACTTTAGTGTAGCAGCTAAGGCAGACTTGGAATCAGGAGTCCATGAGTTCTAGTCCCCACCTTAGGTACAAAGGCATCTGGGTGACCCTTAGCCAGTCACCTTCCCTTACCCTAGGAAGCAGACAATGGCAAACTACTTTTGAAATCTTCCCAAGAAAAAGAAAGAACTTATCCAGAAATCAGCATTAACTTTAAAGCCCAAAAACATCCACACCTTAGTCCATCTCAAATATGTTGCCATTTCTGTTTAAAATGTTTATATATGAAATCATTCCAAGGTATTCTATTCTGAAAGAACATAAAATTATAAAAAATGTTATAAAAAGTTGGAGTTAATGACTTGTTCCTTGCTGACTATATAGTAGGTCAAAATTTACAATATTTAGCTCATGCTTTCCCACTTTCTTTCTTTATCCACTGCAATATGATACTTATGTATCACAAAATAGCTTATACCCTTGTAGTTCATGAATTATCAGTAATATAAGCTATTTTTTATTTTCTTTTAATGTATTTATTTGTATCCTATCTTTATTGTTTTTATAAATAACTCAAGGTGGAAAATATCCAACACACCTTCCTCCTCCTATTTTCCCCACAACAACAACCCTATGAGGTGAGTTGGGCTGAGAACGAATGACTGGCCCAGACTCAGGGGGCCTTCCGATTTCTGCCCCAGTGCCTTAACCACTAGACCAAACTGACTCTCTGAACTACATTTCAGCTCCATGTTCCTGAGTCTTGTATAAAGAGCGGTAGCTTGAAAGCTTTACAGGTAGTTCCTAATTAATTTCCACTAATTAAGACCAGAATTTTAATCACTGAGTAATGCAGTTGTAGGTGTAACATCACATGACTGCATCATTTGGTGATAGCAGTTTCAGCAGTCCCATTTGTGGCCAGGCTCTCATTCTTCTGGCCTACCGCACTTGCCTCCACTGCAACTTCCCCATCTGCCTATCTCCCTCATCTATGCCCTTTGAGCTATCTTCCATTCCACCACCTTGTGCATTGCCCTACATGCCCTCGCTGCTCTTCTGAACTTGGCTTGGTCTTTCACTAGACAGCTGCTGGCCATGTGTACCTTCTTGTTGAGGCTTCAGAAGACCTCATAGTCATCGGTTGCCTTGTGGAGGGCCAGACTGGGCAATCCTTATCAGCAGTGAGAGGAAAAAGCTGGCAAAGATCAGTTGGGACAGCAGAAGCAGCTAACTGCAGGGCCGCCAAAAGGGCAGAGATGGTGGGGGGGAGTACGGGGGGGGGGAATGTGCGGAGGCTGTCAAGCACCCATTTTGATCATGTAACCATGGGGGTGCTGCAGCTTTGAGGACTGGTCAGTACCATTCATTCAGTACCATCATAACTTCAAATGGTTGTTGAATGAATGGTTCTTAAAGGAGGAGGTCCTGTAATATGCTTATGTGCATTGCTTCTTCGGTCCTAACTTAAGTGGTTGGGAATGGAAGAGTCATTGAGGCCACGTGGGGGATTATCTGTGCCCTCAGGGTCACCTGAATCAGAGTGCAAATGGATGTGGAACCTTCTTGGGCCTGCTGAAAGGACTGCATTCATTCCCTCCCAACTTTTTTTACTTTCATTTGGTTGTTGCCCCATTTATTAACCCTCTTTGTCAAAAGCATGTGACTGATCATGCTTGATTGCTAAACTCATTCAATCTGTAAATGTCATTCTTGCTTTATTCTAGCATTTCTTTCCCTCAAGCCTGCAGATACTTCCCTTGTAGATGGCCTATCAGTCCATCTTCCTCATTCCTTTTTTACAGGTGGTCTGAAGGGAGGTATCTGTCTTCTGTCAAGTGTTCCCTTTGCCTAAAAAGATCTCCTGTGTTAGTCAAAGATAAAAGAGATACTGTATGAATTCCTTAGATATATTTAAAAATGAAAGTTATTTTTTTAATAAAACTAGCTTGTGTTTTGCTTGCTTCAGCACTCGCAGAGCAGTAGATGAAGATGAGCAAGCTGCCAAGGAACGTCTTAATACCCATTTTATGTGGATGTCTGGAATGAAGGGCTTAACTGAAGGTGAAGCAGCCCGTCTGATTGTGGAGGAGGCTAAAAGACTTTTAAAGCACGACTTAGCTGTTTGGGGAGTCCAATGGAACCCCAATACCTCAATTTTATTGGATACGTCTTATACATTTTCCACAAAGGAAAGTGTTACAGAAGGCCACCGGAAACTGAAAAATAACCACAACATGACTTTATCAGAAACAAGTGTCAATTCACAAATTAAAAATACATCGTCTGTTAAACAAAAAAATAAGAGGCAGCTAGATCGTAATTCAGCAGAAGAGATTGATAATAAGGCTCCAATAGAAGAAACTGAGGGAAGAAATGACATATACTCTAGTGCCAAGAAACGAATGAATTTAAACAGAGATATGATAAATTCACATGTGAAACAGATGTTGGATGCTAAGGAAGCAGTAGAAAGTGCTGAAGACATGAAGAGAAGCTTGAAAGAAGGCATAAAAAATGATGTTGCAACTAGATTTAAGTCTAACATTGAACTTCATTTTGAACAAAGAATGGATAAAAATATAAATACAAATCGCAATGGGATATTACAAGTTGCAAATATAGATGAAGTGAATACTCATACCTGCAGTTTGTCAAGCAATGTAGAATGTACTAAGAATGGTTATTCTCCTGATTTGGATCTTGTCTTCAAAGAATTTGAAGAAAGCTTCCAGCTGGATACCCAAACAGATAGACTATTACAACAACAGATGACAGATGAAACTGTTAATAAGCAACAAATCAAAGACAAAAAACTGGTAGCCAGCCTAACACAGAAAAACTGCATTGGTATAAATGGTACCAATATGTCAGAAACAAATGCTATATGTGTTAAAGATAAACTAGAGTGTGGAAAAGCATATTCAGCATTATTGCTTAGTAAAGTATCAGATTTGGGATTGCCTCAAACTGAGAAATACCCAGGAACATCAATTTGCTTGGAAACAAACTGTTTTTCTGTCTCAGATTCCCAATTGGACAGCTTCTTACGGGACTATCAAACTCCAAACTTAATAGAACAACAGCTCACTGTTCTTCCACACAATATTTCCTTTTCTCTCAGCCAGTACCCATCCAGTGTGGATATAAATGAAGCAAATCTAAATAGCAGTGATAGTTTATTGTTTAATGGAGACTTTAACCACATGGATGGCTCCCAGGATGGTGATAACAGTGAAAGGATCGTAGAGACAATTCCACAGGAGCTGGCGATCCCTCCTTTATTCAAAAGTGCTTTAAAATATGATGCCTCAGTTGAATTGAAAACAAGACCGAATAAAGCTATATCAAATGACACTATGAACCAAAAATTGTCAACGGGGTGTAATTTTATAGTGTCCAGTACTAGTTCTCTACATGAAGCAAAAATATTAAATCGTGTGGTTGTACCTCCTTTTCATAAAAACAGCAAGATTAAAAACCCAGATAAGACAATAAAAAGGCTAAAAAGTAGTGAAAAGAATGTAAGTGAAATTCCACAGAAAGATTGTACAGAAGAAAATGATAACCAAATGAACAAATCTGATGTTTTATTTGATTTGAGTCCAGGAATGCAGGAAGTTTTAAACAGAGGGTTAAGCCCTTCAAATGATAAATTTGAAATGGGGCCAAAAAACAAAATGAATTTAGTGTTTTCTAAGAATACTAAAGATTCAAGAACTCCTGCCCTTTTTCCTGGTCAAAGTGAATTATCCTTGCACAAAGATTTTGGCAGAAATTGTGTAACAAGAAGGAAGGCTGATCAAAAGAACAAAAATGGAAGTTGTGTTTCTTGGATAGATGGGAACAAAATGCCTCCTTCACCACTGAATGTCATAGAGTCTACTTCACAATGCATAGAAATACCCGCTGTGACAAAAGCAAAAAACGCAATTTCTACAGTTAAAGTTCCATATGTTCGGTTTTTACAGAAGGATAAATCTGATTTACACATACAGGAACAAGTGTTACAACATCAACCAGAAAATTCAGAACACGTTGAGCTTAATCTTGAGGATAATTCAGTGATAAGTGAAGATTTTTCACTCCATTTATCTCAAGAAAAAGGTCCTCCAGCATCTTGCAGTCCTGATAATTTCTCAATAATTGATGTGGCAAATGATAAAACTCTCTTCCAAACGTTCATTAAAGAATGGAAAACACACAAAAAAATTTCTATATCTGTAGCTTGTGAAAAGACAAAAAGCCCCCTGTCTCACAGATCAGCTATTGGTGCAAAGTTCAAGCAAGGTGAGTAGTCTGCTATGGATCAATATTGTAGATCAACTTTACTTTTTACTTTTATTTGATTTATACACCGCCTTACTCCCGAAGGACTCAGAGCGGTGAACAGCCAACAATAAAATACATATATACAAAATTTAAAAAGCAGAAATAAAATCGAATCAAATAGTTTGGCCCAGACAAATTAAAACCCCAATAAATTTAAAACAATTTAAACTTTGAGTATTAAAAGTATTAAAATTATTAAAATTGTTTAAAAAGAGGGAGAAAGTTAGGCCAGGCCCGCCTGGTGGAATAAAAAGGTCTTTAGAGCGCGGCGGAAGGTGCGCAGATCTGGGATCCTCCGTATCTCCGGGGGGAGCTCGTTCCAGATCGTAGGTGCCTCCACAGAGAAGGCTCTCCCCCTGGGGGCTGCCAGTCGACATTGTTTGGCCGACAGCACCCGGAGGAGCCCCTCTCTATGAGAGGGTACCAGCCGGTGGGAGGCTATTGGTGGTAGTAGGTGGTCCCGCAAGTACCCAGGTCCTGAGCCATGGAGCGCTTTAAAGGTGGTAACCAAAACCTTGAAGCGCACCCGGAAGACCACCGGGAGCCAGTGCAGCTCGCGCAGGAGGGGTGTTACATGGGAGCTCCATGTCGCTCCCATTACCACCCGTGCGGCCGCACTCTGCGCCAATTGGAGCCTCCGGGTGCTCCTCAAGGGGAGCCCCATGTAGAGAGCGTTACAATAGTCCAGGCGGGAGGTGACGAGGGCATGAGTGACTGTGCGTAAGGAGTCCCGATCCAGAAAGGAATGCAACTGGCGAATCAGGCGAACCTGATAAAAAATCCTCCCGGTCACGGCCGTCAAGTGCTCTTCTAAAGACAGCCGTGAATCCAGGAGGACGCCCAAGTTCCGCGTCCTCTCCGTGGGGGCCAATGATTCGTCCCCAATAGTCAGTGATGGCACCAACTGACTATATCGGGATGTCGGAAACCATAGCCACTCGGTCTTGGATGGGTTGAGCCTGAGCCTATTCCTCCCCATCCAGATCCACACAGCCTCCAGGCACCGGGACATCACTTCAAGAGCATCGTTGGGGTGGTCCGGGGTGGAGATGTACAGCTGATCAATATTTCCAAATTTGTATTAATAAGCTATTTTTTATAAAGCAATCAATTACAGATTAATTAGATAATCTAATTACAATTTTGGAAGGAAATAAATACAGAATTTTATCGCTATGCAAGAGTGTACTGATGTCTAAGGTGGCAGTTGCTGTCCATAATTGAGGTGTACTTCATATGAAACATCAACCAAGACTGATAGTTCTTCAGGCAGTAAAGCAGTAATTTCTATATTCTATATATATTCATTAAACTTGATGCATCAAGTTTTGTTTAGACGCAGATCACTTGTGCACATATGCATGAGCACACAGGACTTAAAATTGAATGATACTGCTAATATAAGGTCAGCCCTATAGTGCCAAAGCCAGAACATTTGAAAAGTCTTAGAAAACTGGAAAAGAATTTTAGCCACATCACTTTAGCTGATAGTCTAAAAATTGTGCAGTAGACCTTTATGTGCTAGTTTCTCAACTATGTAGCTGTGTAGTGATACTGAGTGGCTAAGCTTCCTTATCTTGCTAAATGCCTCCCTAAAGACAATAGTTCAGAGCACTGTCTGAATATGTACATTTATAGATGTAAAACAGCAATGCTCTTAACAAATCAAAGTTGACAAATAAATTATTGGGCAATTGAAGAATGGCATGACACCTGGTCAGGAAGAATTGTAAGTACTGTATGGAAGTTAAGTTTGTGACTACGATAAATTTATCTGCTGGTGATCACCCAATAAATTTATAGTTTGGTGCTATGCTCTTATAATTATTTTACTTAGCAAAGACTTTTCAGAGATGGACTTTTCAGTGTTAACATCAGTTAATAAAAAAAGACGATTATTACAATCTAATTTCTGTTCTTTTCAACCAATTAAACTGTTCAAAAAATTATGTAAATGTGAGGATCCTGTCAATCAACATAATTATACTCTAAAAGCAAAATAAAGTAGAACCAAATTTGGTTTGAAAGTTGCAAAAGAAAGATTGAATTCAAAAACTGGCTTGATCAGGGCAGGGGCTACAGAGAAAAAAAACTAAATCTGCCTCCTCTGTCAAATCCCCAGTGCTTTTCAAAAAAAGACATTTGGGCAACTGCTAAAAATGTTTCTAGCTTCTCCATTTTAAGGCCATTTTGTCTTTCTCAGAAATGTAATCCAGAGTAAGGATAGACGGAAAGATCTGAAATTTCAAAGAATTGCAGACATAATTTCCCTTCCTACTTGTTTTTACTTCCATTTGTATTCATTATACAAATAATGAATACAAATTATGAGTCGCGGTGCCGCAGTAGTTAGAGTGCAGTACTGCAGGCTACTTCTGCTGACTGACTGCTGCCTGCAATTTGGCAATTCAATTCTCATGGGCTATTAGTGTGCAGAATTATTAAGCAACTAAAAACCAAAAATTTGCCCATCTCACTCGTTTATTTCCATCTTTTAAAGAGAATAATAAAAAACTCAAAATTTATAAATAAACATTTCTGACAGTTCAAAAAAAATCAGTGACTTGTGGACTTGAAAGATTGGAGGAAACCTAGTGGATTAATTTGGATTTGGATTATTGCTATTTGACGAGGCTAAAGAGAAAAGAAGAAAAGTTAAATAAGTTTAAAATTTGGACAATTGTGAAGGCAAATAATGGAAAACCAAAAGGCTGTAAAATACTAAACTTTAAAGATTATAAATGTAGGCGTTTGGATAACTATGGAATTGTCTAAATCCTATTAATAATTGACTCTGTTGGAGTTTTTAAATATTGAGACATTGGAGCCATAGAGGTATATTGAGTAATTTTTATCAAATTGTTACAAAATGGATTATCGGGATAATAGAGGTATATGAAGAAATAATTTTGATGCTCAAAAGCATGCATGAAACTATAAAGAACAATAAGGAGATAAGGCAGGGGTAAAATCCAGCAGGTTCTAACAGGTTCTGGAAAACCGGTAGCAGAAATTTTGAGTAGTTTGGGGAACCGGCAAATACCACCTCTGGCTGGTCCCAGTGTGAGGTGGGAATGGGGTTTTTGTAGTATCCTTCCCCTGGAGTGGAGTGGAAATGGAGATTTTGCTATATCCTTTCCCTGCTACGCCCACCAAGCCACACCATGCCCACCAAACCACACCCACAGAACTGGTAGTAAAAAAAATTGGATTTCACCACTGAGACAAGGGAATTGTCTAAAGATAAAGAAATGAGTGTAGAAGTCTCAACAACTGGGGAAAAAGATGAACATTATTTCAGAAAATAGATGAGAAATTAGAAGAAGCAGTCGAAGAGAAAAATCAAAATGTGATGCAAAAAGATAAAGATAATGAAGAGAAAGGATTGATAAGTAGGAATCAAATAGATAACTCCTTAAAAGTTTATAATATAACAGAGGGGAAAAATCTCTTCAAAAAAAAGACATGGATGGGTGCTCAAATGATACAGAAGAAAGAGACAAAGGACAGCTCAAAGGGAATACTCAGTGGGTATAAAAATATCAAAAAAATTATAAGATTCTAAGAGAGAAATAAAAGGTGGTGGATGTGATGTGCCGGTGCCTGGAGGCTGTGAGGATCTGGATGGGAGTCAACAGGTTCAGACTTAACCCAGACAAGACCGAATGGCTCTGGGTATTGCCCCCTAAAGACTATGTCGATTGTCCATCCTTGATTCTGGTGGGGGAGAAAGTCCCCCCCTCAGAACGGGCTCGCAATCTGGGTGTCCTCCTAGACTCACAGCTGAGATTGGAACAACATTTGACGGCTGTAGCTAGGGGGACCTTTGCTCAGGTTCGTCTGGTGCACGAATTGCGACCCTACTTGGATCACGAGGCTCTCCTCACAGTCACTCATGCCCTTGTCACCTCACAGTTGGATTATTGCAACACGCTCTACATGGGGCTACCCTTGAAAAGTGTTCGGATACTACAGTTGGTCCAGAATGCAGCCATGCGAGCTATTGTGGGTGCACCTAGATACACCCACATTACACCAATTCTCCGTGAGCTGTACTGGCTCCCTATCTGTCTCCGGGCGCAATTCAAGATGTTGGTTATTACCTTTAAAGCCCTACATGGCTCAGGGCCAGGCTATCTTCGAGACCGCCTTCTACCACATAGCTCCCAACGACCGGTAAGATCCCACAGAATCAGTCTCCTCCGGGTCCCATCAGCTAAACAATGTCGGCTGGCGGACCCGCGGGGGAGGGCCTTCTCTGTGGCTGCCCCGGCTCTCTGGAACCAATTACCCCCTGAGGTCCGGACTGCCCCCACCCTACTGGCCTCCCGGAAAGCGGTGAAGACCTGGCTCTTCCGGCAGGCCTGGGGCCATTGATCTCGCTACGGTGATCTTGCGAGACCTGGCCATGAATTGGAGTGTATGGGTTTTAATGTTTTCTTTTTAAACTTTTGTATGGGATATTGTTCGCATTGTTTTATTCTTTGTTATTAGCCGCCCAGAGTCCCTCGGGAGTTGGGTGGCATAAAAATGCGACTAATAAATTAATTAATTAATTAATTAAAAAGTCAACAAATAATGGAACTTCAAAAAGGTTAAGAGATGATGGATAGTGATAAAATATATTAATAAAATGAAAAAGTAGAAAATACAAATAGGGAAAATTGTAACATATGCAAACAAATAATAGAATTTATTATAATTAAAAATAAGTTAAGGTTAGAACGTGGAAGTTTAGAATTAGGTAACCTAATTGTATTAATATTAATAGTGTATTAAAATATATTGTGAACTTAAACTTTTAAGGATTAGAAACTATGTGGACTTTGAGATATACTGTAATCCTGGGATTGATTAAATTTTGTTAATATTTGGCCTTATTAGTAGTCCTGGACATTTGGGATATTGAAATTATGGTGGAATAATGAGTAATTTTTAAAATATTAAATATTAGTGACTTAGTAGGGGATAACAAATACATGGTGCAAAAAAATATTATTTATGTTTAAATGAATTAATGGGAAAAAATGATAAAGAATTATAAAGAGAGAATGGTATTGTTGAAGTTGGAAGATTAGGATTATGCATACTTATTTGTATGATTATTGTTAGCATTGTTAAAAAAGGATATTGACCCAGTCAATACACTGTCCACAAAATATGTATGGTGTAAAAGGAAAACTGCAAATGAAACATGAATTAAAAAACAAAAATCAGCGACCAATATAGCCACTCTTCTTTTTAATAATAGTCATAAGCCTTCCATTCATGGAATCTGTCAGTTTCTTGAAATCTGTTGACGATCAACTATTTGTGCAGCAGCAAGCACAGCCTCCGAGACACTGTTCAGAGATGTTTACTGTTTTCCTTCACCATAAATCTCTCATTTAAGGGCCCACAAGTTCTCAATGGGGTTTAGGTCAGGTGAGGAAGAGGGCCATGTCATTATTCTGTCATCTTTAAGGCCTTTACTGGCTAGCCAGTAAAGCAGAACTTCAATCATGGTCTTCTTGAAAGATGCAGACTTTTTCCTGTACCACTGCTTGAAGAAAGCGTCTTCTAAAAAACTGGTTTGGAGGTTGATTTTGAGTCCATCTTCAACCCGAAAAGGTCCAACTAGCTCATCTTTAATAATACCAGCCCATACCAGTATCCCACCTCCACCTAGCTGGCATCTGAGTCGAAATGGAGCTCTGTGCCCATTACTGGTCCAGCCACAGGCCCATCCATCTGGTCCATCAAGAGTCACTCTCATCTCATCTCATCAGACCATAAAACCTTTGAAAAATCTGTCTTCAGATATTTCTTGGTCCAGTCTTGCCGTTTCAACTTACGTTCAGTGGTGGTTGGGTTTCCGCCTTCCTTACCTTGGCCATGTAAATCAAATTAAAAAAAAAAAAAAAATGTCTCTGAGCACTGAGTACTTCTGGGCACTCCAGGTTGGTCGCAGTTCTGGAATATGACTGCACTGGAGGATAATGGTTCCTGGTAGCTTCACATTTGATTATTTCCAAATCTTTGGCAGTTAATGTGTGTCTTTTTTTCTCAACATGTTTCTTGTGAGCCTGTTGACTATTTTTTTAAAAATTTGATTTATATGCCGCCCTTCTCCGAAGACTCAGGGCGGCTTACAATGTGCTCAGCAATAGCCTTCATCCTTTTGTATATTTATACAAAATCAGCTTATTGCCCCCACAACTGGGTCCTCAATTTACCTACCTTAGAAAGGATGGAAGGCTGAGTCAACCTTGAGCCTTGGCGAGATTCGAACCCTGCAGTAATTGCAGGCAGCTGGTCTTAATAACCAGCTTAATAACAGGGTGCCTTAAACCACTGTACTACCAAGGCTATTTGCATCAAAATGTTTGATGTTTCTGTGATCACACCCCAATATCGTAGCAATTTCAAGAATGCTGCATCCCTCTGAAAGACTTCTTACAATTTTTTACTTTTCAGAGTCAGTTAAATCTCTTTTTTTAGCCCACTTTGCCTGAGGGAGACGCTGCCTAATAATTATGCACACCTTGATATAGAGTGTTGACATCCTTAGGCCGCACCCTCCCTCATTACACAAATACACATCTCCTGATACAGTATGCTTATATCCATTAAGCATTCAAGTTTAATACAGCTTGGAGTTGGAAAATATGCATAAAAATGGTGATATGGTCAAAATACTCATTTGCCTAATATTTGTGAACACTGTATTTAGCATGGCAAAAACACTATTCCTTGATGCCATCGGTCTTCTTGAAATTCATCTTTGTACATTAGAATGCTCAGAACCTAATAGTTTATCTATAGCAGGGATGTTAAACTCAAGGCCCCGAGGCCGGATCCGGCCTGCGGGGTGCTTTAGGTCTGGCCTACGGGGCCCCCTGAAAACAGTGAAGGACCAGCCCACAGTGCCTCTGCCACCAAAAATGGAGCTCCGTTTTTGCTGGCAGAAGGTTGCAGGAGGCTGTTGCAGCCGAAAATGGAGCTCTGGAGCCCATTTTTGCTGGTAGAGTGCTCGGGCCACCAGAGGCGCCCCCGACGCGAGTAACGTTGAGCTGGCCACACCCACCCCAGCCCCCTGAGGTCAAATACAACCCTGATGCGGTCCTCAATGAAATTGAGTTTGACACCCCTGATCTATAGATTTAAAAGGTTAAACAATATCAAAATAGAAAGACTGTTTTCTATATGGCTGATTGAAACTTTAAAATTATTGTAGGCTGTTCCTGTATGTCTGTGATTGCTCTGTAGGAAGTACATCTCAAAAAATTCTCTGTGAGAATGATGGATTTCCTGTTCATGCCTGCGAAGACTTGCTGGTAGTTGGCTTAGCTGTGTGCTGGGGTAGAAAGGATGCTTACTACATCTCATTGCAGCAGAACCCTCAAAGCCATATTGGTAAGAATGTATTTATTGTGTACTTCCAAGGATGCAATAAATGTAGTATATGCATGTAGTACTGTAGTAACTTCATATTAATGAATTAAGTTAAAGTTAGTAGCTTTTGTTAGAAAGAACTTGGGTTTTGTTTGTTTTTAATTTACATGGAACAATTTTTTTATAGAATGCCTGCAAATTATGCAGTTTTTAAAAAGTAATTAGGAAATGGTTTACCTGGGCCAAAAAGCCCAGCATGGACCCTAAACAACAAGAGGAAAATATCTTTGTGAGGCAGTTCTGAGTCAGGTGACAAAAAGAAAAGTATATGTAGAAATGAAAGAGAAAGAGAAATTCTTTCATTACAGTTTGCAATAGAAAGAGGCAAGGAAGATTTCTGCTCTTGTATAACAAAGCACATTTATATACAAACACATGCTGTCATGGTTTCTTCCCCTCTCTTGTCTTTAATGTATGCATTTCTTGTCTCTTTAGAAGTAAGTCCCAGTTTGGCACAGCCTCCATTGGATCAAGACCTACCTGTAGCAGAAAGATTACAACATCTTAAGCTATGTCTGCAAGAGTCTGAGAGAGCATTTTCACTTGTTGTGTACGATTTTATTCAGCACTACAAGATTCTCCTGAAGGCCTGTGGCATCTCATTGGCAGGATGTTTTGAGGACCCAAAGGTTTGCTAACTTCATTTCTTATAATTCTTTTATTTCTATAATGGCACTAAATAAACTAAAGATGGGGAAGGGAGAGCATAACCTGAGAAGGAAGATGTTGTGGAGAGGAAGGAGTTTTCTTATACTAATTGTTGCAAGTTTAGGTTCTTTGTCAAGATTCCATCTAGTTCTTACAACTACATATAAGAATCAGTGCAAGTTCAAGCATGCACTTCCAAGATGACTTGGACAACCACAAGTTCATAGAGCTTCTCTTAGATGGAAGAAATATTATCATTAAAGCCTTGGTGGTGCAGTGATTAGAATGCAGTACTGCAAGCAACTTCTGCTGATTGCCAGCAGTTTGGCAGTTTGATTCTCAGTAGCTCAAGGTTGACTCAGCCATCCATCGTTTCAAGGTCGGTAAAATGAGGACCCAGATTGTTGTTGGGGGCAATATGCCGACTCTAAGCCGCTTAGAGAGGACTGTAAAGCACTGGGAAGTGGCATTAAGCCTAAGTGCTATTGCTATTATCAGAGGAACATAGTGAAGAGGTTGACATGCACGTTCCCATAATAGAACTGTACCCTAAACTGACAGATGACTTCTGTTAACAACTTCATATGCACATTAAGGTGGAATTAGGTGGAAAAGAATCTTTGTGGCAGTCCACAAGCATTCACTGGCTCAATCATTTCTTCAATAATGCCATTGACTGAACCACTCACTAAGGAAGATTAAACTATCATAAAATAGTGCTTCCAATCCCCAACACTTGCAGATAACCCAAAAGGTTTACTGTGATCATTGGTACCAAAGGCTGCCAAGAAATGTTAAAAAGATTTGGAAAAGCACCCTCTTATCTAGGGTTGACAAATGTCATCAACAAAAGCAACCAATGCTGTCTCCAAAACAACCAATGCAATTACAATCTTAAAGCTTGTAGGAAGTGTGGTTGATTTTAACAGCAAATGGTTGTGCAAAATGATCAAAGCAGCCAGGCAGGGAACCTGACTGCTGCCTATTCCCCAGGAACGATTTTGACAGCCCATCATATAGGACACAAAGTAATGATGTCTCATCTTTGTGATCATCACAGTGTAGGTATGAGCTTGTGCCCATGTCCACTCAGATTCATTTTTCCTTTGCCTTCATTGTGCTCTAAGTATTTCTTTAGTTGCTTCATCTTCCAGAGTTTTTTTGTGAATCAGGGAACCATCCAAAGTTAACCACAGAGAGGCCATTCAGGAGCAGTAATGCCCAGTACCTGATTTACCTCTCATTGCCAGTAGCTAGTCAGGAACTCAGCCAAACTACCTGCAATATTGCTGGAAAAATCTCCAAGCGTCTGCAAGAAGCCATGAAGATCCATCAAGTGCCTAATGTAGAATACCTTGACCATTATGTTTAGAAATCACAAGTGGAAGTTAATATCATCTGGATCTGAGAATGATTTGTCCATAGTAATAAGCTAAGAGAAATGTTGTCCATGTCCAGGTGATTCATAACTACTCCAAGGGTTAGAGGTCAAGCATTGACTGCCTACACATGTCAGACTCAGGAGTACTTGGGTCAATCACTCTGAAAGCCATGAATTCCCTTGCCACTTACAAAGATCTGGATATTGAAATCATTAATATGAACAGGCTGATACTCCAACACTAGTCTTGAGATAAAGCCAGTTAGCTTGTATAGTGATCCAGCAGAACAGCCAGTACATCAAGAGCACTCCAAACATATCTACATGGCCTGATATAAAGACATTCATGCCCTACCCCCTCAGAACCAGAACCCTTTCTCACAGGCAAGAGTCAGTACATACCGCTGCTTCCCCAGCCCTGGCTTTGAGACTTAGGATGGATCTGCATCACAGGAAGCAAGTCTCTTGAGACGGGATAGCCGTCCCTCATCCATCTAGGTCATAATAATGCATGTCCATTCTTCATGTTCATCTCCAACAGGTCATGGACTTACATAGTCTTATTGGAAACAGATTTGGTGTTTACCACATAAGCCCACCACAGGATGTAGGTGTGAGGCTACTAGGATGGAGGTGGAGATTGGCACTAAATTGTCACTTTTTCTTCACCCGTAACAGCTTTGTGCCTTGCGTTGTACCTCCTTCAAAATATCATAACCAGAATATATCCACCTACTTCCCCACTACATAAACCTAGCTTTGCACTACGATGTTCAGATACTATTAAGGCACTTCACACAATTATCAGGCACCAGCAATACAGCCATTCATATTGGCACCCTCATTAAAATATTAACACATGAATAAATGTTTAAAAGACGAATACTATGGTCTATGGTATTAGCACAGAATAGCTGCTAAATGTAAAGATCTGTAAAACAGAGTGACCATTGGAACTCATGCTTCTACTATTGAATTCTGGGAACCAGTAATCCTATAAATCTGACTTCTGAAGTGGGATATAGATATGTCAACAACATATTTGCATTTTTGCAAGTCTTGTCTATGTTGCATTTTTGTGAGAAATGTGCTTTTTCTATATTATCTTGTGAATACTGAACATTCTTTTCTTACTCTAGGTAGCATGCTGGTTAATGGACCCTGAATCAAAAGAAGATTCCTTTCACAATATGGTTGCCAATTTCCTTCCTCAGGACTTATTCTTGCTAGACAAAATTGGAGCAGGTCAAGGAAATCAGAGCCTTGGTCTCAGTGCCAGTACGGATCAGTCTGGACGCTACAGGGCATCTGTAGAGGCTGTTCTTGTCTTTCATATCATAGAAAAACTCCATATTATACTGCATAAGGATAACTTGCAAGGTAAAAAGGCTATAGATTGACACTATCATTTAACAAAAAACATTAAATGATTAAAATTCATCCTGAGCTTCAAAATAATACATGTAAATATTGTAGACTGTTGTGTCACAATGTTATATTTTGTTATCGTAAAGGTTTCAGACAATCATGTGTCTGATTTTGAAGCATCAGAACACTATAAGCATCAACAGAAAATGAAAAAAAATTAATTGAGTGACAGCAGTTAAAGCCAATTGTTCTTTATGGTCAGTGTAGATTTAGACCTTGTTATTTATTAATTAGCTTTTAACTTTCTAGTTTTTTGGACCATAAGAAAGGCTGAGCACCAAAGAATTGAGGCCTTTGAACTATGGTGCTGGAGAAGACTCCTGAGAGTCCCTTGGACTGCAAGGCGATCAAACCGGTCAGTCGTAGAGGAGATCAACCCTGACTGCTCTTTAGAAGGCCAGATCCTGAAGATCAAACTCAAATACTTTGGCCACCTAATGAGAAGGAAGGAGTCACTGGAGAAGAGCCTAATGCTGGGAAAGATTGAGGGCAAAAGAAGAATGGGACAACAGAGAATGAGGTGGCTGGATGGAGTCACTGAAGCAGTAGGCGTGAGCTTAAATAGACTCCAGAGGATGGTAGAGGACAGGATGGCCTGGAGGAACGTTGTCCATTGGGTTGCGATGGGTCAGACACGACTTCTCAACTAACAACAACAAACTTTCTAATTTATTTCCTGATTACTTTTTTTTTTTTGAGATTGTAATAATGTGTTAACATTCCATTCTTTGGAACATAAGTTCATTCTGCATTGTACGCAAGATCTGCAGAATATATGATTGAGGGGTTGATGGGTGATGAAGGGGCAGGACAAAAATAGAAGCAAGTAGCAGCTTTCATTTAAATGTTCTAAAATGCTAATATATATTTTGCAGAATGTAATTAAAATTGTGTTTTGCTTCTTTTGTCATTATTATAGGTATTTTTCATACAGTGGAGATGCCGAATCAGTATTGCTTGGCCTTGCTGGAGCTCAATGGAATAGGTTTTAGCACAGTAGAATCTGAGGCCCAGAAACATGTTATGGAAGCAAAATTGAATGAGATTGAGAATCGGATATACCAGCTGGCAGGTCACAGTTTCTCCTTGACCTGTCCTGATGATATTGCTGAGGTATTGTGATGAACTTACATGAACAAATTATGTTTTGATCCAGACATCATCAATGAAATTTTGATAGAAAGAAGTTTGTTGCCTCTGTTCAACCGGTAAAATTCTAACTGCTTCTGAAAAAAATGTTTTCTCAATGTTAGTTTTAAAATTATTTTTTAAATGTTTGCTCACATTTTTCTGTCAATCTTGCAGTGTCTAAAGTAGAATAAATATTGCCTGAAATCACAGTTTGTGACAACTTTTTAATAAAACACTTCATGGAATGCTTCTAATAGCTTTTAATTTCTTATAATTATAAGCTTAATTTTTTGACCCCAAATTTATTGACTATTGTTGGTAAGTGCCCATTCTTTGTGCCCATTAATTCATTCCATAGACTATATCCGTGGTGGCGAACCTATGGCACGCATGCCAGAGGTGGCACACAGAGTCCTCTCTGTGGGCACGCGTGCCATCACCAGCTAATTTTCTTTCATTTTATTTTGTATCTTAACCCAGCCATAATTTTGGTCTGATGCCAGAGTCTTTCCAAAATGCTTTTTGCTATCTGAGCTATTTTTCTCTTATTCTTTTACATTCATATTCTGCATTTTAAAAACAGTGATGCAGTTCATTTAAACAACATTTACAGCCTGAAACTTAATTATTAAAATTAAAACCTCTAAAATATGTTTAAAACTGTCAGTTCCTTAAAATTCTTGATGCAAGACCTCAATATTAGCTTAAAATAGATTGTAATTCTGTCTCTTGATTTTTGAAGGGCCATGGAAGGACATCAGGTGACATTCTGATATCTCCAGGAATTGTGTGTGTGTTAGAATTTTTTTAGCCCAGTTTTGGAAACATTTAAACGATAGTGGGAAGCCTTGGAAGGCAAATCACTCAATTTCTATTTTTTACAACTTCCCCAAATAGCTTAAATATTTTCATAGCACAAATATGTAAAAGAAAAATAGAAAAAGAAAAAAACAGATACAGTGAGAAAGAAAAAAAAGAAGCAGCTTCGATCTTCTTTACAGCAGTTACAAACAATTTAAATAATTTTAATAATTTCTCCCCTTCTAAAACTATATTGTACACCTTTGTTGCATATTCAACTGCTTTCAATCAGCAAATCCAGAAATCACCAGTTCATTTTTATCCATTTTTCCAAAAAGTCCATAAAAGGTTTCCAGTCTTTTACAGAAGTACTTATTGTTGTGCCAAAGTAGTCTAAAATCTTACTGCTGAAATTCAGCCATTTTTGATGGCATGATCTTAACATGTGGGAAGCTTACATGGACCCTTTCCCAAAGCTAACCTAAAGTAAAGAGATTCATTTTAGCCTGTTTTAGCATTGTGTATTGTAGAACTAAAACAGATTTACAATAATGCATAAATAGAACTTTTAGTAAAAGTTAAGGAAGCAACTCATCATTATTTTCTGTATTATATATCTCTTTGCATTTCAGTGATGATAATCTATTTAAACCTGAAAGTGTTTAAATAGCTGGTGAAGTGTTGGACTAGGACTAAGAAGAGTTTTGAGTGTTCAAGAGCACACTTCCCTGGATGACTTTGGACAGAGCAGAAAACCATCTAGTCTACTCAGAAGTTCTTAAAGAGGAAATTAAAACTGGAGGATAAAGTATTAGGCACTCTGTTTTCTGCTCATTGAGGGATAAAATATAAATATTTTTTGAAAAGTTGTGTTGAGCATTAAGATAAGATGCAATTGCATTATGCTGTGTTCTCTTTCAGGTATTATTTCTGGAGCAGAAGTTGCCATCAGACGGAGAACTAAAAATGCAAAGAGGCAAGAAAGTGTTGGGTTGTACTAGAAAAGCAATAACAAATAAGAATCGGGCCAGGCTGAGTAAACAGTTCAGTACAACAAAGGTATAGTTTTTATTTGATTTAACTTTGTGGAATGACCATTTTACCCCAAAAGAGGAACTATATTTCTGCTTTGTTAATAATTTCTAATTTACATTATCATTCATCAGCCAGAATTCTTGCAAGATAGGGTTCTTCAAAATCATGTGGAGGAATTCTGTTTCTTAACAGAAGAACAGTCTTTCAGAGCTGAATTCCATAAGCAATCCAATTGCCTATTTAAATTCTAGTGGATTACAGTAATACCCTCCTACCTTTTCGTAATGACTTGGCTCTGCCATTTGGCTTGGGGCCCCAGTGGGGGATTAGCATGATGGAGGTGGTTGATTGAGTAAACAGATCCCAACTCTGTCCCTGCCCTCCCCCATGTGTTTTTGGTTTTAATGTTTGTTTTTAACTTTTCATGTTCTAGATTTTATGTGACTATAAGCCTCCCAAAGTTACCCTATGGTAAAATGGGTGGCCAATAATGTTCATTCATTCATTCATTGTTTGTTTCTTTGTTTGTTTGTTTGTTTGTTTACAAAGTGCTTGATTTATAAATAAACAAATAAAATTCAGGTGTCTTACATGTAAATATTCTCAATCATCAATGCTTTTCGCACTTTCCTATCATTATCCCCAAGTTTAATTTATCAGTGGACTGTTCCTGTAACATGAAATATTTTTTTTTTCTTTTCAGTAAGCATTTCACATAACTACTAAGAGAATTGCCAGTTCTGTTGGTATTTCCTATACTTGGCTTGCAAAAGGGAGACACATATAATACGGAAAAGATTTATTATATTTGTAGAATATATTGAAAATTCCCTCAGTGAACAAACTGACAGAGTGTCAAAGCATTCTGCAAAGGGGATTGATCCTCCATGAGAGAAAAGTATAATTTATTTTAATATTTGCTAATTAAGAAAAGGCATTTTTATTACTTAGCAATAAATAAAATGACAAACCTTCAATCTTGACTGGTAGGTATATTCAGTACAAAGAAAGAATATGTATTTCCTCAAGTTATCCAGTAATTTAGAAAAATAGTATTCTAATGATTGTCCCAAGTAAATGGTAGTGAAATTTTCAAATAATCTTGTAAACAGAAACACATTTAATTGGTTTAACTTATTATTTATTTCTATAGGATGTTTTAGAAAAATTGAAGAAATTGCACCCTTTACCTGGCCTGATTTTAGAATGGAGAAAGATCACTAATGCAATAACCAAAGTGATATTTCCGCTACAGAGGGAGAAACTTTTCAACCCTGTCTTAGGAATGGAAAGGATCTATCCTGTTTCTCAATTTCAAAGTGCTACAGGTAGCAAATTATTATCTTAGCAAATTTAACAATTATCCATGGACTGTGCACCCACCCACCACTTTAGTTGCTGAAGACTGATAGCATGGTTTCCGGTAATTTTGAGGCAAGAAATGTTTGAAAATGCATAAAATGTTGAACAGTCTCTAAAAATAAGCATATAAAAGTTTTAAAATACAAAATCTATCACCTCTTACCATCAAAAGTTTTAACGAAATCTCCTTGCACTATGTAAGCCTGCAATCCATATTTCCATCACAAACTCACTTTTTTATGTTTCTATGTCTGACACAACCATGACACCATCTTTCATCTTCCAAGCCTACAGTTATCTTTGCTCTATGTTTGTAGGTCGCATAAGCTTCAGAGAACCCAATATACAGAATGTACCTAAAGATTTCGAGATTGAAATGCCAACGATGGTTGAAGAGAGCCCACCTTTTCAAAAACAACACCGTATTTTAAGAAGCAGGTAAAAATAAAGTACATTATTTCTACTTGAAATTTTAATTTCAGTTCTTAGATTTTGGGGGTCACATTTCTGAAAAGACATGAGCTATCAGACTTACTAGGATTTTATTTATTTATTTATTTATTTTTCATATTTGTATACCGCCCTACACCCGAAGGACTCAGGGCGGTGAACAGCCATAATAAATACAAATACATATAGAAGTTAAAAACTATTAAAAACAGATTAAATAATTTAGGTTCAAAGATTAAACATCCAAATTTATCTAAAAGAGGTCTAAAACCCGATTTAAAAGCCAATTTAAAAGGGAGAGTTAGGCCAGACCAGCTTGTTGGAATAGAAACGTTTTCAGGGCACGGCGGAATATGCGTAAGTCTTGGATCTTTCGTAACTCCGGGGGAAGCCCGTTCCAGATGGTAGGTGCCCCCACAGAAAAGGCTCTCCCCCTGGGGGCCGTCAGTCGACATTGTTTGGCCAACGGCACCCTGAGGAGTCCCTCTCTATGGGAGCGAACTGGTCGGTGAGAGGCTATTGGTGGCAGGAGGCGGTCTCGTAAGTACCCTGGTCCTGAGCCATGGAGCGCTCTAAAGATAGTAACCAAAACCTTGAAGCGCACCCGGAAGACCACCGGGAGCCAGTGCAGCTCATGCAGGAGGGGGGTTACATGAGAGTGCCACATTGCTCGCATCACCACCCACGCGGCCGCATTTTGGACCAGTTGGAGCCTCCGGGTGCTTCTCAAGGGGAGCCCCATGTAGAGAGCATTACAATAATCCAGGCATGAGTGACTGTGCGTAACGAGTCTCGATCCAGAAAGGGACGCAACTGGCGAATCAGGTGAACCTGATAAAAAGTCCTCCTGGCCACGGCCGTGATATGCTCTTCTAAAGACAGCCGCGAGTCCAGGAGGATGCCCAAGTTGCGAACCCCATCTGTGGGGGCCAACGACTTGCCCCCAATAATCAGAGATGGCGCCAACTGACTATATCGGGACGACGGAAACCACAGCCACTCGGTCTTGGATGGGTTGAGTCTGAGTTTGTTCCTCCCCATCCAGATCCGTACGGCCTCCAGGCACCGGGACATCACCTCGAGGGCATCATTGGGGTGGTCTGGGGTGGAGATGTACAGCTGGGTGTCATCAGCGTACTGATGGTACTTCACCCCAAAACCACGGATGATCTCACCCAGCGGCTTCACATAAATGTTGAATAGAAGGGGCGAGAGGACCGATCCTTGTGGCACCCCACATATAAGGGGCCTCGGGGTCGACCTCTGCCCCCCTATCAACACAGACTGCGACCGGTCAGAGAGAAAGGAGGAGAACCACTGTAGAACAGTGCCCCCCACCCCCAACCCTTCCAACCGGTGCAGCATGATATCATGATCGATGGTATCAAAAGCCGCTGAGAGGTCTAGTAGGACCAGGACAGAGGAGCAACCCCTGTCCCGAGCCCTCCAGAGATCATCAACCAATGCAACCAATGCTGTCTCTGTGCTGTACCCGGGCCTGAAGCCCGACTGGAACGGATCTAGATAATTCGATTCATCCAGGTACTGAGGCAGTTGTCGTGCAACCACACTCTCAACAACCTTCGCAACAAAGCGAAGGTTGGAGACAGGATGATAATTTGCTAACACAGCTGGGTCCAGGGAGGGCTTCTTGAGGAGGGGCCTCACCACCGCCTCTTTCAAGACGGTGGGAAAGACACCCTCACTCAAAGAAGCATTTATAATCTCCTGGAGCCAGCCTCGCGTCACCTCCCGGGAGGCCAGTACCAACCAGGAGGGACACAGGTCCAATAAACATGTGGTCGCATTTAGTCTGTTCAGTATCCTGTCCACGCTTTCGGGAGTCACAGGATCAAACTCTTCCCAAATAATATTCTCAGGACCTGCCCCTGTCATCTCCCCTGGATCAATCCAGTCAGAGTCTAGCTGTTCCCGAATCTGAGCAATTTTGTCATACAGATATTGTACAAAATCCTCAGCTCTACCCTCCAAGGGGTCTTCCCGCGTCTCTTGATGGAGCAGAGAGCAGGTCACCCTAAACAGGGCGGCTGGGCAATTATCTGATGACGCAATAAGAGTAGAAAAGTAGTTACTCTTCTCTACTCTTATCGCCACTAGGTAATTCTTAATATGAGATCTTACCAGTGTTCGGTCAGATTCAGAACGATTAGCCCTCCAACTGCTCTCTAGGCGTCTTTTCCGGCGCTTCATCTCCCTCAGCTCCTCAGTATACCAAGGAGCCAGGTGAGACCGGCGCCGGGTCAGAGACCGCAAAGGCACGACTTGGTCTAAAGCCTCAGCCGCCACCCTATCCCAGGCGGCCACTAAGTCCTCAGCCAAGTCGTGTGCCAGAACCTCAGGAAATGGCCCAAGCTCCATCTGGAATCTCTCAGGATCCATCAGGCACCTGGGGCGGAACCACCTGGTCGGTTCCGTCTCCCTGCAGCGGGGTGTGGCGGTTCGAAGGTCCAGGCGAAGGAGGGAGTGATCTGACCATGACAAGGGTTCAATCGCTATATCCCCTATCTCGAGATCACTCAACCACTGTCCAGAGACAAAAACAAGGTCCAGTGTGTGTCCCCCCATGTGAGTAGAGCCATAAATTAACTGGGTCAGGTCCATAGCCGTCATGGAAGCCATGAACTCCCGAGCCACCTCAGACGTCTCGCCAACTGATGACAGGTTAAAATCCCCCATGACCATAAGCCTGGGGGTGTCAACAGCCACCGCGGCAATAACATCAAGCAGCTCAGGCAGGGCTGCTGCCACGTGGCAGGGAGCCAGGTACGTGACTAGCAAGCCCAACTGCACCCTATGACCCCACTTCACAAGGAGGGACTCACATCCAGCCGTCTGAGGAACAGTGGCCTCCCTCGGTCCAAGAACTTCGTTAATAACAACCGCCACCCCTCCGCCCCTCCCCTGAGACCTTGGCTGATGGAAAGCACAGAAACCTGGTGGGCACATATCAACAAGGGGGGCTTCCCCTTCCAGGCCCAACCAGGTCTCCGTAATACCCGCCAGGTCCGCACCCCCCTCCTGAATAAGATCACAAATGAGGGGGGCTTTATTTACCACGGACCTGGCGTTGCACAGCATCAGCCGAAGGCCTGGGGCCCGAGGTTCCGTACAACCTGGGGAACGAGAAGAGCTTTGAGGGTCGGAGCGCGCCACCGCTTGTAAACAGCGAGGATGCACTCCCGCAGGATGATATGGCCCCCTGCTCCCGCCATATCTGCCCCTCCCACCTACAGTATCGATGTTATGGGCATCTGTATCGTAAGATCTAATCATCTCCTTGACCTCCGAGTTCGCACCTCCCATGCCACGCCCTACGGCTGGCCCAGATACCCTCCCCCGCGGGTCTTCCCCTGAACCCACGTAACCTACCCCCCTCCCAGAATCCCTTAAAATCTTATTAAGAAATTTCCCTAAAAAACCCCATAACCCTCTTTTTGCTGTATGCCATCTCTCCGGACTCCAAAGTCCGTCATCGAGATAGGCCCTCGATAAAGAAGAGGGCCAGACCTGCGAGAGGGGGGCATCTCGCAGTTTGAGGAGTTCTCCCAATGAGTACATTTTGTAGCTAGATAGTCTATAGCTGGTAGGCATGTCCTAGTTATCCAGGGTCCTGTGGAGAGAGTATCAATCAGAGGTACAAGTCATTTTAGTCCCGCTGATTTCTCACATCAGCGGTAGAAAAAAAGCCATTTTGAACTCAGATGTAAACATCGATCACCCTCTCACGGCAACCAGATATAAGGGAGAAAAACAGCAGCTATAGTCCTGTTCTTTCAATGTTGTACCTAGGCATAGATGGAATAGCCAATCCTTGAGATTAGAGACACGGATAGTCTGTGGGAAATATATATAGTAGGCGAAAATCCAGGGAGACTCAGATGAAATAAAAGTAAGGAAATTCTCATCCTGATATACAGGAAACAACAAACCTGGATAGCAAATGATTCACAAAAAGCTGAATATCCGGTCACAAAAGAGGCGACAGGAGATAAAAATACAGGAGGGGAGATGGAATAAGGCAGTCACTTTGTAGAAGCAAAGCCCCCATGATAGACACAACAATCCTTTCTAATCTCCTTAGCCTTCTTTAGGTCTTTTATGCATGAAGGTTTAACCCCCCCCTCTATAGAAAGAGAGGGGGGAGGCCTCTGGGAGGTAATCCAGGGCTGGCCCGACAATGGAAGGGTCGGCATCTCTCCATTGCCCAGGAGTTCAGTTGAAAATAAATAAGAAAGGTCCCTATTCTCCTTTTTGTGGCCTCTTTGGTCTCTAAATTGCTTCGATTTTTGCCGCCTGTAACTGCCATCTGTAACTGCTATTTCGGGCGCCATTTTGGGCGCCGTCATCACCACCGCCATCACCATCGGCCTCCTCCGCGCCGACTCCGCCCACCGCCGTCCTCCGCAGACAACCTCCGATCTTGCCAAGGGTCCAACGAAGTCAGCCCAGGGTGCCAGACAGTCACCGCAGCCGCATATCGCCATCCCTCCGGCAGCCTCTGATGAATGCAGGGCCGGCTGTCACGAAGCTATTGGCCCAAACTCGCTGACTCATATCCCGCCAGCACCGCCCGTCTCAGTATAAGCTGTTCCAGAGAGCGAAGCCACAAACCGCTCTCCTAAAAGGTCTTCCGGAGCCAAAAACACTCCCATCGGATCGGCAAATCAGCCCTCTCAACACACCATGGGCCATAGGTGGGTAATTGGCCCTAAGGACCCCCAACCATCAGGACATTACCCCCGCAAAACCGGAGCTCCATGGGGAGTCGCCATCTTGGGCATGCGCGAGGACAATAGATGTTAGAAACACATTCTGCTTTCATTTATTGATTGTGCTTACTACACTTATATCTCACCTTTTTATTAGCACCTCATCCAGAAATACATCTGAGATAGCAATTTGTCTAAAGGAGCTGAAAACAGCTAGAATTAGTATTGTGAGAAGGTATATTGATGAACAGTTGAAAATCAAAAGATGTAGAAATATTTCCACTTTTAAGACCAGTAACCCTTAGACTAAAAGATGGATTGATTTGATTGACTAATATAAGATGGTTTCTGTAATCTAGAAAAGAAGATCTAGAGCAGCAGTGGTAGTGAGAACCAGAAATCTGAAAATGCTCTGTGGTGTGAAGAGCCTGAGAGTAGATGTTCTTGACTGCCTTTTCACCAGTTTAATCACTAGGGATACAGAAGAGGGAAAAACCAAATGTTGGTTGAAATTCAGAATGGATTGGACCAATCTGAATGGACTGGAAGTCAGTTAAGTGTGTGACAGAAGCCCAGTAGATAAGAGCCTCTGGGAAGGGAAGCTTCATGAAAAGAGCTCTGAGCTCCTTATCCTCCAGCTAAGGTTGTGACTTCATGAGCCAAGAAAGAAGGCTAGCAAGTATTATTTGCTTACCTCTATTTTGGATGCTCCCCTCCCCCCTAAAAATCAGAGTTTGAGGAAAGCCATATATAGTTCCTTTAAAAATCCCTGTAAATTTGGAGGGGCACTTATTTGATCCCTTAAATCTCCTCAAAACCAAAGAAAATTTCTATTTCATCCATCCAGAGAAATGATGCAATATGCTCCATAGGGCTGTGGCTCCCAGAGAAGACAAACTGAAAAGATTTGCCACTGCTGATTTGAATGTTAATGACAGTAATCAGCGAGTATGTTTTGCATTTATTCGCCACACATATTAATTTACTTGTTGAATCAGATAGAAATAAATAACAAGCCACGCTTTAATTTAAAACATATTTTATAGATGTGGAAAACATTCTGTGTTACCATGCGGACCTAAGATTCTAACTGAAGAAATATCAAACAGGAAGAAAATACTATTTTCTGTTAGCATGAGACATGCCTTTGTACCATTTCCAGGTAATGCCTTAAAATTGTTTTGACTTCATTGCACTTAATGACCATGCAGGATTTGCTTAACAACAGCAACTGCCATCTGCTTGAATCACTTTTGCTCTCTGTCAGACTTTAACAGTCCTTCCCCTTTAACATTAGAAAAGAAGAAACATAATTTTGATGGCAATCAATTACTTTGTTTTTGTACATTCATAAAAAAAGTTTGCATTTGTTCATGATTTTAATAAAATTTCAATGCTTAGAATTCCACAACAGAAATCCCATCAAGCATTTTTCTATAAAATAGATGCCCATTCTTTTTATCACAAATGTTCTAGGCCCGTGATGGCGAACCTATGTCACCTATATCAGTGGGCATACGTGCGCTGGCCAGCTGATTTTTGGGCCTTCTGGGCCCACCAGAAGTAGGGAAATAGGTTGTTTCCTGCCTCCAGAGGGCCTTGGGGGGGTGGGGAAGGCCCGTTTTTCTCTCTCCCCTGGCTCCAGAGCCTTTCTAGGAGTCTGAGGAGGGTGAAAACGGCCTTCCCCACCCCCCCAGAGGTCCTCCAGAGGCCAGAAACGGCCCATTTGCCAACTTGTCCCCCCTTCTGTGGGACCAGAAGGCCTCTTTTTTTGCTGTCCCCAGCCTCCAGAGCCTTTCTAGGAGTCTGGGGAGAGCGAAAATGGCCTCCCCCCCCCCCCGGAGACCCTCTGGAGACCAAAAAGGTGGAACTGGAAGTTGGCAAATGGGCCCTTTTCGGTATCGGTGCGGGGGGAGGCCGTTTTTGCCCTCCCCAGACTCCTAGAGAGGCTCTGGAGCCTCGTGAGAGAGAAAAACGGGCCTACCGGGCCATCATGTGCCAGGAGCAGGGGGAGTGGGGGGGGTGTCACACATGCATGCACGGGGGCGGGGCGCATAGAATTATGGGTGTGGGCACATACGCACGTCACACACACACACACACACACACACACCGCCCTCCTTTCCTGGCACACGATGGCAAAAAGGTTAGCCATCACTGTTCTAGGCCTTCCGTAGACAAGAAAATCGGTAGTGTGAGTTCGGGCAAGTCATGCTCTCATGGAGGAGGCAGGATTAGATATGTTTGCCACCTTGAAATATAAGTATTAAAAAAGCAAGATAAAATTCTAATAATATAATTAGAACATGGGCTGCACACAATAGTCACTAAGGTTTTATTGTAACTCTGAATCATGTGGAAAGCCATATTTTTCAGAAACAGGGTGATAGGTTTTTCAGGAACTTCACTATTTATTATCAGGATCAATTCACCCAATAAATTTTTTGTACTGTTAATAATTATAATAATTTATTATCTTAATAATAACTATAATAACTATAAAAACTATCAATAATACAATGAAAATTATATTATTAATGACATTTTATTAGTAGTTATATTTAATATATTAGTGCCTCTGCCACATGTTGATGTTTCACAATATAAAATTTTGGATTAATAATAACACATGTAGGGGCATTTTTTGAAATATCTATTTACTAAAAAAAATTCTTAGTATAAAATACAAATAAAAATAAAGACAACGGAAAAAAGGGAAAGCAAAGGAGATGGAGGGGATAGAATAAGGGGAGGAGATAAAAAACAAAAAGCAGTGACTTTTCTAGTGCAGAAAGATACATAATGAAGTTATAATATCAGCTTTTTAGTTATACCAAATAGTAACTATTAGCCATTTCTATAGCAATAACCCCCTTAATTGTCAAAACCCAAATGCAAAATTTTATTTTTTTCTCTTTCACACAGAAAGTCCAAAAGTAGTTTCCAAGTTACAACAGAACTATTTTTATTCTTGTCCCTAATTAGCATAGTCAACTTCTCTATTTTCATTTCAATCCATTCTTCCATTGTGGGAGTTGATGCTTCTTTCCATTTCTGGACAAATTGTTGCAGCTATCAACATGTGTAGCAACAACGTTCTATTTTTTCCCCCATATCTTTATCTAATAGTCCAAAAAGAAAAAAATCCAGTTTCCATTGTAAGTCCATTTTTAAATTTTTCTGAATTAAAATATGGATTTCTACTCAATATTTCTTTGCATTGTCACATGTCCACCATATATCATAAAAAGTACTCTCCTTGCACTTGCATTTCCAACAACTAAAAGAGCTCTGGTAGCGCAGCAGACTAAAGCACTGTTATTAACATCAGCTGCCTACAATTACTGCAAGTTCAAATCTCACCAGGCTCAGCCTTCCATCCTTTCTAAGGTAGGTAAAATGAGGACCCAGATTGTGGGGGCAATAAGCTGACTTTGTATAAATATACAAAAGTATGAAGGCTATTGCTTAACGCATTGTAAGCCGCCCTGAGTCTTCGGAGAAGGGCGACATATAGTTTAGTTTAGTTTCATAGTTTTATTAAATTTGTATACCGCCCTACTCCCGAAGGACTCAGGGCGGTGAACAGGCACAAGATAAAATACAGAAATACAAAAGTTAAAAACAATTTAGAACCAAATTAAATAATATTGGCCCACGACAATTAAAATCCCCATAAATTTAAAACAAATTAAAATTTCAATTTAAAATTTAAAAGAAAGGGGAGAAAAATTAGGCCAGGCCGGCTTGCTGGAATAAGAGGGTCTTAAGAGGACGGCAGAAGGTGCGCAGATCCGGGATCCTCCGTATCTCCGGGGGGAGCTCGTTCCAGATAGTGGGTGCCCCCACAGAGAAGGCCCTCCCCCTGGGGGCCGCCAGTCAACACTGCTTGGCTGACGGCACCCGGAGGAGACCCTCTCTATGAGAGCGTACCGGCCAGTGGGAGGCTATTTGTGGTAGTAAGCGGTCCCGTAAATAACCAGGTCCTAAGCCATATAAATCAAATTTTAAAAAAAAAACTATTTGCAACAGTCTTATACATCTTCGCTGGTTTATCTGGCATTAAATATCACCAGTAAATCATTTTATAAAAATTCTCCTTAAGATTATAATTCAATATGAATTATATTCAGTTTTGACCCAGCTGTCCCCAACCTTTCCAACTTGAAAAGCGGGGCATGGGGGGAAGAGGGAATGGTTCTGTGTGAGTGGTGGTCACACCCACCCTCTGCTCGCACAAATGGAGTTTTGCCTGCTTGCAAGTGCGCCCATCGTTCACACAAGTGGAGCTGCATGTGCACACTTGCCCACTTCTTGCACGGCCCAGTTCCAAATGAGCCACGGCCCAAAGGGTGGGGACCCTGCTTTAACCCACATATTTTTCCATTGCTCTAGTTATATATTATACCAAAACGTCTTGCCCACTGAATTAAACAATGTTTAACATATTCAATTTCTAGGTTTAATTGTAGCAACCTTTTATAAACCTTGGCTATCAGATGTTCATCATTAGTAAAGAGTAACATTTCAAATTTATTTTTAGCAGTTTCAAAACCACAATTTTTGTTACACAAAGTAAATCTTTCTTTCAATTGTAGATAGATGAACGAGTTACATGTATGACTTTCTAGCTCCAAATCAGCACATATAGAGGCTTTTAAGAGTTTGATGTACTTGGTATTTTCCTTACTTAGGATGCCTATACATAAACAACTGTCATACTTTGGAAAAAGCCAGACTTCAGATGTTTCTTCTTTACCACCCTCTACACAGAACACTGTTGAGGAAGAGAAGAAATTTAGCTTTTTCTGTATGTCCACAGAGACTTTATTCTGGGGAGTGGGGGGGATGTAAACATATGATACTTAGCCTTTTCTGAATTGTATTTTATGGGATTATTACGATAGATCAAATATCAACTACAACAAGAGACAAACCTGTTGAAACTGAAGTAGGAATTTACCCATATCCATGTATCTTTCACTGAAAGATTAGTAAGGGAGAGAAAGAAGCCCTTATTTGTGATTTCAAGGAAATCAGTTAATTTAGAAATTATTTTGCATGATTGATCATAGGTGGCTTGATCTTGGCTGCTGATTACTCTCAGCTTGAGTTAAGAATCCTTGCACATTTTTGTTCTGATGATCGGCTGCTCCGGGCCTTTGGTAACAACGTCGATGTCTTTAGAAGCATTGCAGCTGAGTGGAAGAAGATTAATCCTGAAGATGTTGGGAATGATTTAAGGCAACAAGCTAAACAGGTAATTTTGAAAATGTACATTTTTCTTGAGATATCAATTTAGTTGAACAATTTTTTTAAACCTTTCTCTATGCCCATGATTAAATATTTAATCAGGTATATAATATAAATTTTGTATCATGTTTGGTGTATATGAAATTTCTAGTAAGTTGAAAATTAAGAATATCATAGTTGAAAATTAAGCATCATGGTATTTCATTTAATATTTAACGTAATTAAAAAAACAGCTTTACTACAAAATAGAGCTGTGAAATAGACATTTTACTTTGGCCACTAAGCTGGGAATGTATTTCATTAATTAGAATACCTCTATTGTATTTTATTACTCGGTTGATCTGTAATATTTTTCAAGATCATATTTAGGAAATCTAGGAAACCTATCCCATTAAGAACTGCCCAAAACAGGCGGGGCTCCCTCCCAACCTGCTGAGACTCCGGGCGGCGTGGGACGATTCTGCCTTTGCAGAACAAGCCGGCTGCAGGAAACACTTAAAGAGAAAGGAATTAACCTAAATAAGCAGCGGAAATCCACTTGAACCCTGAAACTCGAAATTGCAAGTATTAGCGCTTTGTTGATTCTTTAACTTGAGAAAAAATGCGAATGAGTGAAAGTGACTTGAAAAACTATGGCGCTCAGCATTAGAGTGAACGAGCCAGCGAGTGTGGATTGGTGAAGTCATCTTGCTTTGTTACAAAGTTACTAAGTTGCCATAAAGTTGCTTCGCTTGTAACAAGAGAAACAAGAGAAAAATTTCTCCCTTTTTAATACTTGACTTTGCTTTACCTTAGTTTCTACTTGATTAAATCTGGGGGACTTTTTTAGAAGTCTCTGTGGAGGTGGGAGAGGAAAAGGAACTTCCCTCCTCAGAAAAACTAGCTTACGTGGCAGGATGGCCTCAAAGAAGCAGGAAGGGAAGGCAGCGGGGGGGGGATCCCCCACACATAAACATGAAACGCAATTTCCCCCTGCTCAATAGTTACAGACTCAGAAAAAAGATTTTGATATGGGAGATTTAAAAGAATTTATTTCTAAAATTTTGGATGATAAATTTCAAAAATCCCAACAGGAAATAGATGACAAACTTCAGAAGTCTCAACAGGAAATTATGCAGGAAATTAATGAAGTTAAAGATATGGTGAAACAGAATCAAAACAAGGTGACCAAAAAAATATCAGATGTGGCGTCTGGCCTGGCAGAATTTATTATTAAAGTTGATTCTAAAGTGGATGAATTTAAATCAGAAGTCAATGTTAAGATGAAAGACAATGATCACAAAATTTCTGATGTTGATGATAAAATGCAGAGAGTTGAAAACGAAATTGTTATGATGCAATTCAGGGCAATGGAATTCGCTATACGGCTTCGAGGAATTAGAGAAGATGACAGACAGGATTTGAGACAGGTCTGTGCTGAGGCTCTGGCTGTGATTCTAAAAATTAATCCTGATGTGGTTTTTTACAAAATAGATAAAATTTACAGAGTGAATTCCTGGGTGGCCAGACAAAGACAATTGCCTAGAGATGTGGTCATATATTTTACGGATAGAGCAATAAGAAATGATATCCTGCAAAAATCTTTTCATACCTCTGTGCAAGTAGGGGGTTCGCAAATTGGAGTTTACAAAGAATTACCACCTAAAATGCTGAAAACCAGAAAAGACTTCGGCTTTCTTGTTAAAGAATTGCAAAATCAACAGATACCATTTCGGTGGGATGCCCCAACTGATATAATTCTGAGATACAAGGGAGAAAGATATCGTTTGAATACTGTGGAGAAGGCGGAGCATTTTTACACGACCATTTTTAAAGAAAGAACACCATCTCCACGTACATCCACAGTTCTGGAGATTAAGGAGAGTGACAAGAAGCAACTTCAACAAGAATTGCAAGAACAGTCTAGGCAGGAATCAGAGGAAACGAAGGGCACTGAAGGAGGTTTTTTGGATGAGCCTTTGTTGGAATCTTCTCCAATCCTGGACCCGGTTTGGATGGTTGAAGTTAAGGATCAGCGTATAACTCGAGCAAAATCTAAGCAACTTAAAGAAAAGCAACAACAGGAAAGACAAGATAAAAAGGGAGCTAAGAGTACTACACAAGAGACTGGAGCCATGGGGGAAGCAGGACCGAAGATTCCGGAAGACATTCGGTTATTCTGCTCTTTGCTCCAGAAAGATAATGATGATGATTAAGTGCTTATCTAGGAATGTGAATGGGTTGAATTCAGCACAGAAAAGGAAGAAATTATTTGCATATTTGAAACAATTTAATAACGATATAATTTGTCTACAAGAAACGCATATTACAGTTCAAGATCAAAACTATTTGAAAAATTCCAAATTAGGAACACACTTTATATCTTCAACTATGCAAAAAAAGAATGGTGTGGTTATTTATGTAAATAAAAAATTAACAGCCAAAGTTATAGAAGCAGATCAAGATGGTAGGTTCGTAGCAATTGAATTACTTACAGCAAATGGCCAAATTCTTTTGATTGGAATTTATGTTCCCAATCAACAACAGGACCACTTCTACAAAATGTTACATACTAAAATACTACAATGGGATTACAGATCTATTTTAATTATGGGAGACTGGAATGGAGTAATTGATTCTAAATTAGATAAAAAGAGTTTGGCGAAGTCTAGGATTAGATTACCACAGACTTTTTTTGATATGAAAGAAGATTTGGAACTAAAAGATATTTGGAGAATACATAATCCAAAAGAATTGGACTACACTTTTTTTTCTGACAGACATAGATCCTTCTCTAGGATTGACTTCATTTTGTTGTCAGATGATTTACTTGTCAGGACAAAAAGAACAAAGATTTTTCCAAGAACTTTGACTGACCATAGCCCAGTATGGATAGAAATTGAGATAGGTAAGACTGAGAGACGCTCTTGGAGATTAAATAAAAACTTGTTCAGATATGAAAAAAATATAATAGAACTTAAAAAGTACTTGAAAGAGTTTTTTGAAATAAATTTGAACAAAGGCACCCCAATGGAAATTGTGTGGGATGCAAGCAAGGCTTATATGAGAGGGGTGCTTATTTATATGAACTCTAAACACAGATTGATTCAACAAAAGAAAAGACTTGAATTGGAAGCAGAAATAAAGAATAAAGAACAGTTACTTATTAAAAATCCAACAGATGAAAGAATACGTGGTGTTATAAAACTTTTGAAAGACCAATTCCAAATGCTTATGGCGGAACAAGTTGCAACAAATTTACAATATGCGAAGCATAATACATTTTGTAATGCCAATAAACCGGGCAGATGGTTGGCCTATACACTGAGGAAAAAACAGAGTATACGGACTATTGATAGTATCGATATTGGAGGGAAAGAAATTTTTCAACAAAAATTAATTAAAGAAGCTTTTGTGGACTATTACATTAAATTATATGCTAAAGATGATGTGCAGAATGGACTTATAGAAAAATACTTAGATAATAAAAGAGTTATAAAAATTACTGACCAACAAAAGGAAAGAATGAATCATCCTATAACAGAGGAGGAGATAATAGTAGCAATTAAACAATTAAAAACAGCCAAAGCTCCTGGAACGGATGGTCTGACTGCAGTGTATTATAAAACTTCGCAAGCAGAAATGGTGGAACAACTCAGAGATTTATTTTGTAATATACAACAAGGGGGTAAAATACCCCCATCATGGACAACAGCTTATATTTCTTTGATACCAAAAGAGCAAGCAGGTCCTAAAAAACCGGAGAATTATAGACCAATATCTCTTCTGAATACGGATTATAAAATTTATGCAAAAGTATTAGCCAACAGGTTGATGCCAGTAATTCAAAAGGTGATTCATGATGACCAAGCGGGATTTATCGAGGGTAGATACATGAAGGACAATGTAAGGCAAGTAATAGATTTATTGGAATATCTTGAGAAGAATAAACAGATCCCTGCAGTGCTGGTTTTCTTGGATGCAGAGAAGGCCTTTGATAGAGTGGATTGGAATTTTCTATTAAAGACTTTAAAAAAGATGAACTTTGGGGATCAATTTATACAGGCGGTTTCAGCAATTTATCAAGAGCAAAAGGCACAGATTATTATCAATGGAAGTTTGACAACAGAGTTTAAAATTGAAAAAGGAACAAGACAGGGATGTCCACTGTCCCCACTTCTATTTATTTTAACATTAGAAGTCTTGTTAAACACAATACGGGACTCTAATATCTTGAAAGGTATAATGATAAGGCAAGAGGATTACAGAATAAAGGCATTCGCAGATGATCTGGTTGTTACCCTAACACACCCAATGGAATCAATAATCCAGATGAAGGACATTATACAAGACACTATGGTAAAGTTTCAGGTTTTAGACTGAACCAGAAAAAAACTAAGATGATAGTTAAAAATATGACACAAGATCGTAAACACGAGCTTGAAAGAAGGGCAGGTTTTGAGATTGTACCAAAGGTAAAATATCTAGGAGTTCAGGTTGCAGAATCAAACACAAAATTGTTTCAAAATAACTATGAGGTGTTGTGGCGAGAGGTACAAAAAGACATGGAGACTTGGAAAAAACTGCAGCTGTCTTTACTTGGAAGAATAACAGCAGTTAAGATGAACGTTTTGCCAAGATTTCTTTTTTTGTTTCAAATGATTCCGGTGCTTAAAAGTGATAAACAACTGAGAGAATGGCAAAGTGGAGTGAATAAGTTTGTCTGGAACGAGAAGAAACCGAGAGTGAAACTGAAAATTATGCAAGATGTTCCAGAAAGGGGAGGTCTTAAACTTCCAAACCTACAGTTATATTATGATGCAGCAGCTTTGACTTTAACAAGTGATTGGTTTGGAGGGAAAAAGACTGGAATATTGAACGCAGAAAGTTTTGATTTGGAATTTGGATGGCATGCCTATTTATTTTATGACAACAAAGTGGACAAAGTATTTAAAAGCCATATACTTAGAGACTCTTTGATGAGAGTTTGGAAGAAGCACCGACTCAAATGGGATTATAAAATACCGCTATGGCTGGATCTTGGTCATACTTTGTGGAATACAAATATAATGTCACTCGGGGGGTTTTTATACAAAGAGGTTCTTTTTACAGATGCGGGCAGATGGCAGCTGAAGACATTACAGACATTGTTGGCTGAAGGGATTAATCTAACTTGGTTACAATATAATCAGTTGCAATTGAGATGGAAAGAGGACCAAAAAACTGGTATTATGATGCATGAGGAAGAACTGGTTAGACATATAAAAGAGAAAGGTCCAATGCATATTAAAAGACTTTATAATGTTTTGTTAGAAAGGGATTCAGAAACTGAATTAGTTAAAGATTGTATGATTAAGTGGGCACAAAATTTTGAAGAACTAGTGATGTTGGAAACATGGGAAAAAATTTGGGTTCAGAACGTTAAATTTACACAGTCGCAGAATTTGAGGGAAAATTTTTATAAAATGTTTTATAGATGGCATTTAGACCCCAAAAAATTGTCGTGTATGTACCCTAATGTTCAGCCTAAATGTTGGAGATGTGATTGTTTAGATGCTACATATTATGTTTGGTGGACCTGTAGGAAAGTCAAGGCTTTTTGGATAAAAATTTGGTAGGTCATGCAGAATGTTTTGAAGAAAAAAATTCAATTTTCTCCACAATTGTTTTTATTGGGTATAGTTAAGGGTTTTACATTGGGTGAAACAAAATTGATATTGTACATGATAACAGCAGCAAGATTGTTGATAGGTAAATACTGGAAAAATGAAGCTTTGCCCACGATCGAGGAATGGACTTTGAAGATGGCCAGTTTTGCAGAGATGGCGAAGATTTCAGCATATTTAAAGGATTGTTTACAAGAGACTTATGAATGGGAATGGAAAAAGTGGATAGATTATGTTCAGAACAAATATCAAACAAGGAAGTATCAAATAGCCTTTATTTGAAAATGTTATATTAAGATAGAAATATTTTAATGTAATGAAGATGAAAATTTATAAGGGGGAGGGAGGGGTTCAAGTTTTATATAAGTTTTATACAAAGGAGGGTTTTTCCTTTTACCTGATATGAGTATACTGTGCGGAAGTCCGGGGGGAGGGGAGGGTTAGGGTGGGTTAGGGAGGTTGGGAAGTTTGGGGTGGGTTGGGGGGGGGGAAAGGGGTGAAAATATAATTGTAAAACTTTTGCAATAAAAAAAAAAAAAGAACTGCCCAATTCCTAATGCAGATAATCCTTGACTATTATTTATTCAGCGACCATTCAAAGTTATGGTGGCAATGAATAAGGGACTTATGACTGAGATTGTAATGCCCCCACTGTCACATGATCAAAATTTGGGTGGGTGGCAGCTCACCTGCACTTATAACCGCAGGAGCATTCAATTCCTCTCAACTCAACTCCCCCCAAATTTCTGATCTTTTGGCTACCCCAAGGGTCCCCAACCCCAGGACTACGGCTCACTACCGGGCCACGGGAGTAGTGGTCAAGCACGCATGCATGAAGCTCCACTCGCACGAGCGGTGGACCTTGTGCTCATGTGTGAAGCTCCACTCGCGCATGCGGAGGGCATTTGTATGCGAAACTCCATTCACATTGATGGAGCTTCACACACGACTACAAGTACCCTCCACTGACGTGAGTAGAGCTTCACAAGCACACGTGCTCGTGCAAGTGCATGCAGCTCACGCGAGCGGAGCTTTGCGTATCAGTGCAAGCATCCTCCACTCACACATGAAGCTCCATTTGCACAAGTGGAGGGCGTACATGTCTGCCACTTGCACCAATGGAGCTTGCACATGCACATGCCATTCACACACACCTCTGATCCTGGCCGGACCACCCCACACTGGCAGAACTGGAGCTAAAGAAGAGGTCAAACAAAGCCTCAGAGAAGGCCACACCTGGCTTTTTCCAAATTGTACACAGCCTTCTCACAATGTTTTAGAAGGCTTCTGAGGCCTTCTGAAGCATGGCAAGAAGATCTCTCACGATTTGGATGTGGCCTGAAGAAGAAGGCCTGGAACGGCTGGCAGCTGCCTGTTATAGGGTCAAGCTGGGTGCAGTTCAGCAGCTGCAGGAAGAAGAAGACAGCAAAGGTCAACTGAAGTGGTGGAGTGCAACTGTGGCTAGGACTGGGTTGGGCAGCTAAGCTTTCCTGGGGTATGGTGGCTTTGCACCATGCTGCTGGGATTTGCTGAGGCATTGCTGTGGCTTTACACTGTGCTAGTGGAGTGGCTGGAACTTCCTGGGAAACTATGGCTTTGTGCTGTGCTGCTGGAGCTTCCCAAGGCCCTGCATTTTTGTGCCAAGTAATTGGGGTGCACTGCACTGCTGGTGCAAAAGGTGGGGGGGGGGCTGAGTCTTTGCTGCAGCTCAGGGGTTTCTTGCAACCCTAGACTGTAGCAATGCCAAGAAGCCTCTGAGCCACAGCATGGAAGAGCCACAGGGTTCTGGAGCTGCTTGCTGCCCACAAGGCAAAGGGCAGGATCGCTAAAAGGGCAGAGATGGACGGAGAAGATGGGGAGGGGGTGTTGAAGAGGAGGCAGTCCCTTAACTTATCAGTGCTTGAGGCTGGGAGGAACTAAACCTGGAATGGCTTGAATTGGGATGGGCTGTTGGCTATCAACTGATGGAATTCAGTAAACAACAAGTAAAAATGAGTGCCAGCATTACCATTGCTAAGCAATGCAGTTGCATGATGATGCTTTACCACCATGTTGCTTAGTGATCAAAATTCTGTTCCCAGTTGTGGTTATAAATCAAGTACCACCAGTACCTTTCTCTCTTCTGTCTCCTCAGCTGGCAGAGTCCTTCCTTTCCTTAAATAGAAAACTCTTGCTTGCTGGCTAATCATCTTTCTCAGTCTCTGAGAGCAGAGAGATCTTCATGGCAGGTGGCCAGGTCCAACTCTCCTCTTTCACCACATTCCCCTGCTTGAAAAGCCTGATGTTGTGGAACCTATTAGAGCAACTGGGAATCCTGGAATTTGGTGTTGCTGGTGTGAGAAACTTCAAGCTGCCAGTTGTGTGGTCTGTGCAACAAAGCCTCACTGTTGCTGGGAGAACTGCTGAGTCAGGTCAAGGGTAGCCATAGTTCCATCATTAGCTTACTGCTCTTCTTCCTGGAGTCTTTCCAAGGCCTATCTTCTCTCTGTGTGGCACTTAGTACCTTGTCCTGACTTTGCATCATCATGATTGCCTACAGTGGATTGCAAAAAAGAGGCTCAATTTTGCAGTGTTCCTATATATTTCAATAATCCTAAAATAGTAGAATAAATGCCAGTTGAGATTGGTCTGAAAATTTGCAGAAAACTAGACTAGAACTGAAGATGTCAGCTGTACAATTAGGGAAAGACTATAAATGAACCCTAACATTCTACCACATCGAAAGGAGCTTCTGCGTATGTAAGTCCCCAAGGAGACAATGTTGGCTTTTTTCTGCTTCTCTTCTAATTATTGTCCTGGGTGGATTTATAGAAAACATTGCAGTTTTCTGCAGCACTAATAAGTTGTTTACCTCTCTTCTCTGTGTTGGCACTTTTGTTTCTGCCTCTATTGTCTTAAAATGTAATATTGTATGCTGCCCAAAATCTTTTGTGAGATGGGTGGCTATGTAAATTGGTTTAATAAATACCGGTAAATAAACAAATAAATAAATAATCATCCTTCTGCTTTTCTGAATCAAGATTCTTTTTTTTCCTGTCATATGAAACTAAACTTTTAAATTGTGATCTCACAGTTTTGTGAGCCATCCATTGGCCCAGAACAAAACCTCAATTTGTGGCAGGAAAATTATTCTCCATCAGCCATTTTGCTTCCCTTCCCTTCAATCTTTTGATGCAAAAGTAAACATTGTGAAGGAACTCAGTTGGAAGGAATTTGTCTTCCCTTTTATAAAGACTTTTAAGTAAAACAGAGTTAAATAACAATTCACTGTATAAAAAGGTAAAGATTCCCCTCGCACATATGTGCGAGTCATTCCTGACTCTAGGGGATGGTGCTCATCTCTGTTTCAAAGCCGAAGAGCCAGCGCTGTCTGAAGACATCTCTGTGGTCATGTGGCCGGCATGACTAAATGCTAAAGGCGCACAGAACACTGTTGCCTTCCCATCAAAAGTGGTCCCTATTTTTCTATTTGCATTTTTTACCTGCTTTCAAACTGCTAGGCTGGCAGAAGATGGGACAAATAATGGGAGCTCACCCTGTTATGCAGCACTACGGATTCGAACTGCTGAACTGAACCTTTTGATCGACAAGCTCAGCATCTTAGCCACTGAGCCACTGCATCCCTATAATTCACTGTATAGTGCCCTTAAAATTACAAAGCTGAACAAACTATTATTCAGCAAGTAAAATCTAATATTTCAAATGAAATAGCAGTTTTGTGCCAGTAAAATGTCTTATTCTTGAATCTTGTTGTTTATTCACTAGTAAATTAGAAAGTTATCATTTTTCTAGATTTGCTATGGAATAATCTATGGAATTGGAGCTAAATCCTTAGGGGAGCAGATGGGTGTTCAAGAAACTGATGCTTTGTGCTTCATTGAGTCCTTCAAATCAAGATATCCAGGTAAAGATTGCTGGTGATCTATTCTTCTTGGCATCCTTGTTCAATAGTTTACTAAATGCAGTGATGGTTCAATGTTCTTCATGGACAAGTAGTCCTCACTTGCTGCATCACTTAAACCATCGGTAAGTGATGCAGCAAGGTAGACTATATATATTGATGAAGCTGTCTTTCCTGCTATCCTGTTTGTGTATGTGCATGTTAGACAGAGAATGAAAATCTGAAAGTGTTATAAATAAAACTGCATTGTGAAACATCAAACTGTCTGGTTCACAGAATTCCTAGATAGTGGAAGCATAAGGGCTTGATACCTGGGAAATCCCACATTCATTTATGTATGTATGTGTGAATGAACTAAGGGCATGCAACGATAGGACACTTTGTATGGAAAAGTTGTGAAGGGAGATCTGTTTTGGTTTAACTTTCTTCATTTCTGGGGAAAACAAGTTATTGTTGCTGCTATTCAGTAAACAATTATTGGAAATTTGAGATACATCAACAGATTCAGATCTTCACAGCAGTTTGGAATCAGCTCTGGAACCATTTGTTCTCACTATGTTACAGAGCATAGGACATGCGTTTCTTTATTAATAGCTGTGCCTCTGTGTGTATATAAATGCAGCACATTTAATTTTTTCTGTTGAAACAACTCTAGAAAACTTCTGGTCAGGCTATTTCTCCACTAGAAACACCTCTTACCTCCTTCCTCTTGACAGAGCATTGTTTCCCATGTTTGGGAGACAGTGGCCATGAAAACAATACAGTGGGTTTTTTTTTAAAGATCCGCACATGGAAACAGTAATACTGCAATAATGCCCTTTGTATAATAATAATAATAATAATAATAATAATAATAATAATAATAATAATAATAATAAAAAATATATTATCAGAAAACATATCATCATATATCATCAGAAAACAAATATATTTATTTATTTATTTATTTAATTTTATTTCTATACCGCCCTTCTCCTGCGGGACTCAGGGTGGTGTACAGCCAAGATAAAACATAGCATATAAAATTTAAAAAACAATTAAATAATTTTGGCCCAAGTTTAAAACAACCCAATTAAAACCGAATTCAATTAAAAACTGAGAGGATGGGATCAAGCCAGCCCAGCTAGATGGAATAAGTGTGTTTTCAGGGCCCGATGAAAAGTCCGGAGGTCTGATATTGTGCATATCTCACAATATATTGTCCAGAGGTCTGATATCGTGCATATATATATATATATATATATATATATATATATATATATATATATATATAAAATAATGAGACAGTCGACCACCTGATAAGTGGATGCAGCAGTATTTCACAAACTGACTACCTACAACGCCATGACCGTATTGCTAAGATCATTCACTGGAAATTGTGCCAGAAGTTTGGATTTGAGTACAGCAAAAACCACTGGGAACATCAGGTTGAGAAAGTTTTAGAGAATGAGAAACTCAAGATCTTGTGGGACTTTAGGATTCAGACTGACAAGCACTTGGTCCACAACACACCTGACATAACAATAGTTGAAAAGAAAGAAATATGGTTCATTGACATTGCAATACCTGGTGATGCATGGATTGAAGATAAGCAGCAAGAAAAAATCACAAAGTACCGGGACTTGCAAATTGAAGTTGAGCGACTGTGGAAAAAGAAATAGAGCCTTGATAGTACAGTGGTCTACGCACCCTGTTATTAACACAGCTGCCTGCAGTTTACTGCTGGTTCGAATCTCTCCAAGGCTCAAGGTTGACTCAGCCTTCCATCCTTTCTAAGGTAGGTGAAATGAGGACCCAGTTTGTGGGGGCAATAAGCTGACTTTGTATAAATATACAAAAGGATGAAGGCTATTGCTTAACGCATTGTAAGCCGCCCTGAGTCTCCGGAGAAGGGCGGCATATAAATCAATTTTTTTTTAAAAAAAAAAATTGTGTGTTGTCCCGATTGTAATTGGAGCCCTTGGAGCAATACCCAAAGGGCTACCCCGCTATTTAGAAATTCTAAATTTGCCAAACTTGAACATTTTGACTCTACAAAAAACCACCTTACTCGGAACAGCTTACATCCTCCGACGATACCTTAACAGTTCCTAGGTCCTTGGTTAGGACTCGAGCTGCTGAGCTATTAACCAGCCTCAAAGGCTGTGAATCTCACTAAAGATTAAATAATAATAATAATAATAATAATAATAATAATAATAATAATAATAATAATGAAATGTAAGACTTAAGCATGAAGCAGTGTAAGGTAAGACATTCCTTAGATCTATAAAGTCTGAGTGTTGAATAACAGTTGCTAAGATAAGGAATTATTAGTAAAATGATATTGCTAGTAAATGATATTGATAATGATAATTAATGATATTTATTAAAAATTAGCAGTATATCTGTGGACTCAACCAGGGATTTATATGATGAACTGATAGCTGACACCAGAAATAACATATTATTTCATGTAGGTATTCAGAAATTCCTGAGAGAGACAGTGAAGAAGTGTACCCGGGATGGGTTTGTGCAGACAATCATGGGAAGGCGTAGATACCTTCCAGCAATTAAGGAAACAAATCCTTACAAGAAGGCTCAGGTATAGTGAGAAACATTTTGTTAAATTGCTACATCTCTGTACTCATGCTGTACTCAACCTTCCTAGTGGTACTGTTCTTGTTCTCTGGATACTTATGTGTGATCTTACCATTAATTTTCAAGCATTGTTTGTTGTATTCCTAATTTCTTCTCCCTGTTGACCTGTCATTGCTGTAATCAAATTGCAGTAATATAAACCATTTCTACCCACTCAGGATCCACATCTTGATGAACTATTTTGTATCTTCCTTGCAGCTCACATTGATTTTAGTGAAGTCCAGGCTTATCAATATAATTCTCAGCTCTCATTCTTCCATAGAGATGTAGAAGTAACTTCCCTTGTTTCTAGTACCCAGCCTTGATATTTATTTCAGCGCATTCCCTCCAAAATGAAGCATGTAAACACCAGAATGAAAAACCTGGTGGCTTTGCGTTGCCTTGGAAAGAAGAGCAATTCTAGATATGTCAGTTGCCTAATCCTTATATATTGAAGGATTGTGAGCCACCTGTTTTTATTCAAAATCAGTTCAGGCTTCTGATTCTAATATATTTCATTCTGTTTATATCTTGTTCAGTTTAACAAATTTTCTGCATTTTTTGTTTTTGATGTACATTTAAAAAGAAACACTTTTCCAACTTTAAGTTTTAAAATTATATCAACCCAAATGTATGGATTTTAATGCCAACTGTATGTATTGACTTGAATTCTCTTTAATATGATAAGCTCACCATTTTTTAAAAAAAAAAAATCCTATCCTAAAATATATTAAATTGCATGCTTACATGCAATGCCCCAGGTCTCCTTAGTAAAAGTACCGCATAGAGGAGTTTAGTTGTGTTGCTTTACTACAGAATTATTCTTTTAACTGCCAAATCACTATTTCAAACTATTTCTGCAAAACTATTTCTTTATTGTTCTTCTTTCTCTTTTTTAATTTAAAATTCCATCCTTATTTATTTGTTTGCTTGCTTGATTATTATACTTGTACTCACTTAATACTGTAGGTATTAGTTCTTTAGATTTGTCTGTTTTCATCTGTACTACAGAACACAGAAATACTGCAGGAACTCAATTATTATTTCAGGCTGTTGTTATAAAGAAAGAGACACACACAGAGAAAGAGAGAGAGAGAGTTCCAAGAAAAAAATTAACATTCTCAAGTGAATATAGATTATGTTGCCTATTTATAGCAATTAATTTGTTTTCACTTCTGCACTGTGATTTTCATGAACTTTAGGCAGAGAGGCAAGCTGTAAACACAGTTATCCAAGGCTCTGCTGCAGATATTGTTAAGGCAGCCACAGTGAATATACAGGCACAGCTAGAAGCTTTACCTTCAACAGTAAAATCTTTTGGACATTTGGAGAGCTCATCCCCCAAAATATTGTCAGGTCAGTCTTTTTTTCTTCCTCTATCTTTATATTTAGTATCAAATGTTCTAAATTTTAAAACTATGGGAAACACCTACTTTCATATAAGAAGGTCATAAAATGTTTGCTCCTTTTTCATAGCTTTTGCCATATATATTCCTGATTAGGTTTTGCTTTTAGCCTGCCTCAGAACACTAAATATTCCTGGCAGACATTTCAAGTTGGCTTTCTTGGGTTCTGTATCAGTTAAAATCAATGCTCAATTACATTTTCATTTGTAGATGAAAAATGTAGTCAAGTAAGGATAATATTCTAAGGCTGTTTCAAGAAAGTAAAATAGTCAAGTCTTCTATTATTTTTTGGACAACACCATTAGGATACAAAAACTTTTTAACAAGTAAGATTTGGGGAAAACCATGGGTCACCAGGCTGATACATTTGACCTACAGGACCTTAAATGATGTCTTCCCTCAATGTTCACTCAGAATTCAGAGACAGTGAGGGATGGGCTCTGCCAATAGCCCCTCTCTCTCATCATCTGACTTATGTCATAACTTCTGGGGAAAGAGGCAGGTCTAATATCTGTCTCTGCTTTTCATCAGTTAGACATCTAACGAAATGAAAAGTAATTTTTAATCAAGAAAAGAAAATATTTTTTCTGTTTATGCAGGAGAGGAAGATATCCATCTTTTAGAATATTCCCTCTTCTTACATTTTTAACGTCAGTAAGAACCATCTGAATAAACTTCAGGCTTTGTAAGAAAAGTACAAGGGAAACAAGAGGCGTATTCCAGGATTCCTTGTATCCCACATCTGCATGTTATCCTTAACAATAACAATTATATCGATGCAGAAAGTGATTGCCTACATCTTTTACACGGGCATTGAAAGTGATGAAATTGCCCCTTTTCTTCTGATTTAAACAGTTTATGAAAATACAGTACTCAACACACTGGGTTAATAGAAAAATAAAAACGACTCCTTTCTAAATTCTGTACAAATTCTTTACAAATCCATCAAACAGAACCAAAAAAGAATAAAATGTAATATAAAAACACTGGGGTAATAACAAAATAAATCTATAATACTGGTTCTGGTATAAAAATATAGAACAATAAAGAATGAATTCAAATAATGAAAAGAAATACATTCTTTATTATTGTAAAGTGTTACATTTATTTTTAATTTCATAGTGATTCCTAAGCCTGGAAAGTAATTTACATTTATAATATAATAGAGCCACAGTGGCGTAGTGGTTAGAGTGTAGTACTGCAGGCTACTTCTGCTGATCACTGGCTGCCAGCAGTTTGGCAGATCGAATCTCACCAGCCTCAAGGTTGACTCAGCCTTCCATTCTTCTGAGGTGGGTAAAAGGAGGGCTCAGATTGTTGGGGCAATATGCTGACTCTCTAAACCACTTAGAGAGGGCTGTAAAGCATTGTGAAGCGATATATAAGTCTAAGTGCTATTGCTATAAGCATTGTCCCCTTTTATTAAAATCAGACCCTTGGCTGTTCTATTTCCCGAATTCTGAATTCAATCAGAAATGGTAAGGCACGTGTGTCAAATTTGTGATGTCACATTGCACTCGTGGCATTTCATGACGTTTTTTCCCTTTACAGAGCTAGGGTGGGTGTGGCCTGTGCATGATGCATCCAGCCTGCAGGCCACCAGTTTGACACCCCTGTTGTAATGGAAAAAATAATCAAAATGAGAAAGTTGGAAAGCACTTGGCATTAGGCAAAATACAATGGCTTTTTCAGGAAGGTGATCATAGCTGGACACAGTTTGTTTGCCTAGCCAAGTTCTTCAACGTGCGCATCAGAATCAAATGCCATAGATCAGAAAAAATCAGAAAGGAACTTAGGAAGAGTGACATGGTAGCTGATAGAACCAGCCTTTCCTCTGCTAAGTCCAGTATAACACTGCAAAATATCACAATAGCTGTGCAGCATTTGCTTAAATATTTCAGAGGCAGGAAAATATACCTGGTGTTCAGCTTCCTCATCATCCTGTTTTGTTTTGTTTTTAATTTCAGCATTCTTAAGATATCAATGTTTTGCTAAAATGTAATGCCAAAATAATATATGTTACTCTAAACACGTCCTGACTAACGCAGGTTAGAACAAAACAGTTATTTCTCTACAGGCTTCTATATTCATTTTTAATATGAATGTAGCTTTGTTGAATCTATTGGCTTAACAAACTCTCCTGGTGACTTCTACTTCTCAATTATTTCAGGGTTTTCTTCACTAAGCATTACCACTTCTTTCCTTTGGAGGGCAACATATTTCTATTCATGTAGCAATAATGACAATTTATAACTTTAATGTCCTTTGAAACTGTTATTTTAATGTTTAAATATGCAGTGTTTATTCTTCTAGGAAAATCGCAGAGGATGAAAAAGAGGGAGGTTATTCATCCCAAACATGGAGGATTCTTCATACTCCAATTGCATGATGAACTTCTCTATGAAGTTGCAGAAGACAACATAATTCAGGTATGAGGGTGAGGTTTCATTCCCCAAGCCTGTGGGTTGATTTCCGAATATTTCATTTCCAGGCTAAGTAACATCTTCAGTGGAGTTTAGGGGATGTCAGTGTCAGTGTTCCTCTGTCTATAAAGGCTTCAGGTGTAGGTGTGTCAAGTGAGGGTCTTGTGATGGATCTTGTGATAAAGAGATTACATCAGTTCCAGTCATTGCGGGGAGGCGGTTTGCATAGGTTGGTTGAGGGCATAATTCAGGTGTGATTATAGAGTTTCCCTGAAATCCTTACAGACTGGTTGTTATCTGTATGGTTATCAAGTTGACTGCAAAGAATACAGTAAAAACCGAAAGGGAAGTTAGCAACTGTTCAAAATCATCACTGGACTCCAATCCAGTTTTGTCCTCATGTTTAGGTCTACATCTTTTAAGTCACTTTAGAGAGAAGTTGCATTCAGAGCTGTAGGACATGAAGTGCAAATTGGTTGAATGTCTGATGGAGATTCTCAGTCATCCAGATCATGGTTGTCTCAAAGATGCTTTTTCAAGAGGCAAATGGACTTTATTTTTTCTTTAAAGATATTTCGCTTCTCATCTAAGAAGCTTCTTCAGCCCTGAAATTGGCTGATTTTTCAGATTACAAAATGCCGTTCATGTATGCTTGGGCTGAGTTTCATGAGTATATGGTTCTGCATTTTTTTTAATGACATAAAATGGATTGATTCTTTGAAAGTCAGTTGTGTAATTACCTTTTCAGATTCTCTGAATCATTGTTCCTGCCCTAATATTAAAGATACTCTGACCCACTTTAAATATTTATTCAACTTTGATAACTAGTAAAAAAGAAAATTTGATGAATCTCATGGTAACCATGCACTCAGTTATTTTTCTAAGCCTACCTATATTGTTGTTGTTTTCAGGTGGCACAGATTGTTAAACATGAAATGGAAAATGCTGTAAAACTCTCAGTAAAGCTTTCAGTAAGGATCAAAATTGGGCCTAGCTGGGGAGATCTCCAAGACTTGGAATTTTGAATGATGAACAGACGTTTGTAATGCACAATTCTATGAGGAAATGGACACTTAGACATATTTCTTTCTTTTTTTGCACTGATACATCCCTTTAATATCTCAGAAAAAAAATCTAAACCCCCTGAATTTAATCCTGTTAAGAAAATAATTCGGATGTCATGATATAACTAAAAATCACTATGAAATTATTTCACTAAATAGTATTAATTCCTGGTAATATCTTAGTGATTCCAAAGTCCATATTTAACTGTTAAAATATGAATATAAGATTATTTTTTAAATGCAATGCAGTTAGGAACAGCTAGAAGAATGAGTTATATTTTACTAGTACAGCTTTTTTATGAAGAATATATATTTAATTTATTTCACTTACATAATAAAATATATGAATAATAAAATGAAATTAATCTATTTTGCTGTGTGTAATTTGAATATAAGAAGTATCTGTATCTCAGGTTTCTGTAATAATTCCATGATTTTTATATGCCAGGTAATAACCATATATATATATATATATATATATATATATATATATATATATATATATATGATCTTTATGAGTTTTCTTATATATAAAGGAGAGTACAAAATATGAAATGCACCCTGCTAAAGGTAAATTTATTCCATGTAGCACATGCATGAGATATCTGTCTATTACAGGACATGGTGGGTGATTGGAATGTTCCTTGATATAATACAATACAATTTTATATTTAAAAATATGCAGTCCATTTCTTTGTTTTATTTTTCATCTGACAAATCCTGCATAGTGTAGCTTACTATTCTGCTTTATCTTTTCTATGTGATGTGAAATCAGTCAATGAATTTGCTCACTTTGTTCCATAATATACTTCATCGCTTACTGTAAAATAAATAGACGCATGTTTCTTCTCTTGAGCTGCATTTGAAAATTAACTTTGCATTTGGAACTTTCACTTTGATCATCAAAAAGTCAGTATAGAAGATAATTACACAGAAAAAAGAAATGAAAACATGTTAATATAAAAAATCTGATTACAAGTAAGTCACAATTTAGTGCAGATTGTAAATTGATACCAAGTTGCATTTAAATGCAACCCAAAATTTAGTTAATGTTTAACATTAATTAAAGTTTAACATTAGTTAACACGTGCATATTTGATGTTAGAACATATGCAATTGTGATTAAGATTTTAGACATTGCTAATCTTCATGCAAAATGGACAAAAGAAAAGTCTATCAGGGAAAAACTGCAAGTTTGAAAAAAAAAGGCTTCTTAGAGCAAAATTTCGATATAATTGAATATGACAGGTCCTAGCAATACTAAAACTGGAGAAGATATTGGAATGCCTGGATTTCTGGCAGATTTTTTTACTTTCATTTTACTTTCTATAACTATTCTGTGAACCATAAATTGAAATCATTAATATATTCTTTTTATCCTTTATTGCAATATTTATAGTTAGGTTTAAATTTTTTCACTGACTTTCCGTTGAGCTGGCACCAATTACAACATTTTCTATAAAAATACCACCTTGAATAGTAAGAATTTGAATAATGGTACCATTTTGTGGGATTCTTATTCACACTAATTGAGATCTACTGTACCTGCAAAGGAAAAGTTGGGAACAGAATTTACAATAGAAGCTGGTGTGAAAGAAGACAACATTATTGGCTCAAATATCAGCATCAAGTAAAAAAGTGGTTGTCCATTAGGACTCCTAGATCCCTCTTTCAATTACTATTGCCAGGTGTCAACTATTCTATACCTGTACATGTGGTTTTTCCTACCTAAGTGCAGGACCTTATTTTTCTCACCACTGAACTGCATTTTGTTGGACAAGGCCCAATGCTCAAGTCTGTAAAGATCCTTTTGAATGTTGAGCCTCTCTTCCAAAGTGTTAGCAATTCCCCCCAGCTTGCTGTCATCTGCAAATTTGATGAGCTCCCATTCTATCCCCTCACTTAGACCACCTTTATGAAGAGGTTGGAGGGTTCAGGTCCCAAAACAGAAGCTTGGGATACCCCACTGCATGCTTCCCTCCATATAGATGTAGTTCCATTGAGGACAAAATGCTGTAGTTGTATAGTTGGTCAGCCAAGTGCAAATCCATCTGGTGATTTACATTAGTCAATTAAATTAGTTCTTGATTTCAAATTCTGATTCACATTACTGGAAATGATGGAACATATAGGATTAGATAATGTGCTATTCTTTAGACAGATATACTTAGGTCAAAATTTGAGGACAATTGTTCCTATTAACCAATCAGTGTGAACACACACACATTCATATTCACTGGCTGGCTCACAAAATAGAATTTATCTCAATTTTGCTTTGCATGTTAGTGTATTGTGGCTTATTGTTAACCATGATGAAATGAACCATGGTTTAGAAAATCTGTGAGCAATGGTTGCTGTCACCAATTCTGTAACCATGAAATCTGCATCTTTCTGGAAAAAGCAGAGGCTCATAGAGGGATAGAGAAATAAGTGAACTGAGTCACAGAATAATTCTGGAGATCCACTAAAGAAAAGGTTAGTTATGCTTGATCAAAAGTAGAGTAACTTAGACAAAGAAGACAGAATCTTAAAAATTAACTCCTCCACAAACAGAAAATAATTGCCCAGTGAGAGAATCTGCTCAGGGCAACCCAATTTAATAATTTTCAAAGCACACAAATAATCATGTTGGCCCATGATGAAAATATTCCCAAAGTTCAGCTGGAATAAGTACCTTCATGAACCGAATTAAGAAGCACTGATTTGAAGCATTTTCCAGTATTTGTCTTACTGAATGGAAAACCTATAAACACTGAAATAATGACAATTTACCTTTCTTTTTATTGTTTATTAAAAGTGTTTTTGTTAAAGGAACCTTTATGATCACCATCCAAACTTATGATAGTATAATCCATAGTTAAACCGTACAAAGAAGCATTTTTAATTTCTATTTGTCTTGCCTCCAGACCAGTTCCCTAATTTTGTAGCACATCCTAAATTAAAGTAACAGTAACCAAGTTCTCAATCATAATTTTCATTTACTAAATGGTAAATAATAAATTCATTTTTTATTTATTTTCTTATATAAGCATAAAACTCTTGCTAAGTATTTACATCAACATTTGTTGGCTTAGATACCATATAATGCTTAACTGCATATTCAAATGTGATAGTAGATCATTCTCTGGTTCTGTAATAAACCTGGACAATTTTGTTTAATAAGTTTCTCCAATCTATGCACAATTTTATAAAACTATTTTACACCCTCATACCCTTTTCTTTAAACAGTAGAGCAGTTCCCCTAACCTGTCGTCATTTTGTTGTCCTTTTGTTATGTTCATTGAGTAATTGGTTCAGTGTTGCTTTTCCTTTTGTTTTGAAAGTTTCATCAGCCTCAGTTCATTTCAGATTTTAGACTTCTTAGAATTCCAGGTTATTTTTCAGAGTCTTCCTTGGCGACCCTTTCCTTTTCTTATCACTTATAGGCTTTATGAATTGTAGGTATTCATTCACTAAGTTTTTGACTAGACAGCATGGTTTCTCTTCCATTTTTTCCTAACTGGAATTATGCTTTCAGTAACTTCAGCATCTTTGACCGGCAGATAAACCTATTTGTCTCAGACCTGCCTTACTCTCCGGAAAGACTAGGTGTTCCTTGGTAGATGCTTCAGGAAGCTCTCAATCAAACGAAGTTTTTTGTGGAAGGGATAATGTTTTGACATCAACTTTGTTATCCAACCTTTTATGCAGTGTGCTCCTGTGTTTTTAAAAAGGCTTTTTACCCGCATTTCATTCTTGGCTATATTAGTACCCAGTGACCTAATTTGGGGATTTCCCAAAAGAGGTACTTGCAATCTCTTTTATCAATGCAATTTATGTCTTAATATAACCTGCTTACTAGATATGTTTTCTACTACAATTACTGGAAAAAAGCAACACTAGTTGTAATTTGTATAGTTTATTTATAAATTTTTGCTGCAGTTCCCAAAATAGAAGCAAAGACTCTCATTATTGGAGAAATCCATCAGATTTCTTTCAAGTCCATTGAAACCAGAAACATAATTCAAAGAATCCACCACAATCTGCATCAAGATATTTCTCAGCTCAAAAACTTTACAAAATGTGCAGATTTAAGGAAAGTTTAAGACAAAAATGGGTGATTTTGGATAATAATGCAGCATATAACCCATGAACTTTAGAAAAGTTGCAAAATTATCTGGAACTTTGATGGAACAAACTTAAGGAATATATGTAATACTGGATACAATAGTAACATCTGTTTAAAAAAGCTAGACATCCCATAAAGAAAGCACAAAGGTTTGGCCACTAAACTTTATGTGACTTTATTTGCTAACTAATGAAATGCATGACTGTTTTCAAACTAAACTTGCCCTACAGAAAAAAGAATGTCAAATCAGAGAAATGAAGTTTATTTTCAGCTGAAAGCAACATGCTAGAAATGTTTTAAAATGTCTATGTGTATTTGTGGAACATAACAATAAAACCCCTTTCCTTAGTCATAGCATGCTTTGCTTTTTTTGTATAGGAAGCCAGTTAATCATGCAAAATTTTGTTCATGTAACTGCATTAACATTCTAATATATACATGCTGCTTCAAACCAGGAATTATCCTTTCCACAGCTTATATTCAAAGCCAGTTAAATGTTGCTTGTTAGATATTGATCATTTGGGAAAGAATCCACTATGCAGTGGCCTTAGAAAACTACCTTCTTCTTTGACTCTCTGGGGACAGGAAAGGGGAAGAGGAAACGGCATGGAACAAGAGCTGCTTCTGCTAAGAGGCTGATCTGTTGAAGCTTGTCCCACTAATTTCTCAATACAGTACATTCAGGGATAGCTTCCTGGTTGAAAATCAGAATTGGTACCATTTTTTGTCCTTGTATTTGAGCATTACCTGAAAGAATAGAGATAATAATATTCAAGTGACATGGAGATATGAATGTTTTCCTTTCATCCTAACATTCTGCAGTATGAACCTTAAACTTCAACTTCCAGAGACTGCCTATCTGGGTACTTGTAAATTATGCTGGAGCAGATATTTGAAAATATGGAGAATTGATGTAACATGTCTTGACCAGGACCAGGAATTCTGCTGCTATTAGAGTCATAAAGGAAATGGGGGGAGGGGTGCCTGGGGGGTTGCTAATATTTGACAAAAGACATGTTTACTACCAATTGAGGCTTAAAACACCACTGCACCCTTCATTGAACCTCTCCAAACATTTAGCCAGTTTCTGTTTGGGGAGGTATTAAGGAGTGAAAGCAATCAATTGTATAAATTCTGCCAAAGAGTCATATATCTTTCCAAGTGATTCTGAATGTTTGAGAGAGACAATGGATGAGGCTGCGTGGGTTAGTTGTGGGCAGCGCATCAGCCAATTCCCAATCAGATTTAAAATGTATGATTATAACAGGCAGCACAGAGGTTCTGGCACCCCTGGAAGTTACTCAGCAGAAAGCTGAAGAAAAGATTAGTAGCAGTCAGATTAGCCAACTGAAAGAACTGGATTTAATCCTGTAAAAAAACTACTTTGAAAAGTATAATCAGTGCAGTTAAAACAGTTTCTAGCTTGTCAGTCATTCATTTATTACAATTTCTCTTTCGTAACTACCTTTGTCCACCACAATCACTGCTGCTGGAATAAGGAAAAGACTAAATGCACTAAATATGGCCCAAAATAGGTAAGGTCTCAAACAAATCTGATTTATATATCATCTGCCTAATGGAGTGAATAAATCAGTTCAAAGGTATCCCTCATCTCAATGCACAGTAAAGGCAAGAAATGTTACTCTGGAATCAACACCCACCTCATGTGCATGTTTGGAAAATGCCTCTGCACTTGACATCATTCTTGTGGTCCTTTCATCTAGTTCTCCAAGTTTTTGTCCCCTTTCATCAAGAGCAAGGCGTGCACGAGCCAGATCGCCAATAGCACCTCCTGCAGCTCCTTTCATACCCTCAATTGATCCAGGAATATGCTGAGCAAGAGTACGAGATGCTTTTCCTGATGTTGCTTCACCAACTGGAAATGGAACAGAATTAAAAGCATTTTATTGTGTTTCCTGAAACTTCCTGCCTATGTCTACGCCAACAGATGAAGTAGATTATAGAAAGAATTCTCACTCAGATCACAGAATCAAAGATTATTGAATCGTAAAGTTGGAAGAAGTATTTTAGGCCTTCATGAATCCAAAATAAAACATTTCCAACAGATGGCTGTTTAAATTCCATTTGAATGTATCCCTTCAAATGGAGTTCCTTTGATAATTAGTTCCACTTGAGATTAGGATTATTTTTCCCCATAACATGAAATTTGGAACCTGTCTTCCCAGGATGTAGATATCAAATTTCTACTTTCATTTGGCATGTCTTCAAATAATTCAAAACTCTATATTTTGCCAGTTCTGAAGATTGAAAATTATCAGTGCTTTCAATCCTTGGTAGGAGGGGTAGTCCCTTGTTCATTTCTGCTATTCATATTTGAATCTGTTTATGTGACTATTTCTGCAAGCATGTCCATAACTGGCCAATGTACTGGAGGTAAGGTGTGACAAAGTAGAATAATACGTCATTATGGCTCCCAATGACTTAAAAACTATACTTCTCTTAGATACAGACTAAAATTGCATTTTCCTTTTGGTAGCTATGCCACACACTGCTGAGTCATATTCAGTTTGTACTCATCTACTGTTCCAAGATTGCTTTTCCAAATCCTGATACTGATATTTTTCCAATTCTATATTGGTTTATATTTCTGTCTCCTATGTGATTTGTCACTGTTAAATGTAATGGTTATCTTCACCCATTTCACTATTAACTTTGAGATATTTGATACACCTCCCATTTACATCTATCAATACCACAAGATCCAACATGCTGTGGGTCCCTTCAGCTAGAGAACTTTATTTGGTGGATCCTAGGTACCTTCTCTGCTGTGGCCCCTGCTTTATCTAACATCTTTTTCTCAAAGTGAAGCTGGCATTTCCCCCCCATCCCCGGAAGTCCCTTAAGATCCGGTTGTTTTAGCAGATTTCCAGAGCCCAGGGGACTGGTGAAATATTGAAATATTGCTCTTGTGCTATTAACACGCACTTTTTACCCAATATTATTTTATTTTAGTTTTGTGCTTTGACTTCTTTTGATGCCTTCCTTTTTTTATTTCTTCATTGGAATTGTTTGCAATGTTTTTTCAATAACTTATTTTAAGAACCACATTATTTCTGGGCTATAGTATAAAAAATAAACTGTACAAAATAAGTACTATTTATTGAGATGCTTTGGGAATATCTGCAAAAGAACTGCTTCATGTCATCACAAATCCTAGCTACCATGGGAAAACATTTCCATTCTCAGAAAAGATATTATTCTGAATGGGATAACTCTCATTGGTAGAATTTTATTTTGCAGAACAATCTTCCCCAATATAGAGCCCTCTAAGTTATTCAGGTCATTTGAAAATTTTAGCAGGTATACTTCTTGAATCACTGGCTCTTCCCAGATGGTAGAAGACAACCAACCGTTTCAGTAATCTTTCCAAGGCCCAATTTCATTTTACGGGAAACTATTCATGATGAAAATAGGGACAATAGATGGAGAAAACATGTGTTGTGCACCTATCAGATCATTTTGTAATCAAGAAACCCAAGTATATGCAATTAATACTATATTGCAGTAAGTTAAGGTTACAACGTACAATGAATCCCCCCACAACCTCAATAGAATAAAAAGCAAACATACCCATATCGTCCATGAAATAAATCCCAGAGTCTAGTAATACCTTTATTTTGTCCCAAAAGGGCACAGAAGAGTGTGCAAACTTTCAAGTTCTCAAGAACTCTTCATCAGGCAACATGTAACAAAAAGCAGGGAATGGAGAAGCAAGAAAGTCCAAAAATTAGGCCAGATGTTTCAGCCATGAGGTCTGTCAGTCTTAAGATGAATGGAATATACTGAATGCAATAGAAAGTTGTAGGCATTATTGATGTCAGACAATGAGACTTTACTAAGTTCATGCAAGTAACTGATGGCTTTTGACTCCTCAGATTGACCTTACATTAGTACAATAAGATACTAGTTGCATATATCTGGGTCGATCTTTTTTCCCTTTTTGTAGGAATCATCGGTTGAGATATTCATACAATGTATTTTTATCTTTGGATACATAATAGGCATTATTCAGTACCTCCATTGTAGCCTTTAGCACAGAGAGACATAGCAACTTTCTAGAACATTCACATTTTGGAGAAATGGTATAATTTAAATTATCCATTTGAACAACATTTGCAACGTTGTTCAAATATTAGTTTTGAACAACCATTTCAGAAAGGCCAGTGTCATACTATCACAATTTTATACAATTTATTTCCATTTTCTATATTTTACTTTGATTCCTATTTTTTTGTGTGATACATTGTATGGGAAAAACACTTACACAGTTCTTCTCGGTCAAGTGTTCCACCAGTTCCACCAAACAGCCCCTTCAGAAAACCTCTGTATTGGGCCTCTGGCGTGTCCATGGGAATGAACAAATCACCAAGCATGTCCTGTTCAAACAACAGCACAAAAAAACAATCCATTTCAGGTCTTTTCAACCAAACTTCACAAGAGAAGCTCCTGAATGTTTATTAGGCTGTATGTAGGATATACCAACAGATGAATTTTAAATGATAAATTTATCTGCTGGTTGCCAGAAGCCAGATGAAAAATTCATCTCTGAATAATCAATAATCTTCCCAACAATGAGAACTCTGATGGATCACACAAAAGCCTCTCTTGGTCAGAAAAGTTCCTTCCTAGAGTTAGTAGATGTTTTTTTATACTGTGGGATACAGTACACATAGCTGAACTTTTGGGCAATTTAAGGCAAACTCTGTCCCTGGCTTTTCTATCTTTTTCATGAGCGTCTCATTTTTTTTTATTTATTTTTTTGTTTCGTTTCACCTTTAGTAACCAATATGACTATGTTGAACCCTGCTGGCATGTATGGAAACAAAGCTTTACATCTCATGACAAATCATGATTAACATTCAGGGGTACAACAGCACATCCCCCTATACTTTTATAGTAAGATTACCAGTGATGTACTGCTAAAATGTTCCAAAAAATGGCTCTGCCAACTCCATTGCAGCCATTAACTGTAAAATAGCTTAATTAGCATGCCAGGTGTTAACGCTCACCTTTAAGTTGGTGGCCACTCTGATACCTTTGCTGTCAACTGGCTCACAAAATTCCAGAGAATTGAACAACTGGCCTTCATAAGCCACTGTGAGCCAGCACACCATTGGATTTTGCCAACCACAATGCCCCCTGCCCTCACCCCATGCATCTTTCTAGCACTGCTATAGGAACATCACAAGAATGCTATGTAAGAATACTAAATGAGCAGAAAATTATTGCAGCAATCCTGAACATCAAGCAAAGGAAACAGATCATATATACCAGGCATGTCCAACCCACATACCACATGTGGCCCTGGACAACTAGTAATGTGGCCCCACAAGATGGTAATAAAAATATTTTAAAACAAAAGAAGTTTGTTATTTATATACATTAACAATATTATATATATATTTATATGCAGTCCAAGATAATTCATCTTTATTCATTATGGCCCAGGTAAGCCAAAAGGTTGGTCACACTTGATCTATACATATTCCAATAAAATGAACACCCACACAATTTTATCAAAAAGTGACTGACACTTACAGGACAATCAGCACAACTTGTGAAAAAGATAATATAGTCATACATCAAAAACAGCTCAGAAACATCTAATAAACTATTATAACTATGTGGTATCATCGTAGCACACCTAAAGCCCTCCAAAACATCCCAAGTAAACTGAAAGACCCAGTAGCCCCAGAAATAAAAACAGGAATCATCTACAATATAGAGTGTAAGTATTGTAACAGCCACTATGTAGGACAGAAGACTAGCAGAGTGTATCCTTGAACACCAACTAGCGGTCAGAAGGTTCCTTAATTACATACTACATGGACAGACTTCACCATAATTTCAATTGGGTATTCATGAGCATTCTAGACCAAGTGAAGTCCAAAAATACTAGAGAATTCCTTGAAGTCTGGCACTTAGACAACCAGCCAGAAATAAACAACTCTATATATTATTCAAAAGAGACAATCAAAAAGCTAAAAAGGAAATAAAAAGACCAAAACACTTCTTCACCAGCAATCAACAACCAGATAAGCAGATATTAACACCAAGATTAATACTAGACTAGACCAACAATCAGGCAGTAAACTACCTCAATCAAGGAACCAAGAGCAGTCCCAACAACACTGACAGGATAAGCCACTTGTATGTAACAGAGCAAACCCCTCTCCCTTCGAGCATTGATGTTACCTAATGAAATGTCCGCAAGAAAACAACCAAGTTCCAAGAGCACCATGGACCCCACAGGCTCCTCAGTGCTTAATGTGTCTTAGTTCTACCTCCATTCATGGAATGGGACTCCTGCGCTTCACCTGTCCAGCTGGCAAAACAGGTAGCATTTGGGAGAATATTACTTGGGAATCCTGGATTTCAATCTGCAAATTAACAAACTAAATTTGGCTTCCAGGTCTGACTGAACTACATTTTACAATGCCATTGGTACCAAAGTTGCCTCATCCCAAGCACTATCCATTGTTTAAGTTCGTGATATCCAGTCCTTGCTCTAGTCAGGCAGGTCATCATGCAATCTCCATGCCTGTCACAAACCCATCTGACTGTTCCTAATGATCAGTCCACTCATAATCCAAAACTCTCTCCCCTGAAGAATCCCTGGTACAAGAGGATTTGAGTTCATCATCCAGGGATTACCGCAAAGAATACCTGCCTATAAAGAACACTATTCTCAAAAGGATTTCCCTAAGACTCTCATTCATCCTGGCAGCCACTGAGCTGTTGTTTTGAAAGAGAGCTGAAGCTATCATGTCACGAGTATTGTCTGCATTTGAGAGTCTGCATTCTCAGACTCTCAAATCATCTCCAACTCAGCCACTTTGGATTCAAGGAAACAAACTTGGTTTTTTTTGGCATTGCACTTTTACTGCACAGAAGCTACGTTTGTCATTAGATGTCAACATCTACCTGCAGATTGTCAAACATTTCCTGGCTATAGTTCAGTCGCTGGACTTCTGTTGGAGAACCAAGATACAAAGCTTGTCCTTCATTGGTAAAACAAAAGGTCCGGGCAATCCTTGTATCTGTTTCAGGCAAGTAATTCACATCTAGCAGCGAGCGGAGGCTGGGTAAACTGAAAATAAATAGGTAGATTCTGTAGAAACAGGTTTTAACACAATATTCTGTGCAGTACATATTGACTACCATATTGTCACAGCTGTGATTCAAGTAAACAAAACAAAATTATGCATTTAAATATAATCAGAATGACTGGCTGTAAATCTATGAATAATTATTTGGGAATAAGTCATATTAAATGCAATACAGTTATCAACATATGTTATCAACCTCAAGATTAGATTAGAAAATGCATGTAATTGCCTTAGCAATTCAAGTTAGGGATTCATCCTCTGTTCAAATTCCTGGATTATATTGTACTCAAATGCTGTACAAAAGCAAAGTTAAATTATCTAGCACTTGTAAATTAAACTTGCATATAAAGTCACTTCTGTGAGCCACTAAAAAGAATAAAGAAACTTCAGACTCAACCAGGCTCTGCCAACTACAGAGAATGATCTAAATACTATAAAATACTTCTACAGCTATAAGGACATAGATAGTCCATCTTCTTGAACCTGTGAGATGCATGTGGTGTTTATGCCCTGCTTAAGGTAGATAGCTGGGGATGGTATTTTGGATCATATGTTTGTCTGGGTATTGGAGAGAGGTTAAGAGATTAGATGAATGATTGAAGCTTTCCTTAGGCATATATTCTATTCTGTGGGAGAAGATCACTAAATATAATAATCTGAGCTGTGAAGATAATTTCCAAGGTTAACAAGTAAGCAATCAGAAGTTGAAATTAGCAGGATCAACACAGGAAATTTCTCCCAAAAGGCCTAGAAATCACTTGGATGGTTCTAGCTATGTTTTAAGATGATTTGTGAATTTGAGTAAATAAATTGCATAGAATTTGGAGTTCTTGATGTGTGTGTTTTCTTAAAACATCTTGACCAGAATCTCCTTGGATTCCTCCTTCAGAGGGATCCATCTTTACCATCACCTTACAGACTTTGTTGTTCAGCAATTAGCGAAGAGTGCCACTTCCTTCTTCACCTCAAGGATTGTGTGTGGCAAGAAAGGGTCATAGTTTACATTCATGAAATGGTATCAAGTACCTCAGTATCATGATATGCCCATTGGCACAAAAGCATGCCAAGCAAACACTGTTACAGAGGGTCACCGCATCTGCTCGCAAAAATAATGTGTCTGTGATGTTGTGAGTATAGAGGCATATCTGGGAAGGCAATGAAAATACTTTGGCTTGTTTATCTGAGCAGATAATGGCAAACTGATGATCTCCTGTGTTCTGGGAGCTTGAAGAATGAAAGACAAGTTTCCTTTTATTGGTTCTTTTGCTATCCTCAGTGATGTTTGGATCTCTCCATGCTTCATAGGGAGGATGTATTAATGTTCCCATGCAGTCCAAGCAAGCAAAGGTTAACACTGCTCCCTTTAGTGATAGAACTGTACCTATAAAACAGAATTCATAGGATTTATTAATCTCTAAACCACTTATACTGGTGCCAGTACATATTAGCTATGTTATAAAATTTCTCTCTCCTTCCTTTCCTCTTTCTCTCTTTCACACAGACACACACAGACACTTTTTTCCCCATCTTATACCATTTCAGCATATATCATTATATGATTTCAAGACAGGGTCAGACTTCTAAATCTAGATATATTGTACTCAATCAGGTCAAAGAATTCCATCCCCACTCCCCAATTTCTTAGTATATTCCCCTCATAATCCTTATAGATGAAAAATGTTGAAATAATGTTATGTTCTCTGGAATAAGTACAAAAAATTGAATGATGAGAGGCTTGTTTCTCAGGCTTCAATCACTTCCCTGACTGTTTTTGTGCCTGCTCATCCAACAATCTTACTATCTGCAAAATTGAATGTGTGTCATTGTTCATTGAGTGTGAGGCTACCAATGAATTTGATTTTGGAGCTACTAAGATTGTTGGATGAGCAGCCAGAGAAGTGATTGAAGATTGGGAAATAGGCCCCCCGTCAGTCAACAGGAGTGTTGATTTACCACCAGCCTATCAAGTACTTAGAAGGCAAGGGCTGGGCAGCACAAGCAAATGACAGCTAATGACTTAAAAGCCATCCATCAACACACCCCAATCAATGTCTAAAAAGCCACATACAACAGGCACTATACATACCACACAGAGAACAGCACGCACTCTGCTAAAGAGAAGTTCCCTGAAGATGGGCTCCTGCACAAGCCCGAAAGCTTGGAATACAGCACCTCTGGTCCTGGTGACCGACCCAAGTTGGATCCTGCAACATTATCTTGGAACATGTATATTTGTCTTCATTCGTGAAATAGACTTGTGTTATTTTCAGTTTTTTGTAAGTATTCAAATGACCTTACTCTCCCCTTACACATATACATGTAGACATGCACAGACATATACAAACTCTGTAGTTACATATAGGCAATCCCAGAGGTTAGCAGAGGTCTACTAGTGACCTTCCTTTTTTCTTTTCTATTTCAATTAACAGCCCCAAGGCAAGAGCACAGAAAGACATAGTCTAATTAGACTTTGGGTTAATTGACATATTTCAGCAACTACAGCAATCTGAAATTCTTACCACTGAGCGAAATTGTTACTGGCTCTGTTTGCCTTAATTCATCGACAGTGGGAAGGTGAAGGGAAAGAGTCAAGACTACACCCAGACTTGTTCCAACCCAGAGGCAAGGAGACAAAGATGTGTCATTTTTCCGTGAAAATGATTCCATGAAATTTAAAGCTGTGATTGCTTCCTTAGATTCTTTGTCAATACTGCAGATGCTAGAACTTCGAGAAGGGCAGAATGAATTCTCTTTGTTTTCTGTTGAAGGAAAGTAAGACAGATTAATATATGAAGTTGCCATTTACCAAGACAAGTTATGGTCTTGCTATTATCCAGTTAAAAGAAATATATTTTCTGTGACCATCTCTTCCTCTCTCAAGGCAATCTGTGATTCTGTTTGTTAGAACATCTGGACATTAAGCAGGACTTCTCACAGACTTTTAATTTTTAATTCTGTCCATGATTATTGCTTTAGAACTCTAAAGACATGGTTAATTCATGTATAGATTGTAATTAAATTTTGTTAAAAGGTGAAAATAGAAATATCTACAGTAAATGGAAACTCACCTTCCACTGTGACAGGCAAAGAGATATCCATGCAAGCAGCGGATTGTGCCTTCCTAAATGGAGGCTTCCCAGGAATGCGACGGTTGATTTTAGAAACATCTGCACTGGACAGCCGTTTTCCAGAACTGCAAGTTAGGGAAGTTGGATTTGTACAGTGTCCATTTACAGAATCTGTCATGAGATTACATTAGAATTTTCATTAAGATCAAAAAGAGGTTGCTTTTATTGCTGCTGTTATTTGACAATTTCTTCTCAACTTATACTTCTTACACATTTTTTAAATACTGTATTGTCTTTTGAGAAAATGAAATTTGTCTGTTTACTGTTATTTGTTTTCTATATTCTACCAAAACTAGAAAAGGTAGGCATTATATTATAGAATTTTACAAAACATATTATATAATATAAATTTTTAATTAAGAAAGAGAACAACTTTATTCAATCTATTGCCAGTAATAAAATCTACATTAATATTTCTCTTAACTATTACATGGAAAATATTGTAATAGCCTATATTTTTAATGAATACCAAAATTTTGTTCAAAATTGAAGATCTGATGCAATTTTTTTGTATAGAAGATATTGTAAATTATATAGGCCCTTCATGCCATTACTCATTCCCTTATTCCCTGGTCATCTCTTGGTTAGGTTTTACTGCAACACACACTACATGGGGCTACCCTTGAAAAATATTCAGAAGTTACAATTGGTACAGAATCATTTTAACAGTTCTATTGATGGCAGCCCAAACTACAATAATAGGATAAGACCAAAGCATGTGACCAAACTCCTGAATTATATGTCCAATGGATTATAACTTGAACATTTTCTGAGGCACTTAGAAAAGGGAATAAAAACTTTATAACTTTTGTTTGAGCATCCTATTATCATTATTTTGGTTCTAAAATTGAACAGCCCAACACCCCTCATATGTACTTGAAGAGGGTTCACAATTATTTACTGTGTCTTAGCCATGCAGATATAAAGTCCAGACAAAAAAAATATATATAAAGAAGAAAAACTTTAAAGAAATATATAATTACACTGATATCTTGGTACTCAACTGCTTTGAAACTCATTGAATTTGGTAAACACATTTTGATGTGGAAAGTTTGTCCTGGTACTCATTGTTTGTTTGGTATTCTATGCACAAGCTAGAATTTGTCAAATGTCAACGGCCTTTTGACTCACTACATTATTCCTTATGGGAAAAAATTGTTTGGTACTCATCATTTTTGGTACTCATCACGCCTCCTGGAACCAATTAACAATTGAGTACCAATTGAGTACTGTATTATAACCCAGTGCGATGTTTGCTGCTGGAGCTGTTTCTATTAACAGTCAATAGAAGTAGAAGGGAATGATTCTCCAATTCCCCTAACTTGTCCTCAAAAAGAGCCTTGGTAGTACAGTGATTTAAAGCACCCTGTTATTAACACAGCTGCCTGCAATTACTGCAGATTCAAATCTTACCAGGCTCAAGGTTGACTCAGCCTTCCATCCTTTCTAAGGTAGGTAAATTGAGGACCCAGTTTGTGGGGGCAATAAACTGACTTTGTATAAATATACAAAAGTATGAAGGCTATTGCTTAATGCATTGTAAGCCGCCCTGAGTCTCCGGAGAAGGGCGGCATATAAATAAAATTTTAAAAAATTTTTAAAAAAATGTAAGACCAGACTAGAAAACCACAGGGCTGCAATGGGGACTGAGAAAAAAAAAGTTTAATTATGCAAACAGACATCTGTTTACATTTATCCACTCAAACTACAAAATATATCCAAAATTTTAAAGGCACAATGCCTTCATTTCTAATTTCCAATAATTCTTACCCAAAATATCAAATCACATTGGTTGTAACTATTTATTTATTTTCATAATGCCCCTAAAGAAACTTTTGAAGACTGGCCCAACTGGGTACACTTCTCATTTTAAACTGGGTAGACTGGCATTTGAAGCTAGTCTGCTCAATACAACATGTTACACTGGAAATTTCCTCTTATTGCAAACATGGGCATAATAAATTGGACATAATAAGCTGGTTACAGTCAGCCCTGTGGAAGGCAGAAAGAATTAAAACTCTGTTCTCCATTTCACAGTCCCTGCTCCAACATGACTTCTCACATCAACTGTTTGTTTGGAAAAGAGAGAAATTACTCTCTCTCTTCTCATGTTATGGGAATAACATTCAGGCAAAGAAAAACTTAATTTTATCTATTCTTGCAATTCCCGGTAACGATGCCTTTCTATCTTTCTTTATAAATGGCTCCAGGAAGACAAAAGTAAGATTAATTTTAATACAAAGCTAATACAAATGTCTGGGCATAAAGAATAGATTGCCCTGGTTAGACATCTTGCGTGTCTAAGAAAACTTTCAGAAAATTAGAGGTCAGAAGTTGACTTCCTACCCTTCCCTGTGCTTTTTTTTTTTCTTTTGCCCTTGTCTGATGGTTTGTGAGTGAGTGGCTTCACATGCCTTTCCCTTATGAATGATTTGCCTTATTAAACGAGTCTTCATGTGTGCTCTTTCATACCTCCATCAGGAACTAATATAATCAAATTCCCAATAGGTTAGACATGAGCTGACAGTTTAGTTCTGTTGGTAGAGGAGGAAATGGATTTAAAAGATTTTGAGAGACATGATGGTAAACAAATCTGCAAGTTTTCTACATAAGTCCAAAATGAAAACTATTTCTAAGGAACTATTTGTAATTCAGCATGTTCTGACTTGATTTCATGTTTCTAAGGCAGCAAGATCAGATTGAAATTCTGAGATGCTAAATCTAAAGGCAACTAGGCTCCAAATAATACCTGAAGCTGTGGGGGACCTGCACCGCTCCAGCTCCATTGGAAGTGGACCATCCGGTACCTCTGTGAGACCTATTACAATATTAAATTAGAAAATATTAATAATTATTGCAATCAACATTTTATAAGCAGACTTTTCCTCAAAAGACCTCTTTTTGTTCTTTTCCATTCCGTTCTGTAGTGAATAAATAAGATGGCTTGATGGATAGAGGGAAGATCCAGTACCAGGGCAATGATCAGATAGACAAAATTTGATCCCAAGGCAAGAAAGTGATTTGCAAAAACTTCTCAGTCAGTTTCTCACCACCCAAGGAAGGAAGGAAAGGAAGCACATTTGGACTTGCAAGATTGATGTCGGCCCTATAAGGTAGACCCAAAGTAAAAAGCGGAGAGATGCAGACCTACAGCTACTTTTATTAGAACATCTATTACAGAATCTTACAAGTCTGAACATACACATTCACGTTTTACTCTGGGTGGTCTGCAACCCACACAAGAACAGATTTAAGTACAGGTATGGAATTGTACAATTGTATTCTGGCAATGAATGCCATTTTGCTCCCTGGAATTCAATCGCTGGATACAATTCAATGGACTGGGACTATGAAATGTTGTTCAAATTAATTTTCACTGTATTTGCTACCTGCAGTAAACTGCTTGCTTCTGCGAGGAGAACGAGGTTGGCGCTGATAGGGATCACTCGATCCATAGAGGTCAAAGTGTCCTATGCTCAGCAGTTTAATCTTCTGCATAAAATCTACGACAATCAGACCATTGCAGTTTCCAAATGCAACTCTGTGAAAAGAAATATGGTTTAAATATTTTGGAGTTATCTCTTCCAAGTACTAAAACTGGAACAGGTTTCAAACAAAGAAGCATTCATATAAGGTAATCCTTGTTCTTAATTTTTATTTTTCTTTGTTGATTGTTTTTTATCACACATATTGTCTTTTATTGTTCTTATACTTTGAGCCCCAGAGAAATCTGGAGTCAGATGGTATCTACATCTAAATATAGCTCATTTTAAGAACCAGATCAGATGATGGGTCATTCACCTTTGCTTTCATGACAGACACTGAAAAGGGAGCCTTGCTTGTCAAGAAGAGCTGGCTTAAGCCGTGGGTGGGTGGGCTACTCATAGCCTACAGGTGTCATATAGTTCATAGAACGTCATATTGAGTGCCCTAAGACCAGGCCGCTGACATTCATCAGTGATATGGTCAAATTTTGGCATTAGCACATATGGTCACTTTTTGTAAGTATGTGTCAGCTTTGGAAGCCATATTAGCAACAGAAGCTTCCACGCTGCCACCTTCTTGTATGTGGGAAAGTAGGAGGAGGGACTTAGTAGAGATAATGTAGTTAGACAAAATAGCATTCTTCTTTTCGGTCAAGGTCAGGACAATCCTGCATCTGGAGAAGGAGTGGTTGGACTGATGTCTCGAGATGGGATGGATGGTGATTGGACCATGTGATGGACTGATGAGTGAAGGGATGGTTTGGGGGATTTTGATTTACTGAGGGAAAACCCAGAACTCTCAGATTTGGGTTTTCTCAGATGTGCCAATATACTTACTCTAATAAATGGAACTTTGAGAAAATGCCTGGCTCAGAGTTTTTAATTGGAGTTGGGTTTTTCTGGAACGCTGACAATATGCTTATAAGGATGGGAATGAGAACAATTTGGCTCTGACATGCATATTATTTCATAAAGGGCCAAAAACTCTTGTAAAATCCTAAAATTTTAAAATCTCTGAATTCCTTTTTTTAAGAAAAAATCCTTTTCAAATTTTTTGATTTCTTTTTTCAATTTTAAAATTCTTTGTTCAAATTTTAATCTTTTTTCAATTCTTAAATATTATTTTTGATTGTAAGTTCTTTTTACAATTTTTAAATCTTTCCATTTTAAATTCTTTTTTCATATTTTGCAATTTTGCAATTTCTTTTTTCAACTAAACATTTAAAAAACAGTTTACTTATTTTAATCTTTAGAAATTTTTCAATTCTTAATTATCTAAAAAAAACCACAGAAATAGAGACAGACTCTTAAAACAGGGAAGATAGTGATGAATTTTTGAAGACAGAGAAGAAAAGGTCAAGAACTCTTGTAAACTATTGTAATCTGACACTCCACAACAGGACAAATATTTAAATTTTCAGGAATTTTTAATTTTTTAGCAAACAAACAAAGAAAAAAGTCATGGAAATAGAGACTGACTTTATAGTGACTTGCAAAGTGTGCCAAATGTTTCAGTTTATGCCCACAGAAGACCCAAACTATGTATGTTTCAAATGTAAACTACTTGAATTACTAGAAGAAAAAGTAAAGGCAACTCCTACCCACTCTGAAATTCAATAAGCAAAGCGAGAAATCCCAACCTAAAGAAGAAGACTACACCAAAATAAAACACAATAGGGAGCAAACAGCTTCTTAAAAAATGATGACCCGATATATGAACATAAAGAAGAAAACCGATACACCCAAATCAAACACAATGGGGAACAAACAGCTTCCGTAAAAAACGAGCCTACATATGTACCTAAAGAGCAAGACCAATGGAAACATGTCACTCTTAGAAGAAAACAACCAAGAGCAAAGCCCCTACTCTAGCCCACTCTAATGAAGCCCCTCTGGAACTGAACAATCGCTTTCATAGCCTCCCCCTGGAAGAAAATATACAGATACTCACAAAAGAGTATCAATAGTAATCAATAGTTTCTAAAAAAGAGGTGCAACCCAGCATTCCTGTGACAGAAAGAAAAATATCCCAGACTTCCCTAGGGGAAAAAAGGCGAATATTGATGATAGGAGAATCAATTCTTAGGGGAACAGAAACTGTAGTCTGCAGACCATGCAGTCAATCTAGGGAGGTATACTGTCTCCCTGGAGTAAAAATCAAAGATGTAACTGAGTACCTTATTAAAATAATCAATCCCATGGATTACTACCCCTTTCTTCTCCTACGTGTGAGGACCAATGACACAACAATGAATCTGAAAACAATAACAAGAGATTACAAACAGCTAGGGAAGAAAGTTAAAGAATTAGGAGTGGTGTTTTCATCTATACTTCCTACAAAAGGCCAAAATCCAATGGGGGAACAAAGGGTTTTAGAAATGAACCACTGGTTTAAAAACTGGTGTTGTCGACAAAACTTTGGCTTCCTATACCATGGTCTGCATTACCTAGAGGAAGGGCTGCTAGCAAGGGATAGACTGCACCTCACAAGAACTGGAAACAATATATTATGTTTCTGATAAACTGAATTTTAGTCCATAATGACATAATATAATCCTTAAAGAGCCACAATAGTCTTGCTCAGCTTTCATGCAAGATTCTTATGGATAACCTTTAATCCCTAATTCTTATGAAAATGGCAGATTCTTATTGATAACCACACTGAAAGTATATATATATGTAAATAATTGTAATTAACTAGCAAGTTAATTAAATAAGGAACTAATATATACACCTATTATTGCATAAACAATATGTAATTTGCCTTCTAGATATAAAACAAATAATTTAGAATTATTATGCTTGAGTTTTGTTTTGGGTGCCATTACGATACAGACATTTAATAGCATTTGATAACTATATTGTCACCATGATCACACATATTTAGGAGATGCTCGAATGTATGTAAAAGATAGTGAGATATTTTTAAATAAGTAAATACTGTATCATAATGGAAAACTAGTGAATTCAGCAGGCTACTTAGGTTTGTTTCCTTAATAATCCTCTAATAATCAATGCAGTGAAAGTAATTAAAATAAGAGTCACATGATAGCAGTCTTCCAGTACTTGAGGGGCTGTCACAGAGAAGAGGGGGGTCAATTTATTCTCCAAGGCACCAGAGGACAAGATAAGAAGTAATAAGTGGAAGCTTGTTAAAGAGAGAATCTAGAACTGAGAAATTTCCTGTCAATGAAAACTATTAATCAGTGGAATAGCTTGCCCCCAGAGTTGTGGGTACGCCATCACTGCAAGTTTGGAAGAAATTTTTCACACTTTTCAAGACCATTTGATAGGGATGGTATAAGATCTCCTGTTTTAAGCATGGGGTTGGACTAGAACACTGGCCCATAACTTTTCCAGCTCTGAGGACTGGCAGCAGCAGCGATCAGGGAGAGGGAATGGTATCAGGTGTGTGCCTGCTGCTTGTGCAAATAGAGCTTTGCACGCTTGCGTGCTCACCTGCCGCATGCATGGCCCAGTTCCCAATGGACCCCAGCCTCATACCAGGCCACTGACCAGGGATTGGGGACCTCTGGACTAGAAGACTTGTGAAGTCCTTTCCAACTTTATGATTCTATAATCTATGAATGTCTGAGGAGATTCTCAGTAATCCAGGTCATAGTTGTCTCAAAGGGGTTTTTTTCAAAAGGCAACTGAACTGTTTTTTCCCTGTGGAAGGGGGGGGCAGTATAGTGAGGGTGATGGAAGGATGAAGGATTCATATTCTATTAATATATTTGCCTCAAAATACTTGTTTTTTGTTCATAGGTATGCCAACAATGTTGAGATTATGAAAATTTTGTATTGATCCATGATGGGGTAAAAATAATTTATGATGACTGACCCCAGTGGAAAAATAAGTGAAATCCATGCCTTGATTTGAACTACACAGGCTGTAACAGTTTTTAGAACTCTAATGTTTCTTCCTCCATGGTTTGACAGCTTCAGATAGCTTTCATGAAAAACTCAAGAACATCCATGAGGATCCAAAAATTGTGTTTAAGATAGTATCAAAAACCACGAGACCTTTGATTGTTATGGCTTATTTGCAAATGGTTGTTTTGATAGTACTTTCATTTGAATCTTACATAAGGAATAATAGGAATCTGCATCTTGGTCCTACCTTTTCTGTCATTTTTCCCAAACCATCAAAAGAAGACAAACTGTTAGGAATAATATGCTTTTCTCTCCCTGGAACAGGTTCTATTACTAGTTCCAGGCAGACCTCCACTCTGAAGATGCCTCACATTTCCCATTTCCCAGCCAGCCAAACTGACTAAATTCAAATGAAGACATAACGGGATAACTTACAATCCATAGGCTGAATTCACTGCTAGGCTGGTTATTTGTTGAGGAAGCTCACCATCTACACACATCAATTGAATAACAACTTCTGCTTGATAACCAGGGGGCATTCTTACAGCATGAGTCTTCACACTAAGAAGAAGAGGTAAAACAATTATCAAAATGATCTGATTACCCAATTGGAAATCACTTGCATTGATAAGAAAACTGGCTGCGAGAAAATATAGTCAAAACACTACTGTATAGTTTCTAAGGAGAAGAGCAGGTGACAATCATAGAGTGGTATAAATGTGTAAATAGTATAGATTGACATTTTCTTCCTCTCAGCTGCTTGCCTGATCCCAATTGTTTCCAATAGTAACTTCTGTGTAAAACAAATCAGTGTTATCTCAATATTAGGTCTCTCTTGATTCTTGAAGCAAGGGTAATTAAAATTTTGTGATGCTTTTTCATCCAAAGCAAGAATGCAATCTTACAGTAGCTCCCTGATTAGAAATGTTAAAGAGCTATTGGAATAAACCTAGCTCACCCTTCTATTGTGGAACAAAGCAAGATTAAACTTCTTCTATCTCCCTACTTTTTATCATCACCTGATACATTTCATGATGTTGAACTGAAGAGCAGGACACTCTTCACTTTGTAACAATCAGAATAATTATTTAATGCTGCTTATGGTGGCTTAACTGTATGGCACTAAATACAGATAAAGAAATTCAGTTTTTCTCAATAAAACTCAGTCACTGCAATAGAATGGAAGAATAATAGTGTTTTATTGCTATAAATTGTAATGTTTTATTAATACAGGGTCTAAAAATATAACATGAAAAAATTCTATGACTATAAGAGAAGATGCTAAGTTGTCTCCTGCCTCTATCCTTATCCCATTCTGGATCTATCCCAATTTTGTTAATTTCATTTCATTTCTCTAAACTATCCAAATTCTTTGGAAATTTTGTTTCTGTTTTCTGAAGATTAGCTATTCTCCGCATTTTATATACTGAATATTTTATAAGTATCCTCTTGGTCATTTTGTTCATGTTATTTATATGGACATCAAAGGATATTTGGCCAACAACCAACCCCATGGTATCCAACAGTGCTACTGATAACTACACAGTTTATATGTTAGCTACAAATTAAACTAATAATCATCTAACCCATGTCTAACTAATTTGCCAATCAAAATGTCATGAATTCTGTAATTCTGGAAAACATCAGTACTGAAATCTACTTTGGGCTCCAGTCCAGAGTAACCGGTCATGCATTTCTTCTTCAGAAATTGAGAAGCTGGGCTTCATCAGTATGTGAGAATCTAGCATAAGTGAGAAGCCATCAAAGTCTCTTTAGGAGGAGGAAGAAAGGCTGATGGAGTAAGACTGGTTTGGAGAACACAGTTTGCCCTTCCTCTTTCCTCCCCAGACTCAAGCATTCTTTTTCTTTTGGGACATTCAGCATTCAAACACCTTCTACTCTGATATTCACTGTCAACATAACATTAGTCCTCAGGGGAACCTTTGATCCTTGAAACTCATCTCAGCACATCTGATTTCCTATCACATCTAGACTGGGTGTGCCAGTCTAGATGTGATAGGAATCTATTGCAGTACATGGTTATTGGTAGCTACTAAATCAGCTGTGCTGAGATGAATTTCAAATGAGAGGAATGATTTCTACAGTCTTTCTTAATAAAGAAATAGTACAATGGTGAGCAACTACACTTATTTGAACTATCTGTAACAATTTTTTAGTACAAAAACAGAAAATAACTCATGAGATACTATTTATATAGAGGTATCAATATGCATGATACTTCACAATCTTAGCAGAAAAGATATAAATGTTGAAGAAATTTTGTTAGAAATGTTGAAAAAGAACAGAGAACAAAAAAAATTAAATCAATCTATGTTCTTTACCTGATTAATGGACTAAAATCCATTGTTTGCTCAGATGGAGTATTGCAATTGCCTGAGAGGTCTTTTAAAGATGAAAAATCGGAAGAGGCATCAGCAAATGTAGTCATGATTTCTGCTTCAGGACTAATGATATCTTCTATCTCACTCTGGAGCTGTACCTCTAAAGACTTTTTAAAAATTAAAACTCAGATTAGATTTAGAAATATAGTTAAGAGATTGAATATGTGAAGCCAATCCGCTTTCACAGTATTCCAGAATGTTAGCTACATGCCAGGAAACTGCAGACTTCCCAAACCAGGCTAAGTATGAAGGAATCCATCAAAATTATGACTGTCAATTGTAAAGCAGAATTGAAAAACAAAGCAGAGGAAGAAGGTATCCTAAAGTGCATTCCTACTGTACCATATTAGTCTTGTGGTCTAGATTCCTGGAAACAGAAACAGAGAATATATTTTTCTGTTCTCATCTAAACATGAAGGTGATTCCAGCTCCTTGTAGAGATTTCTATGACCAATAGGAACCTAGACATTAAGGAAGAGTAAATACCTTCCCAGAATTTGTTTCCTAATCTATTTTATGATAATGTGGAATGAATACCTGCAAAGTAGACTTGCAAATTTCTGCAAACATATGTAAGTAGTGAATTAAGTGATGCTGTGGCTTCCCACTCACAGTGCCTGGAGGCTGTTAGGGGCTGGATGGGAAGCAATGGGTTGAAACTGAATCCTGGTAAGACCAAGTGGTTCTGAGTTTGGGGTTCTTTGGTCCATGGTTATATAAATTTTCTAAATAAATAATAAGTCTCAGTAGATCACTAAAAAGTGTGAGCTATGGTATCCAAGGCATCCCTTTCCCTTTCAAGGGCTTAGACTCTAAAACTTATTTATTTCCTTTAGACATGTTGGGATCAAGATGGCGGACTAGGACTTGTGCTGATTTAAAGGACTGCTAGGTCTTCCTGTGGAGAAAGGCATAGGCTGTCAAACTTCCAACTTTTTCTGGAGCTGTTTGTGAGGAACTCCACAGGACCGTTGAGAAGTAATTGAGTTAAAGAAAATTCATAAACTACAAATTCAAAACTGCAAATTCTCTTGATTTAAAAGCATGAGTTATGAGGAGGAAAAATGGTTACAAGTTCTTCTGAGACCAATAGAAGAGAATATTTGAATCTCGAGGATGAATTGTGGGGATGAATAGTGCTCTCTGAGCTTGGTGGTTTTCTTGCACATATATTCTCCTATGCCTGCACTAGCAGTAATGATGCTACTTAGTTTGATAATGAAACATCTACAAGAAAACCACCAAGCTCAGAGAGCACCAAGGACTACACAGTTCTTCAGAGAGAAAGATCCAAAAGAATAAAAACTGACTTTCAGAATGGGAGCATTCAATAAAATGCTTTGTTTTAACAGACTCAGTTTGTAGTTGGAAAATATCATTTTTGTAGCATCAAAATAACCTGCTGGTTCAAAAAAGTCTGTTTTGACATTCTTCCCATGCAAATCATCCTCAAAAGTATGCTTATTACAGCTTCCATTGAATGCTTAAAATATATAGGAAAGCCATAATAGCTAGCTGCATATTGTTTTTGAACTTGTTACTTTCAACTGTAACGACTGCATGGTAAGCATATTAATGTTTATTGGTAACTATAATTGATTAAAGGGAAGCTTTTGATATATTAATGTAAGCAAATCAGTGTATAAGCAACACTCATACAAACTTACCGATATTTCAGTATTAACTTCATGTTTGCTGAATCTATAAACAATAACATATGCAGAGACACCTGCTATGCAAAGTATTCTACTTTCAGGACACCAGTATATTAACTGGATTGCACAAGGATCCTCTTCTATCATATCTGCTGATGGCTTGCCTTCCAACTTCCGTTTTTCAAATATTTTTGAAGTTTTTAACTTGTACAGCATTTGCAGTGTGACTAGAAAAAATTGAAATGATCTATTATATTACTTTGCTGTTAAAACGGAAAGTGGAAAGAAATTGTATTGTTACAATCTGTATTTTCTATTATCTTCACTGTTTTGGGATTCTTATTATTTGGGGCCCTCTGATCGAAAGCACAGGCACACTGTAACAGGTCTAAAGCCCTGGTATTTAGTGCTTACCAAAAAAAGCTTAAAAAGAGAAGGACAAAGTTCAGTGCTAAACATCCTGTACTGTCAAAAGAATACTGAACCTTCCCTTATATTTTTCAGATATTATCTTGTAGCATATAATCAGCAATCTGTTTCTGATGGGCAGCAGATGAATTGAGCAGCAGGGAAAGGGAAAGAGATTCCTTATGACTCAAGGGGCTTCACTTTGTGCAGCCCCCTGCCTTAAGAAGAACAGACTACATTATATAGACTACATATATACATTATACGTATCGTACTCCAGTCTTCTTTCAATCATTTCAATTGTTCATTAATCATTTGAATACACAATTAACATAAGTGGAAGCCTCTTAATGATCAACTGCAGAATCAGAAAAATGACCACATGAAGAACAAACCATACTAGAAATCTAACTAGTGTTAGATTTCTAGTCCCTTTGAAAGCATACAGTTTTGACTCTTACTCATTCCTACTCATTCACATTCTGCTACTATTTTTCTCTTTCAAATAATATTTTAAAACTTGTCAGGAATTCATTACGCTGTACCAATTTCAATGTATTTTGAATAACAGATTCAATAACTGCAATCAATTCACTCCTTTTCAAATCTGTAACATGCATTTATAATGCAGAAATAAATGTAAAAACTTACTGGCAGAAGCATCCCAAAATTTTACTGATCCATCTGCATGACTTAAAAGAATATAGTAAAGGCCAATTAAAACAAGGTAGAATAACATTATAATCATCATATACTTCTATCAAGGACTGAACTTGGTTTCAATTCCTTTGATATAAGAGCACAGGTGACAAATCTCAATTGCCATCTATAATCACTGGGGACACTTGAACTTTTCAGCAGCGGTTTTCTTCTTTCATTGCCTGTCAGAATCATGAAGGAAGTCCTAGTTTTGTTAAGGAATGAAGGGTATCAGGACTTAATTAACGGGGATGCAATTCATTTATCTTCTCTGTAGTTTCTCATAAGATGGATGAGAGATACTAGAAGTGGCTGCATAACTCATCTGAAATGTACTGTAGAAGAGAGATTTCTTACACTAACTAAAATTAAATAGAAGTATGATAAAGAGCAGCCAGGTTGTGGATGGGTGAAGAAAGCTCCAGCTACTTTAATGGATTCTGTCCTCAAGTGGCTTTTTCAAACATTGGTTGCATGCTGTCTTTGTAAATGATTTTTGCTGTAACCTACTGAAAGCCAATATTTATTTATTTATTATTAGAGTTTTATCCTGCCTTTATTACTTCATAAAAAACTGAAGGTGTCAAACATAAGGAATTCTCCTTCTTCTTTCTTTTTTCCCCATAACAACAACCCTGCATAGAGATGAGTATCTCCACAAGCAGATTTTCCCCTCTATTAACAAAAACAGACTTAACCAGAAAGAGCATTCCAAAGCTACCTCCCTCTTCTTCAGAACTAAGACTTAATTTCAAATAGGTAAGTCTCCTGTTCTTGAAAAGATGCATGTGGCATGAGGGTAACAAAAGCTGGTAACCTGATAGACATGTTACTAAAAAGTGTAAAGTGAAAGCCTCAATTTATCAAACTCATTAGAGAGTGGAATTCAATATCCATAGGCCCATCTAATATTGTAATGACCATGACATATGGAGAACATAATTTAGACTGTAAGAGGAAATAAAGGGTGAATACAAATTTTAAAGTGATAGTTCAGGTTTATGAAACTAAGAAAAGCGAGAAGTATGTAATATATTAGATTGAAGGTTTGTAACATTTTCATGCAGTGGAATAAATAATTATATACAGGGAAGAAAAAGTGCGGGTTGAAATATGAATAAAAGAGCTAACACATATATTAAAAAGTATAAATGTATAAAAAAGGTATAAATTCGTGTCATATAGATTGTTTTAGATGTGCATAGATATAGAAATCCATAGGTTAATGATAGTTCCATGTTAGTGTTACAGTGAAGTAATAATTCTGCATAATTAATAGTGATAAAACTGTACAACGCTGTGAATTAATACAACACTGGAGGAATCTTATTTTGTTACAATGAATAGCTACATTTGGAGACCCAAGCATTAATTAGAACTGTTCTTGTTTAGTGACTATCTGCTTAAAAGAAAAGAGAATGTGGAAGCTGCTTGGAACAAAGGTAAGAATTATATTATAAAGTGTCAGAGAAGTGTAAAAATATTATATGGCAATAACAAGTATGAAAAAGGATATTTGATGGGATGATATAAAAGAAGAGATGCAGGATGACAGAGAAATATGGTACATCATTCTAGCATGCAAGGATATTGAGAAGGAAGTCACAAATGCTGTAAGAATGTTGAAAAATTGTGAAGTATATAAGGTGCAAAATATGGACATTATTTACTTATGGAGTTCCTATGTTACCTATTTATTGTGTATGTGAAAGTTATATCTACTATATACCTGTTAACTGGAAAATGCTGATATATTTCTTTATACAAAAGAAATAGCACAAATTAATTCAAAAATTTCAGTGGGATTAGTGTAACAGAACAACAGAGTTGGAAAGAACTTTGAAGATCGTCTAGTCCAACCCCCTGTTCAAACAGAAAACTCTGTACCATTCCAGACAAATCACTATCCTTAAAACCCTTCAGTGATGGAGCACCCATAACTTCTGGGGCAAGCCGTTCCACTGATTACAGTTACAGTTCCTGCAACGGTACGTTGTATATTTTAGCCTCCAGACTAGGATCTCTCTTTCTCCTTAGTTCCAGGTTGGCTCTCTCTTTAACAAGCTTCTACCCATTCTTGCCCTGCCCTCAGGTCTTTGGAAAATAAGCCAACACCTTCTTCTCAGTGTCATCCCTCAAGTACTGTAAAACAGCTATCCTTCCACCCCATAATGCTTAGGGTAGAAATACCTAGTTCCCTTAACTGTTTATCATATGTAGGGAGGGCCCATTCTGAGGAGCTTTCCATCACCTTTGCATTCAGATTTCTGTTATCAGATTATTATCTAGACTGTGGCCTTCCTCCTTTCTTCCAAGGTTATTCTCACATCCCATTACATCTAGTTAGAGGCTGACCGGAAGAGTCTAGATCAGAGGTTTCAAACTCGCAGGCCACAGGCCAGATGTGTCATGCAACATAGGATGGGTGAGGAAGACAAGAATAGAGAACCATGGGTCCTATTGGTATTCTTGGATATCAAAAACAACAATTCATTCAATTTTTTTTTCTCAGATGAAGACATTGATACCTTTAAAATTCCCATACAGTGATGGAGAGAACATCAGAGCTGATGTGAACAATTTACTGAGTGCAAATTCTGAAAAATTGTCATAGAAAGTTATCTAAAGTTCTAAACTTTCCATGAGGGACATAGTGTTGTAAAATTAATTTTATTCTAAGGAGAAATATAATATAAATATAAAAAATTTTTCTCCATGGCTACCACAGTGTTTGAAGAATTCTGAGCTTATCTCACATGGACTTCTGTTTTCTTGAATCTACTTCTAGTTTCACGCTCAGTTTTTCCTTACAACAGACCAAGGGGAACAACAATCCTATTAATAGCTAAGTCACCCAATTCTCTGTTGAAAAATCACTTATATTTCAAAGGCAAATTGGAAATTGGCTGTCTAGATATTAGTTTGTTTATTAACTGGACTTTTCAATCATGCCTTTTGATTTGGAGTAATTTTTTACTCTTTTACTTGTACTTTTATATTTGGTGTTATTCACCTTAAAGACACACAGTAAAGAAAGATGGAGTAAAATTCTAAGCAATAAATAACAACCAGTATCAATAACAATCAAATTTGCAACAACCAGTATCTTATAATAGCACTTTCCTTACCCTGTAATAATAATCTCAGGATATGTTTGTGATCCTAGGTTCCATACTCCACCAGTGATAGGCCACTCCTAAAAAAAGAAAAATATTTATTGATCTATCTATCTATCTATCTATCTATCTATCTATCTATCTATTTCTGCATTAGCATGTTTTTGCCACTTCATTATAGGTTCAATGACAATGTAATATTCACAAATTATTGTTTGTATTTACATGGTAACACAAAAGCTTAAGAAAAACACTTAATAGTTAATAACTAGGCTATGTTTTATATTATGTTTAACCATGGTAGTTCCCCCCCCCTCTTTTTTTGGGTGTATGAGTAAAATAGAATACAATTTATCTAAGGAAATCAACTGTATTTAAAGCAAAAATAAATGTTTAACTCTCACTCTGCAAGCTTACGAATCTGATCCAATATTAAGAAACCTATAATTCCATTTGTGTGATTGTATATATATTTCAGATAGAATTCAGAACTCAGGTACCCTTAACTACATGCAGAGATGTATTCCAACTAACAGATTCAGTCTGGACTCTGAATCAATCTTTTAGAAAACAGCCAGATTCATTTTTATATGATTCACAGCTGCTTGTTTCCCATTTGAATCAACTTCAACCCCTGAATTAGAAATCCTTGCCTCCTGTTTATGGTAGCTGAATATCAACAATAATTTGTTTCTACATAAAATATGACAAAGGTAGGCAAATTTAGGGTTTTGGGTACATTTGACATTTTTTAAACTGCTGTGGGTTCAAAAATAAGGCCGATTAATAATAACCTGACAAGATAACAAGAGGTTGGAAGTGACATCTCTACTCGCCATCTCTATTTCTGTTCTTGTCTCTTAGAAAAAGAGCAAGGGCTTCTCAGAAACAAGGGATGGGGATAGAGGGAGAGGGAGAAAGAGGGTAGGAATCTGCACAAAGGGACAGGACAGGCCCAACATGAGAGTTTGTTAAGACACAGTACCCCTACCACAATATCATAAATACTATAGGCAAAGAACTATGAAGCATAACCATGAGCCCTAGTAATTAATGCTGTTTCAATAACACTTTCCCTTTTTTATTCTTTACCTTATTGCTAAATCCTTGCTTTTTATGTTTTGCACCTACAGAATATAGCACAGGAATCAAATCTGGAGGGCAGTCAGCAAAGTATTCTGTGCAGGTAACAGGTGAATCGTGAATATCCATAGGATAAGGATTTTCAAAAATGGGAAAACTAAGTGAGAAAAACATGTATTAGCATACCCTTTAAAGACAAATTTACTTAATACATTAATTATTTGAAAAGAAACTGTCACAAGTAAATGCTTTATTCTCCATCATGTAAATAGTATCTGTACAGTATATCAAGAGTTAACTTATTTCCATTGCTTAATGTATGTATGTCTAACCACTCCCATATCTAGCTCCTCCCCTTGTATATATAAGGAGCTGTATGCCATTTTTCAGTGCTTCTATTTGTGAATATTCAGTGAATATAGAATGCCATCTGTGATTAAACAGGGCTTTATTTAAACATACTATTCTTACTTTAATTATTGAGTCTGATCCTGAAAATATTGCAACAATTTGGTAGCAGAGGATGGTTGATTGACTCAATAAAAAATTCAACAATGTCTGAGAGAGAAAAATCAAAAAGCAAAAAAATAAGACCCAACACCAGGGCATATACTAAAGAAATGGAAGCAGAACAAGAAATAATTGATGAATACGCAAATGAAATATCGAGAGAATCTGAAGACTGTACTACAGACAACGAAGAAATAATAGATGAGAACAATGATCAAAAAGAAAACGAAATAGAAAATAACAAACTCAGGTCAGAAATACTAAAACTTTTAAAAGATCAAAAGAACGATGAAAACCTCATCGCGAACCTCCAAAACTTACTGAAAAAAAGCGGAGCAGCGAGAGAAAAGCACATCGTTACAGATGAAAATAAAGACTCAAAAAAGGTGAGCGATTTGTCTACAGACAAAAATGCAACGAAGGAGAAGAACAACGGTCCCGCGCAAAATTTTGAATGGCAGCCATCTTGGTTTCAACGAACCTTCAGTCTAAGCGATGAAGAGCCAATCAGAAGACAAGATTCAAAATATCTGGCGCGAAAGGACTTACTTGATGCAAAAAACAAAAGAGAAAAGATCCATACATCAGAAGAGTCTGACACAGAGACTGAAGAAGGATCAATAGAAAATCAAGTAGAGTCTGCAATGAAAACGCTTTTTGCAACTTTTGGGTCAAAATTGAAAATAACTAAAGAATCAGCGAAAAACTGCAGTAAAAAAACAAAAGGAAGAACAGTGAGTAAACGAACTTCCCGAAGATCGCACGCCTCTATGCAGACAGCGAAAGCATCGACGCCTGAACCCAGAGAGCCCTGCAGATACCAACCTACACCGCAAACAATTCCAGAGACCAGCGCTCTCAATAAAAGGACTCCCATCGCCACCAGGACTCCCAAGGCTGAACCAGAGACCGAGTCTTCCGAAGAAGAACAATGTGAGGGAGCTGCAGCGACGAGAACCTTTCACCATGACTTCAGGAGCGAAATGGACAATGCGCATGTGCAAAGCTACACAGACAGCTTCGAAGCAAGAGAAAGACAGAGACTGCCATTTAAAGTCATCGCTAGCATCCCCATGCCATTCTGCGGTTACCAACACTTAGAAGACCATGGACTTCCTCCAGTTGTAAGTAATGGAGCTAACAACATTGGGAATTTACCCAATGATTTCCCAAAACTGAGGGTAGATGGTGTTAATTTACAAGAGTGGTGCCAACAGCTCCAAGTTGTCTTTATGAAAGAAAATTTATTGTTTTTCATTACTAACCCTCCAAAAAGACCTTGGACTTTAAGATTGGACTGCCTACACCATAGAGCATTTTTCTTACTAATATCCAGTATATCTCCTGCTATGTATCATAGTATTAAGTCAAATCTAACTGTATCAGAAATTGTTCAATACATGTTTAAGCTGTTTCACAGTGATAGTGTAGCCACTACAACAAGAATGTCTAAGGATTTCTTTTCAGCCAGGTTAAAATCTGGGGTCACCATAAGTGAACATTTAATATACTTAAACAAAGTCAGAGCAGAATTACAACTAAGAGGAGAAATAATTTCAGATCAAACAATGAAAAGTGTTATTATCAATTCATTAGACCCATCTTGGAATAATTATATATCCTATTTAGATACAATCAATTTAGGGTATTTATCCATAGAAAACCTTTCTAATAGGTTGATAGCTGAAGACAATTCGAGAAGAAATCGTTATAATAATCACATAGAGCATAAGCAATATAAGAAAGTGGCATTTCAAGAAAGGTACCATGAACCAATCAAATGCCATAATTGTGGGTCCAAGGAGCATAATAGAAGAGATTGTCCTAAATTCCTCAGAGATAAACATAGGACAGATCATAGAGATAGATATCACAACAGACAGTCATCCACTGACAGACATAGATATAGAAGTCCACCCATCTATAAGGAACATAGAGGGGGTAGAGATGATTCAAGAGATAGAAAATCTGGTTCATTGAATGGACTGAACAAACACAACAACAACAACATACATAGACCAGAAGATAACGATTGGCTCATTGACTCTGGTGCAACAAATCACACTACACACAACAAAAATATATTATCTTCGTTTGTTGAAGATAAATTTATAATCAAAGTAGCTAATCAAGAGAAGGTCCAAGTCATAGGTAGAGGAAATATAATCTTACCTGGCCTAGGAAAAATAGAGGGGGTATTGTTAATACCTGAAATACCTCATAACATACTTAGTGCAATAAAACTAAGCAGAGAATCTGGCATAAACATAGTCTTTTCAAAAGGGAATGCAGCTTTAAAGAAAAATGAAACAAGCGTAGGTACTGTCATTATAAAAGGAGGCTTACCTTACTTAATAACAAATGAAAGATGTTTACACAATATTGATTCCAACATAGAGGATGACAATGACATAAATAACGAAGAAAATAGTAATAGTGATAATGAGGAACATGAGGTAGTTCATAACAACAAAAACTCATCCAATGATAAAAGACCTAATATAGGCAAACCTATTCATGATGAATGTGCCCATATCTTACATAGAAAATTAGGACATGCTAGTTTTCCTGTAGTACAAAAAATGATTGAACATGCTGATGGTGTTAAAATAAAAAACTGTAAAAACTATCTAGAATGCTCAGTGTGTAAATCCACAAAACTCAAAACTAGCCCCAGGCCCAAAAAATCAACCAGGTCAACCAAACAAATCTTTGAATTAGTACACATGGACTTAGTTGGCCCATTGACACCATCAATCACATATAAAAAACGCTATTTTCTAACCATTGTGGATGACTATAGTCGTTATGGGTTTGTCTACACATTAAGACATAAGGATGAAACATTTCAGAAATTCAAAGAATTTTACAAACGCATAGAGACACAACACAACATTAGAATAAAACAAATTATGACAGATAGAGGATGTGAGTTCATGTCAAAGGAATTCTCACGATGGCTAAAAGATAAAGGGATGTTGCATTACACATCTAGTCCTTTCTCTGCATTCCAGAACGGAGTGGCAGAGAGAAAGAACTCGACACTACAAACCATGATTAGATCCACATTAGAAGATGCTGGTTTAGGTAAACAATTCTGGTCAGAAGCTTTACAATTTTCCAATTACACCCAAAATAGGACTTGGTCCAGCATAGTGAATAAAACACCATATGAAGTGATGTACGGTAGGAAACCTAAGTTAACACACATGCATATATTTGGAGTCACTGCAGACGTACATATACCTAAACAATTAAGGCGTAAAGGTGAAAACGTATCCAGAAGACTTAAATTCATGGGATACGAAACAGGCACAAAAGGATACAGATTTATTGATAACAATAACAGATTCATAATTTCAAGAACAGCAGTATTTCATGAACAGGCCAATTGGTCCAAAATACACCTTAATGAAATATTCCCAAACACCAATTCAGACACTGAACATCAAAATAAGAATATTGAAAAGAAAAACAATAACAGCACACGCAAAAACAAAGTTAGAACATGGACAAATAGTCAACACAAAATAAAAACTGATTCAGTAACAAAAAAGGAAGCAAGGTATTTACATGACAATGATAGTATACCAGTGAGAACAACCAGAAGTAACAGAAATCAGGTGCCTAATAAATACAAAGATTATGTAATGTGTATGAATGGAGAAATAGTAACACCAAACACTTATGAAGAAGTGCTGAAACTTCCCCCCAAAGAAAGAGAAAAGTGGGAATCAGCAATGACCAAGGAGATGAATAGCTTACAAGAATTGAATGTTTTTACACCCACACAAGCCCCAAGGGATAAGTCTATTATTGGTACCAGGTGGATATATAAAATTAAGAATTTGGAAGGAGGTAACACATTGTATAAAGCCAGACTAGTTGCACAAGGTTATGCTCAAAAATATCCTGAGGATTATACAGACACTTACTCTCCTACTGTAAGAACTGAGAGTGTTAAAACAGCTCTAGTTATAGCATCAGCACTTAATCTCGAGGTATTTCAATATGATATACAAACTGCATATTTACATGCCAAATTAGATAAAGATATATATGTAAGAGCTCCTCATAGTCAATATACAAACAAAAATGATATATGGCTATTAAACAAAAGTCTATACGGATTGAAACAATCTGGCAAGCGATGGTATGAATGTTTAGTCAAAGTACTTAAAACTATGAACTTTGTTGCCACTACTGCTGACAATTATTTCTTTGTTAAGAGTGAAGGTGATTCTCCAGAATTTGTATTGATTTATGTTGATGATATTCTATATATAGGCAAAGATACAAAAAGGAGAGAAACTTTTGTAACAAAACTCAATGAACACTTTTCCTTAAAATCATTAGGGAAAGTAAACAAATATCTTTGTGTTCAAATCAGCAAAACAAAGAAGGGATTCGAACTTTCCCAAAGGGATAAAATTATAGAACTCTTAAACAAATGTAACCTAAATGATGCCAAACCATGTGATACTCCCATGCAGACTGATTTTCTAAGAAACACTGATGAGTCATCTCCAGAATTTAAAGATAACACATTGTATAGGTCTGTTATCGGCTCTCTTCTCTATATCTCTAACTGGACTAGACCTGATATTGCTTTACCCCTTAACTTATTATCCAGACATGTCAGTAAACCATTATCATACCATTGGGAAGCTGTCAAGAGGATATTAAGATACTTAAAAAATAGCTTAGACTTCTGCTTGTTATTAGAACCCAATAATACAAATGAACCCATTCTCACATGTTATGCAGATGCAGATTGGGCTGGTGATGTCACTTGTAGAAAAAGTACATCTGGCTATATATTTTTCCTTAACAGCTGCCCAGTTTACTGGTACACTGGTAAACAAGATTTGGTAGCTACATCAACTACTGAGGCAGAATATGTCTGTCTGTCTAAAGCATCAAATAACCTAGTATGGTTTAATGATTTATTGTCTAATATTTGGAAAAAACCTTCATTGCCTTATATCATACATGAAGATAACAAAGCTGCCATCGAAATATCTAGATCTGATGCTATTGGACAGCGATCTAGACATATAGATATAAAATTCAAACATGTAAGGCAATTATCACAAGACGGATTTATTAAAGCTATTCATTGTGAAACATCAGAGCAAATAGCTGACATCTTGACAAAACCTTTACCTTCTAAACAACACAAATACTTAACTACCAAGCTACAAGTTTTATATTGTTCTGAATCTGAATGTAATTATTGTCATATGTCGAATCAGCATTTAGAGGGGGATTTGTCACAAGTAAATGCTTTATTCTCCATCATGTAAATAGTATCTGTACAGTATATCAAGAGTTAACTTATTTCCATTGCTTAATGTATGTATGTCTAACCACTCCCATATCTAGCTCCTCCCCTTGTATATATAAGGAGCTGTATGCCATTTTTCAGTGCTTCTATTTGTGAATATTCAGTGAATATAGAATGCCATCTGTGATTAAACAGAGCTTTATTTAAACATACTATTCTTACTTTAATTATTGAGTCTGATCCTGAAAATATTGCAACAGAAACATATTACTAAGTATACACACACACACAAATTTTTAATAATTCTTGACACAAATGTAGACAGTGAGATAAAAATTAAGACTATTTGTATGCCAATTAGATTAAAGATGAGTACATACTAAAAACTTAAATGTTCTTTATTGGGGTTTATATACCACTCCAAACCAGAGAGACTCTGAGCAGCCTACATTCCTTCTAATACTAAGAAGATGAAAAGAATAACACAATTTAATAAAGGGCAAACCAATAATAATAGAAAAGCAATAATTGAGAACAATTATAAAGAAGAATGCAATGACCAAGGAACAATAAACATCCAAACACAGTCCAGGATGGAGATCCCAAGTTCTACTGGATTTCTTCCCAGGCTTTTATAGCTCTCCTAACTCAATCAGATAAATGGGACTCAAATCCTTTCTCTTCATCTCTTAGAGAATCATGGTTTTTATGATTCTCTTCAGTTATTTGATTGTCTTAGCTGTCTCTCCGAGTTAGTGAATATGGCATTTTAGATTGCAGATGCCACTTCTACAGAATCTTACAACAGAATAAGATTAAATCAGTTCATCTCTTGCTGTGGCATCACTCAATGAAAGATAATCAATCTGATGGAGATAGAATGTCACAAGGATTGACTCAAGGATTTCAAGGCACCTGGAAGATGAAAATGTCAGGAAGAAGGGCTCCACAGTATTTGTTTTTCCAATAAGATGCTTCATTAGCAAGCAAGATTCCACATTATAACCCAGACACACCTTTACCACTTTGGTACAAATTAGGCCCTTGGCTATGCTGGTTTTTTAGTCTAAAGGGAATTGTTTTAGAAAGAGGACATTGTACTTAATCTTGTCAACAACTGGAAAGATTTGCTTCAGATTAAATGGGCAAGGGAAAAAAAGTATAAAATAAATCAACATCTGTATAATTATGATCCTAATGTTCATTTGTTGGGGTGATGAAAGTTTAACTGACGTACAAGTGGCAAATGGTGCAGACAAGCCTCACCCTAACGTGTAGCACTCTATCCAATTTAAAAAGTCATCTGGAAAGCATTTCCTCTCTCTTATGAAGTCAAGTACCTTGGCTTTTTTCAGCAGCTCCTTAAAACAGACACTCTTTTTTTACAGTCTCACAGAATGGTCTGGGAAAAGGTGGGCTGCTTTAATGAATAGCATTTCCAAATATCCTCAACCATGGTGGAGTCTAATAAAAAATACAACTCTGAGCTACTTCATGTATTGCAAAGAAGCAACAAAAGATAAATAATCAGTGAACTAGAATAGGGGTCCCCAATCTCAGGGACCACTAAATTCATAATTTTAAATCCCATGAACCACTAATATGATCTGTCTAATGACTGGCTGGGTGGACGTGGCTAGGTGGTCATGTGACTGGGTGGGCGTGGCCAACTCAATATCACTCATGTCGAGGGGCACCTTGCCGGCCTCTACCCACCCCTCCCCTCCCAGCCATTCCTCGCCTGCCCACCTGGACTCCTTAGGCCCCCTACAGAAAGCAGTTGTTGGAGCTAAGCAGCCACCATGAGAAAAAGTTGGCAAAACAGCTGGCTCAGTTCAAATTGGATCTGGCCGAGAAGGAGGCTCAGCAGAAGCACCTCACTGAGAACTACGAACATAGGCTTTCCAAGCAGAGGGAAATCCTGCGGGAGTGCAAGGCCAGGTGCCAGCGCCTGGAGGCTCAGTGGGCTGAGATGGTCAGCCAGTTCCAGACTATGATGCAGTCCCACTGGAACAAGGCCCTCCAGCTCTTTGCCACCAGCAGCACTTCCCTCCAGCCTTTGCCCAAAGCTCCGCACCAGGAGGCTGAAGCAGACCCCAAGTCAGAATTTCTGTCCCACTCCAACCCACACAAAAAAACCCAGAAGCGGGAGACTCTCTGCAGCAACACAAACGTCCATCGCACATATCCCACCCAGGGGGTGTAGTTTAAAGATCCCTAATTTAGTGCAATATAAAAAATGCAAATAATTTGGTGACTGCTGAACTAACTGGTTAACCCTTTCTCTCAATGTTTGATTAGATCTTTGATTAGATGGACTAATCAAATAATATTAATAATAAGAGCCTTGATAGTACAGTGGTTCAGTGCACCCTGTTATTAACACAGCTGCCTGCAATTTCTGCTGGTTCGGATCTCTCCAAGGCTCAGCCTTCCATCCTTTCTAAGGTAGGTGAAATGAGGACCCAGTTTGTGGGGGCAATAAGCTGACTTTGTATAAAATATACAAAAGAATGAAGGCTATTGCTTAACGCATTGTAAGCCGCCCTGAGTCTCCGGAGAAGGGCGGCATATAAATCAAATTAAAAAAAAAATATTGTGCATTGATTCCATTTCCTTTTCTTTGTACTAAGAAACAATGCAAAAAGAAGATGTGAAAAGGTTCCCAATAACTCTCCTTCCCATTATGTTTTATGAAAAGGCATTTTGAATAAAGACCTTTTTCTAGAATATTTATGCTTGCTTGATGAACTAAACTCCCTCCTCTAAAAAAATTATGAGTCTTTTGACCTTGTCACCAAGTTATCATGGAGAAAAAGGAATAATCTTTGACTGTGTTTGAATATGGCACAATGTAAATACTTTTCTCTTCTTGCTTTACTTTAGTACCAATAGAAGAGAATATATGTAGCTCAAGCTTGAATGGTAGAGTCCTTGGTGCTCTCTGAGCTTGGTTGCTTGCTTCTAGATTTTCCTGTAAGATGCAGTATGCAGTACAACACTAAATATGCTACTTATTTTGCTAACAAAACATCTGCAAGCAAACAACCAAACTTAGAGAACATCAAAAACTCCACAATCGTATTTTAGTATACAATTATATGAACTGTATTGTTGAGACATTGTTGATTGTTAGGGTTAGGGTTAGGGTTAGGGTTCGCAAAGTATTTGCTTTAGGCAAATTGATCAGTGATTCCATTAGTGAGACTTTGAAACAGGTGATTCTGAAATAGCTTTTTTAAAAATAAGGCATGATGATTAAAATCAGTGAATACAGAAAAATAGGGGAATGGAGAAGCATCTTTTAAAGCTATAATCTTTATTAGATAATTTACCAGAATCCATAATTTTGGAAGGATATGTTTAACAAAGAAACAGACAGCTAAGATACCTAATATATTAATCCTAGTATCAATGAATAGTCAAGTTGTTTGTTTTGAGAACATTTTGGCTTTGGTTTGTGATATTAGTTTATATTTCCAATTCAACAACCAATCTATGCTTCTCTCCCAGGAATTATTGTTAGCACCATATGGAATTATACTTACTGGCTTTGAGTCAGGTCAACAACAATTAGATCTTTTTCCAATAGTACAACTACAGCATAGGGTTCTTGAATTTCTATATACAAATAAAAATATAAACATAAATATTAATGAATTAGATATTAAATAAGGACCATTTAACCATTGTTTTGAACAAATACAGAATTTATATATAATCCTAATATAGAATTTTCAAAAACCTAGAAGTTCAGTTTCGATAGATTATATTAGATTTTCCTAGAACACTGAAAGAGATATTCATGTTATTCTGATGGTAGGTTTGGTGTCTCCTCATATGAGATTAAGCATAAATATTGTTCCAATAAACATGCATTAGATAGAATAATACTTCCACATAATTTTTTCTCATGTAACCTATCAAACCCTTATGGAAAGATTATTCCAATTTATAGCAAACATACTGCCGGGCGGGGAGGGCATACACACGTCTATTGAGTAACACTTAACTTTTAATTAATGTTATGTGTAAATCTTCTGTTTGCATATTCTTATGGAAAAGGCATGATAATCAATTTACGCAGAACAGAGTCTGAAAAATGCTTAAAAGACTGAAAAAAGTTAAATGAGAGATATCTCATGCTACTTCAGTTTATCTTGTTCTGCTATGACCATGACTGCACAACCCTGGCTCAAAGAACGTGATGCCAGATCCATTGTGCTGCAAACCAGAATATTCTCAAATTTATTATCCCCTGGTGGCAACCAGTATTTTAAAATCTTTCCATTTTTGATAAGTAACTAGATCCACTATCATCAAAAATGTTGAGGGCAACTCAATCACACCAGAATCTAATCACCAGAATCAAGGCACAACAACCCCTGGACCAGTTCTTGTGGGCCCAGATGGATGACTTCCAAGAAACACCATATTCCCACCATAACCCCATTCACGGTGGAGGGAGTGAACTTGAAACAGAAGGATTGTAATTCCCAACCTTTGAGATAAGAGTTTTGCAGTTTTGCCACGATAACCAGACACTGGGGCATGGGGGAGTGTTCAAAAAGCTACATAGAACATTAAAAGAAGCTTAAGACGGCAGCAGACATCAAGGACTACATGGCATATTGCAGAAGGGCCAAATCCTACTATCTGAAGCTGTTACAATCCATCTTTACACGCACCCATCCCTCACCCATGTCATATACTCTCTCTGGATTACTGATTTACCCCCAGTCAATGATTACTTGCTAATTTTGGAGGATCTTTTTACCAAGATGTCTCTCTTCAACCCTTGGAAGTAGTGGTGGGTTGTTCCCGGTTCGCACTGGTTTGCATGAACCGGTAGTAAAAATTTGTAGTAGTTCAGAGAACCAGTAATAACGTCTGGCCATACTCCCAAACCGGTCCATGGCCCGGTCACCACTCGCTTACCCCACTCACCTCATCAGAGGCTTTTTTAAAAAAAACTTTTAAAAACATTTTTTCTACAACCTCTTCGGACGAAAAAATGCTTTTAAAAGTAAAAAAAAAAAGCCTCTGATGATCACGCGGTTCAGCTGGGATCGTCAGAGACTTTTAAAAGCATTTTTTTCTGCAACCTCTTCGGCCGAAGAGGTTGTAGGGGGAAAAAATGCCTTTAAAAGCCTCTGGCGATCCTAGCTGAGTTGCCTGATCGTCAGAGGCTTTTAAAAGCATTTTTTCTGCAAGCTCTTAAGGTTGTAGAAAAAATGCTTTTAAAAGTAAAAAAAAAAAAAAGTTGGCCATGCCCACCCAGTCACATTACCCACCACCACCAAGCCACACCCACAAAATAAACCACACCCACAGAACCAGTAGTAAAAAATTTTAGAACCCACCCCTGCTTGGAAGGGATTGTCCACTGCCAAAGAAACAGCTCAACTTTTTTCAGCCGTATTTTTCACTATAGAGGCATGGTGTACAGACTAATTTCCAACATGAGCAATCAATTTCAATCCTAGTTTTGGAGAGCACTGTTCCAACTTTTGAATGTTCAAGTAAACAGCTCATCACCTCACGAATGGTGAGGTGAAGAAAACTAACCTAGTGCATCTACAGCCATCACTGCTTCCACTAGCAGAGTTTTCATATAATAACTCTCTCCACATATCAATTACAGTAACCCCCTTTCAAGCTTTGTACAGGACACACCCAAGAGCTTTACCAGACAACCCTAAGGAGGAGAGCTCTGTCCCAGGAACTGTGGATTTTTATAAGAAGAAATTGCTGCACAAACCCTATTGAAACAGCAACGAGAACAGGCAAAGTAGTTCTATGAGAAATCTGTGGATGCCCATTGACAGGAAGGGCCACTGATAGCTGAAGGAGATAAATTCTGGCTCTTTACCAAGTTTTTGATCTCAATAAGACCATAAAATAAACTATTTGTTGGGTTCTTCAAGATTATCTGACAAGTCAACCATTGTAGTTTTTTGGTTGCAATTCCTCCCTCATGAACCTGCATTCAGTCTTTCACCATTTGTTGCTATTTAGAGAAAAGCTCCCAGCAATCGCCCCATCACCAGTGATTCTTTCTTTCCTCTACTTTAAATTAGTTCTTCTTAGTTTTTATTTCTGTTTCAAAATACCTAATATAGGTAGACCTCGAATTATGACCACAATTGAGCCCAAAATTTCTGTTGCTAAGTGAAACATTTAAGTGAATTTTGTCCCATTTTACAACTTTTCTTGCCACAGTTGCTAAGTGAATCACTGCAGTTATTAAGTTAGTAACATGGTTGTAAAATGAATCTGGCTTCCCCATTGACTTTGCTTCTAAGAAGGTCGCAAAAGATGATCACATGACCTTGGGACACTGCAACTGTCATAAATATGAGCCGATTGCCAAGCATCAAAATTTTAATCATGTGACTATGGGGATGCTACAATAGTTGTAAGTGTGAAAAACGGTCATAAATCATTTTTTTCAAAGTTGTATCTTTGAACGGTCACTAAATGAATTGTTGTAAGTCATGGATTACCTGTAATATTAAAAAATACACAGAGCCAGTACCTTAATTGGCTCAACTGAATTTTTATAATTATTGCCAGCTTTCCCATTTTTTAGAACCCTTAATCAGCCCCTTCCTGCTTCACTGTTTTCTTTCCTGGCTTTTAAACATCTATTTCATGAAGAGTTTAAAAACAAAAAACAAAGTTTGAAACTGTTACAAAATTTCAGTTGGCCTAGTAAAAGGATTATGGAATTTTTCATGGCAATGTCATGCAATATAGATTACTATTCTTCGTTTGTTGTGTTATTTATTATTTAAACTTATTGCACATACTTACCATTTGGGTATGGAGTTTCACAAAGAGTTAAAAAGTCAACCACAGGGTGATCCATTTCAAGCACTGTAATTGCTTTTCCATGCATGATTGTCAGACCTGGCCTTCGCCAAGGTTTATCATAAGAAAGTCCACCAGAAAAAATGATAAAAGGATCACTATATTAAAAAAAAATATTAATAATTATAGTTCACACTTTTTCATTGACTTTGAAATAGCAATTTTTGCAAGTTGAGATGAAGAGATTATATCCAAATTGTAATTAAAAGTAATAAACTTTCTACCGTAAGTGATCTTTCTAAAACTCATGAGATTATCAATTTCTTTCTTATAACTATGATGTTTAAAGTAGTCATTTGTGCAGCTTTCACTGTTTCCTTAGCTTCGGCCAACCAAAACAGTAACCTCAGTTGCTTGTCCAATCCAGAAGTAATGGCAAATGCTGAAGGAGGTGGGCTCTCTTATGGTACAGATGATCATTACTGTATATACTGAACTCCTGCATCACAAATGCATTGCTCACTTGCTGAAGGCAAGAAAGTTCCTTTAAATAGTACCTCTCTCTCCCCACTGATATGTGGAGTGCCTCGGGGGTCGGTCCTCTCGCCCCCCCTGTTCAACATTTATGTGAAGCCGCTGGGCGAGATCATCCGTGGCTTTGGGGTGAGATACCATTAGTACGCTGATGACACTCAGCTGTACATCTCCACCCCAGGCCACCCCAATGATGCCCTTGAAGTGATGTCCCAGTGCCTGGAGGCTGTACGGATCTGGATGGGGAGAAACAGACTCAAGCTCAACCCTTCCAAGACTGAGTGGCTGTGGTTCCCGGCATCCCGATATAGTCAGTTGACTCCATCACTGACTATTGGGGGCGAGTCTTTGGCCCCCACAGAGAGGGCTCACAATCTGGGCGTCCTCCTGGATACGCAGCTGTCTTTGGAGGAACATCTGACGGCTGTAACCAGGGGGACCTTTTATCAGGTTCGCCTGATCCGCCAGTTGCGGCCCTTTCTTGATCGGGATTCCTTGTGCACAGTCACTCATGCCCTCGTGACCTCTCGCCTTGATTACTGTAACACTCTCTACATGGGGCTCCCCTTGAAGAGCACCCGGAGGCTCCAACTGGTCCAGAACGCAGCAGCGTGGGTAGTGACGGGAGCAGCATGGCGCTCCCATGTAACACCGCTCCTGCACGAGCTGCACTGGCTCCCGGTGGTCTTCCGGGTGCGCTTCAAGGTGTTGGTTCTCACCTTTAAAGCGCTCCATGGCATAGGGCCTAGTTATCTTCGAGACCGCCTGCTGCCACCGACGACCTCCCATCGACCCGTGCGCTCCCACAGAGAGGGCCTCCTCGGGGTGCCATCAGCCAAACAATGCAGGCTGGTGACCCCCAGGGGGAGGGCCTTCTCTGTGGGGGCACCTACCCTCTGGAATCAGCTGCCCCCAGAGATAAGGAGAATCCAGGACCTCAGTGCCTTCCGCCATGCCCTTAAAACCTTCTTTTTCCAACAAGCCGGGCTGGCCTAACTCTTTTTAAGTGTTTTTAATTGTTTTTGTTTTTGTTTATTGTTTTAATTAATGGGGCCAAATTTATACATATTTTTAACTGTATTTTAATATTTGTATTTGATGTTTTTATTTGCCTGTTCACCGCCCTGAGTCCTCAGGGAGAAGAGCGGTATACAAGTTCAAAAATAAAATAAAATAAAATAAATAAACTGATATCAATAATATACGGCTTATTCAATAAACAAAGGATGAATAAATTACACCTGATTGCAATGTGTGAAGTCAGTCTCTATATCCTTCACTGAAACACTTAAAAGGAACCAAAACCATTTTTCTGGTCTCTGTTTTTCTTATAGATCCTGTACAGGTATACGCAGAAACTGTCACAATGATTAACAGTGCCGTACATGTTCACAGTTGAGAGAGGCAGAAAAGTGAGCCTAATCGCATAAGTGGCCTCATTTCAACAGGTACAAGGCCCTGTCTCAGGATTATAGCTGCCTCCTTAGTGTGATCAAGAAGAGTACCTACCTGTTTTTACAGGTCTTGTATTCTGTTTTAAGAATGGGCTTACAAGATTCAACTTTTTTCCCATCTCGCTGAATCTTACCTGTAAAGGAATTGTTTAGAAACGACCCATTTATTTTCCCATAATGCCAGTAGAAAGAGTTGCTATGGCTGTTCTGAGCAATAACAAACAATTACAAGACTAAAACAATCATGTTTCTAGGGACCTCCGTGGATTGGAGATGACCTCAGGCATACAACAAATAACAGTATCCCAATGCACTTCATGAGCTCATCTGGGGCTATGGCATCAAAAAGGACTGAAACACTAAGGTGATTCAGATGCAGCCTAATGGCTAAGCAATAAATTAGTATTAGTAATAAATAGCCTTTGCTGAATAAGGCAGTGTTAGGCAGCTGGCAAAGAGAGCAAGCTTGCTCCTAAAAGCACATTTCAGGCAGTGGTAACAATTCATTTTTCTAGACAACCTTTTCTTTCTGAAGAATTTCTCATCTTTAGTCTTTAGTCTCATAATATTCATGATATTTCATGCAGGATTGGCTCTAGACATTTTGGCAGTCTAGGCAAAATCTTATCCCAGTTCTCCTTAAAATTTGGCTCATCTTCCTATTCAGTGAGGAATTTCAAAAAAGGATGCCCTCTTGTTTCTTTCGTTCTTTGAGTTTTGGAGGGTATCCTTAGGGAAAAAAAAATTATCAGACATTTTCACCTTATTTACAGAGTAAGTAATTGTAACAGTATCCATTGTCATCATATGGCAACAATTCAGAACTATGGGGACATTTTTCTCAACTGGATAGACAAGAGGTAAATTAGTCCACACATTAAAAGATTGCCCTTTTCTGGTTTGCCCATCCACCAAGCTGATCTCTGGCTAATCCAGATAACCTTAGCCCTAAGGCACATTACCCTTAACTGAGATTTGTCCCTAGTATAGATCTTGTCTTCTATTAGCTTTTGACTTCTGGAGAAAAAGAGAATAGTGAGTCCCCTGCCACATTATTCACAACAATAGGCTAGATTATGGAAAGCAGTTCCAATTAAAAAATTATGAAAGCTGTGATAAATAGATCCCAGACTCAAATGCTACAATTCTATCTTGAAATTAGCAAGGTCCATTGCTCAGTCAGGGCCAACACAAAAATGCATTGCTTAGGTCAGAACTTGAATGCTTTAATTGTATCTTAAGTATACCAGCAACAATGGATGTATCTTACCATGAGGAATGATTATCTGAAAAGGCCGGCTGGGACTTTTTATATTCCATAGAGTTAAACTGCCATCAGAATGACTGCACATAAATTGCTTCCCTTCATGATGCCATCCAATTGAGTGAATAGCCTAAACAAAACAATAAATCGCAAAGAGAACCTTGAGCTCCCAGAAATAATGATATTCTCTTTTCTTTATTGTTGAGAATACATATAATGGCCATGCCTATTGAGACCACCTCTAGAGAAATCAAATTTATGTAGAATGAATTCACCAAAGTTTAACACCAGGAACTTGAAAAGTGATAAATGCTCAGGGTCTACCTAATTAACTTACTAAGCCCTCTTGAAGAGCAAGAATACATGAGGAAATGGGTAGGAAAAAACAAGAGAAGCTTCTTAAAAACTTCATTCTTTTGGGTTTCTAATTAAATGTGAATACTTTCACCATCCTCCTTCACTTCCTTCTGCTAATGTGATACTCTGGTTTTATGTGGGGAAATCAGGGAACAATGGCTTTAAGTAACAGGAAGTTACTAAAAGTCTGGAAGAAAAAATCTAATAGTAAGACCAATTTGATAAAGGAAACAATTTCTCCTTCACTGTTCAAGAATAGAATAGAATAGAATAGAATAGAATAGAATAGAATAGAATAGAATAGAATAGAATAGAATAGAATAGAATAGAATAGAATAGAATAGAATAGGTCTGTCATCTGCACCTCTATAACTGTCTGGTTTGGTTCTGCAATCCAACAAGACAGACACAGACTTCAGAGGATAATTAGAACTGCAGAAAAAACAATTGCTACCAACCTGCCTTCCCCTGAGGACCTGCATACTGCAAGAGTCAAAAAAAGGGCTGTGAAACTATTTACAGACCCCTCACATCCTGGACATAAACTGTTTCAACTCCTACCCCCAAAACAACACTATAGAGCACTGCACACCAGAACAACTAGACACAAAGACATTTTTTTCCCAAACGCCATCACTCTGCTAAACAAATAATTCCCTCAACACTGTCAAATTATTTACTAAAACTGCACTACTATTAATCTTCTCATCATTCCCATCACCCAACTCCTTCCACTTATGACTATATGACTGTAATTTTGTTGCTTGTATCCTTACAATTTATATTGATATTGTTTCCTGATTGCTTATTTGTATCCTATGACTATCGTTAAGTGTTGTACCTTATGATTCTTGACAAACGTATATTTTCTTTTATGTACACTGAGAGCATATGCACCAAGACAAATTCCTTGTGTGTCCAATCACACTTGGCCAATAAAAAATTCAATTCAATTCAATTCAATTCAATTCAATTCTATTCTATTCTATTCTATTCTATTCTATTCTATTCTATTCTATTCTATTCTATTAGAAATTTTAGAGGCCAGTTCTTTGCATAACTGTTCAATAAAGATTTAGTTCTATTCTGCCAAGTGCAGAGAGCCGGGCAGCAGATTTGGTATTTGTGATTAAGGTTAAAGCTTAAAAATCTTTTCAATCACGCAGTAAATCATCATGCAACAAACAAATCATGGAATCATACAGTTGGAAGAGATCTAAGCGGTCAAGTCCAGTCCACTAAACACTAATATGATTCACTACCCTATCCCCTACTAGATGACTATCCAGTTGATTGAAAGCCTCCAGTGAAGAAGCCAGTTCATGTGGTAATCTTTTCCATTAATGAACGGCTCTTACTGCGCGCATGAAGACCAGCTGGCTGGTGCGCTGAAACCCGGAAGAACAATGGGCGATGGCTCATGTGCCCAGAGAGATGGCTCTGTGTGCCACTTCCGGCATGAGTGCCATAGGTTTGCCATCACGGTTCTAGTTCTACTTCAGATTCAAGAAGATTTTCACAATACTGTATACTGTATCTTAATGTGTGTGTGTGTGTGTGTGTGTGTGTGTGTGTGTGTGTGTTTTCTTTTCTTTTCGTAGGTCTTTATGTGTATTTCTCTTTAGCCAGGTTCTTCCTACGTAAACCAAGATTTTTCTGCAGCCCTAGTTCAGTGAAATCCCAATCCACAATCCCAAAAGGCTAAAAACTAGTGGCTTGGGATTTCACTGAACTAGGGCTGCAGAAAAATCTTGGTTTACGTAGGAAGAACCTGGTTAGAAAATAAGACCCTGTCTTTTATTTTTTGAACCCGGAAATAAGGACTTGGCCTTATTATCAGGGGGTCTTATTATTTTGGAGGTGCAGGAGGTGGCGAGCATAGCCACCTCATGGCTGCTGCTGTGGCAGCGCAACACAGCTGCTCATCAGCTGTTCATTGGGGCAACCAAAGGTGGGAAACTCCCTGGCGTACTTGGCACTCGCCCACTTCCCATTCATCCATTTATCCATCCCCCTCACCTGCAAATTCCCACCCGCTCCCGCCTCTCCACCAGTGACCCCCGGCAGCCCCAGACGCCCAAAGCCTGTGCCCGCCCAGCTCCCTTTTCCATAGCACCTGGCTCTTTATTGAGGAGGGTGGCATGTGGGGCAGGGGAGAAGCAAGACATGTCTCTTCTCTTCCCCCCCCCCCTCGTGGGGGCCGGGAAAATGCGAGAAGCATGTCTTACCTGCCTTGCAGCTCCATCGCATGTCTCGCCATTGTCTGCAGGCAAACACGTTGTAGGGTAAAAAAAAAACTTCTCGAGAGTTCAATCAAACTCCTCGAACTCACAAGTTTTTTTTTCTTTCTTATCGTCATATTACTGTATATAATAAGAGGACCTGGTTTCACACATTAATAAACATTAGCTCTAAAGTATGCCTTCTGCCTATTTAAAATCTGAGATAATGTTAAATAAATATTTATTCAATATCTCATTCTTCTTTCAAAGAGCACAGAGCTTAGACATGTGATTATCCAATTTTCTTCTTGAGAACGCGGCTATGACTAGGTTGGAAGCAAATGCCTTGTAGGAACTGACTCTCCTAAAGTAACATGGCAATGTGGTTTTAATAAATTGAATAGAGGAATATAGCAAGTATAACCCAATTATGGCTGATCTTGATTATCTCATATACATCTGAACTTTGCACTTTTATTTCTTTTTTGCTGCCATCCATTCATATGCATCATGTCTGAGGCAAATGGAAGACATTAATTAATCATTGTATATATTTTAGAAACCAGAAAACTGTACATACCTTGTGCTTTTTTTAAAAAAAAAACAGAAATAGCTTACCTCATCGTAATATGCCCTTAAATCTGCTCTTTTTGATCTCAAATCCCATAATACTATGGTCCCATTTTCATAACCTATTAATAACTGGGGAAGAGGGTGGGGAAAGAAAACACAATCAAATTATCAAATTAATATGTGTTAAGAATATTTATTATAAAGTACATGCAGCTAAATGTAACATATGCAATAATATGTCAGGGAATTGCATAGCCAGCGTCCAAATGGAGTCAGAGATGCTGACACCACCCAGTTTTATATAAATAAATGTATCTACAGTAAACAAGATATGCAAACAGAAGCATTGTCAGGTAAATCAACAGAATAGATAGTACCTCCTTCAACAGTACCTGTGAGAGGAATTCTAGTAGAGCACCACTTAAATATGAGCCAGCAATGTGCTGCAGCTGCCAAAAGCCAATGCAATCCTAGGTTGCATCAACAGAGGGACAACATCAAGATCATGAGAAGTGATAGCATTACTCTATACTGCACTAGTAAGGCCATACTCAGAATACTGTGTCCAGTTCTAGTTACCACAATACAAAAAAGATGCTGAGACCCTAGAAAATATGCAGAGAAAAGCAACGAAGATGATAAGAAGACTGGAGGCTAAAGCATATGATCGGCTAAAGGAGTTCGGTATGTTTAGCCTAAAAAAGAGCAGGCTTAGGAGTGACATGATAGCTGTCTACCAATACTTGAAGGTTGTCACAGGAAAGAGAGGTCGATTTATTCCCCAAAGCAACCATATCTTAGGTTGCCCCTCATATTCCCTAACATTTTCCCTGTCCTGAATCCACTTGCCACTCCATTTCCCACCAGCTTTATTGCCTGGCTGTCTTCCGCATTTCCTTCTATTCCTCCCCTCCAACGCTGCCTTTCTCTCCCATCCTTATCTAGGTCTTCTTTCACTTTGCTTTCCATTTCCTCCCTCTGTGTTCTTAAATGCTTAGTCACTTCTCCTTCACTGCATCTCTGCCTTTCTGCTTGGCTGCTCCTCTTTTGCATCACCCTGGCTGCTTGGCACTCTTTCCTCATCCTCTACCTGATTCTTCCCAGCACATTCTGTCTCTTCAACTTTCTGCAATTCTCATCCAAGCTTTTCTAGACAGCTCACCACTATTCTTCAGCTTCCCTGTGCTGAATTCCCTCTTCCTTTTCTGCTGAAATACTGAAACTTCTCCAGGAGAGGGGGATAATCTGTTTCTTTAGCAAAGCCTTCTCTGCCAATTAGAACAAACTCTGCATCTCCCCTACTTCTGTAACAGATGGAAGAAGCACATTTGTCATTGGTAGAGAAGATAATGAAATGATCTTACTGATGTATTAATGGGCAAAAACTAATGTTTTTTATAATGCTATTATAATTACTAAATATAACAAAAATGTATTAAAATGATTAAGAATAATGCATAAAAAATAAAGCAATGTGATATTAAAATAATTAACAGAATAAAAGTGGTGCCACCCTTTGGGATGTGGGTTTTCCCATACCCCAGCAAGTCTGTACCTCCCACCCAGATCCCATGACAAAAATAGGATTCTGTAGTGAATATACATGTATGTATGTATGTTCTAATGGCTTTTAGCACACCATTCCAAAATTTAACACACCATCAGATTACAGTCCTCTTAAAATTATTCTAAGTGTAAAAATAAATTTAAAAAGGAAGGGAACTGTCTTTCCTCCCCTAACTAACTTAGTGCAGCTGAACGAGTCACTGAACAGTGAAAAGTTCAAAGAGGCATGTTAATTCGAGGTGTTCAGCTTTGGGTTTCTCACAGACAATTTTCTATATGGATAATTTTCTTATATTATATATCCATATTCTTGCAGATTCACTTCTAGTGTTTCTCTACTTGTGTTCCGGGCAACATTTCGTCCTTTCCATGTCTTTGGATTGGTGAATTGGGTATGATTGTGTCAAGACCCAGAGACTGGAGAGGCAACTGAGACAAGTGCTGGCAGATTTTTGGGAAACTCCCCACATACTCTCCAAGGCTTCTTGGGAGCCCTCAGATAATCAAAATAGATTTTCCAGTCTCAACTGGATTAGGAAGTGATCTGGATGAATTTCTTGTCTGGCAAATGAGGCCTATCCAGAATCTACTCTGAGATGAAACTCAGGATATTCAGGAACAACTTGCTTCTAGGTCATGAAATTGTACCTCTTCTCTGTAAAGGAATGGAATGGAATGTGTGCGTATGGGATGAGGACTATGCACTTAGTATTAGAAAGGGTTCATACTTAAAAAATAATTACTGAGGATATTAATGGAAACCATAAAAAAACATCTTATAATATCCTCAAGACTGGTCTCCAAATATTACTTTGCCTTGTGGTTAAAGCCCATCTTCATAATTTAACTGCAAAGAAGCTCTCATATTATGTAATTTTACAATTATAATTTGAAGAATAAAAATTTATAGACAGAAAAATCATGAGATCCACAGATGTATTTTTTAAAACTATATTTCAGCCACGTAAGAAATGACACTCCATATTCATAAACATTGTAGCTTTCAGTTCTTCTGAAAATTTGCTAGATGTCTTTTTCTTTGAAGTCTATTACATCTTTTAAAAAGCCCACCCAAATGGGTTCACAATTAAAGGAACCATCCTCATAATACATTTTCAACAAGGTGGTCATCTGGTGAATATCATTTGATGACTGAAAATCTCTAGAAATTAGCTAGGCAGCAGTCTCTGTCCGCTGACCTGTGTTTACTCTCAGGAATCAATCTAACTAGCCACCTGCATAAGGAGTATAAAAGTCAATCTATTTAGGAGAAGGTATTTCAAAAGGAAGCCTAGAAGGCAATGGTAAAGCTTCCCAGAATCTGTGATTGGGAAGGCATATACATCCTGTAATAGCACACAACTTTTTAGTGGTATGAAGTATTCAGATCTAAATTTGCAAGGATGCTTCAAAACTTTCAAAGCTCCCCATTCTTTCAGTTTGGTATCCATCATGAAAATGATGTAGTCTGGTTCTTGGTTTGATAAGTCTTTGATAGGGAGTATTCTGGTCCACCATTTTAGCTAAGCTTTAGAAAGGATTGTGAATACAGGATATTGATTAGACGAAACATCCATTTGCAAATCCAGGAGATACCCAGATTTTTCTCAAGTTTAGAATTTGAATATGATCTAAATATGAAGAGATACTTAATTATTGCCCGTTTTCAAATGCTTTTATGGATACTTTGTATGGAGAATTCAAGGTATCTTTAATGATTGAATGGCTTAGCTGAATACATGGTTTTTAGTAGGTGGTAATGGAGCAGTTTCTGGTGTGGCCTGGGACTCCTGGTGCCATCTTGGCTTGCTAAATTTAGGCATTCAGCTGGTGGAAAAGATAGGCAAAAAAGAAGCCTGTTTTGTTTGAAAGATCAGTTAGTTGACTTTTTTCATGGTAATTTTCTCATTAACTTCTACTGCTACAGAATTCAGGGATTCACTTATCTACTTAAGTGTATCTACTTAAACAAATAGTTTTCTTTCAGATGTTTTGCCTTTTCTTTTCATTCGTTATGAAGCTGAAACAAGTTATTTTTACTAGTTATGGAGCTAAAGATTTATCTACCGAGAAAGACAGAGATGCAGAGTTCTGGTTTTCCTTCTTTAATTGGACTCTTGGAGTCTCTCCAGGTAGTCCAGAGGCCAGTTTACTTTTCCCTGGAAGACCATTGGAGACTGTCTTTCTGACTTTGGAGAGGCAGCATCTCTGATCTGACTGACATTTTGCTCTTAAGGGGAGGTGGAATAATAATTTAAATCAATATTTATATTGATTATATTATATTATAATATTTTATTCATCAATTAAACAGCATTGCATTAAGCAAAACAAAATAAACTGATTGAAAATACATATTTTTCAATATATAGTGAACCAACAGCCTACTTACAAAATATTAATATATACATTGCACAGTTCAGAAGTATTTACTGTATCTGTATGTTCAGGTCAGTAAAATTTCTGTTTACTAAAAAGTTGTTTAACCTTACCCAAAAGGAGTATACATTATTTTTTCCCCATAATATTGTATTGTCCATAGCATTACATACTTTTTATCAGTGGTGAAATCCAAATTTTTTTACTACCGGTTCTGTGGGCTTGGCTTGTTGGGCGTGGTGTGGCTTGTTGGGCGTGGCTTGTTGGGCGTGGCAATGGAAGGATACTGCAAAATCTCCATTCCCACCCCACTCTAGGGCCAGCCGGAGGTGGCATTTGCTGGTTCTCCGAACTACTCAAAATTTCTGCTACCGGTTCTCCGGAACCTGTCAGAACCTGCTGGATTTCACCCCTGCTTTTTATGGATGTTTGTGTGTTTAAGTTGTCCAATTAACTGTAGCAAAAGGGCAAAAACTGCTAAAACAAAAATAGTGAGAAATACTTGTGTTCTTCTTACTCACTTTCCCTTCATCTCTTGGGCTATCGCTTAGATGCACAACAGGCCCAGGGTGAGTCTTCGTTGATCTGCAAATCAAAACTGAGACTATAAAAAGCAAGTACAATTTATTTTTGTTTTGTAACCCAAGCAGATAATTTTAGAGGAAGTCAACTAAGAAGTCATGATGACTATTACATAATGAAACTGAATATGATCCTACTTTCAGTGAGAAAATAGGAAATATGCTCATTAAAAGAGTAGGAAAAGAGAAACAGGATCCTGGAAGAGAGTAGAGGTCTTTGAATATCTTTTTCAGTCTACTTGATGAGGAACTAATGAATGCTCCACTAATATGACTTTTTAATGAATTCTATACCCATTTAATTTTCATACTTAATTAAGCTTGCTAAACAGAATGATGTGTAGTACTTTGTTAAATACCTTGCTAAAGACACAATCTACAGAATTCCAAGTCTATTAAGGAAACTAGCCAATAAAAAATGGATAGAGTTAGCATATTTTTGCTCACAGAACATATTTTAATGATCAGCTTTGGAATTGTCCTAGGTACTAATATTAAAGATTTTCTATCAATTTTAAACTTTTGTTCTTTACAACTGCCTGATGTAGAGGACTGAACCAAAATAGGAATTATGTGAAACTAAATTCTCATATGTTCATTGGTGTTTGCATAGGATTGTACTCTTGAAACAGCCATACTTATGAATATTTCAATTATATAAATGCTTTAAAAAATTAACTGATGCCCAAAAGAATCCTACAACTACAATAAATGTTTTATAAAATAATGATATTTTTAAGTTAGGAGAAAAGACTTCTTTAACAAGCTAGGAATAGGACTGATTCAGAGATATGCACAATATATTCCCAAGCGACTTAACTTTAAAAAATTCACATACTTAAACAGTTCACATAGGCCAAAAATGACTGTGGCTGTGGATTAAGGGAGTTAGAGTAAAAAACAGCTGAAGGATGCCAAATTATAAAAGGCTGCTCTAAGCAAAAATAAACCTAGAAAGAAGAGGGATTCCAATAAAGCAATTATCCAGGAATGAGCAACCAAAATCTTTCATCTCAAGTCTGTATGATACTCATGCTCCTGCAGCATCCATCAATAACCCTTTGAGGTGAGTTCAGCTGAGAGAGAGTGATTGGCCCAAAGGCAGCACTAGAACTCAGAGTCTCCTAGTTCCAAGCCTGGTTCTTCAACCATTAGGCCAAACAGGCTAGCTGGCATGCCTCTGCTTGATGAATTTGATGCAAGACAAATGGTTGCAATTCTATCTGCTATTTTTTTCTGTTTAACTTCATCACTCCCCCCCCCAACACCATTTCAAAATACACCTTTTCCATCAGAACCACTTCGTGGCACTTGCACAGAGCTCAACAGGATTGGGCTCTAAGCATTATTACTAAAAGGGTAGACAACCCAGTGCTGAAAGCAGAGCAAGTCTTTTTCTGTGACCTTTGGAAAATGACTTGTCTTGTACACATATATAATGTAATGGGTTGTATGTTATTAAGTTATATACATGTGAATCTAAATTATATAGAATTATAATGTGCACTGTATTTAACCTTGGGATACTATTCTTTTTTATCCAACCTTTTTATATATCACTCAAGACAAGAAGCGTACCTAATGCTCCTGCCCCTCTATTTTCCCCACAACCACCACCCTGCGAGGTGGGTTGTGCTGAGAAAGGGGGACTGGGCATGACTCAGCAGTTTCATGCCTAGAAGGTCTCAAATTCATTGTCTCTTGATTTCTGGGCCAGCACCTTAATATCTGCACCACACTAGCTCTCAAGCCAAACTCGATTTTTAAACCAAATCAAACCAAACTTATGGCTCTCACTAATCAATTTCAAAATAATTAAACAAAATACCTTAGTTGCAAATACAGAGTATTTATAGAGATAGCTAACTGTAAGATGATGACATGGAAACTGAACTATGCAACACTTTGAGATGTTTATTCTGCACCTGCCACATTGGCATACACGAATGTCAGGAAGACTTCACATGGTCGTCTTCTTCATATGTGGGTTTTGGCTTAATTTGAATGTGTGTAAAATTTTAACCATTTATCACAAATCCGATTGAACTAGCTAGATAACCACTCTCTATGAGGGCAAACATGGCTGGCTGAGGAATTCTGGGAATATGATATGAAGTCCACATATCGTAAAGATACGTAAAGGTAGAAAAACACTGTCCTAGATATTGAACTGAAAGCCTGCTCAGAGTGTACAAAGGCAGAAAATAAATCTGCTTTAGAGAACAGCATGGATTTTTAGACCTTGCGCAGGTGTACCAGCAGCTGCCAGTAGATGACGCTACAGCAGAATCACAAACTGCTATCAAGAGCCTTGATAGTACAGTGGTATACGCACCCTGTTATTAACACAGCTGCCTGCAATTTCTGCTGGTTCGAATCTCCCCAAGGCTCAAGGTTGACTCAGCCTTCCATCCTTTCTAAGGTAGGTGAAATGAGGACCCAGTTTGTGGGGGCAATAAGCTGACTTTGTATAAAATATACAAAAGGATGAAGGCTATTGCTTAACGCATTGTAAGCCGCCCTGAGTCTCTGGAGAAGGGTGGCATATAAATCAAATTAAAAAAAAAAAAAGACTAATCCTTTAAACTATGCTGGTTAACATGTTGTTGCTTAATGCAAAAAAAAAAAAAAAAAGAGTTACACTCTCCTGGCTTTAGCTGAATCTGTCTCTTATATTGCATTTTTTTGGCCAGCTAAATCTTTCACAAATCAAAATACTCTTCAGTAACAAACTTTTAGCAAATGGACAGAATTCAAACGTTGAGTCCAGGATGTTGCTCACATTTGTTGACTATCTTATATCAGACAGTCTGATTTCTCTATCTGTGAATATTCCTGTCTGCTGAATATTTTATTTTATTTATTCCATATTTTAATGGAAGCTGCTCACAGACTCAATAACAAGCAACTATAAAAATTCATCAGCTGGTTTAAAAGTTCCCAGGAGAAGGCATATAATTCATAGTGCTTATTTTGGACCCAGACCAAAAAGTAATTTCTCTGGACTATCTAACAGGCTCCTTAAAACTAACTCCTATCCACTAACAGCTCCATTTTAAGAGAGAGATTTATTTTTGCATGTAAAAAGCTCCTGAAAAATTGCATTAGGGCTAGGAGAAATAAATGTAAGACTATGGGAATCAAATTTGAAGCTCATGTCTATAAGTGCACTTGATAAGCTACATCCCTTATATTTTAAATTTAAGAGCAGGAAATGCATAACAACAGGGAGTGGGCTGAACCTTTGATGGATGTGTGTGGGCTGCTCTATGTCACACTGTTTTTTTCTCTGAGACAAATACATGCAAGTCTGAACAGATGCTACTGAAGATAGAACTGTGTGGGGTAATTGCCTGAGTTCTCTCCAGAAATCTCCTTCAAATAATCTGGTCTTGAAATAATTGAATAATTAACATTAACTTCTTTTAGAAGACCCACACATTTGATCCCATACTTATGTGGAAGACAATCCTATAATTATAATCTGTGCCTCTCGCAGAATGAAGTTGAAAAGTGTAAAACAACTTTTCACTTGATGGCTATTTCTGCTCTGGGAAGTCATAACAAGGGCTCAAGTGTGATACAAACAGGGTCTTCTTTTGAGAATAGAACTCTTCCAATGTTTTTTAATGATCTGGAAAGATGAACCGAATTCTCATCAAATCTGAAGGAGATAGGAAATTGGATAGGCAAGCTAATCATGTAAAATTTCCTTCACAAACCCATCAGCTTAAAAGTCACCCTAGGCCTAGGCTGTCCTCTCAAAGAGGGCAGAGCAAAGGGCATTCAGGAATGTTAGGGGATGAAACTGGAGTCTTAAGAATCTGAAAGGCTTAAGGACCTCTTTGGGCTATTTTTTTTTTAAATGAGGCTTTTACACTGGGGGATCTGGGAACAACAAAAGGGACAGACCACATGTAGCCCCCAAATAGCACTTTTGCACCTCAGTTCTAGGAGATTGGAATGCCATTGAGAATAATCTTCATAGGTTAGTCAAAATAGTAAAATGAAATTTAATAGAGATAAATGCAAAGGTTTTCATAGAAGAAAAATAAAGACTGAAAGCACCAATTACCACACCAAACAAGAAGAGAACCTCCTGCGCACGAAATCCAACCATGCCTTCTATAATTTTATAAACAACAAACTTAAAGATTCAAGATCCATCCCACCCCTAAAAGGACCTAATGGTAAAGAATGCAATGATGAAGTAGTTAAAGCAAACCTCTTGAACACATTCTTCGGCTCAGTCTTTGTAAACAGCAATGGCTCATGCCCAACATTCCCTAGTTGTATCACTAATAACTATAATGATCTAACACAAATAGATTTCACAGAAGATAACGTTGAAAAGGCATTACGCAGACTAAAACCATCTCTATCTATCGGACCTGATGGACTATGTGCATACTTTTTAAAAAAGCTTTTCACTACTATAGCAGGACCCCTAAGCATAATCCTTGAAAAATCCTTCAGGACCAGCTCCCTACCCAAACTATGTTCACTAGCCACGGTCATCCCTATCTTCAAAAAGGAAGACCCCAGCGTACTTGAAAATTACAGACCAATCTCTTTATGCTGCATCACCAGCAAAGTCATGGAATCAATCATTAACCATTCCATTACCCTCCACCTAGAAACAAACAACCTACTCTCTAATAAACAATTTGGTTTCAGAAAAAAATTATCCTGTTATCTACAACTTCTACACTGCAAGAACATATGGACTACAAATCTCGATCAGGGCAAAGCAATAGACACAATTTACATAGACTTCTGTAAAGCCTTTGATTCAGTGGTACATGACAAACTACTTCTAAAACTAAAATCCTATGGCATCTCTGGACCCCTAGATAATTGGATAGCTGCGTTCCTGTCAAACAGATAACAAGACAGAGCCTGTAGTACAGTGGACTGAAGCACTGTTATTAACATCTGCTGCTTGCAATTACTGCAAGTTCGAATCTCACCAGGCTCAAGGTTGACTCAAAAAGAACTTGACTTTGTGTTGGAATGCTCAAACAATTGGCAACTCCAAATCTCAACCAACAAATGCTCTGCCTTACACATTGGCAAAAAAAACCAGAACACAAAATACAAACTGAATGGACACAACCTTATAGATGACCCTCACTCTGTCAAGGACCTTGGAGTACTCATATCTAATGATCTAAGTGCCAAAGCCCACTGTAACAACATCACCAAAAAGGCATTAAAAGTTGTAAACCTAATCTTGCGTAGCTTCTTCTCCAGTAATATCACACTATTAACCAGAGCATACAAAACATTTGCTAGACCAATTCTCGAGTACAGCTCATCTGTCTGGAACCCGCACTACATATCGGACATTAATACAATTGAACGTGTGCAGAAATATTTCACAAGAAGAGTCCTCCACTCCTCTGCTTGCAACAAAATACCTTATGCCACCAGACTTGAAATTCTGGGCTTAGAAAACTACACTGCCTTTGGTATGACTTAAGCGTAGCTCATAAAATTATCCGCTACAATATCCTACCTGTCAAAGACTACTTCAACTTCAATCACAACAATACACGAGCACACAATAGATACAAACTTAAAGTGAACCGCTCCAAATTCGATTGCAGAAAATATGACTTCAGCAACAGAGTGGTCAATGCCTGGAATACACTACCTGACTCTGTGGTTTCATCCCCAAACCCCCAAAATTTTAACCTAAGACTGTCTACTGTTGACCTCACCCCATTCCTAAGAGGTCTGTAAGGGATGTGCATAAGAGCACCAGCGTGCCTACTGTCCCTGTCCTAATGTTTCCTCTATTTGTATCTATTTTATGTATCCAATCCATCTTTATACTTATTATCTAATACGTTCTTGACAAATAAATAAATTAAAAAAATCAGTAAAGCAAGTGGAAATTGTTCCAGTCTAGTAATGGATCACAAGTTGAAATACTGTATAAATTAGTAGAGCAGTATGTTTCCTAAATAGGTGAATGTAATTTTGGGATCGTTCAGTACAAGTAAACTTTCTAAATCATTGGAAGGAATAATTCCATTATATTTGGCATTGGTCATATCCCACCTCAAGTACTGTACTTAATTCTGCACATTAAAAAAAAGATTCAGATGGATTAAGTGGAAAAATGCAATAAGGGATTGCAGATTAAGTCCTATGAATATAATTTGAGAACAGGATTTATGTAGTCTTCAGAACTATTGTCTTAGAAAAATAATAATATTCTTTCAGTACCTGAGGGGCAAAGAAGGTGAAGGGTTGTTTTATAGGAAGAATTGGTTACAGATGAGCGATTAGGATGCAAAAAAACCCCCACCCCTCTTCAGAAAAACCAAGAAAAACAGAGAGGGGGGAAATGATTGCAGGAATGCAGAGCAAGTAAAACACCTTGGAACACAAATGTAAGCATAGTAGATAGTAGATAAAGAAACAGAGCCAAATAAGGAAAAAAACTAACATTTGGAGGTCATAGTAGTGGAAAAGCAAAGACTGTGAGAGAAGCAACAGAAAGAAATATAGTGGAGATCAGGATGCATTGTGGGCTGCACCTGACCCTCTACTGGATCATGTTCAACTTGGAAGCCAAACTTTTAATATTGCAGGTAAACAGTCTTTTCAACTTGAGAGCCATATCTTATGCCAGACAGCTACTATTCCCAGTACCCTCTCTACAGCTTGATGGACTGGATAGCAGAGCTCCATGCTTATCATTATGAGTGATCTTGTAGTTCATCAGAGAAAATTATCTCACTAGTGACTTACTCACTACATCTGGCATCTAATCATGCTCCAAAGCAGCAGTGAGTCATATGGACCCACCTCTCACATATTAAATTTCCAGACATTTTAAGTTCTCCTAAAATCTGCTTCCTAAATGTGTTCTGCAGATTAAGATCTTTATGTAGCTCAAGGGGTCTACATGGATAAGTAGGCTTTGTGATATCAAAAATCGTGAATGTAACTTGCAAGGTTCTAAGGAAAGAAAGATAGTGGAACAAAAAGCATTTGGTAGGCAACTTCTGTCTTCTCACTTTGCAGCAGCAAGATTGGGACTGGGTTGTAGTACTTTGCTTTCAGGAGAATACATTGCTACAATGCAAAAAGTCAAATACTGTAGTAAAAATCAGGTTGAGAATTATTAAAAACAACACCACAGCATTTTATGGTGTAGATTAGAGGATTTGATTTTCATTTTACATAATAGCAATAAAATGAAAAATTAGTGAACAATTCAAAACTCACAGTTCTATTGCCTTGTTCCACATGATAACATATCCAGAAAGTATGAAGGATTCAATATTTACAATATGTGTATTCCCCTTCTCTGTTCCAACATAGAGCCACTTGCTTTGGAAAGGTAGATGACAGAAGGTAATCCTGTGTTAGGAGAAAAGACAATCACATTATATAAACCAATCAGTTTTTATTACAATCACAGACCAACAGTACAAATAAAAGCATTAGAAACAATAATGAAAAATAAAAATAAAAATTTGACAAAATAATATATTATGATTCGTGGTGAATTATTAGTGGGCAGTTAGAGTCCACCTAATTTTGCATACAGTATAACAAAATTTGGCCACATTCAGAGAAACTACTTTGTACTGATCCAATAACAGTAGTTGTACATAAAAGAGATCAGTATTTCTCGGATATTTTATTAGTTGAGGTATTATAAAGTGAGTCTATAAGCAGTGGTAAAATCCAATTTTTTTTACTACCGGTTCTGTGGGAGTGGTTTGGTGGGCATGGTGTGGCTTGGTGGGTGTGGCAGGGGAAGGATACTGCAAAATCTCCATTCCCATCCCACTCTGGGGCAGCCAGAGGTGATATTTGCTGGTTCTCCGAACTACTCAAAATTTCTGTTACCAGTTCTCCAGAACCTGTCAGAACTTGCTGGATTTCACCCCTGTCTATAAGTCCTTATAGAAGATGCAGTATAAAGTTGTGAGCTTTAGTTTCATTGGCTCCTTGTCCACAGGGGCACAATCTCAGCTCATATTATTTTGTATCAGCTTTGGGAAGTGTATTGCAGGGTGCTAAGGTTAATACCCTTCAAATTTTTGGGACAGTTATTTGATATAGGTATCTCACTACTTTAAAAAGGGAAATTGACTGCACAAAAAACTTTCTTATGAAGAGCAGCCCTATTTTGTTGGTTTTCCAGATCTTTAATATGTTGTTTAAGTGCACTAAGTGCACATCATATCCCATCATCAAAAACACTTCCCTGGAGAAACCAAGATACTGGAGTTTTTACGTGATGGTCCTGAACCATACTGATTCAAAACTATCTCCTCTAAGGAGAGAACTCAAGCCTGTAGGGGAAAAGAGTAGTTTTAATCAATGTGCTAAATTGTAAGACCATGCACCAGGTTTGACTTTAGATAGTTCTGCCTCCCACCATAGTACTACATTTGGGACACTACCTGAAATATGGCTCTTATTAGGAATTTGGATGCACCTTTTCCAGAGGAGATAAAGAAGAGTAAGGTCTCAGCTGAGCACCACAATTACATTATATAAATGTAGTTAAAAACAACATATTGCATTTCTCATCTCAGATCATATGAAATAGTGGTTGTTAAACTGTTAGTATAGGAAAAACAGGTCATAGTTTTGAATTAAAGTCTATTCCTAAGGAATGAACAAATATCAGCCTAAATTATTAGTGAAGGTTTTGAATCTTCATTGTCAGCAAACTATTCATGATCATTCATGCATCAGTGCCTTTTGGACTAAAAGACCCCAATACAGAATAAGGACACCATTATGTAAAAAAAGATTCTACTCTCGGTGTAACTCCAATGTGATTCCACTATCATTCCCAGTCACAAAATGAACATAACAACAACTGGGTTGTCTTGTAGCTGAGCTAATTTAATTGCTCAACCTCTGGTATGATTTGTGCAGCATCTGCATATATAATCCCGACATATTGGCAAGAGCTCAAAATAGCCTTCTCTGAACACCACATATATCAGTGATTGCTATTTGTACATTGGTAAAATTGAACAAAAAGGGTGGAAACGCCTCTCTTTTGGAATAAGAACATATAGCAGTGACAACACATTTTACCTCATATCTAGTGTGTGTGTCTTTGTGTTTGTAATAAATGAAAGTTAAGATTCTCAGGACCATGCTTCTCTAGAACATCAACAAACATTCATCCCTTCTTCATTTTTTTTCCTTATTGGGAAGATTTGGCATTCTGAGAGTGACTTTTCATCCACATCTACCTTTTTTCTTTAGCTCCTTTCACCTTGCAATATTTTGGCCCCTGAGTGTAATTAATATGAAGGAGATAAGAGTATCTGTCCATTACTTTCCTAGACCAGACATGAAAGACCAGAGCTAAACCAAAATATTGGGCTGACAAGCTATAAAATACCCAGTCTAGATATATTTGCACCAATATCACGAGTGTGTCTTATTTCAGGTCACTGCTGTTTTTTCATGAAATATAGAAGTTTTTGGGACAACAGGGATCCTTTTACCATAATACAAGGGAGGACATTGACATTGAGGGTTTCAAAGCACTCTACTTCAGTGCTAAGACACATTCCCAAAGAAGTAGGGAGCCTCATGACCTCTTCAGGGGAAAAGATAAACTTGCTGGCTCTCTTCATATCACATGCATGTTTGCATATGGCTCGTGGTCAATCACTGAAATCAAATGCTCTTCACTTCCTACAATCTACCTCTGCTCTCCTGGATCTTCAAGAGAAGATGCAACATTTCAGAAAACTGGAAGGTACCACTTTATCCTGCTGTGAGGTTGTCATACATTTATTTAATTTTCTCATCCCGTTAACCTAATCAGGACTGGCATATTCCAGGTCCACATTTGTGATGGGTATATATACACTGTATCCTTATGGTACTCTTCTGTGCTAATGCCAGTTTCACATTAATACAGTGCAAGAAAAACCTGACCAGTCCAAGACAATGCTGGCAAGGGATATTTTAGTCCAAGCTACAGGTTATTCCAGCATTCCATTAGGTAATCTCTCTGTAGCCTCCACATTTTCTGTTCCAGAAAAGCTCTTGCCAATGGCTTTATTTTCTGTGCATACATGTATTAGATTAAATTAAATTAGATTAAATTTATATATCTAAAGAGAAAGCAACAAAATGCACAATAACCAGCTCTAAAGTCAGAGCTAAAGAAGGTTCTTGGATGAGATGCAAAATGTCTTCAAGGAAAAAACAAAGTCCAGTTTCCTTTGGAAAAAAGTATTTTTGGGACAACCATGACATAGATGACTGAGAAGCTCCATAGACAACCATCTTTAAAACGAAATTTCATTTCTTGCATTCCCCCCCCCCCTAAGCTTTTCCTCAGGAATGTCTTTTGTAGAGTGGGTATAACACTTGCTTGACATGCAGCATAGGTCTTGTCATGCCCCCGTCAGAGCCTGAATCTGCGGGGAAGATGAGCTGGAACCTGAGCCAACAGAGATTGAGGGGGCAGCTTCGTTGTGGAAAATGGAATGGCCAGGGACTTTCAGGATTAGGACAGCTTGTAGGCAGGGAGGAACAGGGGCAGGATGACATGAGAGACAGAGCTCAGGTGAGGAGCAAGGACCACCGACTCCTGATCCAAGGGCTTGGAGAGTGGAGACAAGGCGTGAACAGCGCAGACTGAGCAGACTGCTCAAGAGAAGAGTGCCCCGCCCATCTTCACAAAGCACACCTGGGGAATGAGACTTAAGGAGACGCTGTAGGGAGGGGCATTTGTCAGGAACAAACGCTGAGTTCCTGAAGAGTTGAGTGCCAACGTTTGAACTTTCCAAGAGTCCTTGCATTCCTTCTGGCATTCTGGACTAATTAACTGGATCTTTTGCTTCTTGAACTCCTTGATTTGCCCTGTTGGATTTATTGCTGTGCAGCCCTGGTGTACACAGCACTAGGCTGGACTAATTGAAGCCAGAGGCTGCTTTAGGTGTGTTTGGGAATTTGTTATCACTCTACTCTGAGATTTGCCAGAAATGTGGGAGTGTTTGGGGAAATTTGGAGCAATAAAGGGGCGGTTTGAACTGCCAGCTGTTTTGTGTTATCTCTGTGCCGTGTCCCGGGTCATCTTAGGTCCAGTTTGAAATCTAGAAAAAAAATCTATTTTTCTTTCTTTCCTTGAGTTATCTATCTTTTGTAGGACTTTTTTTCCCTTTTATATGTCTACTAATGCACTGTTTCATCATTTTCATAATCATTTAAAATAGAAGAGTTTCATGCCAATCGCTCAATCTTAATTCTAACTAAAATGTGGATATAGTTGGTATAGTTCTTTTCCCCCAAACTCAGATTTTTTAAAAAACCTAGAATGATGATGGAATTATTTTTTGGGTGCTGAGTAAAAATTATTATTTCCTAGTCATAGATAAATTAAACAAAAAAATTAAATGTTAAAATTATTTTAAAGTAGACCTAACAGGTATGAAAATTGAACTCAGAGAATATTAAAGCCTTTGCCTAGCATTAAAGTAAAATAAATGAGACATCCATTAAGGCTTGATCAGCCACTCTCCACAGCATGGCATGGATGGGCACCTGGAGCAGGTTCACAGGGATGATCTCAAGGTCTAAAGAAGAACCTATACAAGAGCTGTTTTTTTCCTGACACATGATGCTAAACATGGAAAAACTTTGTAGGTTAATTCTGCATTTTGTATTGGGCCCAAACATTAACTGGGAATCAGGGGATGATTCAATAGGTCAAGCGGTCAAACTCACCTCCAGGTAAAATATCTTGCAGTAACCAAAATATTATCAGGGCATGGGCGACTGAAACAAGACACTCCTTTTCCAAGAAGTGCAACTGGTGATGCACAGCTTAGTTGAGAAAGGGTACTTTAACCTATAGAGAGTGCTTGTCCTTTTAATGGAAATAATTAATTTAAAAGCACTATATAAATCTGTTAATCCAGAACAGGTTGAACATAATTCATCTAGATAAATAGACCATAGACTAATATGATCTTTGTTTCTAGACTGAATTTCAGCTTCTTGCCTTTCATCCACTCTATCACTGTAGCCAGGAATGGTGAGTAAGCAATTTCAGTGGCTCATCTAAATTAGATTAAAAAAAGAGGCAGAGTCTTTTGTAAATTAATGATGTGGCAATATATATCCTCAATTGACCTCACTTGGCAACTTCTTATAACTAAATACATGGGAGAAAGAAAGGGTAAGAGAGCATTCTATAAGGCCTTGAACACAAATTCTCAAAACTATCTTTTCTAGATGGTAATTCAAGAATGATCTGAATACAGCAAAGCTTACCTCTCCAAAGATAGTATTTCCAGAAATTTATCATGGTACTGTAGATGGTATCAAGACTGGAACTGCTCTTTCTCATAAGAAAGAAATTATAATTTCTCAAATCCAGACAAGAGTCCAAAACACATACCGTGTTTCCCCAAAATTAAGACCTCTCTGGATAATAAACCCAATCGGGCTTTTCAGAGCATGCATTAAAATAAGCCCCCCACCAAAAAAAAGCCCCACACCAACTACTTACATGCATGTGCAGCCAGTCCTGCCATTTCCTCTGGTTGCTTGCCACACAAACAACACAAGGTGAGGAGGCGAAGCTGAAGGGGGAAAGGGGGGGACATGCCCTCCCCTCCCTGTTCTTCGTGCCAGCCGAGCAGCTCACTGCCGCTGCCCTGACGTGTCCCATCTCACTTCTCCCCCGCCCCATCTGTCAGAAATGAGTCTTTGTGAGACTCATCACGCCAGTGCCACCGCCTTGTGGAGCAGGACTCTGCAAGGCTTGTTGTGCCATTGCATGCACAAACTGCAGCACTGCTGCAAGCTTCATCATGCTGGAACAGCTGGTATGCTGCCGCTCGCAGCTGCACCGGTATGTTGAACCTCGCCGCAGTGCTGCTATTTGTGGGTGCAATGGCACAAGCCTTGCAGAGTCCTGCTCCACGAGGCGCCGGTGCGATGAGTCTCATAAAGACTCATTTCTGATAGGTGGGGCAGGGGAGAAGTGAGACACGTGGAGCGAGATGTGGCTCCCCTTGCCATCTCTTCTCTCCCCCCACTGCGCCGGGCATGGCAGGGCTTCTTCTCCTTGCTTAGCCACCCACCCCCAATAGGGATGCAATTTGGGGGTGGCAAGTGGGGCGGGCGAGAAGCGGGATGCAGGTCTTACCTTTCAAGCTCCATCATATTCCTCGCCATTATGTCCAGGGAAAGATGTAAAAAAAAAACCTTCTCGCAAGTTCAATAAAGTTTTTTGCATCCCTAAAGGGGGAGGGTGGCTAAGTAAGGGGCAGGAGCCCTGCCATGCCCAGCAAGGGGGGGGAGAGAAGAGACAGCAAGGGGAGCCATGTCTCGCTCCACGCATCTCGTTTCTCCCCTGCCTCACCTGCCACCCCTCTTGATAAAGAGACGATGGGGAAGGGAAGCAGCCAGGCTGCTGTTGCCATTGGGGTGGGATGGGACATGCTGGGCCACAAGATGCACATCTTACCTTTCCAGCTCCATGGCGTTCCTCGCCGTTTTGTCCAGGGAAACACACTGTAAAAGAAAACTTCTCGCGAGTTCAAGAAGTTTGATTGAATTTGCAAGAAGGGGTTTTTTTATAACGTGTTTCCCTGGACACAACGGCGAGGAACACCACAGACTTGAAAGGTAAGATGCACATCCAGCTTCTCGCCCACCCCACCTGCCACACCCAAATTGCATCCATAAAGGGGGCAGGTGGCTAAGCAAGGGGAAGGAGCCTTGCTTGGGAGGGGGTGAGTGGGGGGAGAAGAGATGGCAAGGGGAGCCATGTCTTGCTTCACGCATCTCGCTTCTCTCCCACCCCACCTGTCAGAAATGAATCTTTGTGAGACTCATTGAGCTGCTGATGCCACCTTGTGAAGCAAGACTCTGCAAGGTTTGTGCTGTTGCACGCATGAATGGCAGCACTGCCACGAGGTTTGACATACCGGCACAGCCGCGAGCGGCAGGACACCAGCTGTGCCAATATGATGAAGTTTGTGGCGGTGCTGCAGTTCATGCAATGGCACAACAAGCCTTGCAGAGTCCTGCTCCACGAGGCAGCGGTGGCGGCAGGACACTTCAGGGCAGCGGCGGCCAGCAGCTCAGCCAGCGCAAAGAACAGGGAGGGGAGGAGGCGGCAATGACGGGACACCCAGTCCCATGCTCGCCACCTCCTCCACCCCCCAAATAATAAGACACCCTCACCCTGATAATAACGCCAAGGCCTTATTTTGAGGTTCAAAAGAAAATAAGACCCTGTCTTATTTTCAGGGAAACACGGTGTGCTTGGCTAAATTTCCCAAGAACCTTGTCCACATTTGTGAACTTGAGCTTACTCTACAAATCACTTTTACATGAGTCTAACCTCGAAAACTGTAGAAACTACTGTTGTGGAATGCATCTGCCTGCCTAAAAGAAGGAAAATAATGAATGAAGGCGAATATATGTGTCCTAGGATAATGTTGCAGGGTGCAATTTGGGTTGGTCACTGGGACCAGAAGTTTTGATTTCTGAGCTTTTGGATTCATGCTGGAGCCCAGCATGAAATAACTCCCCATTTTGGGGGAGTTGCTGGGTTGCTAGGTTGCAGCATTGGTTGCTGGGTCCAAGTCAAGGCTGTGATATCTTGGGACCATGTTACCTTTGGAATGATTTGATGCAAGTGGAATCTGCCATCTACAGACCATATAGATCAGAATTGATCTATATGGCCTCACCTCCTTGTGTATGTGCACGTGCGCATACTTACGTTTACTATTTATTATATATTTTATGCTTTGTTCAATTCATATAGATGCCCATCTCGTAACTCTAAGTAGTTCACAACAATTAAAAACAACATCAAGCATGGTAAACAAATTCAACTAAAAACAACAAACATATAAACCCATACTAAAGCCATTACTACAAACTATATTTAAAAATAAAAAGCACAGTCACCAGTTTCTTTCCTGAGTTTATGTAAAAAATTCTGAAGGCAAAGTTACAGTCCCCACTTCTGCAGACATTGCCCTACTGCTTATCAAATAATCAAGACAGGCAGGCTTGCCCAAGGAAAATTAAATTATTAAATAAATAATTAAATAATTAGATTAGTATTTATGAACTACATTTTAAAATGTTGCTTTATATGCCACTGAATTTGAGCTGGGATGAAAACTATTATTTGTGGGCTGCATCTTCTACTGTCAAATCACAACTACATTAACATTCAAAGCTGCACTAACCTTTCAGCAACATTAAAATTATTTCTACAATATAGAGCAGAAATTTGATTCAGAATAAATTAGGATGTCCTTCTGAAGGCTACACTTATTTATGCTATTTCTATAATACTATACTTAAATCTGTCAAGGATGGCTTCAGACAAAGAATGTGAAAAGTGGAAACTGGCTCAATCCATGCAAAATGCTTGGACAGAATAGTGCCTATACTATTTGAAGAATAGCACTATTTGAAGATTTTAAAAAATTGTGAATTAGGTCAGAGGCGAGGGTCCTTGGACTCATGGGCCCCTTTATCCCCTGGTTCATCTGGCCCATATGTTGCTTAAGCTTACCTGCATAAATATAATGAATAAGGTTTCAGTATCCCAAAAGTCAAATCAGATAAGTAGATTCAAAAACTTTTGGAGCCTTACCGTTCTCGGTTAAATTTCAGGGAATGAAGAATTGCTGGCCGTTTCTGTCTTAGATTCCACAAATGAAGCATGTCATCTGAACTTGCACTAATCAAAGCACCCTAATGAGAAAAGAATATACTTTGTTTTATTATAACTATGCAGACTTTCCTGGGAAAATGGCAATTTTAAAAAGGTAGTTTGGAACATATGTTGCTGTTCTATATCTGCACTTTGCACCAGCTGTAGCTCCCAAATGCTCTTCAAGGGTAGTCCCATGTAGAGTGCATTACAATAGTCCAGTTGTGAGATGACTAGGGATTGAATGATTGAGCACAGGGAATCCTGGTTTAGGAAAGGCCGCAACTGGTGTAGAACACGAAGATGTGCAAAGGCTCTCCTAGCCACAACTGCCACCTGTTCCTCAAACAGGAGTCATGGGTCCAGGAGAACCCCCAAGTTGCGGACTGAGTCTTTCTGGGGCAGTGCCACCCCATCCAGAGTCAAAGGTGACAAAGTCCCAGATCCTGGATCCCTACGTACTCAAACCCATTTTGATCATGTGACATGGGGATGTTGCAATGGTCATAAGTGTGAAAAACAGTCAGAAGTAACTTTTTTTAGTGCTGTTGTAACTTCGAACAGTCACTAAACAGAGTGTTGTAAGTCAAGAAGTATTTGTATTACTTTATAAGTAAGGTGGCAAACATACCTCATATTCCTTCCTCTTTGTATTTTTCCCACAACAACCCTGTGAGGATGGAAAGTCTGAGAAAGAGTGATTGGCCAAAAGTCATCCAGTCAGCTTTCATGCTTAAACTGTCAATTTGAAACCTGCAGACCAACCAACCAGATGCTCATCAAATAATCACTTTGATTCATTTTGGGATCTCCAAATGGCTCACTTTGTCTGTATCCTCTTATTTAATTTTCACCATCCATTCACCTAATGAGAGTATTTCCTCTAGATCACATTTTCCCCCACAATTTTCTCCAAAACCAATATGTAATTTTTTAATTATCATAATTCCTTGGAGTATAGCATGTAACTATTAACAGCCTAAAAATTTCTCCTTTCATATACAACCAGAATAATCCAGATGGGATTGATTCATACTTTTGGATATACGTTTTAGTCCCTTAGTTCATTGTAACTATCCTTCACTTTTTGCATATTTATTTATTTATTTATTAGTCCAATTTATATGCCGCCCTTCTCCGTAGACTCAGGGCGGCTTACAATGCATTATAGCAATAGCCTGCATACTTTTATGTATATAACTGCTTATTAGGGCTTTCGGCCCCCCCTAAGTGGTGTTGTTCTATACAAAGCTGGCTTATTGCCCCCACAATCCGGGTCCTCAATTTACCTACCTCGAAAGGATGGAAGGCTGAGTCAACCTTGAGCCTGGTGAGATTCGAACTCGCACTAATTGCAGGCAGATGGCAGCTAAATGCTAGCACTTAACAGCACTTAGTCCGTTGCACCACCAAGGCTCTATATTCACCATATTCAATTCTACTTAACACGGCTTGGTAACTGCCCACTGCCCAGAGCCATTCTTTGAGATAGGCATATAACAAGCATGAATGATAAATAAATAACATCAAATCACCTTCAATATACACTTCCTCTGTCATAGGTAGAAATCTTATTATTTATTTCCCCATTTTATGTTAATTAATTCATTCTCTTTAAATTTTCTCCTCTTATATTCCAAGTTACATTCTTTGTAAGTCATGATGATCATAGATTGGCTCATAATATATGCTGTGCTCTGCTGCCCACCACAGTTTTGGTCAATCAAAGCTTTGAATGGTTTTAATCAGACGGAGAAGGAATAGACTAATACCTCATAATATTCATGTACATGCAGCATTCCCTGCTAAAAAAAAACCCCAAGGATAATACTGATCAGTTGTAGCACATTTTAAGCAGAATGCCACAAGCTCATTTGAAGCCCAGTATTTCTCCCACTAATCTAGTGTCTCTAATTTAGATTCTAGATTGAAAGCCTAAATATTATTATCTGTATCCCACCATCTAGGAGGTATATGTGGTGTACTGATACACATTTAGGATATATTTATTGTGCATTTATTTTGAATTTAAATATTTATTATATTTATAATTAATTTTTTGTTTATTATTTATGGAATTTTTTTCAGCCCGTCTTATATCCAATGACTTTGGGTGATTTACAGCAAAAAAAAAATAAAATACAATGGAATTGTAGAATTTATATGGAAATAAAAGATCTGTAGTATACTTGCCCATTATGAGCTATTCAAATTTTTATCCTAAATTTTGATAGCATTAGCTATCATTTATAAACAGTAAAAAGCCAAAGAAACAGACTTGTGTGAATAATAGGCAATCTAGATCAAGATTTCATTTTCATTAATATCTTTCTTACTTCAAAGACTTATTTTCTGAGACCTGATTCGCCAGTTGCGGCCCTTTCTTGATTGGGATTCCCTGTGCACAGTCACTCATGCCCTCGTCACCTCTCGCCTTGACTACTGCAACGCTCTCTACATGGGGCTCCCCTTGAAGAGCACCCGGAGGCTCCAACTGGTCCAGAACGCAGCAGCGCGGGTAGTGATGGGAGCAGCTTGGCGCTCCCATATAACACCGCTCCTACGCGAGCTGCACTGGCTCCCAGTGGTCTTCCGGGTGCGCTTCAAGATGTTGGTTATCACCTTTAAAGCGCTCCATGGCATAGGGCCTAGCTATCTTCGAGACCGCCTGCTGCCACCGACGACCTCCCATCGACCCGTGCGCTCCCACAGAGAGGGCCTCCTCGGGGTGCCATCAGCCAAACAGTGTAGGCTGGTGACCCCCAGGGGGAGGGCCTTCTCTGTGGGGGCACCTACCCTCTGGAACCAACTGCCTCCAGAGATAAGGGGAATCCAAGACCTCAGTGCCTTCCGCCGTGCCCTTAAAACCTTCCTTTTCCAGCAAGCCGGGCTGGCCTAATTTTTTTAAAGTGTTTTTAAGTGTTTTGTTTATTGTTTTTAATTAACGGGGCCAAATTTATATATGTATATTTTTAACTGTATTTTAATATTTGTACTTGATGTTTTTACTTGGCTGTTCACCGCCCTGAGTCCTCAGGGAGAAGGGCGGTATACAAATTCAAAATAAAATAAAAATAAAAAAATAAAAAGACACAGTGACTAAAACTGTGTCACTGTAGCACAATTCTTATTAATGAAGCCTTACCTCGTTAATTAAAAATTGAAGCTGCAGAACAGCAGCACCACTTTCATGCTGACAATAGCAATCAACACCTGGCCTGCCCAATCTGTTAAGTACCATAGTCAAGGATCAGATTGCTTAGGTTGATTGCTGAAATAAGAGAAATACAGAATTAAAGCAGAATTAATCTTTGCTTTTACTAATTAAAAGCAGACTGTGAAAAGGTTTAGAGATTTCTAGAGTTTATTTTCATCCTAGATTATGAGTCGTAAGGATTCATACAGATAAATTTATTCACCCTACCCCAATATTAGTAATATTATTCCATTGAACAAGTATGTAGAGATTCTCAGTCATCCAGGTCATGGTTGTCCCAAAGGTGCTTTTGGGACAACCATGACCTGGATGACTAAAAATCTCTATACACTTTTAGCTATATAATTTGGGATGAACACCCTTTGAATGGTGTGGGAGTATGAATAGATTTCCAGAGGAAAAAATGCAGACTACAGGAACCAGGAGCACTCTCGGGTGACCCTGAGGACACAGATAAACCTCCAAGTGCTTCAAGGACCCTCTAAAAGGATGGAAATTATCAGCTGTCTGCAAGGAATATAAATCTTTCCATTCCCCACTATCTTGTCAGAGCTGTAGAAGCTTCTTGGATGAGAAGCGAGATGTCTTCAAAAAATAAAATACCAAACAAGAAAGTCCAGTTGCCTCCCGAAAAGCACCTTTGGGACATTGAACAAGTAATATCCTATAGCTCTTAGAGCTACTGAGCATCCTTGATTCTTATTAAGGTGACTTTTCTGGAATACATTACTGCCCAGTGTTGGTATTTTTAAGTGTTTTGTATATCTCAGATGTTGACAACTACGGTGATTCAGGAGTTAACCAAAAGGATTGAAACCCAGACTGAAGTCCAATTTTAACTGGCACTTTCTAACTTGAATGAGAATAGTCTTTGGGAAGAATTATGGATGAAGATGTTCTCTATATAATTGAAATAAAAATCTAAATCAAATAATCAAATGTCTGGATATTGATAGCATCACTCTGTTCCAAAGCAGGAAATCTGACAAATACTAAAATGGATACAATTGTTTATGTGGATTATGTGGAGTATAAAGCATGATAAAATAATCTCCCACTACTCATTCAAAATGCTTATTTCTTCCCAATGATATGATATGTAATCATGATCTTTTCCAGATGCCATCTGTAGTTCTTGAATGCAGACTTCATCCTTCAGAGATTCCACAGTGGCTGAGACAAAACTAGTTCCAAAAGAAGATCAAGTCCATAATTATGAAACGAAGTGAGGTCCCAGAATCAGCACTTGCACATAGAACCAGAAGCAAACTTTGGTTTATACTGTCACAAAAAACAATAGCAAGCATAGTTTTAAAATTATTTTGTATTTATCTGAATAAAGATGAAATGAAACAAACTGATAAAAATGTAAAACGTAGTTGAAACTATCATACTGCACAACAGCAAAGGATACATTCGTATTGCACCTGTTCTTGTCCCAACAGCCAGAATCTTTTGAACTGGGTCAAAAGCTAAGACAGTGGGCAGATATGGAAATCCATGACGAACTGTCTGCAATAGAAAATATAAATCTTAGTTGGGAAGAATAATTGTACTTCCTAGATATGTTTTCTATACTTCCTTGATTTCCTTAATTTAATTCCTAAAGCAAATAAAAAGATGAGGGGCCAGTCAATGATAAAAAATCAATTAACTAATCATATAGGTTTTAATGCATTGACCAGATAAATTGTATGCATGCACATACATATTGCAAACTTCAACATAAGACTAAATTTAAATTTTAGTTTGAAGCATGACGTCATTTCTTTTAAAATTCCACTCATTTTGCCCTGGTGGAGCATCTCATCTTATTTTAGTAAGTCCCACTCTTGCTCAATAGTCCAAAAACCATATATTCAGGCCTAATGTTGCTCCTCAGAGAGTACAATAATCATAGTTCTTTATATCCCAAGATTATTCAATCAGTTCCATTTAGGTAGTCCAGGAAGCTTTCCAAATATCTCCTTAAGCCCACTCTATAAGTTTAGTCGTATATCTTAATATTCAAGAGTCACTTTACTTAGACATCTTTCTTGTTCTTGCAGTTGAACCTCCAGTAATCATAAAGTAGATAAATATAGAACAGTAGGTATCACCACAGTCTTCCAGATAAATGTTTATCAGAAATTTCCCCAGGCTTGTAGGAGTATGGTATATTTTCCATTCATCAGTAGGTGGCGCCCTCAGGGGCCTCAAATTTCAGCGTTGTCTCAAATCTGACAAGTATTTAATCCAATTTTAATTTGATTTATGGAAGCAAAGTCAGTTATTTAAGTAGATAGTTCCAGCATTTTAAAATGCCTTTCCAAAATGGCGCCTACCCAGTTTAAAAGTCCAATTTTCTATGTTTTAAAGGTTTTTTACTTTTCTCTCCTTCATTCCTTTCTTTCGGGTCTGGGATTTTTCTCTAAGTAGTTGTTTGCTGCTTTAGCAGATAGTCTCTTTTCCTGGATTTTTTTTCCTTTTAGGGTTAGGTTCTAGGTAAAAAAGAAATCATCTCACCCAGTTCCAATCACTGTTCATCTACACTGCTCCTACACTTTCTTCATTGCCTCGGCTGTCCCAGCTTCATGGCAGCCATGAAGGCTGCCTCTCCTCCTCATCATGGATGAGAGGGAAGGAAGCCCTGGGTCAAACGGGAGAGTTGCAACTTTCCGTGACCTGCAGGGCACCTCTTTCTTCGCCACCCCTACAGGGTGGCTTTAGCTCCTTTTGGAACCTTCCAACGGGGAGAACGCAGCACAGGACCACAGAGAGACACTCCTCACGTCCAATCTCGCCACAATGTCAGCTAGAAGTCAATAATTACCGAATTTCTGAAGTTCACTGTACTATACTTGCTCACCAATTAATTATGAAAAAGGAAACAAAAGAAAAGAAAAAGAAAAGGCTCTGCTCTCAGTTACTCATGCCCTCATTATTTCCAGAGTAGATTACTGTAATGCACTCTAGACAGAGCTGCCCTTGAAGAGCATCCACAAATTTCAGCTGGTGCAAAATGCAGTGACGTGGATAGAGTTATATGTGCACACGTTACACCTCTGCTATGAAAGCTGTATTGGTTGCCAGTTAGTTTGCAGGTCCGATTGAAGATGCTGTTTTTGACCTTTAAAGCCCTTCATGGCATGGGACCAGGATATCTGAGGACCTGATTACATCTACTCATTCCATTAGGTCTTGTGGAAGAGATATGCTTTGGGTTCCACATGCAAATAATTTCATCTCCTTTTAACACCAATTTTCTTCACTATCTTGTGGTTAATAATATTGTTGATGTCTTTTAATTGTAGTTGTAGTTGAATTATTTTTATTGTAAGCCACTTAAGATCACTTTACTATGATATAGATGGCTATATGTGTGATTAAATAAAATAAATAAATCCAATATTTCAGTCAGACTACAAGATTTGCTTCAAATGAACAGATATCTCTGCAGAAATTGCAGAGTTTAAAATATGACAGCAGGTATCCAGAAGATTTTAACAACAAAATTATTACTTCATGACAGATTTATGAATGGAAGCTAAAATTAAATACTCAATATCATAACTTGTACAGAGACATAAAGAAGATCAGATTTGCTTGGCACATATAGAATCAGAATCTGAGAGCAAATTCCCGGTGATGTGTATTTATTATTTCTACAGAAGAGAAATATTTTTGAAGTTAGATAATTTCTTGGTCTTCTCTAACATTTTAGATTCCCAACATTAATCAAAGGCTACTATGCAGGTGGATGATAAATACACCTTCTTTCCCTATCCTTCCTTCTCCACATACTGTACTTCTGTTTCTCTTTTAACAAAGAAACCACCAGAGGGGTAATCTGAGCAAATACATGGCAAAGAGCCATCTCCCATTTACAGAAATTTGGACTGTGAGTCAAGAAGGGCCATGGCTGGGTAGGGTACATACTACGTAGCCTTTCCTCCAATGCATTTTTAAATCTTGCATGTGCAAACCTGAGCAAACCAGCCATCCAGACTTCTGAGCCATATCAACAGAACAGCCTTGTGGCCTCTGATGAAAAAGCAAATTTATCATAGAACAATAAGATTCTTTGTGGCATTTGCTGAAAACATCTAACAAATCAATCCCTCCTGAAAACGTTTTCTTTAAAAGACTTCCTCCCCCTTCCACTCCTTGATTCAATTGCCATATTCTGTAAGCTCATATTTTTGAGATTTTAAAAATAATTTTTATGTATAAGCATTTCCTTTTTCTGTAGACATTTTTTAATAAAACATGGAATTATTCTATGAAGTTCTTCATATTTTTCTATATCAGAAAATGTAAAATTAGTTTGCAATAAGTAAATAACTTCTGAATTTAGTTTGTTTTTTAAAAAAATACACACATCATTTCTAATTAACAGGAATAGGGAAAAATTGGCATAAGAAGCCATAGGAATCGGATAAAGTATTTTAAAGTACAAATGTTAAGGAAATCAATTCCACAGGTAGGCTGAAACTACTTTTATTGACTATAATACCAGATACTTGCAAGTCTGACTGTGCATATTTCATCCTCTTCCTTATAGTTCAGTGAATTAGAGAGCTGTCTACTTGAGCTGCATCCAAAAGTAATGTTTGAGCCCCTTGTTCCAAGATAATGATTCCTACATGTCTGTCAAGGTCCTTCTCGTTATGCTTTATTACCAGATATGAATTCTATCTTCAGCTCAGATGTTAGAGAATAGGAAAGGATAGCGTGATTTCTGGCAAAGATTCCTTGGGATTTTCCCCCTAACTTTCTCAGGAGGGTGATTGAAGATAATATACTGCCTTTTTTCTTTCATCGTCTATCAGAACCTTAAGTGCCAGATGAGGCATTTGATATTGTAACTGATGACAGGCTGTGTGCGATACCCTTAGAGATCCCTCAAATCAAACTGGTTTTCTTTTTTTTTTAATGTTAGTGTTTGGGGGATTTTTAGTTTTTTTTCCAAAGCATGCCCATTAGAAACCTCAATCCTCCATACAGAATGACAATGATTTCACACATATGCCCCCATTTTTGAAAGAGATTTAAAGGAACAAAGCGACACTTGTAAGCCTTTATAAGACTTTACGCTCAATGCTCTAAAAAGTGTGTGTGTGGGGGGGGGGGAATAGCCAATCTACTATAGCAAAAAGAGAAAGTGCGGTTTTCAGGATGAAAAAGGTTGGGTAGTTCTGTTGATGTACAATGGGAAAGAGAGGGCACATTATGAGCAATGGAAACTAAGGAAGATTTCCTTTAAGATTTCAGCGGGAAATAAAACCTGCAGGAGCATTCTTATGTCAAGATACTTGTTATAATGTGGCACAATAGTTCTTCTACCCTTTCCATTTGTTATTTTGGACTGTTCTTTTTAACTGATGTATAAAATATTTCATTTATGTTGTCAGTTACAACTGTTTATTTATATATTCTCACAAGTTCTATTCAGTGTTGCTAAACTGGACATTGGAAACTGCTAATTCTGCTTCGAACATTTTGCATGGTCCCTTATGAGCAATTTCTGCATTCAGCATGAAGCTCTGTAGGAAGGAAGGCTTTGCAGAGGATTGTATATGTAGACAAAATTCATGATCCTGTGAATTTTAATTATATCATCTTAATCCCAAAGTGAGAATGCCTATTCCCTTCTAGTTCTCATACAACTCTCTATCAGTTCTAGACTCTTATCTGATCCGGCAATTTTAGCTATACAAGTAGACAAGTATTCTTTCATTCCTTCCTAGACAAATATTGGTTTATTGGAAGACATTATTACACCATTTCTAATTGAATCCTTCAGAGACAGTCACAAATACATGGCCTGTGAGGGTCTTGTATGAGTCAGCTTCCTCACAAGCAAAAACAATGCAATGGGCCATGAGTTTGTTAATTCCACTTAGACAACAAAAACCCTTCCATTGCCTCCTGAAATCCAACTGTATCCAATACCCTTTTTGGGTCTATCCTAAAAGAGGGATTTCCGTAGTACGTAGCCAGAAATCCAACTAAGCATATAATAGCCCACCTAGGGCAACTGAAGGACTGGAGGCATCCCCACCTGTGAAACTTCAATCAATATGTGAAATCAAATTGAGCATATTGTATCATGTCTCAGGCTTGTTACCAACTAGAATAAACCCATAATTGTGATTTTATTATACAAAATATAAAACTGGGCGTAGGGGTGAGAAAAATAAAATGCAGCCAATATTTAAGATAATATAAATTGGTAAGTTACAACTGATTTATAGCTTTCCACTTTTTTGAATGTTGATTCTTACAGAAAGCATTCAGCTCTTACCTTGCTTAACCGAAAGTAGTCTGCAGTCAGCCTTTCCTGAATTTCATCCCTGGGTGTCCCTGCAGCCTCTCCAGAGTTCCCAGAGTTCCTTCCAGGCCCACTACCACTGCTACTATTACTGCAGTTTCCACTAGGGGATGAAGTTAAACCATCTAAAACTTTGTGAAAACTAAATTTCTTCATTTTGTAGAAAAAGTCTCAAGATTAATTTCACTTATGAGAACTCCTTGGGTTTGATAATTTCACATTCAGCAAAGACTGTTTCCTCTCACAAAGAATCTCTCAAATGTTCCAATGATATAGCAGTATGGCATTTTCTGCTAACTCAAATGAAATACATAACATTTTAATTTTGTTTTAAAAAGAAGGCATGTTAAGAAGGGATATTCTAAAATGACATTAGGGAAAGAAAAAACTGAATTAATTAAAAGGGATTAATTATGGCTCCTTCTTAAAAAATTAAGATTTATAAAACTAGTAATCCAGATTTAAGTAGAACACACTTTCTTGCTGGAAATATATATTTATTTTTAAGTAATTGAGTCCTGCAAGCCGTCTTTGGTCAATTACTTTATTATAATCTTAAATATGATTCTTCTGAAGAATTGGTTGCTACTGTTCATTTGCTTGCTTTCTAAAATCCCCGCTTCTACCCTAGATAGTCCATGTTTTGGAACATTTGTAGACTCTTCTTTATCTTTCTTGATAACCTTTATATTTAGAGTCTTTAGAGTGAGTATTTAACTATTCTTCAGTATTCAGTTAACCTCCATCTTTATAAATAAATGACATTCTCTTGCAATCTGAGATATTTTCTCCTGCTTCACAACTACACTCTTCCCTCACAATACCAGCCTCCCACTCTGATTGCAATGTTGCTATACTGTTCAGCTCCAGAAGAAAACCACAGTTTATTAATTGTGATGTACCCACTCATATTCTAATTAAATCAAAACAAAACCAAATAAGGATTATTTTGTTAGCAAGTAAGTTGTGGATACACAGTTACCCTCTCTGCAAAGAGGCCTTAAAAAGTAAGGTTCCCAATTAGGTTTTGATGAAATCAGCTATGGGGTTGATCCACAACATCCAAACCAATGAAAAGTGGAGGAACACGAATTGCGCCTGGACATAAATTGCATCCCAGCAGGATGGTCACAATTAGTAGATGTAAAAGAGGGTGTAGGATCACAAGTTCATGATTTGCGGGCACGCATCGTCCGCAAATTGAGGGAGGATTGCGCAATCCTCCGGTCGCTTAGCTGTGAGTGGTGCCGCAGTTCCCCGACCGATCCGTCCAAGCAGCTCTCCAAGGTCCTGAAACCACAGGCGAAGGCGGCGGCGGCAGTGACTCCTCCTCCAGACTCACCCGGCTCGCGCGCCAAAACTAGGGAGGATTGTTTCACTGAGGGAAAGGCTGGTGAACGACGAGCTCACTGTTAGATAATCCGCTTGCAATTTTGAAAAGAAGCGGAGTTGAAAGAAACCAGAACGAAGCAAAAGAATCGTGGAAAGAAAGAACTTCTCAACTCAGAAGATGTTGTGATAGACCGAAGGAGGTGAGATTAGAGGAAAACTAAAACATAACTCAGAGATTCCGATTTTGATTCCGCTTAAACAGAAGTCTCCGAAGGTTGGCCAGTAAAGAATGGCAAAAGGAGCAAAATGCTGCAGCTCGGATCCGGAACCTTCTTGCCGCTTCCTCCTTCACAGCGCTGGGGAAAAAATGGCTGAAAGAGGAAACGCCGGCGATTATCGGAGAGAGGGGAGTGAGTGGGAACAGCTAGAGCGCGTGCGCGCGCAACCGTATATAGCCTCATCGGGTGGTACCTGGTGCCATGTCATTGTCCTTTTTGATTGACCAGAGGTGAGCTAGAGGGGGCGCTGCTGTCTTCCACCCTGCTAGCTTCTCTGATTCCATTCTAAAGGCGGGGCTGAGAAAAACATTGAACTACTTAAAAGGATCCGATGCTCTTAACACTCAAGACTGCAGTTTGGAGTCGTGAAGTACTTCAGAGGTAACAACATTCATCGAACTCTGAAATTTATCGTAAGCATCAATTGATAAATTCCATGGGGAATGGGACTAAAACCCAGAGGAGTTTGCTTCTGAAACCTCTGAAATTGCTGGGAGGAAAGCCAATAGGGGCTGAACTCAGCTGCCGAGAGACTTTGCCTTTTAAAATAGCATTGATTTATAAGTATTGTTAGATTAGCACTATCAAGAGATTATAGCAAAACTAAAATTTAGTCTATAACTTTAATGCTAATTAACTCTAGGAACTAAAAACATAGCAAGTAGCGCTGTTCACAGCAAACTACCAACACATCCACAGTGACATTAGCACATACCATTCTTAAAAGGTTACCTTCTGTCTGATGCAAGAAGTGATGGTATTTATATGGTGATATAATATGTTACCTCCCTTCCACAAATATTCATGATAGCAAGGCTTTAAAAATGTTATCTCCAGTTCAGGAGAGATCCTGCATTATGTTCCAGCTATTTTGGCAATGGTGGTATAATTGTTTTTATTGTACTTCATCCCCCCACCCCCCCACCCCCGCCGCCACTTTCCTTGGAGTGGTAATGTGTTTATTAAATAACTCTTTTTCTCAGTGAATCTTAAAGAGTTATAAAATCACCATAATCTCAAATACAGAATGGAAGCTGAACCTAGATGAAAACTGATTCAAGTGACTCAAATGGAAGAGAATCTGCAAATAAATAAATAAATAAATAAACTATTCACAAGTTGGTGTATATTTTTATCTTCACTTAAATTTGGCGAATAGTGCTGTAAAGAAGCCACTAAAAGATGAAGGAAAAAGTTGCGGAGGATGAGAAAAGCAATAGATAGAAAGAAATAAGTGGAGAGGTTATTTGCCAATTCCTTTGCCTCATCATGCATCACACTAGCCAACAAAGGTGTGTATAATATACACAGGCTGAGATCACAATATGCCATAATAACTAGGCCAATATGCAGTTTGTTTGGCTTGGGCTTTATACATATATACATTCTCAATCTTGAGAATGAATATAATAAAACCAGGCCAAATATTTACGAATAATTAAGGTAGCAAAAGTAATCATACTGAAAATAGTGATAATAGCAATTTGGCTATATATTATCACGAATGTTTGTTCTTTCTCATCTTTTTTCTCAGTGACAATTTTTTGTGTGTGAAGATATCAAAGTGATATTGTTTGTGAGAAGATATAATACAGCTTGAGTGTAAATACTGTATAGTTTTTTTCTAGTTCTAGCTACAACAAATTTGTGGCCAGCGCTCTCAAGTCTTTCCCTGCTCTCCTGCCCCAAACAATAAGTGTATAAATTTGTGCTGTTTTAACTACCTAAGGATAACCTAATATTGTAGTATATTCTGAAACAAAATGTTCCCTTATTTTTGACTGGGACTCTTAGCCAGCCTCAAATTTATTTGCCTTACATGATTAATAGCCAACAATGCAAGCTGCTGAAAGCAATTCCATTTTTTTCCCTTGCAGCCTTCAAACATGCAATAGCTGTTAAATTATATTAAAAGGTTACAGCTGAATTCACTTGTACAAATTCGTAATGTGACTTCTTTGGATTTGCCTTAGCAGAATCTGTAAATTTTGCTGTACGAGATTGCCCTTGAAGGGGCAGCAACTTCAGTTGGTACAAAATGCAGCAATGCAAGCAGTTATGTGTTTCTGGTAGAACACATTACATTTGTTTCACAGGCTGCATTGGTTACTGGTGTGTTTCTAGGTTCATTTCAAGGTGCTGGTGTTGCCCTTTAAACCCCTACAAGGCATGGGATAGGATTGAGGGACTGTCAGTGATTTAATCTGCAAAGTGGGCTAGGTTATAGGTTGTTTTCTAGGAACTTGCATTGTTTGGGCCCTAGGTAATGGGCCTTTTCTATTGTGAGGTCCATGTGGTTGAATCTTCTTCCCCCCTGAGGTGGCTTTATCACTTCCAAACTTCTGGTCTCAAGACTTGGTGATGTCAGTAGGCCTTGGGAACCCCAAGGGCCAGTGAATTAATGAGGTGGCTCCACTACTATTAACATCACTTCATCTGTTATTGGTTTTAGCTCTGTTCTTAGTTTATTTTAAAAAATAATGGTATTTGATATTGCTTGAGCTTTGTTGTATGCCACACAGGGTCACTTGCTTTTAGAAATTGAGTCCACATTCACCATTTTATTCTGATGCTACATAGAGAGTTACTGTACTTCAGTCTTTGTTTAAGGCAGCCTTTTCCAACATGGAGCTCACCCTACAATGGTATAAGGTGAACAGCCCCCAATATATAGTGAACAGCCCCCAATATATGTGTGAATATAAGAAAAGAAAGAGGAGGAGCTGAGCAGATCTAGTCATCTTAATGTCTGGGTCCAAAGGGTAAAAGTATGGAAAATACCTCAACCGTCCGTTAAAATCATTTTCACTGCATCAGCTCAGAATAAACACTTCTACAATCAAGTAGACTGTTTATCCAATATGGCCAGGAATTATACTAATTAAATCCTAAAAAAATAATTATGTAACTCAGAAGAAAAGGAAAGAAGCTCCAGGTTGGTGAATGGGAGTATTCCAGGATTTTAAGGTAAATCCAATGCACCTTGTTTTCTAGACTGTATTGCAGAAGAGGGTTGATTTTTTTTACTATTTTCTCCAAAGCTGACTCTTCAATAGCTTAGCTTTGTTAACATTTTCTCTTTGAATCTAATCCTGTTTCTCTAAGCCCAACACTCATCTATGTTTTTCTTCACTGTTAAATATTTTGTAATAATTATTTTAAGCAATTTTGACTCCATATTGTCAGGTAACATGCTTCAGATGGCATCAGTTTCTGCAAACTGAGTGTATATTGCTGGATTTGTAGAGTTTGTGCTCGTTTCACCCCATCCTTTTTGTTAAAAAAAGGGGAAAGATGCATTCCCTTTTTTATTCTTCTTTTTATAGTTGGGGATGAGGAAGAAAAAAAGATTGCAACAAATACCAGGGAAAGAGACCACTGTGGGCTTGGATGAGACTCAGTAGCCCCTTCTATGATTCTAGTAATAATATCCAACTTTTTATTACTAAAACAATAGTTTTGTTTTCTAAAAGGCAGACAGTGGCATTTTTAAAAATTAGAAATAGGGTCTTATATGAAATATATTTTTAAATAGGGTCCAAGACATGGCAGAGAAAAGGTACAAAAGAACATAGAAAAGTCTCAGCCCATATAGTATAGTCACACTGTCATTATGTTAGCAGTTGTTGCAATATTCCATTTTTCTATAAAATTAGGAATTTCTTAAGTTCCAAAAAGGTTTTAGTCCCATGCTAAGCTTCAAATTCAAAATTCAAAAAGTAATTCAGGCCATGTGGGATGCACATGAAATACATTTCATCTTCTTCTAAGATCATGTTGCAGCTGTGATAGGAAGCCACACAGTCCTGTGGAAAAACACTAGGCAGAGAGGAGCTAAGTGAGTATCGCTGTATGATCCAATGTGTCTTTTTTTGCAATTGAATCTAAAATGCTGCATTTACAGAGAATATAGAATAGCAGAGTTGGAAGGAACCTTGGAGGTCTTCCAGTCCAACCCCCTGCTCAAGCAGGAGATTCTATACTATTCTGGACAAATGTTTGTCCTCTCTCTTCTTTAAAACCTCCAGCATCCACCACATCCAGAGGCAAGCCTTTGTGTCTATGAATACTTTTTGTCTACATGCTCAGTATTAAATATACTATATATATAAAAAATTACACTTCAGGTTTGTTACTATCTGTATCATAATGATTTAATTCTGATGCAGTGACATTTAGTGGTGAGCAACCTTCCCCTTGAATTGTGTATTTCTTTCTTCCATTTGAAAGAGGGACCAACCAAGTTGGAAGACTGCTTTTTAACTGTCAATACAATACATCATGGTCAAATTCTCCAGAAGATCTGCATTCCCAATGGTATTTGAATGCAAGACGTACTTTTGATCTACTCATCCATACAGCCTTAATATGAAATACAAATACACAATAGGACAAGGACATTGTGATGGACAGACAAGCATTTTGTGGGAACAACTGTATATAGTTCAGTAATTCTTCAAATAATATTAAAGTAAAATAAAACCAGCTGTTCAAAATGCTTATTTGTAATCTAAAAACAATAGTCCTTAATGGAAGCATCACATTATTTTATTTCTATTTTAAAGTGGAACAAAATTTGACTATTGAAGTATCTGAAAGTTATAAAAGGCAACACACATGGTCACTTGCTTTTCAATCTGCAAGTCTGTTAACCTGTACAATTTTGATATATAAAAATGGAATATGCAATAAATGCTGGTGCTTTGAAATACAATTATTTTATCTGTAGTCTATCACTATTCCAAAGAAATGCACAATGATTTTTTTAAAAAACCATGTGTTTTAGAAAGTTAAATGTCACAAAATTGAATTTATGAAGGTACCACTGAAATATTAAAATAGACTGTCATGCTCTGTAGTGGCATCTAAAGTCTGCATAATTTTTTAAAGTACTAAAGCTGTTTAGATTTCTATTAAAACAATATATTGCTTTCCCACCATTTACTTGGATGGTAGTTCCTATCATAGTCATGACACATATATTTTACTGGACAGAATCCAGGTTTTATCAAAGGCAACATTTTGCTTTCCTCATTATTCTTGTTTGTTAAGAGGCAACTTTTTTTGTTTTTGCCTTTTTCCTCATGGATTATGTAACATGTAAATACATACAGTCCACATTTTGGGATGAATCTTTCTGAAAACTAAGTGAGGCTTCATTGAAACAAAATAAACCATCCAAAAATGGGATGAATAACACCACTTCTGGAAAAGGTAAGAAAATTAGATCCAAGTTATATTTTAACAAAGTCACCTCCTTGGAAATTTTAGCACTGCAGACAAAATTACTAAATGAATTTTTTTTAAATCTACTAAGTTAGCAAAGAAGAGTCACACACTGATATTATTTTTTAAAAATCAGATAAATTTGAAAAGATTGCAGTGGCTGGATTGTGTTTTTTTGTTTGTCCTTTAACAATAACTATCTTCAGCATGCCTTCTGCAGAAAAAAATGTACACTATAGTCCCCAATACTCACTGATTTAACATGATTGTATTTATACTCTCTTCGGCCACAGGTTCTCTTTCTCCCCACCCTCGCCAGAGATATATGGCAGGCAAGCATTTAGCTTGTCAACCCATTGGAAATAAGGAGCCCATATAGTCACTATGCTTGCAAGGCAGTAAGTTCTTTCAACTATATGATACAAGCACTTATGTTCAGAGTAAAGTAAAGATAGTGCCTTCTATAGTACAATCCTCTTTTTAAGGAAGAAAAATAAGCCATCAAAAGAGCATTCATATTTTCCAGGCAAAAAAAAAAATAAAAATAAAAAATCAAGTATAATGCAATGGAAAACCTGTAGACTAAACACAGTGGTGTGTGCACATGTGCAAATATGGGAGAAATATCTGGATTGACTGCAGGTTTCTCACACCTTGTCGCATTTGTAGCAGCTCCCTCCCTACATTCTGATCTTTGACTGCTCTATTTGGTTCTAATTCTTTTGCTTTTTCAGAATTTCTAGTTGAAGATCATCTATCACTGCTATTCCAGCAGCAGAAGTTAATCAAACATATCCTCAAACATACGCTGGCCCATAGCTATATATTGCTCTTTCTCCTCCACAGTCATCTGTGACACAAGCTCTGGCCGCTGGTTTACTTGGCTGTAAGAAAATGGATGCCCTGCCACCATAACAATGGGGTCTTCAGTTACTACTTCAAATTCATCCTCATCATTGTCATCTGGCAGCCCATAGAGCGTTGTGGGAGCAGTGGCTGCACAAGGAAGAGAGTCCTCATCCGATTCACTGGTCTCACTCTCGGAATCACTGGCATTTGTGGCAGATAAAGGAGCAATCCCTCCCATAGCAGCCGTAGAGACAGAGGAGGTTTTCTTTTCATGGATGAGCAGAGCACGCATTACCTCTTCATTATTATCTAGTGCTGCCTGTCCCTCTTCATCTTCATGTAACATGTTTATGTCTTGACCACCTGCAAGAAAGTATTTAAATAATTTAATTATATTCATTTGGACATGACAGTATGCAGATACTTACTTTGCTGCAACAGACAATGTTGCTAGGTACTATGCAATCAAATTTATTGGATAATGATGTATGGCTTGTAGTTGGGACTCAGCATTGTAAAGTAGATTCAGTGTAGAAGTTGAAGATATCTCACATGTTTTATTGTATTGTGAGTTATACAGAGTTTATAGATCAGTGTATATTCTCCCCTTATTAGAGAGATTGCCAGGGAGGGCAGACAATTTTTATGTAGGCTTTCTCCTCCAGGACTCAAACCCAGCTATCACACGTGCAGTGGCAAAATTCTGTGTGGTTGCAATGTCCACAAGAAAAAAATTGGTTACAGAATTATAGCTGTCAACTTGTGCCAATTTTTTGGAGGTATCTCTAACAATTTTGGAAAATTATATTTACTCACATACGTATCGGCTCTCCTCTCACATAAACTAGGGAGTGAACCTAACTGTTTGAGGACATGTATTTTCTTAACAGGGATGTTATTATCCACTATTAATGTTAGTACTATTTTTTAGTATATTGTAAACAGTGATGTCTATTGCTGGTTTATGATCATAATAAAGTTACATTCTAGATTCAGTGTGCATCTAATTAGTCATATTAAGATGTTTTATACCTTGACAAAGTCCAAAAAGTAACTTTTTATGCTCCCCTACAACCATCAATGTTACAGTCCCTTTTAGGTTCTAACTTTAAGTGTGTATTTTTAATTTATCTAGCTTTTATATCTTCAAGCTTTTTATAATTCATTTTAGATTTTCACTTTTTAGATCCCTTATGTTTCTTTTTGGTGATATTATTTCACACTCTTATACTGGACTATGATTTTAATAAAGATTGGATTGGATTTTAAAAAATGCCTAAAATTTAAAACATCAATAAGGGAATAAATCAAATTTATATATATATATATATATATATATATATATATATATATATATATATATTTATATATTTATATATTTATATTTATATATATATAGCAATTTACTATAAAGCACTGAATATAGCAAAACTATAACAAAATAGCAAAAACAGGAGTAATAGAAAAAATATTAATTATACAATCCTTTAAATTTAAGTTCTACTAATTATGGAACCACGAGTTTATGTGAATATAAATGTATATAAGCAAAATTATATATTGGTTAATGACAAACAGAATGCAACAGGAATCAGAAAATTAAGGACTGGCTTTGCTGCAATATACATTTTTTCTGAAATTATTGCAAAGTTACTTTAAAAAGATAAAAACAGTAGATTCTAAAAATATAAAAACTTTTCCTCAAGAAAAAGGCCTGTTTTATCCATGTAAGTTATTTATTGACTTTTGCATACTGTGATTATATAACAGAAGAAAGAAGTACTAATGTAGTGACTAGGGCGGAAATTTGTAAAAATTCAAGTGCCTCATTTACACAAACAGAAAAAATCACTACAAAACTAAAAAAGCTGACATTACAAGAGAAAAAACAGAAGCTGTAAATTGTAATAGGGGCAAATACCATATCACAAGAATTTACATTGCAGCAAAATAAAAAAATGTTAACACATAATGTGTCATGGATTCTTTTTAGTATACCCAAGTCAATGGACTCCAAAACACAAGAGAGTCATCACAACCATACAGGTCTCTAGGCAACACACATACAAACACTGAAAGGCTAGTATTCATTACTCACTACTCCACACTTTCCTATTTCTACCAAACTTCCTCCTCCTGCTCTTACAACTACTACTTCTTATGAGTCCTATTGCTGGAGAACAGTATCTCTTATCTACTTTAGTCTTCCTCATGAACACACAAACCTTCTTCCCTATCTTCCAAACACCACCACCCTCAGCTACCTCTCTGCTCAGCTTTTATAGCCAGCAATTACTACGTTCACTAGGAAAGGGCCTTAAAGAGACATGGCAACAGCAGCAAAAGTGCTGGCCATTTTGTAGGCAGTGTCCTGGTGGCGCAGCAGACTAAAGCACTGTTATTAACACCAGCTGCCTGCAATTACTGCAAGTTCAAATCTCACCAGGCTCAAGGTTGACTCAGCCTTCCATCCTTTCTAAGGTAGGTAAAGTGAGGACCTGGATTGTGGGGGCAATAAACTGACTTTGTATAAATATACAAAAGTATGAAGGCTATTGGTTAACGCATTGTAAGCTGCCCTGAGTCTCTGGAGAAGGGCAGCATATAAATCAAATTTTTTTAAAAAAGTGTCCTCTCATGTACCAATCACCGTGAGAGGGTGGTTGGATCGTATCCCCCTTGAACTGTATCGACTTGGCAGGAGACTTTGCCCACTGTTGTGAGGGGACAGTGGACTTTGGACCTTGGATTTTAGATGCTCCCATTTTGTTTATTTGCTCTCCCCTGGACCTTTATTTCTTCATCTGGACCTTTGGGACATGGTCACTCATCCTCTTGTAGCAAAATGTACTCGGCAGCTGAGCTTCTTGTTTTGCGAGATTCCCCCCTCTCGCAGGATTGGCCCTCCACTCTATCGAGGGCCTACCTTGATGACGGGTTTTGGAACCCCGAGAGGTGGCACGCAGGGAAGAGGGGGCTGAGGGGTTTTTTAAAATTGTCATTAGCTAATCTTTTAAGGGGTTTTGGGGGGGAGGGTTGTTTGGCGAGGGAGAGGGAGGGAGGGGGGAGCCAGGCCCAGCACAGGGTCGTGTGAGGGGAGGTGCGGAGCGGGGAGTGGAGGGGGTTAGTGTTGGTATGGAGGAGGGCGATTCCATCAGGACTGTCGGTGGGAGGGGCTGATATGGTGGGAGCAGGGGGCCATATCGTGTTGTGGGGGCACGTGCCCGCTGTCTTCAAGCGGTGACATGCTCCGGCCCCCAATGCTCACCTCGTTCTCTGGGTTGTCCAGAGTCTCAGAGCCTCAGTCTTAGGCTGATGCTGTGCAACGCCAGGTCCGTGGTCAACAAAGCCCCCCTCATTTGTGAGCTGATTCAGGAAGGGGGAGCGGACCTGGCGGGTATTAGAGAGACCTGGTTGGGCCAGGAGGGGGGGTCCCCTTCGTTGAGATGTGCCCACCGGGTTTCCGCGCATTTCATCAGCCGAGGGCCCAGGGTAGGGGTGGGGGAGTGGCAAGTTATTGTAAAGGAAGGTCTCGATCCTAGGGAGGCCACTGTACCTCAGATAGCCGGATGTGAGTCTCTCCTTGTGAAGTGGGGCCATGGGATGCAGGTGGGCTTGCTGATTGCGTACCTGGCTCCCTGCTGCGTGGCAGCAGCCCTGCCCGAGCTCCTCAACGTCATAGCCGGGGTGGCAGTTGAGACCCCCAGGCTTTTGGTCATGGGGGATTTCAACCTACCGTCCATCGGTGAAACGTTGGAGGTGGCTCGGGAGTTCATGGCTTCCATGACAGCCATGGACCTGACCCAGTTAATTCATGGCCCTACTCATATAGGAGGACACACTCTGGACTTGGTTTTTGTCTCTGGTCAGTGGTTGAATGGCCTAGATACAGGGGATATAGTCATTGAACCCTTGTCATGGTCAAACCATTCTCTCCTTAGACTTGACTTCCTGACCGCTACACCCTTCCGCAGGGAGGCAGAACCAACAAGGTGGTTCCGCCCCAGGCGCCTGATGGATCCTGATAGGTTCCAAATGGAGCTGGGCCATTCCCTGAGACTCTAGCTCACGACTCGTCGGAAGATCTGGTGGCTGCTTGGGATAGGGCGGCCGCTGGTGCTTTAGATCGGGTCGTGCCTTTGCAGCCTCTGACCCAGCACCGAATCGGCCCAGCTCCTTGGTTCTCTGAGGAGCTGAGGGAGATGAAGCGCCGGAAAAGACGCCTAGAGAGTAGCTGGAGAGCTAATCGTTCTGGATCTGACCGAGCACTAGTGAGATCTTATATCAAGACCTACTTAGTGGCGATAAAACCGGCAAAGTGTTATTACTTTTCTGCTGTTATCGCATCGGCAGATAATCGCCCAGCCACCCTGTTTAGGGTGACCCACTCCCTTCTCCATCTGGGAGCGCGGGAAGACCCCTTGCAAGGGCGTGCTGAGGATTTTGCGTGTTATCTGCACAATAAAATCGCTCAAATTCGGGACGGCTTGGACTCTGACTAGGTGGATTCAGGTGAGGTGTCTGAGCCGGGTCTTCAGACTGTTATCTGGGAGGAGTTTAATCCTGTGACTCCCGAGAACGTGGACAGGATGCTGGGAAGGTTGAACGCAACCACATGTTTATTGGACCCGTGTCCCTCCTGGCTGGTGCTGGCTACCCGGGAGGTTACATGAGGCTGGCTCCAGAGGATTATAAACGCTTCTTTGAGTGAGGGCTTCTTACCTCCCACCTTGAAAGAGGCGGTGGTGAGGCCCCTCTTCAAGAAGCCTTCTCTGGATCCGGCTGTTTTGGCAAATTATCGTCCTGTCTCCAACCTTCGCTTTGTGGCGAAGGTTGTCGAGAGTGTGGTGGCGCGACTGTCTATCTGGATCCGTTCCAGTCCGGCTTCAGGCCTGGGTACAGCACGGAGACGGCATTGGTCGCGTTGGTCGATGATCTCTGGAGGGCCCGGGACAGGGGTTGTTCCTCTGTCCTGGTCCTATTAGATTTCTCAGCGGCTTTTGATACCGTTGACCATGGTATCATGCTGCGCCGGCTGGAGGGATTGGGAGTGGGAGGCACCATTCTATGGTGGTTCTCCTCTTATCTCTCCGACCGGTCGCAGTCCATGTTGGCTGGGGGGCAGAGGCTGACCTCGAGGCACCTTGTTTGTGGGGTGCTGCAAGGGTCAGTCCTCTCGCCTCTCCTGTTCAACATTTATGTGAAGCCGCTGGGTGAGATCATCCGTGAATTTGGGGTGCGGTGCCATCTGTACACTGATGATACTCAGCTGTATATCTCCACCCCAAAATCTTGGGGTGGAGAAAAGCAAAGCAAAATCTTGCTTTTTTATTATTGTTCTAATTGTTAACTGTTTTGTCATTAATACAGTAGTTAAAGGACAAGTTAATAATCTGAAAATAGAATTAGTAGTTTAAAATTTGAGGGGGGGCTGTTTCGCAAGGCATGGGAAACTAATTTCCTTGTAATATATTTATCAGTATTCAACTAGGGAGGAATAATGTGTGTATATGTGTTAGTGTTTTTAATGCACTTTTAAAATGTTGTGGTTTTTTGTTTTAGTTTAATTTTTTGGTTTAAAAATTTTGGAGGGTTGTATTTTAAACTTTTTAATAAAATAAAATATTTGAGAAAAAAAAGGAAGTCAGTGATGAAATTTTGCTGTCCCACCTGCTGCATAATATTGAAGTGGTAAAGTTGCACTGTCAGATACCACCTGGTTAACTGGGAATTTGTATCCTTCAGCAGCTGCAGTCAGGTGAGTGGTTGGTAGTCAATTATCACAGTGAATTCCCAATGCCAGAGTTATACACACAGAACAGCGACTGCCTCCTTCATTGCATAGAATTTTTTTTTTGATGGTGCTACATTTTTGTTTCCCTGGAGAAGATTCTTTGACAAGTATAGCACAGTGTGGTCCATCCCTTAAAGGAGTATTAAGCATATGTTAGATGTATCTATTTGTATAACATATGGTTGGGACAAATCCAGTCCTTTTAGTACTGGCTTCTTACATAAAGCATCTTTTATGTTCTCCAATGCTTCCTGGCATTCTGTAGACCACTGTACTTTGGGGAGCTCTGTTTTTCTCATTAGGTGTGTTACGAGATTGAGCTATAGTAGAGAAATGAGGGATAAACCTTTGGTAATAACCCACCAAACCCAGGAAGAGTGAATATCTTTTCTTTGTTTGGAGACTTCCACCTGTTTCAAGATTTCTACCTTTCCCTGTTCAGGCTTTATCTCTTCCTTACCAACCATGAACCCCAAGTATCAGGTTTCCTGGATAGCACTTTTTTGGGTTTATGGTTAAGCCAGTTTTTCCTATACAATCCATTGTTAAGCTTAGGTGTTGAAGGTGTTCTTCCCAGGTCTTGCCCTCTCCATGATCCAGATGGCACTTCCTACGTACCCTCCCTGACCAGCATGGTGCCACTTATGCACTCCCTTCCTTCCTTGTGCACCTTCCCAAACTGTGCATCATCTCTTGCACACCATCCTTGACACTCCCTCACACCCTCTTGCTCCATCCCTCATCCAGCAGTAACCACTTAAATGCCTGCGAGCCTGGGACTTGCTATTTCCTGATGGTTTCCGCACTGACTTTGGTAATAACCGAAGTCAAGCAGGAAGCTACTTCACCTAATGATGATGGGATTCAGTTAACGATGGCAACTGGGACTGCATGAATTATTCTCACTAAGTGATGTGGTCATGCTTTATAACCACATTGCTTAGTGATGGCAATTCCAAACTCAATTGCCATCATAAATTGAGTACCTCTCATAATGTACATGCTTCTCTATTTACATCCTTTTGGATTTCATAATGTTTTTCTTCTTATAGCTTTCTTACCTTCAGTGACCTCATTAGGATCATAAGCACCTTGCACTGTGCTTTCCCGCAGCCAAACTGGTCTCTCTCTGGGTAGCTTCCCTTCATTTGCTGGCTGATGTGTATCTTCTTGATCCTCCATGTTAATAATTACATTCTGAGTGTACATGTCCCCATAAGAAGGCCCTTTTGTTGTCCAGGCTTCTCTGTGCTGCCCACTTGGTAAACTACTGTTTCCCAATGCACCAGCAGCTCGTTCTTTGCTGCACACAATCATAAACAGATATGTTTGGATTAGAGAAACATTGTACATTATTTTAATAAAATTCTTATAACAGTACAATTTAAAAGCTAATACATACAGTTTACTCAATATTGTAAAAGGTCATTAAGACTTCTCAACAGGATCATCAATGATACTCATTTTTAAAGGATTTAAAAAGCACTACACACTTATTACAGCTGGATTACAGAAATGCCATTAATTCTAGAGGAATGTTAGAAGCAATGGAAATATTGTAAACTGCCCTGAGTCTCCGGAGAAGGGTGGCATATAAATCAAATCAATGTATGTATGTATGTATGTGTGTGTGTGTGTATATATGTATATGTATATGTATATGTATATGTATATGTATATGTATATGTATATGTATATGTATATGTATATATATATAAACAAACTTCGGAGATATTGCAGCCTTACCATTTTTGTCCATAAGCTTACTTTTGAGTTTACGTATTTTTTATTTATCACATCTCCCTAACAGAGGAATTCTGGGCATTGTACAAATAAAGACACAGCTTCAGACAAACACGTGACTATAGCTATCTCCAATGTTTCTTTTCTAAAAACGCTTCTGACAGCCACCTATGCACTCCTGGAAAGGTAGTCCTCACTTAATGACGATAACTGGAATTGGAAGTTCCATCACTAAGGGACATGTCTGTAAAGTGTAAAATCATATGACCGAGCCACTTAGCAACACAGTTCTAGCACTTCTAGTTTCCATTGCTAAACAAACCCCATAGCATTGCTAAACACAATTATCATGTGGTCACCATTTGTAACACTCCTGTTGGCTTTCCCAGTTTTTGCCTGTTGAAACCATCAGTGAAGGTTGCAAATGGCAATCATGTGACCATGGAGATGCTGCAACCGTCCTAAGTATGAGGACTTGTTCAGCACCATTGTAAGTTCAAACAATTGCTGAATAAGTGGTCGTTAAGTGAGAACCACCATCAATGCTGGTGCTCTGCAACATGACAGCTTCCCATTTATTTTTTCACTTAACATAATCTAAAAGATATTAGTCAGGTAGAATACAGAGTGGAATAGGCATCCTGACTGGTACTACAGGCAACAAGTTGCCTATTTCTGCAAACTGAATTTTATCAAATGTGCAGATGATCTAAAATTAAGACTGGATAGCCATTACCAATTAAAATGGAATCAGTACAGTAGAATATTTGAGTTCAAAGGAGCCTGTAGGTTACTGAATCCAATCCCTGCTTACTGTCAATCAGGTAACAACTGTATTAACATCGTAAAATGTTATATATTATGTGACTTATTTACTAGTACATTACTGCATTTATTTGCTTTACTAAGTTGCTGTTCTTTTACATTTTTCTGGTCATTGATAACGTAAATATTATTGATTGATTGAACTCCTGCTTACTGCAGAATACCTATTTAAAAAGCTTAACAGATTATTTTGCAGCGAAGAGCCTATGAACTCTCAGTAATTCAGTCTGTTAATCTGCTCTTACAGTTGTACGTTAATATTAAAATATCCCTGATGTATTATTGCTTAACATTGCTTAGTAATCGAATCTATGCATTCGGATGCAAGCACTACTATAATTAGTGGAACTGAATCTCAGGTACATATGGATAGGATTTCAGATATGCAATGAAAATGTTTCAGTCTTGAAGATACTAAGAACTCTTTTTTAAAAAGCCCTCAAAACTCTTTTAATTTCACAAGATATTAACTTTTTCTCTATGTTGAGATTTGTATTAAAGAACAATATCATTGTACATTGTAAAGAACAATATCAAAGTACATTGTACATTGTACTTTAAGTTCAAATCACAATAAAATGAACCACAGAGGAGAAACAACATGAAATACTGTTTTTATATATACTTTATATAAAGTCTAAAGGTATAATTCCATGCATTCTAACTAAAAGTCCAGCTCAGTTAAATATGGTTTTTTTCTGTGAGTGCATATGATTACACCCAATTTATTAAAATTTGTCAGATATTTATGCTGGCAAAAGTGTTTAATATCATACTGGAATTATACAGCCATCATCTGTAGACATCTAGCTAAATCATAAAGGTCCATATCCAATGACATATATTTTTAGAAACAGAATTTGAGAAGTCTGTCAACCGTTGACTACCAAATTCAGACAAATTAATACTCTGGCCCACCTCTGCTTCAATGCAAGAATCTCCATAGGCTCAGGCTCAAGTAATTCATAAGCTAAATTAACATCCTCAGTCTCACGAAGCAATGCATAAATAGGTTCTATTTGTTCATTAAATCGTGCTACAAGAGTTCTTGCATCCTTTTTAGGCATTGCAGATTCATCTTCTTCCACTTCAGTCTCACAAAATGTGCAGCGAAATATTCCTATACAGAAAATAAATCAGTAAAAATTAGGAAATATAAAATGCTAATTAACTGTTAAATTATTTGATGGGTTGTGCAAAGTAAAACTATCATGGAAAAGATGCATTTTATTTAGCGATAAATTAAAACAGAGAGAAGGCAAAAGTATTTTACCTACTATTTAGGTAGTGGTAAATTTACTTAACTGATGACCCCACCCATTTACAGTTTTAAAAGAAGACAGGACAAATTCATGGAGAATCAGTCAGTGAGTGGCTAACTGACTTGAAAACTGTTTTATCTTCTGAATCAGAAGCAACCTTCCTTCAATAGCAGCTGCCACTGCTCTCCTGGCTAGGCTCCCGAGCTTCCTGTCAGCAGTTTGTTGGCCAAAGGGCCACAAAATACTGGAAAAAATAGGTAGTTAATCTAAGTCAGCAGGGCTATTGTTTTCTCCTTTATGCCAGGCCTCCAAGTTCAGGAATGTGTACACATGGGAGAGAAAAAAATGTATAGAAGTCTGATGTGAACGTGACAGAGAATGAAGTGCAAAGGATATGGTAGAGAAGAGGATATCAGCTCTGATTATGGTGTTAGTCCAGTTCTCATCTGCTATCAGGCAGTCCTCAACATGTTCTGACATATGGCCTTGTGGCAAGAAAGCTTTTACAGATTAAAAAAAATGCAATTTTGCAGGATCCCAGAAGCATACTATTTCTGCCCTCTGATATATCATTCCTACAAAGGTCCATTTGGCGCTACTCTACTTTAAAAACACAAGGGATAAGGTTCTTTGAGTTCCAGCCAAGCATTTTCATTGGAACGAACCAAAATTAATTTTTATGTAGTTTCCCCATTGCATCATTTAGTTTTTATACCTTTTGCATTCTAATTGTTTGTTTTCCTGAGTTTTTAATATAATCTATTTTGAATCTTTCCAATTTTGCAACTGAATAAGTCTGATAAATAAATAACTTCTCTCTTAAACAATGATACATTTACATATTTGGGCAAGATTGCAACTAAACTAACCTAATGAGGCATTTTCTCCCAGATGCATTTTCTTTGGTGCAGCTCTCAATGTTTACTAAGCCTACGATATGCATTGTGACCATGTCTTGGTTACATGCTTCTGTAATATTTCTCTCTTAATACTTTCCCAATATTTATATTATAAATATACTTCCATTATTTTCATTCCTAGAAAGTCTTAATGTCTTGCTAACTCAATTGTCATAAAAACTGTTGACCTCTGCAACCCTTTTTTAAAAAATAACTTGGAACAACCAAATATATAGGCTTTTTCTATCCCCAAATCAACTCTACCAGATAAGATGGCAAATTATTATTTCAGCCCTTTGAGGAATTCTTGTATCTTACCTGTATTAGGTTCAAACAACTGGTTTGCCTCTAAATCTGTGAAGGTACTGCAACAAATAGGACACCTGAAAGAGGCTCGGTTGGTGGAGTCTCTTTCATCTGTCTCAATTCTTCTTCTCATATGATCCAATTTATACTTCACCACATTAACCAGTAGACGATAATTAATAAAGTAGAAATTGTGCCTGGTGGTCTTCCCATCTGGAGCTGTCTCCACTCTCATCCTGCATTTGATAAATTTGTCACCTTTAAGAGTGTTGAGAATTGCTCGCAGCTGCTTCCGATCAAACTTCAGAAGCTCCAACATGTCTTCCTCTTTTACACATGGGTTCCGAATTAGAATGTCCAGGGCCAAAGCATGTTCAGTACCATAAAAACCACGTACTACATACTTAGCAAGGCGTTTCAGAGAAGCTGGGACCTCTGTGAGAATGTCTGGATCTGTCATAGCTGTTATCTTGCAAAACAAATATTATATTCAAATTCTTGTTTTCTTCCACTTAGCAGTATCAAATCCACTGCCCACTATAATTAACTATAACCATAATAAACAAATAATAAATAATAAATAACAGAAAATTAGAAATGCATAAATAACATTACTTCTAATCTTCTTGCCTTCTTCCCTGTTCTTATACATGCAGAAAAAATATATTGTATTCCTGTCTTCCAGTCTGTACAAGAACTAAAAGTATGTTAAGACTGTATCAATTAATATAGCATATAGCATATAATATAGCACAATGTTTCATTAAGAGGACCAACAGGTGAAAGACTGCATTACCCATGGACTATTACTCTATCAAATGAGAGCTGCAAACCTCCTGATGGCCTCTAGATTGCTTTCTGTAGCCCACATCCGGTAGCTTGAGCCATGGTACTAAGCATCTTTCTTCGAACAAATTGGGAGGAAGAAAAAGATTTTGAAAGATTGAAAGATGTGGGAGTATTTTGCTTCAACCACTTATATACTTCTTTCCAAAGGAAAAGCCACACCTTTTCTTTCGGGTGTGATGAGTGGATGAATGACCAACCAGTAAATTTATTTAGTCAATGAACAATGAAATGGAATAGAATCCATGTTTGTGCTATAGCAGACGCACTTGACTCCCGATGCTGCCAACATAACGGAAATGCACAATGGAGCCAACTGCACAATGGAACCCTTCTCCCTGGCATCCTACATTTCAACCTGCAGAAAACGGGCTATTACGACCGCGTTACATGGAGGAGGATTCAGTCCGAAGCCCAACCCCTCAGTGAAACTAGACAGGAGGGACGACGGCTTCCTTTCACTCCCAATCGCCTCCGCGTTCGGAAACAAACAGATCAAGGCCGTCTCACCCAACGAGTCTTACTGACATGCGAAGCTCCCGGACAAATCTCCCCGTTGTCGCTCACCTCACAAGTTTGCTTCGAGGCGGCTGCAAACGAAAGTCCGGCCGTCGCGAAACGTCACTACCGTGCGACGCACTGTGTTCTACTTCCTACCTCATTAAGAGTGCCTCCCCACCCCCGCAGCTCTTGGGGCCAATTGGAATGAAAAGTGTGTGATCGGCCAATAGAAGACAGGCTTGTACGAATCGATTTCTGATTGGTCTATTTTAGGAAGAATGAAAGTGGAGAGGTGGCCTACGTCGGTGGCTTCTTCTGGTAATTGCCCCTGAAGAGAAAAAAAAATGGCTGCCTTAGAAAGGGTGAAGGTGCTTGTGTTGGGTGATTCAGGTGAGTGGGTGAGGGCGTGAGGAGCGACCGCAGCCGTCCTCTACGAAGAAGAGCCACGCTCTGCCGCTATATATGGCAAGGGGGAGAAATAATATAGCAGGACTCCAAATTGGCTGTTATTTGGAATTCCTTTCCTGCTTAAAATAGTTTCTTCAGAAAATAGAACAAGAAACAGTGTAACAGACAATACAGTTATTTTTTTTCTGATTTCTAGAAAGTGTGGTTATTTAACGCATCCATATTCTACTTCCCGTCTCAACTGGTCTAGTGCAGTCAAGAGTTTTAGATCTATGCTCTGCTGGGTGTGTAAATGAGGCCATAGCAGTCGATAGTGTAAGAGTTTCAAAAATGTTTCTACGATCTCACTTAGTTAACCTGTTTGCTTCTCGAACTAACATACTACAGAGGTGCAATTGCAGAAACACTAGCCCCTCATACAAACATTTTTGCGTATAGCGTGTTTGCAATAACTATTGGTGGGTGTCATCATTCTGCAGTAGGTTAATGGACTAAGATAAAACCCCAGCTCCTCCCCCTGTGCATTTTTTCCCTTCTTTTTCCCTTCCCATCTTTGTCAATTTTAAATCAAGTGTAATGTGATTATATATTGTTTTAAAATTTAAATATTTTATTGGTTGGTAAGCCTCGGAGTCACCTTTAGGCATGATGAGGGACATATAATTTAATTAATAATAGTACTCTTGCATCTCCCCCTCCCCCCCCATTTTTAGGACATAGAACTGTTAAGATATTTCTGGGTGCAATAGAATCTCAGAATTGGAAAGAGCCATTTGTACCACTGAATCTGTCCTCCTGCTCAGTACAAGTATCTAGATTAAAGCATTTCCAATGGATGGCTATTTAGCCTTCGCTTGAACTCATTCAGCAAAATAAAATGTATGATATCCTATTGTAATTTATTTCATATGTCATTCTATGCTTGTGTATTTGATACTTGAGTGAAGTAAAGAACTTTGCATTTGTCTGTATTAAATTTCATTTAGTCTTTTTCTTCCCTATTAAAGCTATCAAGAATATAGAATCCCAGAGTTAGAAGGGATCACAGAAATAATCAGTCCAGCCCCTTACTGCAGGAACTGCTAAAGTATGATTATTATGAACAGAAATAATATATCAAATTTATATGGTGCCCGCCTCCCAGCAACTGGTTTTGAATATTAAGTCAAATCAATCTTAATTACAATGACAAAACAAAAAAAGAGAATAGAGTACAAACACAGACCATATTTTTACTTAGCAGTTTATTTATTTATTTAGCGTACAATGACAGGGAAATCTACACATTAGACACAAAGCAGTCCTGACAGCCAAATTGCTGGTTTATTCTGTTTGACACTTGCCCATCTATCCTTGAAGCACTGCAGGGGGCATACTAGCTTTACATCAATTAACCAATGGCACTCAGGTTACTGGCTCTTCCAGACTCTTCTGCTCTTGCCTCACCTCACCCCGTGTCACGATGCCTCATGTCTGGCCAGGTTCAGTGCTGGCTTCTGCTCTCTGCATACATGAACGCAGCTAGGTTTTTCCCACTGAAATAGTACCCATTTATCTACTTATAATATTGCATGCTTTTCGACTGCTGGATGGGCAGGAGCTAGGGATCAAGGAACGGGAGATCACCCCATCTTATGGAGCCGGGCTTGAACCGTCAAAGTGTAAATAATTTCTGGGCAGCAGTTCCAACATCACCGCATTCTCTTACTGGTGTATTCCACCACAGATCTTTGATTTTGTGATGATTTGTTCAAGGATTAATGACCAAATTTAGATTTATTCAAGATAAACCAAGTTACCTACAGGCTGCCATCAGTTATGACATACTCCTCTAATGCTATTAATAAATATGTCAAACATGGAAGATCAGATTCCAATCATTTGAAGATATAAGACAAACAATCTAGTCTATCATTTTTTGGAAAATCCAACTTGTACAATACTGAATCTAATTTTTGCACTTGTTACATAGAACATAGAATGACAGAATTGGAAAGAACCTTGGAGGTCTTTTAGTCCAACTCCCTGCTCAAGTAGGAGACACTATAACAGCTATCTAGGGTGGTTTATTCCTATTTAATTTCAGTTATATAGCAAAACTTAAATGACAGCAGACATGTTTGTTAGTTTTGAAGGTTTTATTATTTTGTTTCAGGTGTGGGGAAATCATCACTTGTTCACCTATTATGTCACAATCAGATGCTAGGAAACCCATCCTGGACTGTGGGCTGCTCTGTTGATGTCCGTGTATGTGGAAACACCTGATAATTTGTGAATATTGTCTTTGAAATAATATATTTTACATACAGAAAATTAGTGACATTTAACTGCAGAAGTAAAGCATAATTGCAACGTAAGAATATCATTCAGTTGATGAGCACTACCCATTATTGATAACTCTAACATGGCCAGAGGTGGAGGTGAGAAGGAAAGCAATATAGAAATATAGAAACAGAAAATGGACAACAGAAAAAGATCTAATGGTTCATCAAGTCTACCCCTTGAGGGGTTTTTTTTGTTTACTTTTTAATTTATTATGTTTAATTATTTTAATTTTTGTTGGATGATGGACATATGTTTATCCCAGGCACGTTTAAACTTAAAATATGATGGCCTAGGGGGTATTTAAATATTCATAGACTTGCAAGTGTTTTCTATAATTGATATTCTGTCTTCTTCTGCATCTTTGCAAAAAAATGCAATAAAAATTAGTAAAAGAGATGTACATGTACTGTATATAAAGTCAGTGGGATAGGAATTGAATAAAAGTAGAAAAATATTGGCCAAAGAGTGGGAAAATTATCTTTCCAGATTTTTGCAAAAATATTATGATTCTGTGTTCCTTATTATAGTTCTTATGGAGAGTACAGTGGTCAGGTAATTTTTGAAAGATGATCTTTTATACTGATTGGCTGCCAAGACATATTTAATCATCTTTATTTCAAAAAAAATTTCTGAATACAAAATTATTCTTAGGGGCAAATAATGAATAACTACTAACCAGGCTTCCTTTTGAAGCATTTTCTGACCAGAAAATAGAAAAGTTCTAAGTTAATTGTTTTGTAGAGTTCTGGAGACAGAAAGAGCAGGAAAAAATGATCATGAAATTGTGTCTGTGGTACAGGTTTTTTTGTAGTGTATTCTTTGCTTATTATACTTTGACACGGTATTTTTAATTTATCTGTAGTATTATCATGCATGCAAAAATTAATTAGATCTATGTGAACTATTTGGGGTGTATTTGAGCAAATTGTAAGTTAACTGGCTTTTAACAGATGTCATAATGGTTGCATCCACCTGAAGATTTAATGCAGCTGCTTTGAGGGCTCTTGTAGATCATCTTCATATGTATATTCATGCAATTATTTTTTTCCCACCAAAATTGGTAATAAAGGGACTGCCAAGTTAAATGATTTCTCCAAATGATTTATTCAGCCTATATGTCTGTGTGTAAGTTTTGTGTGTACATACATCTCACACTCCTATATTGATATATGTGCCAGATATTTTGTATACATTCTTTCTCCCCATAAAAGCTAAATGCAGATAATTCATTTTCCATAAAAAAACATGTTTGGATTTTTTCATCAGAATAAGTAAATATAATACAGCAAGTATCTTCAGGAAAGTGCTTATTTTCTGCTTTTCCCGTTAAGAAATATGTCACCTTGTTACCCTCATTACCATTTGAAAAAGAAAAAAAAACCTTACTGCATAGCGTGCATAGGCCAAAGCAGCTGCATTCTTAGAAACTCATTGCTGAACCTAACTAATTATCTCCTTAGACCACCTTTCCTATGTTCTATAGAGGTACTTCATTATGTAATGGAATGCTGATTTTAATTTACTGTTATTTTAAATTTATTTATGTTATTTGGTTTCTTGTTGCCAGATTCATGACTACAAAGAAGGAACTCCAGAAGAAAAGATCTATTTCATCGAATTATGGGATGTTGGTGGTTCTGTAGGCAGTGCTAGTAGTGTGAAAAGCACACGTCTTATGTTCTACAATTCAGTTAATGGTAATGGATGCATTTTTAAGATCTGTTAAATTCTACAGAACTTGGTTTGATTTATGTAGATCATGTTCCGTAAATATTGCAAACAAGAATTTTACATTAACAGTTATTGGCTGAATCTCAATTTCAAATACTTTACTTTCCTGGATACAATGTATATTTGCAAGTGTCAACAAATTTGTTTAATTTTTTTCCTGAACAGGTTTCTGGGTATATTTATTATTCATAATGTTTATTTGAAAACCAGTACATTCTAGTTTGCAATGGATTAAATTTATTTATTCATTTACATTTATTTATTCAATTTACATGCCACCCATCTTGCCTGGAAGCAATTTATGAACTTGTATATATTTTGTATCTGTATCACTGCCACATATATATACCTTAAAAGATTTCTGGGCCATTCTTTAATTATATTCATGAAATAATGAAATAATGCATAACCAATACTAGTTTCAAAGTAGAATACCAACTATTCCTATCAGATGCCTTAATCTTTAGGCAGATATATGTGGAGCTAAAGATATTCTATTCTAAATTTGAATTAGGACTAGCACGTGAATTGTTATCAAACACCACCCATTGATGATCACCCAGAGGCAGTGGTGAAATGTAAAATGTGTTACTACTGGTTCTGTGGGCATGGCTTGGTGGGGGGTAATGTGACTGGGTAGGCGTGGCCAACTTTTTTTTTTTAACTTTTAAAAGCATTAAAAGTTAAACCTCTTCGGCTGAAGAGGTTGCAGAAAAAAATGCTTTTAAAAGCCTCTAACAATCAGGCAACTCAGCCGCAAGAAGGACTGTTTCCCACTATCTGCTGTTCCTTCGCTTGTTTTTAACTTTGTGAATGAGCCTCTGGGTTCTCTGATATCTTTTCAACTGAAATCCATTCAGATATATATGTGTCTGGTCCTGTCTTCAGTGATGCAATGTGGTCTTCTCTTTATCTGGAATTTCCAGCTATATGTATTCCTGCCACCTTAAATTAAATTTGGAAAAGATTGTTCTCACATTTTTTTTCCTATTCTTTGTCTTTGTTTCTTTTATTTCTGTACCTTTTATTTCTTTGAAAATAAATTGCTGACATCTATTGTAAGTTAGATCCCACGTTTAGTAAAATTCCAGCGGTGGTAAAAATCTCTGGTACAAACATGTTATTGTACATTTTTACTTTAGTTTGAATTGTGATTTTTGCTTGTATGTTGTACTGTTTTCTCTGAAGTATTTTACATCGATTTACATAGCTTACTTTTTTGAATGTTTTAACTATAATACATAACTTTGAGAATTTCTGTTATTGGGGATTATAAAAGTAGAATTAAGGAAAGTCCCTCAGACTTAAACTAAAATAAAACAAAACAAAAGATGGGGAAGGAAAAGTAACGGTTGCTATTATTTCTTTGATCATTTTAACAAAGTTTTTAAAACTATTCTTTCATTTTTATAATATTCTAGAATAAATCCTACATACTTTTTATTGTTTAGTTTTACATAACTTTTATTGCTGGAATAGTTGCATCCACATCTGAAAAAGATTGAATCCATGCACAGTATCTAGTAATTCTATAGCCAATAGCGTTTGGTTTGAAGTGATTGGAAATTAGAAGCGGGAATTTTTCCAGGAGATTAGACCTAAGTACATTTCATTTTTTTGTGGGAATTTAAGATTAAAGTATAAACAAAACCCAAAAATAATCAGGAAACAGGATCATAAAGCAATACTGTACAAAAACTTGAGGGGAGGGCCTTATTAAAACAGAGAACATGTTTATAATCCTTTCAGTTCAAGAAAGTCAGTTAGGGAAGAGTAATCAAGGAACTGAAAATAATTACATTGCAGCATTCAGTTCTATGGTTCATTATATAGTGCTATCATATCTAGACCAAAATCCTTCCAGCTCAGGCATTAGTACCATTTCCTTACATAATTCTTTTTTATTTTCCAACTAATCCATCAAATTCCCTTGCCCTGGCTGATTGCTTCATGATGCCTGATTGCTTCATAATGTATCTTAATTGATTTTATAACCTTGTTTGTTAGGCAAAACTGGCTTTTCTAATGGTCTTCTACAATAGTTTACTTCTAAACATGGTTAGCTTTCATTCTGATTCTGTCCTTAATGAGAGGTTGAATAAATATTCTCATTTTTGTGCTCTTTTGAGACCTGGCTTTGTTTCTATAATTACTATTTGTTTCAAAATAATTTTGGTAATTTTAGGAAAAAATTTAAAAAAAAACTTTTCTTACTTAGGAATCATTTTAGTGCATGATTTAACCAACAAAAAGTCCTCACAAAACTTGTATCGATGGTCTTTGGAAGCTCTCAACAAAGATGTGACTCCATCTAGCGTCCTGGTGACAAATGGGTAAGTAGGCAGAATATACAGCCATCCACTATCATTGTGATAACCATGTGAATTAGATGGAGGGATGACATGTTGTAAGATTTTGAAAATGGGTAGGCTCTTTTCTGTCAGAAAAAAGAAGGACCACCTCGTCTAGCAATATTCTTTTTAGAAATCTGTCCTTAAAGGCTGTAGTGAAAGTCATAGTATGTGTTTCATATATAAGCAGTAGCAGTGACCGACAGTTTTAATAGCAAAAATACATCTAAATATATTCAACTTTACAAAGTAGAATAGGAAAAATATATTGTTTATGGAAATTCTCAATCATCCAGGTCATGGTGGTCCAAGGGTGTTTTCAATTTCACACCATTCAGTCAGATCTGAAGAAGCTTCTTGGATGAGAAGTGAAATGTCTTCAAGGAAAAAACAAAGTACAGTTGCCATTTGAAAAATACCTTTGGGATAAATACATCAATTTTGGCTAGTCAGAATTTATTTCCTGAACAAACTGAACACCTAATTCATTAAAATGATTCATAGCTTTGCAGTTAATACATTTTAATAATTAAAAATATATAATTAAAAATAATAGAAACAGGCTCTTTTCCCCAGATTTTGGGGGATTTGAAGATAGGAAAATAGGAGATTGCTAAAGTGCTAAAGAGCACATATCAGAAAAAAAGTAACCCATTGATCCCATTGTCAAATTATAGAATGTTGAAAACTAGAGATGAAATCAACTTGACTTTATTTATTTATTTAAAATATTTTTATATTCTCCCATCCCAATAAAATTATCCTTATCCTTATCTTACAACAAACTGTGTGGCTCCCAATCAAAAATTAAAACAACATAGATCATATTAAAACTATAACCACCAAATACAAAACCTGGCATGAAGTCAAGCTTCCAATAGGCAGACAACTCATCCCAGCCCTTGGGAGGAAAGCCAGGTCAATGCTTTGTGAAAGGTAGGAGGGTAGAGGTCTGCCCCATTTTAATTTTCTAGGTTCATGTGGAATGCTAGTGCAAATGGTAGCTTTTTTCTGGGTATTTGGGTAGTTTAAAGAGACTGTATAAAATTGGATTCTACTATTGTAGCTACATTTCCAAGATGTTCAGATCCTGCCTTTGCAATGGAAGACTTAACATACATGTAGCTTTCTAAAACTCGGGATGAATGTTGATATAAAGGACCAGAGAACTAACCTTAGGGCAGATATGAGATAGCTGTTAAAGAGCTGTCAAGAGATTGCTCAATCCAGAGGTAGAAGGGAGCATGAGAGAGAAATTTAAAATAACCACATCTTGATTTTGTTTAGCATAAAATGGGACTAAGAGAAACTTGGGCTGGCTTTCAAAATTATGCTGCTATATACTGCCACAATAAAGTATCATTTTTGGAATTCCTGCAGTGACTGTTTCTTGATCTAGCCTACCTTGAAGGCATGACACTGGATTTTCATAAATGTGCCGTGTACATGTATATTATCTCTACTTTCCATTTGCCGTATCCATCCTATATTTGTTTGTCGTTATATTGTGATGTAAGACATCTTAAGCAGGGAAAACATGTAATAAACTATTTAAAATAGCTTTAGTTCCTATCCGGTATAAAATTCCCTTACACTTTCAATAAAATACGTTTTGTGCTAATTTGAAGAGTGCTGCTGCTGTCACCTTCCTTAGTGATACTTTATACATTTCATGCTTGATCACCATCCTGAAATTAAATCCAGTCATGATGGAAATACTTTTGTACTCAGGGATTGAGGTGAAGCATCTTAAAGATGAGGTTGCATTCTCCAAGAAAGAGCAAATCTTGATTCATGGCTGTGGCAAAGGAGTATATTTGGGAAACTGTAGCTAATGTGCCACCTGTAATACTTCATAAACTTTATATCTTTATGCTTTATATCTTCACTTTCCTTCACAGAGACTATGATCGGGAACAGTTTGCTGATAACCAGATTCCACTGCTTGTCATAGGAACAAAATTAGACCAAATCCCAGAGACAAAACGCAATGAGGTCTTGAGCAGAACTGCTTTTCTGGTTGAGGATTTCAGTGCAGAAGAAATCAATCTGGTTTGTGTTATCCTTTATTTTGTCAGCTTGGATTAATCCTATTGTTGGCCATGAATTTATTTCAGAGAATAGTCATTTCCCTGAAATAAATCCTGCTCATTTTCCATTATTGCTGGAGGGTACCCTTAAGCTATTTTTTTCCCTTGCAAACAGAATCAAAGAATGTTAGGAACCTCTAACTCCACACAGCAACTTTCCTGCCAGTTCTTTGATCCTTCTCAATTTTGTAAAGGGGCAGCAGTAAGGGACTATTTAAGTATCCATTGCAAATTACTCTCATCATAGACACTTGCTGCTTCACAGTTGCCTATGCCTATGCCATAGAATTTCAAGACGTAAATATTTATATTTTCCTTCAAGTTGCAACAGAAAAGGATTTCCAGATTTAGATCAGTCATCTGCTAAAAATCAAGGCCATAAAACTAATTCCACCAGCAGAATTTTCAGTAATTTTCTCTGTGTAATCTAAAAGGAATGAGAATTTCAGAGACATTCTGACTCTCAAACAAGTCCCATCTGGCTCAAAAGATGTATGACCTAAGATCAGTGTCTCATGTGCCAAACAATCAATCCTGACTTGCCTCCCAGAACATTATCCATTGACTCAGTTCATGCTCCATCTTATAAAATCTATCCATTGGAAGCACTCTTTCTCTTACATAAAGTTATGAAAATGGGGCATCATAATAAAGTTAAATTTGCATCTGAAATAGTCCTTCAGATAATAGAAGTCCTAGATGCTAGAAATTCATTTCGGAAGTGTCAGCACACATCCTAAACACCACCAAAATAAGTTTTCTTGGTGTGTGACTGCCTGGCTAGATGTTTCAAGGTTCCTAAACAATAACAGACTACGAACACAGTATAAATTTTTCTCGTGATTAGCAGTGATTGGACAAGCCAATCTTGAATTCAGGCCTCTAATACTACTGTGTTTGTCCTTGACAAAGCACAATACTGCCCAAGCTTGGGGGGTTCTTTTGACCCCCCCAAATAAGAGCTTGGCCTTATTATCAGGGATCTTATTATTTTGGGGGTGCAGGAGGTGGCGAATGTGGGACTGGATGTCCTGTCGCTGTCGTCACCTCCCCTCCCTATTCTTCATGCCGACTGAACAGCCCAAAATGTCTCATCCCACCCCAATGGCTGCTTCCCTTCCCCACTGTCTCTTTATCAAGAGGGGTGGCAGATGAGGCAGGGGAGAAGTGAGATGCGTGGAGCGAGACGTGGCTCCTCTTGCCGTCTCTTCTCCCCCCCCTCACCGGGCATGACAGGGTTCCATCCCCTCGCTTAACCACCCACCCCCTTTAGGGATGCAATTTGGGAGTGGCAGGGCGGGTGAGAAGCGGGACACACGTCTTACCTTTCCAGATCCGTCACATTCCTCACCATTATGTCCAGGGAAACATACTATAAAAGTAAGCCTTCTCACGAGTTCAATCAAACTTCTCGAATTCTCCCCCACCCTACCTCTACCTCTCTCAATAAAGAGACGGCGGGGAAGGGAAGCAGCCAGGCTGCTATTGCCATTTGGGTGAGGTGGGATGTGTTGGGCCGCTTAGTCGGCATGAAGAAAAGGGAGGGGAGGGCATGTCCCCCCCTTCCCCCCCCCTCCTCCAGCCTTGCCTTCTCAACTCATTTTGGTTGCGCGGCAAGCAACCAGAGGAAATGGGACAGACTGCGCATGTGTGTAAGTAGTTGGTGGGGAGGCTTATTTTGTGGGGGTGGCTATATTATCGCATGCGCTGAAAAGTCTAATTGGGCTTATTATGCGGACATGTCCTGTTTTCGGGGAAACATGGTAGAATTGAGCCCCAATCCTTCATGAGGAAGACCTCGAGAATACTGGAATGACGAGAGTCTCAACTTCTTCAAAACACATCCAGAGTCTATATGCCATGGTGGTGCAGTGGTTAGAGTGAAGTACTGCAGGCTACTTCTGCTGACTGCCGGCTGCCTGCAATTTGGTAATTCAAATCTCACCATCTAGGAATGGAAAGATCCAAATCTCGTCAAGGTTGACTCAGCCTTCCATCCTTCTTAGGTTGGTAAAATGAGGACCCAAATTGTTGGGAGCAATATGCTGACTCTGTAAACTGCTTAGAGAGGGCTGTAAAGCAGTATGTAAGTCTTAAGTGCTATTACTATATCTTATAATATGAATGAATTCTTCATTCATAGATTGTTATGAGATCACCAGAAGGTTTAAAGCCCCATTAGTAGACTTGTATTTCCAGCTAACTATAAGCTGAGCCAGTTTGTCTTCCAGGTACCTACAGAGGGAGCCATAGCATCAGATATCTTGAACTTCAAAAGAGCCCAAAGATCTCTATATTTTTCCTCCATTTGCTCTAAGTGTGTGTATTATGCAAGATTTAACATGGAGAGGATGAAAGTAGGTAACTAGCCCAGAAGACCTTCATAACCCTGAAGACCGATTTGATCCCTTTAGTCAGGAAACAGTTTTTCCCAACATATTTATAGCTGCATGCCAGGAATGAGAAATCCAAGTCTTGCAAACCTTAGGCTGTAGCACAGCTTCTACTGAATGACTTTCGTCAAGACCATCTTTAGTTTGTATAGAATGTTGTTCGATATATGAGATCAGTACGCTCTAACCACACTGGAGATCTACAAGAAAGGGGATCCAGGCAGAAAAGTCACTCAGATTCCTTTATCCAAGCGAACTTTGCTTCAATGCATTTAAATCTTGGGTCTCGCTGTCAACACCTGTCCTCCTACTTTGTTCTACAGCAACAGCATTCTGTGACAGGTTTGTCTCAGAGAATGACTGCATTGGCCTAAGGCATCCAGTGAGCTTCCATGCCTGAGGGAGGATTAAGAACTGAATCTTTCCATTCCTAATCCTAAACCTTAATCACCATCCCAAATTGGCTGTCTGGGTGAAGAATGATCATTCATCACAAGTGCCTAAATAAGTATCTCAAAAACATGGTGGTATATAAATACACTTGCTCTGTCTTTGACAAGTAATTCTGGGATGGAGACTTCAGGTTTTCAGATTTCTGGGGCAATAAATGTATTGATTGCTACTGACTAATGATTTACAAAACCAGGTAACCAATACAGCAGTGGTGGGAGGGAGATTGCAATAGGATAGATACATTAAGCTGCCAAAGGAAAGAACACTGATTATGTTGAGAGAAAGACGATTACCATTGGATGTGAAAATAAAACTTTGCTTCAGCTTGTATTTGGTGGAATGAATACAGCAAACAGCCTGGTCAGCTTCAGCACAGCCTGGTTTAACGGAAGCAGCTGATTGGTGGTTGGATTGGCCTCCGGAATACCGCCTATCAGTTGTTCCAGGCTGCAGGGATCGCCACCACCCATCGCTGCCATCGCCACCCATTGCTGCTGCAGCGTATTGCCACCTCCATGTGCCCCATTTTTGGCTTCCACATGCCCCATTTTTGGCGTGTTCCAGGTGGCGGGGATTTCTGCCGCCACTGCCTATCCCCACTGCCTGGAACAGGCCAAAAATGGGATGCATGGAGGCGGAAAATGGGGCATGCGGAGGCAGCGATAGGCAGCAGCAGCATGGGTGGCAGTGAAGGGCAGAGGCAATCCCTGCAGTTTGGAACAGCTCATAGGCGGTATTCCAGGATCCAACTGCCAATCAGCTGCGTGTGCTAAATCAGGCTGTGCTGTTTGCTGCAAGGAAGTAAATTGCTGGGAGACAGAGGCCAAAGGCTGGGGGCTGGTGGGTGGGTGGGGCTTCAGCAACTTTCACTGTATAAGACGCACAGACATCTTATATACCAAAAAATATGGTACTTCAAAACTACTCTGTACTTTTTAGGGACTATCTACCAATGAGCAAATTAAGAAATTAAAGACAAAATTGATGTTTTGATCTTTCAGGATTGTACAAATCCCCGTTACTTGGCCGCAGGTTCCTCCAATGCTGTCAAGCTCAGCAGATTTTTTGATAAGGTAAGCCTTTATTCTTGACAGAATACAGAATGAAAAACTTCTACAATCTGATCTAAATTAAACAGGCTTTATTGCAGAGGTGTCAAACTCGAGGCCCGAGGGCCAGATCCAGCCTGTGGGGTGCTTAGATCTGGCCCACAGGGCGACGAAACAGCAAAGGATTGGCCTGCACTGCCTCTGCCAGCGAAAACAGAGCTCAGGAGGGCTGCTCGCAGCCCTCTGAGCTCTGTTTTCGCTGGCAGAGGATTGCAGGAGGCCATCACAGCCGAAAACAGAGCTCGGGAGCCCATTTTCACTGGCAGAGTGCTCGGGCCACCACAGGTGTCCCCGATATGAGTGATGTCGAGCTGGCCATGCCCACCCTGGCCACACCCACCCCGGCCCACCAAAGTCAAACATAACCCTGATGCAACCCTCAATGAAATTGAGTTTGACACACCTGCTTTATTGCATAAGAACTGCACAGACCTCTCAGAGTATGCAGCTAGTTCAGCAGCCGATTGAGGAAGTAGAAGAAATTGTAGGGCTCTGGCACAGTTTCCCAATTTTGTGCTTTACCTGAATTTGTCTAACAATAATGTTAAGGCCTTTGTTTTATTATTTCAACTCGGATTGCTTGAACTGCACTCGGTTAATCTCTTTCTTACACCTTATCAACATCAGGGCTGTAGAAATGACATCAAGAGCATAACCTAGATTAGGGTTGTTATGTTTATTTTAGTGTCAAAGAAAAAGCCAGAACTATTCAGCTTTTGTAAAAGCAAAACTACCTCCATTTAGAATGCGTTTAATAGCCTATTACTAATAAGATCAGCTGTTATTAGGGTTGTTGCACTATCTGTACCCTATGTTTTCATGCTTCCTTTAGATAGTCAGCCTTCCCATGGTTTTACTGTAGGATAAAGAAGAACCAATTCCTAGAATTATAAAAAGATAAGATTTAAAAGTATAACAAAATCACATTCTTGTTTATATAAGCACTTAATTTATTTTTAATCTATTTTGATGATAAAGCATTTTTTACTCAGTAAGAACCAAAAGAGTCTGTCTAGTTTGTCACCATCACTAAAAAGAATCTATGACAAGACTACACCTTTAATCTCCATGTTCAAAAAAAAATATTGAACAAAAGGGCTCAAGAAAATTCCTTTTCTTGTTAATATAGGAAGTCCTTGACTTTCAACAGTTCATTTAGAGACCGTACGAAATCATTGAAAAAAGTGACTTATTACTGTTTTTCACTCTTATGGCCACTGCAACATCCCTATGATCATGGGTCAAAATTCACACACTTAGCAATTGGTTCATATTTATGTCAGATGCAGTGTCCCGGGGTCATGTGATCACCTTTTGTGACCTTCTGACAAACAAAATCAATGGGGAAGCCAGATTCATTTAACAACTGCATGACTAACTTAACAATTACAGTGATTCATTTAACAACTGTGGCAAGAAAGGTCATAAAATGGGGCAAAATTCACTTAAGAAATATCTCACTTAGCAACAGAAATATTGAGCTCAATTGTGGTTGTAAATCAAGGACTACTTGTAAGGAACCCATTAAATTTGAGGGTCTGATCTGTATGCTGTGGAGACATCACTGTTCTGTTGATGCCTGAATGTGCACGTACTTCCTGGGCATCTTAGAAAAACATTCAACGATACCAGAACTTTCAAGCAATCTAAGTAAGATATTCTGCACTAAAATGGCAACTGTGACATCTGAACATTAAGTGTTACACATTGCTAAATATTGTGTTGCATTGTTTCATTTCTCCAGGACTCCTGCCAAGATCTGTTACAATCAAAGCAGTGCACGCTCATGATTCTTTGGTGGTGCAATCAGTTCTGATTTCCTAAACTACTCTTGAGGGCAAATGGCATTTTGGTCATCTCCCCCGTCACAAGATTTGTGGATATGTGTCTGACAGCCTGGAAGCCTATCTTATGCCATCTACAGAACAAGAAGTCTTGTTGCCTCTCAGAAACCTTCTGTTCTCCATTGTTTTAATTCTACATGGGCTTCTTTTCAATTGTCTCTTTCCACTTTCTGTGAAAGGCCATCAATGCAAGTTTGTTATGGCTTTTTTATTATTCATTCTTCTATTCAGAATTAGTCAACATTTCTTCTTGTTTGGTTTTTTTTTTCTTTTTTTCTTTTTGTTGAATTTAACATGTATCTTCCCATTTCTGAGATGGGCTTTTTCTTGGGACATTTCAGTAGTTTCTTAGTTGACTTTTAAAGTACTTGAGGCTATTCTTCTTAAAGTTTGCTTACATTGAAAGTATTTTGCTTTTGCCAATTACTACTATGCATCATGCTGGTGAACTTTGTGCCCTTATTATTGATCCATTTTATCTCATCTGGCAGAAAGACAGTTATACTCTAACCAGATGTTTCTTTTCTGCCAAAGATAATTACTACTTTCTCTCTGGCTCAGGGCATTGCTCTGCCAACCTTTTCTCCTAACTCATCAGTCAACATGCAATGGGTGCTTCATATCTATATATACCCATGTTCCACATTGAATATACTTCATCATTTCAGAAAACCTTTTTACTTCTTGTACTGGCCCCAAGGCTTGTAAATTTCCAGTCATCTTTTGTGTTAGCTAATTGACATGAGAATCTTTTGGCATTACCATGTGACCCAATGAACACTTCTATATGGTAATCTTGTTATTCTTTTATATATGTGATACACAGAAGCCACATATTTGGTCTTTTATTATAACAGGTTCTTTAACTAATAGTCTAAGCATTCATTCATATTCTTTATAGTCCTCACTATGAAGATTGGCTGTAAAGGTTCTATAATGCTAAACTTTAGATTGTTGCTACAATCCAAATTGCAATATAATGTGAATTATTTTGTTATATAGAACTACCCATGATTATTATTGTAATTGTATGACATAGAAGCATGCTAACAGAAAACACTAAGACTTGAGAAAAAGTTTGAAAAACAAATGTTCCCAAAATTATGAACCATGTTAAGATGAGAACTGACCCTTGTTTAACTACCACAGGGTCTTTTGGGGAAATAGTACAGACTACAGATAAGAATTGAAGTTTGGTCTCCCTTTGTTGCAGATGGACCCATTATATAAAAATAATGTTTTAAAAGAAAACCGGGAGTATTTCTCTCTAGATCTATTTCTAAATGTTATTGTACATTTTATAGTGTGAATTTTCTGTGGATTTATCCATACAGTACAAGTTTGTTTCCAAACCTTATTTACTATGTATCTTATTCTATAAGTTTCTTCTTACTTCTTCTTTAATTTTAGTTCCTATGAATTTCTATAAACATCTTTTTCTTCTCTCTTCCACTTTTTCAACTTCTGATAAGCTTGAATCATCCATGCCTGTCTTAAATATCAGGGCAAGCTGATTGTCTCTCCATTGTGCAGAGAAACTTAGGTCATTTTCTCCGTATCCTAAATTCTACAACCCTTCAGCACCAAGGTTTGACTGCTTTGATTGCTAAGTGATGCTTTCTAGGCACATCAGCCATGAACTGCTGTTAGATGTTTCCCTGTTCCCAGTGGGAAAAGATAAAAGTTTGTATCAGGACTGTTGGTGCTGCTGTAGAAAAGAACATGGCTGTTGTGCTGTGCCTCTCTGCTTTGTTTCCAGCCATTTACACTTCTAAATCACCTACTTCCTCCACAGAGTCATCAGGGGGCATGTTCTTGTCTCCAACCTGCACAAACCCAGTTTTGGAAAGTAAATATTGTCTCCTATATGATACAGTATTCTGGATGGATCACATTTAATAATGTTTCTTTTTTTGTGTGCTTTAGGTTATAGAAAAGAGATACTATATACGAGATGGTAATCAGGTATATGTCCTTTCCCCTTTTTATTTTATAAATAACATGAGTTGAGCTGATGGTTAAAATCTTTTAAATGCAAGCTTCTTTGTACAATGGATTATTTTATAATTTAATTGGATTAGGTAAAAAGAAAGAGGTCATCACATTCTCTGTGGAGGTACAAGTGGTCTCTGTCACAATGAGTGTGCTTTACCAGGAATCAGGTGTATTTAATCCTTGCATTTGTAACTTCTAAACAAATTTATTGCAAATCACTATATATGGATCTTGAAGTAGGTTAATACCCTGCAGTTACTGCAAACTGCTGGGCTATTTGCAATTAATTGAGAAAGAGGAAAGGTTATAAAAATGCTGGATATAGAGCATAGTAGAAAATCACAAAACACAGTAGGCCCATTAGGGTTATTTCTGGTTTAATGCTCAAGCAACAGAATCCCTAATGCTGATAGATTGCTTCAGTTCATAGCAGCTATAGCAAGCACTTATTTCAGGGTTCAAAAAAATGTAAGATGGGGTCTTATTTTCAGGGAAACACGGTATGATTATCTCATATGTCATCAGTAGAACAAGGCATAGCACAGGTTTTTGCCCCAAGGGATGGCATTAATTTCAACACAGGTAAATTTATAGTAATTTATAGTAAGTGCATTATCATGACCAGATCCTTTCCAAGTGAAATCCAAAACGAGGAGGAGCCTGGTGGCATTTTTCCAACTAACACATTTTATTAAAAGGCTCACGTTTTCATGAGTTATAACTCATTTCATCAGATGCATAGGGTGACTAGACTGATAGGAGATTTAAAATACTGTGAGGTGGGAGAAGGAAGTGAGGGAAAGACAGATTGGCTGTGCAAATACAAGCTACATGTGAAAAAAATTACCAATTGAATTATCAATCAATTGAATCAATCAAACAATTATCAATTGAATAGCTTTCTGAATAAAGTAGCTGATATTTCAGCAGCTGAAGTATAGACTCTAACACTAGACAGATGAGATACAGTGGGCCACTGATTGCTTCTGAGTGATCTTTGCAATACTATGAGTTGTAAGCATGATGGTTTTCCAGAAGCAGCTAAAAAGATTGGAAAATGACTTTGAATGCTGGCGATCTAAGACTAAATATATCCTTGCCCAAGTATTTTTGGGGGGACAAGGCAGTTTAGAAGATGTCACATAAGTATTTGAAGACATGAAGTCTTTTTGGAGTCTTTAAGGTGCAATTTATAGTGGTTAGTTTGGGCTTCTGACTAGAAGAACATTGCTATCTAAGCAAATATGCTTATTTCATAACATGGCATGTTTTACCTCAGTAAAAGCTGCTTTGTTAACTTCTGGTTAGATTACTTTGATGCAATCTGTGTATTTAATAGTGATCAAGAAGGTTCTCACACATCAGACTCGTGCTAAAAGTTTTGCATTAGTTGGCTGACAAAACAGGTTTTGAAAGCCCAGGACCAGATCACCCTGAAAGAAAATCTTCAGATTATAAGCATTTATTATCTTTGTTGGCAATAACATTTTCCATGCTGTAGTTCAGGGGTGTCAAATTTAAGGCCCGCAGATTGGATACGGCCCACGATGAGGTCAGATATGGCCTGCATGTCTTTGGGCCGTCCCATGCCATCCCAGCGTGCAAACACACAGGAGGAGGCGGATGCATACATGCACAGGCCCAGTCCATCCTATCCTGGCCTATGCACATTGCCTCAGCCCGGCCCACCACAGCCCGGCATGGATGCCACCAGGTTGAAGATAAGTGCCACACCCACACCAGCATCTCCGGCCTTTCAGGGATGTGTGTGCGTGCAGGGGGGGAGGTGTCTGGCAGCAGGGACTCCGCAGCTGGCCCTCCAAGAAGGAGGCGGGGCAGTGGTGGCTCCAGAAATCCCATCCAGGACCCCACGTGGCTGCCAGCCCGCTTCTCCTTGCTTGCTGCTGCAACAAAGCACATGGAGTCCTGGACTGGGCTGCTGGACCTGCTGCAAGATGAAGTCAGGATGTTGATGGCCTGGCTGTGGGGTGCTCAGATAAGCCGGTGGGGGGCAGCTCTGCACACCCACCTTGCTTCGTCCTCCACCCCCCCCACCGTCTCGCTTTGTGGCCACCACATCGGTGTGTTGCTCAGCCTCCTCCATTACAGCGGCAAGCAAGAAGAAGAAGTGGCAAAGAATAAAGAAGAATGAAGTGAGGCAGTGGGGTGGGTAGAGGACAAAGCAAGGCAGGGGGTGCATTAAAAAAATTGTTCAGACCTTCCAACTTCACGAAATGGTGTTTTTTTTGGTTTTTTTTTTGAGAAGTTGGAAGGTCTGAACTATTTTTTTACCATAGTCCCACAGACTACTTTTCTTGCCCTGCACACAGCAGCAGGGAACGGAGCTGGAAAGCAGGTTAGTGAAGGGATGGGGCTGCCCTGGGGGTGAATGGGTGGAGTGAGGGTTTGGCATGGGTGGCCTGACTGAAGGGCCCTCGGGTAAGCCGGTGTGGGGCATGTGGGGCAGCTCCTCACCCCTTGCCCTTCCTTTGTCCTCCCCCCCCTCCCACTGCCTCTTTTTGTTCTTAGTTCTTCGCTGCTTTTTCTCCTTGCTTGCCACCATAATCGAGCAGGAGGCTGAGCAATGCACTGGTGCAGCGGCCACAAAGTGAGGCAGTGTGGGGTGGAGGACGAAGCAGTGCAGTTTGCCGTGGAGAGCATGGCTGGTGCCATGAGGTGGGTTGAGAGAGCGAGATAATGATCTTATCAAACCTTTGTTTGTGTGAGAAAGAGAGAGAGAGGCAATCCCACTAACCCCACAGGTACCACCCTTGCGAGCAATGTCAAGCTAGCCTTGCCCCGGGCCACGCCCAGTTAGCCATGACCACCCTGGCCACCCCCTTTCCCCCTCTGTCTGGCCCCCGGAGGACAACCACAATGTTGATCCAGTCCTCAATGAAATCGAGTTTGACACCCCTGCTGTAGTTGGTAGATTGCCACTTAGTAGCCACATAGACAAGGGCCTTCTCTATGATGGCCCCTATGTACTCCAGCAATCAGAGATTGCAAGTGTATTTTATATACTATTTTTCCCAACAGCTAACTCTCCCAAATATCTGCCTTTTGATTGATTGGGTTTTTAAAATTTGTAATACTGTTTTATGCAAACATATGTCCAGAAGTATTTGTATAAGTTATGTAATTTGTATAAGTTATGTAACATTTTAAAAACAATTATTGTGAATTCTAATGTAGACATTTTTATCCATCAATAGATCCCAAGCTTCTCAGAAAAAAAAAGAATGGGAAGTGGCTTTGTAAAGAATTTTCACTATGACTGATCCTCTGCGTGCCATCTATAGAGCGTTGGAAAATGAAATGAATTGCCGTGTGTTGAATGCAGCGTTCTGGTGCTAAGCAAAATCGAATTCTATTCTAATCACAGAGTGTACAGAATTGTGTCTTCCCAGATTTATTTAGAAAGAAGCTGCAATTCACTATCCAAGAAACATAATGAGTACCTAGGTTTGTTGTAGAGTATGCTGTCTCATATTACATTTTTCTTCATTATTATTAATTTGCTTTTAACAAATAACAAGTTACTGATGAACGGATGGCTAGGAAAGAGATTCTACAACAATTATACTAACAGCATTCCCATTTATTCCAGCAGATATTGTGGAATAAGGGATCTCTGACTTAAACATATCTATGAATAATAATGGCTCAAACATGAAGGAATAGTATCAGCAAAGCAAGCTTGCAAATAAATGATACAATTCAAGACTTTAAAAATAACCATGCATACCTATTTAATAGTATATTCTACTTCTCATACAATTTCTAAGTGTCATTAATTATATGGTAAAATATACAAAGAAAATTTGGGGAAGAAGAAAAAACAACTCAGTGGCCACAAATGTTTTGTGTTCCTGTTTTATGGTATCCTCTACATTTTGACATAATCAAATCTTGTCCTCCAGATAGAAGAGTCTGAAAATTTATGTATATTTTAGGGGTGTGCAATATTTCAAATTCTATTAGAGCCTGCCCATAGGAGCTGGGTACAATTTCATCTATTCCTTTTTTGGATTTAAACATTTTATTAGATTATAGAATAAAATACTATAAAATATAATTTTAGATTATAGAATAAAATAGAAAAGCAAATTATAAGATACAGTGAGGAAGAAAAGGGGAAAGACAAGTGAGAAGGGGAGAAAGAAAAGTATTGACTTCCGACTCTCTGCAGAAGAATAAAGCATTAACATCGAACCTCAACTTTTTTCTTTTCATAATAATATAAACTAGCCATTTCTATAACAATGAATCAATCTAATCAGTAAAACCCAAAATCAATGTTTCATTTTTTCCACCTCAAGCACGAAGTCCAGAAGCAGTGTCTGTAGCAACAAAAGTACTGATATTCTTTTCTTTGATCGAAACAGTTAATTTAGCCATCTCTGTCAGCTCCATCAGCTTCTGTAGCCATTCGTCCATGGTGGGAATCAAAGTGTCCTTCCATTTTTGTGCATACAGACAGTAGTCTTGCTGTCAACATTTAAAAAATCAGAGTTCCAATTTTTTTCTAAGTCTTTTTCCATTAAATCCAAACGAAAAGTTTATAGTTTCATCTTTATCTTCATTTTAAGAATTTTCTGTATTAAAATATGAATCTTACTCCAAAATGTCTTTGCTTTATCACATGTTCACCATAAATGATAAAAGGATATCATATAATAAAAGGTGCCTTCTTTACTTTTACATTTCCAACATTCATCTGGAATACCTTTATAGGACCGTATTCAGGACCGTGGTTGGGAGGGGCAGATATGGCGGGAGTAGGGGGCCACATCAGGTGGTGGGGGCATGCACCCGCTATCTCCAAGCGGTGGCATGCCTCGGCCCCCATGACTCTTCTCGTCTCCCCGGCTGTCCAAAGTCTCAGAGCCCAGGCCTTAGACTGATGTTGTGCAACGCCAGGTCCGTGGTTAATAAGGCCCCCCTCATTTGTGAGCTAATACAGGAGGGGGGTGCGGACCTGGCAGGTATTACAGAGACCTGGTTGGGCCAAGAGGGGGGGGTCCCCCTCGTAGAGATGTGCCCACCAGGTTTCCGCGCATTCCATCAGCCAAGGGCGCAGGGCAGGGGTGGGGGGGTGGCGGTCGTTATAAAGGAAGGTCTTGATCCGAGGGAGGCCACTGTACCTCAGATAGCCGGATGTGAGTCTCTCCTGGTGAAGTGGGGCCATGGGATGCAGGTGGGCCTGCTGATCGCGTACCTGGCTCCCTGCCACGTGACAGCGGCCCTGCCCGAGCTTCTCAACGTTATTGCTGGGGTGGCGGTTGATACCCCCAGACTTTTGGTCATGGGGGATTTCAACCTGCCATCTACCGGTGAGGCGTCTGGGATGGCTCAGGAGTTTATGGCTTCCATGACAGCCATGGACCTGACACAATTAATTCATGGCCCCACTCACGTGGGAGGACACACTCTGGACTTGGTTTTTATCTCTGGTCAGTGGCGGAGTGGTCTGGATATAGGGGATATAGTTATTGAACCCCTGTCATGGTCGGACCATTCTCTCCTGAGACTGGACCTTTCGACCGCTGCACCCCACTGCAGGGAGGCGGAACCGACCAGGTGGTTCCGCCCCAAGCGCCTGATGGATCCTGATAAGGTTCCAGAGGGAGCTTGGGCCAGTTCCTGAAACTCTGGCTCACGACTCGGCTGAAGATCTGGTGGCTGCCTGGGATAGGAGAGCCGCCGGTGCTCTGGACCGAGTCGTGCCTTTGCGGCCTCTGTCCCGACGCCGAACCTGCCCGGCCCCTTGGTTTTCCGAGGAGCTGAGGGAGATGAAGCGCCGGAAAAGACGCCTAGAGAGTGGTTGGAGGGCCAGTCGCTCCGAATCCGACTGAACACTAGTTAGGTCTCATATTAAGACCTATCTAGTGGCGATAAAAGCGGCAAAGCATAACCACTTTTCCGCTCTTATTGCATCGGCAGATAACCGCCCAGCCGCCTTGTTTAGGGTGACTCGCTCCCTCCTACATCAGGGAGTGTGGGAAGACCCCTTGCAAGGGCAGGCTGAGGATTTTGCACAGTATGCACGATAAAATCGCTCAGATTCGGGAAGGCTTGGACTCTGACTGGGTAGATCCCGGCGGGGTGACTGAGGCTGGTCTTGAGAATGTTACCTGGGATGAGTTCGACCCTGTGACTCCTGAGGACGTGGACAGGATCCTGGGGAGGCTAAACGCAACCACGTTTATTGGACCCGTGCCCCTCCTGGCTGGTACTGGCCACCCGGGAGGTAACATGAGGCTGGCTCCAAAGGATCATAAATGCTTCTTTGAGAGAGGGTTTCTTGCCTTCCGCCTTGAAAGAGGTGGTGGTGAGGCCCCTCCTCAAGAAGCCTTCTCTGGACCCGGCCGTTTTGGCAAACTATCGTCCGGTCTCCAACCTTCGCTTTGTTGCGAAGGTTGTGGAGAGTGTGGTTGCGCGACAGCTCCCACAGTTCCTGGATGAAACCGTCTATCTAGATCCGTGCCAGTCCGGCTTCAGGCCTGGGTACAGCACGGAGACGGCATTGGTCGCATTGGTGGATGATCTCTGGAGGGCTCGGGACAGGGGTTGTTCCTCTGTTCTGGTCCTGTTAGACCTCTCAGCGGCTTTTGATACCATCGACCATGGTATCATGTTGCACCGGCTGGAGGGACTGGGGGTGGGAGGCACCGTGCTGCGGTGGTTCTCCTCCTATCTGACCGGTCGCAGTCTGTGTTGGCAGGGGGGCAGAGGTCGACCTCGAGGCGCCTTGCTTGCGGGGTGCCGCAAGGGTCGGTCCTCTCGCCGCTCCTGTTCAACATTTATGTGAAGCCGCTGGGTGAGATCATCCGTGGTTTTGGGGTGCGATGCCATCTGTACACTGATGACACTCAGCTGTACATTTCCACCCCAGACCACCCCAATGATGCCCTCGAAGTGATGTCCCAGTGTCTGGAGGCCGTGCGGGTCTGGATGGGGAGGAACAGGCTTCGGCTCAACCCTTCCAAGACCGAGTGGCTGTGGATGCCGGCGTCCCGGTATAGCCAGCTGGTGCCATCGCTGGCTATTGGGGGCGAGTCACTGACCCCCACAGAGGGGGCTCGCAACTTGAGCGTCCTCCTGGACACACGGCTGTCTTTAAAAGAGCATATGACGTCCGTGGCCAGGGAGGCTTTTTATCAGGTTCGCCTGATTCGCCAGTTGCGCCCCTTTCTGGATCGGGACTCCTTGTGCACAGTCACTCATGCCTTGGTTACGTCACGCCTGGACTACTGTAACACTCTCTACATGGGGCTCCCCCTGAGGAGCACCCGGAGGCTCCAGCTGGTGCAGAATGTGGCCGCGCGGGTGATTATGGGAGCGACGTGGTGCTCCCACGTAACACCTCTCCTGCGCGAGCTGCATTGGCTCCCGGTGGTCTTCCGGGTGCGCTTTAAGGTGTTGGTTCTCATCTTTAAAGCGCTCCATGGCTTAGGGCCAGGGTATTTGCGAGACTGCCTGCTGCTACCGATAACCTCCCACCGGCCAATACGCTCTCACAGAGAGGGCCTCCTCGGGGTGCCGTTGGTCAGGCAATGTCGGCTGGCGGCCCCCAGGGGGCGAGCCTTCTCTGTGGGGGCACCCGCCCTGTGGAATGAGCTGCCTCCTGGAATACGATTGATCCCGGACCTCCGGACCTTCCGTAAAGCCCTGAAGACGTTTTTATTTCATCAAGCCAGCCTAGCCTAAATGGTTTTTAATTGGGATTTTAAATTTTATGGATTTGGGGTTTTAAATTGGGTAGCCAATGATTTAATTCTTTTAATTATCTTAACTTTTGTATTTGTATGTTTTTTAATTTTGGCTGTTCACCGCCCTGAGTCCCTTCTGGGAGAAGGGCGGTATACAAATTAAATTAATAATAAATTAATAATAATAATACATTCTAGATAACTTATCTGGTGCTAGATACCAGCAGTACATCATCTTATAATTTTTTTCTTTTAAATTATAGTTTAGTGTGAATTTTAAACCTTTCATCCATATATATTCCCATTGTTCAAGCATTACATTATATCCAAAATTCCTTGCCCACTGAACCATATGTTTTTACATGTTCACTTTCCAAATTCAATTTCAGTAACATTTTATAAATCTTAGCAATATGTTCATCATTACCACACAGTAAGATTTCCAATTCATTTTTAACAAAATCAAACCCATAACTTTATCTAGTTTAAATCTTTCGGTTGTTGATATGTAAACCTGTAGTGGGTTCCACTTACCTTCGCTACCAGTTCAGAATCAGGAGAGTGTGAGCGGCGCTTCTGCGGATGCGCAGAGTGTCCATGATGACGTTGAGGTGGGTGGTTGGAGCCTCCTGCCACTACTGGTTCTCCTGGACCAGGGCTAACTGGAAGAAACCCACCACTGATATAAACCAATGGCAAATGTAACCTAATTCTAGCTCTTCCCTCAACTTTAGGGTAGGGACACCAGAGTTGATATTATTGTACCATAGGTCCACCAGTCTGGCTTTGTCACCATATCTTTTGTAAAAAAGCTTCCTCAGGAGACACCCAAAAGAGGCAAATTCATAGAAAACCTTACTTGATACTTATTCCAAACTCTTAGTATGGCACGTCTAGCAAAGCGATTATTAAAATTAATTTTGTCATACCATGGATAACCGTGCCAACCAAACCTTAATTCATGGTGTACTAAATCAAGTAGCCTCTTGTTCTAAAGGTTCACCCACTCTTTTAACCAGGCCAAACAGCATGTATCAAAATACAATTTCAAATCTGCTAAATCCCTCCTTTCATTAGCATCTTGCAATAACTTGTATCAAATTCTAGTTTTTTTCCTTTGCCATATAAACTTAGAAATGTCCTTCTGCCATTGTTTAAATGGATTATCAGTTGCAAGTATTGGCGATGTCTGCAACAGAGAGAGCATCTTTGGTAAAGTTCATCTATTTTTTAGCAGCTGCCGTGAGGCTCACTAAAAAAAAACCCTGCTGTATTAAAGAATGCAGACAAATCTGGCACTTGCCTACTATAAAGCACAGTTTAGAAATTGAATTTGAAGCATTATGCAACTATAACTGTTATCTCTTGTGATTATACTCTGTGAGCAGAAACCCAAAGTATCAATTGTATTCTGAAGATGAGGATAACTGTTATATGCAAGCCCTCTGACAAAGAATAAAAAAATTTTTAAAAAAAGAATATTGTTCCAATTTGCCTACTGATGTAGAGGTCTGAAGATGAGGTGCAGTGATATCTTTCCTGTTATTGGTAGCAGTAACATGGTAGACCACAAATGGGGTGGAGAGCTGAAACAGATGCTTTAATGACACAAAAAGTAAAAAAAAAAATTATATCCTGCCTTTATTATTTTTATAAACTCAAGATGGTGAACATATCTAATGCTCCTTCCTCCTATTTTCCCTGCAACAACTCCTCTGTGAGGCAAATTGGGCTAGAGTGTAACTGACTCAAGCTTATTCAGCTGGCTTTTTTTTTTTAATTTGATTTATATGCCGCCCTTCTCCGGAGACTCAGGGCAGCTTACAATGTGCTCAGCAATAGCCTTCATCCTTTTGTATATTTATACAAAGTCAACTTATTGCCCCCACAAACTGGGTCCTCAATTTACCTACCTTAGAAAGGATGGAAGGCTGAGTCAACCTTGAGCCTTGGCGAGATTCGAACCTGCAGTAATTGCAGGCAGCTGGTCTTAATAACCAGCTTAATAAGGGCCTTAGACCACTGTACTACCAAGGCTCTTTCATGCCTAAGGCAGGAGTTGAATGGATGATAGCCTTTTGTAAAACACCCATTTTTTGGAAATCAGTGTAAAAGCTGAGACCAGTTTGTCCATTAATTACCAGAGCATTATTAATAAAAAAAGAACATTTTTCAAAATGAGGCTAACATCAACCATAATAGTTCCATAGCATTTCCTCTGACCTGCCAGGTTTTTTCTACTCTGCTTCCTTGATTTCAGCCTCACTGGCAAGCCTTTTACAAATAAAGGAGGCTTTAATGTCTTTCCAGTTCCACTCTCCCCCACAACCTAGTCCTAGACAAATGCCTTAGAGACAAATGTACGTAATATAAAGGAAAAACACATAATTTCTTTAGTTTCATTTTCCTGTGGAGTGGGAATGAATAGCAATAAGACTCTGCACCACTTAGATATTCTTTGCTCCTTGTTCTTAGTGTACTTTTGAAGGTTTAGGGATAGAAATGCTGTTTTTCTTACTCATGTCTGAGTTCCATTGCTAACATTGTTTGAAATAAAATTACAAAAACGAGTCAGCTTTTTCCTCCCCCTTTTTCCTGGTTGTTGATTTGCAGAGATCCTTCCACTGGTTCCAGAAGAGAAGCCTGTTTCTCATTAAACCCAGGCTCCACTGAGTAAATAGTTTGAAATCTCTCTTGGACTTTCTCACTTGCAGAATAGCTTGGTTGCCATTGTGCTATTTTAACTTTCTCCAGTTGCTGCTAAAGAAAATAATTTTGGAGACCATTTTGGCAGTGATTTGACCAAACACACTTAGTTTTTGCAATATCCTCAGGAATGATAAGAAACATGGAAGAAACAAGAGAGTTAAAGGTAAGTTAGCAGTGAAAATCTCTATCCTGTTGCTTTGACTAAAAGATTTCAGAATTTCTTCATTCCCGTTCATTAACATACTTCTGAACAGAGTAGAATTCTAGAATGCTTTCATCATTTTTGAGATGAACTGGTGAAATCACTTTTTTATAGAGAATCCTTGCTGCATATACAAATGCTTTCTATGAGCAGACAAACCAGCCTCAGATGTTTGCTACAGCTTTGATTGCTGATGTTCATGGGGTCATTTACTTGAAGTAAGGAGTTTTTCACTTAAAGCTGTATATTTAAATTTTCATTCTTTCTAATTCCTTTTCAAATTTAGATTGTGGCAGATCTAACTGCTGTACGGTTAGATTTTTAACATGTTTAAAACTAGATCTCAATCTAGAAAATGCTGGGAAACAGGAATTACAACACCCCTTTATAAAGAGCTATTTTAAAATTATATAGAATGTGTTAAACACATGAGAAGAATATTTAACAAGCATTACTCAGTGTCATGCTTTTATAAGTTTCTTATAAAGGGGATATTATTGAGGATAATCCAAAACAGCTTTGCATAATAATTTCCAAATGAATGAAACCAAACGATTTCACCAAGAGGGTCTGATGCAATAAAACGGATTTTGAATAAGAACTTCATTCCATTAACTGTTAATAGCTGTCTTTTAGAAAACTATCTTGAAGGTTAAATTTCATCAGTTATAAAGAGCTAAGAGATAACTGATTCATTAAGTCAGGGGAGAAAATATATTCTGACCATTCCACAAAATTCATGTTTTAACAAATTGTTGAAAAGTTATGTCTCAGCTAGCTCATCAAGCAAACTAAATGTATTAATTGCACACATATTTTATCAGTGCAGCTGGAGGAATGGCTTTTTCATTGTTTCTGAAAGAGTTCTAGAACTGGTGATCCATCAGTCTAACCAGGTTCAACTACCTACACTTCACTTGAAAAATCCTAATTTGATTTCCTTTCTATCCTTTTAATCGGTAAGAATACAGTTGATACATATTATGTGTCATTTCTTTTTCACTAGTTCTCTGAAATTAAAATTTTACTGCTATAGAAGCAATAAAAATGCCCCTCCATTGATTTTCATGAATCAAGATATCATAGTTTTTTACTTAAAGCCTTCTTATAATCTTGGACATCTAATTATGTATTGGAGGAACTTTTTTTTTAAAAAAAGTAATCATTATTGGGTTATTGTGTACAAAACACATTAAATGTTCACTGGAAATTTTTAAGAATATGTTGGATAACCATTTGTCTGAAGTGGTGTAGGGTTTCCTGCCTGGGCAGGAGGTTGGACTAGAAGACCTCCAAGGTCCCTTCCAATCTGTTATTCTATTCTATTCTATTCTATTCTATTCTATTCTATTCTATTCTATTCTATTCTATTCTATTCTAGTCTAGTCTAGTCTAGTCTAGTCTAGTCTAGTCTATTCTAAATCCTTTAAGGCCTCTGGCCAGATCTACATATCAAACAATGTTTTAATTGAGGGCATTGCCAGGCTGTACATTTTTGACAGCTCTCTGTATTATGAAAACGATCAGCTAATACTATTAATTATTCTAAAACATGCATTTCACATTCCACTCAGGTTGTCAAATGAAAAAAGTGCCTTAAATGTTTTCGAGGTTAAAATTCCCATAATGTTCATGTACAATTGCAATCTGCTCAGTTTGATTGAGTTGGGCAGCTACAGAAATAGAATGAATGGATAGAAGATGATGATGATAGATAGATAGATAGATAGATAGATAGATAGATAGATAGATAGATAGATGGATGATAGATAGATGATAGATAGATAGAGTGAGTGAGTGAGCGAGCGAGTGAATGAGTGAGTGAGTGAGTGAGTATTGAATGCAATCCTGTTTTTTTAGGTAATATTAGCAGGGGAAAATTCATTTTAGACAAATTAATTGATCACATTCCAACTTATTAAAGTTCTTTATGATAAAAGCTTGAATCAACAGACAACTGAAAAGCTCTGATTGAAAAACAAGGGAAGTATTTTCCCAAATTTCAAAATAATGAATTAAGTTCCCAAAATACATTTCAGGACTTTAGTATACTATATTATATTCATACTATTTTTTGTTGTTCCATTCAATTGTGATTCTTGGAGATTGCCTGGGCAAGTTCCTGCAATTTTCTTAGTAAGGTTTTTCAGAATTGGTTTGCCACTGGCTTCTTCACAGGGTTGGGAGAAAGTGACTGGCTCAAGGTGACCCAGCTGGCATTGTGTCTAAGGCAGGACCAGAACTCACAGTACAATACTCAGCTTAAATGAGGCATGTCTAGCCAAATCTTACTAATTTCCAACAGCAATTTGTTTAAATCAGTTTACTTTCAATCACAGCAAACAATTTCATTTAACAGACATCAGTTTAGTAGACAGATTAAGTAGGCAGGGATATATTATATATGCTGGGACTTCAGCAGTAGTAATAGTTGTAGTAGCTGGGAGGGAAGACTGGGAGGTTCAATATAGGATGGATAGGCCAAAAGGATATTAATCTAAATATGACAGTCAGGTTTTTCTTCATTCCTTTAAGATAAGACATGTTTTCATCCTTTCAGTAATGGATGAATATAGGAGAAGGATTGGCAGAACTAGGGGGAAAGGTAAAAAGGGGGATCAATTTAGGGTCATTTCTTAGCCACAAACGAAATAAGTCCAAACCTTTCTGTTAAATTGGGTAAATGAGGATGCAGCAAGCCAGGCAGTGAGTGACAACAGCTCTTTATTGTAGGGTGAGAACCCAGCAACTGACCAGGGGAAACAGCTCCCTTTATATACCTTGCACTGTGGTGGTCAGCCAATCAGCTGATGGTCAGTTAATTCAAACTGCCTGCCCAAATCTACATACATAACACTCCTCCCCCTCCTAGAGGTCACTTTGGGTGGACATTAGCATACAAAGTCTCTCAGGTGATCAGGGCGTGTCCGCACCCTAGTTGACCTGCGCAGTTCAGTCGGAGGTGTGGCATCGAGCAGGTTGGAGGAACTCCCTGTTTCTCCCTGCTCCGCCAATGGAACCTCCGAGAATTCGTTATGGGCGGCGACTTCTGCGGCTGGTCGATCTTCCGCGATGGGGCGGCGCTGGATCTCGGGGCCAACAGCTAAGTCCTCCGCTAGACTCGGGTTTGAGTTAGGTCGAGAGTTCTGTTGGTAGCTAGGGAGCGAAGTCATCGTCGAAGATGTCTTCTGTGTCGGTGGCCAAACGCTTCCGTAACTGATCAATGTGTCGGCGCCAAATCCTCCCATCTCCCATGTCTACTCTATACGACTTGGGCCCAGTTACCTCCATGATTGTCCCAGTTTCCCAGAGGGGCCCGTTCCCATAATTCCTAGCAAATACTGGTGTTCCTATTGTGAACTCCCTAAGTCTTTTCTCCGCCCCTCGGAAGTTGACAGGGGAATAACTGGGGTATAGCCTGTCTAGGACTCCTTGGAGCTTTCTCCCCATCAGAAGTTCTGCCGGGCTCCTGCCTATGGCGGTGCATGGTGTGGCGTGTTGGGCCATTAAGAATTTATCTATCCTCTCCTGCCAGTCCCCGGGACCTAGGCGTGAGATGGCTTCCTTAGCCGTTCTCACAAATCTCTCTGACAATCCATTGCTAGCCGGATGAAACGGAATGGATAGCACATGTTTGATCCCCAACTCTGCTAGGTACCCCTCAAACTGCATGGCCATGAACTGGGGCCCGTTATCTGAGACTAAGGTGTCCAGTAGGCCATGGGTGGCGAACAACTGCCTTAGCTCCCTAATGACGGCATCGGTGGTAGTGGTTTTCATGAGTCTGATCTCCAACCCACTTCGAGAAAGCATCCACAATGACCATAAATACCTGCCCATGGAATGGGCCAGCGAAGTCTATGTGGATCCTAGACCACGGACCCTGGGGCCATTCCCATTCCCTAACCGGTGCTGTGGGGGGGTCTGGCCTAGACTCCTGGCAGGGTTGGCACTTCCCCACCCACTCAGTGATGTCTTTATCCATTAGGGGCCACCATACATAACTCCTAGCTAAACCCTTCATTCTCACAATCCCGGGGTGCCCCTCATGCAATAGATTTAATTTCTTTTCCCTTAGGCACAAGGGAACAATAACCCGATCACCCCACAAAAGACACCCCCCTTGCCCACCATTTTTGTTAGCGAAGTGTTTGAATTCCCCGCCCTCAGTCTTTTCCAGCCACCCCCTCATGACCCAACTCGTGACTTTCCTAATCATGTGGTCTTTGGTTGAGGCCCTCGCCACCTCTGCTGAAGTGATGGGCCCCGAGTCCAAGACGTCAATCAGCAGGACTGGAACTCCGGGTGTGGGGTCCTCTATCCTGTCCGGTAACAGGCAACGGCTGAGGGCATCGGCGTTGCCCATGCTCACCCCTGGTCGATGTACCAGGCGATAGGAGTATGCTGCCAGGAAGATGCCAGCATGTCATCCTGGGAGATAGGGCTGCCGGGGTGGGTCGGTCCCCTGTGATGAGACCCAGAAGGGGGCGATGGTCTGTGATGAGTTCGAAGTCTCTGCCGAACAGGTATTCGTGGAACTTCTTGACTCCTGAGACAGCTGCCAGGGCCTCTTTGTCAAGTTGACTGTAGTTCCTTTGGCGCTTGAAAGAGTCCGGGAGTAGTAGGTGATGGGTGCCTCTAGACCATTCGGTAGTCTATGGCTCAGGATGGCCCCCACGCCGAAAGGAGACACGTCACAAACTAGCAATAAGGGAAGCGTAGAATTGTACTAGATTAGGAAACTCTCGGCCGAGTTTCTTTACAGCAGCAAACGCGGTAACTTCAGCCTTCCCCCAAACCCATTTGGACTTTTTGGCCAACAGTCTGTGCAGGGGCTCCGCTACCGTTGCCTTGTCTCTTAGAAAAATAGTGTGAAAGTTCAATAGTCCCAGGAATGCTTGTAGTTCCGCCTTATCTTTGGGGGTGGGAGCCTCTTGAATCGCCCTAATCTTGCTTTTGGTGGGGTGTATGCTGGTTCCGTCTACCCAGTACCCCAAGAATTCCACGGAAGGGACTGCGATCATGCACTTGAAGGATTCCTTCCACAGGGATGCGGTTCCCCTGGTAATCGCGCAGTCCCAGCCGCTGGTGCCGCAGGTGCCGTCTCTGGATGCTGGGGACGGCCTTCTTTAGCTTGTCCCAGGACATGATGGTAATTGGGGATCCGGTGTCGATCTCCGTTACGCACTCCTGCCCCTTGATGTCGACCGTCGTGTAGGTCTTCTCCCCGGGAGATGTGCAGATCTGGCCAATTCTGATGGTGCAGGCCTCGAGATCCTCAAATTTCGCGCTCTTCCTGTAGCCGCCCTTTGGATTGGTTCTCGTTCGCTGCGCCCCCTCTGATTGGCTAGTGTTGCTCCGTGGCTTGTAATGGGGGTTCTGCTTGGCTCTGCAGATTCTGGCGATGTGCCCCTTCTGCTCACATTGCCGGCAAATGGCGTCTTGGAACTTGCAGGTCTGGCACGGATGGGGTTCCCCACAACTCGGACAGGCATCTCGCTGACCTCACCGGTCCTGCAGGTACTGCTCAGTCCTGCAGACCTCTTCGTCTGACTCTCCCTTGCTCCCCGTTCTAACGGTTTCCTGGTGAACCGGGGCAGACTTCTGTGCTGTTCTGCTCTGCATCGTCCCCTATAGTCTCTCGGCTGCCTTGGAAGAGGATTCTTGAGCCCTCACCTCGTCCAGTGCGATGTCTAGCGTGAGATTTGTCTTTGCGAGCAACCTCCTCTGCAAGCGGATATCACTCACTCCGCAGATTAGTTGCTCTAGCAGCATCTCATCGAGGTCTCTGTACTTGCACTGGTTTGCAGCCTTGCACAGGGCAGCGACGTACTCGCTGATCAATTCTCCCTCATGCTGCAGCCATTGCCAGAAGTCAAACCGCTGCACGTACTTCGATAGCGTTGGGGCATAGTGGTGCCACAAGTTGGAAGCGTCTTCTCAGTTTTAAATTTTCCTCTTCGAAGTATTTAGGTGGCCTGAAAGTTATTTCCCAATTAGATTTTTAAAATCTGAAAATTAGCCAACCTTCTCTTTATCAATTATAATGAAGAGGCTATGCAACTCTGTAGAATCAATAAAACAGAAGACAATAGGAATGAAAATTGCAGCTAAACACACAGACTTCTTGACTGCAGTCATTTCTTTATCAGATTCTAGGATGGCTATATTCCTCTCTCATGCGGCATTAAACTTTTTCTAGAAATATAATTCTTTCTTAAGAAATAGACAACAGTCTGTATCACTTTTAACTCTAGAGGTAGTTCAGTGATTTAAAAATAACATTAGGATTTATTAAACCATGAATATAATGTAGATGATTAAAAACCAGAGTGGAGATCAGCTCCAAATATCCACTTGTCCTGCAAGCCATGTGACATCAAGGTAGGGCTTAAGCAAATGAAGTTATTCCATTAAAACCCACACCATGGTATTGGGATAAGAGAAATAGTTTCTTTCCATTTCCTCCAGCACAGATCAAATGACCGCAAGAAAAATTGAATTCCGAAATCTAGAATCCAATTTGTAACTGAAGCTGACATGCCCATCTAATGATAAATCTGAAAAAGCAAAACTATAATTTTTCAGCAAGGTAGGAAATATTTCTTCGCATAACATGTCCTTTTGTTTTGCAGTACATGTCAGGATTTGGTAATGAATTCAGCTCTGAAGATCCACGCTGCCCTGGAGCTTTACCAGAAGGACAGGTATTTAAAATATTGGGAAATGGATTTAACCAAAAGACCAGAGAATTGTTCAGCCTAGCCTTTTGAGAAGGCAAGATTTAAGAGACGTCACTCTATGAATAAAACTACATGTGAAGGATAGGCAAACAAAGGAGGGGCCCTCCAAAGTGCCAACATAACTAGAAAGATGTATTTCTGTATGATAATGGTTTTTGTGTGAAACACAGTGAGTCATCAATTTTAAAAATGAGGTTATCTCTTTTGTTTCTAACAAAGTAATTCTATAAAAGGAAAGTTACCTGGTGATGAGAACAGCATTTTCAGTCCCTACATTCCCTTTACTAGGGACAACCTTACTTGAGAAGGTGAAGAGACTTTCTACTGACTTCTTTGTACTTGAAGTTGTTTCCATGATTTTGCCCATCAGGAGGAATGTCCTTCAAGTTCAACCTGTGAAGTCATTTACCTCTTGCAGAGAACTCAGTCCTCAGTCCAAATTCAAATCTTTCCTTTCTTCTTGTAAAACAAACTTTTAAGGTAGCTACTCTTGTCCTGAGTATAGTTAGCTTCTGCCAGTCATTTTTCATATCTAAGTTCAAAGATACTCTCCAAAAGCATGACTGTCAATAACTGTCTAAAGTTATATTTGTTATTTACAACAGAAGCAAAATTGGGTAATGTTCAACTAGATAGAGCCAGACTGGCTCATATATCCTTGTTCATAAACCTCAAGCTAGAAACTGCATTTTTACAGTTGTATCCTTGAATAGGTTTACAGGACCTACTGCTCTGTACTGGAAATTCAGAAGTATCCTATGAAAGAAAATGCAAAGTGTTCTTGTGGAATCTATCAAAATATGACATAAATATGTCATCACTCTCAGTTGAATCCAGGAGGAGTATAATTTTTATGTAATTGCATATTAAAGAAAAAAATTCTAATTAATTATTTCTATTTATTTAGAATAATCCTCAGGTCTGCCCATATGGTCTGTATGCTGAACAGCTCTCAGGTTCAGCTTTTACCTGTCCACGATCCTCCAATAGGAGAAGGTATGTGTGAATTTAGGAGAAATAGCATCATTATATTGTTCATAGAATCCACTGAAATATTCTTTCAAACAGAAAGGCACTTTGGCTTATTTATGCCAGGGAGTTGGGCAGCATAGAAATGTGACAAATAAATAAAATGCCTATATTAGTGATAGGCTTAGCCATCAGAACAAAATGTAAGCCATTAAGGTACTGGACTAGAAGCATGGAGACCCAGGGTCTGGTCTTTTGTTAGGCATAGAAGCTAATGGGATGGCCTTGAGCCAGTCACTCCCTCTCATGCCAAATCAACATCCAAAATAAGCTGGATAAAAAACAAAACTCCTTATCACACCATGCAATGATAGTTTCACTTGTGAGAACGAAGTAAGCAAAGAGCAGAAACAGACAGATGCTGCAACTAAGCAGAACAAACACATTTTCCATAGCGTACAGTTGAAGGGAAAAGAGCAAAAGTCTGTTAAATCAGACTTTAGTACAAAAGAAGGATGTGTGGGCTGAGGCAAAGGGTTTTCTTATATGTCCTTTTTTCTCAACATGACACAAAAACTGAACCTTTATATCTGAGAATAGCACTGTGTGCCTTTTCCCTTCTATGAATTCCCACTAAGTGGGAAAAAGTTGGTGTGTACATGTTTCCTGTTGAAAGATAATAACTTATTTGTATGACAATGAATGATGCAATCAGTTGACACAACTGATGTGTGTTCATCTGTGTTCTAGGCTAACTTTAATGGCTCTTGCTTTGTCCCCCCAAAAAAGATTTTTCTATGAGTATAAAAAATGTGAAAAAAAGAAAAGTCAAAGAAGCTTACCACATCTTTAGATCAAATTCTTTAGATCAAAATCAATCTCAACAATTACACTGAATTCTTGTGTACCTCTAGATACCTGGATTTAGAGTCTGGCATTAACTTTGTGCTTCTTTTATATTAAATTCTGACTCCCACCCAGGAAAACCCAATTCTCCAAAATGGTGTCTGGTAGTATTCTTTATTTACCCATGCAAAGATGAGATATATTATTTATTAAAAGTATCATTCAAAACAAAATCCCAAACTTTTCAAATTTGAAATATTTTTAGCTCAAAATACTCCATTTTAAAATTGAAATAAATTGTTCCAACTTTTCTGTAAGGGATGTTTAATTTTGAATTGGAAGGGAGGATGTTTCAAACAGATTTTCAGAATGACAAAATGAGGCACTTGACCCTCAAAATGTTTCAAATTTAAATTGTTGCTATGTATCCCTAATAATAAAAAGCCTGTCAACTTGTGAAGCTTCCCTGACCTGCTCCCGAGTTGCCATAGGCAGGGAGATGGAAAATCATGCCTCGCAGCTGCACCAAGGAATTTACTCCTCAGTCATAACAAGATGCATTCTGGCTGAACAAGTCAAGGCCATCTCCGAGGATACCAGCAATGCCTGGAGGGAATGACTTCTACAACCCTCAAAATTACCTCATTGGGGAATGTGACCGGGTGACACACTTTGGGGGGAGGGGGAAACAGAGTCAAAGGCAAGGCATGAAGGGGTGAAGTCAGAGTTGGCTTCACCTAGGTAATGCTGACATGGTGCTCCTAATAAAAGACTGGATTTTTATTGCCAGATGGCTTGAGACTCTTAATTGTGTTAGGGCACTGGTTGGAGCCCTGACAAAGCTTTTTGAAACAACATTTTAATGTTGCAATATTATCTTTTTCTAGCAGGGAATAGTACAGGGGTAAGTTCTAAAAATTTTTACTACTGGTTCTGTGGGTGTGGCTTATTTTGTGGGCGTGACTTGGGGGTAATGTGACGGTGGGTGTGGCCAACTTTTTTTTTTTACTTTTAAAAGCATTATTTCTACAACCTTAAGAGGTTGCAGAAAAAAATGCTTTTAGAAGCCTCTGACGATCAGGCAAGTCATCTGGGATTGCCAGAGGCTTTTAAATTGATTTTTTTTCCTACAACCTCCTCGGCTGAAGAGGTTGCAGGAAAACATGCTTTTAGAAGCATCTGATGATCAGGCAAATCTGCTGGGATCGCAGATGCTTTTAAAGGGATTTTTTTTCCTACAACCTCCTCGGCTCAAGAGGTTGCAGAAAAAATGTTTTCAGAAGCTTCTGAAGATCCCGGCTGAGCTGCACGATCATCAGAGGCTTTTTTTTAAACTTTTAAAAGCATTTTTTCAGCCAAAGAGGTTGTAAAAAAATGCTTTTAAAAGTTAAAAAAAAAGCCTCTGATGAGGTGGGCAGGGTAAGCAAGCAGCAACCGGGCTGGGGACCGGTTTGGAGGTGTGGCCAGCCAATTTTATTACCGGTTCTCCGAACTACTAAAATTTTTTACTACCGATTCTTCTGAACCGGTGAGAACCAGGAGCAACCCATCACTGAAGTAGTATCAAGTACTGGTATGTACCATACAGGTGACCAGCTCTGGTCATCCACAGCTCTAGGCACCAAAATGTTGCCACTCTCTGCAACCAGCAAGGGGCAGTGGAAAGGCTTCTTTAAAAAATTGCAAGGGTAAAATGCAACAGAGCTTAGAAAAGAAAGAGAAGATAGCAACGCAATTCTTTCAAGAACTTTACAAGAAAGACAAAGTGACAACAGAAGAAATAAATCAATATCTGAGTGGGGAGGGAATGTTAGCATTGTCAGAGGAAGAAAAAGAAATACTAAATAGGGATATTACCATAGAAGAGCTAAAGGAAGCGATTAGGAAGCAAAAAAATAATAAAACCCCAGGGATAGATGGTCTACCAACTGAATTTTATAAAGGATTAGGAGAGACACTGAATTGGATTCTATTAGAAACATATAATGAAGCATTGACAGAGGCAAAGCTACCAGACTCATGGAGAGAAGCATACATCTCGCTGATACCGAAGGAGGGAGCAGATACAACACAAATAAAAAATTATAGATCGATCTCTCTATTAAACACTGATTATAAAATCTTCATGAATGAAGAATGAAAAAATTATTGAATTATAGAATACACCCAGATCAAAACGGCTTTTTACCAACAAGACAGATAAAAATCAATATAAGAACAGTAATCAACGTATTAGAATATTATGAGGTACATCCAGAGAGGGAGGTAGCACAGGTGAATTGGCAATTTATGATTCAGCAAATTAAAAACATGAAATTTGGGGAGAGATTTGAAAAAATGATAGCCTCTATACTGTATATAGAAAACAAAAAGCAAGTATATTAGTAAATGGAGACTCTACTAAATTCTTTGAAATAAATAAAGGCGTACGGCAGGGATGTCCACTCTCACCTTTTTTGTTTATTTTAACATTGGAAAATTTATAAGAATTAGTTCAAATAAAGGAATAAAAGGACTAAATGTAAAACGAGAGGAATACAAGATCCAAGCATTTGCTGACGACCTTGTATTCTTCATAGAAGAACCGTTAAAAACAGGACCAATTTTAATAAAAGAGATAGAAGAATTTGGAAAAGTGGCAGGTTTAAAAATTAACAAAGATAAACTAAAATGTTAACGAAAAATATAACAGCAAAACAAATAGAAGAATTAGTTAATCAATTAGGTTTACAGGTGGTAAAAAAGGTGAAATATTTAGATATAAATTTGACAGCCAGAAATGCAACTATAAAGGAAAACAATTATGGAATATTGGTTCAAAAAATAAATGAAGATTTAAAAAAATGGGGAAAATTGAAATTATCTCTATTAGGGAGGATTGCAGCGATAAAAATGAACATACTGCCGAGACTCCTTTATTTATTTCAAACAATTCCAGTAAAATTAGTTAAAAAATGCTTCAATAATTTGAATAGAATAATCACAAAATTTGTGTGGGAAGGGAAAAAACCAAGAATCAAATTAAGTATATTGCACCACGATAGAACTAGAGGTGGATTCGGTTTACCAGCATGGGAAACATACTACAAAGCAACAAGTCTAACATGGATAAGAGAATGGGTGAATTTGGAAAATCAAAGACTATTAAAACTAGAAAGACATCATTTGATGATGGGATGGCACGCCTTCTTATGGAACACCGGGAACAAAACATATAAAAACTTCAGTAATCATATACTAAGAGATTCACTAATCTGTACATGGTGAGAAATTAAAAACAAACATTATATAAAAGTTCCCGAATGGTTATCCACAATGAAGGCGCAAATACACTCCAACACATGATAAGATATAAAGAAATATTGGATTCCCAGGGAGTAGTAAAAACACAAGAAGAACTTAGAGAACAAGGAATATTGATAGACTGGTGGCCCTATTTACTGATAAAAAAAAGATATAAAAAGGATCAAGAGGAAGGAGGAATTGAACTAAAACCGAACCGATTAGATAAATTGTTAGAAGCCAAGGAAGAAAAATTAATATCAAAAATTTACAAATACTTACTGGAATTTGACCTAGCAGAGGAATTAGTAAAAGGACAAATGATAGCATGGGCAAGAAACATTGGACATAACATACAATTAGAAGACTGGGAAAATGCATGGGAAACTAATTATATCATGACAAAATCAGTAGTTTATAGAGAGAATCAGTATAAAATGTGGTATAGATGGTATCTGGCCCCACCGAGGTTAGCGAAGATGTATCAGAACTTAAATCCAACTTGTTGGAAATGTAAACAAGCACAGGGCACATTCTTCCATGTGGAATAGATGTACGACTGGACAAATCAAATGAAAGGAGAGTAAATGTAAAATTCCATAAGACAGTGGTTCTCAACCTTTCTAATGCCGCGACCCTTTAATATAGTTCCTCATGTTGTGGTGACCCCCAACCAGGGGTGGGTTCTAAATTTTTTTACTACCGGTTCTGTGGGTGTGGCTTATTTTGTGGGCGTGGCTTGAAGGTCATGTGACTGGGCGGGCATGGCTAGCTGGTCATGTGACCGGGTGGCCATGGCTATGTGTATAGGGACTACTCAGAGGGCTGAAAAAAATCATTTCTGACAGGTCCTTGCACTTTTGACTGGTCCTCACACTTATGACCATCCTCACCTTTATGCCCGTGCAGCATTCTTAACAGCCATGTCACTCATTTCACAACTGCTTCTCTTCACCATGGTGATAAGATAGGGAAAAAAACATAAAATGTGAGGACAGTCGTAAATTTGAGGACTGGTCAAAAGTGCGAGGACCAGTCAAAAATAACTTTTTCAGAGTAGTAGTCTGAGTAGTCCATATGCATAAAAGGATACAGCAATAGAGTGGGATGAAGGAAGAGAAGGGAAATTAGAGTAGGAGGGAGGGTAAGAGAGGGAGGAAGAGAGGAGGAGAAGGAGAAAGGAAGAGGAAGTAAGGAGGAGAAGAAGAGGGGGGAAGAGAAAGTAAGAAGGAAAGAATAGAGAGAGGTGGTAGGTTTGAGGAGAAAGATTGCTGTACAATAAAAAAGATGAAAGGGAAGAAAACCAACCTCAAACAAATATAAAGATATTAAGATAAAGAATGAATTGTTAAACTTTAAAGAATAAAAGAGAACAAATATGAATAAATAGCAATAATTAGAAACACACATACAAACATACAATGTATTTTCTTTGAACAGAGTATTTGGCCGGTTCACAAATTTAAACAGTGTTTAGTCATTTCAATTAAATTTACAATTTCTATATTTCCTTTTTGCCATATTTATTCCTCATCTATTTTTTTAAAAAAACAATATTACCCTTTATCCTCATCTCTAATCTTAATCAAATTCAATTTTTCCCTTCTATTCTATATTATACCCCTTCACATTGTCATCTATTTTTATATCCATCCTCACATTGGTTAATTATGTAATTATGTAATACAGTTGTTTAATACAAATTCAACATTTTAATATAAATCAATTAGTTATATAACTATATTTTTTGTATATTAATCAATATGAACATGAATATTCCAATTATTTCCATGCAATCCAATTTCTTACAAATCAATTAATTATATTTACCAATAATAATAAACCAAATAATTTCCCCCATATATTCCTCCAAACCACAACTTAACCATTTCTGCTTTCAATACAAAATACAATTAATAGTATTTCAATTATTACAATTCCCTAGTTAAATAGAGCTTTTTTTCTTTTGTGTTTTAAAATCTTGAACCTCCTCTTTTGCCCTAAATTTCCCATTGTTTGCAGTTTTGCACCTACCTTTTTTGGTGAGGAAAAAGAAAAAGAAATTTCTCTCTGCCTCATTTTGTCACGTTGCAGCAAAGACCCTGCTTTACTTTCAGTTTCGCTTTTTCAGCATAGCTAGGGAAAAAAAAAATCTGCTCCAGCTCTCTTTGCAGCTAGCAACAGAGAACAGACCCCTGCGCAAAACAGCTGAGAGCAAATCAGCTGAGAGTCGGGAGGCTGATCAAATCAACTTATGGTAATTAACTTATACTGAAGCTGAAAGGGGCTGTTTTTTCTATTTTTGCAGGCACCGGTCTATTCATTTGTTTTCTTTTAACACTGATCAGCTGTAGGGCGGCCCTTTGAAGCCCTGCAGCAAGAATTTAAAGTTTTTTTCCCTCTACCCATCAGCTGGGACCCAGGAGGCAGCAATAGATTGGGAGTGGGCGGGGTAAGCGAACAGCGAACGGCGATCCGGCAGAGGGTGAGGGTGAGTGAAGGTATGGGGGGGGCGAGAGAGGGCCTTGGCGACCCCTGTGAAATGGTCGTTCGACCCCAAAGGGGTCGCAACCCCCAGGTTGAGAACCGCTGCCATAAGAAAACAAGAAAATAAAATTAACAACAAGCACTATCAATAAGATAAATGATGTAATAAGTCACTTTCTATATATAGATATATATATATATATATATATCTAGTTTGTTTCGTTTTGTATTTTTCTATTTTATGGGGTGAATATAAATGTATTTTGTATGTACTTGATTTGATATTTTATCTTTTTATGTTTAATAAAGTTTGTTTTTAAAAAAAATTGCAAGCTCAAAATTGCCTTAGTAACACTTTTTGACAAAATCAGTAAAGCTGTCTTTCTGGAAAGGATGACTGTGCTGCAGTTCATCCATTTCTTCCCTACACATAAATGTTCAACTAGCAGGACATGCACACAGTCCAGTATTGGGGAGGGAGACTGAACAATTATGAAAGAACTGATTACAGCAGTCTTAAAGCCATTCATGATTTAGGAGTGTTACAGAAAAAGTAATAAGAGACTTGAACATCTGGTTTACATTACACCAATTTGCAGCACATAAAGCAGCCTTTGAAAATCACTAAGAAACTTCAGCTGGTCCAAAATGCAACTGTGACAATGACAATATGCTTATTGTCAGTCTCCATATTGCACCATTGCTATTTCTGAGTATCATTCAAGGCACTGGTTGCCATCTCTAGACAACATAATTCTTATTAAATGTACATGGATTATATTCATAGATCACAGGTGTCAAACTCGCAACATGTTGTCGTCACATGATGTATCTCAACTTTTTCCCCTTCGCTAAAATGGAGGTGGGTGTGGCCAGCACATGACACAATTGGCCCTCAGGCTGCGACTTTGACACCCCTGGCATAGCTCTTAAAGCAGGGAGGCACAATCTCTAGAAACCAGAACTATCTGTACTTCTCAATTGTGCACTGTCTGAGTATTTTCACCAATCTTGAATTCCTACCAATGAAAGGGAAACTCTCTTTAAATCCAATTTCCTAGGACTTTCCTTTTACCCTTCAAGTCAAGACCATAAACAATTGTTCATTTGGCCATCATTGTACATTAACTAGCCCCCGTTTCAAGTGTACTGGATATGGATTGCCCCTGCCCTGCCTCTTGGGGATACCATGCTGCTGAGTTCCCAGAGTTCAGTATAAAGCACAGGAGACAAGAGAGAGCTAAGGGACCAAGGGTGACTCCACAGTGGAAGACAGATTTATATGTTTAAGGGGTTTTCCCTCCCCTATTGCTCTAATATAATTACTTGGAAGATGCATTTTCTAGATTTTATAGAGAGAGTTGTAGCTTATTTCAGAGATCAACAAAGTACTGAATATTATCATTCCTTGGATAATCACATTTTCCTCTTTTCTCTGCATTTATTTTCTCCCTAGCTGGCTATATAGAATTCTGCCTTCTGCTTGCCATAAACCCTTCCAGTCTATTGATCAGGGTTATCTGACACACAACTGGAATGAAACTGAACCTGAACCCAACCAGGTAATCATTTCTAGCTAGGAATCTTCTGTATATTGGCTCCAGAATGTTATTGTTGTTCACTTTTATAATTCCCAACAGGCTTAGCCAGAGCCAGCTTGGCTGCTGTTCTCATATTTTTCTGAGTGCCATTTTTCACTTGAGTGCCATTTTCCTTATCTAGTTCACTTTGGAATCACTTGTGCTTTAAGAACCACCTCTGGTTCAGTTTTTTACAAGTTTTTATTTAAGTGTTTTCCCATATACTGGATAAACTAAAATCTCCCAAAACAAATCCTTTCACTTCTGTGACCTGCTTTGAAAGAATCTCATCAAACATTATCCCTGTATTAAAGTGTGCAGAACAAATGGACTGAGGAATTGCTTATCAAGCGGTCAAACATAAATATCTGGGAAAGTTTTTGGGAAGAGAACTCAATCAATAAACAGTTTGCCAATAAATCAGCATGAATTAATTAGAACAAATCCTAAGAGTTTAAATTTATCTCTTGCTTTGATCTTCTAAATTTCTTAGCAGATGTATTTTGATTTCAAGAAAGTACTTGTCAAGATACCATTATTAATTTGCCAAAGTCCACTGAAGTTGGGTGGCCAATAAATTAATAATAAATCTGATAATCTTATTAAGGTAATGGCTGAAAATTAAATCTCCTGGTTACAGCTGTTTCAAAACTCCTACTCAAAGAGTGAGCATTAGTGGTTCCTCATCCTAAAAACTAGAAGTGAGATATCAAGCAGATTACCGTAATATAGAACAATAAGGTTCAAAGCAATCTTGGAAGTCTTCAAATCTTACCCTCTGCACGGGGAAGAAATTCTCAAACCATCTCAGACAAAAAAATTAAAAAAAACCAACAACCAACAGTGATGGAACATTCATGATTCTAGGGGACAGTCTGTTCTATTACTTCATAGCTTTTATGCTCAGGAAATTATCTTGCTCTACAAAGCATTCACCTACTAATTCTTGCCCTTCCCCAGGCTGTATGGAGACTAAATCTCTCTTCCCTGTAACATCAGTTATCAGAAAACTGCTATCATGTCCCTCCTTAGTTTTATCTACTTTAGACAAAACACACAGTTCTTCATAGGATTTAGCTTCCAAACTTCTTGCCATCTTTGTTGCTTTTCTCTGCACTCTTTCCAGTTCCTCAGCAACTTTCTTGTACTATGATGACCAAACGTGGACATTTTATATAAGAAATATGTTTATTGTAGTATAAAATAACTCAGCTGGCATCAATTATTTTAGAATGATGTTTGTCTTTCAGTTGAGATGGAAGCCATTTGAGATCCCTACAATCTTTCAAAAAAAGCTGGACTTTGTAACTGTAAGTAACCATATAGAAACGTTAAAAGCATTTTTCACTTGATCTTTCTGAAATGAGTAAGAATGGAGTTTTCAGCTTGAAGAGAAGGTACTTGAGGTCATGGTAGACCTACCTCCAATCTTAATTCTTGCATGCATACACATTAACCTATTTGTAGTCTTCATTTTATAACTGTTTTGTTTAGCGACCACTTGCTAATTACTGTAAAATGACAACTTTTACAGACTTCCAATTCCTACTACAATGGCAGATAACTGTTTTGAATATATCTATACAAAAAGTACTAAATAAATTGATGTTTCAATATTTAAAACTCTCCTTGATAATTAACTTTGGTAATATTCTCCACATCAATTTCACCCTGTGCCTTTTCAAATTATGAACATTTTGCCAATTCATTTTTGCTGTTCAACTTTTTACAAGGTCAGGTCAAAGTCTTCCAATAGACGTCTATGTAAACTAGAACCCAGGAAGCTCATGGCAATTAAACCTTGGGTTAAAGAATTTCTCAATTCTTCTGAAACAGCAAGCTAAAACCTTGACTCTTAAATCCAGAAATATCCATATCCTGTAGTTTTAGGAAAGCAGAACTGCTCAAACACCAGTGCCCCGTAGTTAAACTTCTCCTCAACAGACAGCTCATTAAACTGTATTAAGTTCTGAATTTCTAGTTCTGCCATGCATTATGATGGTAACCAAAGGAAATCAAAGGGATTCTAATGATTATACCTGTGTTTTCTTATAATTAATTTTTTCATAGGGACTATATACTTTGTGCGGTGTTGGTGAGCCAAAGTCAGGGAATGGGCTGGCAATTCACATCTTCATCTGTAACGACTCCATGATTAACAGGTCTGTATGGAGTCAGAGTATCTCATGGGTTCTATCTAAACTTCTACAAGTGTGGATATATGGAGATAGCCCAGATGCCCTGACTATTCATTGAGATTTGACTACTATTAAGGAACTTTTCCTTTCTTTCCTCATCTATATATTATGCACAATTAAAAGGTTTATGTCACAAAATGGGGCAGATGGGTTCCAGCTATGTTTCTTTATCAAATATTGCAAATTTCATTACAACTTTGTTGAACCTTGATTCAAGCCTTGTCTACTTAGAAGAAGACCCTAAATTTAAGTTTCGCCTCATATCCTCTCCCCTCCCCCCGAAAAAAAAGAAACAGAACATTTTACTGATTTCAGATTTGGGCTGGTTATTTCAGAAAATCACCTTCTTTTCAAGTAAATATAACAAAAAAGTAAAAGTGACAATAGGCAGAGGGAAATGTACAAGAATATTATTCTCTCAATGGGTCTGAAACAAGATATAGCAATCTATTTGACAAGAGAATTTTTAGAAATCTATGCATCACTACAACAAGCAATTGACCTTGCTGGAAATATTGGAATTTCACTTTATAAGAAGAAAAGCATATTCTCTAGCAATAGAACCAGGAAATTGATGAGTAGTCTGCTAAGGAGGGTTAATAGGGTTAACGGGGGCGGGGGGGGGGGGAATTCCCAATTTATCAAACCTTGTTGTCTGTTTAATAGATACAGTTCTTCCTTTTAACCTTCTTAAAGGTTACATGAGACCTTTTTAACTTTAGATGGGAAGTTACTGATATGCGGTAAAAAGTAGTTCAGAAATCTAGGATTGGCAGCTATATATGAACCCCAAACAACATGTAGCAGAAAAATGAAAGGCACACATTAGCATGGAATTTTTGTAAGAATTTGCTTGAAAATTAAGTTTCATCGACCTTCCAGGGAAGAAATGGCAGACTGAAAACAGTTCTGTCAATGACTAGAGTGGAATGAAGAGCTGGCGCGTTCCTCTCCGGACAAGGATTGGAACTTTTTTCAAATTATGACTTTAGAATCTAGAGTTCATAATATATTCCCCCAAATTGGTAATCACTTGGTTTTTTTTTCAATATAGATGTTTTTGTAATTCCGATGGAGACTTTCTGATTGGTGAGTTGCGAATTATTACTCTGAAAGTTTGTATATCTTTGTTTCTTTTACAAACTGGAATGTTAATTGGGCTAATGAAAGAATATGAAGAATCTTAATTGCACAGTCAGATGATCAAATAAAATAAAGTTTTGCAAAGACAGGTGTCCTAGAACAAGATCCTTTAAATACTGTATATTCTTCCAATATTTTTTCCATATTATAATTCATGAAAGGATATCCTCTGACATCCAAACTGGAAAGTTTATCAGGAGCTTAGAAAATCATCCTATTTCATAGCAATTTCATAGAAAGTTTATTAGCAACCAAGCAACCAGAGATAAAAAGGGGAAAATCAGTCTGACTTGAAATAAGGAAACCCAAATATCAAGTATTATTTTAAACAGTTTGGGATAGAAAAATTCTATAGGCATCAGATAAAAGTTCTTGATATTCCAAGTCCAGCTTTTCTCCCATTTTAATGCTACTTACTATAGTGACTTTTTTTGTATCACAATATTATCTGGGGTAAACAAATATAATTCTGTGCTTGCTTTTTCTTTATCCAGTACCACAGCAAGGCAAACTGCTCATCACTACAGAATTTGGCAAGCTGCTAGTGGAACCGAATGAGATCTGTGTCATTCAGGTAAGCACTAGAGCCATAGGCCTATTCTTCACTCTTTACTCACAACTCCTGAGTGAAATGGACAGATGAACACTGATGTGTATCCATGTTTGTTATGCTTTTTCTAAAAAGATGTAATTGTATACCCATGTGTAACTTTTTAAAAATTTAAGTATATAGTTCCTTGTGATTGTTTACGTGCAAGACTAATACTGCATCATTTTAGAAATACCCCATATATTTATTCTCTCCCTCCCCCCCCCTCTCTCTTTCACACACACACACACACACACACCAATCAGGAGATGTTCTATAGCCCTAGGCATATAAGTCTCCTGGATAATTTTGGGCCAGCACTCTCTCTCAGTCCATGACATAGGGCTCAGGTTGATCCAAAAAAACTGGACCCTGCATTTGTGGGAAAATGCTAGGAAGAAAAATAAATTCCATGTATCTGTCAAGACTTTGCTTCTTTTACCACCACTCTAAGCATAACATAGACTCAAATATCTTATTGCTTTCTCATAACATATCCTACAGTTGAATCTAAGTTTAGGCAAAGTGTCTGCCTGCTTTGAGGGGACCCTCTTCATACTGCAGTCTTTGTTCCTACTTCAGTAAGGTGACCAGACGTCCCGCTTTTGGCGGGACAGTCCCGCTTTTGAGCAATTTGTCCCGCGTCCCGCGGCGTTTTAAAAAAGTCCCGATTTTTCATTCTGCCTCCTGGTTCCCGGCTGCCACCTGAATCCCCGCTGATGGCTAGAGGGAAAAAACCTGTTTAAACTCTTGCCGCGGGGCTTCAAAGGGCCACCCTACGTTAATTAGCTCGGCTTCCCCCTCTCAGCTGATTTGCACAGGGCTCTGCTCTTGCTAAATTGCTCAGGTTTTTTTTCCTCTTTGTGCAAACCAAGCTCAAAACGAAACTGAAAGTAAAACAGGCTGTTGGCTTTGCGGTTTGCTTGCAACGTTGGAAAATTAGGCAGCAGATTTATTTTCCTTTTCCTCACCAAAAAAGGTAAGTGCAAACAATGGAAAATTATTTAGGGCAAAAGAGGAGAGTTCAAGATTATAAAACACAAAAGAAAAAAAAGCTCTTTTTAACTAGGGAATTGTAATAATTGAGATATTATTAATTGTATACTGTGTTGAAAGCAGAAATGGTTAAGTTGTGGTTTGGAGGAATATATGGGGGAAATTATTTGGTTTATTATTATTGGTAAGTATAATTAATTGATTTGTAAGAAATTGGATTGCATGGAAATAATTGGAATATTCATGTTCATATTGATTAATATACAAAAAAGATAGTTATATAACTAATTGATTTATATTAAAATGTTGAATTTGTATTAAACAACTGTATTACATAATTACATAATTAACCAATGTGAGGATGGATATAAAAATAGATGACAATGGGAAGGGGTATAAAATAGAATAGAAGGGAAAAATTGAATTTGATTAAGATTAGAGATGAGGATGAAGGGTAAAATTGTTTTTTTAAAAAAATAGATGAGGAATAAATATGGCAAAAAGGAAATATAGAAATTGTAAATTTAATTGAAATGACTAAACACTGTTTAAATTTGTGAACCAGCCAAATATTCTGTTCAAAGAAAATACATTGTATGTATGTGTGTTTCTAATTATTGCTATTTATTCATATTTGTTCTCTTTTATTCTTTAAAGTTTAACAATTCATTCTTTATCTTAATATCTTTATATTTGTTTGGGGTTGGCTTTCTTCCCTTTCATCTTTTTTATTGTACAGCAATCTTTCTCCTCAAACCTACCACCTCTCTTTTCTTTCCTTCTTACTTTCTCTTCCCCCCCTCTTCTTCTCCTTCCTATTTCCTCTTCCTTTCTCCTTCTCCTCCTCTCTTCCTCCCTCTCTTAACCGTCACTCCTACTCTAATTTCCCTTCCCTTCCTTCATCCCTCTCTATTACTGTATCCTTTTATGCATATGGACTACTCAGAGGGCTGAAAAAGTTATTTTTGACTGGTCCTCGCACTTTTGACCAGTCCTCGAACTTACGACTGTCCTCACATTTTACATTTTTGCCCTATCTTGTCATCATGGTGAAGAGAAGCAGTTGTGAAATGAGTGACATGGTTGTTAAGAATGCTGCACGGGCATAAATGTGAGGATGGTCATAAGTGTGAGGACCAGTCAAAAGTGTGAGGACCTGTCAGAAATGACTTTTCAGCCCTCTGAGTAGTCCCTATACACACAGCCATGGCCACCCGGTCACATGACCAGCTAGCCACGCCCACCCAGTCACATGGCCTCCAAGCCACGCCCACACAATAAGCCACGCCCACAATGGTGTCCCTCTTACCAATGTTAAAATCTGTTCACCTTACCCTATACACATAGCCATGGCCACCCGGTCACATGACCAGCTAGCCACGCCCACCCAGTCACATGACCAGCTAGCCACGCCCACAAAATAAGCCACGCCCACAATGTCCCTCTTTACCAATGTTAAAATCTGGTCACCTTATACTTCAGGTGGCTTACAGTTATTCAAGGTCAGCTCAAAAATTAGCACATTTGTCAAATTAAGATAAATATTTTTTGTATAGACAGTGGAACTGCAAAAGTTTCAGGAGCGAGCACTCAGAGTAAGTGTTCAGTAGTTATCATCTCAAAACAATTCTATTAGGAGAAAAATAAAAGAAATGTGAGTTATAAAATTGGAAGGCTTCCAAAAAGGAAAGTCATTTTCAGTTGATACCACCTCACTTTGGAACTCCCTCCTGGCAGAGAGATGGTAGGTACTCTTAATTCCTCTGGGATTTTAGGAAAATTGCCCTGGAGGATAGGATAAGTGATGTTTGTATCTTTCTTGATTTTGTCATTTGTCATGATTATATCTATGCTCTTGGGGTTTGGGAGTTACTATTCTATGACAACCTCCAGGAATGATAACATAGAAAGAAAATAAATAAATAGCTACAAGTTTTTGTAACAGAAATTCAGATACTTTTGTAAAGTTACCTCCACCACCTGATAAACAAATATAGCTTTATCTCAAGGCTACCTTTAATAGAACTTTTTTGGTACTTTAATGCAATGCAAACTGCAATATTTTCAGGAAGAACTTAATGGAGATAAGTTAGAATTTGATATATTCTCTGATAGTGTATTTTTATTTGGAACAATAATAATCAGTCCTAATATTTACATTCGTATTTTGTCTCCACCTTAGAAAGGAATGCGTTTTAATGTGGAAATATTTGGAGAAACTCGAGGCTATATCCTAGAAATATATGGTGTACATTTTGAGTTACCTGATCTAGGACCTATTGGTAAATATATTTAATACTATTTCTGCTTCCAAAAATAATTATATCATTTTTTATTAGGACTGTCTAATAATATATATTTATTTAACACTCCTAACATGTATTTATGTTTTTACCTATAAGGCACATGACAAATGATTCATGACAGCAAAAACAAAAAGTGTAAAGTTCTGCCCCAAGGTATGGAGGGTATTAAACCTAGTTCAAAGAAATGGATGAGTATCTCTGGCCTTAATAGCACTAAAAAAGGCATTGAGAAAACAACTACCAGTACTAGCTATAACATAACTGTAATACTTTTGCTGTTTGCTGGGAATTTTGAGAATAGCAATTTAAATAGCCTTTGGGGAAGACAGATATACATGATGATATTATGCACTGAATGAAAATATGCACATTTATAGTTCTTTCAGTTTCTCCTGAGTGTGTCAACATTGCTGCAATTTCTCAGAATTAATTCTCCAGTTTCTTCCAATTGATTTCTCTTGATTGCAACCAACCACACTTTTACTCTATATTATTTTCCACATCTCTAAGAGAGAGGGCAATAAAATAAAGAGGTTGAAACAATCAAAACCAGAGTTGGGCTGCTGCTGGTTCAGACCGATTCAAGCGTACAGATTGTTACTGCACAGTTTGGCGAACTGGCAAATCCCACCACTGGCTGCCCCACCGTCCACCGCCCTATCTCACCTTGCCCACCTGCTAGAGTCATGTTCATGCCCAGCTACACTCTGGCTCCTTCGCTTGCTTGCTTGTGACCCAGATGAACTCCGCACCTCGCCCACTTGCCTGCCTTTGCCACGGCCTGCCATGCGACCCAGCTGAAATCACAAATATATTTTAAAAATGCATATATTTCCTCAATCAGAAGGATTGGGAAGCACAAAACTCACTAACTGGAAAGGATGTACTTGGATCCCCTCTGTGGAATCTCTGCCATAGAACTTCTGTATGTGATAGAATAAAAGCAGAGGTGAAATGCTACCGGTTAGCACCAGTTTGGGCAAACCGGTAGTGAAAAAAACCTACCAGTTCATCCAAACTGATATTTCTGATGATCAGCTGTTCCACGTTATTTATATTAGTTAAAAAGCATGATCACATGGTGGTGAACCTATGGCACGTATGCCAGAGATGGCATGCACAGCCCTCTCTGTGGGCACATGAGCCGTCACCCCAGCTCAGCTCCGCGCATACACACGTGCCTCCTGCCAGCCAACTGGACTTTGGGTCTCTGCCACGCATGCTGTGGGGCACATGTGCAGGCATGTGCGCATGTGTGGGAGATGGGGTGTATGCACAGGGATGCATGTACATGCGGGGGGCACATGCATATGTGGGGATACACGCGCATTGCATTTTGGGGATGCGTGCATACATGCACGCTTTGGGCACTCAGTGCCAAAAAGCTTAGCCATCTTCTATGAATTGAAAATTACACTTCTATTGATGCATCATAAAATTGCATTTATATTTTGCAGGTATATCATATTGATTTCAGTGTACAATCAACAATTTTCATTCTGTTATTTTTAGCCCAATCTTTATGTACATGGTTATGAAATGTATTCCTGTTTTCAAGGATACAAAACAATCCATATTTGTCATTCTCAAATTTGATATGCGTTACCTTTACTATTTTAGTCAAGTAATTAATGAAAATACTGAAATAACAGATTCAACTCTTCCTTGTGATGGCCCATTCAATTTCTCAAAATTTATGGGGAACTATTAAGACTTTTAAGATAGGGATATTTGCTGTCTAATCATTTGACATGAGAGAGCGCTATTGGATGACTTTTATTCAGTGGAGAAATCCTCCACAGGTTGCCACTGGTTCGTTGCCGACGCATGTGTGGTGCGCACCAAATGCGTGCTGCACATGCGCATGCTGCACGCATAAGCATGCCAGTGCACACCAAACGCATGCTTTGCGCAGAAAAAGGAGCCTTTTGAAGGTAAGTAGAACAGCGAGGGGGGGGAACAGCTATAATGCTGGTTTTGACCTTTAAAGCCCTATATGGCTAGGACCAGATTACCCGAAGGGCCTCCTTTTCTTCTAAAACCCTTAACTGGAATTTAAGATCATCTAATGAAGCCCTCTTGGTAGGGGACAGCTTTTTCTGTAGGAACACCCTATTTATGGATGGCTTAACTGGTCTTCAGCGGCTTTTGATTCCATCGACCATGGTATCATGCTGCAGCGGTTGAGGGGGTTAGGAATAGGGGGCACCGTTTTGCAGTGGTTCTCCTCCTTCCTCTCCAACCGCTCGCAGTTTGTGTTGGCAGGGGGGCAGAGGTCGACCTCTAGGCGTCTCGCATGGGGAGTGCCACAAGGATCGGTCCTCTCGCCCCTTCTGTTCAACATTTATGTGAAGCCGCTGGGTGAGATCATCCGTGGTTTTGGGGTGAAGTGTCATCTGTACGCTGATGATACTCAGCTGTACATCTCCACCCCAGACCACCCCAATGATGCCCTTGGGGTGATGTCTCGCTGCCTGGAGGCCGTGCGGGTCTGGATGCGGAGGAACAGGCTCAGACTCAACCCCTCCAAGACCGAGTGGCTGTGGCTTCCGGCGTCCCGATATAGTCAGCAGGTGCCATCGCTGACTATTGGGGGTGAATCCTTGCCCCCCACGGAGAGGGCTCGCAATCTGGGTGTCCTCCTGGACGCACGGCTGTCTTTAGAAGAGCATATGATAGCCGTGGCCAGGGGGGGCCTTTTATCAGGTTCACCTGATTCGCCAGTTGCAGCCCTTTCTGGACCAGGACGCCTTGTGCACGGTCACTCACGCCCTTGTCACCTCCCGGCTGGACTATTATAATGCTCTTTACATGGGGCTCCCCTTGAAGAGCACTCAGAGGCTCCAGCTGGTCCAGAATGCGGCCGTGCGGGTGGTTATGGACTCAACTCGTTGTGCCCACGTGACACCCCTCCTGCGCGAGCTGCACTGGCTCCCAGTGGTCTTCCGGGTGCAATTCAAGATGTTGGCCACCACCTTTAAAGCGCTCCATGGCACAGGACCCGGGTACCTTCGAGACCAACTTCTGCCACCAATAGCCTCCCACCATCCAGTTCGCTCCCACAGAGAGGGTCTCCTTAGGGTGCCATCGGCCAAGTTATGTTGGCTGGCGACGCCCAGGGGGAGGGCCTTCTCTATGGGAGCCCCAGCCCTGTGGAACGAACTGCCCCCGGAAATACGTAAGATCTCCGACCTCTGGGTGTTTCATTGTGCACTCAAGACCCTGTTGTTCCGCCAGGCTGGTCTATCAACATAACAATTTTAAATTGGGTTTTAAATTTCTGGGGTTTTAAATTTGAGCTGAATTCATTTAATAATTTTAAACTATTTTAACTGATGTTGTCTTGTGTTTTAATAGGCTGTACACCGCCCTGAGTCCTTCGGGAGAAGGGCGGTATAGAAATAAAATTATTCTTATTCTTATTCTTCACATTAAAATAAGACTTATTTTTCTGGATTTTCAACTGACTATTAACTGTATTTTAATTCATATTGTTTTATATGAATTTTATTTGAATTTTAGACCTTGCAGTTGACTAGTTTTTATGATTTTATTCTTTAATTGAAGTTGTGTTTTTAATGTGTCTAATGGTAAACTATCAAGTGACAATGATTAGACCGATCACAAATTTCAAATATACAATTGGTTACAAAGCCTTTATGTTTTTTTAGGAGCCAATGGCTTAGCTAATCCACGAGACTTCCTTGTGCCGGTTGCCTGGTATGAAGATGCCCAAACAGCTGAGGGTTACACAGTGATCACCAAGTATCAAGGGAAACTCTTTGAGGCAAAACAGGTGGGAAGTTAGAATTGAGAGAATTAAGAATTTCATTAAAAATTAGTTTGGAGAGGCCCACAACTAGGCTTTTCTTCAAACAAGTGAATGTTTTTTTTTTTTTTTTTTTTTATTGCAAAAGTTTTACAATTACATTTTCACCCCTTTTTTCCCCCCCCTCAACCCGCCCCGAACTTCCCAACCTCCCTAACCCACCCTAACCCACCCCTCCCCCCAGACTTCCTCACAATATACTCATGTCAAATAAAAGGAAAAACCCTCCTTTGTATATAAAACTTGAACCCCGCCCTCCCCTTACAAATTTTCATCTTCATTACATTAACCTATTTCTATCTTAATATAGCAATTTCAAATAAATTTTCATCCTGATTACCTTAGAAATATTTCTATCTTAATATAACATTTTCAAATAAATTTTCATCCTCAACCTTGAAATATTTCTATCTTAATATAACATTTTCAAATAAAAGCTATTTGGTACTTCCTAGTTTGATATTTGTTCTGAACATAATCTATCCACTTCTTCCATTCCCATTCATAAGTCTCTTGAGAACAGTCTTTTAAATATGCTGAAATCTTCGCCATCTCTGCAAAACTGGCCATCTTCAAAGTCCATTCCTCAATCGAAGGCAGCGCTTCATTTTTCCAGTATTTACCTATCAACAATCTTGCTGCAGTTATCATGTACAATATCATTTTTGTTTCCCCCAGTGTAAAACCCTTAACTATACCCAATAAAAACAGTTGTGGAGAAAATTGAATCTTTCTCTTCAAAACATTCTGCATGACCCACCAAATTTTTATCCAAAAAGCCTTAACTTTCTTACAGGTCCACCAAACATGATAATATGTAGCGTCTAAGCAGTCACATCTCCAACATTTAGGCTGGGCACTAGGGTACATACACGACAATTTTTTTGGATCTAAATGCCATCTATAAAACATTTTGTAGAAATTTTCCCGCAGATTCTGCGACTGTGTAAATTTAACATTCTGAACCCAAATTTTTTCCCATGTTTCCAACATCACTGGTTCCTCAAAATTTTGTGCCCACTTAACCATGCAGTCTTTAACTAGTTCAGTTTCTGAATCCCTTTCTAACAAAACATTATAAAGTCTTTTAATATGCATTGGGCCTTTCTCTTTTATATGTCTAACTAATTCTTCCTCATACATCATAATACCAGTTTTTTGGTCCTCTTTCCATCTCAATTGCAATTGATTATATTGTAACCAAGTTAAATTAATCCCTTCAGCCAACAATGTCTGTAATGTCTTCAGCTGCCATCTGCCCGCGTCTGCAAAAAGAACCTCTTTATATAAAAACCCCCCGAGTGACATTATATTTGTATTCCACAAGGTATGACCAAGATCCAGCCATAGCGGTATTTTGTAATTCCAGTTGTTTCGGTGCTTCTTCCAAACTCTCAGCAAAGAATCTCTAAATATATGGCTTTTAAATACTTTATCCACTTTGCTGTCATAAAATAAGTAAGCGTGCCATCCAAATTCCAAATCAAAACTTTCTGCATTCAATATTCCAGTCTTTTTTCCTCCAAACCAATCACTTACTAAAGTCAAAGCTGTTGCATCATAATATAATTGTAGGTTTGGAAGTTTGAGACCTCCCCTTTCTGGGATGTCTTGCATAATTTTCATTTTTACTCTTGGTTTTTTCTCGTTCCAGACAAATTTATTAATACCAGTTTGCCATACTTTTAGTTGTTTATCATTTTTGAGCACCGGAATCATTTGAAACAAAAAAAGAAATCTTGGCAAAGATTCGACAAAAGAAAAGACTTGAATTGGAAGCAGAAATAAAGGATAAAGAACAGTTACTTATTAAAAACCCAACAGATGAAAGAATACTTAGTGTTATAAAACTTCTGAAAGACCAATTCCAAATGCTTATAGCGGAACAAGTTGCAACAAACTTACAATATGCGAAGCATAATACATTCTGCAATGCTAATAAACCAGGCAGGTGGTTGGCTTACACATTAAGGAAGAAACAAAGCATACGGACTATTGATAGTGTTGATATTGGGGGGAAAGAAGTTTTTCAACAGAATTTAATAAAAGAAGCCTTTCTTCAATATTACACTAAACTATATGCCAGAGAGGAGGTGCAGAATGGACTTATAGAAAAATATTTGGACAATAAAAGAGTTACAAAAATTACTGAACAACAAAAGGAAAGAATGGATTATCCCATAACAGAGGAGGAGATAATAGCAGCAATAAAACAATTAAAAACAGCCAAAGCTCCTGGAACGGATGGTCTGACAGCAGTGTATTATAAAACTTTACAGGCAGAAATGGTGGAACAACTCAGAGACTTATTTTGCAACATACAACAAGGGGGAAAAGTACCTCCATCGTGGACTACAGCTTATATTTCTTTGATACCAAAAGAGCAAGCAGGTCCCAAAAAACCGGAGAATTACAGACCAATATCTCTTTTGAATACGGATTATAAAATTTACGCAAAAGTATTAGCCAACAGACTGATGCCAGTAATTCAAAAGGTGATTCATGATGACCAAGCGGGATTTATTGAGGGTAGGCATATGAAGGACAATGTAAGGCAAGTAATAGATTTATTGGAATATCTTGAGAAGAATAAACAGATCCCTGCAGTGCTGGTCTTTCTGGATGCAGAGAAGGCCTTTGACAGAGTGGATTGGAATTTTCTATTAAAGACATTAAAAAAGATGGACTTTGGGGACCAATATATACAGGCGGTCTCAGCAATTTATCAAGAGCAAAAGGCACAGATCATTATCAATGGAAGTTTGACAACAGAGTTTAAAATTGAAAAAGGTACAAGACAGGGATGTCCACTGTCCCCATTGTTGTTCATTTTAACACTAGAAGTCTTGTTAAATACAATAAGGGATTCTAACACATTGAAAGGTATAATGATAAGGCAAGAGGATTACAGAATAAAGGCATTTGCAGACGATCTGGTTGTTACCCTAACACAGCCAATGGAATCGATAATCCAGATGAAGGACATTATACAAGACTTTGGTAAAGTTTCAGGTTTCAGATTGAATCAGAGAAAAACTAAGATGGTAGTTAAAAATATGACACAAGATCGTAAACTGGAGTTAGAAAGGAGGGCAGGTTTTGAGATTGTACCAAAGGTAAAATATCTAGGAGTTCAGGTTGCAGAATCAAATATGAAATTGTTTCAAAACAACTATGAGGCGTTGTGGCGAGAGGTGCAAAAAGATATGGAGATTTGGAAAAAACTGCAGCTGTCTTTACTTGGAAGAATAGCAGCAGTTAAGATGAACATTTTTTTAAACAAGTGAATGTTTTTTCAAAGCACTTTTTAACTTGAAACAAAACTGAACACTTCTGAAATTCAACGCTGAAATTCATTTTTTGGATGGAGGTACTAAAAAACATCAAACCCACACATTTTCCACTTTAACTGATAGAAAAATATAAGGCCTTCCCCACATAGTATACTTTATTCAGGGAAATTGAAGTGCTTGCTTTTATAACATTTAACATAATTAATAGTAAAAGCAGGGGATTCGGGTGAGGTGCCAGTCAAGTTTAAAGCAGAATCTGTGACTAACTGCAGAAAGAGCCAGTATAACTGGAATAGCATCAGTGATGGAAGAGGAACATGTATTGACGATGGTTGCACTATCCTAGGTTCATGTGATCACCTTTTGCAATCTTCTTACAAAAAAGTCAATGGGGAAGCCAAATTCATTTAACAACCATGTTACCAGTACTAACTTAACAATTTCAGTGATTCGCTTAACAACTGTGACAAGAATGGTAATAGAATGGGGTAAAACTTACTTTAAAACTCTCTTGCTTAGCAATGGAAATTTTGGACTCAAATTGAGGTCTATCTGTATGACAGTGCAACCAGTTATTCCAGTGGTGGGTCCCTTTCGCTGAATGTGTTCAAATCTATGTCTATGTCTGTCTACGATGCTTTAATATGAATTGCTGCCCTGTACCTCACCACCTGCTTCATGTCCCAGCTCCATGATTCTAGTCAGACACATAAGTGAGATGGGTATCTATGTACATTGAAATAAATCATCTTTTCCTACTTCTAAATTAGATTGACACTTTTATTACTTATGTCTTCCTGTATTTATGCTTCTTTGCATTAATCATTACTCTATTTTTGTCAATCAGAAATAAGATATGAGTTTTACAACAAAATACTGAAGTCCATCCATCTCTTACCACAAATGCTCTGATTATTATCTTCAAGTAGGGTGCTCTGCTTTCCCTCAATATTCTGTTTTCTTTTCAGCAAATACCCAACATTTGAAGACTGCTGAGCATACTCATTATTTAACTACCATATTTTTCGGGGTATAAGACTCACCGGAATATAAGACACACCTACCATTTTTGTTTTGTTTATTTTATTAAAAGGTTTTTTTAAATTTTTTAGACAAACACACATACAATGTATTTTCTTTGAACAGAATATTTGGCCGGTTCACAAATTTAAACAGTGTTTAGTCATTTCAATTAAATTTACAATTTCTATGTTTCCTTTTTGCCATATTTATTCCTCATCTATTTTTTTAAAAAACCAATATTACCCTTTATCCTCATCTCTAATCTCAATCAAATTCAATTTTTCCCTTCTATTCTATATTATACCCCTTCCCATTGTCATCTATTTTTATATCCATCCTCACATTGGTTAATTATGTAATATTACAGTTGTTTAATACAAATTCAACATTTTAATATAAAAAGGGCCTGGTGGCTCAGCAGATTGATAGCATTGTGATTAACACCAGCTGTATGCAATTACTGTAAGTTCGAATCTCACCAGGCTCAAGGTTGACTCAGCCTTCCATCCTTTCTAAGGTAGGTAAATTGAGGACCCAGTTTGTGGGAGCAATAAGCTGACTTTGTATAAATATACAAAAGTATGAAGGCTATTGCTTAACGCACTGTAAGCCGCCCTGAGTCTCCGGAGAAGGGTGACATATAAATCATTTTTTAAAAAAATATCAATTAGTTATATAACTATCTTTTTTATATATTAATCAATATGAACATGAATATTCCAATTATTTCCATGCAATCCAATTTCTTACAAATCAATTAATTATATTTACCAATAATAATAAACCAAATAATTTTCCCCATATATTCCTCCAAACCACAACTTAACCATTTCTGCTTTCAACACAACAGTTGAACCATAGTATCTCAATTATTCCAATTCCCTAGTTAAATAGAGCTTTCCCCGTATGTTACTCATTTTCACATCTTAAACTTTCCCAATAACCCAAATAGTTTTGCCCGTATAAGCCTCCAGATCACAACTTAATCATTTCTACTTTCATCACAATATAAAATTAAAAATATTTCAATCGTTACAATTTCCCTAATTAAATTTAAAAATGTTCTAGCTGTTATCCAAGCTACAACTTAATCCTTTTTACTTTAAACACTATATACCATTAAAGGTATTTCAATTGTTACAGTTTATACTTATTCATATTTCTAAAAAAAATAAAAACTTATCATTGTCTAGATTTCAAAAATACAAAGACAAATATTCCAATTATTATTCATTTCATTTTTACAATAATGATTTCTCATTTATTTCTTACTACTATTCATATTTCAATTCTAAATATGTATAACATCTTTCTCTTTCATTTCTTTTTCTCCCTATTTTTATTTTTGCCTTTTTCTTTCTCCTTTTTTTTGTGTTTTTTAAAATCTTGAACTCTCCTCTTTTGCCCTAAATTTCCCATTGTTTGCACCTACTTTTTTTAGTGAGGAAAAAGAAGAAAAATAAATCTCCCTCTGCCTCTGTCTAATTTTTCCTTGCAGCAAACAGCAAACAGCCTGCTTTACTTTCAGTTTCATTTTCAGTATACCTTGATTAGCACAAGGTGGAAAAAATCTGCTCCAGCACTCTTTGAAGAAAGCCGCAGAGCCCTACACAAAACAGCTGAGAGCAAATCAGCTGAGTGTCGGGAGGCCAATCTAATCAACTTGTGCTAATTAGCATAGGCTAATTAGCCTATGCTGAAGCTGAAAGGAACTGTTTTTTCTTGCTGTTTGCTTGCAAGGAGGTAACTGCTGCGAGGCACAGACCAAAGGATGGGGGCCAGTGGGTGGGCAGGGCTACATTCAATGTATAAGATGCACCTAAATTTTCACCCCCTTTTAGGGGGGAAAAAGGTGCGTCTTATACGGTAACTGTTAATTATCTATTTATCTATTTATTTATATTTTGTTTTCTAAATAGCCCATCTTACTCAAAGAAGGCCTCTTTGTCTTGTTTTATGAATTTGTGCTTTGGGGTTGGATACTTCTGTAGTTCTCAGGAATCAACCAAAATGGTGAAAATTGTTCTATTTCTAGTAACCTTACTTTAGACAAGGATGTGTGCATGCTGCATGGCAATATAAACAGCGCTTGATGTACCTACCCATAAGAAATAGAAGACAAAAATGAAAAATCATTGACTTGTTGGTAGTCAAGTGACATACAAGTTTAATAAATGGTATTTAAATTATTAAAATGTGTGTCTTTAAGAACAGAAAATGCAAATGGAATTAAATGGTAATCCTGTATCTCCTAACAAAATGGTTAGTAGTTTATCTGCCTTACTGTGGGAGAGTTTTCTGCATGCTGCTTAAGATCCCAGCCATGATTATTTAGGCAGAAGTTGTGGAATTTAGAATAACTTTATTGTCACTTTGAATGTACACTTTGGCATACATTAAAATGAAATTTCAATACAGCTATCAAAGTGTCACCACCTCCAATATGCACTACATAAAAATAAATAAATAAATAAATAAATAATAAAATAAATAAATAAATACATACATACCGTATTTTTCAGAGTATAAGAAGCACTGCCCCCCCCAAAAGTGGGTGAAAAGACCGAATACAGGCCTGTTTTTGGGCTCCCAAACCAGGTGTGAAATGTAAAATTTGTTACTACCGGTTCTGTGGGCGTGGCTTGGTGGGGGGAGTTAATGTAACTGGGTGGGCATGGCCAACTTTAAAAAAAAAAAAACTTTTCAAAGCATTTTTTCTAATGGTTTGAAAAGCCTCTGCCAATCAGGCAACTCAGCTGGAATCGTCAGAGAGGCATTTTAAAAAATACCTCTCTGCCGATCAGGCAACTCAGCTGGGAGTTGCCAGAGACTTTTCAAAGCATTTTTTTTTCCACCTCTTTGGCCAAGAGGTTGCAGAAAAAAATGCTTTGAAAAGCCTCTGATGATTCCAGCTGAGCCGCGTGATTTTTTTTTTTTACTTTTAAAAGCATTTTTTCTTTGGAAGAGGTTGTAGAAAAAGTGCATTTAAAAGTAAAAAAAAGCCTCTGATGATCGTGCGGCTCAGCTGGGCATGGTGGGGGGGCGCAGGGATTTTTGCTGCCGGTTCTCCGAACTACCTGCTGCCATCGCTACCGGATCGGGCGATCCGGTTCGAACCAGGAGCATTTCACCCGTCCCAAACCCTCCGTGTGTCATGTTTTCCCCCTCCCCGGACCCCAGAAGCACTCTGCAGTGCTCTGCATGTCCCATTTTCTCCAAGGACAGGCCCATTTTTGGGATCCCAAACCCTCTGTGCATTGTGTTTTTGCCCTCCCCGGCCCCCAGAAGCACTTTGCAGGGCTCCAGATGTCCCATTTTTGCCAAAAGCGGGGCTGTTTTTCCCAAAAAGGGGCCCATTTTGAGGCTCCTGAACCCTCCATGCCAGTGGTGGATTAAGGCTCACTGGTGCCCTAAGCACTGACAAAACTTGATGCCCCCCTCCTTTGTACATACTGTACAAACAAAGCCAAGCTTAGGCTACATAAAACTTTGTAGTGCCCCCTTTGGGCCTGGTGCCCTAAGCACGTGCCTAGTCCAGGGATGGGTTCTACTTACCTTTACTACCAGTTCGCAATGGGGCCGTGTGTGCGCGCTCACTTCACTTGCGTTCTTCTGCACATGCGCAGAAGCATTCTGATGACGTTGGGGTCGGTGGGCAGAGCCTCCTGCTGGTTTTACTACCGGTTCTATGGAACCGGTGCGAGCCGGGGGCAACCCACCACTGGCTTAGACTGCTTAATGGTTAATAAACCACTACTCCGCGCATCGCATTTTCGCCCTCCCCAACCCCCAAAAGCACTTTGCAGGCCAAAAACGGGTGCTTCTGGAGGCCAGAGCACATAGCATTTATAAGCAGTATCCTGAATAACAGGAAGCAAGCTTCCTATAATAATATATAATAATATAACTTCCTTCAGAAGTTGTGGGAGCTTCATCACTGGAGGCTTTCAAGAAAAGACTAGACTGCCATCTGTCAGAAATGATATAGGGTCTCCTGCTTGGGCAGGGGGTTGGACTAGATGACCTATAAGATCCCTTATAATTAATTAATTTGTAATCTGAGAGAAAACAGATTTCAGGCAGAGTGTTTAATCTGTAATAATCTTCTCAGCTGTCTTTACCACTCTCTATATGGACCTTCTATCTGAGGCACTGCTACCACCAAACCAAACAGTGATGCAATTTGTTAAAAAGCTCTCAATCATGTCTCTGTAAAAAGTGGCCAGGACAGAAGGAGAAAGATGTGTTCTCCTAATCTGACGCAGGAAATGCAAACGCTGGTTTGCACGCTTCACTAAGGATGATGTGTGGAGAAAGCAGTTCAGATTGTTAAATTATCTGCACCCCTGGATATTTAATACTGTTGACCATCTCTACAGCTGCATCCTTGATACTGAGTGGAGTATGCCTATGCTGCCTCTTTTTAAAATCTAAAACTTTTATTGCACCTTTATTGGAACTATGGGAGTCAGCAAAATGAGTTGCTGTTTTCCAGTTTGCTTCTGCTGGTCAATTACCATTGGATGAGGAGCATTACTGGCAGATAATGCTTTTAAGGAAAATACAAAAATACACTCCCAAGGTGGCGTCCCTTTGGAAAAAGTGGAAAATATGGGTGTTCACTGCTGTATTTCATTATACCTTTATTGTAATGGTAATTTGTATTATAAATTTACTGTATGCTTTATCTATGTTGTCAGCTCCTGAGCTTTCCACCCCCTCCACCCCCACCTCCCACCCCGTATGATTTTTTTTTTAATGGGGTTTTGGTTATCAGATACTTTCCATGTCTGAAGATAGCTGTGTTGTTTAATCTTACAGAACTGCTCTCCCTTCAACGTTGTGGCTTGGCATGGGAATTACACACCATACAAGTACAATCTCAGCAATTTCATGGCCATAAATTCTGTGGCTTTTGATCATGCAGTAAGTTCTTGTTAGGTCTTAGTTCTGATCTTAAGAGTACTTTGGTTAGTCCTTTTGAATTAAACAAAGCTGACTTCTGATTTCAGAAAGCCTGAAATAAACTACAAGTTTCTGTTTTGTAATTTACACGGAAATCAAACAATTTAATTATGATTTACAGTTATGACTCTGAATTTGCCTTAAATGTAATTGATTTTTCAGATTAGCATAACTATTTTAATAATGACCAATTCCCCCCTACCCCACTTTTTTTTAGGATCCTTCCATCTTTACTGTCTTAACAGCAAAATCAACCCGTCCTGGAGTGGCAATTGCAGATTTTGTAATATTTCCACCCCGTTGGGTTGTGGCCAACACCACTTTCCGTCCACCTTATTATCACAGTATGTATGTCATTTTTGCTATGTGATTTCACATACAGATAGTCCCTGACATACGGTCACTTAACAATTGCTTGAAGTTATGACAGACCACCTCAAATGTTAGGAACAAAGAATCAGGACTGTGTGTTAAGTTCCAGTTAAGCTGTTTTATTGCTTATACCTATTCCTAAGAACAGAGGTGTCAAACTCCTGGCCCAGGGGCACATTCATCACATGCTGGCCATGCCCACCCATTTCAGCAAAGGGGAAAAAAGTTGTGATACATCACATGATGACTTGTCATCACGAGTTTGATACCCCTGCCTAAGAATCTAGTCAATGGTCACCTCTATGATTCCAAGATGATTCCTCTGGACACTGCCCCCAGGCTCTGCTTCTTCTTCTCCTACACCAGGGGTGTCAAACTTGTGGCCTGCAAGCCGGATGTGTCACGCGCTAGCCATGCCCACCCCTGCTTTAGTGAAGAGGGGGGGAAAGTTGCAATAAGTCACGTGATGACATGTCCGTTGTGAGTTTGATACCATTGTCCTACACCAAAGCTACTTTTTTTTATTATTATTTTTTTAAATTTGATTTATATGCCGCCCTTTTCCGGAGACTCAGGGCGGCTTACAATGCGTTAAGCAATAGCCTTCATACTTTTGTATATTTATACAAAGTCAGCTTATTGCCCCCACAAACTGGGTCCTCATTTAACCTACCTTAGAAAGGATGGAAGGCTGAGTCAACCTTGAGCCTGGTAAGGTTCGAACCTGCAGTAAATGCAGGCAGCTGTGTTAATGACAGGGTGCTCTAAACCACTGTACTACCAAGGCTCTTGGCTACTTATGACTCGTTTTCAGTTATATCAGATGTACACACATATTTGCATTTGGGATGCTTGGCAACTACCTCACCTTTATAACCATTTGCAGTGCTCCACAATTATGTGACCACATTTTGTGACATTTTCTGCCAGTTTCTGGCATTTACTTCCAGTTTCTGGCAAAAAGAGCTATTGGGAGAAATGGATTTGCTTAGCAAAAAAATTCATTTAAGAACTGTAAAAAAAAATGGTAGTAATTTCAAATCTAATCATGTGCTGCCTTGATTTACAACCCAACAATTTACAGCTGTAATTCCAGACTCAGTTATTGTTATAAGTCGAGGGTTATCTGTATTTGAAGATACAGAAGACTTACTAACAGAATTTAATAACGAGGCCAGATGTCTGAAAGATCCCTGATAAAGGGCTGCAAATTCCAATTTTTGGAAATACAGTATATACTAAAGTGAAGAGAGGGAAGGAATACCCTGGTGTTTGCTTCTTCCGAAAAACAACACCCAGTGGGACTTTGGACAGTTCTGGTTCTGTATGACTAAACGCTAAATACCAAATCTGTATTGGTCTTTTTTATATTTCAAACTCATGCCAGACTTAAAGATACTACCATTTAATTGGTCAAATCTCAATAAATTTAAAAAGATTTTTTAAAAAATCCACAGGAAACTGTATGAGTGAATTTATGGGCTTGATCAAGGGGAGTTATGAAGCAAAGGAACAAGGATTTTTACCAGGAGGAGCTACTCTGCACAGCATGATGATACCGCATGGACCAGACGCTGAATGTTTTAAGAAGGCCAGCACAAGCAAGCAGGAGCCTGAGAAAATTGCAGAGGGAACTATGGTGAGTGTTGGAAAATCTAAGAATTTTCACATTAATATGGAAGTTGCTGTTATGACCCAGGGGATCAAGGCAAGGCAGGCCTCTAGAGAGCCCTGATTGCTCTAAGTAAATGTTCCAACAAATGGCCATCCAACAACCAGTAAGGCTCTACCCCACACTCCCCTGAAAGCAGTCCGCCTCATTCCCCCAAACAACAACCTGCATATAACAAAAAAGTCCACAGAGTAGGAGCACACTCACAGGGCAAGGTCTAGGGTCTCAGGTCCAGTCCACCCGGCTAAGTGAGTCCACGAGGCAAACTGTAGTCCACAAGGCAAAGGCAAGGCACAAGACAGTCCTCAGGGCAAAGGTAAGATACAAAGCAAAAAGCAGTTCTCAAGGACAGGAAAGGCAAAAGGCAATCCTCAAAGCAAGGCAAGACAAAAGCCAAAGAAGTGTAAGCTGAAACAAACTATTGTTCCTGGCAGACTAACTCTCCATGGCTTCTCCTTAAGTCAATCCACTCTAGGTATTTCTTGTGAGGGATGGGGCCACCTTTTCCTGAGTAACTTCATAGCCCTTTTCTGAGCTTGCCTACACTCCACTCTCCATGCCCTTGGATTGAGTGGGGGAGGCAGCTGTTCCTCATCAGAAGGAATCTGCTGCTTGTCAGCACCACTGCCTGTCAGCAGTCTATTCTCCCCTATGTCTATGAGGGCAGGCAGCTCTCCCTCCAGTTGACCACCTCCTCCAATGCCTAAGGTGCCTGGGACAGCATCGTCCTCAGCCCCTGGCCTCCCAAACATGCCAAGGGAGATGTGCACCCCCATTGAACGCTACCGGTTCCAACTCATCCTCCTCCAAACCGGACTCCGCTGGGGCTATGACAGCTACACACACTATCTCAGCGGTTAAGATGCTGGGCTTGTTGGCTGGTAAGCTGACAACCTGATTTAAGACCTGAGAGCCATGTGACAGGGTGACTCCCGTTACTTGCCCCAGTTCCTGCCCACCTAGCAGTTTGAAAGCATACAAATGCGAGTAGATATACATTTTCGGTGGGAAGGTAACAGCATTCCGTGATGTCATGCTGGCCATGTGACCACAGAAATGTCTTTGGACAGCACTGGCTCAGTGGCCCTTGAAATGGAGATGAGCACCACCCCCTATAGTTGGCAATGATGAGCAGAATAAAATCTGCAGGGACTCATCCTGCCCACACTGGAATTGAGAGCCTTTTCTTTTCTCAGATTTTTTTTAAACAAAGTTTATAATCTCATAACTGGAATATTAAAATGGAGAAAATAGATAGTAGCAGTTGTGTTGACAATCCTGAAGAGAACTGTACACATGAATGGAAAAACAGCTAGTTTCTGAGTTCTAATGAGGAAATCTGTCTATATTCCTCATTTTGTGCTAAACTGAGGAAACCAACAATTTGCTCTTTCATAAGACCCTAAATACATATTTGTAAATGTTTTAATAGTTTATTTCAGCATGCCTGACTTTAACTCTGATTGTATGTAAACCATCACTTTTACTGTAAAACAGTAGACATTCTAAACATCAAATTTATTAAAGAAAATATTTCCTGTTACAATTTTAAACTCTGCTACAAAACTACAAATCTTTGCAATTCTCATATGAATGCTTGTTGTCCACTGAGCTCATAGAATAGCCCATTTCACTGCACAGTAGCACTTCCTGCTAAACTTATTTTAGTTAAGATATGTTCATAAAGTAAATTTTTGACAATCAGCTCAATAATTCCTAGTTTTTCTAACGTTTTATTACATATTAAAATCTAAATTCTCTGCAAAATTACATAAAATATAACAAGCCAAATGATAAAATGAGCACCAATGTAAGATAAAAGCAAAATAGCAATAACACGACTTAAATCAGTTAAAATAGTGTACAATAGGCAAAGCAATATATTTTTTTTTGTCCATTTCTGCTCTACTTACTCTTGCAATATGCTTTCTGTTTTTTTCCCAAGGCCTTCATGTTTGAATCTTCCTTTAGCTTGGCTGTGACCAAGTGGGGGCTGAAAACCAGCTTGGATAAAAATTACTACAAATGTTGGGAAGCGCTGAAGATCAATTTTAATGCCAAATGTAAATGAAGATACCAGAAGTATCCACATCCAGTTTCTTCATTCCCAAGTATTTCAAGAAAATCATGGAACAATATCTTAACCATCTTGTATGAAAATCTGAAAGAATGAATGTCTAGCAGATGAAAAATTAAAATAACTAATGTAAACTGTTCATGTAAAACTGTCCATTATGAAATTGGGAATATCTGTAAGTCCATCATATCATACCCAATATAAAAAAAGAACAAAACACTCCAACACAAAGAAAACTTAAGTTTAATTTAACACTGTAGACTTCTGCCTATCTCCTTTACAAAAGAAAATCAGGAAAATAGTAGTAATTTATGTTTCATCAGCAAAGAATGCTATTAACTGACAAGGCTCATTTTCAGGGCTACTAGTTCACTTATTTTTTAGGAAAAAGCAGAGGATAGGAAGAAGAATTGGGGTGGTAAAACAGAGAAACTGCTTATTTTTGGTTCTTCTTGAAACATATGTTGTTTGCTTAAACAGTAAATCAAAATTCAGAGAAAAAGGTGCTATTGCCGAAAGTTGCAGAAAAGATGGATTGGAAAGGATAAGGCAAGAAAAAGGAGAAAGACAGAATCCGAATAGCAGACCAAAATGCAATGGGGGAATGTGGAGAGAGAAGAGATATCAGGAACATATGATACAGTCCATGTAATCTGGAACTTTATATTAATTCAAAGTTAGTGTATGTTCCCTAAATTTCTATTAAGCATCATCTGGAATCCTGCTTTTCACAATTGCTGGTGGAACTCTTGCTAGAAAAGCTCTACTTTATTACCCCAAATTACTTTGTAATTTGTTTACGGGAATACCATTTTTTCTATTTTATTATTTTAAATGTATCTGAAAGAGCCCTTTTTTATTGACCTTTTATTGACCTTTGTTAATTTCTAAGTGGTTCTGATTTTTAGGTTTCATGACAGCATCTATAAATCTAGGCCACTTGTATGTATTTTTAATTACTTGCTTTTTATATATTATATGTGCCTTTTAAAAAATTATTTCTAGCCTAGTAGAATTTGAGGAAAAGATTAGGTGAAGGGGATTACAATTTTGCTTGTCAATAAGATAACTCCAAAACAACAGGGTCAAGTGTATGGTTGGGGATGGAGGAGAGACATGTAACAATTAAAAATAGGCTCAATCAAGACAAGGACTGCAGAGAAAAAAGATTCCCCAAAACCTTTCTGCAATGCATTCCAGCACTGGACAGTTAGCTAAAACTGATGCTGTGAGAAGTGACTTTGAGGTTGGGCAAGAACATTATTTAAATCGAGATCTACATGGTTGGATTGGAGATTATTAAAATGTGCTCCAGATGGCAGCCAGAGGGCACTGATGAAGACTCTCTTCCCAGAATGTGAGAATGAGGGGATCTCTCTACTTACTTTTGTAAGTAGAGAGAGATGTTTTGTAAGTAGAGTTGAGATGTTGCCTTTCTGATTGCCATTAGGAAACAGCTAGGTAGGCTAGAATAATGTTTAGGGAATAGTAGGGATGATAAGTTTATTCACACACTGCTAAGCCCTCAGAGGTATTTCCACATGATAACTTATCCTGGGGTGTAAATGAAATCAGAATATAGGAGAGTGGATGCAAACAAAGGAACAACAATTGTGTTAATTCATGTTTTTAAAAAAGATTTATATATGGACAAACTGTTTTAACTACTACCATGCCCATTATACAAATTAAAGTGGTGTTTATTAGGGCTATATATTGCTACAGACTGAAAAACCCACACATTTATTAACGTTATTCGCTGCCTATCTCATTTCAAAGTGACTGGGTGGCTTACAGCATTAAAAACATTAAAATCGTAAAAGAAAAATATTTCTAAGACAAGAAAAATGGAAACTACAATGAAAAATAGAATTATAGTTAAAAATGGGAAGGGAAGGAACAGGATGTGCAGGAGGGAAAGTGGGATTGCCTTTTAATTCATCAATCAACCTGCAGTGTGATGCTCCCCTATTGGGGCACCAAGCCATTCGGCAAAGCAAGGTCTTCAGGCCCTGACAGAAGGTGAGAAAAGAGGGAGCCAATCTCATCTCAAGTAGCACAAAGTTCCACAGGGCAGAAGCCACAGCAGAGAAGACTCGTCTCCTGGACCATGCCAACTGGGATTCCTTGGCTGACTGACTGACTGGGCCCACAGCATACCTCCTCTGCCAGTGTGAGTGGGTGGGCCTGTTCCAATGGGGTGAGAATTCATCAAGTAATCTGGACTTGTGCCAGGTTAAATCCCATGCAGGGATTTAAAGATAATAACCAACACCTTGAACTGTACCTGGAAACAAACCCACAGCAAGGCAGTTTACAGAGTAGTGGTGTTACATGGGCCACCTAGGGGCCCCAAGAATTGTCCTCACTGCCACACTGTACCACTTGAAGCGTCTGGATGCTCATAGTACATGGAAATGCAAACATAGCCCTTGTCAAAATTACTTAAAACAAATACACATTTCCCAGGAACTGCACAGCAACTGTGCAGGGCAGCCAAATAATCCCAGGAAAAGGCATGACTGCTTTAATGAATTGCAGGTAAATGCCATGCTCCTGGCTCCATGGATTCCAACGCACTTTATGACTCTTGCTTGTTAAGATTTATGGGTTCCAGTAACTTTGCTGGGGCTTGTCTGGTTCTTTTCTTGCCTTTAATTCATCAATTAAAGGGTGCTGGGTTAAACCAGAAGTACAACTGGAAGCTTATTTCTGAAGCTGCTAGTTTGTCACCATTTTGGCTCCTCTCCATGGAGCCTTTATGACTCTGAATCTGAAGCACTGTACAGTTATATTTTTATTCAAAATACTCAGCATAGTGCAGTATTTCTGTGAGAATTCCTTTACATCATCCAAACCAGGTTAGAGAAAGTTCAGAACACATTAAAAAAAGAAATGGATCTATCATACAGATATGTAATGATGCAACAATGGATTTTTTTCCATTGTCACTAATACAGTAGGAACTTTTGAGAAAGGAATTTATCAGATACTTGAAACAAACCCATAAATTATGATGTGAACAGTTCAAGATGAAAATACCCACATCCTGTTGAAATAAGAAATGAGAGGAACATTATGTTCAGAATGTCTAAACAGTTAAAATTATTTTTTTTAAAAAAATTCATAGAGATATGGAAAATCAATTATATAAGGGCTGGATTTCAATGGCATAATTACAGGCCATTATGGGAACTGGGGAGGAGAAATAGTTTGTTTTAAAAAAAATAATTGTTATTAATTCAACAGGCCTCATTATAAAATAATACTCTTGACATGGAATAAACCATAATTTATTTAGTAAGCTTTATTTTGAAAGTAGACTTACAGAGAAATAAAGTTTCTCCAACAAGATTTTCATACATAGTTTCACAGATAGACTTAATAGCCAGTACGGAACCCCTCTTCATATCTGCCTTCTGATTTGAGTCTTTCTTTATAAGCCTGCACAAAAACAAAAATTGCAAGGATTAAAGTCATTTCAAAATAAAAATCTTCTTCCAAGCACCAAGCAGAATCACAGAGTAATAGAGTTGGAAGGGACCTTGGAGGTCTTCTAATCCAATTCCCCTGCTCGATCAGGAGACCTATACCATTCTGGACAAATAGTTGTCCAATCTCTTCTTGAAAACCTCCAATGATGGAGCGCCCACAACTTCTGCAGAATAAGACAGCAATCCTTACTTGGAGAAAATCCAACTAATAATGCAAATTTATGAGTTAGCTTTTTGTTTTATTAAAATATTTTATACTAGTCTGTTTAACATTGCAAAGCAGTTTTTAAAAAACCGCAGTACTAAACATGTGTAGGAATAAACTAAATGTAGATACTTTAAGCTATAATGTGTTGATATTGTTCTTCATTTTTAATGTTTACTTTCACATGGTCTAATTGCCTGTCAAACAACAAATAAGGATGACAACAAATATATTTGAAAAATCGATTTAACTAAATAAAACTAACAGTATAAATCATGTTACTGATCAAGACTGGGAGTATTGAGTGCTTGTTTCTCAGGACTGAATTCAAATAGAATTAAACTGTATTTTAAGTTAGAAATTCATTTTATCAATTCCACTTAAGTAAATTAAACCAGCACAGCGCTACTTCTGTATTATTTAAGTAGTTTAATGGTAACACTTCCCCAGAAAATACAGGTAGTCTTCCACTTAGTTACTAACTTATCAACTGCAGTGATTCACTTAACTGAGGCAAGAAAGGTCGTACAAGGAAGCAAAACTCACTTAACAAATCTCTCACTTAACAATAGAAATTTTGGGCTCAATCGTAGTTGTAAATCAAGGACTACCTGTAAATAGATCAGAAATCTGGAAAACTAACTTTAAGGATTAAAGAAATAAAAATACTGCAATTGTTAAAAAGACATAAAAATAGTTAACAGCAATGGTATTTACCCTATTTCTATGTGGTTTGTTTTTTGCAGCAGCAATAACTAAAGACAATTCATTGTTTGGTTACCTACAACTAAATTTCCAGGTCTCTTGAGTTTCAAAACATATGCCTAATGGCCTTTTCTTTTAAATTTAATAAGATTTATTTCTAAGCCAAAAAAAAGAAAGAATGCCCTTTTCTTTGTTTAGATCATTGTGTAGGCGAACTATAATTTTATGAATCAGAGGAAGCATACACCAAGGATTTTTTTCAAGGTGGGTTCCAATGTCAGTGAAGAGCCTCTTTAACTCTAAATTCAGAAATGAATTGTATCAATTGTCAGAGGGACCTGGATTTCAAAATTTTCAGCCCAATGAGATAAGCACCTTCCATATAGATATTTCCAAGCACAGAATTTCATAGAAAAGTAGCAATAAAAGAATATTTTTAGCCCAGAGTTGAAATGAGGGATCCTTGGTGCTCTCTGAGTTTGCTTGTTTTCTTGCACAGCTTCATTACCTTAACTAGGTAACATCATCAGTGCTATTTTAGTAAGGAGTGCTGTTTGCTGTCAGTTTATGTTCTGGTGTGAGTGGGAGCGGTCTTAGAGATTTTTTGGTTGGGCTGTTTACTGCTGGCTCTTTGTATCAGTTTTGGAAGACAATTTTCTTTTTTGCTTCTAAACTGCCACATATTTTAGCTGGGGAAGTTGGAAGGGGGTTTTGTTGGAGCGGTAGAAAGTTAGTCATAACAACATTCCGTACTCAAGGACTTTTCCCTGTGTCTGATGCAGACTGCATTAAGATTGTATCCAGTGGAGTGTGAAGAGTTGATTGGACAATGTGATGAACTTGTGGGTGTGGGGCAGGGCTGTGAACTCTTAGCTGGGTGGGGGAAGCCTGGAAGCTTTCAGATTCAGGTTTTCCCAGATGTGCCAAAATGATCTCTCTAATAAATTGGAACTTTGAGGAACCTCAGGACTCAGAGCTTTATTTTGTTGGGGATGTTCCTTGGAACCCTGACACTTTGGCAGTTTCTTGATTGGGGTATTGCTTATTTAATTGTTGATCTGAAGTTGACCTTGGAGTTAATCTGATCTGAGTGCTGATTACTGGTGGAGAAGTGCTGGAGTCTTTTTCTCATTTGGGCTGATTGATTGTCTCTTGCATAGTCTATAGATGTTGTTAATGTCTATGTGTCTATTGATTTGTCAGAGTGCCAGGCTTCTAGAAATTCCCTAGCATTTTTGGACTTGGCTGGTCTCTAAGATAATCACATTTTCCCAATTGAAACTATGGTTAAATCTGTCTATATGTTGTGAAATTAAAGAATTTTCATCATGTCTTCAGTTGGTGTTCATGGATGCGTTCTGCCAGCCTTCTGCCTGTTTTGTCCTACGCAGTGTTTGTTGCAGTTCTTACACTGTATGTTGTAGATGACTCCTGTTTTTTCTTCTGGGATTGCTGGGTCTTTTGGCTGATGCTCCTCCTGGTAGAAACATCCTAAGCAAACCAAAAGACCCAGGAAAAGACTCAAGAAAAAATAAGAGTCATCTACAACATACAATGTAAGAACTGCAATAAACACGATGTAGGACAAACAGGCACGAGGCTGGCAGAACTTCAGACCAACAATCAAGTAAGCAATATTCCAATCAAGAAGCTTCCAAAGAGCTATTAATAAACAGCCCAACCAAAAAATCTCTATGACCCCTCCTCCAAGACAGCCAAGACACCAGAATATAAACTGACAGCAAACAACATTGCTAACTAGCACTGATTATGTTACCTAGTTAGGGTAATGAAATATCTGCAAGAAAACAAGCAAGCTCAGAGAGCACCAAAGACCCCTCATAGAAAAATACTGTGTTTCCCTGAAAATAAGACAGGGTCAGGGCCGGATTTAGATGAAAACAGGCCCTAGGCTATTCCACTTATGAGGCCCTTTCACCAGTGGTGGGATTCAATTTTTTTAACAGCAGGTTCTGTAGGCGTGGCTTAGTTGGGGGTGTGGCTTGGCAATCATGTGACTGGGTGGGCATGGCTATCTGGTCACGTGACTGTGTAGGCGTGGGTAGCTCATCATGTGACTGGGTGGGCGTGGCTATGTGCATAGACTTTTTTCAGAGAGCTGAAAAAAGTCATTTCTGACTGGGCCTCGCACTTTGACCGGTCCTCACACTTATGCCCGTGCAGCTTTCTTAACAACCATGTCACTCATTTCACAACTGCTTATCTTCACCATGGTGACAAGATAGGGCAAAAACGTAAAATGTGAGGACAGTCGTAAGTTCGAGGACTGGTCAAAAGTGCGAGGACCAGTCAGAAATAACTTTTTCAGCCCTCTGAGTAGTCCATATGCATAAAAGGATACAGCAATAGAGAGGGATGAAGGAAGGGAAGGGAAATTAGAGTAGGAGGGAGGGTAAGAGAGGGAGGAAGAGAGGAGGAGAAGGAGAAAGGAAGAGGAAGTAGGGAGGAGAAGAAGAGAAAGTAAGAAGGAAAGAAAAGAGAGAGGTGGTAGGTTTGAGGAGAAAGATTGCTGTACAATAAAAAAGATGAAAGGGAAGAAAGCCAACCCCAAACAAATATAAAGATATTAAGATAAAGAATGAATTGTTAAACTTTAAAGAATAAAAGAGAACAAATATGAATAAATAACAATAATTAGAAACACACATACAAACATACAATGTATTTTCTTTGAACACAGTATTTGGCCGGTTCACAAATTTAAACAGCGTTTAGTCATTTCAATTAAATTTACAATTTCTATATTTCCTTTTTGCCATATTTATTCCTCCTCTATTTTTGTAAAAAAACAATATTACCCTTCATCCTCATCTCTAATCTTAATCAAATTCAATTTTTCCCTTTTATTCTATATTATACCCCTTCCCATTGTCATCTATTTTTATATCCATCCTCACATTGGTTAATTATGTAATATTAGTTGTTTAATATAAATTCAACATTTTAATATAAATCAATTAGTTATATAATTACCTTTTTGTATATTAATCAATATGAACATGAATATTCCAATTATTTCCATGCAATCCAATTTCTTACAAATCAATTAATTATATTTACCAATAATAATAAACCAAATAATTTCCCCCATATATTCCTCCAAACCACAACTTAACCATTTCTGCTTTCAGAAATATACAATTAATAGTATCTCAATTATTACAATTCCCTAGTTAAATAGAGCTTTTTTCTTTTGTGTTTTAAAATCCTGAACTCTCCTCTTTTTCCCTAAATTTCCCATTGTTTGCACCTACCTTTTTTGGTGAGGAAAAAGAAAAGAATTCTGCCTGCCTAATTTTCCAACCTTGCAGCAACAGCAAAGCAGTTTCAGTTTCGTTTCTCAGCATAGCTAGGGGAAAAAAAATCAGCACTCTTTGCAAGGAAGCAGAAGAGCCTTGAGCAAAACAGCTGAGACAAATCAGCTGAGAGCCGGGAGGCCAATTAGCCTATGCTGAAGCTCCGTGGGCCAATAAAATTACAAAAAAACCACCGAACCCTTTGTTAAATTGCTGGCTCCCCCGCCCCTTGCCCACCACTATTTATTGGCAATAAATAGTGGTGCGGAGTGGCGGGGCAAGCCAGCAATTTAACAAAGGGTTCGGCTGCACCACTGGCTATAGGGCGGCCCTTTGAAGCTCCGCGGCAAGAATTTGAAGTTTTTTTTTCCTCTAGCCATTGGAGGCAGCAATAGATTGGGAGTGGGAGGGGTAAGCGAATGGCCGGCGATCCAACAGAGCAGAGAGTGAGGGTTAGTGAAGGCGTGGAAGCTGTTTTCTCCATCCTGCTCTCTTGCATCCGGAGCCGGTGGGGAACCACGTGGCAGCCCACGTGGATCCCAGGCAGCGGAACTCAGGCTAGGGAAGGGGTGGGCAATTGTGGCTCTTTTACAACCTGTGGCCTTCAACTCCCAGAATTCCTGAGACAACCAAGCTGCCTCAGGTATTCTGGAAGTTGAAGTCCACAGGTTGTAAAAGAGCCACAATTGCCCACCCCTGGCTACGGTAGGCTGGCGCTGTGCGGGTGGGAGGCGAGGGGCGGGCGAGCCAGCAATTTAACAAAGGGTTTGGCCGAACCCCCTAGAACCCCCAGAATCCCACCACTGTGTAGGCCCCTCTTGAGGCCCTAGGCTGAAGCCTAGTTAGCCTATAGGAAAATCCGGCCCTGGACAGGGTTTTATTTTCTTTTGACCCCCTGAAATAAGCGCTTGGCTTTATTTTCGGGGAGGTCTTATTATTTTTGAGGTGCAGGAGGCGATGAGCATGGTCACCTCATGGCTGCTGCTGACACAGCCGCTCATCAGCAGTTTGCCCGAGCAAACTGTGCTTCCAGCCATGCTTCCCAGGACTCTGCACCATGCCGTTGGCCCGGCCACACGGCTGCAACCGGATTTCCCGTTACCGCTGTTGCCTCCCTGTTCTTCGCTAATCGTTTTTGCGACAGCCATTAGCGTGATAGAAGGGGCATGGTGGCTAGTGTTGTGGGAGCGGCCATTAGGTAAGGGTGTGTGGGGTGTTTGGGGCATGTTCCTCCCTCTCTTCCCACCCTTCTGGCCTTGCCTTCTCACCTTGTGTTGTTTGCGCGGCAAGCAACCAGAAGAAATGGCGGGCACCGGCTGCACATGCGTTTAAATATTTCGGGGAGGGCTTATTTTAGCCCATGTGCTCGAAAGCCTGATTGGGTTTATTATCTAGGGAGGTCTTATTTTCGGTTAAACAGGGTAGCTATCACAAAAGTAATAGTAAAGGGGGCACACTGCATTATGCATCATGTCATTCCCTAGGCTTTAGAGACACTGGAAGCATTTACAGGCAGAAAGTCACTTCTATCAGCAAACCCAACTATTGATATACTCATGCAAAGTAAGGATGTAAACTTTTTAAACTTACCCTAGTGGTTTTCAAGACATAGTACCAGAAAACAAAGGGCCCTACTCCCCAAAGAAGACTCAATAGGGAGCTTTTAGGAGTAAAACGATAACTAGGATACACATTTTGCCTTCTGGCATAATCCCAACGAATTATAGCAGGATCTTCCTAGATCAAAGAGAATGAAAAATCGGCCTGTTACACAACCAAAGAAGTCAATCATGGCAGCAAGCACCTGCCCCCACCTTAATGCTATCACTCCTTTCGTGGCTTTTTCTGCACCATGTACTATAATCGGAGGTCTCCAAGCTCGGCAACTTTTAAGACTTGTAGACTTCAACTTCCAGAATTCCCCAACCAACTTGGCTGCCTGAGGAATCCTGGGAGTTGAAGTCCACAAAGTCGCCGAGTTCGGAGATGCCTCTGCCATATGGAAAATGTGCCAAACGAGGGGGCGAGAATCCCCAGGGACTCCGGGTGCCGCTTGTTGCGAGGTTCCGTTTTACCTTGCAACCGCCTCCATCCTACCCTCGAGGGGGAAGAAGAAACAAGCTCTGGGAGCAGGCCCTTCTCCTGGAAGTAGGCGCCTCTCCTTCGGAGGGCGAAGGCCCGGGAGCCTCGGCCCGACCTGATCGACACCCGAGAAAGGAGAACGACAGACCCCCGCCGGGAAGGAAGCCCAGCCCGGCCCCACCCGCGACTCACGACGTGCTGCGTCCGCCGAGGGTCATTAAGCCGCAGGAAGAAGTCGCGCTTGATGCGGGAGCGGAGGGCGACCCGCTCGGCTTCCGCACGGCGTTTCTCGGGGCTCCATTGGTATTCGTTGGGGTCCAGCTGAGGCGGCAACCTCGCTAGAGGCGCCGGGCGGTATTGGGACGCAAAGCGGGACGCAGAGGACACGACCATGGCCGAAGGCAAAACATAGGCTCGGCTTGCTCTCCCACGCATGCGCAGGCACGGCGCCTTGCCTTCATCTGCGCCACAGAACTAAGAAAGTGGAGAACTCAATGCACGGAATTCCCAAAAACGACTGTGAAACCTCGAATCCCTTTATAGTTGCAGTAATAAATGGGAGACAAGAGTGTTTTTCAACTTTTTTGGCAAATTTAACACGTGGTGAACTTCAACTCCCAGTACACTGTATTCGCTGGAGAATTCGGAAGTTTAGGTCGGCATATTTTAAAATTTGCAAGGTTGGTGAACACTATTATTAGACAATCTGAGAACCTTATTTCAGGTTTATAACCTTTTATTATACATTTAAAAAGCTATGCAAGAACAAGGCACACTGTCAAGAGTGACGCCTTCCTGGCCAGTTGCATATCTGAGGCTGTACAGATGTCATATAGATGCTTAAGTAATCCAGGTATTGAGTTTGGAATTGCAAAGGGGAGAGGCAAAATGAGAAGTGATGGAGTAGGCTACATCAAAAGACCTGGGTATCTCAAGCAATGCGAGGGTTCTTGGATGGGGGCAACAAGATAAATGTCAAACATTGTTAAACAATACAAAAGGCAAGGCACTCTAATCTTACGTACCAAACTGGCAAATAATGATACTAGTTCGGATTATTTCCAAGGGATCTGGCTTTGCAATCTTGCATTCCTGCAATGGCCTCTGTTACTGTGCCACTATATGGTGATATTGCTCTTAAGATCGCAGCCAGTGGAACTTTCTGAGATTTCATAGTGATGAAAGAAATGGAGGGTCCTTTAAATCCCACACCAGCAATGAGTCTGTGGCATGTCCCAAAGGTGCTTTTTCAGAGCTGAAGTAGCTTTTTGGTTGAAAAGCGAAATGTCTTCAGAGAAAAAACAAAGTCCAGTTGCCTCTTGAAAAATCATCTTTGGGATAACCATGGCCTGGATGACTGGGAATTTCCATAGACAAGCCTGTGGAATATTCTGTAGCCTCTGCTTCCAGCCTATTGACTCTTTTTTCACTTTCGACACAAGGCAGCCATTTTCCAAGAAGAATGAGAACAGATAAACTAACAGGAGCTCAGCAAGGAAGATCATGGATGTTAGATCGGCGCAGGAAATGGAAGACGCGACCAGCTCGTTACATTAGTAACTTTATTTAGAAACAGTAGCAAGACTGGCTGCGCGCTGCCGGAGCTCTCCTTATATTCGCTCCGGCAGTCGCACCGCCCCTGACAGTGATTCAAACTTTCCCACCTGATGGCTGGCAGCCAATCAGGGCGGATGTCCTTATAAGGACATAACACTTCTCCCCCCTTAGTCCGAAAACAGTCAGTGTTCATTTATAAAAGTCACGTAATCACGCAGGTACGTAGGACGCCTCGGCACCCTAGTTGACCTGCGCAGTCTCACTTCTTCCTCGTCCCCGACCCGGACGGACGGGGCTCCTGTGTCTCCTGGTTCCCTCCCCGGAACCAGGCTCGGTTCGGCTGGCGAGTGTGCGGGGTCACCCTCAGCGCCTCCGGCCGGACCACAGACCTTGGATGGCTGGTTCTGGTGGTCTTCCTCCTGGCCTGTGGATCTCTCGTCTCGTCAAGGCTGCTCGGTTCCGACCCGGGAAGAGAGTCTGAGTCTCAGTAAGTCCCAGGCTGTCACTTGCTCCTCCCCAGTCTCCCGGGCGCTGCGGTTCGGCTGCGGTTCGGCTCGTTGTCATCTGGGGGATGGTTCGGATCGGTGCCCTCGGGTCCGGTCTGCCAGCGGTGGATGGTGTTGGCTCGGGTCATGATGTCCGACCTCGCAGGGGTGGCGCAGGTCTCCTTGGCTGGGCTGGTGTTGGCCTACCCCGTCGGGTCGGCGGTGGTTGACCTGGTCGGGATGTCGTTGTGGGGCTACCTCCGCGGGTCGTTGGAGGTCTCCCCTGCTGGGGTGGTGCAGGCCTTCCTGGCTGGGTTGTTGTCGGCTTTCCCTTCGCCCTAGTCCTTGGTCTACCGCAGGTTGGTGGCTGGGGTCATCTGGGCTGGGTTGTTGTTGCCGGGTTGTCTTCTGTGCTGGGCGGGGGTCCCTCTCGCCGGGGTGTTGTGTGCCACCCTCACCCATGGGCTGTGGTGTGCCCACCTTGGATGGTCCCCAGTCTACTTGCCTGTAGTGGAGGTCTCCCTGGCAGGGCTGTCGCTGATTGCCTTTGCAGGATGGGTGCGATGCTTCCTTTCGGGGTATGTCCCGGTCTACTCGTGGGCGGTTTTGGTGGTCCCTCGCCCTGTCGTGCCGGGTGCCCACCTCGCTGGGTTGGTGTTGCCATCCCCCATGCGGCTGGCCCTGGTCTACTGCTCTGGACTGTCGGCGTGTCAGCGCCTGGTAGTGTGCTTGGCCGGCCTCGTCGGGGTGGCGGTGGTCTGCCTCGCCGGGGTGTTGTAGGCCTACCTCGTCGGGGTGTTGCAGGCCTACCTCGTCGGGATGTTGCAGGCCTACCTCGTCGGGGTGTTGTAGGCCTCCCTCGTCAGGCTGGTTTTCTTGCGCTCCCCCCCACCTTTTCCGGAGCTGGTCAATGTGACGTCTACAGACCTGTCCATCTTTCAGCTCCACGGTGTAGGACTTCGGGCCGGTTGTGTTGTCTATCTTCCCCTTCAGCCACTTAGGAGAGCGATTGAAATTTAGCGCGAAAACTGAATCTCCCTTGCCGAAGGCGCGAAGCGGGCGGCTGGCCGTTGCGGTCACTTCTGGGCTGTATTGGGGGTGCAGCCGGTCCAATGGTGACCTCAACCTTCTGCCCATCAACAATTCAGACGGGCTCTTGTGGGTGGTGGCATGCGGCGTGATGTGCTGAGTGAGGAGGAAGTTATCTATTCTTTCCTGCCAGTCGCCCGTGCCCATCTTGGTGAGTGCCTCCTTGGTGAGTCTCACCATTCATTCCACTTGTCCGTTCCCAGCCGGCCTGTACGGGGCGGACAGGGCATGGCGGATGCCCAGTCCTGCCAGGAATGCCTCCATGGCCAGGGATGTGAGTTGGGGGCCGTTGTCGGAGACCAGCACATCCGGCAGTCCATGGGTGGCGAAAAGGTGGCGCAGGGCCTGGATCGTCGCTTCCGTTGTGGTAGATGTCATGGGTACCACCTTGAGCCACTTGGAGAAGGCATCGACGACGATGAGGAGGTGGCGCCCTTGCATCGGACCCACGAAGTCGATATGGATCCTCGACCAGGGGTTGCTGGGGGTCTCCCACTTCGCTGTTTTGGCTTGTGGTGGCGCTGGGTGTACTTCTTCGCACGGGTCACATCTGGAGACCCATTCCTCGATGTCTCTGTCCAGTGAGGGCCACCAGACGTAACTCCATGCCAGGGCCTTCATGCGGACGATGCCTGGGTGCCCTTTGTGTAAAGTCTCTAGCGTCCGCTGTTGCAGAGTGCTTGGAATCAGCACCCTGTCTCCCCTTAGCAGACAGCCCTTCATCGTGGACAGCTCCTTCTGCTTCCTGACGAACGGGCTGAACTTCTCCTCCGTCTTCTCAGATGGCCACCCCATGAGGACCCAGGACTTCACTTGGCGGAGTGTGAAGTCCTTTTGGGTGTGGACGGCCACATCTGCGGACGATACTGGACAGCTGGCGGCGGCGTCTATGTGGAAGAGGTGGAGCGTGGGGGCTGGGTCTTCTACTGGATCTTTCAATGGGCATCTACTCAGCGCGTCAGCATTTCCTATGGCTGTGCCTGGCTGGTGCACGAGCCTGTAGGAGTAGCCGGCTAGGAAGATGGACCATCTCGTCATCCTCGGGGACATGAAGGTCGGGGTGGGTTGGTCGCCTGCGAGGAGTCCCAGGAGCGGCTTGTGGTCGGTGATTATGGTGAAACTCCTCCCGTAGAGATACTCGTGGAATCGTTTCACTCCTGCCACGATGGCCAGAGCTTCTTTGTCCAGCTGGCTGTAATTGCGTTCCGCGCCGGACATGGTTTTGGAGAAATAGGCTATTGGGGCTTCGGAGCCGTTGGGCAGTTCGTGGCTGAGGACTGCCCCCACCCCGTAAGGCGACGCATCGCAGGTTAGCTTAATGGGGAGCGTCTCATTGTACTGGATGAGGACGCTTTTGGAAGTTAAAAGTCCTTTCACGGCCTGGAATGCTGCTTCCTCTTCTTGGCCCCACTTCCAGGAAGCCGCTTTCCCCAGCAGGCGGTGGAGTGGCTCAGCAACTGTGGCTTTCTGTTTGAGAAACATGGCATAGAAGTTAAGCAACCCAAGGAATGCCTGAAGTTCCGTTTTGTTTTTTGGGCTCGGAGCTTCATGGATTGCTTTCACTTTTGATTTGGTGGGGTGGATGCCAGTGCTATCTATGAGATAGCCCAGTAACTCGACTTCCTGAACTCCTAGGATGCATTTATCTCTCCTGACTCTCAAGCCCTTGGCCTTGAAGCGCTGCAGGACAAGCCTGAGCCTTTCAAGGAGTTGTGCCTGTGACTCTCCGGAGATTAGTACATCATCAAAGTATGGTACCACCCCTGGAACACCTTGGGGAAGGCGTTCCATCATTGATTGGAAGATGCCGGGGGCAGCACTGACTCCAAACTGGAGACGGTTGCATTTGAATGCCCCCCTGTGCGTGACTATTGTTTGTTCCTCCGCCGTTTTTTCGTCCACTGGCAGTTGCTGGTAAGCCTGGGCCAGGTCCAGTTTCGCAAAAATTGAGCCAGTTCCCAGGGAATGCAGCAGATGTTGCACCACTGGGACTGGGTATGCGCTCAGTGCCAATGCCTTGTTGATGGTACAACGATAGTCGGCGCAGATGCGCACAGACCCATCATGCTTCAGTGGGGTCACAATGGGGGTCTCCCATGAGGCATGATCGATCAGTTCCAGGACGCCCTGGGCGATCAGCTTATCCAGCTGTTCGTCTACTTTAGGCCGCAGGGTAAATGGAACCCGGCGGGGCTTCAGCCTAATTGGGGTGATTCCCTTGTCCAGATTAAATGAGATTGGCCTCCCCACAAATTTCCCCAGTTTACCATCGAAGACTTCTTTGAACTCTTCGATGAGGTTGTCGAGTTCATCCCTGCGAATTTGGTGGATGCCTCCGATGGATAGCCCCAGTGGCTTAAACCACTCCACTCCTAGCAGGTTCGGTCGGCTGTTCTCCACGACTGTGATGGGAAGCTTGCCTTGGAACTCCTTGTAGGAGACTCGGATGTTGGCTCTTCCTAAGACTCCGATGGGGTTTCCCCCAAAGTCGACGAGCTTGGAGTGTAGTGGCTTCAGGTCTCACTTGCTGATGCTGGGTTGCAGGTGCTTCATCTTGTGCCAATCCATAATGGAGTAGACTGAGCCCGAGTCTACCTCCATTGAGCAGGGTGAACCTTCCACGTGGATGGTCACGTGGAACTTGGTGGCATTGTTCGAGTTTGTGTGGGCGATGATCGTCTGGTGGACCACTCCGCTCCAGGGAAATTCGTCGTCTCTGCGTCTAGATTGGCCAGAAGACCGTTTGGATGATCTCTGGTAATCTTTTCGATTTTCGCGGGGATGGTGGCTGGAAGGCTCTGGGGCTGGTTCCTCGGCTCTGCAAGCTTCGACGATGTGACCCCTTCTGTTGCAGCGTCTGCAGGTCGCATCTCTCCACTTGCAGGTTGCCCTGGTATGGTCCCCTCTGCAGCTGGCACAGCGCTCCCCCTTGTAGCTTCGTTGAGCGGTTTCCCACCTTGGGGGTCTGGATACCTTGTGGATGGTGGACTCTTCCTCCGACTCCGATCCAGCGGTGGACTCCTCAGCTGATGATTGCGTGGCAGAGTGAATCTTGTGGACTCCCTTTGCCCTGCTTACCGTGGCTGCCGCTTTCTCTGATATTTCGGATGCGGTGGCTTCCTCCACCACATCCTTGAGCACGAGTTTCTTCCTGCTCAGGAATTTCTTTTGCAGGCCTCTGTCCCTCATGCCGAAAACCACGCGGTCAGCGATGGCATTGTCCACGTGGTCAAACTCACAGCTGGCTGCGATTTGGCACAGGGCAGCCACGAATTCTTTGATGGTTTCACCTTCCTTCTGGTCCCTCTGATGGAAGGTGAACCGGTTCGCCACTGGTGTTCCTGTTGGGGCATAATGGTCCTCCAGGATCTGCAGCAGGTCTGTCCATGGCACTTCTTCGATGTCTCGTGGTGCTACGAGATCGATTGCCATGTCGAGGACTTTGGAGCCGCAGTTGGCCAGGAAGATGCCCTTCTTGTGGTCATCATCGGCATCCCTGATGTTGTTGCCTCTCAAGTATTGCCGAAATTTGACCACGTATGATTTCCACTTGTCCTTCCCTGGGCGGAATGGAGCAAGGGCTGGCAAAGTGACTTCAGCGGATGCCATGCCTTCGGAAATGCCTACTGTGGTTTCAGGTGCCGGTGTCTTGGTCTTGTTGGCTTGGCGCCACAAGGTTCGTCGCTTGGTTCTAGTCCTTCGTCGCCAGTGTTAGATCAGCGCAGGAAATGGAAGATGCGACCAGCTCGTTACATTACTAACTTTATTTAGAAACAGTAGCAAGACTGGCTGCGCGCTGCCGGAGCTCTCCTTATATTCGCTCCGGCAGTCGCACCGCCCCTGACAGTGATTCAAACTTTCCCGCCCGATGGCTGGCAGCCAATGAGGGCGAATGTCCTTATAAGGACATAACAATGGAGATGTCTCCAACAAATTTTTCCTCTAAATGTAAAATATATCATTTGTTAACATAGAAAATAGAGGGTAGGATATGGGTATTAGAAAAAAAAAGAAGACAGCTGAGTTCACAACCACAGTAGAGTGAGTGAATAGAAGCAAAATAATAAGAGATTTCTACAAGGGAGCTGGTGAGACATGAGGAAAGCTCCAGATAGGAAAAGGCACCCACATTGCAGAAGTAAATAGTGGATGAACTAGGAGAAAGTTCATAGTATCAGAAGTGACCAATTTGAGGCTCTGGACATGAAAAACAATTGCCAACCAAGATAATTCTATTATCCTATGTTTTCCAAATTAACGGGAAAAACTCAAGGACCAAAAAACCCAAAGCTCTCCATTAAGTAGGAGAAAAAGATGGTAATAAAAGAACCATTACTGTGAGAGACAGCACCAGAGAAAATGCTACTATAACTAATTGATCTGACTAATCACTACCCATGTTAGATTATTCACATAAATTTATGGAATGTTTTGTGATTCAGGGTTTTCAGCATTTGCTATTTCAAACAGTCACCAGAACCTTAGACTCCTTTTCCCATTAATGTCTCCTGCCATGGAATGTTAGTTATCATTGTTCTAAATTAATTTCTTAAGATTTAAAAAATTATCAGGAGTTTGGTAGCACCTTTTAATAAAATTTGTTAGCTAATAAAGTTGCTTCCAAACACTGAGTTTTTGCCATAAGCTAACGGCTCTACACATTTTTTGCTTAAGGATTCTATCTCTTCCCCCTAGTTTAATAAAGTTTAATTAACTTCTCTCTGATTAGGATCAAGTCACGGATAGCAAATCCTCTTGCTCCTTCCTTCAGGTCAGGAAATTAATGGAAGAGCCATATGTGGCAGAATTTGTTTCTCAACAAATTTTGGGGTAGTTAAAGTTTCCCATTACTGGTACTTTAAGTCTCTTTGAAAAATCTGCAATTTGATACTTTCTTCCTTGGTTGGTCTGTACAGAACAGTAAGAAAGGAGCTGCTTTTTTTTAGAAATGCATAACTCTTACAATTGTGGGGACAAAATGCTCCCGGAAAAGAAAATTATTTTCTTCCAGATTAAACCAATTATATTGACTTCAACATTCTGACTTTCCAAAACTAATTTGATCCTAGACCATTCCCCAAATGCAGGGATGAAATTCAGCAGGTTCTGACAGGTTCTGGAGAACCGGTAGCAGAAATTTTGAGTAGTTTGGAGAACTGACAAATACCACCTCTGGCTGGCCCCAGAGTGGGATGGGAATGGAGATTTTGCAATATCCTTCCCCCTGGAGTGGGGAGGGAATGGGGATTTTGCAGTGTCCTCCTGCCATACCCACCAAGTCACGCCTACCAAGCCACACCACACCCACCAAGCCATGCTCACAGAACTGGTAGTAAAAAAAATTGAATTCCACCAATGCCCAAATGCCACAAAATTCATCCTCTTGTGAAACATTTATTTAATGATTAATGGTTGCAGGAAGTAGGTATGTCTAGTCTAACAAACAGAAGGATTAGGGGTGTTATAATATCAGTTCCACAGTACTTGAGGAGTTGTCATAGAGAAAAAGGGGTTGACCTATTCTTCAAAGCACTGGAAGGTAGAATAAGAGGTAATGGATGGAAACCTGTTAAAGCTTGTTAAAAATCCAACCTAGAAGTAAGGAGAACTTTTCTGACAGTGAGAGCAACTAAACAATGGAATAGCTTGCCTCTTGGAGTTGTGGGTATTTCATCACTGGAAGTTTTCAAAAGTAGATTGAACAACCATTTAACTGGAATGGTATAAGACTATAAGGCAGTGGTTCTCAACCTTCCTAATGCCGCAACCCTTTAATACAGTTCCTCATGTTGTGGTGACCCCCAACTAGGGGTGGGTTCTAATTTTTTTTACTACCGGTTCTGTGGGCATGGCTTATTTTGTGGGCATGGCTTGGAGTTCATGTGACTGGGTAGGCATGGCTAGCTGATCATGTGACCGGATGGCCATGGCTATGTGTATAGGGACTACTCAGAGGGCTGAAAAAAAGTCATTTCTGACAGGTCCTCGCACTTTTGACTGGTCCTCACACTTATGACCATCCTCACATTTATGCCCGTGCAGCATTCTTAACCGTGTCACTCATTTCACAACTGCTTCTCTTCACCATGGTGACAAGATTGGGCAAAAACATAAATTGTGAGGACAGTCGTAAGTTCGACTTACGACTGAAAATAACTTTTTCAGCCCTCTGAGTAGTCCATATGCACAAAAGGACTACCCAGAGGGCTGAAAAAAGTGATTTCTGACAGGTCCTCGCACTTTTGACCGGTCTTCGCACTTATGACTGGTCATCATTTATGCCCATTGTAGCATTCTTAACAACCATGTCACTCATTTCACAACTGCTTCTCTTCACCAATTCAACATTTTAATATAAATCAATTAGTTATATAACTATCTTTTTTGTATATTAATCAATATGAACATGAATATTTCAATTATTTCCATGCAATCCAATTTCTTACAAATCAATTAATTATATTTACCAATAATAATAAACCAAATAATTTCCCCCATATATTCCTCCAAACCACAACTTAACCATTTCTGCTTTCAGAAATATACAATTAATAGTATCTCAATTATTACAATTCCCTAGTTAAATAGAGCTTTTTTTCTTTTGTGTTTTAAAATCTTGAACTCTCCTCTTTTTCCCTAGATTTCCCATTGTTTACACCTACCTTTTTTGGTGAGGAAAAAGAAAAGAAATCTGCCTGCCTAATTTTCCAACCTTGCAGCAACAGCAAAGCAGTTTCAGTTTCGTTTTTCAGCATAGCTAGGGGAAAAAAAATTGCTCCAGCACTCTTTGCAAACAAGCAGCAGAGCCCTGCGCAAAACAGCTGAGAGCAAATCAGCTGAGAGCCGGGAGCCGATCTAATCAAGGGCTAATTAGCCTATGCTGAAGCTCCGCGGGCCAATAAAATTACAAAGAAACACTGAACCATTTGTTAAATTGCTGACTCGCCCGCCCCTCGCCCACCATTATTTATTGGCAATAAATAGTGGTGCGGAGGGGCGGGGCACCGGCAGAATCCCACCACTGGCTATAGGGCAGCCCTTTGAAGCCCCGCAGCAAGAATTTGAACAGTTTTTTTTTCCTCTAGCCATCAGCTGGGACTCAGGAGGCAGCAATAGATTGGGAGTGGGCGGAGTAAGCGAACGGCCGGTGATCCAATAGAGCAGAGAGTGAGGGTGAGTCAGCCATTGGGGGGGCCAGAGAGGGCTTTGGCGACCCCTGTAAAATGGCCGTTCGACCCCCAAAGGGGTCGCAACCCCCAGGTTGAGAACTGCTGCTATAAGGTCTCCTGCCTTGAGCAGGGGGTTGGCCTAGAAGACTTCCAAGGTTCTTTCCTGCTTTAGCATTATGTATTCTATGAGTGTGGACAAAAAGATCCATGGTCCTGAGAATGTACTAGTAAATTTTGCAAAACAAGTATTTTATTGAATATTTTTCACTTATTTTAGTCCATGTGCTCTTGACATCATTGCGCAGATTTTTTTCTTGCGGATTTGGGAGATATCTTTTAACATAGAATACATTTTCTTTCCCTTTATATTGCTTTTGTTGCCTCTGTTGCTTTGAGCAAGTACTTTCCTGTTCGTTTTTCAGTCAGGGGAATCATCAAATTCGGTTTCACCATTTCACCTAATAAATCAAATCTGATTTTTGGTAATAAAACCTTGACCCATTTTGCTTATTTCCCATACTCTGAATATTAGTATGTAAACTAACAGTGTGCATAAAATGGTTTCAAACCTGAAGAAAGCAAACTCATTCTGCATAACTCGTTCAGGTCAGCTATGGTTCAGCAAAACCAAGTCAAAATGTTTTGACTGTTCTGAATTTCAGACAAAACAAAATTTAGACAGGGGAAGGAGGGGTGTATATCACCCCCTCCTCTTGTTTGCAGTTCCTGCTCAGCAGCTCCCTGTCTGCCTTTCAATCTTCCTAGTACAATGTTGCTCAATCTCAACAACTTTATGATGGGTGAGCTTCAAATCCTAGAATTCCCCAGCTAGCATCTTGTTGCAGAATTCTGGAAAACCAGCCACCTTAAAATTGCTGAAAAAACACTGTCCAAGTATCTTTACTTCTTTAAGCCATTATATCTTAGCCTATTCCACTACTCTGCTTGCCCCTCATCTTTCCCAGTTTTTCCCTCGCTTCCTCTTCTCAATTGCTGCCAGTGCTAAGTTTCCAGTATGTCTTATCTTACCTTCCTATCCATCTGCCTTCAGAGTTCCCAGTATCCTGTTCCTTCCTTGCCTCCATTCACTATTGATGTCTTTGCAAGGTTTTTTTTTTTGTCATCTTCCTCTCTACACCATCTATATCTAAATCAGGCATCTGTTGATCTATGTTGAATACATCATTTCTTACATCAAAGTGTTTCCTTCGTAATGCAGAATAAAGGAGAGGTACCTGATGTCCTACTTCTATTTCCATCTCTATTCTGCTGCTGTTACTGGTAGGTACATTTCATGTTTACAATCAGAATAATCAAATGCTTGCCTTTAGGACTGTTCATGCTAATTAGCTGCAATTTTGTTCCCAATGGCTCTTGAAAGTTCTGTGCCTTTTAAAAGAGAAAGCCATAGATAAGATATAGTATAAATTCTTGATTATTGTTCACATCTTCCTCTCTCTCCTCCCTGCCCTGTTTCCCCTGCTTTTTATTCTGTTTTACCACTTAACTAATTTGATGTTTCTAATGTTTAATACAGAAACATCAAGCTATATTTTTGCTAGTTAATCTGAGTATTGTGTGTGTTTGCTCTGATATAGGGATTGACTGGGTGTGTGCTGGATGTAAACTAAATTGGAAATTGACCAATTTGGTAATTACCAAATTGCCAGCAACCCATGCTGACAATCACATAGCTGTATTTTGTTCGATGCATAGACCACATCTGAAATGTCCATTTTACAGCATTTGGGCAGAGACCAGCAGAAACCACCTCTTCGATATGTAACATTATGCAGGGAACATTTTGTACATCACTGATAGAAAAAACATGAACAGTCATGTACAGCTACAGTTTTGTTGTCTGAAAATGGATTAGCTTGGTGCAAAAACCAATCAGACCCAGTCACGAGAGACAGATTTTTGGAAAAACTTTTATTAAAGCGCTCTAGAAAAAGGATCCTAACCACTAAGGGAGCTGAGACCCTGAACAATAGTGAAGCATAATCTTTTATACTGTACAGTTATTTTCAAGAAATAGGGAAGTAAAATTTTACAGAACTATCACCTTTTTTGGAGTTCTACCTTGCTTTTATCATACATGTCTGTTTGTCTGTGGAGTTGTGTATCACCTGAGTATACATGTTATTTTCCCTATAGACGGCAGTGTTGTTACATTTCCTTTATTTGGACACATAGTACAGTTATATTTCTCTAAGTATTTATTCTTTCCTAGGATGGCGGTGTATTGATTCTTAATAGATGAGCCATCGTTTCCCCCCTTTGAATCTGGGAAAAATTTATTTCCCCGAGATTCACCAATAACCAGTATCTGGTTCTTAAGGGTTTGGGTACTTTGTTGGCAGGCAGCAAAACATAAGAGTAAACACTGCCAATCGCAACAAGTAAATAAATAAAATGAAAAAAATAGTCAGGAGTAAGAAAAAAAGAGATTTCAGCCATGAAAAGTTGGGAAATTGGCTAGTAAACCAATCTCAGTTCCAGTTGTCCCATTTTTGTACAGGTATGTGGGCTACTTGTCGGATGCCTTTGGTAAGTTATAAAATAACTTGGTGGTAGTCATCAATTTGCAAACAATTAGTCCAGTTAAATTTTCCGCAAACCCCTCCTTCGGCAGCTAAAAGTTAGTCAAGAGCCATCCTATTCAGAAGCACTACTTCCTTAATCTGGGTCACTTCAGAAGTAATAGTCCAATTTATTTTCACTTGAGTGTAGCTAGGTGGTAGGGCCAGATACTTAGGGTCCAGTGGCACCATTTTCCAAGGCCAGCATTGGGAGAGGTTGAACGCAGCTGTCACTGTTTGCACCATACTGAAAAGGATATTACTGTGGCCATTCCATAGTATGCCTTTTGCCTGATGTAACAAAAAAAGGTCAACAGGAAATTACCATATGAGACCTGCATCTCGCATTAGCTGTTCCCATCAGTGTGTCCAATAGGGCTTTTGACTGTAATAAAGGTTATACTTGATGGGGGTAGAAAGGCTATGTTTTGTATACAAATTAAGCGACTGCCTGTGGCTAGGGGCTCTTCATCTGCAATGGGTTTTTTGTTGACATATACAGAGGCCGTAATGATTGGTTGAGGATACAGTCAAAAGGTCCCAGTCCATGTTGCTTCTTAGTGATCTGGTCAAGAGGGTGTTCAGTGATTGCCCACATAGTCACCACCTTGGGAACTAGGGAACCACCAATCAATCCAACCCTACCTTCAACAAGCTAAGTCCTTTTAATTTTTTTAAACAGAAATCTCAGTTCTAGATTATCAGGGTCTGAGGATGCCAGTGTCACAGTCCACTGGTTCGGTTCTGAAGTCTTCTTAAGCCTTGTGTGGTGTGTCCAGGACCTCAGGCCATCAACCTTCACCGATGTATATGTGGTTAGCAATGCCTGGAATGGTCCCTTCCACTTCTCCAAGGGACATCCAGCGGTCCAAGATCTCACAGTACCCAGTCCACTGAATGAATTTTATGCACTGGTTGGTCGAGGCAGGGTAGACAGTTCTCCTGTAAATAATGAGATAAAGATTCCACCACCAGAGAGAATTGGACCAAATAATCTTTAAGATATTGATCTCTTATTATGGTTTCCTGTCTACCAGGTCCTTGAAGGAAAGGGTACATGCGTACTATTTATACAACAAAATGGAGCCTGTTATCTGACCCAGTCTTTCAGGGGATGCCAAATCTAGGCATAATTTCCTTGAGTAAATAATTGAATAGTTTCACCACTTCCTTAGCTCTATGGTCCTACATGGAAAGGCCTCCACCTAGCCTGAGAAGGTACACACACATACCAACAAATACTTAAAGGTCTGTTTACAGGGTAACTCCATGAAATCCACCTCCCAAATGGCCCCTGGATTATACATGGACCTTTGGCCTGTATAATCCGTGGTTTTTTTGCATTTCTAGGATTAACTTTCTGCTCCACCAATTGGGCTTTTTCTTTAGATATCTTGCAATTATAAGTGGCTAACCAGTTAAGTAGTTTGATAGATCCTGACAATCATTCTGTGTTTGGGGTCCCAAAAAGAAATCATCCACATATTGCAAAATGGTATCATCTTTCACCCATATACGGCAGTATAAATCCTTTGCCAGGCTGTTTTTAAATCCCTGGGATAACCTGGTCCATGTATATTGCCTAATTTGATTGGTATCAGAGTCCTGCCACTCAAAGGCGAATAACTGTTGGCTTGCATCATTTAATGGGATGCAAAAAAAGCATCCTTTAGGTCTAAGACTGTAAACTGTTCATCCTATGGATTAATCTGTCCCATTAAGGTGAATCAGAGTATGTGGGGTCAGAGTATTGTTATTAACCAGCCTCAAATCATGCACAAATCTATAGGAGCCATCTGGCTTCTATAGTGGCAGGATAGGTGTGTTCCAAGGAGACAAGTTGGTTTTATAAGACCAAATTTAACAAACGGCTCCACAACTGGTTGTAACCCTATCCTGGCTTCTAGCCTGATTGCTTAAGATTGGCAACATGATAGTGCTCAATCAATGGGATATTCACAGGTTCTACGAACCTCACCTTCCCTGGTTCTTCCATGGACCAGACCATGGTTTAACTGCAGTCTCAATAGATGGAAGTATCAAGGAAATTTTTTCCTTGATTAATCCACCCATGAAGTCAGACAAATTGCTGGTTTATCAGTTCCATAAGAAGACGGATGAAAGTATACTTACTTCTATTTGGGATGAAAGCAATTTTCTACAATTAAAAAAATGATACAGCTATTTGCCAATTATTCCAAATTATATGGTAAACACAAATCTGATCTAGAAAAGATTGAAGAATATCCGAAAGAAATATTATTCACAAATATACAAATTAACAAAAAGAATTCTTAACCCATAATAGAAGATAAAACTAAGAGGCAGTTTTAATTGAATAAGACTCCAGAATTTAATGGTATTTATACATTATATTACAGTAAATATTCTGGTCGAGCCTTAATTCAACCAATGAATTTGATTCAGGAAAATGAAAATCATTGAAAGAAGTCTTTATTTCTTTAATTTATAAAAAACAAGATTTGAAATATCCAGAGTTATTTAGATTTATGGTATATCCTATAGTGAATATAGATTATAAACATTTTAAATTAATTCTTGCTAACAGAATAAACTACTGACTGAAGTGAAATATCCTGATTAGATAAAGGGATATATTAACAGATTAACAGAGTTGGAAGGGACCATGTAGGTCATCTAGTTCAACCCCCCACCCAAGCAGGATGTATGAGAAGTTATATCAGATATGTTTTTAATGTTATTGACAAGTTAAATAAAAAATTAAACAATGGCTGTGACTTTTCTTGATGCAGAAAAAGGCTTTGACAATTTTATGTTTTATTGAACCCAAATTTTAATAGTGTTACTAGAATATTTACATCAATATTGTTCTATGTCAGGTTACCTGTCATAGCCCTGTCGGAGCATGAGTCCATGGAGGATGAGCCAGAGCTGGGGCCGATGGAGATCGAGGGTGCAGCTTTGTTGGCTCTGGAGGAACGCGGGGAGGAGCAGGATGAGGCAGCCATCGGGCCTGGGACGGCTTGCCAGCAGGGAAGAATGGGGGCAGAATGACTGAGAGAGGGGGGAAGAGAGGGCAGGCAGTGGAGAGGAGGAGCGACGGAGCTCAGGTGATGAGCAAGGAGTGCCCCCTCCTATCCCTGAGTACATAGAGTAGAGAGGCGGCGGGAGCAGCACAGGCCGACCAGATGACTCAGGAGGAGAGTGCCCTGCCCCTCTTCACATGGCACACCTGGGGACTGAGACTTAAGGAGACACCATGGGGAGGGACATTTGTCAGGAACAAGCACTGAATTTATGGAGTTTCGTGTGCCGTTGTCAATGTCTGGGGTTCGCTGGACTCCTTGTCTTGTTGCTTCCTTGTTCCTTTGCCTCATTGGACTCATTGCCTTGAAGCCATCGGGCTAATGGCGTTTTGCTGGACTATTCACAGCCAGAAGCTGCTGGAGGTGTGTGTGAGCACTTTGCTCTGGGACTTGCCATAAACGTGGGAACTCAATTATTTGCAGGTGAATTCCTTTCTACCATTAGATCATAGAATCATAGGGCTGGAAGGGAGCTTGGAAGTCGTCTAGTCCAACCTCTTCCTTGGTTCAAATTAGGAATTCTCTCATTGCAGACCTTCCACCCATTAGTTCTTGGGTGGTTCTTATTCAGCTTTAATTTAACTTTGCTACTGATTATAGTAGATATCAAAAGCAAAGAGTAATCTGATTTGAAAGAGTAGAGTTTTGAGGAAATCTCTTAAGAGAAGTTATTCTAGTGAATTCCGACCATGCTCAGGTTAGTCCTGCCAATATATATAATATCATCCTGATTTTAAAGCTTCTAACTTCCCCAATCTCAAGTATCAAAGTGTCCATCTCTACTGTTTTGTTTCCCATTTTATAAAATAATAACAATTGTATACAAAGTCTGGTGGCAGCAAAAGAATTGTCAAGTACACTAATGAACATTGGCACAAGTGAGAGAACCCACATCTAAAACAATAAAGCAATTAGTCTGGAAGCATGAAAATAGTGGAATAGCTTAGTGGAAGTGAACATGACTTTAACAAGGTTTAGGAGACTGATTTCCTTCCTTCCTTCCTTCCTTCCTTCCTTCCTTCCTTCCTTCCTTCCTTCCTTCCTTCCTTCCTTCCTTCCTTAGATTGTGAAAGCTTGGCTTTGGCAAATCTTTGGTAAAGCACCATAGAATGTTGTGATTGGCAAACTACTTATGGTAAATCTGAGTTGGATGAATGATGAGGTAGATAAGCAAAAATGAAAACTGAAATCCATACTTGGAGTGAAATATCAAGATTTCTGATATCATCAAGAAAGGAAAGTGAAAAGAATGTATCAGATTTGCAGAGGATACAAAATGGAGTATAATAGTTAATATTCTAATGACTATGATAGAGGTAATGTGGAGACTCTTTAATTTGAATTTCTGTGCTGAGAAGAGCTTAGTTTCTAAATGGTTCCTAGGATCTCTGTGCCTTTAGTGGTTTCATTTATATTTGCCAAAATTCCAGGTTATTTTGTACAGCTTTATTTAAAATTAATATAGATAACAAAAACAGTTGTCAGTTTTGGAAGACAATTTTTTTTTTGCTTCTTAACTGCCACATATTTTAGCTGGGGAAGTTAGGAGGGGGTTGTTGTTGGAGCGGTAAAAAGTTAGTCATAATAACATTCCGTATTCAAGGACTTTTGCCCGCGTCTGATGGAGACTGCCTGAAGATTGTATCCAGTTGAGTGTGAAGAGTTGATTGGACAATGTGATGAACTTATAGGTGTGGGGGGGCTGTGAACTGTCAGCTGGGTGTGGAAAACCTGGAAGCTTTCAGATTCGAGCTTTCCCAGATATGCCAACATGACATAATAAATTGGAACTTTAAGGAACCTCAGGCCTCAGGTTTATTTCATTGGGAGTGTTCCTTGGAACCCTGACATTAATCCAAATCCCCTAAATATCTAAGCAGCACCCCGAAAGGGGGCTGAATGGGGTGCTGAGCCCCAGCACCAATCTAAAGCTTGGGTGGCGCGAAGACTCAGCGAAGATGGAAAATAGAAAGGAGATTGCAGAGGAAGCCATGGGAACACATACCGGAAGGTTTATTGAGTCCCAGTATTCTCCTTCTGAAAGCGTGTTATGAGGCCTTGAAGCTGCAGAGATGATGCAAAGCCTAGGCGCTCGGTCCACGGAGATGATTCTGGGAGAAATTGCCAGCCTGATCCAACTCCAGAGATGGGACCGAAAGAACGATTGCCTGTATTCAGCCCTTGTCAACCTGCCGTCATGCTACCCCCTGTGGAATTTATGCCCCCAGGCTGGGGATTCTGTCCTGGCCAGGGGTGAGTCCAGTGCCACTGGACACTATTGCCACTGGACGCCAGTGCCGTCTGCTCCCCCTCTTACAGGATCACCATTGCCCTGACAATCTCAGTTCTGCAATGGGGTCAGATCCAGCAGGTAGCAGTGCCACCACTGCAGGTTCCAGTTCAGCCGCCGGCATTCACCCCACTGCCCGCCGCAGCACCCCAACAGGTCCCTGCCCCATCTCCAGTCACCATGGCGATTCCGCCAGCAAGGATCTCGCCACCACGGTTTAGAGTGACATTTGATGGTAAGCCTACCAAACTGGCCTATTTCCTCAGCCTAGTATGGGCTCATATAGATCAGTATGGAAAGCAATACGAAACAGATCGCAAATTAGTATCTGCAATCTCAGAGGGGATGAATGAGGGAGATGCTACTGACTGGATAGCCCAGCTGCATAATGAGGGGTTGCTGAATTACATGATGCTGAAGGTTTTGTTGAGGTGCTCCGGGCCAGATTCGAAGACCGAGACTGAATCAACGAGAGTGAAGCCAAGATAAAGGTGATGAGTCAAGGAAATAGACCAATAAAGGACTTCGTATGGGACTTTAGATGGATCACGGGGAACCTTGGACATTGGCCGGACAGAATACTTCTGCATTATTTGAAAGAAGCCATTGATCAAGAAGTCAGAACCGCCTGTGGAATCTGGGGGGGTGCCAGAGTGACTGCAAGACTGGTATACGATGTCAATAGCTCTTGATAGAAGTTCACCCACGCCACAACCCCTCAGCTGAGAAGTCCCCAGGGAGAACTTTGGCTAGACATCCTCTGACAAACCCTACTGAAATCCCTCCTGCTCAGTCTACAGGGGTGATCAAATGCTACCATTGTAGACAAGTGGGTCATCGAGCTGTGGAGTGTCTGGCACCTTTGCCGGTTCCACAACCACGCCCCGCCACGTCAGCCTGAGGCAGAAGGGACCCATGAAAGCCCCTGGACGCCAACAGAATTGCCCGGCAGGGAGACTTCCCCTCCCCCTGGAGAGAGTGAAAAGACCTCAACCAAAGACCTGCTGCCTGGGCCGGCCAGCAGTAGCAGTGGCAAAGACAACCCAATGGTAAGTGGGACCATCCACCCTTTTGCGGTCAAAGTCAAGCTGACAGTGCCAGAGACAGGGGTGCATGGAGAGAGGTAGCAGCAATAATAGACACCGGCTGCACCCATTGCTTAATTAGCTTCCCCATTGTTGAGCAGCTAGGCATAAAGACACACCTCTTAAGCTGCCCCATATGCTTTCAGCAAGTAGACAGGAGCTTAATAGGTGGCACCTCTGCTACACGGGTCACTGAGGTTGTCAGATTGGAACTGGAGATCTACACAGAACTCATTCGATTCGTAGTAGCCCCAAAAATGGCAGAGTCAATCATCCTGGGACTCACCTGGCTAGACAAATGGGCCCCTACAATCAAATGGGAGGACTGCTACCGAAAAGTCATGATGAGGTGGGCCCCTTGCCGCCCATCCTTCCTGAAGCCGAACCCACTGAGACGAGCCCTCAGGGGCCCCACCAATGAGAGGCGGCCACAACAGCCATTGAAGTCCTACCTGTGACTCCCCAGGTCCCCAAGGAATACAGGGACCTGGCTCAAGCATTCAGTGAGGAGGAATGTAACATCCTTTCCCCCCCATCGCCACACTGACTGTGCGATGGAGATCGAGCCTGGGGCCAAACTCTCTAAACCAAAGATGTACTCAATGACCCCAAAAGAGATGGCTGAGCTGAGGAAGTACGTCGATACTAACCTAGCCTGAGGGTTCATCCAACCTGCAAAATGCAGAGGAGCCGCCCCAGTGCTGTTTAAGGAAAAGAAAGATGGGGGGGGGGGATGAGGCTCTGTGTGGATTTTTGTGGAATAAATGCTATATGCATGGAAAACACCTACCCCCTTCCCCTCATGGAAGACCTACTGGACTACCTTTCAAAAGGCAAAATGTTTACCAAACTTGACTTGAGAGAAGCCTACTACAGGGTGCGCATAAAGGAAGGGGATGAATGAAAGACTGCTTTCAGCTGCCCACTAGGTAGCTTCCAATTCAAAGTCATGCCCTTTGGTCTCCAAGGAGCCCCTGTAGTATTCATGCAATTGATTACCAAAGTGCTGCATGAACATTTATACAAAGGGGTTCTAGTCTACTTGGACGACATTCTCATATTCAGTGAGACATCAGAAGATCATATGAAACTAGTCCAACAAGTACTAAAGAAACTGTTAGCCGCAAAGCTTTATGCGAAGCTGTCCAAATGTGAGTTTCACAAAACTTTTCTGGACTACCTAGGCTACCGAGTGTCGAACGAAGGCATAGAGATGGATCCCGGGAAAGGGTGAGCTGTACTTGACTGACAGCCCCCTCACACCAGGAAACAGCTGCAAAATTTCCTGGGGTTTGCTAACTTCTACCGGCAATTCATCCCAACCTTCATGGAAGTGGCTCTGCCACTTACCGAACTGCTAAAGACAGGACCCTGCCCCACAAAGCCATGGTCGACGCAGCCTCTAGCCTGGACGCTAAGCTGTCAAAAAGCATTTGAAAGCTTGAAACAGCGGTTTGCAGAGGAGTCCATCCTTCAGCACCCAAACCCAGATAGGCAGTTCATTGTCCAGGCCGACACCAATGACGTTGCAGTGTCAGCAGTGCTTCTCCAGGAAGACCCCCAAGGATGGCTGCTTCCCTGTGCATATGTGTCCAAAAAACTCACGGACACCGAGTGGAGATGGGCAGTATGGGAGAAGGAAGCCTTTGCTGTTAGTTGGGCTCTTCTATCGTGGCGGCACTTCCTAGAGGGAGCCAAGATCCCCTTTGAGGTACGGTCAGACCATAAAAACCTCGAAGCCTTAAAGACCCCACGAAGGCTCTCCCGCTGGGCGCAGTACTTCAAGCGGTTTGATTTCAAGCTGAAATACATCCCAGGGGGGAAGAACCTGCTTGCAGACACCCTGTCAAGGAAACCCCAATATGATAGCCAGAGGGAGGATGTCGTCCATGCCATCATCCTAGACACGCAGAGTGCGGTGCAAGTCACTACCCGGAATCAGGCCAGCAGGCAGATTGACCCCATCGATGGGAAGCTAACTGCTAACTTGAAGGCAGCACTATCTACTAATCCATGGCTAGCTGACAATCAAGACACTTTGACGACCCGTGATGGACTAGCTTGGAAAGCTTCGAAAATTTACATCCCCAACAGCATGAGACTCCTGGTGCTCCAGCGTAGCCATGATTCTCAATTGGCTGGTCACTTTGGATTTCTAAAGATCCTTCATCTGATTAGACGGCAGTTTTGGTGGCCAAAGATGAAAGCTGATGTGGAGGACTGTGTAAAAAGTTGTGCCACATGTGCCAGCAATAAGACAAGACCGGGGAAGCCTCCCAGTTTAGTTCAACAGGTAGCTTATCCCAGCTGCCTGTGGGAAGAAATAGCTATGGACTTTATAGTAGAGATCCTGGAAAGTGGCGGAAATATGGACTGTGATAGACCTGTTCTCCAAACAGGCCCATTTTATTCCTTGTTCTGGACTTCCCTCGGCTAAGAGATTAGCCAAGATGTTTGTGAAACAGATCTACCAGCTGCATGAAGTTCCACGACGGGTGATCTCCGATTGAGGTGTTCAGTTCACCGCTAAGTTCTGGAGGGAGTTCCTGAGGTCCATTGGGTCATCTCAGGTGCTTAGTTCTGCTTTCCATTTGAGTACGAACGGAGCCGCGGAATGCGCTAATGCCATGGTGGAACAATACATCAGATGTTATGTGGATTACCAGCAAGATAATTGGACTGATTTGCTTCCTTTCACAGAAGTGGCATACAATAATGTGGTGCATAGTAGTACGGGATTGATGCCTTTTCAGATTACGAGTGGCATGGAATTTGTCCCTATGCCAGAATTGCCAAGAGAATAGCCTTCTTCCATGACTCTGAATGAATGGATGGAGTCATTAAAGAAAGGCTGGGAGAATACCAAAAAAGCCCTGAATGAAGCGGCCGAAGCATACAAAAAGCAAGCAGGCAAACACTGATCTCTCCAAACCCCCCCCCCCCTTTCGGGTGGGAGATCATGTATATCTTTCCACCAAATACATATGTTTGAATTTGAAGAATAAGAAGTTAGAACTGAAATATTTAGGTCCCTTCCCCATAGTGAAAGTGATTAACCCAGTGACTGTTCAGTTAAATCTCCCCCGCATACTGGGAAAAATTCATCCTGTTTTCCATTGCAGCCTGTTAAAGCCTGCTGTGGGATCTAAATTGAGACCTCAACCTGCTGTTCCCCCCAAGCCAATTGTAGTGCAGGGTAAGACTCATTATGTGGTGAAGAAGATTTTGGACTCTAGATTGCAGAGGGGACTTCTGCAATATTTGGTTCATTGGAAGGGATACCCCTTGTCTGTGAAGGGGTGAAGAGTTGGGATGTTCAGGCAGACACCTTAGTTAGGCAATTTCATGATAAATTCCCTGATAAGCCTAACGGTCCTCCTGGGGGGGGGGGAGGTGGTTAATGTGCTAATTGTGTTAACCCCTGACTTCAGTCTTGTTCCAGGATACATTCCTTTCCTGAGGGGGGGAAGCCTGTCAGTTTTGGAAGACAATTTTCTTTTTTGCTTTTTAACTGCCACATATTTTAACTGGGGAAGTTGGGAGGGGGTTGTTGTTGGAGCGGTAGAAAGTTAGTCATAACAACATTCCATATTCAAGGACTTTTGCCTCCATCTGATGGAGACTGCCTGAAGATTGTATCCAGTTGAGTGTGAAAAGTTGATTGGACAATGTGATAAACTTGTGGGTGTGGGGCAGGGCTGTGAACTGTCAGCTGGGTGTGGAAAACCTGGAAGCTTTCAAATTCAGGTTTTCTCAGATGTGCCAACATGACATCTCTAATAAATTGGAACTTTGAGGAACCTCAGGATTCAGAGCTTTATTTCGTTGGGGGTATTCCTTGGAACCCTGACAACAGTATTAAATAATAAATTTCTTAGATTCCTAACTGCTGCAGGATCCTTGGTGCTCTCTTAAGCTTGGTATTTTCTTGCAGACATTCCATTACCAAATTAGCACTGATGATGTTACCTAGCTTGATAATGAAATGGTAACAAGAAAATAGCCAATTTCAGAGAGCACCAAGGACTCCCTCAGCTCAACCCCGATCTATGAATATTCTCTTCTATTGATTTCTAACTGCATACTGCAATTATTATATATTGGTTTTAGAGAAGGATTATAATATATAGATGAATCTGCGTAATTCCACCAGGGGCATCTCTATGAAGTATTTGGAGAGGATTGTTCTGTTGATGTCTAGATGTTCTCTAGATGTATTCCTCCCAAACCCATTATTGACTTTAAAGAATAAGTCCAAACAAAATCCCAACTTGAATGAAAAGCCAGCATAATATTGAATAAGGTTTTTATAGCCTTGGTGCAAAATATATGATGCATTTTGTGATGTACTTGCTTTTCAACGCACTCGTACAAAACACAGTACTAGAGAATACATTCTATCTTAAACAACAAATTCTATCTTAAATTAAACAAATTTAATTCTTAAATATGAATTAAGTAGTAAGACATTTTAACCTGAGCAAAAAAGACAAGCTTAGGAAGAGGCATGAAGGAGCGATCAAAAATTAATGACATAATTGGCTCAAATCAGTGTGTGAAATTAACAGTACTACCCATCCCCTAGTGAACAAGATTTATGAAAAAGGGGAGTGAGTTGCATTATAATAAGATGATATCATAGTCTCAGTTCCTAGGAGAATTACTTCTCCACCCTTTTCTAAGCAGGGAATTAGCTGCTGAATTCATGTGGTTTGGATATGAACCATTCAAATACTGTATGGTAATAAAACACCAACAACATTGTTTTCTAACATTGCTGTTCCCTTCTTAGTCATGATTGCTTGTGTCAGTCATCCAATAAATCTGTATTAAAGACAGTGTATTCTCTTGTAAATATCTTTTTCTTTTCTCAGTAGCCATAAAGGCATCCTTTTTCCAAATATATTTACTATTACTTTCCGTTTATCATTTAAAATGGTGAAGACTTTCAGCTAGGATTAGTAAAGCATATAACTAAGAAATCAGAAACTGTAATATTTTGTGGGTTCTCACTTTTATTTATTTACTGCAATATACTGCCCTCATATATCACAAATTTCAATGATTTACACAGACAAAAATGTCAAGGTTGTCAGCAATAACCCATCCCAGAGCCAGGAAACACTCCTCCCTCTTCAGCTACATGACAAAGCAGACGGCAGAGGAAATCTTACAGAACACCCTATCCATTTCCTTGGAGGCAACAGGTCAAAAAGAATCCCAGATAACCTGGCAAGTAAATGCCCTATGGAGTCAAGACTCAAGCAAATCTGAATCACTTTAGTTGCAAAATGCTGTCCTAACTAGTGAGAGGGGCCAGGGAGAAGTTTGTACATCTGGGTTCCACCCTAAGTAAGGCCACTGGATGACAGCCCATTGATGCAATAAGGGAAGAAAGAATGTCCCATCTTTCTTATCACCATGGAGTAAGCCTGAATCATTGGCACTTATCCATCTTCAGAGGCTTTCACTCTTTGTTTTCCACCTATTCTCTAAGAATTGCTTCTGCTGTTCATCTCCAAAAAGATATTTGAAAACCAAGGGGCCGTATGGGATCAGCTAACACAAGGGTATTTAGGAGTTATTTACGGCTCCTAAATTGTCTTGAAGGGCAGCTCCATATAGAGCACATTGTGATAATCCACCTGAGAGGTAGCTAAGATGTGAGTAGTCAGATAAAACAATGGTAGCAGAGGTGAAATGCTTCTGGTTTGAACCGGATCGCCAGATCCGGTAGCGATGGAGCTGGGTAGTTTGGAGAACCACTAGCAAAAATCCCTGCCACCCCCCCATGCCCAGCTGAGCTGCACAATCAGCAGAGGCTTTTTTAAAACTTTTAAAAGCATTTTTTCTACAACCTCTTCCACCGAAAAAATGCTTTTAAAAGTAAAAAAAAAAAGCCTCTGCTGATCAGGCAACTCAGCTTGGATCGTCAGAGGCATTTAAAAGAAAAAAAACCCTTTTTTTCTTTTAAAAGCCTCTGACGATCCAAGCTGAGTTGCCTGATCATCAGAGGCATTTAAAAGAAAAAAAGCCTCTGCCGATCAGGCAACTCAGCTGGGATCGTCAGAGCCTTTTGAAAGCATTTTTTACAACCTCTTCCCTGAAGAGGTTGTGGAAAAAATGGTTTTAAAAGTAAAAAAAAAAAAATTGGCCACACCCAGTTACATTCCCCCCACCAAGCCACGCCCACAGAACCAGTAGTAATAAATTTTAGTTTTCACCACTGAATGGTAGCAATACCTTTCATATCCAAATCACATGGATATTTGCTCCAATGCAAAACTGAGGTTTAATACATGACCCCTTACATGTGCTGAGTCCAAGATTACCATGAGAAGCCCCCAGTTTCCATGGAAACCATGAACTCCTGGACTGTAAATCCCCAGCTACCACAATATGAAGGTTGAAGTCTTCCAATACCCAACTGGCAACCAACCGGGTCCCGGAATCAGAGGAAGATCCAGATGGTGAGCACAGTGGCTGGTACACCAGGAAAACTCCTGGCACAACCTAGCACAAAGATAATCATACATTTTTAATAATGTGAGTATAATGGTATGTGAGCCTACTCTCAAATAAGCTATCACAATGGACCAATACCACCCCACATACAGTATCCAACCCTGAAATCAAGACTGATGCTAATTTCTAGAAGAGTGACATATATGTCTTGGCTTAGTTAGATTTTGATAATACAAAAATGTACCATCACCTTAGTGGCCAAAGTGTTCCAAAATGTAGGACTCATATCTTAATAATGTGACTTCAGGACCCCATCTCCAATCTTCACATGGTGCGGGGACTCAGAGCAGCCCCTCTTGGGAAGCACAGGATTGGATCACTTTGGTCAGGAAAATACACAGACAGTATACACTCTATTAATATACAGAGACCAAGCTATGTAGGATTTTAAAGGTTCAAATGAACCCTTTGAAAAGCCTGATGCAGAAGCTTATTGGTAGGTAATCAATATAACCTACTATATTGTATTGTACAACCTCCTATTGTATTGGCTGTAGGAACTAGATATGTCTAGTTCAGGGGTCAGCAACCTGTGGCTCTGGAGCCGCATGTGGCTCTTTCACCCCTCTGCTCCGGCTCCCTGTCACTCAAAATATGTGTCGCAACTGCCAATGTGTGACATCCACTGGCATGCGATTTATTGAACTTTTCAACCCCTGGATAAATCCAAGAAAAGAAAAGTTTCAGAATTAAACAGAACGTTTAATTCAACTACATATGGTAGTTTCGTGGCCGCTCAAGAAATAGTCAGGCACAGGAAAGGTTTTGTGGCTCCCGGTGTTTTGTTTTCTGTGGGAAACGGGTCCAAATGGCTCTTTCAGTGTTTAAGGTTGCAGACCCCTGGTCTAGTTTAATGAAAAGAAGGACTAGGGGTGACATGATAGCAGTGTTCCAATATCTTAGGGGCTGCCACAAAGAAGAGAAAGTCAAGCTATTCTCCAAAGTACCTGAAGGCAGGACAAGAAGCAATGGGTGGAAACTAATCAAGGAGAAAAGCAACCTAGAACTAAGGAGAAATGTCCTGACAGTTAGAACAATTAATCAATGGAACAACTTGCCTTCAGAAGTTGTGAATGCTCCAACACTGGAAGTTTTAAAGAAGATATTGGATAACCATTTGTCTGAAGTGGTGTAGGGTTTCCTGCCTAAGCAGGGGGTTGGACTAAAAGACCTCCAAGGTCCTTTCCAACTCTGTTATTCTGTTTTCTGTTTTTCTATCAGCAGTTGGACTGCTACATTTCAGACCACCTTGAGTTACTGAGTTACCTTCAAGGGAGCCTAATGTCAAGCATTTTGTGTAGTTCTATCAGCTAGAACTACTGCAAAATGCTTGAGGGTCACTGCTGTAAGGGCTTGACATCAAATCAATAGAAGTAACTGTGAGAGAGATCTTGGAGTCCTAGTGGACAATCACTTAAATATGAGCCAGCAGTGTGCAGCAGCTGCAAAAAAGCAGAAACAAGCACAAGCAAAAAAGTTACAAGCTAAACTGATGGTGTTCCAGAGTAACTATTCTTGTCCCAAAGGGGTTGATATTATTTTTCAAGGCAGATGTTTGGATTATTGTATTGCATCTAGTGTTCGTTCTGTTCTTTTACTGGCGTGAAGGAGAAGGGCAGTTACAAATAAAATCAAATCGAATGAATGAATTTACGTCGTGTACATTTTTTCGAGTTTTACTGGAAGCTCATATTAGCTCTCGTTTGAAATGGAACCAGTTTCCTTTCCTGCTGCGCACGAAAGCTTTTTTCCTCCGCCCAGAGCATCGGTCTCCACGGCCCGCTTGGACTCGCTGGGGGAGCCGCGCATTCCGCCAACTTCACAGACGACCCTCCTCCGCCCTGTCGGTCTGTGATGCATGGTGGGCGGGCTAGAGGGAAGGAAGGAAAGCAAGCCAAAAAGCTGCCGGAGCGACTGGGTGGAGCTGCTGGCCGCGCCGCGCTTCCATCCCGAGAACCCTCGGATTCATTTCCCAGACGAAGACGAGGTCCTGGCGAGTCCCGCAAGCGAAACCAGCAAGATGGTGAGGGGGCTCGGCCGACGTGGAGATGGGGGCTGGCTCTGAGGTTAGGGGACTAAGCGGATTTCTCTAAGCTCTCCTCTCTCTCTCTCCCTTGCAGCTGTGCAACCACCTCTTCATCTTCGTCGTTGTGACGGGGATCGCCCTGGATCTCCGGACTTCGGTAAGAGATGCGTCCTCGATCGCCGCTTATCGGCGCAGCCGCCGTTAGGGGAAAGATGCCTCCCAAGATTCGGCATCGGGACTGGGATGGAAAGAAAGGAGGGAGACTCCGGGGCGAATTCCAGAGCACGGCCTGCTTCAGGCCAGAGCCTCTGCTCTTGCCAGCTCTTGGAGGCAGAGGAGTCGTCCTCCCCTCACCCGAGGAAACAAAAGGGTCTTCTTGAAAAATAGAGGTTCTGCACCTAAGAGAGACAGAAATAGCTAGTTTTGCCATTTCCGTGGAGCAAAAAGTTTTGCTTTGTTGTAACGGAAAATATGTTGTACCCAGTGAGGGTTTTGTGAAAGAAAAAGAGGGGGGGGGGAGGGGGAGGAGAGAGAGAGAAAGTTTCTTTTCCTCCAAGAAGCCTACAATTGCAGAGTTGACAAGGATGCACAATGTTGAAGCCCTGGAACTATATCTGGGCTCCTGAGCCCCTCCAGAATACACCACCAAATATGATGTTTAATATGACAGAAGGAGGAAATGGTTGTATAGGGAAGATCATGTAATTCATTATATATAAATATAAATTGAATTACTTTTTTCCTGTTCTTAAACTACTTTTGAGAATGTAGTCCTGTGACGCTCCTAAATGTGCATGCTTCCCAGCCTCCTCACCCACATCTAAATTTTAAACCTTGCTATTAGATCATGAACATAGAGCAAAGTAATGATAGAAAAGTCATACAGCAATTTACAAAGGCATTATTATAAACTCTCATTAATGTTTCAAACAATGCACAAAACTGTTTTGGTTTTAATTGGAGCAATGCCTTGAACTATCTTTCAAGAAGACTGTAGGGGCAGATATTTAAGTAGGTGAAAATAAAATACAAAAAAGGGGAGAGAATTAAGAGTGGGCAACAGATATAGTACCATCGTATTCAGGGCATTTTAAAAGCTTCCAAAGGTGATATAGGAGATTCAGTCAGTTCAAATCAAACCAAACTTCTCAATAACATCAAGCTTTTGCCTGTGAGTTCTATAACTGATACCCAAGTACTACATTGGCAGATCTCTCAGTCTCCTTCTATCTCTCTTTCTCTCTCCTTCCCCAATATGTATACGTACATGGAATTAATTAGAATTAATTAATGGCCAGCACATATAGTATTTCTCTCCTTTTACATGCTTGATGAGCATTCTGTAGATGACTGCTAAAAATTGCCTTAAAATACAGACAAAGCTGGTTTAGCCTCTCATCTTCTGTCTTGATGTTTTCAAAAGCAAAAGAAGTGGCTGTTGAGCTCTTATTAAGTGTTGTGCATGCTAGTTTAAAATTAATGTGAAATAGTTGACTACTGGCCATCTGTATCCATATATCCAGATGGCCCATATCATTTTAATCAACTATGTGAGTCCTGACTGAATCAGAAGAATCAATTTAATATAATTTATTCTGAGGAAGGGGATTCCTCCCCACCCACCCATCCCGTCCCAGTCTGTTAAAGTAAAGAAGTCTACATGTTGAAGAGATGCAAAGAAAAGCCCTCTGGGAGGAGTGCAACCAGATAAAAAACATGGAAAAAAAAGCATTTGTTATTCTATGTTCCCAGCAAATGATTCATCCTCGTTTGGAAACAAAACGGATTATTTTAGGCTTGCAGAAATAATTTCTTATTAAATTTAAGAAATTAACTAGATAAATTATAATGACTGGAATAATGTCTGGAAGGCCTTATAAAGATGCATAAATTTATTGAAACCTTATGAATTTCTGCTTCACTATTTTATTGTATGCATATTAATAAATTACTCTTGGAAATAGGGATCAGAAATAGTGCTTGAATTCCCAGAATTAAAGCTTCCCTAAAGTGAAGTCATTGACTAAGCACTTAATAATTGCCATAGAAAATGTTTTAAACAAACAAAATTCAAGCTGCTTCAGGCAAAGGATCAAAATATCCATTATAAAAATCTCTGGTGAGTTCCATGCTGTCCTTTACACAATTTTCCCTTCCTTTTATATTAACTGCAGAACTGTTATATTTGATATTGATCAAAGTTACATTTGTAAGGAATATTTCTTTTGTCTGTTTTATCCGAACAACTCTTTCTCACTTTGAATATGGTGGTCTTAGAGATGGCCTATGTTACAGTGGTGTAAGCAATTTTATCTCACTCTGAGATCTCCTGCTTTGGGAGTTTATCTTAAAAACATTCTAAGGATTCCTCAAAGCAATTATTGAAAAGTGCAGGTATTCTAAACTTCTGCAACTTTCTGAATTTCCCACCCTTTATTAAATTTATGTATGTTTGTATGTATGTATTTGATTTATATCCTGCCTCGCCTCCATAAGCTCAAGACTACTTACGTAGCTGGGGTTTTCCCTTTTATCTATCCCTACAACAAAAACCATGTAAGATATGTGATCCTTAGCTTAGGGTCATTCAATGAGTTTCCATAGCTGAAGGTGGATTGGATTTCAACCCAGATCTCTCCAATCCTAAACTGACCCCTAACCATGGCATCTAATTGGCTGTTATTCTGAAGATTTCTCAAAGCAAGCAATATGGATGCTATGGTGCCACGAGAGGGAGCAAAGGAGCAGTGATGGAGACAAGCCAGAACGGTGATAATTCTGCGATAGTCAGTATATAACATGTTTAGAAGGTGGTAAAAGTAGAAAGCTGAGTATCTAGCAAGTGCATATATTTGGAATTTTGAAAACAAGACACTTACGCTCAAAGGCTAGGCAGAAACAACAGCGCTCTCCATTAACAAAATGGCTGCCAAAGAGGAACAACCACGAAACGTCCATTTCTATAAGACATTCTGATAAACCTCCCCTCTAGCCTTCTAGAATGGTCTCTAGCATCTTCTAGCACCATTTGTTTTGTCTTTTTTTGTGAGCAGCTTGCCTATACCAGCTACCAGTTTTCTTTTCTAAAAAATATTTAACAGGCTTGTTAAAGATTCAGCAACATTCTTTGAAATATATATAATATTGCTGACCAGAGCTTTATACGACAGAAATGCAACTTTCTGAAAGTTGTGTTGTTAACATAGTTAATAGTGCATAGAAAGGTCACATTTATGCCCCTGCCCCTGTTATTAGAGAGCCCAACCTCATGCAGTGATTTCATATCAACAAATTTAGCAAAAAGTATTATCTGGCAAACCTCTGTAACAAGAAAATTTCAAATCCACTGAAAGTCCTATGAACTTTAGGTTCCAGACTACTTGATTTTCTAAAGGCATGGAAGCCCAAAGAATGACTTTTGAGGAAATGCACAATAAGTGGAAGGAACTGGTATTCAGGGAAATCTGTGCCTCCTGGATGGTGTTAGATATAAGTGATACAACAATAGCATGCAACATGGTATCTGGATTAGCAACCCTAGCTTGCATGTAATAGCATCAGCATGCTTGGGGGAATGTCTGATTTTAGCAAGCTGGAATAAATATGCACAAATTGTTCCTTGCTATTAACAGCAAAGGCTCCATGTAGGTTGGGAGCAACTAAGGTTGAAAATGGAGTATACTCTTTATTTTACTTAAAGTATTACATACAATAAAATATTTTATTGTATGTAAAAGCCTTGGTTAACCAAAGTCATGTTACGTTATGGTGGACAATAGTGTATTTCATGGACTCATTTATTGGTAATCTAGAGTAGATGTTTTATTACAGCTTATTTTATATCAGCTATAATAGTTCCATGATATACAAATTTGGTAAAAGATAATTATTATTATAATAATATATGTGACTTGAAATATAAAAGGAGGATGTAGTAAAGGCCATAATAAAATGAAAAAAAAAGAAAAACAGTATGCGATGTGTTTGTGAAACTAAGAGAAAGAAGAAGGATGTAATAGAATTGAATTAAAGTAGAATTGTAGATTTATTATGAATGAAAGAGCTAAAATGTATCAGAAAATATGTCTTGGTGTCATCTAGATTGTTTTGGTGTATATGAAAGAAGAAAGTATAATTTGGTAATAGTTTCCTGTTATGATTCAATGAATGGTGATACTCAAGAAAAGCAAATTCAATTTACTCCCAACAGAATGAATGAAAGGTGGATGTGAAAAGTGGAAATGTGGTGTAAACGTTGAAATATGTTTAATAAAAATTATTTATAAAAGAAAAAGAAAGGTCCGCGAAAGGTGGATGTACGTAAGGAAGATTAACCCAGAAGTAGATTGAAAGTTAGTGAAAACTGTTACAAACACCATACAGTTTCACTAGGGGGAAGTATTAAAAATATATTTCCCTTTCTAACAGTGAGCAGGGAATAAGACAATAATGTGTGATGTCCCATTGTTGTTTAATATATTTATGAATATGGTATAAGGAACACTTATGATGTTGTGAATGTGAACATGTATGATATTTTGTATATAAATAATGCTGTATCCAAATGAAGGTAGATTATGTAATACAGGGGTGTCAAACTGGATTTCTTCGAGGGCTGGATCAGCATTGTAGTTCTCCATGGGCTGGCAGGGGGTGGTGGGGGGAGACTCCATGGCCTCCTGCAGCACTCTGCCGGCCAAAACCGGGCCAATACCGGTGGCTCTGCCAGCTAAAACCTCAGAGGTCTCTATACAGCTCGTTTTTAGCTGGCAGAATGTTGCAGGAGGCTGTGGAGGCCGAAAACAGGCCGCAGGGGCCCCGCACTGGCCTGTTTTAGCCAGCAGAGGCACTGTGGGCCAATCCTTTGATATTTCCAGGCCAGCCTCAGGGACCGGATTTAAACACCCTTGAGTTTGACACCACTGATGTAATACAATAGATTATGTATCTGAAAATTAAAAGCCAAGATACTTATCTTGGACAAAAAGAATACAGTGAACAAATGCAAACAGTGAAAAACTAGAGCAAATATCTTGGTTGAATGTTTACTAAAATGGGGAAACGGACAGAGAAATGTTCAGCATTTGTTGAGGGGAAAAAAATCAGGATTGGGTGGTTAGTGAGATCCTTAAAAGATGATGAGAAAAAATAAAATGCAATGTATAAATGATTTTATGGCTGTGATGGAACCAAGAATGATTTGCAGAATAAAAAGATATGAAAGAGATATAGTTATTGGTAATCTGTGTAAACTACATTTAATTAGATTTTATTTTCATTTCTTTTATCTTTTGCCTTTCATTATTTTTATTATTAGATTTTTATTTTGCCCTTATTACTATGTAAGTAGCTCAACTGTACCTACTACCTCCTTCTTCCTTCTATTTTCCCCATAACAACAACCCTGCGAGCTGGCTTTCATGCCTAAGGCCAGACTAGAATTCACAGTCTTCTGATTTCTAGCCCAGCACCTTAACCATTACACCAAACTGGCTCTCTATTATTGTACTTAGCACAATATTGTCTACCTTCAAAGGAAATAGTGTAATTGATAAGTATGTATGTCAATATGTACATATATGCTTTAATCCGCATTTTTCAAACCATTATGGTTTGAAAACTTTTATGATGTATTTTATAAAATGGGTGCCAATTCTTAATTTAGGTATAAATTAAAGACTATATATTCCAGGTTATTTGGAAGACACGAGAGTAGAGAAAATGATTTACCTACTGACATTAACAAGACAAATACAGAGTTACATCGTAGACCCAAATGTACCAAATCAGAGCTTGATCATGGTCAACCAATATGGATGCAGATGTGGTCTGATCTTGGCTTGGTATGTTGAGGATATCTGGGAAATTATTTTACATTGTTTGATAAAATAAATAGCAAAAACAGTTTTGTTATGTCACTCACTCTTTCTGTCTGTCTATATATAAAGGGTGCACAAATGCACATACACCTATGGTTTCCATTATATACCCTAACAGGTCATATCAATGAGAAATAAATAAAACATTTGCTGGATATACAGGGTAGGAAAAAATAGTGAAATGATTTCAGTTTTTCAAGGGCTATGCTGGCCTTGCACCTTTCCTCTCCAGCTAAGCCTTAGAGCCATGATGGCAAACCTATGGCACGCGTCCCCAAAGTGGCACACAAAGTCATGTCGCCCGGCACGCACAGCCTTGCCTGTTTGTCTTCTGGGTTTCTGGCATGCATGCAGCTGTCCTTTGCACATGCGGCATGCCCACTTGAACCCGGAATTTCAGCTTTTCTGGAGTGTGGGCCTAGTGCGCATGCACACGACATTTCCGTGTGACCTTTTCGGCACTTGGTGCCGAAAAAGTTCGCCATCACTGCCTTAGAGATGGGTTTAGTTCTAATAGGAGGTCCCTGGAGGGGATGCCACAACTTGGAATTTTAGCATTTTGGCAATATAATTTGTTTCCTGGGATCTACTAGCCTCTTTCCAAACAAAACAAATCTACTTTCACCCAGTTTCTATGCCATCAGCCCTTTGCAGGCATCACTGTGGACTAAGTCAACAAATTAAATGGCAAGAAATACAGCCCTATTTTATGGTAAAGGTTTTTTTTTATTTATTTAATGAGTTTATTGACACTTTTCTGTCAATTTATAAAAATACTTCAGTGTTGCCATTGGACCAACAAGTCCTTGTGACCATTTGAGTATTGGAACCTTGGCTTAGCTAAAACTCAGATCTCATTGTAGGTCACAGAACTGCAGGATTATAAGGAGTTCTAAATAGTTCACAAACTTCCTCTTTCAATTGTAAGTCTGCAGAACGTGGACAGTCACATCTCAGAGTCTTAAAAGGTTGGGTGATCTTGGAGCCTCTTTCAAAATCATGAAGGGTAGATAAAAGTACTTGAGGATTTGTTTGTGCAAATCAGTGTTGACTCCTGGTGACCGCCTAGACAAGCCCCTGCATCTTTCTTGGCAAAGTTTTTCTGAAGTAGTTTGCCGTTGCTTCTTTCCAAAGACTGAGAGCGACTGGCCTAAGGTTACCCTGCTGGCTTTGTACCTAAGGCACAGGGGTGGGTTCTACTTACCTTTACTACCGGTTTGCAGCGGGGGCCGCGCGCGTGCGCTCGCTTTGCTCTCTCTCTCGTACACTCTTCTGTACATGCGCAGAAGCGTTTTGGTGACATCGGGGTCGGTGGGGGGAGCCTCCCACCGGTTTTACTACTGGTTCTATAGAACCGGTGCGAACCGGGGGCAACCCACCACTGCTAAGGCAGGACTATAACTCACAGTCTCCTGGTTTGTAGTATGATGCCTTAACCACTGCTGCACATCAAATTGGCTTACTCGATGCCCGGAGAAAAGCAAAAACTGCTCTTATCTTCAAAAGGAGAAAAGAGGCTACTTGGCAACTCAGTAGTGTTCATTCTTATGTTTCTGTATTATAATTATTTGTATTCTTTTGCTGATATGTCCCATATGTTCATATAATTGCAACTATTTATCCTCTTCCCAAGTGCTACATACGGGGATAGTATTTTGTGACTTTTTAAAAAACAAGTTCAAAATCCCGTTACTGGTTAGCATCTGCAGGTTCAGACCAATTCATTCATTCATTCATTCATTCATTCATACATACATACATACATACATGTATGTATGGATATATGTATACGTGTTGTCCTGAAAATGAGACTGGGTTATTTTCTTTTGGGCCCCAAATTAAGCACTAGGGCTTATTTTTTGGGGGTCTTATTTTTTTCCCCCATGTATGGGAGGCCCACTTCTTCTGCTTGCTCATGGCGGGGTCGAAAACCGCATGACGCACCAGTGCTGCTGTTGCAAGGTGGGGGGAGCTGCCCCACTCACCCCACACCAGCTTACCTCAGGGTCCCCACAGCCAAACCACCCACACCCACCTCGCAGTGGCAGCTCTGGCAGCCCCATCTAGCAGGACTCAGCATGGCCGCCGGCCTGCTTCTGCTTGCACGTGGCACAACAGAGCAGAAAGTTGAGCGATGGACCGGTGCCATGGCCATAAAGTGAGGTGGGGTGGATGGAGCTGCCCCATGTGCCCCACATGGCTTACTTCAGGGCCTACACAGACAGGCCATCCACACCCTGACACTTGCCTTGTGGCTGTGGCACTAGCACACCACTTAGCCTTCTGCTCTATTGCAACTGCAAGCAAGCAGAAGTGGTCTGGGAGCCACATGGGCTGCTGCAGATGGCTGCTGGTGCTGCTGCCTCAAGACAGGTGTCAGGGCGTGGATGGCCTGGCTGCAGGGATCCTGAAGTAAATTGGTACAGGGCGCATGGGGCAGCTCCACCCCCCGCTTTGCCTTGTGGCCATGGCACCATGATCAGCCAGATGGAATGGGAAGGCGGCAGGCTGCACAGGCTCTTAAATTGGGCTTATTTGGGGGGGTAGGGCTTATATTAGGTGCACACGTTAAAACACGCTAGGGCTTATTTTCTAGATAGGTCTTATTTTTGGGGAAAACGTGTGTGATTTATATATAATATATGAATATGGGTGGGGGGGACATGGTTATGTTGAGAGTCGTTTTTTAAATAATTTTTTTTAATACAAGCCTTCTCAGTTTCATAGTATGGCAATGCCTGTCTTCAACATTCAGCCGAATATTGAGAAATAGAGAAGGCAAAACTAATATTCTGCCTCTCTCATTATTAGTCATGGGATAATACATTATTAAACCATTTATGATCCATTTCTTTTAATTTGGAGATACTTTGTTAGAGCTCATCAGAAGCTGCTTTGGTTTTCATAACTCTGAATAATTTGCTGCATAATTTTTCTGCAGATACCAGTAGTCACTTAATTACTCTTCCCTAATAGTGGATCATTTATGAAAAAAATGGTCCTTGGTGCAGAACCCTCTGGAAAACTGCCTAAATTGCTGATGAAAACATGTTCATGTTTCTTCTTTAGTTAGTTACTGATCTAAATCAGTAACTTTTCTTATCCTTTGTCTATGCTGATGAATAACTGTAAAAAACCTTTGGACAAACCAGCTATAGTGGGTGCTTGTTTATATTTGGGAATGGTTATGATTCACTCTACCAAACCATCGATGGCTTTATGAATAAACCACAATTATACTAATCTATAAACCTTACTTTACAAACCATAAATGTAGGCGTATTCAGCAAGCTAACCCTAACAATAAAAGCAAAAATCATGAGATTGCACAATATGTCTGGTTAAGAATAGCTCCCAAACTCTGCTCTGTGTTCACCATGCCTTCACTGCATTGTCATTTCTATTCTTTGTACCAGTGAAAGCTGGTACAGGACCTAACCTAAAGTCCATGTATAAGAGGTTACTCTTCCAGTAGTCCATTGAACACTCAGATCTGACTTATGCTTATATCTATTGGGATTTCTTAATGCCCTTCAGAGTTCCTTGGTAGAACAGAGTTTTGACTAACACCATGTTTTATTAGTTCTTGTTATATGTATAGCTAATTAAGAAATCTGGACTGTTTAACTGATTGCAGAAGTTCCAAGATAAAAAAAATGGTAAAAAGAAATGCCTCTAATTTGTTTTGCAAGTTGTTTATTCAAAGTATTTCTGGTAGATAGCAAAGATAAAATTCGCTGAGTAGCCTTAATGTATTTGGGTGTCATATAGTAGGAAAATATTGACAGAAAACTGGAAAAATATTGGTTGATATCCATAATAATGTAGGATTCTTAGACCAATCTGCTTTTACTGCCAGGGCTGTGAGAGTGAAAAAAGCACCATTGATGAACAAAAAATGGGAGCTCTTTGCATTACAGTAAAAGAATAATCTGACCATATAGCTCAGAAATCTCCCTCTTTTCCTCCTGAAAAAAGCCACTTCAGTAATTCAATTTTTATTTATTGATTAGCCCTTTGGGCCATATCAAGTGCAGAATTACAAAGACAAATCATTACAAAGCTTTGGTAAAACAAATGAAGTAAGATTGGAATAACTCGCAATTAAAATACAATTAGAATAAAATACAATCTAAAATAAAATCGGGATAAAATACAATAATTTAAAGTACCATTTAAATATAATTAAAATTATATTATAATGTCGCCCCTGCATCTACCCAATCAGTGTTAACTGCTATTAAAATTACATTGTTAGATCAAGTGATCATTCTTACAATCTACCGCATTTTGCTGCACCAACTTTGTCCTCCTTCCCATCAACTTTACCACAAATTTAGCAATCCATTTTACCAACTGCAAGTTGGAACCTAACAAACAATATCGCAAAAAGTGCTCTTTAGGCTTAGGGGTGCTGGTATAAAAGATCCTGCCCTGTTGATGTTCCCTCAGGTCTGAATATAGGGGGCAAACAAAAATTACGTGGGACGTTGTTTCAACTTCCCCCGTCCCACATAGACAGACCCTTTCTCCTCCCTGGTTGGGAACGGCAGGCAGCACTGGGTAGGCTCAGTCAGTAGACCAATCAGGACCGGGTCTGCAATGAAGCTTAGCCCCGCCCTTCCTGCTGCTCTCTCCAGTTTATCGACTTGGTCGACTTGGACAGTTTAGTCTCCTGCCTTTTCTTGCAAAAAAAAAAAAAATCCTTTTACACCAACAGTTCTTTTAAGAACTAACAGGGCAATCAGGCTGAGCCTCTCGGCTGGAAGGATTCTTCCGGCCTTCCGGACGGCCGAACGAGGCTTCTGACTGCCGGCGAGCAGTCCATCAGGCTGGGCCCACGAGTTCTCTCCGTAGCCCTGTCCTGCCCCGCGCTCGCCCCGTTGCTGCTTCGGGCGAGGCTTGGCTGCAATCTAAAAGCCTTTGCTTAGCAGCCGGCAAGACTTATGTGTTTTCCATCATGACAAGGTAGTCCTCCGTTTGGACCCCACGTTCCTTCCCAAAGTGAACTCGTTCGCAGGAAATCGCCTTGCCCAATTTTTGCCCTCGCCCGTCTCACCGGCTCGAGAAAATGTGGCACAAGCTCGACGTCCGCAGGGCCTTGCGGATCTACCTTTCTCATTCTGCCTCTTTTCGTAAGACGGAAGCCTTATTTGTCTCGTTCCAACCTACCACGATGGGAACCAAGGTTTCTGCTCCAACTTTGGGCCGATGGATCCGGGCCACAATTGCCTTTTCCTACGAGTCGCAATCGCTTGCGGTTCCCAACAGGGTGACTGCACATTCCACCAGGAGTGCAACCACCTCCGCGGCTTGGGCTACTCAAGCGTCCTTGGAAGAAGTCTGCAAGGCGGCGACTTGGTCTACCCCGACACCTTTTATTAGACACTACCGTCTGGATGTCTACGCGTCGGCTGATGCGGCATTCGGCAGACGGGTCCTGCAACGGGTTCATGTTTCCTGATCTGAGGCTCGCCCGAGCACTGCCCTCCCGTTGGACATCAAGCTTTGGTATGTCCCAGTGCTGCCTGCCGTTCCCAACCAGGGAGGAGAAAGGACGTTGGTCCTACCTGATACGCCCGTTCTCTCCCGTGGGAGGGAATGGCAGGCAGCCCCCTCCCTATTGGGGCTGCGCCTTCGGGTGTCGGGGCGGGGTGGTTTGTACTTACCTTTGCTTTCTAACAGCAGGAGACACACAACAGTCTGCAGTGATTACCTCGCCGATAAACTGGAGAGAGCAGCAGGAAGGGCGGGGCTAAGCTTCATTGCAGACCCGGTCCTGATTGGTCTACTGACTGAGCCTACCCAGTGCTGCCTGCCGTTCCCTCCCGCGGGAGAGAACGGGCGTATCAGGTAGGACCAACGCCCTTTCCCTTACAGGAATACCCTTATATCTACCCCAGAGCATATTTGTTCCAAGTTGGTCCAACCTCAATTTTGTAAAGAATCTTCTCAGGACGGGAAACAAAGGCACAGCTAAATATTTTTCTATTTTGAAAATTTGTTTATTGGCTGATAACCAGGGGCAAACTTTTACTGCTGTCACCTGTGCAATATCCGATTGGGCACTTATGTCCTTAAATATCTGTGCAATCCAATTTCGGATCTGCCTATAGTCGTACTGCTGCCAATTTAAAGGGCTACCAGAGCTAGATACCTGCTTCAGGACTCTTGATAACCAGTTATTTTTATTATTTGAGATAATCTGCTCCATTAGCGCTAATTTTGGTAACCTCCCTTCCTCCATCTCGATTATTCTCAATCAATAATAAACAGTCTTCAACAAGGCCCTAGTGCCAGTCGCATGGACTCCTGTTTCTGCCCTTACTACACATGCTGTACTATAAATTTAGTAAGTCATCAGTGATCCATTCTTACAAACCAAACAAGAGTATAGATTTCTCCTTCTAGTGCTGTATAATGTTTCTTTTATCCAATAACTATTCTTTAAAAACCCACAATTTTTTAAATATGATTATGTATACTAGGGATATAACAAAGAAGAACATACGCTTGCTTTGACATACAGCATTGATCCACAGTTATGTTAACAATCCTGTTGATGCCAGCACTGAATTCAATAATAATACACCAGATAAAACTGTAGGGTTTAACTCTTCAGTTATATTGTCAATAGTAGAGTAACCAATATTTATTAAACATCCATATCTGTTTTGCACCCATCAGTCTGCACCTAGAATAATCTAAGTTGTTGGCACCATGTTGGTAAAATGGAATGTGTCCAATGGAAACAGCTAACCAAAGAAGACAGGAAGGAAAAAACCAAACAAGGGCCAGTTAACAGGACTGATTGAAGATAGTGGATAAGTTTTGCCTGGAAAAAGGAAGATTGTGGGGGAAAAAATAGGAGAAAAATGTTCTTTTGGAAAGTGCCACACCAAAATGAAGCCAAGCAGGTTGATGCAAACCTAGCTGATAAGGCTGTAAATATGTTTAAGATGAAAAGAGCTTCAAATAAAAGAAAAAAGAGCTAAACCATACAGTTCTAGCACAGACTTTATGCCTCTATTAGCAAAAGACTTTATTGCAGAAATTAAGTCTCCTGCAATAGCAAAGAATTTTTGGGGTGCCATTTTGCAGCAACTGATCTGTAGAGAAATCGTTTCCAGAAGGTTTCTAATGGAATTCATTTGAGGACTGTTTTAACAAATATATCAAGAACTGTATAATTATATCAGTAATTGATGGTGCTATGTGAAGAGCTTTATGAAAAAGCAATACAGTATTCATAGTCAGACTTTTCAGTATTGGAGTAAAGAAAAGAATTGTATTATGCTGGTTCTCCTGAACTTTTTTCCCCTTAGCCTGAAACAAAACCTGTATTGTCATTTATGTTTGGAAGAATGAAAATTTGAAATTTGAAAACAGAAATATGTAATTGAAGTGTAAAATTGCACACATTTTCAGAAGTCCAATAAACAAGTTTACTGTTATCTCAGGCATCCTTCTGTTATATCAGCAACTACAGAGGATGCCTTTTTTATTTTATGGCATTTCTGTTTTATCACTGAAAAGTTTCAATGCAGCTGAGGCAGACATAAAAATGTCTGTTAGTTGTCTTGTACACATTTGCAGTATTATTAAAGGCATTCTAATCTTCTGACAGAATTGGAAGGCTTTTTTTTTGATTGCCAGAAACTTAGGGAGGCTCTTGCTGCTTTTAAAATGATTTCAACCACTCTGACCTTATAATTCTGGTATGTCCAAATTGCCTAACCTCCTGGAGACTTGCTCTGATTGAATGGGCATGGTCTCTTTCCTCCCAAGGGATGAGTTTTGCAGCTGTGTTTGGCTGATCTGTAGAAAGGAATGGAAGCATATGAGACATGCAGAAAAATCTTTAAGAAAAGTGAACATTTCAATGCTGAAAATTTGTAGATTGCTTCAGTTAATTGACCAGATGGGTGTAGAAAACAATCAGACAGTTTCCATTCTTGACTAACCATGGGAGAGGGTAATCAGTGGAAAACCACAAAATCATAGGCATATATCACTCGTATTTGTTTGATTGCAATTGCTTGAATACACACATTTATGCATGTCTATTATGCTATTTATTTTCGAAGTAGGCAGCATTGAAGTAGGTAGCATCCAGGTACCGGGGAAGCAACAGCCCACTCCAGTCCGGCTTCCGGCCTGGGCATAGCACAGAAACGGCATTGGTCGCGTTGGTGGATGATCTCTGGAGGGCTCGGGATAGGGGTTGCTCCTCTATCCTGGTCCTGTTAGACCTCTCAGCGGTTTTTGATACCATCGACCATGGTAACATATTGCACCAGTTGGCGGGGTTGGGGGTAGGGGGTACCATTCTGCGGTGGTTCTCCTCCTACCTCCCTGACCAGTCGCAAACTGTGTTGACGGGGGGGCAGCGGTCGACCCCGAGGCACCTTGCTTGTGGGGTGCCACAAGGGTCGGTCCTCTCGCCCCTTCTGTTCAACATTTATGTAAAGCCGCTGGGTGAGATCATCCGTGGCTTCGGGGTGGAGTTCCATCAGTACGCTGATGACACCCAGCTGTACATCTCCACCCCAGGCCACCCCAACGATGCCCTTGAAGTGATGTCCCAGTGCCTGGAGGCCGTGCGGGCCTGGATGGAGAGAAACAGGCTCCGACTCAACCCCTCCAAGACCGAGTGGCTGTGGCTTCCAGCGTCCCGATATAGCCAGCTGACGCCATCGCTGGGTATTGGGGGCGAATCACTCACCCCCACGGAGAGGGCTCGTAACTTGGGCGTCCTCCTGGACGCACGGCTGTCTTTAGAAGACCATTTGACGGCCGTGGCCAGGGGGGCTTTTTATCAGGTTCGCCTGATACGCCAGTTGCGTCCCTTTCTAGATCGGGACTCTCTACGCACAGTCACTCAGGCACTAGTCACTTCCCGCCTGGACTGCTGCAACGCTCTCTACATGGGGCTCCCCCTGGGGTGCACCCGGAGGCTCCAGCTGGTCCAGAACGCGGCTGCGCAGGGGATTATGGGGGCGACGAGGCGCTCCCATGTGACACCTCTCCTGCGCGAGCTGCACTGGCTCCCGGTGGTCTTCCGGGTGCGCTTCAAGGTGTTGGTGACCACCTTTAAAGCACTCCATGGCTTAGGGACGGGGTACCTACGAGACCGCCTTCTGCCACCAATAGCCTCCCACCGGCCAGTACGCTCGCACAGAGTGGGCCTCCTCAGGGTGCCGTCCGCCAGACAATGTCGGCTGGCAACCCCCAGGGGGAGAGCCTTCTCTGTGACGGTGCCCACCCTCTGGAACAACCTTCCCCCAGAGTTACGTACAATAACAGACCTCCGGATTTTTCGTCGGGCCCTGAAAACCTATTTATTTCAACTAGCTGGGCTGGCTTGAGTTAAATTTTAAATTGATTTTAAATTGGGTTGTTTTAATTTACGGCCAAAATATTTAATTATTTTAATATTGTTTTTAAATTTTGTATGCTCTGTTTTTACTTTGGCTGTGCACCGCCCTGAGTCCTATTTGGAGAAGGGCGGTATAGAAATTTAATTAATAAATAATAAATAAATAAAATTACATAAAGCATGAGATAAAATAATAATGAGCAAGAGAAAGACAGAAAATATTTTAAGTCAAACTTACTTATATCAACACCACTCACTGTTTCACTATTTTTGCAAACTTCTGCTTTTAAGACATCCCTACTCTGATTCATATCTTGCTTGAATACAGAAGGAGAAATATTTTCATCTGTGCCAGCCTTCTCATTTAGTGCAATTTATGGTTTGTATACCTATTTGCTACACATAGTTTGTATGTTCTAAAGAAAACGTGTGAAAAAGCACCAAACTATTATAGCCAATAATATAAGGGAGTCTATCTGAAAAGCACAATTTTTTCTGAATTATGTTCTTTCAACAATGTATTTTGTTTTAACGTCTTATAGGAAGAGCCAGTTAGCAAATCTAAAATCTGTGCCAATGTTTTTTGTGGAGCTGGCCGGGAATGTGCTGTAACAGAAAAGAGTGAGCCAACCTGCTTGTGCATTGAGGTATGATATAGACTATTAACAGCAAAAATTCTTTTATAGCATAAACTTTTCTGTGAGTAACTTGTTGGTTTTTTTTGCTTGTGGCAGTTGTAAGTCATATAGTCCTGCAAACTCTTCTTAGCCATCAGTAGACATATAGAGATAAACTAGATTTACATACCATTCAAAAGAGGCACAGCAAGCTATTGTATATAAACAGAAATCAAACACCATACTCATTTGCACTAATGATGTCACATATTTGGTAACAAAACATTTACCAGCAAACAACTAATTTCAGAGATGACCAAGAACTCCCAACAGTTTTCTGACTATGTGTAAGCATTTATGTCATTGTAATCAGTAGCCACTGTTGCTATGACAGCAGTAGGTGACCTAATGTTTTCTATTGGTCTGGGCTTGACTCTCATCAACCTTAATCAGCCTGAAGAATTCTATGGTTCAAAGTTAGATCCTTGCCATGAAATGCTTAGGCAGACTTTAAAGCAGGATTAGGACCATATGGGTCTCCAAATTTGCTGAACTATAATTTCCAACAACGTTTTTTAAGTCTGAATTGTATGTGTGTGTGTGGGGGGGGGGGGATAGATTATCCAAGAACCTCCTTTTCCATAAATAGAATCTTCCTATAAAACCATCAAGTGAAGAAAAAAAAACTATATATAATATTCTTAATTGGGTTAAAGAATTCCTGCCAAAAAGTAAGGGGACGTAGTTAAGTAATTTTCATGCTCAAATATGGTTTTCATTAGAGTGTAGCATGGAACAATCTTATTGTTTCCATACTTATGCCAAGTTGAAAGGCTACACTATATATACTGTATTTATACACTTGTCTTGATTAAAATTGTTTCAGGAATAAATAATTTATATTATAAATTCATGCAATTAATTAGTGAAAAACAATTCAGCTTAATTTTAAAAATATTATTTTAATAGCAGAATTTAATTTAACTGTAAACATGCCACTGCATAATAAAAGAAACAGCTGTATTAAAGTAGATCCAATGATTGTTCTCAGGTATTTGTTTGGAGGGAATTTTAAGTCAAATCATGTGTGCAAACCTTCAAAATGCAGTAATATATAAAAATATGCAATCAATTGGTTGCAATCTATAAAAGATATTAAATGAAGAATTGGCTGCATTTAGTAATCTTGTGGTGTTTGGTCAAAATGTTCTGAAGCATGCAAAATATTTAAAAAGTTCTTCAATGAGATAAGGTAATCATTTCTAAACCACAATGGGCAATTTCATACAAGAATAGTTAAGGCAAGGAAAGTATTTTATGGTTAAGTGCACTGTCTGAATCCAGGCAAAATCAGTTTTATAATACCTACATGACTTTTCTGTGCCATTTATAATCTAATCAGTCCATATCATTCAAGATAACGAAATTACCAAATTAGAATCTAATGCTAAAAAAAGTAGATTGATCAAGTTATTCCATAAGGACTCCATTTTCAAAATTAAACTCAGACTTTCCTTCATGAATTCCTTGACCTCTTTCCTGGCTTTTTCTTTTATAGAAGTGTAAAACCCACAAGAGACCAGTATGTGGCAGCAATGGTAAGACGTACCTGAACCACTGTGAGCTGCACCGTGATGCTTGCCTCACTGGTTCCAAGATTCAGGTGGACTATGATGGCCATTGTAAAGGTAAGCAAGAAACCTGGGTGAACCTTGGGCTCCATTAAGGTAAACTGAATTCTATGAGGCCTGGACAACAAATCTTAAATCTTGTCATGCAATTAAAATTAATCAGTTTAAAACTTCTGCTGATGAAGGTCTTGGGGGAAAAAAGAGGCTGGACATAGCAAAGCAAGCTACTGTATAATACGGGATTTCAGATTTGAAGACTCTGCCAGCAAGGACTGAGCAAGCTCCTGAACAAGAATGTAAATAAAACAAGTTGATTAAACTTTGAGCACAGGGTGTTCTGGGTTCCACTTGGATCATCTAAGCTATTTACAGTTTTGTTAAAGTGCATTTGCTTATTGTAAAATGTTATTTCTATGGGACTAAATGCATTTTTGAAAAAGATCTCATCATGCAAGGAAACATTTTATTTAAGGCAAAAAAGCTAATGTAAAAAGTTTTTCATTTACTGTTGATGTCCTACGTTATTCAAACAATAAAAACATTTTTTAATGTAAAAAAATCCACAAAAACTAAAAACAAAAAGTAGACGACATTTAACATTTGAAAACTAACACAAATGAATGGGAAACAGTTCTCTTGCCATCTCAATAACACTGAATAATGGAAACATTAAGAAAAGTTTTGCTTTGTAAATATATATAAATATAAAAAAGAAACAATATTCAAGGATAGGATAGAAAAAAGAAATGAAAATAAGACATTAGCCTATAAGAAATGTAAACCTTTAATATATCTTTAAATCTTGACTACATAGAAAAATCCACCTTTTCATTAGATTTATGAAGAACCAGTTCATGAATACAAGGTGAAATATTATAAATTCAGAATGGTTCTGTCTTTCCAATGTTCGATCTTTCTTGCTGCCTCAAACAGAAATGTAATAGAAATGAAACGTAAATATTACATTTTTGGAAATTAGGGTGCAAATTATTACTAGCTTTTATTTTGAACAATTTGCTTCACAGTGTGGCTTCTAGTAGATCTGTGCATTTTGTCACCTTGATCAAGCAGCTTTTATTCTGATGAAAAACGAGCCCCTTTTGTGATTCTGTCACCCAATTCTTGACACCATCTTTTGAAAAGGATCAGCCACATCTTCTTGGCTTGGGAAAACAGTAGTAGACATCAGCAGCATTTTATTCATTCCTTCACCTAATTGAATCCACGTGCTCTCTACAGTGTTTCCAGGTTCATTCAACTGGATTTCTAAGCAGGAATGAATACTTTTACAGTAATGTACAGAGAAATTCCTTCTCCTTTTCTGTTACTGTTTGTTTTGAACAAACAACATTGCTTAATTGCTATGTTCAAATTATTGTAGTCATAGTGATCTCTGTTAAATTTATTTCCCTTTTGTACCAAGAGCTCACTCATTTATTTCTCACAGAAGACTTCAGTGCATATGAAAGAAAAACTTTGCAATTTTAGAAGCCAATGTTCTTTCTCATTTTTAATTAGTTAGTTTAAGAAGCCATTCCAGAAAAATCCAGCTTCTTTCTACCATAAAGTTTGGTTTAGAAAGCCGCCTGTATTGAGAATACATCTAGTTTTTTAAAAATATTTTTGCCAATACATAAAGAAAAACATTGGAGGAAAAAAAAGAAGCACACAAAAGTATATCTGCCTGACCAATTTGATCTTGTAGGGTTGGTGTGCTCTGAGCTTCTTCAATTAAACAATGTTATCTCCCAGAATGTCTGTAGCAGCACCTACCCTCTAGAATGAGGTTCCCCTCCAAGGTCTGGTGTTCCCCTCCACTCTGCTGTTGTATAAAAAAGCTGTGAAGGAAATTAAATATAAAGAAATATCAGTAGTATCAATTTCTTAACAATTCTCTAAGCACAATTCCTGGTATAAAAGAATTTGGTCAAATGTAAAAGAACACTTCAGATTAGGTAATTAATGCCATTGTTCTAGGGACTGAAGAAGACTATAACAGTGTTTCTCAACCTTGGTAACTTGAAGATGTATGGATTTCAATTTCCAAAATTCTGGGGGTTGAAGTCAATATAGCTTCAAGTTGCCAGGGTTGAGAAACATTGCTCTACAAGTTCTGCAAAGGGGAGGATGCCTGCCTTTATCCCAAAGTTCTGGCAGTAAATGATAGCGACCGAAGACTGTTGTGAGGCAGGAAGCAGCTTGACAGTCTATTTAGAGCAGTTTGCTGCCTTCCTGGAGCTCACATTCTGAATGTAAGGGAAAGGCTCCCAAGAATTTTTAAGGCAACAGACAAATAATTCACTTCTACCTACCCACAGTGAAAGAAAATGGTATTTATTAAATTTCTGTATTGGCCATTTCATTTGATGATTCTATGTGATATCATCAGATAAATCTTTTGAAAATACTGCAGCACTTAGGGGACTTCCGGTTGGCGCTGTGGGGACACAGACGGGGAAATGGCGAGCTCCGCAGAGCCCTGCCAAATCCCCTCTGCTAAGCTGCCGCTGATAGGTCTGCGGACCTCCCCTGTCTTGTAGGGACAGGGGGACAAGAAGGAACGCCTTGGGCGGCCGAGAGGAACGGGCGGGTTCCTCGGGGCTGGAGGCTTCTCCTTCACGCCGGTGGCAGCGGGATGGCAGCCATGGTGGCTGCCCTGAAACTGCGGCAACCGGGAACAAGGATTGTGCTGGAGGAAGAAGATGAAGAAAGAGCAAAAATCAAGAAGCCGGGTGAGTGACACCAACCCAGGCAATAACGTACCTATTTGGAATTACTGGAAAATAAGACCCCAAAATTAAAAGCGGCTGTTGGACTGCAGGGCTTAAAGATTGAAAAGGAAAAAAAAATGGGTAAAAGACCCAAATTGAATTTTGTTGCAGTACACTTAAACTGGATGATTTGGTATTAATAAATTTCTGAAATTTGACTGTGCCTTTAACTGGAGTGGAGAGGAGAAATGGATATTCCTGAAAGTTAATGCCTCTAAAAGAAAATGAAGCTAATGAAGATAGAGATAGATGACTACAAAATAGCCATGGAGTCTGCAGTGATTAAACAGAGAAGTGGATTAAAGAGATTTCCCTTTCTGGGTGGAAAAGAAACATGTTAATTGGCTTTTTACCTTGGATTACTTGAAATTAATATTGGATATAAAGATTTTGGAGATTCCTACTCTGTCCCAGATGATTTTAAGAAAGAAGAAAGAAAGAACATTTTGGATTTTAACAATAGAGACTGACAAAACTAGGTGTGGCGTAGTTAACAAAGACAGGAAGCTGATGCACTACGCTTGGATCAGACATTTTAAAAGTTTTAAAGGGACATACAGAAATTCTTTACTTTGAACTGATGAACCTTGAAATAGAGCACTTTGGACAGAGAGGAAAAGGAAGAATTAAAGTGGATAAATTTAAATGTGACTAACTGAAATGTAAAGTTTAAAAGCCTATGTATATATGATAAAGTTTAAAAGCCTAGGTATATATGATTTTTGGATAAAAGCAGGAAGGGTTGTGAAATAATAAAAATAGAAAATAAGAGGTGGCTATTAAAATAGTGGATGATATCAAGGGGATAAAAATAATAAAGAAGAATATATTTTGAGGCAGGAAAATTTTAAGAAAATGTACTGTTTGATGTAATACGTTTTAATTTTAATTTGCAAACAAATGTTAAACTGATGAATAAGGATTGATTGAATAAAATACAGGATACACAGATGCTAGTGATTAGTCTTGAATTAAGGTAATACAAGTTGGAAATGATGACTATTATGAAATATACTGAGATTTAAATTGAAAGAGCAGGATGGAAAAATGATATAAAACAGATAATTATATTGCAGTTAAAATGTGTGGGGTGGATACCAACTAGATAAGAGTTTGAGACTCGGTGGAAATACGTTGGAAATTAATTCAAAATGCTGGAAACAGCAAAACAAATAGGAGGAGTTGGAGGAGACTATGCTGGAAATCAGCCCATAAAATGCTGGAAACAGCCAAACAAATAGGAGGAGAGTTGGAGGAGACTATGCTGGAAATCAGCCAAACAATGGAGGGAGTTAAGGAGGAGACTATGCTGGAAATCAGCCCACAAAATGCTGGAAACAGTCAAACAAATAGGAGGAGAGTTGGAGGAGATTGAGGAACTATTCTAAAATCAACTAAATAGTTGGTGTTTTGGAGGGGATTAAGCTGAGAATTAATCAAATAGAACAAGATGGAAGATAGTTAAATATTAGAGGGAGATATAGTGGAAAACATATTAGAAATTGGAGTAAATAAAATATGCCTTTGAGAGAAATCTGTGTAATATGTAAACTGGGAAAAAAAAACCTAAGGTAAACTGATTTGAGGATAAGGGTCAAAGGATTAAAATTAGATAAAATGTTGTTTTATAAAATATAATAAAAATGGAGTGGTATTGAATTGAAACTAAGAATAAATGGTGATAAAATTGTAAGGTAAACACTTAACAAGAGGTTAGAATATTGTAAAAATTATTTTGATATGACTTGTATAAGATATAAGGTAAAGAAGAATAAAGATATGTTTAGAATTGTTATGCAGATGTAAAAATGAGTGAAAGTGAATTTGAAACTAATTTTGGATAGATATAATGGATTTATATAGATGAAAATGTGAAATTTGAGGTAAAATTGGTTTTTTCTTAAGTTTTGAATTTCTTTTTTATCTTCTTTTTTTTCTCTTTTTGTTTATTTATAAAAGATGTAATGGAAATTGTGAATTGAGCTTGTGAAAGGAATGTAAGCGTGGTAACCATCTATAACCGGATCGAGATTTTTGCTCTTGAAAGTTATGTTTTTATGTTTAAATTTGAAAAAATAAATAAAAATATTTACAAAAAAAAGAAAAGAAAATACTGCAGCACTTCATTATTATGAAACACTGGATAAGAAGGTGAAGAAAATGGAGACACAAGTGGTGATTTCTTCACTTTTCTTATTAAAAGGCACGGCTGAGGAAAAGAGAGAATATTGAAAATATGTAGGGTGGACTGAATTACTGTTAGACATACCTGGTTGAACAGTGATACCAGTGATTGTACATTGGTGACTCAGTGTCAAGCTAAAAGAGTCAAGTGATCCAACAAAGGTTTCTGCACTGGGGCCTCTGCTGTTCAGTAAACAAACTCAATGACAGTTAGAAAATATAATTACATCTTCTCCTCATTTAGCTACTACAATCTGTTCCTTAAGTTGGAAACAAAATAGTCTTAAATGAAAAATGGAGAGAGAGAGAGAGAGAGAGAGAGAGAGAGAGAGAGAGAGAATTCAAATAAAGTTTTCTCATATGGGTATGCTAGCATCAATCTTACTACCATGTTGTTATCAAGTGCATGAAATTGAATTGTAAGGGTACATGTTGTTTGGACAATGATTTTTAATATTTTTTACCATCACATTTGCAAATGGTTGCTAAATGAGGTAGCTGCTAAACAAGGCACCTGGAAGAAAATAATGTCATGGAATATTTGGAAGTGTTATTTTTAGCCTGGAGAAGAAAAGCCTGCGAAGAGACGTTAATCTCAAGTATTTAAGGGGCTGTTGGTTAGAGGGGGGGGGGGGCAGAATTACAGGTACTCCTTGACTTATGACCACAATTGAGCCCAAAATTTCTGCTGCTAAATGAGACAGTTGTTAAGTGAATTTGCCCCATTTTATGACCTTTCTTGCCACAAGAGTGAAATCAATCACTTCAGCTATTAAATTAGTAACATGATTATTAAGCGAATCTGGCTTCCCCATTACTCTTGCTTGTCAGATCGCAAAAGGTGATCACATGACTCAAGGACATTGCAACTGTCATAAATATGAGTCAGTTGTTAAGCATCCAAATTTTGATCAAATGACCATATCTTTTCCTATTAATAGAGAAGAAGCCTGAGAATTCAGCTGCAAGTCCAGGTAAATACATTTATATAATGTATTTTACTTTTTATTATTTTTATTATGCATTCTGATTATTAAATTTGTTCAGTTTTTATGACACAGAAAAAATGCAGTATATTACACAGTAATAGGGTTTGGAAAGATGGGCCTGATATTTGGAGAAGTGTTTTGAAGAGCAGATTGTCTGCTCCTAGATGGCCTGAAACTATCTTCCTGAAACATCTACCGTATTCTGATTATCATATTCTACCGCTCTGCTCCTCATTAAACATTTAACATTTTATAAAGTTTAAAAATGGAATGCAGTGTATATTTTTTATTTGAAGTTATGTTTGTATTGTATGCTTATCCATGTAAACTTTAAGAACGGTTTCCTCCACCCAATTTTCTGGATTTATATGCCATAATAAATCTGATTTTACACAACACAGCAATCTAAAATGTGATGGCTAACCTGTGCGTCCTGTGAACTTAGTCAGGGAATACAGCTTTAACCTCAAGCGGAGGATTGAGGAGTAAGAGAGTTTGGGTTTCCTTTGCCCAGAATTATTTATTTAATATAGATGTAAGAAATGGAGGGATTGAGTGGCTTGTTAGGATTAGGGATTGTGGCCTAAATTTTAATTAATTGGCAGGCAATCATTCTAAAGATACTGGCAGTAGTTATAATGCTAACAGTAATAACCTCTATGAATATTTTATTTATCTGATGGAAGAGCATCCTCGGCAACAGTAACTGGTTTCAAAGCAGGGGGCATGGCTGCGTAACCAAAACAGCACCCTTTTGACATGCAGGCAATGCCTCTGGCACATTAAAAAGGGGTGGGGCTTTGACCATCCAGTTGCCCCCAGGGACCATCAGTGTGGATATCCATTCCCCAAGGGGAGGGATGATGAGCAGTGACAGTTTATGTTCATTAAAGCAGTTGAGCTAGAGGGAAGCCCACCCATGACTGCAGCCATAAGAAACAGAACCAGGATTAACAATAGGGTGATAATCCTAAAGAGCCATGGTTCTCCTTAAGCCCCTCCCCCTGGTCATTCAAGAAGAGTCTCTTCCTTTCCAAAATACTGTACTCTGTCAATAGATACTCTTATTTATTGTCTTTTTTTTCGCATACAGATTCCAAAATGCATTTAATATAAAGAAAAGTGATCCTACACCTACCTACCTATGGGTTTTTTTTAAAAAAAAACCATCCCTAATATTCAGAAGATTGACAACAGCTTTTCCAACTAATTCCAATTTTTAAAGGCATAAACTGTTTAATATCTAAACATTTTTTTAAAATTTTAAGAAATAAAATTTGTTAGGAAAGTACTGTTAGGTTTTTTTTGACATTTTGCCCATAAGATGGCTTTTCTCTTACAAAGCCCCTCAAAAGAAGAACACATAGGAAGAAAAGAAGATATAACCAGAGAACCCAAATAGGTAGAAGTTCTTTAGCCATTGCCTTGGATGAATCTATAACCAAATCATCTATTGTCAGTCCTCCCAGGTAAACCAGACAGAAAACATGACTAGATGAGCTAATCCTACTTTATTGTAAGGTTACATTAACAGAACCTTGCAAATCTGAAAGTATAAACTTGCCGCTACCACTTAAGTGCTTGATCCATTACTATGGGTCCTTCCTAAGTTTTTTCTCTGACTATTAAACCACTGAGGACCCCTGCTTCTCTTGTTTGATTGTTTCCTCTTCCCCTTATCCCTCAAGGTCATACTCACATACCATTATATCTATTAAGATATATTTCCCTCAGATTATTTTTACTGTAGTAAATGAAATAAATGGAAATTGAATAGGTGGAATACTACAACTACAAGTGACAGATTTCTGCCTGTTGCATACTGATCATATTCAGTGTCCTGCAATGTCCTGCTCCTTGCAAATGAAGAATCAATATGTCTGAATAAATGTTGTTTTGAAAAAGAATGGAAGGTTTTTTAAAATGTAAAGTATCAATAATTTGGGAGAAGTTGAAAATGCCTAAGTGGTACATATCATAAACTGTGTTGTTATTGAATATATTAACTGAACATTAATATTTTCCCATTTAATGTTGGACAGTACTTTACATTTTATACTGAATTTGAATCCTTTGTTAAAATCTTTTGGTATTTTAATAGGAAGTGCTGCATTCTTAAGAGTTGTCTCTTCATCATCCTCATAATCCTGATTTTTGGACTAATTTAAAACGGAACTATTGAATGTCCTGAAGACAAGGGGGGGGGAATCATATTTCTCTTCTCCCCTTTCCCTAATTCTTTCAGCAATTTTTTTCCATTCTAATACGATACAGTCATAGCACTGAAGTACAATTAATTGTTCAGATCACTTGTAGAGAGAAGTCTAAATGTGTTAGTTCAGTTGAGTCACTAGGATAGGATGTAGTATTTTAATAATCTTATTTCTGTATATAGATTAAAATTCATATTAGCATTTTTTGCCACAATATCTTCCAAGAAATTCATTTGTCTATTAAACCAAAGTAATTGAAAATCCATAAGGGACTCAGGAAAGTGTTGAGTCCTTCTCCCTCCCTAAGGCAATGAAAGGCTTTTCCCCCCTGAAAGTAGTTTCTTTCAGATATGTCATGCACCTAAAGAGTAAAGCAAATATTGGGAAATAAATATATTCCAAACCATTTTCTTCTAAAAATTAAAATAGAGATTCTCAAACTTTGCTCTATTATGACCCCTAAAGTGATAAATGAATTTGTGAAACTTGCCCTTTTGAAAAATTGGTTATTTGGGGGGTGGGGATCAGAGCTAGGCAAGAAGTATAATTGGTCACTTTTAATAATTCCACTTTTAATCTACCCAGACAAAGCAGGTTTCAAAGCGCCAAGTGAGTTTGGACAGCACTTAAATTTTGCCTATACAAGCTTGATCAGATTTTTGCAACTTCACCCTCTTAAGTTGCTCATAAACCCCTAGGGGGGTCACAATGTTTGGAAACACAGGGTTTAAAATAAAAGTGTTCTCAATAACCTCATTTTTAAAAAATCATTTCCCCCTTCTCTGTTGTTTCTTCTGCTTTACATTCTTGGTCCTACCTCCCCGCCTCCCCATTCAATAGTGGTCTGCTATCAGACTGATCGTGATGAACTTCGGCGTCGTGTCATCCAGTGGCTTGAAGCTGAAATCATTCCTGATGGGTGGTTCTCCAAAGGCAGCAACTATACAGACATCTTGGAAAAGTACTTCAAGGTATGAATGAGGTAGTTGAAGTACTGCTTCTAATGTAGCTTACGGGATCATGAATAATTGTTTTTACTGTTTTAAATTGCTTTTTATTATTTTAATTGTTTTTATATTTTGGAATTATAAGACACCCAGAGACATTGATTGAGATGGGTAGCTAAAGAAATTGAATGAATGAATGAATGAATGAATGAATGAATGAAAAAAACAGACACTAAGGGATAATTGATCTTCCTCTTTTCAGAGTATCAAAACTTTTAATGCTAACTTTCTGATAAAGGAGGTTTAATAAGCTTAGCCTGAATTTCAGTAAAGCATTGTTTGTAAGCCACCCAAAGTCGCCTCCAGATGTGATGAGCAGCACATCCATCCAATAAACAATAAATAAATTAACTAATATGTATTACATTGGAAGGAGTATGAAAACTTGTATGACTACAAATAAGAACAGCTTGAGCTATTTAAAAAAAAAAACAAGAGCAATGTGCCATTGTGCTGATGTATGCAGTTGGATGTCCGTGTGCAGGGCCGCACTCTTGTGGACAGGGAGTGCAGAGTGCTGAAATCTCAGATTTTCCAACATGTTAAAAAATCACTGATTATCAAGTCTGTCAGTTTATTTCAGGGAAAGGGAGCTGATGGAAACTCCAGGTAGTTTAACATTTCTTAAATGCTTTTTTGTGATTTTACAGAGTTTTGATGATGGAGATTCCCGCCTTGACTCCAACGAATTCTTGAAGTTTGTAGAACAAAATGAGTCAGCTGTCAACATTTCTACTTATATGAATCAAGAGACGAACAAGCTTCTCAGGTAGCTTCAGGCAGAAGAACATCAGAATATATAACTATGACTACAAAAGATAATGAATTATGAAATTCTTTCTTGAGAAATTTGCTTCTCCTGAGTACTAGAAATAAGATGTATGCCGCAGGAAAAATCCATTTCCACAGGATGTAGACAGCCCAAAAGTCTGGTTCATATGAAGTGATCTGACATGACGGCAATTTATAATTTAAATATTAACTATTCACACTTTCCTGTGATGTGTTTGGGAGTCATTTCTTGATTGGATAATTCTGTATTGTATGTCTTTCAGGGGACTCTGTGTAGATGCTCTCATTGAGCTCTCTGATGAAAATGCTGACTGGAAGCTGAGTTTCAATGAATTCCTGAAGTGCCTCAACCCAACCTTCAATCCACCAGAAAAAAGTAGGAGCTCTGTGTCTGCACAAAATGGGCCTGGAGTTGTTAGAAGAATGGGGAAAGTTGAATATAGTAGGGTAGAAGTAATATGTGCACATTTGTTTCAAAATGTAGTTGAAAGAATTGCAACATATTTGGATTTCTGCCCAAATTTGGAGTTTTGTGTCACTGCGTTTTTGTATTTATCAGATGAGCTCTTATTTTTGAACTTTCAAACTTACCATAGCTTGCCAAGTTCTTATCAGTAAGCTAACTGCGCATGTCCACATTCTTTCACTTTCTTCTATCTTTCTTTGTTCTCCGGCCAAGAGAGGTGGCCGGGAAAGCTTTGCCAAGATGTAACTAATTAGATTAGTAAGATGTTTTATTTTCTTTATAACAAATAAATGAGTTTTTCTTAGAAAATATATCTTCGGGTTTATTTTCTTAAGGTATATTTGCAAGGAAAGGCCACGATCCATTCTCTAATCAAGGTGCAATTACCCAAAAGCAGAACGGGATTAATTGCCACCCTGACATTTTGAAATATGTATTGCATATGCTTATAGAATGACATGGTGGCCTAGTGATGAAGACGCTGGCCTCCCACTTGGAAGGTTGAGAATTCAATCCTAGGTAATGGCAAATGTTTCTCTCCTAGGGTGCAAAGAAAAAAATTCTGCGAAGTTTGTGTGGCATCAGGAAAGGCATCTGGCCAGTAAACCCTTAGCTCCATCCAGTCGCTCTGACTCTTCCCCAAATTGTGAATAAAAAGAGAGATGAGCACTGCCCTCTAGAGTCAGACATGACTGGATAGGGGAAATCTTTATATCTTTATATTTCTTCCCATGTACATTAACTGCATTTTTTTTTCTATTTAGAATGTGCCTTAGAAGACGAATCATATGAAGATGGAGCAGAGACTCAAGTGAACTGTAACCGCTGCGTCTGTGCTTGTGGGAACTGGGTGTGCACCGCCATGACCTGTGAAGGTATGGTCTATCGTCTATGCAATTGGATAATTTAGTCATTTTAGAAGGATTCACCCCACTTTTCAAAGAAAAACATGTTCTGATTCAACAAGTGGCTTGACTAAATAAATGAAAATACTACAGATTAAAGAAAAAGAGGTAGAATAACATATTGATCTCACTAATAGCACATTAAGACAGATTAACCATTTTTGATCAAGCGAACTGATTTTCTGGGGTAAAGAACTTATTTGATATAAAGAAGGTAACAGAAATAATACATTCCATAACTGATGAATAGCTTGCCAGGGTCATAGCTTTCTCATTTAATTCACTGTCTCATACTGATCATTTATTTGTCTATTAAGGAAACAATCCCCTGTCTACAACTGACAGCTGAATTTCTTCCACTTATGGGTATCTATAATTGAGACGGTTCATAAGACCTTGAAGAATTGAATATGATACTTGTTTGTTTAGAATCTAGTAAATCTGTAACCCATAGTTATCAGTAAGTAATAGTTAAATATTACTGGAGAGGAGGAGCCAAAATTAGGGACAAGAGGTTTTGCAATATTTAAGGAAAAGATTGCTTTATCTGAATCAGAGTGTCCAGTCAGAAATCCAAACTTGCTGGGCCTCCTATTGATTAGCAAAGGAAAATTGATATTACAGACTAGCTTGATGCAGGCCCTTTGCAAGCCCGCTGTTGGGGAAGCATGGGTGCTGGTGAGGGCTGGCTTTTTGCCTAGGTTTGTCCGCTGTCGGGGGGGAAAACAGCTTCCTCCCCAGGCCCCCATCCATTTCCCCCCCAACAGCTGGACAAACCTAGGCAAAAAGCCAGCCCCCACTGGCGCTCAGCTTCACCGACAGCAAGCTTGCAAAGGGCAATTGTGAGCTGCTGCCTGTGTCAAGCTAGTCTGGGGAAGGAGAGTGCAAGCGAGTGAGTGAGTACTGAAGAGATGGAAGGAGGAGGGAAGCCAAGCGAGGGGCGTTTGCAGCATGTGGCACATGCACTTTCCCTCAGCCTGGCTGGCAGACTTTCTAAGCCTGCCTAAAGCAGTGAGGGAAGGGGCCAGGGCTGAGGCTGCAGGCTCCTGCTCCCAGAGCTGCTCTCTGGCCAGCAGCTGCTCCCACTGCAGCTCCCGGAGGTCGCCATGGAGCTGCTTCCCTGTGCTGGGAGAGTGCAATGCCAGGCGCACGTGTGAGGTGGCCATCCAGGAGGGCCTCACTTTCTGTGGTTTCGTGGTCTCCCATGGAGGTAGGAGATGGAGAGAGAGGCACGGTTCCCAGGGGACTGGCCAGAACGTGGACTCTCCGCAGCTGCTGGGCTTCACCTGCCGCAGCTGCCAGCAGATGGGGGTGGCCAGCGGCTATAATAATAATAATAATAATAATAATAATAATAATAATAATAATAATAATAATAATAATAATAATTTTATTTCTACACCACCCTTCTCCCGAAGGACTCAGGGCGGTGTACAGCCTATTTAAAAACACAAGACAAAACAGCAGTTAAAAATTAAAATGATTAAATAGATTTGGCTCAATTTAAAACCCCAGAAATTTAAAATACCCCAATTTAAAATTATTATGTTGACAGGCCAGCCTGGCGGAACAACAGGGTCTTCAGTGCGCAGCGAAACACCCGGAGGTCGGAGATCTTACGTATTTCCGGGGGTTGTTCATTCCACAGGGCTCCCACAGAGAAGGCCCTCCCCCTGGGTGTCGCCAGCCAACATAACTTGGCCGATGGCACCCTGAGGAGACCCTCTCTGTGGGAGCGGATTGGCCGGTGGGAGGCTATTGGTGGCAGAAGACGGTCTCGAAAATACCCGGGTCCTATGCCATGGAGTGCTTTAAAGGTGGTAACCAACACCTTGAATCGCACCCGGAAGACCACTGGGAGCCAGTGCAGCTCGCGCAGGAGGGGTGTCACATGGGCACGAGTTGCGCCCATAACCACCCGTGCGGCCGCATTCTGGACCAATTGGAGCCTCCGAGTGCTCTTCAAGGGGAGCCCCATGTAGAAAGCATTACAATAATCCAACCGGGAGGTAACAAGGGCGTGAGTGACCGTGCGCAGGGCGTCCCGGTCCAGAAAGGGCTGCAACTGGCGAATCAGGTGGACCTGATAAAAGGCCCCCCTGGCCACGGCTGTCATATGCTCTTCTAAAGACAGCCGTGCGTCCAGGAGGACACCCAGATTGCGAGCCCTCTCTGTGGAGGGTAAAGATTCACCCCCAATAGTCAGCAATGGCACCTGCTGACTATATTGGGGCGCCGGAAGCCACAGCCACTCGGTCTTGGAGGGGTTGAGTCTGAGCCTGTTCCTCCCCATCCAGACCCGCATGGCCTCCAGGCAGCGAGACATCACATCAAGGGCATCGTTGGAGTGGTCTGGGGTGGAGATGTACAGCTGAGTATCATCAGCGTACAGATGACACTTCACCCCAAAACCACGGATGATCTCGCCCAGCGGCTTCACATAAATGTTGAACAGGAGGGACGAGAGGACCGACCCTTGCGGCACTCCCCATGCAAGACGCCTCGAGGTCGACCTCTGCCCCCCTGTCAACACAAATTGCGAGCGGTCAGAGAGGAAGGAGGAGAACCACCGCAGAACAGTGCCCCCTATTCCTAACCCCCTCAACCGCTGCAGCATGATACCATGGTCGATGGTATCAAAAGCCGCTGAGAGATCTAATAGGACTAGGACAGACAAACAACCCCTGTCCCGGGCCCTCCAGAGATCATCCACCAACGCGACCAATGCCGTTTCTGTGCTGTACCCCTGCCTGAAGCCCGACTGGTACGAGTCTAGATAGATAGCTTCATCCAGGTGCCGGGGAAGTTGTCGTGCCACCACGCTCTCAACAACCTTCGCCACAAAACGAAGGTTGGAGACTGGACAATAGTTGGCTAATTCAGCCGGGTCCAGGGAAGGCTTCTTGAGGAGGGGCCTCACTACCGCCTCTTTCAAGGCGGCAGGAAAGGCACCCTCACTCAGAGAAGCACTTATAATTCCCTGGAGCCAGCCTCGTGTAACCTCCCGGGAGGCCAGTACTAACCAGGAGGGACACGGGTCCAATAAACACGTGGCAGCACTAATCTTACCCAGAACCTTGTCCACATCCTCGGGAGTCACAGGATCAAACTCCTCCCAGATAAGATTCTCAAGACCTGCCCTCATCTCCTCCCGTGGACTCATCCAAGCCATCCCAAATCCGAGCGACTTTATCATGCAGGAATTGCACAAAATCCTCAGCATGACCCTGCAAGGGATCTTCCCACACTCCCCCCCCCCCGAAGAAGGGAGTGGGTCACCCTGAACAGGGCGGCTGGGCGGTTCTCTGCAGATGCGATAAGAGCAGAAAAATGGTTAGATTTTGCCGCTTTTATCGCCACTAGGTAGGTCTTGATATAAGACCTCACTTGTGTCCAGTCAGAATCGGATTGACTAGTCCTCCAAATGCTCTCTAGGCGTCTTTTCCGACGCTTCATCTCTCTCAGCTCCTCAGAGAACCAAGGAGCCAATTGAGATCGGCATCGGGTCAGAGGCCGCAAAGGCACGACGCGGTCCAAAGCTCCAGCGGCCGCCCTTTCCCAGGCGGCCACCAGCTCTTCAGTCGAGTCGTGTGTTAGAGTCTCAGGAAACGGCCCAAGCTCCATCAGGAACCTTTCGGGGTCCATCAGGCGCCTGGGACAGAACCATCTGGTCAGTTCCGTCTCCCTGCGGCCGGAGAAGGCGGTAGGAAAGTCTAAGTGGAGGAGCGAATGATCTGTCCATGACAAGGGTTTGATATCTAGGTCCCCTCTACCAAGATCATTCAACCACTGACCAGAGATAAAAATCAAGTCCAGAGTGTGTCCCCCTATGTGAGTGGGGCGTTGAACTAACCGGGTCAGGTCCATGGCCGTCATGGAAGCCATGAACTCCTGAGCCACCTCTGACGCCTCACCCGCAGATGGAAGGTTGAAATCCCCCATGACAATAAGTCTGGGGGTATCAACGGCCACCCCGGCAATGACGTCGAGTAGCTCAGGCAGGGTTGCTGCCATGTGGCAGGGAGCCAGGTATGTAGTCAGCAAACCCATCGGCCCCACTTCACACAAAGGAACTCACATCCGGCTACCTGAGGAACAGTGGTCTCCCTCAGACAAAGACTTTCCCTAATAATCACCGCCACTCCCCCACCCCTCCCTTGGGTCCTTGGCTGATGAAATGCACGGAAACCTGGCGGGCACATCTCGACGAGGGGGACCCCCCCCTTTGGCCCAACCAGGTCTCTGTAATACCTGGTTGGAGAAGATATCTTTAATGTTATGAATACATTTATGCAAGAGAACAAAATTGATTGGAATAGACCTCAACCCCCTCTTCGCTGCATGCCATCTCTCGGGGTTCCAAAGCCCATCATCAAGATAGGCCCTCGATAACGTGGAGGTCCAGGCCTGCGAGAGGGGGGAGTCTAGCAGCGCTAGAAGATCGGTTGTAAAATACATCCAGTATAGGCCCAAGCTTTGGGGCGGTGATAAATATGGCTAGGGAGTCTGCCATGCTGGTATAAAAGGGGGAAGCAATCCTGGGTGTAACTGGAAATTCAAGAGTCTCAAATAAGTCCCCACTGTCCTCTCACTACAGCGGGTAGGAATCTTGGCATATCGACCAACCGGGGGTAGGCGTCCAACAGCCACTCTCTCACGGTGGTTGGCCCCACTTGGCCAAGGAGCAGATGAATGGCCCCACCGGTGATGAAAATGCAGTTCTGAACCAGTTCCTTCAGTACATCCCCAGTTGCCCCACTCTATGCGGTAAGCGAACAAGATAGTTAAGATGGTAGATAGATAAATAACGCCAGTCCTAGGCCCAGGAAAAGTAAATCCACGTTTCCTCAGGCCAATAAATATGCCTTGGAAGGGTATCATCGTCGGTCGCTGCTGCCTGGCCACCGGCTATCCTCTCGGCCAGCTGTTGCACCGCCGTCCATGGCATTGTCAGCGCCCCCATAGGAATCGACCGGGCGCCGCCCACGCCAGCACCCGCATCCATCCGCCGTTGTCCTCGCCCCCGTGAGGCTTCCGGCTCTGACAGAGAGAAAGTCGCCCATGCTGCCGCCGACACTGGCGACGCCCACGCCCATGTTGTCACCGCCGCAGCCGATGCCGGTGCTGCCTCAGCTGTTGCCGGAACCGACATTACTTCAATTGCCGGCATCATAGCTCCCCAGCTGATCTTCTTGCTGGGAAGCCTCAGGAAACTAGCCGGGCCAGCTAACAAGCAGCCGACGAGCAAGTTGTTATTGCCGCTGCCGTCGCCGCCCATAAAGCCGCCACAGCTGCCGCACTTCAATGCCGCCCCTCCATCACCGCCGTGGATTTCGAGAGTGTTACAACACTCTCCTGGCTGGCATAATGTTCTGCTTACCAGGGTGGTGGCCATAGATGGTCAAAGCGGCCCCGAGGCTTCCAAAATCTGCCCGATATCACCCATCCCTCCGCAGAGCTTCAGGGCACAATTGCCATCTTAGGCATGCGCATAGAAGAGTTATGGCTATGAGGTTCTGCCACTCACATCACCCCTCTGCCAGCTGGCTCCTGCTTGCCTGCCTGCCCATACAGACAGCCAAGCCTTGCCGTGTACCCCCCACAGGTCAAGCATGGCAGGCTTGGAGCTGCTGGTCTCCCTCTCCCACCATTGCCCTTACCTTCTCAGGCCAGGTGAGGAGTGGCTGGGAGGGGAGGGGTGAGGGGTGCCCACCTGCCACCCAGGTAGCCGCACAGTGCCAGCAGCAGTTCATCGGATCATGGTGCCACATGGAGACCGGACCTGAGCCCCTCTTCACTGGAGCCCCAATGACGTCCCCAGTCTCCTTAGGGCAGAGCTAGCTCCAGGCGCTAGATTGGCCCCCTGCAAAGACTGTTGCCTTCTGAGGAACCCAGCCGAGGCCTCCTTGGCCACCAGCTGAGGCTCTTGGTAACAGATGAGGTCCTTCAGGCACTTGGCTGCCTCTTTAGTAGCCCCAGCCACTCCCTCCAAGTGCCTTGTCAGAGCTGCCTTGGGGTTTTGCATGCACAGATATCGCATACAAAACAGGGTGCGATAAAAGAGCAGCGAGATGTCAAAATGGCCTCAGGAGAGGCTGGCCGAGGTGAGGAGTGTCAGGGAGAGGGAGTGGTAAACTGCATGGTGATTCATCCAGTTCGCCAAACTGCACACAAAGTTCGGCTGAACCAGTGTGAACCGGCTGAATCCTATCACTGCTTCCATCCTTCCGAGGTCGGTAAAATGAGGACCCAGATTGTTAGGGGCAATATGCTGACTCTGTAAACCACTTAGAAAGGGCTGTAAAGCATTGTGAAGTGATATATAAGTCTAAGTGCTACTGTATTGCTATTGCTATAACTGCAGAGCAGAAGGTTTTAGAGGGAAAATATCAAAAATATAGTGAATGTTCTTTAAAGCTGGGTAATAAGGCAAAAAGGAGGGCTTGATCCTTTCACATGGAAGAACTGTGCTGATCCAAAATTTGGGCTGCCCTTGTAGATCCCTATCGTTCCAACAGATCTTCAGGAGCTGAATTATTTCTGATGGCAATCAGTTCAACCTTCATTTTAGAGGAAATAAATTGTTTGTCTTTGAAGCTACAGGTGAACCACCTGGGATTCTCTCTCTCTCTCTCTCTCTCTCTCTTTTTTTTTTTTTTTGCTTCCCAAAGCCAGGAACCTTGAGTATCACCAAATATAGGAACTGCTTTGCCAGCCACACAGCAGTAGCTTTTATTCTTAAAAAGAATAAAAGAACAAAAACTTTCCATGGAAGAACAGTGAAGGTTGGGTTGTGTGCTGTTTTTGACTAGGGGCAGTCAAAATAGATAGTAGGATCCTCTGCCCCATCCACTGGTAAAGATGGCAAATTTCTCCCTTATGTTTTGCCAAAAGATCCAACATCCATTATTAATGTGAAAGAACACACTACATCTCTGTATTGGTCTTTTGTTGAATACGTGCATACTCAATGTGCATTGAATATCATAAACTCTGCTTCTGCTCATAGGTAAAAACCAGAAGGTCCCTTTTCAAGAGCAGCCTGAAGAGAAGCTGACTGAAGAAGAGCTAGCCAGATATGTTCAAGAGCTGCAGAAGCATCAGGTTAGAAGGAGCTATGTGTACAAGCTTATGTATTTCAGTACATTTATTCTGCTAAAATGCTATGAGATTCCTCATAGTTTAAATCTGTAATTTGTTGGTTGCTAATATATCTGAAACCAGGACTTTATGTTGGCAAACAGCTAGAAATTTGATAGAGACAAATGCATGCATACAAGTGAACACAGGCATTTGGTACCAACCATGATGACCTCAAAATGATGAAATATATACGATGACATTGCAATGCAAACTTCAGACTCTTACTTGTGTTTTGATGTTGGATGCAAGTACATAAATCATATATATATATATATATATATATATATATATATATATATATATATATATATATATATATATATATATATATATTTTCTGAAGTTTTCGCAGGTGTTTGTATGTAGGTCTTTGGTCATTTGGGTTTTCTCCCGCGTAAAATTGGAGGTGTGTTGGCAACGTTTTGACGAAGTCTCATTCGTCATCTTCAGGCTGGTGTTCTCGGCTTCGTGCTTCTAGGAGCAATGTGTGTGATTGCAGCTGTTTCTTCCTTTTAACTGCCAGTGGGGGTGTGAAGTGATTGGGTGGGAGCTTGGCTGTGTTCTGATTGGGTGGAGGTGTGTTCTGATTGGGTGGGAGCTTGGCTGTGTTCTGATTGGGTGGAGGTGTGTTCTGATTGGTTGGGGGTTTGGCTGTGCTCTGATTGGATGGGGGGTTGGCTGTGCTCTGATTGGATGGGTGTGTGTTCTGTTTAGGTGGGGGCTTGGTTGTGCTCAGGTTAGTCTGAGTAGCAGGGGGATTTGAGCTGGTGAGCTGTGTTGCTGTTGTTTGGCTTCATGTTCATGGCCGTGCCATCTCTTCATGTTGGGTGTCAGTCTGCTTCATGTATGGATTGGAGGGGTTTAAAGTGGCTAATGATGCAGCTGTGGTCTGGCTTCTGGTCCGTGGTCGTGCCTGATTATCAGTGTGGGTTTGAGTCTGCTTTCTGCGTGGATGTGTGGTGGTTACATCCTGTGTGGCTCTCGTGAGTGTGGGTCTGGTATCATTCTTTGTGTTAGGGACTCGTTTGTCAATAAGAGTGGGTTTCCAAATGGCTGGCAGGCGGGAGGTATCATCTCGTTTATTCATGCTGTGTGGACATTTTTCTATCTTGATGGCTTCTCTGATTATTCTGTTGTTAAAGTGTTCAGTTTTGGTGATAGTTCTGGTCTTTTTAAAGTCAACATCATGTCCTGCGGCTTTGAGGTGTTGGACCAGGGAAGAAGTTGGTTCCTCTTTTCTAACTGAGTTCTTGTGTTCTTCAATGCGTGCACTTATTCTTCTGTTGGTTTGTCCGATGTATGTGGTGGGGCAGGCGGTGCAAGGGATTTCATATACTCCTTGATTTTCTAACTCAATTTTGTCTTTGGGGTTTCTTAGGATGGTGAATATTTTTCGGTTTATGCAGAATGCTGTCTTGATGTTGTGTTTGTGGAGGATCTTGCTGATTCTGTCTGTGGTGCCTTTTATGTATGGGAGGAGGGCTTTGCCGTTTTCTTGTTCTCTGTCTTGGATTTTAGTGGGGGTTTCTTTTTGGATTAGGTTGGTGATCTTATTTCTTTGGAATCCATTGGATGTTAGTACGTTAGTGAGAGTGTGTAGTTCGGTTTTTAGGTGTTGTTCGTCAGCTAAGCGTTTTGTTCTGGAGATGAGTGTCTTGGCTACGGAGTTGATCTGTGCTGGGTGGTGGTGTGAGAGTGCGTGCAGATAGCGGTTTGTGTATGTTTTCTTCTGGTAGATGGTGTGTCCTAGGGAGCCATTGGATTTTTTTTAGACTAAGATATCCAGGAAGGGAAGTTGGTTGTTCGCTTCTGTTTCCATGGTGAACTGTATTTTGGGGTGTAGGCTGTTGAGGTGTGTGAGGAAGTTGTCCAGTTTTTCTTTCCCATGTGGCCAGATTATGAAGGTGTCGTCTACGTATCTGAGCCAGAGTTTCGGTTTGTGATCAGATTTTTCTAGAGCTTGGGTTTCAAAGTGTTCCATGTAGTGGTTAGCAATGACAGGTGAGGGGGTGATCCCATGGGTGCTCCTTCTATTTGTTTGTATTTTTGTCTGTTATAGATGAAGTATGTGTTGGATAGGCAGTGGTTGGTCAGATCTAGGATGTGCTTGGGGGGGTTATATTTGTTTTGGATAGCTGTCAAGGCTTCTTTGATTGGCACTTGGGTGAAGAGGGATACGACATCAAAGCTCACGAGTAGGTCACTGGGCTGTACGTTTTGTTTCTTTATTATCTCTATGAACTGGAATGAGTTTTTTACATGTGAGTTGATGGATTCTGCATAGGGCTGTAGTTGTTTGGCGAGAAATTTGGCTAGATTTTGTAGAGGTGAGCCTATGGAGCTGACTATGGGTCTAAGTGGGATTCCTTCGTTGTGTATCTTGGGGAGACCATAGAGCTTAGGGCATCTGGATGATTTCTCTCTGGGGATGATTCTTTGCTGGATCTCTTCGCTGATGGGGGAGGTTTTTATTTTGGATCTAGTGGTTTTTTCCAGGTAGGTGGTGGGATCTGTGTTTAGGGGTTTGTATGTGGAGTCTTGGAGTAGGTTGGTTAATTTGGTTTGGTAGTCAGATGTGTTCATAACCACCGTGGCGTTTCCCTTGTCTGCTGGTAGGATTATTATGCTAGTGTCTTCTTTCACGTTAAGTAGTGCTGTCTGTTCCTCTTTGGGTAAGTTGCTTTTGGGTGGCTTGCTGGTGCAGAGGATGTTGGTGATTTCAAGAAACAGCTGCGATCACACACATTGCTCCTAGAAGCACGAAGCCGAGAACACCAGCCTGAAGATGACGAATGAGACTTCGTCGAAACGTTGCCAAGACACCTCCAATTTTACACGGGACAAAACCCGAATAACCAAAGACATATATATATATATATATATATACACACACACACACACACACACACAAATCATTTGCATTGCAATGTCATGCTTTTTCTAACATTTGCCTTCCTGTACAAATAAATAGACAAATTGCATAATTTTGTATGCCTCTGTTATGTTCCCATTTATGCATTTTACATGGGAAAAAATCTCTAACGTTCCTCTTTTTCTCATAAAGGAGTAATCCAGTCCTCTTAAAATCTTAGTAGCCCTCTTGAGATGTAGCAGGAAGGACCATACCCTGTAAATGAAAAATAAATACTTTCTCAAGCAACTCCAGATCCTGCACATATTCTGCACATATTTGTTTTAGTTTAGTTTAGTTTTATTTGATTTGTATACCGCCCTACTCCCGAAGGACTCAGGGTGGTGAACAGCCAACGATAAAATACATAGATACACAAAATTTAAAAACCCAATAAAATCAAATTAAATTATTTGGCCCAGACAAATTAAAACACCCCGATAATTTAAAAACAGATTAAAATTTAAATATTTAAAAAGGGAAGAAATTAGGCCAAGCCCGCTTGATGGAATAAAAAGGTCTTCACAGCACGGCGGAAGGAGCGCAGATCCGGGATCCTCCGTATCTCCGGGGGGAGCTCATTCCAGATAGTAGGTGCCCCCACAGAGAAGGCTCTCCCCCTAGGGGCCGCCAGTCGACACTGTTTGGCTGACGGCACCCGGAGGAGTCCCTCTCTATGAGAGCGTACTGGCCGGTGGGAGGCTATTGGTGGTAGTAGGCGGTCCCGTAGATAACCAGGTCCTAAGCCATGGAGCGCTTTAAAGGTGGTAACCAAAACCTTGAAGCGCACCCGGAAGACCACCGGGAGCCAGTGCAGCTCGCGCAGGAGAGGTGTTACATGGAAGCGCCATGTCGCTCCCATTACCACCCGTGCGGCCGCACTCTGCGCCAGTTGGAGCCTCCGGGTGCTCCTCAAGGGGAGCCCCATGTAGAGAGCATTACAATAGTCCAGGCGGGAGGTGACGAGGGCATGAGTGACCGTGCGTAACGAGTCCCGATCCAGAAAGGGACGCAACTGGCGAATCAGGCGAACCTGATAAAAAATCCTCCCGGTCACGGCCGTCAAATGCTCTTCTAAAGACAGCCGTGAGTCCAGGAGGACGCCCAAGTTGCGAGCCCTCTCCGTGGGGGCCAATGATTCGCCCCCAATAGTCAGTGATGGCGTCAACTGACTATATCGGGATGTCGGAAACCACAGCCACTCGGTCTTGGATGGGTTGAGCCTGAGCCTGTTCCTCCCCATCCAGATCCATACGGCCTCCAGGCACTGGGACATCACTTCAAGGGCATCGTTGGGGTGATCCGGGGTGGAGAGGTACAGCTGAGTGTCATCAGCGTACTGATGGTACTCCACCCCGAAACCACAGATGATCTCGCCCAGCGGCTTCACATAAATGTTGAACAGGAGAGGCGAGAGGACCGACCCTTGCGGCACCCCACATATGAGGGGCCTCGGGGTCGACCTCTGTCCCCCTGCCAACACAGACTGCAACCGGTCAGAGAGAAAGGAGGAGAACCACCGCAACACAGTGCCTCCCACCCCTAACTCTTCCAACCGGTGCAGCATGATACCATGGTCGATGGTATCAAAAGCCGCTGAGAGATCTAACAGGACCAGGACAGAGGAGCACCCTCTGTCTCGAGCCCTCCAGAGATCATCAACCAACGCGACCAGTGCCGTTTCCGTGCTGTACCCAGGCCTGAAGCCCGACTGGAACGGATCCAGATACGTCGTTTCATCCAGGTGCTGGGGGAGCTGTTGCGCAACCACACTCTCAACAACCTTCGCCACAAAACGAAGGTTGGAGACCGGACGATAATTTACCAACATTGCCGGGTCCAGGGAAGGCTTCTTGAGGAGAGGCCTCACCACCGCCTCTTTCAAGGCGGCAGGAAAGACACCCTCACCCAGCGAAGCATTTATAATCCCCTGGAACCAGCCTCGTGTCACCTCCCGAGAAGCCAGCACTAACCAGGAGGGACACGGGTCCAATAAACAAGTGGTCGCGTTCAGTCTACCCAGAATCCTGTCCATGTCCTCAGGGGTCACAGGATCAAACTCATCCCAGATAACATTCTCAAGACCTGCCCCAGTCCCTCCCCCTGAGACTACCCAGTCGGACTCCAGATCTTCCCGAATCTGAGCGATTTTGTCATACAGATATTGAACAAAATCCTCGGCTCTACCCTCCAAGAGGTCCTCCCGTGCTTCCTGGTGGAGCAGGGGGCGGGTCACCCTAAACAGGGCGGCCGGGCGATTATCTGATGACGCAATAAGAGCAGCAAAATAGCTACATTTCGCTGCTTTTATCGCCACTAGGTAATTCCTAATATGAGATCTTACCAGTGTCCGGTCAGATTCAGAAAGACTGGCCCTCCAACTACTCTCTAGGCATCTTTTCCGGCGCTTCAACTCCCTCAGCTCCTCAGTGAACCAAGGAGCTAAATGAGATCGGCGCCGGGTCAGAGGCCGCAAAGGCACGACCCGATCCAGAGCTCCAGCGGCCGCCCTATCCCAGGCGGCCACTAGGTCTCCAGTCAAGGCGTGTGCCAGAGCCTCAGGGAATGGCCCAAGCTCCATCTGGAACCTATCAGGTTCCATCAGGCGCCTGGGGCGGAACCATCTTACCGGCTCCGTCTCCCTGCGGCGGGGTGTAGTGGTTCGAAGGTCGAGACGAAGGAGAGTGATCAGACCATGACAAGGGCTCGGTGACTATATCCCCTATCTCGAGATCACTCAACCACTGTCCAGAGACAAAAACCAGATCCAGCGTGTTTCCCCCCGTGTGGGTAGGGCCATGAATTAACTGGGTCAGGTCCATGGCTGTCATGGAAGCCATGAACTCCCGAGCCACCTCAGATGCCTCACCAACGGACGGCAAGTTGAAATCCCCCATCACCATAAGCCTAGGGGTCTCAACCGCCACCGTGGCGATGACGCTGAGTAGCTCGGGCAGGGCTGCTGCCACATGGCAGGGAGCCAGGTACGTGATCAGCAAACCCATCTGAACCCCATGACCCCATTTCACAAGGAGGGATTCACAGCCGGCCGTCTGAGGAACAGTGGCCTCCCTCGGTCTCAGACCTTCGATAATAATAACTGCTACCCCCCCGCCCCTACCCTGCAACCTCGGCTGGTTGTGTACTTTTCTGTCTATGATGTAAATGTGCATTGCTGATGCATTCATCCAGCATGCTTTTCAACTTCCCAATCTAGCCAACTTTTTCAACTTCTCGGTGACCTCCCATTTAAGTTCTAACTAGGTTTGCTTTAGTTAAGCTTTCTTAAATAGCCAAAGTTAACTGGGGCTGCGATAAAAAATAACATCCTAAAATACTAATCAATTTTACTTACAGCCCAAAGTTAAAATACATCTAATACGGTACTGTGAATAAAAAAAGAAAAGAAATAAAATTACAAGGCAAGTCTGAAACATTTAATAACATAATGAAAGAACCAAATTACTTCAATAAGCTATTGCTATAAATGTTGCAATCTTTTTGGAAGTGTCTGGAAATTAGTCAGGGAAAAGGAGAGTGTTAACTTTCCTTTTCATAAGAAAAAATACATTTTTTGGCAACTGGTTTTTTAATATATGTTCACCTTTGAGTGTACAGTGGGAACTTTAACAATCTATGTGATCCAGATTCTACCTCTATATCAAAACAGTGCAGAATTTATAAGAGACATTGGTATGTGTATCCATTGTCACCCTAGTGGATAACATGCCATTTTGAGCAGGGAGAAGAATGGGGCATGAAAGATGTTGGAATATCTAGGGATAATTTGGGAGCGGGTGGATGGTGCAGAGGTAAGAAATACTGGATATAGCAGTTTGGGTGTCTTGGTCCCAAATTTACTATTTAAATTCAGTCAAGGTTTTATTATTATAATGGCACATTTTGACAGAATGGAAAAGCCTTAGTAATCATTATTAATTTGGACAGGAGAGTGATTGGCTGCAATATCTGTCATATCATTAGTTACCAGGGCTGGTTTGGTGGATACAGTTGAATGTGAGAGTGTCTCCTTCCTCCCTTACTGTTCCATGTTCATCCTTCCTGATGCTGCATGCTTGTGGAAGAGGATTGCTATATCAGATAGAAGGGCTAAATCCTGTTTTCTTTCTTCCTCTCATTGTTCTTAGGAGACCTCTGAGAAGATCAAGCAAATGACTACCAAAGAAATGTGAGAGGTACACACCAGAAGGCAAAGTGTGTTACCTGTCTCACCTACCAATCTTCCTTCAATATGCAAACATGTTTAGAAATTATTGCTCAGTCACAGATATTTACATTGTGTAGCAATGGGAGGGAGGTAAAGGAAAATGGATTCTTTTGAAATTTAAAAGAACCTCCCCGCCAATATTATGGCTTCTATAGCAAGGATATGAAGTTGAATTGATAGCAACTAATGAGGACAGCAAAAAACTCCAGTTCTGGAGCTCCTAGAACTCAGGGGAAGCATCACTGTAAACTAGGATCATGGTGTCTTCTGTGGAAGTTGTATTGATGGTGGAGCATTGCCCTATGACTCTCTTGCTGCAGCCTAAAATACTTTTTCACAAATATTACTATAACTGGAGGAGCCCAATAAAGAAAATGCAATAGCTATGCATATATTCCATGGCATATCACTTTTCTACACTCCATTTTGATATTTAGCCTTCCTTCTTCTTCTGTCCTTCACCCAACCATCATTTTTTCTATGTTTCAATCAGTTCCTGCAGAATCCCCCCTACCCCTGCCATTGATTAATGTGCATATCATTGAGAGTCCCTAGTAAATATAGAGCAAGCTTTTTATTCCTACCAGAAGCCACAGAACTCCGTGTGTTTCAAACTGACCTCATTTTCTTTCCTCCTCTCTTTGCAATGGTGCTACAATATATTTTCTTATCACCTTCTTACTCTTTTTAATTAATGATTTTTAACTGAGCTTTTTGTATCTTTGATTTATATTGTTTATAGCTTCTGGAAAATGCTGTACTTCTGTGTTCATGCTTTATATTATAGCTACATGTATCAAGGAAGTAAAATCAGTGCAGCACCAAGGGGACCAAGATTGTATATGGCTGTTCTAAATTTGCCATTGCACCTTTCACTGTAAACTGTATGGTTCATGTATGGACAGAGCAGAACAGAGTTTTTGAGAGAGATACTCTTAAGCTTCCTACAGCATCATTCTTTCAAGGAAGTGAGGAATGGGAGAAAGATGCAATTCTTGACTTTATTCAAGAATTCACTCAACCCAATTAATTAAATAGAAGGAAATAGTAATGTTTGTCAAGCATGAAGTAAGTATTCCCTACGCTGTTTGGAAGATAGATCAACAAGAAACATATGTACATATCTAGTGCTTTATACTGAGGCACTGCTGCTGTCATTCCCAAAGGGAAAGATATATGCCTGAGGTTTGCGGACTTAGAGCTCATCTGATGGTTTTTGACAACTAGTCCCTAAGTAGAAAAGGAGAATGCACAATATCATAAATGCATTGCATGTTTTGATGCAAAATTAATCTGTTTAGGAATTTTGGCAATAAAATCAGGAGATCCAGTCTCCTCACTTGTTATAACAAACATCAAAAGCATTGTTGTTGTTTTGCATATGCTTAAGAAAGAAATTGGACTCTTGTTTCTGTACAAATGCATAGTTTGAGCAGGAGGTTGGATTAGAAGACCTCCAAGGTCCTAAATCATGTTGAAGAAATTCATCATTAGGATTACATTCTGTTGGGTCATATGTACTGTAAAGTCCAAAGAAAGGTCCACCTAGCGATAGGTGTTTTTTATTTCCTTCTCTTTATGAAAGAATTACCTTGGGAACTACTTGAATAAAAGTTTATTCTTCCTCAAAAGTTAAGCAATCGTATTGGATGGCCAAATAGTATATGTGCTGAAGTCTTGCGTTAACTTGGTCTGATCATTAACTTATATCATTGTAAGCATGCCGTGGTTAGAAGTCTTAATATTATTCCCTCATAATTTATTCATAATTAGATTTAAATATCTTGATAGAATTCTCTTTATGTACTATTGGAGCAAATGTTATCCCTCTATTGATGTAGGCTAGACTGCATTGGCTTTTTTGGCAGCTGCAGCACACTTAATTGGTGGTCCACTAGGACACCTAGATCTCTCTCACAGTTACTACTGCTGAGGCAGGTACAGCCTACTTAGTACTTCTGCATTTGGTTTTTCCTGCCTAAGGGCAGGCACCTTACTTTTCTCACCACTGAACTGCATGTTGGCTAGGGCCCAGTGTCAAGTCTATCAAGATCCTACTGAATCTTGAATCCAAAGTCTTAGCAAAGCGTTAGCAATTCCCCCCAACTTGGTGTCACCTGCAGATCTGGTGAGCTCCCCTTCTATCCGCTCATCTACATCATTTATGAAGATGTTAGAGACCACTGGCCCCAAAACAGAATCTTAGGTACCCCATTACATGCTTCTTTCCATGTAGAAATAGTTTCATTCAGGAATACATAAGGAGTGTGGTTGGTCACTAAACTGCAACTTCATCTGGTGGTGGTATTTTCTATCTCACATTTTTCTATCTTACCAAGAAGTTCTCTACAATGGTCTATTTTTCAAATGCCTTACTGAAGTCTAAGTATACTATATCTACAGTGTTTCACTGATCCATTAATTTAGTCACTTTATCAAAGAAGACAATAAGGTTTGTCTGGAGTGATCTCTTTTTAACAAATGCATGCTGGCTTCTGAAAATCACCTTGTTCATTTCTTGATGCTCACAAATTCACTGCTTGATTATCTTTTTCAGGATTTTCTTGGGTATTGATGTCAAGCTGATTGGTCTTTAGTTTCCACTTTTCCCCTTTTTTGTAGGTTGGAACAGTTTTCCAGTCCTCTGGCAGTTCCTTCATGTTCCAGGAGTAGTGAAAGATTTCATTCAGTGATTCCAAGATCACATCTCCTTCGGAACCCTCAAATTAAACCATCTGTTCCTGACAATTTGAACTTGTTTAGAGTAGATAGTGTTTTCTTTCCAATTTCTTGCCTATTTTGATCTGTATTCCTGTTCTGTCTCCATGGTATTGCTTTTGTTAGGTTGGACTATTTTTTCCTTTTGGGTGAAGACAGAGGCAAAGAAGAAATTAAGTAGTTCCACTTTCTTCTTGTTGCCTTCTTGCCATCATCTCCCATTAGTAGACCAGTTATTTCCTTGACCTTTTTCTTGTTCCTTACATACTGAAACTTTTTTGTTGTTGTTTGCATTTGTTGCAAGTCTTAATTCATTCTGAGTCAGCTTTTCTGATTCTATCCTTGCAAATTTTGGCTATTAGAGGCAAGGTTGTTTGGTTTAGATTATAGCTTTCTATGAAAAACCAAACCTATCTCTGAACTGCATCATTTCAGACTCAGGTAAAATTTAATACAATTAAATATCTATGCAAATAAATATATAATATTTGTCTATGGAAAGACTTCTACCGAAAGCCAAGCTATTTTTGTAGGGCAACAAGCACACCAAGATAAACAGCTTCTAGTTTAGCATGACATCATAGGCATCTGCAGGAGGGGCAGCAGCTGTCTTTTTAAATGAGCCATTATTTCCCATTGCAAAGCATTTATTTAAAAAGAGCTAACCCAAGGGTGTCAAACTTGATCGCAACATCTGATGTATCATGGCGTATTGTGATGCTTTTTGCAGAACCTGGATAGACATGGCCTGTGTATGATGCATCCGGCCCATGGGCCACTAGTTTGACAGGCCTGAGCTAACCAATAACACTTCTAGAAACAGATAACCAAAATATACAGTCACTTTTTTTATTCTGTTTATGCTTTATAGTTCTTTAGCTACTGAATAAATATTACTAGTATTGGTATACACACTGGAGATGGAAATTCTCAGAATTTGGTTGCTACTATATATAAGTAAGAAATCTGGTCTTGTTGCTTTATGCAAAATCAAGACAGGAACAAACACAGAAATTTGTAGCATTTTGAATATTTGCTTGTGGATGCTTGTTTGCTGGCGGGTGCTTAATGCACTGAATAAACTTCCATAGGAATTCCTGCCAAAGGTTAGAGGCCTCTAAACTACAGGTAATCATCAACTTATGACCACAGTTGGAACCAAAATTTCTGTGGCTAAGCAAGGCGATCCCTTTTTGTCATGGTTTTTATTTTTATTTTTATTTATTTATTGGTTCGATTTATATGCCGCCCTTCTCCGGAGACTTAGGGCGGCTTACAATGCTTTAAGCAATAGCCTTTTAAGTGAATCACTGCAGTTAAGTGAATCATATAGTCACTAAGCAAATCCAGCTTATCTCACTGACTTTACTTGACCAAAGCTAGCTGGAAAATTGCAAATGATGATCAGGTAACCCTGGCATGCTGCATCTATTATAAATACATGCCAGTTGCCAAGTGCCCAAATTTTGAACAAGTGACTGTGGAGATGCTATGTTGGACCTAAGAACCAGTCGTCACTTTTTTCAGAGATGATGTAACTTCAAATGGCTGCTAAATGAATGGTTATAAGGTGGGGACTACAGCCAGACCTCGGTATTTGAATGCTTCAAATCTCAACAAATTCAATACTCAAATATGTTTTGAAGCAAAAATCTTTTCCCAATGTTCATCTTTCTACCAGTACTTGACGCTCAAGGTAGAACTGGCTGGCGTCACCTGCCTCATGACTCACTACTCCTTTGGGCTGAAATAAAGGATCACATGGTTTACTCAATGTCCATTTTTAGTACTAGTTGTATCTCTGGGAACAAATCCCAGATGAGTGGCTAGGTACCACTGTACCTGCGTACTGATTAACAGTAGAGCCCAAGTGTTTCACACTGGAGTCTCACTAGCTTTACCTGGAAAGGCCCTCAACCAGGGGTGAAATCCAGCAGGTTCTGAAATGTTCTGGAAAACCGGTAGCGGAAATTTTGAGTAGTTTGGAGAACTGGCAAATACCACCTCTGACTGGCCGCAGAGTGGGGTGGGAATGGAGATTTTTCAATATCCTTCTGCCACGCCCACCAAGCCACGCCCACAGAACCGGTAGTAAAAAAATGGATTTCACTACTGCCCACAACTGTTCCTTTGAATTAGGTGCATTGCCTATGTACCCAACACCCAGCTAGATGGATCCCTAACCCTCTTTAGTATAAAGTGGCTTCCCATGTTCCTGTTATAAACACGGGAGTATTTTTCACAAAAAACCATGCGAAGTTGTCAACTGTACAGTATGAAAAAGTCACCTTGCTAAAACAAAAAAAGTAAAATTCAATAGTTTCTGAATGGAATAAATATTGAACAGCAAATTTACACTGCAAGGAAAAAAGAGGTCGAGCAGGTTGGGGAAGATGCGCCAGCCAAAGACCTACGGTTGAAAAATGCCCGTGGAAGTCACTGACAGCACATTGGGGCCCTGAGCTCCAGGGCGCCCCTCGGAAAAGCCGAACCAGAAACACCCTCCGTCAGCGGGTCAGCCCGTTCCTGCGGGAGCAGCCCGGAAACCTGTATAAGTCTCGACCGATTGCAGGAGAAAGCGGCCGAAGCGCGGCTTGACGTTCTGCTACTCAGGGCCCCACGAGCGCGGTCGTACTCAGATTCCGGGGCTCGGTCTTGACGAGATGGCGGAGGAAGGAGGGCAGGCCGAAGCCGAAGCCCGACGAGCGGGCGAGGAAGGCGAGGTTCGGCCGAGGGGCGCTGCGGAGCAGTCCTCGCGGCGCCTGGTGCTCCCCGCTTCATGGCTGTCCCCGGCGGGCGAGCTGCCCGCGGGGCTCGGGAGCTGGTATCCGGCCCTGGAGGTCTTGGACGTGAGCGGGACGGGGCTGTCGGTGCTGGGCCCCGAGCTGCTGGACCTGGCGCATCTGCACACGCTGCTGGCAAAGAACAACCGGTTGGGGTGCCGCGGGTCTCTCCCGAAGGGCCTGGCCAGCGCCCCCCTGGGCCGGTCCTTGCGCGTCCTCAACTTGAGCGGCAACCGGTTCACGCACTTCCCCGCCTCGCTCCTGGGCCTCTCCCGCCTCCAGAGCCTCAGCCTGGGGAGCAACCGGCTCCAGAGCATCCCCCCCGCCATCCAGGAGCTTAGCAGGTGAGCCAGCTGGGAAAAGGGGCCAAGAGCCTCCGGGGAAGCCGGCCGCGGGCGACCTTCCGAGCCAAAGCTTAGGCTGCATTTTGTGGGAGGTGCACCAGTCACCACGATAGACACCACGCGGGGCTTGTTGCTGCTCCTCGAATTGTGAGCTCTGCTTCAGTCAAGGCACGCATCTTTTAGGAGGTCTCAGTGATTTTATATTACCGAGTTATTTCAAGTGGGGCATCAGCTCATTCGGTATTTTCCTTCAATGTTGATAATCTGGGACTGTCCTATACATAAACTCCCAGTAATCTCTTGAACAAAAAGTGAATTTATTATTTGCTTCTTCAACCATGCTATTGGGGGGGGGGGGGAGGCCTCCCTTCATTGCCATATTTATCTTTTACTGATTTTGTTGTAATTTCTTTGTTTCACTGATAGGATACAAGTTTAATAAATTATAATTATTGGGTTATTTAGAACTTCTATATTAGACTACTTGTGGACTGCTAAAATATAGGTAACCAATAGTTGGCAGTAGAGAGCTGAGACTTCTCCCTGTCCTTCATGGCCATTTAGTAGCCATCTGGGTTTTTGTAGCTTTGGTTGAATGCCACTTAATACAACATATTTGAATGGCTTTAAAAAATATCAAACAGTGCAAAGATAATATTTATAAAAAACACAACATTCTTTGAATAGCTTAGATGGAAAAATAGATTTTCTCATATTTTTTTTTCATTCAGGCTATTCAAAAAGTTTTGTATTTTTCAACTCTCGCAACAGCTTGTTTCATAACTATATTAGTTAACTATAACTATACAATCTGCTGAACTTGTATCTGTAGTAAAATCTACAAAAGAATGTAGGGCAAACATTACAGTATGGAAGTAGGCAATCTTTCAGGTAATTTCAACACTTTAATTCATTTTGACTTCAGTTATGATTTAATATAAGAGTTTCAGAAATGTCCTTGTGATCAGTTTGAGAATTGAATTTTACTTTCATTTATGAATGGATTGGTTCATTACCACCACTTAATGCTCCATGATATAGCTAGATAGATTCACACATACTCACAAAGATACAATATTAGATTATGAGCTTTGTTTTAGTCTCTTTATTCATAGGAGGCTTATGTTATAGGAGAATTGTAGCTTAAAAATAAATTCATAAATTTTTTATTTGGAAATTTCAATTTGGCCATCTACAAAATTGTTACTTTGAATCAATTTTTCTCTGGTGAAATGCAGAAGTTAAGTTTCTTCCTCTTTTCCATAATTTCACATTTCAATTAAAAAATACAGCCTCACTTCAGGAAATAATGGTTGAAAATGATTCTTTTTCAACAGACAGGGAAGAGTATTTGTGGCCAATTTAGACCAAATTTGTTTAGTTTAATCTATTATTGTATTTTGAATTTTCTCTTTATCTATATATTTAATGAATATTGTGATTTTAATTTTGTTCATATAGATGCCTTGTAATGAAAACAGTGAGGGGGGGTTAGTCCTCAATTTATACAGTATCTATTTTTATTTTCTTTCTACTATCTGCTTTATATATTATAATGCTAGGAATGTTCAGTCATAATAAGTTTTTTCCTCTGTTCTGCTGTTTTGGAAATAAAGCATATTAATTACACTGAAAAGCAAAAAATAGGAAATATCAGTGAGAGACCATAAGAAGCCTGGGACATGAACAATGATTCTTGGGAGTATAATGGATCTGAGTGTGCATCAATTCTCAGGAATTTTTATTCTTCAAGGGTCCTAGTCATAGAATCATGACACACTCAAGTAAAAAGAAGTCTTTGTGAAGGGGAGGACATGTCTCAGGAATGAGAGTGCAAATGTGCAATTGGACGCCTAGCTTCCAGTTCAAATACAGTTGTTCCAGTTTTCATCATTTTAGTCTATAGCTTGTTTTCTAGTCACCTTTGCCAATATTTCAACCCAGGGACAGTTTGTTTAATCTCTTCTGATCTCTCATTGTAGTTTCCTATGTTCTTCCTTCTTAGTATGATCAGTTTGCTATATATATTTAAGAGGTTCTGTAAAGTTAGAAAAAATAGTGCAACATCCTCTTGAAAATGATTTTAGAATAATGTTACAAATAATATTTGATAAGTATATGTTTAATATTTTGAACAATTCCATTTTCTTTTAGAATTTAATTATTTATAGCTGATTTGCAGATGAACATGTCAGTATATTTTTCTCACCGTCTATTAATTTTCTGCTTGTATTTTCCATTTTGGTATGAAGGTATTGCAGGCATTGCCTTCAAACTTAAGAAACCTACTTCTTAATAATCTAGAAAAAAGTGGGATAAATAGCATCACCACCAGATGGATTCATAACTGGTTGACAAACCGTACTCAACGAGTATCCTTTAATGGGTCCTCATCTACATGAAGGGAAGTAAGCAGTGGGGTACCACAAGGTTCCATCTTAGGCCCAGTACCCTTCAATATTTTCATAAACGACTTAGATGAGGGAATAGAAGGGGAACTTATCAAATTTGCAGATGATATTAACTTGACGGGAATAGCTAACAGCCTTGACAGACTTTAACTCTGGGCCCTATCTAACAAAATGAAATTCAATGTAGAGAAAAGTAAAGTCTTACACTTAGGCAAGAAAAATCAAAAGTACAGGCTTAATAGCAGTAACTGTGAGAGGGATCTTGGAGTCTTCATGGACAACCAGTTAACTATGAGCCAGCAGTGTGCAGTGGCAGCCAAAAAAGCCAATACAATCCTAAATTGCATTAACAGAGGGATACAATCAAGATCAAGTGAGGTACTAATACCACTCTGTATTCTGACAATGTCCCCAATCTGTCTTGTCCTTTAGGCCTGAAAAGGCCCATTTTGTTGCCATGTATTTAGAGAGCCAGGAGTTCTGCAAACTATCATTAACTGACAATTCTTCAATGTAATCTGGCTGCCAATTGTTGCTAGTCATTCGGTTCACACTTCCGAATGGTTCACACCCAGAGTGCACCACGAGGAGGCAAACTAGCATCACAAAAGGTATCAGTTTTTGACCTTCCTCGCCAGCATTGGTCTACTCTGAACAGAATCCGTACCCAACATGGTGTCTGCCAGGACTCATTGTTTTAGTGGGGTCTTGTCTCTACCCCCCAGTGTGACTGTGGTGCTCCTTGACAAAATATCCATCACATTGTGTCCAAATGTCCATCAAGAGCTTACATCAGCTCAATGTTTGATTTTTTTCAACGTAGACCACCTTGTCCTTGAATGGCTGGGTGGACTGGACATTAACATTTGAACTACTATAAGTCCATGTATTTGCCATATACTAAATATATAAACCACTCTATAAAGCCTTAGTAAGACCACACTTAGAATGCTGCATCCTGTTTTGGCCACCACACTATAAAAAAGATGTTGAGACTCTAGAAAAAGTGCAGAGAAGAGCAACCAGGATGATTAGGGGATTGGAGACTAAAACATGAAAAATGGTTAAGGAACTGGGCATGGCTAGTATAGTGAAGAGAAGACCAAGGGAGACAAGATAGCAGTGTTCCAATATTTGAGGGGCTGCCACTATTAGGTAAAGCTATTTTCCAAGGCATCTGAAGGCCAGACAAGGAATAATGGATGGAAACTGATCAAGAAGAATTTCAACCTAGAAATAAGAAATTTTCTGACAATGAGAACTATCAACCAATGGAACAACTTGCCTTCAAAGTTGTGGGAGCTTCATCACTAGAGGCCTTCAAGAAGAGATTGGATTGCTATTTGACAGAAATGGTGTAGGGTCTCTGCTGCCTCATCTCCTGCTTGGATGAGGGTTGGACTAGATGACCTATAAGGTCCCTTCCAACTCTGTTAATCTGTAAAATTGAATATTACCTGGTAATTAATTTTGTGTATTTAGAGGCATAGAATTTCTGAACATTATGGTTGTGTGTTTAATTATTAAAGTATTGTTACTATTAATAAATAATTGTTAATAGAGCTAAGCTTTGCCACAAAGTTAACTACACTCTAATGCAGCATTTAGAGATCTAGGTCCAAGTATCTATTCATTTGTGAAACTTAACAGGTAACCTTGTGCCAATTGCTTCCACCAAGTTAGTTTTTATGTGCTGACTTGAGCTTATAAGCAGACAGAATGTACTTATAAGGAAAAAAATACTCTGTATCCCTTCAAGATCAAAGTTCTCTTTCTCCCACATACTGAAGAGGCATAAAAACAATTTCTTATTTATAATTTGATGTGGGCCAATGTGGTTCGTGCCAGTTATCAATTGGTAATAGATGAAGGAGTAGAAATAATCTAAATGGAACTCAAAATAAATCCAATAAGCTTTATTAGAGGAGGAACGCAGCAGTTGGCTCTCTAGCCTCACTTAAGGTTTATATAGGCTTTGCCCAACCATGACTTATTTTTCTTTTTTTCCTTTTGTATTTCTGGAGGAAAATAAAGCATATTTGCCTGATATCAATATTGTCAATGTCAATGTACCACTGGCATTACTGGATCAGGTGTCAAATGTCTCCTCCCAAATCCTTCAACAGACATAAACAAAGAAGATATGAAAGTCACCTTGGCATCTCACATCTCACTCAGCAAACTGGCAGGGCATTTTATTGTCTTTGAAATCTTTGAAACCTCCTCTAAAATAGGATTATGATCAATCAGAAATACATCAATCCAGACTTCTGCTATGTTCCTGTAGTACAGCTTTAAGCACAAGCATCTTCAAAGGGGTGGGAAAGGAACAACAAACCATGTGTCATAATGCAAACTATGGCTCCTGTACTTGTATCCAAATTGGAATACAAATACAAAGACTGAGTTCACTTCCTGACTTCAGAATGCATGTTCCATAACTTTTACATTTACCAGACACTGACTGCTTTGAGCACCTTGTAAAACTTTCCTGAGTATTGATTTTCTGAGTGGTTTCAACAACTGTCTGGCAGATAGAAATTCTTTTGGGGAGGCACATATCAGAGTTTGGAGAAGGAGAAAAATTATTTTTCATCATCTATTATTATTTTCCTAATAGCATTTTTTTAATTGAAGGAACTTATCTAGAGAAACTTAACCTGATGAACCATTTCTTCTTACTTTGTTTTCAAGTTTATTTGCTTATTAAAGTTTCTTTAATATAATCATATTTGTAATATATATAAAAGGGTTGATGTCCACTGATTTATGTTCTAAATGACATGCTGAATCAGTACTCTGTCAGAAATGGATGCAAATTTTAGGTATTGATTTTCGTTTCTCTTTCAGTTTAGAATTTTTGTATCTTGGAGGAAATTTCATTACTTCCATTCCACCAGAGTTAGCAAACCTGTCTTCACTAAATTATCTAGTTCTCTGTGATAACAGGATACAGAGTATTCCACCTCAGTTGGCACAGTGAGTATTTCTAGCCATGTTTCTCTTTCTGATATCTGTTCTAAATTTAGTTGTGTAAAAAACTGATGATATTTTCTTTTGAAGTGTTTTTGTATGAAAAGGAGAATATCTTCTATATAATAACACAATCTCACAATGCCGAAAAGGTGTAATTCATTGCAGCACTACAATCAGAAAATTGTACAATAATTGTACATACTAATCTATAAACAATACTGGTAGGTTGCAATTAATGTGAGCTCAAATAGTGTGATATTTGATTTAGTGATTTAGTGAAAATTATATACTATTATAATATTGGTATATATACTATTTCAATTGAGCTGAAACTGATTACAGATAGTGCTTGAGTTACAACAGCATTTGGGACCAAAATTTCCATTAGTAAGCAATACTGTCATAATGTAAAGCGTGATGGCAATCCATGCAGTCCCTAAAGGAGGATTGTGGCTTGTTAAGCAAGTACCTCTTTGCAAGTCCTAAGTGGGTTGTAAGCAGGCCACAGGCAGGTAAGAGTCTGCTTTCAGTGTGAGATTGGGTGTATGCGTAGCCATGGAGATGCAGCACAAGTGCAGTAAGGCTCAGGGCGGGTACAAATGTGATGGAAATGGACAACTGGACTTGAGATGGCTGCTGTCGGGTAAGAAAGGTGTGTGAGTTGCCAGGTAATCATAGCAAGAGTGTAGCAGAACACCTGGGGAGAGTGTTCAAGGGTGTGCAAGTGGCTGGGGAGATGTAGCATAAGTTCAACAAGGCTCAGGAGGGTATGTGAGTATCTGGGGAGATGCAGCACAGACGCAGAGGGGCTGTGTGAAGTGGGTAGGTGGGAAAGACCCAAGCAACTTGTGACCTTGCCAGCTTCTCCAACGATTTTACTTTTGGGAAGACTTCAAGGAAGGTTGCAATCATGTGACCTTGAGTCATCATAAATGTAAGTGAGTTGCCAAGCACCCAGAATATGATTACATGCCTGTGGAGGTGCTGGGATGGCCAGACTTCAAGGACTAGTCATAAGTTTCCTTCAGTTTGTTATAACTTTGAAACGTTGCTGAACAAGAGGTCATTAAACAAGGACTACTTGCACCCTATTTTCCATAGAACTATCAATTCAAATAGTGCGAATAGTGAATAATGCAACTATGTTGTGGGATTCGTTATCAGCAGTAATGGAGAATAATTTGTACACATTATTTACTAAGCAAGCAAATAGGGAAAACAAACAGGAAGTTGACAAGGGCTCTTGCTATTTTCAGAAAGGATTGCTGAGAAGAGATAGGATACGGCTCATAAAACCTGAAAAGGAATCTCACCATCTCATCAGGGGGATATCAAATGAGAATAAAAAGAAAATGTAGCTAAAACACAGAATCAAATATACTGAAAGTAAAGTTTTCCTTGAATTCACGATATCTAAAGGAGCAGTTGAGAAGGGCCACCTAAAAACTGAACTTCGAAAATGGATTTTAATGAACTTTAAAGGAAGGTGGATCAGATCCATTGGTTTGAATTCCTCAAAAAAGGTATTCAGGAAAATGGGAGCAGAAAAACAGGATAAATTCAAAGATACCAGTGTGTATATATGCAATTTCTCAAATATTTCAGAGGAAAAGCAAAATTTACAGAAAATGAAAGAAAGAAAACATAACCAAATAGGTAATGGTGTCAAGAAACTGTAAAAGGCTAAAGCTCAGTATGTGGTGAAGCTTGCAAGAGATACCCGAAATAATAAAAATGGTTCTTTATGTACATTAGAAATTAAAGTAAAACAAGGTACTTTTAAAGAGAAAGTGGTGCAGCAGTAATGCATAATGGTGAGAAGGCAGAATTTCTCCTATTTTGTGTCTATTTTCCCTCTGAGGATAAATGGAGCCCTAGCTGGTCATTATACTGCAGGGGAATGAGAGAAGGGTAATTTAGGATAAACAAGAAGAGACCTTAGACTCACTTACCAACTGCTTCATTCAGTGTCCATTTGGTTTCCATGGTGCAAAAAAAAAAAAAAATTACAACCAGTGTCACATTGATGATCTTCACTGTGTCCCTCAGTCATGCGATTATCATTACAGTCTGTATATATTGTCCTGTGGCTCCCACCTGCAGAGCAGAAAGTTTGGAGATAAAGGGATTACAAGATTAAGCAGGAATTACAAGAGTAAGCAGGAAAACATCAGCAAGAGAGTAAGCAGGGAAATACATCAACTGTTTGGGTAGAGCACTTGCAACTCCTAGCTCCAAGTGTGCTCTGGGATGCCAATTATTTTGATGTGTATTCCCCATTGTGAGCCTACTTACTCTCTTGTAATCCCTTTCTCCAACAAACATAAACACAAACATTAATTCCATTCTTGCTAGTTATCCCAGCATCAGCATTCTAAAGGGTGGGAAATGGGCAAAAGGAAAGCAGAGTCATTGTGCTGGAATCTCCAACTCCAACTGGAAGGAGGGGTTAAGAGGTTGCTGAGCTTAGACTCCTTACACTTCAAAAAAAACGGCACAGGTCTGACCTCCCAAAAAATTTCTGAAGCTTTATCTGACTGTTTGAAAGGAAAAATCACATAGGTGATTAAAATAAAGCTTTTGCTTGAGACTATTCACAAATGGTTCTGGTTGCTTGTGCCTGATATTCACAGTGATGTGATTTCTCATTTAATGATTGCTTGCCCAACAACAGAGCTGCTGGTACCAATTGTGGTTGCTAAATGATGATTACATATAATTTAAACAAATTCAGGACCAGTTGGCTTACATTCTACAGCATTGTACTGAACAAACTTGCAGAAGTGGTTGCAGTACCAGTCTTAGTAATCTTTAAGAACTCTAGAAGGTTATATGAAATCCTAGAACATTGGAGGAGGCAAACCCATCTTCAGAAGGATTTGAAAACTACAGATCTGATAGCATGACATCTACAGTAGGCAAGTTTTTGACCAGATTGTCAAACAGCATGTTGGTAAGTGTCTGGATTTTCATGCTAAAATTAATAGGCACTAGCAAGAAAACAGAAACTTTCTTGCAAATACATTGTGCCTGTTCAACTTTGTCTCCTTTGATAAAATTGCAGTATTTAATAAGTGTAATCAGGATAATGCCCTAAATCTACTACACTCAAAAGTACATATATTTGTTATGGAGCCATGTATATGGTCCTATTTTGGTATATTATAAATTAGACTCATGTGTTTTTTAATGACTAAGTTTTTAAAAGTGTGTTTTTTAATTACTGAGTTTTAAAAAGCAGTTTCATTACTCTAAAAATTAATAAGGAATATAGTGTGTTCAGAAAATGCAAAAACATTCTATATTAGCACTGTAAACTCCACAGAGAAATCATTCTGTGTGTTCATAGTTATATAATAGCTCCACTATGCATATTAGGGAAATGCATTGTTTAATTCACAGGTAGATAATATCTATCATCCTGGAAGAGAGTTTGTTGCTCATTTTGGTATACCTGATGGGTAGAATCTTATAATTTTTCCTGTCTCTCATTTCCAGGTTGCATTCACTTCGCTCTCTTAGCCTCCACAATAATTTACTGACATATCTTCCTCGGGAGATCCTGAATCTAGTTCAGCTTGAAGAATTGAGTTTGCGTGGGAATCCTTTGGTTGTGAGGTTTGTCCGTGAATTGACCTACAATCCTCCAAGCCTCCAAGAACTGGCTGGACGCACTATCAAAACTCGCAATATTCCTTATATTGCTAGTGATCTCCCTGGAAATCTCCTTCGATATTTGCGTCTGGCCAGCAATTGTCCTAATCCTAAATGTGGAGGTACATTATTTTCTCTGCTTTTAAGAGAAAATTACGTTTAGAAATCAATAGCATTTTCCCCAGACATTTGGGGAACCATTTTAATGGGTTTTTTTTTACTAAGTGCTAAGCTTAAAATTTAAAAAATCAAAATAACTCAGTAATTTTTATTTTTATTAAAAAAAGTTAAAATACAAAACTCAATTTTTTAACAAGAACAAACAAAAAACAAAACGTTAAAAAGTTGCATTAAAAAAAAGACACAAACATATACACATATTAGCCCCCCCTGCTGAACACTGATAAATATATTGCAACAATATTGGTTTCCCATCCCTTGCAAAACAGGCCCAAAACATTTTTAAACTTCTAATTCTATTTGCAAATTATTAACCTGTCACTTATCTACCATATTAATGGCAAAACAGTTAACAGGTAAAACAACAAAAAAGACGAGTAAAATTTCAAAACCCTCTGTTAACAATCTATTATTGTATTCAACTTGTAGAAAGTTTACCACAGCTTCTTATCTATCCCAGATAATCCCAACAAATAATTATGATTTGTCCTGAATCAAATATCCACGTTTGTTTCTTAATACCATCTTTTATCAATTTATCAATTGTTATCCAGTTTAATATAATAAATCCATTCTCTAAAGTTGATCTACCTTCCCAAAAAAGTTCAGATGAAATTGTTTTCTGGGCTGACTATGATAAATCTATTCCCAATCTCCTTCAGTGTTTTTAGGGGAAACCAATTGATCACTTACCATACAGTTAATTTTCTGCTATTATAAAGGAATGGAGGCCTGAACTTCAGGAAGGCATATGCAATCCCCTCAGTCATTTCTAAGTCTAAGTCTCTTTCACAGAATCTGCCACTTTCAAATCAAATTCCATTTGTGAAGGTGTTTTACCTACAGTTACTTGCATCTGGACATTTTTTGCAACATTATTATTTTGTCAAACATTTTAAAAAAGTTTTCAACTTGGGTTTGTATATTACCAGTCTTTTTTCAAAGGCCAGCCACATTTACTTGTCTGCAATCTGATACAATATGCTCTCATGTAACAGCAATGAGAGATAAAACTCCTCAGAGACAGGGAACAAAGAACATTGAAGTAATATTCCTCAGAGTGAGAAAATGGAGAGACAGAATATTTTTGAATGTTTTGATCCAAGATAAAAAAAAATTAAAAAACCCCCTCCAAACTTTTTGCAAGTTAATAAAAGGCAAAATCCCTATATATATCCCACATAAATGTAAATCAAGTCCAACCACTTTCATTAGCCAGAAATATGCTATTACTTCCTTATGGAAGCAAGAATTATTCAAAACAGCCAAAAAGATCAAATGTAAAGCAAAAGGACAACAGATAAAGTCCAGCAGGGGTTAAAATAAATCAGCATTTAATCAGCCGGTTAACTTTTAGAGATAAAAAGCAAAGCAGAAGAGAAACTTTAAAAAGTATAAATAAAATCCAGGCTTGCTTTCAAGAACGATCATCCTGCCATAAGGCTATCAACATTTCTGGGTGAAAATGCCAATTTTTATAATTTGTGTTCCAGTTACTTAGAACTGTCAGATTCTAGACTTTATTAAAAGGCATGTTTTTGTAACTTGTGCCTTCATGTTAAAAGCTTATGCCTTTTAATAAAACTTGTTAGTCAGAAAAGATGCTATAGAACTGGTGATTTTTTTTGTACAATAAACATGTTGCTTACATTGAACTCAGTGGTGTTTATTTCTAAATAGAAGTGGATAGGTTTTTAGTCTCTATATCTCAATCCAATCTGAAACATTGATGAGCAATTTAATTTTTGCATCTTTCAAAGAAAGGTGTAGCTGGATTGGAATAAGTTAGTGATATGTTTAAAAAGCTGGTAGCCGACAGCTTATAGCCAACCAGCAAGCCATAGATCCCCTCAAACAAGAAAGACAACTGTGCCATTGACTTGATTCAGTTTGGCAGACCATGAAACATGATGTATGCCCATGTTTATACAATAACCGCAAACTCTATTTTAAAAACATCTTTTCATCTCTTTTTAGGAGTCTATTTTGACAGCTGTGTCCGCCAAATAAAATTTGTCGACTTCTGTGGGAAGTACCGCGTTCCACTGATGCACTACCTTTGTTCCCCAGAGTGTTCTTCCCCTTACAGTTCTGCATCTCAGAGTTCTAATTCCCAGAGTGAATCTGATTCAGAAGATGAAGCCATTGTTGCTGCACGCAGGATGCAAAAGGTTCTTTTGGGATAGGAAGAAGAGATAATACAAGAAGCAAGTGCCTGATGTCCTGAGGAATGGGCTTGCCTATGTTATATCATTCACAGAAAATGCACCTGTAGAAAATGCATCCATAAGAAAGCCACTAAATGCCTTAGGGAGAAATTAATAAAAAGACTTCTTACAGCTTGCTGTCTGGAAGAATACTCTTAAAGCTTGAGATGTTTCAGGAATTCTTGGTATTGGTTACTTGTTAGAGATATTTTAAACTCTTCATCTCTGATACTGGCTTTGAAGTGGATTATCTTAGTCACTGAGATAACACTAATACTTATGTAAGAATACAGAGTGGGAGTTCTTTAGTAATGTGTTAAGCAACTATCCTACTTGAATATTGGTCTTCCCATAAAGGTGCTTGGGCTTTATATATTTATTTTTAACAAACTTCCTCCAAAATGCACAAATATTAAAATGTGTTACTTCCTTCTTTATTTGGCTTCACTGCCTATGATCAAATGCTATGCTATAACAGCATTAATGTGCCTTTCCATATTTTTATACCAGCTCCATTTTTCTGTCCTTCAATGCATTCCTAAATTGTATCTCCAAATATATAGCAGCAAAATTATTGCTTTTTTGGTAGCACTTTTGCTATATTTTTTTTATTGCAAAAGTTTTACAATTACATTTTCACCCCATTTTTCCCCCCAACCCACCCCATACTCCCCAACCTAACCCTCCCAAACCCCCCCAACCCTCCCCCCTGACTTCCACAGAATATAATCCCATCAAAATCCCCTTTTTATAAAACCTGAACCCCTCAAACCCCCATATCATTTTTCATCTTCACAAAGTTCAAATATTTCTATTCTATTCTATTTTTATATAATACTTTCAATGAAAAGCTATTTGATACTTCCTAGTTTGATATTTATTCTGCACATAATCTATCCATTTTTTCCATTCCCATTCGTAAGTCTCTTGTGAGCGATCTTTTAGATATGCTGAAATCTTCGCCATCTCTGCAAAGCTGGCCATCTTCAACGTCCATTCTTCAATAGTGGGCAAAGCTTCATTTTTCCAGTATTTACCTATCAATAATCTCGCTGCTGTTATCATATACAATATCAACTTAGTTTCATCCAATGTAAAACCCTTTACTATTCCCAATAAAAACAATTGTGGAGAAAATTGAACTTTTTTCTTCAAAACATTCTGCATAACCCACCATATTTTTATCCAAAAAGCCTTAACTTTCTTACAGGTCCACCAAACATGATAATATGTGGCATCTAAACAATCACATCTCCAACATTTTGGCTGAACATTAGGGTACATACACGACAATTTCTTGGGATCTAAATGCCACCTGTAAAACATTTTATAAAAATTTTCCCTCAAATTCTGCGATTGTGTAAATTTAACATTTTGAACATTTTTTCCCATGTTTCCAACATCACTGGTTCTGCAAAATTTTGTGCCCATTTAATCATACAATCTTTAACCAATTCAGTTTCTGAATCCCTTTCTAACAAGACATTGTATAACCTTTTAATATGCATTGGACCTTTCTCTTTTATATGTCTAACCAATTCTTCCTCATGCAACATAATACCAGTTTTTTGGTCCTCTTTCCATCTCAGTTGAAGTTGATTATACTGTAACCAAGTTAGATTAATCCCTTCGTCCAACAGTGTCTCTAGTGTCTTCAGTTGCCATCTGCCCGCATCTGTAAAAAGAACTTCTTTATATAAAACCCCCCCGAGTGACATTATATTTGTATTCCACATAATATGACCAAGATCCAGCCATAACGGTATTTTATAATCCCTTTTGAATCGGTGCTTCTTCCAAACTCTCATCAAGGAATCTCTAAGTATATGGCTTTTAAATACTTTATCCACTTTATCTTCATAAAATAAATAAGCATGCCATCCAAATTCAAGGTCGAAACTTTCTATATTCAATATTCCAGTCTTTTTTCTTCCAAACCAATCGCTTGCTTGAGTCAAAGCTGCTGCTTCATAATATAACTGTAGGTTTGGAAGTTTAAGACCTCCCCTCTCTGGAACATCTTGCATGATTTTCAGTTTCACTCTCGGTTTTTTCTCGTTCCAGACAAACTTATTCAGTCCTCTTTGCCATTCTTTCAATTGTTTATCACTTTTAAGCACCGGAATCATTTGAAACAAAAAAGAAATCTTGGCAAAATGTTCATCTTAACTGCTGCTATTCTTCCAAGTAAAGACAGCTGCAGTTTTTTCCAAGTCTCCATATCTTTCTGAACATCTCGCCACAACACCTCATAATTATTTTGAAACAATTTCATATTTGATTCTGCAACCTGAACTCCTAGATATTTAACCTTTGGTACAATCTCAAAATCTGCCCTCCTTTCAAGTTCGTGTTTTCGATCTTGTGTCATATTTTTAACTATCATCTTAGTTTTTTTCTGATTCAATCTAAATCCTGATACTATAACATAGTCTTTTATAATGTCTTTCATCTGGATTATTGACTCCATCGGCTGTGTTAGGGTAACAACCAGATCATCTGCAAATGCCCTTATTCTGTAGTTCTCTTGCCTAATCCCTATTCCTTTCAAGGTACTCGAATCCCGTATTGCATTCAACAAGACTTCTAGTGTTAAAATAAATAACAATGGGGATAACGGACAACCTTGTCTTGTTCCTTTCTCAATATTAAAATCTGTTGTCAAACTTCCATTAATAATAATCTGTGCCTTTTGTTCTTGATAAATTGCTGAAACCGCCTGTATAAATTGATCCCCAAAGTCCATCTTTTTTAAAGTCTTTAATAGAAAATTCCAGTCCACTCTATCAAAGGCCTTCTCCGCATCCAAGAAAACCAGCACTGCAGGGATCTGTTTATTCTTCTCAAGATATTCCAATAAATCTATAACTTGCCTTACATTGTCCTTCATATATCTGCCTTCTATAAATCCCGCTTGATCATCATGAATCACCTCTTGAATTACTGGCATCAACCTGTTGGCTAATACTTTTGCATAAATTTTATAATCATTATTCAGAAGAGATATTGGTCTATAGTTCTTAGGTTTTTTAGGACCTACATGCTCTTTTGGTATCAAAGAAATATAAGTTGTTTTCCATGATGGGGGTATTTTACCCCCTTGTTGTATATTACAAAACAAGTCTCTGAGTTGTTCCACCATTTCTGCTTGCAATGTTTTATAATACACTGCTGTCAAGCCATCAGTTCCGGGAGCTTTAGCTGTTTTCAATTGTTTAATTGCTACAATTATCTCCTCAACTGTTATAGGGTGATTCATTCTTTCCTTTTGTTGTTTAGTAATTTTTGTAACTCTTTTATTTTCTAAATATTTTTCTATAAGTCCATTCTGTATGTCATCTTTAGCATATAATTTAGTGTAATAATCCACAAAAGCTTCTTTAATTGATTTTTGTTGAAAAATTTCTTTCCCTCAAATATCGATACTATCAATAGTCCGCATACTCTGCTTCTTCCTTAATGTATAGGCCAACCATATGCCTGGTTTATTGGCATTGCAAAATGTATTATGCTTCGCATATTGTAAATTTGTTGCAGCTTGTTCTGCCATAAACATTTGGAATTGATCTTTCAAAAGTTTTATAGCACCACTTATTCTTTCATCTGTTGGATTTTTAATAAGTAACTGTTCTTTATTCTTTATTTCTACTTCCAGTTCAAGTCTTTTCTTTTGTCGATTCAGTTTGTGTTTAGAGTTCATATGAATGAGTACCCCTCGCATGTACGCTTTACTCGCATCCCACACAATTTCCATTGGGGTACCCTTATTCAAATTTATTTCAAAAAATTCTTTAATCTGTTTTTTAAGTTCTGTTATGTTTTTTTCATATCTAAACAAATTTTCATTTAATCTCCATGATCTTCTCTCAGTCTTTCCAGTCTCAATTTCTATCCATACTGGACTATGATCAGATAGAGTTCTTGGAAAAATCTTAGTTCTTTTTGTTTTAACAATCCTAGAAAAAGATCTGTGTCTATCAGAAAAAAAAGTATAGTCCAAGTCTTTCGAATTATGTATTCTCCACACATCTTTTAATTCCAAATCTTCTTTCATATCAAAAAAGGTATGTGGTAGTCTGATCCTTGACTTCGCCAAACTTTTTTTATCTAATTTGGAATCAATTACTCCATTCCAATCTCCCATAATCAAAATAGATCTGTAATCCCATTGCAATATTTTGGTATGCAAAATTTTATAAAAATGATCCTGTTGTTGATTGGGAGCATAAATTCCAATCACAAGAATTTGGCCATATACAGTGTGCAGTTCAATTGCTATAAATCTACCACCTTCATCTGCTTCTATAATTTTAGCTGGTAGTCTTTTATTTATATAAATAACCACTTTTGCTATTTTTTGACAAAAAACTGAAATAGGTGTGTGTATGAAATGTGTGCATAGTGAAAGATTGACAAACAGAAAAACTCTTGTTAAGGTTATTGTTGTTGTGTTACCAACCAGCAGAGTAGATTGCACAGTGAAACGTTGCTGAGAGCAATTAATAAGAGATAAGCAAACTGGTTTATCAAAAGCTTACTTTATAGTAGAAAAACAGTCTCATAGTCTTTAAACAAATTCCAAGTCTTTGCCAGTAAATCAGTCCAGTAGTTACAGAATCTTCTTACCCAACAAACAGTAGTTGGTTAGAATAACAAACTCACTCTGGTTCACGATGGTTGCAGATCCATCAAACAATGATTACAGATAGCAACTCCTCTCGATGGTAGCTTGTCATCACAGCTTCATCATCAACAGCAGCATAGCATTGCAGCTTCCTCTCAACAGCAGATCATAGTAGCAACTGAACACGTTTACAGAAGCTTTGCTTAAATATTCTTACAACCAGTAATTATGTGATTACAGCATGACTCAGCATTAAAGCCACATAATACATATACAGCTTAAAGTCACAGTATACTTATATTGCCTGGACAACATAGTTAGGCTCAAACCATATCCTAACAACTCTATTTTGCCAGTTAAATTGTCCCAATTTCTTCCACAGGGGCTAAATTCAGTGGGCTGCTGCAGTGCTCCCTATGGCTAGTGCTCTTGAAAGTTGTGGTTCAGCAGAATTGGGAAAGTTTCCAATGTCTGTATTATGCTATCATCATTAGTGCCTTCCTTGGGTTTGTAATTATCTATGTAGCCATACGTTTAACATAAGTATAAAAATCAGATTTTTACCAATCCATTTATTTCTTCCATTCTCTTTACTGCAAAGTTACTTACATTATATGCTTCCTCTCTTCCCTTATTCATACTCACATTAGATTTTATCATATGTGCATTGCCTTTTTGCAAGACTCTGATCCAAATTTCCTGCCTCACATTTCTAAGCATGTTGAAGTATTGAAGATACCTCATACATTTAGGGATATGTCTAGTGTCTACAAAAGATAAATATTCACAGAGGAGTTGCTGTTATTAGGCATCACTAGGTTTATCAGTGACAGTGTTGATAAAGTTATGCAATCATTTTTCAGCACACAACTCTCCTTTCTTTACAGTAGATATGCTCTTTTTCATAGGTTTGTTTGGGGTCTTCAGTCTTTCCAGAAGCGGTATTCCTTTTGCAGATTGAATGAATATTATCAATAGTAATCACATGTTGAGTGCTGATTAAAAGATTACTTTTGCAATGGACAGATTCTTTTCTGAATGACGTTTGGAATGCTCTCAGCTACATAGAAATCTATATGTATAAGTGAGAAGGGAATCTCACATAGAAAGATCCCGGCATTTTAGGGAGAAAGGAATGCAGTATTATTACTGGGATTATTGCAAGACTTGTAAAAGAAATTGGGATCTACAGCTATTTGTGCTTTTCCATTGTGGCTTCTGCCTCCAGTGAAAGATTTTCTGTTTGATAGGATTGGTTTGTGGACTTGCATGGATACATATATATCATTTACTCACAAGTCTTTCAAATGGCTCATTTCAGAACCATTCCAGCCATTTCAATGGCTGATTTCATACATATATACTGTATATATAGAAAGAAATCTTACAGAGTGAACGTGGTATGCATCTTGGGCCAGAATCCCCTATCAGATTAATTTATATTTAGATTCAAATGTTATTGAACTCTGGTTTCCACCAACCTCAGCCAACCACAATACAATAGTGTACTGCAAGATCTTTAGCATCTAGAGAACAAGAATGATCTGGTTTTACAAAGAATGTCTTTATATGCATTTAAGAAATGCTGCTTTTAACAGCAATATATATTTTCCCCATGTTCCCTTGTTAATCTAATTTACTAAAATGATCAAAAGGAAAAATCCTTTATTGGATTTTTCCAATAAAACCCATATTGATTTTTCCATAAAATCAATATTGCAACCTCAATTTAGAATTAACTCCTATACATTCACTAAGGCTTAGAAATAGTTTTAAAGGGAGTGTTTTCAGACCTGAACATGATTATTATTTCATTTTAGCATTATAGTTACAACTGATGCATGTAGGCATATATTCATTCAGTCTGCAATTTCCATCTTGAGAGTGAGTCTCATACTTCTTTCCTCTTATTGTGTTATGTTATATCAGCCCAATTCAAGATTTTGGAGAACTTAGAATGTTTGTAAATTATTTGGTGACATTTATGTTGATTCCAATTAAGATACAATCTAACTGAATTTTATTGTTTTTCTTAGGTAAAATATCTCTATTTTTTCTGTTAATTTATTAATGATTTATGTGTTTAATGGAATCTTGATACTATTTCATGTCAGTCCTATACAGGTAAAACCTAATATTGATTCTTGTTTAATCTGGCATTTTTTGATAATAAGTTTAGGCAATATATTTTTTCTGGTTTTTCCATGGATTGATCTTATTCTAAACTATGATTGAAAATATTGTTTGTACATGTGTATGGTTTGTACATATGCTCCACCCACAGGCATATAAGGTTTCATTAAAGCATTATTTAGATTTTGTTTTGATTCTTTCTTTCCATGGCATAAAAAAATGTCAAATCAGAATGTCCTTAATGACCTCATTTCTCTTGCTGTGTTTTCTTCCAATAATTTCTTTATCCATTAACGCCAGAGGGAGAGTTTATAAATTAAAAATCAGCACCTTAGAATCTGTACAGAAAGTTTGGAGACAATACCTGAAGCAATTTGTATAGTTTTTGTATATTTATATTTCCCTCTAATTAAATTTTAAACAATTTTCTTGCTGAATATTTTAACGTGCCTTGCTTTATGCTTATCACTCTTTCTTTTTAAAAAATTGAGTGGCTTTTCTGATTTCTTAAATTTTTAAAATACCTTAGATTGCTTGCCAAAGGATATCTTTGTCTTTTTAATTTATATTCTATTTAGGATAATGGATCAAAAATATCTATCCAACAATGAAAAATAATCATTTTTATCATGCTGGTTTTTTTACAGTCATCCATGGGCTTTTTGGTGAAAAGATTATTGCTGTTCAGACCAATGTTTATAGTGTAATAATAAAGTTTCTATCTTAGAAACTGCCAAGAAGGAACATTCATATTTTTATAGCACACTTAGTTGTATGTAAAAATAATAATAACATAGATTGTATAGAAAGAGAAATTTTGAACCCATTAGATTTAGAAGACATGGTTTCAATACCCTTAGAGAAGTTCTAGGCTCGTGATGGTGAACCTATGGCACGCATGCCATGCACGCGGAGCCATCTCTGCTGTCACGCAAGCTGTTACCCTAGGTCAACTCCACTGATTTTCAGCTGGCCCTGGTCACGCTGCTCCTCTCCTCCCAGGAGTCTCCACATGGCATGTTTTGGATGCCAGGTAAAGTACGGGGCTCACACAGAGGGTCTGGGAGGGCAAAAACCAGGCCTCCTGGAAGTACCGGAAATCCGAAAACAGGCTGTTTCCAGCCTCCAGAGACTTCAGGGTGGCTGCTAGGCCCAAAATGGGATGTGTGTGGGTCTCACGCATGCAGGGGGGGTTGCGCATGCATTCACGGGGCGGGGGGCAGCAGGGGAGTCGCATGCATGCGGGCATTGTGAGTGGGGGGGCATTGCATTATGGGTGTGGGCACACGCGTGCATGCGCTTTCAGCACCCGAGGAAAAAAAGCTTAGCCATCCCTGTTCTAGGCAATATGTTAGACAGAAATCCTCAGAAGAAAAGGAATGCAGGAGAGATGGAATCTTATACAAAATGACATACAGAAATTATAGTCACACACATTCCTATTAGAAAAAATGGAGGGCAGCTTAGGAAACGAGTTGAAAATTAAAAGGAACTGATATAGGAAATATTAGCAAGCAGCTAATAATCTGCAAAAAATAGCTAAACAGCGAAAAGTTAGGCTGGCAAAAAAACTAAAGGGATCCAAAGGGTCCCCTTTTGGCTATATCAGTCAAAAAATGAAGAGGTAATTTACTTCTAGAAGATTATATTTGGTTAGCAACGGGACAGGAAGAGGAGACACTTCCTTTGCCTCAGGCTTTTGACAGAAAGGTCTCTAGCAGAGCAACTAACGAGGAAAGGAAACAATCCAAGGCAGGTTGGCTATTGTGAATTACAGAAACTTGAAGGCGCTTATGATGTCATCTTGGGATGCCTTTCTGCAGTCATGGAGGACACTATAGTGCCTGAAGAACTGAGAAATGCAAATGTGGAAAGGAGGGCGGAGAGTAAATGGTAGACTAATTAGCTTGACATGCTAGCAAAACTCTGGAATAATTTATAGCTAGTCATAAATTTATAACCACACTTTGGACTGAATTTCTATTGCTAAATCAGTGATCCCCAACCTTTCCAGCTCTGGACTGGTGGCAGCAGCTGTGGTGGAAGAGGGGATGGTTTTGTGTGTGCAAGCTGCTTGCGCAAATGCAGCTTTGTGTGCTCGCCTGCCACTTCCACTGAACGTTCCGAGCAATGCATCCGATTAAATCAGGCCTTTTGATGCACCGACCAGATTCAAAAACCCCTTTAATGAGTACATAGCATCAGCACTGAGTGAAGTAAAGCTAACTCTGCAGCAGAGGTGGGTTCTAAATGTTTTTACTACCGGTTCTGTGGGCGTGGCTTATTTTGTGGGCATGGTTTGTTGGTCATGTGACAATTATTTAGGATTTAGCAGAGGTACTGGTCTACCAGGCTTTTAACTGCTTGCAGAGCTGTACCGGTCTACCCATTTGTTTTTGGAGGCACCAGTCTACCCATTTGTTTTTCGAGCACACTGATCTACCACCACACTGCCTTTTAACACTGATCAGCTGTAGGGCGGCCCTTTGAAGCCCCGCGGCAAGAGTTTAAACAGTTTTTTTCCCCTTCTAGTTGATCAGCTGGGACTCGGGAGGTAGCGAATAGATTGGGGGCGGGGCCAAATAAAAGGTAAGAATAACATGGGGGCGGCTGGAAGGGCCCTGCTCCCTAACAGAGAACCGGTTCGGTGACGTCATATCGTCACCGCTAGTGGCTCGGCCGAACTGGGCTGAACTGGGAGGAACCCACCACTGCTCTGCAGGACTGCCACACTTCAGCGACATAAGAAAGTTTGGAACTTCCTGCCCCCTCCAGGTATTCAATGTCACGCAGGTTAATCATTGGGAACTCCTCCCACGGTATGGTCTCAGCAGATGTTTGGCGTTATGTCCTTAATCCCCACGCTGGTTCCGGCTGCTGTTAAATCTAGTTAGGTAAAGGTACCATATCCCTCACTCCCCTCTGTGGTTCATCCCCCTCCGTGCTGCCCCAATTCCCCCCCCTACATGGGATAACTCAGAAATCTAGTTAGGTAAAGGCACCATATCCCTCACTCCCCTCTGTGGTTCATCCCCCTCTGTGCTGCCCCAATTCCCCCCCCCCCCAAGTGGGACAACTCAGAAATCTAGTTAGGTAAAAGCACCATATCCCTCACTCCCCTCTGGTTCATCCCCCTCCGTGCTGCCCCAATTCCCTCCCCAAGTGTGACAACTCAGAAATGTAGTGCAAGTCAGCATGGCTTCAACTGACACCATTTTGGAAGTTGACACAAAACCTGGTTCCCAAAGAGTCTTTGTCCTCGCAGGATCCCTGTCCCGGAGATTGTTGGGTGTGAGTCTCTCCTCTTGAAGTTGGACTCATGGGTTCAGTTGGGCTTCTTGTTGATGTACCTGCCTCCCAGCTGCATGTCAACAGCCCTGCCTGTGCTGCTAGAGGCAACAGCTGGGTTGGCGGTAGAGTTCCCCAGGCTTATGGTACTGGGGGACTTCAACCTACCGTCACTTGGCGAATCCTCAGATGTGGCTCAGGATTTCATGGCTTTCATGACAACCATGGACCTGACCCAAGTAGTTCAGGGTCCGACCCATGAGGGGGACGCACATTCGACCTGGTGTTTCTCTCGGAGCAGTGGAGACAGGATCTGGAATTAAGGGGTATAGAGGTTTTTCCCTTGTCATGGTCAGATCATTTCCTGTTGAGGTTGGACTTTAAGACACCACTTCTCTGTCGCAGGGAGGCGGAGTCGATTAAGTGGTTCCACCCCAGACGCCTAATGGATCCTGAAGGGTTTCAGAAGGAGCTTGGGGAGATACCCGACTCCCTTGTCCACAGTGGCTGCCCTAATGGCTTCCTGGAATAGGGCGACGTCTGGGGCATTGGACCGGATTGTGCCTTTGCAGCCTCTCAATGGCAGTGGATCCAGGAAAGCTTCCTGGTTTACTGAGGAGCTCCAGGAGATGAAGCGCCAGAAGAGATGTCTAGAGCAATGCTGGAGGACCAGTAAATCCGAATCTGACCGAACACTCTTGAGAGCCTTTATTAGGACTTATTTAGTGGCAATACAGGTGGCAAAATGTTCACATGTTTCCGCACTTATTGCATCCGCTGATTCCCACCCAGCCGCCCTATTTAGGGTGACTCACTCCCTCCTTAATGTAGGGGGAGCGGAGGATCCCTTGCAGGGTAGAGCTGAAGAGTTTGTGCAGTTTCTGTTGGATAAAGTTGCTCAGATTCGGATGAACCTGGACTCTGATTGGGCAATATCGACCGAGATGACAGGGGTGGGTCTTAGTCCTATTGTGTGGGAGGAGTTTGAGCCAGTGTCTCCTGAGGAAGTGGACAAGGCCGTAGGTGCGATGAGTTCCTCCATTTGTTTGTTGGACCTGTGCCCCTCCTGGCTGGTTTGGGCCAGCAGGGAGGTGACACGAGCCTGGCTCCAGGCTTTAATTAACACGTCCTTGAGGGAGGGGTCCTTCCCGCAACCATTAAAGTGGTTGTAAGGCCCCTCCTCAAGAAGCCTTCCCTGGACCCAGCAGAATTAAAGAACTTTCGGCCAGTCTCCAACCTACTCTTTGTGGGAAAGGTTGTAGAGAAAGTGGTGGCACTTCAGCTCCTGCGGTCATTGGATGAAACGGATTATCTGGACCCTTTTCAGTCTGGTTTCAGGCCTGGCTACAGCACAGAAACTGCCTTGGTCATGCTGATGGATGATTTCTGGCGAGCCCGAGATGGGGGTCATTCCTCTATCTTGGTGCTACTTGACCTCTCAGCAGCTTTCGATACCATTGACCATGGTATCCTTCTGGGACGGCTAAGGGAGTTGGGAGTGGGAGGCACCGTGTTGCGGTGGTTCTCCTATCTCTCTGGTCGGTTACAGTGTTGGTAGGAAGACAGAGGTCGACCCCTATGGCCCTCGTTTGCGGGGTGCCTCAGGGCTCAGTCCTCTCTCCCCTCCTATTTAACATCTACATGAAACTGCTGGGTGAAGTCATCCGACGATACGGGGTGGGATATCAGCAATATGCTGATGATACCCAGCTGTATATCTCCACCCCCTGTCAGTTCAGTGAGGCAGTGGAGGTGATGTGTTTGTACCGGTTTGGGCGAACCACTAGGGATTATGGGCATCAGTTCACTGAACCGGTAGCAATTACCTCTCCTTGGCCCCACCCACGACCGGCCGGTCGCCTCTCACCTCTTCTGGCCGCTCGATATTCCACAGAATTCAATGTTAAATGCAGCAGAGAGAATGCAGCCTGTCCTTTTAAGGTAATCTCCAGGAGGGAGGCGGCCAGGAGGGAACTATAAAGGGAGCATCAGTTCCATTGTGAATGGAGGGAGAAAAGTTATCATTCTCTCTGCCACAGAATTCAATGTTAAATGCAGCAGAGAGAATGTTAATTTTTCTCCCTCCATTCACAAAGGAGCTTCTGCAGCCTGTCCCTTTTAAGGTAGTCCCCAGGAGGGAGGGGGCGGGGGGGGAGCAGATGGAATGGAGCAATTTTTGTGAAAGGCAGGAAAATGGGGAAGGGGATTTTCCTGCCTGTCATCCAGTCCTCAATCTCAGCACAGACTGAGGGAAGGATGGTAGGCAGGAATATTCCCCTCCCCATTTTCCTGCCATTCGCGACAAGGAGTGGGAGGGGAGGGGCCAGGGGGGAACCCCTCGATGTGAGTGATGCTGAGTTGGCCACGCCCACCCAGGCACATGACCTTCCCCAACAAGCCACACCCACAGAACCGGTACGAGAATTTTTTTTAATTTCACCCCTGATATAAACCCAGTTAAGAATCTGTAGCCAGCTGCCTTTTTTCATGCAATGACTAATGATCCTTACGAGAATCCAGCTTTTATGGTTGTGAGCTAGAGGCTTGTCAATGGTCTCATTGGATGTCTTCCAGCTTTGGGTTTATTTTCCAATATCCTGTTGACATTGGCCTGGTTGTGAATGGTCATCTATTTGCTTTGGCAGAATATTGCAGTCAGTTTCCATGCAGTGTCCTCCAATTTAAAAATCTGAACTTCTAAAAATATGTAAAATCCAAACTTTTAGAAAAATTTGATTTTTTAGAACACCTCAAACATATGTGTGATCCCTGATTTGGAGGCAGATGCAGGGAGGGGAAAATGTCAAGAGAACTAGCATTACAGTTTAGTAAATCTGACTCTTCCAGGAAAGACTTTTTCAGCACTAGTGTCATTGGTGTGCTAGTCTGAGCAGACCACATTTTGCAATTATTTTTCTGATAGAATTCAGAAAAAAGACAACTTGTCCTATTAAATTAGCATTGCTTTATGCTTTTGATCTCTTGTTTTTTTGGAGGTACCAGCAGGATTGTAGCTGCTTGGCTCAGGATTTGGTTAACTTTATTTATATTGCTAGTTACTATTTTTATTATTATTTAAATGTATATGTCATCTGATTCCCAGTGACTGGACAGTTTACAAATTGTTCAAAACATTTAAAAACAAGGAAGTAACATATCATCAACAACAAAAGAATAACAGTGGCAGAAATGACAAAAATAGATGGGAACTCCCCCCAAAAGAGATTCAGTCACCCTCACCAAAATACATTCCAATATTAGAGGAAACCTCATCACAGAGGGCAGGTGCTGCTTCAGAGAAGGCACACTTCCAGGGTCCTAAATATAGCAATATTTAATACCCTGTTTCCCTGAAAATAAGACATCCCCTGATAATAAGCCCAATCAGGCTTTTGAGCGCATACACTAAAATAAGCCTCCCCCCCCGAAAATAAGCCCTCCCAAAAAATATTTAAATGCAGAGCAGGAAATCAGGTAAGACAGCAAGAGGAGCACCATCTTGCTCCACACGCCCCCAAATAATAAGACCTCCCCAAAAATAAGACCAAGCGCTTATTTTGGGGTTCAAGAAAATATAAGACAGGGTTTTATTTTTGGGGAAACACAGTAGAAGGAACCTGAAATTCTTCCAGCAGATGCTGGGCAGATACTATGGGAGACAGACAGTTCCTAAAGTAACCAAGTCCTATGCCAGTTGGATTTTATATGTAGCAATCAGCATCTTGAATTATGACATGCTCATCACTGCCTATACGACTGTATTCTGAACCAGTTGAAGCTTCTGAATGAACTTCAAGGGCAACTTTTTGTGCAGCATGTTGTAGCTGTCAAATTATGAGGTGAACAGAGCATGAATGACTGTCTCAAGGATCTTTAGAAAACTTAGAACTACGCCATCTTCGGTATGACCTAAGCGTAGCTCATAAAATTATCTGCTACAATGTCCTATCTGTCAATGACTACTTCAGCTTCAACCAGAACAATACACAAGCACACAATAAATACAAACTTAAAGTGAACCGCTCCAAACTCGATTGCTGAAAATATGACTTCAGTAACAGAGTGGTCAATGCCTGGAATACATTACCTGATTCTGTGGTTTCATCCCAGCCCCGCCCAAAATTTTAACCTAAGACTGTCTACTGTTGACCTCACCCCATTCCTAAGAGGTCTCTAAGGGGCACACATAAGAGCACCAGCGTGCCTACTGTCCCTGTCCAATGTTTCCTCTATTTGTATCTATTTTATGTATTCAATTCATGCTTATACTTATATATATTATATAGATGAAGCTGTGAAATGGCCTGCCTGGCTTCAGCTGCCACCTACTCATTAAGCAGGAGCTGTTAGTCCAGGAAGACCCTAGGAAGTGCCACTCCATCTAAAATTTGGATCTGGGTGGTCCAAACTCCTACAGTCACTCAGTCTTGATAGCTGGAGAGTTCCTCCCATCCAAACCCACAGGACCTCCAAGCACCTCACTTGGCTGGCCTGAAGTCAAATGATAAAATTGGATATCATCAGCATTCTGATGATACCAGGCCCAAACCAGCAGATGATCTCACAAAGGAGGGCCCTGCGATCTGCCCCCATCAATGAGCACTGATTGAAACTGCGCCTGGAGAAAGGAGGAGAATCACTGTAAAACTGTTGTGAATTATATTTAAAAGGTCAGTGAAATAACCATCAGGACAAACCCAAACTTACAAAATAGAGAACTGCCTTTTGAGTTTCACAAAAATATTTTGTGGGTTCTATTTTTCTATTTGAAATATCCTTAAATTTTAAACAATAATTGTTTTCAAAAGTAAGAAAGATTTCTTATTTTATAACAATAAAATAGATGGCATAATGAAATAGCATGAATTTAAAAGAAACTCATTCACACTCTTGTCATGTAAATTCCCCCCTTCAAATCAAAATATCTAGTGTTAAAATCCTAAAATCTAGTGTTGCCCATGTTTTGAGTAGTTAATCTTACAAAAGTAAAAAGAATCCTGCTCAAAACCTATCTGGGCTAGCATTTTGCACCATATAGTAGCCAACTATATATCTTTTGGAAGCTTGAATCATGGATAGGAGAATGAAGATCCTCCATTAATTTTTTTTCAGTCCTCTTTCATAATTGTCTGTATTGAAGATCATCATCACTTCTGATTGCAGTGAATTCCTTGTGTAACTATATATTATGTACCAGAGCATTTTCTTCTATTGGTCTTGAAACTCCCTGAAATTACTGTGGTTTTAAAGGCCTAAGATGTAATACTCTGAAAATGGGATAAACTTTTTCTTTATCCACATTTCATACCATACATAATATTATGTACCACTATCAATTCTAAGTTAAATTAAAAAACCCAGCACTACTATTTAATGTTCTAATCCCATATTTATTTTGATTGATACATTTTGCACACTTTATCCAGTATCAACTTCCCTCAAATTAAATAATTCTTCCAATTATATGTTTGTCATATTATTAATTATAAAGAAAAATATTTTCCCAAAAATGTTTTGAATATTCCTCCTGATTTAATCTATGCATACTGATACCCCACTATTCAAAATAATTTTCTTAATGTTTATTTACTAAGGGTTGAGTAAAAACATTTTCTTCCTCTCATAGCAAACTTGAATCATCCATTAATTCATTCATTAATAGGAAATGTAATATTTTCTTTTCTGATCCCCTTAAGTGGCTAATCTATTGAAATATTTATTAGTCTGTTCTGCTCAGAACAAAGCAGAACAAAAAGTTAATCTATTCACATTATTTTAGAACAACATGAAGGGTGCACCCTGATTATTATTATTTTTTCTATAGAATGTGAACCCTATTTAGATTGGAAACTTTCTAATATCTGCAGTTGTGGCATTGGGATTTAAAGAATACAAATTTCACATTAGAGTATAGTAAGAATAAGTTATATCCCTTCTATATCTGGACCTCAGGTATTTGAAGCTTTTATCAATATGATGTTTGGCAAGTGTGTTGGCTTCCAATTCTTCCAATGCTCCATTACTGCTTTTAAGGAAATAATCCTTCAGGAAAATAATTATAAAGCCTATACCATTATTAAATTGAGCTAGAATTCATTAGAAAATATAAACACCAGAAATCCCACTAGCTCGTCAGTGTGCAAGAGTATCTCTATCTCACCAAACTATCACATTTCTATTAATAGTAATAATTTATTCTGACTCTTATTTCTCCTTTCAAAACCAGCCTCCAGGCACCTGATGAAATGGAATGTGATCCATGAAAGCTGATAAATAATAAATTGGTTAGTCTTCAAGTGTCACAAGACTCTTGTTTTTTTTAAATTAATATCTGATTTGGTCTAGCAATTACCATAAGCATTTCCATGCTGTATTCCAACAAGTAAAGATGACTGGTTAAAATTTGATATGAGGAATTCAATATAAGTTTAATTACAGTTATTTATACATGATTGTTCCCCATATATTTAATAATTTCTTCTTTCTTTTACATTATAAACTGTAATATAGCAGCAGCTGATGGAATCTGACGATCTGAAGTTTTAATGAGCTCAGTCTCCAGGGCCAGATGAATTACATTCTAGACGAGTACTGAAGGAGCTAGCAAAATGATTGCAGAACTGCTCTCAGTAGTCTTCAAGAATTGCTGGCAAACTGGTGAGTTCCCACAAGACTGTAGGAGAGCAGATGTTGTTCCTATCTTTAACAACTGGAGGGAGGGGAGGAGAAGATAGATGATTATAGATCTATCAGCTTGATATCCTTGAACAGCGTATTTGTGAACACTTGGATAAGAATAGCAAAAGCCAGCATGGTAGATTTATAAATAAATTATACCAGCCTAACCTTATCTCAAGAGCTGATTTGGTGGTAACTTGAAATGGCTGAGCAAATACAAACATACTTTTCAAGTAGACAGCTATTTGAAGTTACAACTGCCAAAACATCTTAGGGAGATATTTATGCGAGCGAGATTCGAGCAGCTTGACACAACGGTCAGATATGGGAGATTCCATTCTATCCCCTACAATGAGCGTCTCTGCATTTGCGGAGCGGCAGAGGTAGAAAACCTGGCTCACATCCTATTTGACTGTTGCTTGTATAAGGGGATGAGAGACACGTACCTTGGTCCATATACCAAACGAATGACCCTCATATCAAAACAACTTATTTTATGTGTGGCCAGAACCTGAAAATAACATTTAATAACACAGCACAGTACTTAAACAAAATGGTTCGGTTGAGATCTGCATACGTGGGACTGATTGGGGTAGATTATAAGGGTGACACCGAAATGTAATTTTATGTAATTTTATTCTATTTTATATTATATTGTATCTTATCCTATAACTATTGTATTTTACCCTACTCTTATTTTAAACTGTTTGTATAAGATTTTATTGGCGATATGTGTTTGCACCTTGTGTTTTGATATGGCCTATAGGCTAATCAAAGCTATCATTTTAAACTGTATTTTATTCCAATTTCATTTTAAATCGTATTCTATTCCAATTTCATTTTAAATTGGATTTTATCCAATTCCATTTTAAATTGTTTTTATCAGATTTTAGTAATAATTTGTGTCTGGAACTCTGCATTCTGATATGGCCAAGGGCCATAAGTAGTGTAGTGGTTAAACAGAGGCTGTGACTTTGTAGTCCTACATTAGGCACAAAGACAAGAGCATGACTTTGGACCAGTCTCTCTCAGCCCTAAGAAGTTTCCTCTAAATGTTTTATGTTATATCAGCCCAATTCAAGATTTTGGAGAACTTAGAATGTTTGTAAATTATTTGGTGACATTTATGTTGATTCCAATTAAGATACAATCTAATTGAATTTTATTGTTATAAATGTTTTATACCAATAACATATATATGTTATTGGTATAATATTTCTATTTTTTCCTGTTAATTTATTAATGATTTATGTGTTTAATGGAATCTTGATACTATTTGATGTCAGTCCTATACAGGTAAAACCTAATATTGATTCTTGTTTAATCTGGCATTTTTGATAATAAATTAGGCAATATAAATTTTCTGGTTTTTACATGGATTGATCTTATTCTAAACTATGATTGAAAATATTGTTTGTACATTTGTATTGTTTGTACATGTGCTCCACCCACAGGCATGCAAGTTTCATTAAAGCATTATTTAGATTTTGTTTTGATTCTTTCTTTCCATGGCATAAAACATGTCAAATCTGAATGTCCTTAATGACCTCATTTCTCTTGCTGTGTTTTCTTTCAATCATTTCTTTATCCACTAATGCTAGAGGGATTAAAAGTTAGCACCTTAGAATCTGTACAGAAAGTTTGGAGACAATACCTGAAGCAATTTGTAAAGTTTTTGTATTTCCCTCCAATTAAATTTTAATCAATTTTCTTGCTGAATATTTTAATGTGCCTTGCTTAATGCTTATCACTCTTTCTTTTAAAAAAAATTGAGTGGCTTTTCTGATTTCTTAAATTTTTAAAATACCTTAGATTGCATGCCAAAGGATATCTTTGTCTTTCTAATTTATATTCTATTTAGGATAATGGATCAAAAATATTTATCCAACAATGAAAAATAATCATTTTTACCATGCTGGTTTTTTTACAGTCATCCATGGGCTTTTTGGTGAAAAGATTATTGCTGTTCAGACCAATGTTTATAGTGTAATAATAAAGTTTCTATCTTAGAAACTGCCAGAAGGAACATTCATATTTGTATAGCACACTTAGTTGTATCTAAAAAAAATAATATCATAGATTCTATAGAAAGAGAAATTTTGAACACAGATTTAGGAGACATTGTTTCCATACCCTTACAGAAGTACTAGGCAATATGTCATAGACAATAGCACAGCACTTCCAAATATGCTGCCAAGAAAACTGCAGGGACCAGCCCAGGAAGTTGCCAAAGTCAGCACTGACTGAAAGGCACTAAAACACACAAAGACACCCATACACACCTTATTTCATATCTTAAGAGTCATTAGCTTAACATCAGAGGAGTTTCATGAATTCCAGTGAAATCCTCATTAAAATGGTAAAATATGGCTAGATGATACAACTTCAAATGGATTCATAACTGGCTGAATGAAATCCCTCAGAGTACTCATAAATGATTTCATAATCAGCTTTGAGAATCTTATTAAGTGGAGAACTACAGACTTTGTCGTCAATTCTAGGCTGTTCAATGTTTTTATTAATGATCTGGATGAAGGCTTTTTGGTATTCACAGAGTTTGGGAAGGAGGCGATAGTATGGAAATCAAAGAAAGTTTTAATTATGTAAATTCCTCTTTTGTCAGGTAAATTAACAGTGAGCTCTGTTCTGGGCACCAAAGCCTAAAAAGTACATTGGCAGACTGAAGTGAGTTCCAAATTTGAAGGAGAATTGCTAAAATGATGAAAAGTTTGGAAACTAAGTCCTATATAGCACATATTTAAAGGAACTGGGTATGTTTAGCCTATAGAAAAGAAGACTGGGGAGAGATCTGAGGGAAGATTGGAAGTCAGGAAAGCTAAGGTTCAAAATGAAGAAAGATTTGCAAGAAATGTCAAAAATAACAAGGAAGAGTTTTCAACATGTAATAAACAAGAAAAAAGTCAAGGAAATGATTGGTCCACAACTGGGAGAAGATGGTAAAAAGATGACGGTAGCAGGAAGAAAGTAGAACTGCTTAATTCATTCTTCGTATGTGTCTTTAGACAAAAGGAAAAATATATCAACCTATCAAAAGCACTCCCACAGAAGACAGAATAGGAATACAAGTTAAAATAGACAAGAAAATGGTAAGAGAACACCTGTCCATTCTAGGTGAGCTCAAATCACCAGGAGCAGATGGATTACATTCCAGAGTTCTGAAGAAGCTGGCAGATGTTATCTTGGAATCACTGAACCATATCTTTCAAAGATCCTGGAGCACCAAGGAACTACCAGAACTGGAAAAGAGAGGATAAGGTTCCAATCTTCAAAGGGGGTAGAAATGAATCCAGGAAACTACAAACCAATCAGCCTGACAACAATACCTGGGAAGATCTTGGAAAAGTTAATCAAGTAACGGATCTGTGAACACTTGGAAACAAGCAAAGCTGTTTACTAGAAGCAAACATAAAGGTAAAGGTTCCCCTCGCACATATGAGCTAGTCGTTCCTGACTCTAGGGGGCGGTGCTTATCTCCATTTCAAAGCCAAAGATCCAGTGCTGTCTGAAGACATCTCCGTGGTCATGTAGCCGGCATGACTAAATGCCAAAGGCACACAGAACACTGTTACCTTCCCACCAAAGCCGGTCCCAATTTTCTATTTGCATTTTTATGTGCTTTCAAACTGCTAGGTTGGCAGAAGCTGGGACAAGTAACAGGAGCTCACCCTGTTATGCAGCACTAGGGATTCAATTTGCTGAACTGCCGACCTTTTGATTGACAAGCTCAGCATCTTAGCCACTGAGCCACTGCATCCCTAGAAGTCAACATAGGTTTGTCAAAAACATGTCAGACAAAAGTTATTGCATTCTTTACAAAGTGACTAAATCAGTGAATCAGGGAAATATTGTGGACATAGCTTACTTAGACTTCAATAAGGGATTTGGCAAAGCAGACCACAATCTGAACACAAACAGCCGCCCTGAGTCTTTGGAGAGGGGCGGCATATAAATTGAATTAATTAAATTAAATTAAATTAAATCTACTTCTTGGTAAAATAGAAAAATGTGGAATTGACAACATCACCACCAGATATATTTGCAATTGGCTGATCAACCACACTCAATGTGTAGTCCTCAATGGACGGAAACATGCAGTAGAGTACCATAAAATTCTGTCTTGGGCTCAGTACTCTTCAACTTCTTCATAATCTGTTTAGATGAGGGGATAAAAGGAGGGCTCATCAAATTTGCAGACAACACCACACTGGGGAGAATAGCCACCACCCTAGAAGATGAGTGAAGTCCACTATATAGTTGCATGATGCAAGTTTTTTAAGGACATCAGCTATATTTTTGTAATGTTGCATTTCTTTGGATTCTTTTTTAAAGTACCTGCTCAGAGATATCAAAATGAGATGGGTGAATGTCTCAATTATTTAACCAATCAATCAATCAACTACCATCATAGATCAAATCAAAAGTCTGTAGTAATTATTGAAATACTTGCACACAAAACAGGAAGGATCCAGGTTCCTGTTATTACTCAGAAGATGGTATTTAAGGCAAGTTGCTGTCTGGAATAGTGAACGTAACTAAGCCATCAAGACTAGTTCCTATTGATTCTACTGCCGTTAATACTCTTATTCTTTTAAAATTTACTAAAATTTACACTCCAATACATCTGAACTCTGATATTGTATATATTTATCAAAAAAATCTAATTGCGCTAAACTTAACCAACTGGAAAGTAAACATGCATAAAAATTATAACTGAATAAATCTAACTTTCATGAATGTTTGAAACAGGATATAACCAGTAAGAGAAAAACAAGGCAAACAAAGCACTGAATCTGTACATGACTAGGCTGAGGCTGAGGGAAGGGTCAAACACATCATCAGTCTTGAGTCCCTTCACATCCACCAAGATCTAAATTCAGCCCACCATGAATTCCATTGACTCTTATCTACCATCAATTTGCTTTGACCATTAGTAATTCAGATTCTTGTAGAGAGCATAAACTTGCAATAAACCTTTATATTTATGTCTTGACTTATTTCCTGTGCTTGACAGAATGTTCCCTCCATCCATTATAACTACAGTATATCCCTCTTAATGTTCTCCAAGAATTTAATTGGATACAACAAATTCCAAACTTGTTGGCATTATTCTTGCACCTTGTGGAATCCTACATCTCCCAAACCTATCCCCCCCAAAAAAAGAAATAAAACAGATCCAAATCTGGGATTTTACATGAATTTTAATATTAAACTATTCAAATATGTTGTCTAGATCACTAGAGACAATTAATTTTGTACAGATGAGTGAGGTGTCTGTAATAACGGGTTATTAGTATCACCACTAATACACCTGTTTGTCAAGAAATATATTCACAGCCATTTACTTTAATTATGTATTAGTATCAAAGGAGAGGCACATAGGCAAGCTGGTGAGACGTTATTAACCTTTTTTTTAAGAGGAAGAAATGGAATGGGCAAATCAGAAGAGTCTAGCGGGGAGTATATTTTGATTGTAGAAGGGGGAAGAGATAGACAGTACAATATACTGAAATCATATAATTAACAACCACTGTGCATATTTATTTATTTATTTATTTATTTATTTATTTATTCATTCATTCATTCATTCATTCATTCATTCATTCATTCATTTATTCATTCATTTATTAAATTTGTCTACATCCTAAAACCATTTAGACTCTAGTAGCCTACCAAATTTACAGAGTGAAAACTGTGGGGTATAACATAATAAGCTATAATTTTCCATTTAATACTATATTTTATAGTTTACATAATGTTTATCCTCTGTTCAAATTACCTAGAGTTAATATCTTAACATATAGCCACACTACAGCCATGTTTAAATTTTCTTACTGATAATTTGATTGATGGGTTGATGGAATTTTCTATAAGCCTTAAAAGCCGCCCCTCCTACCCCCCCCCCCCCGCTCTCCTTGAGACCAGGACTGGCAGGAGAGCATTTAATACATTGTGGCATTTTTAGCGGTTCTCAAGCCTCTATGAACAAAGAAAATAGTCAAGCCAACTTTGGGTAGGCTGAGAATGTATCTGCTTTGATGTTTTTCTCTCTCAAATGTTTCTTTCATTTGAGAAATGTTCTTTTCCATTCTTGTGAAATAGCGGAATCAATAAAGGAATAAATTGGGACATGAGAGGGGGTGAATGCTTAGCAAGCTTGGATGACAATAAGGGCTTGATCAATTTTAAACATTTAGGGGTGATAGTTTATAGGCAGTCAGAAAGCATGTGACCAGACTGGGCCTATCAAATGGGCCTGGAAAGGAAGGATGTGGTGTAAGCTGTAGGATGATTATAAAAGTATGTTATTTCATTATTTGGGTGTGATCTCTTACGTGTGTGTATTTTTTTTGTAAAGTTTTTTTATTTTTTACATGAACACACACACAAACATACAATGTATTTTTGCTAAACAGAGTATTCGGCCGGTTAACAAATTTAAACAATTTTTAGTCCTTTCAACTAAAATTACAATTTATACATCTCCTTTTTTGCCGTAACATTTATTTTCATCTATTTTGTACCAATATTACCCTTCATTTTCATCTCTAATTTTGACCAAATTCCATTTCCCCTTCTATTCTATATTAAACCCTTCCCATTATCATCTAATTTTTATATCCATCATCAAATTAAATAATTATGTGGTGTTACAGTTATTTAATTCTTATATTAATAATAAACACACTTATTTTATAACATACATTTCCTTAATACAATCCAACATTTTAATATAAATCAATTGATTATATAGATCTTTTTCATTTATATATGAACCAGAAAAAAAAAAAACCTTAGTTGAATTTAAAAGCGTTCTATTATCCTCTAATCCAGTGGTTCTCAACCTTCCTAATGCCGCGACCCTTTAATACAGTTCCTCATGTTGTGGTGACCCCCAACCAGGGGTGGGTTCTAAATTTTTTTACTACCGGTTCTGTGGGGGTGGCTTATTTTGTGGGCATGGCTTGGAGGTCATGTGACTGGGTGGGTGTGGCTAGCTGGTCATGTGACCGGGTGGCCATGGCTATGTGTATAGGGACTACTCAGAGGGCTGAAAAAAGTCATTTCTGACAGGTCCTCGCACTTTTGACTGGTCCTCACACTTATGACCATCCTCACATTTATGCCCGTGCAGCATTCTTAACAACCATGTCACTCATTTCACAACTGCTTCTCTTCACCATGGTAACAAGATAGGGCAAAAACGTAAAATGTGAGGACAGTCGTAAGTTCGAGGACTGGTCAAAAGTGCGAGGACCAGTCAAAAATAACTTTTTCAGCCCTCTGAGTAGTCCATATGCACGAAAGGACTACCCAGAGGGCTGAAAAAAGTGATTTCTGACAGGTCCTCGCACTTTTGACCGGTCTTCGCACTTATGACTGGTCATCATTTATGCCCATTGTAGCATTCTTAACAATGTGTCACTCATTTCACAACTGCTTCTCTTCACCATGGTGACAAGATAGGGCAAAAACGTAAAATGTGAGGACAGTCATAAGTTCGAAGACTGGTCAAAAGTGCGAGGACCAGTCAAAAATAACTTTTTCAGCCCTCTGTGTAGTCCATATGCATAAAAGGATACAGCAATAGAGAGGGATGAAGGAAGAGAAATTAGAGTAGGAGTGAGGGTTAAGAGAGGGAGGAAGAGAGGAGGAGAAGGAGAAAGGAAGAGGAAGTAGGGAGGAGAAGAAGAGGGTGAGGAAGAGAAAGTAAAAAGGAAAGAAAAGAGAGAAGTGGTAGGTTTGAGGAGAAAGATTGCTGTACAATAAAAAAGATGAAAGGGAAGAAAGCCAACCCCAAACAAATATAAAGATATTAAGATAAAGAATGAATTGTTAAACTTTAAAGAATAAAAGAGAACAAATATGAATAAATAACAATAATTAGAAACACACATACAAACATACAATGTATTTTCTTTGAACAGAGTATTTGGCAGGTTCATAATTTTTAACAGTGTTTAGTCGTTTCAATTAAATTTACAATTTCTATATTTCCTTTTTGCCATATTTATTCCTCATCTATTTTTGTAAAAAACCAATATTACCCTTCATCCTCATCTAATCTTAATCAAATTCAATTTTTCCCTTCTATTCTATATTATACCCCTTCCCATTGTCATCTATTTTTATATCCATGCTCACATTGGTTAATTATGTAATATTACAGTTATTTAATATGAATTCAACATTTTAATATAAATCAATTAGTTACATAACTACCTTTTTTGTATATTAATCAATATGAAATGAATATTCCAATTATTTCCATGCAATCCAATTTCTTACAAATCAATTAATTATATTTACCAATAATAATAAACCAAATAATTTCCCCCATATATTCCTCCAAACCACAACTTAACCATTTCTGCTTTCAACACAATATACAATTAATAGTATCTCAATTATTACAATTCCCTAGTTAAATAGAGCTTTTTTTCTTTTGTGTTTTAAAATCTCCTCTTTTACCCTAAATTTCCCGTTGTTTGCACCTACCTTTTTTGGTGAGGAAAAAGAAATCTGCCTGCCTAATTTTCCAACGTGCAAAGCCAACAGCCTGCTTTACTTTCTCTTTCGTTTTTCAGTATAGCTAGGGGGAAAAAAATCTGCACTCTTTCCAAGCAAACAGCAGAGCCCTGAGCAAAACAGCCGAGACAAATCAGCTGAGAGCCGGGAGGCCAATTAGCCTATGCTGAAGCTCCGTGGGCCAATAAAATTACAAAAAAACACTGAACCATTTGTTAAATTGCTGGCTCGCCCGCCCCTCGCCCACCACTATTTATTGGCAATAAATAGTGGTGTGGAGGGGCGGGGCAACCCAGCAATTTAACAAAGAGTTCGGCTGCACCACTGGCTATAGGGCGGCCCTTTGAAGCCCCGCGGCAAGAATTTAAACAGTTTTTTTTCCTCTAGCCATCGGAGGCAGCAATAGATGGGGAGTGGGCGGGGTAAACGAATGGCCGGCGATCCAACAGAGCAGAGAGTGAGGGTGAGTGAAGGCGGGGGGGCAGAGAGGGCTTTGGCGACCCCTGTGAAATGGCCGTTCGACCCCCAAAGGGGTCGCAACCCCCAGGTTGAGAACCGCTGCTCTAATCATATAGCTTTCCCCCTGTATTATTCCAAATCATCACTTAATCATTTGTACACACACCACCGTAAACCATTAAAAACATTTCAATTATTATTCCAATTATTTTTCAATTCATTTTCACCATATGATTTAACATTATTTCTTACTACAATTCATATTTCAATTCTAGTCATATACATCATATTCCTCTTTCATTTCTTTCTTTTTTCCCTTTCCCTTTTTATTTTTCCTTTTTCTTTCCCCTTTTTTCCTTTTGTACCTTAAAATCCCGATCTCTCCTGTTTTGCCCTATATTTCATGTTTTTCCCCCTCTTTTCTCTTTTTTTGTTTCACCACTGTTTATCCCACTATTTATCCCAGTATTATCATTTTGTATTTCAAAGTCCTGAACTCTTCTATTTTGCCATTTATTTCCTGTTGTTTTCCACCCTTTTTCTCTCTTTTTTATCTTTTCACTGAAAATCCCAGTGTAATCATTTAAGTTCTTTATATTCTTTCTGTTCCATCCTCCTTTCCTTATTTGTCTCTTTCCATCCTCTTTATTTTTTTCATTATTAATCCCAATGTAATCTCTAAAAACCTCCTTTTTATTATTACTATCCACATGTTCAGTTACTTCTTCATATTTAATCACATTGTCTTTATCTTCTTTATTTTCAGCCTCTATGTCTGGCTTGTCCATCTTCATTTCCTTGTCCGCTTGCGTATGCTCCATCTCAGCTTTTGTATCCTCAGATTTTAATCCTCCGTGTAACATTGTAGTTATTTCTCTTATTTCCATGACAAGTACATCGATTTAATCATTTCTCTAATTTCCTGCGCCATTTTATTCTTTTTGAGTTAATATTTTAAAAGTTCTGTTGTATTTCTTTTTCCCCCCAAAGTCAAGCTGCTTGCAGACAAAGAAATCCTCCTCAAAAGTTCTCATGGCTGTTATCTGTAAAGTTCACAATTTTCCAAAACAAAGACCAAGTTGCAATATTCCTTTTTATTCCTGAAGGTGTCTCTCTGCAATCCACAATTTCCGATTGTTTAACAAATATCTATTTTGTTTCAATCTACATTAACAATCTTACTTAGCTTTTCTTTTTCTTTTTAGCTTTAAAAATATCAAACCAGTTTTATAGTCCAGTCCAAATTTAAACAGCTCTTCTCACTTCTTTTTTCCTTTTTTCCTTTTATTTATACAATACTTCTGTTATAGGGCTTATTGTCCATTCTCTTTTGTTTTTTTTGAAATTCGAAAAAGAAAGAGAAAAAAAAAGATCTATTTATTTCTTTCCGATCCTTTAACCAATCTTGGGGCAATTTCTCTAGTTATTTAAAATTTTCCAAATTATTTCCAAATAATTTTGTTCAAAAGTCAATTTTCCATCGGGTTTTTGTCCCTTTAAGATTACGCTTCAAAATCTTATTTTCTTCCCCTCGTGCTCATTAGCCGCTGTTTTATCTCTAGGGGTCTTAAAGTTAATTTTTTTTTCCTTATTGTTGTTTCAGCCATGGGTTGGCTGTCACTCACCCGGCTTCAAAAAACTCTGTTCCATTCACCACTCCTGGTCAATGCTTAGTCCAGTTGCCCCAGCTTCGTGACAGCCGCAATGGTTTCCTCTGACCTTCGAGGAACTTGCCTGTTCCTCTTGGTCTTCCGAGGTGCCTTTCCTTCTTCCCCATCCCTACAAGACAGTTCTGGTCTGAAGACCCCTCGGAGCAGTTCGTCAGTCTCGCTGCGACACTTCCAGTTGAAATCCTTACCTGTTGAGGTCCACCAGCATTTGCAAAACTTAAATAAAATTGTTTTATATTCCAACAACTCTGAATAAGAGTTAATTAAAATAGCAATTCCAATTCACAATTCAGCTAATACTAGAAGCAATAGACTACAATTATGGAAAATGGGTTTGCTGGATGCAGTTAAACTTTCTCTTTCTAGGGAAATACAATCCCATCAAGACCAGAGATGGTAAAGACCTAGTGTCAGCACTTTGAGGTAATCCAGACATTGATGTTATGGTATCACACCTACTGTTTCAGTGACTCCATCCATCCACCTCATTCTCTGTCATCCCCTTCTTCTTTTGCCCTCAATCTTTCCCAGCATTGGGCTCTTCTCCAGTGAGTCCTTCCTTCTCATTAGGTGGCCGAAGTATTTGAGTTTCATCTTCAGGACCTGGCCTTCTAAAGAGCAGTCAGGACTGATCTCCTCTAGGACTGACCGGTTGGTTCGCCTTGCAGTCCAAGGGATTCGCAGGAGTCTTCTCCAGCACCATAATTCAAAGGCCTCAATTCTTTGGCGCTCAGCCTTTCTTATGTCCAACTTTCACAGCCATACATTGCAACTGGGAACACCATAGCCTTGGCAGGGTGATGTCTCTGCTTTTTAGTAGGCTGTCTAGATTTGTCATAGCTTTCCTCCCCAGGAGCAAGTGTCTTTTAATTTAACATTTAATGGTTAAATATTATGTGCTCCTAAATGTGCTCCACCCCCATGGAGGGGTGTAAAGCATGATTTAATTAATTCCGAATCCCATTCCGTCTCAGGCATTTGAATCACCACATGGGAAAGAATGTACAAAACCAATCATTTTATTTGGAGAGAAATCTTGTGGCGCCTAAACCGAGCAATCATTAGTCATAAAAATACACAAGAGGCAAACGCGATTCTAAGTGACTCATATCTAAGAAAGTCCCATTCATTATTAAAGCTGCTCGTTTCTCTTCGAATAGCAACCCAGCTTCAGGCTTGATGTTCCAACTTGACTCTACCAGACCCCATTTGAAGCCTTTGGTTTCCTCTGAAGAAGCGATCACCCGCTCCCCAGCAGTTTGAGCCAAGCCACTCTTGTTCAATTGATGCCTCTGCCCGCAATATCATCGCCGGATCGGATTGGCCGAAGCGCGCACGCAGCTTCGTTCACAGAAGGAACGAGGTGGACAGGCGAGGAATGCGGAGCACCTGTCTTCCAGTCCCCGGGCTGGAAGAACCGGCGAGAAGGAAGACCCGGCGAGGAGATCCACGGGCCTGCGCTTGGCCGGCTTGGTCAGATTTGCAGGGAGAGAGGAATAGACTCAATCCAATCTTGCCCCTCCCACCAGCATGTTCCCCCCCCCGCCCCATTTTTTTCCATTTAAAAAGAAGACGAGTAAGAGGTGTTCGTGCCCTTTCCGTTTTCTATCGATTCAATACAATATCAGACAGACGCAAAGCAAGAGGAGCCAGGTTGCTAGAAGAGAAAGCTAATGCAGAGAGGCAATTCTGCTATAAGGCGGGCGAAAGTTCCACGAAATCGTAGCAAATTTCAGGCAAGCGAACTAAAGAAAATGAAATGGGGCGGGGTGGAGAAGAATGGAAGAAAGAGTTGACCGATGACGGAGACCCGTCTTTCCAGAGTTTTGCAATGTTGCAGAGATCGTGTTCCTTCAAATCTGCAAATCTGGGTTAATTGGCAACACAGTTTCTCCTAAGGTTATATAGTTCTTCATCGTAACTTCGTTTCAGCGATCATGCTGGACCACTCAGCACTCTTTTGTTTTTTCTGCTAGCATGATATAAGTTACAGTACCTTGTCTGAATATCTTCCCCACCTCCATTCTCGCATAACATCAAGTCAGGGCAAATTAACAGCAGGAAAAAAAGATTATTTCTGATACCACATCTACACCCATAATAAGCAACATTCTCAAGATCAGGTATGTAATTGTAGGGACCAATAGGGACAGTTCTGCAGTTTTGTTACATGCCCCTGCCCAGAGAAAGGCTGGGACTGGTGCTTTCCAGGAGACCCTTTCTATGACTGCAGGGTGAGGAGAGGGAGAAGGAGTGGGCTTGGCCAAACACTTCCCTCCACCTGAGGTTTCCTGCCTTGACCTTCAATTGCAGGACACACGTCTGCAGCAGGGAGCAGAATTAAGGGTTACCCGAGAAGCCTCGCATGTCATACAAGGGCTGCTGTGACCAAAAGTACCGGTAACTGAACCCAGGAGTGAGTACAGCTACAGAAGGTAAAACCAGCATTTTCTTTTTCTCTCTCTCATGGTGTTCTAGGTCAAATAATTTTTATAAATATGTTTACACGATTTCTAGCTGCTTACTCATTAACAACAACAGTCAAGATTAAGGGCAACTATATTGGTTTAAGAGAGAGAGAGAGAGAGAGAGAGAGAGAGAGAGAGAGAGAGAGAGAGAGAGAGAGAGAGAGAGAGAGAGAGAGATTTGTAGTTCACTTTTCACACTTTGCAAAACACAGGATTTTTAAAATAAATATGTACAATAGCTAGTCTGATATAGTAGTGAGTGTGCCATGTGGGTGAACAAAGACTTCATTCAGCTATTTTCAATCTTATGCATATGTTAAAATTTATGAGTAGATGATAGATAGATAGATAGATAGATAGATAGATAGATAGATACTAAATGAGAGGCCAAATTAAATCATTACAGTCTAATAATTTTGCTCGTGATTCTTATCAGTGAACTCAGGACTTTCAAGGATAGAGAAATTTCTGTCAAGTAATTCTCAGCTGTCACTGCATATATCTGAGTCTCAGTTTTTGAGATCAACCTTGTTTCCTATACCAGACCTAACTAATCTCTGCTCAGATCATGTGGTTGAATCAAGGCTTAGAATGTGGTGTGGAGATGGAGTTCAATTATTCCAAGTTATATGACAATAACTTTGACAATGAGAGCCAAGAACAACAGCAACTGATTCTGAAGGATCTCTGTACTTCAACAATTGTAAGTATCTATGAATAATGAACTATAAAGCCAAACACACACAAAATGTTCAATTGGATCATTCAAATTGTGCATGCAAGTAATTTGCAGTACTCATAGAACAATAAAATGTTCTTGCAGGCTTTTAAACTATGTAGTCTGAAAATAACAGGAAAATATCAGCTGTATTGGCTGCCCTCTCTGGAGTTATAATACTGATGGTTTTCTCTTGAGTTTTTCCTCTTCAGGCACAAGCCATTTTTGACAGAATAGAATGGGCATTATATAAACTGTACCAAACATTACCATCATTCAAATAAATTCAAAAATCGAACAGTTGAGACAGTGTATATTGTATAGACATACAATGTAAAATGTAAGAACATCAAGAGAAAAGTGCAGCATGAAAGGTGACACAGTTTTCTTTTTTTTTTATTAAAAAGTTTTTTAAAATTTTACAAATGTTTTCCCATCCCACCTCCCCCCTCCCTCTCCAACCGTCCCCCCCCCCCCGACTTCCCAGAGCAAAATTCAGGGTATAGCATTTAACAATCATATACTAATATATGCTAACTATCTATAAACTCCTATCTCCCTCTTGTACTTTTAACTCCCTTTCCCCCCCCTCGCCATGGAACCGCAGCATTTTTGGGGCTGCTGGAGGCATGAATCCGGAATCGCAGGCTCCCTGTGGAGGGAAGGTGTCTTGGAGGCCTGTCTGCACCGCCCAAGCGAGTTGGGCCGAGCATGGGGGCGCAGGCGGTTGAAGGCCTTGCCTGGACGCTCCATCCTACTGCCTTGACCCCCGGTCTGCTTCTGCTGCAACCACTTGGATGGGTGATGGCATCTAGAACCCTGCTACCCCCCTTCTTTCCAGCCCTAAAATGGTCGGTTCTCTGGGTGTGGTTGCCCGCCACCGTGAGAGGGTGGCTGTGGACCTATTGTGTGACCAAGTCGTGTTGCGGTGGGAGAGCATCAACGACCTGTGGATCCCACCCGGATGATTGTCCATCTGGCCTAGGAACCTCGCTGCGGTGAGAGGGCAGTGAGGATTACCATCGTCTTTTTTCCTATTGCCGTGAGAGGGCGTTTGGAAATGCAGACTTTATTGCCTATTGCTAGGATGGATTTTTGGATTGTAGATCTTGAACTACTGGCCTGAGATCTTGATAGCCCCTGCCACCATGGACATGCCCATCTCTATGTTTGAGTATGACTATACGAACTTATACAACCGCGGACTTGGTCGCCTTGAGAAATTCCCCCCATTCTTGGGTGTGGCCAGTGGGCCTTGAAAAAACTTACCTTAAGGACAGGTCTTGGAACCCCAAGAGGTGGCACAAGGATTTTAAGGGTTTTAAGGGTTTTAAGGGATATAGATTGAGAGGTTTTCTAACAAAATTTTTAGTGAAAATTTTAAGGGGATCCGGGCGGGCGATTAGAGTGGGTCGGGGGGTAACCCACAGAGGTTGGGGGGAGCAGGGGGAGCTAGTTCCTATATTGGGGAGGGCGTTGCCATCAACATCGTGGGTGGGAGGGGCAGATATGGCGGGAGCAGGGGGCCATATCGTGTTAGGGGAGGACGCACTCGCTATCTGCGAGTGTTTGCATGCTCCGGCCCTCAATGCTTGTCTCGCATCCTGGGTTGTTCAGATCCTCAGGCCCTGGGCCTTCGGTTGATGTTGTGCAATGCCAGGTCTGTGGTAAATAAAGCTCCCCTCATTTGTGATCTGGTTCAGGAGGGGGGTGCGGACCTGGTAGGGATTACGGAGACCTGGTTGGGCCAGGAGGGGTGTCCCCCTCGTTGAGATGTGCCCTCCAGGTTTCTATGCATTCCATCAGCCGAGGTCCCAGGGGAGGGGTGGGGGGATGGCGGTTCTAGTAAAGGAAGGTCTCGCCCCAAGGGAGGCCACTGTACCTCAGATAGCCGGATGTGAGTCCCTCCTTGTGAAGTGGGGACAAGGGAGGCAGATGGGCTTGCTGATTACGTACCTGGCTCCCTGCCACGTGTCGGCGGCCCTGCCCGAGCTCCTCAACGTGATTGCCGAGGTGGTGGTGGAGACCCCCAGGCTTATGGTCATGGGGGACTTTAATCTGCCGTCTGTCGGCGAAGCGTCTGAGGCGGCTCGGGAGTTCATGGCTTCCATGATGGCCATGGACCTGACCCAATTAATTTGTGGACCCACGCACACAGGAGGACACACTCTGGATCTGATTTTTGTCTCTGGGCAGTGGAAGAATGATCTCGAGATAGGGGAGATAGTGATTAAGCCCTTGTCATGGTTGGATCATTCCCTTCTTAGGCTTGACTTTCTAACCGCCACACCCTGCCGCAGGGAGGCGGAACAGACCAGATGGTTCCGCCCCAAGCACCTGATGGATCCTGATAGGTTCCAGATGGAGCTTGGGCCATTTCCTGAGACTCTGACTCATGGCTCGGCTGAGGATCTGGTGGCCGCCTGGGATAGGGCGGCGCTGATGCTTTGGACCGAGTCGTGCCTGTGCGGCCTCTGACCTGTCGCCGAGTCTACCTGGCTCCTTGGTTCTCCGAGGAGCTGAGGGGGATGAAGTGCCAGAAAAGATGCCTAGAGAGCAGTTGGAGATCTAGTCGCTCCAAATCCGACCAAACACTGGTAAGATCTCATATTAAGACTTACCTAGTGGCGATAAAAGTGGCAAAATGTAACTATTTTTCCGATCTTATCGCATCGGCAGATAATCGCCCGGCCGCCCTGTTTAGGGTGACCCGTTCCCTCCTTCATCTGGGAGCGCGGGAGGATCCCTTGCAGGGTCGTGCCGAAGATTTTGTCCAGTATCTGCACGATAAAATCACTCAGATTCGGGAAGGCTTGGTCTCTGACTGGGTGGGTACAGACGGGATGATGGGTGTCGGTCTTGAGACTGCCATTTGGGAGGAGTTCGACCCTGTTGCTCCCAAGGACATGGACAGGATACTGGGGCGGCTAAACACGACCACATGTTTATTGGACCCGTGTCCCTCCTGGTTGGTGCTGGCCTCCCGGGAGGTTACGCGAGGCTGGCTCCAGGGGATTATCAACGCTTCTTTGAGCTAGGGTGTCTTGCCATCCGCCTTGAAAGAAGCGGTGGTGAGGCCCCTCCTCAAGAAGCCTGCTCTGGATTCGGCTGTTTTGGTTAACTATCGACCGGTCTCCAACTTCCCCTTCTTGGCGAAGGTTGTTGAGAGTGTGGTGGCGCGACAGCTTCCTGGGTACCTGGATGAAGCTGTCTATCTGGATCCGCTCCAGTCCAGCTTCAGGCCTGGGCACAGCACGGAAAGGGCATTGGTCACGTTGGTGGATGATCTCTGGAGGGCTCGGGATAGGGGTTGTTCCTCTGTCCTGGTCCTGTTAGATCTCTCAGCGGCTTTTGATACCATCGACCATGGTATCCTGCTGCGCCGGTTGGAGGGGTTGGGAGGGGGGGGGCACTGTTTTGCGGTGGTTCTCCTCCTATCTCTCTGACCGGTCGCAGTCAGTGTGGGCAGGGGGGCAGAGGTCGACCCCGAGGTGCCTTGTTTGTGGGGTGCCTCAGGGGTCGGTCCTCTCGCCCCTTCTGTTCAACATTTATGTGAAGCCGCTGGGTGAGATCATCCGTGGCTTTGGGGTGGAGTTCCATCAGTACGCTGATGATACGCAGCTATACATCTCCACCCCAGGCCATCCCAACGATGCCCTTGAAGTGATGTCCCAGTGTCTGGAGGCCGTGCGGATCTGGATGGGGAGTAACAGGCTCCGACTCAACTCTTCCAAGACCGAGTGGCTGTGGCTTCCGGCGTCTTGATATAGCCAGCTGGTGCCATCGCTGGCTATTGGGGGCGAGTTATTGGCCCCCACGGATAGGGCTCGCAACTTGGGCGTCCTCCTGGATGCACGGCTGTCTTTAGAAGAGCATATGACGGCCGTGGCCAGGGGGGCTTTTTATCAGGTCTGCCTGATTCGCCAGTTGCGTCCCTTTTTGGATCGGGATTCCTTATGCACAGTCACTCAGGCACTCGTCACTTCCTGCCTGGACTACTGCAATGCTCTCTACATGGGGTTCCCCTTGAGGAGTACCCGGAGGCTCCAACTGGTGCAGAATGCGGCCGCGCGGGGGATTATGGGAGCGAGGGGTCGCTCCCATGTGACACCTCTCCTGCGTGAGCTGCATTGGCTTCCAGTGGTCTTCCGGGTGCGCTTCAAGGTGTTGGTTACCACCTTTAAAGCGCTCCATGGCATAGGACCTGGGTATTTGCGGGACCGCCTTCTGCCGCCGACAGCCTCCCACTGACCAGTACGCTCCCACAGAGAGGGACTCCTCAGGGTGCCGTCGGCCAGGCAATGTCAGCTGACAACCCCCAGGGGGAGGGCCTTCTCTGTGGCAGCTCCCGCCCTCTGGAACGATTTGCCCCCGGAGATAAGAAGGATATCGGATCCCCGGGTCTTTCGCCGTGCCCTGAAAACTCTTCTTTTCCAGCAAGCAGGGCTGGCGTGAACCCCGCCCCCTTTTTTAGTTTTTAATGGTTATTAATTGTTTAGTTTTAATCTGTTAATGGGTTTTAATTCACACTGTTTTAATTTGGGCCAAAGTATATAATTCTTTTAATTAATTTTAAATTTTGTATTGTTATGTATTTTAGTTTTGGCTGTGCACCGCTCTGAGTCCACTAGGAGAAGGGCGGTATATAAATTGAATAAATAATAATAATACATGACTAAATTTAAATACTTTCTAAAGTCTCTTTATTCATTCATAAACTATTTGAAACTTTTTAATCCGATATTTGTTTTGAATATAGTCAATCCATCTTCTCCATTCCAAAATATATCTTTCATTTGAATGGTCCTTCAAATACGCTGAAATTTTGGCTATCTCTGCTAAGTTCATTACTTTTAGTGTCCATTCTTCAATAGTAGGCAAGTCTTCCTTCTTCCAATACTGCGCCACCAAAAGTCTTGCTGCGGTTATTAAATTTAAAATCAAATTAGTCTCTATAACCGTACAATCTGTAATTATATCCAGCAAGAACAGCTGTGGAGTAAACTTTATCTTCTTTTTAAGAATATTTTGCGTAATCCACCATATTTTTATCCAAAATGCTTTGATTTTTTTGCATGTCCACCATATATGATAATACGTGGCATCATCACACTCACATCTCCAACACTTGGATTGCAAACTTGGATACATACAAGCTAACTTTTTAGGATCTAGATGCCATCTATAAAACATTTTGTAAAAATTTTCTCTCAAATTTTGGGCTTTTGTAAATTTTACCTTTCTAACCTATATTTTTCCCCATGTTTCCATCATTATTGGCTCCTCAATATTGGTGCCCATATTATCATACAATCTTTAACTAACTCCATTTCTGAATCTAATTCTATCAATGTGTTATACAACCTTTTTATATGCATTTGGCTCTGATGTCGGATTTGTTTTACCAAGTTTTCATCATTTTGCATAATACCAATTTTCTGATCCTCTTTCCATCTAGCTTGTAACTGTCCATACTGAAACCATGTTTGAATTATTCTTTCTTCTTTTAATACATTCAAAGACTTTAACTGTAATGTACCTCTTTCCATATTAAGAAGTTCTTTATATGTAATCACATCTTGTTTTTGTTCTGCACTTATGTTCTCTGTGGCATGTCTGGGTACTGCCCATATAGGTATCTTATCATTTATTTTGTATTGATACTTTTTCCAGACACGCAATAAAGCATTCCTTAATATATGACTTTTAAAAGTCTTATCCACCTTCTTATCATATAATAAATAGGCATGCCATCCATATATCAAATCATATCCCTCAATATTCGATATTCTTCTTTCTGTTAAATTAATCCTGTCACTGATTGCTGATAAGGCTGCCTCTTCATAATATAGTCTTAAGTTGGGCATTTTAAGACCTCCTCTTTCACGTATATCTTGCATTATTTTTAATTTTATTCTCGGTCTTTTCCCTGCCCAAACAAAGTTATTAATACCCTTTTGCCATTCCCTCAAATTTGCATCTTTTTAAAGTATAGGTATCATTTGAAAAAGAAATAAAAATTTAGGCAAAACATTCATTTTTACTGCTGCTATTCTTCCCAACAAAGACAATTGTAGTTTTTTCCAGTTGTCCATCTCTTTCTGAATTTTTTGCCATAACGGTTCATAATTATACTTATATAATTTTACATTTGAAATTGTAATATAAATCCCTAGATATTTGACCTTTTTTACTATTTCAAATCCTGTTACTCTTTCTAATTCATTTTTTTGATTTATAGTCATATTTTTATTATTATCTTTGTTTTCCCCGTATTTATTTTAAATCCAGATACTTGTCCATATTGATTAATTATATCCATTAAGCCTATAGCTGATTACACTGGTTGGGTTAAAGTAACAACCAAGTCATCTGCAAATGCTCTTAGTCTATAATCATAATGCCTAATTTTAATTCCCTTTATTTTGTCTGACTCACGTATTTTATTCAACAAAAGTTCCAAAGTCAAAACAAACAATAATGGAGACAGGGGACACCCCTTTTCAATGTTAAAAGTTTCTGTTAAGCTACCATTAATTATTATTTGTGCTGTTTGTTTCTGGTATATTACCTTAATGGATTGTGTAAAATACTCTCCAAACTGCATCTTTTGTATTATTTTCAGTAAACATGCCAATTCAATTGATCAAATGCTTTCTCCGCATCCAAAAATATAAGCACTGCAGGGACTTGGTTATTCTTCCCCAAATACTCTAATATATTAACAATTTGCCTTACATTGCTTTTCATTTGTCTCCCATTTATAAATCCTGATTGATCATTGTGAATCATTTGTTGCATGATTGACATTAACTATTTGCTAATATTTTAGCAAAAATCTTGTCTGTGTTAAGTAACGATATAGGCCTATAATTTTTTGGCTGACTATGATCTTGATCCTCTTTCGGGATCAAAGAAATAAAGGCTGTTCTCCAAGATGGGGGTACTTCTCCTCCGGATTGTATTTTACTAAATAGTTTCCTAAGTGGTTCCACCATTTCTAACTGCAAATTTTTGTAATAAACAGCTGTCAAACCATCTGTTCCAGGAGCCTTACCAACTTTTAACTGCTTGATTACCAAGAGAATTTCCTCGGAGGTTATCGGTTGATTCAATCTTTCCCTTTGCTCATCTGTAATTGTAGGAATATTCTCCCTCTGTAAATATCTATCTATATCTATATCTTGGATTTTATCACTAGCATACAACCTTGTATAAAATTCTAAAAATGCTTTTTTAATCATATTTTGTTGATACACCTCTTTATCTTTGTATTCTATTTTCTCTATAGTACGTAACTTTTGTTTTTTCCTTAACAAATATGCTAACCACCTACCTGGTTTGTTCGCATTACAAAAGGTATTATGTTTAGCATATTGCAAATTAGTTGCAACCTGATCTGCCATCAACATATTAAACTGCCCTTGCAATAGTGTAATTGCTTCTTTTGTTTTCTTATCTGCTGGGTTCAATATTAACGCCTGCTCTTTCTTTTTTATTTCCTCTTCTAACTCCATCCATTTTAATCCCTGTCTACATTTGTATGTATTGTTCAAGTATATTAAAATACCTCTCATATATGCTTTGCTTGCATCCCAAACCATTTCCATGGGTGTGCTCTTATACATATTCATAACAAAAAAATCTTTCATTAACCTTTTACATTTTTTCACATTTTCCTCATATCTAGATCAGTTTTCATTTAACCTCCAAGACCCTTGCCATGTTCTAATTCCATCCAGACTGGACTATGGTCAGTTAAAATTCTTGGACATATCTTCGTCTTCTTCACCCTAGAAAAAAATCATTAGTAATTAATATAAAGTCAATTCTAGAAAAGGATTGGTGCCTATCAGAGAAAAATGTAAAATCTTGTTCTTCAACATTCCGTTTTTGCCAAATATCTCTCAGTTCCATATCATCCATCATATCAAAAAAAGATTTGGGCAATTTAGCACGCATTTGGGTATTTTGCAAGAGTCCTTTTTTGTCTTTCTGGGTATCCAATACTCCATTCCAATCACTCAGTAATATACACGATTTGTAATCCCATTGTATTAATTTAGTATGCAAAAGCTTATAAAATTTTTCTTGTTGTTGATTAGGTGCATATACTCCAATTAAGAGTATTTTCTTCCCTTCTATTAACAATTCAATTGCTATATATCTTCCTTGAACATCTGCTTCAATTAATTTAGCCATTAAGCCTTTCTTTAAGCATATAACTATACCATTTTTCTTCTCTGGAGCAGATGCAACAAAATGTGTTCCCAATCTTGCATTTATTAAATACTTTTGGTCTCTTGTTCTAATATGTGTTTCTTGCAAACAAATTACATCATTTTTAAACTGTTTAAAATAATGAAATACTTTCTTTCTCTTTTGCGGTGAATTTAAGCCATTAACATTCCAGGTTAAAAATCTAGTTGCGATTTTTGGCACCTTGAAGCTGCCAACTTCAGCCAACTGAAAATCTTCCTGAATTTTCTTCTTCGGCCTTGCTCCTCCCACTGCTTCTGTATTTGTAATTTCTTGGATTGTAGACTGAGTTTGCTGTATCTTTAATTCCTCTTCTTTTCATTTGGTTGCCACTCGAGTCTGTCTTTGATCCTTTGGTTCTTCTATTTTTTCGAATAATTCCAGAGCTTGAACAGTACCCAAAAGTTGCGATAAATCTTCTTGAGTAATCGAGGCCCCTCCTTGAGCTTGTGCCTGAAGCCCTTCTTTCTCCCCCTTTCTTGCCACCTCTGCTTCGTTTCTTCTTCTAATTTCTGGAGACGGTGGACATCCAGCCTTTAGCACATTGATATAAAAATCTCTTGCCTTCCAAACTGTATTGAGACGATATCTTTCTCTTGAGTAGTTCACCATTAATCCAGCTGGAGCCTCCCATCTGTACTTTATCTGGCGATTTCTGAGTTCTTCGACCAAGAAGGCATAATCCTTCCTAGTTCTCAACATTTTTGGGGGGATTTCTTTCAGTACTAAAACCTCCTGTCCCACCACCTGAAGTTTGTTTTTATAAGAAACCTGTAAAATTTCATTTCGTGTCCTCCGTGTAGTGAAGTAGATTACAATATCTCTTGGTAATTGTCTCTGTCTGGCAAGCCATAAATTGACACGGTAAATTTTGTCTATTTGCCATCCAATCTCTAACTTTGAATCTCCAATTAGCTGTGCGAAGACTTCTGCAAAAATCTCTTTCAAGTTCTCTTGATTGTTTTCTTTCAAACCTCTTACCCTCAGGGCAAACTCCATCTCTCTATATTGTATCATTGTAACTTCTGCGTCTGCCTTTTCCATCTTGGCTTGAGCCTCACCCATTTTATTCTCCAAACTCACATTGGACTGATTGATTTCTTCCACCCTTTCCTCCAACGATTCGGTATGGCCTGCCAGACCCTGAAGTGCCAAAACAATGTATTCTCTTATTTCTTTATTTTGAATTTGAATTACCTCCTTAATTTCAGCCATCTCCTCAGACACGTTTTTGATTTTCTCCTGGAGAACAGATGTGATTTTTCCTTCTAAAACAGAGGCTTGCACCTTTAAAGCCTCCTGAAGGGCTTCAAGTGTCAATGTTTGTGAATCCGCTGGGACTGGCAAAGACTGCATTTTAGATGGTAAAGCTGGTGATCCCCCAGCACTTTTAGGAGCACCAGTTTTTATTTGCTTTGAAGCCATTTTCTAAATTTCAAATTGCACTTTTTCCACAGCCAAATCAACAAGTCCAATAAGTCCAATTAGTTGTAAATATTATACTTTGTAAAAAGTCAGTACTATATTCTTTAATCTTTAAATCTTAATTCTTCTGAAGTAAAGTCCATTAATTTTGAACGGGCTGCCAGCGCTAACAAGCACTTTCCTCTTAACTTTCACTTTTCCACACCCCTTCAAATTTATGGCGCCATCTTCCTTTCCCTTTTTCTTTTCTCCCTCTTAATGATCTCAGAAGGAAGTAGAGCTCAATCAGAGTTAAAGTTTAGTACTTGCGGTTATAATCACTCCTGCCTTTGCTCTGCCTGCTTTTGAATCGATGTTTTTTAAGAAATTGTTGTAGGGGTGGTTGCGGCGTCTTGTTCTGCTTAAAGCACAAGCGTCCCGGATCTGGAGCTCTGTCAGGCTTCTAGGGAGCTCTCACCCTTCGAACCCTAGAATTGTTCCTGTGGGTCTTGGGGAGCTCTACCTTCGCCCGGCTGCTCACCTTCCCCCCCTTTTCCTGAGGGGAAAGTATCCAAACCGCTAGACAGCTGATTTGCACTGTCCTAGCGGTTTTAACGTGATCTGGGGCTGGCGCTTCCAAAGGAACGTCTTCCAATGCCTGCGGTGCCACCGGAAGTCCAGTTTTCTCTTTTCTTGTTGATAAACAGCATGGGCCAAATATGGAGTTTTTGGAGCATCTATGTATTGTAATCTCCCAGCAAGAGAGGTCCGAAATCTGTTGGACCTCCTGCTTCTAGATAAAATAACTGATGCAGCAGAAATCTTCCGTTAGCATTACATGTTGCTGTCTTGAGAATTTGTTAAATTTCTTCACAGGCATGTGGTCTCTTACGTAGGGAAAGGAGATAAAGAATTAATATTCAGTATTTTCTCCATAATCAAGCCCTAAAGACTTCAAAACATGCTTTGTTTTGTAAGTCACTTAAAATCATGCTGCCTCAGTGTTTTTGACCAGGTCAATTTAGGGATTAGCTTAATTGTGTCATGACATCATGTTTAGTCTACGTTCTAAACAAATGCAAGAGTTGCGTGAAACATATCCAGTATTATAGAAATAATATGAATTGTTGACTCAGTTATAAAACAGGTAATTTTTAAAAGTAGAAAATATAGGATTTCTCATAATGAAGTATATTTTTTCTCTTACCCAGAAATGACTACAACAAAGGCACTTTGTTCTTGGTATATGAGATATTAAATATTAATGTATTCACAGTGAAAGACAGCGAATTCTTATGAGGCAGGCCACTTTATCTTTTTTGGAGAGAAATTTCCAAAGCAATTCTTACTCCTTTTACCTTACTTTTTCTTCAGCCATTTTCAGAGACCGGCTGTAAGAACACCTCTTCCTTTTCAGTGGCTCTCTTGGCAATTGTCTGGGCCTTTAATACCAGCGGAATTCTGCTCAGCTTTTTCTTCATCGTCTTCACAATTCGCTTCAGAAAAAATAGGTAAGGCCAAGTCAGTCCTATGTTTTTACTCTCTGGGCAAGATCTTCTGATTCTTTGTCATTCAAGAATTTCTCAAGAGAAGAATCTTGGTTTTGTTTACAGCAGTTCTATACATTTTAGACTTTCAGGTTCTGAAGTAAACATGACTGTGGATTCCTTATTGTCACTTGTGAGAGTGAAGTCAAACCTACCAAACACAATGAGAGAGCAATACATGGGCCTTGGAAGTTTTAAGGGCCAAATTTTCAATAAATGCTCACCTAATGAAAATTTAAAACTAAGGAAAGAACAGGTTTTTCATTTATTTACTTATATAGGCAGTTGTACTATTCTGCCTATTCTCCCTAGAGAAAATATTAACAATATGTATATTTCATTAATTCTTACATTTCTGAACTACATATATAGCAGAAAATAATTTCCAAGGTAGTGTCCCCCACAAAAAAATGGCTTGAAAGTTTCAGAATGAACTATTATATGAAATCATTGCAAGCAGAATGAGCCAATCATCCCACAGGCCAAATGCTGAGTAGTGGCAACAGGTGTTCAATGGTTTGACCTGTATCCTTACAGCCTGGGTGTTGAATGACAAAGTTGTCTCCTTACCGCTGCTGAAGAAAAAGAGATGCTGGTAGACTGCACAAAATTCACAGTTTTTGCATCGTTGCTGTAAAAGAATTCAGGCTTGAAGAAACAACTACTAAGTATGATGGTTAATTATCCTAAATTTCTTGACAACTTTAGAAACCTCTGACAATAGGATCCTTCTGCACCAGAATTAGAGATGGGGATTAGGGAATTCCATTCTTAGTGTAAGAAAATGTCATTTTTAAGATGATACTTCAGGAAATGTAATTAACTTGGAAGGAGGGAGCATTTCAGTTCTGGCTGATACTTTTTCAGTCAGGAAGAAAAGTCAGAGTAGTGAAATCCAGGTACAGTGTGTCAAGAAACAAACTCTTGTAGTACATATTGGAAGGAAAGTCTAATGCAGTTATTTCTTCCAATAACTCTTTTTCTCATGTTCTCTCTGTTATCCTTTATCTTTTACAGGATTGTGAAAATGTCTAGTCCAAACTTGAATGTTGTGAGTCTCCTGGGGAGTAGCTTGACTTACGGTAGTGTGTATCTCTTTGGAATTGAAAAACAGAATCCTTTGAGCAGACCATCCTTAGAGATGCTGATTCAAGTGGGTGAATGCACATTTTGAGAACAATCATGAGATTTATTATGTATTGATCTTAGTGATCTAGTTACACAGCAGATTACTGATATACAGAGGAATATGTGGAAATGAATAAGATTTTATTTTTCAATATTTTCCTTTCAGAAGCAACCTCTCCAAAGCATTTTAAACATTTTTTAAAGTTTCTAACATTTAGAAACTTTAGGTTCCTGTCAATAAGCATAATGCAAAAAGAAAAAAAAAAAGATTTTTTTTAAAAAAGGAAAAAAAGAGAAGAAAAAAGCCTTTCCAAAAACTAAGTAGATTTGGGTGTACTGAGTTAAGGTGAGAGACATTTGTAAAATATGCTTAATAGTAATCTGAGTAGTTTCTTACTTTTCTATCTGACAGCATATAATCACACCAACTGGGTAAAGAGCCACATTTGCGGGTATACAGAGAACCCTCCCCTCCCAGCCCCATTTTCATCAGGCCTGCCTAGTGTTTTCTCTATATTTGTACCGGAAGAGTACTAGTGAGGTTTTGTTATGCCTCTTCTGGCATAACAAAATTGGGAATAAACCCTTCCCAGTTTAGCTCCATTTAGTTTTCTGTATCTTCTGCTGCCATCTGGTGTTTATGTTGCAGCTCAAGTATGGTAATCCTAAATGTGGAAATTCTGTTATCTAGATCATAGTTGTCTCAAAGGTGCTTTTTCAAAAGGCAAATGGACTGTTTTTTTCCCTGAGGAGGAAGAAGTAGTTTCGCTTCTCATCCAAGAGAAATCAGTTCTGGTTGGATGGTGGGGATGATGGAAGGATTAGTTCTGACAAGATGGGTGGGGGTTGAAGAATCATATTTCTTTGCAGTCATCTGGTCATTAGCATTCTCCTTGAGAGCTCTTGAGCAGGGGTGGGTTACATTTACCTTTGTACCGGTTTGCAATGGGAGCGCTTGCGCACGGCGCTTCTGCACATGCACAGAAGCTTCTGCGCATCCGCAGAGTGTCTGTGATGACATCCTGGCGGATGGGTGGAGTCTCCCGCTGCCGTTACTACCAGTTCACAAGATCTGGACTGAACCGGTAGCAATCCACCACTGCTCTTGAGGCTACTAGGGTATCTGTGCCCTCAGGGTCATCTGTATCACAGTGCAAATGGGGTGGAATCTTTTTGGAACTGCTAAAAGGATAGCTTTGTAGGCAGGAGATGTCTTATCCTTCCCCCTCTGTTGAGATAGGGTTGCTCAGTGTTAACACAAATTACCTCTTTTACTCCTCTTTCAAACCAATGGTCCACTCTATCCACAATGTGGGTAGATATATGGCAATATATGACCATAACTGTTCTCACTTTTTTGGTGCAGACATTTGTGAGAAGGGCAGAAAGCCTTCCCCTCCACCCATTGAAGTCTGCAGATTCTATATAGCTTCAGGCTTTAAACAAAAAGGAGAATGTAAGATTCTCCCACTTGTGGGTTGGGGATGAGGTGAAGTAACGGACACAGCAGTAAAATGGTATGTTTATGCCATAGTCAGTAGGTGGTGCACAAATTAAATCTTCATATATATATATATATGAACAGTTCATTTTTAATGATCTTTTTGGAGATGGGGTTGGGCAAGAATCAAACATACCACTTATTTTTAATCCTTAATCTGTATATCTGTTCTCCAAATTTGCAATACAGCATTTGCATACTTCAAATTTGCATAAGTAAGGAGCAAAGTTCAGAGCTAGGTTGATCGATTCCCACTCTGTCTGGGGAAGCCTCATCTGATTTTAAAAAATTGTAACCCTTTGCTGAAGTTGCTGGTTTCTTGGGAGGGAGTTCAAATCCATAGTTGGATTTGTCCTAGCAAGTGATCAGAAGAAACAGGTTTATATTAGCACTGCCATTTCCTATGCCTGGTCATCTAAATCATTGGCTAGGTTCAGATAATTTACTAGGCCACAACCAAACAAATTAAGTTTTGGTGTTACATAAATATAGCCACTACAGTCTGCAATGATAATTTATAATTGATGTGAATCCAGTCATTCTGGTTTTGTTCTGTAAATAATGGGGGCCTAGTACTTTGGGTTAATGTAGTTCAGTAAATTCTTCATCCCAAATAAACTTTCAGGCAGTCAGATGATAGAGATATATGTGCCAGCTATGAATTATGATGCAGCTCCTCACCTCATATTTAAGTTCTGATGCAAATAGGTCACTCCCAGGCATCATGGTTCCTGTTTTATCCCTTGTCCCCATTCCCTTCCTCGTAGATACTTAAATGTACGTGTTTTTAAGACAAGTTTTTAAATGTGGCTTCCTCTGTAACAGATTACAGTATCTATTGTCTATCCAGTTGCGCTAACAGCTTGAGTTTTAGGAACAACTTGGAGCTTTAATTATGAATTTGCTGGGTCAGTTATCTTCTGTTTGTATACTCTTTTGTTTGTATACTCTTGCTCTTTTGAAAATGTGCGGTGTCTTCTAGAATAGGTTGCATATCACTCATCCAGGAATATTCCAAATCTCCCCTACCATGTAATTTTATATTTTACTGATGGATCTTTCCCATTCCAACAGGTGAGAATTTGTATATTATACATAAGTGGTTCCTTGGCTTTGGGCCCTATCCTGGGAAAGAGTTGGCGTTTATACAGAGTATTCACTCAACAGGTTCCAGACAAAAGAGTGGTAAGTCTTGCACACAGAAAGAGGAGCAAAGCTGGACTTTTTTGTGATAGTTCTTGTTGTTGCCATGCTGAAGTTTGTATGCAGGCTGGTTTTTTAAAAATTGCTCTTGCTTGAGCATACTTCTGAGCACAAAGTTGATCAGTATCTACTGCAACCCAACTATTATGGGGGAAAATGCACACAATTTTATTAATAAATTTGACTGTAATTCTACATGGTTTCTATTTAGACACATAGAAACCAGATATGATTAGACGTTGTGGTTTTATTATTCATTTTTTGCCTCATCCTTCCTCCCAATCACTGGTTCAAACAAGCCATTACTTTGCTCACCCTCATAAATTGGAAGGCTCTATTGTGTTCTTCAAAACTGGAGTAGTTGCAAAAAAGAAAAGGTGCCTGGTTGAAAGCCTAAAAGAAGCAAGAATAGTGCTTTGCCCAGCAGAATCGTTTCCTGCCATAATAAGAGTTCATACTACTATATGTTGACAAAGGAACAGATACATGGACACACAATATACTGAATAAGAATAAGGTTGTTAGCAATTTATTTTAATTTTCTTTGGAAAGGTGGGGAGAAAGTTTTGTTAGTCCAGGAGTTCGGGCATTTGTGAGAGCAAGATGCCTTGTGAAACATACCTATAGAACATTTCTATTGTCATCTTGAGGGAAAACTATTGGTTAGCACTGTGTTGAATCAGACTTTGAGGCATATTAGTGGTGAATTCCAACTTACCTCAGTGACAATATTTATAGTCTGCATCAAATGCCAGCATTTACCTAATTTATAGAAATAGATTCCTTTGCTCCCCACTCCCAAAACATTACTTCAATGTCTAAGTGGTATGGTCTCTTGTTAGGTTTCATCTGTTTTATCTCTTACAACTTTATGGTCTGATAAACCTTATTGGAATTAATTTCTACATTTATCTTTATTTATTATACCCCATTTTATTCATATACATGTGATTATCATCAACATTTCCAGCAAAAGTCATGACTGATTTGGTCCTTATTATAGAACTTTTACATAAAGTGGAAAAATGCAATTATAATTTGTAGTTTTGATTAGAAAAAATGGGATAATAGAAAACAGTGAGCTTTCTTTTGTGATCATAGAGTAAGAGATAATTTAGTAATTGTGCTTATATTTGTTGGAAAGGCAATCCAAAGTTTTATCTTCCTATTTCTTTTCGTTTTTCCTTTCTGCACTTCTGTGTTTTTCCCCACTGGTTTTTCTTTTTATTTGTTTGTGGTGGTTTTTATGTTCTATGTAATATTTTTAATAAAAATTATTTTAAAAAATATTTCCAGCAAAAGTCAACAAGAGTTGTTTCTTACAATCTAATTTTAGATTGATGTTTCATTTCTGTCTATTTTGGAAATATATTGTTTTGATCTTTAGTCTATATAATTGTGAGTCTGTCTAAGCAAATTTCCAATCTTTTCTTTAATTTGCTGTTCCTTTGCAAAGGCTTGCTTGACTTAACAAGTTTTATTACTATACTTTATATTTTCCCTTGGAAGAGAGTAGTTATGCTTGCATCAGTTTTTGGTATTGTTATTAATCCTATATTTTGTATGTGTTAATTATATTTTATCCCACTATGCTAGATCACTCTATATTTCTAACTTCTATAATTCTGTGCAGAAAGAGAGTGGCATCATCAGTGGCATCCCACCTTGAGTGGGACTGGATTTGGAAGGAGGGCTTAACAGAGGTGAACAATCTACATTGGTCCTTAAGCAGACTGAATTACTAAAGAAACAATCAGACTGATAGTTACCAAATCTAAAGAAAAATATCACATTTTTTGTAAAGAAATTATGAATACCTCATGAAATGGGCATATTGAATATTTGCATTGCAGATTATCAAAGATTTTCAGCTGCTGGTGATGTTATCATTATTAGTTCTGGCTGATATTATCCTGCTCTTAATATGGATCTCCTTGGACCCAGTCCAATGTCTCCAAAATCTTAATGCAGATGTGAAGGTAAGACAGAGAAAGATTAAAATTAGAGGACTGAATATCAAATAATAAATGTTAATCATCTTGTTTTGAATCATGATGGAAAATGTACACATTGTCTGTTACTATAAAAATGGAATATTTCTGCTCCCTATGCTTATGTGAGCATCTCTGAATTAATGCAAGTTATTCATGGATAATTTCCGAGTTAAAAGTTGACAAGGCAAACCAGAGATTATCTGCAAGACATGTACACATACACAGAGTTAAGAATATACCACATTTTATTTATTTTATGTATTAGCTAACATCAGGCTTGTATTCTGCTTAAAATCTTTAGTAACCTCTGATATTCAGTTTCTAAAATCATCACTTTTGTTATAATTTGCAATACTAAAATAGCCAAAATAAAACTGTTTCGCAGGAGGAGTTGTTAATTTTTACTATGAATTCCATAACTTTAGATTAAAAATATCCCAAATTTATTTGGACCCTTAATCCATTTATAACTTTTCTAGATCAAAAACATATGTAGGTTTTTGTTGTTTATTTTAAATTATTTTACGTTCGCAAGCTTAATTAATTTTTTTGGTTCAAGGTTGAAGATAAATTCATCTGATGAAGACTTTTCAAACTTGTCGTTCCAAAGGTCTCTGATAGCTTTAAGATAATCAATAGGCAATTTCCAAAAGTGATTAGAAAGTGAGGTTTGAACTTAAACTTGCATTTAAAAAGCTTCACTGTGATTGTCAGCAAGGTGACTGATCCCACTATCTCCTGGTGCTCAAACCTGTGGAAAACTTCATGAGGAACAGCTGCCTGGAGCATACGTGGGCAATCTTTATTGGATTGCAAAAACCTGTCTATTCACCTTCCTCGGTTTGCTATATCTCCATGGAAACCCCATTCACAGAATTATAAGTTCATCAGAATTCTCTTTTAAGTAGTATAAAAGGCACTGGGAAAACTTTTGAAACAGTACAGGAAAAAGGTAGGGCTACAGACTATAGGAGATGAGAATCTTTTGGATACTTGATCTTTTGGATCAAGTATCCCTATTTTGAAAATACCCTTCCCCAGAACAATTACAAAACCAGTTAACCATCAAATTCTACATGTGCCAGGAAGCAAACATATAAATTTGTCCCATCAAATGTTCAAGGAGAAAGGTCCAACTAGGCTGACTTTTAATGATGATCCCTGCATTCTTAAGTTTGGGATTGTGAAGAAATTCAATTGCTAGAAATGAATGTATAGAATAGTATATAGAATGTATAGTATATGTATAGTATATGTATAGTAAATTCTGCACATCTCCAGAATAAATTAATTATTAATTATGAAATATAGTTTCACTCAGTTGTAAACCAAGATTTGCAGAACCAAAGGATTAATTGGAGTCATGAGAAAAATAATTTGAATGTTAAGCTGGAATTTTAGAATCTGTGAAGCAGTTGTATAAGAAAATGCCCAGAAAACTTTCTGGATCTTAATATTTACATCGATTTTTCTGTCATTACTGAGTTCATGGAGAATATCTATGAGATCACTAAGAGTTAAACCTGACCTGGTGGTATGTAATCACTATTGCATAATCCTAGGGAATCCCCTCCAACTGCAAGAACAATTTGTGCTGTGCATTACTTGAAGCAAGCTCAAAAAAATTCAGTAGCAGCCATATGATCTTGCTTGATGAGGGACTAGTTACATTCTTGAATGTAGTGAGGAAGAACCCAAGGAATGCGCTTAGATATCTGTTTCTGTGCTAAGAATTGGTACATCACAAAATCTCTTTGTGAGGACTTCCGGTTTCCTCATCTTCGGCGGCGACGGTGCTCTTTTAGGCACCGCCAGCCCAGCCACTCGTAGAGCCGCTTCTCGATTGCGAAGCGGCTTGAAACCTTCAAAATCCTTAGGATTTATGAAGAAGAGGCAGCAGGGTACAGGTTGAGCCCCTGCAACCCCCCCAGGGAATTGTTTCTGGGGAGGAAACAGGGCGGCTCCCTTTCAACCTGCTGAGACTCCGGGCGGCGTGGGACGTCTCTGCTTCCGCAGAACAAGCCGGCTGCAGGAAACTTTTAAAGAGCGAGGAAATAACCCAAATAAACACTTGAAATCTACTTGAACCCTGAAATTTTGAACTGCAAGTATTAGCTCTTTGCTGATTTTTTATATTGAAGTGAAAGTTTCTGAATGAGTGAAAGTGACTGGAAAAAATATGGCGCTCAGCATTAGAGTAAATGTATCAGCGGGTGTGGATTGGTGAAGTCATCTTGCTTTGTTACAAAGTTAAAAAGTTGCTATAAAGTTGCTCCGGCTGTAACAGAAACAAGAAGAAAATCTCTCCCTTTTACTTGACTTTGCTGCATTATAGCTTTGCCTTGAATAAATCTGGGGGACCTTTATAGAAGGCTTTGTGGAGGTGGCAGAAGAAGCGGAACCTCCCTTTTTAGAAAAGCTAGCCTACGTGGCAGGATGGCTTCAAAGAAGCAGGAAGGCAAAACAGTGGGGGGATCCCCCACATGCAAACAGGACACGCAGTCACAAGCCCAGAAAAAAGATTTTGATATGGGAGATTTAAAAGAATTTATTTCAAATATCCTGGATGACAAATTTCAAAAAGCTCAACAGGAAATAGATGATAAAATAAATAAAATAGATGATAAAATTCAAAAGTCTCAACAGGAAATTATGCAGGAAATGCAGCAGAACCAAAAGAAGGTGACCAAAAAAATAACAGATGTGGCGTCTAGCCTGGCAGGATTTATTATGAAAGTTGAGTCAAAAGTGGATGAATTTAAATTAGAAGTTAATGCTAAGATGAAAAATAATGATCATAAATTTTTTGATGTTGATGACAAGATGCAGAGAGTTGAGAACGAGATTGTTATGATGCAATTCCGGGCAATGGAATTTGCTATACGGCTTCGAGGAATTAGAGAAGAGGAGAGACAAGATTTGAGACAGATCTGTGCTGAAGCCCTAGCTGTGATCTTAAAAATTAATCCTGATATGGTCTTTTGTAAAATAGACAAAATTTACAGAGTCAACTCTTGGGTGGCCAGACAAAGACAATTGCCTAGAGATGTGGTCATATATTTTACAGACAGAGCAATAAGAAATGATATCCTGCAAAAATCTTTTCTTACTTCTGTGCAAGTGAGCGGATCCAAGATTACAGTCTACAAGGAGCTTCCACCTAAGATGTTGAAATCCAGAAAAGATTTTGGCTTTCTTGTTAAAGAACTGCAGAATAATCAAATCCCATTTCGTTGGGACGCTCCAACTGGCATAATTTTGAGATATAAGGGAGAGAAACACCGTTTGAATACTGTGGAGAAGGCGGAGCAATTTTATACTCATATCTTTAAAGAAAGAACACCATCCCCACGTACATCTACAGTTTTGGAGACTAAAGAGAGTGATAAGAAGCAACTTCAAGAATCGCAACAACAATCTAAGCAGGAATCAGAGGAGTTGAAGGGCGCTAAAGGAGGTTTTCTGGATGAGCCTTTGCTGGAACCTTCTCCAATCTTGGAGCCGGCTTGGATGGCTGAAGTCAAGGACCAGTGTATAACCCGAGCAAAAGCCAAGCAACTTAAAGAAAAGTTACAGCAGGAAAGACAAGATGAAAAGGCTGGGGCCGTGGGGAATGCAGGACAGAAGATTTCGGATGAAATCCGAATGTTCTGCTCTTTGCTCCAGAAGGAGAATAATGATGATTAAATGTTTATCTTGGAATGTGAATGGGTTGAATGTAACACAAAAAAGGAAGAAAGTATTTGCATATTTAAAACAACATAATAATGATATAATTTGTTTACAAGAAACGCATATTACAGCTCAAGATCAAAACTATTTGAAAAATTCCAAACTAGGAACACATTTTATATCTTCAACTAACCAAAAAAAGAATGGTGTGGTTATTTATGTAAATAAAAAATTAACAGCCAAACTTATAGAAGCTGATCAAGATGGCAGGTTTGTAGCAATTGAATTACTTTCTGCTAATAATCAAATTCTTTTGATAGGAATTTATGCTCCTAACCAACAACAGGACTATTTTTATAAAATGCTGCATACGAAAATACTTCAATGGGATTACAGATCTATTTTAATTATGGGAGATTGGAATGGAGTAATTGATTCTAAATTAGACAAAAAGACTTTGGCGAAGTCAAGGATTAGATTACCACAGACTTTTTTTGATATGAAAGAAGATCTGGAATTAAAAGATATTTGGAGAATACATAACCCAAAAGAATTGGATTATACTTTCTTCTCTGACAGACATAGATCCTTTTCCAGGATTGACTTCATCTTGTTGTCTGATGATTTACTTGTCAGGACAAAAAGAACAAAGATTCTGCCAAGAATTTTGACTGATCATAGCCCAGTGTGGATAGAAATTGAGACACGCAAGACTGAGAGACGCTCTTGGAGATTAAATGAAAACTTGTTCAGATATGAAAAAAATATAATAGAACTTAAAAAGTATTTGAAAGAGTTTTTTGAAATGAATTTGAATAAAGGCACCCCAATGGAAATTGTGTGGGACGCAAGCAAAGCTTATATGAGAGGGGTGCTTATATATATGAACTCTAAACATAGGTTGATTCGACAAAAGAAAAGACTTGAATTGGAAGCAGAAATAAAGAACAAAGAACAGTTACTTATTAAAAACCCAATAGATGAAAGAATACTTGGTGTCATAAAACTTTTGAAAGACCAATTCCAAATGCTTATAGCGGAACAAGTTGCAACAAATTTACAATACGCGAAGCATAATACATTCTGCAACGCCAATAAACCGGGCAGGTGGTTGGCTTACACATTAAGGAAGAAACAGAGCATACGGACTATTGATAGTATTGATATTGGAGGGAAAGAAGTTTTTCAACAGAAATTAATAAAAGAAGTTTTTCTTGAATATTACACTAAACTATATGCCAGAGAGGAGGTGCAGAATGGACTTATAGAAAAATATTTAGACAACAAAAGAGTTACAAAAATCACTGAGCAACAAAAGGAAAGAATGAATTATCCTATAACAGAGGACGAGATAATAGCAGCAATAAAACAATTAAAAACAGCTAAAGCTCCTGGAACGGATGGTCTGACTGCAGTGTATTATAAAACTCTGCAGGCAGAAATGGTGGAACAACTTAGAGACTTATTTTGTAATATACAACAAGGGGGAAAAGTACCCCCATCATGGACTACAGCTTATATTTCTTTGATACCAAAAGAACAAGCAGGTCCCAAAAAACCAGAGAACTACAGACCAATATCGCTCTTGAATACGGATTATAAAATTTACGCAAAAGTATTAGCCAACAGATTGATGCCAGTAATTCAAAAGGTGATTCATGATGATCAAGCGGGATTTATTGAGGGTAGGCACATGAATGATAATGTAAGGCAAGTAATAGATTTATTGGAATATCTTGAGAAGAATAAACAGATCCCTGCAGTGCTGGTTTTTCTGGATGCAGAGAAGGCCTTTGATAAAGTGGACTGGAATTTTCTATTAAAGACTTTAAAAAGGATGGACTTTGGGGACCAATTTATTCAGGCGGTCTCAGCAATCTATCAAGAACAAAAGGCACAGATTATTATTAATGGAAGTTTGACAACAGAGTTTAAAATCGAAAAAGGAACAAGACAGGGATGTCCGTTGTCCCCATTGTTGTTTATTTTAACACTAGAAGTCTTGTTAAACACAATAAGGGACTCTAATACTTTGAAAGGTATAATGATAAGGCAAGAGGATTACAGAATAAAGGCATTTGCAGACGATCTGGTTGTTACCCTAACACAGCCAATGGAATCAATAATCCAGATGAAGGACATTATACAAGACTATGGTAAAGTTTCAGGTTTTAGATTGAACCAGAAAAAAACTAAGATGTTAGTTAAAAATATGACACAAGATCGTAAACTTGAGCTTGAAAGGAGGGCAGGTTTTGAGATTGTACCAAAGGTAAAATATCTAGGAGTTCAGGTTGCAGAATCAAATATGAAATTGTTTCAAAATAACTATGAGGTGTTGTGGCGAGAGGTGCAAAAAGATATGGAGACTTGGAAAAAACTGCAGCTGTCTCTACTTGGAAGAATAGCAGCAGTTAAGATGAACATTTTGCCAAGATTTCTTTTTTTGTTTCAAATGATTCCGGTGCTCAAAAATGATAAACAACTAAAAGTATGGCAAACTGGTGTGAATAAGTTTGTCTGGAACGAGAAAAAACCAAGAGTAAAAATGAAAATCATGCAAGACGTTCCAGAAAGGGGAGGTCTTAAACTTCCAAACCTACAGTTATATTATGATGCAGCAGCTTTGACTTTACTAAGTGACTGGTTTGGAGGAAAAAAGACTGGAATACTAAACGCAGAAAGTTTTGATTTGGAATTTGGATGGCACGCTTACTTATTTTATGACAGTAAAGTGGATAAAGTATTCAAAAGCCATATACTTAGAGATTCTTTGTTGAGAGTTTGGAAGAAGCACCGAAACAATTGGGATTATAAAATACCGCTATGGCTGGATCTTGGTCATACTTTGTGGAATACAAATATAATGTCACTCGGGGGGTTTTTATACAGAGGTTCTTTTTACAGATGCGGGCAGATGGCAGCTGAAGACATTACAGACATTGTTGGCTGAAGGGATTAATCTAACTTGGTTACAATATAATCAATTGCAATTGAGATGGAAAGAGGACCAAAAAACTGGTATTATGATGTATGAGGAAGAATTAGTTAGACACATAAAAGAGAAAGGCCCAATGCATATCAAAAGACTTTATAATGTTTTGTTAGAAAGGGATTCAGAAACTGAACTAGTTAAAGACTGCATGATTAAGTGGGCACAAAATTTTGAGGAACCAGTGATGTTGGAAACATGGGAAAAAATTTGGGTTCAGAATGTTAAATTTACACAGTCGCAGAATCTGAGGGAAAATTTTTATAAAATGTTTTACAGATGGCATCTAGACCCCAAAAAATTGTCGTGTATGTACCCTAATGTGCAGCCTAAATGTTGGAGATGTGATTGTTTAGACGCTACATATTATCATGTTTGGTGGACCTGTAAGAAAGTTAAGGCTTTTTGGATAAAAATTTGGTGGGTCATGCAGAATGTTTTGAAGAAAAAAATTCAATTTTCTCCACAACTGTTTTTATTGGGTATAGTTAAGGGTTTTACATCGGGTGAAACAAAATTGATATTGTATATGATAACAGCAGCAAGATTGTTGATAGGTAAATATTGGAAAAATGAAGCGCTGCCTACGATTGAGGAATGGACTTTGAAGATGGCCAGTTTTGCAGAGATGGCGAAGATTTCAGCATATCTAAAAGATTCCAAGACCGAGTGGCTGTGGCTGCCGGCGTCCCGGTATAGCCAGCTGACGCTATCGCTGGTTATTGGGGGCGAATCATTGGCCCCCACGGAAAGGGCCCGCAACTTGGGCGTCCTCCTGGACGCATGGCTGTCTTTAGAAGGGCATATGACGGCCATGGCCAGGGGGGCTTTTTATCAGGTTCGCCTGATACGCCAGTTGCGCCCCTTTCTGGATCGGGACTCCCTATGCACAGTCACTCAAGCACTCGTCACCTCTCGTCTGGACTATTGTAACACTCTCTACATGGGGCTCCCCTTGGGGTACACCCGGAGGCTCCAACTGGTGCAGAATGCGGCTGCGCGGGGGATTATGGGAGCGACTGGGCGCTCCCATGTGACTCCTCTCCTGCGCGAGCTGCATTGGCTTCCGGTGGACTTCCGGGTGCGTGATCACCTTTAAAGCGCTCCATGGCTTAGGGCCAGGGTACTTACGGGACCGCCTTCTGCCACCAATAGCCTCCCACCGGCCAGTTCGCTCCCACAGAGAGGGCCTCCTCAGGGTGCCGTCGGCTAGACAATGCCGGCTGGCGATCTCCAGGAGGAGAGCCTTCTCTGTGGTGGCACCTACCCTTTGGAACAGTCTACCCCCAGAGATACGAGTGATCTCCGACCTCCGGATTTTTCGTCGGGCCCTAAAAACTCATCTCTTTCAGTTAGCCAGTCTCTCTCGATTTTATGATTTTATGGTTGGTTTTAAATTTTGATATGGATTTTAAATTGATAAATTTTAAACTATGGGCCAAATTTAATTATTTTAAATCTATTTTTAATTGTACTTTATGTATAAATGTTTTTATTTTGGCTGTTCACCGCCCTGAGTCCGAAAGGAGAAGGGCGGTATAGAAATTCAAATAATAAATAAATAAATAAATATTACCTCATTTTACCTACCTTAGAAAGGATGGAAGACTGAGTCAACTCTGAGCCTGACAAGAATTGAACTCGCAGTAATTGCAGGCAGCTGGAAGCTAAATACTACCTTTAACAGTAGCATTAGTCTGCTGCGCCAGTCAGGCTCAATTTTTAATTATAAATGTCTAACTTTCCTCTCACAGATTGCTTTCTGGATGGGACAAACTGGAGAATTATCTGTCCCAATTTATTTGGGATTATCCTAACACTGGTTTTACATTGGTAAGCAATTTGAAAGCCAGATTTGGCACTAGTGAGAAGTTCACTATACAAGGTTCTATCTAGTACAATTTAATTTCATACAATGTTTTTAGTCTACTAACGTCTAAAATTAGATTGTTGCTGGATAGGGATCATTTGTCACTGTCTCTTCCCATGGGCCTTAGTCCTCTTTTGATTTCTTTGGAAATCAAAAGGCTTGGGACAGTGACATTGGGTCCAGCCATTCTTAGGCTTAGATGGCCTGAAGAGACTGCAAGGCAACTGCTTCTTGCCTTGGATAGGTCCCTTGAGCTCTATGGGCTCTTCAGGAGTATTAGCCAATATAATGTTCTGATATACAACCTCTGGAGTTCATTATGTTAATAATAACACATTTGCACCTTGTGAGCTTTTGTCTTAGGGAGAAACCCTAGACTAGAACTGCATGCAAGCTATGGTAGATCTGATGATAAGTTTCAAACGTTACAAATTCAGTAACTGTCCCATTCAGGAATCAGCTATTTGATCTTAAAAGGGGTTATAAAACTGAATAAAAAGAATCAATTTTTTTACACATGCTATGTACATACAACTAGGAATAACTTTTTCAAACTACAAAGGATAGAAATGCACCTTTTCTGGAAAATAATTTCAAGCATTTCAACCAACCTGATGGTTCAGCCAGAAACTAAGATTCTGCCTAAAGTGGAAAGAATTCTATAACATGCTATAAAAGTTCTCTCCTACTAGCCCTCTGCCTCAATATATGCTCAGTAGTTCAGTACTTAGTACACAACATGTAAATCTTTTATTCACAAAATAGCTTTAATATTTAGATTTCTTAGTATTGTATTGTCTGCATATATAGTGCTATGGTATTAATACATTTATTTTTATAGATTTTACTCATTTCTAAGATTTTAGAAATATTTATGCTTTTTCATTAGTATTTTGTAACATCTTACAGCAATTTTACAAAATGTTGATCAGTGGCTGAAATAAAGTTGTCTCAATTGATTTGATTGTTTATGATTTAAAAACGAGTGAATGAAAGAAAGAGATACATTTGTATCCAAAAGAATGAATGGAAGAACATGAAAGAGGATGGGAAAGCTGCTTGGAAAAGAGTGAAAAGAATGTTACAATCTGTTACAAAAGCCTGTAGTTTACATAGACATGTAAAAATGGAATCATTGTGAAATAGGGATTAGCTATTTTCAGATTAGACAGAACTGTTAGGTAAACATGAAGCAAGATGAATTCAATATTCAACAGGACAAGAATGACTAGGAGTCCATTGACTTGAAAGGGAAGCAGGAAAGGATTAGACAAATTTGGGCTGACTAATTACTATGCCAAAATTTATATGCTGCTTCCTTTTCTGATTCTAGGTAGTTTACAACATATGAAATAAAATAATATTATAAAAGCCACTCATAAAATCCAATATAAAACAACATTATTAAAACTGTAAATAAACATGCCTTCAAACAAGCCCAATTGTTCTCTTCAAGAAGACTGTTTTCATAACATTCTGAAACCTTATCAGAAAAATGCACTTAACATTGGTGCACAAGCTATTGAGGAGCTACTACTGACACTCTCCAAGTAACCCCCACCTCTGTTCCTTTCCAAGTTTTTAATTTCTTTCTTTTAACAATATCTTAAAATTAAATTCTATGATAGGAAAATGGAAATAAAGTGTTAGGATTTTCAACATTTTGCAAACTAAGACATTCTTAGCTATATATTTCAATCTTCGGCAGGTCACTGACAAAGGCTTGAGTTGCATATTGAGATATGGATACATCTGTAAATCTCTCTATTCTGAATTTTGGTTTATTCTTCTTCTGGGATTTAAGGTATGTTATTTTTTCCAGTATCTCATTGATAAGAGCTTAAGCTCATTGTCTGTTATGTCTAGATACTTTAAAGATTAAGTTTATTTAATTTAGGGACAGTGTTTTTGTACAAATATTCATACATTCATTATGTAAAGTTGAAAAAAATATTTTTTAAAACATCACATTTCTTAGCCACAACTCTGAAAAATGCATTCACCTGTTGCATGGAAGATAGCTAGATTGAACCCTGATTGATGATAATGTTGCTTCCTCAAGATGAGGAACATTTCTTATGTCTTCATTCCCTCTACTTCTATAAGGACATTGAATTCAACGCAACTTGTAGTAAATCCTAAAACTTTATAAAACAAACGTAAAATAATTGCTACCTTTTTCATTCAACTATAATGTATCTTATAAAAGGGCAGAGGGATAATAGGTCACCAAAGCCCCCCAAATTGTACCATGAAAATTTGGGGACAAAACTCTGTGTTTTGTTCACAAATATGGGCTTGGTATTCACTACCATCAACCAAAATCCAGGACCTCCAGCAGTCCGGCCAACTGGCCCTTGTAATAGGTTCAGCAGGTAACCAGCAGCCAAGTGAAGGTAGCCTTTCCCTTGGAATGACCCATCTTTTTCTGGTAAAATAGCATTTTAATGCAAAAGGATTAAGTTATGGGACCATAGTGTAATTTCCTTCCCAATCTGCCCTCTATCACCCAAATAACATACCAATGTTCCATCATCAAATTGGAGAGTTGCTTCACATCTCGTGGTTGTTGAAGGAGAGTATCTTATTATTTTTGCATTATGAATGCTGTTTTACCAGAAAAAAATGGGTCATTCCAATGAAAAGACTACCTTCAGTTGGCTGCTAGTTACCCACTGACCTATTCCAAGGGTCAGGTGGCCAGACTGCTGGAGGTCCTGGATTTTGGTTGATGCTAGTAAATGCCAAGTCCATATTAGTGAACAAATGGATCTAACATGTATTACTAAAACCTGGTGCTTGCTCACATTTGAGTTTATATCTGCTTTGAATGCCAAGATAGGGGAGGTTTGGTGGCATTCAGGAGTATTCAGCAGTATTCTAAAATAATCTGGAAATTCATGGCAATCGTAGACTTGAACTAGTTTATCTTAAACACATGTATTGGGCATTATTCCAGATCTGGCCTTTATTAGAGCATCTATTATGTGATTTGAAGATAGAGGATATTATGGAGAGTCCATTGCTGTATTCAAATCATTCACTGGTTTGTCTGAGGCAAATAGTTGCCTGGAATCTATGCTAGTTGGAAGGTTCTATTAAATCCCCAGACCCTTTAGGGTCATGATAGGCATTTGGAGAGTTTTTCTGCTAATTGCAGTCAGTTCTGTCAAACACGTAGTTAATCCTTGTGACTGCAAGATGAAAACGCTCCTGGGTGGCTTCGCTCCTTCCACAACTCTGGAGAGGATTCTTGGGTCAATAAGGAACACTTGGAAATAAAAGGGATGAAGAGATTAGAGCATTGATGGAGAAAGACTAGAAGTGAACTTGACCAAACTGCGTATAAGTGCCTATCTGGAGGTGATTAAGGCAGAGACACATCCTTATAGCAACTTTCTTTTTTTGGGACTGAGAGTTAGAAGATCTGCACACAGGCTCTTATGAAAATTTGGTCAATATTTTGCCACAATGTGGCTCAAATTTACATAAGTCTTGGCTCTGTATGGGCAGTTTGTATGAACCAGACAGAAGTAGAATCTTGCAAAGTGATCTGGAAGTCATTCCATGTGGCAGACTTCAGTGAAGAGGATAGGGTGCTAGGAAGCATCATCTCCATCACAGGTGAGTTGGATGCCTATCCCTCCTAATATTATCCAGGGATGAATACTAGATTATGGCTATTGTTCCATCATAGCGTCTTGATTTTGCATCAAGTGAGCAGTAAGGATATTTTATGAAATTTTTATCAATGTATGATTACATTAACAGAATGGAAGTTTAGACTTAACTCATGTTTGAACCTACTAAAAAAACTTTTCCTTTGTTATTTTTCAGGGAATCCTACTGATGTATGGAATTTATCTTGCAGGTCTAACAGATAATCTGAGTTGCCCACCAGTTAATCAGTCCCTGACACTCATAAATGCAGTAGCCATTATTTTCCTCTTTATTGGAATTATGCTGGTGGTCAATAGTTTTTTCTACTTGTGGCACAATCTGGTGTATGGATTAACTTCAGGAGGAATCTTTGTCTGTATGTTTTCAATAAATTGTTTGATCTTTATCCCACAGGTAAGAAAGCAGATGAGCAGTATTGCAAATTACCTTTCCCCAGAGTCTTGCATATAAATGGAATTCCTAACATAAAGTGAAAATTAATTAAAAATTGCTAATCTCATTGATAACTATAATTTACTTGGCAAGAAAATGCAATTGTATATCCTCAACTCATAATAAATGTATTCTGCTTCCTGTAAGCTCATGACAGGACGCTCATCATACTGGGACTTGCAAAAACACTTTTCTTAGCTTTGCTGTGTAGTGATTCAAGGATTTATATAGTTGGGTGCCATACCACATAGCCTACTTCAGCACTATATAGATAGTTGTAGAATGACAAGAGGAATAATAAAAAACCCTCATATTATACACTTTTTAAATTTTAATGTTAGAATTTCATTAAAATGTATTTAAAAATTGAAATTGGTAGCCTTGGTAATACAGGGGTTTAAGGCACCCTGTTATTAAACTGGTTATTAAGACCAGCTACCTGCAATTACTGCATGGTTCGAATCTCGCCAAGGCTCAAGGTTGACTCAGCCTTCCATCCTTTCTAAGGTAGGTGAAATGAGGACCCAGTTTGTGGGGGCAATAAGCTGACTTTGTATAAATATACAAAAGGATGAAGGCTATTGCTCAGCACATTGTAAGCCGCCCTGAGTCTTTGGAGAAGGGCGGCATATAAATCAAATTTAATATATATATATATATATATATATATATATATATATATATATATATATATATATATGTAGGTCTTTGGTTATTCGGGTCTTCTCCCACGTAAAATTGGAAGTGTCTTGGCGACGTTTCGACGAAGTCTCATTCGTCATCTTCAGGCTGGTGTTCTCGGCTTCGTGCTTCCAGGAGCAATGTGAGATCGTAGCTGTCTCTTCCTTTTAACTGCTAGTGGGGGTGTGAGCTGATTGGGTGGGAACTTGGCTGTGTTCTGATTGGGTGGAGGTGTGTTCTGATTGGTTAGGGGCTCGGCTGTGCTCTGATTGGATGGGGGGTTGGTTGTGCTCTGATTGGCTGGGGGTGTGTTCTGTTTGGGTGGGGGCTTGGTTGTGCTCAGCTTAGTCTGAGTTGCAGGGGGATTTGAGCTGGTGAGCTGCGTTGTTGTTGTTTGGCTTCGTGTTTGTGGCCGTGCGAGCTCTTCATGGTGGGTGTCAGTCTGCTTCATGTATGGATTGGAGAGGTTTAAAGTGGCTAATGATGCAGCTGCAGTCTGGCTTCTGGTCCTTGGTCGTGGCTCATTATCAGTGTGGGTTTGAGTCTGCTTTCTGCGTGGATGTGTGGTGGTGACATCCTGTGTGGCTCTCGTGAGTGTGGGTCTGGTGTCATTCGTCGTGTTAGGGACCCGTTTGTCAATAAGGGCGGGTTTCCAAATGGCTGGCAGGCGGGAGGTATCGTCTCGTTTGTTCATGCTGTGTGGGCGTTTTTCTATCTCGATGGCTTCTCTGATTATTCTGTTGTTAAAGTGTTCAGTTTTGGCGATAGTTCTGGTCTTTTTAAAGTCAATATCATGTCCTGTGGCTTTAAGGTGTTGGACCAGGGAAGAAGTGGGTTCTTCTTTTCTGACTGAGTTCTTGTGTTCTTCTATGCGTGCACTTATTCGTCTGTTGGTTTGTCCGATGTATGTGGTGGGGCAGGCGGTGCATGGGATTTCATATACTCCTTGATTTTCTAACTCTATTTTGTCTTTGGGGTTCCTTAGGATGGTGGATATTTTTCGGTTTGTGCAGAATGCTGTCTTGATGTTATGTTTGTGGAGGATTTTGCTTATTCTGTCTGTGGTGCCTTTTATGTATGGGAGGAGGGCTTTGCCGTTTTCTTGTTCTGTGTCTTGGATTTTAGTGGGGGTTTCTTTTTGGATTAGGTTGGTGATCTTATTTCTTTGGAATCCATTGGATGTTAGTACGTTAGTGAGGGTGTGTAGTTCGGTTTTTAGGTGTTGTTCGTCAGCTAAGCGTTTTGTTCTGGAAATGAGTGTCTTGGCTACAGAGTTGATCTGGGCAGGGTGGTGGTGTGAGAGTGCGTGCAGATAGCGGTTTGTGTGTGTTTTCTTCTGGTAGATAGTCTGTCCTAGGGAGCCATTGGATTTTCTGTAGACTAAGACATCCAGGAAGGGAAGTTGGTTGTTCGCTTCTGTTTCCATGGTGAACTGTATTTTGGGGTGTAGGCTGTTGAGGTGTGTGAGGAAGTTGTCCAGTTTTTCTTTCCCATGTGGCCAGATTATGAAGGTGTCGTCCACATATCTGAGCCAGAGTTTGGGTTTATGATCAGATTTTTCTAGAGCTTGGGTTTCAAAATATTCCATATAGAGGTTGGCAATGACAGGTGAGAGGGGTGATCCCATGGGTGCTCCTTCTGTTTGTTTGTATTTCTGTCCATTATAGATGAAGTATGTGTTGGATAGGCAGTGGTTGGTCAGATCTAAGATGTGCTTGGGGGGGTTATATTTGTTTTGGATAACTGTCAAGGCTTTTTTGATTGGTACTTGGGTGAAGAGGGATATGACATCAAAGCTCACGAGTAGGTCACTGGGCTGTAAGTTTTGTTGCTTTATGATGTCTATGAACTGGAATGAGTTTTTTACGTATGAGGTGATGGATTCTGCATAGGGCTGTGGTTGTTTGGCGAGAAATTTGGCTAGGTTTTGTAGAGGTGAGCCTATGGAGCTGACTATGGGTCTAAGTGGGGTTCCTTCTTTGTGTATCTTGGGGAGACCATAAAGCTTAGGGCATCTGGATGATTTCTCTCTGGGTATGATTCTTTGCTGAATCTCTTCGCTGATGGGGGAGGCTTTTATTTTGGATCTGGTGGTTTTTTCCAGGTAGGTGGTGGGGTCTGTGTTTAGGGGTTTGTATATGGAGTCTTGGAGTAGGTTGTTTAATTTGGTTTGGTAGTCAGATGTGTTCATAACCACCGTGGCATTGCCCTTGTCTGCTGGTAGGATTATTATGCTGGTGTCTTCTTTCAGGTTAAGTAGTGCTGTCTGTTCCTCTTTGGGTAAGTTACTTTTGGGTGGCTTGCTGGTGCAGAGGATGTTGGTGATTTCGAGTCTGATTCTGCTTGCATCGTCGGGGTTGATTTTGGTCAGGCTGGTTTCAACTCCGCATATAATGGTTTCAGTGGGGATGCTTTTGGGAGCGACTGCAAAGTTGAATCCTTTGGAAAGGACATTGGTTTCGGCTTTGGTGAGGATCCTATCTGAGATGTTATGCACTGTTTGTTTCATGTGTGGCTGTGAGGGTGGAGGGGATTGTTTCTGGCGTTCTTGTAGTCTTCGGAATTTGTTGGTGTGTGTGTCTGTCTTGAGGGTGGTCTGTGTTTCGGCTCTCCAGACGGCAAGTTGTTTGGATTTGTCCCAAAGTGCGGGGAGGTTCTTGTTGCTGAGTTTGAGGTGAAGTGTGAGGAGATCCTTGTTGATTCGGTCTAGGAAGAATCTTTTTCTGTGGAGTTCATTTCTGATTAGGGCTAGTTCTGTTCTTTTCAGAATGCGTTTGGTGGCTGCAGAGTTGGAGTGGAATTTCAGTTGGAAGCCTGTGGGGATTAAATTTTGATCTCGGCAGTTGCGTAGGAATGCAAGGACACATAAAATGGAAGCTCTTTGGACTTCGAGTTTTTCATAGGTCCTGGTCAGATGGTGGATATCCTCCCCGTAGAGGTGCGATATTTGTTTTCTCAGGTTTTCGCGGGTGTTTGTATGTAGGTCTTTGGTTATTCGGGTCTTCTCCCACGTAAAATTGGAAGTGTCTTGGCGACGTTTCGACGAAGTCTCATTCGTCATCTTCAGGCTGGTGTTCTCGGCTTCGTGCTTCCAGGAGCAATGTGAGATCGTAGCTGTCTCTTCCTTTTAACTGCTAGTGGGGGTGTGAGCTGATTGGGTGGGAACTTGGCTGTGTTCTGATTGGGTGGAGGTGTGTTCTGATTGGTTAGGGGCTCGGCTGTGCTCTGATTGGATGGGGGGTTGGTTGTGCTCTGATTGGCTGGGGGTGTGTTCTGTTTGGGTGGGGGCTTGGTTGTGCTCAGCTTAGTCTGAGTTGCAGGGGGATTTGAGCTGGTGAGCTGCGTTGTTGTTGTTTGGCTTCGTGTTTGTGGCCGTGCGAGCTCTTCATGGTGGGTGTCAGTCTGCTTCATGTATGGATTGGAGAGGTTTAAAGTGGCTAATGATGCAGCTGCAGTCTGGCTTCTGGTCCTTGGTCGTGGCTCATTATCAGTGTGGGTTTGAGTCTGCTTTCTGCGTGGATGTGTGGTGGTGACATCCTGTGTGGCTCTCGTGAGTGTGGGTCTGGTGTCATTCGTCGTGTTAGGGACCCGTTTGTCAATAAGGGCGGGTTTCCAAATGGCTGGTAGGCGGGAGGTATCGTCTCGTTTGTTCATGCTGTGTGGGCGTTTTTCTATCTCGATGGCTTCTCTGATTATTCTGTTGTTAAAGTGTTCAGTTTTGGCGATAGTTCTGGTCTTTTTAAAGTCAATATCATGTCCTGTGGCTTTAAGGTGTTGGACCAGGGAAGAAGTGGGTTCTTCTTTTCTGACTGAGTTCTTGTGTTCTTCTATGCGTGCACTTATTCGTCTGTTGGTTTGTCCGATGTATGTGGTGGGGCAGGCGATGCATGGGATTTCATATACTCCTTGATTTTCTAACTCTATTTTGTCTTTGGGGTTCCTTAGGATGGTGGATATTTTTCGGTTTGTGCAGAATGCTGTCTTGATGTTATGTTTGTGGAGGATTTTGCAGGATTTTGAGAAATCATCCAGATGCCCTAAGCTTTATGGTCTCCCCAAGATACACAAAGAAGGAACCCCACTTAGACCCATAGTCAGCTCCATAGGCTCACCTCTACAAAACCTAGCCAAATTTCTCGCCAAACAACTACAGCCATATGCAGAATCCATCACCTCATACGTAAAAAACTCATTCCAGTTCATAGACATCATAAAGCAACAAAACTTACAGCCCAGTGACCTACTCGTGAGCTTTGATGTCATATCCCTCTTCACCCAAGTACCAATCAAAGAAGCCTTGACAGTTATCCAAAACAAATATAACCCCCCCAAGCACATCTTAGATCTGACCAACCACTGCCTATCCAACACATACTTCATCTATAATGGACAGAAATACAAACAAACAGAAGGAGCACCCATGGGATCACCCCTCTCACCTGTCATTGCCAACCTCTATATGGAATATTTTGAAACCCAAGCTCTAGAAAAATCTGATCATAAACCCAAACTCTGGCTCAGATATGTGGACGACACCTTCATAATCTGGCCACATGGGAAAGAAAAACTGGACAACTTCCTCACACACCTCAACAGCCTACACCCCAAAATACAGTTCACCATGGAAACAGAAGCGAACAACCAACTTCCCTTCCTGGATGTCTTAGTCTACAGAAAATCCAATGGCTCCCTAGGACACACTATCTACCAGAAGAAAACACACACAAACCGCTATCTGCACGCACTCTCACACCACCACCCTGCCCAGATCAACTCTGTAGCCAAGACACTCATTTCCAGAACAAAACGCTTAGCTGACGAACAACACCTAAAAACCGAACTACACACCCTCACTAACGTACTAACATCCAATGGATTCCAAAGAAATAAGATCACCAACCTAATCCAAAAAGAAACCCCCACTAAAATCCAAGACACAGAACAAGAAAACGGCAAAGCCCTCCTCCCATACATAAAAGGCACCACAGACAGAATAAGCAAAATCCTCCACAAACATAACATCAAGACAGCATTCTGCACAAACCGAAAAATATCCACCATCCTAAGGAACCCCAAAGACAAAATAGAGTTAGAAAATCAAGGAGTATATGAAATCCCATGCACCGCCTGCCCCACCACATACATCGGACAAACCAACAGACGAATAAGTGCACGCGTAGAAGAACACAAGAACTCAGTCAGAAAAGAAGAACCCACTTCTTTCCTGGTCCAACACCTTAAAGCCACAGGACATGATATTGACTTTAAAAAGACCAGAACTATCGCCAAAACTGAACACTTTAACAACAGAATAATCAGAGAAGCCATCGAGATAGAAAAACGCCCACACAGCATGAACAAACGAGACGATACCTCCCGCCTGCCAGCCATTTGGAAACCCGCCCTTATTGACAAACGGGTCCCTAACATGACGAATGACACCAGACCCACACTCACGAGAGCCACACAGGATGTCACCACCACACATCCACGCAGAAAGCAGACTCAAACCCACACTGATAATGAGCCACGACCAAGGACCAGAAGCCAGACTGCAGCTGCATCATTAGCCACTTTAAACCTCTCCAATCCATACATGAAGCAGACTGACACCCACCATGAAGAGCTCGCACGGCCACAAACACGAAGCCAAACAACAACAACGCAGCTCACCAGCTCAAATCCCCCTGCAACTCAGACTAAGCTGAGCACAACCAAGCCCCCACCCAAACAGAACACACCCCCAGCCAATCAGAGCACAACCAACCCCCCATCCAATCAGAGCACAGCCGAGCCCCTAACCAATCAGAACACACCTCCACCCAATCAGAACACAGCCAAGTTCCCACCCAATCAGCTCACACCCCCACTAGCAGTTAAAAGGAAGAGACAGCTACGATCTCACATTGCTCCTGGAAGCACGAAGCCGAGAACACCAGCCTGAAGATGACGAATGAGACTTCGTCGAAACGTCGCCAAGACACTTCCAATTTTACGTGGGAGAAGACCCGAATAACCAAAGACCTACATACAAACACCCGCGAAAACCTGAGAAAACAAATATCGCACCTCTACGGGGAGGATATCCACCATCTGACCAGGACCTATGAAAAACTCGAAGTCCAAAGAGCTTCCATTTTATGTGTCCTTGCATTCCTACGCAACTGCCGAGATCAAAATTTAATCCCCACAGGCTTCCAACTGAAATTCCACTCCAACTCTGCAGCCACCAAACGCATTCTGAAAAGAACAGAACTAGCCCTAATCAGAAATGAACTCCACAGAAAAAGATTCTTCCTAGACCGAATCAACAAGGATCTCCTCACACTTCACCTCAAACTCAGCAACAAGAACCTCCCCGCACTTTGGGACAAATCCAAACAACTTGCCGTCTGGAGAGCCGAAACACAGACCACCCTCAAGACAGACACACACACCAACAAATTCCGAAGACTACAAGAACGCCAGAAACAATCCCCTCCACCCTCACAGCCACACATGAAACAAACAGTGCATAACATCTCAGATAGGATCCTCACCAAAGCCGAAACCAATGTCCTTTCCAAAGGATTCAACTTTGCAGTCGCTCCCAAAAGCATCCCCACTGAAACCATTATATGCGGAGTTGAAACCAGCCTGACCAAAATCAACCCCGACGATGCAAACAGAATCAGACTCGAAATCACCAACATCCTCTGCACCAGCAAGCCACCCAAAAGTAACTTACCCAAAGAGGAACAGACAGCACTACTTAACCTGAAAGAAGACACCAGCATAATAATCCTACCAGCAGACAAGGGCAATGCCACGGTGGTTATGAACACATCTGACTACCAAACCAAATTAAACAACCTACTCCAAGACTCCATATACAAACCCCTAAACACAGACCCCACCACCTACCTGGAAAAAACCACCAGATCCAAAATAAAAGCCTCCCCCATCAGCGAAGAGATTCAGCAAAGAATCATACCCAGAGAGAAATCATCCAGATGCCCTAAGCTTTATGGTCTCCCCAAGATACACAAAGAAGGAACCCCACTTAGACCCACAGTCAGCTCCATAGGCTCACCTCTACAAAACCTAGCCAAATTTCTCGCCAAACAACTACAGCCCTATGCAGAATCCATCACCTCATACGTAAAAAACTCATTCCAGTTCATAGACATCATAAAGCAATAAAACTTACAGCCCAGTGACCTACTCGTGAGCTTTGATGTCATATCCCTCTTCACCCAAGTACCAATCAAAGAAGCCTTGACAGTTATCCAAAACAAATATAACCCCCCCAAGCACATCTTAGATCTGACCAACCACTGCCTATCCAACACATACTTCATCTATAATGGACAGAAATACAAACAAACGGAAGGAGCACCCATGGGATCACCCCTCTCACCTGTCATTGCCAACCTCTATATGGAATATTTTGAAACCCAAGCTCTAGAAAAATCTGATCATAAACCCAAACTCTGGCTCAGATATGTGGACGACACCTTCATAATCTGGCCACATGGGAAAGAAAAACTGGACAACTTCCTCACACACCTCAACAGCCTACACCCCAAAATACAGTTCACCATGGAAACAGAAGCGAACAACCAACTTCCCTTCCTGGATGTCTTAGTCTACAGAAAATCCAATGGCTCCCTAGGACACACTATCTACCAGAAGAAAACACACACAAACCGCTATCTGCACGCACTCTCACACCACCACCCTGCCCAGATCAACTCTGTAGCCAAGACACTCATTTCCAGAACAAAACGCTTAGCTGACGAACAACACCTAAAAACCGAACTACACACCCTCACTAACGTACTAACATCCAATGGATTCCAAAGAAATAAGATCACCAACCTAATCCAAAAAGAAACCCCCACTAAAATCCAAGACACAGAACAAGAAAACGGCAAAGCCCTCCTCCCATACATAAAAGGCACCACAGACAGAATAAGCAAAATCCTCCACAAACATAACATCAAGACAGCATTCTGCACAAACCGAAAAATATCCACCATCCTAAGGAACCCCAAAGACAAAATAGAGTTAGAAAATCAAGGAGTATATGAAATCCCATGCACCGCCTGCCCCACCACATACATCGGACAAACCAACAGACGAATAAGTGCACGCATAGAAGAACACAAGAACTCAGTCAGAAAAGAAGAACCCACTTCTTCCCTGGTCCAACACCTTAAAGCCACAGGACATGATATTGACTTTAAAAAGACCAGAACTATCGCCAAAACTGAACACTTTAACAACAGAATAATCAGAGAAGCCATCGAGATAGAAAAACGCCCACACAGCATGAACAAACGAGACGATACCTCCCGCCTACCAGCCATTTGGAAACCCGCCCTTATTGACAAACGGGTCCCTAACACGACGAATGACACCAGACCCACACTCACGAGAGCCACACAGGATGTCACCACCACACATCCACGCAGAAAGCAGACTCAAACCCACACTGATAATGAGCCACGACCAAGGACCAGAAGCCAGACTGCAGCTGCATCATTAGCCACTTTAAACCTCTCCAATCCATACATGAAGCAGACTGACACCCACCATGAAGAGCTCGCACGGCCACAAACACGAAGCCAAACAACAACAACGCAGCTCACCAGCTCAAATCCCCCTGCAACTCAGACTAAGCTGAGCACAACCAAGCCCCCACCCAAACAGAACACACCCCCAGCCAATCAGAGCACAACCAACCCCCCATCCAATCAGAGCACAGCCGAGCCCCTAACCAATCAGAACACACCTCCACCCAATCAGAACACAGCCAAGTTCCCACCCAATCAGCTCACACCCCCACTAGCAGTTAAAAGGAAGAGACAGCTACGATCTCACATTGCTCCTGGAAGCACGAAGCCGAGAACACCAGCCTGAAGATGACGAATGAGACTTCGTCGAAACGTCGCCAAGACACTTCCAATTTTACGTGGGAGAAGACCCGAATAACCAAAGACCTACATACAAACACCCGCGAAAACCTGAGAAAACAAATATCGCACCTCTACGGGGAGGATATCCACCATCTGACCAGGACCTATGAAAAACTCGAAGTCCAAAGAGTTTCCATTTTATGTGACCTTGCATTCCTACGCAACTGCCGAGATCAAAATTTAATCCCCACAGGCTTCCAACTGAAATTCCACTCCAACTCTGCAGCCACCAAACGCATTCTGAAAAGAACAGAACTAGCCCTAATCAGAAATGAACTCCACAGAAAAAGATTCTTCCTAGACCGAATCAACAAGGATCTCCTCACACTTCACCTCAAACTCAGCAACAAGAACCTCCCCGCACTTTGGGACAAATCCAAACAACTTGCCGTCTGGAGAGCCGAAACACAGACCACCCTCAAGACAGACACACACACCAACAAATTCCGAAGACTACAAGAACGCCAGAAACAATCCCCTCCACCCTCACAGCCACACATGAAACAAACAGTGCATAACATCTCAGATAGGATCCTCACCAAAGCCGAAACCAATGTCCTTTCCAAAGGATTCAACTTTGCAGTCGCTCCCAAAAGCATCCCCACTGAAACCATTATATGCGGAGTTGAAACCAGCCTGACCAAAATCAACCCCGACGATGCAAACAGAATCAGACTCGAAATCACCAACATCCTCTGCACCAGCAAGCCACCCAAAAGTAACTTACCCAAAGAGGAACAGACAGCACTACTTAACCTGAAAGAAGACACCAGCATAATAATCCTACCAGCAGACAAGGGCAATGCCACGGTGGTTATGAACACATCTGACTACCAAACCAAATTAAACAACCTACTCCAAGACTCCATATACAAACCCCTAAACACAGACCCCACCACCTACCTGGAAAAAACCACCAGATCCAAAATAAAAGCCTCCCCCATCAGCGAAGAGATTCAGCAAAGAATCATACCCAGAGAGAAATCATCCAGATGCCCTAAGCTTTATGGTCTCCCCAAGATACACAAAGAAGGAACCCCACTTAGACCCATAGTCAGCTCCATAGGCTCACCTCTACAAAACCTAGCCAAATTTCTCGCCAAACAACTACAGCCCTATGCAGAATCCATCACCTCATACGTAAAAAACTCATTCCAGTTCATAGACATCATAAAGCAACAAAACTTACAGCCCAGTGACCTACTCGTGAGCTTTGATGTCATATCCCTCTTCACCCAAGTACCAATCAAAGAAGCCTTGACAGTTATCCAAAACAAATATAACCCCCCCAAGCACATCTTAGATCTGACCAACCACTGCCTATCCAACACATACTTCATCTATAATGGACAGAAATACAAACAAACAGAAGGAGCACCCATGGGATCACCCCTCTCACCTGTCATTGCCAACCTCTATATGGAATATTTTGAAACCCAAGCTCTAGAAAAATCTGATCATAAACCCAAACTCTGGCTCAGATATGTGGACGACACCTTCATAATCTGGCCACATGGGAAAGAAAAACTGGACAACTTCCTCACACACCTCAACAGCCTACACCCCAAAATACAGTTCACCATGGAAACAGAAGCGAACAACCAACTTCCCTTCCTGGATGTCTTAGTCTACAGAAAATCCAATGGCTCCCTAGGACAGACTATCTACCAGAAGAAAACACACACAAACCGCTATCTGCACGCACTCTCACACCACCACCCTGCCCAGATCAACTCTGTAGCCAAGACACTCATTTCCAGAACAAAACGCTTAGCTGACGAACAACACCTAAAAACCGAACTACACACCCTCACTAACGTACTAACATCCAATGGATTCCAAAGAAATAAGATCACCAACCTAATCCAAAAAGAAACCCCCACTAAAATCCAAGACACAGAACAAGAAAACGGCAAAGCCCTCCTCCCATACATAAAAGGCACCACAGACAGAATAAGCAAAATCCTCCACAAACATAACATCAAGACAGCATTCTGCACAAACCGAAAAATATCCACCATCCTAAGGAACCCCAAAGACAAAATAGAGTTAGAAAATCAAGGAGTATATGAAATCCCATGCACCGCCTGCCCCACCACATACATCGGACAAACCAACAGACGAATAAGTGCACGCATAGAAGAACACAAGAACTCAGTCAGAAAAGAAGAACCCACTTCTTCCCTGGTCCAACACCTTAAAGCCACAGGACATGATATTGACTTTAAAAAGACCAGAACTATCGCCAAAACTGAACACTTTAACAACAGAATAATCAGAGAAGCCATCGAGATAGAAAAACGCCCACACAGCATGAACAAACGAGACGATACCTCCCGCCTACCAGCCATTTGGAAACCCGCCCTTATTGACAAACGGGTCCCTAACACGACGAATGACACCAGACCCACACTCACGAGAGCCACACAGGATGTCACCACCACACATCCACGCAGAAAGCAGACTCAAACCCACACTGATAATGAGCCACGACCAAGGACCAGAAGCCAGACTGCAGCTGCATCATTAGCCACTTTAAACCTCTCCAATCCATACATGAAGCAGACTGACACCCACCATGAAGAGCTCGCACGGCCACAAACACGAAGCCAAACAACAACAACGCAGCTCACCAGCTCAAATCCCCCTGCAACTCAGACTAAGCTGAGCACAACCAAGCCCCCACCCAAACAGAACACACCCCCAGCCAATCAGAGCACAACCAACCCCCCATCCAATCAGAGCACAGCCGAGCCCCTAACCAATCAGAACACACCTCCACCCAATCAGAACACAGCCAAGTTCCCACCCAATCAGCTCACACCCCCACTAGCAGTTAAAAGGAAGAGACAGCTACGATCTCACATTGCTCCTGGAAGCACGAAGCCGAGAACACCAGCCTGAAGATGACGAATGAGACTTCGTCGAAATGTCGCCAAGACACTTCCAATTTTACGTGGGAGAAGACCCGAATAACCAAAGACCTACATACAAACACCCGCGAAAACCTGAGAAAACAAATATCGCACCTCTACGGGGAGGATATCCACCATCTGACCAGGACCTATGAAAAACTCGAAGTCCAAAGAGTTTCCATTTTATGTGACCTTGCATTCCTACGCAACTGCCGAGATCAAAATTTAATCCCCACAGGCTTCCAACTGAAATTCCACTCCAACTCTGCAGCCACCAAACGCATTCTGAAAAGAACAGAACTAGCCCTAATCAGAAATGAACTCCACAGAAAAAGATTCTTCCTAGACCGAATCAACAAGGATCTCCTCACACTTCACCTCAAACTCAGCAACAAGAACCTCCCCGCACTTTGGGACAAATCCAAACAACTTGCCGTCTGGAGAGCCGAAACACAGACCACCCTCAAGACAGACACACACACCAACAAATTCCGAAGACTACAAGAACGCCAGAAACAATCCCCTCCACCCTCACAGCCACACATGAAACAAACAGTGCATAACATCTCAGATAGGATCCTCACCAAAGCCGAAACCAATGTCCTTTCCAAAGGATTCAACTTTGCAGTCGCTCCCAAAAGCATCCCCACTGAAACCATTATATGCGGAGTTGAAACCAGCCTGACCAAAATCAACCCCGACGATGCAAACAGAATCAGACTCGAAATCACCAACATCCTCTGCACCAGCAAGCCACCCAAAAGTAACTTACCCAAAGAGGAACAGACAGCACTACTTAACCTGAAAGAAGACACCAGCATAATAATCCTACCAGCAGACAAGGGCAATGCCACGGTGGTTATGAACACATCTGACTACCAAACCAAATTAAACAACCTACTCCAAGACTCCATATACAAACCCCTAAACACAGACCCCACCACCTACCTGGAAAAAACCACCAGATCCAAAATAAAAGCCTCCCCCATCAGCGAAGAGATTCAGCAAAGAATCATACCCAGAGAGAAATCATCCAGATGCCCTAAGCTTTATGGTCTCCCCAAGATACACAAAGAAGGAACCCCACTTAGACCCATAGTCAGCTCCATAGGCTCACCTCTACAAAACCTAGCCAAATTTCTCGCCAAACAACTACAGCCCTATGCAGAATCCATCACCTCATACGTAAAAAACTCATTCCAGTTCATAGACATCATAAAGCAACAAAACTTACAGCCCAGTGACCTACTCGTGAGCTTTGATGTCATATCCCTCTTCACCCAAGTACCAATCAAAGAAGCCTTGACAGTTATCCAAAACAAATATAACCCCCCCAAGCACATCTTAGATCTGACCAACCACTGCCTATCCAACACATACTTCATCTATAATGGACAGAAATACAAACAAACAGAAGGAGCACCCATGGGATCACCCCTCTCACCTGTCATTGCCAACCTCTATATGGAATATTTTGAAACCCAAGCTCTAGAAAAATCTGATCATAAACCCAAACTCTGGCTCAGATATGTGGACGACACCTTCATAATCTGGCCACATGGGAAAGAAAAACTGGACAACTTCCTCACACACCTCAACAGCCTACACCCCAAAATACAGTTCACCATGGAAACAGAAGCGAACAACCAACTTCCCTTCCTGGATGTCTTAGTCTACAGAAAATCCAATGGCTCCCTAGGACAGACTATCTACCAGAAGAAAACACACACAAACCGCTATCTGCACGCACTCTCACACCACCACCCTGCCCAGATCAACTCTGTAGCCAAGACACTCATTTCCAGAACAAAACGCTTAGCTGACGAACAACACCTAAAAACCGAACTACACACCCTCACTAACGTACTAACATCCAATGGATTCCAAAGAAATAAGATCACCAACCTAATCCAAAAAGAAACCCCCACTAAAATCCAAGACACAGAACAAGAAAACGGCAAAGCCCTCCTCCCATACATAAAAGGCACCACAGACAGAATAAGCAAAATCCTCCACAAACATAACATCAAGACAGCATTCTGCACAAACCGAAAAATATCCACCATCCTAAGGAACCCCAAAGACAAAATAGAGTTAGAAAATCAAGGAGTATATGAAATCCCATGCACCGCCTGCCCCACCACATACATCGGACAAACCAACAGACGAATAAGTGCACGCATAGAAGAACACAAGAACTCAGTCAGAAAAGAAGAACCCACTTCTTCCCTGGTCCAACACCTTAAAGCCACAGGACATGATATTGACTTTAAAAAGACCAGAACTATCGCCAAAACTGAACACTTTAACAACAGAATAATCAGAGAAGCCATCGAGATAGAAAAACGCCCACACAGCATGAACAAACGAGACGATACCTCCCGCCTACCAGCCATTTGGAAACCCGCCCTTATTGACAAACGGGTCCCTAACACGACGAATGACACCAGACCCACACTCACGAGAGCCACACAGGATGTCACCACCACACATCCACGCAGAAAGCAGACTCAAACCCACACTGATAATGAGCCACGACCAAGGACCAGAAGCCAGACTGCAGCTGCATCATTAGCCACTTTAAACCTCTCCAATCCATACATGAAGCAGACTGACACCCACCATGAAGAGCTCGCACGGCCACAAACACGAAGCCAAACAACAACAACGCAGCTCACCAGCTCAAATCCCCCTGCAACTCAGACTAAGCTGAGCACAACCAAGCCCCCACCCAAACAGAACACACCCCCAGCCAATCAGAGCACAACCAACCCCCCATCCAATCAGAGCACAGCCGAGCCCCTAACCAATCAGAACACACCTCCACCCAATCAGAACACAGCCAAGTTCCCACCCAATCAGCTCACACCCCCACTAGCAGTTAAAAGGAAGAGACAGCTACGATCTCACATTGCTCCTGGAAGCACGAAGCCGAGAACACCAGCCTGAAGATGACGAATGAGACTTCGTCGAAACGTCGCCAAGACACTTCCAATTTTACGTGGGAGAAGACCCGAATAACCAAAGACCTACATACAAACACCCGCGAAAACCTGAGAAAACAAATATCGCACCTCTACGGGGAGGATATCCACCATCTGACCAGGACCTATGAAAAACTCGAAGTCCAAAGAGTTTCCATTTTATGTGACCTTGCATTCCTACGCAACTGCCGAGATCAAAATTTAATCCCCACAGGCTTCCAACTGAAATTCCACTCCAACTCTGCAGCCACCAAACGCATTCTGAAAAGAACAGAACTAGCCCTAATCAGAAATGAACTCCACAGAAAAAGATTCTTCCTAGACCGAATCAACAAGGATCTCCTCACACTTCACCTCAAACTCAGCAACAAGAACCTCCCCGCACTTTGGGACAAATCCAAACAACTTGCCGTCTGGAGAGCCGAAACACAGACCACCCTCAAGACAGACACACACACCAACAAATTCCGAAGACTACAAGAACGCCAGAAACAATCCCCTCCACCCTCACAGCCACACATGAAACAAACAGTGCATAACATCTCAGATAGGATCCTCACCAAAGCCGAAACCAATGTCCTTTCCAAAGGATTCAACTTTGCAGTCGCTCCCAAAAGCATCCCCACTGAAACCATTATATGCGGAGTTGAAACCAGCCTGACCAAAATCAACCCCGACGATGCAAACAGAATCAGACTCGAAATCACCAACATCCTCTGCACCAGCAAGCCACCCAAAAGTAACTTACCCAAAGAGGAACAGACAGCACTACTTAACCTGAAAGAAGACACCAGCATAATAATCCTACCAGCAGACAAGGGCAATGCCACGGTGGTTATGAACACATCTGACTACCAAACCAAATTAAACAACCTACTCCAAGACTCCATATACAAACCCCTAAACACAGACCCCACCACCTACCTGGAAAAAACCACCAGATCCAAAATAAAAGCCTCCCCCATCAGCGAAGAGATTCAGCAAAGAATCATACCCAGAGAGAAATCATCCAGATGCCCTAAGCTTTATGGTCTCCCCAAGATACACAAAGAAGGAACCCCACTTAGACCCATAGTCAGCTCCATAGGCTCACCTCTACAAAACCTAGCCAAATTTCTCGCCAAACAACTACAGCCCTATGCAGAATCCATCACCTCATACGTAAAAAACTCATTCCAGTTCATAGACATCATAAAGCAACAAAACTTACAGCCCAGTGACCTACTCGTGAGCTTTGATGTCATATCCCTCTTCACCCAAGTACCAATCAAAGAAGCCTTGACAGTTATCCAAAACAAATATAACCCCCCCAAGCACATCTTAGATCTGACCAACCACTGCCTATCCAACACATACTTCATCTATAATGGACAGAAATACAAACAAACAGAAGGAGCACCCATGGGATCACCCCTCTCACCTGTCATTGCCAACCTCTATATGGAATATTTTGAAACCCAAGCTCTAGAAAAATCTGATCATAAACCCAAACTCTGGCTCAGATATGTGGACGACACCTTCATAATCTGGCCACATGGGAAAGAAAAACTGGACAACTTCCTCACACACCTCAACAGCCTACACCCCAAAATACAGTTCACCATGGAAACAGAAGCGAACAACCAACTTCCCTTCCTGGATGTCTTAGTCTACAGAAAATCCAATGGCTCCCTAGGACAGACTATCTACCAGAAGAAAACACACACAAACCGCTATCTGCACGCACTCTCACACCACCACCCTGCCCAGATCAACTCTGTAGCCAAGACACTCATTTCCAGAACAAAACGCTTAGCTGACGAACAACACCTAAAAACCGAACTACACACCCTCACTAACGTACTAACATCCAATGGATTCCAAAGAAATAAGATCACCAACCTAATCCAAAAAGAAACCCCCACTAAAATCCAAGACACAGAACAAGAAAACGGCAAAGCCCTCCTCCCATACATAAAAGGCACCACAGACAGAATAAGCAAAATCCTCCACAAACATAACATCAAGACAGCATTCTGCACAAACCGAAAAATATCCACCATCCTAAGGAACCCCAAAGACAAAATAGAGTTAGAAAATCAAGGAGTATATGAAATCCCATGCACCGCCTGCCCCACCACATACATCGGACAAACCAACAGACGAATAAGTGCACGCATAGAAGAACACAAGAACTCAGTCAGAAAAGAAGAACCCACTTCTTCCCTGGTCCAACACCTTAAAGCCACAGGACATGATATTGACTTTAAAAAGACCAGAACTATCGCCAAAACTGAACACTTTAACAACAGAATAATCAGAGAAGCCATCGAGATAGAAAAACGCCCACACAGCATGAACAAACGAGACGATACCTCCCGCCTACCAGCCATTTGGAAACCCGCCCTTATTGACAAACGGGTCCCTAACACGATGAATGACACCAGACCCACACTCACGAGAGCCACACAGGATGTCACCACCACACATCCACGCAGAAAGCAGACTCAAACCCACACTGATAATGAGCCACGACCAAGGACCAGAAGCCAGACTGCAGCTGCATCATTAGCCACTTTAAACCTCTCCAATCCATACATGAAGCAGACTGACACCCACCATGAAGAGCTCGCACGGCCACAAACACGAAGCCAAACAACAACAACGCAGCTCACCAGCTCAAATCCCCCTGCAACTCAGACTAAGCTGAGCACAACCAAGCCCCCACCCAAACAGAACACACCCCCAGCCAATCAGAGCACAACCAACCCCCCATCCAATCAGAGCACAGCCGAGCCCCTAACCAATCAGAACACACCTCCACCCAATCAGAACACAGCCAAGTTCCCACCCAATCAGCTCACACCCCCACTAGCAGTTAAAAGGAAGAGACAGCTACGATCTCACATTGCTCCTGGAAGCACGAAGCCGAGAACACCAGCCTGAAGATGACGAATGAGACTTCGTCGAAACGTCGCCAAGACACTTCCAATTTTACGTGGGAGAAGACCCGAATAACCAAAGACCTACATACAAACACCCGCGAAAACCTGAGAAAACAAATATCGCACCTCTACGGGGAGGATATCCACCATCTGACCAGGACCTATGAAAAACTCGAAGTCCAAAGAGTTTCCATTTTATGTGACCTTGCATTCCTACGCAACTGCCGAGATCAAAATTTAATCCCCACAGGCTTCCAACTGAAATTCCACTCCAACTCTGCAGCCACCAAACACATTCTGAAAAGAACAGAACTAGCCCTAATCAGAAATGAACTCCACAGAAAAAGATTCTTCCTAGACCGAATCAACAAGGATCTCCTCACACTTCACCTCAAACTCAGCAACAAGAACCTCCCCGCACTTTGGGACAAATCCAAACAACTTGCCGTCTGGAGAGCCGAAACACAGACCACCCTCAAGACAGACACACACACCAACAAATTCCGAAGACTACAAGAACGCCAGAAACAATCCCCTCCACCCTCACAGCCACACATGAAACAAACAGTGCATAACATCTCAGATAGGATCCTCACCAAAGCCGAAACCAATGTCCTTTCCAAAGGATTCAACTTTGCAGTCGCTCCCAAAAGCATCCCCACTGAAACCATTATATGCGGAGTTGAAACCAGCCTGACCAAAATCAACCCCGACGATGCAAACAGAATCAGACTCGAAATCACCAACATCCTCTGCACCAGCAAGCCACCCAAAAGTAACTTACCCAAAGAGGAACAGACAGCACTACTTAACCTGAAAGAAGACACCAGCATAATAATCCTACCAGCAGACAAGGGCAATGCCACGGTGGTTATGAACACATCTGACTACCAAACCAAATTAAACAACCTACTCCAAGACTCCATATACAAACCCCTAAACACAGACCCCACCACCTACCTGGAAAAAACCACCAGATCCAAAATAAAAGCCTCCCCCATCAGCGAAGAGATTCAGCAAAGAATCATACCCAGAGAGAAATCATCCAGATGCCCTAAGCTTTATGGTCTCCCCAAGATACACAAAGAAGGAACCCCACTTAGACCCACAGTCAGCTCCATAGGCTCACCTCTACAAAACCTAGCCAAATTTCTCGCCAAACAACTACAGCCCTATGCAGAATCCATCACCTCATACGTAAAAAACTCATTCCAGTTCATAGACATCATAAAGCAATAAAACTTACAGCCCAGTGACCTACTCGTGAGCTTTGATGTCATATCCCTCTTCACCCAAGTACCAATCAAAGAAGCCTTGACAGTTATCCAAAACAAATATAACCCCCCCAAGCACATCTTAGATCTGACCAACCACTGCCTATCCAACACATACTTCATCTATAATGGACAGAAATACAAACAAACAGAAGGAGCACCCATGGGATCACCCCTCTCACCTGTCATTGCCAACCTCTATATGGAATATTTTGAAACCCAAGCTCTAGAAAAATCTGATCATAAACCCAAACTCTGGCTCAGATATGTGGACGACACCTTCATAATCTGGCCACATGGGAAAGAAAAACTGGACAACTTCCTCACACACCTCAACAGCCTACACCCCAAAATACAGTTCACCATGGAAACAGAAGCGAACAACCAACTTCCCTTCCTGGATGTCTTAGTCTACAGAAAATCCAATGGCTCCCTAGGACAGACTATCTACCAGAAGAAAACACACACAAACCGCTATCTGCACGCACTCTCACACCACCACCCTGCCCAGATCAACTCTGTAGCCAAGACACTCATTTCCAGAACAAAACGCTTAGCTGACGAACAACACCTAAAAACCGAACTACACACCCTCACTAACGTACTAACATCCAATGGATTCCAAAGAAATAAGATCACCAACCTAATCCAAAAAGAAACCCCCACTAAAATCCAAGACACAGAACAAGAAAACGGCAAAGCCCTCCTCCCATACATAAAAGGCACCACAGACAGAATAAGCAAAATCCTCCACAAACATAACATCAAGACAGCATTCTGCACAAACCGAAAAATATCCACCATCCTAAGGAACCCCAAAGACAAAATAGAGTTAGAAAATCAAGGAGTATATGAAATCCCATGCACCGCCTGCCCCACCACATACATCGGACAAACCAACAGACGAATAAGTGCACGCATAGAAGAACACAAGAACTCAGTCAGAAAAGAAGAACCCACTTCTTCCCTGGTCCAACACCTTAAAGCCACAGGACATGATATTGACTTTAAAAAGACCAGAACTATCGCCAAAACTGAACACTTTAACAACAGAATAATCAGAGAAGCCATCGAGATAGAAAAACGCCCACACAGCATGAACAAACGAGACGATACCTCCCGCCTACCAGCCATTTGGAAACCCGCCCTTATTGACAAACGGGTCCCTAACACGACGAATGACACCAGACCCACACTCACGAGAGCCACACAGGATGTCACCACCACACATCCACGCAGAAAGCAGACTCAAACCCACACTGATAATGAGCCACGACCAAGGACCAGAAGCCAGACTGCAGCTGCATCATTAGCCACTTTAAACCTCTCCAATCCATACATGAAGCAGACTGACACCCACCATGAAGAGCTCGCACGGCCACAAACACGAAGCCAAACAACAACAACGCAGCTCACCAGCTCAAATCCCCCTGCAACTCAGACTAAGCTGAGCACAACCAAGCCCCCACCCAAACAGAACACACCCCCAGCCAATCAGAGCACAACCAACCCCCCATCCAATCAGAGCACAGCCGAGCCCCTAACCAATCAGAACACACCTCCACCCAATCAGAACACAGCCAAGTTCCCATCCAATCAGCTCACACCCCCACTAGCAGTTAAAAGGAAGAGACAGCTACGATCTCACATTGCTCCTGGAAGCACGAAGCCGAGAACACCAGCCTGAAGATGACGAATGAGACTTCGTTGAAACGTCGCCAAGACACTTCCAATTTTACGTGGGAGAAGACCCGAATAACCAAAGACCTACATACAAACACCCGCGAAAACCTGAGAAAACAAATATATATATATATATATATATATATATATATATATATATATATATATATATATATATATATATATATATATATGGGAAATGCATTAATTAGTTTAAATTTAGTTCTTGTTCCTTTATATAATTTTATCAATTTTTTTTTATTGAAAAAGTTTTACAAATACAGATTTTCCCCCTCCCCCCACTTTCCCTTCCTAGCCCTCCCTTACCCTCCCCTCCCCTCTTGGCTTCCCCAGGATGAAATCCAAATCCAAATCACATTATATAATACTTTACCGCCCATCTACTCTACCCCCTGTGTAGTATACATTTCTTCCTGACATTCTAATATTCTATCCCCTGTACTATACATTTCTACACGACATTCAACTAAAAGTTATCTGGTACTTCCTAGTTTAATATTTATTCTGCACATAATCTATCCATTTCTTCCACTCTCATACATAGATCTCTTGGGTCCAATCTTTTATGTATGCTGATATCTTCACCATTTCTGCGACACTGGCCACCTTCAAAATCCTTTCTTCAATAATAAACATAACATCCCTTTTCCAGTATTAAACAATCAGTAACCTAGCCTATCACCATATACCATATCAATTTTGTTTCACCCACTTTCCCGCAGGTCCACCATATATAATAATTTATAACATCTAAACAGTCACATCAAATCCTTCTTCCAACAGCGTATTTAATGTCTTTAGTTGCCATCTGCCCCCATCATTGAAGAATACTTCTGCATATAACCCCCCCCCCCGAGTGACTTTATATTTATATTCCGTATGATATCTTCTATAAAGTCTTTCATCTAGATTATTAATTCCATCAAGCATGTTAGGGTAACAACCAGATCAACTGCCAATGCCCTTGTTCCATAATCCTCTCGCCTCATGGCTATTCCCTTCAACGGACAGATAATCCATCTTTCTTAAAATCTATAATAGAAAGTTCCAATTCACTCAATTACAGGCCTTCTCCACCTCCTAGAACACCAGCACTGCAGAGATCTGTTTATTCTTCTCAAGATAGTCCAATAAATCTATAATTTGCCTCACATTGTCTTTCATATATCTGTCTTCTATAAGTCCTGCTTAATCATGAATCAGTTCTTGAATAACTGGCATTAATCTGTTGGCTAATAATTTTGCAAAAATTTTATAATCCATATTCAAGAGAGATACTGATCTAAAATTTTCTAGTTTTGTGGAACCTGCTTCTTTTCTTTCCTTGTGCTGGCTTAAACCTCTGCTGTTGTTGTTTTTCTGGAATTTGTTTATAGACTGATCGAGTTATGCGCTGGTCTTTAACTTTGTAAGACATCAAATCAAGATCCAAAGCCACTTCTCTTGTATTTTTAGGTGGTCCACCTATAACCTTTAAAGGAAAATCCGGGAACGGCTCATCCAAAAAGCCCCTTGTAGTTCCTTGTATTTCCATTGGCTCCATCTCCATCTGCTTCCACTGGACTTCAATCTCTTGTTTGATTTGTTTTTCTTTATCACCCTCCTGTATTCCTAAGACTGAAGATGTACATGGAGATGTTAGGCCAATTTTAAAAACATTAAGATAAAATTCTTCCGCTTTTTCAACAGTATTTAATCGATATTTTTCTCCTTGATATCTCAATATTATGCCAATTGGAGCATCCCATCTAAATGGAATTTGATGTTTCTTTAGTTCAGTCACCAAAAACGCAAAATCCTTTCTGTCTTATAGCATCTTAGGCGGCAGCTCTTTGTAAATCGCAATCTCCCTTCCATCCACTTGTAGAGTAGAAACAAAAGACTTTTGCAAGATGTCATTTCTTATTCTTCTATCTGTGAAGTATATCACCACATCTCTGGGCAATTGCCTTTGCCTTGCCACCCAAGAATTCACTCTGTAAATCTTGTCAATTTTGGACAAAACCTCTTCGGGGCTAACCTTTAGCGTCACAGCCAAAGCATCAGCAAAAATCCTTCTCAAATCTCTATTGTTTTCCTTTATTCCCCTCAGTCTTATAGCAAACTCCATAAATTTGAATTGCATCATTGTCACTTCATTTTCAATCCTTTGCATTTTATTATCCACATTGTAAATCTTATAATCAGCTTCCTTCATTTTAGACTCTACTTCTAAACTAATTTCTTCCACTTTTTTATCAATCTGAACAATTACTTCTGAAAAGCCAGTCAAAACTGTCAAAATATCTCGCTTCATCTTATCATACTTTTCTTGAACCACCTCCTTAATTTCCTGTTGAAATTTTTCAAATTTCTGGTCCATAACCGCATCTTGTTTCATCAGAGCCAGAATAATAAATTCCTTCAGATCTTTAAAATCAATCTCCTGTCTCTGGCTCTGAATCTGCAAACTTAAAAACTGCTCTTGTGACTTATAAGTGGGGGAGCCCCCCCCTACCGCTTTGTTGTCTGGCTTTGAAGCCATTCTGCCACGCAGAGAAACTCTTTTTTTAAAAAGGAAGTCTTCTCTCCCTTTACCACAAAGTCCTCTCAGAATTAAGCAAGTCTCTAAGGGAGAAGAAGCATAAAGACACTTTGGAAAAAAAAAAACTTTTCGCTTCTCTTCTAGACAGCACTATTACTTTCGATACTTTGTAGCGTACTAAGACAGCCAGGCAAATCCACTTTCGCTTTCAGCTTTTTTCAAACTGCTGAAGCTGGACGCCATTTTAAACTTTCACTCTTCTCTTTCTCCATTCTCAAATTCCACCACAGGGCTATTATAAATACTTGCAGTTTTGAGTTCCGGATCCAGATTTCACCCTGTTTATTTTTAATAAATCTTTTGACTTTCGCTGATTACGTTGGTCGCGTTGTCTGGCTCTGCTACATGCAGAGTTTCCCCGCAGTCCAGAGCTTCGGCGAGCTGGATAGGGAGCCTCATCCTGCTTCCTCCCCAGAGGCAAAAAAGACACTCTGGGGACTTCACAGGGGCTCTACCTGGTCTCGCTGGCTCTCCTCACGTTTCCTCAAAGAAACTGAGTTTTTCGCGCTGCCTCTCAGCTGTAGAGGCGGCTTTTTACAGGTGGCGGGGCTGGCGGTCTTGAAAGACCGTCTGGCGACGACGGTGGCGCCAACCGGAAACCAATTTTACCCATTTTTGAAGTATGATTTTGCCAAAGGTGAAATATCTCTTTTAGTCTGAAAAAAATGCAAATACAATTTATTTTATTTATTATCTATTTTATTTTATTATCAGATTTATATACTGCCCTTCTCCTGGAGGACTCAGGGCGGTGCACAGCCAAAGTAAAAACATAAATACAAACATTAAAATACAGTTAAAAAGATATATATGCGTTTGGCCCCATAATTAAAAACAATAACAAACCTATTAAAAACATTTAAAAATATGTTAAGCCAGCCCGGCTTGCTGAAAAAGAAAGGACTTCAGGGCATGGCGGAAGGCACCGCTGTCTTGGATTCTTCGTATCTCTGGGGGCAGCTGATTCCAGAGGGTAGGTGCCCCCACAGAAAAGGCCCTCCCCCTGGGGGCCACCAGTCTACATTGCTTGGCCGATGGCACCCTGAGGAGGCCCTCTCTGTGGGAGCGCACAGGTCGGTAGGAGGCCATTGGTAGCAGCAGGCGGTCTCGAAGATATCCAGGTCCTATGCCATGGAGCTCTTTAAAGGTGATAACCAACACCTTGAAGCGCACCCGGAAGACCACTGGGAGCCAGTGCAGCTCACGCAGGAGAGGTGTTATGTGGGAGCACCATGCAGCTCCTGTAACTATCCGCGCGGCCGCATTCTGGACCAGTTGGAGCCTCCAGGTGCTCTTCAAGGGGAGCCCCATGTAGAGAGCATTGCTGTAGTCCAGGCGAGAGGTGACGAGGGCATGAGTGACTGCGCACAAGGAATCCCGATCTAGGAAGGGCCGCAACTGGCGGATCAGGCGAACCTAATAAAAAGTCCCCCTGGCTACAGCCATCAGATGTTCCTCCAAGGACAGCTGCGTATCCAGGAGGACGCCCAAATTGCGAGCCCTCTCCGAGGGGGCCAAAGACTTGCCCCCAATAGTCAGTGATGGTGTCAACTGACTATATTGGGATGCCGGAAACCACAGCCACTCAGTCTTGGATGGGTTGAGCCTGAGCCTGTTCCTCCCCATCGAGATCCGCACGGCCTCCAGGCACTGGGACATCACTTCAAGGGCATCATTGGGGTGGCCCGGGGTGGAGATGTACAGCTGGGTGTCATCAGCGTACTGATGGTACTTCACCCCGAAGCCACGGATGATCTCACCCAGCGGCTTCACATAGATGTTGAATAAAAGGGGCGAGAGGACCGACCCCTGAGGCACCCCACATATGAGGTGTCTTGAGATCGACCTCTGCCCCCCTGCCAACACAAACTGCGACCGGTCCAAGAGAAAGGAGAACCACCGTAACACGGTGCCCCCCATCCCCAACTCTTCCAATCGGCGCAGCATGATACCATGGTCGATGGTATCAAAAGCCGCTGAGAGCTCTAACAGGACTAGAACAGAGGAGCAACCCCTGTCCTGAGCCCTCCAGAGATCATCTACCAATGCGACCAATGTCGTTTCCGTGCTGTACCCGGGCCTGAAACCCGACTGGAATGGATCCAGATAAGACGTTTCCTCCAGGTATTGTGGAAACTGTCGTGCGACCACACTCTCAACAACCTTCGCCACAAAGCGAAGGTTGGAGACGGGACGGTAGTTGGCTAATACTGCCGGGTCCAGGGAAGGCTTCTTGAGGAGAGGCCTCACCACCGCCTCTTTCAAGGCCGTGGGGAAGTAACCCTCACTCAACGAAGCGTTGATAATTCCCTGGAGCCAGCCTCGTGTAACTTCCCGGGAAGCCAGTACTAACCAGGAGGGACACGGGTCCCGCAAATGTGGCTGCACTAAGTCTCCCCAAAGTCCTGTCCACGTCACCAGGGGTCACAGAGTCAAACTCTTCCCAGATAACATTCTCAAGACTATTCCTCGCCACCCTGCCCGAATCTACCCAGTCAGAGTCCAAATCCCCCCGAATCTGTGTGATTTTGTCATACAGATATTGTCCGAAATCCTCGGCCCTGCCTTCCAGGGGGTCCTCCTGCACTCCCGGATGTAACAGGGAGCGGGTCACCCTGGACAGGGCAGCCGGACAATTATCTGATGACGCAATAAGAGCGGAAAAGTAATTAAACTTTGCCGCCTTTATCGCCACTAGGTAGGTCTTAATATGCGACCTTACCAGTGTTCGGTCAGATTCAGCGAGACTGGCCCTCCAACCGCTCTTCAGGCGTCTTTTCCGGCGCTTCATCTCCCTCAGCTCCTTGGTAAACCATGGAGCCACATGGGATCGGCACCGGGTCAGAGGCCGCAAAGGCACGACTCGATCTAAAGCCCCACCAGCTGGGGCTTTATCAATGTCCTCAATTTAAATGAGGACATTGAGGACATGAGCTTTGGCAGCAAGAAAGTTCAATTCCAAGTCAACTGTCAGATAACCTCATGGAAACAGTGGGCTCTCTCCTCAGTTTATTTCAGTGTTCATGTGCATATATTTTAGTGTGGCCTATTTATCTGAATATGTCTTAAATATTTGACTTTATCGCCCATTGTCTGTAAAACGCAATAAACTTTGGGAGATAGGAGATTGTTTAATATGGGTGAATTCTCAGGTATTTGTAAGAGTTTATTTCACATATGTGATTCAAACATTTTGTACTCTACTGTGAAATATTTTGATGCTATAGCTGCCAAGTGACCTGCTCCATGCTTTGTTGTCTTCCTTCTTTAAATAGTGAAAAGGCCTGCAGTAAAATATTTTGTCCAAGAAAATGTGTGTATGAGAGAGAGGGAGGGAGGGAGGGAGACAGAGACATGGACAAAGGAAATGAACCTTGCCTTTCAAGTGAAAAGTTTGCATGTGTACAAGGGAGTGAGATCTTGAGGACAAAACAACTCAGCAGTTTCAAGACTTCCCCCCACTTCTCCATAGCTTTCACTTTTTGTCTACTGTACTCTATCTTGATCCTTACTTCTGACTAGGTTGAGCTCTAATTCTATTGTAATGTTCAGCAGATCAGACAGTGGAAGACTTTTGAAAAACAAGAAATTGATACCAGCAACATGGCCAAATATTTTACAGGTTCCAACAAGAATTTCCACTCTACAATGTATAGTGATGAAGAGATATACCAGCTGCTCGGGGAAAAAAATACCTTGATACAGCAGCTTGCAGAGGTGGGAAATATTTACATAATTAGTAGAAAGAATGAAAATACAGCATCTCATCACTATGCAACCATTCTCACATGCTATATGAACATAATTAAAGTATCTCATAGAATTAAAACTGAGCTTCAGATCTGAAAATAAGATAAAATAGGATAAAAACAAGAAAATGGATTAAACTGATTTAAAAGGTAAAGGTTTCCCTGTCAGTCATGTCAGACTCTAGGGCATGGTGCTCATCTCAGTTTCTTGGTCGAGGAAGCCAGTTGTCTGAAGACCATTTCTGTGGTCATGTGGCCAGCATGGCTATATGCCAAAGGTGCAGGGGAACACTGTTACCTTTTCACCAAAGTGGTACCTATTTATCTACTTGCATTTGCATGGTTTAGAACTGCTAAGTGGACAGGAGCTGGGGCAAGTAACAGGAGTGATAAATATGGCAGACCTTGGGGGTGAGGAGGGAAACTATTATAGTCCATGGTGTGTTTTTTCCCTGCCAGACATTTTAGAATGGTCAGAAAAATGTACAGGTGATCAGGAATCTATATTATTAAAAAATCTCTTTGCTATCTAGATGTTTGCAACATCATAAATCATAAAAGAACATGCTCATCTCAAAGAGGATATAGATACAAATTGCTGAATAAACAATTGTGCGAGAAGGCAGCTGCTGTGCACACCTATCTCTGCATGGAGATGGACTATATTCATATTTGAAGTTAGCTTTTTATAGAAATTTTCATTGCATACTGAAAAAATAGTTCATTTACTGTCATTCCAGTAGTATGTGAGGAATTCAGCAAATACTCTACTCTCATGGATTTTTGCTCCCATGATGGAAACGGTTTAAATATAGCCACTTCTCTGGCAGATGTGGGATTTAATCAATTCATTGAAAAATTTACCAACTATCTTCACTTAACAAGATAGAAAATCCTTGGAATAAAGGAAGCAGCAAGATCAGAGGTGAAATCAGGGGTGAAATGCTCTCGGTTTGGACCGGATCGCTCGATCCGGTAGCGATGGAGACAGGTGGTTCAGAGAACCCGTAGCAAAAATTCCTGCCCAGCTGAGCCACACAATCATCAGAGGCTTTATTTTTACTTTTAAAAGCATTTTTTCTACCTCTTCTGCCGAAAAAATGCTTTTAAAAGTAAAAAAAAAAAAAAAGCCTCTGATGATCGTGCGGCTCAGCTGGTATTGTCAAAGGCTTTTAAAAGAAAAACATCCCTTTTTTTCTTTTAAATGCCTCTGACGATCCAAGCTGAGTTGCCTGATTGTCAGAGCCTTTTGAAAGCATTTTTTTTTTCAAAAAATGGTTTTAAAAGTAAAAAAAAAATAATAATGGCCACGCCCACCCAGTCACATTACCTCCCCAAGCCATGCCCACAGAACCGGTAGTAACAAATTTTAGATTTCACCACTGAGCAAGATACTTTTTACAGCAACATTTCCAAGTATAGAGCCCTAGGTAAAACAGATAGTTCTGAACAAGTAGAACCATTCTTAGAATATGCTTTGGCTTTGTTTGGTTGCAACATGTCAGAAGAACATTGAATAATTTTTAGTGGGAAGAAATCCCCAAAGCCATACAACCTGATCTTACATGTGAGCTGTCTGATGTTCCTATCTTTTTAAAATTAAAAAAAATACTGAAAACAATTGAGTCATTATCTATGGAGATTCTGAGTCATCCAGGTCACGGTTGTCCCAAAGGTGCTTTTTCAAAAGGCAACTGGACTTTTCCTTTTCCTTGAAGGTGTTTCGCTTCTCCTCCAAGAAGCTTCTTCAGTTTCAATTCTGAACTGAAGGAGCTTCTTGGATGAGAAGCGAAATGTTTACAAGGAAAAACCAAGTCCAGTTGCCTTTAAAAAAGTACAATTGAGTAGATAGGTTTTTGTATCCATAATCAATGCTTATGTCACTTTAATCAAGCAAATCTAGGTGGCTTATGAAATAAATGAAGCACTTTATAAAGAGGAATCATAGCCCCACATATTAAGTGGAGATTTTAGCATTTGATTTGCCATTTAGTCTGAAGTAATAGAGTCCATTCTGTGGCATTTCAGATTAGGTTCAGATGAAAGGAATACATTCTCCAGTATATTCCAAGTATTTGGAAGACTGATGTTAAAAGGCAAAATGAACAAGTGCAGTGGTACTCAACTGCTTTGAAACTCATCAAATTTGGTATTCAATGCATTTTGATGTGAAAATTTTGTCCTAATTGTTTGTTTGGTATTCAACGCATAAGCTTGAACTTGTTGATGTCGTCTGCCTTGTGACTCACTATATTATTACTTATGGGAAAAAATGTTTGGTACTCATCATTTTTGGTACTCATCCAGCCTCCCAGAACCAACTGAGTATCAAGGTACTACTGTATCTTGTTTATAGTTGCATTTCATTAACAAAATAGTGCACACAATGTTAATGCTTTGTGTTTGTCAAAGACCTTTAATATAAGATTGATAAGCAATATTCTGTTTTTCTCCTCCTGTGTTTCTTGTTATGTACATTTATTATGTGTATCATTATTAGCCAACATGATAATTTTTGTTGAAGTATAACATTTATTACTTATTCCGGCTCATTCTTTTGCCTAGCAGGCCTGTCTTAATTTTTTCAAATATTCATTTTATGTGAATTATAATTGTGTTTTGGTGCATTTAAATTAAAATATTTATGATAGTTTATTTAAAACAGAAAGATACAGCAATTGCAAATCTTCAAGAACAAATGAACGGTGTTAAGGAGAAGTTGATGAGACTGGTGGCTATAGAGGATAACCACAGTGTTGCTGATTCTCCATTTCTATCAACCTCCATTTTATTGCCTTCTCATTCGACAGCTAATTTTTCTTCAACGGCAATTGAAAAACTACCCCTTTCACTTAGCCAGGAGCTGAAACCATGGCAGAATTCTAACCTCTCAAATTCACAATATGTAGCAGGATTACTTAGTGAAAAAAGGTCTATTGATGACCTAGAACATACAAATAAAGAAAACATGTCATTAGACATTACTGCTAAGTGCAAACTAGTGAATAAGAAGCATTCAGGTGCTAAGTATGATGAAGAGCAATGGTTTTCCCAATCCAGCACTTTACTTACTAGAGAGAGGCTACATGAACACAGTTTCAGCACACTGAGCAAAGGAGCAAGGCAACCACATTTTTCAGCCCTGAAGCAAAAGCAAAGCCCTGAAGTAAGTTCTGCGAGCAATAAAAGAATTCAAGAAAACTTTCAGGATCTGAGTGTGGATCATGTTACTACAATGCAGCCATCTTCCAGGGGACCCAAGTACAATTATGAAAGGAGAATAAGGTTGCAACCAAAGGAGATTCAGAAGGAAGTCCCCTTCAACTTTTCTGGTTCCATGGCGTCCGGTATTCAATGTGGTGTGAATAAATCAGCCAACAGAATGCAAAGAATGAGCAGATTAATAGAATATCCTTGGTCAGCACCAAGATGCACCAAGGATGGAGATTATTTGCATCAGCCTCCACCTTTGCCATCATTGCTGTTCAAAAACCCACTTGAAACTAAGCCTGACAATGGGTTTGAATCATTATACAATCAAGACTATGGCTTGCTGCTAGACAATCATCTAATAGGGAACTGTGCATCTACATTTTATCCCACAAACTTGAAGAATTTTCATTATCAGCAGAAAGATTTTCTGACAAGAGCTATTCCAGGCCTGTCTCCCTTCCAGCATTTTTACTTTGATTCTGGCAGCAGTTCTTCTGGGAAGAGAACCTATTGCCATCACACACAGGCTTGTGAAATTTGCCATTGCAGTCTTTCTTCTTCTAGTGACAGCTGCATGATTGACACAGATCCTGAATATAGTATGTTAAATTATGCAAAACTTTACAGCAAACCTAAACAAATTGTGAATTTCAATGAAGATTTGGAACCCACTTACGTATAAAAATAAAATTTGAATTTACTATACATTTCTGTTTTTCAGTAGTAAATGAGAGTATCTTCAAAAGCATGGCTTCTTCTGTGAACTGTTTGAGCCTATAAAAATTAATCACATAGAAGCTCAAGTAACATATTTTCTATAGAATGGACGTTGTCTTACCTGAACGTCCCTTTTCTGGGCGCTGCGTACACTATCCATGCATGGGTTAATCCTTCAGTAACTTTGGCAAACAACTGAGTGAAAAAAACAAAGGTTTTTCCCCTTTCCAGTTCCCAAGCCACGCCCTTGATCCCATGATCCCCCAGTCTGAACGAAGGCGCAGCAGACAAGGAACCAAATCATGAAGTACTTTTTGAACACAACTTTATTAACACCAACTTAACGTAACAGGAAAGAACTAGTCTTAGTTATAGGCCGGGCAGGCAGCCATGAAGGGAGGGTTATGGATAGTGTACGCAGCGCCCAGAAAAGGGGCGTTCAGGTAAGACAACATCCATTTTCCTGTGCGCTGCTCCCACTATCCATGCATGGGATATACCCAAGCTCAAACCCCCTGGGCAGGAGGCTGACTGCCCCCACAGTCCTCGTCCGTCAGCACTTTCTGGAGAACTCTGCGGCCAAACGACGCCTCGGCTGAGTTGTAGTGGCGGATGAATGGTGTGAGGGATGACCAAGTCGCTGCTCTGCAGATGTCAATGATGGAGGCTTGAGTGGCCCATGCCGCCGTGGTGGCCGCGCTGCGGGTAGAATGAGGTAGTATCTTGCCAGGAGCTGGTCTGGCGTTCAGGTCATACGCCATGGCGATGCAGGCCTTAATCCATCTGCTGACCGTGGCTGCTGATATCTTCTGTCCCATAGACGTCGGGTTGAAGGAGACCAGGAGTCCTTCTGTGCGGCGAAAGGGTGCAGTCCGACGGATAAAAATGCGGATTGCGCGACAAACGTCCAGTGTGTGCCACCTCTTCTCTCTGGGGTCTCGAGGTGAAGGGCAGAAGTCCGGTAAGATGAGTTCCTGGGCCCGGTGAAACCACGAGTTGACCTTCGGAATGAAGGCCGGATCTAGGCGTAGCGTCACCGTGGAATCACGGAAGATGCACAAATCTTTGCGGACTGAGAGGGCCGCTATTTCTGAGACCCTCCTAGCCGAGGTGATAGCCAGCAAAAAGGTAATTTTAAATGACAGGAGCTTGAGAGGAACCGTGTCTAAAGGTTCGAATGGTGGTCCGGTCAGAGCCCGCAATACGAGCGGCAAGTCCCAAGACGGGTAGCGGTGAACCGTGGGTGGTCACAGGTTAGAGGCCCCATGCAGGAACCCCTTAATGCGTGGGTGGTGCGAGAGCGATTGATACGGGGCGCATGAGATGACCGTCGACAGTGCCGCTGTCTGCCTTCGTAAGGTTGCGGGAGCCAGGCCCTTGTCTAGGCCGGCCTGTAGGAATCGCAGGATATCTCGAATATCTGCCGAAGTTGGATCGATATGCTGGCGGGCGCTCCAGCGACAAAATGCCTGCCATGATGCCTCGTAGATGCGTGCTGTAGACGGGCGCCTAGCCGCCAGGATGGTGGCGATGACGCTGTCCAGTATGTTGTCCTTCAAGATGACCCGTTCAAATGCCAGACGGCTAATTGAAGCCACTAGGGGTCTGGGTGCATGACTGCCCCCTGGCATAGAATGAGCTGCTGTGGGGGAATCACCCATGGTTGGACGGACAGCGCCACTAGGTCGGCGTACCATGGTCTCCGGGGCCAGTTCGGGGCTACCAGGAGCAGATCGGCCTCCTCTGCCAGTAATTTCTGGATGAGGCGTGGGAGTAGAGGGACTGGTGGGAATGCGTACAGCAGACCCTCGGGCCACCTGCAGCGCAGAGCATCGTGGTCCTCCGCTTGTGGTGTCAGGTAGTGTGACACAAACCGGGGGAGCTGAGCATTGGCCGGGGTTGCGAAGAGATCCACCATCGGTCTTCCGAAACGTAAGGCGAGCTGTTGAAACAGATGAGGGTGGAGCTGCCATTCCGCCTGATCTATTGTTTCTCGACTGAGCCAGTCCGCTCTGATGTTGGTTGCCCCCGATATGTGGTCTGCCCTGATCGAGAGCAGGTGCCTCTCCGCCCAGCTGAACAGCTCCTCGGTCTCTTGCATCAGGGTACGGGATCTTGTGCCCTCCTCTCTGTTGACGTGCGCCTTGGCGGAGATGTTGTCGGTCAGGATCAAGATGTGATGACCCTGCACCGTTGTTTGGAAGTTGCGCAGTGCCAGTCTGATCGCCCGGAGCTCCAGGAGGTTGATGCTCCATTGTCGTTCTCGTCTTGACCACTGACCTTGTGTTACTAGGTTGTGGAGGTGGGCTCCCCACCCTCAAAGGCTTGCATCGGTGGTGAGTATCAACTGGTCTGGTTCTAGGAAGCTGGACCCCTTGAGCAGAGAGGGCAATATCCACCACCTGAGAGACCGGCGGACTTGGAGAGTGAGGCGTACCTCCCGCTTGGAGTTTGCCCTGCCCGCTCATTGGAAGGGGAGCAGGAACCACTGGAGGGGCCTTGAGTGTCTGCGTGCCCACGGTACGATGCCGATGCAGGACACCATCTTCCCGAGGAGGCATGAGAGGTGGATTAGGGCAACCCTCCGCCTTGTCAGGATCTGCTGTGTCAGAACTTGGATGCTCTGGACTCTGTCCGGCGAGAGGAATACCTGGCCGCTGGTTGAATCTATTAGCGCCTGGTTGTCGGCTGGAGCTGACTCTTTTCAAAGTTTATGGTGAAGCCGTGATCCTGGAATGCCTCCAGTACCGTCTTCATGTCTCTGGCAGCCTGGCCGGGCGTGGACCATAGAACCAGAATGTCATCCAGATAACAGAGCACCCGGATCGGTATGGCTCGGAGCCTGGCTGCCACCACCGCCACTAACTTGGTAAAAGTGCGGGGGGCCAACGAAAGTCCGAATGGCATCGCACATATTGGTAGTGGTGTCCGCGTACTCAAACCTGAGAAACTGACGGTGATCTGGATGGGTACGTGCAGGTAGGTCTCCCGGAGGTCAACCGACTGGAGGAGGTCGCCTTGTCTCACCCCTGCTAAGATGGACTTGAGGGAGTGCATCTTGAACCTGCGGTATTGGACGGCCAGATTCAGACACTTTAGATTCAGAATACCCCTCCAGCCCCCGGAGTTCTTGGGGACCAAAAAGAGGGTTGAGTAGAAGCCTGAGCCCTGCTGGCTGTGCGGGACTGGTTCTATGGCCTTGATTGCCAGGAGGTGGGCAATTTCCTGCGACATTAGCCCCTGAAGTTCTGAGGATTGCGGCATTGGACAGCGAACAAACCGGTGTGGAGGCTGACAGGAAAACTCGAAAACTCCCCCCCTCTGGCGTTTGTTGCCTTGGCTCTCCTCTTTTCCCTCCCATCATCATCTCCTGGACTAGGTATCATCTTGACCTCCCTGGAGTTTTTTTTTTTTTTTTTTTTTGACTGCTATGATCTCCACCGTTGAGCCTGCCCTGGACTATGTGGACTGACCTGATCCCATTCTTTCCCTCCATTGAATGGAGGTTTACATCTGGGGATTCAAGTCTTGGTGGAGTAGGTCCACAGCTACTGTCTCAACTTCGGTTCTTTGGACGATCGTGGTTGACCAGCCGCCGTGAGAGGGGGGCTGGGTCACCCTTCACCGGTCCGAAACAGCATTCTTACTCCTGCCATTGCCGTGAGAGGGCAATGAGGTCCTATGTGTCCCATTGGAATTCTATTGAAGCCTGGCACTCACTCCTCTTGACTGTGATAACATCAAATTGTCCCCTGGCTATTGGCCATGGATTATCACCTCCCCTTGATGTCCAGATGTATTCGGTGAATGACCTTCGTGCCCTGCAAGATTCCTCCCTCTCGCAGGTTTGGCCCTCTTCGTTATCGAGGGCCTATCTTGATGATGGGCGTTGGAGCCCCGAGAGATGGCATGCAGCAAAGAAGAGTTTGAGGGGTTTTTTAAGTGGGTTTTTAAAGTGGGTTTTTAACAAAAATTTTAAGGGGTTCGGGGGGGATTAGGGTGGGTTCTGGGGGAAATCCACCGGGTTCAAGACCAGCCTTAGCGAAGGGCTGCGACATTAGGGATGTAGAACCGGAGGTCGGGGAGGGGGTTGGAGTTCGATCTGAAGAGGGCTGTTCCATCAGCATAGTGAGTGGGAGGGGCAGATATGGCGGAAGCTGGGGACCATATCATGTTCAGGGAATGCGCACTCGGTATCTTAGAGCGATTGCACACTCCGGTCCCCAATGCTTTTCTCGTTCCCCTGGTTGTCCAGATTCTCAGGGCCAGAGCCTTCGGCTGATGTTATGCAACGCCAGGTCCGTTGTTAATAAAGCCCCCCTCATTCACAATCTTATTCAGGAGGGGGAGGCGGACCTGGCGGGCATTACGAAGACCTGGTTGGGCCACGAGGGGGGAGTTCCCCTCGTGGATATGTGCCCACCAGGCTTCCGTGCATTTCATCAGCCGAGGGCTCAGGGCAGGGGTGGGGGGGGTGGCGGTTATTATAAAGGAAGGTCTGGATCCAAGGGACACCACTGTTCCACAGATAGCCGGATGTGAGTCCCTCTTTGTGAAGTGGGGTCGTGGAGTACAGATGGGCTTGTTGGTCACGTACCTGGCTCCCTGCCATGTGGCAACGGCCCTGCCCGAGCTGCTTAACGTTATAGCCGAGGTGGTGGTGGACACCCCCAGACTTGTCATCATGGGGGATTTCAACCTGCCATCTATCGGTGAGACGTCTGAAGTGGCTCGAGAGTTCTTGGCTTCCATGACGGCCATGGACCTTACTCAGTTAATTCATGACCCCACTCACATAGGGGGACACACTCTGGACTTAGTTTTTGTCTCTGGTCAGTGGATGAGTGGCCTTGATATAGGGGATATAGCCATCAAACCCTTGTCATGGTCTGACCACTCGCTCCTTCGACTGGACTTCCTAACCGCTGCACCCCGCCGCAGGGAGGCGGGACCGACCAGGTGGTTCCGCCCCAGGCGCCTGATGGACCCCAGTAGGTTCCAGATGGAGCTTGGGCCATTTCCTGAGACTCTGGCTCATGACTCGGCTGAAGACCTGGTGGCCGCCTGGGATAGTGCGGCTGCCGGGGCCTTGGACCGTGTTGTGCCTTTGCGGCCTCTGACCTGGCACCGAACTCACCTAGCTCCTTGGTTCTCTGAGGAGCTCAGGGAGATGAAGCGCCGGAAAAGACGCCTGGAGAGTAGTTGGAGGACCAGCTGCTCCGAATCCGACCGAACACTGGTGAGGTCTCATATTAAGACATACCTAGTGGCGATAAAAGCGGCGAAATCTAGTTATTTTGCTGCTCTTATCGCGTCATCAGATAATCGCCCGGCCGCCCTGTTTAGGGTGACCCGCTCCCTCCTCCATCTGGAAGTGCGGGATGACCCCTTGCAGGGCCGAGCTGAGGACTTTGTGCAATATCTGTATGACAAAATCGCTCAGATTCGGGAAGGGCTGGCCTCTGACTGGGTATGTCCGGACGGGATGACTGAGGCAGGTCTTGAGAGTGTTATCTGGGGGGAGTTCGATCCTGTGGCTCCCGAGGACATGGACAGGGTCCTGGGACGGCTGAACGCAACCACATGTTTATTGGACTCGTGCCCCTCCTGGCTGGTACTGGCTTCCCGGGAGGTGACACGAGGCTGGCTCCAGAAGATTGTTAACGCTTCTTTGAGTGAGGGGGTCCTGCTGGCCGCTTTGAAAGAAGCGGTTGTGAGGCCCCTCCTCAAGAAGCCCTCTCTGGATCCGGCTGTTTTGGCTAACTATCGTCCAGTCTCCAACCTTCGCTTTGTTGCGAAGGTTGTTGAGAGTGTGGTGGCGCAACAGCTTCCCCGGTACCTGGATGAAGCTGTCTATCTAGACCCGCTCCAGTCCGGCTTCCGGCCTGGGCACAGCACGGAAACGGCATTGGTCGCGTTGGTGGATGATCTCTGGAGGGCTCGGGATAGGGGTTGCTCCTCTATCCTGGTCCTGTTAGACCTCTCAGCGGCTTTTGATACCATCGACCATGGTATCATGTTGCACCGGTTGGCGGGGTTGGGGGTGGGGGGCACCGTTCTGTGGTGGTTCTCCTCCTACCTCTCTGACCGGTCGCAATCCGTGTTGACGGGGGCACCGGTCGACCCCGAGGCACCTTGCTTGTGGGGTGCCACAAGGGTCGGTCCTCTCGCCCCTTCTGTTCAACATTTATGTAAAGTCGCTGGGTGAAATCATCCGTGGCTTCGGGGTGGAGTTCCATCAGTACGCTGATGACACCCAGCTGTACATCTCCACCCCAGGCCACCCCAACGTTGCCCTTGAAGTGATGTCCCAGTGCCTGGAGGCCGTGCGGGCCTGGATGGGGAGAAACAGGCTCCGACTCAACCCTTCCAAGACCGAGTGGCTGTGGCTTCCGGCGTCCCGATATAGCCAGCTGACACCATCGCTGGCTATTGGGGGCGAATCACTCGCCCCCACGGAGAGGGCTCGTAACTTGGGCATCCTCCTGGACTCACGGCTGTCGTTAGAAGATCATTTGACGGCCGTGGCCAGGGGGGCTTTTTATCAGGTCCGCCTGATCCAGTTGCGCCCCTTTCTAGATCTGGACTCCCTACGCAGTCTCTCAGGCACTCGTCACTTCCCGCCTGGACTACTGCAACGCTCTCTACATGGGGCTCCCCCTGGGGTGCACCCGGAGGCTCCAGCTGGTCCAGAACACGGCCGCGCGGGGGATTATGGGGGCGACGAGGCGCTCCCATGTGACACCTCTCCTGCGCGAGCTACACTGGCTTCCAGTGGTCTTCCGGGTGCGCTTCAAGGTGTTGGTGACCACCTTTAAAACGCTCCATGGCTTAGGGCCGGGGTACTTACAAGACCGCCTTCTGCCACCAATAACCTCCCACCGGCCAGTACGCTCGCAGAGTGGGCCTCCTCAGGGTGCCGTCCGCCAGACAATGTCGGCTGGCGACCCCCAGGGGGAGAGCCTTCTCTGTGGCGGCGCCCACCCTCTGGAACAGCCTCCCCCCAGAGATACGTACAATAACAGACCTCCGGATTTTTCGTCGGGCCCTGAAAACCCATTTATTTCAACTAGCTGGGCTGGCTTGAGTGAATCTTAAATTGATTTTAAATTGGGTTGTTTTAATTTGCGGCCAAATATTTAATTATTTTAAACTGCTTTTAAATTTTGTATGTATTGTTTTTTACTTTGGCTGTTCACCGCCCTGAGTCCTATTTTGGAGAAGGGCGGTATAGAAATTTAAATAAATGAAATAAATGAAATAATCCTGAAGAGGTTGTACGCCTTACCCAGGAATCCGAAGTTGAACTGGCCCAGTGCTGGTGGGAGAGGATGAGCCTTCCCCCTATGGGACCTGGTGGCCTGGAGTCATTTCCCCCTTCTGGCGGGCTTAGGACCGGCACCACGGAAGTTGCGCTTAGGCTGTTGGTTTCGTCCTCGGTCTCGGAACTGCTGTCTGTCCTGAAATCTATCGCCTCCCTGGTAGTGGGGGACGATGCGAGACGGACCCCCTGGGTCCAACGCCGGCACGAAAGGGCTGTTGAGGTGGGTAAGATGTGTATCTGTGTTCCTGGCGCTGGTACGTTGATGGGAGGCTCTTCCTCTTGTACTTCCCCTCTACCAGCATGGGCTCTAGCGCAGCGCCGAACAGCTCTGGTGCCTTGTATGGGACGGCTGCCAATTTCCACTTGGCTTTGAAGTCGGCTTTCCAGGGCCGGAGCCAGAAAAGTCTCCTGGTTGTAAGGATTGAAGCCAGGGCCATTGAAGCAAATTTGGCTGAGTTCAGAGAAGCGTCGGCTGTGTACTCTGTAGCGGCTATTATCTTATTTAGGTCTTGATGCAGTCTGGTGTCCTCAGGGGGAAGCTTGTCCTGCAGATGCCGGAGCCAAATGAGCGACGCTCTGTTGAAGAAGGAAGTTGCCGTCGCTGATCTGATTGCCCAGCCCGTTGCCTGATGAGCCTTGTGGAAGGCCCACTCCATCCTCTTCTCCTCTGCCTTGAGAGTGTCCAGAGGGTCAGTGGAGATCAACGAGCTAGAAGGTAATGCTGCCACCGGCTGGTCTACTGAAGGGAGCGCCAGAAGGTCCTCTAACTCTGGGGCCGAGCAGTAGAGTTTCTTATCCAGGTTGCTGGGTGTTGCTAGCAAGGCTGGTTGGCCCCAGGGATTCTGGATCACATCCGCAAACAGCTGAGGACAAGGAATGCAGTCCTTTTGTGGCTTTGCGGATTTGAAGAACGTGTCGTGAGGGCCCACCGTTGAAGGGGTGGCTGTTGTGATGTCCCCTGGCATTCCCAGGTTGGTTGTGAGTCTAGCTGTGTGGAGCAGGGACTTGAATAGGGCCGGACGAAAAAGCCCTGTGAACGCCGGTGTGTCCGGTGCTAGTCCTTCGTCCTCTGATAACTCCATCTCCTCAGGCCCCTCCTCCGCGTGGTCTGATTCCTCAGACGAGGAGCCTTGGCCCTGTTCCGGTAGAGGATGGGGCTGGAGCTGGCGTTGCCGCACCTGGCCTGGTGCGGCCTGTCCAGGTGCCTGAGACGCCTGCTGCAAGGTTGCAGTGAAGAAGGACGACAGGGCCGCCGAGAACATGGCCTGAAAATCCATTGGGTTTGCCATTCCTGCCCCCCCCGAGGCTGAGGGTTTACCCTTGATGGCGTGGAACTTACTTCCCTGGACCGATGATGCTGAGCTGGTGAAGGGGTCGTTGAAATCCCTGGTGCAGCCCCTGAGCCTGCCTTGAAGCGGGGTGTACTTCGACCCACCCTGCCCAAGTCTGGAGTTCTTGGGGTCACTGCGATGTCGGCCACGCTTGTAATTCCTGGCTCTGCCTCTCTTGGAGGGGCCTGTGCGGGCTCCAATGGCACAGGCTCTCTGGATGGGGTCGCTGAGGCTGCCTTGTGAGCCCTCTCCCACTGCCGCTCCAGTGCATTGTGCCTCCTTAAGGCGTCCCTATCCTGGAAAGGTAGGGACCCTTCTGAAGCAGCCCTGCTGACAGAGCTCTCATGCCTTTTCTTTGATTTCTTTTTCCCCCCTTTTGACTCTTTGCGCGGGGTGTGTGTGTGAACTCCAGCTCCATATCTGAGGACGGAGGGGAGCAAGACATGGCTGCAGCCGCTGGATTCTTCGGGCAGACCCCCTGCCCTGCAGCTCCATGAGTCGAGGGGTAATCTCTCCAAGGAGAGCCTCGAACTGCCCCAGATTCTCTCCTCAGATGGTGGGGAGGAGGAGAATTGATTGCCCCCAGGTGGTGTGGGGTGGGCTCTGTAGCCGTTCCTGCTGATTGATGGAGGCGCAGGCTTGTGAGTCTGGCCAAGATGGCGGCCTGAAGGTCCCCCAATATGGCGCTGGCACGTGGTGAGGCGATCCGCTGTGCCCGACTCAGGCGACGGATTCATAATGGCGGCCCGAGGGTCCGACCAAATGCCGCGCTACTGCCTGGTGAGAGCTCTTTCTGTAGTGCAGGGAAGGCTGCTGAGCTCTCCGTTGCGCCTCGCGCCCTCGCCCTGATGTCGATCCGGTGGAATCACTCTAGCGGCGGAGGGAGGGGCGCCGTGCGGCGTGGGCAGCTGGAGTTGCCGAATCCGCCGCCCAGTTGATGAAGGCAAAGCCGCTCGGCTCCCGGAACTGTTTCTTGCGAGCCGAGCGGTTTAAAATAGGCAGGCTGCTCCTCTGTGCCCGCTGGCCAGCTGGAGAGGTGTGGGTCGTTGGCGGCAGGACCGCAGGCGGGAGAGATAGCGGTTTAAAAGTGAGGGGCTAGCCAAGCAAGCCGTGTGGGTGGCTGTGCTCTGCTCCCCCCCTTCTAGCTGGAGGTAGCTGAATAGCGATTCACGCCGCGAGGAAAAAAACGCAAAAAGCAGGCTATTCAAAATCAACAAAACAAAACCTAATCGCCTAATGGAAAGAGGAAAGTAAAACAACTAGGAGAAATAAGAGAGAAAGAGAAAGAAACCCCACAGAAGCACTATACCTTTAGGAAAACTGTGGAGCTCCAAAAATCACTACAGTGTTTGCCAGCAACTGAGTGAAGACTGGGGGATCATGGGATCGGCTTGGGAACCGGAAAGGGGAAAAACCTTTGTTCTTTTCACTCAGTTGTTTGCCAAAGACTGAAGGATTAACCCATGCATGGATAGTGGGAGCAGCGCACAGGAAAATACCAATTTCAATTCTGATTTGCTAGACCTCTTCTAAAAAGTTTAGTATTCATCAATCCACTCATTCATTTATTGCTTTTTTATAACGCTTGTGCAAAAGGAAGAAAAGAAACACGTTTGTGAGCAAACTCAAATTATTATCAATGTGTTAATTACCAGAAACCAGCATGGTTTATCAAGAAGTCTTTCTTGATTAGTTATAGAAACAGGTATCAAGTGAGTGGCCCTAAGGAACATTTCTAGATCTACTTTTCAGTGTTTTGATTAAAGATTTGGATGAAGGGGCAGAATTATTATTAAAATTGCAGATACAAAATTGAAAGGGAGAATTAATACCATGGAAGACTGAAATACAATTCAAAATTACCAGATTTGAGAAATACATTGAAAGCAACAAAGTGAAATTTAACAGAGGCAAGTGCAGTATTCCTCATTTAGGAAACAAAAATCCAGGGACAGGTATCTAGTTTGGTTGTGAAAAGTATCTTGGAGTAGTAATGTAAGCTGAGGATGAGTCATCAGTGTGATATGGCTATATAAAATGTAATTACAGGCTGAAGTCTATGATTAGTAGCATGGAAGATTGACATGGAGACAGTGACATGGTCCTTTTTTTCTCTTTGCCTGTATAACATACATCTGTGTAGAAGGGATTACTCAGCCAGCTGAGACCATTTGTATGTAATTATTTTTTACTTAGCAAGCTTTCCAAATTGCATTACTGAATTATAAATTCTCTTAGTTTTTAGCTGTGTTGCTACTTGGAACAATTGATAGTAAGAGTTCTCTAATCTGACATAATGGGAAATAATGATGTATCTACATATATATTTGGCATAAAATTAATTATGTGGATACACAATTGGGATACATAATCACACCATCCCTAGGTGTTCTCTGCTAGGAATCCTGTATTCTTGGCAATGGGTCAACTATCTGAATGATGACCAATGATGTCAAAAGTCCCCAGATGCTGAATCTTGGCCCAGCCCTAATAACCCAGAAAGAAAAGTATTATGCACTTGCTAGCTCAAGGGGGTCCATCTCTGCTGTTTCTCTGGAGTTCCTGCCAAACTGAAGGAACACGGATTGGTATATTCATTATATTTTTTAAATCATGTTTTTATTACATAATTCAAGGCAGCAAACATTCTATTTTCCTCACAACAATCTTGTGAGATAGGTTGGGCTGAGGAAGAGTGACTGATGCAATCATTCAGCCGGCTTTTCATACTAAGGTGGGATTAGAATTTAGTCTTCTGGTTACTAGACCAGCATGTTAACTACTATTTTTTTTAGTTTTTTCTTCATAATTGTATATTGTTTATTTTTGTGTTTAATAAAAATAAACTATCCATTTGATAGAAAATTTCTTTTGTTGAAAGGAAGTTGTTGCATCTCAGAAATACAAATTGCTTGACTATGAACTAGTGAAAGATTTTCTGAATGGAAAATGCTCTAGTCATGAACAGAGAAGACCCTTTGAAAGCTTTTACAGAATCAGTACTGCCACCAAAAGGTTTTAAAATCAGGTGAAACTCACTTAACCAACTTCCTTAACAATAGAAATTCTGATCTCCATCTTAGTTATAAGTTGAGGACTACCGGCATGTGAAGAAAAATACATGTGAAGAATTAAGCATAGTATTTAAAAATTACCTGAGAAACTAAATTCAGATCTAATGATGTTAACAGTGCTAAGTTTATTCCCTTCAAGACGAGATCTGTGTATGGAAGGTTGAATTATTTGTTACCTTTCAAGTTTGCATGCACCACTTTCTGAACTTATAAATCTATTGTCCACTGGGGCAATACAGCAAAAGCATTTTCTTTATCTAAAAATATTACTTAATGTTTTCTATAACATTAAGAGTTGGTTGAACTGATACTCTCAGAGCTTCCATCATTTCCATTCATAGGTTCTCATTTGATTCAGTCACTCTCCCACAGTGTATCATCTGATAGCATGGTTTAAGAAATCAAGTCTATTTACATAGTCTGAGTTTGCAGAATTCTTCCTTTTCTTTCTTCCTTGTACTGGAAAAATGGGTGAAAAAGCTTCCAAGGCCTTCAGAGTTTTGAAATTCTTCAAAGTCAAAGAAAGAAAGACTATGGTAATAGGGTTGGGGTGTTCTTTACAATGTCATTATTCCCACTTAAATTTAACAGGAAGGAAAACTGTCACTGTACCTGGTAAATCTTGGAAATAGTTCTGTCACGTCCTTGCTCCAGGCAGACAATGTGCTCACAAGCTAATTGGTCCAATACATTTCTTTTGGTTCTCTGTAGCAGCAAATTGCCAACTACCAAACTTGTACTGTTATCTTCCTGTCTTCCATAGTATAACTAATCTTGCAAGGACTTCTAATGTCTGTCATTGCTTATCAGATTCAAGTAAATCATACATTAATTAAACAATCAACCACAATTTATTTGTAAGGCAAGACTTACCCAATTCAGTCTGAATTAAAGCAGATATCCTACCAGTGAATTGGTTTCAAAAGATAAGGCAAGCATTGTTAGTCAATAGCAATAGTGCTTAGACAATACCACTTCATAGTGTTTTACAACCCTCTCTCAGTGGTTTGCAAATGTCAGCATATTGGTCCCAACAGCTCAGTCCTCATTTTACCAACCTTGGAAGGTTGGAAGGCTGCGTCAATTTTGAACCAGTCAGGATCAAACTCCTGGCAGTCAACAGAGTTAGTCTGCAATACTGCATTTTAACCAGTGCACCACCATGGCTAAAAATGATGTAAAGGATGAAAAATTCCTGGAGACCAATAGAGCATTCCAATCAGGGTTCAAAGGACAAGGCAGAAATATATATAAGATAAAGAAAATGATTAAGGAACCAGAAGAAAAATGTAGCCTGAGGCATACGAGTATGGGTTGTAACGAGATGTAGTTCCAGCAGCAATTGAGACATTCTAAGCCTTTACCTAAACATGGCCAATTCTTTCCAGATGTACTGTAATTACCTGACACTTCAAGCTATATGTGATTTATGAGCCATGGCACTCATATGCCTATCTTCTACTTGAAAACTAACAAGGTGATATGTGGATACATGGAGAGAAGTAAGCAGTGAGGTACCACAGGCTCCATTTTAGACCCAGCACTCTTCAATATCTTCATAAATGACTTAGATGAGGGAATAGAAGGGGAACTCATCAAATTTGCAGATGACACTAAACTGGCAAGAATAGCCAACACCCCTGAAGACAAGCTCAGGATTCAAAAAAATCTTGACAAACTTGAATAATGGGCCCTATCCAACCAAATGAATTTTAATGTGGAGAAAAGCAAAGTTTTACATTTAGTCAGGAAAAATCAAAGATATTTGTACAGATTAGGCGAGACCTGGCTCAAAAACAGTAGACCTTAAGAGTCCTAGTGGATGATCACTTGAATATGAGCCAGCAGTGTGCATGCAGCCGCCGCCAAAAAAGCTAATACAGTCCTGGGTTGTATAAACAGAGGTATAGATTCAAGATCACGTGAAGTATTAGTACCACTTTATAAAACTCTTGTAAGACCACACCTGGAATACTGCAACCAATTTTGGTCACCATACTACTACAAAAATGATGTTGAGACTTTGGGAAAAGTTCAAAGAGCAGAGCAACTAAGATGATAAGGCCTGGAGACTAAAAAAATATAAAGAATGGCTGCAGGATTTGGGTTTGGCTAGTCCAGGGGTCTGCAACCTTAAACACTCGAAGAGCCATTTGGACCCGTTTCCCACAGAAAAGAAAACACCGGGAGCTACAAAACCTGGGTGGGCGTGGCCAACTCAATGTCACTCACTTCCACCAGTCACATGACCCCCCTCCCAGCCATGCCTACCCAGCTGGTCATTAGGGCAGAGAACCAGTTGTCAAAAAACACCAGGAACCACAAAACCCTTTTGACATATCTATCTCTCCCCTCCTTCCCTCCTCTCTCTCCTTCTCTCTCTGTATCTCTCTATGTCTCTCTCTCTCCCCCTCTCTCGGTATCTCTCTGCTCTCCCCTGGCTGCTTCTCCATCCCCGGCCATCGCCTTTACCTTCTCAGGCCAGGCCAGGAGTGACTGGGAGGGGAGGGCAAGGGGCGGGGCCAGTCAGTGGTGGGATCACCTGACAGGGAGCCACAGCAGAGGGCCCAAAGAGCCGCATGTGGCTCCAGAGCCGCAGGTTGCTGACCCCTGGGCTAGTCTAAAGAAAAGAATTAGGGGTGGCATGATAGCAGTATTCCAGTATTTGAGGGGCTGCCACAAAGAAGAGGGGGTCAAATTATTCTATAATGCACTGGAGGGCAGGATAAGAAACAATAGTTGGAAACTAATCAAAGAAAGAAGCAACCTGGAATGAAGGAGAAACTTCCTAACAGAACAATTAACCAGTGGAACAGCTTGCCTTCAGAAATTGTGGGTGCTCCATCACTGGAGTTTTTAAAGAAGAGACTAAACAGTCACTTATCTAAAATAATATAGGCTCTCCTGCTTGAGCAGAGGGCTGGACTAGACAACCTTCAAAGTCCCTTAAGTTCTATTCTATTCTATAAAAGATGAACTGGGCTGACAGAGTGACTGGTTCAAAGTCACCAGTCAACTTTCATGCCTAAGGTGGAACTACAACCATCTCCATGTTTGTAGCCTGATGCCTTAACTCATTTCTTATAGAGCTTAGTTTCCAATCGCTTGGCCAACTTTGTTGCCATTCTGTAAACGTGTTCTACTATGCTGAATAGTAGAAAGATTTCTTCAAGGCATGATATGATCAATGCAAAAGATAGGGTAACTCCTGGTGATTTGCCAATTACCGGTATATTTGTGTTAATGCAGTATAAAATTACATTTTACATTTGCAGTAATGTTATACTGTTGATTGATTAAAATTCTGGTCAACCTCAATTCCAAGCTTTATCCCATTCAATTTTGTGTTATGTATTTCACAGCCATTTTTTCACCTCTCATTAAAAAAAATGTGAATGGAACAGAAACCTGCAACACATCACTCCGTATCTCCTTTCAGTTTGATGAACTAAAGTTCGAAGCCTTTATTGTCGTTGTACATCATGTATACAATGAAATTGATTCTAATGAACACTTTTCGAGAATCTTGAGCCAACAGCAGTATTCACATCATCAAAGCCATAATTATGTATTTTACTAATCTAAGCTTCTGAGGTAATGTTAGATGTCATGCCCTTGATCAAAAATGAGATAAGGTTAGCCTGCCAAGACTTGTTCTTGGCAAATCAATTCTGACCTGGCATGAGAAGTTTCTGGGCAATGCACAAAATCTCTTAGGCAGTGCAGGTATTTGGTACGGTCTTCTCAACAGTTAATACATCAATACTTGTGATTTATAAGGTTAACGTTTAGAGGCATCGTGCAGAGAGGTAAACCATAGGAGAGAGCTGGGGTCCACATTCCTTCTTCGGCAGCATCGGGCAAGCAATCGTGGAAAGCAAAGTGCTTAGCTAAGCAGACCCACCTTGAGTCGTGGTGGAACTTCCCTTCTCCCCTCAAACCGCGGCATGACTAAGACTAACTCGGTTATCAGCGCGCAGAGCGACCACTGCATGCGTCCCCTAAGCGGTACCGACACATTTGCACTCAGTCAACGCCCCCACCGGAGCAGGCGACACTCGGCCATCAAAGCACAGCAAGTGCCACCAAGAGAAAACCCGAGTTACAGACTTGCTTTCGGGGCGACGGAAGAGTTCCAGACGATGCCCTGGAACGGCAGGAAAGTTCCCACTGAAGCTCCGCCCATTTCGCATCAGCCTCCTCTCCGGGTTCGTCCAAATGCCGTGGGAAGTATCCGTGAGCTTCATTGGTTCTGCAGCGGTGACAATTCAGGCCCCGGCGTTCTTCATTGGATCCCAGAAAGGAAAGAATGCGCGGCCCGATTATTTTCGTAGCTCCTCTGTCATTGGCTGATTATATAGCGCGGATGCTTCCTTTCCACCGGCAGCGATTGGTCCCGATGTAGTGCTAGAAGGGAGGGCTCTGTGCGTTCACTTTCTCTGATTGGATTTTCCTCCGAAGCTCTTCGGCTCGGAGACCGTTCGGGTGCTCGGCTCGGCATCCACAGAAGACGCTTAGCAAGGCTGCGTAACTCGGCTTGGAGGGGAACGCGTGCGTAACACCGACGAGAGCGCATCGGCTCTTTCCGAGTCCGGAGAAATGGGGCGGTCGGTTCTGTATTCCCGAAGAGTAGTCCGTAGGGGCGCGTAAGCGGAGCAAGGAGTTAGAACCTTGTGGCCGTATCAACAGCAACGGAGAGAAAAGAAGCCGCAACGGCCCCGTGAGCGCGTAGCGGACAAAGGAAGCCGAGCGAAGGGGTGGCGGAGGCGGGGCCAAGCGAGACCCAGCGCCAGCAACGCCGCAGCCGGCTGAGTCGGGAAGATCTGCCGCTTTCAGCAGCAGCCGCAGCAGCACCATGGACCACCCCGCCGTCCTCCAACTGCACTGCAGCGCCGTCCGCCTGAGCCGCCCCTCCGGACGCGATTTGCCCGCCCCACGGGCGCTATGAGAACTCCGGCGGCGCTCGGCCCCCGCGTAGTCCAGCGAGAGACGGAGTGACGAGGCAGGTAGGCAGGAAGGAAGGAAGGAGCCCGCTCCTCAGGCCGCCCCTCCCCCGCGCCCTTCCTGCCCCCCCGCCGCCTCTCCTCATACGGCCCCGGCGGTTTGGCCGCCACTCTGTCAGATCCTTTTTGCCTGCGGACGCGCCATCCCTCGCGTCATATTCCTCCGCCGGGAAATAGTCCGTCCCTTCTCTGTGTCTCCCCAGCGCCCCCACCCAGAGGAGGAAAAAAAAAAAGGACCTCCTGGCCGTCGCCTTTCACGTGACCGATTCGCTAGCTAGGAAGGAAGGAAGGCGAGCGGGCGAGCGAGGGAGGAAGAAAGGAAGGCGTAGCATCGGAAAGCCAAGCGGTGCTGCTTCTCTTTCCTGCCCCTCGCATCAGAAAGGGGCGGGGAGTGACTGGATTGTAGGGCTGGGCGGAGGCGGCCGCGAGCCCAGGCGCTGCCGCTGCTACTGCTCCTAGGCATGAAGAGGATGGTGGCCTGCTTGCGATAAAGCGAAGCGGAAAAGGGGCTGGGAGAGACTAAAAGGGGGGCGCCCTCCTTTCAGGGTGGGGGCCCCGATCTTTACACTCTGCTTTTCTTCTCTTCGCTGAGAGGACGAAACGGAGCAGAGAAAAGAAAAGGAAGAGAAACCAGAGGAGGAGAAAGTCGATCCGATAGGGAGGAAAAGCTAACAACCATGTCAGGGCGCCCGAGAACCACCTCCTTTGCAGAAAGCTGCAAACCGGTGCAGCAGCCTTCAGCCTTTGGCAGCATGAAAGTTAGCAGTGAGTATTGATTTCCATCCTCTGCCCTTTTTACACCAGCTCTTCCAAAACGAAGCATGTGGTTTTTATATTTAACAATATTTTATTTTTTGGTTTCTATACGTTCAGCATTGTCAGATCCTTATTGTCTTTTCAGCAGCCTGCTTCTATTTTTTTTCTTCCACCCATAACTTGATTAGGCCTATCCTATGGCTTCCATCTAGGGAGGGAAAAAAAGACTTCTCTTGCTTTCCAGTATATTTTATCTGTATTCCATGGTATGTTACCACAGGTTTTTATTTTACAGTGGCAGAATTCTATACACATAATTCTGTACTTTTTAAAGATTGGATTTTGGAGAGGTATCTGGAATTATGTATTTGATTCATGTCACAAGCTTTTAAATGATTAGGCAATGAATGCATTATTTTCTTAGATTCTATTTCATGTATGGTAAGTAAGAAAAATATGTAAGTTTAAGGATTTTGCATCTAGAATATAAATTTTCATTTGGTGGTGCAATATTTTTCAAAGTTGAGGCCTGTGTTCCGCTTGTTTTTAGATCTCACTGTTTCATACTTGACAAATGGGATTTTGTAGTAAATCAACTTTTCAGTGTATAAATCATGATGTGTATGGCAATGACTACTTTACTAATGCAACTTTATATAATTCTATTTTTCCTATTGTCAGAAAACTGACGCTAAAACTTTTTAAAGATACTATGGTATGGCTAGTTCTATTTCAAAGCAGTGATGTGCAACAAAACTTTAAACCGGCTACTTCCTTTCTTTTGAGAGTGCCTCTTCAATGCAGTGATTACCAACATAATTCTAGATATTCTATTTTATTAGGATAAATGGCCTTAGAACTTACTATTAAATATTGTTATTTTTGAAAAAAAATGGGATTGAATATTCTTCCCTTATTTTCTGAGAAATCTTATTTTTGTTTGAAGAGGCTGACCTGCAAAAAACTAAAAGAATATGTAACACTGCAAGCCAGACAATCAATACACTAAAATGTGTGACAGCCCCCTCTTTGTTTTTGAAGTTTCATGGAGTAGGCACAACATGTTTATGAAGCCTCAGGTAAACTGTTGACTTGGTGAATTACTAGTTACACAGGTTTGAATTAAAGATTAAATTCTACCCAATCCTAATTTAAAATCTAGATTGTATTTCAGTTTTTTAAAAGCACTGCTGACAATTAGCATGTTTTGTATAGAAATCATACAATCTTTGATATCTTTAAATCGTAGAATATGATATATTTTGCAAATTGTTCCATGTGAATATTACCATAGATGAGAGCCCTTGAGGAATTATAGTTTCATTCTCAAAACTTTACATCCTACATCATCTTAATAACATAATATATCGGTTTGCAATTCTGAAAGTTTTCAACCAGTTTATTGATGTGAGAAAGTTAAAGCTGACCACAAAAAATGGAAAACTGTACCTTTTTCTGTCAATTATGATGGAGAAATGTGACATTGGTTTTTATGGTAATTTCTTCATATGAAATAACAGTTGTATGCCACACAACCTGACTATTCAGAAATAGTCCCTATTGATTTAAATTATAATCTGTGTAGTAGTGTTTGTAGATTGTGAATATAGTCAGTATCTGACCCTCAGTACTATATATAAGCCTTTCTCAGTCCAGAGATCTTTAGTCATGAGGTGACTCGTTAAGGAATTTCCCAGCCAGAATGGTAATTTTTGGGAATGCTGGTATTTCAAATCAGTAGATTTCAAGGATGCCTATTGGAGAATCATATGTAGAATTGAAATCTAGGTCAGATAATGCCCAAATTTACAATTTGCAACAAGTCAGGTTTTCTTTTTTTAAAAAAAATGTTAATATTGTATCTGATTTGCATCCAAAACTAAGCCATAATGGATAAATTCATTTTTCATGCTGAAGCCAAATTCAAACAAGTCATACTGTGACATAATACTTTGGTTCACACAGTGCTTTTAAAAATGTTTGAATTAAATACAAGTGGTTCAGATACAGTACAGCATCCAGAGAAGTCCAAGATTGTGATACTGCAGTTACAGCAATGCAGTTCAGCCCATTAAAAAAGGGAGTTTGCAAAAAAACTGTACAATGAAACAGGTGTGTTATTAAAATAATACTATTTTTAGTACCATCTAGGGAAAAAGAACCTTAAGGAGGGATTTCTGCACAATCTTTAGTGATTATCACACACCTTATAGCATTTGTACATGAAAAATATCAAATGTGGCCCTTGGTCATAAAAAAGATTGGCCATTCTTTAATTTAACTGGTTACAATAATAAAACACAGTTTTGATAAAGCTATATCAAGGCATGAGGTTGGATCGGATGTGTATATAGGATATTTTCAGGAAGTAATCTAGGTGGAAAGGGATATTTAATTCTCTCCACCAACCAACTCTGGTTCTTTTGCGGTGGAATAGAGATATTTTTCTCCTGCCTCACTTTTTTTGTTAATGATGAATAAATTTTCTGGCATAACTTGCAGTTTTTATTTTTAAGCAACCAAGTACTTTAATTCTGAATTGAGATGAAGCAAAGGATCTGAATCTAAATTTGTTTTCAATAAAAGATTTCAAATTTTTAAAATCTATATCCATAGTAATTACTGTTAATAAGGAAATTATTTAGCATTTACATACTTACGTATGTTATCCAATATTATACATACCTGCCCATTATGTTGTTTCTTTCATAAGCATAAAATATTTCAAGAATAAAGAAAGTTTATTAATAGTAGGGTTTCAGTCTATTTAAATACATTTTCGATGAGAAATACAAATATATCATTCCTGACTGATTGAAATATTAATAAATTAAATATAAGTAATACATTTTAAATCAACACACTTGATAAGTAAATATGTGCATCATCATTTCTCATTTGTGAAAATGGAAGAATGCCAACTGCAGTTTGTATATTCACAGGTCTTAAGATAAATAAAATACGTTGTCCAATTAGTGAGTGGTGCTGTTTTATTGTTTTTTTAATTGATTAGTGAAACTGATGCATCCACTAAATCTTACACATGTAATATTTTGATGTAAAGGTTTGCATGTGTTGAATCTCTTGGCAGTGATGCTTTAGACCAGGGGTCCCAACCTCCAGGCTGGATTTTGGCAGATTTAAACACCAGCAGCATGACCTAGCTCCCATGCATATGCAAATGAAGTTTCATGTGCTTGCCTATCACTTGCATGAACTGATTCCCAATGGGCCATGGACCAGTATCAAATACATAAAGTTTGCATCTTTTTCTGATAGATTAGAGCTGGGTCCCCAATCCTTGTCCCACAGCCTGGTAGCAGTCTGTGGCCTGTTGGGGACCAGTCTGCAAAGTGTTGGGCAAGCTTTGTTTGCACATGCGCTGGAGCTATGTTGCACACATGAAACCATCCCTTCTTCCCTGCTGCCACCACCGCTGCTGTTCTATGGAGTAAGAAAGGTTGGGAACCACTACTTAGATTATTAATCCTTAGCTTAGCGTATTTATGGAATTTTTAGTCCAGAAAATGGAGCCTTTCCTAATTTGGGCACTGGCAATGACAGTTTCGGTTAGGGAATTCTGGAGATAGAAGTGTGTCTTGAGTTGGAGAAGGCTGCTTTGAAGTATTAGATTGGTTATCTTAATCTCAGTTTCATTTCTTTTGCATTTTAAACAATTGTGTTATATCCTTTAATATTTTTTAAAAGAAAATCTGGGATAACTAAATTTATATATACACATGTGCATAAATGCATGCCCACACATGCACATTTCTTAACTTGAGGTCATGCTGTTGATGTTTAAATCTATCAGAATCCATTGTGCATTTTACAGTTAGCATATGAATTCAGTTGATTTGGAGTGTGAAATAGTAGTTATGCACTAGTGCAGTGATGGCTAACCTTTTTGCTGTCGCGTGCCAAAAGCGGGGGGAGAGTGGGGGGATCGTGCGCATGTGTGCCCACACCCATAATTCAATGCCCACACGTATGTGTGCTCTCCCTGCACTCCCCCCACTTTTGGCGTGTGATGGCACAGTAGGCCCATTTTTCACTCTTCCCAGCCTCTAGAGGCTTTCTAGGAGCCTGGGGAGGGCAAAAAGGGCCTTCCTCAAACCCACCCGGAGGCCCTCCGGAGGCCGGAAACAGCCCATTTCCGACTTCCGGTGGGCCCGGAAGGCCCGAAAATCAGCTGGCCGGTGGGCACATGTGTGCTGGAGCTGAGCTAGGGCAATGCTCGTGTGCCCTCAGATATGGCTCTGCGTGCCACCTGTGGCACCCATGCCATAGGTTCGCCATCACAGCACTAGTGGTTTCAGTCAGATAAATGAAGTATCTCAGGTTTTAGATAAAGTGACGTGAATGCACTTTTGAAATACTTTTAAATCATATGAGGCATAATTCCTATATATTTAGTAACCATTTGCTTATTGATGAAGTATAGCGTGATTCAAACTTTCACTTAATATTTCAAGTTATGTGGGGTCAGTGCTCTCTGAGAAATGTACCATTTTTGTGTCATTTAGTTCTTTATCAATTTTCTTGTGATACATGTTTTTCCCTGAAAATAAGACGGGGTCTTATTTTCTTTTGGGCCCCAAAATAAACACTAGGGCTTATATGGGGGGGGGGTGTTCCTTATCCCCCCATGTATGGGAGGCCCACTTCTTCTGTTTTCTCATGGTGAGGCAAGAGGCCTCATGGTACATTAGTGCTGCTGCCGCAAGGTGGGTCTGTATGGAGCTTCCCCATGTGCTCCGCACCGGCTTACCTCAGGGCCCTCGCAGCCAGGCCGCCCACACCAACACCTGCCTTGCCTCGCAGCAGCTCAGGCATGCCACTCAGCCTCCTGCTCCGTTGTGGGCACGAGTAAGCAGAAGTGGGCTGGCAGCCACATGGGCTTCTGCTGCACATGGCTGTTGGTGCTGCCGCTGCGAGGCAGATATCAGGGTGTGGATGTGCTGGCCCAGAGGTAAGCCGGTGTGGGGCAGCTCCATCCCCTGGCTCACCTCGTGGCTGCAGCACTGCAAGTAATCAGTCAGAATGGGTGGCTGGCCAGCTGTGCAGGCTCTTAAATAACGCTTATTATGGGGGTAGGGCTTATATTAGGTGCACACATAAAACATGCTAGGGCTTATTTTCAGGATAGATCTTGTTTTTGGTGAAACAGGGTAGATTTTATTTATTTTAATCTCACCTTTATTATTTTTATAAATAACTCAAGGTGCTGAATATGCCTAATACTCCTTCCTCCTATTTTCCCCAAACAACAATCCTGTGAGGTAGGTTGGGCTGAGAAACAGCGACTGGCTCAAAGTTACCCAGCTAGCTTTCATGCCCAAGGTAGTCTCTATGTTTTTAGCTTGGTGCCTTAACCACTGGGCCAGGCTGACACTCTTTTTGGATATACTTTTCGTTATCCATCTTTTACCATGTCCTTGTTTTCCATTTATTTTTGACATTTATGGAGCAAGAAATCGTTCTGTATGTAAAACTGATCTATACATTATACAGGTTTCTTTGAATCCTGGCGTGAAGTGTGTGATTATATATTTTTCTTATTATTACGATGGAATATTCCGCCTGATTCGCCAGTTGCGTCCCTTTCTGGATCGGGACTTGTTAAATACGGTCACTCATGCTCTCGTTACTTCCCGCCTGGACTACTGCAATGCTGTCTACATGGGGCTCCCATTGAGGAGCACCCAGAGGCTCCAGCTGGTCCAGAATGCGGCCACGTGGGTGGTTATGGGAGCGACGTGGCGCTCCCATGTGACCCCCCTCCTGCGCGAGCTGCACTGGCTCCCGGTGGTCTTCCGGGTGCGCTTCAAGGTTTTGGTTACCACCTTTAGAGCGCTCCATGGCATCGGACCGGGGTACTTACGAGACCGCCTTCTGCTACCAATAGCCTCTCACCGACCAGTACGCTCCCATAGAGAGGGGCTCCTCAGGGTGCCGTCGGCCAAACAGTGTCGACTGGCGGCCCCTAGGGGGAGAGCCTTCTCTGTGGGGGCACCTACCATCTGGAACGAGCTCCCCCCAGAGATATGGAGGATCCCGGACCTGCGCACGTTTCGTCGTGCTCTCAAAACTTTTTTATTTCAGCAGGCTGGCCTGGTCTAACTCTCCTCTTTTAAATTTTTAATTCGTGATTTTATAAATTGGGTGTTTTAATCTGTGTTTCAGCCAAAATATTTAATAATTTTAAGGGATTTTTAATATTTGTATTATCTGTATTTTATCTTGGCTGTTCACCGCCCTGAGTCCTTTGGGAGTAGGGAGGTATAGAAATTTGATAGATAGATAGATAGATAGATAGATAGATAGATAGATAGATGATAGATAGATAGATAGATAGATAAATAAATATGAGAATGAATTTACATTGATACCTTCTTTTCTGTGGCAGCTTTTCAAGTATTAGAAGACTGCTATCCTGTCTTCCCTCAGTCTTTTCTTTGTTAAATTAAATATACCTAGTAAGCTAAACATACCCAAGTAGAAGTACTTCATCTTGCTGTGTTTCCTGTCAGTTTTTCTTGAGAGGCTGACAATTACAATGTACGAAATAGTTTTATCACTTAAAAGTTTTTGTTTAATATTCTTGTATTCTTGTGATAAATTAGAAGTAATATTCTTTCCTTTTTTTACTTTCTTATTTCTTTTACATATTATTGTATTTATCAATATGATTAGCATTATTAAAGTTGGGTATTTTGTGGAAACCGACACAAATTTCTTACGTATCTTTTAGGCTTTGATTATTCAAACCAGATAATGGGTTGATTTGTTTTGAGTAGGTTGCCCTAGCTCTGGTACTGACATTTCCTAGGGCAGGATCCATGATGACATCTTATATATGCTCCCAGCCCACTGGGAAGGCAGCCTTAACCCACTATAGGTGCTACTGCCCAGCTACAACTTCTTTACCTGTGGTTGGGTACTATGCAACATTGCAAAAATGCATCTTCCTTCGCATACCCTACAGATACTAGTTGCTGCTCTCCATGGTTACTTTATCCTTGGCTGCTGGATCAGATCTTTTGAAAAGATTCGCTGAAAAGCTGGACTCCCCCACCCCCCCCCTTTTTTTTCTTTTACAAATTCATTGCTGGAAAGGTCCAAAAGTACATCTTTCTTTTCTCTTCTTAAAGCCAGACAAAGTTCTGCCAATTTCTTTTTTTTTTTGTTCAGATAATTGGAATAACGGTAGAACTGTCCTATTTTCTTTACTATTATTATATTGACACCATGCAGGAGGCTGTCAAATCTGAGGGCGAGTGTGTGGAGGGAGATTCATATAAAAGGTATAAAAGTGAAAACATGCATCCTCAAAGATGTATCTATGGAAAGGAAAGTGATTAGTGCATAGATTCCAGTCATGATCGGAAGAGTAAGGAACTATAAAAGTCACCTGTTAGGGACCAAAATAAGCCATGTTCCAAATAATACCAGACTCTCACTATAGCAAAAATTGAAAGGATTAATTTTTAAAAAAAAAATCTGGAAAGGTATTGTTTAAGTTGATTTCATTTCTAGATGGTTTACATGCAGGAATCAAGTAGCCTAAGGCTCCTATATGGAAAGTCCTACAAAAGATACAATTTTACAGAATGAACAATGGAGTTAATTGTTTTGGATATAAAATCAATTATATAGTTATAATAATAATTAATTAAAATGTGTATTCTATGTAGAATTTTGGTTAGTGAATTTTTTGTCCAAGTTTAAAAAAATGAAGATGGCTAATACATTTAATTAAGTTTAATTGTAGACTTAAAGAGTTTATGAGTAGTTTTATCATAGGTACTGTATAAAGGCCAATTCAAATGTAAAAATTGTGGTTATATATAAGCTTGAAAGATCTTAGATGTAGGTTTCCAGATCACAAGAAATAATCTCAAAAAGTTTAAAAACATCAATTAAAGTAAAATGCAAACTATGTAATCAAAATAGTTTATGAAACTTGTGAGTTTTATCAATAGGTTTTCTCAAAAATCTGGAATACCAGCAAATTGTAAAGTAGCAAGTTGCATATATATTCTCAGGCCAAGATTAAATGTCACCAGAGAAAAATCTATATTTTTCTTTGGTCAGATTTGTAATGACTTGTATCTGTACTGTACAGTATTGTAATGGAGAGTAGTATAGAAAACTTAAATTCATCTGAATGAGTAATGAGCATGTGTGTGTGTATCTGTGTATATAATATGTTAAATGGTAGAAAAATGTCTGTCACTGGTCTGCAGTTTTTTGGCAAGGTTTTAAAAGTGGCTTCCATTGCTTCCTTCCTAAGGCTGAACAAAAGTGACTGGCTCAGGGTCACTCAGTTGGCTCAATGACTAAGGCGAGTCTAGAATCATGGTTTCCTGGTTTCCAGCCTGCTACCTTAAGCACTATGCCAGATTGACTCTCATATTCATTTAGACTACAGGGATTAGTGCTCAGTATATACTTATAATAATTCTATAATTGTGTTTTCACATTCAACCAATTAAATCTCTGGGTCTTAGTATATTCCGTAGTAAAAGATAAGCAGTACTTTGGATACAGATATTGGCTATTTAGAGTGTCAATATGCTGCAGTTTTTCTGTTGCCTACACTGTATGAGTGAATGAAAATAGTATTTATTTCTACACATTACCTAGAGTCAGTACCACTATTTATGAAAAGTCACAGGTTTCCTATTGCCCTGATTTAGGGATGGATGATTATATCAATTTTCTTTTCTCATTGCAAATATTTTGGTCCTCTTTCCATATCAGTTTGTTGATAGGTGTGAGCTTAAATGGACTCCAGAGGATGGTAGAGGACAGGAAGGTTTGGAGGAACGTTGTCCATGGGGTTGCGATGGGTCGGACACGACTTTGCAACTAACAATAACAACAAATACATTGCAGGTTTTATAATTTTCTTTCATTTCATCACATATTTTGATGACCTGTTTGGTGGCTTATCTGCTTATATATGTATGTTACTTTCTCACTTTGTAGGCTATCCTGGTGCATTTTGATTAGTAATTTTAAAATCAAATCTGGTGCTGAAGGAGAAATCACTTATCTATTTCTCCTCTTAAATCCTCCATAGAAGAATTTGTGTGGGTGTTGATGGAGGGGAGTGTCTTCAGTTTGAACGAAAATGTCTGCAACATAGGGTTGCTATCTCTCTGTTTCTTCTGTCCTGGCTTTGTCTTTTTTGTATTCATGACATTAAAACTGTGGAAATATAAAAGGAAAAGAAAAAAGAAATATGAAAGAATAAAATAAAAAGTGAAAGAGAAATATCTCTAAAAATGACTTCTTGTGGGTTTTATCATACAAAACATAACTGCTCCACCCAAATAATCTATCATGGTTCCCTTCTTCTCATAAACAAGTCTTTTTAATCAACAAATCCCAAAATCACCAATTCATTTTTTATCCATTTTCAGCAAAAAATGTGTGAAACACCTCATAGAGAACATTGTTCATCTCCCTTTAGTTTCACTTTGAGCAAACCAAGATATTCATGGAAGAAAAGCAAATACAGGTAGTCCTTTGGTTACAATGATAGTTAGGAGTAGAATTGGCATTGAAATGGTCATAGGTTTCTATATCATGTGACTACATGCATTGTTAAGCAAGGATCTTATATGACCCTGACTTCAGACTTGCTGCTAGCTTCTCCATTGACTTGCTTGGCAAGCTTGCAAGGAACATTAGAAATTGTGATCATGTGACTGTGGCTCACTGCAATTTCATAATCATGTGACTGCAGGGATTTGTGATGATCAGAATTTGGAGGATTAATTAAGTCCCCCTTATTCAACAAAATTGCAATCTCAAGTGTGGGGGAATCCCCATTAAGTGGGAAGAGATGAGAATCCCCAGAGGAGTGTGCAGGGATCATGGGTGGCTCAATGGGGGCTCTGACTAGGGGAGGGATGCTCAATGGTGGTCCACAGGCAGTTCAGCGAGGGTTGTAAGTGGTTCCTAGGGGGTGAGACCACAGGCTGGCAGAGGTAAATACACATAAGTAATGTTCTTAGTATTATCTCTTCTAATATGGAAGGAAACATATAGAAAACAGAAGGTGAGACAATAATTAAAAAGTTGTTAAAAGTATCAAAGTGACGTTTTCCAAAGAAAATTACGAAGTAAAATTTATCTCCTGAAGAAACAATTGTCTAAATTGCTAAGTTAGGTAATTTTGATATTAGTCCTTTATGAGAAACCGTTACATTCATTATATATTTTTCATCAATATTGAAATAATAGCATCTATTTAGAAACTTCTTTATTTCCATGGGTAGATACTTTATTAGCTTAGATATCCCTTTTCCCCCATGATTTCCTATAATATCTGAAATACTAGATTGTAACAGCCTGAGTTTAGGAATACTCCCTTTGTCTGTGTTAGTTTAGTGAAATGGAACCTTTTAGCTGGATGGTACATCTGGAGTTCTTGAGAGATATCAGGATACCATAATAAAAAAGCGAAAATGGAAATATGACAATTTACAAAATGAGGCAGGGCTAGATCAAGGAATTAATGTAAAGCAATGTTAGCATATGTTTATTAATGAAATATAGGCATATATCTTTGATTATTAATTTCTTGTATTTTTTAGGCTTCATTGAGTATCAATGAAGGTCAGACTCCTCCTCTGCATTGCCAGACATGCAAGGGCTTTTGCAGAGAACCTGACTAAGATGGCAGGTGCCCTAGGCTTATAAATTAAATTATCTCTGGTTAATAATCAGAGCTGTGATGGTGCAGTGGTTAGAATGCAGTATTGCAGGCTGACTGCCAGGGGTTGAATCCTTCACTGGCTCAAGATTGACTCAGCCTTCTATTCTTCAGAGGTTGGTAAAATCAGGACCCATATTGTTGGGGGCAATGTGCTGACTCTGTAAACCACTTAGAGAGGGCTGTAAAGCACTATGAAGTGGTATATGAGTCTAAGTGCTATTGCTATATTTATTTATGCATTTTTTCTTTGTTGCTGTTCTTTTCCAGATTCATTAAAAAATTAAGTGGTGCTTTTACTCAAGCTTCCAACATTAAAAAAATTAACACAGATATAATACTGTCTTAATTTATAAGGTCTCATTTTGTCTTTACTGACAAGAACAGATAACTGAGCCCTTCTATTATATGTTGCTTACTGACAAATGCATTTGTCCAACTATCAAATCTTATTAAACATTGGCATTAAGTTGAAGACTATGACTTAGATAATCAAGATCTCTCCAACTTTGTTGATGGTTAAGATATTGTGGTTGCCTTGCATTCCATTAATACAGGGGAAAATCAGGTGGCAGACAAACCATCCTGATGGAATTCTTGCCCTATTTCACTGTCAATGTACATAGAAAAGGGTGGAGTTGCTTCGTAAGTGGTCTGCAATCTTGCTTATTTTGAGTTCCCAGCATGGATATCACTGTAGTCATTTTACTAGGCATTTTCCAAGGAACGCAAATATCTTTCTTATTTATGAAAATAGATTTGTATAACTAGCAGAAGGTAGCTGTGATTTTCAAAAGTTTTTTGTTTTATATCATTGGAGAAATACAATGGTATGTTTGCAATCAAGCTCTGAGTTTTGTAGCATGATAAGACACTGCTTGTGGTATATGATATGTTTTCTCACTTTCTCAAATGGCAACTTACACATGCTCTCTTGTTTAAAGGAGAAATTAACTCATTTATCAAAATAAGCATTAGAGACAGCAAGTTCAATCTTCACGGCTTTTAATTATAGTATTTAATGGTCAAGGATATCTCCTGATATTTATAATATTTGTAACAACAAGAGAGCCAAATATAGGCTCTTTCCTTATTCTTCCTCTCTCACAGAAATAAGAGAATGCAATGGGTTGCATCTTGATCAATTTTTGGTAGCCACCATTGCAGTAGAAGTTCACAAATTTCCTCTGTATATTTTAATTGGACTATTGTCAGTTGTTGTTGGATTGACAAGTTGATTTAGAAGCAGAATTTTCAAACTTGATGATGTCTACTATATGCAGATATATTAATACATTTATCCCACATCAGCTTGAGACCCAAGTCCCACTTACATGGTCTGCTTGGACCTGCCATAAGGTACTATCAGTTTAACTTGTGTTACTGAATTTAAGGTCTACACTTTTAATTGAATAATTTTTCAATTCAATTTCTAATTCCTTGTTAGTTATAGTGTCTCACCTCTTGAATATCAGATAGATCTTTGGCTTCTACTGATAAGATTATCTGGTTTGTACTTGAATAGGAAGACAGCAGAGGAATTCCAGGGTTGGAGACTAGTCAGGAAAGTAAAAAAAGAAAAAAACTGTGAAAGAAGGCAGTGGCAACCCAGTTTTGTACCATATTCTTTTGCATCGTAAACTGCATGGATGGTTTATGACAATGTTGGCGAACTTTTTCAGCACCAAGTGCTGAAACGGGATTGCGCACATGTGTGCTGCAGCCACTAAGTGCGCATGCCAGGCAGCTGTTCTTCCGGTTTCTGGTGCGTGCATGCACACCTATCACCTGGTGTTCCAGTTTCTGGCGTGCATGCACATGTGAAGAACTACTGGTGAAACCGGATGAACAGCCACCCGGTGTGCATGCCGGGAAGATGATTTCCCAGTTTCCAGCATGTGCATGTGCACTGGCCAGATGGTCTACGCGTGCACATGCGTGCCAGAAACCAGAACACCAGGTGGCTGGTGCTCCCGCGCACATGAAGACCAGCTGGCCAGCACGCCGGAACCCTGAGGAGCAATGGGCAACTGCTCGCATACCCAGAGAGATGGCTTTGCATGCCACTTTTGGCACACCATAGATTCACCGTCACGGGTTTATGATACCAAACTCAAATGACACTTTACCTTTTACCTTTACTTTAGTCTAAAAGTATTTTTTTAACCGAGAAGAAACTGATTTTGAACCGATTAAACATAATTGTCAATGCCAACATCTAATAATAGCTTATGACATGATTTAATTTGTGTTAGAGTAATAAATTATAATTTTTTTAAATATAACAACTAAGGCAATTCTTTTAAAATATATTTATACTTTTATTATATAATATTTATAATAATTAAGTCATTTAAAAAAATAGTCTCCATTCTTAAATTGGTTGTGATCTCTGGGATATATGTGCCATCACAATTTGAGGACTCATGCCCCAGTCCTTCTATTCTGAAGCTCCTTAGTTTTTCGGCAGAAAGACCCATTGGAACTCATCTTTTCAGATAGCATCCTGCGTGTTAATTTGCAGCATCAGTTTCTTGAGAAAAAGCAGGAATTCTAGGTTTTGATCTCTATCAATGATTTTAAATAGTAAGCATGTCTGACAACTTGAAATTTAAGTTGGAAGTATTATCTGATTTCTTGGCAGTAATTAATGATATCAAAATGGAGCAATAGCTTGTGAAGAATTTGATAACTTCACAGTTAATACTTTATTTTTGTTTTGTTTATTAGTAACAAAGTGCAGAATCTGAATCAAACACAGCATTTAAGGGTCACTTTCCTAAACAATAACGAACTATATTTGCAAGATACAACAAAAAGAAGCAATTTTCATGTAGCAATTCCATATATATGTATTCTTTTATTAAGAATTTTGATTATAGTAATAAAATCTAATACAAACTAAAAGAAAGAAAAGAGGTTATAAAGAAGTAAAATATGCAAGAAAAAAAGAATATTAGTAAAGAGAAAAGAAATATATAAAGACGCTAGTCAGTCTTCATTGCCTCAAAGGTTACAAACATTTAATTCTTCATCCAGTATCAACTCTTATCTATAAATTTCTACAAACATTATCTTTTCAATCCTGGTGGCAGCAAAAGTATAAAAGTTGCCAGAGATAACAATGTATCTTGTTTTAACCTTGATCAAATAAACCCACTTTATATTATTTCCTTTTAGAGTCTTATTCTTTAGTTCATTCAAATATTGTCATAGGATTTGATTTCTCTTCATTTCTTCTTGTCTCATTCCAGAATTCTTAAAGACTTTAACAAGTCACTTCTATAAACCTAGTAGAAAAGAATTATCCCAGTCACTCTATTGGTTTGACATTTGTATTTCCCTTTTAAATTTTAAAGCCTTCTTTTGTAGATGTGAAACATCCTTTTCTAAGACATTCTCTTGGCCTTTCAGTTGTAAATCTATTACCGTGTTTCCCCAAAAATAAGCCCTACCCAAAAATAAGCTCTAGTGAAGGGGGTTAGATGTGGCCAGCGCAGGAGGCAGCCTACATGAGTGAGTCAATGGTGTCTGGCTAAAGCTGCAGCCCATGCAATATAGGTGAGTTGATTACCTGTCCAAGCAGCAGACAGAGGCGGGGGGGAGACACGCGATCATGATGCGCCGCACAGGCCGCAGGAAAGCCAAGACTCGTTGGACTGGAGTTGGCGGGAGGCTTGTCTTCGCATCTCTCAGTTTGCCTGCGTCCCAAGCAGTGCATCGGGATCACCTACCTTCTGCCCTGTGCCTGTGCCTCCATCTGCTGCACGAAGATGAGCCTCCTATGGCCAGCCCTTCGCTCCAGCCCCCAGACTCAGGTTTCCTATGGCCCACACGGTGCAGCCAGATTGCCTGCCTCCCCCCTGCGTATCTGCCTCAGTCTGCTGGGTCTTATTTTCGGGAAACATGGTATTCATCCCATCTATATCTTGTCAGCTAAAATAAGTTCTACATTTATCATTTCTTCAGTAATATCTTTTGGACATAGTCTCTTCATAGAAGCAAACATCGTTACTGACATTTTTGATATCATGACTACTATTTTCTGATTTCAGACTTCAAAAATCTCCTTTAGTATTTTCATTGTTAGAAGGTTTTGCAACATTTTACAAGTTTGTAAATCTTTCCTCTCCTTAAAACTTACAGTCCCCTCGAGCGTCCAGTTTTTGAAATAAAGAAATTAATTAACTTTGTTTTGTCTTGTAAAAATGAAGACAGAATCTACTGCTCATGAGAAGTTGCTTATTCTTTATAATTAGTTTTAACATGTATAAAAATGTAAAAAATTGAGTATTCCAATTTTTCTGAACCCTTAGTGTATCATTCAGGATTGAATGTAGACTCACCTGGTGTTTTCAACATCATTCCAGTGATGTGTAATAGCTTAGAAGTAGTCAATGAGCAATTTCTGAAAATAATTATGAAGTGAGGTTTGCAAACTTAGTGTCTCCACATGGTTGTGAGCAAGATAGTTAATCTGTCTAAAACACATGTGGGCAATTTCCTCTCCTCTCCTTATCCATAGTGGTTCCAATCTGGTCTGCTCAAAGATTTTCCTGTAGCCATTCTTAAGAAGTAAAAGTAGTTCATAAATCATTTTTTCAAGCTGTATGTAGTTTTCAAAACTTTGGGTTCATCTCCAGTTGCTCACTGCTTGTTATTTGCCATTTTTGCTTTTATCTGTACCCCACTAATGCTAATTGAAATCTGTTTTCTTTTTCTCTCTATCCCTTATTTACAGTTAGAATTCAGTTTACTTAACCAATTATAAATAAACTTGATAGTTGATGTACTGTATTTTTTGGAGTATAAGACGCTCCAGAGTATAAGACGTACATTAGTTTTTGGGGAGGAAAACAAGAAAAAAAATTCCACCTCTGCCTACCAGCATCCATCAGTATTCATCTGGCTAGCGTCCTTGCAGCAAACAGCAAACAGCCTGGTCAGCTTCAGCACGTTATCGCAGCCTGATTCAGCACGAGCAACGGATTGGCGGTTGGATTGGCCTCTCGGAATACCACCAATCAACTGTTCCAGGCTGCGGGGATTGCCACAGCCCATTGCTGCCTCCGCGTTTTCGGCCTCCGCACTGTCCGTTTTAGACCTGTTCCAGGCTGCCGGGATCGCCACAGCACATTGCCACAAATCGCTGCCTCTGTGTGTCGCATTTTTGGCCTCTGCATGCCCCGTTTTTGGCCTCTGTGCGTTGTGTTTTTGGTGGGGATTGGCCGTGGCAGCAGCAATCCCCGCTGCCTGGAAGCAGCCGAAAACGCGACGTGCCGAGGCAAAAAATGGGACGTGTGGAGGCTGAAAATGGCAGAAGGGTGGGGGCCGGCAGGTGGGTGGGGCTTCTGCAACATTCGCTGTATAAGATGCACAGACATTTCCACTCACTTTTAAGGTCTTATATTCTGAAAAATACAGTATTTAATTGATGGTTCGGGAGGAGCAATTTATTTTTCAGGTAAACTAGGAAAGGGAATAGCCAAATTTTAAAGATACAAGGAAGTGTATTTAGCATATATTCACAATCACTTTTTTCTTATTCCAATCATATGCAACCTTCAAAGCATTCCCAGTGCCAAATTTAACCTTTGATATAGAAAATGTCTTAAAGAAAAGCAGCTGATAACCCTTATTCAGGTCCTTGGATCAATTATTTGGTTTTAGGTACAACACTTCATATTCAAAGAAGCAAGAAAATATTTTGAAATGGCAGGAGTACAGATACACTACCTATCTTTAAAGTAGCTACAGGTAGTCCTTGCTTGATAATTCTAGTTGGGAATTGAAATTCCATTGCTAGGTGAAGCAGTTTTTAGGCAAAACTTCATGGTGGTTCCATAAGTCCCAGTTGCAGTCATTAGGCCAGGACACATGCTTCTCCTGATTTGCCATGCTTGCCTCTGCTTCAACTCTGACCTGTCCACCCCCCACCCCCCACTTTTGACTGCCTTGCCTGCTGGCCAAACTTGCCTGCCAGCCACCCCCTGACCTTCGCTATCTACTTCCACCTCCTCAGCCCAGGGACTCTGTCAGTGCTGGGCTTGCTGCCATTGCCACCACATCAGATTCCCGATATGCCTTCCCTACTTCAGCAATCTCAGCCCACCATACATTCCCCTATGCATGCTTAGACTGCCTGCCTCACACTGTAGACAGCTCGCTGCCGCTTTCCTCTTTTAACATCTCATTAAGGACCAGCAATTTCCAACATGCTGAAGCCCACAGACTAGTTCTCTGAGGAGCACTTCCAGTACATGCAATATATCTCATGTTGGAGTGCTTCTGGGGAGCTGGTCAGTAGGCTTCAGTGAGGGATAGAGGCAAGCCAGCCCTGGCAGAATCTATCTTTAGACCTTCTGCTTGCTCTGAGCCCAGCCTTCCTCCTGCAAAGACTCGTAAAGGGTCAGTAGCTTCCAACATGCTGAAGCCTGCAGACTGGTTCTTCAGAAGCGTTTCTGGCATGCTCTGGACAGCAAATGTTGGATGTGCTCTTGGAGAACTGGTCTGTAGGTTTCAGCAGTTTGTAGAGGCAAGCATAGTACTAAGAGACCCTCTGCTTACTCTTATAGCAGTCTGGTGCAAAGCTGAAGCTATCCTAGCCACCCCTAACAGTAGGGCGCTAAGCTGCAGCCAACCCAGCCCAGCAGCAAGGCATTCTGCAATCTGGAGGGCACTCTCATTAACCTGTACTCCAAGGCTCCTGCTCTGTGCCATCCCAGCTGACTTTTGCAATTTTCCTGCTCCCTCTGCTGAAGATGCTTGCCTGATATGGCCCTTTGTGAGGCAGCTGCTGGCCATGCAAGGCTTTTTTTTTTTAAACTGATTTATATGTCGCCCTTCTCCGGAGACTCAGGGCGGCTTACAATGCGCTAAGCAATAGCCTTCATCCTTTTTGTATATTTATACAAAGTCAGCTTATTGCCCCCACAACTGGGACCTCAATTTACCTAAGGATGGAAGGCTGAGTCAACCTTGAGCCTGGCGAGATTCGAACCTGCAGTAATTGCAGGCAGCTGGTCTTAATAACAGGGTGCTTTAGACCACTGTACTACCAAGGCCTTGCCCCCCCCCCCCTCCAATTGCTATGCACAACTTGTGGGAAGAAGGCCTGGCATGGTCATCAACTGCCTTTCCTGGCCTTCCATATGCCCACCTCCTCTTTAACTCCTCCCACTAATTCCCTTCCACCCTCACATTTTGCTCTTTTAGCTGCCCTGCACTCTACTGGTTTTGTCTTCCTCCCAAGTTCTTGCAAGGAAAGCAGCTGCTTCATGAAGGGCCAGGCTGGGAGTGTTTTTTCAGCAGTGGGAGCAAAGGCAGTTGGGGCAGCGGAGAGCAGCGGTGGGCAGGACAGTAGAGGCAGCAGAGTGTAGCGTGGCCAAGGGGGCAGAGAAGAGGGAGATAGGTGGATGTGAGGAGTTGAAGCTCCTCTGCAGTTGAAAGTGCAGGACTGTTTGCCAAGCGTCTGAATTTTTATCATGTGACTGCAGGGGTACTCCAAAAAGTATAACTTGGGAGACTGAACACAACTACCATTTGTACCATCACTATAACTTTGAATGGTTGCTGAATTAAGGATTGTTAAGTAAGTTCAAATTTCCAAATCTGCAAGTGCCTTCTGCAGCTGCCATGTGCAATGCAATTTTTGTCTTTGAATCCAAAAGTTTGCACAGTTTCATTTGTCAACAGCTTTCTGCTATTGAAACAACTACAGACTAGATACTCTACCATAAGAAATGTTCTGATGAGGAATTAATAGGGTGGAGAATTGTCCCCTGTTGTCAGGCAGATAGCAACAGGAAAGCCTCATTTGGTAGAAAAAAACGACACAAGTAAATCAGCCTTTGAAGATGTTCTGCTTATCAATCATTGTTGCTTCCTATATTTAAAGACTAAACTATGATTTCTAATTATGGTTTGTTGCTGGAAAATACAGTAAAGGTCAGATAAAGGTACAGTGACAAGCACAGGTTTTTGTTGTGTGCTGATTTTCCTATTTCCAAGACCAGGAGGACTTGCTCAGGCGCTCATGCCTTAGTCATCCTCTGTTGGATTACTGCAGTATGCTCTACATGAGGTTGGCCACTCAGACGTTACTACTATCCAGCATGCAGCAGTGCACACAGTTCTGGGTATTTCATGAGTTTCCCAAGTTACATTGCTGTTGCACATGACTTCCAGTTCCTTCCAGGTGCAAACCCCACTTTTTCCATGGGTGCCCTTGTCCTTTTTGGAATAGCCTCTACTCAGAGGGCTCCCACCCTTTTAACTTCGTGGGAGGGTTTTGAAAACCTGCCTTTTTACTGAAGCACTGAGCTGAGTTGGAAATGAGTTCAGCAAATGTAGAGTTGGTAGGATATTGTGGTGTTGTGATTGTAAATGTGATGTCTTTTGGGAGAAAGTTATATTTTTTGGTTTTCTGGACAATTGGTCTGAGCTGCCTAGAATTATCATGCATAAAATAAGTGGCCACATAAGTTTTGTAAATGAATAAATGAGCCACAATCTGTGTTACTTATGAACTATACTTTCCCTCTTTTTATAAGAAACTAAATTTTACACTGGGAATGGGTAATCTTTGGAACATTTTTATATTTTACACTCAACATATATAAATAAATGAATAAAATGTTTGTGTGGGTTGAGGGTTACAAAGTTTGTGTCATTACATGACATGAGAGTGGCTAGCTTTGTGGAGGAATAGGAATGTGGTTTTTTTTAGACAAAGTACTGTATAGAATGCAAGAATTGGACACATCCCCATATGTGCATATCCCACAAGCACATACCCTTTTAATTATTCATCTTCCTTAGTTTTTCTTTCCCTTAGACATCAACTGTGAATTACTATGGGAAATTAACAATCTGGATCTCTGTTAGTTGAAAATCAGTGGCTAATGAGGTTAAAATGTTAGATTTTCTATTTTTAATAGTGGCAAGAAACAGTGATCAATTAATGCAGGTCATGTAAAATCTATTGGTCTGAGATAAAATTTGATTGGACTTTGGAGGGTATGTCTTTTGTGTCTAAAGTTAAAAATTATCCTTTCATAGTTTAGACATTAAAAAGATGATTTTCATAACAATTATTAATATAGAATATTTTATTGGCCAAATCTGATTGGACACACAAAGAATTTGTCTCCTGTGCATAAGGTCTATATACAAACAACAAAATGATAATCATAAGAGGAGAATCACCAATAGGAGAAGGTAGTAGGGAAGATGAGACGGATAATAGTAATGGGTAATATGAGTAAATATCCTTAGGCATAAGATAGTGCTGTGGGAATTAAGTGTTTAGCAGAGTGATGGCATGGGGGAAAAGACTAGCTTTGTGTCTAGTTGTTTTGGCATGCAGTGCCCTATAGCGGCATCCTGAGGGGAGGAGTTGAAACAGTTTATATCCAGGATATGAAGGATCTGTAGATACTTTCTCAGCCCTCTTTCTGGCTCATGACCCTTCATTGGAAGGCAGGCTGGTTATAGTTGTTTTTTCTGCAGTCTTAACTATCGGTTGAAATCTGTACCTTCCTTTTCGACTGCTGTACCAAACCAGACAGTTATAGTACAAATGATAGACTCAATAATTCCTCTGTAGAACACTAGCAGTAGCTCCTTGGGGCAGTCTGAGCTTTCAGAGTTGACGCAGGAAGAACATCCTTTGTTGTGCCTTTTTAATTATGGTTCTAATGTTAACTGTCCATTTTATGTCCTGGGAGATTATAGAACTCAGAAATGTGAAGGTCTCGACTGTTGATACTGTGTGGTTTAATATTGTAAAAGGTAGTAGAATAGGAGGGTTCCTCCTAAAGTCCATTATCATATCTACGTTTAAGAGTGTTCAGCTCCAGATTGTTTGGGCTGCACCACAGGGCCAATTGTTCAACCTCCCATTGGTTGCAGATTCATCACCATCTCGAATGAGGCCAATGACTATAGTTTCATTATTATGTCCAATATATTATGTCATACATATGACTAATATATTAAATTATGTCTTGGAAATTTTTCTCCTCCAGCATAGATTTAACAGTATCTCATCTTTTTCTTGTTGTTCCAGGAGACAAAGATGGCAGCAAAGTGACTACAGTAGTAGCAACTCCCGGACAAGGTCCAGATAGGCCTCAAGAAGTTAGTTATACAGACACTAAAGTGATCGGGAATGGATCTTTTGGTGTTGTTTATCAAGCCAAACTCTGTGACTCAGGAGAGCTGGTTGCCATTAAAAAAGTTCTGCAAGACAAGAGATTTAAGGTAAAGGCATTAAAAACATTCTTAAGAATAACCTCTGTCCTCTTTCATTCCTTTCTGATTGATTTTTCTCCAAAGAGCATATTATGTGCATTGACATCTCAATATTTCAAATATAGTCTGGTGCAAATCAGAAATATTGTGCTGAAGTATAAAGTATTTTTAATGAGCTGATAGATGGACAATAAGAAAAAGAAAAATTGACTGATTTAGTAGTTTTACTTTAGTGATAAAGATGAGGGTTTTTTCTTCAAAAGATCTGAATATGGTTGCTTAGGGAAACTAATAGGATAATTTTAATTAATTTTACAATAAGCTTTCAATTACTATTTTATAGAGATCACTAGATCACAGTTTATTTTCACTGGTTTGTTGAATAATATTTGGTTGAATTATTTAGTGCTTTGAGTTCTAAATCATGATTTACAAAGTACAGTGGCTGAGGTGCAATACTTGAAACTTGTACATATTAAGTCATATTATAAATAGCTAATATATTAGGTATTTGCAATTTTATATACCGTTTTAATTGGATATGGCTTTTTTTTAAATTTAATTTTCTGTTCTTGGTTTATATCCACCTAGAATGCTATTAGTTTACAAACACCAAATAGCACTTAAGTTGCATTTTTATTTGCGTACATGAATTTCTGTATCTCATTCTACAAATGCTGAGATAGTGAAGTTTCAGAAGAATTGACTGGAAGTTAATTTTTCAAAAAACAAAACCTGGCATGTTTTTTTTAAAATAAAGGTTTGGATATTTGGTTATTTAAGCTTTGGTTGATTTATTAAGTTATATTTGGTTATTTGGTTATTTTTCAGTAAGATTCCTTAAATTTAATGTTCTAAAAAGAAATTACATAGGTATATACCAGTGGTGGGTTGCTACTGGTTCACCCCAGATCGGGCGAACTGGTAGCGGTGGCAGCGGGAGGCTCCGCCCACCCACCTGCACATACGCAGATACGTGTGTGCACCCATGAGTGGACAGGTAGCGATGGGTTTTGAAACCCGTCCCTGGTATGTATATATAGCTGAATAGGTCATTTTGGCCAGCAAATTCAGCCTCATTCTATATGGCGAGTTCCAAATGAAAACATTCCCAGAATTTATTTATTTGATTTTTTATTTGAGGAAGGAACAGAGAATTGTCTCTGTTCCTTCTTAAAACACAGTCATTGAAGAGGAGCTTGTCTCCTCTGTAGTTAATTAAATTCATCGTTGAACTGCCCTTATTGTTACAATATTTTCCTTAACATTCTGCCAGTATTTGACTTCCTTTAATTAAAATGTATTGATCTGGAATGGTACGGAACAAGTTTTGAGTGTCTTCTGATGACATTGTTTTAGATACATGAAGGCTATTTACTCCTCTGTTCTCAAGGCTGTTTTTCCCAAATGTTACTTAAAAGTACTGTTGGCCAAGCCAGGTCTCCCCCCAAAAAACCTTTCATTTCTTTTTCCTGAGTGAAGAAATTTGCATTTGTCTTGGTTGAATTTTGATAAAGATTCACAACTCATAAAGTTGTGAGGAATCTTAACCCTTATCTTCTTCAATTTCCCATTCATTGAAGGATCTATTAGATCATCTTTGACAGATGACCATTCAGCTTCTGTTTGAAGAGCTCTAGCAAAGTAGAACTCACCATTTTAAGTAGTTCTACATGCTGACAGCTTATATAGTCAAAAAGTTCCTATCTAACTTGAATTAACTTCCCTGCATTTTCAGTCTGTTGGTTCTGTCTTTCTTTTTGAGGCAACAGTGAATGCCCACTTTCTCTCCTATGTGACAACCTCGGAACATATTGAAGATTGCTATCATATCTCCCCTCAGTTGTATCTTCTATAGGCTACGCATGGTAGATTCTTTGGCTCTTCTTCATAAGGTTTGTTTACAGATCTCACAGTTTCCTGGTAGCCTTCTGAACCTGCTCCAGTTTGCTACCCTCATTTTTTTGATCATGGTGCCCAGAATTGGACTCTAAATAGGAGTTTGAATAAGGCAGAGTGGAACAATCACTTTAGATTCTGCATTTCCATTAATGCTTCCCAAGTTGACATTTGCCCTATTTGTAGTTCCATAGTGCTGTTGCCTTTTGTTCAACTTCAAGTTGACAAGGACATCCAGATTCTTTTCACATATATTAATATTAAGCTATGTCTCCACATCCTTATACCTATGCCTTTCATTTTCCTTACCCAAATTTGGAACTTTATATTTTAGACATTTATTTCAGCTCATTGCCCAAGGCTCTCCATCTTTTAAAATCTCCCACTCTCTAATCATCCATCCCAGCATTGTCTCATAAACTTTCTGGGTGACTTTCAACCCCATTATCCAAGTCATTGTGCTTTGTTTATGTTATAGTAAGCTAACTATCCAACTTTTTGTATCACAAGAAAATTTGATAAAACATTTAAAAAAAATTTTTTTTTATTAAAAAGTTTTTTATTTTAAACACATTAAAAACACATTAAAAATCAAATTTATTAACTATAAAGAGCTTCTTATTATGGAAAGGGGGGTAATGTATTTGAAATCTTTAGATACACTGAGAGAAGAAGGTATAATTTACACATGGTTTCAGTACGGTCAACTTCAAGCTAGATGGAAGGAAGATAAAAAAACTGGCTTTGTGCAAAATGAGGAGAATTTGGTAAAACAAATTAGAGATAAAAAACAAATGCATATTAAAAGGTTGTATAATGCTTTATTGGAAATAGATTCTGAGACGGAATTGGTTAAAGATTGTATGATTAAATGGGCACAAAATTTTCAAGAGCCAGTAATGATGGAGACTTGGGAAAAGATTTGGATTAGAAATGTGAAATTTACACAAGCACAAAATTTAAGAGAAAATTTTTATAAAATGTTCTATAGATGGCACTTAGATCCCAAAAAATTATCATGTATGTATCCTAATGTGCAAGCTAAATGTTGGAGATGTGACTGTGATGATGCAACTTATTATCATATATGGTGGACTTGTAGAAAAATCAAAGCATTTTGGATAAAGATTTGGTGGGTGATGCAGAATATTTTTAAAAAGAGACTGAAATTTACTCCACAGTTGTTCTTAATGGGTATAACTACGGACTGTACAGTTGCAGAGACTAAATTGATTTTGAACTTGATAACAGCAGCAAGATTGTTGGTAGCACAACACTGGAAGAAGGACTTTTTGCCTACTATTGATGATTGGATATTGAAAGTAACTAATTTAGCTGAAATGGCTAAAATTTCAGCATATCTGAAGGATCACACACAAGAAAGGTATATACAGGACTGGAGAAGATGGATTGATTATATACAAAATAAGTATCAGACCAAAAAATATCAAATAGCTTATGAATGATTTCTTTTATTTGTATAAGAGCTATATAAGTGATATTAGAAGTATTATGTTTAAGAAATAAGATTTTATATATGGGGGGTTAAGAATTTTTTTTTTAGGGGGTGTTAGTTTGATGATTGGTTATGTAATTTAGTTTATTGTTAAAGGTCAATAGAAATACCTTGTGTTCTGCTCTGGGAAGTCGGGGAGGGGGAGGGGGGTTGGGAGGGAGGGTTGTGGGGAAATTGTGTTTGTTTTAAAACTTTTTCAATAAAAAAAAATCAAATTTATACATACAACAAAAAATAACACAAAAAAAGAAAAATATCACTTTTCTTTTCAGCTATACACAGCGGTCTGCTCTTTCTATACATCAATATTTAAGTATAATCTTATTTGACGTTCATTTTCTACTTTATATCATTTCTTCTTTACTAACAAAAGATCATACACATTTTCCCCCTCCTTTCTTTATTCATTTAACTTATTCCCTTACGTTTCAACCATTCGTAGCATCTACTCCAAACCTTATAATACTTTGATTCTTCTTTCCCCTTAATTTCTTTAGTTAATTTATCTAATATTGCACATTCTAGAATTTTTTAAATTAAATCCTCTTCCATTGGTAGTGTTTCCTTCTTCCAATATTGTGCGTATACAATATGTGCTGCAGTCAATATATGCAATAAAAGGTACTGTATTTCTTTAGTATAATTGTCTATTGAAATCAGGGTGGATAAAAATCAATGATTTTTTTAAAAAAATAAAAAAAAATCAGATTTTTTGATTTAAATTGGATTTTTTTAAATAAAATGCTTTTTTAGGAAAATATATTACCATCCAAAGGTTATTCCATCATGAAATAAAGATTAGTTTTTTAATTATGTAGAATAAGGCTGTATATGTTTAATTTTTTTGGTAAATAAATTCCATTAATCCATTCACAATGTCATGCTCTTCCAGAGGTTTTTGTAAGATTATTGGGCAGTTTCTCTGCCTACAAGATATTATCACAGATGCTTGGTTTACTTTTGCAGTTCTCAAAACTGAATTTGACTCAGCAGAGATCACATGCCTCTTCTTCACAGCAAAAATGTTATAACATGAACAGAGTCGAGAAAAAGACCTTAATCCTATTGTTCTACAAACCTATGAATACAGAATCAACCCCTTCAGTGCTAAGTTTCAAGAAGTTCAGTGAATAGAATAGAAACAATATTTTTCTGATCGTTTGGAGTGGAATAGATCTGCACAAGAAGAAAGTGAAACTAAGTGTGAGGAGGAAGGGGCAAGCAGACAAGCAGTACAAAATGAAAGTGAAACTTTCTGAGCACAATACTGCACAGCCACAGACAGACAAGTGTTTGGATCTTTTTGTGTGTATGACCTGAGGTTTATCACATTCTTTCCTTGGAGGAAAAAACCTATAATGGCAGCAGGCCATAAAAGAGACCCAGTTTGGCAATATTTTAATGAAGTTCCTTTACCTATCGGTAAGGCAGGCATGCGTGCAAACTGCAAACACTGCAACAAAGAAATGCAAGGCCTGGTGGCCCGAATGAGGCAACATCATGAGAAGTGCTGTGATGAAGATGACCAAAGAAACACATTTGAACAGGCAGGATCTTCAGGTTGGTAAACATTTTTATTGAATCATATTTCTAAAGACTGCCTTGAACTGTCATGTTTGAGCAAAATTATATTTCTTATTAGTACTGCATGTTACTGTCATTTGGTACAGTTATGAAGAAAAGCAAATATTCCTTTTGGGGCAGTGCTGTGTACAATAAGCAGAAATTGTATAAACAGTAAAATAACAGCATTGACTTTTTTGTTTAGGGGAATTCATGGATTCTGGAAACTATCCACCTTCAAGATCACCATCCTCCTGTTCTACAGTTTCAGAGTTATCCATCTGGGATAGTGCTTCATTAGCATCATCATCATCAGACACCCACAGCCACATATCACTATCACCTAAAAGAAAGAAAAAACCCTTCCCTCCTGGAACCACCATAGATAAATTTGTGATAAAAACTAGCAGATTAGAAAAAGTTAATTGATGAAAAAATTGCCCAGTTTGTTTATTCAACGAACTCTTCTTTCCGTCTGACTGAGAACTCACATTTCATTAATATGGTTCAGTCACTGAGACCAGGATACAGTCCACCCAGCAGAGCAGATGTTGCAGGGAAACTGCTGGATAAAGTGTATGACAGAGAAATGGAGCAATGTGCAACAGGTCTGGAGGGTGGAATTGTTAACCTAAGTATTGATGGGTGGAGTAATGTCCACAATGATCCTATTCTGTGTGCTTGTATAACAACAGAAGAAGGGAAAGTCTTCCTTGCACAAACAATTGATACGTCAGGAAATGCACACACAGCAGAATACTTAGAAGAAGTGGCAGTAAAAGCTATAATAACGTGAACAAAAATTCAAATGTCTAGTACGCAGTTTGGTCACAGACAATGCTGCAAATGTATCCAAGATGAGAAGAAATTTAGAAGAGAAGGAAGGGAAAACAAAGCTAATAACATATGGTTGCAGTGCTTATTTGCTGCACCTCTTAGCCAAAGACTTAAGTGTTCCAGAAATAAAGACTAATGTTGTTGAAATTGCTAAATACTCCCGTAACAATCATTTTGCTGCAGCAGCTCTGAAAAGGATGGGTGGAACAAGCTAACGCTCCCACAAGATGTTAGATGGAACTCTGTGGTGGACTGTTTTGAACAGTATATCAAGAACTGGCCTATTCTGATGACTGTTTGTGAAGAAAATCGAGATAAAATAGATGGCACTGTCACGGCCAAAATCCTCAACATTGGGTTTAAGAGAAATGTTGAACATATGCTGAGCATCCTGAAACCCATCTCTGAAGCTTTAAACAAAATACAGAAAAATAGCTGTTTTATTGCTGATGCTGTTGAAATTTGGAAGGAACTGAGTGAAGACTTAAAAACAGAACTATACATGGACAGAATTAAATTACAAGCATTAAAAAATGAATGGGACATGTACTGTCTCCAGCTCAATTTTTGGCAAATATTGTCAATATCCAGTATCAGGGTCAAAACTTAAAGTGCTGAGGAAGAGGAGTTAGCTATGACATGGGTATCCAGCAATCATCCATCTGTAATGCCAACTATAATAAAGTTCAAAGCTAAGGGGGAACCATTCAAGAAATATATGTTTGCTGAAGATATTTTAAAGAAAGTCACACCAGTGAACTGGTAGAAGTCACTTAAGCACTTGGATTTAGAGACTGTTCAAGTAATGATTTCACTTTTAACAGCAGTAGCTTCTTCTGCAGGCGTTGAAAGAATATTCTCTTCCTTTGGACTCATTCATTTTAAATTAAGAAATCGTTTGGGACCGGATAAAGCAGGAAAACTTGTTTTTCTTTTCCAGATTATGAACAAAGAAGAAGATGAAGATGATGAGTGAGCTACAGAGGACAGTATTTACGTTTTTCATGTGTAGGCTGGGCTGACAGTCTAAGTTTCTTAAAATATATATATTTTGTTTAGCCAAATTAGTTAACAAACATGGATGTTTGTTTAAGCAAATAACATATGCTGTAATGTTATTGTTTCAGTTGAATAAATCTATTTAAATTGTTATTATTAAGGTAATGATTATTTTTCTCCTTCCTAAGTACAACAGAAAAGCTGTCCAAATATGAATGATTAACTTATTAAACTTGATAGTACAGTGGTTTAGTGAACCCTGTTATTAACACAGCTGCCTGCAATTTCTGCTGGTTCGAATCTCTCCAAGGCTCAAGGTTGACTCAGCCTTCCATCCTTTCTAAGGTAGGTGAAATGAGGACCCAGTTTGTGGGGGCAATAAGCTGACTTTGTATAAAATATACAAAAGAATGAAGGCTATTGCTTAACGCATTGTAAGCCGCCCTGAGTCTCCGGAGAAGGGTGGCATATAAATCAGATTAAAAAAAAAAACAAAAAAACTGGGGATAAAAAAACATATGAAAAGTTGTTATTCTAAAAATCTTCATCTACTTGCATATTAAAGTTATACCAGCAAGAATTAGTCTTTATGTAGAAAATTATGATTTAAATCAAGCCTTACTGATTAGTGATTTAAATCTTGATTTAAATCAGTTTGATTTAAATCAAATCCACCCTGATTGAAATTCCTAACAGAAATTGTTCCGGTTTCCCCTCTATTGGATTCTGAGTTATTCCTACTATCCAAGTTTTGATTTTCTTCCAGAATTTTTGTGCCATCGTACAAGTCCACCATTGGTGATAGTATGTTCCGTAGCCAGTCTTGCATTTCCAACATTTCGGGGAGTTGGTGGGGAACATTTTCGCAATTCTGGCCGGTGGGAGGTGCCATCTATAAAACATTTTCATCTGGTTTTCCTTGTATGCCTTCACAATTGTTAGTTTCATGTTTGTTTTCCACATCCTCTCCCAATTCTCTAGTTCTATCACATGGTTAATGTTTTGTGCCCATTTGATCATCGTGTCTTTCACTGTTTCCTCTTCCATTTTATACTGAATTAGAAACTTGTATAGTCTACTTATTAGTTTTTGATCATTCCCTAGTATGATTTTATCTAATTCTGTTTCTTCTAGTCGAACTTGATCTTTTTTTATATCCTCTGTGTACTTTGAATTTATCTGCAGATATGTCCACCATTGCACTTCTCTTCCTAAGTCCAGTTCCAATTCGTTTCTAGTTTTTAATATTCCCCTCTTGGTTATTATGTCTCTATATCTAATTAATTTTGTCCAGTCTACTAAATTTGGATATGTTAAAGTTTCCTCTGGGGAAATCCAAGACGGGATTTGTATATAATGTTGTTTTTTAACTTTATTCCAAATTATTAGTAAAGAATTCCTAATTGTGTGTCTTCTAAAGTATCCATAAATATTTTGTTTTCTTCCCCACAAATATGCGTGCCACTCTATAGTTAGATCATGTCCTTCTAATGTTAGCAGACTTTTATTTTCCAATTCCATCCACTCCTTTATTCAAACTAATCCTGCTGCTTGATAGTAGGTCTCCCAATCTGGGAGGGCGGCTCCTCCTCTCTCTCTGGTATCTTGTAATACTTTTAACCTAATTCTAGGCTTCTTTCCTTGCCAAATAAATTTTGTAGTTAATCTATTTAATAAGTCAAAAAATATTTCCCCATTTTTATCGGAATAGTCTGGAAGAGGAATAAAATTTTGGGCAAAATGTTCATTTTTATTACTGTCACTCTTCCCATCCATGAAATCTGCAATTTTGTCCAGTTTGAAATTGAAATTGCAAGAAAAAATGGCAGATCACCAGGAGGAAGCCAGAACAAATCACCAAGAAATTAGAGATGAACTAGGAGAGCTAAAGGATGATTTGAAAAGTATGAAAGAGAAGACGGAGAATATTCAACAGACAGTAGCAGAGAACGAGCATAAAGTAAAAAAAAATAGAAGACAAAGTAGAACATTTGGATTTAAAGTTAGAAATGGCAGAACAGAAATTACAACAACAAAATAAAGAACTGTTTGACTCAATTACTTTCCTAGAAATGGAAAAAGCCTCCTCCTTCCTACGCTTCCAGAATGTCACTGAAGAGAGAGAAGATTTGGAAGAGAAAATGTGTGATATAATAGCGGAAATAATACAGAAAGACAAAATAGAAGTAAAAGACTCGATAGATGAAGCATACCGAGTACACAATAACTACATTAGAAGGCACCGATTACTATGGGAAGTACATATCAGATTTTGCAAAAAAACAATAAGAAATGAAATATATAAAAAATCAAGTGATGGAAAAATAACTTACAATGGGAAAGAGATTATTATCTTAAAGCAAACCCCACAAAGAGTATGGGATCAAAGACAGTTATATTATTTCCTAACATCCAAATTAATTCAACACAAAGTAATGTTCCACTGGATCATGCCGGAAGGAATCCTTATTAGTTGGCAAGACAAAAAATCCAAAATTGACACAGTAGAAAAAGCACAGGAGTTCTATAAAAATTACCTAAAAGTAGAACAAGAAAGTAAGGAAGAAATAGAAGATAAAAGTCAGGAGGAGGAACAACAGGAAGAAATAGAAAGAGAGGAAGAACAAAAGAAAGCCCGAGAAAAGGAACGAGAAGAAAGAGAGGGCGCAAAAGGAAGAGTTAAGAAAGAGACAAGAAACACCAAAAGGCAAGTACAGTAAGAGATGGAAGAAAAAAATACCTCTATTCTTAGTGAATATTAACGGCCTAAATGCTCAGAAAAAGAGAGCCCAGATATTTACGAAATTAAAAAAAATAGACATGGATGTGATCTGCCTGCAAGAGGTCCATATAAAGAAAGACTTTCAAAAACTATTGGAAAATAAGAAATTAGGAAAACTATATGTGTCACTCTCCCAACAAAAAAAGAGGAATAGCAGTGTACATAAAAGAAAGATTAAAATCAGAATTGAAATATGTAGATGATGAGGGAAGAATTCTGATGATCAAATTAGATACTGAAATGAAACAATTCTTATTAGTAGTGATTTATGCCCCTAATACAAACCAAAAAGATTTTTGATAAAACATTTCTTTTACTTCATTCAAATAATTAAAAAGAGTTCAAGAGCATACATCGTAGACCAAACTTTGATTTTCCCTAAAGGAACCATTGTCTGCTTGATTGTTTGAGCTAACTGTTGATTCACTTACCATAATTGTCATGGCATGCTATCTCTAATTAACAAGTCAGGTGATGTGATGAACTCCTACAATTCCTGCATAAAAAAATGAAACAAAGTTGATATGATTAATTTGTTTTTGACAAATCCTTACTGTAAGTCTTATGATAATTATGCACTGTTGTTAAGTTGTTTAGATTTGTTTAGTTTATGATCATCAATGGAATATTCCAGGCATAAGTATCACATTCAGTGATGTGCTCTGTGGATCTTGCCCTCTTTCTGTCATCTGGTACTTTGCCTATTCTTCAGATTGTTTAGAGATAAAGATTAAAAAAATATTAGTGTTTCTAGGATATACTTAATCTGGTCTTGAAGATTTAAACTAATTTAAAGTTAGTAAGTATTAATCTTACTATATTTCTGTTAATCTTCAATTTTATTCCTTCACCTTAAAGAAACTTTTAGTGTTTTTATTCTTCGTGAATCACAGATCATTCTATCCCTATCCCTATTTCCACCAAAATGTATACCCTTTTTGTTTATCATCTTACTAAAGTTAGAATTGTTCTATTGGTAAAATAGCAGAATCTTGGTAGTTAAAACAGCAATATAAATTGTATTATACCAGGGGTATCAAACTAAGGGCCCTGGAGCTGGATCTGGCCCGCGGGGTGCTTAGATCCGGCCACAAGGCTGCCCTGAAACGGAAGGACTGGCCAGGGGTGCCTCTGCCAGTGAAAATAGGCCCCGTTTTTGGCCGCGATGGCCTCCTGCGGCCCTCTGCCAGCAAAAATGGAGCTCGGGGGGGCCCATGTTCAGCCCCCCCAGGCTCCGCTTTCACTGGCAGAAGGCTAGCAAAACAGACTAAAAACAAAACAAAAGGAGAAATGTTTCCCCTTTTGCATTTTGCAAGAAGGGACAGAAAAGGAGAAAGGGAAAGAGGAAAGACAAGGAAAGATGGGAAGAGAGCAAGGAAAAAAAGAAAAGAGGGGAAGGAAGAAGAAAAGAGAACGAAGAGGGAAGGAAAAAAGAAAAGGGAAAAAAGGAAGGAAGGAAGGACATTATAATGAGAGGCAGGGAGGGTCTGAGGGAAGTCCTGCGTTAGGACTTGGCCACCACAGGTGCCCCTGACATGAGTGATGATGAGCTGGCCATGCGCGCCCTGGCTCCCCAAGGTCAAACAGAACCCTGAAGCGGCCCTCAATGAAATCAAGTTTGACACCCCTGTATTATACGCTCAGCATTTTATTTATTTATTTATTTATTTATTTATTTATTTATTTATTTATTTATTTATTTTGATTTGATTTGATTTGATTTGATTTGATTTGATTTGATTTGATTTGATTTATATGCCGCCCTTCTCCGGAGACTCAGGGCGGCTTACAATGCGTTAAGCAATAGCCTTCATTCTTTTGTATATTTTATACAAAGTCAGCTTATTGCCCCCACAAACTGGGTCCTCATTTCACCTACCTTAGAAAGGATGGAAGGCTGAGTCAACCTTGAGCCTTGGAGAGATTCGAACCAGCAGAAATTGCAGGCAGCTGTGTTAATAACAGGGTGCATTAAACCACTGTACCATCAAGGCTCATTTTCCAGATTAAAGCCTGTTGCTTTGATTTTCTTAATTTTCAAATGGGGAGATACAGCATACACAGAACTGGAATACTGTCTAGAATCCCTGGGGCAATCCATACATTTTTTTTATTTAGATGTTGCATAACATCTACTGGTATTAGCATTATTATCATATAATAATGCTGGTAACAGGCTCTGGTTATTATTCTGAGTCCTGTGGCTGGCCTGTTCTTCTCTGGGCATTGCTAGCTGCTGCTTCAGTGGTAGTTGTTAGGTTGGAATGCTTTACCTTCCAACTGTTATGTCGGACAACCTGGGAGAATAGCCCAGGTTCAACTTCAGTCTTTTTGGCCTGATTTTGCTAGGAGTTTGGGGAGGGAGATAGATGAGATTTTGGTGAAGTGTGATGAGCAGATGCTGGTGACCCACTTCAGTAGGCCATCCCCAGATTGCTGAATGCTAGAGGTAGTGACAGTTTATGGATATTGGTGCTGTTCGATCCATTCAATTAAAGAGGGGTTCTGTGGGTTATCCTGTGGTAGTTCTGGGATTGGCACAAACTTTTGGCCAGAGGCCACCTTAAACGGAATGAAACCAGTGCTGCTATGTATGGAGTTATTATACGCCACCTCGGCAAATGGCAATAAGTCTACCCAGTTGTCTTGCTGGTAATTTATGTAACATCTCAGGTACTGTTCTAACACGGCATTGGTTCTCTCACAAGCCCCATTTGTCTAGGGGTGGTGGGCGGAACTTAACCCCTGGGTGGAGCCTATTAACCCTAAAAACTCCTTCCAAAAGTTGGAGGTAAACTGCACATCCCTGTCTGAGATTATGTTTTGGAGCCCCATGTAATCGATAAACATGTTGAATAAACAATTTTGCAAGGGTTTTAGCTGAAGGGATTTTAGAACAAGGGATGATATGCACTTGTTTGGAAAACAAATCCGTTACTGCCCAAATGACTGTGCACCCCCCACTCTCTGGCAGGTCTACAATAAAATCCATGGATATCTCTTTCCAAGGAGCATTTGGCCTTGCCACACTCTGAAGTAAACCAGGTGGCTTCCCCGGAGGTCTCTTAGCTGAGGCAACACCGGACAGCTAGCTACATATGCCTCTATGTCCTTTTTGAGTGCAGGCCACCAGAATTGTCTTTTAACGAGATGTAGAGTTTTAACAAATCCAAAGTGTCCCGCCGTCTTGGCGTCATGAGCATGCTGCAACACCGCTACTCTTAAACTGGCTGGAACATACAATTTGGCCCCAATCCAAGCTAGTCCATCACGGAGTGTATATTCATTCGAGTGGGTTTGAAACCACTCGTCAGTCTTTAGAGCTTCTTGTAGTTTCTGAAGCAAATCGCCCGAGAGGGCTGGATTGGCCCTCGTCTGTGCTCTGATAGTTACTGGCGCTGCTAGTTGTGTCACAGGTATGATAGGCCGAACCACTTCCTCCTTGGTACTGTTGTATTGAGGCAATCTGGAAAGTGCATCCGCCATGAAGTTCTTTCCACCAGGAAGGTAGTGTAAAGTGAAATTAAAACGGTTGAAGTGTTGAGCCCAGCGAACTTGCTTTGGTGACAGCTTACATGGTGTTTTCAAAGCCTCCAGGTTTTTATGGTCAGTCCAGACTTCAAAAGGATGCTTAGCTCCTTCAAGAAATTCAAGAAATTGAAAAAGAGCCTTGGTAGTACAGTGGTCTAAGGCACCCTGTTATTAAGCTGGTTATTAAGACCAGCTGCCTGCAGTTACTGCAGGTTCGAATCTCGCCAAGGCTCAAGGTTGACTCAGCCTTCCATCCTTTCTAAGGTAGGTAAATTGAGGACCCAGTTGTGGGGGCAATAAGCTGACTTTGTATAAATACACAAAAGGATGAAGGTTATTGCTGAGCACATTGTAAGCCGCCCTGAGTCTCCGGAGAAGGGCGGCATATAAATTAAATTTAAAAAAAAAATTGTCTCCACGTTAACAATGCCTATCGCACTGCAAAAGCTTCCTTCTCCCATATGGCCCACCTCCTTTCGGTCTCTGACAATTTGCGGGACGTATAGGCACAGGGTTGTAATTTCCCTTCTGCATTCTTCTGCAGAAGTACTGCTCCTACTGCCACGTCGCTCGCGTCAGCCTGTACTACAAAAGGCTCTTCCATGTCCGGATGTTTGAGGACTGGTTCAGCAGCAAACAACCGTTTCAACTTTTCGAATGCCGCCTGACAGTCCATAGTCCATTCAAGGGCTCGTGAGGGTTTTGGTCTTACTTCACCTTTTGTTTTCAGGAGATTTGTTATTGGCAGCACGATTTTGGTGAACGAGGGGATAAACTGTCTATAGAAGTTAGCAAATCTGAGGAGACTTTGTCGTTGTTTGTGGGTGCGTGGCGCAGCCCATTCCAATACTGCCCGAACTTTTCCAGGGTCCATCTGTATTCCCTCATGCGATATGCAATATCCAAGATAGTCAATTTTGCTTTGGTGGCGCTCGCGTTTAGAGAATTTGGCATATAGTTCAGCAGCCCTGAGTTTTTTCAGGACAGTTTGCACCAATTTCACATGGTCATCCATGTTCTCAGAGTAGATAAGAATGTCATCAAAGTAGACCAGCACCCCCTTATACAGGTGCTCATGCAGTACTTGGTTAATCAATTGCATGAACACAGCAGGGGCTCCTTGTAGTCCAAAAAGGAGCACTTGAAACTGGAAACATCCCAGTGGACAATTAAACACTGTTTTCCATTCATCCCCTCCTTAATTCTTACTCTGTAGTATGCCTCTCGTAAGTCCAATTTGGTGAAAATTTTCCCCTTTCCTAAGTGTGCTAGCATGTCCTTCATGAGCGGCAGGGGGTAAACGTTTTCCACGCAAATAGCATTGAGATTCCTATAATCAACTACCAAACAAAAGGAGTGATCTTTCTTTTCTCGGAAGAGAAATTACAGGCGCCGCCACCCTTGGTCTGGCTGGTTGGATAAAACCCCGTTCTAGGTTTTTATCAATGAATTTTCGCAATTTCCCTAGTTCTCGAGGGGTCATGGGGTAGATCTTTGTCTTAGGGAGCTTCACCCCGGGGAGTATTTCAGTGGTACAGTCCGTAGCTCTGGGGGGGGGGCAGCACATCCGAGGCCCTTTCACTAAAAACTTCTCGGAGATCCCAATACTCCTTTGGAATCTTTTCCTCCCCTTTGATATGGCCTATTGCCACTTCTGCCCTTTCGTGTTCTACTCCGTCCTCCAGGGGAGTTTCTTCCCTCTCTAGTCTCGGTTTTCATGTGCAAATGCGCAAAACCCCCGTCTTCCCGTTAACACGTGGGTTCCATCTACGGAGCCAGGGCAGTCCAAGTATGAGAGGTCGTTCCATGCCAGGGGCCACAATAAAACTGAGGGTCTCTACGTGATCCCCCAATTGCATTTCAATGGGTTCGGTCACAAAGCTGGCTGGGCCCCCTCTTGCAATCGATCCGTCCAACTGGCAGAACGTAATGGGCCTTTTTAATGTTTTTAGCCTCAGGCCCATTTTCTCCACCACTTCCGGGCTGATTATGCACCTGGTGCACCCAGAGTCTAATAGGGCTAACATCTGCGCATGTGCCCCTGTGGACGGCACCCTTATTTCTATGGGGATGAGCATGGAGCCCTCAGTGTGACTCACCAGATCATCAAGTCGGAGTCGGAGTCTGTCCCGCTGTCGTCCACGGTGGTCGGAGTTCCCAACTCACTCTGGTTTCGGGGAGCGAACTCAACGACTTCTCCTTTCAGGGCAGTTTCGCGAGCTTTTGCGGGTGCTTTGTCAGCCTTCTTTGGTCCTGAGCTGGTAGATTTTGGCACTGGCTTGGAGAAACATTCGGCGGCCCGATGGCCTTCCTTTCCACATTTGAAGCATGTGAAGGGCTTCGATTTTGGTTTGAATTCCGCTCTCCCCGTGCCCGTCTTTGGTTTGAATTCCGCTCTCCCCGTGCCCGTCTTTGGTGCTCCTTTGCGGTAGAAGGATGATGGCCCCCTCGGAGTCGGCTTCTGGCCAGCTCGATCTCCACGTCCTCAGCTACTACATACCAACTCTGCAAGTCTTTGGGGACCCCCCATGCTCTACAGTCTTTGTATATGTCTTCATTTAGTCCGTCCTTGAAACTCCCTAGTAGCGCCGCTTCTGACCACCCTGTCATGTAGGGCGCCAGTTCGCGAAATTCTTGGGTGTATTCTGCCACCAATCTCCGGCCCTGCTGGATACCCTTCATCCTGAGTCTCGCTTTCTGCTCAGCTAAGTGGTCTTCAAACTGCCTCCTAAGAGCCTCCATGAACATATTTTGGATTCAGCCCCCTCAGTGTTTATCCAGGATGGCTGGAGTTGACATTCTGCTTAATGTCAGGTGTGCTTCCTTCAAAGTCCAGGAAAGAATGACCCAAACTCCATTGTTTATAGAGAAAGGTACTTTTACTAGAAAATGAAGTGAAAGCAGAATCTAAGACAATAAGCGCAAAAATTGCATATAGAAAACATCCCCTCCCACTGTTCACCGTAAATCATCCAATCCAAAGGTCTCCCAGGGGTCAGGTGGAAGCACATGTCTGGCAGCGTCATCAGTCAGGAATGCCACGACCGTTGACCCAACAGCAGCTTCAAAGATACAGTCCGGTGGCTTAACTATCGCTTTCGATTCCTCCAGATTCCTCCAGCATGCTTCCCCCCCATACTACCTAGCTCTCCCCCCTCCCGTTACTATGGCAGCCAAAGCAATAAAGGCAGAGGCTGACAGTATCCCTACGTCATGTGATCACAATTCAGATGCTTGGCAACTGATTCACATTTATGAAGGTTGCAGTGCAGTCATGCAGAAGGTCATGCAGTCACCTTTCTCAACCTTCTGACAAACAAAGTCAATGAGGAAGCCAGAGTCACTTAACAATCGTGTTGCTAATTTAACAACTGCAGTGATTCACTTAACTGTGGCAAGACAGTTTTTTAAATGGGGCAAAATTCACTTAACAAATGTCTCACTTAGGAACAGAAATTTTGGGCTCAATTATGGTTGTAAGTCGAGGACTACCTGTATGGAGTGGGAGGGAAGGAAGAGGATCTAGAATTATATATGGTTGTAGAGCATCTCACATATTGGTTCAGCTTCCATTTTATAAATAAATTGAATTGAAACCTTGCCATTAAGATTTCTGGACTGCTGATGTTGCTGTTTAGTGCCAAGTCACTTCAGAATAAAATATTGCTTATCTGTAATTTGACTGTAGATGACACTATAGCTGCTAATGACCCAGAGTCAAAACAGTCATTGCTTCCATTTTCTATTTGTTTCTTGACAATAACAAGGATAAAATATTTGATAAAAAATGGCAACTACACTCACCTAGTACTAATGCATGTGACTAATCGTAGTCCTACCATGCCTTCTAGCTACAAGAGGTGGAGTTATATGTTTCCAGTCATGTCCATAATTTGATGTCCATAAAGTTTGTACTACCTATCTTGCAATCCGGTGGCATTCCTAATTACACAGGTGGTTTGAAAAATCCCAAGATGTTGTTCATAGCAGTTTTAACATTCATGCTGAGGATATCCTGATAGAGGCAAATTGGGACTTAATTGCTTCCAAGACTACCATGGAATAGTTCTAAAATGTTATGTGACATTGCATAGTGCAAGATATGCTCTTGATTTAGTTTTTGCCTCAGCTTGTGATGATCTGTACATTGAGGGAAATAAAGTAATAGCAGTCTCAAAATCAGATTTACTGAAATTTTGGTCTTATTGTAACAGTCCCTGCAATCTACCCGAGTAAGACAATATTCAGTCTATCCATAGAGACTTAAGGAATTCAGTGAATTATTCGGTATCTTCTAACAGCTTTTGAATGTCTTAAAATTTCTTTATCTTCCATCTTTGGTAAATATTCTATCCAGTTACACACATATGTTTATCACTAATTTTTCCTCTCAAAACCAAGTACTTTGGTTTTGATATAGTAATTTTCAGGTTGCTAGTCCACATGGCGCAGGGGTGAAATTCTACCGGTTTGCACCAGTTCAGGCAAACCAGTAGCGGTGGTGGCGTGTGGTTCGGTGAACCGGTAGTGTGGTGGCATAAAGCTCCGCCCACCCACCCAGACGTTGTTACTTCCTGGTTTTAACCAGGAAGTACCTGTTTGTGACCCTCTGCGCATGCACAGAAGGCTTTCCTCATGCGCAGAGGGTCCAAAATTGCACACGTGCGCAGAGCGCACACTTCCAAGCCAGTAGGAAAGGTAAGTAGATTTCACTCCTGACGTGGTGTCATGTAATCTATCTCATTTGCTGATATTATTTGGGTTCTCAGAAGCATTGCATTCATGTCCCTAACCAACACACTTGTATCACCAGTCTTCACCAGAGCATTCCTTATATTATAGATCAGTGACGGTTAACCTTTTTGGCACCGAGTGCTGAAACTGGAGCGTGTGCTCCAGAGAGCGCACCGGCCAGCTGCTCTCTTCTGGGGTCCGGTCTCACATGTGCACCAGAACCCGGAAGAGAGCAGCTGGCAATGGTGCACGTGCCCACAGAGAGGGCTCTGCGTGCCACAGGTTCGCCATCATAGTTATAGGTTGTCCTCATTTAGTTGGCACCAATAATTTGTTTGTTAAGTGAAACGGTTGCTTAGTGAAACTGCAACTGCTCTTATGATCATACATTAACTTTCCTTTGTTATATATCTGTGAATCTCATAAATGGATTAAGAATAAACTTACTTTTTCATCATTGTCATAAGTATGAATGGTCGCTAAATGAGGGAGTTGCTAAACAAGAACTACTTATACATTTATTCATGAAATTATTAAAAATTAATAATCCATCTCTTATTCCTTAGGCAGTGAGGAACTATTTGGTAAGAATTCTATTTATTGTCATACATTTTAAAACTACAGTCAGGTCCAGAAATATTGGGACATGGACACAATTCTAACATCTTTGGCTCTATACACCACCACAATGGAGTTGGAATGAAACAAATACAATGTGCTTTAACTGCAGACTGTCAGCTTTAATTTGAGGGTATGTACATCCAACTCAGGTGAACGGTGTAGGACTTACAGCAGTTTGCATATGTGCCTCCTACTTGTTAAGGGATCAAAGGTAATGGGACAATTGGCTTCTCAGCTGTTCCATGGCCAGGTGTGTGATATTTCCTCATTACCCCAATTACAATGTGCAGATAAAAGGCCCAGAGTTCATTTCAAGTGTGCTATTTGCATTTGGAATCTGTTGCTGTCAACTCTCAAGATGAGATCCAAAGAGCTGTCACTATCAGTGAAGCAAGCCATCATTAGGCTGAAGAAACAAAACAAACCCATCAGAGAGATATAGCAAGAACATTAGGCGTGGCCAAAACAACTGTTTGGAACATTCTCAAAAAGAAGGAACGCATGGTGAGCTCAGCAACACCAAAAGACCCGGGAGACCACGGAAAACAACTGTGGTGGATGACCGAAGAATTCTTTCCCTGGTGAAGAAAACACCCTTCACAACAGTTGGCCAGATCAAGAACACTGTCCAGGAGGTAGGTGTATGTGTGTCAAAGTCAACAATCAAGGGAAGACTTCACCAGAGTGAATACAGAGGGTTCACCACAAGATGTAAACCATTGGTGAGCCTCAAAAACAGGAAGGCCAGATTAGAGTTTGCCAAACAACATCTAACAAAGCCTTCACAGTTCTGGAAGAAGATCCTATGGACAGATGAGACCAAGATCAACTTGTACTAGAGTGATGGGAAGAGAAGAGTATGGAGAAGGAAAGGAACTGCTCATGATCCTAAGCATACCACCTCATCGGTGAAGCATGGTGGTGGTAGTGTCATGGCGTGGGCATGTATGGCTGCCAATGGAACTGGTTCTCTTGTATTTATTGATGATGTGACTCCTGACAAAAGCAGCAAGATGAATTCTGAAGTGTTTCGGGCAATATTATCTGCTCACATTCAGCCAAATGCTGCAGAACTCATTGGACGGCGCTTCACAGTGCAGATGGACAATGACCCAAAGCATACTGCAAAAGCAACCTTTTTGGTTGAAAAAGAATTTTTGAAGGGACAGAAGTGGAATGTTATGCAATGGCCAAGTCAATCACCTGGCCTGAATCCCATTGAGCATATGCATTTCACTTGCTGAAGACAAAACTGAAGGGAAAATGCCCCAAGAACAAGCAGGAACTGAAGACAGTTGCAGTAGAGGCCTGGCAGAGCATCACTAGGGATGAAATCCAGCGTCTGGTGATGTCTATGCATTCCAAACTTCAGGCTGTGATTGACTGCAAAGGATTTGCAACCAAGTATTAAGAAGGGAAAGTTTGATTTATGATTATTATTCTATCCCATTACCTTTGGTCCCTTAACAAGTGGGAGGCACATATGCAAACTGCTGTAAGTCCTACACCGTTCACCTGCGTTGGATGTACATACCCTCAAATTAAAGCTGACAGTCTGCAGTTAAAGCACATTGTGTTTGTTTCATTCCAACTCCATTGTGGTGGTGTATAGAGCCAATTGTGTCGATGTCCCAATATTTCTGGACCTGACTGTATATACTGCTGAGAACAGTAGTTCTTAAAACTGACCCAGTTACTCATTTTATTTTATATGTGTCCAGCTTTTATAATTTTTACGAATAACTCAAGGCAGTGAACATATCCAATATACTTTCCTCCTCCTATTTTCCCCACAATAACAAACCTGTGAGGTGGGTTGGGCTGACAGAGTGAACAGAGAGTCAAATTCACCCAGCTGGCTTTCATGGCCAAGGTGAGACTTGACTCACAATCTCCCATTTTCTAGCCTGCTGCCTTAACCACTAGACCAAGGGTGTCAAACTGGCGGCCTGCAGGCTGGATGCATCACGTGCAGGACACACACACCCTGGCTCCGCAAAGGCAAAAAACATCATATGTCATGTGACACGATCAAGTTTGACACTCATGCACTAGACCAAACTGGCTCTCTTTTTCCCAGTCTTTTCCTGGTCTCATATAAAGGCATTGACCCTGAAAACACCCCTTCCCCCCCAAATCCTCCCCAGAGATGTTGTTTTACAACACCCAGAGTATGGTATTTGGCATTTCCTTTCATACAGGGGAACAAAAGGAGTATATGACTCAGTCGACTGATAGAGACATCTTTGGCAGTTGGTGTCCAATCAATCCATTCCTGGACCATTTCTGAATCAGGTTTTTCAAGTTCCTTGCAGGCTTGCGTGCTGGCCAAATCAGCCTTGGCTGGTAATGCCGCCGCTGCCTTTGGGGGGCCCTGTTAGGCCGTCTGGCCTTGGCCAGGAACCAGGCCATCGTTAAACATCGTTTAACATTGATGTTAAAGGGTGCACCCCCCTCCTGCAGCGGGCTTCTATGCCACCAACGCTGCCGCTGCCTTCTAAAGCCCTGCGGTGAAGCCAACAGCTGTAGGGTGGCTCCTGTAATGCCGCTGTCATTACCCCAGCCTCGTGGTGAGGCATCTCAGCTGAGAGGCGGCTCATTGGCCCGCTGCCATCCCTCTCAGGAGCCTCATGGCATGCTCTGCAACCTGGACAGCCGTTCTCCCGCCCCACCCACCGCTACCGCTGCGGCAACTTCTTGTGGCCTGTCAGCGGCCTGTGCAGTTAGTAGCTGATTCCGACAGCGAGGAAGCTGGTGTGGTGCTGCGCCAGCAGCTTGTGCAGTTGGCACTCGAGTTGGACAATGAGGAGGCCGGAGAAGATGTGGTGCCAGAGGCAGGGATTCAGCCAGGCCCTTCAGAACCTCCAGAAGCTCCCATAAGTGAAGAGGAAGAAAAGAGGAGCCTCTTCTCAATGCACGAGCGCACAGAGCTGTTAAAAGGCAGGAGTGGGTCCTCAGGAGGAGGTCTCCTCGAGAGTAAGGCTTGGGACTAATTGGCCACTCCCCTAGCCTATTTAAGGAAGGATGATGACTGATGCAATTTGCAGGAAACAACTTCGTTCATATTCCTTCGCATCTTGATTCCAGAAATGTTTGATTTCGGCTCTTGTTTATCTCTTGACAGTTTTCCTGCAAATTGCTTCTGGGTGTTCTGCCAACCACAGTAAGGTTACGATTATCTGAAATACTGTGCCTCAGAATTGAGTTTATTTATTTAATATAATTTGTATGCTGCTGTTATGAGTTGTTATTCTTTGGATTCTTGTCGGCTGCTAATGAAGTTAAATTAACAGCCCTTCTTCAGAAAAGACTGATTTAAACTGTACTTGTGTTCGAACAACTACTAAGAAAGCTCATTAGTAGCCCTTAATTAGTAAACTAAGGTTTGTACGGACTTTGTGCGTGCTGCGTTCTTTGGGATCCGTAGCTGGGACAGAACACCACTCTCCTGAGCCCCATGGCGTGCTCTGCAGCCTGGGCGGCCGTTTTTCTCCTGCCCCACCGCTACCATTGCCGCTGCTCTCCTGAGCCGCACAGTGAAGCCAGCCATCAAGGAAGTGGCTCGTGGTGCCGCTTCTTCGGGATCGCCGCTGATCTCCCAGACCACACGATACGGAGCCCCAGTTGGGAAGCGGCTCTTCAGTACCTCTGCTGCTGCCACAGCCCCCTGGAAGTCTGCAGTGAAGATATTTGGCCTCTGAAGCCTCAAAGGTCTCCTGCGTGGCACACCTTTGCTACCACACATTCATCGTGGAGCTGCCATCGCTATGTGGCAGCCATCTTGATTGCTGCAACACAAGGGCAGCCTACTACCTAGGAGCACCATTCAACCTTTGGCTGCACCTTGGCAAGTATTGCCAGTATCTAAGCGGGCCCAGTGAAAAAAAAGGGGGGGCTTAGGACCTGGCACTACCCAGGTTCGCCTTGGGTAAGCCGCCCTGTGACAGATTGGAGGTCTAGAGTGAGCTGGTCAATTTGGTTTCCCAAAGCCACCGCCACCATCTTCTGCCTCCACGGCCACTCCAGCCTATTGAGCATTCAAAATGGTGGAGGTCCCTAGGCCTCATACCACTCCGGAGGCTTGTACCTGCAGAAAGGCTTCCTGCAAATCCAAACATGGCTGTAAAGCCTCTCAGTTCTCCAGTGCAGAACTGAAGAACCTAGAGCGGAGGCAGAGGGCATTAGAAAAGCAGTTTTCACTGGCAGAACGGAGACAGGCACAACTGGAAACCCTGTCACAGTTCAGTGTTCAGTCTGTTTCCCATCAACCTCAACAGGAGTTAACCACCCCCTCGCCCCGGGCCTTGCTCCCAGAAGGCACAGGTGGCCTTTCCCCAGGCCCATCTATAACAACTCCACTGGAGCAGGCTACTAACCAGGATCGCTCTAAGAAGCGGCATCCCTTTGCACGTTCCCCCCAAGCAGACAACCCCAAGGTTACACCAGTTCCAGAGTCTGAGCTCCATCTGGGTGACTTACCAGACAACATCCAATTATTGGTCTCTAGGGCCATTTTCAAAGGTATTGCTGCAGGCATTCATAGCCACCGCTTTGCCTCCCTGGTCTCAGAATACCTTAGCTGCCAGGCTCACACAGTGCCTTCAGCTAGTCTGGCAGACCCCTCTCATCACTCACCCTCCCGTTCAGGGGGCAGTGTGGACCTGGTATCGGGGGAAGAGACTTAGAAGAGATCCTGATCTCTCTGATGATGAGGAAGGCGTCCTACCGGATACCCCGGCTTTCACAGGGCTCTTCCCTTCTGGGCTTTTTAATTCTTCGTTACACAAGGCAACGGCTATGGCCGATCTACAAGAGGACGAGCCCACAGCACACACCCCTACCCCTGGGTGGGGACATGGGATATTTTCGGAGCCGGTGTTTAAACAACTATTTGTTCCGGCGCCCAAACCTTTCCTGGACATTGTCCAGAACCAATGGACCAATCCCACCTCCCTTCCAACTCCCAGTGGAACAGATAGATGGCATTATAATTTGGCACTGAGCTTTAGTCAGCTGCTGCAGGTCCCATCTCTGGACAGTCTGGTAGCGGCCTTGTTGACCTCTTTGCCTTACACAGCTTCCCTTCTGCGCATGCCTAAGATGGCGGATTTGAGCTGAGACGCTCCCGGGAGAAAGGGGCGATTCCTGGCATTTTGGGGACCGCGGGGGCAAATTCGATCATCCTGGCCCCCAGTCCTAGTGAAAGGGGCTTCCTCCCAGCATATTGAGGGATTTCTCGCTCTCCGGGACACCAGGACTGAGGAGATACGGCCGTCAGAAGGCGCCGCGGGGTGGCGGCAGCAACAGCTGTTCAGCGGTGCTTCCCCCTCCACTATGGTCGGCGCCGGTCGGGACGGCGGCGGCGACTTTGCAGCAGCGGCGGCAGCGAAATGGGGGTCTCCCCGGCTCTCCGGTCTCTCTGGGGTCTTTCTTAAGGCCCCTGGCGTTTCTGGAGCGTGGTGGGAGCCCTGGTGGAGACGGCAGCGGCTGCGGCACTGGTGCCTACGAGGCTTGGACTGCCTTGGACGCTGGTGGAGGCAAGGGGGCAGCAGCCAAATGTGGGGAGAGGCAAATTGCCAACAGCCCGGGCCTGTCAGGGGCTGGCTCTATGGACCCATTTCCTGGCCGAATCCAGAGGCCCCCCAGAATTGGGGCTGCAGACTGGGGATAAAAATGACTAAAGACCAGGGAGTGGGAGAGGCTGGAGGATGGCTGAGGGCTGGCCGTGGGCTGGCCGTGGGCTGCCTCGGGCCATCCCCTCCCCTCCTTTTTTGGCTTGTGTAGGCCTCATTATAGTCATTACCCCAGCTGCCTTTTGCCTCGTAAGCTACTTTTTCCATCTTTCTGGGTGTCATTGAACTCTGCCCCTGGTCTTACTATCTACTTTTGCCTTCTGGACTGGCTTATTCCATCCGCCCCGGACTATATGACAAATGGACAGCTTGAAGTGGGTTCCCAGGGAGTCTGGGTTACTACTACCATCCCTATTAGAGGGGACAGCTTTTGAATTTCTCCATAGCACATTCCATCTGGCCTGACATCGTGAGAGGATGTCTGGGAGGAACATCCCCTAGATTTATCGGAATGGCATGGGACTCCTCCCACTGTCGTGAGAGGACAGTGGAGTCCAGTTACCCATGTTTTTTGTTGCTGCCTTTTGTTCTCAGGACTTTTAGACTTTATGGAACCCTGGCCAGACACCATCTTCACCCTTTCCCAATCTGTGGATGTATTCAACCATTGAGCTTCTTGCGCTGCGAGACTCCCCCCTCTCGCAGGTCTGGCCCTCCACATTATCGAGGGCCTACCTCAATGACGGGCTTTGGAACCCAGAGAGGTGGCATGCCGCGAAGAGGGGGATGAGGGGTTTTTTAAGTAAATTGGGTAAATTTTTAAGGGGTCCCGGGGGGGGGAGGGAAAAATTGGTACTAGGGTTGTGGGTTTGGGGGAAGACCCACCAAGGGGAGGGTCAGGCCTGGCCACTATGCGCGGTGGAGGGGATGGGGGATCCGGAGGTGATGGGGGGGTCGAGCTTGCCCAGATTATGTCTCTATCATCAGTACTGTGAGTGGGAGGGGTAGATATGGCGGGAGCAGGGGGCCATATCATGTTAAGGGAGCGCGCACCCGCTGTCTCCGAGCGGTAGCATGCTCCGGCCCCCAAGGCTCCACTCGTTCTCCAGGTTGTACAGATCCTCAGGGCCCGGGCCTTTGACTGATGTTGTGCAACGCCAGGTCCGTAATAAATAAAGCCCCCCTCATTTGTGATCTGGTTCAGGAGGGGGGAGCGGACCTGGCGGGTATTACGGAGACCTGGTTGGGCCCGGAGGGAGGGGTCCCTCTGGTAGAAATGTGCCCACCAGGCTTCCTGGCATTCCATCAGCCGAGGTCACAGGGGAGGGGTGGGGGAGTAGCGGTTATTATTAGAGAAGGCCTTAGGCCGAGGGAGGCCACTGTTCCTCAGACGGCCGGTTGTGAGACCCTCCTTGTGAAGTGGGGTCATGGGGTTCAGAGGGGTTTGCTGATCACGTACCTGGCTCCCTGCCACGTGGCAGCAGCCCTGCCCGAGCTACTCAATGTTATCGCCGCGGTGGCGGTTGATACCCCCAGACTTATGGTCATGGGGGATTTCAACCTGCCGTCCGTGGGGGAGACGTCTGAGGTGGCTCGGGAGTTCATGGCTTCCATGACGGCTATGGATCTGACCCAACTAATTCATGGCCGTACGCACATGGGGGGAAACACACTGGACCTGATTTTCGTCTCTGGACAGTGGCTGAGTGATCTCGAGATAGGGGACATAGTCATCGAGCCCTTGTCATGGTCGGATCACTCTCTCCTTCGCCTTGACCTTCGAACCACTGCACCCCGCCGCAGGGAGGCGGAACCGATGAGATGGTACCGCCCCAGGCGCCTGATGGAACCTGATAGATTCCAGATGGAGCTTGGGCCAATTCCTGAGGTTCTGGCTCACGCCTCGACTGGAGACCTAGTGGCCGCCTGGGATAGGGCAGCCGCTGGAGCTCTGGATCGAGTCGTGCCTTTGTGGCCTCTGACCCGGCGCCGATCTCACCTGGCTCCTTGGTTTACTGAGGAGCTGAGGGAGATGAAGCGCCAGAAAAGACGCCTAGAGAGTAGTTGGAGGGCCAGTCGTACTGAATCTGACCGGACACTGGTAAGATCTCATATTAAGAATTACCTAGTGGCAATAAAAGCAGCAAAATGCACTTATCTTGCTGCTCTTATTGCGTCATCAGATAACCGCCCGGCCGCCCTGTTTAGGGTGACCCGCTCCCTGCTCTACCAGGAAGCGAGGGAGGACCCCTTGGAGGGAAGAGCCGAGGATTTTGTTCAGTATCTGTATGACAAAATCACTCAGATTCGGGAAGATCTGGACTCCGACTGGGTAGATCCAGCGGGGATGACGGGGGCAGGTCCTGAGAATGTATTACGGTGGTTCTCCTCCTTTCTCTCCGACCGGTCGCAGTCTGTGTTGACAGGGGGGCAGAGGTCGACCCCGAGGCCCCTTATATGTGGGGTGCCACAAGGATTGGTCCTCTCGCCCCTTCTGTTCAACATTTATGTGAAGCCGCTGGGCGAGATCTGTGGTTTCGGGGTGGAGTACCATCAGTACGCTGACGACACCCAGCTGTACATCTCCACCCCAGACCACCCCAACGATGCCCTTGAAGTGATGTCCCGGTGCCTGGAGGCCGTACGGATCTGGATGGGGAGAAACAGGCTCAGGCTCAACCCATCCAAGACCGAGTGGCTGTGGTTTCCGACGTCCCAATATAGTCAGCTGGTGCCATCGCTGACTATTGGGGGCGAAGCACTGGCCCCCACGGAGAGGGTTCGCAACTTGGGTGTCCTCCTGGATTCACGGCTGTCTTTAGAAGAGCACTTGACGGCCGTGACCGGAAGGATTTTTCATCAGGTCCGTCTGATTCGCCAGTTGCGTCCCTTTCTGGATCGGGACTCGTTACGCACGGTCACTCATGCCCTCGTCACCTCCCGTCTGGACTATTGTAACGCTCTCTACATGGGGCTCCCCTTGAGGAGCACTCGGAGGCTCCAACTGGCGCAGAGTGTGGCCGCGCGGGTGGTGATGGGAGCGACGTGGCGCTCCCATGTAACGCCTCTCCTGCGCGAGCTGCACTGGCTCCCGGTGGTCTTCCGGGTGCGCTTCAAGGTTTTGGTTATCACCTTCAGAGCGCTCCATGGCTTAGGACCTGGCTATTTACGGGACCGCCTGCTGCCACCAATAGCCTGCCACCGACCAGTACGCTCCCATAGAGAGGGGCTCCTCCGGGTGCCGTCGGCCAAACAATGTTGGCTGGCGGCCCCCAGGGGGAGAGCCTTCTCTGTGGGGGCGCCTACGATCTGGAACGAGCTCCCCCCGGAGATACGGAGAATTCCGGATCTGCGTACCTTCCGTCGCGCGCTTAAGACGTTCTTATTCCATCAAGCTGGCCTGACCTAAACTTTTCCTCTTTTTAAAATGGAATTTTAAATTTTAAATTTGGTTTTAAATTTATTGGGGTTTTAAAATGTTTCAGCCAAATTTATTTAATTAGTTTTATCTCCATTTTAAATTTTGTATCTATATGTTTTATTTTATGGCTGTTCACCGCCCTGAGTCCTTCGGGAGTAGGGCGGTATACAAATTTAATAAAATGAAAATGAAAATGAAAAATAAAAACAGCAGGAGATCCTTCTGAAAACCTAAGGCCCAAGGGTAAGAAATTGAATTTATCCTTCAGAAAGACACACCAGGTGACTGCCTGGGCAATTAATGCCGCTACTGCGGCGTCTTTCTTCAACCGTTCCACTATCTTATGGCTGCAACAGCTCCAATCTAGATTGCCACCCTCCGAGGCTAGGGTCCACCAGGACTTTAATAAGATCCTTGCTGCCATGCAATTCTCCACTGAGGCGACTCTCAATGCCGCAAAATACAGCTCCAGAGCCCTGGGTTCATCAATCACCTCTAGGAGATCACCTCTTGGCCAGCAGATCTCAGGGCCAAGTGGTGGCTGGCCACAGCCCCCTACACGGGGACCAAATGGTTTGGGGAGGCCCTTGATCCTCTTCTTGTAGAGGACAAAGACAAGCGCAAGGTTTTACCTTCTGCAGCTAGGAGGGCAGATGGGTGAGCTACTGCGTACTTCCGAAGGCAGTCCTTTTGATTCAATCCTCAGGAGGGTCATTCCAACAGTGGTCTTACCAGCAGGGGCAGTTTTGCCAGCAAGACAGGCAGCCATTTTGGTATACAGAGGCCATCAGATCGGATCCTAAAGACGGTCCTTTTGGTGCAATACTGTGCCCTGCCATTCGGGCTGGCATCGGCACTGCGCTGTTTCACCAAAATTCTGGCTGCCTTGATTGCCCACCTGTGGTTAATCCCGGTGCGGCTTCAGGCGTACTTAGACGACATACTGGTTCAGGCCTCCTCCCTTCAGAAGGCTCAGGAGGACCTGCGATTGACCCTTCAGACCTTGAGGGACCACGGCTTTCTGGTCAACCTCCCAAAAAGCCATCTAGATCCCGTGATCAGCCTGACCCATCTAGGCGCCCTCATAGACACCAGGATGGGAGAGGTCTTCCTCTCCCAGGACAGGAAGGAAGCCATCAGAACACTGGTGGCCCAAATACATTGGAACTCCAAGATTCCCTTGGCCACATTATCATCATTACTAGGAAAGATGGTGTCGTGCCTCCAAATTGTGCCCTGGGCTCCATTTCACTTGCAGAGCCTTACAGTGGTTCCTGCTTCCGTTCCAGTGGGCCAAGGTGTCAATCTCCCAGACCCCAGTTCAGGTCCCTCTGACAGTCTGACGTTCCCTCCACTAGTGGACGTCCCCCCACCCTGGACAAGGGGACAGTATTCAAGGAACCCCGGAGGATCTCCCATCATGTCAGACACCAGCCTCTATGGCTGGGGAGCTCACCTCGACCACCATGTGGCACAAGGTCGCTGGTCCTCCCAGGATCTTGCCCACAATATCAATTGGTTGGAGCTGAGGGTAATCTACCTGGCCCTACGACACTTTCACCTATTAGTGCGAGGCTGGCACGTCCTTGTTCTTACGGACAACACCATGGCAAAGCACATGTCAACCACCAGGGCGGCACCCAATCACGGCGCCTCAATGAGGAGGCCCTCCGTCTTGGGAGATGGGCTGAAACAAACATCCTTTCCTTGAAGGCAGAACACATTGCGGGCTCGTCAAACACTCAGGCAGACTTCCTGAGCAGGAGCACGGTGGACAACACTGAATGGCGTCTTCACCCTGATCTCTTCCTGGACATGTGCTCCCGCTTCAGCCAGCCTTTGGTAGACTTGTTCGCTTTCAACCTGAACATGCACCTCTCTCACTACATCTTGAGGTTTCCGACCCAAGGAGCGGAGGGAACCAATGTGCTCCGCTGTGACTGGCCTCCCGGCCTGCTCTACGCCTTCCCGCCCCTTACCCCTGATCCCAAGGGTGATTTACAAGATCATCACGGAAAGGGTGGAGGTGATTCTGATGGCCCCTCATTGGCCACAGAGACTGTGGTTCACGGATCTCGTTGCGCTGTCCATCTCACAGTCTTGGAGGATTTCCCTCAGCCAGGGGGTCCTACTCTGTCTGGAGCCTCAGTGGCTCCAACTGACAGCCTGGCACTTGAAGGGGTCCTCCTGGGACGGGATGCCATCCGTCTCCGAGAGGGTCATCCGGACCATTCAGGCACATAGGAAGCAGTCCATCATCCGGATCTACAACTCCACCTAGCAGGTATTTTCTAACTGGTGCACTGCATGCCACATTAACCCTGTCTCAGCTTCATTCCACAGGTGCTGGAGTTTCTTCAGGATGACCTCAACAAAGGACTGGCTCACAACACCATCAAATGACATGTGGCCGCATTCTCCACCATCCTGTCGGGCCCAGATGCGGAGCCCCTCACTCATCACCCCATCATCCGCAGGTTCCTCTGGGGTTCAGTAATCTGCGGCCTCTGGTTGTACACCGCTATCCTCTTGGGATTTATCTAAAATATTGCAGGCGCTGACGGAACCTCCCTTTAAGCCTCGGAGAACGGCGAGCCTTCATCATCTCACCCTTAAGTTGGTCTTCTTGGTGGCTATTACATCCGCTAGGCACATATCCGAACTAGCAGCTCTCTCGGTAAGGGCTGAGCTATGCATGTTCCATCTGGATAAGGTAATGCTATGGCTCGACCTCCTTTATTCCCAAGGTTAACTCCTGGTTTCACTGTGCCCAGGAGGTCATCTTGCCTAACTTTTGTCCTCGGCCTTTCCATGCCTTGGAGAAGTGGCACACTTTGGATGTGCAGCGAGCCTTTAAGGTGTACTTTACACGTACTGCACCCTCCAGGAAGTCCGAGGCTCTCTTCAAATTGTATCTTTCCAGCCGACGTCGATTGGCACCAAAGCGTACTCTTCGACCGTGGGTCACTGGATCAGGGCCTGCATCGCTCGAGCATATGAGATACATGCACTGCCATTACCTAGGTGCATTACCACGCACTCTACACGTAGTGCAGCGATCACTGTGTGGGCCACACAAGCCTCCCTTGAGGAAATTTGTAGGGCAGCTTCCTGGAGCACTCCTTCGCCTTTCATCAGACATAAGTTGGACGTCTTCGCCTCTGCGGAGGCGTCTTTCAGGAGACGGGTCCTTCAGATACCCTTAGCCATGGGTGCTCCAGGCCCATCGGCTTCCCGCCCTTAGGACAGCCAGGCTTTGGTATGTCCCATTCCTGGACCATTCTGCAGCCTATTAGGAGAATGGGTGTTGGTCTTGCCTAAGTGCCGATTCTCTTCGGGTATGGAATGGTCCAGTCCTGCCTGTCATCACGTGGGCCTGGAGCCAGGGCTTTACTAATGCTCTGGCTTAGATTCTCATTCAGGTCTTACATTGCCAAAAACTGAAGCCTTATGGAGAGACGTGGAGGCGTGGCCAAAAGATTATGACTCAGTCTCCAGGCAGATCAGACTGTATCAAATTCCATTCCGCAGCCGAAGAAAATCAGAACTTAGGTAGGACCAACACCCACTCTAGGCGTACTGCCAAGAATGTAATAAGGGTTAATGGAGAAGCAGTTTCTGTAAGCAGGACAATAAAGATTAGGCTAGAAACAACACCAGAAGTGGGAAAAAACAACCGGTTCTCCGAACTGCTTTAGAAAATTAACTACTGGTTCTAGTGAATAGGTGCAAACTGGTAGAATCCAACCTCTGGGGTTCCCTTAGACTGTTGGAAGTAACTGTAGGGAGTAAGTGTAGTGTCAGTTACTGTAGAAAATCATGGATGAAAATGAAGGAATCAATCAATCTCAATAAAAATTATAATCTTATTGTGGAGGTGATTTTCTGTAAGGATTACCTAGTGGGGCTCATACTTAATTCTGAATGAAGTTTGTCCTGTAAGGAGGTTTGGTTCTCAAACGCTGCAACATGAATATAATATTATGAAACAAATGTTAAAAGATTATGATATTTACTTCCCAAGCACATCTAAATTATATTAAAGTGACCAAAATATCTTTACAATCTCCAAGGCATATCATAACTTTTGAGCATCCCTAATGTTTGGAAATTGAAACTTGAAAAATTAAACACGCCCTAAATTGTTTTCAACGCTGGAATATGAAGAATGGAAATATTACCTTTTCAAGATACTGGAGTTACAGTATGTCACAGAAGCGAGTACACCCCCTCACATTTTGTAAATATTTAAGTATATCTTCTCATGTGACAACACTGAAGAAATGACATTTGGCTACAATGTAAAATAGTGAGTATACAGCTTGTATAACAGTGTAAATGTGCTGTCCCCTCAAAATAACGCAACACACAGCCATTAATGTCTAAACTGCTGGCAACAAAAGTGAGTATACCCATAAGTGATAATGTCCAAGTGGGCCCAAAGTGTCAATATTTTGTGTGGCCACCATTATTTTCCAACACTGCCTTAACCCTCTTGGGGTTAAGAGAGTATAGAGTTCGCCAGAGCTTCACAGGTTGCCACTGGAGTCTTCTTTCATTCTTCCATGATGAAGTCACGGAGCTGGTGGATGTTAGAGACCTTGCACGCCTCCGCTTTCCGTTTCAAGATGCCCCACAGCAGGGGTGAGTTCTACTTAACTTTACTACCGGTTTGCAACGGGATCGCACTTTTAGTCCCACCTCCCTGCCCCCAAAGTAAAAGCTAACCGGTAGTTCATATAGGATGGAATTTACACATGGTTAATAAAATGTAGGGACATTTAAAGACACTATATGTTGTTAATAAGTAATGCAAGTAAAATAAATCAGACTGCCCTGAAAATGTAAAAAGGAGAGAGGAAATCAATTGTAAATTAGGATCCTTGTAAAACCGGCAATATAATGAAACATGAGCTGGAGTTCCTATCACACATGCATTGAAGAACACTATTATTTAGCAAAGGGGTTTTCTCTTGTCAGACGAGAATGTAAAAATGGCCAAAGCAAGCTCTTCTAAATTTTGGAACATTGATCTTGCTTAGCTAGTTGGCCAATTTAAAATCTGGGAACTGGTTGTTACCAATCCCTCACTGCTGGGAGTTGCAATGCATGAAAAAATGGCCATATCTGATACATTTGTAATGAGATTTTTCCTAGAAAATTCTGATGTTTCATAGATTCAGTGGCACAGAAAAGGATGATCAAATATTTAGTGGCTACAGCATTCAGTATATTCAGTGTTGGGAAAGGTGTTATATAAAGAGATGTGCTAAAGTCTTTACAGTTATGTTTGTGAAGAAAGAAAATAGAAAAATGTTTATGTCTGTATCCTCAAATTTTACAATCCAGAGTCATTTAAAGCTGAATGAGAATATTCATAGCAGACAAAAAGGAGGGAGGGGGCTTGATGTGCTGATCAGCTGTTATAGGTGGCGGGGATTGCTACTGCCAGTGCCACCCGTTCACTGTGATCAGTGGCAAACGGGTGGTGGAGTGAACAGGCTGCGGCAAATGGGCGGTGGAGGCAGAGGCAGATTTTTTTTCTCTTGTTTTCCTCTTCTAAAGCTAATGTGCATTTTATACTCTGGAGCGTCTTTCAGTCCGAAAAATACGGTACTTATCAAAAATCAGATGTATATATGATAATTCTAAATTATTCTTGATAATTGTGGTTTAATTGAGGTCTGAATAGATTATTATCATAGATTTAGCAGGCAACATTCCTGACCCTTTACTGCAGGGGTGTCAAACTTATGTTATCACGGTGTTACATGACATATCTGGACTTTCCCCCCCTTCGCTAAACCAGGCAGGGTCGGGGACAGTACGTGATGCATCCGGCGTGCAGGCCACGAGTTTGACACCCCTGCTTTACTGAGTCAGGATATCCAGATGAAAGTGTGAGATTTGAGCTTCACTTGAACATAAACTGTAAAAGAAAAACTTCTCACCTCAGGATAATTTTTACTGTTTTGCTCCTAATGCTATATTCCAATAATACAAATAAAATATAACAACAACAATAATAATTTATTATTCCAGTAACAAAATAAATCTCTGCAGCAGGAATGTAGGCAAAACTATTCCTTGTCCAAAATTAGATAAAAAGTTTTGATGTTCTATATCAGTGGTCACCAACTGGTGGTCCTTGGACCACTGGTAGTCCATGAGAAAATTTTAGTGGTCCGCAGAAAAATTATTCTCCTGTGCGCTGCTTGGAGAGTCCAAGCATGGGTTAATTCTGTCTGTGACTTAAGAGAACTGAATTGGAAATTTCTTTGGCCACGCCTACTTCTCCCGGCCGAGCCTCAGTTTTTTTCAACTCAGTCTGGAAGAGAGACTTGTTGAGTTGGGCTCTTCAAATTATTGATCAATTTGCTCATTTTTGATAAAAAAAAGGAAAGGAAAGGCAGAGCCTCTTTAAATCTGACTGACAGGGACTGCTTGAGGAAGTGAGTCAGCGCTGAGGGCTGCCTTACAGTAGCAATCAGATCGCTACTAAGGCAGCATTGCCACATGGATCATTTGGAGCGGTGAGGGTGGCAAAGGCTTGAAACGGCCATCGCTGCTGCTGGGAGAGCCAGGGCTCCGTTTCTTCGTTCATTCTTGCCGTGAGGGAGTTGCGGAGCAGCAAATTCGCGCACTGATCAGAGAGCTGATAACTGCCAGTTTGTGGGTGGCGGCCATTTTGTTTGCGATTTCTGCAGCAGCGAGAGAGAGATCAGATGGCCAGGCAGCAATTTTGCCTTAGGGAATCAGCTTTCTAAGGCTTGGAGATCGTTTGGAAGCCGTCTGAAGCGCAAGTAGACCGTGTTGCCGGTCTCACGCCATTGTTAGCATGTGGGTGTTTGTGCTGCTGCTGCTGCTGCTGCTGCTGTTTGCAACTTATACACATTACAAACCATGTTGCTGGTTTGGTGTTAAATTGGTGACCTGGGCTGTGCAGTGAGTATGTCTAGGATTTCCTAGCACAATTTCCCCCAATTAGTCACCTTTGAGTATAATTTGACCTTGCATTCTTCAATAATGGCAAATACTAGTGATTCAGAAGAGTCATCATCTAGTCTACATCAGGCAGGGTGTTCTGCCCCTAAGAAACCCAGATTACTTTCTAGCAAGGTGGCTGCCAGTTGTCAGACTAAGCAGGCCAAACTCTCATCTGCAGCAGCTGAGAAAGATGCTCAAAGAAGGCAAAAAGCCTTGGAGAAGCATTTTGCAAAAGCCCAGAAAATAGCTGGCATTCCTGCTTCACCAGTTCTGGGAGTCAGGGTGGGGCTGATAAGGAGTTGAATCCCAGTTCACAAGATGAACCTAATTCATCTCCTAATGTGCATCAGGAGTCAGTAGAATTCCAGACTGTTCCATTTCAGGAAGAGGCTGATCAGGTTCCTGTACTATCTGTTTCAGGTGCATCACCTGTACCTGTTAACAGACAGGTTGTTCCATCTTCAAGTTTTACGCCCACAGCAGCTGGGCTCTGCCCTCAGGAGACTGCAGCACAGGGGTTATCTGCAGAATTGCATTTTGCTATAGTGCAGACTATTTCTCAAGGCATTGATGAAGCTCTTGCAAAAAGGGGTTTATTGGCTCCTTCACAGCCAGGCCCTTCTAGATCTGATCCCTTGCACCATCAACATAGAGACAAAGGCCATGTTGAGGATTCCCATTGTACATCCCAATCAGTTCACAGGAGAAGAGGAATTAGGGGAATTTGAATTTTCAGATGAAGAAGGGATGATTCCAGATAGATCCACATATTCAAGTCTATTCAGACTTCATCTGTTTAAGACCTTATTACTTAAGGCCAAAGCTACGGCCAATATGAGTAGATTGGATAGTTCTAACACAGATCCTATGCAGTCTCAGGATCTTTGTGCTACTCTTTTTACAGAACAAATCACAAGTCAATAAGTCATTCCTTCTCCAAAATTTTTTGTTGATGTCATTCAAAGGCAATGGGAACAACCTGCTTCAGTACCCGCACCTAGTGGCATGGATAAAAAGATGTACACAGCGGGGAAGGAGCTTGAGGAACTTCTTCAAATCCCGTCTGTAGATGCTCCTTTAGCTAATTTGGCTTCAGCTACTCTTCTCTCTTCTGACACTGCTGAGGGGCTGAGGATAAAAAAGCCAAGTTAGCTGCACATAAAACTCACCAAGCAGCGGCTTGGGCAATTAGATCTGTCTCAGCAGCTTCATTTTTTTCTAGGACAACTCTTTTATGGTTGAAACAAATGCAGGCTAGAGTATCTCCTGAAGATACCCGTCTTCAGCAAGACATGAGTAAAATTATTGCTGCAACTGAGTATTTGGCTGATGCGACTCTTAACGGTACCAAATTTGCTTCTAGAGCTCTGGCATCCAATGTCACTTCTAGATGTTTACTGTGGCTACGCCAGTGGCAGACGGACATGAGGTCCAAATGGCGGTTGGCTATGGCCCCCTTTAAAGGACAGCAGTTTGGGGAGGTGTTAGACCCTATCCTAATTGAGGGCAAGGATAAACATAAGGTCCTGCCTCAGATAACTAGGAGGTCAGACAGAAGGTCTACCCCCTTTTATCGCAGGCAGCCCTTTCGGACTGCTGAGGCGGGATATTCCGCCTCCCAGTTCCATAGATGGTACTCTCACAGCATGGACAGATCTCAGGACAAGTCTACCTTTCGAGACGGCTAGGCAACCGCAATCTAGACGCCCCTTCAGGGGTGCAGGTGGCAGGCCCTACCGTCGTTCAAAGTGACTCACGGATTCAGGTCCCCATTGGCGGCAGGTTAAGGATGTTTGCCGACCAGTGGTGGGTGACCACCACAGATACTTGGGCCCTACAGACAGTAAACCTCGGGACTGACACTGGAATTTTGTTCCAACCCCCCACGACGATTCATTCAATGTCCTGTTCCCAGGGATGCCTCCAAGAAGGTTATGATGGAAGCAGAGATCCAGCACTTGCTGGATATCAGGGCCATAGAGCCAGTGCCAGAAGGACAAAGGAGGTTGGGGTTTTACTCCATCCTCTTTCTAGTTCCCAAAAGTTCGGGCAGCCACAGGGCCATATTGAACCTAAAGGAACTAAAAGTTCATATAAAGTACAAAAGGTTCAAGATGCAATCCCTTCAGACGATCTTGGGTGGCATCAGAAAAGGGGATCTTCTAACATCCATAGATCTCAAGGAGGCATACCTCCATGTGCCCATCAGATTGTCCCATAGAAGTTTCCTCAGGTTTGCCTTTGCAGGCCATCACTGGCAATACCGAGCTCTACCCTTTGGCCTTTTGTCAGCCCCACACACCTTCACCAAATTGCTGGACGTTGTAGCGGCACATCTGCGGGCTCAACCGATCTGCCTGCAGTGTTATTTGGATGATGTTCTAATTCAGTCGTCCCTCAGGCAGGCAGAACTGGACCTTCAAGTTACGGTCCAAACCCTTCAGGAAAATGGCTTTTCCGTGAACTGGGACAAAAGTCAGTTGATAACATCCACCAGACTTACTCATTTAGGGGCAGTGATTGACACTCAATTATCACAGGTATTCCTATCTCAAGATTGCAGGGACAGTTTGAGGGAGTTGGTAGCTTGGGTCCAGTCCCTACACCTAGTTCCTTTCCCAGTTATTAGGGAAAATGATATCCTGCCTAGCAATAGTTCCCTGGGCTCGGTTACATATGAGAGCCTTGCAATGGTTCCTTCTGCCCAGTCAGAGGTCAGGGCACAGCAACTCACTATGTAGGGTCAGGGTTCCTCCACAAGTTCTTCACTCCCTGAACTGGTGGAATCAGCAACCATGGACAAAGGTTGCCTTTTTCGAGACCCTCCCAGGCTGGTGTTAACATCGGACGTCAGCCTCTTTGATTGGGGGGCTCATCTGAATTCCAAAGTGACCCAAGGGCAGTGGTCTCAGCAGGATCTGCTCAATGACATCAACTGGCTGGAGCTGAGAGCAGCCCACCTAGTGCTGTGCCACTTTCAATCTGAGTTATCAAATCACCAAGTTCTTTTGTTGATGGACAATGTCACCGCCAAAACGCATGTCAACAGACAAGGGGCCACTCGTTCCAAGATCCTTATGCACGAAGTGAGAAAGTTGGGTCTCTGGGCAGAACACCACCTGCTGTCACTGCGGGTGGAACACATAGCCGGGACATCCAACTGCACAGCGGACTGGTTAAGCAGAGCAACAATAGACCAGTCTGAATGGTGACTCCACCCAGACCTTTCACCTCATAACAGTTGGCTTTGGGACTCCGGTCATGGACTTATTTGCCACTCCACAAAACACCCAACTGCCTCGGTTCTTCTCCCGGTACTGGACACTAGCAGCCGAAGGGACCAATGCACTTTGTTGCCCGTGGCCAGCCAACCTACTGTATGCCTTTCCTCCAATCCTGCTAATCCAGAAGGTGATCTGGAAGATCTTGGAGGAAGAGGCGGAGGTGTTGGTGGTGCCTCATTGGCGGTGATGTCCATGGTTCGCAGATCTGATGTCACTGTCCATATCGCATCCCTGGATATTACCACCACACAAGGTCTCCCTCAGCCAAGGGGCCCTACAACATCCAGAACCCCAGTGGTTCAAGCTAGCCGTTTGGCACTTGAGCAGGAGACCCTGAGGAAGGAACATTACTCATCAAATGTGATTTCCACTATTCTTGTTTCTAGGAAGCCATCGACAATCCAGATTTATAATGTCACCTGGTCATCATTCTCTCGCTGGTGCACCAAAGAGAACCTGGTTCCTACATCTGTAACTGTCCCACAGGTCCTGGATTTCCTGCAACGGGACCTGGAGAAGGGGTTGTCTACCAATACCCTCTGTCGCCAGGTTGCGGCCTTGGCAACCATCTTGCCAGGTGAGGGAGCTGTTCCTCTGTTTCACCATCCAAGGGTCTGCAGCTATTTGAAAGGAGCTGGCAACTTGTTACCTCCAACAGTCGACAGATACACAACCTGGGATCTATCAGTGGTTTTACAGGCTCTCACATCACCACCATTCAAGCCTTTACGGACCACCACTCTTAGACTGTTCATATTTAAGGTTGCCTTCTTGGTTTCAATTACATCTGCATGCAGAATATCCAAACTTGATGCTCTTTCGGTGTGCCAGGATTTGTGCATCTTTCACCCAGACAGGGTCATTCTTCGCTTAGACCCGACATTTGTGCCAAAAATAAATAACTTGTTTCACAGGGCACAGGAAGTTATTCTACCAGACTTCTGCCCCAACCCGAGACATCCGCGTGAAAAACGCTGGCATACCTTAGATGTTCGAAGAGCGTTAAAGAGGTACATTAAACGCATGGCCTCTTTCCAACGAACGGAAGCCTTATTCGTATCCTTCCAGCCCATGTCTATGGGGAAGAAAGTATCACCATCCACCATTGGACGTTGGCTCAAGGCTTGTATTGCCTTAGCTTATGAACAACAGGCCCTGCCCGTGTCCCGTCACATTACGGCACATTCTACACGTAATGCGGCCACTACTGCTGCCTGGGTTATGCAAGTCTCGATTCTGGAGATTTGCAGGGCTGCCACTTGGGCTTCTCCTTCTCCATTTGTGCGGAATTACAAACTGGACCAGTACGCATCTGCGGAAGCGGAGATGGGTTTTGCAGAGAGTCCTGCTGACCGAGGGGACCCTGGACCAATCTGTTTCCCACCCTGTAACAATTTAGCTTGGGTATATCCCATGCTTGGACTCTCCAAGTGGCACACAGGAGAATGAACGTTGGACTTACCCTGAACGTTCTTTCTATGTGCACTGCAGGAGAGTCCAATCCCACCCTGGCTTGTCATGGTCCGGGGTCCAGGAGTGGTCGATTTTTCAATGGACTGCTTCTGTTCCTGGTTTCGTTGAAAAAAACAGGCTCGGCCGGGAGAAGTAGGCGTGGTCAAAGAAATTTCCAACTCAGTTCTCTGACGTCACAGACAGAATTAATCCATGCTTGGACTCTCCTGCAGCACACATAGAAAGAACGTTCAAGGTAAGTCCAACGTTCATTTGCATTTTTTATATTGTACTAAATACTATTTATCTTTTAAAAAAATTCATATTAGTAGTCTGTGGGATTTAAAATTATGAATTTAGTGGTCCCTGAGGTCCGAAAGGTTGGTGACCCCTGTTCTATATCACATCCTATCAATTTCTTGACAAGTACTATCATATCTCTGTTCAGCTTTGTTCTTAGTGCTGATAATGCCCAGCCTTCAATCTCTGTTTTTAGGATTTAGTGTCTAGGCCTTTGATCATTCCCCTTGCCCTTCTCAGAACTTGTTTGAATTTATATAAATTGTTCTTCAAGTTGGAGTGCAGAACTGGACACAGAGCTTGAAGTAGAGTTTTACCAAAGTAAAAATAATTTACATGTATGTCTTCATTCAAATATGTATGTGACATGAGGGTGTGTGTTTCTGCCTATAATTTTTCTCAGGTTTTCCATTTGAGGCTTGCTGTGTATTATGGTTTCTGACCACCAGATGTCATTACTTATCAAAGATCAAATTTCTAATCTAGTAAAAATGTTCAAACTACAGAAAACATTATTTCTTCTAACCTCCAGATGTCAGTTGTTGACAAAAATAGTTTTCAGAGAGATGAATTTATTTTCAGTGACCTCCCCCAATTGTTCCAGTTTTCTCCAAACTTCAATCAATTAAGTTGCAACTCCTTCATGTCTGTTTTCCAATGTTCTTGGTATTTCCCTTTTTCCTTCATAATTTGACAAGAACAGCTTATTTTATTTTTATTTTGAGACCGCTCTCAGTAGATTCTGTGCAATCAACAATAAAACAGCAACACTATAAACATTTAATACTTTAAAATGCTTATTGAAAAAAATAATTGAACCCTGATTAAACTTGGGGCAAAGAGACAATGAAATAAAACCATTTTAAGTTGTTTTAAGAAAAACCAGGAACGTGAGAGTGGCCTGTACTTCTCAGGCAAGAGTCCCATAAAGGAAAGGCTATTACTGAGAAGGCTTGCCACCTTATCCATGACTCTTGTAACTTAGAAAAATAGAAAGAAGGAATAAGTAAAACTTCTCATCATAAAGGTAACATGCTTATTTTCTCTAAGGGAGTGCAAGCTTTCAAAAACTGAAACTGACAATTTCAGTCTTCATAACCCAAAACAAAATCCTTATCCTCAGAGAGTTTGTCATAAAATCAAAGCCAGATCGAAGTTTAAAACAAAACAATTTTTGAACAAGTGGTTCCAAAGTTCTAGTAATCATTTTTCTGTCTTTAAAATCATGATTTATTTGGATTTTAGAAGAATCTCTCTAGTGTTTGCAAACACTAACCCTACTTTTCTGCTCCTTGGCCCGAGAGCTGAGAGGGAAGCATAGTGAAAGCATAAAAGCCCTGCTGCATCAAACCATAGGACCAAATAGTGTCACATATAGTGGCCATCTGGCTGCATTTGGAAGTGGGTGAGAGAAGCTGCCATTTTCAAAACCATGCATTCAGACTGAAACTGGCAGTTTTGGACTATCTACTATGGAATACATATGGAGCAGTTAGAGTGAAATTTAGTTCATGAGTTGTCTGCCTCTAAATACTGCCTCTCAGTATTTAGTATTTTATTCTTTTGCAAACTCTACACTTGAGTGTTACCAGTAATGGGTTTCAAATCCTGTTGCTACCGGTTCGCTTGTGGGCGCTCGCATGCGACACTTCTGCATCCAGGCGGGTGGGTGGAGCCTCCCGCCGCCGCTGTACTGGTTCACCCAATCTGGGGTGAACCTGTAGCAACCCACCACTGGGTGTTACTCATGTTAGTGTTTTTGACTGAGGCTTCTGGTTGTACTATTTGCTGAGTTATTTTGCTGAGAACATTGCTGTGCTAATATTTTGAAATGCAAAAACATGCAACTGCTGCTACTCACAGTTTTCTTTGGGGGCAAAAAATACATGTGCCCAGCAAGTAGTATTTGCTGCAAGCAAAGAAAGTTCATAATAGAAAACGTATTTACTCATATATATTATGAAGAAACAGATTTCAAATCTTTTTTCTACTGCAGTTCTTTTTTAAATGTTATTACACTGAATTGCAATATTATAAAATGTGAAGTGGAATGAATCTTGAAGATCATCTAATCCAAATGTTTCCCCAGTCAATAATCTACTACAAAATCCCCAAGAGATGGCCATCCATCTTCAATTTAAACATTTAAAGACAGGAGAGCCTACCATTTTCCAAGGCAGTCTTTGCCATTGTTGAACAGCTCTATTAGTAATCCTAAATTAAAATGAATTTTACCAAGAATTCATTGTTCATTGTGAGCACCTACTTCAAACGGATTCAGTTGACAGTTGCAAAACAAAATGGCAGCTCGGAGCTGAAACTCTGAGGCTAGAAGGGAGATGTTTCGACATTTTCAAGAGTGTGGGGGTCAATTAACCATCCATAGACCCCCCTCCCAGCAAGCTGAGGTATTTTCGGCTCAATAGAGCTGTGGATGGAGCCCAAGGATAAAACCCGAGCTGTTCGTTGGTGAAAAGACTGAGGGCGGTGCGGAGGACGTCAACATCAAAGCCTGGCTGTCATGACCGGGTCAACCACTGAGTCTAATACAGCTGATGAAATGGTTGGCGAGACGGTGGCAACAGCGACTCCGGATAGGGTGTTGATAATGATGCCTGGGCTAATAGGCGCTGCGTGTAGCAAGGGGGGTTACCACAATGGTGAGGGGAATGGCGCTAATGGCGGCGACGGCAACACCAGGAGGCTGCAAGGAAGCCCTCGTTAATAGAGGAGAGGGCAATGCTGCAAAGGCTATAAATGTTAGGATCCCTTCAACCTCTAAGGATCTGTTGCACTCCTCTTTCTTGAAACTCTGAGGACTTATTAAACTAATGAACTAAGTAGCCTGAGCAAGGTGATGGATAGGGACTGAGGATTACAAACTGGAGATGATGACTTACTCTCCCCTCAACTGTCCCTCTCTCCTTTATCAGATTTAGGTCTATTATGACCACTCAGCGTTAACTTGCAATCTTAGATCGATCTGCAGCTTTATTTACCACCTATTCCCCAAGATTACCCTGATTATTTAACCCTAAGCACTTTTTCCAGTGGCTCTGCCTTACTTTTTTGATCTAATCCTCGGCCATCGCTGGTATCAGGACTGGAGGAGATACAGACATCGAGAGTCTTGGATTATGGGGAGATAGACCACCTTCTCTTTGTTTGTTTCAAATGGTTTGGTCGCCGTGAGAGGCCGACCCTTTGAGACCTCTACCCCACCTCCTTTGGATGGACTTACTACAACCACAAGACTTCCCATCGTTGTGAGAGGGCGATGATGTTCCTGATGTATTGATATTTGTAACATACTGGTCTTCCTTTAACATCTATTTCCTCCCTTATTTTAAATTACCTGTCTTAACCATCTCTAACACTCTTAGAAGAAAATGATCCTTCATCTCCTTCAACTCGCTCCTATCTTTGATGTATTCAACTGTGGAGCTCCTTGCACAGCGAGATTCCCCCCTCACGCATGTCTGGCCCTCTCAGTTATTGAGGGCCGCCCTTGAGGACGGGTTTTGGAACCCCGAGAGGTGGTTTGCAAAAAACTGACAGCTTTGGGGTTTTTTAGATAAATCTTTAAATTCTATTTTAAGGGGTTCTGGGAGGGATTGTGGGAATGGATCTGGGGGGATCCATCTATCCACTGAAAGGGGCAATGAATCTAATGATCATGGTGGGGAGGATAGGGACAGAAATCTGACAAGGATGCAGGGGGATGAAGCGATGGGCATTAGTATAGTAAGTGGGAGGGGCAGATATGATGGCTGCAGGGGGCCATATTATGTTTCGGGACTCGATGTTTACGAGCAATTGCGCACTCCGACCCCGAAAAGCATTGCTCGTTTCCCGGGTTGTTCAGAGTCTCAGACCCTGGGTCTACGGCTGATGTTATGTAATGCCAGGTCAGTGGTAAATAAAGCCCCCTTCATTCATGATCTTATTTCAGAGGGGGGTGCTGACCTGGCAGGGATTACGGAGACCTGGTTAGGCCAGGAGGGAGGAGTTCCCCTTGTGGAAATGTGCCTGCCAGGTTTCCGTGCATTCCATCAGCCAAGGACTCAGGGAAGGGGTGGGGGAGTGGCAGCAATCATTAGAGAAAATCTTTGCCCGAGGAAGGCCACTGTTCCTCAGATAGCTGGATGTGAGTCCCTCCTTGTGAAGTGGGGTCAGGGGATTCAGATGGGCTTACTGATTGCGTACCTGGCTCCCTGCCACGTAACAGCGGTCCTGCCTGAGCTGCTCGACATTATAGCTGGCGTGGCAGTGGAAACCCCCAGACTTATTGTTACGGGGGATTTTAACCTGCCATCCGCTGGTGAGATGTCGGAGACAGCTCGGGAGTTCATGGCTTCCATGACGGCCATGGACCTGACCCAGGTAGTTAAGGGCCCCACCCACCTGGGGAATCACACTCTGGACTTGATTTTTGTCTCTGATCAGTGGCTGAATGATCTAAGAATAGGCGATATAGACATCAAGCCCTTGTCATGGTCTGATCATTCTCTCCTTCAGATGGACTTTCAAGTCACTTCCACCCACCGCAGGGAGACGGAACCAACCAAATGGTTCCGTCCCAGGCGCCTGATGGACCTCGAAAGGTTCCTGACGGAGCTTGGGCCAGTTCCTGAAACTCTGGCTCACGACTCGACTGAGGATCTGGTGGTCGCCTGGGACAGGGTGGCTACTGGGGCCTTGGACTGCGTCATGCCTTTGCGGCCTCTGACTCTATGCCGATCATGTCTAGCTCCTTGGTTTTCCAAGGAGCTGAGAGAGATGAAGCATTGGAAAAGACGCCTGGAGAGCGATTGGAGGAGAAGCCGATCTGAATCTGACCGAACACAAGTGAGATTTTATATGAAGACCTACCTAGTGGCAATAAGAGCGGCGAAGTCTAGCTACTCTTATTGCATCTGCAGAGAACCGCCTAGCCGCGCTGTTTAGGATGACCCACTCCTTACTTCAGGTGAGGGTACGGGAAGATCCCTTACAGGGTCGAGCTGAGGATTTTGTACAATTCCTGCATGATAAAGTCGCTCAGATTCGGGAAGGCCTGGACTCTGATTGGGTAGATCCAGGGGAGGAGATGGGGGCAGGTTTTGGGAGCGTTATCTGGGAAGAATTTGACTCTGTGGCTCCTGAGGACATGGACAGGATTCTGGGCAAGCTTAACGCTGCCACTTGTTTATTGGATCCGTGTCCCTCCTGGTTGGTACTGGCCTCCCGGGAGGTTTCACGAGGCTAGCTCCAGGGGATTATAAATGCTTCTCTGAGTGAGGGTGTCTTTCCTGCCGCCTTGAAAGAGGTGGTTGTGAAGCCCCTCCTCAAGAAGCCTTCCCTGGACCCAGCTATATTATCAAATTATCATCTAGTCTCCAATCTTTGCTTTGTTGCGAAGGTTGTTGAGAGTGAGGTGGCGCGACAACTACTGTAATACCTGGATGAAGTTGTCTATCTGGATCCGTTCCAGTCGGGCTTCAGGTCACGATACAGCATGGAAACGGCATTGGTTGTGTTGGTGGATGATCTCTGGAGGGCTTGGGACAGAGATTGCTCCTCTATCCTGGTCCTATTAGATCTCTCAGCAGCTTTTGGTACCATCGACCATGGTATCTTACTGCACCGGCTGGAGGGGTTAGGAATAGGGGGCACCGTGCTTCAGTGGTTCTCCTCCTTCCTCTCTGACCGTTCGCAGTTTGTGTTGGTAGGGGGGCAGAGGTCGACCTCGAGGCACCTTATTTGTGGAGTACCGCAAGGGTCAGTCCTCTCACCCCTTCTGTTCAACATTTATGTAAAACCACTAGGCGAGATCATCCGTGGTTTCGGGGTGAGTGTTCATCAGTATGCTGATGACACAGCTATACATCTCCACCCCAGACCACCCCAATGATGCCCTTGCTGTGATGTCCCGTTGCCTGGAGGCCGTGCGGATCTGGATGGGGAGAAACAAGCTCAGACTCAACCCCTCCAAGACCGAGTGGCTGTGGCTTCTGGCGTCCCAGTATAGTCAGCTGGTACCATCACTGACAATTGGGGATGAGATCTTGCTCCCCACAGAGAGGGCCCGCAACTTGGGTGTCCTCCTGGATTCACGGCTATCTTTAGAAGATCATTTGACGGCCGTGGCCAGGAGTGCCTTTTATCAGGTTCGCCTGATCCGCCAGTTGCGTCCCTTTCTGGATCGGGACGCCTTGCGTATGGTCACTCATGCCCTAGTTATCTTCCGTATGGACTACTGTAATGCTCTCTACATGGGGCTCCCCTTGAAAAGCACCCGGAGGCTCCAACTGGTCCAGAATGTAGCTGCGCGGGTGATTATGGGCGCATCTCGTTGCGCCCATGTAACACCTCTCCTACCCGAGCTGCACTGGCTCCCGGTGGTCTTCCGGGTGCAATTCAAGGTGTTAGTTATCACCTTTAAAGCGCTCCATGGCTTAGGACCTGGGTACCTACGAGACCGTCTTTTGCCACCAATAGCCTCCCACCAACCAGTTCATTCTCACAGGGAGGGACTACTCAGGGTACCATCAGTCAAATTATGCTGACTGGCGACACCCAGGGGGAGGGCCTTCTCTGTGAGGGCTCCAGCCCTTTGGAATGAACTGCCCCCTGAGATACGAAATATCCCTGATCTCTGTGCTTTCCACCGGGCCCTCAAAACCCTGATGTTCCAACAAGCGGGGCTAAACATATGAACATGTGAATGTTTTTTAAAATGTTATCTAATTTTACGTTCTATGTAATTGGGCCAAACTATGTTATAATAATAATTTTAATTAGCAATTTTATGATGTTTGTGTATCTATATTTTTCTTTACTGTACACCGCCTTGAGTCCTAAGGGGGAAAGGCGGTATAGAAATATAATAAATAAATAAATAAATAAAATAAATAAATAAATAACTTAAACTTTATCTCAGATGGACAATATGAAAAATGAAGCAACTGCATAATAGGAAAAAAAAATGGAAAACTGTAATCCAAGTGCATATTGTTGAACAGGACAAGTATTAGTTTATATTTAGAAAATTAAATAGAGTGGGTGCTGCAGCAAGTTTTGATCTGAAAGATGTACATTCAACATGAAAAGTTTGGTTTAAAATTTTAGTGTGCTTAACTAGTGCAAAAAAGGATTTGGGAAGCAATGGGAAAACTGAAGTAGAAAAAAAATATTCCTAATACAGGTAGTCCTTGACTTATAACCATAATTGAGCCCAAAATTCATGTTGTTAAATGAGACATTTGTTAAGTGAGTTTTGCCCCATCTTATTACCTTTCTAGCCATAGTTGTTAAATAAATCATTGCAGTTGTTAAGTTAGTAAGACGGTTAAGTGAATCTGGCTCCCCGTTGACTTTGCTTGTCAGAAGATCGCAAACGTTGTTCACATGACCCCAAGACACTGCAACTGTCATAAATATGAACCAGTTGCCAAGCAACCAAATTTTGATCATATGGCCATGGGGATACTGCAACGATCTTAAGTATGAAAAATGTTCATAAGTCACTTTTTCAGTGCCATTGTAACTTTGAATGGTCACTAAATGAACTGTTGTAAATTGAGGATTATGTGTATGTGAAAGAAAAGATTGCAGATTAGTTAAATTAAGAAAATTAAAGCAGTAATCTTTCTGGTGAAATGTAAATCTGTAAAAGCTGGGCAGAGGGGAGAGACGTTTTTGGATTACTGATTCGGGGTGGTTACTAAAATTATCAAACTAAATCAATTTTATCTTTATTCGGCCAAAGACCAGCAAATAAAACACAATCCGGACCATCCCCACCCTATTGGCCTTCCGAAAAGCAGTGAAGACCTGGCTTTTCCGGCAGGCCTGGGGCCGTTGATCTCGCTGTTGCGATCTGGCGAGATCCGGCCATGAATGGTGTGAATGGGTTTTAATTGTTTTTAATGTTTTAATTTTTAATGTTTTTATATATGGTTTTTAAATGCATTGTAAGCCGCCTTGAGTCTTCGGAGAAAGGCGGCATACAAGTTGAACAAATAAATAAAATAAATAAATAAAATCAGAATTAAGATAAAAGGAAAATATAGTTATTCTAAAATTTTTACTTTTCCGCCTCTATTGCGTCATCAGGGAATCGTCCGGCCGCCCTATTCAGGGTAACCCGCTCCCTGCTCCATCCGGGAGCGCGGGAGGATCCCTTGGAAGGCAGGGCGGAGGATTTCGGACAATACCTGTATGACGAAATCGCTCAGATCCGGGGGGATTTGGACTCTGACTGGGTAGATCAGGGCAGGGTGACGAGGAATAGTCTTGAGAATGTTACCTGGGAGGAGTTTGATGCTGTGACTCCCGATGATGTGGACAGGATTTTGGGGAGACTTAGTGCGGCCACATGTTTACTGGACCCGTGTCCCTCCTGGTTGGTACTGGCCTCCTGGGAGGTTACATGAGGCTGGCTCCAGGGTGTTATCAACGCTTCGTTGAGTGAGGGTCACTTCCCCACCGTCTTGAAAGAGGCGGTGGTGAGGCCTCTCCTCAAGAAGCCGTCCCTGGATCCGGCAATATTGGCCAACTATCGTCCTGTCTCCAACCTTCGCTTCCTGGCAAAGGTGGTTGAGAGTGTAGTTGCGCGACAGTTTCCGCAGTTCCTGGAGGAAACATCCTATCTAGATCCGTTCCAGTCGGGTTTCAGGCCTGGGCACAGCACGGAAACGGCATTGGTCGCATTGGTTGATGATCTCTGGAGGGCTTGGGACAGGGGTTGCTCCTCTGTTCTGGTCCTGTTAGACCTCTCAGCGGCTTTTGATACCATCGACCATGGTATCATGCTGCACCGGTTGGAAGAGTTGGGGATGGGGGGCACCGTATTACGGTGGTTCTCCTCCTTTCTCTCCAACCTGTCGCAGTTCGTGTTGGCAGGGGGGCAGAGGTCGACCTCAAGGCCTCTTATATGTGGAGTGTCTCAGGGGTCGGTCCTCTCGCCCCTCCTGTTCAACATTTATGTGAAGCCGCTGGGCAAAATCATCTGTGGTTTTGGGGTGAGATACCACCAGTACACTGATGACACCCAGCTGTACTTCTCCACCCCAGGCCACCCCAACGATGCCCTTGAAGTGATGTCCCAGTGCCTGGAGGCTGTGCGGATCTGGATGAGGAAGAACAAGCTCAGGCTCAACCCTTCCAAGACTGAGTGGCTGTGGCTCCCGGCATCCCGATATAGTCAGTTGACTCCATCACTGACTATTGGGGGCAAGTCGTTGGCCCCCACTGAGAGGGCTCGCAATCTGGGAGTCCTCCTGGATACGCAGCTGTCCTTGGAGGAACATCTGATGGCTGTAACCAGGGGGACCTTTTGTCAGGTTCGCCTGATTCGCCAGTTGCGGCCCTTTCTTGATCGGGATTCCCTGTGCACAGTCACTCATGCCCTCGTCACCTCTCGCCTTGACTACTGCAACGCTCTCTACATGGGGCTCCCCTTGAAGAGCACCCGGAGGCTCCAACTGGTCCAGAACGCAGCAGCGCGGGTAGTGATGGGAGCAGCTTGGCGCTCCCATGTAACACCGCTCCTGCGTGAGCTGCACTGGCTCCCAGTGGTCTTCCGGGTGCGCTTCAAGGTGTTGGTTATCACCTTTAAAGCGCTCCATGGCATAGGGCCTAGCTATCTTCGAGACCGCCTGCTGCCACCGATGACCTCCCATCGACCCGTGCGCTCCCACAGAGAGGGCCTCCTCGGGGTGCCATCAGCCAAACAATGTAGGCTGGTGACCCCCAGGGGGAGGGCCTTCTCTGTGGGGGCACCTACCCTCTGGAACCAACTGCCTCCAGATAAGGAGAATCCAAGCCCTCAGTGCCTTCCGCCGTGCCCTTAAAACCTTCCTTTTCCAGCAAGCCGGGCTGGCCTAATTTTTTTAAGTGTTTTTAAGTGTTTTGTTTATTGTTTTTAATTAACGGGGCCAAATTTATATATGTATATTTTTAACTGTATTTTAATATTTGTACTTGATGTTTTTACTTGGCTGTTCACCGCCCTGAGTCCTCAGGGAGAAGGGCGGTATACAAATTCAAAATTAAAAAAAAAAAATTAAATTAAATTTAAATTAAAGGATTAAATTTAATACTGTGGTGTACTGTGCAGACAATAGAACAGTGCTTGTCTGTGTTCAATGAAATAAAATCAGATTGATCTGAGAATAACATATTGTGATAAAACAAAAAAGAATTATTTCCTGGTGAGCATCTACATAGAGTGGGTAATAGAGATTAACATGTTCCATTGGTTCAATTATTCCTCTATTGCATGAGCACAGTCTCTGTTTGAAGGGGATTTTTTTGGCTTTGGTCCCTAGAGACCACCCGACAATGGAGATATCAACAGCTTCCTTGGGAACCCACCAAGAACATGTCAGTCATAATTAAAGGGACCAAACCAACTGGAAAAAAGAGAGCTTAAGCCAGTGAAACAAGATGAAAGTACAGGCAGAAGTTTCAGTTCTCCAGCGCGCTGCTTAGAGAATCCAAAGCGTGGGTTATTCTTAGTCTATTAGCCAGAGACTGAGTGTATGTTCCTTTAAATTTCTTGGTCACACCTCCTGTGCTCGACTGAGGTCAGTTTTATTCACTCAGTCGAGCTGAAGAGATTGTATTTGGCTAGCTCTGGCAAATAGACCAAGAATTTCTCCTCAACTTGGATTCTTTTCACCGTTATACTTGAGGACCTGTTATTGTTTTACACTTGGACTTTGTTTATTGACTCTTTCCTGCTGCCAGTGGTGGTGAGTTGCCCTGGGGCCCCAGGCCGGCTCCCCCGACCTGTCAATATCAGAGGCAGCCATCAGTTCGGAGCTCTGTCCCCTGAAGGGCAATCTCTGTCTCGTTTGATTTGCCACTGGTGGGTTACCCAGCTGGTTACCCAGCTTGCCGGCACAACCGCCACCACCACCTTGCTCCTCCATCTCTGTGGCAGCCTCAGAGTCACTGCCAACTGACAGGGCATACTCTGTGTGTACAGATTGCTTCGCTGCGTTGGGAGCGTTTGTTTGACTGCTCGCGCACATTACTGTAACCACGGAGGCATTTGAGATCGGCTTTCTGTTCTCCCGCCATGTCATCAGCGTGATCGGCAACTGCTAAGGAAAAATTTCCGATTCGTACTAAATTACAGCCTGCTTAAACGGCCGGGGTGGCGCTGAGGAGCGATTTTCCTGCCTCGTTCGAATTTGAAAATTGCCGAAACGACTGCGGAGCCGCTGAGGGGAGGTTTTTCCCCTCTCCTCGTGCCAATTTTGAATCTGCCTGCCACTTCGCAGGCGTGGAGGACTGTGACTCTTTACTAGTCTATCTTAACGCACAGCCAAGGCGCTATGCAGGCGTGGAGGAGTGCGACTATTTACCTGTCTGCCTTTATCGTGCAGCCAGTCGCTGAAACTTGAGTCCCTCCTTGACAAGCCTTAAGGGCAATTGCGAAGCAGTGTTCAAGGGTAATCCCTTACTCCAGTGCCTTGTCAGATAGACGTATTGAATTGACTGCTATACTGTAAGAAGTGTATTGTTGGTCCCATGCCTTCTTGATGCACCTCTCCCTCCTCTTTAAAAAAAAAAATTCATTAAGAGGAAGTTTCATTGAGGTTTTTAGCTATTCAATTTTCTTCCTACACTTCTCACTATGGCTGACTTAGACCTATCATCTGACTTGGATCATTCTGACAGCCCTTCCACTGTAATTCCACCAGCTAAACAGAAATCCAAACGCTCCAAAAACGCAACCAGCGCATGTCATCTGTGCCTGCGTCTTCTGTCCCTACGGCCTCCAGGCAGTTGTCTGCCACTGATAAGGCCGAGCAGAGGAGACACAGAGCCTTGGAGAGACAATTCGACCTGGCTCAACAGAAGGCTCACGCCTCTGGTTCCCATCAATCGGCAAACCTCGGGGCGGGGGTCCCAGCTTCCAACAAGGTGACTCACATCTCATAGGAAATGCTCCGGGTCCATGATTCTGACGGCATGGTCTCACAGCCAGCTGTTGCTGAGGCTGTTCCTGTAATTACGATGGATACACAGTTTCAACTGGGAAGGGCTCCTGCTACACAGCATTTGGCCACGAGATCCGCCCCAGAGGCCACATTCACACCTACCGCAGCTGGCCTTTGTGCAGGTGAAGGGACCCAATCAAGTTTGTCCCTCGATGTCCAGTCTATTCTCATGGAGACTATCTCCAGATTTATAGCAGCGGGATCTCTGTCTACAGCCCATCATACAAACTACTCACCAGGGCGGAGAAACACACTTTGTCACTGACGGCGGAGCACATCTCCGGAACCGTCAATCTCCAAGCAGACTGGCTCAGCAGGCAGCAGATAGACACGCAGAGTGGCATCTCCACCCCGCTCTCTTCGGCGGGTTCGGTCATCCAGTCTTTGACCTGTTTGCTCATCCGACCAATGCCCAACTACCACGCTTCTTTGCCTGGTTTCCATGCCCCAAGGCCGAAGATATCAACGCTCTATGCTGTCCTTGGCCTCCGGGCCTACTTTATGCTTTTCCGCCCCTTCCACTCATACCGAGGGTACTTTGGAAGCTGCTGCTGGAGAAGGTGGAGGTCTTCCTAGTCACCCCGCATTGGCCTCACAAGGCCTGGTTTGCGGACTTAGTGAGCCTCTCCATCACCTGTCCCTGGAGGATTCCAGAGGACAGGATCTCTCTCAGCCAGGGGGTCATGCTGCATCCAGAGCCTCAATGGTTGCAGTTGACCGTTTGGCACTTGAGAGGATCCTCGTGAAGAAGGACAATCTCTCAGGGCAGTGATTTCTACTATACAGGCTCTAGGCGAGCGTCAACGACCAGGATCTATAATGCAACCTGGCGCTTGTTCTGTACCTGGTGCGCAACCAGTTTCCTGGTTTCCTGAGAGGTGCTACTAACCTAAGGCCTCCTGTAGTCCACCACTATCCTACATGGGACCTTACCCTGGTTCTTCAAGTTCTTACGTCATCCCCCTTCGAGCCATTGGGCTCCATCGGCTTCGTCTTCTGACGCTCGAAGTCGCCTTCTTGGTGGTGATAACATCGGCATGCAGAATTTCAGAACTTGCAGCCCTGTCTGTGAGAGACGATCTTTGCATCTTTCATTCGGATCGCATGGTCCTGCGAATGGACCCCTCTTTTCTGCCCAAGGTAAACTCCCTTTATCATTGCGCTCAGGAGCTTATCCTTCCGAACTTCTGTCCAAATCCTAGACGCCAGTTAGAAGAACAGTGGAATACCTTGGACGTTAGGAGGGCCCTCCGCTCGTATATTAAACGGACTGCACCTTTTCGTCGATCCGTGGCCCTCTTTGTGTCTTTCCTTCCGGCTTCATTGGGCAGGAAAGTTTCTTCCTCCACCATCGGCTGTTGGCTGAAGGCGTGTATCTGTAAGGGGTATGTCCTCAAGAACAAGTATTGTAATTTCTTTTGCAGTTGTGATTCTTCTCCCTATTGGTTTGTGTAATATTTACAATAACAGTTAATTTGTTAATTTCTGTAAAGGGCAGTAGGATTGCATTGTAATATTTGATTACTGTTAATTGGAAATTAGATATTTAATTTTATCACGGTAGTATTTGTATTTTCTTTTCAGGAGGGTCTGGGCTTTTTTGGATTTAATCCAAATACGGTATGGATCGCTATGGCATATGCTTTTTTCTTTCTTGCACAGTTTACTTATTAACCCTCAAATAGAAATTAAAATCATGGGAAACAATCATTCTATCTTATTCTACTTTAGTGAGACTCCCATCTCAAAAATAGTCGTCAGTTCTATACCTTACTCTTTAAGAAGAATTTAGAGAACTCGGGGCAGGCTTAGAGAGGAGAGGTTTTAATGATAATTAGGAAATTAGAAATTAATTATTATGAAGAGGAATAGAACAGAACAGAACAGAACTGAACTTTATTACAGTCATAGACCAGCAATAGACATCACCGTTTATGTTAAAAAAATAGTACTGACATTAATAGTGGATAATAACATCCCTGTTAAGAAAATACATGTTCTCAAACAGTTAAGGTCACTCCCTAGTTTATGCAAGTGGAGAGCCGATATGTATGTGAGTAAATATAATTTTCCAAAAATTGTTAGAAATATCTCCAAAAAATTGGCACAAGTTGACAGCTATAATTCTATAACCATTTTTTTTCTTGTGGACACTGCAGCAACACAGAATTTTGCCACTGCATGCATGACAGCCGGGTTTGAGTCCTGGAGGAGAAAGCCTACATAAAAATTGTCTGCCCTCGACTTCCGGTTGGCACCGCAGGCTCCGTGGATGGTCATTTATGACTGCCAGCCCTGTGTCTCCGTAAAAGCCGCTTTGACAGTGCAAATCGGCTGTCTAACGGCTGAAAAACTCTCCTTCAGGAAAAGAAGGAGAGGAGAGCTGATGGGCAAGAGTAGAGCCCCCTGAAAGTCCTCTGGATCATTTCCAGAGGCTTGGAGGGTGAGAGCTCCTCAGTCAGCCTGCCAAGAAGCTCCGGAGCCAAGATGACTCTGCAAAAGCAGGGCGAGAAGCCGCGATCCGATCCTGCTTTTAAAAGTGAGTTTGATTGATCCCAAGCGCAGGCAGAGCGGAAAACAGGAGAACAAGCCTTAAAAGTACAGAGCTTAACTCCGAAGTTACTTTGTTTCAATTTGAATCTTGAGCTGGAGGCCGGAGATGGCGTCTTTGTTAGGGCTTTGAAAGTGAAAGCCAAAAACGAAAGTGCTTGAGAACTTTGTGCTGGGAGAGTGGATTAGCTGCCTATTAACTGCTGGGAACTGAGAGTGCGGAGGGAAGAGGGAAAAAAAACTACTCTGTCTGGCAAATTAGAGACTATAAATTAACATCTTTAAGGACTTTGTTGCTTTTAAAGAAAAGAGGGAGGGGAAGAAAAAAAAAGGCTTCTAGACAAGTGAAACCAGGAGTTGTTAAAGGAGGGGGAGGCTCTCCAGTTTTGTCAGTGGTGACACAGAAAGCACAACTTCCGGCTGATACACAGAGCCAGACCCAGAGTCAAGATGCAGCACTTAATGATTTTAAGGAAGCTATGAAAGAAGCCATGAATAATCAAGCAACAGCAATGAGAGAAGCAATGAACAATTTAACATTACTTGTTGAAGGGAAATTTAAGAAAATTGAGGAAGACATAAGCTTGATCAAGGGAGCAGTTGCAAAGGAGCACGATAAAATAAGAGATGATATTGTTTTTGCTGTATCAGGACTCTCAAACCTTGTTATTCAGCTTGATGGGAAAGTTGAAGAAATTAATGAAGCCAACTTAAATTTGGAAAGCAAAATGGGTGATGTCATGACTAGAACAGAGAAAGTGGATGATGAATTGGTAATGTTACAATACAGATCTATGGAGTTTGCTCTGAGATTGAGAGGCCTGAAGGAAAATAGCAAAGAAAATTTAAAAGACATTTGTGCTGATGCTATTGCGGAGATAATTAAAGGAAGACCAGAAGATGTGGCAATCCAAATTGATAAAATTTACAGGGTTAATTCCTGGTTGGCAAAACAAAGACAGCTGCCAAGAGATGTGGTGATCTACTTTACAACTAGGAGGATCAGAAATGAAATTCTACAAGCTTCTTACAAGAATAAAGTTCAGGTGGCTGGGCAGGAGGTGGTGGTTCTGAAAGAGATTCCTCCAAAGATGTTGAGAAGCAGGAAAGACTTTGGCTTTCTGGTAAATGAGTTGAGAAATCAACAAGTGGCATACAGATGGGACGTTCCAACTGGTCTAATAGTGACTTATAAAGGAGACAGATACCGGTTAAACACAGTTTGGAAGGCAAAAGATTTTTATGTAAATGTTTTACAGGCTGGATACCCACCCTCACCGGGGGGGGGGAGATGTTACAACAAGAACCTCTCTGACCGGTCGCAATCTGTGTTGACGGGGGGGGCAGCGGTCGACCCCGAGGCACCTTGCTTGTGGGGTGCCACAAGGGTCGGTCCTCTCGCCCCTGCTGTTCAACATTTATGTAAAGCCACTGGGTGAGATCATCCGTGGCTTCGGGGTGGAGTTCCATCAGTACGCTGATGACACCCAGCTGTACATCTCCACCCCAGGCCACCCCAATGATGCCCTTGAAGTGATGTCCCAGTGCCTGGAGGCCGTGCGGGCCTGGATGGGGAGAAACAGGCTCCGACTCAACCCCTCCAAGACCGAGTGGCTGTGGCTCCCAGCGTCCCGATATAGCCAGCTGACGCCATCGCTGGCTATTGGGGGCGAATCACTCGCCCCCACGGAGAGGGCTCGTAACTTGGGCGTCCTCCTGGACGCACGGCTGTCTTTAGAAGATCATTTGACGGCCGTGGCCAGGGGGGCTTTTTATCAGGTTCGCCTGATACACCAGTTGCGTCCCTTTCTAGATTCGGACTCTTTACGCACAGTCACTCAGGCACTAGTCACTTCCCGCCTGGACTACTGCAACGCTCTCTACATGGGCCCCCCCCTGGGGTGCACCCGGAGGCTCCAGCTGGTCCAGAACGCGGCCGCGTGGGGGATTATGGGGGCGACGAGGCGCTCCCATGTGACACCTCTCCTGCGCGAGCTGCACTGGCTTCCGGTGGACTTCCGGGTGCGCTTCAAGGTGTTGGTGACCACCTTTAAAGCGCTCCATGGCTTAGGGCCGGGGTACTTACGAGACTGCCTTCTGCCACCATTAGCCTCCCACCGGCCAGTACGCTCTCACAGAGTGGGCCTCCTCAGGGTGCCGTCCGCCAGACAATGTCGGCTGGCGACCCCCAGGGGGAGAGCCTTCTCTGTGACGGCGCCCACCCTCTGGAACAACCTTCCCCCAGAGTTGCGTACAATAACAGACCTCCGGATTTTTCATCGGGCCCTGAAAACCCATTTATTCCAACTAGCTGGGCTGGCTTGAGCCAAATTTTAAATTTTAAATTGATTTTAAAATTGGGTTGTTTTAATTTACGGCCAAATATGTAATTATTTTAATACTGTTTTTAAATTTTGTATGCTCTGTTTTTTACCTTGGCTGTGCACCGCCCTGAGTCCTATTTGGAGAAGGGCGGTATAGAAATTAAAATAAATAAATAAATAAATAAATAAGAAAAAGATGGAAAACAGATACAAACCTACGCTGAAGCTGCAGCTGGAGGAATTATTATGGAAGAAGATTTGGATTTTGGGGCTTACCCCCAACTTTGGAACCACCTAAGAAGGGAGAGCCGAAAGCACAACGACTGACCCGATCAACTTATAAATTGCAACAACAACAATCAAAAGGGCAACAATCTCAAGATTCATCTCAAAAAGTCCAAAAAACAGAAGCAGTGGGGGGAGCTAGGCTGAAGAGTAAGGTGGAGGAGGAGCTTCAGCTGATGCTCACAAGGCTTCGAAAGGCTAAAGATGGCAACTAAATTCCTATCTTGGAATGTTAATGGCCTAAACTCACCACAAAAAAGAAAGAAAGTATTTCACTACTTGAAACAATTTAACAACGATGTTATTTGCTTACAAGAAACTGAAAATTATACAGGATATACGTGAGAGATGAGGTCTTAAAATGCCTAATTTAAGATTGTATTATGAAGCAGCAGCTTTATCACAAATTAATGATTGGTTTAACTTAACTGAAGAAAGAATGTTAAACATAGAAGGTTATGATTTGTTATATGGATGGCATGCTTATTTGTTGTATGAAAAAAAAGTGGATAAAGTGTTTAAGGGTCATATACTCAGAAATGCATTGTTGAGGGTTTGGAAAAAGTACCAATATAAGCTGAACTATAAGATACCTATATGGGCAAATCCCAGACATGCAATAGAAAATATAAGTATAGAACAAGAAAAATAGAGGTGATTACCTATAAAGAGCTGCTTCTTTTGGAAAGAGGTAAGTTGCAACTGAAATATCTAGATGAATTAAAAGAAGAAGGGATAATTTATACTTGGTTTCAGTATGGTCAGCTTCAAGCTAGATGGAGGAAGGATCAAAAAATTGGGGTTATGCAAAATGAGGAAAATCTGGTGAAACAGATTAGAGATCAATGTCAGATGCATATTAAAAGGTTGTATAATGCATTACTGGAAATAGACTCAGAAACAGAATTGGTTAAGGATTGTATGATAAAATGGGCACAAAACTTTCAGGAACTTTCAGGATGATGGAAACGTGGGAAAAGATTTGGGTCAGAAATGTTAAATTTACGCAAGCACAAAATTTGAGAGAAAATTTTTATAAAATGTTTTATAGATGGCACTTAGATCCTAAAAAATTATCATGTATGTACTCGAACTTGCAAGCTAAATGTTGGAGATGTGAATGTAATGATGCAACTTATTATCATATATGGTGGACCTGTAAGAAAATCAAGGCATTTTGGATAAAAATTTGGTGGATGATGCAGAACATTTTGAAAAGAAGGTTGAAATTTACTCCTCAATTGTTTCTACTGGGTATAATTACGGACTGTACAGTTTCAGAGACTAAATTGATTTTGAACTTAATATCAGCAGCTAGGCTGCTGGTAGCTCAATATTGGAAGAAGGACTCTGCCTACTATTGAAGAGTGGATATTGAAAGTAACAAACCTAGCAGAAATGGCGAAAATCTCGGCGTATTTGAAGGACCACACGCAAGAAAGATACGTATCGGAATGGAGAAGATGGATTGATTATATTCAAAATAAGTATCAGACAAGAAAATATCAAATAGCTTATGAATGTATGTTAGTATTAGAAGTATTTGGTTATCTATAGTGGAGTTAAGGTTTCAGTGGGGGAGGCAGTACTTTGAGGATAAGTAGATTAATCTAGTTTATGTTTGATTAAATGAAATACCTTGTATTTTGCTCTGGGAAGGCCGGGGGGGAGGGGGGATGAAGGGGGGGGGGGAAAGGGTGGGGGGAACATGGGGAAAAATTTTTTTTGTATTTCTTTCTTGTAAAACATTTCAATAAAAAAAAATTGTCTGCCCTCCATGGCAATCTCTCTAATAAGGGGAGAATATATACTGACCTATAAACTCTCTTATGAAGAGGATTTTAGATGTCAACGAAGTTGGATTTAACAGACTTAATGGGCTTTTCAATTCTGTAAGTATTCTTTGCAGGCATCTAATATACTGTAACACATATTTTCTTAGGAATTGAGAAATATGAACCTTCCAATTTTTCTGGTAATTTGTATGGAGCTTTAATTTTATTTGAACCTATCCTGTTAATATATTATATAGTTTAAATGATTTTAAATACTAAACATACTGTCCAAGTGCACTAAAATCTTTTTTTCATACAGCATGTTGTTTCAGTAAAAGTTAATGCAGAATATATTGTATCTTTTTTCAGACTGACAAAATGTATAAGCCCTATATCAAATCATATGAAGTGATGAGATTTTAGCAAGCAACCTTTTCAATAATATCCTTTTTTTTTTTTAGAATCGAGAGCTTCAAATCATGAGAAAGCTTGATCATTGTAACATTGTCAGATTACGTTATTTCTTTTACTCCAGTGGAGAGAAGGTAAGTTGGAAAAAAAAGATATTTTATAATGTCGACAGATGTGTAGGAGAAATACAAGGAACAGACAAAGCTTTAATGTGGATCATCTCCATTATCTGTCATTATCTGACAACAAAAATAGGGTGGCTGAATGCATACATGTAATGCATACATATAATCAGCATGTATTTTAAAAGAGTTTATAAAAAAAAAATTTGAAGCAGTATTTGCAGTCTGGCTCTTTTTGGTGGAACAAATATATAGTTGAACAGCAACAAATACAGTTCTCATTCTTGTGAAATACTACATTAATCTTTGTGATTTGAAGCTAGAAAGAAGCTGATTAAAGTGGTTAAAGAGAAAGAGATATTCTAGCTAGTAGCAGATCTCTTGACACTATAGTCAAAAGGTAAGTGAAATTTCAGGGGGTAGAATCTGTTTTTAGGTTACATTTTGAATGTTTAAAATATTAGGGTTTTTTAATAGCACACAGAATATATTTCACTATCTAGTTCCCCTTGAGCTCTTTTGTCACTTTCCCTCTTTTTTCTTATTCTTTCCCTTTAATGTAGTAGATGAATTTACTTCATAATATTCATATCTCTATACCTCTGTTTCAAATAAACTTCATATGACAAGTTGGTGTTGAAATAGGATTTAATTTTATTGCATTCCTTATATAACCTTATTTACATAAGTGGTAGCCTTTGCAGAAATGACATTTGTCAGATAACAAATTTTAACAAAAAGTTTTTAAAAATTTCTATATGTGCTTGAAAAACCATACTATGCTATAATAGTAATGAGTATTATAATATGGATATCTTACTACAGTTTTTCTTGTTTTCTTGCTTTTTCTCCTTTCCAGAAAGATGAGGTATATCTTAATTTGGTGTTGGACTACGTTCCTGAGACAGTATACAGAGTGGCAAGGCATTATAGTAGAGCCAAACAGACACTCCCTATGATATTTGTGAAGGTAAGTGAAAAGAATTGAGAAACTTGATAATTCTTGGTTATGTTATTTTTCTGTACTTGTACCACTCAGAAAGGTTTGGAACTGAAAATTATTTACTAGGAAATCCATCCGTTTATCTTTTGAGTCAATATACTCTAAAGTTGTAACTCCTATTATTTCTCCTTAGTCCCAATCGGAATGGGAGTTTTTGGTTTGAACTCTTGGCGCTGCCTGTTTCTCCACCAGGATTTCGCCTCTGTGTTATTATGCCTCAGCACTTTGGGCCACGGCCCCTCCGTCCCAGTCCCTTTGCCGCGGCCCATTCGTTGCAGCAGTACAGTTCACGTTGGGCTTTTGGGCGCACAGGACAGTTTGAAGCCAGCCAACCGGTGCAGGGGCTCGGAGGCTTTGGGAGTAGAGCGAGGGCTGCAGTTCAGGGGGAGGCTCTGTCAGTTCGGAGCCTCCCAAGGCGGCTGAGACCAGCGTGGGGGAGGGATCCAGCCACAAAAGATGGGGGTGAGAGGGGGGCTGTAGAGGTTCCCAGGGCCTCTCCCTGTGGAAGAGGGGGCTGGGAGGCGGCAAAGGTATTTTGTTAGTACTGCTTGGGGCTCTGCCCCCCACCCCAGCCAAGAGCCGCTTACCTTCGGAGTTCGGAGCCTCCCGAGGCTGCGGAGAGCAGCGGGATGGGGGAGGGGGAGGGTGGCTGTAGGGGACGAGGGATCCAGCCACAAAAGACAAGGGGAGGGGGCAGTAGAGGGCAAGCGATCCATCAGGTGGGGTTCCGAAATGTTATTATAACTAGTCGTAGATTCAGGCTGGAAGGGACCCCAGAGATCATCTAGTGCAACCCACTTCTCTAGCAGGAAACCTTATATCATCTGAGTTATTTTGGTGCCTCTACCAGAGAGGAAAATTCACAGAAAAGGGAAGGAGTTTACTAGGACAAGGCTAAACAGCCTCAGGTGCTTGTTAGGAGAAGGAAGGGAAGGGGTAGAAACTCCCCTATATCTGATCCTGCCTCCCTGACACTGAACGGGAAGAGAAGGGGGGCGGGGGAGAGAAAGAAAAAGAAAGAGGAGAGAGAAAGGAAAGAGATTAGACTGATAAGGCTAATGAGGAGTACTCTATCCTTTTTGTTGGAAGACACAAATCTAATTAGGAAGCCAGGATGTTATTTTATGACGTTTCTGACTGTATCAAAAGGAGTTACACCTCTGAAGTGTAGCCTCCGTTTAAGTTTCTTGTTTGGCATTTATGAGCTTAAACGTATTATTATTGGGCCTTACAGATGGAAATGAAGAGGAGTGAGGAGCAACACTAATTCCAATCACTTATCCTTTTCTCTTTCTCTGTTCATGTTCCTTTCCCCAAACATCTCTGGGAGGACTAGAGCCATGAGCAGAGAAAGAGAAAAGGATAAGCGATTGGAATTAGTGTTGTAACTCCTTTTGATACCCAGAAACTTCATAAAATAACATCCTGGCTTCCTAATTAGATTTGTATCTTCCTCCAAAAAGGATAGAATACTCCTCATTAGCCTTATCTGCCTGATCTCTTTCCTTTGGCTATTTGGCCCCCTGGTGTGACAACTGGCCCCCTGTGTGAACAGATCAAAGCTGAGATACCTTCTTAGGCAGAAGGGGGAGGCTCTGATCAAAGGTGAGACATGTTTTGACAAATGCCAGGTACTTCACTCCCAGAAACCTGGGAGAAGCAGAGAAGGAACGAAGAGGTGGGGATGGGGGTTAGAAGCAAGTAGGGCTCTTGGGACAGGTGGGTCTTCAGAAACCAGGAGAAGGAAAAGCAAAAGATCATCAGAAACCAGAAGGAAAACCAAAAGATCAGGCCAGACATTCCCGCCAGCTTGTTGCAAAAGCCCCACCTGATGGATCCCTCGTCCTCTACAGCCCTCCTTCCCATGCGCTGCTCTTGGCCACCTCGAGAAGCTCCAAACTGACAGGCGAGGGGCTCCTGGACAGGGCGGGGTGGGGGTGGGGGTTTCAGAGCCCCAAGTGCTACTAACTAGGGCAGCCCCAGTCGGGGTAGAAATACCTTTGCCGCCTCCCAGCCCCTTCTTCCACAGGGAGAGGCCCTGGGAACCTCTACAGCTCCCCTCCCCCCATCTTTTGTGACTGGATCCCTCCCCCGCGCTGCTCTCGGCCGCCTTGGGAGGCTCCAAACTGACAGAGCCTCCCTCTGAACTGCAGCCCTCGCTCTACTCCCAAAGCCTCCGAGCCCCTGCACCAATTGGCTGGCTTCAAACTGTCCTGTGCGCCCAAAAGCCCAACGTGAACTGTACTGCTGCAATGAATGGGCCGTGGCAAAGGGACTGGGACGGAGGGGCCGTGGCCCAAAGTGCTGAGGCGTAATAACACGGAGGCGAAACCCTGGTGGAGAAACAGGCAGTGCCAAGAGTTCAAGCCGAAAAGTCCTAGACCTGTCCCTATTTGATAGCATAATATCCTCCACCTCCATCATGGGTATTCAAAGCCATGTACTTTAACATTTTATTTGAATTGCTTGTTGTTTCCCTTTCTTTTGTTTTTCTTCCATCCATTTTGCAATTTGTTTTTTTGGAATTTGTGCTGACTATGGTTGATTGACTTTTCACCCCCTGGAAGATTTGTGGAACTTGGGCCTCTATTTTCAAAGAATACTCCATAGAGCAGACTACTTTTGACAGACAGCCATTATCTCTTCCTGCTCTGTTTCTGGAGGGAAACAGTAAACGTTGTTTCCTTTTCCCTTTAACACTCCTCTACTTCAATTTTGTTGTGGGAATGGATGCTAAACTTTCATGCTAAAATGCTGTTGGATGGTGTTGTTTTATATGAGAGTTGTATGAAATTTAATGGCTTGTACTAAAAGTCACCAAGAGATGGCAGTACTAACATCAGTTCTTTCACTTCATTTGATGGAAATGCCTGTGAACAAAAATTGTATGGCTATTGTTTATAAAGTTGAAACCTGTCATTAAGTTTTAAGCAATGTGATGTGAGTGAATTTTTGATTGCCAACTACATCAAAAATTGAAATTCATTGACAGATGCAGTTTAGGACACTGGTTGTAAATACTGTGTCATTAGGTAAAAAAATGGAAAGATGGTGAATAATCTGTTTCTGTAATCAAGTGGGCAGTCTGTGATAATAACCACTGAGTTTCAGATGAGAAAGGTTAAAAAAGTGATTAAAGACAGTTAGCAGATCATTTAGAGCTGCTAAATTATCAAGCTAGGCAATGTGTGCAAACTATGTACTAGATGGTTTCTTAGAATGCTGATGGCAGAGAAGAAAGTTTCAAGAACTGAAACCTATCAATTTTTGTTGATTTTGTTTCAGAGAAACCTATCTATCTCTTTCATTCAAGAGAATGAAAGTGAGTAATTTCTTCATAGCATTGTGACAATACATGTAATATGAACTCATCATTATGATCCAGAAATGAAGCATCAGTGCATGGAATATCACAAAGCTGCAGGGGGTAAAACAAAACAAAACTTAGGCTTCAGCAGGAAAATTCATGGTTACCTTTGGAGTGAGGAATGCAGATGAAAGTATTCATATGGATTTCCTTGAATTAGCTGTCAACAAAAAGTACAACATTGCAATATTCACAACTTTAAAACAATTGAGCAAGCTTGGAGACACAAGGCAATGCTTTACACCTTCAGCCATCCAAGAGATAATTGCAAAGTTACATCTGCCAACAATGTTGGCAGATGTATGTAGCAAATGGTATTGACTATGTACAGAAGTAAATACAAACAATAAAAGAGCTCATTTCAAAGATTTTACTTATTTTATTAATTTTATAATCCCTCATTCAACCAAGTGATTCCGTTTTCCTTTTTCCTTTATTAAAAATTCCTGATTTAAACTTAAGCTATGGAAATGGTGGCACTACATTTCATTAAACCCTTATAGGTATCAAACCCATTGGAGAATGTTGTTGCTGGTGAGACTCTGGTGATGGTAACCCTGGAATTAATTGCTCTTAGTATTTCACAGAATGTGCCTAATATTCTGGATTGAAGAAACTTTGTGTTTCTCTGTTGCATCTGTAGGAATTAATAGATAATTACATTAATAAATAATTAAACATGTAGACATCCTATTAGATTTGTTTGTTTCAGTGACTCCTGAAGCAAACAGAAGCTGAGAAACCTCTACTTCATGCAAATATGTCTTTTTGCAAAGTGGTTATCTTCTATTGAAGGGCAGTTGACAGAATAAAAAAATAAGAAAAGACTGTGGCAGATGCCATTACTTGTGTGTTTAGGATGCATGTCTCATATTCATTTAAGCTTCAATTTGATGTTCTCCTTTGGAATTTGCAAATGATCCATTCCCACAGTGATTATAAGCCATTCTGATTTGGAGACTGCAGACTATGGGATTCCCACCATCATGCTTCATATTTGGGATGAGACTAATTCATCAATTAATTTATTTGGAACCCGACTAACTCTTGCCAGCTTATCAAACATAGAGAATAGCAATATAAAGAATAGCAAATTTAAAACATCCATGATAACATTAAAATGAATGATAACAGCATACATTTTTAAATGAAGAGAACAAGAATAAGAACAAGACGAATTAAAAGGAGAAGGATGGCCTAGTGCAGGGGTGTCAAACTCAAGTATCCAGCCCGCAGGATACTTAGATCTGGCCTGCGGGGAAGCCCTGGAAACAGTGAAGTACTGGTCTGCGGTGCTTCTGCCAGAGAAAACAGGCTCATGAGCTCCGTTTTTAGCTGCCAGGGCCTCCTGCAGCTCTCTTCCAGTGAAAACAGAGCTCCATTTTCACTGGCAGGGGGTTGCAGGAGGCCTTGGCAGCCGAAAACAGAGCTCGGGAGCCTGTTTTTGCTTGGGCCACCATAGGTGCCCCCGACAGTGATGTCGAGCTGGTCACTCCCACTCTAGCCATCTCCCGAGGTCAAACACAACTTTGATGCGACCCTCAATGAAATTGAGTTTGACACCCCTGGCCTAGTGCTTAAGTTAAGAGAATGGAATAACTGTTTTCAGCATTTTCCTGAAAGTCAATAGGAAGTGATGAGTCCAATGTCTGTAGGAAGGCCATTCCTGAATGTTGCCACTACCATAGGGAAGCAGTGCTTCTCAGCCTCATCTTTTAGAAGTATGAGACTATAAACAAATGACTATGGAGATCCAGGTCCTGGTGGTTTGAAAGAAAGCACCTTTGGGACAAGTCTATGAGCAGTTTCTCTTTACAGCATTTGATGATTGGCTGAAAGAGACTTCTTTTCTGGAATACATTATTCCCACCCCCTCCCAAATCATGTTTCTCATTAATGCCAGAACATTCCATGGTTGTCTTACCTATCTCGAGAACTTTGTTCTAGTAGACTGTTGATTATTCAGATGCTCTAGGGCAAACAAGACAGGAAACAATATGCTTTCTAGTCAGCAATGGTTTTTTCCTTGGTTATCCTTCAAGCATATCACTCCTGTTCATGATTTTCTTTTTGGTTGATTCATGAGCACTGGCATTAGATAATGTAAGACTGATCTACAAATCCTTTGCCATTATCCTCTGCTGTCCCTCAGAGAATTATACATCTTGCTTTTGGGCTGATTTTTGCTAGACCAACCATTCCTAGGAAGGGTAACAATGGTATGTATTTTCTTCATCATGTGGCTGCCTTTGGATTGATACAGGCCTAATTTTTCCACAATAGCCTTTTCCAGCCTTATAAACATTTAAAAAAACCTTTTTCTGAGCTCTATTCAGTTATTTATACTCTATAGTATAAATATAGAATTTACCGTATTTTTCAGAGTATAAAATGCACCTTTCCCCCCCAAAAAAGAGGATGAAAATCTAGGTGCATCTTATACTCTGAATGTAGCCCCACCCAGCTTCTCAAATGGAGGTTTCAGAGGCTGAAAAAAGCATCAGAAATGAAGCTTCAGAAAAGAAGCCCTCAAACAAAGCTTCAGAGGCTTTTTTTCTGTTTCGGAGGCTTTCAGAGGCAGGAAAAAAAAGTTTTTTTCTGAAACAGAATTTCAGAAGTTTCAGAGGCAGGAAAAAAAGCAAAAAAAAAAAAAAAGCAAGGTACAGAGATCACAACCAACGAACCTGTTGCTAAATTCACCTCTGGGAACAGCTGATTGGGGGTATTCCGGGAGGCCGATCCACCTGCCAATCAGCTTTTTTTCTTATTTTCCTCCCCAAAAACTAAGGTGTGTCTTATACTCCGAAAAATATGGTATATCTTATAGGGATAGGATTCACTTCTACAAATCGTCAAAAAGAAGCAGATTCTGATGGTAACCCCTAATATGTGGGGTTTTTTAAAAAATAGGGCCAAGTTTCTCAAATTCACACTTGATTGCCATCTCACTATGAATGAGCTTGATAACATAACCAAATCTTGAGGGTTTTTTTGTAATAACAAAAGGGATGGAGTTGATTTATTGGCTGGGGTGTGTGTGTGTGTTAAATCAGGCACCACGGCAGAGAAGGGATATCTCCTGGACCCATCAAACGTAGGTTCCTAGCTGATGGGACCTGCAATATGAGCTCTATTCCAGATCTAATGGCCCAGGCTAATACAACAGGGTACAAGCAGTCCTTCAGATATATACATGTTCATAAGTGGTTCACAAACTTTCTCTCACCACTATTGCAGTCCTTGCTTGCTTCATTGCATCCTGATATGTTGAAAGATGTTTGGCCTTTTTTTCTTGGACAGTTAATGGTTTTTGATGCTATTTACTAACTATTCATTCTTTTTTAGTGTTCTTTGTGATTTATATACATGAATTTATATTTTTATGGAGGCAAAGTTGTTTGTGCTCAGAACATTCTAATACTTCCAAACTGTTTACAGGGGCCTTCCGTTTCCACCTCTCCCCCTTGCTATGTGACCAGGCATAGTTCCCACTTAATTTTTAACTGCCCAGTGTTAACCCTTCAGCTGATCATCCTTCCGTTCATCAAACTTCCTTCCTTCCTTCCTTCCTTCCTTCCTTCCTTCCTTCCTTCCTTCCTTCCTTCCTTTCATCCATCCATCCATCCTAGAATGGAGGAGTTGGAATGGATCAGTATTAATACATAAGCTTGTTAAATTATCCTTGATAGTGGTTATTAAGCTTTTGTTTGAAAACATTCCAACAAACAGGAAACCCATAATTCATTTTATGTTTGCACTGAATAAGACATTCCAAGTTGCTTTAGGTTGCATTTCAGGTAAATATAGCTAGCTTTTTCCAAAGGGGAAGACTTATATGAAGGACTGTTATATAGAATAATATAAGATATATTCTTAATATTCTACAACTAGGGTTTTGTTACATAAATAGATTTTGTCCAATGTGAGAAAAAAACAATGATGGAAGCTAATTAGATAGCTATTATATTATAAATTAGATAAATTAGATAAAATTATATTTTTGTATCATTGTGATAATTTCTATACATCTAACTGCTTTGATTTCCCTAATGCAGCATTCTTTACAGTTAGCCATGCTTGTTGAGGCCTACTGGAAGTTGTAGTTGAAGAACACCTGTACTGTACCTTCTATGCCAAAAGAAATGTGAAAAAATGTTTTGTAAAATGAGTAAATGTGTATGTTATGAAGAAAAAAAATGCTTATTGAGATAGTGTTTCAAGTATTATAAAAACCTTATAAAATTTTCTATTTGCCAGTGTTTTGATATGGAAGCTTTGATCATACTATTTGTTTTTTTATATTACAGTTGTATATGTACCAATTATTCCGAAGTTTAGCCTATATCCATTCCTTTGGGATATGTCATCGGGATATAAAACCACAGAATCTTTTGTTGGACCCTGACACAGCTGTTCTAAAACTTTGTGATTTTGGAAGGTAAATATTTTCAGGACTCTTTTCATCATTTCCCAGTTCTCATTTTAATTATAATTATTGTAGTCTCAGTAGTTATTCCTAATAATGGTGGGAATGGAGCAAAACAGGATAAGTAGGACACAGTTACCATGAGTAACAGTTAAACTTCACCATTTGCTTTATTTTATAGTTAGTGGGAATAGCTACTTATGCCTGCAGTTGGAGTAGCTTGAAGGAAAAAAATTCTTTCACTGTTCTGTGATTCATTTATGAATGCTTTCAGTTCAAAGCTAGAATCTTTCATTTAACAAAGGAGTAGTTGGAAAATTAGGCTGAGAAATTGGGACATGGATTCAGGATCTTAAAGAATTTTGCTATCAAGGTTGTTTAATTGCTGAGAAGAACTGTTATCAGTCTTCTTTATCTAATTTATCTTCCAGCAGCAAAAAGAAAAAAGAAAAATAATTACTTTTATGCCAGAAAGGAGCCAGAACTCATAGATGCTATTGTGTTAAATTTGTTCCCCTTTTAAGGCTTTGTTTTAAATCTCCTAACCATAAATAGATAAAGCCAAAGAAAGACCAGTCAAGATTTCAGATACTGAGTGTAGTCCAAACTACAAGGCTGTTCCATTCCATAAGAATAAGTTTAGATCCTTTTCCTGTGCGCTGCTCCCACTATCCATCAATGGGTTAAATCCTTCAGTGCTTGGCAACAACTGAGTGAGAGCTTATTTCCCTTTCCTGCTGCCCAGCCACGCCCCCAAATCCCATGATTCCCCAGTCTTCACTCAGTTGCTGGCAAACACTGAGGTGATTTTTGGAGCTCGTGCAAGTTTTTGCCTTTTCCCTTTTCCAAAGCAGCGTTTAGGCTTTTTTATTTATTTTTGAATATCCTTTTCTTCTTGGGCTGCTTCAAGCAGCGAAGAGCGGCGAAGCGCTCATCAGCTGGGAAGCAGAGCGGACTCCAGCCCGCCCACGCTTCAGCGCTCAGCAGCCGCCTCGTCAATTTAAACAGCGCAGAGAAGCGGCTTTCACAATCGGCGTTCCTCGGCGTTTCCTGACAACGCGCCCATCAGCTGTAAGTCGGGGGAAGAGCGGAGGCGAGGGGAACGCTTCGGGGAGCCATAGATCACCACAAGGAGCAGTTTCGAGCCCCCAGGGGACAGGGCCGATCGGAACGCCACGGGCTGAGCACGGCATTTGGTAGGACCCTCAGGCCGCCATTGTGAGACCGCTGCCTCCCCAGCCCTACAGGATCCTGGTGCCATGTGCGCCTGCCATTTTGGGGGACCTTCGGGCCACCATTTTGAGCGATCTTTAGCAGCAGCCTTTCACGACCAGGAAGAGCGCTGCTTTATTCCAGGAGCTCCGCATAACCCCTGCAAAGCAGATTCTCCTTTTCTGGAGGGCACATCTGGAGGTGGCAGTTATGTCTGACTCCCATCTGTCGTCTGACTCCCATCTGTCGTCAGACTTGGAGCTGGAGCTGAGCCCCCCCCCGGGAGGCGGGGTCTTCCAAAAAGAAAAAGTCTGGCAGGTCCAGCCACAAAAGCAGGGAGGACAAGGCTCCTCTCATCCAGGACAAGGATGCACAGAGGCGTCACAAGACTCTGGAGCACCAATACGCCAAACCCCAGAAGGCTTCACTAGCCATGACAGCCACGGAGCCTAGTCCAGCAAAAAGCATGCGGGCCTCAGGGGAAGCTACGCCTAGCATGGCAAGCCTGGCGGAATTGGCTTTATCTCTGGTGACTCCAGACCTCAGCAGGTCGGGCCATGCCCTACTGCGCGCAAAGGGGATTTCCCTATCGATGTCAGACGTGTCTGGAGCCCGCCTAGCACGTGCTCAGCAACGCGCGGCAGAGGCAGCCTTTACTCCAACAGCGGCAGGCCTGCGCTCGCCAGAGGCACCTATGCCACCCTCTCAACTGGATTTCCAGGCTATGCTGTCGTCAGCGTTCTCATCCTTCCTGGTTTCAGGATTACAGCAGACCTCTCAAGGTCCACTACAAGCGCTGGGGGCCCAGGGCTCTCTTCACCGCCAACAGCCGCCTGCGCAGCTGCCTCATGCCCAGGCAGATTCAACCGGTGACTCAGACCAGGCTGAGGAGGGACCCGAGAATTTGGAATTTTCCGAGGATGAGGGGCTGTTGCCCGACTCCCCAGCCTTCACAGGCCTGTTCCGCCCAGCACTCTTTAAGTCCCTCCTCCATAAAGCTCGGCTTATGACTAATCTGGGTGTACCCGGAGATGTGGAGACCCCTGCCACCGTGTCGGCAGGGCCCCACAATGCACTGTTCAGGTCTTCCAAACTGGAGAAAGACTACATCCCCTGCCCGCAATTGTTCACGGATGTCATTCAGAACCCCTGGGGGCAACCAGCATCCTTGTCGACACCCAGCAGTTTGGATAAAAAACTTTACTGCTCAGCTCCGGAGATGGAGGATCTTCTAACCCTCCTATCGGTAGACCAACCAGTAGCGGCATTAACCTCTTCCTCGCTGATTTCCACTGATGCCCTGGACGGCCTCAAGGCAGAAGACAAAAAGACCGAGTGGGCCTTTCGCAAGTCTCACCAGGCGGCAGCTTGGGCCATTAGATCAGCGACAGCAACGTCCTTCTTCAGCAGGGCGGCCCTCATCTGGCTGTGGCAATTGCAGGAAAGGCTCCCTCCAGAGGACACCAGGATGCATCAAGATATAAACAAAATCATAGCAGCCACAGAATACACCACAGATGCCTCGCTAAATTCCATAAAGCTCACATCAAGAGCGATGGCCTCAACCATCACGGCCAGACGACTCTTCTGGTTGCGGCCCTGGAAAGCCGATCTTAAAGCAAAGTGGAAGCTAGCAGAAGCCCCCTACAAAGCTCCACACTTATTCGGGGCAGCCCTAAAACCAGCCTTGATCGAGGACAAGGATAAAAGAAAGGTACTACCCTCGGCGTACTGTCGCCAGGAGCGCAGATTTACTCCTTACACTCAACAGCAGCCCTTTCGTCACAGCTCAGGGTCCAGGGGGCCCTTCCCACAGCGGCCTCAATACCAGGGCGGGGACCGCCATCAGGACAGACAACAATTCAGGGACCGCGGAGGCAACCAATCGTCTAAACGCCCCTTCTGTGGAGCTGGCTTCAAAACCGCCAGGAGAGGGAAGTGACTCACAAGCAGCGGGTCCCATAGGTGGAAGACTCCTCCTGTTCCACCATCAATGGGCCCAATCAACAACGGACTTGTGGGTCCAGTGCACGACCTCTTCAGGTCTTTCTATCGAGTTTTCCGAGCGGCCGCCCATCACTTCTCGTGCTGCACCGTCCCTGCCTCCAAGGAGCTCACACTCCTGATGTCACAAGAGATAGATCATCTTCTAGGAATCAAAGCCATAGAACTAGTACCATCGAGCCAATGGGGCTTCGGCTTCTACTCAAGCCTTTTTCTCGTACCTAAAAACTCCGGAGTCTGGAGGGCCATTCTAAACCTAAAGCAGCTGAACCAAGCGGTCCGGTATCGCAAATTCAAAATGCACTCACTTCGTTCAATCCTAGCGGGGGTGAGACAGGGGGATCTCCTCCAGTCTGTCGACCTACCTACCTGAGGCCTACCTTCACGTACCCATTCACCCGAACCATCGTCAGTACCTGAGGTTCAAGTACGCAGGCCAACATTTTCAATACCGCGCAATGCCGTTCGGGCTTTCCTCAGCACCCCACATGTTTACCAAACTGGTGGTGGTGGTGGCAGCCACACTGCGGGCGATCCCAGTTCGAATTCTCTGCTACCTCGACGACATTTTGGCCCTGTCATCGTTGCAAGACCAGGCAGTCAGGGATATGGAGCGGGTCCTCGAAGCGTTCCAGGCTCACGGGTTCACGATCAACTTCGAAAAAAGTCATCTGCAACCCACTACCCGGCTCCTTCACCTGGGGGCAGTTATAGACTTGAACAAAGGCCAGGTCTTCCTATCTCCAGAAAGAATCCAGAGCATTCGAGATCTAATTCAGCAGATCTTGAAACAAGGGAGAGTCCTGGTTCTCCAACTATCGGGCCTCCTGGGAAAGATGGTCTCTTGCTTCGGCATCGTTCTGTGGGCACGCAGACACTCGAGAGCCCTCCAGTGGTTCTTGCTCCCGTTTCAATGGGCGAGCCAGGCCAGCTCGAAGCACGAAGTTCGTCTCCCTCCGCAGGTCCGCCTATCCCTCAAGTGGTGGATGTCACAGGCACTCCTCAAGGGAAGCGTATTTCTAGAACCGACCAGATTGACTCTCACCACAGACGCAAACCTGCAAGGGTGGGGAGCACACCTTCACAACCTAGTGGCTCAGGGCCAGTGGTCACCGAGCGAAAGGCACAGCAGCATCAATCTCCTGGAACTCCGGGCGATCAGACTGGCTCTTCAGCAGTTTCAAACAGCAGTTCAAGGCCACCATGTCCTGGTGCTGACAGACAACATATCAGCCAAGGTGCATGTGAACAGAGAGGGGGGCACGAGGTCACGGACTCTGATGTACGAGTCTGAAGCCCTATTCAGCTGGGCGGAAACACACCTCCTCTTGATCAAGGCGGACCACATCTCAGGGTTGACCAATGTCAGAGCAGACTGGCTCAGCAGAGAACTGATAGACCCGGCAGAGTGGCAACTGCACCCCCGACTGTTCTGGGAACTGGCCACAAGGTTCGGCATGCCAGTAGTAGATCTGTTCGCGACTCCAGCCAACGCGCAGTTACCTCAGTTCGTGTCTCGCTACCCAATGCCTCAAGCGGAAGATCACGATGCACTTCGGTGCGATTGGCCCAGAGGCCTTCTATATGCATTCCCACCAATTCCACTTCTACCGCGCCTCATTCAGAAGTTACTGGCGGAGAGGGCCTCCCTTCTATTAGTGGCCCCCAACTGGCCTTGTCGAGAGTGTTACGCCGACCTAGTGGCGCTCTCAGTAAACAAACCGTGGGTGATTCCACCACACCAGGTCGTACTGTGCCAGGGGGAGGTCAGTCATCCAGAGCCCCAGTGGCTTCAATTGACCGTCTGGCATTTGAGCGGATCATCCTGAGGAAGGACAAGGTGTCAGACAAGGTCGCCAGCACCATTCAGGCGGCCAGACGTCCTTCAATGACCCGCATCTACGAGGCTTCATGGCGGGCATTCTGTTGGTGGAGCACAAAACACCATGTGGACCCGACAACAGCAGGGGTCCAGGACGTCCTGGAATTCCTGCAGTCTGGGCTGGACAAGAGACTGGCTCCCGCGACGCTGAGGAGGCAGACAGCAGCCCTATCAACAGTCATCAGGTGCACACCATACCAGACGCTAGCACATCACCTGTTCATCAAGGGCTTCCTACATGGCGCCACAAACCTGTGCCCGCCCACAGTGCACCGCTACCCAACGTGGGATCTTAACTTGGTGTTGCGAGCCTTAACGAGACTCCCTTTGAACCTTTGGACGCGGTGCCTCTCAAGCACCTATCCTTCAAGGTGACATTTCTCTTGGCTATCACCTCGCCCAGGAGAGTGTCAGAGCTAGCAGCCCTGTCAGTCCGGAAGGATCTTTGCATCTTTAGAGATTCGTCGGTGATCCTGCGTCTGGACCCCGCCTTTGTATCCAAGGTGAACTCGTGGTTTCATCGTGCCCAGGAGCTCATCCTGCCGGATTTCTGTTCATCGCCTCGTGACCATAGAGAGAGAGAATGGCATACCCTCGATGTGTGTCGGGCGCTTCGCATCTACATCCGGAGGATGGCTTCATTCAGACACACAGAAGCCCTACTGGTGTCATTGACTCCAAGCTCTATGGGTTTGAAGATCTCAGCCTCCACGGTTAGCAGATGGATTAAGGCGTGCATTGCACTGGCATATGACTTGAATTCTAAACTGCTGCCCGGCAAGATTCTACCACACTCCACACGCAGCGCGGCCACTACTGCGGCCTGGGCAACACAGGCATCGGTAGCAGACATTTGTAGAGCGGCGACCTGGTCATCCCTATCACCATTTGTTCGCCACTGCAAGATTGACGCCTTTAGTTCAGCAGGGTGCTCCAGAGAGTCCTAGCAGAGGAGGACCCTAGAGGCAGTCAGCCTCCCACCCATGGGGTTTGAGCTTAGGTATATCCCATTGATGGATAGTGGGAGCAGCGCACAGGAAAATGGACGTTGACTTACCTGAATGTCCCTTTTCTGGGCACTGCGTACACTATCCATACCCTCCCTAGTTTCGGCTTCCTGCCAATTTTAGTGTTCTTGGTTGTTTCTGTTGTGCAAAATAAAGTTTGGTTCATTACTTAACGGTGTGGTTACTGCGCCTTCGTTCAGACTGGGGAATCATGGGATTTGGGGGCGTGGCTGGGCAGCAGGAAAGGGAAATTAGCTTTCACTCAGTTGTTGCCAAGCACTGAAGGATTTAACCCATTGATGGATAGTGTACGCAGCGCCCAGAAAAGGGACTTTCAGGTAAGTCAACGTCCATTCTCTAATGGATTACCTGAATTCAACTTTTTATCCAAGCTAGCCCTAACCTTATCCAAGGTGTGTTGCAGACATACTTTGCCAGTACAAAAGGCAGATTGAAGATCCTTTCAATTTTGCAACAATTGTACCATGTATTTTAGGAGAAAGATTATAAATTAAATGTATTATCTGAAGATGTGTTATATAACTTTCCAACAAGATAGCACTTATTTAGCAAAATGAACTGGTTTTGTAAGGCACTGAAAGAGGTAATGCCATTGAAAAGTGGTTTAGAATGATTGTGTCAGAATACCCAAAGAGAATTTGACTCAGCACTAGTAAAAGCTCATCTTAGATCCCGTATGGTGGCAAACCATTGTCTTTTCTGTACTTACTGAGCCTGAAGATTCCTGTACAGCAGCCCATTCAATATTACCTGGATCTTTTTAGGAAAAATTGGAAGGGATAAGTTGCTTGCAAGTTCCCCAGATGATTTTTGAGGGTTTCATGGCAGACCAGATTAATTCCATGGAGTGGAAATGTCATATTCTATGATTCAAAGCTATGTGTTTGGAAGTGTATGACTCCCAGCAGATGTCAAGAGCTTCATGATTCATAGCCCCAATATCAGCAAAAAGATATTTACCTCTGGCCAGGTAATTCCAATGTTTGGAATGGCTGGATTAAATATTGAACAGCAGCATAGACCATGTTACCTTCTGGATTAAATTAATTCTGAACGACGGAGTAGAAGGAAATTTTATGTAGTAGGCTTATTCCCTATTCTTAATAGCCAGTCTACCCAAGGTCTATTCAATCCATGCTGTAGATTCTTCCACCACAACATATTGTGTGGGCGTCAATTGATATGTCTTCCCCAGCATCCGGCAATAGTTGGAAACTCTCCTTATTATGGCTTGACTGTGTCCAATAATAATAGTTTTATGTTGGGGAGAATGGATAGTTTCTATACCCGTGAAGGCGAACCTATGGCACGCGTGCCAGAAGTGGCACACAGAGCCCTCTCTGCTGGCACAGGCGCCATCGCCCCAGGTCTGTGGCGTTTCTTTCGTGAGCGTCTGTTTCCCTGCAAACGAGGAAACAAGCTCACAAAAGAAAAAAGGTAAGAAAAATCTTACCTCTTGCTGCGCTGCAGGTGTTGGGATGTCCCGCCTTCCGCCGGCCAGTTGGTCTTTGGGTCTCTTCTGTGCATGAGCGCATGTCTGCACATGTGCACGTTTGTGCAAGCACCTTGCAGTTTGGGCATGTGTGCGCAGTTTGGGCACGGTGTCTAAAAGGTTCGCCATCACTGTTCTATACCCTCTTCCTCCTTTCAGACTAATATTGGTACATCACCCACCATAGCTACATTTATCATTGCAGCAGTTAAAACTAGGTAACAGTTAACTTCAGAGTCAGCTTGATAGCTCAACATCCTTGGATTATTTTATTTTTCTTTTCTCTTTCTCTCCTCCAATGTTATAACCCTATAATTTGGTCATAATACACAACCAAGTAGGCAATAAGTAATAATCATCAATTATGCCCCAAATATTCAGGATAGAATTTTACATTCTATCATCGTATCTTTGTTAAGTATTTTAGTATTTTAATACTCCACTAGAATAACTTCAGAACTATTTAATAATTAAACATTTATTACAGTTCATGCTGTCTCATTATTTAAATATGCTCCGGTACTCCAGTTGTTACCTACTGTTTCCCTTCTGCTTTGTATAATTTTTCAGTTACCTTTATCCCACTCCCATTTCCCCCTGTAATATTGTAACTGAATTATACCTACATCTGGTCCCTGACCATAATAAAGTATTTGATTGATCAATATAATTAATAATAACTTAATATATAACTTGCTTGCTTTACCTGGGAATCTTTGTAGGATTGATGTTATATGTTACTTTTACAGTCCTCTATATTAATTGCTGTAGGGACGTGGTGGCTCAGTAGCTAAGATGCTGAGCTTGTCGATCGAAAGGTTGGCGGTTCAGCAGTTCAAATTGCTAGTGCCGCATAACAGGGTGAGCTCCCGTTACTTGTACCAGCTTCTGCCAATCTAGTAGGTCGAAAGCACGTAAAAAATGCAAGTAGAAAAATAGGGACCACCTTTGGTGGGAAGGTAACAGCGTTCCGTGCGCCTTTGGCGTTTAGTCATGCCTGCCACATGATCACTGAAACGTCTTCGGACAGCGCTGGCTCTTCAGCTTTGAAACAGAGATGAGCACCGCCCCCTACAGTCAGGAACGACTAGCACATATGTGCAAGGGAAACCTTTACCTTTACCTTTATATTAATTGCAATAAAGAAGGGCATGCTCTGTTTCTCCAGAATCGTATGAACAGAGTCTTTCATGTATATCACCAGAATGCTTATCACCATGAACTCCTGAAAATCTGCAATTCATTTAGAAAGAATTGCTCAGAGCGAAAGATAACGTATTACCTTCTGCCATTCTCTACGGTAGATATAAAATACAAATAATTATATTTATATAATATATTATATAATATATATTATATTTATATAAATTATAAATAATTATTCCTTGGTATACAATAAAATCAGGACAAATAAAAATCTTAATTTTTAATCTATGTCTATAGGTACCTTTTTATTAGTAAGCATAAAATTAAATTCATCCAAAGTTAATGTATAATAAAGTGTTTACTTTATTACTCTATAATTTCTATATCTGTACATTATTGGACTGGACGTAGTTGCTTGAAGTTTGGATTAAATTGAGAAATTTATGTTTCTTAATACATTTCAGACTTGGTATGCTGATAGTTAGAAGAGAGAGATGCCAGCCAAAGTCCCCAAGTTGGTTCTTATGTTTCCTGGAGGAAGTTGCTACCATGCTGTAGAGAAGACACTATCTATCATAGTGTAGAGCAGTGAAAATAGGGACATTTTGTTTGGAATGCCAGCTAGATATATTCCAAATGTTGGACTATGACTGAAATCAAAACTCATCTGATTCAGAAGATTCCTGGAATAGCCCAGAATAGGGTGTAAAATTCAATCTGACAATAGGTGAGCCATTCAGTTTGGAAGAAATTTAGTTGATGTCTAATGCTGATATGTATGACTTGTAAAACTTGGAATGGGCTGCTTTGCATGGGAAGTGATGGAAGTCCCGGTTTGGTTATGTAGATGCAGATTACATGTGAGTCAAGCATTGTTTCATGAGGCACAAGTGCTGGTGTTGACAGTCAGGGCTGTTTTAAGCAATGCGGTATTAATGCTTATTTAGATCCTCCTTTTTTGTTTGTTTGTTTATATTTATTGGCCACCCAGGTCCAATTTGTAATGGATAATTGTTTTTTTCAATCTTCGTTACATGTCTAGAGGAATTTTTTTAAACCAAAGTTTCTTTGAGGATGATACTTTCTGTAGGGAGAATGGTCCTTGGGCAGATCTTTGTTAGCTGTACTCAAAACTAGCTTATCTTAGGAGTTGATATTTAGAAGTATTTTTTTCCCCCTGAAATGACTTAGCAAGTACCTGTGTTTTACATTAGGCAACAAAGACTTGATTTTTAAGTCATATAAATATATTTTAGATGGATTTGAAAGGATTCCAGATACTTTGTTTTGAGTCGAGTGAGCAGGATACTTGGAGTTTCACATTTCCTTAATTTATTTGCAGTTAATGGGGCTGGTTGTATTTATTCCTGTTGTATTTATGTCTGTATGGAGATTGGAATATGCAGCAAATGGCACAAAATCAGAATGGCAGACTTGTATTGGTTGGTGATATCTGTATACTACAAAAACTCTTGTCATGATCTTTAACTAGGTGAAATGGTGCATCAGAGGGTAACACTGTTTTTAACTAAGTACCTCAAATTGGTTAATTTACAGAATGTTTGGATCCAGTCCAAATTCAGGACTCATGACTTCCAAGGGAATGAAATGTGGGAAAGCTGGCCCTACTTCAATGCTATGGGCTGCTGCTGCAATGATGTGATATTCATTTTCAACAATCAGACAATTTCCCAGCCAGTCTTACAATCCCTCACTTTCCCCCCCACCCAGCATCAGCCACTTACCTGTCTGCTGGAAGGAGAAGAGAAGGGGGAAAGACAGAAGGGACAGGGAGGAAGGAACTCCTGCATACACCCTTCTTGGCTCATGCTGCCCCCCCAAACCTTCCCTGACCTGTCCCACCCCATGTGCCTTTCCCGAAGCATGCAGAATCTCTTGTGCACCCTGCCCGATATGCTCCACTCCCATGAGCTTTTCCCAACTATGTGATGCCTCTTGGGCATCCCTACACAATACCCATATCTATTTCACATGAAGTCCCTGACTAGCATAGCACCTCTTGGATACTCCGAAGCACTTCCAGGTACCCTCCCTAACCCATGACACCTGCCCCCCCACATGCCTCTCCAGCTGGCTGGGCACTTCTTACACATACATACAACCCGCATACATAACTATTTATGCCCTTTGCTATAGCCGATTGATCATATAAATAACTTTTATTTAAATTCTATTTCCAATAACAGATTAAACAACATTTATATGCCATTGTGAAATGCTTTAAAGTGTCCAAAGATAAGGCAGTTGGTGGAATTCTGGAATATTTTGTGTGTAGTAGTGTTCTAACTGAATTGGACAGGAAATATACAATTATTTAAAGATGTTTATCCTACTTAACAGTAATGCAGTGGATATTTATTAAAAATCTTAATTTTTAAAGTAATTATATCTAGCTACATCTTTTGGCACCTTTGAATCAGTGGTGGGGTTCTACAGGTTCGCACCGGTTCGTGCGAACCGATAGCAGTAATTCGGCCGAACTGGTAGTGACCGCTGGCTGGCCACGCCCCTGAACCTGTTCCCTGGTTGCCGCTCGCTCACACTGGCTGCCTGACGCCCACTCGCCCCGCTCTACCCAGTCACTCCTTATTTCTACTGTGTAAATCTTGCTTGCAGCTAGCTTGCCTGAAGCACTGCGCCCCAACTGAGCAGCCCTGATCTCCCTTCCGGGTAAGCCTGCGAGTCGCGGCCTATCCAGCTGCCCCTGCCCCCCCTACCATTGCAGCCTGCCTCCCCTACTCCCTTCCCCGTGGCCCATAGCCCTGCCATGGTTCCCTGCCTTCCACACGGCCTTCCCGGTGGTCCCCATTCCCATGCCCATTTGCAAAAACCTTCCCTACTCCCTTCCCCTTGGCCCGCAGCCGGGTGACCTTGACATGCTTGCCTGCCTTCCACACGGCCTTCCTGGTGTCCCTGTGGCCAGCTTGCGAAGGAAGGCAAGCGGGCCTGGCCACTGGGACCGCCTGGAAGGCCGCGTGGAAGGCAGGCAAGCATGGCAGAGCTGCCCAGCTGTGGGGAAGGGAGCTAGCAGCCTACTCCCTTCCCTGCGGCCCCGCCATGCTTACCTGCTTTCCACGCGGCCTTCCCAGTGTCCCTGTGGCCAGCTTGCCACCCCATTCCCTTTTATCTTTCTTTAACGCGCCTCGCTTCCCTCCCCAAACCTCGGGAGGCAGCTGCTCCCATCCTTGTGGCCTATGGAGGAAGAGGCCTCCATGCTGCAAAGCCCTTGAGGTGGTGGCAGGAGGGGGAAAAGAAAAAAAAAGGCTTGGCCTCTGAAGCCTCTCTAAGGAGATATCCTTGTGCGTGTGTGTGTGGCAGCGCTGTGAGACGAGCCAGTCAAAGGGAGCCCGGGTAACCACGCTGGCTGTGAAGCAATCGGCCCCTTTTCTTCTGCTGCTGCCGCCGCTGCCTCTACCTCTCTCTTCTCTCTGCTAACAGAAGTTGGAGAGGAAAGGTCAGTTGTTTCACTGGACATTTCTCCATGTTTCCATCCCAAGTCAGCCGCAGCTGCCATCTCCCATCTGCCACAAACATCGCCTTCGCAACAGCAGATGGGAAGTGGCAGCTGCAGCTGACTCAGGATAGAAACATGGAGAAACACCCGGCGAAGCAACTGCTCTTAACTCTCTGACTTCTGTCAGCAGAGAGAAGGAAGAAGCAGAGGTGGTGGCAGCAGCGGATGTCTCCCTCGAGAGGCTTCCTTTCTCCCCTCCAGTGGGAAACGGGATTGCCTTCTCCGCTGCTTGGCTCTCAGGTGAAATTCCAGGGGGACACAGTGGCGGTCAGAGGGGCTGTTGGCTGGATCAAGTGACTCAAAGGGCTGTGGAGGGCTGCAGAGACCAGAGATCGGGGGGGGGGGTGCTTTGCTGCTCAGGCTGAGAAGCGACATGGGGGAGAGAGGCGGGCTGCCTTTAATTTGCTTCGCATGACGCTGGCACGGTGGGGCAGGAATGAGCCACCGCTTAGCATAATACTGGAGAGGGGAAGGAGAAAGCATCCCTGAGCGGACGTGGTGTTTCAGTTAGGCCTTACTGGATCTTTACGGGGTAAGGGCAGCAGCAGCAGGAGCAGCCAATGTAAGAGGCGCTGTTTGTTTCTCGCCATGCTGTAAAAAGCAACCCTTGCCCCAAAGAGGTAGTGGTCCGACAAAAAAAAGAGGTGTACCCAGCATCCAGCACTGGGGATGGTCACTTCAACATCTGATCTGGAGCCAAATGTCATTTGAAGCAATGCTGTCAGCCTGGAGCATGTCATTTCCATCTTTAACTGGGCAATGAATTGAACCTCCCCTAAATTTTTTTTTTTTTTAGCGACATGGATTGTTTTCCTAGGCCAGGGGTCTCCAACCTTGGCAACTTTAAGACTTGTGGACTTCAACCCCCAGAGTTCCTCAGCCACCGTTGCTATGTAAATGCCACAAATGGCATATATACATAGGATTAAATAGTATATTTTGGATGTTTAGTAAATAAATAGACAGGGAAATTGTATCTCGTTGAGGCCTTTGAGGTGAGGAGAGGCCAGGCACCCTAACTCTTGACGTGAGTGACATAAAGTTGGCCACGCCCACCTAGTCACATGACCACCAAGCCACACCCACAATCACATGACCACCAAGACACGCCCACAGAATTGGTAGTAAAAAAATTTGAAACCCACCACTGCCTTGCATGGTTTAGAAATAATCAGAAGCTAAATTGGTTTGTAGGAATCAAGAATGTGGGGGATGTTAAATATATTATTTCTCTTAAAAAAACCTTAACACTTCAAAAAAAAAAAACCCATGCATTTTAAAATGTATTATAAATATGAAATATATCTTTGTTTTCCTTTAGGGTAATATTTTTGTTCATATTGTTCATTGATTAATGTAAAAACTTAAATTTACCTTTTAAAATATATTTATTTTTTTAAATAAATATTTCTGATCCTTTGGGATCAATTAAAAATATTTCCTGGAAAACTGATAGATTTGTCCTAGTAATATTTGAAGAGTTAGGTTTTGTACTAAGAATTTATATATTATCCATGGAGATTTGAAAAAAATATTTCTGAATTTTTGATTTAATCTACGGACATATTTCATTTTGCTTTTTCCTGTTTGCACTAAATTTCACTTAACTACAGTATCCGACTCATTAACATTGAATAATAAAAAGGTTTATCTACCATGTTTTCCCGAAAATAAGACCTATCCTGAAAATAAGCCCTAGCTTGATTTTTCCCGGTGTGCCTAATATAAGCCCTACCCCAAAAATAAGCCCTGGTTAAGACCCCATCTACTTGTCCCATCGCCTGGTTGTATGAGGTGGGGCAAGATGCATGCTTGCGGTAGAATGCCACATAGCGTGTGGCGCTGGTGCCGTCGTATGTGGCAGGAGGCAGCATGGCAGGTCGTGCTGGTGCTGATGCTTGTTGCAGGAGGCTTTGTGGCACGTTGCACCAGTGCCGCCACTCGTGTGTGAAACAACACAACAAGCTGTGTGGCCTCCTGACGCGAGTGGTGGCACTGGCACAACTTGCCACATGGCATCTGGCTGCTCACGGCCGCAGAAGAAGTCAGGCAGCAGTGTGACGGGTTGGAGCATGGGAGGCCTGATTGCGGTGGTCCTAATCTAAGTGGGTAAGACTTCCCCTGAAAATTAGACTGGGTCTTATTTTCGGGGAAACATGATATTAATGCTGAATAAATTTGCATTTTGATATTTATCTTAAATACTTGCGTAAATTTTAGAGGAATTGCATATACTCCTTTAAATATTAATTTATTGAAAATTATATATTTTGTATATTGAACACTAAGCTTTATATTATAATTTCATTTCCAGTGCAAAGCAGCTAGTTCGTGGAGAGCCTAATGTCTCTTACATCTGCTCTCGATATTACAGAGCACCGGAGTTAATTTTTGGAGCCACAGATTATACTTCTAGTATAGGTATGTATTTATTTTTTCATTTTTAAACTGAAGTGATTAGTATTTTGGAATGGAGAAGAAAAGATTACATGCAGCATTACATAAACATATTGTTCTGCCCCAGCCTTAGCAGAAGCAAGAAACAGACTGCTTGTCACGAAAAACCCTCTTTATTTACCTCTTATGAATTAATTGTGTTCACCCACTGAAAAGTCCAGGCAATAGTCCTTCAAAGAGTTAATTGCAGTAACAGACCTTTTCAGTGGCCGTGAGTTCCCAGCCAAAAGGTTGCAAATTAAGTTCTGGCAAGCAGTCTTTGTGGCATGAAACCCAGTGAGCAAAATCTTCAGAAATACGAACTGTTGTCTCCTATGACAACCACTCCCCTTGCCTTCTATTTATTCCCCAGCCAGGGAGGGCCCATTCAGCGTCCATGTGTGCTTTGCTTCCCAAGTCGACTCCTTGTCCTCTGTTGTTCAGCTCTCCTAACTGCTCTGTGCATACATGCATCTGGAATAGGCCCCAGCTGTTCTTCCTCCTCATATCAGCCTCCAAAGGCAGCTGCCTCTCTGGTGGCTGGGAAATGTCGGATGGCCCTGGCTCTATCTCTGTGTCCGACGCAGAGCATCCATCAGAGCCTTCCCCAGACTTCAGAACTGGGCCAAGTTCCTCCCCAACCTCAGAGTGGGCCACAACACATATTTCTTCTCGTTAATGAATGAAATAAAGGAAATCCATTCAGTTGGTAATTTCCTTTTTTCCTCTTTTATATGATCCACCATGACTCTCTAGAGCAGAGGTGTCAAACTGGCGGGCCGGATGTGTCATGTGCAGGCCACGCTCACCCCAGCTCTGCGAATGGGAAAAACGTCACAAAACATCACGTGACAGTAACGTGACACGACGAGTTTGACATCCATGCTCTAGAATCCCCAAAGGAAATGTAGCAGATTCACAACTGGTCTCCTTGAACTATAAATATAACCTGTACGTTTTATGAAATAAAGAACCTGGTTTTATATATCCTTTATATACCATTCAGGAAACTCTGTACTGTTTTAGATTGTTTAAATGTTACATGAAATAAGATTGGGCTTCTTTTCCGGCATCCAAGCATGTGTGAAGGAAAATAGCAATCATCAACCAATCACAATCCATTTCCAAGGCAGGTGTGATACTAGATTGCCTGTGCTTCATAAGATGCTACTAACTAATCTTGAAGTGAGGCAAAATAGAAGATTTAATTGGGCCAAGGTAGATACTAAGACAGTATCCATCTTCTCAATTCAGAACAGGCCCAGACTTGGAAAAATTTAGTTTCTTCCTCTATCCACTGTCCAGATAAAATCCTAACCCAATACACTGTCTGTGTTTTTCATTGGAATAATTTTTAATAGATAATGTTCCTACCGGAATTTGTAGCTAAATAAGTTACAAACAAAATATGTCCAAATGCCAGAAAGGCTGAGGGCAGTAGGGTCTTGACAAAAATATTGTTTTGCTTCCAAGGAATTGCAGAAGAGCAAGAAGAAATAGATTTTCATATTTTTAAAGGGATTGGAGCTTTATCTTGTTTTTAATAAAGCAGGTTTGTTAAGACAACTGGAAGGTTTTAAAAATGTTCCTTGAGTAAAATTTGATTCCTAGTATAACAAAGGCATAAAAATATATATATTTTGGTAACAGTCCAAATGGAGTTTGCCATTGCAATTTTTCCTCCTTGATCTACAATCCAGCCTCAGATTCCTTGTATTAATCAGGCCTGATCCTGCTTATCTTTCCAAGATCAGACGTATTTGGCTAGGTGCTACCACTTACTAAGACTAGAAGTTTACTAGGCTTATTTTAATTATTATTATTTAAAAAATAAATAGAAAATTGCCCTACTAAAAATCAGTGAGTTTATACTAAATTTATTGAAATAATTTGTGGGGGCTCTAGAATGGTGGACAGTAAGATCTCAGTTTCTGGATTAGTGGATGAGTACTATCAGATATTCCAGCTGGCGGTTTGTTTGTTTGTTTTTAAATAGTACATTGTACTCATGAAGAACATAAAGTACCTGCAGTTTGGATATGACTTCTATGTCATTTTCTTAATTTTAATACTGCTGTTTCCCAAAGTTGATTCAGGCAATGAATAATGCAAGCCAGATTTAAAATTGATTCCCTCCCAAGCCATGCTTTATTAAATTTACAATGCATTTTAAAATTATTTATCCCTTAAGTTTGATTTCATTTTTAAATAAAATTTAAAATAATTTTTCTTTGAAATCCATCCCTTGTTACCTTAAGACACTTTAGAATTTAATAATTGTTAATGCAAAGGTCACTTTCTGTCAAGGAACTTCATACTGAGCTACTTTTTTTCCCAGGGGTCTTGGCTCTGCTGAAGAGAATAGTTGGAAACTAAGATTTCTGAGGAGAGAAGACTAACACCACCTCCTATTTATCTAGCCCAGGGGTCTGCAACTTTAAACACTCAAAGAGCCTTTTGGACCCGTTTCCCACAGAAAAAAACCCACCGGAAGCCACAAAACCTGGGTGGGCGTGGCCAACTCGACGTCACTCACTCACTCACATGACCCCCTAGCTATGCCTACCCAGCCAGTCATTAGGGCAGAGAACCAGGAACCATAAAACTCTTTCTCTCTCTTTCTCTTCTCCCCTTTCCCTGTATCTCTTATCTCCCCTTCTCCCTCTCTATCTTCCCCTCTCTCCCCTCTGTATCTCTCTCCCTCTCCCCCTCTCTGTATCTCTCTCTCCCCCTCTCCCTCTCTATCTTCCCCTCTCTCTTCCCCCTCTCTCTGTATCTCTCTATGCCTCTTTCTCCCCCTCTGTCTCTCCTTCCCCTCCCTCTTTATCTCCCCCTCTCTGCCCCCTCTGTGTCTCCCTCCCTCCCCCCTCTCTCTCTCACTGTCCTTCCCCCTCCTCCTCTCCCCCTCCCCCCTCTCCCCCCTGTATCTCTCTGTCTCTCTTTCCATCTCTTATCTCCCCCTCTCTGTATCTCTCTCTGTGTGTATCTCTCCCCCTCTCCCTCTCTCTCCCCCTCTCTGTATCTCTCTCTGCATTGCCTTCTCTATCTCCTCCCCTCTGTATATCTCTTTCTCCCCCTCTTCTCCTCCCTCTCTCTATATTTCTCTGTCTCTTATGTCCCTCTCCTCCCTCCTTCCCTCTCTCTGTATCTCTCTCCCTCTCCATCTTCCCCTCTCTCTCTCCTCTCTCTCTCCCCCTTTCTTTGTATCTCTCTCCCCCCTCTCCCTCTCTTCCCCTCTCTCTGTATCTCTCCCCCTCTCTCTGTCTCTCTCCCTCCCGCTGTGGCAGGGATGGGAGTGCACACGAGCAGGGAGACCCTCCTTAAGCAAGCAGGCGGGCTCAGCCAAAGCAGAGCAAAGACGTGCGCAGGATGGCTGGCCGTTTTCTTGAGGGTCTCCCCACCTGCTCTGCTGCATTCGCGCTTGTTCCTCAGCCAGCTTGGATTTCCAAAAGGAAGAAAGAAAAGTAGTAGCGAAGAGCCCCAAGGAAAGCTCACCAGCTTGGCCCAGCCTCGGCTTTCCTGACCCCCAGGGTGGGTGTGCGAGGTTCAGTTGGGCCAGCCCCCTTTTCCCACTGCCCTGAGCTTCTTAAAGCCGTGGCTGGGCGCTGCGGGCTCATCCCCCTTTTCGTCGTTGCGTCCTCTCGGATTCCATTCCCACCCTGCCAGCCCTCGTGTTAGTGAGGCCAGTGTCAATCACGGCCAGGGTGGGCCAGTGTCTCGGGGCGGAGAGCAGGTTGCGCGTCTTCCCCAAGCAACCGAGGCACGCACCGACAAGGGCAGGAAGAAGCTCCAGCAAGAGTGAGGCACCAGAAAATCAGCCCCAGCCGCTTCTCCATCCCCTGCCATTGCCCTTACCTTCCAGGCGAGGAATAACAGGGAGGGGAGGAGCCAGCCAGTGATGGGACAGAGAGCCGCAGCAGAGGGCCCAAAGAGCCACAAGCAGCTCCGGAGCCATGGATTGCTGACACCTGATCTAGCCACTCCTAAATTATCACTATTGCAGTCACTGCTTCTTTTGCTGAAGCTTCTAAAAGCTCCCATACTTACTATTGCCACAAGGCCCATCAGCCATAAAGTCTTCTTATTGAAGAAGCAATCTAATAGTTGTTAAGGCATCAGGTAGAAAGTGGGAGACCATACATTCTAGTCCCACCTAAGCCATGAAATCCAGTTGGGTGACTTTGGGCCAGTCGCTTTCTCTCAGTCCAACTCCCTTCACAGGGTTTTATGGGGAAAGCAGGAGGAGGAAGTGTGTTGCATAAGTTGGCTATCTTGAGTTATTTTGTAAACAAATAACTCAAGTTATTTGTAAATAATAATTTGTAAACAGTTATTTATAAACAAAGGCGGTATAAATAAATGTTTCCAGAATTAATTTTTCTTCATTATCTTTTCACTTTCTGAACATGGCTGATATCATATGGGGATTGGCAATATGCCACATAAAACTTCTTTGATGTTACTGACCTCCCAGAATGATACATTTTAGATAAGATTGCATGAAATATTTGACGTTTTGATTACTTTAAAATTGTTTCATTTCTTCTCAACACCTAAAAATTCCCATTAGTACCATTATTAATACCATTAATACCTGAAAATATTGCTGATTCCTCAGTTGTGTTGTGATTCTGCTTGAATATATCATTCTAGCCATTATATTTTAAGGCAGAGAGAACTATAGGAATGATGTGCTGAAGCAGCTAAGCTACAAGAAAATGCTAGATTTATGCCTTCTTAAATTCAAGAGGAATTTATAAGTATGTATAGCATGAAAAAAGTGTATTTGAATGGGTTTTTTTCCATCTCAAAATATTAGAACTCCTGACAATTCATTGAAATTAAATATGGGGAGATTCCATGACAGTAAAAAGGCACAATACTTAAAAATGTTTATTTAAATACATGCTAAACTGTTGTACACAGAAAACTGTGTTAGCTTACGCAGTGAAAATCTTCTAGTTTAACTTTGCAACATTCTGCTGCCAAATATATTAATGGCCACCACGTTTTAAAAGAGGAGCAAATCTGTGGAGGATATAGTTAGCAAAAAGTTACTAATCTTCATGTTCTTATTCTGTAAAATATAAATGACACACACTGAAATCAATTTTTAGGGAGAAAGCAGTGTTCTGCTTGTAAATTTCTCTGTAAATTAGTTAGCAGTTGTGTGACACCCAGTGGTGGGCTAGATGTTGTGTATGACAAAATTGATGGACCAGAGAAATGCTGTGGCTATAATTTACTTGGACTTTAGTAAGGCATTTGGTAAAGTAGACCACAACCTATTACTTAATAATATAGAAAAATATGGGTTAGATAGTATTACCACCAGATGGATTTGTAATTGTCTGACCAACTGCACTCAACATGTAGTCCTCAATGGAATTACATATACATGGAAGGAAGTACGCAATGGGGTACTCCAAGGCTCTGTCCTAGGCCCAGTATTCTTCAATATCTTTATCAATGATTTATATGAGAGGATAGATGGGGAACTTATCAAATTTGCAAATGACACCAAGCTGACAGGAATAGCCAACACTCAGAAGATAGGCTTAAGATACAGTAGGATCTTGACAGACTTGAACATTGGGCCCAACTAACAAAATGAAATTCAATGGTGAAAAAAGCTTCTGCATTTAGGCAACAAAAATCAAATGCACATGTATAGTATAGGTGCTACCTGGCTCAATAGTAGTAATTGTGAGAGAGATCTTGTACACTCTATTAAATATGAAATAAATTTTTACCAACAGCCAGTAGAAAAGCCAACGCAGTCCTAGGCTGCATTAACAGAGGGTAGAATCAAAATCATGTGAAGTGTTAATACCACTGTATAATGCCATGGTAAAAGACCACATTTGGAATACTGCATCCAGTTTTGGTCATCCCTATTGTAAAAAAGATGTCGAGACTCTAGAAAGTACAGAGAAGAGCAAAAAAAATGATTAGGGGACTGGAGGCTAAAACATATAAAGAACGGTTATTGGAATTGGGTATGTATCATCTAATGAAAAGAAGTGGGGTGACATGATAGCAGTTTTCCAATATGTAAAAGGTTGACATAAAGAAGAGGGGATCAACTTATTTTCCAAAGCACCTGAGGGCAGGACAAGAAACTAATCAAGGAGAGAAGCAGCCTAGAACTAAGGAGAGAAATTTCCTGACAGAACAATTAATGGAATGACTTGCCTCCAGACGTTGTGGATGCTCCAACACTGGAAGCTTTAAGGAGAGATTGAACAACCATTTGTCTGAAATAGTATAGCGCTTCCTGCCTGTGCAGGGTGTTGGACTAGAAGACCCCCAAGGTGTCCCTTCCAACTCTGTTATTCTATTATTGTGTTCTGTTATATAAGATATTGGACTAGGAATGGGGAGAACCATATTGAAATCTAGCTATGAATACTCATGAGATGACTTTAAGACAGCACTGTTTGTGAACCCAGCCTCCCTCAAAGGTGGTGGGCGAAAAAATTCTAGATCCATTATCCTGAGCTTATAAAGAAAAGGCAGGACATACATTTGGAAATTAACTAACTAGCAACACACTGATTGCAGAAATGAGAATATTGGAATATAAAGGCCCTGAATGCTCTATATGCCCCATGGTCTCCAGATTGCTTATTCCTTCTCTAACAGAATGAACTTAAAAGGTGAAAAACAATATTTGATTTATATATATACTATCTTCCTTGTGTATAAATGTGCTTATGTTTGTGATATAGATATAGCCATATTGGATGTACAATTCTTGTAATTGGTCCCCTATGTTTTATTTTTCTCTCTCTCTCTAGATGTTTGGTCGGCAGGTTGTGTTTTGGCAGAATTATTATTAGGACAGCCAATTTTCCCAGGAGATAGTGGTGTAGATCAGTTGGTGGAAATAATTAAGGTAAGAGGGTTTTTTATTATCTGAACATCATTTTAAAATACAAAACAAAAACTTTTCTAAAGTCTTCTTTCTAGTTGAAACTAAATGTGATACCTTTTAAAATAAGGAGCAGATATTTTGGAGATAACTAACTCCAATTGTGGTGTCTTAACTGATTTTCCATAGATGGGGAAGACAATTTTCCATATTCTAAAAGATTGCTCAAGCCAAAAAACCAACAAAAAAAGCAAACAAAACAATTAAACATCAACAAAAAGTAAAAGTTGAAAATTCCTTAAAAGAAGGAGAAGTTAACATTTCTTACCTATATTTGCAGTGTTTCTCTTGTGTGATCTTTGTGATTCACATGTAAAGAGGTTATGTACCTACTCAGAACCTTTGGAATCTTCTAGAGATAATAGATTTGGAGATCCTTTCTTTTGTCCTTACTTTACATAACTAGGTGCAGTGCTCACTAATCTCCTCAAGTTTGTTTTCAGCTACAATGACCAGAACAGTCTTTTGAAGTTTCATCATTCAAGTGTTTTGAGAATTTATCCATTTGATTTAGCATATTTGCCCCTCCATGTTGGATACAGCACCCATGATCACACTTTCTCCAAGCACCTCATTTTAGCCTTCTGGCCCTTTCCAGCTAAATTTTGGTTCTTCTTTGTCTAGATCCGTGATGGCGAGCCTATGATACACGTGTCACAGGTGGCACACAATGCCCTCTCTGTGGGCACATGAGCTGTTGCCCCAGTTCAGGTCTGCCGTGCTTTGCGTGCGCCTCCCACTAGCCAGCTGGTTGTTGGGTCTGTCACACATGTGCAGGGCACATGCAGGGGCCGTGTGCGCATGCACAGGGGGGTGCGTGCGCGGAGGCAGGGTGCGTGCGCAGGGGGGGTACGTGCATATTGCATTTTGGGGATTTGGGCTTTGGGCACTTGGTCCAGAAAGGGTTGGCCATCACTGATCTATATCAAACTTTATAAACTGCTAGAATGAAGCCACCTTCTTGGCTTTGTTGTTGGCCAAAAATAAGTCATTATTAGTACATGTTTCTGGTAGAAGCCGGCATACCAGCAGATGAGCCAGGTTTTATGTCTCTCCACATTAATGTAGTGTGTTGTTATCTGCTAAGAGCCTTCACTTGAGCATATTGGTTTTGCATTTAGGCACTTCAACTTTATTTGATCACACCATATAGACAGAATCTTGCTAGATTAAACACACACTACTCTTATCCTTATACAGGATATATTCTGGGAGGTTCTAGGGAATGGCTATCCTAAATCTCTTCCTCATTCTGCCATCCATTTTGGGATTGTGTTGTCTCTTGTCTCTTCCCCACCCCACTTTGGAATATGTTCCCTCTGCCTGGGAAACTGCAACTTCACCATTTTGTAATTCTACAGCTAGTGCTATAGGGAAGATTCTCCCTTCAGATAAATAACTCTTATCTTTGTGCCTTGAGGATATCCACACAGTGAACTCTTACAGTCATTGTTAAGCTTCTCCAAAATGGGTTTAGTGCAGTCACTCATCCACAGTAGCTCTCTGTTAAAACATTCCCATTTTTGTTTATCCTAAAAAACATAAATCTAGACTCTCTTCCTCTATCCTGTGATCATTCAGACCAAATGCAGAACACCTTTCCATAGTGAAACACACACACACACACACACACACACAAGGGGGTGGGGAGATACCACGGGACATATATCACAAAACACCCTATAGTAACAATAAGTGGCATGCGGTTGAGTTTTGAAATCCAGAAAAATAAATATTATTCCATTCCTCTCCTTCAATGTAGTTTCTGACATAAGATCATCCACCAGGACAGCCAAAGCAGTCTCAATGCCAAATGTCAGGTGTGCTTCCTTCAAAGTCCAGGAAAGAATGAGCTAAACTCCATTATTTATAGAGTAATGAACTTTTACTAGAAAATGAAGTGAATGCTACCAAGGAAAAGCTGAAACTAAAGCAATAGGCGCAAAAGTTGCATATAGTAAGCATCCCCTCCCACTGTCCATCATCAATCACCCAATCCAAAGGTCTCCTAGAGGTCAGGTGGAAGCACGTCTGGCATCGTCATCAATCAGGAACGCGATGACGGTTGACCCGATAGCCACTTCGGAGATTAGGTTTCGTTTCTTCAAAAATCCTCCAGCACGCTTCCCCCCCCCCACGCTCTCTAATTCTCTCCCACCCGTTTCTTATGGCAGCCAAAGCAATAAAGGCGGAGGCTGACACCATATCTTAAAGGAAATTCTAATTGAAATTAGTTTGAAATGCACCTGCAGCTGTGAGTCTACCCATTTTTTTCTGTCACTATTTTCAGGAACAGATTATTTGATTTTGTTTGTGCGCATGCGTGCGTGCACACGTGTGTGTGTAATTTTTATTAAGGATTTTAATTACAAGAGAAGAAAGAAAAGAAAGAAATATAAAGAACTTACTTCCAACCTTCATCACATCAAGTATAAACATTTTTATAACTCTTTAGCCACTTTTAGTTAATTTACAACCAATGATCTTTTTATCCCATATCTTATCTATAGACAATCCATAAAACATCATTTTTTCAGGCCTGATGTCAGCAGAAAGTCCATTTATGATTTGTATGTCCCGTGTGATTTTTTTTTCCATGTCCTCCTTGTAACCTGTCTTTTGAAGATTCATTTTCAATGCCATCTCTGCCTTGGTTAATAAAATTGTTCCTTATCTGCCATTTCTTCCAAAACCTCTATTAGATGCAGTCTGTCCATATAGGCAAACATCACTATTGGCATTGTGGACACTAACTCCTGATTCCATTTTTTCAAAAGTTTCCTTCAATATTTAAAATGTCTTAGGCCATTTTATAGGTCCCAGCTAATTAGTTGTTAACTGTGTATTTTTCTCCATTAACTACAAACTTTAATTCTCTTTAGTGTCCAGTGTTAGAAATTGCTTATGTTTCTCTTGTAAAAGCCAAAACAAATTTATTTCCAATGGGAAGGGTTCTGTATAATTAATTACAAAATTTTATTTCAAAGTTATCTGGGCCCTTAATCTAGATTTCAAAGTTTATGGCTATCTATGATCAAAGTCTTACTCCTCTTTTTGCTGTTTCAAGCTTTTTAAGTTTTTAAAATTATTTTTTTAAACCAATTTTATTAAGTTTCAAAGAAAGATAAAATACAAATTAACAAATAATAAAGAAAAAGTTAAAAAGTGACAAGAGAGAAAAAAGAAAAAATATACAAAAAATAACTTTCAACTTTCTTTAGTACAGGTACAAATATACGAAAAAGTAACCTTTAAATTGATTAAAATTCTCTTTCATGAAGAAAACGTAGCGTTTTCAGACTTGTCAATCAAAAGGTCTTTAATAACTTAAAAGTAATTAATAAACAATTCCCAAATGTCATTAGAAAATGAAATTAGCATAAGTACTGTGTTTCCTCAAAAATACAACCTACCCCAAAAATAAGTCCTAGCCTGATTTTTGGGGTGGGCCTAATATAAGCCCTACTCCAAAAAGAAGCCCTAGTGAAGGGGATGGGCATGGCCAGCACAGGAGACAGCCCTTCCCTTCTCATGGCCATGGCTGCTCGGCACCTTAATTGCAGCCCGCAGATCAGCAGAGCCAGCGAGGGCCAGAAGTTCTGTCTCTCTGCACAGGATAGAGGAGGGAGGGGGAGATCACCCCTTCTTCCTTTGCACCCCAAAACCCCACCTTTCCTGGCTGCCAAGCCTCCGGCCTGTACCCCTCTTGCTGGAGCAAGAGACACAACTCAATCTTACCCATGGAGGCTTCCCAGTGCAATGCTCTGCTGCAGCTTTGGAGCAAACCTCCGCCTTCCCTATGCAGGATTGCAAGGCTGGAGGCTTCAAAGCCATGGAGCGAGTAGTTTGGATGTGCACCTGTGCATGGCGTGGAGTCTTGCACAGGCGGGTGTGTGTGTGGAGCTCCCGGCCCTCGCAGGCTCAGCTGATTAAAGGGCCGAGCAGCCATGAGGTGACTGCACTTGCTGCCTCCTGCATCTCAAAAAAATTAAGACATAAAGGACCACTAGTCATTTTTTGGGGGATCAAAAGAAAATAAGACAGGGTCTTATTTTTGGGAAAACACGGTAGTGTCCTTTGAAAGGTGCTGATTGCAGTTGTGAGCAAGATGGCTATTCCTGTTGTCTTCAGTATTCAAAACATCCCAGAGACTGTTCTTCACAAGGAGCAACTCTTTAGAATACATGTGAGCAGTCTTCTGTCCTCTCCTTGTTTGAGGAGGTTCTAAAGAGTTGGTCTACTCAACAGCTCTTTTTTGCAGTTGTTGATTCTCCTTTTTTTTGGAGGCAACTTTAGTTGACCATTTCTATCCAGTTCTCCAGTCTCAACTATTTGAGACTGACAGAGTTCACCTGGATCCAGGGAGAATTTTTTAAAATTAAAAATATTTTAACTACTTCCTTTAAGCAAATGGAATTCATTCCACACTTAATTACCCACTCACCCCTTAACTGTTGGGTTTTCTGGCTGATAAGCGAGAATAAAGGTCAAATAGGCAAATTGTGGCCTATATCTCATGCAAAATAATTTACAGTTATGTGAAAAAGTAAGTTCTTTGAGTTTTATGATTTTATGTATCAGGACATAATAAAAAAATCATCTGGGGACTTCCGGTTGCTGAGGGACTTCCGGTTGGTGATCTGCGGTGAAATGGCGTTGGGTGAGTGACCGCTGCTCCTCAACCCCCTCATTTGCCGTGTTTTGGGGATCCCCTCAGGGGTGCGGTGCCCGGAGAGCCCCGCGGACTAGAGAGCGAGCTTGGTGAGCGTGAAAGCGGAGCGCAACGCTGATCGTGAGGCCGGGCAGCTCTGTCAACTCAACACGCACGAGTCAGCCTGTCAATGGCTGGCCTGAAGCTGCGGAAGCCAACAACCAAATAGGAAGCATCGGAGATCGGAGGCTACAGTGCGAGATAGATTTGGGCGATTAGGCGATTTCCCCGTTGTGGTGCAATTGGCATCTGAAGAAGAGCCGGTGGAGACAGGAGAGAAATGCTCGGAGAGGGAGTGAGGGGCGATTACTAGGAGAGAGCTGATCGGGAAGATAAAGTGCCTGACAAGCCGGCGAGGAACTTTTTTTAAAAAACTGAGGTGGTGAAAACATGCGCACAGGGTGAAGATCGGAGAAAAGAATAAGGAATTCAAGGAATACTGTTTTCTTTTTTCTCGGTGAATTAGAGCTTTAGAACGATCGGAGGCTGCTGCTTGGAGTTTGTGGATTGCGGTTTGGAGTTTGTGGATTGTGTTTGTTCAACCTAGAGACCGGAAGCGCAGCCATTGCAGAGATTTACCTGAAGAACTATTGAAAGTGCTGATTCACTGACAGTCCAGACCTAAGAAATATTATTGAGCTTAGGCTGTGACAATCTGCCTTTGTGGGGGGAAAAAAAATCTATATGCACACTTAACTTTTATATTTACATATTTATATTAATGTGACTAACTTATAGTATATTATCATATTATTTAGCAATGATATTTTTGATATTTTTATATAGACACTGATCTCTTACAGATAATATATCAATTGTTTATGCATGCTTTTGATTATCTTCTTAGGAATTAATTAATTAATTAAGAAGCTAATTTTCTACCCCATCTAAATATTTTCTTCGGTGAACTTTTATAGTGATTATCCAATTACATTGATTCTATCGTATTTATCTAAGCTATTAATAGATTTAGGTTAAAATTAAGTAAAACTTTTTAGATATAATATTTAAAGGTATAATTTGATAATATAGGACTAGATTGCCAAAAGTGATTGTTGTTTGTTGGAAACGTTGAACTATCCTACTATATTAATTGGGAAATTAAGCATTAACTAAAATTTATTAAGAGTTTACTGGGAATTAATAAAGGAGGTTAACAAGGATTTAAGAAAGTGCCCCTGAGCAAAAAGTGGCAAGTGCCACTGGATGATTATCTGGAGAAAGATAGAGAATATAATAAGAGACCAAAAATTGCTTTTGAAAGAAATGGCAAGTTTGACATCAACAATTGCAAAAACTGGTAAAAAAGTTCCATCCAATCCTACGCTAGCAATGTCATCCCCAGCTACCCAGAAATCAGTAGAAAGTCTCCAGAAAACAGACAAACCCCCAGTAACCCCAACGCTGCAAACGGTACAATCTTCTCTGCTATCAATACAAGAAACCATGCTTGCGATGCAAGATAAACTATTGAACAGTCATTCTGAATTAAAATTAGACATACACGCACTAGATTCCAAAATGAATGAGATTCAAATCTCTATTGCCAGTAATGAAAATAGAATCCAAAAAGCAGAACAAAGGATTGAAAAAAACGAGAAGAAATTGGACATAGTTGACCAAACTCTGTTGGCACAGAACAAAGAAACAGAAGACGCCATGATACAACTCGAGATGGATAAGGCCTCGTTTTACCTTCGATTCCAAAACATATTGGAAGACAAAGAAGAGGACCTAGGAGACAAGATGGCCGAGTTGATCGCGGAGACCCTCCAACAAGATAAGCAGGAAATAATTCGAGATTGACAAGGTGTACAGAGTTCAAACAAACTACGTGAGAAGAAATAGGCTCCCTAGAGAGGTCCACATTCGGTTCGCTAGAAAAAAGGTGAGAGATATTCTGTATAATATAGCCTGGGAGGAAAAAAATATCTATGGGGGAAAAGAAGTTAACATTTTAAAACAAATCTCAAGGAGAGTGAGGGAAAGGAGGAAAAACTACAGATTTCTGACAAGTCAACTAAATAGGAGAAGCATAATATTTAGGTGGCTCTTGCCAGAAGGAATGTTAATATCGTGGCAAGGGAGAAAAATTAAAATCGACTGTTTAAGTGCTGCCCAAGATTTCCTAGATCAGCTAAGGGGAGGAGAAGAGGAACAAATTAGTAAGGAGGAAATCGAAACAGCGAATACGGAAGAAGAAACATCTCAAGAACAAAGCACAAGGGAAGACACAGAAGAAAAAGGGAAAAAAACTAGACCAGTAAGAGCAGTAATCTTAAAGGTAAATAAGAACTAGAGACCAGATACCAACATCAGGAATGAACGATACAAAGATCTTATCATTAAACGTTAATGGCTTAAATGATTATAAAAAGAGAAAGATAATATTGTCCAAACTGGGGAAACAGAATCCCGATATAATCTGTATTCAGGAGGTGCATATAAAAAAAAGATGAAGCCAACTATCTAAATTATACCAAATTTGGTAAAGTATTTGTTTCACTAGCTGAGAAAAGAAAAAAGGGGGGTTGCTATTTACGTTAAGAAAGGAATAGAAGCAGAATGTAAATATAAGGATGAAAAAGGGAGAATACTAATAGTAGAAATAATGAGAGGTAATTCTAAGATGTTATTGGTAGGGGTCTACACCCCAAACAAAAAACAAGGGAAATTTTTATCGGAAATTGCATGAACAGCTTGCAAAATGGGCACATAATGAAATATGCATGCTAGGGGACTTTAATGGAATTGTTGACCCAAATTGAGACTATAAAAGTGATATAATTAAAAAGAATAAAAGATCTCCCTTACCAAAGAGTTTCTTTGATTTGGTGGACGAGATAAATCTAATAGATATGTGGCGTACTTTACATCCCCAGGATAGACAATTTACATTCTATTCAATGCCGCAGAACTCTTGGTCCAGAATAGACATGGTCTGGGCTACTAGGAAATTAGGCCTGGAAATAAAAAGGTTGATATGTGTACAAATGCCTGGGCAGACCATAAGTTTCTTGAAGTTAGCTGGCACCACGATACCAAGAGAAAACAACAGAGATGGAGTTTAAGGACCAACCTGCTAAATGATAAAGAGTTCACACTGAAACTGAACGAAGAAGTAAAGCGCTTTTTCATAGAAAACGGGAAACAAGATACAGCCAAAGAAATTGTTTGGGTCACCATGAAGGCTTATGTGAGAGGGGTAGCCATCTCATATACAGCCTTTAAAAACAAGGAAAAAAGGAAGATCAGGGAAGAGCATACTAAAAAGCTATTACAAGCTGAAGATGAACTCCAGCAACGTCCGGGAGATGAGGCGATTAAACAACAGTGGTCGATTGCGAGACACAGACTGAATCTATTGGACCAGTAGGAGATGGCACAAAAAATAAAAAGATCTAAACATTATTGCTTTGAGAATGCCAATAAGTTGGAGAGATGGCTTGCTTATAAATTAAAAAAAGAGAAGGAAAAAAATCAAATACTGGTATTAGAAGACTCTCAGGGCAACCTTCTGACGAAGGAAGAAGACAAATTAGAAAGCATAAGAGAATTCTATGAATTCCTATACAAAAATGAAGAAATTGAGTCAAATAAGGTGGAACAGTATTTGATGGAAGCCAGTTTACCCCAAATTACAGAAGAAGAAAAGGAAATGTTGAATGAAAAGATCACTATAGAGGAATTAAAAACCGCCCTCTCTAAAATAAAGAAAAACAAAACCCCAGGCCCAGATGGTCTTCCTGGGGAAATATATCTAAAATTTGATGAAGCCCTGAAACTAGAACTATTAGAAATATTTAATGAGGCTCTGGCTGGTATAACAATCCCGGATACCTGGAGGGAAGCGTATTTGACGCTGATACTGAAAGAAGGTGCTGACCCGAAACAGATATCTAATTATAGACCCATCTCCTTGCTGAACGCAGACTACAAACTGTTCATGAACATAATTGCGGAGAGGGTCAAAAAATTTTAAATCGGTGGATCCACAAAGATCAGAATGGCTTTCTACCAGGGAGACAGATCAGAGACAACTTGAGAACAATATTGAACACCATAGAATTCTATGAACAACATCACGAAAAACAGCTGACCCTAATGTTTGTTGATGCCCAAAAGGCGTTTGACAATTTGAATTGGACTTTTATGATTAACCAAATTAATCTAATGGGATTCAGGACGAATTTTAGGAAGATGATCGAGAACATCTACCATAAACAGAGGGCAAACATATTAATGAATGGAGATAAAACTCAGGTATTTCAGATCCAAAAAGGAGTGAGGCAGGGATGCTCCCTATCCCCCCTACTTTATATTCTGGCGCTAGAGGTGCTACTTAGAAAGATCAGAGCCAATAAAGAAATTAAAGGATTAAAGATCAGGAAGGAAATATTTAAAACGCAAGCTTTTGCAGACGACGTAGCCCTCATAATAGAAGATCCACTAGAAACCGGTTTAAAATTAATGCAGGAAATACAGAATTATGGAGAAGTGGCGGGCCTTAAACTCAGTAGGAAAAAAACTAAAATAATAGTGAAAAATATGACAGATTTACAAAAAAAGGAATTTGAAGACTTATTAGGCCTCCAGGTAGTTAAGAAAATAAAATATTTGGGAATATGGATCACTGCGAGATTCTCATCATTAAAAGAAGACAATTATATCCCTCTATCGCAGAAGATATATCAAGACCTAGAAAGATGGAAAATGTTAAAACTGTCTCTGATTGGTAAAATAGCAGTGATTAAAATGAACATCCTACCTAAAATTCTGTTCCTATTTCAAAATATTCTGTTAACCTTAGATAAAAAATTCTTTCTGGACCTGAACAAACACATTAGAAATTTTTTATGGGAGGGTAAGAAATCGAGGATCTCCTTTAAGATACTGCAAGGAAAAAGAAATTTGGGAGGTTCGGGCTCCCCGATTGGGAAATATATCAAAAGGCGGCGAAAATAATTTGGATTAAGGAGTGGATCACGTTACGAAATAGGAGAATCCTGACATTAGAAGGACATGACCTATTGGAAGGATGGCATGCTCACCTATGGGACACAAAGAACAAGAAAAAATCCTACTTTCATAAACACAAAATTAGGGAGACACTTATATGCATGTGGGAGGAAATTAGACAGAGGATTTATACTAAGGTACGTAACTGGCTTTCTATTACGGAAGCGTTGGCGGCCCCAAACAGGAGAGACGATTATAAATTGGGCACATATAAAGACATTCTTGATGAAAAGGGGAAGCTCAAATCTTTGGATTTATTGAGGGACCAGGGTTTCAACTTGGATTGGTGGAATTACCTGCAGATTAATTCAAGATTCCAAAAAGACAGAGACCAATTTGGTATAGAAGCTAAATATGGAAATTTTGATAAAATTATTTGGGGAATAGACAAGAAAATGCTAGCAAAAATATATAACTTCTTATTAGATGAGGATAGGGCAGAGATTATAGCAAAAAATCAGCTAAATATTTTGGAAAAAAACCTGGGATACAGAATAAATTTTAACGACTGGGAGATGGCCTGGAATAGGAATTATAAAATGATGAAATCGGCAACATTCAGAGAAAACCATTATAAAATGCTACACAGGTGGTATCTAGCACCAGCTAGGTTAGCAAAAATGTTTCCCAATCTCTCAGCCACATGTTGGAAATGTGGAAAAACGGTCGGCACCTTCTATCATCTATGGTGATCCTGTCCAGAGACTAAAAGGTTATGGTCAAAAATTTGATATTGGCTTTGTGAAATAACGGGACAGGAGATAGTTCTATCTCCAGAAATCTTCCTCCTGGGTATAATCGGAGACGGCCTCAATAACAACAAAACTCAACTCATAATCCAGATTACAACTGCGGCTAGACTAGCCTTTGCGAAATACTGGAAAAACAAATCCATACCCTCAGAAGAAATACTAATAAAATCCTAGAGTGCGCAGAAATGGCAAAATTGACGAGTGAGATAAATAATGAGGAGAAATCTAAATATTATGAAGTATGGCGAAATTGGTACAATTGGTTGAAGAACAAGACAAAAACATGATTTTAGGATATGACTTGTTATGCACGTATGATTCCGTAAATCATATACAAATCGTATAAACACTGTACCTCTGAAGGAGATAGAGATTGTATTTTTTTTTCTTTCTTTTATAATGGAAAAATTTAATAAAGTATATTAAAAAAAAATAAAAAAAATCAGCTGGTCCTTAGCAATTCTTAAAAGTAGATAGCTACAGCTTCAAATGAATAACAACTCATGACATATTACACCATGTCATCTCCAGCACTGAGGTGTGTGTTAACACAATGCCAAAAAGTAAAGACATCAGTAATGATCTTAGAGAAATAATTGTGAGGAAGATTATTTACAAGGGGAAAACATGTTTGTGTTTGAAGTCTGTCTGCTTCCAAAGAGTTAAAACATCATTAACTCTGTATGAGGCAGCACTCTACTAGATTGAGTCAGTTCACAATTTGGGGTCCTTTTATATCCCCACAGCTCCTATTCAAGTAGCAGGAACCAGCTATGGCTAAGAGAGTATTTGCTCAGGTCAGTATAGTGCACTAATTGAACCATTTACTGGAACAGAAGGGATTAACTCACTGTCTTCTATGCCTTGGTCGCTTTGGTTGGACTATTATACTATGGAACATGGTGTTGCCCTAGAAATGTATTTAGAAGCTGTAGCTGATCTAGAATATGGTAGTTCATGTGATGATGAGTGCTCCTCGTGAAGTATCCATGAAATATATTTATTCCAAGAATTGTACTGCTTGCTATTTGGCTTCTGGGTGCAATTGTGGATTCATAATTCCTGAATCATGAGGCAATCCTCCTTAGCAGAATTTTCATGCAACTTTGTGTTGTATATCAATTGTACCCTTTCCTGGATTGTGAAGCCCAGCACTCAGTCACTCATGCCCCATCATCGCTTGGTTGGAATACTGCAATGCAGTCTACATGGGGCTACTTTTGAAAAGGATTCAGAAACTACAACTGGTACAGAGAGCAGCAATGTGGGCAGTTCTGGAGGCTCTTTTAACACTGCTTTAACACTGCTGTTTAACTGCTGTTAAAAGAGCTGCAATGGTTGCCAGTTTGCTTTTGGGTCCAATAGAAAATCTTGGTTAGACCCGCCCCATTCACACCAGTAGAAGAGGCTTTCTTCAGACTTAATTGGATCAGGAATTTCAGCTAGTGGGGCCAAGAAGAATTACCTTCTCTGCTGGGGCCCCATACGCTCTGGAATATCTTGCTTCCAGAGATGAAATCTGCCTCTACCCTTCTGGAATTCTGGAAGGACCTTAAAACCTGGTACTGTCAGATGGCTTGGGGTCCTGATGGGGGCATGCTATGCTGGAGGTGGCTGATTGAGTGAGAGACAAAAGTCTACCCTCTTCCTGTCTGTGCTCTTGGGTGGCATAGGTGGCATATACATTTTATAAACAAATTCAAATGTTGCTTACTATCTTTAAATTTGTTCATGTTCAGAGCCGGGTATCTCTGAGATCATCTTATTCCCTGTCCCTCCCTATAGGTTCTGGCAGGGCAGGCTTCTATATATCCCCTGATTGCATTTATCCAAAGTGTAATCTGCCCTTTCCCTTTTGGCATTTAGGAAGTTGATGAAAACTTAGATGTTTCTTCAGACTACTAATTTTATTAGTTACAATTCCAACCTCACAGGAATATTGCTGTTTTTAACTATGTTTTTAATCCTGATTATATATTCAGAAACAGTGGTGGGTTGCTCCCGGTTCGCATGGCCCCCACCCTTTGGCCTGTGCCTCGCAGCAGTTACCTCCTTGCAAGCAAACAGCAAGAAAAAAACAGCTCCTTTCAGCTTCAGCACAGCCTAATTAGCACAAGTTGATTAGATCGGCCTCCCGACTCTCAGCTGATTTGCGCTCAACTGTTTTGTGCAGGTCTCTGCTGCTTGCCGCAAAGGGTTAAATTGCTGGAGCAGATTTTTCCCCCCTTGTGCTAATCAAGCTATGCTGAAAACGAAAATGAAAGTAAAGCATGCTGTTTGCTGCAATGTCGCAAAATTAGGCAGAGGCAGAGGGAGATTTCTTTTTCTTCTTTTTCCTCACCAAAAAAGGTAGGTGCAAACAATGGGCAATTTAGGGCAAAAGAGGAGAGTTCAAGATTTTAAAACACAAAAGAAAAAAAAGGAGAAAAAAAGGCAAAAATAAAAATGGGAAGGGAGAAAAAGAAAAAAAAATAAAAGAGAAAGATGTTATACATATTTAGAATTGAAATATGAATAGTAGTAAGAAATAAATGGAACACCCAGAAAAGCAGTTGGCCTTAGTTTTCTTGGATGCCCAAAAGGCATTCGACAACTTAAATTGGAATTTTATGACCAAGCAAATTAAAATAATGGGATTCGGGCAAAACTTCGAAAAGATGATAAAGACTATCTACGACAATCAGAGGGCGAGCATTTTAGTAAATGGAGATAGGACAAGAACATTCCAAATTAAGGGAGTAAGGCAGGGCTGCCCCCTGTCACCGTTATTATTCATCCTGGCTCTAGAAGTTTTGCTATGAAAGATTAGAAATAATGAGGAAATCAAAGGCCTAAAAATTAGAAAAGAGATTTATAAAACGCAAGCCTTTGCGGATGACGTGGCGCTAATACTAGAAGACCCACTAATATCTGGACAAAAAATATTACAGGAATTGGGTAAATATGGAGAGGTGGCTGGCTTTAAATTGAACAAAACTAAAACCAAAATACTAACTAAGAATGTAACTGAGACACAGAAGAAAGAGATAGAAGAAACTTTGGGACTACAGGCTGTCCCAAAAATAAAATACTTAGGAATCTGGCTAACCAAAAGGTGTTCATCCCTAAAAGAAGATAACTATACTCCATTAATTAATAAATTAAAACAAGATTTGGACAGATGGAAAAAGATTAAATTATCACTTATAGGCAAAATTGTGGCAATTAAGATGAACATCCTCCCCAAGATCCTATTTCTATATCAAAATTTACCAGTGATTTTAGAGAAAATTTTTTTTTTAGAATTAAATAAGATTATTAGGGAATTTGTATGGGAGGGAAAAAAATCGAGGATCTCACTCAAAATCTTACAGGAAAAAAGGAATGTGGGAGGATTTGGTCTCCCAAATTGGGAAATGTATTACAGAGCAGCAAAGTTGATATAGATAAGGGAATGGATCACTTTAGAGAACAAGAGAATCTTAATGTTAGAAGGCCATGATTTACAGAGAGGGTGGCATGCGTATCTATGGGACAAAGACAAGAAAAAGAAAACGTACTTCCACAGGCATAAAATCAGGGACTCCCTAATACAAACGTGGGCGGGGATTAGGCAGAGATATTATACAAAAGTCCCAAATTGGCTCTCCACGGTAGAGGCATTGATTTACCCCAACAGGTGGGGAATGGAGAAATTGTGCAGATACAAAGACATCATCGACGGAGGGGAAAACCTCAAATCAAATGATGCCCTGAGAGACCAAGGTATAACCTTAGATTGGTGGACTTATCTGCAAATAAAATCAAGATACCAGAAAGATAAGGATGAGTATGGCTTAGAATTAGGATACAACAGATTAGACAAAATTTTGATGGGATCAGGAAAAAAGCGTTGGCCAAGCTATATAATTATTTATTAGATGAAGACAGAGATGATGATACAATCAGAAACCAATTGAGAGCATGGGAGAGAAACATTGGGCACAGCCTGAACTTTAACGAATGGGAAGAGGCGTGTAATAAAAACTATAAATTAACTAGAGCAGCCACGTACAAGGAAAACCATTATAAAATGCTCCATAGGTGGCATTTAGCACCTGCAAGATTAGCAAAGATGTTCCCCAATGTGCACTCAAATTGTTGGAAATGTGGCCATGGTCAAGGCACCTTTCATATGTGGTGGACATGCCCCGAAGCCAAAAGATACTGGAGCAAAATTCAGAGATGGTTGAAAGACATACTTAAAGAAGAAATCGATTTGAATCCAGAAATATTTCTCCTGGGAATGGTAAAGAAAGGGCATGGAAAGGAAAAGGTCCACCCCCTAATACACCTAACTACAGCTGCCAGACTGGCGTACGCTCAATACTGGAAAAAGAAAGACCTACCACCAGACGACCTTATAATTAGCAAAATATTAGAGTGTGCAGAGATAAGTAAATTAACGCACGAGATAAATGATGATGAAAATTCAGATTATAATACTGTGTGGGGAAGATGGTACGAATGGATAAATGATAGAATCAAGGAAGGAGTAAATGGTGTAGAAATTAATTAGAAATATATAGTATAAATGACACCAGATATTTTTTCATGTATATATGTACAAACACTGCGAATCTGATGTCAAACAGAAATTGTTACTATTTTTTATCTGTGTTAAAAAAAATCAATAAAGTGTAAATAAATTAAAAAAAGAAATAAATGGGAAATCATCTGTAAAAATGAAATGAATAATTGGAATATTTGTCTTTGTATTTTTGAAATCTAAATAATGATAAGTTTTTATTTTTTTATTTTTTTTAGAAATATGAATAAGTATAAATTGTAATAATTGAAATACCTTTAATGGTATATGGTGGTGAAAGTAAAAAGGATTAAGTTGTAGCTTGGATAACAGCTAGAACATTTTTTAAATTTAATTAGGGAAATTGTAACGATTGAAATATTTTTAATTATATATTGCGATGAAAGTAGAAATGATTAAGTTGTGATTTGGAGGATTATATGGGCAAAACTATTTGGGTTATTGGGAGAGTTTAAGATGTGAAAATGAGTAACATAAGGGGAAAGCTCTATTTAACTAGGGAATTGTAATAATTGAGATACCGTATTTATCAGCGTATAACGCGCACTGGCGTATAACACACACCTTAATTTTAAGAGGGAAGTTTCAGGAAAAAAAGTAAATTTTAAATAAACTTGTGGACTTCAACTCCCAGAATTCCTAAGTCAAGGCAGGCAGGCAGAAAGAGCTGCTCACCGATGAACTTGATTGCAGCCAGGGATATTCAGTTGATTGCTGATGCATGGATTGCGATCGTCATGCAATCAGCAACTAAGGTAAGGAAGCCGGAGGCTGGGAGGGGGGTGGGGGAGAAAAAAAGAAACTTTTTTCCTTTTACATGGCTCTGGCGATCCTGATCCTGAGTTGCCTGATTAGCAGGCAATTCAGCTGGGATGTCAGAGCTTGGCTGCTCAGAGCCATTTAAAAGGGAAAAAAGCCTCTGATGATCGCGGGGCTCAGCTGGGGGCGGGGGGCAGGGATTTTTGCTACCGGTTCTCTGAACTGCCCGCCGCCATCGCTACCTACTCACCTGAGCTGGTCCGAACCGGGAGCATTTCACCCCTGCCCAAGACCCCAACATACCCCAGGCTATCTCCGACAGTGTCTCAGATGCTGTAAACTCGCCATTTGTTCTTTTTACAGTATTTTTTAATACATATCGGCGTATAACGCGGACATGCGATTTCCACATTATTTTCAAGATGAAAAAGTGCGCGTTATACGCTGATAAATACGGTACTATTGTTCAACTATTGTGTTGAAAGCAGAAATGGTTAAATTGTGGTTTGGAGGAATATATGGGGAAAATTATTTGGTTTATTATTATTGGTAAATATAATTAACTGATTTGTAAGAAATTGGATTGCATGGAAATAATTGGAATATTCATGTTCATATTGATTAATATACAAAAAAGATAGTTATATAACTAATTGATTTATATTAAAATGTTGAATTTGTATTAAACAATTGTAATATTACATAATTAACCAATGTGAGGATGGATATAAAAATAGATGACAATGGGAAGGGGTATAATATAGAATAGAAGGGAAAAATTGAATTTGATTAAGATTAGAGATGATGAAGGGTAATATTGGTTTTTTTAAAAAAATAGATGAGGAATAAATATGGCAAAAAGGAAATATAGAAATTGTAAATTTAATTGAAATGACTAAACACCGTTTAAATTTGTGAACTGGCCAAATACTCTGTTCAAAGAAAATACATTGTATGTTTGTATGTGTGTTTGTCTTTAAAAAAAAAAACTTTTTATAAAAAAAACAAAACAAAAAAGGTAGGTGTGTCTTATACTCCGGTGTGTCTTATACTCCGAAAAATACGGTGGATATCCAGGTTCCAGGCAACATTGTCTTGGTTTCTGCATGGTCTTCTACTGATCCCCCTCTGCTGAAAATAGTCTTTGCAAATATGCCTCTTGCTTATCTAGTGGTCACCATAATAGCCATGGGTTGCTACACTATTATAACTGGTTTACATGATATTCCTCAATCAGAGGCAGATATAATGCCTAAATCTGTGATGGTGAATCCACCTGTGCCAGAGGTGGCATGCAGAGCCTTCTCTGTGGGCACGCGCACTGTCGCCAGTTGCTCTTCTGGTTTCTGCCGTGGGCATGTGCGCTGGCCAGCTGGTCTTCGCACGTGCCAGAGCGCCAGAAACCCGAAGATCAGCTGGCCAGCACGCATGCACACACCAGAAACCAAAAGACTAGGTGGCTGGCATGTGGCTGCGCACCAGCCAGCTGGTGTTTGGGTTTTTGGTGCACATTCCGGTTTGGGCACAGTGCTGAAAAGGTTCACCATTACTGGCCTAGATCTTCTTTGGAGGATGCAATCTTATTTTTCTTTAGGAGTAAAGTAGATGGGGTTCCTATAATCTGTCAAAAGCCCTCTAAAACTATTACTCTGCTAAATTTAGTATTTAAGTTAAATACTCAGCTAAATTCAATCCTTTCAAAACTAAAAACCAAGCGTTTTGACCTCTCTTGAGTTTCAGGTTCATGAAGTTTTGGCACTGCAACTTTCATAAAGATGCATTTTGTAGCTTTCTCTCTGTTTTTCTAATTCAACATTTCATAAAATATTTGGTCCTTTTTGTCACCTACATTGTTACTAGTCCCAGCTTAATTTTTTATGATCCTATTTGATTGTCAAAGCTTTGGTTGTGGCTAATGCTGACATTCATCTTTGCAAATACCACACTTTCAATAGCCATTATATTAGCTTGCCAAGAGGGAGAGTTATATGGAGTGCATCAGGATCAGCAGTTCCTTAACTTTTATTGGGATAAAGTGCCTTTCATCCAGATATTTCCTTTCTATCACATGCCACTTGGGACTGGACATTTTCTCTGCCTTTTTCCTTATCATACGTGATATGGGTAATGGAAGGATTTCTGTTAGGAAATCTGTAAGCAATAAAGGTTTTTGAACAGGCTCTGTAGTCACAAAATCCAAGTCAGTGAATCCACAAAAGGCAACTTAAAAATTAATCAGTACTTTACAAGTCTGAACATGGCTATGACTTAAGATTACTGTAATATTTTTTTTGGTTGGTTAGTTGGCTTGATTTATTTTGAAAACCAGGTTTTACCTTTTGTTTTGCCTCAAAAAATTCTGATATTGCACACAGGCTCAAGAAATCTAAAATTTCTAAAATGGCTCATGGAATCTAAAATGCATACCATGCTGTATTGTATTTTTTTTGCAGGAAATTTACTGTATGTTAAGGGTAGTGATCCCTTTCTTGAAGAAATGTTTAATAGTTCATTTTTTTTTTTTATTTTCCAGGTCCTTGGAACTCCCACAAGAGAACAAATTAGAGAAATGAATCCAAACTATACAGAATTTAAATTTCCTCAGATTAAAGCACATCCATGGACTAAGGTGAGTCTCTTTGAAATGGTTGTGTGTATATGTGTGGTGGGGCATATTCAACACTGAGGTCTGTATGTTTATTTTCACAAGTAATAAACTGAACCATCACACTATATCATGTAATAGTCCTACAAATTGCTAATCTAATTATTTATCTATATTCAGAGTAATAATTTTGTTGATATGACTGAAACGTGCAGATTTTTCTTCTCATCTGCAATTCTCCATATTTCTACACAAGTTATTTTGAAGATTTTATGAGAATTACCAATGACAATTTGGGATGGGAATGCTGCCATACACATTGAAGAAGAGGGAAACAGAATTCTTCTGCATAGAAAATGCCTTTTGCTTAAGTGATTTAAAAAAGGCTTTTAGAGTAGGTCTTTTTTGAACAGCATTGTTTCTTCTGTGTGAAAAGAGTGCCAAACAGATTGTGACTGAAACAGAGTAACAGCAAGAAAGAAATTTTTACCGAGATAGCACAATTTGGGGGGAAAAAATGGGTGGAAGGGAACCAGAAGGCATAATTTCTGGCCTCCAAATAAAATAAGGGTCCAGTGAAGCTAAAATATATTAAGTGGCAATCAAAATGGAATGGAGATGGCCAATCCACAGACTGTGGTCACACTCCACTTCTATCTTGGTTTTTGAAAATCCACTTCAGTGCTATTTGATGTTTTCACTGAGATTTTGCAAAAATAATAAAGTTACAATTTTAAGCCCATTTTTGTTCCTTAATGTTCCCAAACTCTTCCTAAAAAATGAAAACATTGAAGATTTCAGCCACATTCCCTATACTTCTCAGAGGCTAAATATGTATTTTAGAGTACAATTATGGCCTAAAGGTTTACAAAAATTTACAGTTGAACAATAAAAAAACATAACTATTCACATGTCCATGCAACTTACCAGTTTTATCTCCAGTCAAAAGCATAATACAGAGTTTTCTTTCTTCCATATATCAGTTAAATTAGACTATTCTTTTTTACAAGAATGAGAAACTAATCTTTTTGAAGTTTGTTTTTCGCTTGTTGAAAAAGCTGGCCAGGCCCTCCCTTTCACAGGGGGTTCTTTCTCATAGGTGAAGTTTGCAGTTTCACAGTAGCTTTTACTCCAATTATAGACTCATATTTGCAGTTTGAGGACACCTTGCAATTGTACCAAAGTTTACTTTCTGGCAAGGGATATAGTGTAAAGATTGTTGAAGCTATAGGATGATATGAGAACAATCAACTAGGTGAAAAAACACTGCAGCCATTAGCTATGAAAGTTCATTCGTGCTCATTTTATTTCTATTTCAATGATCAATGTGGACAGTAGTGTTGCTGAACCTCAGTCAAGCTCTGTGGTGTGTAGTCTGTTGAAAGGAACAGATGGAACATTAATAGAAGAGCTTATTTTGTTGATCTAACAGTTTGGAAGCAATATTTCTGAACCCCAAAAGGATCCTGCCAGTGATCTAACATTTGTCAGTTTGAGTCTCTTTCTTACTGACTTTTAGGAATAAAAAGTTTAAATTTTATTATTTGTTTTATATTAGACTGGATCTTGATGATGATACTAATTACCTCATTGTCTGCACCTGAGATCTTAAAATGATAAATCTTTTTAATATAACCATTATATTATTTTGAGAAATCAGAAGCCTAAGGCACGACATCATAGCCAGTCTGAACTGAAACACATTCATGCACCTTTTATTAATTGATTTTTAGTGATTGGAAAAGAAAGGAAAAGAAATCAACATTCTTAATTCATACATACACCATGTGCACAATTATTAGGCAAATTATATTTTGGAGGATTAATTTTATTATTGATCAAGTACAGTGCTCTTGGTCAATCCAAAACATTAATAAACCTTAAACCTGAATATTTAAGAAAGTAAAAGTGAGGTTTTGGCTTTCTTAGGAGAATATCTATGTGTGTACAATTATTGGGCAAGTATTAATATGCAGAATTAGAATGCAACTAAATGAAAAATGAAAATTTGCCCAGCTCACTCATTTATTTGCATAAATGTTAAAGTGAGAATAATAAACAACTTAAAATGTACAAATAAACATTTCTGACATTTCAAAAAAATAAATAAATCAGTGACCAATATAGCCACCCTTCTTTTTAATAGCAGTCATAGGTCTTCCATTCATGGAGTCTGTCAATTTCTTAATCTGTTGACTTTTTGTGCAGCAGCAAGCACAGCCTCCCAGACACTATTCAGAGATGTATGCTCTTTTCCTTCACCATAAATCTCTCGTTTAAGAAAGGCCCACAAATTGTCAATAGAGTGAAGAAGGGGGCCAGGTCATTATTCTGTCATCTTTAATGCCTTTACTGGCTAGCCACATAGTGGAGTACTTAAATGCATGCGATGGAGCATTGTCCTGCATAAAAATAATGGTCTTCTTGAAAGATGCAGACTCTTTTCTGTACCACTGCTTGAAGAAAGTGTCTTCTAAAAACTGGCAGTAGGTTTGGGAGTTGATTTTGAGTCCATCTTCAACCTGAAAAGGTCCAACTAACTCATCTTTAATAATACCAGCCCATACCAGTATCCCACCTCCACCTAGCTGGTGTCTGAGTTGAAGTGGATCTCTGTGCCTGTTATTGATCCACCCATGGGCCCATTCATCTGATCCGTCCAAAGTCACTCTCATCTCATCAGACCATAAAACTTTTGAAAAATCTGTCTTCAAATATTCCTTGGCCCAATCTTGCCATTTCAACTTATGTGTCCTATTCAGTGGTGGTTGGGTTTTAGCCTTCCTTACCTTGGCCATGTCTCTGAGCACTGAACACCTTGTACTTCTGGGCACTCCAGGTAGGTTGCAGTTCTGGAATATGACAGTACTGGAGGATAATGGGTTCCTGGTAGCTTCACATTTGATTCTTCTCAAATCTTTGGCAGTTAAGGTGTGTCTTTTTTTCAACACGTTTCTTGCGAAACCTGTTGACTATTTGCAATGAACTGTTTGATGGTTCTGTGATCACGCCCCAATATCTTAGCAATTTCAAGAGTGTTACATCCCTCTAAAGACTTTATACCATTTTTAACTTTCTTTTGGCCCATTTTTCCTGAGGAAAAGAAGCTGCCTAATGATTATGCACACCTTGATATAGGTGTTGATCTCCTTAGGACACACCCTCCCTCATTACATAAATGCACATCACCTGAAATGCTTATATCCACTAAGCATTCAAGATTATACAGCTTGGAGATGGAAAATATGCATAAAAATGATGATAGAGCTTTTTATATGGGATAATGCAAAATATGCGGGACGCGGTGGCTCAGTGGCTAAGATGCTGAGCTTGTCGATTGAAAGGTCGGCATTTCAGCGGTTCGAATCCCTAGTGCCGCGCAAAGGGGTGAGCTCCCGTTACTTGTCCCAGCTTCTGCCAACCTAGCAGTTCGAAAGCAGTTGCAAGTAGAAAAATAGGGACCACCTTTGGTGGGAAGGTAACAACATTCCCTGCGCCTTTGGCATTTAGTCATGCCGGCGACATGACCATGGAGACGTCTTCGGACAGCATTGGCTCTTCAGCTTTGAAACAAAGATGAGCACCATCCCCTAGAGTCGGGAGCGACTAGCACATATGTGCGAGGGGAACCTTTACCTTTACTAATGCAAAAATGTTGGTATGTTTGGGAAATGATAGGGTAAATTGAATTAAGGACTGTATTGGAGTGTCTGGTGAACCTTATCTTGAAGGTTGTAAAGAAGATGACTTTTGGGTTTAAAAATGTTAAAAAGGAAGGCCAGTTCCTGTAACACACAGAGTCTTTTTGTAACACTGTAACTTTATCTGACTTGGGAAGATGGAAGAAATTCAATTTTAAAAAATCCTTACAATTGGAATATATAAAGCACACACACACACACACACACACACACACACATACATACATATGCAAATTTATATATATATGCACATATTCTTTCTAGCCAGGTTTTACCTACGTAAACTTAGTTATTCTACAGCCCTGGTTCTGTGAAATCTCATTCACAAGTTTCTGGGCCTTTTTTCTGCTGACAAACTGCAACTCTGTGTTGCTCTCTAGGAGTTGCAGTTTGTCAGCAGAAAAAAGGCCCAGAAACTTGTGAATGAGATTTCACAGAACCAGGGCTGTAGAACAACTAAGTTTACATAGGTAAAACCTGGCTAGAAAGAATATGCACATAAAAGCCTACGAAAAAGGAAAAAAGACACACACACACACACACACACACACACACACATATATATATATACATATATATACATACACATACACATTTATAAAATTAAATCCAAATATTAACAAAGTAAAATTACTTTACTCCTATGAAGTCCAGTTGTACGTTTTAATACTGTATTTTCCGGCATATAAAACGACTTTTTAACACATGAAAATCTTCTCAAAAGTCGGGGGCCGTCTTATACGCCGGGTGTTGTTCTCCTGTAACCAGGCAGACCAGCCCGAAAGTCTCTGATGAGCCTTAAATGGCTCTGACGAGCCAAGCTCTGACGATCCCAGCTGAGTTGCCTGCTAATCAGTCAACTCAGCTGGGATCGCCAGAGCCATGTAAAAGGAAAAAAGTTTTTTTCTTTTACATGGCTCTAGCGATCCAAGCTCTGACGATCCCAACTGAGTTGCCTGCTAATCAGGCAACTCAGCTTGGATCGCCAGAGCCATGTAAAAGGAAAAAAGTTTTCCCCTTCCAGCTTGCTTACCTTAGCTGCTAGTCGCAATGCTTGCCTTGCTTCGCTTGCCTGCAATCCATTCCATCAGCAAGCCACTCCCTGCCTGCAATCAAGTAGGCAGGGAGTTGTGGACTTCAACTCCCAGAATTCCTCAGCCAGCAAAACAAAGCTGGCTGAGGAATTCTGGGAGTTGAAGTCTACAAGTCTTAAAGTTGCCAAGGTTGGAGACCCCTGTTCTATTGGTTAAGTTTTTTCCCCTTTGGGAGCTTTAAAAAAAGAGTTAATTGGGGTTTTTTTTTAGTTGTTCTTTTTTAGACCTAGCCATTTAAAGTTTAGGAAATTTTAAATTTAGCTTTCATATAAAAATAAAAATGAAATAAAATAATATTTGTGCAGCTTTCTGAAATTTAGTGTGTTTCTGTAGTGTTTCACTCTAACTACACAAACACACAAAATCTCACAAAGCTGTATGTGGAATTTTGTGTGTGTAAAGTGTGAAAGTTGGGTTTTTGGGCTTTTTGTGGCTGTGTGAGGTTCCTGCTTGTTGCAGGGGCCATTTTGGGTCTAGCACAACTGCTTTTACATTGTGGGTGAGCCAGTTGATGTTTTTTTAATTTTTATTTGGTGTGCGTTGGAAGAGGGGTAGTCTTATACGGCGAGTATAGCCCAAACCCTATATTTTAACAGGAAAAGTCGGGGGTCGTCTTATACACCCAGTCGTCATGTACGCCGGAAAATATGGTACTTTACCAGCTCCTTTTTGCCGTGGATACTAGTCTATTTGTCACTATTATATTTTCCGAGGAACAACTGAAACAAAAATGAGCTTGGTCCTAGAGAAAAATTATAGATTTTAAATTCAAACATTTGCAAGGATTATTAATATAAACAACAGTATATTAAATTTTTTAAATTATATATTTTTTAATATTTGAAATCTATACAATCATAAATGATACATGTATTTGTGTATTGTATTAATATTTACATTACACAATAATAGCAAGGAGCTTTAGCCAAAATAAGCAATACTGCATGGATAACAGTTATGAATTCTTGAAGGTGCTTTGCCTAATACAAATATACTTGCAAACTTTAAAAAATAATTTATCAGACATGTTCTGCCCTTTCTTTATGTTCTGTAGTTGCATATATATACTTTACTAATTGGAGGTTGTGTTCTTGCCATGCTAACCAATATGTAACAAAATGAAGATTCAGAGACATAAAGGATGATCTTTTAGAAGTTTTATTTGGTTTTATTTGTTCTCTGACAGTAACTATATATATAAAAGCGAAAGCAACTCACACATTAATCACGAAGTCTCCAGAACCGTAAAGCCTACAAACTTGAAATTTGCTACGTATGTTCCTCTAGGCTTCTTAGTGCTCACTAAGAAAGGATTTTTTGAAATGACCATCAGAGCATTAGTATTTCCTATATTATTATAACACACTCTGATGCTAATTAGTTAGATGTTCTACTCCCCCTCCCAACTTGAAAATAACTGGAGAGAATGGGATAGCATAGGACAGGCTTCTGTGGGGCAAGCCTCCTGGAGAGAAGGGGCTAGAAAGCCTGAGGGAAAGAAGGGGATAGGATAGAAGATGTTTCTGTGGGGCAAGGCTGAGGGAGAGAAGGGGAGAGGAGAGGATCTATGGGGCAAGTCTAAGGGAAAGAAGGGGATAGAAGAGGATCTATGGGGCCAAGCCTGAGGGAGAGAAGAGGAGAGGATCTATGGGGCCAGCCTGAGGGAGAGGAGAAGAGAGCCTTTTGTGGGGCCAGCCTGAGGGAGAGAAGGGGAGAGGAGAGGCCAATCATAACTACTCATTAATTTTCAAACTCTTAAGTGTCAATTTATCAAGCCTGATCACATAGTTTCGTAGTGGAGCACGGATATTCAACTAATTTATGAATATGTTCCAAATTAGCTAGCTTGTTTGTGGGTTGGTTGGAGTTAATTCACATTTCAAAAAGCTATATGATTTCTAACTCTGGGAGTACATCATAGAATATAAAGTGGAGTCTAAAATGGTTATCACACATCAACTCTCAGCATTGCAGGTCTACTTTACATATGTATGTGCACGTGTAAATTTGTTATGAACAGTCTAGATAGTCAGTTGAAGTCAGGCAGCGCCTAAACTGAATTAATTAACTGAACAAATTTGACAGGGTGTGATGAGAGACTAATGACTGTTTAAAAAATGAAATGCAATTTTACAAGGTGCACTGGAAAGTGCAGGGTTTAGCAGCTGATACTCAGATGCTCACTCTCCCCAGGTAAGGCAGTTATACTCATGATGAGTCATCATTCTGCAGGCAACAGGATTTTCATTTTTTTTTTAAAAAAAACTGTGTCGCTATTCTTGCTCCATTTCATTGGCATCTGATTGGAGACAAGCTAGAAGTGAAGACCTTCCATTTCACAAGGATAGTTTATATAGCAGTAAAAATGCTACTTGGATAGTGTTCAAAAGCTTTGATCAACAGGCCACAAATGGGACCTGTAGCATTTTATTTATTTTCTTTGCACTACCACTCATAGGTTTGTTGACACTTGTTTTCTCAATGGAAAGCATTTAGTGGTAAGATTTTATTCTTGTGTATCTTAGTTTCTTGATCCAGTGAAGTGACCTTAATATGTTTTGTGCTGTACCAGAGTTTTAGCTTGATTCACAACAGTTTTCTTCTTTGCTTGTTATGGTTAAGAAAAAGTATTATGTATAGACTTATTAATCTATAAATAATGTATTCCTTTTTTATTGGAGATTTGAGTTTCAACTTATAATGGAAGGAATTAATCTCCTGTTCTGATGTATTATAGTGAATAGTTATGTTAGAGCAAACTGAAAAACAAATACATACCATGGGAAAAACCCAGGAAAAAAATCAAAATAAATGAGCCAAATTAGTTTTAAAGCGTTTGCAAGTGTATTTATATCAACAAGTAGTCAATTCAAGAATTTATAATAACTGATTTTCTGTTATTTTACTTCATTGATTTAAAATTCAGTACCTTGTTCATTATATGCGTACATATTAAAATATACAGTAGCTTAAAGAAAAAACTATAGAATCTGAGCTATGATTGCCTGAAAAGACTTAAAATGTATGTCAACACTAATTAATTAATTAATTAATAAAGTAAATGATGTCATATACTAATGGCAGGATAAATGAATTTAGGATTAGGCTGCCAATAACTTTATGAAGCTATTCCCTGAAAATCAAGTATATATAGTTTTTTATAAGTATTCAGTAGTTGCAGTTGTTTCAGGAAAAAAATCTTTAAAATTCTCATTTTGGCTTCTTTTCATAAATGTGTAGTATCATTAGTACATTTTCCACATGTCCTTGCTAAAAAAATTCATTTTATTGACTGCCCCCCCCACCCCCCCATAAAACTTTTTTTAGGACAAGAGAAATTCTTTTAGCTAATCTTGTTTTGGCACTTTTGGAACTCATGGTTTAAAAATGTCACCATTTTATAAATGAAAGTTAGAATTCTCAACCACTTGCTGAATGCAATATAGTTCCATGATCAGAACATTGTGAGTAGGGTTGGATTCATGCAGAATATATGTAGCATTGTGTTTTATTTCTTGACTTGATTCATTGCCTCTCTCCTTTTTCTCTTCTATGTTAAGACGACTATGTTGAGGTATATAGCTGCTGTTTTCTTTCATATTGCACTTGAATAGGCCACGTCTGTCCAAAAAAGCAATATTTCTCAACATCATATTGTCAGTTAGCTACATTTCACCACTACAGCAGCACAGAGCAGCAGCTAGGATTTTCCAGCAGTGTTTCAGAGAACAACTTTTGAGTTCTATGTTCTATGCCTTTAATGAGCAGTTCCAAACACCTGTGCAGCGTTATTGCTGAATACAATATTTCTATTACATCCAAATAAAATTCTGTAGTACTTGTTCTCCAATTTGTTGTGTCCTTAACTGTCGGTGGTAGATAGAGCATGTGGGACAAAGATGTAGAAATTTATATTGAACTTGGAAAACGTGTCACTTTTAAAAATCTTATTGATGCTCACTAATATTTTGCCTCCAAGATATTTATACAGTGCTAAATCATGTCCAAATAAAATCATGAATATAATTCTTAAATTTTAATGGACTATTATTATGTCAGATTTTTTGAAATAAAATGAAGTAACCATTATTTCTGGTTGAAAACCTTATTGTGATTTTATAAACATATTGCCAAGACACAATTTTCCATAAAATAAAAAGATGCTACCAATACTATCAAATCTTAATTATAAAAAGAATCTTTAGCTAAAAGAAATGGTGGGCAAAAAAAATCCTAAAACAGTACTAAGTTTAATGTACTAAATATATAAAGATATCAATGAGAATAACTAGGCAGAAATGGAACATAAGTGAGGAGGGATAGAACTCTCCTCTCCATAACAGTGCAATGCAAATTGAACATGTTTAGGGGCTACAAAATGGTAATTCCTAGGTTGCTGCAGAGGAAAATGAAATGGCATATCCTGGAGAAAGTTGGCACTTTCAACAGAGGTATATTACATGGCTATATTCATGATAGGTTTTTTTTCCAGCACGGCATTTTATGTTATTTAACATACTAAATTAATAAGTAAACTGAACAAATTAATTAAAATACTATCCATGATTATAGTAAAATATAATTTGCAATATATAATTGAAAACATATAGTTCTAGTCAGCATTCACATGTGTCACTTTAATTTTAGTTTTCTGCTTGTGGCTTTCCTGTGCATTTACTTGGCCGTATTTAGTCTGCATACTAAAGGTTAGTCTGCCCACTTGCATTATTCTTTGTGTTGTCAGCTTCTCCTTTCCTTGGTCAAGATTGTTTCAGATTTCGATAGATATCATTGCGACGGGCCGGCTTTTAGACCCAAGTGCTAAGTTTTAGTCCGCAGACTAAAAACTAATCCGCGGATTATTTATGCAAGCAATTCCCTCACTGAAAACTACATGAAAAACAGTAACAATTCTCTTCAAAACATAATAGTGAGGGCAGTTCACAGCTAACAGTGAACTTTACAAGATGTCCTTTGACACCTATGCACAATAGAATGCTGAAAACATCCCTTGTTTTGGTAGCCCCATTGTGCTTAAGTGTTGGCAAACTGTATTATTGACTGTTTGACCTGTAACTGTGGCAGTCCCTTGCTTTTAATGTTGTTTGTTTGTATGTGGTTAAGTAGTTCTTAGTGGGTGAATAAAGCATCAGGACAGATTGGGGTGAGAAGAGTTAAAGAATGCAGTTAAAGAGTGTCTTCCTGTCATCATCAGTTGCTTTTAAAAAAGAAAAACCTAAATCCCCTGTACTTATAAATGACTGAGGGCATAAGGGAGGAAACCACAATAAAGGGGAAAGTAAATTAGATCCTATCATCACTCCTGAAGTGTCATGTCCAGTTCCTGAAGCATCCTAATGAAATATCAGCTAAAAATCTAAATGCTAAAAAATCCATTGGCGGGGAAGTCAATCCAAGATGAAGAATAATCCGCGGTGGCCTGGTGTAGTTTATAGACATTTAAAATGGTCATCTTAGAAATGAGACACTTAATGATTCTCTCTCTTTGAAGTGTTATATGAGAACACTTTTCAGTTGTGATTTTAGGATAAACAGGAATAAATGAGTCTGTGCATGATTGCATGTCTCATGCTCCTTCCTGTGTTTATCTCTCTCCAAGATAGGGAGGAGATCTATAGCTTAGTTTTGAAAATTCAATATAATTTTACTTTTATACAGACATTTGATTTCATATTTTTGTTACTTTTTAGTAAAATCACTGGCATTGGAACATGCATTAAAATAAAATGTTTCTATATTATGCCTCAGCTTTGCAAAATTATTCTTATTAATTTTTTGAGTTTGGACTTGCTGCTGATGTTTAAAATTTCTAATTGTATTAAACATTTAATATTTCCCCATCACTTTGGATTTCTTATAATATTGGATATATTTTTCCTTGCTGGACTATTCTTTTGGATTGACTCCCCCTGTTTGGATTATTTCACTGCATTATCATCCTTAGGACTCGTCAGGAACAGGACATTTCACCTCAGGAGTACGGGTATGTATATAATTTTTTTTCCATATCACCAGGTTAATTGCTGGGGAAATAGAAAATTAGAACTGAAAAGTTTACACCAAGTTATTAGACTCCAAGGAGCAGTCAGCTAAAATTCTCTTCCTAGTGTAAAATTAGATGTTTGGGAATAGAAGTAACGTTTACATTTTTCAACATTTATGCAAACATCTCATGACTCATCTCAAGTTTCCAAAGAAAAATAACTCCCTGATAGTGCTTGAAATTATATTGGCTGCTTCAAATTTAATTATAGAGCATGAGGAGATATATGAGAATAATTTCTGCTAGTTTATTAGTGAATGCTATATTAATCGTTTCCCCAAAAATAAAGAAAAGCAAACTAAAAATTGTCATAGTTAGAGATGATAAGACTTACCGTATTTTTCGGAGTATAACACACACTTTTTTCCCTCCTAAAAGAGGCTGAAAATTTGGGTGCGTCTTATACTCCAAATGTAGCTTTTTTGAAGCTTTTTTTCAGCCCTAATGAGGCGCTAGTGAGTGAAGTGATTTCTGTGGTTTGCCTGCTTTTCTCATTGCTTCTTTCTCCAAAGATCAGTTGTGCTTTAGAAGCTGATTTTTATCTCCAAGCAGAGGATAAAAACCAGCAAACTAATGTGCTGAAGTTGACCAGATTAAGGACGCTAGCCAGATGAATAACTGGTAGGCAGTCGTCCACCCGTCCACCCCCATTTTCCTCCCCAAAAACTAAGCTGCGTCTTATACTCAGGTACATCGTATACTCCGCAAAATACGGTATATTCTAAAAGATCTGGCGGATACTAGATTAAGTATGTTTCTTTACAAATATCCCCTTCGTCTGTAATCAGTAGATTGATTTGCACTTGGAATTTCGTATTGGGGCAGAGATACTATGTGGGTAATGTGAACATTGTATAGATCACAAAAAGGTGTGAAAATATTATGCCAAAAGAGATATGGTATAAGGTAAGAAAAGGGAATATAGCTAAAACTAATTCTTCATAGTCTTCCATTCATTTCTGTCCTCATACAAAGCATCCTTGCTTCCATCACATCCATTGCCTTTTGTTTTGTATCACCTTTAGAGATTGAACAAAATCTAGTAATCATGTACTGAAGTGTCATTCAGAATAATTATCTGGCTAAGAGGCTTGTTTTCCCTTGAGGAAAAAAAATGTCGATCTTACTACACAAACTCCCAACAAGAATTTGAAACATACAGATTTCACTTTTTGATGAGATTTCAAAAAGCAACAATTGCATCCTTAATAGAAAATTCCCAAATCCATATACTCTTCTATTTTTCAAAGAGGGATCATACAATTCATCCAGGGCTTGTAGTGAAATAATACTTTAAATTTCCTTGTTCTGTAATATTTGTGTTTGCCCATAACAGTAAAGCAATGAAACTTTTTCAAGAACGAGTTGAAATAAGGAAATAGAGTCTAAAGCAGGAAGCTGAGTTTTTTTTTAAAAAAAATGACCAGGAGCTTTGATGGCACAGTGGTTAGAATGCAGTATTACAGGTTAATTCTAGCCACAGTCTCAAGTTCGATTGTGATGGGGTTTAAGATTGAGTCAGCTTTCCATCCTTCCGAAGTTGGTAAAACAAGGACCTAAATTATTGGGGGCAATATGCTGATATTGTGAACCACCCAGAGAATGCTGTAAAGCAGTATGGAGTGGTATATAAGTCTAAGTACTATTGCAACAACAACAATAAAAATAACAATAATGTGACATTAATGTCACATATCATTTTAATACATAACTCTCAAAATTACCTAAGAATCATAAAACTATGCACATCTAATGAATCAGTGAAAACACTTTAAAATAAAATTAGTTTCCAAATTGGATATCTAAAAGAAAAGTTTGGACCAATGCATTGATTTCTTTGCTCTTAAATTCTATCCCCACTGTTCATCTCATCATATATGTTATTACATGTGTAAGACTATTTTTCAATCTCTTATCCATTCACTTTCAAAATGTGTGCCCAAGCACAATTACTACTGTATTGTGTTTTCTATTCAGAAGCTGCTATTGCAATAGTTCCCCTCATATTATTTTCATCTGAAAATTATCAGGTCTATAAAGCAATTGCCGCTCTTGGAATGAAAGAATTAGGAGAACAGCTGAGAGTGCCTCATCACTCTCCTGGCTTAAGTTATAAGGTAAGGCAAGGCTAAGTGAGATGAAACAACATTCACAGGATTTCAAATCCTGCTTTTTCAAGTCCGTTTACAGAGGGAAAATTGCCTAGTGTACGGATTGGGAGTATCTTCCCTTTCACACGGTTTTCTGCTACAAATCAAAAACTGGATTTCAGTGCAATTAGAAGAAAGGAGAGGATGGGTGTTTAAGTATGTGAGTGAGTGAGAGGTGTTTCCTGTGATGAATTGGAGTAGGAAGAGTTGTACTCTCCTCTCATCATCCCATCACTCTGTTACATCAAAGTTGCCTTGTCAAAAGATGCACGCATGCTTCAGCATTAGTTTGGGATTTTTATATAGTGGTTAAAAATTGTTTAGCATTTTGGTTCTTTTGGTTTTCATTTACTCTAAATTCTATTCTGTTCTGTTTTAATCTGGTGTTTGGAACTCTCCCTCAAAAGTTTTGATTACTTTTAAAAACTCATCATTTTTATAGTAGTATATAAAATTAGGTTCAGTCTCTTTCTGTCTAAATTAGAAGCTAGAATAACTTTGAAGCACTTTCCATGTGGTTGAAGTTAATGCGTCTTTTAAAAATGTATTTATGCAGATCTGCATTTGATTTCATATGTGGTCTATATGCTATTGTGTTCATTTTGTGGAACTGTGAATTCAGTTTATCACACAATACACTAAGGATTTAACCATTGTTTATCCTCCTAAGACTTATAGGGCACATTCCACATAAGTGAAAAAACAGTTTAGAACTAGAACACAACCCATGGAGTCAACCCATTCTACTGATTAATTGTTTTCACTGTCAGGAAGTTTTAACATTTAAGGCAGTCCTGAATCTCCAAGAAAATATGCAGTGCAAAAGTGATGATTGTATGTTGAGAATATACAATATTTTAATTAATTCCTTGCCAAGTAATTTAAAAGAGCCACTAAAACTATTAACAAATTAGCGTAAACCAGTTTGATAAATCCAAATCTATGTTTTGGATTTAGTTCTAATTAAATGGGATTATATCAATCCTCAAAATATCCCATCACTTGCTTTTTCCTCTTTTCCAGCCCATCTGCATAACCTAGTGGTATCATTTATGTTTTTAAAGGTATTATTTCCTTTGTTCCTAAATTTCCTCAGATTGGCGCTGGATGTCCGTCATGTCCTCAGGGATTTTGTAAATTCAATTTTATTCAGTATAACTCCTTGCCAATAAACATTTTTGCCTTAGCCATTTGGTAAAAATCGGATGTTAGCTTTTTAAAAATAAAAACAAAATAATACCTACACCAGCTTAATTGTTCAGGCTCATAGTCTGTTAATAAGAGTAAAACAAAATGGTCAGCCTGCCCTCTTTTTTTCCCCATAGGTCTTCCGACCCCGCACTCCACCAGAAGCAATAGCTCTATGTAGCCGTCTGTTGGAATATACCCCAACTGCCCGCCTGACTCCACTGGAAGCATGTGCACATTCTTTCTTTGATGAATTACGGGACCCAAACATCAAATTGCCAAGTGGTCGAGAGAAACCTGCACTCTTTAACTTCACTACTCAAGGTAATTTTGAAACATTATGCCAGAATATGGCATCCTTTCAAGTGAAGTTAGGGTGAATAATGGATGAAGTGTTGGGCACTTCAAAAGAAAATACTCTTTCTATAGCATACACAAAATACTCTTTCTATAGCATAGACTAGAGCCGTGATGGCGAACCTACGGCACGCGTGCCACAGGTGGCACGCAGAGCCATATCGGTGGGCACGTGAGCTCAGCTCCAGCTTCTGGGCTCACCAGTCGGCAATCAGGCCATTTCCAGCCTTCGGAGGGCCTCTGGTGGGGTGGGGAAGGCTGTTTTCACCCTCCCCAGGCTCCTAGAAAGGCTCTAGAGCTTGGGGAGAGTGAAAAACAGGTCTACCGGGCTCACTGTGCCATCATGTGCCAAAAGCGGGGGGAGCACGGGGTGGGTGGGGCGCATAGAATTATGGATGAGGGCACACGCGCGCATGACTCCTCCCGCGCTCCCCCCTCTTTTGGCACGCAATGGTAAAAAGGTTAGCCATCACTGGACTAGAGGGTTGGAACAGAAGGAAACATTTGCAAATTTTGTGTCTGTGTTTTTGTGGGTGTAACCAGTTCATTCTTGATAGAGACAAATGATGTAAAAAGTAATCGAATCCATAATCTAAATGATCTCTACACAGTTGGCAAGTCATTTCCTAATTGATTATTAATAAATGAATTATTAATAAATGAATGTAGATGAGGTTATAGTCCATAGTGCAATAATTACATGAATAAGAACACTGAATAGTCAATTTTTTTAATGAAGATTATTTTTGAAATATAAAATAGGAAGCATATACACACAGTGGGATTAAATATATTTTCAAATAGTGCTAAATATTGTTAAAGAGCCGTGGTGGCTCAGTGCTTAGAATGCAGTATTGCAGGCTACTTCTGCTGACTGCCGGCTGCTGGCAATTTGGCAGTTCAAATCTCACCAAGCTCAAGATTGACTCAGCCTTCCATCCTTCTGAGATTGGTAAAATGAGGACATAGGCTGTTGGGGGCAATATGCTGACTCTGTAAACTGCTTAGAGAGGGCTATGAAACACTGTGAAGTGGTATGTAAGTCTAAATGCTATTGATACTGCTAAATAGAATCATTATTTGGTTTCATATTTTTTGGAATCACGTCTGTAGCTCAAACTTGCTGAAGAGACAAAGTAACCAACTAAATAGTTCCTTTGTTGCTGTCATAGGAAACGTTTTAAAAGCGGTGTCTTCTCAGTACTATAAGGGAAACTACCCCTTTTCAGATTATTTTTCCTACCCACTTTTAGTAGTAAAAATAATATTTTTCTAAAAGCAGTACTTTTTAATTAGAAATGTTTTGATATATTAATGTAGGAAAATCATTTAAAAAATCCTATATAGCTGGGAATAAGTTGTGTCTGAATAGGTATACATTTGATCCAGGAGTGGGTTTCAAAACCTGTCGCTACCGGTTCACTCATGGGCAATGCTTCTGTGCATGTGCAGAAGCGTCCAGGCAGGTGGGTGGAGCCTCCTGCTGCTGCCGCTACTGGTTCATCTGATCCGGAGCGAACTGGTAGAAACCTACCACTGATTTGATCTTAGCCAAACGGCCAAGAATCCTCTGAATAGGTATGTGTAGGACTTTACTATTATTAATGCAGTTCTGTTTGGAAGAATAGTTATTTGTACAAAAAGTGAAAGTAATTCTTCACGCCTGAGCATTTTTCATTATAGTCCCCCCAAAATATATATATTTTTTAGTAGATGCCCAGTGGCACTTGAACTGCACAGCTGCTTTTAAAGAATCTATCATGCTAAGTCAGATCATTGATTTGTCTGTGTCAGAATTATCCATGCAGCTTGTCAGTGGCTCTCCAGACAGATTTTACTCTAGTGGAATTCGCATTTAGCTTGGAATATAGTTTGGGCACTTGAAGTTTCTTAAGCACAACTCTGACTAATTTTATGTGTTCTGGCATTGTGTCAGTATAGATTAAAATGTCATCCAGGTAAACTAACACTTCCTTTTACAGGTGTTCATGCAGCACTTTGTTTATTAGCTACATAAACACAGCAGGGGCCCCTTGCAGTCCAAAAGGAAGGATCGGGAACTGGAAGCATCCTAAGGGGCAATTGAAATCTGTTTTCTATTTATCCCCTGTTTTAGCCTCTTGCTTATGATGGATTGTCTGTTTTAGTTTTTTGAAAAAAGCATTATGGCACATGATCTACAGTTTTGATAGAAAAAGGCAAAGTATTTTTTTAAGTGTTAGAAACAATATTGACATTCTTCCGTCCTTCCCATATGCCTCACAGCACTGTGCTTGGTAACACTGGTGGGATTTAACTTTATTCCTTTATTTTTCCAAGGCAGTAATGATTATCATAGAACTTTTCATAGAGCTTCTTTACATTGCTGCCTTCATCAGGAGGTCTGCTAAATTCAATAATTGAATTGTGCTTTGTTATAAATGATGTTTCTTCAACTTCCTTCTAGAATTGTCAAGCAATCCATCTCTGGCTTCAATCCTCATACCTGCTCATGCTCGAAATCAAGCCGCTGTTTCAACTCCTACCAATACTACAGCAGCCTCAGGTGAGGTCATATTTATATCTAGCATATTTTTTCTTGGTGTGCAGTTCTTCCACCCACAATCTTCAGTGACACAAATGCTGACCATCCCAGTGTTGTTACCACTATTAAATCTTGAATCAATACATTTTATAGATTTATCATAAATCTCTAATATAAAGGTTTAGAAAATTACATGCAGATTTAGTGTTGCTTGTCCAGCATCATAGATGAGGACTCAGCACCATTAGTTCCATTAAAACTAAGTGTGGTGTATCCAAAGATGAGTGGTCAGGCCAATTCGGGCATGGAATGTCCTGCCACATGTTGGGCAAACAGGTAGACACTGGAATTGTTGTCCTGATAGCGCTAGACTTGCACAGCTAGCAAGATGTTGGTAAACAAGCTTAATTACTAAGTCTGCAGCCAGTGCTGAAGCCATGCTGGGGTTCTTCAATCTAACTAGATTAATTCTTTTCATAGCCTTGCTTCCTTTTGGTCATCTTTTGAATCTGATGTGGACCTTCATTTTTGAGACAACTTGTGACCTGTCCAACAGTCAGCACCACACATGTCCTTAATTACTCTGACATCCTGCCTTTCTTTTCTCCTGACAATGACATAATCAATAAAATGCCAAACTTAGAGTGAAGGTGCATCTAGGAGGTCTTGTTATGGTAGGCAAACAGAAAGTTGTTGCTGTTTGCATTAAAGTTGCCAAACAAACTGAGAGTTGGGCATCTAATTCTTCATAGAACATTTGTCTCTTGGGGTTAGTCATTGTGGGAGACATAGGCACTGATCAGAATAGCTATAGCGGTAACTGCAGTGTTTCCAAACAAAATGACTTCTATCGACCACTTCCAGCCCAACTCCAGCATCACAACACTCATCATTGCCATGACTGCAAGAAAAAGTGTACCTTCAATTCCAGCCAGCTGACCTTTGTTGAGAAGAAGAGTCTTACTCAGGGCTGCACTGTATCTTGCAAGCTCTCTGGCAACTAAAGCTGTTCCTAGTGTTGTCCAAAAGCATGAACATATTCAAGTGACAATGGTGAGAGGTATCTTATGTTTGTTCAACCACCAAGATGGGATTCCCACTAGTTGTGGTGAACTGACCAGTGTATAGTGAAGCAGGGAAAGTTTGGGGCACCTATTCTAGTTCCATCTTCATACTGTGAAGGTGAGCAGTGTATTCCTAAAAAAGACTGCTAACTCACCTAGGCAGATACTGGGTTTCAATGCTGCTTTGGTCAATGAAAAGTGACTATTAGACCCGAATTGCTTGTGTGCAGGTCCCTGACAACAGCTTCCAGTGTATTCGTGTTTAGTGCTTTGTCACTCACTCATCGCTTCAGAACTTCTTTATTTTTACTCTTTTGAAGAGCAGTCATGATGATGATGATATTGAGACTGGTGCGTAATTCTGATTTAAGTGAAGGAGAAGTGCGCAGTGTCAGCCTCACTCTCTCTTCCCAGTTCCCATCTGAGTCGAGACAATCAGACATAGGACTAAGCACAATGGATGACCAGAACATCATCTGTGCCTTGTTGTGCTTTTCATAAGATACAAGAAAATTTTATCTAAATCAAGTGGCAGCAACCACAACCTTTACATCCTCTCTCTCCCTCTCTCTCTCTTCCCCCTTCCTCTCTCGTGATTCGTTTAGTGATCATTTTGTCCAAACCAATTGTGGTTCTTAAACAAAGGACTTCCTAGTGCATCTTCCACCCTAAAATGACAAATTTTGTGTTCTGCTTTGAGATCTGCTACCACTGAACTGAAGCAGAGTTTGTGGGATCTAGATATCCAGAATGACAGAGCCAAAGTCTCCCATCCTTTTATAGTATGATTGTTCCTTCTCCCTGGACTGTCCCTAGATATTTATTTAATATTTTATACCCTCCACATAAGAGACTATTTACTTTCATTCATAACCTATTAGAACAACAACAATATATAAACCTCCCATATAAAAGCAAAACATGATATTCAGACTTGACAAAGATAGACTCTATCTCACAAGTGCTTTTAAAGTGTTCATTGTACACCCAGTGGTGATCAAGTTTAATATTTCCAGTTGTTAACAATTCTTAGTTGCCATTGTTACCGAGATGTCATTACCCTTCTCCTGGGTGATCACTGTTCAGAAACCTCTATAAAGATGGCAAAACTCTTTATCAATAGCTATAGTTGTTAGACGCTATCTGGTTCTTTCGTCATGTTATTAATTGATAGCTGATCTTCTAGAATGTTCTCATAATTTTATATTTTCCTTTTAAGGTTATTATATTGTATGTTCTTTTTTTGTGTGATTGGTTTTGGGACCATAAGTGAATTATAAAATAGTTATGAAAAAGTGAAAATGAGGCAACAGTAAGCAATTGTAAACACACTTCTAGTAGGTACTATTTTGTTTCAAAAACAACGTTACAATGCTATAAAATGTTCTTTTAAGTGCTAATCACAAAAAGCTCTCTAAATATTTATTCAGATTTAACAAAATGTTATCCTTCCTGGGTGTAGTTTTTCTGTGTTAGGGCATAGTGCAAAAGAACTTTAACTGTACATTTTAGAAACAGAGATAAGGCAGCCTAAGCAAAGGGAACAGAGATAAAATAAACTTTTCCAATATATTTCTTGTATAAAAGCTTTTATTAAATTAGTTGGCTAGTTTTGCTCAGCATAATTTAGGATCCCCAAAAGGCCCATCCCTTCTTTAATTCTATTGTACTTCTAGCAACAACAGCCATGGAGCCTTTTCTGACTTCAATATTCAACTCTTTTGAGACTTTTGTAACAGCAGCAACAATTCTGTTGGAAATTTTACTGACTGAAGCAATATAAACGTAAACTATAATAACATTTGGCACAATAATAAAAGAAGCTATGCAGTAACCTGGATATAAAATATTTCAAGAAGTGCTTGAGTGTACAAGACCAATGTAAGATTTTGTTCTTCTCATATACTTAGCAATGAGATAGAGATGTGACAATTAAAAGGATAATTGAAAGAAGAAATCAGGTCATTTACTTAACTGCATTACTATAGTAGGCTCAACTGAAATAGTTGCCTTCCTACAAACATGTTTCATCCTTAAGATGGTGATAGTATAAAAGATTTTAGCACACCTTCAAATTATGTGCCGAGTTGTAAAAGAGATGACATACCCTCTGAATCAGTAATTTCTGCTTCTCAAAAAGAGAATCTGCTTTTTCTGCTGCTAAAGCACCTTTAGAAGAAAGTCATTTTGCAGATAACAGCCATTTTCCCCTCCTAAATTAAAATAATTATTTTATGAAATTACTTTTCAGAAACAGTTAAGTCCTTTTTTCTTTTTTCTGGAATCAATGATTTATTGACTGATGCATGATATCAAATCAATGTCAACTCATGGTGATCACATAGACAGACCTTCTCCAGAAATTTCCAAAAGATCTCCAAACTCAGAAGGAAGTTTCAACCTCAAATTGGTATTTTAAATACCTTCAAGATGGAAGGAGTGTACTGAAATTCTGTGCATACGTACACACACATGCACACGCATGTGCACACATACACATACACACACCATAGAAAGGGAACGTCTGTTCATTGCACAATTTCACATGCATAACCCTACATGAGAAGAAGCAAGAAGTTCATGCTGATTTTGAGAGGCCTGAAAAGGCCACTGGGAGACTGAAAGGCCAGGCTGGGGCAGAATATTCTGGAGATCTTTTGGAAAATTCATTATTTATCCAAGTCTGTCTCCATCTTACAGTGCCTTTAGAAATGTCATTATAATATTGCTTGTCACTTACAACCTCTTTTGAAACTCTTTTTTAAGTTTCTTCTGGAAACCATCCTTTTTATGTTTTGCTTTTTGTCTGTTTCTAGCAATATCCATTGTTTCTTTTTAGTAGATTAGTGGATCGAAGAAATGCTGTGGACATAATTTAGTTAAACTTCAGTAAGGCATTTGACAAAGTAGACCACAACCTACTTCTTGATAAGATAGAAAAATGTGGAATAGATAGCATCACCATTAGATGGATTTACAAGTGACTGACCAGTTGCACTGAATGTGAGATCTTCAATGGAACTACATGTACATCAGTGGTTCCCAATGTGGGTCCCATGCCCCACAAGGGGGCAATTTGATTTTTAACAGGGGCAATTTGAACCTTGTTTAAACCAAGTTAATGGCCTTTTAGGCTTCCTTCGTGTGAGTAGAGTTCACTTTTTGAGTAAAGTAAGAATTATATGTTAAGGTGGGGGAGGGGGGCATCAGGATTTTAGATGGGGCATGGCCCAAAAAAGGTTGGGAACCACTGATCTATATGGAAGGAAGCATGCATTGGGGTACCTCAAGTCTCTGTCTTAGGCCAGTGCTCTTCAACATCTTCATAAACGATCTAGATGAGGGGATAGAAGAGGAGCTCATCAAATTTGCAGCCACCTAGCCAGGGAGAATTGCCAACACTTTAGAATATTCAAGATTCGGAAGCATCTTGACAACTTGAGCATTGGGGCCATATCCAACAACTTTCAGTTCAATGGTGAAAAAAGTAAGATCCTACACCTAGACAGAAAAAATCAAATGCATACTCAGGTATAGAATAAGGTCTCCTGCTTGGGCGGGGGGTTGGACTAGATGACCTACAAGGTCCCTTCCAACTCTGTTAATCTAAATCTAAATCTAAATGGAGCACAAGAAAGTAAAATTGAGTTTAATTGGTACAAGGAGTTGGAAGAGAGCTCAGTTACAATACCAAAATACGATCAAGAACACAACATGAACAAATCACAAACTGTTCATAACAAGTTCCAAGTAAAGTGGAAGAACAAAGCCAACCAGTTTCCATGATTATAATCTTGAGTATATGATCCAGTATTTTTTAAAAAACATCAGGAATCACTCATGTCCTGAACCTCATTGATTGGGAACCAGAAGAAATGCAGAATGATAGTAAAGCAGTTGTTATGGATAAATTTGAGAAAGAGTAGAGAAAACTGAGAAACAAAAAACAAAATCAGATAATATAACATAGAATAACATGGCTGGAATGAACCTTGGAGGTCTTCTAGTCTAACCCCTACTTGAAGAGACCCTCTACAATCCAGACAAGTAATTATCAAATCTCTTCTTGAAAACCTTGATGGAGCGCCCACACGTTCTGAAGACAGGCTGTTCCACTGATTAATTGATCTCACTGTCAGGAAATTTCCCCTTAGTTCTTGGTTAGATCTTTCTTTAATGATCTTCCACCCATTACTTCTTGTCCTGCCCTCAGGTGCAGAACAGGTTGTGCCCCTCTTCTCTGTGACAGCCCCTCAAGTACTGGAAGACAGCTATCATGTCACCCCTAATCCTTCTCTTTGATAGACTAAACATACCTAGTTCCCTTAACTATTTATCATGTGGTTTAGCCTCCAGACCCTTTATCAGCTTTGTTGTTCTTCTCTGCACTCTTTTTAGGATCTCAGCATCTTTTTTGTATTATAGCAACCGGAACTGGATACAATATTCTGAGTGTGACCTCACTAGTGAAGTATAGATTGATCTTAATATTATCCCTCTGTTGATGCAGCCTAGGACAGCATTGGCTTTTGGGACAACTGCAACACATTGCTGGCTCATACTTAGGTGGTCCACTAGGACTTAATCCCTCTCACAGTTACTACCATTGAGCCATGTACTATCTATTCCAGTCTTGGCAATCCTTTTCGGCACTAAGTACTGAAACGGGAGCATGCGCACGCACATGCGTGTCCCAGAAACCGGAAGAGCAGCCACCCGGTGCCCATGTGCACGCCAGGCAGCTGCTCTTCCGGTTTCTGACGCATGCATGCACACCAGCCACCTGGTCTTCCGGTTTCTGGCGTGCATGTCACACAAAGACAAAATGACCGATGTGCATACGTGTGCTGGAAACTAAAGGTTCATTTTCCCAGTGTGCGCATGTGTACTGGGCAGCTGCTCTTCCAGTTTCTCCATGTCCAGCTCCCGCGCACATGAAGGCCAACTGGCCGGCGTGTCGGAACCCAGAAGAGCAACAGGCGAATGCTCATGTGCCCGGGGATGGCTCTGCATGCCACTGCCTCTGCATGCATGCCATAGGTTTGCCATCACGGTTCTAGGGTGTTTGCTATTCCTGCCAGCTTAGTACCATCTGCAAGTTTGCCAAGTTCCCCTTCTATTCCCTCATCTAAGTCGTTTATGAATATATTGAAAAGTACTTGGCCCTAAGACGGAACCTTGTGGTGTACCCCATTGCTTACTTCCCTCCATGTAGACGTAGACCTATTAAGGACTATTCGTTGAGTACGGTTTGTCACCCAGTTATGAATCCATCTGGTAGTGATGCTATCTATTTCACTTTTTTATAGTTTATCAAGAAGTAGGTTGTGATCTACTTTGTTGAATGCCTTGTTGAAATCTAAGTATATTATGTCACAGTATTTTGCTGGTCTACTAATTTAGTCATCATGTTGAAGAACAAAATAAGATGGGTTTGGCATGATCTGTTTTTAACAAACCCATGCAGACTACTAGTTATTACTTCTAGATGTTGGCAGATTTGTTTTTTGTTTTTTTTTTTATCTTTTCCAGTATCTTCCCATGTTAGGCTGATTGGTCTGTAGTTTCCTGGGTCTGTTTTTTTTCCTTTTTTAAAGGTGGGAATCACATCAGCTCTTTTCCAGTCCTCTGGTAGTTCCCTGGTGCTCCAGGATTATGGAAAGATATGGTACAATGGTTCTGAGACAACATCTGCTAATTCCTTTAGAACTCTGGGATATAATCCATCAAGTCCCAGTGATTTGTATTTATCAAGATCAGACAGGTGTTCTCTTACTATTTTTTTGTTGTTGCTTATTTTAACTTTTATTTCTAGTCCGTCTTTTACAGTTATGTTTTTGGTACGTTGGGCTATAGTTTCTTTTTGCGTAAATGAGTTTGTGATGCAAAGAATGAGTTAAGCAACTCTTCTTTTTCACTTTTGCCTGTTACTTCCTTGCCGTCTTCTCTCTTTAGTGGACCAACTGTTTCCTTGATTTTTTTTCTTGTTATTTATATGTTGGAAAAAACTTTTTTTATTATCTTGGACTATTATCACAAGTCTTTCTTTATTCTGAGGCTTTGCTTTCCTGACTTCATCTTTGCAGAATTTGGTTATCTGCTGATATTCTGCCTTAGTTATGTGTCCCTCCTTCCATTTTTTGTACTTGTCTTTTTTGTCCTTTAGTTTATCAGAGATATCTTTGTGCAGCCATGCTGGTTTCTACTTGGATTTCTTGTTCTTCTTTCTCAATTTTATTGTGCTGGTCTGGGCTTTTATGATCATACTTTTCAGAGTTTCCCAAGTTTCTTGAGGTATTTTCCCCTTTAGGATTTTCATCCAAGGACCTAATTGGATTTGGAGGTGTCCATTAATATATAGTAGATTGTTCGAAGAATGTGTTAGCAATAAAGAAGCAATTGGATTGGCAGAAACTGATAAGTCCTTTTCATGCTTCATTTCTGTTTCCTAGGCCATACGGCTTAACTCCTCCTTCAAACTTCAGCATTTATAGTGGAATCTCCAGCTAGTTTAGGGAGAGGTGGGAAGAGTGGGCTGAGCTTAGAGTCCTTGCATAGAAGGACTGTGCTGCATAGCAGCAGCAGGTATTATCTCTCCTAAATCCCTGAAACCTTATCTGATCGTTTCCAAGAGAATGCAGTCAGTCTGGCAATATTCTCATAAACAGACAGGCAACAAATAAAGAAGTAACTTTGATCAGCTCACAGTGTCTTGGTTCCTTGTGCCTGAGAGCATTCTAGTCACAAACCACAGGCAAGTTATCTTGCTTGCAGGTTCTGTTGATTTCAAATTGAACTTGAACATTAAACTCATTATCCCCTTCTTCCTCAATGATTAGATCAAAAATGTGGATAACCATTATATTGAAGGATTGTCCACTAAATTGATACTATTTGCTCAATTTATTCACTGATGCATAAGGTGTTCTTGCGTAGTCAATTTTATCATTCACCATGAATTGAGCTTTTCCATGTTCCTGCTTCTTATGGGATCTGAGTGCTTCAGCACTGACTTTGCTGCAAAAAAGCACTTAAGCTTTTAGAATGCAGCCTGGCATTCCATAGTCTGTTTAAGCAACTGTCTGGGTTTGGGTTTCTCCTACTCTTTTGTCTTTAACAGGTTGGTGATGGGGAGGGCTATCTGGGCAAACAAGAGGATGAACTGGTGATACAAGTTGGCAAATCTGAGGAGGTTTTGTAGTTGCTTCCAGGTGTGGGGAAGAGTCCACTCTAGCACTGCTTGCACCTTTTTGGGGTCCATTTCTATCACCTTGTGGGAGATACGGTAGAAAGTCAACTTTACTCTGGTGGAATTCGCATTTGGATAGCTTGGATAGCTTGGCCGCTTGAAGCTTCTTGAGCGCAGCTCTGACTAGTTTTAAGTGTTCTGACATTGTATCAGTATAGATTAAAATGTCACCAGGTAAACTAACACTTCCTTTTACAGGTGTTCATGCAGCACTTCGTTTATTAGTTGCATAAACACAGCAGGGGGCCCTGGCAGTCCAAAAGGGAGGAACTGGAACTGGAAGCATCCTAAGGGGCAATTGAAATCTGTTTTCCACTCATCCCCTGCTTTGATCCTCACTTGGTAGTACGCCTCCCGCAAATCCAACATGGTGAAGATCTTTCCCTTCACCATTCCTTTCATGAGGGGGAGTGGGTAAACGTTTTCCACACACACTACATTGAGTCCATGATAGTCCACACATAGATGAAGGGACCCATCCTTCTTTTTCCTAAAAAGTACTGGGGCAGCCACCCTCGGTCTGGCGGGTTGGGTGAATCCACACTTTTTGTCTATAAAAGTCTGCGATTCCCTAGGGGTCATGGAATACAGTTTAGGTTTGGTTAGTTTGGCCCTCAGTGGGATTACTATGGAACAGTTAGTTGGCTGCTGGGATGGGAGCACGTCTGACCCCTTCTCACTGAATGCGTCCAGTAAGTCTCAGTACTCTTTGGGGATCTGAAGGTCACCCTGGGGCTGATCTTTGGCAGCTACTCCCACCTCCCTTTTCAGTTTCACCTACTGCAGCTTCGGGGTAGGTTTTTGATAGCCCTTTTCCCCTTTCCCTTCACAGCTGGCTTGCTGGATCTTTAGCAGCCACCTCTTCCAGTTTACATAGGGGTTCCATTTCTGGAGTGAAGCCAGTCCATTCCATTCCAGGAGCTACAATGAAACTCAAGGTCTCTGTGTGTGCATCTATCCTCATCTCTATTGGTTCAGTAACAAATGTAACTGGGATGTTCCGCCACTGAGCCATCCATCTGGCAAAAAGCTATGGGCACTTTAAGCTGTTTGAGTCTCACACCGAGTTTCTTGACAAGGACAGGTTTGAACTGGTACACCCCGAGTCCAGGAGAACTACAAGGGTCCCTTTTTGCTCCAAAGATTAAACCACAAGTTCTATGGGGATGGTCACTGGGTTGACTGGGTGACTTACCAAAGGATCATCTTGTAGTCCGACTCGCTATCCACTGGGCTGCTGACCGGGTCAGTCGGAGTACTCCTGCCTTCATTGGGGGATGGGGTGAACTCTATGACTTCTACTCCCTTCACGACGGTTTCAAGAGCTTGCTGATGTGGTTTTGCTGGTTTTGGGGCAGGACCCTAGTTGTGCAGCTCAGCAGTCGACAGGTCAGTGCTCCTCTGTCCCACACCTGAAGCACCCAGTGAATTGGTGCCCCGCCTTCACACACCTGAAGTAGCTGGACAACCCTCCTTCCCACACCTGAAGCAGCCAGTGAAGCCAGTGGCATGGGCACTAGTTTTGGGGCCTCTTTCTTTTCAGGAGGGGATCTTCGCCATCCAGAGCTCGGCCAGTATTTGGATTGAGCCAGGTTGATTTCCACTTCCTCTGCTAGCACATACTAGCCATTGGGGGTGGTGGGTGGTGGGCATGCTCTAGAAATGCAGATGTTGTAGACCTCATCACTTACCCTGTCTCGGAAACATCCAATCAAGATGTCTTCTAGCCAGTTGGCAGGCCACGTCACGAAACTCCTGGATGTACTCAGCCACCCTGCTGTGCCCTTAACTGATGACATTTATGTGATCTCTGGCTTTGCGATTGGCTAGAGCAGAGGTCTTCAAACTTGGCAGCTTTAAGACTTGTGGACTTCAACTCCCAGAATTCTCCAGCCAGCTGACCTCTGGGCTAGAGGGTGTTCAAAGCACTTCTGAAATGCAGCCATGAAGTGGTCAAAGTTTCTCAGCTCTGGAGCATCATTGTTGTGGAGGGTGCCATCCATTCAGCTGTAACCCCTCTAACGCCATGGTCATGCATTGGACCTTAATCCCTTCAGTGGCTATTTCTAGACCATACTCTTGCATGTATGTCCAAACTTGTGCCAGGAAGAACTCTAATTGCTTGGGGTCTCTGTTGAACTTTACTCCCAGGGCTGGTGTCTTGTGTCCTCTCCAGCTTGATGGTTGCAGTTGCTGAGGGTCTTGCTGTCACCGCCATTGCAGCAGCAGAGGTAGTTGACCCTTGCTTGCCGGGGCTGGAGTCGGCTGATCAGCAGGATGTTGATTTTAAATCGATTTTAAAATTGGGTTGTTTTAATTTACGGCCAAATATGTAATTATTTTAATACTGTTTTTAAATTTTGTATGCTCTGTTTTTTACCTTGGCTGTGCACCGCCCTGAGTCCTATTTGGAGAAGGGCGGTATAGAAATTAAAACAAACAAATAAATAAATAAATAAATAAATGTGCCCCCAGGGCTAGGGCTTCTCGAGCTTTGAGTACCAAATGATCCCCACAGGAATTTATGGCTGGCTCCAGCATCCAGTCCTCTCACTCCAGTTCGCCTGCACTTGATTCTTTTTTTTTTTATTGAAAAAGTTTTTCAAATACAATTTTTTCCCCCTTTTTTCTCCCCCCCTCCTCGCTAACCCCCCCTCACCATCCCTCCCCCTGTGACTTCTTCAAAGTAAAATCCAAATTCAAACTTGATTCCTCATCTGGTTCCTCCAGCTCCACTTGGGTCTCTTGCCGTTGGTTGCCATGGCCCACATGGATGAATGTCATTCCTATGGGTTTCTCTTCTCATTCTTCCTTTTTCTTGACCCCAAGGGACCATCAGGGCCTTGGTTTTCATAGTAAAATACAGGAGTGACTTTCTTCCATGCAATATGAAGGATGCCTTTGCTATTGATACTCAAGTGATATCCCTGTACAGCATTTTTCTGTATTCCTAAAGGAGCCTTTTTGTTTTAACTGAGCAACTGGAAATGGACACACATACACTGCCCTACCACTGTGCGGAGGCATAGTAGTACTTGGGATATATAAATAATGGATTTCATAATTGGCTCCTGAAAACCCACTAAAATGAGCAAACATTTATTCTGCCAGTTTTTAATGATTAGTCAAACCTATTTAAGAAAAGAAAATCATTTGTGAGACTTGGAATGGGAGGAAAAAGAATAGAAGATCCTACATAGTCATAGTGTTTTAACAGAATATAAAGGCAATTCATCCTGAATGAATTAGCCTAAAAGGCAAAAGACTTGTCTGGGAGAAGGCATCATGCTACTGAGAAAACTGTATGAACATGTTCATGAAGGCACCAGGAGTTGAGTTTCACTCAAGGGAACCTCTTCCAATGTCATTCTGATGAACAAACAGGAAACCCAACCAGATGAAGTAATTCTACTTTATTTAAGGAACCATGGAGAGTCTCTTCTCAGCCAATTGCCCAATCCCACTGCAGGCTAAATTACCTTTTATCTGACCATTCCTTTGTCCATGTCTCATTGCCCTGTGTACCAAGGTTATTCCCACATACCATTATACACACGAGTCAAATAATTTGCAAATCTCTGGAAGTGTTTTTTTTTTTTTTTTTGCCACCACTAATAACTATTGATATACACCAGGGGTGTCAAACTCGATTTCATTCTGGGCTGCATCAGGGTTGTGTTTGACCTCGGAGGGCTGGGGTGGTGGTGGTAATGTGGCCCGGGGTGGGTGTGGGCGTTTAACACAGGCTCAAGATACATTTTTCCCTTTCTTTCTTTCCACAGTTCTAACCATTTCCTATCTCTTGTATAAGATATTACTGGCAAACATTTATTATTCTTCATACTCCACTAAACTTTTTATTTCTAAATTTATACCCCATTGTTAAAGAGTAAATTGCTTTTCCAGGCAGAAAAGCTATTTATACTATTGTATTTTTATTATTCAACTAGCATAAGTAACATGATAATACAAGATCTAACAGCAGAGATAAATTTCCAGGATAGTAAATAGAAATGGCTGTCAATTATAGATTGTTGATTGTAGATTAAATGGACCTACAGTATGTAAAATCTGGCATTAAACAGTAGTATTAACATAGGATGTTGCTTGTTTTCTATCCAGATCAGGCACTTACTTGAGACCATATAATTGTAATCCAGTCCTCCTGCAGCACTCTGTTGGCTGAAAATGGGCCCCGCTGAGGCCTCGCGAGGCCCCCATGCAGCCCGTTTTCGGCCGGCAGAGTGCTGCAGGAGGTTGTGGAGGCCAAAAATGGGCCATTGGCTGGTTGTTTGATATTTCCAGGTCGGTCCCACTGGCCAGATTTAAGCACCCCATGGGCCGGAGGTGACCTGCGGGCCTTGAGTTTGACACCTGTGATATACACTTAATGTGTTCTCTTCTAGAGCTGTTTTATCTGTGGCTATCAACCATGACAAGTCCAGTAAACCATGTTTCACAAAAAAAGTAATCCTAAGTATTTCATATACTTGCCTACTGTGCCATTTAGGACTGTGAAGTCCAAAAGCAACTCTAAACTGAGCCCAGAAACAACAGGATAATGAAGCTGTTGATTCAACCAGTATTAAAACTCATCAAGGAGAAAATGGATAAGCACTTTACCCTCTGTATCTCTCTCCAGCAGAGGTAATAAATACATCAAAGTGACTCAAGTGGTTTCACTACTATAGTCAAACCAAAAGCCCAATGAAAATCAGCATAATTTACCTGTATCTTGAGTTTCTTGATTATCTTTCTCAGTTTTTCCACAGATGGCAAGCAGATTAGCAGCTAGGCAGACAGTTAAAACCCACTTTATTCTCTTATTCACTATCTACTTTGGACAATTAATTATTTTCTCAGCCTTTGTGTACATGGGGCAAAGTTGGTGAATATTTCTCTGTTACTTTATTTGGTTAATATGTGGCATCTGTTTGATTAATATTTTTGGTTTACCTTCTTAGGGTGTCTCAAACAGATTTTCCTTTTTCAGTCCTTCATTAAAAAATCATTCTGTGAGCCTGCTGAAAAATTACCTTGTCATAGAGAAATGAGACCATGCCTTTTCTCTCTTGCTGAATAGTTTTCCTTGTGTAATAGTTGTCTGTAATACCAATTCAAAAAAAGTTGAAAAAAACTTAACATTTAGCAAAGGTAGGAAGTATGGCAAATTTTTAATATCTAACATTTCTCCTCTACATCTGACAATATTAGCTTCATTTGTAGAATTAAATTGTGTTCATCCTCTCACTAGGCAGATTACAGACCAAATCTTTAAAAACTCATGGTCTATTGTGTGAAGTAATTAAACATAGTACTGTACATATGAAGTTCTGTCTGTCTGTCTGTCTGTCTTGTCTGTCTATCCATCCATCCATCCATCCATCAACAGCAGATGAAAAATATTCTGAAATATAACCTCTGGTGGCAAAGATGCCATTCTCTCTGGAATACACCATTTCTAGATGACAAATTGGGGTCTTTCCTTAGTTCCTTTATCCTTCCTGGGACAAAAGGCAGAATAGTAACTTGTCCATAAAATTTCATATTATTGACATGTAACCATCTCTTTCATATTTTTTTCTGATATTTGCAGATGCCAGTGCAGGTGATCGAGTTCAGACCAATAATGTAGCTTCAACATCAGCTTCCAACTCCACCTGAACTGATCTCAAGCAGCAGCTTGTACAGGAACAATCACCAGTAATTTTGAGTCTTACTCAGCAATACTGGTTATATTTGGAAAGAAAATGTAAAAAGAAGGGGAAAAACTGTTCATTATATAGTGTTGGATTTTTAAAAATTGTTGTTCTTATTTAACCTTGTAAAAAACCAGTTTCATTGTATGCTCACTCTGCAGGCTCTTTGGGGCAGGGGAATAAGTGGGGTGAGAAAAGAGAAATGGATTATTAGAACACCAATTTCTCTTCCCATGACAATCTTCTAATTTCAGATAATTGCTGTTGTGTACTTTAGAATCAGGAATCTTATCTGACACCCTCCAACAATCACCGCCATCACCAGAAAAAAGGAAAAAGAAACCCCTCATTCTGCTGAAGCCTTGTATTTTTAAGTGATGTTTCAATTTTTGGTGTAGTGCACAACTTGAATTTGGTTAGGAGTTTAACAAGTTGCTCATCTTGAGTATTATTTGCTGGAATTAAATGTCTTCGTGTTAGGTGAGGAAGAAGAACAAGATGAAGTGCTACAATATGCTGAGTTGCCAAAGGGAACTATGAAGGAGGAGGGAAGTTACAGTGTGGGGAAAAAAGCTTGAAATAATAAGGAACAAATCACCTTAAATTTCATTTGCCTCTGAAGAATTCTGCAGACATACACTATTGGCTTGAATGTACCTATCCCAATGTTTTAGGAGTTGGATATTTAAAAAATCTGGAAAGCATAGAAGAAAGCATGACTAATCATATCCACACCTCAGTAGATGGGAATAGATGTGCATATCCCTCCATGTGCAAAAAATAGAAAAATCCTCCTGCATTCTGTTCATTCATTTTGATTCTAATTTCTTTCTTGAAGAAGAACACTAGGGAGAAGATGCAAGGTTATGTGAATGGATATACTATTTTCATAGCATACAGTGTTTTTAAGTTGTTAGATTTATTTAACAAGTAGATTTAAATCCTGGTTTATATTTAAATTCACCTTTTTCAGCCTCTTCTTTTCTAACCTTTGTTTACTGGTTTTCAGAAGTTGTTTTTGTCACAATGAAGAATATTAAATCTCTAGACAAACAGATTACTTGCTCCAGGTGTCAAGTAAGTGTGTGTGTGTGTGTGTGTGTATTGTGTTATATACATGTACACACAAGCATTCATGCATATACATAGCGCTACCTTTTATTTTTTACATCCAGAAGCAGAAATGCCTGTTTTCTATGTCTTTGTTCTGGACAATTAAATTGTGGCCAAAGGTCTCTGTGACATGAAAGCAATATGCCTTGAAACAGTTTGAGGAAGAATGTCATTACTAATGCATGAATGTCATTGCTAATGCATGGATTCTTGTGACTAGCTTCCTCTTTGATTTGATAGCTGTACTTATTTAGCTTTACATCAGATTCACGTTACCTTGCAATATCTTTTGAAATTAGAATTGGACCAAGGAGAGCAAGTAGTTTATATTCATTTGTTAGGTGTGAAGTCATTGAGAGAAGAGAAGTAGGGTCTCAAATGGAGAATGGGGCATGCTCAGAAAAGAGTGGTGGCTTCTCTAAAAAAAATCAGATGACTTTAAAGACTACACAAATCATAACTTAAACTATTTTTAAGAGCCACAAGTCAGGAAGCTATCTTTCGAAAACTAAAGCTGACTAGAAAAGAATCCATAATGGATGGGAGGCCTGGAAGACTTTCTTGCTGAAATGGCTTGAGCCCACCGGCATCTTCCATGTTGAATGTGCGGACATCATAGTCAAAGCTTAGTTTTGTGGTCTGAATTCAGAAAGAGGAGATCTTAGGAGGTTTTGTATTATTTTCATTGGTTTAAATAATAGGAGAGAATAATTAAAAGCTTTAACACTTTTTTTTAGTGTGTGTGTGTGTGTGTGTGTGTGTGTGTGTGTGTGTGTGTAAAAACTAGGATCCTGATTTTTTTTCCCTAAGGATCATGGCAGAACTGCAAGCAAAATTTTATATAAATCTAGATCCAGGTGTTTCAGTATCATTTTTTGTAAATAAACTGACAAAAGCTCCTCACCAAATTCAAGTTTGTACATTAATTCTTAAACTTTTAAGTTTTATTGCTTTATATGTAAATACGTGGACACAGGAACTGTTATTAATGAACAAATGTTACCATTCAGGGCAGTTAATTTGTTTTAATAATCAGACAAAATGTAGACAAGCTTTTTAAAGCCATATAATTCTAACTATGTACAGTAGATAACTGGCCTGTATTATTGTAACAATAACTCTAGCAATGTATAGTGTATCTATATAGTTTGGAGTGCCTTTGCTTCCATGATTTTTTTTCTTCCTTTTTGTAACAGATGCCTCATATGTGCAGATACGCTTTCCTTTTTTCAGCCATTTCATGGTCAGTAGCAGCATTAAAAGAAAATGCATCCAAACATCATGGCTGTGCTCGTCCTGCTGAATCAATAGCAACGAGTTATGGCTCAGCAGCATCAGAATAGCCACCATTTTCCCAGCATTTTTGCTCACTTATTTAAACATATCCCCACGGTAACCGGTTTCATTATATCGATAACACCTTGGTATCTAAAATGACAGGTTTATCTTTTACAGATTCTTGCCCAATATGTTCTTCAGTAGGTCTTGTTGGATCACTGCTGCTTAGAGTTTTTACTTGGCCATGTTGTTCATTCAGAGACAGAATTGGAGATTGTAAAATAAGTAAGCAACTGTAACTGGGGAGGGAAGAACTCGGAATCACATATATACATCTGTATATTTTAGATCTAAAAATCTTGCAAGCCTTTTTTGACAGAAAATTGTGGTATTAAGTGTCTATTAACGTAGATTAACACCTCCGTTCTCATTTACTTGCCAATTTTTTTATCAACGTTATTTTTTTGTGCTCAGCACAAGGGCCTTGATTTTAAAACTCTGCTCATATATATTCAACTTGTTAATATTCTACATGAGGTTTTTTTTAATGGCAAAATGCTGAACTTTTTATCAAACCAAAGGTTGCTTTTTTAAAAGCTTTTTGTAACCATCTTCTGTTCATTCCAGTTAGACAGAGGATGCCATTTTTCTGGTGACATAAAGGTCAGTGAAAGTATTTTGTTTCTGACAGTCCACTCGGAATTTAAATTTTATTTGTTTTAAATGAAGTACCGTATAGTCTCTCAATCTATCCTTAGTCTATGTTCAGTTGTGCATAATCCTAAAATGGCATTAATGACTGTGTGTCTTTGACTGAAAATCAGGAAAAAGGCACTAGTAATCTTAATTTTGAAGTATGTCCTTTCAAACAATGTTATGGATTTTTTAAAATAGATTATTTTAAAGTCATCTAGCTGGTGCTTGAACAAGCTTCCTTCTATGAATAAGCCAAGAAATAGTTGATGTCTGTAATTAGTGTTAATTTGAAACAATCCTAAATTAGAAATGTTATCAGCATTTTTCTCCATTAAATATCTTCACCTCTAGAGATCAAAGCCAGTAATAAAAAGCACAGTTTGTTGTCTAGCCCAGGACTGATATTTTTCAAATGTGCTCAACAGAACACCTTTTAATTCCTAATATTTATACAGGAACTAATTCCTTGTTTCATTTTGCAACAAGGCAATAAAAGCAAAATGACTGGTACCTAAAGGGTTAGCTTGAGATATGTCTCTTCCTAGTGTTGTTTGTTCTTGGTTTTTTGAGAAAAAACCACAAAAAACCATTTATATATATAAATAATAATGCTTGCTTGTAAAATTTGCATTTGTTACTATGTTGCTGATCACTTGGGCTTGTACACACAATTAATGTGATCACTTTCATCTTAAAAGCAGAGTTCTAAATATATATATAATGGACTGTGGGTTGTATACAAACTATTGCATACACACGCAAAGCTGTCTTGATTCAAAGAAGCAAAACATGTATAACGTTATTACTACTTGAATGCCTCTGTGACTGATTACTTTTTCATTTTAAGTATAAACTTTTTGTGGTATGTATGCTTAATGTTCATTATTTTATCTCCTCTCTTCGGCTCCTTTGTAAATACATTATGTTCTGTGTGACTTGGTTCAGAAATAGTTAACTGGTACTGTAATTTGCATTAAATAAAATGTAGGTTAGCCTGGTCATGAAATTTAAAAATTACAGTGTGTGGTCTTTATTTCAAAATATTTCCTGTCTATTACCTGGACTCTTTGGTGTGGCATCTTTTCTAGGTCTGTCCCTCTTCTCCACTCAGAAGATGGGTCGGATGGAATATAATAATAAAAGGACTTGGAATTGGCATCTTTTCTTTTAACTTATGATATTATTAAAAGCCAAAACAGGTCCTGTGTTGTGTGTTTGATTTTGTTGAGAAACAAGAGAACAGTTCACCCAGAGGGTGGGTTTAAGGGCATTTCTAAAGCATTTTCTTAGATCAGGTGCAGGTTCTAAGAGGGCACCCTGTCATATCAGACAGAGCTGTTCCTTATATCAGCACATTATTTATCTTTGAACTGATCTTTGGTCCTTGATAATGTATTATCAAATGTGATGTTTATTTGCACAAGCAAAAAATTTAGGTCAGATGACCACTGAAATTTATTCTGTCAATATTCTAGAAAGCTAGGTGCACAAATCATGTGACTACTGCTTCAATTAAAAAAAAATATTGCCAGAGACTTTTCATTTGTTATTGATCATACAAGCACTTGCTAGCTGGAGTAAGACAAAATGGGATCGGAACATACAGGAAGTGGACTGAAACAAGCATAAAAGCTTCATTTTCAGTCCTGGAGTCTGGGGAAGGCTCAGACGAGGGCTCTGCATCGGAGGCAGAGATGGGGCCAGGGCCATCTGGGAGTTATGTGCTGACTCCGGAGTCTCCAGAGTCTGACAGCAGCGAGGCAGAGGAACAGGGGAAGCCTATTCCCAGAGAGTGCATGTGCAGAGCTGCCAGAAGGCAAGAACAGTTAAGAAAAAAGGGATGACTCGGGAATAAGGCTTGGTGCTGATTGGCCCCTCCCATAAGACATAAAAATGGAGCTAAGGGACATGAGCCTTTGCAAGAAGCAACTTTGTTCATTCTGGTCGGTTTAAACTTTGAAGCTCCATTTTGACTTTGTGCTCCGTTTGGCCTTGCAAAGGTAATTGGCAATTAGGTATTTGTCAGCATTTCAAGGGAGATAAAGGTGGGTGCTTATCAGCCTTATCCCGAAAACCTTATCCCGAATAGTCTGGCAGACTTCTGTCAGACTATTCACAAATTGCTTGGGACTCATTATGGGCTGTGAATGAACATAATTCACAGCCGTCTCAATAAAAGAGGTATTTTGGGACGAAAATTGTGATTTATGCTTTGTCAGGAAGCCTAGGTCAGAACAAACTGGTTCAGCAATCCCCCTCAAATTACCTGGTGAAGGGGGAATTTCTTTTAGGATCCAGCTCTTCTAGTCATGATGTCAACATGGTATGGTCACTAGTGTTGGAAAAAGAGCTTTTGTACTTCTGCATTCAACATCGGGGGGCTCCAGTCTCCTTGCCATTTTCCATCAAGGCAGTTGACATCATTAGTGTTTGCTGTTTATCCTTGTTTATCCCCTCAGTTGGTAGGGTGGACTGAGAAGAGGAAAGTACGAAAGAAAGCCCTGGGACCCAATCACTCCAACTCAATTAGCAGACATCTTATTCAGTTTAAACATAGCTCATATTAGGAACCTCTCCCTGCCCTGCTCTACAAGGGAGTACTTTCGACTGAACCAATGATCATATTCTAAAGCAATTCCTAAAGCAATACTGGTTCTAGTAGATTCCTCACTACTACTAAGTCAGTAAAATCCGAAAACAAGAATATGTGCAACAAGTTAGGATATTCATAAATGAAAATATATACCTGCTATTTGAATGGTGGGTTACAATACTTTTTTTGCTTTTCTTTCCCAGAGAAAAATCTGCCGCCGTGACACATGCATTCTTCAGAATAACTGATTTGAAGGATCAGTTTAAAATTTACCCCCTTTTTTTTAGGGAAGGTTGTTGAGAAGATAGACATGCAACAGTGTCAGAAAATTCTAGATATAGCAGATTAACCCTTCATTCAGGTTTCAGACTAGGACATGAGATTGAAACAGCATTAGTTATGCTTTTTGATTATCTGATGGGGGATAGTGTTTCTATCCTTGCTCTTCTTGACTTCCTAGTGGCCTTCAGTGACATTAATCATAGTATCCTGGATAGGTTGCAAGGTTAGAGGTGGGTGGCACTGGTTGTGCTGGTTGTCTTCCTTCCTCTGGGATCAGTTGCAGTCAGTGTTGTTGGCAAAAAGCTCCTTTCCTGGGCCTCTACTTTGTGGGATCCCATGAAGTTTAGTATCCTCTCTTATTCTGTTTTAACATCTACAAAAAGCTGATGGATGAGATAATATGACACAAGGGAGACCAGTTGGCATCGCGGCGAGAACGGCTGTAAATAGTGGAGCTCTACCGAGTTCCATGAAAAACAAATGGTATCTGCTGACTGGGGTACCATATGGGGTCAAAGCCACCTTGGAGGGGTGGTGAAGAAAGTAGAGGCACTTTGTCGACCATGAGGAATTCGCAATTTCCTCATTAGGTCCAAAGAAAGCTCTCTTGAAAGGCAGCAGGGACAACGGCCATTTTTGGCAAGTCACAAGTTCTGACAACTGAGACAATAAGATTTGTGCTGGAGTGGTTCGTGGACAGAGCAGTGAAACTGGGTGAGATAACTTCCAAATTTTATTCTAGAGACTTAACCCAAGTAAAAGAATTTCAAAAATAATCTCCAAGAGTTAAGAAAGCAGCAATTTGATACATGGAGAAAGATTAAAGACTAAAGAGGCGAAAGAAATGCCCAATGGAAGCTTTAAAATATAGAAAGCCTGGAAAAGAGCTAAAAATAATTGGAAAAGTGATTATTGGGAGAAACTGCTCTTCTTATTTTTATTTTTAAACCCCCTGGATTTATCTGACAATTTCCATATTTTTTGGAGTATAAGACACACCTTTTCCCCCCCAAAAAGAGGGTGAAAATTTGGGTGTGTCTTATGCTCCAAATGTAGCCTCGCCCAGCCTCAGAAATGGAGATTTCAGAGGCTGAAAGAAGCTTTAGGGAAAAAGCCTCAGAAATGAAGCTTCAGAAAAAAAGCCTCTGAAAGGGTTTTATCTAAAATAATATGGCAAGCAACAAAAGAAAAATCAATAAAGGGTTTAACCAAACTATGCTAACAAATCTGGAGAATGACACGATAACCAACAGATCGGAAGAGGTTAATCTACATACCAATACCAAAGAAAGGAGATTGAACAGAGTACAGATAGTCCTTCAGAATAAAAGCCTCTGAAAGAAGCTTCAGAAAAAAAAAGCCTCCAAACAGAGCTTTAGAAAAAAAGCCTTTTTTTCTGAAGCTCTGTTTCGGAGGCTTTCAGAGGCAGAAAAAAAAGTTTTTCCTGAAACAGAGTTTCAGAAGTTTCAGAGAAAGAATAAAAAGCAAGGCACAGAGCTTACAACCAACGAACCTGTTGCTAAACTTCACCTCTGGAAACAGCTGATTGGGGGTATTCCGGTAGGCCGAGCCACCCATCAATCAGCTTTTTTATTTTCCTCCCCAAAAACTAAGGTGCGTCTTATACTCCAGTTTGTCTTATACTCCAGTGCATCTTATACTCCGAAAAATACGGTAACTGTTTGGAGAACACCGTTTAAGGTGGGAATTTGGAGCAGGGGAGCCATCTACTGGAAGAAGAGCACTACAGCATGGGAAACTAGTGAAAGTGAGCATTGTTTAATACAGATGAAGGAAGGAGTAAGACGAAACAACACCTGGAAAGCGGCTTGACCTTGACTCCATTCCAGAAGGTGTTTTGGATGTTTGGAAATACTTGGTGAGCTTTTTGAAGATCCGTAAGACAAATTGCAAAGAACTAAAATTCTACTGAAGCTGTTTAATGGATGGTGGATTTGAAAGATCTGAGGAAATTTGGTGGACCAATTTGGACTTGGATTATTAAGGTTATTTGACAGAAAATTATACGAGGCAAAAGAAGAAAGGTGATAGAAGAAAAGAAAAAAGAAGAAACGCTAAATAAGACTTCATAATTTGGACACTTGGGAAGGTGAACAACTGGAAAACTATAAACACTGTAAATTACCAAAGAGCTCCAAGGACTGTAAATTTAAGGGATTTGGAGGTACAACCATAGGACTGATTAAATTTTATTAATAATTGGCTTTGGTTGGAGTTTTTAGATATTGGGACATTGGAACATCAGAGATATATTGAGCATTTTTAATATATAAAATAATTATAAAATGACTCAACGGGATAATAGAGCCATATGAAGAAATGTTATTGATGCTTAAAAGTATACATGAAACAATAAAGAACAATAAGGAGATAAGGAGACTGTCCAAAAATAAAGGAGTGAGTATAGAAGACCTTCAACAAACACGGGAAAAAGAAAAAGATGAACATAATATTCAGAAAATAGATGAGAAATCAGAAGAAGTGGGGGAGGAGACAAAGCAAAATAAGATACAAGAAGATAAAGATAATGAAGACACTGAAGAGAAAGGAATAATAAGTATGAATCAAATCCCTTAAGAGTTTACAATAGAACAGAAAAAAAAGAAAAAAATCTCCTCCAAAAAAGAAAGGACTATGGGTGGGTGCTCAAAGGATGCAGCCGAAGGAGACAAGGGGTAAACCAAAGGGAATATTTGGTGGGTATAAAAATGTTAGAAAGAGATATAAGATTTCAAGAGAGAGAAATAAAAGAGTGACCAAAAAGTCAATAAATGGTGGAACTTCAAAAAGGTTAAGGGATAAAAGACAAAAAGTAGAAACCACAAAGTGGAAAATAGTAGCATACTTATTGATAGATAATAGAATTTATTATAATCATAAATAAATTAAGGTTAGAAGTTGGAAGTGTAGGATTAGGCAACCTAATTGTATTATTGTTATTAACTGTGTAAAAACTATATTGAAAACTATAATTATTAGGGACTAGAAATTTTGTGGACTTTGAGATATAATCCCGGGACTGATTAAATTTGGTTAATAATTGGCCTTATTAGTGTTTCTAGATATTTGGGATATTGGAATTATGATGGAATTGAGTAATTTTAAAAATATTAAATTATTAAAGATTCAGCAGAGGACAACAAACATATTGTAAAAAAGAAATGTTATTGATGTTTAAATGAATTTATTTTAAAAAGTGATAAAGAATCATAGAGAATGGTATTGCTGAAATTGGAAGATTAAGATTATATATATTTAATAGTTTTATTACTGTTAGCATTTTGTAAAAAGGATATTGACCCAGGCAATGCACAGTCCACAAAATATGTATGGTGTTAAAGGAAGACTACAAATAAAACATATACAAAAAAGATCATCTGACACCATGGAGTAAGGTACCATCCATATGCTGAATTCTTCATTCCTGGCAAATTAAGCAATGTCCTATCTCCGGATTTGGAGGTTGTGGGGGTTTGGGTGGGGAACAACAGTCCTCAGCACAACCTTGGCAAGATTGAATGACTGGGTTTTGAGGTTCTGGGAATTTACCATGTTTGGTGCTGGATGATCTTAGGTATAATCTAAATGTTTCTCTTGACTTGCTATTCTTGCTCGATGGACAGTTGTCAGTCATGAGTAGGAAGATCTTTGTTAGTAACATCGATCCTGGATCAGAAGGCTCTATGCTCACTTACTCATGCCCTGATTTCCCATATGGATTTCTGAATTTGTGCTCTACATAGAGTGCCTTAAAAAGTAGCTAGAAAGCTGCAAATCCTCCTGGGGTAAAATGTGATAGTTATGGGTGTCCCTGGATCCATGCACTTTACACCTCTGCATTGGTTGCCAGTTTGCTTCTGGGTTTAATTCAAAATCCTGGTAATAAGCTATAAAACCCTATATGGTGTGGAGCTGGGTTATTTGAGGGCTACCTCTCCCCAGTTACAGCTCCCCATCTCATCAGGCTCAGCAGAAGAGGCATATTATGGATCCTATCTATAAAGGAATGTCATGCGATGGGATCCAGGAGAAGCTTTTTTGTGACAGTATCTGTCCTCTGGAATGACATCTCCACTGCAGTTAGATTGATCCTGACCCTACTGATCTTTTGGCAGTCTGATGGAAGAGCACCAGTGGACTCATGCTTTTAACTCTTGGACTGGTGCCCTGGGAGTCTCCTGGACTTTAGGTCCAGGCTCACTGCTGCCACCAATGAGTAGTGCAATGCAGGGCTGGGTTGTGGTGGCTGTGGCTTTGCAGCACACACCCCAGCTTGTATATGGCCTATGCCAGGCCTCCCTCAACTTCCTCCACCCTGAGGCACCCCCATGCTCCACTTAATGGAATTGTTTAACAACTACAAGAGTGGTGGGATTGTGCTCATTGAGCAAAGTGCTCGTGTGTGCCTCAATTTATGACCAAAATTCCAGGCTCAATTGTGGTTGTAACTTGAGAACTACCCTGTAGTACCAAATTCACATGCTTTCAAAATTAGCCTTCAACATCTTGCGTTTATTCCTGTTTGTTTTAATAAGCAGTTCAATATTTATTAATTTTTGAAGATTGCCATGAATGCTGGCTGTTAACAACTTTACAGAAATATTTATTTCCTAAAATTGCAGGCTACTGAAATGAAATTTGCATTTGAACTTAGAGAAGCATTCTCAATGAAAACATTGAAAAGCTTAACAGATCAAAATTTTCTCTCCTCAAACAGCTTTGCTTTTTCCTTTGGAACATCTGAAATGTTTAGCTGTTCCATGATCTCTATTGGTCAAACTAAGAATGCAACATTACAACTGTCCGCACTGTATTACTATTAAAGCCCTGGCTCCACTACACATAGGACAGAGCATCCTTTTATCTGCTCAGTGCTATTCCCTAAAGATGGCCTAGGGCAGGGGTCGGCAACCCGCGGCTCCAGAGCCAGAACTGGCTCTTTGGGCTCTCTGCCATGGCTCCCTGTCCCATCACTGATTCGCCTCGCCCCACCCCTCTTATTTCTTTTTTGGACTCCAGACCGAAGCGGCAGGAAGTGAAGGCTGCCTTACGTGAAAGCAGGTACAGGGCAGCTTCACTCCTGCACTGTCCTCCTCCCTCCTCCTCTCGTAACCCCCTGGCCGGCTGTGGCTGAGCCGGGAGTGTGCGCACGTGTGGAGAAACCCTCCTTAAGTGAGCCACTGCCCGCCCCACACACGCCTTTCCTGAGCTTTGGCACTTGCTTGAGGAGGGTCTCCTCGCCTGTGTGCAGCTCCCGGCTCAGCCAGAGCTGTCCCGGGCATTCTGGGAGGAGGAGGGGGAAGAGATCGCCGGAGAGTGCAGGAACGAAGCTGCCCTGTACCTGTCTTTGCGCCACATTTGCACATAAGGTAGCCTTCGCTTCCTGCCACTTCAGTCTGGCGTCTCCCTTCGTGTGGGAACACTCCCGGCTCAGCCACAGCTGGCCAGGGAGTTACGAGAGGAGGGGGAGAGAGGATGGTTGCCCGAAGGGAGGGGGGGAAAGAGAGAGAGAGACAGACAGACAGACATACAGAATGATACGTAGAGGGGAGGGGAGGGAGAGATACAGGGGGAGAGAGACACGGGTGAGAGGGGGAGAGAATAGTTTTGTGGCTGGGTAGGCGTGGCTAGATGGTCATGTGACTGGGTGGGACTGACATTGAGTTGGCCATGCCCACCCAGGTTTTGTGGCTCTTAGTGTGGTTTTTTTCTGTAGGAAACTGGTTCAAGTGGCTCTTTGAGTGTTTAAGGTTGCCGATCCCTGGCCTAGGGGGATTTGTTTGCTAAAGGAAGCTTGGCTATCCCTTTTCTTTCTTTTTGCCAACTTCAGATTATGTAGCCTAAATAGTCTCTGCCATTTGCTTGCAGAAAGCTTTTGAAATTGACTGAAAGTGGCAGAATCCCCATAACTGCTGAAATTTTAAGATAACACATGAGTTGATTAAAATATAGGTTTTGCCTTCTTAAGAATATTTATTTTACAAACACAGTTTGTCCACCTAGGAGAATGGCACATAATGGGATTGATTTCCATGAAAGGATGATTCTAGTGGTTGGAGCACAGGATCATAACTGAAGAACTGCTCATGTTCTTTCAACCCATGGGAGGATGATTCAAGACACTTCTATTAGCCTGAATCTTCCCCCATCCCTTTGCCCCAAGTGTGGGGGACAGAAGCATTTTCTTGCAGAATTTCCCAAAGCATTTTCTTGCAGAATTACACACATATAATCAAACTGCATCTATTTCAGAGTTAAAGCAGCAGTAGTTTATTGACAGTGTTGCTGACTGACAGGCACTCACTTGCTAGATAAACACACTGTAGTATCCTCAAGGAGGCAACGCAAGAATGAACCTTGGTCTAAACATACCATAGTTTTACTTCATTGTTCAGGAGGCCTGGCAGATTCAATGTAAGGGCTGACTTCATACATTTTATCTTCCTGGCTTTGACTGTCTGGTGGCTTGATTTCCTGCTGCTTAGCAACATCTTGACCAGTAGGTGTAACAGAAAGCAATCCGATCTGAGGAATATCTACATTGGTTGCCTGTTGAAACCTTGGGGAAAAGAGCTGTTCTACTGCTGTCTCTGTGTTTCCATGGATAATCTGATGAGCGGCATGAATATGCTTTCTCTGAGCCTGCCTCACTGTTTTGAGAAAAAGAATGAAAAAAAGAGAGAGAGACCAACAATGGGTTTGGAAAATTCAGTTCTCCTTTTTTCTGCCCTCTCCATAGAAATGCACGTATGAAGACAACCGTATTCCAAAGCAGTCACTTTGGAACTGCTTTGGAAGCAGTCACTAGATAAACACACTGTAGTCTTCCAAAGCACAGGACTGTAACTAAACTTATGTCAATGCAATATGGGGTTCTGATAGTATAGAGACCCAATCTTTTAGGATATGCCAGCCATACTACTAAAAGAGATGTGACATTACTAGCTCTTTCACATCAAACAAGTCCAACAGATCCTTAACAAAGTAGAAATTATTTCTCTATATTGAGCCACAAGCCAAAGCATCTGAAATACAGAATATAACGGTGAGATAAGCATGCAAAATGCAATAAACAAATATCACTAAAAGCCAATTGCCAATAGTATGGAATTACAATTATTTCCTCAAGATGAAGATCAGCACCAAGGACCAAAGAAAATCAAAGTTAACTTCATAACCTAATGATTTCCAAGGTTCTTACATTTAGGCAGGAAAAACTAAATGCACAACTACAAAACAGATGGTACTTGGCTCAACAGTAGTGCCTGTGAGAGGGATTTAGATGTCCTAGTGGACCACCACTTAAGTATGAGTCAGCAGTGTGTTGTAGCTGCCAAAAAAGCCAATGCTAGGCTGCATCAGCGAGAGATACCATTAAGATCATGAGAAGTTATAGTACCACTCTATACTGCACTGGTAAGACCACATTTGGAATATTGCATTCAGTTCTGGACACCACAATATAAAACAGATGGTGAAGTCCTAGAGTCTGGAGGCTAAATGGTTAAAGGAACTAGGCATGTTTAGCCTAAATAGACCTAATGGCAGTCTTCCAACACGTGAGGGGCTATTATAAAGAAGGGGGCTGATCCATTCTCATTAACATTTGGGGGCAGGACAAGAAGCAATGAGTGAAAATTCATCAAAGAGAGATCCAACCTGAAAGTAAGGAGAAATTTCCTGATGGTGAAAATAATTTATCAATGGAACAGCTTGCCTCCTGAAATTGTGGGTGTTCCACTGCCGGAGGTTTTCAAGAAAAGATTGGACAACCATTTGTCTGGGATGGAATAAGGATTCCTGCCTTGATCCCAATGATTTGTGCTTTGTACTGTCACAGAGTCTGGTTGTGCAATTGCAGAGATGAAAATGGCAGTTGGTCTTACCTGATACGCCGCTTCTAGTCACTAGGAAACGCCGGTCACAAAAGGGTTACAACCTATCCATTAGCTCTAGGACCGAGTCCACCAACAAAAGAAGTCCCGCCTCTTCCTGTATCCAGTTTGAGACGAGAACGAAAGGTAGACTGTCGTGTCTGTAAAAATAAAGGAGAGGTAAAAAATCCCCAGGACTCACCCCCGTCCGTCAACAGCCAAACGCCAGCACGAGAGGTGCTGGACCAATCGGGAGGGGGTGACTGGCGTTTCCTAGTGACTAGAAGCGGCGTATCAGGTAAGACCAATGCCCATTCTCAGTCACGGAGGAAACGCCAGTCACAAAAGGGATATACCAAAGCCCATGTACCTATTGGGAGGGAGAAGGCCGGCACCTCTCTTGGTCCTGGGAAGATACCCGCTGCAGCACACGTCTTCCAAAGGAGGCTTCTGCCGATGCATATACATCCAACCGGTAATGCCGGATAAATGGAGATGGAGACGTCCAAGTAGCGGCTCGGCAGACCTCCTCGAGTGAAGCTTGGGTAGACCAGGCAGCCGAAGTAGCCGCGCTCCTGGTAGAGTGGGCCATAACACCACGAGGCACTGGCAACGATTGAGCTTCGTAAGCTAAAGAAATGGAAGCCCTGAGCCATCGACCCAAGGTAGTAGAAGAAACCTTTGATCCCATGGACTGGGGTTGGAAAGACACAAAGAGGGCCTCGGAACGACGAAAGGAAGACGTCCTGGAGATATAAATCTTGAGAGCCCGACGAACATCAAGCTTGTGCCACACCTTCTCCAAGCGATGACGGTGAGAAGGGCAGAAGTTGGGAAGAATGATCTCTTGAGAGCGATGAAAAGTTGTATTGATCTTTGGAATAAAAGCTGGATCCAATCGCAAAACTACTCGATCAGCATGAATAATACAGAGATCCTGGCGAACTGAGAGGGCAGCCAAGTCCGAGATTCTCCGAGCCGAGGTGATCGCCACAAGAAAGGCTGCCTTAAAAGACAAGAACTTCAGCGAGACTTCCCGGAGAGGCTCAAAGGGAGGACCAGTAAGAGCCAACAGAACCTTATTCAGGTCCCAGGTGGGAAACCGATGAACAGCCGGAGGACGTAGATTGGCTGCGCCTCTGAGGAATGAACGGATGATAGGATGAGTGGATACAGACTCAGCGGTGCCACAGGTGAGGATAGAGGAGATAGCAGAGATTTGCCTCCGGAGGGTATTGGGAGAGAGCCCCGATTTGAAGCCATCTTGAAGGAAGCCTAGAATGTCAAGAATGGAAGCAGCAGTAGGAAGGACCTTCTTACGTCGACACCAGGCAGAGAAGGCCATCCAAGTGGCATTGTAAATATGGTTCGTTGACCCTCGACGAGAGGCCTGGATTGTAGATATTATTTCCGAAGGGACCCTGGCTGATGACAGGAGGAACCGCTCAACCTCCAGACGGTCAGCCGGAGCCACTGAGGGTCTGGATGAGCTAGACGGCCCTGCCACAGAGATATCTTGTCGGCCGGGATCTGCCAATGGGGAGCGGCAGAGAGAGCCATCAGATCCGCAAACCACGGTTGTCTGGGCCAGAAGGGAGCCAGAAGGATGAGCTTGGCTTGCTCCTGCAACAGCTTCCTGATGACCCTGGAGATGAGGGGAAGAGGTGGGAAAGCATAGAGAAGAAGACCACAAGGCCACGGGCTGATCAAGGCGTCCACAGCTTCGGCTCCCGGGACAGGAAACCTCGCGTAAAACCTTGGAAGCTGGTGGTTGGATTCGGACGCGAAGAGGTCCACTGCTGGAAGGCCGAAGCGATGCACGATGTCCTGGAACAGAAGTGGATCAAGGCTCCACTCCGTCTGGTCCACCACCGAGCGACTGAGAGCGTCCGCCTGAACGTTTGCTACCCCTGAGACGTGAGAGGCGTGAATGGATGCCAAGTGACTCTCCGCCCACCTGAAGAGACGAGATGCCTCCCTCATGAGAGCTTTGGATCGGGTCCCTCCTTGCCGGTTGATGTGGGCCTTGGCAGCTACATTGTCTGTTCTGATCAAGACATCCAGACCTCGAAGGAGAGGAGTGAACTTGCGAAGAGCTCGGAAGATGGCTCTGAGCTCCAAGATGTTGATGTGAAGTCCCCTCTCCTGGACCGACCACTGCCCTTGGGCCAGCTGAGACCCCAGGTGAGCCCCCAATCCGAAGAGGCTCACGTCCGTGGTGATGCTCACGCGCTGAGGCACTCTGAACAGGCACCCCTGAGCAAGAGCAGGAGAGGTCCACCATGCCAAGGACCGGAGAACTGCTGGAGTCAAGAGGACTCTGGCCTCTGACGAGCTCCTGCGAGACCGTTGAAACGGAAGTAAAAACCATTGAAGTTCCCGGCTATGAAACCGAGACCAGGGCATGATCCCGAAGGCAGAAACCATCTTCCCTAGCAAGCGGGAAAGCCCCAGGAGGGAAAAAGAGCGAGAAGACCTGACCTACCATCTCAACAATGCTGTCCTGACGATCCTGAGAAAGGGAAACCTGCAACCTGACAGAATCAATGACAGCCCCTAAATGCTGAATGCACGTGGAGGGAACTAGGTTGCTTTTAGAACGATTAACCAAAAAACCATGGGATTGCAGGGTCTGAAGGGTGACCAGAATATCCTCATTACCCCTAACCTCAGAACCAGACAAAATAAGAGTATCATCTAGATAAAACAAAACTCTGACAGGAAAGGATCTCATATGGCCCGATAAGGCAGCCATGATCTTTGTAAAGACCCTAGGAGCTGAGGAAAGGCCAAAGGGAAGGGCTCTATATTGATAATGCCTACCCCGATAACAAAAACGGAGGTATTTCCGATGTTTCGGAAAAATGGGCACATGGAGATATGCCTCCGTCAAGTCGATGGAGGACAAAAAATCACCTGGGCGGATAGAAAGGAGAATGGTCTGGAGGGATTCCATCTTGAACCGACGATAGACTATATATCGGTTCAAGGATTTAAGATCCAATATGGCCCTCCAGCCTCCTGAAGCCTTGGGAACTAGAAACAAACGAGAATAAAATCCCTGGCCAACTTCCCCTAGGGGAACACATTGAACAGCCCCAATCTCCAAAAGATGTTGAATAGCCTCATCTAGCAGAACCCTCTTGGACCTGACATGTGAAACAGGGCACCTGACAAACAAGTTAGGAGGAACGGAAGACAACTCAAGGGTCAACCCAAATCTAATTGTATGTCTAATCCAGGGGTCTGAAACTGAAATATCCCATTGGTCAGCAAAGAATGCTAACCTACCTCCAATTAAGGAGTCAGGGATAGGTAAGGGAGAACTAACGGGATCTGCGAAAGGGACGGCCCCTACCCCCCCTGAAGGGTCTGCGGGGAGGGAAACGGGACTCCTGCCTGACCTGGAAATCCTGCTGTTGTCCGCCCCTGGGCTGAGAGTACCGCTGAGGCCTGGACCGGAAGGAAGAGAAGTCGGAGCGAAAGGAATGGCTTCGAAAGGAACTCTGCTGACGAGGATCAGATCTTCTCGATAAGGTGGGCAGAATCTTGTGATGATCCTTATGAGGAGTGGATCCAAGGCTGAGCCGAAGAGATTGTTCCCCGAGAAGGGAGCTGATGCCAGTCTCCACTTGTTCCAAACATCTGCCTGCCACTGACGAAGCCACAGAAGCCGACGAGAAGTGACTGAAGCCCTGATAGCCTTAGCTGAAAACCTTGCAGCATTCAGAGTAGCATCAGCAGAGAATTCAACAGCAGCTAGGATCTTGTTGATGTCCTGGTGAGATCGCACATCAGAAGAAGGTAGCCTTTCCTGTAATTGGCGAAGCCAAAGGATGGAGGCCCTGTTAAAAAAGGAAGCGGCCGAGGAGGCCTGAATGGACCAAGCTGAGGCCTGATGGTCCTTGACCAAGGAGCGTTCAAACTTCTTATCTTCAGGGTGCAGGAATTCCTCTGACGGACCAGTAAGAGAAGATGCAGAAGAGAGGGCCACAACAGAAGCATCTACAGAAGGAACTTGAAGTATGTTAGCAAAATCAGAGGCCATGTTATAAAATCTTTTATCTAGACCATTAGGAACCGGGCCAGAACTAGGAGAAGACCACTGTCTTTGAACGACATCAGAAAACAGCTTGGGAGCTGGAACGACCTCTGCACGAATGGAAGGTTCCTGAAATAATAATGATGAAGAGGGATGCTGAGAAGAAGATGTAGAAGCCCCTTGAGAGGAAGAAGCAGAAGAAATTCCCAGGCCAGTAACATTTTGAGCTTTATATAAAAGGGATCTGAACAATTGAGGCTTGAAAAGACCAATGAAGGAAGGCTGGTCTGGTTCTAGACCTTCATCATCTGAGAGATCTTGATCAGGGGCAATTTCCCCCACAGACAGGAACCTTGACTTGCATTTTCCGGGGAATCCACCCTTTCTTCACATTGCACAGGATCAACAACAGCCTGGGCCCTCACAGAACGACTCTGCTGACTCACATAACTGGAGGCCTCAGAAGAGGCCCTTTGCTGAAGGCCTTCAGCAATACCCTGCCTAATTGAAACAGAAATAAGTTCAGCTAGGGCAGGAGTTAAATTTACAGGAGACTCAGCCCCTTGAATGCTGGATTGAGTTTGAGCCTCAGGAGGTTCTTGCCTTGGAGGGGCCTGAATAGAAACAATTGGAGATAGAGGCCTAGCAGCAGGAAAAACTGAAGAAGCATCAGCAGCCACATTCTCACCCAGAGTAGACTGATCAGGAGAAAAATCATGTTCAATTTGAATTTGGGAAGAAGGAACAGCCACATTGGAAGTGGGGAGCGCAGGAGATTTAGAAGGCCCCACAGCGGGAGATGAAACTCTAGAGGCCTCTGAAGCAGCTTTTTGGAAGGCCTTTCCCATGGCCTTATGCCTCCTGGTCTCTTCCCTTGATGATGCAGCAGGATTAGCACTCTTGGAGTGAGTGGATCTAGGAGAAACTCTGGCTGCCTTGGGAGGAACAGGATCCCCTGAGGAACTTTCTCTAGGATCAGAAGAATGGCCCCTTTTTCCTTTGCTTTGGGATTTATTGCTCCTAGCATCAGCCATGTTAGAGCAGAAATTTACTTTTACAGCCCAGAAAGAAATGTAAGGGAGGGAATCACCCTTAACTGCACCCACAGGGGATAATTGGTGGTTCAGGTAACTCACTGTGCCAGTAGAGAAGCTGAGAAGAATCCAGGAGCCAGGATGATTAATCAGGAGGCAGGAAATGGCCGCTAGCCAAAGGGCTTAAAATCGCGGCAAAATTAGGCGCGGAAAAGCCTTCACGCCCCAAAACTGCAGCCACAATACTCCAACAGCAACAGCCCCCAAATCGTAGATAATAACTGCAAATAGGCGCGGTGGTGCAGGAAGCATGTGTGCGCTGCCGCGGGGCTGCTCAGGGCCGCCAGAGCGATTCTAGCGCTCCCAGCTGATTCAAGTTAAATTTAGCCGCTTTTCTTGCAAACGCTAGTAATTTGAGCAGAAATGAGCAAAATAAGTCGAAATAAGCAAACAATGGCCTAAAAGACTCTCCCACGTGGAGTAGAAGAGAGAGAACTAAACAGACACGACTGTCCTCTACCGGACCGAGTCGAAAAACTGGATACAGGAAGAGGCGGGACTTCTTTTGTTGGTGGACTCGGTCCTAGAGCTACTGGATAGGTTGTAACCCTTTTGTGACCAGCGTTTCCTCCATGACTGAGAAAAAACCCTCTACAATTTTAAGTTATAAACCCCATTACACAATTATTGGCAGACTGAACCCAATAGATTCTGTTGTCTTTGCTAAGTTTATTTTGGACAACATGTTTTTATCAAGGACAGAATTTACCCAGTATTTGCTGCAGGTTTACTGATAATGTACTTACTTGAATTAGTTGTTCAGTAGATAAAGCATTGCATAGCTGGATATTAGAACAAAGCATCCAGAATACAAATTAACAGCAAGAGGTAAAAAGCTGCTCTTTTCCTCACCTTTCTCCTTAATGGTCATTTTTCTCACTTCAGGGATCAGAAAGCTATAAACTAGCTCTGCCACAATCTCTTCAGACTGTAGATTACTCTGGCTACGGGGTGGGGGGGGAATCAAATAAATGAAAATGGTTACATATTTGGCATTTTTAAAAACTTATTTTCTCTTTCATACCAAGAGTATTAGTTATTCATGTACCAATCAATGAGACAACCTCACCATCTGTTCAAATAATGTAGGTAAAAGGGTCTGGAAAAAAATGTTTTTTGGTCCACATTTATTTCAATCCTATTTCAGGATTTGTAACATCTCATCTCCACGTACAATTATCAAAATAACAAAAAAAATACTGCTGCAGGAAAATGGAAGAAACTGAATTGCATTTTTTTCCATGAAGAGAGAAGGAAGTTCACTTTAAAAACGTACATGGGATATCCTGTTATGTTCAAATAACATAAGGTGTGTGTTAATACAACAGACTATTTGAAAGTTCAGAAAAGAACTTTTGAAAAAGAAAAGAAAGATTGTTGAACACAAAGAGAGACTCCCCAAAGAGTCTGAAATTCAGAGGAAATTCAAAAACCATACTGTACACACAGAGACAGAAAAAATTTGCAAAACATTCATTTTGTGTATTATAAAAACTATCTCATTATATGCAATTAGTTAGCTCTAGACCAGAAGGAGATCAGTCGTTATAGTACTATAAGTACTTTTGTTATGTTCACTTTATGAATGCTGCTATTTCCTCAGGAGTGCATACCGTGTTTCCATTTCATAAGCAATACTGTTGATTTCTACAGCCATTCTCTGAATCTCTTCCCTAGATTGTTCTTCAGCTGTACTCTCCATGCTGTTCAAGATAACATCTTCTAGATATGAATCAACTGTTTTTTGGTGTACTTTAACAACCTGAAAAAAACTCAAATCAGAATTTTCCCCCACTGCTATTAGCTTATTTATTTTAGGAATAATTTATTATTTAGATCATTTTTCACTACTATTTTTCTTTGGAATTGTCCTGCTTCACTCACTTTTTACACTACACTTGGATAACATAATCTACTAGATCAGACTCCTGTTCCTTTCAATATTCTTTTAATGAATGCTTCTAGATCTAATTGTTTAAAAGTGTACAACATCACTGCACATCCAACATGTTCAATATGAGATAGTAAATTCTGCCTTGAATTAAGTTCTGGAAGATATCAAGAATATGTTAATACAGTTTTCTTGATAATAATACAAGTGTAAATTGTCACTGGGGATTTTTTTTGCCTTTCCAGCCTAGCCGAGAGGTCTTCCCAGGTGACGTACATTCAACACTAACCCATTGACAACAACTATGTCTCTAAATGAAATAAATCCTCCTTATTGATCTTACTGTTGTAATGTTTTCTATTGGTCTTCTGTAAATAAGTAATCGTACTTTAATTATTCTTTCTGAATTACCCCACCACTATTGTGATTAAATGCAGAGCATGATCCAGATTTAATCCGCCAATGAAGAGGCTAAAGAAACATTTAGTGGAAAACTGGATGATGTGAGATGAAGATGATAAATACAATGCTACTTCACTTGTAAGCTATGTCCACTTTCAGCAGTTTGACTTCCTCCTTGTCTTCTTCACAGAAACGTTACCTCTGTACATACTGGACACAGGATTAAGGCAGATATTGTTGAGATAATCTGAACAAATGCAATTGTGCCATGACCTAGTTTAAAACCCCGTGAGCATATTTAATAGTATTTCCCACACTTGCCTGTCTAAAGATCTCATCTTCTTCACGTCTGCGTCTCTCTTCCACCTGTCGACGTCCACTTTCCTCTGCTTCCCGCATTCGACGCTGCCTTTCTGCTAACATAGCAAAAGCATGGATTCTCCGCTCATCCTGTAGTCGAATCAGTTCTTTAGAGAGGAAATCCAACATATTTGCAAGGACTCTTCCTTCTATACGAGCCAAATGCTTTTCCATGAGAGACATCTAAGGGGATTACAGGAATATTTCATTCCTACTTAATTTGTTTATCATTTCAATAATTTTATCTGCTTTTCAGAGGTAATGTTTAAAAAAACCTTCTGCATTATACTAAAATGTGAGTCATAAATCCATCAACATCATCTTTAATGAGATTGATGTCCAAGTCTAGAATCTGACACCCTGAAGGGGGACTGAAATTATGTTATTTCTGATATTATGAAAATAACCAGGCTTTCCTGAACAATACAAGTCTTTGCATATTTTCACAAATAACAATTGGCTTCCAAAGTTTTCCTCAGAAGTGCTAAATAATATAAAAACAAAAAGTAGATACTGTACAATTCAGAGAATTTGATAGTTACACTCTACGTTCTCTAATGATTTCTCAGTAACCATTCTTTACCCAACTGGGCCACTACAAATAATTAGTTTAGTTTAGTTTAGTTTATTATATTTATATACCACCCTTCTCCCGAAGGACTCAGGGCGGTGAACAGCCATGGTAAAAACAATATACAACAAAAATTTAAAAACTTAATTAAAATAATTCAATCATTGGCTGAATTTAAAACACCCAACTAAAATCATTTTAAAACCCCTATCAAAACCCAATTTAAAAACCTTTATCCCGTCAGACCAGCTTGCTGGAATAATAGGGTCTTCAAAGCACGACAGAAGGTGCAGAGGTCGGGGATCCTTCGTATGTCTGGGGGCAGTTTGTTCCATAGGGCCGGGGACCCCACAGAGAAGGCTCTCTCCCTGGGGGTCACCAGCCTACATTGTTTGGCTGATGGCACCCTGAGGAGGCCCTCTCTGTTGGAGCATATTGGTCGGTGGGAGGCAATCGGTGGCAGAATGCGGTCCTGTAGGTAACCAGGTCCTAAGCCAGTGTTTCTCAACCTTGGTGGCTTGAAGATGGGTGGACTTCAACTCCCAGAATCCCCCAGCCAGCAGCGCTGGCTGGGGGATTCTGGGAGTTGAAGTCCACCCATCTTCAAGCTTCCAAGGTTGAGAAACACTGTCCTAAGCCATGGAGCGCTTTAAAGGTGGTAACCAACACCTTGAAGCGCACACGGAAGACCACCAGGAGCCAGTGCAGCTCGCGCAAGAAGAGTGTTACATGGGAGCGACGAGACGCCCCCGTTATTACTCGTGTGGCCGCATTCTGGACTAGCTGGAGCTTCCGGGTGCTCCTCAAGGGGAGCCCCATGTAGAGAGCATTACAATAGTCCAGCCGGGAAGTGATGAGGGTGTGAGTGACTGTGCACAGGGCGTTCCAATCCAGAAAGGGCCGCAACTGGGAGATCAGGCGAACCTGATAGAAAGCCCCCCTGGCCATGGCCGTCATATGATCTTCCAAAGACAGCTGTGAGTCCAGGAGGACGCCCAAGTTGCGAGCCCTCTCTGAGGGGGGTAAGATCTCATCCCCAATAGCCAGCGATGGTGTTAGCTGGCTATATCAGGCCGTCGGGAGCCACAGCCACTCAGTCTTGGAGGGGTTGAGTCTGAGCCTGTTCCTCCCCATCCAGATCCGCACGGCCTCCAGGCAGCGGGATATCACATCAAGGGCATCATTGGGGTGGCCTGGGGTTGAAATGTACAACTGTGCGTCATCAGCATACAGTTGACACTTCACCCCAAAGCCACAGATAATCTCACCCAGTGGCTTCACATAAATGTTAAACAGAAGGGGCGAGAGGACTGACCCTTGCGGCACCCCACAAGTGAGGAACCTCGAGGTCGACCTCTGCCCCCCCGTCAACACAGACTGCGTACAGTCAGAGAGGAAAGAGGTGAACCACCATAGCACAGTGCCCCCCACTCCCACCCCCTCCAGCCGACGCAGCATGATACCATGATTGATGGTATCAAAAGCCGCTGAGAGATCTAGGAGGACCAGGACAGAGGAGCAACCCCTGTCCCGGGCCCTCCAGAGATCATCAACCAATGCGATCAATGGTGTTTCCGTGCTGTAACCCACCCTGAAGCCTGACTGGCACGGATCTAGATAGACAGCTTCATCCAGGAATCAAGGAAATTGTCCCGCCACCACACTCTCAACAACCTTCGCTGCGAAGCGAAGGTTGGAGACAGGACAATAGTTAGCTAATACAGCCGGGTCCAGGGAAGGCTTTTTGAGGAGGGGCCTCACCACCGCCTCTTTCAGGGCAGCTGGGAAGACACCCTCACTCAATGAGGCATTGGTAATCTCCTAAAACCAGCCTCGTGTAACCTCCCGGGAGGCCAGCACCAACCAGGAGGGACACGGGTCCAGTAAACGTGGTAGCGTTAAGCCTCCCCAAAATCCTGTCCACGTCCTCAGGAGTCACATGGTCAAACTCTTCCCAGGTAACACTCTCAAGACTCACCTCCGTCATCCCATCTGAGGCTATCCAATTGGGGAATCATTCTGAGATGTTTAAACATTAGCTTCAGTTTTTTTTTCATTTTAATGTTTTAGTTTAGTCTTATTGTACTTTTTACAAATATTTCATAGCCACTTGCTCTGTAATTCACATAACAACACTGAAGAAGAACATCAGTATATTTATTTTTAGTATTTCAATTTTGATGTTGGACTGAACAGAACAAGTGATTTCCCAGGGACGTAAAATTGTAGATTGAAGTACTATAGGAATGAACTTTCCTAAGACTCATTACAGCCTTCTAACTATTCTAATTAACACCAAAGACTGAAATTGGTTGAAAACTCTGCTGTTTCATATATTTTGCAAAAATAATTTACTATAAAATCAATTTCCTCCATTTATAGCCAAACCTTATGTTCATGCAAATCCCGCTGCCGTTGTAAGGCCAAAGTCACTTGTTTTTCAGCCTTCTTCAACAACTGTCCATCTTCCTGAAGTGCATGTGTGGTGCGTAACTCACAAATCAATTCTAGACGCTTTTCCTTTCCTTCAAACATCTGTTTTTAATATTGAGAATCCAAGGATTGATTTAAGATAAAGTGAATGACATCTACCAAATTTGCTTAACGTTTTAAACAAATATTTATAAAAAAATTTTTTAATGAAATGACAATAAAACATACATAAATATATAAAATATAGAAACTCATTCTATGTCAGGATACCCAGGATAGAGTCTATGCAAGATCATGCAATATTGGAATTCAACATTATGCAAGCACAAGTAATAGAACAAAGTCAAACTAGAGTCTTGGACTTTAAGAGCACTTATTTCAATAAACTTATAGAGAGCTTGGGAAGGATTCCATGGAGAATCCTCAAGTGGAAAACAACTCAAGAAGCTTGGGAAATTTTGAAAAGTAAGATTATAAAAGCTCAGTCTAGCACAATACCAATGAAGAAGAAAAATAACAGCTCCCAAAGAAACCAGCATGGCTGCATAAAGAACTCTCTGATAAACTGAAAGACAAAAAGGACAAGTATAAAAAGTGCAAAGAGGGACACATAACTAAAGCAGAATATCAACAAATAGTCCGAGCCTGCAAAGATGAAGTGACGAAAGATAAGGCTCACAATGAACTAAGGCTTGCAACAAAAGTAAAAAAAGTACAAAAAGAGCTTCTTTCAACATGTTAAAAACAAGAAAAAAGTCAAGGAAGCAATTGGTCCATTGGTGAGAGAAAGTGGCAAGAAGGTGACAAGCAAAAGGGAGAAAGCAGAACTACTTGTTTTTTTCATCTGTCTTTACACAAAGGGAAAAAACAGTCCAACCTATCAAAAACAGCACCACAAAACAGATTAGGAACACAAGTTAAAATAGGGAAGAAAATGGTTAAGTGAGCACTTGTCCACCCTAGATGAGTTCAAATCACCAGGACCAGATAGTTTACACCTCAAGGTTCTGAAGGAACTGGCAGACATCTCAGAACCACTGAACTATATCTTTCAAAAATCCTGGAGCACCGGGGAACTGCCAGAGGACTGGAAAAGAGCTGATGTAGTTCCCATCTTCAAAAAAAATGAAAAAAAAAATAGATCCAGGAAACTACAGACCTATCAGCCTGACCTCAATGCCTGGGAAGATTCTGGAAAAGATAATCAAGCAATGAATCAGCGAACACCTAGAAGCAAACAAAATAATAACCAAAAACCAAGATGGGTTTGTCAAAAAAAGATAATGCCAAACAAATTGTATTGCATTCTTTGACAAAATGACAAATTTAGTGGACCAGAGGAATGCTGTGGATATAATTTACTTGGACTTCAGAAAGGCATTTGATAAATTTTCTATCTTATCAAAATAAAAAAATGTGGGTTAGAAGCATCACCACCAGATGGGTTCATAACTGGCTCACCAACCACACTGAACGTCCTCAATGGAACTGCATCTACATGAAGGGAAGTATGCAGTGGGGTACCCCAAGGCTCTGTTTTAGGCCCAGTACTCTTCAACATCTTCACCAATGATTTGGACAATGGGATAGATGGGGAACTCATTAAATTTGCAGATGACACTAAGCTGGCAGGAATAGCCAACACTCCAGAAGATAGGCTTAAGATACAGAAGGATCTTGACAGACTTGAACATTGGGCGCTATCTAACAAAATGAAATTCAGTGGTGAAAAAAGTAAGGTTCTACATTTAGGCAAGAAAAATAAAATGCACAGGTACAATATATGTGGTACCCCACTCAACAGTAGTAACTGTGAGAGGGATCTTGGAGTCCTAGTGGACAATCATTTAAATATGAGCCAGCAGTGTGCTGCAGCTGCCAAAAAAGCCAACACAGTTCTAGGCTACATAAACAGAGGGATAGAATCAAGATCACGTGAAGTGTTAACACCACTTTATAAGGCCTTAATAAGGCCACACTTGGAATACTGCATCCAGTTTTGGTTGCCACGATGTAAAAAAGATGTTGAGACTCTAGAAAGAGTGCAGAGAAGTGCAACAAAAATGATTAGGGGACTGGAGGCTAAAACATATAAAGGACAGTTGCAGGAACTGGATATGTCTAGTTTAATGAAAAGAAGGACTAGGGGTGAGATGATAGCAGTGTTCTGATATCTCGGGGGTTGCCACAAAGAAGAGGGAGTCAAGCTATTCTCCAAAGCACCTGAGGGCAGGAGAAGAAGCAGTGGGTGGAAACTAATCAAGGAGAGAAGCAACCTAGAGGTAAGGAGAAATTTTCTAACAGAACAATTAATCAGCAGAACGGCTCATCTCCAGAAGTTCTGGGTGCTCCAACACCGGAAGAAGAGATTGGATAATCATTTGTCTGAAATGATATAGGGTTTCCTGTCTAAGCAGGGGGTTGGACTAGAAGACCTCCAAGATCCAACTCTGTTGTTCAATTCTATTCTATTCTAGCCACAGAAGAGTAGTTGTGGGTATTTTCCCTCAACACCAAAGAAAGTCTTACTTCTTCAGGTTTGCAGCTGTGGAAAAATAAAATGAATGAAAGAAGTAGAATATAATGCTTGCGGTGAGTTTAAATTGTTCATGCAGCATGCAGTCCATAAGCCATCCCCAGAAATGTATAGAAATACATATGTTCCATAGTATTATATCTTATGAGCTGGAAAGAAAAGAAAGCAACTACAACAAATGACCTTCCCCCCACCCCCCAGAAGTAAATACACTGCCATGTGTGTCAAAATACACCTTAATTTATGTTTCTCCTCCAATTTATCGATCTGTATTGAGAAAGGAAGCCATATGCTCAACAAATAGTCATGTATACTTTTAAAGATAGCTCTTCATACTGGATGAATTAATAGGCATAAGTTAAGACTCTTACTTATCTATAACGCAAAAGAGGAGAAAGCATATAGTTCTCACTTATCAACTGCCTCGTTTAGTGACTGTTCAAAATAATAATGGGTAAAAAAAGCTTTGCAACCAATCTTTGCATTTATGAATATAGCAGCACCCTGTAGTCAAGTGATTGTCATTTGTGTGCTTCACAACTACTTGTGACATAGTTAATAGACTATGCCAACTCCGGATCAAGCAAATAGGCTGACTCTGATTCCGGGTTTTATTATTTACTATTAATTAGTTATTTGGTTTAAAGGGGGATTTTATTGTACTTGTTTCTTAACTTGTGTTCGCCGCCCTGAGTCCTTCGGGAGAATGGCGGCATATAAATACATGTAATAAATAAATAAATAAATAAATAAATAAATAAATAAATAAATAAATAAATAAATAAACCCATCACAGTTATGTGATTTTTGTTCAACAATCTGTGTGTTTAGCAATGAAGTTGCCATCCAAATTGTGGTCCTTAAGCAAGGTCTACAGGACATCAAAGTACTTTAGACTGCAAAGGATAAACAAAAAGATTCTTATGTGGAAACAAGAAGTTGCCAGGTTTGGTAGCTTTTTTATTGTATTTTTAAAGATTTATATCCTACCTTTTCTCCACTAGCTCAAGACTGCCTACTATGCCATTCTCTTCAGTTTATTCCCACAACAATCCTGTAGGAATAAGTTGTACTTTTGGATTGCTGTGGGAATAAACTGAACTGGGAGAGCATTAATGGGCCCAAAGTCTTCTGCATTCTGAAATAGCTTTTAGGACATCCTAAATTATATGTTCCTATTGCAGACTGTCCTGGAAATGCCCCTATTCTGTTAGGTACTTCAGAGTTCTGTTCTTTTAAATGATGTTTTCTTTATACCAGGTTTAATGTATACTTACTCCTTCCTTGAATTTCCTATTTGTCAAAGAAGGTCTAGTTAACCATTCCTTGACAAAATTATTAATTTTTCAAATTAATTATGCATTCAGGGTACCTTTATATGATTGTACCGTATTTCCCTTGTTTCATCTTTTTCTTGTCGTAGGTGTAATCTTACCAGACAGCCCCAATATAATTATACTGGCTTTCTCATTACCTACCTGATTATCTTATTTTTCCTTCTAATAAACACAGTATTCAGTTATTGCTTTTGTATTTTTGTTTTTGCCTCCAAAACTATTTTATTTCCTTCAAAATCTATTCAAGTTTATTGTGGATAAATCAGAGTAAATTACAGTATTTCATTTCATTTATCATTTTATTAAATTTGTATACTGCCCTACTCCCGAAGGACTCAGGGCGGTGAACAGCCATAAAATAAAACATATAGATACAAAATTTAAAATGGAGATAAAACTAATTAAATAAATTTGGCTGAAACATTTTAAAACCCCAATAAATTTAAAACCAAATTTAAAATTTAAAATTCCATTTTAAAAAGAGGAAAAGTTTAGGTCAGGCCAGCTTGATGGAATAAGAACGTCTTAAGCGCGCGACGGAAGGTACGCAGATCCGGAATTCTCCGTATCTCCGGGGGGAGCTCGTTCCAGATCGTAGGTGCCCCCACAGAGAAGGCTCTCCCCCTGGGGGCCGCCAGTCGACATTGTTTGGCCGACGGCACCCGGAGGAGCCCCTTTCTATGGGAGCGTACTGGTCGGTGGGAGGCTATTGGTGGCAGCAGGCGGTCCCGTAAATAGCCAGGTCCTAAGCCATGGAGCGCTCTGAAGGTGATAACCAAAACCTTGAAGCACACTCGGAAGACCACCGGGAGCCAGTGCAGCTCGTGCAGGAGAGGCGTTACATGGGAGCGCCACGTCGCTCCCATCACCACCCGCGCAGCCGCACTCTGCGCCAGTTGGAGCCTCCGAGTGCTCCTCAAAGGGAGCCCCATGTAGAGAGCGTTACAATAGTCCAGACGGGAGGTGACAAGGGCATGAGTGACCGTGCGTAACGAGTCCCGATCCAGAAAGGGACGCAACTGGCGAATCAGGCGGACCTGATGAAAAATCCTCCCGGTCACGGCTGTCAAGTGCTCTTCTAAAGACAGCCGTGAATCCAGGAGGACACCCAAGTTGCGAACCCTCTCCCTGGGGGCCAGTGCTTCGCCCCCAATAGTCAGCGATGGCACCAGCTGACTATATCGGGACGTCGGAAACCACAGCCACTCGGTCTTGGGTGGGTTGAGCCTGAGCCTGTTTCTCCCCATCCAGATCCGTACCGCCTCCAGGCACCGGGACATCACTTCAAGGGCATCGTTGGGGTGGTCTGGGGTGGAGATGTACAGCTGGGTGTCGTCAGCGTACTGATGGTACTCCACCCCGAAACCACGGATGATCTCGCCCAGCGGCTTCACATAAATGTTGAACAGAAGGGGCGAGAGGACCGATCCTTGTGGCACCCCACATATAAGGGGCCTCGGGGTCGACCTCTGCCCCCCTGTCAACACAGACTGCGACCAGTCGGAGAGAAAGGAGGAGAACCACCGTAATACGGTGCCTCCCACCCCCAACTCTTCCAACCGGTGCAGCATGATACCATGGTCGATGGTATCAAAAGCCGCTGAGAGATCTAATAGGACCAGGACAGAGGAACAACCTCTGTCCCGAGCCCTCCAGAGATCATCCACCAACGCGACCAATGCCGTTTCCGTGCTGTACCCAGGCCTGAAGCCCGACTGGAACGGATCTAGATACGTCGTTTCATCCAGGTACTGGGGAAGCTGTCGTGCAACCACACTCTCAACAACCTTCGCCACAAAGCGAAGGTTGGAGACTGGACGATAGTTAGCCAATGTTGCCGGGTCCAGGGAAGGCTTCTTGAGGAGAGGTCTCACCACCGCCTCTTTCAAGGCAGCGGGAAAGACACCCTCGCCCAATGAAGCATTTATAATCCCCTGGAGCCAGCCTCGCGTCGCCTCCCGGGAAGCCAGCACCAACCAGGAGGGGCACGGGTCCAACAAACATGTGGTCGCATTCAGTCTACCCAGAATCCTGTCCACGTCCTCAGGGGTCACAGAATCAAACTCATCCCAGATAACATTCTCAGGACCTGCCCCCGTCATCCCGCTGGATCTACCCAGTCGGAGTCCAGATCTTCCCGAATCTGAGTGATTTTGTCATACAGATACTGAACAAAATCCTCGGCTCTTCCCTCCAAGGGGTCCTCCCTCGCTTCCTGGTAGAGCAGGGAGCGGGTCACCCTAAACAGGGTGGCCGGGCGGTTATCTGATGACGCAATAAGAGCAGCAAGATAAGTGCATTTTGCTGCTTTTATTGCCACTAGGTAATTCTTAATATGAGATCTTACCAGTGTCCGGTCAGATTCAGTACGACTGGCCCTCCAACTACTCTCTAGGCGTCTTTTCCGGCGCTTCATCTCCCTCAGCTCCTCAGTAAACCAAGGAGCCAGGTGAGATCGGCGCCGGGTCAGAGGCCGCAAAGGCACGACTCGATCCAGAGCTCCAGCGGCCGCCCTATCCCAGGCGGCCACTAGGTCTCCAGTCGAGGCGTGAGCCAGAACCTCAGGAATTGGCCCAAGCTCCATCTGGAACCTATCAGGTTCCATCAGGCGCCTGGGGCGGTACCATCTCATCGGTTCCGCCTCCCTGCGGCGGGGTGCAGTGGTTCGAAGGTCAAGGCGAAGGAGAGAGTGATCCGACCATGACAAGGGCTCGATGACTATGTCCCCTATCTCGAGATCACTCAGCCACTGTCCAGAGACGAAAATCAGGTCCAGTGTCTTTCCCCCCGTGTGCGTAGGGCCATGAATTAGTTGGGTCAGATCCATAGCCGTCATGGAAGCCATGAACTCCCGAGCCACCTCAGACGTCTCACCCACGGACGGCAGGTTGAAATCCCCCATGACCATAAGTCTGGGGGTATCAACCGCCACCGCGGCGATAACATTGAGTAGCTCGGGCAGGGCTGCTGCCACGTGGCAGGGAGCCAGGTACGTGATCAGCAAACCCCTCTGAACCCCATGACCCCACTTCACAAGGAAGGTCTCACAACCGGCCGTCTGAGGAACAGTGGCCTCCCTCGGCCTAAGGCCTTCTCTAATAATAACCGCTACTCCCCCACCCCTCCCCTGTGACCTCGGCTGATGGAATGCCAGGAAGCCTGGTGGGCACATTTCTACCAGAGGGACCCCTCCCTCCGGGCCCAACCAGGTCTCCGTAATACCCGCCAGGTCCGCTCCCCCCTCCTGAACCAGATCACAAATGAGGGGGGCTTTATTTATTACGGACCTGGCGTTGCACAACATCAGTCAAAGGCCCGGGCCCTGAGGATCTGTACAACCTGGAGAACGAGTGGAGCCTTGGGGGCCGGAGCATGCTACCGCTCGGAGACAGCGAGTGCGCGCTCCCTTAACATGATATGGCCCCCTGGTCCCGCCATATCTACCCCTCCCACTCACAGTACTGATGATAGAGACATAATCTGGACAAGCTCGACACCCCCCATCACCTCCGGATCCCCCATCCCTTCCACCGCGCATAGTGGCCAGGCCTGACCCTCCCCTTGGTGGGTCTTCCCCCAAACCCACAACCCTAGTACCAATTTTTCCCTCCCCCCCCGGGACCCCTTAAAAATTTACCCAATTTACTTAAAAAACCCCTCAACCCCCTCTTCGCGGCATGCCACCTCTCTGGGTTCCAAAGCCCGTCATTGAGGTAGGCCCTCGATAATGTGGAGGGCCAGACCTGCGAGAGGGGGGAGTCTCGCAGCGCAAGAAGCTCAATGGTTGAATACATCCACAGAATGTATTGACCAACAAACCATGATCAGAAATGAAAATCTGAAATTATTGCAGAATAACCAAGATTTCGCATGGTTACTGAATTAAAAAAATATTTATACCTGCTTCTTTGCTCCTAAAGCTACTACAAAGTTTGGAATACAAAAGAAAAATGAATTAAAACAGACTAACAATGTTAAATCATTATTTCCCTTTGTAGTTTTGTAAGTTTGGATCTAATTTAGAATTTGAATACTGTTTAGTATAAAATATGGTTGCAATCGAAGGGAACATAAGTAGCTCAGGGTTGAATGAGGAATCTTTGGTGTTCTCTGAGCATGATTGTTTGTTTGCAGGTATTTTATTATCAAAGTAGGTAACCTCATCAGTGCTAGTGATTGTGCGTTTGCTGCCTGCTTATGTACAGTAGCTTGCCTGTAGGAATGTGCTTTTCTCTTTTATAATTCCTGATTAGGGTATTGTTTTTTGCTTGATTGTCTAGTATTAATCCTTGCTTATCTGGATGTTGCTTGTTGGAGATAATGTGTTCTGGTTTTTTGTTTCCTTCTTAGCTTTATTGTTGTCTATTTTGAATGGTATATAAATGTGGTGTATGTGTTTATTGATATCTGATTTATCTGAATGTCAAGCTTTCAGGTATTCCTTACTGTTTTGGGGTTTAGTTTGGTATAGGACGTCCAGTTTCCCAGATGAAACTATAGTTGAATCTGTCCATGTGTTGTGAGGTTAAGCAATTTCATTGTGTATTCCAGCTGCTAGTTAGTTTCATGGATGCACTCTTATTACTCTTGTGCCTGTCTGTTCTACATAGTGGTTGTTACAGTCACTGTCACCTCTTACATTCTATGTTGTAGATGACTTGATTTTTTCTTCTTGGGCTACTGGGCCATTTAATTTACTTAAGATATTTAGGAGGGTATTAATTGCTTTGTGTGCTATAGTAATGCCATGTGGTTGTAAATCTGTTGATTGTTTCTGAGATGTTTTTTATGTATGGCAGTGTTATTCTTTTCATAGCTTGTTTGGTTGCACTGTAGGGCTTGAGTGCTTAGGCAGATTTTTGATAAAGTGATATGGGTATTCATTTTGTTGGAAGATGTATAGGTGGTCATTTTCCTTTTTCTGGGGTTCTTGGTGGTTGCAGTGCATTTGTACTGGCTTGAATAATGTTCTTACACAGTTCCTGTTAAGTTGTGGGTGGATGGGGGATATATAAGATATAGTTTCATGAGAATATCTTAGTTGACCTAAACACAATATAGTTTATTGTGCCTTCAAAACAATTGGAAGGACATGATCATATGGGTTAGGGTGCAGATGTGGATTTTTTTCTTTTTAAAATGGTTTAATATAAACAGTTGGGAGAGAGACGCAAATATTGACAGAATCTGTCATCAAGTTAATGGATGCCACAAAACAAAACTTACCATGTTTTGGATAGCTCTGCCTCGTATTAATTTCTGTAGTATAATTATAGCCAATTCTCTCTCTTCATCTATCTTTAAAAGAAAACAAAAGCATTGGAAATATAGCAATAAGCTAAAACATCTGTTTTCAAGGATTATGTCCTGTCTGATTCTGGATAAATTAGTTGGTACATTTCACTAAGAGATTTGCTTATTGTTTTTGGCTACAGTATGCTGCCCATATTCTTACTGGCATAAGATATGAAGAGAAACAATTAGTGTGTCCAAGTGAAGGTGGGAAATACAAATAATAACTACATAGAGAAAAGTAATAAAATTAAGAGTAATAAGCTAAAGAAGCAGATAAGGAGGAGATGTGAGCCAAGATGCTCTAGTAAGTCAAAATAAGCAACTGCCATCAGCTGCTGTTTGCTGATTTGCTGCCTCTCCCTAAACTGCTGTCCTAATTGGCTTAATGTATGTCTCAATGTTCCAGTTAAATCATAAGGCCAAACATGCTGGTTGCAGAAAACAGCACACTCCTAGAGTGAAAGCTGTCTTCCTTGTGTGGTAGTAAAGACAGCTGGTTATCAGGTAGGTGATTTGTAAAGAGACCCTCACCCAGTTAATAAACAAGGTGCCCTCAGCAAAGACAAAAAACAAAAAAATCCTGGCTGTAATAGGGAATAAAATGATTCGTAAGGAAACTGTAGGCTGACCTTTCTAAGTGAAGATATAACTCTGAGATATGTCATACCATATCCCCACCTCTCCATTACTATTGTTAATATTGTTAGTACAAGAATGGAATCTGGATTCCTTTTGGCAAAGAAAGCCTTTAAAATCAAACCTTCATTAATCACTATTTTTGCAATTTTACACTCCTAAGATCTCTTTCAAGATACAGCCTTTCCTTATCCATTCAATACTCTCTCTGATGCTTAATCTACATAGATAACAATTTGTATGCATGTTTTTCTTTTTCTCATGTTGAATGTGAATGAATAAACTAATCATGGTATTGGACTAATCTATAATTTCACTCTTCAAAACTTATCATGTTATAGACCCGTAATGGCAAACCTATGGCACGTGTGCCAGAAGTGGCACGCAGCACCCGTTCTGTGGGCACTCAAGCTAACACCCCAATTCAATTCCGCTGCGCATGCACACGTGCCTCCCGCCAGCCAGCTGGTCCTTGGGCCTCTGCCGCGCATGAGGGGGGCAAGGTGCGTGCAGGGGGCCCACATGCATAGGTGCGGGGGTGGGGCGCATGCGTGGGGGCTGCAAGTGCATTGCATTTTGGGGGTTCAGGTGTGCACACATCCGCACACACGCACGCTTTGGGCACTTGGTCTAGAAAAGGTTAGCCATCACTGCTATAGATGATGACAAACCTGATTGTTTCATTACAGCCTTTTGACTAAAATAATAATTAACAGATCTGGTTGCTCAGTGCTCATTGTGTTAAAGAATTTCTTTATTTTTCTTCTCTCTTCAGTCTAGGAAAAAGAAAACAAAGCATATTTTTCAATTTCTTCTTTTTTTCTGATTGGAAAAGTATTATTGATTTCTTGAAATGCTTGGTTTTGCTTTCTTTTAGTTGCAAAATTTCCGAAGAAAAGAATGAAAAAAGTATTTATTTATTTATTTATTTATTTTTCATATTTGTATACTGCCCTACTCCCGAAGGACTCAGGGCGGTGAACAGCCATAATAAATTACAAATACATATAGAAGTTAAAAAACTATTAAAAAACAGATTAAGTAATTTGGCTCAAAGATTAAAACATCCAAATTTATCTAAAAGAGGTCTAAAACCTGATTTAAAAGCCAATTTAAAAGCCAATTTAAAAGGGAGAGTTAGGCAAGACCAGCTTGTTGGAATAGAAACGTTTTCAGGGCATGGTGGAATATGTGTAAGTCTTGGATGTTTCGTAACTCCGGGGGAAGCCCGTTCCAGATGGTAGGTGCCCCCACAGAAAAGGCTCTCCCCCTGGGGGCCGTCAGTCGACATTGTTTGGCCGACGGCACCCTGAGGAGTCCCTCTCTATGGGAGCGAACTGGTCGGTGAGAGGCTATTGGTGGCAGGAGGCGGTCTCGTAAGTACCCTGGTCCTGAGCCATGGAGCGCTCTAAAGATAGTAACCAAAACCTTGAAGCGCACCCGGAAGACCACTGGGAGCCAGTGCAGCTCGCGCAGGAGGGGGGTTACATGAGAGCACCACATTGCTCCCATTACCACCCGCGCGGCCGCATTCTGGACCAGTTGGAGCCTTCGGGTGCTTCTCAAGGGGAGCCCCATGTAGAGAGCATTACAATAATCCAGGCGTGAGGTGACAAGGGCGTGAGTGACCGTGCGCAACGAGTCCCGATCCAGAAAGGGATGCAACTGGCGAATCAGGCGAACCTGATAAAAAGTCCTCCTGGCCACGGCCGTCATATGCTCTTCTAAAGACAGCCGCGAGTCCAGGAGGATGCCCAAGTTGCGAACCCCATCTGTGGGGGCCAACGACTCGTCCCCAATAGTCAGAGATGGCGCCAACTGACTATATCGGGACGACGGAAACCACAGCCACTCGGTCTTGGATGGGTTGAGTCTGAGTTTGTTCCTCCCCATCCAGATCCGTACGGCCTCCAGGCACCGGGACATCACCTCGAGGGCATCATTGGGGTGGTCTGGGGTGGAGATGTACAGCTGGGTGTCATTAGCGTACTGATGGTACTTCACCCCAAAACCACGGATGATCTCACCCAGCGGCTTCACATAAATGTTGAATAGAAGGGGCAAGAGGACCGATCCTTGTGGCACCCCACATATAAGGGGCCTCGGGGTCGACCTCTGCCCCCGTCAACACAGACTGCGACCGGTCAGAGAGAAAGGAGGAGAACCACTGTAGAACAGTGCCCCCCACCCCCAACCCTTCCAACCGGTGCAGCATGATATCATGATCGATGGTATCAAAAGCCGCTGAGAGGTCTAGTAGGACCAGGACAGAGGAGCAACCCCTGTCCCGAGCCCTCCAGAGATCATCAACCAATGCGACCAATGCTGTCTCTGTGCTGTACCCGGGCCTGAATCCCGACTGGAACGGATCTAGATAATTCGATTAATCCAGGTACTGAGGCAGTTGTCGTGCAACCACACTCTCAACAACCTTTGCAACAAAGCGAAATTTAATGTTCCAATAAATCAGAGAACTGAGTGACTTCTCCCTGGCCCCTGTTTCTTTCTCCAAAATAAGCCAAGTCAGTTTCCAAAAGTGAGCAGATAAGGACAAGTAATTCATTTTCATTTTTTTCCTGACTGATCAGAAATAAATAACCTTTTCTCTGTTATGTCCTTGTTCTTATATTTCTCCCATGAGCCCATTAACTGCAATTGCCACTTCTCCTTTTTCTTAAACTTACTATATTGATTTGCCTCTCTATATATTCAATAGGGAACAGTCCCATAGGGAACTGTTCATTGCAGGCTAAGATTTTTGTGTTAGCCTTTAGGCTGCTAACTGCTTTAGATCCCTCTTAGTTTAAAGTATTGAATATCAACTGATTATTTGATTGCTTGTAAGTCATTACCCTCAAATATTATTTAATAATTTCTATTGATTGCTTTTTACCATGTTTCCCTGAAACTAAGACCTTTCCATCTAATAAGCCCAATTGGGCTTTTCAGCGCATGAGTTAAAATAAGTGCCCCCCCCAAAAAATAAGCCCCCCACCAACTACTTATACACATGTGCAACCGGTCCCATTTCCTCTGGCTGCTTGCCACGCAAACAACACAAGGTGAGGAAAGGCCAGGAGGGAAGGGTGGGACATGCCCTTCCCTCCCTGTTCTTCGCGCCAGCTGCTGCTACCCTGACGTGTCCTGCTGTCACTGCTGCCTCGTGGAGCAGGACTTTGCAAGGCTTGTTGTGCTGTTGCACGCAAGAACAGCAGCAGCGCCGCAAGCTTCATCATACTGGCACAGCTGGCATCCTGCTACTCGTGGCTGTGCCGATATGTCAAACCTCGCAGCAGTACTGCCGTTCATGTGTGCAAGGGCACAAGCCTTGCAGAGTCTTGCTTCATGAGGCAGCGGCAGCAGCGGCAGTGCAATGAGTCTCACAAAGACTCATTTCTGACAGGTGGGATAAAGTTCAATAAGAAACTTTATTGAACTCACGAGAAGGGTTTTTTTTACGTGTTTCCCTGGATACAATGGCGAGGAATGCCACGGAGCTTGAAAGGTAAGACATCTGCCCCACCTGCCACCCCCAAATTGCATCCCTAAAGGGGGTGGGTGGCTAAGCAAGGGGCAAGAGCCCTGCCGTGCCCGGTGAGGTGGGGGAAGAGAAGTGACAGCAAGGGGAGCAATGTCTCGCTCCACGCATCTCACTTCTCCCCTGCCCCACCTGTCAGAAATGAGTCTTTGTGAGACTCATTGTGCTGCCACTGTCGCCTCGTGGAGCAAGACTCTGCAAGGCTTGTGCCCTTGCACACACGAACAGCAGCACTGCCGCGAGATTCAACATACTGGTGCAGCCACAAGCAGCAGGACGCCAGCTGTGCCGGTATGATGAAGCTCGCGGAGGTGGTGCCTCCATCCCCAAAATAATAACACACTGATAATAAGACCAAGCCCTTATTTCGGGGTTCAAAAGAAAATAAGACCCTTTTTTGGGGAAACACGGTAATCATAGTTTTATTTGTGGATTTCCAAAATATATTTTGTTGAATAAATTACAAGCTTTGTCCCAACAGTTTGTTACTGTGCAAAAATGTTAATAAAGGGAGTTGCAGGCTTTCTATCACCAATAAACATATTATGTTAGATTGCAATAATGACAAATTTTCAGAGCAGTGGGATGCACTAGAGGACAAAGAAGATTCTCTCAGATCTAGTTATTAAGAGCTCTTGTTAAACCAAAATTCCAAGGGGGTGAAACTTCTGTTTGGGCTTTAATTTGCATTTGGTAGCTAAAATTACCCCAAAAGCTAAATCCTGCCTTAGTCATGAAAGCCAGCTGAGTGACTTTGGGCCAGACATTCTCTCTCAGCCCAATGTACCTCACAATGTGGTTGTTGTGTGGAAAATAAGAAGAGAAAAGTGTGTTGGATGTTTGCTGCCTTGAGTTATCTGTAGAAATGATAAAGATGTGCAAATAAATTAGAAACAATTAGCCAAATAGTGACTACAAACAATAAAAAAGATACTTAAAATTGTCTTTAGGAAGTACATACTGGAATTAAAATTAAAGGAGAATCAGAGTAATAAGAAATGTAACAGTAAATGGTGATCTGAATGGAGGAAATTCAGCATTAAAGGAGATTAGGAAGAAAAAGAAGCAGCAATAAAAGAAGCATAAATATAACAAAGCAAACTAGATTTCATTCAGAAGCCCACTGATTTTGGGATTCTATTATCTGATTCTTGGTGGCCTGCGACTCCCCTTTGGACCAACCTGGCTTTTTTGGTTTGAACATCCTCTCATCCCTACACGAGAAATGCTTATTCTCCAGGGGTGAAATGCTCCCAGTTCGGACCAGATCGCCCGATCCATTAGCGATGGTGGCGGGTGATTCAGAGAACCAGTAACCAAAATTCCTGCACCCCCCCATGCCCAGCTGAGCCGCGCGATCATCAGAGGCTTTTTTTTTTAATTTTTAAAGGCATTTTTTCTACAACCTCTTTGGCCGAAAAAATGCTTTTAAAAGTAAAAAAAAAAAAGCTTCTGTCAATCAGGCAACTCAGCTGGGATCATCAGAGGCTTTTAAAAGCATTTTTTTAATAAACTTCTTCGGCCGAAGGGGTTGTAGAAAAAATGTTTTTAAAAGAAAAAAAGGCCTCTGCCAATCAGGCAACTCAGCTGGGATCGTCAGAGGCTTTTAAAAGCATTTTAAATGATTTTAAAAGTAAAAAAAAAAAAATTGGCCACGCCCACCCAGTCACATTACCCCCACCACCACCAAGCCACCCCCACAGAACCTGTAGTAACAAATTTTACATTTCACCACTGCTACTTTCTCGCTTTCTTCCTAATTACTACTGCCATCTTGTGATTGTGACTTTTCTTTGTACTTGTACTTCTGTTCTCCCATCCCCACCCCCTTTCATCTGTACTACTGGTTTTTCATCCTTGTCAGTCTGAATTTATATCTGATGTGAAACCTGATGATGATCTCATCTATGTTCTTCTAACCTGCACCCATGTGCAGTAATAGGCTCCACCTGTAAATGTTTTTAGAACTAAGTCAAGCTTTTACAATCAACACTACACCTACTAGTGAAGGTATTTCCAATTCTGGAGTGGGTGGGTGAACCAAAATCTTTGATAACCTCTGAAGAAAACGTAATGGCTTGCGTGTCTCTTTAATATGATATTTCCTGTCTTGCAGTATCTGGAAAAGTTATATAATATAAAAAATCAGTCTGTATCTAATTGGCCCCAACATTATTTTCTTATTTACTATGTTCATAAGTAAATAAAATTGTTCATTTTACTATATTTATAGAAAATTTCTGATCCATGAAATTTCCTATATTTTTACAATCTAATAAAAAGGAATTTTGAGGAGAGAACCTGGAGAAAATATAATATTCTTTCCCATTTTAAAGGACTGTATGAAATAAAAATGAAAACAGGATTAGAGAAGACAATATAACTCTGAAATTAGCAATAAATAATAATTTGGCATGTTTTGAATCTGTAATTTTTCTTCACTTCTTACTACAAGTTACATTCCCAAAACCAAAAAGGCCACTTATATTGTGGATGCCATGCATCAAAAGTTGAAATAAAATACCTGGTAAACCTGTGCTAATTCCATCTCTAGTCTAGCAGACCGCTTAGTGAATCCATCTTTTGTGGTTAAGCTTCTGGGTTTTGGAGCTTCAGTTCGGGGCTGTGTAACGGAATCAGGAAGAAATGCTTCTAGTTCAAGTAATCCTAAGAAAAACAGAAGATGAACATAGAGACTAGAAGGTATGTTTTAACACTGATGCAAGAGAACTAACCTCTTTTGTCCAAGATGGCTCCATAAATTGAGTTTTTCTCATCCATAAGTATCTCTATTCAATGGAGAAAAACATACTTTCAAATTACTTGTGCACAGGATACATATGAATCTAACTTCCCACACTTCCCACACTTGCAGTAGGACATAGTGATCCTGGAATGAATGAATGAATTTGAATATGACTCACCTTCATAGGTGTTGAGAAAGGAATTCTTCACTACATAACGATCTGCATGATTATCTGGAAAGTAGCCAATTCTTGATAATGGAGCATAAGGCTGTGATTCATATTCAGTGTAGTCCTTAATTACATTTCTTCTCTCTAGTTTTCCCTCTACATTTTTTCCCTTGGCTATTACTCTTCTGATTGCTGTAAATAAATTGCAGATAAAATTACACCAGTTTTAAATATAGAAGTTGACCTCTTCATTTCCTTGAAGGCTGGGATTTGGCTACTATTATTTCCATTTGCTAAGAATGGGATACCGAAACATCTTATTGCATTTTTGTTAGCAACCAGTTTTCCAGAGCAGGAATGTGGAAAATATAAACAGGCAATTACAAACACGGTTAACTGCAATGAATTCATGAATTACTATAAAGATACATTCCTAGCCATGCTGTGTTGCATCAATTTTCTAAAGCTTGAATCAAATCATGCTGGTCAAGTGGACAGCTCTAAACAATTATTGTCCTTTCAGACCTTTAGGTATTAATATAATCTACGCTAGACATCTATACTGAAAGTTATTACACTAATTTAGTGCTGAGAATAAGTTGGCAAGCTGGCTTTGAAGATAGGCATTCTATCATGTACCTAGTATTAAACCATTTAGTTGAAGAATAGTCTCAGAAACAAAAGATGACTCTACATATAGCATTTGTAGACATCAAAATTCTTTGACTTTTTGCCAATGAAAAATTACCTTGACATCCAGTCATATTTCTATAGATTCAAAATTATGATCAGAAATTAGGGATTATTTTGTGGCTAATAATCAGGAATTATTTTGTGGATATTGGACGCTTGTCAGACAGAAATTAAAGAATTCAGCTAATTGCCAAAGATGTGTTCAATAATCTATATTGTGATTAGTCCTAGATCCTTTATGTAGAAGCAATCTCATTTTGTTTTGGAAGACTCATTGGTTTTGTAGGTGCTCAGGCTCTTTTCAATTATGTAGTAATAGTATGAAAACTAACAAAAGGAAAAGGGAATATCTTGCAAATAGGGTTGTTACTGCCAGAGATGAACACATGCCCATTCTCAATGATGTGGTTTATTCTCTCTGTTTCTAAACAAGCCTTCTATTGCTAGGAATTTCACCTCTTTTGAGAATATACTTACTATCTAATTATTTTGCTCCATACCTTTTATGTGTTCATGTTGAATCTTTTTCACTTTCTTTTCTTTTTCTTGCATAAGTTTAAACCAGTGTGCATCTAAGCAACTGACATTTAATTCATTGTGCTTCTCTTCTCGTTTCATCAGCAAGGCCTTTAGAAGATTTAGTCTCACTTCTTGCAGTCTTCAAAAGAGCAAATATATGTCCATTTATTATAAAAAAGTAGATTCTCAAGAGAACTTTAGATGAAATTCTACTAAAATCTGGTATTGGAAATAGTGTATAAGAAATTAATAACAACATAATTTAGATGTCTACAACAAATGGCTAGAGTACTGTGTAGCACCAATCATGCATTGCCAAAAATGTTTACTGAGACTGCAGAACCCAAAGGCAGATCCCTAAACATCTGACAGGATAATGCACCATTAGTGAACTGCATATAGCTTAACATGAATTTCTCTTATGCTAAGTGTCTAATCCTATAAATTTTTATATTACAATATAGCATACAATCTCAACAGTGAATATTGTACATGAAAAGAGGACTTTCCATAATCATTATTGTGTTTGATTTTGATTGACTCATATTAGCTAGCAAATTCATTTTCAGGCTTACAAATATAAAGTTACTATATAACTTTACAAATCCTATCAAGCTTATTTCTGTTTCCAGTTACCAAGAGAAATAACCAGTGTATTGGTTAAGATATGGAGATAGAAACCAGAAAGATTAAGAGTTTTAGTCCCACTTTAGGTACAGAGCCAGTTGGATAACCTTGGGCCAGTCACGTGCTCTTAGCCACTAGGGAGGAGGCAATGGCAAACCATTTCTGAAAAGCCCCAACTGGAAAAGTGACAAAAATTCATTTGAAGGCACATGCGCATAGCTAACAGAAATAGTTACTTTGTGGTTTTTAGTTGCTGAAATTTATATTTAACAATGGGAGCTTAAAAAAAGCAAAGGCTTGTGTACCTCCCAAAATCCTTACATAATGCTCTTGTTGTAAGTTAGCACCATATTCTACCATAAAGCCTTGGATAACATTTAAACTGCATTTAAATGCATGCTGCATTTCAGAATGCAATTGTATATGGACAGCTCATAACCAGCCAAAAATTCCTTGAACAATTTTAAGAAATCCAGAACCTTACACATATTGTAAGTATTGCCACTTCAATGTTTTATTAGAATTATATATTAGTGCTTCAGTTTAGCAGAATACAGCTGGCCATCATAAATCCAAGAAACCAAGTATACAGCATGCTGACCATGTACATGATTTGAACCGAGTGACATTTTGGGGCAAGAAGTATTCAGATAACACACAGTTCCCATTACCAAGTCTGCCAAGGATGAGTGTAAGAACACAGGAATATAAAAACTACCTACTCTTCTATTTCTTCCTCCCGAAAGGCCCACTCTTTTCTCTCCATTTCCTCCATCATTCTCTTCCGTTTTGCAATGTGTACAGCATCATTCAGTGGTGGAAGAGTGGCCTCCCAGGCTCGTTTCTCCCTGGCTCGTTCAATTACTTCCACTTCTGCCTGAGTTGCTGGAAGGCCATGACCTTGAAAGGACAGGAAACAATAAACAGACAGAAGGCTCAAAATACAGTACTGTGAAGCATATGAGCCAAAATATTATTTTAAATTCTAGTGTAATGCAAAATTCTAAAGCTAAAATTACCTCTTGAAGTATTGAAAAATAAATGATTAGAAGAGATCATTTTAAGCCATCATATCCAATCTCTTCCTCAATGCTGGAATCCAAAGTAAAGCATCCACCAATTCCTATCAAACCCTTCTTACTGTTACTAAGCTTTTCATAATATGAAAACTGGAATCTACCTTCTTAAAATACAAAACCATCGTTTTATTCCTTACATATTTGAAAAGTGTCATATCCCTTCTCCAGTGATGTATCTTAAAATTTAAACAAATCAACTTCCTTAGATTCACTTGGTAATTTTTATATTCTGCTAATCCCTTTTGTTAGACTTCTTTATCTAAATCTATATATCTTAAACTGCTTCTAATGCATTCTGGGGGTGTATTTGAAGAATATAACCATATCCCACTCAGTCATATTTTCTCAACACTAAAGCCTCCTAGCTCCCTCAATCTTCTTTCACTGAACTTAATTTTCCAGCTTTTATTGTAATTATCGCCCTGTTGTAATTATTGTTCTTAGAGTGTAATGCCCAGGACTGGAAACATTGGATGTTTACTTGAAATCACATCATACTTTGACTTAATGTTCAGCTGTAGATCAATCAACTATAATTCTAAGAACTTTTTCATACATATCATTAGCAAACCTCTGCATTTTATTTTATTACTTATTTATTTTATTTTATTAAATTTTTATATCGCCCTTCTCCCGAAGGACTCAGGGCGCTGTACAGCTAAAAATAAAACTCACAACTATATGAAAGTTAAAAGACAATTTTAAAAAATTAAATAATTTGGCCGAAAGAGCTAAAATAGAAACCACCCATTAAAATAGCATTTAGGGCAGCCCTGCTTGGTGAAACAATAGCGTTTTGAGGGCGCAGCGAAAGGTACGAAGGTTGGGGATCCTACGAATCTCCAGGGGCAGCTCATTCCAGAGGGCAGGTGCCCCCACAGAGAAGGCTGTCCCCCTGGGGGTCGCCAGTCGACATTGTTTGACTGACGGCACCCTGAGGAGTCCCACTCTGTGGGAGCGTACTGGTCGATGGGAGGCTATAGGTGGCAGAAGGCGGTCTCGTAAGTACCCAGGTCCTAAGCCATGGAGCGCTTTAAAGATGGCAACCAACACCTTGAATCGCACCCAGAAGACCACCGGGAGCCAGTGCAGCTTGCGCAGGAGCAGTGTTACATGGGAACGTCGAGTCGCTCCCATAATCACCCGCGCGGTTGCATTCTGGACCAGCTGGAGCCTCCGGGTGCTCTTCAAGGGGAGCCCCATGTAGAGAGTGTTACAGTAGTCCAGACGGGAGGTGACGAGGGCATGAGTGACTGTGTGCAAGGAGTCCCTGTCCAGAAAGGGACGCAACTGGTAGATCAGGCGAACCTGATAAAAAGCCCCCTTGGCCACAGCCGTCAAATGGTCTTCTAGGGCCAGCTGCGAGTCCAGGAGGACACCCAAGTTGCGAACCCTCTCTGAGGGGGTCAAGGTCTCCCCCCCAATAGTCAGTGATGGGACTATCTGACTATGATGGGATGCAGGCAACCCACAGCCACTTGGTCTTGGAGGAGTTGAGTCTGAGTTTGTTTCTCCCCATCCAGTTCCGTAAGGCCTCCAGGCACCGGGTCATCACATCAAGGGCATCACTGGGGTGGTCCGGGGTGGAAATGGACAGCTGAGTATCAATCTACCCCAAAGCCATGGATGATCTCGCCCAGCGGCTTCGCATAAATGTTTAACAGGAGGGGCAAGAGGACCGACCCTTGCGGGACCCCACAGACTAGGGGCCTCGGGGTCGACCTCTGCCGCCCTGCCAACACAGACTGCGTACAGTTAGAAAGGAAGGAGGAGAACCACCACAACATGGTGCCCTCCACTCCTAGCCCCTCCAACCAGCGCAGCATGATATCATGGTCGATGGTATCAAAAGCCGCTGAGAGGTTTAATAAGACTAGGACAGAGGAACAACCCCTGTCCCGAGCCCTCCAGAGATCATCAACCAATGCGACCAATGCCGTTTCTGTGCTGTACCCAGGCCTGAAGCCCGACTGGTACGGATCTAGATAGACAGCTTCATCCAGGTACTGGGAATGTCGCACAACCACACTCTCAACAACCTTTGCCACAAAGTGAAGGTTGGAGACTGGACGATAGTTCGCTAATATAGACGAGTCCAGGGAGGGCTTCTTGAGGATGGGCCTCACCACCGCCTCTTTCAAGGCGGAGAGGAAGAAACCCTCACTCAAAGAAGCATTAATAATCCTCTGGAGCCAGCCTTGTGTAACCTCCCGGGTGACCAGCACCAACCAGGAGGGACACGGGTCCAATAAACATATGGCCACGCTCAGCCTACCCAGAACTCTGTCCACGTTCTCGAGAGCCACAAGGTCAAACTCCTCCCAGCTAACATTCTCAAGACCCACCTCCATCACCCCCTCTGAACCTACCCAGTCGGAGTCCAAACCCTCTTGAATCTGAGTGATTTTGTCATGCAGATATTGCACAAAGTCCTCAGCCCTACCCTGCAAGGGGTCTTCCCGCGCTCCCTGATGAAGTAGGGAATGGGTCACCCTAAACAGGGCGGCTGGGCGGTTATCTGCAGATGCAATCAGAGCGGAAAAATATAGATTTTGCTGCTCTAATCACCACTAGGTAGGTCTTAATATGAGACCTCACCAGTGTTTGGTCAGCTTCGGAACGGCTGGCCCTCCAACCGCTCTCTAGGTGTCTTTTCCAGCGCTTCATCTCTCTCAGCTCCTCGGAAAACCAGGGAGCCAATTGAGGTCGGCACCAAGTCAGAGGCCGCAAAGGCACGACGCGATCCAAAGCTCCAGCGGCCGCCCTATCCCAGGCGGCCACTAGTTCTTCAGTCGAGCTGTGAGCCAGAGCCTCAGGGAATGGCCCAAGCTCCGTCAGGAACCTATCAGGATCCATCAGGCCCCAGGGACAGAACCATCTAGTCGGTTCCGTCTCCCTGAGGCTAGGGGTAGCGGTTCGAAAGTCCATACGAAGGAGAGAATGATCAGACCATGACAAGGGTTCATCGACTAAATCCCCTATTTCTAGATCATTCTGCCACTGACCAGAGACAAAAATCAAATCCAGAGTGTGTCCCCCCATGTGGGTAGGGCCTTGAACTAATTGGGTCAGGTCCAAGGCCGTCATGGAAGCCATGAACTCCCAGGTTGCCATTGACGTTTCACCGACAGATGGCAGGTTGAAATCCCCCATAACCATAAGCCTGGGGGTATCAACCGCCACCCCGGCTATCAGGTCAGGCAGTTCTGGCAGGGCCACTGCCACACAGCAGGGAGCCAAGTAGGTAATCAGCAGGCCCATCTGCACCCCACGACCCCACTTCACAAGGAGGGACTCACCCGGACATAGACTTTCTTTAATAATAACTGCCACCCCCCCCGCCCCTACCCTGGGCCCTCGGCTGATGAAATGCCCGGAAATCTGGTGGGCACATTTCAACAAGGGGCATCCCCCTTTCTGAACCCAACCAGGTCTCCGTAATATCCGCCAGGTCCGCTCCCCCCTCCTGGATAAGGTTGTGAATGAGGGGAGCCTTATTTACGATGGACCTGGCATTGTACAACATCAGCCGGCGGCCCAGGCCCTGAGGATCTGCGCTATCTGGGGAACGAGAGAAGCATTGGGGACCGGAGTGCGCAATCGCTCGAAGATAGCGAGTGCGCACTCCCGAAACATGATATGGCCCTCTGCTTCCACCATATCTGCCCTTCCCACCCACAGTACAGATCAAACAGCCCTCATTAGATCGAGCTCTAGCCTCCTCCCTGGTGTCCGATCCTGCACCCCTTATGCCGCTGCCCCCCGCCGGACCCAGCCTCAATCCTCATGGATTACCCCCCAAACCCACTCTGGTTGTCCCTGAACCCCTTAAATTTTTTGTTAAAAACACATTTAAAAAACTCCTCAATCTCCTCTTTGCCGCATGCCAAAACCTGTCATCAAGATAGGCCCTCGATAGCGTGGAGGGCCAGACCTGCGAGAGGGGGGAATCTCACAGCACAAGAAGCTCGGCTGCTGAGTACATCAATAGGTTGCAAGGAATGAAGATGAGGACAAATCCCGACCGGGTTCCGTGCAATGGTTTAAATGGTCCGGAGCGAAGTCGACAGTTCAAAACGGGTGGCTGGGCTCTCATTCTCTCTCATGCTCTCTTACAGCAAGAGGAAACCGTGCCATTTCAACAAACTCAGGGGACTGCCCCTCCAAGCTACCCTCTCACGGTGGCCAACAATGGAGAGTTCGGTGGTAAATTCCTCTGAAAGTGAGATGGCAGTATAAACCCATTCCCACAGCCATATGTCTTAATCATCCACGCTCCATCAGTCCAGGGTGTCAGTTGGAATCGGCTGCTGAGTCATGAAGGCAAAGAAACACTAAGTCCGGGGAGGGCAGATGAAAAAAATCCAGAGAGAGAACAGGCTTGAAGCATAGGAGCAGGCTGGGATGGTAACAGGGGTAGAACACGAAATCCTGGCAAAAAAAGGGGGGGGGGAAAGGGAGAACAGCCAGAGGCGACCACAAGGCCCTCCCTCCGCCGTTCTCCAGCCTCCCTCCCAGATCTTCCACCATCCGGTCTTCCGTGCCCCCACTCTCCAACCCCATGATCTCCATCGGGGGGGATGACCAAGTCCCCTAGTGGGGAGGGCCTTCAAAATAGGCCCAGCCCCTGTCCAGCCAAGCAGTCCCAGGAAACTAACAAGCCTCTCCCGGCCAACGTCCAAAGACGCCATCAACCGCCCGCCGCCGGCTGCCGGCCCAGCATGCTTGCCCTTGTCCAGCGCCCGCCGGGATCACCGCAGCATCTGCCATCGCCGTATCCGTCTCTGCCAGGACTCCCCTCTCGACACTGAGCCCCCAGCATCCCAGGGAGCCCAAAGTTCGAGGCGGAGAACCACCGCATCCCCATCGACGGCGCTGCCGAGTTGCCGCCACCGCCCCGACCGCTGCCGACTTGAGCAAACAAAAAAAGACCACTGCCAGAACTGGCCGCCGCCACTACTGTCTTCCCCCGGTGCCTTCAGCTGGCCGTTTCTCCACCGCCCCGATGTTCCGGAGGGGGAAAAACCCCTCCACGGGTAGGGAGAGAGCTCCCCTGGCTGGGACCGGGTCCAAGCTGACCCAATTGGTCCCCAGTTCCCCAAAAAAGCAGGGAGTCACCCCATCCTCCGGGCGCGCCTAAAGCGGTATCGACCATCTTGAAACATGCGCAGAAGTGAGTTGTTTATTTATTTCATGTGATAAACTTTGCCTACTTCACTAACCAAATACATTTTGAATTTTGTTTCTCTTCTAACATAAAAAGTATACCATTTATTTTAGTGTCACTTGCAAATTTGGTAAACTGCTTTTAAAAAATGTAAGCAATTTTGTAACAGAGCTCTGCAATTGGCTAGACTGAGGGGGGGGAAAAAGGAAAATTGACAGTCCGTTCACCAATTGGGTGATCACAATCACAGTTGCTACAAAGAGTTGCAGCAAATCCTTTAATAGTATTTGAGATTACTATGTTTTTGAAATCTTTTGTGATGGTACTCAATCCTTTTCAAGATCTCAGTTGCTATATAGAATTTTGTAGCAGTCAGATATCCTGGAAATTAAGTGTACTGAAGGAGAAAAGCTATTTTTTTTCCAGTTGGCCATTCAACTCTAGATATGAATTGTACAGACTGCAGAACGGGAATTACATCATTGTCTCATTTTGCTCTATGCCAAATTTTTAAAGAGGACTTGTGTACAAAAATTTTATTGTTCACAGTAATGTTTTAATAATATGATCAAGTGAAATAACATCCTAATTTCTTTGTTCTATCCTTGTCTGCTTTTGGGAGCTTGCTCTCTCCTATACGATTTAGGAATGAAACCCCTTTATTTTATAATTAATGTGAAATTTATAATCAGAGACTATCCAGGATAACCAAAATCTACAACAATCTTCTATTATTAGAGATGAATCAGATGTAGATGTTATTGCAGTTTAATTTTCTTCTATTTTCTGTTTGTAAATTAGAACACGGCAAAACATTACATTTTTCTCACTTTGGATAGTAAGATGGCCAATATATAAATGTGGGGAAACCAGATAGTTTCTTCCCGTCAGATGACAAGGTGTATGCACTGATGAAGATACTTAACTGTAAAACAGAGTTTTATATATCAGGCAATAGTATGAACAATTTTGGTAGCTAAAAATAAATCTTATGTGTGTACATGTACACAAAGGTGAAATAAAAACCGACAGATCATGTGAGCATAGGTTTGTGAAACTCCACAACAGAACAGCTATACAAACATTTGGGAGCTATGCTTTGCTTCTCTCTTAGCCAACTGTCTATTCCATTTTGACAGATGGATCAGCAGCAGAAACTACTTTTATTTGTGCTCCGGTGGTCAAATTCTAGAAAAGACAGCCAAGACTCATACTGCAGAAATGGAGTAGGATGTCACCATTCTTAAAATCTCTACCTGCTTCCATTACATTTCTGTAACTTTACTACTCAGCTATTAAATTGTTAATGAAAGGAGAATGATTGGCAGGATGGAAGACAGGCAAATAGGGATAGAGCTCCTAACACAAATTAATGAACTTTGTCAGCACCCTGGCTATTGGAATTGCTAGAAGGCTTAAGTGCCCTCATAATTGATAGTTGAGGTTGTTTCTTCTTTGAAAGCCAAAGGTATGAAAGGTCACATCATAGGAGCTTAACTATATTACAGAAAGACATTGTACCCTGTGTTCATCAGGTCTTAAACTCACCCCATGTCAGTGTGGCAAGAGTTAACAATTCAGGTATTGAACCTGAAGGAACTATGTATTCAGGGCTATAGGGGTCTGTCTGAGCTTCACCATCCCGATAATCTGTTTGTGTTTCCACGGTTCGTGAAATGAGATAGGCTGGTTTGTCTTTGGATTTTGCTGGATGAGTCTGTAGCTCTGGCCTAAAATGCAAGGAACCAAGCAACATCTTTCAAAAGTTCTTACATGATTAAAATAAGATTTTAGTTATGTCACATTATAATATGCTTTTATTATTGTTATTCCACAATGTTACTAAGGAGTTCAAAAATATTACATTCCATTGTTCCTAAACCTTTTTAATCTTGTTCTTTCCTTTTATAAATTACTTTCCTCGTTATTTTGCTACCCCTGGATTCTGTTATTAATCTAATACACCACTCACACACTTGGTTCATTTTCCCATTCTTCCACCTAAGACATAAAGACATCTGTAGTTCATATCAGTATCCCAGAGATAGGGGGGAATCTGTGTGTGCTTCCCTATGCTTAACAATATTTTGTGTCAGATCCTAAAAGTGATACTGCCATTCAATTGGGAGAAGGGGGCCCCCTGGATTCGATTTATTAGCATTGCCTGTGTCAACAGATATTTTACAACCTATATCCTGGTGCTGAAGCACCCCGAGATCTCCTTACCTTTGGGGAATGTTTATGACGGCCATCTGGGTTGTTTCACTTTAAGGGATAATGGAGGATAGCAATGGGAATGCATGCTTATCCAGTTCTCAGGGCAGCTGGTAAAGAAAACATCTTCACACTTGTGTATTGGATAAAATCTGCATTCTGGCTAACGGGAAAGGTCTCTACTGCTTTAATCCTACTTGTCTCACCTAAGGGTATTCAGACGTTGCTTTAAATCCATTGCTGTCACTTCTGCTTAATAAAAAGTTACTTTTGAAATATTCCGTTTCAAGAGTCTTCTCTTTCTTAAGTTAGAGGGAGAGGCAAACCTTACAATTTTGTCTTAGATTGTTTTCATGCTTTTTAATTTAATTATTAGAAAAACTAATCTCTTGAGATATGAAAAAACCTTATCATTTCAGTGATTAAACATTAGCGCTAATACTGGTTTATTACTTACTTTGACATTGCATAAACTACATTCAGTGGAATTGGCTTATCAAATGGAATGAAAGGTCTAAAAATAAAAAACAAAATTAAGAATAAATCAATCGAACAAAAAGGATATTTCTTCAGTTATAACTCCCAGGACTCTTATTTCACCAGCAACTACATATTACTCAACTGACTACATTTCAATAACTACCGTGTTTCCCCGAAAATAAGACCCCGTCTTATATTTTTTTGAACCCTGAAATAAGCGCTTGGCCTTATTGCCATGCGCTCAAAAGCCCGATTGGGCTTATTATCAGGGGATGTCTTATTTTGGGGGAAACAGGATAACTGGTTTTAACCTGTCTATGGATATTTTAATTATTTTATATATACTGAAAACTGCTGAGAGTTGCTTGAATGTGGTTGGATAAAAGTTTGCTTAAAAAAATAAATACATATATAATAACTAGTCTCCCTCAGCTATTACAAAAATATAATTTTTCATTCTCAAATTTCATTTCAAACATGTTACTAAGAGTGTGTGTGTGTGTGTATGTCAAAAATTTGCAAAATTTCTGACTTATTCTTGACAAATTTCAGAGAGTAAAATATTTTCAACAGTTGAAAAACTATTAATGAAAATGATAAAAACAATTAGTATTGTTCCTTACAACACACATGGACCTCTTGTAACCTATACAGATTTACCTTTAACCAAGACATCTGATCAAGATGCTCCTGAAGCTATAAGTACTTAGGTGGGGAGGGTAATTGAAATTAGGAAATAATTTTCATTTCTAAAATATTTTGGGAAGTATTTTGGCAATAGCTATTAATTTGGTCAATGAGATTTAATTCTGTATGCTCCCCACCGTTCAAAATATTTCCAGCGATTCCTTCCACTAACTTCAGGATCTTCATATTCAATTCTGGGCACCTGAAGTGAAGGTGGGGCTCTATAAAGAAAAATAATATATACAAATTATTAATGAATCTGATATTTCAGAGACATTTTAATTTCTTATGAATCTTGTTTTTTAAAAATTAGTGGGGCTTCAATAGGTAACTACCAACACCACCTTGAAGTGACAGGGGTGAAGCTTTTTGAAACTATATTTCTTATACACTAGGAACTTTTGTAGCTGGGCCACTTTTACATAGCTTTCCTCAACGAATCTGTTTTTCATGCTTTAACAGTTGCTCATTCCAGAGATAACATTTCTCAAATCAAATTTAAACTGCAGACTTCATGGTTGTAACATCCGCTAACAGTATCCTGAGTCACTGTACAGTGCAACTTGCAACAACTGCAAATGAATCACAATTTAACTAATATAAAATATAAGGATACTTACACCACAAGCTGCTGAAAAGTCTCAAAGCGTTGCTGTGCCCTTCCTCTCCATCTTCGATCAATGAATGGAGGAACAGGATTTTTTTCTTCTAATTGCACAAAGTACGATGGATAGTGAATCAAATTACTAAACATGGTTTTAAATTCTGGTACTTTCCTCTTTTTATATGAAAAAGACAGAAATGCAACATTATATATTATTATGTTATATGTAAGGCTTAAATACAAATATAATTCATCATCATCATTGGTTCCTTTTGCATGAAGCGCATAGGGCACAGTGCTAAAATCTATTTTTTTTTTTGCCACTGGCTTGGTGGGCATGGTTTGGTGGTGGTCATGTGACTGGGTGGGTGTGGCCAACCTTTTTTTTTACTTTTTAAAGCATTTTTAACTAGTAAAAAATGCTTTAAAAAGTAAAAAAAAAAGGTTCCGATGATCAGCACCTGACCAGCCGGACCCTCCCTCGCCAACCCAGACCCAACGCCTCCTAGCCCTAAAGATTGCCCGCCTTTCTACCTCGGCCACCCAGTCCGGGAGATGATGGAGTGGGGGGGGGAGAGAAACAAAGTGCTCGCTGCCCCTCCTTTTCACTCACCCCGAGCTTCCTGCCATGGATTTTCCCGCCTTGCTTCATGTGCCCAGGATCGTTGCCCTTGTCTTCTTCTTCCTCCTCCTCTCCATCTTCCAAATGGAAAAACGCCAGGAACAAGTGCAAAAAGAAATGCGCGCTTGCTCCTGGCATTTTTCCATTTGTAGGAAGTTTTCGTACCTGTGAAGGCAAGTCTGGCTTCCTGCACTGCTCGCTAAAAACCTCACCAGTACCCCTGTGTGCGCAGGTTGTGTGTGTGTGTGTGTGTGCATCTTTGCTCATACACTGGTCTTTCGCAGAAGCCCGTGCCCGACGTCCCGTCCCTGGCCAGCTGAACCGGAGTTGGGGAATTTATTAGTTCAATTTTTTATTAGTTCAATTTATATGCCGCCTTTCTCTGGAGACTCAAGGTGTCTTACAATGCATTTAAAAAAAAACCATTATAAAAACATTTAAATATTAAAATATTAAAACGCATTCAGACCATTCATGGCCAGCTCTCACAAGATCGCAACAGCGAGATCAAGGGCCCCAGGCCTGCCGGAAAAGCCAGGTCTTCACCGCTTTTCGGAATGCCAATAGGATGGGGGTGGTCCGGACCTCAGGAGGTAACTGGTTCCAGAGAGCTGGGGCAGCCACAGAGAAGGCCCTCCCCCACAGACCCGCCAGCCGGCATTGTTTAGCTGACGGGACCCGGAGGAGACCAACTCTGTGGGATCTTACCGGTCACTGGGAGCTATGTGATAGAAGGCGGTCTCGAAGATAACCTGGTCCTGAGCCATGTAGGGCTTTAAGGGTAATAACCAACACGTTGAATTGTGCCCGGAGACCAATAGGGAGCCAGTGCAGCTCGTGGAGAATTGGTGTAATGTGGGTGTATCTAGGTGCACCCACAATAGCTTGCGCGGCTGCATTCTGGACCAACTGTAGTCTCCGAACACTTTTCAAGGGTAGTCTCATGAAAAGCGTGTTGCAATAATCTAACCGTGAGGTGACAAAGGCATGAGTGACTGTGAGAAGATCCTCCCGATCCAAGTAGGGTTGCAATTGGTGCACCAGGCGAACTTGTGCAAAAGTCCCCCTAGCCACAGCTGTCAGATGTTGCTCTAATCTTAGCTGTGAGTCTAGGAGGACACCCAAATTGCGAGCCCATTCTGAGGACAATTCCCCGCCCCCCCAGAACCAAGGATGGACAATCAACATAGTCTTTAGGAGGCAATACCCACAGCCACTTGGTTTTGTCTGGGTTAAGTCTGAGCCTGTTGACTCCTATCCAGACCCTCACAGCCTCCAGACACCGGCACATCACATCCACTGCATCACTGAATTGACGCGGGGTAGAGCTGGGTATCATCAGCGTACTGCTGATATCTTACCCCGTATCGTCGGATGATCTCACCCAGCGGCTTCATGTAGATGTTAAATAGGAGGGGAGAGAGGAGAGAGGACTGAGTCCTGAGGCACCCCGCAAACAAGGGGCCTAGGGGTCGACCTCTGTCCTCCTACCGACACCGACTGTGACTGACCAGAGAGATAGGAGGAGAACCATTGTAACACGGTGCCTCCCACTCCCAACTCCCTTAGTCGTCCCAGAAGGATACCATGGTCAATGGTATCGAAAGCCGCTAAGAGGTCAAGTAGCACCAAGATGGAGGAATGACCCCCATCTCAGGCTCGTCAGAGATCATCCATCAGTGTGACCAAAGCCGTTTCCATGCTGAGCCAGGCCTGAAGCCAGACTGAAAAGGGTCCAGAAGGGTTCACCCATTCTAGCCTTGCCTGGGCCGGGCTGGCTGAAGCCACCCCCAGATTGCATGCCATGGGTGGTGGGTCCGCTTGGGGGAGCCACCTTGGGGTCGCGCAGCGTGACAGCTGATTTCCGCTGCTCTTAAAGGCCCTAGAGCAGATCCGGGCGCTGCCATTCCAAGCCTCTATGTGTGTGTCTCTCTTTGCTTCTGGTCTTTTACAGCAGCCCATGCCTGATGTCCTGTCTCTGGTCGCTCATCTTAAAGGCGCCTCGCCCCGCCAACCCAGGAAGGGGAGCGGGCACCTTGGCTGCTCTGGCCACTCCGGAGATCCCCGACCGGCCTACCCAGGAGGCGCAACAGGTGAGGCAGTGGTTGTCCCTGGCAGGCTTGGAATGGCAGCACCCGTATCCGCTCCGGGGCCTTTAAGAGCAGCGGAAATTAGCCGTCATGCTGCGTGACCCCCAAGGCAGCTCCCCCAAGTGGACTCACCGCCCAAGGAGTGTGATCTGAGGGCGGCTACGGCCAGCCTGGCCCCGGCAAGGCCAGGAGTGAATTACCGAACTCCGGTTCAGCTGGCTGGGGACATGACGTCAGGCATAGGCTGCTGCGAAAGACCAGGAGCAAAGACACACATACACACAACCTGCATGCACAGGGGTACTGGTGAGGTTTTTAGCGAGCAGCGCAGGAAGCCAGACTTGCCTTCACAGGTACGAAAGTTTCCTACAAACGGAAAAACGGCAGGAGCAAGCGCATGCTTCTTTTTGCACTAGCTCCTGGCGTTTTTCCAGTTGGAAGACGGAGAGGAGGAGGAAGAAGACGACGACGGAGACGATCCCGGGCGCATGAAGCAAGGTGTGAAAATACGCAGTAGGACGCTCAGGGTGAGTGAAAAGGGGCAGAAGCCGAGCACTTTGTTTCTCCGGAACCGGTAGAAAAAAAATACTTAAAATGTAAAAAAAAAAAAGTTTCAACGATTGCGCATCGCTCAGCTGATCGTTGGAACTTTTTTTTTAAAACAAAAAAATTTTTTTTACTACCATTTCAGCAAACCAGTAGCATTTTTTACTACTGGTTCGGGCAAACCGGCCCAAACTGGTAGCATTTCACCCGATAGGGCAGCAAGTTTCTTCCAATGAATCCTATCTGTGGAGATGTCTTTGGCATCTTCAAAAATGAGAGCCCAAGTCTTAATATTTCCTTCATATAAATGACTTAAAACATGTAGAGTCTTAAAAAGTTTGACAATTATCATTAAGTAGAATTATATTTGTATTTGTATATAATTATTTTTTCACACAAATATAATTAGGATATACACATACAAATATAATTCTATATATGATAATTGTCTAACAATCTACTTGTTTTAAGTAATTTATGTGAAAAAAATATTAAGACTTGGACTCTCTTTTTTGTGGGGATTTTTTGTTTTTGTTTTAAACTTGTTTATTCTTAGACTGTTCAAATCACTAAAACATTCAACTGCCAGTATAGGATTTACTGTACCATCCAGACAGAAATAACTGCTTGTGAAAACAGAATTTTCTCTCCAATAAAATATTACAAGTAAATTGAAACTATACCAATTAGTACCTTTAAAATTGTCAAATTTAATTTTCTGCTCTGCTGGATAGTTAATAGTTTTAGATTTAACTTAGATATACACATATATACATACATATATTCCACTATTCAGGTACTTCGGCTTATGAAAACTGAGCCCAAAATTTCTGTTGCTTGGCAAGACAATTAAGTGAATTTTGCCACATTTTATGACCTTTCATGCCACAATTGTTAAGTGAATGATTGCAGTTGTTAAATTAGTAATACGGTTATTGAGTGAATCTGGGTTTCCCATTGACATTGCTTGTTAGAAGTTTGCAAAAGATGATCACATGACCCAGGGCACAGCGATCATCATAAATACGATTCAGTTGCCAAGTGCCTAAATTTTGATCACGTGACCATGGGGATGCTACAATGGTTGTAAGTGTGAAAACCAGTCATAAGTCACTTTTTTCAGTGCCATTGTAAGTTCGAATGGTCACTAAATGAACTGTTGTAAATTGAGGATTACGTACATTTCTCTGTACTAAAAAGGTTAGAAATTTCTGTTTACATAAGCATCTCAAACTATTATTCAAAGAAATCATGCAACAATCTATGTAGATATAGGTCGAAACTATGTTTTCTTTTTAGTTATATTTCCTATGAAATAAATTTTAAAAAACCTAGTAACAGCAAGTTATTTTTCACAGAAACACAAGTACTGTGAGAAATAGTTTTAGACTATAATCACCTACCATTTCATCATGAATAAGATGAGCTTGGACATTTGCCTGTGCATGATCTTTTTCACTTGATAGCTCATACAATGGATCTAAAATACATATACATAAATGGAAATGGAAATAAATTTAACAAAATATATTATACTAGACAATCTTGTTAAGCATGTATTTATTCATAACTTATATCCCTTCTAATATGGCTTTGAGTTTAATTTCAAGATGAAACTACCTTGCATACTCTGGTATAAATTCTGATGTAAGAAGTAGGTATGGAAAATTGTGATGATACTTGAATTCTGAATTCTCAGTAGCTTTTATTTATATTTGTCTTTTTATAAATGAGGTGGAGTAGAGAAACGCAAAAAGCAATCAAGTTACTCAATGAAACAGTAAACAATGCATACAAAATGCAAGTTAAAATTACTCTATAGGTAAGTACCGTATTTTTCGGAGTATAAGACGCACCTTTTTACCCCCAAAAAGGGGGTGAAAATCTGGGTGCGTCTTATACACCTAATGAGCCCCACCTGCCTGCCGGTCCTCACCCTTTGGCCTGTGCCTCGCAGCAGTTACCTCCTTGCAAGCAAACAGCAAGAAAAATCAGCTCCTTTCAGCTAATTAGCACAAGTTGATTGGATCGGCCTCCCGACTCGCAACTGATTTGCTCTCAGCTGTTTTGTGCAAGGCTCTGCTGCTTGCTGCAAGGAGATAAATTTTTTATCTCCTTGCAGATTTTTTCCCCCTAATCAAGCTATGCTGAAAGCAAAACTGAAAGTAAAGCAGGCTGTTTGCTGCAAGAAGGCAAAATTAAGCAGAGGCAGAGGGAGATTTCTTTTTCTCTTTTTCCTCACCAAAAAAGGTAGGTGCAAACAATGGGAAATTTAGGGCAAAAGAGGAGAGTTCAAGATTTTAAAACACAAAAGAAAAAAAGGAGAAAGAAAAAGGCAAAAATAAAAATGGGAAGGGAGAAAAAGAAAAAGAAATGAAAGAGAGAAATGTTATACATATTTAGAATTGAAATATGAATAGAAATAAGAAATAAATGGGAAATCATGATTGTAAAAATGCAATGAATAATAATTGGAATATTTGTCTTTGTATTTCTGAAATCTAGACAATGATAAGTTTTTATTTTCTTATTGTTTTTAGAAATATAAATAAGTATAAACTATAATAATTGAAATACCTTTAATGGTATATGGTGGTGAAAGTAAAAAGGATTAAATTATAGCTTGGCTAACAGGTAGAACATTTCTAAATTTAATTAGGGAAGTTTAATGATTGAAATATTTTTAATTATATATTGTGATGAAAGTAGAAAAGATTAAGTTGTGATTTGAAAGGTTATATGGGCAAAACTATGTGGGTTATTGGGAGAGTTTAAGATGTGAAAATGAGTAACATAAGGGGGAAAATTATTTGGTTTATTATTATTGGTAAATATAATTAATTGATTTGTAAGAAATTGGATTGCATGGAAATAATTGGAATATTCATGTTCATATTGATTAATATACAAAAAAAGATAGTTATATAACTAATTGATTTATATTAAAATGTTGAATTTGTATTAAACAATTGTAATATTACATAATTAACCAATGTGAGGATGGATATAAAAATAGATGACAATGGGAAGGGGTATAATATAGAACAGAAGGGAAAAATTGAATTTGATTAAGATTAGAGATGAGGATAAAGGGTAATATTGGTTTTTTAAAAAAATAGATGAGGAATAAATATGGCAAAAAGGAAATATAGAAATTGTAAATTTAATTGAAATGACTAAATACTGTTTAAATTTGTGAACCGGCCAAATACTCTGTTCAAAGAAAATACATTGTATGTTTGTATGTGTGTTTGTCTAAAAAATTAAAAAAAACTTTTTAAAAAAAAAAACAACCAAAAAAGGTAGGTGCATCTTATACTCCGAAAAATATGGTAGATTAATTTTGAGTGTGAATGGTTTATAACAATTACAGTACAGGTAATGCTCAACTTACGACCACAATTGAGCCCCAAATTTTCATTGCTAAGCAAGACAGTTAAGTGAGTTTTGCCCCATTTTACGGCTTTTTGTGCCACAGTTAAGTGAATCATGCGATCACTAAATGAATCTGGCTTCCCCCACTGACTTTGCTTGTTGGAAGCCAGCTGGGAAGATTACAGATAATGGTAACATGACCCTAGGACAGTCCAACTGTCATACATACATGCCACTTGCCAAGTACCCAAATTTTGATCACATGACCATGAGGACACGGGAGCAGTCGTAAGTGTGTAAACTGGTCTTAAGACACTTTTTTCGGTGCTATTGTAACTCTGAACAGTCACTAAGCAAATGGTTGCAAGTCGAGGATTACCTGTAATAGAAAAATTTAGGCTATAATATACCTCTGATGGGCTTTAAAGTCCATACTATGGTAATTCTGGTCCTATTTCCATACAAAAGCACAACTGTCCTTTCTCCTGTATTGTACAGATTCCCATTGGGACTATATGCTCTTGAGCTGGATTTTATAACTAACAATTATCACTGACTCTGATTTCAGGACGTTTTTACCTATACTTAGTTTAATTAGGATGACCAATGCAATTTTCTTAGTCCAGAATACACCGAACCACAGAATTACTTCACAAACGGGACTAAAATCGGCTGGCTGGTTTGAGGCTCAGCGGGCCCTTCCAAATCAAGCCTGTCGGTTCCCGAAAAGTTGACTTCCCCGGCCGCTATTAGAAAAGCAAGCCCCATCAGCGTCCCCTTGGTTACCATAAAGGAAATCAAAAGCCCGGTTGGGAGCCATCTTCCTGCGATACCGGATCCCAGTTTGGTCCAGCTGCCGAACAACGGTCACCGATTGACTCATCTTGCGACCACCTTGGTCTCTGCCGCCGCTTCCGAAGGTTGTCGGCGCCGCCCACATAGCAACCGTTTCCACAGCAACAGAGCCAAACTAAAAGGGCTCCATGTCACTTCCTGGAGCGATACTATATAGCTGGAGTTGGATTCGCTCCGCCGCTAAGTAACTTGGAGTCTTTTCTTGACGCTTTGCCCAGAAAAAAGGAGCAATGCGTCGGTATCAGCAAGGTTCCTCTTTCACATTTGGGCGAGTTAAGAAAGGAGCATTTCCATTAAGAATATATTTCTGGGAGAATTTCTCTCGAAAACTCAAACTAGTCACCCGGAAAACTGAAGAGAAGCCACCGGGTATTATAAATTCCAGTCTGAGCCATTTGTATAAAACATCTATGCGCATGATGTTTTACTTCTAGTCCACTTTTGTGACTTCACGGACGTGCCCACTTAAATCGTCTTCCGTGTTTTGTTTTGTTTTTTGTTTACGCTCTATGTCCTGGGATTGTTTTCTCTGTTCTGTTCAGATTCGACGTTGCTTATAGCGTTCTGCTGCCACCTAGCAGAGCTTTACGGGCATTACCTCAACAAAATCGTGTATTTCAAGAACGCAAAACAACGAAACTAGTATTTGAAACTAGACAGTAGTTCGAAAGTCCAGCTGACCTAGTTGACGGCTCCTTAGAGAATAAAAGCAAAACGTAGGGAAAAACGGGGAGGGGGAATCATAGATAAAAAGGAATAACAATCTTAAAACTAACAAAAAAGATTTTAAAATTAAAAAACTAAAAGGATTTATTTGCGGCTCGGCTACTTCGGAGATCATTAGACACAGTCTGCCGTAAAAAAGTTGATCAGTAGTTTTCAATGCCTCGTTGTCCTCCATCGAAAGAGGCACCGCCGCATTAAGAAACTTCTTCATCCTCTGCTCGATCTTGGATTATTCTGCAGTTCACGGTTTACGTATATAGAACATTGGAGATGTTACGTCACAAACGACGGCTGGGAGTATCGTAACCTAGCGGCGACGGCGGAAATCCGAGACTGTCCTTCCCGGTAGGCCTGAGTCCTGGCGGCTTGTGCGCATGCGCAAGTAGAAGGGATGTCGAACCTGGCCTCCTGCGATCCGGCGGGTCTCCAAGCCCCAGCTCAGGCGGAGCAAAAGCCGCCGCCTTCGCTGAAGCCGTGCTGTGCCTGTCCGGAGACAAAGCAGGCGCGCGACGCTTGGTGGGTAACGGGGGGTTACGGGAGAAAGGGCACGTGGGTAAACTAGGGAGCTCGCCGTGACATGCGGAAGCGTGGGGAGCGATGGACAGTTTTGCGCTTCGGCAAACGGTATAGAACTATAGCTAGCCAAACCGCAGAAGCAAATTCCCCCTGGGTGTTTTTAAGCGCTTCTTCCAGACTGGACCAACGTCGGGAAATGTCTTGTAGAAAGTTGGTCCCAGTTGTTCCCTGATAGGAGAAAGCGCCTCCTCACTGCTGGAGTAACAGAGGTGTACTGTTTCTCGATTAAGTCGTAAAATAGTCCCGCGTCTTGTTCTAAAATGAACGCGTTATTTCTTCCTGGGTAGAAGTGATAATCAGAAAATAGAAGAACTCATTTCTAAACTTGAAAGACTTGTTGTTAAATATTTTAAACTCGGTTTTCAAAAATTCAAAAATGAAGCCCTGCCAGTGCTAGTACAAACGGTTTATTGGAAGAGACTGCCCGAGAAAGAATAAAATCACATTATGGCACTTTAGTTATGTACAAAATATATTGTGGCTTCAGTCATAGACTATGAAGTGGCTAATTATTGAACTGCCAAATTAGTTTTAAATAGGGAGTAATTTACCACCTGATTACTGTTAAAGACTTGCTGAATAAATGTGCTTTAACTCGAATATAACAACCTCATTTCCCGAAAACACTGCAGAAGCAGAGACTAGGTTAATCTTATTCAAATATACAGAAGTTATTCTTTAATCCTAAAATTTACAAGTCTCAGGGGAACTTGCTGATTACAGTTTTGAAACTATATAGCTTAACAGTGTTTCAATTCATTTTACTATATATTTAAAATATATGTGGGCAGATTCTCACAATTTCTAATACCTAGTTAAAAACAAGATTTACTAAGACAACTGTTTTTTAGAAATAAAAAAACAACAGCAGTTAATAAGCGAAGCATACTATAGCTTAACTTGCCTCAAATTTAAACCCAAACAAACCTAGCTCTGGGTAGATGAGGGTGTCCCTGCACTTGGTAATATGTCTTGAACCCCCTCAAGTTTTTGATAGCAGCAAGTTGAAGGCTAAGTTTCTCCTTTGCAAATGTTTTGTGAGTGTCTTGCACAATACCGCAGTCTCCAGCATGAAGAGAAAAAAGACAGCAAAGGGATACCCTGCTTCTGAAAGTTTGGTGAATCTATGTGTTTATGCCATGTTTTGCTCCCAACCAAACCAAAACTAATCAAGGGGAGGAGAAGCTGAGGCAGGAGGTTGGCTGTTCAGTCTCTCTTTTCTATATGAATCCAGATTTTAACCTCTTCCTGCAAAACTGCGGAAGTCTCCCAATCTTTCCTGAAGCAGTTGTACTAGTGATTTTATTTCTCTTTAGCCAGAATAAGGTATCTATGTTCCTGAACAGAAACCGCTTAATTCCAACAATTGCCGGCTTAAAAATTAATGGAATTAAATCATCTGTCTTCTCACTGTTCAACATCTCTCACTCTCTGGAGAAAGAAGCTTGGTAGATACAGAATTATCTCTTTTTAATCTCCGCTAAAGATAAGGATGTGGTGGCTCAGTGGCTAAGATGCTAAGCTTGTCAATCGAAAGGTCGGCAGTTCACCGGTTTGAATCCCTAGTGCCGCATAACAGGGTTAGCTCCCATTACTTGTCTCAGCTTCTGCCAACCTAGCAGTTTGAAAGCAAATAAAAAATGCAAGTAGAAAAATAAGGACCACCTTTAGTGGGAAGGTAACATCGTTCTGTGCACCTTTGGCATTTAGTCATGCCGGCCTGATGATCACGGAGTCGTCTTCGGACAGCTCTGGCTTTTTGGCTTTGAAATGGAGATGAGCAGCACCCCCTAGAGTTGGGAACAACTAGCACATATGTGTGACGGGAACCTTTACTTTTACCTTAATCTCCTCTAGAAAAAGGAAGACAGCTACCACCCATTATTTTCAAAGGTGGTTGAGAAACATATCTGTATATCTACATCTACATCTCTGTCGGTACGTCCATCCATCATCCATCCATCCATCCATCCATCCATCCTTTTATTTTTTCCAGTTTTGGTGGTGGTTTAGGACAGGGGTTCCTAACCTCCTGTCCGTGGACCAACCCTGGTCCGCAGCATGCCAGCAACCCGTCCACACAAACAAGCAAAGCAGGATGCAGGCAGCATGTAAAACCAACCCCCTCCGATCTGTGGGAAAATCTTTCTCTATGGAACCAATCCCTGGTGTCCAAAAAGTTGGGGGGTACTGTTCTAGGAAGAAACTTCCCATTTTAAATCTTTAAACTCTAAAGTTTTAGGAGGAGGAGGTAAAATTAGATATATTTCCCCTTATCCCTCAGCATCACTAATTTTGCATTGTTTTGCTTTTGGGCTTGTAGTGCACTCACTGTGCTGCTTCATAAACAATAAGGTCACTTTGGATAACTATTTGCTAAAGAGTTGTGGGCAGCTGTGAACCTCTTTGGAATTGTTTGCTTCATTTTCCTTCTTCAGAGCTCAAGTCTGCCACTCTCTTCTGCTGTTTAATACAACTTGCTTCCGGGTCTTAAATTTCTTCATGTTAAATTAATTTTATTCATTTCAGAAATCTAGAACTGTATAATGATTCTGGGTATTGTTTCTGTGTATATGTGTATGTTTTTAAAAATGAAAATCCATATATTGTTAGGGTGGCCCAGGTTAATATTGAAAATTATTTTACAGTTGATTCTTGTTATTTGTAGGTTCCATATTGCAAATCTATCTACTCGCTAAAATGTATTTGCAAAATCAATACTTTTGAAAACATGCCGAGGAACAAAAAATTGAGTCACCCAACACACACGTTCCCAGTTGGTATTCAGTAATTCAGCATTCGCTGCAACTTTATAGAATGCAATTACTGCATATAACAAGAATTCTCTATAATGGGGAAATCAATTGAGTGTGAAGTGTTCTATTTAAAATGAGGCCTTTGTGAGCAATCATGCCTAAATGTCAGCAATTCTATAAATCAATATAGCTCTGTGGCAGCTATTTTGAGGTGGTCATTGGTACCTCCCAAGAAAATATTCCAAACCTCAAACAGATTGAGTTTTACAAGTTCATTTGTTTCTTTATTCAATTTATAAAGCCATTTATCTTACATATGTGACTAAACATCTCACAATAAGATAAAATAGAGAGTATAAAAAATAAAACACAGCAGCTGAGCATCATAAAACACTATCAAGATAGCCAGGAAATGGACTTCCGGGTTTGACTGCCACCGGCGAAGACGGTCGCTTTTGAACGGCCGCCAGCCCCGCCGCCTGTAGAGCCACCCCGAGTGAGGGAAGCGGCTTGAAAACTCCAGAATCCTGAGGATTTGAGGAGAAGAGCAAAGCAAGAAGCAGGTTGAGCCCCCGTGAACCCCCAGAAGTTTGCTACTGGGGAGGAAACGGGTGTGGCTCCCTTTTAACTTGCGGAGACTCCGGACGGCATGGGACGACTCTGCTCGTCAGAGCAAGCCGGCTGCAGCAAACATTTAAACTGATGGGAAGATAACTTTGTTATAAAACAACCTCAACCCCCAAACCAAGAAACTGCAAGTATTTCTTCTCTTTTGAACTTTTGATTTGGGGAAAAGCTAGAGCGAGCGGAAACGGCTTGAAAAAATGGCACCGTTCCAGCGTTAACGAGCTGAAAGGGAGAGTGATTGCGCAGAACTATTCTAACAAGCTACATTGTAGCAGTGCCTGTTGCAAGCGAACGGAGAAGAGTGGAAAAGAAAAGAAAAATAAATTTGAGCTTGTCTCAATCTATTTAATTCTGGGGGACTTTTTCAAAGGATATTGTGGAGGTGCAAAGGAAAGGAAAAAAAAGATTTTCTTCTTTCAGAAAAGTTAATTTACGTGGCAAAATGGCTTCAAAGAAACAGGAAGGAAAGGTGGCAGGGGAGGGATCGGGGAGGGATCTCCCACCCACAAACCAGAACAGCAGCCCCCTCCCAGTCAGCAGAGGGAGGGAAAGGACTTTGATGTGCAAAGTTTAAAAGATTTTATTACCCAGGCTTTGGATGAAAAATTTCAAAAATCACAACAGGAAATGAAGAGGGAAATTAATGAATTTAAAGAGGCAATGAAAGAAAATTATGATAAGGTGTCAGATAAATTGTCAAATGTGGTTTCTGACTTGGCAGAATCCATTACTAAAGTGGACTCCAAACTGGAAGAATTTAAATCAGAAGTCAATGTCAAAATGAAGGATGCTGATATTAAAATTGCAGATGTGGATAACAAAGTGGAGAGAGTCGAAAACAAAATCACAATGATACAGTTCCGATCCATGGAATTTGCTATTAGGCTTCGAGGAATTAAAGAGAATGATAGGCAAGATCTGAGACAGATTTGTTCTGATGCCTTGGCTGTATTGCTAAAAATTGATCCAGCAGATGTGGTTTATAAAATAGATAAAATTTACAGAGTGAATTCATGGGTTGCTAGACAAAGAAAATTGCCCAGAGATGTGGTGATATACTTTACTGATAGAAGAATAAGAAATGATATTTTGCAAAGATCCTTTCTTTCCTCTGTGCAAGTGGAGGGAGCTCAAATTGGAATTTATAAGGAATTACCACCTAAGATGTTAAAAGATCGAAAAGAGTACAGGTTCTTAGTGAATGAATTGCAAAAGCAAGAAATACCATTTCGGTGGGATGCCCCAACTGGTATAATTTTGAAATATAATGGAGAGAGACATCGATTGAATACTTTTCAGAAGGCGGAATATTTTTATTATAATATCCTTAAAGAAAGATCATCATCCCCACGTACATCTACATTGTTGGAGATAAAAAGTGATAAAGAAAAGCAATCTCAGCATGAGAGGGCACAACAGTCTAAGCAGATGGAACCAGTGGAAATGCAGGGTGCTGCACAGGGAGGAGGCCTTTTGGAGGAATCATTGTCAGAACCTTCCCCAATTCTGTCAACTGGTGCTGTTTTGGATGAAGCTGGGATGCCTGAAGTTAAAGACCAGCGTATAACTCGTGCAATTTCCAAGCAGATAAAAGAAAAACGTGAAGCCATGGGAGGAGCTAGGCCGAAGACTTCAGAAGAAGTTAGGCAAAGTAGCTCATCGCTTCAGAAAGGTCAAGATGACAATTAGGCTCTTATCTTGGAATGTTAATGGACTAAATTCACCACAAAAAAGGAAGAAATTATTTACATATTTGAGACAATTTAATAATGACATAATTTGTTTACAAGAAACTCATATTCGAACTCAAGATCATAAATATTTGATAAATTCTAAATTAGGAACACACTTTATAGCTTCAACCTCGGAAAAAAAGAATGGTGTGGTTATTTATGTGAATAAAAGACTGTCCGCTAAAATTATAGAAGCAGATGAAGATGGTAGGTTTGTTGCAATTGAATTGCACACAGCAAATGGCCAAATTCTTTTGATTGGAATTTATGCTCCGAACCAACAACAGGATCATTTTTATAAGACTCTACATAATAAAATATTGCAATGGGACTATAGATCTATTCTAATAATGGGAGACTGGAATGGAGTAATTGATTCTAAATTAGATAAAAAAAGTTTGGCGAAATCAAGGATCAGATTGCCACAGACTTTTTTTGATATGAAAGAAGATTTGGAATTAAAGGATATCTGGAGAATATATAACCCAAAAGAACTGGACTATACTTTTTTCTCTGACAGACCCAGATCTTTCTCCAGGATTGACTTTATCTTGTTATCAGATGATTTACTTATTAAAACAAAAAGAACAAAGATATTTCCAAGAACTTTAACTGATCATAGCTCTGTATGGATAGAAATCGAGATGGGAAAGTCTGAGAGAAGGTCATGGAGACTAAATGAAAATTTGTTCAGATATGAAAAAAATATAATAGAACTTAAAAAACAGATGAAAGAATTTTTTGAAATGAATTTGAATAAGGGTACCCCAATTGAAATAGTATGGGACGCGAGCAAAGCTTATATGAGAGGGGTACTTATTCATATGAACTTCAAACATAAACAGAATCGACAAAGGAAAAGACTTGAATTGGAAGCAGAAATAAAGAATAAGGAACAGTTACTTATTAAAAACCCAACAGATGAAAGAATACGTGGTGCTATAAAACTTTTGAAAGATCAGTTTCAAATGCTTTTGGTGGAACAAGTTGCAACAAATCTACAATATGCGAAGCAATATACATTTTGTAATGCTAACAAACCGGGGAGATGGTTGGCTTATACCTTAAGGAAAAAGCAGAGTATACGGACTATTGAGAGTATTGACATTGGGGGGAAAGAAATTTTCCAACAAAAACTGATTAAAGAAGTCTTTGTAGATTACTACGTTAAATTATATGCTAAAGATGACATACAGAATGGACTTATAGAAAAATATCTAGAAGAGAAAAGAGTCTCAAAAATTACTAGCCAACAAAAAGAAAGAATGAATTACCCTATAACAGTTGAGGAAATAATTGCAGCAATTAAACAATTGAAAACAGCTAAAGCTCCTGGAACAGATGGATTGACAGCAGTGTATTATAAAACTTTACAAGCAGAAATGGTGGAACAACTTAGAGACTTATTTTGTAATATACAACAAGGGGGTAAAATACCCCCATCATGGAAATCAGCATATATTACTTTGATACCAAAAGAACAAGCAGGTCCTAAAAAACCGGAAAATTATAGACCAATATCTCTTCTAAATAATGACTATAAAATTTATGCAAAAGTATTAGCCAACAGATTGATGCCAGTAATTCAAGAGGTGATTAATTACGACCAAGCTGGGTTTATAGAGGGTAGATACATGAAGGATAATGTAAGGCAAGTTATAGATTTACTGGAATATCTTGAGAAGAATAAACAGATCTCTGCAGTGCTGGTTTTTTTGGATGCGGAGAAGGCCTTTGATAGAGTGGATTGGAACTTTCTACTAAAGACTTTAAAAAAAATGGGATTTGGAGACCAATTTATACAGGCAGTTTCAGCAATCTACCAAGAGCAAAAGGCACAGATTATTATTAATGGAAGTCTGACATCAGAGTTTAAAATCGAAAAAGGAACAAGACAGGGATGTCCGTTGTCCCCATTGTTGTTTATTTTAACACTAGAAGTCTTGCTAAATACAATAAGGGACTCTAATATCTTGAAAGGTATAATGATAAGGCAAGAGGATTACAGAATAAAGGCATTTGCAGATGATCTGGTCGTTACCCTAACACAGCCAATGGAATCAATAATCCAGATGAAGGACATTATACAAGACTATGGTAAAGTTTCAGGTTTTAGTCTGAACCAGAAAAAAACTAAGATGATAGTCAAAAATATGACACAAGATCGTAAACACGAGCTTGAAAGGAGGGCAGGTTTTGAGATTGTACCAAAGGTGAAATATCTAGGAGTTCAGGTTGAAGAATCAAATATGAAATTGTTTCAAAATAATTATGAGGTGTTGTGGCGAGAGGTGCAAAAAGACATGGAGACTTGGAAAAAACTGCAGCTGTCTTTACTTGGAAGAATAGCAGCAGTTAAGATGAACATTTTGCCAAGATTTCTTTTTTTGTTTCAAATGATTCCGGTGCCTAAAAATGATAAACAACTAAAAGTATGGCAAACTGGAGTGAACAAGTTTGTCTGGAACGAGAAAAAACCAAGAGTAAAATTGAAAATTATGCAAGATGTTCCAGAAAGGGGAGGTCTTAAACTTCCAAACCTACAGTTATATTATGATGCAGCAGCTTTGACTCAAGCAAGTGATTGGTTTGGAAGGAAAAAGACTGGAATACTAAACGCAGAAAGTTTTGATTTGGAATTTGGATGGCATGCTTATTTATTTTATGACAGCAAAGTGGATAAAGTATTTAAAAGCCATATACTTAGAGACTCTTTGTTGAGAGTTTGGAAGAAGCACCGACTCAAATGGGATTATAAAATACCGCTATGGCTGGATCTTGGTCATATTTTGTGGAATACAAATATAACGTCACTCGGGGGGTTTTTATACAAAGAGGTTCTTTTTACAGATGCGGGCAGATGGCAGCTGAAGACATTACAGACACTGTTGGCTGAAGGGATTAATTTAACTTGGTTACAATATAATCAATTGCAATTGAGATGGAAAGAGGACCAAAGAACTGGTATTATGTTGCATGAGGAAGAATTGGTTAGACATATAAAAGAGAAAGGTCCAATGCATATTAAAAGGCTTTATAATGTTTTGTTAGAAAGGGATTCGGAAACTGAATTAGTTAAAGATTGTATGATTAAGTGGGCACAAAATTTTGAAGAACAGTGATGTTGGAAACATGGGAAAAAATTTGGGTTCAGAATGTTAAATTTACACAGTCGCAGAATTTGAGGGAAAATTTTTACAAAATGTTTTATAGATGGCATTTAGATCCTAAGAAATTGTCGTGTATGTACCCTAATGTTCAGCCAAAATGTTGGAGGTGTGATTGTTTAGATGCTACATATTATCATATTTGGTGGACTTGTAAGAAAGTTAAGGCTTTTTGGATAAAAATTTGGTGGGTCATGCAGAATGTTTTAAAGAAAAAAATCCAATTTTCTCCACAATTGCTTTTATTGGGTATAGTTGAGGGTTTTACAGTGGATGAAATAAAGTTGATTTTGTATATGATTACAGCAGCGAGATTGTTGATAGGTAAATATTGGAAAAATGAAGCTCTGCCCACCGTAGAAGAATGGATTTTGAAGATGGCCAGCTTCGCGGAGATGGCGAAGATTTCAGCATACTTAAAAGATCGCTCACAAGAGACTTATGAATGTGGATGGAAAAAGTGGATAGATTATGTGCAGAACAAATACCAAACTAAGAAGTATCAAATAGCTTTTCATTGACAGTATTAATATTAAGATAGAAATAGTCGAACTATGTGAAGATGAAAAATGACATGGGGGTCGGGGGGTTCAAGGTTTTTGTATAGGGGATAATGATATTCTATGGAAGTCCGGGGGGGAGGGGAGGGTCAGGGGGGGTTGGGAGGGGGGGTTGGGGAGTTTGGGGAGGGTTAGGGGGGTGAAAATGGGGTGAAAATGTAATTGTAAAACTTTTACAATTAAAAAAAAAAAAGATAGCCAGGAAATGGACTCTGTCACATACCCAGGGCCCCATCCTTGGGTATCCAGTTTTCAGGGCCTTACAGAAAGTTAGTAGAAATAGGGCTAATCTAAGGGGATATTGTTACAAAGGGAAGGTCTCGTGGTAGAAAGGGCTCTGTTCCTGGGCTCTGCCAGCCAATCCTCCATGAGTGGTGGTACCCAGAGCATGGCCCTTCTGTTGAATGGGGTAGAGACGATTGGGGACAGATGGTCCTATAAGAAACCCATAAATTGGATTTAAAAAGGTCCCCATAGTAATTGCAACTATCACTTCTATATGTTTTGGTCTAGTGGTTTGCATCAACATTGAAGTAGCAAAATTTTTATCCAATGGAAAATTCTGAACCATCTTCAAATACAAGCCTATATAAATACATTAAGTTGATGAATCTTGGAAGCAACTTGATACATCAGTATCCAAAATCAAATCTACAGCCTGCCTAACCACAGCCTGGAACAGCTGATTGGCAGTATTCTGGGAGGCTGATCTAACCACCAATCAGCAATAGTATGCTGAAGCTAACCAGGCTGTTTGCTGTTTGCTGCAATGACACTAGCCAGATGAATACCGATGGATGCTGGTAGGCAGAGGCAGAATTTTTTTTCTTGTTTTCCTCCCCAAAAACTAATGCGTGCTTATACTCCGGAGCGTCTTATACTCCGAAAAATATGGTAGCTTCCTCATTATTATTTAAGCATAAAGATTGAATAAGAAAGGGGAGAGAATGAAATCTTGTCACCAGTGTTTTTTATTTGCCAGTTAAGCCAATTAAAATAAGATCTGACTATATTAAATGACCTGGATAAGGGAAGGAGAACTACTTGGTAACATAGGAGTATTACAGCTAGTCAGAGCTGAAATCTAGTGCTCATCAACTTAGTTGAGGCCTTGATTTGTGAAATCACTTAAAGGGGAAATGTTGTGTTGCAGCATCATCGAAAAAGGAGAAGAAAACTGTGGCCATCTTATTGAAGCTCACAAGGAGTGCATGAGAGCTTTGGGTTTTAAGATATGAACAAGATGAGTCATATATTGGAATCTTTCGTAGGTAGGTGACTAAATTGCTATTTACCAAAACATGACTTAATCAAAAAATATGGGAAAAATATAATTTCCTAGCAATTACCACTGCATTTGTGAGTATAGAAACTTTTGTGGGTGCGAAACATGCATAATCTGTAATATGTGTAATGTATTTTCTTCCTGTTTCCAATTTGTCGTTCAAATTTGTTTTGAAAATTTTAATTTTAGTTTGAAAATCTAAAATAGCCCTGTTTTGCTGCAGTGAAACTAAATAGTTTTTCTTCTTCTCTCAATCATATTTTCTAGCAATCTTTCTTATTTCCCTTTTTAAGCCTAAAACTCTTTAATTTCTCCAGAGATATAGATATCCTAATTAATGGATGAAATAGCTCCTTACATTTTATCTGCTCTATTTCTACTAGTTGAAAATAGGATTTGGCACAATTAAATGGAATGAGCCAAGTATTCTTACTAAAATATATTATTTTTGTGGGGGGAGTATAATTTTATACTTTAGTTTTACACATATTTTACTTAACACATAAATTCAAGGTTATCATCAATGGTACATTGGCTGCATCCTCACAGATTGGATCACTTTTAATATACACTTTAGGAATATAAAAAAGATTTAAGAATATGTCATCAATGAACTTTGTCACTTTTTGTCTGCAGGAATATGTTCCAAAAATGCTATTTTCCAAAGCCTGTTATTTCCCAATAACAGAGTATTCTCATTTTGATTTCTATGAACAAAATGAAAAGAGATTCTCCTACATATATCTAGTGACATATGATAACCCCACCATAGGATTCACATCCTGCTGCTGATTTGTGGATTTAGAAAAATCTGAAAATATATTAAACCTAAAGGAAAAAAATAATAAATGTGTAGGATTACTATATGTGAAGCAGGTCCCCAGAATTCTGTGTTCTATTTTAATTCTAATTGATATATATTTATACATTAACTGTGATTTTTGACTTGTCAGAGGCCTGCTGCTTCCCTTTCTCCATTGAAGAAACTGCAGGACCAATCTCCTGTGTTATCCTAATTGTTGCCATCTTTTTGCTAAGAAATCTGAAATACTATAGAAAATATGTTCAACTTATATTTTTTTGTCTGCTAAAAACATTTGCATGCTGCTTCTAAAATCTGAGGCTCACAGAATAGGATTAATTGAAAAAATGTTCACATTGCATAGTCCAAACCATTATCATATACACGTCAACCATCAACTAAAGTACAAATTCATGATACACCACATACTGCATGGGCCCTCAGTTAACATAACATACCCTGCCTTAACCCAAGCCCTAGAATAGGGCAGATACAAAGAGTAATACTCTCTGCCAGCAAAATGGAATAAACTTTGCAAGATTTGTAAGAATGGTAATAAAACATGTTAAATATTTGGCAAAAACACTACAAGAATTTTTATGTTCCTTTAAAATCTTGAGGGTTTTTTTTGGAAAGGGAGTTGCGCCATTTAACTTAACTGTTCAAATGCATCATCATTTTTTCTGTGAACAATGACTAAAGATTCATCCTGAATATGATTTGAGTTTGAATATATATAAATATACATGAGAATCAGAAATTTTGATGATTTCTTTCAGCAATTAGCAAAAAATTCTGTGTATAAATTTTGAATCATGTCATAAACTTGTTATGTTATAAAATGCTTTATAAAATTTGCCAAATTTAATTCCATGGGAGTCATGGGTCCTGGATTTGGGATGCATTCTGTAAATTAACCCATCTGATGTATCTCAAATGGTTCAGAAATTGTTGCCCTATGATGCACTGTTTCCTCCAATTAAAATTTACGGGAATGAGAGTTTTAGTAGTACATAGTTAGTCAAATGGTTTCTTACGTTTTTTTCCCCTTTTTCCTTTAGGTGATTTACTGTGGATAATTGGAAACTTTACTTCCACAACTGGTTGAATTGCTTTTTGATGTTTTTTTTTATGAGAAGATGGAGAAAAATATTTAAAATAAGTTTTAAAATCACAACAATATATTGCTAATCTATTCTTTGGATTTGGAAAATTGTGATAATAAATTATTTTTAGTATTTAAAGTTCTAATTTAAATAGAGGATTATTTCTTTCCTGTATATAAAATATTATGAATGCAAGCAATAAAGCAATTTGGTCTGAATACAAGTAATTTTGTTGAATTAATAAATTTGTCTCCATGGATTGAGTTTTATTCAGTTTCCTGAAGACTATTAAAGTGGCAGAAGAATTGCTTACATCTTAATTTAAAAGCATGAAGGGTTTGGAAAAGCCATTTAAGTTATCAAGTCCAGCCCCCTGTTTAGTGCAATAATACAAATTAAAACATTCTGTCCAGTTTCTAGTAAAACAAGCAAAGAAGATTTGACCACCTTTCCCACCATTAAGAATTGCCTAACATTTTACTGGAAGTAAAGTTAAGACAGTTATCCCTAGCCACTAATCTGGAGTAATATAAAATGGACTTTGATAGAGGTCTGCTGAATTTCAGGAGACCAAAGTATTATATAGGGAAGAGACTGCCATAAAAAGGCACACTACCTAGCTTCCATCAGATAGCAATATTTAGGACCCACTCTCTCTGACCTGGTAGGACCAATAGAAATTCTTAGGGAAAAGTGTAGGTGTCTTACAGACCAGGGGTCTCCAACCCCAGGCTGTAGCCCACTACCAGATCACAGCCTGTTTGAAACTGGGCCATGCGAGCAGCGGGCAAGCGCTTGTGTGAAGCTCCACTTAAGTGAATAGTGGGCCTATGTGCTCGGACGCAAAGCTCCACTTGCGCAAGTGGAGGGCACTTGAGCAAAGGGAATTTGTGCTCTGGCAAAGCATCATTCGCACAAGCACTCTCCTTGTGAGTGGAGCTTCAGATGCAAGTGCCTTCCATTTGTGCGCAAATGGAGTTGTGAGTGCGTGCTGTGCCTGCCACTCATATGCCCCCCCCCCCCCAGGCCTGGAAAAGTTTGGGAATGCTGAAAAGACCTTTAAAGCTGATAAGCAGCACTTTCTTTAGCACCCAGAACAAAACTGAAAGCCAGTGCAGTTTGCACAACAGAGGTATTACTTGGGCTAACTTACTCTGTGTGCTGCTGCATTCTGGATCAGTTGTTCTAGATGATCTTCAAGGGCAGCCCCATGTAGAGTGCATTGAGTAATCCAAACACATTCTCACAGACATCCAGGTTGCAACAGCTCTCTAAAAGGACTTACTTTCCTTCATACTTCTTTAAGGCAAGCAGTTAAGAGACTATAATACTAATATACCCTAATCGAGTATCCTGACCCTGTACTGTATGTTCAAGTCAAGTTAACCTCATTTATAAACCTCTAATTTTTGCCTGGAACTTAATGTTATCAGTTGGCTGGTCATGCTCATTGAGATAGCTCCTGGTAGCATTGTTCTGGAGGCCTTCACCAATGTGGGGGGAAATAGAATGGCCAGCATATATACTTTTTGCATGCATGAAAACTGCACTATGACAATACTACCCCTTACCCTTTCTGGACAGTACTTTCTTAATTGAGAGTGCTTACAGTTAGCCCAAAATCCCCCAGCTGCTTTTTGTTACTAAAACAGGAGTTGTGGTCTCATTTCTAATCCAGTATCTTTTAAATCCCACAACAAAATGGTACTCTGACTAAAACTAGCTTGCATTAAAATATTCTCCTATTCATCTCAGTATTTTTCTATATATGGAAATCATTCTGCTTCTTTCAGGTTCCTATACGGATTTGTACACTACAGCTGCTATATCATCCCATGGGCATTTGATCAACATTCAGGTGCTTGTCAACCTGCCCACACTTAGGAATTTTGAATACATGCTTTAACTCTTTAACTCCTCCACCATCTCTGCCCTTTTGACCATCATGCAACTGGCACTCCTTGATCGTGGCAGCAGCACTGGTGCTGACCAAGTGGCCAGGGTTCTCCACAATCTCAGCCAGCTGCCCCTGCTTCCAGGCTTCTACTTCAGCCTAGAGCCACTACCAAGGAGTGCCACTTTAAGCTCCATGCCACAACCTGCCACCATAGCACCACAGTGCAAAGCCCCAGCTGTATCTGCCACCCTGTACTTGGTTCATCTTGTCAGCTCTGCTGTCATATGCTCTGCTCATCCTACTAGCCCTGCACCCTGCACTCAGTTTGCCATGGCTGTCTAGCCTCCCTGCTGCTCAGTGCTGCATCTGCCATGCCACCCAACTGGCGCTGCTGCCCTGTGCTCTCCTCACCTTACACCTTAATGGAATATAAGGCAACCAGATGGGCAGAAGATAGGCAGATGATGGAAATTCTAGTCCCAAATGCCATTATTTCCTGAGGACTATCTTGATAAAATGAACTACTTTGATTACAGAAAGACACACTACATTTTGGCACTCTGGAAACCTCTTATGAACTTTTTGCATAAAAAGGGGGGGGGGGATTTGTAGTTTATAGTTTTCATGATTAGACAGGATATATTAGACACAAAAAATATTATGTAACTTTTAGACAGGTTAAATATGTGAAGAACTTTAGAAACTACTTCTTTGTATCTTTTTTCTTTCCTAATTTAATGCAACTTTTTTCTTTTTTTGCACTTTTTACCTTCTCTTTGCTTGCTTGCTTTCCCTTTTTCTTCTTTATCATAGTTTGCATTAGTTTTTAATCTTTTAAAAACATTTTAATAAAAATCATATAAAAATACCTTGAGCTATTTTATTTTCATTGTTTAACTTTCTTGTTCTCCTCTCCCCAATTTTAAGCCTAAAGTAAACTCATTCCGGTTGCTTATGTTCTGAAGAGAGCATGTGATTCATAACACCATTCAAAAAAGAAATATTTGTTTTTATTCTTGTTATTTTGGCTCATGCTGCCAAGCAGTTTCAAAATATTAAGATAATATGTATTTGGATATATTTGATGAAACGTACTTATGACCTTTCAATGGGATTGATAAGGAGGATGTACTACTAAGGGTAGGACAAACATGGAAATTTCAATGGGTTTAAAATCCTGCCAAGTGCTGATGAATTTTGGTTTTATCAAAATTCACCCAATAAATGCAATGGGTACAACACTACTCTTTTTAGTTTTTCCCCCAACATAGTTTGCAATTTCCTTTAAATCACAGTTTAAATAAATTGGTAAGTAAAAGTCTGCATAAATAGAATAGCTGAAAAAGATTAGTATGACGTATAAAAGTCACTTTATCTCACTGCATTGGAAAAATAATACATTGGTGCCATCCTGAAGCAATTATCACAAAGTTCTGATAATTAAACAACAATGACAAAACAAACTTTCCACTGAGTACAGAACAAATTTGACAAAAATTATCCGGGTTAGGAGTAGGGAGAATTGTTCCTTTTGTACTGTGCCAGATTACTAATATGCTTGTTTGGTTTAGATTTAATCCAAAATTAGATTTAGAATGAGAGAGAGAAGAATGTAAACTGGAGAGTAAAGAAAGAAAGAATATGCAAGATGCAGCACATTCACAAACTTTGTCCCTATTTCTGGACCCATGTTGCCAGGAATAGATTCAAAGTATTCCACAAAACAAGGGAGCCAGCAAACCTAGAAAGTACTATAAAGACTATATTTTCTTTCTATAGCTGATATTTACCCAAATGGAAGACAATTCTTGAATATAAGGTACATCAATTCAAATGGAAAATTGGACACCAAACTTCTTACCTGCTTCATTTAATGTATTCTCAATTAATTGAAGACAATCTTCTCATTTTAATCATAAATTATGGTGGGAGAAACCAGCTTCAATTTCAGAAAAGGAATTGTCCTTGCCTATTCGATTTTCTGTTGATATTCTTTTAAGTATCCCAGCTGTCTGCCTCTTCTGTATTATTATATAAAACTCTCTTTTTACGATCCTATAATCCAGTGGTGAAATCTGAACCGGTTTACTACCGGTTTGTTGGCCACACATGCATGCTGCACGCCAAATGCACACTACGCACGTGCATGCACAGTTCGCACCAAATGCATGCAACATGCACATGTGCAGTATGCACCAAAAGCAGGCTTGGGAAGGTAAGTAGAACAGCGGAGGGGGGGGATCAGCTGCAGCGTGCGATCATGGGAACCTTTTTAAAAACTTTTTTAAAGCATTTTTTACTATCGGTTTGGGCGAATAGATAGTAAAAAATGCTTTTAAAAAGTTTTTTTAAAAAGGTTCCAACAATCCCGCAGCACAGCTGTAATCTTGGGAACCTTTTTAAACCTTTTTAAAGCATTTTTTTTCTACCAATTTGGGTGAATAGGTAGTAAAAAGTAAAAAAAAGGCTCGGACGATCACAGCTGTGCCACGCGATCGTCTGAGCCTTTTTTTTTACTTTTTAAAAGCATTTTTACTACTTATTCTCCAAAACCGGTAGTTAAAAATGCTTTAAAAAGTTTTTAAAAAAAGTTCCGACGATTGCACGTTGCTTGGCTGATTGTTGGAACTTTTTTTTTTTACATTTTTTTACTACCAGTTCGGAGAATCATTCACATTTTTTACTACCAGTTCGGGTGAACCGATCTGAACAGGTAACATTTCACCCCTGCTATAATCCCTTAATTTGGGGTCTGAGCTGGATGAAGCTGAGCGTTTACTGGTTGGATGCCCTTCCTGACCCCACACAGAGTTAGCAGGAGATATTTTTCATTTGTGCCCTAGGAGAGAAATATTTGCCACTAGTTAGAATTTAACTCTCAAGCTTCCGAGTGGGAGGTGAGATCTTCACCATTAGGCCACCATACTAGTCTTTCTGTATGATTGTATATCATACTATAAAGATACTTATTCAAATCCTTTTTAGTCTCTTAATTTATTGCTTTTAGTTGTCCTAGTTCTCCTTCTCCTCTATGTAAAAATACTCTTTGGTGATAAAGTATATCTGAGAATAAACTGAAAACTCTGTGCAGTATTCACTAACAATACTCTGTAATCTAGTTCTCAGGGTTATGTTAAGTGGCAAATGTCTGGCTGCTCTCTCTTCCAGTTCTAGCCTTTGCTGCTTGGATTTCAATTCCAAACATGGTTATCTATGTAGCGCCTCTCTCTTCTTTCCATGCCTTAGTGCTATACATTCCAAATTAAACACTAGTGCCCTCTGCTTGTCTTCCCCACCCCTTTAACCCTCCCTGCTGCTCTTTCACTGTGTCTATTTTAATTTATCTCAAGGCAGGGGAGAAAACAAGCTGCAATCTCTTAGCTACTCTTGATTTTTCCACTCCAGTTCTCAAAAGGCACTTCCGGGATAGAATTTCTCATGCTTCTACAAGTTCATCAACAAGGTCTCAAATCCCATCAAGAACGCTGGGTATTGCAATTTGTGGAAGAGAACTTCAGGAGTTGTTGGATGCAAATACATAACTTCAGAAATGTTCCTCTAAAATCTCCATAGAAGTATAGGTATAGGAATTGGTTTCTGTGTATTCCATTAATTTCAAAGTGAGTTAGGTGTAGAAGTTACAGGAAAATGAATGAAGAAAACACACTTTTGGATCGGATAATTTTTAATCCGGTTTTGTGTGAGAACTGGAAATACATTATGGAAGGAGCAGCCTATCACCTCGCTAGTTTGTTCCTCCTCCTTGGCTATATGGGAGGTAGTGGAACCTTTGGTGCCATCTATATTTTTGGGTTGTTGTTCATTGGCTTTCTATGCTCTGTCATATGGGGATGGCTCAACGCTTGTGGATTAGACATTATCATTTGGAATGTACTTTTATTTCTGATCTGCTTGTTTCAGCTAGCACATTTAATTTACCAACTCCGTAAAGACACTTTTTCTGAAGAATTTGATCTCCTGTACAAACAAATTTGCCAGCCTTTGCAAGTGCCTCTCCAAACTTATAAAGAAATAATCAAGTGCTGTGAAGAACAGGTCTTGCCTTTGGCCAAAGATCAAACCTATGCTGTGGAGGGCAAGACATCCATAGATCGTTTGTCCTTCTTGCTGTCTGGCAGGTAGGTCTCTCTTTCTCCTGAAAATATCCCTGGTGATAGTGGTGCTTTTGAACACTACTAAGTGGTTTCAAAGGGTAGAGAGGCATAGGAAATGCATGCTTTGCTCTTTCTCACATTATGGAAGAAAACCCTGTTTTTTTCACCCCAATCTGCATCAGAGGAGTTGCATAAGAGTGTCATTATTTCTGAGATTTTGATAATGTGAGTCATCATTTTCAGTAGGTATTTATACAGACCAGAAACAAAGTTTAAGTGAAGGCCTTTAGCCCTCTTAACTTTAAAATATGAACATAAAATATAAAAGGAAGGTGATCAGTGGGAAAATAAAAACTAATGGGCTAAGGCCAAATTGCTTCTCTGTTGCAAACCGACTCCTCCAAGTTTAGGAAGGTTAATATATTGTGGATATGGAAGGCAGAACATGGGTTTCCATCCACTGGTAGATACTGTGGTGATTTGCAATGCATTCTTAGTTATTTAACAACAATAGCAAGAACTTTATCTTCACCCTAAATTGTTGAATGGAAAATATTTGGCATATTCAAAAGGATTTGCTTGTTAGTTAGAAAGACGATTAGCTTTATTTCAAGCTAAGAGTTCAAACAATTGTTGAGCTCAGAATTCTTTAATTCTTTTTTTTTTAAATATACTTTATTAATTTTTTAAAAAAGGTTCTTTTAAAAAGAAAATATCAAATCTCAGGTAACATCTGAGGTATCGTGCGATTACATATATACAGTATATACACAATAAGTATCTTCAAATCTATCATTATTAGAAATAGGCATATCCTTATAGTCTTGTTCTATTATTCCACCATTTATACCACCTTTCCCATACTGCCTTAAATTTCGAATTCTCATCATCTTTAAGCATACTGGATAATTTTACCATTTCTGCACATTCCAAAATTTTATTTATTATTGTCATCTATGGAGGGATTTGTTTATCTTTCCAGTATTTTGCGAAGGTTAATCTGGCCGCTGTTATAATATGTATAATTAATTGTGTCTTGTCCTTAGAGAGTCCATCTCCCATCATTCCTAGTAAGAAAATTTCTGGAGATAATTTTATATCTTCTTCCGCTATTTCCCGCAGCCAAGTTCGTATTTTTGTCCAGAACTTTTTTGTCTCTGAGCAGGACCAACACATATGAAAGAAGGTGCCAACCTCCTTTCCACACTTCCAACAAATTCCTGAGGCGCTAGGAAATATTTTTGCTAATCTAGCTGGGGCTAGATACCATCTGTGAAATATTTTGTAGTGGTTCTCCCTATAAGTTGCTGATTTAGTAAGATTATAGTTTCTATTCCAAGCCTCCTCCCAGTCATTGAAATTTAGTCTGTGGCCAATATTTTTTTCCCAAATGCTTAGTTGGTTCCTAGCTATCCCTTCTGCTCTGTCTTCGCCTAATAAGAGGTTATGAAATCTGGCTAGCATTTTCTTTTCAATCCCCAACATAATTTTATCTAGATTGTTGTACTTCGTCTCTATAGAGACGGTATAGAGCAGAATTCTTTAATTCTATTTCCTGTATCTCTCTCCAGATTTTTTGGGGGGGGCGGGGTTCTGGGTTTTTAATAAAAAAGAAAGTAGACACTCCTGCCCTGATGACTGTTCACTACTATGTATAATCTTTGAAACTGAATATACTGTATGTTATATATGAATATGGTATATGTTCACAAATGGCAGATTTTTTTAAAAAAAGCTTTAAAAGTAATAGGTTTTATAGAATCATATTATTCAATGAGACATTTCTAAAGCAAATAACAAGAGAGATTGGCCCATATTAAATGCATGTCTGCACCTCTAATCCCTACTGCCACAGAGTATTGTATATTAGAAAAGACACAGCTTCTAAAATATTTTATATAAAATATAAAAGACCCCTTAAAAGAGGAGGTGGAGTTGCACTACAAGTAAAAGACCACTATACTGCTACAGAAATGCATGAAACCAAAGATGGGTCAATATAAAAGAAAAAAAGAATGACATTGCCATGACGATGGATAGAAAGAAATTTATTTTCTAATAAATTTTTATTTTCTAATAAATTTTTTCTAATATAACGATGGCCTGATTAGAAATTTATAGAGGAAGAAATTAGAATACATACCTTTATATATTAGGATTAGTAATAGTGACCTGATTTAGTGGGAATATTAGCGGATATAATTCCCCCTTCTTTTTATATAATAAAATATAAGTAACAATTTGATGAGAAAAACTAGAGGGTGAATGATAGTATTACCATGTACGTTTATAACATCATTGGCATTAAAATGGAATATTGAATAATTGAATAATTGCCTTAAAAATCATGTACATCAATGATTATGATTGATGTTTGTATCAAAATGAATTATACCCAGGGGCCACACTCTTCATGTATTGATTTTGTTGTATATTTAAAAATATTTTTTTTAAAAAAAGATATACTTTTTGCTAACCAATTAACAAATATATGTAGGAAATAACAAATATATGTAGGAAACACACTACAATAGTAATGGGGGACTTCAATTACCCTGACATCAACTGGAAGACTAATTCTGCACCAAGTGAGAAATTGAATAGGTTCCTAACCAACCTAGCTGACAACTTTATTGTCCAAAAGATAGAGGAGGGAACTAGAGGGACAGCTATACTGGACCTAATTCTCATAAACAGAGAAGAAGTGATAGAGGGAGTTGAAACTGCAGGAACCTTGGGTGAGAGTGACCATGTCATACTGGAATTCAACATAATGCAAACACAAGCAATAAAACACAATCATAGCAGAGTCTTAGATTTTAAAAGAGATGATTTTAACAAACTCAGAGAGAACTTGGGAAAGATTCCTTGGATGAAAATCCTAAAGGGGAAAGCTTGGGAAACTCTGAAAAATATTATCATAAAAGCCCAGACCAGCACAATACAACTGAAAAACAAAAATAAGAAATCCAAGAAGAAACCAGCATGGCTGCACAAAGATATCTCTGATAAACTAAAGGACAAAAAAGACAAGTACAAAAAAATGGAGAGTGACACATAACTAAGGCAGAATATCAGCAGATAGCCAGAATCTGCAAAGATGAAGTCAGGAAAGCAAAGCTTCAGAATAAAGAAAGACTTGTGACAATAGTCCAAGATAATAGAAAAAGTTTCTTTCAAGAAAACAAATCAAGGAAACAGTCAGTCCACTACAGAGAGAAAATGGCAAAGAAGTAACAGACAACAGAGAGAGCAGAGCTACAAACTCATTCTTTGCATTGGTCTTCATGCAAAAAGAAACTATAACCCAACCTACCAAAAACATAATTGTAAAAAACAGACTAGAAATAAAAGTTAAAATAAGCAAAAAAAAAAAAAAAGTAAGAGAACACGTGTCTGATCTTGATAAATACAAATCACTGGGACCTGATGGATTACATCCCAGAGTTCTAAAGGAATTGACAGATGTCATCTCAGAACCATTGTACCATATCTTTCAAAACTCCTGGAGCACTGGGGAACTACCAGAGGACTGGAAAAGAGCTGATGTGGTTCCCACATCAAAAAAGGAAGAAAAAACAAAAACCCAGATCTAGGAAACTACAGACCAATCAGCCTAACATCAATACCCGGGAAGTTACTGTAAAAGAGGGAGGGAGGAGAAAAAAAGTGAAACTGTAAACTGCATCAACGTGCAAGATTGCATAGAGCACAACAGATAAAGCATTCATTTACAGTAACTATTTAAAACACCAAAAAAACAATAATTGCAATATAACATTACTCTGGCTGAGGCAATTTCTCAACTTTTCTTACACACTTCTTACACACACGTATTACCATCTTACTTTTGTGATTTTTCATATGTTCTACATATACCTTCCATAACTCTTTAAAAAAGAGCTACCAACCCCATATACCCAAAACTATACCTTCAAACGTCATTGAAAATCTAGCAGTCACTATTCCTGCTGTTGATGCAGCTTACAGTTTCACTTTTTTTCTCCTCCCTCCCTCCCTCTCTCTTTTGCAGATGCATCATACTTTTGATTGTATGGAACTTTTGATCAATCAAAATGCCCAGCTCCTTTTTGTATGCACTGTTCCTACTCAGTATGATTTTCTATTCCTCCTCCTAAAACTAAACTTTTCATTTTTCCCGCTAAAATGTAGGACTTTGCATTTCTCTTTGTTGAAATTAATCTTGTCAGTTTCTGCCTGGTGCTTCATTTGGTAAAGATCTTGAAAAGTAAATGTTGACACAGTCCTCTAAAGTATTTGTCTGGTCCATGGATTTTATAATCTCCTTTTCAAATCAAATCAAATCTATTACAATTCTAAGGCCAAATACAAGCCAATATCTATAAAGGTTCTATGCAAAACAGAAAACAATAAATGCAATAGAATCTAAAAAATTAAGAAAAAAGATGCTAAAATAAATGTAAATAAAATGCTACTATAAGAAGTTCCAATCTAAGTAATGTTTTACATGGTAATGTACAAATAGTAGCAGAAAATTGGGTGACCTCACAGGTTATTTTCAAGTCCTTGTCCAAAAAAAGTAGCATTAAATATCACTATAAATATCATTAAATATTTATATCACGTTCTCTACCTGAAAATTTCTTCAAGACATGATATATAAAGGTCTGTCTAATGTTCTTATATAGGGAATATTTATTTTATTTTAATGTTTTATTTTATTTACAAATAACTCAAGACAGTGAATATATTCAACACATTTTCCTCCTATACACCTCACAACAACAACTTTGTGAGGTGGATTGGGCTAAAAGTGAGTGAGCAGGACTAGAACTCTCCACCTCCCACTTTCTAGCCCAGGGGTCACCAACCTTTCAGACCCTAGAGACCACTAAATTCATAATTTTAAATTCCGTGGACCACTAATATGATCTGCCTAATGAATGGCTGGGTGGGGATGGCAAGGTGGTCATGTGACTGGGTGGGCATGGCCAACTCGATGTCACTCACATTGAGGGGTGCCTTTGCCAGCCTCTACTTGCCACTCCTCGCCTGCCCACCTAGGTTCCTTAAGGCCCCAATAGGAAGCAGTTGCTGGAGCATGAGAAAGAGTTGGCAAAACAGCTGGCTCAGTTCAAATTGGATCTGATCGAGAAGGAGGCTCAGCAGAAGCACCTCACTGAGGACTATGAGCATAGGCTTTCCAAGCAGAGGAAAGACCTGCAGGAGTGCAAGGCCAAGTGCCAGCGCCTGGAGGCTCAGTGAGCTGAGATGGTCAGCCAGTTCCAGACCATGATGCAGTCCCACTGGAACAAGGCCCTCCGGCTCTTTGCCACCAGCGGCACTTCCCTCCAGCCTTTGCCCAAAGCTCCACACCAAGAGGCTGAAGCAGACTCCAAGTTGGAATTTGGAATCCGGGGTGGAGATGTACAACTGAGTGTCATCAGCGTACTGGTGGTACTTCACCCCGAAACCACGGATGATCTCGCCCAGCGGCTTCACATAAATGTTGAACAGAAGGGGCGAGAGGACCGATCCTTGTGGCACCCAACATACAAGGGGCCTCGGGGTCGACCTCTGCCCCCCTGTCAACACAGACTGCGACCAGTCAGAGAGAAAGGAGGAGAACCACCGCAACACAGTGCCTCCCACCCCCAACCCTTCCAACCGGTGCAGCATGATACCATGGTCGGTGGTATCAAAGGCTGCTGAGAGGTCTAATAGGACCAGGACCGAGGAGCAACCCCTCTCCCGAGCCCTCCAGAGATCATCAACCAATGCAACCAATGCCGTTTCCATGCTGTACCCAGGCCTGAACCCGACTGGAACGGATCTAGATAAGCCGATTCATCCAGGTACTGAAGCAGCTGTCACGCGACCACACTCTCAACAACCTTCGCAACAAAGCGAAGGTTGAAGACTGGACGATAATTAGCCAACACTGCCGGGTCCAGGGAAGGCTTCTTGAGAAGAGACATCACCACCGCCTCTTTCAAGGCGGCGGGGAAAACACCCCCACTCAAAGAAGCATTTATAATCCCCTGGAGCCAGCTTTGTGTAACCTCCCAGGAGGCCAGCACCAACCATGTGGCCACACTCAGTCTGCCCAGTATCCTGTCCACGCCTTCGGGAGTCACAGTTGTGGTAAATTACATCTTCATACTCTGCCTCCACATCCTCAAGCAAAGATTTGAACTGTCGATGGTGGGGTGCCCTTGCTCTGATTGTGTTCACCACACTAACAATAGGATCTACCACATGTTTAAGTCCAGTGCAGCTTTACAAAGGCTCTCCTGATGCAAAATGCAATGAAAAGACAAGATCTCACTGTCTGTGTCTTGTGCTTGTAACTTGTTTTTTAAAAGCTTAACCATACCTACATTTTTTGCAGTGAAAGCTCTGGCCCCATCTGTTGTAATGCTTGCCATTTTGTTCCAGGACAAGCCACTTTTCTCCACACAATGCACGGCACACTCAAGCAAGTCCTGACCAGTGGTTCTATCTTTCATTGATTCTAGGCCAAGTAATTCCTCTGTGATGACAAAATTTTCATTAATTCCACAGATAAAGATAAGTAATTGTTCAGTCTTCGTTATCATGTCTCATTCAGTGCCAAAGAAAACCAAACAAAATCTTTGCTTACAGTCTTCAGCTGTTCTGTGAGTTCGTCACTAATTAAGTCAATGTGCCGCACTATAGTTCTTCTTGACAATGAAATGCTTTCAAATTTGTTTCTCACATTAGGACACAATATGCTTGCACACTCTACCATACACTGCTTAATAAACTTGCCATCCGAAAAAGGCTTGTTGCGTTTAGCAAGGTTGTAGGTTACCAGGAAACTTGCTTCTGTAGTGCTATTTTGAAGTGTTAATTGCTTTGTAAATAATGTTTGTTGCTTCTTCAGCTTTTTCACATGCTCCGCAGCTTTTATTTTGCATTCGTCTTTGGAAAGTTTGCAGCCAAATTTTCATGGTGTCATTTCAGATTGTACTCCTTAAATACGGCTATCGTTTCATGACACAGTAAACACACTGCTTTATTCCCTGTATTACCAAAGAAATATTTGTTTGTCTATTCTTCATTAAACACATGACATTTATCACTGATTTTACGTTTTTTCGGAGGGTTCATGGTTTCACTAAAGTTGGAAATTTATAGATTTATTGTTGCAAAGACAAAATTGAAATGAACCAGATCAACCGGAAAAGCGTGTATCTACACTGTGCATGCATATTGACGTAGCCGTCCTAGTGGAAAATACGAGACAAACCTTTGGTCGTGCACGGGAAGGAAATCTCAGTTCAAGACGGATTTTTCTGACTGTCTTGGCGGGCCACAAAAAACTCTGTGGCGGGCCACATGTGGCCCGCGGGCTGCAATTTGCCCACCCTGCACTACACTAAACTACAAGATTTCTCAGAAAAGGACTCTGAAATGACATCCATAACATCTTCAAACCTTGGATATTATTAGCCTGGGCTAAAGACTTCAGGCTCATCCACATAGCCAGAAGGAGTTTCCCATTTCCCTCAAGACAAGAGGAAAATACATCAGACTCAAAACATCAGGTCACTTTCTGAACCTCTGGAATCAGCAGAGCTGATGCCGTGACATAACGCTGGCACTTGTTGCCCTTGCTGCTCCAGAGGAGGCAGGGCTGTGGAGGATTTCTGCCTGTGGGCACATACAGTAGCTCCCCACTGCAAGAACATTTCTGGCCGCAAATACCAGCAGACTAAAGAGTTTCCTATTCAGCTTGTAGTAGCAGAGGGGCTTGATAAGCAAAGTGCAGTATTAGTCATGTAGGCATTTAGAAGATGATCTTTTTCTGACATTTTAATTCCTTATTTCCTGCCTTTATTAATAATGGCTCTAAATCAAAAGTAAAAAGCTATCAGGAAAGCTTTTGTTTTGTCCTTGGAAGTATATTTGAATTATGTCCAATTGAGGCCACATTTCCATAGAACTGTCAATAATAGTTCAAAAATATTTTAAAAAATGTAAATTCATTTGGTCTAGTGATTTAGTTAACATTTAATCATTTATTACTCTGGCTATTCCTTTCCTCTTTTGACTGTATAGATTTTATATTAATACTTTTTAACTATAGCCTACTTTTGGTTTTATCCGCTGGTTTGAATATGTATAAATTAAAATTCTGAAATTATTCTGCAGTGAACTTTGACCTATTTAAAACTTTTCATGATACAGTATGGAAATACAGCCAGACCAATTATCGAATACAGCTCATCTGCCTGGAATCCACACTGTATATCAGACATTAATTCAATTGAGCAGGTCCAGAGGTATTTCACAAGAAGAGTACTCCACTCCTCTGCTCACAATAGAATCCCTTATCCCACCAGGCTCAAAATTTTGGGCTTGGACAACTTGGAACACCGCCTACGGTCTGACCTAAGCATAGTACACAAAATTATCTGTTACAATGTCCTACCTGTTAACGACTACTTCAGCTTCAACCTCAATAATACATGGGCAAACAATAGATACAAACTCAAGGTAAACTGTTCCAAACTCGATTGCAGAAAATAAGACTTTAGCAACAGAGTGGTCAATGCCTGGAATGCTCTGCCTGACTCCCTTGCTACATCCTCAAATCCCCACATCTTTAACCTTAAACTGTCTATCGTGAACCTCACCCCATTCCTAAGAGGTCCGTAAAGGGGGCATGCATAAGCGCACCAGCGTGCCTATCATCCCTATCCTACTGTCCCCATTTATTTGTACTTGTTTCCTGTGTTCATGTCCATATTTATACTTATACCTCTTAACTTGTACATGTTTGACAAACTAAATAAATAAATAAATTTTGCCTCAAATCTTTTATTGTCTTATTGCACTGTCTTTTACTGTTTATTGACTGAGTTTCAAGGTTTTATCAGTGTAGTACACTAGCCTACTGAGAGCCAGTTTGGTGTAGTGGTGAAAGTGCTGGTCCAGAAACCAGGGAACAGGGAGTTCTAGCCTCCCTTTGGCACAGTTAACTTTGGGCAGACACTGGTTTTTTGTTTTTTTGTTTTTTATTAGTCATATTTCTATGCCGCCCACTCTCCGAGGACTCTGGGCGGCTTACACCAAAGACGGTATACTAAAAAGCATATTGCCCCCTAACAATCTGGGTCCTCATTTTACCCACCTCGGAAGGATGGAAGGCTGAGTTAACCTTGAGCCGTGAGATTTGATCCGCAGATCTGCTGAACTAGCAGTCAGCTGAAGTAGCTGCAGTACTGCACTCTTAACCACTGCGCCACCTCGGCTCAACCTTATCTACCTCACAGGGCTATTGTGAGAAAAAAAGGAGGCAGGAGAAATAGGTACATTTGCTGCCTTGCATTGACAGTGAGATATAAATCTAATGTTATCACTATATTCATAATACTTTTGTTATGTAATAATTTTATCACTGTAAATATTAAATCTCATAGTTCTAGTCCTTTTTTAGCATCAATTGTGTTATATTTTTCAAAGAGCTTTTTTAATATGATAAATAATTCACTAACCTTCCTTTATAGTTTATCTAAATTTATTTTTTGTTTTTCCTAAGATTTCTAAGAAGTTTTATCCATGTACCTTGCATTCCAGCTTTAAAAGCCTTGGTATATATCTAGTGATATGCGTTCATACTCCATTAAATAGTTGTTTAATAACTCATTTAAGAATGTGAGACACCACTGGTTAAAAAATAATATAGGATTTAATTTTCACTGGTGTAAATTAGTTTTCTTAATTGAGGTAGATAACATAATAGAAACTGGTGAGGGTTATGTTCTTGAATTCCAGTTCATATTCCCTCCCACTATCATAGATCCTGTGGAAAACCTACTATGTTTTTCAAAATGTTTTCTGGAGAAAAATGCAATTTGTATTTGTATATATTTCCTTTAATGATTAGTTCTTTTCTAAAAAGTTTTCTATAAAAATATATCTTTTTTTTAGCTTGTTAAATGGTTGAAATGCAAATGTGAAATTGGAAAATCTATACTTGATATATATTTTATCAAGTATAAATCTTTATATTTATATTTTATCAAATATAAATATCTTTATATTTTTTCCAAGCCATTTATTGTATGTTGTAAAAGCTGGGAGCTTTTCATTAACTTTATGTACTTAAAGATATTAAACTGATAATATCATAGAATAACAGAGTTGGAAGGGATCTTGGAGGGCTTCTAATCTAATGCCCTGCTCAAGCATTCATTCATTGTACAGTTTAGCCTCCAGACTTTTATCATCTTTGTTGCTCTTCTCTGCACTCTTTCTAGAGTTTCAGCATCAAGTTTCATATTCTTTAAATAAAGTTTCATTGTCTTAATCCTTTATTATTGACCAAGTAAAGCTAAAAATTATTGTATTTGTTTTTTTTATTTATAACTTTATTTTTAATATCTTATTGTATTATAACTTTTTTTCTTCACTGTTGTAGAGCAAAGTACTTGAGAAGGAGGCAGGATAGCTCCAATCTTACTAAGAATTAGGCGTAATCATGGATATAACTGAAATCTGTTGAAGATGATGATGATGATGATGATGATGATGATGATGATGATAACAATAATAATTTTAACAGCTGTTAGGTCCTTGGTTAAGACTTGAACTGCTAAATTTTTACCAGTCCCAGATTGTGAATCGATTGAACATTAACAATAACAACACAACACCAGTAATAATAACAACCACCCAGTGGTGTGATTCAGCCAGTTGTTAACTCTCCTTCCAATAGCCTTTTGTTTTTCGCACCTTAAGGGGTTAATCCTGTCAGGAAGGCAGGAAGGCAGGAAGGCAGGAAGGAGTTCCTCTGTGTGTTGTTTCTTGCCTAATCCTAATCCTGTTTATCTTTATTGTCTTGCTTAAGTGTTTTCAGAAACTGCCTCTTTGGTTAAGCCTTCTTACATTGTAACAGCTGTTAATGGTTTTTGGCAGACTTTCTATAGCCTGAGCAGCTTCTCTGGAGTCCCCCACCATCACCTTTGCTGATACTTTTATTACAGGGCTTGACTTTTTTTAAAGGGGAAGGGTTGTTTTAAGCTTTTTACACTGCTTTAGTGGTTCCTGGCACTGTCCTTTTGGGGTGTACGTCCAACATGGCTGAGTCCTCTCCCAGCCACTCCTTGCCTCCTCTGTCCCAAATTAATGGTAGGAGGGGGCAATTGCAGGCCTCTTTCTTCCCTGGATCTGTAATCTTCTCTAAATGGAGCAATCTGGCTAGTCTTTGGCTTCTTTGTTTGTTTGTTACTAAAAAAAGGGCTCCTCCCCTCCCACTGATAGAAAAGCGATGAGGTAATTTTTTCGAACTGCCGCTGCCTGCATGATCGAGTTAAGCAATTCTGTCTAGAAAAAGAAATATTTTTCAAGCTGTGTCTTTCCCTCTTTTCTCCAACACAATCTTTTCTTAAATCTGGATGGTTTCCTTACGATATTTTGTGAAGTGAGATCAGCTAATATCTTTAAGTAGTGCAAATGGAGCTAAGGATTGCTTCTCCTGGGTGGAAAAGGGTGCTTTGTCAGTTCACTGAGCACAGGAGTCTCTTGTCTGTGGGGATTCTCCAGTCATCCAGGTCATGGTTGTCTCAAAGGTGCTTTTTTCAAGGGGCAATTGGACTTTCTTGTTTTCCAGAAAGTCAAGTTGCGTCTTGAAAAAGCACCTTTGGGGTAGGAGTCCCTTGCATTGCTTCGGAGTGGCAAAGGCACATGATTGCTCACTGATAGTAAGATTTTAAAAAAAAGGAGGTAGGGGTGTGGATCCTCCTTCCAATTCGTATTAGTTTTCTCTCATGATAATAAGGCTTAGTAACATGGCACCTGGCTTGAAGTTTATTTAGATATCTGTGGCATATACTTATTTTTATTGTGATCCTGACAAACTTGGGAGGGCAGTGACTTGAACCTGTGTCCCCTAAATATTTTGTTAATTTGTCTCTTTGGGTTGGCATTTTGTAGCCCAAGTATGCCCACCCACTTTCTGGAGCGCTTAAATGACCTCTCTGATAAAGGGTTTCACTTTATGAGCAAGTGTTGGCTGCTGATATCATTGCATTTTAACTATTTTAATTCCTCAAGGTGCTCTGGCACCAGAGGTGAAATCCAGCAGGTTCTGACAGGTTCTGGAGAACCGGTAGCAGAAATTTTGGGTAGTTCGGAGAACCGGCAAATACCACCTCTGGCTGGCCCCAGAGTGGGGAGGGAATGGAGATTTTGCAGTATCCTTCCCCTGCTATGCCCATCAAGCCGTGCCCACCAAGCCATGCTCACAGAACTGGTAGTAAAAAAAATTGGATTTCACCACTGTCTAGCACCCTGCCTGATTTGTAACTCCAAGTTGCAGGTATTGCTGATGAAAAGGAAAGTATTCAGACAGAATGGTTTAGGTTTCATGATGGCTGTGACTCATTGATCTTCAGTGTGTATTCCCCCATTTCTAATCTAATTATTGTATTTAGGGCAGCTTTTTGCAAGCAAAGAAGCTATTTATACAGGTAATTGTACAGGTAATCCCTGATTTACAACAGTTCATTTAGTTCATTCAAAGTTACAATGGCACTGAAAAAAGTGACTTATGAACGTTTTTCACACTTACAACCATTGCAGCATCCCCACGATCACGTGATAAAAATTCAGACGGTTGACAACTGTCTCACATTTATGATGGTTGTAGTCTCCCAGGGTCACGTGATCCCCTTTTGCAACCTTCTGACAAGCAAAGTCAATGGGGAGGCCAGATTCACTTAACAGTTACTAAGTTACAATCTTAACAACTGCAGTGACTCACTTAACAAATGTGGCAAGAAAAATTGTGAAATGGGGCAAAATTCACTTAATAAATTTCTCACTTAGCAACATAAATTTTGGGCTCAATTGTGGTCATAAGTCGAGGAGAGGAGAGGCCAGGCATGAAAAGCAGTGGCTGGGAGGGGAGGGGTTAGGCAGGGCTGGGCGTGGCAAGGAGAGGCCAGGCAAGGCGAGGCAGCCCTCGACATGAGTTGGCCAAGTCCACCTAGTCACATGACCACCGAGCTACAACTACCAGCTGCTCATTAGGGCAGAGAACTGGTTTTTAAATTATTTTAATTCCACTACTGCAACCACCCTATTCGGAACTGCCTATATACTCAGATGCTACCTTAATAGCTGTTAGGTCCTTAAATCGAATAGAAGATTAACAACAACAATAACAACAATAATAACAAGCACCTACTCAGAAATAATAGTAGTAGTAGTAGTAGTAGTAGTAGTAATAATAAAAAATAAAAAATAATAAAAAAATCACAAAGTACCGGGACTTGCAAATTGAAGTTGAGCGACTGTGGAAAAAGAAATCGTGTGTTGTCCCGATTGTATTGGAGCCCTTGGAGCAATACCCAAAGGGCTACCCCGCTATTTAGAAATTCTAAATTTGCCGGACTTGAACATTTTGACTCTACAAAAAACCACCTTACTCGGAACAGCTTACATCCTCCGACAATACCTTAACAGTTCCTAGCTCCTTGGTTAGGACTCGAGCTGCTGAGCTATTAACCAGCCTCAAAGGCTGTGAATCTCACTAAATAATAATAATAATAATAATAATAATAATAATAATAATAATAATAATAATAATGTTTAATACTCGCTACTCAAGAACAAGCACTACAAACTAATGTCATGAAAGCAAAGATACAAAATCCACCAACAATCCAAACTGCCGACTTTGCAACAACAAAGTTGAAACTGTTTCACATTTAATATGTGAATGCAGTAAAATTGCACAAACTGATTACAAAGCTACACATGACAGAGTTGCTAAATTAGTCCACTGATCATTATGTAAAAAATACAACTTTCCTGTATCTAAAAAGTCATGGGAACATAAAGTGGAAAAAGTTATAGAAAATGAGAAGGTGAAGATCTTGTGGGATTTCGAATACAGACAGATCGTCACTTGGAACACAAAATACCAGATATCACAGTTGTTGAAAACGGAAACATACAATTTATTGACATCGTGGTACTAGGAGATGCCAGAGTCGAAGAAAAGGAACTGGAAAAAATAATGAAATATCGCGACCTGGCCATCGAAACTACACGGCTATGGATGAAACATGTAATAGTGATACCCATTGTCATCGGGGCACTTGGTACCATGTCCAATAATTTTATAAGATACATTTGCAAATTGCAGCTTCCTGCAATAACACCAGCAGAACTGCAAAAAACTGCGCTACTTGGAACATCATACATCTTAAGAAGGTATTTGGATGCTGGCAGCAACCCGTATCAACCATTAGCACCAGTCAATGATATTTGTGATGCATTTTTGAATGTTCAGTTGACTGAGTTTCATATTTAATGAATAAAGATAATAATAATAATAATAATAGTATCATTTGCCTGCAAGCAAGAACTGATGAGATCATAAAATAGAGAAAGTCATAGAAAATGAAGAAGCTAAATTACTCTGGGACTTTAGAATCCAAACAGACAGGCACCTGTCACATAACACCTCAGACTTAACAATTGTCAATAAGAAGACAAAAAAAGTCTGGCTAGTGGACATGGCAGTTCCTGGAGACAGCTAAATAGAAGAGAAAAAACTGGAAATGATAACAAAATATAAAGACCTGCAAATAAAAATAGAATGATTGTGGCAAAAGCAATCAAAGGTCATACCAATAGTAATAGGTGCCTTGGGTGCAATCCCAAAACAACTGGAGCATCACTTGAACACCATTGGCATTGACAAATTCACCATCAGTCAATTGCAAAAGGTGGCTTTAATCGGAACAGCTTACATCCAGCGACAATAATCTGTAACACTATCAATCATCCACATCTGCCTATCCCAGGTCCTTGGAAAGGACTCAATAGGTATACAAAAATGCCAAACCCAGTCTGAACATCTAGTTGACGGTGCAACAAACAAAAACAATAATAAAAAAATATCTTTATGTTTCCAATCTTTAGCAAAAAAGGTAAATCACCTTAGTGTAGCTCGGTAAAATGATTTGCAGGATCTGAACACAACTCCCAAGGAGCCTGAAAATATGTACTTATGAAATGGGCTGCCTTTCAAACCTAAACATTGGGGAAATGGGATCAATCTATTAAACTTTAGAAGAAAATTATTGTTGATAAGCAAAACATTAAGGGGACAACAAAAAGCCTGTTGGATGTTAAATATATGCCAAGAATGGAAATCAAAATTCATGGAAAAGAGACAAAATGACACAATATGTAACACATTGAGACTTTGAATTTAAATGGGAGAAGCTTTATAGATTACCAAAATGAAATTCTTTCTTAAATATTGTTAACAAGGTTAAAGCAATGATACTACAACTGGAATTTATCTAGGAAGATATTGAAGTAATATCCGAACAGATGCTGTGACATTCCCTTCCTCCCTCTTCAAGACATTATTGTAGCCCATGACAGATTTATCAAGAGTGATGGAGGAGGTGATGGCAGCTTGGTAAAAACAAACAGGTCTCCCTTACAAAAATAGTAATGGAATGATTCTTCAGAACAAGCACTCTCTGGAGAAGAAAGGCATTCCAAGATTACATGACAGTTCGGCCCCAGGCCCAGATCCGCTATGAAGAAAAGCTCATTATCTATAATAGAGCCACGTTGGTGTAGTTTTCATATGCTGTAGCAATATAATTTTAAAAATGGAACTTACAATTTCCACATATAGCAGGTGCAGACCTGTAAGGTGAAGGTCAGGTTGAAATAACTTCATAAAAGTACAATAACATGCACAAAACCCAGCTAACGTGCTAACAAAATTTGAAACTTTCATAGATTATCAAAAAAGAAGAACAGCATATCCAGCATCTGCATTATTAGCTGAACTTATTTAATTTTAAAGGGTGCAGTATATATACTGTTTCCAATAATGGATCTTTGCTTCCTTTGAACAGAGAAGCATAGAAAAAAAGAGCAGAATCAGGAGGCTCATCTTAAAGACCATACTGTCAGACATTCTCAGTACAAGTCTCACAAAATACGTTGTGCCTTGATTATCCTAGTGGACCACCACTTACATATGAGCAGTCGTTTGCTGCATCTGCCAAAAAAGCCAATGCATTAACAGATGAGCCATGGTGGTGCAGTAGTTAGAATGTAGTAGTTAGAACTGCAGGCTACTTTTGCTGATTGCCTGCTGCCAGCAGTTCGGCAGTTTGATTCTCACTGGCTCAAAGTTGACTCACCCTTCCATCCTTCCGAGGTAGGTAAAATGAGGAGCCAGATTGTTGTTGGGGCAATATGCTGACTCTGTAAACCGCTTAGAGAGGGCTGTAAAGCACTGTAAAGCTAAAGCAATATTAAGTGCTAAGTGCTATTGCCATTGCTATTAAGATCACGAGAAGTGATAAAACCACTCTATACTGCACTGTAATGCACTAATGAGGCCACATTTGGAATACAGTTCCAGTCACCATGATACAAAAAAGGTGCTGAGATCTTCGAAATAGTGCAGAGCAGAGTAACAAAGATGATAAGGAGTCTGAAAGCTAAGTGGTATGATGAACGGTTAAAGGGAACTAGGTATATCTACCTCAATGAAGACAAAGATTAGAGAGTGACATGATAGCTGTCTTCCAGTACGTGAGGGGCTGCCATAGAAAGGGGATGAGTTGTTATTCTTCAAAGCTCTTGAGGGTAGAACAAGAAGCAATGAGTGGAAGCTCATTAAAGATAGGTCCAACCTGGAACTAAGGAGGAACTTTCTGACAATGAGAACAATTAAACTATGGAAGAGATAGAGGTTTTCAAGAACAATCATTTGTTGAACAATCATTTGTCAGGATGATAAGGTCTCATGCCATTGCCCACCCCTAAGGTCCCTTCCAGTTCTAGGATTCTAAATCTAATCAATGTCTTAATCATTATTCAGGAATCCACCTAGATTTTGGAACATAAATAAATACAACCTTTAAACGGTTGAGAATAGCCAGAATGCAGTATTTTGAAATGAGGAAAATATAAGGACTGTTTTTTCAAGAAGAAATAGCAGATATGACAGGATATAGCTTTTTAAATAAGCCCTAAGGAATGCATTTAGGTATAATGATGTGGCATAAGTAAATCTCACCATGATTAAAATTGGTTAAATGTTTCTTCTGTTTCCTGCTATTCTTTCCACAATGTCTTTCTTGTCCTGTGGCAGTAGTTTCAGAAGCACATTTGGTTAGCTTGTGAGAACTATGGTTGCCTGGTCTGTCCTTCGACTGTGATGGTGTGAAGGCATGGTTAGGTGGCTGGATGACTTTTCTTGTGGTTGCAACATGCATGTCTGAGGGGCATCTGTGGCTTTGTTCCAAAGTTTCTCTGTATTTTGTTGTTTTCTGATGAACAATACTTGAATACAACAAAAAATGCAGTTGAAAATGAAAATAATCAGAACGGAAATGATGAAAGAGAAATCATCACCCCGTCTTCTTTCTGTAATAAGATCTGCTTTGCTAATCCTCTTGATCTCTCTATATTTGGCATACACAACTCATATGGTCCCCAAGCTTGTTTTATGAGCTCTTGGTTGCCATCAATTTTACCATATGAATAATCCTTATTACAGTTATTAACCAGTAAATTCAACAGAACCTAGCTTAAAGAAAGCAGTAAAAATCCTTACAATTTAAAGTATTTCTAAAACATCAATATGAATGCATAATACAATTTACTACAACATAGTGAGTACAAGTGGCAAGATGTTGGCAAGAGTATGGCAGTGCATATGTGCTGATTCTAGGGTGACATTTGAGGGGCATGGATATGTATAGGTACATGTCATCTATGATGTTTATTCTTATGAATATGCAGTTCCATTTTAATTTACTCTATTTTCTGTTTACAGACCTTCTCCTTTGATATGTGGATTAGGTCTGCATAACTTATTTGGGAGTTTGAGGAGATTTGAGTAAAATATTTTTCCCCGTTTGCTATTTTTATTTAATTAAGTTAGTTTCAGCTTGACAGTCAATTAACTAGAGGAGAAGCTGATTCTCAGTCCATTGTGGATTCTATAAACGTTTAAGGAAGATGGAGATAGTATAAGGAATAAAATACAGCGTTTTCCCGAGAATACGACCTACCCCGAAAACAAGCCCTAACCCGATTTTCACGCCGGCAGCTGATATAAGCCCTACCCCAAAATAAGCCCTAATTAAGCCCCACCCACCATCTTGTTGTATGAGGTGGGGCAAAGCACATGTGTAAAAATCAAGTTAGGGTAGGGGTGGGAGGGTGGAGCTGCCCCAGCGCCCTGCACCTGCTTACTTTAGGACTGCAGCAGCCAGGCCTCCCATGCCCTGACATCTGTTATGTCATTGCCCTTCTGTGGCCACTTGTGGCCGGATGCCACATGGCTGGTGTCCACGCTCGTGGCAGGAAGCTTCATGGCGCATTGCACCAGTGTTGCTGCTTGGAGCAGGATGCCACATGGCACATTGCGCCGTGCCGCTGCCTGCGCACACAATGATGCAACATGCAATGCAGCCTCCTGCCACGAGTGGTGACATCGGCATGATGAGTCATGCAGCGTCTGACAGTGAGTGGTGAGAGTGGCTGCAGAAAAAGACAGGTGACAGGTTTGGGGTGTGGGATGCATGGTTGCAGTGGTGCTAAGGTAAGCGGGTATGACATCCTATGAAAATAAGACCTGGTGCTTATTTTGGGGCCCAAAAGAAAATAAGACCAGGTCTTATTTTTGGAGAAACATGGTATATTTTGATATAAAACTTCCCACATATGCCATATAACATCTGGGTGAAAAAAATTGCTATAGACCCTTATGGCAGTAAACATATTTTTCCTTCCTTTAGAAAAAAAGAAACTGAGTACAGCTTTAATAATATGATTCTTAGCATTATTGGAGATAGATTGAATTTGTTCACACCTGACATTAGAGTGTTGAAACACTGTACATAAGATATCTAAAAGTTAAAACTTGGCCTCAAGTATTATTCTTTATCTGCCATCAGTCCCCTTTTAGGAGTATGTGCAAATTAGCAGTACAGCCAAGTGAAACAGAGGCAGTCTGGAACAATAGCAAAGTCAAATGAAGTCACAAGATTAACCTTTACTCTTGACAATAATGTTTTAATTTAGCAATACTGGATGGTGTTCTGGAATTGGTTTGTCATTGTGATGAAATGCAGAAAACTTTTACCAGGTATGTATCTTTAATCATACTGTTCAGAATTTATTCTGTTGAAGGAAACCAAGAGACTAGTCAGCCTGAATGAAAAATATTTAAAATTCCTCTTAAAATTCCTAGAACAATGCAAGAGCAAAATATATCCTTGAAAATTAATTTGTTTTTTCCTGGAAGCATTCAATAATACAATGCTTATTAAAACCCTAGGGCAGGCCTGTCAAATTGGCAGCTGCAGGCTGGATTCAGCCTGTGCAGGCCACACCATGCCAGCTCCACAAAGGCAAAAAACATCCCGATATGTTGTGATACGTCCCGCAATGTGATTGGGGTTTGACACCCCTACCATAGGGTAAATTTGTCCTCTGTTTTGAGAAAGAATAGTATCTTGGCAGCATTATATGAGTCATATACAAGCATCATCAACAATGTAGAAAAGAAGCTCTGCAACAGAAAGATTCCATGGTCATGATCCAATCTGGAAGGTGAGAATGCTCTCTAGGCAACGATCAGGGCCTTGCCACATCTTTTCTAAGATCTCTTCTCAGATGGAAAAGTCTCTTGATTGGTGGGACTAGATTATAGGTTGTCACAGACCCTTTGCTTTTTTTTCATCACAGACAAAATGGGTAGATGCAAACAGGGCTGAATGAAATGGCTGTCCAATACACAAAATGGCTACACCCAATGAGGGAGGGGAACTTTGAAAAGGCTCTAACTGTCTAAGACAGAGTAGTTGATTCATGGGGTGTCATTGCTTTTACAAAAAGTATTTCCCTTCTTCTTGTTGTGAACATATGCTTCAGTACAAGGACGAAGCCAGAAAGGGAAGGGAGCTGTTTCATCAAACCTTCCAAGGCATTGTTTACTAGCTTTGGTTAGAGCTATGAAGCTTGCTTCCTGTGAAATGCTTACTTCTTTTAGGGGCATATTAATGAATAGCAGTTTGCACACACAGCTTGAAGCCTCACTATTACTTCCTTCTTCCTGACTGTTATTGTTCTTTGCACCTGCTTGCCTTGTCTTCGTGTTACTTATATTGTGTGCAGAACAACCTGATATTGTTGAACAGTATTTTTTAAAACTGCCACAGATATTAATGTCTAAAACAACTCTATCCTATATGAAGGTGTTGTTTGTATCTAAATGACCACCTGCATGGACTTTATCATATGTCTTTTAATTGTTCAGCAATTGCACAACAGTTTTTTTAATTTTAATAATTTTCTTGCCCTCCTTTTCTCTTTCTGCAGGGTTAAAGTAAGTCAGGATGGACAGTTTTTACATTATGTTTTCCCATATCAATTCTTGGATTCTCCAGAGTGGGAATCATTACGGCCTTCTGAAGATGGAACATTTCAGGTAATGTTCTTCATAAAATTCAGATTTCTTTATAATTTCCTTCATCTTTCATTTTCTGTTGAGGAGCAAAGAGTGTGAGCATCCAGGAAAGTGTTTGTGTACTTCAACTTGTTTACTATATCTTTGGACATTTGCCTTCGCTCTTCCTGCCTGTAGTACATAGTAAGCTGCTCTTGAAAGAGGAGAAACTTTCCAAAACTCTACTTGCAAAGAAGAAACTAGGCATACTTCAAACAAACCCTAATTGAAGAGATTAGATATTGGTGAGGTCCAGGATTTATTTATTTATTTATTTATTTGTTTTAATTTCTATACCGCCCTTCTCCAATATAGGACTCAGGGCGGTGCACAGCCAAAGTAAAAACCAGACATAGAAAAATTAAAAACTGATTAAAATAATTAGATAATTTGGCCATAATTAAAAACAATTCCAATTTAAAATAGTTTAAAAATTTGACTCAAGCCAGCCCAGCTAGTTGGAATAAATGGGTTTTCAGGGCCCGACGAAAAATCCGGAGGTCTGTTATTGTACGTAACTCTGGGGGGAGGTTGTTCCAAAGGGTGGGCGCTGCCACAGAGAAGGCTCTCCCCCTGGGGGTCGCCAGCCGACATTGTCTGGCGGACGGCACCTTGAGGAGGCCCACTCTGTGCGAGCGTACTGGCCGGTGGGAGGCTATTGGTGGCAGAAGGCGGTCTCGTAAATACCCCGGCCCTAAGCCATGGAGTGCTTTAAAGGTGGTCACCAATTAGGGTTCCTTGGGATCTTTTCCACAAATTATTTTTGAATTTCTTAATTGGAATGATTAAAAGAAGGAACATTGCAGCAATATAAACACAAAAACAGCTGTGCTGATCATAAGAGATCAAATCCAACCCCATAATTAAAGTAATACCTTTCTTGGCCAGCTGTAGATTAACACATTGAAAATAATTCCTAATTTGACAAGATGTTTTTACAAAGTATAGCAAGAAAGGAGAAGCCACATTTGTAACCAAAAAAAGACCTTGACCCTGCTGCTGTCTACCAGCTTTGCTGTAAGCCAATTTTTGACTTGGATTTGTCTATTTTGGCCTCTTGCATTGCTATGTGAGACTCAGATCAAGTCATTCCCTCCCCCCACCCACTATTATTCATATGAGGAGCTGATAAGGAGCCGATGCCCTTGAAGTGATGTCTCAGTGTCTGGAGGCCATGCGGATCTGGATGGGGAGGAAGAGGCTCAGGCTCAACCCATCCAAGACCGAGTGGCTGTGGTTTCCGACGTCCTGATATAGTCAGTTGATGCCATCGCTGACTATTGGGGGCAAATCGCTGGCCCCTACGGAGAGGGCTCACAACTTGGGCATCCTCCTGGACTCACGGCTGTCTTTAGAAGAGCACTTGACGGCCGTGACTGGGAGGATTTTTCATCAGGTTCGCCTGATTCGCCAGTTGCGTCCCTTTCTGGATCAGGACTACCTACACACAATCACTCATGCCCTCGTTACCTCCCGCCTGGACTATTGTAACACTCTCTACATGGGGCTCCCCTTGAGGAGCACCCAGAGGCTCCAACTGACGCAGAGTGCGGCCGCGCGGGTGGTTGTGGGAGCAACATGGCGCTCCCGTGTGACACCTCTCCTGCGTGAGCTGCACTGGCTCCCGGTGGTCTTCCGGGTGCGCTTCAAGGTTTTGGTTACCACCTTTAGAGCGCTCCATGGCTTAGGACCTGGCTACTTACGGGACCGCCTACTACCACAAACAGCCTCCCACCGGCCAGTACGCTCTCATAGAGAGGGGCTCCTCCAGGTGCAGTCAGCCAAACAATGTTGACTGGCGGCCCCTAGGGGGAGGGCCTTCTCTGTGGGGGCACCTACTATCTGGAACGAGCTCCCCCCGGAGATACGGAGGATCCCGGATCTGCGCACTTTCCGCCGTGCTTTGAAGACACTCCTATTCCAGCAGGTCGGCCTGGCCTAATTTTTTCCCCTTCTTTTAAATTTTTAAACTCAAATTTTAATTCGTTTTAAATTATTGGGAGTTTTAAATTGTCTCGGGCAAAAATTATTTAATTGGGTTTTAATCATGTTTTAACTTTTGTATTTATGTGTTTTATTTCGTGCCTGTTCACCGCCCTGAGTCCTTCGGGAGTAGGGCGGTATACAAATTTAATAAAATGAAAATAAAAAATGAAATAAAAGAATTTTGTGGCTTGGCAGGCCATGCTATGTCTGAGCCAGCTGAGGGCTCAGTTGCCTCTAGCTCCTGCATTTTCACAGAGTACTTTTTATAAACTCTATAAATGATTTCCATAAATAAGCAGATATATTGAATTATTGAATTCAAGCAGTTAATGATCAAGTCCAAGGCTTTGCTTAGTGCGGGAATTGATATGAAAACTCCCTATTAGATGCTGGTTCAGCTTTTGAACGTATTGAGCAAAGGGCAGCCTTGAGTATTTTGCTCTACTATTAAATTGCTCTTGCCATTAGAAAGTTTCTCCTAAGGCAGAACTGGAAACTCCTTTCCTATAAAAGACCATAATTCTGGGATATGAACCCTGGAACAACAATGAACAGGGCTTTTTCTGTGTTGTACCTTTTCATTATCTGAAATAGTGCTCTCAAATCACTTCTTAGCCACTTTTTATTTGGTTCCTACAATTTTTCTTCATATGTACCAATCCCTGGTTATCCCTGCTATCCTTTTTTTTCTTTCTTTTTCTCCCTCCCTCCCTCTCTCTCTTTCTTCCTCTCCTCTCCTCTCTTTTTTCTTTCTCAAAATTGGAAACAGTAGTGTACCTGGGATCTGGCAACCACAATTTCATAATCCTTTTAGGAAGCCCCCATCTCATCTGCACATTTGATTGCAATATCATATACTCAAAATAAAAAACCCTAAAAATAATTTGTCATTATTTTAATTTCACTGTCCACAGACTCATCAATTTATTTAACAATAGTCATGGCTATTCCTACTGTCATTGGCAACTAATTTAATAAGAAGCATAATTAGAATCCTTCTCCTGTTGTATGCTGCCTTCGAGCAATAAGAGGCCCTGCCTGCGCACATTGGCAGTAATCTCATAAAGTACAGGAGGAAGGAAAGGTCAACAATGTGTTGTTCCTTTCCACAAAAGGAAATAAGACAAATGCTGGTGCAAAATAGCTTTCTTGTTTGCAAGCTTTCAAGGTAGAGAGACTAGGGTGGAGAATGGTGGGAATAAAATGTAATAGTTATAGAGAAAGATGTCATAGTTACTGCTGAATTTTGGCAGCAAACCTCAGCAAGTAAAGATAGAGGAAACTTATCCAGGCAATCCATAAGCCTAGGAAAGAAAAATAGAGGACTTTTTGCAGGACTAGATATAAGCAAAAGATTGGCAGAAAAACATTATAAATATGTTGTACAGTTAACATATGATTGACCTCAAAGATGTGTGACTGTGTGTGTGTGGGATAGTTCAAGCTATATATGACCTGTGGTCTGTGGGTTACCTTGCTGTATTCTAGAGTGCCAGTTGACACATTTCCTTCGTTGTCATACCATCCAGTCCACAATTAGCAACTGGCTTGCTAATTGGAATGCCATGATATCAACACTTCATTGAAATGAAGATAGATTGCTGAGTATTCCCACATCTTCTGAATAGTTTTTATTCCAGAGCTATAATTGCACTCAACAATGAACTGAAGGCCACTATCAGTGAGCTGTTGGACAGCATTATGGTATTGGTCTGCTGTGTGGATGCTTGGGTGGTTTAGGGGTGGGGATGTGTCTGGGGATTGTCATGTATGTTGGGCTTGGTCTCTGGGTGTTATGTGAATTTCGTTGTATGGGTATACTGTACAATGACAATAAACTTTACATACAAAGAACCAGGCTGAAGACCTGGGGAACACAGAGTGGGATGGAGCCCATTAAGTGGCTCATATGATGTGTTGTCGCTGAAGTGGGGGTGGGGGGTGGGGGATTATTTTATTTTTTTTATATTTAATTCTCTGTTTTATTGTTTTTATATGACATTTTTATATTCTTGTAAGCTGCCTTGAGTCGCCATGTGTGAATTAATATCAATCAAATGAATAAATAAACAGACAAAAAACAAACAAACTGGGAGATTTTCTAGGCCAACCCACTGATCAAGCAGGAGACCCTATACCAGTGATGGCTAACCTTTTCCGGACCGAGTGCCCAAAGCGCACATGTGAGCGCGCAAATGCGCATGTCCGTCCCAAACCCCCAAAATGTAATGTGCGCATGGCCCCCTGCAAGCGCCCTCCACACATGCTTGTGTGCCCCCCTGCATGCACTCTGTACATGCACGCACGCTCCCCCACATGCCCGACTTCTACACATGTGCACGTGGCCCCTGCGTGCTCCCTGCACATGCGTGGCAGAGATCCAAAGACCAGCTGGCTAGCAGGAGGCACACACACATGCGCAGCAAAGCTGAACTGGAGCAATGGCTTGTGTGCCCACAGAGAGGGCACTGCGTGCCACCTCTGGCACGGATGCCATAGATTCGCCATCACGGCCCTATACCATTTTAGACAAATGGCTGTCCAGTTTCTTCTTAAAAGCCTCCAGTGATAGAGCGCCCAAAACTTCTGAAGGCAAGCCATTCCACTGATTGATTTTTCTCATAGTCAGGAAATTTCATCTTCGTTCTAGGTTGCTTCTCTCTTTGATTAGTTTCCATCCTTTGTTTCTTTTCTTGCCTTCTGGTGCTTTGAAAATTAGTTTGACACCCTCATCTGTCTGGCAGCATTCCAAATATTAGAACACTGCTTTCATGTCTCCCCTAGTCCTTCTTGTCATTAGACTAGACATACCCAATTTCTGTAATCAGTGTTCATGTCAGTCAAAATCCTTTTGGATCTTGAGCTTGTACTCTGGGGTGTTGCCTATTCGTACCACTTACAGTATTGTCATCTCCAAATTTGATGACTTCCCCTTCTATTCCCTCATCTAGATTGCTCATAAAGATATTAAAGAGAACTGGGCCCAAAATGGAACATTGGGATTCCCCACCGCTTACTCCCCTCCATGTAAATGTAGTTCTACTGAGGATTACATGTTGAATATGACTTTTTAGCTAGTTACAAACACTTCTGGTGGTGGTGCTGTCTATCTCACATTTTTCTAGCTTGCCAAGAAGTAGATTGTGGTCTACTTTATGTGTCAACACTATGTGTTATGGTTCTGAGTAATGGCCTCAATCAGTTCAGGACACTGAGGCTGTGGCTTCTCTCAATGATCCATTTTATTGGGTACATCATATTGGCACATTCAAATGTGAAACCAACTCTAAATATTTCCCATGTTTTCAGTATAATAAGAGAAATAAATATCACCCATCCCCCTAGTGTCATTGGTCACATTAACCAGCCAGGTAGATGGTAGGCTACTCAGCTACTCCCTCCGGCCATTGAGACAACCTTGATTCCCATGGGCCTTATTGCTGTTATGTCTGGCACCTGGAAGGAAATTATCCCATATCCCAGAGCTCCCCCTCACCCCATATGAATGGCAACTAAGAAACTAAGTAAAAAGGATATTTACTTCAGCTAAAGTTATTTTGAGAGTTGACACTATGTTAACAACATTTCACTGATCCACTAATTTAGTCACTTTGTCAAAGAATGAAATAAAATTTGTTTGTCGATCTGTTTTTGACAAACCCATATTAGCTTCTGGTTTTAATTTTGCTTCTAGGTGTTTGAAGATTTGTTGCTTGATTATCTTTTCCAAGATCTTCTCTGGCATTGATGTCAGGCTGATTGGTTGGTAATATCCTGGATCTTTCCCCCCTCTCCCCTCCCTTTTTTTTTGAAGATGGGAACTCTTTTCCAGTCCTCAGGTAGTTCCTCATTGCTCCAAGAACTTTGAAAGATGTGGTTCAATGGTTCTAAGAACCCACCTGTCAGTTTCCTCAGAACTGTGGGATGTAATCTGTCAGGACCAGTGATTTGAATCTGTCTAGCATTGACAGGTGCCATTTTAATTTGCATTCCTAATCTGTCTTTTATGGTTCTGTTTTTGATAAATTGGCTTGTACAGATGCAAAAAGTGAATTAAGCAATTCTGCTTTCTTTCTACTCAGTTACTTTCTTACCATTTTCTCCTATTATTGGACCTATGGTTTCTTTGACTTTCTTCTTCTTTTTTATGTGTTGAAAGAAGCTTTTATTATTATTTTTGACATTTGTTACAAATTTGGCCTATTAGTTGGTATTCTGTCCCTCTTTCCATTTTTTTTTGTACTTATCCTTTTTTTCTTTCAGTTTATCAGAGCGTTCTTTGTGCAACCATGTGGTTTTTCTTGGTTATTTTCTTTTTCTTTTTCAGTGGGATTGAGCTGGATTGGGTTTTTATAATAATATTTTTCAGAGTTTCTCAGGCTTCTTGAGTTGATTTCCCCTTTAAAAATTTCATCCATGGGATTCTTCCCCACTCTCTCTGAGTGTGTTAAAATCAGTTCTTTTAAAGTCTAAGATATTGGTTTGATTATGTTCTGTTGCTTGTGTCTGCATTATATTGAATTCTAATATGACATGGTCATTACCCCCAAAGTTCCTATCACTTCAATCCTCTCTATCCCTTCTTCTCTGTTAGTAAGAATAAGGTCCAGTGTAGTTATCCCCCTAGTTCCCTCCTCTTCCTTTTGGGTGAAAAACTTATCAGCTAGGTTGGTCAGGAATCTGTTTGATCTCCCACTTGTTGCAGAGTTTGTCTCCCAGTTGATTTCAGGGTAGTTAAAATCTCTCGTTACTACTATAGTATGTTTCCTACATACATTTGTTAACTGATTAGCAAAAAGTTCATCTATTTGTTCTGCTTGGTTGGGTGGTCTGTAGTATATGAAATTATGTGATTAAATAATCACATAATCTGATGTGAAATTGGTAGCTCTATATCTCTTTGGAACTATTTCTTTTCCTTTTTCAAGATGTAAATAATATTTTGTTCAGTCATTTAGTACTTCAAGAATTCTTTCATATCTCTCACAGAAAACTTCAACCAGACCATCAGAGAGTTTCTTCAATATCTTTGTATGTGGTTTATATGTCCCTGGGGATTTTAAACAATACACAATTCAACTGTAGAATTCATTACCATGAGATTGGGTTCTGGCTACTAATTTGGTGGCTTCAAAAAAGGGTTGGACCAATACATGGAAGTCAAAGCTTACTAGCCTTAATGATGGTGTGACTATTTCTAAAGACCGTCTGCTGTGAAACTGGTGGGGTTCCTCCTGCCTTTGGTATGGCACTGTGAGAACAGACTAGATGGGCCAAGGGAAACTGCCCCAGCTGTGCACTACTTATGTTCTTATTTTTCCTCATTCAAAATAAAGAGATGCTCTCTATGCTTCCCTTGCTTTTGTCAGTCTCAAAGATCAATCCACTTTCCCAATGTAACTGAGCTTTTTAAAAGTGCAAATGTAAAAATACATTTGCAACAAACCTTATACATTGTGTTCCAAGCTATTCAGGAAATACTTGAGCAATGTATTGTAAAAACTCATTTTCAAAATTGATAATGCACACAAATAAACAGTATATTAAATATGAATTTATTTCAAAATGTGCATTTCTTGTATATTTGTATAATAAATCTAACAAAATGTGAGGTAACACAGTGACTACATTATTCTTAAAAACAAACAAATGAACTTTTTTCTCTTCTTTCTTTGGCAGGTAACTTTGACAGCCGAGATTGACTCCTCTTTTATCACTTGGCAAAGGAAAAAGCTCTATTTGCTTCTGGCTAAGGAGCGCTATATTGCCCGTCTCTTTTCTGTCCTCCTTGGCTATGACATCTCAGAAAAGCTCTATGCCTTGAATGAAAAGCTTTTTGCTAAGTTTGGCCTTCAGTTTGACATCCGCTTACCCAGCCTCTATCATGTCTTAGGACCTGCTTCAGACACAGAGGTGGAAAAGGCAGAGTATGAAGAACCAGTAATGCCTGTAGGTGGTTCACCTGCAGTTGGCCAAACAGCTCCTGTGGTTCCTTGCACTGTGTCTCATTCTACTCATCCTAGGAAATCTCGGCCTGACAGTGACCTGTCTGGTGAGGACTCTACCAGTCTTGTATTGGAAGATTTTGCTGAGTTGACAGGGTCTTTTATGGACTATATGAGTGAAGGGGAGTATTTGAAGTGAGTAAACATGGGCACACATCACCCTGGATAAGTAAGTATTCTTTGTGCCTTTAGAAAGAAACATATCTAGATATGCAAGGAAAGGGTAACTGATGTATCCAGCATACCGATTGCTCCTTAGAACCTGCAGTATATCAATTCTTAATTCATTTGCTGCAGAAAAGTGCTTTAGGTCATGGCTTTGTCAAACTTCATCTCATTTTTTTAGGAAGAACAACTAGCTTCCTTACAGCATGACTGTAAGAATGCTGTTGACATAATATATCTTGATTTCAGTAATGTATTTAACAACATACCCATGGCATTCTGCTTAGCTAATTAATTAAATGTAGGCTAAATAGTTTGAGAATTAGTTCAATACATTGCTAGCTCAAAAACTGAACTCAGATAATGTTCATTAAATTAGAGAGAAGATACTACTTTGAGTGCCATGGAGTTTAATTCCAGGCATGTTACTCTTCAACATTTTTATTAGCGATTTGGATGAGGTGGAAGGAATACTTATTACATTTAGAGATGATATAAAATGATATTAGGCTTGTATGAAGATGATCTTAGATTTACTCCATTGACATTATTCATGCTATGAAGCAACAGTATTCACATTGTCAAAGCAAAGACCTGACTTGATTCACCTCAATAAAACTGTTCAAATGCTTTGGATCAGTACTGATCTCAGCCTTCTCTTCTGGTACTGGTCAAAGTGCTCCACAGCTCAGAGGCTTTAGGGTTGCTTATAGCATGTGCTGAAGCTGGTCAGCCTAGAAGACCTTCAATGTACACCAGAAGGTTGATCACTTGTAGTGTATGCTGAGAGATTGCCCACAGTGCATACCAGAACGACAGAGCTTGGAGTATCTTTCCTTGAAAGAAGTCTGGAGGAGACAAGTGGCATCTCCTTTATGGCTCACTGACAGAGAATTTACTTGGATGATTTGGACCAACTGGTATATCATAGGCTATGAGTCAGGGGTGGGTTCTAAATTTTTTTACTACCGGTTCTGTGGGCATGGCTTATTTTGTGGGTGTGGCTTGGAGGTCATGTGACTGGGTGGGCGTGGCTAGCTGGTCATGGCTATGTGTATAGGGACTACTCAGAGGGCTGAAAAAAATCATTTCTGACAGGTCTTCGCACTTTTGACTGGTCCTCACACTTATGACCATCCTCACATTTATGCCTGTGCAGCGTTCTTAACAACCATGTCACTCATTTCACAACTGCTTCTCTTCACCATGGTGAAAAGATAGGGCGAAAAACGTAAAATGTGAGGACAGTCGTAAGTGCGGGGACCAGTCAAAAATAACTTTTTCAGCCCTCTGAGTAGTCCATATACACAAAAGGATTCAATTATTTCTTCAAAGTGCTGATGATTGTACCCTGACTGGAAGAACTCCAACAGGGGAGTATTTCCTCCCAACAGCGGGGTAAAAAGCTTAAAACAACCATTCCCCTTTAAGAAAGTCAAGCAAAAAAATAGCCTCCGGAACCGGAAGTGACAGTAAGTCTAGGCATCTGCCGGAGACGCAGTTTCTGTAATAAAGATTAGGCTAGGAAACAACACCAAATGTTGTAATTAATCCTTACAGGATTAACCCTGTAAAGTGGAAAAAAAACGAAAGGAGATTTCTTTTAACAACTGGTTCTCCAAACTGCTTAACTACTTAACTACTTAACAACTGGTTCTACCAAAGTAGAATCCTACCACTGGGTCTATCCATTTATTTTTTCAGGCACTGGTCTACTCATTTGTTTTCTTTTAACACTGATCAGCTGTAGGGTGGCCCTTTGAAGCCCCGCGGCAAAAGTTTAAACAGTTTTTTTCCCTCTAGCCATCAGGTGGGACTCAGGAGGCAGCAATAGATTGGGGGTGGGGCCAAATAAAAGGTAAGAATAACCCGTGGGGGCGGGGGGGCAGAACCGGTTTAGTGACGTCATATCGTCACCACTACCAGCTCAGCTGAACCAGGCCGAACCGGGAGGAACCCACCACTGCTATGAGTCAGTGAATATGGTCTTGAATCCTGAAGAAAAAGCAAGAATTCTATGATACAGATAAACAAACCTTGCTTCCTGATGTAGAATATTCCACAATTTAAGTTCAGCACTAACTTCTCCCTTTCTCTTTTTCATGTGAACTGAGCCTGCATCAGTTGAGATATTAAAAAAGGCCTCTTTGTTAAAACCTAAAATATGGATTTGTGGCATAAAAGCAGACAGTCTCCAACTTTCTTGCATCTGTGTCCTTCTCAGCTTTAAATACATAAATCCAGTTGAATCTGCTGAAGAATACACTGATAATCAGTGCAGGGATCATTTGGAATCATGCCCAGTTGCCATGAAATCTTGCAGTATCCCTTCACACAATGCCCATCCTAAAAAGGGGGAAGGAATGGATTTTTGGGTGAATAATATAACAGATTCACTCTTCTGTCTATGTGGTTGTCATCAAGAAGATTGAATTACACCATCCCATTTTTCATTGGTAGCAGTAAGACTAAGGATTTTTTCTATGATACTTTTGTCATATTTATCTCTGTCAACCTTAATATCTGTTTCAAAAATGGTTAGAATTACCATATATTTCGGAGTATAAGACGCACCGGAGTATAAGACACAGCTTAGTTTTTGGGGAGGAAAATAGGGGAAAAAAATGTGCCTACCAGGTATTCATCTGCCTAGCGTCTTCAGTCTGGTCAGCTTCAGCACATTAGTTTGCCGGCTTTGAGTGTGTGCGCGCACACTTTTTATCCCCTAGTTGGGAATAAAAAACAGTTTCTAAAGCATGTTGGAAGAAACATCCTTCTGGGTTCTGCTCCAAGTGGGGAAACAGACACTGGAAACATGGAGACTGCTTGGAAAGATGGTTTAATGGTGGACAGGATCACATGGCTTGAGTTCTGAACAGAAAAAGGGCAGATACAGTAAATCCTCGGGTTTTTATGCTCTCTCTGGCTCTGCATTTCTTGGGGCCCCGAAAGAGTATCCTGATTGGTTGTCAGACTCCCAGGGAGTGGGGGCCTTGCTGGCTGATGGTCACATGTGCTTCCCAGGTCACATGTGGTGAGTTTCTGCTGCTATTGTGTAGAGGGCTAATCCTATCTTTCTTGGATCTTTGGCAATTCCTACTATGGCTCTGCCTGAAGGAGGCAGATCTTTGTTATGTAGAATAGACTGGCCCAGGCCTTAATGGCCCATTGACAAAGGGTGGGGGCAGGAAGATGGGAGCTGCTTCAAAATATGCTTATCCCAGGGAAATATAATATTCTGCCTTTTTCATATTTCCTAAAATATTTCACTCTTCCAGGAAAGAGGTGGGTGCTAACTTCCTACAAGCACAAATGATCTTTGGAGAGAGAAGCAATGAGAAAAGCAGGCAAAGCACAGAGATCGCTTCACTTGTTAGCGCTTCGTTAGGGCTGAAAAAAAGCTTCTAAAGCACATCTGAGAATTGGAGGGAGCAGGCAAAGCCCGGAAGATCGGTTCACTCACTAGCACCTAGTTAGGGCTGAAAAAAAAGGTTTGAAAAAGCTACATTCGGAGGGGGAGGCCTGGGGAGGCCCAGGTGTGGCCCACAGAGGCTCCATTTCAGCCTGTAACAAGCCCAGGGAGGCCTCCAGAGACCTGATTGGAGCCTCAGAGGCCTAGATGCAGTCCACAGAGGCCCCATTTTGGCCAGCAATGGGCCAGTGGAGGCCTCTGGAGGCCCCAGCAGCCGTTTTGGCTGGTAGAGTGCTACAGGAAGCCATCAAGGCCAAAAAGGTGCTACAGGGGGCCGCTAGCAGAAGCACTGCAGGCCGGTCTTTTGCTATTTCCAGGACGGCCCTGCAGGCCCTATCTAAGCACCCCAGGGGCCAGATCCAGACTGTGGGCCTTGAGTTTGACATCCCTGGTTTAGAACCTGTGAAAGGTTTTAGTAAGATAGTCTCTTGAAACATAGTACAACCAAATATCAATTTTGGGAAAGGAGTTTGTGAACATAGGAAGAACATAAGAGTTGTGGTGGCACAATGGTTAGAATGCTGTATTGCAGGCTAATTCTGTTGACTGTCAGTGGTTCAATCCTCACAGGCTCAAGGTTGACTCAGCCTTCTGAGGTTAGTCAAATGAGGGCCAGATTGTTGGTGGTAACATGCTGACTCTGTAAACTACTTAGAGAGGGCTGTAAAGCACTGTAAAGCGTTATATAAGTCTAAGTGCTATTGTTATTGCTATAAAGCTCCAGTAATATTTATTGATCTAAATTAGCTCATTGCAAGTTATCTTGAGAAGCAGACAAAATTCACTTTATCAAAGGATCTGAAAGAAACGATCTTGGTGTCCTAATAAAATAGGTTCAAACTCACCTTAAGAATATTTTTTCACAAATTCTTATTACTCTGAAAACAGCTTTTTAGTGGAGGCTGACTGCTTTATTGGTTATACTCTTCATTTCTGATATTAAAAGACTAGCACTAACTTTAAAAAGTCATTGAGAAAATCCATTTTTAAATATGTCTATGGAGATTCTCAATCATCTAGGCCATGGTTGATTTAAAGGTGCTTTTCAAAAGGCAACTGGACATTCTTGTTTTTTCCCCCTTGAAAACATTTCACTTCTCATCCAAGAAGCTTCTTCAGTTCTGGCTGAACTGAACTGAAGCTCCCAGAACTAAATAAGTTTCTTAGATGAGAAGTGAAACATTTTCAAGGAAAAAGCTAAGGAAATCTAGTTGTCTTTTGAAAAGCACCTTTGGGAGATTTTTAAATATATTTCCTGTCAGTTTTAACAGGCAATCTATTGTATGGAAGAGTGATAAAAAGAAAAAAAGTAAGGTTTGGTTTATTTGGTCTGATTTCCTACAATCAGTGGTGGGTTGCTCCCGGTTCAGTCTGATTCATATGAACCGGTAGTAATGGTGGTGGGAGACTCCGCCCACCCACCCGGACATCATCTTGGATGTTCTGCGCATGCGCAGAAGCTTTTGTGCATGTGCAGCAGCATGCGCGCGAACAAAGCAAGCGTGCGTGCACGTTCCTGTTGCGAACCGGTAGTAAAGGTAAGTGGAACCCACCCCTGCCTACAATGCAATTAGTGTAACCTCAGATCTGTTGAGTTACATCACAATGTTGGGATTTGATTCAACAAGTTTACAATTCTAAACCTTTTCTCCTTTAGATGCCAGATTTACCTTCCCCTCCCCCTGTGTATTCAACTTAGTTCTCTTGTGGGTATGAAGAGATCCAAGGCTGATAATGTGCTTGATCCCTCCCTCAGGCTCAGCCTGGTCATCACCTACATTGATAAAGACTTTGTGAAACATTAGGATATTAGCTTGGGAAATGGAGTTGTTTCCTTTAAAACTGAACATATAGGTATAAGCTAGTTCTTATAATAATTATGGATTCTCTTTCACACAGCTTTGGGAAACCACCTGAAGACTAATCATCCTGCCCTTGCAAAAGGACAAGCTCCTCTGGCTCCAACTCAGACCCCAGAACTCTAGAGAACTGCTATTGGGAATCCAAGACCTGCATGAAGCAATAAGATCACTAATCACCAATCAGGATAGCCTTCATTATTTGTGTGTCAAAACATATATAAAATTTCTGACCATATGTTGCACCATGAAAGATATGCATAGACTAGAGAGGCAGTGATGGGATATTTTCCAGAGTTTATCAATCTGCTCTGGCACCTGGATGTTTGTATTCTTGAACACTTGATATATGTTAAATATATTACATATCTTGGAATTATGATGGTATAATTAAGTGATGGAACATGATGGATGTTCTCTTCTTTCACAAATCAAAGAAGGAAAAAAACAAATCTTTCATTTGTTCCTTCCATTTTGGCTATCATTAATGTGCTTGCCAATGTGAGGAGTCATTCTTCTCACTAAAGCTATATTCTTTACAAAGGCATCCCACAATAACACAGAACTTAAATATTTAACTTTCCACCCCCAGGTTGAGAGTAGCTACCCGGAAGATTCAGTTGGTATAATATGCAACAAATAGGCTGCCTTCTGGTGTATAATACTACATACATATTATAACTGTAATGCAAGATCTGCACTTTCAGGGTAAAGTTTAAGGATTTGCTTCTAAACTTTAAACAGTTCACAACTTAACTACCTAGGGACCACAGGATGAATCAATTGAGAAAGTAACATCAACTGGAGAAATTCTCTTGAAGATGCATCTGCTTTCCAAGCTCTATTTACAGTATTAGGCACATTTAAAGGCCTCTATTTAAAGGCTTTCCTTTTGCTCCCAATTGGTCTTCAGAAAGAGTCAATACATCCATTTCCAATTTGGGCTAGTTTATAGTGATCTATATAGTGATTTGTAATATTTTAAGTGTTGGCTTTTAATTGTAACTTTAGCTGCTTTGGCTAACGTATGGAGAGAAAATCACAATATAAATTAATATAGCAACACTGTCTTCCCTCTTCCTGCATAGGATAATATACCAACTGTAGGGATTCAATGAATTGAGAGGATGAAGCATATAGTATATGCCACTATTAGTTTCAATAATCCACCCAACTTGCATGACAGAAATGAAGTTGAAATAAAGTGAAGTTGCTTTTCAATAGCATTGTCCCCAGTGACATCAAGTTCTCTTCAGAAAGCGCTGGTGTGATGAAAAGACTTACAAAGTGACTCTTGGAAGCCCAAGTGAATGGAAAGTTAAATCAAAACTTTATTGTATACATTATTAATGAGAGGCAAAGGTTCTACTGTTAACAGTTTGGAGGTGTTGTTTTAAAACCCACAAAAACATATTTACAAAATAAAATTAAAATAGTGATGCCAAGTTCGGTAATTAATCCTGATACTATTACTGTCTTTGTTTTAACACTGGACAATTTTGCTGAGGCACAAGGAAGATGTTATGGATACTCTCCCACAGAAGTGAAAATCAGACAAAACATGTAGATGTCCATCTTCTATACTTTTCCTGTTTTGAATTAGGTAGTATAATCCAGAAATTCTTAACATGCCAGTTGCCTTGAGCAAAGATTTTATACTAAGGGGTAGAAGTTTGCTTACATTTACTGCAAAATACTACTTGGGATACAAATGGAAAATGTTTCTCTTGTATTGTGTAAAGTCTTCATCTAGTGGGTCAGACAACTGAGTTGAACATGCTAATGGATATAAGCAGTAGAAGAGAAATTCATGAAATGCCCCCTTCCTTGATAATGGCCTTCCACTTCTGAAAGTACATCAAGCAAAATGCCATTTGTTTCCTTCTAAATGGAGAACTGCATTTACAATGGTAAGTAATATATACTGTCAAACAATTAACACCCTGTACAGTCAGTTTCTGGCAGAATCTACTTATTTTCACTCCAGATTTATTAGTAATAGGTCCTGTTCAATTAGGTGCTGTTCCATTTTATGTACATTGTAATTATTTTCATCATGGTTATAAAACTAATTATTACTAAAAACAGGCTTAAATTATTAGCAGTTGAAGTGAAGCAAGTATTCTGTGACAGAAAACACATTTAAAAAATTCAATGCCACACATTTGATTTTAAAATCAACCTTCAAAGTTACAGCCCTGTTTTAATATCTGTGTCCACAAGTGAAAACTGTGCTAATCACACTGAATGTTGAGGTTCTGTAGAAGGGGGTTATGGCTTGTAATAGTCAGTACTTGTGGCAAGCACATTATCTTCTCACTGAAGAAAGAACAGAATAAAGTTAAAGGATACTACTAAGCTTTTAATGCATTTTTGGTAAGTTGCTATGCAACAATAATTTACAATAAGTACTGTAATTCCAGTTCTTCAGCCTGTCTTTCTGAATTAATAGCAGATAATTTTCTGCCCTATGACATTATTTTTAATAATTTATTTATTTTAATAAGTTTTTTTGTGCTGGTGGTAGAGGTAGGTTTTCAGTCCTGGGCTATCTTTGCTAAGATGTGTTATCTTCTATAACAGAGGTTATCAACCTTCTCCTTGCAAACAACAGCCCTTGCTCACTAAAGTGCCTCAGGAGCATGTGATTAGGATAAGTTTGGAGTTTTTGGCTACGTGCAAAATAGATGCATTAAGCACCTGGCTTAGTTCTTATGTACTGTATTTTTCGGAGTATAAGACGCACCTTAATTTGGGGGGAGGAAAACAAGAAAACAAGAATTCTACCTCTGCCTACCAGCATTTAAGGTGGTGCTGCTTTACGCTGCCCTCCTCCTCCTCCTGCAAGTCAGCTGGGAAAGAGGGCGTTGATTACTGATAAGTTCTTTTCTAGAAAACTTATCAGGGTGCTCCTGCGATCTGCAGGGACTACTTGCTTTCCCCCAAAGAGACCCCTCGCATGCTGTGGGAGGAGGGAAAGAGTACAGCCTGAGGAACAAACCTCTTTGGGACGGTCTGGGGGGAGAATCTGTCTGGCAGCTTTGGGGAAAACAAGGTGAGCGTCACGATTTGCAGTTGATCACCTCTCTGGCCGCCCAGCAGGCAGGTCAGGGCAGACAATGGTCACAATGACTTCACTCCCCAGCAATGTGAGGAGCCACCGTTGCTGCTGCCTATGCCCACTCCGCGCCCAGGAGCCGAGCGAGCCAAATATGTTAGGCTATATTGCCCCTTTAAACAGCAGCTTCTCAAAACTTAAATTATTTCATCTGGCATGGGAAAAGGCACGTCAAGAAAAGTAAAAGGTAAGAAAATAAGGATACATTGGGGAAAAAAAACAACCACCAATGGCTCCTGGAATATATTGTTCCTTAATGTCTTTATTAATTTTCATTTTCTAAATTGCCTTTGCAATTTCTCAAAGAAAGGATGACTGTTTCAACCAACTTTACCAGTGGTAACATGAAGAAATGGAGATGGATCAATTTGTGTTGGTCCTTAATTTTAAGTTTGGTTCCTCTTCTAATGAAACTGATTTCATCTGATTCACTATTCGTACTTCAGTAACCTTAAAGGTCCTTATTGGGCCTTAATTTAAGCAAGGAACAAATTATGGCAGTTTTGCTTGTTCTTGGCTTTCCCCCCAGCCCCACCACCAACTCAAATTATGGAGAGCAAGTGGTGGATATTTTAATGCTGGCTAGTGACATGTCATGGGTGGAAAGGAAACCAAGGAAATCCCTAATCCCCTTTCTTAACTTCTGCATGCAACAAAGACTACCGCTTGGCAATAGTTACGGTGATGAGATAAGCACTGAGGTTATGTCAAGCAAATATTATGACAGTTTACAGTTGGCACAAGCAAAAATGATTTTACCATTGCTTTAAAAAAAGATGAATTAAGGAATGGAAATAGTGCTGCTTGGAGCTACCCAATGCCTCTGAGACTATTTAAGCTAAAAGCAAACAGAGTTCCAATATATTTTAAAATAAATATCCCATATGGACTAGTGAAAAAGGAAAATGCTTCAAATGCATCTTAATTAACTTATCCCCAAATAAATTAAAATTGCAGTATCCCTAACAAAGAGGGGAACAAAGAATCTCTCAATACTTTTCTTGCTAGAAAAAATATATTCCTTGCTTACTTTGTATCCACAGGTAGAGGTGCAGTACAAAAGTGCCCAACAATAGGTGGCTGATCTTTGTTCCTCTTCCAAAACTTGTGACGCTGCTGCAACATCACACTTTCTATCTGGCATAGTGGAGCGGAATGAATCAGCAAGCCTTTGCCCAACATTTGTTGTTTGGGTCTGTGAAGCTCAATAGGATATAAAGTGTGAGAATAGGAACCAAAGTTTTATTGACTTTTTGGAGAAATATAAATACATTGTAGGGAAGAGCTATAGTCACGCTGCAAAGTGAGCTCTGAATCACTCTTAATGAGAGCCAGGCCATTTTCCATGAGGATCCAAAGGAAATTCTATGCTCTCTACAACACCTTTATTCTGTACATATTAGCTGAAGTGCAAGAGGAGAGAAAAACACATTGGAAAGAATCAAGCACTGCAGGAAAAGCAAAATCAGCATTCCTAAATAACTGTAGTTGTTTGCTTAGCTTTGCTTCAACATCTGGCAGCATCTGGCCATTCTCTCTGCACTGTAAATTCAACATTGTCTGTGTGCACATAATGTATATTTAAGATTGCACTTAGTATTTTTCTTGGTTATTCATTTAGCTGCACAATTAAGAAGCTGATAGTAAAGAAAGTTGATGTGGCGCCACTACTTACACAAGCAGTCAAAGTAATAATTTTCTGAGACTTCAGTAAACCCTGATTTTGAACATTTAGTTGAACACTACAGAAAATTCTGCAGCTGCACAATTGCTCATGTCTTCATAGACTAATATCACAAATCTATATGCTTCAAATACAAATGTATCTGGCTCTGTTTCTATTATAATATTATGTGGAAACACCCATGGAACAATCCTAATTAAATAAGTGTTAGTGGGTGGTGTTAGGGTATGTTCTAGAAATCATTCCTGCCAACTAAGATGATTTTTTTCTGAAAAAAAGATCTGCCAATATATGCTGTGAAAAATAAAATATGGGATGAGAGTGGGCTAGAAGAAGAAAAGTGTTATACCATGTCCAAATTTTAGTCGGTCTGGGCAGATATTTATAATGCTGGTGCAAAGTGAAGACAGGCTGGGTTAGTTTTATATTATCCTGCAGCAGACTGAATCCAAGAGAAGCTTAAAACAAGCAAACATGCACCACATATTTGGAGGCAAGAGGGAGTTAGATTTGACATACAACAGATTCAGCAAGTCTGACAGCTCACAACCATTTTGGCTAGTTAAGATTATGCTGCCTATTGTATGATTGTGCAAACTGAAAGGAACAAAAGAAGACATTGGAACTGTCCATTATTACTCACATGATGAAGCTGGTGCTAGCTGAGGAGTTGCTAGTGAGAAAGGTTATCTCAATATTGGTATCTGAAGTTCTCCTCTGTTGCAAGTGGAACTCCACAAGTGTATGGTGTACTAAGCAACACAGAAAACACATTCTCGGCAGAAAGCATTAAACATGATTAGCCTCATTATTAAAAAGAAAATAGTTGCTAGGTTCTTTGTAAACTCATACAAGAATATCTCCCCACTCGTCAGTCAGATCCTTTAAAATAAATTAATAATTGGTCTATAGTACTTTTTATTATGAGGGAACATATGCAATATTGTCTGTGAGCTGTTGAGTGATACACCACAATAGTTAATTAAAACATAAGTTTATTCTAGAATCTTCTCAGGTATCAATTTGTCTAGATTCTCCTGTTTTGTTTTGTTTTAAAGATAGGAATAAGATTGGATTCCTTCTTGTTCTCCTTATATCTCAAAGACAATGAATTCAGCCAATTAACAATTTTTACCATCCTAAATGAACTGTTAGTTTTCTCCCAGATCTAGTCTTGCCTCTGTTCCTCATTTGAACATATAGGTTAGTACTGTTGGTACTATATTTTCCAATAGAGACAGAAGTAAACAATTGAATCTCAGTGAGGAGCTTTAAAGCAGAACTTTAATTACAAAATCAAGAGGAAGATTGTCTATACTATGTATTCATTTTACATTTGAAAGCTATTAGTGTCATTGGATCTGAATTCTAAATTATTGTCCTCAGAAGAAAGTTTTCAATTTTCAATTACTCACCACAGTATGGTGCTGATGCAGCTGTGGCCAAGTAAACTTTAACCTCTCTAGGTAACGTTTTCATGTTGAGTCCTCCATTGTCCAAAAGTCCTAAATCAACATTATAATACAGAAGAATATGGAATTCTCTGGTGCATAAGTAAAGAGTGAACATGCAGTATTGGGCATCAAATTTGAGATTTTGTAGGTCTCACTTTTCATTTAAATAGCAAACAAGTGTCCCTTTCCTTGGTGCTGAGCTAAAGTGCTCTTCACTCATCCTTGACTGGGCAGATACTGGCATGAAATTTGCTGTTCTCAAATCAAATGTTGTCCTTATTGCTTATCTTTATCCTCCTTCTATTTCTTCTGTTTTCAGTCTCTGTCAGTTGTCTATCTTCCTTTCAAGATAATGAATGACAAAGTCTCAATATTTAGAAGGATCTTGAAACTGTCAGATAGCAGGGGAACACTATTTTAACACTGGAATAGCACATGACAACTTAAACCAATCTTTGTTTGGACAATGAATAAGATAAAGCAGGGATATCCACAGAGTATACTTTAAAAAGTCAAGATAGCGGCCATGATTGTGTAATCATAGCTCCATCTGATTTTTAGGTATATTGTACATTAAAATGGAGCTTCAATCACACCCTTGTGGCTGATCTCTTGAATTTTTGATCATGCCTATACAGTAGACACTCTGAAATGAAAACAATGTCATGGGAAGATAGCAAACAAACAAATAAACAAACAAATAAATAGATGCTGCGCTGGCATATTTGTACTGGAGTTCAGTGCAAGTAAGGAAAGGTCTTAGAAGATACGCTCATTTTTAAAACAGCCTGACTATAAGATCTTGGAGTACTCATTTCTAAAGATCTAAGTGCCAGAGCCCACTGTAATAACAATGCCAAAAAGGCATTAAGAGTTGTTAACCTAATCTTGCGTAGCTTCTTCTCTGGTAATATTGTACTACTAAGTATAACAAAGTAGAGCATACAAAACATTTGCTAGACCAATTCTTGAATAGAGCTCATTTGTCTGGAATCTGCACTGCATATTGGACATAAATACAATCGAGAGAGTCCAGAGATATTTTACAAGAAGAGTCTTCCATTCCTCTAACCGCAATAAAATACCTTATGCCACCAGACTCCAAATTTTGGGCTTAGACAACTTAGAACTACGCCGACTTTAGTCTGACCTAAGCATAGTACATAAAATGATCTGCCACAATGTCCTTCCTGTCAATGACTACTTCAGCTTCAACCACAACAATATATGAGCAAATAATAGATACAAGCTCAAGGTAAACCGCTCCAAACTCGATTGCAGAAAATATGACTTCCGTAACAGAGTGGTTAATGCCTGGAATGCACTACCTGACTCTGTAGTTTCTTCCCCAAATCCCCAAAACTTTAACCATAAACTGTCTACTGCTGACCTCACCCCATTCCTAAGAGGTCTGTAAGTGAACCAGAATGCCTACCGTCCCTGTCCTAATATTCCTTTTTTACTTACTCCTTTCATGTATTCAAATTATGTTTATACTTTTACCTGTTATCTTATATATGCTTGACAAATAAACTTATGAATTATGAATTTTAATTGCCATCTACATTATCCTCTTCTCTATTCCAGACCATGTTTTCTGCAGGCTTAATGTGTAACTGTCATGCCATTAAACACAGGCAGGGGATAGGCAAGAGAGTGGGAACAATTCATTGCTGTCTTAGCAGCTTTTCTTGTTGTCACAGCAAAAATTCAGTTCCAAAATTTGCTACTGTACAAAAACTCTAGGAATTTTGACTCTTAGGATTGGACTGAGTTCTTCAATACAACAACTGTTTCTACTCTTTTTCTCCCCCTTCCTGGTGTAAATATGGATATTTCATTCTTTCTTTCTCTGTTCCTTTTTAAAAAATAAATTTGGGAATGGGAACAAAATTGCTTTATTACTGCTACACTCTGATTTACTGTCTATATACTTGGAAAATAAAGAGCAAAGTCTGACAGGGAATTGGAATCAAACATTTCAACAACTTACATTTTAGAATTGTTCAGATTTGGAGTATGCGAGTTTTAACTTTGACAGAACTTTCAATAAAATATTATGTCCTCAACAGAGATCTTGATTTCATTTGTCATCTAATCAGAAGACATATCTCACAGAAGATGGAAGACCTGCCATATCCTAACTCCACTCACATCCCAAATTCTTAAAGTTTAGGTTCTGAGATCACTGTAGAAGTAACATACCAATTGTGGGACAGGAGAGCAAGAAAGGATTGAAGCAATCTAAACAGTGACCAGCTAAGAAATTCTTATAACTGGAACAAGGGAAAGCCATCACTGGGCAGGAATCTTTCAAGACATTGATGTAGAAATGCACAGCCCTCAGATGGTCACAGATCAGGTACTTGTAGCCTGGAAAGGAAAAGAGACAGAGTGTATGAAGCTACAGATATGTCATCATTTTGGTGGCTAGTGCCATTTCTCATTATTTTTAATTTCTTTGTTAGCCTTCAAAATATAAATCTGATTACAGTTTCACTATTTTTTTTTAAAAAAAATTTTAATTGGGCGTAACAATTGAAAAGCAATAAAAAGGGAGAAATGGCCTGACAATAGGGAAGTGGGGTTGTTGGTGATTTTGACTTGTCTTGACTGCCAGTGACTTCTTGGACTAATCCCTACAGTTTTCATGGCAAGGTTTTTCCGAAGTGGGTTGCCTGCTTTTTAGGGCTGAGAGAGAATGACTGACCCAAAGTCATCCATTGGTTCTGAGTCTTATGTTCTCAGAGTTTCTGGCCTGATGTCTTAACAAGTACATCAAATGGCTCTCTGTGGAAATGTATAGCAATTTTTTCTTTAAAAATAGCAATATATACTGCTTTACAGTGCTTTACAGCTTTCTCTAAGTGGTTTACAGAGTCAGCATATTGCCCCCAACAATTTGGGTCCTCATTTTACCAACCTCAGAAGGATGGAAGGCTGAGACAACCTTGAGCCTGGTGAGATTTGAACTGCTAAATTGCAGGCAGCCGCCAGTCATCAGAAGTAGCCTGCAGTACTGTATTCTACCCACTGCACCACTGTGGCTCAAAATGGTCCAAACTGGATGAATGTCCCTTTCCTTGCCTTTAAAAAACAAAAACAAAAAACCAAAGATTAACTCAGTGGTTTTCTAATCATTTTTTTAAAAAATCTAAATATTTTTGGTTAAAAAAAGTGAAACGAAAAGCTAAAATATAAACTTAAGAGAAAGAGATTTTTAATTTAGGAAGATGCCAAGCTTTTAAACCAGCCCTGAAGAAGAATTCAATTAATGGATTAAATATACTTTAACTGATTTGTTCTTATGCTTTAACTATAAATTTGCATTTTATCTAATAGAATAGCAAATAAGTCAAAACATGTCATTTACAGGTACATAAAATACATTTTTATTTTTCAGTTTGCTGGGATTTTAAAGCACAAGTAGAAATTGAAGCTATCTTATCCTATTATTCTATGTACAAAATTTTCTTTGATAATTGTCAAACCACTTAGATTATTAAACTACTGTTTCTCAACCTCAGCAACTTAAAGATGTGTGGACTTCAATTCCCAACAAGCTGGCTGAAGAATTCTGCCAGTTGAAGTCCATACATATTACAATTGCTGAAGGTGAGAAACACTGATTAGACTATTGAGTCCACCAGTCTACTCAGTACAGGAATCTAAATTAATGTATACTGGAAAAGATAGCTGTATAGCCTCCATTTGAGCCTATGTCCAGCTCAAATGTCCACGGTCCAAATGCTCTTGTATTTGCATTTCTACAAATAAATCAGGAGGCTGGCCAGGTCACAAGCAGCTTTCCAAATGTAAGTACAAATTCTTGACTAAGGGCCTTTTCCCACTGCTGAACTGCTTACCACTTATCCTTGAGTCAACAGAATATTGTAGCAGTTTGACTTTTAATATCCCCAATGTTGATAGTTACCCTGATTGCTTCTACCATATTGCCTCTGCATGTTACAAGGATTGGTGGATCAGGCCCAATAAAGAGACTTGAGTCTTCAAGTAAAATATCTCTCCTTTTATTTGCAGGTTCATCATATCATCACATGGTTACATTAGGATCTGAGCAACATGGAGGAGTGTGCCCACCTTTTGTACCTGTGGGCGGGGATTCAGGTAAGGAGGGGCCTATGGGAGGAGCTGGCCAGGTGGGTGTCTGGGTTAACCCTTGCACTGCTGAGCTATAGCTGGTCCCTGGCACGGGTAGGGCATTTATACCTGACAAATCCCCCTCTAAATGCCTGACCTGTGTCTGTAGGCCTGACTGACCGGTTGGTATCCTGTGGTGAATGTTGAGCTTGGAAACTAAGTGTGAGTGTTGTTTGCCCTGCAGAGGTTTTGTGAGTATGTCTGCGGTCTGTTCTTCTGTATCGCAGTGTATGGCCTTTATGAAACCGATTCTGGAGAGCTGTCTCACGTGCTTGTATTTTATATCTATGTGCCTTGATCTTTGCCCTACAGCGTCGGACATGGATATTTCTATAGCGGCTTTGTTATCCTCGTAAATATTTATTGGGTAAGTTGGTTCTTTCCACACGCTGGCCAGTAGGTCGTCGAACCAGATGAGGTTGTTGGCGGCTTTGGAGAGGCATATGTATTCAGCTTCAGTAGTCGAGGTTGCCACCAAGATTTGCTTGCCTGTATACCAATGCACCGGACTGTTATTTAAGTAGAATATGTACCCAGACGTGCTCTTCCGGCCTTTGGCGTCTCCGGCCCAGTCAGCATCGGCGTAGCAGGAGAGGATGGGTTCGTTGGATTTTTCAGGCTCTAGGGTTAGGCATGCATTGGCACTTTGTTTCAGGTATCTTAGCACCCTTTTCACTGCGTCCCAGTGGTATGTGGTGGGTTTGCTCACGTGTCTGGACAATAAATTAACTGATAGGGCAATGTCTGGTCTTGTCCAGTTAGCGATATACAGGAGAGAGCCTATGACTGACCTGTACAGCGTGTTGTCTTCAAATCCGGGTGATTCATCATGCATGTTTCTCAAGAAGTCCGTCTGCATGGGCGAATCACACCCCTTGGCGTCTGCCATGTTGCACTTATGGAGTAACTCTTCTATTTTCTCTTTCTGTGACAGCTGGAAGCCTTTTGGTGTTTGGTTGACTTGCACCCCCAGGTACCGGTTTATCTTTCCGAGGTATTTTAGGGTGAAGTGCTCGCTCAGTCTGCTGGCGAAGGTGTCGCGGTTCTCTTCGTGCTTGCTGATATATAGTATGTCATCCACGTAAACCAGGATGTATTCTGGTGAGTCCCCCTCCTTCCTGGTGAAGAAGCAGTTGTCAGCTATGGTTGCCGTGAACCCCATAGACTTCAGTGCCTCTACCAGGCATTCGTACCAGCGTTTGCCTGATTGCTTCAGTCCGTATAGGCTCTTGTGGAGTAACCAGGTGTCCCCCCTGTTGGTTTCTTTGCTGTGAGGCGCTCTGATGTATATCTCTTTATCTAGATTGGCGTGCAAGTAGGCGGTCTGCACATCAAACTGGTGCACCTCCAGTCCTAGCAGAGATGCGATGACCAAGGCGCTTTTTACGCTCTCTGTCCTTACGGTGGGCGAGTAGGTGTCAGTGTAGTCCTCCGGGAACCTTTGAGCAAACCCCTGGGCAACTAATCTTGCTTTGTATAGGCTTTGCCCACCCTCTAAGTTTTTGATCTTGAAGATCCATCGGGTGCCTATTGTGTTCTTGCCCTCTGGGACTTTGGTTGGGGTGTAGACCTCTAGCTTCCTCAGGCTGTCCAGCTCTTTGGCCATGGCTAACTCCCACTTTGCCCTCTCTTCCTGGGGTAGTCTCAATACCTCTTCGTAGGAGTTGGGTGTGACATGATTCGTGTGTACGTGCATCACATAATCATTTAGCCTTCTTGGCAATTGGTTTCTGGTAGACCTGACCGGTCTGTCTACTGTCTGCTCAGTGTCATGCAGATGTCTGGCCTCTCTTTGGGTCAGTGAGTCTACACTTATCTTGGGGTGATTCTCCTTCCATCCCTCAACCTTGATGCCTTGGAGGTTGGGCCTGGGCCTACCCCCTTCCCGTCTATCCACTGTCTCGCTTTCGTCTTGAGCTTGCTCAACTGGACTATCTTCTCGCTTGGTGGATACCTCGTTTAAGTGTATTCTGGACCAGTTGGCTTGCTCATGGAAAGTTGCTGTCCTAGATACCACGAATCTATTATTGCTATCCACAAACCTGAAGCCCTTGGTTCCTGGCTCGTATCCCATAAACCTCAGTCTTCTGGATACCTTGTCCCCTTTTTTGCGTAACTGTTTGGGTATGTGGACATCAGCGGTCACGCCGAATACATGTAAGTGTGCTATCTGTGGCTTTTTGTTGTACATGAGCTCGTATGGTGTTTTGTCTATCACACTGGACCATGTTCTGTTGAGAGTGTAGTTGGAATAGACCAGGGCTTTAGACCAGAAGTGCTGGCCAATGCCCGCGTCCTCTAAGGCGCACCTGACCATCGTCTGGAGCGTGGAGTTGCGCCGTTCTGCGACCCCGTTCTGAAAAGCGGAAAACGGGGACGACGTAAAGTGAATCACGCCTTTGGACCTGAGCCAATGGGAGAAGTCCTTAGATAGAAACTCAGATCCTCTGTCAGTCATGATTTGCTTGATCTGTGTGTTGTTTTGGGTTTCTACTCTTTTGTAAAACTCTTTGAATTTCTGGAAGGCCTCATCCTTTTTCCTTAAAGTATAGACGAAGCCATATCGACTAAAGTCATCTACTATGGTGAGAAAGTATCTTTTCTTGTAATTTATGGATGGCCTTAGGGGCCCTACCAGGTCCATGTGAACTAGGTCGAATATTTGTTTGGCGGCGCGTAACGACTTCTTGGGCCTGGGTTTTACCTTTAATTTTGAACATTTGCACACCGAGCACTCGAGGTAGTTTTCACAGTTCTTTATTTTGACACCCTCGGTACAATTGGCCATTTTCTGGACCACGGGGAAGCTGGCGTGCCCTAGCTTCCAGTGTAGCAGATGAGCACAGTCGTCATGCATGGGTTTGCCTATTGAGGGCCCCTTTTGGGTGTGTCTGTTGTGTCGTGTCTCTTGTGTCGTGTCGCCATCACTATCTACCTCTCTCCCATCTACCTGTTCTCCCTCAGTCCTGCCCTGATCGGTGCCCTCTGTGTCCTCTGAGCTGGTGCACACGCTGTGGGCGTCATCCTCATTGAAAGTTATGTACGGTAACCCTTGGTTGACGGTTACTCTCCCTATATCTTCCCCATCCTTCCTAACTTTGACATAACCATTTGTAAAGGTCACCTCAGCCCCTGATTCCTTGCTAAGCTTTACTGCGGCTAGAATGTTGTGGGGTATCCCCGGGACTAGCAGTACCCCCTCTATTTTCCCCAAGCAATGTAACTGTCCCTTTGCCTGTCACCCTAACCTGATTTTGGTCTGCGACTTTGATCGAAAAGTCCTCCCTCTTGAATGATGAGAGTAGCTTCTGATTGTAGGTGGTGTGATTGGAGGCTCCCGAGTCCAGGAGCCATGAGCTGTTGCCTTTGTCTTGGTATGTGATGTGTGTGCGCTCGCCTATCCCGTATAATGACCCTGTCCTGCTGTCGCGCGAGCTGTCTCTGTTCCCCCTCCTGTCCCTGGGATTGGGTGAGTCCTTGCGCCTATACCTTTCTTCCGATGTGTGCCTTTCCGTTTGTCTGTGCCTGTGCTCTGGTCTGCCTCTCTCCCTATAGTTCTTGGGGCAGTCCCTTTTGATGTGTCCCCTTGACCCGCAGATATAACATTCTGGCATGTTGTGTTGTCTCTCTTGGAAGACTACTCTCTTCTCACTCTTATGTTCTCTGGGAGGGCCGGGGCGGCTCCTTCTCAGATTATCTTCCGCGATCAGCTTATTGGATAGCTTCTCCACGGATAGCATTCCCAGACTAACGGTATCTAAGTGTGTCAAGAAGTTATTCCATGAGTGATCTAAAGAGTTAATTATTACGCTCTTCATAATCTGGTCGGAAATAACTTCTCCCCTGAGGTGTAGCTCTGCCCTGGTACCGCTTAAGGACACTAGGTGCTCACTCATGGGTGTTCCTGGCTTAAGTCTGGCAGAAAAGAAGTCTTTGGAGATTTGGGTGGTGGTGGACACACTCTCACTGTAAAATAACCCAAACATTTTTCCTATAATTTCTGATACTGTGAGGTTATGTCCAATACAGTGGTAAATAGTGGGTGATATGCTTGCAATTAAAAGATAGAATGCCCTATGGTGCATGCAATCCAGCTCTAAAGACCATGGTCTCTCTGGGGGATCATTAATAAAATGAGACATATTCTCTTTTAGGAATACCACTTGGAGTTGCTGTGACCACTCTAGGATATTGCCCCCATCCATTCTCAACTTGGGAAAGTCAACAGGTAAGTTCCCAGCACTATTAGTAAAGTTACTTACTGCTGGCTGTTGTCCATGGTTCCTTATGTGCCTATAGCAGCAGTAAGGCATGGGAACGCTTGTCGGTAGTTTAAAAGTCCCGCTTTGTAATTTTTTTCTTTTTTCTTCCTCTAGGCGGAAGAGCGCATGCGCGAAGTCCATTTCAGCTCCGCCGTCGCTGTGGAAGGACCTGTTCATCGCGGCTCCGCTGTAGAGGCCTCTGTCGGTCGGGTAGGCCTCGGCTTCGGCCTTGGGGGTCCAGGTGTGCTCTGGAAGGCGTCGTCCAGCAGCTGCTTCTCCGGAATGAAGATCCTGGTGGCGCTGGGGCTCCGGCGATGGCTGTAAGTAGCTGCCCCAATCCATGCGGTCCGGGGTGTGCGGCCTGGGCGATCGGAGGCGCGGTGTCCCTGGGGTGCGAAGGTGGGCTGGCGAGCTGTCACGGGCGTCGGTGGTTCTCGGGTGGGTGCTTCGTTGCCCCTCTCCTCGTCTTCCCTTTTGTTTTGGCCTCTCCGGCTTCTCTTTAGTGATTTTGAGGCCTGGGCCGAAGGCGGCGGCAAGGGTCTTCATGGCCCTATCCACTTGCCGCTCGCTGGGGGTGTACCAGGGGTCGGAGTCGGATTCGGTCCCCTCTCCCCGGTCACTTTCACCATGGTTTATGGTCCGGCATTTTTCGCGCGCCGGCCATTTTGAATTCTGTTTGTTGATTGGTTGTGGGTCGGCCATCTTGTCCGACCACGTGGACAAAGATGGCCACCGTTTCAAATTTAGAGCGGGGCTTTGGGGCTCGGTGGCCGTTGGAAGTGCCCTTTTGGGCGATCCACTCACCGAGTCCAGTTCCTTGAGTTCGGAGTCCAAGCCTTCTTCGCTCCTTGCCACCTCTTGGTCGATTATGAAGCTCCGCAGGTCGGCAAGGAGGTTCTTGTCGCCGGCTCGCTCTTTCAACAGCTGCAGGACGTCGAGTCGTAGCTTCTCTTCTTCTTGGTCGTGGTGGGCCCTTTTCCCTTTCTCGATCTCCCCCCTTTCTTCCGTCGCGGTGGCTTTGGGGGTGGTTGAGGTTCCTGCCTTCCCTGGCGAGTCCGATGGGTTGCTTTCCCGTTGCTTCGGGGGTGTCGCCATTCTGCAGGTAGGTACGGGTCCTTGTCTTGTGGCTTGGGATCTCTGGGCCTTACCAACCATCCTCTGCTACCATTTTGTTACAAGGATTGGTGGATCAGGCCCAATAAAGAGACTTGAGTCTTCAAGTAAAATATCTCTCCTTTTATTTGCAGGTTCATCATATCATCACATGGTTACATTAGGATCTGAGCAACATGGAGGAGTGTGCCCACCTTTTGTACCTGTGGGCGGGGATTCAGGTAAGGAGGGGCCTATGGGAGGAGCTGGCCAGGTGGGTGTCTGGGTTAACCCTTGCACTGCTGAGCTATAGCTGGTCCCTGGCACGGGTAGGGCATTTATACCTGACACTGCAGTTATTGCATTCGTTCCAAAATAATGAGTGACAAAGTCTAACAAATTTTAGACTGTCCTTGAACACTATTAGAAGAAGGGAGAAAAAGCTGTTTTAACTATTGGAAACTACTTAATAGTAGTTTCCAATGAGACATGACAACTCCACAGAAGAAAAGAGACTGCTGCCTGCTCAGTTTGTGCTGTGGTTTGATAGAAAGTGAAAAGACCCTCATAGGGAAAAATTAACAGAGAATTTCCCTTAAATTCTCTTACTGAACCTTTCTGGCAACCTCCTGTTAATCCCCATTTATTGATACAGATATCCCTAATGAGATTGTATTTACTGTATCTATACTGTATTTACACTGCTTTGACAGAAAAGCAGCTTCAAATAATCACCCAAGAACCATTATTACCAGATAATATGAAACGGGGACATCCAGGCTGATCTTTCCCTCCATTAAGATAGTAATCAATGTGCCCCACGGGTATTTGGATACCAAAATCTAGAAAAAAATCTATGTTAGAATTGCTTTTAAAATGATGCAGATATCTATAGCAAAGCTGTAACTGGAAGCATTGATCACACATATGTAGATACATATAGGCACGAAACAGATCTTTTCACAAGATATTTTTTTTCCAGAATATTCTGGAATATTCTAATTCTGTTCCAATTATTGGCCACTCAAATAAAAGAAAGCCAACTGTTGAAACACACAAAATATGCATACAACTGAACTATGTGAAGTATTATAGTTACTGATTAACTTTAATTGCAAATTGTAAAATGCATTCTGAAAAAGTTTTAACTTTGAAAGACTGCTGGTTTTTTAAAAAGGTAAAAAAATCCCAATAGTATCACAGTGATGTGTGTGGGGGACGGACAGACCCCAAACCATTTGTGTGCCAGGTCACTCCAACAATTGCAACATTCCTTCCTTTTGGGATAGATAGAATAGCCAGGTCATAACTGTTCTCCTGAAACCCAAGAGACAAAGAATAGAGTGGATTTCTATAGGGCCGGCAATTGAGAATGTTGTTTCCAAGGTCCTATCAGATGGCATCCCTAGGAGACAGGACTTAGAAGATGTTTGACACTCTTTGATTTGATTAGATGAGCAGATGCATAGAAGAAAAGATCTGGATCCTTAATGGACCGGATGCTGATTGGCAACAAGTGCAGTCTGAAAGCAGTGGGGTCACCCATGGGTAACAAGATATTCTGCGACAACCCAGACCATTGCATTCTATACCAGCTTTATATTTCAAATGCTTTTCAAGGCATTCCATTTGTACAGCATTGACAATAATCCAAGATGGAGGTGACTAGGGCATGAGTGACTATGAGCAAGAATTCTCAAATCTGGAATGATCACAATTAACACCCAAAATTTAATTGCACAAAAAAGTCCTTTGGGCCACAAACCAGCTGCTGCTTGAACAGGAGCAGGAGGATGCCCAGATTGCATACCACTTCTGAGAGTTCAACCCCATTCAGAGCTCAAGGCAGTATAGTTCTTCCCTGGAATTGTTGATCCATAAACCCAAAGTCACCCCATCAGAAGAAGTAAGATGAGATAGTGTAGCTATGACAGACAAACAGCATCTATTATTTACGATTATTACCACATCTTAAAAAGTGGAAATTAACAGTAAACAATTATTTTCAAGAAGGATACAATTTTTTTTTAGAAATGAGTACACCTGAAATGTTATTGTCTTTAAAAAAAAATAAAACTGAAATATGATTGGAAAGCAGGTCATTAACTTACTATCTGAATCTGTGTGAATGGCTTCTACAAAGAGAGCATCCCCAGGATCCAGACGCTCCTCAGGGTTGGCTCTTGTGTATTTTGGCCCCGCTGGATCCAGAGCTGAAACATGATGAACAATAAGTGGCAACCAGTTACACTTTTCATTGGCTGAATTTGGAGGACAGCAAGTGATTGTGTAGTACAAGGTCACCTGAAATGGACCATTTGTGGTTCAGAAGGCAGAGCCTGAATTGTTGAAACAGAATTGAACTTGTGGCATTTTTCATAAGAAACTAAAACAAAACTAAATTCTTCAATCATCATCATCATAATCCTTTCCATATTGTTATTACTATTATTTTGTTTGAAAAAAAGCTTTGAGAGATGGGATTAGGAATCAGCTCAAATCACAATGAAATCATTTCTTTGACTAAAATGTTTAAAAAGTTCCTTATTTATAGGAGCTTTATTCAATACTATTGCTAAACCTCTACATCTATAATTATTGGGAACAATCTTTTGCAAAACCAACTAGTTGTTTTGTCAGCATGATAGCCAAACAGAAGGTTGATCAAAGCTATAGAACAAGATGGCAAAATTCATTGAAAAATCTAAAAGGAACAAAATCTATATGACATTAGTTATATAATATATAAATATGCACAATCTCTTCATTTTGGAAAAAAAAGTTATTGCAGGACCTTAGTTCAGAATCAGCTTGGAGCCTAATGCAAGTTTTCTGTGATATCTGTTTATATACTTGCGTTTGCATGCTTTCGAACTGCTAGGTGGGCAGGAGTTGGGACAAGTAACAGGAGCTCATCCTGTCACATGGAGCTTGGGTCTCAAACAGAGGCTATCAGCAATCTGAGTGCCTTTAATCATTGTGCCTCAAAATATAATTAGTTAAGAGCTAAATTAAGCACTCTTCAAATATTAGTATATTAATAAAAATGTCATAAACCATACTAAATATTTTCACCTTGCTGCTTTCCTTACCAGTAATTCTTCCAAGGTGGCCTTCATAGAATTGGCCTACCAGGCCCCCAACGTGTGCTCCAAGGCTCACCCCAATAAGATGGATGGATGACTCTGGCACCCCCATAGCCTGAAGGTTGGGAAGAATAATAATTAGGATTTTTTTCTTCTAAATGCCCTCAAAACACACAGATAAATCCCCCAACAATCTAATCAGTTGGTTCTTGTTTTTCTCTGGACTATTTTGCTTCGATGGAAGGGGAAAAATGCAAAATGAAGGTAACTCTAAAATTAGAGTTTCATATACAGCTTATTGCAATACAACTTTATGTTAGTCGCAACAATACTTGCGACAGAGTACAGGCAAAATAGTTCATTTATGTTGTATGACAAAAGGAATCTGGACAGGGTTAAGCTGCAAGGCAATAATCAGAAACGTGATTACATAAATATTATTTTTTAAATATGTATCATTTGAAGGTTAAAAAAATATATGTGATACTTGTCTGCATTTCTTTAAACAAAATGTGTCTTTTCACAATCATATAATCACAAAGTAATGCAGGTACTACCGTTGTGTACTTGTGTGCTCCAGATGATATAGAATCATACTCATAAGGTTGGAAGGGACTTTGGAAATCTTCTAGTTCAACCTGCTCCCCAAGGCAGGAGTCCTTATTCCATCCTGGACAAATGGTTGTTCTTCAAAACTTCCAATGATGGAGCATCCACAATTCCCAGAAACAAGCTGTTCCATTGATTAATTGCTCTCACTGACAAGAAATTCCTCCTTAGCTCCAGTTGAATCTTTCTCTAATAAGTTTCTACCCATTGGGTCTTATCCTACTGTCAAGTCCTTTGGAGAATAAGTTGAACCCTTCATGTCTGTGACTGCCTCTTAAGTATTGGAAAACTGCTATCATATCTCCCTTCTAAACTTCTCTTCATTAGGTTAAACATATCTAATTCCCTTACTTGTTGATCATATGTCTCCACATCCTTTATCATCTTTCTCGATCTTCTCTGCATTCTTTCTAGGGCAGGGGTATCAAACTCAAGGCCCACAGGCCAGATCCGGCCCACCAGGTGCTTAGATATGGCCCTCAGGGCTGCCCTGAAAACAGTGAAGGACCAGCCCATAATGCCTCTGCCAGAAAAACAGAGTTCGGGAGGACCGTGCACCACCGCACATGGCCCCTGAGCTCCATTTTCACTGGCAGAGGGCTGCAGGAGGCCATCAAACCCAAAAACAGAGCTCATGGGGGCCGTGCACAGTCCCCCTGAGCTCTGTTTTTGCTGGCAGAGCATTGGGGCCACCACAGGCAACCTGACACATATGATGTAAAGTTGGCCACACCCACCCCTGGCCATGCCCACCCCAGCCCCCCAAGGTCAAACACCACCCTGATGTGGCCCTCAATCAGTGGGTTGCCCCCAGTTTGGACTGGTTGGCAAGAACCGGTAGTAAAACCAGCGGGAGGCCCTGCCCACTGTCCCAAATGTCATCATCGTCCATCTGTGCAGAAGCAAGGCATGTGCGCAATCCTATTGCGAACCGGTAGTAAAGGTAAGTAGAACCCACCCCTGCCTTCAATGAAAATGAGTTTGACACCCCTGTTCTAGGGCTTCAGCATCTTTTTTTGTGGTGTCTAGAACTGGATGCAGTATTCCAGGCATGCCTCAATAATGCAGTACAGAGTGATACTATAACTTGATGCTATTCCTCTGTGATGCAGCCCAGAACTGCATTGGCTTTTCTGGCAGCTGCAGTACATTGCTGCTCATTCTTAAGTGATAGTTCACCAGGACCCATAGATCCCTTTCACAGGCACTACTGTTGAGCCAGTACTGCCTATTTTATATCTAAGCATTTGATTTTTCCTGCCTAAGTACAGGGCCGTACTTTTCTCACAACTGCATCTTGTTGGATAGGGTCTTGAGCAGGGGTGAAATGTAAAAATGTTTGCTACTGGTTCTGTGGGCGTGGCTTGGTGGTCATGTGACTGGGTGGGCATGGCCAACTTGACATCACTCACTGTTAGAACCAGGAACTGTATATTTTGAAGCACATTCTGCCCCTTCTGAAGCCTCCAATGCTTTGAGTTTCCCTCCACCACCCAAGCGAACATCGGAGCCTTCTCTTGCCCTGCTCTCCATCCTGGAGGGCTGCGCATTCCCATCACCACCAATCCTCCACACAAACCAGTGGTGAAATCCAAAAATTCCTTCCCCTTCCTCCTTCCTTCCTTCCTTCCTTCCTTCCTTCCTTCCTTCCTTCCTTCCTTCCTTCCTTCCTTTCTTTTCTTTCTTTCTTTCTTTTTCTCTCTCTCTTCCTCTCTCTCTCTCTCTTCCTCCCTCCCTCTCCCCCACTCCCCACCCCCACCCCCAGGGAATAACTGTAAGGAAATTTGGCCCCGTTCTTTCTGTCTCTGGAAAGATACCAAAATAAACCTTGTGTTGCAAAAGGAGTGACTGTCAGGCTGTTACAGCAGCAATGGAGACAGTGAGAGGAATATGGGGACTTTCTCTGCCCCGAGGCACCAGCTGGGGCGCGTCTCCCCATATTCCTCTCACCGCCTCCGTGGCTGCTTGCTGCTTTTGCACTTAAACTTAGCGCGCTGCACAATGGGGAAGACGACGTTCCCCCCACTCCTCCTGGAGCCCATTAAGATGCAGAGCATTGGCTGTAGCCGGGCAGCCCAGCCAGTGTCTAAGCGTGGAGAAAAATTGTGTGTCTCCCAACAAGGGCTGGAAAAAGAGGCAAGTAGAGGGGTGCTTTGCTTGGAATATGGAGTGAGTCTCCATCTGCCACCGTCGCCTTTTTCTTCTCAGGATAGGTGAGGAGTGAGGGCGGGGGAAGGGCGAGGTGGGGTAGCTGACAGGAAACCACAGCAGGGGGATGAAAGAGTTTCATTTATCTGGGAACCTGAAATGACTCTTGATTTAAATCATGTTGGATGCTTATCCTATGGTTGGGTAGGTAATATATAGAAAACTATGTTCTGTAACTTTAACTGCTACAAAGATGACTAATTGGCTGTGCTAAGCAGACATAAAAAGAAGGCAGGAAGTTCATTCACTTCTGCTGCTGCTATTAAAAGGTTGAACTGCTGAAAGGAACTTTGTGTTACTGAAGAGAACTGGAATTGTAAGCAAACTATGTCTTGTGTTGAACCATTATTATTTGAAGAAGTGTTATCTTTGTTTTGAGAAGCCAAGTTTGTTTTTTACTACAAGTAAAGACTGTTTATTTTTCTATCAACGTTCAGAGTCTGTGAGTATCTGTGTGTTTTGCTAAGCAACGTATCTATTCGCTGTCTGGTCCGTTGCACCACTTTGCAGAGAGCAGTTTTACCCTCAACACTAGTTATGGGCCCAGTGCCAGAGTGTGTGTACCAGTTACAGCAATAAGAGAGTTGCGACACACATTATTGCTCCAGACGTTCTGATACGTATTAAATATCCTGGTGAGGATGGCACAAGGTCAAGCTCCCAATTTATCGTTGGTTACCCGGCTGGATGGCACCAACTACAAATCCTGGTCCACCAAGTGCTGTCTCCTGTTGCGCAAAGAAGGGCTATGGGATGTAGTGCAGAATCCACCAGATGTGACCTCCTGAAATGCTGACGATGCTGAGTATGCCAGGAAGATAGCCGAGTTCCAGAGGAAGAATGAGAGTGCATTGTGTATTATTGGTTTGTCTCTAGACGATACCCAGCTTGTTCATATTGAGGGTGAACAGTCTGCTGCAAGATGCTGGAGCAATTTGAAACATCTTTATGTTCATGACACTGTGGGGGTGCAAATTAACATTACACGAAGGTTGTTTCGCACACGACTCCTTAAGGGTGGTGACATGTTAACACACCTGAATTGCATAAAAAGCATTTTTTGAGAGCTACATCAGAAGAAGGTGGTTTTTTCCGAGCACAACAGGTTTATATACTGTTATCATTGCTAGATGAGAGCTACGATGACGTAGTAACATCATTTGAAGTTCTCTCACAGCAGGAACTAACTTTGGCCAATGTAACCTCGCGACTACTAGAAGAGGCCAGAAGGAGAGAAGAAAGAAAACAACTAAGGGAAGAACCTGAGTCGATTAATGTAAATGTAAAGGCAAATAACCATGTATATGCTGTAAAACATTGTTTTAATTGTGGCAAGAAGGGTCATATAGCCAAGTTTTGCAGAAGGCTGAAACAAAAAACCATGGTTAAAGATAAAAAACAATGTAATGTAGCTATGTCTGATAAGAAACCAGTTAACCATGATTCGTGGGTTATTGATAGTGGGGTGTCGCTATGCATTGTCAGAACACAAAACTATTTTGTGAAAATGTTGCCTAGTAATAATAAGGTTTCTTTAGCAAATGGGTGGAAGCTAAAAGCATGTGGTGAGGGAATGGCAATATGTCCATATGCAAAAGAAAAAATGTTATATGTTCCAAATCAAAACTTTAATTTGATTTCGGTTAGAGTATTGGTTAAACTAGGATATACAGTAACATTTAGAACCAATGATTGTTTAATTGAAAAAGGTGAAACCAAGTTTATTGGAAAACTGAAAGATGGTTTATATGTATTATCTAGTAACCATGTTACAAATGTTGTATACTCAAATGTCAAACCACATGATGAATGTGTTCACTTGCTTCACAGACGTATGGGGCATATCAGTTTTAAGATGTTACAGAAAACTGTAAAATTAGTTGATGGGTTGAAGCTGAAACCATGTAACCAGTATTTAAATTGCAATATTTGTAATCAGCAGAAAAGTAGAACAATCCCTGCTAATAGGTTTGACGGTTTAAAATGAAGAGACCACTGGAAGTGGTATTTGCTGATTTAATAGGGCCAATGAAGGCTAGTTTAGGGGATGCTTGCTATGTTCTCAGTATAGTTGACCATTATTCCAGGTATGGTTTTTGCTACCTATTGAAGACTAAGGTAGATACTTTTTAGTATTTTGTTCAATGGATTAAGTTTGTGGAGAGAAAAACAAATCAAAAAAATAGTTACCATTGTAACTGACAATGGTACTGAGTTTGTCAACACAAGGTTTAAATCAATGTTAGATAATGCTGGTATAAAGCACAAATGTTCACAACATAACTCATATGTTGAAAGGAGAGGACAAACCCTACAAGCAATGATGAGATCAATGTTAGCTGATGCAGGTTTACCGGCTAATTTATGGGGAGAAGCAATTATGTGTGCAAATACACTCTTAAACAACATCATAAATACAACCGCTAACAAAATTCCATATATCGTATGGCATGGAAGGAAGCCAGATTTGAGCTACATACACACATTTGGGTCACCTGCATGGGTACATATTCCAGCGCAGTTAAGGCATAAGGGCCAGAGTAGGGCACAATTAATATTTGTTGGTTATAATTCAAACCACAGGTCCTACAGATTTGGGGTAAAAGGAACAGCAACAGTAGTTAACAGTGCAAATGCCAGGTTTATGGAGCATGTAGGGTGGAATAAATTAGGTACTGAAAATGAGGTTATCATTGAAACGCAGACTGAAGCTACCAATGAAATGCCAGAGATCCAGAGCGAAGAGGTAGAGAAAGACGTAGTACAGGAAGAAGTAACGGTGGAGAGGCAATCTGTAAGTCCTGAACTCCCAAGAAGTTCAAGTAGAGTAACAAGACCACCTGGTAGGTATCAGGCAACTATAGTCTATCAAGTAAATAAAGTCCCTACTACATTTAATGAGTTGACCACGTTTCCACCTGAAGACCAGAAAGTGTGGAGAGGTGCAATGACTAAAGAACTACAATCTTTGCAGAATTTGAAAGTGTATGAGTCTGTAACAATCCAAAAGGGAAAATATACTAGGTAGTAAGTGGATATATAAATTAAAGACTGGGATAGATGGAATACCAATATATAAAGCTAGGCTAGTGGCTCAAGGATTTAATCAGTCTCCTAATGATTATGATGAAGTATTCGCTCCAAGCTTAAAAGCCATTACATTAAGAGCAGCGTTGTTATGGGCAGCTAAAAATAAATATATAGTTAACCATTTAGATGTAGAGACCGCATATCTGTATGCACCATTACAGCATGAAATTTATTTAAAGAAACCCTCAGGATTTGAGGAAAATGAGAAGGCTGACTGTTGGTTAAAGAAAAGTCTGTATGGGTTAAAACAGTCAGGTTATGAATGGAACCAGTGCATTGTAAAAACATTGAAGAATATCGGATTTAAAGCAGGATTAGCAGATCCATGTTTATTTAAAATGGAAAGGGATGGTATAGTATCATTATTCTTTTTACGGACGATATAGCTCTGATTACAAAGAATGAGCAAGAGGCCAACAGGATTGTTGATGAATTAAAAGCTCATGTCGGGATTAAAAATCTAGGGGAGATACAACAATACCTAGGTATAAGGATCGAAAAAACTAGGGGAGGATTTAAACTATCCCAAACTGATAAAATTAATAATCTATTAAAACAGTTCAGAATGGAATTGTGTAAACCATCAAAGATACTTATGGTTCAAGATTATTGCAACACTGATGTGCAAAGTCTGTTATTTGATAAAGGGATATACCAATCGTTGATTGGCATTATCATACATTAGCAATTGGTCTAGACCCGATATCTCTTATAGTGTGAACCAATTAGCTAGATTCAACTCGGAACCTACAGAAAGACACTGGCAAGGAGCAAAATGTATTCTTAGATATCTGAAATATACCATGCATCATGCATTGTATCTACAACCATCAGAAGAATTGCATGTAACCGCTTATGCAGATGCTAGTTTCGCAACAGATGTGAATACAAGAAAATCAACCTCAGGAATCACTGTATTTCTGGGAAAATCTTTGATATGGTGGCATTCAATAAGACAGAAGCATTTAAGTATGTCTACAATGGAAGCAGAGTTTTCTTGTTTATCTTTGTTATGTACGGATTTGATCAGTATTAAGCAGCTGATGCTAGATTTAGGAATAGATATACAAGATCCTATAATAGTATACGAAGATAATCAGGCAGCGATAAAAATGGTGACAAATATAGCTGTAAAGACTAGAACAAAACATACAGATCTTCGGTATCTCAATGTAAGACAATGTATAATGAACAAGATGATAGAACTTGTATATTGTGCATCAGAAAACAATGTGGCTGATCATTTCACAAAAGCACAGGGAAGTAGGAAACATATACATGTGAACAGTATGGTTTAAAATTGTAAATATATTAGTCTACCCAAAGGGGAGAATGTTGGATGCTTATCCTACGGTTGGGTAGATAATATATAGAAAACTATGTTCTGTAACTTTAACTGCTACAAGATGACTAATTGGCTGTGCTAAGCAGACATAAAAAGAAGGCAGGAAGTTCATTCATTTCTGCTGCTGCTATTGAAGGTTGAACTGCTGAAAGGAACTTTGTCTGTGTTACTGAAGAGAACTGGAATTGTAAGCAAACTATGTTTTGTGTTGAACCATCATTATCTGAAGAAGTGTTATCTTTGTTTTGAGAAGCCAAGTTTGTTTTTTACTACAAGTAAAGACTGTTTATTTTTCTATCAACGTTCAGAGTCTGTGAGTATCTGTGTGTTTTGCTAAGCAACGTATCTATTCGCTGTCTGGTCCGTTGCATCACTTTGCAGAGAGCAGTTTTACCCTCAACAAATCATATGTTAAAAAGCACCCAAAGAAGAAAGAACAACATCCGCAAAAAACCCCCAAACAAACCCAACCCTCGCCTGTTTTTGGAAATGGTTCAAGAGGGAACACGCATGCACGCACGCACGCATTCAAACACACACACACACAAATGAGAGAGGGAGAAAGAGAGAGGGAGAAAGAGAAAGATGAGAGAAAGAGAGAGATGAGAGGCTGGAAAAAGAGGCAAGTAGAGGGACGCTTCGCTCTCGCTCTGGAATAGGGAGCGAGTCTCCATCCACCGCAGTTGCCCTTCTCTTCTCAGGGCAGGTGAAGAATGAGGGGGAGGGGAGGAACCACCCAGTAGTGGGATCCTCTGACAGGAAGCATTGGTAAGGCTGACGACCACAGCCCCACCCTCCCAGAACCCCACTGCCACCTCTTCTGTTCTAAGAAAAACATTTCCTCTATCCATGTGTGGGAACCCACCCCTCCTAGAAAATGAAATATTTTGGAGAATTTTAAAAGAGGTACAATATTATATTTCCCCAAAGGAGAAATGGAGAAACATGTTTTTAGAGGCAGAAAGCAGCCCCCAGTCTTTCTTAATAGCTTACAGCAGATGCCCATTAAGAAAGATTGGGCCAGCCTATTCACAAACAAATCACCTTCTCCTCTAGCGATGGGATTAAAATTTATATCCTTCTCCATCCAAATTCTAAGAACAGGACATGACCTTTAGGACATAATAGGATTAACTCACCACCATTAGAATAGCAAAAGACACAGAGCTCACTATATTGCACAACCCTCTGCAGCATTTCAGAAACTGTATAAAAATAATTGCACTTATCAAGCTGATTTGTCAGCTCTTCCAGAACTGCATGCTGTGGCTCTTTCTTTCTTAAGCAGCCTCCATTTATTCCCAGCTTGGAACTGAACCAGATGGATTTTTCTTCCAACACCTGGAATCCTTCTTATTTTCTCTCTTAGTTTGTTGAATTTAGGTCTCTTAAAGTCTAAAATACTAGTCTGACTTCGTTCAGTTACCTGTGGCTGCATTATGGGGAACTCTAGAATGGCAACTTTTTTCCAAAGTTCCTGTAGCTTCCACTCCTTCAAGCACTTCATCCCTATTAGTAAGAATTACGTCCAAAATAGCTGACCCTTTAGTTCCCTCCTCCACCTTTTAGACAACAAGTTGTCAGCTAGGCACATCAGAAGCCAGTTTCTGTGTTTTTAAGTGGGCATATCCCACTTGATGCATAATTTTTTTTTAAATCCAAAGCGCTCCACAGCTGTAGTTTCTTTTTTAAAGATATGATATCCTGAGAAGTCACATTGGAAACAATAGACATGTTTATTATCCATGCATAATCAACTGCAACATATTGTACATGTCCTTCATAATATAATGAATCAATTTATTTGGCCTAGTGCATTTTGGAGCATTTTTAAAAATTATTTCTAGATATGGTAAAAAACATTATTATGATAAATCACATTAGAATCAACAAAGAGAAAAGATGGCCTTTGTTCCCAGGCATACACTGCAGAAACACCAAAAAGACTTCTGCTTTGGACTAATTAAGAGACACTTGAAACCTTGTCTATTTCCTTAAAATAATTTACCTCACAGTTTAAAACTACATGGAAGAGAAGTGTTCATGGAAGAAAACTCTCCAGCTCTTTAGGTTTTAGAAATTGCTCGAATATGAGCAGGCAACATAATTGGGATTAGATTTCCAAAGTGAAAGGAATTCAGTTTCCCCAGAATCATAGGGAGGTTGGAGCTTGGCCAGCTTTGCTTCTGTTATCTACCTTTTCTATGTCACAATGCTGAAATATTAGAGGATACATTTAATGCCTTTCCCCTGGCACCATTAATAGGCAAATATTGAGGTAACCCTTCCTTCTATGACTTTTATAATGTTGAAGTTTTCAATATTAATAACATCATTAATTTATATATTTGTTTCTTAACCACTGTATTCTACCCAGAGTCACTTGATCGTGGGATGCATGGCTATACAAATATGATGGATAAATATTTATTTATTTATTTATAAAATTTGTATGCCACCCTATCTCCAAGGACTCAGGGCAGCTCACAACAACAATCGACCAAGCAACTGAAATTTTTAGTCAAATTTTTAAGGGGTCCCAGGGAGGGTGAGGGTCAGATTGGAATTTGGGTTGTGGGTATGGGGGATAACCCACAAGGGGGAGGGTCAGGTCTGGCAGTGAAGCGTGGTGTGGGGGTTGGGGGACTCGGGGTCGAGGGGGGGAATTAGAGCTTGTCCGGATGGTTTTTTGAACATCAGTACTGTAGGTGGGAGGGGTAGATATGGCGGGAGCAGGGGGCCATATTGTGTTAGGGGAGTGCGCACTCGCTGTCTACGAGCGGTGGCGTGCTCCGGCCCCCAAGGCTCTACTCGCTCCTCAGGTTGCATAGACCCTCAGGACCCAGGCCTTCGGCTGATGCTGTGCAATGCCAGGTCCGTAGTAAATAAAGCCCCCCTCATCTGTGATCTTGTTCAGGAGTGGGGTGCGGACCTGGCAGGTATTACGGAGACCTGGTTGGGCCAGGAGTGGGGGGTTCCCCTCGTTGAAATGTGCCCGCCAGGTTTCCAAGCATTCCATCAGCCGAGGTCACAGGGGAGGGGAGGGGGGTAGCGGTTATCATTAAAGAAGGTCTGAGACCGAGGGAGGCCACTGTTCCTCAGACGGCCGGCTGTGAATTGTGAAATGGGGTCATGGGGTTCAGATGGGTTTGCTGATCATGTACCTGGCTCCCTGCCACATGGCAACAGCCCTGCCTGAGCTACTCAACGTCATCGCCGCGGTGGCGGTTGATACCCCTAGGCTTATGGTCATGGGGATTTCAACCTGCCGTCCATGGGTGAGACGTTGGAGATGGCTCAGGAGTTCATGGCTTCCATGACAGCTATGGACCTGACCCAGTTAATTCATGGCCCTACCCACACAGGGGGAAACACGCTGGATCTGGTTTTTGTCTCTGGACAGTGGTCGAGGGATCTTGATATAGTTACTGAACCCTTGTCATGGTCAGATCACTCTCTCCTTCGTCTCGACTTGAGAATGTTATCTGGGATGAGTTTGATCCTGTGACCCCTGAGGACGTGGACAGGATTCTGGGTAGACTGAACGCTACCACTTGTTTATTGGACCCGTATCCTTCCTGGTTAGTACTGGTTTCCCGGGAAGTGACATGAGGCTGGCTCCAGGGGATTATAAACGCTTCGCTGGGTGAGGGTGACTTTCCCGCCGCCTTGAAAGAGGCGGTGGTGAGGCCTCTCCTCAAGAAGCCTTCCCTGGACCCAGCAATGTTGGTAAATTATCGTCCAGTCTCCAACCTTCGCTTCGTGGCGAAGGTTGTTGAGAGTGTGGTCGCGCAACAGCTCCCCCAGCACCTGGATGAAACGACGTATCTGGATCCGTTCCAGTCGGGCTTCAGGCCCGGGTACAGCACGGAAATGGCATTGGTCGCGTTGTTTGATGATCTCTGGAGGGCTCAGGACAGGGGGTGCTCCTCTGTCCTGGTCCTGTTAGATCTCTCAGCGGCTTTTGATACCATCGTCCATGGTATCATGCTGCACCGGTTGGAAGAGTTAGGGGTGGGAGGCACTGTGTTGCAGTGGTTCTCCTCCTTTCTCTCTGACCAGTCGCAGTCTGTGTTGACAGGGGGACAGAGGTCGACCCCGAGGCCCCTCATATGTAGGGTGCCGCAAGGGTCGGTCCTCTCGCCTCCCCTGTTCAACATTTATGTGAAGCTGCTGGGCGAGATCATCCGTGGTTTTGGGGTGGAGTACCATCAGTACGCTGACGACACCCAGCTGTACATCTCCACCCCGGATCACCCCAACGATGCCCTTGAAGTGATGTCCCGGTGCCTGGAGGCCGTACGGATCTGGATGGGGAGGAACAGGCTCAGGCTCAACCCATCCAAGACCGAGTGGCTGTGGTTTCCAACGTCCCAATATAGTCAGTTGATGCCATCACTGACTATTGGGGGCGAAACATTTGCCCCCACGGAGAGGGCTCGCAACTTGGGCATCCTCCTGGATTCACGGCTGTCTTTAGAAGAGCACTTGACAGCCGTGACCGGGAGGATTTTTCATCAGGTTCGACTGGTTCGCCAGTTGTTTCCCTTTCTGGATCAGGACTCGTTACACACGGTCACTCATGCCCTTGTCACCTCCTGCCTGGACTATTGCAATGCTCTCTACATGGGGATCCCCTTGAGGAGTACCCAGAGGCTCCAACTGGCGCAGAGTGCGGCCGCGCGGGTGGTAATGGGAGCGACATGGCGTTCCCATGTAACACCCCTCCTGCGCGAGCTGCACTGGCTCCCAGTGGTCTTCCGGGTGCGCTTCAAGATTTTGGTTACCACCTTTAAAGCGCTCCATGGCTTAGGACCGGGGTACTTGCGGGACCGCCTACTACCACCAATAGCCTCCCACCGGCCGGTCCGCTCCCATAGAGAGGGGCTCCTCCGGGTGCTGTCAGCCAAACAATGCCAACTGGCGGCCCCCAGGGGGAGAGTCTTCTCTGTGGGGGCACCTACTATCTGGAACGAGCTCCCCCCAGAGATACGGAGGATCCTGGATCTGCGCACCTTCCGCCGCGCTTTAAAGACCTTACTATTTTACCAGGCGGGCCTGGCCTAATTTTCTCCCTCTTTTATAAAAGATTTTTAATTTTTAAATATCTTTTAGTATTTTATACATTCAATTTTAAATTCGTTTTAAAAGTTTGGGGTTTTAAATTTGTCGGGGCCAAAATTATTTAATTTGATTTTATTCTACTTTTAAATTTTGTATGTATGTGTTTTATTGTTTGGCTGTGCACCGCCCTGAGTCCTTCAGGAGTAGGGCGGTATAGAAATCAAATAAAATAAATAAATAAAAATAAATAAACTGTTAAAATCAACAAATATACACAAAAATATGAAAAGTTTTAAAAATTTTAAAATATAATACCTGTCAGCCTCCGCTTTTTCTGCTTTGGCTGCCATAGTAATGGGAGAGGGAGAGCAGATAGAATGGGGGTGGGGAAGCATGCTGGAGGAGGAAAATGAAACTGATAGTTAAGCCACCGGACTGTATCTTTGAAGCTGCCGTCGGGCCAACGGTCCTGGCATTTCTGATTGATGACGCTGGCAGAAGTGTGCTCCCACCTGACCCCTGGGAGACCTTTGGATTGGATGATTTACGGTGGACAGTGGGAGGGGATGCTTTCTATATGCACTTTTCGCGCGTATTGCCTTAGATTCTGCTTTCCTATGGTTGCGTTCACTTCATCTCTAGTAAAAGTACCTTTCTCTATAAACAATGGAGTTTGGGTCATTCTTTCCTGGACTTTGAAGGAAACACACCTGACACTACCCCATCAGTCCAGGCTGGGGGACATAAATAGCCAGGTTTTCAATTCACGGCGGAAGGTGTGAAGGTCAGGGCCAATCAGAGCCAATCAGAGCCCCAAGGGAAGTTGATTCCAAAGGGTAGGGGTGCTCACAGAGAAAGCTCTACCCCTGGGGGTCACCAGCCGACATTGTCTAGCCGACGGCACCCTGAGTAGACCCTCTCTGTGAGAGCGCACCGGGTGATGGGCAGTTGATGCTGGTTGCAGGTGGTCTGACAAATAGCCTGGGCCTAAGCCATGAAGGGCTTTATAGGTTAACACCAGCACCTTGAATCTCACCCGGAGGGCAACCGGCAACCAATGCAAGCCACGCAGGAGAGGTGTAATATGGGAGTATCGGGTCCCTCCCGCAACAACCCGCACGGCCGCATTCTGTACCAGCTGAAGCCTCCAGGTGATCTTCACGGGCAGCCCCAGGTAGAGAGCATTGCAGTAGTAAATAAATGAAGATTAAAAAAGTAACAGAGACTGAATATGAATAATGTCTTTGCCAATGTAGGACTGATGAAATAGAGATAGTGAACCATATCCTCTCATTCTGTACATACTATATGGAAATTCATAGGATAATACTTCTGAAGCAAGTGGGGGGGGGAGTTTTCCAGTTGTAACTTTTTCTTTCTTAAATCTTATTAGACCAAAGAGCAATTGAGCAATTATGCCATTGTTTGCTTCACACCTCTCCTGTGGGCTAGAAGACTTTTGTTAAAATCTATGTCCAATTTTAACTTTTAAGTTATATATAAGGTTTTGGAATTTCAGTTCTAGACTCTATACAAACTTTTTTACTCTGTGTTTTCAGGACTGTTAGTTTTTTTTAATTATAAGATGAACTAATTAATTAACCAAGTACTAGTCAAACAGTGGGTGGTTTTAACAGCATTAAAACATGTTTAATATATTAGAGAATTCAAAGATTGGATGATTAACATTTTTGAAAAGTCCATAATTAGAGCCTGTCCTCACTGCTGAATTGAACTGCTATCTGCCACTCTTCAAATCATCAGAAAATTAGATCAGTACAAGACTTACTGTCCCTCCACCCCCCTCCAGCCACTCCAATATATAGGATGATAAAGCCTAATGCATTTATATACCTTAGAAGTGATCCTTGGATGGTATCAGAATAAGTGGGGGTGGGATACTATTTAAACTTTAGTGCCATTTTAATCTTGTCTAATTTGTGGGCTTGGAATGAAATGAAGGCAATATTATGGGGACATAGCAGAAAAAGGATGTCGCTAGGACATATTTGCTCTGTAGTTAAGTGGAAATAGGAAAAAAAAACCCATGCACATTAACATCATAAAGTCATTTACATTACTAATAGACGCCACTGAAAAAGGTACACTTGCTAATGCTACCACTAGCCATCTAGAAAAAGTCTGGAATCCTAAACACCATGGTTCTTTTGCACATAGTTATATTTGCCACATCACTATTCTGTTTGATACTTTTCTCCCTTGAGAGAAAGTATTTGAGCAACATTGGTTCTAGTACTTTCTCAACGAGTTCTACTTACCAGTAACTTGCGGATAAAACTAGAAATTTCCAGTCCCAATTTCATAACATTTTCCACTGCAGTAGGATAGGCTGCTGTGGCTCCCTGAACCCAATCTACAGCAATCACATTGACTTTGGCTACTTCTAGGAAGGTTTGAATCAGTGCATTTATCCATGACGGTTTGGTGCCTAGTGCCCTAAAGAGAAATACAAGCAAGATAATTTGTGAGGGCATCTCCATTTAAAAAGAAAGGGTGAAGCCTAATCTGGAAGGTTTAATATCTAACAAATAATGAAACCCTCAATATACAATATACAGCTAATGGCTAAAGATATCATTCATAGCAGATATCTCAGCTTCCTGGAAATGTTAGTTCTTTTTCAAAATTTGGCTTATTCAACAGCATGTTCCTAACCAAGATTTGTCTCTTTACCAGATAATAATGAAGCCATATGCTGCATACAGAGATTTGTCTACTGCAGTATACAGAAGTCAAGAGTCACACCTGTGCCTAGGATTAAGATTCTAGCATTTTTCCTTCCTCTTTCACTATTCAGTGAATACCTTGCTATTCTCTTGATGGCCTTGGAAGGCACCTGTGTGCCTTGCGTTGACATAAAAGTTCTCTCTAGCCTAGGAACCACTGGCTCCTTCCTTATTACATTTCATTCATCTCTTGCAGAATATCCCTTTTCTATATTCTTCTTTTCTTCCTCTTATGGTTCTGGAAGTGTTAGGTGTTCCTCCTTCCATTTCTAGTTTTTCCATCAGTCAGAATTTCCATTATTTCATGCATCAGTATCCATCGTTCCTTCTGTCACTTATCAGCAGGAAATGTAAATGTTTTAATCTCTTCTACTTTTTTGTGAGAAACTCTCACCATTCCAGAACTCTCCCACCATCTTCAGATGTAGCAATTTCTGCTTCTCATTAGTTATACAAAATTCTCCCTCCCTGTCCATAAACATGTCAGAACTGCTGACAGGTGAGTGGGAACTGCAGTTGAAGAAGATGAGCTGCATGAATACCATCTGGTAATTCCCCAAAATGGCCAGTAATTAGGTTTCTTTTTCAGCAAATGAAATATTTCAGCCTGCCTCTCCTGCATTGAGTCCAAAATATCTTCCAATTCAGATTCTTCTTCATAGAATGTGGGAGGTTTGAGAAGAGATGTGCAAAAGATAAGGGGGTGGGAGCTTCCAGGACCCAAAGAGAATGATGGAAAATTAGATATGCTTTCAGTGTGAGGGGAAGCTGCAGGCAAAAGATCACAAGAATGACATGTGTTGTTACAAAGAATGGCCCAACTAGCTGGGCATATAATTTCTTAGAAAGGCATGTAGAAGGGAGAAATTGGAAAGAAAACAAGATGTGAATTCCAACAGGAATGGGGATGGGGGGAATTCCCTTCCTGACAATGACATTTAGTATAAGTATATGCCAATTTGTACACTGCCACTCTAGCTAGCGGTGCAATGCAAGGACAATGGAGTCAGCAGAGCCAGTTCTTAAGCATTTAGCAGCACACTGACTTTGGAGAGTGTCATTATTGATCAATTCAGTGGCTCTATTTTCTTATGTATGTACAGTATATTAATAGATATTCTTTAATAGATTATGCAGATTACTTTTCCTTGTTAAAGCAATCCCAATTATCAATCCATTACTTAGTCCCATAATGTCAGCCCTTCAAGGTAGTCCAGACAAACCATGAATATTAACAGTACCTTTATTGTAAAGCACTTCTCCTCTTCTTCTCAGTTACTTTCCATAAAACTAGGGAGGGACCCTTCTGAGATGTTTCTCACGCCCCTTTTGTCTTCTGTGGCCTGAGATACCTTTTGCATGACAGTTGCCTAGGCTGCTGCTCTGCCTCCTCTCTTCCAACATCATCCCCACATACCATTACACATAATGTAGGGGGCATATGTTCAGTTTTGAATATTTGTACCTGAAACCATGAATGATTATTTTAGTTCCCAAGCTGGCATTGAATCCAACCTCCTGGATGTCCTCCTGTTGTGAAAGCAGCCGTCCACAGCTGGGATTGGAAAAGGGAAATAGAAGAAATCGAACTTGGAGATTTGTACCCCATAGTAAATGTGCAGATTGGAACTCAGCACATTCTTGATTTTTCATAATATTTTTAGACTCTGAAATGTAACAATAGCAATAATAAACATTAATAATAATGTTAATGTATCAACATTAGGAGAGGCATTAGGAAAGGCAGGGAAAGTCATTTAAATCCTTATTATTTGTCACTGCTATGATCCCACTTTCAGTGATTTTGAAGAAAACAAATCTTGACTATCAAACAGCAAAAAAATGCTAATAAAATCTCACATGTGCTATATTTGGATGATCAGAAGCTTTATGGAAAATCAGAAGTAAAACCAGTCATTGACAAACACTGTCAGAATTTTTAGCACAGATATAGCAATGGAATTTGACCTAGAGAAATGTATTACAGTCAGGGCCAGATTTAGATGAAAAGAGGCCCTAGGCTATTCCACTTATGAGGCCCTTTCACCTATAGTGAAAGTGTAATTTTAATTTTGCTAACAATTTGAATGTAGGTCCCTCTTGATATTGAGGCCCTAGGCTGAAGCCTAGTTAGCCTTTAGGAAAATCCGGCCCTGATTACAGGAGTAATAAATTGGGGTAAATGGAATTGAAATATTGAATGGCCAAACATTAGAAACCATCAGGATGAAGCCTACAAGTATCTGGGCATTTTACAGTTGGATAACATGAGCATGGACAAGTTAAAAGAGGGATTAGTAAGGAATACATCCAAAGAGTGAAAGAACTGCTAAAGACTAAGTTGAACAAGGGAAATGCAATCAAAGCTGGGCCATATCTGTGACATAATATATTGCTGGATTATTAACTGAACACAAGCTGAACTGGATAGTTCGGAGCAAAAAAACAAGAAAACCAATGACTATCACTATGAATTATATCCCTATAGTCAGTGATATTGATAGATTATACATGCCCTGCAGAAATAGGCACAGACAGAGGTTTACTTCAAATCATACAAACTGTGGAAGAAGAAAAGCATGCATTGGCTGATTATTTAAAGGACAGCCAAGAACAAGGATTAGACTCATAGAGTTGAATGGGCCATTTAGCATATCAAATCTAAGTCCCTACTCAGTGAAGGAATTCAAATTAAAGTAACCCCAACAATTTAACCTCCACAGGAAAACATTTAGTGTTGAGGCACCCACAAATTCTTTGGGCAAATTGGTTCTTCTGTCAACGTTATTGAACATTCTCAGTTCCTTCTTTCTCTTCTCACAGGACTTAGTTTCTATTCTTGATCATCTTTATTATGCTTCTCTGTTTTTATAAAAGTTTATCTCTAGTTTATTTGTTCTACAAAGGCCAAAAAAGAAAAAAGAAAGAAGCTGTTTTCCACTTAATCAAGCATGATAGACTGAAGAATAATGAAAAGGTAAAGTTATCAGGGTAATTCCTAAAACTGTAACCTTTGAAATTAAGTTAACATCTAAAACTTCCTTTCCTGAGATCCTCGATTTTTTAAATACAATTGTTCAGATCCTCACATGAATCCAGCTTTTACTGAGTGAATAATTTCTAAGCTCCAATGGCTGTCTAAATACTAACGTTCACATTTAGAGTACTGAAAGTAATCTTATAATTGAAACATTTAATGCTTCTTTCCCAAGTGGGTAACTGCATTCATGGCTACCAACCCTTAGTAGTCTCAGGAAAATTACCTTTGTTCATCAGCATCTGGACATATTGATGAACTGAGCCACAACAGATGGCATGGTATGTATGCATACATGTGTATGTAGAATGAATGAATGATCCTCAAAAGTAAATTGACATGTTTATCTTTTACCAACTAGTATCCTCAATGTAAGTGCAGAAAGCTACTAATTCAAATCTTTGTAAGACTGGTTTAAATGTTTAAAAGATACCCTCCTTCATAAGTTCACAAATATTCTGTGCATCTAATTTGTTCTCATGAATATGAAACCTATCACTGTTACTTGGATCTGTTTCTGTTTTATTATTTGAGAGAAAAGTTTTAAAGGTTACCTGTTGTTACCATAAAATTAAAATTGAGAGAAAATAATATTCATTTTCATTTGTTTCCATCCCGTTATTAAAAAGAGAATCTAATCCATATAGCTAATAGCCCCCAAATATTGTTCCTTTTGTATACATTTCCCCCTGCCACAATGTGTCCTGCAAATTAGAATATTCTGAATTTTGCTCTCCCAAATGTCTCACGGTCCTCTATGAAGAATTTTGCAAAAAGTGTGTGCATAGCTTGTACTGTATGTGTGATGGAGTGTTATCTAAACTTCATCCACTTTACAGAATTTGGAATTTCTTGTCTAATCCCTTTTTGTTTTTGATACCCTATTGTCAATAAAAGTGGCCACCTCACTGGTAAAGGCAAGCTTTTAAGAAAAGACATTTGATACATTCATTGTCAGGAGTCCATTTTCTTGTGTCCTTCCATTGCAAAAGCTTTCCACTGATTTCTGCTTCTTTCTAGGTACGGCTCTATAACAACCCTATTATCTAATAATTATTACATTTGTTCAGGACTGTAGTGAGCAACTTCCCCAAAACTATTTGAAATGTAGTACAGTAGTTACTTTTATCAAAGCAATGTTTATTCTTCTTCAGCTAGACTTGCTTTAACATGGTTGATAATCTTTTCATTTAAGCTTTTCACCAATTTACCCAAATAGATGTTAAATTTTAAATTGCGCAGAGCTTTTTATAATTTTGTTTAAAACATGATGCTTGCCTTCTGAATAACTTGACCCTTCACTTAACTATCACCCCTAATTTCCTTACCTGCAAAGGTGAAAAGCAGTTGTACCATGAGTACTAAGGCCAGCCATCTTCTGAGGTTCATATTCATCCTTCCTGCAAGATTTTTCAGTGGATGATAAAATCCAAAGTAGATGAAACAGTGTGTGAATTCCAGCCAGTGTGTGAATTCTTGTTTATTTTTTAAAAACTTGGTCAATTATTCAGATGCCCCGAGACTTTGGAATGAGAGAAGAATTGGGATGTTCATCTCTCTTTCTTTGCTTGCAATACCATTTGTGGAAAGTGAATGTATTCAATTGCAGGAATATCCTAGGAGGAGGAGTTACAAGCCCTGTTTTCTGTTTTGTTTTCAAAAATCGCTTCTTTTCAATAGCTCTCTGTTTAGTTTGCTGGACAAACACTGATGAATCCAAGCCTCATAACCATCTGGGCAAAGTATCAAAGTACTATTTACCATCTCCTCTTCAAAGACAGGGATATATGGCAACTGATTGGAGATCTGAAGTCAAGGTTATGGATTTAGGTCAGTTGGTGTAAAGAATGTTGTCTGGAGTACACAGTTCTACTGCATTCCCTTTGTAGCTGCTAGAGTAGAAGAGACCAATGGGGAAGGGGAATTTGTTTTTTGGAGTTTGGGGGAACGTTAAGACACAAGATAGATATTTTAAGCCTTGTAGGTCTTGGATGCTTTGAATGGTGGGTATAATTAACAATTGATACGGATAATTACTGTACATTCATCACCCATTTCAATAGGACATTATTTGTTCCTTCATTGATTATTATGATTTATATCCCACCTTTATATCCATAGGATCGCCTAAGAATTGAAATAAAAATAATAAAACGGTGCCTTCAAAGTCATGTCAAGGTGGTTCAGGCTGGCTCAACAGTACTAACTGTGAGAGGGATCTAGGTGTTCTAACAGACCGCAGCGTAATTACAGTATGAGCTAGCAGTGTGCTGCAACTGCCAAAAAGGCCAGAGCAATCCTAGGCTGCATCAACAGATTTATTATCTGTAAGTCACTTAAAGTTGCTGTGAGCGAGTAGGTGGCTTTATAAATTATTTAAAACAAACAAATAAATAGCATCAAGATCACAAGAAGTGATAATACTGCTTTATAGTGATAATACTGCTTTATAGTCTGACCTCACTAGTGAGGTCAGACTTGGAATACTGCTTTTGATCACCACGATACAAAAAAGATGAGCCCCTAGAAAGAGTGCAGAGAAGTGCAACAAAGATGATGAGGGGTCGAGAGGCTACATTGTATGATGAATGATTGTGGAACTAGATGTGTCTTGCCTACCAAAGACGATGTGTCTTCCAATACTTGAAGGGCTATCACAGAGAAAAGAGGGTTGAGTTATTCTCCAAAGCACTTGAGAGCAGGAGAAGAAGCAATGGGTGGAAGCTCATTAAAGAGAGCTCAAAGAAGTAAGGAGAAATTTTCTGAGTGAGAACAATTCATCAGTTGATTAGTTTGGCTACTGGGTTGTGGGTGCTCCATTCACTAGAGGTTTTCAAGAATACACCAGACAACCATTTGACCAAGATGGTATAAGGCCGTGATCGCGAACCTATGGCACATGTGCCGGAAGTGGCACGCAGAACCATTTCTCTGTATATGTGAGCCATTGCCCGTTGCTCTTCTGTGTTCAGGCATGCCAGCCAGCTGGTTTTCCTGCATATGCATGCGCACCAGCCACTTGATCTTCCAGTTTCTGGTGTGCATGCGGGCATGAAGACCAGCTGGCCAGTGCGCATGCACACACCGGAAACCAGAAGATAATCTTCCCTATGCACACATGTACACCGGGTGCCTGCTCTTCTGGTTTCTGGCATGTTTCCCGTTTCAGCACTCAGTGCCAAAAAGGTTCACCAACACTGGTAGTATAAAGTCTCCTGCCTTGAAGATCTCTGTGATCCCTTTGAGCCCTATGAGTCTGTGCTTTAATTATTTCAAGTGGCCTGTGGCCTACTGTATTCACAACAAGAGGAGTGAAGGTTGTCCTGCTGCAGTTTGGGAGAAAACCTCTTCTATCACTCTGGTCTTCTTCATCTACTGCAGGGGCAGGGCAAATTTATCTAAAGCTGCTTCATCTTCTGTGGAAAAGAAAGCTATTCCTCAGAATATGTCACATTCAAAATAATACTCACTTGGCTGACCAGTTTGCATTGTCCGTGTTGGGATTTTCCCATTTTGTCTTCTTTGTTAGGAACTAACATGAAAATAGGAAGATGTGTCATGTAGAATTGGAGAAACAGAAGTAAGGGAGGAAAGCTTTCTTCCTTTTCAGTAAAACTCAGTAGTGGTATCACTACCTCTTTTATTTAGTGATCACCACGACTGTATATTTACTGGCTATCTCTCCTCATGGCACAGGGCCAAGATTTTTGAAGGCCCCTGTCTCCAATGGTCTCTGCCCACCCAACAAGACCATATAGGTTCTGAGTCCTTCCTATTAAACTGCCACCTTGTGGGACCCAGGAAATGTGCCTTCTCTGTCACTGTGTCTGACCTGCAATTGGGATAGTCTTGATCCTGCTGAGCTTTAAAAAGACTCTGAACCCTGGGCTCGATCAGTGTGGGTTCTATGCATTATTGTACTTGGAGCTATAGGTGTTATAATGATAGGTTTTGTTTCTACTGGTTTGTTGGATTGGTACTACTGAGGTCTTCTTTGCATGCACTTAATGTTGTTAAATTAATCATTCATTATACATTGACTGAGTAAGCAAGGGGAGAGGAGAGGAACAACGGCTGGTACGCGGCTCATTGCTGCGGGTTTTTGAAAACGTCATACCATCCGGCAGATTGAGACGAGATGACAGACCGGACAGATCGCTTTTCGAGCAGGTTGGGGCTGCTCTCCGCTAGTCTTCGCTCTCTACTCTGGTACAGAGGACTGGCAAGGTTGAAAGAGGCGCCGTCACAGAAGAAAGTATAAAGGATTAATCTGAAAAAATTCCTGGACGATCGGGCAAAGAGGAATAGATGACTAACTTCTTTCGTCACTTCACGCATTTTCGCTTTCGACATTCAGAATTCAATTCCGAATATGACCATCTGGAAACGACTCCTGTGGCCTCTCCTGTGGGCAGCAGCCACGCTCTGTGTTGCGAAAGGTAAGGAGAGGCCCCCCTTTTCTCGCCCCCTCCCCCCTTCCGCGCCGTTATTCGCCGCCTCCGGGCTCCGATCTTGGCTTGGCTGGCCACAAACGAGCCACTCCATTACCGAAGCGGTTGTTTGATAAGGGTCCCGTCCATATACACGACCTAGGTGGCCTCCTCGGATGCCAGGCAAACTTTTAAGCAAAAAGACGACAAATGTGTTGTTGGGATTTTATGATGCACCTGAGACGCCAAGTCGCTCTCTGCCACTCTACGGCTACCATTGGCGACAGGGCAAACTTTTGAGTCCTTCCGTTTCCCGAGGACTGAAAAGTTTCCAAAGATCAAATTCGGAAGGCCCTAACTCTACCACTTATAATGTTCTCCCCACAGCAGTTCGGGAGGGCCGATAACAAAAAAAAGTCCCATATGAGCTAAGAATGACAAGAGGCCATTGAAACCACAGCTCATGTTCTTTTACATTGTTACCTGATAAAATATCCGGGAAATTCTGATCTCTTATGTACAGCGGTTACTATCAGATCAATAGGATACAGTTTCTTTGAATGTAGCTGAATTCTGCTTTATTGTCTGTAAAATTAGGCAGACTTGGCCACTGTTATTCCGTTATTCTATTATCTCAGCACTAACTACACCTTACTTGTTCTGCTTGTTCTGCTTTGATTTATTTTATTTCAGTGTTTTAATTTTTAATTTTGGTCTGTGCCGTAAAAAAAATATTGAAAAACCAAGCGTCCATTTTCTCCTCATGACCCTCCGAGCAAGGGAGGGGACAGGAAAAGAAGGAAACGGCGAGAGTTCAGGGTTGCGACTTTGCTGCGAGTGGCTTGTTTTTTATTTGTTGAAACTTCCGCTGGAAACGCTTCTGGGTGGTGTTAATAGCACTCACCGTTAATGTAGTTATCGTTTATTTACTTTTCATGACATTTGTACACTAAACTATCCACATTGGCTTGATTCACCCCATCCTTCAGGTTAAAAGGCTAGTTTGTGAGACGGGTAGAAATCCACTTTATCCTTAGCTGCCCTGGTCCTGCTTTCTTTTCCCGATCTTATCGGAATAACAGCCGCAGCCATAGCGTGGCGGCAGAAATAAGTTATTGATTGAAGGCTACCCAGTGAGCTTCGGGACTGGAGGATTTAGAGCAAGCATAATGGACTTTCTCTGGGCAATTTAGATAACAGAAGCCATGCTGGATCACACCATGTCCAACCAAATGCATTTGGTAAGCTCCAGAAAGCAATAACCCTCTTCCCATCATTGGGTAAAGGGTTTCAGGGTTTAGTGACCTTAATCTAAACAACAGAATTTATTTCTTTATTTCTTTATTAAATTTGTATACCGCCCTTCTCCTTTCGGACTCAGGGCGGTGAACAGCCAAAATAAAAACATTTGTACACAAAAGTTAAAATAATTATTAAAACTAATTAAATGAAATTTGGCCCGTAATTTAAAACATATCAATTAAAATCAATATCAAATGTTAAAACCAACATGGAATCAGGCCAGCACGGCTAGCTGAAAAAAGTAAGTTTTTAGGGCCCGACGAAAAGTCCGGAGGTCTGAGATCACTTGTATCTCTGGAGGTAGATCGTTCCAGAGGGTAGGTGCCACCACAAAGAAGGCTCTCCCCCTGGGGGTCGCCAGACGACATTGTCTGGCTGACGGCACCCTGAGGAGGCCCTCTCTGTGGGAGCGAACCGGCCAGTGGGAGGCAATTGGTGGCAAAAGGCGGCCCCGTAAGTACCCTGGCCCTAAGCCATGGAGCGCTTTAAAGGTGGTCACCAATACCTTGAAGTGCACCTGGAAGTCCACTGGAAGCCAATGCAGCTTGCGCAGGAGAGGTGTCATGTGGGAGCACCCCGTCGCTCCCATAATCCCCCGCGCGGCCGCATTTTGCACCAGTTGGAGCCTCCAGGTGCACCCCAAAGGGAGCCCCATGTAGAGAGCGTTACAATAGTCCAGACGAGAAGTGACGAGTGCTTGAGTGACCGTGCGTAAGAAGTCCCGATCTAGAAAGGGGTGCAACTGGCATATCAGGTGAACCTGATAGAAAGCCCCCCTGGCCACGGCCGTCGTATGCTCTTCCAAAGACAGCCGTGCATCCAGGAGGATGCCCAAGTTGCGGGCCCTCTCCATGGGGGCCAATGATTCACCCCCAATAACCAGTGATGGCACCAGCTGGCTATACCGGGACGCCGGCAGCCACAGCCACTAGGTCTTGGAAGGGTTGAGTCGAAGCCTGTTTCTCCCCATCCAGACCCGCAGTGAAACAGTGAGTTGGCAGTGAAACATCCGAAAATCTGGTCTAGGCTCTAGAGCAAAGTCACTAAACCTTGAAACTCAACCCTGCCCAATACATACTTACTAACCCTGAAAGCCTAAACTTACAATATTCCTCTTTCTCCTATTGTCCCCCTCCATTAACTGAAGTTTAAAGCATACTACTTTGGATGATTTGACATTATTTTCATATTTATATTCTGCCTTTCACTCAGAAATATTCATAGCACTCCCTACTCCTATCTTTCCCTACAGCCACTCAGTCAGGTAGGTTGGGGTAAGAGACAGTGGCAAACACAAAATCCCTCACACTAGCTCTGCCATTTTATGTTTAATACCATTTTATGTTTAAAAATCAACTGAAAGAAAACGGTCTGGGCGAGTATACACTTATAAAGTGCATTTTTACAGAAGGGAAAATGGGAACATCCCTTCCAAATTGGCTTTCATTAAGAAGAACTTCACATTTTAGCTGCAATAAAAATGATTTTAAAAAATTTTATGATAGAAACTTTTTTTTTATTGAAAAAGTTTTCAAATACAAGTTTTCCCCCTTTCCCCCCCTCTTCCCTAACCCCCCCTCTCCACCCATCCCCCCCTGTGACTTCTTCACAACAATAGGCTATTTCATAACTAGTTACATACATAATATCTTTCCTTTCCCTTACTCCCTCCTCAGAATACTGACCCTTAGCATATTATTCTTATAACTCCCATTTTTACGATAATCTGCCCTTTTTCTCCTCCCCTAAACTTATAGTATATTATTACAATTTAACATTTAATCTTTTATATATATTAATAATATAACATTTTAAGGCGGCCTTCTCCCTACATCCAAATTTAACATTTATTCAGTTCTATCCAATTCCTCCACTCCCCAAACTAACCTATTTCAACCCTTCAATTCCTGCAAGATCATGCAATACAATTCTAAATATAATCCACTGCCCACTATGCTAAAATATACACATATCTATATATGCATTGCATTTTATTAAAAAAAAAAAGACAATAACTTTAAATTTATAATCCATATACTATCTTCTTTAGTGTCTTTCCGCTGGATTGTTAATTCCATCACCCATAATAGGGTAAAGTAACATGCTGGTGCAACAGTTTGTTCAAAGTCTTCAATCATCTTCTTCCCCCATCAGTAGTAGATATCCTCGCATCTATATAAAAGTAAAAACAACCACCCGAGTGACATTATAATTATATCCATATGGTTATAGTTGTGGTATTCATCAGGATTGTTAATTCCCATCATCCTAATGAGTAACATCCAGATCTTCTGCATGCCCCGGCGTAACTCTCCTGCCTTGTAACTCAAAATAATTATAATATATTTACCAATAAAAAAAAAAAAAATCCAGAGTAGATGATTCAAATCCAACAAGGTGAGGCTCTTTTCACATCCCAAAATCACGGCATTGCAGAGATCTGCCACAATCCTCAGGATAGTATTAAACAATTGTTTGCCTCCACTATCTTTTCAAATATTCATTCATTTTTTAAAGTCCCTGGCTTCACTGTTGCATGGTTTAGAAACTGCTGTTTCTATGAGATCTATTTCGTTTCTTTTTCTTTTGCGGGTTGAATTTCTTTTTTTTAACTCAGTCACTAGAAAGCCAAATTTCTTCCTCTCCATTAGCATTTTAGTCGGGAGCTCCTTAAAAATCCAAATCTTTCTTCCATGAAATTGCAAAGTAGAATTAAAAGAGTTCTGCACAATATTATTCCTAATTTCTTTATCTGTAAAATAGATCACCACATCTCTAGGCAATTGCCTTTGCTTTGCCAACCAGGAGTTAATTCTGTAAATTCTATCAATCCTGCAAAACACTTCATCAGGTTGAACCTTTAAAATCCCAGCCAGAATTTCAGAAGATATTTTCCTTAAGTCATCTCTATTATTTTCCTGCAGGCCTCTCAGTCTAATTGCGTATTCTGTAAAATTATATTGAATCATTAAAACTTCTCTTTCAATCCTCTGTTGCACATTTTCTCCATTACCAGTCTTTTGGTCAACCTCCATTTTAGATTTGTCTTCTGGACTATTATCCTGAATGTTTACCAAATCCTTTTTAATTCTTTGAATCTTGTCATCCAAATTCTCCTCCGTTTCCTTCATTTTAGACTCTAATAATTTAGTCTTTGCGTCCACCCGAATCAGAAAATCTGATAAACCATTAGCTGATTTTAAAATCTTTTGATTCAAAAAGTCAAACTTTGATTTCACCAATTCACCAATTTCTTTAATTTCCTGCTTAAATTTTTCAAGTTGCTGGTTCACAATCTCATCCCTTCTTACAATCTCTTCAAGGAGAAATTCTATTATATTAAAATCAGGTTTCTGACACTGGAGAGTTACAATTTGTTGGTGCAGTTTCTTAATGGGGGAAGTTCCCCCCCCCATTTGTCCAGCTGTGTAAGTCCCGATGCCATTTCCCACACAGACAAGATTTAGCAAAAAAGAGAGAAAAAATAGAAAACGGAAGGACTTTCCCTTAAAAAAAAACAACAACCTTCTTTTCAATCAACAGCAAGAGAAGACACAGGAGCGAGGTTTTATCTACAAATGTAGCCAGTGATATTTATTCCGCTACATTGTAGTAATAAGAAACGGAAGGACTTTCCCTTTCAGCCCTTCTCCAGCCATGGCAGACGCCATTTTAAAAGGCTCTTTTTCCCTCTTTCCTCTCCTCTTTTCTCTTAAATAGTTTTTTAAAGGGTAAAATACTTGCGATTCAGTATTAAGGGTCCAGCTCGCCTTTTCTTTGATTATTCTGTTAAATTCACAGGCTTGCTCTTGACGCCTGGCTCTGCATAAGCAGAGGTCTCCCAAAGCCCGGAGCAGCGGCAGGGGATATGGGGCTTCTCATCCGCTCCGTCCCAAAAGTAAAAAAAAAACTTTTGGGACTCTGCAGAGAGTTCTACCCACCCCTGCCGGCTCTATCTCCGTTTCCTCTTGGAAACGGAGTTTTTTCGAGCCGCCATTCCGCTGTGAAGGCGGCTCTGACAGGCAATGGAAGCTGACGATCCCAAAGGAACGTCTGGCGGCGGCCAGCAGCAAACCGGAAGTCCTATGATAGAAACTTTGTTCAGTTGCTGGTATACAAAGGTTGGATTTATTTAAATCAAAGTAACTTAACTGATGTGTAACATAATCAAATAACAAAAAAAAAAGTTCCGTTTTCTGATGCATGTCAAGTGGCATTTATAATTTTGTTAATTTATTGCTTATTTATTTATATCCTGCCTTTATTATTTTTATAAATAATAATCCAAATATAAGACTGCAGTTAACTATAACTATTATGCTTAAAGGACATAATTAAAAAGTTGACTTCCATATGTTTTATCTATTATTAAAGGTAAATTGTAAATTAAGAATATCTGATAATTTCTGCTTTAAAACACTAAATTAGATTACTTGCTTGAAAATTAATTGCCTAGGAGAGGGGAATCAACACTTCCTTTGTGAAGCTTCAGGTTGTTTATAAGCCCCCAAACACTGATTATATGAAAATAATTTAATTAACATTACTTTAACTAATAGTATTATTAATAATAAGAAAACAGTACTAATAGAAAATAGATAAATTTCACCTTCAAGATTAGGGACTGGTATGGAATTCTATAGAGATCTCAAAAGGATAATTGAGCCCAGTTGACCTTCCATCATTCATCAACACCAGTAGTGGGTTTCAATTTTGGCCGTTACCGGTTCACTCGTGGGCGCTTGCGTGCTTGTGCAACGCTTGTGCAGAGGCATCCAGGTGGGTGGGTGGAGCCTCCTGCCACAGCTTGATCCAGAGTGAACCAGTAGCAACCCACCACTGATCAACACCCTTTTGATCCCCAACCATCTGTCAATTCGCACCTTTGGATAACCCCAATGGCTTTTGATGGTCAGTACTGACCACTTTGCAGAACCCAACTAGAACTTAGAAGCAAGGACTTGACTCACTAAGCAGAACACTTCCTAAGACTTTAACACTGGTGCCAATTGGTTTAGATGAATTGAGTTCAGGCTTTTCTAGCACATTCTCCATTTTCTTCCTCACCCAGAATTCATCATTTACAAGATTTGCATTTACAGCATTTGAGAGGTGGGACTTCCCCAAACTGCTCCAAATTGCTGCCTTGGTTTCAAGCTACTGCTAGAATAATGTTTATGTGTTGTAACTACAGGCTGGTTTTTCTGATTTATTTAACCTGTTATGACAATTCTTTAAACTGGAAAGTTTGGAGATTATTTCAGATGCTTTTAATTGGTTTAGTAGTACAGGTATTGCTGTAATATGAAGAAAAAGGTTTTCCAAAAGAGAGAAAGTAAACGTCTACAACATATCTTTTCAGTTCAATACATGGATTATATGGGATATACTAGTACTATAGTAAACTAGTATTCCCACTAGTATTAGTAGGTTAGGAATGAATCAGAATAATGTTCCTGGGTCAGCAGAAAGAGGAAAGAGGGTAGAAAGTTGTTACAAGAATTAGTCCAAGATGTAAAATTTGGAAAATGGGGAAGTGAAAGTGTATGTGTGGGTGGGCCATCTTCTTCAGATGCTAGTCCAGTCCCTAGTGAAGTTTCTTGCCATATAAGGATTCCTAAGTCAGCAAAGGAGGAAAATAGAACACCTTCTTGGAAAGCAGAAGTAGTATGCTGGGAGTTTCCAAGTGTGGTAGAAGTCCCAGAAGAGGAAGTGAAACTTCAAGGAAGAAGCAGAGAGAGGCTTAAAGTAAAAAACTCTTAAGGGAGTGAGAAATTCCTGAAAGAGAACAGGGGAGTTAAAAGCCATAGTAGACAAACTTGTGTGTGGGGGATCCTTAGTGATCTCTGAGCTTGGTTGTTTTGTTGCAGATATTTCATTTCCCAACTAGGTAACATCATCAATGAATCATCTAACAGTGATGATGCTACCTATTTACTGTATTTTTCAGAGTATAAGACACACTTCCCCCCCCCCAAAAGAGGGTGAAAATTTGGGTGTGTCTTATACACCGAATATAGCCCTGCCTACCCGCTGGCCCCCACCCTTTGGCCTCTGTCTCCCAGCAATTTGCCTCCTTGCAGCAAACAGCCCATTTCAGCTTCAGCACAGCCTGATTAGCACAAGCAGCTGATTGTTGGTTGGATCAGCCTCCCAACTATCAGCTGTTTCAGGCTGCAGGGATTGCCATTGCCTATTGCTGCCTCCGCGGGCCTCCACTGTTTGCTGTTTGCTGCAAGGAGGCAAATCTGCAGAGGCAGATTTTGTTTCTTGTTTTCCTCCCCAAAAAAGGTAGGTGCATCTTATACTCCCAAAAATACAGTAGGTAATAAATCATCTGCAAGAAAACAATCAAGCTCAGAGCACCAAGGACCCTACAATTCAACTCTGAGTAACAAATATTCTCTTCTATTGGTACAAACATGTTTGGTATATTTATGGAACAGTGTGACATTGTATAGATCTGAGATGTCTCAGGTAACAAAACTTCAAAACAGTTTGAATTTTTTTTTTATTATAGTCTATTGCATTACAGTAGTTTCCTGATGTCTATAGTAGACGATCTACTTTAGGTATTTGGAGTTAAATATCTATTGAGGGGCATAACTAATGCAAATATGGGATACCAAGTATCTCTGGAAAGGAATTCAGAGGAGAAGGCAGTCCATGCAACAACTCAAGTAGTCATCTACAAAAATTACTTGATTGTCATGGTGCACCAAGAGCCTTTTAGAAACCAATGGACAAAATTATTTTAGGCAGAATTGCAGCAATGTGCAGCAGCAGTCAAAAAAGCCAATGCAATTCTAGGTTGCATTAACAAAGGGACAGAATCAAGATCACATGTAGTATTAGTACCACTTTACAAATTCTTAGTAAGACCACACTTGGAATACTGGATCTGGTTTTGGTCACCACATTATAAAAAAGTGTTGAAGCAGTGGAAAGAGTGCAGAGAAGAACAGTAAAGATGATTAGGGGGCTGAAGGCTAAAACATATGAAGAACGGTTGAGGAATTGGATATGTCTAGTCTAGTGAAAAGAAGGACTAGGGCAGTGGTGAAATCTAAAAATTTTCCCTACTGGTTCTGTGGACATGGCTTGGTGGGGGTGTGTCCTGTGACTGAGTGGGTATGGTCAACTCAACATCACTCACAGCCATGCCCACTCAGTCACATGACCCCACCACCACCAAGCCATACCCACAGAATTTGGTAGGAAAAAAAAATAATTTCTATTCTGCCTTTTCTCTTTTCATGAGATGCCTGCAGCCATAGCCTCTTTTTTTTTGGTGCACCTGGAGGTGCTTCCTGCGCCAAAAAGTGCAGCGGCTGCAGGTATCTTGCAAGCAAAAGTTATTGGAGCCGCTCCCCTCCTTGAACATGGCCTTGCCCTGGTGCCGCCACCTGCTCGCTGCCCACTCTCCATGCATCTTGTTTTCAGCCTCTGCACACTCCATTTTAGATCCGTTCTAGGCTGCAGAGATCACCACAGTGCATTGCCGCCAATCGCCGCCTTTATGCGTCAGGTTTTCGGCCTCTGCACATTGCATTTTTGACCTCCACATGCCTTGGTTTTGGCCTCCACGTGTCGCAGGTTTGGCTGGTTCCAGGCAGCAGGGATCCCCGCCGCCGCTGCCAATTTCCCACCACCTGGAACCAGCCAATCAACTGCTCATGCTGAATCAAGCTGTGATAACGTGCTGAAGCTGACCAGGTTGTTTGCTGTTTGCTGCAAGGACGCTAGCCAGATGAATACCGATGGATAGAATAGAATAGAATAGAATAGAATAGAATAGAATAGAATAGAATAGAATAATTTTATTTCTATACCGCCCTTCTCCCGAAGGACTCAGGGCGGTGTACAGCCTATTAAAAGCACAAGACAAACATCAATTAAAATAATTTAAAATTATTAAATAATTCGGCTCAATTTAAAACCCCAGAAATTTAAAACACCCAATTTAAAATTATTATGTTGATAGCCCGGCCTGGTGGAACAACAGGGTCTTGAGTGCACAGCGAAATACCTGGAGGTCGGAGATCTTACGTACTTCCGGGGGCAGTTCATTCCACAGGGCTGGGGCTCCCACAGAGAAGGCCCTCCCCCTGGGTGTCGCCAGCCGACATAACTTGGCCGATGGTACCCTGAGGAGACCCTCTCTGTGGGAGCGAACTGGCCGGTGGGAGGCTATTGGTGGCAGAAGTTGGTCTCGAAGGTACCCGGGTCCTATGCCATGGAGCGCTTTAAAGGTGGTGATCAACACCTTGAATTGCACCCGGAAGACCACTGGGAGCCAGTGCAGCTCGCGCAGGAGGGGTGTCACGTGGGCACAACGAGTTGCGCCCATAACCATTCGCGCGGCCGCATTCTGGACCAGTTGGAGCCTCCGAGTGCTCTTCAAGGGGAGCCCCATGTAGAAAGCATTACAATAGTCCAGCCGGGAGGTGACAAGGGCATGAGTGACCGTGCGCAAGGTGTCCCAGTCCAGAAAGGGCTGCAACTGGCAAATCAGGCGAACCTGATAAAAAAAGCCCCCCCTGGCCACGGCCGTCATATGCTCTTCAAAAGACAGCCGTGCATCCAGGAGGACACCCAGATTGCGAGCCCTCTCTGTGGGGGGCAAAGATTCACCCCCAATAGTCAGCGAGGGCACTTGCTGACTATATCGGGACGCCGGAAGCCACAGCCACTCGATCTTGGAAGGGTTGAGTCTGAGCCTGTTCCTCCCCATCCAGACCCGCACGGCCTCCAGGCAGCGAGACATCATATCAAGGGCATCGTTGGGGTGGTCTGGGGTGGAGATGTACAGCTGAGTATCATCAGCGTACAGATGACACTCCACCCCAAAACCATGGATGATCTCACCCAGTGGCTTCACATAAATGTTGAACAGAAGGGGTGAGAGGACCGACCCTTGCAGCACTCCCCATGTGAGGCACCTTGAGGTCGACCTCTGCCCCCCTGCCAACACAAACTGCGAGCGGTCAGAGAGGAAGGAGGAGAACTACCGCAGAATGGTGCCTCCTATTCCTAAGCCCCTCAACCGCTGCAGCATGATACCATGGTCGATGGTATAAAAAGCCGCTGAGAGGTCTAATAGGACTAGGACAGAGGAGCAACCCCTGTCCTGAGCCCTCCAGAGATCATCCACCCACGCGACCAATGCCGTTTCTGTGCTGTACCCCTGCCTGAAGCCCGACTGGTACGGGTCCAGATAGATAGCTTCATCCAGGTGCCGGGGAAGCTGTCGTGCCACCATGCTCTCAACAACCTTCGCCACAAAACGAAGGTTGGAGACTGGATGGTAGTTGGCTAATTCAGGCGGGTCCAGGGAGGGCTTCTTGAGGAGAGGCCTCACTACCGCCTCTTTCAAGGCAGCAGGAAAGGCACCCTCACTCAGAGACACACTTATAATTCCCTGGAGCCAGCCTTGTGTAACCTCCCAGGAGGCCAGTACCAACCAGGAGGGACACGGGTCCAATAAACACGTGGCGGCACTAATCTTACCCAGTACCCTGTCCACATCCTTGGGAGCCACAGGATCAAACTCCTCCCAGATAACATTCTCAAGACCTACCCTCGTCTCCTCCCCTGGACTCATCCAATCGGAGTCCAAGCCATCCCGAATCCGAGCGACTTTATCATGCAGGAATTGCACAAAATCCTCAGCACAACCCTGCAAGGGATCTTCCCGCACTCCCCCCAAAGAAGGGAGTGGGTCACCCTGAACAGGGCAGCTGGACGGTTCTCTGCAGATGCGATAAGAGCGGAAAAATGGTTAGATTTTGCCGCTTTTATCGCCACTAGATAGGTCTTGATATAAGACCTCACCTGTGTCCGGTCGGAATCAGATTGACTAGCCCTCCAAATGCTCTCTAGGCATCTTTTCCGACGCTTCATCCCTCTCAGCTCCTCAGAGAACCAAGGAGCCAATTGAGATCAGCATCGGGTCAGAGGCCGCAACGGCACGACGTGGTGCAAAGCTCTGGCGGCTGCACTCTCCCAGGCGGCCACCAGCTCTTCAGTCGAGTCGTGTGCCAGAGTCTCAGGAAACGGCCCAAGCTCCATCAGGAACCTTTCGGGGTCCATCAGGCACCTGGGACGGAACCATCTGATTGGTTCCGTCTCCCTGCGGCGGGGGAAAGTGGTAGGAAAGTCCAAGTGGAGGAGCGAATGATCTGTCCATGACAAGAGTTTGATATCTAGGTCCCCTCTACCAAGATCATTCAACCACTGACCAGAGACAAAAATCAAGTCCAGAGTGTGTCCCCCTATGTGAGTGGGGCCTTGAACTAACTGGGTCAGGTCCATGGCTGTCATGGAAGCCATGAACTCCCGAGCCACCTCAGATGCCTCACCTGCAGATGGAAGGTTGAAATCCCCCATGACAATAAGTCTGGGGGTATCAACTGCCACCCTGGCAATGACGTCGGGTAGCTCAAGCAGGGTCGCTGCCACGTGGCAGGGAGCCAGGTACGTAGTCAGCAAACCCATCTGCACCTCACAGCCCCACTTCACAAAAAGGGACTCGCATCCGGCTATCTGAGGAACAGTGGTCTCCCTCGGACAAAGACTTTCCCTAATAATCACCGCCACTCCTCCACCCCCCCCTGGGCCCTTGGCTGATGAAATGCACAGAAACCTGGTGGGCACATTTCAATGAGGGGGACCCCCCCTCTTGGCCCAACCAGGTCTCCATAATACCTGCGAGGTCCACCCCCTCTCCAAAATAAGATCACAAATGAGGGGGGCTTTATTAACAACCGACCTGGCATTACACAACATCAGCCACAGACCCTGGGCCTGAGACTCTGCGCAACCCAGGACACGAGTCGCACATTGGGGGCCGGAGTGCGTAATTGCTCGTAAACAGCATGTGCGCACCCCTGACACATGATACCCCCTGCGCCCGTCATACCTGCCCCTCCCACTCATTATTTCAATTGCACTGCTCTTCCTGTCACCCCCCTGCTCCCTGGTTAAATAAGATGCTGGTAGGCAGAGGCAGAAATTTTTTTTCTTGTTTTCCTCCCCAAAAACTAATGTGCATCTTATACTCCGGACCATCTTATACTCTGAAAAAATACGGTAAATAATGTCATCTCATGTCCAGACTCAAAGAAGCTGACTTTACTATCAGTTCAGCCAAACGTGATCTATATTATTCTGAACTGCAGTATTTCAGCTATGTAATTGGTCAACAAGTAATTTAACTAGAAGAGAAAAGGGTGCAAACTAATCAATAGATTCAACTCTAATGACTAAGAAAGATGTAAAATTATTCTTAGATTATTGTGGATTGTATATATCTAATTTTTCCAGTAAAGAAAAAGTTTTCAAATTCTTAATTAAGAAGAGTAAGCTCTGAAGCTTCATTGGATTCCTGAATGCCAAAAAGCCTTCTAAGAGTTTAAAAATTGTTTTGTGTAGTCAGTTAAGAGCTCCAGACTTTAATCTTTGATTTCTTTTTTATGTATCTGATTTGGAACTGGGATAAAACTTGTTGCCACACTTTGAAATGGCAAGTATTCCATTTTGTATTATTATTATTTTTAAAAAAGCTCTTACTTAAATAAAAAAAAGTATTCAGAAAAGAAGGCCTATGCCTTCCTATGGAGCAGGAAGTGGAAAGTTTTAAAGTGAATTTTGATTCATGTGTATCTATTAAAAATCTGATGGGATTGTAAATTATTATAGTCATAGAATACCAACTACCGTACTTTTAGGAGTTTAAGACTGACTTTTTCCCCTCTAAAAGAGGGTGGAAATGTTGGTGCATCTTATTTTTGGCCTCCTGAAGCCCCGCCCCGTGCGTCCCGTTTTTGCGAAAACCAGGCCTGTTTTTCACAAAAACAGGGCATGCAGAGGCTTTGGGAGGCCTGCAGAGTGCTCCTGTGGGCTGGGAAGGGCAAAAATGACCCCGTTTTTGTGAAAAACAGGCTCGTTTTTTTGCAAAAATGGGGCGCACAGACGGTTTGGGAGGCCTGCAGAGTGCTCCTCGGGGCTGGAGAGGGCAAAAACTTTTTTTCTTGCTTACCTCTTCGAAATCTTGGTGCGTCTTATACACCGGTGTGTCTTATAGTAAAAAAAATACGGTATTACTTTAGATTGAAAAAATTAAAGACACTAATTGAAGACTTACTAGCTGATGTCTCACACTCTAGCCATACAGGTTTGTAATCCAAATCAGTCAGGGGATAACAATTGATGGTTATCTATTTAGGTATGAAACTGATTCAGAAAATGCTATCTGCAAAACAATGAATCAATGAATTTAGTGGCTTGGGGAGCAAACCCCACCCTTCCTAAAAGAAGAGTTATCTGAGAAAATGGAAAACTAATACCTGCTATCCTGTTATGTAACCACCAATACTTACAAACTGTATTTTCTTGCTGATAATTTGAGTTTGAGAAATAGCTGACAGAGTTTTACAAACAGAGAACCTCTCATATGAAGAGAGAAGTTACAAAATGTATTTTGAAATGGGTGAGGGGCTAGACTAGAGAGAAGAAAAACAGTTATCCAAATGAGACTAAATTAAGCAGTCTTGGGCTGCTGAAGCAATGATGATTCACACTCAAATGTAGAGGAGTTCACATAGTAACTGGTACACAAATAGAAGAATTATTTTATTTTATTTTATTTTATTTTATTTTATTTTATTTTATTATTTTATTTTATTTTATTTTATTTTATTTTATTTTATTTTATTTTATTTTATTTATTATTTTATTTTATTTTATTTTATTTTATTTTATTTTATTTTATTTTATTTTATTTTATTTTATTTTATTTTATTTTATTTTATTTTATTTTATTTTATTTTATTATTTTATTTTATTTTATTTTATTTTATTTTATTTTTATACCGCCCTTCTCCAACAGGACTCAGGGCGGTGAACAGCCGAGATAAAACATAACATATAAAATTTAAAAAACAGTTTAAAAGACATTAAATAATTTCGGCCCTCAATTTAAAACAACCCAGTTAAAACCAAATTCAAATTAAAACCGAAAGGATGGGATCAAGCCAGCCTGGCCAGATGAAATAGATGTGTTTTCAGGGCCCAACAGAAAATCCGGAGGTCTGGTATCATGCGTATCTCTGGAGGTAGGTCGTTCCAGAGGGCACAGAGAAGGCTTTCCCCCTGGGGGTCACCAGCCGACATTGTCTGGACGATGGCACCCTGAGGAGACCCTCTCTGTGCGAGCGAACTGGCTGGTGGGAGGCTATTGGCGACAGAAGGCGGTCTTGTAGATACCCCGGCCCTAAACCATGGAGCACTTTAAAGGTGGTTACCAACACCTTGAAGCACACCCGGAAGACCACCGGAAGCCAGTGCAGCTCGCGCAGGAGAGGTGTCACATGGGAGCACCCCATCACTCCCATAATCCCCTGCGCGGCTGCATTCTGGACCAACTGGAGCCTCCGGGTGCACCCCAAGGGGAGCCCCATGTAGAGAATGATATGGTCTGCAATTTGTTTCCCATGCAGAGAGAAGGGGAGGTAGGGAGATCATCTAAAGACATCAGAAAGAAGATTAAAGTTGTGCTAGCTGGTAGAGGTTGTCAGCTAAGTCTTATCTGAAGGCCTTGATTTGGAGAATTTAGCAACAATTAATGCAAGGGCTCTTTTGAGAAATGGAAAATTGGGACCACCAGCAAAGAGATTATTGTCATCTTCCCTGTGTTTCTTAGAGAGGTTTTTTTTTTATTATAACAAACTTCCTAATATCTACATTTAAACTGCTTTAAACTATTTTTTTTATTTATTTTATTTTTATTAAATTTGTATACCGCCCTTCTCCTGCTGGACTCAGGGCGGTGCACAGCCAAAATAAAAACATCCCAATACAAAATTTAAAATTTTTAAAAGAATTACACAACTTTGGCCCAAAATTTAAAACATCACAACTAAAACCCATAGACAATTAAAAATCTAACATTTCAAAAGGGGGGAGGGGTTACGCCAGTCCTGCTTGGTGGAAAAGAAAAGTTTTTAGGGCACGGCGAAAAGCCTGGAGATCTGGTATCATGCGTATCTCCAGGGGCAAATCGTTCCAGAGGGCAGGTGCTGCCACAGAGAAGGCCCTCCCCTGGGGGTCGCCTGGCTGACGGCACCCTGAGGAGTCCCTCTCTGTGGGAGCATACTGGCGGTCGGAGGCTATTGGCGGCAGAAAGCGGTCCCGCAAATACCCAGGCCCTATGCCATGGAGCGCTTTAAAGGTGGTAACCAACACCTTGAAGCGCACCCGGAAAACCACCAGAAGCCAATGCAACTCACGCAGGAGAGGCGTCACATGGGAGCGCCCCCTCGCTCCCATAATCCCCCGTGTGGCCGCATTCTGCACCAATTGGAGCCTCCGGGTGCTCCTCAAGGGGAGCCCCATGTAGAGAGTATTGCAGTAGTCCAGGCGGGAAGTGACGAGTGCCTGAGTGACTGTGCGTAAGGAGTCCTGATCCAGAAAGGGACGCAACTGGCGAATCAGGCGAACCTGATGAAAAGCCCCCCTGGCCACGGCCGTCACATGCTCTTCTAAAGACAGCCGTGCATCCAGGAGGATGCCCAAGTTGTGAGCCCTATCCGTGGGGGCCAATAACTCGCCCCCAATAGCCAGCGATGGCACCAGCTGGCTATATCGGGATGCCGGAAGCCACAGCCACTCGGTCTTGGAAGGGTTGAGTTGAAGCCTGTTACTCCCCATCCAGATCCACACGGCCTCCAGGCACTGGGACATTACTTCAAGGGCATTGTTGGGATGGCCTGGGGTGGAGATGTACAGCTGAATATCGTCAGCGTACTGATGGAACTCCACCCCAAAGCCATGGATGATCTCGCCCTGCGTCTTCAAATAAATGTTGAACAGAAGGGGCGAGAGGACCAACCCCTGCGGCACCCCACAAACAAGGCACCTCGGGGTCGACCTCTGCCCTCCTGCCAACACCGACTGCGTCCGGTTGGAGAGATAGGGGGAGAACCACCACAGAACGGTGCCCCCCACTCCCAACCCCTCCAACCGGCGCTGCATGATACCATGGTCGATGGTATCAAAAGCCGCTGAGAGATCTAACAGGACCAGGATAGAGGAACAACCCCTATCCCGAGCCCTCCAGAGATCATCCACCAATGTGACCAATGCCATTTCCGTGCTGTGCCCAGGCCTGAAGCTGGACTGGAGCAGATCCAGATAGACAGCTTCATCCAGGTACCCAGGAAGCTGTCGCGCCACCACACTCTCAACAACCTTCGCCACGAAGGGAAGGTTGGAGATCGGACGGTAGTTAACCAAAACAGCCGGATCCAGAGCGGGCTTCTTGAGGAGGGGCCTCACCACTGCCTCTTTCAAGGCGGGTGGCAAGACACCCTCACTCAAGGAAGCGTTGATAATCCCCTGGAGCCAGCCTCGTGTAACCTCCCGGGAGGCCAGCACCAACCAGGAGGGACACGGGTCCAATAAACACGTGGTCGTGTTCAGCCGCCCCAGTATCCTGTCCACGTCCTCGGGAGCAACAGGGTCGAACTCCTCCCAAATGACATTCTCAATACCGGCCTCCATCATCCCGTCTGTACCTACCCAGTTAGAGACCAAGCCTTCTCGAATCTGAGTGATTTTATCGTGCAGATACTGAACAAAATCTTCGGCGCGAACCTGCAAGGGATCCTCCCGCACTCCCAGATGGAGGAGGGAGTGGGTCACCCTAAACAGGGCGGCCGGGCGGTTATCTGCCGATGCGATAAGAGCGGAAAAATAGTTAGATTTTGCCACTTTTATCACCACAAGGTAGGTCTTAATATGAGACCTCACCCGTGTTTGTTTGGATTCGGAGCGATTAGACCTCCAACTGCTCTCTAGGCGTCTTTCCAGCGCTTCATCTCCCTCAGCTCCTCGGAGAACCAAGGAGCCAGGTAAACTCGGTGATGGGTCAGAGGCCACAAAGGCACGACTTGGTCCAAAGCGTCAACGGCCGCTCTATCCTTTGAATGCTGATAATAGAATTGGGGTAGCTGAAGCTCTGTTTGTATTCATTGTTGATCATAGTTCGCATTATTATCTACCTAAAAGAATCAAATTTATAGACAAATATTTTTCTACACAAAGAATAAAGAAATCAAGTAGATCCAATTCACAAGAAGGACTTTTGGTGCTGTGTTTTACTTGAGTTCTGAGAACTCAGGACACCACAGTTGTCTGTTCCCACAGTTAAAGTTCTGTTTCCCTTCTATAAGGGAACCTATGCAAAACAGGACTTACGAAGTTCTGCCTTCTCATCCTCACAGCTTCCTGACATCCCCACTATGTGGCCCTTTCTTCCTATTGAGCTCACACAACACTTTTTTTGCACCCTGAATACTGTCTTTATATAGTATACTGGTCAATATAAAGATTAACAGAGTTGAAAGGGACCTTGTAGGTCATCTAGTCCAACCCTCCACCCAAGCAGACCCTACACCATTTTTGACAGATGGCAGTCCAGTCTCTTCTTGAAAGCTTCCAGTGATGAAGCTCCCACAACTTCTGAAAGCAAGTTGTTCAATTGGTTGATTGCTCTCACTATCAGAAAATTTCTCCTTATTTCCAGGTTGAATAATTCCTTGTTCAGTTTCCATCCATTATTCCTTGTCTGGCCTTCAGGTGCTTTGGAAAATAGCTTTCCGCCATCCTCTCTGTCTATCAACACTGCTATCATGTCTCCCCCTGGTCCTTCTCTTCACTAGACTAGCCATGCCCAGTTCCTGCAATCATTCATCATATGTTTTAGCCTCCAGTCCCCTAGTCATCTTGGTTGCTCTTCTCTGAACTCTTTCTAGAGTCTCAACATCTTTTTTATAGTGTGGTAGCCAAAACTGGATGCAGTATTCTAGGTGTGGTCTTATTAAGGCTTTACAGAGTGGTATTAGTACCTCCCTTGATCTTGATTGTATCCCTCTGTTAATGCAATTTAGGATTGCATTGGCTTTTTTGGCTGCTGCTGCACACTGTTGGCTCATATTTAATTGGTAAGAGACTATGTACTCCTTCTCCTATTTCTTATTTTTGGTCCTTTTTATGTTCAGTGTTTCAGAGTTCTCTGTGTATCCATGATGGCCTTTGTATATTCCTCCCATTTTTACCTCTTGTCAAAATTAAGCAGCTATTGTCTTTTGGGTACCTTCTCATCTTCAGGATTTAAAGCCATTGGAACTGACCTACCCTGCTCTTCTGAAGTTCTGTATGCAGACCTGACTCTTCTTAGTACCTCATCTGCTACATATTACAATTTCTGGACTGCTGGTCTCTTATATATAGGTGCATCGACTCACACATGTCAATGCACAACATCTTACTCCCTTTTTGTATTTTTTCAATATGCTTAACCTAAAAGCATAAAATGTGATGGATATGATAAAGCTGATTATCACAGGCAGCTTATTTTCTATTTTTCTATTTCTTTGATTGTAGATTGCAGTAATCATATAGTTGGAGTTGAAGGAGAAGATATTGTTTTGTCACCATCAGTTGCAGGCAGTGGCAACCTAACAAGAATTTATTGGAAGAAAGGAGAAAATATAGTGGCTAACTCCTGGTTCAGTTTTCCTCCTAGAAAGCAAAAACAAAGACTGAGTCTTGATTCTTCCTCTGGCAAGTTGATTCTCAAAAACCTTTCAAAAGAGGATACTGGAAATTACACAGCAGAAGTTTTCATTAATGAGACAATCGAAGAAACGTGTTTTGATCTGAAAATACTAGGTAAGCAGCAGTATGCTAGATCATTTACTAAAGAGGCATAAAAGTTCTATTTTCATTTTAAATTAACATTACATGAATGCTTACATTATCACATTGTAAAGTAACATGCCATATTCTGTATTGGTGTAATATAAAGGTATTAATAGACTTTATAACTATAGAAATGAATATTTGACGTAATTGTAAAACCCAAAATAATTAAAATAGAAATTATTCACTTTGGTCAAGTCTTTTTGTACTACCCATTCACATGACGGTGGTTTAGTGGTTTTATTCCCCAGCAATTCCCTTCACCGAAAACCCAGAACTGTCCAGCCAAAAGCAAACCAACAGTAGTCTACAGAGCAATGGTCAATAGGTCCACAAGGCTCATTGTTCCCAAAGTTCCCAAAGAAGATAAGTACACCAGGCAAATTAAACCTGCAATAGGATTCAGGAGGTAAGAAGATTCCAGAGTCCATAAGGCACAGTCCAAAGCAAGGCAGGAATCGCAACGACCAGGAAACACGCTGCTAGGAAATGAACATGTTGTTCTCAGCATTGCTTCCATCTGTCTGCTGTGCTAAACAGCTAGGTTCTGGTGCATCCCATCAAGAGCAACAAGACAGAAAACCACTGCAGAAAAAACTGTTCTCATCTCCATTCCTAACTTATTCATTAGGTCTGAAATCAATGATTGGCTGGCAGTTTCATGTCATTTTTATGGGTTTGGATTGCAACAGAAGCACCCTTGTACAGAACATATCCAAAGTTGTGTATTTATCAGATTTAGACACTGCCCATCTCACTATCCAAATGACTCAGGGCAGTACAGATAAAACCATAAAACCATATAAAAGAGACATAATTAAAAACAGAATTAAAATGAAATGCATTTTGCCTTTGAAATACCAGTTTCTACCAGGTATTGGCCTTATTTGGTTTTTGAAATACGCATTTCAAGGTAATTACACTATGGTCTGATAAATAGCAAACATCAATATTACATTCTGTAATTTGATGCTATAAAATTAATGTTATTAAAAATAAGTCTTAAAAAATTATGATGCATACTTGAATAAATGTATTTTCTTTTGGTGATTACATCACATGCCAGGAGTCTATTGAATACATTTTTTACATATAAGTCTTAATTGTTTCCTTCACTAATGATTGTTTTTTTAATGCCCGGCAGATAGTCGTGCAGCTAAATTAAGCTACCTGTGAACATTTAGGTCTTGGTGCTATCCCAATAGTTCATTAAAAAACAAAATCATACGCAATGAACAGTTTTATTTACCTGATGATCAAAGTCTTTGTCCACACAATCCGATAATTTAGAGTTTGAAAACACTTTGATCAGGAGAGAGGCAAAAGACATATTTTTATTTTGAGTAGAAAAATGAGTACCTATTCCAAGAAGTGCACGTGTGTGTGTGTGTGTGTGTGTGTGTGTGTGTGTGTGCTTGGCTATAAACTAATTTAAACAAAGCCATAGAAATACATGTAACTCAAACGTCTATTTTATTTATCACTTTGTCTTTCTCTTGCATCTTTAGTATGGCCTGATATAAACTGCACTATTAACAATGGTACCATTCAATTAAGCTGTACATCACCAAGTCAGGACCTACCTCTGACATACTCTTGGGAGAACATCAGAAATGAAGAAATCTCTGAGAAGGGTTCAGTTGTTCTGCTTCAGAGGAACCCAAGCCATTTTCAGAAAATTACATGTTATGTTATAGCTTTCGGTTCAAATGCCAGCACTTCCATCAATCTGAGTGACTGTATACCAGTAGAAGGTAGGCTTTGGAATTATTTATGGATAGTCTTTGCTTTAAAACTGTAATAAATACTGGAAAATTCATTGTTGAACAGTATGGTCATTAAGTCATGTGACTGTACCCAATTTTATGACCTTTTTTTGCTGCAGTCATTAAGCAAATCACCACAGTTGTTAAACAACATTATGTGACCATGATTTGTGACTTTCTCTGTTAGCTTCCCCCATTGCCTTTCCTTGTTGGAAGACAGCACAATCACAAATGACTGTGGGATGCTGAAACTGTTGTAAATGTGTGATGATTGCCACAGACCCAAATCACAATAGCATTACTGCAGAGATGCTATGACAGTTGTATGTGCGAGTACCAGTCATAAGTCATTGTTTTCAGCACTGTTGTAATGGTCAGGTTAGGTAGTCCTCAACTTATGACCACAATTGGGGTCAGAATTTCCATTGTTAAACATGACAGTTTAACAGTTGTTAAGCAAGTCACTGCGGTTGTTTAGTTAATCATAAGATTGTTATGTGAATCTGGCTTTTCCCATTGACATTGCTCGTTGGAAGCTGGCAGGGAAGGTCACAAATGGTGATTACATGACCCTGGGACATTGCAATCAGCATAAATATATGCTGGTTGCTAAGCACACAAATTTTCAGCATATGACCAAGAAATATTGTAATGGATTTAAGTGTGAGGACTGGTCTTGAGTCACTTTTTTCAGTGCTGTTGTAACTGAATGCCATTGAATGTTGTTTGTTGTAAACAAATGGTCGTAAGACAAGGACTATCTGTTGTCTATGGTTTTTTTCAGATTTATGAAATGACTGACATTGTGGAAATGTTCAGTCACTAAATATTCATTTCCCACAATAGAAAGACAAGCTGCTATTTAGGCTAAAAGAAAATAAATAAATGAAGAATGTAAGAATCTAAAGTGAAAGGGCACATTAAAAGGAGAGAGGCTTCATCAAATAATTGAAGCTGCCATCTTGACCTGTTTGCCTCCCCCTTTCACATGGATGCTGTAGAATTGAGGATCTAAGATTCAATAGAAAAAAAAATATTTCTTCAACCTGTGATTTTCTTTTCCAGTCATATTTTAAAGTATAAAAATTAATAAAGTTGAAAAAGACAAATTAGCAATGAAATCAACAGAATATTTTCAGAGCTAACAAATAAAAAGCTGCTTTCACAGAAAGGGAACTGATGATATTCTGAATATCGTTACCTGAGTAGGTAATACTCAGAATATACACATCAACATTGCAGACACATGATAAAACATACAAATATCCTTGAAAACATACATATTCGGAACATGCAAAATATTTCTCTAAGTCCCTATCTTCATGTAAAAGTTATGTTACTTTTTTCTTTTTTCTGGAGTAAATTTTCAACTGAAACTCTTGGCTATACTAATATCCATTTACAAAAGATCCTTTTTTACGACCATTATCCCTTAATTTGGGGTAGAGTTGGGTGACTGGATGGAGTATTATGCAACTACTACATTTTTAAAAGGTTGTCAGGTGTGCTTCCTTCAAAATCCAGGAAAGAATGAGCCAAACTCCATTATTTATAGAGCAATGTACTTTTACTGGAAAATGAAATGAACGCTACCAAAGAAAAACTGAAACTAAAGCAATAGGCGCGAAAGTTGCATATAGAAAGCATCCCCTCCCACTGTCCATCATCAATCACCCAATCCAAAGGTCTCCCAGAGGTCAGGTGGAAGCACGTCTGGCATCGTCATCAATCAGGAACGTGATGACAGTTCACCCGATAGCCACTTCTGGGATTGAGTTTTGTTTCTTCAAAAATCCTCCAGCACGCTTCCCCCCCGCCCACACAGTCTATTCTCTCCTACCCATTTCTTATGGCAGCCAAAGCAGTAAGTCAGAGGCTGACATTCGGCCCCTCTGGAAAAAGACGTTAGTCCTAAACAGGGAAAGAAAAGGAAGAAAAGAAAAATTGTAATACAGGCATTAAGGTTTATCAGAATATTTGGTATGAAACAACTGTACTTTCTTTGGTGCTCGGACATCACGTTTGTTCACCCACTCAGCTTGAGACAGAGGAAAATGTTTCCAGGCCACCAGATATTGCACCTTACCGTGGTGCTTCCTAGAGTCTAAAATTTCTTTGACTTCAAAATGTTGTTCCCCTTCTATCAGTATGGGGACCGGAGGGGAATCTTGGTCCGGTCGTAAAGGGGACGAGTGTTCTGGTTTCAACAAGCTAACATGAAACACAGGGTGGATTCGTCTCAAAGTTTTTGGCAAATCCAATTCAACTGTTACTGGATTAATAAATCTAGTGACCAAGAAAGGACCCACATACTTGGGTCCAAGCTTTTTTTATTTCTGTGAAGTCTGTAAGTATTTGGTGGAAAGATAAACCCTGTCACCCACTTTATACACATGTGCTGGGGACCGCTTTTTATCTGCTTGGGTCTTATGCGCTCGGTGTGCATCATCCAGGACTTTTCGAGTTACAGCCCAAGTGCGCTGTAATTGTTCGATCCACTCAATCAAAGATGGGTTTTGTGGGGTGTCTTGTGGTAGCTCGGGGATTGGCACAAATTCCTGACCAGATGCTACCTTAAACAGAGTGAATCTGGTGCTGCTATGGATAGAGTTGTTATATGCCACCTCCGTAAATGGCAATAGGTCCACCCAGTTGTATTGCTGGTAATTTACATAACATCTCAGGTACTGTTCTAACACAGCATTGGTTCTCTCACAAGCCCCATTAGTCTGGGGGTGGTGGGTGGAACTTAGCCCTTAGGCGGAGCCTATTAATCTTAAAAACTCCTTCCAAAAGTTGGAAATAAATTGTACACCCCTGTCCGAAATTATACATTTTGGAGCTCCATGTAATCTGTAAATATGATGAATAAACAGTTTTGCAAGAGTTTTAGCTGAAGGGATTTTAGAGCAGGGGATGAAATGCACTAGTTTGGAAAACAAATCTGTTACTGCCCAAATGACTGTGCACCCTTCACTTTCTGGTAAGTCAACAATAAAATCCATGGATATTTCCTTCCAAGGGGCATCCGGCCTTGCCACACTCTGCAGCAAACCGGGTGGCTTCCCCGGAGGGCTTTTAGCTGAGGCACACACTGGACAGCTAGCCACATATGCCTCTATGTCCTTTTTGAGGCCAGGCCACCAAAATTGTCTTTTAACAAGATGTAGAGTTTTAACAAACCCAAAGTGTCCCGCTGCCTTGGCATCATGAGCATACTGTAATACTGTTAGTCTTAAACTATCTGGGACATACAATTTAGCCCCTATCCAAGCTAGACCATCACGGAGTGTACATTCATTTGAATGGGTTTTAAACCATTCGTCAGTTTTTAGGGCTTCTTGCAGTTTCTGGAGTAGGTCACTCGAAAGGGCTGGATCGGCCCTCGCCTGCGCTCTGGTAGTCATTGGCGCTGCCAGTTGTGTCAAAGGGATGATGGGTTGAACTACTTCTTTCTTGGTACTCTTGTATTGAGGCAATCTGGAGAGTGCATCCGCCATGAAATTCTTTCCACCAGGAATGTAGCATAGAGTGAAATTAAAGCAGTTGAAATGCTGGGCCCAACGAGCTTGCTTTGGTGACAGTTTACGTGGTGTTTTCAACGCCTCCAGATTTTTGTGATCAGTCCAAACTTCAAAAGGGTGCTTTGCTCCTTCCAGAAATTGTCTCCACGTTAACAATGCCCATCGCACCGCAAAAGCCTCTTTTTCCCATATGGCCCATCTCCTCTCGGTTTCTTTTTTTTTTTTATTACAAAAGTTTTACAGTTACATTTTCTCCCCTTTTTTCCCCCCTCAACCCACCCCAAACTTCCCAACCTCCCTAACCCACCCTAACCCTCCCCTCCCCCCGGACTTCCGCACAGTATACTCATATCAGGTAAAAGGAAAAAACCCCCTTTGTATAAAACTTGAACCCCTCCCTCCCCCTTATAAATATTCATCTTCATTACATTAACCTATTTCTATCTTAATATAACATTTTCAAATAAATTTTCATCCTCATTACCTTAAAATATTTCTATCTTAATATAACATTTTCAAATAAAAGCTATTTGATACTTCCTAGTTTGATATTTGTTCTGAACATAATCTATCCACCTCTTCCATTCCCATTCATAAGTCTCTTGTGAACAATCTTTTAGATATGCTGAAATCTTCGCCATCTCTGCAAAACTGGCCATCTTCAAAGTCCATTCCTCAATCGTGGGCAGCGCTTCATTTTTCCAGTATTTACCTATCAACAATCTTGCTGCTGTTATCATATACAATATCAGTTTTGTTTCACCCAATGTAAATCCCTTAACTATACCCAGTAAAAGCAATTGTGGAGAAAATTGAATTTTTTTCTTCAGAACATTCTGCATGACCCACCAAATTTTTATCCAAAAAGCCTTAACTTTCTTACAGGTCCACCAAACATGATAATATGTAGCATCTAGACAATCACATCTCCTCTCCTCTCGGTTTCTGATAATTTATGAGACGTGTAAGCACAGGGTTGTAATTCCCCTTCTGCGTTCTTTTGCAGAAGTACTGCTCCAACAGCCACGTCGCTTGCGTCAGCCTGTACTACAAAAGGCTCTTCCATGTCTGGATGTTTGAGGACCGGTTCAGCAGCAAACAGTCGTTTCAACTTTTCGAAAGCTGCTTGACAGTCCATAGTCCATTCAAGAGGTCATGAGGGCCTTGGTTTTGCCTCACCTTTAGTTTTTAGAAGATTTGTTATAGGCAAAGCAATTTTTGCAAATGAGGGGATAAACTGTCTATAGAAATTTGCAAATCCCAGGAAACTCTGTAGTTGTTTGCAGATGCGTGGGACGGCCCATTCCAATATGGCCTGAACCTTTCCAGGGTCCATCTCAATCCCCTTCATGCGATATGCGATATCCAAGATAGTCAATTTTGCTTTGATGGAACTTGCATTTAGAAAGTTTGGCATATAGTTCGGCAGCCCTGAGTTTTTTCAGGACCGTTCGCACCAACTTCACATGGTCGTCCATGTTCTCTGAGTAGATAAGAATGTTGTCCAAGTAGACCAGGAACCCCTTAAACAGGTGCTCATGGAGTACTTCGTTAATCAATTGCATGAACACAGCAGGGGCTCCCTGTAGTCCAAACGGGAGCACTCTAAACTGGAAACATCCAAGTGGGCAACTAAATGCTGTCTTCCATTCATCCCCCTTTTTAATTCTCACTTGGTAGTAAGCCTCCTGTAAGTCAAGTTTGGTGAAAATTTTCCCCTTCCCTAGGTGAGATAGCATGTCCTTCATAAGTGGTAGGGGGTAAATGTTTTCCATGCAAATTGCATTCAGATTTCTATAATCAACTACCAAGCGAAAGGAGCCATCCTTCTTTTCTTGGAAAAATACCTGTGCCGCCACCTTTGGTTTGGCAGGTCGGATAAACCCCTGTTCTAGATTTTTATCAATAAAGTTTCGCAATTCCTCTAATTCTCGAGGGGTCATGGGGTAAATTTTCGGCTTAGGGAGCTTCACACCTGGGAGTATTTCAATGGTACAGTCCGTAGTTCTGTGGGGAGGCAGTACATCCGAGGCCTTTTCACTAAAAACTTCATGGAGATCCCAATACTCTTTTGGAATCTTCTCCTCCCCTTCAATGTGGCCTACTGCCACTTCCGCCGTTTCAGGTCCTGTCCTGTCCTCTGGGGGGGGGTTCCCTCTCTAGTCTCAGTTTTCTGATGCGAATATGCAAGACCCCCATCTTCCAATTAACCCGCAGATTCCATCTACAGAGCCAAGGCAGCCCAAGTATGAGGGGTCGTTCCATGCCAGAGGCCACAATAAATCTGAGACTCTCTACGTGATCCCCCAATTGCATTTCAATGAGTTCGATCACAAAACTGGCTGGGCCCCCTCCTGCAATCAATCCGTCCAACTGACAGAATGCAATGGGCCTTTTTAATGTTTTTAGTCTCAGGCCCATCTTTTCCACCACTTTCGGGCTGATTATGCACCTGGTGCACCCAGAGTCTAGTAGAGCTAACATCTGTGCTTGTGTCCCTGTGGATGGCACCCTTATTTCTACGGGGATGAACATGGGGTCCTCTGTGTGACTCACCAGATCATCGGAGTCGGAGTCGGAGTCCGTCCCGCTGTCATCGTCGGTGGTTGGAGTTCCCAGCTCACCCTTGTTTCGGGGAATGAACTCAATGACTTCTCCTTTCAGGGCGGTGCCGTGGGTTTTTGTGGGTGGTTTGTCGGCCTTCTTTGGTCCCAAGACGGTGGTCTTTGATACTGGTTTGGAGAAACATTCAGCAGCCCAATGTCCTTCCTTCCCACATTTGAAACAGGTGAAAGGCTTCGACCTCAGTCTGAATTCTGCCTTCCCCTCTTAGGTGCTCCTTTACGGTGAAAGGAGGATGACGGGTCTCCAGCACGCCCCCCTCGGAGTCGGCTTTGGGCCAGCTCGATCTCCACATCCTCAGCTGCTATATACCAACTCTGCAAGTCTTCGGGGACCCCCCGGCCTCTACAGTCCTTGTATATCTCTTCATTCAGCCCATCTTTGAAACTCTCCAGTAGAGCCGCTTCTGACCACCCTGTCATGTAGGGTGCCAGCTCACGGAATTCTTGGGTATATTCCGCCACTGATCTCCGGCCTTGCTGGATGCCTTTCATTCTAAGTTTCACCTTCCATTCAGCTAGGTGGTCTTCAAACCACCTCCTAAGAGGTGGTTTGGGCCTAAGAGCCCCCATGAACTGGTTGTAGTTTCTCAGCAAGGGGGAGTTATTATTGTGGAGGACCACCATCCAGTCAGCTGCTGCTCCCTCTAATATGTTCGTGACGCATCTCACTTGAGTGGCATCTGATAAGTAGTTCTCCCCACAGTCCTGCATGTGGTTCCACACTTGAGTCAAAAAAAAACCCCAAGGTCTTCGGATTCCCATCATATTTCCCGGTTGGGGGGGATCTTTGGCTTTTTACTTCTGGGGGGGACTGCAAGGCTGGGGGTCCCTGACCTGCTGCATCCCTCACTTAAGCTCCAGAAGCCTGAGATGTTCTTTCCTCAGCTTCCTCATCCTCTCCCCCAGAGGCTGTTTCTTCCGGCTCCCCCCTGGGGCCTTCTCCTCCCTTCTCCACAGGGAACCCATAAGACTCACAGCTTTTCTGGCTGTCTTCAACATCACGGAGGAGTTGCAATGCCTGTGCCAACATCAGGCTTAACTTTTGCTCTTGCAGCCACACCGCCTCTCTCTTATGGGGTCTGGAGCTGGTTACTCCCTGGGGGGTCTCTCCCCAGTCTGGCAGCCTTCCTACTCCTTTCGACCATCTGGCTTCCTCAGATTCTTCTCTCAGCTGGAGTTTTTCCAACCATTCGGCAGCTTCTTTCTCTGCTTGAAGTGAAGGTATCGTAGAACCCGATGCTCCCATCTTTCCTTCTTCAGTTTCCTGGTCCGACATGATCTGGATCTCAGTCCCCTCGGTGGTTATCTGGGATGACTGGAGTGAGTTTCAGCTTAATGTCAGGTGTGCTTCCTTCAAAATCCAGGAAAGAATGAGCCAAACTCCATTATTTATAGAGTAATGTACTTTTACTGAAAAATGAAATGAACGCTACCAAAGAAAAGCTGAAACTAAAGCAATAGGTGCGAAAGTTGCATATAGAAAGCATCCCCTCCCACTGTCCATCATCCATCACCCAATCCAAAGGTCTCCCAGAGGTCAGGTGGAAGCACGTCTGGCATCGTCATCAATCAGGAACGCGATGACAGTTCACCCGATAGCCACTTCTGGGATTGAGTTCCGTTTCTTCAAAAATCCTCCAGCACGCTTCCCCCACCCCCACGCAGTCTATTCTCTCCCACCCGTTTCTTATGGCAGCCAAAGCATTAAGTCGGAGGCTGACAAAGGTAAACATTAAATATGAGCAATACTTGAAATTTATATTCCTGCACAAAGAAATCAACAGAAATATGACCAATTTTGTTTTATCCTTCTGTTGAGGTATTAGTTCTGTAATATTGAAAATGATATACATTGACAGTCTTTTGCAGCAGGTGTTATATAGCTCTATCCTTCCATGGCTGTTTGGTTGTTCTTTCAGACACTCTTCACATTCATAACTCTTGATTTGTCAGTAAATTAAAATAGTTTTAATGCACAGCCAAGAAGCAGTGGCATCCATGGGAAAAGCCAAAACAAACATGACAAGAGATATAGCATCACGAGACAAACCTAGCTCCTTCCTTAAGTGCATCAGAGTTATTATATAAAAGATGCTGAGTTTGAATTGTGACACCATAGATTTATCTTGTCACCTTTTAACATTTGCACAAAATGTCATGCAGAACATTAGGCATTACTACACAAATCACTGAAATGATATCATTTGTATTAAAGTTGAAGTTAAACTTTATATGAGTCACTCATTCAGATTCATTGAAAGAAAGGATAGAATACACACAACAGTGATACAAAGTCCTGTAGATGTGCATAATTAACTTTGCTATCAACAATGCATACACACTATTAATGTAAATTTTACAACAGAAAGAGCTGTCTTATGATGTTTGCCATCCAAAAGAAGCTGTGTATAGAATTTTTCCGTCCAATAAAAGAATAACAGAAATAGGCTCAGAAGTGGGGTTAGTAACTCATTACAGATGTCTTAATAAAATTGCAGCACAGGAAGTCCTCAAATTACAATAGTTCGTTTAGTAACTGTTCGAAGTTACAAGGATACTGAAAAGAGTAACTTATGACTGTTTTTCACACTTACAAGCATTTCAGCATCCCCGTGATCACAGTATCAAAATTTGGCCACTTGGCAACTGGCATGTATTTATGACAGTTGCAGTGTCCCAGAGTCATATGATCTTTTTGTGAATTTTTGACAAGCAAACTCAATGGGGAAGCCAGATTCACTCAACAACTATGTTACTAATTTAGCAACTACAGTGATTCACTTCACAACTGTGGCAAGGAAGATCATAAAATGGAGCAAAATTCACTTAACAACAATTCTCGCTTAACAACAGAAATTTTTACAATTCAATTCTGACCATAAGTCGAGGACTACATGACAACAATTTAGATTCCCAGGAAGACAGAAGGAGGGCTCAGCACCTAATTAGCACCTTCTAATTCTATGATTGTAGGAGACAGATTCCTTATCTTTATTTGAATTATCTCATTTCAATTGTTATGTCTGTTTCTTCTATTATTATATAATCTCAATATATTTCCCTCCTTTTATATATGTATATGTTTTATATATTTATATTACATATATATTTATATATGTATACATTATTGTGTTCATACCTAAATAATTGTTAATTTAATTTTTTAGTACAAGTTGTATTTTGTTGCAATATAATTAATACTTATGTATGTTGTCTGGAAAACTTGAAAGAATTAGCAAAAAAAGCTAAATTTAACATTTTGGGCACATGCACATAAAGATGTTTTCTGATTTCAGATGACTTTCAACATAATATTTTCAAATTTGTTTTTTAAGAACCTGATCATCAATCAAGAAGTAGAATACATTTAATCGCAATACCAATAATTCTAGTTCTAATACTGGTACTTTTCTTCTGCATAAGTAAGTGAAATTTTTGCAGTTAATTTTTCTTTTACTACTCTTTTTCTGGAAATAAACATGGAATTCTGAATTTTATTCTGAGTTCACGGACCCAGGCACACACAGACAGCTAACAAGCAGAGAAAAGCTGCTTAATACTGTGTAAACATAGGACAAAGTACTATACTTACAAGACTGTCTCTATACATTTTGTAAACATATTTATATAGAGTAACCAAATGTAAATTATGTAAAGTATGCCTTAATTCTTAAAACTTAACTAAATGAATTAAATTTCTGCTACTTTGCTTATACTACAAAAATCTTTCACTGTTTCACTTTCTTCCCCACTTAGCTCTGCCACTACCTAGAGTTCAGAACTGCATTTTCTCTCTGCTGGATCTTTTCTGCAGATTCTTCTTTGGCTTCAGCTGCCTCAGGCTCCCTCCTGGTTCTTCTCTTTGACTATGGTGTGTCTGGTTCCTGCTTCCTTTGCAACATGTCCCATCCGATCATCTCTCCTCATAGCAATATCTTCTGTCAAGCTTAAAAGAAATCACCCTTCCTTCTGTCTACCTGTTGTAATTGTTGCTTTTAGTTCTTTCTTTGGAAACCTACTGTATGAACAGCTTGAAAGTAATTCTAAGACGTTTAAATTCACCCTCCCCTTCTCGGCAAGTACCTACGAGTTTAAACTGGGCAGGTGACAGACCACTGCAGAGAAAAAATCTTGACAGTCTCACATAGCATTTTTTCTGATTCAAGGCAGTTCATCTTTCCATGTACATCATGCTCCAATGAAAAAGAACCTGAAATGTTTAAGAATGGTATACTAACCATAAGAATTGGAAACAAGCTTCTGAGTTCCCATATTTTTTGGAAATATTTCTATTTAATTATTTTTTTTATTTTGTTGAGTACATATTAGATAATATATATAAGTATAAGCATGAATTGAATATATAAAATGAGTACAATTAAAGGGAACATTAGGACAGGCTGGTGCCCCTTACAGACCTCTTAGGAATGGGGTGAGGTCAACAGTAGACAGTTTTAGGTTAACGTTTTGGGGGTTTTGGGATAAGACCACAGAGTCTGGTAGTGCATTCCAGGCATTAACTAACTAATCAATTAATTATTAATTAATTAATTAAGGGTTAATTAATTAACCCTTCCAATGTTTACAATAAGAATTTTACCTCCCCTTTATATATATATATATGTATGTATGTATGTATGTATGTATGTATGTATATGTATATGTATATGTATATGTATATGTATATGTATATGTATATGTATATGTATATGTATATTTAAAAATCATAAGCACAAAAATCCAACGGATTTCTAAATTGGGGAAACATTCTGTGGTTCCCCTGTTGTGGTCAGACCACTCCTTGGTAACCATGAGTTTTTCTGGTGGAATCCTCCACCACAGAGGGGAGTTAATGTCCTATTCTGTTGCTGGAGGCTTGTGGGGTTTTGGATGGGGAACAACAGACTTCAGTTCAACCTTGGCAAGACCAAGTGCTTCAATGGTGGGTTGCCCCCGGTTCGCACCGGTTCTATAGAACCGGTAGTAAAACTGGAGCGAGGCTCCACCCACCGACCCCAATGTAATCAAAATGTTCCTGCGTATGTGCAGAAGAGCACACGTGTGGCCCATTGCAAACCGGTAGTAAAGGTAAGTAGAATCCACCCCTGGAGTGCTTGTGTTTGGGGGTTATCAGGTTCCGAGAACTTGCCTTCTTTGATATGGTCTGCTGCAAACAGACCCAGTACACAACTGGGGAGATCCTTCTGTTCAATGAGCAGGTGGTAGTTGTAGCTAAGAGGCAGGGGTGGGTTCTATTTACCTCCACTACCGGTTCGCAATGGAAGCGCGTGCACGCATGCGCAGATCATTCACGATGACATCTGGGCGTGTGGGCGGAGCCTCCCGCAGCTATTACTACCAGTTTGCAAGAACCGGACCAAACCAGGAGCAACCCACCATTACTAAGAGGCCTTTTACACAACTTCAGATTGTGTGTCAGAATAACAGAGTTGGAAGGGACCTTGTAGGTCTTTTAATCCAACCGCCCGCACAAGTAATAGACACTATACCATTTCAGACAAATGTCTGTCCAGTCTCTTCTTAAAAACTTCCAGTGATGGAGCATCTTCTGGAAGCAAGCCATTCCACTATTTGATTGTTCTCACCTTCAGGAAATCTCTCCTTGGTTCTAGGTTGCTTCTCTCCTTTATTAGTTCCAACCATTGCTTCTTGTCTTGTCTTCTAATGCTTTGGTTGACCCGCTCTTCTCTATGGCAGCCCCTCAAATATCAGAACATTGCTATCATGTTACCCTGGTCCTTCTTTTCACTAGATTAGACAAACCCAATTCCTGCAACCGTTCTTCATATGTTTTAGCCTCTGGCCCTCTAATTATCTTTATTGTTGTTCTCTGCAGTCTTTCCAGGCTTTCAATATCTTTTTCATTTTGTGGGGACCAAAACTGGATGCAGTATTCTAAGTATGGTCTTAACAAGGCATTATAAACTGGTATTACTATTTCACATGATCTTGATTCTACCCATTTGTTAATGCAGTTTAGGATTGCATTGGCTTTTTTGGTGGCTGCAGCACACTGCTGGCTCAGTGATTGTCTATGGCTCAGTGGTTAATGACACTGAGCTTATCAGTTACTAAGCTGATAGCCTGGGTTCAAGCCACAAGCACCATGCAAGGAGTTCCCATTCCTGCTCCAGCTCCTGCCCACCTAGCAGTTAAAAAGCATTCAAATGCAAGTAGATTAATAGGTGCCAGTTCAGCGGGAAGATTCCATGTTCCTTTGGTGTATAGCCATGCTGGACATATGAGCATGGAAATATCTTTGGACAATTCTGGTTCTCTCTGCCAAGAAATGGAGATGAGCACTATGCCCTAGAGTTGGACATGACTTTTACCACTAGGACTCCAAGATCTCTCTCACAGTTGCCAGGTTCCACCAATTCTATACCTTGGTTTGTAGTTTCCTGGATCCATTTTTTCAATTTTTTGAAGATGGGAACTACATCAGTTCTTTTCCAGTCCTCTAGTGCTTTATCTTTGAAAGATATGGTTTAATGGTTCCAAGACAATGTCTGCCAGCTCCTTCAGAACTTTGGGATATAATATAATCCATCAGGTCCTGATGCTTTGAACTCATCTAGGGTGGACATGTGCTCTCTTACAATTCTCTTCCCTATTTTAAGTTGTATTCCTAATCTATCTTTTACGGTTCTGTTTTTGGTAGGTTGGGCTATTTGTGTGTGTGTGTAAAGACAGATGCAAAGAATGAACTAAGCAGCTCAACTTTCTCCTTGCTGCCCACCACTTCTTTGCCATCTTCTCCCATTGGTGGACTGATTGTTTCCTTGACTTTATGGGTGTCATAAATGAGTGTCAGTTGCACCCATTCCTAGATCAAAAGTTTCTAAGGCACTCATGCCCTGTTCACCTCCAGAATAGATTATTGAAATGCATGCTATATGGGGCTGGCCTTTAAGGGCATCCAGAAGCTATAGCCAGTGCAAAATATAGTGGTGTGGACAGTTGTGTGCAGTCCTTGATCAGTACACATTACATCTCTGCTTTGTGAGCTGCGCTGACTGCCAGTTTGCTTTTGAGTCCAATTTAAGTTGTTGGCAATACCCTATAAAGCCATACATGGGCTGGGGGTTACATCTGTCCATCAGGTTTTGCAGGAAAGGCATGTTATGGCTCCCATCCACCAAGGAATGTCATCTGACAGAACACAGGAGAGCCTTTTCTGCAGCAGCACCTGCTTTTGGGGACATCATTCCCCAAAACATTAGGCTGGCCCCAACCCTGTGTTTATGACTTGGGATGAGTATGAGACATTACAATTGAAACATACTGATTTTTGAAACATGTGAACATCAACTTTAAAAGAAAATTAAAGAGCAAACATTTACTGTATTTTATCATCAGAATTCTCTTTAATAAATACTATTTAATGGTTTATTTTAATTTGTTTTTTATTAGAGAAGTATTTGAAAAAAAGGAAAGAAAGTAAGATCCTTAATGAGTCAGAATCTGGAGCAAAGAATGCAAGAAGAAATTGTAAGGGAGGTAATAAGATTGTATCTGTTGTTACATTTGCATAATAACCTCCTCTTGCATAAATATGCCTTTGAGTTTCTTTTGAAATGTTTGCTTTTTTACTTTCATTTGTTAGTGTATTGGAGGGTTCTAAGCATCTTCTAGAACGATTGAATCTTTATGAATCAAATTGCATGCCACTATCCTCTGAATAACCTCTCCTAAAAATGAAAGATTGGAGGGAGACCAGGGTCCAAAATTTTTTGGGTCAAGTACAAGTAGTTTTTGACTTTCAACCATAATTGTGCTCAAAATTATGGTGATAAGTCATTGTGGTCATTAAGTGGGTCACCAATATAACCATGCCCAATTTTAAGACCTTTTTGGTGGCAGTCATTAAGCAAATCCATTTTATCCTATGAGCATTTTTTGCTGGAAATGGGAAGTTACACTGGAAACCAGTACAAAATGGCAAAAATCACAGTCACGTGACTGCAGGATGCTGCAAATGGCCATAAAGTTGTCAAGTGCCCAAAATGTGACCATATGACTACAGGGGAAGTGTGACCATCAGAACATTGTAATTGGGTCATTTTGGGGGATCTGTTGTAACTTTGACTAGTCACTAAGGAACTAGTCATTAAGTGAGAACTACCCATATCTTTTTTTTTTTTTTTTTGGAGAAGGGGGACTTATCTTCTTCAAGGATGATGTACCACTGTGTTTCCCAAGAATCTATTAACCATTTTTCCCAGGCAATCTTGTCGTTTCCACAAGTTCCAGTTCATAGATGTCAAAGAGACCCTTTTTGGCTTCAGAATCACTACATTCAGACTGATAACCCCACAAAACATTGTCTCTGCATCAGTATTGGCTCAGCCAATGGCCAGCTCCTAGTGAATGTAAAGGATTTTATCCTGTAGATGATTTGCAATTTTATCAGAATAACCAATTCTGGTCCAACTTTTCTTTAAAAAGTCCAGGTCATCATCACCTTCAAGAACTCCTCAGTATACTGAGACAGTTCCCCACCCCCAATTGCTGCATATGTAGTCCTTATTTAGTGACTATCAGGTGATGAAAAAGTAACTTTGTGACCAATTCTTGCATTTACAACTTTTGCAGACCACTAAAGTAAGGTCATATGCATAGTTGTGATTTCACTTATGACTGCTTTACTTAACCAAAATGCTGGTCCCAATTGTGGTTGCTAAGCAAGGACTACCTGTATAGGGAAAGACTATTTAATTAGGAGATCAACACAACTGCCCAGATTCAAATCCTTGGGAAAATCTCAAGCATCCTCTAGAAACTGAGCAATTCCATAAGATATCTGAGGCAGATTAACTCAGTCGATCCCTGTATAGGTTACAGATAATTATCTAACAAAGATTGACATCAGTAATCCTCACTTTTGGATCTCATCTGCTTAAAGACTGAAACCAGATGTAACATGTGGCTTCACATCATGCCTCTACCTCAGCATACAGTTGCAAGAAAAAGTATGTGAACCCCTTGGGATTACGTGGAGTTTTGCATGAATTGGTCATAAAATGTGCTCTGAACTTCATCTAAGTCACAACAATAAAAAAACATAGTCTGCTTAAAATAATACTACACAAACATTAGATGTTGCCATGAACATAATATGTAAACATTCACAGTGCAGGGAGGAAAAAGTATGTGAACCTTTGGACTTAATAACTGGTTGACCCTCCTTTGGCAGCAATAACCTCAACCAAACGTTTCCCGTAGTTGCAGATCAGACCTGCACAACGATCTGGAGTAATTTTGGATCACTCCTCTTCACAAAACTGTTTCAGTGTAGCAATATTCTTGGGATGTCTGGTGTGAATCGCTCTCTTAAGGTCATGCCACAGCATTTCAATCGGATTGAGGTCAGGACTCTGACTGGGCCACTCCAGAAGGTGTATTCTGTGCTGTTGAAGCCATTTTTTTGTTGAATTACTTGTATGCTTTGGGTCATTGTCCTGTTGCATCACCCATCCTCTGCGGAGCTTCAGTTGGCGGACAGATGGTTGTACCTTTTCCTGCAAAATGTCTTGATAAACTCTGGAATTCATTTTCCCATCAATGACAACAATCCGTCCAGGCCCTGAGGCAGCAAAGTAGCCCCAAACCATGATGCTCCCTCTGCCATGTTTTACAGTGGGGATGAGGTTTTGATGTTGGTGTGCTGTGCCTTTTTTTCTCCACGCATAGTGTTGTGTGTTCTTCCCAAACAACTCAATTTTGGTTTCATCTGTCCACAGTATATTTTGCCAGTAGTACTGTGGAACATCCAGGTGCTCTTTTGCAAACTTCAAACGTGCTGCAATATTTTTTTGGGACAGCAATGGCTTCCTCTGTGGTGTCCTCCCATGTACTCCATTCTTGTTTAATGTTTTCCTTATTGTAGAATATTAGCAGGTGCTCTTTTGCAAACTTCAAACGTGCTGCAATATTTTTTTGGGACAGCAATGGCTTCCTCTGTGGTGTCCTCCCATGTACTCCATTCTTGTTTAATGTTTTCCTTATTGTAAAATATTAGCATGTGCCAGGGATTTCTGTAGGTCTTTAGCTGACACTCTAGGATTCTTCTTTACCTCATGAAGCATTCTGTGCTGTGCTCTTGCAGTCATTTTTACAGGACGACCACGCCTAGGGAGAGTAGCAACAGTGCTAAACTTTCTCCATTTGTAGACAGTCTGTCTTACCGTGGACACATGAACATCAAGGCTTTTGGAGATTCTTTTGTAACCCTTTCCAGCTTCATGCAAGTCAACAATTCTTGATCGTAGGTCTTCTGAGAGCGAGGCATGGTCTTCTTTTCTGCGAGACATGGTTCACATCAGACAGTGCTTCTTGAAACCAGTAAACCCAAAACAGGTGTGTGTTTTTAAAGGGCAGGACAGCTGTCAGCAACACATCCAATATCATCACATTGATTGGAGTCAAGGTTGGCTCACTCCTGGTTCCAATTAGCTCTTGAAGAAGTCATTAGGCTAGGGGCTCACATACTTTTTCCTCCCTGCACTGTGAATGTTTACATATTATGTTCAATTAAACCATGGCAACATCTAATGTTTGTGTAGTATTATTTTAAGCAGACTGTGTTTTTCTATTGTTGTGACTTAGATGAAGTTCAGAGCACATTTTATGACCAATTCATGCAAAACTCCACGTAATCCCAAGGGGTTCACATACCATATTTTCCGGCGTATAAGACGACTGGGCGTATAAGACGATCCCCGACTTTTCCTGTTAAAATATAGGGTTTGGGCTATACTCGCCGTATAAGAATACCCCTCTTCCAACGCACACCAAATAAAAATTAAAAAACATCAACTGGCTCACCCACAATGTAAAAGCAGTTGTGCTAGACCCAAAATGGCCCCTGCAACAAGCAGGAACCCCACACAGCCATAAAAAGCCCCAAAAAACAACTTTCACACTTTACACACACACAACACAACACAACTGGCTCACCCTCAATGTAAAAGCAGCTGTGCTAGACCCAAAATGGCCCCTGCAACAAGCAGGAACCTCACACAGCCATAAAAAGCCCCAAAAAACAACTTTCACACTTTACACACACACAACACAACACAACTGGCTCACCCTCAATGTAAAAGCAGCTGTGCTAGACCCAAAATGGCCCCTGCAACAAGCAGGAACCTCACACAGCCATAAAAAGCCCAAAAAAACAACTTTCACACTTTACACACACAAAATTCCACATACAGCTTTGTGAGATTTTGTGTGTTTGTGTAGTTAGAGTGAAACACTACAGAAACACACTAAATCTCAGAAAGCTGCACAAATATTATTTTATTTTATTTTATTTTTATTTTTATATGAAAACTAAATTTAAAACTTCCTAAACTTTAAATGGCTAGGTCTAAAAAAGAACAACTAAAAAAAAAACCCAATTAACTATTTTTTTTAAAGCTCCCAAAGGGGAAAAAATCTTACCCAATAGAACAGGGGTCTCCAACCTTGGCAACTTTAAGACTTGTAGACTTCAACTCCCAGAATTCCTCAGCCAGCTTTGCTTTGCTGGCTGAGGAATTCTGGGAGTTGAAGTCCACAACTCCCTGCCTGCTTGATTGCAGGCAGGGAGTGGCTTGCTGATGGAATGGATTCAGGCAAGTGAAGCAAGGCAAGCGTTGCGACTAGCAGCTAAGGTAAGCAAGCTGGAGGGGAAAAACTTTTTTTCTTTTACATGGCTCTGGCGATCCAACTCAGGCAACTGATTAGCAGGCAACTCAGCTGGGATCGCCAGAGCTTGGATCGCCAGAGCCATGTAAAAGGTTTTTCCTTTTAAATGGCTCTGGCGATCCCAGCTGAGTTGCCTGATTAGCAGGCAAAGCTGGGATCATCAGAGCTTGGATCGCCAGAGCCATTTAAGGCTCGTCAGAGCCTTTCGGGCTGGTCTGCCTGGTTACAGGAGAACGACACCCGGCATATAAGATGACCACCGACTTTTGAGAAGATTTTCATGTGTTAAAAAGTTGTCTTATACGCCGGAAAATATGGTACTTTTTCTTGCAACTGTAAGTTCAAGTCTCCTAGCACATGAAATCTATAATCAGTCCAGTAGGGAGTGGTGAAATCCAGCAACTCAAGCAGAGATATACTATCAGCTCTACTAGGTAAACCAGTCCAGAAAATCAACTCTACATGAAAACTAGAACTACTTTTATTGATATTGGCTATAATAAAAGAATCTTAAGATCTCTTTCTGCTCTGCCTCCCAATCTTTTTTCATGCCAGTGATCAATGAGGTATGTGTCTGAGTTTGCTTCTGGGAACTTAAATATGATTTCAGCCCTCTTTGACTAGGTAATAGTTCTTGCATTTTTCTGCCAAAGTTTTTCTTATTTTCTACATATAGTTCAGCACCAGAAGTATCATCAATTCAACATGATGCTTAAGCCCAACCTCACAAATAAGAGTTTATATCTGGTTTTCTGCAGGTACAATGTGTGGCTCTGTTAACCCGAAGAGCCTTTTTTTACACTTCAATTTTCCAAGTATGCAGTAAATAATGTAAAGGATTGTTGTTTCTAATTTGCCTTTTCTATTTTGTGTTTATATATTCCTGAACAATGACATTGGTTCTGTTTCATAAACTGCTACATAAAGATAAATGTATTTTTATTTATTAAATTTGTCACCCATCTCATTCGAAGCGACTGCAGGCGGTTTACATTAAAATCATTAAAGATAAATATATCTAAAACAATAAAAATGGAAATTACACTGTAAAATAAAATTATAGTTAAAAGATGGGGAAGGAAGGAGCAGGATACACAAGGGTGGGGCGGGGGAGATGGACTTGCCCCTTAATTCATCAACCACCTTCAGTGTGATGCTCCCCATTTCTATCTCCAAGATGTCTGGCAGAGCCAGGTCTTCAGGCCTTTATGGAAAGTCAGAAGGGTGGGGGAAGATCTCACCTCAGGGAATAAGACGATCCAAAGGGCAGGTGATTAATAAGTATGATTAGAGTTTCAAATGGTTGCCTTTTTGCTTTTGCTTTTCCTATTTGACAGAGAGTTCTGAGTTGCCAGAAGAAGAAAGAAAAGCACTTAAATTTGAATTGAAGAGTGTGGGGAAAAAAAAAAAAGTGAAGGTGAGGAATGTTGCATCACTGTCCAATAAAGCACAACAGAAAAGAGAATGAATACAGAATGACAGAGTTGGAAGGGATGTTGGAGGTCATCTTGTTTACTTTTATTCCTGTCACTGGTACAGTTGATGATGTCTTTCTTCTGCACGCTTGCTTACAGGAGGAGGATATAAAATGGATTGCTTAGCTCCAATAGAGTTGGCCTGACCTGGGTTGGGCTGCATGGACATTGTTGTTGATTTTATTTTTCCTATGAGCGTCATATTGCCTTTGGGCGACTTCTGGGGTTCTTGTTTTTTTATAGTTGTTCCTTATTGTATTCAGTTTGGTTGCAGTCTTTCAGTTTCTCATTTTGTTGTTTGAGTCTCAGGGTGGCTAGACTTCACAACAGTGGTTTTTTCCCCATGATTATGTTTTTCTTCTTATAAATATGTTTACAAATGCTCCAAGTAGTTCCAATGCAGGTACTTCCTTCTTTTAAAATTTGGTTTAATGCAGGGTTTTATTTTTTAAAACATTTTTTTCAATACTGCATCCTTTGGTTTTAATTTCAATGTTAATGTTTGGCAACCTATAATGTTGAAGTGAACTTGAAATGTAACACATCAAATACAAATCTAATTGCCCTCAAGATATAGTTTGTAATCCATAGAGGAAAGAAGCAAAAGGAATAAAAGGAGAAAAAAAAAACCTCTCAGCACTTAGTAATTGTGAAAGGATATAGAAAAGTTGTGAATTCTCAATTGCTCACTTTGGGTCCCTTCTTTCTTTTAAAATTTTAAAAGCTTTAAAGATTTACATTTTTTAAAAAATTAAAAGTTCCATTACAAAAGTTCAGGTTTTTTAAAAATTGTTTTATGAATTTTTTTTGGGGGGGGGGGTAATAAATTGGTCTAATATATCCACGTTTATAGTATCTATCAGGTAGCATAGTACTTATTCATATTTATCTATTTATATTTAAGCTACTCATATATATTGCTTTTATTAGATAGTACAGTATTGATATCTATAAGTAGGCACAGATCTTTCTAAATCTATTATTCTTAATCATTCTTCAGGTGTTTATCTTGCTAATCAATTAATTATTTATTAATTCTAATCGTAGGTAATTATTTATACAAGTTTGATAATATTAATTGAACTGTGTTTTTTTTAATAAACCACTAATAAGTGCTATATCTAATTAATTATTCAATCAATCTAAGATAGGCTTTAATAAGTTTTTAAAACATTAGACAAGAGTCAAGAGACAATTGTTTTATGGTGTTATTAGTCAAGTGAAGAAGTCATTGGGGTCAGTTAAAGAAGGTCAAGGATAGGAACCTAAGGAAGAGACTTTAAATAAACAGACCTCTCATACCTAAAAAGCAAGTAACTTAATTAGGATTCCAAGAAGTAACTAATAGTGGAAAACAGTGGCAAGTGCCACTGAATGATTATTTGGAGAAATACTGAAAAAATAATAAGAGAACAAAAGTCAATTTTGAAAGAAATGGCAAGTATGACTTCAACAATCCTGAAAACTGGTAAAAAAGTACCATCCAATCCTACCTTAGCAATGCCGTCCCCAGCTACACAGAAGTCACTAGAAGGTTTGCAGAAAATAGATAAACCTCCAACAACCCCAACATTACAAACTGTACAGTCCTCTCTGTCACTAATTCAAGAAACTATGTTAGCGATGCAAGAGAAACTGCTAAATAACCACTCTGAATTAAAGTTGGATATTCATGTGTTAGACTCCAAGATGAATGAGATCCAAGCTTCAATTGCTAATAACGAGAGAAGAATCCAAAAAGCAGAAGTAAGGATTGAGCAAAATGAAAAGAAACTGGATATGGTAGATCAAACCCTTTTGATGCAGAATAAGGAAATCGAAGATTCATTGATATGACTCAAAATGGACAAGGCCTCATTTTACCTCCATTTTCAAAATATTTTTGAAGATAAAGAAGAAGACCTGGGTGACAAGATGGCTGAGTTGATAGCGGATGCGCTTCAGCAAGACAAACAGGAAATCATTAGAGAGCTTGATGAGGTCTACAGAGTGCAAACAAATTACACGAGAAGGAACAGGCTCCCTAGGGAGGTCCATGTAAGGTTTGCGAGGAAAAAAGTGAGGGACATCTTATACAATATAGTGCGAGAGGAACAAATCACATTCAGAGGGAAAGAGGTGAATATCTTAAAACAAGTACCAAGAAGAGTGAGGGAAGGGAGGAAGAATTATAGATTTCTGACGAGTCAATTGAATAGAAGAAACATATTATTTAGATGGCTCCTGCCAGAGGGGATGTTAATCTCATGGCAGGGAAGGAAAATTAAAATTGACAGCTTAAGTGCAGCACAGGATTTCCTAGACCAGCTAAGGGGAGGGGAAGAGGAGCAAAACAGCAAGGAGGAAATCGAAATGGCAAACACAGAAGAAGAAACTTCCCAAGAACAAAGCACAAAGGAAGATATAGAAGAGGAGAAGAAAAGAGAAGAAGAAGAAGAAAAAGGGACAAAGAAAAAAACTAGACTGGTAAGAGCAGTAACTTTAAAAACAAATAAGAACTAGGATTTAGACACAAACATTAGGAATGAATGGTATTAAAATCCTATCTCTAAATGTCAACGGCTTAAATGATCATAAAAAGAGGAAGATAATTCTGTCAAAATTGGTAAAACAAAATCCGGATATAATATGCATACAGGAGGTCCACATAAAAAAAGAAGAGGCCAATTCTCTAGAATATACTAAATATGGCAAAGTATTTGTGTCCTTAACAGAGAAAAGAAAAAGGGGGGTAGCTATGTATGTCAGAAAAGGAATAGAGGCAGAATTAAAATATAAAGATGCTAAAGGGAGAATCCTAATGATAGAGGTAACGAGTGGTAACTCTAAAATGATGTTGGTGTGGATATATGCTCCGAATAAAAAGCAGGGACAATTCTACCGAAAACTATATGAACAGCTAGGAAAATGGGCACATAGTGAAATATGTATGTTAGGCGACTTCTATGGTATTGTACAACCAGACAGAGATTATAAAAGTAGAAAAATAAAAAATAAAATAAAAGGACACCCTTGCCAAAAAATTTCTTTGATTTGGTGGATGAATTAAACCTAATTGATATGTGGCGAACATTGCATCCTTCTGATAGACAATATACCTTTTATTCGAACCCACAGAATTCCTGGTCTAGAATAGATATGGTATGGGCCACCAGGAAATTAGGACTGGAAATTAAGAAGGTTGATATGAGCACAAACACTTGGGCAGATCACAAGCTCCTCGAAATAAATTGGCATTATATGAATAAGAGAAAACAACAGAGATGGAGATTAAAGATGGATCTATTGAATGAAAAAGAGTTTATATTTAAATTGAATGAAGAAGTAAAGCGCTTTTTTATAGAAAATGGAAATCAAGGTACGGTGAGAGAAATTGTTTGGGATACTATGAAGGCTTATGTGAGAGGAGTTGCTATATCGTATATGGCATTTAAAAAAAAAAAGAAGGCTAGGGAGGCCCACAACGAAAGGTTAGAAAAAGCGGAAAATAAACTACAGCAAAACCCGGGAGACGAGGTGGCTAAACAAAAGTGGATGATGGCGAGGCATAGGCTGAATATTTTGGACCAGGAGGAGATAGTGGAAAAAATAAAAAGAACAAAGCATTACTACTTTGAGAACGCTAATAAGTCCAGAAGGTGGCTTGCATATAAATTAAAAAAAGAAAATGAAAAAAGTCAAATTCTTGTTTTAGAAGATCCTAAAGGTAACCTCCTGATGAAGGAAGAGGATAAATTAGAAAGGACAAGAGAATTTTACGAAGCCCTATATAAAGATGAAGAGATTGAGCCAGATAAGGTGGAACAATATTTGATGGAAGCTAGGCTACCTCACATAACAGATGAAGAGAGGGAAATGTTGAATAACAAAATTACAATAGAGGAACTCAAAATTGCTCTTACCAAAATTAAAAAGAATAAAACCCCAGGTCCAGACGGACTTCCAGGGGAAATTTATATAAAATTTGACGAAGCATTGCAATTAGAACTATTAGGAATCTTTAATGAGGTCTTGGTTGGTACAAGAATCCCGGACACATGGAGAGAAACGTATCTTACACTCATATTGAAAGAAGGTGCCGATCTGAAACAAATTGCAAATTATAGACCCATCTCCTTACTAAATTCAGATTATAAACTGTTTATGAGTATAATAGCGGAGAGGGTGAAAAAACTTCTAAATTTTTGGATCCACAAAGACCAGAACGGATTCCTTCCAGGGAGACAAATTAGGGACAATCTGAGAACAGTAATAAACGTTATTGAGTATTATGAGCAACATCCCGAAAAGCAGTTGGCGCTAGTGTTTGTGGACGCCCAAAAGGCATTCGATAACCTGAATTGCAGTTTTATGGCTAATCAAATTAATTTAATGGGATTTGGGGCCAATTTTAGGAAAATGATTGAGAATATTTATCACGAACAGAGGGCGAGTATACTCATAAATGGGGACAAGACCCGAATATTCCAGATTCGAAAGGGAGTAAGGCAGGGATGCCCCCTATCCCCTTTACTTTTTATCTTGGTGTTAGAGGTGCTACTTAGGAAGATTAGATCTAATAAAGAAATCAAAGGATTAAAGATTAGGAAAGAAATTTTCAAAACGCAAGCCTTTGCAGATGATGTGGCTCTAATAATAGAAGACCCATTAGAAACTGGCCCAAAATTAGTACAGGAAATACAGAAGTATGGAGAAGTTGCCGGCTTTAAACTTAATAAAACAAAAACCAAAATAATAGTGAAAAATGTAACAGAAGCATACAAGAAAGAGTTGGAAGAATTGTTAGGTCTCCAGGTAGTAAAGAAAACAAAATACTTAGGAATATGGATAACTTCGAGGTATTCATCATTAAAAGAAGATAATTATACCCCACTATTACAGAAAATACACCAGGATCTAGATAGATGGAAAAAGCTAAAATTGTCTTTTACGGGCAAAATAGCAGCAATCAAGATGAATATCCTCCCAAAAATTTTATTTTTATACCAAAATATACCGGTGACTTTAGACAAAAAAATCTTTTTAGATTTGAACAAAAGTATTAGAAATTTTCTATGGGAGGGAAAGAATGCGAGGATCTCATATTCGATACTGCAAGGGAAAAGAAATATGGGCGGCTTTGGACTCCCTGATTGGGAAGCATACCAAAAGGCAGCTAAATTAGTTTGGATTAAGGAGTGGGTCGCATTGCAAAATAGGAGAATCCTGACTTTAGAAGGTCACGATTTACAAGAAGGATGGCATGCTCATCTGTGGGACCCAAGAAATAAGAAAAAATCCTATTTCCACAAACATAAAGTAAGGGAGACTCTTATACAAATGTGGGAGGAAATTAGGCAGCGGTTCTACATTAAAGTACCAAATTGGCTTTCTATTATGGAGGCCCTGACCTCTCCGAATAGAAGAGATATTTTTAAATTTGGCACATACAAGGATATTTTAGATGAAAACGGGAATCTTAAATCCCTGGTCACACTGAGAGACCAAGGCTTTAACCTAGATTGGTGGAACTATTTACAGATAAATTCAAGGTACCAGAAGGATAGGGATCAATATGGCATAGAAGCAAAGTATAGAAATTTAGAAAAAATTATGCTGGGGGTGGAAAAGAAAATGTTGACAAAAATATATAATCTTCTGTTAGACGAGGACAGGGCAGAGGATATAGCCAGAAACCAGTTAAACATTTGGGAAAAAAACATTGGATATAGATTAAATTTTAATGATTGGGAAGAGGCCTGGAACAGGAATTATAAAATGACTAAAGCAGCAACATATAGGGAAAATCATTATAAAATGCTCCACAGGTGGCACCTAGCGCCAGCCAGATTAGCGAAAATGTTTCCTAACGCTTCAGCAATTTGTTGGAAGTGTGGTAAGGATGTCGGCACCTTCTATCATATGTAATGGACCTGCCAAAAGGCAAAAAGATATTGGTCTAGGATTCAAAATTGGCTACGGGAAATAATTGAAGAGGAATTAGATTTATCCCCTGAAATATTTCTTTTGAGAATAATCAGGGATGGGTTTACCAAAGATAATCCAATTTATAATTCATATTACAACAGCAGCCAGACTAGTTTATGCGAAATTTTGGAAAGATAAAACTATACCACCAGAGGAAATATTAATAAACAAAATTTTAGAGTGCGCAGAAATGTCAAAATTAACGAATGAGCTAAATAACGATGAGAAATCAAGACACAAGATAGTATGGGAAAAGTGGTACGAATGGTTAAACAACAGGATAAAATCATGATTTCAGGGTATGTCTATTTCTTGCAATCTAAGTTTGAAGTATACCTGATGTATATTTTGTAAATATGTACAAACACTGCACCTCTGATTTTAGTAGAGATTTGATGCTTTTTGTAATTATAAAATTAATAAAGTATATATATAAACCCGAAATATTAACTACACACACACACACACACACACACACACACACACACATATATAAATAAATAAATTGGTCTAAGTTTAGTCACTGGATCCCTTTTTTCTTTTAATTTTTTAAAAAATTATTAAAATCTGGTGATTTAAAAAATAAAAAAAATGTAATTTTATTTAGTTTAATTGAATTCAATTTTGAAAACAGTAGAAACATCATCTTGTGGGAATAATTTCTTTCAACCCATTCCCTGTAGCTCTGAGGTAAGTATATTAGTATAGCCAATGTATTTTGCCTTCATGATTTAAGTTTAATTACCATACATCAGAACCAGATTAAACAATTCCTACTTGCTATTCTTTGTTTCAGAAACTTCTATGCTTGAATCTTGACAGGAGTCAGATGTGACTTTTTCAAGGATGAAAAAGTAAAAGTACCTCTGCAGACTCTCTTCAGTCCAATTCATGCATTATCTCCTTTTATCAATTTTGCTGAATTGTAATTGGTTTTATTTTGCTTTTCAACTATTATTTTTTATGTATCAAATTCTAATTTACTGTGGAATTTTAAATAGTTGTGGACTGCTTTATTTATTTCATGAGCTCTTTTGTGTACTTCTATGGAAACAACCTATGGAAGCAATCAAGAGACAGTAAAAAATGGACAAAAGAAAGAATAAACTCAGAATTGGTGGCTCCTTCAAAACCATTGAATCAGCCTAAAACTGCTGAATATTTAGCAACAAAGAGCAAAACAAAATAAAACAAACAGTGAGTACAGTAGGTAATAAAATAAAACCAAGAAGATGATGTTTTTATTGGCTGTGTTGTTCTGGAATGGGACTTAAAAACTGAGACCGACCACCAGCAACTGCTTGATTTTTCTTCCTCTCTGGGAAGAATTATTACCAATTGAATGATTTAACAGCAGAGCCTCAGTCTGAGGCCGACACACCCCTTGCCACCCTCTTCATCTTTTTCTAAAGCAGATCAACTTGAATATTTAAGAAATGAATAAGTCTCATAACAAGACAATGCCTTCTAAATGCACAGACAGTCATTTCTATTTTTGAGCTATTGTCAACAATAAATAAATAATAACGTGGATACTTTGGGGGGGAAATTTATTTTATTTTTTATTTTATTTCAAATTTATATACCACACCTTCTCCCAAGGGACTCAGGGCGGGGTACAGCCAGATAAAAACATAGAATACAAACATTAAGAACAATTAAAAAAATCTTTGAAAGAGCTAATCAAAATCATTCAAACAAATCAAAATTGAACATGGGAAGGATCCAGGAGACAGAAGTCTTCTGATGTTAAGAATAGCACATGACAATACCCTGACTGTTTCTTGGTTTTCATAAAACTTTACAAAAGCCATAATTCTTACCATAATTTTTTTCTGCCTATTTTTAATAGTCCTGAACAGTTTCTCACTCTTTTGCACCAATTTGTATATGAGATTTTGAAGACTAAATTCTTTTAAATACACTTTTTTCATATTTAATGCCTCCTTCAAATATGTTTGCACTAATATTCATAAAGGTGTGACTTTTTCAAGAATTATAAAGTGTGCCAGAAATGAAATATTTGTATTATTTTTTTACTGAAGCTCATGGTTTTTCAGATATATATTTATATATTTATATACATAAAATTTTATAAACACTGCACTGGTTAGCACTGATAGCTTTGGAATTTAAAATGTTTGTAAAGCTGGTTCCTAGTTCTCATAATTATGGGAAAAATCTCAAATCTAGATTTCTGCTGCTGAGGTGCCATGATGAATTGGGCAGCAGTTACCCTTTTCCTCTACTGTGTTGCTATAGTGTTAGGGAACAAGATGCCCATGCTCATGGATGCCAATTGCCAATTTGACATGGCAGTGTGCTGATTTACTTTACTATCTTTATCCTCCACCAGTTTAAATGATCACTCAACGTTTGACTACTGTATTGTTTAATAATTCAGTAGAAAACGTTTTATTTCTTCACTTAACTTATTGTATAGCTATTGCAATAATTAACTCTGAGTCTGAAGTCAAAATGACAAGAGAAAATGGGAAACATCCATTGTTCTGAAGGGGAACAGGTTTTTGCATCTGTGATATGAAAGAACAGCCCAAAATTGGAGCTATTTCTAAGAAGAGAAAGATGAGATTAGATCTTTAAAATCACTTTCAACAATATGATTCCATAAGATAAAAGACATGGCATAAGAAAGGGAAATATAGCCAAATCTCATTATATGGCACCATACCTCTCCATAGCTTTGTGCAGAAAACAATACAGTTAAAAGAAAAGAAAGGGATAAAAAATAATTAAAGAAATGACTTTCAAATTTTATTACAGCAACTAAAATTAAAATTGCACTTTAGGTTTTTATTCAGGAATGCTGGTGCTTGGATACTAATAAATTCACAGAAATTCTATAAATCTCCCCTCCACCCCCTTAACTCTGGGAGTATGAGTGATAGAAAGAGTAAAGGAACAAACAAGTGTGTTTCTGCATACATGCATAGATGCAAACAAAAATATAGCAGATATCAGAGATATCAAACCTGTTATAGATTTCTTCCAGAAATGATCTCTTCCTTTTGAATAGAAGGAAATCGGTGATTGCTCTGGGCAAACTGAGCACTCATTTTTTATCTGCACTAATGGAAAGAAAATGGTGCAATGATTCCTAAATGTCGTATTTCTTTTCAAAGAAGTTACACAAGCAGGACAGTAAAATATTAATTCTGACTGTACTGTAAATTGGGGTTTGTTTCTACTAAATTGAAATAAATGTAAAAGTAAATACTGGTATAAATAAATGTAAAAGCAACAATAAAAACACAATGGATGTCCATTTCACTGTCAATATACCTGAGGTCTTGTTGTTGGAGGCAAATAATGAAGTTATCATGTAAATGCCACAATTTAGGTAGTATCAGATGTTGGTCATTTGGTGGCATTATTACAGTTGACGCCTTTCCATGTTGCGAAATACTTCTTTCGTAGTTACTTACTCCTGTCACACATTTCTGACTATATCCTTGAAGTTGCATCTTCAGAATGTAACTACCAGAGTATTATTTGATGTAACCTGCTAGAAATAAAAGTATAGCCACAGCTGGCTGATTTTGTAAAAGAAAAAAATCAGGGAAAAAATCATGTTTTTTCTGCTACTGGCAAAGTGATACAACCTCTTAACTTAAGAACAAACCTCTTCAAATATTGTAGAAATGCCTGCGCTATCTCACTCTAGCATGGTGCCAGCTCTTTTTGTGTCTGGTAGTATATGAGTCCCTATTTTTTTCAATTCTTAGAATGTGGAACTGTTTGATTGTATCTTGTCTGATGTATGAAATCTCAATTTCTTTGTTTGGATTCAGTGAGTTAGTTGAGATTGGACTGGAAGGCTGGTTGTTGAGAAGGGCACTTGAAAACTGCTCACCAATTTTGCTCATACCCTATTTTATGATAGGGTAATGTCAGTCCTTTGAGATACAAACAAGAAACCACAAGTACTATCTTTATTATAAGATTGCAGCGACAACCTCCTGCAAGTCTGAAAGCACTTGTCCCCTCTATTGCCTTCTAAGGCACTCCTATTCCTTTTGTGGGGGTGCAATGGCTCAGCGATTAAAAAAGCTGAGCTAGTCAGCTGGAAAGCTGGCAACCCATGTTTGAGACCTGAACACCACACAACAGGGTCAGCTTCCATTCCTGCTCCAGCTCCTGCCCACCCAGAACTTAAAAGTATGCAAATGTGAGTAGATCAATAGGTACCAATTTAGAGGGAAGGTAACAGCATTCCATGCACCTTTGGTATATTGTCATGACAGCCACATGACCACAGAAAGTATCTTTGGACAATGTTGGCTTCTTCGGCCAAGAAAAGGAGATGAGCACCACATCCTAGAGTCAGACATGACTGGACAGGGAAACCTTCACCTTATCCTTCTGTGGGCTGAGATATGTTTTATCTGATAATTGTCCAGGGTGTGATTCTTCCTCCATTCTCCAAAGGCAGTGGTGGGATTCAAGCAGTTCACACTACTTCGGCGGAACTGGTTGTTAAATTGCTGGCTGGCTCCGTCCCGCCCCTTCCAGAAGTCCCCCTGCAGCCTGTTTTTGCTCCCAGGAGGCTGCAGGGAGGCCTACTGGGCCGTGGGGTGGGGCGGTGTCTCTCTCCCCCCCCCCGCAGCCTGTTTTTGTTCCCAAGGGGTGCAGAAGCCTGAGTGCTTCCTGTCACACCCCTGACCATGCCTACTCAGCTGGTCATTAGGGCAGAGAACTGGTTGTTAAATTATTTGAATCCCACCATTGTCCAAAGGTTATTCTCACAGCCCACTGCAGGGAACAAGCAGGGGTTAGAGGGTCAACTGCATGGTCAGGAAAATTGTCTTAAATTATTTTTGCACTGAATTGAAAAAAAATAAACCTCCACAGTTAGCTGAAAGGCAGTTTGTAGACTTGTTCCCATAGAAACTACATGTCTGGTTCCTAGAATAAAATTGAAAGGAAACAGGCAGAGGGAGATAACTGACTTAGAAGGGACAGGCCCAAGAAATAATCTTACACCATCAGCCTAGCAAGAGGGAGAGCACATTTTTCCTGCTTGTTTCCACCAATATTTTAGGATCAAGATATGAGCATGTGTGACACTGAACTGTTACCACTTTGTAAAGTTGAGTGCCTCTCTCTATATGATAGCTTGAACTCTAGACTGATAACATACTGACAATCCTTGACTTCTAGTTCTCAGCACATAGAAGAATAGGGTAAGATAGGCTTGGCATAGATTATCCATCTGACAATCAGCCCTCTCAAAATACTATGCTGTTTGCTTATGTGGTCATAGTCTCAAAATATATTGAAGAGTATTGGTTCTTTCTTAGTACCACAGGACAGGTGTCCCTAAAATATGCTACAGTTGGGAGTCTCTTCATTTAGGCCTGTGCCTCACTTGTATATATCTCCATTAAGAATTACTATAAATCCATGTTCTGTAATTACAGACTGCCAATTATGCGTGCCTGTGGGCATTCCATTCCAAAAAAGCTAAAGTTAAAAATAGCTGCTGTATTTTGTTTCATGGGTGGCTAACATTCTATCTATCCTGACATCACTTTGCTATTTATGGCCTCATTGTTTTGTAGATCCTGGGACCATTAAGTGCATGCCTATATACATGTAAATATTGATGAAATGAATAAAACCTCAACTGTCTTACTTTTGTGTACTTCCGTTTTTTAAAAGTGCTCAGTGCTTGATCTTCCAATCTTCCTACTAGAAGGAATATGTTGGACGTTGCCAAGTCCATTGCACGGCATAATAAGTATCTTGCAGAGATCTATTCTGCTCCTACCAGAAACCTTTCCTGTAGTCTTCTTAATTAGATAAAACATTTGTTTCCCCCTCTACTGTCCTAAAGTAACATGCAAAATCATGTTATTTTGTGTGTTCAATATCCCATTTTTCTTCAAAAATCAACTTATACAGCCCTCCAATGTCTTCTTTTCAGCAATAGTACTGTGAAGAAGGTTGGGATGAGGGAGAGTGATTGGAGCAAAGTTACCAAGGAAGTTTTCACAGCTGTGGGTGGATCTTAACCAGGATCTCCCTAGTTTTATTGGAAAACAATTTCATGATATTACAGTATATAGCAGTGATGGCTAACCTTTTCCGGACCGAGTGCCCAATGTGTGCACGCCTAAACCTTCAAAATGCAATACAAGTGTGGCCCCCACGCATGCACCCTGCACCCTCCACATGTGTGCATGCCCCCCCACATGCGCCCCCATGCATGCATCCTACACCCACACACATGCGTGGCAGAGACCTGAAGACCAGCTGGCCGGCAGGAGGTTGAGCTAAGATGGGGCAATGGCTCTGTCACAAGTAAATGCCTTATTCTTTATTATGTAAATAGTACATGACCAGGATATCAGGGGTTAACTTATTCTTCACTACTTAATATATTCATACTTAACCACTCCTATATCTAGCTCCACCCCTTGTATATATAAGGAGCTGTATGCTTTCCTTCTGTGCTTCTATCTGTGAATATTCAGTGAATATAGAATGCCTTCTGTAAATAAACAGTGCTTTATTTGAATACCTAATTCTTAATCTACTTATTGAGTCTGATCCTGAAAATATCGTAACAATTTGGTAGCAGAGGATGGTTGGATTGACTCAATAAAACTTTAAATATGTCTGAGAGAGAAAACTCCAGAAACAAAAGAGAAAGACCCAACACCAGGGCATACAGTAAAGAAATGGAAGCAGATCAAGAAAAGATCGATAAACCCACGACTATGACACCAAAAGAAACTGAAGACTACACTACAGACAACGAGGAAATAATTGATGGAATGGATGAACAAAAGGAGAACGAGTAGAAAGGCAGCCCCCTCGGATCAGAGGTACTGAAACTGCTGAAACTCAACGCGAAATTCCAAAATGTAATAAAGAACAGCGGCACAGCGAAAAAACGGAGTATCGTAACAGATGATCCCAAAAATCCAAAAATGGTGAGCGAATCATCTACAGAAAAAGGAATAATGAAAAGAAAGACCAACGGTCCCACTCAAAATTTTGAATGGCAGCCATCTTGTTTTCAACCGATCACAAAAAAGAGCGAAGCAGAGTCAATCAGAATACATCATTCAAAATCTTTGGCGTGAAAGGATTCACATAATATAAAAAAGAAAAAAGAAAAACTTTACTTTTCAGAAAATTCTGATACAGACTCAGAAGAAATACCTATCGAACTAAAAGTCAAATCAGCTATAAGAACTCTCTTTACAACATTCGGTCCAGGACTGAAAATTACAAAAGAACCGACAAAAGATGGCAATCGAGAAACAGGGACAGAACAAGCAAGAAAGCAAACGTCTCAGAGTCTGCCCGCTTCTCCTCAATCAACGAGAGCACCGACACCTGAGCCCAGAGAACCTTGCAAATACCACCCCACGCCGCAGTCGATGTCAGAAAACAGCGATCTCAACAAGAGTCATCGCAACAGAAAGACACGAGCTTCTGCCGCCGCCTGGACACCGAAGATTGAGCCAGAGACTGAATCATCGGAAGAAGAGCGCTACGAGGGAGCTGCAGCGACGAGAACCTCTCCCGACAGCTTCAGGAGCGAAATGAACAACGCGCATGTGCAAGACTACACAGACAACTTCGGGGGACATGAAGAACAGAGAGAACCATTCAGAATCGTCACAAGCATACCCACGCCATTTTGTAACTTTCAACATTTGCAAGACCACGGACTGCCTCCAGTTGTAAGTAATGGATCCAACAATGTTGGAATTTGCCCAATGATTTCCCAAAACTGAGAATAGATGGCATTAATTTGCAAGAATGGTGTCAGCAGCTCCAGGTTGTCTTTCTAAAAGAAAACTTATTATTTTTTATCACTAATCCCCCAAAAAAACCTTGGACTCTAAAATTAGACTGTCTGCACCATAGGGCATTTTTCTTATTAATTTCCAGTATATCTCCTGCCATGTACCACAGTATTAAGCAAAATCTAACTGTATCAGAAATTATTCAATGCATGTTTAAATTGTTTCACAGTGAAAGTGTAGCCACTACAACAAGAATGTCTAAAGATTTCTTCTCAGCTAGGATAAAGCCAGGGGTTACCATAAGTGAACATTTAATATCTTTAAACAAAATTAGAACAGAACTGCATTTAAGGGGGGAAATAATTTCAGATCAAACAATGAAGAGTGTTATCATTAACTCACTAGACCCATCGTGGGATAACTATATATCTCATTTAGACACAATCAATTTAGGATATTTATCCATAGAAAGTCTATCTAACAAGCTAATATCTGAAGATAATTCAAGGAGAAGTCGTTGTAACAATCACATGGAACATAAACAATATAAGAGGGTAGTTTCTCAAGAAAGATATCATGAACCAATAGGATGCCACAACTGTGGATCCAAAGAACATTTTAGGAGAGACTGTCCAAAACTCCTCAGAAATAGAAAAAATCCTGACTACAGAAATAGGTATCAAAACAGACAGTCATCAATTGATAGACATAGATATAGAAGTCCACCCATCTATAGAGAACATAGAGGGGGCAGGGATAACTCAAAAGATAGAAAGTCTGGTTCACTGAATGGGTTAAACAAACATGACAGCACTAACATACAACAGACAGAGGACAATGATTGGCTTATCGATTCTGGAGCAACCAACCACACTACAAATAATAAAAATATACTATCTTCATTTGTAGAGGATAAATTCGTAATTAAGGTAGCTAATCAAGAGAAGGTTCAAGTCATAGGTAGAGGAAATATAACCTTACCTGGCCTAGGAAAAATAGAGGGGGTATTGTTAATACCTGAAATACCTCATAACATACTTAGTGCAATAAAACTAAGCATAGATTCTGGCATAAATATTGTGTTCTCGAAAGGAAAAGCAACATTACAGAAAAACAGAACAAACATAGGTACTGTGATTATTAAAGGAGGTCTACCTTATTTAATGACAAAAGAAAAATGGTTACACAACATTGATTCCAACATGGAAGATAACAATAACATAGACAACGAAAGCAGTAGCAATAGTGACAATGAGGAACATGAGATTATCCATAATCACAAAGACACACCCAACAACAAAATACCTAATATTGGTAAACCAATTCATGATGAGTGTGCTCATGTCTTACATAGGAAATTAGGACATGCCAGTTTTCCTGTAGTTCAAAAAATGACTGAACATGCTGAAGGTGTTAAAATAAAAAATTGTAAAAACTATTTGGAATACTCAGTATGTAAATCTACAAAACTCAAAACTAGCTCCAAACCCAAAAAGTCAACAAGATCAACCAACAAAATTTTTGATTTGGTACACATGGACCTAGTTGGTCCATTAACACCATTAATCACATATAGAAAACGTTATTTCCTAACCATTGTGGATGACTATAGTCGTTATGGCTTTGTCTATACACTAAAGCACAAAGATGAAACTTTTCAGAAATTTAAGGAGTTTTACAAACGTACAGAAACACAACATAATATTAGAATAAAACAAATTATGACAGATAGGGGATGTGAATTCATGTCAAAAGAATTCTCCCAATGGCTTAAAGACAAAGGGATGTTGCATTACACGTCTAGCCCTTTTTCTGCATTCCAAAATGGAGTGGCAGAGAGAAAGAACTCGACATTACAAACCATGATTAGATGCACATTAGAAGATGCTGGCTTAGGAAAACAATTCTGGTCAGAAGCGTTACAATATTCCAATTATACACAAAATAGAACTTGGTCCAGCATTGTTAACAAGACACCATATGAAATGATGTATAATAGGAAACCCAAAATAGCTCATATGCACATATTTGGAGTCACTGCAGATGTACACATACCTAAGCAATTAAGACGTAAAGGTGAGAACGTATCTAGGAGGCTCAGGTTCATGGGTTACGAAACAGGAACAAAAGGGTACAGATTTATCGATAATAATAACAGATTTATAGTATCCAGAACGGCTGTATTCCATGAACAGGCCAACTGGTCTAAAATACATCTTAATGAAATTTTCCCAAACAACTATACAAACACTAAACACCAAGAGGAAAGAACTGGAGAAGAATACAATCACAACATACATAAAAACAAAAACAGAACATGGACAAACAGTCAATACAAAATAAAGACAGATTCATTAACAAAAAAGGAAGCTAGGTATTTACATGACAATGATAGTAAACCAAAAAGAACAATCAGGAATAACAGAAACCAAATACCAAACAGATACAAAGATTATATAATGTATACGGATGGAGAAACATCAACACCAAATACATACGAGGAAGTGCTAAAACTTCCCCCTGAAGAAAAGGAAAAGTGGGAATCAGCCATGACTAAAGAGATGCATAGTTTGCAGAAATTAAATGTATTCACACCTACACATGCACCTAAAGATAAAACTGTTATTGGTACTAGGTGGATATATAAAATCAAAAACTTAGAAGGAGGCAACACCTTATACAAAGCTAGACTAGTTGCTCAAGGTTATGCACAAAAATATCCCGAGGATTACACGGATACATACTCTCCCACAGTAAGAACTGAGAGTGTTAAAACTGCACTGGTCATAGCATCAGCACTTAACCTTGATGTATTCCAATACGACATACAGACTGCATATCTACATGCAAAATTAGATAAAGAGATATATGTAAGAGCGCCTCACAGTCAATATACGAACAAAAATGAAACATGGTTACTAAATAAAAGTTTATATGGGTTGAAACAATCTGGCAAAAGATGGTATGAATGTTTAGTCAAAGTGCTCAAAACTATGAATTTTAATGCCACTACTGCTGATAACTGTTTCTTTGTTAAAAAAGAGGATGACTCTTTAGAATTCGTGTTAATTTATGTGGATGATATTTTGTATATAGGTAAACACAAGAGAAGAGAGAAACATTTGTAATGAAACTAAATGAACATTTCTCTTTGAAGTCATTAGGTAAGGTAAATAAGTATCTTGGAGTTCAAATTAGTAAAACAAAAAGGGGATTCAAACTTTCTCAAAGAGATAAGATTATAGAACTTCTGAACAAATGTAACTTAAATAATGCTAAGCCATGTGACACTCCCATGCAAACTGATTTCTTGAGAAACACAGATGAGTCATCCCCTGAATTTAAAGATAATACACTTTACAGATCAGTCATCGGTTCCCTTCTATATATTTCCAATTGGACTAGACCTGATATTGCTTTGCCTCTCAACTTGTTGTCTAGGCACGTCAGCAAACCATTATTATATCATTGGGAAGCTGTCAAGAGAATATTAAGATATTTAAAGAATAGTTTAGACTTCTGTTTATTATTGGAACCTAATAATGTCAAAGAGCCCATCCTCACGTGTTATGCCGATGCGGATTGGGCTGGTGATACCACATGTAGAAAAAGCACATCTGGCTATATATTTTTCCTTAACGATTGTCCAGTTTACTGGTACACTGGTAAACAAGATTTAGTAGCCACCTCAACGACTGAGGCAGAATATGTTTGTTTGTCTAAAGCCTCAAATAACCTCGTATGGTTTAATGACTTATTGTCAAACACTTGGAAGAAACCTTCATTACCATTTATCATACACGAAGATAACAAGGCTACTATTGAAATATCTAGATCTGATGCTATTGGACAAAGGTCCAGACATATAGATATAAAATTCAAACATGTGAGGCAGTTATCTCAGGATGGATTTATTAAAGCAGTTCATTGCGAAACATCAGAGCAAATAGCTGACATATTGACAAAGCCTTTGCCTTCTAAGCAGCATAAATACTTGACTTCTAAGTTACAAGTTTTATATTGTTCTGAATCTGAATGTAATTGTTGTAATATATCGAATCGGCATTTAGAGGGGGATTTGTCACAAGTAAATGCCTTATTCTTTATTATGTAAATAGTACATGACCAGGATATCAGGGGTTAACTTATTCTTCACTACTTAATATATTCATACTTAACCACTCCTATATCTAGCTCCACCCCTTGTATATATAAGGAGCTGTATGCTTTCCTTCTGTGCTTCTATCTGTGAATATTCAGTGAATATAGAATGCCTTCTGTAAATAAACAGTGCTTTATTTGAATACCTAATTCTTAATCTACTTATTGAGTCTGATCCTGAAAATATCGTAACAGGCTCATGTGCACACAGAAAGGGTGCTGCGTGCCTCCTCTGGCACACGTGCCATAGGTTCTGTTAAGGAATTTGCAGAGCAACCCTAGAGTAGCAAGGGTGTGCACATGAAAGCGATTGAGAGCAGTTGCAAATAATCACAGCCAACACAGAGATACACTGAGTTGTGTTTACTTTTAGGAAATAGCAATAAGGCACAGTCCAATAAACAGTCCAGGTCATACACAGATAAAGCAGTAGATAGTAAAACAATAGTCCAGGGATATTCCAATAACAAAGTCTTCTTACTAATCATCGTAGTCATACACAATAACATAAACAGTTGCAAACAGTAGCAAACACAGCAAAGAGCAGTAAAGAGCAGTAACGATCAGCAAGGAGTATCAAAGAGAGAAACAAACAAACCCAGTTTCAAGCTCCCTCTTAAGGACATTGGCTACAGAGCAAGCCAATCAGGACACAGTATGATGCAATACAGCAATACAGTCTTAAAGCTAATGCTGGTTTATATATTGCCAACCCAACAAGTTAGGTAATTATCATTTCCTAACAGATTCGCCATCACGGGTATATAGTATATTGATGACACAGGAATACTGCATCACCTACACACTTGCAGGATAGTAAACTGTATAGAACATCTTTATTTCCAGAATTCCAACAGTTATAACTGACAGTGACTCAGATTTTTCAGTTCAGACATCATGTGGATCCTTATGCCTTAGCATCCTAGCTACCACATTTCTACCAACTGCAATTTCAAGAAATAATTTAAGGGTGATCAATATTCTTTTTACTGGTTTTACTTTATTTCTTCTTATATGATTACATGGATTAATTTGTCAAAAAATGATAAATAATGATGATAGTAATATGTTCTGAATTTTATAGAGCTTTTATTTTTTTTAAATGATGCAATGAGCCTACTTCTATATAATAATTCAATCAAGTAAGGAAATAATAAAATTAAAATTTCATGAAAACTATAAACTTTCTATTTATTTACTAATATGTTGTTCTTTTATCCACAATATTTCCTTCAAATTTTCAATAAATAAAAACACTCCCATTGTCTTTACATATAAAGGAAATGATGGTTTTGGAGCATACATATGAACCTGGTCATGCCCACCCTGGCCACATCCACTCTGGCCATACCCTCCAGCTCCCCCAAAATCAACCACAACCCTGATGTGGCCCTCAATGAAATAGAGTTTGACATCACTGATATATAGGGTCATTCTTTCAGAAGCTGTTTTTCCCTATTGTGTTTTATTTGGTGTAGTCTTCTTGTTTAGGTTGGGATTTCTTGCTTCGTTCATTGAATTTCAGAGTAGCTAGAATTGCCTCTAGATTCTTTACTTTTTCTTCTAGTAATTCAGATAGTTTACATTTGATACATACATAGTTTGGATCTTCTGTAGGCATAAACTGAAAAATATGACACACTTTGCAAGTCACTATACTGTCAATCTCTATTTCCATGACTTTTTTTTTGTTGTTTATGCCAAGAGTGATTCACTCTTTTACCTAGTTACTTCTTTGGACTCAGCTTGACAACAATCGGGAGTCGGATGGTTGGAATGTCTGGGGTAGGAATGGAATGCCAAGAGTCTGTCTGCAGATCGTGAGACCCTGCTGTCACCTCAAGATCACATAGTGCAGGTATTTGAATGATGTGGGCTGTTCTCATAACAAAAAAATAGATTTAATTGGTTAACACAATGAATTGAGGGGGTTGGCGAAAAGGGAAATGCAAGTTCAACTATGTGAGCTCAACAGTTCAACTCAGAGTTGGTTTCACTTCTTCTGTGCCAATGTGGTGTATTCAATAAAGTTTTACTTTTTGTGACAAATGAAGCAATACAAAGACACATTGAAAGCCTCCTTCAAGTCCCTGCATATCAACACCACTTCCTGGGAAACCCTGGCACAAGATCGATCAACATGGTGCACGCTGATCCACCAAAGCTGCCATACATCTGAGGATGGAAGAACAACCATAGCACGAGAGAAGCGAGCACTCCCTAAAGCCAGAGCTGCAAATGCTGCAACAAAGGTGCCCACACATGTCTGCCCGACATGTAGCATGAACATTTCGTGCCTGCATAGACCTCACCAGCCACCTGCGGACACATCGTGAATGGCCCAAAACCTGTTAGATGTTAAGGTCCTCTTTGAATACGATGGACAAACATCATCACTTAGTGGGAAGGACAATGTTCCAGGAATTATCTTTTTGGATTCACTTGTTGGGCAGCTGACATTAAACCAGCTCTCAGCCTATCTACTGCAGCCTACCTGGATCCCTCCAGGAGACTGTGATATTGAGATGTCAGCAGCAATGGTGGTTGTCAAGCTCTCACAGTCCATGCGCACATTATCAGCATTCTATTTCCCCCTTCCCTCCCCCCAGTTCATTGGCAAGCTGAAAAGCATTAAAGTTTGAAAGAAGCAAAGTGGTTCAATCTTGACATGACGACTCCCTGAATGAAAAGGACACCTGGAAAATATTAAGCATAGATTAATTCCATTATCTACCCTGTTTTCCTGAAATTAAGACATTCCCTGATAATAAGCCCAATCGGGCTTTTAAAGCGCATGCGCTAAAATAAGCCTCCCCCTGAAAATAAGGCCTCCCTGAAAATATTTAAATGCAGAGCTGGAAATCAGGTAAGATGGCAAGAGGAGCCCCATCTTGCTCCATGTGCCCCAAAATAATAAGACCTCCCTGAAAATAAGGCCAAGCACTTATTTTTGGGTTCAAAAAATATAAAACAGGGTCTTGTTTTTGGGGAAACACGATAAGTTGTCTTCACCTTCAATAATCTCCTCGGTCATTGAGGGATTTTGCATGGCACTTTCTTACTAACTTGTCAGTGCTAGCATTGTGGGCCCCCACCCACTCAACGTCAGCTGTGGGATATCCTTTTCACTGCACTAAGTATTGTAATATATCCCCTTAAAATATCTTGAATCCAGTATCTCCTTGATCTCATAGTGTTCCTCCCTCCCCCCAACACTACAAAGGGAGGTTTCCCTTCGACTGGTCTTAACTTAGAGCCTCGTTGGAAGGGTTTCAATAAGCCACAGTGGAACACCCAGTTGACTCTCCTGAGCACCTTTGGTAACCATAATTTGGGAATGGACCTATGTACTTGGGACCCAGTCTCTTACAATTTTGGTTCATCTTCAGGTACTTAGTAGTAGACAGGTATACTTTCTTCCAAATCATGAACTACTTCTGGTCAACTGTCTTCCAATCTGCCTGTTTCTAATCTGCCTGTGACTCCCTGTGACTTCAGATGTGCTTTCTGGACATTTCCCCCGGCAGTTTTTAGAGTGTCCATCCATTCAGCTAACAATACTGAGGAAGGGGGTTTCCTCAGAACCCCTCCCATGGTTTCTTTAAAGGGTGTGAACCAGGGGTGCTATTCAGCAGGTTCTGATAGGTTCTGAAGAACTGGTAGCGGAAATTTTGAGTAGTTTGGAGAACCGGCAAATGCCATCTCTGGCTGGCCCCAGAGTGTGGTGAGAATGGAGATTTTGCAGTATCCTTCCCCTGCCATGCCCACTAAGCCATGCCCACCAAGCCACACCACACCCACCAAGCTACAACCACGGAACCAGTAGTAAAAAAATTGAATTCTACCACTGGTGTGAACCCAGTGCTGCTATGCACTGAGTTACGTATTATAAGCCACTTCTGTGAAAGGTAGGAGCTCCGTCCAGTGGGTTTGCTGATAGTTTACATAACAATATAGGTATTGCTCCACTATTGCATTAGCTCATTCTGCCACCCCATTAGTACTTACATGGAACCTCAAACTAAGTCCCAAGGTTGACCCTATTTGTTTAGGAACACCTATCAAAACTTTGCTGTAAAATGCACACTCACCCCAGTCTGAAATGATGCGCCTTGGGACTCCATGCAGCTGATAGACGTGCTACACAAACATCTTGGCCAGACTTCGGGCTGAGGGAAGCTTTGGACAAGCAATGAAGTGTGCTTGCTTTGAAAACAGGTCAACCACTATCCAAATCATGGTACTCCCATTACTTTCAGGCATTATAAAATCCGTAGCAATTTCTTCCCATGGTTTGCTGGGTTGGCCACTGGCTGTAGCAACCCAGGAGTTTTCCCTGGCAATTGCTTCATGTATGCGCACACCGAGCAGCTGGTTACATAGCTTTCTATGTCTTTCTTCATCTTGGGCCACCAGAACTGCCTCTTAGCCAAATGAAGGGTCTTTACAAACCCGAAGTGGCCTGCTGGCTTTACATTGTGGCTTCTTTGTAGGATCTGGATCCTCAGGCTGGCTGGAACATTAAGTTTGTCTCCCTTCCATGCCAGGTCATCTCTCACTATCAATTCGTTTTTGTGGTCCTGGAACCATGCATCTTCTTTCAGGGCATTCTTTAGCCATTGGGTCAGCACACTATCAGCCAACTGAGGAGTGACTAGTGGTTTCTGCCTCGCAGAGATCTGCATTGCCAGTTGCCGGGAGGGGATAATGGAGTTAACTATTTCCTCCCAGGTACTTTTGTATTGGGGCATCTGAGAGAGTGAATCAAGGAGAAAATTCTTTTCCCCTGGCAAGTATTGAAGGGTAAAATTGAACCAATTAAAGTACTGAGCCCATCATATTTGCTTAGGGGATAGCTTCCTTGGGATTTTTTAGGGCTTCTAAGTTCTTTTGGCTGGTACACACTTTGAAAGAGATCTTACTGCCCTCCAGGAATTGCCTCCAAGTCAGAAGCACCCATTGCATACGCCTCCTTTTCCCATACTGCCCAATGTTTTTCAGTGTCAGTGTATTTCTGGGAAGTGCAGGCACAGGGTTGCAGTGTCCCCTTCACATTTCTTTGGAGCAGAACACCCCCACCATCCCCACCACATCACTAGCATCAGCTTGTATTACAAATGGTTCCTTCTGATTCGGGTGTTTAAGGGTTGGCTCCCCTGCAAAAAAACGTTTGAGCTTTTTGAAAGCTGCTTGGCATTCCATAGTCCAGCTAAGTGGCTGGCAAGGTTTAGGTTTCACACACCCTCTCCACCTATTTTTAGTAATTTGGTGATAGGGTTATCTGTGCGAATGAGGGGATAAATTCTGCCAGTGGCGCAGCAGACTAAAGCACTGTTATTAACAACAGCTGCCTGCAATTACTGCAAGTTCAAATCTCACCAGCTGAAGGTTGACTCAGCCTTCCATTCTTTCTAAGGTAGGTAAAATGAGGACCCGGATTGTGGGGGAAATAAGCTGACTTTGTATAAATATACAAAAGTATGAAGGCTATTGCTTAACGCATTGTAAGCCTCCCTGAGTCTCCGGAGAAGGGTGGCATATAAATAAATAAATAAATAAGTTGGTGGTAGAAGTTGGCAAACTCTGTAATTGCCTTCTGGTCTGGGGAGCTTCCCACTCTAGTATGGTCTACGGTGATTATCAGTCATCCAGGTCATGGTTGTCCCAAAGGTGCTGTGAGCATGGCACAACATAGGAGAACAAACATGTCAGGACTAGATTCAGCAGTCCATCTGCATTTAAAAAACACAGGCCACTTGTTTGATGAGAGCAAACTCCACATTTTGGTCAGAGCAGACCACTGGTTTGAAAGAGGGGTCAAAGGGGCCATCTATGTCAAAATTGAACAGTCCTCTCTCAACCGAGGGGAGGGATATGACATCATCTAACTCCAGTCTACAACAAAGTCTTTTCAACAGTTCCAACAAGGCTCCATACCCATTTGCACCACTCAGATGACCCTGATGACACAGATAAATCTCCATGTGGCATTAAAAACTCACTAAAAGAATGCAAATGGCCAGCTGTCTGCAAGGAGTATCCTTCCATTCCCCGCCATCCTGTCAGAGCTGAAGAAGCTTCTTGAATGAGAAGCTAAACATCTTCAAAGAAAAACCAGAAAGTTCAGTTGCCTCTTGAAATAGCACCTTTGGGGCACTCTAGTATGGCTTTCACCTTGTCAGGATCCATCTCCACTCCCTCACTGGGCATGCGATACCCTAATCCAAACTAGTTTTGTGGAAGTCACATTTGGATATTTAGTGTGTAGAGTTTGGCTTTCAATAGTTTCCTTAGCACCTCCAGCACTAACTTTATGTGATCTTCCATCATCTCAGAATAAATGAGAATGTCATGTAGGTACACAAACACCTCCTTATACAGATGCTCATGCAGTACTTCATTTTCTAGTTGCATGAACACTGTGGGTGCTCCCTGCATCCTGAAAGGCATCACCCAGAATTGATAACATTCTAAGGGACAATTGAAAGCTGTTTTCCACTCATCACCCTTTTTAATTCTCACTCGGTAGTATGCTTCTCTCAAATTCCAACTTGGTGAACACCCTTCCCTTGGCTATGTATCCCAGTATGTCCTTCATAAGGGGGAGGGGATACATGTTTTCCACACAAACTCCATTAATCCCCCAAAATCCATGCATAATCTCAAAGACGCTTCTTTCTTTTCTTTGAAGAGCAGCAGAGCTGTCATCCTAGATTTCGCCAGTTGGGTAGCTAGATTTTTATCCCGAAGCTTCTGAGCTCCTCCATCTCCCTTGGGGTCATTGAGTACATTTTTGGTTTGAGTAATTTCACCCCAGGCAGTATTTTAATGGCACAGTCAGTGGGGCGATGTGGAGAGAGTACGTCTGATTTCTGCTTGCTAAATGCTTCAGCTAGATCAGGGCTCTGCAACCTTAAACACTCAAAGAGCCATTTGGACCTGTTTCCCACAGAAAAGAAAACACTGGGAGCCGCAAAACCTGGGTGGGCATGGCCAACTCCACGTCACTCCCACCCAGTCACATGACCTGCCCCAGCCATACCTACCTGGGTTTTGTGGCTCCAGGTGTTTTCTGTGGGAAATGGGTTGTCAGCATTCCAGAAGAACCCAATTCCAATTAAAAACTCCAAGACAGGCATTTTCTCAAAGTTCCATTTATTAGAGTAGGTATACTGGCACGGGACATAGTGGCTCAGTGGCTAATATGCTGAGTTTGTCAATCGAAAGGTCAGCAGTTCAGCAGTTCGAATCCCTAGTGCCACATAATGCCTTGTTGGAACTGTTGAAAAGAGCTCCCGTTACTTGTCACAGCTTCTGCCAACCTAGCAATACGAAAACACGAAAAAATGCAAGTAGAAAAATAGGGACCACCTTTGGTGGGAAGGTGACAGCATTCCATGTGCCTTTGGCATTTAGTCATGCCAGCCACATGACCACGGAGATGTCTTTGGACAGTGCTGGCTCTTCAGCTTTGAAATAGAGATGAGCACCACCCCCTAGAGTCAGGAATGACTAGCACATATATGTGACGGGAACTTTTACCTTTTATACTGGCACATCTGGGAAAACCTGAATCTGAGAGTTCTGGTTTTTCCTTCAGTAAATCAAAAAAATCACTCAATATTGTTTTTAAGTCCTTTTTCATGTCATTCATCCTTACATGAATAGGAGGATACAAATTGTTTAAAAAAACCAGACCCCATAAAAGAGGAGATGGAGTTGCACTGTATGTAAAGGACCACTACATTGCTAAAGAAATGCACAAAACATACTAGAGTCCTAGATTTTAAAAGAGCTGATTTTAACAAACTCAGAGAGAACTTGGAAAATATTCCTTGGATGAAAATCCTAAAGGGGAAAGCTTGGGAAACTCTGAAAAATATGATCATAAAAGCCCAGACCAGCACAATGCCAGTGAAAAAGAAAAACAAGAAATCCAAGAAGAAATCAGCATGGCTGCACAAAGATCTCTCTGACAAATTGAAAGACAAAAAGGACAAGTACAAAAAATTGAAAGTTTTCAATATACATAAGTAAGTATATCAGCAGATAGCCAGAATCTGCAAAGATGAAGTCAGGAAAGCAAAGTCTCAGAATGAATAAAGACTTGCAACAAAAGTCAAAGATACCATATTTTTCGGAGTATAAGATGCACCTTAATTTTTGGGGAGGAAAACAAGAAAAAAGAATTCTGCCTCTGCCTACCAGCATCAGGATCAGCCGTGTCCTCACTTCCACTCGGATTTTGATAATGAGCAGCATAGAATGCACATTGTAGTGGAACCGGCTGCCTCCTGAAACGCAGCTCTGTGAATTGCATCAGGGAATTGGGCCAATGGGCGGCGGTGGCTAGAACGGAGGGATATTTTGCTTTAGGGCAGTGGTTCTCAACCTTCCTAATGCCGCGACCCTTTAATACAGTTCCTCATGTTGTGGTGACCCCCAACTAGGGGTGGGTTCTAATTTTTTTTACTACCGGATCTGTGGGCGTGGCTTATTTTGTGGGCGTGGCTTGGAGGTCATGTGACTGGGTGGGCGTGGCTAGCTGGTCATGTGACCGGGTGGCCATGTCTATATGTATAGGGACTACTCAGAGGGCTGAAAAAAATCATTTCTGACAGGTCCTCGCACTTTTGACTGGTCCTCACACTTATGACCATCCTCACATTTATGCCTGTGCAGCATTCTTAACAACCATGTCACTCATTTCACAACTGCTTCTCTTCAACATGGTATAAGATAGGGCAAAAAACGTAAAATGTGAGGACAGTTGTAAATTCAAGGACTGGTCAAAAGTGCGAGGACCAGTCAAAAATAACTTTCAGCCCTCTGAGTAGTCCCTGTGCACAAAAGGACTACCCAGAGGGCTGAAAAATGTGATTTCTGACAGGTCCTCACACTTATGACCAGTTTTCGCAGTTATGACTGGTCATCATTTATGCCCATTGTAGCATTCTTAACAACCATGTCACTCATTTCACAACTGCTTCTCTTCACCATGGTGACAAGATAGTGCAAATACGTAAATTGTGAGGACAGTTGTAAGTTCGAGGACTGGTCAAAAATAACTTTTTCAGCCCTCTGAGTAGTCCATATGCATAAAAGGATACAGCAATAGAGAGGGATGAAGGAAGGGAAGGGAAATTAGAGTAGGAGTGAAGGTAATAGAGGGAGGAAGAGAGGAGGAGAAAGAGAAAGAGGAAGCAGGGAGAAGAAGAAGAGGGGGGAAGAGAAAGTAAGTAAGAAAGAAAAGACAGAGGTGATAGGTTTGAGGAGAAAGATTGCTGTACAATAAAAAAGATGAAAGGGAAGAAAGCCAAACAAATATTAAGATATTAAGATAAAGACTGCATTGTTAAACTTTAAAGAATAAAAGAGAACAAATAGCAATAAATAGCAATAATTAGAAACACACATACAAACATATAACGTATTTTCTTTGAACAGAGTATTTGGCCGGTTCACAAATTTAAACAGTTGTAGGAGGTTAGCACCCACCCCTTTCCTAGAAGAATGAAATATTTTGGGAAATATTAAAAAGGCAGAATATTATATTTCCCTACCTGTATGAGAAATGGAGAAGCATATTTTACAGACAAAGCAGCTCCCACCTTCCTGCCCCCCACCCTTTGTTAATGGGCCAGAGGCAGAAACTCAATCCTTTGTCAAAGGACATTTGCAACACAATAGCAACAGAAACTAACACAATGGGCCCCATCAAGCCATGTGATCCTGTCCAACATTAAACCATCTTTCCAAGCAGTCTCCATGTTTCCAGTGTCTTTTTCCCTGCTTGGAGCAGAACCCAGAAGGATATTTCTTCCAACACAGTATTTAGTCATTTCAATTAAATTTACAGTTTCTATATTTCCTTTTCACCATATTTATTCCTCATCTATTTTTTTTAAAAAACAATATTACCCTTCATCCTCATCTCTAATCTTAATCAAATTCAATTTTTCCCTTCTATTCTATATTATACCCCTTCGCATTGTCATCTATTTTTATATCCATCCTCACATTGGTTAATTATGTAATACAGTTGTTTAATACAAATTCAACATTTTAATATAAATCAATTAGTTATATAACTATCTTTTTTGTATATTAATCAATATGAACATGAATATTCCAATTATTTCCATGCAATCCAATTTCTTACAAATCAATTAATTATATTTACCAATAATAATAAACCAAATAATTTCCCCCATATATTCCTCCAAACCACAACTTAACCAATTAATAGTATCTCAATTATTACAATTCCCTAGTTAAATAGAGCTTTTTTTCTTTTGTGTTTTAAAATCTTGGAACTCTCCTCTTTTGCCCTAAATTTCCCATTGTTTGCAGTGTTGCACTTACCTTTTTTGGTGAGGAAAAAGAAAAAGAAATCTCTCTGCCTCATTTTGTCACGTTGCAGCCTGCTTACTTTCAATTTCGCTTTTTCAGCATAGATAGGGGGAAAAAAACTTGCTCCAGGAATTTACCTCTTTGCAGCTAGCTCTTTGAAGCCCCGCGGCAAGAATTTAAAGTTTTTTCCCCCTCTAGCCACCAGCTGGGACTCCAGAGGCAGCAATAGATTGGGAGTGGGTGGGGTAAGCAAACAGCGACCGGGCGATCTAACAGAGGCAGAGGGTGAGGGTGAGTGAAGGCGTGGGGGGGGGCGAGAGAGGGCTTTGGCGACCCCTGTGAAATGGCCGTTCGACCCCCAAAGGGGTCGCGACCCCCAGGTTGAGAACCGCTGCTTTAGGGACTCCTGCTCGGCTCAGCTCCCCAGTGTGGAGAGGGCTTAGGTGGTGGTGGCGGCAGCTCATCACATTGCTGGGGAGTGAAGTCATCGTGGCCATTGTCTGCCCTGAGTTGCCCGCTGGGCAGCCAGATGGGGGACCAGCCATGAACCATGGGGACTGCCTTGTTCACCAAAGTCACTGAGCAGATTTCCCCCACCAACACCATCCCAAAGAGGTTCGTTCCTCAGGCTGTGCCCCAACCCAGATCCCGCCGCCTGGAACCACCTGAAAGTGCGACGCATGGCGGCCAAAAAGTCTTATACTCTGAAAAATACAGTAATAAAAAGTTTCTTTCAACATATAAATAAAAAGGGAAAAAAAAACTAAGTAAATAGTCGGTCCACTAAAGAGAGAAGATGGCAAGGAAATAACAGGCAACAGAGAGAAAGTAGAGCTGCTTAACTCATTCTTTGCATCAGTCTTCATGCAAAAAAAAAGCATAGTCCAACCTATCAAAAACATAACTGTAAATGACAGACTAGAAATAAAAGTTAAAATAAGCAAAGCAAAAAAAAAAAAAAAAAAATGGTAAGAGAACACCTGTCTGAGCTTGATGAATACAAATCACCAGGACCTGACAGATTACATTCCAGAGTTCTAAAGGAATTGGCAGATGTCATCTCAGAATCACTGTACCACATTTTTCAAAAATCCTGGAGCACTGGGAACTACCAGAGGACTGGAAAAGAGCTGATCTTCTAAAAAGATCTTCTAAAAAGGAAAAAAAAAATAAACCCAGGAAACTAAAGATCAATTAGCCTAATCTGGAAAAGATAATAAAAAAACAGATCTGCCAACATCTAGAAATGAGCAAAGTAATAACTAGAAGTCAGCACGGTTTTGTTAAAAACAGATCATGCCAAACCAATCCTATTTCATTCTTCAACACAGGGACTAAATCACTAGACCAGCAAAATACTGTGGACCAATGGTGGTATTCAGTCAGTTTTATCCTGTTCGGGTGAACTGGTAGCGGTGGCTGTGGGAGGCTCCGCCCACCCGCCCAGATGTCATCGTGGTCCGTTTTTGATGCTCTGTGCATGCACGGAAGGCCCTACACACTCACATTTGTGAACTGGTAGCGAAAGTAAGTGAATACCACCTCTGCTGTGGACATAATATACTTAGACTTTAGCAAGGCATTCAACAAAGTAGACCACAATCTACTTCTTGGTAAGCTAGAAAAAAGTGGGATAGATAGCACCACCATCAGATGGATTCACAACTGGCTGACAAACCGTACCCAACAAATAGTCCTTAGACCCACTACTCTTCAATATCTTCATAAACGACTTAGATGAGGGAATAGAAGAGGAACTTATCAAATTTGCAGATGATACTAAACTGGCAGGAATAGTTTACACCCTAGAACAGTGGTTCTCAACCTTCCTAATGCCGCGACCCTTTAATATAGTTCCTCATGTTGTGGTGACCCCCAACCAGGGGTGGGTTCTAAATTTTTTTACTACCAGTTCTGTGGGTGTGGCTTATTTTTGTGGGCGTGGCTTGGAGGTCATGTGACTGGGTGGGCGTGGCTTGGCAGTCATGTGACTGGGTGGGCGTGGCTAGCTGGTCATGTGACTGGGTGGCCATGGCTATGTGTATAGGGACTACTCAGAGGGCTGAAAAAAGTCATTTCTGACAGGTCCTCGCACTTTTGACTGGTCCTCACACTTATGACCATCCTCACATTTATGCCCGTGCAGCATTCTTAACAACCATGTCACTCATTTCACAACTGCTTCTTTTCACCATGGTGATAAGATAGGGCAAAAAACGTAAAATGTGAAGATAGTCGTAAATTCGAGATCTGGTCAAAAGTGCGAGGACCCAGTCAAAAATAACTTTTTCAGCCCTCTGAGTAGTCCATATGCACAAAAGGACTACCCAAAGGGCTGAAAAAAGTGATTACTGACAAGTCCTCGCACTTTTGACCGGTCTTCGCACTTATGACTGGTCATCATTTATGCCCATTGTAGCATTCTTAACAACCATGTCACTCATTTCACAACGGCTTCTCTTCACCATGGTGACAAGATAGGGCAAAAATGTAAAATGTGAGGACAGTCGTAAGTTCGAGGACTGGTCAAAAGTGCGAGGATCAGTCAGAAATAACTTTTTCAGCCCTCTGAGTAGTCCATATGCATAAAAGGATACAGCAATAGAGAGGGATGAAGGAAGGGAAGGGAAATTAGAGTAGGAGTGAGGGTAAGAGAGGGAGGAAGAGAGGAGGAGAAGGAGAAAAGAAGAGGAAGTAGGGAGGAGAGGAAGAGGGGGAGGAAGAGAAAGTAAGAAGGAAAGAAAAGAGAGAGGTGGTAGGTTTGAGCAGAAAGATTGCTGTACAATAAAAAAGATGAAAGGGAAGAAAGCCAACCCCAAACAAATATAAAGATATTAAGATAAAGAATGAATTGTTAAATTTTAAAGAATATAAGAGAACAAATATGAATAAATAACAATAATTAGAAACACACATACAAACATACAATGTATTTTCTTTTGTGGGAAGTTAGCACCCACCACTTTCCTGGAAGAGTGAATTATTTTAGGAAATATGAAAAAGGCAGAATATTATATTTCCCTGGGATAAGCATGTTTTGAAGCAGCTCCCATCTTCCTGCCCCCACCCTTTGTCAATGGGCCATTAAGGCCTGGGCCAGTCTATTCTACATAACAAAGATCTACCTCCTTCAGGCAGAGCCATAGTAGGAATTGCCCAAGATCCAACAAAGATAGGATTAGCCCTCTACACAATAGCAGCAGAAACTCACCACATGTGACCTGGGATGCACATGTGACCATCAGCCAGCAAGGCTAGCTAAGACCTCCACCCCCTGGGAGTCTGATAACCAATCAGGATACTCTTTCAGGGCCCCAAGAAATGCAGAGCCAGAGAGAGCATAAAAACCTGAGGATTTACTGTATCTGCCTTTTTCTGTTCAGGAACTCAAGCCATGTGATCCTGTCCACCATTAAACCATCTTTCCAAGCAGTCTCCATGTTTCCAGTGTCTTTTTCCCCACTTGGAGCAGAACCTAGAAGATTTCTTCCAACACTTTGAACAGAGTCTTTGGCCGGTTCACAAATTTAAACAGTGTTTAGTCATTTCAATTAAATTTACAATTTCTATATTTCCTTTTTGCCATATTTATTCCTCATCTATTTTTGTAAAAAACCAATATTACCCTTCATCCTCATCTCTAATCTTAATCAAATTCAATTTTTCCCTTCTATTCTATATTATACCCCTTCCCATTGTCATCTATTTTTATATCCATCCTCACATTGGTTAATTATGTAATATTACAGTTGTTTAATATAAATTCAACATTTTAATATAAATCAATTAGTTATATAACTACCTTTTTTGTATATTAATCAATATGAACATGAATATTCCAATTATTTCCATGCAATCCAATTTCTTACAAATCAATTAATTATATTTACCAATAATAATAAACCAAATAATTTCCCCCATATATTCCTCCAAACCTTAACCATTTCTGCTTTCAACACAATATACAATTAATAGTATCTCAATTATTACAATTCCCTAGTTAAATAGAGCTTTTTTTCTTTTGTGTTTTAAAATCTTGAACTCACCTCTTTTTCCCTAAATTTCCCATTGTTTGCACCTACCTTTTTTGGTGAGGAAAAAGAAAAGAATTCTGCCTGCCTAATTTTCCAACTTGCAGCAACAGCAAAGCCAACAGCCTCTTTACTTTCAGTTTCGTTTTTCAGCATTGCTAGGGGGAAAAAAATTGCTCCAGCAAGCAGCAGAGCCCTGAGCAAAACAGCTGAGAGCAAATCAGCTGAGAGTTGGGAGCCGATCTAATCAAGGGCTAATTAGCCTATGCTGAAGCTCCGCGGGCCAATAAAATTACAAAAAAACACTGGACCGTTTGTTAAATTGCTGGCTCGCCCACCCCTCGCCCACCACTATTTATTGGCAATAAATAGTGGTGCGGAGGGGCGGGGCAAGCCAGCAATTTAACAAACGGTTTGGCTGCATCACTGGCTCTAGGGCGGCCCTTTGAAGCCCCGCGGCAAGAATTTAAATAGTTTTTTTTTCCTCTAGCCATCAGCTGGAACTCAGGAGGCAGCAATAGATTGGGAGTGGGCGGGGTAAGCGAACGGCCAGCGATCCAACAGAGCAGAGAGTGAGGGTGAGTTAAGTCATGGGGGGGGCGAGAGAGGGCTTTGACGACCCCTGTGAAATGGCCGTTCGACCCCCAAAGGGGTCGCGACCCCCCAGGTTGAGAACCGCTGCCCTAGAAGACAGGCTCAAGATCCAGATGGATCTTGAGTGACTTGAACACTGGGCCCTATCTAACAAAATGAAATTCAATGTAGAGAAAAGTAAAGTCCTATATTTAGGCAAGAAAAAACAAAAGTACACATATAGATTGGGTGAAACCTGGCTTAATAGCAGTAACTGTGAGAGGGATCTTGGAGTCTTAGTGGACAACCAATTAGATATGAGCCAACAGTGTGCACCGGCAGCCAATAAAGCCAATGCAATCATAAATTGCATTAAAAGAGGGATACAATCAAGATCAAGTGAGGTACTAGTACCACTCTATTAAGATTTAGTAAGACCACACCTAGAATACTGCATCCAGTTTTGGTCACCACACTATAAAAAAGATGTTGAGACTCTAGAAAGAGTGCAGAGAAGAGCAATCAAGATGGTTAGAGGACTGGAGGCTAAAACATACGATGAAAGGTTGCAGGAACTGGGCATGGCTAGTCTAGTGAAGAGAAGGACCGGGGAGACATGATAGCAGTTTTCCAATATTGAGGGGCTGCCACAGAGAGGAGGGGGTCAACCTATTTTCCAAGGCACCTGAAGGCCAGACAAGGAATAATGGATGGAAATTGAACAAGGAGAGATTCAACCTGGAAATAAGGAGAAATTTTCTAACAGTGAGAGCAATCAACCAATGGAACAGCTTGCCTTCAGAAGTTGTGGGAGCTTCATCACTGGAAGCTTTCAAAAAGAGACTGGACTGCCATCTGTCAGAAATGGTGTAGGGTCACCTGCTTGGGTGGGGGGGGTTGGACTAGATGATCTACAAGTTTCCTTCCAACTCTGTTAATCTGTTAATTTTTGCAACCTGCACATTCCTGGCCAAACCAGTCCACAGTGATTAATACAGGTAGTTCTCAATGTACAGCCACAATTGAAACCAAAATTTATTTTGGTAAGTGAGAAACTTGTTAAGTGAGTTTTGCCCCATTTTATGACTTTTCTTGCCTCAGTTAAGTGAATCACTGTAGTTGTTAAATTAGTAACACAGTTGTTAAGTGGATCTGGCTTCCCCATTGACTTTGCTTGTCAGAAGAACACAAAAGGTGATCACATGAGCCCAGACACTGCAACCATCATAAATATGAACCAGTTACCAAGCATCCAGATGTAAATCACGTGACCATGGGGATGCTGCGATGGCCATAAGTTTACAAATTGTCCATAAGTCACTTTTTTCAGAGCTTTTTTAACTTTGGTCACGGTTCGGCGAACTGTTGTAAGTCGAAGACTACCTGTAGTATAAATCAAAAATGCCTATAATAAAATATAACTATAAACTAAATATAACTATAAAGCTGTAAATAATAATCTTTCCAAAATGACTAATAAAGGAACAACAAACATAAGATAACAATATTAAAAACAAATTATTGGAGGTGGAAGGTTTGAATGTAGAAATAGATTTTTAGGGTTTTTTTTTTCCTTAAAGCAAGCTCTGGAAGAAACAGCCCATACTGTTATTTATTTACTTATTTAGTATTAGATTATATCCCATTTTTATTAAGTGCAACTCAAGGCAATGCACTTAATATTCCCACCTTCTATTTGCCTCACAACATCCTATGAAGAGGGTTGGACTGAGAGAGAGCAGTGAGGGATGTGTAAGGTATTGAGTAAAATGCTTCAGAACTCCGTCTAGGGCTTGATACTTGTATTATTTTTTATTAAAGGTTTAAAAGAATATGTAAAAGAAATGTATAGGTGACACAATGCAGCTGGGATTGCTATAATTAGTAAAATTAAACAAATAAAAATAAATAAAATGGTCTTGTTAGGTTAGAAAAGTTGGCTGTAAAAACAAAGATATTTAGGAGAAATAGAAGCTATTCATATAGGAAAAGGAAATCAGATACTTTCTGAATAAAATCCACTCTTTACTATGCTAGTTGCTGTGAGAAGATTATATTTAGGATTAATATGAATGATGTTCACAATTTAGCAGATCACTAGGGGTCCCTATTGCATAAAAGATTGCACAAAGAGTGGTGATGCCAGGTGGTCATATTTATTTAGATCTTCATTTGGAACAAGAATTGCCTTGGTCAATTGGTGGCGCTGTTTTCCTATTGTTTGCAAAGATAATGCCATTTTTTCCATTTTAGCCACAATAGGAAATAAGGTGTGCTGGGTTATGAAAATTGTATGTGATGAAAGCAGACCAGCAGGGTATTATTCTGCCAAAAAAAAAAAAAAAAAGAGTCTAGTGGCATTCAACATGTCCTACAACTCTAAGTATTTCCTACCAGGGGACATTAGCATGCCATAACAAACAAAATAGATTTATTTGTTTCTTGCTACAGCTATCTAGAATTTAGGTCGTCTTATTAGAGATTATTAGAAGACCAATGGAGTTTCAAACTGATAATGCAGGGGCCCTAGGGTTGCCAGGTGTCCACTATTTGAGCGGACAGTCCACTTTTTTCAGATTATGTTCACTATTTTTTTTCACAAAATAGTGGAGATTTTTTTTATTCAAAAGCTTTATGATGAAATGGTACGTAATCTAAAGCTGTACAGTCTAAGAGAATAAGGATAGGAGAATCGTGTTTTGTCTTTTTTTTCATAAATTAGAATGAGACAAAGATCGAATGCTCATTGCAATAATCACATTTTACACAACAGTGCAAAAAATGCATTAAAGCAGTTATCTTTTGATATCGAAAATGTAGTGCTGAAGGTTTTTGCCGAATTTTTGAATTCTGCGAAGAAACGAGAAGAGTTGAAATCATTTTTTGAGTTTTGCGAGTCAGAATTCCATGAAGTTTTGCGCCTTGTTCCAACACGTTGGTTAAGTTTGTTTAAAGAGGTCGAAAGACTTCTTTTAAACTGGATACCTCTAAAATCGTATTTTATTTCTCTTGGATCTGATGAGTGCCATAAGGTTATCTGGAACCTTATTTCGGATCAGGAAAATGAACTCGCAAAGGACGATGAACCAACAATTTTAGAATTGTATTTATATTTCACGCACTTCTTCATGTCAATAATGCAAGACACCCTACTGAAGCTGGAAAGCAAGAAAATTCTTGCATGTGATCTTCACATTATCATGTGGAAGATGCGTGATTCTTTGCAAAAAAAATACGATGAGCAGTTTTTTGGAATGAAAGTTTTATTTGCTTTACGTAAAAAACATTTGCCTAAGAATGCCGTGCAAAAGTTCAAGAAAGAAGCCATCAACGTGTATCAAAGAGCCATTGCGTACCTAGAAAAGTGGTATAATTTCACCAATTCAGTATTTGAGATGCTAAGTTGTTTCAATCTAATTGATCGCAATAATCCTCCAACTTTAGAAGAAATGACGAACATCTGGTTATTATCACCATGGCGAGAAGAACTTCCACCCAACACTCTCTTCGATGAAATTTCTGCCTTAGAAGAAGTTTATGTTCATCTGCAGGGTGATTAATCCCTTGATAAGTGGACGCACTTTTTCAAGAAAGAGCCCGCTCCGAGTTTACTGAATCTGTTGCAGTATTGTGCATCAATTCCGGTATCAAACGCAAACGTTGAACGAATTTTCAGCGTCATGGGAAATTTGTGGACTGACAAATGTAACCGACTGCTTGTATCAGTTCGAAGTGAACTTTGTATATTTTATCAGTACGTTGTACTGAAATTAAAGAATTATTCCTTAAACACAAAGAATTGATCAAAGCTGCGCAGTCAAATAAAAAATACACACGACAGCAAAGTAAAATGTAATTTAATATTTTACATATTATTATAATATATTTGATGTTTTGAATTTTAAGTAAAGTTTTGAAGTGATTATTTTAATACGTGTTAAAATGTTTGTAAGAAAATATATAATTTAATTGTAAAACATTTTTTTATTTTTTTACTACTTAACCCTCCACCCCACCCCCCACCCCGCTTGTCTGCTATTTTTTGGAAGCAGACCTGGCAACCCTAAATGCAGCAGTTATTTTTTGAACTGTATTAACTTTTTCTCAGTGAAGAGATCTTCTATGAGATTATCATGAAGCCAGGTCAAAATGAAATAAATACTCCCTCTTCTACTCTAATTGCAAAACCAGTTGTTGGGATAATGCATCCTCCCCCCTTTCAAGTCCTGGAAGGAGGAGGTTCCTTCTAAAATGAACTCAGAGAATGAATGAAGCACATAACATTATATCATGGCAGAGAATCAGAAGAAGTATTTTAGATGAGATCAACCAATCAGCCTAACATCAATACCTGGGAAGATACTGGAAAAAATAATTTAAAAACCATACTTAGAACATCTAGAAACAAATAAAGTTATATTTAGTAGGCAGCACGGGTTTGTTAAAAACAGATCATACCAAACCAATTTTATTTCATTCTTTGACAAAGTCACTAAATTTGTAGACCAGCAAAATGCTGTGGACATAGTATATTTAGACTTCAACAAGGCATTTGACAAAGTATACACCAACATTTTTTTTGGTAAACCAGACAAATGTGAGATAGATAGCATCACTACTAGATGGATTTATAACTGGCTGACAAACCGTACTCAATGAATAATCCTTAATGCTACCACATCTATATGAAGGGAAATAAGCAGTGAAGTACCACAAGGTCTTAGGGCCAGTACTCCTCAATATCTTCATAAATGACTTAGATGAGGGAATAGAAGGGGAACTCATCAAATTTGCAGATGACACTAAGCTGGCAGGAATAGCCAACACCCCAGAAAACAAGCTTAGGATCCAAAAAGAACTTGACAGACTTGAACAATGGGCCCTATCCAAAAATATGAAATTTAATGTAGAGAAAAGCAAGATTTTACACCTAGGGAGGAAAAATCAAAGATACAAGTATAGATTAGGCAAAACCTGGCTCAAAAACACTAACTGTGAGAGGGACTTTGGAGTCCTAGCTGACAATCACTTAAACGTGAGCTAGCAGTGTGCAGCAGTAGGCAAAACAGCTAATACAATCTTTGGTTGTTTAAACAGAGGCATAGAATCAAAATCATGTGAAGTATTAGTACCAATTTATAAATCCTTAGTAAGACCACACCTCGAATACTGCAGTACCAGTTTTGGTCACCATATTATTAAAAAAATGTTGAGACTATAGAAAGAGTGCAGAGAAGAGCAATTACGATGATTAAAAGCCTGGAGACAAAAACATATAAAGAATGGTTGCAGAAACTGGTTATGACCAGTCTAGAGAAAAGAAGGAGTAGGGATGACATGATACAGTGTTCCAATATTTGAGGGGCTGCCACAAAGAAGAGGGGCTCAACTTATTTTCCAAAGCACCAGAAGGCAGGACAAGAAACAATGGATGGAAACTACTCAAGGAGAGAAGCAACCTGGAATTAAGGAGAAACTTCCTAAAAGTGAGGACAATTAACCAGTGAAACAGCTTGGCCTTCAGATGTTCTAGGGGCTTCATCACTGGAGGTTTTTAAGAAAAGACTGGACAGCCACCTGAAATGGTATAGGGCAGTGATGGCTAACCTTTTTGTTGTGTGCCAAAAGCGCACGCGCACATGTCTGCACCCATAATGCACTGTGTGCATGATCCCCACAATGCAGCATGCCTCCAAGCATATGTGCATGTGACCCCCGTGTTCCCCCACCCCCCTGCGCATATGCGCATGACCCCCATGGTTCTCCCCACCCCACCCCAGCACATGTGTTTGAGACTCCCCCATGCTGCCCCACCTTGCCGCACATGCACGTGTGACCTCCCCATGCTCCCCTGTCCCCTATGCATGAGCGACTTCTGTGCATACACGTGTGAACCCCTTCCCCCCATGCATGCGCGCACATCTCCCACATGTGCCCTGCCCCTGCGCATGCATGGCAGAGACCTGAAAATCAGATGGTTGGCGGGAGGCATGCGCGCATGCATGGTGGAATTGAGCTGGGGCAATGTCTCGCGTGCCTGCAGAGAGGGCTCTGCCTGCCACCTGTGGCATGTGTGCCATAGGTTTGCCATCTCGGGTATAGGGTTTCCTTCTTTAGCAGGGGTTGGACCAGAAGACCTCCAAGGTCCCTTCCAGCTCTATTCTAATTGATTGATTGATTGAACTTTGAAGTTGTCCAGATAATTTCTGTACTGTAAACTGTTCTGCCTCCAGAACTAGATTCAGAATTAGAACCAGAATTTTCAATGATGTATAGAAATGAATACTATTCCTTCCATAGCACCTGCCAGATTCCCCATCTAACTGATTTTTTAAAATATAATTCTTTAATTAAAGGAAAATATATTGAAAGCAGCATGTTGCAAAACTAAGTGCCAGTGTTATATTTATATCCAAAAATACCACAAATCAGAACCAAAGATAAGTTGAGTTCAGCTGAAGAGCTTGTGGTGGGTTAGGGACAGTGTGTTCTGTGGAAGCCTGGAGGTTCCATGAGAGGCAGCATCCCTAACCACTTTTTTATGGTACAATGAATAGAATAGAATAACAGAGTTAGAAGGGACCTTGGAGGTCTTCTAGTCCAACCCCTTGGTTAGGCAGGAAACCCTACATCACTTCAGACAAATGGTTATCTAACCTCTTCTTAAAAACTTCCAGTGTTGGAGCATTCACAACTTCTGGAGGCAAGTTGTTCCACTGTCAGGAAATTCTTCTGTCAGGAAATTTCTCCTTAGTTCTAAGTTGCTTCTCTCCTTGATTAGTTTCCACCCAATGGAAAGGGTGGGTTTGCCAGGTGATCTTCAGAAGCCTTTTCCTCTTCCTCAGGCAGTTTCTTCTGCTCATATGCTTCTTTGTTCTCTCTGTGTCTAAGAGACAGAGAATAGGGGCTCAGGGTTTTGTTTGGTTTTGGTTTTTAACTAACAAGTTCTATGGCCTCAAAAAGTTTGAAAACACCTGCACTCAAGGAAAGTAACCTCACTGGTTTTTCTGATAGGAAATAATTGTTCTGTGACTGGCCAAAGCCTCTGCAAGAGCCTTTGGTGAGGGCATTCGATAGCATACTCTGTTTTCAAATTGCCCCTAAACCCAGTTTGAGGACTGTCACCTGTTGATGAATTATAGCTATTAATATGACAGATGCATGAAATGAATAACTTTTTATGAAATGTTTTTATTGCATTTCTTTCCAATTTAGGTTAATTAATTTAAATCCAATTTTGGAAGGGTACCTCCAAGATTGCACACAAGCACACTTGCCTATAGTTTAATATGCTAAGATTCTTTAGTCTCTGGCTTCTCTCACTCACAGGAGTGTGGGGGACTACCACATTGTCAGGAAATAGGGCACACACTCTTCTTTCCTTCTTTTCAGCCTTCCAGGCAATATGAGTCTGGGTTTCCCCATAGAAAAAGGAAAGCTGTTAGGTGACTAGATACTATTTTCTGGAAGCTGTGCTGAGTTGACAGCTCATATGACTGAGGAGAGATTGTCTGTAGGGGCAGATTTGTCCTTTGGGAGGGAAATGGGGAAGGGGAGGCTAACTTGTCCTTGAGAGCGCGCACACACACACACACACACACACACAGAGAGAGAGAGAGAGGGAGAGAGAGAGAGAGAGAGAGAGAGAGAGAGAGAGAGAGAGAGAGAGAGAAGGGGGAAACTGTGAGACCACAACACAGATTTGCTGCAATGTTATTTTTTTCAAGGAATCTGCTTTTTTCCTCCAGGCAGACATTAATGTAATATTAAGTCCTTTAACCTTTCTAATTATTCTCCTTCAGGTCAGCTGGTTGCCTATTAAACTTGCAGTCTCTGCTCCAAGGCAGTTATTGCTGCCTCTAACTGGTGTTAGCTCCAAAGTCAGACTACCTCTGGCAAGGAATTCGGCTGCTACCTATTGATCCCTCCCTTCCCTCCCCATTCTTTTCCTTTTTCATAATAACTATTGTAATTAAGAAATTAATCTTTGCATACTTTATATCAAGACTATTTGGGTAGCTTTTCTAAATAATCTTCTGTTAAAAATATGAATGGATTGAAATTTTTTAGATTCAGTTCACTAAATCTCAATTATCATATTCATGATTAACATGATTTATTTTATTGCAGTAGGAAATATTTTGTTTTCCAACAATTTAATTTTGTTTATGTTTAATTGTAAGCCAAATCACATCAATGAAATGTGGGGCACATTTATGAATATTTGGACAGATGCAGAGGTGGTATTCAGCAGGTTCTGACTAGTTCTGGAGAACCGGTAGCAGAAATTTTGAGTAGTTCGTAGAACCAGTAAATACCACCTCTGACTGGCCCCGCCCCCATCTATTCTCTGCCTTCCGAGTCCCAACTGATTGGGAGGAAATGGGGATTTTGCAGTAACCTTCCCTTGGAGTAGGATGGGAATGGAAATTTTACAGTATCCTTCCCCTGCCATGCCCACCAAGCCATGCCCACCAAGCCAAATTTTTTTGAATCCCACCATTGGACAGATGACATGGGCAGACATGTCTCCACTTTTGGTGCTGATAATCTTTGAATGCCACCTCTTGTAAAGTATCCCTTGCTGTTTTCCCAGGGCATGCAGAAATTCGATAGGTACAAGGATCAAGTGAGTGGCACAATAACTTAGGGGTAAACAGCTTGGCAAGTATGTGACCTGCAGGTATAATCAGTTCCTATGCACAGGAGAGATCTTTTACTTTCCTTTGCTGCCCTCAGATTTTTTCCTATGGCAGAAAGGACCTGAAGTTGCTCTCGTGTAAACCCATGCTTTTGGAGTATAATAGAGGTCTGGTTGTTTGTACAGCGGAGGGCAGAGAGTTAACTAGCAGTGAATGGACAGGAATTGGATGGAGAAGTAAGCAATGGGAAGTGGGCAATTTCCTCATCTTAACTATGAATGTTGGGGATAAAATAAATAAATAAAATATGCCTGTTAGCTATTGCCAGGCAATATCAAAATGTGGATTTTAGCATCTTTTGAAAAACTGCTAAACATACGTTTAGAACTCTTCTTCTACTTCACTACAGCAACACCCATTAGCACCTGGTCTACTATGTTATTTCTGGATCATCTTGAATGTTTCCTGGAGTTAGTTTTAGCCATTTTAGCCCTCTTCAAAAATTTGTCAGATCTCAGCCTTTTCCATAGCATGGAGTAGATTTGGCAGCAATATGATTGTGGCATAATAAGGATTGCAACGAGGTGGGGGTGGGGGATGGCAGCAAATTTGAGGTTGGTTTACCTTTCTATTGTCCAAAGGGTAAGTGGAAAAGGGAATGGGGAAGAACCCAAAAGACAGCTGTTTTGTCACTGATGTTAGCAGTGAAACTATAATGATACCAAACTAGTAGGTTAAAGTCTTCGCTCCCATCCCAGAAATTTTCATGAAGATTAGGAGAAGACCTTTTCCCAGCCATTCAGTTGTGACTGATCCTCAGACGTTCTATGGATCAGCAATCTCCATGCCCCTCTGTCTCGCACCACCTCCTTCAGATCTGCCACCATCATCCCGGCGTCATCCTTTATAATGTCCAGTCAGTGGGTACTAGGGCGACCACTTCTCCTTTTTCCACTGATCACTCCCAGCATGATTTGACTTTTTGAGTGAGTCGGCTCTCATTGTCATGAGTAAAGTATGACAGCCTCTATTTGGTGATCTTGGCTTCAAGTGATATTTTTGGTGAGGTTCAGTCTCTTTTTGTTATTTTTGCAATCATGGGATGCCTAATAGTCACCTCCAGCACCACCGTTTAAAGGCATCCACTCTTCTTCTATCTGCCTTTTTCAGAGTCCAAGTTTCACAGCCATTAGTAGAAATTGGAAAAATTATTGTTTTAAATAATCAGCATTTGGTTGTGAGGTTAATGTCTTTACACTTCCAGATGTTATTCATGCCAGACTTTGCTGTTATTTCAAGTGCTATATGCCTTTTGACCTCAGAGCTGAGGTCACCACTTTGATTGATTTTAGAACTCAGGAAGATGAATTCCTTTACTATTTTGATGGTCTCATTGTCAATCTGCACTCCGACCTGTTGTGTTCCCTGCAGTTATCATTTTCTTTATTTTCTTGATGTTAAGGTACAGTCCGAATTTTTCACTTTCATGTTCAATTCTTAGGATTAGCCACTTCAGAGCCTCCTTTCTTTCTGTGAGCAATGTTGTATCATCTGTGTATCAGAGATTGTTGATATCTGTACCATCAGTTTTAACACCAATGGTAGGTTCTTCCAAATATGCATTTCTCATAACTATTTCTGTGCACATGTTGAATAGTATAAATGACAGGCTGCAACCTTACCAATGCTTTTCCTGTTGATCACCCTAATTCTTCTCTTTAATAGGCTAGACCGGGGGTTGACAACCTGTGACTCTAGAGCCGCATATGACTCTTTGGACCTTCTCCTGCGACTCCCTGTCAGATGATCCCACCACTGGGTGGCCCCTCCCCTCCCCCTCACTCCTCGCCTGCCCTGAGAAGAGAAGGGCGACTGCGGTGGATGGAGTATTCCAGAGCGAGAGCAAAGCACCCTTCTACTTGCCTCTTTTTCCGGCCCTTGTTGGTGCTGTGCACACTTTAGCCACTGGGGGAGACATGTGACTTTGCTCTGCACCAAGACACTGGCTGGGCCACCCGGCTGCAGCCAATGCTGCGTGGAACTTCAGGAGGAGGAGGAGGGGACACCATCTCCCCCATTGTGCAGTGCACTAAGTTTAAGTGCAAGAGCAGCAAGCAGCCATGGAGGTGGAGAGAAGAATATGGGGAGACACGCCCCAGTCAGTATCTCGGGGTGGAGAAAGTTGTGCATCTCCCCATATTCCTTATTCCTTAGTGCACTGCACAATGGGTGAGACAGCATCCCCTCCTCCTCCTCCTGGAGCCCATTAGGATGCGGAGCATTGGCTGGGATGGCCCAATTGGTGTCTCAGGGTGGAGAAAGTCATGCGTCTCCCAACATGGACCAGAAAAAGAGACAAGCACAGGGGTGCTTCGCTTCTGCTCTGAAACATGGAGAAAGTCTCCATCCGCCTACACCGCCCTTCTCTTCTCAGGGCAGGTGAGGAGTGAGGAGGAGGGGAGGGTGAGGGGTGGGAGGGCCAGCCAGCCGACAGAGAGCCACAGCAGGGGGACGAAAGAGCTTCATTTATCTGGGAAAGAAAGAGAAAGAGAGGTGGGGGAGAAAGATGAGAAAGAGGGAAAGGGAGGGAGGGAGGGAGAAAGATGAGAGAGAGAGGGAGAGATGAAAGAGGGAGAAAGAGAGAGGGAGAAAGATGAGAGAGAGGGAGAAAGAAAGAGAGAGGGAGAAAGAGGAGAAAGGGAGAGAGAGGGAGAAAAATTAGAGAGAGAGAGGGAAAAAGAGGGAGAAAGATGAGAGAGAGGGAGAAAGAAAGAGAGGGAGAAAGAGGAGAAAGGGAGAGAGAAAGATGAGAGAAAAAAGGAAAAAGAGAGAAGGAGAAAGATGAGAGGGAGAAAGAAAGAGTGGGGTAGAAAGAAAGAGGGAGAAAGATGAGAGGGAGGGAGAGAGAGAGGGAGACAGATAGAGGGGGGGAGAAAGAGATGAGAAAGGGAGAGGGAGAAAGAGAAGGGGGAGAGAGAGCTTTTTAAAAGAAAGTACCTGGAGCCACAGAACCTGGGTAGGCGTGGCTGGGGGGTGTCATGTGACTGGGTGGGAGTGAGTGATGTTGAGTTGGCCATGCCCACCCAGGTTTTGTGGCTCCTGGTGTTTTGTTTTTTGTGGGAAACTGGCTCAAGTGGCTCTTTGAGTGTTTAAGGTGGCAGATCCCTGGGTTAGACATACCTAATTTTCTTAACCGTTCTTCACATGATTTAGCCTCTAGACACCTTATCATCTTAATTGCTCTTTTCTGCACACTTTTCTAGCACACTTTCTAGGCTCTCAACATCTTTTTTGTATCATGGTGACCAAACGTGGGTGCAGTATCCCAAGTGTGGTTTCACGAGTGCAGTATAAAGTGATACTGTCAGTGCTCATGATATTTTCTGTGGCAGCTTCAGAACCAACCCTAGCCCAGACCATACAGTATATGTGCCATGTTGGACCTCTGCTTAACTACTACCTATTTTAAATACAATGAAGGTTTCTACAAACAAAAACATAGCAGTGTCCTGGGTTCACCTGTGTTGCCTATTGTGGCCAATCTCTACCTGGAAGAGGTAGTAATCAAAGCCCTACCAGCAAAGATGGGAAAGAAAAAGAACGAAAATACATCAAGGAAGCCCTCAGAACATGTGGCTATCGCAAGTGGGCCTTCATCAAATCTCAAAAAAAGACCCCACAGGGGCTCCTCCATAACATACAATGAAGAGAATAAACAAAGAAATGTTGTCATTCCATACGTTGCAGGAATATCGGAAAAGCTCAGACAGATCTTCAGCCAACAAAACATACGTATACACTTCAAACCCAAGAATACACTAAGGCAAAAGCTTGTCCATCTGAAGGATAAAACACCCAGATACAAACTGAGCAACATGGTATATGCAGTACAATCAGGGGTGGGATTCTACGGTTCGCACCGGTTCACTAGAATCTGTTGTTAAGTAGGTAAGCAGTTTAGAGAATCGATTCTTAGAAGAAATCTCCTTTTGTTTTGTTTTTTACTTTACAGGGTTAATCCTGTAAGGAATTACAACATTCTGGTGTTGTTTCTAGCCTAATCTTTATTGCCCTGCTTACATAAACTGCCTCTCCATTAACCCTTATTATATTCTTGACAGTACGCCCAGACTTAGTGTCGCCTCAGGAGCTTCTCCTGAGTTTTTTTCTTCTTTGCTTGACTTTCTTAAAGGGGAAGGGTTGTTTTAAGCTTTTTACACTGCTGTTGGGAGGAAATACTCCCCTGTTGGAGTTCTTCCAGCCGGGATGCGATTTATTTATTTATTTATTTTATTTTATTTTATTTATTTATTTTATTGGATTTATATACCATCCTACTCCCGAAGGACTCAGGGCGGTGAACAGCCAAAAAGATAAAACACACAAACTACAAAATTTAAAAGACAATATAAAAACCCATTAGATAATTTGGCCCAAAACAAATTAAAACACCCCTAATATTTTAAAACAAATTTACAGTTTACAATTTAAAAGGGAAGTTAGGCCAGGCCAGCCTGCTGAAATAAAAAGGTCTTGAGGGCACAGCGGAAGGTGCATAAATCCAGGATCGTCCGTATCTCCGGGGGGAGCTCATTCCAGGTGGCAGGTGCCCCCAACAGAGAAGGCTCTTCCCATGGGGGCCGCCAGTCGACTCTGTTTGGCCGATGGCACCCTGAGGAGCCCCTCTCTATGTGAGCGTACTGGCCAGTGAGAGGCTACTGGTGGCAGAAGGCGGTCCCGTAAGTAACCAGATCCTAAGCCAATGATCAACATTTTGAAGAAATAATTGAATAATGAAGCAGAGCTGCTGGAAAGAAGCTTTTAATGACAAGGAACCAAGATGAGTGACCTTCAGCAAGGCTTCTTGGCTAGCTAGAAAGATTGACATCAAACCCATCAGGACTAGATTCAGCAATCCATCTGCATTTAAAAGACACAGGCCAATCTTTTGAAGACAGCAAAGTCCACATTTTGGACAGAGAGGACCACTGGCTTGAAAGAGGGGTCAAAGAGGCCATCTATGTCAAAATTGAAGAGCCCTCTCTCAACAGAGGGGGGGGGGATACAACACCATCTATCTTCAATCTACAACACAGTCCTTTCAACAGTTCCAAGAAGGCTCCACATCCATTTGCACCACTCAGGTGACCCTGATGATACGGATAAATCTCCAGGTGACCTTAATGACTTGCTAAAAGAATGCAAATGATCAGCTGTCTGCAAGGAGTATAAATCTTTCCATTCCCCACCATCCAGTCAGAGCTGAAGAAGCTTCTTGGATGAGAAGCAAAACATCTTCAAAGAAAAATCAGAAAGTCCAGTTGCCTCTTAAAAAAGCACCTTTGGGACAACCATGATCTGGATGACTGAGAATCTCCATAGACATTTACTATAGTGATATGTGGATTTTTGGGGGAACTGAAGAGCCAGCTTATGGACAAATCATCCTGGAGAAAAAACACTAAGAGTCAACATTGGTTTAATATAATCAATAAATGTATTAATTTTCCTCCTTCAGCAACAGGGAGAGAGCAGCTAAACGCAGTCCAGGGCTTGTGTAGTATCTGTGATTTTAATGTACTCTGGAAAGAAATTAATGTTACAGGTTTTGTCTTGAAAAGTAATGTTCTTCCAACTGTTAAATATTTACCCATCTGATGAGTATGACAAGAAACAAAATGTACAGTAAAGTATTCTGCTTTCTCATGTGAAATGAACTCTTGCCATCAAAAAATGAAAATAGTTCCATGGATAATTATTCACAACCCTCCCTCTGAATGGATTGGCTCATAACTGCTTTTGACACTGAGTCAGAAGTCTTCTAAGTTAAAAGGTCAAAGTATATAATGAAGGAACAGGAAGTACAGCATTCCATAGTATCAGTGATTTCAGGAAAAGCTATGCATATTTACATTTGTGCCAAGCTGTCACTCTGGTGTACTTTACTTTTATTCAGGTGTTTTAAAAGTACCATATTGCATTATTTCTTGGCAGCTTTTAATACTTAGCAGAAAGCTAGAAAGGACATATCTTTGGTCTAGTGGCTTAATGTTGTATTTTCAGGTGAGTGCAAGTTTTCCTTAACAAGTAAAGAAGTGTAGGTCAGAAAGATCTGATCAGTCTGGATTAGTTATTTTACCGTCTGTAGCATAAGTTATTTGACAAACTGCTCAAATCTTTCTTAAAAATTAAAGCTCTTTCTAGATTACACTATGTCAATAATAGTAACAAATACATGTTAGAGCAATGACACTCTTACATGTTTTGGGATGGACAGAATGGAGTTTGACAGAACAGTTGAATTTACAGCCTCTGTCATAATGGCATGTTAAAATATACTGGCGGTGAAGACTTTAATAAAAAATACCTTAATAAAAAATATGGCATGATTTAAAAATATTGGAACTATATTAAAATGGAACTTTCAGCTCTACCCCAATATAGACTTACTCCTTAATGTTAACTCAACAACTTTAAATTCCAACTATAAAGTTAGCACTAATATTATGAAAGCTACCATAATGTTACCCTACATCTAGTTCTTACTGAAGTGGTTCGGGAATAACGAGAGGCACAAGCAAGCAAGTGACAACAGCTCTTTAATATACAGTGAGACTTCAGCAAAAACTCAGAGGCCGCAGCCCTCCTTATATACAATCCTGGAGGGACTGTCAGCCAATCAGAAACATAGGCAGGTTTGAAACTCCCGCTGAAAAGTATCAATACATAACACCCCTCCCTTCCCAGAAGGCACTAACATTCAAAAATTTACATATGTACACACAAAATCTCGCAGGTGCCCAGGACGAGTTCTCGTTCTAGTTGACCTGCGCAGTTCAGTGTCTGGTGGGGCGTCGAGCTGGTCAGAGGGACTTACTGTCTCTCCCGGCTCCGCCAATGGAACCTCCTGGATTTTGTCCGGGGCGTGGTTATCCCCGGTTGGGAGTGGCGACTCACTGGGGCAGCGCTGGAACCAGGGCTTGTCAGCTAAGTATTCTCGCGAACCCGGGCTTGAGTTAGCTGTTTTGGGAAAGTTGTTGTAGTTAGGTTCGGAGATGTCTAAATTGATGTTTGCTTCGCCGACTACCCTTTTTCTAAGTTGGTCTATGTGGCGCTTCCAGAGTCTGTCTACTCCTACATCTACCGTGTAAGATTTTGGGCCAGTTATGCCCACTATGGTTCCTGCAACCCATAGAGGTCCGCTGGCATAATTGCGAGCGAACACCGGGGACCCAACCTGAAACTGTCTTAGCCCAGAGGTCTCTCCCTTGAAATTTTCATGCGAGTAGTTAGGGTGAAGCCTGTCTAACACGCACCGAAGCTTCCTGCCCATGAGGAGCTCGGCTGGGCTTCTCCCTGTGGCCGTGCATGGTGTGGCATGCTGGACAGCTAAGAATTGGTCTATCCTGGCCTGCCAGTCCCCGTTATCTAGCCTGGACAGTGCTTCTTTGGCTGTTCTTACAAAACGTTCAGCCAATCCGTTAGAAGCCGGGTGGAACGGGGCCGATAGGGCATGGCGGATGCCCAGTTTGGCCAAGTAGCCCTCAAACAGGGTTGCCGTGAATTGAGGGCCGTTATCAGATACCAGAGTATCCGGCAGGCCGTGGGTGGCAAACAGCTTCCTCAGGACCTTGATGACTGCTTCGGCTGTGGTTGAAGGCATTAAGATTATTTCGAGCCATTTTGAATAGGAATCGACTACGATTAAAAATGTTTGCCCGTGAAAGGGGCCGGCAAAATCAATGTGGATCCTCCCTCATGGCCCTTTTGGTTTCTCCCACTCTCGGATGGGCACTACCGGGGGATCAGGACAAGACTTCTGGCAGGTTCTGCACTTCCCCACCCACTCGGAGATAACTTGGTCCATGTTGGGCCACCAAACATAACTGCGTGCTAAGCTTTTCATTCTGACAATGCCCGGATGCCCTTCATGCAGTAATTCTAAGACCCTTGTTCTTAGTTTCGTTGGTACTACCACCCTGTCACCCCACAACAAACAACCCCCTTGCATAAATAGTTCGTTACGTTTGTTAACATAACCTTGGTATTCCCCCCCGTCCACTTTAACTGGCCACCCCTTAAGGACCCAACCCATTACAGTGCGAATGACTGGGTCTCTAGCCGAGGCTTTAGCCACCTCGCAAGAGGAGATAGGTCCCAAAGTCAAAGTGTCCAGCAGAAGAACCGGGGCTTCCGGTGTGGGGTTGGCAAGTCGGTCAGGTGGGGGCAGCAGCTGAGGGCATCCGCGTGGCCCAAAGTCCGTCCGGGTCGATGGACAAGCTGATATGAGTAGGCCGACAGAAAAATGGCCCACCTGGTCAAACGTGGGGAAAGAGCAGCGGGGGTGGGCCTATCGCCTGCCAAAAGTCCCAGCAAGGGCCACTGGTCAGTCACAAGTTTGAATTGTCGGCCATAGAGGTATTCGTGGAACTTTTTAACCCCCGCAATTGCAGCCAGAGCTGACTATAGTTCCGCTCTGCGCTTGACAGGGTGCGAGAGTAAAACGCAATGGGCGCCTCTAGGCCGTTCGGCAGTCTATGGCCTAGGACGGCACCAACTCCTATGGGGGAGGCGTCACAAACCAATACAAGCGGTAGCGCTGCATTGTATTGGATTAGGAAACTGTCTTCAGATAGAAGTCTCTTTACTGCCTCAAAAGCGGCTGCTTGTGGTTTCCCCCAGACCCATGGTACATTCTTCCCCAATAGTTTGTGTAGGGGATCTGTGACGGTGGCCTTGTCCTTCAGGAACATTGAATAAAAATTGAACAGTCCAAGGAAGGCTTGGAGCTCCGCTTTGGTCTTGGGGGCAGGTGCGCTCTTAATAGCTCTCACCTTGCTTTCGGTAGGGTGGATGCCTGTGCTGTCCACCCTGTACCCCAGAAATTCAATGGAAGGGACAGCAATCATGCACTTATTTTTCTTCAATTTGAGTCCTGCTTCTCTAAATCTAGAAAGGACGTTCCTTACTCTGTCCCCTAGCTGCCGTTCGTCCTGAGCGCTGACTAGAACATCGTCAAAATAAGGCACCACCCCGGGGAGCCCTTGCAGAAGGCGCTCCATGGTGCTTTGAAATAGGCCGGGTGCGACACTCACCCCAAACTGGAGCCTGGTGCATTTGAATGCACCCCTATGAGTTACAATTGTTTGCACCTCTGCCGTGGCGTCGTCGACTGGTAATTGTTGATAGGCCTGAGCCAGGTCTAATTTGGCAAAAAATTTTCCGGGCCCCAGGGAGTGTAGTAGATGATGCACGATCGGCACCGGATAGGCGCTTGGCTGCAAAGCCTTGTTGATCGTGCACTTGTAGTTGGCGCAAATCCTAATTGAGCCGTCAAACTTTACTGGGGTCACTATAGGGGTTTCCCATTTTGCATGGTCAACGGTAACCAACACCCCTTGTTTAATTAATTTGTCCAGTTCCGCATCGATCTTTGGTTTCAATGCGAAAGGCACCCGTCTGGCCTTGAGTCTTATTTGGGCTATGTTGGGGTCTAAATTAAGGGAGATAGGGGTCCCCAAATACTTGCCCAACGTGTCCCCGAAAACGTCCTGGAACTCGGTCAGGAGACTGTCCTTTAGTGATGGCTTGGACATCTGGTGGACGCCGGTGAAGCCCATGCCGAGGGCTCGGAACCACCCCATGCCTAGAAGGCTAGGCAGCTGCTTCGTGACGATGGTCAGCAGCAGGTCTTTTTTGTAGTCTCCGTAGGTGACTCGGAACGTGCCCACGCCTTCGAGGGGTACCCGGTTCCCCTGGTAGTCTAGGATGCGCAGTCATTGCTTGGATAGCTGGCCCTTCCGGAACGATGGCAGGAGGGTCTTTAGGGTCGCCCATGACATTATGGAGAGAGCTGATCTGGTGTCGATCTCCATCGAGCATGGCTTGCCGTTGATTTCGACCACCGTGCTGACTTTGTCCTCGATTGCTGTGCTGGCCTGGTCTATGTGTATGCTGCGGCCATCTCGCGGTTCAAATTCGCGCCGGTTTTTCGCGCCGCCTTCTCTCATTGGATGCTTCTGGCGCGTTGATTCTGGTTGGCTGCGGCGCTCATGTGGTTGGTGTTTTCTGGGCAGAATGGCTCTACAGACTCGCGCCAAGTGCCCTTTTTTCTCGCAACGCCTGCAAATAGCCTCCATGTATTTGCAGGACAGTCTATCATGGTGCCCGCCACAGCTGGGACAGTTTCGCCGGGGGCTGCCTGTATCTTTTCTCTGGTGCTCTGTTCGAAAGACATCCTCATCTGACTCGGACTCCGAGCTTGATCCAGCGCCTTCCCTGTGCACCAGGGCAGACTTGGGACTGTCTTTGCTGGTCAGTGGACGCTGCAGCATTTCTGCGGCTTTAGTGGAAGCTTCATGAGCCCTGGCCTCATCTAGGGCTCCAGCAAGCGTCAAATCAGGCTTGGTGAGCAGGCGCCGTTGTAGCCTAATGTCCCGAACACCACAGATTAGTTGCTCAAGCAACGCATCGTCCAAGTCTCTATAGTCGCAATGAGTTGCGGCTTTTCTCAGGCTGGCCATGTATGCGCTGACTGGTTCTTCCTCTCGTTGAACGCGCTGTCTGAGTTGGTATCGTTGCACGAACTTGGAGGGCACGGGAGCGTAGTGAGCCTGGAGAGTTGCCATCAGGGTGTCCCAGGAGACAGTTTGGACCGGCGTTGGCTCACACAGTGACTCGGCCATCTCGAACACATCCGGTCCGCAGTGGCTTAGGAAGAGGGCTCTCTTTCGATTAGCGGAGAGACCCTGCATGTCGCTGGCTTCAAGCGAGCATTCGAACCTCGTTAGGTATGAGACCCATTTTTCACGGGTCGGATCAAAAGGCTTGGGCGGAACGTAGGCAGACATGTTCGGTATGCCTCCTGTAGTTTGCCTCGTTGCCTAGCTGAAGCTCGTGGTCTCACTGGTTCGCTTCTTGTGGCCTCAATCCCATCCTCGTCGCCAATGAAGTGGTTCGGGAATAACGAGAGGCACAAGCAAGCAAGTGACAACAGCTCTTTAATATACAGTGAGACTTCAGCAAAAACTCAGAGGCTGCAGCCCTCCTTATATACAATCCTGGAGGGACTGTCAGCCAATCAGAAACGTAGGCAGGTTTGAAACTCCCGCTGAAAAGTATCAATACATAGCACTTACATTGATCCAAACTGTAACTGTAACCCTTAAACTGTGGAGTGAAGGATGGCCGGCTACAACGGAGACTACTTGCGAGATCGAACCTGACCCTGCACATCGCCTTAGATGAAGCAAGAGCACAAGAGTCATCTGTAAAGGCTGCCGAGAGACTGCAAGGGACCATCCATGGCCGGACAGTGTAGAGGTTGGCGACCGTGTACCATGAAGCTGTAAGCACCGAGAGCGAAGGGGAGTCCGAGGAGGAAGTCTACTGCATAGAGCAGTCCAGGCCGGACCAATGAAGACCCAGAGACGACTGTGCCAGCTGCAGAGGCCCCCACCCCTGACACAACTGTAAGTTCCGGGATGCGATCTGCCGGTTCTGTGAGAAAAAGGGGCACATCGCTCGAGTCTGCAGAGCCAAGGAAGCACAAGGCCACAGAACATGAGGCCAAGCCAGCCAATCCGAGATGGCGCCGCGCCGGAGGCCCAATAAAGATGGCGGAAGCCGGAAGGGCGTGAAAATTGAAGACATCAAGGCCTACACCATCTGCATCGGTCAGACCTATACCACGGTCGAGATCGAGGGACGTGAGTGCCAGATGGAGATCGACACGGGATCCCCCATATTCATCATGTTGTGGGCCAACCTCAAGAAAACCATCCCCAGCGCACACAAGCGGCAGCTCCAACCACAGCGACGCTGGCTTAAAGACTATCAAGGGAACCGCATCCCCGTCGAAGGAATAGGCAAGTTCCAAGTGCGATACAGGGAGTTCAGCGAAAGACTCCCCCTCACAATTGTCAGCGGCAAGCTCCCAAGCCTCCTGGGCATGGACTGGTTTCGAGCCCTGGGCATGGGATTCACCGGAGTGAGGAACATCCAGAGCACCCTGAGAGACGACCTGATGCAGGAGTTCCAGGACGTGTTCGACAAAAGGCGTGGCAAGTATGTGGGACCCCATATCTCGTTCAACCTCGACCCCAACGTTGCCCCAATCCGTTTAAAGCCTAGGAGGGTACCATTCGCCCTGAAACCCAAGATAGACGTCGAGCTGGACAAATTAATAAAGCAAGGGGTGCTTGTGCCAATCAACCACGCCAAATGGGAGACCCCAATTGTGACACCTGTGAAACCGGACAGGTCAGTGCGCATATGCGCCGATTATAAATGCACAATTAATAAGGCCTTGCAACAGAGCGCTTATCCGGTCCCAATTGTACACCATCTGCTGCATTCCCTAGGCCCTGGCAAGATCTTCGCCAAACTTGATCTTGCGCAGGTATATCAACAGCTGCCGGTAGATGGCGCTACTGCGGAAGCACACACCATCGTAACTCATAGAGGGGCCTTCAAATGCACCCGCCTACAGTTTGTTGTTAGCATAGCCCCCGGACTGTTTCAAAGTACCATGGAGCGGCTTCTGCAAGGGATCCCTGGGGTGGTCCCCTATTTCAATGATGTACTCATCACAGTGGAAGACGAACAACAACTGGGGGGGAGGCTGAGAATGGTTTTAGAAAAATACAGAAATGCAGGACTTCGGATCAAACGCAACAAATGCATGATCGCAGTCCCCTCCGTAGAGTTCCTGGGCTACCGAATAGACGGCACTGGTATACACCCCACCAAGAGTAAAATCAGGGCAATCCAAGAGGCCCCCACCCCTAAAGACAAGGCAGAACTACAGGCGTTCCTGGGCCTGCTTAATTTCTATGCAATTTTCTTAAAGGACAAGGCAACAGTGGCTGAACCCCTACACAGACTGTTAGCCAAGAAGTCCACATGGAAATGGGGGAAGGCCGAGGACAATGCATTTGCAAACATTAAAAAATTGCTGTCAGCCGAGAGTTTCTTGATTCAATACAACTCAATGCTTCCCCTTGTGTTAGCCTGTGATGCGTCTCCTTTTGGCGTGGGAGCCATCCTGAGCCATAGACTCCCGAATGGCCTAGAGGCACCCATCGCCTACTACTCCCGAACTCTGTCAAGAGCCGAGAGGAATTACAGTCAGTTTGATAAAGAGGCCCTCGCCGCCGTCTCGGGAGTAAAAAAGTTCCACGAGTACCTGTTCGGGAGGGACTTCGACCTAATCACCGACCATCGCCCGCTCCTGGGTCTCATCGCAGGAGACCGACCAACACCGGCAGCCGTATCGCCCAGGATGACACGCTGGGCCATCTTCCTCGCAGCATACTCATATAGCCTGGTACATCGACCAGGGGCTGACATGGGGAATGCCGACGCACTCAGCCGTTGCCCACTACCAGACAAGCTGGAAGACCCCACACCTGGCATCCCCATCCTGCTGATAGACTCCGGGCCCATCACATCAGCAGAAGTAGTAAAAGCCTCAACCAAAGACCACATGATCCGGACGGTCGCAAGTTGGGTGACGAGGGGGTTGCCGGAAAAGACTGGGAGCAGGGAATTCAAACAGTACGCGAGCAAACAGGATGAACTAACCATGCAAAGGGGGTGTTTGCTATGGGGCGAACGGGTTATTGTTCCCTTGTGCCAAAGGGAAAAAGTCTTAATGCTGTTGCATGAGGGGCACCCTGGGATTATACGGATGAAGGGACTAGCCAGGAGCTATGTCTGGTGGCCCAACATGGATGCAGACATTACCGAGTGGGTGGGGAGATGCCAGCCCTGCCAGGAGTCTAGGCCAGATCCACCGACAGCACCGGTGAGGGAGTGGGAAAGACCCAAGGGGCCCTGGTCCAGGATCCACATAGATTTTGCTGGCCCGTTTCATGGGCAGACCTTTATGGTCATAGTAGATGCCTTTTCAAAGTGGCTTGGGATTAAGCTCATGAGGGCCACTACCACTGATGCGGTTATTAGGGAATTGAGGCAGTTATTCCATGGGTTACCGGACATCCTAGTGTCAGACAATGGGCCCCAATTCACTGCCACATAGTTCGAGGAGTATTTAGCAGATTTGGGGGTCAGACACGTCCTCTCGGCCTCGTTCCATCCGGCTAGTAATGGTCAGGCTGAGAGATTTGTAAGAACGGCCAAGGAGGCCCTCTCACGCCTAGGCCCTGGGGACTGGCAGGGAAGAGTAGACCGTTTTCTCACAGCCCAGCATTCCACACCTTGTACAACCACAGGCTGAAGCCTGGCTGAGTTATTAATGGAGAGGAAGCTCCGAGGGGTACTGGATAGGCTAAATCCCAACTATTCCCCCGAGGTTTTCAAGGGGGGGGGAGAGGAAACTCAGGGAGTTCACCATAGGGACTCCAGTCCATGCCAGGAATACGGGAAGGGCTCACTCTGGGAAGCAGGAACAATCACAGAAATCACGGGGCCCAAATCGTATAGAGTAGACATGGGGGACGGGAGAGTTTGGCGCAAGCACATAGATCAACTGAGATGGCGAATCACCACAGATGCCAAGGAAAACTTCAACAAACCGCTCCCTGACTATCAGCCAGAACCACAAACTACGTCAAGCCCGAGTGCAGCAGAGGACTTATCTGACGATCCTGGCATCCGGAGCCGCCCTAGCGAAGAGTTTCCACCGGCCGGAGAAGTCGCCGCCCACAAAGAGATCTCGGAGGTTCCATTGGCGGAGCAGGGAGAGATAGGGAGTCCCTCCGACCTGCTCGACGACGCCCCTCCAACTGAACTGTGCAGGTCGACTAGGATACGCACACGCCCTAGTCACCTGAGAGACTTTGTATGTAAATAAAACCCAAAGTGACGTCTGGGAGGGGAGGAGTGTTATGTAAATAGGTTTTCTTGGCGGAAGTTTGAACTAACTGACCCTCAGCTGATTGGCTGACCACTACAGCTGCAAGGTATATAAAGGGAGCTGTTTCCCTAGGTCAGTTGCTGGGTTCTCACCAAACAATAAAGAGCTGTTGTCACTCACTGCCTGGCTTGCTGCATCCTCATTCACCCAACTTAACATTAAGAATAACACTATACATAATACCTATCTCAAATGGTATCTTAACCTTAATCCTTGCTTTAAATCTAATTACTTGTAGACTTGTAGTGATCAGAATTGGTGCAGCAGTCACAAGAGATGATAATGAAACTAGAGAACAATTTAAAGGACTAAGATAGACCTAGATCATGCCTAGAAGCAAAAGACAGTTTATGTAGGAGCCATTGCCTCGTAGCCATGCCAAGAGTGCTAGACAATGTCATGGTTAATTAGGTAGCTGGTGAATCTATACATTCTATAGGTCTTATCACATAATAGCAGATGGGAGCAGAAAACCCCCCTTGAAGTACTGTCTGAATAGTTGCATCCATGCATATTTCTCAGTGCTAATCCTAATTCTAATTTAACTCTAATATCAATAGAAATGTTTATCCTGAGCCCAATACTAAAGCCCAACTGTAATTTACCATTAAATATATCAGTAAGCTAACACTTATGCTAACCACAACTCCATGGCACCAGAAACTCCATTTTTCTCTCTCTTAAAAATCATTTCTGAGTACAGACATTCACTTGCTGTATTTTTCTGTTTCCTGGCCTCTTTCATGGATTGAACAACTGAAAAAATCTTTGCTCTCAGATTTGTAAATTTTCTTCCTAGCATTCCAAAGTCTACAGTGATAGTAGCTGCTTTTAGCATTAGCACTTATTTATTTATTTATTACTTCAATTTATATGCCGTCCTTCTCCTAAGACTCAGGGCGGCTTACAATGCACTTATAGCAATAGCCTTCATTCTTTTGTATATACCTGCTTATGGCTTTTGGCCCCCCATAAGCGGTGTTTCTACAAAGTCAGCTTATTGCCCCCACAATCCAGGTCTTCAATTTACCTACCTCAGAAGGATGGAAGGCTGAGTCAACCTTGAGCCTGGTGAGATTTGAACTCGCACTAATTGCAGGCAGCTGGCAGCTAAGTGCTACATAACAGCACTTAGTCCACTGCACCACCAAGGCTCTTGTCAATGGGCATGGATGAGTGGAAAAAAATAGTTACCAGTAGAGTTGTGAAACTGTTATCTCATATCCCTCATCCATGCAGCTGTCATACGTCACAAGCTAAGGGGTCAGGTCTGCACACATTTCTTTTGGTTCCTCACAGGAGTGTGAGATGCCAAGTACCACAATTCTTCTCTGTTGCAGGGTGTAGTTGCATTCTTCTGCGCTATAGCTATCCACCCCACTATTTTGTTCCTTTGACTATGAATCTATAAGCCCTTATGAGTGTTTACTTCCTTTAACTGCTCATGACCTGGCATCTTCTTTGATCTAATAAATCTTTATTTTCCTTATGACCTGAATATGGATACTCACTGGTTTAATTCTTCAAGCTGTTCTTTCAAAAACCACTGCAAGCTTGTACTTGCAAGAAATGTATACCAAACTATTTTCAGGCAAAAATGCAGGCAAGTTGAAACCATTGTAGATCATTGCTGTTATGTCAGGCAAATTCATTCACATTTCTGCTTTTAAGGCACCATTAATAAATAGCCTTTGAATTTTTTTTTCTTCTCAAAAGGAAGGGCAGCCCAATATCCATTGCTCATTTATATTAATCATGAAGATCAGATCAGTAGAATGAGATGGGCTGTGCTAAAGTCAAGAATTGTTGTGATCTCTAAGGTAACTTTGACGATTATTATCAGGTGGGCTAAGGATCCATGGATATCAAAATTCCGGAGTCTATTACTTGTTCATTCTACTTGGTTCTCAACTCTATTTGGTTTTTTTTATTATTATTATTAAAATAACATTACAAACAACATATACAATACTTCACCCTGTGCTATACATAAGAAAGGAAGATTTGGTTCTTCGGATATATCCTCATGATCGCCAAAATCCACATTCTTGGGGTACAGGTACCGAAGCATCCAATTTTCCCAGCGCATAGTCCACGAATGGTTTCCAAATTTTCCAGAAAATATCTTCTTTATAGTCACCATTTCTAATTTTAATATTGCATGTCATTTTATCATTTAAAGCTAATTTCCACATTTCACAATACCATTCTTCTATTCTAAAATTCACATCTAATTTCCAATATCTGGCTATTATAATTCTACCCATTATAATCATAATTCTAATCAATTCTTTCTCATATTTTGTTGGTTCTGTTTCCTTAATTATCAACAGTAATATAGTTTCTGGTCTCAATATTATTGCTTTCCCCATCATTTCAAATATCATTTTTTCCATTTGTTGCCAAAACTTTTTAACTTTATCACATTTGTACCACATATGTTCATAAGTCCCTAATTCCATATCACATCTCCAACATTGTTTACTAATTTTGTTATCCATCAATGACAATCTTAATGGAGTCAAATACCATTTCCAAACAACCTTATAATTATGCTCTTTAATCCTTACAGATAAAGTCTTCATAATTCTACTCTTCAAATTCACATTCCAATCTAAATCTGATATTTTAATATTAAGTTCTTTTTCCCAATTAATCTTCATCACCCTTTGTGGTTTTCCATCAAAATTTATAATCTTATATATCTTACTAATGAGTCCCTTTAGCCTAATTTCATCTTTCATAATTTGGAATACTAAATGTTCAAATTCAGTTTTACTTCTACTTATCGAACAATTGTCCCTTACTTTCTTAGTCCATTTTTCTATCTGTATTTTTTCAAACCAGCCTAAACCCAATTTTTCAATGATTTCTTTTTTCCTCCTTTCATTTTCTGAAGTTTTTAACCAATCTATTATAATTTGTATATTTTCATCTTCCATTACCCTATCACGACTTATATTAGTTTTAATCGGCCAATTTTCAATTGTCTTCCCTAAGAAAATTATATCTGGAATTAAAATTTTAACAAATTTATTCCAAATTTTACTCAGTCCCTTTAACCAATAGCTATTAATTACACATTTTGATTTTGCTTTATCTAAAAACCATGTTGAGCCAAATCTCTTGATATCTTTTAATTCTAAATCTCTCCAATGACTATCTTCACCTTTAAATATTTTTACCACAGTCCGAATAGCATAAGGCCAATAATAATTGAGTAATTTGGGGATTCCTAATCCACCTTCCTTTTGATTTTGATACCACATTTTCTTCACTAATCTAGGTCTTTTCCCACCATTGCAAAATTTATCCAATTTCTTCTGATATCCTTCAATATCTTTCTCTGTCAAGTTTAACAGTAACATCTCAAATAAAAAATTAAACTTTGGCAACATCATCTTACACATTGCAATTCTACCAAACCAAGACAACTTTATCATTTTATATTTATCTATCTTTTTCTCAATTTCATTCATCACTACGTCATAATTTAGTTTTTTCATTTCTTTAACTTTGAGTGAAAGTGTTATGCCCAAATATTTCAATGTATTTTTAATCCTTATCCCAAGTTGTTCTTGCATATTCTCCCACTCCTTACCATTATTATTCATATATATAGTTCAGATTTTGACCAATTTATTTTCAAACCTGTCATTTCCTCAAATTCTTCCAAATGCTTATGTATCTTTTTCAAATCTTTCTCTATATCTTTCAAAATAATCAAAGTATCATCTGCATACAGATTTATCTTATATCCCTTATACCCTTCCAATTCTTCATCTTTTTCTATCATTTTAGTCAAAATTTCCATAACTAATAAAAATAATGTTGGAGACAGGGGACATCCTTGTCTCGTACCCGCTTCCAATCTTATCTCTTCTGTCAACCTTCCGTTCATCTTCACTCTTGCACTACTTTTTTGATACAGTTTTGAAATAACATGTATAAACTTATTACCAAAACCTAGTACCTCAATGATTGTTTTAATAGTTTCCCATTGTACAGAGTCAAAAGCTTTAAAAATATCTAATGATACTATACCTATTTTATCAGCATTATATTCAGCAACATCTATAATATTTAATACTCTTCTGACAATATCACTCATGTATCTACCCTTCACAAAGCCTACTTGGTTATAATTTATATATCTATCTATAAATCTACTTAATCTATTACTTATAATGGCGGTAAATATCTTTGCATCTTGATTAATTAAGGAGATGGGCTGATAGGACTCAATCCTTTCTAAGTCTTTATCTGGTTTAGGGATTATAGATATCACCGTTCTATTCCATGAGAACGGAACTTCTCCACCATGTAAAATTCCATTAAATAATTTTTGCAATTTTGGTATTATTATTTCCTTAAATTCTTTATAAAACTCAGCAGGTAATCCATTTTCACCTGGAGCTTTCCCTAATTTTATTTTTTTGTATTACTCCATTAATCTCATTTTGTGTTATATCTTCTTCCATCAAGTCTTTATATGTTTGGTCAATTTTCACAACATGTTTTTCTAAATAACTTCTCAGTTTTTCCCAATCAATTAATTTTTTCGAATATAAATTTTGAAAAAAGTTCCTGACCACTTCACATTTTTCTAATTTTTTATAGCATCTTATACCCTTATCATCTATCAAGGTTCCAATTTCTCTCTTCTCTCTTTTATTTTTCGCCATCCTTGCCAATAACTTAGAGTTTTTATTACTAAATTCAAAAAAATTCCTATTTAAATATCTCATATTCTTTTTTACCAATTCTATATCCTCTTCTATCAATTTATTTTTTAACAAATTTAGTTCCTTCAAAAAAAATTTTAGTAAGCAAAAATTGATTCTCCAATTCCTTAATCTGGCTTTTATCTTTTTCAATTTTATTTTTATAATTTTTATATTTTCTGCTTGATAACTTGATACTTTCCCCTCTAAACACTGCTTTCATCGCATCCCAAACAATTTCAAATTTAACCTCTCCATTATTATTCAATCTCCAACATTCTTCCCATTTTTTAAATATCCATTTTTTATCCTCCTCATTTTTATACAGTTTTTCATCATATCTCCAACAACTTCCTTTTTTCTCAAAATTAAAATCTATTTCCATCGTAACTTCTGCATGATCAGAATCCTTAAAAATTCCCACATCTATCTTATCCACATTATTCAACAAATCTTTAGAAACTAAGTTATAGTCAATTCTTGAATATGTATTATGTATCTTAGAGTAAAAAGTGTACACTCTTTCAGGTCCTTTCACTTCTCACCAGGCATCCACCACGCCATTTCGAAACATCCATTTATTTAAGGTCCCCATTTTACTTGCTCCTCCACAACGAGTGGGGTTAGTACTATCTATTTTATCTTTAATTAAATTAAAGTCCCCAGCCACAATTACTTTCCCTACACTTTCAATTTCCAAAATTTTAGTTATTTTTTCAAGAAATTCTTTTTGCTTCTCATTCGGTAGATATAAATTAACCAGTGTCACTTTTTCCTCATTAATATTTCCCACAATTATTACATATCTTCCTTCATCATCCACAATTACTTGTTCTTTTTCAAAATATACCCTATCTGATATCAATGTTGCAACTCCTCTAGCTTTTGAAGTTCCAAAAGATTTTTCATAAATTTGCATACCCTTTATATACATTTTATTTGAGCCTTCAGATTTCTGATGGGTTTCTTGCAAAAATAATATATCTGGTAGATCTCTTTTAATTTTAAGTTCCAATTGTCTTCTCTTGTTCTGATTCCCTGTACCCATCACATTCCATGTCATTATTTTTATTAAACCCATTTAAACTGTAACTTTTTTAATCCTTTCCCCTCCTCTTCTGTGCCCAGATCCCAGCACCAATCTCCCACATTCCGAACAACATTCAACATAAAAGAAAAAAAAAAGGACAAAAGACACATCAAACATTAAATAACAAACAATCTTCATCCCCCACATCCTCAATTGGTTTCCGCCTCTATAAAGAGAGTGGGGAGAGGGGACGTGCTAATGGTCGGGTCACTTCTTTCGGGTAGTCTACTTAAATTCATCTCTCAAAGAAAAGGGTGGTAACTTTTCCCCGCACTCAGCTTCCTGCAATTCTTTTTCAAGATCCTTCAATTTCTTATCCGCTCCATCTCCCATTATATCATCACGACTTTTCTTTTGTTCAACCATCGCAGGTGAGATTTCCTTCCACTTTAATCCTTTAGGGTCTTGTCCTCCAGCAGCCCCTTTTTCTTCTGGTGTTGATGTTTTTGCATATGTTCCACCCATCTTAAGCATTTGATCTTTTATCTCTCTTATGTCCTCATACTTTACAATCAATCCAAGTTCATGTAAGTATGACACTGCATCTGTTTCCAAAGTAATTATTTGCATTCTTCCTTTATAAAAAAATTTTAGTTGCTGTGGTAGCCTCCAGTTATATTTAATTCCATTGTCTCTCAGAACCTTTGTAATTGGTTTCAAAAAAAATCTCCATGCTCTTTCTTCTCTTGATATATCCAGAAAGACTTGAATAATTTTCTCTTCAAATTTCAAAGCTTCACCCATCTCTCTCACTTTCACCATCACTTCCAGCTTGTCACTAAGATTTGCAAATCTGACAAGTACATTTCTATTTAAGCCATTTTGCCTTTTATACCCAATTCTAAAAACACTTGCCAGATTTGTTGCTGTAAATGTGATTTGTGTATCCAGGTCATTGAGCCATTTTAAAACTCGTTGTTTCAAATTGTCCACTTTTTCTTCTTGAATTCCTCGAATAATCAGATTATATTTCCTCTCTTCTTCTTCCAAAAGACAATTTTTTTTATCTTGTTGTTCATTTTTAAAAAAGATTTCTCCAATTTGCCGATCTATCTTTGCATCATGTGCATGAATCTGCTTAATTTCATCTTTAATTGTTGTCATTTCTACTCTTTGCTTTGCAAAATTTTCATTCATTTCTTGCTTCATTCTTTTAATTTCCAATGTCATATTATCCATACTATCTGACAGTCCTGATATCTTTTCACCAATTTTAGTTAAGGCCACAGCAACTTGTTGCATTTCTAAAAATTGTTGGGTCGCCATTTTTTAATAAGTTTTTAATTGTCCACTTTTGCCAAGAGGGTCTTTAATGAAGATTAAGGGACAGCAATTCCCAATTGAAGCTGAGACAGCTTATTATTGCACTCAAAAGGGCCAACAATTATAGTTCTCAATTCAGCTTGCATAATTTCCTTTAAAAAAAAAAACCTAACATCCGTTAGAAGGCACTGCCCAGAAATGCGTTTTGCCGCTTCGACTCAGGCACTTTCACAAACAAAAGATCAACTTAAAATTCACATATTCTTCCAAAAAAAACCCCCTTTCCACCAGTCTTTTGATGTTCCGTGCCTTTACCCCGCAGCAAAAACAAACACAGATCGCAATAATAATAAGAACAAAAGGCAGCTATTTGCTCCAAATACACAATCGCGACTGCCTATCTGGTCACCCCTCACTCCTTCCACTTTCCCATGCTATGAAAGGCTTCAAAATTCGAGTGGTTCAGGGTGACCTACCGATTCCAAAATCAGTCTACTGGGCCAGTAGCTCTTCCGATACAATTCATAAATTTTTGGCTCTTATCAGTGCATTTCAAACACTTTAATCCATATTTATCTTCCGTAAAATGCCCTGCGAAGTGGAGAAAACGTCCTCACACCACCATGGCCATAACCACGCCCCCTCTCAACTCTATTTGTATCTAGTACAGCAGCCAACTATTTACATCTAACAGTGACAGTATAGGAGATTTAGGCAATCTGCCCAGATTTAATTCCTTTATTGTCAGACCTACCCAGAAAGGTCCCTTAGGAAAGAAAGACTTTTGACTCATTTTTTTTGAAGTGATAATGTCAAGCTAGAACTAACTTTTCCATGTGAAAAGATACAAAATGTTTCCCCTCATCCCAGCCCCCCAGCCCCCCACTCCCCGATGGCCAGTTTGTGTTCAGTCAATAAGGATTCACCTAAGTATTTTGAGAATGTTGAGATGTTTGGGGTAATCCACATTCTTTCTCAGGGTGCATGGCCTGGAGTGCTGGCACAAACTGGTTCCAAGCTTCCCTGTCTTCATCGAGCTTCATCCTTCCCTCCCCATTTCCCATCACATACACATGCAAGTTTATTGCCCATTGGTCCTTTCCATGTTCCTCCTCCCTCCTAGCCTTTGATGGCAGGATGCTAGTGAGGCAGCAAGTTGAAGATGGCAGACCTGACATTCTGCTCCCCTCAACAGAGACATTAATCCTGTAGAGAAGACAAGAGACACACATATAAGGTACCATTAGTTGCATGGTCATCAAGGTTTATCTTTATATTGTTGGTGGAACTTTTTAAGCAGTCTGCACACTTTAACATGTTTGGAATCATTCAGTTTCTGAGGGAGGGATGTCTTTCCACACCACTAAATACTGGGTTTTCCCTTGATGTGTGTGAGAGTCCAATATGTCCTTAACTTCAAAATGCTGATCCCCCTCAATCATGATGGGATCAGGAGATGTTTGTGATTCTGGGGATAGGGGACATGTGATTTCTGTTTTTAGGAGGCTACAATGAAATACTGGATGCATGTGTCTAAGGGTCTTTGGTAATTCAAGTTCAATAGTCACTGTGTTAATAACTCTTTTTATGGGAAAAAGGCCAACATACTTGGGGCCCAATTTTTTGGAAAGTTGTTTAGTTTGTAAGTACTTGGTAGTCAGATAGATCTTATCTCCAACTCTAAAATCTTTTGGCTTCATGCGCCTTTTGTCAGCTTGTTTTTATACACTTCCCCTGCCTCCTCCAAAGTTTCCTTACTACTGGCCAAGTATTTTGTAGTTGGGTGACCCATTCTTTTAAAGAGGTGGTGAATGGGGTAACTTGGGCCAATTCAGGAATAGATACAAAGTCATGCCCAGTGGCCACTTTAAAAGGGGTGAAGCCAGCACTACTGTGCACTGAGTTATTGTAAGCAATCTCAGCAAAAGAAAGAATTGTCTTGATAATTAATGTAACAACTGAGATACTGCTCCAAGATCCCAGTCATACATTCACAGCCTCCATTCATTTCTGAATGATGTAAGGAGCTAAGCTCCTGAGTGGTCCCTAAAAGTTTTAAAAACTCTTGCCAATACCACAAAGCTAATTGAACTCTCTGATCTGAGATTATTCTCTCTGGGGCTTCATGCAGCCTGTAAAAGGGCTGCACAAACAACTTGGCTATAGAGTGAGTTGAGGGGATTTTTTGACAGGACACAAAGTGCACTTATTTGGAAAATAAGTCAGTTATCACCTAAATCACCATGTTTCCTGAGCTTTTGGACAGTTCTGCAATAAAGTCCATCGAAATCTCTTTCCATTTGGCTTTAGGCTCTGCTACAGGATGGAGGAGTCCTGGTGTTTTCCCTTGTCACTTTTTATCAGAGCCACAGATAGTGCAGCTAGCTACATAGCTCTCTATGCCTTTCTTTAGCAACAGCCACCAAAACTGGTGCTTAATTAAATGCAAGATCTTGACAAAGCCAACATGTCATGCTACTTTTGAATCATGGTTTTTTTGTAAAACCATCAGTCATTGGCTTTCCAAGATGTACAATTTGGCTCCCATCCAAGCTAAACCATCCCGCATCATATATTCACCCTTATGGGTTTGGAACCACTTCTCCTTCTCCAATGCCGCTTTCACGGTGCCCCTCAAATCCTCAGTTACTTGGGTTTTCAATTTAGCTTGTGCTATGGTGGTGACTGGAGCTGCCAATTGCCTGGATTGGATAACTGGTGTAATTATCTCCAGCTTTGAGCTATTATATTGTGGCAGTCTGGATAAGGCATCTGCTAGGAAATTCTTCATCCCCTGGGAAATATCACAGCGTGAAATTGAATTGGTTAAAGTATTGAGCTCAACAAACTTATTTGAAAGACAATGTCTGGGGTGCGTGTGTGTTCAGGGCTTCTAAATTTTTATGTTCAGTCCACAATTCAAAAGGGCTATTCCTCCTTTCTCAGTAGTGCCCCTGGGTTAGGAGCCCACAGAGTAATTAAAAGCCGTTTTCCACTCATTGCCTTCTAACCCAATTGATCCTAACCCAATAATATGCCTCTTGTAAGTTCAGGTTGGTGAAAATCCTCCCTTTGGTTAAATGGGGTAGCATATCCTTCATCAAGGGCAGCAGGTAGATATTTTCAACATAAACTCCATTTTTACTCCAGAATGAATCAAAATCTCCAATTAATATTAGAGCAAATCCATTGAGGAAAAAAATAGCTTTATTTTTTATTTTATTTGTAAATGCAACTTTACAAATGAGAGGATGCAATGAGAAAAGTATTCAGTCTCTCTCTCTCTCTCTCTCTCCCTCCCTCCCTCTCTCCTATCTATCTAATCGAGGGGTGTCAAACTCAAGGCCCACGAGCCAGATCTGGCCTGTGGGGTGCTTAAATCAGACCCATTCGATATGTGAATCAGGTCTGAGTAACTTATTTGGAGGTTTGAGGAAATTTGATGAAAGGATTTCCTCTGTTTGTTATTTTTAGTTGATTAATTTAATTTCACCTTCACTGTCAGTTATCTAGTGGAGACATTGATTCTCAGACCATTGTGGATTCTGTTAATATTTTAAGGGAAGATGGAAAAAGTATAAAGAATAAAATATATTTGGATATAAAACTTCTCACACCCCTATGTCTCTGATGAAATTGAGTTCTTAGAAGATGACTTCCTGAGTTGTAAATTTTATAAAGAATTCCATCCCAACTAATTCGTAACTCCAAATTAAAAAATAAACTGCCTGGCCTTTTAGATCAAAGCATCTACAATTTTTCCTAAAAGTTAAGCATCCTGAAATCATTTAGCCAATAGCTAAATTGTGAGCCCAAGCCATAAAATAAACAGGCGACTGACTTAACTAATGAGATTTTTTTGTATTTTAAAATTATATTTGGTTGTTTTAATTTGATCTGTTCTAGTTTCAACTGAGGGTCTTGGATTGTAATAAAATGTTCATTAATTCATTCCATCCATGATCACAAAAAAGAAAAAAGAAAGCATCCTTCTTAATCTCATTCTCCAAAGTCCTATTCATCTGCTCAGGGAAAGTATTTATTGCCTTCTGCTGGCCCCAGGTGAGGGTAGTGACTTTTCTGGAGGCAAAAGAAGAATCCATATTTGGTCTACTCAGTGTTACTTTGCTAAGGACAACTTGTACTTTGCCACTACTTTGGCACGATTAATCAGATTAGACACCCATAAAAGCAATGAATGGGGAAATAAAATGAATACGATTCTGAGTAGATAGCAATTTTCTTATCATAAGGTACATTATTGAATGTTTATGAGAAACAAGGGCCAAAGTTGTCTTTCCAAAGCTAACTTACAGTATACTCCTCCCCTCTCCTTGCCTCCTAATTTGGCCCATTAATATCTTATGCCTTGTATAGCTATACAAATTTTCAAGAATAACAAGGTTGAGAGGTGAGAAAATTTCTGTATAGAAAGGAATTAAAACTTTTAATTCCACTGAATGTACTGAAAGTTTAAAATCAACTAGAGAAACATTATAACTTCATTTTATTACATTTTGATATCAAAGTTCTAAAATAGCTGAGAGTGATTGATTTTAAAGTTTAAACAATCTTACTGCATTAAAACTAAATTGAATGGATAAATATTGATGTGGAACAAATGTTAAAGTCAGGAAAAAAAGATGGGACTTCAAGGTATGCCATTTCAAGGTGCGTATTTCACAATTCCCTAACCATCCAAAAGAAAAATAAGGATCTTTAAAATTAAAATTAAAATTAAAATTATATGAAACCCTAATCTTTTCACTTGTATCTAAATGGGCATGGCATGAATCAAATTGTCCTAGCCACTGTTTCTACTTTTTTGAACCCCCCTCCTTTGGTTGCTATATAGATAACACATCATTTGACCTTTAGTGTAATGCACAGGGAAGGCATGAGTGTCAATCATTCCTTCTAACACACATTCCTTTGCCTTGCTAATTGTTATAGCTCACATGGAGATGAACTAAGTTTTTTAAAAATAAAACATACATAATTATTCCATTTTTTATTAAAAGAACTGTGTGTAGTTGTTAGGCTGAAAGATAGTGTGGATGACAAAGGTCAACCATTAAGCTTCATGGCTGAGTCGACTTGAACCTGGGTCTCCTTGGGCTGAGTCCAAAATTCTTAATTACTAAACCACACTATCTTTTTAAAGTTGATATTTAACAAAACTTTCACATAAGTGTGAGATTGCTGTTAAGTAGCTAAAACCTACTTGTAGTTTGAATAGCAAATGCTTTACCATCCTTGCTTCTCATTCTCTGCCTAAGTAATGGCAGCTGATGTAACAAATGACTACCTAGCTTTGCTCACTAAGATTGCTCAAATCTTCTGACTTACTAGACATAACTTGTTCTTTATGAGATATTGTGCAATTGTATGGCTATAAAATAATATTGACATCATGGTCTCACTGGACATTGCCAGCTCCTGCATTTTTGCAGCTATCTGATAATATTTTACAGAACAAAATTACCCTCTGAATTGCTTTAGTGATCAGTAACAAAAATGTTGTTCACATAATCTTTGGAGGAGGCTATGCTCACACTGAGGAGATCTAATTGTCAGCCATTACCTATCTCTAACCTTTTCTTTGGGGGGTGGGGGGTTTATTGAGACAATGGTCAGAGACAGCATGAGTCGCTCTTGATAGGAGCTGGGCCTGATTCTGGTTCCTTTTTTTTTTTTTAACATCACTTGACGGCCTGCAATACCACCAGTATCTGTTTATCAGGGTCCTCTGACAGTTTAGGTATTGTCAGGGGAACAGTACTACCCCAAGAGAGCAGGCCAGAAATATAGCTGCAGAGCCAGGTGGAGGCCATGGGCAGGGAGGATTTATCATTGAATGTTTATACTCTGCCAAGAATTGACTGGGTAGATACAAATTAAATGAATGATGAATGGATGAAGCCCAATTATCTTTTTATAGCACACATGACAGATAAGGAGAGTGAGTGCTGGGCTTGTGCTACATCTTGGAGAGCTGCCAGCCTTGTTTTCTGCTGACTTTTCTTGCTATCAGAGCAGAATTTTGCTCTTATAAGGCAGGAGGATATATAACAGAGTTGAAAGAAGGCCCTCAAGACTGTCACTTTGATGTCAGCAACAGCAGCTTGAATCAGCCTGTGAAAAAGTATCAGAAAATGTATGTTGTGATTCTTTATAATCCTACAGAATACTTTTTAATAACATTTAATAATAACTTTTATTGAAATTTTAAAATACAAAGATAAAAAATTAATACCGTTTCCCTGAAAATAAGACATCCCCTGATAATAAGCCCAATTAGGCTTTTGAGCGCATGTGCTAAAATAAGCCCCCCCCTGAAAATAAGCTCTCCCCAAAAATATTTAAAAGCATGCACAGCCGGTCCCCACCATTTCCTCTGGTTAGGATTAGGGAGACAGCGCTGGAAATCAGATAAGATTGCAAGAGAAGCCTGTCTTGCTCCACGCGCCTCCCAAATAATAAGACCTCCCCGAAAATAAGGCTGTGCTTATTTCAGGGTTCAAAAAAATATAAGACAGGGTCTTATTTTGGGGGAAACATGATACAAAGTAAGAAAAATACAAAAAAGAAAAAACTGCAGAGAGAAAAAAGGGATATGACTTCTCCCTTCAGCAAGCAAAGTACAATTTTGATATGCTTCTTATGGGCTTGATGTGCATCGTCCAATGCTTTACGTGTGACTGGCCAAGTACATTGCAATTATTCAATCCACTCCTCTAAGGAGGCTCCTTGTGAGGCAGTTCTGGTATGGGGGCGAAATCCTGACCAGAAGCAACTTTGAATGGGGTGAAATCGATCCCATTGCAAACCAGTAGTAAAGGTAAGTAGAACCCACCCCTGATTTAGACCATTTGTGGCAACGTGGTAACTCTAAGCTTCATTTTATTTATTTATTTATTTATTAGTTCAATTTATATGCCGCCTTTCTCCGAAGACTCAGGGCGGCTTACAATGCATTTAAAAAACCATTATAAAAACATTTAAAAATTAAAACATTAAAACCCATTCACACCATTCATGGCCGGATCTCACAAGATCACAACAGCGAGATCAACGGCCCCAGGCCTGCCGAAAAAGCCAGGTTTTCACCGCTTTTCAGAAGGCCAATAGGGTGGGCGTGGTCCGGACCTCAGGAGGTAACTGATTCCAGAGAGCTGGGGCAGCCACAGAGAAGGACCTCCCCCGCGGGCCCGCCAGCCGGCATTATTTAGTGTTGTATTCAGTATATAAGATGCACCAACATTTCCATCTTCTTTTGGGGGAGGGGGAGTGTGTCTTATACTCCAAAAAGTACAGTATGTTGATGGCAGTAACATTACTTTATGCACAAAAATGGAAGGACATTTTGATTCCCCAATAGACGAATGATTACAAAAGCTGGTGAAGTTAGCAGAAATAGCTAAATTGGGTGCTTTGTTAAAAGAAAAAAACACAAGTAGTTTTGTTTCTACTTGGAAACTGCTTCTGACTTTGTGTTTGAAGTGGGGAAAAAATGAAACTTTGATTTTGGGTTTTACCGATTAGATAGTTCTGTCAGAAATGGCTAGTTTATACTATTATGTAAGTTTGATGTTACTTCTTATTCTATTGCAGGGGTGTCAAACTCGATTTCATTGAGGGCCGCATCAGGGTTGTGTTTGACAACGGGGGGCCGGGCTGTGTGTGTGTCGTAGACAGGATGGGTATGGTCAGGGTGGGCGTGGCAGCTCAATATCACTCATCAAGGCTCTGTTTTCAGCTGCAACAGCGTTCTGCAGCCCTCTGCCAGCAAAAATGGAGCCCAGAGGTGTGCAGCCTCCCTGAGCTCCATTGTCGCTGGCAGAGGCACCACAGGCTGGTACTTCGCTGTTTCCAGGGTGGCCCTGTGGGCCAGGTCCTAGCTCCTCGTGGGCCAGATCCAGCCCCCAGGCCTTGAGTTTGACACCCCTGTTCTATTGCACCAAAGGGAGTTGGAAATCAATGCCTTTTCTTTCTTTTTCTCTTCTTCTCTACACTTTGCTCTTCCCCTTTCCTTCCCCTACTTTTCCTATTATTTGCTTTTGTATTTTTGTAATTTATATTATAAACTGATAAAAAGGAAAAAAAGGATGCAAATGACCAGCTGTCTACAAGGAATATAAATCCTTCCATTTCCTACCATCCAGGCAGAGCTGAAGAAGCTTCTTGGATGAGAAGTAAAACATCCTCAAAGAAAAACAAAAAAGTTAAGTTGCCTCCTGAAAAAGCATCTTTGGGAAAATCTCTCAGTGATTCTATTAATTTTTTTTTTCATTCCAATGGCAATGAAAATATATAATTAATGCAAGGATATAATCCCCCCCCTCAGTTATTGGTTTTATAAACAAGAGTCTTCCTTCTCTTTGATGGCATCCTCAAGTTCAAATGCCATTTCAAACTATGATATGTTGAAATATGATTTATTGAATAAGCCATAATTAACTGGCTTTGCATTACACATTAAAGCATTTATGCACCACAGGATATAGATTTGCACAATATGCTGTCAAAACTAGCCATATATAATTATAATTCAGAGTACTCTGGGAACCCACACAATACCTTTGGAAGCTTAATTAGATAACTGTTATTCATGTTGCATAACCACATACTGAATTGCCGCACTCAGGGGTGTCAAACTCAATTTCATTGAGGGCCACATCAGCATTATAGTTGCCCTCAAAGAGCCAGTTGCATGTAAGACTATGATGACTCACAGCGGCCAGGTGGGCATGGCTGGGTAAGCATGGCTGGGTGATCACATCCGGGTCGCTGCAACTAAGTGAGTGTGGCTGGGTGGGTATGGCTAGTTTGATGCCACTCCCTGGGCCCGGCAGATTCGGGACAGCTAGGTTGGGGCAGAACAAGTTGCACTGACTAACTTGACATGGGGATAATTCAGTGCCACACAAGCTCCTCACCCCAAACTGCTGGCAGCCAAATGCATGTGTGCGCACATACACTGCATTCTAGGTTTGGGGACTTTTATCCAAACTTAGGCAGGCATGATTGGCAGTTTGGAAGCTCAGATGTGGATAAAGTCTCCAAGCTTGGAATGGTGTGTGTGTGTGTGTGTGTGTGTGTGTGTGTGTGTGTTGTCCACAGCACACCAAAAGAGGGATTCTTCTCCCAATCCCAGACATCATTGGTGTTTCCCTATCCAGTGCTCCCTCCCAGCAAAGCAGGAGGTGGAGGACAACAACACTGCTGCATGTGGAAATGTGGAGGAGAACGTTTGCAGGAAGCAGTTTCCAACTTCTGTCTTGAGAAATCTCCGGAGAGTAAGAGGAGGAGGCAGGGGAGCAGCAATCCCCAGTCCTGCGTGAGTGAGGCTGGCCCACAGGGCCGGATTTTCCTATAGGCTAACTAGACTTCAGCCTAGGGCCTCAAGATCAAGAGGGGCCGATGGACTTCCAGTTTGCTGCTGGCCGCCGCCAGACATTCCTTTGGGATCGTCAGCTTCCATTGCCTGTCAGAGCCGCCTTCACAGCGGAATGGCGGCTCGAAAAAACTCCGTTTCCAAGAGGAAACGGAGATAGAGCCGGCAGGGGTGGGTAGAACTCTCTGCAGAGTCCCAAAAGTTTTTTTTTTTTACTTTTGGGACGGAGCGGATGAGAAGCCCCATATCCCCTGCCGCTGCTCCGGGCTTTGGGAGACCTCTGCTTATGCAGAGCCAGGCATCAAGAGCAAGCCTGCGAACTTAACAGAATAATCAAAGAAAAGGCGAGCTGGACCCTTAATACTGAATCGCAAGTATTTTACCCTTTAAAAAACTATTTAAGAGAAAAGAGGAGAGGAAAGGGGGAAAAAGAGCCTTTTAAAATGGCGTCTGCCGTGGCTGGAGAAGGGCTGAAAGGGAAAGTCCTTCCGTTTCTTATTACTACAATGTAGCGGAATAAATATCACTGGCTACATTTGTAGATAAAACCTCGCTCCTGTGTCTTCTCTTGCTGTTGATTGAAAATAAGTTTTTTTTTTGTTTTTTTAAGGGAAAGTCCTTCCGTTTTCTATTTTTTCTCTCTTTTTTGCTAAATCTTGTCTGTGTGGGAAATGGCATCGGGACTTACACAGCTGGACAAACGGGGGGGGGGGGAACTTCCCCCATTAAGAAGCTGCACCAACAAATTGTAACTCTCCAGTGTCAGAAACCTGATTTTAATATAATAGAATTTCTCCTTGAAGAGATTGTAAGAAGGGATGAGATTGTGAACCAGCAACTTGAAAAATTTAAGCAGGAAATTAAAGAAATTGGTGAATTGGTGAAATCAAAGTTTGACTTTTTGAATCAAAAGATTTTAAAATCAGCTAATGGTTTATCAGATTTTCTGATTCGGGTGGACGCAAAGACTAAATTATTAGAGTCTAAAATGAAGGAAACGGAGGAGAATTTGGATGACAAGATTCAAAAAATTAAAAAGGATTTGGTAAACATTCAGGATAATAGTCCAGAAGACAAATCTAAAATGGAGGTTGACCAAAAGACTGGTAATGGAGAAAATGTGCAACAGAGGATTGAAAGAGAAGTTTTAATGATTCAATATAATTTTACAGAATACGCAATTAGATTGAGAGGCCTGCAGGAAAATAATAGAGATGACTTAAGGAAAATATCTTCTGAAATTCTGGCTGGGATTTTAAAGGTTCAACCTGATGAAGTGTTTTGCAGGATTGATAGAATTTACAGAATTAACTCCTGGTTGGCAAAGCAAAGGCAATTGCCTAGAGATGTGGTGATCTATTTTACAGATAAAGAAATTAGGAATAATATTGTGCAGAACTCTTTTAATTCTACTTTGCAATTTCATGGAAGAAAGATTTGGATTTTTAAGGAGCTCCCGACTAAAATGCTAATGGAGAGGAAGAAATTTGGCTTTCTAGTGACTGAGTTAAAAAAAAGAAATATCCTATTCAGGTGGGACACGCCAGTTGGTTTAATATTGAGATATCAAGGAGTAAGATATCAATTGAACACTGTTGAAAAAGCGGAAGATTTTCATCAAAAAATTTTAAAAATGAATTTAACACCTTTAGGCATAATACAGGATAAGCAAAAGGAGTTGGAAACAAAAGGAAAATATCAAATTACAGAGGCTGTGGCAGATAAATTGTCTTTGGATTCCCTGGATACCCCAGCTGGTCTGTCTATAAATAAGAGAGTAGTGTCATCCGACACCAAGCTGATGAACCATCAAGTCACAGACAAGTGCGCAAATCAATCAGTTGACATACAAGTGACGGAGAAGAAAGATGAGATGATAAAACTAACCCAACAAGAACAACCCATAAAGCAGAATGAAAATCGACCAGCCGACACACAATCGGTAGGCAAGAAACGAGGATGGAAATTCAACCCGCAAAAGAAAAAGAAAAGAAATAGATCTCATAGAAACAGCAGTTTCTAAACCATGCAACAGTGAAGCCAGGGACTTTAAAAAATGAATGAATATTTGAAAAGATAGTGGAGGCGAACAATTGTTTAATACTATCCTGAGGATTGTGGCAGATCTCTGCAATGCCGTGATTTTGGGATGTGAAAAGAGCCTCACCTTGTTGGATTTGAATCATCTACTCTGGAATTTTTTTTTTTTTATTGGTAAATATATTATAATTATTTTGAGTTACAAGGCAGGAGAGTTACACCGGGGCATGCAGAAGATCTGGATGTTACTCATTAGGATGATGGGAATTAACAATCCTGATGAATACCACAACTATAACCATATGGATATAATTATAATGTCACTCGGGTGGTTGTTTTTACTTTTATATAGATGCGAGGATATCTACTACTGATGGGGGAAGAAGATGATCGAAGACTTTGAACAAACTGTTGCACCAGCATGTTACTTTACCCTATTATGGGTGATGGAATTAACAATCCAGTGGAAAGACACCAAAGAAGATAGTATATGGATTATAAATTTAAAGTTATTGTCTTTTCTTTTTTTTTTTATAAAATGGAATGCATATATAGATATGTGTATATTTTAGCATAGTGGGCAGTGGATTATATTTAGAATTGTATTGCATGATCTTGCAGGAATTGAAGGGTTGAAATAGGTTAGTTTGGGGAGTGGAGGAATTGGATAGAACTGAATAAATGTTAAATTTGGATGTAGGGAGAAGGCCGCCTTAAAATGTTATATTATTAATATATATAAAAGACTAAATGTTAAATTGTAATAATATACTATAAGTTTAGGGGAGGAGAAAAAGGGCAGATTATCGTAAAAATGGGAGTTATAAGAATAATATGCTAAGGGTCAGTATTCTGAGGAGGGAGTAAGGGAAAGGAAAGATATTATGTATGTAACTAGTTATGAAATAGCCTATTGTTGTGAAGAAGTCACAGGGGGGAATGGGTGGAGAGGGGGGGTTAGGGAAGAGGGGGGGAAAAAGGGGGAAAACTTGTATTTGAAAACTTTTTCAATAAAAAAAAAAAATCAAGAGGGGCCTACACAGTGGTGGGATTCTGGGGGTTCTAGGGGTTTCGGCCGAACCCTTTGTTAAATTCCTGGCTCGCCCCGCCCCTTGCCCCACCCCTCCGCACTATTATTTATTTCCAATAAATGGGGCGGGCAAGCCAGCAATTTAACAAACGGTTCGGTGTTTTTTTTGTAATTTATTGGCCCCCGAACTGTTTGTTTGTCAAGTGTAAATGCCTTGCCCATGCCAGGGGTCAGCTGTGGTGCAGTAGTGCAGGGGTTAACTCTAACACCCACCTGGCCAGCTCCACCCACAGGCCACTCCTTACCTGAGTCTCCGCCCACAGGTATAAAAGGTAGACACACTCTCCCATGCAGCTCACTTCCAGATACAGCATGTGATGTTATGTTGAACCTATAAATAAAAGAAGACTTGTTTAAATGATTGAATCCTGTCAGTTGTTGGGCCTGATCCATGGATCCTGTAACAAAATGGTAGCAGAGGATGGTTCTATGGCCCAATAACTTCAGACCACACGACGAGAACACATCCCTACCCACGAGATGGCGACACCTCCGAAGCAACGGGAAAGTAACCCATCGGGCTCGCCAGGGAAGGTAGAAACCTCAATCGACCCCAAAGCCACAGCAACAGAAGAAAAGGGGGAGATCAAGAAAGGAAAAATGGCAGACCATGACGACCGGGAGGAAGAAAAGCTGCGGCTCGACGTCCTACGATTACTGAGGGAGCGAGCCAGCGACAAGAACCTCCTCGCAGACCTGCGGAGCTTCATAATGGACCGCGAGGTGGTGAGGAGTGAGGAGGACTCGGACCCGGAACTCAAGGAGCTGGACTCGGTGAGTGGATCACCCCAAAGGGACCCCTCAACAGTCACCGAGCCCCGAATCCCCGCTCAAAATTTGAAACAGCGGCCATCTTTGTCCATGTGGTCGGACAAGATGGCCAACCCCCACCCAATCGGCAGCCAGAATTCAAAATGGCCGGTGCGCGAAAAATGCCGGACCATGAGCAAAGAAGAAAGCGACTGGGGTGAGGGGACAGAGTCCGACTCGGACCCCAGATACACCCTGACCAAGCGGCAAGTCGATAAGGCCATGAAGACCCTTGCCGCCGCCTTTGGCCCAGGCCTCAAGATCACAAAAGAGAAACCGGAGGGACCGAAACGGAAGGGGAGACGAGGAGAGGGGCAACGGGGCACCCACCAAAGAAGCACCGATGCCCATGCCAGCGCGCCAACCCCCCTACGCACCCCAGGGACACCACCCCACTGATCGCCCAGGCCGCGCACCCCGGAACGCAGGGACTGGGGCAGCTACTTACAATCGTCGCCGGGACACCAACACCGCCAGGATCTTCACTTCGGGGAAGCAGCCACGGGACGACACCTTCCGGAGCACACCTGGACCCCCAAGACCGAAGCCGAGGCCTACCCGACGGACAGAGGCCTCTACACCGGAGCCGCGATGAACAGGTCCTTCCATGACGACGGCAGAGCTGAAATGGACTTCGCGCATGCGCTCTTCCACCTAGAAGAAGAAAAAAGAAAAAAAATTACAAAGCGGGACTTTTAAACTACCGGCAAGTGTTCCCATGCCGTACTGCTACTATAGGCACATAAAGAACCATGGACAGCAGCCTGCAGTAAGTAACTTTACAAATAATGCTGGGAACTTACCAAGTGACTTTCCCAAGTTGAGGATGGATGGGGGCAATATTCTAGAGTGGACACAGCAGCTTCAGGTGGTGTTCCTAAAAGAAAATATGTCACATTTTATTAATGACCCCCCAGAGAGACCATGGACTTTAGAGTTGGACTGTATGCACCATAGGGCATTTTACCTTTTAATTGCCAGCATATCCCCCACAATTTATCACAGCATTGGTCATAATCTCACTGTATCAGAAATCATACAAAAAATGTTTGGGTTATTTTACAGTGAAAGTGTGTCTACCACCACCCAGATTTCCAAAGATTTCTTCTCTGCCAGAGTCAAACCAGGGACCCCCATAAGTGAGCACCTGGTGTCCTTAAACGCTACCAGGGCAGAGCTCCACCTTAGGGGAGAAGTCATATCAGACCAGATCATGAAGAGTGTAATAATTAACTCTTTAGATCACTCATGGGACAGCTTCTTAGCACACTTAGATACCGTTAGTCTGGGCCTACTATCCATTGAGAAGCTGTCCAACAAACTGATCGCTGAAGACAATTTGAAAAGGAGCCGCTCTGCCTCCTCCAGGGAACATAAGAGCGAGAAGAAAGTAGCCTTCCAGGAAAAGCAGCATAACACATCAGAGTGCTATAGCTGCGGGTCAAGGGGGCACCTCAAGAGAGACTGGCCCAAGAACTACAGGGAGAGAAGCAGGCCAGAACACAGGTTCAGACAGACAGAGAGACACACCTCTGAGGAAAGGTACAGATGTAGGGACTCGCCCAACCCCAGAGACAGGAGGGGGAACAGAGATAGCTCATGTGACAGCAGAACAGGATCATTATACAGGATAGGGGAGCACACTCACATAACACATCAGGGCAGGGAGGCCAACTCGTGGCTTCTGGACTCTGGGGCCTCCAACCACACAACCTACAACCAAAAACTGCTCTCATCATTCACAAAGGAGGACTTCTCAAGGTTGCAGATCAAAGCGAGGTTAAGGTGACAGGCAAGGGGGTAGTGTTGCTGCCAGACGTAGGGGAAATAGAGAGGCTACTGCTGGTCCCGGAGATACCCTACAACATATTGGCCGCCGTAAAACTCAGTGAAGAATCAGGGGTCAAGATAACCTTTGCAGAAGGAAAGGCTCACGTTAGCAAGGGCGGAAAGGATATAGGAAGAGTGACAGTCAGTCAAGGGTTACCATACATAACATTCTATGAGAGTAACACACCCAGCATATACACCAACTCAGAAAGCACGGAAGACATTAACCAGGGCAGAGCTGAGGGAGAACAGGTGGATGAGGGAGAGACAGATAACGAGGAAAACATGACACATGAGACATACCCCACCAAACACACCCAGAGAGGGCCATCGATAGGCAAACCCATGCACGACGACTGTGCTCACCTACTGCACTGGAAACTAGGGCACGCCAGTTTCCCCGTAGTCCAAAAAATGGCCAACTGTACCGAGGGTATCAAAATAAAGAGTTGTGAAAATTACCTCGAGTGCTCAGTGTGCAAATGTTCCAAGTTAAAGGTCAAACCCAGACCCAAGAAGTCCTCACGCGCCGCCAAACAGATATTCAATTTAGTCCACATGGATATGGTAGGGCCCCTAAGGCCATCCATAAAATACAAGAAAAGATACTTTCTCACCATCGTGGATGATTATAGTCGCTATGGCTTCGTCTATACCCTAAGACGAAAGGATGAAGCCTTCCAAAAATTTAAAGAGTTCTACAAAAGGGTAGAGACTCAAAACAACGCCCAAATCAAACAAATCATGACTGACAGAGGGTCTGAATTTCTGTCAAAGGATTTCTCCCATTGGCTCAGATCCAAAGGTGTGCGTCACTTTACGTCGTCCCCATTCTCCGCCTTTCAGAATGGGGTCGTAGAACGACGAAACTCCACGCTGCAAACAATGGTCAGGTGCGCCTTAGAGGATGCCGGAATTGGCCAACACTTCTGGTCTGAGGCCTTGATTTACTCAAACTACACACTAAACAGAACCTGGTCCAGCGTGATAGACAAAACGCCTTACGAACTCATGTACAACAAAAAGCCACAGATGGCACACTTACATGTATTCGGCATAACTGCTGATGTCCATATACCCAAACAGCTGCGCAAGAAGGGGGACAAAGTATCCAGGAGACTGAGGTTTATGGGATACGAGCCAGGTACCAAGGGCTTCAGATTTGTGGACAGTAACGACAGGTTCGTGGTATCTAGGACAGCAGCATTCCATGAACAAGCCAACTGGTCCAGGATACACTTAAACGAGGTATCCACCAGGTGGGAGGATAGGCCAGACGAGCAAGTGCAAGACAAGCACGAAACGGCGGATAGGCAGGAAGGGAAGGGACACAAACCCAATCTCCAAGGCATCAAGGTTGAGGAATGGAAAGGGAATCACCCCAAGATAAATGTAGACTCACTAACACAAAGGGAAGCCAGGTACTTACATGACACCGAACAGACGACAGATAGGCCGGTCAGATCAACCAGGAACCAATTGCCAAGAAGGTTAAATGATTACGTGATGCACATACACACAAACCATGTCACACCCAACTCATACGAAGAGGTATTGAGGCTACCTCAGGAGGAGAGGACAAAGTGGGAGTCTGCTATGGCCAAAGAATTGGACAGTCTGAAAAGGCTAGAAGTTTACACTCCAGCCAAGGTCCCAGAGGGCAAAAGTGCGATAGGCACCAGGTGGATCTTCAAGATCAAGAACCTGGAGGGTGGCCAAAATCTATACAAAGCCAGACTGGTTGCCCAGGGGTTTGCTCAGAGGTTCCCAGAGGACTACACTGACACCTACTCGCCCACCGTGAGGACAGAAAGCGTCAAAAGTGCCCTGGTCATCGCTTCCCTGCTAGGACTAGAGGTACACCAGTTCGACGTGCAGACAGCTTACCGGCACGCCAACCTAGATAAGGAAATATACGTCAGGGCACCACACAGCAAAGAGACCAACAGGGGAGACACCTGGCTGCTCCACAAAAGCCTATATGGACTGAAACAGTCAGGCAAACGCTGGTACGAGTGCCTGGTTGAGGTCCTGAAGTCAATGGGATTTACAGCAACCATAGCCGACAACTGTTTTTTCACTAGGAGAGAGGGGGACTCGCCAGAATACATCCTAGTCTACGTGGATGACATACTTTACATCAGCAAACACGAAGGGAACCGCAACGCCTTCGCCAGCAAACTAAGTGAACACTTCACATTAAAATACCTTGGAAAAATAAACAGATACCTAGGCGTGCAGGTCAATGAAACCCCCAAAGGTTTTCAGCTGTCCCAAAAGGAAAAGATAGAAGAATTACTTCACAAATGCAACATGGCAGATGCCAAGGGGTGTGATTCACCCATGCAACCAGACTTCCTAAAAAACATGCATGATGAATCACCCGAATTTGAGGACAATACACTGTACAGGTCAGTCATAGGCTCGCTGTTGTATATCGCCAACTGGACAAGGCCAGACATTGCATTATCAGTTAATCTATTGTCCAGGCACGTGGGCAAACCTACCATGTACCACTGGGACACTGTGAAAAGAGTGCTGAGGTATCTGAAACAAAGTGCCGATGCGTGCCTAGTCCTAGAACCAGAAGCATCCAACGAGCCCATTCTCTCCTGCTACGCTGACGCTGACTGGGCCGGGGATACCAAAAGCCGGAAAAGCACATCAGGATACATATTTTACCTGAACAATAGCCCGGTGCATTGGTACACAGGTAAACAAAACTTGATAGCCACTTCAACCACAGATGCAGAGTATATATGCCTTTCCAAAGCCACTAACAACCTCATCTGGTTCGACGACCTACTCGCCAGTGTGTGGAGCAAACCAGCTTACCCGATAAACATCTACGAAGACAACAAGGCCGCCAAAGAAATATCCATGACGCAGTAGGACAAAGATGAAGACATATCGACATAAAATACAAACACGTGAGGAAACTCTCCAAAATCGGGTTCATAAAGGCCATACATTGTGACACAGAAGAACAGACCGCAGACATACTCACAAAACCATTACAGGGTAGACAACACTCACACCTAGTATCCAAACTCAATATCCGCCCCTGGGTGCCAATTAGACAGTCAGACCCACAGCCGCAGGTCAGGCATTTAGAGGGGGATTTGTCAAGTGTAAATGCCTTGCCCATGCCAGGGGTCAGCTGTGGTGCAGTAGTGCAGGGGTTAACTCTAACACCCACCTGGCCAGCTCCACCCACAGGCCACTCCTTACCTGAGTCTCCGCCCACAGGTATAAAAGGTAGACACACTCTCCCATGCAGCTCACTTCCAGATACAGCATGTGATGTTATGTTGAACCTATAAATAAAAGAAGACTTGTTTAAATGATTGAATCCTGTCAGTTGTTGGGCCTGATCCATGGATCCTGTAACATTGTTAAATTGCTGGCTCGCCCGCCCCTCACCTCCCACCCGCGCGGCGCCAGCCTACCGTAGCCAGGAGTAGGCAATCTGCCAAGCTGTCTCAGGAATTCTGGAAGTTGAAGTCCATAGGTTGTAAAAGAGCCACAATTGCCCACCCCTTCCCTAGCCTGAGTTCCGCTGCCTGGGATCCACGTGGGCTGCCACGTGGTTCCCCACTGGCTCCGGACGCAAGAGAGCAGGATGGAGAAAGCAGCTTCCACGCCTTCACTCACCCTCACTCTCTGCTCTGCTGGATCGCCGGCCGTTCGCTTACCCCACCCACTCCCAATCTATTGCTGCCTCCGGAGTCCCAGCTGATGGCTAGAGGAAAAAAAACTTCAAATTCTTGCCGCAGGGCTTCAAAGGGCCGCCCTAGAGCCAGTGGTGCAGCCGAACCCTTTGTTAAATTGCTGGCTTGCCCCACCCCTCCGCACCACTATTTATTGCCAATAAATAGTGGTGGGCGAGGGGTGGGGGAGCCAGCAATTTAACAAAAGGTTCAGTGTTTTTTTTGTAATTTTATTGGCCCACGGAGCTTCAGCATAGGCTAATTGGCCTCCCGGCTCTCAGCTGATTTGTCTCAGCTGTTTTGCTCAGGGCTCTTCTGCTTACTTGCAAAGAGTGCTGATTTTTTTCCTCCTAGCTATGCTGAGAAACGAAACTGAAACTGCTTTGCTGTTGCTGCAAGATTGGAAAATTAGGCAGGCAGAATTCTTTTCTTTTTCCTCACCAAAAAAGGTAGCTGCAAACAATGGGAAATTTAGGGAAAAAGAGGAGAGTTCAGGATTTTAAAACACAAAAGAAAAAAAGCTCTATTTAACTAGGGAATTGTAATAATTGAGATACTATTAATTGTATATTTCTGAAAGCAGAAATGGTTAAGTTGTGGTTTGGAGGAATATGTGGGGGAAATTATTTGGTTTATTATTATTGGTAAATATAATTAATTGATTTGTAAGAAATTGGATTGCATGGAAATAATTGGAATATTCATGTTCATATTGATTAATATACAAAAAGGTAATTATATAACTAATTGATTTATATTAAAATGTTGAATGTATATTAAACAACTAATATTACATAATTAACCAATGTGAGGATGGATATAAAAATAGATGACAATGGGAAGGGGTATAATATAGAATAGAAGGGAAAAATTGAATTTGATTAAGATTAGAGATGAGGATGAAGGGTAATATTGTTTTTTTACAAAAATAGAGGAGGAATAAATATGGCAAAAAGGAAATATAGAAATTGTAAATTTAATTGAAATGACTAAACACTGTTTAAATTTGTGAACCGGCCAAATACTGTGTTCAAAGAAAATACATTGTATGTTTGTATGTGTGTTTCTAATTATTGTTATTTATTCATATTTGTTCTCTTTTATTCTTTAAAGTTTAACAATTCATTCTTTATCTTAATATCTTTATATTTGCTTGGGGTTGGCTTTCTTCCCTTTCATCTTTTTTATTGTACAGCAATCTTTCTCCTCAAACCTACCACCTCTCTCTTTTCTTTCCTTCTTACTTTCTCTTCCTCCCCCTCTTCCTCTCCTCCCTACTTCCTCTTCCTTTCTCCTTCTCCTCCTCTCTTCCTCCCTCTCTTACCCTCCCTCCTACTCTAATTTCCCTTCCCTTCCTTCATCCCTCTCTATTGCTGTATCCTTTTATGCATATGGACTACTCAGAGGGCTGAAAAAGTTATTTCTGACTGGTCCTCACACTTTTGACCAGTCCTCGAACTTACGACTGTCCTCACATTTTACGTTTTTGCCCTATCTTGTCACCATGGTGAAGAGAAGCCGTTGTGAAATGAGTGACATGGTTAAGAATGCTACAATGGGCATAAATGATGACCAGTCATAAGTGCGAAGACCAGTCAAAACTGCGAGGACCTGTCAGAAATCACTTTTTTCAGCCCTCTGAGTAGTCCTTTTGTGCATATGGACTACTCAGAGGGCTGAAAAAGTTGTTTTTGACTGGTCCTCGCACTTTTGACCAGTCCTCGAACTTATGACTGTCCTCACATTTTACGTTTTTGCCCTATCTTGTCACCATGGTGAAGAGAAGCAGTTGTGAAATGAGTGACATGGTTGTTAAGAAAGCTGCACGGGCATAAATGTGAGGATGGTCATAAGTGTGAGGACCGGTCAAAAGTGCAAGGCCCAGTCAGAAATGACTTTTTTCAGCCCTCTGGGTAGTCCTTTCGTGCATATGGACTACTCAGAGGGCTGAAAAAGTTATTTCTGACTGGTCCTCGCACTTTTGACCAGTCCTCGAACTTACAACTGTCCTCACATTTTACGTTTTTGCCCTATCTTGTCACCATGGTGAAGAGAAGCCGTTGTGAAATGAGTGACATGGTTGTTAAGAAAGCTGCATGGGCATAAATGTGGGGATGGTCATAAGTGTGAGGACCGGTCAAAAGTGCGAGGCCCAGTCAGAAATGACTTTTTTCAGCCCTCTGAAAAAAGTCTGTGCACATAGCCATGCCCACCCGGTCACATGACAAGCTACCCATGCCTACACAGTCACGTGACCAGCTAGCCACGCCTACCCAGTCACATGATTGCCAAGCCACACCCCCAACTAAGCCACCCCACAGAACCTGTTGTTAAAAAAATTGAATCCCACCACTGGGCCTACATTCCCTACATTCAAATTGTTAGCAAAATTAAAATTACACTTTCACTATAGGTGAAAGGGCCTCATAAGTGGAATAGCCTAGGGCCTCTTTTCTTCTAAATCCCGCCCTGCTGGCCCATTTCTCAAAAGGGAATCCCTGTTTCCAATTGTGTGTGGTAAGGATGCTGGCTTGTCAGAGATCTGTCAAGCTGGGCGCTCCCCTTGCACGCACACAGGAGGTGGCAAGCACACTGGGGCTGATGTCTTGGGTGACCCAGGGGTGAAATGCAGCAGTTTCTGACAGGTTCTGGAGAACCGGTAGTGGAAATTTTGAGCAGTTCAGAGAACCGGCAAATACCACCTCTGGCTGGCCCCAGAGTGGGGTGGAAATGGAGATTTTGCAATATCCTTCCCCCAGGAATGGGGTGGAAATGAAGATTTTGCAGTATCCTTCTCCTGCCACACCCACCAAGCCACACACTGCCCACCAAGCCACGCCCACATAACCGGTAGGAAAAAAAAATGGATTTCACCACTGGGGTGACCATCTCGCCTTGCAGACTTTCTGTGTTCTGAACCACTTCCCTTTCACCCGGTCCCTGCATGCTCACTGCCTCCTGTGCAGGCACTGTCTCTAGGGTGGCCCTGCGGGCCTGATCCAACCACATCATGGGCTGGATCTAGCCCACGGGTCTTGAGTTTGACATGTCTGCTCTATATTATCTAAACATTCCATGAAATGTGAAGTTCAGAAATTATAAAAAATATTCAGTGAACACACAAACTCTTTCTTTTCCCAATGAACTTTTAGTTTGTGAGGCTCTCATTTTGGGCAGATCATCAACCCAGGAGTGTGACTGTACTAGAATTACCAAATAGGAGTTGCAAGAATTTGGTTGACAAACAGCCGATCTGGATCCTTACTGCAATTAATTGCTATAAAATGTTTCTGTTGCTGTAGAAATTAATGGATGACTCTAAATATTCTGCCTCATCTACTGAGTGTTATGGGTAGAACAGAGACTACTTCTTCATATTCAAGTGTCCTATATTCTGACTACTTTTTAAAAAAAAACAGAGAACAACTCCCATAGATAAAGGAGGAGGAAGGTTGCACAATACCTCCAATTTTGAAGTGCTAGAAGTACTCTATCTGGACTCGCTCCTAGCCTTTTTAGACCTGATGAGCCATTTGAATGACACGACAGCATGTCATTTGGCAAGGAGACCTGGATGAACTCTATTGCAGATGTCCTGTCCTGTGGTTTCACTGATGAAATTTCAAAAATCATTTAGAAAAGAAAGCCATCTTTACCAAAAACTGACAGGAGTTCCTCAAGAATAAGATTGTCAGATTAATATGATCACTTTTTATGATTGAGTGATTAGTTTGATGGGCCAATGAAGACTGTGGTTAAATAACCTAGCATAACCTGATCTCAATTTGACTGGGTTTTTCTTGATATGTTTGTGGGCAGCTTGTATAAATAGAAGATGGCATTTCTTTGAAGAATAGAGGGGAGGTGCAAAGGAAACCGAATTATGTGCAGGCTAAGGCAGCTTGGGAGAGGTAATACTGTAGTTCTCTTGTACTCTGTAGCAATGCAACCACATTTGGAGCACTTTACTGACTGCAGATCTTTAAAACAGAGATGGACAATCTAAAAGAATTATCTATGTAGAGGAATGACAGGAGAACTGCCAGAATAATATGTGACCTACTGTCATGGCCCCGTCGGAGCCTGAATCTGTGGAGGAGGAGCCAGAGCTGGGGCTGATGGAGGAAGAGGGTGCGGCCTCGTTGGCTCCAAAGGAACAACCGGAGGAACAGGACGAGGCAGCCATAGGTCCCTCAGGCTTGGAAAGAATTGCCAGCAAGGAAGAAAGGGCACAGGCCAACCAAGAGAGGGTGGAAGAGAAGGCAGGCAGTGGAGCAGAGGAGCGACGGAGCTCCGGCGATGAGCAAGGACCATCCCCTCCTGATCCCTGAGCAAGGAGAGTGGAGAGGAGGTGGGAGCAGTGCAGGCCAACCCGATGACTTGGGAGGAGAGTGCCCCACTCTTCTTCACAAGGCTCACTTGGGGACTGAAACTTAAGGAGATGCTATTGGGAGGGGGGTTTGTTGGGAAGAAGCATTGAACCCATGGAGCCTCGAGTGCAGTTGCCGATGTCTGGATGTTGTTGTGTTTTATCTTGTGTGCCTTGCCTTGTTTGCTGCCTTGCTAACTTTGCTTGCTGGACTTCTTGTCTTGGTTGCTGCCCTGCTAATTTTGCTTGCTGGATTACTCTTAGATAAAGGCTGTCGGAGATGCATGTGAGAGCTTTGCTCCAGGACTTGCAGTAGTTTGGGGAAAAGTTGGAGCAATAAAGGGGAGTTAGAACTGTTCTCTGGCTGTGGTTGCTTCCATGCTTCACCCCGGGTCATCACGCCTACAAATCCTAAGGAGAACCATTAAAATAGCAGAGCATGTAGCTTGGAAAAGAAAAAAATGAGGGGGCACATGATAGCAGTCTACAGGTGTTACAGAGGCTAAAACTTGCAAAGTGGAGGACAAGGACCTGTTCTCTCTTTGATCGAAAGGCAATACGATAGATTGAAATTTTTAAAAAGGAGATTAAGTCTGATCTTTAGAAGGAACTTCCTACCTATAAAACTAGTAAAGCACTGGAATTCCCTTACTGGAACTTTTCAATTGAAGCTGGATGGCAACCTATTTGGAATGAGGTAGTGGATTTCTGCAGGGGACTGGAATAGATGAACTATCAAATTCCTTCTAATTCTTACATGTTGGATTCTCCTTCTGTTAAGGACTATGCATTAACTTTCCATAATTGTACTCTTGTGCCTATAGATGGATTTTTTTCCAAGGGTCTCATTTTTGCTTTAAAAGCCATTCTTGATCCTAGGAATTCTGTAATGCCCCTATAAACCTAACTTCTGTGAAAATTAGCCTAGAAGCCTTGCACATATATTGTAAGGACTTGCAAGTCTGAGGAAATCACTTGTTCACTCCACTCATTCCAAAACTCTGCAGATCTACCTGCTGAAATTAGGAAGAAATCCAGCACCAAAATAAAAGTATTTCCTTTGCCTGGGCTACCACTGTATGTGCTTGGAGACTTGGCAGTGGCCTTCTCAGCTCTAACAAGAACAGGGAGACCTTGGCTTTGTGTTCCACTGAGGTCAGTCCTAGCATCGGGGACTGCCAGCTCCATGCACAGCCAAATGTGTATTGGCTTTGTGAGGGAAGGTGGTGTGGAGCATGAGGACAAGTCATCTGATCCCTAACTGACCTATTCTTCTAAACAGTATCCTTGAAGCATGGCAGAAAACAGCTTGATTGAGGTACAGAAAAGAACCAAGTTCTTTGTGTAGTGGGAACAAAGGCTGTCCTATGAGGAGGTGGCTCCCCATCAGCCCACAGAGATCAGCTGGCCTGCAATTCATTGCATAGCAATTCCTCAAGGCATCATTAGCGAAAGGCAGAAGGGTTAGGAAAGCTTTTGAGATGTGGAACAAGCACAGAGACATTTCTGTTTTTAATGTATTTTCATTTTCATGTTGTCCCTTGCCTATCTACCCCTCTCCTTATTTTGAATTTGGGGAGGTACTGCAGATACCTTTAAAAAAGTCAGCTCTAAAATTCTTAATTTTCAAGTGTAAAGAAGATACATGTGAATACGTTAAATGCTCTCATACAAAATGTCCATCCAACTTCTCCTTCACTTCTAGTCAACTGTAATTATTTCCTAGAATTTGTAACCTCTGCTTTCTGTAGGAATCCAAATTAAAGCAATCTTCACTTCTTCATGTAACAGCTAGTGAGGGTGAGCCCATCTTCCATCTAAATAATTGTTTTTGTTTCTGCTTTTCTAAACCTATAAAAAAGCTACTATTCCTTGTCCTACATTTTGGAAAAAGAGAATCTTGACCTTTTCTGTATGATTTTCAGATATTTGTGAAAGTGCTAGTACAATCTTCTCTCAAACCTAATCAATTCCCAATTCCTTCTGTCTGAGCAGTTTATAGTTGTTCAAATCCTTGCTTTACTTATATGACTTACATCTTCCCTTGTCCAGTTTTCCAGTTTCACAAACTGGATAGATTCAGCTAGACCACTGAGAAGTTCCTTTAGTAGCTTAACTTGAAATTTATCCAGTTCTCTACTGTGGAATTTGGTAGATACAAATTCTTTATCTCTTCAATTCCTTTAAACTGTTTAGTTTAGCACATGCCTTTTGTGGAAGATTGTTCCAAACTAAAAGCCAAGGATAACCTAATATTTTGCCATTTACATTGAGCAGCTTCTTTTATTTTAAACACAACCAAAGAAGCCTTTTATATCGGACCCAGATTGCTGGGGGCAATATGTTGACTCTGTAAACCGCTGTAAAGCACTATGAAGTGGCATATATTGTAAGTCTAAGTGCTATTGCTATTGCTATCAGGGGTATCAAACTCAAGGCCTGCGGGCCAAATCTGGCCTGTGGGGTGCTGAGATCTGGCCTGTAAGGTGTTTAGATCAGGCCCGAAGGGCCGCCCTGGAAACAGCAAAGAACTGGTCCGAGGTGTCTGTGCCAGCGAAAATGGACCAGCCCTCCTGAGCTCCATTTTCATTGGCAGAGGGTTGCAGGAGTCTGTCCCAGCCAAAAACAGAGATTGGGAGCCCGTTTTTGTTGGCAGAGTGCTTGGGCCACCACAGGTGCCCCTGACATGAGTGATGTCAAGCTGGCCATAGCCCACCCCGGCCCCCTGAGGTCAAACACAACCCTGATGTGGCCCTCAATGAAATTGAGTTTAACACTCCTGTTTTATATTATAGTTTGCATTAATCCCAGCTTCTGTCCTTAAATTTTCCTATTATCATCTCTATAACTCTTGAGCAATTTATATTCATTCTTGGTGATGCACAAGTTTAACCTTATGGATGTGTCCTTTTTGATTTCCTGTAATTGAATCATAGAGGTGGAAGACTCATCAGAGGTCATCTAATCTCTCTGCTTCCTCCCTTAGCTGTGCTAAAACATTTAGATAGCTGTTTTTGAAGGCCCAGACTGCTTCATAATGTAATCTATTCCATTGGTTAACAGATTTTACCAATAACAGATGCCTACTATTGAAACTGAAGCTGCCTCCCTGTATTTCAACCCATTGCTAAGGAAACAGAGAATAAATCCACTCCCAGTCTATTACATGACAATCCTTGAAGCTTCTGAATGTTGTTTCTGCCAAACCAAACTTTTAACTGCTCTTTATGTTGATTTCTAGTTCACCTAACTTGATAAATGTTCTTGCTTAACTTGCTCTAATCTGTCACTTTTAAAAGATTAAGTGCCCAGAACTCCAACAAAGTGTTCAAAGTGGCCCTGATCAAGGGAGAATACAATGGAGCAGTTGCTTTCCAAAATAGAATTTGCCTTTTCAGTAGCTGCATCACACTAATGGCTCATCTTCGGCTTGTGTTCTATTTAAACCCCAGATCCTTTTCATATATATACTACCAAACAAGTTTTTTTTAAATTTATGTATTTACTTACATACTACCTTTATTATTTTTACAGATAACTCAAGGTGGCAAACATATTCAACACGCCTTTCTCCTATTTTCCCTACAACGACCCTGTGAGGTGACTTGGATTGAGAGTTTCTCATATCTTGTGCCTTTATTTTTTAGTTCCCAGATGCAGGACTTCATATTTCTCCTTAAGTTCCTGACTGCTCACGTTGGCTCACTTTTCAAGGCTGTTAGATAAATTAGTCTGGCATTTATTTGTAATGAACCTCAAAAGCCTCCTGACTCTAGTTCACTTTTCTTGTCTTTAAGCTGGCCTGCACTCTGCTCTTCCATGGCGCATGTGCCCACCTTCTCCTGAATTATCATGAATAAGAGAGTCAGAATCCTCTTCTGATCCATCTTTATTTGTAAAAGTCCAGATATAAAATCTTAACATTTCTTTAAAAAACCTGAAAAGGCACATTAAAAACTATTGTATTTTCCACCCCAAAGCCTGGACTATATTAACACTACCCATTTTTTTCATTGCATTATTCTTCTTCACTCTGAGTTGCTTTCATCCTTCAAAGTTTCCCTCTTCCTGCATTTCAGGAGCAAAAGAATGGAAGGAGGTCAAGAGTGCAACCTCTGGTCCAGCAGTCCTTTAGTAATAGGTTTCTTTTTCCACCCAGCCTACAGAGGAGAAAAACAAAGACATCAAGTTATATATGTCCTAGTTTAAATATCAGATTAATCCTTGATATCAAAAACAAATTAGAGAACACACAATACTGAGCTCTCAAAGCACAAGTAAATAAGTTAGTGTTATAATGTAAATTCATGCCAACACCTGGGTTTCCAAGATACTAAAAGAAACCTGTCTCATTCATAAAGTTTATGATGATGATGGTGTACGTATATATATATTTATGTTGCCCGTCTGAATCCTTAGAGAGCTTTCTAGATTAGTGCAATGAGTGTATGGCACCTTAGAATGCTACTTACCTCCAGGGCTGCGTCTGAGGATTAGTTTTCTTACTTCATCATAGACAAAGATGAGGAGAGAATAAGGGAAAGCACAAAACCACCACGAAGGTCTGCAAGGTTAAAAAAATAATTGTAGTACACAGCTGTATGACATAATTGATGGTTAGCAAAAGCTCAGAAGCTTCAAAAACAACAACAGAAGAAGCCCAGATCCATTCGTTTAATGCATCACTGAATTAAAAATGATCAAAATTATGCTAAATCCAGTAACAGCAACTGAGGAATAGATGAGCTAATTATCAACTTCAAAGGCCCAACATTACTCAGGTTTATTACTTACTTCAATGGGTACATTCTCAAGGCAACATCCATTCCTGGGCAATAAGAGAGGAAGGCAGCAAGAGCAGTTTCTTCAAAGAGACCAAATATTAGGATCTTGTTCCTGTGGAAGCATTAAGAGATCAAAGTTGATTGTGCAGGCTCTTCAACTTGCAAACATTTTCCCAAGGCTGCTGGCCTACATTACTTCCAAGTTGTGTGATATTCAACAATGCAAGGGCCACAGGAAAAAAAAATACCCTTGTTAAGAGTCTGCTACTTACTTCATTCCTTGCTGGAAGACAGAATTCCTTCTGGTCTTACAGATAACCAAGTCTGCCCACTGTACCACCACAATGCTGACAAAGAATGCTGTGTGGCAAGTGAATTCTACAATTTTCCTTTGCTCATAAGTCTAAAGAAGATTAAGAGGAAAATAATTGGTTATTGGGCTTCCTCCATACTGCCAATGAAACAAAGATCCAATGGGCATCAGGTTTAGTAATGTCTGGTAGTAGTCCTCTTAAGCTAAACACAAACTCACCCACTGCTGTCCATAGCTGTCCTCCACATCATTTACCCATCGGTCATCCCACTTCACTCTAATCCCCAGTAAAGTGGATGGCAAGAAGCCATTCTCTGCAAGGATTACAAAGTATGTGAAGAAGCCACCCAAGGCTTGGATCATCCCTAAATGAATAAAACAGAGGTGAGCAAATGTTAGCAGTACTTTTGGAACACACATTCCGAAAACATGGGTGTCTCTTTTGTGTATTATTTTAAAACCATCTCATGAAACTGAAAATATCTCACCATCTTCCAATTAACATAAGTGGGAATCATTTTTGATTTTTGATGATCTATTTGCGTAAAAACAAACTGCATCCTTGTATTAAGGATGAAATATCAGTTACTGATGTATTGATCTATGTGAAAAAATATACAAGACTGCAACTTTCTAAATTCCAGCGAACTCTATCTTCATCATGTCAAAGGACTACAGTTTTTCTAAGGTCTCTTGCACCATGTAACTGTACAGAGGGCTATGCAAGATGGCCATTCCAGGAACCAGCACTGCCCTCTTAAAGGTACCCACCCAGCTGTTAACCCCTAGTCCCAACATCCAGTTGGTTCCTAATTATCCCCCTAGGTCTCTTACTTATAGTCTTTCCCACTGAAGAATTCACCTGTCCTTTCCCTAGTTCAATACAATACAATGTACCTTCTTTTGCAGTTTCCCTTAATGATATTAGCTTTCAATATTATTAGCACACTAAATTTCTATAGTATACAGATCATGATTAATGAGCCTCCTTATCAGCCACAATCCTACATACACTAACTAGATTGCTATTAGCAATACTATTTTTTCATGTGAGAAGTGCAAGAGTGCACACCTTTCCTAGCATGTGAGGAAATACAGAGAAACTGTATCCTTATCAGTAGAAACTGATCTCTGAAAACTAGTCCAGACTGCTCTGGATACTTCAACAGCTGTGGCATAGAATTTCAAGGTGATGTAAGCTACGTTCTATATGTGAGGTCAGAAAATTTGTCACAATGGATAAGGAGGGATTTCACTGTTTCCCAAGCCCCCTCCCCCCGAGTTAAATTCTAATGTGTAAAATGTAACTTGGGGGAGAGGGAGAGAAAAATGTAGATAGGAGAAATGCAGAATAGTATGAATGGCATGTCCTGTACCCATTTTAGATTTTATGTTAATTCTTCCAACTTTCCTGCTTACCTTCCATTAAAATAATGCAGTACTTTAAAAAGCCTGCCATCTCTTTTCCCATGTAAAGCATTTGCTAGATTTTTGAGCATTTGCCTTTCCACAAAAAACTGCCATCTCTATTCAACCCCAAGGAGATAGAGGCGGGTGCTTTTCCACTTACCAATCTGACCATAAGCCATGCTAATCAGCCTTTCATTTACAAGTTTGTCTGTCTTGGGGTTTCTGGGCTGTCTCTTCATGATGTCACTTTCTGCTTGCTCATATGCCAGAGATATTGCAGGAACCTTTGGAGCAGGAAAGAGAACTTGCAGAATTAAATTAAGCTTCATAGACTGTATGCTGATTCATATATGAATCAGTATCATCCGCACTGAAAAAGCATTTAGCTTCACTGCAAAAATTGTGCAACAGAAATATACTGTATGTCTCATTCTATGGGGTTGAAGGGATTAGTTGCAATATTAATTAATAAATTTTACTAACCATATCAGTGCCTAAGTCAATGCATAAGATGGTGACTGTCCCCAGCGGTAGGGGGATGTTGGCAATTATGAAGATAAGGAAAGGCGTAATCTCAGGAATGTTACTGGTCAAGGTATAGGCAATTGATTTCTTCAGATTATCAAAAATCAGGCGACCTAAAAATAAAGAGCACTTTAAAATGAAAGCAAATAGAAGATTTTGATACATTTGAGGCTAATCTTCCTTCTTGCACAACTCCTTAGAATACAAAATTTAATTCATTCTAATGAAAGAAGATGAGGAAAAATCCTCTGTAGTACAGCATACATTAACAAAAGGCAGATGGAAATTTAGCCAACTGACAAGTGGAGAACATGCTATTTTTCCAAGTACCAAACAGGGAATTTTATATTCTTGTATAAGCACACACAGAATTTGGGGACTCGGACTATAACATGGAAGAGGAGGGAGACAAGTTCTTCAATTTAGAAAACTGAGCTAGATATTTACCTTCTTCAACCCCAGTAACAATAGAAGCAAAGTTGTCATCCAGTAGAATCATGTCAGCTGCCTGTTTAGAGACATCTGACCCAGCAATGCCCATAGCAACACCAATGTCTGCCTTTTTCAAAGCAGGGGAATCGTTCACACCATCTCCAGTGACAGCTACAATAGCACCCTGAAAGATTAAAACAAATTCTTTTTTCTAGACACTTCATTTCAAGGACAGCCTATTTTTTCCCCTTTATGAGTTTGGGGAGGTCACACAGTTTAGTGTTAAAGCATATGACTGACACTGAGAGACCAAACTGAATCACCAACTAAAAGTATTTCAGATATTCTCATCTGAAGAAACCTACTGCCAGACAGCAATAGTCCACTGGATATGCAGATATAAAACAGTGAGGCATCAGGAAGTTATGCAGAGCAGATCAATGAAGGGAAAAACCCTGCAGATCTGTAGTGGAAGGTAATGCAAGAGAGATATTTTGGCTATATATATTAAGGCAAGCTTATTAATTAATGATAGAATAGACTCATTACTGAAAGTATCTAAACAGACAGTGGACACCGTCAGGGTTTCATTATACACTGACAATCAGAAGCCGGAGGGGGTAGATCACTTTCAAAGTCTTTAACACTCAGATTTTATATAGAATGGACTGACCAAAATTGCAGGGATCCCCTCTGCTTACCTGCCGTTGGCAGCCTTCTACAATAATAAGCTTCTGTTGTGGAGACGTTCTAGCAAAGACTATTTCTGTATGGTGTTTCAGAATATCATCTAGTTGTTCACTGGTCATATCCTTCAAGTCAGACCCATGAATCACACAGGCTTTGGCATCTCTGTAATTTAAAAGATGGCATATTGAAAAGTTGCAGATTATTCCTTCAAACCTTGCTTTCCAATGAAAATGAAAAGATATCCTTGAAGTTAACGATCAGGTCCCAGTGACTGTGCCCTTGCACGTTTCTTGGCAATACACTGACAGTGCTTTGCTAACTGCACTCTTCCAGTATTTCAATTTCCTAATCTAGCCAACAATCTTGAAATTATCAGGTCATGCCCTAACCAAGTATTTTCCAGGGTTCAAAACTGCTTAGCTTCAGAGATTAGCTTCACATTGCTTTGTGCTGCCATCTAATGAAGCAGTGCTCTCCCCCATGCAACTCTGAGCTTGTTTTGCCTTAGGGATCTGCAAATCATTCTGTGCATGCACAGCCTATGCCCAAACCCATTTCACACATTTTTGTCACAGCATGGAAGGAAACAGAGGCTGTTTTTACAGGTAAAAGTTGCTTAGTGGCAGGGAGTGGTAAGTACCTGGAAAGCTAAAGGGCAGACTGAAGGCAGGGGGGCCAGTGGGACCATTCTTCACTGAGATAGCAGCAGTGATGGTATCTGAGGGGGATGGGGGCCAGTGGAAGCTCCTGAGGGAAGGAGTACAGAGGACAAGCCCTGCCCTAATTGCTCATCCACATTTTACTTCATCTGAAACCTAGGACAGTCAAAGTGGTCCAGGTTTCGGCTCTGCCAAACAGGCTAAACTGAAGAAGGTGGCAGAATCACCACAAAGATTTGCTTGTTCTGGGTTTGAAGCAAACATTTTCACATTGCGTGTACACACCCTACTTTGCTTTCAAACCTTCAGAAGGACTCAGCTGCCTAAAACAAATACTGTAAACAGCTCTTAATTTTAAAAAAAGGAAACAAAATAATATTAAAACCATTTTACTACTTTACTACTTACTTTTTCTCATATCCTACCAACAGATATTGTTAAATGCCAGAATAAACAAATTAATTAGCAGAATTGCTCCAATCCCTCTCAGAAATGCTCCACATTTTTCACTCTAGCTGGTCCAATACCTGGGGTTGACCTGGTTGACAGGGATGTTGAGGCGAAGAGCAATATCTTCCACGGTCTCATTTCCCTCAGAGATGATGCCTACACCCTTGGCAATAGCTTTTGCTGTGATAGGATGGTCTCCTGTCACCATAATGACCTACATGATGAAACAAATCAACCTCAGCAAGTGCAATGAAGACAAGGCCTAGAAGTCTTTTCAAATGTCCCTTGTCTGACCCGAGCAGCAACAAATAAGCTGGTGCTAATGTCAATCGTTCAAGAGAAACAGAACAATCAGCAATAACCATAACCTTTTGAGATGGAAAGGGAGGCTACCAACAGGCCTAGTTTATCTCTTCGTCTCCACCAGCCTCATCCTTTATCTGTAAAGCTACCAAACATAGCCCCCTTTTCAGTTATTTGGTGTTGTGATTAGCCTTAAATATTTGAGGGGAGAGGTTAGTGATGCACTTTTACCTTTATTCCAGCACTTCTGCATTTGCCAACAGCATCAGGCACAGCAGCACGAGGAGGATCAATCATAGAAATTAAACCAACAAAACACAGCTTCTCTACAGGGAAGTTCACCTCATCTGTATCAAATTGGAAGTCTTCAGGAAACTGTTCATCAGGCAGAACCAGGTGACAGAAGCCTGGAAGAAATCCCATTTCAGTTATTTGTAGACAAACACACTAGGGCAGACATTCAGCAATGATTATTAATGATTAAATTGCCCAGTTGTGCATTTGACATGGGCACTTAGGAGGAAAATATTCAGCTGGGGACCCTCTCTGCCACATTACTGTAGTGAGTGCTTGACCATGACATCCAAGCCATATCATCATCTTAAGTGATAGTAGTTCAAGCACTTCTCACCCACTGGCTAAGTATTTTCATCATAGTTTACAAGCATTTCATGCAATCTCTTGGCTATAAAGTAAGCCAGCTGGTAATGGAGTCCATAGGGATGGGGGTGAGGTCAGGAAGGCTGTCAAAAGAGATAAGATGGTAGACAAAGCAATGCAATTAAAGCCCCACCTCTGGGTAGAGCTATGGTGGCGCAGTGGTTAGAGTGCAGTACTGCAAGCTACTTCTGCTAACTGCCAGCTGCCTGCAATTTGGCAGTTCGAATCTTATTGATTCAAGGTTGACTCAGCCTTCCATCCTTCCGAGGTGGGTAAAATGAGGACCCAAATTGTTGAAGGCAATATGCTGACTCTGTAAACCACTTAGAGAAGGTTGTAAAGCACTGTAAAGCGGTATGTAAATCTAAGTGCTATTGCTATTAACTGCACTGCCACAACTACTCTCTTGCCTTTTTAGGGCCCTATAGAGATCATGGCTGACTGACAGATTATTCTGAGAGAAGAAGGAACAAACAAGAATTCAGTCAGGCATCTTACCCAGAACTCTCTCCCCTAAGCCTCCCAATTCAAGATAGGCATTCTGAAATGCATCTTTGGCCTCCTCATCCAAGGGAACTTCTTTTCCATGCATCAGGATGGAACTGCAACGGTCGAGAATTCTCTCTGGTGCACCTTTCATCACCAATAGATATCGTGATTCTGACGTGTTTGGATTCTTGTGAATTGACAGCTGCATATTTTTAATAACAGTGTTAGTTAACTGCCTTTTGGATGGTATTTCATACACTGGTTTGGAATATGCCTTGCAGATGACAAACACAGAGAGCAAAAGAATAGAACTCTCCCAGCCAGAGCTATAATCTGATTGATACATAATTTAGCTTAACTGAGTTTGAGATAAACAGCAACACAGCCCAACATAAAAGATACTGAATTTGTTCCCAGGGAATGCCTCTGTGCAAAAAGCAGGGATTTCTTACTTGGTATTTATTTGTAGAGTTGAATGGGATCTCCACTACTTTGGGGTTCTTCTCCCTCAGTTCCTTGACAGATCCACAGCAAAGTTCAATGCATTTTAGAAGTGCAGATTCAGAAGCATCTCCTGCCACTGCTCTCTATCAAATGACACAGCAGTTCACAATAAGGATTTGAAATCTTTTGAAGGCAATTCAACCACCACCACCACCACCACCACCACCACCACCCCACTTTCAAAATAAGCTTAACTTTATCAACAAGACATATTTCAACATTCTCTGAGAGAAAACCAGTTAGGTTTCTTATTTTAAAAAAGAGGCTAGTGTTAAGTAGAAACTAAGAAAAGTAAATATTTTTGCAGCAATACTGTAAAGAGAAGATAGGCAGGCTTGGTAATAATTATAGAGTGGAACAGAACGTGCTCAGCACTAAGAGAGGGCATAAGCCATCTGTAAATAACTTTGAAAAAACATACGATACCTCAAGTCTCTTTAAGTTCTTTTTACAAGTTACTCTCAAGTAGTTAAAATGCACGTTCTCTTATTGCTGCTTGCCTATAAGTAGTTTGTTTTGCTGATGATACACCAGACTTGTATCATCGCCATTTCATTGAAATTTAAGGCAATCCAGAAGCTTTTGATGATGGAGCATTATACAATTGATAAATTTCATGTGTTTGTTGACTGCCAAGATCAGGCAGTTTGTCCAGCACTTTGCAAATCACAAGATCTAATTACCTATCCAGTGTGGGTTTTTCTCAGTTTAGGGGGCATCATTGTACTGTCCTTCTTGTATCACAGTTTTAAAAAAACTACTGTTGGAAGAAATTTTCTTCTGTCATGGATAGAATTTTCAATAGATTCTTGATCTATGCACAAAATTTGTGAACTAAATTTCCATTCAAGTCTTTAGTAACCCTAATCAACAACACTGCATGCCATAAGACAGAGGTGTCAAATTGGATTTCTTCGAGGGCTGGATCAGCATTGTTGTTCTCCGGGCTAGTGGTGGGGGAAGTGGGAGGGAGATGGGATGGATGCCTCCTGCACCACCCTGCGGGCAAAACGGGGCATGGGGGGGAAATGATGCTCATATTAAAGATGTTGTAATGTTGCCTTTTCTACTAGCAGAAACATTCTTATTTTCCAAGATGTCTTTTCTTTATGCTGCTTCACATTAACTGCAAGGCCACAGATGGTAGACAAATATGTGCAACTATGGCAACTGAACCAAGGGATTAACTCACCTTCAAAATGGGAACATTTTCTTGGTTAGCCTGAAATACAGCCCGGTTACATAGTCCTGCAATCTTGGCTAAAGCAGTCCATGTTGGAGAAGTTTTGTCAAAAGAAGCACCTAAAGGGAAGGAACTCATATGCTGTACACAATTCCATGCTCAAATCAGCATGCAATTAATTTCCTCTGCCACACTTTCCCCTTGTTTGATTTAAAGCTATTATGCCAGGCACAGTGGAGCAAAGTCCCTCTCACAAGTTCTTGATTACAAGCTTAAATGCAGAAGAAAGATCCCTTCCTGGTCCACCACAGCTCTTAACAACAGCTGTAGGACTTCAGTCTTGATTAACTACCTTCTACATTTTCAGACAAACTGACCATTGCTTCTGTATCTAGAAAGAATAATTTAAGGTTCATTCTTCTAGACATAAACAATTAGGCTTGTGAAGAACTCCCTGGGTAATCATGTGTTTGTTTACACCATACATACTTTACTGATCTTTTCTTTTTAACAATAGTCTGTGGATTTATTTATTTAGTATGGTATTGCAATCCATGTTGCTATGTTAGTTGGTTACAGTAAAAGCAAATGGTAGGCTGCATATATGAAAATACTTATTACGATAGAAGGAGAATAATTATATAGCTTCAAAATATATGGAAAAACACATCAAATAAATCTATTTTCTCCCTGTTTTTCATTTTCAATTAAAAATGTTGGCCAAGCAGGATAAAGGATAAATATCTAATGTTATCTTTTCCATAGTGGTTTATGAAGAGTGAAGGATAAACTCATAACTTGATTGTTGTTTTCCATCAATTTTATGGAAAAGGAGGCTTCCGGTTTGGCTTCCGTCGCCGCCAGACGGTCTCTCGGGACCACCAGCCTCGTCGCCCGTAAGAGCCGTCTCTACAGCTGAGAGACGGCTCGAAAAACTCCGTCTCCTTGAGGAGACGTGAGAGAGAGCTGGCGAGAACAGGTAGAGCCCTCTGCGAACTCCCCAGAGGTTTTTTTTACTCTGGGGGAGGAAGCAGAATGTCGCTCCCTATCCAGCTCGCCGCTGCTCCGGGCTTCGGGGGAACTCTGCATTCCGCAGAGCCAGACGATGGGACCAACCCAATCAACGAAAATTAACAGATTGTCGGAACAAATAGGATGAAATCCGGATTTGGGACTCTAAACTGCAAGTATTTCTAACAATTCTATGAGTGATTTTAAAAGCGAAGAAAGTAAGTTTAAAATGGCGACTGGCTGAGGCTTGAGAAGAAAGCTGAAAGCGAAAGTCCTTCCGTTTGAATAGTTTAAAAAGTTACAAAGTATCTGAAACAATAGCGCTGGCTAGAAGTGAAGAGAAAAATTACTATTTCATGCTTCTTCCTTCTTAGAGACTTGATATTGATATTGTTTGGAGAGAAGTCTTTTTCTTTAAAAAGAGTTTGTTTGTGTGGCAGGATGGCGTTAAAACTGACAAAGCCAGACAACCAAGCTGGGGGGGGGGGGTTTCCCCCATTTACAAATCACATAAACAAGCTCTGAGCTTGCAGATGCAGAAGAATGGCTTTAAAGACCTAAAGGAATTTGTTTTGGAGGAGATGGCAAGACATGATGAGATTGTGAACCAGAATCTTGAAAAATTCAGACAGGAAATTAAAGAGTTGGTACAACAAAAGTATGATAACCTGAAACAATATATTGTAACAGCTTTGAAAAGCTTTTCAGAAATAATTATAAAGATGGATAAAGATATCAACTTAGAAATAGAGTCTAAAATGAAGGAAGCTGAATATAAGATTCATAATCTGGATAATAAAATACGAAGAACTGAAAATGATTTGATAAATATTCAAGAAAATAGCTCAGAAGTAGAGTCTAAAATAAAGGAAGCTGATCACAAGACTTACAAAGCAGATAATGTAAAACGAAGGATTGAAAATGAAGTCACAATGATGCAATACAGATCCATGGAATTTGCAGTCAGAATAAGGGGAATACAGGAAAATAATAGAGATGATTTGAGAAAGATGTCTGCTGAAGTTCTGGCTGTGATTTTAAAGGTTAGTCCTGAAGAGGTATCCTGTAAGATTGATAAGGCCTACAGAGTAAATTCTTGGGTGGCAAAGCAAAGGCAGTTGCCTAGAGATGTGGTGATTTACTTTACTGATAAAGGAATAAGAAATGAGATTGTGCAAAAGTCTTTTAACTCCACTCTAGAAATGAATGGAAGGAAGATTTGGATATATAAAGAGCTGCCGTCCAAGATGTTAAAAGATAGAAAGGACTTTGGATTTTTGGTGACTGAGCTAAAGAAACAAAACATCCCATTTAGGTGGGATGTTCTAGTATCTCCATATTGAGATATCAAGGAGAAAGATATCAACTAAATACTATTGAAAAAGCGGAAGAATTTTACTACAAGGTTTTTAAAATGGATCCAACATCTCCACGTATGCCATCAGTGTTAGGAACACAGGAGGGGGATAAAGAAAAGCAAAATGAACAAGAGATTGAAAATCAGGCTAAGCAGATGGAGATGGAGATAATGGAAAAACAACAAGTTACAGAGGTCTTTTTGGATGAGCCGCTTTTGGATTCTCCTTTAGAGGCTATAGCTGGATCACCTATAAATATAAGAGAGGCGGCTTTGGATTTCGATTTGATGTCTTATCAAGTTACAGACCAGCATGGAATTCAATCAGATGATATACAAGTCTTAGAAAGGCAACCACGATGGAGATCTAAACCACAACAAGTTAAGAAAAGAAGAAGCAGGTTCTACAAAACTAAAAAATTTTAAACTAAACAAAAAATTTTTTTCTTTTTTTTAGCCAACAGACTAATGCGTTATTTAAGAGACGATTAAATATAATAAGCGGGATTTATAGAAGGCTGATACATGAAAATATAACTGAGGCAAATTACTGACTTATACTATTTTGAGAAGAATAACAGATCTCTGCAGTGCTGGTGCTTTTGGGATGTGGAAGATGGCCTCTGATTGAGCGGATTGGAACTTTCTATTTTGGACTCTTTGAAAAATGGATTACGTATATGTTGAGTTATAAGGCAAGAGAACTATGGGATTGGGGCATGCAGAAGATCTGGTTGTTACCCCAACATGGTGGTTGGAATTAATAATCTAGATGAAAGACACTACAGAAGATACTACATGGAATATAAATATAAAGTCACTCGGGTGGTTTTTTATATACAAAAACACTTATTATTGATGGGGGCAGATGGTAATTGAAGATACTGAATATACTGTTGGAAGTAGAACTTGATGTTACCCTAACATGGGCGATGGAATTAATAATCCAGTTGAAAGACATTACAGAAGATATCATATGGATTACAAACTTAAAGTCATTTGAGGATTTTATTTATATACGGAAATATCTTTTAGTGGTGTGGTGTGGGCAGAAGAACAAAGATATTAAAATATTATGTATGGTAGACCTGTAGGAAAATGGGTGGAGATAGGTTAGGTTACTGATTGTTTAGTTTAGGAAAAGGGATGTTAGGTTCAGATATTAATATATGTAAAAGATTTGAATCAAGAGATGTATGTATGGGGGTGGAGGAAATGGGTAGATTATGAGTTGAATAAATGCCAAATTAGGATTTATTATATAATTTCATAGCTGAATGTTGCTTTGAAATGTATAGTATAGGGGGGATATAATAATAATGTTAGAAAGAAATGGTTAGCATATAGGGGGTGGTGTAAAAGGATGGTAAAGTATTATATAATCTGATATCAATTTAGATTTTATTTTGGAGAAGCCATGGGGGGAGGGGAGGGGGAGTTAGGGAGGGGGGGAAAGGGGGAAAAATCTGTATTTGAAAAACTTTTTCAATTAAAAAAAAAATTATGGAAAAGGCAGGGGGAATCCAAAAGGTCTCTTCTACTCCACTGGGTAAGAAACAATACACTACTCTCTATTATATAGGGATGAGGATGGTTGGGAAAAACCTCGATATTATAAGCCTTCAGAAAGTAGGATGAAAATTCTGGTGAGGCTTATTTCCAGCTCTTTATCCTTTCATTATAGTGACTTGCTCCTCTCCTTTGTCCATGCAAGTAGAGAGAAATATTGCTCTTCAAATGACAAGATTTTAGAATTAATGGAATTTAGAATTTATTTTTTCTCTGCAATTAAACAATCAACAAAATAATATTCTTCAATCAATGATCAACTTTTTTCAAATATATTTTATGTTTAATATTGTGCTTTAACATGGGGTTTTGTGTTCTGAAAAACCCTATTCTTAAATGGTTGTTTCAGATGAGTCTAAATCAGTGCTTCTCAACCTTGGCAACTTTAACATTTTTTTAAATTTTATTTTGATTTATATGCCACCCTTCTCCAGAAGACTCAGGGTGGCTTACAATGCGTTAAGCAATAGCCTTCATACTTTTGTATATATTTATACAAAGTCAGCTTATTGCCCCCACAATCTGGGTCCTCAGTTTACCTGCCTTTGAAAGGATGGAAGTCAACCTTGAGCCTGGTGAGATTTGAACTTGCAGTAATTGCAGGCAGCTGATGTTACTAACAGTGCTTTAGTCTGCTGCGCCACCAGGGCTCTTGGGCTTCAATTCCCAGAATTATCTAGCCAACATGGCAAGGCTGGCTGGGTAATTCTGGGAGTTGAAGTCTACTCCTCTTAAAGTTGCCAAGATTGAGAAACACTAATCAAGATTGACTTAAAACTGTATGTGAAGCATTGCAAATGTATTCTTTTTGGCTATTTTGGAGACAAAACAGAAGTTTTTACATATGGCTAGAAAGCTAGGCTGCCGGTCTGAACAAGTATTATCTTGACTATTAGCAGAAAGCAGTACCAAATTATCTCTTAAAGAAATCAGGCATCTTACCACTCTGGTTTTCTGTTGTGTCAGCTTCATGGATCTGGTTATCGAACCACATATGGGCAACAGTCATGCGGTTCTGGGTCAGGGTGCCTGTTTTGTCAGAACAGATTGTAGAAGTAGAGCCCAGAGTCTCCACAGCTTCTAAGTTCTTCACAAGACAATTCTTACGAGCCATGCGCTTGGCTGTGAGTGTCAGACATACCTACAAAATGAGGAAAGGGGAGATGAAGGCTGCCTTCCATCACAATTTATATTTCCTCAGATCTTTTATTAAGAAGAGTGTGATAATCTCCTCTTTATGGCAACTTACTGTCACTGTAGCAAGCAGACCCTCAGGGACATTGGCAACAATGATGCCGATAAGAAATATTACAGCTTCTAGCCAAGTGTACTCGAGGATCAATGAGAGGATAAAAAAGGAAACACCCAGGAACACAGCCACACCAGTAATTATGTGGATAAAATGCTCAATCTCTGCAGCAATGGGAGTCTGTCCCCCTTCCAACCCAGAAGCCAATGAAGCAATGCGGCCCATCACAGTTCGATCACCAGTGTTGATGACTACACCACGGGCAGTACCTGAAAATCACAAGAAGGATTGTAATTAAACTCTCTCTTTTCTCTGTGTTATGTGCAATGCAAGCATAATACACAATTTTGGCTTTCAGCACAAACAAGGACATCTCTTCAGATATTTCCCAGTCAAGTAGTTCAAAGATATTGCAAATGGTGGTACACATTTTCATCCCTCATGTATTAAGAATGTTTTATAAACTTTTATTTATTCTTGTTCTTTTTCATCCTTGCAAAACTTGTCCCCATATAGGCATGATAGAAGATTCTTTGACAAAGCTTTCAGGTACAGCTACAGAAATGATGTTCCAGCAATAATACCGTGTCTCCCTGAAAATACAACCTACTCTGAAAACAAGCCCTAGACCAATTTTCATGCCTGCATTTAATATAAGCTCTACCCCAAAATAAGCCCTAGTTAAGCCTGCCCAGGTGGGGCAAGGTGTAGGTGTAAAAATCAAGCTTGGGTAGGGTGGAGCTGCCCCACGCACACCGCACACACTTACCTTAGGACTGCCACAGCTTGGCCTCCCATGCCCCAACATGTTGTGCCGCTGCCTGACTTCTTCTGTGGCCACTTGTGGCCAGACGCCATGTGGCACATTGCGCTGGTGCCGCAAGGCTTGTTGCACTGCCGCCACCACTCACATCCACAACGGCACAATGGGCCACAGCCTCCTGCCGTGAGCGGTGGCTCCAGCATGACAAGCCATACAGTGTCTGGCTGCAAGTGGCGCAACAGTTGTTGGGGTATGGGATGCATGACTGCAGTGGTCCTAAGGAAGCAAGTAAGACATTCCCCGAAAACAAAACATGGTGCTTATTTTGGGGCCGAAAAGAAAATAAGACCTGGTCTTATTTTTGGGGAAACATGGTAAATTCATGCTTTAGTTCAAAAAGATATAAAAAACCCCAATTGCAACCACTCTTTACATCCATCAGTTCTAAAATGTGCTAATAGAAGACATGATTTGCTAAGACGTTTCCTAATTTCTCCTTGAACAATCTATTATTTCTAGATTTGAGAACTGCTGTATCCTAACAGCCTTGTTGGTCAAATATTGGAAATTATATTTACCTTCAACACAATTAGTGGAAAAAAATGCAATATTTCTGGTCTCTAGTGGGTTATCATTTGTACAATCTGGAGACCTTGTCTGAGGTTCTGATTCACCTGTGAGAGATGAATTGTCCACCTGCAGGAAAAAAAGAAAAAAGTGCACATATGGTTTTATGGAGACACTGAGTGATGCCATGCCCGGATCCTCTGCGGGACTTCTAGTACATTTCTTCATTTTTACTCCTTGAAGATATTCATACCTTACATCCATTAGCTGAAATAATTCTCAAATCAGCTGGGATTCTGTCTCCTCCCTTCACCTCCACTAGGTCTCCAACAGCTACACCTTCAGCATTGATGCTCAGTTTTTCCCCATTTCGGATTACCAAAGCTTGCTGCAAGAAGAAGCAATGTTCAGTGACTATATAGGACAGCTCCATTACCAATGTGATCAAATATACATTAATAAATTGTAACTTATGTATTTTTCAAAAAATCTGAAATCTCAGCACTTTCATACCTGAGGCACCATGTTTTTGAAGGATTCCATGATCTTTGAACTCTTTGCTTCTTGATAGTAAGAGAAGCACCCAGTTATGATGACAACAGCAGCCAGCACAACACCTAGATATAACTACAAGTATATACAAGTATATGTGTCAGTCTTTTAAATGATATTATTTATTTACACAAACCTCAATAAATTCTACTCTGAGTTTGCAACATTAATTGTAGGCAATTATTTTAACAACAATGTTCCCAATGATTATGCTGATGAAAAGAATATATGAAGAGAAGAATTTAAAGAAGAAGAAAAAGGAGGACAGCAAACTATTTTCAGGTCAGAGGGAGAAGGGGCCATAACTTAATCTAATTCTTAAATTAAACAATATGAGAGAAACCCATTGTGAAATTTTAAGGTTTTGATGTTGAAGTAGGCCCACCCTAAACTTAGCTGGCAAGGGCACTAGAAATACACAAATCAAGCTTTTACAGGCTGATCACAGATGTGTCATGCAGAAACCTGAGTTCAAAGGGCAAAATGTAATTTGAGCATGTGTAGTGGACATGTAGCACTTGTAGGGACCATCTTAAAGTAACTCGGCTTGGATTGCTGAATTCTGTAGTTGCTATATAATCTTGGGAAAAGAGGCATCTGGTTTAAGATGAATTTATGGGCGATACACAAACACTCTAAATCACATTTTCAACTCCCACCTGGATTGCTGTTAGGCTTAGATCATAGCCATGTTTATACTTACTCCAAGAGAAACGAAAGCCATAGCCAATAAGGACAAATCAAAACTTCAGTATTTTATGTTTTCAGGAGAATATAACCTTCCCCCAATTCTGGACAACTGTAAGTAGCTTTGAAGTAAAATCTTCCAGCAGCCTCTTCTGACAGACTTATAACCTTGAGGCACACAGCCAATGTGTTGACATATCATGATTTCCCATGATATCTAAACTGGGCTATTCAGTCATACCTCCCATTTTTAATCCCTTCCCTCCCCTTCCCACCCCACGTACATTGTCATTATTAGGCTCTTCTCCTGTTGCAGCTTGAATACCAAACGCCAGAAAACAAAGAAGAGCTCCAATCCAAAGCAGAAGGGAGAAGCCTCCAAAGAGCTGCCGGCAGAATTTAACCCATTCTGGGGTTGTGGGAGGGGGAGTGAGAGCATTAAGGCCATCTCGAGCCAGGATTTCTGCAGCCCGTGCAGGAGTCAGTCCCTAAGACACAGAAAAGGAATGAGGAATTGAATTACAGAAATGCAACATGGTGGTTACTAGAGTGTGCTATAGTTGTCACACTGTAACATAGCAGAATTGCTTTCTTAAGTAACAGAGAAACATCAGTTTTTCATTCACTCATATTTTCAAAACAACTTTTTCCAAATAACCTTAGTCATTGAAAAATATGTTCCTTTTACCTACTACAATTATTTGAATGTTGCCTGCTTGAGCTACTTCATCTTATAATAATGGATTAAAATGCATGAAACCCAAAACATTAAAAACATTAAATCTAATTTAAAAAAACCTGTTGCTTTCCAATATTTTCACTGATAAAAACCACAGTCCTTAATATTATAATTACCATAATACTATCTATTTCAAGTATGTGACAGTCATAACCTATGAATGATAGTAATAACATTAACAGAGTTGGAAGAGATCTTGGAGGTCTATATATAATATATATTATAAAAATGATCTTGAAAAGCTAGAAGATTATCATAGAATGATCCTCTAGCATCATTCACAATGATTCAATGGCAGCAGCATTTCACAAAAATGCTCAAATCAAGTTGGGGAAGAGAATATAACTTCTGAATTATGACAAGAACATGAACCTGCTGCCAAGCATTTTGTACTTTCAAAGCAGAAAACTCCATCCAAACTTGACCAACTTACCCGGCTGAGATCAGTTCCATATTTGCGATGAAGTTCATCAAGGCTGAGTTTGTGATCATCCTGCAAAGTCAAAAAGACTAGTGAAGCCACATTTAGGTATCCAAGGATATTATCAATATATTGGTGGAGTTTAACCGTAACAATTGCTGGAAAGAATTCCAAGTCAATAAACAAATTAAGTTTACCTAAAGTTTAAGCCTGGGTATGTCAAGGGGGAAGAAGGCACTATATGGTGTCAATTACCAAATTATCATTTTACTACCCTACATCCAGAGTTTTGATGACAGTGAGATGGCAAATTCTCTAAGCCAATTTGGAATACTATTAAAATCCATCATAGATCCAAAATGGTCCAATCCAAGGTAGTCAACGTAAAAGTCAGAAAATTGACAATTCATGCCAGCTTAAGCATTATGTTAATTTCTTCATCCCTACACTGTGGACAAAAATTGTTCTTACCAGTGAAACTTCTTTTTTTAGTTCATCCATATCCTTTTCTTTTTTTCCTTTTTTCTTCTTTGCTCCATTCTCAGATGTAGCTGCAGGTTCATACTTGTCACGTCCAGTCTATATGAAAGTCAGAGACACAATAAAAGAACTGTCTTACACTGAACCAGGTCATTACTTTTATTTTATTTTAGTTATTTGAATTTATTTACCACCCAATTCCAACTGACTAACCTATGCAGTTCTGTATTTTCAACTTCTGATCAGCCTTTCCAGGGCTTTGGACAGAGGTTCTAATGCTACATCTCCCCCTCAGAGATCTTTGCTCTTTTATGTAAAAATCCTAAAAACAATCATTATAGGATATTCAACCCTTCTCAAATTTCACAACATATTAAAAATATGTGGTGGCCCAAGCGCTCTGCCAGAGAAAACAGGCTCTAGAGCTCTATTTTGCTGGCAGAGGCACCATGGGCCGGTCCTTTCCTGTTTCCAGGGTGGCCCCGAGGGCCAGATATAAGCACCCCGCGGACCGCATACAGCCTACGGGTCTTGCGTTTGACACCTCCGGTCTGATACAGCATTATTTCTGACCAGTTAGCAAAATAAAAACACAGAGATAACTGCTTTTTAAAGTGCTTATTCTACCGGCTTGTTTCATACATGACACTACCGATAATATAGTCTGCTTGATTACAGTATAGCCTGCCCAGCTAATCATAGTTAAAACATATAACTACATCATACAATTATAGTCATGGTATTAGGCTACTCACTTCTGGATAAGGGAGTAATTTAATAAAAATAAATACAGCATATAAGAAGCCTTAGAAAACATTATTGACTCTACATTTGAGGTTAGAGAGATGGTTCTTTAATCTTACTATACCATTTGGAATGTTGCAGGATCCAGTCTGGGTTGGTCACTGGTCTGGGATCAGAGGTTGTCTTCCAAGCTTTTGAACTCGTCCTGGAGCCCATCCTCAGGGAATTTCTTAGAGATGGGCTCCGGCATGAGTCCGAAAGCTCGGAAGACAAAATCTCTGATCCCAGTGAGCGACCCAGATTGAATCCTGCAACATTATCCTGGGGCACATACACTCGTCTTCATTCATTTGGAATGTATTTCATGTAATGGGTAAATGTAATGTACTGTTACACATAAATACTTCAGCCCTAAAAATTTCCTCTTTCCAGAAACATCCTATTTTGAAAGGCAGCATGTGCATTTTTAAGTTAAATCAAATGCAAGTATTAATAAAAAAATAATTAGTTCTGCGTCTTATTATTTAAAGTGCAACTGCCTTATGTATAATGCCTTTGTTTCAAGGAGATTACCGTAAATTGTTTTTAATCCATTTTTTTTCTTAAGAATGGTAGTTTCTAAGATCAGTATGTACAAATATTTACAAATCCTATAATGAAGGAACAAACTTTAAACTGAACAATGATCTAGACAGGACATTTAAATAAATATTTTTACTATATCAAATAGACCATGAGGAAGAAAAAAAAAAGAGCTCAGGTCATTTTGAATTTAGCCACTATTTTTACTCATATTCTGCTCCAAGGACTTTTCCATCTCTCCCAGCTATTATTTGAGGAGTATGTAAAAACTACAGTACTGACTGCATTCCAAGGACTAGGACTGCATAGATCAGGATGGCCTCTTTCCCATTCCTCTCTAGACATTCATCCTTCCTCTAACTCAGGGGTCAGCAACTTTAAACATTCAAAGTGCCATTTTGACCCATTTCCCACCGAAAAGAAAACACCGGGAGCCACAAAGATCCTAACCGGAAGCTCCCCGTTCAATTCTGGAGCTAACTGGAAGTCCGGTTCCCCCCACCATAGTCTCCTCCTAGCGTGGTGTCTGTCCTAACTGAAAGCCCTATCAATTGTGGAACCAACCGGAAAGCCCGCCCCTTGCCTTAGAGTTTCCTCCTGGTGTACCGTGCTCCCCCCCCAACCAGAAGGTCCTCTCAAAATTGTGGTGCCGACCGGTGACCGCGAACTGCAACAGAAGGATGAAAGAGCCACATGTGGCTCCAGAGCCGTGGGTTGCTGACCCCTGCTCTAACTGTTGCTTGCACGGTCCTGCCTGGATCCTGATACCGTCCTTCGGGAGAAGGGCAGTATAGAAATAAAATTAATAAATAAAAATAAATAAAAACTCTTCCTAGTCTTTATCATTTGTGACTCCTGAGTCACAAATGCTCTATTTCACACATACTTTATTTCAGAAATACAGTGAAGGGTTTAATTAATGTTTTAAAATTTTATTTCTTAGCATATTCTTGAAAGGGGAAGCCTTAAGAATAGAAGTGCTGAGATTTAACATAATGGAAAACTAAGTTCCCTGCTCCTCCTGTTGCCTAAGAAGGTAAACAGGGCCGCTCACACTTTTAAATAAATTGTGGAAAATCTGGGTCTGGTTGCCAATGGTATCCTTCATAAAGCTTTGCAGAAGTTATGATATTATCAAGAGAAAATGGAGCCCAGATACCTGGGTAAAGCATTATAGGACATTCAAGGAATAGTACTTTGTTCATGTTTTTCACACGCTCGGGGCTACGGAACATTTTGAAGATCACTGAGAGCTGGAATGGAGCTTTTGTTCTCTGCCCCTTATATGTGAGAAGGTAAAGCAGAGCTGAACATTCCTGACATTCCCTTCAATGTATTGTTTCCCTTCTTAAAAGAGGGGAAGGGGAAAATTTTCAAAAAAGAAAATGTCTACATTCTTTGGAAGAATGGCATTTCAGTTACCCCAACTGCTTATTTTAAATACAAGGAAAAAATCTTAGATTATCATCAGGTAAGGGCACAGGAAACTGTTTCAGTCAGAATCACTTTATTTTCCCCATACACACACATTTCAATTTAAAAGGGAGCACAAACAACAATTGTTATTTTAATGCCCCCAATTCTCTTCCTCCTCCTCCTCCTCCTCACCATTTCAGAACACACATTCCTCCCCTGAACTACATGAACTACTGGCTTGAATCCAAATCCTTTGTGTAATATCATGGCTGAACAATTGCTTTCAAAATTTTCTGTGTCAATATATGCTGGTATTTAATTTAGATGAAACATTGGAGTAGCACTTACCTACTTCCTTACTATGCAATTCAATCTGCAACAGGGCAGTGTACTGGACACAATTAATCAGGAGGATAAGGTCTTATTTAATCCACTACTTTCTGGTAAATATGCAAGAAATTCCTCCAATTAAGATCAAGCCCGGGCAGAACAGGGATTAGGATGCCTGCAACTAGGATTTTGTACTTAAACATTAGTCCATGATTGCGTATAAGGAAGGAAAATTGATCCAAGTATTCAATAAAATACAGCAAAGTTGCTTAATTACCAGACCCACAGTAGATTTGTTAATTAAGCTCTTCAATATTAAAGGATGTGCTTAGTCATGTGATATATTCACCCAAATGGCAGTCTGCCCATACATGTAATTTTAGAAGTACAGTCAAAATATTTACTTATGCAAAAATTATGGTACTGTTGTAACTCAGGCTATGCAAAACAATATTACACACCCAGCCAAGTTGTATTTCAATGAGATAGATGCTATGAAAGCTTTAAAGATGTCAAGAATTCTTCCATATTTAATGACTTGCAAAGTTAACAATGTGCCAAATCAAAATCTGAGGGGGGAGGTGTAGGAGGGCTACTCTTTCAATCTAGACAAGATAAGAACAGAGAGGACACCAGAACAAAGTCCCTGGGAATCTGTTCTGTTATTATAATGACATCATAAAAACAGGCTCTCGAGAGTTAGAAAGGCTACTGTTCTCTAGTCTCAGCAACACTTGCAGAACAATTTTATATGGTAATTCATGGACAATGAACTTTTCCCCTAAAGACTGGAAGAAAAAAAGCTACAAATACTTTTTTTTTAAGTAATGGCATCTACGGGGCACAGGAGGGATGAGCAGCATTCCAGACCCAAAGCAGAAAAGATGCTTTAGAGGGGGATGGCTATGTTGACAATGTCTCCTTATTTCAAGCATGCATTCTCTAGGATCACATGGCAACTATGTGGAAAAAAAGCTTTTTTTAAGGTGGTGCCAGCCTCCCCTGCAAAGCACCTTTTCTTTTTCATATCCTAGAGGATGCTGCTGTTTGAGAAACCCCGACCAAAGATTAGCATTTAGTCACAAGGCTAGTGTACAATGAGAAAACAACTGGATACTGCAAACCTCAGAACAAGATTTCACCCACTCCGAGCCAATATTAATCTCCTTTAATTGGATCTTTTAGGCATACCACAAATTATTTCAGAGACAGGTAACTTTCTTTCAATGTGGGAGCTGAACTTTTTTTCCTGCAAGCAACCCCCTCCCCCATTTTTTGGCTTACAAAGACCACAAAAATTATAGACATGACTTCACAGGAAAGTGAGCTAGTATTTTCTTCCATTCTAGTGTGTGTTTGCGTGCTTGCCCACCACAAACTGGGTTTACAAATATTTGTTATAAGCCTTAGAATATTGGCAGCTCAGACTTTGGGACTGCAAAACAGACTGCATACCTCTACTATTCCTCAGCAGTTATGCTGCATCTCTTGTCTGCCTGTCTTGAAAGTAACCATGCCTTTTTCCAAGATTGTACAGCAGCTGCAGTGCAGAGGCAACCAGGAGAACCCAGGAAAAACAGGCTCCTCTTTAAAGAGTTGCAGATAGAAGCTCTATGCTTCGAAGTCTCTTTTTATGCTTGGATCTGAACTATCACAGATCCCAGTTTAGACCAGAGACCAGAGAATCAATCCCAAGATTGTAACATAGACTGGGTAGTTTAAAAAAAACCATCCTGGAAGAAGGCAGAGGCAAATCACCTTCCTACCACAGCTCTGAAAAATACATTAAAGTGTCTATGAAGTCACCAGGAATCAAGCTTGATTGTGAATAGAAAACTTCCTTTTTTTATCCCTACTTTTGGTTGCCACCAGGCACAATTTTTAAATTTCAGAATCAAAAATAAGTGATTTTCTTAGAACAGAGAGGCATGACTGACATGAGTTCAAAAGCCACCTACATGTACAAACTGGAAAATAGGGATGTGCAAAATTCTGCCTGAAACAACACGTTTGAGGGGGCTGTGCCTGAACTAAAACATGCATAATTGAGGTGCTTCAGTTCATGTGTAGAACAAGAGAAGAGCTGTTTTGCTCCGGGCATGGTCTGAAATACAATTATTCTAGGAAGAACTGGTTTGAGGAGGAAGAGCCCAACCTATTGGTGATAGCAGCTGAGGGGAGGGAAAAAAGTGCTGGGAAGATGAGACCATGTGGGTCAATGGAATATGCGCACTGGGACACTGCAAATGGTGACAGTGGCAACAACCATGAGAAGAGAGAGGAAGGAGCTGGGAAGGGCGGAGAACAGTGCAGGTGGGCCAGTCGAATATGCAGCTGCTGAAAGAAGCAGGGATGGTACATGCCAGCCTAATCCACTTGCACCATCCAGATACTGCTTCACCTGAATCTCTGTACAACCAAAGCATTCTGAGTTTTTGATTCTGCCAAACCATGGTGCATCTAAAATGATTTGGAAAGATTTCTGGGGCACAATGGTTGGCTCCAGATCAAGAGAGAATTTAATTTTCCATTACATGCATAGTGCATACCCCTACTGAGAAAAAAGGACTTCATTTCTACAACAGGCTTTACTGTACCTGCTACAATCTTCAGTTTCAACCACAATTGAAATCACCAGGTTTTATATTACAAAGTCCTTTACAACCTGAGAAGGCATTGTTCTGAGCAGTTCAGCAGCCATACATGGTGTATCTATACAGTATTTACAACTTTCTATTTCAGAACTTTCTAATATAATATAATATAATGGTACTGTAATTCCACCAAAAAAGAAGCATTTGTATTTTACTGTATCTTCTGTTTCTACCTAATTTTTAGAATGAATATTAGTAGCCACTGTCTACATGCAGCCTTTTTTTTAGCTCTTGCAAGTTCCCGAGACCAGTATGGAAGAAACTGATGTAAAATTGTACTTCTGACACATTTCACAGAATACCAGAAAATTAATCCCTTTAAGCAGCAAAAAAAAATAAAAATAAAAAAAAAAATCCCACTCCAATGTGGCTTTGTGCAATTGCATCACCCCACTGCAGTCCAATGTTCGTTCTCCCTTCCCAGAGTAGGTGAAGTTCTTTTTTGAAGATGGACAAACTGCTGTTCAAATGTCATCCCACTTCTCTTTCCTGTGTTGCCTTAAGTGGCATTTTTCAGGTACAAATTATATTCTCAGCAAAGGAATGAAAGGCCACTCCTGTGCTCCAGTGAACCAGAAGCTTGCAATATTTCTAGGCTAGGGGGCCACACCTAGATTGGCTGAGGTGGAACTATTACTTATGTGACAAATTTTCTCTTCTTTGAGAGCTTCAGGTAAGTGGGCCTTCCTTCATTTGTTTCTTTCCTTTCATTCCTTCAGGCCACAGCTCCTCTTCTCATGCTACTGCTCAACAGCTGTATACTCTCCATTTGTAACACAATACATAAGCACAAAAGGTATTCTTCCATGTCAGTCAGTATTTTGATTTGTCTAGTACACCAATATTGCCAGAGAACAGCTTAAGTGAACAAAGTCAATAATTTCTACTTATTTCTTATTAAGTAGGTGGGGTAGGCCAAGGGACACAATGGGAGCTTCTCCCTCCCCTCATCAAATATTTTTTCCCCATTTCAAATGTTTGTTTTCCATTTGGAGAGTTTATGAACAAAAAATAGGGGTTTAAGGCAGCCATTTTTCACTTATATGCCCATAAAGCATACATTCAAAATACCTTTTTACCGTGTGCTATCCAGATTTTTATACATTGTGCACTGTGCTTTAACAAATGTGACTTACATGAGACAATAGCTAAGTCAATGTAAGGAGATCACAGCTGTGGAAGTTTATTCCCTTGACAGAAATGATCCCTTGGTAAAAGGTATTATCTTTAAACTTCTACTGAGAGCGAGATGTAGGAACAATTTACAGCACAAACACCTTGACTACGGTATTGTTATTTCATGCCCAAATGCAGCAATTAAATTTCTGCACTGTGTCACAACAGAATGGCAAGTATGCTCTCTCTCCCCCGCACACTCTCTTATTTTCTTTTCTTATGACAAAATTAACTTTCATAAACATATTGATTTGATTTAAGACAAATTGCATAGTTTTTTAAAATATGTTTTAAACTCAATTTGAATCCTGCAAAAAACCCGAAGACTAATTTGGACCAAGGACTATCTCAAGATATGGGCTGGAAGCACTCCTGAAATCAGGTTTTGCAAAAAGTGCATTTTAACTGGAAAAACTATGCCTCTCCTACCTATTTTGGTTCATATATCAGCACTTGTATAGATTAGCCATCTCAGGCTGCAAGATGTTTTGGATACATCTCTCATCCCAACCATGCTTGCCTGGGCTTGATCAGACTTGAAAAAATCAAAGCCCTTTTGACTAGGAATGTACAAAATTTGAATTAATGAAGAATTAGGTATGTTAGGGAGATCTATGGAACAAACTCTTTCCCTCCAAAGTAAATCCTATGTTCTAGAAGTGCTTGATGGTATTCTGAACACAGTGTTTGTGTAAAATTTACCCATTCCTAGATTCCATTTCCAGGTCAATATTTTTTTTTTGATTATGTGTAAAAGCTTTCAAGATCATTCTGATTTTTTTAGATGGAAGTGAACAACTCTGATGATGTTAAAGGGAGTTTTTCTGGTTACTTCAGTATGTTACAAGATCATCACTGGTATGAAATATTTCTCTCTGTACTTGTGGGAGGTGGGAGGGAGAAGATACTGGAAATCCTAAAAACAAGGGCACTATGGCTAGATTCTAGAAAATTGTTTACCATCTTTTTAACTACCAAGAATACATTTGAATGAATTCTTAAAATATGTTTGATTTTGCAACCATCTCTTCACTGATTTTTATGTTTCACTAACACAATTGCTTTGTTTTCTTCCCAGTGCTATAAAATACTTTGCTATAAAGAGATTTTAGTTACAGAAGGGGAGGACAGTTCAAGTAACAAGCAAAGGACACATAAAAGTTGTCCTCTAACATAACTCAACTACATATGGTTAAAACTGAAAATAAGAACTCAAGAAAGAAAAAAAGCTACTGGCTAACATCCATATTCTCAATTAAATGGGAAGGTTCCCATTTACATTTACAGTAATCATCTATGCAGGAAAGTTATGCCTTGCAACTATAGATGAATTACTGTTACATAAGAGCCAAGCCCAAAGATCTAACTCACTCAAAGAGCAACAAGATAGGTTCAAGTACTTTTCCATTTCCTTAGTGTTGAAATATATTCATCTGAGTTGCTAGCATGGTTGCTACTCTTCATTTGAAATCCAAATCTGACTCTTCTGAATCAAAGATCCCTCTGTGATTTGCTTAATGAAGTCAGAGCTAACAAGGAAAATCCCCAAACTACAGAATCTCAGCTTTGTTTATTTTACCAAGGAAGTAACAGAGCAATCAAAAGAAGCTCTTACATTTCTTGCAATAAAGATAAAACTTCAGAGCTGAAATACATACATTGTATGTATATAATGTATACATACATTGAAATGAATTAAGCAATCTAGTTGTTGCAGAAGCGAAACCTATGTTCCCAAGCCTTAACTAATTGCTCACACACAAACACACACCCGAAAGCTACCAATTGCTAATATAAAGCTAGAAAGTTTATAAATATATTAAAAATTTTACAGGCAGACATCTATACCAAGACTTCCCATCGTTTGCCATTCAGAACTATGGTAAAAAATATTGGTGATTTTAATCAATCCAGCAAATGCCTCCTTGGCCATTAACATTGTTTCCTCAACACAGCATAACTGCATCTATAATTCTCAACATTATTTTGAGGCAGTAAATCCTAATAAATCTGGTACATCTTCAGAACTATATTGAAAATGGACTTTTGGGGAACAATTGGCAAATTGAAAATAATTCTGCTGAGAGCAGAGCTAACTGGTGGAAGCTCTTTAGAATTCTTCTCATAACAAGGAGCAGTTTTGGGATCATCCACAAGTTACTTCTCATAATGTGACTGGAAGACAATGGTCTCTGTTGAGAGATGCCCTGACCATAGTTGGTGCCTTTATGGATATTGGGTTTGTATATTTCTTTTTCTAATCACTTTTGGAAATTGCTTATTAATTTCTCTTCAGCTATTTGGAACCTCTGGAATGACAAGTTTTGTACCACTTAGTGAGTCTCCTTCAAACTTTCATGAAAGAAATTTTAAATGCAGGTTTAAGGTTTAAATCTGTTTTTGGTTTTTTTGGTTTTTGTTTGTTTGTTTGGAATAAGCCGTGAAAAAGTGACTAGAACATTGATTCTGGAAAGTTACAGGCTAAGCATCCAGATGCACTTGAACTAAGATTTTGGAATTTAATTACAAGAATCCTTCCTGTGGGAAAATGCTATTGCTTTGAATTATTTTTTAAAAATTGATAGGATGGGACTTTAAAGGTTAGACACTAGAGAGAACCAGAATGAACTAAAAAACACTTAAATTTCACTTATTAATACAGAATGGAGGAAAATACTTTAACACTGCGTGTATTGAAGGATATTGGCAAACAATGAATTCAGAAGTTAATTTTAAGAGTGTATGCCATTAGAGACAGTGTTTAAAAGGCGCTGTGAAAGTGAAAAATTTTTACCAGGTAAGATGGAGACTGATATGAAACATGGATTTAAAAATGATAGACTAAAAAAATAATACAGATAACGATGAATAAATGAAAGTGGCTGATGATATAAAAATAAACCAAAAGAGCAATCTGAACAACTTTCCTATATTGGATTTACAAGAGAGATTGGTTAAAGTTTTCAAGAATTTTGTGAGAACTAGCAAAGAAGAATGACAAGAAAGTTCTAGAACCATGATGGCAAACCTATGGCATGCGTGCCAGAGGTGGCATGCAGAGCCCTCTCTGTGGGCATGCGTGCCATTGCCAGCTGGTCTTCGGGTTTCCAGAGCGTGTGAAAACCAGCTGGTCTTCAGGTTTCCAGTGCTCCGGCGCACGCATGCACACATGTTCCAGTTTGGGCACTCAGTGCCAAAAAGGTTCACCATCACTGTTCTAAGGCATTATTTCAAGGAATTAAAGAGCAAGATTGTTAAACGTAAAAACAAGGAATACAAAATTGGTTTATTTGATCAAGGCTAGAATAGATATGTTGTTATTTCTAGTAATGGACTTTTGCAGACTAGGACTTGAACAATGAGGTTTTAAGGATTTGTTTATAGATAAAAAATAAGATACGAGAAGAAAAATAATTTGCTTAAATAGTTTAAGAGAAGGTGATAAGTTACTAAAATTGTTTATACTTGTGTAAATACTTTCTTTGTATTTCTTTTCTTTTTCTTTACTATCTAATTTTTCTTTTTCTGCATTCTGCATTTTCTTTTTATTCTTTTCTTTTTTATTTTAAATCATTTTTTATCTTTTTAATTGTAATGTTTAATAAAATTACTATTAAAAAACTGGGAAAGCAAAGAGACTAAAAGCTAAGAAAACAGTAGATGATTCTTCTGCTTCTGTAACTGCAGTTCTGTGAAAATCAACAAACATTCCTAACAGTCAAGCAGCTTAGTTTATTCAATTACACGATCAGGCTTTATGCTGCGATTCTTTAAAGCTCCGAACTTTCACCCAAAAGGCATTAAAAATAACAGTATCCATTCTGTCTGAAACAATCACATACCATTTGAAAATGAAGCAAGCTGTTGCATCAAACCACAGGATTTTATAGAAGTTTCCACAATGTGGCAACAGCCTCTCTTGTTTCCACCTGCCCTACTTAATGAACCATTCTAAACAACAATCATTCTGCAGATCTAGGCCCTCAAGGCCTCTGCAGAAATAGTGAAAGAAAGCTGCTCTAACAAGATTCAAATATTCAAGTACACAAACACGATTTCAACATTAACACAAGGAAGAACCTTTCTGTTTGTGCTATCTGAAACAGCCTATGGAGTGCCCTGTTGGAATGAAGTGTTTAAACTACTGTGAACAGTCACCAATCAACCCAATGACCTTGGACCAATCTTTAGACCAGGAAAGATTCCTAAGAGGCTGGGGCAAGGACATTTAGAGGCAGGGGCAAAAAACACCAACCCCCAAAACACAGACATGGCTCACATTCAGGTCTAAACCCATCATGCTACAGACAAAAACTGGAGGCATAACTAAGCCAGCATTTTTCATTTAGGATACTTTCCTCGGGTTTCTGATAGTTCTTCTAGGCATGGTCCGATTAAAAAGCATCCAGATTTCCACAAGTGAACGAGCAAACAAAATGGCAGCACTCCGCTAGTAAATTTTCGCCTAATCTCCTCTTCAGGAGACAACTGAAGTACAAGAAACCCTTCATTTAAAAAAAACATACTGATGATTTACTCCTTTTTTCAGATTGGAAGGTTGTTTAGAAATACGTCCAATACAGAAAAGCTTGCAAAATGACATCTGAACCGGCCTGCTTATCTTTTTCACTTTTCTAAAGTCATGGCTAACTCTTCTAACTTCGTGGTTGGAAAGTTATGCCTTTTAAAAGCTATTCAAGCGAAGGAAGTAATATTTCTCTCTACAGGCATTCCTGACTAAACAAAAGATAAATGTGATCTGTGTGCCCGCATGTTTTCAGTTATCTCATGTCACAACATTAAACTGCTAAATTAACAAATAGGTAACCGTCAATTAACACATTAAACCGAAGAAGGAACCGGAACAGAATAGATTAACCGGACAAGACGGGGAGGCTGAGGCCGAATGGCATGCATTTCAAAGCCAAAACGAAACTCTCCTACATGGATGATAATTTCTTAATGTCTCCAGGACATAACTTTATCTAAGTCCATATATATATATAACTCAGAGAACAGTCTGCCACCTGTGGGATTTCTATTTTTTTAATCGGTTTTTCCAAAAACTAACACGAACCCTCCGATCCGGAATTCGAAGAATACTTCGATTCTCGCCGCCTTAGGCGCGCCATTCTGACTGGCATATTCGCGAGGCTCTCCACCCGTTAAAACCAAGAAAAGGGAGGATATCACTACGGAATTTCCCGAACGCCTTTCCGGAGATCGTCGGCTGGCCGGCCTGCCCGCCCGCCCCTTCCCACCAGCGATTCGCTGCTTTACACTCCGGCAGCCTGTTTGCGCACCGCAAGCTGCCGAGGGTGGAATTATCCGCCCCACAAGACAAGATCCTGTTCCGCTTCTAAAAGAACCTCGTGTTTGGGGCACGTTCTCAGCTCTAGTTTGTAGGGCGGCGCTTTTCAGTCTGGATGGCAGCGCCTCTCCTCGGTGCAAACTATGCCGGACGGCAGGGATCGCGGCAGCGCGCCATCCATCCTCAGAAAAAAGGCGCCCGTTCAGCGGCCGAGCAGGCGGGGGCTGCGCTGGCCGTCGGTACCATTAAAGGAAAGAAACTTCCTTTGCTAGCAACAGGCGGTGCTACGGCGGTTCCTGCCGCCGAGGTCCAGGCGATTACAGCCTTCTGGCTAAGAGACGCGACCGAATTCCCGCGGTGCTCCCCGACCTCGACCCCGTCCTTTTATTTTCCTCACCCCTTTGCTCATGGTGGCGACTGCCCGCGGTCCTTTCTGGGGCTACTGTCGATCTCTGGAAAGCGGGGGGCGGCAGATAGAGAAGGAGAGACTGCCACGTGTGCGCTGCAAGCAACTGGAAAGGCCGGCTGGAGAACGCTTGTTGGGCCGCCCCCCCTCTTCAGCGACTTGCCGGAGCACCCGCAGAATGCAGCCGGAGTGACCGCCTAAGAGCGCCTGTGCCGCTTAAACCCAGCTGGCTAGCCTCGTCGGCCCCGCCCTTGAACGGTGTTGGCTCCGCCCTGATGGAAAAGAATGGGTAGGTGGAAGGGCCTCTCGGGCGGTTCACGTCGGTGGAAAGGCCTGGCGGGCGTTGCTGAAGCGATTTTTCTCGGTTCCCGCGCCGCCGCCTCTTTCAGAAGGACTGGGGAGGTCATTGTTCCCCAGTTTCTCCATTTAAACGACATTTATAACCGTGTAGCCAGCTTAAAACAGAGATCTGTAAGTCTCGATAAGTTTAAAGGACATTATGGACAAGCGATTAAAGTTGAGGACAGTTTCTAACAAGTATGAAGTAGAACATTAGACATTAAAACAGCAAAACATTTGAGATCTACTTTTAACTTTATATGAATACATCAGCTTTTTTTCTTTTATATTGAAACACTAGAAATACAATGATGCAAAAGTTTTCAGGAAATGTATTTTTTAGAATGTCCAGAGATTATTGCACTAAGCATAGCAAACAGTACGTTCCCTCTAGGAATATGAAGGTGTTCTCCAAGTGAGTATTGTTCATGTGAGCATGAATGGGGTGACTCCCAAGTTTAGGAAACAAATGTGTATATGGAGCCATTTTCATCTTGCAATATTTATTGGTGAGCAATTTGTTTTTCTCAATCCATTCCTACTTTGGAACATTTGACTTCTTATTAAAAAATCAAAGTAATCTGTCTTGTCTGTATAAATCTGTCAGCGGGGAATGAAGAATGACAGAATTGCGTATTTTGTTTAAAACGATGTGCCTTCATCAAATTGTGGGACATTTAAGAATGGTGGGACTTTTATTTTCCTTTTGTAGAAGATATAGACATCAGAAAACACATTCACTGTCCTGTGAAAAATCTCCTTTGTCCCAATCTGTAATTATATAAATAATACGTAATATTTTAAAGGAAACTATTTAAGGGAAAAGTTATTGCATAATGTAAAATATAAACAGTATAAAAACAGAAATGAGAAGTATAAGCTTTAATTCTCCAGAATGGCATCTAATGTCCCTAGATTTCCAATCTATACTCCCAGCATGATTGCCAGCAGAGACAATGTGTGCTTCTGTGGGGAAAAACAAGAATACTGTTTCCATCACTTACAGTTCACTTATGGAGAGTTCCTGTTTGTGAATGGTGGGAAGGTTGGAAGAATGCTATGGGAGTGTGTTTAAGAAAGAAATAGAACAAACAGGAAGGACTTTGTTTTCTTTATTATACTTTCAAGAAAAGAAAAGCACAATTATAAGTACCTTCTATGCCAGGGGAAAGGTTCATAGATCTAACAGGGCAACTTTTAAGATTTATCAAGTCTGCTGGCAATTATTTCTTCCTAGTAACCACATGGGAAGAAATAACTGCAAAGAACCATCAAGGAAGTATAATCAAAATCCTGAAAGGTTAGAAGCATTTCCCATATCTATCTTTCTAGACGATGGACATGGCTTGGAAAAGAAATAATACTTGTTATACTGTTTCTTGATGGGACTGATTTGATTTTCAGGACCAGGAGCTTGATTATCTAAATGATACATTGTTGATGTGAAATGAGTTGAACCTCAAAAATTAATAGAAGTGTGTTTGGCCATAGCATGGTAGCTTGATCAAGAGCCTTTTAAAAACATTTGTGAATTAGAGATGAAAACCTGAATCACAAGTTTTTGCACTATAGAAAGATTTAGATATTTTAGAAGTTATAGTTTTAGAGTTATAGGGCTGGAAGGGACCCTGGAGGTCTTCTAGTCCAACCTCCTGTCCATGGCAGAAGTCCTTATAACATCCCAAACAAATGAATGTCCAATACTTTTTTGAACACTTCCAGTGATGGACCACCCACAACTCCAGGAGGTAAGCTCTTATTTAATTGTTCTCCTAGTCAGGAAGTTTCTCCTTAGTTCCAGATTGAACCTCCCTTTAACAAGCTTTCACCCATTGTTTCTTGTCCCACCCTCAGGAGGTTTGGGGAATAAACTGACATCTCTCTCCCCGCCCTTCTCTGTAACAGCTCCTCAAGTAAGACAGCTATCATGTTTGTTATGTCCTTATAAGGACATCTGCCGGGGATTGGCTAATCCTCCAGCAGGAGATTTAAAGAACTGTCATTGGGCGGCTGAGTCTGCCGGAGCGTATTTAAAGAGCCCCGGCAGCACAGCCACTCGTCTTATTCTTGTGCTTAAATAAAGTGCTGAATGGACCAGAGCTGGTCGCGTCTTCCTTTCCCTGCACCGATCTAACACTGGCGATGAAGGAATCAAGAACCAAGCGACGAACCTCGTGGCACGAAGCCAACCTCAAGAGCTAAGTCACTAGGCAGCTGAAGTCACTCGTAGGCAGTTTCCAGCGGCATGGCAGCAGCTGAAGCCACATTGCTGACCCTTGCCCCCTTCCGCCCAGGGAAGGAGAAATGGAAGTCCTACATGATCAGATTCAGGCAATTCCTGAGAGGCAACAACATCAGGGATGCTGACGATGACCGCAAGAAGAGCATATTCCTGGCTAACTGCGGCATTGATGTCCTTGAGATGGCCATCGACCTGGTGGCACCAAGGGACATCGAAGAGCTGCCATGGACAGACCTGCAACAGATCCTGCAGGACCACTATGCCCCAACGGAAACACCGATGGCAAATCGGTTCACCTTCCACCAGAGGGATCAAAAGGAAGGTGAAACCATCAAGGAATTCGTGGCCGCCCTGTGCCAAATCGCAGCCAGCTGTGAATTCGATCACATGGACAATGCCATAGCTGACCGTATGGTTTTTGGCATGAGGGACAGAGCCCTACAGACAAAGTTCCTGAGCAAGAAGAAACTTGTGCTCAAGGACGTGGTGGAGGAAGCTACGGCCTCTGAGACCTCCGAGAGAGCAGCAGCCGCAGTGCTCCAGGCAAAAGGACTCCATAAAATTCACAGAGCTGCACAATCATCGACTGAGGATTCCACAGCTGGATCGGAATCCGATGAAGAATCGGCCGTGCACAAGGTCTCCAGACCCCCGAAGCGGGAAAACGTTCGGAAAAGCGACCGGGGGGAGCGCTGTGCCAGCTGCAGAGGGGACCACGCCAGAGCCAGCTGCAAGTGGAGGGATGCAACCTGCAGACGTTGCAACAGAAGGCACATCGCTGAAGCTTGCAGAGCCGAGGAGCCAGCCCTGGAGCCATCCAGCCACCGGCCGCGCGAAAATCGGGAGGACAACGCGAGGTCATCCAAACGGTCCTCCTACCAGTCCAGACGCGGTGAGAGCGACAGGAACCGAAGGAGAGCAGTGCACCAGATGACCATAGACTTCTCAGATGATGACGTCACTGCCACCAAGTGCCACGTGACCGTACACTTGGAAGGAACCCCATGTTCAATGGAGGTAGATTCAGGCTCAATCTACTCCATTATGGACTGGCAACATCTCCAGCGCATCAAGCCAGACATCCGCAAGAAGGACATGAAACCCCTACGTTCCAGGCTAGTCGACTTTGGGGGAAACCCCATCGAAGTTCTGGAAAAAACCTCACTTCACGACCTCTTTCCGTGAATTCCAAGGTGACCTCCCCATCACCATCATCGAGCACAGCCGCCTGACCCTGCTGGGCATGGAGTGGTTCAAGCCACTAGGGCTCAGGATACAAGGGGTTAATCAGATCTGGCAGGATGAACTCGACACCCTCCTCGAAGAGTTCAAGGAAGTCTTCGATGGTAAGCTGGGGAAATTTGTGGGAAAGCCCATTTCCTTCAATCTTGATAAGGCAATTACACCCATTAGACTTAAGCCCCGCAGAGTTCCATTTGCCTTGAGGCCCAAAGTAGATGCTCAGCTAGATAAGCTGATAGCCCAAGGCATTTTGGAACCAATTGATCATGCGGCATGGAAGACGTCCATTGTGACCCTCATGAAGCATGATGGATCTGTGCGCATCTGTGCCGACTACAAGTGTTCCATCAATAAGGCCCTGTCACAGCGCATACCCAGTTCCAGTGGTGCAACATCTACTGCATTCACTTGGAAGTAGGACAATATTCGCCAAACTGGACCTGGCCCAGGCTTACCAGCAATTGCCAGTAGATGAAAAAACTGTGGAGGCTCAAACCATTGTCACCCACAGAGGCGCATTTAAATGTAACCGTATCCAATTTGGAATCAGCGCAGCCCCAGGAATTTTCCAATCTATGATGGAACGCCTTCTCCAAGGCATTCCAGGGGTGGTGCCGTACTTCGATGATGTCTTAATCTCCGGGCACTCTAAAACCCAACTACTTGAGTGGCTCAAACAAGTTTTACAGCGCTTTAAGGAGAAGGGTTTAAGAGTCAGGAGAGACAAGTGCATCATTGGGGTCCAGGAGGTCGAGTTCCTGGGCTATCTCATAGATGGCACTGGCATCCACCCCACCAAAGCAAAGGTTAGGGCAGTCCAGCCCCCAAAAACAAAGCGGAGCTTCAAGCCTTTTTGGGACTACTGAATTTTTACAGTGTCTTCTTAAAACAAAAGGCAACAGCTGCTGAACCGCTCCATCACCTGCTGGGGAAAGCGGTACCGTGGAGATGGGGGACAGAAAAGGAGGCAGCTTTCAAGACCATCAAAGGGCTCCTCTTCTCAGACAGCGTGCTCATCCAATACCACGAGATGCTCCCACTTCTGCTGATCTGCGACACATCACCATACGGGATTGGCGCAGTCCTCAGCCACCAACTTCCCAACGGCTCTGAGGCACCCATTGCCTATTTTTCCAAGACGATGTCCAGCACCGAGAGGAACTATAGCCAGCTGGACAAGGAAGCCTTGGCCATCGTGGCTGGCATCAAGCGCTTCCACGAGTACCTGTATAGCAGAAGCTTCACGGTCATCACGGACCACAAGCCACTGTTGGGACTGTTAGCAGGCGACAAACCCACACCCGGCTACATGTCGCCCAGGATGACACGCTGGGCCATCTTCCTTGCCGGGTACTCATACAAACTAATCCACAGACCCAGCAAGACCATTGGAAACGCCGACGCCCTGAGCCGATGCCCATCCCAGGAGCCTGTGGAGGACCCTGCCCCCACACTTGGACTATTCCACATCGATAATGACCCCATTTGCTCAGTCACCTCTGCAGACATGGCAGCGCAGACCCAGAAGGACAAAACTCTCAAACAGGTACTCTCCTGGGTCCTGCGGGGGTTGCCAACGGAGAGAGTGGCAGAGGAATTTACCCCATTCATCAGGAAGCAGCAAGAACTAACCACAATGAAGGGCTGCATCCTTTGGGGCGACAGGGTCGTGATTCCCCGGGCACTACAGCAGAATACCCTAGAGACACTGCACAAGGGGCACCCTGGCATCGTGCGCATGAAGGGGTTGGCACAAAGCTACGTGTGGTGGCCCACTTTAGACAAAGACGTTGAGACCTGGGTAGCCAGATGTGACCCGTGCCAGAAATCCCAGCCAGCGCCACCCCGCGCCCACTCATCCGAATGGGAGATGCCCAGCAGCCCGTGGTCAAGAATCCACATCAGCGGAAGAATTTCATCAAAAAATTTTGAAAATGAGCTCAACATTTTTATGCACAACACAAGATAAGCAGAAGGAGTTGGAAATAAAGGAAAAATATCGAGCTACAGGGGCCTCTGTAGATGAACCGCCTTTGGATTCTTTAGATGCCTCAGTTGGATTATCTATAAATAAGAGAGACGTGGCATCGGATTCTAATGTGATGACTCATCAAGTCACAGACAAGCATGGAAACCAATTAGTTGATACACAACTTATAGAAAAGAAATATGAGCCACAAAAGCAAAACCAACAAGATCAAGTCATAAATCAGAATGAAAACCGATCAGTTGACATACAACTCGTAGAAAGGAAATTAGGATGGAGTTTAAACCCACAAAAAGTCAAGAAAAAAAGAAATAGGTCTCACAAAAACAAAAATTTCTAAATTAGGCAACAGTGAAGCCAGTTATTTAAAAAATGACTGAATACATGAAAAGATAGTTGAGGCGAAGTATTGGTTAATATCCTGAGGAGAGTGACAGACCTCTGCAACGCCGTAATTTTGGGATGTGAAAAGAGCCTTAAATTGTTGGATTGGAATTATCTATTTTGGATTTTTTTTGATAAATGTATTATGTTTATGCTGAGCTACATGGCAAGAGAGCTATGCTGGGGCATGCAGAAGATCTGGTTGTTACCCCATTATGACGGTGGGAATTAATAATCCTGAAGAAAGCCACTACTACAGATATTATATGGAATACAATTATAATGTCACTCGGGTGGTTGTTTTCCTTGTTTATATATATATGAAGATATTCACTACTGATGGGGGCAGATGATAACTGAGGATTTTGAACAATCTGTTGCAATCAGGATGTTATGTTACCCTAATATGGGTGATGGAGTTAACAATCCAGTGGAAAGACATCAAAGAAGACATTATATGGATTATAAGTTTAAAGTTATCGATTTTATCTATATAAGGGAATATTTTTTTAGTGGGCAGAAGAATAAAGATATTAAGAATTGTTATGTATGGTAATTTTGTAGGAGAGTGGGTGGAGACAGGCTAGTTTATTGATTGTTTAGTTTAAGAAAAGGGATGTTTAAGAGATATTTATGGGAGTGGAGGAAATGGATAGAGTTGAATAAATGTTAAATCAGGATTTATTATATAGCTTTATAGGGGAAGGCTGCTTCGAAATGTTATATTAATATACACAAAAGATTAAATGTTAAATTAGGATTTATTATATAGTCTTAAAGTGGAAGGTTGTTTTGAAATGTTATATTAATATACAGATATATGTATGGGGGAGGAGAAAAAGGGCAGATTATTGCTAAATTGGGAGTCATAATAATATTACTATGCTAAATCAGAAGTTATTATACAATGTTATAGTAGAATGTTATTTTGAAATGTATGGTAAAAGGGGGATGTAATAATATTATTAGAAAGAAAGGGTCAGTATTTGGGGGAGGGAGTAAGGGGATGGTAAAGTATTATATAATCTGTTATGAATTTGAATATTACTTTGAAGAAGTCACAGGGGGACGGGTGGTGAGGGGGGGTTAGGGAGGAGGGGGGGAGAAAAAAGGGGGAAAAATCTGTATTTGAAAAACTTTTTTAATAAAAAAAAAAGAATCCACATCGATTTTGCGGGGCCGATGATATCTCCTCATCATGGTGGATGCCTTCTCTAAATGGCTGGAGGTCGTGCCCATGGCATCTACAACAACAGAGGCCACCACAAGGGCACTCCGGAGACTTTTTGCGACGCACGGGCTACCGGATGTACTCGTTTCTGACAACGGGCCACAGCTCACCTCCAAGCCCATGGAAACGTTCCTGACAGGACTGGGCATCCGCCATGCCCTGGTTGCCCCCTACAGACCGGCTGGAAATGGGCAAGCTGAGAGGATGGTGAGACTCATGAAGGAAGCCCTCACCAAAATGGGCACCGGTGACTGGCAAGAGAGAATTGACCAGTTCCTCCTAACCCAGCACATCACGCCGCACGCAGCAACACGGAAAAGCCCGGCCGAGCTGCTGATGGGGAGAAGGCTGAGGCCACATCTGGATCGGCTGCACCCCCAGTACAACCCAGAGGTGCCATCAGATGCCAGCCACCCGCCCCGCATCTTCGCCACAGGAGACCCGGTCTTTGCGCTTAACTTTCACGGGTTCCCAAAGTGGCTGAAAGGCAAGATCGAGAGCTCAACCGGCCCGAAGTCCTACAGAGTGGAGCTGGAAGATGGACAGGTCTGTAGACGTCACATCGACCAGCTCCGGAAAAGGTGGAGGGGAATGGAAAGAAACCAGCCTGACGAGTTAGGCCTACAACACCCCGATGAGGTAGGCCTACAACACCCTGACGAGGTAGGCCTGCAACACCCCGATGAGGAAGGCCGGCCACACCCAGACGAGGTAGGCCTACGACACCCCGACGAAGCCGACCAATGCCACTACCGCAAGCTGAACCGATGAAAGTCAAGAGCAGTAGACCAGTACCTACGGCCTGAGGGACGGCGACACCAACCCAGCAAGGAGGACATCCACCATCTCAGCGAGGGAGACCCCCACCGCAGCATTGAGGTAGACCAGGGGCTACCTAGGGGGGAAGAGCCACACACCCCCAGCAGGGGCGACAAACAACACCCCAGCCAGGGAGACCTCCGTCCCAGGTGAGTAGACCGGGAACAACCAGGCGAAGAGAGCATACAACACCCCAGCAGAGCCAGCCAGCGACCGACCGGTGATGGAGACCTCCACCACCAACTCGACCAGGTCGGCCAGCGCCAACCCCACGAGGTCGACCTGCACCAACCCGACAGTGGAGGCAAACATCACCCTGGCAAGGTTGACCACGACCAACATCGACATCATCGGGAGCCACAGAAGTCTAAAATAACACCAGTGGACTTACCGGGCTTCGGACGGCTCCCACCGGACAGCAGCGATGTCCAACCGTGAGGTTCCAGAGACTCCGGGCGAGGAAAGGACTGGCGACACCAGCAGGAAGATCCAGACGTTGCGGCCGGAGGTGCTGGGACGGGTCCTGCACACTCGACGGCCAGAATCCGGGCTGCCCCAACTGGGGAGCCGGAGAGGACAGGAGCTTCGCTCACCCAGGTCAGCGGCGAAGCTCGGAGTGAACTGCGCAGGTCTTCCAGGACCATCAGGCGTCCCGCCTACCTGCGTGAGTTCGTTATGGATATTAATATTGACTCTGATGGACAGCTTTCAGACTAAGGGGGGAGGAGTGTTATGTCCTTATAAGGACATCCGCCGGGGATTGGCTAATCCTCCGGTGGGAGATTTAAAGAACTGTCATTGGGCGGCTGAGTCTGCCGGAGCGTATTTAAAGAGCCCCGGCAGCACAGCCGCTCGTCTTATTCTTGTGCTTAAATAAAGTGCTGAATGGACCAGAGCTGGTTGCGTCTTCCTTTCCCTGGGCCGATCTAACAATGTTCCCCCTAATTTTTTCACAGAAAAGCCGGGGTCAACCTATTTTCCAAAGCACCACGAGGCAAGATAAGAAACAACAGATGGAACCTAATCAAGGAGAGAAGCAATCTAGAACTAAGAAATTTCCTGCCAGTGAAAACAATCAACCAGTGGGACAGCTTGCTATCAGAAGTTGTGGGTGCTCCATCACTTGAGGCTTTTAAGAAGAGACTGGACAGCTGCTTGTCTGGAATGGTATAGGGTCTCCTGCTTGAGGAGGGGGGTGGACTAGAAGACCTCTAAGGTCCCTTCCAACTGTTTTCATTTCTCTTAATTAGGCTAGACACACCACAATTTAGCTGCAGTTAGCTCATTTTAGTTGCTCATCTCTGCATTCCTTTTAGGGTCTCAGTAACTTTTTGTATTGTGGGGATCAGAACTGTGTTCCAAGTGTGGCCTTACTCTACTGCTGTATAAAGTTCTGACCTGACCTGGACATACTATCATTTCAACCAGTTTTCTTGGCAAAGATTTTAAAAAAATGTTTTTTAATGGGATTGAAACGGTAGGAATGAAGCCAAAGATAGAAACATAATAAAGGAATATACATTTGAATGAGTTTAATTTTCCAGAGCCAGATGATTTTCATTCTAGGATACTGAATGAAAGGCGGGCTAGATGTGTCATGTGCTGGCCATGCCCATGCCCAGTTTAGCGAAGGGGAAAAGTCCCGATATGTCATGTGACAACGTGAATTTGACACCCTTTCTGTAGCAAAACTTCAGTGGATTGTTTGAGGTTTGCTGAAGAATGGGTAAAATATTTCCTCTCAAAAAGAGGTGAAAAGGGAAACTAAACATCAGTCAGCTTGGTATCTATTTCCTAGGAAGATTCAAGAGCAGATCATGAAGTGATTAGTTTGTAAATACTTGGTTTTCCACCATCCCAGAATGCAACCTACAGAATAATACAGTTGAATTATAGAAAAACAGATTCTGATGGAAAGGGAGAGAAAAACCTCTGAAGTTTGTCAGTGGGTCTGACTGATTTGTACCAGCCAAACAACCACTTCTCAAAAGATGTTTTACTTTGCATTGAGCAGGTGCAGTTTAAATGGTCCCTTTTACTTCTATCCTGCCCTGGGAATTTGACTTTATTCTCCTTTTTAGCTGATAAGTCAATAATGATTTCTAGGAGAGCTGAGGAATTCTGCAGCATCACTATTTCAGAAGTGAGATTGTATACCTTTGTTCCATATATTAATAAAGAGTTTTAATTTTATTATCAGATTCCAGAGGAGTGCTTTCTACTTGATCATTGACAAAATGTAAATAAACTAAAATTTAAAAAGTGTATGATTCTCTAATCACAGACAATGATGTCAGATAAGATGTGATCTACTGAATGAACCATAGATGGCTGGGATTGTGTAAGGTAAGCTACAAGCCCTGGTTTACAAACCATAGCAGCTGGGCTCATATAACACACAAAGCCATTAGCAAATCACATTTTTGTTTAATATAATTTTTGAAGTAGAGCCAACACGTTAGTTAAAAAAAAACCTTTGGAATATGTAAGACCATAAATTAAACTAAAGAAAAATTATCTAAATTGCTCCCAAATACTATTTCTTACCCTTTTAATTTTTATGTAGGTGGGAGAAATACTGTGTATGAAAGAATAAGGATTAAATCAATCAAGTAATCTTTTTCGCTGCAAACTTTATAGATACTTTCTGCACATTCAATTCTTTGATTAGAAAAAATGGGTTCTCCAAACTGATGTCCATGGAGGCTTTCCATTTGCCATCCAATTAAAACTAAAGTCTCTGTTCTATTATTGACAGATGGGCATTCTTTAATTAACATTGCTGTATCAACCAAGCTTTCTGACAAGTATCAAATTTCCTCTTCTCTGCTTTTCTGTCGAACATAATTTTTTTAATATACATTTCTTGTTTCTTTCTCTCCTTTTTTTGAAGATGACTCTTGCTCAACCTATTTTTTTCTCTCTGTTCCTTGCCTAACCTTGGTCTATTTCTTAGTTTTGTTGTTTTTCTTTTCTCCCTTCCTTAATTTTCTATTATATAGGATCAAGTTAGTTATTTTGTGCTGAGATTCAGATGTAATGAGTCTCTTAGCAGCCATTTTACAATGGCTTTACAACGACAACCATTTTAATGATATCCAAAGTTTTTTAAAAAAATTAAAAATTTATTTTTAAAGATGTTTGGCATCTTGGTTCTCCTGATTTGTAATCTAATAACAATTTGCTGAATTCCAGGTTTGTGAAATCATTTGATGCCAATTTTAGTCAATCCCTCCTTGTGTTTATAGTCTTTTAAGTGCTTAGTCATAACACCGCTTTACAGTGCTTTATAGCCCTCTCTAAGCAGTTTACAAAGTCAGCATATTGCCCCCAACAATTTGGGTCCTCATTTTTACCCACCTCGGAAGGATGGAAGGCTGAGTCAACCTTGAGCCTGGTGAGATTTGAACTGCCAAATTGCCAGCAGCCGGCAGTCAGCAAAAGTAGCCTGCGGTACTGCACTCTAACCACTGCACCACCGTGGCTCTTAAAAAATAATGAAAACATTTTTATAAGTTTATTACAAAACAAAGTGTGTGTGTGTATTTCTGAGAACAGAAAGTAAATGCAATGTTGTTGTTTTTTTTAATTTGATTTATATGCCGCCCTTCTCCGGAGACTCAGGGCGGCTTACAATGTGTTAAGCAATAGCCTTCATACTTTTGTATATTTATACAAAGTCAGATTTAATTTAATTTAATTTAATTTAATTTAATTTAATTTAATTTAATTCAAAAGATCCTCAATAATTTTATTGAAAGTTCAAGCAGGATTGGTCATTACATTAAAGCATTGCTACTTTCTGATGTAATTTATTACACGTTTTTGTTCATTAAATAGAATTTTAGTCAGTTTGTGAAGATATGGCCATACTTCTTCACTTTTGCATTTGTTAAGATTGTTACATCGTAGATACAGATTTGTTGAGATTTCTTACATTACAAATAAGCAACTTTATACTCTCCAGATGATTGGACTACAACTTCTATATGTTCCAACCATCATGAACAATGTTCAAAGACTCCTGAGAATTGTTGAGCCTAAATAAGACACATTGTATTTCTTCAGTGTTTTGTGCACAAAGAGACTTGAACCCATTTCATAAAAATACATGGTAATCTCTCTATACATGCTAGAATGTCCATTTTGGAGAAGTTGAAGACTATTATTACTATATTTCATTTACATTCCCTGTTGTTTCACTCTTATTGAAAATATTCTTTATCATACTGGCCAATTGAAAAAGAAATCTGCTAAAGTATAAATTATATTGAAAAACAATTAAGCATTTTTATAGCAATTTACATTTGGCAAGCCTAGAGAACACAATATGATTTATATGCCGCTCTGAGTCTCCGGAAAAGGGCGGCATATAAATCGAACCAATAAATGATTATTTTTAATTCCATTGACCAGCAAGCTGTAATTATCTCTCACACCTGGTTGGCTTGTTTTATGAGTTCAATGACATCTTGTAACAAGATAAATCTCCAATTCCATTAAAAGCAGCTTCAAGACAATATGAAATCATAATAGGAAATAAAAAAATATATAATGGTGAGAAGAGTAAGAATAAACATGCATTACTTCAGAAAAAAATATTATGAGGGTTCAGAAGAATATTTAAACATATACAGACCTTTGGCTCATTAGGGTCAGAGGAGTTCATATGAGACTCTTGATCTGCCAGGATTGAACTGGATTGAGCTGGTCTGGAGACCAAATGGAGAACTAAACTGGCAGCAGTTTTGACAGCAGTTCAAGGCACTGATGATCTTCTCATAGAAGTTAAAATGATCCCATGCCTATCACACTTAGTGAGGCACTAGTCATTTCCATGAGTACCTTCTTAGGGATGGATCAAATTTCACTGTTATTTTATGTATTTATAAACATTTATATATTGCTTTCTACTTAAAATGTATTCAGAACAACCTTTTAATGTATATTATATTGTTTGAATGTGGAGAAATTGGTGAAATACGTTCACAAAACCCATAAGAAAATTAGCAATTTTTATGGTGTCCATATTTCTTTTACTTACTTTTACAGTCTGTCCATGTAGAGTACTCAGAATCCATTTTGTTTTTAGTGTCAACCTCTATAAATGCACCCATCAAGAGGAACGCTAATTATTGAATATCCTGAAATAATAAGAAATGCTGGTAATTAAGGAAATGAAGATGGGAGAAACAGATCAGATAAAGCAATTGGCTAATTGTTGTGGATAATTTGCATAGTTAGAATGCAATAATGATTAATGGGCTGCAGTTGGGTATCATTGCATTGCAGGAGCCGTGATTCAGACATTGCACTAAGCTGTAGTGTTTTACTTTGGCTTAGCATATAATATGCTGAGGTATCCCAACTTACTTTATTTTTAGCTTCTTTTAATTAAAAAAAGGAAATTAGCAGGCTGAAAAGCACCAATTTCAAGCATACTATCAGCCTGTGAGTTAAGGTGATAAATGCTATCTGGAATGCTAGAGAATGGAGACATTCAGCAATCTTGTCTTTTGGTAAATGGATGTTTTGTGACAGGCCAAACCAATTACAAAATCACTGACTCCCACAACCCAGAGGAGGAATCTTGTCATTGCATTCCCAATAGATGGGAATGCCTCTGTTTAAATGCCCTCAGAGAAAGAGTCCACCATCTGATTTAGTGTGGGACAATTTTGACTGTCAGAAATGTCTTTCCAATGTCCAATCAAGAACTAGTTCCCTATGTTGTTGTTGTTAGTTGCGAAGTCATGTCCGACCCATCACGACCCCATAAACATTCCTCCAAGCCTTTCTGTCATCTACCATCCTCTGAAGTCCATTTAAGCTCACACCTACTGCTCAGTGACTCCAGCCAGCCATCCTTGTTCTCTGTCATCCCCTTCTTTTGCCCTCAATCTTTCCTAGCATTAGGCTCTTCTCCAGTGAGTCCTTCCTTCTCATTAGGTGGCCAAAGTATTTCAGTTTCATCTTCAGGATCTGACCTTCTAAAGAGCAGTCAGGGCTGATCTACTGACTGACCGGTTTGATCACCTTGCAGTCCAAGGGACTCGCAGGAGTCCTCTCCAGTACCATAGTTCAAAGGCCTCAATTCTTTGGCGCTCAGCCTTGTTTATGGTCCAACTTTAACAGCCATATATTGCAACTGGGAATACCATAGCCTTGACTATACACACTTTTGTTGGTAGGGTGATGTCTCTGCTTTTTAGTATGCTTTCTAGAATTGCCATAGCTTTCCTCCCCAAGAGCAAGCGTCTTTTAATTTCTTGGCTACAGTGATCTTGGAGCCTAGGAAAATAAAATCTGTCACTACCTCCATTTCTTCCCCATCTATTTGCCAGGAATTGAGAGGGCTGGATGCCATGATCTTAGTTTTCTTAATGTTGAGTTTCAAGTTTCAAGACAACTTTTGCACTCTCCTTCACCCGCATCAAGAGGCTCTTTAGTTCCTCTTCAATTTCTGCCATTAGAGTGGTATCATCGGCGTATCTGAGGTTGTTGATATTTCTCCCGGCAATCTTAATCTAGCCCCACCTTTCTCATTATGTGCTCTGCATATAAATTAAATAGGCAGAGCGACAGTATATAGCCTTGCCAGACTCCTTTCCAAATTTTGAACCAATCAGTGGTTCCATGTCCAGTTCTCATGTCATGTTGCTTCTTGACCTGCAAATAGATTTCTCAAGAGACAAATATGATAGTCTGGTACTCCCATCTCTTTAAGAATTTGCTACAATTTGTTGTGATCCGCATAATCAAAGGCTTTAGCATAGCCAATGAAGCAGAAGTAGATGTTTTCCTGGAACTCCCTAGCTTTCTCCATGATCCAGCGTATGTTGGCAATTTGATCTTTAGTTCCTCTGCCTCTTTGGAATCCTGCCTGTACTTCTGATAGTTCTTGATCCACATACTGCTGGAGCCTAGCTTGTAAGATTTTAAACATAACTTTACTAGTATGTGAAATGAGTGCAATGGTGCAATAGTTTGAATATTCTTTGGCATTGCCTTTCTTTGGAATTGGAATGTAAACTGACCTTTTCCAATCCTGTGGCCACTGTTGAGTTTTCCAAATTTGCTGGCAAATTGAGTGTAGCACTTTTACTGCATCGTCTTTTAAAGATTTTAAATAGCTCAGCTGGAATACTGTCACCTCCACTAGCTTTGTTGTTGCTCAGATATCATAAGGCCCATTTGATTTCACATTCTAGGATGTCTGGCTCGAGGTCAGTGACCACCCCATCTTGGTTATCAAGGACGTTAAGTTCATTCTTGTATAGTTCTTCTGTGTAATTTTGCCACCTCTTCTTAAACTCTTCTGCCTCTGTTAGGTCCCTGCCATTTTGGTCCTTTATCATGCCCATCTTTGCATGAAATGTTCCCTTCATATCTCCAATATTCTTGAAGAGATCTCTGGTCCTCCCTATTCTATTGTTTTCTTCTATTTCTTTGCACTGTTCATTGTTCATTGCACTAGTTCCCTATAATTTAAGTCAATTGTTTGAATAATTCTGCTCTGTGGCCTACATGATAGTTTCAACTATTTGAAGGCAGTTATGTCTCCCCATAGTCTTCCCTCCTCCAAACTAAATATACTGGATACTTTAAATCATTCCTTGTAGGGTTTTCTTCCAGTTTCCTTATCATCTTTGACCCTCCTCAGCATGCTCTTCAATTTGTAAATGTACTAAAATGCAGTCTCTAAACCTGGACGCAATAATAAGAAAGAATGAAAAGTAATGATTTTGTGGACGTTGATACTGTAAGCTTGTTGATGTAACCCACAACTTCATTTGTTTCTCTACAGCTGTTTCATGTTATTACCATATTTTATGTTCAGCTTGGGATGTACCAAACTATGCAAAAAGCCTTTTTGCCTGGGCTGCTCCTGGTATCATCATCAATTCCTATTCTGATGCCTTTGATATTTCCTATCTAAGTGCCTTACTGAAATTCATGTTACTGGTTTCTTCCCATTCTACCAGCTTGTTTCTGAATCTTGACATGGTTCTCTAATGCAGAATTCTCCAACCTTTCTGGGTTGGTGACCTAGAGCAAAAGGGAGGGATGGTTTTGTGGGAGGGGTAGGCACATGGGTGCACATGAGTACCCATTGCTCATGCAAGTGGGGCTGCAAGTTCCTGTGACATTCTTGCAAGTGGAGCTGTGTGTGTGCACATACCAGCCGGTCACTCACATGGCCCGGTTGCAAATAGGCCACAGATCAGTAGTGGGCTGCAGCCCACAGGTTGGGGACCCCTACTCTAGTGTATTTGCTATCCTCCTATTTTTCTGTTATCCACAAATTTGATAACTATCTTTTCTAGCCCTTCACCCAGTTACCGTATTTTTCGGAGTATAAGACACACCTTTTTCCCCCCTAAAAGAGGCTGAAAATTTGGGTGTGTCTTATACTCCGAATGTAGCTTTTTCGAAGCTTTTTTTCAGCCCTAACAAGGCATTAGTGAGCGATCTTTTCAGCTTTGCCTGCTCCCTCGACTCTCCAGCTGTGCTTTAAGGCGCAAGCAAGTGAAGCGATCTCCATGCTTTGCTCCGACTCTCAGCTGTTCTTTAGAAGCTTTTTTTTTTCTCGGCGCTAGCTGAGTGAAGTGATTCCCCCCCCCCTGTGCTTTGCCTTCTTTTCTCATTGCTACTTCCTCTCAGCTGTGCCTTAGAAGCTGTTTTTTTATCCAGGCAGGGGATAAAAAACCAGCAAACTAATGTGCTGAAACTGACCAGACTAAGGACGCTAGCCAGATGAATACCAGATAGACAGATTCCCCCCCCCCATTTTCCTCCCCAAAAACTAAGTTGCGTCTTATACTCTGGTGCATTTATACTCGAAAAATATGGTATTTATAAATATATTGTACAGGACCCAGAACAGGGATGGCGAACCTATGGCACGCATGCCGGAAGTGGCACACAGAGCCATCTGTCTGGGCATGCCAGCCATTGCCCATTGCTCTTCCAGGTTCCGGCACACACGTGCCAGGGAACTGCTCTTCCAGTTTCCCGTGCTCCCATTTCAGCACTCAGTGCCAAAAAGGTTCACCAACACTGACCTAGAACAAAGCTTGTGATGCAACATTTCTATCAGTTTCAAACTTTAGCCCTGCCAAATAAAATTAAGTACCCTCCCTTTTTATTCTTACCTTCTATGTGTATCTTATTCTTTCCAGCCTCTTTTATTTTGAATATAATATATGTAAAGATATGTTTTGCTGTTCATGGCAGTTTGAACTGCAGCTTTCCAGATTCCACCTCCACAGTTCATCCAGAGCTATCTTGCTGATCCTGTGTTCTATATGCTGTCTTATTTGGCTGTCTTTCTACATCAGTGATGGCTAACCTTTTCCGGACCAAGTGCCCAAAGCATGCATGCACACCCAAAATGCAATGTGTGCACGGCCCCTGCGCATGTGCCCTGTGCATGTGCGTAGACCATTCCCACATGCACCTCACCCACCCCCACATGCCTGCGTGCCCCCCGCATGTCCCCGGCTCCCGCACTCATGCGCGGCAGAGACCCGAAGACCAGCTGGCCAGTGGGAGGCGCATGAACATTTGCAGCGGAACTGAGCTGGGGCTACGGCTTGTGTGCCTACAGAGAGGGCGCTGCGTGCCACCTCTGGCACACGAGCTATAGGTTCACCATCACTGTTCTACATTCTATATATGCCCTTTTTTTGTTAGTTTTCAAATCTTTACTGAGCTTTTCATGTGGTTATTTTAGGTTCTGCTGCTGTTTCCTGTTTCTTTTCTCATTGAAGTTACTTGCAATTGTGCATTTATCATCATTGCTTTTAGGAATTCCCATTCATACTAAACTCTTCTCGTTAGCTTTCCCAGTGAGCTAGTTTCCTAGCTAGAAAAGCAGAAATGTATTGATCTATTTAAAAAAAATCTATTTTTTTAAAAAAAATCCAAAATACTCAAAGCTATATTTTCTACTAAAATCAAAAACTCCAGCACTATATATTATAGCTCTAGAAAATTCTAGAATGGGCTGCTACAACCAAAACGTCTTGGGAAGGGAAGCTGACCTTACCCTTCTAGCCTTTTCTCCAGTGTGATTATCAGCCCATTTTAAATTATGTGGATGGTTTTTTGAAGCCATTCAAGATTAAAGAAATTTAAAGCCATTTGTACTTAAGCAATTAAATGTGCTTAAGTGATAAAACAATGAAATGTAAACTCACATACTCCGTATTGTAGTCAGGGCATTAGTAGGTCATGGGAATATAGTTGGACAATTCTTAGAACAATAAAGAGGATTTTGTACCATGACTGCACCAATGCAAACACTGATTGTTTTTTTTTAAATGATTATTAAAGGCACCATCTTTATTAAAACAACTGCATAGTGAATATCAGCTTCATGTGGTTTTCTCACATGAAGATGGAAAAAAACATCACACAGAAAATACTATGGTTTTTATTTGTCTAGCATAACTGGTAACTGCACAAAATGCTCTGCTTTAGAGACAACTCCTTGAAGTGATATGTGAAGGATCTGAGGAGAAATATTCCATGACATGAAAAACTGCAGTGTATATTACATTAGTTGTACAGATTTTAACAAATAGGATTCAAGGTAGATTTTTGTGATATTGTTCATTATGACCCACTATGCCCCAATTCTGAGCATACTTTCACATTGTTTACTGTTGTTGTTTCATTGTTCACACAACAGTAACAGCAGTGTTGTAAAAACCTGTGTGAGTTGATACTCATATGAAATATAGCTGCAAAACAAGAAACTCTAGGTTAGATCTTGCCTCTGTTGTTTTTAAGGGGCTTGTCTTTCTGGACCCTTCAATTTTGCTTTTCACATTTCTACACTAATCTCAGTAACAATTGAATGTCTTTCTTGTTTAATTTCCCATGTGAGGAATTTTGCAAAGTTTATTTCTCTATCTTTGCAAATTATTTGAAGTTGGCTTTGGCTTTTCTATTTTATGGGCATGGTGTCAGTCTATATAACAGTTTATTTCTGCAGAAGTCAAGAAGCCATCGGAATATGAATTGAATTACATATTAGAATTCAGTATTTGTGGAAAACTGATGGGTGGTGGAAATAATGTGCAGCCCTCCCTCATATGCTTTTTAAGTTAAAAATACAGAGTTGAAATAGATCATTTAAGCTATCAAGTCAACTCTCTTTTCAGTGGAGGAATTTAAATTACAGCATCCCAGAAAAATGGCCAATTAATCTCTGCTTGAACTTGTCCAATGAAAGAGAATTCACCACTTTGGATAATTAGACCCACTGTCAACCTGCTCTTACTTTTAGGAAACGTTTTTTCTAAATTTAATCAATTGCTGTAATTCATTCTGTCTCCTGAACTGTGGAAGGAGAGAAAGAACAGGTCTTGTGTCTCTGTGTGACACCTTTTTCTGTACTTGGCAAATCGGCTATCATATCCTTCCTGAATCCCTTTTCACAAAATTAAAACATCATAATAGGATTGTGCAAAATTTTGATCAAATCACACCACTGAAGCACATGTGCGAATCAAAATGATCAAACTGATTTGAGTGCTTCACAATATTTCCAAGATGCTTCAAATATTCTATGGCTTTTCTGCTGCCTTTCCATATACAGTTCATACAGTTTTTCTTGGAAAGAAAGCTACAAGAGGGTTGAATGACATGAATAGGTAGTTAAATAATTTTATCATCTCATTAAATTCCTTGACTATCACAAATAGGCAGACATCAGCAGATTTTCCCTATTTTAATTGTTTTGATTATGTTAATTTAAGCTTTTTGGAAATTTAAAAGCATTACATTTCCTTAAAAATATATGTTAATGTTTCCACATGGAAACCACTTCTAAACTTTGTGCTTGATGTGGAAAAGAATGAAACCTTGATTTTGGGTTTTACAGATTAGACTGATAGATCTTTATAGAAATGACTTGTTCATACTATTATGGAAAAGCAAAAAGTTGTGATCTGTTGTTAATGCCTTATTCTACTGTAACAGAGAGAGTCGGAAGTCAATGCTTCTTTTTCTTTCCCCATCTTTCTTCACTTTTCTTCCCCCTTTCCCCTTCCCCCTCATTGTCCTCTTATTTACTTTTCTATTTTACAATACTTTAAAACTCAATAAAATGTGATTAATGAAAAATATATGATAATGTAACAACATATCAAAGAAAATAAACTATATGTTAACTATTGTATAACTGTAATAAAATAACTTAATAAACTGTGTTAAAAAATGAAAAAAAAATCTAACCTGAACTAACTAAAATAAAAATAAAGAAAAAAAAAAGCACAAAATGACAACAAAAATTACAAAGGTAGGAAATAAATGGGGGGCGGGGGGAGGAAAGGAACTTTACTTCTCTGTCTTCCCAAAATATTTCACACTAATTCCACTTCATTTTCTGGTAGTCTGGAAATTAATGTTGTATGATAAAAGGAATGATGGTTGTTGTTACTGGAAAGTTTTCCCCATTCCACCTGTATCATAAGTGATCAAATAGAATTTGTGAGTGGCTTTCTTTCTCTAAATTAGTCACTTTCTGTTTGGCCCCGCATTTTTTATTCTGAAATGCTCTTTTTCACTGAATTTGCAATAAATGATACATTTTAGCTTGCTTTTCTTTATAGGTGATATAATTGTCAACTATAGAATTCACAAATCAAAAACTATATTATGCTTACAATAGCCTGTTTACAGCCACTTGGATCAGCTCTTAAGAAATTGGGAGAGTTAAACTTAGAAGAAAAAGTAGAACTAAGAAAAGTGAAGAACTGAAAGCTTAGCTGGATAGTTAATGTAAAAGCTGTTGCAATAGCTTCATAGATTAGATGAGCAGCAAGTGTATATGTGTGTAGATAATGCAACCTTTCCTAACTTGGGTGTCCTCCAGATGCAGAGCATTCAACTAGAATTTCCCAGATAACATGGTCTGTTGCAGAGAATTTTGTGAATAGAGATCTACCCTTCTGGTGTGTCCCATGTTTAAAGAAATCTGAATTAAAGGATTTGATTCTGTGGTGTTGTAAATATAGAGTTATCAAGATCTGACTTTCTGTAGTATGGCTACAGTTACTCTATTATTACAGTGATGTTCCATCTGCCTCTAGTACTGTATTCCCAGAACATGTAGTGCCCCAAGGATTAGATCTCCCTCTTCCAGTTTTTCTGGAACTTCTTTTCTTTACAGTTTTGACCCTTATCTCCTTTTAGTACTCAGCCCACATCTCTGTCACTATTCCTACCAATTTTTGGCTGTTTCTCTCCTGCTGTCCTAATTGGGAAGAGGAAAAATGTCTATGAGGACAAATATGTGATGTTCTGTTCCTAGCATAAGTGCATTCAAAACCATCTGCCCAGGAGTTTATAGGTGGCTAACTATGATCTTCTGCCCTGTCCCCAAAGCCAACTAAGATCACTGGCAGGGGGTATGTTCAAGCAGATGACTAGTTTGCTGCTCTTCGTATTAATCAGATTTTGAATGCTGGGCAGTGAAATTTTAGTTTCCTTCAAAGAAACAATTGGAGCTCTTTAAGGAACGATTTCTGGTTCACTAATAGTAGGGTTGCCAGGTCTGCTTCCAAAAAATAGCGGACAAGCGCGCGGGGTGGGGTGTTAAGTAGTAAAAATTTTTTTTAAAAATTACAATTATATATTTTCTTACAAACATTTTAACACGTATTAAAATAATCACTTCAAAACTTTACTTAAAATTCAAAACTTCAAATATAATAATATGTAAAATATTAAATTACATTTTAATTTCATCATAAAGCTTTTGAATAAAAAAAATGTCCACTATTTTGTGAAAAAAAATAGTGAACATAATGTGAAAAAAGCGGACTGTCCACTCAAATAGTGGACACCTGGCAACATTAACTAATAGTACAAATGCTACATGTATAAAAGAACTGCTTATTTCTCAATCACGATGATGAAAGGCAGCACATTCTGAAAACAATAGAGTAAAATATTGATTCTCATAGCTGATGCCATTTAGTAAAACATGCATAACAAATAATCAACCTTTTCTCTGTGAGCTTTCTATATACTCTCTTTACTCCAGATTCGGGGCACTCCCACAAAGCTACCAGCCTCACCCCTTGTTCAGAGTCCTCATTCGTGAGAAGAAGAGGATTAAAAGGACAATCTGGGAAAATGGAAATTTCTGTGCCTCTCTCATTCTGTGGTACAGCAAATAAATAAATAATTTATTTATTATTGGGGCATTACTGGAAGTTTTCAAGAAAAGATTGGACATCCATTTGTCTGTAATGGTATAAGGACTCTTGCCTTGGGAAGGGGGTTGGACTAGAAGACCTTCAAGGTCCCTTCTAGCCCTATAATTCTATAATTCTAAAATTGCTACTGTCGTTACTCAACAAGTGATGGTGATAAAATACTAAGAAACCCAAGAGATCAAGAATAGACAAGATGAACGTTTCTGCTGTCTGGAATCCACCTTGGTCCACAATTTCCGCTGAAGTTGAGCTGAGCTGATCAAATTTCAGAATCCAAACAAGTTCTCCAATTTTGTGCAGATTGCCTCTGGATAGCGTTGGTGCTGTTACAGGCCTATACATTTGCAATAAACTCACCAGAACCATTAAGGCAGCTTGTAGTGTGCTACCATTTTACTTCTTCAAATTCATTGTCATCTATTTACTTCTCTTTAATAAAAAAAAAAAATGGAGGAAACTTTATTGCAAGCAGTTCTCCTCAGAAAAGGTGATATTAATAAATCTACTTTCCAGTCTAGCAGCATAGTTGTATTCTAGATTTAGACAAATCTTGTGAGGAAAATAGATCATTTCTGTTCTAATATACTACACCAGGCAACATGTTATATGCCATATTTGTTCTTGGAGATCTAGATTGAACTAAGGGCAAGCCTCAAAGACACTTGAGAATCAATCATCATCATCATCTGGTGGGTGTGTTCCTTTTCGGTTATCAAAAATAATAACAACACAGTAATAATAATGTTAGGAAAAAGTGTAGGTTAGAACAACACTAGATAATGAATAGTTATTAATGTGGCTGATACTGCTAAGTCCAATGACAATGTTTTGGGTAGTCCTGAGGTCAAAGTTCACATCTGGGTTTATTGCAGATATAGCTACATAAAAACAAACTTTTACAATTACACATTACCCCCACTGAGTAGATTTCTTAATTCCACTTATTGGGTATTTACTAAATAACCATTCTTATAAAAAAATTAGTCATAAACCTTTCTCTTCTATGGACAGGAGGGCTCAGGACCTCCTGGTCAGAGGAGAATGGAATTTGCCTTTCGTTGCTTTTCAATGTACTTTTTCACTATAGCTCAATGGAAAATACCCCAGTCATTCATTAAACATATAGCTATCAATTAAATGGACTGAGATAAATGTTCTAAAAATGGAATATTCCCCAATTATCTTGAATCTGGATGTGGTAGATCATTGTTGACAAATCATAGATAGCAGTCGGTCTCCGAATCCCTCTTTTTCAATGCCCCTTGAAAATAATAAACAAGACAATATTAGAATGGGTATATCATCTAAAATAACCTTTTGAAAGAATCTTTTCAAGCCATACTTTGAAATTACAAACCTCTCAAATTGCAGCTTTATATGATAAACATAATCCTTGACTATCAAAAGTTTACCTGACTTCAACATTTCTTAGATTTAAAAATCCACTGTCAAAAAGTTGAAATTAAAAAGTTTACGAGTTCTTACTGAGCAGGATGGAACATTTTCTCAGCATAGATGTTCAGCTTCTTGCCTTTGCAATATCATGTTTTTTATGACTGACTCACCACCTGCAAGAATCTGAGTATCAGTAAGAATTCCAGCACATCAATGATTGATGATTCATGATAATTGTTTCTGCTCCCTTATTCAGCAAAAAGATGGACATTGGACTTGATACAGAAATGCGGGGAAAGGAGCAAACAGAAAGAAGCAACTGAAGGGTCATATATAGGAGAAGGGTCAATCAAAAGATAAAGGTAAAGATTCCAACCCACATGCATGCTTGTCGATTCTGGCTCTAGGGGCGGTGCTCATCTCTGTTTCTAAGCCGAAGAGCCAGCGCTATACGAAGACGTCTCTATGATCATGTGGCTGATATGACTAAATGGTGAAGGCGCACAGAGCATTTGTTACCTTCTCATCAAAATGGTCCCTATTTTTCTACTTGCATTTTTTACGTGCTTTCGAACTGCTTGGTTGGCAGAGCTGGAACAAGTAATGGAAGCTCACTCCGTTACGCGGCACTAGGGATTCGAACCGCTGAACTTCTAATCGACAAGCTCAGCGTCTTAGCCACTGAGCCACTGCCTCCATAATCAAAATGTTTAGAAACGTAAATATAAACACCAAATATCCACTTCTGCAGTGCATTGCCAGTGGAACCTTGGTTATTCATTGGATTCTATTGGAAAAGACAAGCATAAAAAAACCTTTCCTTGCTATTGGAACATCACATCTGGTGTGCTATATGCTTTGGACTTGCCTTCTGTTTTGTTTTTCTGGTTTCCCTGTTTTTTCCTTTACAATCCTAACTTGGGCACGAGTTACTTAATTGCTTACAAGATTTGCATGTAACCATACAATAGAGCTATCAGTCTGAGGTCCATATATCTGGATGCCTAATAGATGATAGCAACAAATGGTTTAGATCTCTTTGCTGACATCTAGTGAACATCTGGAATTTTGTACTTCATATGGTAGCTTTGTCCAATCACATAAAATTCTTAAGATGGTACAATCCGAATACAGATGAGAGATGGGATATAAAAGCATAACGTCAAAATCAACAGTAAATGCAGAAAGCGTCAAAATGTACTACTACCCTAAAATTAGAAATATATTTAAATAGGGAGAGTTCAGGGTTATATTGGCTGGATAACTAGAAAGGAGTTCAGCTGATTTTTAAAAAATCCAGAGATGATGCTGGACAAATCTGTCTCTGAAGTCTGTTTCATAATAAGATGTTGTTATTGAAAAGACCCTGGCCCTAGTTATCCTACTTCATTGAGAGAGGCATTCATCATAGGACCTTTGAAACTTAGATTGGAGACAGTTTTCTTTTGAGTAATCTGGTCCAAATCTTTTAGGATTTTAAAGATTTGGATTGGACCTGGATTTTTATTTCTCTTGGTCTTTGGGCCCACATCCACCTGGCTTTACTATTTAATAATTCTTTTTTTTTTTTTTAAGAAATTGCTTGAAGAAAAATATCTAACGGAGACAGATATATCTTCCTGATCAAGCAATTTCTCTCTGGCTAATGTGGAATTAACTCAGGGACAATTGGATTCTATTTTTGCCAGGTGATGATCTTACTAACCTCCTCACCTGCCCAATTCAGCCTTATTGAAACCTGGCTTAACTCAAATTTGCACATTCATGCCTAAACTGCCTGTCACAAGTAAATGCCTTATTCTCCTTTATGTAAATAATATATGACCAGGGTATCAGGGGTTAACTTATTCTTCTCTATTTAATATATTCATATTTAACCACTCCTACATCTAGCTCCACCCCATGTATATATAAGGAGCTGTATGCTTTCCTTCTGTGCTTCTATCTGTGAATATTCAGTGAATATAGAATGCCTTCTGTAAATAAACAGTGCTTTATTGGAATATCTAATTCTTAATCTACTTATTGAGTCTGATCCTGAAAATATCGTAACAATTTGGTAGCAGAGGATGGTTAAATTGACTCAATAAAACTTTAAATATGTCTGAGAGAGAAAACTACAGAAATAAAAGAGAAAGACCCAACACCAGGGCATACAGCAAAGAAATGGAAGCAGATCAAGAAATAATCGATGAGTCCACGAATACAATATCGATAGAATCTGAAGACTGCACTACTGACAATGAAGAAACAATGGATGAGACTGATGATCAAGAAGAAAACGAAATAGAAAACAACGAACTCAGGTCAGAGATACTAAAACTCTTAAAAAGCCAAAAGAACGATGAAAATCTCATCGCGAACCTCCAAGAAATATTAAAAAACAACGGAGCAGCGAAAGAGAAGCACATCGTTATGAATAAATCTAAAGACTCAAAAACGGTGAGCGATCTGCCTGAAAATAAAAATACAGCAAAAAAGAAAACTTAACAGTCCCGCGCAAAATTTCGAATGGCAGCCATCTTGGTTTCAACGGACCCCTAAGATGAGCGAAGCAGAGCCAATCAGAAAGCTAGATTCAAAATACCTGGCGCGAAAAGCCTTACTCGATGCAAGAAATGAAAAAGAGAAAATTTACACCTCAGAAGAATCAGACACAGAGATTGAAGAGACTTCGATAGATATGCAAGTAAAATCAGCAATGAAAACGTTCTTTGCTGCTTTTGGACCAAAATTGAAAATCACTAAAGAATCAACGAAAAGGCAAGCAAGCAAACAAACATCTCAGAATCCACCCACTTCTATTCAAACGACGAAAGCGCCGACGCCTGAACCCAGAGAGCCCTGCAGATACCACCCCACGCCACAGACGATCCCAGGGACCAGCGTTCTCAACCAAAGAAAGCGAGCGCCTGCCATCACCAGGACTCCCAAGATCGAGCCGGAGACCGATTCCTCAGAAGAAGAGCGATGTGAGGGAGCTGCGGCAGCGAGAACCTCTCACGACGGCTTCAGGAGCGAAATGAACAACGCGCATATGCAAGACTACACAGACAACTTCGAAGGACATGAAGAACAGAGAGAACCATTCAGAATCGTCGCAAGCATACCCACGCCATTTTGTAACTTTCAACATTTGCAAGATCACGGACTACCTCCAGTTGTAAGTAATGGATCCAACAATATTGGGAATTTACCCAATGATTTCCCAAAACTGAGAATAGATGGCATTAATTTGCAAGAATGGTGTCAGCAGCTCCAGGTTGTCTTTCTAAAAGAAAACTTATTATTTTTTATCACTAATCCCCCAAAAAGACCTTGGACTCTAAAATTAGACTGTCTGCACCATAAGGCATTTTTCTTATTGATTTCCAGTATATCTCCTGCCATGTACCACAGTATTAAGCAAAATCTAACTGTATCAGAAATTATTCAATGCATGTTTAAATTGTTTCACAGTGAAAGTGTAGCCACTACAACAAGAATGTCTAAAGATTTCTTCTCAGCTAGGATAAAACCAGGGGTTACCATAAGTGAACATTTAATATCTTTAAACAAAATTAGAGCAGAACTGCATTTAAGGGGGGAAATAATTTCAGATCAAACAATGAAGAGTGTTATCATTAACTCACTAGACCCATCGTGGGATAACTATATATCTCATTTAGACACAATCAATTTAGGATATTTATCCATAGAAAGTCTATCTAACAAGCTAATATCTGAAGATAATTCAAGGAGAAGTCGTTGTAACAATCACATGGAACATAAACAATATAAGAGGGTAGTTTTTCAAGAAAGATATCATGAACCAATAGGATGCCACAACTGTGGATCCAAAGAACATAATAGGAGAGACTGTCCAAAACTCCTCAGAAATAGAAAAAATCCTGACTATAGAAATAGGTATCAAAACAGACAGTCATCAATTGATAGACATAGATATAGAAGTCCACCCATCTATAGGGAACATAGAGGGGGCAGGGATAACTCAAAAGATAGAAAGTCTGGTTCACTGAATGGGTTAAACAAACATGACAACACTAACATACAACAGACAGAGGACAATGATTGGCTTATCGATTCTGGAGCAACCAACCACACTACAAATAATAAAAATATACTATCTTCATTTGTAGAGGATAAATTCGTAATTAAGGTAGCTAATCAAGAGAAGGTTCAAGTCATAGGTAGAGGAAACATAACCTTACCTGGCCTAGGAAAAATAGAGGGGGTATTGTTAATACCTGAAATACCTCATAACATACTTAGTGCAATAAAACTAAGCAGAGATTCTGGCATAAATATTGTGTTCTCGAAAGGAAAAGCAACATTAGAGAAAAACAGAACAAACATAGGTACTGTGATTATTAAAGGAGGTCTACCTTATCTAATGACAAAAGAAAAATGGTTACACAACATTGATTCCAACATGGAAGATAACAATAACATAGACAACGAAAGCAGTAGTAATAGTAACAATGAGGAACATGAGATTATTCATAATCACAAAGACACACACAACAACAAAATACCTAATATTGGTAAACCAATTCATGATGAGTGTGCTCATGTCTTACATAGGAAATTAGGACATGCCAGTTTTCCTGTAGTTCAAAAGATGACTGAACATGCTGAAGGTGTTAAAATAAAAAATTGTAAAAACTATTTGGAATGCTCAGTATGTAAATCTACAAAACTCAAAACTAGCCCCAAACCCAAAAAATCAACAAGATCAACCAACAAAATTTTTGATTTGGTACACATGGACCTAGTTGGTCCATTAACACCATCAATCACATATAGAAAACGTTATTTCCTAACCATTGTGGATGACTATAGTCGTTATGGCTTTGTCTATACACTAAAGCACAAAGATGAAACTTTTCAGAAATTTAAGGAGTTTTACAAACGTATAGAAACACAACATAATATTAGAATAAAACAAATTATGACAGATAGGGGATGTGAATTCATGTCAAAAGAATTCTCCCAATGGCTTAAAGACAAAGGGATGTTACATTACACGTCTAGCCCTTTCTCTGCATTCCAAAATGGAGTGGTAGAGAGAAAGAACTCGACATTACAAACCATGATTAGATGCACACTAGAAGATGCTGGCTTAGGAAAACAATTCTGGTCAGAAGCTTTACAATATTCCAATTATACACAAAATAGAACTTGGTCCAGCATTGTTAACAAGACACCATATGAAATGATGTATAATAGGAAACCCAAAATAGCTCATATGCACATATTTGGAGTCACTGCAGATGTACACATACCTAAGCAATTAAGACGTAAAGGTGAGAACGTATCTAGGAGACTCAGGTTCATGGGTTACGAAACAGGCACAAAAGGGTACAGATTCATCGATAATAACAATAGATTTATAGTTTCCAGAACGGCTGTATTCCATGAACAGGCCAACTGGTCTAAAATACATCTTAATGAAATTTTCCCAAACAACTATACAAACACTAAACACCAAGCGGAAAGAACTGGAGAAGAATACAATCACAACATACATAAAAACAAAAACAAAACATGGACAAACAGTCAATACAAAATAAAGACAGATTCATTAACAAAAAAAGAAGCTAGGTATTTACATGACAATGATAGTAAACCAAAAAGAACAATCAGGAATAACAGAAACCAAATACCAAACAAATACAAAGATTATATAATGTATATGGATGGAGAAACATCAACACCAAACACATACGAGGAAGTGCTAAAACTTCCCCCTGAAGAAAAGGAAAAGTGGGAATCAGCCATGACTAAAGAGATGGATAGTTTGCAGAAATTAAATGTATTCACACCTACACATGCACCTAAAGATAAAACTGTTATTGGTACTAGGTGGATATATAAAATCAAAAACTTAGAAGGAGGCAACACCTTATACAAAGCTAGACTAGTTGCTCAAGGTTATGCACAAAAATATCCCGAGGATTACACGGATACATACTCTCCCACAGTAAGAACTGAGAGTGTTAAAACTGCACTGGTCATAGCATCAGCACTTAACCTTGATGTATTCCAATACGACATACAGACTGCATATCTACATGCAAAATTAGATAAAGAGATATATGTAAGAGCGCCTCACAGTCAATATACAAACAAAAATGAAACGTGGTTACTAAATAAAAGTTTATATGGGCTGAAACAATCTGGCAAAAGATGGTATGAATGTTTAGTCAAAGTGCTCAAAATTATGAATTTTAATGCCAATACTGCTGATAACTGTTTCTTTGTTAAAAAAGAGGATGACTCTTTAGAATTCATGTTAATTTATGTGGATGATATTTTGTATATAGGTAAACACAAAGAGAAGAGAGAAACATTTGTAACAAAACTAAATGAACATTTCTCTTTGAAATCATTAGGTAAGGTAAATAAGTATCTTGGAGTTCAAATTAGTAAAACAAAAAAGGGATTCAAACTTTCTCAAAGAGATAAGATTATAGAACTCCTGAACAAATGTAACTTAAACAATGCTAAACCCTGTGATACTCCCATGCAAACTGATTTCCTGAGGAACACAGATGAGTCATCCCCTGAATTTAAAGATAATACACTTTACAGATCAGTCATCGGTTCCCTTCTATATATCTCCAATTGGACCAGACCCGATATCGCTTTGCCTCTCAACTTGTTGTCTAGACACGTCAGCAAACCACTAGTATATCATTGGGAAGCTGTCAAAAGAATATTAAGATATTTGAAAGGTAGCTTAGATTTTTGTTTATTATTGGAACCCAATAGTGACAAAGAGCCCATCCTCACATGTTACGCCGACGCAGATTGGGCTGGCGACACCACATGTAGAAAAAGCACATCTGGTTATATATTTTTTCTTAACAATTGTCCAGTTTACTGATATACTGGTAAACAAGACTTAGTAGCCACATCAACGACTGAGGCAGAATATGTCTGTTTGTCTAAAGCCTCAAATAACCTCGTATGGTTTAATGACTTGTTGTCAGACACCTGGATGAAACCTTCATTACCATTTATCATACATGAAGATAATAAGGCTGCTATTGAAATATCTAGATCTGATGCCATTGGACAAAGATCCAGACATATAGATATAAAATTCAAACATGTGAGGCAGTTATCTCAAGATGGATTTATTAAAGCAGTCCATTGTGAAACCTCAGAGCAAATTGCTGACATACTAACAAAGCCTTTACCCTCTAAGCAGCACAAATATTTGACTTCTAAGTTACAAGTTTTATATTGTTCAGAATCTGAATGTAATTATTGTTATATATCGAATCGGCATTTAGAGGGGGATTTGTCACAAGTAAATGCCTTATTCTCCTTTATGTAAATAATATATGACCAGGGTATCAGGGGTTAACTTATTCTTCTCTATTTAATATATTCATATTTAACCACTCCTACATCTAGCTCCACCCCATGTATATATAAGGAGCTGTATGCTTTCCTTCTGTGCTTCTATCTGTGAATATTCAGTGAATATAGAATGCCTTCTGTAAATAAACAGTGCTTTATTTGAATATCTAATTCTTAATCTACTTATTGAGTCTGATCCTGAAAATATCGTAACACTGCCTACCTGCACTTAAACTTTAAACTAACAGGCAAGTTCAGGCATAACAGTCTTTCACAATTTCACATTACTATACTATATAAATAATTGAATTGAGTTTCAGAAGTGATTTTTGTGAAGACATGTTAATTATGGTTTATTGACTAAACTGCACTTGACCAGTTTGTAAAACATGGTAAGCCATAAAAATGGAAAGTAGTTTTGGGTTTAGTGTAAAGTAGGAACTCAGACAAATTAAGTAACTCAAGAGATGACTCCAGGGTGGATCTCTTAGCATATTGAGCAATTGTTCTGGGAAGGGATCAGATTCAGACAATATAGATAGGATGTTTCTATCATAAGCAAATGGAAACTTTTCTAAAAGGAAGAGTCGGTGTCATTCTCTCTGCCCTGGCATGCATCTACCTTTGTACATTTGCATTGTACATTTGTATTAAAATCTTTAAAAGCAGTATATTCTTACTACTCCCCTATTAAACCCTGAAAATATAATTGGATTCAAGTACCTTAAACATAATGATTGTTTATGTTCATTATGTTCTTACCTTCATATACGTGGGACCCACTTCAGCTTTGTAATGTAATACCCATTTGAGATATGGGGTGCTCTTTGTAAATTAAAGATAAATTAGGGATTTGCTTCTTGGGCTTAAAAAGTTAAATCAAAGCTGCTTCCCTTGTGCTCTAGAAAAAGAAAACACCAGTGTGCCATGACTCTAATTCAAAACCCTTCCAACTGGCTACAGACACATTTTTCATCTGGGAGAGTGTGGAAAATGTGTAGGGCAGACTAGTTCAAAATGTGAAAAATCAAAGTGAGTATCTTAAGGGGCTGGCATCTAATTTAATTACTTCACACAAAGTCTATGTGAAGCAGGGTATAAACGAAGAGTTAGGTCCCTTGCAGCTATTAATGGAGGCACAGTCTGCATATTGTTCCTAGAAGAATCTGCTTTATATCAGTACAGGCCTCCGATCCATTTGGCCCAGCCTTATCTAATCTAGTGGAGAGGTTGGCCCTGTGTGTCTTTCCAGTTCTGATACCAAGGATCCTTTGTGGAGATGCCAAAGATCAATTGCAAGACCTTCTTTATATGCGCTGAGTTAAGTAAGAATATGTGGGTATGTTCACTCACACACAGTATGATTTTTACTGAATAACAAACAAAATCCAGGAGACGAGTCCCATTCTTGCCAAGTTGCAAGTTAAATATATTTCTTATAGTACAAGCCAGTATTTATGTTTCACTCCTGCTACCTACTAATCATCTGTACTCAGTTTAAATGAGCTCTGGGTTCATAGAAGACAACGCAGCTTTCATTCACTTTGTTTACTGCCTTTACCCATAGAAAAACTGGAAACCGAATTAATAAACTTTCAGCTATTTATTTTTGGAGTCACAAGATTTCATAGACAATACATGTTGCCAACTGTTATATTAAGTGCTTTTTGCAAAGGTCAGAACAGAAAAAGTGACCTGACGTGACCAATATTCATTTTTAGTAGGACTTTTCTAATGAAGAAGATGTTGAAAGTGAGCTGTAGGTTGAAGGCAAAGTACAGGTACTAATCTACTTATGATCACAACTGAGTCCAAAATTTATGTTGTTAAGTGAGACATTTGTTAAGTAAGTTTTGCCTCACTTTACAACCTTTCTTGCCACAGTTGTTAAGATAAGTTGCCACAGTTGCAGTGATAAGTTGTTAACTTATCACTGCAGTTGATAAGTTAGTACCCTAGTTGAATCTGGCGTCCTCATTGACTGCTTGTCAGAAGGTCACAAAAAGTGATCACATGACCTTGGAACACAGCAACAGTCATAAGTATGAACCAGTTGCCAAGCATCTGAATTTTGATCACATGATCATGGGGATGCTGCAAAGGTTGTAACTGTGAAAAATGGTCATAAATCACTTTTTTCAGTGCCATTGTAACTTTGAACAGTCACTAAATGAACTGTTGTAGGTCCAGGGTACCTATATTTTCTATTAAAATAACAATACTTCTTATCCTGCATTCCTAATATTCACAAGTCATGCCCAGAATAAAAGTTACCCCTTTTAAAATTGTTTGCAACTTTAAACCCAAGGAACAAAATCTGCAAACCATAAACAGATTACTAATCCTGTCTGGTGAAACTCAAGTAGTCAGCCCTCAGCAAGGACAACCCAAGACAAGACAGGGATTTGTGATCAGTGAAAAAGATCAAATCTGAAAGCTTTACAGTGTTTACTTTTTTTCTCCAACCATTCCTTTTTCCAGCCTTCTCTATCAGGGTCCAAGGAACAATGCACCCTGGACCCCTGAGGGTTCTTTAAAAACAAATAAACAAACAAATAAAAACAGAATTCTTTCAAGTTAGGATTTTAATATTATCCCTCCCTCCTCCTTCTCAATCCCTTCTGCAGTATGAAATTAAATTGTGTTCCTTTTTGTTCTGTTTTCTTTTGTTTTTGAAGGTGGCACGGTGGGGCAGGAGGATAGGACTGTAGAGCTGTCCTCATCAGGAGAAGAATAGAATGCTATTGTCAGGATCCTGCCATCAAAGGGGAAGGGAGGGGGGAGGCATTTGGGGCAATCCACACCTGTTTGGAAAGTGGGGAGAGGAGGCTGACATGTGAAGAAGACCAGAGCTGTTTGTACCCGTTATGCCGGGTATCTTCAAGGCCTCTTGCCTTGGTGTGAAATTCCAGCAGCCTAAACAACCCAGAGTTTCCCACAACATCACGGCCGATCCTGGATTGCATGACAACGGACTGGACATTGGGGGGAGGGATGGGGAATGCTGAGTTTGGCACTTTGTATCGGTGAGTGGAAACTTCAGATTCCGCTTCACCTTCTTGCAACTGACATCTTTAGTAAAAGTTGTTTTCACTTCAATCAATTAGAGTCGAGAGTCTGCTTTGCTAAATGATTGTTTTTGGGCAGGTCTGACAGCTATATTTCTTATAAGTAGGGCAATTTGAAATGCTAATTTGGGGGTAAACATCAATAGGGCAGGGCAGACTGTACCTTCTACCACTGGTATTCCTAATATCCTATATAAGGAAATGCAGGAAATGACCTGGCTGAATGCAAGGGAGGGGTCAAACACATAAGAGACCTAAGTCCAGGCCCTCTTGAAGTCTGTTTACTCTTATTTGGTGCTAATTTGCCTTGACCATTAGTAAATAAGATTCTTGTGTACAGATTGCATGGAATAAACCCATAGTGCTTTTGAACTCTATTCTGGCTACTGATTCCCTGTGCCTGACAGGAAAGTCATAATTTGGGACAGGTTGACAAACTCTGACATGACTAACTTTAGCTTCCTTCAGGATTAATAGGAGGGCAAAACAGCTAAACAAAGCAAAAGATGACAGCCTGCAGGAATTTTGTCAGCCCAGAAGAAGATATTTATTTGTTTGAGTGATTGTAATTGGGATACATTGTCCACATCTATCCATTGTTCTTGTATGTTTGCCGCAAGGTATTTTTTAACATAACCTTTTTCATGAATTTGTCAAGAAAAAGATTCCAGTTTTCTAGTCTAGAAACAGGGCAATCCAATTTATGCTAAGTCAGCCTCAGGTCTACCTACTTCACTATCTGAATGACAGCAGCTCTACAGGATTTAGAGTGGGAAATTTTTCTAGCCAGATTCAGGCATCGGCATATTCTGCAGACTTAGTTAGGCATCAATATATTAGAATAACAAATTAGCATTTTGTGGGAAATAGTGGTAGAGTCTTTTGCAATGGGTACAAAAACATACCTGGCTGGTTGACAACTTGCCATGGCCAACTCACTATGGTCAACTCTCCACAGTCAACTTACCACAGTCAATTTGCCATGGCCAGCTTGCCACAAGACAACTCACCACAACCAACTTGCCACAAGACAATTCAACACTATATTAATCATTTCATTCAATTACTTTTATTACAGGTGTCCATATTTTCATTGAAATTATTCTAACTCTTGTGTTTCTGGATTTACTTTCTTTTATTATTATTGGCCATGGTTCCATCGAAATTAATTTAACGTTTGTATTTGTTGAATTGGCCCATGTCGAGTTGTCCTGTCGCAAGTTGGCCATGACAAGTTGGCCATGGCAAGTTGGCTGCAGAGAATTGTCCCATTCCATACCTGACCAGTATCTGAAACTCAGTGTTCATACTCTTAATCAGGCAAGTTTTCCATCTGTTAAGAAAGCAGGCTTTGCATTACTGCACCAATATTCTGTGTAACTGGTTCCCATTTAAGAAAAAAAAGAAGACAACTCCATTCCATCCTGACTTTTTTTTATCGAGTTGCTGCTTCTGAGGATTTGCCATTAGAATCAGGAAGCAACCATTTGCCTCAAGGTTACAGAGAAGTAACAGACGTGGGGCTCTTTCCTGGCACTATAGAATTTAGCTAAGTCATGTCAACATTAAATGGGAGCCACTGTCATTTACAGGATATTAGCACTGATCTGTCCAGTTCCCCTGCCAAGAAACCTTCCCCTGTTTTAATAAAGAACCATTGTTTCAGAATGTGGCTGCCAGTGAATCTACCTGGGTTGCAATGGATAACTAATATTGTAGATGCTTTTCTTTAATGTGATGCTAAAGGGCATAATGGGACATATAAGCAAGCATTTATATAGGTCACCCCAACATATCTGAAATTGTGACTTGCCTTCAGAAGACAGTAACAACATATTAAACCAATGCATGCAGATTTTGGACAAACCCTTCCTAGCAAATAACATGTTTGTTGCTTTTCTAATGACCCACCATCTATGGGAACTTTCCAGACATCACATCAATAAACAAAGAATTCTCAGGCAAAGAGGCAGGATGGAAAACCACAAAGTTATACACCCCCACTTATGCAAATGAAGGAATCAGACAAATAGTCTCTCAGAGCCACTGACTCACCTGACTTGGCTGGTTACTTTGCTAGTTAAGTACAAATTTTTATTTATTTTTCACATAAATCTTTTAGATATTTTTTCATTAAGTGTTTACCAATAACTAAGGCAAATACTAAATACGGATGGCTCTGTAATGTTCTGTTAAGCTATGATTTATGTAACCATAATTTCTTGAATTAATCCTACTTAGATTCATACAGAAGACAACAATTTCATGATGTCTCAGGTACTGGATTAGGATCCAAACTTTATCCCACGTTAGGCTTCAAGGAAAGAGAGTTAATATGGGTTTCAGGAGAAACAGTGAGACCCAAGTCTAAGGAATAAATAATTAAACAAGCATACCTATAAAATCCCTTTTGCATTGGGGGAAAATCTCCTACTAATTCCTGTGAATTGGAGTCTTCCCAGAAGCAATGATGATTGCAATTTCAAAAACTGAAAACCCAAATTAGTTGAAAAAATAAACAAGGTTAAAGTAATTATTTAAGACTTAGGGAAATATTCACACATACTGAATCATAATATGATTTGCTTACGAGTGATTTGGTTTACATTTTGTGCTCTGAATCATAATATCATTTGCTTATGAGTGATTTGGTTTACATTTTGTGCTCAGCTGTAATTTGCTTAACCATGTTTTTTTTTTATTGAAAAGGTTTTCAATTACAAATATTTTCCCCCTTTCCCCCCCTCCTCCCTAACCCCCCCTCACCACCCCTTCCCCCCTGTGACTTCTTCAAAATAAAAACCTAATACATAACAGATTATATAATATTTTACCATCCCCTTACTCCCCCCTCCAAATACTGACCCTTACTTCTAGTAATATTATTAATATTATTACTTCCCCCTCTTACCAAACACTTCAAAATAACATTCCATTACAACACTATATGATAACTTCTGATCTAACACAGTAATATTATTATAACTCCCAATTTATCGATAGTCTGCCCCTTTTTTCCCCCTTCCCCATACTTATATCTATATATTAATATAACATTTCAAAACAACCTTCCACTTTAAAACTATATAATAAATCCTACTTTAACATTTAATCTTTTGCGTATATTAATATAACATTTCAAAGCAGCCTTCCCCATGAATTCTAGTTTTACATTTGTTCTACTCTATCCATTTCCTCCACTCCCATATATATATCTCTTAAACATCCCTTTTTAAAATCTATACAATCAATACACTAGCCTGTCTCCACCCACTTTCCTACAAGATTACCATGCACAACAATTCTTAATATCTTTATTCTTATGCCCATCCTACTAAAAAAATATTCCCTTATATAAACAAAATCAATGTCTTTAAACTTATAATCCATATAATATCTTCTTTGATGTCTTTCCACTGGATTGCCGACTCCATCATCTGGATTAGGCTAACATAACATCCCAGTTGCAACAGAGTATTCAAAATCCTCAGTTATCATCTGCCCCCATCAATAATAAATATCTTCACATATATATATATATAAAAAGAAAACAACCACCCGAGTGACTTTATAATTGTAATCCATATCTATAATAGTGGCTTTCTTCAGGATTATTAATTCCCATCTCGTAATGGGGTAACCACCAGATCTTCTGCATGCCCCAGCATAACTCTCTTGCCTTTTAGCTCCGCATAGATATAATACGTTAATCAATCAATAAAAACAAAAAACAAAAAGTAGATAATTCCAATCCAACAATTCATAGGCCCTTTTCACATCCCAAAATTACAGCATTGCAGAGATCTGTCATTCTCCTCAGGATGATATCAACCACTACTTCGCCTCATCCATCTTTTCATATATTCAGTCATGTATTTTTTCAAAGTAACTGGCTTTACTGTTGCTTAGTTTAGAAATTTTTATTTTTGTGAGACCTGTTTCTTTTTTTTTTTCCTTTCTTTTTGTGGGTTGGATCTCCATCCTGATTTCCTTCCTGCCAGTTGTATATCAACTGGTCGATTTTCATTCTGTTTTATAACTTGATCCTGTTGGTTTTGTTTTTGTAACTCATATTTCTTTTCTGTAAGTTGTATATCAATTGGTTGGTTTCCATGGTTATCTGTAACTTGGCGAGTCATCACGTTAGAATCCGATGCCACTTCTCTCTTATTTATAAATAATCCATCTGAGGTATCTGAAGAATCCAAAGGCAAATCATCTGCAAAGGCCTCTGTAACTCGATATTTTTCCTTTATTTCTAGCTCCTTCTGCTTGTCTTGTGTTGTGCATAAAGATGTTAAGTTCATTTTTAAATTTTTTTGATAAAATTCTTCCGCTTTTTCAACAGTATTTAATTGATATCTTTCTCCTTGATATCTCAATATTATACCAACTGGAATATTCCATCTAAATAGGATATTTCTTTTTTTAAGCTCAGCCACCAAGAAGCCAAATTTCTTTCTTTCCAATAATATCTTAGGCGGGAGCTCTTTATAAATCCAAATCTTTCTTCCAAAAAATTGCAAAGTAGACTTAAAGGATTTCTGCACAATATTATTCCTTAAATCTTTATCTGTAAAATAAATCACCACGTCTCTAGGCAATTGCCTTTGCTTTGCAGTCCAGGAGTTTATTCTATAAACTCTATCGATCCTACAAAGTACCTCCTCAGGTTGAACCTTTAAAATCCCAGCCAGAACTTCAGAAGATATTTTTCTTAAATCCTCTCTGTTATTTTCCTGTAATCCTCTCAGTCTGATCGCATATTCAGTAAAATTATGTTGCATCAATAAAACTTCCTTTTCAATACGTTGCTGTATATTTTCTACATTACAATCAGCTTCCATTTCAGGTTTTTCTTCTAAATTATTGTCTTGAGTATTTGTCAAATCATTCTCAATTTTTTCTATTTTATTTTCCAAATTGTCTTCAATTTCCTCCACTTTAGACTCTAATAGATTAGTATTTGTATCCAGCCTAATCATAAATTCTGAGAGACCATTAGCCACTTTTAAAATCTTTCGATGCAAAATATCAAACTTTAATTGCACAAATTCTTTAGTTTCCTGCTTAAATTTCTCAAAATTCTGATTCATAATCTCATCCCTTCTTACAATCTCCTCCAAAAGAAATTCAATTATATTAAAATCAGTTTTCTGAGACTGTAAGTTAAGAACTTGTTCATATAATTTGTGGATGGGGGAATCCCCCCCGCCTGCTTGTTTGTCCAGCTTTATAAGCCTAAATGCCATATTTCCACACAGGCAAACTTTTTAGAAAAGGAAAAAAAAACCCAAACCTCTTTCCAAACAGGATCAGTATCAAATCAAATCTCCAGGAAGGAGAAAACACAAAAGTATAGCTTTTTCTTCAAATGTAGCCAGGAGCATTTATTCCGCTACTTTGTGGCTTAATAAGAGACGGAAGGACTTTCCCTTTTCAGCTTCCCTGTTCCAGTTTCGGCAGTCGCCATTTTAAAAGCTCTTTTTTACTTTATTGAATATCCTTTGCGAAATCAGTATTAATACTTGCAATTTAGGGTCCAGGTCCAGATCCAGATCTCATCCTCTTTGATTAATCTGTTGATTATCTTAGAAAGCTTGTCTTCGCAGCCTTGCTCTGCAAAAAAAGCAGAGGTCTCCCAACGCCCGGAGCAAACGGCGAGTGCTATAGGGAGCGTCATCTGCTCGCCCCCAGGAGTAAAAAAAAAACAAAACTCTGGGGGCGACGGAGAGGTCTACCTACACTCACCTGCTCTGTCTCACATTTCCTCCTGGAAATGGAGTTTTTCGAGCCGCCCTTCCGCTGTACAGGCGGCTCTTTACAGGCGAAGGGGCTGACGGTCCCGAGGGACCGTCTGGTGGCTACGAAGAACAAACCGGAAGTCCGCTGGTGCCACTTAACCATGTTTTGATGAATAAACCACATTTAACTAGATACGGTATAGTGAATTGTAGCATTTTTATACAACTACATTACAGCATAGAAGTTAGGGTTAACTTTCTGTACCTTTTGTATTCTAATAATTGTTTTGTTTTTTTAAAAAAACCATGCTGATAGAATGTATTTCAACCTGATCTAATACTACTATGTTTTTTTCTTCTGTCCCCCTCCAAATATTAAAGCTTTTGCCCTGAACAAAGTAGGAAATAGGTTCATTTCCATATATGTACTACATTACTTCCATATATATATATATATATATATATATATATATATATATATATATATATATATATATATATATATATATATATATATATACACTTTTTAATTCATAGGTATAAATGTGTGATATTTTTGTAATCAGGGTTTTTCCAATGTTGATAAAAGATGTTAAACGGCCATGGTGGGATGAAATCTCCAATCATCACTTTCAGGCCTGTCAGACATTTTGTGTTGTTTATTCTGAGCCTTATGGGAGACTGGGACAGCACTATTTCGGTTTTTTTGAACCTCTTCAGCCAGACACACCCACATTTTATGACTCCTCCCTGTAAAGGTCAAATATTTATACTTTTTAATTCATAGGTATAAATGTGTGAAATCTCATCCCACCATGGCCATTTAACAACTTTATCTACATAGGAAAAAACCCTGATTACAAAAATATCATATATATGTGTGTGTGTGTGTGTGTGTGTGTGTGTGTGTGTGTGTGTGTAAGTTTTCACGGGTATGTATGTGTGTATAGTTAATATTTCGGGTTTCTTCCTGTGTAATTGTGGATATATCCCTAAAAGGATAGAAGCGACATTTCGACAGAATCCCATCTGCCATCATCAGGCTTATGTCAGCAGTCTTTTACAGTTACTGCAAAAGACTGCTGACATAAGCCTGATGATGGCAGATGGGATTCTGTCGAAACGTCGCTTCTACCCTTTTAGGGATATATCCACAATTACACGGGAAGAAACCCGAAATATTAACTACACACACACACACACATATAGGCCACCAAACATAACTACGGCCTAAGGCCTTCATTCTCTCGATACCGGGATGGCTATTGTGCAGTCGTTTCAGAATAATTGGCCGCAATACAGGAGGAACCACCACTCAACAGCCCCACAAAAGGCACCCCCAGGAAATAGAAAGCTCGTGTTGGCGGATGGAATATGGCTTAACCTCCGTGGGTAACGGCCCACGCGGCCATCTCCTATGCACCCAATCCATGACCTGTACAAGGGTAGGGTCCTTAGCGGAGTGTTTAGCTACATCTGCAGCCGTCACAAGGGAAGGAACATCGTCTATCAAAAGAACCAGCTGATCCGGAACGGGATCCTCTATGGCCAAAGGAAGGGGGCAGCGGCTAAGGCCGTCCGCATTTCCCAAGGCGCTCCCGGGGCGATAAATTAACTGATAGTTGTAGCCAGCCAAGAAAACAGACCACCGTGCCAAACGCGGGGAGATAATCTGGGGAGTAGGCTTATCTCCGGCCAATCGCGCACGCCGCAAACTAATTGCTCGAGGAGGGAGTCATCAAGGTTTTCAAACTCACAATTTATTGCCTCAGTCCGAAGGGCGGCGAGATAGTCATTAATGGACTCCCCTTCCTTTTTGCACCTGTTGTCGAAACATGAAACGGCGAAAAATGCGGGAAGGTGTGGGTGCATAATGGCCCTTCAATTTAGCCAGCAAAGTAGGCCAAGAAACGGTGGACAGCTGTTGGGGCGCTACAAGCACCAGCACCATTGCAAAAATCTGCGGCCCACACGCGTTGAGAAAATGGGCTCGTTTTTGGTCATTGGGAAAGTCAGTATAGTCATTTGCCTGCAAAAAACACTCAAAACGCTCAATATAAGCGTCCCAAGTTTCTGCGCTGGGCACAAAAGGCGCAAAGATAGCCAGATTACTCATTAGAAAGAGTTGCAGGCCCACAAGGAACGAGAGAGAAGAGGAAAAAAAATGTTTGCCTCACGTAGCTACCTTCCGAAATGCCAACAACAGAACAATTCTTCTCTCGTGGCCGTACTCAGTGGGAGTCATCCCACCCTCATCGCCAGTGTTCTGGATTGAGAACGGCGGATAAGAGACCAAGATAAGCAACACGGTTTATTCAGCAACAACACAAGGGTTAAAATATGTAACCTGACATCGGTCGCGCGCAGCCGCTATTTATATTGCGGCTGGGCTCGCGCGGCCAATAAAACACTTTAAAACATTCACGCCTCCCGCCGGCCGGGCTATCAGCTCAGCCGATCAGGAAGCCTCCTGTTGCTGGGCGTCCGCTCATCAGATTGTAACATAATTAGCAATCTGTAACAGATTGCTAATTATCATTAAGTACCATTGAATTAGCACATGGGACCCCCAAGGCTGTGTGCTCTCCCCACTTCTCTTCTCTCTATATACCAATATATATATAACAATCCATCTGTTAAACTACTGAAGTTCGCAGATGACACAACAGTGATCAGTCTCATTCGAGAGAATGATGAATCCGCATACAGATGGGAGGTTGAACAACTAGCCTTGTGGTGCGACCGGAACAATCTGGAACTGAACACACTCAAAACCATAGAAATGGTGGTAGAATTTTGGAGCAACCCTTCCATACTTCCACCTCTTTACAATACTAGACAACACAGTATCAACAGTAGAGACCTTCAAATTTCTAGGTTCTACCATATCGCAAGATCTAAAATGGACACCTAACATCAAAAACGTCATTAAAAAAGCACAACAAAGAATGTTCTTTCTGTGCCAACTCAGAAAGCTCAAACTGCCCAAGGAGCTGCTGATACAGTTCTACATAGGAATTATTGAGTCTGTCAACTGCATCTCTATAACTGTCTGGTTTGGTTCAGAGGATAATTAGAACTGCAGAAAAAACAATTACTACCAACCTGCCTTCCATTGAGGACTTGCATACTGCACAAGTCAAAAAGAGGGCTATGAAAATAATGTATTTACAGACCCCTCACATCCTGGACATAAACTGTTTCAACTCCTACCCTCAAAACGAGACTATAGAGCACTGCACGCTGGAACAACTAGACACAAGACAACAGTTTCCCCCCGAACTCAATTAACTCTGCTAAACAACTAATGTCTGTCCAACTATTTATTAAGTCTGCATTACTATTAATCTCCTTCCACTTATGACTGTATGACTGTAACTTTGTTGCTTGTATCCTTATGATTTATATTGACTGTTTCCTAATATGATTTGATTACTTATTTGTACCCTATGACTATCATTAAGTGTTGTACCTTATGATTCTTGATGAACGTATCTTTTCTTTTATGTACACTGAGAGCATATGTACCAAGACAAATTCCTTGTGTGTCCAATCACACTTGGCCAATAAAAAATTCTATTCTATTCTATTCTATTCTATTCTATTCTATTCTATTCTATTCTATTCTATTCTATTCTATTCTATTCTATTCTATTCTATTCTATTCTAGCACTCAGTTAGGGAACATATCCCAGCTGACACAACAAACTATAGCCAGCATATTGTTAAACCCCTCTTGCTTTTGATGATTCCCCACCAATCTTTCCACCAGATGGAAAGAGTATGCAAAAAATCAACAACAGGAAAAAACTAAGCTAGCCCAATGGGAATAGCCACACTATGTCTTGGGGTGGAAGGGAGTAGAGGACACATGATACGTATGAAAAACCAAGTTGGAACGGCAGGAATTCTACTTTTGTACCTTTCTTCATTTTCTTGGAAGATGATTTTTTTCATTGGAAATTATTCATTTGATTGGATTTATATTACACATTAGACTGAATTTAAGGTAAGCTAATCTACAGCAAGTGATGGTTACAGACATTCATTAAAGCATTCCTTCTTAACCACAGTTTAACCTGCCATTTGGGTTCAGCCATTACATCAACCCAATATATTGCTTTTTTGGGAGGCATCTTCCAGTCAGTCTTGACCAGGGGTCCCCAACCCCCAGGCCACGGACTGGCACTGGTCCATGGCCCACCAGGAACCGGGCCAAGCAAGCAAGAGGAAACCCACCCACGGATGTACAGGATCCAGATAGTACACAAAACCATATCCCCCACCCCCCCACCAGGTCCATGGAAAAAACTATCCTCCACAGAACTGGTCCGTGGCACCGAAAAAGATTGGGGCTGCTGGTCTTGACTTGGCAATGCCTGGATTAGTCCCTGCAGTTTTCTTGGCCTTACAACTTCTTAAGGCTGAAAGAAAGGGACTGGCTAAAGATCACCCAGCCAGCTTTGTTTTTAAGGTGGGACTAGAATACTTGGTCTCCCAGTTTCCTCCTGGTTCTTTACCCACTTCACCAAACTGATTCAATGTATTGCTTAAATATTGTTTAACATGCCATATGAAACAAGCAACCATCAGAGCAAACTTGTGTGGTAAATTAATATTCTTCTCACGGGGGATAGGGAGTAAACCAAGAATGGTATGATCAGACTATTTGCATAGTCCATGGATAAGGTGAGATTTTTAGAGGGCTTCTGGGAAATGGATAAAAAACCAGAATGGATTCGAATTGGTGACAAAAATAAAATTGATGCTACAAACAGATGTGTCAAAGATAATGTGAATGGTCTAAGAACCACAACCATTTGAATGGATAGTATACCTTTTAGTAAGCCTCCAGCCCTTCTGCAAGATTAGAACAGTGCAAAACACATAAATTCACCAATCACAGAGCATTAAAGGGAAACCGAAACTACCATGAGAATCATATTTTCCAGTACAAATGCAGGCCAAAACTCAATATAAGAGCCATAGTGGTGCAGTGGTTTAGAATACAGCATCACAGGTTAATTCTGCCAACTGCCAGCAGTTCAATTCTGACTGGCTCAAGATTGACTCAACCTTCCATTTTTCTGAAGTGGGTAAAATGAGGACCCAGATTGTTGGGGGCAATATGCTGACTCTAAATCACTTAGAGAGGGCTGTAAAGCACTACAAAGTGGTATATAAGTCTGTGCTATTGCTATTGCTATTTTGAAAAACTAAATAAAAGAAGGCAACCATATAATAGGTCTTTTGGCTCTCTGAGATACCTGTGATTCAGTCAGTTTTCTAAAATAGGGACTTAGCAGAGAGAATTTCCATAGAAGATTTACATCTGTCATCACTTGCATACTTTGTACAAATTCACAGTTGTTCTTATTGCACTTGAAGTATCTTTGAAAAATAATTTTAGCTCATTAATTTCTTCAGCCTCGATAATTTAGACAGAGTATCAGCCAAGTTTATTATAGACAGTGACCAAAAATAAAATTCCAGGAAAATATTCATTGCATAATATTGAATGTGAATATATATGTATGTATGTACAAAAAAGTTTATCCTTAGAACAACAGACAGACCAGAGCTCTTGAATTTTATCAACAGCTATTTAACATATAATCTAGCAAGCCTTCCTGGTTGCAGAGATGATAATGAAACAATTGTTTCTTGAAGAGTTCAAGCTTAAAAATTACAAGTAAAAAAGAATATGTTTTAGCTCCCACCTTTTTTCTAGTTAGATTAGACAAATGCTAAAGATAAAAAAGCCCTGAATATTTTCCCCAAAGCATTTCTGAAGGTAATGCATTTAAATTGAAACAAGAGAAGACTAGCTGATAAGAGCTAGCAACATTCACATTTCCAAGATAAGCAGCTCACTGAAAAGAATTTCCTTAGGAGATGCCTGGGGAATAAAGAAAAAAAAGGTTGATTAAGAAGCAAGTTCCTGAAAGGAAATAGCCTTTAATCTTTAGTTTATTAGTTTTATCACAAAATTAAAATCCATCTGGAAAAAGGGGGGAAATCATAATCCAATTTAATAAACTTTGAGGGCAGTGCAGATCTCTCACTGAATCATGTAGTTATCTAGCATTTGGGCAGATGATGGCTGCGCATTCCCCTCTAGCTGTTTGTCAGTGTATTCCCCTAGAAGAGCTCAGGCACTTATTGATGTGTTTCTATCCCCAAAAAAAGTGTTGCCATCACCCCACACCTAGAATTATCTTCTGGTTATACAATCAAGCTCAGTTTCACCAATTTTCTAGCCACCCCACAGTTGAACTTTGTAAAGAGGGCAAGAGCTGAATTGTACCGCCTGCAGCATTTTCCAGCCATTCTGTCTGCAGTTGTGTCTCAGTCTATGTGCACATACCCCTTGTATCCACCATTTACAGCTCTGTCTCCTCTTTGAAGTTTAAAGGCCACCCAATAAACTTGCCCATCCCCAAGAAGTCCATAGGACCAATAAAAGGACATTTAGGATCAAATCAGCCTGGCCCAAAATATTTGTTGGAGAACTCATAGATGACTTTATGTAATTATATACTTGGCAATAAAATACATTTTGTGAGATAATTATCTTTTTATTTAATTCAAAGTGTTCTAGCAGGAACATCCACCTGGGCAGCAAAATAGGCAAGCAAGAACATGTTCTGGGCTGCCTGGGTAACAGTTCTGCCTCCCATGGGCAAGTTGCTCTACCATGCAATTCTAGGCATAGGACAACGCACACAAAATCACTTTTCTTTGAGATGATTGTCTAGCTGGGAGCAGGAAGCAAATCTCAATAAGAGAGATAATATCAGATGCATTTAGATTTCTACAAATTAAACTTACATTCACATAATGCCCAGCATCCAGGCTGACTTTGGAACATAGAATCATAGGACTGGAAGGGACCTCAGAGGTCTTCTAGTCCAGACTCCTGCTCAAGGCAAGAAACCTTATACAAATGGCTGTTCCAGTATATTTTTGAAAACCTCCAGCGAGGTTATTCCATTGATTAATTGTTTTCACTACCAGAAAATTTTTCCTTAGGTCTAAGTTGGATCTTTCTTTAATGAGTCTCCACCCTTTACTTCTTGTCCTGCCCCCTGGTGCTTTGGAGAATAAGTCCTTTGCTGCTTTGATGCTCTGCAGTGAAATGTTATCCTGGAAGAGAAAGTAGGAACTGAACCTGTTGCCCTAAGAGGTGTTCTAAGCTCAACAGCTGAATTTACTAACCACTGAGAACATGGCCTGGGGGGAAAGGAGGAAATAATAATTTCTCCTTCACCAAGGTATATCTCAAGCTGATTGAAGTATCTTTGATTCTATTTACACACATTAATTTCCATGGAGTTATGGGGAGGGGAACAGAGCTTCTTGGATATGTGAGGAAGAAAGAGCATCCTGTAGAGATATGGAGATGCTGCACTCACCAAAGCAGCCTCACCAACTTTCTTGTCTACTTTAGCCTCTCCCAGCAGGAGTCTGTGTCTGTGTGTCTGTGTTAAATGTGTCCAGCTATCTTCCAGAAAACCACAGTACAATGCTCCTGAGAGTTTAGGCTGTCCCACCCTTGGCTTCAGCACTGCAGTGTCAAGGTTACAGGGCGGGTAGGGGAAATATGTGTTAATATCAGTCCTGTGGCCTTCTGGGTACTTTTAAAATGCGCCTATGGCTTTGACGCAGTGCTGAAGCTATGGGGAGAGCCTTACCCATGGGGATAGTGACTCTGCCACCTGCACTCTCTCTCTCTCTCTCTCTCTCTCTCTCTCTCTCTCTCTGTGTGTGTGTGTGTGTGTGTGTGTTGGGGGGACAGCTGCTTAGTTGCTGCTTCTGTGGGAGGAGAATCTTTATCTTGCAGGAAAGTGCTGCTTTCCCTCCTTCTCTCCCCTGCTTCCTCCCCCAAGTCTTGCTCTGGGTGGCAGAAGAAGGGCGGAGGGGGGAGACAGAAGGAGCAAAGAATGGCTCCTTTGATGTCAGTTGTCCAGCCTGAGGGAGCTGACAGCACGAGAGTGGTAAGTGCTCTGCCTGATGTAACTGGGCCCTCTCCTCCAGGTTTCCTATGTGGATCCAACTCCAATTTACATAACTGAAAAGACAGTTGGAAATAGCACTTTTCTGCTGCTGTGGGGAACAGTCCTCAATCTTTGCTGCCTCCAAAATTTATTCATCCAGTGGACTACATTGCAGGGCTGCCCTGAAGCGCAATTTCCTGGGCCACCCCCACCTCTCAGCAGGTGTGGATCCCAAGGAAAGAATTCATTTGTCTTTGAATGGGCAGAGGGGTTGCTGATGGTGAGATGTAAATGGGAACAACTACCCTTGTGTTATTTTGCACAAAAGATCTAATTTAAAAAGACTATTTAAAGAACTTCATCTAAGTACCTGCCTTTTTGTTTACAAAGGCAGAGAAATTACATACTCACAGCTGTGCCAAAATTTTGACTGCCTCTCTTGTCTCTAAAGGCTGGGGCCATTTCTGCCCTGCCCTGCCCTACCCTGCTCTGCCCTACCCCCACTACCCCGTCCGTGCACCTCAAAGGCCTCAAAGAAATATTGCTTCTAGGCAACAACAATGGAATTGTTCACACAGGCATTAGCCTTGGGGGGAAAAGGGCTGTGGTTGAAGGAGAGGCACTGGAATATATAACAATGGTGTCTTATAGCCATGGAAAATACTTAAATTGGCTTCCTTCCCAGTGTGGAAATTTACTATGGAAACCAGTATCCCTAAATGTTACAGAGGACATGATCTACAGTAAATGATACTAACACTTATAGCCAGGGAACACATTACTACAAAGAAATAGTCTGGGTTGTTTATATCCTGCCATTCCTTATAAGACATCTGTTTATCCCACACCTAATGAAAAAATACAGATAGATATGTGTTCTCTTCTTGCTTTGCCCATTTGGGATCAAGGAACAAGACAAATATTAAATAGGTAAAGAAAAGCGAGTTTCATAATTCAATATTCTAAAATACTTGCCTAAATATAAATGTAGCCTTTTTTGGCCTGGTATTCTCATTGCACTTTTACTGATGAAAGTAGCTTGGAGAGAAAACCTATTTAATACTGTTTTAATGCTTAAAAAAACTTTTTTCAAAATGTTCTATATGAAAAAGAATGTGACATGATTCTATCTTAATGTATCACAGATCTTATCAAATTACAAGGCTTGCTTTCATGTACCACTTGATATTGGTTACTCTCTAAATCAGAATTTGTAGAAAGCCACCAATAGAAAAATATTACATTCAAGGAACTCCACCTCTAATTTCTTCAAAAATCTCTAGTGGTCACCTCACATAAGATGTCCTCAGAGTGAGGAGAAGGGAAATGAGGACATGTGCATTATTTATTGTATTTATTCATTCAACAAACTTCTGTTGCAATCAAAGAAACTCTCAGCAACTTGTTATAGGTGTAGTTGTAGATCATGCCTCACTGGCATCACACACTATTACACAACTTTTAAGATGTCACTTGTGCAGGATGATGATGCACATGTCATTTTGAAGTTGTTGCAGCTTGTTATGGAAACCACTGAATAGAAGGCAGACTTTGCCAGCAAAACATCTGTATTTCTTTCTGAGTTCACTTTCTTTTTTGCTCATTTTGGCAATATTTAATTGATTCCACTCAAATCTTTGAACTATTACTAAATAAATGATAACAAATTAAATGGCATCCTTTTTTGTTTTACCATGTAAGCATAACTACTATTTGCAGCTTTAAATGCTAAGCAAGTATCTAACTCTAATATGTTTTATTTAAAATATCAGAAACTGTTTTAAGTTATGGACTCTATAGAATCTATTCCAGGAAAGGATCCTTCAAATGATCATCAGTGTAGCAGTATAACCTGAAGCCATGGTATCTGCATACGTGACAAAATGATGATTTCCCCAGTGTGTATGGGGAAATCTGCAACTGGAACAAAACTGGTTAGGTATGCGGACAGAAATAAAATTCAGAATTATATTTGTAAGCTAGGGAAAGTGCTGAAAGCAACATAATGAATTTGAATAAAGACAATTTAATTAGGAAAAGCAGTTAAATGCATATGGGTGAATCCTGGCTTGGTAATGGTAATTGCTTTAAAAAAAAACATTTTATTGCTGTAAAAAAAGAAAAAAGACAATGCAAACAAAACCCAGAAGGGAAAAGAAAAAAGGCAATAAAAAGTAGAAGAGAAGGAAAAAGGAAAAAAGAGGAAAAGAAAAAAAATATTTTTAAAAAATGACTTCAAAATCTTCATCACAAGTAGTTCTAACAAATTTAATAATTTTTTACCCCCTACAAAGTTCCCATAACTCTTCCTTATCTATAAACAAGTCCATAAATCATTAAAATATTAGTCCTGGTGTCAAAAAAAGTCCATAAAGCATTCATGGTATTATATAGAAACATGTACTTTTAACTTTGTTCAAACCAACCAACCCTGTATTCCTTACTCTTGCTTTTAACAATCTTGATTTTTAACTCATTCATATGTTGACATAGGATTTGATTTCTCTTCAGGTTTTTTTTTTCTGATCTCAAAAGTTGCTTTGAGGCTGTCACACCTGCCCCAGTCTGATCCCTTAGGGAAGTAAACACTTGATTCCATGTGGTTGAAGTGAAAAGGCACTTTACTAAAAGATGCTGATTGCAATAAAGTCAAGCAGAATCTAAAATTCCTGCACACTAATACAGAACTAAACCTGGGCATTTGCCTTCTACTGCCCAGGGCTCAGGGCAGCCTGTGCCGCTGCCCAGGGGTCCTTCGCGTGACCTGAGAGGGATGGCGAGGCTCCTCTGGTGGATGAGGTTTTGGCACTTGCTCTGGTCTTGCCTTCCTCCACTGAGGACCTCTGGATTCCCCCTCCCAGCCTTGCCTGGCCCCCCACAGGAGGCAGAAACATGGCTGCAGAAAAGAAAAATGTAGTTTGCAGAGCAAAGATTAGTTTACAGATTAAGATCTTTCTACTACATTTTTGGGGGTAAGATTACACATTAACAACACAGAGAAGGGCTATGAAGACGTTCAGGAGTAAAACTATTAACTCTAGATGGAAGGAATATGCCTACAGCAACCAAAATGTGGCTAGTAGAAATAACTCCTGCCATGTCACCACCATTGTTGTGGCCAAAGTGCCAGAAATCTAATAGATTGATAGTAAGACTAATGTTGGGAAACTATAGAAAACAAAATTTTTATATCAGATCAACAAAATATGAAACATTATGCTCTGGTGATGAAACAAATATGAAGGCATGTCCCAGAAATCATGCAAGCTACAAAAATATCATTATTGGAAGAAAGTATAAGGAAATTCATATTTTCTGCCCAGAGAAGGTAAAAATGTCTGTTATTGTGAAAAAGAACTGAACTCACTGAGCCCCAGAAACATTATGAAGGATCTAGAGCAGGGATGTCAAACTCATGTCGTCACAGCAGCGTCACGTGACACATTGGGATTCCCCCCCCCTTTGCTAAACTGGGTGTGGGCATGGCCAGCTCTTGACACATCTGGCCCTTGGGCCGGGAGTTTGACAGCCCTGATCTAGAGATTTTCTTTTGTATTTTAAAGGATCTAGAAACTTCCTTTTATTTCTGTCTTTTAATCATAAGACAGAATAGCTATTTTTCACAAACATTGCAAGCAATGCAGCCCAAAGTCCAGACTCCATCATATTTAATCCTGTGGTGAACAGCTAAGCACAGGATCTTCCTAATCCATTCTAATGCAAATATTATGCTTGAGTAGCTTTCCATTGTACATAGGAAGTTAGCACCCACCAGGGGTGGGTTCTACTTACCTTTACTACAGGTTTGCAACGGAAGCGCACATGTGCATGCTCAGAAGCTTCTGCGCATGCGCAGATCATCCATTATGACGTCTGGGTGGGCGGGCGGAGCGTCCCGCCACTTTTACTACCGGCTTGCAAGAACTGGACAGAACCAGGAGCAACCCACCACTGCCACCCACCCTTCTCCTAGAACCATGATGGCAAACCTATGGCACGTGTGGTGCAAGTGGCATGTAGAGCCATCTCTCTGGCCACGCCAGCCGTCGCCCGTTGTTCTTCCGGGTTCCGGCGCACACGTGCATGCCAGCCAGCTGGTCTTTGCGCGCACGGGAGCAGAAGAAACCAGAAGTTCAGCTTCCTGGCGTGCACATGCGCGCTGGGGGAACTGCTCTTCCAGTTTCTAGCGCTCCCATGCATGCGCACCAGGGAGCTGCTCTTCCAGTTTCCAGTGCTCCCCCACGCATGTGTGCACGTTCCCGTTTCGGCATTTGGTGCCAAAAAGGTTCGCCAAACTCTCCTAGAAGAATGAAATATTCTAGGAAATATTAAAAAGGCAGAATATTATACCTCCCTGGATGAGAAAAGGAGAAACAAGTTCTTGGAAAGCAGCCCCCACCTTTGTTAATAATCCCAAAAAGACTGGTGCCAACCTATCTACAAGACAAAAGGCTGGGCCAGCTTATCTACGAAACAAAAGACCTTCACCATCAGGACAAAATAGGATTAACCCTCTACCCATCTCACCACATGACACCTGGGAAGATTGCATCACCTAACAAGGTTCAACCAAGCCTGGGACTCAACATAGCCTACAAAGTTACCCTTGCATGGCCCCATGGGAGTCTGACAACCAATCAGGATACCTGCCCTTACACAGGAACAGGAAGTTCTAAGGCAGGGCCCAAGAGAGGGTATAAATATATGTATCTCTCTCTTCCATGTGCTCGATTGCTCAGGATGTCAAACCATGTGATCTTGTCCACCATTAAACCATCTTTCCAAACAGCTTCCATGTTTCCAGTGTCTTTTTCCCCACTTGGAACTGAACCCAGATGGACATTTCTTCCAACACCTTCAAATTCAGGTAACAATTTAGGAAAAAAAGGGGGAATTGGATTAATCTAATTCTTTGACTAATGAACAGGGACTGGAACACTGAAGCTAAAAAGATGCTAAGGCCCTAGAAAGAGTGCAGAGAAGAGCAACAGAGATGATTTAGGGAACTGAATGCTAAACCAAGGAATGATTAAGGGAACTAGATTAAGGGAACTAGTTACATCTAGTCTATAGAAGAGAAAGGTGACAGGAGAGCTATTTTCCAGTACTTGAGCTGTCCCAGATAAGAAAAGCTCAACTTATTCTCTATAGCACTTGAGGGCAGGCCAAGAAGCAAATGGGTGGAAGCTCATTAAAGAGAGACCCAATCTGGAACTAAGGAGAAATGTCCTGACAGTGAGAACAATTCATCAATGGAACAGCTTGTCTTTCAAAGTTGTGGGTGCTCCATCACTGGAGGTTTTCAAGAATAATGGAACAATTTGTCCAGAATGGTATAAGGTCTCCTGCCTTGAGCAGGGGGCTGGACTAGAAGACCTCCAAAGTCCTTTCCACTCCTATGATTCTACTTAAATCTTCTACTAATAAGAAAGATATATTCAACACACTGGACCTTTTTTCTGAATAGACATCCATAGATATGTGCTACACAAGACATTTCACACTACTCTTGCATTTGTAAGCAATGCCAATCATTGGGTATTCGATGGAATAAGGTATATAGTCTACAGAAGTTAACATGAGCCATAACCCACCTCCTCCAAAACTCCAGTGTTGTGGACCACAGCAGGCTCAATCCATGATCTTCCATTCTACATATTTTACCCAATAACTTACAAGAATGCCCTCTAAAAGTTATTAAGTAATCTATTCTAAAAGGGTGCGATAACTGCTGTAATTTTCCACTAAAGAATTATTGCCAGACAAAGTAAGGCAAAATTGCTCAAGATATTCTGTGAATTGCACAACTCAACAACTTAAATCCACCTTAAATTCTGAATAAAGTTTGATGCCTGTACATCCCTACTGGTCAGGTTTAAACTGGTTAAGGGTATTGAAAAAAATGGTACACATATTTTCATCCTTAAAGTAGCCTAGCTATATAATATTCATTTGTCTAGAAATACGCATGAGTCTTAATCTCTTTTTAAAAAATGGCATGATAGCTTGAACCCTTTGGCTACATCTCATGCTTCTTACTGAATTGCTGAAAAGTTACTGACTTGTGAAATCCAAATAGACCAATCAGAAATTAATGCAAGCAGGTCCCTAGTTACTGATTTCAAAATGACAGGTTCAAAATTGTAGTTATGTAGTTGATGAAGTTCTCAAAAGGAAAAAAGTGAGATGTTTAAAGAATAAAAGGCAATGTATCAGTTTTTACATGGACATGTTTCTTCTTTCTTACCGTGTCCTGTTTTGTATTGTTTTTTTTTTTAATTAGAACTGTGAAGCTTTTTGGATTTGAAAGGGAAAAAAAGTGGCTGCAACTTTCTTCGAGTAAGTGAATCTTTTCTCAAAGGCAATGCAAAGATGCCTTTGATTTAAAGATTAGCAGTCTGATGCTATCTCTGCACCCCCTTTTTATCTTTAAATCCAATGTGCTACATTGCCCTTTCAGTATGACATGAAATATACATGTGTAAATGTAGCAAGTATCTTCAGGAAAGCTGTAATGTAATGCCTGCATTTTCTTCTACTTTGTTCTTGAAACAATGGGTATGCATTGCATATTTATCAATGTTTTACAAAAAAAAAAGACTGTGAGAGTATCTCGAGACCCTCCCTGTTGATGAGTGTGGATTCTGTGTGAAGGGCAAAGGAGTTTCCTATTTCCCTAATCAAAAAGACATACCTTTGATAATACAGTATGCAGGCTATCCTGCCAATATTGCTGAATTTTATCCTCAGCAGATCTGTTATGGAATGGACAGAAACACTGGACTCAAGCTCCTAGTGCAGAGGGAAATTCTCTTTCATGACTGGTGAACTTTTGCCCCGGATCACCTAGTTGTGTTTTTCTTATAGCGTATGAACGTTGTTCTCCAGCTCTAGCCTGGCAAGAAGTCAATGAAATATGAGCTATTCAGGAAGGAAGGTACTTGCGCAACTGGCCTGTCCAGCCCATCCTATATCTTTTATGTTGACAAACTGTTCAGGAACAGAATGTGTGGGTGGGGAGCCTTTTTCATGCCTATGGGCTAGCTGCTAGACAGTGTAGTAGCTTGCAAGCATAAGAGAAGTATATATGTACCCTAAAGAATTAAACTCACACAGCTGTCTGCAGTTGTTGCTTGGACTGGATTGTGATGGATTCCTTAGGAAGATTCCCCCCACCCCCCAAAAAATAACAATATATCTTAGATTTAAAACTTGTCATTTAGTGATTGTTGGACTTTAAATTCAGTTTCCAGCATCCAGAAAAAGGTAACTTGACCAAGGAAGCTCTGGAATAATTTGTGCATGAAAAAAAAAATCCAGGATCTTGATTTTTATCATAAATTGAATATCCTTCTTTAGATAGCTGTTATAGTGCCAACATGAGCAAATACTACCCTGATTAAAAGATATATTTTTCAAAAAAGGAATTAATCACAGCCTCTTAATCAGAGAGCCTTCTCTGTGGAGGCCATTTGGAACAAGCTCCCCCCGGAGATACGGAGGATCCCGGATTTACGCACTTTCCGCAGTGCCCTCAAGACCTTTTTATTCCAACAGGCTGGCCTGGCCTAACTTCCTTTTAATTGTTAATTTTAATTGGTTTTTTTTAAAAAAACCAGGGGTGTTTTAATTTGTATGGGCCAAATTTATTAAATGTGTTTTAAATTGTTTTTTAAATTTTATATTATATGTGTTTTATCTTTGGCTGTTCACTGCCCTGAGTCCTTTGGGAGTAGGGCGGTATATAAATCCAAAATAAACTTAACTAAACTAAAACTCTTCTTTCATTCAATTGTGTCCAAGTCACAGAGACTGCAGACAAATTCAGAAGCGGTTTGCCACCTTCCTAGAAAGGCACAGAGAAAGTGACTGGCCCAAGATCACTCACCTGCCTTTGTACACAAGGCTGACTAGAACTGATGGCCTCCTGGTTTCTAGCCTGCTGCCTACCCCAAATTGGCTCTTTGCTATAAGATTTCTATAAACGTTTATATCCTGGCTAGAAATAGTAATAGCGTCATAGTTTTTGGCACCCTGGGTAACAATATCATTAGGGAGTTCCATGAAACTCTGATTTTTACAACTTCTCAGCAATGGACCAGTCTTGACACATCTAACTTTATGGGAAGATTTATGAATCCATCATGTTCATGAATGGTGCAGCCATGCAAGTACAGATTTTTGTAATTCATTCATCATAAGAAATGAAAATGAAGATCAAAAACTCACTCCTGTTCTTCATGAGATACCTTTATCCAATCTCCATAGTGTACTGAATATGTTTATCTGATATCATAAGAGAACACAAACTGAAAACTTAATGAGTTTTATTTATTTCATTTATTGAAATGAAACCCTGCTAATCTTTTTGGATGAAAAGTCCTCAACAAGATCATTCCATTTTTTTCCAATTCGATATTGAGTTGAGATCATAACTAATTCTAAGCATATAAGACTTTTCATAATTTTCAGTTTTGAAAATAACCTCTTACCTGGAATAATTATTTATAATACAGTGAGAAAATGCATTCTGAATTTTATACTTAAACTAAACATATGGCAAAGCTGTTCATCTTGAAGCTAACTTGTATAATCTCAAAAAACTCTTGATTTCTCATGGTAAAATCAGTGTCTTTCCCAAAGTGAGAAAATATAATTTGTTATCCCTTTCAGTGTTTTCATCACTGATTTTTGTATCCAACTAAAAGGATGAGACCAAAAATTGTTCATCCTAGATTTCCTTTTTATCTACTATAATTTTATCAAAATTGTGGAGGTCCTGGAGTGGGGCACAAAATTGTCCATTTGCTCACCTGTAAAGCCACCAAAACCAGATGGAACTTGGCTAACCAGATGGTAGGAATTATAACCATTCCTTGGAAGGTGTTTCTGCTCCAGCTACCCTAAAGAATGTGTGTGTAAGACATTCATTAATGACATCTCCATGGTTCCCATTACTTTGGTTAATTATTGACCAATTTCTAATCTCCCTTTTTTTAGTAAGAGCATGCAATAATGTTGCAACTCCTAGCTTTCTTTGATGAAACTGATTAGCTGGATCATTTCCCATCTGGATCAAGTATGACACCATAGTTCAAGCGGTTTTAATTGCTTTGGTGGATCACTCATGATCAAGAACTGAACAGAAGTCATGTCTCCATTAATTCTCCTATATATAACATATATTGGTGAATTTCTGTATATTAAATTTCTGTATATTAAACAAACTATCCTTCTGAGACATTTCAATTTTGAGAAGTTCAATTTTGTAGTGATTCTAATCTAATATAGTATCAACAGTAGAGACCTTCAAGTATCTGGCTTCTATAATCTCCCAGGATTTGAAATGGACACCTAACATTAGAACCATCATTAAAACGGCTTGAAAAATGGCCTGAAAACGGTCCAAATAACAGATGGGGTGGGGCCAGTGTTCCAATTTGCCGGTTCTCTGAACTGTGCAGAATCAGAACAACCATTTTGGGTGAACTAATCAGAACCGGCAGCAGCCCACCTCTGAATGCAGTTCTACAGAGGAATTATTGAGTCTGTCATTTGTACTTCTATAACTATCTGGTTTGGTACAGCAACCAAACAAGATGTGTACAATCGACTTCTATTGATTGCAACCAGCCTGCCTTCCACTGAGGATCTTTATACTGCGTGAACCAGAAAGAGGGCTAAGAAAATCCTGGACATAAACTATTTCAATTCCTCCCCTTGGGATACTGCTTTAGGGCATTGCATGCCAAAACAACTGGACACAAAGACAGTTGTTTTCCCTTGTGCCATCACTCTGCTGAACATCTAATTCCCACAGTACTGTCTTAAGTCTAAGGACATTTAGCCATGTAGTGGAGCTGCATTACTATCACCATTCTCTTCTTTCTTATTATCTTCTCCTACTGGTATCTTATGATTATCACTTTGTTGTTTGTATGTACACTAAGAGCTTATGCACTGGAGACAAATTCCTTGTCTGTCCAATCACATTTGGCCATGCTCTGCTCTGCTCTGCTCTACTCCTACACACTTATTCCCTCTGTTTTTAATATCTATATGAAGAAGTGATGTGAAGGCCATGTGGAGTTTGGTATGGAAGACATCTATCTGGTTAAGGTCAGCTGAAGACTGGTCTCCTTTATTTCTTAAATAAATCTCTCTTTCATGATTGATACCTGAGAAAGGGTATCTGAGTAGTCCTCTCTGTGAGCACGTGCACCATTGCCAGATGCTTTTCTGGTTTCTGGCACATGCATGTGCACTGGCCAGCTGGTCTTCGCTCATGCCGGAGTGCAGGAAACCCAAAGACTAGCTGGCCGGCACGTGCATGCATCAATTCCATAACACTGTTCTTCCTCAACTGTCAATTCCCCCTTCCCAATTTCCCATCATAAAGTTATACAGCTTTATTGCCCATTTGTTCTCCCTCCCTTCCCCAATTGATGGCAGAAGACAGACGGACAGATTAACAGAGTTGGAAGGGACCTTGTAGGTCATCTAGTCCAACCCCCCACCCAAGCAGTAGACCCTACCTACAGAGTCTCTGAAAACAGACAAAGAATTATAATATCATATGAATTCTGATTCCCCTGGTAATTCTGTAATGTAGTTGAGGTTGCCACATTTATGGTTGAAGGCCTAATAAGAATCAGAACTATGTTTTGGCTTTAATAGTCTCTTTAAATTTACTTTAAAATATTTTATGAAGTTAAATTGAAATTGAAAAGACAATGTCACAATAAAAATTTTATATTAAAAAAAATTAGAACAGTAGCAAATATTAGAACAGTAGGCTAAAATGCCTAGGAATTTATATTCTTTTTTTGTAATATGAAAATTGCTGCCTGGCTTCACTAAAACAACAAATCCTCTGGGATGTTTGTTTAAGAAGAAAATATCTAGGACTATGAGACTGAAGAATGTGCTAAACAAAGAGATAACTGATTTGCAAACTCAAAGCATTCGTACAGGATGTTCTAATGAAAGGTCTGTGATCAATTGTCAAGGAAACAACTATGGATAAGAGTGGATGAAAAATCAGCTCTATACAAAAGGTCACTCATAACAGACAACAGTTGCTGAAGAAACAGATGGGAAGAAAAAGACATGGACTGAAAATCGTGAATGGTCAGAATTTACTTTGGGGGAAAAAAAAATCCGACCCCAATAGATTAAATGTGTGTATGGGGTCCCCCCACCCTTTAAAAACAGATACTGTTAAATAAATGCTGCTGAATGTCTAGCATATGATGCTGAACACTTTTATTCTCAGAGATGACCAGTTATAGATTGGTAAATGGGAGGATGAATAAGTAACTGAATCATGGCCCAAACAAATCCATGCTGCCCATTCTAGATAGCTGGACAAATTATGTGAATTTGCATTATGATCACAATTTTCATACAATCACAGAACTGTAGCAGGCTATTTAGGCCATCAAATCCAGTCTCCTACCCACTACAGGACTTTTGTTTAAGTCTCCAGAGACAGATGGCTGACTAGTCTGTTTGAAAACATCAAATGAAAGAAAATTTGCCACCATTCGGGATAATTGTTTTTAAAATCAGAATCCGCCTTTCTGTAATTTATATCTATTACGCCATAACCTGTACCATGGAATAATAAAGAAGTCCTGCCTTTCTTATCCTTAGTGGTATTAAAGAATGCTATCATTATTCAAAAGAAACAGATCCAAAACAAGAGGAGGAAGAGGAGTTGCATTATATGCAGGGAATCACTACACCTCTACAGAAATACACAACACCAAGAATGAAAACCTTGAATTCATTTAGGTACATATTAGAGGGAAAAGGAATGACATTGCTATAAGGGTATACTACAGGTCACCAAACCAAACAGAGGAAATACATGATTTTTTTTACTAATTAGTTAATTAGTTTTACTAATTAAAGTGTACAGGAAACCCATAATTGTAGTAATGGGGACTTTAGCTACCATGACTTCAACTGGGAGACAAACTCTGCAGAAATTGGTAGATCTACAGCTTTCTGACATGTCTAATTGACAACGTTTTCAACCAAAAGTTAGAGGAGGAAACTAAAAGGTGAGAACAAATAATCAATGGAACAGCTTTCCTCCCAAGGTTGTGGGTGCTCTTTTGCTGGAGGTTTTCAAGAAAAATTGCACAGCCATTTGCCCAGGATAGGATAAGATGTCCTGCCTTGGGCAGGGTAATGGATTACATGACTTTCCAGGTCCTTTCCAATCCAATGATTCTATGATTCTATTCCTCCCCCGCCCTTCCCCACCCTCCGCCCGCCTCCTAAATCAGGAAATACCTATCTTAAACCCAGATTTAAATGCATTTTAAATATAATTCAAGATGCTGGGCCTATCAAGCCTTCATGGTAAAAAAAAATGCTCTGATTATCAACCTCTTAGAGACTTAGACCAAAGAACAAGTAGAGTAATAGACCCAGACTACACCCTACTGCCCCCTTGTGATTTAATGTTCTTCCTACTTTCACTTTAACTATTTTTTATCCTGATTTAATGAATATCATGCCTGATCAGCAGAATCTAACGTGTTTCTAGATATTAGGCTAACATAGCCTAATATCTAGAAACTTGGTGTTGGATTGTACATTTGAATCAAAGACTTTAGCCACTGTGTTCAAGAGGCTCGCTCTCATGCTTAGGGACAGCGCATTGAAGCTTCAAAAATTTTTTTCCCAGGGCTTGCTTGATTTACAACAAGGGTTGTCCAGTTCTCTACCTGAAAGTAAATTATTTGGGCAGTGAATATACTGTACCAAGAAAGATATGTATTCCTGGCAGAGTCTGGCATGATGAAAAGGCTCAAGAGAACATAAGACCTTTTAGTGATATCCCTTTCAGGCATTAGTTCTCAACATTACTTATAAATGAACTATTGTTCTAAGTGACTGTCAGTTACTCCACAGCTGCTTCAGGGGGCTCTGTTGCTGGAATTGCCAGATCACTACCATAACTTTACAATATACCTCTTCTATTATATTATACAGGAAATTATTATATAGGAAATTTTATTATAAAAACTGCTCTGTTTCAATCATATGGGAATTGCATCAGATTTCATAAATTCCAAATCCAGAGGCAAAGCAGTATTAATTCAGATAGATTTTTTTGAGCCCTAAAATAAAATCAGCCCAACTCAATTTTGCCTCAGTTTGGAAATGGGTCCCTTGCAAGCTCTGGGGTGAAATGTACCCAATGTACATGTAGGTCAAGAGAATTTTTCAGCTGTTTAGATGAGAGTAAAACAGGTTCAAGTGAGATTTTTAAATTCTGGGGTTTTTTTTATGATGGCCCAGAAACAAGTGCCCTTGTTGACTGCACTGCCATATAATATTTTTATTTACAATTTTTATCGTTAAAATCCACCCCAAAGTAAAGTCCATCTTACAATATATTTTAAATATTTGTTGAAAACACTTCTAATAAGCTTATTCTTTGATATACGATTGCATTGTTTAATTGATATAGTATGAATATTATTAAATATCTCTGCTAATTTATTGATTTGATTTATATCTTGATTTATATCAAGATATTTTAATTATGAATAATTTAGAAGTAATTTTAGATAGACAGAAAGACCGCTAACCAAAAAATATAATTAAACTGTCCTTTACAGATAGTTTTTGTCTTAACTGTTTTAACACCTTTTGTTCAGCAGTCATTCAAAGTTATGATGGCACTGAATAAATATGGTTATGACCATCTTCTGAGTTATGGCCATCCCAGCACCTCCACCATGACATGCTTATGATCTGGGTGTTTGGCAACTGAATCACACATATGTTTAGTTGCAGCACCCCACGATCGCCTGATCGTCATTTGCAACCTTCCCTGCCAGCTTACCAAGCAATGGGGAAGCCTGTAGGGAAGGTATGGGGTAAATCTCCCATATCTGCACAGACTCCCTCCTGTGAAAAGAGGCACACTAGGACTTTTGGAATGAGAATTTATACATGTGGGGTCTAGAATAACATATAGCCATATTCCTCACTTCTTTAGGCTTCTGAAGTTTTGCTCGGCTCTGCTGTGTACAACCAAGCAATACAGAAGAGGATAGTAGAGTCTTAGCGTTTTTCTTGGCGATATAAGAAAAAATGGCAAGAAGCTGCAGGACATATTACCTTAATTCTGAACAGAGCAAGGTCTATGCGTGTGTATGTGTGTGTGTGAGATTGTGTGTGCACATAAGATATGGTTCTTGTCTTCCTATTATGTGACTTAGGGAGGCCTTTATTTAGCTAAGGATGGCCACAATTCTCATTATCATAGTTATTTGAAGACACACGTGGGTATCCTGGTGCCCTCATTAGCCCTACTCCAAATTGTTGGGAAGGCCTATACTTCAAAATCTAGTTGATTGCCCAACTCTGCTGGGCCTTTGGCAGTTTGGGGCCTGCTTCTTATTTCTATAGACTCCCCCCAAGCCAAAAACCCTTCCAGTTTTCAGGATGCTCTCCTGGCCATCTGACAGCAGCATCAGGAGCTGCAGAAAGCTCACACAAGCTGCAGCTCAAGAAAGATCTTCCACACAGGCGCTGTCCGCACCTGCACAAGTCAGGGCCTGAAGTCAATGAGGCAGTAGCAGGGCAGGAAGTAGCAGGAGGAACATTAGCCAGTCTTGTTTACTGGGCTGTGGGTGCCACACCAAGACGTCAAGTTTAATCCTGCTGACATTTTTTTCTTGACTATATAATTTTGGGTCTTTTTGCTTTTCTGAGTTGTCTTACTTTCTTTTTGATTTACATATTAACTGCTTAATACTTTTTGTAAACTATTTTAAAATATAATTGGAGGATGATGATAATACTTGAGCTAAATAAATAAGCTCATTTCCAGCTGAACTTCTCTCTTACTGGTGCAGAAGGGCAAAGCTCAAGAATTGTGCCTGGAAGCCTAGCAATGGCCAGTGAAATTTGCACAAAATATACATGAGGATTCATTAACATGAAAAAGAAGGCTGAACATTGATTAACTAGATGTGATATGGAAACCGATTGTGGATACCTTAAGAATGACTTATATCATAGGGCACAAGACTTAAGATTGCTGGGAGGAAATGCAAACCTTCCTGACGTGTAGCTGCCACCTCAGAAGACAGGCAAAGATCAAGCTCACAAGGGAAGCATTATGTCTAAAAACTTGGGTTCTATGATTGAAAACTACCCAACAAATTGCATAGGAGACATAGGAGAGAAACAAGCATTCTTAAAAATTGCTACTACGTACTATGATATCCAAATATTAGCAGATGTGACATTTAATGGTAGCTTAATAGCTGATGCATTAACAAGTTCAAAATCAGTGGTGGAATTAAAATTTTTCTATTACCGGTTCTGTGGGTGTGACTTGGTGGGGCGGCACGTTGCTGTGAGTGACATCGAGTTGCCCATGCCCACTCAGTCACATGACCCACCAAGCCATGCCCACCAAGCCACGCCCACAGAACTGGCAGAATAGGCAGCTCCTGCAGTCTGTCCCTTTATGGTCCCCCCCGCCCCCCGCGTCAAAGTACTTTAAAGGGACATAGCAGTCTGGCTGCCTTCCAAGCAGCTCCACTATGATGCCATCCCTCTGGCACAGAAGGCCACTCTCCTGGCCGGGTCTGGAAATTGGGTGCCGCCGCGCACTGGCAGGCAATAGGGTGCGTGGGCGCAAGCAATGAGAAGAACAGGGCGGCAGCGATGGGGCTTCAGGCCTCTTTTTCAGCCTGTAGTTTTCAGTAGTTTTTAGTGTAAGAAGTCTGCAACTGCCACATCTTTTCTGGCACAAAAAGCCTCTTTGCCAGCCGGAACCAAGCCGGCAGCGGGGCTGGAGACTTCTCATGCCGAAAAAGAAACACAAGAAGACCCAGCAAGGAGAATGGCCTGCTGCACCGGAGGGATGGCATTGCAACAGAGCTGCTTGGAAGGCAGCCAAAAACTACCAGCAGCTGGAGGCTTGCCAGCTAAGCCTCGCCAGGGACCCCCACCAAGGTGCAGATGAAGATGAGTGAGGTGGAGGGTGAGCGGGTGGCATGCAGGCATAGGCCCCAGGGAAGGCCAGAGTTGGGGAATGGCGCGTTCATTCCCCGACCCAGCCAAGGCGAATGGCAAGTAAGTGGAGGCTCCCTGGCAAGGCCAGAGCAAACGGCGAGTAGGTGGAGGCTCCAACTGGGGCCTCGGGGAATGGTGCCTCCCTGGGCCCCGACCCGAGGCAAAGTGCGAGTGGGTGGCATGCTTACCTTTGGTGAGCAGAGCGGGCAAGATGTGGAGGTGAGGCGATTAGCTGGGCCGTGTGGCGAATGCAACATATATAGGATGGGGTGGGGTGGGGGTGAGTGGGGTGGGCAGGGCGGGGTGAGGCAAGCAGGTGGGAGGGGGCGAGCAGTGCCCGGGTGGGCAAGGGTGGGGCCAGCCAGAGGTGGTATTTGCCAGTTCGGCGAACCAGTTAAATTTTCCGCTACCGGTTCGCCCGAATCGGTCCAAACCAGCTGAATACCACCCTGGTTCAAATGTACTACTATTAAAGAGAACAAATTCTGGGCAGAGCAGGTAGAAACAAAAAGGGGATGGCATACTGTATTGTTATTATTAGTTTATTTGGGGTCATCTATAGAACATTATCTGTATCAAAAATTACAGTGAATTGTGTGTTTGCTCTGTTTTTGTCTAAGATCAATCTTCCCCAGTGATCTGAGTTCCCTATGCAGCTTCAAATGATCACCTGGGGCTTTACCTATATTATTTGCTGCACAACTGGGATAAAGAGGCTATTACACATGATTGAAACCAGAAATATTTCCAATAATGCAAAGCCTGCCACCTTTTGATAGAATTGAGACACAACAATATTTTGTGAGTCCACAGGGTGCAATCACTTAAATATATTACAATATCCTTCTATTTTTACAATATATATATATATATATTTACAAACATATTTTATTGCTTTCTACTTTATAACCAAAATCCCCAGAACATAATTAAAGCATAAATTTAAAAAATCCCCAAAAACAAAAACAAAAGAAACAAAAATTTCAGAAGTTAATGCATATCAGACCAATTCAATATACAATTATATCAAATCTTAACCAATTAAACTTGACCATACAGAATCATATTAATCAGATTTCCATGGTGTCCATAGAAAGTCTATTCATACAGTACATAAAAAGTCTAGCCAATCAGAACAATCTTACCTCCTGCCTGTGTCTTTTAGAAAGACAATTCTTGAATTCTTGTAGTGAAATTCAACATCCCTTTCCCATCTTTGACTCTTTTACGAGCACTCTCTTTACCATCAAGATAAAAAATATGTCAATCTTGGCATGTGATTAAAGTCCTACCACTTTGTATGTTGAGATTGCATGCACATATGAAGAGGTAGGACTTTGTACTTTCAAGAATCTTGTATTCGTTTGTTTTACTTTTTGCCACTCTATGTCAATGTAATTGAGGCTCAAAACATGAGTTCCTTCTGATATATTGCAGTTTTAGCATACTCATTTGACATTCTTTAAAACTCAACCCACTGATATGTTAAAACAGTTCCAACTCATTATTCCACATTAGCTGTACATTATTCATAGCTTTTTTCATAAAAATTTTCAGCTATGAAAATAACTGAGTTAAAAAGTTAACTCTAAATTTAAGAACTTCAAAAATTATTTTTGGTGTTAATACTTTAGAAACTTCATAGACAATTAGTGCATCTGTCTAATATTGTACTATGTTTTAATTACCTGTACAGCCATATTTAGACACATAGCCTGTTTGTGCAAAAAATAAATAAATAAATCACCTTTTAAAATACTAAATAAAAAAATATAGTCTATCTTGGTTGTTTTGCCCATAAATTTCAGAAAAATAGTTTGCTAGAATTGGATTATACTGTTTTGTCAATTTTTCATAAGAGTTTGGATTCAAATTTTAAATATTCTGTCTCACATTTTCCAAATATGTTTTGTGACTTTTAGTGCAGGAAAAACAACTGAATCATGATTATTACCTAAGTTGAATCAGAGACAAGATATTAAAGGTGCATAGAATACAGAACATAGAATAACAAGGTTGGAAGGGACCTTGGAGGTCTTCTAGTCCAATCTCCTGCTTGAGCAGTAGACCTTATACCACTTGGGACAAATGGTGTCCAATCTCTTTTTGAAAACCTCTAGTGATGGAGCAATTTCTGGAGGCAAGCCATTCCGCTGCTTAATTGTTCTCGCTATCAGGAAATTTTACCTTAAGAAGGCAACTGAAGTTGGACAAGCGCTAGCTCCATGAAGTCCCTCTGAATTCTTCTAGCCAGGAGGCTCTGCGGGGCCAAAAGTCACCCTGTAAGGGTGAAGAAGACAGAGGGGATGTTTCGTGAGGAGAGCGCAGTCTCCTCGTTTGACCGGAAGAAAGCCCCTTTAACCAGCAGAAGAGTAGACAGCCATTATGGCTGAACCAAAGCCATGACAGCTGAAATGGAAGAGAAGAAAGGCAAGAACCTGTAACAGTGTGCTCGGTCTGGGTAAGAACTTTCTAACTTTTCCTGTGGAATTTCCCCTAAAAAAACACTCCCTTTGGAAAGTGGGACTCAATTGAGGTGAATTAGACTAAGACTTGGAGCTACTGTCAGATTTGAAAAAGAAAGAAAAGAAATTGTAGACAGAAGCAACCTTAAAGATAAAGGATAGACTGGCTTGGCTAGTTTTAGCAATTTAAATAGTTTCAAAATATTGGATTATACTTTTATTTCCACCTTGATTTGAAGGACTTTGGAAAATTATTAGAAAATATTTTTGGAGCTATTTTATTCCCAGCAAAAGCAGAGAAAAAAAAGTAACAGTGACACCTACTGGCCAGGGAAGACATCATAGAGTTAAAAAAAGTGGAAGGAGGAGTGAAAGTTGTTTAGTCTACAGATTAGCTGGAATACACTAAAGAACACCTGCAAATTGATTATACTTAGTATTTGGAGACAGACTGTGAAAACATTCAACTCTTAGAACCTTGAGGATTACAAATATGCTGGGCAGTGTGAAAGTGGGAAACAGCTTTGCATTTGTTTTGAAACTAAGTGAAGGTTGCTAAATTAATGGGGTGAATTTGTGAACTGCTCTAATATTGGCTTTCTTGGTGTGATGAATAATTGGGACATTGGGATCTTGATAGATTACTGAATAACTTTTTAATTCATTAAAATATGGCAAAATGCTATAACAGGAGGAAATAAGTATTTTATTAAAATAAATATTATTGATGCTCCAAGGTACACAGGAAATGATGACAAAAAATCATAGAGAGATCATAAAGGAATTAATACATGACATAGTTGTGAGACCAGAAAATTATGAGCAAATGATACTGAATAATGAATATGAAATCCAGGAAGTAGAGGAGAAAACAGAAAGAACAGATGATAGGACAGGGGAGGAAAAGCAACAAATGATATAAAAAGAAAAAGAAGAGATAGTAAAAGCTGGTGAAATAGAAAAGGTAAATTACACTTTAAGAGATAAAAAAACAGAAGAGGATACATGGAAAGACACCCCTGAAGTGATGAAAGGATCATTGAAAGGCCTACTGAAGGCTCAACAGAGTGAAGAAGCTATAGAGATAGATGAAATACTTAGATGAAACATGAATGATATAAGATATAAGACCCCAAGGGAGGAGTATGGGAGATGTGCCAAGAAGTCAATAAGAGATGAAATATGAAAATGAGCAAGAGATGAGGGATAGATGTAGAATACTGTTTAATATAGGAGCTGTTCCATTAAAAATTAGTATAGAGGTAGAAACTAGAAATGGGGGAAATATTACTTTTTAACTTGGGAACTATTTTATTAATAGTTAGAAAATAGAAGCAGAAGTTAGAAATTTAGAATCAAGGAGGATATGTAAACAAAGATGAAATAATTGTAGTTAAACAATGAATATTGAATAATTATTTACATGATGTTTATAATTGATTATTATTTATTATAGACTAAACTGAAGAGTGTTTAATTAAACAATGGAAAATGCTTAACAAGGATAAGCGAAGGCCATGGCGAATAGATTTTGAGAATAATAGTCATAATTATTGTGTGCATAAGATTTATTATGTGTATTTAAAAGAGATTGTATCCAGACAATATACTGCTATTGTGAATATGGAAATTGTATATATAACAAAGAAAATTGCATAATTAAAAATAATTTTAAAAAATGGAAATTTCACCTTAGTTCTTGGTTGGATCTTTCTTTAATGATCTCTCACTCATTACTTCTTGTCCTGCCCTCAGGTGCTCCCTCTTCTCTGTGATAGACTCTAAAATAGTGGAAGATGGCTATCATGTCAACCCTAGACCTTCTTTTTGTTAGACTAGACATACCTATTTCCCTCAGTCTTTCAACATACATTTTAGCCTCCTGGTCTTATCATCTTTGTTGCTCTTCTTTACACTCTTTCTAGGGTCTCAACATCTTTTTTGTATTGCAACATAATAGCTTTCTAGTTCTATGTAATAAATGATAATTGGGAAAATTAAAATATCTATTTTCATATAAAAGTTGTAGCAGAATATAGTTCTAATAAAGAGATACAAGATCAAAATGCAAACATGGTTCCCATTGAAATGACAAGATCTAAAATAAAAAGGTAATTATATGCATTGATATTTGTTTACCTACCTTTGAACTGAAGTGTTGGCCAATTGTTAGGTTAGATCTATAATTAAATAGAAGAATGCAGTTCTACAACATTGCATGATCATAACCCCACCCCCACCCCCATTTTCTTGATTACCATCAATTGAGAGGCATCACTTGCCCCAAGGGCTCTTTGGAAAAATTTGCTTTTAGCAGCCTTCTGAAATCAGGACAGAGAAGGGAACCACTTACCTTGATGCAGGGTAGGCGGGAGATCATTCCTGAGCTGTAACTGAGAAGGCCTGTTCTGAGCTGCTGTTCCTTTAACATGGAGCTGAGGGAGAGAGCACTGGCAGCTACAGCAAGCATGTATCAGGGGACAGATTCTTCTCTGAACAAATGGCCTCAAAGTAGCGTCCTCCTTAGCTAGCAATGCAGAAAGCTTCAAAAATAGATTTCCAAGGATAGAAAAACTCAAATAACAAGGCTTATTGTAGAAAAACTACAGGCTGTAACTAAAGATTCTAGCTATGAATCAAATGTAGGCCTTATATAGAATGAATTCAACATTTAAAAACAATTCCACCTCTTTCTCCTACCTGACCATTCAACTTTGAATTTTAGTCCTGCCTTAGGCATGAAAGCCAGCTGAATGACTTTGGGTCAATCATTCTCTCAGACCAACTCACCTCACAGGGCTATTGTGGAGAAACTAGGAGGAGGAAGGAATTTTATGAATGTGTGCCACCTGGAGTTATTTATAAAAATAATAAAGGCACTACTGACAAATTTGTCAGTGGTGCAGCTGGGTGTCCCATAATTGTAGATTGAATCTATCCCCCAATGGCCAGACTGGTCCAGGCACTTGCCTTCCCCTCCACTTGCTATTAGAATAGTAGAATGAGCTGAAAGGGACCTTGGAAGTCTTCTAGTCCAGCCCCCTGCTCAAGCAGGAGATCCTATACCATTTCAGACAAGTGACTGTCTAGCCCAGGGGTGTCAAACTCAAGGCCTGTGGGTTGGATCCGGCCCATGGTGTGCCTAGATCTGGCCTGCAGAGCTGCCCTAGAAACAGCAAAGGACTGACCCGCAGTGCCTCTGCCAGTGAAAATGGAGCTCGGGAGGGCCACATGCGGCCCTCCTGAACTCCATTTTCGCTGGCAGAGGGTCGCAGGAGGGCTTCACAGCCAAAAACGGAGCTCACAAGAGCCATGGGCAGACCTTCCAAGCTGTTTTCTCTGGCAGAGGGTTGCAGGAACTGTCGCAACCGAAAACGGAGTTTGGGAGCCTATTTTCCCTGGCAGAGCGCTTGAACCATCACAGCCACCATATCTAAATCTTGTTCTTTGAGAGTGCATCATGTTAGTCTAATCCCTAACATGATCAAAACACTATTTAGGCTACTTCAGGAGCCAAGATCCAATCATGATATGTCACTGGTATGTTTTGTACTGCTAAATGGCAATTATCTCTGGAAAATGCCAAGGGGTTGATAACACCCTTTATCAATGATGCAAAGATTATAGGAGTTTCCGATTGGCGTCATGATATCTCAGACGGGGAATTAGCGGGGCTCCTCGGAGCCCTGCGAAAAACCCCGTCTATTAAGCCGCCGCCGGTTTAACAGATGGGGACAGGGGGATAGAGAGGGACCTCTTGGACGGGCGAGAGGTACGGGCAGGTTCCTCAGGGCCGGAGGATTGCCCTCTGTGATGGTAGATGTGGCAGCCATGGCGGCTGGCCCAAGATCGTGACAATCGGAACAAAAAGATGTGCAGGAGGAGAAGCGGAGAGCGGAGCAGGGAGTTTGAAAGCCGGGTGAGTGGAATGCTGCCCAGGCGAGAACTGCCCATAAAAGCTGGATTATAAATAAGTATGCCCCAGCCTTAACAGTGGCTGAGAAATATTGGGGCAAAAAGATTCGAATGAATGGTGGAGAAAAGACCTGTTGATAGATAGCGCTAATTACAGACTTCTTGGAAATGACCTTATTACAGATTTGGTCTTCTTTTTTCTTTTCTTTCTTTCTTTCTTTCTTTCTTTTTTTTTTTTTGTGGCTGAACGAGACTGGATTATGTTTGAGAGAGAGGAAGAAGAAGAGGAAATAAATATGCTTTTAAAAGTAAAGACAAAAGACAAATGGAGATGGAAAAAATGGCTGCCAGCTGAGAGTGAAAGTGTAAATTCCAGACTGCTTGTTACTTGAAAGAGAAACTTTGTTGCTTGTTACTAAAAGTGGATTATTTTGAGAAAAAATTCAAGAGCCTTGACTTTGGACATATAACCTGTGTAATGGAGGACGTATTGAAGATCAGAAAGAAAAAACTAAATGGAATAATGAAAACTGATTTAATAAGCGTGGCAACAAGAGAAAAAGGGAGTGGCAACAAAAGAAGGACATGATGACATTATATATGGATTAACTTTATAGAATTTATAACTTTGAGGACATTGAAATGGAAAATAAATATACTCAGACAGATTGGAGAAAGAAAAAAAATGGAATATATCATGTAACAAGATAACGAAATACCATAGTTTGAATTAAATAGATGTAATGGTGTCTGGGAGTTTGATGTCTGAATAATCTTAGGAGATACTTTCCTTCTTCTCTTTGCTCTTTCTCTATTTTTTATTTCTTTTCCCTTTTTCCTTTTTTGTCTCTTTTCCCCTCTCTATTTTTTCTAATTCTCTTTTCAACTTCTCTTGTTATATTTCTATTCTCTTCCTTTTTTATTTTTGTTTCTCTTTTCCTTTTTTATTTTAACTATTATTAATATTGTTACTATTCTCTCTCTTTTTTCACTATTACTTTTATTAAAGTTGATTTTATGAATATACAAACAATTTGATTAGAAAAGAAGAGTATAAATGATTGAAAACATGATTTTTTGATGTTTTAATACCTTTTTAAACTTGGAATTTTTAAGCTCTATTTACAGACCTAATAATTGTCAGGGTGGCAATTAATCCCATTCCGCTTTTGGGTAATTGCACTTGATTAGAGAATGGATTGAGGCTTTTCCCTTGGAGTATACTTTAAGAAAATAAACCCGAGATATATTCTATTAAACACATTTTATTATAAAGAAATAAAAACAGTCTTACTAGCTAATTAATTACATCTTAGCAGCGTTCCTGCCGTACCTCTTGGCAGGCGAACAAAAAAAGTTAGAAGAAAATGAAAGAATGTGGAAAAGTAATGTGGACATGCGCAATGACTTCTGAGATAAGGAGCTCTGCATCTACCGTAAGTCTTAGAATGGAAGCCCAGCTGACAAATACAAAAAACGCAGTGACAATCCCCTTCTTTGTCAGTTGAGCGGATATCAGGTACATCATCAGATAAGGTACATCTTCTTACGCAGATACTCGTGTTGAGCTACTGGAAGCGGTTTGTTGAGCATATCAGCAATTTGATCATGTGTAGATACATATTGCAATTTAACAAAACTTTTTTTTTTTAATTTGATTTATATGCCGCCCTTCTCCGGAGACTCAGGGCGGCTTACAATGCGTTAAGCAATAGCCTTCATTCTTTTGTATATTTTATACAAAGTCAGCTTATTGCCCCCACAAACTGGGTCCTCATTTCACCTACCTTAGAAAGGATGGAAGGCTGAGTCAACCTTGAGCCTTGGAGAGATTCGAACCAGCAGAAATTGCAGGCAGCTGTGTTAATAACAGGGTGCATTAAACCACTGTACCATCAAGGCTCTTCTTTTTCACTAATTGTTTTATGTTTAGGGTGACCCGCTCCCTGCTCCACCAGGAAGCGTGGGAGGACCCCTTGGAGGGAAGAACCGAGGATTTTGTTCAATATCTGCATGACAAAATCACTCAGATTCAGGAAGGTCTGGACTCCGACTGGGTAGGTCCAGCGAGGATGACGGAGGCAGGTCTTGAGAATGTTATCTAGGATGAGTTTGATCCTGTGACCCCAGATGTGGACAGGATTCTGGGTAGATTGAACGTGACCACATGTTTGTTGGACCCGTGTCCCTCCTGGTTAGTGCTGGCTTTCCGGGAGGTGACACGAGGCTGGCTCCAGGGGATTATAAATGCTTCATTGGGTGAGGGTGCCTTCCCCGCTGCCTTGAACAATCAGAACAGAGAGCTGTGTACACGTCACAATTGTCACATGACGTTCTCTCTAATCAAATTACATATCATGCCACGAAGGCAGAAAAATTATCTGAGCTGCCCAAAACTAAAGGTGCAGCACCATCTGCTGGCAAAAGTAATTTACTAGAGAAAGCTGAAATGCATCGCAGTTTACATGAACACTTTCAAGTATTGCACCGGACTTTATCAAACATGTCCTTAACTCACCCAGGTATTCAGACTGCAATGCCACAAGTGTCTCCACAGGCTCAACCTTCAGCACCCCCTGGTGGTGCTGGTGTCCTTTTAGATGGAACACAACAACGCTTAATGCAGCAAAGGCAAATGACTGCGTCTCCAGCAGGCCATGTTAATATTGCAGCTCAAATGCAACAGCTCCAAGCTCAAGCACAAATGGCAGCTGGAGCACAGCAGATTCCAATGCAGCAGCCTCAGCCACAAGTGCACGCACAAGTGCCTTCAGCCGTGCAACCAGGACCATTTGTTGGTCCACAACAAGCACAGCAAATACCACAGGTATTTTTACCGGCACAGCCAGCATACCAAATGCATGTTCCTCAACAGGCCTTTTCTTTTGCTCCACTAGTTGGTGAGTCAAAATTAAAGATGTCAGGACAAAATTATAAGGCCTGGGTCAGTGAGATTGGATTGTTACTTTGTAGAGAAGGTACTCACTGTATGGTCTTTAATCCTCATGCTCAGCCATGGACTCCTGCAATAAGAGACTTAGAGACTAAAGCTTGCACAACATTATTGATGTCCATGGATCAAATTTGTTGGGCTGTTGCATCAGGCGGAAAAGTAACCTGCAGTTCAGTAACTGCAGGTTACTTTTCCGCCTGATGCACCAGCCCAACAAATTTGGGTCCAATTGGAAAATTGCTACAGGCCTGTTTCAATTGAATCTTCATGTTTGCTCATGTCTGAGTTCCATGGTTCGAGATTGAAGCCTGGTGAACAAATTGGAGGACATTTAACCAAACTGAAAGGAATCAGAAGAGAATTGAGAGAAAGAGACTATCTTATTGAGATATTCAAATGATCAGCATTATTATTAACTCATTGAATTATGAATGGAAAGATGCCATTACAAAGATTAACCAAGTGCCTATTGCTCAACGCACAGTGGACCATGTGTGCAGACTTTTAATTGAAGAAGAAGCACTTATGTTAGCTACTCCACATTTGAGAGGACCACCTGCATCAAGAGCTCCAGCGAGGCGTCCCTTCCGAGGAAGAGCCTACGTTCCAAGGATGCCAAGATGCTACATCTGTAATTGTGTGGGACATGCCGCCCAGGATTGTCTCCAATGAGTTCCAGCTCCATATCATGTGTTGGGGGTGCGCACTCGCTGTTTGAGAGCAATTGCGCACCCCGGTCCCCAAGAATCCACTCAGACACTAGGTGGCTTAGATACTCAGGACTTGGGCCTCCGGCTGATGTTATGCAATGCCAGGTCCGTGGTTAATAAGGCCCCCCTCATCCATGATCTTATACAGGAGGGGGGAGCGGACCTGGCAGCTTTTACTGAGACTTGGTTGGGCCCGGATGGAGGGGTCCTCCTGGTTGAGATGTGCCCATCGGGCTTCAGAGTGTTCCATCAGCCGAGGACCCAGGGGAGAGGCAGGGGGGTGGCGGTTATTATTAAAGAAGATCTTGGTTCGAGGGAAACCACTGTGCCACAGACGGCCGGATGTGAAACCCTCTTTGTGAGATGGGGTCATGGGGCTCAGATGGGCCTGTTGCTCACCTACCTGGCTCCCTGTCGCGTGGCAATGGCCCTGCCCGAGCTACTCGATGTGATAGCCACGGTGGCAGTTGACACACCCAGGCTTATGGTCATGGGTGATTTCAACCTGCCATCCGTTGGTGAACGTCTGAGATGGCCCGGGAGTTCATGGCTTCCATAATGGCCATGGACCTGACCCAGTTAGTTCATGACCCCACCCACAGGGGGGGTCACACTCTGGACCTGATTTTTGTCTCTGGCCACTGGTTGAGTGGCCTTGTTATAGGGGATATAGACATGGAACCCTTGTCATGGTCTGACCACTTGCTCCTTCGCCTAGATCTTTGAACCGCTACACCCCGCCGCAGGGAGGCGGAGCCTACAAGATGGGTCCGCCTCAGGTGCCTGATGGATTCTGATAGATTCCAGATGGAGCTTGGGCCATTTCCTGAGGTTCTAGCACATGACTCGGTCGGGGACCTGGTGGCGGCCTGGGATCGGGCCGCTAGCGGAGCCTTAGATCAAGTCGTGCCTTTGTGGCCTCTGAACTGGTGCTGATACCTCGCGGCTCCTTGGTTCACTGCGGAGCTGAGGGAGATGAAGCACCGGAAAAGATGCCTGGAGAGTGGTTGGAGGGCCAGTCTCACCGAATCTGATCGAACACTGGTAAGGTCGCATATTAAGAGCTACCTAGTGGCGATAAAAGCGGCAAAGTCCAATTACTTTTCCGCTCATATTGCGTCATCAGAGAATCGTCTGGCAGCCCTGTTCAGAGTGACCCGCTCCCTGCTTCAACCAGGAGGGCAGGAGGACCCTCTGGAGGGCAGGGCTGAGGATTTCAGATGATATCTGTATGACAAAATCGCTCAGATCCAGCGGGATTTGGACTCTGACTGGGTAGATCCGGGCAGGATGATGAGGAATAGTCTTGAGAATGTTATCGGGGAAGAGTTTGACTTTGTGACTCTGGATTACGTGAACAGGATTTTGGGGAGACTTAATGCAACCACATGTTTACTGGACCCGTGTCCCTCCTGGTTAGTACTGGCTTCCCGGGAGGTCTCACATGGCTGGCTCCAGGGAATTATCAACGCTTCGTTGAGTGAGGGTCACTTCCCCGCTACCTTGAAAGAGGTGATGGTGAGGCCTCTCCTCAAGAAGCCCTCCCTGGACCCGGCAGTATTGGCTAATTATCGTCCAGTCTCCAACCTTCGCTTTGTGGCAAAGGTTGTTGAGAGTGTGGTTGCGCAACAGCTTCCCCAGTACCTGGATGAAATGTCGTATCTGGATCCGTTCCAGTCGGGTTTCAGGCCTGGGTACAGCACGGAAATGGCATTGGTCGCGTTGGTTGATGATCTCTGGAGGGCTTGGGACAGGGGTTGCTCCTCTGTCCTGGTCCTGTTAGATCTCTCAGTGGCTTTTGATACCATTGACCATGGTATCATGCTGCACCGGTTGGAAGAGTTGGGAGTGGGAGGCACTGTACTATGGTGGTTCTCCTCCTTTCTCTCCGACCGGTCACAGTCTGTGTTGACAGGGGGGCAGAGGTCGACCCCGAGGCCCCTCATATGTGGGGTGCCGCAGGGATCGGTCCTCTCGCCCCTTTTGTTCAACATTTATGTAACGCCGCTGGGCGAGATCATCCATGGTTTCGGGGTGAAGTACCATCGGTAGGCTGACGATACCCAGCTGTACATCTCCACCCCGGACCACCCCAACGATGCCCTTGAAGTGATGTCCCGGTGCCTGGAGGCCGTACGGATCTGGGTGGGGAGAAACAGGCTCAGGCTCAACCCATCCAATACTGAGTGGCTGTGGTTTCCGACGTCCCGATATAGCCAGGTGGTGCCATCGCTGACTATTGGGAGCGAATCATTGGCCCCCACGGAAAGGGCTCACAACTTGGGCATCCTCCGGGATTCACGGCTGTCTTTAGAAGAGCACTTGACTGCCGTGACCGGGAGGATTTTTCATCAGGTTCGCCTGATTCGCCAGTTGCGTCCCTTTCTAGATCGGGACTCTCTACACACAGTCACTCATGCCCTCGTCACCTCTCGTCTGGACTATTGTAATGCTCTCTACATGGGGCTCCCCTTGAGGTGCACTCGGAGGCTCCAACTGGCGCAGAGTGCAGCCGCGCAGGTGGTTATGGGAGCGACGTGGAGTTCCCATGTAACACCTCTCCTGCGCAAGCTGCACTGGCTCCCGGTGGTCTTCCGAGTGCACTTCAAGGTTCTGGTTATCACCTTTAAAGCACTCCATGGCTTAGGACCTGGTTATCTATGGGACCGCCTGCTACCACCAATAGCCTCCCACTGGCCAGTACACTCCCATAGAGAGGGGCTCCTCTGGGTGCCGTTGGCCAAACAATGTTGACTGGTGGCCCCTAGGGGGAGAGGCTTCTCTGTGGGGGCACCTACGATCTGGAACGAGCTGCCCCCGGAGATACGGAGGATGCCAGATCTGCGCACCTTCCATCGCGCGCTTAAGACTTTTTTATTTTATCAAGCTGGCCTGGCCTAAATCTTCTCCCCTTTTTAAATGTAAATTTTAATTTGTTTTTAAATTATGGGGTATTTTAAATTTGTTCAGCCAAATTATTATTATTATTATTATTATTATTATTATTATTATTATTATTTAAATTTCTATACCGCCCTTTTCCAGAATAGGACTCAGGGCGGTGAACAGCCAAAGTAAAAAACAATATATACAAAATTTAAAAGCAGTTATTATTTAAAATTATTTATTTTATTTTTATTTTATTTTAAATTTTTGTATTTATGTGTTTTATCTTGTGGCTGTTCACCGCCCTGAGTCCTTCGGGAGAAGGGCGGTATAGAAATTTAATTAATTAATTAAGTAATTAAATAATTAATTAATTAAATAAATAAATAAATAAATAAATAAATGTTTTGATAACAGATGTCAATGTGTCTGGACCTAGAACCTGTGAAATGTGATTCAGAAATATAAACCACTGATTCATTGTCTTCCATCATGGTGATTGGTTGAATTGGACGTGCCCAGATATCTGTGACCAAAGCATCAAACCATGTTAGAGAATTACATGCATCTGAAACACAAGCATATTCAGCTTCAGTAGATGAACGAGAAACAAAATTCTGTTTATGCACTTGCCAATAAACAGGACATCCATTTAAGAACATCATATAACCTAAAGTACTTTTATGTGATTTCTTATCACTCGCCCAATCAGAATCTGCATAACAATGTAATTCTGCATAATCAGTATGTGTTGGTTCTAACAATAACTTCATATGTTTAGTGTGCTTTAGGTATTTCAATAATTTCTTAACGCATGTCCAATGAAACTGTTTTGCCTTACCTACGTGTCGAGACAAGAGATTAACACTAAGTGCAATGTCAGGTCTGGTCCAACTACTAATGTACAACAGTGACCCAATAACTGAACGATAAAGTGTTTGATCCTTGAACTCAGGACTTGGTTCATGTGTCGATTTGTGAAAATCTGTTTGCATGGATGCCTTTGTTGTGTTAGCATCCTTCATGTTGCAATGATGCAAAATTTGTTCAATTTTATCCTCTTGTGAAAGACTAAACCCCTTCTGTGTTTTGTCAATCTGAACACCTAAATAAGTGCTAATATGACCTAAAGATTTCAATGTGAAATATCTCTGCAAAGCTTGGCAAAAATTTTACTCATTTTCTTATTTGGACCAATATAAACAATATCATCAACATAAACAAGAACTATCTCATATGCATTGTTAGATTTTTTGTGAACACGCACTCATCAGTTTTGGACTTAATAAAGCCCATTGAATTTAGTTTGTCAGTAAGACATAAGTACTACATTAAACCAGACTGTTTCAAACCATGAAGACTTTTTTGTAGAAACCAGGTATCCCCTTCTTGCCATCGGAACCCTGGAGGACCTCTCACGTAGATCTCTTCATGTAGGTCAGCATGTAGATAAGCCGTATCAACATCAAACTGGAAAGCTTCTAAACGAAGAATAGTAGCTGTTGCTAAAGCAATTTTTACACTCTCAGTCCGGACTGTCGGTGAATAGGTATTTGTGTAGTCCTCAGGATAACGTTGAGCGAAACCCTGAGCCACAAGTCTGGCCTTGTACAGTGACTCACCATTTGGCTTCTTTTTGATTCTGTAGACCCATCGAGTGCCAATGACCCTTTTATTTGCTGGAGGTTTTGCAGGTGTAAACACCTTAAGTTTCTTTAGACTGTCCATTTCAACCTCCATTGCCTCATACCACTTCTCTTGCTCTGAATCAGGAAGATGTTTGATTTGTGTGAACATATCAGGTGGAAGTATAACATTGCAAATCAAAGGCAAGGGTGTTTTTCTCAGTTGCCACAAATATCGTTGTGGAGGGATTCTCTTTGTGATCCTCTTGGAACGTCTTGGAACAACAGTCCATTCTTCTTCTGCTTCGTCCTCGTCCTCACATTCGTCGCTAGCGTCAGCATCTGCGGCTTGTGAAGACAGAACATCAGGTTGAGAAGAACTAGTGGAAACTTGATCATCGATCTGCACAGCATCAGCAGTATCATCTCTAGGAAAATAAACTCCAGGATCATTGGAATGAATCCTGGACCAGTCAACATCTTCCTCAAAATTAGCAGATTGGGAAATCACAATTACATGTCTGGAGTTAATAAATTTGCTCCATTTTGAGTTATCATCAATGCCCATAAATCTCAGTCTCTTTGCTGCTGGATCTCCTTTTCTTCTTTGAGCTAAGGGAATGTTCACCATAGCGTATGAACCAAAAATATGGATGTTTTTGAGATCGGGCTTGTAGCCATATAACATGAAGAAAGGAGTCTGATTTATTACACTGCTCCAAGTACGGTTGACAATGTAATTTGTATATTTGATAGCTTCATCCCAGTATGGCATACTAAGGTTGGCGTCTTCTATGAGACAACGCATCATGGTTTGCAGTACCCCTTGTCGTCATTCTACGACTCCATTGTGAGCCGGTGTGTAAGGAGCCGACGTCTGATGAAGAATTCCATTCTTACGCATCCAGTCCTGGAAACGCTGAGACATGAATTCAGCACCACGATCACTCTGGATTCTGGCGATGCGAACATGGTGTTGGGTAGAAACAAGAGCTGCAAAGTCTTTAAAGATCTGAAAAGTCTCAGATTTTTCTTTCATAGGATATACATATCCATATCTAGAGTAATTATCAACAATTGTTAAAAAATATTTTCTTCCACCAAGTGTTGGCTTAAAAGGATCAACTATGTCAGTGTGAACCAAATCAAAAATGCGTGTTGACAGGGGTGTAGCATGTTTGGGAATGGCTGCTGCTTTGGATTTGGCTTTCTTGCAAACAGCACAATCCAAAAACACCTTACACCCCTTTAGATCCAAACCTTTTGCGAACTCCGGCATCTTCCTAAGAACACGGAAACTGGCATGCCCCAATCTTCTATGCCATTTATGGATACACCTGGAATGCAAAGGTTTACCAGTTAGTGAATTCTGAACATTAACCGTTTTATGAGGAACCTCAGGCTTGCTCTAAGCAACCTGTTTCCTTATTTTCTTTTTGTTGGCTTTAGGAGCCTTTGGAGTAGTAACGGGATCTCTCTCTGGAACATCTCTCTCTGGGCCTGCGGTCTCCCTTTTTGGAGCTTGCATACTTTCCTGTGTTTGCAGTTTAGGCTTTGGCTTTAAGTAATAAACACCACCAATTAACAGGGTTTCAGCAACAATATCTCCATTTTTAAGTTCGTAACTTGCTTTTTCGAGGTGGTGAACCTGGAACCTTAACATTCTAGATAAGTGACTCTGTCTAAGCAAATTACTATTTGCTGTTGGTATGTAATAAACATCAGGAATGAATGCATCGAGCTCTTTAACATAAACAGTTCCTTTTCTTTTGACCTGACAAGGATGATTGGAAAAAGAATAAAGTTCACGTAGTTCAGGTTCAGGCTTGTGCATCTCTGTAAAAAGTTCCTTTCTGTAAGTAACATGCAACACTGCACCACTGTCCAAAGTCCACAAGAGACTTCTGTCATACTCTGGTTGAGGTTGTGGATCATTGATTAACGCCAATGTGGCGAGTGGAGCTTGTGGATCATGACTGGGACCACGACGACCTTGTCTTCCGCCTCTGCCTCCTCTGGAATCTGTTCCTCTGGGCTGGTACAAGACGGGAGCTTTTATTTATTTTTATTTTACTTCAAATTTATATACCGCCCTTCTCCCTAGGGACTCAGGGCGGTGTACAGCCAAATAAAAACACGTAATAAATACATTAAGAACAGATTAAAAGGAAATATCTCAATTTGGCCCAAAATTTAAAAAGACAAACAAATTTAAAATCATTTAAAAGATTTGTTAGGCCAGCCCGGCTTGTTGGAAAAGGAAAGTTTTAAGGGCACGGCGGAAGGCACGGAGGTCTTGGATTCTCCTTATCTCTGGGGGCAGCTGATTCCAGAGGGTGGGAGCCCCCACAGAGAAGGCCCTCCCCCTGGGGGTCACCAGCCTGCATTGCTTGGCTGATGGCACCCCGAGGGGGCCCTCTCTGTGGGAGCGCACGGGTCGATGGGAGGCTATTGGTGGTAGCAGGCGGTCCCATAGATAACCAGGTCCTAAGCCATGGAGTGCTTTAAAGGTGATAACCAGAACCTTGAAGTGCACTCGGAAGACCACCGGGAGCCAGTGCAGCTTGCGCAGGAGAGGTGTTACATGGGAACTCCACGTCGCTCCCATAACCACCTGCGCGGCTGCACTCTGCGCCAGTTGGAGTTGGAGAGAAAGGAGGAGAACCACCATAGTACAGTGCCTCCCACCCCCAACTCTTCCAACCGGTGCAGCATGATACCATGGTCAATGGTATCAAAAGCCACTGAGAGATCTAACAGGACCAGGACAGAGGAGCAACCCCTGTCCCAAGCCCTCCAGAGATCATCAACCAACGCGACCAATGCCGTTTCCGTGCTGTACCCAGGCCTGAAACCCAACTGGAACGGATCCAGATACGACATTTCATCCAGGTACTGGGGAAGCTGTTGCGCAACCACACTCTCAACAACCTTTGCCACAAAGCGAAGGTTGGAGACTGGACGATAATTAGCCAATACTGCCGGGTCCAGGGAGGGCTTCTTAAGGTGAGGCCTCACCACCGCCTCTTTCAAGGTAGCGGGGAAGTGACCCTCACTCAATCAAGCATTGATAATTCCCTGGAGCCAGCCACGTGAGACCTCCTGGGAAGCCAGTACTAACCAGGAGGGACACGGGTCCAGTAAACATGTGGTTGCATTAAGTCTCCCCAAAATCCTGTCCACGTAATCCGGAGTCACAAAGTCAAACTCTTCCCTGATAACATTCTCAAGACTATTCCTCGTCATCCTGCCTGGATCTACCCAGAGTCCAAATCCCGCCGGTTCTGAGCAATTTTGTCATACAGATATCATCCGAAATCCTCAGCCCTGCCCTCCAGAGGGTCCTCCCGCACTCCTGGTTGAAGCAGGGAGCGGGTCACTCTGAACAGGGCTGCCGGACGATTCTCTGATGACGCAATAAGAGGGGAAAAGTAATTGGACTTTGCTGCTTTTATCGCCACTAGGTAGCTCTTAATATGCGACCTTACCAGTGTTCGATCAGATTCGGTGAGACTGGCCCTCCAACCACTCTCCAGGCATCTTTTCCGGTGCTTCATCTCCCTCAGCTCCGCAGTGAACCAAGGAGCCATGAGGTATCAGCACCGGTTCAGAGGCCACAAAGGCACGACTTGATCTAAGGCTCCGCTAGCGGCCCGATCCCAGGCCGCCACCAGGTCCCCGACTGAGTCATGTGCTAGAACCTCAGGAAATGGCCCAAGCTCCATCTGGAATCTATCAGAATCCATCAGGCACCTGAGGCGGACCCATCTTGTAGGCTCCGCCTCCCTGTGGCGGGGTGTAGCGGTTCAAAGATCTAGGCGAAGGAGCAAGTGGTCAGACCATGACAAGGGTTCCATGTCTATATCCCCTATAACAAGGCCACTCAACCACTGGCCAGAGACAAAAATCAGGTCCAGAGTGTGACCCCCCCTGTGGGTGGGGTCATGAACTAACTGGGTCAGGTCCATGGCCATTATGGAAGCCATGAACTCCCGGGCCATCTCAGACGTTCACCAACGGATGGCAGGTTGAAATCACCCATGACCATAAGCCTGGGTGTGTCAACTGCCACCGTGGCTATCACATCGAGTAGCTCGGGCAGGGCCGTTGCCACGCAGCAGGGAGCCAGGTAGGTGAGCAACAGGCCCATCTGAGCCCCATGACCCCATCTCACAAAGAGGGTTTCACATCCGGCCGTCTGTGGCACAGTGGTTTCCCTCGAACCAAGATCTTCTTTAATAATAACCGCCACCCCCCTGCCCCTCCCCTGGGTCCTCGGCTGATGGAACACTCTGAAGCCCGATGGGCACATCTCAACCAGGGGGACCCCTCCATCCGGGCCCAACCAAGTCTCAGTAATAGCTGCCAGGTCCGCTCCCCCCTCCTGTATAAGATCATGGATGAGGGGGGCCTTATTAACCACGGACCTGGCATTGCATAACATCAGCCGGAGGCCCAAGTCCTGAGTATCTAAGCCACCTAGTATCTGAGTGGAGTCTTGGGGACCGGGGCGCGCAATTGCTCTCAAACAGCGAGTGCGCACCCCCAACTCATGATATGGAGCTGGAACTCGTTGGGGACAATCCTGGGCGGCATGTCCCACACAATTACAAATGTAGCATCTTGGCATCCTTGGAACGTAGGCTCTTCCTCGGAAGGGACGCCTCGCTGGAGCTCTTGATGCGGGTGGTCCTCTCAAATGTGGAGTAGCTAACATAAGTGCTTCTTCTTCAATTAAAAGTCTGCACACATGGTCCACTGTGCGTTGAGCAATAGGCACTTGGTTAATCTTTGTAATGGCATCTTTCCATTCATAATTCAATGAGTTAATAATAATGCTGATCATTTGAATATCTCAATAAGATAGTCTCTTTCTCTCAATTCTCTTCTGATTCCTTTCAGTTTGGTTAAATGTCCTCCAATTTGTTCACCAGGTTTCAATCTCGAACCATGGAACTCAGACATGAGCAAACATGAAGATTCAATTGAAACAGGCCTGTAGCAATTTTCCAATTGGACCCAAATTTGTTGGGCTGGTGCATCAGGCGGAAAAGTAACCTGCAGTTACTGAACTGCAGGTTACTTTTCCGCCTGATGCAACAGCCCAACAAATTTGATCCATGGACATCAATAATGTTGTGCAAGCTTTAGTCTCTAAGTCTCTTATTGCAGGAGTCCATGGCTGAGCATGAGGATTAAAGACCATACAGTGAGTACCTTCTCTACAAAGTAACAATCCAATCTCACTGACCCAGGCCTTATAATTTTGTCCTGACATCTTTAATTTTGACTCACCAACTAGTGGAGCAAAAGAAAAGGCCTGTTGAGGAACATGCATTTGGTATGCTGGCTGTGCCGGTAAAAATACCTGTGGTATTTGCTGTGCTTGTTGTGGACCAACAAATGGTCCTGGTTGCACGGCTGAAGGCACTTGTGCGTGCACTTGTGGCTGAGGCTGCTGCATTGGAATCTGCTGTGCTCCAGCTGCCATTTGTACTTGAGCTTGGAGCTGTTGCATTTGAGCTGCAATATTAACATGGCCTGCTGGAGACGCAGTCATTTGCCTTTGCTGCATTAAGCGTTGTTGTGTTCCATCTAAAAGGACACCAGCACCACCAGGGGGTGCTGAAGATTGAGCCTGTGGAGACACTTGTGGCATTGCAGTCTGAATACCTGGGTGAGTTAAGGACATGTTTGATAAAGTCCGGTGCAATACTTGAAAGTGTTCATGTAAACTGCGATGCATTTCAGCTTTCTCTAGTAAATTACTTTTGCCAGCAGATGGTGCTGCACCTTTAGTTTTGGGCAGCTCAGATAATTTTTCTGCCTTCGTGGCATGACATGTAATTTGATTAGAGAGAACGTCATGTGACAATTGTGACGTGTACACAGCTCTCTGTTCTGATTGGCCTGACACAATATCCTCTAGGGGGTATGTCTTTAGCTCTGAAGAAGAAGCTAAGATGGCAGTTCCAGGAATTTTAAAAGCACGAGACTCTCTCTTATCTTGCTCGAGCATAGATAAAGCCATTTTTGCTTGGGATAGCTCATATTCAAAAAATTTTATATGGTCATGATAGGCTTTTATAGTTTGCTCATCCAGGGTGAGCTCAGACCTTCGAGGAGAATAATGGGTTATTTCTCTCTCTGTGTGGGGGGAAAAATGCTCAGCCATTTGTGAAAACTTTGGCCTTGCACCAAGTGTTTCAAATTCAAAAGGTTCTTGGAGGACTGTTTGAGAGTATGCATATTCAGAAGGAGACGTCACTGACCTTAATTGCAGCACGTTGCCTTCAAAAGCAGTTTTTCTGTTATCTTCCTCCTGAAGCCTCTGTAAGAGCATTTCATCCGTTTCTTCTACTCCCACGGCTCCCTCTAGCTGAGTGGCTGAAGCAAGAGGCGTTTGAAGAATTGAAAACCTATTTGTGGTTCTTTCCACAGCTTCATCAGAGATATCTATGTCTTCAGCAGACTATTGTCTGTATTTTGTTTTGATCTTTTTCTTTCTCCGCATATTTGCAAAAAATAATCAGCGTTCCTCAGTCGCCAAAAATAATCATCTGTCTAAACTAGCCTACAGGTCTAATCATCAAAGTAACAAGCAAAGAAAAAAGCCATAATTCAATCCAAACCATCCTCTGCTACCACGTGTCAGAGTGGCAATTAATCCCATTCCGCTTTTGGGTAATTACACCTTGATTAGAGAATGGATCGAGGCTTTTCCCTTGGAGTATACTTTAAGAAAACAAACCCGAGATATATTCTAATAAACACATTTTATTATAAAGAAGTAAAAACAGTCTTACTAGCTAATTAATTACATCTTGGCAGCGTTCCTGCTGTACCTCTTGGCAGGCGAACAAAAAAAGTTAGAAGAAAGTGAAAGAATGTGGAAAAGGAATGTGGACATGCGCAGTGGCTTCTGAGATAAGGAGCTCTGCATCTACCGTAAGTCTTCGAATGGGAGCCCAGGTGACAAATACAAAAAACGCAGTGACAATAATTTAGAAGAAATTTTTTTTAAGGTGCTGGACATTAAAAAGAATTATTTACAGATTTAATAATTATAGAAAAATGATTTTAAAGTGATTCAAAATGTTGATATTTATTGGAAATAAGCATGGCATGGAGGAAAGCCTAGGAGAGAATAGGAGTTAAGATATTTGTTGATATACTTTTTTATCTTAAATCAGTTAAAGATACGGAGGAGAATGAATTTAAAAATAAATATGAGTAATACATTGTGAATTAATTAATTGTAATTTAATTTAATCAATTAAAATAAAATGCTATGAATCAGTTAAACAAATGAAGTTAGGAGTGGAGGGAAGCATGATTCTGGAGAACAGTGAAAGTAAAGCTGTGATCTAGTCTTACAAATAAGGTAGGAGTGGAGGAAAGCATCATATCATACTGGAGAACAGTTAAAGCAAAACTGGGAACCAGTTAAAAATAAAAATAAGAGTTAGGAGTGGAGGAAAGCACGTGCTGGAAAACAGCTAAAGTAAAGCTGTGAACCATCCAATAGAGTGAAGAGTGGAGGAAAGCATACGCTGGGTAACAGTTAAAGCAAAACTGTGAACTAGCCAAAAAATAAAAAGTTAGGAGTGGAGGAAAATATACCTAGAGAGCAACTGAAATACAGTTGTGAACCAGTTAAAAATAGAGGTTGGAGGGGAGGAAAGCACTGCTGGAAAGCAACTTTTTGACCTGTGAACCAGTTTTATAATAGATTTAGGAGGAGTGAAGGAGATAACATTGGTATGCAGTTAAAATTATACTGTGAACCAGCCTAAATAAGTAAGGTTAGGAGTGGAGGAAAGCATCGCTGGAAAGCAACTGATTAAGATGTGAACCAGCCAAAAAATAAACCTAGGAGGAAGTGGAGGAGCTAATACTAGAGAATAGTTAAGCCAAACTGTGAACCAGTTAAATAAATATAGATAGAAGTGGTGGGAAACACTGTTGGGAAATAGCTATTTAAATTATGAACCAGTTAAATATTAGACTTCAAAATAAAGTATTTTGGGAGTGACAAATTTTAAATGGAAATGTTGATTGATTTAGAAACAATTAAGAGAGGAGGAAAATATTCCTTGTCAAGATTATGGATACTAGCTGTCATTTAAGAGAGGTACAATATAGATTCGATGTAATGGGTCTTAGAAATGAGGAATATATATGAAATATTGATTGTTAAAATGACAAAGATTTGGAATGATGTCTATTTGGAAATAATTGTCTAGAATTTAGGGTGACATAGTAGAATGATAAATGTTTAGAATAAGATTTTTCTTTTTCTTTTCTTTCTTTTTTTAAAGATGTAAATGGATAAAATTTGGAACAAAATTGGTTGACGGAATGTGAGTAATTGTATTTACTTTATATCGAATCAAATCCTTGCTCTTTAGGTGTATTTTATGTTTTATGTTTAAAAAAATAAAAAACTTTTCAAAAAATAAATAAATAAACAACCAGGCAATTAAAAGTCAAATGTCTGCAAGCAAGCAACCAAGCTCAAAGAGCACTAAGGAGTTCACAGTTCAACTCTGAGCTAGAGATTTTCTCTTCTGTTGGAACCAGCAGTTAGCAAACGTTCATTGAAATGGGTCTGTTTTACAGGTCTACAGGGAGCTTCCTATTTCTGGATTTAATATAAAAAAGCAGCAACCCAAAAATAATGATGCAAAGATTATACAAAGAGAAAAGCTATATTTGTTTCTGCTGCAGGATTTTTTCAAGGACTGATGATCCATAATTAAGTTTGTTTTCTGTATTAGCTGACATAAAAATTCTTGGGCAAAGACATAATACTGTAATTAACACAAAAAATACCATCCAGTAGTTTACATTATAACAATTATTCTGGAGACATTGAATGACCTACCTTGTGCTTACTAGGAATACACTATGAATTTTACTTCTCTATGTATACATAGAGAACTGTTTATTTATGCAATTAAAAATACCACAGCTAAAGGATATCTCAGCATTCAGCTTCCTATTTTGATCTTCATCTTCTGCAAAAATGCTAATCCCTTAAAACTCATAGGAAAAGAATGAATCAACATTTTCTGGTGCTCTTGATCTCATGTCTTAAAATAGCAAGGTCATCTCCAATGCCGGTTCAAGGATATATGGTGCCCTTAGGTCACATTGACTGATGGAGCCACTTGTTTATTGGAAGATTTGTTATACAAAAAGAATAGCTTTTGTTTTGAAAGGAAGGGAGCCACTGGCATGCTCCTAAGCTTTAGTGCCCTAAGCCACTGCCTACTTAGCCTTCACCTAAAGGCAATATTTGTTGCAAAAAACTAATGATCACCTTTAGCTGTTATTTATCATCTCATAATGCCTATTTTTCACCAATAATCACAAGCCAAAAGAGGAACAGTCTCAAAGTGATCGACACTCATTTGATTGCCTCACTGTAATCTAGCCATAGCTATTTCTCGGATTACTTAGAAATGAAAAAAACAATCATAGACACACAAAAAGATTTTGTTCTTAACACAAAATGTTGTCCTTAACTGGAGAAGGAATTAATTTTATTGCAAGGTAAGATCCCACAGAGTTGGTCTCCTCCGGGTCCCGTCAGCTAAACAATGTCGGTTGGCGGGCCCGCAGGGGAGGGCCTTCTCTGTGGCTGCCCAGCTCTCTGGAACCAATTACCTCCTGAGGTCCACTGGAAGATCTCTCTGTTTTTGAAAATATGTATGCACCACATAGTGTTTTGTTGGCAACCTTATTGATGTGGGGCTTGCAGAGCTGTACCGATCTACCCATTTATTTTTGCAGGCACTGGTCTACCCATTTATTTTTGCAGGCACCAGTCTACTCATTTGTTTTCTTTTAACACTGATCAGCTGTAGGGTGGCCCTTTGAAGCCCCGCGGCAGCTGGGACTCAGGAGGCAGCAATAGATTGGGTGTGGGACCAAATAAAAGGTAAGAATAATACCGGGGGTGGGGGGGGAGGCAGGGGGGCAGAACCGGTTCGGTGACATCATATCGTCACCACTACCGGCTCGGCGGAACCGGGCAGAACCGGGAGGAACCCACCACTGTTGCTGCTGTTATAATGTGGAATATAATATATTGAGATTTTTTACTTATACTTCCTTTTATAATACCCAATAAGAACAGCTCTGGCTTCATCTCAATTTTTTGTTTTGTAATTTCTTCTAACCATTTTTTTATTTTCATCCAATATTTCTGGGCTTTCGGGCAGGTCCACATGTGATAAACTGTCCCTTGGTCGTAGTTGCATCTCCAACAGTTTGGTGATCTATTGGAGTACATTTTGGCCAGCCTTGCTGGTGGTAAATGCCAATGATAAAACATTTTATAGATGTTTTCTTTGTATGATGCCGACATCGGTTAATTTATAATTTTTCTCCCATATTTTTTCCCAATGTTCCAAATCAATATTGTATCCAAAATTTTTGGCCCAAGTTATCATTGTTTCTTTTACTGTTTCCTCCTCCATTTTAAATTTTAAAAGTCAATTATAAGTTTTAGTTATCATTTTTTCCTCTGTACCTAATAATATTTTGTCTAATTCTTGTTGTTCACTTACATAATTTTGTAAATCTTTTTTATCTCTTACTTGAATCTGTAAATATGGCCACCAATCTATTTCTAGTCCTTGAGATTTTAATTCTTGATTAGATTTTAATATTCCTTGTCCATCCAATAGCTCATTATATGTAACCACCTTATTCCAGTCTAAGACATTGGGGTATATCATGGCTTCCATGGTTGATAACCACCTTGGGATTTTTGTATAGTGATTTCTCATTATTTTTCTCCAGACATCTAGTAATGCGTCTCTCACCTGATGTCTCTGGAAATATGTATGAGATGTATTTTTCCCCTCCTAGATGAACGCATGCCAACCAAGCTGTAAATTGTGGCCTTCTATTGTTAATATCCTCTTATTTTTAAGAGTTATCCATTCCTTGAGCCATGTTACAACTGCCGCTTGGTGGTAAAGTTCCCAATCTGGAAGTCCAAAACCTCCCTTACTTCTACTGTCTTGTAAGAGTTTAAGCTTTATTCAAGCCTTCTTCCCTAACCAAATAAATTTTAAGATTGTTTTATTTAATTCTACAAAAAAGTTTTTCCCAGGTTTTATTGGTACGGTTTGAAATAAAAATAGTATTTTAGGTAAAATATTCATCTTTATTGTTGCAATTCTTCCAGTTAATAATAACTGTAGTTTCACCCAATTTTCCAAATCCTTTTGTAATTGTAATAATTTTGTGTAATTGTCCTCTTTTATCGAAGAACATTTCACTGTCAACCAAATTCCAAGATATTTTACTTTCTTTACTATTTGAATTCCCAATTTCCCTTCCAATTTCTCATTTTGATTATGTGTAAGATTTTTAGTTAATATCTTTGTTTTTTCTTTGTTTATTTTTAATCCTGTTACTTTGCCAAAATCCTCTATTTCCTGTATTAATACAATTCCTGTTTCTAACAGTTCTTCTATAAAAAAGACCAAGTCATCTGCAAACACTTTCATTTTATATTCTTCTTTTTTAATTCTTAATCCTTTTATTTCCTGTTTCTGTCTAATCTGTGTTAGCAACATTTCTAATGATAGGATAAAAAGTAGAGGGCATAGTGGACATCCATGTCTAACCCCTTTATTTATATTAATTTTCTATGTTAGGTCCCCTTTTACTATTATTTTAACAATTTGATCGGAATATATCGCCTTAATTATCCCTACAAATTTCCCCCCAAAGTTCATACTAATTAATTGGGTAATGAGGAATTTCCAATTTAAATTGTCAAAGGCTTTTTGTACGTCCACAAAAATTAACACTGGACTTCCGGTGGCACCACAGGCGCTGACAGACGCTCCTTTCGGACCGTCGCCCCGTGATTTTGTTAAAACCACCAAGACAGCGCAAATCAGCTGTCTGGCAGCTTGGAAACCTTCCCCTCAGGAGAAGAGAGGAAGGCGAGCAGCCGGACTAAGGTAGAGCTCCCCAAAAGCCCTAGGAGCAATTCTGGGGCTTGGAGGGTGAGAGCTCCCTGGTAGTTCGACTGAGCTCCAAATCCGAGGCTTTTCTGCTTCAAGCAGAACAAGATGCCGCGACCACCCCTGCAATCAACATTCAGATTCAAAATAAGCTTAAAGCAGGCAGAACAAAAACAGGAGTCCTAGTAACTGCAAGTACTGAACTTTGTGTCTATACTTCTTCCTTCTAAGACTTTTAAAATGAAAGCAAAAATGGCGCCTGAACTGTAACAGGATGTGAAAGTGAAAGTTATAGTGAAAGTGATAGTTAACATTGTTAGCGCTTCTAAGGCTTCTAAGGCTGTTTAAGATTATTGGATTCTACACCAAAGAAAGAAAGATTTAAAGTGGAAAGACTACAGTTTGGACTTTAAATAAACTATAATACTTACAAAAGATTTAAAAACATTTGGACTTATTGATTTGGTTGCTGTAGGAAGTATGAATTGAAAGCTAAAAATGGCTTCTAAGCAAATAAAATCTGGCTTTAAAAGTGCTGGAGGATCACCAGCAAAACCATCAAAACTACAATCTTTGTCCACTTCAAACCCACAAATATTGACTTTGGAAGTTCTACAGGAATCTCTGCAGGACGCTTTGAAGCAACAAACTTCTTTTTTAGAGGGGAAAATTAAGTGAGTGTCTGAAGAAATGGCTGAAATTAAAGAAGTTATACAAATTTGGAATAAAGAAATAAGAGAAGACATAGTAATGGCATTTCAGGGTCTGGCAAAACACATTGAATTGTTGGATGAAAGAGTAGAAGAAATTAATCAGTCCAATTTGAATTTGGAAAATAAAATGGATGAAGTTCAGACTAAGGTGGATAGGGCAGACGATGAAGTGGTGATGTTACAGTATAGAGCGATGGAATTTGCCCTGAGAGTAAGAGGTCTGAGAGAACACAATTGAGAGAACTTAAGAGAGATCTTTGCAGAGGCTTTTGCAAAGATAACTGGGGAGCAACAAGCAGATCTCTCATTGCAAATTGGCAAAATATATTGTCTTAATTCCTGGTTTGCCAGACAGAATCAATTGCCAAGAGACATTGTGATTTACTTTACAATGAGGAGGACCCGAAATGAAATTTTACAAGCTTTCTATAAAAATAAACTTCAAATTGCAGGACAAGAGGTTTTAGTGCTGAAAGAAATTCACCCCAAAATGTTGAGAAGCAGAAAGGAGTTTGCTTTCTTGGTGGATGAACTTAGAAATCGACAGATTCAGTTTAGATGGGATGTTCCAGCTGGACTGGTGGTGAATTATATGGGAGAAAGGTATCACCTTAACACAATTTGGAAGGCAAGAGATTTTTATACTAATGTATTAAAGGCTGGATGCCCACCATCTCAGGAAATGAGGAGAAGAAAAGAAGAGCTGGCAATACAGGGACATATGGAAAGTAAACAGCCACAAGCTGTAGGAGAGACCTCGCTTATTGAAGATTTATTGCAACTTTTTGGTATTGATCAACCTTTGGAAGTAGCAGAAAAAAGAGAAGAACCACAAGAACAAAGGCAGACCCGTGCAGCAGCAAAGCGAAAAGAACAAGATTTAAAGATACAGCAAACTCAAATGAAAGCTCAAGAAGCTACAAAAACAGAAGCGGGGGGGGGGCAAGGCCGAAGAGAAAGGTGCAGGAGGACCTTCAGCTGGCCCTTTTAAAGCTTCAAGGTGCCAAGAATGGCAACTAAATTTTTGACTTGGAATGTCAATGGTTTAAATTCACCACAAAAGAGAAAGAAAATATTTCATTATCTGAATTCCAAAGGAGGACCAAGATCATAGTCAACCTAAGAATTATAGGCCAATATTGCTTTTAAATACTGATTATAAGATTTTTGCTAAAATACTAGCAAATAGGTTAATGGTAATTATGCAACAAATGATTCATAATGACCAATCTGGATTTATAAGTGGGAGACAAATGAAAAGTAAGACAAATTGTAAACTTATTGGAATATCTGGAAAGGAACAACCAAGTCCCTGCAGTGCTTATCTTTTTGGATGCAGAGAAGGCATTTGATCGATTGAATTGGCAATTTTTATTGAAAATAATAGAAAAGATGCAGTTTTGAGAATACTTTACACAATCTATTAGGGCAATATATCAGAGACAAACAGCACAAATAATAATTAATGGTGGTTTAACAGAAACTTTTAAAACTGAAAAAGGAACAAGACAGGGATGCCCTTTATCACCATTATTGTTTATTTTAACTTTGGAACCATTACTGAATAAAATACGAGGGTCAAATAAAATAAAGGGAATTAAAATTAGACATCATGATTATAGATTAAGAGCATTTGTGGATGACTTGGTTGTTACTTTAACCCAACCAGTACAATCAGTTACAGGCTTACTGGATATAATTATCCAATACAGTCAAATGTCTGGATTTAAAATAAATAAACAAAAAACAAAGATAATAGCTAAAAATATGACGGTAAAGCAAAAAGAAGAACTAGAAAGACTAACAGGATTTGAAATAGTAAAAAAGGTTAAATATTTAGGGGTATATATTACAGCTTCAAATGTAAAATTATATAAAAATAATTATGAATTACTATGGCAAAAAATACAGAAAGAGATGGAGAATTGGGGAAAATTACAATTAGCTTTGTTGGGGAGAATAGCAGCAATAAAAATGAATGTTTTACCTAGGTTTTTATTTTTGTTTCAAATGATACCAATACTTAAAAAAGATGATAATTTGAGAGAATGGCAGAAGGGTATTAATAAATTTGTTTGGGCAGGGAAAAGACCGAGAATAAAGTTAAAAATAATGCAAGATATACATGAAAGAGGAGGTCTTAAAATGCCTAATCTAAGATTATACTATGAAGCAGCTGTCCTAACAATAATTAGTGACTGGATTAATTCAACAGAAGAAAGAATATTGAATATTGAAGGATATGATTTGTTATATGGCTGGCATGCTTACTTATTATATGACAAAAAGGTGGATAAGACCTTTAAAAGCCATATACTAAGGAATGCCTTGTTACGAGTTTGGAAGAAGTATCAATATAAGTTAAATTATAAGATACCTATATGGGCAATACCCAGATATGCGATAGAGAATATAAGTGTAGAACAAAAGCAAGAGGTGATTACGTATAAAGAGCTTCTTAAAATAGAAGGGGGTATATTGCAGTTAAAATCTATAAAGGCATTAAAAGAAGAAAAAAATAATTCAAACTTGGTTTCAGTATGGACAGTTGCAAGCTAGATGGAAAGAAGACCAGAGAATTGGTATCATGCAGAAGGAGGAAAATTTGGTAAAACAAATTAGAGATCAAGGTCAAATACATATAAAAAGATTATATAATATACTGATAGAAATAGAGCCAGAAACGGAATTAGTTAAGAATTGCATGATAAAATGGGCACAAAACATTCAGGAACCAATAATGATGGAAACTTGGGAAAAAATATGGGTTAGAAATGTAAAATTTACGCAAGCACAAAATTTAAGAGAAAATTTTTACAAAATGTTTTATAGATGGCATTTGGATCCTAAAAAGTTGGCTTGTATGTATCCGAATTTGCAATCTAAGTGTTGGAGATGTGATTGTGATGATGCTACTTATTATCACATATGGTGGACTTGTAAAAAAGTTAAAGCATTTTGGATTAAAATATGGTGGATTATCTAAAATATTCTTAAAAAGAAGATAAAGTTTACTCCACAATTGTTTTTGTTGGGTATAATCACAGATTGTATGGTTATAGAGACTAAATTGATTTTAAATTTAATAACTGCAGCTAGACTTTTGGTGGTGCAATACTGGAAGAAGGAAGAATTGCCTACTATTGAAGAATGGGCATTAAAAGTGGCAAATTTGGCAGAAATGGCGAAAATTTCAGCATATTTGAAAGATCATTCACAAGAAACATATATATTGGAATGGAGAAGATGGATTGATTATATTCAAAACAAATATCGAACTAAAAAGTATCAAATAGCTTATGAATGAATAGAAAAGTTAAGAGTATGTATATTTAGTTAAGTAAAAGGCGAGTTAAAGTGTCGAGGGGGGGATAGGAATCCTTAGTTAATTAGCTTAGCTTAGCATATGATTGTTAATTGTTTTACCCTGTATTTTGTTCTGGGAAGTCTGGGGGGGGGAGTAGGAGGGCGAAGGAAGGGGGGGGAAATATTTCTTGATCGCCTCCTTCATCTTCATTAGAGTTATCGTTTAGCATTTTCCTAGCTTCCTCTTGTATTTTTGGTAGATCCCTTATTTCTAAGTATTGCTTGATGTTTTCTTCTGGAATATCTTTCTGACTATATAATTTATTTTAAAATTTTTTGAATAATACCTTTCCCCCCCTCTGATTGGTAATGGAGATTTCTGTCCTCATCCTGTAATTGTTGTATTAATTATTTTGTTCTCTCCTTAAGTTTATATGACAGCCATCTCCCTAGTTTGTTCACATATTCAAAAAAGTTTTGTTTTATTGTTTTAAGGTTACGTATCATTTCTTCTTGTAGTGCTAAATTAAGTTTGTGCTTCACTAAGTCTCTTTCTTCTTTGATTTTATTATTCTGTGGTTCTTTTTGCAATACACATTCCAATTCTTTATCTTTTTCCTGAAGTGTCTTTTGTTGTTTTTTCTTTTCCTTATTTCTTTTCGCCATACAGGCTATTGTTAAATCTCGAATATGCACTTTTGTTGTGTCCCAAAAATTTTGTAGTGTTGTTTGTTCTTTCCAGTTTTCTGTAAAGAAAAATCCAAGCTCTTTTTCCATCATTTGCACAAATGTTTTCTCTTTTAGTATCCTCTGATTTAACGTCCATCTCGTTTTTTTCCCTTTGTTCCTTCCATTTTATTGTCAATGGATTGTGATCAGCCCACATGTATTTGGTAGTATCTCTATTTCTTCAATTTCACTAATTAGTTCTGGATTTATCTATGCCGTATCAATTCTCAACCAAGAGTTGTGTGGATTAGAGAAAAAAGTATATTGTTTCTTCTTTAGATTTAATTCTCTTCATATGTCTCTCAGATTTAGCTCTTGCATCATTTCTGAGAATGTATTTGGTAATTGTCTTTTCTTCTTGTTTTTTTGCTCACATTGTATGTCTTGTTGTCCACCACTGCGTTGAAATCACCTATTATGCATAAATTATCCCATTCTAACTCTATTATTTTCTGATGTAGTTTATGATAAAATTTCTTCTGGTTTGTGTTTGGTGCGTATATTATCATTCAGAGCATTAATTTTTGGATTGTTGTTATTTCTATTACTAAAATTCGTCCATCTTCATTCACATAAATTTGTTTTGGATTTAATCATTCTTTTATGTACATTGCTATTCCTCTTTTCTTTTTGGATGCCAATGCCAGATGAAGTTTTCCTAATTTAGGGAATTCTAGAATACTGCCGTATTTTTTTTTTAATATGGACCTCCTGCAAACAAATAATATCCATATTTTGTCTTTGAAGTTTTATCAGTGTTTGTTTTCGTTTGGCCAGGGAGTTCATACCGTTGATGAATTCCTTCTTCCATTTACTGTTTGTCAGTAGATTTTGTTCCTTTCTTAGCTCTTATCTCCCTTTGTACTCTTGTCCTGGCTCCTTCCCTTTCATAACGCTCCATTTCCATCCATTCTCTTATGTCTTGTTTGGATATTTTCTCTTCTGATACCTGATCTTCTTGACTTTTATTTTCTATTTCCTCCCTACTATCTTGTTCTTCTTGTCCAGTTATATAATGGTCGTAGAACTCTTGTGCCTTGTCCAAAGTCTCTATTCAGAATTTCTTGTCTTGCCATGTAATTAACATACCCTTCGGTATGAGCCATCTGAATAGTACTTTCTATTCCTACTATTTCTTTCTATTTCTACTATTATAATAGTACTATCCACTCCCACGTACCCAAGTCAGTAGTAGCCACCTGGGGATACTCCGGAACCAGAACAAAGTCCCCCCCGCCCAGTGGCTACCTGGAAAGGGATTAACCCCGAAGTGCGTTGTTGTATGTGACCTCCACGAACAGGAGATCAGCCCAATCGGTCTGCTGATACTTAACATAACACCTTAAATAGCGGTCCACTATTGCATTGGCTCTTTCTGCAGCTCCATAGGTTGCAGGATGGAAAGCTGAGGTAAGGCCTTGGGACAACCCTATCATGTTTACAAAATTCCGCCAGTAGCGAGTGGTAAATTGCACCCCCGATCTGATATTATCTGTTTGGGAACACCATGGAGCTGATAGATGTGGATGATAAACAGTTTGGACAATCGTTTAGCAGACGGAAGGCCGGTACATGCTACAAAATGAGCCTGTTTAGAAAACAGGTCTACAACTGTCCATTTTACTTTGTTACCCTGGCTGTCTGGTAGGTCCACAATGAAGTCCATTGCTATCTGTTCCCATGGGCATACAGGGTCTGCCATGGATTGTAACAGTCTGGGAGAGTGCCCTGGCCTGGCTTTCATGGTCATGCACACGACACATCTGCCTACATACTCCTTTAGGTCCTTCTTCATATGGGGCCACCAGAACTGGCAATTGGTTAAATGAAATGTTTTGAGGAACCAAAAATGCCCAGCTGAGTGGACATCATGACATCGATGTAACACTAGTAAATGGACAGCCCTGGGTACATATATTTTGGCTCCCTTCCAGGCAAGACCGTCTCTCTGAGTCAATAACAGGCGATTCTCCTGGTACCATTGATCTGCTTCTAGGGTTGCTTGGATGGCTTTTGGTATGTCCTCAATTTGGCCTCGTGCATGGGGTGTGGATGACATATGTTGGGTAGCTAACACCTTAGTGGCTTGTATTGAGACCTCCCTCTTGCTGTCATATTGCAGTTTACGAGAAAGGGCGTCCATGAGGAAGTTCTTTCCCCCCGGGATGTACTTCAGTGTAAAGTTGAACCTCCTAAAATATAATGCCCACCTCACCTGTTTCAGCGATAGTCGCCGTGGGGATTGGAGGGCTGCCAGGTTCTTATGGTCTGTCCAGACCTCAAAGGACAACCCTCCCCCCTTCTAATAAGTGCCACCACATTAACAAGGCCCACCAGACTGTGAATGCTTCCTTTTCCCATATGGGCCAATTACGTTCAGTCTCAGTCAATTTTCTGGAGGTATAAGCACATGGCTGGAGGACCCCATCATTGTTCGTCTGTAGGAGAACAGGGGCCACTGCCACATCATTAGCATCGGCCTGGACTACAAATGGCTTGTCTGTTTTTGGGTGTTTAAGCACCGGATCGTTTGCAAACAGGGCTTTCAATTGCTCAAACGCCCGCTAACATTCAATCATCCATACCACCGGACAACCAGGGTGTGGGGACTTTTTGAGATGTTTTGTTTTCAAGAGGTCAGCGGGAGAGCCACTTGGGCAAAGGATGGGATGAACTGGCGATAGAAATTAGAGAATCCCAAAGAACTCTGTAGCTTTTTGCAAATTTTTGGGGCTTGCCAGTCCAACACTGCCTTTACCTTCGCAGGATCCATTTCAACACCCTTAGGTAAGATACGGAATCCAAGGTAATCCATTTGTGACCGGTGGAACTCACATTTTGATAATTTTACATATAATTGTGCTGCTAGTAGCTTTTTCAGGACCTGATGCACTAGGGAGACATGTACCTCCATGGTCCTGGTATATATTAAGATATTGTCTAGGTAGACAAGCACCCTTTTGTATAAATGTTCATGCAACACCTCATTGATGAGCTGATGAACACAGCTGGAGCTCTCTGGAGGCCAAAGGGCATAACTCTGAACTGATAGCTACCCAGGGGACAATTAAAGGCTGTTTTTCATTCGTCCCCTGCCTGTATCCTTATCCGATAATACTCCTCCCTGAGATCTAATTTAGTGAAAACACGTCCCTCTGCCAACCGAACCAATATATCCTTTATCAACGGGAGAGGATATAAGTGCTCTATACAGACTGCGTTAATTCCCCAGAAGTCAACACAAAGGTGTAGGCCCCCATCTTTCTTTTCGCGGAAAAGGATGGGTGCTGCCACCTGGGCCTCGCTGGCTGAATGAATCCCCTTTTTAGATTTTTTTTCTATGTACGCCCTCAGTGCTGTCAAATTGTCAGGTTCCGCAGAAAAAAACCCCCAGCCAAATTATGTTTAGATTTGAAGCTTTATATCTTCTCTGGCACTCACTGACCATCCAAGCAATAAACAATGCAAAGAAAGGATTGACAGAGCTAACATCCGGTGCTCCCCACCACCTTTAAACAGTTCCCACCACCACACCCCCTCCCCCACATGCCTGCCCGTCACTCAGTGCTCCCAGAAGTGCTGGGTCACTCTGGTTGTCTCGCAGTTGTAAGTTGTGCTTCTGAGGCTCGCCTGCTACTAGAGAGATTATGAGTCAGTTCTGGAGTCCCTGTAAGGGGTTTGACAAGGTCCAGCTGTTTGCAGCAAGGCTGCCTCCCCTGGGATCGGCCCCTGATGGTCTTTTCTCCCCCTCCCCGAATGGCAGCTCTGAGCTGAGTATGCCAGAGCTGATACCTAGCTCTTCCCTGAAGCTCCTCACACCAGCCGAATACCCTGGCCTGAATGCCACCACTGCTGCTCCTTGCCTTTCTCAGGATGCTCACAGCAGTTCGGACAGGACTACGGTGATGGTGGGGCTAGTGAGGCTTCCCAGAATGCTGCCTGGGTGGTGGCAGTGGGTAAACTGACGCGTGCAAGGAGGAAGTGCATGGAAGACGGCGTCAGAACCCTCCTTGGCTCTTCCCTGAAGCACCTTGCATGAGCTGAATCCCCTGCCCTGAATGTTGCCTTGCTCGGGACGTTCACCCTTCGCTGCCCAGTTCCAGTGGGGCAAGTGGAGTTTAATATCTGCCCCCGGGGAGTACGGTGAGGGGGAGCTGGAGTGGCCAGATCCCTTCCAGGAGGCCCTCATGATAAAAAGGGCCCGTCGCCCCTACTTCGCCTTTCAGATGGCAGTGAGGTAACATCACCAGTAGGAAACACCCCCCCCCCCACAACTTCTGGTCCTGTGGATGTTGCCTCTGCTGTGGACAAGCCTGCATGTTGGTGGTGGGAGCAGGAGCCCTGAACTAAAGGTGGTTTTCCTCCTCCCCACTCAAGAAAATGGTTTTGGCACAGCATTCTGAAAAAGCAGCATTGTGAATTTTAAGTTTTCTTAATTGGAAAATGGGAGCACATCTCCCGTGCTTTCCTATCCCTCTTCCTAGGTTTCAGATTGAGGCTATGGGCTCCCCAATCAAGAGCAGGGCTGAGGCAGGGGTGAAATCCAGCAGTTCTGACAGGTTCTGGAGAACCAGTAGCGGAAATTTAGAGTAGTTCAGAGAACCGGTAGTGGAAATTTTGAGTAGTTCAGAGAACTGGCAAAAACCACCTCTGGCTGGTCCCAGAGTGGGGTGGGAATGGAGACTTTGCAATATCCTTCCCCCAGGAGTGGGGAGGGAATGGGGATTTTGCAGTATTCTTCCCCTTTTTGGACACTGCAAAATTCATCTCCACTTAACTGATATTTCCAGTCCAATATTTTTTGTTTGCTTTTAGAATTTTGTTAAGAATGGCACTTTTCCTATATATTGGAGAAATTTAGATACCAAACATCAGAACATTTCTTAGATAGAGGGTTTGATTGCCGTGCATTCCTTTATTCAGTCCAATCTTCCTCATATCATTGATAAAATGTTCTGTTTCTATTCAGCCCATTACTTCTGCACCTGTGTGCCTATTTTTACCTACTTTCAAATTACAGTCTATGGCCTTTGTTCCTTATTTCTCATTTCTATCTCTTGTTATATTGACAATAAATGCCATGTCATTTCAGCCTTGTTTGTCATTTGCTTTTATTTCTTGACTCTAAATACAAAACTGAGCTGTCTCTTGTTAATTGCCAGTTGCCTAAAGAAGCATATAAACATGCAAATTATATAAAAAAGGAAGGCAATTGATTGGCCCCTTTATCCGTTGAAAAGGAGTATGATTTGCAAAATGTTGCATCATGATAACAGAAACATAGGAGACACTCCATCTTGTGCCAAAATTATTATATGTTGCTAGCAGGGTTTTGACTGCCATTGATGCAATAAGAGACTGTCTGGGCATAACTGTCTTGGCATAACAGGCAAAGCTGTGACGAAATGGGGTTGAGGGGTACCCCGGACCGTGAACCAGCTCATGAGTAAACACACTGAGACTGAAATAATTCTGACAGAGGCGTCTTGTGTAAAAATATAATTTACTTTAAAACATTTAAAAAGCACTAAGTCTTTAAGAAAACACATTAAAAACAAGGTCTTATCTGGGTATGTGAGGCAAGGCTATCTCCCTAGATCCCTCTCCACAATACCGAAAACAGTTCACAAAAGAATAAAGCTAGCATGAAGGTAAGCAGCTTCGGCATCGATACATCATCAAGGCAATCATAACAAGGGCAGCACGAGCCTCACAGCTGAAAGTCACCTGAAGTAAAAACAGTTCAAACAGCAAACATTGTTTGAAGCTTGTGGGAGGAAGAAGGTCCAGCAACAGAAGTCCCGATGATAGCTTGCGTGCTACAAAACAGCAAAAGGCAAGCATCCGTGGGAGTCTCTCTGTAACGACGTTTGGAGTCCTTATCTGCATTCTTCTCCCGTCTGCGGCATTGCAGCAAGCTTCCTGCAGGAGCTGTGCATTTAGGCCTAGAAGACTAGGCCCCGAGTAGCAAGCGAAAGGTCCTTGCTTATGTAAGGAGTCAACCTGCAATTATCCAGGGCGGGGAAGGCTTGCAGGTAATTGGCAACAGTAGATGGCTTGATTAAAACCATACTGTTTGTGAGTAGGCAGATAGCCACAGCAATCCTGGAAACACTCGTGACAAAAGCCAAGGGCACAGTATCTGTGCTTTGGTTCAAGTCTATTAGCTTGATATGCCACATTTCTCCTTAATGCTATACATGATACCTCTCAGAGTATAACCTGAACTATTTCCCCCTATATATGCGCCTTAAAATCTTCTAATGAAGCCTTCCACCAAAGGAGGCCACTACAAGCCAGAGTGTTTTTTCTCTGGGGGCATCCCATTTATGCAATGCTCTTCCCAACTAGTGCTCACAGTAGCACCATTTTGTATTTTATTTGATTTTATTGTGTATGTTTCCACTCACATTTTTAAGCATGTCTTGTTGTAAACCACCCATAAAGCTTCCTTTTTAAAAATAATTTAAAACTTTTAAAAATTATATGATTACAAATCAATTTGAATAAGGGTGAGGGTTCAAACTCAGGAGTAATTTGCCCATTTCTAGTGTTTAAATATTTTTGAACATGGAATCATATAATTGTAAAGGCCAGATATCTGTAACCAGAAATCTACATAAAATTTAGATTAGAGCAAATCACTCCAATTCAATTACAGCAACTTTAGGTTTGATTTTTTTAAAAAGTTCATACTTAGTATATAAGGGGGAAACATCAAAATGCCTGTAGCTGCTTCAATTTTAAGTTTCAGTTTCCATACCTTTTTAGCAGCAAGGACAATAGACTCTTGGAAAATTCTAAGCCTGCAATTTCAGTTGAATATCTTCAGTGGTTTCAACACAATACTTTTTTGAAGTATTCCTTTCTGTATCTCTTTTAAAGCAAAGAGAGTGAGATGAGACAACACAGGGCAGTCAATACTGCCAAATAGTCCAGCAAAGAGCCTTAATCACATTGAACTAATGGATGACAATGATAAAGGTAATATGATATGATATTCTCCCTTGATCACTGGATTTGTGGAGCCCTAAGAGAGCTGGTATAGCAAACTTGGGGAGGAGCCCCAAGCACTGGCAACATTGATTGGGCCAATGTTATACCTTGAAGCAAGGAGAGGTTATAGTGTTGGTGTTCACAGAAAAGGAAGCTTGCATTATATGTAGACTATTCATAAATACAGTAAACTCCATTTAGGCCATTACCTCTTTGTGTTAACTCGTCACAATTTCACTTACTGATAAAACTTAAATTTTGTTTGTACAGAATTTTAAAGATTTGACCCAAGAGTCGATTCCTGACTGATTTGCCTTACTTGTGTGGACACCTAGTGGTGTTTCCAGAACCAGCACAGAAATGTAATAATACATTAGCATATCAGAGTGAAAAATTAAGCTTGTAATTAGGTGCTCAGGAAACTGAGAGGTGCATGAAGCCCAAACAATGTTAACATTTCCATCTCAGAACAGGGCAGAAAGTTTAAGGAAATGACAGATGAAGTGGGCCAGTTAATATAGCAGCACTGATCACATTATTCACCCTCTCATTGGGCAACTTTGCAAATTGTTTTTAACAACCCTAGAAGCAGCAGAATCTATCAAATCTGCAAAATGAATGCTTTTGATTAAAGCTCTGGCCAATCAGAGCAAGGGGTAAAAATAGCAAGAGGTAAAAAAATAAATGGACATACCACAAAAAGAGTTTCGAGTGCTATGTCCATTTATGTAAAAAGAGAGCTCTGAATAGAGGGGTATCTAAAAACAGGATTAAAGGTGTGTGTGTGTGGGGGGGGAAGTTCAGTAAAAGCAAGGCAGCGGAAGCCAGCAAATTGTTATAGTTTTATTCCTCTGAACCTGAATTCACATGCTGTTCTCTACTGATAAGACTGGGTCTACCAGACATATCCACAGCAAGCCAAGAATTTGTCAAAATAGTGAATGTGTGCCTTGATGTCATGATGCAAACTTCATCCATTATGTACTTGCAAAGAGAGTTTGTGTTGCAGTATCATAGCACACATTTTGTCATTTGTTCCTCGTAGGCCCTACTCAAGTGTGGCTTTTATTTCAGCTTCACTCTTATTCATCTCCGCAAAGGAATACAGCATATTGCTCAGCCCATTTATGATGTTAATGGTACCATCAAGTATATTTCATAAAGTAAGTAAACTGAGGTAGACAAGGTTTCTACATAAATCATTGATTTCAAGGATATATTCCATTATATTCACATAAAGATTTCTGTAGTCCCCTGATATTACACAAATACAAAAGTGAAAGTAGACAGAGAAGCTATTTTTTGCCAGATGTGGAAATACAATGAAAGAAATCAAGGAGGATCTTTGGCAATAACTAAAAGTATATCTGAAAAATGATGTCATGGATCATAGTATGATTAGTTGCCTTTTATAATATCAATCATTTCAACTTACAAACTTCTCTTCTTTGCAACATTATCACACACTATAAAATCCTAAACACCCAATTCTGTATTATATACAACATCAGATTTCACAGTATATATGTAACATCTTGCAATATCTGAAGCCATTTTTTCTATTCAATAGTTAATAATAGCTTTCCATGGTCAATTTTTCAGTACAGTAAAATAAAATCAAAGTGCAACAAACATGAAATTAACTTAACAAAATCAAAATACAAACAAAATTCTAATACAGCGGTTCTCAACCTGGGGGTCGCGACCCCTTTGGGATCGAATGGCCATTTCACAGGGGTCGCCAAAGCCCTCTCTCGCCCCCCTCACGCCTTCACTCACCCTCACCCTCTGCCTCTGTTGGATCGCCCGGTCGCCGTTCGCTTACCCCGCCCACTCCCAATCTATTGCTGCCTCCGGAGTCCCAGTGGTGGCTAGAGGGAAAAAAAACTTTAAATTCTTGCCGCGGGGCTTCAAAGAGCTAGCTGCAAAGAGGTAAATTCCTGGAGCAAATTTTTTTCCCCCTAGCTATGCTGAAAAGAGAAAGCGAAAGCAGGGTCTTTGTTGCAACGTGACAAAATGAGGCAGAGAGATTTCTTTTTCTTTTTCCTCACCAAAAAAGGTAAGTGCAAAACTGTAAACAATGGGAAATTTAGGGCAAGAGGAGGTTCTAGATTTTAAAACACAAAAGAAAAAAAGCTCTATTTAACTAGGGAATTGTAATAATTGAGATACTATTAATTGTATATTGTGTTGAAAGCAGAAATGGTTGTGGTTTGGAGGAATATATGGGGGAAATTATTTGGTTTATTATTATTGGTAAATATAATTAATTGATTTGTAAGAAATTGGATTGCATGGAAATAATTGGAATATTCATGTTCATATTGATTAATATACAAAAAAGATAGTTATATAACTAATTGATTTATATTAAAATGTTGAATTTGTATTAAACAACTGTATTACATAATTAACCAATGTGAGGATGGATATAAAAATAGATGACAATGCGAAGGCGTATAATATAGAATAGAAGGGAAAAATTGAATTTGATTAAGATTAGAGATGAGGATGAAGGGTAATATTGGTTTTTTTAAAAAATAGATGAGGAATAAATATGGTAAAAAGGAAATATAGAAATTGTAAATTTAATTAAAATGACTAAATACTGTGTTGGAAGAAATATCCTTCTGGGTTCTGCTCCAAGTGGGGAAAAAGACACTGGAAACATGGAGACCTCTTGGAAAGATGGTTTAATGGTGGACAGGATCACATGGCTTGATGGGGCCCATTGTGTTAGTTTCTGTTGCTATTGTGTTGCAAATGTCCTTTGACAAAGGATTGACTTTCTGCCTCTGGCCCATTAACAAAGGGTGGCGGGCAGGAAAGTGGGAGCTGCTTTGTCTGTAAAATATGCTTCTCCATTTCTCATCCAGGGAAATATAATATTCTGCCTTTTTAATATTTCCCAAAATATTTCATTCTTCTAGGAAAGGGGTGGGTGCTAATTTCCTACAACTGTTTAAATTTGTGGACCGGCCAAATACTCTGTTCAAAGAAAATACATTGTATGTTTGTATGTGTGTTTCTAATTATTTCTATTTATTGCTATTTGTTCTCTTTTATTCTTTAAAGTTTAACAATTCATTTTTTATCTTAATATCTTAATATTTGTTTGGGGTTGGCTTCTTCCCTTTCATCTTTTTTATTGTACAGCAATCTTTCTCCTCAAACCTACCACCTCTGTCTTTTCTTTCTTACTTACTTTCTCTCCCCCCCTTCTTCTTCTCCCTACTTCCTCTTTCTCCTTCTCCTCTCTTCCTCCCTCTCTTACCTTCACTCCTCCTCTAATTTCCCTTCCCTTCCTTCATCCCTCTCTTGCTGTATCCTTTTATGCATATGGACTACTTAAGAGGGCTGAAAAAGTTATTTTTGACTGGTCCTCGCACTTTTGACCAGTCCTCGAACTTACGACTGTCCTCACAATTTATGTTTTTGCCCTATCTTGTCACCATGGTGAAGAGAAGCAGTTGTGAAATGAGTGACACAGTTGTTAAGAATGGTACAATGGGCATAAATGATGACCAGTCATAACTGCGAAGACCAGTCTCCTTTTGTGCACAGGGACTACTCAGAGGGCTGAAAAAGTTATTTTTGACTGGTCCTTGCACTTTTGACCAGTCCTCGAATTTACGACTGTCCTCATATTTTATGTTTTTTGCCCTATCTTATACCATGTTGAAGAGAAGCAGTTGTGAAATGAGTGACATGGTTGTTAAGAATGCTGCACAGGCATAAATGTGAGGATGGTCATAAGTGTGAGGACCAGTCAAAAGTGCGAGGACCTGTCAGAAATGACTTTTTTCAACCCTCTGAGTAGTCCCTATACACATAGCCATGGCCATCCGATCACATTACCAGCTAGCCACGCCCATCGTCACATGACCTCCAAGCCATAACCACAAAATAAGCCACACCTACAGAACCGGTAGTAAAAAAAATTTAGAACCCACCCCTAGTTGGGGGTCACCACAACATGAGGAACTGTATTAAAGGGTCGCGGCATTAGGAAGGTTGAGAACCACTCTTCTAATATATGCTAAAGATTTGGCTTTGTAACAGATGGATTGTCATGATTCAAAACTAGAGTTTACTTGCATATTTCTTACTGTCCTAGTCAGCTCCATGTGTCAAGGGAGCCTCCTGGTGGCCATAGTCTTCTATTACAGTCTGATAATTTTGAATCATAATTTATTTTTTTCTTAAAAACATAGTATCATATTGCTACTGTCACAATTGCACCTGGCACTTGAGTAAGATTTAGCCAACATTTTTTTCACAAAGGGCGCATAATATTGAACAGGGATCCCTCACTTGATCATCTGAGTCTCTTCACTGGCATCATAGAATTCTTCATTGTCACTTTCGGTCCTAGATGAATCTTGGTCAGACTAAAACAAGAGTAAGAGTTTGATTACAGGAATATTTCTTCAGCATGCTTTGAATAAAATATTTTATAGGATCAATCTTGAGACTGCAATAATATTTTACCAATTTATGGATGGAAGACAGAAGTCTTTGGCAGGTTTACCTTCTCTTATTGTTTTTTAGCATTCCAACTGCACTAGACCTAATACTAAGACTAACTTTCAAAGATTTTAAGGATTTAAAAAGTATTTAAATAGCATACATGAAAATACAGTAACAACTAGTGGAAACTAAGCAAAGTGGTATATTCCAAAAAATGTGTATTTTTTAATTCTATTAGAAATACAATATAATTTGTATCCATTAAAAAAGCTGAGTGCCGAAGATTTGATGCTTCCAAATTGTGGTGTTGGAGAAGACTCTTGAGAGTCCCTTAGACTGCAAGGACATCAAATATGTCCAATCCTAAAGGAAATCAACCCTCACTGTTCCTTGGAAAGACAGTTGTTGAAGCTGAAACTCAAATGCTTTGGCCACCAAATGAGAAGAAAGGACTCACTGGAAAAGACCCTGATGATAAAGATTGAAGGCAAACGGAGAAGATTACGGCAGAGACTGAGAGGAGTAGATAGTGTCATTGACCTAGTGGGCATGAGTTTGGGCAGACTCAGGGACACATTGGAGGACAGGGGGTGTGGTGTGCTGTGGTCTATTGGGTTGCGAAGAGTCAGATATGAACAACAAAAATGCAATCTGTGCCCCAGTGGTCATGGTTTCAGAGATATTGTATTTCCTTACCTAAACAGAAAAACAAAATGACCATGTGCAGGCAAAAAGCACTGGGAGCAGGCGTGACTTTCAACTTCCTGCAGACTTCCCCATTCAGTTTCCTTGTGAGAAGCTGGCAGAGAACATCGGAAATCTTTCTTCCTTCCTCCCTCCCTCGAATTCCTGCCAGCTTCCCCATTTCCAGCATGAAAATCAGTGGGGCAGCCAGCAGGAAGTTGCAAGGCCAAGGCCAATAGAACAGATTCTGTTATGGTGCTTCTTCTTCCATCTTCAATTCTCATCATTGGCACTAATTATGCCTATTTGACTGTGCTTTAAAATACCGTATGAAGCAACCTCTATAGATTGTAAATCACATGTTATAATTTATGCCAGAAAATGGGAACTATGGCTTTGAGATATAGATGAATAATAGTTCCCTGGACGACCAAAAATACTGGATATTGGGAGATATAATTCAACAATATTTCAACTTCAACCCAATTAGTATGCTATATGAAACCTGCCAACTATGGCTTATTCAGAAGCCACTCAAAATATGGTTTAGCACAATGAATTAATTTGGGAATTGATTGAAAATCAGCTAGAAATTTTCATGCAAAGTAATAGAACTTGAATCATTCAGTTTTCAACACTGTACAAAACAGTAGTTCTATTTTTGTTATTCTTTTTATGTATTTTCAATTGTCAGTCAGAAGATAGGGTAATAGTACTAACTACTAAAATGTGTAAGATGTTATCTCTTTGACCAAAGAACTATGTACTGTAAAATGATTTAAATAATAATACTGTTGAGGATCTTTTGATGTATTTCTTTATGTTAATTTAGTTGAGGGTGGGGGAGTAAAAGAAGAATGTTTATGACATTTGTAAGAGGAAAAAAAAGCAGTTATGTAAAACCTTAATAGTTACACATCTCTATTCTGTTCATTAACTCTTTTTTCTGCATGTCTGTAAGATTTTTAACTAATATCTTAGTTTTCTCTTTATTTGACATTTTGCCATATTCCTCTATTTTCTTTTTTATTAATTTAGGCCTTGTTTCTTGTGGATCTTCTAGAATGAAGACTAAATCATATTTTTCCTTTTTTACTTCCATACCTTTTATCTCTGCTTCTTGTCTAATATTTCTGTTTAATACTTCCAGTGTCAATATGAATAATAGAGGAGAAAAGGGGCATCCTTGTCTTGTCTTGTACCTTTTTTAATGTTAACGTTCTCTGTCATATCTCCATTTATCATTACCTTTGCTGTTTGCTTACAATATATGTTAAATTATGTTAAATTAAAATGTTTTAATTACGTTAAAAAATCTCTCCCCAAAATCCATGTTTTAATTGTGCTAGCATAAACTGCCAGTTCATATTGTTAAATGCTTTCTGTGCGTCTAGAAAAATCAATGTCATTTGCTTCCCTAGATGTGCTTCGTAGTACTCCAGTGTATTTAAAATTATTGTTATATTGTCTTTAATTTGTCTCTTAGAAATCCATTTTGATCTAAATGTATGAATTGATTTAAGAACCTTTTTAGTCTTTCTGCAATTATTGAGGCATATATTTTATAGTCAGCATTCAGTAAGGATATCGGTCTGTTATTTTTTATCTGTTGTAGGTCTGAATCTTCTTTCGGTATGAGTGTAATATATGCTTCCATCCATGAATTTGGTACTTTCACTTCTAGCAGTACTTCATTGAACACTTCCAACATTGGTATACTTAAAGTATTTTGTAAGTCTTTATAGAGTTCTGCTGGTAGACCATCTGGGCCCGGTGTTTTGCCATTCTTTTATCTCTTAATTGCTTCTGTTAATTCCATCATTGTTATACGTTCATCTAACATAGCTTTCACTGTTTCAGGAATTTTAGTTATTCCGCTTTTTCTAAACATTTTTTTACTTTATCTTCTGAAACTGTCTATTGATCATATAATTTTTCATAGTAGTTTTGGATCACTTTCTTTTTATTGTAATTTTGGTGATGAAAGTTTTCTTCTTCATCCATTAATTGGTGTATCAGGCTTTTTCCCTTCTCCCTTTTCAATTTGTATGTCAGCCATCTTCCTGGTTTATTTGCATTTTCAAAGAAATTTTGTTTAGCACTTTTAATTTTTTGTGCTAATTCTTCTTTATTAAGTTCAAGTTATGTTTTATTAATTCCATTTGGTTTTTTAGATTCTTTTTTTGTGGTATCTTTTGTAGTTCCATCTCTAGCCTCTTATATTCTTCTTCTAATATCTTTTGGTTTTGTTTCTTCTTCTTATTTTTCTTTCCCATATAAGTTATAGCTAAACCTCTAATGTATGCCTTAGCATGTAATGAGGTCTCTTCTTTTCTACTCTCTTTAAAGAAAAAGTCTAATTCTTTTTCCATGAATTGAATAAATTCCTTATCTTTTAATATTGATTGGTTCAACATCCATCTTAATTTTCTTTTTTGTCCTTTCCATTTAACTTTTATTGGGTTGTGGTCTGCCCAATTACTTGTTTTTATGTCTATTTCTTGTACATTAGATCATTATTCAGCTGATGTCCATGTCGTATCTATTCTGGACCAAGACATATGCCTATTTGAATAAAATGAATATTGCTTTTCCTTAGGATGTATCTCGCGCCATATATCTTGGATATCTACTTATTCCGCCATTTAAAAAAAACCTTTTGGAAGTGTTTTCCTAGCTTTTTTATTTTCTTTCTTAGTTTTATAATCCAGTTCCGCATCCACAATTGCATTAAAATCTCCTACTGCACATATATTTTCATACTCCAATTCTATTATTTTCTTATGAAGTTTACCATAAAAGTCCTCTTGGTTGCTATTTGGTACATAAATTGCTACCAAAAGTGTCTGTTTGTAATTCATTGTCATTTCCACCATCAAAATCCTCCCTTCTCCATCTGTGAAAATTTGCTTAACGTTTATTGTTTCTTATAAGTAAAGAGATACTCCTCTCTTCTTATGTTGTGATAGAGAGGTATATAGTTTCCCAATTTTGGAATGTTCTAACAGTTTATTGTGTTGTTTTTTTAATATGGAACCTCTTGAGGGCAAATTATATCCAACTTTATTTTTTTCTAGTTTACTAGAAGTCTAGTTTAAAAGTCCTTTTCCTTTTGATAGTTGAATTCAATGCATTTATATTTATTGACAGTAAGTTTATTTCTTCTTCCATGGTTTTACTTATAGATGGGTTTTGTTGTTCTGGTTGCTCTTATCTCTCTCTGATCTTTTGCCTTTGCTCCTTCTCTCTTTGCTATTTCCTCTAACTTTCGTCTTCTTTTTGTTGCATTTTTCTCTCTCCTATGGCTTCTTCTTGTTGTCTATCCTCTTTTTCCTCTCTTCCTCTCATTTCCTCTTGTGGTCCAAAATAGTGTTCATAAAATTGTTCTGCTTTTTCTATGGAATCCAGACTATGTCTTTGCTCCATCCAGGTCATCAATATTCCCTCCGGTATCAGCCATCTAAAATTTACTACATTCTTACTTGTCTTGTCAGAAATTGCTATTCCTTTCTTATTTCTCTTACTCTTCTGGAGATCTGTTTTAAAACTGCTATTTCTTTCCTTTTGTATTTTGAAGGGTCATCTCTCACTCTTTGTAGTATTTCTGCTTTTATTGTCTTTTTAATAAATCTCAAATGTTTGGGGGTGTCTATTTCTTGTCGCATATTTAGTATAAACTCTAAATATTTCATCCATCTCAGCAAGCACCTTTTCTTTGATCACCTCTAAAGCATTTGCCAGCAGCTTTGCCATTATCTCTGCCAAATTTTCTCCCTTTTCTTCCTCAATATTCTGGAATTGCAAGTAGTTATCCATCTCATGTCATATTATTGTTCTCTTATGACTCTCAGACTGCCAGGGTAAGTCTGTAATCAACTTCTTCCACTCTTTTCTCTGTTTATTCAGCTTTCTCTTCTACTTTCTGAATGTGTTGTTCATTTATAGTCATTATTTGTTAAAAATTCTCTATTTATCCTCTACTTTTCCTATTCTTTCCTTAATGTCTTCATGCCTGAATGGCCTGAATCATAGCATCCAATGACCTTTGGCTGCTGGGCTAGATGTTGATGATGCTGATGATGGCACAGATGTAGTTTTCTTCATTTTGAGATGTTTTAATAAATTTAAACCAATTATTAAAGATTATAACTACAATACCTCAACAGCCCCAGTGTTGATCGCCCACTTCACTATCTTCTTCCAACTTCCCTATTTACAAAGCTATTCAATATTACTGTATCCCTTCTTCCTTCTTCTTTTCAATCTCCAAATAATGTCACTGTTTTTTTATTGTAATCCCAAAGGAGCGTAATTATAATCCACAAAAAAGAAGTGAAAGTGTTAATTATAATCCAAGAGGAGAGCGAAGATATAAATTGTAATCCAAGAGTTGTTAAACTGTTGACCCCTTTGTTCTTCAAAAAATATTCTCTTCTTCTTTTGTTAAATTTATAATCCACATAGGCCCACTAAGCCCCAAAATTCAACCACCAACTGTCTTATATCTTCTGAGGTGAGTTCACAAGCAGAAAATAAAAGAGAAGGAAAGTATTTTGCTGTTCTCAGCTTCTGTTCACTTTATCTGTTTAGCTTCCGCTTGAGTTCCAAGAGCTACACTATTTTTAAAAGTCTCAGTATTTCACTCTGTCTCAGCTATTTAACATAAACAGCTTATTGATGCAGGTTTCTTTGTTTAAATAGCCAGTCTTTATCTTCTTCAGCCTCTCAAGCAATGGTGGGCTGCAACCGGTTTAACAACCGGTTCTGTGAATGCGTGTGCCTAACATGCTTGCACACAACTTTCGAAATACAGCAATTTGAAGCTCATTTGCTTACCTTCTAAGGCAGCGCCAATAAGTAGAACAGCGAAAGCACAAAAATCAGCTGTGCCACGCAAATCAGCTGAGCCAGAAAGAAGGAAATATAGGACAGGATAGGGCGGGGGCAGGTGGGCGGGGCCAGCTGATTGTCAGAACTACCGATTCGCCCGAACCAGTCCAAACCAGCTATGTTTTCTTTCCTTTCTCACTTGCACCTCTCAACATTTCCTTCTGCCTGTAGGTGTTGCTCTGTTTCTCTCCCTTTTATTTTATATTATATTATCCTGTCCAAGTTTTTTCAAAAAAGGTTCTCTAGATCCAAATTTTATAATCCCCAAAAGCTTCCAATTTAGTCAATATTATATTTGAGGTCCCCAGTCCAGCTTCCTAGTTTCCAAGTTCTTTCACTCTTTTAAAAAGTTCTCTTATTTTTCTTCCAGTTTTAAAAATGGCTCTCAGGTTTCCTTGCTGCTTTTCTTGGGAGATGGCTGTCACCCAGATCGTTCACACTGTTCTTCAGTCTTTCGCGCTTTCTTCATCGGTGGCTGCCACAGCTTCGGTCAGGCATGCAATAGCCATCCTTTTCTTCCTGCTGGATTGAGAGCCTTCTCTGGATTGATCCAGGAGTTTGCGAACTCCCTGAGGTCTTACTTCATCACCCTTCCGAGGTGATTTAGGTCCATCAGAACCTCCTTGCAGTTCGAATTTCAACTCAATCCCCCGGGGCCCCGTGGAGATGCATCGTGTCGCCGCAATGTCAGCCCCATCCTCAATTGAGGACTACACATTGACTGTGGTTGGTCAGCCAGTTACAAATCCATCTGGTGGTGATGTTGTCTAACCCACATTTTTCTATTTTATCTAGTAGTAGGTTATGGTCTACTTTATCAAATGTTTTACTGAAGTCCAAATAAATTATATCGACAGCATTCCTCTGGTCCACTAATTTTATCACTTTGTCAAAGAATGCAATAAGATTAATCTGGCATTATCTGTTTTTGACAATCCCATGTTGGCTTTTGGTTATTACTTTGTTTCCTTCTAGGTGTTCACTGATTCGTTGCTCGATTATCTTTTCCAGAATCTTCCCTGGTATTGAGGTCAGGCTGATAAGTCTGTAGTTATTGAAATTATCTCTCTTAAAGTCCAAGACTCTAGTTTGACTTTGTTCTATTGCTTGTGCTTGCATAATGTTGAATTCCAATACTGCATGATCACTTGTCCCCAAGGTTCCTGTAGCTTCAACACTTTCCATCATTTCATCTTTGTTAGTGAGAATTAAGTCCAATATGGCTAATCCCCTTTTCCTTCTCTACTTTTTAGGAAACAAAGTTGTCTGCTAGGTTTGTTAGGAACCTGTTGGACCTTCCACTTGGTACAGGGTTTGTCTCCCAGTTGATGTCAGGGTAGTTAAAATCCCCCATTACTATTGTGTTATGTTTCCTACATACCTTAGTTAGCTGCCTAGCAAAAAGTTCATCTATTTCCTCTGTTTGGTTGGTTGGCCTATAGTATACACCTATGGCAATGTCATTCCCCCACACTTTAATATTGACCCAAATGCATTCAAGATAATTTTCGTCATTGTTGTGCTCTATTTCGGTAGAGATATAGTTATTTGTTATATATAGTGCAACTCTGCCTCCTCTTTTATTTGGTCTATTTCTTTTAAATAATTTAAATCCCTCTATCTGTATGTTCCATTTGTGGCTTTCATCCCACCAAGTTTCTGTAATGGCAACAATTATCATATTTGCCTTCATTTACTTGAACTTCTAATTCTCCCTATTTATTCTTCATACTCTGTGCATTGGTGTATAGACATTTGAGTCCATTTTGATTGACTCTGTGTTTACTGTCTACATAACCTGTGTTGTGCCTGACTGCCCCGACTTTCTTGCCGCCTGTTTGATTAGTGCACATCGTATGGCACTCACTATTAAATGCTTGGGTTTGCTTGACAGAAAGATTGATAATATTACCTGCACAAACATCTATGTAACATGCACTGATAACCATATTAAATTTAGATTGCTGGGGATAAAAATGTTCTGTATCAATTAATTCTCTGTCCCTGCTGTTCAGTTTAAATGTTTATCCAAATGTTTATCAAAATCTGTGAATTTAATGCCAAGTAACTCAGTTGGGTTGAAGGGTTGAAAACAGATTAGGTTCATTTGCCAATCTGGTTGCTGGGGTAATCAAGTTAAGGCCAAACTTTACTTATCTTTACTTATTTCCAAAGACAATCCAAAGCTCTTTTAAGGCCATTTTAGTGAATTTGGTGATCTGGTTCACCTACCTTATCCATTGTCCTCTCCTCTCCTCTTTCTTTTCTTTCAATCTTGCTCTACATTATGTCAATGAACACTTTTTAGAAGTACAGTACTCTATAAGACCTTGTTTTTATTTTTTGAAGCCCATCATGATCAGCTAAAATGATATTAATCTAATTTAGAAAAAAATTCCTAATCAACTTGATAGTTGTTAACATATGATAAAATACCTGTGAATCTTCTAAGATCTTCAGTGATATGGCTTCACCCTCAAGCCTTCGATATGAGCAAACTGGTATATCAGATAATGTCTCCAACAGTGGGCTATTTAGGGTTTCTGGCAGTAACAGACTCAGAAAACCAGATAACACACTTGCCACTCCAAATACAAGATATGGCAGACACCAATATATAACTTTCTGTAAAAAAAAAAAAAGATTATTTGGGGCAGCAATTATACTTTTCATGTTAATCCCACAACCCAGCTACTAAACCTTTGGCACATTTAAATCATTTTTAGATGCTCTGAACTGTGAATCTGGTATCTTCAGTATACCTTTACTGATCCAAAATTATGTATTTTCAATATGTATGTTTATTCAATATATATTATATTCAATGATTTCAGTATGTAAGGAACTAGAAGAACATCAATGGGAGTCCACTAATGGGAGAAGATGGCAAAAAGGTGATGGGCAGCAGGGGAAAAGCAGAACTGCTTAATTCTTTTTCTTCTACTTTTATGCCAAGGGAAAAACAACCCAAACTATCAAAACCAACACAGTAAGGGACAGAAAAGGAATGCAGGTCAAAATAGGTAAGAAATTGGTAAGAGAACACCTATCTATTCTAAGCAAGTCCAAATTGCCAGGACCAGATGGTTAACATCCCAGAGTTCTGAAGGAGGTGGCAGATGTGAACTTGGAACTACTGAACCATATCTTTCAAAGATCCTTGAGCACTGGGGAACTAACAGGGGCCTGGAAAAGAGTTGAAGTTATTTCCATCTTCAAGAAGGGGAAAAAAGTAGATCTGGAGACGAGATACCAATCAGCTTGACATCAATACCTGGAAAAATCATGGAAAAGATAATCAAGCAACAGATTTGTGAGCACTTACAAGATGATCACTAGAAGCGTGGGTTTGTTAAAAATATATCATGCCAAACAAACGTTACTGCATTTTTTGATAAAGTGACTAAATTAGTGGATCAAGGAAATACTGTGGATATAGTTTACTTGGACTTCAGTAAAACACTTGACAAAGTAGACCACAGCCTACTTCTCGATAAGAGAGAACAATGTGGAATAGACAGCAATATCACCAGATGGATTTGAAATGATTGACCAACTACACTCAGTGTGCAGTCCTCAAAGTCACTATAACTACATGGAGGAAAGCATGAAGTGAAGTGCCTCAAGGTTCTGTCTTAGGCCCAGTGTTCTTGAACATTTTCATAAATAATCTACATGTTACTTCAAATTTGCAGATGATACCAAGCTGATACCAACACTTTGGAAAATGCAACAAGTTGCAGTTCAATGGTGAGAAAAGTAAAGTCTTGCACTTAGGCAGGAAAACCAGATACACATGTACAGAATAGGGAATACTTGGCTCAACAATAATATCTGTGAGAGGGATCTAGGTAATCCTTAAATGATGCTTAGACTCTAAGAAAGAATGCAGAAAAGAACAACAATTATAAGTGGTCTAGCGGCTAGACCATATGATGAATGATTAAGGGAACTAGGTATGTCACCCTAAGAGAAGGGTGACATGATAGCTGTCTTTCTGTACTAGAGGGGCTGTTACAGAAAAGAAGGGGTCGACTTATTCTCCAAAATTCCTGAAGGCAGGACAAGAAGCAATGTGTGGAAACTCATTAAAGAGAGATCCAAACTAGAATTAAGGAGAATCTTCTTGATAATGAGGACAATTAATCAGTGGAACAGTTTGCCTCCTGGAATTGTGGGTCACTGGAGTTTTTCAACAAAAGATTGGATAACCATTTGTCCAGGATGGTATAAGGTCACCTGCTTTGGACACGGGGTTGGACTAGAAGACTTCTAAGTTTCCATCCAGCCCTGTGATTCTGTGAAAATTATGTAAGCCCAGATAAATATACAAAGTTATACTAAGCAGAATTAAATTATCTGAAGAAGAGGACAAAATGGAAGGGAGAGAAGTTGGGGGAAAACTTGATTCTGATCTATAATACCTTACTCATGCCTTTGATTTAAAGGGAAAAGTATAACATAATTCTCATGAAGCAGAATGAACTTCATTCTTTTGCAATATGGATTGCCTCCAACTGTTTTAGAAAACACACAATGAATCACTGAAATTTGCAACAAAATTTGGGAATAAATTTCTCATCATATTTCACAGGTTTTAGACTAGAGTTCTTAAATCTGGACCCCTTTTAGTCTGATGAATCCTATGAAAATTAAATGAAATAAAACATACAGATACAGACTACTGCAAAGGAAACTCATGAAAGAAATAATGATGCAATGTCAGATTTTTACCCTTGATTGGGCCATATAAAATCCTTTTGTTTTATCACTGGTTTAATCTCCTTTGATATCTGCCCCTTTTCTCCTTAGAAGAAAGGAGGGGAAATGTGATATGGAACAGGATATTCTCTTTTGTTTTTTTCCTGGATTTTTCTTAGTATGTTTCTAAAATGCCAAAAGAACTCTGAGAAGGTTGATAACATGAAGAATGAATCCCCTGAAATATTGATAGGGATATGGCCTGACCCTATGTAACGAATTGGAAAAAAATCCCTTCCCAAGAGGTTGAAAGGGGTTGAAAGAAAACTCAATCCAATCAATTTAAACCTGTCTTTCCATGGAATGGTCAGAGACCTTCAGGGTCCAGAAAAATCAGACTTTACAGAATCAGTCAGAAATAGGAAAAAAATCCCTTTCCAGTGGATTTTAAAAAGAAGGGATAGCGCAATGTGCTCTGGACTTGCAAATTCCAAATTAAGAAAGAATCCCCATAGAAAGTTGGATTGGTAATCTAGGAAAAATATAGTTATCTATATTAATGGAAACATATAGTGGCTGATGAAAACTACATTGAAATTAGCATTTTGACTCTAAGAAATCATCCAAGTCCCTTTGGTAAACCCTTCTATCCTAGATTTAATCTGCCATGGTTCTCTCTCTGTGTATGTATCTCTGGCTGGAAAAGCATCAGCTGAGATACACTGTAAAAATCATAGCTCTTTTGTTTTTCATATCTCATTTGTTTTGGTAGTGGTGATATACATAATAAAAAGCTTGACTTTTTAATACAATCAGTGCTTTCATTCTGACAAGAGAATTTGCCTCTATCATTTACCCAGCTATGTGTTTAGATCTCTAAAAGAAGGTAGGAGGTTTGCTACTTTCCATTTGCGTAAATAGACCAGAGAGAGATTTTTTTTTTGCTGGAATAAAGTAGATGGTGCAACATAATGAACAGACTTTCCTTAGGCATGCAGGAGAACACAGTGGAATTGTGGTGAAAGGCTGAGTGATTCCAACTCAAGGGAGTGCCAACCCATTATATCCCAATAATCTACTCAATGCAAAGAGGAAACATTGGGCCAGCATGGCTTTGGCCTGGTGTATCCAATGTAAAGAGGAAACATGTCAACAGTTTGGGGAGTGGCGTCTAGCTGGCCACGCCCATCCAGTCAGCCACGCCCAGTGAGTAGCATCAAACTGACCACACCCATCCAGTTGGCCATTTACCCCTCCCCCCGAGGTGAACCACAGCCCTGATGCGGCCCTCAATGAAATTGAGTTTGACACCCTTGGTTTAGAGGATCTTAATATGTAAGACTAGTTGCCTTGAAAAATGAATACATTGGATGTAATCATGTTGATCCCTCTGTGGGAAAAGGCAAGAACTTTGTCCTGAAGGTTAATACTGCAACCTATTGCTTCATTAGATGTTGCTTTTATATTCTAGTTACTGGCTCCCTCCTGGATCAGAAGAATAAATAAAGAAATGCTATTTTCAAACTTTGTGGAAGAGAGGTTTTTCTGAAAATCCACAGTACAAATGCAATGGAAACGGAGACCAGCAATCAGATAGTAGGTAGCAGGCTTGCAATAGGCAAATTGGAGTCCAAAAGTTCCAGTAGACTTAGAATGTCCACAGTGTAGGTGGTCTTCCATTTTCCTATGGAAAATACCACTTTCCTGCAATATCACATTGGATTGTCTTTAACTGTCTCAACAGAGGGCTTGCAATGAGAGCCCATTTTGAGGGCATGTTCTCAGCAAGTGGGGCTACCTCTCTGAGCCAGGACAAGGTGATTGTGTAGCTGCAGTCCTTATCACAAAATCTATCTCTGAAAAACAATACCATAGCAGTACCATTTCTGTTGCAATGAAACAATTTAAATTAATGTCTGTAGAGATTCTCAGTCATCCAGCTCATGATTGTCCCAAAGATGTCTTTTCAGGAGAAAAAGGGACAACCATGACCTGGATGACTAAGAATCTCTACAAACTTTTAGCTATACAATTTGGGATGAACATTCTTTGAATTGTGTAGGAGTAGGAATGGATTTCCAGAGGAAAAATTTCAGACTACAATCAGGAGCACTACTCAGGTGACCCTGAGGACACAGGTAAACCTCCAAGTGCTTCAATGACCCACTAAAAGGATGCAAATTACCAGCTGTCTGCAAGGAATATAAATCCTTCCATTCCCCACTATCCTGTCAGAGCTGAAGAAGCTTCTTGGATGAGAAACGAAATGTCTTCAAAAGAAAAAACAAGGAAGTCCAATTGCCTCCTGCAAAAGCACCTTTGGGACAATTTAAATAAATCTACACATTGGTGCTAATCTCATTTGGAGGTGCAATGGGTATGAAAAGAATAGAAAAAAATTAAGACATACCAGAGATGGGACAAAAGGAGCAATAATTCCACCAACTCGGGAAAACATAGAACAGGTTCCCATTCCAACATTCCTTTAAGGAAACAAAACACAATTATATTCATGTGAAGGTTTCTCTTCCAATTTCTCTTCCAATGGCTTAGGACCTGGATATTTACAGGACCACCTGCTGCCACCAGTAGCCTCTCACCGGCCAGTACGCTCTCATAGAGAGGGGCTCCTCCGGGTGCCGTTGGCCAAACAGTGTTGACTGGCGGACCCCAGGGGGAGAGCCTTCTCTGTGGGGGCACCTGCTATTTGGAATGAGCTCCCCCGGAGATATGGAGGATCCCGGATCTACGCACCTTCAGCCGCGCCCTAAAGACTTTTTTATTTCAACAGGCCGGGCTGGCCTAACTTTTCCCTTTTAACTTTTTAAATTGTAAATTTTAAATTTGTCTTAAGTATTGGGGTTGTTTTAATTTGTTCCGGGCCAAATTATTTAATGTGGTTTTATACTGTCTTTTAAATTTTGTAATCTATGTGTTTTATTTTTTGGCTGTTCACCGCCCTGAGTCCTTCGGGAGTAGGGCGGTATATAAATTTAATAATAAATTTTTTTTTAAAAAAAGGATTGGAGTTATACTTCTAAATCCAAGAAATCTAAGAATTCTTAGAAATTTAAAATAATTATTTGAGGGCATAATTATTTTAAACATTTATGATAATTGTACCACTGGAAATCCCAGAGCTACAAAAAGCTTTGAAAGCCTTTGAGAGAAAGAGGAAAAAATCAACCAGCAATCATGTCAACGACATTTCAATTCAATTCAGAATAGAACTGGAAGAGACCTTGGAGGTTTTCAAGTCCAATCCCCTGCTCAAACAGAAGACCCTATAACATTTCAGTCTCTTCTTAAAAACCTCCAGTGATGAAGAACTCACAACTTCTGAAGGCAAACTGTTCCATAGGTTAATTGTTCTCACTATTAGAAAGTTTCTCCTTAATTCCAGGTTGCATCTCTCCTTGATTTGTTTCCATCCATTGTTTCTTGTCCTGCCCCCTGGTGTTTTGGAAAATAAATTGACCCCCTCTTCTTTGTGGTAGCCCCTCAAATACTGGAATACTGCTATCATGTCACCTTTAGTCCTTCTTTTTTCTAGACTAGCCATATCCAAATCCTGCAACCGTTCTTCATGTTTTAGTCTCTAGACCTTTAATCATCTTAGTTACTCTTTTTCCAAAGTCTCAATATCTTTTTTGTAATGTGGTAACAAAACTGGATGCAGTATTCCAGGTGTGGTCTTACTAATGTTTTATAAAGCGGTACTAATACATCACATGATTTTGATTCTATGCCTCTATTTATAGAACCATTATAAGGTATATTGTTCAAGTCTGTCGAGATCCTTTTGGATCCTGAGCTTGTCTTCTGGAGATTCCTGCCAGTTTACTGTCATCTGCAAATTGGATGAGTTCTCCTTCTATTACTTCATCTAAGTCATTTATGAAGATATTGAAGAGTACTGGGCCTATTTAATTTTGCTTACATTTAAATTAAATCAGATTAAGTCATGAATTTTATTCTAAGCAAGATTGTTCTGGCCTTGTATAAATTCAAATAAAAAATAAGAAAGCAAGCTTGAAAACCAGGAACATTTTTTTAACCTGAAAATATACTTTATTCCTTGACATAAGATTACTTCAATTTAGCCTACATACACTCTAATTAGATCAATACCTTCTAAATATTTTAAACAGATTATTAGATACTAAAAAAACATTTCATGAGATGGTCAAATCCTTGGGTTTCCTTATCAATGTCTTACACACAAAGATAGTAGTTTAAAGTTTCCTCATTGCCAGCTGGTTCACAGAGCTTGTATTTTGACCTCTATTTCTTCATGGACACAAACTGTTAGCACGATAAATAGTTATTTAACTACTTTGATGTCTTGGCAGGGACTTAGTTCCTTTTTTAGTTAGAAGACAATTTTTTCTTACAGTTTTTTTCCCAGGCTTTAAGATCTGGAAAATGATACGGAAACTTAAACTTGACCCCAATTTTCATGAGAAAGTGACATTTTGGAATGGTGTCAGGCTGAAAATTGCTGATACATCTTCTCCCTGGAATCCTTGGTAAAGAATGGAATTAACACACTATTTACTATTAGTCTTTTTATAGCAAAAACTATTTCAATTATCCAAACCTAGTGAACAGTAATATATTCCATTTAAAACATGTTCTGACTTTTTAGTTTGTGCCTGATATGTCAACAATTAGTCAGAATATTGAATAAAATCTTGGAGATCCCCAAATTTACAGTTAATTTTTGGGTACAACTGAAAAACAGTACATACCAAGATATGTATGGAAAACCTGCAAGAAACTTGAAATAAAGAGCAAAAATATCTTATTTTAATGAACTAAATAGCTAGAATTTTGATTAATGTTAAATTAATATCTTATAATTGTGCAATGCAATTTATTCAACAATAGGTTTATTGGAAACTTTATGGAGAGAACATGGACTCCTATGTTTTTTGTTTTGGTTTATTCAGCAAATTGTTAATATGGTGTTGGGAAGGAAAATAGTGCTTTAAACTGTGCATATGCTGGCAAATTATATATCAAAAAATTGGTGTCTCAGAAAGATGATGGTTCTTGGATTCACTATTTCAGTCTATAGCTAAAGGTATTGTCTTATCTTGAGAGACTGTGCTGCACTTGATTTAAAGTCTTGGTTTGAAGACTTGTTTATTCTCAAGAGATGAATTAGTTTTTAATCAATGTATGAAAGGTCTTATCGGTATCACTGCATATGGTAAAGATTATTTGCTATTTAAGAATGGAAAGGGGTTTTTTTTTGTTTTACATATACCTATTTCACTGTGGTTTTTTGTTTTTTGCCCTTTTCTGTCCACTATTTTTATATTTGATTAATATCTTTTATTTCTACATTAAATCATTTTTTAAAAAAGAGATATTCAATCCAACTCTAAATTCAAATCCCTACAACGCCAACACATTATTTTGTTTTGATTTATATGGTTGCCCAATTCTCAAAATGGTTAAAAATGGTTAAAAAAAAAGACACCCCCCAAAAAAAATTAAAGCACAATAAACATTTAAAACAAAATAAATGATCCCAACCACAGTATATTCCATTCAAAGCCTTTTAATATTGGATGGGCTCATTCCACAAACTGGCCAACTGGAAATGCCCTAATACTAATATTTCTACTAGCTGAAATATTTATTATAGGGCTATGACTATTTTGAAAACAGTCCCTATTCAAAAAAAATGCTTTTGAACTTCCATGAGTGTGTAACAATTGTCTACCATTAATTGTAGTGTATATTGGTAACCTCATAAAAACAGGCACATATTTTCTTTTAGACTTGCATAGAACTGGTTGCTTTAATTTGCAGCCAAGAAGAACTGCACTCAAGCAAGTTCCAAAACATTCCTTCCATATTTCTGAAGCATGCATAGCCCTAATCTTTTATTTTGTCTGATAAATGTATAGCAGCATAACAATTACATTCTTTATCACCAGTATGTTGACTATGTTTTGTTTCAATATTTTCATTCTGCCTGCCTTTGGACCAAGTATGAAATAGCTACTGAAGTGTTTTTATATGAACTCTGAAAACCATATATTAATACAAAAGCAATACACCAGGTTTTAAAAATAACATATTTTCTATATGATCTATATCCTTTGTCTAAACAAGGTTTTTTAGTTTAGGTATTACATTTTTAAAAAATTATTTAGATGTATAACCCCCTTTTTTTTATTCAGGCATACATTCTGCTTCCTCTTCCTATTTTTCTCCACAACAACAATCCTGTAAGATAGGTAGGCTTAAGAGAGAATGACTGACAAAATGCCAATGAGCTTCTACCGACTAAGGGTAGATTCAAGCCTGGATCTCCTTGCCCTTAATCCTGTGATGGTGAACCTATGGGACGCGTGCCAGAGGTGGCATGCAGAGCCCTTTCTGTGGACATGCGCACCATCACCAGTTGCTCTCTGGTTTCCGGTGCATGCATGTATGCCGGCCAACTGGTCTTCGGGTTTCTGGCGCTCCGGCATGTGCGAAGACCAGCTGGCCGGCGCACATGCACATACTGGAAACCCAAAGAGCAGCTGGCCGGCATGCGCATGCTCACCGGCCAGCTGGACTTCGGGTTTCTGTTGCTCCGGCGCGCACCAGGGGTGGGTTCCACTTACCTTTACTACTGGTTCACTGGTTCACAATGGGTGCGCGCGCTTCTGTGCATGTGCAGATCAACCATGACGACGTGGCGGATGGGCGGAGCATCCCAACGGTTTTACTACCAGTTCTATAGAACCGGACTGAACTGGGAGCAACCCACCACTGGCACGCACATACGTGCACACCCATGCGTGCATTCCGGTTTGGGCACTCGGTGCTGAACAGGTTCTCCAACACTGCCCTAGTCTAACTGGTTAAACATTATATTTCAGACAGAGCTCAAATTCTCATATACAAATTCTAATGAGCAAAAACTCTGATCTTCCTGATTTGCTGCCTCTCTGCTGAATGTGAGCTCTAAGAATGATGTTCTACCTCTAAAAAAAAGAATGGATAAGTGATCATATAGAGTTACATTAAGTGACTACAAACTGAACTTGACTTACCTGATAACAGTAGGATAGAGTTCTGATGTGTAGATATACACAATGTTAAAGGCTGAACTGATAGTCAGCTTTCCAAGTAAAGACAAAGAACGGTTGTTCACAATTGCAAATACACCTGTAGCTGTTGGAACAAGAAAGGATGACTTTTAGAATTCCGTTTATCCCAGAATTGGTTTATTTATATATCAAATTTAGGCATTGCCCATCATCTCTCCAGGCAATCCTATGCAAAGTACTCCCACCACAGGTCCCCTCTCTCTGCTGAACTCCTGAGATCTTCTTTATGGACTGCTTTGATTTGTATTTATAGTATTTATGTGATAGGCTACCATTGACAGACAGAACTAAATAAAATCATATGACCTTATTAAAAACACACATACAATTTTTTTTGTTTAGTCAAGAAAAACATTTTATAATACTGTGTTTCCCCGAAAATAAGACCTGGTCTTATTTTCTTTTGACCTCTGAAATAAGTGCCAGGGCTTATTTTCAGGGGATGTCTTAATTTTTTTCCCCCTATCCTTCAGGGCAGCTCAGTGTCCCAGAGAAGCCAAAAATGGAGGAACCGGAACCGTTGCAGCGATACTGGCTGGGAAATAGCGAAGCTCCGATGGGCTTTGCGAAAACCCAGCCAGATAAACCGCTGTCGGGAGGCCTTCAGACCGGAACCATCTTGGAGGGATGGGAGAGAGACAGAGGTGTCTCAAAAGACCAAAGAGGAGCAGGCAAGCTCCTCGGAAGGTCGGAGACAGCTCTTTGACCCGACGGTGGGGGAGGTGGCCATTGTGTCCGCTACAAACTTGGGCAACCGGATTAAGATGTGAGCAGGAGTGGAGAATGAACAGAGTATTGTTACCAGGTGAGTAATTGGCCAACTCACAGGTAAGAAGAAAAAACTTTTAAAAGCTTGAAAGAAGTCCCAACGATTAATTAGTGGCTATTTGGCACTTGGGAAATTAAGCGAAGGAAAAAAAGAAACTTTAAAACTAAAACTAAAGCCTTAAAAGGAACCTTTCACTAGGACTTAAAACTGGATTTGGATGAAATTAAAACAAGACAAGAAAAAAGGAGATAGAGAAGTATTCTTTAAACAACAAAAGGATTTAATTTGGAGAAGAGGAAATAATCATTTTTGTGGATTTACAAAGGAATATTTTGTGGCTGGAGGATTTGTGAATTGGAGAGAGACATCTGCTGGTGGAAAAAAAGTATCGTACTAAATTTATTTATATCATCATGTGAAAGTACTGTAGGAGGGTTTTGTTTATATAACTAGAATGTGATTGCAAGAGGAGCAGAGTGAACAAAGACTGAAATTGGAATGGCTCAAATGAATGTTTGAATTGGACACTATCTGGAAAGGAAAAAAAAGAAAAAAGAGACACTACATGGACTTTGAATTTGAATTATATGCAGAGGAATAATAAACTTAAAAATCCTTGCCTTTTAAATTGATAACATGGATAATTGGGAAATAAATAAATGAAAATAAAGATACAGATGATTACACTGGGATTAACAGTGACAGAATAAAGAAGATGATTACACTGGGATTAGTAGTGATAGAATAAAAGAGATGATTACATTGGGATTAACAGTGACAGAATAAAAAAGATGATTACACTGGAATTAATAGTGATAGAATAAAAATGGATAAGGGGGAATACATCTCAAAAAGGAAGAGAAGAGAAAGAAATGGGGAAGAAAAAGGAGAAGGCGGCAAGGGAATGTGAGAAAAGGAAGAAAGTGTCAAGAAAAGGAATTGTGGAGAAATTAAAAGAAAATAGGAGATAGTAAAAAGGAATTTAAAAGATGAGCATGCTAATTGAAGAGAAGGATGTTAACTCTAGAAATTATATGTAAAAAGCAATTTAGAAGGAAGATACAGATTATTGTAAAAGGGATATAAGTAAAGATAAAATGAAATGTAAGTAAAAAAGAAGAAATACACTATTTAATGTAAAATAGATCAGTAGATGCAATGTGAAAGACAGAATGGACTATATATTTTGTTGTTGGAAGATGTATAATTCAAGAGAAACAACAGTAACAAAAGAATTAATTGAAATTAAAGGGGGAAATTGAAATGTAAAATTGAATAAAATGGAAATGTTAACAAATGATGTAAGTAAGAATAAAATAATACATGTAAGAAATAAAATAGAAGAAAGATATTGTTAAGGGTTGGAAGGTTATACTAGCAAAGGATTTAAGATAAAAATGGAATAAGTTGAAATACATTGTTAATAATTAAAAGATAAGGGGAATTTTGAGAAAATAAATGAAAGAAAAGTCGGGGTTGCCTGGACATCATAGTGGAAAATAGAAAATAAATACAGCAATAGAGAGAGATGAAAGAGGAATAGAGGGAAGGAAGGAAGAAGGGAGAGAGGAATGGGAAGAAAGAAAGAGGGGAGGAAGGAAGGGAAGGAAAAGGAGAGTAGTAGGAGAGAGGGTTAGAAAGGGAGAAAGAGAGGAGGAGAGGGAGAAAGGAAGGGGAAGTAGAGAAGGAGTAGGAGAAGTGGGAAGAAGAAAGTAGAAAGGAAAGAAGGGAGGGAGATGGAAAAGATTGAGAAGATTGCTGTACAATAAAAAAGATGAAATGGAAGAAAGGCAACCCCGAACATGCATAAATGTACTAGGATAAAGAATGAGTTATTAAAAAATAAAAGAGAATAAATCTAAGTTAAAATAGAAAAATTAGAATTTGAGGGTGAATAAAGATGTTGTTTATACAAATAAGCATAGAAATTTTAAGATATGATCAAAAAAATGGAAAAAGGAAATTTTGGCAAAAATTGTAACTGAGTAAAATGTATTTGAATATGTTAAATTGTATAAGTTATGATATGGCCAATACTCTGTTCATAAAATATGTGGGTGAAAACCGGGGGGGGGGGGATAAATAAAACTTGATTTTTAAAAAAAGCCAAAAATGATGCTTTGTTGGTGCTCTCTGAGCATGCTTGAGGCCAGAAAGCAGGCACGGTTGGGGCCACAGCTGCTTCTTCTTCCTGCTTTAGCTTTGCCCTCAGTCAGGAGCAGGGTGGTTCATGGCAAAATGTGGGTGAATTCACTTGCAAGGTAGCCTCAGCAGGAGGGGAGGTTCGCTTGGGTAGTAGATTGAGAAAGTGGGGTTAATATGCGAGGTATGGGTATGAGTCGAGCTTGGCATTTCACCTTCCTGCCTTCTGCAAACTTTTGGCTGTACGCAAGGAAAGCAGAAGCAGCAGAGACTCTGGCTTCTTTCTCTCCCCCAAACTTCGCCAGAAATGGATCTTCACGAGGCTTGTCACACCGGTGCAGCCACTCACGATGCCACAAGGCTTGTGATGGTGGAAGGCTTGTTGCGGCAGGAGAACACGACAAGCCTTGTGGCATCCTGCCGCAAGTGGCCAGAGGGAGACCCAGGTGAGTGGGCAAGTGAGTGGATGAGCAGAGTGCACCAGCCTGGGCGGCAGGAGTGCCCAGGGCTTCTCACTTTTACATTCCCTCCTGCTGCTGCTGTGCTGGCTCAGAGTTGCTGTGGCCACACTGAGTTCTGAGCAGCGTGTGTGTGTGAAAATGGGAAGCCCCCAACTGCCTTCAAATTCATGACTGCGCTGAACAAAGGGGACCTGGAATGGTTCATAAAGTTGTGTCCCTATGGCCACGTGATCACCACTAAAACCTTCCCAGTGGCGTCTACAAGCAAAGTCAATGTGGAAGTTGGCAGGGAAAGCAGCAAGTCATTCCCATAAATTGCATCCATCACTTTTCCTCCAGAGGAGCCCCACAACAGAGTTCAAGATCTCATACTCCAAAGCAGCCCCTTGCCTCCCTGCACTTTTCTTGCTTTCTTTTTTAGGAGTTATTTATTTATTTTTAAGTTTGGTTGGATTTTTATTTTTAAATATACGTCAATATCAATAGATGAACAGTGTAGCCTCTGGGTATAATTCATTTTGATAGAAGCAGCAATAATAATATTAATAATATTTGTTACATTAATCAAATTTAAATAATCTTAATAATAGTATACATGTTTGTTTTACAGTAGTCATTCAATATTTCAATGTTCCATTTTAATGCCAATGATATTATTTAAGCATATATAGTAATACCATCGTTCAGCCTCTAGTCTTTCTATCTAGCTATTGCTTATATTCTATTATATAAAAATTACATATGCTAATATTCCCCCTATTTCTTATTTCTGCCTCTATTCTAGCTTCTAGTCAGGCCACCATTACTAATCCTAGTGTTAATCCACATGTTTATATTAAGACATAGTCCTTCATTATTTGGTTGTTCAATGTTTCAATACACCATTCTAGTACCAATCATCATTTTATTTATAGATACATAAGAATACTAACTTTCAACCTCCAATCTTTCCATCTAACTATTACTTTATATAAAAGTGTGCATTCTTATTTCTCCCTCTATTCTAGTTTTTAATCAGGCCATAATTATATTAGAAAAAAATATCCTTTCTATCCATCATCTCTTGCCCATTTTAATACTTCAATTCTTATTCATTTTTTAGCTTGCCTCCCATACCCCCTCTCTTAGATCTTTGTCTCTATCAACATCTGTGTCTTCACCATTCAGTCTGAATATTTCTCCCATCTCTATCCCCCTAAACTGCCAGGTCTCCAGAGTGTCCACTCAAGCCCCTATCTCCCTTTCAAAAGTATCTTCCAGCTTATCCGATTCCATTTTTAAATCTCTTAAAATACTTTTCCCTTGGTTTATTTCATTAGTCATTATTATCTTTATCATCTTCTCCTTCTCCTCCTTGCTTTATTTGCTGATTTGTCTATTTTTTCCTCCATTCTTTCTGTTGTCTCCTCTCTTTCCTGGACTCTTTGATCTTCATTCATTATCAGTTGTAGGATATTTTGTATTTTCCCATTTATCCTTGCACTAGGTTCTTCATCTCTCTGTGATTCTTTGTCACAGTATACCTAATGCTTTGAAACATCAACGCCATTTCTTTTGAAATCTCACTCATCTCCCCCGATGGCATCTTGTCTTATTTTGGTAAGTCCCGCTCTTATAGTCCAAAAACAATATATTCAGGTCCAATGTTGCTCCTCAGAAAGTTCAATAATCATAGTTCTTTACATCTCAGGATTATTAATCTGTTCCATTTAAGTAGTCCAGGCAGCTTTCCAAAAATCAAAAGTCACTTAACTTTACTTAAAGGTCTTCCTTATTCTCACAATAGAGCCCAGTAATCATAAAGTAGATAGTTATAGAACAGTGAGTATCACCACAGTCCTCCAGATGGATGTTATTTCTCTTATCAGAAATTTGCAAACTTGTAGAGGTATGGTATATTTCCATTCACCAGTAGATGGCATCCTCAGCTTAGGGTTTAGCATTGTTCTGAGTCTAACAAATTCATTAATCCAAATTTAATTCAATTTATGGGAGCAAAGTCAGCTATTCAAGTAGATGGTTCCAGCATTTTATAATGCCTTTCCAAAACAAAGCTTACCCAGTTAAAAGTCTAATTTTCTATGTTTTAAAAGGTCTTTAGCTTTTTTCCCCTTAGTTCCTTTCTTTAGGGTCTAGGATTTTTCTCTCTATGGTTATTCGTTACTTTAAGAAATAGTTCTAAGAATCTCTTTTCTTGGGTTTTCTTCTTTTTTTCTTTTAAAGTTAGGGTCTAAATGAACACTTACTGTTCATCTACACCACTCCTGCACATTTCTTTGTTGCCTCGGCTGTCCCAGCTTCATGGCAGCCATGTTGGCTGCCTCTTCTCCTTGTCGTGGATGAGAGGGAAGAAGCCCTGGGTCAAGCAGGAGTTATGGCTCTCTGCAACCTGCAGGGCGCCTCTCTTTACTTCACCTCTCCTACAGGGTGGCTTTAGCTCCTTTCGGAGCCCTCCAGCAGGGAGAACTTGGTGTGGGAGCGTGGAAACCCGCTCCTCATGTCCGATCTTGCAGCGACGTCAGCCGGAAGTCCCTCCCTGCACTTTTCTAAGCCCATGTGCTGCCCTTGCTGGCCCATGGGCTACCTTTGCCAGCCTATGTGTCCTCCTTAGCAGCACCAACCAGCAGCATCAACCATGCAACACCTGTAGTATCAACCATCCCTCCCCCGTATTCCTTACTTGGGACTCCTTATACAGTTCTGGGATGATGACAGCAATGGGAAGTGTGGAATTGTTATCAGTAAGCAATGCAATCACATGTCATCACACTTTACAACCACAATGCATAATAGCAACCATCCTGGCAATCCCCATTGCCATTGTAAACCCAGGACTACCTGTACACTTGTTAGGTTAAGCTGATAACCTCCCAACTCTGGCAAGGTTAGGAAATATTGGAGAAAAGGAATTGTGACTGCTGCCTGTCCTATGTTTCCAGGCTATGAGGTTCATAGTTCAGGGATAACCAGAGCATTCTTAGAGAGGGGACCAGCTCCACATTTGATTAACTCTAATTTCCATAATTAAATAAATCCTTTTACCTTTCTGTTGTGGAAGGAACATGACAAGGAGAGAGGCTAGTCCTCCTAGAAACAAAAATGCAGCAAGTGTCCGTTTACGGCCAAACCTGATAATCAGAAGGAAATGAAACCAAAAAAAAAAAAAAAAGGCAACATGAGGAGAAATTAACGAATGTATTTGATTTATATCCTGTAAAAAGGCACTATTTTATCATGATGCCATGAGATGAGGAGAGTTTGATGACCCATTGCTCTTGTCATACCTGTGCCGATTTCTACTAATCACCACAGTGAACTACAGAAACTTTCCAGATAATAATGCATTTGCACTTCTCACAATGATGCTTCATTTTCTTGCTAGATAAAATGTATATTAAATACCTTTCTATTTTACCAACATGTTTAGACATATCATTAAAATAGAATAGAAACTCTTTTATAGTCTGTTGCATTGATTAGGCTTCATAACTAGAATATCACTTTATTAATTTTCCCCAGTCTTTTATTCCAGTTGCCAAAAGTTACAAAGAACACTGAAATGATGAAGTGAGACTACTACAAAATATGGATCTAGAAACTTGCACTATTGCAAGACTCATGTTCTTGATCTGTCCTAAAGAAGAGTCGTGGTGGCGCAGTGGTTAGAATGCAGCACTGAAGGCTACTAGAAGTTTGGCAGTTCAAATTTACTGGCTCAAGCCTTCCGAGGTCGGTAAAATGAGGACCCAGATGGTTGGATATGCTGACTCTGTAAACCACTCAGAGAGGGCTATAAAGCACCATAAAGCCGTATATAAGTTTAAATGCTATTAATATTGTTATTTTTATTTTTTTGATAAGCATGTGCATATATTCACACACAAGGACTGCACATATAGGAAGTCCTCGACTTACAACCATTCATTTAATGACGATTCAAAGTTACAACAGCCCTGAAAAAGTGACATGACTATTTTTCACAGTTTCAAGCACTGCAGCATCCTCATAGCCTTATGAACAAAATTCAGACATTTAATAACTGGCTAATATTTATGATGATTGCAGTGTCTCGGTGTCATGCAATCACCTTTTGCAACCTTCTGACAAGCAAAGTCAATGGGGAGACCACTTAACTGTGTTACTAACTTAACTGCAATGATTCACTTAACATTTACAGTAAGAAAGATAATAAAACAGAGCAAAACTCAATAACTGACTCGCTTAGCAATAGAAGTTTGGGGCTCAATACAGTCGTAACTTGAGAACTACCTGTACTGAACTGGAAAATGTATATTTTTCTGCTCATTTCTTTTAAAAAAGGAAAGCCATGCCACTATTTGGTGATGGAATCTTCAGCTGGTACAAACTTAGGGGGTCTCCAAAAAGATAAAGGGGGGAAGTACAGTCAATGGGATGGACTTGGTCCATCTCATTATAAGTAAAAACCTGTCTTTCATGCTAAGTGCATAAATTGAATGTGTAGAGATGCTTATATATGATCCCATGGACTCATGTTCTTGATCTGTCCTAAAGCAAATGCCTGCATAATCTGACATATATGTAACATCTATTCAAAACTTACCATTTCTGTCTTATCAAATAGACACAGAGTGGGTATGCAGGAATCTCTATTAGACCAGAAAGAGCCAAATTAGCATAGATACTGCCACCCAGATCACCCACGTTGAGAGTAAGACCATAATAAACCAAGCTGCATACAAACCTAGAGGTGTCAAAAAAGAAATATTTTAATCACAATACACTTTAATATACTGTGTATAAAATAACTATAAACTTGAAAGCAAACAAATGTGTTATGCCTGACCATTTTCTACAATTTCCAGAAGACCAACAACTGGAGTGCAGTGGTTAGAATGCAATATTGCAGGCTGACTCTGCCCACTGCCAAGAGTTTGCCTCTGTTCAGTTTAAGGTTGCCTCAGCCTTCCATCCTTCTGATGTTGGTAAAATGAGGACCCAGATTATTGAGGGCAATATGCTGACATTGTAAACTGCCCAGAGAGGGCTGTTTAGCATCCTGGGATGGTAATGCAAGTCTAAATGCTATTGCTATAATCAAGGGTGCCAATTTGATCTTGAAGGGAAGCATGTTCCATCATATGGAGACTACTACAGACAAACATTGCTTGAAAAGTCCAGCCCTGTTTAGCTCAGCTGCTCTCACAGGGGACCATTAAAAGATATTGGTAGGAGGACTGCAGTATATAAATAGGGGAATCTGTTAAGCATCGGGAAATCAGGAGATTCAGGCAGTTCAAATGAGCATAAAGGTTTACTGCAAGTTTAAGATCTCTACAACAGTGGTTCTCAACCTTCCTAATGCCGCGACCCTTTAATACAGTTCCTCATGTTGTGGTGACCCCCAACCAAGGGTGGATTCTAAATTTTTTTACTACTGGTTCTGTGGGCGTGGCTTATTTTGTGGGTGTGGTTTGGAGGTCATGTGACTGGGTGGGCGTGGCTAGCTGGTCATGCGACCGGGTGGCCATGGCTATATGTATAGGGACTACCCAGAGGGCTGAAAAATGTGATTTCTGACAGGTCCTCGCACTTTTGACCGGTCTTCGCAGTTATGACTGGTCATCATTTATGCCCATTGTACCATTCTTAACAACCGTATCACTCATTTCACAACTGCTTCTCTTCACCATGGTGACAAGATAGCACAAAAACGTAAATTGTGAGGACAGTCGTAAGTTTGAGGACTGGTCAAAAGTGCGAGGACCAGTCAAAAATAACTTTTTCAGCCCTCTGAGTAGTCCATATGCATAAAAGGATACAGCAATAGAGAGGGATGAAGGAAGGGAAGGGAAATTAGAGGAGGAGTGAAGGTAAGAGAGGGAGGAAGAGAGGAGAAGGAGAAAGAGGAAGTAGGGAGAAGAAGAGGGGGGGGACAGAAAGTAAGTAAGAAAGAAAAGACAGAGGTGGTAGGTTTGAGGAAAAAGATTGCTGTACAATAAAAAAGATGAAAGGGAAGAAAGCCAACCCCAAACAAATATTAAGATAAAGAATGAATTGTTAAATTTTAAAGAATAAAAGAGAACAAATAGCAATAAATAGCAATAATTAGAAACACGCATACAAACATACAACGTATTTTCTTTGAACAGAGTATTTAGCTGGTTCACAAATTTAAACAGTTGTAGGAGGTTAGCACCCACCCCATTCCTAGAAGAATGAAATATTTTGGGAAATATTAAAAAGGCAGAATATTATATTTCCCTACCTGGATGAGAAATGGAGAAGCATATTTTACAGACAAAGCAGCTCCCACCTTCCTGCCCCCCACCCTTTGTTAATGGGCCAGAGGCAGAAAGTCAATCCTTTGTCAAAGGACATTTGCAACACAATAGCAACAGAAACTAACACAATGGGCCCCATCAAGCCATGTGATCCTGTCCACCATTAAACCATCTTTCCAAGCAGTCTCCATGTTTCCAGTGTCTTTTTCCCCACTTGGAGCAGAACCCAGAAGGATATTTCTTCCAACACAGTATTTAGTCATTTCAATTAAATTTACAATTTCTATATTTCCTTTTTACCATATTTATTCCTCATCTATTTTTTTTAAAAAAAATATTACCCTTCATCCTCATCTCTAATCTTAATCAAATTCAATTTTTCCCTTCTATTCTATATTATACGCCTTCGCATTGTCATCTATTTTTATATCCATCCTCACATTGGTTAATTATGTAATACAGTTATTTAATACAAATTCAACATTTTAATATAAATCAATTAGTTATATAACTATCTTTTTTTGTATATTAATCAATATGAACATGAATATTCCAATTATTTCCATGCAATCCAATTTCTTACAAATCAATTAATTATATTTACCAATAATAATAAACCAAATAATTTCCCCATATATTCCCCATATATAACTTAACCAATTAATAGTATCTCAATTATTACATTTCCCTAGTTAAATAGAGCTTTTTTTTCTTTTGTGTTTTAAAATCTTGAACTCTCCTCTTTTGCCCTAAATTCCCCATGTTTGCACCTACCTTTTTTGGTGAGGAAAAAGAAATCTCTCTGCCTCATTTTGTCACGTTGCAGCCTGCTTACTTTCAATTTTGCTTTTTCAACATAGTTAGAGGGAAAAAAAATCTGCTCCAGCAGCTAGCTCTTTGAAGCCCCGCAGCAAAAATTTAAAGTTTTTTTCCCCCTCTAGCCATCAGCTGGGACTCCGGAGGCAGCAATAGATTGGGAGTGGGCGGGGTAAGCGAACGGTGACCGGGCGATCCAACAGAGGCAGAGGGTGAGGGTGAGTGAAGGCGTGGGGGGTGGGGCGAGAGAGGGCTTTGGCGACCCCTGTGAAATGGCTGTTCGACCCCCAGGTTGAGAACCGCTGCTCTACAAGAATCTGAGCTACTAATGGTCAAGGGAAATTTGCAGGAATTAAGAATAAAAAGGAATTCAAAGTGAGCTGGACTTAGACCTCTTGTGGGCGCGCGCAGGGATTCATGATTTATGACGTTTGAGCCCTCCCTCTGCTCAGCTTGGTCATCTACGAAGAGAAACAGTCCGTAAGTAACTTAGTGTCAAATCATATACTGTGATATAGCTTTAAGAACTACTGCTTCTCCAATTTTACACAAATGTAATCAGGGCAGGAAGTGACATAATAGGGTTATTATGTTCTGGAATTTCATATACAAAGTACTGCTTGATGCTAATTCAAGGCACAGTCTTTATGGATGTGAGATGCAATGATAAAGCTCACCAGCCATGATCCTTGGGTGATACCTGATAGTACACTGAGGAAAGTTAACAGTCCTGCAAAATATGCAGAACCTGTTATACTTAAATATAACTACTTTTCTTTGGCATTGTTTTTTTATCTTCTTTGGAAAAAGGTATTCTCTGGATAGGTACCAGAGTACCTTACCTCACTTGGCATGCTAGAACTGGCTTTTGAGAAGAAAATTATGTCCCTTACATTATCTCTTCCTGACATCATCTGGTAGATATTTTTAGTGCTTGAGAGAATAGTTGGAACAGCATTTTTCTATGAATGCAAAAAAAAGATTTTTTTTGTTCCAATAAAACATGTAATATATGTTTCAAGTTTTATTTCACTGAAAACAGAATAGCTTTTAAATTTTCTTTGCACAATAATGTGGTTTTTTTGTTAATTGTTTAAGGCACTTATTTTTAACTAAGCTCCTTGTTTATTTTGATGTATTTTCTGATGATTGCTTCAAATTATAGCATATATTTAGCTTTTTTATACTTTAATTTTTGTTTTATTTCTTAACTCTTCAAGTTTTAAATAAAAATCACATGGAAATTATCTCAGGAATCTTGAGCTCACAGCCCTCACACCACAATTATATTTCCAAAATCACAAGCCCCAAAATAGTGCTATGAATACTAAATTTTCAGATTTTAAGAGTGGATTACAGGGGTGAAATGCTCCCGGTTCGGACCGGATCACCTGATCCGGTAGCGATGGCGGTGGGTGGTTCGGAGAACCGGTAGCAAAAATCCTTGCCCCCCCCCCAGACACACATTCATCAGAGGCTTTGTTTTTACCTTTAAAAGCATTTTTTCTACAACCTCTTCCGATGAAAAAATGCTTTTAAAAGTTAAAAAAAAAGCCTCTGATGATCGCGTGGCTCAGCTGGGATCATCAGAGGCTTTTCAAAGCATTTTTTTCTGCAACCTCTTGGCCAAAGAGGTGGTAAAAAAAATGCTTTGAAAAGTCTCTGACGATCCCAGCTGAGTTCCCTGATTGGCAGAGAGGCATTTTTTAAAGAGCCTCTCTGATGATCCCAGCTGAGTTCCCTGATGGCAGAGAGGCATTTTTAAAAAAGCCTCTCTGACGATCCCAGCTGAGTTCCTGATCGGCAGAGGCTTTTCAAAGCATTAGAAAAAATGCTTTGAAAAGTTTTTTTTAAAAAAAGTTGGCCACGCCCACCCAGTCACATTAACCCCCCCCACCAAGCCACGACCACAGAAACGGTAATAACAAATTTTACATTTCACCCCTGGTGGATTATATTCAGAAGTGCACTTGGCAGATAATACAGTAAAGACAAAATAAATAATTTTGGTCTCTTTTATAGATCATCTGGTTATTAAATTTATCAGGTAAAATTTGATAAGAGTGTTTTAACAAATGATTTATGAGATTGTTAAAGTAGACCCTTAAACAGTCTACTGTTGTCCTCACCCCATTCCTAAGAGGTCTGTAAGGGACGTGCATAAGTGCACCAGCGTGCCTACCGTCCCTGTCCTAATATTCCTTTTTACTCTTACTTTTTTCATGTATTCAAATTATGTTTATACTTTTACTTGTTACCTTATATATGCTTGACAAATAAATAAATAAAATAAAATGTAAAATGAGGAGGGGAGGGTGATCAGGGTTGGAGATGAGGGTGTGGGGCCGGGCATGGTGGGAAGCAAGCTCAAGACCTGACGTGCCTAGCTTTTGTACCATACTAATAAGAACTGCCAAGAGTCGGACATGACTGAATGGATATCATCATCTTCTTCATTATCTTCTTCTTCATCATCATCATCAACATCAAGTATATGTAGATAGATGTCACTTTATTCTGTTTTCTTTTAATATACTTCTATGTAGGATTTTTGGCTTTATGTCTTTGTTGTTGTTGTTAATCGCGAAGTTGTGTTCGACCCATCACAACTCCATGGACAACGTTCCTCCAGGCCTTCCTGTCCTCTACCATCCCATGAAGTCCATTTAAGCTCACACCGACTGCTTCAGTGACTCCATCCAGCCACTTCATTCTGTTATCCCTTTCTTCTTTTGCCCCCAATCATTCCCAGCATTAGACTCTTCTCCAGTGTGTCTGGAGTCTTTAAATCTTAGTTTTAGGCAAATAATATTCTAGACTTTTTTTGGTCCTTGAGAGGCAGTTTGTTAGTGGTAACATTAGCAACAATAATATTCTCTACTATTCTTTTGGCCTGTGTTTTGTTTGGTCCTCCTATTTTGCTTTTAAGAGTTTTGAACTGTTTTGTTCTATATTGATCTTTGAACAAAATAAAATTTGGCTGACTAACTATAATATCATGGTTAGGTACTAATGCTAGCATCATGGTTAGCTGTTAGCTATGGCAAAGTAAAATGGCATAAAGTAACCGTTTTACAGTATTTTATATATGTATAACTTTTCAGAATTTCGGAATGTGTCTGTGTGTCTATGTATAGCAGGGGTCCTCAAACTTTTTAAACAGGTGGCCAATTCATGGTCCCTCAGACTGTTGGGGGACCAGACCAGCTGGGTGGGTGTGGCTAGGTGGTCATGTGACTGGGTGAGCGTGGCCAATTTAGCAGTCCAAACAATACACACAAATTAAACTTTAATTTGTTTTGCTTCTGGGGATGGAAAGCAGGTTAGTGAAGAGATGTAGCTGCCTTGGGGTGTGTATGAGGGACTTCTGTTTGTGTGTGTGTGTGTCTCTCTCTCAGGAGGTCAGGGAGGCCAAAAATGGGCCTGTTTTAGGCCTCAAGAGTCGTCCACGCGTCCCGTTTTTGGCCTCCCTGGCCTCCAGTACCTCTCTGCCGCCCAAAAATGGGCCTGTTTTTGACATCCAGAGACCTCTGCGCTTCCCATTTTTGGCCTCCCCAGGCTCCAGAAAGCGGGGGTGGGGGCAGTGGGTAGGCAGGGCAGCCTCGTGGTCCCACACGGGCTGGATTAATGGCTTCGGTGGGCTGTATCCAGCCAGCGGGCCGTAGTTTGAGGACCCCTGGTGTATAGCATACCATACCATCATATTTGTCATTTTCAATTGATCAGAGCCTTCTCTGTCAATATATGAAATGGCTCTGTGTTGTGGCATTTAGAACTACATCTCATGTACATTCAAATCAATTTGACTTTAGATACCTACCCTATCTTGAACATACATGCTAAAGATTTGCTCTGGGTGTATATTTAAGCTTAGGGATAGAAATGTAAAGGTTTTAGGAGGCAAATCCTCATCTTCATCTCCACTCAAAACATAACATGACCCCAAAATCATACTGCTGAAATTCAGTATCAAAAACAATCAAATTTAGCAGTAATTTCTATCTGATTGGAAAGGAAGGAAGTATTGTCATTGAGAATTAAAAAGGACTGATATGCCTCCTAAAGGTCAGCAGACTGCTTTTGTCTTGATTTGAAAAGTGTACCAATCTTATACATAATAAGAAATAGCAAATTATGATGAATCACAATCTAATTAGCATTACACTTCAATGTTTTCCATGGCAACATGGCTGAAACAAAAACATTTACATAATAAATTACCATCTTTAGCATTGTCTACATTATATTCCAAATCCACTCAGACATTTTGCCAAAACCCTTTTCTTAAGTAAATGATTTCAAACTAAGAACTAGAGACAGTAAAAAACCCAATAAATTACAAGAGTCCCCAAATCACTACATGACTATTTTATGACATTTCAGTAAACTGAAAGCAGCACTTCCAAGATAATTTTCAAAAAGTAGCATATATACCAGATGAACATCATGACCAGAGTACGTCCCAAAAGGATCTTATATCGGAACAGATCAATTATACTACAAGACTCCTTACAACTCCATGCAGTTGGAAGTTTAAGTGAAAAAGTGCACTTGGGCTTGTAGTTTCTCTTTGCAATGAGGTAGAGAGAATCTTCAGCTTCATGGAGCCGACCTTGTGAATATAACCAACGAGGTGACTCAGGAATGAATCTAGAAGGAAAGAACCATTCATTGAGAGCATTAGTGATATTTTACTACTGAAAACTTCATGCTGGTACACATATTATGCACATATCTTAAACTAAAAATAAGCATCATCTTATGAATAAATGAGAACAAGTTTGCAAATATGCAGCACATGAACTCCAGCATGCAACTGTTTTAAAACATTTAAAGAAATATGTTTTAACATGCAAATCCAAATTTTGAATATTTCATGCAGTATGAAAGCAAGACGACAGAACTATTGGATATTGGCACAGCATGCTCAAATATAATTAAAACCACGGATGTAGCACAATTACTCTTCAGGGGGTATTCAGATCTGCCTGACAGGAGATCAGTTTTATTAGTAGCTTTATTAATAGTATTTGTAAATTTTAGTTGTATGATTTTTATGAATATTTTACAGACAAATTATTTTGGTCACTTGTAAGCCACCTATAATTGTGAGAAAGGGTAACATAGAAATGTTGATTCTCAGTTCAAAAAACATATTTCAACAACATAGATAGAAATGGTTGATCATAAATTTAACCATTCTTAATCAGAACTCTTTTTCTTTATTTCATTCCCCTAAGCAACTTAAAGTTCAGATAGATTAAAGATTAAACAACAAATATATAGAATACATTTTTTTTCAAATATTCTCCCAATAAAGTTTCCATTCTGTTACCAGGGGCTTTTATAAATTTAAACTTGGAATAAGAAGAAATTTATTTCTTTCTTCTGAATGCAAATTGCTTAAATAAACTACTAGTTTTAATTCAAACGTTTACATTTTATCCTTTCATTACTTTAAGAAAGAGGGATGTAGGATGATGCTCTCAAACAAGGATAAGCAAATTTTTCTTTGGACTGAGCTTTGAAAAACAAACAAACAAACAAAATACTTTGAGGTTTTCAGAGTTATTTATTCAGATTTTGGTGGCTTCATTGACACATCCATGAAATTTTCTTGGCAGTAATTTACTCAGTGGTGGGATTCAATTTTTTTAACAACCGGTTCTGTGGGCGTGGCTTAGTTGGGGGAGTGGCTTGGTGGTCATGTGACCGGGTGGGCATGGCTATGTGCATAGGGACTACTCAGAGGGCTGAAAAAAGTCATTTCTGACTGGTCCTCGCACTTATGACCTTCTTCACATTTATGCCCATTGTGGCATTCTTAACAACTGTGTCAGTCATTTCACCACTACTTGTCTTCACCACGGTGACAAGATAGGGCGCAAAACGTAAAATGTGAGGATAGTCGTAAGTTCGAGGACTGGTCAAAAGTGCGAGGACCAGTCAAAAATAACTTTTTCAGCCCTCTGAGTAGTCCATATGCACAAAAGGACTACCCAGAGGGCTGAAAAAAGTGATTTCTGACAGGTCTTCACACTTTTAACCGGTCCTCATCCTTATGACTGGTCATCATTTATGCCCATTGTAGCATTCTTAACAACAGTGTCACTTATTTCACAACTGCTTCTCTTCACCATGGTCATAAGATAGGGCGAAAAACATAAAATGTGAGGACAGTCGTAGAGCCTTGGTAGTACAGTGGTTTAAGGCACCCTGTTATTAAGCTGGTTATTAAGAACAGCTGCCTGCAATTACTGCAGGGTTCAAATCTCGCCTAGGCTCAAGGTTGACTCAGCCTTCCATCCTTTCTAAGGTAGGTAAATTGAGGACCCAGTTGTGGGGGCAATAAGCTGACTTTGTATAAATATACAAAAGGATGAAGGCTATTGCTGAGCACATTGTAAGCCGCCCTGAGAAGGGCGGCATATAAATCAAATAAAAAAAAAAGTTCGAGGAGTGGTCAAAAGTGCGAGGACCAGTCAAAAATAACTTTTTCAGCCCTCTGAGTAATCCATATGCACAAAAGGATACAGCAATAGAGAGGGATGAAGGAAGGAGAAGAGAGATGGAAGAAAGAAGGAGAGAGAGGGAAGGAAGAGAAGGGAGGAAGGAAGGGAAGGAAAATTAGAGTAGGAGGGAGGGTAAGAGAGGGAGAAAGAGAGGAGGAGAAGGAGAAAGGAAGAGGAAGTAGGGAGGAGAAGAAGCGGGGGGGGGAGAAAGTAAGAAGGAAAGAAGAGAGAGAGGTGGTAGGTTTGAGGAGAAAGATTGCTGTACAGTAAAAAAGATGAAAGGGAAGAAAGCCAACCCCAAACAAATATAAAGATATTAAGATAAAGAATGAATTGTTAAACTTTAAAGAATAAAAGAGAACAAATATGAATAAATAACAATAATTAGAAATACACATACAAACATACAATGTATTTTCTTTGAACAAAGTATTTGGCCAGTTCACAAATTTAAACAGTGTTTAGTCATTTCAATTAAATTTACAATTGCTGTATTTCCTTTTTGCCATATTTATTCCTCATCTATTTTTGTAAAAAACCAATATTACCCTTCATCCTCATCTCTGATCTTAATCAAATTCAATTTTTCCCTTCTATTCTATATTATACTCCTTCCCATTGTCATCTATTTTTATATCCATCCTCACATTGGTTAATTATGTAATATTACAGTTGTTTAATATACATTCAACATTTTAATATAAATCAATTAGTTATATAACTACCTTTTTTGTATATTAATCAATATGAACATGAATATTCCAATTATTTCCATGCAATCCAATTTCTTACAAATCAATTAATTATATTTACCAATAATAATAAACCAAATAATTTCCCCCATATATTCCTCCAAACCACAACTTAACCATTTCTGCTTTCAACACAATATACAATTAATAGTATCTCAATTATTACAATTCCCTAGTTAAATAGAGCTTTTTTTCTTTTGTGTTTTAAAATCTTGAACTCTCCTCTTTTTCCCTAAATTTCCCATTGTTTGCACCTACCTTTTTTGGTGAGGAAAAAGAAAAGAAATCTGCCTGCCTAATTTTCCAACGTTGCAGCAACAGCAAAGCCAACAGCCTACTTTACTTTCAGTTTCGTTTTTCAGCATAGCTAGGGGGAAAAAAATCTGCTCCAGCAAGCAGCAGAGCCCTGAGCAAAACAGCTGAGAGCAAATCAGCTGAGAGTCAGGAGCCGATCTAATCAAAGGCTAATTAGCCTATCCTGAAGCTCCGCGGGCCAATAAAATTACAAAAAAACACTGAACCGTTTGTTAAATTGCTGGCTCGCCCGCCCCTCGCCCACCACTATTTATTGGCAATAAATAGTGTGCGGAGAGGCGGGGCAAGGGGCGGGGCGAGGCAGCAATTTAACAAACGGTTTGGCCGAACCCCCTAGAACCGGCAGAATCCCACCACTGAGTTTACTACAGTCTTATTCTGGGAAGTTATTTTCATTTAAGTTCCAAATCTGTCTTGGATTCAGGTATTTCCAGTCTCCCATTCAAATACTTGGGTTGAATCTGTTTAGATTCTTTGGGGGGAGGCAACACACACACACAGACTAACATATACACCTTCCTTCAGTTATTGCAAGAAGTGTTTGAGATGTGTTTGTGTATGTTCACATGCTTCTGAAGGAAGCCTTTCTCCTCCCCCAACCTTAGATTTTGGTGGATTTTTATCTATTTTTTGAACTGGTGGCTCCTTGGAGAGTGGAGAGAAATCCCTGGCAACTGCAGATAGGTAAAACCTGGGCCCTGAGTGGTGCAAGAGAGGACTAAACCCAATGCAGGTAGCGGAGTTGGGGGACAGGCAAAGGCTGGGGCAAGCATTGCCACTGTAGAAAAGCCACCAATGGGAGGGAAAAAGTGGGAGGGAAGCCACTTGCTGGGTGATTAGGTTGCTGTTTAATTGTGGCTGCTCAGAAAATGGCACTCACTTCTGGGACAAAGCTAAGTCCAGTGGCTCAGGGACACTGGAGGTGGGGTGGCATGATTGGTAGCAAAGATGGGGTAGAAAGCAGGCATGAGGCCTATGGAGGATAGAGGGGAGAGTGGAGGGGTGGCACTGCAGGGTCCCTGTGGTTGGTTGTAAGGGAAAACAACTGGGGATGCTTCAGTCACTATAATTTTGAAACAGGCTCTGTAGCTTGGGTGGGGGGGCTGTTCTAACTTTAAATGGTAGTTAAGTAATCTCTGTTTTCTGTTGTATCTCAAGGCTTCAAATTCTTAGTACAGAGTAACAACAGCTGATATCTTATGAAATCTGGAGACAAAAAGTAATTTGCATGAACCAAACTTGATATAACCCCCCCCAAAAAGAGTAGGTTCAACACAAGAACCTGTGAAGACAATGTCAATAGTAGCAGTGTTGCAAATGATACAGATAACCACCTCTTGCCTTTTCTTTTTAGATTCAAGACAGTACACTTTAGGAGTAACAGTGGAAACTATTTAAAAGGAGAATTATTAAGACAAAGAAATTTAGAAGATAAATACCAAGAAAAGAGCCAAAATTATTTTCAAATATAGAGAAATTAGGATGAAAGAGACCGAAAAGAGGACAAACAGCTATTCTTTTTATTCAGTGACAAATGTTACTCATATTTTAGCAAAATAATGTAGGTATATAACTTACAGACAAAGGAGAAAGACTACCACTCCCTCCAGGTTAACCACCACTGTTAATAATCTCCAGGAGCGAATGAGATATCCTAACAAAGCATATTGAGCAATTCCCACAGCAAAGAAGAGGCAACCAAGTGATCCTATTATAATGCAGATGGGGAAAAAGTGTTATTGACGATTTTGTAGTGACTTTTAAAGTGATGATTTAATAGACAAGCGGAGAATAACAAATATGTAGTTGTTGTTCATATACATGAACAAATATACTGAGATAAAGAACATTCAAAACTCTGAAAAGTGGTAGATGCCATCCAAAAAGGCTGTTATAGGCATATTCCAACATTCCAAAATGTTTGTCATAGACACTAACATATTGTTGGGGTGGGGGAGAGAAAATTATTCATTATAATATGAACCAAAGCAATTTAGATCTAATACAGTTTTTTTCTTAAAATCCTAAACCAGTGAACACTGCACTTCCAGCCAACCAGACTAAGAGCCCAGACTGTAACCTGGCAAAGGATTATAGGAGATAGCAAAGCTGCCTGAACAGTAACAAATAATTAAATACATTTACTTAGGCAGGGAAAACCTCTAGTTTTATCACCCAAATTCAGAATTTGAGGTTGGCACCTTCATCTTCTGGCACCCTGATCTACATTCCTTCACTATGGTAAGAGTAACCCTTTGTCACTTCCTGTCCCAACATTCTTTCACTTTATTATCTGACTTTTGCTCCCTTTCTCAGGATCATTTTAAGTTCAAAGGACAACTTGAAGGACATCCTGAACACCAACAATCCATAGAATCATAGGGCTGGAAGGGACCTCAGAGGTCTTCCAGTCCAACTTCCTACTCAGTGCAGTAGCTTCTCCCATCCCAGCCAAATGGTTGTCCAGTCTATTTTTAAAAACTTTCAGTGATGGAAAAATCACAACCCCAGGAGACAAGCTATTCCACTGATGAATTGCTCTCGCTGTCAGAAAATTTCTCCTTACTTCTAGGTTGGATCTTTCTTTAACAAGTTTCCACCCACTACTTCTTGTCCTGCCCTCTGGTGCCCTAGAGAATAAGTCAATCCCCTATTCTTAGTGACAACCCTGCAAGTTCTAGAAGACAGCTACCATGTCCCACCGCCCAAATCCTTCTCTTCAATAAACATACCTCCCTCCCTCAACCATTCATCATATAATTTAGCCACCAGGCCCTTCATCATTTGTTGCACTTCTATACACACTTTCCCGGGTGTTAACATCTTGTTTTGCATCATGGTGACCAGAACTGGATGCAGTATTTCAAGTGTGGTCTCACCAGCACAGTGTAAAGTGGTATTATCACTTCTCAATGTCTTGAAACTCTCCCTCTTTTGATGCAGCCTAGGACTGCATTGGCATTTTTGGAAGCTACAGCACACTGCTAGCTCATACTTAAGTGGTTTCTATTAGGACACCTAGATCCCTCTCACAGTTACTTATGTTGAGCCCTATTCCAAACCTGGGTCTTTTTACAGCGGGTCTATGGCAATTCGCTGCAGTCAACTTGTCACAGCCAATTTACCATGGCCAACTTGTTGCGTCCAACTCACTGTGGGCCAACTCACCACAGCCAACTTGCTGTGGGACAAGAGTTACACTAATATGAAAGAAATGGTGGAATAGAATCATTAAAGAAAGGATGCAAAAGGAGGGACAGAATGAATTGTAAATGACAAAAAATAAAATATTTATTTATTTTAAATAACTAAATTAAAATTGTTAAATTGTCCTGCAGCAAGTTGACACATGGTGAGCTGGCCATGGTGAATTGGCCATGGCAAGTTGGCCGCAGCGAGTTGTCCCATTCCGTTTTATGGCTCCTGAGCTGCATATAGTCCTGTGGCTGTCCCTATCCAGCCTGCATACTGTAAATCAATTGGAAATTAGAAATCAAATGTAAATAAGTATACACCATGCATGCAATACAACTACATTGCTTTTATTTTGGAGACCATTTTTTTTCAATTTACGTATGTATGTGACTGTGCGTGCCTCCACATCTTCACAGCCCTATTGGTTCAGGCCTCCACAACAGTCCCAATTTCTCATGTAGCCTCTTAGGAAAATTAATTGGCCACATCTGGCCTACTCTATACTTAACGTATTTGATTTTTCCTGCCTAAGTGCGGGATCTTACTTTTCTCACCATTGAACTGCATCTTACTGGATAGGGCCCAATATTCAAGCCTGTCAAGGTCCTTTTGGATCTTGAGCCTATCTTCTAAAGTGTTGGCTATTCCCCCCAGCTTGGTGTCACTGTCTTAATTCTCTGTAATTTCTGACACAGGAAACATGACTTAGAATAAAAACCAGACCTTAATTCAGAAAACCTATTTTTGAACTCCACAATAAATAGAAAAACTAGAAAACAATTTGCCCAGGAAACTGACCATGATTCAAAAAGGAGGTGTGTGATTCCCAAAGCAGAACAGTTTTCCTTTGAATTAGTTTTAGCTCCAATAGAATTTTCAATCCATAGAAGTTATGCAAGTCAAGTCAATTCCAAATGTCTCTTCACTGTGTCAGTTAATTCAACTCTCTCCCAAATCTCTCATTTTGAGAGAACTGTTTCATCCCCCAACCCATCTGTATAGAGCAGGCTTGTCAAACTGGCCGCCCACAGGCTGGATGTGTCACGCACAGGCAACACCCACCCCAGCTCTGCAAAGGCAAAAAACATTGTGATAACTCACGAAAAGGCACGTGACATGATCGAGTTTGATACCCGTGGTATAGAGTATATAAGCAATTTAGAGCACCTTTCTTCTTCAATCTCTCTGTAAATCAGTCTCAATCCCTCATGGTCCCAACTCCCTTCCTACCCACATTTTCAATCTCCCCACTTTTCTGTCATGATTCTGACTTTCTGTTCCCCATCCATTCCTTACATGCTCATGGCCCAACCCACTCTATTTTCTGTCTTTTTCATATTTGTTTCAACAGAGATAAAAACAAACAAGCACTGATCCTTTTTTTTTCTCCAGGCAACAAAACGCTTATTATTCAATCAGAATGGAAACAGCCAGCTGCACTGAAGACCCAACTAGCAGGAAGAGGAACAATACTGTACAAATGTTTTTGGTAATTTTTTAAAATTTAAAATTTGAATTTTTCAAATTTCAAAAATTCAAGCAACTTATTATGAGGGCAGATAACATTATAGTATCCACAGATATGTTGGCATAGAGGGCAATCAGAATGAACTAATTAAATAAGATAAACACTTAAAGCATGATTTTAGACATTTGCTTTTATACTCAAGAATTAAGAATAATTTGCCATTAACAGTCAGAAACTGTGGGTACAATTACAATTTTACACCAAATTGATGCCTGACATGTTCGGAACATTCAAACATCTCTTGAGAAGTAAGAATTAAGAGGGAACACACAGGATTTAAGATAAATCTATTAGAAAAGTGAATGTAATATATTATAGTTTCATTGCAAACTTATTAGACATGTGACATCATTAATATATTTTATTTTTTTAAAAAATAAATTAAAATATTTTAATTGAAAATAGTCAAAGAACTACATTATAAAAATATATTTTAGAAGAAACATAACTGTCATTTCTAAGAATTTATTATTGTACAGTTTCTGTTCTTAGTAGATACTCCAACTTCAGTTTCAAAATGTTCTCAAGATAAAATTTTGCCACACTGAAATTAGAATAAGGGCAAAAGGTAGACTTCTACATAACAAGAATTTAAAAAATGGGAAAAAAACAAAAAAAATCAATTTCTCAAAAAAATAAAATAAAACACAATCTCAAAATAAATAAGATACAACCTATCTGATTCTTCCAAATACATTACCGCAAACATTATGAACTAAGCTCATGCAGGATCTGTCAAAAAAGCAGGGCTCAGGCTCCTAGGATTAAAATACTAGGAGACAGGAGGAAGAAAGAAAACAGAAGATAATTAAGAAAAGAATTGCAGGTAGCTTAAAGTCAAGATCAAAGATTAAGATCAAAAAGAGAACAAAGGCAAGTGTGAAAAATACAATGAGAACAGCAGTGGGTACAAGTTAAGAGAGAAGCAGAAACAAGTCCAAGAGATGGGAAGGAACATGCATATTCAGAGAAAACGAAAACAGATAGGTTACATAGAACTTTACTACATTTAATTTAAACCAAATCTGCCATTCTTAAATAGCACTGAATCATATTTATTACATGCAGATATTACATGTGGTCCTTGTTTAATGACCACTGATTCAGCAATTGTTCAAATTTATGACAGTACTGAATAAGAGATAGCTCTCAGAGTTTTGGCAAACACAGCATGCCAGTTATGTGATTGCAATTTGCGATTTTCCCTACTGGCTTCCCACAAGTAAAGTCAAAAGGGATGGTAGGGTCATATAAAGTCCTCGCTTAATGACCACAACCAGAACTACCAAAATGTCTGTTACTAAATGGTACATTTAGGTGGACGACATACATCTCAGAGGGCATTAAAACCTTGGCATGGTGAGGGAGCTCTCTAATGAAAGTGATGATGACAGAAACATAAGCTTCTGGATTGTATCACCCTTATTGGCAAGAGGATAAAAGACTTGGGCAGTAAGAAGAACACAGCCAGACTCTATAGAGACACAGAGTATGTAATAGGAAAGGAAAGGAAAGAGCTCTCAATTAAGAATTCCAAGAAGTAGAGTAAAATATGGAAAATGAGATAAATTTTTAAGATCAGAAAAAATCAAAGAAAAAACTTATAGCTAAGGTATGAATACAAGAAAAATCACACATCTATAACAAAGGCAAATGGAAATACTATACTGAAACCTTTTACAAGCAGGATTAAAGAATAACAAGACCATCTGAAGAGAAAATCTATTCAGAAACCAACTCCACTATGGTAGATAGTAAAGTGACAAACCAACTGTCAAAAAGGGAAGTGCCAGGTATAAATTAAATGCCAATTGAACTGTTTAAAACTTCAAGAAAGAAGGTAATTAAAGTGCTAACTGCTCAGGTTCAACAAATAGGGAATCCAACTAATCTGTTCTGAAGAGGTATTGACTATTTTTCTGAAGGCAATGATTAGCAAACATAAACTCACATACTTTGAGTTTGTCATGTAAACAACTGGTGTATTAGAAAAAAAGTTTTGCAAATTTGAGATTAGAAGATGGGGACAACGGTGGTTTAGGTAGATGTAGATAGATAGGTATCAGAGATCAGAGATATCATTGATAGATGAGCTGCAGATTATCATTCAGAATAGGATGAACAGAATATGAAGCATTATCTATATTGTTACTAGGAACTGAGCTTGACTCGATGACACCTGACTAAACTATATGTATTAAAAAATTAACAAACTATTTACAGACTGAGAGAAGCTAAAGCTAATCATATGTTACACAGGTCATTCTAGGCCCAGCAATACTGTACCAAACAATTTCCATCCAGTCTCCAACTTCCCTTTCTGGGGAAGGTTGCCAAGAAGGTGGTATATTTGCAGGTCTAAGAGCTCTGGAGGAAGGGAATTATCAGGAACCACTGCAGTCAGATTTCACATCAAGATAAGAACTAAGATGGCATGGGACACCTTCATGTATAACCTCTAGAAGACCCTGAATGGAGCAGTGTATCCATTCTGGTCATTGTGATACCTCAGTGGCTTTTAATACCATTGCTTATGGTAGCTGGATCAATGCAGGGGGCTGGGAGCTGGGAATCATGGTCCTCCAGTGGTTCTCCTCTTTTTTGGTGGTGGATCCTAGTCAGTGTAAGAGGAAGACAAAGATCCAGTGCACAGGCTCAAACTCACTCCCAGTTCTTATTTAATATTTATATGAAGCTTCTGGGTGAGGATATCCATCAGCATAGAATCAAACATCACAATGACACATTATGAAATTAACATTATACATGAATAGACAAACTACTTGCTAATTTCTTAATATGTGAAGGAGTTTTTAATTATTACTGAATTACCTTGAGTATTTGCTACAAGAGTAAATCTGAAAGATCTAACCATTAAATCTGTACCTGCCAATGCCCAATAAGCAGTTCCCAAACATTCATTCAACAGGACAAAAGCAACCAGTGACATTCCACCATTCATTACTCCAACCAAGAAACGAGAAACTGCAAAAAATTCATATGTAGGAGAAAATCCATTAGCAACAGCAAATACAATGTCAAGGCCAAAACCTAAAAGAGAAAGAAAAAAAAATCCTTTAGAACTATTTGATAGTGTTTAATGCTGATTTTATTGGTTTTCCCCCCAAAATCAAGCACACTTATAAAACAAAATTCTTTAGTATTAAAATGCACCGAGTTACTCAAAAACAGTAGACACTAGTTACTAATCTCAGTTAGAATGAAAGTATATTGTTTCAGATTAACTTTTAAGAAAATTCACATGACCCACTTTGCGGAAAAAGAAGGAAAAAACCCTTAAAGACCACATTTGATTAAAACTAAAAATGTTTGATGTTTGGAAGTGCTGTAAGTACCTTTTGATTGAACTATGAAGCCAAATATAATTATACAATCAATATTTAACTCCTATCTTATACAGGTAATCCTTGATTTACCACATGTGGGACCATAGTAGCTGTTGCTAATGCAGTTGTAAAATGTGACATCACATTACCACATGACACAGCAACATCCCGGCACTCCTCATTGCCATCGTTAAAAAAATTCTACTGGTCATTAGGTGAGGACCCACCACAATCAAAGCCATCCATGGCTAGGTTCCACCCAGTCAAAGCCTTGGCTTTTCTAAGGTAAGATATTGACTCCCCTTCAACTCTCCCCAATTGTCTATTCCCCCCATCTCTGTCCTTTTGGTCACCCTGCACCCTGCCTTGTAGGATGGCAAGTGCTGCAGAACCATGCAGCTTTGTAATAGTAATAATAATAACAACAATAATAATAATAATAATAATAATTATTATTATTATTGTTGTTGTTATTGTTATTATTATTATTTTATTTCTATACCGCCCTTCTCCCGAAGGACTCAGGGCGGTGTACAGCCTATTTAAAAATACAGACAAAGCAACAGTATAAAATTTAAAATAATTAAATAAAGTGGCTCAGATTTAAATCCCCAATAAATTTAAATACCCCAATTTAAAAACTATTGTGTTGATAGTCCGGCCTGGCGGAACAACAGGGTCTTCAATGCGCAGCGAAACACCCGGAGGTCAGAGATCTTACGAATTTTCGGGGGCAGTTCATTCCACAGGGCTGGGGCTCCCACAGTGGAGTTGAGATAGCTGCTTACAGCATGGGGCTTGAGGCAGCATTTCTCGGTGGCAGTGGTGGCAATGGGGTTGTAATACAGATTTGGGGGCAGTGGTAGCTGGACAAGACTGCTGAAGGACCCAGGCCTCAACTTCAGCCCCAACCCTAACACTGACGCCAAGGAGTGCCACTGTGCAAGGTGGCCAAAAAGGTATAGATGTGAATATAAGCAGGTGGGGAAAGTTGTAGCATTTCTGTAGTTGTAGTGTGGATGGATTGCCATATGATCATCTGATTCAAGTGATTCAGTTGATCATTTGAACAATGGAAGTGCTGCAAAGCCATATTTTCAAGAACTCTTTGTTCAGAGTCACCATAATTTTGAATGGTCATAAACCAAAGACTATGTAGAGTGATTTCCATTTCTACACATTGGAAACTACTCATTTGATCTGATCTGGGTACTCAAGTAACAATATTTATAAAATCATAGGGCTGGAAGGGATCTTGGAGTTCAGTTCCCTGCCCAAGGCAGGCGATCTTATATCATCCTGAACAAATGGCTGTTCAATCTTTTCTTGAAGACCTCTAGGGACGGTGCACCCACAACTCTGGGAGGCAAGATGTTCCACAAAATTGTTCTCACTGTGAATACGTTTATCCTTAGACCCAGATTGGATCTCTCTTTAACAAGCTTCCACCCATTGCTTCTTTTCCTGCCCTCAGATACTTTGGAGAATAAGTCGACCCCCCCCTCCCCTGTAGCAGTCCCTCATGTACAGAAAGACAGCTATCATGTCACCCCTAATTCAGCTGGACAGACCTAGTTCCCTTAATCATTCCTTGTACTAGTTATCCCACAGACCACCTTAGCTGCTCTTCTCTGCATTCCTTCTAGGATCTCAGCATCTTTTTTATAGCATGGTGACCAGAATTGGACGTAGCATTCTAAGTGTGGCTATACTAGCACAGCATAAAGTATCATGTCTTGTGATCTTCATGCTATTCTTCTGTTGATGCAGCCTGGGACTGCATTGGCTTTTCTGGTAGCTGTAGCACACTGCTGGCTCATACTAAAGTGTGGTCCACTAGGATGCATCATTTCTAGGTACAGGTATTACTAGGTACATTACTCGACATTCCCATGTGCTTTCTCATTTTGAGGCAGCAACTGATTTTCTGTGATGGCTGGAGAAATCAGTTATCAATTGGAGGGAATAATCAACCAAAGGGACTCTCAATTGCTACACTTACTGCTTCTTCCACAAACACACATATCAGAGAAAAGTCCCTTCCCTTCCATGTGCAAGAAGGTGGAATAAAGAATAGTAAATCCTGCAACAAACCAATTAAACTTGGCTACCTGAGGATTTACTTAGCTTTCTTGGACATCATATTTTCCAAGGATTAAACAGATTAAACAGAGAAGGCTAACATTTTCTACTAAATTCTAACACAACTTACCTATAAGAAAGACTTTTTTCCTCCCAAAGTGATCTGATAGTTGTCCAAAAGTAATTACTCCAACAAACACACCACCAAAGAAACATGAACTGGCAATACTGATTTTATATGAAGTATTGCCAATTAAAAACCACTATGGACAGAAAAGAAAATGTTAGGTATAATCTAATGGAAAGAATTACTGAATCTTTCAACAAGAGGAAAACTAAACCATATTCAAAACTAATCTTCCATCTTTCATTTTTCAGATATTCTATTTGGCAGATGGCTATCTAAGAACAATAGAAAAGAGCAGATTGACATTCCTGATGCAAACTGAAAAGGATATGAATTATTTATCATGTCAAGTTTTATTCAGTATCCTCACTTGCATTCTTATGCTCAACCACAGAGCCACTAAGACAGCAAACATCCTTTTAAACACTTAGCCTGCAAACTTGAGAGTCATATTCAAATGAAGCTCCAGGGCTGGGGAAAATCCTAAAGGTCCTTCTTAAGGTTTCAGGAAGAATGCTTAATACATGTTTAGAACTGTTTTGGCTATCAGATCCCCCAGAGAATAAACTAACCACTGCCATTACTACAACTGTTGAAATTGCAGGCAGGGCTGTCTAAAATCTATATATATATAAAGGATCTATGTATGTATGTATGTATGTATGTATGTATGTGTGTGTGTGTGTGTGTGTGTGTGTGTGTGTATATATATATATATATATATATATATATATATATATATATATATATATATATATATATATATATGATCCAGCATAACTCTGGAACGGCTCGAGCAATTTCAACCAAACTTGGTACACAGATGACTTACTCTCTGGAAAAATATACTGTTGGGGTGAGACACCCTGCGTGTGTTTGTCTGTGTGTATGTGTGTTCCAGCCTAACTCTGGAACGCCTGGGCTACTGAAATGAAAAGGAATGAATTATATCTATAGTTTCAAATCACAGTACTTTTGACAGTGATAGTGTGTATTTTGTATTCAAGTTCTGTTAAGATACAGCCTGTTGTATCTTAAAATGGCTTCTAATGTACCTCACAATGGAGTTGCCATGGTAACGGTTCACAGTACTCCACAAGGGGGCTCCCTCTGGTAAGGGGGATTGGTTCTTAAACAAACAAACAAACAATAAACCCGCTAGGCCCCAGCTTCAAGCAGAGAGCAAGTTGTCGGAGGAGATGCTTGCTAATGCAGATAATCACCTCAAAGGCTGTTCCCTGTAGAATTTTTCCCAGCCTGTTGGCCACGGCAATTAGGTCTCTAATTCTCACTACAATGAGGGATGTTTTTTTCCTAATACAGGATTGGGATAAATAAATACCCGGGAAACACCGGGTTATCAGCTAGTACAGTTATACAATACCTAACACAAATTGATTTCCAAAGAGATCTGAGTAGGGTTAGAGACTGAAGAGAACAGTAGTGTCAACCATCCCACTCAAACTGTCTTTCCCTTCTGTCCTCCCCCGACCTCCACCCCCAGTTGCTAATGTCAGGCTGTCAATTTATGAAGCTTGGATAGGAGAGAGGCAGCCATGACAAGTAGTCACTGAAATAACTCTTATTCTTTCCAGAAAAAGAGATTGACAAAAAACATGATTGCCTTTTAGGCTGGTAGTTAAATTTCCTAGATTTTAGGGCAGTCTTTTCAATTTTCTAGAATTGACTAAATAATCAGATTATTCAGAAACCATCAAATTAAATTAATTAATTAAATTTAAATTTAAATTAAACTCTCCGTAAGAGATTAGTTGATGTTGAGTTGATGTTTTTCAGTGAATAAAGTAATTTTTATAGTTGCATTTATTCATGCTTTCTTATACTTTCTATTTTTCAAGGCCTTTTAAAGCTAAACTTAATACCAAAAAGATTCAGCAAAAACTATTTATTTGCTTTCGAATTACTTTTATATATTTCTGCAAAACAATTACATTTCAAACTCGCTGATCAAAGCTGTTCAATAGAAAACTTGGAGTACTATGAGTCTCATATCAATGAGGAGGGAATTCTATTTCTGCTCTAATACCAAGAGACTCCAACTTAACAGCTGACTTTTAGAGTGAATCTAGGACAACTGCAGCCAACTCACCACCAGCAGCTCACCACCAAATAGCCTCTGTGAAGATGCTGCAGGACAACTCCACACAGCCAACTTGCCATGGGGATAACTTGCCATGGGTGACTGGAGGGAGAGCCAGGTGGGTGAGTGAGCAAGAGACCAGGCAGAGTGCAGAGTGGTGGCTGGGGGCATCCCACTTTCACACCCCTTGCTGCCACCGCCGCTACACTAAGCTCTAGGCCAAAGAGGCTGAGGACGGCAGTAGTGGGCAGAGTGGGAGGCGGTAGCAGGGGGCATCCCATTTTCACACTAGCACCAGACATGGGATGTGTTAGAGGTTCTATATTTGCAAGAGAGCATTCCTGTTAGCCATTACCTGGCTTGAACAATTATTAGTGAAACAGATTTTATAACTATAACAGAAGCAATATCCATTTACTGGAAATGCATTACAGGGATAGGCAAAATCTAGAACCTAGCAACATCCTACCAGGACAGTCTAAGCATTCTGTGTCTGTTGGGGAGGGGGTACAAAGGCAGAAGGAAGTTATTTGAAATATCATCATCTAGATAGGCAGAACAGGCAGAATTATAAACAAAGCAAAGAATAAAATTTTTAAAATGTTTATTTTGCTGCTCTACTGTGGTCAAGTCATGAGTACTAGGAGTCAGTGTCACTGGAGTCACACCTCAAATAAGAGTTTGGCAAGGTGAGCAAGCAGAAAGAACGAAGTGGAATCTGGCATTGGAGATTGAGGGGGAGGCATTTTTTCATATTTTTCTTATTTTTTCTTTCTTTCCTATTTTTTTTCAATCCAAACTATTACTGACTCGGGAGGCAATTTCTGGGAGCTCATAACTACAAAATGCAAACAGGAAAGATCTACATGGAAGTGTGTTCACAGAAGACATCAAGGAAGGGTTCAAGCAACATAAATTAGGAAAACATGATGACCTTCAAAGTGTGTATGACATTGGTCTTCCTGCCTGAGAAGAATGCAAACAGCATTTGGTGCAAATGCACATTTGTTTTTATTGGAGGAGAAAATGAAGGGATTTGAGGAAACAGTTGCTACACTGAAATGTATCCAAGAAGGCAAGAGGTTCCTGAAACTCTCCAGAAGGGACAGTGAAGACTATAGGAAAAATTCTTTTTGGCTGAAACAAATATATGGAAGAATATTACTTGAAGGAACAAGACCATCGGAAGCTCAGGAACTGTGCTGTCTTCTAGATGCCTATATTCAAGATGTGATGGAAAGATTATCAAAACCATTCAAACCCACTAACAATTTCCTTTTTTCTAGATGTTACAGATATAGCAATGAAAGCACTTTGTAAAGACAAAATCTCATGCTCTTTCTATGAAGGCAAAGCCAGTGAATAAGGATTTTCCTCTCCTCACTAGTGGTGGTAATTACTGGAAAATAACGGCTTTTTCAAATGGTCCTTTCTTCCATCCTTCACTAAGTTTCTATCTATTAACAGCTTAGTCGCTATTCTGGGACATTTTAGCTGCCTCTAAAACAAGGTTCATATTACTTCATTAATTACAAATTAATTCATATTAATTTGAATTTTGTCCAAAAGCTCAACATTGCTGCTTATGACTTCCAAATTCTAATACTAAAGTTATAATATTCAGCTTTTCCACAGAAATTATTATGCTTCATACCTCAGAGGCTATTGATGTAAAATTCCTGTTAAAATGTATATATTTATGAAGGTCATTCCAACTGGCTGTTAGAAGCCACTTTCTAAAGTTGTTTTCTTCAATAGTTGTGTCATTACTATAGCTATGATTAGCTAGTATTCCTTCAAGATCCCAGTGATAAGGTGGTATTGCTCCTACCAGTGCAATGAGGACTGCTTCACTGGCTACATAGAGCTGAAACAAGAAAAATAACATCAAGATCAATGCCAGATAAACAAACAACAATCAAAGCATTCAAAAATTGAAGAGCCAGTTTGGTCTAGCAGTTAAGGTACCAGGCTTGAAAGGAGAAGATCATGAGTTCAAATCCTGCCTTAGTCATGAAAACCAGGTGGGTGACTTTGGGCCAATCACTCTCTCTCAACCCACCTCACAGGGTTGTTGTGGGGAAAATAGGAGGATGGTGTGTTGGATATGTTCATCACCTTGAGTTATTTGTAAACATAATAAAGGCAGGATACGAGCAGCATGTCGGCCTAGTGGTAAAGATCCTCACCTCCCATTTAGAAGGTTGAGAGTTCAAGCCTAGGGAGCGCAGATATTTCTCACCTAGGGCGCAAAGAAAAAATATCTGCTGCCAAGTCCACATGGCTTCAGGGCGTCCAGCAAGTAAATGCTCAGCTTCATCCAGTTGTCTCGACTCTATCCCAAATTAAGGGATTGCAGGTTTGTAAAAAGTGAGTTTTAATAAAGGCAGGAAATAAGTAAACAAAAAAACCTCAAACAAATAAATTTCAAATAACAAATTTCTCAAAAGTGAAAAGGGTGATCTTTTTTATCTCTTGGATTATACTGGACTTCAAGTACTACCAAATCAAACTCTTTGGATACTTCAGTTACAACTTGTTCACACTAAGATATGACTGAGTCTTTGCCTGCCCATGAAACCGTTATAAAATCTGACCAAACAAGGAAGCCTTTCATTAATCATACTTCTCAGCTTGAGTGAAATAGAAAAATCTGATAATTCAGACTTCCTGGTCTACTTGAACTATAAAAACAACAACAGTGAATTGACAAAATGATTCAATGTACAGTTGTAAAGTCTTTACTCAATAAACACACAATGTTAACCAACAAATGACTCACATCTTTTAAACCATGCACTTTCTACATCTCAAACTTCCTTCAACTGATTTGCACACAAAATATGACTTAATATTTTCAGTCATGTCCTTTGCCATTAGACAGCTTGTGTAGTCTGTCTAAATTCTCCTCGGAGTTTATAGATAATAGGGCTAAGGGGTCTCATTTAAAATAGACAGCACATCTTTTCACCACCGTCTTGCTCTCTTAATCGCCCCTGAAATTCCCTGCATTCTTCTTGCGGGTTTTATAGGTGGACCTCACGCCACCAAGACATACGTTTTTTCCTGACGTAAATCGCACTGCGCTATGCGAACCCTGCCCTACCCAGGACCAAAAGCGGTCCTTTCCTGATGGGTCGGTCATACGAGCACCCGGCCCCTCGGGAGTCTTTCTCACCTGGAGCAGCGCGGCCAGCAAAACGCAAAGCCACACCTGGAAGGGGCCCATCTGGCCCACCAGAAAGAAGGCCTCTTCCACCTCCATGGTGATACTCGCGAGGTGGCGGCCTTCCTCCTCCTCTCGGGTCGCGCATCCCCTTCCCCAGAACTCTTTGGCTCTTTTACGGAGCCAAAGCGAAGCAGCGCTAACAGAAAAATCAGTACCCAAGAAGCCGAGAGCAGAAGTACGCTTGCGCAGAAAGGAATTCCGACTTCCGCTCTAGGAAAACCATTCAGCTGGGTAAGAGATTTCCGGGTTGTGTCGGATGTGGCCTTTATAAGGCGGGATAGGTGCTCATTTGAGAAGGTGTAGCGGAGGTTGGCCGCTAGGGGGCGCTCGTCTCCGCTCCTTCAGATTCTCCTTAAAACTGCGCATTCGTCGTATGAAAAGTTAAGGTTCAGGATGCAACGTGGTTTGAAAACTAAACAAATGAAGTCGACCTAGAGGCCCGGGAAACTGTGCACACGGCTAATAAGGCAGGGCACTATTAACCGAGGCCCGGAGAAAGAATTCAGATTGCTCTCCTGACAGTTATCACCCAAATTTCTTCAACCCAATTAAAGTGATTGCATAAATGCAGCTATGCTTTATTACGTGGGAATAGGATTCAAACCAGCCCATTGTTAGATTCATTTGGAAGAAGTGACCAATCCATTCTGTTCAGCATTTTAATTATTTAATTCCAATTTAGAGATTTGGTTTTTAAGATGATTGAATCAAATATCTAAATATGTGAATGTACCTTGTCACAAGTAAATGCCTTATTCTCCTTTATGTAAATAATATATGACCAGGGTATCAGGGGTTAACTTATTCTTCTCTATTTAATATATTCATATTTAACCACTCCTACATCTAGCTCCACCCCATGTATATATAAGGAGCTGTATGCTTTCCTTCTGTGCTTCTATCTGTGAATATTCAGTGAATATAGAATGCCTTCTGTAAATAAACAGTGCTTTATTTGAATATCTAATTCTTAATCTACTTATTGAGTCTGATCCTGAAAATATCGTAACAATCTGGTAGCAGAGGATGGTTGAATTGACTCAATAAAACTTTAAATATGTCTGAGAGAGAAAACTCCAGAAATAAAAGAGAAAGACCCAACACCAGGGCATACAGCAAAGAAATGGAAGCAGATCAAGAAATAATCGATGAGTCTACGAATACAATATCGAGAGAATCTGAAGACTGCACTACTGACAATGAAGAAACAATGGATGAGACTGATGACCAAGAAGAAAACGAAATAGAAAACAACGAACTCAGGTCAGAGATACTAAAACTCTTAAAAAGCCAAAAGAACGATGAAAATCTCATCGCGAACCTCCAAGAAATATTAAAAAACAACGGAGCAGCGAAAGAGAAGCACATCGTTACGAATAAATCTAAAGACTCAAAAACGGTGAGCGATCTGCCTGAAAATAAAAATACAGCGAAAAAGAAAACTAACAGTCCCGCGCAAAATTTCGAATGGCAGCCATCTTGGTTTCAACGGACCCCTAAGATGAGCGAAGCAGAGCCAATCAGAAAGCTAGATTCAAAATACCTGGCGCGAAAAGCCTTACTCGATGCAAGAAATGAAAAAGAGAAAATTTACACCTCAGAAGAATCAGACACAGAGATTGAAGAGACTTCGATAGATCTGCAAGTAAAATCAGCAATGAAAACGCTCTTTGCTGCTTTTGGACCAAAATTGAAAATCACTAAAGAATCAACGAAAAGACAAGCAAGCAAACAAACATCTCAGAATCCACCCACTTCTATTCAAACGACGAAAGCGCCGACGCCTGAACCCAGAGAGCCCTGCAGATACCACCCCACGCCACAGACGATCCCAGGGACCAGCGTTCTCAACCAAAGAAAGCGAGCACCTGCTATCACCAGGACTCCCAAGATCGAGCCGGAGACCGATTCCTCAGAAGAAGAGCGATGCGAGGGAGCTGCGGCAGCAAGAACCTCTCACGACGGCTTCAGGAGCGAAATGAACAACGCGCATGTGCAAAACTACACAGACAACTTCGAAGGACATGAAGAACAGAGAGAAACATTCAGAATCGTCGCAAGCATACCCACACCATTTTGTAACTTTCAACATTTGCAAGACCACGGACTACCTCCAGTTGTAAGTAATGGATCCAACAATATTGGGAATTTACCCAATGATTTCCCAAAACTGAGAATAGATGGCATTAATTTGCAAGAATGGTGTCAGCAGCTCCAGGTTGTCTTTCTAAAAGAAAACTTATTATTTTTTATCACTAATCTCTCCAAAAGACCTTGGACTCTAAAATTAGACTGTCTGCACCATAGGGCATTTTTCTTATTAATTTCCAGTATATCTCCTGCCATGTACCACAGTATTAAGCAAAATCTAACTGTATCAGAAATTATTCAATGCATGTTTAAATTGTTTCACAGTGAAAGTGTAGCCACTACAACAAGAATGTCTAAAGATTTCTTCTCAGCTAGGATAAAGCCAGGGGTTACCATAAGTGAACATTTAATATCTTTAAACAAAATTAGAGCAGAACTGCATTTAAGGGGGGAAATAATTTCAGATCAAACAATGAAGAGTGTTATCATTAACTCACTAGACCCATCGTGGGATAACTATATATCTCATTTAGACACAATCAATTTAGGATATTTATCCATAGAAAGTCTATCTTAACAAGCTAATATCTGAAGATAATTCAAGGAGAAGTCGTTGTAACAATCACATGGAACATAAACAATATAAGAGGGTAGTTTTACAAGAAAGATATCATGAATCAATAGGATGCCACAACTGTGGATCCAAAGAACATAATAAGAGAGACTGTCCAAAACTCCTCAGGAATAGAAAAAATCCCGACTACAGAAATAGGTATCAAACAGACAGTCATCAATTGATAGACATAGATATAGAAGTCCACCCATCTATAGAGAACATAGAGGGGGCAGGGATAACTCAAAAGATAGAAAGTCTGGTTCACTGAATGGGTTAAACAAACATGACAACACTAACATACAACAGACAGAGGACAATGATTGGCTTATCGATTCTGGAGCAACCAACCACACTACAAATAATAAAAATATTTTATCTTCATTTGTAGAGGATAAATTCGTAATTAAGGTAGCTAATCAAGAGAAGGTTCAAGTCATAGGTAGAGGAAATATTACCTTACCTGGCCTAGGAAAAATAGAGGGGGTATTGTTAATACGTGAAATACCTCATAACATACTTAGTGCTATAAAACTAAGCAGAGATTCTGGCATAAATATTGTGTTCTCAAAAGGAAAAGCAACATTAGAGAAAAACAGAACAAACATAGATACTGTGATTATTAAAGGAGGTCTACCTTATCTAATGACAAAAGAAAAATGGTTACACAACATTGATTCCAACATGGAAGATAACAATAACATAGACAACGAAAGCAGTAGTAATAGTGACAATGAGGAACATGAGATTATTCATAATCACAAAGACACACCCAACAACAAAATACCTAATATTGGTAAACCAATTCATGATGAGTGTGCTCATGTCTTACATAGGAAATTAAGACATGCCAGTTTTCCTGTAGTTCAAAAGATGACTGAACATGCTGAAGGTGTTAAAATAAAAAATTGTAAAAACTATTTGGAATGCTCAGTATGTAAATCTACAAAACTCAAAACTAGCCCCAAACCCAAAAAATCAACAAGATCAACCAACAAAATTTTTGATTTGGTACACATGGACCTAGTTGGTCCATTAACACCATCAATCACATATAGAAAACGTTATTTCCTAACCATTGTGGATGACTATAGTCGTTATGGCTTTGTCTATACACTAAAGCACAAAGATGAAACTTTTCAGAAATTTAAGGAGTTTCACAAACGTATAGAAACACAACATAGTATTAGAATAAAACAAATTATGACAGATAGGGGATGTGAATTCATGTCAAAAGAATTCTCCCAATGGCTTAAAGACAAAGGGATGTTACATTACACGTCTAGCCCTTTTTCTGCATTCCAAAATGGAGTGGCAGAGAGAAAGAACTCGACATTACAAACTATGATTAGGTGCACATTAGAAGACGCTGGCTTAGGAAAACAATTCTGGTCAGAAGCTTTACAATATTCCAATTATACACAAAATAGAACTTGGTCCAGCATTGTTAACAAGACACCATATGAAATGATGTATAATAGGAAACCCAAAATAGCTCATATGCACATATTTGGAGTCACTGCAGACGTACACATACCTAAGCAATTAAGACGTAAAGGTGAGAACGTATCTAGGAGACTCAGGTTCATGGGTTACGAAACAGGCACAAAAGGGTACAGATTCATCGATAATAACAACAGATTTATAGTTTCCAGAACGGCTGTATTCCATGAACAGGCCAACTGGTCTAAAATACATCTTAATGAAATTTTCCCAAACAACTATACAAACACTAAACACCAAGAGGAAAGAACTGGAGAAGAATACAATCACAACATACATAAAAACAAAAACAAAACATGGACAAACAGTCAATACAAAATAAAGACAGATTCATTAACAAAAAAAGAAGCTAGGTATTTACATGACAATGATAGTAAACCAAAAAGAACAATCAGGAATAACAGAAACCAAATACCAAACAAATACAAAGATTATATAATGTATATGGATGGAGAAACATCAACACCAAACACATACGAGGAAGTGCTAAAACTTCCCCCTGAAGAAAAGGAAAAGTGGGAATCAGCCATGACTAAAGAGATGGATAGTTTGCAGAAATTAAATGTATTCACACCTACACATGCACCTAAAGATAAAACTGTTATTGGTACTAGGTGGATATATAAAATCAAAAACTTAGAAGGAGGCAACACCTTATACAAAGCTAGACTAGTTGCTCAAGGTTATGCACAAAAATATCCCGAGGATTACACGGATACATACTCTCCCACAGTAAGAACTGAGAGTGTTAAAACTGCACTGGTCATAGCATCAGCACTTAACCTTGATGTATTCCAATACGACATACAGACTGCATATCTACATGCAAAATTAGATAAAGAGATATATGTAAGAGCGCCTCCCAGTCAATATACAAACAAAAATGAAACGTGGTTACTAAATAAAAGTTTATATGGGCTGAAACAATCTGGCAAAAGATGGTATGAATGTTTAGTCAAAGTGCTCAAAACTATGAATGTTAATGCCACTACTGCTGATAACTGTTTCTTTATTAAAAAAGAGGATGACTCTTTAGAATTCGTGTTAATTTATGTGGATGATATTTTGTATATAGGTAAACACAAAAAGAAGAGAGAAACATTTGTAACAAAACTAAATGAACATTTCTCTTTGAAATCATTAGGTAAGGTAAATAAGTATCTTGGAGTTCAAATTAGTAAAACAAAAAAGGGATTCAAACTTTCTCAAAGAGATAAGATTATAGAACTCCTGAACAAATGTAACTTAAACAATGCTAAACCCTGTGATACTCCCATGCAAACTGATTTCCTGAGGAACACAGATGAGTCATCCCCTGAATTTAAAGATAATACACTTTACAGATCAGTCATCGGTTCCCTTCTATATATCTCCAATTGGACCAGACCCGATATCGCTTTGCCTCTCAACTTGTTGTCTAGACACGTCAGCAAACCACCAGTATATCATTGGGAAGCTGTCAAAAGAATATTAAGATATTTGAAAGGTAGCTTAGATTTTTGTTTATTATTGGAACCCAATAGTGTCAAAGAGCCCATTCTCACATGTTACGCCGACGCAGATTGGGCTGGCGACACCACATGTAGAAAAAGCACATCTGGTTATATATTTTTTCTTAACAATTGTCCAGTTTACTGGTATAATGGTAAACAAGACTTAGTAGCCACATCAACGACTGAGGCAGAATATGTCTGTTTGTCTAAAGCCTCAAATAACCTCGTATAGTTTAATGACTTGTTGTCAGACACCTGGATGAAACCTTCATTACCATTTATCATACATGAAGATAATAAGGCTGCTATTGAAATATCTAGATCTGATGCCATTGGACAAAGATCCAGACATATAGATATAAAATTCAAACATGTGAGGCAGTTATCTCAAGATGGATTTATTAAAGCAGTCCATTGTGAAACCTCAGAGCAAATTGCTGACATACTAACAAAGCCTTTACCCTCTAAGCAGCACAAATATTTGACTTCTAAGTTACAAGTTTTATATTGTTCAGAATCTGAATGTAATTATTGTTATATATCGAATCGGCATTTAGAGGGGGATTTGTCACAAGTAAATGCCTTATTCTCCTTTATGTAAATAATATATGACCAGGATATCAGGGGTTAACTTATTCTTCTCTATTTAATATATTCATATTTAACCACTCCTACATCTAGCTCCACCTCATGTATATATAAGGAGCTGTATGCTTTCCTTCTGTGCTTCTATCTGTGAATATTCAGTGAATATAGAATGCCTTCTGTAAATAAACAGTGCTTTATTTGAATATCTAATTCTTAATCTACTTATTGAGTCTGATCCTGAAAATATCGTAACATACCTAATGCGAATCAGTTTTCTGATTCAGTTTAGACTTACCTTGAGTGCTTGTTATCCCTACTTTGGGAGTGATGAGTTTATAAATTCTTTTCCATTGCCACCAACAACAGCTGGTTACTGTTCAGAAGAGAGATGAACTCTCCTGACATTCACTAAAGGCTCTCTGTTGCTAATGGAGAAGTATAGGCCAACATAATGAAGAGTCAGTACTGCTTTGTGGTGCGGAAGTGCCCCTCCTCAGCACTTGGTTCCGCTTCAGCTACATTCACTTAGTGAATTAGTGATAAGATATCACCACTGTGGGAGAAGCAGGCAGTTATTTTGTGGGGTGCTGCAGAACTTGGTATTCTCCCCCTCTTTAACAAATAAAATTAGTGGACCAGCAAAATGATATTGACATAAGTATACTTGGATTTCAGTAAGGCATTTGACAAAGTAGACCACAACCTACTTTTTGGGAAGCTAGAAAAATGTAGGATAGACAGCATCTCCACCAGATGGATTTGTAGCTGGCTGACAAACCACACTGTGTAGTTCTTAATGGAACTACATCTTCACAGAGGGAAGTAAACAGTGGGGTACCCCAAGATTCCGTCTTAGGCCCAGTACTCTTCAACAGCCTCATAAACGATTTAGATGTGGGAATAGAAAGGGAACTCATCAAATTTGCAGACAACAAGTTGGCAGGAATAGCCAACACGACTGATTTTAAGATAGGCTTAAAATCAGGATGGATCTCGACAGACTTGAACACTGGTTCTTATCTAACAAAATGAAATTCAGTGCAGAAAAAAGTAAGGTTTTACACAGAGGTATGAAAAAACAAATGTACAGATACAGATTAGGTGAAATGTGGCTCAATAGCAGTAACTGTGAGAGGGATCTTGGAGTCCTAATGGACAATCACCTAACCAGAAGTGTGATGCAGCAGCCAAAAAAGCCAGTGTAATCCTAGGTTGCATTAACAGGAAAATAATCAAGGTCATGTTAAATGTTAGTGTTCACCTTGGTAAGACCACACTTGGAATACTGTATCCAATTTTGGTCACAACAATACAAAAAAGATGTTGAGACTCTGGAAAGAGTTCAGAGAAGAGCAACTAAGATGATCAAAGACCTGGAGACTAAAACGTATGAAGAATGGCTGCAGGATTTGGGTATGGTTAGTCTAGTGAAAAGAAGGACTAGGGGTGACATGATAGCAGTGTTCCAATATTTGAGGGGCTGCCACAAAGAAGAGGGGGGTCAACCTATTTTACACAGAACCAGAAGGCAAGACAAGAAGCAATGAATGGAAATTAATCCAGGAGAGAAGCAACCTAGAACTAAGGAGAAATTTTTTGACAGAACAAAAAAACAGTGAAATGCTTTGTCCTCAGAAGTTGTAGGTGCTTCATCACTGGAGTCCTTTAAAAGACTCTACTTGTCTGAAATGATTTTGGGTCTCCCACTTGAATAGAGGGTTAGACTAGAAGACCTGCCCTGTATGTAAAAGATCACTATATTGCTGCAGAAATGCATGAGAGAGAGACGAAAACCTCCTAGAATGCATATGGGTCACTATAAAAGGAAAAAAAAAGAATGACATGGCCATAGGTATATACTATAGGCCACCCAATCAAGCAGAAAAAATAGATGTCCTTTTTGCTAACCAACTAACAAATATATGTAGGAAACACACTACAATAGTAATGGGGGACTTCAATTACCCTGTTATCAATTGGAAGACTAAATCTGCACCAAGTGAGAAATCAAATAGGTTCCTAACCAACCTAGCTGACAACTTTGTTGTCCAAAGGAGGGAACTAGGTAGAGGAGGGAACTACATGGAGCAAAGTAAGCAGTGGAGTATCACAAGGTTCCGTCTTGGGCCCAGTACTCTTCATGAACGACTTAGATGAGGGAATAGAAGGGGAATTTACCAATTTTGCAGATGATACTAAGCTGGCAGGAATAGCTAACACCCTAGAAGATAGGCTCAAGATCCAGATGGATCTTGACAGACTTGAACACTGGGCCCTATCTAACAAAAATAAATTCAGTGTAGAGAAAAGTAAAGTCTTACACTTAGGCAAAAAAAACTCCAAAGTATACATATAGACTGGGTGAAACCAGGCTTAATAGCAGTAACTGTGAGAGGGATTTTGGAGTCTTAATGGACAACCAGCTAAATATGATCCAGCAGTGTGCAGTGGTAGCCCAAAAAGCCAATGTAATCCTAACCTGCATTAACAGAGGGATACAATCAAGATCAAGTGAGGTACTAATACCACTCTATAAAGCCTTAGTAAGACCACACCTAGAATACTGCATCCAGTTTTGGCCACCACACCAAGGGTGGGTTCTAAATTTTTTTACTACCGGTTCTGTGGACGTGGCTTATTTTGTGGTGTGGCTTGGAGGTCATGTGACTAGGTGGGCGTGGCTAGCTGGTCAGAGTCATTTCTGGAAGGTCCTCGCACTTACGACCAGTCCTCACACTTACGACCCGACTCATTTGTTTGCTTTTAACACTGATCAGCTGTAGGACGGCCCTTTGAAGCCCCGCGGCAAGAGTTTAAACAGTTTTTTTCCCTCTAGTCATCAGCTGGGACTCAGGAGGCAGCAATAGATTGGGGGTGGGACCAAATAAAAGGTAAGAATAACGTGGGGGTGGGGGGTGGGAGGGCGGGGGGGGAGAACCGGTTTGGTGACGTTATATCGTCACCGCTACCGACTCGGCCGAACCGGACCGAACCGGGAGGAACCCACCACTGCACCACACTATAAAAAAGATGTTGAGACTCTAGAAAGAGTGCAGAGAAGAGCAACCAAGATGATTAGGGGTCTGGAGGTTGTAAGAAGCTAGCACCCACCCCTCTCCTAGAAGAATGAAATATTTTTGGAAATATTAAAAAGGCAGAATATATTTCCCTGGATGAAAAATGGAGAAACATGTTTTAAAGACAAAGCAGTTTCCTGCCTCCACCCACCTTTGTCAATGGAGCATCATCTGCAACAAAATAGGACCCATCTAGCAACCGAAACTCACCACATGGCACCTGGGAAGATTACATCAGCCAGCAAGGCTAGCTAAGACCCCCAGCCCCTGGGAGTCTGACAACCAATCAGGATACTCAGGAAGATCAAAGCTCAGAGAGGACATAAAACCAAGGCACGCTCAGCATCTCAGCCCTTTTCTGTTTAGGAACTCAAACCATATGATCCTGTCCACCATTAAACGATCTTTCCAAGCAGTCTCCATGTTTCCAGTGTCTTTTTCCCCACTTGGAGCTGAACCCAGAAGGATATTTCTTCCAACAGCCTAAAACATACGATGATTGGTTGCAGGACCCGGGCATGGCTAGTCTAGTGAAAGACCAGGGGAGACATGATAGCAGTGTTCCAATATTTGAGGGACTGCCACTGAGAGAAGGGGTCAAGCTATTTTCCAAGGAACCTGAAGGCCAGACAAGGAATAATGGATGGAAACTGATCAAGGGGTGATTCAACCTAGAAATAAAGACGAATTTTCTGACAGTGAGAACAATCAACCAATGGAACACCTTGCCTTCGGAGGTTGTGGGAGCCTCATCACTGGAGGCTTTCAAGAAGAGATTGGACTGCATTTGTCAGAAATGTCCAACCCCCTGGCCAACCCCCTGCTTGGCCAGGGGGTTGGACTAGATGACCTACAAGGTCCCTTCCAACTTTATTATTGTTAATGATCTACATGAAGATGGTATTAAGCCATTGAGGAAGATCATCTGTGACATGACATGAGATGGGTATCAAATAAATTTAATAATAAATAAATAATAAAATGTTACTAAAATCAAGTTTCTTTGGAACATCCCTTGCCTGGCAGGATTTCATGCCTTTCTGACTACTCCACTCCTAACTGCTCTATCTCTATGTAAAGGACCTTTTTTTTAAATTAGGAGGACATAACTACCCACTAAAAGGGGGACGGATCACATAGGAGAAAGCCTTAAAGGTACGCCTCTGGTTCAGATTGGGGAAGAGCTCTATTTAATGTGACTATGTATATTTGTATTTCTAGTAAGAAGCAAAGCAATATGATTACTTAATTGGAATTCTCCAAAATAACCAACCAAGCCTTATTGTGGGTGGGGATTAGTGTTCCTATCAGGAACAGGAAGAGAATGTTCTTTTAAATTTGAATTGCCCATCCCAGTACACCAGCAGCAGTGGCGGGTTTCAAAATTTTTTACTACCGGTTCTGTAGGTGTGGCATGGTGGGAGTGGCATGGCTTGGTAGACATGGCTTGGTGGGCATGGCATGGGAAGGATACTGTAAAATCTCGATTCCCTCCCCAATCCAGGGGAAGGTTACTGCAAAATCCCCATTTCCTCCCGATCAGCTGGGACTCGGGAGGCAGAGAATAGATGGGGCCAGTCAGAATTTTTACTACCGGTTCTCCGAACTACTCAAAATTTCTGCTACCGGTTCTCCAGAATTGGTCAGAATCTGCTGCAACCCACCTCTGACCTGCAGCCTTCCTTTGTTGAAGCATCCTCAAATGAAAATGGGATGAGGAAGAATAAGCATTGCAGCAGCAATAGTAACAGTCTGATGGAATGCATAGTCCAATCACAGTCCTCTCCCCAAAAACAGATCCAGAGTGGCTCCTCTCAGAACTCCCCAAGCATTCTCCCCAAGCCTGATATACCAACCAGCTGTAAGCTAAGCCTGATCCCTTCTGCTATATTGGCCCAGGAAGAACATATTTTAGAAAGAAAAGTCCAATGGCAAGAGACAAAACAACACTTCAATCAAGTCACCAAGAGTCCTTGAAATAAATGCTGCTAGAAGCAGATGTACAGTTAGTCCTTGACTTAACAACAGTTCATTTAATGATCGTTCAAAATTACAACGGCAAGAGACAAAACAACACTTCAATCAAGTCACCAAGAGTCCTTGAAATAAATGCTGCTAGAAGCAGATGTACAGGTAGTCCTTGACTTAACAACAGTTCATTTAATGATCGTTCAAAGTTACAACGGCACTGAAAAAAGTGACTTATGACCGTTTTTCAATTACCTTTGTAGCAACCCCATGATCATGTGATCAAAATTCAGATGCTTGCAAATGGTTCATAATTATGACTGTTGCTGTGTCCCAAGGTCATGTGATCACCTTTGTGACCTTCTGACAAGCAAATCAACGAGGAAGTTAGATTCACTTAACAACCAAGTTACTAATGTATCAACTGCAGTGAGTCACTTAACAACTGAGGCAAGAAAGGTAATAAAATGGGGCAAATTTCACTTAACAAATGTACCACTTAACAACAGAAATTTTGGACTCAATTCTCATAAATCAAGAACTACCTTTATTTCATGCCATACTTTAATCAAACTTCTCAAAACACAGATGTTTTGTTTCAATCATGAAACACTCAAAGAAGCTTGTGCTATTGGGGTACTTGAAAAAAGCAGAATATTTTCTTTGAAAAGTACCAGTCCACATATCTGCTACATGTTCAGAATCAGTCTCTGATTTCTTATGAGCACAGAACAGACATCAGTTGAGTTTTGTGCACTGAGTAAACCTGCATGCTTCAGTAATATTAACATGCCCCACTCCTGTCACTGTCATAAATTTGCTGTAGGATATAAATTCAGGGCCTGACATTCTAAAAGGACTTGGCATTTCAAACTGCTTCACTGAGCTTAGCACCTGAGGCTCTGTGAAAGCAAGAGTTTTAGAGAGTACATTTACAATGCCTTTAATGGTAGCATTTGTTAGATGGAATTGTGTTGATGAGGCGAAAGAAGCTATAGGAGAAATAAAAAAAAAACAGAGGTGTGAAGGAATACAGTTGCGCTCCCTTGAGGTTGGTAACTAATGTGCTAAACTTGGCCTTTGGATGACTGCAAGGCCAAAATAGGAAACAAATTCTCAGAGTGGCAAAAAAAATGGTTAATACTCACAATGCAACTATTCATGTACTGTGGCAGCTCAGAAGACAAAAAAAAATCCCCTGTAGGTATGAATGTAGTGTAACTATATAATGAAAGAACATCACCATCTTTGCTGACAATACTGGTAATGCTGAGTCCTTAATGTGTATGTTCCCAATGTCAGTTGCCCTGAAATCTAGTACTCAGCATGGCAGAGATACTGAAACCCTAGTTAATCAAAAGGGGAATATTTGGAATTATAGGGCTGGAAAGGACCTTGGAGGTCTTCTAGTCCAACCCCATGCCCAAAAGAGCAGTCTCTTGGACAAGTGAATGTTCAATGTTTTCTTGAAAACCGCCAGCGATGGAGCACCCACAACTCTGGGAGGCAAACTGGACTTCTGCAAGCAAAATGATTAATGCCCTGACCCATACTTTGTGGATTCTTGAGTGTCAGGAGTAGCATAAATTTAACACAACCCTATCCCATAAAATTTCATTGAAATGGTTCCCCTCACACTAAATTTAATCATAAACTTCAATGAAGTCTAATCCTAATCCTAAATATATCCCAAAACCAGTACAAAGAAATCCCCTAAACTAAAATACAGAAGTCACTCTCAGTTTAGTTTTAACCCTAACCCTAACATCTTAAAACTATCCATTGATTTATCAGGCTCTTTGACTATATTTAAAAATGGAAATGTGATTCTTTTCAAAGCAAAATTCTCATAGAAATCTATTTAACAAAATGTGTTTAGATGAATGAGATGAGGTTAAAAGTGTTCCAACAATGAAACTATTTTTATCTCTACGTATATTATCTCTATCTAATGTAAATGAATTTTTCTAACAGTCTTCTTATGATTTTATGGATTAGGTTTGTCTTCATATGTTGCGATATTTTGAGAATCAGACTCAATAATGAAATCAGAAGTTATCTTATTAATTAAAGAAGTGTTTATTCATAATAGGCATTCTACTTGTTCTGTCAGATTACAGTGAGAAGCAAGGAGGAGGTGTATGCACTCTCTATTTATATCAAAGGGGAGGAGTCAAGGATGGGGTGATTACATATGAATACATTAATGGAGGAGGAATAAATTAACTCTTAATACCCTGTACATATATACATATCCTTTGTTATAGAATAAGGCATTTACTTATGACAAATCCCCCTCTAAATGCCGATTCGATATACAACAATGATTGCATTCGGATTCAGAACTATATAATACTTGTAATTTTGAGGTCAAGTATTTGTGTTGTTTAGAAGGTAAAGGTTTAGTTAATATATCAGCTATTTGTTCTGAGGTTTCGCAGTGGATTGCTTTAATGAATCCATCCTGAGATAATTGTCTCACGTGTTTAAATTTGATATCTATATGCCTGGACCTTTGACCAATGGCGTCAGATCTTGATATTTCTATAGCTGCCTTATTATCTTCATGTATGACAAATGGTAGTATTGGGTTTTTCCAAATATCAGATAATAAATCATTAAACCACACTAAATTATTTGAGGCTTTAGATAAACAGACGTATTCTGCCTCTGTTGTGGAAGTCGCTACTAAATCTTGCTTCCCAGTGTACCAAAATATTGGGCAACCATTTAAAAAGAATACATAACCTGAGGTGCTCTTTCTGCATTTGGTGTCACCTGCCCAGTCTGCATCAGCGTAACTGGTGATGATAGGTTCTTTAATATTATTGGGTTCTAAGAGTAGGCAGAAATCTATGCTGTACTTTAGATATCTTAGTATTCGTTTAACTGCTTCCCAATGATACATAAGTGGCTTACTTACATGTCTAGATAATAAATTAAGTGGCAGAGCTATATCAGGCCTGGTCCAATTAGATATATACAAGAGGGAACCAATAATTGATCTATACAATGTATTGTTTTCGAATTCAGGTGAAGATTCATCCATATTCCTTAGAAAATCAGTCTGCATAGGAGTATCACAAGGTTTGGCATCTCTTAAATTGCATTTTTCCAGAAGTTCTATAATTTTATCTTTCTGAGATAATTTGAATCCCTTTCTTGTCTTATTGATTTGAACTCCAAGGTATTTGTTTACCCTTCCTAGCGACTTTAAAGAGAAATGTTCACTTAGCTTGGATACAAATAAGTCTTTCTTTTCTTTATGTTTGCCTATATACAAAATATCATCCACATAGATTAACACAAATTCTAATGATTCGCCTTCCTTTTTAACAAAAAAGCAATTGTCTGCAGTTGTGGCTTTGAAATCCATATTTTTAAGCACACTGACTAGACATTCATACCAACACTTGCCAGATTGTTTTAATCCGTACAAGCTTTTGTTATGTAACCAGGTCTCATCTCTGTTTGTACATTGACTATGAGGTGCCCTTACATATATCTCTTTATCGAGTTTTGCATGTAAGTATGCAGTCTGTACGTCATATTGGAAGACATCAAGGTTGAGTATAGCCGCTATGACTAAAGCTGTCTTAACACTTTCAGTTCTTATGGTGGGAGAGTATGTGTCAGTGTAATCTTCAGGATATTTTTGAGCGTAACCTTGTGCGACTAATCTAGCTTTATATAATTTATTACCCTCTTCTAAATCTTTAATTTTGAATATCCATCTGGTGCCTATAATTGTCTTGTCCTTAGGTGCAGGGACTGGTGTGAATACACCTAATTCACGTAAGCTGTTCATTTCTCTTGTTATGGCTAATTCCCATTTTTCTCTTTCTTCCATGGGAAGTTTTAACACTTCCTCGTATGTGTTAGGTGTTGGTATCTCGTCATTCACACACATTACATAATCCTTATATTTATTAGGTAATTGTTTTCTGTTACACCTGATTGTTCTTTTTGGTATGCTCTCATTATCGTGTAGATATCTTGCTTCCTTTTTGGTTAATGAATCTGTTTTTATCCTGGTATGGTTATCTGTCCATGTTTTATTTTTGTCATTATGTGTGTTATGTTCATGTTTCTCTCTTTCTATTCTATCTTGTTGTTTAATGTTTGGTTTTGTATTTTGGATTATCTCGTTAAGATGTATCTTAGACCAGTTGGCCTGTTCATGAAACACTGCTGTTCTTGAGACTATGAATTTGTTATTACTGTCAATGAATCTATATCCTTTTGTGCCTGTTTCGTATCCCATGAATCTGAGTCTTCTGGATACGTTATCTCCCTTACGTCTTAATTGTTTTGGTATGTGTACGTCTGCTGTAACCCCAAATATGTGCATGTGTGATATTTTTGGTTTCCTATTGTACATCACTTCGTATGGTGTTTTATTTAAAATGCTAGACCAGGTCCTATTTTGGGTATAGTTTGAATATAATAATGCTTCTGACCAGAATTGTTTTCCTAAACCAGCATCTTCTAATGTACATCTAATCATGATTTGCAGTGTCGAGTTCTTTCGTTCTGTTGTACCATTCTGAAAAGCAGAAAATGGGCTAGTCGTGAAGTGTAGCATTCCTTTGTCTTTTATCCATTGTGAGAATTCTTTTGACATGAATTCGGATCCCCTATCTGTCATGATTTGTTTTATTTTGATATTGTGTTGTGTTTCTACACGTTTGTAAAATTCTTTGAATTTTTGGAGAGTTTCATCTTTGTGTTTTAAAGTATAAACAAATCCATAACGGCTATAGTCGTCTACAATAGTTAGGAAATATTTTTTTTTGTATGTGATGGATGGTGTTAATGGACCAACCAGATCCATATGTACCAGATCAAAAAATTGGTTAGAGGTTCTTGTTGCCTTCTTTGGTTTTGGGTTAGTTCTGAGTTTTGAGGATTTACATACTGAGCATTCCAAATAGTTTTTACAATCTTTTATTTTAACGCCTTCAGCATGTTCAATCATTTTTTGTATTACAGGGAAACTTGCATGTCCCAATTTTCTATGCAGCATGTGTGCACATTCATCATGAATTGGTTTTCCTATATTGGGCCTTCTGTTATTGTGTGTATCACTAGTGGGTGTGTCTTTGTGATTATAGTGTGTTTTGGGTTCTTCATTGTCATTGTTGTTACTATGTTCACTGTCTATGTTAATGTCGTCATCAGTGTTTGCATCAATGTTATGCAACCATTTATCTTCTGTTACAAGAAAGGGTAGGCCACCTTTGATAATTACACTATTCAATTTAGTCCCATCTTTTTCTAGTATTGCTTTTCCTATAGAGAAGACTATATTTATGTTGAAATCTTGGCTTAATTTCACTGCACTAAGTATGTTATGTGATATTTCTGGTATCAACAATACCCCCTCTATTTTACCTAAACCAGGTATATTTACATTTCCTTTCCCTATGACCTGAACATTTTCTTGATTGGCTACTCTTATCATAAATTTATCATCTGTGAATGAAGACAGTATTTTCTTGTTATTTGTTGTATGATTAGTCGCCCCTGAATCTATGAGCCAAACATTATTTTTTGATTTTTGTATGATGACATCGTTATGTTTACCTAATCCATTTAATGATCCTGATTTTCTATCCCTTGAATTATCTCTATCCTTTCTGCGTTCTCTGTAGTTTGGGGAGTCCCTATATCTGTATCTATCAATAGATGATTGCCTGTCTTGATACCTACCCCTATAATCACGGTTTTGTCTTTCCCTATGAAACATGGGGCAATCTCCCTTAGAGTGTTTTCTGGATCCACAATTGTAACATTCAATTGTTTTTTGATGATTCTCTTGGAAGGCTACTCTTTTTGCTTGTCTGTGTTCTGTGTATGCATTGTATCGACTTTTCCTCAGATTGTCTTCAGCTATTAACTTATTTGACAGACTTTCTATGGATAAGTATCCTAGATTGATTGAATCTAAGTGTGATATGTAGTTATCCCATGATGAATCTAATGAGTTAAGGATAACGCTTTTCATTGTCTGTTCTGATATTATTTCTCCTCTTAGGTGTAATTCTGCTCTGATTTTGTTTAAGGATATTAAATGTTCACTTATGGTAGTTCCAGATCTTAATTTGGCTGAAAAGAAATCTTTAGACATTCTAGTGGTTGTTGCTACACTTTCACTATGAAACAATTTAAACATGCATTGAATTATTTCTGAAACAGTAAGATTATGCTTAATACTGTAGTACATGGCAGGTGATATGCTAGAAATTATTAAATAGAATGCTCTGTGATGCAGGCAGTCCATTTTTAGAGTCCAAGATCTTTTGGGAGGATTAGTTATAAAAAATAATAAGTTTTCTTTCATAAAGACAACCTGAATTTGTTGACACCATTCCTGTAAGTTGATGCCATCAATTCTAAGTTTTGGGAAATCACTAGGTAGATTCCCAATATTATTATTCCCACTACTTACAACTGTGGGTAGTCCATGGTCCTGTAGATGTTGAAAATTGCAGAATGGTGTGGGTATTCTGTTGATGAGCTTGAGAGGTTCTCCTTCTTCATAAAGTTCATTGTAGTTCTCTGTGTTCATCTGCGCATGCGCGTTGGTCATTTCTCTGCCGAAGCCGCTGGGAGAGGTTCTCTTTGCTGTAGCTCCCTCGTAGTGCTCTCCTTCTGATGATTCGGTCTCCGGCTCGATCTTGGGTGTTCTGCTGGCAGCTGTGGCTCGTCTTTTCTCTTTGGAGCTTTCTTGCTTGGGGTACTTTGTTCTTTGGATCGTTTGCGGCGTTGGGGAAAGTTCGCAGGGCCCTCTGGGTTCGGGCGTCGTCATCATCGTTGTCCGGATCGAGTCGTGCAGGCTCTGAGGTGTCTGTTTATTTCTTCGTCTCTTTTGTATTTTTGTATTATCGGCTTCCATCGATTCTTTTGTAATTGTTAGATTTGTGCCAAATGTTTTAAATAGTTTTCTCATGGGCGTTTCGATTTCTAGTTCGGTGGATGATTCTTCTGTATCTGTTTCTGACTCTTCAGAAGAATAAATATATTTTTTGTTATTTTTTGTGTTTTTTCGCGCCAGAGTTTTTGAGTGGTGCATTCTGATTGGTTCAGCTGTGTTCATTTCTGTGGCCGGTTGAAAAAAAGATGGCTGCCTTTCAAAATTCTGAGCGGGATCTCTGGTCTTGCTTCTGGTCATTTTTTCTTTCGTTGCAGGTTCGCTCACCATTTTTGTATTTTCGGGTTTGGCTTTTTCAATGTCTTTTTCTCTCGCTGCTCCGTTTTCTTCCAAGAAGCCTCGGAGTTCCGCGATGAGTTTGTGATCATCTTTTTGACTTTTTATTAGCCTCAGTATCTCCGATCTGAGGTCTTTGTCTTTTATTTCGTTCTCTTCTTGGTTGTCGGTTTCATCTGCTGTTTCTTCGATGTCTGTGGTGTTATCTTCAGATTCTTTGATTGTTGTATTTATTGGTTCGTCGATCATTTCTTGATCTGTTTTTGTTTCTTTATCATTTGCCCTGGTATTGGGTCTTTCTTTTTTATTCTTGAGGTTTTCTTTCTTAGGCATGTTGAATTTTATTGAGTCAGTTCAACCATCCTCTGCTACCAGTTTGTTGCGATATTTTGAGAATCAGACTCAATAATGAAATCAGAAGTTATCTTATTAATTAAAGAAGTGTTTATTCATAATAGGCATTCTACTTGTTCTGTCAGATTACAGTGAGAAGCAAGGAGGAGGTATATGCACTTTCTATTTATATCAAAGGGGAGGAGTCAAGGATGGGGGTGATTACATATGAATACATTAATGGAGGAGGAATAAATTAACTCTTAATACCCTATACATATATACATATCCTTTGTTATAGAATAAGGCATTTACTTATGACATCATATATGTTTAACTCCAATGTTAACCATGCTTTATGACTTAAAGTATTATGTATGCCAGCCAATTATAGTTTATGTAATAGTTGTTAAGAAAACTATGATTAAATGTAATCTTCAGTTCATTTTCCTATTTTGTATTAACAATTGGGAGAGTAAGCTGTAAAACAGCAGTCCCCAACCTTTGTGGCTTCACAGCCTGGCAGCGGGGAGAAGGGAACCAAGCCATGTGAATGGCCGGCTGGCATGTGTGTGCAGCTCAACTTGCATGAATTTATTTATTTATAATTTAATTTATATATTGCCCTTCTCCCGAAGGATTCAGGGCGGTGTACAGCCAACTAAAAAACAAGATACAAACAACAGTTTTAAAATAGTTAAAAGTATTAAACAATTTCAGGCCGAAGTTAAAACCCAAAATTTAAAACACCCAATTTAAAATCATTACATAGATAGCCCTGCCTGGCGGAACAGCAGGGTCTTCAGGTCACAGTAAAACACACGAGGTTGGAGATCTTGCGTATTTCCGGGGGCAGTTCGTTCCACAGGGCAGGAGCACCCACAGAGAAGGCCCTTCCCCTGGGTGTCGCCAGCCGACATAACTTGGCCGATGGCACCCTGAGGAGACCTTCTCTGTGGGAGTGAATTGGCCGGTGGGAGGCTACTGGTGACAGAAGTAGGTCTCGAAGGTATCCAGGTCCTATGCCATGGAGCGCTTTAAAGGTGGTAACCAACACCTTGAATTGCACCCAGAAGACCACTGGGAGCCAGTGCAGCTCATGCAGGAGAGGTGTCATGTGGGTGCAATGAGTCGCGCCCATAACCACCCGCGCGCCTGCATTCTGGACCAGTTGGAGCTTCCGAGTGCTCTTCAAGGGGAGCCCCATGTAGAGTGTCGAGCCCTGGCCCTCTCCGGGATGCTGGGGTGTTTGGGATCTTGCGTATTTCCGGGGGCAGTTCGTTCCACAGGGCAGGAGCACCCACAGAGAAGGCCCTTCCCCTGGGTGTCACCAGCCGACATAACTTGGCCGATGGCACCCTGAGGAGACCTTCTCTGTGGGAGTGAATTGGCCGGTGGGAGGCTACTGGTGACAGAAGTAGGTCTCGAAGGTATCCAGGTCTTATGCCATGGAGCGCTTTAAAGGTGGTAACCAACACCTTGAATTGCACCCAGAAGACCACTGGGAGCCAGTGCAGCTCACGCAGGAGAGGTGTCATGTGGGTGCAATGAGTCGCGCCCATAACCACCCGCGCGCCTGCATTCTGGACCAGTTGGAGCTTCCGAATGCTCTTCAAGGGGAGCCCCATGTAGAGTGTCGAGCCCTGGCCCTCTCTGGGACGCTGGGGTGTTTGGGACCATACGAGTGCTCACCTGACCTCCAGGCACAGCGGCATCAGCTCTGTGCAGCAGCTAGAGAATCGGGAGTTGCAGCAGCTGGAGAATTGGGCGATGCAACGAAACCTACCGGTGCTGTCCTATGACGTCAGAGCTGCGACACTGGGTGGCACAGAACTCAACAGCTGGTGTGGGAGGGGGGAATTTTGAATTAGTTTGCCGGATGGTGGTTTGGGAGCGGGGAAAAATAAAAATAGCGCTGCACGGTGGCTGCGTGCAGTGCTGACTTAAACTGTGTGTTCCGGCCCATTTTCTTCTTCTTGCTGTGCTGCTGCTTATCTTGAATAAAAGATTGTTAAAGGATGCTGCTTCTGATGATTTCTTGGTGGACACGGTCTGGATGACAGATGGAGCTGAGAGAGAGAGCATTACAGTAGTCCAGCTGGGAGGTGATAAGGGCGTGAGTGACCGTGCGTAAGGCATCCGGGTCCAAAAAGGGCCACAACTGGTGGATCAGGCAAACCTGATAAAAAGCCCCCCTGGCCACGGCCGTCATATGTTCTTCTAAAGACAGCCGTGCATCCAGGAGGACACCCAGATTGCGAGCCCTCTCTGTGGGGGGTAAAGATTCACCCCCAATAGTCAGCAATGGCACGAGCTGACTATATTGGGATGCCGGAAGCCACAGCCGCTCAGTCTTGGAAGTCTGAGTCTGAGCCTATTTCTCCCCATCCAGACCCGCACAGCCTCCAGGCACCGGGACATCACATCAAGGGCATCATTGGGGTGGTCTGGGGTGGAGATGTACAACTGAGTGTCATCAGCGTACTGATGGACTCTCACCCCAAAATCACGGATGATCTCACCCAGCGGCTTCACATAAATGTTGAACAGAAGGGGCAAGAGGACCAACCCTTGCGGCACCCCCCACGTGAGGCACCTCGAGGTCGATCTCTGCCCCCCTGCCAACACAAACTGCCAACGGTCAGAGAAGAAGGAGGAGAACCACCGTAGCAGGGTGCCTCCTATTCCTAACCCCTTCAACTACTGCAGCATGATACCATGGTTGATGGTATCAAAAGCCGCTGAGAGATCTAATAGGACCAGGACAGATGAGCAACCCCTGTCCCGAGCCCTCCAGAGATCATCCACCAATGCGACCAATGCCGTTTCCATGCTGTACCCCTGCCTGAAGCCCAACGGGTACGGGTCCAGATAGAATGGCAACCACTTTGCATGCACATGTATGCGCAACTCAACTTGTGCAAGTTGAGCTGCATGTGCATATGCACACATGCCAGCCTGCTGCTTGTGCAAGTTGAGGTGCGCATGTGTGCATGTGTGCTAGCCTGCCACTAGTGTGGCCCAGTTGTGAATAGGCCATGGCCCAGTAGCAGGCTGTGGCCCGGGGGTTGGGGACCTCTGCTGTAAAGGATATGCATATGGGCCAAGTGATTCAGTAACATAATAGTATTATGATGGATACATCCCACAATCTAATAATGGTTCTAATAATTTTGTTCCTTGAAATAATTTTGGTCCTTCCTCTTGCTAGAAGTTAAAGGGTTGGATTAGGAACAGATAGACCCTTCAAATCTGTCATCTGTAAAGGAAACATACTTAGTGACTTGGGGCTACTCACCTTTTCAGCCCACTCCACTTCATAGAGAAAAAGAGGAAGATAAAGCATTATAATATAAATGCTACTGTAAGCTCCTGTACAAAAGATAGGATTTGCATCACCTCTTGAAAATCTTATAAATATTATTATAAACAACAGAATGGTATGGATTCCTACTTCTCAGATTATCCCTCATTAATTCCATTTTTGTATTGTCAGTCTGATACAGAAAATTTATCCAAGCTGGCAAGTATCATGTATAAAAGTTCCTGAGAAAAGTTGGATGAGTGAGATGCCTGGGGAAAAATGTCACTGAAGAATCTCTGGCTTCGGACTTCCGGTTGGCTCTGCAAGCCTCGAAGACACTCCTTTATGAGCGCCCGATCCCTGATTCTGTTAAAGCCCCAGAACAGCCAAAAAACAGCTGTCTGGAGGCTTGGAACCCTCTCCCCGGGCAAAGGAGAGAGAGAAGAGCTGACAGGTGGAGGTTGAGCCCCCCCAAACGCCCTAGGAAGGATCCTGGGGCGTGAAGGATGTGTGCTCCCTAAAAGCCTGTCAAGCCGCTCCGGACCAGGGACGAATCCGCTAATTAGCGGATTTAGAAGCCGCGACCAATTCTGCCAATGGAAATGAGGGGATTTTAATACTCTGAACCAGCAGCAGGCAGAACAAGCAAGGAGAAATCAGACTGCAAGTATATTTACCTAACTCTGATGTTTGTAGCCTCCTTCGGAACTAACAATTAGTACTTTGCAACAAAATGGCGATTGAAGTCTGAAGGGGTGGGAGAAAGTGAAAGTCAGAGAAAGTTTTGCTTTGCTGGCAGCCCTTTGTCTGAAAAGAACTTTGTACTGATAGAAGGAGGATTTTAAAACGCTAATTAAGACTGGAAATTTTTCTTGAGGAATTTTTCTTTCTGGCTTCTGATTAAAATATAAAGAATTTTAAATTGGAAATGGCCTCAAAACCTGTAAAGACTGTTCCTATTAAAGGAACGGGAAGTGTTGTCAGCTCCCCAGCTCATATTCCTAGACTGCAAGCTTCTGCCCCTCCAGCAGATCCACAGACTTTAACGTTGGAGATGTTACAACAAGCCCTCCAAGTTACACAAGAGAAACTTGCTATTTTGATTAATGAAAAAATTAATGAAACCAATGAAAAAGTACAGGTTGTGTCAGTTGAGATTGCAACTCGGAATCAGCAAATTAGGGATGATATCATAAAGACATTTAAATGTTGGCAGGCAATATTGAAATGGTGGATGATAAAGTTGAAGAAGTTAAACAATCGATGGTAATCTTGGATAATAAATTAGATGAAGCTCAGAACAGAATTCAGAGGGCTGAAGATGATGTAGCTATGATACAATACAGAGATATGGAATTTGCTTTAAGATTTAGAGGGATGAAGGAGAACAAACAAGAGAACTTGAGAGAAATGATGTCTGAGGCATTGGCACTGCTGGTGGGGGAGTCAAAAAATGATCTGGGCTGGCAGATTGACAAACTGTATCACGTTAATTCTTGGGTTGCTAGACAGAAACATTTACCAAAAGACATTGTGATATATTTTAATACAAGGAGAGCACGCAATGAAATTTTACAGGCCACTTTTAACAATAAACTTCAGGTTGAAGGCCAGGAAGTGATGACAATGAAAGAAATCCCCCCTAAGATCTTGAGAGCCAGAAGGGAGTATGCATTTCTGGTGGATGAACTGAAAAAATGCCACATACAGTACAGATGGGAGGTGCCGGCTGGATTGGTGGTGACTTATTCAGGAGAGAGGTATCGGCTTAACACAATATGGAAAGCAAGAGATTTTTATATTAATGTATTAAAGGCTGGCACACCCAAATCACCCAAATCACCAGAGGGCAAAAGAAAGAAAGGATGTGATGGAAGGTAAAAAAGAAGAGCTCCTGACAGTAGTTCAGGGGGGAGTTTTGACAGGCCAAGGAGAAGAACCATTACAAATTCAGATGGCTGTTCAAGAGTTGGAGTTAATTGATTTAGCGCAACCCAAGGATCAAAGACAGACTAGATCGGTGACAGCTAGGCTCAAAGAAGTATCAAGACAGCAACAATTCCAGATGGCAACTCAAGAAACAATTCAAGAATCTACCAAAACAGAAGCAGTGGGAGGAGCAAGACCTAAAGGTCAAATGAGACAAGACCACCAGAATCTGCTCCAGTTGCTTCAAGGGCCCAGAGATGGGAATTAGATTTTTGACTTGGAATGTTAATGGTTTGAATTCTCCACAGAAAAGAAGAAAAATATTTCATTATCTTAAACAATTTAAAAATGATGGGATTTGTTTACAAGAGACTCATATAAGAGTACAAGACCAAAAATACCTGATAAATGCAAGACTTGGTACACATTACGTAGCAGCAGCACCAGAAAAGAAAAATGGTATAGTCATATATTTGAAAAGAGACGTAGTTGCTAAATTAATTGAAACAGATGACCAAGGAAGATTCTTAGTGATAGAACTTTTAATTAAAAGAGAAAAAATACTTGTAATTGGAGTCTATGCCCCAAATCAACAAGAAAATTTCTACAATTTGCTACACTCGAAGTTGACACAAGGGGCATATAAAACTTGCATCCTGTTGGGGGATTGGAATGGTGTCTTGGATATTAAAAAAGATAAGAAGGGACCTAAACAAAATGTTTTAACAAGAGCAAAATTGCCCTAAGCGTTTTGGAAGATGATGGATGATTGGGAGCTGAGGGATATTTGGCATGAAAGAAATCCGGAAGAAAAAGATTTTACTTTTTTCTCAGACAGACATCACTCCTTTTCAAGATTGATTTTATTCTAATTACTAATGATCTCTTATCTAGGGTGAAGAACACGAAGATTTGTTCAAGAATATTGACAGACCATAGTCCAGTTTGGTTGGAATTGGAGTGTGGAAAAGGGTCTAGGAGGTCCTGGAGGTTAAATGATAATTTGTTTAGGTATGAAGAAAATGTACGGGCTTTAATAGCCAACCCAACAGATAAGAAAATTAAAGAGGCAATTAATTTATTGAAGGGTCAATTTAATATGTTAATAGCAGATCAAGTGGCAACTAATTTACAATATGCAAAACATAATACTTTTTGTAATGCTAATAAACCAGGCAGGTGGTTAGCATATTTGTTAAGGAAAAAGCAGAAATCAAGGACAATAGAAAATATAAAATATAAGGGTAAAGAGGTTTATGAGCAAGAATTGATTAAAAAATCTTTTTTAGAGTTTTATTCAAGGTTGTATACTGGTGATAAAATTAAAGATATAGATATAGATAGATATTTGCAGAAAGAGAATATTTACACAATCTCAAATGAGCAGAGGGATAGTTTAAATCAAATGATAAGTTCCGAGAAAATTGTGTTAGCAATTAAGCAATTGAAAGTGGGTAAAGCTCCTGGGATGGACGGTCTGACAGCTATTTACTATAAAACTTTAGAGGAGGAAATGGTGGAACCATTGAAAGAATTATTTAATAATATACAACAGGGAGGAGAGGTGCCTCCAACTTGGAAGACAGCATTTATCTCGTTGATCCCAAAAGAAGGGCAAGATGATACAGATCCTAAAAATTATAGGCCGATTTCATTATTGAACACAGACTATAAGATTTTTGCTAAAATGTTAGCAAATAGATTAATGACAGTTATGCAACAAATGATTAACCATGATCAAACTGGATTTATAAATGGCAGACAAATGAAGAGTAATGTAAGGCAAATTGTTAACTTATTAGAGTATCTGGGAAGGAACAACCAGGTCCCCGCAGTGCTAATGTTTTTGGATGCTGAAAAAGCCTTCAACAGATTGAATTGGCAATGTTTATTAAAATTAATAGAAAGGATGCAATTTGGAGAACAATTTGTACAATCTATTAAGGCAATATATCAAAAACAATCAGCACAAATAATAGTTAATGGTGGCTTAACAGATACTTTTAATATAGAGAAAAGAACAAGGCAAGGTTGTCCCCTGTCTCCGTTATTGTTTGTGTTGACGTTGGAAGTTTTACTAAATAAAATATGTGAGATAGATACAGTAAAGGGAATTAAAATTAGACAGCATGAGTATACATTATGAGCATTTGCAGATGACCTGGTTGTTACCTTAACCCAACCGGTACAATCGATTACAGCCTTGATGGACATAACCTGCTTATATGGACAAGTATCTGGTTTTAAAATAAATGCAGCAAAAACAAAAATAATAGCTAAAAATATGGTTAGAAGCCAGAAAGAAGAGATAGAAAGGTTAACAGGATTTTATTTTATTTATTTTATTTTATTTTTGAACTTGTATACCGCCCTTCTCCCTGAGGACTCAGGGCGGTGAACAGGCAAATAAAAACATCAAATACAAATATTAAAATACAGTTAAAAATATGTATAAATTTGGCCCCATTAATTAAAACAATAAACAGAAACAAAAACAATTAAAAACACTTAAAAAGAGTTAGGCCAGCCCGGCTTGTTGGAAAAAGAAGGTTTTAAGGGCACGGCGGAAGGCACTGAGGTCCTGGATTCTCCTTATCTCTAGGGGCAGTTGATTCCAGAGGGTAGGTGCCCCTACAGAGAAGGCCCTCCCCCTGGGGGTCACCACCCTCCCCCTTTGAAGTACTTAAGAAGGTTAAATACTTGGGGGTTTATATTATGACTGCAAATATGAAATTATATCAGCATAATTATGAACCATTATGGCACAAAATACAAAAAGAAATGGAAAATTGGAAAAAACTACAATTATGCTGGGAAGGATAGCTGCTGTAAAAATGAATATTTTATCAAAATTTTTATTTCTCTTTCAAATGATACCTATATTAAAAAAAGATGAAAATTTGAAGGAATGGCAGAAGGGCATAAATAAGTTTGTGTAGGCAGGGAAGAAACCTCGAGTTAAACAAAAGATAATGCAAGATATTTGAGAAAGAGGTGGTCTTAAAATGCCCAACTTAAGTCTGTTGCCCTCTCAGCAATTACAGACTGGATAAATTTAACGGAGGAGAAGATAATGAATATTGAAGGATATGGTTTGGTCTATGGCTGGCATGCTTATTTAGTCTATGACAAGAAAGTGGATAAGGCTTTTAAAAGTCATATTTTAAGAAATTTGCTATTGCGTGTCTGGAAAAAGTATAAATATAAATTAAGTGACAAGTTACCAATATGGACAGTATTCAGACACGCGATAGAGAATATAAATTTAGAGCAAAAGCAAGATAAGATTACATATAAGGAACTTCTTTATAAGGAAGGAGTCAGATTACAATTAAAATCAATGGAGCAATTAAGAGAAGAAGGAATTATTAGGACATGGTTTCAGTATGGACAGCTGCAGGCCAGATGGAGAGAAGATCAAAAAATTGGTATTTTGCAGCAGGATGAGAATTTGATAAAGCAAACAAGAGATAAAGGTCAAATGCATATAAAAAGGTTGTATAATGCAGTAGTGGAAATAGATTCAGAAACAGAGTTAGTTAAGGACTGTATGATAAAATGGGCACAAAACGTAGGTGAACCAATAATGATGGAAACATGGGAAAAGATATGGGTCAGAAATGTAAGATTTACACAAGCACAAAATTTAAGGGAGAATTTTTATAAAATGTTTTATAGATGGCATTTAGACCCAAAAAAATTAGCCTGTATGTATCCAAACTTACAACCTAAGTGCTGGCGATGTGAGTGTAAAGACGCTACATATTTTCATATATGGTGGACATGTAAAAAAATTAAGGCTTTTTGGATAAAAATATGGTGGATTATTCAAAACATTTTAAAGAAAAAAATTAAATTTACACCACAGTTTTTTCTGTTGGGAATAGTCATGGATTGTACTGTAATAGAGACTAAATTGGTTTTGAACTTAATAACGGCTGCCAGGTTACTGGTGGCACAATACTGGAAGAAGGAAGATCCACCCACCATTGAGGAATGGACATTAAAAGTTGTGCATTTGGCAGAAATGGCGAAAATTTCATCATATCTTAAAGACCATTCAAATGAAAGATACATATTGGAATGGAGAAGATGGATCGACTACATACAGAAGAAGTATCCGAATAAGAAGATTCATATAGTATATGAATGAAATAATCCTAAGTAATTTATGTTTGTTTTTTGAATTATAAGGAGTTAAGGATCGAGGGAGAATATGAAATGTAACAATTTGTTAGCATATTTTTAGCTTTTGATTTGTGAATGCTATACCCTGTGCTTGTTCTGGGAAGTCTAAGGAGGGAGGTGGGGGGGAAGGAGGGGAAGGGGTGGGAAAGGGGAGGGGTGGTTGAGGGGGGGAAGGGTGGGGGGATGAAAATGTTTGTACTTTCTATAAAACTTTTCAATAAAAAAAAAAAAGAATCTCTGGCTTCCAAAATAAACCTCCTTTCCAAGAGCTTGCTTCTCAGCTTCTTATTTCGTCCATCAGCGCCAATTGCATTGTCCTGGCTAGAGGGAACAAACCAGAGGATTTTTCTTCTATCAAGAGAACATAGAAGAGGATACAACTGAGAATCAGGCTGTTTTGGATTTAAATTTTAAAATGACAAATTAAGGAATGATTTGGAAAAGGATGATACATTGGATTTACAAATGAAACTAGCTGATTTATTAATAACTAAAAGGGATGCATAAATAATAAATCTGAAGAGTGACTTGAATGACTTTCTTATTTTGGATTTACGAAAGTGATGTGTTACACTCATGAAGGCTTTCCTGAGAAAAGACAAAGAGAAAAAGAAAAGAAATCAGCTTTTGGGACACATCTATATTTTTAAAGCAAAAAGAAGGAATATAAAGTTGGTCTATTTGATCTAGGATAAATATATATGGTGGGGTTTTATATTAGTTCTTAATGGATTTTTCTTTTTTTTATTTTTTATTTCTTATTTATTTATTTATTTAAAACAGTACATCAAACAAAAAAGGAATAGTCAAACAAACAATCGCGACAGAAACTTTACATAATATTTACACTTTCTACGGTATGAAGCTTAATGGATTTTTCTTAATCAGGACTGAATTATAAGACTTTAAAGATTTAAAGTCTTTATATAAATTATATATTATTTATTTATTTATTTATTATATTTCTATACCGCCTTTCTCCCGTAGGACTCAAGGTAGTGTACAGTCAAGAAAAATATAGACACACAAACATCATAAAATTGCTAATTAAAATTATTACTTAGTTTGGTCAATTAAATAAAACCCAGAATTAGATAACATTTAAAAAATCATTTACATGTTCATATGTTTAGCCCTGCCTGTTGGAACATCAGGGTCTTGAGGGCACGGCGGAAAGCATGGAGATCAGGGATATTCCGTATCTCCGGGGGCAGTTCATTCCAAAGGGTTGGAGCCCTCACAGAGAAGGCCTTCCCCCTGGGAGTCACCAGTCGGCATAATTTGACTGACGGTACCCTGAGTAGTCCCTCCCTGTGAGAATGAACTGGTCGGTGGGAGGCTATTGGTGGCAAAAGACGGTCTCGTAGGTACCCAGGTCCTAAGCCATGGAGCGCTTTAAAGGTGATAACTAACACCTTGAATCGCACCCAAAAGACCACCAGGAGCCAGTGCAGCTCGCGTAGGAGAGGTGTTACATTGGCGCAACGAGATGCGCCCATAATCACCCGCGTGGCTACGTTCTGGACCAGTTGGAGCCTCCGGATGCTTTTCAAGGGGAGCCCCATGTAGAGAGCATTACAGTAGTCCATACGGGAGGTAACTAGGGCATGAGTGACCATGCGCAAGGCATCCCGATCCAGAAGGGGACGCAACTGGCGGATCAGGCGAACCTGATAAAAAGCACCCCTGCCCACGGCCGTCAAATGATCTTCTAAAGTTAGCCGTGAATCCAGGAGGACACCCAAGTTGCGGGCCCTCTCTGTGGGGAGCAAGATCTCATCCCCTATTGTCAGTGATGGTACCAGCTGACTATACCAGGACGCCAGAAGCCACAGCCACTCGGTCTTGGAGGGGTTGAGTCTGAGCTTGTTTCTCCCCATCCAGATCCGCACGGCCTCCAGGCAACGGGACATCACAGCAAGGGCATCATTGGGGTGGTCTGGGGTGGAGATGTATAGCTGTGTGTCATCAGCATACTGATGAACACTCACCCCGAAACCATGAATGATCTCGCCTAGCGGTTTTACATAAATGTTGAACAGAAGGGGTGAGACGACTGACCCTTGCGGCACTCCACAAATAAGGTGCCTCGAGGTCGACCTCTGCCCCCCTGCCAACACAAACTGCGAACGGTCAGAGAGAAAGGAGGAGAACCACCAAAGCACGGTGCCCCCTATTCTTAACCCCTCCAGCCGGTGCAGTAAGATACCATGGTCAATGGTATCAAAAGCCGCTGAGAGATCTAATAGGACCAGGATAGAGGAGCAACCTCTGTTCCGAGCCCTCCAGAGATCATCCACCAACGCGACCAATGCCGTTTCTGTGCTGTATCATGACCTGAAGCCCGACTGGAACGGATCCAGATAGACAACTTCATCCAGGTATTGGGGTAGTTGTCGTGCCACCACACTCTCAACAACCTTCGCAACAAAGCGAAGATTGGAGACTGGATGATAATTTGATAATATAGCCGGGTCCAGGGAAGGCTTCTTGAGGAGGGGCCTCACAACCGCCTCTTTCAAGGCAGCGGGAAAGACACCCTCACTCAGAGAAGCATTTATAATCCCCGGGAGCCAGCTTCGTGTAACCTCCTGGGAAGCCAGTACCAACCAGGAGGGACACGGGTCCAATAAACATGTGGCAGCGTTAAGCTTGCCCAGAATCCTGTCCACGTCCTCAGGAGCCACAGAGTCAAACTCTTCCCAGATAACGCTCTCAAGACCTGCCCCCGTCTCCTCCCCTGGATCTACCCAATCAGAGTCCAGGCCTTCCCAAATCTGAGCGACTTTATCATGCAGGAATTGTACAAAATCCTCAGCTTGACCCTTTAAGGGATCTTCCCGTACCCCACCTGAAGTAGGGAGCGGCTCACCCTAAACAGCGCGGCTGGACGGTTCTCTGCAGATGCAATAAGAGCGGAGAAGTAGCTAGACCTCGCCGCTCTTATCGCCACTAGATAGGTCTTAATATAAGATCTCACCTGTGTTCGGTCAGATTCAGATCGGCTTGTCCTCCAATCGCTCTCCAGGCATCTTTTCCGACGCTTCATCTCTCTCAGCTCCTCGGAAAACCAAGGAGCAAGACGAGATTGGCATCGGGTCAGAGGCCACAAAGGCACGACGCGATCCAAGGCCGCAGTAGCCACCCTGTCCCAGGCGACCACCAGGTCCTCAGTCGAGTCGTGAGCCAGAGTCTCAGGAAATGGCCCAAGCTCCTTCAGGAACCTTTCGGGGTCCATCAGGCGCCTGGGATGGAACCATTTGGTTGGTTCCGTCTCCCTGCGGTGGGTGGAAGTGACTTGAAAGTTCATGTGAAGGAGAGAATGATCAGACCATGACAAGGGCTTGATGTCTATATCCCCTATTCTTAGATCATTCAGCCACTGATCAGAGACAAAAATCAAGTCCAGAGTGTGATTCCCCAAGTGGGTGGGGCCTTGAACTACCTGGGTCAGGTCCATGGCCGTCATGGAAGCCATGAACTCCCGAGCCGTCTCCGACATCTCACCAGCGGATGGCAGGTTAAAATCCCCCATAACAATAAGTCTGGGGGTTTCCACCGCCACCCCGGCTATAATGTCGAGCAGCTCAGGCAGGACCGCTGTTACGTGGCAGGGAGCCAGGTACGCAATCAGTAGGCCCATCTGAATCCCCTGACCCCACTTCACAAGGAGGGACTCACATCCGGCTATCTGAGGAACAGTGGCCTCCCTCGGGCAAAGACTTTCTCTAATGATTGCTGCTACTCCCCCACCCCTTCCCTGAGTCCTTGGCTGATTGAATGCACGGAAACCTGGTGGGCACATTTCCACAAGGGGAACTCCTCCCTCCTGGCCTAACCAGGTCTCCGTAATCCCTGCCAGGTCAGCACCCCCCTCTGAAATAAGATCATGAATGAGGGGGGCTTTATTTACCACTGACCTGGCATTACATAACATCAGCCGTAGACCCAGGGTCTGAGACTCTGAACAACCCGGGAAACGAGCAGTGCTTTGGGGGTTGGAGTGGGCAATCGCTCGTAAACCACGAGTGCGCACTCCCGAAACATAATATGGCCCCCTGCAGCCGTCATATCTGCCCCTCCCACTTACTATACTAATGCCCATCGCTTCATCCCCCTGCATCCTTGTCAGATTTCTGTCCCCATCCTCCCCACCGTGATCATCAGACCCATTACCCCTTTCAGTGGATTTATGGTTCCCCCCAGATCCATTCCCACAATCCCTCCCAGAACCCCTTAAAATAGAACTTAAAGATTTATCTAAAAAACCCCAAAGCCGTCATTTTTTTGCAAACCATCTCTCGGGGTTCCAAAACCCGTCCTCAAGGGCAGCCCTTCATAACTGAGAGGGCCAGACATGCGAGAGGGGGGAATCTCGCAGTGCAAGGAGCTCTGCAGTTGAATACATCAAAGATAGGAGCGAGTTGAAGGAGATGAAGGATCATTTTCTTCTAAGAGTGTTAGAGATGGTTAAGACAGGTAATTTAAAATAAGGGAGGAAATAGATGTAAAAGGGAGACCAGTATGTTACAAATGTCAATACATCGGAACATCATCGCCCTCTCACGATGATGGGAAGTCTTGTGGTTGTAGTAAGTCCATCCAAAGGAGGTGGGGGTAGAGGTCTCAAAGGATCGTCCTCTCACAGCGACCAAACCATTTGAAACAAAGAGAAGGTGGTCTATCTCCCCATAATCCAAGACTCTCGATGTCTGTATCTCCTCCAGTCCTGATACCAGCGATGGCCGAGGATTAGATAAAAAAAGTAAGGCAGAGCCACTGGACAAAGTATTTAGGGTTAAATAATCAGGGTAATCTTGGGGAATAGGTGGTAAATAAAGCTGCAGATCGATCTAAGATTGCAAGTTAACGCTGAGTGGTCATAATAGACCTAGATCTGATAAAGGAGAGAGGGACAGTTGAGGGGGAGAGTAAGTCATCATCTCCAGTTTGTAATCCTCAGTCCCTATCCATCACCTTGCTCAGGCTACTTAGTTCAATTAGTTTAATAAGTCCTCAGAGTTTCAAGAAAGAGTGCAACAGATCCCTAGAGGTTGAAGGGATCCTAACATTTATAGCCTTTGCAGCATAGCCCTCTCCTCTATTAACAATGAGGGCTTCCTTGCAGCCTCCTGGTGTTGCCGTCACTGCCATTAGCGCCATTCCCCTCGCCATTGTGGTAACCCCCCTCGCCGTAGACATCATCGCTGCAGTGTTGCTACATGCAGCGCCTATTAGCCCAGGCATCATTATCAACACCCTATCCGGAGTCACTGTTGCCACCGTCTCGCCAACCATTTCATCAGCTGTATTAGACTCAGTGGTTGACCCGGTCATGACAGCCAGGCTTTGATGTTGACATTCTCCCCACCGCCCTCAGTCTTTTTACTGACGAACAGCTGATTTTCGGGCTCGGCTCGGGTTTTATCCTTGGGCTCCATCCACAGCTCTATTGAGCCGAAAATACCTCAGCATGCTGGGAGGGGGGTCTGTGGATGGTTAATTGACCCCCACACTCTTGAAAATGTCGAAACATCTCCCTCCTAGCCTCGGAGTTTCAGCTCTGAGCTGCCATTTTGTTTTGCAACTGTCAACGGAAATATATAAAGTTTTTTATATATAAAAATATATATAAAATTTTTATAAATATATAAAAATATAAGGCGTTAAGCTATAGTATTGAAATGAAAAGATTACAAAGTTGGATTTTTTAACTTATGGTTAAAATATAAATGTTATTTCTGATATGAGTTAAGCATGTGTAAAACTTTTTGGCAGGAGTCAAAGAGAAAATGATAACAAATCAACCTATCTGAAGGAATTAAAGATTGATTTCTAATATGTTATTGTTTCTAGTATCTGTTAATGAATTTTTTAAATTAGGTCTAAATCAGGGTGTCAAACTCAATTACTTTGAGGGCCGGATCAGCATTGTGGTTGTCCTCCGGGGGCCGGAGGAGGAGGGATGTGGTCAGCTTGATATCGCTCGCATAGGTGGTGCCTGTGGGGACCAGGCAGGGTTGTGGAGGGAATCCAGGGGTCTCGGGTGGGGCGGGGGGGTGGGAGGCTTGTCCCGTTGGATGAGGTGAGACAAGACAGGGGGCAGGGCAGCTATAGCTGTTGTGCCTTCAGCTGCTATCGGCATGGCTCAATTTCCCACCCCACCCCCACCAGGCTGGTGTAGTCTGGTGGGAGAGATTGCTTTCCGCCTTCTCTGCCATGCCATGAATTTGTCAGAATATTCATGACTAGGAAGACATGGTAACAAGGTCAGCCAATGAATAGGCATGGCAACAGATCAGCCAATGGGAGTTGAAACAGTTTGGAGTCTGGGCGTGGCTCAGCTCTGAGTCTATGCAAAAAGGAAATTGAAACTAGTCTTTGTTAAGCTCTGAGATCTGAAACGGAAACAAGTCTGAACTAGTCTAGTCTGCTTCTCTGAACTGATCTGAAACTGAAGATGCTCTGTAGGGAGACTCGGCAGGCAAGAACTGAGACTAGACAGGTTGCGATTACAACAACAACCTTTATTGCTAACAGAATAACGCTAACAGAATAACAGCTAACAGGCTAAACTTCTGTGAGGGCAACAACAACAAGTGCCGTCTGACAGCTGCTTATATACGGAGCTGTCAGACGTCTGAACCAATGACAGGGCTTCGGATTTCCTGCTTTTCAGCAGCTCGCGTCTTAACCAATCAAGATTGCCTGGTGTGCCAGATCTGACCTCATCATCCAGCCCACGGGCCTTGAGTTTGACACCCCTGGTCTAAATGATAAGACTATAATAATTTGCTTATAGATAAGAGATAAGATAAGGAAAGAAGAAATTTTTGTTGTATTTTTAGGTAAAATGGTAAGTTACTGTAAATTCCTACTGTAAAGGAAACAAATACTAAACTCATTTATTTGATTTAAGTTAACATATATAAGCTGTTATTTCTGGTAACTCTTAATGGACTTTTGTTGATGGGGAGGCTTTTCGTGCTGTGGAGACAATAACTTGGTCTTTAACACAAATAAGACCAAGGAGCTTATAGTGGACTATAGAAGGAATAGGTCAGACATCCAGCCCTTGCTTATCAATGGAGACTGAGTGGAGCAAGTGGCCAGTTTTAAGTTTCTGGGTGTTATCATAAAAGAGGACCTGACCTGGGGCACTCACATTGCAGCACTGGTCAAAAGGACCCAGCAGAGATTATACTACCTGAGACTTCTCAGGAAACAACAACTGAATGAAAAACTGCTGGTGACCTCCTACCGCTAAACCATAGAGAGTTGCACAGTGGCAGATAGGACAGCACTCCAGAGGGTCAACGTCATTGCCCAGAGGATCATTGGTTGTCCTCTCCCCTCTTTGGAAGAGCTTTATAGCTCCCACTGCCTTAAGAAAGTTCAAAACATTCTTAAAGATCCATCTCATCCTGGGCACTCTTTTTTGGCAGACAATACAGGATAATAAAAAGAAAGACAAATAGGCTGAAAAACAGCTTCTATCCCAGGGCAATAACCATATTGAATTCTAGGGTATAGTGCAATATCGGGTTTTCAATTTCAATTATATAGAATGTAAAGGATGTATGTTTGTGTTTTTATTTTTATAGTTATAATGTATACTGAAGACAGCATTTAATTTTGTTGCACCATGTGCAATGACAATAAAGTAAACTAAAATTAAACTGATGAGGACTGAATGCTAAGGCTTTGTAATATTTTTTTTATTTTAAAAAGTTCTTTATTAGTGGTTCAAAATTAAAAACATTGGACATAGATATGACATCACTGGTCCCAAGCATCTTCCAACACTTTAAACTAATACATAATATAATAATCATAATATAATAATATATTCCTAACACCCTATATGTTATTTAAACATAGTATAATAGTAATTTATATCTTATTCCTATACAATTATACATATCTATACCTACATATACCTATCTATACAATTCACATACATATTTATCTATAATAACGTATATAATTCTAGTCTAACACTACACATTTGTCTTGGCTATCCTCCTTTTATCTAACCATTCATAGAATTTTGCCCAGATTTTATAGTACAATGTTTCACTTTTATCCTTGAGTTCCAAGGTGAGTCTCTCCATTTCTGCGCAGTTGAAAATTTTTAGTAGTATTTCCTCTTCAGTTGGGGTATCTTTCTCTTTCCACTTCTGCGCAAAGGCTATCTGTACCACTGTAAGTATATGCAGTAGTAGATAATTCATGTCTTTCTTGTATTTGCCCGCTGTCATTCCCAAAAGAAAAAGTTCTGGTTTGACTTCTATGTTTATTAACAAAATTTCTTCCAACCAACTCTTTATCAGATTCCAATATTTTTTTGCCTTTGGGCATTCCCACCACATATGATAGAAGTTTCCCAGAGCTACCTCACACTTCCAACATGCCGAAGAATTTCCCTTACTGATTCGTGCTAATCTTGTGGGGGGGAGATGCCACCTATAAAACATCTTATATAAATTTTCCTAAGGCTTTATAATATGTTGCTAGATAAAAGATGACATATGGAAAGAAGAGATCTATTGTGGGAGTCCCCAACCCCCGGGCCGGGGCCCACTACTGGGCCATGACCTATTCGCAACCATCCCCTAGTTGGTGCACACGCACATGAGAGCATCTCAAGTTGCACTAGTGACGGGCCGATGCATATGCACATGTGCACGCCAGAGGTGGGTTTCATCAGGTTCTGACCAGTTCTGGAGAACCGGTAGTGGAAATTTTGAGTAGTTTGGAGAACCGGTAGTAAAAATTCTGACTGGCCCTGCCCTCCCCCTATTCTCTGTCTCCTGAGTCCCAGCTAATTGGGAGGGAATGGAGATTTTACAGTATCCTCCCCTGAAGCGGAGTGGGAATGGAGATTTTACAGTATCCTTCCCCTGGAGTGGGGTGCAAATGGAGATTTTACAGTATCCTTCCTCTGCCATGCCCACCAAACCCCGCCCACCAAGCCACACCCTCAGAACCAGTAGTAAAAAATTTTGAAACCCACCACTGGTGCACGCGCAGCTCATCTTGCAGTCGGCACACTCACATGCGTGTGCATGTGGGTGTGCCACCTCGCCATTCACATGAATTGAGCTGCATGCACCCATGCATGTGCATCAGCCCACCACTCACGCAACTGTTCTCTCTCCACCACTCATCCGGGCCGCCAAACCGCAAGGTTGGGGACAGCTGTTCTACTGAAATGTTAGAGAAGATTAAAAATTAGTGAAATTTTGGCTCCTTGTGTTGATGAAGGGGAAAGTAATTTTTTACATATCTTTTTTCCCCTGCACTTTTTCTTTTGATATTTTCTTAGCTTGTATTAGTTTATTATTTCTGTATTTTAAAACTTTAATTAAAATATTGTTAAAATAAGAAGCATGAGCAACAGCAGATTCCAGACATGACTTTGGTCCTCTGAATGCTTGAATACCTTCAAATACTGGAGAAAGTCTTTGAAAGACTGCTCAAAAAATGGCATTCTCTCTATCTCCAAGTGGTGGGGGTGAGTAGGAAGGGAACTCATTTGGGGAAGCAACTCCCTGGAAGAACAAGTTGGCCCATTAGTCATCTATTCTTTCCTCTGACAATGTAAAATAGAGATGCACCAACAGGCTGAGATTGACCGTGCAATGCTCTTTTTTCCAGTAGTAGCAGATGGTGGAGGATGGCAGGTGAGATTTGTAAACAGAATTGAGGTGGGAATAGCCTGTTCAGAGGTGGATAACACCTGTGTCACCTTTAATTCTGATCACACAACTTCAAACATTTTTGCTTAATTTCTACTAATCCTAAATATTCTAATAATTAAATCCATCAAGTTGAAATAAAATTAATCCCCAATATCAGATGTAAAGTATTGGGGGGGGGGTGTTTCCTCCCTACTTGGGTTACAAGAATTCATTTTTGTTGCCTGCCTTTTAGTTTCCTGACTGAGACAGCCAGACTTCTCTTCTACAATGGCTTCATGTTGCCAGCTAATTACAATAGCTTCAAGGCTCAAGCAGACATGATCCCTTGTATATAATACTTAGAGTTCTGCAGTTCTTTGAATTCTGGAACATGTAAAATTGTATGTTGCTTTGTAAAAACAGCCATTCAGAGTTTGTCAATAATAAATTTATTTCTCTTTTCAAAATATTAATCAGCTGGCAAGGTATGTAAAGACAGATGCATGGGGTAAAAAAAGGAAGAGGAACTAAATCCTCAGTACTCCAGGCCAGATATGGACAGATGGAAAGCTAGAGAAAAAATGATTCTTTCAGAAGTATAGCAGCCATTTAGAGCAAGTGCTTAAGAAGCATTTGGCCTCCTAAGTGCCAACTAGGTGCTAGTTCTAGAAATTGGTAGGAACTTCTGCAGGAACCCAGAACCAACTTCTTTAAGAAAGGAGATGAGATATGCTAGAAGGAAAGGCTGCAAAACAAAAGTCAGAAATTATTGTTAGGTTGGAAGGGAGATCTCGCAACTTGAATAGAAAAAAGAGAAATACTGCAGTGAACTCTATGAGGATTTGCTATGATAAAGAATCTCACATTTGGGACCACTATGTCCTCATCTTAGTCTCAGGTAAATCAGTGAAATCAGACTGTGTGGTGAGGGAGCACTGTGTTGAACTGAAACAATATCTTGCTCTCTAGCTCTTAAAACACTTAAATAACAGACAAGACAATGCAGTGGGACTGGATTGTGCACTTTCAAATTGCATTTTGGGTTGCTTAAGAGCTCAAAATTCTACTTTTTTTAAAGCCTCCACCTAAAAATCTAATAGAAAAATGTTAGTTTCTCTCTGTCATGCCAAGTGTTTTATGTACAAATTATTAATTTGTATTCAGTAATATGAAGATATAGAGAACCTTCCCAATGGAGGTTTGGTACATTCATTCTCTTTCTTCTATGGTATTTAAAATAGCACTTATTGAATTTTTTTATAGAATTGAACCAAATTACAATGAAATTTATATGGGCTGGCAGAAAACCACGAATAAAATTAACAGACCTTCAGGATCGTAGAAGCAGAAGTGGTCTAGGGCTTCCAGACTGGCAACTATTATAAAGCAGCAATTTTAACCTGGATTAAGGAGTGGACAAATTTAAGGAATAAAAGATTACTTATACTGGAAGGGCATGATTTACAAAAAGTGTGGCATGCCTTTCTATGGGATAAAGAAAAAAAATCCCATTCAATTTTTTTTTCACCACAAAATACGAGAGGCCTTAATGCCAATATGGCAAGAAACTAAAAAAAAAATACTTTATGAAAATGCCTGGGTGGGTGTCAACAATGGAGGCAATGATACACCCAAACGCTATGGATATAAACAAAATGGTCAAATATTATGAAATTTTAGATTCTCAAGGAAATTTAAAAAGTAGGCAAGATTTGGAGAAACAAGGAATTATTATTGATTGGTGGCCTTACCTACAAATAAAATCGCGGCATTCAAAGGACAAAGAGGAATATGGTATTGAACTGGTTCCACAATATTTAGATAAATTACTGATTGGCCCAGATAAAAAATTAAGAACTAAATTGTATAAGTATTTTTTGGAATTTGATAAAGCAGAAGAAATAGTGATGGGAGTGATGATAGTTTGGGCAAAAAATGTAGGGCACAATATTGAATTAGAGAAATGGGAAATAATTTGGAACAAAAATTATAAATGAACAAGAGCGGTAAAATATAAGGAAAACCAATATAAAATGTTTTACCGCTGGCATTTGGCTCCCTCAAGTTTGGCAAAAATATACCCAAATTTGGCCCTAAATTGTTGGAAATGTGGACAGAAGCAGGGTACCTTCTACCACTCATGGTGGCTGTGTGCAGAATCAAAAAAAAAAAAAAATACTGGAAAAAAATAAAAAATTGGTTGCAAGAAATAACAGGTGCTCAACTGGGATTTGTACCGGAACTATACCTCCTAGGAATAATGGGAAAAACCTACGAGAAGAGGACAAGACATATGATTCTACATATAACAACAGCAGCAAGATTGGCTTTTGCGCAATGTTGGAAAAATGTAGACGCCCTCCAAGGATCAAATAATTTAAAAAAATTATGACTGCGCTGAAATGGACAAACTAACATTGGAATTGAAAGGAAGAAAGGACAGACTCGGAGTATTATGTATCATGGGAGAAATGGTACAAATGGATTAAAAAGAGAAAGATGAAACAGACTCAGACACAACAAAATTTAATGAAGTAAAATATATAGAGCATAAGTACTTTATAGTGATAGGTTTTGTAAATGGACACAGTTCCGCATAAAAAATGTTCTTTTTTTTCTTTCTTTCACTTTTTGTATCTTTGTATTCTTTTTTTGTGTGTGTATTTTTGTATATATGTTTTTAGTTTTGTGTTTATTGGAAAATTAATAAAATATTTTTTAAAAAATAAAAATAAATAAAAAGTCACTTATTGTTTGTTTTAGTGCAGTTTATTTCTAAAAATTCTGAATCTTTATTTGTTCTCCTGCCAATATTTGATTTGACTTCTTAATATGATGAATGATTCTTACAAATGAGACAAGGTATCCAATCATTTAAACTCTTAAAATATTGGGAGTCACCCTTTATGTTAAAAAAGTACCCAAGATTTAAAACAGTGGCTAAAAATATTACAACTATATGACACAATCCAGGGATGGGATGGGGCAGAGGAGAGCATATCTTCAAAATACTGGTCAATCAAAATACTTTGACCGAAGCCATTGTAGGCTTAATTTGATGCACAATGATAGAAGATCAGTATAGACTGTATGCCTTTGGGTTCAAAACTAACATCTTTGATTTCTGCTTCCCTGTTGTAACAGTGAAGTTGTCTGCTTCCCACCTCATCTCCAGCACCTCTGAAGTAAACTTGTAATAGGGTTCTGCTATCTAGGAAGCCCTTTTCAATTCTGATATTTCACTGTTTTGTATACATGGATAATTACATTACTGGTAGTACTCTAACTGGAAATTTATGTGATCACCACTATCCATCAAGAACCACAGTGGCGGACTTCCTGTTTGCTCTCTGTCGCTGCCAGACGGTCCCTCGGGACTGCCAGCCCCGTCGCCTGTAAAGAGCCACCTTTACATCTGAAAGGCAGCTCGAAAAACTCCATTTCCATAAGGAAATGTGAGACAGAGCAGGTGAGGGCAGGTAGAGCTCTCTGCGAAGCCCCCAGAGTTTGTTTTTTTTACTCTTGGGGCCGAAGCAGATGAGGCTCTCTATTTCCCTCACCGCCGCTCCGGGCTTCGGGAGACCTCTGCCTTTTTGCAGAGCCAGGCGACGAGAACAAGCTTTTTAATGAAAATTAACAGATTGTTTAATCAAAGAGGATGAGATCTGGACCTGGGACCCTAAATCGCAAGTATTTTTATTGACTTTATAAATGATATTGAAGAAAGGAAAAAAGAAATTTAAAATGGCGACTGCCGAGGCTTGAGAAGGGAAAGCTGAAAGAGAAGGTCCTTCTGTTTCAATAGTTTAACAAGCCACAAAGTAGCGGAATAAATATTGCTGGCTACAATTGAGATGAAAAAGTTCTACTTTTATGTTTCTTTCTTCCTGGAGATTTGATATTGATCTTGTTTGGAAAGAAGCTTTCTTTTCTTAAAATAGAGTTTGTCTGTGTGGAAGGATGGCGTTTAAACTAACAAAGCCAGACAAACAAGCAGCAGGGGGGGGGGATTCCCCCATTTATAAACTATGTGAACAAGTTTCAAACCTACAGACTCAGAAAAATGATTTTAACTTAATTGAATTTCTCTTGGAGGAGATGGTAAGAAGGGATGAGGTTGTGAACCAGAATCTTGAAAAATTCAAGCAGGAAATTAAAGAATTGATACAATCAAAGTATGACAATTTGAAACAAAAGATTATAACAGTGACTGATGCCTTTACAGAACTATTTATAAAGATGGATGATAATATTAAGTTATTAGAGTCTAAAATGGAGGAAGTTGATGACAAGATTTATAATTTGGATAATAAAATACAAAGAATTGAAAATGATTTGATAAATACTCAAGACAATAGCTCAGAAGAAAAATTTAAAATGGAAGTTGATCATAAAACTTGCAATGTAGAAAATATAAAACAACGGATTGAAAAAGAAGTTACAATGATGCAACACAGGTTCACAGAATTTGCAATCAGAATGAGAGGAGTACAGGAAAATAATAGGGATGATTTAAGGAAAATATCTGCTGAAATTCTGGCTGGGATTTTAAAGGTTCATCCTGAGGAAGTATTTTGCAGGATTGATAGAGTCTACAGAGTAAATTCTTGGATTGCAAAGCAAAAGCAACTGCCTAGAGATGTGGTGATTTATTTTACAGACAAAGAAATAAGAAATGATATTGTGCAAAAATCTTTTAATTCTACTTTACAACTGTATGGAAGAAAGATTTGGATATATAAAGAACTACCGCCTAAGATGCTAGTAGATAGAAAGAAATTTGGATTCCTGGTGACCGAGCTTAAAAAACAAAATATTTTATTTAGGTGGGATGTTCCAGTTGGAGTAATATTGAGATATCAAGGAGAAAGATACCAATTAAATATTGTTGAAAAAGCGGAAGAATTTTATTATAAGACTTTGAAAATGAGTTCAACATCTTCATGCACAACACAAGATAAGCAGAAGGAGCTGGAAATAATGGAAAAACATCAAGCTACAGAGGTCTTGGTAGATGAATCGCCTTTGGATCCTTTAGATGTCTCAGTTGGACTACCTATAAATAAGAGAGAAGCGGTGTTGGATTCTAATGTGATGACTCATCAAGTCACAGACAAGCATGGAAATCAATTAGTTGATACACAACTTATAGAAAAGAAACATGAATGGCGATCTAAGCCACAAAAGCAAAACCAACAAGATCAAGTTATAGATCAGAATGAAAACCGAACAGTTGATATACAACTCATAGAAAGGAAACCAGGATGGAGATCAAACCCACAAAAAGTCAAGAAAAAAAGAAATAGGTCTCACAAAAACAAAAATTTTTAAACTAGGCAACAGCGAAGCCAGTTATCTAAAAGATGATTGAATACATGAAAAGACAGTTGAGGCGAAGTATTGGTTAATATTATCCTGAGGAGAGTGACAGACCTCTGCAATGCCGTATTTTTGGGATGTGAAAAGGGCCTTAAACTGTTGGATTGGAATTATCTATTTTGGATTCTTTGATAAATGTATTACGTTTATGCTGAGTTATATGGCAAGAGAGCTACGTTGGGGCATGCAGAAGATCTGGTTGCTACCCCATTATGATGGTTGAAATTAATAATCTTGAAGAAAGCCACTACTACAGATACTATATGGAATACAATTATAATGTCACTTGGGTGGTTGTTTTCTTTTTTTTATATACATGAAGATATTTATTATTGATGGGGGCAGATGATAACTGAGGATTCCGAACATTCTGTTGGAATTAGGATGTCATGTTACCCTAATATGGGTGATGGAGTTAACAATCTAGTTGAAAGATATTACAGAAGACATTATATGATTACAAGTTTAAAGTTATTGATTTTATTTATATAAGGGAATATTTTTTTAGTAGGGCGGGCAGAAGAATAAAGATATTAAGAATTGTTATGTATGGAAATTTTGTAGGAAAGTGGGTGGAGACAGGCTAGTTTATTGATTGTTTAGTTTAAGAAAAGGGATGTTTAAGAGATATATTTATGGCAGTGGAGGAAATGGACAGACTATGAGTTGAATAAATGTTAAATTAGGATTTATTATATAGTTTTATAGTGGAAGGCTGCTTTGAAATATATTAATATACACAAAAGATTAAACGTTAAATTAGGATTTATTATATAGTTTTAAAGTGGAAGGTTGTTTTGAAATGTTATATTAATATACATAAGAGGTTTGATTTAAGAGATATATGTATGGGGAGGAGAAAAAGGGCAGATTATTGTTAAATTGGGAGTTATAATAATATTATTATGTTAAACTAGAAGTTATTACATAATGTTATAGTAGAGTGTTATTTTGAAATGTATAGTAAAAGGGGGATATAATAATATTATTAGAAAGAAAGGGTCAGTATTTGGGGGATGGAGTAAGGGGGTGGTAAAGTATTATATAATCTGTTATGAATTTGGATTTTACTTTGAAGAAGTCACAGGGGGAGGGGTGGTGAGGGGGGGTTAGGGAGGAGTGGGGGAGAAAAAAGGGGGAAAAATCTGTATTTGAAAAAACTTTTTCAATAAAAAAAAAAGAACCACAGTGGCATTTTGTAAATTGTTCCATCATTATTATGATTTTTTACAAGGAAGATAATACTACTAATAATAGCAGTATATGGTGTTACATTCTGGATACTTATTCTACTTTCCCTTATTGCTCAACATTCTGAATTTACAGGATTAAAATTTTTAAATATATTTTTGCAAATCATTAGGTTTTATCAATATCTCCTTTTTGCACATGAAAGTCCCATGTTGTCTACTTAATAGGACTTGCCTTTGAACAATGAAAATTAAAGATACACACTCATCAACTAGGATGAGGTTGGGAAGGGATACAACATATCTCCAGTTCTGAAGTATAACACTTCAGAACTGTTGTTATCAACATATCATAATCTCCATTAACCAAACATTTAGCTCCAACATAATCAGTACAGGACTCAAACTTCATCACTTGTTTTTTCCTTAGAATTCATAGTTGAAAGTATCAAAAGCAGATGCAGTAACAGTCATAAAAAACTGGATTCTAGAAAATATTTAGATAAACAACCCTTGTGTTAATTAGCAAGACAGAGGGACTGATTAATATGCAAATGAGGAGCTTATTCATATTAATCATGAATTTAAAGAGTTTGTAAAAAGTTTACAAACGTTTTAGTAACGCTAAATATCAGCATGTATAGCATGTATAGTAGCCAGTAGTTGGAAAATATGTGTTTTTTAATAGAGGAAAAGGAAAGGAATTCTGAGGGAAGTAAAAAGTCGTTTTTCAAAAGAAACTAGAACTGACAAAAAGCAATTTTATTTTTTTGGCAAGAGATACAGAATCTAATAGAGTTATCCGCTTCCAAGTTCAAATTAAAAGTAATTCAGTAAGGCAGACAACATAGAGCTGCAAAAAGCACTGACTTAAGTATACTTAGAGATATATAAAGACATTTCTATTGTTACGACAATTCAAAAAGAACATTTGGACACATATTTTCTTGCCATCATCTATCTGTCCGCCTACTTATCAGAATGAAAAATGATACTGATGAACCTATACAGGGAATTCATGTTCTGCAGAGCCTCTTGGCTAGCTGGCCTTGAATGCTCACTTTCCATCACATATCAGCTGAATAGTCAGAATCTCATTAGTGTATTTGCAAAGACAGTCTAGAGAAGACTTTCCAAATGTGACTAGAGATTTGAATGGTTCACACATTACATATAGCAAGTTTTATTTCATTCATTTATCAAAATTATTCATCAAATTTATCTGTTGCTCATCTCATAGTTCAAGGCGAGTCTAAGCATCTTACAACATAATAAAACAATGGATATAAAAACAATTGTAAGTGTAAAAACATTAAAATTACAAAAGATTAAAACAAACTTAAAAACCCCATGGGTTTAGAGTGGAGAGGTGGCGGCGGCTTCTCGGTTACTACACTAGCTACCTCCAGCCAACAGCTTCTTCTTCATGGCCCCATGCCAACCCGCATAGCCAAGTTTAAGGCATTTTCTGAAAGCCAGAAGGGTGGGGGAAGACCTCACCTTCTGTAGCGGGTTTAGGACTTTTTGCCTCCTACCCTTGGCTTCTCCGCCAGGCTTCCACCTTGGGGAAATTTCCTCTAGCTTTTCTCCTCAGCTGACATGCCCCCGAACCTCACTTTAAAAATTATCTTGCTTAGCAACCAAAATTTTGGGCTCAATTGTTGTCGTAAATCAAAAACTATCTCTGCCTTCCTCTGCATGGCAGCCTTGCCTAGTAAATTCCCTTTTCTGTGAATTTCTCCTCTGTGTTAGAGGCACATCTAATTATATCAAGATGATATAAGTCTCCTGCTGGAGCAGGGGGTTGGACTGGATGACCTCGGAGGTCCCTTCCAACCTGGATTGCTGTGCTATTTCAAAGCATCCAGTGAAGCTGCGTCTAGTGCCAGGTTTTGTGGTCCTTCCTTCCTCTCCTTTTTCTCTCCCTCCCTTCCCACCCTCTTCTTTCCTTCCTTCCTTCCTTCCTTCCTTCCTTCCTTCCTTCCTTCCTTCCTTCCTTCCTTCCTTCCCTTTCTTTCTTTTTCTTTCTTTTCTTCTTGTCTCCCTTCTCTCTCTTTCTCTTTCTCCCTTCCCTTCCTCCTTCCGTCTCTCTTTCTAAAGCTAGGATACCTACCGAAACAAAAGCTCCTTTGGATGAAACTGGCTTCTGGCTGCCAGCATTGGCAACTAGCTGATTGGCTGTCGGCTAACTGTTCCAGGAGGTGAAAAGCCCGGGCCTAACAGTGTGGTGGTGAATGGGCCGTGCTGAAGCTTGCGAGACGGAGGGACCGTGGCCGACTAGCCATGGCAAATGGACGGGGGCATGTCAGCCGAGGAGAAAAGCTAGAGGAGAATCCCCTGATGTGGAAGTCTGGCAGAGAAGCAGGCGCGGCCAAGGTAGGAGGCAAAAAATTCCATTCTGTCTGCAGTAAGGTGTTCCAATGAGTGGAGGCCTTTGGCCTTTTAACTCTGCTTTATCAGGTAATTGTCTGATTCACATATATAGTAGATGATAATAGCTTGGTTTTTAAAACTTCTTGTCATGTGTGAATCCAGCACTGTGCTGCTTTTCATTAAACGAGCATGTTATTGCATGCATTGCACTAAAGTTGCAGTATTTTTCAGAGGAAGTTTACATATAAAACTAAAAGGCAACAGGATCTTGTTGCTTTCGTATAGCACTTATGTTAATTATAAATCACAAATGAATTAATCTTGTCTTTGAAAAGTAATTCTTGGCATTTGAGGGTTGCCATATTATAAATATTTGGTAAATATATAGGAATTAGGGATAATTATTTTGTTTAATCACGTTTTTATTATAAAACAATAACAATTCAATTTTAAAAAGTAAAGAAAAACTCAGCGAAAAATTGATGATGGGCCATTTAAATGTTTTGTTTAATACCTCTTTGCGGTTTTTTAAAAATATATCTGGCAGTGGGCTGGAATGGAATAGAAAACTCCCTTCACCTCTACCAGAAATCACGATTTGCTGCAGATAGTGTACTACTGGCATTAAATAGGTTACTAAACTTGCAAAGCTGGAAAATGGAAATGAATTAGGAGCACCTGCTCTCTTTCTCTGTTGGCAGAAAAAGTTTCTCTCAGCTGACTAGACAGAGAGACATATTTTATTCCACTGGAATCAAACTTCTAGGTGAGGCACCTCCAATTTGTCACATTCAGGCTCAATGCAGTGATAGGGAGAAAAGCTGATAAATGCAGGAAGTGATATAAAAGCTACCAAATTATCAAATGCATTTTAGTTTACTGAGTAAACTAAAATGCATGCTATGATAGAATCAATAAACTAGGGATTCAGCATATAGTCCCTTTAGCTTGAGAGAAAATGGCCTTTCCACCTTTTCTTGCTTAGGTTTTCATTCTCCTAAGGTGCATATATTTTTGATTTAGTAACTGTCTGAGGACTGGTGAAGGATGTAAAGTAATCCAAGGACCTTGCAGTGTATGATCATATTTGATGTTGATTTAACAGTTAAAAAGTTATGGACTTCTAGGTTGGCTCCGCGGCACCATGGACGGTCTTTTTAGACCGCGGCCCCCGCGATCCCGTTGAGCCGTTCTGACAGCGCTAATCAGCTGTCAAACGGCTTGAAAATCTCCCCTTCGGGAAAAGAAGGGGAGGAGAGCTGGTGGGTGAGGGTAGAGCTCCCCAAAAACCCCTGTTCGGAGGGCGAGAGCTTCCCGTTCAGCCCGCTGAAGCTCCGGATCTGGGGGGACTCTGTTTTTTTTACAGAGCTAGGTGTCGCGTCCAATTTCTGCTGTCAAATAGAATATTAAATGATTTCAAAAAAGCAGGCGGAACGGAAGCAGGAGGACAAGCTTTTTGCAAGTATAATGCTTAACTCCGGGGATACAATGTTTCTAATTGAATTTTCTGAGCTGGAAGTAAAGATGGCGTTATTGTTGCGATTTTAAAAGTGAAAGCTAGAAAGGAAAGTGCCTGCTAATAGACTCATGCTCAGAGACTGGCTTTAAATTGCTGGATTAGATTTTAAAGAGCTGTTTGGGAAAAGATTATTTCGTTTGGTGATTTATAAAGAAATTGCTGAAAGTTGCTCAAGAGGATGGCTGTGACTTTATGACTTTATGGTTGTGGAAAGAAAGAAAATCTTTTTAAAATAAAATGGCTTCCAAGAAAAGAGATTTTGAAAGTGCTGGAAGCTATTTGGAGGTGTCAGAAATGATACAGTTGTCTGATTTACAGAACTACAAGGATCCTAATGCAGAATTTACAGAATTTATAAAAGAAGCCATGAATAATCATACTGCAACTATAAGCAATCAAATAGCAATTCTCAAAGGGATAACAACAGAAATGATGGAGGAGACAAAAGCAAGTACGGAGCATGATGACAATCCAGGGGACATTTTGATTGAAGCAGAGAAAGTAGAACTGGTTGGTTCTCAAGAATTTTCTCAAGAATTTTTAAGCTTATTCTCTGCTCTTTTTGAAATAATTGACAGAATCTTTCAAAATTACGACTTGGTTTGGAAGAAAGTAGTAAATGATCAGACTTCCAAAGTTTTAGAAGATGAAGGAGATTTGCCAGTGGTATTTATACATTTAATAGAAAGGAGACAGCTGAACTTTTTTTCACAAACTCTTGACAATCTTTGGTTTTACAGACGAAGGAATGAACTGATCTATATAAGCAAGAAGAGGCGATATGGGGGTTCTAAATCAGAGGAAATTTTCTCAAAAAGGGGACAATCTTTGCAGTTACATCAACCTCAAATTAAAATTAAAAACCTCCTCAAAATAGAAGTAGGAGGGATGCAGAAAGATTGGAAAAAATATAAAAAGAAAGCAAGAATGGAAGATTAACCTTTCTTTTTGGTTTTGCAGTTGTTCTATTAATTGTTAAAAATGATTATGCTTTAGGTGTTACAACTACTGAGGGGGAAAATGTATAAATTTAAATATTGATTTTTAAATATGATGCATTAATGGTTAATTAAAATGATTATGTTTTTAAAAAAAATTTAGAAACTTAAATAATGATAATGGCTAAAAATGATTATGTTTTAGGAGTTAAAAGTTGGAGGGAGGAAAAAAGACTGAGGGGGTAAACGCACAGATTATGATTAATTAAGGTTTATCTTTTGTTTTAAGATTTTTAAAATATTCGAGAGTAAGAATGTAAAATTAATCTTTTTTGGTTTTCTAACTTATGTATTAATGGTTAATTAAAATGCTGATGTTTATGTTTTAAAATTTTAAAAGTTGGAGGGAGGAAAAATGTAGAAATTTAACTATTGAATATTTAAGGTTTACTTTTTGTTATAAGATTTCAAAATATCTGAATTTTGAGAAAAGTAAGAGGGGGAAAATGTTTATGTAAATGAATTGAATACCTTATTGATATATTAAGAGACTTTTTAAGGTTTGAATGCTTAATATTTGTTAATGGTTTTAAAACTCTTAGAGTTATTGGATTATATGCTACTTTGAGTCTATAAAAAGGGAAGTTGATGAAATTGTAATAGGGGAGTTAAGGGGTCTTGGGAGCTATTAAATCTTGCAGTTAGCTAGTTTATTTTAGCAAATGTTTGGTGAAATCTATGCCCTGTTTTTGTTCTGGGAAGTCGGGGGTGGGGGTGGTGAGGAGGGGTTGAAGATTGAGTTTAGAGATGGATTATGGATTAATTTTTTTTTCTTGATGATAGTTCGAATGATTGCTTATACTGTATACTTGTTTGATCATAAAATAAAAACTTTTTTTTTTTTAAAAAAGTTATCTGTTCTTATTTCCCAGTCAGCAGTGAATAAATTTGTGTTATTTTGGTGTGTCTAATGAGGCTGGCTAGATGGATGCCTGGACAAGCAGACAAAGAGAGTCTAAGGAACAAAAACTATCTTCATGGTTTTAAAAAGTAAAAAATGTGAAGTAGAAAATCCAGAAACTGGCATTTTTTAAATATTTCAAATCCTAATGCAAGCTATTATCACAAATCCTAAAAATGTTAACCTTCATTGACTCATAATTCACATTTGTTTCTAGATATCCAGAGGAAGAGAGTCCAGAAGCCCCTACACCTCCTTTGTTAATGTCTTTATGAATGCAATTAGCTCTTCATTCATGCTCCTGTGTTTCTTGATCCTATTATGAAGTAACTTACACTAGTTTGCTTCTCCCAGGAGAGGCAGGCTTCAAGCAGCATAGTAGTTAAGGCATCAGGCTAGAAACTGGGGGACTGTGAGTTTTGGCCTCACCTTAGACAAAAAGCCAGGTTTAACAGATTAACAGAGTTGGAAGGGACCTTGCAAGTCATTGAGTCCAACCCCTGCCCAAGCAGGAGACCCTACATCTACTTCTACCTAGGATCAAACTCACAACCTCCTGATTGTAAGGCAAGAGCTCCAGCTCTAGGCCATCGGGTCTTGGTGGGTGATCTTGGACCAGTCTCCCTCTCTCAGCCCTAGGAAGGTGGCAATGGCAAACCACTTCTGAAAATCCTTGCCAAGAAAACTGCAGGGACATGTCTAGGCAATCTAAACAGGGTGGCACATAACTAGGACTTCCAGAAGAGACACTGAAATGCCAGAGAGGTAGGCAAAAATAGAAAGTAAAAACACATCATGAAAAAGGCAGAGGCAGCCACTTGTATATTATTGCCAAGAAAGCTACATGAATATGTGTGTGTGATCATCATGAATCAAAATAAATTGAGAATGGCTTTCCAGAATTAAATTAAATGTATATTATTGTGGATAGTTGCAATCAGCCAGATGTTTAAACTGGATTTGGCATTTTTATCCACCTATAGACTTAGAGAATCCTTCCTGAGGACCTGGGATACGCAGATGTCATTTGATGGTGTTGGTGTTAAAGGTATCACCACAGGATGTAAGCTGTTCTAAATAAAGTTGTGTTTGTGCAAGAGATTTTGGCAATGCCAATAGTATTCAAGTGCTGTTCCAGATATTTTGGGATTGCACCCAAAGCCCCTATTACTATTGACACTATATTTGTTTGTTTTTTTCCACCACAGTCATTCTAATTTCAATCTGCGAGTTTTTGATTTTTGTGATGTTCTCTAGTCCCTTCTCTTCTATTTTGCTGTCTCCAGGTATTGCAGTGTCCACTAGCCAAATGTTTTTGTCTTTTTTATCGACAATTGTTAACTTAAAATGATTTGGCAGGACCCTGTCTGTTTAAATTCTAAAGTGCTAGACCAATTTAGCTTCTTTATTTTCTATTACTGTGTCTATTCTGTGGTTCCAGCAATTCTTGCGGCAGGCAAAAGGTATTTCTTGCAGATATTCCAATGCGCCATTGTTACTTGGTCATGCTGTTGTTTGTAGTTGGTCTGTGCAATCTTCTTGCAACAGCTAACTAGGTAGTCCACTGTTTCTTCAGCTTCTTGCAGAGGAGGCACTTGCTATCCGTTGCTGTCTTCTCAGTTATGGTTCTGTGTGCATTTGTTTTTAAGGTGTGGTCTTGTGCAGCCAGAATTAGCCTCTCTGTTCTTTCAGTTTTCCTATTCTCAGCCATTGCCATGTCTTGTTATTATCAAATTTGCCTGCTTCTTCTTTTTTATTTCTGATCATGTAATACTTTGCTCTGCTATATCTTTTTTCTATTCTTCATTTGGTCTTTCTTTCTTCATTTGGTTTCTTTAGAACTTAGTAAGCCATCACGGTACTAACTTCAGTGCATCTTCTTCACTATCCTTCAGATATTCTTCCAATGTCCTTTTTTCTTCTTCAACTGTCTGGTGTGCTTGCAACATTTCAGCCCACCTATTTTCCTTGGTAAGTACAGTCTGTCAACATCACTGTGTGGATGAAGAGCTTGATTCATTGTCATTATTTTTCTAATCTTCCTATCCAGAGCTTTTAATTCTTGTTGAGTCCAGTCCACTATTCCAACTGTGTTTCTAATGACTCAAATTGCCCAAATGTTAATTGCCTTGATAGTATTTCCTCCACTTGGAGTTTGGACTTTAAGATCTTCTTTACTTCTTGATGTATTCATTTCTAATTTTTTAGTGACTTCAATGTGCCAATGTTTTTGATGTTTCATAGACATGGACAAAGTTATTCAGTATTGTTGACAGAGGAATCAGCACAATGACAAATAGTAGTGGTGATAGTGAGCCTCTTGAAACTTTCCTTTCTTGATATTAACTTCTACCAGTATATCACCATTTATCAGCAACTATATCTGCTGTTATGACATTGAATTTTGCACAGGACTGCTGAACTCTTGGGTTTCTTTTCTTTCAGCTGTTCTAGCTTGTTTGCATCTGATCTTAGCCTGTTGATCTTATTTTCTAGCCTCAGCTTCCATTTTGGTGTTGCAGGTTTAGTTTTGATTTTGCATCCCAGGTATTCAGTTATAACTGCAGCTATGCTGTATATTAGATGTTTCTTGCAGTGAGCTGGTGCTTACATTTAATATTACAATATTGGCATCTTTTAGTGCTTGTGCTAGCTGTTTCTTTGGAGCAAACTTCAATGTAGGCAACCTTATTCTGTTGTTTTTGTGCTGTTTAGATGCTCAATTACTCTTTGTTGCAATTCTTTAACTTTAGTTAGAGAGCTTTATTCTTTCTGAGGAGGAGGCCGATGAGAGAGCACCTGATTTTGGAATGAAAACAGTTCAATAACCAAGCTGGCTTTCTCTACTGCCAACTCCACCTGGTTTGTCACTGCTGTCTGGCAAGGCTTTGATTTCTTTGCCTTGTTAGACCTTTGCCATTCTTTCAATTCTATACCTGTGGTGGTGGTGATTACTATTATTATTATTGTTGTTGTTGTTAATTTAATCTTCAATTCGATTCACAGTCTGGGACTGATAAAAACTTAACAGTTCATAGTATATAGGCAGTTCCAAATAAGGTTGTTTTTTTTACAAAGTCAGAATATTCAGGTCTGATAAGTTCAAAATGTCCATATATCTAGGCAATCCTTTGGGTATTGCTCCAAGGGCTCCTGTTACTATTGGTGCAATCATTGATTTCTCCCTCTACAATCGCTCAAATTCAATTTGCAGATATAGATATTTTGTTATTTTTTCTGATTGTTTCTCTTCAATACATACATCACCTGGTATTGCAATATCAATGAACCAGACTTTTTTCATTATTATTATTATTATTATTATTATTAGTAGTAGTAGTAGTAGTAGTAGTAGTAGTAGTGACCATCCACTTCTTTATCCTAGCTTTACCCAGTGTTTGGTGTTTAGTGATGAATACTGAAAGATTTATGTGGCCCTCTGCCAAAAACAAGTGAATCCCTGGTTTAGGACAAAGAAGGAGGATCATTAACAGAAGCTCGGTGCTTTGAATTTTTTCTCTCTGACACACTCCCTAAGAAAGAGACCACACGATGGGATGTTGTAAATAAAAAGGCAGATCTATCTAGATGCTTTTGAGAGTTGTATTTAGTCGTAACTCCTGAAACTATGGAGCACAGCTCATGGTTTGCAAACTGGAATGGAATTGAAGAAGCAGAAACAACCCTCTGTTTAAGGCATTGCTGCCAGCTGCCCATGTAATATTTGGACAGTTCCACCATAATCTTCCAGACACAGTGACATATGGTTTTTATAAAACATTTGGGCCCAATTTTTTTCCCTCAAGATATTTATCACAATTCATGGCAAACCAATTATGGCTCAGGCCTAATTTGCCCATGTACATTCTGTTTCTTTGGATTGCAATTATTCTTGTGGTTTTCTGATTTATCTAACTTGCTTGATGCCAAGATAAATGAGAATATTGCTTAGACTTTTTAAATGACTAGCCTTTTACATTGCATGAAGACAACAAAATGTAGTTTAATTTCATTTATTGATTTACAAACATTCTAAGCAGCTTATAACTAACACAATAAAACAACCACAACAAAATAACAACCAACCAAATAGTTGATTAATAAATAATAGCCAAAAGAAAAAAAATGAATACAAACCATCTCCTAAAATCTCATCAGGTAACAGAGTTGTAGTTTAGAAATAATAAGCATATTTACTCCCTGAAGGTTGCCCTCCTGCATATTAACAGAGATAGAACAATCCTAACCTTGGGAAACGGCATATCAGAGCCTCCTGCTGGAAGTTCTTCTGGCCCATAATTGCCCCAAAGAATTTGGACCATTTTAAATGAACCACCATACAACATTTTGCAGATGCTATAAGGATGTAGATGTTATATCACCATACTGTAGGCCTCCAAATCAGCTCATACCATATTCAATTTGATTTGTTCCTGGTTTTCTCTACCCACATCACTCCAATCATTTCTTCTGTCACTCCATCTCATTTTAAAAAATTACATTTTATTGAAAGTTTTAAAAAGAAGGTAAAAACTAATACAAAGTATAAAAGGAGAAAGAAAGGAAAGGACAAAGATGCAAAAAGAAAAGACAGAAGCTTCAAATTGCTTTTGCAGCAAATACAAGTATGATTAAAAATAATGGTTACAAAAAACATTCCAGGGAATGTTCCTGGACCAGATGGACTGTCAAGTTTGTATTATAAGTGTTTTGAGGATTAACTTTTACAACCTTTACAAAACAGGATGAATTCTGTTCTACAGAAAGGAAGGATGCCAGAGATCCAGAAAGAGGCTAATATAACATTAATAGCTACAGAGGTACAAGATTTGACTTCAGCAAGAAATTGCAGACCAATATCCTCATTGATTAATGATTATAAGTTTAGAATTATTTTAGTTGGAAATTTTTGAAATGCAGAAAATAAAGCATATATATTTTAGACTCATAAATTCACTTCCACAATGCCATCATTTCTGTTTTACTGAATTGACTAAATTCCCCTCATTTCCCCTTCTCCCACTGTTTTATAAAAATGGGAAATTTCTTTAAAAACTGGAAATTTACAAAGAAGGGGGAAACAGATCCATATTTTGTCTGGAAGTTAGGAATTGAAATGATGGTGTTCCCTCCAGGACAAACTGGTTATAAGCTCTGCAGAACTCCACCATTGCAAAAAGGTGTTGCCATAGCTGAACTAGAAATAAAGTGGTTCAGTCAATGAATTCAGATTTGGTCAGAAAATCACAGTGATCTTGGAAATGCTGCTGCAGTCCTCATATGCACTGGTCGAGTGCTACAATGCTTCAGCAATCAAGAATCCTGTTGGGCTTAATTCAACTCAGTTGCAAGATTGGGGAGTTTCAAAGTAGAGAAAATAGGGACAATGTTCTGTCCCCATCGCACACACACACACAGACAGCCAGGAGTTAATGAATCAAACAGTCAGGAATTCCTTTAAGATAACAGTCTTGGCAGCGAACCATGAACTGCCTGCCAAGAGATTTTACTCACTAAGGGAGGTTTTTTTCTCCTCAGTCCGATATACCAAATTAATTCCACAAAGCAAAGAATTGTCAAAATTCAGTCCAAAGAAATCCAAAAAGAGATTCTAACAGGGTTCTAGAAACACGATATGACTTCCGAGCTTTTCAATTTGTCCGTCACAAGGCCTGAGTAGCCGACACACCCCCTTTTATCCCTTGTGGGGTGTAGTCCAGTGACTCAGCTCAATCTCTGGCCCGCCCATGCCTCTTTCTCTGCTGCGCGCGCTTATCCTTCCGACGCTGTCTGGGATCCAGCCAAAACTCATCCCCCTCGCTCTCTATCTGCGGCTTCTCCGAAGTGCCTTGCTCCTGGCATATCTCTTGGCCTTCGGAGGAAACCTGAGGCATTGCCAGAGAGGAGGGTCCTGGAGAGGGAGGCCTTGCCAAATCCTCTCCTTCACCTTCTGAGTCTTCTCCCTCTGTTAGGACAGGCTTGGGGGTTGGTGTCACAACAGATAGTGCATGAGGTTTTGTGACTTTTGTTGTACATAACTTTTAAAGGCAAAATAAGGCTATTGTGTTCAATGTTTCCTCCAGAACTGCTCATTTATTTGACTAAAAATCCAGTTAAATGTCACTTGGGGAAAAAATCAAGTGGATTTGAGGGTGGAATGTGGCCATTCTGAAATTTCCTCTACTATCTGATTAGGACAGGGGTTCCCACACTCTTCAATTCATCCATCCTTTTAGGAAATTTCAGATTGTCCATCAAAATCTGAAAATACTTTAATAAATGCTATTTTATAACAACCATAACAACAGCAATAATAGATAGTTCCATTAACTCTTGGAGAATCATAGATTACTTGTCACTTGAAAGATATCTCTTAAAAACCAGAACTTGGGTTTGGAGCTGGGGACTCAGAAAAGATGCACATTGGAAAAGACTTGCTCAGCTTAATGATGATGCGTAGAACATACAACAGAGAATCAAAGGGCTGGAAGGGAACTCAGAGGTCTTCCAGTCCCACCCCTTGCTCAAGGCAGGAGCACCATTCCAGTCAAATGCTTGTCCAATCTATTCTTGAATACATTTTAAAAGTCTATTTTTTTATTGAATAGACGACTTTAAAAGTCAAATATCTCAAGCAAGACTTCTTAACTTATAGCTAATGCCCCTACTCCCTTTACTATTACTGATCTTAAATTCCTACTCTTGCAAATCCTTACTTCTGTCCAAACTTTCCTAAGCAGTATTGGCAGATTATATGTTACAGTGCTGCATTGTTGGAGCACAGAGCATTCTTCTGTTGGGGAAGCTGGAAAGAGTGGAATTAGGGAATCCACACTTGCACATATTCTTCTCTTCTGTCCTGTGAACAGTTTAAATATTCTTTTCTAGGGCTAATACTTTCCTTCTAGTCATATCTGGATTATATGAATATCTCATTTTCTAGAGCGATGCAATATGTTACTGTGAATATAAACCTTTCGCAAAATATTCAGAGTGATCAGAAACAGATTCTTTTCTCAACACTCTGTGTGCCTTCTGCTTTTTCAAAAACAAGCCTAAGGATATCAAGAAAAACATTATTTTATAATGTAGGCTCATAGTATCTTTGTTTTGAAGCTTTAAAGGAGTTGTAAATGTTTAAAATGTGATGGAGCAGGTTTGATTTCTCTGCCTTTTTCTCAGGAGTCATCTGACAGCCCTAGGCATGGAGCATGTGTCTTTCTCCCAACTATTCTGTCATGCCGGTAGTCATAGCGACCATGACGATTGATTAGATACCATCTGATCTCAACCTCATAAAAAACACACATGCAGGCACACACCCACAAGAGGCAGCAGATGGCAACTAGGCCAGTAGGTCTGTCTCCAGAGACAGAGTGGGGGAGAGAAACAGGGATCATGAAGCAAGGTTGAAGAGAGGAGAGAAAGAAGAAAGAAGGGATGAACAGATAAACAAAGGGAAGGAAAGTCTGTGTTGGAATATTAGACAAAGCATACCTAAGATGGATGAAAGCAGAAGAGTTACTGTACATCCTGACAGAAAGGGCAATGTTATGATAAGAACAGTCAGAGTTTTGTTCTTTTTGAAGCAATCAGGAACACTGAGTTTCAATACTTAACTGATATGCATAGTCTTTAGTTAAGAAGCAATATTCTTTTTTGAAAAAAAGAAGACCACAAAAGTATAGCATTATATAAGTATACATGTGCATCTTTATTTAAGTTTTTCTTAATGTATAATTTTTAAAAACATTTTCCTTAATTCAGTTATGTACATAATTTTCATTAATTATGGACATTTTGGTAAGAAATTTTAAAAAGTGGCCTATGTGGTTCAAAAATATCAATTTATTTCTGTTCATATTCACAAACATAATTTCTCCCTCAATTCTATATATATGCCTAATGGTATGAATGGTGTCATGATTATGTTGCTATTGTTAATTCAGGATGAAAACAAATCCCTTTACATATCAGAAGCATATGGTGTTTAGAAAACCTACAACTTACCAAAAATTGTTAGCTGTATAGAATTCAGATGAAATATTGTTTCTGAAAGTCAGATAATACTGATGCGGAATTAAATTGCCCCAATATTATATGCCCCATATTCTGCCAAAATAAGCTCCTCTGACTTCCTCACAACTTTCTTTTTCAAATGGGAGCCGAGTATAGTAATAGCACTTAGACTTATATACTGTTTCACGGTGCTTTACAACCCTCTCTAAGCAGTTTACAGAATCAGTATATTGCCCCCAACAATCTGGATTCTCATTTTTCCAACCTTGAAAGGATGGAAGGCTGAGTCAACCTTGAGCCAGCGGGAATCAAACTGCCGAATTGCTGGCAGCTGGCAGTTAGCAGAAGTAGCCTGCAGTACTGCATTCTAACCACTGTGCCACCACAGCTCAAGATAGCAGTTGAAGCCAATGTAAATATCGCTAAATAAATAAATAAATAAATAAATAAATAAATAAATAAATAACTGAAAACATTCAAGAATACACAAACGAGATCAAAGGAATGACCATATAACAAGAAAGAATATAGACAATTGGCACAGATGGTGATGGAGATGGTGACAGGAAAGAGAAAGCTCAAAATGAACTGAGGTTGACAAAGGATGCTAAAGCTTTTTCAGTTTATATACTTTTGTAGATAAAAGTATCAATATACCAGCTTCTCAATGAAGACAACAAACTGCTAACAGGTAAGCAAAGAAAAGGCAGAGTCACTTAATTTCTATATTGGATCAGACTTCTGTGGAAATTGTGAAGAGAACAATTAAATCTCCAGGGCAAAATGAAATGCATCCTAGGGCACTGAAGGTCCTAGCTGATGGCAAAACCCAAGAAATATAAACAGTTCTTTATAAGATATTGAGCACAATGCCACAACATTCAGTCCTTGCCTTTTAGACTTCAATATTTTTATTATTTGGATGAACAGATGCAGAAAATACTTTTCAAATCCACATGTGGCACAAAATCATGCAGAATCTGCAAAGAGGGAGTCAGGAAAGCTAAGGCCCAGAATGACCTATGACTGGCAATTATTTATTTATTCATTTTATTTAGAAAATTTATATTGCTGCCTACTCACACATGGCGACTCAAGGCAGCTTACAAGGATATAAAAACAACATGCAAAAGAAAGAAAAATAATAAAATAATAACTACCCACCACCCCAGCAACAACACACATTCATACTACCCATTTAATGGGCTCCATCCTGCTCTGACATAACCATGTCTTCAGGGCCTTCTGAAAGAGTGTTAGACTTTGTCAGTCTAATCTCTGGGGCAAGGATGTTCCAGAGAGAGGGAACAACTACAGAGAAGGCCCTTCTTCTGGGTTCACCAGATATATCTCCTTAGGGCTGGTGTCGGCAACCACATGCAGCTCTTTCATCCCTCTGCTGCGGCTCCCTGTCACTCTGTCACAGCAGAGGGATGAAAGAGCTATCACCCTGTCATGATAGTGGCGATGGCCAGAGCCTTAGTGTGGGAGCAAAGCACCACTGCACTTGCCTTTCCGCACCTTCGTCACATACATTTGCTGTTGCCACTTCTCACAGCGCCTTGCGCAGCACAGTGAAATTTAGCGTGCTTCACAATGGAGGAGGTGGGGTCCCCTCCTCCTGGAGCCCATTACAACAATGGAGCCACAATGTAACCCTGCCCCACTCGGCTGGCACTCGCCTCCCAGATGTCAGTTGCTTTTCCTGCAGAGCTGCCGGTGTTGTGATGCCCTGCCTCCCCGCTGGCCAGCTGGTCTTCAGTGCACTGCTCCTGGGCTCGTCGGCCTCTGGACATCAGATTCCCACTACCCAGCACCAGTTCAGGGGTTCCCTCCCTCCTGGGGGAGAGAGGGAGGGAGGGAGGGAAAGATGGTTCCCCCCCCCCGGGAAATAAAGAGAGACACACAGAGAGAGAGACAGACAGACAGACACAAAGAAAGAGATACAGAGAGAGGGGGAGAGGGGGAGAAAGAGAGGGAGAGACAGACATAGATATATATATATATAGAGAGAGAGAGAGGGAGAGAGAGAAGATGTCAAAAGGGTTTTATTCTTTCCAGTGTTTTTTAACAACCATTCTCTGCCCTAATGACTGGCTAGGTAGGCATGGCTAGGGGATCATGTGACTGAGTGGAATGAGTGGCATTGAGTTAGCCACACCCACCCAGGGTTTGTGGCTCCCAGTGTTTTCTTTTCTGTGGGAAACAGGTCCAAATGGCTCTTTGAGTGTTTAAGGTTGCAGAAATTGGTGAGAGAATACCTATCCACCAGTGGTGGGTTGCTCCCAGTTCGCACCGGTTCGCAAGAACCGATAGTAAAAATTTGTAGTAGTTCGGAGAACCGGTACTAACATTGGCTGGCCACGCCCCTGAACCGGTCCCTGGCCCAGTTTCCGCTTGCTTACCCCGCCCACCTCATCAGAGGCTTTTTTTTTTTACTTTTAAAAGCATTTTTTCTACAACCTCTTTGGCCCGAAAAAATGCTTTTAAAAGTAAAAAAAAAAGCCTCTGATGATCATGCAGCTCAGCTGGGATCGTCAGAGGCTTTTAAAAGCATTTTTTCTGCAATCTCTTTGGCCAAAGAGGTTGTAGAAAAAAAATGCCTTTAAGTATTATTATATTTATTGTTGTTGTTGTTGTTGTTGTTGTTATTATTATTATTATTATTATTATTATTATTATTATTAGTTAATCTTTAGTGAGATTCACAGCTTTTGAGGCTGATTAATAGCTCAGCAGCTCGAGTCCTAACCAAGGACCTAGGAACTGTTAAGGTATCGTCGGAGGATGTAAGCTGTTCCGAGTAAGGTGGTTTTTTTGTAGAGTCAAAATGTTCAAGTCCGGCAAATTTAGATTATTTATAATTTATAATATAATATAATTTATAATTATTATATATATATATATAATATATAATAAAATATATATAATTTATTATATATTATAATATATATATTATGTTATATATATATTATATTATATATATATATATTTTAATTATATATAATATAATATAATTTATAATTATAATTTATAATAATAAATTATTATTATTATTATTATTATTATTATTATTATTATTATTATTATTTAATTTCTATACCGCCCTTCTCCTGAAGGATTCAGGGCGGTGTACAGCCTATTAAAAGCACAAAGACAGACATCAATTAAAAATAATTAAAATTATTAAATAGTTTTGGCTCAAATTTAAAACCCCCCAAATTTAAAACACCTAATTTAAAATCATTACATTGATAGCCCGGCCTGACGGAACAGCAGAGTCTTGAGGGCACAGCGAAATACACGGAGGTCGGAGATCTTACGCATTTCTGGGGGCAGTTCATTCCACAGGGCAGGGGCTCCCTAGAGAAGGCCCTCCCCCTGGGTGTCACCAGCCGACATAACTTGGCCGATGGCACTCTGAGGAGACCCTCTCTGTGGGAGTGGACTGGCCGGTGGGAGGCTATTGGTGGCAGAAGTCAGTCTCGAAGGTACCCAGGTCCTATGCCATGGAGCGCTTTAAAGGTGGTGACCAGCACCTTGAATTGCACCCGGAAGACCACTGGGAGCCAGTGCAGCTCGCGCAGGAGGGGTGTCACGCGGGCGCAACGAGTTGCACCCAGAACCACCCGCGCGGCCGCATTCTGGACCAGTTGGAGCCTCCGAGTGCTCTTCAAGGGGAGCCCCATGTAGAAACCATTACAATAGTCCAGCCGGGAGGTGACAAGGGCATGAGTGACCGTGCGCAAGGCATCCCGGTCCAGAAAGGGCTGCAACTGATGAATCAGGCGAACCTGATAAAAAGCCCCCCTGGCCACAGCCATCATATGCTCTTCTAAAGACAGCCGTGCATCCAGGAGAACACCCAGATTGCAAGCCCTCTCTGTGGGGGGCAGAGATTCACCCCCAATAGTCAGCAATGGCACCAGCTGACTATATCGGGATGCCGGAAGCCACAGCCACTCGGTCTTGGAAGGGTTGAGTCTGAGCCTATTTCTCCCCATCCAGACCCGCATGGCCTCCAGGCAGCAAGACATCACATCAAAGGCATCATTGGGGTGGTCTTTAAAAGCCTCTGGTGATCCCAGCTGAGTTGCCTGATCATCAGAGGCTTCTAAAAGCATTTTTTTCTGCAACCTCTTCGGCCAAAGAGATTGTAGGAAAAAAATGCCTTTAAAAGCCTCTGGGAATCCCAGCTGAGTTGCCTGATCATCAGAGGCTTCTAAAAGCATTTTTTTCTGCAACCTCTTCGGCAAAGAGGTTGTAGGGGGGAAAATGCCTTTAAAAGCCTCTGGCGATCCCAACTGAGTTGCCTGATCATCAGAGGCTTCTAAAAGCATTTTTTCCTGCAACCTCTTCGGCCAAAAAGATTGTAGAAAAAAATGCCTTAAAAAGCCTCTGGCGATCCAAAGAGGGCATGGCCGGCATTGGGTGATACAGTGTGGATTCTGGAGCTCCAGAAGAGCACCGATATCCCAGCTGATTTTGGGGGTCCCTAGGGATCATAGCTGTCTTGCAGGGACAGTGAAGAAAGAAGACGCAGGCTCGCACGGATAGGGAAAGAGCAAGTTTCCTGAAGTGCCGGCATTAGTCTTCGACCCATCGGTGAAGGAAGGCAGCCATGGAGCTGTCAAAAGCTGGAGCAGCCACGATCAGAAAGAGGAAGTGCAGGAGTAGTGATTGAACAGAGTATTGTTACCGGATGAGTGATTGGCCAACTCACAGGTGAGAAGAAAAAACTTTTAAAAGCTTGAAAGAAGTCCCAACGAGCAATTAGCGGCTAATTTGTACTTGGGAATTTAAGCGGAGGGGGAAAAAGAGGAACTTTAAAGTTAAAACGAAAGCCCTAAAAGGAATCTTCCACCTGGATTTAAAATTGTATTTTGAAAGAAAGAAAAACAAGACAAGGGAAAAGGAGACAGAGGAACATTTTTTAAACAATAAAAAGATCTAACTTGGAAGAGAGAAAACAGGTGTTATAAAATGGATACTTTGGTGCCGAAAGAGTTGTGAATTGAAGAGACACATCTGCTGAAGGAGAATCATGGGATACAGCCGAAAAGATTAAGAGAAGCAGAGAGGACGAGGATTGAGATTGTGATGGCTCAAGTGAGCATTTGAACTGGACACTATCTGGAAAGAAAAAGGAGACTTTGAAACTAGAAGTATAAGTAAATGAAAATAATAAATTGGAAAATTCTAGCCTTCTAAAGTGACACTATGGAGAATTGGGAGGATGAATGTGAGATATTAAGGGAGATGTTTGAAAAAATAAGAGAAGCATTTAAGGGAAATAAGGAAGCAGAGGATTGGTTAGAAAGCAAGAAAAAAGAAAGAGAAAAGATGAATGAGAAGCAAGAGAAACAAGGAGAAAATATTGACAAGGAAATAAATGAAAATAAAGATAAAGATGATTACACTGGGATTAACAGTGATAGAATAAAAATGGATAAGAGAGAATACATCTCAAAACTGAAAAGAAGAGAAATAAATGGGGAAATATTGAGAGGGAAAATTAACAGAGTGAAAATTAAAGAAAAGAGGCAGAAAGGGAAATATAAGAAAAGGAAGAGGAAGAAGGTAAGGGAATGGGAGAAAGTGAGGAAAGCATCAAGAAATGGGATTGTGGAGAGTTTAAAAGAAAATGGTTAAGAGTCAGTGAAAATATTAATATGTTAATAAAGAGAAGGATGTTAGTTGTAGAAATTATGTGAAAATACTGTTTAATGTAAAATAGATCAGTAGATGAAATGTGAAAAAAAATGAACTGTTTTTGATGTTGGAGGAAGCACTAAGTGGAGAGAAATAAAAGCAACAAAAGAATTAATTGAAATTAAGATGGGAATTGAAATTGAAATGTAAAATTGAATGAAAATGAAATTTTAATAAATGATGTAAATGACAGACTTGTAAGAAGTAAAACGGAAGAAATACATTGTTAAAGGGAAAAAAGCAAGGGTTGCAAGATTATTTTAACAAAGGTTTCAAGGAAAAAATGCAATAAGTTGAAATATTTGTTAATAATTAAAAATTGGAGGGGAATTTCAAGTAATATTTTTAATAAATGAGAAAGATCAGGTTTGCCTGGACACCTTAGTGGAAAATATTAAATTGAAAATGAATGCAATAGAGAGAGATGAAAGAGGAGTAGAGAGTAGAGAGATGGAAGAGAAGGGAAGAAGAGAGAGGGATGGAAGAGAAGGGAGGAAGGAAGACAGGGGAAATCAGAGTAGGAGAGAGGGCTAGACAGGGAGGAAGAAAGGAGGAGAAGGAGAAAGGAAGAGGAAGTAGAAAAGAGCAGGAGAGGAGGGAAGAAGAAAGTAAGAAGGAAAGAAGAGAGGGAGATGGCAGGATTGAGAAGAAAGATTACTGTATAACAACAAAAAATGAAATGGAAGAAAGGCAACCCCGAACATATATAAATATACTAAGAAAAAGAATGAATGGTTAAAAAATAAAAGAGAATAAATATGAATAAGCAGGAAAATTAAAATTTGAGGGCAAATGAAGATGTTGTTTATATAAGAAAGCAAAGAAATATTGAGATATGATTTAAAAAGGGAAAAAAATTATGGCAAAAATTGTAATTGAGTAAAATGTATTTGAATTTGATAAATTGAAAAAACCAATAAAACTTGATTAAAAAAAAAAAGCCTCTGGTGATCCCAGCTGAGTTGCCTGATCGTCAGAGGCTTCTAAAAGCATTTTTTTCTGCAACCTCTTAAGTAAAAAAAAAAAAAGTTGGCCACGTCCACCCAGTCACATTACTACCACCACCAAGCCATGCCCACAGAACCGTAGTAACAAATTTTAGATTTCACCCCTGAAAAGAGCTGATACAGTTCCAAACTACAAGAAGGGGTAAAATGGATCCAGGAAATTATATGCCAATCATCTTGACATCAATACCTGGGAAAAACCTGGGAAAATTAATAAAGTGGAGGATTTGTGAGCATTAGAACTGAACAAGGTGATTACTAGAAGCCAGTATCTATTTGTTAACAATAGACCATGCCAAACAAACATTACTGTCTTTTTTTTAATAAAGTGACTAAATTAGTGGATCTGGGAAATGCTGTGAATGTAGCATGCTTGGATTTCAGTAAAGCATTTGACAAAGTAGACCACAGCCTACTTCTTGATCTTCTACATCTACATAGCGTGAACCATGTGGTGGGGAACCTCAAGGTTCTGTTCTGGAGGCAGTGCTCTTCAACATCTTCATTAATGATCTAGATAAGGAGATAGAAGGAAAGCTCATCAAGTTTGCAGATGACACCAAGCTGGAGGGAATTGCTAATACTTCAGATGATAGACTCAAGATTCAAAAGGATCTTGATCGATTTGAGCATTGGGCCCTATCCAGTAAAATGCAGTTCTATGGTGAAAACAGTAAGGTCCTGCACTTAAGCAGAAAATAGCAAATGCACAGTTATAGAATAAGTGGTATCTGTCTCAACAGTAGTAATTGTGAGAGGGTTGTAGATGTCCTAGTGAACCATTACTTAAGTATGAGTCAGTGGATGCTGCAGCTGCTAAAAAAGCCAATGCAGTCCTAGACTGCATCAACAGAGGAATAACATCAAAATTACAAGAAGTGATTCTACCACTTTATACTGCACTAGTATGGCCACACTTGGAATACTTTATTCAGTTCTAGTCACCCAAATCCAAAAAAGATAGCTAAGATCCTAAAAAGTGTGAAAGAAGAGGAACAAAGATGATAAGAGGCCTAGTGTTTCTACTAAAACTCCTTGTTGGGACCAGGGTGCAAAAGAAGAGAAGAGAAGGTTAACAGCTAAATCAAATGAGGTGAGTGCATTTCCAGGGGTCCCATTGCTCAAATTACCTAATCTGTACATATCCCCAGATAAGAAGACATGATCAGGATTTTCCATCAAAAGAACGAGAATTATGCAATTCTGCTTGAAAAAGCACCACCAGGAGAAAGCAGACCCTTAGGTGTTTGAAATAAACTTCGGTGGGAGAAACCAGCATAAACAGGCAACCCCAGGAAGTGGAGCATGGAGAGATGTAATCAGTGGTGGGTTGCTACTGGTTTGCCCTGGTTCGGGTGAACTAGTGGCAGTGGTGGGAGGCTCTGCCCACCCACCCAGATGTCTTTGCACATGTGCAGAAGTGTCACACGCGAGCGCAAATGCACCCACGAGCAAACCGGTAATGGCCAAAATTGAAACCCACTACTGGATGTAATGGAATGTGTAGATGACCTTAGGGGACAAGGGGAAGAGATACTGTCTATGAAACAATCAGACAAGAGATACAGGAGCCTCAAGTGTCTTAGCAATCAGAGAGAGAAACTTAGAAAGGACCTGCCCTAATTGACCAGACCCTTAAAAGTGGCGGTGTTCCAATAAATTGCAAGACTCTGTTAATTTAACCTCCCATGAAGTAGATTTAGCTCATCTAGTTGTGTTTCCTGTTTAGTTAACCCAGGAGAGCTAACAAGTGGGCAGAGCATTCTGTAATTACCGAAGATATTTGTGAACACTAGTTCTGGAAAAGAACATCTGGACTGTAGATATCACCATGGGCATGTATCATGTAAAAAGCAGCTGTTCTATTTTCTTTCAACAGATTTTTAGGAATTGCAGACAGATTCTTGTTTCATCACAGACAGTTTGGTTTTCAATTTTAAGTGCCTGCCTATTCTCAAATTTGGGCTTTTATAACATTATTGTGCTCGTGCTCTCAGTTGTTTAATTTTTTACTGATTTTATTGCATTATTTTCTGTTTTTTAATACATTTGTATTTCAACCAGATAAACTGTTATTAAAAACAATACATTCACTTGATTATTTTAGTCAATTTCAAGTAGAATGTTTACAGTTGCTAGATGGCACATGTTAAACTGCAACTGAGAATCAAACCAGTTCACAGAAGATTGTGACATTGCTATTCACTACTGTGTTTCCCCGAAAATAAGACCCTGTCTTATATTTTTTTGAACCCTGAAATAAGCGCTTGGCCTTATTGCCATGCGCTAAAAAGCCCTTAGGGCTTATTATCAGGGGATGTTTCTTTGGTGGGGAAACAGGGTACTAAAAGCATTAAAAGATCTATATTTGTCCAAAGTGATGTAGGGTCTTCTGATCATAGGGGGATTTGGATTAGAAGACCTCCAAGGTCCCTTCTAACACTGTTCTTCTATGTATCAAGTCATTGTTGACTCCTGGTTCCCACATAGATAGATTAAACGTCCCTAATATGGTTCTTCAGTTCTTATCCCATTGCCACTGTAACTGAATCCATCCACCTTGCTGCTGGTCATCCTCTTCTCTTTCTTTCCACCTTTCCCAGGATTAGAGCCTTCTTCAGATAGCTAGGTCTTTGCATAATGTATCCAAGATAGGATAATTTCTGCCTCATCGTTTGTGCCTTGAATGAGAACCATGGTTGATTTGTTTGATGATCCATTTGTTTGTTCTCTGCTTCTTGTCTTATCATACAGGCTAAGCATCTGTTTTTCTTATCATTTTCTAAGCATCCTTTTCCTAATCGTTTACAGTGTTTCTTTCTTTTCTTCCTTACTTTCTGGTTATTCCCTCAAGAAGAGGCTAAAAATAGAAATAAATAAATAGGTTGAAAGTTGTGCACCCTAATGTAAGGCTTTGCCATGCTTTACATATGAAGTAAAATGCTTTTTTCCCCCTAGTACATACAGGTCATCCTCAACTTACAACAGTTTGTTTAGTGATCATTCAAAGTTACAATGGCACTGAAAAAAGTTATTTATGACCATTTTTCACACTTACGGCCGTTGCAGCATCCCCATGGCCATGTGATTTGCATTCGGATGCTTGACAATTGGTTCATATTTATTATGGTTGCAGTGTCTTTGGGTCATATGATCTTCCATCTTTTTTTAAGACAATGAGTTGTTTCTGCCAAATAAAGTAAAATTAGCAGTGGTAAATGATCTTGTGTTGGCTTCTTGGTGCTCTTTCATTTTGATGATTTTTTTGGTAGATGTTTATTACTGGAATAAATAACATCATCAGTGCATAAAGGAGAGAAGTTTCTGGCTGGCTCTTTATCCATTTTTTTAAATTATTATTATTATTATTATTATTATTATTATTATTATTATTATTATTATTATTAATATATATTATTATTTATTTATATATATCTTTATCTTTTGCCCTGGGTCTACGGCTGATGTTATGTAATCCCAGGTCAGTGGTAAATAAAGCCCCCCTCATTCATGATCTTATTTCAGAGGGGGGTGCTGACCTGGCAGGGATTACGGAGACCTGGTTAGGCCAGGAGGGAGGAGTTCCCCTTGTGGAAATGTGCCCGCCAGGTTTCCGTGCATTCCATCAGCCGAGGACTCAGGGAAGGGGTGGGGGAGTGGCAGCAATCATTAGAGAAAGTCTTTGCCCGAGGGAGGCCACTGTTCCTCAGATAGCCGGATGGGAGTCCCTCCTTGTGAAGTGGGGTCGGGGGATTCAGATGGGCCTACTGATTGCGTGCCTGGCTCCCTGCCACGTAACAGCGGTCCTGCCTGAGCTGCTCGACATTATAGCCGGGGTGGCGGTGGAAACCCCCAGACTTATTGTTATGGGGGATTTTAACCTGCCATCCGCTGGTGAGATGTCGGAGATGGCTCAGGAGTTCATGGCTTCCATGACGGCCATGGACCTGATGCAGGTAGTTCAAGGCCCCACCCACTTGGGGAATCACACTCTGGACTTGATTTTTGTCTCTGATCAGTGGCTGAATGATCTAAGAATAGGGGATATAGACATCAAGCCCTTGTCATGGTCTGTTCATTCTCTCCTTCACATGGACTTTCAAGTCACTTCCACCCACCGCAGGGAGACGGAACCAACCAAATGGTTCCGTCCCAGGCGCCTGATGGACCCCGAAAGGTTCCTGAAGGAGCTTGGGCCATTTCCTGAGACTCTGGCTCACAACTCAACTGAGGACCTGGTGGTCGCCTGGGACAGGGCGGCTACTGGGGCCTTGGACCGCATTGTGCCTTTGCGGCCTCTGACCCGATGCCGATCTCGTCTAGCTCCTTGGTTTTCCGAGGAGCTGAGAGAGATGAAGCATCGGAAAAGATGCCTGGAGAGCGATTGGAGGACAAGCCAATCTGAATCTGACCGAACACAGGTGAGATCTTATATTAAGACCTACCTAGTGGCGATAAGAGCGGCGAAGTCTAGCTACTTCTCTGCTCTTATTGCATCTGCAGAGAACCGCCCAGCTGCGCTGTTTAGGGTGGCCCGCTCCCTACTTCAAGTGGGGGTACGGGAAGATCCCTTAAAGGGTCGAGCTGAGGATTTTGTACAATTCCTGCATGATAAAGTCGCTCAGATTCGGGAAGGCCTGGACTCCGATTGGGTAGATCCAGGGGAGGAGACGGGGGCAGGTCTTGAGAGCGTTATCTGGGAAGAGTTTGACTCTGTGGTTCCTGAGGACGTGGACAGGATTCTGGGCAAGCTTAATGCTGCCACATGTTTATTGGACCCGTGTCCCTCCTGGTTGGTACTGGCCTCCCAGGAGGTTACACGAGGCTGGCTCCCGGGGATTATAAATGCTTCTCTGAGTGAGGGTGTCTTTCCCGCTGCCTTGAAAGAGGCGGTTGTGAGGCCCCTCCTCAAGAAGCCTTCCCTGGACCCGGCTATATTATCAAATTATCATCCAGTCTCCAATCTTCGCTTTGTTGCGAAGGTTGTTGAGAGTGTGGTGGCACGACAGCTACCCCAATACCTGGATGAAGTTGTCTATCTGGATCCGTTCCAGTCGGGCTTCAGGTCACGATACAGCACAGAAACGGCATTGGTCGCGTTGGTGGATGATCTCTGGAGGGCTCAGGACAGAGGTTGCTCCTCTATCCTGGTCCTATTAGATCTCTCAGCAGCCATCGATTGATACCATCGACCATGGTATCTTACTGCACCGGCTGGAGGGGTTAGGAATAGGGGGCACCGTGCTTTGGTGGTTCTCCTCCTTCCTCTCTGACCGTTCACAGTTTGTGTTGGCAGGGGGGCAGAGGTCGACCTCGAGGCACCTTATTTGTGGGGTGCCGCAAGGGTCAGTCCTCTCACCCCTTCTGTTCAACATTTATGTAAAACCGCTAGGCGAGATCATCCGTGGTTTTGGGGTGAGTGTTCATCAGTATGCTAATGACACAGCTATACATCTCCACCCCAGACCACCCCAATGATGCCCTTGCTGTGATGTCCCGTTGCCTGGAGGCCATGCGGATCTGGATGGGGAGAAACAAGCTCAGACTCAACCCCTCCAAGACTGAGTGGCAGTGGCTTCCGGGTCCCTGTATAGACAGCTGGTACCATCACTGACAATAGGGGATGAGATCTTGCTCCCCACAGAGAGGGCCTGCAACTTGGGCGTCCTCCTGGATTCACAGTTATCTTTAGAAGATCATTTGACGGCCGTGGCCAGGGATGCCTTTTATCAGGTTCGCCTGATCCGCCAGTTGCGTCCCTTTCTGGATCGGGACACCTTGTGCACGGTCACTCATGCCCTAGTTACCTCCCGTATGGACTACCGTAATGCTCTCTACATGGGGCTCCCCTTGAAAAGCATCCGGAGGCTCCAACTGGTCCAGAACGTAGCCGCGTGGGTGATTATGGGCGCAGCTCGTTACGCCCATGTAACACCTCTCCTACCCGAGCTGCACTGGCTCCCAGTGGTCTTCCGGGTGCAATTCAAGGTGTTAGTTATCACCTTTAAAGCGCTCCATGGCTTAGGACCTGGGTACCTATGAGACCGTCTTTTGCCACCAATAGCCTCCCACCAACCAGTTCGTTCTCACAGGGAGGGACTACTCAGGGTACCGTCAGTCAAATTATGTCGACTGGTGACTCCCAGGGGGAGGGCCTTCTCTGTGGGGGCTCCAACCCTTTGGAATGAACTGCCCCCGGAGATACGGAATATCCCTGATCTCCATGCTTTCCACCGTGCCCTCAAGACCCTGATGTTCCAACAGGCGGGGCTAAACATACGAACATGTGAATGATTTTTAAAATGTTATCTAATTCTGGGTTTTATTTAATTGACCAAACTAAGTAATAATTTTAATTAGCAATTTTATGATGTTTGTGTGTCTATATTTTTCTTGACTGTACACCGCCTTGAGTCCTACGGGAGAAAGGCGGTATAGAAATATAATAATAAATAAATAAATAAATAAACAAATAAATAAATAAATAAATAAATAAATATGCACTAGTTCTAATCATGATGGTGGTGTGGCTTTCCCCTTGATGATTCCCTAAATAGGATATTGTTTATTCATCAATTGATTATTTGGTGCTGTTTGGTATGTGGGTATGGGAGGAAGGCAGGAGCTAGGGAGCACGGGTGGGCTGGGCTGGCCCATGGGTGGGTGCTGGGGAACCCAGAAGGTCTAGTGAAGGCCACAGGTGGATGTTGGGTTACTATGGGAGTCCTAAGCATTTATGGGATCTAGAAATCCCAGCATCTTACAGGAGCAATTTGTGACCTTCCCTGTCAGCTTCTCCAACACGTGAAGTATTAGTACTTCCAACGTATATAGGGCAGGGTGGGTGGGGCGAGCGGGCAGGCAGATGTGAGCAGCGAGTGGGCGGGCAGTGGTGGGGCCAGCCAGAGGTGGTATTTGCCAGTTTGGTGAACCAGTTAAAATTTCTGCTACTGGTTCACCTAAACCAGTCCAAACCACCTCTGGTGAGGCTGAATACCACCTCTGGTGGAGTTGCATTATATATAAAAGATCACTATATCTCTACAGAAATACACAAAACCAGGGATGAAAACCTCCTAGAGTCGATATGGGTCAATATAAAATGAAAAAAAAAAAACCTAACATTGCTATAGGCAATCTATATTACAGACCACCCAATGAAGCAGAATAAATAGATGAACTCTTTGCTAATCAATTAACAAATGTATGTAGAAACATGCCACAGTAGTAGTGGGAGACTTTAACTATCTTGATATCAACTGAGAGACAAATTCTGCAGCCAGTGGGAGGCCGAACAGATTCCTAACCAATTTAGCTGACAACTTTGTCATCCAAAAGGAGGGAACTAGAGGAAAAATTATACTGGATCTAATTCTTACTAATAGCGAAGAAGTGATAGCTGGAGTTGAAGTCGCCAGAACCTTAGGCGAGAGTGACCACATCATACTAGAATTCAATATAATGCAAACACAAACAATAGAATATAATCCAACCAATGTCTTAAACTTCAAAGAAACTCAGAGAGAGCCTAAGCAAAATTTAATGGATAAAAATCCTAAAGGGGAAAACAACTCAAGAAGAGTGGGAAACACTGAAAAATATTATCATAAAAACCCAGTCCAATACAATACCACTGAAAAAGAAAAACAAGAAATCCAAGAAGAAACCAGCATAGTTGCACAAAGATCTCTCTGATAAACTGAAAGACAGATAAACTGAAAGACAAAAAGGATAAGTACAAAAAAGTGGAAAGTACAGAATTGAGGCAGAATGTCAGCAGATAGCCCAAATCTGCAAAGATGAAGGTCAGGAAAGCAAAGGCTCAGAATGAACAAAGACTTGCAACAAAAGTCAAAAATAATTTACAAAAAGTTTCTTTCAACATATAAAGAATAAGAAAAAAAAGTCAAGGAAACAGTCAGTGCACTAAAGAAAGAAGATGGCAAGGAATTAACAGGCAGTAGACAGAAAGTAGAGCTGCTTAACCTATTCTCTGCATCAGTCTTCACACAAAAAGAAACTATAGCCCAACCTACGAAAAACATAACTGTAAAAGACAGAGTAGAAATAAAAATTAAAATAAGCAAGAAAATGGTAAGAGGACACCTGTCTGACCTTGATGAATATAAATCACCAGGTCTAACAGATTATGTTGTGGTCTGCCAGCAGCCAGCAGAAATGGCAGCAAATTCAGACACTGAAGAGGTTGGGGAGGAACATGGGCTGGTCCTGGAGTCTGGGGAGGGCTCAGATGAGGGTTCTGGGGGCCAGGGCCATCTGGTAGTTATGTGCTGCCTCCAGAGCCTCTGGAATCTGACATCAGCAAGGCAGAAAAACAGGGGGAGCCTGTTCCCAGTGCACGCATGCACAGAGCTGCCAAGACGCAAGAACAGTTAAAACAAAAGGGGCGACTCGGGAGTAAGGCTTGGAGATGGTTGGCCCCTCCCATAAGACATAAGAGAGGAGCAAACAGACGTGAGCCTTTGCAGGAAGCAATTTGTTCATTCTGGTTGGTTCAAATTCTGAGAAGCTCTGTTTGACTCTGTGCTCCATTTGGCCTTGCAAAACTAATTGGCAATTAGGTCTCTGGCAGCATTTCAAAGGATATAAAGGTGGGTGCTTATCAGCATTACCTTGAAAGACTGTGGCAGAAATCTGTCGGACTCTTCACAGAATGTTTGTGAATTATTACGGGCTGTGAATGACCATAATTCACAGCTGTTTAAATAAAAGAAGGTTGGTTTTTTGGGACTAAGCATGTGATTTAACATTTAACCTAGGCTTTCTCAGGAAGCCTAGGTCAGAACAGATTAACAGAGGGACCTTGTAGGTCATCCAGTCCAATCCCACACCCAAGCAGGAGACCCTACACCATTTCTGACAGACTCTGTCCAGGCTCTTCTTGAAAGCTTCCAGTGATGAAGCTCCCACAACTTATGAAGGCAAGCTGTTCCATTGATTGATTGCTCTCCCTGTTTCCTTGTTTCCAGGATGAATTTCTCCTTGATTTATCCCAGAATGTTGAAGAAGCTGGAAGATGTTATCTCAGAACCATTGTATCCTATCTTTAAAAAGCTTTGGAGCACCGGGGAACTGCCGGAGGATTGGAAAAGAGCTGATGTAGTTCTCATCTTCAAAAAAAAAAAGGGGGGGGGCAGACCAGTAAACTACAGATCAATCAATCTAACATCAATACCTGGGAAGAAAGATACTGGAAAAAATAATGAAAAAACAGATCTGTGAACATCTAGAAACAAATAAATGTTATAACTAGTAACCAGCACAGTTTGTTAAAAACAAATCATGCAAAGTTAATTTTATTTCAATCTTTGACAAAGTGGCTAAATTAGTAGACAATAAAATGTTGTGGACATAGTATATTTAGACTTCAGCAAGGCATGTGACAAAGTAGACCATAACCTACTTCTTGGTAAACTAGAAAAATGTGGGATAGACAGCATCACCACAGATGGATTTTTAACTGGCTGGCAAACCATACTCACTGAGTAGTCCTTAACGGTACTACATCTACATGGAAGTACCATGTTTCCCTGAAAATACGACCTACCCCAAAAACAAACCCTAGCCCAATTTTAACATCTGCAACTAATATAAGGCCTACACCAAAATAAGCCCTAGTTAAGCCTCGCCCATCATCTGATTGTACGAAGTGAGCCAATGTGCAGGTGTAAAAATCAAGCTAAGGCAGGGGTGAGGGGGTGGAGTTGCCCCACGCACCCCATACCCGCTTACCTTAGGACCGCTGCAGCCAGGCCTCCCACATCCCAACACCTGTTGCACCACTACCCAACTTATTCTGTAGCTGCTTGTGGCTGCTCACGGCCAGACAAAATGTGGTGCATTGCACTGGTGCCGCTGCTTGTGACAGGATGCCATGTGGATGCTGTGTGGATGCTTGTGACAGGATGCCATGACAGGATACCAGTAGCACCACTTGCAGCCGAGCACCGTGCAGCTCACTGCAATGGTACAATGAGCCTTGCAGCATTCTGCCACAAGTGGCGGCACCAGCATGGTGAGCTGCATGGTGTTCTGCTGTGTGGCATTCTGTGAGTGGCGTCATCGGTGCGATATGCCATGTGGCGTCTGGCCACAAGCAGCTGCAAGCAGCTGCAGAATAGGTCAGGCAGTAGCGCAACAGGTGTAGAGGTGTGGGAGGCCTGGTTACAGCAGTCTTAAGGTAAGACATCCCCCGAAAATAAGACCTGATGCTTATTTTGGGATTCAAAAGAAAATAAGACTGGGAAAACACGGTAAGCAGTGGGGTACCACAAGTTTCCATTTTAGGCCCAGTGCTCTTCAATATCTTCATAAATGATTTAGATGAGGGAATAGAAGGGGAACTCATCAAATTTGCGGATAACACTAAACTGACAGGAATAGCCAACACCCTAAAAGACAAGCTCAGGATCCAAAAAGGTCTTGACAGACTTGAACAATGGGCCCTATCCAACAAAATGAAATTTAATGTAGAGAAAAGCAAGGTTTTACACCTGGGCAGGAAAAACCAAAAATACAAGTACAGATTAGGCAAAACCTGGCTCAAAAACAGTGAGAGGGATCTTGGAGTCCTAGTGGACGATCATTTAAACATGAATCAGCAGTGTGCAGCAGCAACCAAAAAAGCTAATACAATCCTTCATTCTATAAATAGAGCCATAGAATCAAAATCACGTGAAGTATTAGTACCGCTTTATAAAGCCTTAGTAAGGCCACACCTGGAATACTGCATCCAGTTTTGGTCACCGCCAGTGGTGGGTTGCTACTGGTTTACCCTGGATCAAGCAAATCAGCAGTGGTGGTGGCGGGAGGTTCCGCCCACCCACCTGGATGCACACTTGAGCGCACATGTGCCCACGAGCGAACTAGTAGCGACGGGTTTTGAAACCTGCTTCTGCTCACCATATTACAAAAAAAAGATGTTGAGACTTTGGAAAAGTGCAAAGAAGAGCAACTAAGATTATTAAAGGCCCAGAGACTAAAACATATGAAAAACAGTTGTAGGATTTTGGTTTGGCTAGTCTAGAGAAAAGAAGGACTAGGGGGGACATGATAGCTGAAGTGGTTCGGGAATAACGAGAGGCACAAGCAAGCAAGTGACAACAGCTCTTTAATATACAGTGAGACTTCAGCAAAAACTCAGAGGCTGCAGCCCTCCTTATATACAATCCTGGAGAGACTGTCAGCCAATCAGAAACTTAGGCAGGTTTGAAACTCCCACTGAAAAGTATCAATACATAACACCCCTCCCTTCCCAGAAGGCACTAACATTCAAATATTTACATAAGTACACACAAAATCTCACAGGTGCCCTGGACGAGTTCTTGTTCTAGTTGACCTGTGCAGTTCAGTGTTTGGTGGGGCGTCGAGCTGGTCAGAGGGACTTTCTGTCTCTCCTGGCTCCGCCAATGGAACCTCCTGGATTTTGTCCGGGGCGTGGTTATCCCCGGTTGGGAGTGGCGACTCGCTGGGGCAGCGCTGGAACCAGGGCTTGTCAGCTAAGTATTCTCGCGAACCCGGGCTTGAGTTAGCTGTTTTGGGAAAGTTGTTGTAGTTAGGTTCGGAGATGTCTAAATTGATGTTTGCTTCGCTGACTATCCTTTTTCTAAGTTGGTCTATGTGGCGCTTCCAGAGTCTGTCTACCCCTACGTCTACCGTGTAAGATTTTGGGCCTGTTATGCCCACTACGGTTCCTGCAACCCATAGAGGTCCGCTAGCATAATTGCGAGCGAACACTGGGGACCCAACCTGGAACTGTCTTAGTCCGGTGGTCTCTCCCTTGAAATTTTTGTGCGAGTAATTAGGGTGAAGCCTGTCTAACATGCACCGAAGCTTCCTGCCCATGAGGAGCTCGGCTGGGCTTCTCCCTGTGGCCGTGCATGGTGTGGCATGCTGGACAGCTAAGAATTGGTCTATTCTGGCCTGCCAGTCCCCATTATCTAGCCTGGACAATGCTTCTTTGGCCGTTCTTACAAAACGTTCGGCCAATCCGTTAGAAGCCGGATGGAAAGGGGCTGATAGGGCATGGCGGATGCCCAGTCCGGCCAAGTAGCCTTCAAACAGGGTTGCTGTGAATTGAGGGCCGTTGTCAGATACCAGAGTATCCGGTAGGCCGTGGGTGGCAAATAGCTTCCTCAGGACTTTGATGACTGCTTCGGCTGTGGTTGAAGGCATTAGAATTATTTCGAGCCATTTTGAGTAGGCATCGACTACAATTAAAAATGTTTGCCTGTGAAAGGGGCCAGCAAAATCAATGTGGATCCTCCCCCATGGCCCTTTTGGTTTCTCCCACTCTCGGATGGGCGCTACCGGGGGATCGGGGCGAGACTCCTGGCAGGGTCTGCACTTCCCCACCCACTCGGAGATAACTTGGTCCATGTTGGGCCACCAAACATAACTGCGGGCTAAGCTCTTCATTCTGACAATGCCTGGGTGCCCTTCGTGCAGTAATTCTAAGACCCTCGTTCTCAATTTCGTAGGTACTACCACCCTGTCACCCCACAACAAGCAACCCCCTTGCATAAACAATTCGTTACGTTTGTTAACATAACCTTGGTACTCCCAACCGTCCACTTTGACCGGCCACCCCTTGAGGACACAACCCATTACAGTACGAATAACAGGGTCTCTAGCAGAGGCTTTTGCCACCTCGCAAGAGGAGATAGGTCCCAAGGTCATAGCGTCCAGCAGAAGGACGGGGGCTTCCGGCGTGGGGTTGGCAAGTAGGTCAGGTAGGGGGCAGCGGCTGAGGGCGTCCGCGTGGCCCAAAGTCCGTCCGGGTCGATGGACAAGTTGGTACGAGTAGGCCGACAGGAAAATGGCCCACCTGGTCAAACATGGGGACAGAGCAGCGGGGGTGGGCTTATCGCCGGCCAAAAGTCCCAGCAAGGGCTGGTGGTCAGTCACAAGTTCGAATTGACGGCTATAGAGGTATTCGTGGAACTTTTTAACCCCCGCAATTGCAGCCAGAGCCTCTCTGTCCAACTGACTATAGTTCCGCTCTGCGCTTGACAGGGTGCGAGAGTAAAACGCAATGGGTGCCTCTAGGCCGTTCGGCAGTCTATGGCCTAGGACGGCACCAAGTCCTACGGGGGAGGCGTCACAAACCAATACCAGCGGTAGCGCTGAGTTGTATTGGATTAGGAAACTGTCCTCAGATAGAAATCTCTTTACCGCCTCAAAAGCGGCTGCTTGTGGCTTCCCCCAAACCCATGGTACATTTTTCCCCAATAGTTTGTGTAGGGGATCTGCGACGGTAGCTTTGTCCTTTAAGAACATCGAATAAAAATTGAGCAGTCCAAGGAAGGCTTGGAGCTCCGCTTTGGTTTTGGGGGCTGGTGCATTCCCAATAGCTCTCACCTTGCTTTCAGTAGGGTGGAAGCCTGTGCCATCCACCCTGTATCCCAGAAATTCCACAGAGGGGACAGCGATCATGCACTTATTTCTCTTCAATTTAAGTCCCGCTTCTCTAAATCGGGAAAGGACGTTCCTCACTCAGTCCCCTAGCTGACGTTCGTCCTGAGCGCTGACTAGAATGTCGTCAAAATAAGGCACCACCCCCGGGAGCCCTTGCAAGAGGCGCTCCATGGTGCTTTGAAATAGGCCGGGTGCGACGCTCATCCCAAACTGGAGCCTGGTGCATTTGAATGCACCCCTATGAGTTACGATTGTCTGTGCCTCTGCTGTGGCGTCGTCGACTGGTAATTGTTGATAGGCCTGAGCTAGGTCTAATTTGGCGAAAATTTTTCCGGGCCCCAGGGAGTGTAGTAGATGATGCACGATCGGCACCGGATAGGCGCTCGGCTGCAAAGCCTTGTTGATCGTGCACTTGTAGTCGGCACAAATCCTGATTGAGCCATCAGACTTTACTGGGGTCACTATGGGGGTCTCCCATTTCGCATGGTCGACAGGGACCAATACCCCTTGTTTAATCAATTTGTCCAGTTCCGCATCGATCTTTGGTTTCAATGCGAAAGGCACCCATCTAGCTTTAAGTCTTATTTGGGCTACGTTGAGGTCTAAATTTAGGGAGATAGGGGTCCCCACATACTTGCCCAACGTGTCCCCGAAGACGTCCTGGAACTCGTTCAGGAGGCTGTCCTTCAGTGACGGCTCGGACATTCGGTGGACGCCGGTGAAACCCATGCCGAGGGCTCAGAACCATCCCATGCCTAGAAGGCTAGGCAGCTGCTTCGTGATGATGGTCAGCAGCAGGTCTTTTTCGTAGTCTCCGTAGGTGACTCGGAACGTGCCCACGCCTTCGAGGGGGACCCGGTTCCCCTGGTAGTCTAGGATGCGCAGTCTTTGCTTGGATAGCTGGTCCTTCTGGAACGACGGCAGGATAGTCTTTAGGGTTGCCCACGACATTATGGAGAGAGCTGATCCGGTGTCGATCTCCATCGAGCATGGCTTGCCGTTGATTTCGACCACTGTGCTGACTTTGTCCTCAATCGCCGTGCTGGCCTGGTCTATGTGTATGCTGCGGCCATCTCACGGTTCAAATTTGCGCCGTTTCTTCGCGCCACCTTCTCTCATTGATTCTTCTGGCGGGTTGATTCTGGTTGGCTGCGGCGTTCACGTGGTTGGTGTTTTCTGGGCAAAATGGCTCTACAGACTCGCGCCAAGTGCCCTTTTTTCTCGCAACGCCTGCAAATAGCCTCTCTGTATTTGCAGGACAGTCTATCATGGTGCCCGCCACAGCTGGGGCAGTTTCGCCGGGGGCTGCCTGCGTCTTTTCTCTGGTGCTCTGTTCGGAAGACGTCCTCATCTGACCCGGACTCCGAGCTGGATCTAGCGTCTTCCCTGTGCACTGGTGCAGACTTGGGACTGTCTTTGCTGGTCAGCAGACGCTGCAGTGTTTCTGCGGCTTTTGTGGAGGCTTCATGAGCCCTGGCCTCGTCTAGGGCTCCAGCAAGCGTTAAGTCAGGCTTGGCGAGCAGACACCGTTGTAGCCTTATGTCACGAACACCACAGATTAGTTGCTCAAGCAACGCATCGTCCAAGTCCCTATAGTCGCAATGAGTTGCGGCTTTACGCAGGCTTGCCATGTACGCGCTGACCGGTTCTCCCTCTCGTTGAACGCGCTGTCTGAGTTGGTATCGTTGCACGAACGTGGAGGGCATGGGAGCGTAGTGAGCCCGGAGAGTTGCCATCAGGGTGTCCCAGGAAACGGTCTGGATCGGCGTTGGCTGACACAGTGACTCCGCCATCTCAAACACATCTGGTCCACAGTGGCTTAGGAAGAGGGCTCTCTTCCGATTAGCAGAGAGTCCCTGCATGTCGCTGGCTTCAAGCGAGCACTCAAACCTCGTTAGGTACGAGACCCATTTTTCGCGGGTCGGATCAAAAGGCTTGGGCGGAATGTAGGCAGACATGTTCGGTATGCCTCTTGTAGTTCACCTCGTCGCCTAGCTGAAGCTCGTGGTCTCACTGGTTCGCTTCTTGTGGCCTCAATCCCACCTTCGTCGCCAATGAAGTGGTTCGGGAATAACGAGAGGCACAAGCAAGCAAGTGACAACAGCTCTTTAATATACAGTGAGACTTCAGCAAAAACTCAGAGGCTGCAGCCCTCCTTATATACGATCCTGGAGGGACTGTCAGCCAATCAGAAACTTAGGCAGGTTTGAAACTCCCGCTGAAAAGTATCAATACATAACAATAGCAGTATTCGGTATTTGAGAGGCTGCCACAAAGAAGAGGGGGTCAATTTATTTTCCAAAGCACCAGAGGGCAGGACAAGAAACAATGGATGGAAACTAATCAAGGAGAGATGCAACCTGGAATTAAGGAGAAACTTCCTAACACTGAGGACAATTAACCAGTGGAACAGCTTGCCTCCAGAAGATGTGGGTGCTTCATCACTGGAGTTTTTTAAGAAGAGACTGAAATGGTATAGGGTCTCCTGCTGAGCAGGGTGTTGGACTAGAAGACCTCCAAGGTCCCTTCCAGCTGTATTCTGATTGATTGATTGATTGATTGATTGATTGATTTTTATTTATTTATTGTTTTTTTGCTTTAATTTATATGCCGTCCTTCTCCAGAGACTCAGGGTGGCTTACAATGTGTTAAGCAATAGCCTTCATACTTTTGTATATTTATACAAAGTCAGGTTATTGCCCCCACAATCTGGGTCCTCATTTCACCTACCTTTGAAAGGATGGAAGGCTGAGTCAACCTTGAGCCTGGTGAGATTTGAACTTGCAGTAATTGCAAATAGCAGATGTTAATCTGTTAATAACAGTGCTTTAGTTCACTACAGGCTCTTCCTGTAGATTGATGTTCCTTCTGGCTGACAAAGGCTTTCCAGGAGGTGATATGTTGTTCTGTTTTAGTGATGGTAAATTCTTTGAGAGAGCTATTGTATTCTATTGTTTTTGTGTTTTTAACTTTGTATGCTGCTCAGAGTTGAGTATGTGAGGTGAGCGGCTATATAAATTTTCCTGATAGTTCAAAGGAATAATTATTCCATCAAAAGCAATTACATCCTCCTCCTACAGTGACTCCAAACTGAACTTCACTTCCTGGGAAGCCTTTGCCAGCCAGGTGGGGTCTGGGTTTCATAAGCAGGTAGACATGCTCTTACTCATGAGGACTCTGTCCACTTTCTCAGGTCCAACAGATTCAAGCTCCTCCCAAATAACATAGCTGGACTGCATTTGACACACCTTCACAGAACTTGTATCAAGGCTGGTATCTAACTGGGAACAAATCCAAGCAACTTTATCCAACAGATGCTCTGCAAAATCTTCCACATGGCCCTGTAGGAGCACCCCCATATAAGCCATGCAAACTTAATCTCAGCTCTGAGATTGCCATTTATGATTGGAGAATAGGGCTTGGGGCACCCATAATCAGAGATGTAAATAGCAGAAAGTCTAGCTGTAGACTTTCCCTTACTGATGAACAATGGCCTGTCCTCCATATCCTTATCTGACACTTATACAGGGGTGCGTTCTAAATTTTTTTACTACCGGTTCTGTGGGCGTGGCTTATATTGTGGGCGTGGTTTGTTGGTCATATGACAATTATTTAGAATTTAGCAGAGGTACTGGTTTAACTGCTTGTAGAGCTGTACTAGTCTACCCATTTGTTCTTGGAGCATCCTGGTCTACCCATTTGTTTTTAAAGTGTCCCGGTCTACCCATTTGTTTTTCGAGCATCCTGGTCTACAAATTTGTTTTTCGAGCGCACTGGTCTACCACCACACTGCTTTTTAACACTGATCAGCTGTAGGGTGGCCCTTTGAAGCCCCGTGGCAAGAGTTTAAACAGTTTTTTTCCTTCCAGCTGATCAGTTGGGACTCGGGAGGCAGCGAAAAATTGGGGGCGGGGCCAAATAAAAGGTAAGAATAATGTGGGAGGGTGGGAGGGCCCAGCTCCCGAACAAAGAGAACTGGTTCGGTGATGTCATATCGTCACCGCTACCGGCTCGGCCGAACCGGGCCGAACCGGGAGGAACCCACCACTGCACTTATACCATCTAATATGTGCTTTTTCACCAAAAAAAATCCTGCTCAAGATTAGATTCAAGAGTTTTTGCAAATATTTGCTTGTCATCACACTACAGGACACAAAAATTGACATTGCAGTGTAGGAAAGTGAGAGGTCTTGTCCCATAATCACTGCTGAAGGCTGCATCATCCACAAAGTAATCATTAATTGTTTAGGCAGAAATAGGTTTTCATGACTAACAAGTAAAGCTGCTTGTTAGACTGCTATAGACCTTCAGTTCTACATGATCAATAAGATATCTGGCATATAGTTTATAAAGAAAGAGGCCAAAGTAAGATGTATTTCATAATTCTCATGGCTGCTTTTTATCCAATCAATTTAATTTTTACTCCATATGAATTTAATTTTCACATAAACCCTTTTAATCAGCAGCTTGTTTTGAAAAACAGATGCAAAGGCCCCCTGCAGATCCTATTTACAACTATTAGCCATGTGTCTCACTAGAGCCCTGAAGATGAGATTGGCTACTGGCATCAGCCAGGTAAAGTTAATCTTTATACAATCCCTTCCCTCTAAACTTCCCCAGAGCATTACTACCAGAGTTGAGAATCAGTTCAGTTAGTGGGGTCTTTTTGTTCTTTGAATGAAAAGAATCTTCTAGAGGCTTTTAGATGCTCATACATTAAGTCCATATACAATTCTTTTGCCCCGTACCCCCAAGAATTTGATGGTGAATCTTCCATTTCAAATTTCCTTCTCAGTCTGGATTTATTATTGTGATTAAAACAAAAAAAGTCATTTACAGGTAAAGTGTTACTACGTGTAATTTTGTAAGCATTACCTAGGTCTGACCACCAGCGATGCAGTTCTAAGTTATCCAAATCGAGAATTTTGAGCCTAGTAGCATAAGGAATTATATTGTGTACAGAAGAGTGCAAGACTTTTCTCGTGAAGTACTTCTGAACCCGTTTGATTGTAGTGATGTCAGATATATGGTCGGGATTCCAAACAATTGAACAATACTCTAAGATTGGTCTAGCATACGTTGTATAAACTCTAATTAGCAATACAATGTTTCCAGAAAAAAAAAGCTTCACAAAATTAAATTTACAACTCTTAATGCTTTTTTAGCAACCCTGTTACAGTGAACTTTGGAGCATAGATCTAGGTCCTTGAAAAGTGAGGGTCATCTGCTAGATCAATGCCACCCAGCTTATATTTGACATTCTGATTATGTTTACCAATATGTAAGACAGAGCATTTATTGATCAAAATTTGAAGTTGCCAAATAGATAACACATAAATTCAGACACATAGTCGAGATCACTTTGCAAAACAACAAAATTATCTGTAGTATTGAATAATTTTATGTCATCGGCAAAAAGGACACAATTGCTTTTAAATTGATCACACAAATCATTGATATAGAGCAAGAAAAGCGTGGGACCTAAAACGCTGCCTTGTGGAACACCACTGTTAACTGATTTAAGGGCTTTCTCATTCATTCTACTATTAAATATTTTCCCATACAGTCTTATCTACATATCAGCTTCATTAGATTGGGAGTTTGGTGTCAGAAGCAATCCGGATGCACGATGGTAAGTATAAGGGTAGTTCTGAAGAATATTTGCTAAAATGTGTATGTAGCAGTAGGTAATTTTAGCAAAATATCTCTGAAGTTTACTTTTCAGCATCCATTTTAGTTTCTCTATGAGTAATACAATGCAAACACAATAAAACTGAATTTTTAAAGACCTATTTAAGAATTCTTGTCTTACATCTTTACTTATATTACTTTGTAGTTTATGCTTATTTTAAAGTTATTCTGAAAAGTGGTAGCTGCCTCTCTGCTTTACTTAAGGTGATCCAGGGATATTTAGATAGTACCTTCTATTTCTGATAAAAAGCATTTTTCTACGGTAGTCTTTGGGAAATTTCAAAACATCTATATGATTGGCTTATCACTGTTGACTCATCCCAGAGACTGTCATTTGATTTCTAGGGAGCCTGATTCTTGCTTGTTTAGGAAGTGTGTAAGTCTCACCATGGAAGTGAGGAGTTGGCCTTTTCCTCAACAGATTTTTATCTTGTTTTCTGCTCTCTTGAAACAGAGAATGTTCATTCAATGTCCATTTTCCCTTATATTACCAGGTTATATAATAAATTTTTCTTTGTCATTTTTATGCCTCATTATTTCAGAGGACTGTAGAAAATCACAATGCATTGGCTTAAAACATAATTTTATTAATTAACATGCAGGTCCTTCCAAAATGACACCCTGAGCAGCTGGAGGTTATTTTCCCTGCTGATGAATAGCTGATTTTGCTGCCAAAGCAGTTCTTTGGTGGCACACTTCTCAAATTTGAACAGGAGCAACTAGCAACAACTCCAGATGACTCTAAGACAACTACAATTTACTTATCTGTGAAGAGGAATCCTGATGGCTGCAATTCACTGTAAGAATGGCCAGAGAGTCAGGTCTCCATCTTTTCCTATCTGCTGTTTGGATTTTCAAGTGTACCTTTGTTTTAATATCACTTTTTGAATTGGTTTTCTCTTGCTTCTAATTTACATTTTAAATGTTAAACATCTGTTTGAATGCTGAATTATCCATCTCTCCCTTGCTGATTTATACATGTGCATTTTTACTACTTTTTTTTTTTGAGTAACAACACTTTTTCTTTTGCCGCATGGAAGTTGACAGCATGAAGATTTCATCTTTCGTAGTGAAAGCAATCTGATTCTTATACTGTAGTAAAGAATTCTACCAGTGTTTATAACACATTTGCTGTTTTATTGTACTTTATTTCTGAATATTTCTTTGGTCCTTTTTTTTAAAGAGACAGGAATTTTTCCCTTTGTCTCTTCTATTCATTTTCTATAGTAGGAAACATAATCTCAGTTCCTCCTGTGGTTAGCTGGTTGTAGAACCAACTGTCCTTGAGAGGAATTGCCTATATTTTTGGATTACATTAAAAATGAAAATAACAAAAGCCTTCTTGAAAGCCTTCGAAAGAAGAATGCTTTTTAACTTACAAGCTCTCTTTGAAAATTTAGATAATAGGTTTAATGACGCAACAACAACAATTAACTAAAGAGGATACTCAGATACAGGCAACAGCAGAATCAAATTTGCAATGGGATAGGTTGCTGGCAGAATTGGAGGGCAAGGAATTTTGTTGGAAAATTACAGGTTTGGTGGAGAAGGATGAAAGGATCATGAATCCAAAACATTTAGAGATGACAGAATGGAACAGTGATAAATTGAACTTTTTTTAAAAAAAAAAATAGACTTTTTGAAAAACAAAATGTCAGTCATCCCAAGTTGGTCAATAGGAAAGAAGACTCTTACAGCCATAGCAGTAAAAGTATACTTTATTAAGGCCAAGAGGTTACAGAGTAGCAAAGCAAATCTAGTTTTTCACACCCAAACCAAGCAGTTAACTTTTTCCTTGGGATTCATCACCTTCCTCCATTATCCCTGAATGAGCAATCACTTTCAAATAAATTGTTTTTGTAACAGTCCCCAGATGTATGGGCTTCAAGGTGTTGCATTCCCTTGGGTGACCTTGGAACAGGCTTCAGCTTCCAAGGCACAGTAGGAAGATTTTCTCTTTCCTTTATTTTTTTCTCCCTTTACACATTTGCCCACTCTGCTGCTCCCCCTCCTCCCCCCAGTTACTTATGACAGCCCGACATCTAGCTAAGCAAGGCCTGCACTGCAGGATGGCAGGTCTGACACAAATGCTGTGGAGATACTTACAACAGAGATCATGACTTTGCGGAATGAAATGCAATTATATGGAAATACACTAGTTATAATTTTAAGAAAAAGTTTTATTATCAAGACTGAATCCTGGACTGACCAGAGACAATGACTGTAATGGATAAGGCTGAAAAGTTTGAAGTCATTGCAAACTTTCTGCAGGTTAAATATAATAACAGATTGTTAACATAAGGTTTTGAGGTTAGTTTTTGTTGTTGAGCTTACTTGTTATCGCCTTTTTTAAAAACTGTAGTTAGATGGTAGGTCAAATTGCTTGAATAAATAGAGTTGTAGAAGCTTATATGCATCTATTTCACAAGAGAGGAAAACTACTAATGTTGAAATATATTTATCAGTATTCAACTAGGAGGGACAATACATGTGTATTTTTTCTTTTTTTCTTCTTTGTTTAATGAACTTTGTTTTTTGTCCCATTTAGTTTTGTTCTGTTCTTGGGGGGTTGAGTTGTATTTTAATTTTTGAATTAATACATACATACATACATACATACATACATATATATATATATATATATATATATATATATATATATATATATATATATATATATATATATAGGCTCCACTGATTCCATTTAATGAAAATTCATCATCCTCAGATTTCTTTATCCCTAGTTATGCCCCATTTTGCAATATGTGTTCCTTTTTGGCTGGTCTATTCTCGGGAACCAGAGCCATAGTCATCAGACCAAATTTTTGAGTTACAGCTCTTTCAATCAGTGTTTCTCAACCTCAAGAACTTTAAGATGTGTAGCCTTCAACACCCAAAATTCTTCAGCCAACATATATGTTCTGTAACACAAAAGATGCTTTGTAACACATTAGAGTAAATGAAGCATTTCTCTTAAAATTGCACTTTATTAGAATAAATCCATTTATAGAAATATAAAAGTGATGCTTGATGGCAGCTGAAATCTAGATGCAAGTTTCTGGCTGCTCTTGAAAAATCAATTCCAGAAGGCAATACATTTCTCTTGAATCAGCCTTCAGTTCCCAATGTACCATGTTTGCTTTCTGCTTGTAGCCTGGCCTAATGTTCTCACAAAGTTCATAATATTTGCCATTTTCAAACTGTAATTTTGGCTGTTATGTGCACATCAGACCTAGCTATTTTGCTTTGCTGGTTATTCAATACATTCAGCCAGAAGCAGCTTTCAAAGCAGCCACTAAAAGTTTGGAAAAGGCATGGCCGCTTTAGCAATGTTAAGAGAAATGCTCATTTACATATGTTACAAAGCACCTTTTCAAATGTTCACAGGCATAGCCTCATTAACTACTATGGAAATACCTTAATTGTGCTATATACCCTAGCCAAGAGTTTATTTAAAAATCACTGATAGATACCCAAGACAAGATGGCAAAGAAACAAACAAATCTCCAGATAAAATGAACTTGGTACACGGCCCGCCTCTAAATGTAACCATTATAGTTTATAGTTTATAGTTTTATTTGATTTGTATACCGCCCTACTCCCGAAGGACTCAGGGCGGTGAACAGCCAACAATAAAAGACAGAGATACACAAAATTTAAAAACCCAATAAAATCAAATTAAATTATTTGGCCCAGACAAATTAAAACACCCCGATAATTTAAAAACAGATTAAAATTTAAATATTTAAAAAGGGAAGAGATTAGGCCAAGCCCGCTTGATGGAATAAAAAGGTCTTCACAGCACGGCGGAAGGAGCGCAGATCCGGGATCCTCTGTATCTCCGGGGGGAGTTCATTCCAGATAGTAGGTGCCCCCACAGAGAAGGCTCTCCCCCTAGGGGCCGCCAGTCGACACTGTTTGGCTGACGGCACCCAGAGGAGTCCCTCTCTATGAGAGCGTACTGGCCAGTGGGAGGCTATTGGTGGTAGTAGGCGGTCCCGTAGATAACCAGGTCCTAAGCCATGGAGCGCTTTAAAGGTGGTAACCAAAACCTTGAAGCGCACCCGGAAGACCACCGGGAGCCAGTGCAGCTCACGCAGGAGAGGTGTTACATGGGAGCACCATGTCGCTCCCATTACCACCCGCGCGGCCGCACTCTGCGCCAGTTGGAGCCTCCGGGTGCTCCTCAAGGGGAGCCCCATGTAGAGAGCATTGCAATAGTCCAGGCGGGAGGTGACGAGGGCATGAGTGACCGTGTGTAACGAGTCCCGATCCAGAAAGGGACACAACTGGCGAATCAGGCGAACCTGATAAAAAATCCTCCCGGTCACGGCCGTCAAATGCTCTTCTAAAGACAGCCGTGAGTCCAGGAGGATGCCCAAGTTGCGAGCCCTCTCCGTGGGGGCCAATGATTCGCCCCCAATAGTCAGTGATGGCGTCACCTGATTATATCGGGATGTCGGAAACCACAGCCACTCGGTCTTGGATGGATTGAGCCTGAGCCTGTTCCTCCCCATCCAGATCCGTACGGCCTCCAGGCACCGGGACATCACTTCAAGGGCATCGTTGGGGTGATCCGGGGTGGAGATGTACAGCTGAGTGTCGTCAGCATACTGATGGTACTCCACCCCGAAACCACGGATGATCTCGCCCAGCGGCTTCACATAAATGTTGAACAGGAGAGGCGAGAGGACCGACCCTTGCGGCACCCCACATATGAGGGGCCTCGGGGTTGACCTTTGATCCCCTGCCAACACAGACTGCAACCGGTCAGAGAGAAAGGAGGAGAACCACCGCAACACAGTGCCTCCCACCCCTAACTCTTCCAACCGGTGCAGCATGATACCATGGTCGATGGTATCAAAAGCCGCTGAGAGATCTAACAGGACCAGGACAGAGGAGCACCCTCTGTCCCGAGCCCTCCAGAGATCATCAACCAACGCGACCAATGCTGTTTCCGTGCTGTACCCAGGCCTGAAGCCCGACTGGAATGGATCTAGATACGTCGTTTCATCCAGGTAATGGGGAAGCTGTCGTGCAACAACACTCTCAACAACCTTCGCCACAAAGCGAAGGTTGGAGACTGGACGATAGTTAGCCAATGTTGCCGGGTCCAGGGAAGGCTTCTTGAGGAGAGGCCTCACCACCGCCTCTTTCAAGGCAGCAGGAAAGACACCCTCACCCAACGAAGCATTTATAATCCCCTGGAACCAGCCTCGTGTCACCTCCCGAGAAGCCAGCACTAACCAGGAGGGACACAACTAGGGGTCCAATAAACAAGTGGTCGCGTTCAGTCTACCCAGAATCCTGTCCATGTCCTCAGGGGTCACAGGATCAAACTCATCCCAGATAACATTCTCAAGACCTGCCCCAGTCCCTCCCCCTGAGACTACCCAGTCGGAGTCCAGATCTTCCCGAATCTGAGCGATTTTGTCATACAGATATTGAACAAAATCCTTGGCTCTACCCTCCAAGGGGTCCTCCCACACTTCCTGGTGGAGCAGGGAGCGGGTCACCCTAAACAGGGTGGCTGGGCGATTATCTGATGACACAATAAGAGCAGCAAAATAGCTACATTTCGCTGCTTTTATCGCCACTGGGTAATTCCTAATATGAGATCTTACCAGTGTCCGGTCAGATTCAGAAAGACTGGCCCTCCAACTACTCTCTAGGCGTCTTTTCCGGCGCTTCAACTCCCTCAGCTCCTCAGTGAACCAAGGAGCTAAATGAGATCAGCGCCGGGTCAGAGGCCGCAAAGGCATGACCCGATCCAGAGCTCCAGCGGCCGCCCTATCCCAGGCGGCCACTAGGTCTCCAGTCGAGGAGTGTGCCAGACCCTCAGGGAATGGCCCAAGCTCCATCTGGAACCTATCAGGTTCCATCAGGCGCCTGGGGCGGAACCATCTTACCGGCTCTGCCTCCCTGCGGCGGGGTGTAGCGGTTCGAAGGTCGAGACGAAGGAGAGAGTGATCAGACCATGACAAGGGCTCGGTGACTATATCCCCTATCTCGAGATCACTCAACCACTGTCCAGAGACAAAAACCAGATCCAGCGTGTCCCCCCCCCCCCGTGTGGGTAGGGCCATGAATTAACTGGGTCAGGTCCATGGCTGTCATGGAAGCCATGAACTCCCGAGCCACCTCAGATGCCTCACCAACGGACGGCAAGTTGAAATCCCCCATGACCATAAGCCTAGGGGTCTCAACCGCCACCGTGGCGGTTAAAGTGCGATACAGAGTTCTCTGGTGCTTTAAAGAGATGAGAATGTAAAATGACTTACCATATTTCTTTAGAATGTTAAAAAAGAGATTTTCAAGATTCAGACCACACTTGGCAAAGCAAAGTCACCCTAAAACTCCCTATGCATTCAAACAAACTTCACTGTACATCATTTATTTATTAAACATATTTCTATGTTGCTGCAATCACAATGACTACTGGCATCTTACATAGAAAAAAAAAGCAGTTGAAAGCAGGCTCTGTATAAATGATAAAATCACACTAGCAAATGAACAATATAGTGGAAAGATGGTCACATCAAATAAGGGAAAGCTTTTCTGAAAGAAACTGAGTCTCCAAGCACTTCCAAAAAAGCAAGCAAAGAGGGAACTAGCCTGATCTCCATACTGAGGCTCTTCCACAATGTTGGCATTAAGACAAAAAGCATAGAAGGCTGTGTACTACTTCAGAGTCAGTTCCAAAAATTGTTTAAAAGATGCTCTTCAGAGCTGCAGGGCCACCATAGTTGCAACCACATGCTCTCCAAAGTACTTGTTACTAACAGAATCTGGAACATTCCACAACCCTAATTGTGCAATGTAGCACAGATGATGAGGTATTGATTTGTTTTGTTGCTGCTGCTGATGGATTGATATCGTACCTTATAGTAAAATGGCAGGATAACTTGCAAATCATAAAGAAACCTGAATATAATGTATATCAGCAGTCCCCAACATTTGTGGCTTGATGGCCCGGTTAGTGGGGAGAGCGGGCCACACAAGCGGCAGGCCAGCATGCTTGCACATGGCGAGCCGGTGCACATGTGCATGCACACATAGCTCAATTGCAAGTTGGGCTGTGTGTGCATGTGCATCAGTAGTGGGTTCTGTTCTGTCCCCGTACCACGCACACACCCAACCAGCCAGCCGAGGGTTAAATAAACTCTTCAAATACTCAATGTCAGTGATAAGGAACTTGGCAGCAACTCCGTGGCTGCCTGCCAAAAACTTTTACTCCGATAACACAGACAAAAATACACACAGTTTGAATAGTCCAGTTTGTAATTAGATCCACAGCAAATAGGTGTTGTGTCCAAAGGTGCAAAGTGCCTCGCCAGAGATTAGCTTTGTCCGTCACAGAGTCCGAATGGCCCCCACACTCCCTTTTATAGCCTGTGGGGCTCTGAGCCTAATGTTTGTCCTTCGGTGTCCTCCGGAGGCATTGCCAGAGAGGAGGGTCCTGGAGAGGGAGGCCTTGCCAACTCCTCCCCCTCACTCTCAGAGTCTGTATCTGTCAATAGCCCAGGCTCAGGCAACGGAGCCACAACAGGTTCCTCCCGGTTCGGCCTGGTTCTTCCGAGCCGGTAGCGGTGACGATATGACATCATCGAACCGGTTCTGTCCCCCCGCACCCCCCGCGCCTAGTAGACCGGTGCCTGCAAAAATAAATGGGTAGACCAGTGCCTGCAAAAAATAAATGGGTAGATCGGTACAGCTCTGTAAGCAGTTAAAAGCCTGGTAGACCAGTACATCTGCTAAATCCTAAATAATTGTCACATGACCATCAAGCCACGCACACAAAATAAGCCATGCCCACAGAACCGGTAATAAAAAAATTTAGAACCCACCCCTGATGTGCATGTGTGCTGGCCTGCCACTCACACGCTTCAAGGTATGTGTATGTGTGTGCCGGCCTGCAGCCCAGTTGCAAATGGACCACGGCCAGGTAGTCGACCATGGCCCAGAGGTTGGAGACCTCTGCTGTATATAAATATGTGAAAATAGTTAGGAACATGGGCTGAAATAACAAACAAACCAAACAAACCATCAGTGAAAATAGTACAAAATTCTAATCCCCATATATTGCTATCCAGATGTAATTTCTGATATAATTAAATGGATAGCAATCATATTGAAACTTGACAGAATGTCTGAGGAAAAAAACATGAAGGATAAACTACAGGTAGTCCTCAATGTTTAGTGACTGTTCAAAGTTAAAATAGTACTGAAAAATGACTTATGACCGTTGTCATAGTTACAACCTTTGCAATATCATGTGCAATTGCAATGATCAAAATTGATCAAAATTCAGTGATCAAAATTCAGATGCTTGGCAACTAGTTCATGATCATTGCTGTGTCCCAAAGTCATGTGATTGCCTTTTCCGACCTTCTGAGGAGCAAAGTCAATAGGGAAGCCAGATTCACTTAACAACCAGGTTACTAGCTTATAAACTACAGTGATTCACTTAACAACTGTGGAAAGAAAAGTCATAAAATGGGGCAAAACTCACTTAACAAAAGTCTCACTTAACAACAGAAATTTTGGGCTCAATTGTGGTTATAAGTCGAGGACTACCTGTATTGTTTTTTTCTGAGTTTTTGAAGCTGCTTTGTAGTTACTTTGCTCTTCTGTTTCAGTAAGTGCTATTGTCCCTCCCTTAGATTGAACATCTTCATGGTGTTCACCTCCCCAGCACCTCACTGTGGGGAAAATGGCTGCTTGTGTAGTCATGTGCTGGTATGAAGAAGAGATCCTGTATGAGCTGGCCCTCCTCCTTGCTGACAGCTGGGCTGCTCACAGCATGAGTAGAAATTACTATATTGGTTCACTTGCTTCCCACTCCTATCCATCCAATTTTGCATTCAGTTTAGAACTTCAGCACACAGTGCCTTGGCCTTCTATCTCAGCATAACAAGTTGGAGCTTTGATTTTGGTCTTATCCTCAGGCAAAGCCCCAGGAGATGATTATAGCACTGGAGATCTATTAAAATATCTCATTGTTTAATGGAAGCCCATTTTAGTTAAAACTTTTTTTTAATAATATCAATTCTTCAAGTCAATTTTCCAGGGGTTGGGGCACAATATAGTATCTCCAACTTTAGGAGTATCTCCAATTTAAAAGAATTGATATCGGCCAGAAAACTATAGTGCTATAGTTTTGATAGAGTTGGACACTAAGAGTGTTTAATTAAAGAATTGATGCCTTTGAATTGTGGTGCTGGTGTAAATTATTGCATGGACAGCCAGAGAAACTAACAGAGAAGTGTTAAATCGTATAAAACTAGAGACATCACTAGAAGCTAAAATCTGATTTACTTTGGCCATGTCATGTGTTCAAATTCATTGGAGAAGACGATGCTAGGAATGTTTAGTGGAACAAGAAGAAGGAGCAAGAATAACTTAAAATAACAGAGTTGGAAGGTACTTTGTAGGTCATCTAGTCCAACCCCCTGCTCAAGCAGGAGACCCTATACCCCTCATGGCGAACCTATGGCACGCGTGCCACAGGTGGCACGCGGAACCATATCTGTGGGCACGTGAGCGTTGCCCTAGCTCATCATGCGTGCGCTGGCTAGCTGATTTTTGGGCCTTCTGGGCCCATTGGAAGTTAGAAAACGGGCTGTTTCCGACCTCCGGAGGGCCTCTGGGGAGGGCAGAAACTCTCCCCAGAGGCCCTCCGGAGGTTTTTGCCCTCCCCAGGCTCCTAGAAAGCCTCTGGAGCCTGGGGAAGGTGAAAAACAGGCCTACCGTTCTCACCATACCATAAGCAAGGGGAGCACGGGGGAAGGGCTTGTGCACACATGCACGGGGGGCAGGGGGCATTGAATTATGGGTGTGGGCACGCGTGCGAGCGACCCCCCTAACTCCCTCCGCTTTTGGCACGCGACAGCAAAAAGGTTAGCCATCACTGCCCTATACCATTTCTGACAAGTGGCTGTCCAGTCTCTTCTTGAAAGCTTTCAGTGATGAAGCTCCCACAACGTCTGAAGGCAATCAACAATTGGTTGATTGTTCCCACTATGAGAAAATTTATCCTTATTTCTAGGTTAAATCTCTCCTTGATCAGTTTCCAGCCATTGTTCCTTGTCTGGCCTTCAGGTGCTTTGGAAAGTAGGTTGTCCCCTATTTTCCAAAGCACCTGAAGACCAAACTTGATAGCATCAAATCTGATACAAACTTGAACATCCAACAACTGAAAGAAGCTGTGCTTGACAGGATAGCATGGAGAGCACTTGTCTATAAGTCGCCGGTGTCAGACACGACTAAATAGTTAATTAGCAATAACATAGTTTTGATATAATGGCCATTGTTCATGCAAAATATTTAGTCAATAAATTTGAAAATTGGGATGCTTGCAGAGGAAGAGATTGAGTTTAGAGGTGGATATTCCACAATTGGTCATGTTTTGGGATCATTTAATAAGTAACATAATAAAACATGACAAAATGAAATTATTAATTGATTTTGTAGATTTCCATGCTATTGTTGACTTTATTGATAGAGATTTATAGGCCAAATAGGATTGACTAAATTGTAGATGATTATTGGTATTAATTATAGCATTATGCACAAACATTCACATTCATATTAGATTCTCCCAGCAGGTCATATAACAGACAATTCTGATTTTTAAAGGGGTAACACAAGGATGCATGTTGATGCTACTCTTGTTCAACGTATTTATCAATGACATTCTTTTAGCACTGAGTGGAGAAGAGTTCTTTTCAATTAAAGTGAGAGCTAGGAAATTATTATATGTATTGGACAAATAGTGTTCTAAAAATCTTTAAAATAAATGCTGAAAACAGACAGGTGATCATATTCAATAAAAGGAAAAAAGAGGCATAAATGGAGAGGTGGGCAACATATCATAGAGCAAACTTCTATTTACCATTATCATAGCAACTTTATAATATCTCAGGAAGTTGGCATTCTTATCAGTAGACCCTCTAAAATGAGTAGACCCTCTTAACTGAGCCAAGGTGGCACAGTGGTTAGAGTGCTGTACTGCAGCTACTTCAGCTGACAGCTAGTTCAGCAGATCAGCAGGTCAAATCTCACCGGCTCAAGGTTGACTCAGCCTTCCATCCTTCTGAGGTGGGTAAATTGTTGGGGGCAATATGTTATTTAGTATACTGTCTTTGTTGTAAGACACCCAGAGTTCTCGGAGAGTAGGTGGCATAGAAATACGAATAATAAATAAATACATAAAATCAAAAGTGACCTATGTCTAACTGTTGTATGAATTTTTTTGCATATAAATTGAACCATTTAACTCTTCTAGGAAGCAAGTCAGCCCCTTATTTTCTGCATGCAGCAAAGTATTAGAGAGTGAAATCTCCATGATATTGATTTTTTTTCAAACTGCAGGGTAAATTTCTTAAATAGTATACCTATTTTTGTGTGCAGAAATTGGTGTAGACTCAATTAAACCTGAAATAATGGTTAGAACTTTTAATTACTGTGTTAGGCTGGTTTTCACCATCTGAATCCTACCTGGTCAATTGGTACCTTTTGGAGCAAATGAAATTGACTTTGTTGGTCATATTATAGGCATGCCTTTGGCTTTTCACCACAGTACTTTTAAACAAAATGCAACAATTGATAACTCACTTTTTAAGATCAGGGTTTGGTTGTTTTTCCTAAAAAGAGTTTTTCTAAAGTCACACAAACTAACATATCTTGATGTGCACTTAATAAAACCAAAGCTGAATGTGAGATTTAAAATGGATATGAAAGCCATCCCTTATAGAGGCACTCACTAGATTTTGTTTTTTTTTTTTATTGCAAAAGTTTTACAGTTACATTTTCACCCCTTTTTCCCCCCCACAACCCCCCCAATCTTCCCAACCTCCCTAACCCACCCTAACCCTCCCCTCCCCCCAGACTTCCTAGTATACTCATGTCAGATAAAAGGAAAAAACCCTCCTTTGTATATAAAACTTGAACCCTTCCCTCCCCCTTACAAATTTTCATCTTCCTTACATTAACATTAACCTATTTCTATCTTAGTATAACATTTTCAAATAAATTTTCATCCTGATTACCTTAAAGATACTTCTATCTTGATATAACATTTTGTAACAAATTTTCACCCTCAACCTTAAAATATTTCTATCTTAATATAACATTTTCTAACAAATTTTCATCCTCAACCTTAAAATATTTCTATCTTGATATAACATTTTCAAATAAAAGCTATTTGATACTTCCTAGTTTGGTATTTATGCTGAACATAATTTATCCACTTCTTCCATTCCCATTCATAAGTCTCTTGAGAACAATCTTTTAAATATGCTGAAATCTTCGCCATCTCTGCAAAACTGGCCATCTTCAAAGTCCATTCCTCAATCGTAGGCAGCGCTTCATTTTTCCAGTATTTACCTATCAACAATCTTGCTGCAGTTATCATGTACAATATCAATTTTGTTTCACCCAATGTAAAACCCTTAACTATACCCAATAAAAACAGTTGTGGAGAAAATTGAATTTTTTTCTTCAAAACATTCTGCATGACCCACCAAATTTTTATCCAAAAAGCCTTAACTTTCTTACAGGTCCACCATACATGATAATATGTAGCGTCTAGGCAATCACATCTCCAACATTTAGGCTGTACATTAGGGTACATACACGACAATTTTTGGGGGTCTAAATGCCATCTATAAAACATTTTATAGAAATTTTCCCTCAGATTCTGCGACTGTGTAAATTTAACATTCTGAACCCAAATTTTTTCCCATGTTTCCAACATCACTGGTTCCTCAAAATTTTGTGCCCACTTAATCATGCAGTCTTTAACTAATTCAGTTTCTGAATCCCTTTCTAACAAGACATTATAAAGTCTTTTAATATGCATTGGGCCTTTCTCTTTTATATGTCTAACTAATTCTTCCTGATACATCATAATACCAGTTTTTTGGTCCTCTTTCCATCTCAATTGCAATTGATTATATTGTAACCAGGTTAAATTAATCCCTTCAGCCAACAATGTCTGTAATGTCTTCAGCTGCCATCTGCCCGCATCTGTAAAAAGAACCTCTTTATATAAAAACCCCCCGAGTGACATTATATTTGTATTCCACAAGGTATGACCAAGATCCAGCCATAGCGGTATTTTATAATTCCATTTGTTTCGGTGCTTCTTCCAAACTCTCAACAAAGAATCTCTAAGTATATGGCTTTTAAATACTTTATCCACTTTACTGTCATAAAATAAGTAAGCGTGCCATCCAAATTCCAAATCAAAACTTTCTGCATTTAATATTCCAGTCTTTTTTCCTCCAAACCAATCACTTGCTAAAGTCAAAGCTGTTGCATCATAATATAATTGTAGGTTTGGAAGTTTGAGACCTCCCCTTTCTGGAACGTCTTGCATAATTTTCATTTTTACTCTTGGCTTTTTCTCGTTCCAGACAAACTTGTTCACACCAATTTGCCATACTTTTAATTGTTTATCATTTCTGAGCACCGGAATCATTTGAAACAAAAAAAGAAATCTTGGCAAAATGTTCATCTTAACTGCTGCTATTCTTCCAAGTAAAGACAGCTGCAGTTTTTTCCAAGTCTCCATATCTTTTTGCACCTCTCGCCACAACACCTCATAGTTATTTTGAAACAATTTCATATTTGATTCTGCAACCTGAACTCCTAGATATTTTACCTTTGGTACAATCTCAAAACCTGCCCTCCTTTCTAACTCCAGTTTACGATCTTGTGTCATATTTTTAACTACCATCTTAGTTTTTTTCTGATTCAATCTGAAACCTGAAACTTTACCATAGTCTTGTATAATGTCCTTCATCTGGATTATCGATTCCATTGGCTGTGCTAGGGTAACAACCAGATCGTCTGCAAATGCCTTTATTCTGTAATCCTCTTGCCTTATCATTATACCTTTCAAAGTGTTAGAGTCCCTTATTGTATTTAACAAGACTTCTAGTGTTAAAATAAACAACAATGGGGACAGTGGACATCCCTGTCTTGTTCCTTTTTCGATTTTAAACTCTGTTGTCAAGCTTCCATTGATAATGATCTGTGCCTTTTGCTCTTGGTAAATTGCTGAAACCGCCTGTATAAATTGGTCCCCAAAGTCCATCTTTTTTAAAGTCTTTAATAGAAAATTCCAATCCACTCTATCAAAGGCCTTCTCCGCATCCAAAAAAACCAGCACTGCAGGGATCTGTTTATTCTTCTCAAGATATTCCAATAAGTCTATTACTTGCCTTACATTATCCTTCATGTGCCTACCCTCAATAAATCCCGCTTGGTCATCATGAATCACCTTTTGAATTACTGGCATCAGTCTGTTGGCTAATACTTTTGCATAAATTTTATAATCCGTATTCAAAAGAGATATTGGTCTGTAATTCTCCGGTTTTTTGGGACCTGCTTGCTCTTTTGGTATCAAAGAGATATAAGCTGTAGTCCATGATGGGGGTACTTTTCCCCCTTGTTGTATATTACAAAATAAGTCTCTGAGTTGTTCCACCATTTCTGCCTGCAAAGTTTTATAGTACACTGCTGTCAGACCATCCGTTCCAGGAGCTTTGGCTGTTTTTAATTGTTTTATTGCTGCTATTATCTCCTCCTCTGTTATAGGATAATCCATTCTTTCCTTTTGTTGCTCAGTAATTTTTGTAACTCTTTTGTTGTCTAAGTATTTTTCTATAAGTCCATTCTGCACCTCCTCTCTGGCATATAGTTTAGTGTAATATTGAAGAAAAGCTTCTTTTATTAAATTCTGTTGAAAAACTTCTTTCCCCCCAATATCAACACTATCAATAGTCCATGTGCTCTGTTTCTTCCTTAATGTGTAAGCCAACCACCTGCCTGGTTTATTAGCGTTGCAGAATGTATTATGCTTCGCATATTGTAAATTTGTTGCAACTTGTTCCGCTATAAGCATTTGGAATTGGTCTTTCAGAAATTTTATAACACTAAGTATTCTTTCATCTGTTGGATTTTTAATAAGTAACTGTTCTTTGTTCTTTATTTCTGCTTCCAATTCAAGTCTTTTCTTTTGACGAATCAACCTATGTTTAGAGTTCATATATATAAGCACCCCTCTCATATAAGCTTTGCTTGCGTCCCACACAATTTCCATTGGGGTGCCTTTATTCAAATTCATTTCAAAAAACTCTTTCAAATACTTTTTAAGTTCTATTATATTTTTCTCATATCTGAACAAGTTTTCGTTTAATCTCCAAGAGCGTCTCTCATTCTTGCATGTCTCAATTTCTATCCACACTGGGCTATGATCAGTCAAAGTTCTTGGCAGAATCTTTGTTCTTTTTGTCCTAACAAGTAGATCATCAGACAACAAGATAAAATCAATCCTGGAAAAGGATCTATGTCTGTCAGAGAAGAAAGTATAGTCCAGTTCTTTTGGATTATGTATTCTCCAAATATCTTTTAATTCCAGGTCTTCTTTCATATCAAAAAAAGTCTGTGGTAATCTAATTCTTGACTTTGCCAAAGTCTTTTTGTCTAATTTAGAGTCAATTACTCCATTCCAATCTCCCATAATTAAAATAGATCTGTAATCCCATTGAAGTATTTTAGTATGCAGCATTTTGTAAAAATAGTCCTGTTGTTGGTTAGGAGCATAAATTCCTATCAAAAGAATTTGATTATTAGCAAAAAGTAATTCAATTGCTACAAACCTACCATCTTGATCAGCTTCTATAAGTTTGGCTGTTAGTTTTTTATTTACATAAATAACCACACCATTCTTTTTTTGGTTGGTTGAAGATATAAAATGTGTTCCTAATTTGGAATTTTTCAAATAGTTTTGGTCTTGAGCTGTAATATGCGTTTCTTGTAAGCAAATTATATTATTATTATGTTGTTTTAAATATGTAAATACTTTCTTCCTTTTTTGTGTTACATTCAACCCATTCACATTCCAAGATAAACATTTAATCATCATCATTCTCTTTCTGGAGCGAAGCGCAGAACCTTAGGATTTCATCCGAAATCTTCTGTCCTGCATTCCCCACAGCCCCAGCCTTTTCATCTTGTCTTTCCTGCTGTAACTTTTGTTTAAGTTCCTTGGCTTTTGCTCGGGTTATACGCTGGTCCTTAACTTCAGCCGCCCAAGCCAGCTCCAAGATTGGAGAAGGTTCCAGCAAGGGCTCATCCAGAAAACCTCCTTCAGCGCCCTTCAACTCCTCTGATTCCTGCTTAGATTGTTGTTGCAATTCTTGAGGTTGCTTCTTATCACTCTCTTTAATCTCCAAAACTGTAGATGTGCATGGGGATGGTGTTCTTTCTTTAAAGATGTCAGTATAAAATTGCTCCGCCTTCTCCACAGTATTCAAACGGTGTTTCTCTCCCTTATATCTCAAAATTATGCCAGTTGGAGCGTCCCAACGAAATGGGATTTGATTATTCTGCAGTTCTTTAACAAGAAAACCATAATCTTTTCTGGATTTCAACATCTTAGGTGGGAGCTCCTTGTAGACTGTAACCTTGGATCCGCTCACTTGCACAGAAGTGAGAAAAGATTTTTGCAGGATATCATTTCTTATTGCTCTGTCTGTAAAATATATGACCACATCTCTGGGCAATTGTCTTTGTCTGGCCACCCACGAGTTAACTCTGTAGATTTTATCTATTTTGCAAAAGACCATCTCAGGATCAGTTTTTAAAATCACAGCTAGGGCTTCAGCACAAATCTGTCTCAAATCTTGTCTCTCCTCTTCTCTAATTCCTCGAAGCCATATAGCAAATTCCATTGCCCGGAATTGCATCATAACAATGTCATTCTCAACTCTCTGCATCTTGTCATCAACATCAAAAAATTTATGATCATTATTTTTCATCTTAGCATTAACTTCTAATTTAAATTCATCCACTTTTGACTCAACTTTCATAATAAATCCTGCCAGGCCAGACGCCACATCCGTTATTTTTTTGGTCACCATCTTTTGGTTCTGCTGCATTTCCTGCATAATTTCCTGTTGTGACTTTTGGATTTTTTCATCTATTTTATTTATTTTGTCATCCATATCTTGAAATTTCTCATCCAAAATATTTGAAATGAATTCTTTTAAATCTCCCATGTCCAGATCTTTTTTTTGAGCTTGTGACTGCGTGTCCTGTTTACGTGGGGGGGATCCCCCCCCCTGTTTTGCCTTCCTGCTTCTTTGAAGCCATCCTGCCACGTAAGCTGGCTTTTCTAAAAAGGGAGGTTCCGCCTCTTCTGCCACCTCCACAATACCTTCTAAGAAAGTCCCCCAGATTTACTCAGGGCAAAACTATAATGCAGCAAAAACAAGTAAAAGGGAGAGATTTTCCTCTTATTTCTGTTATAGCCGGAGCAACTTTGTAGCAACTTTTTAACTTTGTAGCAAGACAAGATAACTTCACCAATCCACACCCACTGATTCATTTGCTGAGCGCCATATTTTTTCAGTCACTTTCACTCATTCCGAAACTTTCACTTCAGCATAAAAAATCAACAAAGGGCTAATACTTGCAGTTCAGAGTTTCAGGGTTCAGGTGGATTTCAAGTATTTATTTGGCTTATTTCCACGCTCTTTAAAGGTTTCCTGAAGTCGGCTTGTTCTGCGAAAGCAGAAGACGTCCCACGCCACCCAGAGTCTCAGCAGGTTGTAAGGGAGCCGCGCCTGTTTCCTCCCCAGAAACAATTCCCTGGGGGGGTTGCAGGGGCTCTACCTGTACCCTGCTGCCTCTTCTTCATAAATCCTAGGGATTTTGAAGATTCCAAGCCGCTTCGCGATCGGGAAGCGGCTCTACAAGCGGCGGGGGTGGCGGTGCTAAAAGAAGGCACCGTCGTCGCCGAAGACGAGGAAACCGGAAGCCGCACTCACTAGATTTTGGTTTCAACAAACACCATTGACTATTCAGGACGGCTAAATACCATATAATATGTGCTTTTGTTTGTATTCAAATAATATTTTAGAAGGTACCCCAATTATTTACTTTACTACCCTATTATTGCATAGATATTTCTGTTGCTTTTTTGAAGCGGAAGTTCTAACCCAATTATAACATTGAATATTTACAGGTAGTTCTTGCTTAACAATCAGTCATTTTACAACCATTTGAAGTTAACGATAGCCATGTCTGTCAGTAAAGGATATTTCCCCCCCTCCCCCCTTTCTCTCTCTCACACACAAATGGCCACACGTTGGGCAGATCAACTTAGTGACAAGCTGCATGGTTCACACGACTATGCTTCATGATGGCTTTTACTGGGTTCCAGCAAAAAAATTCCAATTCAGATGAATGGGTTCACTTAATGACTGTAATAGCCACCATAAAAAGGGGCCATACATTACTTCCAGTCACATGTGTGCCTCAACGTATGACTGCAACAACTTATCATAACCCCAGGCTCAATTACAGCTGTAAGTCAAGGACTAATCTAGTTAAGGAGACACCATTGTGGAGGAGTTGAACAGAAAATAGGGTATCAAAAGTTTCACACCTATTCATTTACATAATTGCTGTTTTTTATTTATATTTTAATAGATTTATATCTATTTTACTTTTGGTGGCTACTTCCCTACCTAGAACCCTCTCCTTTCCATTAGTTCTACAATTTCTTCTGTTTTATTTCCCAAGTGTTCAAAGTTCTTATTTCGTATTTTATTGTTCTGTCTCTTAGTCCTTTAACATTGCTATAGTCATTTTTTGTTCGATCAGTCTATTTGCATCTCATTATAATTTCTTTAGCAATATATTATCCATTGCCAGCTTGTTGGGCCTGTCACAACTTCATCAGAGCCCCTTTAGCTAGGCCGTTTCAGGGTGACTCAGAGTCACTTTCATGGCTGCCATAATGGTCCTGTGGCAAAAGACCATGTCATACTTTGCCCACTCCAGGAATCCCTTCTTTTGTCCTGTTACCACCTCTCATGATGTGGACACATGGGGTTTGACTTTGTCGCATTAATAGACCAAAAGAAAGCATTTGATAGAGTTGATAGGAAATTGCTATGGCAAACATTGAACCAATATGGAATAAGTGAACATCTTATTAGAGTATGCAGAAATTTATCTAGTGATTGCAGAAGTGTAGACAGAACAAACCAAAGAATATCAAAACTCTTCACAGTAACATCCAGAGTAAAACAGAGTTGTGTACTATCATCATTCTTGCTTATCATCTACATTGATAGCAAAGTAAAGAAGCCTGAGAATGAAAATAATACGAACAAACAACTCTTTGTAGACGATCAGGAATTGTTAACAAAGTACATCTCTCACAGGTGGCTGGCTATCTTTCCTCCATGGTACTTTAGATGCTGGGGTGCTGATGTCCAGCCAAGGTGGCTGGATAGACACCTCAAGATAAGCTGTTCTATTCTATGTTCTCTGCTTCGGAAAAGCTGGTTTGCCACTCTGTCCCTCAAAGAGTTGCCCCACAAATGATACACAGTCATCCCTTTTCATAACTCCCTGCATGCCAACACTCATGCTTTTCCTGATAATCCCCACGACATTGTCTCTCAGCCTGCTACCATTCCTTCCCTAAAACCAACAAATCTGAAGGATAGTTTTGACTGTTAAAGCCTACTTACACAAATAGATCATGACGCTCTCCATGGTACTGCTCTCTTCTTGTTCATTGTCCTCATCATCCTGTTAGGCTCTGCTGCATCTTTCATAAGGTAGCCTTTGAGGATGGGCTCTGAAGCTTCCTGACATCCCTTGATTGCACATACCTCAGGACATCAGTAGCATAGGGATTCCTCTCTCCTTTTGCTTCTGCCTTCTGATTCTCCCTTCTGTGTTATTACACAGCTTCCTGCTTGTCAAGCTGCAACTCCTGCTAATCTATTTGACACTCTGCCCAGGGGTGCATTAATACCTTCCTACTAATCTGCATGGATACTTGTTTTAGGGATGTCTCCTTTGGATTTGCCCACCTCTGGATCTTGGGGAAGGAGTGGGGTATGGACTTGAGCTAACCACAACAAGTCAACAGTGTACAGCTTACCTTTCTATGTGCTCCCCTCTTTTCCCTGCATTGCAGAACCGAAGGATGCAACTTGATGATGTAGTCAGTCAGCTGGGCCACAGATGCTGGAGGAACAGTGTACACGGTACAACTTCCCTTTTCCACATTACAGTTTTGTGTTGCCCTTCTTTGTTGGCTATATTACCATTTTCTCCTACTTTCTGTACCTGTGTCAGAATATGTTCACTGAACAGTTGTCTCATGCATACATGGAAGGGTTGTGTCAGCACTTTGAGAATGAGGCTTTAGAAGGACAGGGGCTGGAGATATTTCCATATCACATCCATGGGTCTTGAGGATGTTTGTACCTAGGAGATGTTGGGGATTTTGAAAGTACTTACAGCCTCCAGGGCTCGCTAAGGAAACCCATCTACAGGTGCAGGTCTACGTTTGTTCGGGAGAGAAAAGAATGGAGGATGGGCTTCCTCTGTCCTCTTTAGCCAGAGTAATAGTTGTTGTGGATGAAGGGAGAATCTAAGCTTGCCAACTGACAATATTTGGGCTGTGAAACTCCCACACGGTGACAGATGTCAAGTCCAATTAAGCCACTCGCATCTCGTTGGCAATCCAATGGGATCGCCCATTGGGTAGCAACTTCGGAGGGAATCATGTCGCCTCCCCTTTGCCGGCCCTTTACTGTGCCTTTATATCCGGCCACTTCTCCAGGATAAACCCAGCGGAATCAAACGGCAATCCAGCCGCCTCTCGCTGCAGGCCGCTCCCCCGGTTTTTCTATGCCGCTGGCGAGGCCCGGCCCTCTGCTCGGGCTCTTTCTGGTCTCGGGCTCCAAGGGCGTCGGGGGATGTTGCAGATGGCATCTTGAAGGACCAGGGGAAGCAATCTAGTCTGGCTGCCTTTTATCTTCCCTCCCCTCCCCTCCCCTCCCCAAAAGAGTCGGGACTGGAAGTGTAACACGGGGCTGTTCCCGGGAGCTGGACGCCGCCCGCCAGACCTGCGAGCCAAGAAGGTGTCCGCCGTTTGCACAAAAGCTTTGACTGCAACGGAGCGCTCTGACTCCGTCACGGCGATTGAGCCGCAGACCGGGCCCGAAGACTCCTGCCCGCGCGCCGCCGGCTGGAAGGGCCCGGAGCTTTCCTTCTTGAAGCGCCGCGTCTCTTTTGTTATTTGTTGAGGTCCGGTAGGAGGAGGCGGAAGCGGCGGCCGCGGTTTTCCAGCATAATTTTATCAGCACAATTTAGCGTGGTATACTGTAGATCTGCAGAGGTTTGTTTTTCCTCCCCACTCCTGGGGATCCTGTTTTTCTAGTGCATTTTAATTTTTATAGGAATCTTTTAGTCTTTTGACAATTACTCCATTTCTCGATCTGCGAGTTTTGAAAAGGACTCCGAACTATTTCAACCAATAGGACATTTTACTTTTTACTTATTTTATTATATGCGGATCCCTTCTTCTTCTTCCTCTCCTCCTCCTCTTCCTCCTCCTCCAATTTATGTCTAAGATGTTCTCCTCCTCGCATTTTATTTCAGGCGCAAAAGGGGTTAGAAGCGTTTAAGGCAAGATTCTCCTACAAGGTAAACGCCTTTAAAATATTAATATGTACGGGTAAAATTGGCGGCATTCCATCCAACAAACAAGAAAAGGTTTTGTTTTGAGACAGATATAAATACAGGCCTTAATGGAATCCATATTCCGTTCTTAGGTCTTGCACCTAAAGCAAAGTTATTAGAAATTTATTCTGAAAACAGAAGGCAGAAGATTCCTTCCAAGCTAAACATTAGGCAAATTGGGTTTGCTTAGAACAATTTTCGCTGCAAATCTCCACTGACCAATATTTTAAATGTAAATATTTAAAAGCTGACCATTCAAATTGGTCTTCCTCATTTAAGTATTTAAGTTCCCATTTTCGTTGAAGTTGGAATATTTTCCTTTCAAAGTTATCCACTGAAAAGGAATGTTGTTTTGATCTGGATTTTCAAATTCCTGATTATTACTAAGCAGACGCTTCTTCAAAGGAAAAAAGATAGCAGCTTCAAAACGGATACGTCTCCCGGTTCTCCTCCTCTTCGTAGCGCTTCTGAGGTTGGATATCCAGCGTCTACAGAAAAGCTCACTGGAGCTGGGAAATCCAGCAGATCTTTCGGCACTTTAAGTCCTTCTAGTCTATTGTTTGCCAAATAATACTTTCTATGTTTGATAGATTTTGTTTCGTCTCCCGCCCTGCTTTGCTTTTCAGTAGGTTAAGTTTGCTCTTATTTCTTCCCCCTATTCACCACTTGCCGTTTAGCAGATTTAGAATGGTTTATATGTATGCGTATCCTTTGATAATGAAAAGACTTAAAGCAAAAATATATATTTTCTACTTGGATTTTCGATAGAGGTATCTTGAAACGGTTTCTTGTCATCCATTTCCCTATCATTAGTATCGTCATCGTCATCAACTACATTACTACCTCCACCCTACTATCTCCCACATAAGACTCTGTGTTTCTAATTCCTTTCTTTTCTCAGTTTCTCCTCCTCCCTCTTGGTCAGAGGTCCTCTCCCCCCACCCGCCCTTACTCCTCCCCTCCTCCAACCCAGACACATAAGGATGCCTACGAGGTGGCTATTCTCTGTCTGTCGCTGCTGCATTGTTTTGGGTTTTGCCAGCCGCCAAAGCGTCTAGGAAGTTCCCTGGCTTGGTTATGCTGACAGATGGAGCCAGCATCGAGCTATCAATCCCCCCAGCCCCGCCCCAACCTCGTTCTATGGGGGACACTCTTGAGCCTCGGGACTATGGTGCAGCGGACATTCAGGACCTTGCTCCCTGCCCACAGCCTGCCCATGGAGCGGTCACTCTGGTCGATGGATATCCCCAGGCGAGTCGACTGCCAAGCAGGCGCGACTGAAGCTGAAGAGACACTTGCCCGGAGAGGAGGCGCACGGGGACTATTGGGCAAATCTTAGGCAGCAACGGGCCGCTGTCCATTTCCAGAAGGTCTCCGATGGGTAGCTTTAGAGCTAAAACCTAAAGGGGCTCAACGTCCCTGTTCAAAAATTTTACCGAAGAACTATTAGGCGCGGGGGGGTGGGGGTTGTTGAGTAGCCTCCTACGGGCACTCTCACTTGAGTGTCTATGGGCACTCTCAAATCTGTTACATCCTGTACTGTTCGGTCCCTGGCCAGACGCCCACTGGCCAACGAGCAGAGAGGCAGGAAGAGCTGTTCCAGACAGCCACATTCTGGAGACAGTCCTTGTTCTGTTGTCCGGTTGTTTTCACTTGCATCTCAGAATTTGCTTTCTGGGATCCCAGGAAGGGTCCTTAGATTCCACCTCAAATTTGGGCTCATGCTATTGGTGGAAGTGGGGCAAACAAGAACCAACTGGCAGCAGTTCTGACCCGTTCCTCCCAAGCCAGATCAGAAAGAGCTCAAAACTCTGCTGAGGATCTTTGGGAAAATAACTGATTTTTTTGCTACACGGCCGGGCGCAGGAAAAATCTCCTAACCCAGACATAACTAGATCGAAGGGCAGGATGTGTCGCCTTGAATTTTCTCGCCGAGAAAACAGAAGTTTTCACTAGGGTTTCGCTGAAAAAAGCCCTCCGAGACAAGTCACTGCTGCTTATTTTCCAGGGAAAGCAATCAGGACTTCTAAAGGAAATCAGGACCTGAATGTTGAAAACTGGGGTTCTTTTAGGAATGCCTAACATTGTGAACAGAGATGTAAATGAAAAATAGTCATATTGATTACAACAGAAACAATACAGCGACTACTGCCTTCTCAGATACGAATAAAAGTTCATACAACACACTTCAGTTAAGTTTTCCACTATATTTGCTTTCCAGTTGATCCAATCATTATTAATAATCATTAGATCGTAATATCTTCATTGAGAACTTTTTTTTTTTTACGAAAAAGGTTTTTTACGAAAACGAACACCTTTGTTTTTTTTAACGAAAGCTAGGATGTTATGGCGTTTCGGGGGATAACGGAATAAAAAAGGAAATCGCAATGAGAACGAGGACTAGCCGGACGGGCGGCGTCCGAGGTTCGCTCGGAAGGCCTCCCTTAGTTAGCAGCCTCCCTCCCTGTCGCGCCACCCGAGTCAAGGAAGTCAAGCAGCCTCTTTTCTCCCTCAGCCTTGGCAGCGCAAGCGAGCCTCCTCGCGAGGCCTCCTAGCAGCAGCAGGTCCTTCAGCCCCGCCGGCTCGTGCGCGCGAAGTAAGCGGCAGGCACACGCGATCAACCCGGCTCAGGCTCCCACCGGGAGCTTCTGACAAAAGCTGCGCTACATTGGCTAGAGCAGGAAGGCAGGGGTGGCGGGGAAGACGGGCGGGCGGGCGAAGGGCGCAAGCCGATGTGCTTGGCTCCCTTCCCGCCTATCACGAGCCGGGCGGGGGAGAACATTCAACGGGCAGCACTGACTGAACTCCCGTATTTATTTTTATTTTATTATTATTTGCCTCCTCGCCTGGCAGATGATGCTGAGCCCAGACCAAGCAGTGGACTCGGACCACCCGTCGTCAGCGCCGTCCGACCCGGAGTCTCTGGAGGCCAAGGGGCTGCGGAGCTGCTGCGCCTCCGACTTGGAGGCGCCAAACGGCGAGAGCGCAGGAGGAGGTCGCTCAGCGGCCCATCCGCCGCAGCCGCTGAGCCGTGAGGAGAAGCGGCGGCGCCGTCGAGCCACGGCCAAATATCGGTCGGCCCACGCCACGCGGGAGCGCATCCGGGTGGAGGCTTTTAATTTGGCCTTTGCCGAGCTGCGCAAGCTGCTGCCCACGCTTCCCCCGGACAAGAAGCTCTCCAAGATCGAGATCCTGCGTTTGGCCATCTGCTACATATCCTATCTCAACCATGTCCTAGACGTGTAGGGCAGGCGCCCGGGGACCAGGACCCGTGGGGAAGGTCGACAGACAAGATGGACAGGCCGCTGGGTCTCTCTGGAGCCGCCTCCGTTGGGACTCGTCAAGCCGCCGGAGGCTCCCTTGTCTCTGAGGGATGGACGGGCTCGGCTTGTCCCTTCCTTCACCTTCCCTCCCCGCTCAAAGGTTCCCCGCGATAGGGTCCCCTTTCAGCAAAGTTTCGAGAACCTGGCGGAAGCTTGGCTGGAGATCCCTTGGCTTTAAGCTCGTGCCTTAAAGTGCTTTCCTGACTCACGCCCGAAAAGAGAAACTTGAAATGGAAGTTTTCCCTCCGGGGGTTTGGATTGAGACTTGACTTGTCCTCGGGCCGCCCAAAACAGGAGCACATCTTATGTGGAAGGTGGGGTTCTTTTCTAAACAAACACAGTGATAAAACAGACTGTCAAGTGCCCCTTTCTTTGTATCCAAAAATAATAAAGATCTCATTTACTTGTGACCTTAATGTATAATACAGGAGTGCAGTTAAAAATAATTTATTTTTTAATTTAAGTAGCAAAAGTAGACTATTTTTCCCCAAGACAATTTTTTTAGTTTTTGAGGGTGGTTAAGATTTTGCGTTGAAGACTTTGTGCCAACTGGTTTTCTATAGTCAAGTATTTACATTTTCTTCTATGGAATAAATGTCTGATTCTGGAAGTGTTCATTGGAAACCAGATTGTGGGTTTTCATTTTGCTCTGGTTTTATTGCACCTATGCCCTCTTTTTAAATGTATTTTATATATTTGGATTTATCCTTGATAACTTTATTTATTTTGTGTGTGTGGAATCAAAATACTAGCAGTTCACTTGAAGATTTTATTTTCAAATAGAAATTAAAATGTTTGTTGTTATTCTGATCTGTAATTCTGTCTAAAGATGTATTTTGGAAATAACTGATAAGGGAATAGTTTTGTTTGTCTTTGTGTGTGTGTGTGTGTGTGTGTGTGTGTGTGTACTACAAATTTTCTTTTCCATATTAAGGAAAAACAGGAGTACTTTCTTTTATGACAACCAAAAAATTTGCAAGCAGAAAATGTTATATGCTGTTTTGCTGTGAAACTCTTAAAAAGTATGTCTGGGTCACGGGAGAGAACATATCTGTTATCCAAAGATTTTAGTCTTTTTCAGGGTTTTTTGATGTGTGTGTATGTATGTGTGTGTCTGCACGTATGTATGTTGCTTTGTATAAGGCAATATTTTGTAGTGCAAATAGAGAAATTGATTTTTATCCGAACTTTTTTTCATATCTCTCATAAATGGTACACTGTTTTGCATATAAATAAAGGTATCCAATAAAGCTGGTTTTCTTTTTTTTTCTGTTAAGAGAAACAAAAAAGAAAAGACAATGAATCTATTACATCTGGAATTCAATCCAATATCACATAATACTTGATTAATGCTGACTACATAGATAGATGATAGATGGGTTGTGTGTGAGAGAGGGAGGGAGGGAGGGAGGGAGGGAGGGAGGGAGAGAGATTGTTTTACAATATACAAACATGTTCCCCTTTTTCTTCTTCTATATTCCTTCACTTAGAAATTAGGTTTCACTTTTATGGAAAGTATTTGTTGAAGGCTATTAATATCTTTTCAATCTATGGAAAAAATATGACCAGTATAAAGCAGTGTTAGGTTAGAAGGGACATTTGGTCAATGCTCTTCAAATAACACCTGAATTCAACCTCTAAGGCCATGATGAATTAAATACCACCAAACAGTGATGCTTGGTGCTGACACCCTTTTGGTTCTAATTTTATGTCAAACACAAATTCATTGCATCTTTTAAATATCCAAGGCTATTTCTCACTAATCACATATAGCATCACCTACCAGTAATCACCATTTAAGAGTTATGAAACCTGTTCTCATTGCTGTTATTTTGACACCATGGTTGGATGACTCTAAAAGATGGCATAGGTCACTAATGGGGAAATAAGTTGAGAGACTGTCCTCTCAATAACCTGAATTATATATGGGGATAATACTACTGTCATTTTACCTGACAATTATTAAAATAGGGAGCAGTAGAGAATTGCACAACAAATCATGGCTTTTAAAGAAGGAATAACATAACATGAAAAGAGACAAGGAAAAGAAATGGGATGGGATGCAGGGCTAATCCTCATGGCTGCAAAAATGTGGTTCCCTCCAGTCTTAGATATGGCAGAAAGATATGCAAGGAACAATAGCTCTGCCTCAATAATTGAGCACTATTTTACCTTAATTATGGGCTGATGGGTGGTGCTGTCCTTACACATTTAATATGGGACAAATAAGAAAATCATCTGATAGATTGCCCCAGCTCTGTTTTCCCTTCCAACAGGTCTTACTTGCAGGCAGGAAAAAGTGTGGTGTGAAGCAGGGTTTGGCAAGTGTAGGCAGATGCCTGGACACTATTACCATTTAGCAATCTTCCAAAGTGTACGTAAAAACAGATGAGAACAATGTGTCAGGTGCATTTGAAGCAGCAATGGAATCCAAAGTGATAGATCATTGGAATGGAGCACCTCCATGGTTCCAGGATGTTCCCTGAATTAAATGAAGAAGCACATAGAACTCTTGTTAATATTTCTTCTATGGAAAGAAGTGAAATGGAAGAAGTGAACTCTGGAATTGTTGCAACGATTCTGATTTATAGAGAATCAGAAGAGATTCAAGAGTAATATGTCAAGATTATCTCAAGTATTGAGATTCCAAGTATAAAAGAATAATAGATTGATATGACACAGGTAATTGATGAAATTGATGTGACACAGGTATCCCACACCATTGTGCTACAAGGGGATGTACTGTGCCTTGGTTGGCAGAGCCCAAGAGCTGCCTAAGATGTAAGCAAAATGGTATTGCTTCATCCAAATAATGAAAAATTAAAAAACAACAACAGGAAAAAGTAGAGTCATGCAAAATTCCTTCTCAGCAAGCCAGTAAAAAACAACAACAACAATGTAGTATTCATTATGGTAGAATTAGAAGCACACAGCTTGTAGAGCTTGGCTATTTCCCAGACCTTCTGTGCAATACAGGACTAATATTAGTATTGTTTTCAAACACCGATCTAGCATGCTATCAAAAGAGCATTGCATTTGTTTATATACGGAGGTTGTATGATACTTGATCAGCAAATGGCCTTGGAAAGCAATACCTGAAGAATGCAGATTAGAAGGCATGCCCACAGCAGTTCAAAGTGCTTCATAGAAGCTGGTTTAGTTCCAATTTGTGACTGTACCAGGAATCTTATTTAATTACTTGGGCTAGATTGTGTCTGGAGTGAAAATTGTTTGGGAGGAGAGAAAAAACACTACTTTAAACCTGGAACTGCTAAATTCAACTTCCAGCTCCCTCCACTATGGACTGGATTTGAGAAAGAGGCAATAGACATGTCATTTAAAGGTGGTTCAAAGATCATTTTCCTGCCACAATTAGAGGGAAGTGAAATTAAACCCACAGTCAATTTACAATGTGAGGGACAGAAAGAGAAGTTGCATGGAATTAATGTCAAAAACAAGCTGAAAAGTAAAACATAAATATTATAAAACAAAATATTAAAATACATAAATTTCCTGAATTTATGATTAAGTAAGGAGAGTTTAAGGGAGAAGGTAACCATCTTAAAATTAAATTAATAATAAATAGCTTGAAAATCATTATCAATCATCTAAAAGATAAATCCAGCTTCAGTCTTGCTTGAAAGGTAAGAAGATTATAGGAAACAACTTCTGGATTTTCTTTTGTTTTATAGAATCATAGGACATGGAAAGGACCTTGGAGATTTTCTAGTCCAACCTCCTGCTCAAGGCAGGAGTGCTTATACCATCCCAAATGGTTGGCCAGCCTATTTTTGAAAACTTCCAGTGATGGAGCATCCACAACTTCAGGAGGCATGCTGTTCTGATTAATTGTTCTTTCCTTTGGGTAAAGGTGGGTTGTTGTTTTTTGCTAACAGTACACAAATTCATTACACAACTACAACAGGGACATTTAAATTGATTTAAAGTGTTTTACATTGGAGTAAAAGGAATTTCTGATAAGCGATTTTGGGTAATGAAAGAAAAAGTTTGGGAAACACTAATTTAATAGATTTGTGCACAAGGTTAAAATTAGATGACCTATAGGGCTCCTTCCAGTTCATACATCCTTTGTACTAAATATGCTTCGTATAATGTATGGAATCCTGAAATAGAAGTATTTGAATAAGTTCTGATTTGTTTAAATGAGAAATAAAACATTGAAAATGGAAAGGTGGTTGACTGGAAGTGGTGTTATTAGCCAACAGAAATTGCAAGGTTATATTTTAATCCTCAGATCTTCATGCAGCATGAGATAATAAATATTAAAACTGTAGACGAGTATTTATGTGCCTGTACTCCTTCAAAACTTCACAACAAAATTGACAGGTCTTCAAATATGTCAACTAATTTGAAAGTGTGAGGTTCATTTTGCACTAGATACTGTAGCTGTACTTTTAAGTTACAGGTGCAGCTCTCTTTACATAAAGAAAGACTTATCTGATCAAATCAACAGTCCATTTTGCCTAAAGCTACTAACATTTTCTATGGAAGGCTTCTAGTAACTGGAAATCAGAGGTTCATTGCCTCTGCACATACTGTAACTGTTCAATTCAGCACTTCCATGAATTGAATCTTTCAATTGAACTGAGTTGGTCAGGGATTATTACACTGTGCAAAGAAGGACCTACGGGTAGTCCTTGATTTATGCCTGGTTGCTTAAATCAACTGTTCGAAGTTGCAGCAGACCCCCAAAATGGACACACGTATAAAATGCAAATAACCAGACCTACGTGTGTAGAGTTCAACTACTACTTATTGTTCTATGCCTGTTTCACAGGAATCTCCCCAGACTGCCAACTTTCACCTGGGAAAGACTACATAAGGCTCAAAGAAATTCAAGGGGAGTCAGACTTTGTCTTCTTATGTTTATATAATGAGTTCAAACTAATTCCCTACTTGAACCCTCCTCTTAACTGGGAGGGTTGCTCACCAACATCATGACATGGTTTGAAAGTTCTGGTATCAATCCCCCCCCCCCCAAATGATGTGTGTCATGACTTATAATTGCTAGGCTCAATTATGGTCATAAGTTGAGAACTATCTACAGCTTTTATTTGTCCTGGAGTGACTGCTATGAATAATATTTGCTAGGAGACATTTCACAAAGTTCCATGAAACCTAATTAGTGGGTAAAACAGGCTATATATTTATTTTCCTTCTACATTGATCTCTTGCTTACTTGCAAGACCTGTATATTACTCAAAGAAAGAGAGAGAGAGAAGATCCCATGCACAAAGCATTAATTTTGGTGCTCACAAGTTTCTATGGCCTTGTCACATGAAACATGAGGGCAGGGATCTTTTATCACCTTATCCTCACTTAAATGGAATTCATTCAGATAAACAGAGCAGCCACAAACTGTTGTGTTGGTTGTTTTCCAGCATATTCATATTGTTTTGGCTGTTTCCCAGCATATTTGTCTTTATTTTACTATCACACCCAGAAAACACACCTCCGTCTATTTTTTGGCTGTTTCCCAGCATATTCATCTATTATTTGGCTGTTTCCAACATATTCATTAAGCATATTCTTAATTTTACTGTTTATCTCTGTGTAATCCCCCTTTTTTATTTTATCTTCCATCTATACATTGGTTATTCATGTTTAATCATATTATCATTCTCAGTTTTTTCTACAATTTGACATTGAGACTTAATTCTTACATCAAACACATCCCCATATAAATCAATAAAATTTCTTGGATTCTTCTCATTCATTCTTATTCATCTATGAAAATCTCTATTTTATCAATACTATCCATCTTTACTTTATTTTTTTTATTTTAATCACATTGTTTTATTTTCCATCCTTATATATCCATAAATACCTCCTTTTTATAATTAATATTCTTCTAAACATTACATTTTCATTTTTAATCAAACTATTTTTATATTCTTTTTTCCTAACTGTATATATTTTATTTCTTCATTTCCTTGTCTATCAACATATATTCCATTTTAAATTCAAAGTTCCCAAATTTAATTCTCCACGTATCATTTAAAATTCTTTTTGTTACATCTATTCCATGCAAAGTACATCAACTTTCCTTCTTTTATTCCTGCATCATTTGACTTCTTTTGTTCCTGCGCCAATTAGTAACAGTTATAAAAGTTCTGTTATATTTCTTCTTTCTTTCCACCGAAAAAGCCATCTGTAGACAAAGAAGAAACCTCCACCACCAAAATTCCACGGCTATTATTTGTAATTTCAGAGTGTTCCAAAACAAACAGCAAGTTACAGTGTTTCTTTTTAAAGCAGAAGGTGTATCTCTGCAATCCACACTTTCCCTTAGTCACACCAGTATCCATTTTGTTGCAATTATGTAACAATCCAATTTAACTCTCTTCTTCTTTTAAGTTTTAAAAGTGTTGAATCCCTACCTTTTTCTTTTTTCTTTTTTCAAAGTCCAATTCTAGTTTGAGAATTTTTCCAATCTGTTCAGCATGCCTCAATGTTTACTTGTTCCAATTGAATCTGTACCAAGATAAATTTCCTAGCGGGTCTTTTCCTCCTAAAGTTACTTTTCAAAATCTTCTATGCCCCTCGAATCCACAGCTGCTGTTTTAAGGCTAGGGTCTTACAAGTAACAATCATTGCTCTAGCGTTGTTTCAAGCCTAGGTTGGTGTCACTCACCCGGCTTCAAAGAGCTTCGTTCTTTTCCTCTTTCCTCCTGCATGTCTCTTAGTTCGGTTTGTCCCAGCTTCATGGCAGCCGTCATGGCTGCTGCCCCCCACCGCCGACTCACAGAGAGTTCCCTCCGACCTCCGAGGAACTTGCCTGTTCCTCTTGGTCGTCCAAGGCACCTCTCTTCCTACCCCGTCCCTGCAGGACGGTTCTGGTTCGAAGACCCATCGGCGGTGGTTCGGCAATTGGGTTTTTTGCGGGACTCCTCAGAGCCCGCTATTTTCCTGGCTATCTCGCTGCAACATCAAACTGTAAGTCATGTCAGTCGTTTCTTGTGCTGGTTCAGAGGTGCTGCATAGCCTGTCTTCATTCTGTGGACCATCAGTAGTGAGGAGGTCTGCCTAGGGAACTAGGGACTCTTTTCCACTTGATTATCCCTATCTGGGAACTCTCCCTCCATAGATCAACTATAGTATCTGATCCATAAACTGGTGGGTCTTTCTATCAAAGCAGATGGTCTCTCCCCAACCCCTTGATCAGTCATCTCAGTACCAGGTTTTGATCAGATATAAATTCATGGGTTTAGCCACCTGTCAAAATTCTACCTGAGCTCAAACATGTTACAGAAAGCTATTAATGACTACTTTTCACACCAGTGGGTGATACACAGTAGGAAAGGAAATGAATCTGGGAAATCCATCAAAGTCTCCTTCCTTTAGTTGTCCTGAATTAAATCAGTAAGATAGCATCAGCCAATAGTCTGGTCAATAAGGCAGAATAAGTCTTGACAGTCAGGGCAGAGTGTGCCAGCAAAGTGTTGCCAGTGCAAGAACTGGAGAAAAGCCACCCTCATGAAAGACTCACCTTTCATTATTTGCCAGTGTTCTGCTTATGAACTCTTGATGGAGGACTACCGCCACTTGGAAATAGTAAGGGAAGCACTTTGTTTGTGTCTGTGTTGGGAAGTTTAGGAAGTGCTCTTGGTGATGCTGACACCCTAATTCATGGAAAGATTTTGAGAAACTTTGGGAGCTTCAGATTACATAAAGCACTTTAAATAGTTTGCTATGATCTTAGAATTATTTCAGCCTGAAATAAGGTTTGGGAAAAGTAATATAAAAGCAAATAATTAAATCTTAAGACTTGGAAGGAGACATTTAGATATTTGTCTCCAATCCCTTTTTCAGTGTAAACATCCAAATTATAGCCTCTGAAACGGATGGCTGTCTAGCTTTTGCTTGAACAAATCTTGTGGAATAATTGGTTTCAATGTTGAACTGCTGTTACTATTACCAAGTTTTTCTGCCTACTTCAACCCATTATTTTATATCCTGCACTCTGAAATAATAGAGAACAGATCTTCTTCAGTATGACATCTTTTCACATATTTAAACAGTGCTATCATTATTACTCAACCCTAATCTTCTTAAATATAAAACTGCTTGGATTCTTCAATCTTTTTACCTTACCTTAAATTTTATTTATTTATTTATTTATTTATTTATTTAATTAATTAATTAATTTTTATACCGCCCCCTCTCCCGAAGGACTCGGGGCGGTGAACAGCCAAAATTAAAAACACACAATACAAATATTAAAATACTTTAAAACAAAATTAAATTTATCTTTGGCTTCCCCAATTTAAAACCCCTTACCCATAAAATTCCCCAATTAAAAGATTTTAAACCCAGCCTGGCTTGCTGAAATAAAAAAGTCTTCAGGGCCTGGCAGAAGGTCCGGAGGTCCGGGATCAGTCTACCTGGGGGTAGTTCATTTTACCTTTAAACTTCTTTGGTCTTCTCTGAACCAGTTTTCTAAATGCTTCATCAAGTGTAGTACCTAGAACTGGACCCAGTACATAAGATGGAGTAGGATTAACAAAAAATAAAGTAGTAAATTTAGAAATAAATTTAGAAATATACTTCTGCTAACACAACCTAAAGTTGCATTTATCTTTTTCGTACACATCCCATTCTTAATTCATATTCTCTTTCTAATTCATTACTATTCCAAGAATATTTCCATAGGTACTCTTACTAAACCAGTATTCCCCATTCTATATTTGTGAATTTGATTTTTGTTTCCTAAGTAAATAACTTTCAATTTGTCTCAGTTAAATCTCATTTTGACATTTTTCAGTTTATTTCACTAATTTAATAGGATTGCCTAGATTTTATTTCTGTCTTCTAGGCAGTGGTGGAATTCAAATAATTTAACAACCAGTTCTCTGCCCTAATGACCATTTTAAGTTGTCATGGTAAATGTCTAACTGTATTGCCACCCTGGACACCCGGCTCTGTAGGGGTTAACTAACCACATATCCCATCACTCCCATAGCCACTCCTTACCTTCTGGCCCCTCCTCCTGGGTATAATAGCTCTCACCATGAGGTATTCTAGTTGTTCCAGATGTGTACCTGAAAGAAAAAGGTCTAAGGTCAGTGACCTCTGGCTCCACAAGGCCTAGGATTTATCTAGGCCTGCAATAAAGGAATCCAATTGAGAAAGAGAATTTGTCTATGAGTTATTGGGCTAGATCCATCATCAAACAATATGGTAGCAGAGGATGGTTGCCCATAACTCCAAATGATGATGATAATAATAATAATAATAATAATAATAATAATAATAATAATAAATATTAATATAATTATATATATTAATATATTAATATAATTAATAATAATGAAAAGTATTGAAGGCAAAGCTGACCAGAAACTAACTTGAAACTGGTTAAGATCAGGAGTACTGAAAAAAGAAACAGAAAGCTTTATTTTGGCAGCTCAAGAACAAGCCCTAGGCACAAACTGCATGAAGGCAAAAATTCAACATGTCACCACCAACAACAAATGCCGCCTCTGCAATGAGAAAGATGAGACAGTCGACCACCTGATCAGTGGGTGCAGCAAAATTTCACAAACTGACTACCTACAACGCCATGACCGGGTTGCTAAGATCATTCACTGGAAATTGTGCCAGAAGTTTGGATTTGAGTACAGCAAAAACCACTGGGAACATCAGGTTGAGAAAGTTTTAGAGAATGAGAAACTCAAGATCTTATGGGACTTTAGGATTCAGACTGACAGGCAGTTGGACCACAACACACCTGACATAACAATAGTTGAAAAGAAAAAAGTATGGTTCATTGACATTGCAATACCTGGTGATGCACGGATTGAAGATAAGCAGCAAGAAAAAATCACAAAGTACCGGGATTTGTAAATTGAAGTTGAGCGACTGTGGAAAAAGAAATCGTGTGTTGTCCCGATTGTAATTGGAGCCCTTGGAGCAATACCCAAAGGGCTACCCCGCTATTTAGAAATTCTAAATTTGCCGGACTTGAACATTTTGACTCTACAAAAAACCACCTTACTCGGAACAGCTTACATCCTCCGACGATACCTTAACAGTTCCTAGGTCCTTGGTTAGGACTCAAGCTGCTGAGCTATTAACCAGCCTCAAAGGCTGTGAATCTCACTAAAGATTAAATAATAATAATAATAATAATAATAATAATAATAATAATAATAATTATTATTATTATTATTTATTTCTATACCGCCCTTCTCCCGAAGGACTCAGGGCGGTGTACAGCCAATTTAAAAACACAAGACACAACAATGATTAAAAATTAAAATAATTAAATAGATTTGGCCGATTTAAAACCCCAAAAATTTAAAATACCCCAATTTAAAATTATTATGTTGATAGCCCTGCCTGGCGGAACAACAGGGTCTTCAGTGCGCAGGGAAACACCCGGAGATCGGAGATCTTACGTATTTCCAGGGGCAGTTCATTCCACAGGGCTGGGGCTCCCACAGAGAAGGCCTTCCCCCTGGGTGTTGCCAGCTGACATAACTTGGCTGATGGCACCCTGAGGAGACCCTCTCTGTGGGAACGGACTGGTCGGTGGGAGGCTATTGGTGGCAGAAGACGGTCTCGAAGGTACCCGGGTCCTATGCCATGGAGCACTTTAAAGGTGGTGACCAGCACCTTGAATCGCACCCGGAAGACCACTGGGAGCCAGTGCAGCTCACGCAGGAGGGGTGTCACGTGGGCACAACGTGTTGCACCCATAACCACCCGCGCGGCCGCATTCTGGACCAGTTGGAGCCTCCGAGTGCTCTTCAAGGGGAGCCCCATGTAGAAACCATTACAATAGTCCAGCCGGGAGGTGACATGGGCATGAGTGACCGTGCGCAAGGCGTCCCGGTCCAGAAAGGGCTGCAACTAGCGGATGAGGCGAACCTGATAAAAGGCCCCCCTGGCCACGGCCGTCATATGTTCTTCTAAAGACAGCTGTGGATCCAGGAGGACACCCAGATTGCGAGCCCTCTCTGTGGGGGGCAAAGATTCACCCCCAATAGTCAGCGATGGCATCTGCTGACTATATCGGGACGCCGGCAGCCACAGCCACTCGGTCTTGGACGGGTTGAGTCTGAGCCTGTTCCTCCCCATCCAGACCCACATGGCCTCCAGGCAGCGAGACATCACATCATCATCTCATCGTTGGGGTGGTCTGGGGTGGAGATGTACAGCTGAGTATCATCAGTGTACAGATGACACTTCACCCCAAAACCACGGATGATCTCACCCAGCGGCTTCACATAAATGTTGAACAGAAGAGGCGAGAGGACTGACCCTTGTGGCACTCCACATGCGAGACGCCTCGAGGTTGACCTCTGCCCCCCTGCCAACACGAACTGCGAGCGGTCGGAGAGGAAGGAGGAGAACCACCGCAGAACGGTGCCCCATATTCCTAACCCTCTCAACCGCTGCAGCATGATACCATGGTCGATGGTATCAAAAGCCGCTGAGAGATCTAATAGGACTAGGACAGAGGAGCAACCCCTGTCCCGAGCCGTCTAGAGATCATCCACCAACGCGACCAATGCCGTTTCTGTGCTGTGCCCCTGCCTGAAGCCCGACTGGTACGGGTATAGATAGATAGCTTCATCCAGGTGCCTGGGCAGTTGTCGTGCCACCACACTCTCAACAAGCTTCGCCACAAAACGAAGGTTGGAGACCGGATGGTAGTTAGCTAATTCAGCCGGGTCCAGGGAAGGCTTCTTGAGGAGGGGCCTCACAACCGCCTCTTTCAAGGTGGCAGGAAAGGCACCCTCACTCAGAGAAGCAGTTATAATCCCCTGGAGCCAGCCTCATGTAACCTCCCGGGAGGCCAGTACCAACCAGGAGGGACACGGGTCCAATAAACATGTGGCGGCACTAATCCTACCCAGAACCCTGTCCATATCCTCGAGAGCCACAAATGATGACTGGACCCAACATTTGCCCTGAAGAAATGAACAGAGTACAGACAAGAGCACTCACCAAAAAGATGACTGAGCTACTGGCATCCAAGGGCACCACAGTGGAGGAAACGACAGCTGAGAGCGAGCAGGACTCCAGCCTGGACTCACAATCTGACGAGGAGAGGTCACCTGAAAAGGCCACCATCCTGGAAGAAAAAACGACGTAGAAAATGAACAGATTTAAACTCTCCATCCTGAAACTGATGGAGGCAAGCAACATCAAGGAAAACCTCATCGCGGACATCAAAGCCTTCTCGCGCAGCAAGAAGCAGTGATCAAGGCCCCAAAGACACCCGAGGAAGAAACTCAACCAGAAAGGGGTAGGCCATCCCAGTCCGATGACCTCGAGCTGACCGAACCCATTATTGCGCCTTCTTCCCGGCGGCCATTTTGGGATGAGCCCCAACCAATGGGAAGCCAGGATTTGAATTCCTTGGCGCGAAAATGCCCGAACCCCGAAACGGATGAGGGGCACCCACAAATCGACCACGAAGAGCATGCACCACCAAACAAAGATCGCCAACCGATCTTGAGGTGCAAAAAGCAATCGAGACCCTCACTGCTGCGCTTGGCTCCGCTTTTCAGCCTCCCGCAGCAGTCAAAAGCCGGAAAAGAAATCCTGGAAGCCATAAGGACATCAGGACACCAACAACAACCGGGCGACTGAATCACAGCCACCCAGAGAGACCGCGCGCACCAACAACCAGCGCCAAAACCCGGCTACCTGCAGGAATGATCAACCTCAGGATTCGAACCTGCCACCCACAGCACCAACTACATGAGACCCGAGGGCAAGGAGAAGAACCGGCTACTAACCCGTCCCATGACCTCCGCCAGACCTCTTCGCACGACTGGGGACCAACAAACATGAGGCAGGACCCGCCGCCACCACTGCCATCACCACCGTGCCGCTGAGCACAGGAGATCACCAACCTCCGACCTCCGCCGCCGCTGCGCCGCCGATCCACAGAAGTCCTCAACTTGCGACCGCTTCGCCTCCTCACTTTCTTCCCTTCTTCGCCGGGGATCCAGCCGTCCTGCAATGCCGTCCACCTTCCAGAGGAGACTCCGGACTCACCGGGAGTGAGTCCAGCCTTCCCCCGACAGGCCTAGGCCTAGGCCTGGGAGCTCCAGCAGCAGGACCTTCACTCGACAGACTCCGGCACAAAATGGGTTTCGCGGGTGCCCAGTCACCGCCTGCAACAAGAGAAGCAAGTTACATAGAGACAAGTAAATACAGACTAGCAACAGACATCCCAAAGCCTTATTACAAGTTCAATCACACAATGGACCATGTGTCCATAAGTAACTACCCTAACAATTCTGGGGCAAATTATGCCAATTTACCAAAATTACAATTAGATGGGAGTAATATTATAGAGTGGAGTCAGCAGTTGCAAATTGCTCTCATGAGAGCAAATGCACTATTTCTAGTCAACAGACCTCCACAGAAACCCTGGTCACTGGAAATTGACTGTATTCACCATAGGGCATTTTGTATTATGTTAACTACTCTTCCTTCTGCCATGTATCCTACCATTGAAGATAACCTGACTGTATCTGAAATTGTACAAAAATTATGCAGCCTGTTTTACAGCCAGAGTAGACCCACAACCACTAGAATATCTAGAGAGTTCCACTCTGCTAGACATAAGACAGGGGTCCCTATGAGCGAGCACATACTAAAATTAAACACAACAAGGGCAGAGCTCATGCAGAGGGGGGAAATAATCACTGAAGAGAGCATGATAAGTATCATCATAAACTCTTTAGATAGCAGTTGGGACAACTTCATAACCCAACTAGATAGCCTCAGCTTGCAACACCTATCGCTAAGCACATTAACAAACAAACTTATTGACTTCCGCTTGGCACCGCTGGCGTCGCGGATGGTCTTCTTGGACCACCAGCCCCGCAATTCCATTGGAGCTGTTCTGACAGCACTAATCAGCTGTCAGATGGCTTAAAAACCTCTCCTTCGGGAGAAGAAGGAGAGGAGAGCCGGTGGGCGAGGGTAGAGCTCCCCGGGAGCCCCTGGATTAATTCCAGGGGCTTGGAGGGTGAGAGCTCCCCATTCAGCCCACTGAAGCTCCAGATCTGTGGCGACTCTGTTTAAACAGAGCCAGACGCCGGCGACCAATTCTGCTTTCAAGAAGAAGATTAATTGATTTCAAAAAGCAGACAGAACAGAAGCAGGAGAACAAGCTTTTGCAAGTATATACTTAATTCCTGGGATACATTGTTTCTATTTGATTTTGCTGAGCTGGAGCTGGAAATGGCGTCTTTGTTGTGGATGTGAAAGTGAAAGCAGGAAATGAAAGTGTTTGTTAATAGACTTGTGCTCAGAGACTGGATTTAAACTGCTGGATTTGAGAGCTGGGTCTAGAAAAAACTATCTTGCTTGATAAACTACAAATAAATTTGAGAAAGCTGCTTGAGAGATTTTATGGCTGTGAAAAGAAAAATTCTTTTAAAATAATATGGCTTCCAAGGAAGGAGTTTCTGAAAGTGGAGGCTCTTTAATGGCGTTAGAAATGACACAGAGAGCTGAAACACAGAGCCAGGAGGTTTTTTTTAGAGACCTTGCAGAATTTATAAAGGAAGCCATGAATAACCAAATTGAAATTATTAATAACTTTACAGCAATCATGGAACAAAAATTCACAGAATTGGTGGAGGATAAAAAAGCAACTGAGGATGTTTTTGAAGGAAAGCACAATGACAATATAGGAGACATTTTGATCAAGACAGAGAAGCTGGAACTGGCTGATCCTTGAGAATCTTCAAACCCTCTTCCTGCCCTTTTGGAATTAACTGACAGAACTTTTCAAAAATATAATTTGGAGCAGAAAGAAGAAGGAACTGATCAGCTCTACGAGGTTTTGGATAAAGATAATTTGGCAGAGGCTTTCACACAATTAATTGAAATGCAGCAACTGGATCTTTCTTTGCAAACTGATCGAGTTAATTCTTTGTTCTATGAACTGACTGTCTATACAAGCAAGAAGAGTCGACATGGGGGCTCTAAATCAGAGGAAATGGTTCCGAGAAAGGGACAAGTCTTAAAGATACATCAACCCCCACTTAAAATTCAAAACCTCCTTAAAATAAAAGAAGGAGGGAGGAAGAAAGATTGGAAAAAATATAGAAAGAAAGGAAGAAGGGAAGATTAATTTTTTTCTGGTCTAACTATTGATGTATTAATGATTAACTACAATGATTAACTAAATGAATTGAGAGTTCAATTAATGATTAATTAAGGTTTATTTATTGTTAAAAATATTTGAATATTGAGCACAAAAGCAGGAGGAATAGCCAAATGATTAAGTATGTATTATCTACTAGTGTTTGTTATTGGTTTTTTAAAAAATTCTTAGAGCTAAAGGATTATATGTTATTTTGTGTTTAAAGGGAGGTTGATGAATAATATGTAGAAGGAGAGTTAAGGGGTCTAGGGAGTTTTAATGTCTTGCATTAACTTAGCATATTTTAGCATATGTTTGGTAAAATCTATACCGTTTTTCTTCTGGGAAGTCGAGGGAGTGGGGAGGGAAGGGGGGTTGCACAAATGTTTAAATAGATAAGTGATTTGTTTGATTTATTTGAATTTTAAAAAAACAATAATTTTTTTTGTTCAAAACAAACAAACAAACAAACAAACTTATTGCAGAGGACAATCTGAGGAGGGATCGCCACCTGTCCAGGAGGGATCCCAGGCCAACTAGAAGAGTTGAGTTTCAGGATAGAACAAGAAACATCCCAGAATGTTACTCTTGTGGGTCTAGGAACCACTTAAGGAAAGACTGCCCTAGAAACCACAGGGATAGGAGACACAATGACAATAGAGGAAGGTGATCACCTGAGCGCAGGTACCCCAAAGAAAAGGGGCAAGGGTGGTCCCCCAACCCCAGGAGGCATCATGAACGCAGGGACAACTCTAGAGACAGTAACCCAGGTTCTATGTATGGGCTCAGACACGATGACTCAGACACTAAACACAAGATAGGCAGAGACACGTGGCTTCTGGATTCAGGAGCCACAAATCACACAACTTGCAACCCACGGCTACTAGACTCACTCACAGAAGCAGACTTTGAATTAAAGGTAGCAAACCAAAGCAAAGTTCAAGTAGTAGGGAAGGGAAACACATACATTCCAAAAATAGGAAAAATAGAGGGGGTACTGTACGTGCCAGGGATACCCCACAACGTACTGGCTATTACCAAGCTGACACATAACACAAACACCGAAGTAATGTTTAAGGATGGAAAGGCCTACATGATTAAGCAGGGGGAGGAGATAGGAAAAGTGACCATGCATGAGGGCCTACCCTACTTCACACCCAACATAAGAGAGGAAGGAAGAATTAATACTAGTACAGACCACGAGGCAGATGAAAACACAGAAACAGAGGGGGTACAGCAGGGGGCAGCCAAATGTAAACAAAATGTCAATAACTCTGTATCCATTGGGAAGCCATTGCATGATAACTGTGCCCACCTCCTTCACAGAAGGCTGGGACACATCAGCTTTCCTATTGTAAAAAGAATGTCAGAGTGTACCGAAGGCCCCAAAGTAAAGAACTGTGAAAATTACCTGGAGTGTTCAATCTTTAAGCGTTCAAAGATCAGAGTTAAGGCCATACCCAAAAGGTCAAAACGAACCACCGGGTCCCCCTTCCAATTAGTACATATGGACTTGGTAGGGCCATTGAAACCATCTGTCGGGCATAGGAAGCAATTCTTCCTCACCATTGTGGATGACTTTACCAGATATGGGTAAATTTATTCTCTCAGACACAAAAACGAGGTGTTCCAAGGATTTAAAGAGTTCCACAAAAGAATAGAAATGCAACACAATATGAAAATAAGGCAAATAATGACAGACAGGGGCTCGGAGTTTATGGCCAAGGAATTCACAAGATGGCTGAGGGAGCGGGGCATAGCGCACTACACCTCTTCGCCGTTCTCACCCTTCCAGAATGGGGTCGTAGAGAGAAAAAACGGAGTGTTGCAAACAATGATGAGGTGCGTCTTGGAGGATGCTGGGATGGGGCAGCATTTTTGGTCAGAGGCATTGCACTACTCCAATTACACTCTAAATAGACTGTGGTCAAGCTCCATCAATAAGACCCCATATGAGATGCTATATAACAGAAAGCCCAACATTGCACACCTGCACATATTCGGCGCCCCAGCTGATGTCCACATCCCCAGACAACTGAGAAAGAAGGGAGAGAAAATATCAAAGAGACTGAGGTTCATGGGTTATGAACCAGGCACTAAGGGCTACAGGTTCATTGACAACAACAACAGGTTTGTTGTATCCAGGCCTGCTGATTTTCACGAAAAAGCAAACTGGTCGAGGGTCCACTCCAACGACATCCTCGCCAATAGAAACACACTCGAACATGGTCAGGGGGAAGAGAAGGTGGAAGCACACAAAACCAACCACTATAAAGTAAACATCAAAGAGTGGAAAGAAGGGCTTCCCTCTCTGAAGCTAGATAACCTGACAAACAAAGAGGCAAACAACATGCAAGAGACCGAGCCAACCCCCAGTAGACCAATCAGAGAGAACAGGAACAAGCTACCAAAGAGGCTGGAAGATTACGTCATGACCATCCATAACAACCACACCACACCCAATTCATATGAGGACATACTTGGCCTTCCCCAGGAAGAGAGAGAGAAATGGATATCAGCCATGGAGAGGGAGATGGAGAGCCTCAGGAACCTGCAAGTGTATTCACCTGCTCAAGTTCCAGAGAACAAAAAGCTGATAGGAACCAAATGGGTGTTCAGGGTCAAGACACTAGAGGACAACAAGGCCCTGTATAAGGCGAGACTGGTTGCACAGGGTTTCGCCCAGAGATACCCCGAAGATTACACCGACACCTACTAGCCTACCGTCAAGGCCGAAAGTGTCAAAAGTGCCCTGGTGGTAGCCACCATCCTAGGGCTGGAAGTATTCCAATTCGATGTACAGACTGTGTACCTTCACACTGAATTGGATAAAGAGATATACGACAAAGCACCACCCGGATATAACGAAGGGGAGAACAAGACTTGGCTGCTGAATAAAAGCCTATATGGACTCAAACAGTCAGGCAAGAGGTGGTATGATTGCCTAGCCAAGGCTCTCAGATCCATGGGCTTTGAAGCCACCTCAGCCGACAAATGCCTTTTTACAAAGAAAGAAAATAACTCATTTGAAGGTATACTCGTTTACGTGGACAACATCTTGTACATCGGCAAGCATAAGGACAGATGTGACAAATTCACCATTGAACTGGGGAGCCACTTCTCCTTGAAATCTCTAGGCAAAATCGATAAGTATCTAGGAGTTCACGTGATAAAAACTGATAAAGGGTTTCGCCTTTCCCAGAAAGAAAAAATCATCGAGTTACTATCAGAGTGTAACATGTCTGAGGCAAAACCAGTGAAACTCCCATGCAGCCAGAGTTCCTGAAGAGCATGTACGATGAATCAGAACCCTTCGCTGACAATAAGTTGTACAGATCAACTATAGGGTCACTGCTGTATATAGCCAACTGGACCAGGCCTGACATCGCCTTAGCCGTTAACTTACTATCTAGGCACGTAAGCAAGCCTACCATATTGTTGTGGATTTAATAAGACAAACACAACTTTTAGATTAATCAGAGACAGATTTATATATTGCGCAATAGGTTCAAGGCTCTGTACATGAAGCGTTGAACAAAGACAGAAATTAGGTACAATGGTTTTATACCCTTCTAGACAAAGGATTCTGTTAACTCAGCAATTCATATGGTCATATACATTTATCATTTTTAATTGACATTTCCTTATTACAGAGTTTCTTTGCAAACAGTTACTGAAGCATAGATTCAAATCAGCTTTTGACGATAGACAACTTTTAACTCATGTGGATCCCCTTGACCTAACCAACCTTTAAGCTGTATGTCATTAGAATGTTCCTTTCTTCTGACAACTTAGAGGCCTCCTAGAGGAACCAAAAGGATTTTGGCTGAGTTTGTACTTTTTCCAACCGGATGCATTGCTTTTTAGAATAGAGTGAATAGAAAGTTATCCAGTGGTCATCTATCAGAGCCCGCTTCATTACATTAATATCCCATTGGAACGCCATCAAAAGATTGCTTAGGTACCTAAAATTCAGCATAAATGCCCAGCTCTGCCTCGAACCAAAAATATCCGAAAAACCGAAACTAACCTGCTACGCTGATGCTGATTGGGCTGGGGACATAAAAAGCAGGAAAAGTACTTCCGGCTATGTGCTGCTGCTTAACAACTGCCCCATTCATTGGTATACAGGGAAGCAGAAACTGGTAGCCACCTCAACCACAGAAGCAGAATTCGTTTGCCTATCCAAGGCCGCAAACAACCTGGTATGGTTCAACGACCTGCTCAGCAGTATTTGGACTGAACCCTCATACCCAATAGTCATTCACGAAGATAACAAAGCAGCAATAGAAATCTCAAGAGCCGATGCCATAGGTCAGCAATCAAGGCACATTGACATCAAATGCAAACACATCAGGCAGTTCTCAGAAATAGGTTTCATTAAGGCTGTACACTGCGATACTGAGGAACAAACTGCAGACATACTCACAAAGCCCTTACCACATAAACAGCATGCATACCTCATGTCAAAAATATGTGTTTATATGTAACCTATGCATATACATGTATATAACATGTATGTATGTATGTAACCATTGTATACCTGTACCCAGTTAGACATTTAGAGGGGGTTTTGTCATGGTAAATGTCTAACTGTATTGCCACCCTGGACACCCGGCTCTGTAGGGGTTAACTAACCACATATCCCATCACTCCCATAGCCACTCCTTACCTTCTGGCCCCTCCTCCTGGGTATAATAGCTCTCACCATGAGGTATTCTAGTTGTTCCAGATGTGTACCTGAAAGAGAAAGGTCTAAGGTCAGTGACCTCTGGCTCCACAAGGCCTAGGATTTATCTAGGCCTGCAATAAAGGAATCCAATTGAGAAATTTGTCTATGAGTTATTGGGCTAGATCCATCATCAAACATAAGTACAAAAAATTGATATATCGAACGGTTTAGGGCTTGATGTTAGGATTGCTAGGTGGCATGAATGTCAAGACAAGTGGGGAGGGGGGGAGGCAAGCAGAGGCTGCCTCTTTTCTATCCCTGCCCTGGATTGGGGAATCTGGGGAATCTTCACTCTGAAGCAGCCTCCAGAGTCGGCCTGCACTGCCCCGTGGGCTTTGGCGGCTTTCTCTTCCACTGCGGAAGAGCGGAAAATAAAGCTGGGCATCCCGAGATGTCCAACCCTGGGAAGTGACTCAGGTTTCACTTGGTGGGGGACACTTCCTCTCTTGTGGTGCACCACTGCTTTACTGGCGTGTTCAACTTCGTGGCTCAGCTAAACTCTTCAGCTGCAGCCGGCTGCAGTTCCCATCATCTTCCGGAAACCTGGGCGATGGAAACCTTAGGCCAGGCTTCTCGTACCTGAAGCAATCCGGCTCGCCCAGGGTCAGGTTGGCCATTGCGGGAGGCTTGTCCTGCATGTGCAGTGGAGCTGAAGGACGTGGATGGGGTTCAAAATTAGATTAGATTAGATTAGATTTGATTTGATTTGATTAGAATAACTTTATTGTCACTTTGAATGTACACTAATTTGCATACATTAAAATGAAATTTTGTAGCTTGCCCATATACCTCTATCATTCCAGGTACTGAATCTAGTTTATTTACCATTCTTACAAACAATATACAGCACTATCACGTGACCTCTGCTATATCTCCTATGATAATATAAACCTGTTTTTTTCCTATTTCAGCAAAATGATTTATGATTGGAATTGGGAACTTAGTTAAGGTGACCAGATTTTAACATTGGTAAAGAGGGACATTGTGGGCGTGGCTTATTTTGTGGGCGTGGCTAGCTGGTCATGTGACTGGGTGGGCGTGGCTAGCTGGTCATGTGACTGGGTGGGTGTGGCTAGCTGGTCATGTGACCGGGTGGCCATGGCTATGCGTATAGGGTAAGGTGAACAGATTTTAACATTGGTAAGAAGGACACCATTGTGGGCGTGACTTATTGTGTGGGCGTGGCTTGGAGGCCATGTGACTGGGTGGGCGTGGCTAGCTGGTCATGTGACCGGGTGGCCATGGCTATGTGTATAGGGACTACTCAGAGGGCTGAAAAGTCATTTCTGACAGGTCCTCACACTTTTGACTGGTCCTCACACTTATGACCATCCTCACATTTATGCCCGTGCAGCATTCTTAACAACCATGTCACTCATTTCACAACTGCTTCTCTTCACCATGGTGACAAAATAGGGCAAAAACGTAAAATGTGAGGACAGTCGTAAGTTCGAGGACTGGTCAAAAATGCGAGGACCAGTCAAAAATAACTTTTTCAGCCCTCTGAGTAGTCCATATGCACAAAAGGACTAACCAGAGGGCTGAAAAAAGTCATTTCTGACAGGTCCTCGCACTTTTGACTGGTCCTCACACTTATGACCATCCTCACATTTATGCCCGTGCAGCATTCTTAACAACCATGTCACTCATTTCACAACTGCTTCTCTTCACCATGATGACAAGATAGGGCAAAAATGTAAAATGTGAGGACAGTCATAAATTCGAGGACTGGTCAAAAGTGTGAGGACCAGTCAAAAATAACTTTTTCAGCCCTCTGAGTAGTCCATATGCATTAAAGGATACAGCAATAGAGAGGGATGAAGGAATGGAAATTAGAGTAGGAGTGAGGGTAAGAGAGGGAGGAAGAGAGGAGGAGAAGGAGAAAGGAAGAGGAAGTAGGGAGGAGAAAAAGAGGGTGGGGGGAAGAGAAAGTACGAAGGAAAGAAAAGAGAGTGGTGGTAGGTTTGAGGAGAAAGATTGCTGTACAATAAAAAAGATGAAAGGGAAGAAAGCCAACCCCAAGCAAATATAAAGATATTAAGATTAAGAATGAATTGTTAAACTTTAAAGAATAAAAGAGAACAAATATGAATAAATAGCAATAATTAGAAACACACATACAAACATGCAATGTATTTTATTTGAACAGAATATTTGGCTGGTTCACAAATTTAAACAGCGTTTAGTCATTTCAATTAAATTTACAATTTCTATATTTCCTTTTTGCCATATTTATTCCTCATCTATTTTTTTAAAAAAACAATATTACCCTTCATCCTCATCTCTAATCTTAATCAAATTCAATTTTTCCCTTCTATTCTATATTATACCCCTTCCCATTGTCATCTATTTTTATATCCATCCTCACATTGGTTAATTATGTAATTATGTAATACAGTTGTTTAATACAAATTCAACATTTTAATATAAATCAATTAGTTATATAACTATCTTTTTTGTATATTAATCAATATGAACATGAATATTCCAATTATTTCCATGCAATCCAATTTCTTACAAATCAATTAATTATATTTACCAATAATAATAAACCAAATAATTTCCCCCATATATTCCTCCAAACCACAACTTAACCATTTCTGCTTTCAACACAATATACAATTATTAATAGTATCTCAATTATTACAATTCCCTAGTTAAATAGAGCTTTTTTTCTTTTGTGTTTTAAAATCTTGAACTCTCCTCTTTTGCCCAAAATTTCCCATTGTTTGCAGTTTTGTACCTACCTTTTTTGGTGAGGAAAAAGAAAAAGAAAAAGAAAGAAATCTCTCTCTGCCTCATTTTGTCATGTTGCAGGTTTAGTTTCGCTTTCGCCTTTGTTTTCAGTATAGCTGGGGGTGGGGGGAAATCTGCTCCAGGAACTTTTTGCAGCTTTTTGCAGCTAATTAACCTAGCGGAAGCTGTTAACAGGGGCTGTTTTTTCTATTTTTGCAGGCATGGGTCTATTCATTTTTTTTTTAACATTGATCAGCTGTAGGTCGGCCCTTTGAAGCCCCGCGGCAAGAGTTTAAAGAATTTTTTTTCCCTCTAGCCATCAGCCGGGATTCAGGAGGCAGAATGAAAAATCGGGACTTTTTTAAAACGCCGCGGGACGCGGGACAAATTGCTCAAAAGCGGGACTGTCCCGCCAAAAGCGGGACTGTCCCGCCAAAAGCGGGACGTCTGGTCACCTTAAACTTAGTTTTGTGAGAGACTGAGGGAACTAGATATGTTTAGTTTTGAGAAAAGACAATGGGGAATATGGAAGTAATTTCTGACTATCAGGATCTTAGTGCACAGAAGAAGCTTGTTGGAAGAAATATCCATCTGGTTCAGTCCCAAACTGGGAGAAAGAAACATCAAACACGTGTGATTCTGGGTAGCTGATCACATGGAGTTGAGAGTGAGGGATTTTTATACCTTCTCTTGGGCTTTGCACTTAAACTTCCTGTTCCTATGCAAGAATATGTATTCTATTGGCTGTTGTCAGACTCCCATGGGGCCATGTACAAATCCTAGGAGTTTGTCTGAGCTAAGTTTGGTTGACGTTTCTGAGGGTGATGCAATGAAGGAGTGTTGAGCAATTCCTATTGTGCCTGAGGCCTACTCCTACCTTTGTTGGATCTTGCTTATGAATAGAGCTAGCTATCTCTTTATCTCTTAAGTGCTGACATCTGCTGAGGGCTATTAAGAAAGGTGAGAGTTGCTTTTCAAGAGCATGTTTCTTCATTTCTCATCTAGGGAAATATAATATTCTTCCTTTTTAATATATCTGAAAATATTTCATTCTTCTAGGAGAGAGGTGGGTGCTAACTTTCCATAAGCTCAAGGAACAATTATTAAAACAAGGTTGATGTTTGCTGAATGTGTCAAATTGCAGGCTGGACAATTGTCTATTAGGGAATGCACTACACAAGAAGTAGACTCGGCCTAAACAGATTATTCCAATAGAGCCTATGATTTATATGTGTATCATTTTATCCTTTATTCTATTCAATTTATATAAATATAAATTTTGATTTTATTTATACATTATATAAATTATGAATAAAAAAGATTACTCTATAAACTATGACATAAGAAAAAAAAGGAAATAAAATAAAAGTACCCCCCTACACAGATCCCCCCTACACAGATGAACTGGAACAGCCCCTGATTCCTGCATAACCCCCAAATGGCCCTGTTTCTCCTTAAGGAGAGGAGGAGGAGGGAAATGGCAAAGAAAACTCTTTCCTCCTATCCTTTTCCAAGCTGATGGGAGGGCAATGAATGCCATCCCCACTTTTCAGAAAATGTTCCACTCGGAGAGAAGCCCCAGGGTGGCCCTGAGAACCATGGGCTCCCCTTGATGGGCAGGAGAAGGTCAGTGGACATTAGTTGGAACCCCAGAGCAGCCAGAGACAGTCCTTAGAATACTCAGATTATCCCAGATAAATAAAGCTCTTTCGTCCCTCTGCTGTGGCTCCCTGCCAGCTGGCTGGCCCTGCCCCTCAGCCTCCCAGACACTCCTCGCGTGGCCTGAGAAGGTAAGGGTGATGGCAGGGATGGAGACTTGCTCCATATTCCAGAGCGGAAGGGACGCGCCCCTGTACTTGCCTCTCATCTCACGGGCACTTCTTCCAGCGCTACTTGCTGCTGCGCGCACCTGGGTCGCACAGAGAGACATGCAACTTTCTCTCTGCCATGAGACACTGGCCCAGCCTGGCTGCGGCTGATGCTTCATGTTGTAATAGGCTCCAGGAGGAGGAGGGGATGCCATCTCCCCCTGGCGCTTGTGAAGCGCGCTAAATTTAAATGTGTTGCGCAAGGTGCTGCGAGAGCAGCGAGCAGGACATGGAGGTGGTGAGAGCAAGTTCAAAGTCAGCTACAGCTGACGCCGCTGCTCTTGCCACCTCCATGGCCTGCTCACTGTTTTCTCAGTGGCTTGCGCAGCACACTTAAATGCTGACTCCCAATTTGCCGAACTGAACAAAAAGTTAACTACCGATTCTAGCAAACCGGTCTGAACTGGCTGAATCACATCACTGATTCCCTCTATCATTTCATCCAAACATTAATATACTGGGGTATGCAGGAATGAACCTTATAGCACCATACCGTATTTGATCTTTCTCTATGATTTCACAAAGAACCATTCATAACCACTCTCAGAACAGTTTTAAAGCCTGCTATATATCCATTTATGCCATCCAACCAATGTGAGAAATGAAAGGACTTGCAAGGGAAAGTGCTGTGGTTGGCCTCCTTTAATTTTGTTTTGAGCCAACCAATATAGGGGTCAAGAAATGGACAGAGCGAATGAAAGGTGTGTGGGGGATGGTAAAGAAAGCCCTGGATCGGGTGACTGTGGAATATAAAAAGCGAGCAGATAAAAAGAGACGTGCCCCACCAACATTCAGGGTGGGTCAATCAGTATACCTTTCGACTAAGTACTTGAAACTACCCATACCATGTAAGAAACTAGGTCCTAAATATATAGGCCCTTTCCCCATTGTACGGATCATTAATCCGGTAACAGTGCAACTCCAGCTTCCCCGCCTGCTGGGAAAGACCGAACCAGTATTCCATTGCAGCCTGCTCTGACCAGTCCACGTAGCCACTGTTGCCGTAATTCGAGGATCGGACTCAATAAAGAATTCAGAAATATAGTATTCAAACAAAGTATTGCTTATTTACAGCAGGCATTCTATATTCACTGAGTGATTGCAGATAGAAGCAAGGAGGAGGAGCGTGTATCCCCTTTTATATCAATGAGGCGGGATTAGGGAGTAGGAGTGGTTACAGATGAATACATTAGGGAAGGAAGAATAAATTAACCCTTGTTACTCTATGAGCATACATTTCCCCCATTCAAGAATAAGGCATTTACCCATGACAAATCCCCCTCTAAATGCCGATTCGACATACAACAGTAATTACATTCAGATTCAGAACAATATAAAACTTGTAATTTTGAAGTTAAATATTTATGTTGTTTAGATTGTAAAGGCTTAGTCAATATATCAGCTATTTGTTCTGTGGTTTCGCAATGAATAGCTCTAATGAACCCATTTTGAGATAATTGCCTTACATGCTTGTATTTGATATCTATATGTCTAGATCTCTGACCAATAGCATCTGCTTTAGATATCTCTATTGCAGCTTTGTTATCTTCATGTATAACAAATGGTAATGAAGGACTCTTCCAAACATCTGATAATAGATCATTGAACCATACAAGGTTATTAGAAGCTTTTGACAAGCAAATATACTCTGCCTCAGTTGTTGATGTAGCTACTAGATCTTGTTTTCCAGTATACCAGTAGACTGGACAATTGTTAAGAAAGAATACATAGCCGGAAGTACTCTTCCTGCTTTTAGTGTCGCCTACCCAGTCTGCATCAGCGTAACAAGTGAGAATAGGCTCTTTAACATTGTTGGGTTCTAACAGTAAGCAAAAGTCTAGGCTGTGTTTTAAATACCTTAGCACTCGTTTAATGGCTTCCCAATGATAAATTAGAGGTTTACTGACATATCTGGATAATAAATTAAGGGGTAGAGCAATATCGGGTCTGGTCCAATTAGAAATATATAAAAGGGAACCAATAACTGATCTATAAAGTGTATTATCATTAAACTCAGGAGATGATTCATTCATATTTTTTAGAAAATCAGCTTGCATTGGGGTATCACAAGGCTTTGCATCATTCATATTGCATTTGTTCAAGAGTTCAATATTCTTATCCTTCTGAGACAATCTAAATCCTTTTTTAGTTTTACTAATTTGAACTCCAAGATATTTATTTACTTTCCCCAATGATTTTAATGAAAAATGTTCTCCTAATTTTGTTACAAATGTATCTCTCTTATCTTTATGTTTGCCAATATACAAAATGTCATCCACATAAATTAACACAAATTCTAGTGAATCACCATCTCTCCTAACAAAGAAACAATTGTCTGCAGTTGTGGCGTTGAAGTTCACAGTTTTGAGTACGTTGACCAAACATTAATACCAACATTTGCCGGATTGCTTTAATCCATACAAACTTTTGTTTAGTAACCAAGTTTCGTTTCTATTTGTGTTTTGGCTATGAGGAGCTCTTACATATATTTCCTTATCGAGGTTTGCATGTATGCAGTTTGTATGTCGTATTGAAAGACTTCAAGATTAAGGGCTGATGCTATTACTAAAGCTGTCTTAACACTTTCAGTCCTTACAGTGGGAGAATATGTGTCGGTATAATCCTCAGGATACTTTTGAGTGTAGCCCTGTGCAACTAGTCTTGCTTTATATAACGTGTTGCCCTCTTCTAGATTTTTAATTTTGAATATCCACCTAGTGCCAATAATTGTTTTGTCTTTTGGAGCTGGTGTTGGGGTGAATACTTTTAATTCTCGCAAACTGTCCATTTCTTTGGCCATGGCTAATTCCCATTTCTTTCTTTCTTCTGTGGGGAGTTTTAATACTTCCTCATATGTATTGGGTGTTGATGTATCATTATTTATACGCATTATGTAATCCTTATATCTATTTGGTACTTGGTTCCTGTTACATCTAATTGTTCTTTCTGGTCTGCTATTGTTATCGTGTAAATATCTTGCTTCTTTTTGTGTTAATGAATCTGTTTTGATTTTGGGACAATTTCCCATCCATGTTTTGTTGTTGCCCTTTTGTGTACTGTAGTTATGTTCTTCTCTTTCTGCCTTACCTTGAATTTTAATGTCTGGTCTTGTTGTTGGAAGTATCTCATTAAGATGTATCTTAGACCAATTGGCCTGTTCGTGAAATACAGCTGTCCTAGAAATTATGAATTTGTTATTATTGTCAATAAATCTGTATCCCTTTGTGCCTGTTTCATAGCCCATGAACCTGACCCTTCTAGATACATTATCTCCCTTACGTCTCAATTGTTTTGGTATATGTACATCCGCTGTAACTCCAAATACATGCATGTGGGCTATCTTGGGTTTTTTACTATACATCAATTCATATGGTGTTTTATTTATGACACTAGACCAAAGTCTGTTTAGAGTATAATTGGAATATAATAGTGCTTCTGACCAGAAATGTTTGCCTAAACCAGCATCTTCTAATGTACATCTAATCATGGTTTGTAGTGTCAAGTTTTTTCGTTCTGCTACTCCATTTTGAAATGCAGAGAAAGGACTAGAGGTGAAGTGTAGCATCCCTTTGGCTTTTAGCCATTGGGAGAATTCCTTTGACATGAATTCAGATCCCCTGTCTGTCATGATCTGCTTTATTTTTACATTGTGTTGTGTTTCTACATGTTTATAAAATTCTTTAAACTTTTGAAATGTTTCATCTTTGTGTTTTAAAGTGTAGACAAAGCCATAACGACTATAGTCATCTATGATAGTAAGAAAGTATCGTTTTTTGTATGTAATTGATGGAGTTAATGGACCAACTAGATCCATATGTACTAGGTTAAAAATATGATTTGATGATCTTGTTGCCTTTTTTGGTCTGGGTTTGGTTCTGAGTTTTGAGGACTTACATACTGAACATTCCAAGTAATTTTTACAATCTTTTATTTTAACACCTTCAGCATGTTCAATCATTTTTGTATTACAGGAAAACTAGCATGTCCTAATTTTCTATGTAATATATGTGCACATTCATCATGAATTGGTTTTCCAATTATTGGTCTTTTGTTATTATGTGTATCATTAACAGATGTGGTTTCATTGTTATGTTCTGTTTCGTGTTCCTCATTGTCACTGTCACTGTTATTTTCATTTTCTATGCTAGTGTCATTTTCCATGTTTGAATCAATGTTGTGTAGCCATCTTTCCTCTGTGACTAAATATGGTAAATCTCTTTTGATAATCACATTACCTAAGTTTGTTTTGTTTTTCTCTAGAGTTACTTTTCCCTTTGAGAATATTATATTTATTTTAGAGTCCCTGCTTAACTTTATTGCACTAAGAATGTTATTAGGTATTTCGGGTATTAATAAAACCCCCTCTATTTTCCCTAGACCAGGTAAATCTACATTTCCTCTTCCAATGACTTGGACTTCCTCTTGATTAGCTACTTTAATTACAAATTTATCTTCTATGAAGGAAGATAATATTTTCTTATTATGTGTTGTGTGATTTGTTGCCCCGGAATCAATGAGCCAGGCATTATACTTTGAGTCTTGGGTTTTGGTTATAGTGTACTTATCTAATCCATTTAATGATCCAGACTTTCTATCTCTTGAGTTATCTCTGCCCCCTCTACGTTCTCTAAAGTTTGGTGAGTTTCTATATCTGTATCTGTCAATAGATGATTGTCTGTTATGGTATCTGTTTCTAGTGTCATGGTTTTGTCTTTCTCTAAGAGGTTTTGGACAATCTCTTCTATAATGTTCTTTGGATCCACAATTATAACATTCAATTGGTTCTTGATACCTGTCTTGAAATACTACCCTTTTGGTCTGTCTGTGTTCTTTGTATGCGCTGTAGCGGTTTCTTCTCAAATTATCTTCAGCTATTAGTCTATTTGATAAACTCTCTATAGATAGATATCCTAAATTAATTGTGTCCAAATATGATATGTAATTATCCCATGATGAGTCTAATGAATTAATGATAACGCTTTTCATTGTCTGATCAGATATTATTTCTCCCCTTAAATGAAGCTCTGCTCTAGTTGTGTTTAGTGATAGTAAATGTTCACTTACAGTAGTTCCAGGTTTTATCCTGGCTGAGAAGAAATTTTTAGACATTCTTGTTGTGGTTGCCACACTTTCACTATGAAACAATTTAAACATACAATGAATTATTTCTGAGACAGTTAGATTATGCTTAATACTATGATAGATAGCAGGAGATATACTAGATATTAGTAAATAGAATGCTCTGTGGTGTAGGCAGTCCAATTTTAGGGTCCATGGTTTTTTGGGAGGGTTAGTTATGAAAAACAATAAATTCTCTTTTAAGAAAATAACCTGGAGTTGTTGACTCCATTCCTGTAAATTAATACCGTCTATTCTCAATTTTGGAAAATCATTAGGCAAGTTTCCAATGTTATTTGTTGCATTACTTACAACTGGAGGCTGTCCATGGTCTTGTAAATGCTGATAATTGCAGAATGGTGTAGGTATGCTTGCGATTAGTCTGAATGGTTCTCTCTGTCCTTCATTGTCTCTATATTCATCTGCGTGTATTTGCGCATGCGCGTTGTTCATTTCGTTCCTGAAGCTGTCGGGAGAGGTTCTCGTCGCTGTAGCTCCCTCGTAGTGTTCTTCTTCTGATGATTCGCTCTCTGGCTCGACTTTAGGTGTCCAGGTGATGATCGGGGCTTGCTTCTTTCCATCGAAGTCGTCTTGGTTGAGGCTTCTGGCTCCCGGAAGCGTTTGTGGTGTGGGCGAGTACTTGCAAGGTTCTCTGGGTTCGGACATTGGTGTTCTTGCCGTTCGGGTTGAAGCAGATAGATGCCGAGACGTTTGCTTCCTTGCTTCTGTGTCTTTGCTTTTGGATTGTGCTGCTTGTCTTTTCTTCACTGTTTGATCGGCTGCCTTCGTCGTTTTCGTTGATTTTTTTGATATTTTTAAATATCAAAAGTGTTTTCATGGCTGTTTCGATTTGCAGTTCAGTTGGTGCTTCTTCGGTGTCTGTATCAGATTCTTCTGAAGAATAGAATTTTTCTTTTTTATTTTTCATGCTGTGTAAAGCTTTTCGCACCAGCCATTTTGAACTCTGCTTTCTGATTGGTTCTGATTCGGCCATTTTGCTGGTCTGTTGAAACCAAGATGGCTGCCATTCAAAATTTTGTGCGGGACCGTTAGTCTTTCTTTTAGTTACACTCTCATCTATAGGTAATTTGCTTACCATTTTGAGATCTTTAGATTCTGGTGCGTTGGTGTGATTTTTTCTCGCTGCTTCGCTATCTTTTATGATGTCTTGGAGGTTCGCGATGAGATTTTTGTCGTCTTTTTGGCTTTTCAGCAGTCTTAATATTTCTAATCTGAGAGTGTTTTTTTCTATCTCTCTTGCTTCTTGGTTGTCGGGTTCATCGATTACCTCTTCGTTGTCTGTAGTGGAGTTTTCAGATTCACTTGTCATTATAGTTGTAGATTCATCGATCATTTCTTGATCTGTTTCCATTTCTTTGTTGTGTGCCCTGGTGTTGGGTCTTTCTCTTTTGTTTCTGGAGTTTTCTTTCTTTGGTATGTCTGTTTTTTATTGAGTCAGCCAACCATCCTCTGCTACCAAATTGTTGCCGTAATTCGAGGATCGGACTCAATAAAGAATTCAGAAATATAGTATTCAAACAAAGTATTGTTTATTTACAGCAGGCATTCTATATTCACTGAGTGATTGCAGATAGAAGCAAGGAGGAGGAGTGTGTATCCCCTTTTATATCAATAAGGCGGGATTAGGGAGTAGAAGTGGTTACAGATGAATACATTAGGGAAGGAAGAATAAATTAACCCTTGATACTCTATGAGCATGCATTTACCCATGACAGACACACTGAGGGGCCCTGCCCCTCCACCTCCCACTATGGTGGGAAAGGAGCAACATTATGAGGTGGACAATATACTGGATGCTTGCTGGCACAGGAAAGAACTTCAGTATTTAATTATGTGGAAAGGGTATCCATTGGCAGAAGCTTCCTGAGTCCCTGTGGATGATATGAGGGCCCCTAGATTGCTCGCTAGATTATACAGGAAGAACCCAGGGAAACCCGGAGCCCCTAACCATGATTATCACTCATCATAATCTTTGTTTCCAGATGCAGTCCGGTTGGTGGGGGGGCACATGTCAGCCCCGGTGCAGCTGCTGCTTTGGGGCCACCATTCCAGCAGGCAGAACAGCCAGTCATCCGTTTCCTTTCCCCAGTGCGGCTACTACATCCTAATGCCGCCTGTGTCTGCTCTGAACCGGAGCACTGGTCCTTGTTGGCCCAGAGTGCTCCAGAAGCTGCGCCAGCACCTGCCTCTCTCATGCCAGGGCCACGCTGTTGCTCCACAGAACAGCTGAGAGGCACTCTGCTGGGCGCCGCCCAATGACCTAATCGGGTGGCCGGCAACCCTCTAGCAACTCTCAAACACAGACTGGTCTGATTGTGATGTTGAAGTCTGGGCTGGAGGAAATGAATGAAGACAGGCAGAACGCGAGAGGGGATGGCCCAGGGGTGATGGTGGCTTGCTGCCAACATCCCAATGCACAGCTGAGGCAAGCCTGGATGTGGGCGGTTATCCGGTGGGTGAACTAGGAGCCCGTGGGAGGGGTGGAGGGGTGGAGCTGGTGATTAAGATAATTGTTCACATGGCTTATATAAGGTGTTGGGGAGCACAGAGCGATAGCTCCAACAATATTCCCTTTTTCTTGTTAATAGATGTCAGTCTGTACAGGATAGAGATAAAGAATCTTCCAATCATCATTATCGTTTGGAGTCTGTTATTTCGGAACCTGACATGTTTATTATATTTTGTTTTGATTCCTTTGTTTTTGTATTTTTAATCATACACCAGTAATCCAGAATTGTTTTTGCAAATTGAGCAGCCATATACATCCAATAACTGGGTGACTGACTAACTGACTAACTACCTGAATAAAGAAATGATTATTAACTAACTTGCTAATCACAATGTTGTGGGATACTGTTAAATGTCTGTATTTGTCAACCGGATCTCCAGCATGGGTTTTCCCTTTGATGCTTGCTTGCTATCTGCTGCCATAGTAACGGGGAGGGGAGGCATGGCATTGGGGTCAGGGAAGAGAACTGGTGTGAGGAAGGCCCATGTGAATAAAAATGGAGGTTTGCTCTCATAAATTACTGTGCTGCTAAATTGAATTGTTTACCATCAGTCAAGGCCTCTATCATCCTGGAACCATCCTGGAACTCTAGATGGACGAAAATACCTGAAGATGTGCCCCACATGACACATGATTGGACATTCAGCCTGGGTCCATGGAGGGAGGGATTTGGGGAAACATTTACTATGTAACTTTCGCACCTTTTGGCTCAGATCTTGCTTTTCTTTCACTGCTATCATTTCAAACTCAGTAAAAGTACCTCTTCTCTACTTCAATGGAGTTGGGGTTTTTCTTTCTTGGGATTTGAATGGAGGCAGGCCTGACAGTATTCTGAAGCTGGGAAGGCAAGAACCAGCACTTCTCAGGTTAGAGAATCAAACTCCCAAACTCAAGGCTAAGAAAAGAATGACCGAGAAACTGCTGACTCAGAATGGCAGGGAAAAAAAGAATCTTTGGGCTGATCCATGTATATACTGTAACACACACACATGCCTCCAATCTACAAAAAGAGGAAAAAGGGGGGTCCAGGAGACTATAGGCCAATTAGTTTGGTATTAATACTTGGGGAACATCTAGAAAAGATAATAAAGCAGCAGATTTGTGAGCACCTAGAAATGAACAAGTTGATTACTAGAAGGCAGCATGGCTTTGTTAAGAATAGATCATGCCAGATAAGCTTTATTGCCTTTTTTTTTGAAAAAGTGACTAAATTAGTGGATCAGGGAAATACTGTGGACATAGTATACTTGGACTTCAGTAAGGCATTTGACAAAGTAGACCACAACTTACTTCCTGATAAGATAGAACAATGTGGGATAGACAGAACCATTACTCGATGGATTCACAGTTGGCTGACCAACTGCACTCAACATGTAGTCCTCACTGGAACTGCATCTAAATGGAAGGAAGCATGCAGTGGGGTACCTCAATGTTGTGCCTTAGGCCCAGTACTCTTCAACATCTTCATAAATTATTTTGATGTGGAAATAGAAGGGGAACTCACCAAATTGGGGTGAATTGCTAGCACTTTGGAAAACAGACTCAAGATTCAGAAAGATCTTCACAGATTGAACCCAGCAAGATGCAATTTAGTAGTGAGAAATGTAAGGTCCTGCACTTAGGCATGGAAAAAACCCAAATGCATAGATATAGAATAGGTGGTACCTGACTCAACAGTAGTAACTGTGAAAGGGATATACAGTAGGTGTCCTAGTGGACCACCACTTAAATATGAGCCAGCAGAGTGCTGAAGCTGCCAAAAAAGTAAATACAGTCCTAAGCTACATCAGCAAAGGGATTGCATCAAGACCATGAGAAATATACCACTTATACTACACTATGCTAAGCTAGCAGAAAATGGACATGGAAGAGTCCATATGGGTACAAAGGCGAAATTGACTACATTGTGTCAAATGATAAAACCATATTCTGCAATTGTACAGTCATCAATCGTTTTAACATTGGAAGTAACCAATGTACAAACTAAAGTGAACATAGTCTGTCAAAAAGAGTGTATGAAAATGATAAAGACATCATGAAAAACAAAAATAAAGAGTGATAAACTGTTAGAGGAGAAAAGCAATTTTCAAATTAATCTATCAAATTGCTTTGCTCTATTGCAAGATTTGGAAGAGATGAACATTGCAGACCAAAACAAACAGTCAAAAACATCCTTGAATCTGCTACACCCCTAGCACCACTAGAAAAACACTTTGTACAATCAAAAATCTCTGATGAAACTATTGATTTAATGAAAAAATGATAGACAATGAAGAATACTGGAAGTTTCTCTAATAAACTGGAGTATGTTGAATTTTCTAAGACTATAAGAAAATCCAAGAAGAAACACATCAGTTTAATATGAAGCTTGTGAAAAAGGCAATTGAAGAAAACAAAGGATTAATAGAACAAAATGCAAGCTTATAAATACGAGAAAGAAGGTTTTTGCATTAAAATGTGAAGATGGCTCTGTTTGTAGAACAAGTCAGCAAATGTTAGAAATAATTAGAAAATTCTATTCAGAACTATACAAAGATCAAGATCACTCAAAAGTAACAACACCCACAAAAAAGGAAATGCCAGATATCCTAGTGGAAGAAGCATCAAATGCCATTCAATCAATGAAAAATGGCAAAGTTTCAGGAAATGACTGTGTTATGGTTGAAATGCTGAAAGCTGCTGGTCACAGTTTACACAAGATACTAACAAAACTAAACTGAGATGCCTCAGAGAAGAAAAAATACCTGATGCATGGAATAATGCTGAAGCGATTCTTATACACAAGAAAGGGGTCCAAGATTATTTAAAGAACTATCACCCAATAAGCCTTCTTTCAGTCATCTACAAGGTTTTCACCAACATAATAGCAGAAAGAATATTGAGAACATATGGTGCACAGCCAAGGAGGCAGGGTTCAGAAGTGGCTACAGCACAATGGATCACATCCAGGTTGTTCAGCAAGTCATTGAAAGGTATAATGAGTACACTATGCCTCTGTGCATGGCTTTCACTGACTACGAAAGGCGTTTGAATCAGTATTCTAGTAAACAATAATTAATGTCAGGTTTCGTTGCTATCTTAAATAAACTTCATTCTCAAACGCAAGATCTCTAATGAATATTTTTTTTAATTTAGGAATAGGAGAACGACATCCCTGAACTCTTTGTGCAGCCAAAACTGGGCCCTCCTTCCAAACCCCTCCCTTTCCGTTCTTCAACCCCAATGTCTCATTGGCCATCATGCAGATCCATTTCTTCATCCCAAGCACTTTCTTTTCACAGGAATTTTCCCCCTCCCTCTGTCACCCAGGTAACGCTATCTAGTAAAGAGCAGGGAACTAGGTAAAAGTTCATCTCAGCATTAAAGCAAAGCTTCTCCCTCTTTCATTCATGTCAGCGCTGGAGGAGAACATAATTTGGAACGCTGACATCCGGCCCCTCTCCCTTCACTTCTCTGATGCAACCTGCCCCATAGGAAAAAAACCACAACAAGATAAAACACTTTAAAACATTGACACCTCCTGCCGGCCGAGCTATCAGCTCAGCCGATCAGGAAGCCTCCCGTTGCTGGGCAGCCGCTCATCAGATTGTAACACTCCTCCCCCTTTAGATAGTACAATAATCGTCCAGATAACCCGGGCGCCTACATGTACGCCCGGACCGGCGCAAATCACCGTCCAAGCGATCAGAGGGTGACTTCCTGAGATGTCGTAGACAGAGGTAGCTGGTCTGAAGACGGTGGAATATATGATGATCGTGCAAGAACATCTACGGGTACCTCTGGCAATGAAGGAGCTGTAATTACAACAGGTGAGCGTGAAGACCCCAACGACGGAGCCTCTAAAGTACTATCATCCACCGGATCAGCCGTCGGAAGTGCACCAAACATATCTGGCTCCTCGTTACCCCGGGTCCGAGCACTCCTTAGCTGGTCTATATTGCGCCTCAAGTTCAACCCTGTAAGAACGGGGTCCCGTGACTAAAATGATATGTCCAGGAAGCCACAAGGTGGCTTCGCCACAGATGCCTTATGCGGCAAAATATATACTATAGAAATTAAGCAGGCCCAGAAAAGCCTGAAGCTCGGCCCTACATGATGGCGTTGGAGCATTCTTTATGGCATCGACCTTAGAAGGTGTAGGATGAATGCCAAACTTATCTACAAGGAACCCTAAAATTCGACCTGGGGAACACCAAACTTACACTTAGATTTTTTAAGTTTCAGGCCCTTTTATTGAATTCTGCGTAGTACCTGGCGTACACATTCGACGAGGTCGTGTTTGGTGGTAGCCGAGATCAAAACATCATCAAAGTAAGGAACGACACCAGGGATTCCCTGGAGCAACCGCTCCATAAGGCTCTGAAAAATGCCAGGAGCTACGCAGACCCCAAATTGTAATCGGCGGCACTTAAAAGCGCCCCGATGCATGACGATTGTTTGGGCGGCGGCCGTGGCATCATCAACAGGAAGCTGTTGATATGCCTGGGACATATCTAATTTTGCAAAAATAGACCTTTGACCCAAAGAATGTAAGAGGTGCTGAACTACCGGGACCGGATACGGGTGGGCCTGCAAGGCCCGATTAAGGGTACACTTAAAGTCCCCACAAATACGGATGGAACCATCCGCCTTAGTGGGGATAACAATAGGGGTCTCCCATCGAGAATGATCCGTAGGCTCAAGTACACCCTGAGCCAGCAACTTATCTATCTCAACATCCACCTTAGGGCGAAGGGCAAAAGGGACCCGTCGGGGCTTAAGGCGTATAGGTGGCACCTGGGGGTCTAAATTAAGAGATATGGGGGTACCCTTATATTTACCCAAGGTGCCATCAAAAACCTCAGTGAACTCTGTTGTCAAGGTTTCAAAGTCATCACTAGACGTGGTATGGATGCCGGCAATGGAAAGCCCCAACGCCCCGAACCAGTCTAAACCCAAAAGGCTTGGGAGCCTGCCCTTGACTACCAAAAGTGGGAGGGGACCTGCAAACTCCCCCCACTCCACCATAAACTGGCTGCAACCCAAAATGGGAATGCCATTTCCCTGGTAGTCGTGAAGACGAGTAGAACAGGGTTGCAAATGGTCACAAGCGAAGGATGGCACCAGCTCTTTAAGGGTCTGCCAGGCGATGATGGACTTAGATGAACCAGTATCCACTTCCATCCTGCACGGTTTTCCTTTGATACGAACAGTCAGAAAGATCTTCTTGTGACCCAAGACAGCACGGCTGCCAGACGAGAGAAGATCACAGTGGGAAATAGCGAAAGAAGAGTCCTGAGGACCGTTGAACCCTTCCCAGCCTAATTTAATGGAAGATGGTACACCCATGACGTCTGTGGAGGATCTCGAACGGCAAACCTTTGTCAGGTGACCTTTCTTTCCACAGTGGCAGCAAACAGCATTTCGAAAACGGCAAAAGACACGAGGATGTGAATCCCCACAACCCAAACAAAACGCTGGAGCCTGTCTTTTGGAGGGTGGGCGTCAATTGAAGACCGACGCCTTGAGGCCATCCACCTCCTCTTCGCTATCAGCAATCGTATCAGAGCGTTCGTAGGACTCCCCTAGCTGTATGGCTGCACAACGAGAGGCCAGTAGAACGGGTGGGAAGTTTCGAATTTCAGCCGCAGACCAGTCAGACATCTCAAACGCAGTTGCTTCCTCAACAGGAGTCTCCAAATTGATGACAGATTTGGCCAAAAGGCGGCGCTGCAACCGCAAATCGCGCACGCTGCAAACTAGTTGCTCGAGGAGGGAGTCATCAAGGTTTTCAAACTCACAATTTATCGCCTCAGTCCGAAGGGCAGCAAGATAGTCATTAATGGACTCCCCTTCCTTTTGCACCCGTTGTTGAAACATGAAACGGCGAAAAATGCGGGAAGGTGCGGGTGCATAATGGCCCTTCAATTTAGCCAGCAAAGTAGGCCAAGAAACGGTGGACAACTGTTGGGGCACTACAAGTGCCCGCGCCGTTGCAAAAATCTGAGACCAAGATAAGCAACACGGTTTATTCCAGCAACAACACAAGGGTTAAAATATGTAACCTGACATCGGTCGCACGCAGCCACTATTTATATTGCAGCTGGGCTCGCGCGGCCAATAAAACACTTTAAAACATTCACACCTCCTGCCGGCTGAGCTATCAGCTCAGCCGATCAGGAAGCCTCCCGTTGCTGGGCGGCCGCTCATCAGATTGTAACACATTTAATTAAGTACTGAAGGCGCCCCCTGTGCCATCTTGAGTCAAGAAGTGCCATCTTGCACTTCGTAGTGAGTTTGGCCCCCAACAACCAGGGGCCCAGGGGGTTCACGTTGTGTCGGCCTTAAAGTAGACCCCACTACAGGTTTCAAAAGGCTACTGTGAAAAACGGGGTGAATGTTCCCCAAGAGCCGTGGCAACTGCAGTTGTACTGTAACGGGGTTGATTGTAGGAAACGGTCCTATAAATTTTGGGCCTAATTTCTTGCTTGGGAGTCTAAGTCTCACGTACTTGGTGGAAAGGTAGACTTTGTGTCCCAACTGAAATGGTCTTTGGGGAGTTCGGTGCTTGTCTGCCTGTTTCTTATAAGATTGAGCCGCCTTGGCCAGTGCCCTCTTAACATTCTCCCAAGTTTCTCTCAACATTGCCATCCAGTCGGTCAAGCTGACTGAGGAAGGGGGCTCCCTCGGGTACTCTGGCATGGGGACAAAATCCATGCCACTCACTACTTTGAATGGGGTTAACCCCGTGCTGCTGTGGACAGCATTATTATATGTGACCTCCGCAAAAGATAGGAGGTCTGCCCAATTGGACTGCTGGTATTCGACGTAGCATCTTAAATACTGTTCTATCATAGCGTTCAGTCTTTCTGACCCCCCCCATTGGTGCTCGGGTGAAATGCTGAGTTGAGCCCTTGGGATGACCCTATGGATCGTAGGAACTCCCTCCAGAACTTTGCTGTGGTCGGAGATGATTCTCTTGGGGACTCCATGCAGGCGGTAGATGTGTTTCAGGAACAGTTTGGATAACTGGTGGGCTGAGGGCAGTCCGCTACAAGGAATGAAGTATGCCCGCTTGGAGAATAAGTCTATTACAGTCCAGATCACTGTATTTCCACTGCTCCTTGGTAGGTCTACAATGAAGTCCATCGCAATCTCCTCCCATGGTCTTGTCGGCTCAGCTACTGGTTGCAACAATCCAGGTGGGCACCCTGGTCTTGTCTTCATCGTGGCACAAATGGTGCAGCTTTTTACGTAACTGTCTACGTCCTTTCTCATGTGGGGCCACCAGAACTGCCTTTGTACTAGGTGCAGAGTCTTTAGGAACCCGAAGTGTCCCGCTGGTTTAACGTTGTGGCTCCTCTTGAGAATCAGGGTTCGTAAAGTTTGTGGGACATAGAGCTTTGTCCCCTTCCATGCTAGGTCATCTCTTTTTGTCAAGAGATGTTGATTGTCTCGGAACCAGGGGTCTGTCAGTGTTTTATTTTTTAATTTTGCAGTTAAGTCACTTGCAAGTTGGCCCTGCTGGTCACGTTGTTGCCGTCTGGTGATCACTTGAGCCGCTGCTTGGGTGGAGGGGATGATGGCATTCATTACCTGCTCCCACTCACTGTTGTATTGGGGCATCCGGGAGAGGGCGTCAGCCAGGAAATTCTTCCCTCCTGGGATGTGCTTAAGCTCGAAATTGAAACGATTGAAGTATTGAGCCCACCGGACTTGCCTGGGCGACAGTTTCTGTGGGGTTTTTAGGGCCTCCAGGTTTTTATGATCAGTCCAGACTTCAAACGGTTTCTGGCCTCCCTCTAGTAGGTGCCACCAGGTCAACAACGCCCATCTTACTGTGAACGCTTCCTTCTCCCACGCCGCCCATCGCCTCTCTGTGTCGGTGAGTTTGCGGGAGGTGTAGGCGCAGGGTTGTAGATCACCTTGACTGTTCTTTTGCAGTAACATGGCTCCTACTGCCACATCACTTGCGTCTGCTTGGATGACAAAAAGCTGTTCAGGATCAGGGTGTTTTAAGATGGGTTCTTTCGCAAACATTCCTTTTAGTGTGTTGAATGCCTGTTGGCAGGTCAGGTCCCACTGTAGGGGTTGTCCTGGGCGGGGTTTCGTCGCTGGGCTTCCTGTCTTTAGGAGGTCCATCAAAGGTTTGGCAATTTTCGTGAATGAGGGGATGAATTGTCTGTAAAAGTTTGCGAAGCCTAGGAAGCTTTGCAGTTGTCTGCGGGTGCGAGGGGGCTGCCATTGTAGAACTGATTGGACCTTGGCTGGGTCCATTTCTATCCCCTTGTTTGATACTCGGTAGCCTAGGTAGTCTAGCCGTGATTGGTGGAAATCGCATTTTGACAGTTTGACATACAGGTTTGCCCTCAGCAGTTTTTTCAGTACTTGGCGGACGAGGGGTATATGTTCATCTATGGTCTCCATGTAGATGAGAATATCGTCCAGGTAGACGAGGACCCCTTTGTAAAGGTGCTCATGTAGGACTTCATTTATCAACTGTATGAACACTGCCGGGGCTCCTTGCAATCCAAAGGGCATTACCTTGAACTGGAAACTACCCAGAGGGCAGTTGAATGCTGTTTTCCATTCATCTCCTGCCTTGATGCATACTCGGTAATAAGCTTCTCGAAGGTCTAGTTTGGTGAAAACATTTCCTTTAGCTAGGTGGGCTAGCATGTCCTTCATGAGGGGGAGGGGGTATAAGTTTTGTACGCAAACGGCATTGATACTTCGAAAATCGACCACCAGTCTCATAGAGCCGTCGTTTTTCTCTTTAAACAGGACCGGCGCCGCTACCCTTGGTTTTACTGGCTCAATAAATCCCCTTCGTAAGTTTTTGTCTATGTAGTCCCGCATTTCCTGCATTTCACGAGGTGTCATGGCATACATTTTAGGTTTGGATAGTTTCGCTCCCGGGATACTCTCGATGGCACAATCGGTCTCGTGGTGGGGGGGTAGAATGTCACACTCGGCCTCGCTGAATACCTCCGCAAGGTCATGGTACTCCCCTGGGATCTGATCTGCATTACCAGCGCTGGCGGGTGCGGCTGCCAATTGCTTCACTGTACCTTCTGGGAGGGACCCTTGTGTTGGTGTTGTTTTCTTCTGCAGTGGCAGGTGGATTTGGGGTCTCAGCGTGGGAGGGAATTCTTCTGGTCGAGGCGGCAGGGGTTGGGGGCCCTTTGCTATCCTCAGCCTGCGGGTCCCCTCTTGCCACCAAATGATTGGGCCCCATTTGTCCAACTACGAGAGTCCCAATATGACTGGTTCTGTCATCTTGGGGGCTATTATGAAGCAGATTGTTTCCCAGTGATCTGCTAGTTCCAGTCTCACGGGTTCAGTCAAGTGTGTGGCGTACGCTCCCCCCACTAGGGACCCATCAACTTGCTCAAAGCAAATTGGTTGTTTGAGCTTTTTAGCTTGGATCCCCAATTTTAGTAATTAGGCACCTTGTGCTACCAGAGTCTATTAGGGCTTGGAAAGTCCCTTGGGCCCCTGTTTTGGGGGCTGTTAGGCGTATGGGGAAAAGAAAAGGATGGACGGGTCCACTCACCATCGGGTCATCCTCGCCTTCGTCCTCCATGTCATAGGGTTCGGGGGACTGATCTCCCTCATCTGGGATTCCTCTGGTTTCGGTCAGGTGAGCGAAAAACTCTGGGATTTGGGGAGCTTTCTGTGGTACGTAGGTGGCGCGCTTGGGCCCTCGTTCCGGTCATGCTTTGGATGGTGGAGCTGGTCCCGGTCTAGGGGTTACACATCTTGCTGCTATGTGGCCACTTCCCCCACATCTGTAGCATTTCAGTAGGTTCCATGGGGCAGTTGGCCTCTGGGTGGGCTGTGATGTTGGGGCTTCTCGTCTGCTGAGTGGCCCCTGGTCCGGTCGGCCTCTCTCCTTTCCATCTGGTGGTTTCAACATGTTGTTCGCCCGCAGCCCTCTGTCGACTTTTATCGCTACCCGGAACCATTCAGAGAGTCGGTTTGGGATGTCCCGATAGGCAGTCACTTGGGAAATTCTCTTATCTAGGCTTGTTCTAAAAAAATACACCAGCAATCGCTCTGGTAGGGGAGGCAGTGTCCCAATGACTCTCCTGAATTCATGGATATGTTCTCTGATAGGCTTCCCCTTCTGCATTAGGTTTCTTAGCTCGTCTTTCACATAGGGGTCCTCCTCCTCCTCCTCATAACGGGCTCTCAATAGTTGCAAGAACCCATCCGCATCTTGCAGCTGGGGGGCCCTGTTTTTGTAGAGGGATGCTGGCCACCTCTTTGCTTCTCCCTCCAGCCCTTCCGAGATAGCATTCACTAGGGCTCTGGGGAAAGGGTAGAGGTGTCCAAAACGCTCTATGTATATCTCAGCTGAATCGAGGAATTGGGCGAGATTGTCTGGGTCACCATCGAACGTCCCTCTGAATTGGGGTGGTTCCTCTCTCTCTGCCCTCTCCTCTCTGTGCTGAGCTCTGTAGAGCCGGCCTTGGTGTTGATAGTCCTCTGCCTCGTCTCTCATCCTGGGGTAGGGAGGTGCTGCCTCATCTAGGCTTCGCTGCTTGCTGGGAGGGGAGGGGGACCCATGGATGCGTCGTTGGGCTCCTCCTCCTCCTCCTGTGGAGGGGGGAAGGGCTGCGCTTTGGCCTACGGCCTTTTGGATCAACAGCCCAGACTGGTTCTCTCTTTTCTTTGGGTCTGCAAGATGGCCCCTCCCCCTGAAGGGTGGCACAGTCAAATTTCTCTTTCAACTCATCTATGGGGCTTTCGAGTGATGAATTTCTTGATGCTTAGTTTGTTTTCTGGCTTGCTCCCATTCCCATAGCCAGTTCGCCCTTCCCAATTCACTTAGGGGTTTCCCTTTTTCTTTCACATTTGGAAAGGGAAATTCAGCCTCGGAGGCTTTTGGCACAGTTCCCGGGTACTTATCTGGCTCACGTTTCTTGGCTTGAAGTTCTGCCGAGGGAGAAGGCGGGGAGAGTTGAGCCTTCGTACTTTCCAAGCTGGCTGGGATCATGGCCGGTTCTCCTCCTCCCGTTGCTTGAAGCAGGCTTTCCTCCGAGAGCTTGGCTACAGCCATAGTGTCCGGAGATAACCTCCAATCCGACCACACGTCTGGGAGGGAGCAGGATGATTTAAAATCAGCCAGCCTGGCTTTGGAGGAGTTTTGGCTGTCTTTCAGGTTTCGTTGCTATCTTAAATAAACTTCATTCTCAAACGCAAGGTCTCTAATGAATCTTTTTTTTTTATTTAAGAATAGGAGAACGATATCCCTGAACTCTTTGTGCAGCCAAAACTGGCCCCTCCTTCCAAACCCCTCCCTTTCCGTTCTTCAACCCCAATGTCTCATTGGCCATTGTGCAGATCTATCTCTTCGTCCCAAGCACTTTCTTTTCACAGGAATTTCCCCCCCCTCCCTCTGTCACCCAGGTAACACTATCTAGTAAAGAGCAGGGAACTAGGTAAAAGTTCATCTCAACATTAAAGCAAAGCTTCTCCTTCTTTCATTCATGTCAGCGCTGGAGGAGAACATAATTTGGAACGCTGACATCAATGCATTGCTCAGCTAAGGTGTAGACACTGCTTACATAAACTTACTATATCTTCTCTATCTCTCTCTCTCTCTATATAAAAAAGGATGTATGTATTTATGTACCGTGTTTCTGTGAAAATAAAACCCTGCCTTATATTTTTTTTGAACCCTGAAATAAGCACTTGACCTTACTGCCATGCACTCAAAAGCCTGATTGGGCTTATTATCAGGGGATGTCTTATTTTGGGGGAAACAGGGTATGTATGTTTCAGCATAAGAGCCTTGGTGGTGCAGCAGACTAAAGTGCTGTTAAGTAGCACTTAGCTGCCAGCTGCCTGCAATTACTGCGAGTTCAAATCTCACCAGGCTCAAGGTTGACTCAGCCTTCCATCCTTCCGAGGTAGGTAAAATGAGGACCTGGATTGTGGGGGCAATAAGATGACTTTATATAAAAAGAACACTCCTTGGGGGGCCCGATAGCCCTAACAAGCAGGTATATACAAAAAGTATGAAGGCTATTGATTAATGCATTGTAAGCCGCCCTGAGTCTCCGGAGAAGGGCGGCATATAAATCGAACCAATAAATAAATAAATAAATAAATAAATAAATAAATAAATAAATAAATAAATAAATAAATAACTCTGGGACGGTTTGAAAAATTTCAACCAAACTTGGTACACAGATGACTTACCGTCTGGAAAAAAATACTGTGGGGGTAAGATACCCCTGGTGTGTGTGTGTGTGTGTGTGTGTGTGTGTGTGTTCCAGCATAACTCTGGAATGCCTCGAGCAATTTCAACCAAACTTGGTACACAGATGACTTACTCTCTGGAAAAAAATACTGGGGGGGGGGTTAAGACACCCCTGGGTTCTCTCTCTCTCTCTGTGTGTGTGTGTGTGTGTGTGTGTGCATCTGTGTGTTCCAGCATAACTCTGGAGCGTCTGGGCCATTAAGGAGAGCGAGTGCAGCATCCTAGAGCAGCAATTGTTTGTGATGTCAGTTCCTTCACAGCTTCCTCTGGAAAGCTGGACCATTAAGGAGAGCGAGTGTGGCATCCTAGAGTGGCAATTGTTTGTGATGCCAGTTCCTTCGCAGCTTCCTCTGGAAAGCCAGCCATGATATTCGCCGTCCAGTGGACCAATGGGGAAGTGCCTGATGGATTTTTTTTAAAATTTGATTTATATGCCGCCCTTCTCCAGAGACTCAGGGCGGCTTACAGTGCGTTAAGCAATAGCCTTCATACTTTTGTATATTTATACAAAGTGAGCTTATTGCCCCCACAAACTGGGTCCTCAATTTACCCACCTTAGAAAGGATGGAAGGCTGAGTCAACCTTGAGCCTGGCGAGATTCAATCTTACTTCAATTGCAGACAGCTGGTGTTAAATTACAGTGCTTCTGTCTGTTGAGCTAAGCCAGGCTCCTGGTTTGGGGCAAAGTGCCAGGATCATAGCAAGGGCGGGAAAGACGAGCTCATGGGAGGGGGAAAGGAGAAGGCAGGGATGATGGGCATGGGAGTAGGGGGAAGAAAGGCCCCTCCCAATGCCTCCCTGTGAGAGGCAGATGGCGCCCCCTGGTGGATTTGGGGCAAAGTGCCAGGATCATAGAAAGGGTGGGAAAGAGGAGCACATGGGAGGGGGAAGAGAGAGGGCAGGGATGATGGGCATGGGAGTAGGGGGAAGAAAGGCCCCTTCTGATGGCTTCCTGTCAGACAAACACTTCGACATCTATAAATACCCGGGCAAAGATACAGCCTGTTGTGCCTTAAAATGGCTTCTACTGGATTGCCTTAAAATGGCTTCTACCAACATAACTCTGGAATGCCTTGAGCAATTTCAACCAAACTTGGTACACAGATGATTTACTCCTGGAAAGAAATACTGTGGGGGTAAGACACCCTAACCCTAACACTCCTCGGGGTGTGTGTTCTGTTAAGGTACAGCCTGTTGTGCCTTAAAATGGCTTCACCTGGACTGCTTTAAAATGGCTTCTACTGTACAGCACAGTGGAGTTGCCATGGTAACGGCACCTCCTCCCAACCCTGCCACAGCCAGCCAGGGGTTGCGAGAGGAGAAGGAGGGGCCGCTGCATCATAATGGGCTCCAGGAGGAGGAGGGGACCCCATCTCCCCCATTGTGAAGTGTGCTAAAGTTCACTGTGCTGTGCAAGGTGCTGCAAGTGTACTGTTGTGACCTAGGCTTACTGAGTCATTACAAGACACAATTAGTCCCAAATAAACCTATTTTATTGTAACAGCTGAGAATTACATTCATTCCCAACTGAGTCCCAATTAATTGCAAAATAAGTCCTTCGGAAGAAGTCCTTTGGGATAATCACCAAACTTTATCTTCTTTGACACCCTGCCAAAGGCCTTACTTGGCAAAGCCCCAGGAAGTTCAGAAACAAACAAGAGATATCGACTGGAAACAGAGTGAGCAACATTGTTTTCCTGCAAAAGGCCCAAGTGTCTTTGCTTCTCTCTCTTTTTTTAAAATTTTATTTAATTAAAGATAGACAAACAAAAACATACATACATACAATACACAACATAAACAACTATACATTTAAATCAAGTCTTGCGACTTGAGCCTTTAAAAAAAAGTTACTTCGGTATTCTATATTTCTATATATATATATATCTACATCTTTCATTATATAATGATATTTTAAGATTATTTCTTGATTTTTGTTTCCTTAGTTGGTATTCCCTTTCTATCCTACTAATTATTTTTTATTTCGTTTTCCTTTTCTCTAACCAGTGGTACCATTGTTGCCAAACCATGTAGTACTCTGTGTCTTCCTTTTCTTGTATTTCTTTGGTAAGTCTGTCCATCTCTGCACATTCCATTACTTTTTTATTATTTTATCCTCCAATGGCATATCTTCTAATTTCCACATTTGTGTGAATGTGATTCTTGCTGCTGTCAGGTTATTTATTTATTTATTTGTTTGTTTGTTTAGATCATCCGTGGCTTTGGGGTGAGATACCACCAGTACGCTGATGACACCCAGCTGTACATCTCCACCCCAGGCCACCCCAACGATGCCCTTGAAGTGATGTCCCAGTGCCTGGAGGCTGTACGGGTCTGGATGGGGAGGAACAGGCTCAAGCTCAACCCTTTCAAGACTGAGTGGCTGTGGCTCCCGGCATCCCGATATAGTCAGTTGACTCCATCACTGACTATTGGGGGCGAGTCATTGGCCCCCACAGAGAGGGCTCGCAATCTGGGAGTCCTCCTGGATACGCAGCTGTCCTTGGAGGAACATCTGACGGCTGTAACCAGGGGGACCTTTTGTCAGGTTCGCCTGATTCGCCAGTTGCGACCCTTTCTTGATCGGGATTCCCTGTGCACAGTCACTCACGCCTTGACTACTGCAACGCTCTCTACATGGGGCTCCCCTTGAGGAGCACCCGGAGGCTCCAGCTGGTCCAGAACGCAGCAGCGCGGGTAGTGACGGGAGCAGCATGGTGCTCCCATGTAACACCGCTCCTGCACGAGCTGCACTGGCTCCCAGTGGTCTTCCGGGTGTGCTTCAAGGTGCTGGTTATCACCTTCAAAGCGCTCCATGGCATAGGGCCTAGCTATCTTTGAGACCGCCTGCTGCTACCGACGACCTCCCATCGACCCGTGCGCTCCCACAGAGAGGGCCTCCTCAGGGTGCCATCAGCCAGACAGTGTAGGGTGGTGACCCCCAGGGGGAGAGCCTTCTCTGTGGGGGTACCTACCCTCTGGAATCAGCTCCCCCCAGAGATAAGGAGAATCCAGGACCTCAGTGCCTTCCGTCGTGCCCTTAAAACCCATTTATTTAAACAAGCCGGGCTGGTTTAAGATGAAATTTTTAACTGTTTTAAATGTTTTAAACGTTTTAATTGGTAATGAGTTTTAATTGGGCCAAATTTATATATCTTTTAATTGTTTTTTAATATTTGGCTTGCATGTCTTTTTAATTCTGGCTGTACACCGCCCTGAGTCCTCAGGGAGAAGGGCGGTATAGAAATTCAATAATAAATAAATAAATAAATAAATAAATATGAATATAATGATATGGATTATCAAATATTGTATTTATTTTTCATAGTGATTTGTTAATATTCCTATTAGGTATATTTCTGGTTTCAAAGGCACTCTCTGGGTAGTAATTTCTTCTAATTGTTTTTGTATCATTTTCCAAATTTTTTTTGCCTTTTGGCACGACCACCACATGTGGTAGTATGTCCCTTTGTGTGATCTGCATTTCCAACAGTCCTGTGTGGTGTTAGGGAACATCTTTGCCAAGCGTGCAGGAGGGAGATGCCACCTGTAGAACATTTTGTAAATATTTTCCTTATAGGGTACAGACATTGTCAGTTTGGTATTTACTTTCCATATTTTTTCCCATTTATCGAGTTCAATATTATATCCGAATTTTTTTGCCCATGTGATCATATTCTCTTTCACCACTTCTTCTTCCAATTTGTATTTTAGTAAATAGCTATAAATGTTAGTTATTAATTTATCATCTGATCCCAATAGAATTTTGTCCAATTTGTTCTGTTCTTTTTGGATTCCAAATTTTTTCATGTCCATCTTATGTCTTGATTTTATTTGTAAATACGGCCACCAATCAATGTCTGTATCCTGTTCTTTCAGTTCTTCTCTTGTCTTCACTTCTCCTTCACTGTTCAGCAGTTCATTGTACTGTATGTTCTCATCTTATCTATGTCCATTGCATTTGGATATATTTGGGCCTCCATGGTTGAGAGCCATCTTGGAATTTTGTCCTAGTGATTTTTCCTAATTTCTGTCCAAATCTTTACAAGTGCCTGTCTAATGAAATGTCTTCTGAAGTGGTCGTGTTGCCTAAATTTCTCCTCCCATAAGAATGCATGCCATCCTTTCAGCAGATTGAATCCCTCTAGTGTCAACATGTGTTTGTTTTTTAGTGTTATCCAATCTTTTATCCATGTAAGTGATGCAGCTTTATAATAAATTTGCCAGTCCAGTAATCCTACGCCACCCCTCTCTGGTGTCTTGAAGATGTTTCAATTTGATTCTTGCCCTTTTTCCTTGCCAGATGTATTTTGATATCATTTTATTGAGGTCTTTGAAGTAGGCTCTTCCTGGATTTATTGGTATTACTTGAAATATATACAATATTTTCGGCAAGATATTCATTTTAATGGAAGCGATTTTACCTAAGAGTGATAATCGTAGTTTACTCCATATATCTAAGTCTTTTTGAATTTGTTTGGCCAATTTATTATAGTTGTCTTCTTTGAGTGTTGTTACTTTGTTGGTGAGCCAAATTCCTAAGTATTTTATTTCTGTTGTTGTCTGTATTTCTAATATGTCTTCCAATTCTTTCTCCTGTATTTTCGTCAAAATTTTTTGTTAATAGTTTTGTTTTTTGTTTATTAATTTTCAATCCTGCTACTTTTCCATATTGTTCTATTTTCTCTAATAATTTCATTCCCGATTGCTTTGGCCGTTCTAAGATAAATACCACGTCATTGGCAAATGCTTGTAATTTATATTCCTGATTTTTTATTTTTAATCCTTTTATTTCTTTGTCTTTCCTAATTTCATTCAATAATATTTCTAATACTAGTATGAATAGTAGGGGGGATAGGGGACAGCCCTGTCTCACCCCTTTAGATATTTCAAATTGGTCCATTGTCTCCCCATTTATCCATATCCTTGCCGTTTGGTTGGAGTATATCCTCTTAATCATGTTTAGGAATTTATCACCTACTCTCATTTTTTCCAGTTGTGATGTTAAAAATGTCCAATTGAGATTGTCGAACGTCTTTTGTGCGTCCAGGAAAATTAATGCCATTTGTTCATCCGGTTTTTGTTGGTAATATTCGAGAATGTTAATTATCATTCTTGTATTGCTTTTAATTTGTCTTTTTGGGATAAATCCGTTTTGGTCTGGATGAATGTAATCAGTGATAATATTTTTCATTCTCTGCGAAATAATTAGAGTAAATAATTTGTAGTCCACATTCAGGAGTGATATAGGTCTATAGTTTTTAATTGGAATAAGGTCCGAATCTTCTTTTGTAGTGTAATAGTTTTGTAGTGTAATAGTGTAATGAGTGTAATAGTTGTCTCTGTCCATGATTGAGGAATTTTGGCTTCTGAGAGTGCTTCATTAAAGACCTGTAGTAAGATATTATCTATTAACTGGTGCCCAATTTTATAGAATTCCAATGGTATACGGTCCAGACCTGGGGTTTTATTGTTTTTCTGTTTTTTTCTTGCCTCCATTAATTCAAACATCAAAATTGGTCTATTTAATAATTCTCTTTGGATTTCGTTTATTTCTTGAATATTGGTTTTACTTAAATAATCTTTAACGTCTTCTTCTCAAATTTCTTCTTGTGCATATAAGTTCTGAAAAAAGTTCTTTGCAATTCTTTTTTATCCTCATTCCTGTGATACATTTGTCCTTGTTCATCCTGTAATTGGTATATTGTTCTTTTTTCCTTTTCTTTTTTTAGTTTGTAGGGCAGCCAACGTCCTGTTTTATTTGTATATTCAAATTGGTTTTGTTTTGCCATTTTAATTTTCCTTGCTATTTCTGTTGTTGTTATTAAATTTTTTTATGTTTGGTAAGATTTATTTTTTCTTTAATCGTTTTATTGTGTGGTTCTTTCTGTAGTTCCGCTTCGTATTTTCCAAGTTCTGTCAGTAGATTATCTTTCCTTTGCTGTTTGTCTCTATTTTTCTTCGCTTTATAGGAAATTGTTAAACCTCTTATATACGCTTTAGTGGTGTCCCATAAATTTTGCAATGATGTTTGTTCTCTCATATTTATTTGGAAAAATATGTTCATTTCTTTCTTAATCATTTCTATGTATTCCTTATCATTTATAATCTCTTTGACCATCATCCATCTTTTTTGTTTTTGTTGGCCTTTCCAAATTACTATTATTGGGTTATGGTCCGCCCATACATTCAGTGCAATTTCAATTTCTTTTATGTCCTTCCTTAACTCTGTGGTCATCCAGGCCATATCTATCCTGGACCATGATTGATGCAGATTCGAATAAAATGTGTATTGTTTCTTGGTTTTGTTCAATTCTCTCCATGTGTCCTGTAGTTGTAGTTCTTGGGCCATATCTTTGAAGGTATCTGGAAGTGTCTTTTTCCTAAATTTATTCTTTTTGCTACTTTGGTAATTGTTTTCTATATCTACAATCGCATTGTAGTCCCCTATAATACATATATGTTCATATTCTAAATCTTTAATTATGGTATGTATTTTTTAAAAATATTCTTTTTTATTTCTGTTCGGTGTGTAAATTGATATTAGTAATATATTTTTGGTTTCCATCTTAATATCAATCATTAGGGTCCTACCTTCTCGATCTGTATAAATTTGTTTTGCTTGTGTATGATTTTTGATATATATTGTTATTCCTCTTTTTTTTTTGTTCTGTTAATGAAGTGAATAGTGTTCCTAATCTTCTATTTTCTAATAACTTTTGGTGTTGCCTTTTGATATGCACTTCTTGTAGATTTATGATGTCCATGTTTAATTTTTATAATTTTTTAAATGTGTATGATCTTTTAGTTGGTAAATTAATCCGTTTATGTTGATTGAGATTAACCTTATTTCTTGTCCCATTCTTCTTACTTATCTGTTTGTTATCCTAAGTCTTCTTGTGTTCCTTGTTATCATTTGTGTTTTCTCCCTTGCTCCTTCTCATTCCATTTTTTTAAAGTATTTTAAGTGTTTTGTTTATTGTTTTTAATTAATGGGGCCAAATTTATATATGTATATTTTTAACTGTATTTTAATATTTGTACTTGATGTTTTTACTTGGCTGTTCACTGCCCTGAGTCCTCAGGAAGAAGGGCGGTATACAAATTCAAAATAAAATAAAATAAAATAAATCTTCTCCCTTTCAGTTCGTCTTTTTTCTTCTTGTTCTCTTTCCATTTCCTCTGTAGAGTGTTCTTGGTTTTTGTTTTCTGGATCCTGTCTGGTTTCCTGCTTTTCTTCTAATATGAAATGGTGATCGAAAAATTCTTGTGCTTTCTCTAGTGTGTCAATTTTATGTTTCTTATCTTCCCAGGATACCAGGATTCCTTCTGGCACCAACCAGCGAAACATTATTTTATGTTTATTCAATTGTGTTGTTAGAAAACTATAATTCTTTCTTTGTTCTCTTATTCGTCTCGGAATTTGTTTTAAGGTTATTATTTCCTTCCCCTTATAACTAATTGTTTCTTCTCTCATTAATTTATAAATCTCTTCCTTCACTGTTTTGCGCGCAAATCTAATATGGATCTCCTTGGGTAATTTATTCCTGTGGGCGTAGTTCATATAGACCCTGTAAATTTCATCTATTTCCCTACTGAGTTCTTCTTTCTCCTTCTGGGTGGCTTCCGCTAATATTCCCATCATCAAATCTCTTAAGTCTTCTTCTCTATTTTCTGCGATGTTTTGAAACCGTAGGTAAAAGGATGCTTTCTCCATTTCTAAATAGGTAATTGAGTCTTCCAATTCTTTATTTAGTGCTGTTTGGTTTTGTTCCATATTGTCTATTTTTTTCTCTGCTTGGTCCATTTTTACTTCCATATTCTGGATCCGTTGTTCGTTTTTTACAATATTTTGTTGTATTTTCTCAATCTTGTCATCCATTTTTTTAATGTTGTCATTTATTTCCCCTACATCTAATTTCAATTCTTCACGATTCCTTCTCGTTTCCTCATGATTGTACGCTATTGATTCTTGCGTCTTATTCATCCCCTCTTGGATCATGGCTAAGACCGATTGGATATTTTGTATGTTGAATGTAGTGGAGGCTTTTTCTTTGTCTGAGGATAGCATTGAGTATATTGTTTTTTGTTGTGCTGATGAGGATAATGTAGCTGTCTGGTTTGATATTAATTTTTTACCTGTCTTGGTTGTTGTTGATGGGCCTGTTGTTGTCATCTTTATTTTTTGTTTTACAATTTCCCAAATTCTCATACACTATGTTTCTTATAGAGTCGATGTGTTTTTATTTCTGTATTAATATTAATATTAGATTTGTTCAATATGTATAATTGAGGAAAGGAATCAAAAGGAAAGGATCTCTTATCTGTTTTCTTACTTTTCTGTTGTATAGTCGCTAGTTTGTGTATTTCTAATAATTTCACTTTAAAATATCGTTATATAAGGGTTAGGTAAGTCAGTTGAGGAGTAGGGAGAAAGTACAATATTCAGCAATTCATTACTCTATTCTTATTCCTATTTACTATAATATTTATATATCAGGTAGAAAGATTAATAAATCATTATTTTTGTTCTAAATAATTAATTATCAATGATTTTTGTGTACAGTCTAAGGTCATCAACCAGCTTATTTTAAGATTACTTAAAATTATTATAAAATTTACTATATCTAGGCAATATCTATATAATAAATGTATATAATTATAATCAAACCAATTTCAATTAATCGATATATCGCTATAGAAGTCTGTCAAGTTACTCACAGAAAAGGGGAAAAAGTAGGAAAGGATAATACGAATCAATATAGTTAATATGCAATATAATAGTTCTAGTTGTTAGACAATATCAATACTTAAATTCTATAATTAACTATCTAAAAAGATATGGCACTTATTACTAGTATTGTATCAATAATTCAATATCTAAAATTATTTATAAATATATATAATTTATAATAATTCTTATTTATTTATATTAACTACTTAATCAACGTTGAGTAAAATCTAAATTTAAATATATAAAGTAAAGGAAAATAACTAATTACATATATTATTAAGTATATAATAGATCAAATTTATCCACTATATCACATTTAAACAGTTGGATTTTACTTCCATGATCTTCTTTCTTCAGTCCGTCTTCTATCACTGCAGGTTTTTTTTTAAAGAAACTTGCTTTAAATAAATCAATATCTTCTGATTCTTCAATAGAAAAAAGTCTCTCATTTGTATCCTTTTTCAGAGGAATTCAGTGTATCCTTCTGGTATCTAGTTACAATGTCTCGTATCTGTGATTCACCTCACCGCCGTCTCTAATTGTAAAGCGAAAGTCTCTATTCTTCAAGTCTTTTATCCTCCATTCATTAAGGTTTCCGCTGCACGCTTTTCTCTCAGTCCACAGTTTTTTCCTGAATCTCGCTTTCCCCGTTGTCTCTTAGCATAATCACAGTTCTAATTTTATACACTTTCCTCTTCAAAGCCAATTTATTTTGTAACTTTGTAATCCACCACCTTTTTGCAATGTTTCTTTGCTTTCACTCGCCTCCGCCGCTTGTCAAATTTGCACTGTCACTGTCAGCTTTGCATTTCCGCTCCAGTCTCTTTTCCCTCGCCGCTTATCTGGCAGTAAAGCTGCTGGTTTTGGAGTCTCACTATCACCTGCTCCTTTTTGTTTCTTTGTAGTTATACCTTTCTTATTCTTGTTATTTATTTTAATTCTGATAAAGATGTCTTCTTTATTTGATCTTCACTTCCACACTAATCAGTTGTCAATGCTCAGGCCAGCCAAGATGGCTGGTTTTTTCCGGTTGGATTTAGGAGGATTCCTCTGAACCTCCGAGGTCCTTGAGATTTCCTCTTTTGTCTATCGACCTCTCCATGGTCAATAGTGCCTAAAAAAGGCTTTTAATCAGGAATATTGGAACTACGGGGACGGAGGTCCGTTCCCCTTGTTCCTGGCATGATGACGTTACTGCCGGAAGTCTCCACCTTTGCTTCTCTTTTAAGCCTTATGGGAGGGGCCAATCATCTCCCGAATCATCCCTTTTGCTTTAGCTGCTCTTGCCTCCTGGCAGCTCTGCGCATGCATGCACTAGGAACAGGCTCCTCTTGTTCCTCAGCCTCTCTGTTGTCCAACTCTGGGGGCTCCGGAGTCCACGCATCACTCCCAGATGGCCCTGGCCCCATCTCCATAGGCTGCTGGCAAACCACAACATGTGCCTCATTGCCTGCCTGATGCCTCATATCAAAACCAGAGGGGGGGAGACACAGAGAGGGGGTGAGACACACAGAGAGAGAGATACAGAGAGGGGGGAAGATAGAGAGGGAGAGGCAGAGAGAGGTACAAAGAGAGAGGGGGGAGAGGGGGAGAGAGACAGAGACACAGAGACAGAGACAGATACAGAGGGGGAGAGAGATAGAGACATAGAGAGATACAGAGGGAGGAGAGAAATGGGGGAGAGAGACAGAGAGAGAGAGAGATACAGAGAGGGGGGAGAGAGGGGGAGAGACACACACACAGAGAGAGAGATACAGGGGGGAGAGAGATGGGGGAGAGAAGAGAGAAAGAAATACACACAGGGACAGGGGAGCCAGTGATAAATATCCGGGCAATACTGGGTTATCAGCTAGTCAATATATAAAAAAACAATGGTGACAATTTGCCTTAATAATCTTAAAGTGGAAATCAACATAGAACAAGGTGTATGATAAGGCGATACAATATCACCTATCCTTTTCTCATCCTGCCTTGAGGAAGTATTTCCCAAACTAGACTGGGCAAAAGATGGAATTTGCAGATGATGTTGTCAGACTGGCCCAAGCCTGCTCCCTAGGAAAGAATGACCCTTGACTCCATAGGTGTTAGAGAAAAGATACTTTTACTACAGTGAAAAACGGGGTGATTCATTTCAGGTTCTTTGGTAGTCCTAGTTGTATCATGACCTGATTTATAATTTTGCTAATAGGCCTATGTATTTTTTTGACTGTTGGATGGACTATATGTATTTTTTTGACTGTTGGGTGGACTATATGTATTTTGTGGACAGGTATACTCTGTCACCCACTTTAAACTCTTTTCGTTTGGCACATTTTTTATCAGCCTGTTGTTTGTAACCTTCCCACACTTCTTCTAATACTTTGTGGGCTACCGGCCATTTATTTTGCAATTGCTGTATTCACTCTAATAATAAGAGGTTTTGGGGTTTTTGCAGGGATAGCTTGGGGATTGCTATAAAGACCTGAACTGAAGCTACCTTAAAGAAATAAACCCAGTGCTGCTATGCACAGAGTTATTATATGCCACCTCTGCAAACGGGAGGAGATCAGTCCAATTGTCTTATTGATAATCAATGTAGTATCTGAAATACTATTCTAGTACTGAATTATGTCTCTCGCATCCTCCATTTGTTTGGGGGTGGTTGGAGGAGCTTAAACCCTGAGCGGTTCCCATCAATTTCAAAAATTTGTACCAAAACCACGAAGTGAATTGTACCCACCCACCTACCCTGTCTGAGTTGATGCCATCAGGGATGCCATGAAGTCTGCAAATGTGTTACACAAAAAGTTTGGCCAGGTGTGGGTTGATGGGATCTTCGAGCATGGGATGAAATGAACTTATTTTGAGAACAAGACCGTAACCACCCAAATCACAGTATTCGCTTCACTCTCAGGTAGTTGCACTATAAAATCTATAGAGATCTCTTTTCAAGGTGCATGGAGATTTGCCACTGATTGTAGTAATCCCATGGGTTTCCCTGGTTGTTTTTTTGCCGAAGCACATACTGGGCAGTTGGCCACATAACCCTCAATGTTTTTTGAGGGATGGCCACCAAAATTGCCTTTTGACCAAATGTAGGTTTTTTACAAAGCTGAAATACCCTTTTGCCTTTGAATTGTGGCAAGTCTTGTAAAATCATAGCTCGCAGGAATGGCAGGAACATATAATTTCACCCCTACCCAGGCCAGTCCATCCCTCAGGATGCACTCTCCTGTGTGGGTTATTAGTCATTCATCATCTTTTAAGGCAGTTTTCAGTTTGTCTAGCACTTCCCAGGGAATGATTGGTTCTGCTTTCCCCTGGCCCCTCATGATTACTGCTGCTGCCAATTGATTTGATGGAATGACTGGACAGATGATTTCAGGTCTGGCACTGTTGTATTGCATAATTGGGACAGGAACTTCCCCCTCCCTTGGAAAAGACAAGAGAGAAAGACCTGCACATGGATTAGAGAACAAATTGAAGTATTGAGGGCCCAACTGGCAAAAGAAAGCTCAGGACCATATTGGTTGGAAACATGCGGAAGAGTCCTTCATCCTGCAGTGGATAGACAATGGCTAAAATGATGATAATGCTGCTGCTGCACTATGAGATCTCACTTGGAATACTGCATCCAGTTCTGGTGGCCATGATGCAAAAAAGATGTTGAGACCCTAGAAAGTGTGCAGAGAAGAGCAATAAAAATGATAAAGGGTCTCAGGCTAAACTGTAAGATAAATGGTTAAGGGAACTACTGTATGTACAGTATATCTAAGCTATTGAAGAAATGGATTAGCAGTGAAGCTGTCTTCTAGAGGAGCTGTCACAGAAGAAGGAGCGAACATTTATCTGAGAGCAGGAAAAGAAGCAATGGATGGAAGCTTGTTAAAGAGCAATCCAACCTAGAACAAAGCAGAAATTTTCTGATAGTGAGAACAATTAAACAATGGAACAACAACAATGGAGTTGTGGGGGCTTAATTGCTGAAGATTTTCAAGAATAAATTGGACAACCATTTGTCTGAGATGGTATAAGTCTCCTGTCTTGAGCAGGGGTTGCACTAGGTCCCTCCAAGGTGACTTCCAGCCCTATGATTCTACAAACACAGACATATAGACATTTGATTTTTGTGTTGTGCAGTAGACAAATATGTGTAAATATGACTGGTTTTGCCTGAAACAAAAACCTAGCAAGAGCCAGTTTGGATTAGTGATTAAGGCAGTAGACTAGAAACCAGGAGACTGTGAGTTCTGATCCTGCCTTAGGCATGAAAGCTGGCTGGGTGACTTTAAGCCAGTCATTCTCTCTCACCTCAACTCATTTCAGAGGCTTGTTATTGTGGGGGAAAGCAGGAGTTCACCAGCTTGAGTTACTTATAAAAAGTAATAAAGGAGGGATTTTTAAAAATCTAAAAAAAAAAAAAATCTAATCTAAAAATCAAAAACAACTTACCTACCAATACCAAGTCTATGAAATTTTAGCTGACATTTAGTTCCTGAATGTGAGATTAGTGAATAAATAATACTTATAACAATGCCTGTTCCTATGATTTGATAGTTTGTGGAAATCAAGATATATTATACAGTATATTATACAGTATTTACAATATTTACCCTCAGGAAATTATGCAATAAAAATGTAGTTGATAAGGCAGGAATCTCTGATTCTCAACCCAGCAAAAGCTTATAAACATGGGAGAAGTGTCAAAAATGCTAACAATTAAATTGTTACATGGTTATTGACTAAAAAAAACCTAAAAGAAAGCGATTTCAAATATAAGGTAGATACATTACTGGATGCTATTAGGGAAAACATCCTGTATGTGGGATTTTTTAATTCTTTGCCATATCTAACTTTGACTCTATTTGAGAATGTGGGCTGTGAAAAGTCTAATCTCTGTACTATTACAAAATATATAAGATGGTAGATGGAATGTTAGATAGTCTCCTTTCCCCCATCTTTGAAGATAGGAGGAAACAAGGCATAATTTAGATGGAAATATTTTAAGATTAGAGAAGTGACTTCAATTAGAATATTGTATCCGGTTCCATACATTGAAAGTGGAGTTAGGGAGGGAGAGGGGATGGAAAAGCAATGATGGGAAGGGAGACAAAGAAAAAACAGAGTGGCAAATTGGCATGTAATCCTGAAAAATTTTCAGGTGACAAAACAAAGGAAGGGGTTATCAGTTTTCTTGAAAAAGCAACTTCTTTTCAGAATTATTTGACACCAATAAGTTCTATTTACATTACTAAGTGATGATTTGGCAGAACAATACCCATTAAATATCATTGAAAGATTACATATTATTTAAATTATTCTCTTCCCACTTTTAGCTTTGGTCATGACCACCAATGATGCACAATCCCTGGAAGATCCAAAAAGCAAATGCAGCTCTTAGTATAGGGTATTATCTAGGAATAACTCCTAATCAATTATAACATTTATTTTAACAAAAAAAAAGCTAGATAATTTTGCACTATAAAATTACAGGTAAACCATTATACTAATATCTGCAAGCATCTTTAGAAATGTGTACAGCAATGATGTGAGGGAAACCAGAAATCAGTTTTGGAGGTCAAATTGTACTTCATAGGTTCTACATAATCAGTTATGCTATTAAAATCAGCAAGATGGCAGAGCAGTATTTCTCAACTTTGGCAACTTTAAGATATGTGGACTTCAATTCCCAGACTTCCCCAGTTTGCAATGATAAGAGACTTTGCAAGTTTATTCCTTGTAGATATTTGAGGCTACAGTACATTATTTTTTAATTCCACATTGTATATATTTCTTACTATTCCTTTGATATATTTTACCTATCTTTGGTCTTTTTCTTACTGTTTCTCTATTCATATAATTCTGGTACCGGGTCATATGGATTGTTTATTACATAAATTGTTTTTTAGTGTTCCTTCCTTCCTTCCTTCCTTCCTTCCTTCCTTCCTTCCTTCCTTCCTTCCTTCCTTCCTTCCCTCCCTCCCTCCCTCCCTCCCTCCCTAGAAAAATCTCTCTGTAACCTCTCACTGGGTTTCAGATTTGTCTTTGGCTCTTCCTTAGCTTGGGATGAACCCCTCTGCTTCCCTTGGGATGGAGGCAGGTGTTGCTTCAGTCGAGCGCATGCAACCAAATTACAGGACCGTCTGTCATCTCTTATGGGAAATGAAGAAGAGAGGGAGGGGGGAGGATCAGGGAGGCTGGAAGCCACTTCTTCAGAAAGAAAAGCAGATTGGTACTGATAGCAGAATGAAAAGACAAGTCTCTTTCGTCCACAATCAGCTCCACCCCAAAATATTTCCTGAAATAGAAACATCATTGATACAGCCAGATGAAAACTGAGAAGAGGAATTGACTCAAGGAAAACATAGCTTTTGTTAAGAGACTGTATTCTGCGTTCCTTTCCATATATCTATGAAAGCAAAGCCTGACCTTTGTCATGATTCTTTTGTGCTCTCTAATAGGCTTAAAATATCAAAAGAAAACTAATTTCAACCTATCTTTATGTAAAAGCAATATTATAAACATATTACGCACCTATGATTTGGTCTGATAATTCAGAGAAAAATCCCCTTTTTTGGGGGGGGGATTTCTTCATAAACATTAGCCAACCCCTTCTTAATAAAGTATGTCTTTTAAATTTCAAACTAAGAGCCTATCTTCTAATTAAAAAATCCATTTTTCCCAAGTCCAACCTTATCAGTGAAAAAGGGTAAACATGAGTGCAAATATAATGAGTAGACTACTGCTTGATCATTTTATTCTCAATAAACTTGGGAAAGTGTGCAAACAATTTTATTACTTTTGGTAGGAGTTGATTTTACAGGTCACATCATAAAATGCAAAGTACTGCCAGACTCTTGTTAGTAGGGAAAAAAGAAAGGGAGGAATAGCATTTGCACATTGCTTTCCTTCTTGTTTGTTCTTCATTTAATTGATATTGGTCAAAGCAATGAGGAGGAGGTAATCCATTCTAGCCCATACTGATAACTATTTTGTTTTGTGATAGTGATGAAGGACCAAGAAATCTATAGATCATATTAGGGTTTTCCCAGCATCTTAGAACCCAGCCCAACACTGTGTTCATTTGAGATGTAGCCCAAATACATAGTCTGAATGGGTAAAAAAAGGCACCCACTAATTATTTAGTATAGGAAAGACATATACAAATTGCCACATCATTTTTATTTTCATCAGGATGAGATTAACATTTTATTAAAATTTAGAACTATCATAACTTCCCAAATGCAGAGGATTATTAGGTGACAAAAAAGCTAAGAATTTTTTGTATGGCTATGTATTACCATCAACATCAGAAAAAATGCAAGGAATTTTGCAGCTGATATATCAGAATATTTTAAGTAAAAAGACTGTATTGAATGTTATACAGATCATATAGCTTTGTAATATTATGAATGTATATTGTTGTAAACATACATGTTTGTATACATACGTTTGTGTACACTTCATTATACAGAAATGTTTAAAAATGCAAAAAAAGAAGGAAAAAGGAAAAAAATTATAAAAAGATGACAGAAACATATTATAATCCTATCTAGTTATCTAGTCTTTAACTACAGCATTAAGCATTAACTATGTAGATCAATATTGATCATGCTTTCCATTATGCTAATAGAGAGCCACTTTATAAATAAACAGAGAACAATACATTTCAGTCCTAGATTGAAATCACAGTCCAGTTTGTGATAATTTTTTCTTATGTGTAGCAAAATAATTTTCTTGGCTATACCTGATATTTGATCATCCAAAGTTTTGGTATACAGATAATCCCCGAGTTATGACAGTTCACTTAGTGACCATTTGAAGTTATGACCTAACCCCACTCACTCCAAATATAACACGGTCCCAAAATACGAATGTTGCAGTACCACAGCAGTTGTTCACACTTACGAACAACCGCAGAAGCTCATGAGTGCTCCTAATTAACCTGAATCAAATTATGAAGTACATGAGATATACTTCGATTAACTAAATAATCTGAAAATTTAGCACATCAATAAACTTTGATATAGGACACAGAAAATTGACAATAATATATAATGTACCATCAACATATAATAACAATTTGTGTTAATTGCAGCAAGTGTTGCTAGTATCAGTTAAAATATTTGAGGAAATAGGAGTTATTCTTGACAAATTGCACAAGTCAATTTAATGGATAATGAAACAATTCACTTTGCAATGACCATGAGTACAGTACTATGTGTGTTGTATCTGCCTTCAAAATCAGTTACTGTATATGTCTCATTGAATAAGGTCAGGAAAAAAATCAAAGATTTCTAGCAATATGAGAGTTAAATAAAGTATAATCAAATAAAATAAATATGTATCTTGTTCAAGTTGATAGGATCAGCAATTTTTCCTGTTCTCACAGATTCAGTAGTATCTATTATTTCCTGGAGGGATAATATATTATCTAGATAAGCAACTTAAACACTCTGTAATCTTCCAAAAACCCATTTTATTTAAAAAAAATGATTGCTTTCTTCCTCATTATTGTAAAGTCAAACATAAAAAAAAATATTTTATCAGAAATCATTATATTGTCCAAACTATTGACCTCTGATTAAAAACAAAATGATAAATCTTATCCATTCTATGTATGTTGGTCAGAACACACTTAAAGTACAGTATTGTATCCTGTTTCAGGGACATAGAGAACTAACAGAAACAAAAACTTTGTATAATGCAGATATAAATTACCTTGCATAGATTTCAAAAATTTCTTACTATTTTCCAAATTTTCTAGATTTATTATTTAAATCTTTTTTCCATGAATGGTAATTGGTAATATGACTACAAATATGTCTTAAAAGCACCCAAACATTAAATTCACCAAGCAATGAATAAGTTAGGCTGGGATCAAATGAAACAAAGAAGTAGAAATCTTTTTAATCATATTTAATATTTAAATATTTTTAGGGAGATAGCATGGGGGAAATTTCTTTATTATAGCTTTAATATGTCCCTTTTCTATCCTTATGATCCCTCCTTCCTTCCTTCCTTCCTTCCTTCCTTCCTTCCTTCCTTCCTTTTCCTTCCATCCATCCATCCATCCATCGCATTTGTACTGTCCTTTCTTCAAATTTTTAATAATATCCTTTCTTCTTTTTGTATTCATGCTTATGTTTTTACAGTTTGTTTTTTAATTTTATCCAAGTTAAATATGCATTTTTTTCTTTTTTCTTGCTCTGTTTTTATATAACATTTTCAACCAAATTGTCTTTAGTTGCTACCTGGACAGTAAAAGGTCACAGTTATTCTTATTGTACAGGTATTGATTAAAGGGAACAATTTCAAATTGGAACTTTTTATAATGAACTCTTATTATTCTAGGTAAGAAGGATATTTTATGTAGAAGATGAAGTAGGTCATATGTATATTACAGATACTTCAAAATTTACTAGAGGCATTTTAACTTTGACTAGTAAGTCTTGAAAACTGTTATAGAGAAAATACTTTTAAAACATTCATGATAAAATGTACTGGTAATTGCATGGCACTAATTAATTAATATGGCATTACTAAGGATTATCCAGATGTTATATACAGGTGTTTTGAGTATTTTTCTAGTTTAGCAAGCAGATCAGATAAATGTCACTAGAGATTTTAATCAAGTTTTGGATCCTTTGTTAGATCATAATGTTGTTCCAGCTGATTTAATTCTTTTAAATCAAAAACTTTACAAGCTTATTTGCAGGACTTTAATTTATGGATACATAGCAACATTTTAGTTTCTCTCAGCAAGAATATAGTACTTTTTTCTCTCATTTTCACATTAGGCTTGCATTTGGTTTGTTTGTTTTTTAGTGTCTCAATCATGTTGTAATATTGATAGTGTTTCAATAGCCAATCATAGCAACATTATAAATTGTTACATCTTCAATTTAAAAAAAATGAAACAAGACCTTGGATTCTTCATCTCAGCAACATGAATGTAAAATCCTTCAATCTTGAATGGCAGGAAATATGGCAACATCAGTTGCACTGTCCCAATGCATTTGGGATTGTCCCAATGGTTGAGACTTATTTTGCCTCACTGACAAGCTTACGAATAGCGCTGAGCATAGAATTTGAATGCAGGAAAGTACAAGGATGGATCTCCTGTCTACATTTTTCCTAACACATATTATCATATCCCAGCTGGAAAAACATCAGTTGCGATCCTTTTAACATTTGGTGGGATGGACTATAGGCTGGTGCCTGGGGTGGTAGCTTTAGCTACCTTTCAAGTTGCCCAAATGACAGATAAATAATCTGGATGTTTCCCACAGTGCTACCCCATTACTCAGGTTATTTCTGAATTTGGGATGAGAAGTGTGTCTGTTTAAACACATGTCCAATGTAGCCAAATTTAATGCCACAGTGTTTACTGTGATAAGTATCAGCAGCATTCCTTTCAACAACTAGAAGTTCATAATCTGAAGGGCTTTTCCTCACCACAATACTCAGGTAGTAATGTCATCCATCCATTATGAAAGTAAATCAGAAATGAAAGAACACTGTAAGTGAATTACAGGTTATACAATTGTTTATACATCAAAAATGAGTTTGAGCTTTAAGTACAGGCAGACAAATCTGATTTAATGGAAACTTGAGGGCATGATTACCCCAAAGTAATTCCACAAACAGGAGAGAAACAACAGAAAAGCAGAATGAGCTACATTTCATGTTAATGGTAGTATACTTAGGAATCCAAAGGAATGAAAGTAATAATGAAGAGCATCTGGATTAAAATTTATAAAAGCATCTGTCTAATCAAGAAGACAAGGATAGTTTCCAAAACTAAACTTTCGGTTTGATGGAGTATGACTTTCCTTAAATTTTGTTGTTCTTGATTTGTCTTAAACTCTGTCTTTCATATTGTAGATACTATATCTTGCTTTTATCAAAGCGTTTGTCAAAATATCTAAATAATATTCTGATTAGCAAGTTTGTTAAATGTGAGCTGGAAGGTATGGTAATTAAGTGGATACACAACTAGTTTAAAGAATGATGTGTCAAGTGAGATGCCCCAAGTTTTAGGCCTGTAGTTCTCAATATTTTTATTCATGGTTTAAATAAAGAAGTAGCGGGAATTGTTATTAGAATTGATTGTTGCCAAAAATGGTGAAATGGCTAATTTCCTAGAAGACAGAAATAACAGAAACCTCTTTAACTGGGGTAAAAAAATGTCAAGATATGACTGCATGATCAGTTTTTCTCTTTTTTAATAGGCAGCATGTGTTTTAAAAAGGGCAGAGCTTTGATCATACAATTAGACAGCATTTTGTCTAATTGCATTTGTTAAGTGAGTTTGCCCCATTTTATCACTTTTCTTGCCATAGTTATTAAGTGAATCATTGCATTTGTTAAGTTAGTAACATGATTGGTAAATGAATGTGGCTTCCTCGTTGAATTTGCTTGTCAGGTCACAAAAGGGGATCACATGACCCTGGGACACTGCAACTTTCATAAATATGAGTTAGTTGCCAAGCATCTGAATTTTGATCATATGTCCATGAGGATGCTGCAACAGTTGTGTGAAAAATGGTCAAGTCACTTTTTTCAGTGCCATTGTAACTTTGAACGATCACTAAATGAATTGTTGTAAGTCAAGGACTATCTGTATGTATCAATTAATTTAATAATAATAAAAACATAGCTCTGTGAGTGTCTGTATACAGGAGGAGCTGAGGAGGTTACTGTGGGGGAGGCGGGCTAGCAGGCAGGCAGCTACCGTATTTTTCGGACTATAAGACACCCTGGACTATAAGACACAGCTTAATTTTTGGGGAGGAAAACAAGAAAAAAAATTCTGCCTCTGCCTACCAGCATCAGGATCAGCGGCATCCTCACTTCCACTCGGATTTTGATAACAAGCAGCACAGATCTTTTTATCTGTTTAAAACAAACCTATAGCCATAGGTGTTGAAAGCCTGGCTTTCTCGCAGCAAGGCCCGACAGAGAGGCAGCACTTCAGTCCTCCTGGATGCTGCCATCTCATAAACATGGTGCCAGGCTTTCTGGCAAGCCCCCTGTGCCTTTGCTGCCTCAGTCGGAGCCTGATTCCTGAAGTGGCTGGGGAAGTGCGCCCGGGGAAGTGCGGAGGTCGGGACTCGGTTGGGGAAGCAGGCGCTGTGCAGGGGGCATAAGGCTGCCACCCAAAAATATTGCCACGATCTCCGCCACCTGGAACTGCCTGAAAATGCGATGCTCTTTTTTGCTTCCGCATGCCCCATTTTTGGAATCAGGAAGGAAAAAGAGCATCGTGTTTTCGGGCGCTGTGCAGGAGGTGTAAGGCAAGGCGCTACCACTTGAAAACACTGTTGCCGCAATCTCTGCCTTGCCTTACGCCCCCTGCACTGCCGCCCGAAAACACTTTCCTCCCCAATTCCAAAAATGGGATGTGCAGAGGCAAAAAAAGAGCATCGTGTTTCAGGCAGCAGGCGGTTCCTGCTGGTGCTGCCACCCGAAAACATTTTCCTCCCTATTCCAAAAACGGGGCGTGCAGAGGCAAAAAAAGAGCATCGTGTTTTCAGGTGGTTCCAGGCAGCAGAGATCGCAGCAACAGTGTTTTCAGGTGGCGGCACCTTGCCTTACACCTCCTGCGCAGTGCCCAAAAATGCAATGCTCTTTTTCCTCCCTGATTCCAAAAACAGGGCATGCGGAGGCAAAAAAAGAGCATCGCGTTTTTGGGCACTGTGTTTACAAGATGGCACATCCAGGAGGACTGAAGTGCTGCATCTCTATTGGGCCTTGCTGCGAGACCTGGCTATAGGTAGGAAGATGGGGGCATCTTGAGAGTGGAATCTTCAGTGCCAAGTCCCTCTTCTGTCCCCATGAAAATCATCTCCCACCCCACCTTACCCACTCCAGTTAAATGTGCGTAGGGTGATAGGGTTTGTTTTAAATGGATAAAAAGATCTGTGCTTCTTGTTATCAAAATCCGAGTGGAAGTGAGGATCCTCGCCACCTGGAACCACCAGAAAATGCGACGCACGGAGGCCGACAACCTCCAAAGGGTTGAGGCCGGCGGGTGGGCGTGGCTACATTAGGTGTATAAGACACACCCAATTTTTCACCCTCTTGGGGGGGGGAAGTGCGTCTAATACTCCGAAAAATACGGTAGCTAGCTAGCTAATGGCAGATAGGAGATATGGTGAGAAGTTGCAAGCAAGCTGTTCACAAAAATGACAGGGTTAGCAATTTGGAGGTTGGTAAATCTAAATAAAGTATACTGACAGCTTTGATCAGGGTAAGGAAATATGGTGCTTACTGGTACTAAAGAAAGTGAAGCTACCATGTTGTTTGGGATCTCTGGGATCTCATTCAGCATTTCCAATAGCCAAGAGATAAAGATCTTAGAAGCTTTAAGAAGCTGCTTCTTATAAACTTCATACAATATTTGTAAACTAAAAAAAAATCCTTGATAAAGAGACTTAACTTCAAAAGTTGTTTTTATGAATAAGTAACAAGCCATGATACAACTGCAGTTATGTTCTGCCATCATGTTGAAATTTCTTTTTTTATTTTATTTTTTTCTGGCTTTTCTTCATCAGGAATAATACACTGTGAGCCCCATTATAATCCCCAAAGGCGCTGATACAATAATGGTCAGAGCTTTGTGTGGTACAGAACTTTGGGTATATCATAACTCCTTTCAGAGTAGGTGACAGCAATGATCCATTTTTACCAAAAGTCAGACCTGTTTGAAGCCTCTGTTTATAGAAATAATAAGCTATTCTGTATAACTCATAATCATGAATATAAGTACTCTTGTATTAAGTTTTTCTTTCCAGAATAAAACTTTAAATTCTGAGATTTTGACTGCTTTATGGGATATGAGTAAAAATAAATGCTGTACACATATAAAATGCTACACCTACATCTTAGGTTTTAGAATTTGGCCAAATCTGTAATTAGGGCAGCATGCTGGTAGAGCTGCATAAATCTTTTCTTACAAGTGTGCCAAAATTATTATTTTCTAGTAATTAATATTAATATTGAAACATGATGACACCCAGCTGTACATTTCCACCCCAGGCCACTCCAACAATGCCCTTGAAGTGATGTCTCAGTGCCTGGAGGCTGTGCGGATCTGGATGGGGAGGAACAGCCTCAAGCTCAACCCTTCCAAGACTGAGTGGCTGTGGCTCCTGGCATCCCGATATAGTCAGTTGACTCCATCACTGACTATTGGGGGGGAGTCTTTGGCCCTCACAGAAAGAGCTCGCAATCTGGGAGTCCTCCTGGATATGCAGCTGTCCTTGGAGGAACATCTGACAGCTGTAATCAGGGGGACCTTTAATCAGGTTCGCCTTTCTTGATCGGGATTCCCTATGCACAGTCAGTCACGCCCTCGTCACCTCTCACCTTGACTACGGCAACGCTCTCTACATGGGGCTCCCTTTGAAGAGCACCCGGAGGCTCCAGCTGGTCCAGAACGCAGCAGCGCGGGTAGTGACGGGAGCAGCATGGCGCTCCCATGTAACACCGCTCCTGTGCGAGCTGCACTGGCTCCCGGTGGTCTTCCGGGTGCACTTCAAGGTGTTGGTTATCACCTTTAAAGCGCTCCATGGCATAGGGCCTAGCTATCTTTGAGACCGCCTGCTGCTACCAACGACCTCCCATCAACCCGTGCGCTCCCACAGAGAGGGCCTCCTCAGGGTACCATCAGCCAAACAATGTAGGCTCTCCCCAGGGGGAGAGCCTTTTCTGTGGGGGCACCTACCCTCTGGAATCAGTTGCCCCCAGAGATAAGGAGAATCCAAGACCTCAGTGCCTTCCGCCGTGCCCTTAAAACACACTTTTTCCAGCAAGCCGGGCTGGCTTAAGAAGAAATTTTTAAATTTTTTAAATGTTTTAATTGGTTTGTGATTTTTAAATTTCTGGGCCAAATTTATATATATTTAATTGTTCTTAATATTTGTAGTTCATGTTCTTAATTCTGGCTGTGCACCGCCCTGAGTCCTTAGGGAGAAGGGCGGTATATAAATTGAAAAATATATAAATAAATAAATAAAACATACTGAATAGCACAAAACTGACTTTATCATATATTTTTCTGAGAAATACCATGTGCATTGATTGTAGAGCAATACCAATTCAATAATGCATCAACAATGTGATTGCATATACAGTATGTGTGCTCACATACAAATATATATTGATACAAGCAGTCTGTCTCCTTCCTTTCCAGCTTTGTGCACATTATAAAGGCAGAAAGAGATGACATATTGGCTAAGTCTGATGCATCCTTTTATTTTTAATTTTTGGAAGGTGCTTTATAGAGCAGTTGTTCTTTCTCTTGCCTGAATAAAAGCCATAGAAGAGTATGAAAGGGTTGCATGTGTTGCAATGTAGCCCAAGGATATGTGTTATTATTCTTTGCCTCTTGACCAGCAGGGTCTCAGATCTCTCTTCCTCTCAGGCTTTTGTTTGAACAGATGGGATTGGGGAACAAAAAGAAAGAATAGCAGTCTCTTCTCATTAACTCTCCCAGTACACAAATACAGGGCTGAGCACTGGGGACCCAGAAAACAGGCCAGCTTTCACTCCATACCAATTGAGGCCAGATGCACTGGTGCACAAAAGAATGGAACATGATGCAGAAAAACATGGACATTTACCTAAGAGGGTTTCTCTATTTCGATATCAAGTGGTAACCATTAATTTATTTCATTTTAGTCAGTCATCTAGGTCTGAAATCAAAATAAGCTCCATGTATAAAACCATCTAACTGATTATTCCTGGGCTGGATGATGAGGCCAACCTTGGGCTCGAAGGATTTCTGCATGGGTACTTTGCATATTTAAAGTCAAGAGTTGTACCAGGATAATGTACTCTTTGAATGAAAAATAACAGTAACAGTTGGAAGGGATCTTGGTGGTCATCTAGTCCAACCCCCTGCTCATGCAGGAGACCTGTACTAGGGATTCGAACTGCCGACCTTTCTGATCGACAAGCTCAGTGCTTTAGCCACTGAGCCACTGGGATGGTTCCTCCAGTCAGCAGGCCATTTGTCTATGAGAGATAAATTATACCTTCCCATATAGATGCTGGAACTCATCAAATAATGGAGGCCTGCTCTATGGCCTATCTCATGATTGCATTTATTGTTTGATTTTGAGCAACATATGAATGGGAGAAAGGATTTGTATTTGTTAATTTTGAGAAAATATCTTTTAATATATTCACTCTAGTAAATAGGTTTGAATTATTTTATTTTTATCCCACCTTTAGGTGGGTTGGGTGAGTGAATGATTGGCCTAAAGTCACCCAGCCAGCTTTCATGCCTAAGGTGGGACTAGAATCCATGATCTCCTGGTCTCTAGCCTGGTGCCTTAACCACTACTCCAAAATGGCTCTTATGGACTGTTTTGCACAAATATAGAATTGAAGGTTGGTTGCTGAATGCAGTATGATAGAAGAGAAGCTTGCAGATAATCAACAGAATACTTAGCAAATGGTTCAACGAGTAAGACAAGAATGTGTGATTTCCCCTTGATTTGTTTATGGATAAATCCATAATCAACTGTAAACCATTTTACTGTCCACATGAGTTCTCCTCATTTCTACTAATTGCTGTCTATGTCCCTCTACAAGCCTGTGTAAACAAGGCATTACGAACTCTATCTGACCAGATTATGGAGGCTGAAGCCAAATACCCCGATTCACTGGCCATTATTATGGGAGATCTAAACAAGGCAAATTTAAGGAAAGAGCTATCAAAATACTTTCAGCATCTCAATTGTCCCATTAGAGGCAAGAATACTTTAGATTTATTTATTTATTTATTAATTTAATTTGTATACCGCCCTTCTCCCAGAGGGACTCAGGGCAGTGAACAGCCAAAATTAAAAAAACATACAAATACAAAAGTTAAGATAATTAAAAGAATTAAATCATTGGCTACCCAATTTAAAACCCCAAATCCATAAAATTTAAAATCCCAATTAAAAACCATTTAGGCTAGGCCGGCTTGATGAAATAAAAACGTCTTCAGGGCTTTACGGAAGGTCCGGAGGTCCGGGATCAATCGTATTCCAGGAGGCAGCTCATTCCACAGGGCGGGTGCCCCCACAGAGAAAGCTCGCCCCCTGGGGGCCGCCAGCCGACATTGCCTGACCGACGGCACCCCGAGGAGGCCCTCTCTGTGAGAGCGTATTGGCCGGTGGGAGGTTATCGGTAGCAGCAGGCGGTCTCGCAAATACCCTGGCCCTAAGGCATGGAGCGCTTTAAAGATGAGAACCAACACCTTAAAGTGCACCCGGAAGACCACCGGGAGCCAATGCAGCTCGCGCAGGAGAGGTGTTACGTGGGAGCGCCACGTCGCTCTCATAATCACCCGCGTGGCCGCATTCTGCACCAGCTGGAGCCTCCGGGTGCTCCTCAGGGGGAGCCCCATGTAGAGAGCGTTACAGTAGTCCAGGCGTGATGTAACCAAGGCATGAGTGACTGTGCACAAGGAGTCCCGATCCAGAAAGGGGCGCAACTGGCGTATCAGGCGAACCTGATAAAAAGCCCCCCTGGCCACGGCCGTCATATGCTCTTCTAAAGACAGCCGTGTGTCCAGGAGGACGCCCAAGTTGCGAGCCCCCTCTGTGGGGGTCAGTGACTTGCCCCCAATAGCCAGCGATGGCACCAGCTGGCTATACCGGGACGCCGGCATCCACAGCCACTCGGTCTTGGAAGGGTTGAGCCGAAGCCTGTTCCTCCCCATCCAGACCCGCACGGCCTCCAGACACTGGGACATCACTTCGAGGGCATCATTGGGTGGTCTGGGGTGGAAATGTACAGCTGAGTGTCATCAGCGTACAGATGGCATCGCACCCCAAAACCACGGATGATCTCACCCAGCGGCTTCACATAAATGTTGAACAGGAGCGGCGAGAGGACCGACCCTTGCGGCACCCCGCAAGCAAGGCGCCTCGAGGTCGACCTCTGCCCCCCTGCCAACACAGACTGCGACCGGTCAGAGAGATAGGAGGAGAACCACCGCAGCACGGTGCTTCCCACCCCCAATCCCTCCAGCCGGCACAGCATGATACCATGGTCGATGGTATCAAAAGCCGCTGAGAGGTCTAACAGGACCAGAACAGAGGAACAACCCCTGTCCCGAGCCCTCCAGAGATCATCCACCAATGCGACCAATGCTGTCTCCGTGCTGTACCCAGGCCTGAAGCCGGACTGGCACGGATCTAGATAGACGGTTTCATCCAGGAACTGTGGGAGCTGTCGCGCAACCACACTCTCCACAACCTTCGCAACAAAGCGAAGGTTGGAGACCGGACGATAGTTTGCCAAAACGGCCGGGTCCAGAGAAGGTTTCTTGAGGAGGGGCCTTACCACCACCTCTTTCAAGGCGGGAGGCAAGAAACCCTCTCTCAAAGAAGCATTTATGATCCTCTGGAGCCAGCCTCGTGTTACCTCCCGGGTGGCCAGTACCAGCCAGGAGGGGCACGGGTCCAATAAACATGTGGTTGCGTTTAGCCTCCCCAGGATCCTGTCCACATCCTCAGGAGTCACAGGGTCGAACTCATCCCAGGTAACATTCTCAAGACCAGCCTCAGTCACCCCGCCGGGATCTACCCAGTCAGAGTCCAAGCCTTCCCGAATCTGAGCGATTTTATCGTGCAGATACTGTGCAAAATCCTCAGCCTGCCCTTGCAAGGGGTCTTCCCGCACTCCCTGATGTAAGAGGGAGCGAGTCACCCTAAACAAGGTGGCTGGGCGGTTATCTGCCGATGCAATAAGAGCGGAAAAGTGGTTACGCTTTGCCGCTTTTATCGCCACTAGATAGGTCTTAATATGAGACCTAACTAGTGTTCGGTCGGATTTGGAGCGACTGGCCCTCCAACCACTCTCTAGGCGTCTTTTCCGGTGCTTCATCTCCCTCAGCTCCTCGGAAAACCAAGGGGCTGGGCAGGTTCGGCGTCGGGTCAGAGGCCGCAAAGGCACAACTCGGTCCAGAGCACCGGCGGCTGTCCTATCCCAGGCAGCCACCAGATCTTCAGCCGAGTCGTGAGCCAGAGTTTCAGGAACTGGCCCAAGCTCCATCTGGAACCTATCAGGATCCATCAGGCGCCTGGGGCGGAACCACCTGGTCGGTTCCGCCTCCCTGCAGTGGGGTGCAGCGGTCGAAAGGTCCAGTCTCAGGAGAGAATGGTCCGACCATGACAGGGGTTCAATAATTATATCCCCTATATCCAGACCACTCCGCCACTGACCAGAGATAAAAACCAAGTCCAGAGTGTGTCCTCCCACGTGAGTGGGGCCATGAATTAATTGTGTCAGGTCCATGGCTGTCATGGAAGCCATAAACTCCCGAGCCATCCCAGACGCCTCACCGGTAGATGGCAGGTTGAAATCCCCCATGACCAAAAGTCTGGGGGTATCAACCGCCACCCCAGCAATAACGTTGAGAAGCTCGGGCAGGGCCGCTGTCACGTGGCAGGGAGCCAGGTACGCGATCAGCAGGCCCACCTGCATCCCATGGCCCCACTTCACCAGGAGAGACTCACATCCGGCTATCTGATCATTGCTATACAACACTAAAAGATGTCCCAGCTGTGGGACACTCTGATCATTGCATGATACACCTTGTACCTGCTTACAGGCAAAGACTTAAAACCACAAAACCAACAATTCAATCAGTGAAGACCTGCACGGAGGAGGCAAAGTTAAAGCTACAGGCCTGCCTTGACTGGACTGATTGGAATGTTTTCAAAAGTACCTCTGCAGACTTAGATGAACTCATAGATACTGTAACATCATATGTCAGCTTCTGTGAAGACCTATGTGTACCCACCAGGAACTTGCGAATATACAAATCTTGCTTCACAGCTAAACTTAAGCAGCTACGTCGTTCCAAAGAGGAAGCCTACAGAAAAGGTGATAAGCTGTACAATCAGGTCAGAAATGTATTATCAAGGGAGATCAGAGCAGCAAAAAGAAGCTACTCTGAAAAGCTAAAGAATCAGTTCTCAACAAATGAACTAGCAAACATGTGGAAAACTCTTATTTTTAATATTACTGGTTATGGCAAACCTCCTTCCCAGGCTGAAGGAAATCAATAACTGGCAGATGACCTGAACATGTTTTACTGCAGGTTTTAAATGAAATTACAGCCACCTATCTCCACATCCCCCATCTCAGGCTCACCAACAACAGCCAAACGTCCTACAACTGACCCAGTTGTGAAATATAAAATTTGTTACTACCGGTTCTGTGAGCATGGCTTGGAGGGGGGCGTAATATGACTCGGTGGGTGTGGCCAACTTTTTTTTTTACTTTTAAAAGCATTTTTTTCTACAAAGTTCACAGATGACACAACAGTGATTGGTCTCATTCAAGACAATGATGAATCTGCATACAGACGGGAGGTTGAACAACTAGCCTCGTGGTGCGACCAGAACAATCTGGAACTGAACACACTCAAAACTGTAGAAATGGTGGTAGACTTTAGGAGAAACTCTCCCATACTACCACCTCTTACAATACTAAACAACACAGAATCAACAGTATAGACCTTCAAATTTCTAGGTTCTACCATATCTCAAGATATAAAATGGACATCTAACATCAAAAACATCATCAAAAAAGCACAACAAAGAATGTTCTTTCTGCGCCAACTCCGAAAGCTCTAACTACCCAAGGAGCTGCTGATACAGTTCTACAGAGGAATTATTGAGTCTGTCATCTGCACCTCCATAACTGTCTGGTTTGGCTCTGCAACCAAACAAGACAAACACAAACTTCAACGGATAATTTGAACTGCAGAAAAAACAATTGCTACCAACCAAGTCCCCAACCATTGAGGACCTGTATTTTACAGTCCCCTCGCATCCTGGACATAAACTGTTTCAACTCCTACTCTCAAAACAGTGCTATAGAGCACTGCACACCAGAACAACTAGACACAAGAACAGTTTTTTCCCCAAATGCCATCACTCTGCTAAACAAATAATTCCCTCAACATTGTCAAACTAGTTATTAAATCTGCATTACTATTAATCTTCTCATTGTTCATATCACCCATCTCCTCCCACTTATGACTGTATGACTGTAACCTTGTTGCTGGTATCCTTAAGATTTATATTGACTGTTTCACTATGACTATCATTAAGTCTTAGAATCTTATGATTCTTGGCGAATGTATTTTTTATGTACACCGAGAGCATATGCACCAAGACAAATTCCTTGTGTGTCCAATCACACTTGGCCAAAAAAGAATTCTATTCTGTTCTATTCTATATGAAATGCACGTGGTGATATAGTTTGTTGATATGAATGTACTTTGTGCATAGAAAGTGCCATATTATTGGCTGAGAATTTAATTTGCAGAATATATTAGATAGATTGTATGATAAAATCTATACAAGAACCATGGACCTCAAAATTTTAGAGACCAAAATAGTTTTGTTTGAGAAAGAATATGTAGTGAATTATTTTAAGTTATATATAATAAACAATTAGAGCCAGTATATTAATCTGTATATCTTAATAAAATGTTAACTGAAACTGGAAATCAAGAATAAAACATAATCTGTGAAGCAGGACTGGACCTATCTATATAGGTCTGTTAGAACAGAATAAAAATACAATATAAATGCAATACAAAGTAAGTTATCTACAAACATTAAAATAGAATGTAAATAAACCAGCAGGTATTGCAAAGGCAGGGATGTGGTGGCTGAGTGGCTAAGACGCTGAGCTTGTCAATCGAAAGGTCGGCAGTTCAGTGGTTCGAATCCCTAGTGCCATGCAATGGGGTAAGCTCCCGTTACTTGTCCCAGATTCTGCCAACCTAGCAGTTCAAAAGCATGTAAAAAAAATGCAAGTAGGACTTCCGGTTTGTCTGCTCCCGACGAAAGACGGTCCCTTTCTTTGGACCGCCAGCCCCGCTGCCTTTAGAGCCGCTTCGAACCAAAGAAGTGGCTTGAAAACTCCTAAATCTGCAGGATTGAAGGAGGAGAGTGAGCAAGGAGCAGGTTGAACCCCTGTGACCCCCCAGAAAATCGCTACTGGGGAGGAAACAGGCGCGGCTCCTTTTCAACTTGCTGAGACTCCGGACGGCGTGGGACGACTCTGCCTTGCGCAGAGCAAGTCGGCTGCAGCAACCTCTCAATTTAAATGAAATTAACTTCAATAATTAGCGGAAATAACAACTTCAAACCTAGAAACTGCAAGTATTATTACTTTTGTGACTTTTTGAGTGCGAGCGAGTGAAAGCGGCTTGAAAAATGGCGCCCGTCTCCAGCGTTAACAAGCTGAGAGTGAGAGTGGATTTGTAATGTTATTTCAACTAGCTACAAAGTTGCGTTGCTTGGAGGAAAAAGAGAAAAGGAAAAATTCTTTTAAAATAAGCCTGAGCTTGCTCCAGCTCAAACTTTATTTCCAACTTGATTAAATCTGGGGGATTTTTTTAGAGGACTTTGTGGTGGTGAAAAAGGAAAAATGATCTCCTTTTTCAGAAAAGCTAGCCTACGTGGCAGAATGGCTTCTAAGAAACAGGAAGGAAAGGCAGCGGGGGGGGGGATCCCACACACATAAGTCTGAGCAGCAGCTCCCTCCCAGTCAGCAGAGTCAGAAAAAAGATTTTGATGTTGAAAGTTTTATTACTCAAGCTCTGGATGATAAATTTCAAAAATCACAACAGGAAATTAAGCAGGAAATTAATGAAATTAAAAAGGTGGTGCAAGAGAATTATGACAAGGTGACTAATAAATTAATGAATGTGGTTTCTGGCCTGTCAGAGGCTATTATTAGAACGGATTCTAAGCTGGAAGAATTTAAATCAGAAATGAATGTTAAAATGAAGGACACTGATTATAAAATTTCTGATGTTGATAATAAAATGCAGAGAGTTGAAAACGAAATTACGATGATGCAGTTCAGGTCCATGGAGTTTGCCATAAGGCTTAGAGGTATTAGAGAGAATGATCGACAAGACCTGAGACAGATTTGTGCTGATGCTCTGGCTGTGTTGTTAAAAATTAATTCTGAAGAGATTTTTTACAAAATAGACAAAATTTACAGAGTGAATTCATGGGTGGCCAGACAAAGACAACTGCCTAGAGATGTTGTGATATATTTTACAGACAGAAGAATGAGAAATGATATTTTGCAAAAGTCTTTTCTCTCTGCTGTGCAAGTGGAGGGAGCTCAGATTGGAGTCTATAAAGAATTGCCACCTAAGATGTTAAAGGACAGAAAAGATTTTGGTTTTTTGGTGAATGAACTAAAAAAACAACGAATTCCATTCCGGTGGGATGCCCCAACAGGTATAATTTTGAGGTATAATGGAGAAAGACACCGATTAAATACTGTTGAGAAGGCGGAACACTTCTATTCTACTGTTCTTGAGAGATCACCATCCCCACGTACATCCACTGTCTTGGAGATAAAGGAGAGCAACAAAGAGAAGCAACTTCAGCAAGAGATGGAAGAGCTGCCTAAACAGGTGGAACCAGAGGTAGTGGAATTGCAGGGTGCTACAGGAGGTTTTCTGGAGGAGCCCCTGTTAGAATCTTCTCCAATTTTGACTATAAGAGATGTGGCTTTGGACCTAGTCCGGATGGCTGAAGCTAAAGACCAGCGTGTAACCCGAGCAATTTCTAAGCAACTTAAAGAAAAGCAACAACAGGAAAGACCTAAGGTACAACAATACAAGAAGGGAGTTAAGAGTACTACACAAGAAAGTGAAGCCATGGGGGGAGCAAAGCCGAAGACTTCGGAAGATATTCAGCAATTCTGCTCGTCGCTTCAAAAAAGTCTACATGACGATTAAGTTTCTATCCTGGAATGTGAATGGATTGAATTCATCACTGAAAAGGAAGAAATTATTTACATATCTGAGACAATTTAATAATGACATAATTTGTTTACAAGAAACTCATGTCAGAACACAAGATCAAAAATACTTGATAAACTCAAAACTAGGAACACATTTTATACCTTCAAATTTGGAAAAAAAAATGGTGTGGTTATTTATATAAATAAAAGACTGTCAGCTAAAATCATAGAAGCAGATGAAGGCGGCAGGTTCATAGCAATTGAACTGCACACAGTAATTGGCCAAATTCTAGTGATTGGAATTTATGCTCCTAACCAACAACAGGATCACTTCTACAAAACTTTGCACACCAAAATACTGCAATGGGATTATAGATCTATTTTAATCATGGGAGATTGGAATGGAGTAATTGATTCTAAAGTAGATAAAAAGAGTTTGGTGAAATCAAGGATCAGACTACCACAGACTTTTTTTGACATGAAAGAAGATTTGGAATTAAAAGATATCTGGAGAATACATAACCCAAAGGAACTGGACTTTACTTTTTTCTCTGATAGACATAGATCTTTTTCTAGGATTGACTTTATTTTATTATCAGATGATTTACTTGTTAAGACAAAAAGAACAAAGATTTTTCCAAGAACTCTAACCGACCATAGCCCAGTATGGATAGAAATTGAGATTGGAAAGATTGAGAGAAGATCATGGAGATTAAATGAAAATTTGTTTAGATATGAAAAAAATATAATAGAACTTAAAAAGCAGTTGAAAGAATATTTTGAAAGGAATTTGAATAAGGGTACCCCAATTGAAATAGTGTGGGATGCAAGTAAAGCATATATGAGAGGGGTACTCATTCATATGAATTCTAAACACAAATTGAACCGACAAAAGAAAGATCTGAAATGGAAGCAGAAATAAAGAATAAAGAACAGTTACTTATTAAAAATCCAACAGATGAAAGAATACGTGGTGCTATAAAACTTCTGAAAGATCAATTTCAAATGCTTGTGGCGGAACAAACTACAACAAATGTACAATATGCGAAGCACAATACATTTTGTAACGTTAATAAACCGGGCAGATGGTTGGCCTACACTTTAAGAGTATACGGACTATTGATAGCATTGATATTGGAGGGAAAGAAATCTTTCAACAAAAATTAATTAAAGAAGTCTTCATAGATTATTATACTAAACTATATGCTAAAGATGATATGCAGAATGGACTTATAGAAAAATATTTAGAAAATAAAAGAGTCACAAAAATTACCAACCAACAAAAGGAAAGAATGAATTATCCTATAACAGTTGAGGAGATTACCGCGGCAATAAAACAACTGAAAACAGCTAAAGCTCCTGGAACGGATGGCTTAACTGTGGTGTATTATAAAACTTTGCAAGCAGAAATGGTTGAACATCTTAGAGACTTATTTTGTAATATACAACAAGAGGGTAAAATACCCCCGTCATGGAAAACAGCTTATATTTCTTTGATACCAAAAGAGCAAGCAGGTCCTAAAAAACCTGAGAATTATAGACCAATATCTCTTCTGAATAATGATTATAAAATATATGCAAAAGTATTAGCCAACAGGTTGATGCCAGTTATTCAAGAGGTGATTCATGATGATCAAGCGGGATTTATAGAAGGTAGATACATGAAGGACAATGTAAGGCAAGTTATAGATTTACTGGAATATCTTGAAAAGAATAAACAGACCCCTGCAGTGCTGGTTTTCTTGGATGCGGAGAAGGCCTTTGATAGAGTGGACTGGAATTTTCTATTAAAGACTTTAAAAAAGATGGACTTTGGGGATCAATTTACACAAGCGGTTTCAGCAATTTATCAAGAACAAAAGGCACAGATTATTATTAATGGAAGTTTGACAACAGACTTTAAAATTGAAAAAGGAACAAGACAAGGTTGTCCGTTATCCCCACTGTTATTCATTTTAACACTAGAAGTCTTGTTGAATACAATATGGGATTCGACTACCTTGAAAGGTATAGTGATAAGGCAAGAGGATTATAGAATAAGGGCATTTGCAGACGATCTGGTTGTTACCCTCACACAGCCGATGGAATCAATAATCCAGATGAAAGACATTATAAAAGACTATGGTACAGTATCAGGATTTAGATTGAATCAGAAAAAAACTAAGATGATAGTTAAAAATATGACACAAGATCGAAAACACGAACTTGAAAGGAGGGCAGGTTTTCAGATTGTACCAAAGGTTAAATATCTAGGAGTTCAGGTTGCAGAATCAAATATGAAATTGTTTCAAAATAATTATGAGGTATTGTGGCGAGAAGTGCAGAAAGATATGGAGTCTTGGAAAAAACTGCAGCTGTCTTTACTTGGAAGAATAGCAGCAGTTAAGATGAACATTTTGCCAAGATTTCTTTTTTTGTTTCAAATGATTCCGGTGCTTAAAAGTGATAAACAATTGAAAGAATGGCAAAGTGGACTGAATAAGTTTGTCTGGAACGAGAAAAAACCGAGAGTGAAATTGAAAATTATGCAAGATGTACCAGAAAGGGGAGGTCTTAAACTTCCAAACCTACAATTATATTATGAAGCAGCAGCTTTGATTCAAGCAAGTGATTGGTTTGGAAGGAAAAAGACTGGAATATTGAATATAGAAAGCTTTGATCTTGAATTCGGTTGGCATGCTTACTTATTTTATGAAAACAAAGTGGATAAAGTATTTAAAAGCCATATACTTAGAGATTCTTTGATAAGAGTTTGGAAGAAGCACCGATTCAAATGGGATTACAAAATACCGCTATGGCTGGATCTTGGTCATACTATGTGGAATACAAATATAATGTCACTCGGGGGGGGGGGTGTTATATAAAGAAGTTCTTTTTACAGATGTGGGCAGATGGCAACTGAAGTCACTAGAGACACTGTTGGATGAAGGGATTAATCTAACTTGGTTATAGTATAATCAACTTCAATTGAGATGGAAAGAGAACCAAAAAATTGGTATTATGTTGCATGAGGAAGAATTGGTTAGACATATAAAAGAAAAAGGTCCAATGCATATTAAAAGGCTTTATAATGTTTTGTTAGAAAGGGATTCAGAAACTGAATTGGTTAAAGATTGTATGATTAAGTGGGCACAAAATTTTGCAGAACCAGTAATGTTGGAAACATGGGAGAAAATCTGGGTCCAGAATGTTAAATTTACACAGTCGCAGAATTTGAGGGAGAATTTTTATAAAATGTTTTATAGATGGCACCTAGACCCTAAGAAATTGTCGTGTATGTACCCTAATGTTCAACCAAAATGTTGGAGATGTGATTGCTTAGATGCTACATATTACCATGTTTGGTGGACCTGTAAGAAAGTGAAGGCTTTTTGGATAAAAATTTGGTGGGTCATGCAGAATGTTTTGAAGAAAAAAAATCAGTTTTCTCCACAATTGTTTTTATTGGGTATAGTTAAGGGTTTTACATTGGGTGAAACAAAGTTGATATTGTACATGATAACAGCTACGAGATTACTGATAGGTCAATATTGGAAAAATGAAGTTACGCCCACTATCGAGGAATGGACTTTGAAGATGGCCAGCTTTGCAGAGATGGCGAAGATTTCAGCATATTTAAAAGATCGCTCACAAGAGACTTACGAATGGGAATGGAAAAACTGGATAGACTATGTGTAGAACAAATATCAAACTAGGAAGTATCAGATAGCTTTTAACTGAAAGTGTTATATAGAGATAGAGATATTTGAATTTTGTGAAGATGAAAAAATATATTGGAGGTGGAGGGGTTCAAGTTTTATAAAAAGGGGATTTTGATTTGGATTATGTGGAAGTCCGGGGGGGAGGGGTGGGTTAGGCGGGGTTAGGGAGGGTTGGGGGGGTTAGGGAGGTTAGGGAGGTTAGGGAGGGTTGGGGGGGAAATGGGAGAAAATGTAATTGTAAAACTTTTTCAATAAAAAAAATGCAAGTAGAAAAATAGGGACCACCTTTGGTGGGAAGGTAACAGCATTCTGTGCGCCTTTCGCATTTAGTCATGCTGGCCACATGACCATGAAGATGTCCTCGGACAGTGCTGGCTCTCCGGCTTTGAAACGGAGATAAGCACCACCTCCTAGAGTAGGGAACAACTAGCACATATGTGCAAGCACATACTGTATGTTAACTTATTGCAAAGGCAGTAATTATGACTAAAACTACTTAAAATGATTGTAGAAAAGAAAAAGAAATCTTTGCCTACAATTTACGTACCAAGAAACCTCGGGTGAAGGATGTTCCATAAATTGGATGTCATTACTAAAAGCTTTCTCACCTGATCTCACTATATATTTAAGGTGACCAGATTTTAACATTGGTAAAGCGGGACACCCACCATTTTGTGGGCGTGGCTTGGAGGTCATGTGACTGGATGGGCATGGCTATGTGTATAGAAAAAAGTCATTTCCGACAGGTCCTCGCACTTTTGACTGGTCCTCACACTTATGACCATCCTCACATTTATGCCTGTGCAGCATTCTTAACAACCATGTCACTCATTTCACAACTGCTTCTCTTCACCATGGTGATAAGATAGGGCAAAAAACGTAAAATGTGAGGACAGTTGTAAGTTTGAGGATTGGGCAAAAGTGCGAGGACCAGTCAAAAATAACTTTTTCAGCCCTCTGAGTAGTCCATATGCATAAAAGGATACAGCAATAGAGAGGGATGAAGGAAGGGAAGGGAAATTAGAGTAGGAGTGAGGGTAAGAGAGGGAGGAAGAGAGGAGGAGAAGGAGAAAGGAAGAGGAAGTAGGGAGGAGAAGAAGAGGGGGGAAGAGAAAGTAAGAAGGAAAGAAAAGAGAGAGGTGGTAGGTTTGAGGAGAAAGATTGCTGTACAAAAAAAAAGATGAAAGGGAAGAAAACCAACCCCAAACAAATATAAAGATATTAAGATAAAGAATGAATTGTTAAACTTTAAAGAATAAAAGAGAACAAATATGAATAAATAGCAATAATTAGAAACACACATACAAACATACAATTTATTTTCTTTGAACAGAGTATTTGGCCGGTTCAGAAATTTAAACAGTGTTTAGTCATTTCAATTAAATTTACAATTTCTATATTTCCTTTTTGCCATATTTATTCCTCATCTATTTTTTTAAAAAAACCAATATTACCCTTCATCCTCATCTCTAATCTTAATCAAATTCAATTTTTCCCTTCTATTCTATATTATACCCCTTCCCATTGTCATCTATTTTTATATCCATCCTCACATTGGTTAATTATGTAATTATGTAATTATGTACAGTTGTTTAATACAAATTCAACATTTTAATATAAATCAATTAGTTATATAACTATCTTTTTTGTATATTAATCAATATGAACATGAATATTCCAATTATTTCCATGCAATCCAATTTCTTACAAATCAATTAATTATATTTACCAATAATAATAAACCAAATAATTTTCCCCATATATTCCTCCAAACCACAACTTAACCATTTCTGCTTTCAACACAATATACAATTAATAGTATCTCAATTATTACAATTCCCTAGTTAAATAGAGCTGAAGTGGTTCGGGAATAACGAGAGGCACAAGCAAGCAAGTGACAACAGCTCTTTAATATACAGTGAGACTTCAGCAAAAACTCAGAGGCTGCAGCCCTCCTTATATACAATCCTGGAGGGACTGTCAGCCAATCAGAAACGTAGGCAGGTTTGAAACTCCCGCTGAAAAGTATCAATACATAACACCCCTCCCTTCCCAGAAGGCACTAACATTCAAAAATTTACATATGTACACACAAAATCTCGCAGGTGCCCAGGACGAGTTCTCGTTCTAGTTGACCTGCGCAGTTCAGTGTCTGGTAGGGCGTCGAGCTGGTCAGAGTGACTTTTTGTCTCTCCTGGCTCCGCCAATGGAACCTCCTGGATTTTGTCCGGGGCGTGGTTATCCCTGGTTGGGAGTGGCGACTCGCTGGGGCAGCGCTGGAACCAGGGCTTGTCAGCTAAGTATTCTCGCGAACCCGGGCTTGAGTTAGCTGTTTTGGGAAAGTTGTTGTAGTTAGGTTCGGAGATGTCTAAATTGATGTTTGCTTCACCGACTAGCCTTTTTCTAAGTTGGTCTATGTGACGCTTCCAGAGTCTCTCTACCCCTACATCTACCGTGTAAGATTTTGGGCCTGTTATGCCCGCTATGGTTCCTGCAACCCATAGAGGTCCGCTGGCATAATTGCGAGCGAACACCGGGGACCTAACCTGAAACTGTCTTAGCCCAGAGGTCTCTCCCTTGAAATTTTCGTTCGAGTAGTTAGGGTGAAGCCTGTCTAACACACACCGAAGCTTCCTGCCCATGAGGAGCTCGGCTGGGCTTCTCCCTGGCACACACCAGCCAGCCGAGGGGTAAATAAACTCTTCAAACACTCAATGTCAGTGATAAGGAACTTGGCAGCAATTCCGTGGCTGCCTGCCAAGAACTTTTACTCTGATAACACAGACAAAAATACACACAGTTTGAATAGTCCAGTTTGTAATTAAATCCACAGCAAATAGGTGTTGTGTCCGAAGGTGCAAAGTGCCTCGCCAGAGATTAGCTTTGTCCGTCACAGAGTCCAAATGGCCACCACACTCCCTTTTATAGCCTGTGGGGTGTGGTCCAGTGACTCAGCTTAATCTCTGGCACGCCTCCTTTTCTGCTGTGCCCGCTTGTCTCTCTGACGCTGACTTGGGTCCAACCACAATGTTTCTTCGTCACTATCCGATGGCTCGGAAACACCTGGCTCCTGGCCAATCACTTCTCCTTCAGGAGACACCTGAGGCATTGCCAGAGAGGAGGGTCCTGGAGAGGGAGGCCTGGCCATCTCCTCTCCTTCATGTTCGGAGCCTTCTTCCTCCAGTAAGATAGGCTCGGAGGACGGAGCCACAACACATTAATCATTTATTTGACTATGGCTATTTCTTCTCTCATTATTTAAAATATTCTAAGATTTCAGTTAATTTTTACTATAACATTAATTTCATCCTCCTGAATCTATCCAGTAATAATACTGTTATGTCCTTATATGGGCATCCCCGCCAGATTGGTTAGTCCACCAGTGGGAGTTTTGAAGATCTGTCATTGGCCGGCCTGCCTGCCGACTCCCTTTATAAGGCAAGCCCGGCAGCACAGTCTGAGTTCTTATTCTCTCTAATAAAGTGCTGAATGGACCATTCGCTGCTCGCGTATTCTTTTCCCTGTGCCAATCTAACACTGGTAACGAAGGATTTCAAGAACCACAGCGAAGAACCTCGTGGCACGATCGCCACCCAGCCCAACTCAACAGAGCAAGTCACTGAGCTGGAGTCACTTAGAGTTGATAGCACGAGAACCATGGCAGTGCCACAAATCTCGCTGGCACCATTCAACCCCGATCAGGAGAAGTGGAAAGCCTATATGATTAGGTTCTGCCAATTCCTGACCAGCAACGGCTATGAAGACCTGGAGGACAACCGCAAACAAGCCTTGTTCCTGGCACATTGCAGATTGGCAGTCCTGGAACTGGCCATCGACCTCGTGGCACCCCAGGACATCGAGACTATGGCGTGGAGCGACCTCCAAGGCGTTCTCCAGGAACACTACGCCCCAACTGGCACACCGATGGCGAACAGATTCACCTTCAGCCAATGGAACCAAGAGGAGGGCGAATCCATAAAGGACTTCGTGGCTGCACTGCGGAAGTTGGCTGCCAACTGCAAGTTCGATCACGTGGACAACGCCATCTGAGATTGCATCGTCTTTGGGATGCGGGACATCTCCCTGCAGAGAAAGTTGCTGAGCAGGAGAAAGGTCTAGCTAAAAGACGTGATTGAAGAGGCCACAGCCGCAGAAACATCAGAGGTGGCAGCGGCAGCAATGTGGAGAGCCAAGGCAATCCACAAAATCAAGAAAGCTCCCCAGACCTCATCCGGAGAATCCACCACGGGATCCAAGTCGGACGAGGAAATGGCAGTCCATTAAGGTCTCCAGGCCACCAAAACGTGAAGCCACACAAAATGGCAACCGAGGGGAGAGCTGTACCAGCTGCAACAGCGACCACATGAGAGCCAGATGTCGGTGGAGAGATGCGACCTGCCGACGTTGCCAATGAAAAGGCCACATCGCTGAGGCCTGCAGAGCTCCAGAACCAGTCCGGGAGAAAGCCAAGCTGGAAAACCGTGATCACCAGAGAACATCCAGATGGTCCTATCAACCAAGGTGCGAGGGAGACGGGTACCCGCGAAGCAGAGCGGTCCACCAAACCACCATTGCCCAGACCGATGACCACAATGCTACAAAGTTCATCGTGACCGTGCACGTGGAAGGGACTCCATGTGCCATGGAAGTAGATTCGGGCTCAATCTACTCCATCATGGACTGACAGCATCTCAAAAAGCTGAAATCGCAAATCTCAAAGAGCCAACTGCAGCCGCTTCATGCAAGGCTCGTCAATTTCGGCGGAAACCCCATCGGGGTCCTGGGGAGAGCTTCACTGAGTGTCAGCTACCACGGCTTCAAGGGCGACCTACCCATCACCATCGTCAAGGACAGCCGCCCGACCCTGCTTGGAGTGGAGTGGTTTGAGCCTTTAGGGCTCTCAATCAGAGGAATCATCAGATTCGGCAGGATGAACTCGACAAGCTCCTCGAAGAGTTCAAGGACGTCTTCAATGGCAGCTTAGGTAAATTCCTGGGGAAACCCATATCTTTCAATTTAGATCCCTCAATCACCCCAATTCGGCTCAAGCCTCGCAGGGTTCCATTTGCACTTCGGCCTAAGGTAGATGCTCAGTTGGATAAACTGATTGCCCAAGGCATATTGGAACCAATCGATCATGCTGCATGGGAGACCCCCATTGTGACCCCAATGAAGCAGGATGGATCTGTGCGCATCTGCGCTGATTATAAATGTTCCATTAACTGGGCATTACAGCAGAGCACATACCCAGTCCCAGTGGTGCAACATCTGTTGCATTCACTCGGGAGTGGGACCATATTTGCAAAACTGGACCTGGCCCAGGCTTACCAGCAACTGCCAGTCGACAAAAAGACTGCAGAGGCTCAGACTATTGTCACCCACCCGGACGCATTCAAATGCAACCGCCTCCAATTTGGAGTCAGTGCAGCCCCTGGCATTTTTCAATCAATGATGGAGCGCCTTCTCCAAGGCATTCCAGGGGTGGTGCCATACATTGATGATGTACTAATCTCCGGCACCTCCAGATCTCAACTCTTGGAATGGCTTAGGCTCACCCTGAAGTGGTTCCAAGAGAATGGTCTGCGTGTGAGGAGAGACAAGTGCATCATTGGAGTCCAGGTGGTTGAGTTCCTGGGCTATTTAATAGATAGCACTGGCATACACCCCACCAAATCTAAGGTCAAGGTGATTCATGAAGCTCCGGCCCCCAAAAACAAGCCAGAGCTTCAGGCTGTCTTAGGATTGCTAAATTTCTATAGTGTTTTCCTTAAACAGAAAGCCATGGTTGCTGAGCCACTCCATCGCCTTCTGGGAAAAGTGGCCCCTTGGAAGTGGGGTAGAGCAGGCAAATACCTCCTCATCGTAGTGGATGCATTCTCCAAGTGGCTGGAGGTCATCCAAATGCCCACCATCACTACCGAGGCAACCGTCCGGGCCCTGCGCAGGCTCTTCACCACCCACGGCATTCCGGATGTCCTGGTGTTGGACAACGGGCCACAGCTCACTGCCAAGCCGATGAATCATTCCCGGCCGAGCTGGGCATCTGCCATGCCCTCATTGCCCCATACAGGCCGGCTGGAAATGGAGAAGTTGAGAGGATGGTGAGGCTCACCAAGGAAGCCCTCACCAAGATGGGCACCGGGGATTGGCAGGAGAGGATCAATAAATTCCTCTTCACGCAGCATATCACCCCGCATGCCACTGCACACAGAAGTCCAGCCAAATTACTCATGGGGAGGAAGCTGAGGACACCATTGGACCGGCTACACCCCCAGTACAACCCCCAAGAACCAGCGAGCGCAACCCGGCCGCCGCACATCTTCACCATGGGAGACCCGGTCTACACTCTCAACTTCCGCGAGCCTCTGAAGTGGCTGAAGGGAGTGATCAGCAGAACAACGGGCCCGAGGTCATACCAAGTGGAGCTGGGAGACAGGCAGATCGTCAAACACCATGTCAACCAGCTCCAGAAAAGGTGGAGGGAAAGCAGTGGAAACAGCGAAAACCAGTCCGACGAGGTAGGCCTACACCACCCAGATGAGGCAAGCCTGTGCCACCCTGATGAGGTAGGCTTACCACACCCAGACGAGGTAGGCCTGTGCCACCCCGACAAGGTAGGCTTACCACGACCAGACGAGGTAGGCCTGCGCCACCCCGACGAGGTGGGCTTACCACAACCAGACGAGGTAGGCCTGCGCCACCCCGACGAGGTGGGCCTACAACACCCAGTCCAGGCAGACCTACCTCACCCAGACGAGGTAGTCCTACAACACCCAGACGGGGTGGACCTCCAACACCCTGGCAAGGTTGGGCTGCTCCACACCAGCGGAGCAAGCCAATTACCACCACCGGAATGCAAGGACTCCCAATGACAATCGCGACGGCTGCAGCGGCAACTGAAACCAAGGACCCAGACGACAGCGAACGCCTCCAGTGCTGAAACCCAGCCACAGAGCAAAGGGAAAAGAACCATCGACTTACCAGGTTCCTGGGGTCCAGTCCTGATCAGTGGTGAGTTGCAGCGGCCAAGGCATCGTTCCCCAGGACCACCAGGGAGTCCCGAGAATCCAGCCAGAGGTGCTGGGCCAGAGCCCGCACACTCAACGGCCAAGTTCCAGACGGTTCCAAGGAGGGAACCGGGAGAGACAAGAGCCTCATCTGCACGGGTCGACAGCGAGGCAAGAAGTGATCTGCGCAGGTCAGATAGGACGGGGAGGCGCCCCGCCTACCTGTGCGACTGCGGCACGTACGTGACCAATGGAGAAACAGACTAAGAACTAGGAGGGGAGGGGTGTTATGTCCTTATATGGGCATCCCCACTGGATTGGTTAGTCCACCAGCGGGAGTTTTGAAGATCTGTCATTGGCTGGCCTGCCTACCGACTCCCTTTATAAGGCGAGCCTGGCAGCACAGTCCGAGTTCTGATTCTCTCTAATAAAGTGCTGAACGGACCACTCGCTGCTCGTGTATTCTTTTCCCTTCGCCAATCTAACAAATACCTCTTTATGTTACATTTCACATAGTTCTAGAATTCTTGTATTGTGAAGATCTCTACCATATTTCAATTCCATATTTTTTATCTAACCATTGATAAAATAGATCCCATATCTTATAGTATTGTTTGTCTTCTTGTTCTCTATTTTCAAATGTCAATTTGCTCATTTCAGCACATTCCATTATTTTCTTAATAACTTCATCCTGTGTTGGTATTTTCTCATTTTTCCAATTTTTAGCAAACACAATCCTTGCCACTGTTAATAATTTACAATCAGATATCTCAATTCTCTATTATATATTTCAGGTACAATCCCCAATAAAAAAAACTCTCGTTTAAAATCTATGTGTTTTTTTATCATTTTTTCCAACTACGTGTGGATTTTAGTCCAGTATCTTTTGGCTTCTGCACATGTTCACGGTGATGGGTTAATCTTATTACATCCTAAAAGTCATGTCCTGTTCTTAGAATTCGGGTGGAGTGGGATGTAAATTTTAATCCCGTCACTGGAAGTGAAGGTGTTTTGTTTGTGAATAGAGTGGCCTGATCTTTCTTAATGGGCACAAAACATTCATCTCTAAAGACTTCAGGCATCTGCTGGAGGCTATTTAGAAAGACTGGGGCTGCTTTCTGCCTTAAGAACATGTTTCTCCATTTCTCCTTTGGGGAAATATAATATTCTGCTTCTTAATATTCCCCAAAATATTTCATTCTTCGGGGGGGGGGGGCTTCCCACATCTTCTTTGACAAAGTGACTAAATGAGTGGACGATTGAAATTCTGTGATATAGTATCCTTGGACTTCAGTAAGACATTGGACAAAGTAGACCACACCCTACTTCTTGGTAAGACCGAAAAATGTGGAATAGACAACATCACCACCAAATGTTAAATTTATATTTACCGACAAAGAAATAAAAGGAGACTAGTATAGATTTATTTCAAGCTGTTCAGCTCTCATCTCATCAGGATTTGAACCCAGGCTACTTGGGTAGACCAGGTTGCCCTGATAGATCGGTCTCATTGGAAAACACTAAATCTCTCCTCTGGTACAGCCAACAAAACAAGGAGAACCCATGGTTTAGAGGTTAATACATCTACCTAATATGTAAATAGCTCAGGTTCGAATCCCAGAAGGTTCAAGTAGAGTTTTTAAATCTTCCTATCGTGTTACTGCAGGTTTGCTGTCAGCATTGTTGAATAGATAGGATGTGCATCAACAACAGCAAAGTAAACATTTTGTATAATAACGGTCATTCATTTCAGTCTTCTAACTTAGTTCTGTTGATAAAAATGTACCTTGTTATGCTCAAATGGATAACAGCAATACTGAATATGGCCACTAGATGGGAGCTTAATTTCTGGAAACAAGAAAGAGTTCTCTGTCAAGAAATAACATGCTTGGATATGAAAAGGTGAAAAATGCAGCAAATACATTTAATGCATGTATTGAATATATTAAGACCTACATTCCCCAAATCTTCCCATTATATATTGTTCTATAATGTCAGTAACTTTTAGGAATATATTGCAACTAGTGTCATATTTCAAGGAGAGCAAGTATAAGCCACTTTTGAGTTCTTTCTAGAGGTGCTGCTGCTGCAGTTTTTCTAAACATGCTTAAGTAATACTGAGAGGAAGACATTTAATTAAACCAGATGCAATAAAGAGTCTTATAGCATCTTGAAGATGAACACATCTTATTATTGCTTTGGCTGGCTCCTCAGTCTCTGACCTTGATGACTTTTCTCACTGTCCACTCCAGAATGTTTAACTGAACTAACATTTCCTGTGGCAACATTCTGTCTTTATAACAGAATAATATTTGCTGCTATACTATGTAGATAACCACAGAAGAAGGCACAAACATATTTTGAGAGTATTAACTGGCAAATATGGTGAGTGGAAGTCCTTCCACACTGAAGGGCCCCTGCAGCAGCACAGTGTAGAGCTTAATACAGGCACCATTGCTTAGCCAGTTTTTCCCATTAGTTGTCAACTGGTTTTGTCACTTAACTAAGGAAGTAATGGGAAACAGGGTGGAAAAATACACAGCTAGGTGTAACTCCACTGGCAACACTAACTACCTGTCTTTTAATAGCCAATATGTTGACAAAATTATTGACTGGATCAATAATTATTGGCAAAGGAATTTTATATGCTTTATATGCCTTGGAAATTTTTTAGCTGAGCCAGTCAGTAAGTGGAATTATCTTAACCAGCCTCTCCTCCATTTCTGCGTATTAATCTACAATTATCCAATTTGGTTCTTTATTACAGTAACTTTATACAGTATAACATGTTTTATATATTTTATTAATGTTGTTGTAAGCCACATAGAGTCGGTTGATAGTGAGATGGGGAGCTAAGTACTGTAAATTGAATAAAAAATAAAAAAGTAACCAGTACCAGAGAAAAAGGCAAATAAATAAAACAATACAGTAATTTGCATAATGAAGCCAGATAGAGGAGAATGAAACATAACCAGAAAAGGATCAACATGCCAATTTACTTTTATAACTTATAAATTATTTATTATAGTACCACATTAAGACTGCTAACTGAAATAACAGCTGACAGATTACCCAGCCGTAATTAAATTCTTCATACTATCAAGGAAAATTTGGCTACATTACATTTGAGTCCTAGTGGAAAAAAATAGACATATGCTCCTCAGGTCATCAAGGAAATAATATACTTTTAAACTATTACAGAAATCTCAGTAAATGAAAATATAGCAGGGCATAAAGGAGGAATTCAGATAATCTAACCATGGAATGATATCCTTATAAAAGAATCCATCCTCTTGCTACTCTTCTCCTTTCCAGGACAGAAAATCCATATGAAGAGTCTGTCAATGTATTTAGGGCTACATCTGAAAAAAGCTGTATGTTGTAACAGTCATGAATCCTGAATAAAGCCCGCTAGCAAAGCATGTTTACATGTTTAAACGTAACAGAAGTTTTGAATTTCACCCTAAATCCATCTCTGTTGATACGACAATCAAAGGGGGGGATTGCCTATTACCAGCTGGTTTCCCCCTTGGATTCACTCCCCCCCCTATGAAAATGGCCTCCCCCCGTTGCTGCCTGGACTCTCTATTAGGTCGGCCCATTTTTACCATCATTACTGACTCTGGGACTTTATTATCACCCTCCTGGACATTTTTGTTTGATCTCTATCTCCTTCTGCTGCTGGCTAGTTTATTCCTGCCACCCGATTACCACCTTTAGGCCTTGGCTCGGGGGAGGAGAGATTGCAGGCTGGAGGGAGAAGCTGAGAGTCCAGGTCAAGGACTACTGTTCCATCTGCAGGGAAAGAGTGACTATTGTTGGCCTTGACATCCAGCCGCGGTGAGAGAACGGCTGTGGCCATCCGCCTGCACTGCAACCATCTGATCTGGTTGCCCCATCACTGTGAGAGAGTGAGGGGGGCCCAGCTTCATCCTGGCCAGCCTCTTTTGCCATCTCTCACCTCAATGACTATCTTTAAATTTTGCTGACATCCAAGGTTCCCCTTTTCGATCTCATCATACTTGTATGGCTTATACCTCGGCAGATTTGCTCGCGCTGCGAGATGCCCCCCTCTCACAGCGATGGCCTATTGAAGGCCTACCTTAAGGACGGGCTTTGGAGCCCTGAGAGGTGGCATGTTTTAAAGCGGGGATTGCAGGGGTTTTTAATTAGGGTTTTTAATAATCTTTTAAGGGGAACTGGGAGGGTGACCAAAGGGGATGGGGGAGGTAATCCACCTAGGTCAGGGCCCAGCCCGGCACAGGGTAACGGTTTGGAGGGCACAGGACGAGGGATTGGGAATATCATCAGAACGGTGGATGGGAGGGGCAGATATGGTGGGAGCAGAGGACCTTATCTTGTGCCGGGGGTGCGCACTCGCTACTTGAGAGCGATTGCGCGCCCCGGTCCTCAAGGCTCCCCTTGGATACTAGGTGGCTCAGATACTCAGGATCTGGGCCTCCGGCTGATGCCGTGCAACGCCAGGTCCGTGGTAAATAAGGCCCCCCTCATTTGCGATCTTATCCAAGAGGGGGGAGCGGACCTGGCGGGTATTACGGAGACCTGGTTGGGCCCGGAGGGAGGGGTCCCTCTGGTTGAGATGTGCCCACCAGGCTTCAGAGCATTCCATCAGCCGAGGGCCCAGGGAAGGGGCAGGGGGGTGGCGGTTATTATTAACGAAGGTCTTGGTCCGAGGGAGACCACTGTGCCACAGATTGCCGGATGTGAGTCCCTCTTTGTGAGATGGGGTCATGGGGTTCAGATGGGCTTGCTACTTACGTACCTGGCTCCCTGCCGCGTGGCAACGGCCCTGCCCGAGCTACTTGACGTGATAGCCACGGTGGCAGTTGATACACCCAGGCTTATGGTCATGGGTGATTTCAACCTGCCGCCCATTGGTGAAACGTCGGAGGTGGCTCGGGAGTTCATGGCTTCCATGACGGCCATGGACCTGACCCAGTTAGTTAATGGCCCCACTCACGGGGGGGGGGACACATGCTGGATCTGATTTTTGTCTCTGGCCAGTGGTTGAGTGGTCTTATTATAGGGGATATAGACATGAAACCTTTGTCATGGTCAGATCACTCACTCCTTCGTCTGGACCTTCGAACCGCTACACCCCGCCGCAGGGAGGTGGACCCAATTAGATGGATCCACCCCAGGCGCCTGATGGATCCTGATAGGTTCCAGACGGAACTTGGGCCAATTCCTGAAGATCTGGCACACGACTCGGCCGAGGACCTGGTAGCTGCCTGGGATCGGGCGGCTGGTGGGGCCTTGGATCGAGTCGTGCCTTTGCGGCCTCTGACCCGGTGTCGATCCCTCGCGGCTCCTTGGTTCACCGAGGAGCTGAGAGAGATGAAACACCGGAAAAGATGCCTAGAGAGTGGTTGGAGGGCCAGTCTCGCTGAATCTGACCGAACACTGGTAAGGTCGCATATTAAGACCTACCTAGTGGCGATAAAGACGGCAAAGTTTAATTACTTTTCCACCTCTATTGCGTCATCAGGAAATCGTCCAGCCACCCTGTTCAGGGTAACCTGCTCCCTGCTCCATTCGGGAGTGCGGGAGGATCCCTTGGAAGGCAGGGTGGAGGATTTCGGACAATACCTGTATGACAAAATCGCTCAGATCCGGGGGGATTTGGACTCTGACTGGGTAGATCAGGGCAGGGTGACGAGGAATAGTCTTGAGAATGTTATCTGGGAGGAGTGTGATGCTGTGACTCCCGATGATGTGGACAGGATTTTGGGGAGACTTAGTGCGGCCACATGTTTACTGGACCCGTGTCCCTCCTGGTTGGTACTGGCCTCCCGGGAGGTTACACAAGGCTGGCTCCAGGGTGTTATCAACGCTTCATTGAGTGAGGGTCACTTCCCCGCCTTGAAAGAGGCGGTGGTGAGGCCTCTCCTCAAGAAGCCATCCCTGGATCCGGCAATATTGGCCAACTATCGTCCTGTCTCCAACCTTCGCTCCCTGGCGAAGGTTGTTGAGAGTGTGGTCGCGCGACAGTTTCCGCAATTCCTGGAGGAAACATCCTATCTAGATCCGTTCCAGTCGGGTTTCAGGCCTGGGCACAGCACGGAAATGGCATTGGTCGCGTTGGTTGATGATCTCTGGAAGGCTCGGGACAGGGGTTGCTCCTCTGTTCTGGTCCTGTTAGACCTCTCAGCGGCTTTTTTTTTTTTTTAATTGCAAAAGTTTTACAGTTACATTTTCACCCCTTTTCCCCCCCCCACAACCCCCCCCAATCTTCCCAACCTCCCTAACCCACCCTAACCCTCCCCTCCCCCCAGACTTCCTAGTATACTCATGTCAGATAAAAGGAAAAAACCCTCCTTTGTATGTAAAACTTGAACCCTTCCCTCCCCCTTACAAATTTTCATCTTCCTTACATTAACATTAATATTTCTATCTTAGTATAACATTTTCAAATAAATTTTCATCCTGATTACCTTAAAGATATTTCTATCTTGATATAACATTTTCTAACAAATTTTCACCCTCAACCTTAAAAATATTTCTGTCTTAATATAACATCTTCTAACAAATTTTCACCCTCAACCTTAAAATATTTCTATCTTGATATAACATTTTCAAATAAAAGCTATTTGGTACTTCCTAGTTTGGTATTTATGCTGAACATAATTTATCCACTTCTTCCATTCCCATTCATAAGTCTCTTGAGAACAATCTTTTAAATATGCTGAAATCTTCGCCATCTCTGCAAAACTAGCCATCCTCAAAGTCCATTCCTCAATCGTAGGCAGCACTTCATTTTTCTAGTATTTGCCTATCAACAATCTTGCTGCAGTTATCATATACAATATCAATTTTGTTTCACCCGATGTAAAACCCTTAACTATACCCAATAAGAACAGTTGTGGAGAAAACTGAATTTTTTTCTTCAAAACATTCTGCATGACCCACCAAATTTTTATCCAAAAAGCCTTAACTTTCTTACAGGTCCACCAAACATGATAATATGTAGCGTCTAGACAATCACATCTCCAACAGGTTGTTGAGAGTGTGGTCGCGCGACAGTTTCCGCAATTCCTGGAGGAAACATCCTATCTAGATCCGTTCCAGTCGGGTTTCAGGCCTGGGCACAGCACGGAAATGGCATTGGTCGCGTTGGTTGATGATCTCTGGAAGGCTCGGGACAGGGGTTGCTCCTCTGTTCTGGTCCTGTTAGACCTCTCAGCGGCTTTTGATACCATCGACCATGGTATCATGCTGCACCGGTTGGAAGAGTTGGGGATGGGGGGCACCGTATTACGGTGGTTCTCCTCCTTTCTCTCCGACCGGTCGCAGTTCGTGTTGGCAGGGGGGCAGAGGTCGACCTCAAGGCCTCTTATATGTGGAGTGCCTCAGGGGTCGGTCCTCTTGCCCCTTCTGTTCAACATTTATGTGAAGCCGCTGGGCGAGATCATCCATCGCTTTGGGGTGAGATACCACCAGTACGCTGATGACACCCAGCTGTACATCTCCACTCCAAGCCACCCCAACGATGCCCTTGAAGTGATGTCCCAGTGCCTGGAGGCTGTGCGGATCTGGATGGGGAGGAACAAGCTCAGGCTCAACCCTTCCAAGACTGAGTGGCTATGGCTCCCGGCATCCCGATATAGTCAGTTGACTCCATCACTATGGGGGCGAGTCGTTGGCCCCCACTGAGAGGGCTCGCAATCTGGGAGTCCTCCTGGATATGCAGCTGTCCTTGGAGGAACATCTGATGGCTGTAACCAGGGGGACCTTTTGTCAGGTTCGCCTGATTCGCCAGTTGCTGCCCTTTCTTGATCGGGATTCCCTGTGCACAGTCACTCATGCCCTCGTCACCTCTCGCCTTGACTACTGCAATGCTCTCTACATGGGGCTCCCCTTGAAGAGCACCCGGAGGCTCCAGCTGGTCCAGAATGCAGCAGCACGGGTAGTGACGGGAGCAGCATGGCGGTCCCATGTAACACAGCTCCTGCGCGAGCTACACTGGCTCCCAGTGGTCTTCCAGGTGCGCTTCAAGGTCTTGGTTGTCACCTTTAAAGCGCTCCATGGCATAGGGCCTAGCTATCTTCGAGACCGCCTGCTGCCACCGACGACCTCCCATCGACCCGTGCGCTCCCACAGAGAGGGCCTCCTCGGGTGCCATCAGCCAAACAGTGTAGGCTGGTGACGCCCAGGGGGAGGGCCTTCTCTGTGGGGGCACCTACCCTCTGGAATCAACTGCCTCCAGAGATAAGGAGAATCCAAGACCTCAGTGCCTTCCGCCGTGCCTTTAAAACCTTCCTTTTCCAGCAAGGTGGGCTGGCCTAATTTTTTAAGCGTTTTTAAGTGTTTTGTTTATTGTTTTTAATTAACGGGGCCAAATTTATATATGTATATTTTTAACTGTATTTTAATATTTGTACTTGATGTTTTTATTTGGCTGTTCACCGCCCTGAGTCCTCAGGGAGAAGGGCGGTATACAAATTCAAAATAAAATAAAAATAAAATAAAATAAAGTAGTTGGCAAACCAAAGACTCCAATCCAGTCACTGCCCTTCTTGTCAGACCTGCCTGATCCCCTAGCCCCCATTTCCTTCCCATTGACGACACATACAACTCTTTAAATTTTGGTGCTGCCATAGGATTTATAATTCTTTAATTAAGGTTTTGGAGAGATCATTTCAAATTTTTCTACAGATGTCATCTTTCCAGGATTGTCAGCTTTTGGAAATGTTAGAAGTAGCTGTTATTTCTAGAATGAAATGTAAAAATATGGGATCCTTGATGCTCTCTGAGCTTGGTTGTTTTCTGGCAGACATTTTATTACCAAACTTCGTAACATTATCAAGTGCTAGTAGTGTTGAGTCCTCACAGTTACGACCAGCGCGCCTGGCTGTTGCCGGGCTACACTGATTGGTTCTGTTGCGAGCTTCTGAAGTGGAGGGAAATTGCTGCTCGCTCATTGGTTCTCATGTTTGACAGCTTGCTATTTAAGCGGCTGTCAGGAGTTATGTTTCGCTCGGTTACTTCGTCCAGTTAGTTGTTGTTAGTTGCTTGAAAGTTAATAAAGCTGAGTTTGAGCAATCAAGCCTCACGACTATGTTTGCCCACTGAACTTTATACATGGCGACGAGGATGGGATAAGCCTGAGGTGACGGTTGCAGGGCACTGACCAGCTATAACAGTGACAACTCAAAGCAATCTCTCCACGATGGCAACGGGTCTTCCAACATTCACGCCATTTGATATTGCCTCGGAAACTTGGGAAGATTACATCGAGAGGTTCGAGTGTTTCCTACAGGCAAATGACCTATCTGAGGTATCTAGCGCCCGGAAGAGGGGATATTTCCTCAGTGTGTGTGGCAAAGAGATCTTTGGAACAGCCTGAGCCCTTGCCACCCCTCAACCTGTGTATACGGTGCCCTGGGAGACCTTGGTGGAGAAACTTAAACATCATTACTCTCCTGCTCCCTCAAAGATCGCACGGCGGCACGCATTTCACCAGAGGTCTCAACGAGAGGGAATGTCCATTAATGATTACATGACTGCCTTAAGAACAGCGGCTTGGCATTGCGAGTTTCGTGAACTTGATTGAAGTGGTTCGGGAATAACGAGAGACACAAGCAAGCAAGTGACAACAGCTCTTTAATATACAGGGAGACTTCAGCGAAAACTCAGAGGCTGCAGCCCTCCTTATATACAATCCTGGAGGGACTGTCAGCCAATCGGAAACTTAGGCAGGTTTGAATTTCCTGCTGAAAAGTACCAATACATAACACCCCTCCCTTCCCAGAAGGCACTAACATTCTAACTATTTACATAAGTACACACAAAATCTCGCAGGTGCCCTGGCCGAGTTCTTGTTCTAGTTGACCTGCGCAGTTCAGTGTTTGGTGGGGCGTCGAGCTGGTCAGAGGGACTTTCTGTCTCTCCCGGCTCCGCCAATGGAACCTCCTGGATTTTGTCCGGGGCGTGGTTATCCCCAGTTGGGAGTGGCAACTCGCTGGGGCAGCGCTGGAACCAGGGCTTGTCAGCTAAGTATTCTCGCGAACCCGGGCTTGAGTTAGCTGTTTTGGGAAAGTTGTTGTAGTTAGGTTCGGAGATGTCTAAATTGATGTTTGCTTCGCTGACTATTCTTTTTCTAAGTTGGTCTATGTGGCGCTTCCAGAGTCTGTCTACCCCTACATCTACCATGTATGATTTTGGGCCTGATATGCTCACTATGGTTCCTGCAACCCATAGGGGTCCACTAGCATAATTGTGAGCGAACACCGGGGACCCAACCTGAAACTATTTTAGTCCGGTGGTCTCTCCCTTGAAATTTTCGTGCGAGTAGTTAGGGTGAAGCCTGTCTAACACGCACCGAAGCTTCCTGCCCATGAGGAGCTCGGCTGGGCTTCTCCCTGTGGCTGTGCATGGTGTGGCATGCTAGACAGCTAAGAATTGGTCTATCCTGGCCTGCCAGTCCCCGTTATCTAGCCTGGACAATGCTTCTTTGGCCGTTCTTACGAAACGTTCAGCCAATCCGTTAGAAGCCGGGTGGAAAGGGGCCGATAGGGCATGGCGGATGCCCAGTCCGGCCAAATAGCCCTCAAACAGGGTTGCCATGAATTGAGGGCCATTGTCAGATACCAGAGTATCCGGTAGGACATGGGTGGCAAATAACTGCCTCAGGACTTTGATGACTGCTTCGGCTGTGGTTGAAGGCATTAGGATTATTTCGAGCCATTTTGAAAAGGCATCGACTACAATTAAAAATGTTTGCCCGTGAAAGGGGCCGGCAAAATCAATGTGGATCCTCCCCCATGGCCCTTTTGGTTTCTCCCACTCTCGGATGGGTGCTACCGGGGGATCGGGGTGAGACTCCTGGCAGGGTCTGCACTTCCCCACCCACTCGGAGATGACTTGATCCATGTTGGGCCACCACACATAACTGCGGGCTAAGCTTTTCATTCTGACAATGCCTGGGTGCCCTTCGTGCAGTAATTCTAAGACTCTTGTTCTTAGTTTTGTTGGTACTACCACCCTGTCACCCCACAACAAGCACCCCCCTTGCATAAACAATTCGTTACATTTGTTAACATAGCCTTGGTACTCCCCACCGTCCACTTTGACCAGCCATCCCTTGAGGACCCAACCCATCACCGTACGAATAACAGGGTCTCTAGCAGAGGCTTTTGCCACCTCGCAAGAGGAGATAGGTCCCAAAGTCATGGCGTCCAGCAGAAGGACGGGGGCTTCTGGCGTGGGGTTGGCAAGTAGGTCGGGTAGGGGGCAGTGGCTGAGGGCGTCCGCGTGGCCCAAAGTCCGTCCGGGTCGATGGACAAGTTGGTACGAGTAGGCCGACAGGAAAATGGCCCACCTGGTCAAACATGGGGACAGAGCAGCAGGGGTGGGCCTATCACCGGCCAAAAGTCCCAGCAAGGGCCGGTGGTCAGTCACAAGTTCAAATTGATGGCCATAGAAGTATTCGTGGAACTTTTTAACCCCCACAATTGCAGCCAGAGCCTTTCTGTCCAACTGACTATAGTTCTGCTCTGCGCTTGACAGGGTGCGAGAGTAAAACGCAATGGGTGCCTCTAGGCCGTTCAGCAGTCTATGGCCTAGGACGGCACCAACTCCTACGGGGGAGGTATCACAAACCAATACAAGCGGTAGCGGGCACCACCCCCGGGAGCCCTTGCAAAAGGCGCTCCATGGTGCTTTGAAATAGGCCGGGTGCGACGCTCACCCCAAACTGGAGCCTGGTGCATTTGAATGCACCCCTATGAGTTACGATTGTCTGTGCCTCTGCTGTGGCGTCGTCGACTGGTAATTGTTGATAGGCCTGAGCTAGGTCTAATTTGGCGAAAATTTTTCCGGGCCCCAGGGCGTGTAGTAGATGATGCACGATCGGCACCGGATAGGCGCTCGGCTGCAAAGCCTTGTTGATCGTGCACTTGTAGTCGGCGCAAATCCTGATTGAGCCGTCAGACTTTACTGGGGTCACTATAGGGGTCTCCCATTTCGCATGGTCGACGGGGACTAACACCCCTTGTTTAATTAATTTGTCCAGTTCCGCATCGATCTTGGGTTTCAATGCGAAAGGCACCCATCTGGCTTCAAGTCTTATTTGGGCTATGTTGGGGTCTAAGTTTAGAGAAATAGGGGTCCCCACATACTTGCCCAACGTGTCCCCGAAGACGTCCTGGAACTCGTTCAGGAGGCTGTCCTTCAGTGACGGCTCGGACATTCGGTGGACGCCGGTGAAACCCATGCCGAGGGCTCAGAACCATCCCATGCCTAGAAGGCTAGGCAGCTGCTTCATGATGATGGTCAGCAGCAGGTCTTTTTCGTAGTCTCCGTAGGTGACTCGGAACATGCCCACGCCTTCGAGGGGGACCCGGTTCCCCTGGTAGTCTAGGATGCGCAGTCTTTGCTTGGAGAGCTGGTCCTTCTGGAACGATGGCAGGATGGTCTTTAGGGTTGCCCACGACATTATGGAGAGAGCTGATCCGGTGTCGATCTCCATTGAGCATGGCTTGCCGTTGATTTCGACCACTGTGCTGACTTTGTCCTCGATCGCCGTGCTGGCCTGGTCTATGTGTATGCTGCGGCCATCTCGCGGTTCAAATTCACGCCGTTTCTTCGCGCCTCCTTCTCTCATAGGATGCTTCTGGCGCATCGATTCTGGTTGGCTGCGGCGCTCACGTGGTTGGTGTTTTCTGGGCAGAATGGCTCTACAGACTCGTGCCAAGTGCCCTTTTTTCTCGCAACGCCTGCAAATAGCCTCTCTGTATTTGCAGGACAGTCTATCATGGTGCCCGCCACAGCTGGGGCAGTTTTGCCGGGGGCTGCCTGCGTCTTTTCTCTGGTGCTCTGTTCGGAAGACGTCCTCATCTGACTCGGACTCCGAGCTGGATCCGGCGTCTTCCCTGTGCACTGGTGCAGACTTGGGACTGTCTTTGCTGGTCAGCGGACACTGCAGCGTTTCTGCGGCTTTTGTGGAGGCTTCATGAGCCCTGGCCTCGTCTAGGGCTCCAGCAAGCGTTAAATCAGGCTTGGCGAGCAGGCGCCGCTGTAGCCTAATGTCCCGAACACCACAGATTAGTTGCTCAAGCAATGCATCGTCCAAGTCCCTATAGTCGCAATGAGTTGCGGCTTTACGCAGGCTCGCCATGTAAGCGCTGACCGGTTCTACCTCTCGCTGTATGCGCTGTCTGAGTTGGTATTGTTGCACGAACTTGGAGGGCACGGGAGCGTAGTGAGCCCGGAGAGTTGCCATCAGGGTGTCCCAGGAGATGGTCTGGACTGGCGTTGGCTCACACATGCCATCTCAAACACGTCCGGTCCGCAGTGGCTTAGGAAGAGGGCTCTCTTCCGATTAGCAGAGAGTCCCTGCATGTCGCTGGCTTCAAGCGAGCACTCAAACCTCGTTAGGTACGAGACCCATTTTTTGCTGGTCGGATCAAAAGGCTTGGGCGGAACATAGGCAGACATGTTCGGTATGCCTCCTGTAGTTCGCCTCATCGCCTAGCTGAAGCTCGTGGTCTCACTGGTTTGCTTCTTGTGGCCTCAATCCCACCTTCGTCGCCAATGAAGTGGTTGGGGAATAACGAGAGGCACAAGCAAGCAAGTGACAACAGCTCTTTAATATACAGTGAGACTTCAGCGAAAACTCAGAGGCTGCAGCCCTCCTTATATACAATCCTGGAGGGACTGTCAGCCAATCGGAAACTTAGGCAGGTTTGAATTTCCCGCTGAAAAGTATCAATACATAACATTGATGACATGCTCTTGGATCAATTAGTGTGTGGGGTGAGAAACCTGAAGTTACAAGAAAGACTGCTGGCCCGCCCTGATTTAACCCTACCCATTGCGCTGAACGAGGCATGGGCCGCCGAAATGTCTGCTAAGTTTGCGGCAGAGATCCAGCGTTACCAGCCTGGCGGTGGAGGTCAGACCAACGGACATCCGTCCGTCCACTATGGGGAGGTGGACCATGATGGCGTTTTTATTGAAAAAGTTTTTCAAATACAGATTTTTCCCCACTTTTTTCCCCTCCTTCCTAACCCCCCCTCCCCCTCCCCTCCCCCCATGGCTCCTCCAAGATAAAATCCAAATTAATATCAAATTATATAATACTTTACCATCCTTTTACACCACACTCCACATGCTAACCATTTCTTTTCTAACATTATTATTATATCCCCCCTATACTATACATTTCAGAGCAACCTTCAGCTATATAACTATATAATAATCCTGATTTAACATTTATTCAACTCATAATCTACCCATTTCTTCCACCTCCATACATATATCTCTTAATTCAAATCTTTTACGTATATTTATATCTAAACATAACATCCCTTTTCCTAAACTAAACAGTCAGTAACCTAACCTATCTCCACCCATTTTCCTACAGGTCTACCATACATATTATTTTTAATATCTTTGTTCTTCTGCCCACACCACATAACTAAAAAATATTTCCATATATAAATAAAATGTTCAAATGACTTTAAATTTGTAATCCATATAGTATCTTCTGTAATGTCTTTCAACTGGATTATTAATTCCATCACCCATGTTAGGGTAACATCAGGTTCATCTTCCAACAGTTTATTCAGTCTTCAATTACCATCTGCTCCCATCAATAATAAGTATTTTCGTATATAAAAAACCACCCGAGTGACTTTATATTTATATTCCATGTAATATCTTCTGTAGTGTCTTTTGTCTAGATTTTAATTCCAACCACCACATTGGGGTAACAACCAGATCTTCTGCATGCCCCGATCCCATAGTTCTCTTGCCTTATAACTCAGCATATACGTAATCCATTTTTCAAAGAGTCCAAAATAGAAAGTTCCAATCCACTCAATCAAAGGCCATCTTCCACATCCCAAAAGCACCAGCACTGCAGAGATCTGTTATTCTTCTCAAAATAGTATAAGTCAATAATTTGCCTCAATTATATTTTCATGTATCAGCCATCTATAAATCCCACTTATTATGTTTGATCGTCTCTTAAGTAACTGGCATTAGACTGTTGTTTAGTTTAAAAATTTTTAGTTTTGTAGAACCTGCTTCTTCTTTTCTTAGCTTTTTGTGGTTTAGATCTCCATCCTAGTTGCCTTTCTAGGACTTGTACATCAGCTGATTGAGTTCCATGCTGGTCTGTAACTTGATAAGACATCTCATTAAAATCCAAAGCCGCCTCTCTCATATTTATAGGTAATCCAGCTATAACCTCTGAAGGAGAATCCAAAAGCGGCTCATCCAAAAGGGCCTCTGTAACTTGTTGTTTTTCCATTACCTACATCTCCATCTGCTTAGCCTGAGTTTTAATCTCTTGTTCATTTTGCTTTTCTTTATTCCCCTCCTGTGTTCCTAACACTGAAGGCATACATAAAGGTGTTGGATCCATTTTAAGAACCTTGTAGTAAAATTCTTCCGCTTTTTCAACAGTATTTAGTTGATATCTTTCTCCTTGGTATCTCAATATTATATCAACTGGAACATCCCACCTAAATGGGATGTTTTGTTTCTTTAGCTCAGTCACCAAAAATCCAAATTCCTTTCTATCTTTTAACATCTTGGGTGGCAACTCTTTATATATCCAAATCTTCCTTCCAACCATGATGGCATTTTTGAGGATGATGACGTGAGCTGCCTCAAGTCTAACCAGAGGAAGAAGTGGACACCCACTCCTAAGTGGCCCCAGAGTGGCTGCCTGGGCTGCGGCGGCTCACACAACCGCGTCGATTGCAGGTTCAAGTCCGCTGTTTGTTGACATTGTGGAAAGCGAGGCCATATCTCCAGAGTCTGCCACGCGAGTTTCCCAAGTTCAGATGACACGGAGGAGCCGGGGCTTAAGCGGCAGAAGTTTAAACAGCCTGGTCACAGAGAGCGAGAGAGAGGAAGAGAGAGTTTTGCTATCTCTCAGGATGCCGAGGTGTCGGTGCTGGCCATAAGCCACGCCTCTTCCCCACTCTCTGACAGTAAGATTTATCTGACCGTCCTACTGGAAGGAGCCCCATGTAGAATGGAAGTTGACACAGGCTCCTCCAAATCCTTAATCGCATGGCCCACACTCAAGGGTTTGTGCCCCTCTATCTCCTGGCAGAAATTACAGCCCTGTCATGTCACGTTAAGGGACTATCAGGGAAAATTGATTCCAACCTTGGGGTGTGGATCTTTCTGGGTTTCTTATGGCTCATTTTCTGGCCACCTACCCTTAGTCATTGTGCGAGACAGCCTCCCGTCCTCACTTGGTCTAGATTGGTTCTCTGCCCTTCATCTTGGTCTCTCTGGTATCCACTCCACTGGCCCTGCTGTCACTACTGACATCATGAGGGAATTTGCTGATGTGTTTGATGGCCGCCTTGGTAAATACAACAGCCTTCCCATCTCATTCAATCTCGACCCGCAAGTGGCGCCCATATGTCTGAAACTGCGCAGGGTGCCCCTTGCATTGCGGCCCAGGGTTGATAAAGAGCGGGATAAGCTCATCGCTCAAGGGATCCTTCAACCAGTATAACATTCCAAGTGGGAGACCCCCAGAGTAATTCCCCTCAAGCACGATGGTTCAATTAGAATTTGTGCTGATTACAAAGCGACGCTTAACAGGGTGCTTCAAGCCAACAATTACCCGGTGCCCGTTGTCCAACACTTATTACACTCCCTTGGCCAGGGTAAGATCTTTGCAAAGCTTGATTTGGCCCAGACCTATTAACAACTCCCAGTCGATAACGAGACGGCCCTGGCTCAAACCATCATCACCCATAGGGGTGCGTTCAAATGCACCCGGTTACAATTTGGCATTTGTGTGGCCCCGGGGATCTTTCAAAGCCTTATGGAGCAGCTGCTCCATGGATTACAGGGGGTGGTGCCATATTTTGATGACGTCCTGATCACGACTGCGGATCAGGGCGACCTCGTCAACAAACTTAGGGCTGTCCTTACCCGTTTCCGAAAGGCAGGACTAAAACTTAAGAGAGAAAAGTGTCACATAGGGGTTCCCTGGGTAGAGTTTTTGGGGTTCCTTATTGATGCTTCCAGCATCCGACCCGCCCCGGCCAAGGTGGAGGCTATTAAACAAGCCCATACCCCACATCCAAAGCCCAACTCCAGGCTTTCCTTGGCCTCCTCAATTTTTATTCTGTCTTTTTGCCCCAAAAGGCTTCCTTGGCGGAGCCTCTCCATCGGCTCCTTGACTCCAAATCTCCATGGCATTGGGATCGGCACACCGCCGATTCTTTTAAGGCCGTTAAAACAGTCCTCTCCTCTGACGCCGGCCTGGTGCAATATAACGACTCTTTGCCTCTCTCTTTGACCTGCGACGCCTCCCCCTACGGGGTGGGGGCTGTCCTGAGTCACATTTTGCCTTCAGGCGCCGAGGCTCCAGTCGCCTACTATTCCAGGACCTTGTCAGCTTCAGAGAGGAATTATAGTCAGATTGATTGTGAGGCTTTGGCAACCGTAGCCGGAATCAAACAATTCCACAACTACCTGTATGGCAGGTTTTTTTTCCTAGTCACTGATCACAAGCCCCTTTTGGGCTTGCTGACTAATGACAAGCAGACCCCCCAAATCTTGTCTCTGAGAATGTCGCGCTGGGTGGAATTTTTAGCCGCTTACTCCTACCAGTTGCTGTACAAACCAGGCAAAGCTATCGGGCACATGGATGCCCTTAGCCGCTGCCCACTTCCCCTGCCTGTACTTGACCCTGCCCCCTCGGCTGCTGTTCTTCTAATGGACGAACTGCCTTCCTTGGTCACGGCTGCGGATGTTCGCGCCCGCTCGGCTGTGGACCCAACACTCTCCAGTGTCCTGGACTGGGTGCGCAGGGGGTGGCCAACCTCGCAGGGCCCTGCGGAGTTTCTTCTCTTTTTCCGTAGGTGCCATGAATTGTCGGTGTTACAAGGCTGCCTACTTTGGGGTAACCAGGTGGTTGTGCCCCCGGATCTTCGGGATCAGGTCCTATCGGGCCTACACACTGCCCACCCCAGGGTAGTTCGCATGAAAGCCCTTGGCCGCAGCTACATGTGGTGGCCGGGGTTTGATCAACAGGTTGAGGACTGGGTGGCCCACTGCCGCCAATGCCAACGCACTCGTCCCGCCCCCCCCTCAGCGCCCATACAGGATTGGGAACCCCCAGGGGTGCCGTGGGCGCACCTCCACCTAGACTTAGCGGGGCCCTTTTTTGGCCAGACCTTTTTGATTGCAGTCGATGCCCACTCTAAATGGGTGGAGCTCGCTTTAATGCAATCAACCACTTCCTCGGCCGTCATCAGGATTTTGGAGGGCTGATTCGCCACCCATGGGTTACCGGATACCATAGTCACCGACAACAGGCCTCAATTTACAGCAGCCACCTTCCAACTGTTTCTTGCCCGATTGGGCATCTGCCATGCCCAAACAGCTCCACTACATCTGGCGGCTAATGGGCAGGCGGAACAGGCCATGCACTCCACCAAAGAGGTGCTGCGCCACTTAGGGTCCACCGATTGGCACCACAAACTCCACCTGTACCTGTTAGCCCAGCACACAACCCCTTGCACGTCTATTAAGCAAAGCCCCGCTGAGCTGCTCATGGGCAGACGGCTCCGAACAACCCTAGACCGTCTGCACCTTAACTACGCTCAAAAGCCATCTCCCGGGATGTGTTTTCCGCCATGGGTCTTCAGTGTGGGGGACTTGGTACATGCACTGAACTTTGACAAAGACATATGATGGCTACCAGGACAGATAATTCAAATAACGGGGCCCTATTCTTATAGGGTCCAACTCGCCGACGGGAGGATTTGGCGATGACATATAAACCAGCTGAGACGGCGAGTCGCAGACCTCGACCTCCGGCCTACGCCAACAACTGTATGCCATCCAGTCGAGACACCTCCCAGTGCGGAGCCCATCTGGCCTCCCCTTCCTGCAGCATCCTCGCCGGAGAACTTATCTGACATCCCGGGTCCGGCGCCGAGTTCGAGTACTCCTTGTATGAATGACAACCCACTTCCCGCGGTGCCAGAGAAAGAAAGTGGGGCCCCGCCGGAGGCACCTGCTGAGCCTACGGTGCAATGCTCCGGGAGGTGCTGTCGTCGTCTCACGTATTTGGAGGACTATGAGTGCGCGAGCCGGGTGCGAAGGGGTGTTGAGTCCTCACAATTACGACCAGTGCGCCCGGCTGTTGCCGGGCTACACTGATTGGTTCTGTTGCGAGCTTCTGAAGTGGAGGGAAATTGCTGCTCGCTCATTGGTTCTCGTGTTTGACAGCTTGCTATTTAAGCGGCTGTCAGGAGTTACGTTTCGCTCGGTTACTTCGTCCAGTTAGTTGTTGTTAGTTGCTTGAAAGTTAATAAAGCTGAGTTTGTGCAATCAAGCCTCATGACTATGTTTGCCCACTGAACTTTACAAGTAGGGAATAGGATTTGCTTTCACTTTATATACTAGTGGTTTGCCCTATCAGTTTTGGTGGGAATAGTCTTGGAGGTTCTTTGACTGGGCTGTCTACTATTAGTTTGTTTAGCAGTTCCTTGATTTGACTTCTTGATTGTTGGGCTAATGTTAATATTGGTAATAATCTCAACTCATCTGGGTATTCATTGCTGGTGTTTTGGTTTTTTTGGCTTCCCTTTTGGCTTTTTGATTGTCTCTTTTGAATGATATGTAGGTGTTTGTGTCTATTTGCCCACTGATGGTGATTTGTCTGAGTGTTAGACTTCTGGGAATTCTCTAGCATTTTTTAGATTTGGCTTGGTTCTGGATGTTCACAGCTTCTCAGTTGAAACTATGGTTATACATCTGCCCATGTCTTGTGATATTAAGGAGTTTTCATCATGTCTCCTGTAATGTAAAAATGATATAAAGCAAATGTAAAATTGATATAAAGACTATTTGAGAAATAATCCAGCAGACGACTCTGTTTTCAGTAGAGAAGGATGATAATTCCTTGAAAAACCCCTAATGCTTTCTCAATGTGAGGGCCCAGCTGTTAAGTGAAAGAAGTCACAGCAGCAGTTGTTATGTGAAAAGACATGCCTACTATTAAATTAATAACATTAATGTAAATTGGTGAGGTAGGCAGTAACACAAAGTTCAGCCTGAATAGATGACATGAGGAGAGATCAGTTTTCCTTTCCAGGAGAACAGAAGCTAAAAATAATGGTTCGCTATAAGAAAGGAGTTCATCCTTCTTTGCTCATGCTGCATTTAAATCCCCTTTTGATTTATAAGGAATTGAGAAAAACCTGACTGACTCCCAAGTTTCCTCCAGCTTTTTTTTTAAAATCTGATAAATCAAATTACTAAATTTCAATCTGAACAACGGCTCACAGAAGATAAATGCAGAACATTTGTTTACATATTTTTTTAAAAAACTGCAAGCTATAGGACAAGTTTTATGGCCTGGAAATGACTTATAATTAGATGGTACATCTGAAGCAAATGGAATCCCCCTCAAATCCCACAAAAAAGAAAATCCCAGAAACATTTTATGGAGTTTTTCCTTCATAAAATGAATGATAATTAAAGGATCTCATTTAAAACACTCTTTAATTGTTTTTAGTAAAATAAATAATACAATAAAGTATTTTCAAGGGAAATTGCCATAAACTTGTGCATTCTTGTTGATGATTGCCAGTTTTCTGCACAAGGAAGAATGTAAATCTCCCTTGAATTCTTCCCCACCCTCTGCTTTTCCTTTCTCTCACTCAGAGGCAGTGTGCCAGCAGTCTCTCAATCATGTCATATCTTTCCTTTTTATTCATTGTAGGATCTATTAATAGCTTTAAACAACTGCTTCCTAAAAATGGAGTTCTGAATGACACAGAAGCTGGTCTGAGCTATGTAAGGTATCCAGGGTTTGGTCTCTCAGCTTCTCCTATTTATTTTTTTTGCCTTTGTCTTCAAACAAGGGTTACTTACTTGCTACAGATGCTTCCTGGTGACCTGAATCCATCTAGATCAATTTACTGGAAAAACGTGGGATCAAAACAGTGCATAGAGATTGCTGAATTTCTCCAGGCTTTTCCCCTAAAATTTCCTTTTCTTCTCCCAGATAAACTCACAGAAGTACAGCAGTATGAAGGCAGCTTGCTGGTTCCTGGCAGTTTTTTATGTGCTTGCTTGCTACAGGGCTGAAGAAGGACTAGACTTCCCTACCTATGATGGGAAAGATCGTGTGGTTGACTTGAGTGAGAAAAACTACAAGCAGGCCTTAAAGAAGTATGATATGTTTGGTGTACTGCTCCATGAACCAGTGACTTCCGACAAAAGCTCTCAAAGACGGTTTCAAATGACTGAGATGGTGCTCGAGGTATGTGTAACTACAGGTTTATGTAATTGTTCATGGAATAATTTGGAGTCTAAATTGGAGTAGGATACAGATCTTCAAATGGGCATTTGAGAGAAATATCAATGCAGATTTATATTATCTTTGGCAATTAAATTCTAAATCTTAACAATGCTTTTATAAGTAAAACTCTGCTTTTCAAACTGTACTGTTTCGCTTATTTTAAGCAAAAAGTTTCTTTCATCCATATATTGTATTCAGTTATTCTCCTTCCCATTAGGAACTGAACAAGAAAACATTTAGTAAGCCAAACTGAAACAACTTCAGGTTCCATGTTCTTTGCAGGTTATCAATCTTGGTTAAGTATTCATTTCTGAGGGGAAAAAACCCTGATTAATATTCTAGATATGAAATGGTTCCAATATTAATGAAGCTAATCTAATAAAATGGAATACTACAACTACCAGAAATATTCTAGAAAAAGCGGCTAACCACAATTGAGAGAGAAATATTTTTACAGACTGTTAATGGGAAACAATAGCTACTTTATAGAAATAGGGTAGGTTCAAGGTCATATTACTAGCTGGTGAAGTCTTTTTATCTATAGCAACTTGTGTTTTCAGAATAAGCAAGTACCTAGAACCACCCACAATATTGTCTAAAACTCATAGTTAGGTCTCATTTGAGCACAATGCCTTCTAGATTTTGTAAGACGTGATACTGGAGTCTTATATGGTTAGATAATTTTGTGCAGTTATTCACAGAATTCAAAACTAATGATATATGAGATGGTTACTATCAAGAAAGAAAGCCAGCTTATGGTTCACTATTACTTGTATGAGAGAAGTACCTATTGACAATATCTGTGTCAGTGCCTAGCTACCCAAAAGCTTCAGTCACACAATTATTCACCTTTAAAGGTGAAGGCAGCGGAGGAACAACTATACAGCAGCTTTTTCCTATATTGCTAAGGCAGTGTGAGAAATCACAATGCATATAGAAGAAGTCACTTCTTCAATGTCTCTCTTTATCAGCAATAATATCCAAAGCAAATACCACAATGAGAGAATATGCAGCATCTGTGATCTATCTCTGTGATTTGGTGCTTTCTTTATCACCTGTGAAGGAGTGATACTGTGGCCATCCTTTTGCCAGTAAGGCAACATAACATCAAAACCAAAAGATACCTGGATTGGGAACACCTTTCATGATCATGACCAGTATGTGGAAAAATTCTCAAAAATTACAATAGCATATTGGTGGCACATCTTAAATTGTCACAATTTGTCTCTGAGCTTTGCCTGACCCATCAAAAAAAGGAGCAAGAAAACAAAATGCAAAGTTTTGCATAATTATTTACTTTACAGCTATTGATCAAACATAATTTGCTAATCTGCTGATAGATACTATCTGCTCTTGAGAATAGGTTTTTGCTTCTCAGATTCGGATAACCTCCATTGTGTCACTATTGATAATAGGGGCATACTTATAGCAGTCCTGTTTTAAGCATTTTAAAAAAGGTAAAGGTTTCCTCTGTTCAATCATGTCTGACTCTGGGGGATGGTGCTCATTTCAGTTTCCTAGCTGAGGGAGCCATCATTATCTGAAGATGCTTCTGTGGTCATTGGCTGACATGACTTTCTTCATCATCATTCTATTTTGCTACAATTTTACCCCCATCTGTGATATGTTCTATTACTTTCTCATTGAAATGGTTTGTCTGCCACTGAGCATGATTTGAGGTTTGGACTACAAAAACTAGAAACCAAACCTTGCAGTTGCCCATTTCTTAAATTGTATCTTGGAGTTCTTGTCTTCTATGTGCATAGAATATGTATCTTTCCCCTCAGAAGTATAAATAACTAGAAACTCAGAAACCGTTGGTGCTCATGGTCACTTCCACATGAGATTTCTATGGCAATGAAAAAGTAGTTCCTAACTATAAGAGTCTCTTGATCCTGTCATTAAAGATTTAGCATAGGTTATGCATATTATCATCATGCTATGCTCCAGAGTTCTTTATCAGCTAAACCAATGACCTTTTGAAGTTAATCAACGTAAGTGCTGCTCCTCATAGCTGGACTGGGCATTTCCCAATGGGAGAAATTCCGGTCTTGCCCTGCTTTGGCTCCTGGACACCCCCACTCTCCCCCTCACCCTCCCCCCTCTTCTCCCCCCCCCTTCTGAAACAAAGCATTCATTACTATCATTCCTTCATCACTTGCTGGGTGCTCTGAGTGGTTGCTTTATCAGCACAGTGCTGGGGATGGGGTTGACCATTTACCTTTTTCAGCTCACTTTTTTCTTCTTTATTACTAAGAATAATTTTGGCAAAGGAAGAACAAGGAAGGGGCAGCATACCAGCTAACTGCCATTTAACCTCCCATTTGCCCCCATTGGACAGCATCAGAGAGTTTTGGCCAATGGAAGGGCAGAAGGAGGTGAGGAATGCTCGACAGTGGCACAGAACTGGTGCATGTAGTTCGTTATGCCGTTGTGAGTTCAGCTGCATTATATAGTTGAAACTACTTTACCCTTCTTTCTGGCTCCTGAGATTTAGGTCCTTTAAGAGCTAAACCTGTGTGAGTTCCTCCAGCAATCCAGATGAAACAACTGAAGCTGACATGAGTTTTGTTTCATTTCTTACTTTTCTTCACCAACAAATATATAGAATCAGCCTACTGAGTATTTTTTTTCTTCTTTTCCCTTTTCTTTTGGGTATAGCGAGAGTGAAAGATTTTGTTCCTGAAGAATCTGCAGAAACTTGATCCACAATGGTATTCTTTATTCCTTGTTCTTGGCTTTTCCAGTTCTTAGAGATGACGGTATCGGGACTGAAAATGATAGTAGTACCTCACGTTAATAAAACCTTTGTATAGGCAATTACCAGATGAAAAAATAATGGAGTAGTAAAATACACAAAATCATTATGCCTAAGAGATATAATAATATTAGTGATAAAGGCTGTTTTCATTCCTTGTGGCAAGTCACTATATTTTCTGTACAATGGACTGGTGGTGCAACACATTCATATTCCATTTTTTAATTGTTGTTCATTGGGAGGCAGCCATGACTGCTAGTTTTCCATAGGACACCTACATCTTATCTGGTTACTTCATCAACAGGAGAAAGATTTTTCAACTCATGCTGTAGGAATGTGACATATAGTGGTAGACTGGTTTGAATGCTGATTGTCTCTTGGAGTATTTCACAAAAGGTTTCATATGACTTGGCTGGATCATATTTTTATTTGGACAGAGTGTTCCTAATTTTAGTGACCTAAGCAAAGTGTTTCAGCTTTCTAAATTTAAAGAGGATCATGGTGAACTTTGGACTTCTTTGTTAACCTTTATTGCCAAGGCCTGTTATGGAAATGCTAAAAGAAAGTAAAATCAGAGGTTTTGCAGTAGCATACTTAATAACTGTAAGAGTGGGGTGCCCTCAAGTCAGTCTTGACTTCTGGTGATTGCTTGGACAAGTCCCAACAGTTTTCTTAGCAAGCTTTTGGGAAGTAGTTTGCTATTATCTTCTTCCTAGGACTAAGAGAGAGGGACTGGCCCAAAGGCCAAAAATTTATCCATCTAGAAAATACTACCATCATTGGCAACCTTCAGTCTTAAAAGACTATGGTATCGTGCTCTGGAAAGAGGTCCTAAAACAGCATCTGGTGTGACTAAAAAGGCCAATTCAACAGTGGCAATCCCTTCCACATTGAGGGCAGATACAGTCTGTCCCCTGCCTAGCCCCCAGATTTCGTTGGTTGCGGGACTGCCTCTTTGCCTTGGCCTGCTGAACAAGTGTCTCTTCGAATTGGAGAAGGCCATACTGTGTCTTTAGCATCCATGCTGAATGATCAGAGGTCAAGGTTTCCCAGTCATTAATGTCTATTCCCAAGGCCTTTAGATCCCTCTTGCAAATATCCTTATATCGCAGCTGTGGTCTCCCTCTTAGGCACTTTCCCTGCACTAATTCTCTATACAGGAGATCTTTCGGAATCCGACCATCAGCCATTCTCATGACATGCCCAAGCCAGTATAGATGTCACTGTTCCAAGACTGTGCTATTTGGAACTTTGTCATGCCAGGTAATGCCAAGAATATGTTGGAGACAATGCATATGAAAGGTGTTCAACTTTCTCTCCTGCCGTTCGTAAAGGGTCCAAGTCTCACTGCAGTACAAGAGTGTGCTCAGGACACAGGCTCTATAGACCTGGATCTTTGTATGTTCCATCAGCTTCTTATTAAGCCATACTCTCTTTGTAAATCTGGAGAATATGGTGGCCGCTTTACCAGTATGTTTATTCAGCTCAGTATTTAAAGAGAGAGTATCGGATATGGTTGAACTGAGGTACACAAAGTCATGGACGACCTCCAGTTCTTTTTTTTTTTATTGAAAAAATTTTACAATTACATTTTCTCCCCAATTCCCCCCCCCCCAACCCTCCCTGACCCCCCTAACCCTCCCTAACCCCCCCAGCCCTCCCCTCCCCCCCGGACTTCCACAAAATATAATCCAAATCAAAATCCCCTTTTTATAAAACTTGAACCCCTCCACCCCCTGTATATTTTTCACATCTTCACAAAATTCAATTATTCTATCCCTATATAATACTTTCAGTTAAAAGCTATCTGATATTTCCTAGTTTGATATTTATTCTGCACATAATCTATCCACTTTTTCCACTCCCATACATAAGTCTCTTGTGAGCGATCTTTTAAATATGCTGAAATCGCCATCTCTGCGAAACTGGCCATCTTCAAAGTTCATTCTTCAATAGTAGGCATAGCTTCATTTTTCCAATATTGACCTATCAGTAATCTCGCTGCTGTTATCATATACAATATCAACTTTGTTTCACCCAATGTAAAACCCTTAACTATACCCAATAAAAACAATTGTGGAGAAAACTGATTTTTTTTCTTCAAAACATTCTGCATAACCCACCAAATTTTTATTCAAAAAGCCTTCACTTTCTTACAAGTCCACCACACATGATAATATGTGGCATCTAGGCAATCACATCTCCAGCATTTTGGTTGAACATTAGGGTACATACACGACAATTTCTTAGGATCTAAATGCCATCTATAAAACATTTTATAAAAATTTTCCCTCAAATTCTGAAACTGTGTAAATTTAACATTCTGAACCCATATTTTTTCCCATGTTTCCAACATCACTGGTTCTGCAAAATTTTGTGCCCACTTTATCATGCAATCTTTAACCAATTCAGTTTCTGAATCCCTTTCTAACAAAACATTATAAACCCTTTTAATATGCATTGGACCTTTCTCTTTTATATGTCTAACCAATTCCTCCTCATGTATCATTATACCAGTTTTTTGGTCCTCTTTCCATCTCAATTGAAGTTGATTATACTGTAACCAGGTTAAATTAATCCCTTCTTCCAACAGCGTTTCTAAAGTCTTCAATTGCCATCTGCCCGCATCTGTAAAAAGAACTTCTTTATATAAAAACCCCCCGAGTGACATTATATTTGTATTCCACATGATATGACCAAGATCCAGCCATAATGGTATTTTGTAATCCCATTTGAGTCAGTGCTTCTTCCAAACTCTCATCAAAGAGTTTCTAAGTATATGGCTTTTGAATACTTTATCCACTTTGTTGTCATAAAATAAGTAAGCATGCCAACCAAATTCAAGATCAAAACTTTCTATATTCAATATTCCAGTCTTTTTCCTTCCAAACCAATCACTTGCTTGCATCAAAGCTGCTGCTTCATAATATAATTGTAGGTTTGGAAGTTTAAGACCTCCCCTTTCTGGTACATCTTGCATAATTTTCAATTTCACTCTCGGTTTTTTCTCATTCCAGACAAACTTATTCACTCCTCTTTGCCATTCTCTCAATTGTTTATCACTTTTAAGCACCGGAATCATTTGAAACAAAAAAAGAAATCTTGGCAAAACGTTCATCTTAACTGCTGCTATTCTTCCAAGTAGAGACAGCTGCAGTTTTTTCCAGGTCTCCATATCTTTCTGTACCTCTCGCCACAACACCTCATAATTATTTTGAAACAGTTTCATATTTGATTCTGCAACCTGAACTCCTAGATATTTAACCTTTGGTACTATCTCAAAACCTGCCCTCCTTTCAAGTTCCTGTTTTCGATCTTGTGTCATATTTTTAACTATCAACTTTTTTCTGATTCAATCTAAATCCTGATACTGTACCATAGTCTTTTATAATGTCTTTCATCTGGATTATTGATTCCATCGGCTGTGTTAGGGTAACAACCAGATCATCTGCAAATGCCCTTATTCTGTAATCCTCTTGCCTTATCACTATTCCTTCCAAGGTACTCGAGTCCCGTATTATATTCAACAAGACTTCTAATGTTAAAATAAATAACAATGGGGATAACGGACAACCTTGTCTTGTTCCTTTTTCAATATTAAAGTCTGTTGTCAAACTTCCATTAATAATAATCTATGCCTTTTGTTCTTGATAAATTGCTGAAACCGCCTGTATAAATTGATCCCCAAAGTCCATCTTTTTTAAAGTCTTTAATAGAAAGTCCCAATCCACTCTATCAAAGGCCTTCTCCGCATCCAAGAAAACCAGCACTGCAGGGATCTGTTTATTCTTCTCAAGATATTCCAGTAAATCTATAACTTGCCTTACATTATCCTTCATGTATCTGCCTTCTATAAATCCCGCTTGATCACAATGAATCACCTCTTGAATAACTGGCATCAACCTGTTGGCTAATACTTTTGCAAATATTTTATGGTCATTATTCAGAAGAGATATTGGTCTAAAATTCTCAGGTTTTTTAGGACCTACTTGCTCTTTCGGTATCAATGAAATATATGCTGTTTTCCACGATGGAGGTATTTTACCCCCTTGTTGTATACTACAAAATAGATCTTTAAGATGTTCAATCATTTCTGCTTGTAAAGTTTTATAGTACACTGCAGTTAAACCATCCGTCCCAGGAGCTTTAGCTGTTTTCAATTGTTTAATTGCGGCAATAATCTCCTCAGCTGTTATAAGATGATTCATTCTCTCCTTTTGTTGACTAGTAATTTTTGTAACTCTTTTATTTTCTAGATATTTCTCTATAAGTCCATTCTGTGTATCATCTTTGGCATATAATTTAGTATAATAATCTACAAAAACTTCTTTAATTAATTTTTGTTGAGAAATTTCCTTCCCTCCAGTATCAATTCTATCAATGATCCGTGTACTCTGCTTCTTCCTTAGTGTATAGGCCAACCATCTGCCCGGTTTGTTAGCGTTGCAGAATGTGTTATGTTTTGCAAATTGTAGATTTGTTGCTGTTTGTTCCGCCATAAGCATTGAAATTGATCTTTCAGAAGTTTTATAGCTCCTCGTATTCTTTCATCTGTTGGGTTTTTTATAAGTAACTGTTCTTTATTCTTTATTTCTGCTTCCATTTCAGATCTTTTCTTTTGTCGATTTAATTTGTGTTTAGCGTTCATATGAATGAGTACCCCTCTCATATATGCTTTACTCGCATCCCACACGATTTCAATAGGGGTACCCTTATTCAAGTTCATTTCAAAAAATTCTTTCATCTGCTTTTTAAGTTCTGTTATATTCTTTTCATATCTAAACAGATTTTCATTTAATCTCCATGATCTTCTCTCACTCTTTCCCATCTTAATTTCTATCCATACCGGGCTATGGTCAGTTAAAGTCCTTGGAAAAATCTTTGTTCTTTTTGTTTTTACAAGTAAGTCAGCTGATAGTAAAATAAAATCAATCCTAGAAAAGGATCTGTGTCTATCTGAAAAAAAAGTAAAATCCAATTCTTTTGGGTTATGTATTCTCCAAATATCTTTTAATTCCAAATCTTCTTTCATATCAAAAAAAGTCTGTGGTAGTCTAATCCTTGACTTCGCCGAACTCTTTTTATCTATTTTAGAATCAATTACTCCACTCCAGTCTCCCATAATTAAAATAGATCTATAGTCCCATTGCAATATTTTAGAATGCAGAGTTTTATAGAAATTGTCCTGTTGTTGATTAGGAGCTTAAATTCCAATCACTAGAATTGGGCCACTTGCTGTGTGCAGTTCAATTGCTATAAACCTACCACATTCATCTGCTTCTATAATTTTAGCTGACAGTCTTTTATTTATATAAATAACCACACTATTCTTTTTTTCCAAATTTGAAGCTATAAAATGTGTTCCTAATCTTGAATTTATCAGATATTTTTGATCTTGTGTTCTAACATGAGTTTCTTGTAGGCAAATTATATCATTGTTAAATTGTCTCAAGTAAGTAAATAATTTCTTCCTTTTCTGTGGTGAGTTTAATCCATTCACGTTCCAAGATAAAAACTTAATCGTCATGTACACTTTTTTGAAGCGACAAGCACATTTGCCGAAGATTTTCCGAGTCAGTAATCTTCGGTTTTGCTCCCCCAATGGCTTCATGTTCTTGTGTATTACCCTTGACTCCTTTCTTATATTGCTGTGGCTTGGCCCTTTCCTGTTGTTGTTTTTCTTTAAGTTGCTTAGAAACTGCTCGAGTTATACGCTGATCTTTAGCTTCACACATCCGGGCTAGGTCCAAAGCCACTTCTCTTGTAGTCTTAGGTGGTTCATTCACAATTTTCGAAGGAAGATTTAGCAGGGGCTCATCCAGAAAACCTCCTGTAGCTCCCTGCATTTCCATTACCTCTAGTTCCAGCTGCTTAGGCTGCTCTTCCATCTCTTGCTGAAATTGCTTCTCCTTATCACTCTCCTTTATCTCCAACACAGAAGATGTACGTGGGAATGGTGAGCTCTCTTTAAAGACATTAGAATAGAATTCTTCCGCCTTCTCAACAGTATTTAATTGGTATCTTTCTCCCTTATACCTCAAGATTATACCAGTTGGAGCATCCCACCTAAATGGAATTTGTTGTTTTTTTAATTCATTCACTAGAAATCCAAAATCCTTTCTATCTTTTAACATTTTAGGTGGTAGCTCTTTATAAACTCCAATCTCCTTTCCATCCACTTGCACAGCAGAGAGAAAAGACTTTTGCAAAATATCATTTCTCATTTTTCTATCTGTAAAGTATATCACCACATCTCTGGGCAATTGTCTTTCTCTGGCCACCCACGAATTCACTCTGGCCACCCACGAATTCACTCTGTACATTTTGTCCATTTTGCAAAAAATCTCTTCAGAGCTAATCTCAGCACAGCTAGAGCATTAGCACAAGTCTTTCTCGGGTCTTCTCTATTATTCTCTTTTAAGCCTCTCAGCCTTATGGCAAATTCCATAGACCTGAACTGCATCATTGTAATCTCATTTTCAAGTCTCTGCATTTTATTGTCAGCATCAAAGATTTTATAGTCAGTCTCCTTCATTTTGACATCCATTTCTGATCGAAGTTCTTCCACCTTATTATCAGTTTTAATAATTACTTCTGACAATTCAGTCACCACTGTCATTAATTTTTTGGTCACCTTGTCATATTTTTCTTGCACCACCTCTTTGATTTCTTTGATCTCCTGCTTGATTTCTTGTTGTGACTTTTAAACTTCTCATCCAAATTTTCATCTTGCCTCATCAAAGCCTGAGTAATAAAATCCTTTAAACTTTCAAGATCAATCTCTTTTTTCTGGCTCTGCTGGCTGGGAGGCTGCTGTTCAGGTTTATGTGTGGGGGATCCCCCCCCCTGCCACCTTCACATCCTGTTTAGTCTGCTTAGAAGCCATCCTGCCACGTAGTCTAGCTTTTCCAAAAAAGGAAATCCTTTTTCCCTTTCCTCCACCACAAAGTCCTCTAAAAAATTCCCCCAGGTTTAGTCAAATTAAAGGTGAAATTGAAGCAAAATCAGGCTTGTTTTAAGAAAGATTCTCTTTTCCTCCACTTGTTACAGACAATTCTACTTTGTAATTTATTGAAATAACTTTGCTAATCCACTCTCGCTTTCAGCTCTCGTTAACGCTGAAGCCGGGCGCCATTTTCTAGAGGCTTTCACTCATTCACTCTTCTGTTTTAAAATTAGTCACAGGGCTAGTAATACTTGCAGTTTCATGGTTCAAGTTGTTATTCCACCCTGTTTGTTTGAATTTGCTTTGTTCTCAGTAGGAAGGTTGGTCCTGCCGCCTTGTTCTACGCTGGGTAGACTCGTTCCACGCTGTCCGGAGTCTCGGCGAGCTGAAAGGGAGCCGCGCCTGTTTCCTCCCCAGAAGCAAAGGAGAGCTATCTGGGGGCTCACAGGGGCTCTACCTGCTTCTCGCCAACTCTATTCCTCTAATCCTTCAGGATTCGGGAACTTCCGAGCTGCTTCTCTTGATCGAAGCGGCTCTGACAGGCAGCGGGGCTGGCAATCCAAAAAAGGGACCATCTTTCGGTGGCAGGAACCAGACCGGAAGTCGACGACCTCCAGTTCTTGTGCAGAGATTGTAATACAGGGAGATAAATCCACGTCCTGACCCATGACTTATGTCTTTTTCAGACTGATTGTTAGCCCAAAGTCTTGGCAGGTCTTGCTAAAACAGTACATAAGTTGTTGAAGGTCTTCGGCAGTGTGAGCAGTAACAGCAGCATCGTCACGAAAAGGAAAACTTGTAAGCATTTCAGCTGGACTTTAGACTTTGTTTTCAATCTAGAAAGATTAAAGAGTTTTCCGTCTGATCTAGTCCGGAGATAGATACCCTCTGTTGCAGTTCCAAAAGCATGTTTCAGCATGACAGCAAAAAAGATCCCAAGTAAAGTTGGCGCAAGGACACAGCCCTGCTTCACTCCACTTTGAATGTCAAAGGAATCAGATGTTAAACTATCAAAAACTACAGTGCCTTTCATTTCCTCATGAAAGGACCTAATGATGTTAAGGAGCTGAGGTGGACATCCAATCTTGGAGAGAATTTTATAAAGGCCGTCCCTACTAACCAAGTCAAAAACCTTCATAAGATCTATGAAGGCTACGAAAAGTGGCTTCTCCTGCAGGTGTCTAAGGGAAAATACCATGTCAGTAGTGGACCTGTTGGCTCGAAATCCACACTGTGATTCTGGATAGACTCTCTCTGCAAGCACCTGGAGCCTCTTCAGTATGACACAGGCAAGCAGCTTCCCTATGACACTAAGAAGAGAGATGCCGTAGTAGTTGTTATAGTCACCCCTGTCGCCTTTGTTCTTATACAGTGTGACGATATTTGCGTCCTTCATGTCTTGTGGTACTCCACCCTCCCTCCAACAAAGACAGAAGATTTCATGCAATTCAGTGGAAATGTTCTCTTTCAAACACTGCAGAACTTCGGCAGGGATGTTATCTTTCCTGGGTGCCTTGTCAGAGGCAAGGGAATCCAGGGCCACGTTTAGTTCTTCTAAAGTTGGTTCACTATCAAGCTCCTCCAAGACAGGCAGGCATTCAATGTTATTTAATGCTTCTTCAGTTACCACGTTTTCTCTAGAGTATAACTCAGAGTAATGTTGCACCCAACGTGCCATCTGCTGTGTTCGGTCCTGGATAACCTGACCTGTAGCTGCCTTTCTGCTACCAAACAGGCAGGTAGGCCTCTTTCCTCCCCTCCCCCCTATTCCTGATCCTGCCTTTCTGCTACCAAACTTTCCAAGATGGCGGCGGCGGCCACAACACCGCTGCGGAAAACAACACCAGGAATTCTTTGGCTCCTCCCTTACCTATCGAGATGAGGAGTGCTGGAGGAGTAATACCTCCCCCCCAAAAAATCCTTGGTCCAGCTGGCCTGGCTAGTAGCACCTCATAAGGGCCCCTTTCCAGGGTTACAGGAGAAGGTGGTCAATGGTTTTTGACAGCAGAAGAGGGCTTTATGCCCCAATGGTAGATAAAACAACAGAACCATCTTCTAGGAGAAGGGAAACTCTGATTACAAACCTCCACTGCTTTGTGGCTATATCTACTACTGGAAAAGGCTTCAGGAGTCAACCTCAAGGCAAAATCCAGAGCCAGAGTCCCGGAAGCAGTTTGTGATTGTGTACAATCATGTTCTGATAGCTGCTGCGACGTAGCTGGAACTAATCGTATCGGCTCTGCCATTCCATTGGACTACTCCAGCAACAACCGCCTAGAGAGCACTTGGAGGGCCAGCCAATCCGAATCTGACTTGACACTGGTAAGATCTCATATTAAGACCTACCTAGTGGCGATAAAAGCAGCAAAATCTAGCTATTTTGCCACTTTTATAGTGTTATCAGATAACCGCCCAGCCGCCCTGTTTAGGGTGACCCACTCCCTTCTCCATCTGGGAGCGCGGGATGACCCCTTGCAGGGCTGAGCTGAGGATTTTGTACAGTATCTCTTTGATAAAATAACTCAGATTCGGGAAGACTTGGCCGCTGACTGGGTTAGTTCAGACGAGATGACTGAGGCAGGCCTTGAGAGTGTTATCTGGGAGGAGTTCGATCCTGTGGCTCCCGAGGACGTGGACAGGATCTTGGGATGGCTGAATGCCACCACATGTTTATTGGACCCGTGTCCCTCCTGGTTGGTGCTGGCTTCCCGGGAGGTTACATGAGGCTGGCTCCAGGGGATTATTAACGCTCCTTTGAGTGAGGGTGTCTTGCCGGCTGCCTTAAAAGAGGCGGTTGTGAGGCCCCTCCTCAAGAAGCCCTCCCTGGACCCAGCTGTTCTGGCTAACTATCGTCCAGTTTCCAACCTTCGCTTTATTGCGAAGGTTGTTGAGAGTGTGGTGGCGCGACAGCTTCCCCAGTACCTGGATGAAGCTGTCTATTTAGATCTGCTCCAGTCCGGTTTCAGACCTGGGTACAGCACGGAAACGGCATTGGTCGCGTTAGTGGATGATCTCTGGAGGGCTCGGGGTAGGGGTTATTCCTCTATCCTGGTCCTGTTAGATCTCTCAGTGGCTTTTGATACCATCGACCATGGTATCATGTTGCACTGGCTGGAGGGACTGGGAGTGGGGGGCACCGTCTTGCGGTGGTTCTCCTCCTATCTCTCCGACCGGTCACAATCTGTGTTGGCAGGGGGGCAGTGGTCGACCCCGAGGCGCCTTGTTTGTGGGGTGCCACAAGGATCGGTCCTCTCGCCCCTTCTGTTCAACATTTATGTGAAGCTGCTGGGTGAGATCATTCATGGTTTTGGGGTGGAGTTCCATCAGTACGCTGATGATACTCAGCTGTATATCTCCACCCCAGACCATCCCAACAATGCCTTGGAAGTGATGTCCCAGTGTCTGGAGGCCATGCGGGTCTGGATGGGGAGAAACAGGCTTCGACTCAACCCTTCCAAGACCGAGTGGCTGTGGCTGCCGGCATCCCAGTATAGCCAGCTGGCGCCATTGCTGGTTATTGGGGGTGAATCATTGGTCCCCACAGAACGGGCTTGCAACTTGGGCGTCCTCCTGGACGCACGGCTGTCTTTAGAAGAGCATATGACGGCCATGGCCAGGGGGGCTTTCTATCGGGTTCGCCTGATACGCCAGTTACACCCCTTTCTGGATTGGGACTCCCTACGCATGGTCACTCAAGCACTCGTCACTTCTCGTCTGGACTATTGTAATGCTCTCTACATGGGGTTCCCCTTGGGGCGCACCCGGAGGCTCCAACTGGTGCAGAATGCGGCTGTGCGGGTGATTATGCAAGCAACGGGGCGCTCCCATGTGACTTCTCTCCTGCGTGAGCTGCATTGGCTTCCGGTGGACTTCTGAGTAAGCTTCAAAGTGTTGGTAATCACCTTTAAAGTGCTCCATGGCTTAGGGACGGGGTACTTACAGGACCGTCTTCTGCCACCAATTGCCTCCCACTGGCCAGTTCGCTTCCACAGAGAGGGCCTCCTCAGGGTGCCGTCAGCCAGACAATGTCGGCTGGCGACCCCCAGGGGGAGAGCCTTCTCTGTGGTGGCACCTACCCTCTGGAACAATCTACCCCCAGAGATACGAGTGATCCCAGACCTCCGGACTTTTCGTCGGGCCCTTAAAACCTACTTTTTTCAGTTAGCCGGGCTGTCCTGATTTTATGATGGGTTTTTAAAATTTGAAATTGGTTTTAAATTGAAATGTTTTAAATTATGGCCAAATTTATTTAATTATTTTAAATCTATTTTAACTTTTGTGTATAAAGTGTTTTACTTTTGGCTGTTCACCACCCTGAGTCCGAAAGGAGAAGGGCGGTATAGAAATCTGAAAATAAATAAATAAAATAAATAAAAACATGAAGAGGGGGGATCTGCTGCTTAGGTAACAGTCTATCCTCCATATTAATATACCCAGATGGCACTTCCCACCAGCAAGACTAGCCAAAATGATTAATGATATGTCAGCTAAATGTTGGAAGTGTAATCAGACTCCGGGCTTGTACTACCACATGTGGACGTGCCCAAAAGCAAAAGCATATTGGACAAAAATACATACTTGGATAGAAAAAATGATAAAGGAATCTATAGATTTAAAACCAGAAATATTTCTGTTGGGTATCATATCAGAAAAATATAATAAAGGGACTATGTATTTAATATTACATGTGTTAACAGTGGCCACAATTGTATTTACACAACATTGGAAAAGTGTGGAGATCCCTACAGAAAATAAGATAATAAAAAAAATATTACCATGTTTCCCTGAAAATAAGACTCTGTCTTATATTTTTTTTGAACCCTGAAATAAGCGCTTGGCCTTTCTGCCATGTGTTCAAAAGCCTGATTGGGCTTATTATCAGGGGATATCTTATTTTGGGAGAAACAGGGTAGAATGTGCAGAAATGGATAGATTAACACTTGAAATTAAAGAGAAGGAAGATACGGAATATTTTGAAACATGGGATTCATTTTATCAATGGTTAAATAACAAAAACAGAAGTCAGAATATTTAAAATTATAAGAGAAGGATTAATTTTACCGTGAGGGTTTATTATGATATGTTTATTATTAATATGATTTGGTATCAACAATTAAGTATTAATATTATGTTGAGAAAATACTGTTATTATATGATCACTACTAATGAACATTATTATTATTATGACTATTGCTCAAATTAACTGTAACCATTGTTTATATAGGCTTTGAAATTGTTGCTCTTTCTTTATATAGTAAAAATAAAAAAAAATATTCAAGAGAAGTGTCAAGAGCAGAATCGTGAATTGTCCACCACCTTTGTGGATCTCACCAAGGCTTTTGACACTGTCAGTCGTGAAGGTCTGTGGCATATCATGTCAAGGTTTGGGTGCCCTGATAGATTCATCCTGATGGTACATCAGTTCCACGACGGCATGACAGCTCGTGTTCTGGATGATGGAGGAGCTTCAGATGCCTTTCCCATCACAAACAGCATCAAGCAACGGTGCATGCTCACACCAACCCTGTTCAGTGTAATGTTTTCAGCCATGCTGTCAGACCCCTTCCAGAACAGTTCCTTGGGAGTCAGCCTGAGAAACAGGACCGATGGGAAACTGCTCAACCTGCAAAGACTCCAGGCTGTCACCAAGATAAAGGAGACTGTGTTACGAGACCTCCTTTTTGCTGACGACTGTGCCCTGAATGCTGGATCAGAGCAGGAAATGCAAGTCAGTGTGGACAAATTCACAGCAGCATGTGACAATTTCAGCCTCCTCATTAACACAAAGAAGACTGATGTGATGCCCCAGCCAGCTCTGAAAGCCCAACACCAAGAGCCCATCATCACAGTGAAGGGACAAAAGCTGCAAGCAGTGGACCAATTTACATATCTTGGCAGCCCCCTTTCCCGTGTCAATTGACTTTGAGGTCAACTGCTGAATCGCCAAGGCAAGCTCTGCATTTGGCAGACTACTGACCAATGTATGGGATATGGTGACCAGATTTTAACATTGGTAAAGAGGGACACCATTGACCAGGGGGGTGGGGACAAGATACCTATTCTAGCTGCTAATGAAAGCCAAACCAATTGAAACTACCTTTCCCTCCAGCAAAGGATAAAATTGCAGTTACATTTAGGAGCAATTAAAATATCCTCTACTCCAGAATCCTTTCATTTTATCTCGCAGTGGGCCAAAATAACGTCACACTATCGTTATTCAACTGTCCATTCATCTATCCTTCCTCTTGCTTCTATAGATGACCCTGAACACCTGTTAACGGACATTTGGGAGCCTATCCCGCCCAGTCCCATTGAGTCCCCTTGCAGTCACATGTCCGCTGCCTCTCCCAGCCGGTGTCCTCCACATTCCCAAGGGCAATCACCTTTCCTTTGTGGCTCGCTCACCTTGCTCTCGAATGGAAACGGCGACCGCTCCTCGTGTTTATTTGCACTTACCAAGAACCTTGTGGAGCTGGTCCCTTGGTCGATGGCTCCCACTAGGGGACCCGTCACTTCCCCCTGGGCCACAGCAGCAGCTATAGGGAGGCTCTGTCAGCACGCCCATGGCCCATTTCCTAGGCGACCCTGCCCAAGCAAGAAGCGGCAGAGAATCCACAGGCTCTCACACCGGAGCCCTCAAAGCCAAACACGCGTGTCTTCTCAAAGGAGAGACTGAAGGCAGAGTAGAGGGTGCTGCTCAACATGCTGCCGCTCGGCCGCCAATCAGCAGGCGAACTGGAGTAGAAGGGGATGGGGTTTTCCACCAAGCGCAGGAAATAGGCTAAAGGTTCTGGAGTGGGCAATTGCCTCTGAGACGACTGATCACATGCCTCTGATATATCTGATGGGATTTCAGGTTAACTCGAGATTTGCTGGCTGTCGCTGTCTCGGATTGCAAAACGTTGGGGAGAGAATCGTTGCCTCCCTTGCCAGGAATTTAGAACAATTTCCGCGTTCCTCTGCCTATTATGAAATAATCCGTCATTCCAGTCCATCAATATCCTGGCTAAATAGCCACATGGCCGCCAAAAACCATATATTCCCTTCCTGTTCTCCCGCTGTTCCATAGCTTGTCGTGCATTCTTTCCAAAAATTGGGACTTTTGTAAAACGCTGCGGGATGCGGGACAAATTGTTAAAAATTGGGACTGTCCCACCAAAAGCGGGATGTCTGGTCACCTTAATGTGGGACCACCATGGAGTAAGCCTTGCTACAAAGCTCAAAGTCTACTGAGCAGTAGTGCTGACTACCCTGATGTATGCCAGTGAGACTTGGACCATATACAGGAGGCATGCTAGCCAATTGAACCACTTCCACACGACCTGCCTCCTCAGACTTCTGAGGATCTGGTGGCAGGACAAGGTGCCGGACACAGAAGTCCTCTCTAGAGCAGGCCTGTCATCAGTTTACACCCTGCTGATCAAAGCTCAGACACACTGGGCAGGCCATGTTGTAAGGATGCCAGACCACTGCATCTCCAAACAGCTCCTCTATGGTGAGCTGTCTCAAGGAAAGTGATCACACGCAAAAACATGCTGAAAGCCTCCCTCAAGTCCCTGGATATTGACACCACCTCCTGGGAAACCCTGGCACAAGATCAATCGACATGGCGCATATTGAGCCACCAAGGCTGCCAGACATTTGAAGACACAAGGATAACCATAACACAAGAGAAGCGAGCACTCCGCAAAGCCAGAGCTGCAAATGCTGCAATAGTGGTGCCGACATGTGGCAGAACATTCCGTGCCCATATGGGCCTTACCAGCCACCTGCGGACACACCGTGGACAGCCCACAACTTGTTAGATGTCAAGGTTCTCTTTGAAAATGATGGCTGACAGAAAAATGGTTTAACTCTGGTACATTTAGGGCATTTTCACATTACTGTTAGGGTACTAGCTATCATCACTTGACTTCTTCCCAAGATAGCAAGATTTTTACATATTGTGAAGATGTCCTTGGGCAGGGTTGAAATATGGCAGAAAATGAATAGTATTCTGACATTTATTCAATTAAGGACAAATGAAACACCGTGAGATGAAGGCAATGTACTGGCAACGTAGAAGAAAAAAAAATATGGCTGGGGCATATTTGAGCCATGGTAACATGCAGTATATGTGGCTTTAGTGACAACATAAGATTGGGATGAAATGAAGATAATGTATGACCAAAAGGGTTGCCAAAGCATGATGAAGTGTGCTAAATTGCCAATGAGGGCAGGGTATAGATCTTAACTACAATAATAGAGACCGTATTTCTTAGATTTTTAGATACACTCAATAGTTGTACAAGCAGTGTCTTTTCCAAAATTGAAATAAAATGTAGTTTCTCTTGAATATTCCAACTTTAGTCTCACAGAATATGATTTGAAGGGCCTATTATTATTATTTATTTTATTTATTTATTATTTATTTTATTTTTTTCATATTTGTATACCGCCCTACTCCCGAAGGACTCAGGGCGGTGAACAGCCATAATAAATACAAATACATATAGAAGTTAAAAACTATTAAGAAACAGATTAAGTAATTTAGGCTCAAAGATTAAGAACATCCAAATTTATCTAAAGAGGTTTAAAACCCAATTTAAAAGCCAGTTTAAAAGCCAATTAAAAAGGGAGAGTTAGGCCAGACCAGCTTGTTGGAATAGAAATGTTTTCAGGGCACGGCGGAATATGCGTAAGTCTTGGATGTTTCGTAACTCCGGGGGAAGCCCGTTCCAGATGGTAGGTGCCCCCACAGAAAAGGCTCTCCCCCTGGGGGCCGTCAGTCGACATTGTTTGGCCGACGGCACCCTGAGGAATCCCTCTCTATGGGAGTGAACTGGTCGGTGAGAGGCTATTGGTGGCAGGAGGCGGTCTCGTAAGTACCCTGGTCCTGAGACATGGAGCGCTCTAAAGATAGTAACCAAAACCTTGAAGCGCATCCAGAAGACCACTGGGAGCCAGTGCAGCTCGCGCAGCAGGGGGGTTACATGAGAGCGCCACATTGCTCCCATTACCACCCACGCGGCCGCATTCTGGACCAGTTGGAGCCTTCGGTGCTTCTCAAGGGGAGCCCCATGTAGAGAGCATTACAATAATCCAGGCGTGAGGTGACAAGGGCGTGAGTGACCGTGCGCAACGAGTCCCGATCCAGAAAGGGATGCAACTGGCGAATCAGGCGAACCTGATAAAAAGTCCTCCTGGCTATGGCCGTCATATGCTCTTCAAAAGACAGCCGTGAGTCCAGGAGGATGCCCAAGTTACGAACCCCATCTGTGGGGGCCAACGACTCGCCTCCAATAGTCAGAGATGGCGCCAACTGACTATATCGGGACGACGGAAACCACAGCCACTCGGTCTTGGATGGGTTGAGTCTGAGTTTGTTCCTCCCCATCCAGATCCGTACGGCCTCCAGGCGCCGGGACATCACCTCAAGGGCATCATTGGGGTGGTCTGGGGTGGAGATGTACAGCTGGGTGTCATCAGCGTACTGATGGTACTTCACCCCAAAACCACGGATGATCTCACCCAGCGGCTTCACATAAATGTTGAATAGAAGGGGCGAGAGGACCGATCCTTGTGGCACCCCACATATAAGGGGCCTCGGGGTCGACCTCTGCCCCCCTGTCAACACAGACTGCGACCGGTCAGAGAGAAAGGAGGAGAACCACTGTAGAACAGTGCCCCCCACCCCCAACCCTTCCAACCAGTGCAGCGTGATATCATGATCGATGGTATCAAAAGCCGCTGAGAGGTCTAGTAGGACCAGGACAGAGGAGCAACCCCTGTCCCGAGCCCTCCAGAGATCATCAACCAATGCAACCAATGCTGTCTCTGTGCTGTACCCGGGCCTGAATCCCGACTGGAACGGATCTAGATAATTCGATTCATCCAGGTACTGAGGCAGTTGTTGTGCAACCACACTCTCAACAACCTTTGCAACAAAGCGAAGGTTGGAGACAGGACGATAATTTGCTAATACAGCTGGATCCAGGGAGGGCTTCTTGAGGAGGGGCCTCACCACCGCCTCTTTCAAGACGGTGGGAAAGATACCCCCACTCAATTATATTTATTTATTTATTTATTTGTTTATTTATTTATTTATTTATTATTCAAATTTCTATACCGCCCTTCTCCTTTCAGACTCAGGGCGGTGAACAGCCAAAATAAAACATTTATACAAAAGTGCGATTAAAAATAGATTTAAAATAATTAAATTTGGCCCATAGTTTAAAATTTATCAATTTAAAATCCATATCAAAATTTAAAATCAACCATAAAATCATAAAATCAAGAGAGACCGGCTAACTGAAAGAGATGAGTTTTTAGGGCCCGACGAAAAGTCCGGAGGTCGGAGATCACTCGTATCTCTGGGGGTAGATTGTTCCAAAGGGTAGGTGCCACCACAGAGAAGGCTCTCCTCCTGGGGGTCGCCAGCCGACGGCACCCTGAGGAGGCCCTCTCTGTGGGAGCGAACTGGCCGGTGGGAGGCTATTGGTGGCACAAGGCGGTCCCGTAAGTACCCTGGCCCTAAGCCATGGAACGCTTTAAAGCTGATCACCAACACCTTGAAGCGCACCCGGAAGTCCACCGGAAGCCAATGCAGCTCGCGCAGGAGAGGAGTCACATGGGAGCGCCCCGTCACTCCCATAATCTCCCGCGCAACCGCATTCTGCACCAGTTGAAGCTTCCGGGTGTACCCCAAGGGGAGCCCCATGTAGAGAGCGTTACAATAGTCCAGACGAGAGGTGACGAGTGCTTGAGTGACTGTGCGTAGGGAGTCCCGATCCAGAAAGGGGCGCAACTGGTGTATCAGGCGAACCTGATAAAAAGCCCCCCTGGCCACGGCCGTCATATGCCCTTCTAAAGACAGCCGTGCGTCCAGGAGGATGCCCAAGTTGCAGGCCCCTTCCGTGGGGGCCAGTGATTCACCCCCAATAACCAGCGATGGCGTCAGCTGGCTATACCGGGACGCTGGCAGCCACAGCCACTCGGTCTTGGAAGGGTTGAGTCGAAGCCTGTTTCTCCCCATCCAGACCCGCACGGCCTCCAGGCACTGGGACATCACTTCCAAGGCATTGTTGGGATGGTCTGGGGTGGAGATGTACAGCTGAGTATCATCACCGTACTGATGGAACTCCACCCCAAAACCACGGATAATCTCACCCAGTGGCTTCACATAAATGTTGAACAGAAGGGGCGAGAGGACATGTGGCACCCCACAAACAAGGCGCCTCGGGGTCGACCGCTGCCCCCCTGTCAACACGGATTGTGACCGGTCGGAGAGATAGGAGGAGAACCACCGCAAAACGGTGCCCCCCACTCCCAGTCCCTCCAGCCGGCGCAACATGATACCATGGTCGATGGTATCAAAAGCCGCTGAGAGGTCTAACAGGACCAGGATAGAGGAATAACCCCTATCCCGAGCCCTCCAGAGATCATCCACCAACGCGACCAATGCCGTTTCTGTGCTGTACCCAGGTCTGAAGCCGGACTGGAGTGGATCCAATTAGACAGCTTCATCCAGGTACTGTGGAAGCTGTCACGCCACCACACTCTCAACAATCTTCGCAATAAAACGAAGGTTGGAGACTGGATGATATTTAGCCAAAACAGCTGGATCCAGGGATGGCTTCTTGAGGAGAGGCCTCACCACCGCCTCTTTCAAGGCGGCCGGCAGGACACCCTCACTCAAAGAAGTGTTGATAATTCCCTGGAGCCAGCCTCGTGTAACCTCCCGGGAAGCCAGCACCAACCAGGAGGGACACGGGTCCAATAAACATGTGGTGGCGTTCAGCCGTCCCAAGATCCTGTCCACGTCCTCAGGAGCCACAGGATCGAACTCCTCCCAGATAACACTCTCAAGGCCTGCCTCAGTCATCTCATCTGAACTAACCCAGTCAGTGGCCAAGTCTTCCTGAATCTGAGTTATTTTATCATCCAGATACTGTACAAAATCCTCAGCTCGGCCTTGCAAGGGGTCCTCCCACGCTCCCAGATGGAGAAGGGAGCGGGTCACCCTGAACAGGGCGGCTGGACGGTTATCTGATGACGCGATAAGAGCGGCAAAATAGCTAGATTTCGCCGCTTTTATCGCTACTAGGTAGGTCTTAATATGAGACCTTACCAGTGTCAAGTCAGATTCGGAACGGCTGGCCCTCCAACCGCTCTCTATGCGTCTTTTCCGGTGCTTCATCTCCCTCAGCTCCTCGGAGAACCAAGGAGCTAAGTGAGTTTGGTGCCGGGTCAGAGGCCGCAAAGGCACGACCCGGTCCAAAGCCCCGGCAGCCGCACTATCCCAGGCGGCCACCAGGTCATCAGCCGAGTCGTGAGCTAGAGTTTCAGGAAATGGCCCAAGCTCCATCTGGAACCTATCAGGATCCATCAGGTGCCTGGGGCGGTTAAACCAGGGGTTAAATGTTAAACCAGGGGTGAAATGCTCCGGTTGGGACCAGATCACCTGATACGGTAGCAATGGCGGTGGATGGTTCGGAGAACCGGTAGCAAAAATCCCTGCACGCCCCCCCCCCATGCCCAGCTGAGCCGCACGATCATCAGAGGCTTTTTTTTAACTTTTAAAAGCATTTTTTCTACAACTTCTTCCGCCGAAAAAATGCTTTTAAAAGTAAAAAAAAAAGCCTCTGATGATCGCGCGGCTCAGCTGGGATCATGAGAGAGACTTTTAAAGCATTTTTTTCTGCAACCTCTTCAGCGGAAGAGTTGTTTTAAAAAATGCTTTGAAAAGTCTCTGACGATCCCAGCTGTGTTCCTGATCAGCAGAGGCTTTTCAAAGCATTTTTTTGCATTTGCAAAAAAAAATGCTTTGAAAAGTTAAAATTAAAAAAAAAAGTTGGCCACGCCCACCCAGTCACATTACCATCTCCCACCAAGCCACGCTCACAGAACCAGTAGTAACAAATTTTACATTTCACCCCTGAGTTAAACCCCATTTTTCCTCCATCCAGATAAATAAACTTTTCTCTGTAAATAGTGTAAGGCCAGAAAAGTGCTCATAACTTCTTTCTTCCTCATAATCAGATAAAGCAAGATCAGATTAACAGAATTAGATTTTTCTTTAGGCTTTCTGCTGGGTTGTGTTTAATAGTTAGGAATGATGGTAACCTATATTTTAAGTAATTTTATTTTTTTTCTTTTAAATTTTTTTTTGCAATCTGAAGTGTTTTTTCTAGCATGTTATATGTTTAAGGGTACTGAACAATAACACAATGAAAGTTATAGAAAACTGGAATGAATAGAACTCTGCTGCCATAAATTGGATTTCATTGTTAATCAGCAGGCATGCTACACGAAATAATTTCTGAATTGTGCAATTGCTTTATTAAAATAACTTCAGGCAGAAAAAATATAGAATAGGCACATTGTCCTGTCAATTAACACAAATTAACTGCTAATATTTATCAAAAAGGCTGTTGTAATTAAAGGTTAAGTTCATTGTGTTAGTTTTGTTGATCACAATGTTGAACATAATGTCTCTTTAATGTGCTCACAGTAGTTGACTAGATTATTCATAATCTTAGTGAATGAAATCTAGGATTTCCTATTCCATAAGTCTGCTTCCTGTGATTCCCTTTCCCATTGACTTGGGGTTCTTCCTTCTGGACATATTAATGTGGTATTCTGCCTCAGGAGCAGTGCAGAAGCCTACTGCTGTCTATGTACATTTAATATGGAACAAATTAAGGGATGTGTTTAATAGATTTGTCTAATTTTGTTAGGAATAACCCAGGCTTCTGCCTTCTCGAGGAAAATAGGGTTACCCATCAAAGCATTTCAAATTACATTGGCATGCTTTTATGCCAACTCAAGAATTAGAAGAATATGCAATAATGTAGTCATGAGGAAGAGACTCTAGGATAAGGTGACCAGACGTCCCGCTTTTGGCGGGACAGTCCCGCTTTTGAGCAATTTGTCCCGCGTCCCGCGGCGTTTTAAAAAAGTCCCGATTTTTCATTCTGCCTCCTGAATCCCCGCTGATGGCTAGAGGGAAAAAAAACTCTTTAAACTCTTGCCGCGGGGCTTCAAAGGGCCGACCTACAGCTGATCAGTGTTAAAAAAAATGAATAGACCCATGCCTGCAAAAATAGAAAAAACAGCCCCTGTTAACAGCTTCCACTAGGTTAATTAGCTGCAAAAAGCTGCAAAAAGTTCCTGGAGCAGATTTCCCCCCCCCCCCCCCGCTATACTGAAAACAAAGGCGAAAGCGAAACTAAATCTGCAACATGACAAAATGAGGCAGAGAGAGATTTCTTTCTTTTTCTTTTTCTTTTTCCTCACCAAAAAAGGTAGGTACAAAACTGCAAACAATGGGAAATTTTGGGCAAAAGAGGAGAGTTCAAGATTTTAAAACACAAAAGAAAAAAAGCTCTATTTAACTAGGGAATTGTAATAATTTGGATACTATTAATAATTGTATATTGTGTTGAAAGCAGAAATGGTTAAGTTGTGGTTTGGAGGAATATATGGGGGAAATTATTTGGTTTATTATTATTGGTAAATATAATTAATTGATTTGTAAGAAATTGGATTGCATGGAAATAATTGGAATATTCATGTTCATATTGATTAATATACAAAAAAGATAGTTATATAGCTAATTGATTTATATTAAAATGTTGAATTTGTATTAAACAACTGTATTACATAATTACATAATTAACCAATGTGAGGATGGATATAAAAATAGATGACAATGGGAAGGGGTATAATATAGAATAGAAGGGAAAAATTGAATTTGATTAAGATTAGAGATGAGGATGAAGGGTAATATTGTTTTTTTAAAAAAATAGATGAGGAATAAATATGGCAAAAAGGAAATATAGAAATTGTAAATTTAATTGAAATGACTAAACGCTGTTTAAATTTGTGAACCAGCCAAATATTCTGTTCAAAGAAAATACATTACATGTTTGTATGTGTGTTTCTAATTATTGCTATTTATTCATATTTGTTCTCTTTTATTCTTTAAAGTTTAACAATTCATTCTTAATCTTAATATCTTTATATTTGCTTGGGGTTGGCTTTCTTCCCTTTCATCTTTTTTATTGTACAGCAATCTTCCTCCTCAAACCTACCACCACTCTCTTTTCTTTCCTTCTTACTTTCTCTTCCCCCCACCCTCTTTTTCTCCTCCCTACTTCCTCTTCCTTTCTCCTTCTCCTCCTCTCTTCCTCCCTCTCTTACCCTCACTCCTACTCTAATTTCCATTCCTTCATCCCTCTCTATTGCTGTATCCTTTAATGCATATGGACTACTCAGAGGGCTGAAAAAGTTATTTTTGACTGGTCCTCACACTTTTGACCAGTCCTCGAATTTATGACTGTCCTCACATTTTACATTTTTGCCCTATCTTGTCATCATGGTGAAGAGAAGCAGTTGTGAAATGAGTGACATGGTTGTTAAGAATGCTGCACGGGCATAAATGTGAGGATGGTCATAAATGTGAGGACCAGTCAAAAGTGCGAGGACCTGTCAGAAATGACTTTTTTTAGCCCTCTGGTTAGTCCTTTTGTGCATATGGACTACTCAGAGGGCTGAAAAAGTTATTTTTGACTGGTCCTCACACTTTTGACCAGTCCTCGAACTTACGACTGTCCTCACATTTTACATTTTTGCCCTATCTTGTCATCATGGTGAAGAGAAGCAGTTGTGAAATGAGTGACATGGTTGTTAAGAATGCTGCATGGGCATAAATATGAGGATGGTCATAAGTGTGAGGACCAGTCAAAAGTGTGAGGACCTGTCAGAAATGACTTTTCAGCCCTCTGAGTAGTCCCTATACACATAGCCATGGCCACCCGGTCACATGACCAGCTAGCCACGCCCACCCAGTCACATGGCCTCCAAGCCACGCCCACACAATAAGTCACGCCCACAATGGTGTCCTTCTTACCAATGTTAAAATCTGTTCACCTTACCCTATACGCATAGCCATGGCCACCCGGTCACATGACCAGCTAGCCACACCCACGCAGTCACATGACCAGCTAGCCACGCCCACCCAGTCACATGACCAGCTAGCCATGCCCACAAAATAAGCCACGCCCACAATGTCCCTCTTTACCAATGTTAAAATCTGGTCACCTTACTCTAGGAATCAGATTATTTAAAGATTAACAGAGTTGGAAGGGACCTTGTAGTCCAACCGCCCATCCAAGCAGGACACCCTACACTATTTCTGACCAATGGCAGTTCAATCTCTTCTTGACAGTCTCAAATGATGAAGCTCTTACAACTTCCGAAGGCAAGCTGTTCCACTGGTTGATTGTTCTCACTGTCAGAAAGTTCCTCCTTATTTCCAGGTTAAATCTCTCCTTGTTCAGTTTCCATCCATTATTCCTTGTCTGGCCTACAGGTGCTTTAGAAAATAGCTTGACTCCTTCCTCTCTGTGGCAGCCCCTCAAATATTGGAAGACTGCTATCATGTCTCCCCTGGTCCTTTTCTTCACTAGACTAGCCATGCCCAGTTCCTGTAACTGTTCTTCATATGTTTTAATCTCCAGTCCCCTAATCATCCTGGTTGCTCTTTTCTACACTTTTTCTAGAGTCTCAACATCTTTTTTATACAGTGTGGTGACCAAAACTGGATGCAGTACTCTAGGTATGGACTTACTAAGATTTTATGGAGTGGTATTAGTATCTCACTTGATCTTGATTGTATCCCTCTGTTAATGCAATTTAGGATTGCATTGGCTCTTTTGGCTGCCACTGCACACTGCTGGCTCACATTTAGCTGGTTGTCCATTAAGACTCCAAGATGCCTCTCACAGTCACTGCTATTAAGTCTGGTTTCACCCAGTCTATATGTGTACTTTTGGTTTTTCTTGCCTAAGTGTAGGACTTTACTTTTCTCTATATTGTATTACGATTATATTACGTCTCCATCCACAATAGATCCAGTAAACCTTTTCTCAATAAATTTTATTCTTAAAAGTTGAGAACAGAGAATTCATAGAATTTATCTTAGTGTGCAAATAGATCTTGTATTAAACTTTGTTTTCATCCACAGTTCTAAAGGGTGTTTCACAAGTTAATTTTCCAAACACTGTCTTTAAAACCCACACTAAAAATACATGGAAATTGTCACACCAAGGTTTCAGGTACTCAGTGCAGGTAGGCAGAAAATGAAGAAAGGAGACAAGTGCCTTGACTGTTTTCAGTGGTTTTGCCATGGTATGGGGGACCCCCACAGGGTGGATAAAAATCTTTAATATATGGTTTATTCATCTCATCGCAAAACTAAGGCAGCAAATCAGAATGGCATGTGACCTTCAAATGGTTTGAATAGATATTTATATCTGTGATGCAGAGTTCTTTCCATTCTAAAAATATAGACCATTATATGGCAGTAACCTCATACTTTCATAACCTTTCGTACATACTTTTAACACAAAGCCTAAAACATAATAGGTCATACATTCTCTCACACATTCCATTTTATATAGTATAATTGACGGCATGCAGTTCTAGAGATGCAATGCAATTCACTACCTATACTATTATGTTCTTTCTGGAATAATATATATATATTTTAAAGTGTTCTCTTCCCAAGTGTATTAGTAACATTTTAACAAAAGTTTGGATTCCTGCCTATAAAAGCAATACTCTAGACCAATTCAATAGCAGTAGAGAGAAATTAAGTTTGATGTTTCTTACCCCCTTTAATCTCCTGATACTTTCCTGGGTTCAGGTTATTTATAGCATAGTAAAACTAAGCAACAGCACTTCAACAAGAGCTAAGCTGCTGTATGACATTTCAATAATTCTAAGGAGATATGCAAGGAAAAGGACTTGTACTGCTAGAGTTTTCATTGTTACCAAAGTGGTCTTCAGGATAAGTTTTCTTCTTTTTACACATAAGAGGTCACCATAAAATGGAAATGCTGAGTCTGCAGGGTCACTGTTTCCCAAAGGTTTTGTGCCCTATTTTTGTTGATAGGAAAACTCTCAGCTCAGATATTATGACACAATTCAATGTAAGAACAAGAGAAAGTACTACTGTTTCCAGATAAACCTTTTACAGTGCTTGTGTTAAGTACTTATGGTAGTTTCGTGATGGTGTCTTCGTTTAGCTGTTTCTTATACATTTTTTTTTTCATTTTAAGGCATTTCTAAACTGAAGACTCTTAAAAAATTTTGTTTTATGTTGTAAATAATAAAATTGCAAAATAGCCTTTAAAAGGGAGAAATGTAAGATATTTCATTCAAGGAAAAAAGAATTAGGATATAGGTATAAGATACAGCAGTCATTGCTTGAAAACACTACATATGAGAGGAACTTTGCTGTGAACATTAGTTTAGTTTAGTTTAGTTTAGTTTAGTTTAGTTTAGTTTAGTTTAGTTTAGTTTAGTTTAGTTTAGTTTAGTTTAGTTTAGTTTAGTTTAGTTTATTAAACTTCTATACCGCCCTTCTCCCAAAGGACTCAGGGTGGTGTACAGCCATATTAAAACACACATAAACTCACAAAATTTAAGAACAATTTAAAACAAATATATAAAATTTGGCCCACAAAGTTAAAAATTGACAAACAACCTAATTTAAAATTCATATTCTAAACCAGCCCGGCCTGTTGGAACAAAAGGGTCTTAAGGGCAAGGCGAAAGGTACGAAGGTCGGGGATCATACAAACCTCCAGGGGCAGGTCATTCCAGAGGGCAGGTGCCCCCACAGAGAAGGCTCTCCCCCTGGGTGTCACCAGTCGGCATTGTTTGGCCAACGGCACCCTGAGGAGTCCCTCTCTATGGGAGCGTATTGGCCGGTGGGGGGCTACTGGTGGCAGAAGGCCATCTCGTACATACCCAGGTCCTAAGCCATGGAGCACTTTAAAGGTGATAACCAGCACCTTGAATCGCACCCGGAAGACCACCGGGAGCAAGTGCAGCTCGCGCAGGAGAGGTGTTACATGCGTGCGCCGTGTCGCACCCATAATAACCAGCGTGGCCACATTCTGGACCAGTTGGAGCCTCCGGGTGCTCTTCAAGGGGAGCCCCATGTAGAGAGCATTACAGTAGTCCAGTTGGGATGTGACGAGGGTGTGAGTGACCATGTGTAAGGCGTCCCGGTCCAGAAAGGGACACAACTGGTAAATCAGGCAAACTGATAGAAAACTCCCCTGGCTACAGCTGTCATATGGTCTTCTAAAGACAGCCGTGCATCCATGAGAACACCCAAGTTGTGAGCCCTCTCTGAGGGGGTCAGGATCTCGCCCCCAATTGTCAGCGATGGAGCTAGCTGGCTATATCGGGATGCCGGAAACCACAGCCACTCGGTCTTGGAAGGGTTGAGTCTGAGCTTGTTTCTCCCCATCCAGATCCGTACGGCCTCCAGGCACCAGGACATCACGTCAAGGGCATCATTGGGGTGGTCCGGGGTGGAGATGTACAGCTGAGTATCATCAGCATACTGATGGCACTTCACCCCAAAACCACGGATGATCTCACCCAGCGGCTTCACATAAATGTTGAACAGAAGGGGTGAGAGAGCCGACCCTTGCGGCACCCCACAAACAAGGTGCCTCAAGATCGACCTCTGAACCCCTGCCAACACAAACTGTGTATGGTCAGAGAGGAAGGAGAAGAACCACCGCAACACAGTGCCCCCCCACTCCCAACCCCTCCAATCGACGCAGCATGATACCAGACCACCCCAACAATGCCCTTGAAGTGATGTCCCGATGCCTGGAGGCCGTACGGATCTGGATGGGGAGAAACAGACTCAGACTCAACCCATCCAAGACCGAGTGGCTGTGGTTTCCGACATCCCGATATAGTCAGCTGGTGCCATCGCTGACTATTGGGGGCGAAGCATTGGCCCCCATGGAAAGGGCTCGCAACTTGGGTGTCCTCCTGGATTCACGGCTGTCTTTAGAAGAGCACTTGACGGCCGTGACCGGGAGGATTTTTCATCAGGTTCGCCTGATCCGCCAGTTGCGTTCCTTTCTGGATCGGGACTCGTTACGCACGGTCATTCATGCCCTCGTCACCTCCCGTCTGGACTATTGTAACGCTCTCTACATGGGGCTCCCCTTGAGGAGCACTCGGAGGCTCCAACTGGCGCAGAGTGCGGCCGCGCGGGTGGTGATGGGAGCGACGTGGCGCTCCCATGCAACACCTCTCCTGCGCGAGCTGCACTGGCTCCCGGTGGTGTTCCGAGTGCGCTTCAAGGTTTTGGTCATCACCTTCAGAGCGCTCCATGGCTTAGGATCTGGCTATTTGCGGGACCGCCTGCTACCACCAATAGCCTCCCACTAACCAGTACGCTCCCATAGAGAGGGGCTCCTCCGGGTGCCGTCGGCCAAACAATGTCGACTGGCGGCCCCCAGGGGGAGAACCTTCTCTGTGGGGGCACCTACTATCTGGAATGAGCTCCCCCCCCCCCCGAGATACGGAGGATTCCGGATCTGCGTACCTTCTGTCGCACGCTTAAGACGTTCCTATTCCAGCAAGCTGGCCTGACCTAAACTCTTCCTCTTTTAAATGGGAATTTTAAATTTGGTTTTAAATTATTGGGGTTTTAAAATGGTTCAGCCAAATTTATTTAATTTGTTTTATCTCTATTTTAAATTTTGTATTTATATGTTTTATTTTATGGCTGTTCACCGCCCTGAGTCCTTCAGGAGTAGGGCGGTATACAAATTTAATAAAATGAAAATGAAAATGAAAAGCCGTTGAGAGGTCTAATAGGACCAGGACAGAGGAACAACCCCTGTCCCGAGCCCTCCAGAGATCATCAACCAATGCGACCAATGCCGTTTCCATGCTGTACCCCAGCCTGAAGCCTGACTGGTACGGATCTAGATAGACAGCTTCATCCAGGTACTGGGGAAGTTGTCGCGCCACCACACTCTCAACAACCTTCACCACAAAGCAAAGGTTGGAGACTGGACGATAGTTCGCTAATACAGCCGGGTCCAAGGAAGGCTTCTTGAGGAGGGGTCTCACCACCACCTCTTTTAGGGAGGGAGGGAAGAACCCCTCACTCAACGAAGCGTTAATAATCACCTGGAGCCAGCCTCGGGTGACCCCCCCCCCGGGAGGCCAGCACCAACCAGGAGGGACACGGGTCCAATAAACATGTGGCAGCGCTAAGCCTACCCAGAATCCTGTCCACGTCCTCAGGAGTCACATGGTCAAACCCCTCCCAGATAACATTCTCAAGACCCACCTCCGTCACCCCATCTGAATCTACCCAATCGGAGTCCAAACCTTCCTGAATCTGAGTGACTTTATCATGCAGGAATTGCACAAAATCCTCAGCCTCATTGACACAAACTGAGCATAAATCAGCAATATAAGAGAGCTACCAGAACAGCTCAATCAATTTTTTATTATGGTCACATACCAGAGTTAAAAACTAAAACATTAAAATAAAATAAAAAATACAGCAGAACAAGACTTAATAGTACTTAGTTAGTGGTGAGATCATTGATAGATGGCCAAGTCTGCCTAATTTTACAGACAATAGAGCAGAATTTAGCTACATTCAAAGACACTATATCAGTGTCTTTGGTGAAATCCAGCAGGTTCTGACAGGTTCTGGAGAACTGGTAGCAGAAATTTTGAGTAGTTTGGAGAACTGGCAAATACCATCTCTGGCTGGCCCCAGGAGTGGGGAGGGAATGGGGATTTTGCAGTATCCTTCCCTGGAATGGGGTGGGAATGGAGATTTTGCAGTATTCTTTCCCTACCATGCCCACCAAGCCACACCCACAGAACCAGTAGTAAAAACATTTGGATTTCACCACTGAACTATATCATACTGATCTGTTAGTAATAGTTGTAAATAAAAGAGAACAGATCTTCCTGCATATTTTACCAGTTAAGAAATTATAAAATGAGTCCATGAATCCTAATAAAGGGAACAATATCATAGGATATGAGCTGTAATTTCAATGGACCCTTGTCCAAAGAGCCACAATGGGACTTTTTTGTATCAGCCCTCCAGAACAGTGAGGAGAGCATTACAATGTGCTAGAATTAGTGCCATTCAAAATTTAGAAACAGTTATATAATATAGATGTCAGGGCTGCCTCTGATTAATTCCTAGGAAAGAAAACCTTTTACTCCATAGATTCAGAGAAAAGATACTTTTACTAAGAAAAAACTGAATGCAGCAAAAGTCAGGCAAGATCTGAAGCAAACATGCATGAAAAAGATAAATTGAAAATTTATCTAGAGTTAAAACCAGAGATATTCTTATTGGGGATTTTACCAGAGAATTATAGCAAAGAAGATACATATTTGATTATTCATATAGTAACAGCGGCTATAATTGTATTTACACAAAACTGGAAAGCAGATAAAATTCCGTTGGAAGGAGAAATTATAAAGAAAATTTTAGAATGTGCAGAAATGAATAGATTAACATCTGGGCTTGACAGGTTCCTCATCGATATCCAGTTTCTCCAGGCATTCTGCTTTGTCTCGGACATGATATGATCTAGGAAGGAACTCCCCTGGAGCCCTAGTCTTCAGTTTTCTCTCATTGCTGGACATTTAGGTGCTCAGTTTCCACGTTGACCATTAAAGCAGACCTTGCCTAATGTCAGGGTTGCCTCCGATCAATTCCTAGGACAGAAAACCCTTGACTCCATATATTCAGAGAAAAGGTACTTTTAGTAAGAAAGAACCCATTGCAGCAAAAGTCTAGCAAGATGTGAAGCAAATAAGTGTGAAAAAGACAAATTGAAAATTACCCCAGACCCCCATCCCCCAGTAGTCAAGCAGATAGAGTCCAATCATCAGCCAGGAAGTTTTGGGAATGTCTCTGGTCCAGATGCTTTGCACTGCTCTCGTGCATGCCATTCCCAGGAGGGCTGGCCTTGAAGATGTTAAAAACTCAAGTTGGCCTCTCTGAGTCCAACCCTCCCCATCAGTTCTCAGCAGTTCCGCTCTCACACCACCTGCACACTTCCTCTCCCAAATACCCATTGCTCCCTGCCTCCCCATTTCCATGGCAGCTGACAGCAAGCTTGAAGGAAAGCGATGATGGTCAGTGTTATGTCTGCACAGGCATGACATATTTTAAAATTATTGGTTAAAGGCTGACAGCTTTCCTTTAAAAGGGGCTTGTTGGTTTTACTGAGTCATTATCTGCAATAAACATTGCTGCTGGAAGTTTGGCTTCTCCTCTGTGTTCCTACACCCATACATTCCATTGGCGATGAAGGTGGGATTGCTGGGCCATGAGCCAACGTAGAGATAAAAGAGGCATGTGTGAGTGGCGACTGTTTTGGAAAGAGAATGGCTAACTCACCACAGTTTGTTCCATTTGATCCTGAAACACAGATGTGGGATTTTTATCTAATCCTTTTTGACTGTATATTGGAAGCTAATGACTATACAAATATCACAGACAATCGTAAACAAGCACTTGTTTTGAGCATTTGTGGAAAAGAAGTGTTTGAGATGGTGAGGGCCCTCATTGCACCCCAACCCCTGCAGACAGTTCCTTGGGACATATTATTAAGCAAATTGAGGGAATATTATGTTCCTCAACCATCTTGCACTGCTAGAAGACATGCTTTTTATCATAGGGACCAGGCGGAGGGTGAGTCTATCAGTTGTTATATGGCAGCCCTCAGGAAAGCAGTTATCTATTGTGAATTTAGCAACTTAGATGAAGCCCTTTGAGACAGATTGGTCTGTGGGGTTCGAGATGTTCGGTTACAGAGATGATTATTGGTGAAACCAACGTTAACGCTACAGACAGCAGTAGAGGAGGCGCAAGCTGGCGAATCATTGAATAGATTGATGGAAGAGATACAGAAGTTGGGCAGCCCGCTGGCGGCTAGAAGGGGGGAAACCATCCATCGGGGGGAGGTGGAATTATGGGAGGACACTGAAGATGAGGGAAATAATCATGATGGTGTCCATCGGTTGAGGGCGGCCAGCAAGGATCGCAGATGGACAGAGGATCAAAAGTTGTTCTCCTTGTGTATAGGGTGCGGTGGAAACCATCCAAGAGCTATGTGTCACCATAAAAACACCAATTGTAGATGGTGTGGGAAGAAGGGTCACCTAGCACAAGTTTGCCGTGCCGCATTGCCTGCTCCCCCAACTGGACAGACTTCAATTTGTAATGAGGGGGAAGCGTGGCTCACCGAGGCTAAGAACCCCAGAGGATGAGTGTTTTATTTATTTATTTATTTATTTATTTATTTATTTATTTATTTATTTATTATTTTATTCAATTTATACCCCGCCCTTCTCCTAGTGGACTCAGGGTGGTGCACAGCCAGAACTAAAACACATACGAATACAAAATTTAAAATTTTAAAAGAATTATATAACTGTGGCCCAAAATTTAAAACATTAAAACTAAAACCCATTTGACAATTTAAAAGGCTAAAAAAGGCTAAAAAGGGGGGGGGGATTTCATGCCAGCCCTGCTTGATGGAAAAGAAAAGTTTTTAGGGCATGGCGAAAAACCTGGAGATCCGATATCCTTCACATCTGCAGGGGCAAATCATTCCAGAGGGCAGGAGCTGCCACAGAGAAGGCCCTCCCCCTAGGGGTCGCCAACCAACATTGCCTGGCTGACGGTATTCTGAGGAGTCCCTCTCTGTGGGAGCATATTGGTCAGTGGGAGGCTATCAGCAGCAGAAGGTGGTCCCGCAAATACCCAGGGCCAGCAAGCCACCTCCAACTCCAACTCCCTTCGGCTCCGCCACTCCGGCTCTTGCCCCCTTCGTCCAACCAGCCTGGGACCCCCCAGACTTCCCAAATGACCCTCTCTGACACTCCTGGAGAGGGCCCTCGCCGACCTCGCTCCTTGGCCTCTCAATGACCCGGCCCGCTGACTCCACCACTCCAGCCTCTCCAGGGCCTCGCAGCTCCATCGCCGACTGCCGAAATCCATTGTCGAGAGGCCAGACGCCATTTGCAATTTGCCGAGCCCTGCCACAGCCATCGGTCTCACCTTCGCCCTCACTCTCAACCAGGCAGCAACAGCAAGCAGGTTCAAGGACTCACGATGACTCTCCGGTCCGCTGGTAAATCATCTCACCGCCCATGTCGGGGGGGGTAATAAACAACACCCCCCGAACAGTCCTGTTTTAGCCAGAAATTGCTCACCCTTGGCGGAGGCTCAACACGCAGTGGCCATCTTGAAGGTAGAAGTTGGTCATAAATGGTTGGTTTTACTATTAACACAGACGCTTGTTGTTCAGTGAGGGTGAGCAATCAAACCAGGATTCCGGGAAGTAGTAAAATTTGCATTACTACCCTTATTGTAGGATCTCCCTGCCGGATGGAAGTGGATATGGGGTCGGCAACAACAATTGTATCCTGGCAGACTCTACAGAAATTGGTGCCACACGGAGCCGAGCGGAAGCTTATGTATAGTCGTATTCGTTTGAGAGGTTATCAAGGAAATAACATGCCCATTAAGGGTAGCAGAACATTCCAACTAGAATATAAAGACTTCTCTGGGCCATTTAAATTGGTTGTTGTTGAAGGTGCACTGCCTAGCCTTATGGGACTGGATTGGTTTGCAGAGTTGGGGGAGTTTTGAGTCATCGCCTTCCAGACAATCGTGAGGCTCCAATAGCGTTCTTTTCCAGGACATTATCATCTGCCAAGAGGAACTACAGCCAACTTGATAAAGAGGCATTGGCTGCAGTAGCTGGAATTAAGAGATTTCATGAATAAGGAGATTTGATTTAGTGACAGATTATAAAACACTTTTGGGACTAATTGCGGGGGACCGGCACACACCGCAGGTCCTGTCCCCAAGAATGATGCGTTGGACAGAGTTCTTAACAGCATATAGTTATTGACTTATACATCAAACCGGCATAGAACTGGGCCATGCTGACAGCCTAAGCCAATGTCCACTACCTAATCTAGTGGAGGATCCAGCTCCAGCAGCATCAATACTGCTGATTGAAACCATGTTGTCTGTTCTTATTACGGCCACAGATGTGGCAATCCAGTCAAGAAAAGACCGAACGATTATGTAAGTGTTAAACTGGGTGTGGAGGGAATGGCCTAAAAAGACACAAAGTGTAGAGTTTAAGCCATTCTGGGCAAGGCAATACGAACTTTCAGCACAGAAGAGTTGCCTATTGTGGGGGAATCAGGTAGTAATACCCTCAAGGCTAAGGAAATCTACATGAAGGCCACCCTGGAATTGTAAGGATGAAGGCGTTGGCCCGTAGTTATCTGTGGTGGCCAAATATAGATAGAGATATTGCGGAGTGGGTGGTGTGTCTAGCATGCCAGGAATCGAGACCTGCACCTCCTGCAGCACCACCACGGGACTGAGAAACACCGAAAGGCCCCTGGTCTGGAATACATCTCGATTTTGCAGGGCCGATAAAGGGGTTGTCCTTCCTAATTGTTGTGGATGCCTATTCCAAATGGCTGGAGGTGGCCATAATGAGGTCAACCACGGCAGATGCTGTTGTTAGAGTATTAAACAAAATGTTTGTGACACATGGGTTGCTGGATGTGTTGTATCGGACAATGGGCCGCAATTTATGGCAACAGCATTCGAGGTATTCCTAGTAAACGAGGAATACGTCACGCCCTTGTCACGCCATTTCACCCCACGAGTAATGGGCAGGTGGAGCGAATGGTGCGAATGATGAAAGAGGCCTTGACTCGAATGGGTCCAGGGGACTATCAGGAGAAACGTGATAAGTATTTGTTCAACCAACACATCACTCCCTCTGTAAATGTCAGGTGTGCTTCCTTCAAAGTCCAGGAAAGAATGACCCAAACTCCATTGTTTATAGAGAAAGGTAGTTTTACTAGAGATGAAGTGAATGCAACCATAGGAAAGCAGAATCTAAGGCAATACGCGCGAAAAGTGCATATAGAAAGCACCCCCTCCTACTGTCCACCATAAATCATCCAATCCAAAGGTCTCCCAGGGATCAGGTGGAAGCACACATCTGCCAGCGTCATCAATCAGGAATGTCACGACCGTTGGCCCAACGGCAGCTTCAAAGATACAGTCCGGTGGCTTAACTATCGGTTTTGTTTTCCTCCTCCAGCATGCTTCCCCCCCCATGCTACCTGCTCTCCCCCCTCCCGTTACTATGGCAGCCAAAGCAGAAAAGGCAGAGGCTGACAGTAACCACTGGAAAAAGCTCAGCCGAATTACTTATGGGTCGCCGGCTGAGAACAAATTTAGTTAGAATATACCCTGATTATTTGACAGAAACCCTCACAGACTGGGAAAGTACGGTCAGAACCTTTGAGCAAGGTGATCTAGTATATGCCCAGAATTATACCGGTCAACCCATATGGGTGCCGGCACAGATTACAGAAGTTATGGGCCCCTGTTCATACCGGGTGGAGCTTGAGGATGGGTGCCTGTGGCGCCAACATATCGATCAACTTTGGAGCTGAGTGAGGGGGACAGCCATTAGAAAGCTGAAAGAAGTAAACCGGGGTGGGAATCCAGAAGAGCGAGAGAGATGACAACGCAGTGAAAGGGTATCTGAAGGGCTGAGGCCAGTGCAGAATGAAACACCTGTTATTGAGGGTTCATTGCTGTGGAGCTCGTCTCGCTTTTCCCTATCTCTGACTGAGGGATATGTTCAGGAGGGGGGGAGAGAGTATTTGTAAGCCATCTGATGTAGTTGAAGAATTGTCGAGTATGCAGTCGACGTGTGAGGGCCCGACAGAAATACAGGAGAGCGCCAGTCAATGCAAAGCTGCCATAGACCAATGTATCTGGATGATTATGTTTGTGGTATATGAACTTTTCCCGAGGAAGGGGGAAGGGGGCTTTCCTTCTGCCATGCAGGTGCAGGACATATTTTAAAATTATTGGTTAAAGGCTGACAGTTTTCCTTTAAAAGGGGCTGTCAGCCAGAAATTGCATGTTGGTTTTACTGAGTCATTATCTGCAATAAACATTGCTGCTGGAAATTTAGCTTCTCGTCTGTGTTCCTACACCCACACATTCCATTGGCAACGAAGTTGACAAAAATTATCTTGCTGGTTTATGAAGTAGATTTCAAACCACACCTAAACTACTCTCTTTAATCAGCTGTTTGTTAGTGTCTACAACATGGGTCTGCTATCTTTAGAGCTGATGGTCAGATCTGACATTTTGATATCATGTTACAAATGATCTCAAAATAGTTGACATGATTGTGGACATGCACATAAAACATTGCTTTCCAGACTCAAATTTTATAGCATGCTGGCTTCTAATGTTTCTAAACTAAAAAATGCTAATTGTTCTTTTAAAAAATGAAATAGTTGATTATTTCTAAAAGCAGGTCGGGTGGTCTCTGTGAGCACCACACTGAGAACTCCTAATGTTAAGAGTTCTTCCTCTGAAAACTCTCAAAACTGGTATAGAATAGTTTTGGGAAATAGACAAAGAAGGAAATAAATTAATATAGAACTGGAAACAAAGACCTTCCAAAAATCCTCAAACAACCTAAGTCTATGTGTTTAAATTTATGGGTTAAGAGACTCAACGCTGGGAGAGTGCAATTCTGGAGTGAGGGTACTTATAGAGTGAAATGGAGGTTTGGACTGCATTCATTTGAGTCATACCTCTACTCCTTATTGTTCTAGACCAGTGGTTCTCAACCTTCCTAATGCCATGACCCTTTAATACAGTTCCTCATGTTGTGGTGACCCCCAACCATAAAATTATTCCTAAAACCATTGAAAATATGTGTTTTCCAATGGTCTTAGGCAACCCCTGTGAAAGGGTCGTTTGACCCCCAAAGGGGTCGCGACCCACAGGTTGAGAACCACTATTCTAGACCCTTTCACAATCCTTCTGACCTTATTATTTTTCTGGCTCTTTCTTCAGCTTGCTGCACAGGTCCTGGAGGAGAAAGGCATTGCTTTTGGATTACTAGATTCTAAAAAAGATGCAAAGCTTGCAAAAAAACTAGGTAAGTGTAATCCATTTTTCGTTCTTCACAGGGGTGAGAAATTCCAGCACCATGTTTTCATGACCCAAACTAACCCAGTGTTTACAGGATAGCCAGCATTGTATTTACTAGATTTTTATGCATTTCTGTTAACTTCCAGGCTTAAAAATATAAATGTACCAATGAAGCCAGTGTGTTGCGGCACAAGCTTTTGCTTTAAGTCACTGGCTGAATTCAAACTTACTTATGCAAAAAATTAGTTCTGATTAAATCTATTTTTTCACTGCAACTATCTAGATGACCAATAGATGTCAACAAAGAGATGTTTGCTTATCTAACTGCTTCTTTCTAGTGGCCATCTAGATTTGCATTCCAGATCTTATAATACTATGTATTTTACGAGTATGTTTCTTCAGAACCAGTGGTGGGATTCAGCCACTTTGCACCGGTTCATTAGAATCTGCAGCTAACTGTTTGCTCAGTTTGGCGAACTGGCTGAAGCCTCGCCCCTCCCTCCCAGTCTCTCCTTGCTGGGAGGCTTGTCTCACCCAAGCTTGCTAGAACTGCTTCGCGCCATGACATCACCTGAGGGGAGGATAGCGGGAGCAGGGAGGCTCTCTCTTTCCCTTTTTCTGCGCCTGCGCCGTTTGGCCTTTCCTTTTCCTTTTCAGCATCTGAGCCATGCAATTGCTGCCATGGGCTACTAGCCATGGAAGAGGAGGAGTACCATCTACTATTGGAGCCACCCCAGGAAGTTTGGGCAGGGCTCACGCTCCTGGTAGGTTTCTGGCCCTCCCCAACTCCCTCTTTTCAGCCTCTGCAACCGGGCCTGGCAGCAGCAGGGAACACGGGATCGCCTGGCAGCTGCAGGATTGCTGTGAATCAAATCTTAACATGATATATTTATGCACTTATACTTCCCTTCATTTATCCATTTATCTTCCTTCATTCCTTAATTATTTGTAGCACAAATGTCAGCACACCTGGACAAAATTTCCAAAGCATACTTCTCAACTGATTCTGAATGAAAACATTTTTTCATTTTTTTCTTTAGCTTTTTTTAAAAAAATAAATTGCAGATCAGTCCATGCCTGTTGGAGCATATACAGCAGCGAGAGAAAGAGAGGCCAGCTGAGCCCAACCCAGACACTTTCCTGCTCCCCTCATCCCAGATGCACCAACCGTGCCCTCTCTGCTAGCGGCTGCCCCCTTCTTCACATGGGATCGCTTGACAACGGAGAGGGAGAGGGAGACGGAGGAGGGAATGATCACTAGCAGAGAGGGAAGAGGGTGAGGTTGGTGCTTCTGGGATGAGGGGAGTTGGGAAGCATCTGGGTCCGACTCAGCTGGTCACTCTTCCTCTCACCTTGGCTTTCCTCCCTCCCCCCTGCTCACTCATGCACAGCCCCGGTGAGGGAGCCCGGGCATGGGAGGGACGCTGTGGAAAGAGGTAGAGTGGGCGGGCATGTCAAACCTGAGGCATTGGGATCCCAGCAGAGCCCATGGATGCTGCCACACAAGTGCCCCAAAGAGAGAGAAGAAAGACGTGGATGGTCCTAGCCCCAGAGGCGGAATCAGTGGGTCTGGATTAGGGGAATGAGCATTCTCCTCAAACTTCAGAATTGAGAGTAGCCAGCAATGCAGAAGGACCGGTGAGAATTCTCCCTTCTGCTGCATCATCGGTCTCTGGGCAGTCTCTCCCTTGGCTTCACCCACTGGAGGAGAGAGTTTGGTGCAGAGAGAGAAGCAAAGAAAGTGGGAGGGGGATCCCTTCAGTCTTTTGGGTGGGCGCAGCTTGAAGTTTTTGAAGTTTTTGAAGTTTTTGAAGTTTGAAGTTTTGGGTTCATGGCAGTCCTGGAGGAGAGTGTGGACTTCTTTTTGCCTCCCTCCTGGATCCTACCTGGAGATGGGAGCTGCAATGAATGAACAAAGTTGAGGCCTAGCCCCACAGCCCATGAGAACTTGGGGGGGTCTCTGAGTCAGCTGACTGGGGAATCCTTCTGCACCTTCACACACACACACAAATCTCGATGGGAGTGCCCCTCCCCCAATCATATGGGGTCACTGTCCTGCCCACCCCTCCCAAAAGCTTCTGCCTTTTGAGCCCTTCCTGGCAAAAGGGCTGCCGGAGGGCAGGTTTTGCCCAGCGCTGTAGGGTTTTCTGACTCGCCACAAATAGCAGGTTGGGTTTCATTCAAGCAACGCTGTTGTGGATTTCAATGGTGGGCAAATCAGAGGGGAGGAAGCAGTAATCCCTTCCTTCTTTCCTCCCTCCCTCCCTCCCTCCAATCATCCCAGAGACAATCCTTATGATACTCAGACTATGAAAAACTAGAGTTTCTCCTGAGGAATATTTGAAAAGAGCCTTTCCTGGTTTCGGCCTCTTTTAGCCGCAGTCCTTTGATCTCCGAGCTCCTCCCCAACTGTGGAGCTGCCCCTTGCCTCTGTGGGATGCCTGGGCAGTGGGGCTGACCTTCCCCTCCCATCACCCAAGAGGCCTTACCTCTGGAGTAGCCCAGGCTGCACCTACAAATCAAATAGTTTCTAAGCACAGTTTCTAAGTGGTGTTATTCAGAAATAAATTATCTGCACAGATGAAGCACCTTACCCAAGAAAACTCGGTAATTTATTTTTTATTCCCAGTCATGTGTATTTAGAATTACAAGTTAAATATGTCTACAATCAGACTGTGATTGATACATTCAGGAAATGCTATCTTAGGTCACAGGTAATAATCCATAAAATATTGAGAAGGAATCTATGTGTGTGTGAGTAAATAGGATTATTTGAAATACTATGTCTTCAATGGAAATATTCAAATAAATACTGTATCCTCAAGGAAGAAGAACTGATTTAGTTTTAAAATTCACACATGATGGTCTCTCTCCCACCTTCAATTTCCTATCTATAAAATGGGACCAGTATCTGTATTTCACAAGGTGATGGGAATGCAGGTAATGGGAATGCAGACTCTCCACACTTGTGCACAAACGTACGTCTGAGAAAATGCTATGTATCCTTAAATTTTGAGCTCTTTTTTTCTGAGCTAGTCAAGATCTGTGTTCACCTGAATGCAGGACGCATTTTGGTTTGGAGAATAGTATCACCTCTATGTCCCAAAGGTGCTTTTTCAAGTGGCAACTGGACTTTCTGGTTTTTCTTTGAAGACATTTTGCTTCTTGAATGAGAAGCAAAGTATCTTCAAAGAAAAACCAGAAAGTCCAGTTGCCTCTTGAAAAATCACCTTTGGGACAACCATGACCTGGATGGCTGAGAATCTCCACAGATATCACCTCTATGAGAATTTTTTAGGATTAGAGATTCTAATTAGAAATATCTTCATACTGACAGCAAGTTATTACATAGGTACTGTGAAGAAAGTATACATTTTCTTCATCTTCAGTAGCAATATTTAAAACATTCATATTCAAAATGCTAGGGATTTAAGTTTGTTTTGTGGTGGTCATTTGTTTAACAAAATCCCCCCTCTCCAAATCCTTTGACCTGAATGGGTTTTCAGGCTGCTTTACAAATTGGTTCTTCCTCATTGAAAATAAGGATACTGGGTGCTATTTTAGCAGGCCCAGAGTGTTAAGCTCATTTCCCGTGCCAAACCCAGTATATTACTTCACAAAGAGAGAGGTGGAAGTGTCCTGCCTCACTTTGGCCTTACTCAAATACAAGCATTTTCCGTTCAAGTTAACCAGCACTTTGAAGCAGCATCAGTGATGAAGTGACTGGACTGGGGACAACTACTTAAGTTGCACATAAAGAAAAGAAACGATCCTATTTTTCTATTTGAAGATGGCAGAAATTTACTCAGGATTGAAATTTGGATGCAGATCAAATACACATCTTTGCCAAAAAGGCCATCACAATTTAAAAAGCAGAATACAGTAGAGGTCACCAACTGGTGGTCTGCAGCTCACCCAGGTGGAGGAGCTGCTCTGGGATGACCAATGGGCCAGTCCTGTGACCAGAGCTCTGGAATATGGGACCGGCCAGGCATCTTGTGGTGGGGCTGGAAATCTCTGCTGTAGAGGGAAGTACGTGCAACTTGCAACTTTGCAGCTGGTAAAGGTGCAAGGAGTAGGGCAGTCCTCGCCGGCCAAAATGAGGTACTGGTGCTGTTGCAGAAAGGGGGGCGGGTTGTGGCGCAGGCAGGCCAAAGCAATGGATGTTGGCAACCCATAGCTCTTTTTTTTTTTATTAAAAAGTTTTATAAGAAATACAAACAATTTTCTCCCCCCCACCCTTCCCCTTCCCCACATAAATTATACATTTTCTTATACATAAGAAATCCTCCATATACATATTTCCCTTAAAGAAAGCATTACAATAAAACATTTTAATTATCTTCAGAGTTGCTCTTCTCCTTCTTCCCTCATTCCACAACAAACTTTCTTCTCCTCCTCCTTTCTTTCCCATTCCCCACTCCTCTTCCCTCCTACCTCTTCTCCCACCTCATCCTACTTCCTTTCCCTTTCCCCCACTTCTCTCTTCTTTTCCCCCTTCTCGCCTTCACTCCTACTCCTGTCCCCTTCCCTTCCCTTCCTCCTCTCCTTTCTTCCATTCCTCTCCCTCCCTCTCCTCTTCCTACCCCCTCCTCCTCTCTCCTTTCTAACTTCTTTGCTGTGAAATATTTTCCTCCTTTAGTATCTGAGCAACTCCTATATTCTAGAATACACTTTCTTCTGCTAAGACATTTCACTATTCATCACTTCCCCCCCTCCCTTATCCACCCCTCCCCACCCCACCCCTGACTTCCCAGAGCAAAAACAGGGTATAGCATCTAACAAACATATGCTAAAATAAACTAACAAATTATAAAGTTCAAAGCTCCCACATGTTCTTTAACTCCCTTTGCTCCAATTCAACAACCTCCCTTTTATAAATTCTCAATACCAATTAAATTAAATTCATTCTTCCTACTTATATAGAAAAAAAGAAAAAAAACCTTTTTCTTAATGCTTAATCTGATACTTTAGCAGTCTTACAAACAATAAAAATCATGAATAAATTCCATTTCTATACCAGAAAAAAAAAATTTTCATCTTAAAATCTTGCACATTTTATCTCATATATCTTATTAAAATAATATAGTCTAATGTTAAGCATTTTAAAAATCTCTTAATACCTTTAAAACACTTATTTACCAAATATAAATTTCAGAATCTATAGGAGGGTATCCTTCAATTTTTCAGTTAACCGTCTTAATACCTTTAACTTTTTTTTTAAAAAAAACAACCCTTAACTATCCAAAACTAATTATCAGTTTACAATAAAATTCTGAGTTTAACATTAATCCTCTTCGCTTCAAAGAGTTAGACATCCTAAAAACTTATACAATTTATCTCATATATCTTGTAGAATAATATAACCTTATGTTAAACATTTTAAAAATCTTTTAATACCATTAAAACACATATTTGCCCGTTGCCAATTTCAAGAATCCACAGGAGAATATCTTTCTTAATCTTCTGTTCTTCACTTCTTTTTGTATTTTTTCCAATCCATTTTTTTTATAAGTTCTTTCAACAATCCCCCCAGTTTTATTTTGGAAACTTTTAAAATAGTGATTTGAGGTTGATGTTTCTGAAATACTCGCTCTCTTCTTGAAGTCAGATTTTCTAACTTAAAATCCTCATCTCGTCTCTTCTGGTCTGTATAATCATTCAATCCATTTCTTTGTCCATATAACCAAAATTTGTTGCCATAAAGATTGTCAGCTTGCAATAAAGAAACCATTTGTTGCTTTTCTGTCATTGGAATGGAAACGTCCACCAAAACCTTTGTTTCAGTTGTACCAGCCAATCTCTTAATCCTGTCCATTTCCTGATCTTCCAAAAACAAATTCTTGTGAATAATTTCCTGCTTATAATTTCCCAAGCTATTTTTTGAAAAAGCCCTTTCGATTGTATTCAGCAGGGCTGAGGTAAAAAAGTCTAAAAGTTCTTGAAAAGCCTGGACAGTCACGGCTTGGGAATTTGCTGATTCACCAGCCCTGTTGTCAGCCATATTTCAGCTACTTTGTATTTATCCGGCTATCAGGACAACAATTCAACTTTTTTCCACACAGTATAAAGACCAGATTTTAGTTAAAATCAGAACCAAATTCTTTTCCTCGATACCAAATTCTTTTCCTGGCCGCTTCCATTTAAAACTTTCTCTTAGGGTGTAATCCAGTAGCTGTAAAGTGTTAACAAGCCTTAACGAGCACTTCCCCTGGTAGTTTCTTCCTCCCGCCCTCAGGCGCCATTTTCTGCATAATAAAGCGGAGTTAAAGTGTTACTTGCAAATTTCCTTTTGTTTTCTCCTGATTTGCTCCGTCTGCGATCGAAGTAAAGCTGTTAAAAATCCCCCGTTGATTTTCTGCAGATTCTGGTCGCAGCTTCTAGCTCCGCTTCAGCGGAGTCGTTTCTGGTCCGGAGTGGCTTGACAGGCTTCAATAGGGAGCCCACACCCTTTGCACCCCAGGATTTCTCCTAGCGCACTTGGGGGGGGGGCTCTACCCCCGCCTGTCGACTCTATTCTCTCCCCTTTGCCCGGGGAGAGGGTTCCAAGCCTCCAGACAGCAGTTTTCCGGCTGTTCTGGGGCTTTTACAGAACCAGAGAACGGGCGCTCAAAAGAGAGCATCTTCAAAGCTGCGGAGCCAGGCAGGAAGTCCCCAACCCATAGCTCTTTTGTTCCCCTGCTGTGGCTTCCTGTTGGATGGTCCCATCACTGTCTGTCCCCGCCCCATGCCCTCCCAGTCCCTGAGAAGGGAAGGACGGGGGATGGCGATTTGCTTCATATTTCAGAGTGGGAGCGAAGCTTCATCTTGTGCTGGCTCTCACAGGTGTTTTTTGCAGACTTTGTTGGTGCTGCACGCACCTTGGTTGCACCAGAGAATCAGAATACAGAGAAAGAGAGAGGGGAGAGAGAGGAGACAGAGGAGAGAAAGGGGGGGAGAGAGAGATGCGAGAGAGAGAGAGAGAGAGAGATGAGAGAGAAAGATACTGAGAGAGAGAAAGAGGAGATGGGAGAGATGAGAGAGAAAGAGAGGGGAGAGAGAGAGTTGAGAGAGAAAGAGGTGGGAGAGATGAGAGAAAAAAGAGAGGGGAGAGAGAGATGAGAGAGAAAGAGAGAGATGAGAGATCCCGATGTTTTGTTTTCTGTAGGAAATGGGTCCAAATGGCTCTTTGAATGTCTAATGTTGCAGAAACAGGCAGCCAAGCTAAGTGCCTGAAGGACCCCATCCCATCACTGGGAGTCCAGGTGCTTCAGCAAGCGGTGCGCTAGATTCATATTAGTGGTCTGCGGGATTTAAAATTATGAACTTAGTGGTCCCTGAGGAATGAAAGGTTGATGACCCCTGGAATACTGTATATGTGTAGTGTGCGCAAAAGGATTTTCTATCATACTATTATCTACTTGTTCTGTTTCTCTTGTGTATTTTTGTTTTTTCAGCGGTTTGATTATTGCCTGCAATGTATATGTCACATATAAATGCCTAACACATAACGTATGTCACATGGTAAAGTAAGAATTAACACAAACCACCCCCACTTGCCTTCTCCCCTTAACCCCTCCTTACCTTGACTCCGCCTCCTAGGTATATAAGGGGCTGCCTCAAAGTCCAGTTGTAGTTCCAGTAGATCACCTGTGAATAGAATAAGATGTTCTGAATAAATAATTAATGTTAAAAATTAAATATGGTCTATGCCAGTTTTGGGTTAGATCCTCGAATTAAAGTAACAAATATGGTAGCAGAGGATGGTTAAAAAAACCCATAACTCCAAAGCATGACCGAAAATAAAAAGAGAATAAATACCAGAGCATATTCAAAACAAATGGCGGCGCAACTAACGCTAGACAATAAAGAACAAACACCAGAATTAAAACACATGCCAGAGGACAATGAAAAAAGAACCAAGAAGAGGGCTGCTGACACATTAGATCCATGAGAGAACAATGACCTGAGGCAAAATCTACTGAAACTGATAGAATCAAACACCAACAACAAAGACCTAATCGAGACCTCAACCTGCGAGAGGCCCAAATTCAAAATGGCCGGCGCGAAATGATCCATACACAAAAACAAAAGAAACATCATACGACAAATATAAAGAAAGATCTGAATCAGACCCCGAAAGCCCACCTACCGAGCTCGAGGTAGAAAGGGCCATAAAAACACTAACAGCCGCTTTTGGCCCAGAAACGAAAATACCCACTCACCTCCCGAACACACCTAAGACAACCAGGGAGGCGAGAGGCAACGATGATCACACAAAGGGAAACCACTCGAGGGATGCGAAAATTGACACCAGAGCACTGATGCCGCAGAACACCCCGGACGAGAACCATGCATTCACACCGCCAACACGAACTCAGCAACCTCACCTGACAGAACAAGTCTCCCCACCAGACAGCACACCAGCAACCCAGGCGAAGGCTCTACCATCTTTCACTCACCGCTGGCCTCCCAAGACCGAATCTGAGCCCAACCTGATAGAACAAGGCCTTCAATCAGGAGCAGCAGCAAAAGGAACCTCTTCCGATGACTCCAGGGCGAGAATGATACTCGCGCATGCGCAAAGCCACTTTGAAAGGAGCGAAGAAGAAAAAAATGCAAGCCTGTCCATTTAAACTGCCGGCTAGTATACCATTGCCATATTGTGGCTTCCCTCATATTCAGAACCATGGACAGTTTCCCTCTCTAAGTAATGTTTCTCATAGCCCCGGGACTCTACCTATTGATTTCCCAAAATTAAAATTAGATGGGTCTAATCTCCTGGAGTGGAATCAACAACTCCAGGTAGCATTCTTAAGAGAAAATATACAATTCTTAATTACTGACCCCCCTGAAAGATCATGGACATTAGACTGAATTAGACTGTTTACACCATAAAGCGTTTTATCTGCTGATAGCCAGCATCTCTCCTAGTATATACCACAGCATCAACCACTACTTAACTGTGACAGAACTGATTCAAAAAAATGTTTGATCTGTTCTATAGCAAGAGTGTGGCCACCACAACCAGAATTTCTAGAGATTTTCACTGAGCAAGATTAAAAGCAGGGACATCCATGAGTGAGCACCTACTAACTTTAAATGCCACCAGAGCTGAATTATTGCAGAGGGGAGAAATTATAGCTGAGGAGAGTATGAAAAGTATCATAATTAACTCTCTGGATCCCATCTGGGATAACTTCATCACACAGCTAGACAGCCTTACATTAGGACACCTCTCAACAGAAGAACTAACCAATAAATTAATAGCTGAAGGCAATCTAAGGAAGGACTGCTCCCTGCAACGCCGAGATCACAGATCTATAAAAAGGGTGGGGTTCCAAAGTAGAGATCACGTCACACCTGAGTGTTTCCTATGCAGTTCTAAGAACCATTACAAAAGAGACTGCCCTAGGAACACCAAAGGAAGGGAACACTACCAGCACAGAGACAGACAGGATTTCAGGCCTAGATTCCAAGAGAGGCACTCCCCAGATCATAGATACAGGCGCAGAGATTCACCCAACCCAAGAGATAGAAGAGGGCACATAGACAACTCTAGGGAAAGTCAGTCAGGATCACTTTATGGTCTTGGAGATCAAGAAAACAAAGACAACCTTGTAAGGAAGGAAAATACATGGCTCTTAGATTCTGGAGCATCTAACCACACCACATACAACAAAGAATTACTCTCATCATTCACTAAGGAGAACTACCTAATCAAAGTAGCCAACCAAAACAATGTATTAGTGACCGGCAAGGGAAACATACACTTACCAGGAGTAGGCAAAATAAAGGGGGTATTACTAGTTCCCGAAATACCCTACAACATACTTGCCATTTTAAAATTAAGTAAAGACATGGGCATTGAGACCACATTTAAGGAAGGAAAGGCATACATGAACAAGGGTAGTAAAAACATAGGTAGGATCATAGTCAGCAGAGGCCTTCCGTACCTTAACCCTGAAGGAAATGATCACCCAAGCTAACATAGACACCAAGGAAGGCCCAGCACTCACCAAAAGCATAAGAAGTGACTATGAGGGAATAGAGGGAAATAAACCAGAAACCACCCCTGATGACTTCCACACTTACAATTCACCAAATAAGGAGAAGATTTCAATAGGCAAGCCCATACATGATGAATGTGCACATCTTTTACACAGGAAGCTGGGTCGCATTAGCTTCCCTGTTGTACAAAAAATGATTAATTGCTCTGATGGCTTGAAAGTAAAAGGTTGTAAAAACTATCTTGAGTGTTCAGTGTGTAAATGCTCTAAACTCAAAACCAAACCCAGGCCAAAAAAGGCAACACGAACATCTAACTCCATTTTTCAATTAATCCATATGGATTTAGTAGGCCCCTTGAAATCCTCCATAAAATACAAAAAAAGATTCTTTTTGACCATTGTGGACAACTTCAGTCGTTATGGATATGTGTACACCCTCAACCACAAGAACGAGGTATACCAGAAGTTTAGGGATTTCTATAAGAAAGTGGAGGTTCAGCACAACACCAAAATTAAGCAAATAATGACAGACAGGGGATCTGAGTTCCTATCAAGGGATTTTTCGAACTGGCTAAAGATGCAAGAGATAATACACTTCACTTCCTCACCGTTTTCTGCCTTCCAAAATGGAGTTGTAGAATGCAGGAACAACACACTACAAACCATGATCAGGTGTGTTCTGGAAGATGCAGGTTTGGGGCAATCTTTCTGGGCTGAAGCACTCATTTATTCCAACTACACAATAAATAGATTATGGTCTAGTGTGATAGACAAAACCCCTTACGAAATAATGTATGGGAGGAAACCAAAGATAGGACACTTAAACATATTTGGGATCACAGCAGACGTGCACATACCAAAACAACTACGACGTAAGGGGGACAAGGAATCAAGAAGATTGAGGTTTATGGGATATGAACCTGGAACAAAGGGATTCAGATTCATAGACAAACACAATAGATTTATAATATCCAGAACAGCAGTTTTTCATGAACATGCCAACTGGTCAAAGATACACCTGATACACCTAAATGAAGTACACTACAATCAGGAACAAACAAATGATAAACTAAGTGAGACCTCTCAAATAGTGTCAGGGAATAGGGAACAAAGGAAACACAAACCTAAACACCAAGAAGTAAATACCAGGGAATGGAAAGAAAATCACCCAATCATAAAGTTAGACACACTCACAAAAAAGGAAGCCAGATATTTGCACGAAACAGAGATGCAACCAGACAGACCAATTAGAACGAACAGGAATCAAACTCCTAAAAGATTTGAGAACTATGTCTTGTCCATATAAACCAACTTCTTAACCGCTAATTCTTACGAAGAGGTACTCAAACTGCCCCAAGAAGAAAGAGAAAAATGGGAGCAAGCCATGGAAAGAGAAATGGCCAGTCTTAGGGAGCTAAAAGTATACACCTCCACCAAGGTCCCAATCGAAAGACTCCAATTGGTACAAAATGGATTTTTAAAATAAAGGCACTAGAAGACAATAAGGCATTATATAAAGCCAGATTGGTGGCTCAAGGCTTTGCACAAAAATATCCGGAAGACTACACTGATACATACTCTCCCACTGTCAGAGCTGAAAGCGTTAAAACTGCATTAGTGATAGCATCTATTTTGGGGCTCGAGGTATATCAATTTGATGTACAGACTGCATATCTACATGCAGAACTTGACAAAGAAATTTATGTTACGGCCCCATCAGGGAAAAACACACAAAAAGGGGACACATGGCTCCTAAACAAAAGCTTATATGGACTAAAGCTATCAGGGAAAAGATGGTACGAATGCTTAGCAAAGATTCTCAGTTCATTGGGTTTCACCGCCACATCAGCAGACATCTGTTTTTTCACCAGGAGACAAGATACTTACATTGAATATGTACTCATCTACGTGGATGACATATTATACATTGGTCATCATAAACAAAATTGTGAGGAATTCGCTAATGAATTAGGTAAACACTTCACTCTGAAAACTTTAGGAACAGTAAACAAGTATCTGGGAATACAAATCAACAAAACCGAAAAAGGATTCCGACTTTCACAGAAAGAAAAAATCCTAGAGCTTTTGCATAAATGCAGTATGATGGATGCAAAGCCCTGTGAAACACCAATGCAACCGGACTTCTTAAAGAATATGTATAATGAAACTGACACATTCAATGATAACACGCTCCATAGGTCCATCCTGGGGTCTCTACTGTATATAGCAAACTGGACAAGGCCAGACATCACCCTGCCCATCAACCGCCTATCCAGACATGTCTGCAAACCCAACATATATCACTGGGAAGCCATCAAACAAATACTCAGATACCTAAAATATAGTTTAGATGCTTGTCTTTATCTGGAACAAGAAAAATCTAAGGAACCAATTCTAACTTGTTACGCCAACGCTGACTGGGCAGGGGATGTGAAGAGCAGAAAGAGTACATCTAGATATATTTTTTTCATCAATAAAAGTCCAGTGCATTGGTATACAGGCAAGCAAAACTTAGTTGCCACATCCACTGCTGAAGCAGAATACATATGCTTGTCCAAGGCAGCCAATAACTTAACCTGGTTTGATGACTTACTATCCAGCATCTGGGCTGAACCAACATACCCAATCATTATATACGAGGACAATAAAGTGGCCATCGATATATCCAAAGCAGATGCTATAGGCCAAAGGTCAAGACACATTGACATCAAACACAAACATGTCAGACAACTTTCGAACATTGGATTCATCAAAGCCACGCATTGCGAGACTGAAGAACAGACTGCTGACATCCTCACAAAACCACTGCAGAATAAACAACATGCTTATTTAACATCAAAATTATAATACATCCTTCTCCTGGTCAACATTTAATCCATTATCTGTTAGGCATTTAGAGGGGGTTTTGTCACATATAAATGCCTAACACATAACGTATGTGACTAACAGCATGGTAAAGTAAGAGTTAACACAAACCACTTGCCTTCTCCCCTTAACCCCTCCTTACCTTGACTCCACCTCCTAGGTATATAAGGGGCTGCCTCGAAGTCCAGTTGTAGTCTTTATTTAAAAAGCTTAAACAACGTTCAGATTCCATTTTAACTTCCCCTCCACATTACTAGCCCAACCTTAACAAAAAATTAGCATAAGGGAGTTCACAAAAAGCTTATAAATATTTGCTAAACCAGTCTCTCTTTCGTCCTTGATGAGCACTTGCTCTCTCGGAGTTCCGGTCTTTCATTCAATTGCATTCAATTCCCTTCCCCCGCGAATTTAATGCCATTTTAGATAAAAGATTCTAAATTGTTCTTATACTGCTTCTGTTTAGTTTCGCCTGGATTAAAATACAGATTTATCATTGCAGCAGGTACTAGTTTTGACTTCAACAAGCCTAAGAGTAAATATCTGACAAGCAAGGTGAGAAGTGGCTGGGAGCGGAGGGGCGAGGAGAGGCCAGGTAAGGCAAGGCACCCCTCAACATGAGCAATGTTAAGTTGGCCATGCCCATCCAGTCACATGACTACCCAGCAACGCCTACCCAGCCGGTCATTAGAGCAGAGAACCAGTTGTTAAATTATTTGAATCCCACCACTGTTCAGAACCCATAGTGAGCAAAAATATTTAATTGTATCTTATGTAGGAAACGTGACTTGTGTTATCCTTCACTCACACTGCAGCACTGATCCATGTATTTATTTGCATTTTTGTCTTTTTTCTAGGTTTGGATGAAGAAGGAAGCCTATATATCTTTAAGGAAGATCATGTAATAGAGTTTGATGGGCAAATGTCAGCAGATGTCTTGGTTGAATTCCTATTGGATGTAGGCTCATCCTGTTTTCCAGTAGAAATAATATACAAATAATATAGTGGAATGCAAATCATCTATTTTAAGTTAAAGAAACAAACATTATTTCCATTCAAAACTAATGGTATCTATTATAAAGAATAATTGTCAAAATACTACTTTTAGATGGGCCCAAACTAATAATAATAAATAAATTATTCTCAATAAATTCCTGAGGAAGATCAAACTCAGCCACTCGATTTCACATGTTTAAAACAGAAGTTCTAGTATTTCAATTTTTCAAGGATTCAGTATTTCAAGGGTTGTCCATTCCAGTACAGTCTATTTTTATAGATCCCCAAATTGATAGTCAAGCCCACTTTTTAAATGGCATAATACCTTGTGGCATAAATTGCATCCTCTTTAAAGCATACAAAAATGTTGTGGAGCAACTTAGTCACAGGTGGATTTATCTGTGAATATATAGGGTAAGTGTACAAGCTAACTGAGCCACTGACCCACATTATGCTGTGATAGTGAGTTTTTTAAAGTTTCTGTTCAGGTTCTCTTTGGTGACAAACAATAATGTGACATAGACACTGAGACTACAACTTTCCATGATTGTCCTTGGATTCGGCATGAAGTTTTCCATCACTGCCTTTGTGTTAAGTTGTTCCTGTCAAAATTCTTTCTTCCTGACAGCTGATGGAAGATCCTGTAGAAATCATTAACAACAAACTGGAAGTTCAAGCCTTTGATCACATGGAGGAGGAGATCAAACTTATTGGCTACTTCAAAGGAGAAGATTCAGAACGTGCGTTCTAAGTCATGATGAAATCTGAAGGGAGCTGGAAAGCAATATTATTTTTTTCCTTTGGTTGAAATGAATTGATATGTTTCTTAAAACATTTATACATACTTTACAGCATGCACCGTGTGTAGCCCTGTGTAGAATAGTACAGATGTTCAAAATAGGTATATATTTTCTGTTCTTGCCCAATCCTCAACACACTCATCCAAGGTTTAAAAAGCTCCTTACATTACAAGGCAATGAGCTCTGTTACATCTACAGCTAGTCCTCAACTTACAACAGTTCATTTAATGACTGTTCAAAGTTAAAATGACAAAAATGTGACTTATGCCCGTTTTTCACAGTTTACGACCTTTGCAGCATCCCCATGATCATGTGATCAAAGTTCAGATACTTGGCATCTGGTTCATATTTTCAGATACTTGGCATCTGGTTCATATTCATACACAATTTTTGGCTCAATTGTGGTAGTAAGTCGAGGACTACCTGTACTCCAATGTACTTGGGTCTTTGAAACTATGATTCTGTATACACTGAATTAGAAATGAGGTACTTTCTGTGTGGCAATATTAAAAAAACAAACAAACTGAAGTGTGATTCTCTCCACTAGATTGGAAATGCAGTACAAGTAAATAAAAATTGGAACCCAAAGCGGAATGACTCAGGGACCAGAGGGAATTGGGCATGCACCCACTAAAAGATACTGATTAGGAACTTTGGAGAATAAGTCAACCCCCCACTTCTCATTGGCAGCCTCCTATGTATCAGAAGACAACTATCATGTCACCCCTAATTCTTCTCTTCATTAGGCTAGAGTGACATACATAGTTCCCTTAGCTGTTCCTAGTGGAATTTATCCTGCAGTCCCTTATCATCTTAGTTGCTCTTCTCTGCACTTTTTCCCCTGGTCTCAGCATCTTTCTTGTATCATCGTGACCAGAATTCGATGCAGTATTTCAAGTGTGGCCTCACTAGTGCAGTATAACTTCATTCAATAAAATCCTTGAACTAAGAGATTAGTCATAGAAACTTATAGCAGAGAACATAAAATGATATTACTGTAATTTATTTTTCCTACCTTTTATTTAAATTTAGAATGCTTTTTCACCACATAAAGTATGTGTATGAGATTAAGACACCAGGTTTGAAACCAGGAGACCATGAGTTCTAGTCCCATCTTAGTCATGAAAGACAGCTGGGTGACTTGGGCCAGTCTCTCTCTTTCAACCCAACTCATCTCATAGGGCTATTGTAGAGAAAATAGGACATGGAAGATGTGTTGGATACGTTTGCTGCCTTAGGTTATTTGTAAAAATAATAAAGGCGAGATGCAAATAAATAAATAAATTTAATATCCTAACTTGAGCCACTATAGTCCTGATGTATGAAAAATTATCCCAAAGTTTATTTATTTATTTATTTATTTATTTATTTATTTATTTATTTATTTATTTATTTATTGGTTCGATTTAGATGCCCCACTTCTCCGGAGACTCAGGACAGTTTACAATGCGTTAAGCAATAGCCTTCATACTTTTGTATATATCTGCTTAGTAGGGCTTTCGCCCCCCCCTCAAAGCGGTGTTCTTTTTTATACAAAATCAGCTTATTGCCCCCACAAACCGGGTCCTCATTAAGTTTCATTAATTATTCACCCAAATGTTTTTCTGAGGTCTGTATTGCTTATAGTAAGCCATTTTTATATAATTTACCTGCACATAATATTTTTAACAATATTTCACAATGAGTGATGGCTAGCATATGAGCTACAGTGATACAAAATATTGTATTGATCTTAATTTAAACAAATAAAATGTGATTCTTTTTTCTTTTTCCTCCTTCTCAGATTACAAAGCATTTGAAGAGGCAGCTGAACACTTCCAGCCTTATGTCAGGTTCTTTGCCACATTTGACAAAGGGGTAAGGAATAAAGATTCCCATGCTGATCTGGTGATTGAGAAAGTGGTAATCTTTTTTAAAAAGTTTTTTTTTATTTTTTACACAAACACACATACAAACATACAATGTATTTTTTCTGAACAGAGTATTTGGCCGATTCACAAATTTAAACAGTTTTTAGTCATTTCAACTAAATTTACTATTTCTATACTTCCTTTTTGCCATGATATTTATTTTCATCTATTTTTTTAAAACCAATATTACCCTTCATTCTCATCTCTGGTCTTAACCAAATTCAATTTTTCCCTTCTATTCTATGTTGTACACCTTCCCATTGTCATCTATTTTTATATCTATCATCAAATTAATTAATTATGTGGTGTTACAATTGTTCATTTCTTATAGGAATAATAAACCCACTTATTTTATAACATTCATTTCCTTAGGTAATACAATCCAACATTTTAGTATAAATCAGTTAGTTATAGAACTATCTTTATTCTTTGTATATTCAAAAATATAGACATGGATATCCCAATTATTTCCATTTTCATGCAATCCAACTTCTTATAAATCAATTAATTATGTAACCATCTTTTCTTTTACATGATAATAATAAACCAAATAGTTTCCCCATATGTTCCTCCAAACCACAACTTAATCATTTCTGCTTTCACCACAATATGCAATTAAAAATATTTCAATTATTACAATTTCCCTAGTTAAATTTTAATATGTTCTAGCTGTTATCCTCTAATCATATAGCTTTCCCCATATATTGCTCAAAACCACAACTTAATCATTTCTACTTTCACCACCATATACCATTAAAGGTATTTCAATTGTTACAGTTTAAACTTATTCATATTTCTAAAAATTTATCATTATCTAAGTTTCAAAAATGCAAATAAAAATATTCTAATTATTATTCAGTTCATTTTTACTGTCATATAATTTTCCATTATTTCTTACTACAATTCATATTTCAATTCTAAGTATATATAGCATATTCCTCTTTCATTTCTTTCTCCTTTTCTCCCTTTTCATTTTTATTTTTGCCGTTTTCTTTCCCCTTTTTTTCTTTTGAGCTTTAAAATCAGGGGTGAAATGCTCCCGGTTCAGACTGGATCGCCCGATCCGGTAGCAATGGTGGTGGTGGTTCGGAGAACTGGTAGCAAAAATCCCTGCCCCCCCCCCCCCCCAATGCCTAGCTGAGCTGCACAATTATCAGAGGCTTTTTTTAAAAAGTTTTTTTTAAGTTTTTTATTTTAAACACATTAAAAACACATTAAAAATCAAACATATACATACAACAAAAAGTAACACAAAAAAGAAAAATATCACTTTTCTTTCAGCTATACACAGCGGTCTGCTCTTTCTATACATCAATATTTACAAATATTTAAGTATATACTTATTTGACGTTCATTTTCTACTTTATATCATTTCTTCTTTACTAACAAAGGATCATACACATTTTCCCCCTCCTTTCTTCATCATTTAACTTATTTCCTTATGTTTCAACCATTCATACCATCTACTCCAAACCTTATAATACTTTGATTCTTCTTTCCCCTTAATTTCTTTAGTTAATTTATCTAATTCTGCACATTCTAGATTTTTTTTAATTAAATCCTCTTCCGTTGGTAGTCTTTCCTTCTTCCAATATTGTGCGTATACAATACGTGCTGCAGTCAATATATGCAATATAAGGTACTGTATTTCTTTAGTATAGTTGTCTATTGAGATTCCTAACAGAAATTGTTCCGGTTTTCCCTCTATTGGGTTCTGAATTATTTCTACTATCCAAGTTTTGATTTTCTTCCAGAATTTTTGTGCCATCGTACAGGTTCACCATTGATGATAGTATGTTCCGTAGCCAGTCTTGCACTTCCAACATTTCGGGGAGTTGGTGGGGAACATTTTCGCAATTCTGGCCGGTGGGAGGTGCCATCTATAAAACATTTTCATCTGGTTTTCCTTGAATGCTGTCGCAATTGTTAGTTTCATGTTCGTTTTCCACATCCTCTCCCACTTCTCTAGTTCTATCACATGGTTAAAGTTTTGTGCCCATTTGATCATCGTGTCTGTCACCGTTTCCTCTTCCATTTTATATCGAATTAGAAACTTGTATAGTCTACTTATTAGATTTTGATCATTCCCTAGTATGATTTTATCTAATTCTGTTTCTTTTAGTCGGACTTGATCTTTTTTTATATCCTCTGTGTACTTTGAATTTATCTGCAGATATGTCCACCATTGCACTTCTCTTCCTAAGTCCAGTTCCAATTCGTTTCTAGTTTTTAATATTCCCCTCTTAGTTATTATGTCTCTATACCTAATTAATTTTGTCCAGTCTACTAAATTTGGATATGTTAAAGTTTCCTCTGGGGAAATCCAAGATGGGATTTGTATATAATGCTGTTTTTTAATTTTATTCCAAATTATTAGTAAATAATTCCTAATTGTGTGCCTTCTAAAGTATCCATAAATATTTTGTTTTCCTCCCCACAAATATGAGTGCCACCCTATAGTTAGATCATGTCCTTCTAATGTTAGCAGCCTTTTATTTTCCAATTCCATCCACTCCTTTATCCAAACTAATCCTGCTGCTTGATAGTAGATCTCCCAATCTGGGAGGGCGGCTCCTCCTCTCTCTCTGGTATCTTGTAATACTTTTAATCTAATTCTAGGCTTCTTTCCTTGCCAAATAAATTTTGTAGTTAATCTATTTAATAAGTCAAAAAAAATTTCTCCCATTTTTATCAGAATAGTCTGGAAGAGAAATAAAATTTTGGGCAAGATATTCATTTTTATTACTGTCACTCTTCCCATCCATGAAATCTGCAACTTTGTCCAGTTTTCCAAATCTTTCTTAATTTGCTCAGTTAATTTATCATAGTTTTCTCTTTTAATTGAGGAACTTCTTGCCGTGAGCCAGATTCCCAAATATTTAATTTTTTTTGTTGCTTGGATATTCATAATCCTTTCTAATTCTGTCTCCTGGTTTTTTGTAAGATTTTTTAGTTAGTAATTTCGATTTATTCTTATTAATTTTTAACCCTGCTATTTCACCAAATTCTTCTATTTTTCTAATCAGTTTGGGGCCAGATTCTAAAGATTCCTCAATTATAAAGACCATATCGTCTGCATATGCCTAGACTTTGTACTCCTCACTTTTAATTCTCAGGCCCTTTATTTCTTTATCTTCCCTAATTTTATTTAAAAGTGGCTCCAGTGCTAGAATAAAAAGAAGTGGGGAGAGTGGGCAGCCTTGTCTTACTCCTTTTGTTATTTCAAAGACTTTTGTCATATCCTGATTAACCAATGCCTTTGCGGTCTGTGTTGAATAAATTTTCCCAATCATTTGTCCAAATTTTTGTCCATAGTCCAATTTCTGTATTAATTGTGTCATGAAGTTCCAGTTCAAATTGTCAAAGGCCTTTTGCGCATCAAGGAAAACCAGTGAAAATTGTTTCTCTGCATGTACCTCATAATACTCTAATATATCTACTATCATCCGTGTATTATTTTTGATTTGCCATCCTGGGAGAAAACCACTTTGGTCCAAATGTATGTGTTTGTTCAGAATCACTTTTAGTCTATCCGCAATTATTGACATAAATAATTTATAATCGGAATTCAGTAGAGAGATAGGTCTGTAATTTTGTATTAGTTGTGGATCTGAATCCTCCTTATGAATCAATATAATTAGAGCTTCTGACCAGGATTTGGATGTTTTTGTCTCTTGCAATACTTCATTAAATATTTCTATCATAAGTTCTCCAGTCTGTTCTATCATATTTTTATATAGTTCTATCGGTAATCCATCTGGGCCTAGGGATTTATTATTTTTTTGTTTTTTCATTGCCATTCCAAATTCGGTTTCGGAGATTGGTCTATTCAATGTCTCTTTCTGTTCCTCTGTTAGCTTGCAAACATTTATTTCCTCTATATATCTCTGTATTTCAGTTTCCTTTTTTTGTTCCTGAGTATACAGTTAGGAGAGGAAGTTATGTACTATTGTTTTTCCCCTTCTGTTTTGTAACATACTTCCCCTTCTTCATTCTTCAAGTATTGTATCATTCTTTTTTCTTTTTCTTTTTTCAGCTTAAAACCTAGCCATCTACTTATTTTGTTTGCATGCTCAAAATGGTTTTGTTTTGCTGCCTTTATTTTCAGAGCAATTTCTTCCTGTGTAATCAAGTTTAATTTGTGTTTAATTATTCTCCATTCCTCTTTAAATTTCTTATTTTGCAGATCTTAATATAGTTTTTCCTCTATTTTTTGGAGTTCTTCCTGTAATTTATTTTGTTGATGTCTTTTCTTTTTCTTACTTTTAAAAGCATTTTTTCTACAACTTCTTCTGCTGAAAAAATGCTTTTAAAAGTTAAAAAAAAAAGCCTGTGATGATCGCATGGCTCAGCTGGGATCTCAGAGGCTTTTCAAAGCATTTTTTTCTGCAACCTTTTCCGAGGAAGAGGTGGTTTAAAAAATGCTTTGAAAAGCCTCTGCCGATCAGGCAACACAGCTGGGATCGTCAGAGCCTTTTCAAAGCATTTTTTTAACCACCTCTTCCCCGGAAGAGGTTGCAGAAAAAAATGCTTTAAAAGTCTCTCTGACGATCCCAGCTGAGTTGCCTGATCATCAGAGAGACTTTTAAAGCATTTTTTTCTGCAACCTCTTCAGCGGAAGAGGTGGTTAAAAAAATGCTTTGAAAAAGCTCTGATGATCCCAGCTGTGTTCCTGATCGGCAGAGGCTTTTCAAAGCATTTTTTTGCATTTGCAGAAAAAATGCTTTGAAAAGTTAAAAAAAAAAAAGTTGGCCACGCCCACCCAGTCACATTACCCACCACCACCAAGCCATGCCCACAGAATCGGTAGTAACAAATTTTATATTTCACCCCTGTTTAAAATCTTGAACTCTCCTATTTTGCCCTATATTTCTCATCTCTTTTCTCTTTTTTTAATTTCCCCACTGTTTACCCCAATGTAATCATTCTGTATTTCAGAGTCCTGGACTCTTCTATTTTGCCCTGTATTTCCTGTTGCTTTCCACTCTTTTTCTCTCTTTTTTATCTTTTCACTGTTAATCCCAGTGTAATCATTTAAGTTTTTTATATTCTTTCTATTCCACCTTTCTTTCCTTCGTCTCTTTCCACCCTCTCTGTTTTTTCCATTGTTAATCCTAATGTAATCTCTAAAAACCTTCTTTTTATTGTTACTATCCACATATTCAATTAATTTTTCATAATTAATCTTGTTGTCTTTATCTTCCTCTTTATTTTCAGTCTCTGTGTCTTGCTTCTCCGTCTTTGTTTCCTTGTCAGCTTGAACATGCTCTATTTCAATTTTTGGGTCCTCAGGTTTCAATTCTCCATGTAACATTGTAATTATTTCTCTTATTTCCATTTTCCATGACGAGTACATCATTTTCATCATTTTTCTAATTTCCTGCGCCATTTTACTCTTTCTGGGTTGGTATTATTCCAATTTTAAAAGTTTGGTTGTATTCTTTTTTTTTTCAAAGTCAAGCTGCTTGCAGACAAAGAAATCCTCCCCAAAATCCTCCCCTTCTCACGGCTGTTATCACTAATAAAGTTCAAAATTTTCCAAAACAAAGGTTCCAAATTGCAATGCTCTTTTTTCTCCTGAAGGCATATCTCTGCAGTCCACAATTCCTATCAGTTGTCTGACAAAGTATCCATTTTGTTTCAATCCACGTTAACAATCTTTACTAGCTTCTCTTTTCTTCTTTTTAACTTTGAAAATGCCAAATCAGTTTTATAGTCCAGTCCGAATTAAACAGCACTTTTCTTCTCTCTCTTTTTTCTTTTCTTTAGACAGCATTTCTGTTATAGGGTTTATTGTCCACTTTCTCTTTTGTTTTTCTGAAAATTCAAAAAAAGGATCTATTTATTTTCTTTCCAATCCTTTAGCCAATTTTGGGGTTATTTCTTCTAGTTTTTAAAGTTTTCTAAATAATTTTATTCAAAAGTCAATTTTCTTTTCAGGTTTTTGTCCCTTTAAATTGCGCTTCAGACATCTCTTTTCTTCCCCCTATGCCCGTTAGCCGCTTATTTTACACAGGGGTTTTTTCAGGTTTAAAAGTTTTTTTATTGTTGCTTCGCCTGTGGGTTGGCTGTCACTCACCCAGCTTCAAAACTCTGTTCCAATCACCACTCCTGCTCAATACTTAGCCCGGTTGCCCCAGCTTCTTGACAGCTGCAATGGCTGCCGCCTCTGCTGCCGAATCAGAGAGAGTTTCCTCTGACCTTCGAGGAACTTGCCTGTTCCTCTTGGTCTTCCGAGGTGCGTCTCCTTCGTCCCTGTCGCTATAGGATGGTTCCGGTCCGAAGACCCCTTGGCAGTGGTTTGTCAGTCCGGGTTTTCACGGAGCTCATTGGAGCCTGCTAATTCCCTGACTGTCTCACCGCAACGCTTCCGGTCGAATCTAGAAAGTGGTAATCTTGAAGCTCTAAGTGCATTTTATGATTCTGATTATTTGGAATTATTCAGTCAGTCTTATAGCTAGAATAAGGTACTGTTTGGGTTATTTTGGTAGATGGACTATGTCAGAAATTGAATTATGATGAGGAGAAAGAACATGACCATTCTGGTTCTGTTGGACCTCTTGGCATGTTTTGTATGTGTCCTTTTCTGTTCTCAGATTTTCATTAAGGTTTTGTGCAGTCATACTGACTTTGGCTTAACTCCAAGGGTTGTGTTTGACTATAACTTCAGCTATACATGATCACTTCCCCAAATCTGCTTCCTACTGATTAAGTCAAGACTAGCTGGTTCTCTTCTGCCATCCCTCCATTGTCTACAGGAGAAAATTGTCAGCATCACAGGTCAGAAAGATCATGCTTGCAAGAGTTGTCTTCTAATCAATGTTAAGCCAATTAATGTCCCCCATAAGTATGACTTTATTTTTATCCCAAATAACTCAAAGCAGCAAACATACGCAATGCATATTCTTCCTGCTATTTTCCCTAGTACAACTTTGTCTGGTGGGCTGAGTTGAGAGTGACTGGCCAAAGTCACCTACTGGCTTTCATGCCTTAAGATCAGACTAGAATTCACAATCTACTGGCTTCTACTCTGGTGCCTTAACCACTAAACAAAACTGGATCGCCTTCACTTTATTTTGGAAGATATAGTGCATGTCTTCTCTTTGGTTCAGCAACAATGATACTCTTTTCATTTATTTCTTTATTTTGTGCAGCATTGTTAAGTTAATTTGTTTGGATTTTTGAGCAAGAAAAGGTATTTTTAACATAACGTAATCCCTCATTTTCTGTGTCTTCTGTTCTTTTTGCACAGTTAGTATATTTCATCTACTATAATCCTGCTGTGGGATCACCTTTCCAGGTCTCTATTAGATCTATTTATAATATTTGCTTTCTATCCTAAAAGCATAAGTTCATAACATTTACGTACCATATTCTGAATATGAATGTATAGACAATGAAGGCCATTAAATTATGAGCCAATATTCTAACTTTTTTTTATTTCAGAGAGCCTATTTCAACAATATTTTCAGTTTCTACAACACATATGTTCTTGATTCATGATTCTCATTTTAGTGAAGGAAAATTCCAAAATGTCCTTTATAACGATTGGTTATGCCCCTTGCAAGTCAAATACAGAAGAATCCTTAAGTTCTGGGTTATTATATAGGCTGTTTTATATAGTAGAAATATTACACCTCTTTTAGTGGACTCCTCAGGATGTAGAGATTATTTTTACGGATACATTACTATTGTTGGCTGATCAATATGATTGTACAGTGGTGCTGGTCTAAAAACCAAGAGACTGTGAGTTTTAGTTCCACTTTAGGCATGAAAGCTACTCTAGCTGGGTGACCTTGGGCCAGTCATTCTCTTTCAGCCCAACCTACCTTATAAGTATTATGTGTTTTTGTTGTGGAGAAAATTGAAGGAAAGTATATTATGTATGTTCACCAGCGAGCTTATTTCATGCAGTTAAGATGCTATTGTAGCATCATGCCTTTAGAAATACTATTTGTAGTGTCATAACATATGAAGTTTCATAACAAAAAATATAAAAAATCTTGTGCTTTTTTGTTTATAAGATAAAAATTATATACTGAGCATTATATGCGAGTGCAACTATACTTTTGCTTTCTAACTTTCAAAACAGCTTTGCTGATGACATGGAGTTTAAACTGAAAAATCAGATGGAATACTTTTAACGTTTGAAAAATATTCATATAATATTGATCAATAATATCAATAATCAATATTGTCAAGACAAGAACAATGTATGGAAACTAAGCAAGGAGAGAATCAACCTAGAAATAAGGAGAAATTGCCTGACAGTGACAACAATTATTCAGTGGAAGCCTTCAAATGTTATGGGTGCTCCATCATTGGAGGTTTTTAAGAAGAGACTGGACAGCCCTTTGTCTGAAATGCTATAGGATCTCCTGTTTGAATAGGGGGCTGGACTAGAAGATCTTTAAGGTCCCTTCCAACTCAGTTATTCTATGTTTTATGATATATCCTAAACATTTAAAATGTATTTTTCAGAAATAGAAATTATTATTGTACATCTACAATATACCATACTTTTCAGCAAAATAAATTACAATAATTTATCAATGTAACATTTCCCATTTCTTATAGGTGGCCAAGAAATTAGGCCTAAAGCTAAATGAGGTGGATTTTTATGAACCATTTATGGATGATCCCATCCGTGTTCCTGACAAGCCATATACTGAAGAAGAATTGGTTGAGTTTGTGAATGAGCACAAAAGGTACAGAGAATGGCATAAGGATCATTTCACCTACATTTCCACCATCTATCTATCTATCTATCTATCTATCTATCTATCTATCTATCTATCTATCTATCTATCTATCTAATTTATATACAGTAGCTGCCTACTCACTCACAGCGACTCTAGGTGGCTTACAAGCAATAAAACACAAAATAGAAAAAAAACAAAAAACAATAACCCCCTGCCTGATGACAACACAGTCAAATAAGTCATTTGGTGGACTCCATCCCACTCTAGGTTCCCCAGGGCCGCTGGCAAAATCTTCAGGGCCTTATCAAAGAGTGTCAAAGTGGAGGCCAGTCTAATTTCTGAATGGACAATATTCCAAAGGGTGGGAGCCACCTTTATGAAGGTACTTTTTCTGGATCTCACCAGATGTACCTCCTTAGAGGATGGGACCCGCAACAGTCCTTGGCTGCCTACTCTAGTGGTTTGGGTAGATGTAACTGGCAAGACATGGTCCCTCAGATAACCTGGCCTCAAGCTGGTTGGGCTTTAAAGGTGACAAACCAGCACCTTGAATTGCACCCGGAAGCAAATCGGCAACCAATGCAGCTCCTGCAGGAGACACGGCACATGTGCACATCAAAGTCTGCACAAAACTATGCATGTTGAATTCAAGTGTCAATCATTGAAAAATAGTGAATTTATATTTCTTCCCTCCTGAGCTTGGTAGAGTTATTATATCTAGAGTTGATTAATGGCTAGTGTTTTGAAAGCTTCATTTTTGTCATGTACTTCCTAAAACCTGGAGAAAGTTAGCATATATTTGGTAACTGGAAAGGAGGATCTAATGGCTGGATGCTTTCAAGATTTCTATTGTGAAAAGTACTCTATCTGTATTCTATCTGTGAAAAGTACAAAACAGTGGAGGTCTATTAAGCCTTCCCCTCACAACACTGTAATCCACAGAGTTTTGTCTACATTCGCTACCCTATTCATTTCAATGTTCATTTGAATATCCAGTTCACATAAAGATTTTGCTATTCAACTTTCCTCTCAGGAAAAGAATCCGTTCTACCTACCTAGGTAGTAGAGGAAACAAGGATGGAAAAGGGTATATAATACCTTGAGCCTGATAGAATCAGCCCTGGTTAATACCATCTGCTGATGCTTTTCTCTGAACGTCCTCCAGTCCACAGGTGAAATTCAGCCGGTTCTCACCGGTTCATCCAAACTGTTAGTAAATTGCTTATGCAGTTCAGAGAATCGATTAAAATAAGGTGCAAGAGAGGTTTTTTTTTTCTCTCTCTCCCTTCAGTTAATAGCTCCACTTAACAGTTGCAGCTGGAATGCAGCCAATACATGCTGAATCAAGACAATAAACAACAGAAACCCATCAATCACCCATCTAGGGATGGGATTAACCTCTTCCCTTCAGGACGAAGGACAAGATTACAAACATTTTCATTATAAAGAGTATTAAGTAACACTTCTGTGATCAGCTGATACTCCCTGAAGTTTCCCAAGACCTTTTATAGCTGCTGCAGTGTTGGCTACTTTTGTTTCTTCCTGGGGGAAAAATACAGGAGAGGACAATGATGCAGCTTGATCATACAGGCCGTGAATTTAATGCATGTGTGGTCCAGCCAGCTGTATTGCTTCTGCTGTGAAGCACCCAATTTAGAACATAGAGAACATAGAATAATAGATTTGGAAGGGTTAATGGCTTTTGGCAGCATGCCCAGGCTTCCAATTGGCCTGAGCAACTGCTCTTAGTTTCCCTCTCAAATGCTGCATTTGCTTTGGTGTTGACTTTTTTTAAAAAGGGGAATGGCTGTTTTATGTTTTCTGCGTTGTTTTAGTGGTTCCTGGCACTGTCCTTTTGGGGTGTACTCAGTGGTGGGTTTCAGCCAGTTCGCACCACTTCGGGAGAACCAGTTGTTAACTTTCTGAACAGTTTGGCAAACTGGTTATTGGAAGAAATCATTAGGGCAGAGAAATGGTTGTTAAATTACTTGAATCCCATCACTGGGTGTACTTCCCTTACCCTTTCTAAAAGCCTCTAGTGATGGAGCACCCACAACTTCTGAAGGCAAGCTATTCCATTGGTTGATTGGTCTTACCTTTATGAAATTTCTCCTTCATCCTAGGTTGCTTCTCTCTTTGGTTAGTTTCCATCCATTGTTTCTTATTGTGCCTTTTGGTGCTTTGGAAAATAGCACTTTGGATCTACCTCATTTTTGCAGGAGCCCCTCAAATTTCCTGACAGAACAATTAATCAGTGGAACAATGTGCCTCCAGAAGTTGTGAATGCTCCAACACTGGAAGTTTTTAAGAAGAGATGGGATAATCATTTGTTTGAAGTGGTGTAGGGTTTCCTGCCTAAGCAGGGGGTTGGACTAGAAGACCTCCAAGGTCCTTTCCAACTCTGTTATTCTATTCTATTTTAAATATTGGAACAGTGCTATTTTATTGTGAGTTGGACTAAGGAGAAATTTCCTAAGGGTGAGATCAATCGAGTTGGCCATGCCCACCCAGTCACATGACCCATTTCCCACAGAAATCACTGGGAGCCATACAAATTGGGCAAGTGTGGCTGGGGAGAGGTCATGTGACTGGGAGTGACATTGAATTGGCCACCCCTACGATCCCAGTCACATGCCCACTAAGCCATGCTCACCAAGCCACGCCCACAGAACTGGTAGGGAAAAATTTTGAATTTCATCTCTGCTCCAGTCCTTCTGGAGTGGAGTTTGTGGAAGAGTGACTGTAATGTTTTATGGAACTGGTTTCTGACCTGCCAGTCATGCTTTCTGAATCTACCTCCCCTACACATATTCTTATGAATCGAGATAGATTTGAATGGAACTGAAAAACATTTGTTTCCCTTTCAGAAGCACACTGCGCAAGTTGCAGCCTGAAGACATGTTTGAGATCTGGGTAAGAGATGGAAGTTGTAAACCCTATGGAATATTCATATGAAAAAGGCCCTGGATTGGTTAGAAAAGCTAAAATAGGGTCATGCAGGCCTTTGTAGGTTGGATGTGTGATTATTCATGCAATAGCCATTCATGCTCATCCAAACTGATGTTTCAACTGTTACAATGTCTTTATAGCTAAGTAGTTTCAAAAATGATCGAGAAATTTCATTTGGCTCAAATAATGCAAGCAAATAGTTAATGATATCATATTATGTTAGTGCTTTGCCATTTCAAGGCAAAATTCAAAGCAATAGTCCAAGTCTATGAAGCCATAGGGAACCTGATGCAGGATATCAAAAAGGGTATCTGTTCCTGCCTATCTTATCCTTGGATTGCTGAAATGGGGCATAAGAATAACCTTGAGGAATGGGAATAAAGAGCTATAGCTAAAACAAGGGCCAAATAGAAAAATCTAAGTCCAAAGGAGGAACGGAATTTGAGAAATTGTCTCAGACTTGACCGTTCCTAATTCTTTTCAGGATAAAGGCAGAAATGGGATTGCAAGATTCTGTTATTGTAGCAGTAGCAGAATAGTATTCATAACTTAGGTGTTCAGGTTTGTCTACCCTGAAGGGCTGACAGTTGCCTTCTGAAGTCTTTCTCTGGTCAAAGGAGTTAAGAAGGATGGTCAGAAGAAAACGGGTCTTTTCAGTTGGGCCACCTTGCTTCACCTGATATTTTATATTTTTTATATTTATATTTAAAATATTATTTTAACGACCAGTCTGTTCCCACAGAGAGGGTCTCCTCAGGGTGCCATCGGCCAAGTTATGTCAGCTGGCGACACCCAGGGGGAGGGCCTTCTCTGTGGGAGCCCCAGCCCTGTGGAATGAACTGCCCCTGGAAATACGGAAGATCTCCGACCTCCGGGTGTTCCGCTGCGCATTGAAGACCTTGTTGTTCCGCCAGGCAGGGCTGTCAATATAATAATTTTAAATTGGGGTATTTTAATTTTTAGAGTTTTAAATCAGCCAAATTTATTTAATTATTTTAATTTTTAATTATTGTTGTGTCTTGTGTTTTTAAACTGGCTGTACACCGCCCTGAGTCCTTCGGGAGAAGGGCGGTATAGAAATAAAATTATTATTATTATTATTATTATTATTATTATTATTATTATTATTATTATTATTATTATTATTATTATTATTATTATTATTATTTCACTATTTTTCCTAGTATAATATTGCTAGTTTTATTATTGAAATTTTAATCCCATAGCAATTGCTGTCTTATTGCTGCTTAATATTTTATTTTATTGTGCTGTTTTCCATAGTAGTTTTAATTTTTAAATCTTTTCCTGTATTTTTATCCTGCTCAAAAGTTAAATAAACAAATAAATATGCATTCAGGCTAGGATTCCTCCTCTTTTAATCCACAAAACTCAATTCAAGGCACTTTGTAAATGTCTGAGCTAATTTCTGGCAGTAACAGGAATTGTGTACAAATGAAAAGAATGATTAGAATGAGCCATCACTGCTAAGAAACCTCCTTCTAAGAGAAGCAATATCTAGTTTATTCATACAAAGATAGACGTGTATGTACTATGTTATGTTTAAATAATTTTAAAGAATACCTATTCTATTGTTTTACTATAGTAAAATTATGGCACATCCATGAATAGCTCAAGATTTCATAGTATTTTAAATAAAAAGAATGATCAAGTCAAAGTGACTTTGTTTTGTCATCAAGCAATTAAGGATAACAACTTCTTCTAGGCTGCACACATACAGTACTGTGTACCTCTATAGAGGTACACTCTTTTTCTTATAGCAGAAGTGAATTTTGGGACATGGAGGGAAAAAGGCCTAGAAGTACTGAATGTTTTATCATTAAACATTTGCTATTTTCTGCCTCTCCCACAGAAGGAAACACCAACAGCTTGACTCAGTGCAATATTTGGAAGGGTTTTAAATCTAAAAACAGCTAAACATGGTAGTTTTAAATTTTATTTATTTTGATGTTGGCTATAATGCAATTAAAAGAGAACATAGAAAGCTGTTCTGTACCCATATTCTTCCTGCCCTTCACTTCTCACCCCATTCAGGTGTTAGCAGTAAATATTAGTAGATCTGTTAGCCTTGTGTGGTCTCGCCCAAACAGAACCCGAGTCAGAAAGATAAATTAAAATCTCTTTATTTATGTACACAAGTAAGGAGAGGCACCTTACCCAAGAGAGGAGAGGAGCAGATTGGAAAGGTAGAAGATCATCTTATATGCATATTAGTTTTGGAATGGTTCTTTCATTTGTTAACATTATTTGACACATTCTGATGGAGCATGCATGCTCAGTAAGTCCTAGTATGTAATATGTAGCATTCCATAGCATCCCATTATATTCTTAGTATGATCTTGTTAATCATAATCTCATATTCATATTCAGGAACATTATAATGTTCAAACCAGGTGTGTCCTTGACAGGTTTAAACCCGTTTTCATATCAGGCAGGACATAACTTTCTTTTCTTCTTCAAGAAGTAGAAAGAAGTTTTTAATCAAAAAACATAAATTAATCAAATGTTTAGTTAATAATCTAGTTACTAAAAACAATCAAAGAGGTTTCCCTCTGTCATCACAGGTACAACTCCTAGCAGTGGGATCTTAAGGAAGTAGGAAAGTTCAGCAGCAGTAAACCTCTAAGCACAACACTTCAGACCTGAGATAGAATAGAACAGAGCTGGAAAGATTCCTCCTTTTCCAAACCCAGCATCTTTGGTCTCATAAAATACATGCTTTGCCTATAGAAATCCCCAGGTCAACCTTTTGTATCTCTAATTAAAACTCTGAGACTTAAACCATTTTAACAGGCAGCTCTGAATCCAGTCCCTGATCTTCTGTGTCTCTTAGCTCCTAAAAGCTGAGGGAAAAAAGCTGTTTCAAGCCCAAATAGGGTATTAGCCTATTCTGTGTGAGTCAGTTAGTTGCAGAGAGAGTCAGTCTGAGGCTCCAGCCACACGTCTGATTTGTGCTGTTTAGGAACTGATTCTGTGTTCTTGTGTTGTTCCCAGAATGCCACGATCATCATCATTTTGCATTTCTTCCCAATCTCACATCTACTTGCTCTTTAACTGTCTCCTAGGAAGATGTGACTAGACTAGTGCCAGGCTTTGCCTATTCCTATTGTATTGTAATTTCTATACAAGAGATAAATGTCTATGAAGATTCTGTTGTCTAGGTCATGGTTGTCCCAAAGGTGCTTTTTCAAAAGGCAATTCGACTTTGTTTTTCTTTGTAGATGTTTTGCTTCTCATCCAAGAAGCTTCTTCAGTTTTTGAGTCAGAACTGAAGAAACTTCTTGGATGAGAAGCAAAACTTCTTTAAGGAAAAACAAAGTCCAGTTGCCTCTTGAAAAAGCACCTTTGGGACAAGAGATAGATATAACTTTCATCTCTACTTTATTATAGCTACAAAACTGCTTCCCCTCCCTCCAGAATGCTCCCCCTCACACACAGAATATTTCCACTTCCCACAATAAATTGCACGTCCCTGGCTCTTTAGTTTTCTTCTCTTCTTGCTGAAGTTAAGGCTCAGGAGCTCCTGTCTTCATTGCATCAGATTTCTTAGAATTTATTTTATGATGCTTCATTTTTCCTCCCTCATTGTCCTTCCTGTGGCTATTGCAAGCATTCACCTGAGCTGGTCAGTGAGGGAATATCCTCAAAGACCTGTCCCTGAGCTTTTGCTCTGCTGTGCTTGCATTGGGGTGAGGCAAAATAAAAAAAAAATAAAACATTGCTGGCTACCACCCAGAAATCTAGTGTAAAGGCACCTGGGGCCCTGAGATAGCTTGTTAATGGTGAGGAAGGGCAGGAGAAGTAGTACTTCCCAGCAATAGGATAGTGTCTTGTCTACAAGCTCCAAGTTGCTCTGGCATCTTAGATCAAAAATTGAGAATTGGGGCAATTGATCCAGAAGAGAATCAGCTTGGGAACTCCAGCTGATTCTCTTCTGGATCAATGGAAGGACTGCATGAAAGTGCCTTTGAACTATGATGCCTTGATACCATTTTGCCAGGCTTCTTAAACTAGAAAAGGACTTGCTTTTTCTGCCAGACTTCTTCAAAAATGGAGAGAAGGAAAGACATGGACTGAGCACTGGTTTCTTGCCAGCTTTTATTCTTCCTCTGTTGGTTACATCACTGGTTAGTTTATGGGGAATACTCTGCATTGCTTCTGCAATGGGGAGGATGTTACCAGGGGCTGTCTGGAGGGGTCTGGTACCTTCTGTTAATTGCATTGATGGAAGGTAGAAAATCCATACACAGAAAGGGGAAAACTTTCAATGGGAAAGAATAGCAGCACATTTTTTCTTAACACAAATAGCAGCTAGAAGTTTCATTCAAAACCATAGATAGAGATGGCTTAAGTTACCTCCTCACTTGTACCTGAAGAAAATGGAAAGGAGGAGATGGACCCTAGAATGTGAACATTTCTGTTATACCATTCACATAAAGTGTAATTTGAGCTCACTGGCAAAGTATTTCTGTTTTGCATATTGAAGATCTGAGGTGCAAACTTTACCATTTCCAGTTAAGTGATTTTGGCTTGGTAGGACTTTTACCTCAAAACATCTGGAATGGTTGTCAATCAGCATAAATCACATAGGGATTGGAATGGATAGATTGGCTCACTAAAACATCATTTTAACTGCAAGTGTGCAGGTCAGTGTGGTAGATAGAACTTTGCTTTGTTGTCACTGAACTGAACAGCAGTTTATAGTCTCTGGTAGATAATTATATACACTCTACAAGAACCTGGAGAAAAACTTCTTCCACTGCACTGGAGAGAAGAGCTGGGTCTTTTGTTTAATGAGTTATCGACTCTGGCATTGTGCTTGTGTTAAGACAGCTGGAGATTGAGTGGGAGAGTATGGGGAAAACAAAAAAGAAGCACAGAAGGCCACACTATCTTGGACTACTTTTGCTCCAATTTTAGTCATAAATCTACTCTAAACATCCCTCTCAGATTCTGATTCCCCTGCTGAAGTCTTGATCTTACATTCTCTCCCACCCCTCCACCAATGTTTTCCACTTATTCTTTTAATTCTTCATTTTATGGGGTTCTGTCACTTTTGGACTCAGAGGGGAAAGACATTAGCATTTAGATGGATTTTTTTTCCTCTTGCATTAATACCAATTGAAATTGAAAGCTGGGATTGGCGGGACACAAGGAACATGAGGGTTTTCCATGGTATAATTCCAAGATGACGTTTGTAGCAGGTGCACAATAAACATCCTCCCTGCCAACTCCGGGGGCTTTTGCCAATATAATTTTCACTGAACCCAGCTGCCCAAGGTTTGGATGCTACTTTTGTGGAAGAAAATCTGTCCCAGACTTTATTTTTAATATCAATTTTTCACAAGTAGCCTTTACAGAATACAGAAAAGAGAATAACAGAATTGGAAGGGGCTTTGGAGGTTTTCTAGTCCAACTCCCTGCTGGAGCAGGAGACCCTGTACCATTCTAGACAAATAGCTGACTAGTCACTTGTTAAAAACCTCCAGGAATGAAGCATCCACAGTCAAGGGAGGTAAGCCGTTCCATTGATTAATTCTTCTGACTGTCAGAAAACTTCTTTTTTCTCCTTTTATTGTTATTATTTAACTCCAAATCTCTTATGTGACAAAATTATGTTTAATACAAAATAACAACATTAATCCAGAAGGTGAAAACTTCATTTGATTCCTGTAATCACCAGGTTGCAATGATTTAAATAATCATAGAATATCTAGGTTCAAAAGAACCTCCAGCTCAGTGCACCACTTATATTCCCAAAGAAATGGCCATTTAGCCTCTGTGGAGCCTCTGAGCCATGATGGCACAATGGTTAGAATGCAGTATTGCAGGCTAGTTCTGTCGACTGCCAGCACTTCAATTCTCATTGGCTCAACTCATCCTTCCATCCTGACCCTGAGGTCAGTAAAATGAGGACCCAGATTGTTGGGGGCAATATGCTGACTCTGTAAACCACTTAGAGAGGGCTATGAAGCACTGTGAAGTGGTATATAAGTCTAAGTGCTATTGCTAAATGCTATTGCTATTGTTTAAAAACTTCCAGTAAAGAGAATTCACTCAAGAAAATATTCCATTATTAAACAGCTCTCATTGCTGGGAATAATTTTTTAATGTCCAATTGAAATTGACTTCTGTGTAATTTAAATTAAATATCCATGGTTTCTTTTCCCATCATCTGGGCAATTGCTTAATGTTGTACAAGACAGCTCTTCTGATATTCAAAGACTTCAATAAGGCATTTGACAAAATAGACCACAGCCTAAATCTTGGTAAGATAGAAAAATGTGGGAAAGACAGCATCATCACCACATGGATTCACAACTGGCAGACCAACTGCACTCAACATGTAGTCCTCTAAATCAGGGGTGAAATCCAACAGGTTCTGACAGGTTCTGGAGATCCAGTAGCAGAAATTATGAGCAGTTCGAAGAACCGGTAGCAGAAATTTTGAGTAGTTCGGAGAACCGGCAAATACCACCTCTGGCTGGCCCCAGAGTGGGGTGAGAATGGAGATTTTGCAATATCCTTCCCCCTGGAGTGGGGAGGGAATGGAGATTTTGCAGTATCCTTCCCCTGCCACACCCACCAAGCCACACCATGCCCACCAAGCCACACACCACAGAACCGGTAGTAAAAAAATTTGGATTTCACCACTGCTCTAAATGCAGGGAAGCATACAGTGGCGTATCTCAAGGTTCTGTTTTAGGCCCAGTATTCTTCAACATTTTTATAAATAATTTAAATGAGGGGATAGAAGTGGAACTCATCAAATTTGTAGATGACACCAAGCTGGGGGGAATAGCCAATATTTTAGAAGATAGACTCCAGATCCAGATGGATCTTGACCAACACTGGGCCCTATCCAGCAAAATGCAATTCAGATGAAAGAAAAGTAAGGTCTTCCGCAAGAAAAATAAAATGCACATGCATGTATAGAATATGTGGTACCTGGCTCAACAGCAGTGAGACATATCTAAGAGTCCTAGTGGCAACCACTTAAGAATGAGTGTGCTGCAGCTGCCAAAAAAGCCAATGCACTCCTAGGCTGCATCAACCGAGAGATAGTATCAAGATCATTGCTATTACTGCTTTATATTGCACTGGTAAGATCACACTTGGATACTGTATCCAGTTTTGATTACCATGATACAAAAAAAGTACAAAAAGTACAGAGAAAAGCAACAAAGATAAGGGGTCTGAAGATTAAAGTGTATGATGAACAGTTGCCGGAACTTGGTATATCAAGTTTAGCAAAGAGAAGGACTAGGAGTGACATGAAAGCAGTCTTCCAATACTTAAGAATTGGGGGGTTGACCTATTCTCCAAAGCACCTGAGAGCAGAGCAAGAAATAACGAAAGAAAGATATTGAAGAGAGATCCAACCTAAAATTAAAAAGGATTTTTTTTGATAGTGAAAACAATGGAATGGTTTGCCTCCAGAACTTGTGGTGTTCCTTCACTGGAGATATTTAAGAAGAGATTGGACAAACATTTATCTAGAATGGTATAGGGTCCCCTGCTTGAAGAGGGAGCTGGGCTAGAAGACCTCAAAGATTCCTTCCAACTCTTCCTATTCTCATTTTCAGGATAAACAAAACCAATACTTCTATCTTTTCTTCCTAAATTTATCTGTCTCTCTATCTTGTAAAGCCAATTTGGAACCATGGAATAGCAGTGTGTGATGTATGTATGTTTTGGTGGTATTGTATACTTCACAATTAATGATGGACTCATCAGAACATGTTTCTTACATATAGGAGGATGATCTAGATGGAATTCACATTGTGGCGTTTGCTGAAGAAGACGATCCAGGTACAAAACACATAGGCTTGTTGTAGGTCTTGGTGTAAAGAACATAAAACATGGCTGTCAGGGGATGACTTTCTGTCCGTCACCTGTCTATTACAAGAAAGTGTCCTATGGCATCAAAATGTATGCTAATTATAGGTATTCACCACCATGAACTATGTTCCATTCTTCAGATGTAGGAGAAGTTAGCTTGAAAGAGAGGCATTTATAATATACTCCCATTCTTTTAGAGGAGAGAAGGTGGCTGTATGCATTTTTGCATTTTTCCTTTTTGCAAATAAAAGCTAAAAGCAATTTAATTAGAGAATCAGCTTTGAAATAAAAAGCATTTTCATCTTAATCTTTGAAATGTTTCATTTGCAATAATACTTTAATCGCTGATTCATTGCCAACTGTTCTCCTCCTACTCTGTGTTTCATATGTAACTGGAACCATCTTCACTCTCATTCTGGGGACATTTACTCCCCTGTGATACAATATGTGTAACATTAGAAATAGGGAAAAAATGTTCTCCACAAGAAAGTCTTCCATTCCAGTTCTGAGTGGGCTGACCTCAGAGTTTAGTGTCTACAAAAAGGACTTGGTAGGTACCACCCAAATTTGAAAGCAGACAGTGAACCACTAGTGAAATGGTGGGACTGAGTAATAGTGCACTGAAATAATCTTCTCTCACATGATTGTAGTTGCTTGAAATATGCTATTCTTGTCTGATTACTATAAACACCTAAGTATTCTTCTGCAGAGCAATCCACAAGGTAATCGCTTAACTGTTATTATATTTTCAGATGGCTTCGAATTCCTGGAAATTGTCAAGCAGGTTGCCAAAGACAACACTGATAATCCTGATCTAAGCATTGTCTGGATTGATCCTGATGATTTTCCTCTGGTAAGTAGCCCTATCTCCCAGCTGATCCCTTCTCATTTTTTACACACTTACATTCATGTACATGTAGAAGTACATAGACATTCCATATATAATAGAGAGCAAAGAATTGCAATCAATTGAATCTATTGTGTACTGCCATCAAGAAAAAAAATCCAAAATAAATTTAATGTATGACTTTCAGATTTGTAAGTATTAATATGAATGCCTATATTCTAATATTCCTTTTTATATATAATTAGTATTAAAGACTTTACATATGTAAAAGGTAAACATGAAATTATATAATGTAAGATTAAGAAAGGAAAAAAAATATATAAGAAATTGCAGATAGAAAAAAGGAATATGTACAGTATAAAGAAGTATTAATATGAATGGCTATATTCTAGCATTTCTTTTTATAAGTATTAAAGAATTTTACATATGTAAAAGGTAAACAAGAAATTATATAATGTAAGATTAAGAAAAGAAAAAAATATAAGAAACAATGCAGATAGAAAAAAGGAAAATATATAAAGAAGTGACTTCTGATGTTCCTTACAGCAGTTACAAACTTATTATTTCTCCTCCCTCTTTAAAATTACATGATTCCCTTCTACCCATATTCATCCTTTTCTAATCAACTAATCCATAAATGACCAATTCATTTGACAGCCTTTCATAAAAGTACTTATTGTCTTACTCCTGATCAAATAAGATCATTTTTGCCATTTCCACAAGTTCCATCATCTTCTCCATTGTGGATATTGCAGTATTTTTCCAACTTTGTGCATAATAGCCTTGTTACAGTTACCATATATAAAATCAATCTTCCATAGGTCTTTTCTAAGTTGTTACCCATAAATCCCAATTTAAAAAATTCTGGTTTCATCTGAATATTGGTTTTTAAAATTGTTAGTATCATCATATGTATTTGTATCCAATTGTTTTTGTTTTTTGCAAGTTCACCATAGCACTAGCAATAACACTTAGACTTATGTACCACTTTGCAGTCCTCTCTAAGCAGTTTACAGAGTCAGCATATTGCCCCCAACAATCTTGCTCCTCATTTTACTAACCTTGAAAGGATGGAAGGTTGAGTCAACCTTGAGCCAGTAAGGATTGAACTCCTGGCAGTGAGCTGAATTAGCCTGCAAGACTGCATTCTAAGCACTGCGCCACCACTGCTCTTCAGTTTACCCATGCATGGTAAATTGTCCCATGTTTTTCTCTCCCATTGACCCATGTGATATATAGCACATTGCATTGGTCTACGTTATAACCCAAATTTCTAACCCATTTTATCACGCACTTATTTCTTTTAACTATCACATTAAATTCAAACAACCCTTATTCCCATGAAGGGATGCATTATTTATTAAATTAATCCAAAAGTACTTTAGAATAAACAATATTAATTTCAGTTCTTCCCTTAATCTGTTTTAAACTTTCTTGGTTCAAGTTCTTGGTAAGCTTTTTTGCTTTTAATTATTTTAAAATCTTTATAGTTATTTCTTTACTTTCTACATTAAACCAGGTCAAAAGATACTCACCATGTTTAATTGCTCTGCTGCTTGAAGTGTCTGTAGCTCATATCTTTGCAAGTTTTAAAATGTAATTCAAACATGCATTAGAAAGTATAGCTTTGGATAAGTTCCTGAAAAGCAGGCCCTGCATGAGGCTATGCACTTGATGCTTTTTCCCCCTGTGGCTCCTGGCACAAGTCATCAACAGGAGCCCTCTCAATCCTGTAGGTTTCCTCACAAGGAATTGCCTCTGAAGCACAAGCTGGCAATCTCTTGGCTTCTCCTCGTCCAAGAAGCTCTGCTCACTAAGGTTTGCCTGGTCACTAGGCTCCACTACTTTGCTATTTGGTGTGTGTTAGTCCTCCATTTTCTCCATCCAGAAGTTCCCAACTTAAGAACTTAAGTTCTTAAGTTAAGAAACTTAAGTTGTTTCTTACAACTTAAGAAACATATATAAAACATTTTTCTCCTAATGTTTTTCAATACCAGAAAGTTTCTGAATTTCACAAAAGGAATACAAGAGTCAGTTCTATATAATTCTACTTTATAATGTAGAAATCTGTGATTTTCAAAACTTTTGATAACTGTTCTGTGAGTGAGGAAAGGAAGCCCCACTTCTTTTTCTTTTTTTCTGCAATAGATAAATTTTTTTAAATTTTTTTATTTAATTTGTTAAATTTATTTGCCATCTATTTCACTGTGGGGTTAGTCTAGGCTGCTTTTATAAGGCTATTTATATTTATAAGGCAGCCCAACTCAAACAGTGTGATTGTAGGCTGCTTCTGTTTCTTCGTTTAAAGCAAACTGCTGCAAATATTGAATAAGATTGCCATTGCTTTAGCAATGTCATTTATAATTATGTTTTAAAAATTAAGGGCAGTTTTACTGTATATATTCACAACCAGTTTTCTGAGTCATATATTAAAATTCAAATAGGATTAGACTTTAAATCATTAATGCAATAGCTTTCTTTTTTTGGTCAATACATCTTCCTATTTGGAAATATTCAAATAACTCAATCTAGAAACATTTTCTCATGTGTTCCACATGAGAGCACATAACTTTTTAAAATTCCATTTGAATTTTTCTCAATATATCTTGAAATTCAATGAAATAGAAAGGAAGATAAACATATGATTAAAATACATACATTAAATTTTTGATATATAACACAATTTATTAGAGTTGTTATATAAATATTTAATATTTAAATGCTATTCAATATTTAAAACATAAAAATCCATTGCAAAACGGTTGCATCCAGAAGGTGTTTTTTAACCAATCTTAAACTGCCATGAACATCTTAAAAGTGCATTGCCAATATATCCTGAGTGTGCTTTTAGTATGAGATTGCATAAAATGTTAAGTCCAATTTTGTTTTTATCCAAAGAGTGTTGAACAAGCTATAGTACTGCTAAATTACAATTACTGGCATACAAAGGTTCAGCATTTACATGTGTACTGGACCATAATCTTGCACAGCATAAACTACAGTATAAACTCCGGGTCCCGTCAGCTAAACAATGTCGGCTGGCAGGCCCGCGGGGGAGGGCCTTCTCTGTGGCTGCCCTGGCTCTCTGGAACCAATTACCTCCTGAGGTCCGGACTGCCCCCACCCTATTGGCCTTCCGCAAAGCGGTGAAGACCTGGCTCTTCCGGCAGGCCTGGAGCCGTTGATCTCGTTATAATGATCTTGCGAGACCCGGCCACGAATTGGAGTGCATGTGTTTTAACGTTTTTAAAGTTTTTAATGTTTTAATGTTTTTCTTTTTAACATTTTTTATGGGATCATTCGCATTGTTTTATTCTTTGTTGTAAGCCGCCCAGAGTCCCTTGGGAGTTGGGTGGCATAGAAATGCGACAAAATAAATAATAATAATAATAATAATACAGCATGGTGCTGCAGCTACCAGTAAGTCTTTTCACTAGGAAATAGCCTTGATGTTCACTATCCAGCATTCCCCTGCCCTTGTCATTGTTGAAATGGAACCCCAGTACAGTGATGGACAGTCAGGCTAAAAGGAGCCATATCCCAGAGGAAACCTGCTTGCATTGTGTCTTGCCTCTGTCTCTTAGCTTCTTGTTGCTTGCATCAGGAGACAATTGAGTGCTTTACCTATCATCGAGATTGATTCTGTTCCTATCATGATGTCTTCAGCTTCCAACTCTTATTGTTTCTTGTATAGTTCAAAATCCCACCCCCCAACCAAATTTTCTCCACATATCCTTCAAACCACAGGAAACTGAGAATTGTATTTGAGGACAACTTTAAACTGATACCCAACTGGTCTGCCCCTATATCTTGGCTACAAATGGGTAGTTGACCATTAGGTAGAAATGAAGCCTTACCTCAAACTTTTTGACCCAAAGGTGCTTTTTCAAGAGGCAACTGGACTTTTTGGGTTTTTCTTTGAAGATGTTTCACTTCTCATCCAAGAAGCTTCTTCAGCTCTGACTGGATGGTGGAGAATGGAAGGATTTATACTCCTTGCAGACAGCTGGCCATTTGCATTCTTTTAGCGAATCATTAAAGTCACCTGGAGGTTTAGCTGTGTCATCAGGGTCACCTGAGTGGTGCAAATGACTGTGGATGAGCCTTCTTGGAACTGTTGAAAGGACTGCATTATAAATTGGAGATAGATGATGTTGTACCCTTCTCCCTTTGTTGAGAGAGGGCTGTTCAATTTTGACATAGATAGCCTCCTTGACCCCTCTTTCAAACCAGTGGTCTTCTCTGTCCAAAATGTGGACTTTGCTGTCTTCGAAAGTGTGGACTTGTCCTTTAAATGCAGATGGACTGCTGAATGTAGTCCTAATGGATTTGTTCTCCTATGTTGTGCCATGTATTTATGAAGTGGTTGTTTTGTTTTCCCAATGTACAGATCTGCACATGGCTCATTGCATTGTGCTGCATATACCATGTTGCTCATTATGTGTCTGGGTGTTTTATCCTTGGGATGGACAAGCTTCTGCCCAGGGGTGAAATGCTCTCAGTTCGGACCGGATTGCCCGATTCGGTAGCAATGGAGGTGGGTGGTTCGGAGAACCGGTAGCAAAAATCCCTGCCCCCCCTATACCCAGCTGAGCCGCACAATCATCAGAAGCTTTTTTTTTTTACTTTTAAGAGCATTTTTTCTACAACCTCTTTGGCCGATAAAATGCTTTTAAAAGTAAAAAAAGAAAACCTCTGATCATCATCATCCTTTGATGATCCCAGCTGAGTTGTCTGATTGACAGAGGTTTTTTTTTCTTTTAAATGCTTCTGATGATCCAAACTGAGTTGCCTGATTGTCAGAGGCTTTTTTTCTTTTAAAAGCCTCTGACGATCCAAGCTGAGTTGCCTGATCGTCAGAGGCATTTAAAAGAAAAAAAGCCTCTGCCGATCAGGCAACTCAGCTGGGATTGTCATTGCCTTTTGAAAGCATTTTTTTACAACCTCTTCGCCAAAGAGGTTGTAGAAAAAATGGTTTTAAAAGTAAAAAAAAAAAAAAATTGGCCATGCCCACCCAGTCATATTAACCCCCCCCCAAGCCACGCCCATAGAACCGGTAGTAACAAATTTTAGATTTCACCATTGCTTCTGCCTTAGTGTATTCTTGGGTTTAAAGTATGAACATATGTTATGTTGGCTGAAGATCCTCTTGAGCTTTACTGATATTCTGATATTCCTGCAACGTAATGTATGGAACAGTGTTGCTTCATTTATTGTTCTCTTCGTTGTCCTGTGGAGCTCCTGTGGGGTCTTTTTTGAGATTTGATATAGGCCAGTGGTGAAATCTGAACTATTTTGACACCAGTTTGCTGGCTACACATGCACGCTGTGTGCCAAATGTGCGCTGTGCGCATATGCACAGTATACACCAAATGTGCGCTGCATGTGCATGCACACTACACACCAAAAGGAGGCTTGGGAAGCTAAGTAGAGCAGCGAGGGGGGGATCAGCTGTGCTGCATGATTTAGATTCACTAGAAAGTAGGATTTCCTGCTTTCTAGTGATTTTCAATTGCGCGGCACAGCTGATCGTCGGAAATACCGGTTCAGAGGAACCGGTAGCTTTTTTTTACTACCAGTTCACCCGAACCGGTGCGAACCAGTAGCATTTCACCACTGATATAGGCCCACTTGGGATAGCCACATGTTCTGATGGTTTCTTTGATGTGTTTTCATTCTTTTTCTTTCCCATTTTTGCTGGTAGGCAGGCCTTCAGCTCAGTGGTGTAGGGTTCTGATAGCTCCCATTTTATGCTCCAGTGGGTAGTGGAAATCAAAATGCAAATACTGATCTGTGTGAGTGGGTTTTCTGTAAACCTCAATGTTAAGTCTTCCTTAATATGTACGGCACAATCCAGGAAGGCTAGACTATTTTCCTTAACATCTTCCCACGTGAACTTAATGTATATGTCCACAGAGTTGATATGTTTGGTGAATGCTTCCAATTCTTGTGTCAGGTTCCGATGGCATCTCAAATAAATTGCGCTCCCAAGCAATTAATCTTTGCTGAAATATTCCATTTATTGAGTATGACAGATCTAACCCTGACTTCATCATAGCTGATACTAACCCTCTGACCCCCAAACCCTTTCTTTTCCGTTCCCTAATTCTCATCTTCTCATTGGCCATCTTCCAAGTCAGTCTCCCCAGCTTCTGATCTCACAGGAATGTTCCCCCCACCATCCCATCTCCTAGGGGATATTATCTACAAAGAAATAAGTAGGTGAAAAGTCAAGCCTCGTCTTTTTATGGCAGCATCAGAATGCTGACATCCAGCCCCTCTCCCTTCATTTCTCCAGGGAGGCCTGTTTCAGGGGAAAAAAATTTAAGTACCGTTACCCCGTCCGAGGGTGTGTCCCCCCCCTCCTGCCTTGCCTGGGTGATCTGCATGGAATTTGGCTATAAGGCGATCAGCTTGGATATTTGTGCTCTTCACCCAGGAAGCCTCTGACAAGGGGTAACCCTTCCACTTAATTAAGTATTGGAGGCGCCCCCTATGCCACCTCGAATTGAGAATTCGCTGTACCTCATAGTGTGGCCCCCAACAACCAGGGGCTTGGGGGGGTCACGTGGCACCGGCGTCAAAGTTGACCCCACCACAGACTTCAGGAGGCTGCTGTGGAAAACGGGGTGTATCTTCCCTAGTAGCCGGGGCAACCGCAGATGCACTGTAACCGGGTTGATTATTTTTTCTATAGGGAAAGGTCCTATAAATTTCGGGCCCAATTTCTTGCTTGGGAGTCTAAGTCTCAAATACTTGGTGGAGAGATAAACCTTCTCCCCCACTCAAAATGGTCTTTGGGGAGTTTGGTGCTTGTCTGCTTGTTTCTTATAGGATTGTGCCGCCTTGGCCAATGCCCTCTTAACGTTCTCCCAGGTTTCCCTCAACATATCCATCCAATCGGTCAAGTTGACTGAGGAAGGGGGTTCCCTTGGGTACTCTGGCATGGGGACGAAATCCATACCACTCACTATTTTAAACGGGGTTAATCCCATGCTACTGTGGACAGCGTTATTATATAAGACCTCCACAAACGATAGGAGGTCTGCCCAATTGGACTGTTGGTAGTTGACGTAACATCTTAAATACTGTTCTATCATGGTATTCAGTCTCTCCACCTCCCCATTGGTGCTCAGGTGAAACGCTGAGCTGACGCCTTGGGATGAACCTATGGATCGTAGGAACTCCCTCCAAAATTTTGCTGTGAACTGGACCCCTCAGTCGGAGATGATTCTTCTGAATACTCCATGCAGGCGGTAGATGTGTTTCAGGAACAGTTTGGATAATTGGCGGGCTGAGGGTAGCCCGCTGCAGGGTATAAAGTGTGTCTGTTTGGAGAATAAATCTATTATAGTCCAGACCACTGTGTTGCCACCACTTCTCGGCAGTTCTACTATGAAATCCATCGCAATCTCCTCCCATGGTCTCGTTGGTTCAGCTATGGTTGCAGCAGCCCAGGAGGGCATCCTGGTCGTCCCTTCATCATGGCGCAGATGGTACAACTTTTTACATAACTGTCTACGTCCTTTCTCATGTGGGGCCACCAGAACTGTCTCCGTGCTAAATGCAGAGTCTTTAGGAAGCCAAAATGTCCTGCTGGTTTGAAATCGTGGCTCCTCTTGAGGATCAGGGTGTGTAGAGTCTGTGGGACATAGAGTTTTGTCCCCTTCCATGCTAGGTCATCCCTTTTTGTCAAGAGGTGTTGATTGTCTCGAAACCAGGGGCCCGCTGCTGTTTCGGTTTTTAGTCTTGCAGTTAAGTCACTTGCAGGTTGGCCCTGCTGGTCGCGTCGTTGCCGTCTGGTGACCACCTGATCCATACTTGGGTGGAGGGGATGATGGCATTCACTACCTGCTCCCGCTCACTGTTGTATTGGGGCATCCGGGCACTCACTAGGGCTCTGGGGAATGGGTAGAGGTGTCCATAATGCTCTATGTAGATCTCAGCGGTATCAAGGAATTGGGCTAGGTAGTCTGGGTCGCCATCGAACTTCCCTCTGAACCAGGGTGGCTCCTCCCTCGCTGCCCTCTCCTCCCAGTGTGGGGCTCTGTAAGTCTGGCCTCGGTGCTGATGGTCCTCTTCCTCATCTCTCATTCTAGGGTAGGGAGGTGCTGTCCCATCTAGGCTGCTCTGCTTGCTGGGCCAGGGGGGAACCCATGGATGCATTTTTGGGCTCCTTCTCCTTCTGCTAGGGAGGGGGGAAGGGCTGCAATTCAGTCTACGGCCTCTTGGTTCAGCAGCCCAAACTGGTTCTCTCTCTTCCTTTGGTCTGCATGATGGCCCCTCCTCCCAAAGGATGGCATGGTCAAATTTCTCCTTCAATTCATCTATGGGGCTATTGAGTGGCTTCCTTGAAATTTCTTGGTGCCTGGCATGCTGCCAGGGCCATAGCCAGTCTGCCCTCCCCAATTCACTTTGGGGTTTCCCCTTCTCCTGCACATTCGGGAAGAGAAACTCAACCTCTGCGGCTTTTGGCAAAACCCCCAAGTACTTATCTGCCTTCTTCTTGGCTTGCAGCACAATCGTCTGACCTTGGCTATCTTGCAACTTTGCCGGGGGAGACGGGCAGGGTTGAGATTTCATGACTTCCAAGCTGGCTGGAATCAAGGCTGGCTCTTTTCCAGTTGCCTGAAAAAAACTTTCTTCAGCCATGGCGTCAGCTGAATATCTCCATTCACTCCGTACGTCTGGGAGGGAACTGGAGGATTGGAGGTCAGCCAGCTTGGCTTGGAAAGGAGTATCGGCTATCTGTCAGGTTCTGATGTCATCTCAAATAAATTGCACTCCCAAGCAATTAATCTTTGCTGAAATATTCCATTTATTGAGTACGACAGATCTAACCCTGACTTCGTCGTAGCCGATACTAACCCTATGACCCCCAAACCCTTCCCTTTCCGTTCCCCAATTCTCATCTTCTCATTGGCCATCTTCCAAGTCAGTTTCCCCAGCTTCTGATCTCACCCCACAGGAATGTTCCCCCCACCATCCCATCTCCTAGGGGATATTATCTACAAAGAAATAAGTAGGTGAAAAGTCAAGCCTTGTCTTTTTATGGCAGCATCAGAATGCTGACATCTTGTGTTTTGATCTTGACCCAAGTATCGTCCACATACCTATGCCAGTGAGTGGGTAGAATTCCTGTGAAGGAGTTTAGGGCTTTGGTTTCTACCTCTTCCATGTAGAGATTGGCTACAATGGGGTACACAGATGAACCCATAGCGCAGCTGTGTTTTTGTCTGTAGAAACCTTCATTGTATTTAAAATAGGTACTGGTCAAGTAGAGGTCCATCATGGCACATATATGGTCTGGGCTGAGGTTCTATCACCTAAGGTGCTGTTTTGTGCCAGTCATTTTTTCACTATCATGACAGTTTCAGTAGTTGGAATGCATCTGAAGATGGAAGTCACATCATAGGAAACCATGGTCTCATCGGGGTACCCTTTTAGATTCCAAACTTTGCTAGTGAAGTCCTGTGAATTGTTGATATGATGGATGGTGTTGCTAACTAAAGGAGCTAATAAGGTGTTTAGATGTTTTTCAATGTTGTAGATGACAGAGTTGATGCTACTGACAATTGGTCTGAGTGGAGTTCCCTCTCTGTAGATTTTGGGGAGTAAATACCCTGTTTCCCCAAAAATAAGACCCAACCAGAAAATAAGTCCTAGCATGATTTTTCAGGATGCTTGTAATATAAGCCCTACTCCCAAAATAAGCCCCAGTTAAGATTGTCAGCCAGATGGATGCATTTAGTACCGTATTTTCCCCAAAATAAGACCTAACCAGAAAATAAGACCTAATGCATCTTTTGAAGCAAAAATTAATATAAGACCCAGTCTTATTTTTGGGGAAACATGGTATATGCATGCAGACTTCCCCAGGGTAAACAAAGACGGGTCAAAGAGGCCATCTATGTCAAAACTGAACAGCTCTCTCTCAACAGTGGGGGAGGGATATGACATCATCCATCTTCAGTCTACAACACAGTCCTTTCAAAAGTTCCAAAAAGGCTCCACACCCATTTGCACCACTCAGGTGACCCTGATGACACAGATAAACCCCCAGATAACCTTAATGACCTACTAAAAGAATGCAAATGGCCAGCTGTCTGCAAGGAGTATAAATCCTTCCATTCCCCACCATCCAGTCAGAGCCGAAGAAGCTTCTTGGATGAGAAGTGAAATGTCTTCAAAGAAAAACCAAAAAAGTCCAGTTGCCTCTTGAAAAAGCACCTTTGGAACAACCATGACCTGGATGACTGAGAATCTCCATAGACATCAAACTTTTTGAGTTCACAATATGAATACAAGTATAAGTAAGTTTTTCTTTCTTTTGCTTTTACAGCTTATCACATACTGGGAAAAGACATTCAAGATTGACCTGTTCAAGCCACAAATTGGTGTGGTCAATGTCACCGATGTGAGTATCAGCTGGCTCATAGTTTCAGTGGCCTTAGCATGAAGGCTACTGGATCTGGCTTTGTGCGTCATTATAAGTTTGAATGGTACCTAAATGAAAGGTTGTAAAGTCAAGGACTACCTATATTTTGCTCTGATAGTCAGCTCCTCAGTGACGTATCTATTCATCTAAACATGGATAGGCAATTTGTGATCCTTGGCTTAATTTTAAAAGCCCCTCGTCTGAAGATCTGTTTTGAAACTTCTGGGAAGATTATCTTCCCTCTGTGTAGTGTTCTGGAAAAAAATGTCAAAATAATAAGAGTGAGAATCAAAAAGAGAGGTGCAGGGAAAGGGAAAGGATGTTTCTGCGAGCAGATGGGGAACATTTCCTCTATTCTTGTTCTAGTTAGTATTTATCAACAATTGTGATTATCCCAAACTTCTGGAATAATTCAAAGGAATTTTATTTAGCATGTGTATCTTAACCATATTATAATTTAAAAAATGATTATTTGTCATTTTTATTTGTTAACATATATCATATGGTCATGTAGTATTATTACTTAATGTATATTTGAAAGCTTTTGTATTCAGTTTATTGGGAGGAAGTGTAGAATGAAATCCAAACATGATTTTTCCTTTATTTCCAGTTTCCTAACCTCCCATTTTATAAGTAATTGGAGAAGATTTAAGATTTAAACACATTTTGCTCCAAAAACTCTCAGTATGTTGTGACGAAAATGTTCATCCTTCCTTTCAGGCGGACAGTGTCTGGATGGATATCAGGGATGATGATGAACTCCCTACAGTTGAGGAATTAGAAGATTGGATAGAAGATGTGCTTTCCGGCAAAATAAACACAGAAGATGATGATATTGATGATGATGATGATGATGATGATGATGATGATGATGATGATGATGATTAGGTTATAGCTCATTGAATACTTGACACCAAAATCTGTGTGCCTCAAAATACTATGCCTTACAGTATTTCTCTTCTAAGGGGAAAATACTGTTCTTTTTGATTTCTAAGGGTCATTGAAAATTCATAATCTTGATCCCTTTTATTTGTCCCTCTTCCCAAATACAATCTTCACCCTTCTGGCTTCCACAATGTGTACTCTATACCTACAGTAAGTCAGAAATTATTATTTTTTAAATTGTGTAAGCTCAGTGTTTATGCTCCCTGCAGGAAATTTTAAATCTATGAATACGTTTGTTCATAAGAATGAGAGAAAATAAAGAATTACATAATAGTTCATGAGTTAGCAAGGACATTGCTGCCCTACACTACTCCCAACAGAATGGCTTGCCAAAGCAAGGTGTAGAAAATGGAAATAGTGGAGAGCAATTGGCCTTTTCTCCCTGTTCTTCTATCCCTTCGGATTATGGGCTCATGTTTTCTCCACATGCCATCTGTGGAAGACATATCCTTTACAATGGAATTTCAGTCTTTGAGTCAAACTGCTGCTGAAGTTTGTTGGTTTCCCCTTTCCTGCTACTTGTTTCCTTGACAGCAGCAGAAGAAATGATCCCCCAACTTTGATGGCCTCATTTCTGAGATTCAGTAAGAGGAACCCTGTGTGGTAGCACTTTTCCAAATAGCATACTTTCTTTCCATCTTGGAGACCAGAGGTGTCCATGGCGGTGGATGTGGGGAAGAGTTCAGTTTACTTTCTTTTGGAATGACTGGCATCTACTCTCCAAATGGGTCTAGGACAATTTATGACAGCCAACTCACCACGGCCACCTCTCCATGGCCATCCATACAATTCCATGCTGGATAACTCAATGTGATAAACGTTATCTTTGACATTATTTCCATTGACAAAACTGGAAATAATGTTGGAGAAACAGTGGTGGATAACATTTATTGTGTTGAGTTATCCCCATGTGGAATTTTCCATGGTGAATTGTCCCATGGCAAGTTGTTCATGACTAGATGGCTGGGGTCAATTGTCCCATTCTACTGCAAATACCAGAAGGAAAGAACTGGAGAATCGCCCGTTGAAATTGCTTGGTTCAGAATATGTATTCCCATACTTTGTAATGCTTATGTTCTATTCTTGGATCATGTTCAATTGAAATGTAAAAAGAAATTCTGATTGGACTGATGCAGGATTTTATTTCATCTTACCTTGTTTCTGTGCTTATCAATACTCAGTCTGCAATAAAGTTATCTGGGCCTTCCATCACTGTCCTGCTTTCTAGAGGCTGATATCCAAGTTTCCTCCCTCATAATCAAAATATGATTAGCCTATGTGAAATTACTCTGTAGAGATAATTGATCAGGATTCCCATCTCCATTAAAACTCCATATTGTGTGTATATTCATATGTACGTATCACTTTTTTATTTATCCAATTAAACAGAATACAAGCTTGGAAGGGGCCTTGGAGGTCTTCCTAGTCCAACCAGGTGCTTGAGCAGGAGACCTTATACCAGGGGTGTCAAACCCGTGTCGTCACGGCGTCATGTGATGTATTGCAACTTTTTTCCCCTTTGCTAAACTGGGCGTGAACGTGGCCCGCACATGTTGCATCCGGGTTTGCGAGTTTGACACTACTGCCTTATACCATTCCAGTCAAATGGTTGTCCAATCTCTTCTTGAAAACTTCCAGTTTTGGAGAACCCATAATTTCTGGTTTATATCATTTATATCATTACCAATCATGTTTCAAGTTATGTGCAGCTGATATGTTAATATCTGAAGGGGTGAAATCCAGCAGGTTCTGACAGGTTCTGGAGAACCGGTAGTGGAAATTTTGAGTAGTAGAGAACCGGCAAATACCATCTGTGGCTGGCCCAAGAGGGGGGGGTGGGAATGGAGATTTTGCAATTTCCTTCCCGCAGGAGTGGGGTAGGAATGGGGATTTTGCAGTATCCTTTCCCTGGAGTGGGGAGGGAATGGAGATTTTGCAGTATCCTTTCCCTGCCACGCCCACCAAGCCATACCATGCCCACAAGCCACGCCTACAGAACCGGTAGTAAAAAAATTTGGATTTCACCACTGGTCTTTCCCTTCTGCACTTACCAACTCTACAAAAATTGACCTTGCAACATTGTTTTCTGCCACATTTCCACGATGTTGCATTTGTCTTATCCTGGAAATTTCTCATGAGTGACACATGCTTGTCATCTTTGCTCTACCAATGATAGTGTTTCTCCATTTATTCTGTCCAAGGAAAATGTCATGATGTGCTATGATTGCTAGCAAATTTCATGTTGGATAGATGAATTAATACTTTAATTCAGCAATGGGGAAAGTCCCAAATATAGGGTCACAGAGTATGTTTCTTACAAGCTTTTCATCACTCTTACTGGTACATTGAAATTATTAGTTGAAATGAACTGGAAAAAATGGTTTTTCAAAATGCAGTTATTTATTCACCCAACTTCTTGATTTCAGTCTAAACATCTCATACTTATTTTTAAATGCCTTGGGGTTTGCCTCAAAATGTTTTATGACATAGCCCTATTCTAATTTCTCCAAAAGGGAAAGTGAGAAAGGATTGTATTGTCAGCTTGGTCTGTAGTGCTGTCCATGCTGTTCGTATTATTTGATTCATGTATTGTATGTTTAGAAAAGGTCACCTTTCTCAATGCAACTTTATTGCTTTGCCATGTGATTGGATCTCCAATTGTGCAGGGGTTTCAATTGCATTAAACATCTGCAGCCGATAGGTGGATGGGGGATATGAGTTTGATCCAACTCCCCCACCCACAAATTATACGGTAGTCACTAAGTGGGGCACCACCATGTTCAATTTTATGACGTATTAAGTAAACAATGCAGTTGTTAAAAGAATGCTGCAGTCATTAAGCAAACCTGGCAGTTGTTAAGCAAATCTGTTTTCACCAATGGGCAATTTTGCTGAAAATTTTAAGTAAATACCAGAAACCAGCAAAATCTGCCAAAAATTGCAGTGATGTGATCACAGGATACTGCAAATAGCTGAAAATGAACTGGTTGTTAAACACCCAAAATGTGATCCTGTGACTGTGATAGGTGACGCAGGTCATAACTTTGAAAATGGGTTATAAGTAGCTCTGTGGAGATCTGTCATAACTTTGAATGATTGCTAAGTGACTGGTCATTAAGTGAGACCTACTTGCATTAGTATTGTTCTTGGAACATTACCCTGAAACTGTTAATTGCACTGAGTCAGCACCTGAGTCAGCTCATGGCTTGTGATTTCTAAGCTTCAGCCTCTTTTTTCATACCATGAACTATGTTGAATGAGATCCCAGTTCAGTGCTTTCTTTTACCAGCAGTCATTAATCAAGAACACTGCTGCTTAGCAAATATTGGACATTGTGCCCACAGGTCTTCAAAAAGATAGAAGTTATGACTATTCAGAAGAAAGAGAAGTAATGCCTGTTTGTCTTGTTCCCTTGCTTAAATTGGTTTGATATTGCCGGTGAATAAGTTCCATCAGGATCCTATTTTTGTTTGGTTTTCCTACAAGTGATATCAAAAGCACCTGGGCCATGAGGATAAAAGAGTGATGCTATTCTTTGCTCTCAGCTGTACCCATGTAACACAATCCTATTGTCCCAGGCAAATGTCAAGTAATTTTGATGCCCAAACATTAACAATAAGCAAGTACTGCATTTAATGTCATTGTATTGGATTTTGATTTGTGAGGCACTGTGCATTGTTCAAATTATCATCTCTGAATGTCATTTACTTGGACAGAGATACACTTCTGTTGAGAGTTACACACTGTGCTGAGCCATAAAATGATTGCAATTTTAAGGATTAGGGAACATCTGAGTCCAGTTAATTGTGGCTTATGCAAGGTTAAGCAAACCATATGTCTTTGTGCTATTCCATCATTCTCCCACAGGTATTTTTTCTTAACATAATGCTGCTATAAGAACTATGAATCTGATTTTCATATATCTGATTTTCATATCTGATTTTCACCCCTCCAAGACTGAGTGGCTGTGGCTTCCAGCGTCCCGATATAGCCAGCTGATGCCATCGCTGGGGGTGAATCACTCGCCCCCACAGAGAGGGCTCGTAACTTGGGCGTCCTCCTGGACGCACGGCTGTCTTTAGAAGATCATTTGACGGCCGTGGCCAGGGGGGCTTTTTATCAGGTTCACCTGATACGCCAGTTGCGCCCCTTTCTAGATCGGGACTCCCTACGCACAGTCACTCAAGCACTTGTCACTTCCCGCCTGGACTACTGTAATGCTCTTTACATGGGGCTCCCCCTGGGGTGCACCCGGAGGCTCCAGCTGGTCCAGAACGCGGCCGCGCAGGGGATTATGGGGGCGATGAGGCACTCCCATGTGACACCTCTCCTACGCGAGCTGCACTGGCTCCCGGTGGTCTTCCGGGTGCGCTTCAAGGTGTTGGTGACCACCTTTAAAGCGCTCCATGGCTTAGGGCTGGGGTACTTACGAGACCGCCTTCTGCCACCAATAGCCTCCCACCGGCCAGTACGCTCGCACAGAGTGGGCCTCCTCAGGGTGCCGTCCGCCAGACAATGTCGGCTGGTGACCCCCAGGGGGAGACCCTTCTCTGTGGCGGCGCCCACCCTCTGGAACAACCTCCCCCCAGAGTTACGTACAATAACAGACCTCCGGATTTTTCGTCGGGCCCTGAAAACCCATTTATTTCAACTAGCTGGGCTGGCTTGAGTCAAATTTTTAAACTATTTTAAATTGGAATTGTTTTTAATTACGGCAAATTATCTAATTATTTTAATCAGTTTTTAGATTTTCTATGTCTTGTTTTTACTTTGGCTGTGCACCGCCCTGAGTCCTATATTGGAGAAGGGCGGTATAGAAATTTAAATAAATGAAAATGAAATATATATATGGTTGTCAAAAATCTGAATTATTATAACTTCACACATTGCAATGAAGATCTAAAAGAAGAAAATATGTTTTGATGCTTTATGACAAAGGAAGTAGTAGTAATCAAGAATTTTCCCATTGAACTATGATATTTGCAGTTCTGTTTACCTTGGCTAATTCTTGCTCTCATTTTTCTTAGATGTGATTAGAAAATATGAAGCATGTCACTCATCTCAAGTGACTTTTGGTTGATGGAGGGTACACATCTAAGAATTATGCATATGCGGCTAACACACACATTTCATTGTTTCATTATTTGACAGTTATTTTAACATAATAGGCCAATACAGTGTGAAATACATCCAAATGGGAACTAATATTACATATAAGAAGAAAAAACTTCTGGATACTGCTAGGAAGTAGCCATGAAAGGTATTTTGGCCTGAAATGTTGTCGTTGTGTCCTGATTGCAATGTTTTCATGGTAAATTCTGCACAATTACTCTGAGAGGTAGCCAGGTAGAATTTTACTTCACAGAAACATACCTCTTCTTTTTTTTTCTCTTTAATTTATATGCCACCCTTCTCCGGAGACTCAGGGTGGCTTACAATGTGTTAAGCAATAGCCTTCATACTTTTGTATATTTATACAAAGTCAGCTTATTGCCCCCACAATCTGGGTCCTCATTTCACCTATCTTTGAAAGGATGGAAGGCTGAGTCAACCTTGAGCCTGGTGAGATTTGAACTTGCAGTAATTGCAAGCAGCAGATGTTAATCTGATAATAACAGTGCTTTGGTCCACTGTACTACAGGCTCATTCTTAAGGCTGATACAAAAGTTTGATACAGCAATATACTTGGCTGTACGAAAATGTGGTTCAGATACTAAACACTATATTATACCATGATAGAAATGGGTAAAATGACTGAAAAGTGATTATGATAATTTAGGTGAAGGTATCTGCAGTGGGATTTAAGAGATACTGTATTTCAGTGGGTTTGCTCCAATATTTACAATACGAGAATAGAACAGTGGCTGGAAGAGAACTGATTTGGCTCCTAGCATTTAACAGAAGAACAGAATAATAGAGGTGGAAGGGACTGCGGAGGTTTTCTAGTCCAACCCTCAGGCTTAAACAGAAATTCCTATACCCGTGATGGCGAACCTATGGCATGCGTGCCACAGGTGGCACACGGAGCACTCTCTGCGGGCACGCAAGCCATCGCCCAGCTCAACTCCACTGCACATGTGTGCGCACTTCCCACTGGCCAGATGATTTTGGGGTCTCCGCCCTGCAAGTGGGAGACGCACCCGCATGTGCAGGGGGGGGGCTACCTTTCTCCTCACTTTCTGCTGCCCGTGCCTTCCCAGAACTCCAGAGATTCCCCTCCAAACGCTGTTTTGGGAGGCAAGGCTTTTTCCCCCTCTCAGCCACTTTGGGACGTGAGGCTTTTTTTCGTCTCCCAGTTGTTTTGGGAGGCGAGGCTTCTCCCCCCCCCCCACTGTTTTGGGATGTGAGGCCAAAAGTGGGGGTTGCATGCACATGCACAGGGGGAGGGGAGCACGTGTGTGTGTGTGTGTCTCTCTCTCTCTCACCAACAGACTGCAGCACGAAACGCCGGGTGGCTACTTCTGGCCTTTGTTGGTGCTGGACACACCTCGGTCACTCAGGGAGATGCGCAACCTGCTCTCTGCCCCAAGACACTGGCTCGCCCTGTGCCACAGCCAACGCCGCTGCTGTTGCCACGGGTGAGTGGGGCAGAGTCTCATTGTGGCTCCATGTCGTAATGGGCTCCAGGAGGAGGGGGACCCTGTCTCCCCCATTGTGAAGTGCGTTAAATTTCACTGTGCTGTGCAAGGCGCTTTGAGAGCAGCGGGCAGACCATGGAGGGGCAACAGTAGTGGCATCGGCCGCTTCTCTTCACGGCAGAGGAATGAAAGGAGGAAGCCTCAGCAGAGGGTTAAAAGAGCCACATGTGGCTCCAGAGCCATAGGTTGCTGACCCCTGCATTATACCATCCTGGTCAAATTGTTGTCCAGTATATTTTTGATATCAATCTATGTCAGACTGTCTAACATCCATATGTATCTATATATATCTAACCTTGACTATCACTAAGTGTTGTATCTTTTTATTCTTCATGAATGTATTTTATTCTCCTTATGTACACCGAGAGCATATACACCAAAGACAAACTCCTTGTGTGTCCAATCACACTTGGCCAATAAAGAATTCTATTCTATTCTATTCTATTCTATTCTATTCTATTCTATTCTATTCTATTCTATTCTATTCTATTCTATTCCAGCAATGAGTTTCCAATGAAGATGGTCAACTAAAGGACACGCCCAGGCAGAGATCCCAGTGGCTCCCCGAAGTATTTTTCCCTGGACTGTCTCTTTTTCAACTTATTAACTGAAGGAACCGGCATTCCTTTAGTTTATATGACTCTCCTGGGTTAGGGAGAGTCCTAAAATCATCCCACAAGATCCTCCATACAGCAAAGGTCTGCAAGTAGTTTTAGGAGTTGTGCTTCGAAGCAGGCTGCATGCTGACAGCTGGGGGGTGGGGTGGGGGGGAGCTGTTTGTTTGTTGAAAAAGCAACAATTTTGGAATTTATTTTTTAAACTGACAGTCAATTATGCCTTAGTTTCTTAATCATTTTAAAGAACTATTAATCCTTATTAAACTAATAGGGGCTCTCTTTAGCCACAGCCTGTTAGTCCTTTTTGAAGATCTGTGCCATTTTGAGGATTTCTTCATTGTTAAACAAGAAGGAAGAAGGCTACTGAAGAAAAGCTAAAATAAGGAAGTGTGGACAAAATGATAGAGAAATATAAGGGTAGAAAGTTGTGGTTCTAGTTTATTATTTTTAGTTACTTGTAGCTTGGTCTGCTTTGCTGTAGGTGGCTAAAACTTTTTAATTCTTATCAGAAAGTTAAAACACAAAAAAAAAGCTACTCTTTGACTAAAGCCCAACAGTTCATAGACCAGCTATGCTCCAAGGATGTTAAAAAAAATAATACTCAAACTACTTCAGAGAAGCAATTATATGTAGAAAGTTAACAAACCACCGAAGCAATTTCACAAGTAGCTGACAATGTTAATTTTGTTTGTCAATTTTGGAATATATATTTATATTTTGGAATATATATTTATATTTTGGAATATAAACTTGACACCAATCTTTATTATGATGGTTTAAATATAAATCTCCCAACACAATTGAAAGAAGAGTTCCAAGAAAATCTGCAACTTTCAAAAGGACAAAGTTTGGACTTTTTCTTCATGGGCACTAACACGGTTGAGAAATCCTTGAGTAAAACAAAAGTTTATAACTACTTGATACACATTGCAGAGAAGGAAATGGTTTTACTTCATATTACTTCATAATAAGTCAATTGGCATTAGGATGGATTTTTATTGGTCTGATATTTGTAATTGAAAGGAAGTTTTAATGTAAAGTGGATTTGAAAATGCATTTTTTACTTTATAATATTTAAGTAATTTTTAAAGTTTTTAAAACATTACTGACTATTTGAAAGAGAAAGTTAAAGAAAAGATGTCAGAGAAAGTTAAAGAAAAAGATCTATTAGCTTAAAGAAAAGTTTAGAGTTTTAAAAACGATATATATAAGAATAATTTTTTTATTTTATGAGGGTAAGTCGAAAAGAGTGATTTAAATTTAATGAGTTAATTGGTGTTAGTTGGAATTTTATTAGTCTGACTGTAAGTGAACTTTAAAGTATGTATGTTAAGAGGAAGTTTTTTTAAAAAAAGAACTTTTTGATCTCAGACATGTTTTTAAAGAAAAGCTTAATGTTTTAAAATGGATAAAAATATTTTTCCCTTTAAGGTTAAAGAATCTGAAAGAATACAGTGAATTTTGTTAATATAAATGGTGATAGTTTATAAAGATTAAGTGAAAAGAGATATATGTATTTTCATAGCGAGGAAGAAAAAGCAGAAATTGTTAAATTGATTGCTTTATTCAAAGAGGAGAATATATTTATGTTTTTCATTTGGAAATCACTTCTGGATTTTATGCTTGTGATTAAAAAAAATGAAATTTAGACTTTGGTTTTGCCAATTAGATAGATTTAATGTTATAGAAATGGCTAGTTATATACCAATGTGTAAAAGTAAAAAGTTGAGACTGTAATGTTATCTTCTACTGTGCTGAAAAGAATCTGAAGTCAATGCTTTTTTTTTCTTTTTTCCCTTGTGCTCCATATTTTCTTTTCTCCCTCTTTTTTTCCTTCCCCTAATTTCCTATTTCTATTTTCCTTTATATTTTATATTTCAATAAAACAACAAAAGTCAGAAATACAAAGATATTCCAGCAATGGAGCACCGACAACTATGTGAGGCCAACTATTCCATTGATTAATTATTCTCTCAAATTGGATCTCTCTTTAACAAGCTTCTACTCATTGTTTCTGCTTTCTGTCCTGCCCTCTGGTCTTTGGAGAATAAGCCAATCCTCTCTTCTTTGTGGCAACCGTCATATACTAGAAGACAACTATCATATCATCACTAATCCTACTTTCAATAGGCTAGACATACCTACCGTAGCTCCCTCAACCATTCATCATACAATTTAGCCTCTGGATTCCTTTTCATGTTTGTTGTTCTTCTCTGCACTTTCAAGGGTTTTTTTTTTTTTTTTTTTTTTTGTTGTATTGTTGTAACCAGAATTGGATGGAATATTCCAAGTGTGACCACACAAGTGCCGTATAAAATGGTACTATTACTTCTTGTGATATTGATGCTATCTCTCTGTGGATGCAGCCTAGAACTGCATTGGCTTTTTTGGCAGCCACAGTATACTGCTGGCTCATAGTTAAGTGGTGGTCCATTAGGACACCTAGATCCCTCTTACAATAAGTACTGTTGAGTCAGGTACTGCCTATTCTATACCTGTGCATTTGGTGTTTCTTGTCTGCTTTTCTCACTACTGAATTCCATCTTTTTGTATAGGACCCAATGCTCAAATCTGTCAAGATACTTTTGGATCTTAAGTCTATCTTCCAAAGAGTTAGCAATTCCTCCCAGCTTGGTGTCATTGTAAATTTGATGAGTTCCCCTTCTATCCCCTCATCTAAATCACTTATGAAGATGTTGCAGAGCACTGGCCCCAAGACAGAACCTTGAGATATCAGCCTTAGCATAAACTGTTCAACTGTACTATGATTCTTCCTAGAAAAGTCTGAGTTATCTAATGTCCATTTTGAGGAAAATAATAATGTACAGAGCTGTGTATGATAGGCATTTAGAAAGTCATTTTACAATATATTTATTATACACAATCTTTATTTCCTGGATTATAGGTACAAGTGATATTGGAACTCCCCAAAGAACTGCATCTAGGTGCTTCAGGGCCCTGCTTTTGATGTTTAAAGATACAGTAGTTAAATGAAAGTCTGGGTCTTGGCCTTGGGAAAGAATTCTTGCTTCTGTTTGTGTTGTTTCTGAGAACTCATCTCTGGGTGTTAAAAGTAAATTTGCTGTCTTCCCAGCTTGCTTTTTTATTGGTAACACACCTTTATTGTGAGTTTTCCAAATACTGATCTAGTGAGGAATAAAAGGCAGAACAAAACTGCATGACAAGTTACTGAAAGTGAAGAGGACTCCCTGATTGTATTGAGCAGCTAACACATTTAGACATCCCAAATCCCCATGATTAATGTTAGGATATGTCATGGGTAAATGCCTTATTCTTGAATGGAGGAAATGTATGTTCATAGAATATCAAGGGTTAATTTATTCTTCCTTTCCTAATGTATTCACATGTAACCACTCCTACCTCTAATCCCGCCTTATTGATATAAAAGGGGATACACGCTCCTCCTCCTTGCTTCTATCTGCAATCATTCAGAGAATATAAAATGCCTACTGTAAATAAACAATACTTTGTTTGAATACTACATTTCTGAATCCTTTATTGAGTCCGATCCTCGAATTACTGCAACAATCTGGTAGCAGAGGATGGTAGCAGAGGACTCAATAAAAAACAGACATGCCAAAGAAAGAAAACTCCAGAAACAAAAGAGAAAGACCCAACACCAGAGCACACAACAAAGAAATGGAAACAGATCAAGAAATGATCGATGAATCTACAACTATAATGACAAGAGAATCTGAAAACTCCACTACAGACAACGAAGAGGTAATCGATGAACCTGACGACCAAGAAGTGAGAGAGATAGAAAACAACACTCTCAGATCAGAGATACTAAGACTGCTGAAAAGCCCAAAAGACGACAAAAATCTCATCGTGAACCTCCAAGACATCATAAAAGATAGCGGAGCAGCGAGAGAAAATCACACCATCGCACCAGAATCTAAAGACCTCAAAATGGTAAGCGAATTACCTATAGATGAAAATATAACTAAAAGAAAGACTAACGGTCCCGCGCAAAATTTTGAATGGCAGCCATCTTGGTTTCAACAGACCACCAAAATGGCCGAAGCAGAACCAATCAGAAAGCAGAATTCAAAATGGCTGGCGCGAAAAGCCTTACACAGCATGAAAAGTAAAAAAGAAAAATTCTACTCTTCAGAAGAATCTGATACAGACACCGAAGAAACACCAACCGAACTGCAAATCGAAACAGCCATGAAAACACTTTTTGCAACTTTTGGTCCAAATTTAAAAATAACAAAAAAATCGACAAAAGCAGCCGATCAAACAGCGAAGAAGAAACAAGCAACGCAATTCAAAAGCAAAGACACAGAAGCAAGCAAGCAAACATCTCGGCACCTATCCGCTCCTACCCAAATGGTGAGGACACCAACACCCGAACCCAGAGAACCTTGCAAGTACTCGCCCACACCAGAAACGCTTCCGGGAGCCAGAAGCCTCAACCAAGACAACTTCGATGAACATAAGCAAGCCCCGATCATCACCTGGACACCAAAAGTCGAGCCAGAGAGCGAATCATCATCAGAAGAACACTACGAGGGAGCTACAGCGACGAGAACCTCTCCCGACAGCTTCAGGAACAAAATGAGCAACGCGCATGCGCAAATCCACGCAGACGAATATAGAGACAATGAAGGACAGAGAGAACCATTCAGACTAATCGCAAGCATACCTACACCATTCTGCAATTATCAGCATTTACAAGATCATGGACAACCTCCAGTTGTAAGTAATGCAACAAATAACATTGGAAACTTGCCTAATGATTTTCCAAAATTTAGAATAGACGGTATTAATTTACAGGAATGGAGTCAACAGCTCCAGGTTGTTTTCTTAAAAGAGAATTTATTGTTTTTCATAACTAACCCTCCCAAAAAACCATGGACCCTAAAATTGGACTGCCTACACCACAGAGCATTCTATTTACTAATATCTAGTATATCTCCTGCTATCTATCATAGTATTAAGCATAATCTGACTGTCTCAGAAATAATTCATTGTATGTTTAAATTGTTTCATAGTGAAAGTGTAGCAACCACAACAAGAATGTCTAAAAATTTCTTCTCAGCCAGGATAAAACCTGGAACTACTGTAAGTGAACATTTACTATCACTAAACACAACTAGAGCAGAGCTTCATTTAAGGGGAGAAATAATATCTGATCAGACAATGAAAAGCGTTATCATTAATTCATTAGATTCATCATGGGATAATTACATATCACATTTGGACACAATTAATTTAGGATATCTATCTATAGAGAGTTTATCAAATAGACTAATAGCTGAAGATAATTTGAGAAGAAGCCGCTACAGCGCATACAAAGAACATAGACAGACCAAAAGGGTAGTATTTCAAGACAGGCATCAAGAACCAATTGAATGTTATAATTGTGGATCCAAAGAACATTATAGAAGAGATTGTCCAAAATTTCTTAGAGAAAGACAAAACCATGACAATAGAAACAGATACCATAACAGACAATCATCTATTGACAGATACAGGTATAGAAACTCACCAAATTTTAGAGAACGTAGAGGGGGCAGAGATAACTTAAGAGAGAGAAAGTCTGGATCATTAAATGGATTAGATAAGTATACCATAACCAAAAACCAAAACTCATAAGATAATGCCTGGCTCATTGATTCTGGGGCAACAAATCACACAACACATGATAAGAAAATATTATCCTCCTTCATAGAAGATAAATTTGTAATTAAAGTAGCTAATCAAGAAGAAGTTCAAGTCATTGGAAGAGGAAGTGTAAATTTACCCAGTCTAGGGAAAATAGAGGGGGTTTTATTAATACCCGAAATACCTCATAACATTCTTAGTGCAATAAAGTTAAGCAGAGACTCTAACATAAATATAGTGTTCTCAAAGGGAAAAGCAACTCTAGAGAAAAACAAAACAAACTTAGGTAATGTGGTTATCAAAGGAGATCTACCATACTTAGTCACAGAAGAAAGATGGCTACACCACATTGATTCAAACATGGAAAATGACACTAGCATAGAAAATGAAAATGACAGTGACAGTGACAATGAGGAACATGAAACAAATCATAACCATGAAACCACATCTGTTAACAATACACATAATAACAAAAGACCAATAATTGGAAAACCAATCCATGATGAATGTGCACATATATTACATAGAAAATTAGGACATGCTAGTTTTCCTGTAATACAAAAAATGATTGAACATGCTGAAGGTGTTAAAATAAAAGATTGTAAAAATTATTTGGAATGTTCAGTATGTAAGTCCTCAAAACTCAGAACTAAACCCAGACCAAAAAAGGCAATAAGATCATCAAATCATATTTTTAACCTGGTACATGTGGACCTAGTTGGTCCATTAACCCCATCAATTACATACAAAAAATGATACTTTCTTACTATCGTAGACGACTATAGTCGTTATGGCTTTGTCTATACTTTAAAACACAAAGATGAAACATTTCAAAAGTTTAAAGAATTTTATAAACGTGTAGAAACACAACACAATGTAAAAATAAAGCAGATCATGACAGACAGGGGATCTGAATTCATGTCAAAAGAATTCTCCCAATGGCTAAAAGACAAAGGAATGTTACACTTCACCTCTAGCCCTTTCTCTGCATTTCAAAATGGAGTATCAGAACGAAAAAACTCGACACTACAAACCATGATTAGATGTACATTAGAAGATGCTGGTTTAGGCAAACAATTCTGGTCAGAAGCACTATTATATTCCAATTATACTCTAAACAGAATTTGGTCTAGTGTCATAAATAAAACACCATATGAATTGATGTATAATAAAAAACCCAAGATAGCCCACATGCATGTATTTGGAGTTACAGCGGACGTACATATACCAAAACAATTGAGACGTAAGGGGGATAATGTATCTAGAAGGCTCAGATTCATGGGATATGAAACAGGCACAAAGGGATATAGATTTATTGACAATAACAATAAATTCATAATTTCTAGGACAGCTGTATTTCACGAATAGGCCAATTGGTCTAAGATACATCTTAATGAGATATTTCCAACTACCAAACCAGACATTGAAAATCAAGATAAGACAGAAAGAGAAGAACATAACCACAGTACACAAAAGAGCAACAATAAAACATGGATAGGAAACTGTCCCAAAATCAAAACAGATTCATTAACAAAAAGGAAAGCAAGATACTTACACGATAACGATAGCAGACCAGAAAGAACAATTAAATGTAACAGGAACCAAGTACCAAATAAATATAAGGATTACATAATGCATATAAATGATGATACATCAACACCCAATACATATGAGGAAGTATTAAAACTCCCCAGAGAAGAAAGAAAAAAATGGGAATTAGCCATGGCCAAAGAAATGGACAGTTTGTGAGAACTAAACGTATTCACCCCAATACCAGCCCCAAAAGACAAAACAATTATTGGCACTAGGTGGATATTTAAAATTAAAAATCTGGAAGAAGGCAACACATTATATAAAGCAAGACTAGTTGCACAGGGCTACGCTCAAAAGTATCCTGAGGATTATACCGACACATATTCTCCCACTGTAAGAACTGAAAGTGTTAAGACAGCTTTAGTAATAGCATCAGCCCTTAATCTTGAAGTCTTTCAATATGATATACACACTGCATACCTACATGCAAAACTCGATAAAGAAATATATGTAAGAGCTCCTCATAGCCAAAACACAAATAGAAATGAAACTTGGTTACTAAACAAAAGTTTGTATGGATTAAAGCAATCCGGCAAACGTTGGTATGAATATTTGGTCAATGTACTCAAAGCTATGAACTTCAATGCCACAACTGCAGACAATTGTTTCTTTGTTAGGAGGGATGGTGATTCACTAGAATTTGTGTTAATTTATGTGGATGACATTTTGTATATTGGCAAACATAAAGAAAAAAGAGATACATTTGTAACAATATTAAATGAACATTTTTCTTTAAAATCATTAGGGAAAGTAAATAAATATCTTGGAGTTCAAATTAGTAAGACTAAAAAAGGATTTAGATTGTCTCAGAAAGATAAGATTATAGAACTCTTGAACAAATGTAATATGAATGATGCAAAACCTTGTGATACTCCAATGCAAGCTGATTTTTTAAGAAACATGAATGAATCATCTCCTGAGTTTAATGATAATACACTTTACAGATCAGTTATTGGTTCCCTTTTGTATATCTCTAATTGGACCAGACCCGATATTGCTCTACCCCTTAATTTATTATCCAGATATGTCAGTAAACCTTTAATGTATCATTGGGAAGCCATTAAACGAGTGCTAAGGTATTTGAAACACAGCTTAGATTTCTGCCTACTATTAGAACCCAATGATGTTAAAGAGCCTATTCTCACTTGTTACGCTGATGCAGATTGGGCAGGTGACACTAAGTACAGGAAAAGCACTTCCGGCTATGTATTCTTTCTTAACAATTGTCCAGTCTACTGGTATACTGGAAAGCCGGATCTAGTAGCTACATCAACAACTGAGGCAGAGTATATTTGCTTGTCAAAAGCCTCTAATAACCTTGTATGGTTCAATGATCTATTATCAGACGTCATTACCATTTGTTATACATGAAGATAACAAAGCTGCAATAGAGATATCTAGAGCAGATGCCATTGGTCAGAGATCTAGACATATAGATATCAAATTCAAACATGTAAGACAATTATCTCAAGATGGATTCATTAAAGCTATTCATTGTGAAACCACAGAACAAATAGCTGATATATTGACTAAGCCTTTACAATCTAAGCAACATAAATATTTAACTTCAAAATTACGAGTTTTATATTGTTCTGAATCTGAATGTAATTACTTTTGTATGTCGAATCGGCATTTAGAGGGGGATTTGTCATGGGTAAATGCCTCATTCTTGAATGGAGGAAATGTATGTTCATAGAATATCAAGGGTTAATTTATTCTTCCTTTCCTAATGTATTCATATGTAACCACTCCTACCTCTAATCCCGCCTTATTGATATAAAAGGGGATACACGCTCCTCCTCCTTGCTTCTATCTGCAATCATTCAGAGAATATAGAATGCCTACTGTAAATAAAGAATACTTTGTTTGAATACTACATTTCTGAATCCTTTATTGAGTCCGATCCTCGAATTACTGCAACAGGATATGCTCAAAGCATGAAATACTTCACATGTAACTATTGCTAGTGCTTAATGAATTTGAAATTTTCCTAGGAGTAAATATCAGATTTAAATGCTATTAGTTGCATATTAATAATAATTCAATCACTAGGTGGAACATAATTGATATATTGCACATACTTGTGAATAAGCTGAGAATTTTAGGGTCCACATTATACTGCAAAACTTGGGTTTGGCTTATCCTTCAATCGGTTTATATATGAGCATATTCAGTAATACTTTTTTGAAGTATCCATATATACTTAAGGATAAGCCCATCCATGGATATGCTGATCCTCAAAGTTTTCACAATTGGCTTATCAGCATATGGCACATTTTTCATGGAATTTGGGTTAGAAAGTTGAGTGTTGGTTTATCCACAAATTTATACAGTATTTGTAATAATTTTATGGAATAGACAGATACAAACAGTCCATTAAGTAAAGGGAATATTACAGTATCATGTGAAAACAACATATAAAATTATCAAAACTGAGGAGGCTATTATACATGATAGTAATTTCAAGAACATGCAGTGGCTGCATGCACAGAGTTACATCTGTATAAGTGGAAACTTCCATGTAAGTACTGCCCCAAGTTCTATGACAACAGTGTAGTGTGTCGAAGAAGAAATGGAAGGCATTGCTTTAGCTTATATGGCATGGCAAGGGCAAGGAAGAGGGAAAACTGTAAGCTTTGCACAGAAATATTCAGATCCAGCTTTGCTTATGCTGTAATTGCTTGACTTTCATAAAAATGAAACTTTCATTTCCAAAATGGAGTCAAGGGTCTTTCTTTCCAAAATGCTAACTTGGTACAAGCCTGACAAAATGTTAACAACAAAAGTGTTCCCCATTCTATCCTTCCTGCAATTTACACTTCCATTTATTCATGCAAACTCTTGTATGTCAGAAATACAAAATACTGCAACCATATTATTATTTTTCTCAAAATGCAAATTCTTAGTGTCAACTTTGTTTTTTATAGAACAAATAAGGCTGGTTATACCCAGATGCATATGTGAAGATGGATCTTTTCTGTTTTGTAATGATTGCTAATTCAATCACATGGCCATTCTGGGCAATATAAAACCCTTTGGCTGCCATCCACTCTCCACAGATGTCAATCAGTTCCAATCATTGCCCCTATTATTCAGTTGGCTCCTGGTCAAGGAGTGAAACATAGAATGGTGGCATTTGTAGTACAGACTGAATTTTCTTTAAAAATGAAGCCTGATAAAATAAATTATTGACAATTATATATATGGCTTTTTATGACTGGTGTGCCAAAAACAATTGGCTGGAAACTGCCAAGGCAAATGAAAGTGTCAAATATATACAGTGTAAATAAACATGGGTAAAATAATCTTCATTTTACTTACTTTAAGATGATGAGGCTTAAATGTCTGAACTGCTCATCTATCGTATCTAGAAAAAAAAGTTCAAATGGTGTATGCCTACTTCACTTGCTAATGGAGCTACTTGGAGAAGGTTCATCCAAAGGAAGAATTAAGGCCAATCCCAATGCAAATATCCCCAACTTGAGGAACTCCAATTGGCAGCACTTCGGTGGCAGTTTGAAGACCTGCTGGCCGATTGAAAGGCCAGGGATCACATAAAGACCTTGTGGCAAAGGCACAGGGTGTGGCAGAATAATGGAGGAATTTTGTGACCTTATGTGCCACCTCAACTGGCCAGCAGACATCATCGTGAACTGCTTCAAAGTTGGGCTGAATGATGACCTGCATATTGCTTGTATTGTAACAGGGGCTCTGGCCCGCTTTCATGACTGGTGCGTGCTGTCTGAGGAAGTGAAGATTGTCCAAATCCGAAACAAGTACCACACAGCCAAAGTCTGGAAAAAGTCACCTCTGGAAAGAAAGAGGGACGCGGCCAGAACTCAAGCTCTGCAAGCGTGATCCACTGCCTGCTTCAAATGTGGCAAGGAAGGCCACCAAGTCATGGAATGCAGAATTAATTGTCCAGTCAAGAAAATAGATCAAGCCCCTGGGGAGAAAACTCCCAAGATGCAACCTCACATGAGAGAGATGGCACTGAAAGGAGTGAGGGTCGTGGCGCTCACTCCCTCACCCAAAAAGACAGAGGAAACTCCGATCCCACAGGATGATGACCAAGGGCTAGCTGATACCAATGACAATGATGACCCCTTGGTAAGTGGCTTAATCACACCTGTAGAACTCCATTTCCCAGGGTCAGGACTGGAAACCACCCTGAGAGCCTTACTAGACTCAGGCTGCACCAGGTGCTCGGTGAACCCAGCTGTCAGAGTTCCAAGTAACACCCCCACTGAAAGAAGACTCTGAGGCTTGCTGTTCCTCAAAGTTCCATTTTATTAGAGATGTCATATTGGCACATCTGGGAAACCCCAAATCTGAAAGCTTCCAGGTTTTCCCCACCTAAAGGAAAGTCCAAGCCCCTGCCCAGCACCCACAAGTCCATCACATGGCCCAATCAAAGCACCATCCCAACTGGAGATGCCTCCCAGTTCCAGCCCTCCAGGTGTAGGGCAATAAGTCCTTGACTCTCTGAGAAAAGAATGTTGTTGTAACTATCCCCTCTCCCAGTTTCCCACAGTAGTAAATGTGGCAGGCCTGACAGCCACCCCACCATCAGAAGATCGTGTCCTGCAACGAGACTAACACAGGGTTAATTCAGAAGACTAACCACCTCTTCCCCTCCCCGCAGGAGGACCTTTGGTCTTATCAGGGTATTTATCATGAAATTGTTTTACTAGTTTGTCTGCTTTCACATCCCAGCTCTTTACCCAAGTAGCTTCAGACAAAGGGTACCCCTTCCAATGTACTAGATATTGCAATCAACCTCTATATAATCTGGAGTCTAAAATCTTTTTTACTGTTACTTCGTAATAGGTTTCCTCTTGCACCAACATAGGCTTGGGGGTGGGGGCATTTGAGCCTGCAGTCTTAATCTGGACCCTATGGCTGGCTTCAGCAGACTGCAGTGAAAAACGGGATGCACTTTCCCTAGAATGCAGGGGAAGTTAAGTTGAACTGTTACTGGGAACGGACCTAAAAACTTAGTTCCTAGCTTCTTACTAGGCAGCTTTAGTCTTATGTATTTGGTCAATAGATAAACCGGATCTCCCACATGGAAGGGAGGTTGAAGAGATTGGTGTTTGTCCACTTGCTTTTTATATGCCTCAGTGGCCTCTGCTAGCAATTTTTTAGTGTTCTCCCGCCCTTACTCAGTGACTCCATCCACTCAGGTCATGGAGGAGGGGGGTTCTCTGGGCAGTTCAGGCATGGGTACAAAGTCCATGCCACTGGTGACCTGGAAGGGATTTAATCTGGCGCTGCAAGACCAACTATGTAGACCAACTACAAGTGCAAACAAAAAAAATTGATAAGCAAATAACTGAAATCTTTTTTAAAAATGAAAAACAGGATAGAAGAATATGTATTTTGGAAGAAGAAGTTAGGAAGTGTTATAAGAGGCATAGTGGAAGAAAAAGTGGACAATGTTAAACAATGTGTTTTGAAATGGCTTAATGAACTTGGATTGGATAAAAATTTTACAACTACAGATTTGATAAGTGTCTATCGAATTGGATTTAGAAGACAACGTGAAATAATAAGAAATGTTTTGGTGAGATTTGCAAGTGTTAATGATAAATTACAAGTAATGGCAAAAATTAGAGAAAATGGTGATGCTGTGCTGAAGATGGAGGGAAAACAGGTCCAAGTCTTTCAAGATATCTCAAGAGAGGAAAGAACGTGGAGATATTATCTGAAGCCAATTACTAAAATATTAAGAGATAGATGTATTAAGTATAATTGGAGACCACCAATTGAATGAAATTTTTCTATAAAAATAGAATGCATATATTCACAATAGAAACAGATGTGGTCCAATACTTCCATGAGCTTGGCTTTTTGGAAAAAGAGGAAGAACCAAGTGAATTAAGATCACAATTACTCAAAATGGGTGGAATTGAAATATATACATCAACACCAGAGGAAGAAGGAGGGGCGGTCAGAGGTTTAGGTCCAAAACCAAAGAGGAAAAGAAAACCAACGAAAGAGATTTCTCCATCTTTGGCGGAGGTACAGAAGAAAAGTCGAGATCTTACTGGTGAAGGAGTGGAAAGGATGATTACATTGGACTCTGAACATAAAAGGGAAGATGAGACCAAGTGTGGGGATGAAGAACCTGTAGTTGTTCAATTGAAACCAGAATTATGCCAATGAAGAGACGACCCAGCTCATGGACGGGGTCCCCTCTCCCCCACTCTTGGAAACGAGGTGTGTCTTAATGAAGACGGTGGGAGATGAAGATTTTATGTGGTTGTGTGTCATGTTAGTTTTTGTTTTATGTTGTTTGTATGTTTTATATTATTTTTTATTATTATTTTTTTATGTTATGTGTTGTCTATATATATTTGTTTGGGTTTTGGGTCACGGAAAGGAAAAAGAGGGAATAGTTAGAATTAAAAATATTAATGGGGATAATTAAGGTAATGACTTGGAATGTTAAAGGTACTGGGAATCAGATTAAGAGAAGACGTTTAGAATTTAAGATTAAAAGAGATTCTCCTGACATACTTTTTATGCAAGAAACTCATCAGAAATCTGAAGATATAAACAGAATGTATTTAAAAGGGATGCAGGTTTATGAAAAAGCTTTTGGGTCCTCAAAATCTAGAGGTGTTGCAACATTAATATCAAATAGAGTCCAATTTGAAAAAAACAAAGTAATAGCAGATATTGATGGACGATATTTGATAATAACAGGATGTATTAACGAGGAAAAAATAACATTAGTTAATTTATACACACCAAATGTGAATCAAAAAGATTTTTTGAATAAAATTACCGATTTGTTGCAAACTGAAAGGGTAGGGAAAGTAATTATTGCTGGTGATTTTAATTTAATTAGAAACCAGATAGATAGTACCAATCCTACCCGATATGGTGGAATAAGAAAAATGGGGATACTTGATAATTGGATGTTGCAAAATGGTGTAGTAGATGTTTGGAAGGAGATTAAAGGTAACGAAAGAATGTATACTTTTCACTCAAAGGTATTTAATTCATATTCAAGAATTGACTATATTTTTGTATCCAAGAATCTGATGGATAATGTGGACAATATGGATGTTGGAATATTTAAAGACTCTGACCACGCAGAATTGTTATTAGAATTAGATATGTTTTTGGAGAAAAAAGAAAATTGTTGGAGATATGATGAAAAATTATATAAAAACGAGGAAGATAAGAATCATATTCTTAAGAAATGGGAAGAAAATTGAGATTGGAATGATAATGGGGAAGTTAATTATGGAACAGTTTGGGACACAATGAAAGCAATTTTTAGAGGAGAAAGTATTAAATTATCAAGTAGGAAGTATAAGAATTATAAAGTAAAAATAGAGGAAAAGAAGAAATTGATAAAAGAACTGGAAAATAGATTTCTAGAGACTAAGGATAGGAAATTATGGGAGGAACTTAAAAAATTGAAAAATAAACAAATAGCGGAAGATACAGAAATAGTTTAAAAAATTTAAGCTATTTAAAAAGAGAATTTTTTGAATATGGTAATAAAAATTCAAAATTATTAGCAAGAATGGCGAAAGATAAAAAAGAAAAAAGAGAAATAGGTGTCCTAATAGATGAAAAAGGTAAGAGATGTTATAAAAAATTAGAGAAATGTGAAATTGTTAAAAAGTTTTTTCAAGAATTATATCTTAAAAAAGAAATTGATAATTGTAAATTAAAAAATTTCTTAGAAAAATATGGTCAGAAGAAAATTGATAATAAACATAAAGAAAAAATGGAAAAGGATATTACCTCTGAGGAAATTAAAGATGTGATTCAGAAGCTAAAACTTGGAAAATCTCCAGGTGAGGATGGGTTACCAGCAGAATTTTATAAAGAGTTTAAAGAAATTTTGATCCCAAAGTTACAGATATTGTATAATAAGATATTACATGGAGATGATATTCCCATGTCCTGGAATAGAACAATTATATCCTTAATCCCAAAACCAGGTAAAGATCTAGAAAAAATTGAATCCTATCGGCCCATTTCCTTGATTAACCAAGATGCTAAGATATTTACTGCAATTGTAGCAAATAGATTGAATAATTTTATAGATAAATATATAAACCATAATCAAGTAGGTTTTGTTAAAGGGCGTTATATGTGTGATTTAGTTAGAAGAGTATTAAATGTTATTGATATTGCTGAGAATAATGGTGATAAGATAGGTATTCTTGCCTTGGATATTTTTAAAGCTTTTGATTCTATACAATGGGATACTATAAAAGAAATGATTTCTGCATTAGGATTTGGTAATAAATTTATTCATATTATTTCCAAATTGTACCAGAGGGGTACGGCAAGAGTGAAGGTAAATGGTATATTTACACAAGATATAAATTTGGAAGCAGGGACAAGACAGGGTTGTCCTCTGTCTCCGACCCTATTTTTATTAGCAATGGAAATTTTAACAACTTTGATTGAAGAGGATTCAGAATTAATAGGTTATAAAGGCGTCAAAGTTAATTTATATGCAGATGACACTCTTGTCATTTTAAATAATATTACAAATGATATAAAAAGAGTTCAAATACATTTGGAAGAATTTAAAGATATGACTGGTTTGAAAGTAAATTGGGCAAAATCAGAATTATTAATGGAAATTGATAGGGAAAATAAATTAGAAAAATTACAAAATCAATTTGGAATTAGGATAAAGGATAATTTAAGATATTTAGGTATCTTAGGTATTCAGGTATTATACTTTCACTTAAAATTAAAAATTTAAAGAAACTAAATTATGACATAGTAACAAAAGAAATTGAAGAGAAAATTGGGAAATATAAAAAACTCAAGTTCTTAATCAGTCTTGGTTTGGTAGAGTAGCTTTATGTAAAATGATGTTACTTCCTAAATTTAACTTTTTATTCGAGATGCTTCCAATTTTTTTAACCGAGAAGGACATTGAAGTATATCAAAAAAAATTAGATAAATTTTGTAATGGGGATAAAAAACCAAGACTGATTAAGAAAATGTGGTATCAGAACCAAAAACAAGGTGGTTTAGGAATTCCAAAATTATTAAACTATTATAGAGCATTTAATATAAAAACAGTAGTAAAAATTTTAAAAGGAGATGTTAAACTTTGGGGTAATTTGGAAATGAAGGAAATAAAGAAGTTTGGTTACAAATGGTTTTTGGAAAATTTTAAAGGTAAGGTTAAAATTTGCAATTATTGGTTAAATAGTTTGACTAAAAATTGGGACAGAGTAGCAAAAAAATTAATACCAGACGCATTGTATTTAGGTAAACTGAAAGAGAATTGCCCAATGAAATTAAATAGTAACAGAGAGAGGATTATAATAGAAGAGAAAGTGGAAACAATTAGTGAATGGTTGAAATTTATAGAAAATGAAATGAGGAAAGAGGAAATTTATGGAAAATTAAACATTAATTGGTTTGAAAGAATTCAAATGAATAAATGGAATAGGAAATGCAAAGAAAGGAACGATGAGAGCAGAAAGGAAACGGAATTTGAAAATTTGACATCTCAAATAATAAAAAATGAAATTGGGCCAAAGGGATTAGTTAGTAAAATTTATAAAATTATTAACTCTGATAATAATTCATAAAGGGTAATGAAAGAGAATTGGGTAAAAGAACTGGGTATTGAAATTTCTGATCAAAATTGGAATATGAATTGGGTTAGCAGAATAATGAGGACATTATCAATAAGGATTAAAGAACATAATTATAAAGTTATTTGGAAGTGGTATTTGACCCCAATAAGACTTTTTCAAATGGATAATAAAGTGGATAAAATATGTTGGAGATGTAAAGTGGAACTCGGGACATATGCTCATATGTGGTGTAAATGTAATGGGGTTGAACTTTTTTGGTCTAGAATAGAAAATGAAATATTTGAAATGATTAAGAAGAGGGTCAAATTGAAATTGGAAACCATATTATTATTAATATTGAATGAAACAACATTAACAACTGGAGAAAGAGAATTGGTGAGGATTTTGGTTATAATGGGGAGAATTATAATTGCTAGATATTGGAAATTAAATGTTGACTTAAAATTAGAAGAATGGTACAATGAAACATGGAAATTTGCATTAAATGATAAATTGACTTGTGATATTAAAATTAGAAGTGGTATATATAAAGAAAATGTTTTTTGGAACACTTGGCAACCATTTGTGGACTTTGCACTTGGGAGATTGGATGAATCAGCACCAGTACCTTATCAAAGAGATTTCTGGAAGAATTGAAGACTTCAAGTTCCTAAAACTTCCTTTCCGTTTGTATAGCACGTTGGGGGAAATTTTTTTTTTCTTTCCTTACTATTGATTTTTTGTATTGATTTTTTTTTCCTTTTTGTTATTCCTTAACAATAAAAATATAATAAAAAACTTTAAAAAAAAAGAAATAATTTTTATCTATGGAAGCAGAATTGCCAGAATGGGCCAATCATTTGCTCCCTTCCTCCTATAGGATCTTCATATTTTGCAACGTATCTCCTCCAATAGTTGTCCTTTTGCATTTTAATTTAAACTTGCATAATTACAATCATAGGTAATAGTTGTATGGAAGAAAAAAAACTTTCCAGTACAAAAACTTCCAACAGATCAAAGAAACCTACCCACTCACAGACCTTGAGATACAGAGTCAGTCAGTCAATCAATCAATCAATCAATCATTTTTTAGCACAGTCACAGATCATGAACATTATGATGGACATGGAGACTGGTTAAATAAGAATAGTCAAATGCCCTGTCAAAATATTAATTAAAACATATATATTTATACACAATATTAATTAAAACAAATGATATACCTCATAAGTAGTCAGCAAAATGTGGAAACAATGATTTGACATCAAATCCTGTTGTAGTTCAGCTCTTTCTTGTTTGCCTCCCAAATATATGACAGTGGAAAGGTTCGGAGAAAACCTTTTTTGAATATTTAAAAGAGCTATTGATCAATATCTCTCTTCTAATCAGAATTATAAATTTACAAACTGCATTGGTTCACTTATTCCAACACAATCTATTCTGTGATGTCAGACACAAAACTTGACATTTTGTGTGCATACTACCTCTTTTCCTAATGTAGCAAATTTCTGAAAATAATTATCTTATGGAGACAGACATAGGTAATGGAATGCTATGGCTAAATTTGTAGATAACTGCATTTAAAAGAAATGGGTTGCACTTCATTCTGCATCATTTTTCTCAATCCAAATTTTACTATATTCTTTCTTATAAATAAAAAAAAATCAGAGGAAGTATGGGCAGCACCTTTTCCAACTAAGAAATGTTAAAAAGCTTAGCTCAATTCAGCATATATTCACTTCATCATAGACTCACACACTTCATCTACAGTTGCAAGAAAAAGTATGTGAACCCCTTGGGATTATGTGGAGTTTTGCATGAATTGGTCATAAAATGTGCTCTGAACTTCATCTAAGTCACAACAATAGAAAAACACAGTCTGCTTAAAATAATACTACACAAACATTAGATGTTGCCATGGTTTAATTGAACATAACATGTAAACATTCACAGTGCAGGGAGGAAAAAGTATGTGAGCCCCTAGCCTAAAGACGTCTCCAAGAGCTAATTGGAGCCAGGAGTGAGCCAACCTTGACTCCAATCAGTGTGATGATATTGGATGTGTTGTTGACAGCTGTCCTGCCCTTTAAAAACACACACCTGTTTTGAGTTTACTGGTTTCAAGAAGCACTGTCTGATGTGAACCATGCCTTGCAGAAAAGAGCTCTCAGAAGACCTACGATCAAGAATTGTTGACTTGCATGAAGCTGGAAAGGGTTACAAAAGTATCTCCAAAAGCCTTGATGTTCATGTGTCCACGGTAAGACAGACTGTCTACAAATGGAGAAAGTTTAGCACTGTTGCTACTCTTCCTAGGCGTGGTCGTCCTGTAAAAAAGACTGCAGAATGCTTCATGAGGTAAAAAAGAATCCTAGAATGTCAGCTAAAGACCTACAGAAATCTCTGCCACATGCTAACATTTTTGTTGACACATCTACAATAAGGAAAACATTAAACAAGAATGGAGTACATGGGAGGACACCACGGAGGAAGCCATTGCTGTCCAAAAAAAATATTGCAGCACGTTTGAAGTTTGCAAAAGAGCATCTGGATGTTCCACAGCACTACTGGCAAAATATACTGTGGACAGATGAAACCAAAATTGAGTTGTTTGGGAAGAACACACAACACTATGTGTTGAGAAAAAAAGGCACAGCACACCAATATGAAAACCTCATCCCCACTGTAAAACATGGTGGAGGGAGCATCATGGTTTGGGGCTGCTTTGCTGCCTCAGGGCCTGGACGGATTGTTGTCATTGATGGGAAAATGACAATGACCCAAAGCATACAAGTAATTCAACAAAAAAAAGGGCTTCAACAGCACAAAATACGCCTTCTGGAGTGGCCCAGAGTCCTGACCTCAATCCGATTGAAATGCTGTGGCATGACCTTAAGAGAGCGATTCACACCAGACATCCCAAGAATATTGCTACACTGAAACAGTTTTATGAAGAGGAGTGGTCCAAAATTACTCCAAATCATTGTGCAGGTCTGATCTGCAACTACAGGAAACGTTTGGTTGAGGTTATTGCTGCCAAAGGAGGGTCAACCAGTTATTAAGTCCAAAGGTTCACATACTTTTTCCTCCCTGCACTGTGAATGTTTACATGTTATGTTTTTTTTTTATTTGATTTATATGCCGCCCTTCTCCAGAGACTCAGGGCAGCTTACAATGCGTTAAGCAATAGCCTTCATACTTTTGCATATTTATACAAAGTCATCTTATTGCCCCCACAAACTGGGTCCTCAATTTACCTACCTTAGAAAGGATGGAAGGCTGAGTCAACCTTGAGCCTGGTGAGATTCAAACTTACAGTAATTGCAGACAGCTGGTGTTAATCACAATGCTATCAATCAGCTGAGCCACCAGGCCCATGTTCAATTAAACTATGGCAACATCTAATGTTTGTGTAGTATTATTTTAAGCAGACTGTGTTTTTCTATTGTTGTGACTTAGATGAAGTTCAGAGCACATTTTATGACCAATTCATGCAAAACTCCACGTAATCCCAAGGGGTTCACATACTTTTTCTTGCAACTGTATACATCTGATAAATGTGTTACACCTCACAAAATATTTTAATAAAATGTATTAGTTGGAAATATGCTACTAGATTTCTGATTATCAACAGGCATAACATACAGAATATGGTAGTTTATAATAATGCCACCAATTCTGTATTTAGGCACTGTCTAACTCCAAATTGACTCTGGGCAGCACACAAATTACATTTGAAACTTGCCAGAATGTCCTTCACGAAATGTAAAAACTCTAGAAATGTTTACCTTTTTAATTCATCTTTCCAGCTGTTTAACACAGAGAGAGGGCAAATGATCACAAAAGGTCTCCTATGAAGCTTCCCACTCAAAAATAGTCTGAAATAGATTTTAAACATATTTTGGAATTATTTTAATAACATTCATTTTTCTTTTGACAATTAGGAAATCATACATTTCATATAGAAAGACAAAATAATACCTGGCAAGTCTTCCCCAGTCCCATTTCATCACCCAGAATACAGCCATGCCCAGTTTCATAGCAGCTTATCATCTAATTTACACCTTCTATCTGATAGGGATACAGATGAATAGCTAAAAATAAGAAAGGGAAACTATTGCATAGGAACTCTTAACTTACATAAACAGCTGTTTGAAATACAATTAATCTAAAGAATTAGACATTATACTTTGATTATGCAAAAGCAGTTTATTGTCATTTTCTTAGAACTTATTTCAAGATAGCTATTTTCACTGACATTCTAGAAGGGGAGCAAATACAGTGCAGCAGTTTTCTCAAACCTGGTGCCTTGTTTTAATTGGCATTTCAAGATATGTGTAAACACAGAATTATCTTTTTGAAGATATTTCATTTTAACGCATATTTAATACATTTGATTATTACCCAAAGGGTAAGAAATTATACCAAGCATTAAGAAGTTACCATTACTATTCTCACAATTCTCAGCCAACATATCCAATGGGAATTCCTGGAGTTAATTCTAGCAAGTCTAAAGCTGGTAAATTAAGTGGTTTCACATCACATATAACCTGTTACATTGATTCCTGTATTCATGGGATTGCAATGAGAGCAGCTACAATTTACATACTAGTTGTAAGTTGTAAGTTGTACAGGACAGACAATCTAATTTATGGAATAGCATAACTATTCAAGAGAACTTACTTTTTAAATCCAAACATAGGAATGTCAGTCTAACAATATATTTGTTATTTTTTAAGACAAGAGATTTTAAAGAAGATATCTTATACCTCTTCCCTCTGAACAAACAATATGTAAATTCTTGATTTGGAAAACTACATAAGTATCTGAACCACTTAATACTGAATTAATAAGGTACTTATTCATTTTAGGTTATCTTTGCATCATCTGGCTTTTTGAACAGGCAATGAACCAAAGTACTTTGTACATTAATCCTATCAAGCTGAAACTAGTTTTTAATATACAGTACTTAATTACCATTGCTTGCTTTTTATACCTTTTGCATTTTGATAGTTTTACATAAAAACATGTTTTCGTTGAATTAATTCAATTCCCTGGCTGCCCCCAATACAAACTAGCTTATCAATAGAGCCTAAGTAAGTTGATCTATGGATTCCATCTTTAGGAAAAATGGCTCGAAACGAAACTTACCCGTCAATCCCCATTGGAATAATTGTTGCTCTATAATACTTTCGCTTCCCTGTCTGGATCTGTATTTGTTAGAAAGAGTTTGGAAAAAGCAAGACATCACACAGGCCTCAAAGCACCAAGCTCCGATTCCTCTTCCTTCCGCAATTTTCACTTTCCAAAACAGTTACCGGAAAGAAAGCAATAGGCAGGCTTATATGGATTGGCTGGTTAAGAAAGAACATTGCGCCGTAATTGGCTTTTACGGGAACCTGGGCGTGTTGTAGAAAGAGCATCATTCCGTAGGACAGTGATGCTGCTCACACGGGCCTTTCAATATTTTGTCTGCGGTGGTGTTTTTACTCTGCATTGCGTTTTCTTGTTGGACTCAGTCGACAGACTGTATGTCTATCTGTATACAGTATAATATTATTGAATTAATAACTGTGATACACAGGAAATGCCTGCTACCCAGAAAATAACCAACAGAGAGTTGAGTGATAAGACAAGAATACAATTTATTAATTAATTCTTTGCAAAGGTCTCCCTCAAAGTGAGAGAGCAATTTACCATTCGTTCTCGCCGTCTTTTATACAATTTCAGGTTACATTTTACAGGATACAAGCATGTCCCTTGAGTACAATTTCAAACCTTATATAATAGACAAACACATGATATTCACATTATGGGAAGTCCCCACAATTCTAACATAAAAATACCCTACTTAAAATATTGCTTATACATGTCCCGTACTTCCCCTTCTTAACGAGGTCAAGTTGACCTGAAGCATATATCCTGTTGAATAAAGACTTTCTCAAGAACATAACTTCCCCAGGAACACAGGAAATATAATTCCGTTCTCATGTTCCTTAAACCGTCAGCTAAAATACATAATCAGGTTATACAGAGTAAAATAAAAGCCTTGACATGCTTTTAAAATGGCGTAACTTAGGCTATATGATTTTGCAGGAATAACCCTAATTTCTTTATTTCTCACAATAACCTTAAAATTAATCCTATCTAGAACTATGTAATATGATTAAGATTGTGGGTTTTTCCCCCCCCAAGAACAACGACGCGTCCTCTAGCAGATTTCCTATTGGACCGATTCCCGCCCAAAGTTGCTGTACATTTTTAGTAAAAATAATCGGCTCTCCAACCACATTTTAGCTTCTTATGTCGAGTGAATCCAGGCCGTATGGATTTATTTTGTAATACTACCACCACCCCGCCTCACCCCAAATTCAAGTGAAGTGTTGGCATTTATCGGTCATCGATAAATGAACAAGTGAAACTAGATGGGGACTTATCTGAAGAGCTTGAAGAGAGCAGCGTAACAGGACAGAATGAATGTCCTGTATTAAAAGTAACATCCGCCTGTCATGTCCCTAATTACGCTAGCTAGACTAGTTTCTTTGCTCTGGCCGTTCCGCCCTGCCCAGTTAAAGATGGTCCGTTTTGCCATTCTCGGATTTCTATAATAGCAACGTCCCACTGCAGGATCAGAGCGGAATTGTGCGGGACTCAGTTACTATTGCCTATCACTTAAATTTTGTCCCCTCAGACAAAAATGTGCCTGCAGAAAACAATTGCCTAGCAAATCAAGCTGCTACCACTAAACCATTAAAAAAAAGGTAATTTATGACAATCCAATTCTTGCTATTCTGCTGTATGTCAGCGAACCAGGAATAAAGAGTTAATTGGAGAATCCATGGGTAGCTTGGTATGCTAACAAATCATTGTCTAAATGAAACTAAAAAGGCCGCAAAAAGAATAGGTTTCTGTAACACAAATCGCTTCTCCTTTGTAGTTTCAGAGTGGTGTCGGTGGAGATCTCCTCCATTGGCGCAAACATGCGACTAACAGAAAGCGAGGCGTTGGACAGGTGGCTATTCAGGAATGTTGCCCGATGGAATTACGGAAAAATACCAAGCTGAGGAAATAGCTGCTTTCATCAAGCTCCGCCTCCAACCCAATAAAAATCTGCGAGACGGAGGGAAGCATTTTGTACTCTTCTTCGGCTTTCTGCTGATCTTCTCGTTTTCCGTGCGGCACCGGCCACCTGAGCCATGAAGGACGAAGGCTGGCAACTATCGACGATCGCCTGGGGAGCTGCGCTTTTCGTTTTGTTTTATTTAGGTTTCTTGCGGCGTGTTACTGGTGCGGCTGGCACAGCTTTTCACCGCCGGCGGTAGGGCCGCTTCGAAAAATCTTGGCGACCTCCCGTGGACGTGGTAAGTGAGGTCGTAAAGACAATTGTACAGTTTAGGGACGATATTCATTCATGCTATTTCTGGAAGCATGGATTATCTGCATAAGAGGAACATGGAGAGTGGTGAGCTGTATAGTCGCTGAGGATTGGACACGGCTGAATGGCTGGGGACGACAACAGAGTACACTTACACAAGCTGGTACTTTTCGCTGTAGCCATTATAGGAGAGTTGTGGTGGCAGAAAATCAGAGGTGTAGTTAACTTCCAATTAACCCATTTTATGGAACCGCGTAGGCTTTCCTGGGTATCTGATGAATCTCAGGAAAGCTTGTGCGTTTTTATAAATTTTGTCTTCAGGACAAAAAGAGCAGATATAAATGGGCATTTTATCTGGAGGTCATTTTGAACATGAGCAATAAAACATGTGAGGTGGGCCTCTTTGCTGTCCTAGAAACTCTTCAGCAAAGGAGCCCTGGAATACTTTCCTTGGACAGTAAAGGAGACAAACAAGCAAGTACTGGAGTATATAAAACCAAGCTGGAAGGCAAAATCACAATGACACCTTACTTATTTCAGCCATGTTATTATGCAAGCAAACTCATTGGAAAAGGCAGTTAATTTGGAAGAGTCAGACGTCCAAAAACATGATGGGTATAAAATCAAAGCTGACATAGCATAACACAACTGAAAGAAGCTGTACAAAATTGGAAAATGTGGAGAGAGCTGGTCCATAGAATTGCCTACAATTGGGCATGATTGAATGGATAGTATCACTAATAAAGTATGTGGTGTACTTTATGGATGATCATGTAGTGTTTCCTTTTCTATAAGAAATAGCAAAGATAAAAAAGTAGATAAAAAAGCTAGTAAGCCTGTGTAAATTAAATTAATGTCTACTTAGATCATACTGTTTTCAGCTAATATTTAATACATAATGTATGTCTTCAAAACACACACATTAAAATGACATTCTAAATCTGTTGGTAAAAAGAAATTGTGACCACTAACAAAGTGGGAGGGGAGATGGAGTAATAATATATGTGAAAAGTTTACCATATACTCTAGAAAAAAAATCAGAGGGGAAGAATATTCATAATAGTAAGCTTTCAGACTGAATCTGGAAAAATAACAATTACAAGTACCTCAGTTTGTGTTAACAAAATTATATAAAAGACATCAAAGTAGATTTCTTTATCCCTGAAAAAATGAATGACTTTTTCCCTACATGTAGATATAATTATTTGATCTCAAAGGATTTCCAGCAATTTCCCCTGAACACTCCTAACTCCCTCTCAGCCTGTATGTCATTATCATCGTTTTTTTGGATATATGGAGATACCTTACATCTTACAGAGAGGGAATATATTATTTTATATAGAATAAGACATTAGGTTAAATACTTAGGAATTTATTTGACAAACATGATTTCTTTAAAGGATTTCTTTAAAAATATACACAGAGCTGAAAAAATGTAATTTCTAGTTTATCAATGCCAAATTATTTTTAAGTCTGAACTAAATTGTATTTAAGATTTAGATTAGATTTAGATATCTTTGCAATTACAATCATATGCTGTGGTAATTATTTTGGAGGGGCAGCAGTATTAATTTGATTTAAAAACAACAGCTAATGGATTTATGGTGACAATACTTTTGTAAACCAGTATGTTTTTTCTCTTTATTTCTAGTGGTCCCCCAGATTATCTGGCTTTCCTCTACAGCTTTGCGTGCACTTGGTCAATACAGTAAGTATCCAGTCTTTTCTTCCTCCTCCTTCTTTTACTGCTCTTTTTACTTTTTTCTTTTACTTCCTCTTTTACTGCTTCAGATGTCAAGGGAGATACAAAGTTCTAGTGGTATCAGCCATTGTTGCACTTCTAGTGGCCTCAACCATTGCTATTTGATGTTGTTGTTATGAGTCTTCGATGCCTCTCCATCTTTTTCTGCATCTGCTTTGTGTTCTTTGGCCTTCTCCTCTTTTTGTATATTTCTTTTATAGCATAGAATCCCAAGACCAATATTTTTTAAGAGTTGTACTCTACAAACTACAACTTCTATATCTATAGCATATCTCTTGATTTTCAGTAAGGATTATCAAAGGTAAGCTTAGGCAACTTGGTGGTTTCCAGGTGGAAAGCAAAATAATACCAGTTAGCAAAAAGTTAACAGGAACAACTTAACTTTATTTTCCAATCAGACTGTAGTGTATAATCAGTAAATTATATGCAAAATACCTGTTTCAAAAAGTTGCTGATTGGTTGAGCTGAGACAAACAAATAGCTGCAGAATAAGCAGATTTTAAACTAAGCTTTTCAAGAATGGACCAATGTATCCATATCTGCGAAATAACCTCAGATAATCTCTGATCTCTATTAGTAACATTAAAAATGAAGGCATTATTTGATGCAATTCTCTGTGACAGGCTATGGCATTCTCTGCGATTAATTATAATGCTTCATGAGAATACAACAATGCAGGTTAGATGAACAAATGGCAGATAATTAATGACAACTTCCCAACCTCCAAAAGAGTTAAGCAGAGTGAAGAGTCAAGTTGTGTATCCTGAGCCTCCTATTATTTAATGTTATCATGACGACATTGTGTAGATCTTCGTCAAACCAACATCTTTCACCTCTGGCTGCATCCCTCTTTGTAACCTAGGTGAGTCTATAACCAGGTCATTGCACAGTAATGATACTGTGTCATATCATGTTGGTTGAAGACTAGTGAACAATTTTCTTTCATTTTTTGAAATGATACTTTTGCTCTATTAGATCATAAAAGTTGAGTTATGAAAACAGCCTCTCTAACCAAAAAAGTTACTTGATTGGTTTATTTTTATCTAAACATTTCAAGGTTTATAACTGAGTTTTAAAGGAAAGGAAGCTTCTGTTTCATTTTTGTCCTCATACTCTTCTGGGATCTTGGGTAGTGACATGCAACAAAGAAGTCTTAGTTATCCATTTTGTTGAATCAAATAACTTACCAAGTTCCATCAATAAACAGGGGAGAGAAGATGGATTATGACCCATGGGTACATGGAAGGTCTTCCAACCAAGTCCTTGTTTGGCCCTTTTTATAATGTTTCAGTACTCTACTGTAGCCTACAGTACTTTAGCCTCCTCATTCATTGTTGTTGAGCCAGGTACTGTTTCATGGGATGGGATGTTTAGCTGCTGGCCAACTTCCTGCTTATTCTGGAATCTGTAGTTTTTATATAGCCAAGCTATATTTTTTTGGATGCCTTTTGTTGTTTTATTCATTTTTTTTACCTGGGTTATTGCTTCTATGTCACACTATTGAGTTCAGATGGAGTCCATCATTTTTGTAACTTCCTCTGTGCAACACGTTAGACTTCAGTTAGGAATAATGCCAGATTTCTCTCCACTGGCTAAGGAAGAAACAGGCATGATTTAAACTCTATGAAAGAATTCCCCAAGATGTTACGTATCCAGTACTATTTTTAGTAAAATAAAAGTTTATTTTATTTATTGATCAAATTTATATGGCTGCCTCATGGAAAATGTCTCTGTGCAGCATACAACAATTACTGTACCTGTTTCCTACCGTATGTGGTGTAACAGGTTTAAAGCCACTTTTGAGAACGGGGGAAATGATTTTTGCTATAACTGATTCACTTTACCAGATCAATATTGTGCAGTCTGGCTTTGGTGAAAGCAGAATGGGTAAGCCTTAAATTCAGTCTGGAGAAAGATGCTATCTATATGTGTTTTCTATTTGGCCCTTTAATGCCCAATTATGTTCAGTCTTTGTTGAAAGAAGACTCAATATAGAACAGAGAAATAAAAATTCTTTTTTTTTTCATTGTAGGCTTTTGGACAACTTTTTTTAGTGCCATTTTTAATGCAGTAAGTACTATTTTACTAACTGAATTACATAATAGAGGCAAAGTGCAAGCAGAGTAAAATGGAGAACATGAAAAACAAACTCAAATTGAATGAGTCATATACTGTATGGGAGACAGAGAGCTTTTTCACTGTAGCACTAGATTTTCTAGGCTAACAATCTGTTCTCTTAAACAATACATGTGGGAACATTTCAATTTTACATACACACCAAGCAGTACAGTTTCTACAATAGCTTCTTGATGTGGTTTTGTATTGTGTTTGTATTGAGTTAAAGATCTATGAAATATTAAAAAGTTCAAAATTTGTATAACCTTCAGTAGTTGAACATACCGTTCATTCAGCTAGGCCAGTGGTTCTCAACCTGTGGGTCGCAATCCCTTTGGGGGTCAAACAACCCTTTCACAGGGTTGCCTAAGACAATGGTCACCAACTGATGGTCCTTTGATGGTCCGCGGAGAAATTTTCGTATTTTTGCATTTTTGCAAGTGGTGCAATACGGAAAAAGAAGTGTAGCCCTCGCCATCCGGAATGAATGGTGCTGTTGTAGCGGTGGGGGAAAGAGCGGAAGAAGTGGGAAGAAGCAGTGTTTGCAATGGCTGGAAGCTGTGAGAGCGAAGCACTACTTTCATTTGCACGGCAAGAGCATTCCGCCTCAGTATATTTGTGCCAGTCAGTGGCCCAAGGCAGCCCTCCTCTCCTGTCGCTTGGGACTCAGAGCGGTAAATGGCGTCTGATCCGAGAAGCAGCCGGATTTTGCTCTCTAATCCGGACGCCAGATCGGCCCCCTGCAAGCTCTCATCTCTCGAGGAGCGCTCCCTGAAGCGGGGCTGGAAACTTTGGTCAGTCTCCTCGAGAGACGAGAGCTTGCAGTGGGGCGACCTGGTGTCTGCAATGAAGAGCAAAATCCGGCTTCTTCTCTCCGCTGTAAGTGCGGCATCAGGATTCCGCCTTGGTATATTTGCGGCACAAGGCAGCCCTCATCTCCTGATGCTTGGGACTTGGAGCGGTAAATGATGACTGGTCTGGGGAGCAGCCAGATTTTGCTCTCCATTGTGGATGCCAGATCGGCCCCCTGCAAGCGCTCGTCTCTCGAGGAGCGCTCCCTGAAGTGGTGCGGGAAACTTTGGTTGGGCTCCTTGAGAGACAAGAGCTTGCAGGGGGCCGATTTGGCGTCCGCAATGGAGAGCAAAATCCGGCTGCTCCCCGGACCAGTCACTGTTTACCACTCTGAGTCCCAAGTGGCAGGAGATGAGGGCTGCCTTGCGCCGCAAATATACCAAGGCGGAATCCTGATGCTACACTTTCAGCGGAGAGATGAGGGCTGCCTTGGCCACCGGCTGGCGCAAATATACCAAGGCGAATGCTCATGCTGCGCAAGTTCAAGTAGTGCTTCGCTCCCACACTTCTTCCGGCCCTCGGTCTCTCAGGGAGATGTTTGACTTCCTCTCAGCCCTAAGACACTGGCTGGCCCATGAGATGAGAGAGAGAGAATGAGAGAGAGAGAGAGAAAGAGAGAATCAGAATGAGACAGAGAGAGAAAGAGACAAAGAATGAAAGAGAAAGAGAGAAAGAGAGAGAATCAGAATGAGACAGAGAAAGAGACAAAGAATGAAAGAGAAAGACAGAATGAAAGAGAATGAGAGAAAGAGACAGAGAGAATCAGAGAGAGAGAGAGAGAGAGGGAGAATGAGACAGAATGAAAGAGAATCAGAATCAGAGAGAATGAGAGAGAGAGACAAAATGAAAGAATCAGAATGAGAGAATCAGAAAGAGAGTGAGTGAGGGGGAGAGAGAAAGGGTGAGAGAAAGAGAAAGAGTGGGAGAGAGAAAGGGGAGAGAAAAAGAGAGAGAAAGAGTGGGGGAGAGAGAGAATTGGGGAGAGAGAAAGGGAGAAAGTGGGACAGAGAAAGAAGAAAGGAGAGAATGAGAGAGTGGGGGAGAGAGAAAGGGGGAGAGAGAAAGAATGAGAAAGAAAGTGGGAGAGAGAGAAAGAGAGAGGGAGAGAGAGAGAAAGAGATAATGAGAGAGAGAAAGAGATAATGAGAGAGAAAGAGTGGCGGGGGGAGAGAGAGAGAGCGCCTGAAGGACCCCATCCCATCATTGGGAGTCCAGGTGCTTCAGCAAGCGGCCCACTGGATTCGTATTAGTGGTCCGCAAAATTTAAAATTATGAACTTGGTGGTCCCTGAGGTCCAAAAGGTTGGGGACCCCTGGCCTAAGACCATTGGAAAACACATATTTTCGATGGTTTTAGGAATAACTTCATGGTTGGGGGTCAGCACAACATGAGGAATGTATTAAAGGGTTGCGGCATTAGGAAGGTTGAGAACCACTGAGCTAGGCCTACACTGACACCAACGATTTGCCATTAATCTGAAACTTCTGTACATATGGAAGATGCTTAAGATACTGCAGATAGTCTTTGACCTATGACCGTTTGGTCAGTGACTGTTCCAAATTATGATGTTGTTGCACAAATGGTGATTATGACTGAATCTTGGAGACCGGCTGTTCCACTATCTCCACAGTGATCATAGTCTGGGTGTTTGACAACCTTTTAGCACTTACAATTGGTTGCCAAGTATCCTGCAATTACATCAGAGGTGGTATTCAGCCGGTTCAGACTGGTTTGCCCGAACCGGTAGCAGAGATCATGGGTTGGCCTGCCCCCCCCCCCCCCCCCCGGCGCTATGCCGTCCTATGTAGGCACATTTTCGAGGCTGGGTGCATGCGCAGAAGGGCCGCACTTGTGGCGAACCAGTGGTAACAATATCTGAAACCCACCGCTGAATCACATGATCGCTACTTGCTCAGAAAGTCAATGGGGAAGCTGGCAGGGAAGATCACAAGTCACTGAGATAAATCTCTCCCATCCGTTCACCCTCAATCAGCCCTCTGCACTTATGCAAGCCATTCATGCACTTTTCCCCATCTGTGCTGCATCTCTGAGCACCCGCCCAACCCTTGTGGCACCTCTTGCACAGCTCATTACAACCTTTCTGATCTGTGACATGCCTGTTGCACAACTCCATTGCTTAACAACATAAATTCCAGTCCCAATTGCTACTATAGGGACAGCAAGGACTACCTATCAAGGACCTGTTAAGCTTAGCATATGGTTTCGACACGAAAGGTAGATTTGGTACTGTTATTATGTTCCTCTTTTCATCCTTTGAAGAAATGAAAAGCTTCCTATTGAAATTACACCTTTGACAGTGTCTACTATTTAAACCAAGCCATGATCAGAATCTCCTCATGTTTTACATATGAAAAAAAAAGGAAGAAAAGAAGAAAGAGAGCCCCAGAATTGCTTCCTTCTCATTACTTACTACTAATCCATAGTTTTGAAACTGGTTTGTAAGTAGCCTGGATGCTGAAGGCAAATGGTCAGCTTGCTCCTTTCAGTCTGCCTGATCAAAGGACTCTTTTAAATTCTAATACTTGCATTACAGATAATGCAAGAAGAATACTAGATTTACCACCATTCATTCAGTGACTATTTGATGTTACAATGGCACTACCCTGTTTCCCCCCAAATAAGACATCCCCTGATAATAAGCCCAATTGGGCTTTTGGGCACATGGCAATAAGGCCAAGCGCTTATTTCAGGGTTCAAAAAAATATAAGACAGAGTCTTATTTTTGGGGAAACACGGTATATGAAGAGATTTAAAATCAGTCTCTACTGGGAGCTTCAGAGACAAGGTGAGATGGCTGGCATCTTGAGAGACAAAGTCAACGGGGAAGCCAGCAAGTCATTAAGAAAATCTCGCCATCATCGTTTTTCATTCATATGAACATTTTATTCACATTTTATTCTCTCCGTTGTTCACTTGCAGTCACCAAAGCGCCTTTCCTCCAGTCTCCCTACATTTGTGTCAAGAGTTTGCAGCAATCCAACCAGCACACAAGTAAACAATTCAGCACGATTCATTTATAGAAGAAACTTGTTTATATACAATAATATAAAACATGATGAATGTATACAATACCCATGCAGCTCTTGCAACGTGGTAGCAAGTACAAGGACAAGAAGCTAGAATCTAGAAATCACAGAAGTCACAGAATCACAGAAGCTACTCTTAAATACAGACCAGTTAAGCTAAGCCGCACCCAGGCTCTGAGCCATCTCCCATGGTTCACAACAACTCCTGTTTCTTAGTCACCAAACAGTTCCCGTTGACTGACTTGTTGTTATGGCTATCCCAGCTCATAATTTCTTACACGCTGACACTCCTTCCTTTATGACTGGAATAGACATAAAATCAAATAACTGTCAGGTTCCGTAAAGTATGGGGAAAAAAAAACCCCTCAGCACGCAAAAGCAGTAACCAAGTTTGTTTATCCTGATATCGGTACTAACTGACCACCTTAAAGTGTTACAGAAAGGAATCTTTGTTGGAGCCGACGCTCCGTGCTGCTCCTTTAAGCAGCATACAGCTCCACCCCAGTGCAATCACTCAATTATCTAATTAACCCGTATCCTCCCTCTCTCTCCCCAATCCATTGCAAGTTGCTCCAGTTCCGCGCTGCGCCGTCTTTCTTTAAAGTGATGGGAAGTAATATTCTTCTGAAGAACAGTGAAGCAAGCTAATTAATTTATATTTGATGGCTTCTTTTACTTTACAATATTTAATATTCACATGCTTGCTTTCCTTAAAGTGATGGATGGTGAGAAACTGCTTCAGTGCATGCCCCTGAAGTCATCTAGCATGTGGCTGGGGAGTCGAAGTGAGAGGAATGCCTCGAGGCTGACGACCCAGCAGGGCAGGCACACAGGAAGGGTCATCAGTGAAAGCATGCAGCAGCGGAATGGTGATCTCCACACGAATGGCGGCCCCAAGTACTGTTGCAGGGCTGGGGCTGATATGCAGCCCCCTCTACCACGGAGACGGTGTCTAAAATATAGGAACAACAGTGAGCGATTTAAGAAGATAAAGGCCCCAACTTGTCTGGGTACCAACGGTGGTACTTGGCAACGAGCCATGGGGCGGTTACATTACCCTCCTAAACCCATGAAGCCTTGGACCAGGGATACCCTTTCCACAAAACGAGGTATTGTAGGACACCCCCCCCCCCCCATGCAGTCTGGTGTCTAATATTTCCTCTACCTCATATTGTAGGCCACTGACAATAAAATGAGCCTGCTTCGAAAATAGATCTATGACAATCCATATTACATTGTGACCCTGACTGTCCGGTAATCCCACAATGAAGTCCATCGTGATCTGCTCCCACAGTTGTGTGGGGTTAGCTACTGGCTGTAACAATCCAACAGGCTTGCCAGGTCGACTCTTCTTGGTAGCGCAGATAGTACAGCTCCCTATATCATTTTCGATATCCCGTTCATGGAAGGCCACCAAAATTGGTGGTTAATTAGGTGCAACATTTTTACAAAACCAAAATGGCCCGCTGAACGGACATCATGGCACTGGGATGAAACCTCTAATCATACTGATGGGTACATATAGTTTGGTACCCTTCCAAACAAATCCATCTCAATGTGTGAACAGAGCCCGGTTCTTCTGGTAGAACTCATCTTTGACTAGAGCAGTGGTTCTCAACCTTCCTAATGCCGCGACCCATTAATACAGTTCCTCATGTTGTGGTGACCCCCAACCAGGGGTGGGTTCTAAATTTTTTTACTATCAGTTCTGTGGGCGTGGCTTATTTTGTGGGCGTGGCTTGGAGGTCATGTGACCGGATGGCCATGGCTATGTGTATAGGGATTACCCAGAGGGCAAAAGTGATTTCTGACAGGTCCTTGCACTTTTGACCGGTCTTCGCACTTATGACTGGTCATCATTTATGCCCATTGTAGCATTCTTAACAACCGTGTCACTCATTTCACAACTGCTTCTCTTCACCATGGTGACAAGATAGGGGAAAAACCTAAAATGTGAGGACAGTTGTAAGTTCGAGGAGTGGTCAAAAGTGCGAGGACCAGTCAAAAATAACTTTTTCAGCCCTCTGAGTAGTCCATATGCATAAAAGGATACAGCAATAGAGAGGGATGAAGGAAGGGAAGTGAAATTAGAGTAGGAGTGAGGATAAGAGAGGGAGGAAGAGAGGAGGAGAAGGAGAAAGGAAGAGGAAGTAGGGAGGAGAAGAAGGGGGGAAAGAGAAAGTAAGAAGGAAAGAAAAGAGAGAGGTGGTGGGTTTGAGGAGAACGATTGCTGTACAATAAAAAAGATGAAAGGGAAGAAAACCAACCCCAAACAAATATAAAGATATTAAGATAAAGAATGAATTGTTAAACTTTAAAGAATAAAAGAGAACAAATATGAATAAATAGCAATAATTAGAAACACACATACAAACATACAATGCATTTTCTTTGAACAGAGTATTTGGCCGTTTAACAAATTTAAACAGTGTTTAGTCATTTCAATTAAATTTACAATTTCTATATTTCCTTTTTGCCATATTTATTCCTCATCTATTTTTTAAAAAAACCAATATTACCCTTCATCCTCATCTCTAATCTTAATCAAATTCAATTTTTCCCTTCTATATTATACCCCTTCCCATTGCCATCTATTTTTATATCCATCCTCACATTGGGTAATTATGTAATACAGTTGTTTAATACAAATTCAACATTTTAATATAAATCAATTAGTTATATAACTATCCTTTTTGTATATCAATCAATATGAACATGAATATTCCAATTATTTCCATGCAATCCAATTTCTTACAAATCAATTAATTATATTTACCAATAATAATAAACCAAATAATTTCCCCCATATATTCCTCCAAACCACAACTTAACCATTTCTGCTTTTGTTGTAGAGATGTTTTGTGGAGATGAGGAATTAAGAAAACATCCCAATTAGGGCAGACAGAGTCCTTAATTATTTTATTGCAATAAAAGGATCAGATAGGTATTGATACCTCAAGATCTGAACAAAGTTATGGTCCTGAGACTCCAGTTTTATACAGTTTCAAACAAAGGACCCTTTGAAGTTAGCAGTTCATATGGTCCTATACATTTATCAATTTTAATTGACATTACAGAGTTTCTTTGCAAAACAGTCATAATTCTTTTTGTAGATTTATTGAAGCATATCTGTTATCCTTTGTTGAAATATCAAAGTGGACATCCCTGTCGCTTTAACCTCAAGGTGTAAATCACGTAGACTGTTCTTATCTGTGACAACTGAGCGGCCTTGAAGTAAGCATCCTTGCAAGGGGATGTCTTTTCCTGTGTTCTGAATATAATTACAAGCAATTTCTCTCTTACAATATTAAGAACAAAGAGGGCCCTTCAATGACTATCTAACTGGACCCATGTTTTTATTTTATTTTATTTTATTTGTTACCTGTCCCAGCATACTTTCAACACAATATACAATTAATAGTATCTCAATTATTACAATTCCCTAGTTAAATAGAGCTTTTTTTCTTTTGTGTTTTAAAATCTTGAACCTCCTCTTTTGCCCTAAATTTCCCATTGTTTGCAGTTTTGCACCTACCTTTTTTGGTGAGGAAAAAGAAAAAGAAATCTCTCTTTGCCTCATTTTGTCACGTTGCAGCAAAGACTCTTACTTTCAGTTTCGGTTTTTCAGCGTAGCTAGGGGGAAAAAAAATCTGCTCCTCTCTTTGCAGCTAGCAACAGAGCCCTCCGCAAAACAACTGAGAGCAAATCAGCTGAGAGTCCGGAGGCTGATCAAATCAACTTATGGTAATTAACCTATGCTGAAGCTGAAAGGGGCTGTTTTTTTCTATTTTTGCAGGCACCGGTCTTCTCATTTGTTTTCTTTTAACACTGATCAGCTGTAGGGTGCCCCTTTGAAGCCCCGCGGCAAGAATTTAAACGGTTTGTTTCCCTCTAGCCATCAGCTGGGACTCCGGAGGCAGCAATAGATTGGGAGTGGGAAGGGTAAGCGACCGGCGACCGGCAATCCAACAGAGGCAGAGGGTGAGGGTGAGTGAAGGTGTGGTGGTGGGGGGGAGAGAGGGCTTTGGCAACCCCTGTGAAATGGCAGTTCGACTCCCAAAGGGGTCGCGACCCCCAGGTTGAGAACCGCTGGACTAGAGCAATCTGAACTGCCTGGGCTACATCAGTAGATGGCTTCGTGCGAGCTACCCCCAGTTTCATGAAAATCCTACCCTCCTCTAACTGGGCCAACATGTCCTTCATGAGTGGCAGGGGATAAGTATGCTCTACACAAACTGTATTAAGGCCCCTGAAATTCACACATAAGCAAAGTCCTCCATCCTTTTATTCCCTGAACAGGACAGGAGCTGCCACCCTGGACTTGGTAGGTTGAATAAACCCCCTCTCTAGGTTTTTGTCAATATAGGCCCTCATTTCTTTCATCTCCTGGGCGGGTCATTGAGTACATTTTAGGTTTCGGGAGAACAGCCACAGGGAGGATTTCTATCCCACAGTCAGTGGCCCTGAGATAGGTTGTCACACTCCTGTTTATTGAAGACTGCTTGCAGGTCTTTGTATTCCACAGAGTAACCGACTTCCATGGTGGTGTTTACTGGCGCCCTATTCCTCTCCCCTTTGGTGATTTGCTCTGGGGACAAACATCTGTCTTCGTGTGCCGGTGGTGTGGGTCCTATGCTGAGCCTCAGATGCCTGCAACCACCCTCTCACCATATAATGGTGATTTGATGGATTTCTGAGCGATACTCTGCTTCAGACTGGGAGTTCTGGGTGATGGTCTTGTGGCCGTCGTAGTACACTCTGCTGCCTGATGCCCTGGCTTCCCACAGCGAAAGCATGTGAGTTGTGGCCTGGCTGGAATATCTGTCCCTGTTCTCGTAACCAGAGCTTTGATTCCAGGGGCTGATTTACTACTGGTTCTTTAGGCCTAAATTTGGCCCTGGACCCTGAAACCCAGCAGCCCCATACATTTCTTGCAGGACCTCAATGGTCTGGCTACCCACAGCCGTGGAGTAGCTCCAACAATCTGTCAGGTTCCGTAAAGTATGGGGAAAAAAACCCCCTCAGCACGCAAAAGCAGTAACCAAGTTTGTTTATCCTGATATCGGTACTAACTGATCACCTTAAAGTGTTACAGAAAGGAAACTTTGTTGGAGCTGACGCTCAGTGCTCCCCATCACTCTTTAAGCAGTTCCAACCCAGTGCAATCACTCAATTATCCAATTAACCTGTATCCTCCCTCTCCCTCCCCAATCCTTCACAAGCCACTCCAGTTCCGTGCTGCTCTGTCTTTCTTTAAAGTGATGGGAAGTAATATTCTTCCCATGTACACTCCACTCAATAGCTTGGTCATATCTGCCAAATTGTCTTCTGAAGAATAGTGAAGCAAGCTAATCAATTTATATTTGATGGCTTCTCTTACATTACAATATTTAATATCCACATGCTTGCTTCTATTTTTTACTGTGTCACTTGTTGCCATTTTAATGCAAGCAGCATTATCCTCAAACATCATTACAGCTTCATTTACATTTACATTTAAATCCTTTAACAGCTGTACGTACCAAGTTACCTCTAAACAAAGTTCAGGTAGAGCAATAAATTCTGCCTCTGCTGTAGAAATGGCTACAGTTGTTTGTTTTCTGGACTTCCAACCAATTAAAGCCCCTCCAAATAATACCACAATCCCAGAATTGGACTTTCTGGTTTTTACATCATTGGCATAATCACTGTCAACATAACATTTCAACTTCAATTCTTCAGAGACCTGTATTTGAAGACCCAAATTCACAGTTCCCTTCAAATACCTGAGAATCCTTTTTACACCCATCCAATGCAATTGCGTTGGTGCAGCAGTAAAGTAACTTAAGATGCTTACTTCATTGTTGGATAGTACTTCCTTTTTGTACATCCACTTACATCCTATGGCTTTCCAATCTTGTGGCAAAATCATAGATGTGAACATTTTACGTTCACCCATGGATTTCATTTCTTTGTCCATGGCTTCTTTCCACTTTACTTGTTCAATTTGGGGTAATGTCAATACTTCCTTATAGTTCCTTGGCTCATACCATACATTACACACCTTTACTTCACTAGCAGAATACCTCTCAGGTGAAATCCCTTTGTTCCATCATTCTGACCTGCGTAGCATTGACTGCTTTTGTGTTTCAACCCTTTCTTGCCTCTATCTGAGTCATCATCTTCTCCTGACTCCTTTTCTTGTTCTTTTTCAGTTTCTCCTCCCTGAACGCTGACACCATCACTAAGTGAGTTACTGTCACTAAGTGGATCATTCCAGAAATTTGCATCAATTCTGTTCCAATTTTGCTCTGCAAACCTAGCAGACCTGGAAATCACTATTCTTTAGCTCCCATCTTAAAGCGATAGCTGTTTGAGCCAGGATCATAGCCCGTAAACCTGAGCTTTCTAGCCTTTGGTTGACCTTTTATCTTGATTGCTTTTGGAACTTGCACCCATGCTTTACTTCCAAACACCCTTAAATGTGGCAGAGATGGCTTTGTCCCATATAACACTGCATAGGGAGTATCATTAATAGAGGAACTCCACAGCCTATTGATTAAATAATTAGCAGTCAACATGGCTTCACCCCAATATGATCTGCTCAGACCAGAATCCTCCAGCAATGAGTCCTTCATTGTTTATAAGACACCATTCCGCCTCTCAGATATATTATTTTCAGCTGCTGTGTACGGATTTGTGCGTCTGTGTTTTATTCCTAACTGTCCCAACCACTGCTGAAAACTTACTGACATGAATTCTGAACCTCTGTCAGTTTGCAGCTGACATACCTGTTGTTTATATCTCCTTTCTACAGAGTTTACCCATTGCTTAAATTTCTGTAGCACCTCTATTCTTCAAGTAAATAGCAGAAACCAAATCTGCTGTAGTCATCTACAATGACCAGCACATACTTTGCTCCTCCCAAACTGGCTTGCATAGGGGCCCAACCAAATCTGCATGTACCAGCTCTAGCGCTTTTGTTGTCTACCTTGTGCTACTCCTGCTTACTGGGAATGCTTTGGACTTTGATGATTTATATACTGCACAATCCAAGTATGCCTTACACCCTTTTAAGTTTAATCTTTCTCCAAACTGTTGCATATTTTGCAAATTTCTGAAGCTGACATGGCCAAGGTTTCTATGCAAGAGATGAACACATGAATCATGTTGTGCCACATATCCAAATGTTTGGGCACATTGAACCTTTTGTCCCTGCAACACATAAAGATTATCCTGTTTTATGCCCTGTGCGCATACACTCCCATTTCTTTTTATGAGACATCTCCCATTTGCAAATATTGTTTGTCTAGACCTTGTTTGTCTAGACTAGAGACACTCAGTAAATCATGCTCCATTTCAGGCACACATAATATATTACTAAACTTTTCCTCCGGACATGGAATCAGCACACTGCCTTTTCCTGTGACTTTAGCTTTCTGGCCATTTACTAAGGCTATTGCATCTCTTCTGGATGATTCAGAATGGAGCTGGATCTATTCTGAAAAACTATTTAGAATTATTAACAATTGTTTGACATGCCTCACTGTCTATTAACCATTTGTCTCTGCTATTAAAATAGCTAACTTTTGTAACAGCAGCTTGTCCATCTGTTGTTTTTCTTCCATGCAAACAATGTTTCTTTAATTGAGTCTTACCTAGTGGTGGAATTCAAATTTTTTTTACTACCGGTTCTGTGGGCGTGGCTTGGTGGGCGTGGCTTGGCTTGGCTTGGCTTGGCTTGGCTTGGCAGATATGTGACTGTGGGCATGACTTGCTGGTCATGTGACTGAGTAGGTGTGCTGGGTGGTCGTGGCCTTAGACGAAACAGATTTTCTTGAGTTGCTGGAGTCAAGTAGCATACAAATTTAATAAATTATTATTATTATTAATTGCATATATATTTCTCCATGCTTGGTGACAAAAAGGCTGCCTGCCTTAACTATTCAGAGCCTATACCATTTTGGGAGGGTCTGATATAATATTGCCTCCTCCTCTTCACTAAATGCATGGATTGACCTCAAATGGATGTTACCTATTTTCCACTGGTGGATTAATCTATCAAAATGTAATATAAACTGCCCCTTTATCACAAGGACACAACTTTAATCTGTTAAAGAGTAAAAGTTTTTTCCCCCTGAATATCTCTTCTAGGATGGCTGTTCCTAGTCCATTAAAATGTTTTAGGGTTAGTGCTGTCTTAAATTTAGAGATAGGTATTTGGTTTAATTATTCAGAGGCTTTATTAACCATCATTTAGTTTGGAAGTAGCAGAGCAACTTCTGTTCAAAATCATTTTACCCTCATTAACCACCAGTGGTGGGATTCAAACATTTTTACTACTGGTTCTGTGGGCGTGGCTTGGTGGGTGTGGCAGAGGAAGGATACTTTAAAATCTCCATTCCCACCCCACTCCAGGGGAAGGTTACAGCAAAATCTCCATTTCCTCCCGATCGGTTGGGACTCAGGAGGCAGAGAATAGATGGGGGCGGGGCCAGTCAGAAGTGGTATTTACCAGTTCTCTGAACTACTCAAAATTTCCGCTACCGGTTCTCCAGCAGGTGGTCAGAACCTGCTGAACACCACCTCTGTTAACCAGAGACCATAAAGCCAGAAAAACCATTATATATGTCTGGTGAGGGTGCATTTGATAGAGTTGGCCTTCAGGAAAGGAAAATTATATGTAAACACTGAAATGAACAGCCAAAGAAAATTTGTGTCTTTTCCTGTCCTGACAGTGACTAAACCTGGTGTAACTATTTCAAAATGTTATCATCAGAAATGTTGCAAACATTTGGTTTCTGCCTTTGCTGCTAATCTGGTAATCCTCAGCAAACTACATGTAAATACTTTCTTACTATGCTTGAATAATAAAAGTAATTGGAGGTTTTGGTGAACCATAATTTATCTAGGCATCCCAAAGGAGGGTGTTAAATCTCTAAATGACAGGTAGGCCTCAACCTATGACCAAAATTGGGACCATAATTTCCATTGCTAAACAAGGCAGACAAGTTGTTAAGTGAGCCACACACGATTTTACAACACTTTTTCCCATCGTTGCTAAGCAATCCCTGTAGTTAAGTGAATCATGCAGTTCTTAAGTGAATCTGGCTTCCCCTGTTGACTTTGCTTGTCAGAAGTCAGCTGGGAAGGTTGCAAATAGCAATCACGTGACCCCAGGATGCTGCAACCATCGTAAATACATGCTGGTTGCCAAGTGACAGAATTTTGAATACGTGACCATGGAGATGCTGCAACAGTTGTAACGGTGGGTTGCTACCGGTTTGCCCCAGATCGGGTGAACCAGTAGTGGCAGCGGGAGGCTCTGCCCACCCACCCGGACACTTCTGCGCATGCGCAGAAGTGTCACGCACGTGAGTGAGCGCACGCACACACACCCATAAGCAAACTCACTTATGACCCCTGATTCATAAGAGAGAGGATCAATCATAAGTCACTTTTTTCAGTGCTGTTGTAACTTTGAATGGAGGCTAAACAAATGATTGTAAGTCAAGGACTATCTGTATCTGAGGCTTTAACTTTCCAATTAGCATCTAACTAGATTTCAGCTGCATCTTTGCACCAGGCACAATAGGATAATTTCCTTATTCCCAAATGCACTGTAAACTGCCCTGAGTCTCCGGAGAAGGGCGGCATATAAATCAAATTAAAAAAAAAAAATCAGAGAATAATCCAGGCTCACAAGAAGTTGTTGTACTTCTGAATGTTTTTCAAGCTTAGCAACTTCAAGACATGTGGACTTCAATTCCCAGAATTCCCCAGGCAGCATGAAACCTGATCATTTGATTACTCCCAAGTCAGTAACATGAAAGAATTACCAACTTTAAAGATACTGAGCATTGTATCTCTGTATGAATTGATTTAATAAGATTCCATATTTACCACGCTCGTGTCTCTGCTTGAACAGAACCATCAAGGCATTTCTACTGGATTGCCCCTTGTACCATTTTGGGAGGGTCTGATATAATATTGCCTCCTCCTCTTCACTAAATGCATGGATTGACCTCAAATGGATGTTACCTATTTTCCACTGGTGGATTAATCTATCAAAATGTAATATAAACTGCCCCTTTATCACAAGGACACAACTTTAATCTGTTAAAGAGTAAAAGTTTTTTCCCCCTGAATATCTCTTCTAGGATGGCTGTTCCTAGTCCATTAAAATGTTTTAGGGTTAGTGCTGTCTTAAATTTAGAGATAGGTATTTGGTTTAATTATATTGCTAGGGTAAAACAGCAGAGACTGACTACTGAAAATCATACCTAGGAAGGCTAGCAAATCTAATTGCCTTTCTACCTCCATAACATAATTTTAAGGCTGAGTCTTACCTGTTTATAGCCCCATCACAAGCACTACATCAAAAGAAAAGCCATAACACAACAATTTCGAATGAATTAGTCAATTAAATAATAATTTTAAACTACTTTCTCTCCTGCAATCTGGGCTGAAGCAGAATTAAACCATATCTGCTCCTTTGTGTTTTCTGAATGGATTTTATAGTGTAAGGTCCCAAAATACACTTGAGTCACCAGAATGCCAAAGAGAGAGAGACTCAAGACGAGGCTTGCAAAAAAAACAGATTTTATTTATGGCCAAAAACAAAATACTGGGTGGAACTATAACCAGAACATAAAGATACAATGCATGCGAGGAAATAGCCACACCTTGGGGAAGGTATGGCGTCCTTTTATACCCTCAGAGACATCAGCTTAGTATCCAGTTCTGGCCTCCTAATTTAGGTTTGTGTATTCCTTCTTGCCCTGCAAAGGAATCTAAACTTCCAATTAGTCTTATCTTAAGCATTTCTTTGTTTACTTAATTGGCTACTTAGCCCCTGGCTCTGGAAGACCAGATTTTATCCAGATCAAGCATAAATTAGGATTTAGGTGTAAATTATCCCTTTGTTGATGGCTGTGGTTTCAACTGAGATACATACCATGCTTTTAGATGGCACAGAAAGAGATTGATATGAGTTCAGGTCAAATGGCAGGGACATACATTTGACAAATACCACATACATTTCAGAGGCTTAATGACAATATGTTTGTAACAGGAGATACAAATAGAAAGGAATAATATATGTGATACAAATACAAAGGCATATATGTATTACAGGAACCTAATGGTTACAGAATCTAGTATACCAGTATATCATATTCTAGTATTATTTATTATATCCTTATTATTGTTTCCCTTCAATAGGAAGAAGGCTTAATTTCACATCCAAACCCAACAGCCACTCGGATCTATCTCGTTTAGGAAACATGGAGGAGATAGTCAGCAAAAGCAAAACATCTTCCAAATGGGATAGTTGTAGATGGGGTGGGGGTGTGTGTGTGGGGGGGTGAGAGAGGGAGGGATTCTTGCTCCAGGCTACTTTAAAATGCTTTAAAGCCTGGCTGTTCAGCTCCAGCAACTGTGGCTTCCTGGAACTTCTTCTCCTTGTAGCACTGAGCTCCTTGGCTTTTATTTTGAAATTCAGCACTCTTAGATTTCAAGAGTGCTTCGGCTCAGCAGCAGTGCTGGATTTAAAAAGGCAAGCAACTCAGTGCTACAAGAAGTGCTGGCGTGGCTGGGAGGGGCAAAGGGCGTGGCTGGGTGTGCAGTGTTACCAGTTTGGGCGAACTGGACAGGACCGGCTGAATCCCACCACTGGTCTTACCACCACAGATGAAACACTACTGTTGTTGCTGTTCTGTTTCTTTCTTCTTAGAAAATCTTAGCTGGGCTGTAATCTGATCTCTTCTATTACTCTGGTCTTTGCAGACATCCTGTCTGTTTCTCTCTCTGCTCCTTGGGCCCCCACCTAAGGAATTTCGCCTCATGGCTTCTTCTAAAATGGTGTTTGTTTTCTTTAGAAATCAAACAGGCTTTAAGGGCTTTCATTGTGGTTTGCACTTAAAAACGGCTGAAACAATGTCCCACATTTTATTAAGACAATTTAACACCAACAGCACCTTCTGAGATTCAGGAATCTGCATTCCATGCTGTTCCAACTCAATAAATAAAGTCTGCATGTGTAGCAAATGCTTCTCTACACTCTCTTGTGGTAGCCGGGCTCTGTATAATTGTCTCGATAATTGCACAATATTTCATGCTGATGCACTCACATGCACGCTTCTCAATTTCAGCCAAACCACCTTTACAGTTTTTAAATCAGCTATATTCAAGAATTGTTCATCTTCTAAAGTTAAGATTATGTAGGTCAGTACCTTCTCATGCTGCCTTTTGATCTGCTGCTGCTAATGGTGCCTGGGATGGATTAATAACAATATCATTAGCCTTCAGGAAGCATTCCATTTTTGCAGCCCAAATAATATAATTCTTCTGTCCCAATCGAGGCAGACAGCTCTCCTTGAACTCAACAGCCATCCTGCAAGCCTTCTCAGCCTTGTTCTCTTTTTCTTATAACACAGGCTGTCCTTCAGCTTAATTACAGTTCAGTCTTACTGTGTGCTTCGTGTGTCTGGGCCCAAAACCTGTCAGAGTTTGCAGCGATCCAACCAGCACACAAGTAAATAATCCAGAAGGATTCATTTATAGAAGAAACTTGTTTATATACAATAATATAAAACACGGTGCATTTATAAATACCCATGCAACTCTAGAAACGTGATAGCAAGTACAAGGACAAGAAGCTAGAATCCAGAAATCACAGAAGCACAGAAGTCACAGAATCACAGAATCACTGAAGCTACTCTTATATACAGACCAGTTAAGCTAAGCCATGGCCAGGCTTCTAGCAGTTTCTCATGGCTCACAACAGATTCTGTTTCTTAGTCACCAAACAGTTCCCATTGCAGAGGTGATATTAAGCAGATTCAGACTGGTTCGGGCAAACCGATAGCGGAAATTTTAACTGGTTTGCTGAACTGGCAAATACCACCTATGGCTGGCCCCGCCCACCCGCAGCTCACTCGCCCACCTGCTCGCCCTGCCCTGCCCTGCCCACTCCTCCCACTCCCACCCCACCCGGCCACCCTATATATGTTGTCTTCGCCATGTGGCCCAGCTAATTGCCTCACTTTGCCTCCGCGCCTCACCCACTCTGCTCACCAAAGGTAAGCATGCTGCCCGCTCGCCCTCACCTCAGGTCGGGGCCCAGGGATGCGCCATTCCCTGAGGCCGCAGACCCTCTACCTCCTCGCCATTTGCCTTGACCGGGTCAGGGAACCCACCATTCCTTGGCTCTGGCCTTGATTCTCTGCCCGCTTGCTGTTTGCTTTGGCTGGGTTGGGGAAACATGCCATTCTCTGGCCTCGCCCCAGAGGCCCCGCCTGCTTGCCGTTTGCCTTGGCCGGATTGGGGAATGTGCCATTCCCTGGCTCTGGCCTTCCTTGGGCCGTCCGCATGCCACCCACCCCACTCACCCTCCACCTTGCCCACCTTCGTCCACACCTTGGGACTGATGAGGCTTGGTTGGCAAGCCTCCAGCTGCCGGTAGTTTTTGATTGCCTTCCAAGTAGCTCCGCTGCGACACCATCCCTCCAGCTCAACAGGCCATTCTCCTGGCCAGGTCTGTCTGCGAGCAGCACCAGCAGGCAAAGTTGTGAGCGTGTGCAGCCGGTGGGAAGAAGAGGACTGCGCGACAGAACTTGAGGCCTCTTTTTTGGCCTGTAGTTTTCGGCACAAGAAGCGTGCAGCCGCTGCCTCTTTTTCGGTGCGAGAAGCCTCCAGCCACCGCTCCAGCAGTGGCAGTGGAGGCTTCTTGCACTGAAAACCACAGGCCAAAAAAGAGGCCTGTCAGTGCGTGTGTGCGGTGGCACCCCATTGCCAGACCCGGCCAGGAGAACGGCCTGCAGTGCCGGAAGGATGGCATGCAGCAGAGCTGCTCAGAAGGCAGCCGGACTCTAGTGTCCCTTTAAAGTACTTCGATGCAGATGGGGAAGACACCCTAAAGGGACAAGCTACAGGAACTGCCTTTTCTCTGGTTCTGTGGGCGTGGCTTGGGGGGTGTCACCCTATCATGCTGTGAGTGACGGTGAGTTGGCCATGCCCACTCAGTCACATGACCCGCCCACCAAGCCACGCTCACCAAGCCACACCCACAGAACCGGTAAAAAATTTTGAATCCCACCATTGTCCCATTGGCTGACTTGTTATGGCTATTCCAGCTCATAATTTCTTATACACTGACAATTCACACACAGACAAGTGGCACCCTCTTTCCTCAGTCTCCTTCCTTCCTATGCTTGCACACTCAGAAGCATGCGGTGCCTTCTTTCTCCATCCTCCTATGCTCACATGTCTATGCCCCACACCCTCTTTTCCTGGTCTCCCCAAGTTTATGCTGTATTCCTATACCCCAAATATGCATGTAGCCTACACCAGGTCTCCTGGGGACTTCTTCCCCCACAGCCTACCCCTTTGCTCCTTACCTGTGTCTCTCTCTGCTTCCTGCTTAATAAGCCACATATCTTGGGGTTGTGATGACAACCAGGGTCATCTGAATGATCACTAAGCAATGTAGTCATGTAATAATCGCAATTAATGAGCACATCACTTAGCAATGGCAATCCTGCTCCCAATTGCCAATGTAGTGGAAGGACTACCTGTATATGTTCTGGCTGACTTTTTTCCTTCATTTCTTCACAGAGGAAAACATAGAAGTTATGTATATAAATTGATCTGCTGGCTTTCACACCTGATATTTGTTAAGCAGTTTTGAGTTTCAGGATTTAGTAACTGTGCTTTAGACAACAGATTTCCTGACATTTTACTGGCAACTGTGGTTGGCTCCTTCAGATTCAAGGTGGTCCCCCTAAATGTACCGTACAGTTGCCTTTTGTCTGCATAGCAGACCACTTTCTTCTGAGGCCACAGTTGCTGACACAATATTAGGAAATCTATTGTCTCTAGACCATGGTGTGCATATCTGATCAGTTCCAGTAATGCAACTTTTTTGACAGCATTTAGGATACATTTAGCATAATTTTATTAATGGAAAACTTTGCCGGAAATGGCAGTACATTAAGGTGAGGGGGGGAGCTATCATTAGAAAACAATTTTAAATTAGTGCTTGACTGAATTTTTAAAAACTTTCGCAAGTTAATGTAATGATAATGCACTTTTTCCAGGATGAACAATTTTACTGCTCTACGCTACCTTGATATTCCTGAAGATCCTACTTTCGTGCCATTGATGGCTTCAGAAAGAAAAGAGCACAAGTCAGAATCAAAAAATGTCTCAGCAATTCTCCAGAGTTTGATGGAATCAAGGCATGTGTGTAATTTAAGGGGTAGGAAAGGTATAGTTGCAAACACTTGAAAGCAATGGCTCTGTAAACTTCAGTTGTGGGAGTGCAATGTATCCACAAATTATAGCAAGTATTGAGCATTCATAAAGGGAGATATGTAGTTTTCTGTTTCCACTGCATTATTGTTTTAAAATTAATGGAACTCTGGAATTCCTGATTGGAGTCTTAAATGTTGAACAAATTGTATATTTTGAATTCAGAATTGGAAATGAAAACATTTTTTCCATTGTTGTTCCTAGTGATTATCATTTTTTGTTAGGAAAAAGAAATGACCAAGGAAATGATAGGAAAAATGGAATTGAGCAGTATGGGCTTCTCCCTCTCTTCACAACAGCTCTCACCAGTAGGATATGGCATTTGAGAAAGAAATGGAGCCATATCCAGCCAAACTGGATGAATAATAATGAAAGATTACCAATCTTAGATGGTTGCTGCTAAAAGGAAGATTAGAAAAGGGCCTTTATACTTTTCAGTTGACATTTTACTCTTTTCAGATTATCCATGAAGCTTTATTGTTCCTTTTTATGTCACAGTTCATGTTCTGCAAGTTCTGCTTTCAGATTTAAAGGGATTCAGGACTACTTGAAATGCTATAGGTAAGGAATTCAATACTTTTTTTAAAAAAAAATGTTTGTTCTTGGGTTTTTCTTTTTCTTGATTGACAAAACAGTACAAATGGAGAAATATAAGCATTGTTTGTATTTTCCATAAAGATACCTTTAGCAGGTATGACTGTTTCTGTTGTGGAGTCAACTGTTTTTCTTTATCTTTGTTCATGCACATAATTGAATAATCATTTCCAGTTTCTCCATGCTTCATATGTTTCAGGCAAACTATGGTTCTTGATTTTAAATTTACTTTGGAATACCATTCCAGGGGTGAGGAATGATTTTGTGATTCATACAGGGGCCAATCAATTATTATTATGCATAATCACATAAGATGGAATAAGATCATGTTTTTTCTCAGTCTGATTCAAGAATATATATCTGGTCAAAATTAATTTAATTCTCGCATTTCTCAGCCACTCAATTCCCAAATAACTGAGCAGCTAACTGATATGGTTCACTCATCCTAAGAATCATAAGTAAACAATGCCAGAATACCTGAGCCATAATGTGAATTGATTGGCTTTACTTAGCATATTGCATGAATGAAAACAGCTGTTTTGTTTGGTTTGAATGGTTACATGGCGTAACCATTCTGGTTCATTACAGCACAAATGATTCAGTAGTATAGGACTCAGAAAGCCTTGATTTACTAAGCATTCCTTTTAAAGAACTTGGGGCTGTGCACTTGAAATCTTACCATTCAGGGTTACTAGTGACATCAGCATGAACCTGACAATAGAGTGGAAATGCAACAACTTCCATTTTGACTGTTCACTAGATTTGGAATGGTAACACCCCGACAAGTTGCCAAGAACATTATTGCTGCTCTGAAAGAAGTTGGGAAAGTTGATCCTAACCTCCAGGCAATCGCTCAGTGGAATGAGGAGGAGATAATCAAGGTGTGTTCAGTGAGAGGAGTATTACTTGTTTCTTGAAAAAGGTATTCTCTAAATTGTGTTATTACAGGGTTTGGAGAAAGAGTCTCCTGTCTTATGCTGAAGTTCTCTGATTTGGATTTCAGGATGAGATTCTTTGTAGTTTACTTGTTTAAAGTACTATTTCTATAGATTAATTATGTGGTTTATTTCACAAATCTCTCTTTGCTTAAGATGGCTGAGGAATCCACAGCTCGTTACAGAAGCAAACAGCCTCTCTCACTCTTGGATGGAATTCCAGTGTGCTTAAAAGAAGAAATTAAAGTGGTATACACACTTCACTTTTTTTATGCTCAGTGTTGTTAAAAAGAAAAACAAATATCATATTGAGGGTATAGGAAAGAAATATTAAGAAAGTATAACAGCACCTTAATACTATCAGTTGTTTTGTACCTTGCATTAATATCAATACCATAATATCTGTATACTAAAATACAATGCAAGAGATTTGAAATACCATGTATCGTTCTTGCTACATCTCAAGATGTTGAAGAACTAGAAAGGGAGCAGAAAAAGGAATCCAAAATGATCAAGAGAGTAAAGTAAGTCCTTATGAAGAAATGTTTCAAAGTTCATTTTAAAGCAATAAAGAATACAGATGTATTCAGATGTATGAAAATGCTGTTTTATAATAGTGAAAATCAATATTATTCAATGAAGTCGAACAGAGGGAGACTGATAAAAAGTTCTTCATACAGCAGTATATACTTAAATCATTGGTTCACAGTCATTTTGGTTTAATGGCTGTATTTCAAAAAGAGGATAGAGATGAGAACGGCTAGGACAAAACCTCTAAATTTTATATAATTATATGCTATTAATAGACATTTGCTTCATCTATGTAATGTTCATTTTTGCCATATTAAAAATTAATGATAACCAATTTGTAGAAGCTCTATGCCTTATATAGGCTCTGAGGCATATTGTGAAATTTGCTATCAAAAGATGTAATGACAATCACCAACTTGAAGAGATTTTTTAAAAAATAGGAAGAATTCATGGAGGATAAACTATCAATGGTTGCTACTTATCATTGTTATACACAGTTATACATTAAGAGACTGTCAAAGTAATATGCTGCACATTACAATGAGTTTGCTATGTTGTGGAATTTGGCAAAGTAGGGAGCACAACACTCAGGAGAAGAACCATGTTTGTTGTAATGATCATTGTGTGTCTGCTTTACAAGATGGATTTTGAACAATGGAAAAGTAAAGATTTTTTTAATAGAAATTGTTGGATGCAAGGCAAGAAATCCTAGAAATCTCATTAGCTGGCCAGTTTGGGAAAGTTACGCACATCCTCATCTGAGTGAGGTCCATTAGGCAAATTGGGCCTTTCATGAGGGCAAAAGAGCTGGGAAATTAATTGTGAACAAGGTGAAATGGTGAGATCACCAGCTGATAAGAAGATGGAAAGTTTCAGTTTCACTAATTTCCTTATAAGGGTGGCCCTTGGCTAAGCTGTGAGTGATAAGGAGACTTCTGTTTTTTAGTCTAGATGGGATTGCAGGGGGGCTTTCAGATGGAGGGGGGTCAATTTGGCTTGAGAGGAACTTCTTCCCCAAAGAGAAGAACTGGGCTTGATTATAAAAGAATGCATTTTCTTATGAAATTGTGTTTTGTGTGGTTTATTGCCATTGGATTCCCTTGAGGCAGGAATAAACGATCTATAGTACTGGGTTGTATTTATAAAGAATCCTATCACAGAATACTTTTTGATATATTTATAAGGTGCCCTATCACCACCGAAGTGGAACTGTATACTTGGGCACAAAGCCGGAGACTGAAGATGCCACTGTGACAAAGAAACTACAGGAGGCTGGTGCCATTATCATTGGCGTCTCGAACATGCATGAATTGGGTATTGGGACCACTGGATGTAATCCCAATAGATAAAATAGTATGTATTCACTAAATGCATTTCATTCAAACTGTTTCTTGTGAAGGCTAGAAAAGACAGAAAAATGATTAAGCTTTTTGACATCTTGAATGCTAAAATAGTGTAATGAAAGCTTATTGGGATGGGAGTATGGAAGTATGGAAGGTGAGAGAAAAAAGATTTAAAAGTACCACTGAGTAGTTTCCAGAAAAAAGAAAAAGCATGGCAACTCTTTGAATTTTTGTGCTGAATACGCTTCCCTGAAGGAAACTTTCCTTCTTTCTTGGTAGCAGTAGTGCCTTTCTGAATTGAGCTGTCTTTTCTGTGTACCTATAAGCAAGCAAAAGGGAGAAATGCGGCTTTATAATGCTAAAAGAATGGAATTATAGTAGTTTTGGAGCAATCAGTAACAGTACAAACTAGACTTGATTGCTTCCTCCTACTCTGATAGTTTGCCAGTGCTGTGTTTTCAGTTCTGTACTCAGGATCTTTTTCTCCAACTCTCCTGTCTCCATTATTCCTGCCCCTCCTCCCCTCTCTCAGACCTGGCAGCAGATGCAATTTTAGTTTTGCTTGTGGCAGACTGCAATCTAATTTCTTTAACATATAAATATACTTTCTTTCCTCCTCACCAGCCTTCCTTACGATGGCCTTCAAAATGCCTATTTATTTTATTTCTAGATATCATGGCACTACTAGAAATCCATACAATCCCCAGCATTTTACTGGTGGTAGTTCTAGTGGATCAGCAGCAGTGGCTGCAGGTAAGACTAGTATTACAGATGAAAGCATTGAGAGTGGAGTTGAAAACGCAAGCCAAATTACAGCAACATTTCAAGTTTTTGTTCAGATTAGGCAGTGGAGAAAATGATGGAGAAAATAATTTTATTTAATGGAATTTTCTCTTAATTCCATTTCTCTTTAGGCCTCTGTCCACTGGCTATTGGTACAGATGGAGGTGGTTCTGTGAGGATCCCAGCTTCTTTCTGTGGTATTGTGGGACTAAAAGGTAAATTCTGAAAGAAATGTGAGGAACAGCTAATTCTGAGGGTTATATTCTTGAAAATGAAAAATAATATCAATTTATTAGAAACACTTATACAAAATTGAGGGCATAAAAAGGGAAAGAAATAAAACAGGCAAGACAGCAGCTGCAGTGTTGTGATCAAAGTACCATCCCTTTGTATATGTGTTGACACATGTACAAAATGGGCAGGACTTTGTGATGCTGTGGCCCTATGTGTTGTCTGTTTCGACTGCCACGTGGATGCTACTGAATGTACTACTGAAATACAGCCATCTGAAATCTTCCAAATCCAGTTTCTATATTTAAGTTTAAGTTGAATTCATTTACTTGACTGATGCTTGAGCTAAGAAAAGGAAGCGCTAAGCTGGATTGGTCACTTTTTCTCTTAGGCAGTATCACTCAGCACTCTGCCTGAAGTATTTCTGACATTGGCGCTGTCATTTTAATTATTCTGATCTATGTTGTCTGCAGGTACATTTGGATGGATCAGTGGATTTGGGTGTCATTCTCTCTCATATTCTACTGTTAGTCTTGCTAAGAGATCTCTAGCTGTATATAGATACTGAGTGTCTTTGGGAGAAAAAAGAGAAGCTACTTTCTATGTCATTAATTTAAGTGACAAATTCTTGTGTCTTGTAAATACTTCACCTGTTTAAAAATTGGTGTCAAGGTTCCAACTGACACACCCAACCAAGCAAGTACAGTCATGACAAACCAAACTCTTCTTGCAAAACTTTATTGAGTACATAATTTTGTCACAGATTAAGGCAAAACCAGTTTTAGCTAATTCCCGCGCAATCTTGTATAATTAACTTCTCCCTCCCCCTATTAGTACAGGTCACATTGTCCAGTTAAATGTTGTTGAAACTTTATGAGAAAGTGTTTCTAAGGATTTTAACTACCTGGTGAAGTGTCTTTGGCTCTCAAGGTTTGTCTTCTTGATGTCTGGAGACCTCCCCCCTAGTTTATTGGCAACCTGAGAAGCGACAATAGTTGCAACAGCATAAGTGCACTTCGAACTTGACAACTGATCTGTGAATAGAATAGAATAGAATAGAATAGAATAGAATAGAATAGAATAGAATAGAATAGAATAGAATTATTTATTGGCCAAGTGTGATTGGACACACAAGGAATTTGTCTTTGGTGCATATGCTCTCAGTGTACATCAAAAGACAAAATATGCTCATCAAAAATCACAAGGCACAACACTTAGTATATGAGAAAACATTGGGAATGAATCGGGGTGAAATGCTCCCGGTTCGGACCGGCTTGGGCAAGTAGGTAGCGATGGTGGCGGGCAGTTCGGAGAACCGGTAGCAAAAATCCCTGCCCCCGTCCCCCATCCCCAGCTGAGCCGCACGATCATCAGAGCCTTTTTTTTCTTTTAAATGGCTCTGACTAGCCAAGCTCTGACGATTCCAGCTGAGTTGCCTGCTAATCAGTAGCAAAAATCCCTCCCCCTCACCCCCTCAATTTGTTTACCTTAGCTGCTGGTCGCAATGCCTTGCTGTAATCCCTGCAATCCATTGCATCAGCAAGCAACTGAATCTCCCTGCCTGCAATCAAGCAGGCAGGGAGTTGTGGACTTCAACTCCCAGAATTCCTCAGCCAGCAAAGCAAAGCTGGCTGAGGAATTCTGGGAGTTGAAGTCTACAAGTCTTAAAGTTGCCAAGGTTGGAGACCCCTGTTGTATTGGGTAAGTTTTTTCCCCTTTGGAAGCTTTAAAAAAATAGTTAATTGAGGTTTTTTTTAGTTGTTCTTTTTTTAGACTTAGCTATTTAAAGTTTAGGAAGTTTTAAATTTAGCTGCTTTTATATAAAAATAAAAATAAATTAAAATAAAATAATATTTGTGCAGCTTTCTGAGATTTAGTGTGTTCCTGTAGTGTTTCACTCTAACTACACAAACACACAAAATCTCACAAAGCTGTATGTGGAATTTTGTGTGTGTAAAGTGTGAAAGTTGATTTTTTGGGCTTTTTGTGGCTGTGTGAGCTTCCTGCTTGTTGCAGGGGCCATTTTGGGTCTGGCACAGCTGCTTTTACATTGTGGGCGAGCCAGTTGTGTTGTGTTGTGTTGTATGTGTGTAAAGTTGTTTTTTTGGGCTTTTTGTGGCTGTGTGAGGTTCCTGCTTGTTGCAGGGGCCATTTTGGATCTAGCACAGCTGCTTTTATATTGTGGGTGAGCCAGTTGTGTTGTGTTGTGTTTTGTAGGTTAAAAAAGGGCAAAGAAGTGACATTGACTTGGCCACGCCCACCTTACCACCAAGCCACGCCCTCCCAGTCACCTTACCACCAAGCCACGCCCACTAATTAAGCCACGCCCACAGAACTGGTAGCAAAAAATTTTAGATTTCACCCCTGGAATGAATGCATGATAGGCAACGTAAAACTTTTACAGTAGATCCTGGTATGTCTTTTCCAAGATGCTTCATTTTTCCTTCCTAGGAAAAAAAATAAAAGCTAGTGCTTTCCTTCCTTCCAATCACATACTTTATCTATTTATCTTCCATAACAACAATATGTTTTTATCATTATGTGAGGGGACACATGTGGAGGAATGCATGTAATCTTTGGAAACTGCCTGCGTGTTTGATAGCTGATAAAAGAAAATTGAGATGTAAGGTATGCTTAGAACCCTTTCAAAAGAGCAGTTTACTGCATTATTGAAATAGTAAAGTTTGAAGATGGTAAAGAATGAAGTGCCACACTAATTATTTGAAAAAAAATCCTATTTGATTTTTATTACTGTTATTGGCAAAAGGAAGAATTATTCTTGGATGTTGCCATTGCACCACATCAGAAATATCCTCCACAGTAAATTATCTGGTAGAATACTCCCTTATTTCACATTCCAAAACAGGCAGCAATGTTTTAACACTTATTCTGCTTTCTCCCACAATCTAAGGGGCTATAAAGTTATCTTAAATCCAGAAATGATTGGAAAGTATAGGACCACTAGAAAAGTGAATAGCCTGTTTTTTAAAATTTTGCCAGGCTCTCTCTGCACTTCAGTTGCAGATGCTGCTATTGCTTATGCTACCTTGGCTGGGTCAGATTTACAGAATCCATATCTTGCGTATTGCTACTTACTCACTTGAAACACAAAGAAGGAGTTTTTTTAAAAAATTATATGAAATGTCTGTGTCTATTCTTACTTCTTTAAACCCATTACAGGATTGCACCAACCTGAACCATCCTTCTCAGAAAACATCAACACTGATCTGAATGGTTTAAAATTGGGAATTGATTGGAGTTTCTTTAAGGTACCTGTTATCTTTCTATTTCTTCTGCATTAACATTTTCTACATGGTCAATCAATAATATTTTAGGGGCGGACTTCCGGTTTGGTTCCTGTCGCTGAAAGACAGTCTTTTTTTCGGACCGCCAGCCCAGCTGCCTGTTAGAGCCGCTTCGAACAAGAGAAGCGGCTTGGAAATTTCCGAATCCAAAAGGAATCGTGAAAAGAGTCGGCGCGAGGCAGGTAGAGCTCCTGTGAGCCCCCAGAAAGCACTCCTTTGCTTCTGGGGAGGAAACAGGTGCGGCTCCCTATTCAGTGCGCCGAGACTCCGGATAGCGAGGACGAGTCTACTCATCGTAGAGCAAGGCGGCAGGACCAAGCTTCTTTTATTGAGAACAAAGCGAATCCAAATAAACAGGGTGGAATAAGAACTTGAACCACGAAACCGCAAGTATTTACTAGCCCTGTGACTAACTTTTAAAAATTAAAGAGTGAAAGTCTCCTGAAAATGGCGCCCGGCTTCAGCGTTAACGAGAGCTGAAAGCGAAAGTGGATTTGAATAGCTATTTCAACTAGCTTCAAAGTAGCATTGCCTGTAAAAAGTGAAAGAAAAGGGAATCTTTTTTAAGACAAGCCTGATTTTGCTTCAATTTCATCTTTAATTTGACTAAACCTGGGGGAATTCTTCAGAGGACTTTGTGGTGGAGGAAAGGGAAAAGGATTTCCTTTTTTGAAAAAGCTAGACTACATGGCAGGATGGCTTCTAAGCAGACTAAACAGGATGTGAAGGTGGCAGGGGGGGGGATCCCCCACACACAAACCTGAACAGCAGCCTCCCAGCCAGCAAAGCCAGAAAAAAGAGATTGATCTTGAAAGTTTAAAGGATTTTATTGCTCAGGCTTTGATGAGGCAAGATGAAAATTTGGATGAGAAATTTAAAAAGTCACAACAGGAAATTAAGCAGGAGATTAAAGAAATCAAAGAGGTGGTGCAAGAAAAATATGACAAGGTGACCAAAAAATTAATGACAGTGGTGACTGGATTGTCAGAAGTAATTATTAAAACTGATAATAAAGTGGAGGAACTTAGATCAGAAATGGATGTCAAAATGAAGGAGACTGATTATAAAATCTTTGATGCTGACAATAAAATGCAAAGACTTGAAAATGAAATTACAATGATGCAGTTCAGGTCCATGGAATTTGCTATAAGGCTGAGAGGCTTAAAAGAGAATGATAGGGAAGACCTGAGAAAGATCCGTGCTGATGCTCTAGCTGTGCTGTTAAAGATTAGCTCTGAAGAGATTTTTTGCAAAATGGACAAAGTGTACAGAGTGAATTCTTGGGTGGCCAGACAAAGACAATTGCCTAGAGATGTGGTGATATATTTCACAGATAGAAAAATGAGAAATGATATTTTACAAAAGTCCTTTCTCTCTGCTGTGGAAGTGGATGGAAAGGAGATTGGAGTTTATAAAGAGCTACCACCTAAGATGTTAAAAGATAGAAAGGACTTTGGATTTTTAGTGAATGAATTAAAAAACAACAAATTCCATTTAGGTGGGATGCTCCAACTGGCATAATTTTGAGGTATAAGGGAGAAAGATATCGATTAAATACTGTTGAGAAGACGGAAGAATTCTATTCTAATGTTTTTAAAAAGAGTTCACCATACCCACGTACATCTTCTCTGTTGGACATAAAGGAGAGTGATAAGGAGAAGCAATTTCAGCAAGAGAAGGAGGAGCAGTCTAAGCAGCTGGAATTGAAGGCAAGAAGGAACTGGAAAGGAAGGAAGGCTTTGAAATAGTACCAAAGGTTAAATATCTAGGAGTTCAGGTTGCAGAATCAAATATGAAATTGTTTCAAAATAATTATGAGGTGTTGTGGCGAGAGGTACAGAAAGATATGGAGACCTGGAAAAAACTGCAGCTGTCTCTACCTGGCATGCAGCGAGGAGGAGGTTGTGGGGTTTCTTAGTCAAATTTTCATTTTGTATTTTAAAAGGGTCTGGGAGGGGGGAGGGGTTTTTAAGGGGACCCGGGAAGGGGGGAGGGGGTTGTAGAGATGGACCGGGGGGGTCCATATAGCTACTGTGCGGGGTGGTGGGTTGGTTGGGCGCAGCGGAGGAAACGAGAAGGGTAACCTAACCGGGGCTCCGGGTGGCGAAAAAAAGGGCAATTCCATCAATGTGATAAGTGGGAGGGGCAGGTATGGCGGACACAGGGGGTCACATCAAGTGTCGGGGGTGCGCATGCGCTGTCTCCGAACGATTGCACACTCCGGCCCCCAATGCGCAACTCGTGTCCTGGGTTGCGCAGAGTTTCAGGCCCAGGGTCTGCGGCTGATGTTATGTAATGCCAGATCGGTGGTTAATAAAGCCCCCCTCATTTGTGATCTTATTTCGGAGGGGGGTGCAGACCTGGTTGGGCCAAGAGGGGGGGGTCCCCCTCGTCGAAATGTGCCCGCCAGGTTTCCGTGCATTTCATCAGCCAAGGGCCCAGGGGAGGGGTGGGGGAGTGGCGGTGATTATTAGGGAAAGTCTTTGTCCAAGGGAGACCACTGTTCCTCAGATAGCCGGATGTGAGTCCCTTTGTGTGAAGTGGGGCCGTGGGGTGCAGATGGGTTTGTTGGCCACGTACCTGGCTCCCTGCCACGTGGCAGCGACCCTGCCCGAGCTACTCGTCGTCATTGCCGGGGTGGCGGTCCCCCAGACTTATTGTCATGGGGGATTTCAACCTTCCATCTGCGGGTGAGACGTCAGAGGTGGCTCGGGAGTTCATGGCTTCCATGACGGCCATGGACCTGACCCAGGTAGTTCAAGGCCCCACTCACATAGGGGGACACACTCTGGACTTGATTTTTATCTCTGGTCAGTGGTTGAATGATCTTGGTAGAGGGGATCTAGATATTAAACCCTTGTCATGGACAGATCATTCGCTCCTTCACCTGGACTTTCCTACCGCTTCCCCCCACTGCAGGGAGACGGAACCGATCAGATGGTTCCGTCCCAGGCGCCTGATGGACCCCAAAAGTTTCCTGACGGAGCTTGGGCCGTTTCCTGAGACTCTGACACACGACTCGACTGAAGAGCTGGTGGCCGCCTGGGAAAGGGCGGCCGCTGGAGCTTTGGACCGCGTCGTGCCTTTGCGGCCTCTGACCCGATGCCGATCTCAATTGGCTCCTTGGTTCTCTGAGGAGCTGAGAGAGATGAAGCGTCGGAAAAGACGCCTAGAGAGCATTTGGAGGACTAGTCAATCCGATTCCGACCGGACACAGGTGAGGTCTTATATCAAGAACTACCTAGTGGCGATAAAAGTGGCGAAATCTAACCATTTTTCCGCTCTTATCGCATCTGCAGAGAACCGCCCAGCCGCCCTGTTTAGGGTGACCCACTCCCTTCTTCGGGGGGGAGTGCGGGAAGATCCCTTGCAGGGTCGTGCTGAGGATTTTGTGCAATTCCTGCACGATAAAGTCGCTCGGATTCGGGATGGCTTGGACTCCGATTGGATGAGTCCATGGGAGGAGACGAGGGCAGGTCTTGAGAATGTTATCTGGGAGGAGTTTGATCCTGTGGCTCCCAAGAATGTGGACAGGGTTCTGGGTAAGATTAGTGCCGCCACGTGTTTATTGGACCCGTGTCCCTCCTGGTTGGTACTGGCCTCCCAGGAGGTTACACGAGGCTGGCTCCAGGGGATTATAACTGCTTCTTTGAGCGAGGGTGCCTTTCCTGCCGCCTTGAAAGAGGCGGTAGTGAGGCCCCTCCTCAAGAAGTCTTCCCTGGACCCGGCTGAATTAGCCAACTATCGTCCGGTCTCCAACCTTCGTTTTGTGGCGAAGGTTGTTGAGAGCGTGGTGGCACGACAGCTTCCCCGACACCTGGATGAAGCTATCTATCTGGACCCGTGCCAGTCGGGCTTCAGGCAGGGGCACAGCACAGAAACGGCATTGGTCACGTTGGTGGATGATCTCTGGAGGGCTCGGGACAGGGGGGGTTCCTCTGTCCTAGTCCTATTAGATCTCTCAGCGGCTTTTGATACCATCGACCATGGTATCATGCTGCGGCGGTTGAGGGGGTTAGGAATAGGGGGCACCGTTCTGCGGTGGTTCTCCTCCTTCCTCTCCGACCTCTCGCAGTTTGTGTTGGCAGGGGGACAGAGGTCGACCTCGAGGCATCTCGCATGGGGAGTGCTGCAAGGGTCGGTCCTCTCGCCCCTCCTGTTCAACATTTATGTGAAGCCGCTGGGTGAGATCATCCGTGGTTTTGGGGTGAAGTGTCACCTGTACGCTGATGACACTCAGCTGTACATCTCCACCTCAGACCACCCCAATGATGCCCTTGATGTGATGTCTCGCTGCCTGGAGGCCGTGCGGGTCTGGATGGGGAGGAACAGGCTCAGACTCAACCCTTCCAAGACCGAGTGGCTGTGGCTCCTGGCATCCCGATATAGTCAGCAGGTGCCATCACTGACTATTGGGGGTGAATCTTTGCCCCCCACAGAGAGGGCTCGCAATCTGGGTGTCCTCCTGGACGCACGGCTGTCTTTAGAAGAACATATGACGGCCGTAGCCAGGGGGGCCTTTTATCAGGTCCGCCTGATTCGCCAGTTGCAGCCCTTTCTGGATTGGGACGCCCTGCGCACAGTCACTCACGCCCTTGTCACCTCCCGGTTGGACTATTGCAATGCTCTCTACATGGGGCTCCAACTGGTCCAGAATGCGGCCACGCGGGTGGTTATGGGTGCAACCCGTTGCGCCCACGTGACACCCCTCCTGCGCGAGCTGCACTGGCTCCCAGTGGTCTTCCGGGTGCGATTCAAGGTGTTGGTCACCACCTTTAAAGCGCTCCATGGCATAGGCCCCGGGTACCTTCGAGACCGTCTTCTGCCACCAATAGCCTCCCACAGGCCAGTCCGCTCCCACAGAGAGGGTCTCCTCAGGGTGCCATCGGCCAAGTCATGTCGGCTGGCGACACCCAGGGGGAGGGCCTTCTCTGTGGGAGCCCCAGCCCTGTGGAATGAACTGCCCCCGGAAATTCGTAAGATTTCTGACCTCCGGGTATTTCGCTGCGCACTCAAGACCCTATTGTTCCGCCAGGCTGGGTTAGCAACATAATTTTTAATTGGATGTTTTAAATTTTTGGGGTTTTAAATTAAGCCAATTATTTAATATTTTTTAATTATTTTAATTCGATGTCTATTCTGTTTTTAAATAGGCTGTACACCGCCCTGAGTCCTTCGGGAGAAGGGCGGTATAGAAATAAAATTATTATTATTATTATTATTTGGAAGAATAGCAGCAGTTAAGATGAACATTTTGCCAAGATTTCTTTTTTTGTTTCAAATGATTCCGGTGCTTAAAAGTGATAAACAATTGAGAGAATGGCAAAAAGGAGTGAATAAGTTTGTCTGGAATGAGAAAAAGCCGAGAGTCAAGCTGAAAATTATGCAAGATGTTCCAGAAAGGGGAGGCCTTAAACTTCCAAACCTACAATTATATTATGAAGCAGCAGCGTTGACGCAAGCAAGTGATTGGTTTGGAAGGAAAAAGACTGGAATATTGAATATAGAAAGTTATGATCTTGAATTTGGATGGCATGTATACTTATTCTATGAGAACAAAGTGGATAAAGTATTTAAAAGCCACATACTTAGAAACTCTTTGATGAGAGTTTGGAAGAAGCACCGACTCAAATGGGATTATAAAATCTTGGTCATATCATATGGAATACAAATATAATGTCACTCGGGGGTGGGGGGTTTATATAAAGAAGTTCTTTTTACAGATGTGGGCAGATGGCAACTGAAGACATTAGAAATGCTGTTGGAAGAGGGGATTAATTTATCTTGGTTACAGTATAATCAACTTCAATTGAGATGGAAAGAGGACCAAAAAACTGGTATAATGATGCATGAAGAAGAATTGGTTAGACATATAAAAGAGAAAGGTCCAATGCATATTAAAAGGGTATATAATGTTTTGCTAGAAAGAGATTCAGAAACTGAATTGGTTAAAGATTGCATTATAAAATGGGCACAAAATTTTGCAGAACCAGTGATGTTGGAAACATGGGAGAAAATATGGGTCCAGAATGTTAAATTTACACAGTCGCAGAATCTGAGGGAAAATTTTTATAAAATGTTTTATAGGTGGCATTTAGATCCTAAGAAATTATCCTGTATGTATCCTAATGTTCAACCAAAATGCTGGAGATGTGATTGCCTAGATGCCACATATTATCATATGTGGTGGACTTGTAAGAAAGTGAAGGCTTTTTGGATAAAAATTTGGTGGGTTATGCAGAATGTTTTAAAGAAAAAAATCAGTTTTCTCCACAATTGTTTTTATTGGGCATAGTTAAGGGTTTCACATTGGGTGAAGTAAAGTTGATATTGTATATGATTACAGCAGCGAGATTACTGATAGGTTAATATTGGAAAAACGAAGCTATGCCTACTATTGAAGAATGAACTTTGAAGATGGCCAGTTTTGCAGAGATGGCGAAGATTTCAGCATACTTAAAAGATCGGACACAAGAGACTTATGTATGGGAGTGGAAAAAGTGGATAGATTATGTGCAGAATAAATATCAAACTAGGAAATATCAGATAGCTTTTAACTGAAAGTATTATATAGGGATAGAATAATTGAACTTTGTGAAGATGTGGAAAATATATAGGGGGTGGAGGGGTTCAAGTTTTATAAAATGTGATTTTGATTTGGATTATATTTTGTGGAAGTCCTGGGGGGGATGGGAGGGTTAGGGAGGGTTAGGGGGGATAGGGAGGGTTGGGGGGGTAATTGGGGAGAAAATGTATTTGTAAAACTTTTTCAATTAAAAAAAAATATTTTAGGGGCAAACTTTGATCCTTATATCAGTTTTAAGACATGTTTGCAATAGAACAGAGAGTTGTGTCATGATTATGTGAAATAGTGAAAAACATGGGAGGTAGTGAGTGTTTTGCAATGATTCTGGAAAAATTAGAAAAGACACTAACTACATTTGTTTTGTCTTATCTGCAAGGCATGTGATACTGAAATCTTAGCTGTCTGCCAAAAAGGTAACATGCAAGTGATCATTATTTTTTGCTGATCGGTGTTGTATCCTGGCCTGCTTAGTATCTCTTGCTTATATATCTTGAAGATCAAAACTGCCTTGCAATTTCCAAATCACTGCATGACTGTTTGAGGAGTGAAAGTGTTTCAGAAGCTGTACTGTTTTCCTGAGAAAATGTAATGTAAAGAAAAATATGTGCATATTTTGATCTTTCACTATTAATTATTTATCACAATAAAAAAGATCATTAATACAGGTGAGTGGAAAGGAGGCTGGGATGATAGCACACTGAAAGTAGCCCAGTGAGTTCAGGTTGCAGGAAGAAAATAAGTGCTGCATCAAAGGTGAAGTGATTGGAATTTCTGTTCTTTTTTGAAATGAAATGCAGCCAGGACAGCTACGTTTTGGTATGTTAATAAGCCTCCATTCCCATTGCAATTTTTGATCCTCCAGTTCAATTTTAATTTGGAATCTTTTCCTTGTAGAGCAAAAGCAACTTTGATTAATTTAAACAGTTCAAGGGGCGGTGGTCATGGATTTTCCATATTTATGGGAAAGATTGGAGAATTCTAATTTACAGGTTTACGTCTTGCCAACACTGTGGACCAGTCATCCATGAACTACAACAAACATAGACCTCTTCTTAGCAAACAAAAATTCATTGAGTATATATAAACTGATGCCATGAATTGCTAGCATCATCCAGTAGGGTATCATGTATATATTTTATATTCGTGGAAGAAAACTAATTAAGTTGCAAAGGATGGATTAAGGGAACCAGAAGCATGATTTTGCAAGTGTGCGTTGTGCTTGGATGTGTTCTGCTTGGACAGTTTTAGGATGGTCAATGAGGAGTTGTATGGAATTTTCTATATTTTTACATTTTTGCATCATTGTTGATATCAAAGTACAATATAATGGCTTCATAAAAGTGGATCTGGATTGGATTATAGCACAAAGATTGTTTTAAAATGTGAATTTAGAATCCTGGCCTCTCAAGATTTATTTAAAAGTGAAGTTTATTTTTCTTCTTCTTCCTGCTATTGCTGTATGTTCAGCAGTGGAGTTCCTAGCGGACTTAGGAGCCTCAGTAGTTGAAGTATCTTTGCCAGAGATAGAAGAGGTTCGTGTGGCTCATGTAATCTGCATTCTCAGTGAAATGAGAAATTTCCTGCAGTCTGACTTCAATCAGTTTGAACAAATGGTAAATGGTGGTTGGGGTCACTGTATCCATTGGTATTGTTAACAAATCATGTCAAAGGTCTGCATTTTCTGCCCTTTGTATTCACAAGAATCTGTGGTTGGGTTGCTGGTTCCTGTCTGTATATGAAATGCTTACATCAGTATTGCAATGTATCTTCATATTAGCTTGGGGCATGATGGCTCAGTGATTAAAGACACTGAACTTGTCAGCTGGAGAACTGGCAGCCTGAGTTTGAGACCTGAGCTCCACGCAATAAGGTTGCAATTCTAAACCATGCAAATGTGAGTAGATAAATAGATACCACTTTGATGAGAAGATAACAGCGTTCTGTGGGCTTCTGGCATATAGCTATGCTGGCCACATGACCATGGAAATGGTCTTCAGACAACACTGGCTCCTTCAGCCAAGAAGATGAGCACTATCAGTCATGACTGACAGGGAAACCTTTTACCTTTTACCTCACATTAGATACCATTCCAGTTGCTGTTCAGACTGATTTCAAGATGTAGATGTAGATAAGATCAATTTTAAGATTGATTTTAAGATGATTGCTTTTAAGATGCAATATGATTGGGAAATTTGGAAACTTCCAAACCTATGCATGAAATTGTCTTTGGCCTCAGATGATTTTATTCAAGGAATGTATAATTCTTGGAATTCACAGTATAGTGTCAGAGTTTTGGACCTCCCCCTATATCAAGGCTCCAGATCCACTAGACCTCACTAATCTGTTGCCTTCCTTTGTTAAGTGTGACATTGATTGATTTGAAGCATCAGCAGGGACTTTTGTTCTACAAAAAAGTGGGGTGTTTGCTTTTTCACTTGCTTATTCTTGGGGCTTCTTAAGTGACCAGTGTAAGTAGAAGAGAATTTAGTTTTCAGAAAATCTTTTCCAAAAATGCATGTTATTTTAATTAGTTTTCTCATGGTAGTCTTTAGACATTTATTTATTAAACTTCTATGCCACCCATCTTGCTGAGATGGCAGTTTTATTCAGTATAAAACATTAAAACAATAAAGATAATAAATTTAAAATTCAGTTAAAATCCATTTGACCAAGATGGGGAGGAAGGGAGCAAAATGTGGGAAAGAGGTGGGCTCTATCAGGCAGAATTTAAGGTAGGGATATAAAAGCATAATTATTTATATAATTTTGTCTTCTGCTTCAGTTGAAAAATGTTTTCTAAGAAACTGACACTTATTTCTATTTATTTAAACTTATTTCAATTATTTCTATTTTTGAATTTTCTTCCGATATTTGCCTAAATATGGGTGTTGTTAGATCGGCGCAGGAATGGAAGACGTGACCAGCTCGTTACATAAGTAACTTTTATTAAGAACAGAACAGTAGCAAGACTGCCAGTGTGCTGCCGGAGCTCTCCTTATATTCGCTCCCGGCAGACGCACCGCCCCTTGCCAGGGATTCAAATCTCCCGCCCGATGGCTAGCAGCCAATCAGGGCGGATGTCCTTATAAGGACATAACACTCCTCCCCCCTTAGTCCGAACTGTCAATCTCGTCCACAAAAGTCACGTAATCGCGCAGGTACGTAGGACGCCTCGGCACCCTAGCTGACCTGCGCAGTCCCACTTCTTCTCTGTCTCTGGCCTGGACGGACGGGGCTCTTTCGTCTCCTGGTTCCTTCTCCGGAACCGGGCTTGGTTCGGCTGTCGAGTGAGCGGGGTCACCCCCAGCGCCTCCGGCCGGACTGCAGACCTTGGATGGCTGGTTCTGATGGTTTTCCTCCTGGCCTGTGGATCTATTGCCTCGTCTCGGTTGCTCGGTTCCGACCCGGGAAGAGTGTCTGAGTCTCGGTAAGTCCATTGCTTGCTCCTCCCTGGTTCCCCGGGCGCTGTGGTTCGGTCGCGGTCCGGCTTGCTGCCGTTCGGGTGGTGGTTCCGTTCGGTGCCCTCGGGCCCGGTCCGCCGTCTGCGGGTGGTGCTGGCTTGCGTTGTGCTGTCCGACCTCGCAGGGGTGGCGTTGGTCCCCTCGGTTGGGCTGGCGTAGGTCTCCCCCGTCTGGTTGGCGGTGATCGACCTGGTCGGGATGTTGTTGCGGGGCTACCTCTGCGGGGTGGCGGAGGTATCCCCTGCCGGGGTGGTGTAGGTCTCCCTGGCCGGGTTGTTGTCGGCTTTCCCTTCCCCCTAGTCCCTGGTCTACCGTCAGGTGGTGCCTGGGGTCCTCCTGGTTGGGTTGTTGTTTCCAGGTTGTCTTCTGCGATGGGCGGGGGTCCCTCTCGCCGGGGAGTCGTGTGCCACCCTCGCCCATGGGTAGTGGGGTGCCCGTCTTGGCTGGGTCCCGGTCTACTCGCCTGGAACTGCGGTCTCCCTGGCTGGGCTGGTGATGGCTGCCGTCACTGGTTGGGTGCGCTGCTCCTCCTCTGGGCAGGTCCCGGTCTACTTGCGGGCTGGGTTGGTGTTCCCTGGCCCTGTTGTGCCGGGTGCCCACCTGGCTGGGTTGGTGTTGCCATCCCCTGTGCGGTTGGCCCCGGTCTACCTCGCTGGACTGCCGACGTGACAGTACCTGGTAGTGGGCTGGGCCGACCTCATCGGAATGGCGCTGTTCTGCCTCGCAGGGGTGTGGTAGGCCTACCTCGTCGGGGTGTGGTAGGTCTACCTCGCCAGGGTGTTGGAGGCCTACCTCATCGGGGTGTTGTAGGCCTCCCTCGTCAGGCTGGTTTTCGTGTGCCCCCCCCACCTTTTTCGGAGTTGGTCGATGTGCCGTCTACAGACCTGTCCATCTTCCAACTCGACGGTGTAGGATTTGGGGCCGGTTGTGCTGGCAATCTTCCCCTTCAGCCACTTGGGCGAGCCGTTGAAATTCAGCGCGAAAACTGAATCTCCGTTGCTGAAGGCGCGAAGCGGGCGGCTGGCGGTTGCGGTCACTTCCGGGCTGTATTGGGGGTGCAGCCGGTCCAATGGTGACCTCAACCTTCTGCCCATCAGCAGTTCGGCCGGGCTCTTGTGGGTGGTGGCATGTGGCGTGATGTGCTGGGTGAGGAGGAAGTTGTCTATGCGTTCTTGCCAGTCTCCCGGGCCCATCTTGGTGAGGGCTTCTTTGGTCAGTCTGACCATGCGTTCTGCTTGTCCGTTTCCGGCCGGCCTGTAAGGGGCGGAGAGGGCGTGGCGGATGCCCAGTCCTGCCAGGAAGGACTCCATGGTCAGGGATGTGCGCTGGGGGCCGTTGTCCGAGACCAGCACGTCCGGTAGTCCATGTGTGGCGAACAGACGGCGCAGGGCTCGGATCGTCGCTTCAGTTGTGGTAGATGCCATGGGCACCACCTCGAGCCACTTGAAGAAGGCATCTACCACGATGAGGAGGTGTCACCCTTGCATCGGACCCGCGAAGTCGATGTGGATCCTCGACCAGGGGTTGCTGGGGGTCTCCCACTTCGCGACTTCGGATTGCGGTGGCGCTGGGCGAACTTCTTGGCATGGGTCGCATCTGGAGACCCATTGCTCAATGTCTTTGTCCATGGAGGGCCACCAGACGTAACTCCGTGCCAGGGCCTTCATGCGGACGATGCCCGGATGCCCTTTGTGCAGCGTTTCTAGCGTCCGCCATTGCAGAGTGCTTGGAATCAGCACCCTGTCTCCCCATAGCAGACAGCCTTTTATGGTGGACAGCTCCTTCTGTTTCCTGGCGAACGGGCTGAATTTCTCCTCTGGCTTTTCCGATGGCCACCCTCTGAGGATCCAGGACTTCACTTGGCGGAGTGTGGGATCCTTTTGGGTGTGGATGGCCACATCTGCGGATGACACAGGACAGCTGGCGTCGTCATCTATGTGGAGTAGATGGAGCGTGGGGGCTGGGTCTTCGACTGGATTCCTCGACGGGCATCTGCTGAGCGCGTCGGCGTTTCCTATGGCTGTGCCTGGCTGGTGCACGAGCCTATAGGAGTAGCCGGCTAGGAAGATGGCCCATCTCGTCATCCGTGGGGACATGAAGGTCGGGGTGGGTTGGTCGCCTGCGAGGAGTCCCAGGAGTGGCTTGTGGTCAGTGACTATGGTGAAACGTCTTCCGTAGAGGTATTCGTGGAAGCGCTTCACTCCAGCCACGATGGCCAGGGCTTCTTTGTCCAGCCCGATGGCTAGCAGCCAATCAGGCGGATGTCCTTATAAGGACATAACAGGTGTATTTTTAGAATTGTTTACTCCACTGCTTTACAGCTTTCCTTGTCTATTCAACAATAGTTCTACTTTGCTTTTGATTTTCATTCTATATGGAATACTTACTGAAATGACTTTGTTTTCCAGAGTTTGGAGACTCGTTTGAACCTTGCAATTGCTTCTCAAATCACAGCCCTGGACTATATTAAGGTAAAAAATAAACTGCAGGAATGGGAGAGCTGGGGTAAAAAGTCATTGTAGGTCAATAATATTCTCCTTTTTTTTTATTAAAAAGTTTTATCAAGTATTACAACAATTTTTCCCATCCCACCTCCCCCATCCCTCCTCCCCCTACCCCCCATCCCTTCTCCACCCCCCCAATCCCTCATCCCCCCTCTCCCTCCAACTCCCCTCCACCCACCACTCACCCTGGACTTCCCAGAGCAAATATAGGGTATAATATTTAACAAACATAAACTAAAATATGCTAACTTTCTGTAATGTCCAAACTCCCTCTTGCTCTTTAACTCCCCTTTCTTCTAACAAAACATAATTCAAAAAGAAAATTTTGGTTTCATTCACAGGCTGTTTGAAACTTTTTAGTCCGATATTTGTTTTGAATATAGTCAATCCATCTTCTCCATTCCGATATATATCTTTCATTTGAATGGTCCTTCAAGTATGCTGAAATTTTTGCCATTTCTGCTAAATTCACTACTTTTAACGTCCATTCTTCAATAGTAGGTAAGCCTTCCTTCTTCCAATACTGCGCCACCAGAAGTTTGGCTGCTGTTATTAAATTTAAAATCAATTTAGTCTCTATATCCGTACAATCTGTAATTATACCCAAAAGAAAGAACTGTGGAGTAAATTTTATCTTCTTGAGAATATTTTGGATAATCCACCATATTTTTATCCAAAATGCCTTAATTTTTTTACATGTCCACCATATATGATAATATGTAGCATCATTACAGTCGCATCTCCAACACTTAGGTTGCAAACTTGGATACATACAGGCTAGCTTTTTAGGATATAGATGCCATCTATAAAACATTTTATAAAAATTCTCTCTTAAGTTTTGGGTTTGCGTAAACTTTACATTTCTAACCCATATTTTTTCTCACGTTTCCATCATTATTGGTTCCTCAATATTCTGTGCCCATTTTATCATACAGTCCTTAACTAGCTCTGTGTCAGGATTCGGTGTTATCTCAAATAAACTTCATTCTCAAACGCAAAGTCTTTGATGAAACTTTTCTTTATTTAAGAATTAACTACGTCATTCCTGAACTCTTGTGCAGCCAGAACTGGCATCTCCTTCCAAACCCCTCCCTTTCCGCTCTTTATTCCCCAATGTCTCATTGGCCATTGTGCAGATCCATCTCTCCGTCCCAAGCCCTTTCCAGTCAGGAATCCCCCCCTCCCTCTATCACCTAAGTAACGTTATCTACCAAGGAGCAGGAAACTAAATGAAAGTTCATCTCAGCATTAAAGCAAGGCTTCTCTTTCTCTCATTCGTGTCAGCGCTGGGGAAAATCATAAATTGGAACGCTGACATCCTGTTTCTGAATCTATTTCTACTAATGCATTATACAACTTTTTTATATGCATTTGACTTTGGTCTCTAATTTGTTTTACCAAGTTCTCCTCATTTTGCAAGATACCAACTTTCTGATCTTCTCTCCATCTAGCTTGCAACTGTCCATACTGAAACCATGTTTGAATTATCCTTTCTTCTCTTAATTGATTCACAGATTTCAGTTGTAGTATATCTCTTTCCTTATTAAGAAGCTCCTTATAAGTAGTCACATCTTGTTTTTGCTCTACACTTATATTCTCTATCGCGTGTCTGGGTATTGCCCACATTGGTAACTTATCGTTTAATTTATACTGATACTTTTTCCAGACACGCAATAAAGCATTCCTTAATATGTGACTTTTAAAAGTCTTATCCACTTTCTTATCATATAATAAATAAGCTTGCCAACCGTAGACCAAATCATATCCCTCAATATTCAATATTCTTTCTTCTGTTGAATTCATCCAGTCACTAATTGCTGATAGAGCAGTTGCCTCATAATATAATCTTAAATTGGGCATTTTGAGACCTCCTCTATCACGTATATCCTGCATTATTTTTTGCTTTATTCTCGGTCTCTTTCCTGCCCAAACAAAATTATTAATACCCTGCTGCCATATCTTCAAAGTTTCATCTTTTTAAAGTATTGGTATCATTTGAAAAAGAAATAAAAACTTAGGCAAAACATTCATTTTTACTGCTGCTATTCTTCCCAACAAAGATAATTGTAATTTTTTCCAATTTTTCAATCTCTCTGTATTTTTTGCCACAACAGATCATAATTATGCTTAAATAATTTTGCATTTGATGTCATGATATAAACCCCTAAATACTTAACTTTTTTTACTATTTCAAATCCTGTTAGTCTTTCTAATTCATCTTTTTGATTTGTAGTCATGTTTTTAGTTATTATCTTCATTTTCCCTGCATTTATTTTAAATCCAGATACTTGTCCATATTGATTAATTATATCCATTAAACCTACAACCAACTGTAATGGTTGGGTTAAAGTAACAACCACGTCGTCTGCAAATGCTCTTAATCTGTAGTCATACTGCCTAATTTTAATCCCACTTATTTTATCCGACCAACGTATTTTACTCAACAAAAATTCCAAAGTCAAGATAAACAATAATGGAGACAAGGGACATCCTTGTCTTGTTCCTTTTTCTATATTAAAAGTATCTGTTAAATTACCATTAATTATTATTTGTGCTGTTTGTTTCTGATATATTGCCTTAATAGATTGTGTAAAATATTCTCCAAACTGCATTTTTCTATTATTTTCAATAAGAAATGCCAATTCAATCGATCATATGCTTTCTCCGCATCAAGAAATATTAGCACCGCAGGGATTTGGTTGTTCTTCCCAAAATACTCTAATAAGTTAACAACTTGCCTTACATTGCTCTTCATTTGTCTACCATTTATAAAACCAGTTTGATCCTTATGAATCATTTGTTGCATTACTATCATTAACCTATTTGCTAGTATTTTAGCAAAAATCTTGTAATCTGTATTTAAAAGTGATATAGGCCTATAATTTTTTGGTCAATAATATTCTCCTTGTACACAAGGGGAAAAAAGTGGGAAGAATAGTAAAATGTTGGCTAAATTACAGTCCCTTCAAAAAAGCAGTTAAATAATTTGGCATACTACTAAAAATAACTTTTGAAGTGAGCATTGAATATGAGTGGATTTCATTAACCCAATTTTTTCAATCATATCTTTTATTTAAAGGCTAGACAGATGAGACAAATGTATGTTGTTATTTTTATCTTGATGTTCAACATTTTTGCTAATAGAAAACAAACTAGGCATTATATATTAATTTTACAGTTGTTCCAGCCATTGACCCTTTCTTTGATTAGAGAGCTCTGTAATGTTCACAATTAATCTGAGAGATAATTTTATGACAGTGTAGTTTTTATATTGGACTAATGAGAGTGTAATGTTTCCATGTATTTCCTCTGTTTTACTTTTCCTCTGACAAAGCAAGAAGGAAAGATTTGAAGTATCTGTTTTCAATTTAAACCTCCTACATTTCTTACCGCATTGTTATAATTAGCTTAATGAAGTTCAATAATTTTGGACTGGCTTGGAATTTTCAGAGTTTTTCAACATATTTGGAGAATGCTAGTTGGAGAAGGATAGTTTAAATGTTAGTTTATAGAAACAAATTAGAATCAAACTTTTACTACCATAACTTGACCAATGTAGCTTGTTCAGCTCAGACTTAACTGCTGCTCATTCAAATTAAAATCTTTCTTCTCCCTCTCCCACTCTTGATATTAGGTTTTAAAACTAATACTTTGTTGGATTGCATGCCCAATTATGATCATAGCTTTCTTGCATAATTTTTAAGAAATTGTTTATACTTCAGTATATTTTGATAGCTAAACTGGTAGTGCATAGTTTCCTCTTTGTGGCCAATTAATTGTTTCATTTAATCAAATATTGTTATGTCTCATATGTCTACAGAATTTCTGTTAGGCATTATAAAAATAGTCAGTAATTTTACTGTGTTCTGGGATGACTGTAATATTTAGATTGTAAACATTTAACTGTGTTGACTTATGCTAACTATAATATTTATAGATCTCCATTGAGTTTGTTTTACTAGCTTGAGTTTTGTCTATTTGCAGGCAAATCGGCAGCGGAGTCGAAGCATGGCTTCCCTGAAAGACATATTTTCCAAGGTGAATTGTCTCCTTACACCAGGTACTTGAAAGTTAAGAGCAACCATATATATTGTACTAGGCTTAATCTGATGCTAACCACGTGGCAAACTACAATCAGTAAAAGGTTGGTAATCCACAACTTTGGCTTGCATTCGAATCAACTTTGTGCTATCTTGCTAATATTCATGATGGTTCATTTTGTTTGGGTGATTTTTTTTAGCTTTACAAATATGAAACATTTTCAAAACACTTGATGATCTGAAGAACTTTAGAATCATGGTAGATAAAATGGGAAAGAATGAGACACTCACACTCCTTTGGGGAAGCAGAAGAGACCCTATAGTTAGAATGATTTTATGTCCTACTGTTTCACCTATTTATTTTTCTATCCAAAAATGGAAGTGGGGGGAAGCTAATGCTACTGTGAGGTAGATTAATGACCATTTTGAAGTTAAGACGTTCAGAAAGGGTGCTTTATGGTCCACAAAGCATTTCCGGCCATCATAAAATATCATGGGCCGCCCATCCCACAGTCACACGATAGTGATCTGAGTGCTTGTGTCAGCTAGCTGGATGCTTGCTGCCAAAAAATAGTGGGGGAGAGAACTGTGGAGAAGTTTACATTGCAACTTTGCAACTGTGGTTACTCTCAAGGCCATGTCAGTTTGCTCTGGTATGCAGTGGCCTCCAGTTGCCTAGCTGCAAGCTGGGCTGTATACTGTATCTGTATCTGTGCTGATCCCGCTCTGTGCCTCAGAGCTTGCTTGAAACTGTTTGCATTCAGTTTGTTCCTAGTAAAAGTACTTTTCTCTAAATCTATGGAGCCAAAGATTTTTCTTTCCTAGGAATTGAACAGAGGCAGCCCTGATAGCTTGGCAATCTGTTTGCACTTAACAACTTATACCAAGCACGCCATGATCACATCTTTCAAAAGATGCACCACATCTTTCAAAAATCCTGGAACACTGGGGAACTGCCAGAGGACTGGAAAAGAGCTGATGTGGTTCCCATCTTCAAAAAAGGAAAAAAAAAAAAAAACAGACCCAGGAAACTACAGACCAATCAGCTTAACATCAATACCTGGGAAGATACTGGAAAAGATAATTACATTAAAAAAATCAGATCTGCCAACACCTAGAAACATGTAAAGTAATAACTAGCAGTCAACACGGGTTTGTTAAAAGCAGATCATGCCAAACCAATCTTATTTCATTCTTCAACATAGTGACTAAATTAGTGGACCAACGAAATACTGTGGACATAATATACTTAGACTTCAGCAAGGCATTTGACAAAGTACAACCTACTTCTTCGTAAGCTAGAAAAACGTGGGATAGATAGTATCACCACCAGATGGATTCGCAGCTGGCTGACAAACCATACTCAATGAATAGTCCTTAATGGGTCTAAGTCTACATGGACAGAAGTAAAAAGTGGGGTGCCACAAGGTTGTCTTAGGCCAGTACTCTTCAATATCTTCATAAACGACTTAGATGAGGGAATAGAAGGGGAACTCACCAAATTTGCAAATGATACTAAGCTGGCAGGAATAGCTAACACCCTAGAAGATAGGCTCAAGATCCAGATGGATCTTGAGTGACTTGAACACTGGGCCCTATCTAACAAAATGAAATTCAATGTAGAGAAAAGTAAAGCCTTAAACTTAGGTAAGAAAAACCAAAAGTACACATATAACTGGGGGAAACCAGGCTTAATAGCAGTGACTGTGAGAGGGATCTTGGGGTCTTAGTGGACAATCAGCTAAATATGAGCAAGCAGTGTGCAGTGGCAGCTAAAAAAGCCAATGCAATCCTAAATTGCATTAACGGGAATACAATCAAGATCAAATGAGGTAGTAATACCACTCTATAAAGCCCTAATAAGACCATACTTAGAGTACTGCATCCAGTTTTGGTCACCACACTATAAAGAAGATGTTGAGGCTCTAGAAAAAGAGCAGAGGAGAGCAACCAGGATGATTAGGGGACTGGAGACTAAAACATGAAGAACAGTTACATGAACTAGGCAAGGCTAGTCTAGTGAAGAGAAGGACAAGGGGAGACATGATAGCAGTGTTCCAATATTTGAGGGGCTGCCACAGAGAGGAGGGGGTCAAGCTATTTTCCAAAGCACCTGTAGGCCAGACAAGGAATAATGGATGGAAACTGACCAAGGAGAAATTCAACCAGTGGTGAAATCTAAATTTTTTTGCTACCGGTTCTGTGGGTGTGGCTTGGTGGGCGTGGCTTGGTGGTCATGAAACCGTGTGGGCATGGCCAACCTGACGTCACTCATGTCACTCACTCTTAGAGCCAGGAACTGCACATTCTGAAGCACATTCTGCCCTTCTGAAGCCCCCAGTGCTTTGAGTTTCCCTCTGGCTTGACTGCCCAAGCGAACCTCGGAGCCTTCTCTTGCTCCGCTCTCCATTCTGGAGGGCCACGCATCCCCCCCCCCAATCCTCCTTACAAACCGTCTGCCCTGCTTCCGCAGAGGCAGAGCCTCCCCTTTGCAGGGCGATCCAAAGAGGGGAGAGAGATGCTGCAGAAAAAGCTGCCTTCCACTGGGCCTCCTCCTGCAGCCAAACGTGCCCAGCCGTGCGTGCTCTTTCCTCAAATGGGCTGTGCATGGGACGCTTGGAGAGCAAGTGAGCAAGGGAACTCTCCAACCTCTGTTTTTGTGTGTGTGTGAGGGAGGGAGGGAGCAATCTGAAGCCGAGGCCAACCCTGCTCCATCCCCACCATTGTGAGGCTGAGCAAGGAAGCCGCTGTGACGCCACTCCCCCTCGTTTCCCTGAGCGCAGAGCTGAGGCCATGCGCTTCCTCACTGGGGAAGTGAGGGGGAATGGCATGACAGCGGTTTCCCTGCTCAGCCGCACAATGCCCCATGTGCAGCATTGCCCAGCCACTGGTGGGGAAGGAACAGGGCTGGCCTCGGCTTCAGATCGCTCCCTCCCTCCCTCACACACACACACAGACAAAAACAGGTTGGAGAGCTCTCTTTCATGCTCTCTCTCTCCAAGCGCCCCATGCACAGCCCATTTGAGGAAAGGGCATGCACAGCTGGGCATGTTTGGCTGCAGGAGCAGGCGCGATGCAATGGGGTTGTTTTGTTCACTGCGGTGGTGCTTTGGGAGGGTAGGTGGACGTCTGCAGCTGACAACTATAATGAATATGTCCGCCTGCCCTTCTAAAGCACCGCTGCCATTTGCTTTTGTTTCGTGGCAGGAGAAGGAAGAAAGTGAATGGTGGTGACATGGCGGTGCTCCAGGAGGGCAGGCGGACATCTGAAGCCAGGTGGGGAGGGAGGGCGGTGAGAGCAGCTGTGACCAGAGCAGCGGCAGCAGCTCCTTCCAAGCGCAGCGCACGGAGGCAACGGGCAAGGCGGCCCCGGTGCACCTGTTGAGTGGGTGATCGGGTAGGCGGGGGCAGGGCCACCAGAGATGATTGCTATCGGTTCGGCGAACCAATGGCAATAATAGCTACCGGTTCAGCCAAACTGGTCCGAACCAGTAGGATTTCACCCCTGGATTCAATCTAGAAATGAGGAATTTTCTGACAGTGAGAACAATCAACCAATGGAACAGCTTGCTTTCGGAAGTTGTGGGAAGTGCATCACTTGAAACTTTCAAGAAAAGATTGGACTGCCATTTGTCAGAAATGGTATAGGGTCTCCTGCTTGAGCTAGATGACCTATAAAGTGCCTTCCAACTCTGTTAAATCTGTTAATCATGTGATGGCCATTTGTAATCTACTCTGATGGCTTCCCCAGAAAGTCAGTGGGGAAGTTGGCAGGGAAGATTGCAAGTTGTTGCCAAAGGATTTCCCCTCCCCTCCATGGGTGGCTCAGGTACATCCTTTGTCAGGCTGCAGAAACCTGGATGTTTGGGAGAAAAGAGATTATTCAAAACAGTTTTACAAAGATAAAGACCAGACTTACTCTGTAGATATTTGGAAATTTTATTGCCAACAATATACTGCTATGAGGGAAGATGAGTTTTTATTGAAGGACCTTTGTGCTGGTTTGTCAGTGTGTTCTTTCTTTTAAGAGAAAAGAGATTATGTGGGAAAAAGGCAACAACAGGTTTTCTCTCTGGTTCACCATATAGAGCAGTGTTAGCGCACCTTTTCGGCACCTAATGCCAAAACGGAAGCCCGTGCGCATGCCTGCCAGAAACATGCGTGCATGGGAAGATGACCTGATTTCCGGCATGCGCATGCACACCGGCCACCTGGTCTTCCAGTTTCCATCACTCCGCCCATGTGAAGACCAACTGGCTGGCATCCTGGAACCCCGGAAGAGCAACAGGTGACGGCTCATGTTCCTGGAGAGATGGCTCTGCGTGCCACTTACGGCACATGTGCCATAAGTTCGCCATCCCGTATATAGAGTCTTGCAATACCAAGAATTGAAAATAATTGAAAAGTTCTTTAGTAGCAAATAAAATTAGAATCAATATTGTAAACTAGAAAGAGCTTTAAAATGTAAGTAGTGCTCAACTTACAATAGTTCATTTAGTGACCGTTCAAAGTTACAACAGCACTGAAAAAAGTGACATATGACCATTTTTCACAGTTACAACTTTTGCAGTGCCCCCATAGTCACGTAATCAAAATTCAGGTACTTGGCAACTGACTCATATTTGTGACAGTTGCAGTATCCTGGAGTCATGTGATCACCTTTTGTGACCTTCTGATAAGCAAAGTCAATGGGGAAGCTAGATTCACTTAACAACTATGTTAGTAACTTAACAACTGTGATTCCCTTAACAGCTGTGGCACAAAAGGTTGTAAAATGGGACAAAATTAATTTAACAAATGTTTGAGTTAGCAACAAAAATTTTGGGCTCAATTGTGGTCATAAATCAAGGTCTACCTGTATTAGTTTTAGAGGAGGAAACAAACACGAAATCAGATTTTTGTAAGTTTAATTATTTCCTTACTGAACCTATTGATTTGTTACAAAGATCAGTAAACAGTGCAATTCGATAGGAGAATCATTAAAATTGTTTTCGTTATTTCTTTTAGTTTTTGTGTGTTTTTTGTATTTTGTACTTCTATAATTTTTCTTTTTTTTTCTGTAAACCTAGTTAAGAAATGAACAAGAAAAAAAAGAGAGAAAAGGGCCTTTGTGCTCACTGTTTGCCATTATTTTCTTCTGAAGAGGAGGAAGGGAAGGCAGATGGTTCTCTGACTGGGCTGGGGCTTCACATGGCTGTCTGCTGAAAATAAGATTCTGGAGGTCTTTATATGTCCTCTGCATTATACAACAGAATTTGTGCTGGCCTGTCTCATCTACTTACATCTTCCTTTCTCCCTTTTCCCACTGTCAGGGCTCCTTCTGTCCAATCCCTAGGAAATAAAAACCTTTGGCTCCATAGATTTAGAGAAAAAGTACTTTTACTAGGAAAGAACTGAATTCAACTTAAGTCAAGCAAGATCTGAGGCAAAAATGTGTGAAGTCCAAATTGAAACAAACCCTAGAGGTCAACCCCTTTGTAGCTAGGCAACCTAAGGGCAAGTACCCGCCAGGAAATGTTTTGAGAAAGACTTTGATTCAAGTGCATTGTCTCTGGCTGTTGAAATGACCTTGTAGAGATAAGCAAAACCAGACTGGTAGCTAAAAAGCTTCAGAGGAAACTGGAAGCATTGCGGTGACACTGGCTGGGAAATAGTGAAGCTCCGTTGAGCTTCGCGAAAACCCAGGGAGACAAACCACTATTGCGGTGTCTTTGGGCCAGAACCATCTTGTAGGGACGGGGGAGAGAGAGAGGCGCCTCGGAAGACCAAAGAGGAACAGGCAAATTCCTTGAACGGTCAGAGGCAGCTCTTTGACCCGGTGGTGGGGCAACTGGACTAAGAGATGTGCAGGAGCGGAGTTTTGAACAGAGCCTTGTTGCCGGGTGAGTAATTGGCCAACTCACAGGTAAAAAGGAAAAAAAAAAACCTTTTAATTGCTTTAAAAAATCCCAGCTATAAATTGGCAACTAATTGGCACGGAGGAATTTAAGCGGAGGGGGGAAAAAAAGAGGAACTTTAAAACCAAACCTAAAGCCCTAAAAGAAATCTTCCACCTGGATTTAAAATTGGATTTCGAAAGAAAAAAAAAATAAGACAAGGAAAAAGGAGGCAGAAAAGCATTTTTTAAATAATAAAAGGATTTAATTTGGAAAAGAAAGTAAGCGTTTTTGTGGATTACAAAATGGATACTTTGTTACTAGAACATTTGTGAATCGGAGAAAGACATCTGCTGGCGGAAAGAATGTGAGAAAGAGACAGAGTACATATTCGTGCAGCTGAAGCAAGATTAAACAGAAGTGAAGGATAAAGATTGAAATTGTGTTGGCTCAAGTGAATATTTGAATTGGATATTTTTTTAAAAAGGACATTATATGGACTTTGAAACCTGAAATATATGTAAATAAAAAGAACAAATTTAAAAATTCTAGCCTTTTAAATTGAAAATATGGAGAATTGGGAGGATGAATATGAGATACTGAGGGAGATGTTTCAAAAAATAAGAGAAGCCTTTAAGGGAAATAAGGAATTAGAGGATTGGTTAGAATGCAAATAAAAAAAGAAAGAGAAAAGATGAACGAGAAGCAAAAGAAATGAGGAGATAATACTGAAAAGGAAACAATTGAAAATAAAGATAAAGATCATTACACTGAGTTTAATAGTGACAGAATAGAAATAGATAAGGGGAACTACATCTCAAATATGAAAAGGAGAAATAAATGGGTAAAGATTGAGAAGGAAAATTAATAGAGTTAAAATTAAAGAAGAGAGGCTGAAGGGGAGAAATAAGAAAAGGAAAAAGAAGAAGGTAAGGGAATGGGAGAAAGGAAGGAAAGCATCAAGAAATGGAACTGTGGAGAGTCTAAGAGAAAATGGTTGAGTCAGTGAAAATGTTAATTTGTTAATAAAGAGAAGGATCTTAGTTTTAGAAATTATATGTGAAAATGCTGTTAAATGGAAAATATACCAGTAGATGCAATGTGAAAGAAAGAATGATATTGGAGGAAGCACTAAATGGAGAGAAACAAATAATAATATAAAGATTAATTGAAACTAAGACGGAAAATTGAAATTGAATGTAAAATTGAATGAAATTAAAATGTTAAAAAATGATTTAAATGTCATACTTGTAAGGGAATGGGAGAAAGGGAGAAAAGCATCAAGAAATGGGATTGTGGAGAATTTAAAAGAAAATGGTTAAGAGTCAGTGAAAATATTAATATGTTAATGTTGTAGAAATTATATGTGAAAATACTGTTTAATGTAAAATAGATCAGTAGATGAAACGTGGAAAAAAATGAACTATGATGTTGGAGGAAGCATTAAGTGCAGAGAAATAAATTGAAATTGAAATGTAAAATTGAATGAAAATGAAATGATAGTAAATGATGTAAATGACAGACTTGTAAGAAGTAAAACGGAAGAAATACATTGTTAAAAGGGAAAAAAGCAAGGGTTGGAAGATTATTTTAACAAAGGTTTCAAGGAAAAAATACACTTAAGTTGAAGTATTTGTTAATAATTAAAAAGAGGAGGGGAATTTCAAATAATATTTTTAATAAATGAGAAAGATCGGGGTTGCCTGGACACCATAGTGGAAAATATTAAATTGAAAATGAATACAGCAATAGAGAGAGATGAAAGAGGAGTAGAGAGTAGAGAGATGGAAGATAAGGGGAGAAGAGAGAGGGATGGAAGAGAGGGGAGGAAGGAAGAGAGGGGAAATTAGAGGAGGAGAGGAGGAGGAAGAAAGGAGAAGGAGAAAGGAAGAGGAAGTAGAGAGGAGCAGGAGAGGAGGGAAAAAGAAAGTAAGAAGGAAAGAAGAAAGGGAGATGGCAGGATTGAGAAGAAAGATTGCTGTACAACAAAAAAGATGAAATGGAAGAAAGGCAACCCCGAACATATATAAATATACTAAGGTAAAGAATGAATGGTTAAAAAACAAAAGAGAATAAATATGAATAAGCAGGAAAATTAGAATTTGAGGGTGAATGAAGATGCTGTTTATATAAGTAAGCAAAGAAATATTGAGATATGATTAAAAAAAGGGGAAAAATTGTGGTAAAATTGTAATTGAGTAAAATGTATTTGAATTTGATAAATTGTATAAGATAAGATATGGCCAATACTCTGTTCAAAAAAGATGTGGGTGAATGTGGCGGGGAAAAAAACCAATAAAACTTGTTTTTTTAAAAAACAAAGCTGCAGAGAAAAAATCTCTACTGAGCCTCCCCCGCCACCTCCCCCCAGTTTCTATAGTAGCAAGCAGCAAACTAGCTGACACCCACATATGAACACCCAATAGACAAAGATGGACCTGGGTTGAATATCTTCCTCTTCTGCAGAAGGTAGAGCTAAAACTGAAGGGAAAACCTATTCATAACCAAATGGCAAAAGTATAAGCCCTGCCTTCTAGGCTGCAGAGGTGGAATCAGTCTGTGGTTCCATCTTCAGTTGACTTTCTTCAAATAATTTATTGGGAGTAAATATGGCAATAGAATTGATACTTGGAAGTATGAATTTTTTGATACTTGGAAGATCTCACTAAGCCAAATATTAGAAATTCATTACAAGAACATTAGTGTTTGTGTCATATAATAATGAGGACATGCTGCTCCACCCCTGGGCATCCCTGCACGTGGACAGGAGCACTTGTGTTCCTAGGTTGCATGGTTTTGTCTTGGAAACAGGTGCCATTTTCACAATGGCCACAATTCATTGCAGCCGCTCCAAAAATGGGACCTGCTTCCAGAACAGAGCTATGTAGCCTAGGGATGCGGAGAAGTTGAATGGCCTGCTCTCTTTTCCCAATGTGAGCACCAGAGCCCTCCCAGAGGTACGTTTGTGATGGGTGATAGAGGGGTGGAGTGCAGCAGGGTGAGAAGTAGGCTCAAAGCCTGTGGGAACCCATCATGGGGGAAAGCAGGCATAAGGTGTATGGGGACCTAGCAGGACAGGATGGGAGAGAGAGAGGCTGGGGAACTGCTGCAGCATCCCTGCAGTCAGTATCCCTGCAATTGGTTATAAGGATGAGTGACCACAGAGGCGCTGCAGTAGCTATAACTTTGAAACTGGGCCATAAGTAGTTTAGGGTCTGTCTTAGGTTTGAACTGTCACTAAGCAACCAGTTGTTAAGTTGAAGACAACCTGTACTGAAAAATTCCTTAAAGCTGATGCTTTGATTGAAGCATGGTGAGTTTGCTTAGCAAGTGTTTAGATTGACGCTTGTAGCAAGTTTGCAATGAAAACCTTGAAGTATGGTTCTAGCTAAGGACTTCTGTGTTGTAGAAAGAAGAAGAGTTTCCATTATTGGTCTTACTAAATGACTCAATGAAAAACAAGGAAAATTGGTTTATGAAGTTAATGTCCATCATTATGCATATATTAATGCTCAGATTAAGAAAAATAATCTAGAGGGGATTTTGCTGTCACAGAGGATGACAAATTAGAGAAGTTTATATAGAGAAACTTGAGATGAATCCCTTGAATGGAATACAATGGCTGATGGATGTAATCTGTTTAAAAGGAACAGAAATGGGAAAGGGACAAGTACAGTACATTGTATATATAACACACTCATTCCTACTCAGAAATCCAAGTGAGTGGACATGGTAATGTCTATCGAATGTTCTTAAAAACAAAAGCAAATTGACAGGAACCACCTACACAAATAAGTGGGCTCCTGTTCATCGGCTATGTCCAAGCAGAAGTGTATAGTTCAGGATACTTAGATTTGATTTTATGAAAATATGTTGTATTTTAAAGGTAGAAAACTCACATCATTGGGAGTCAGATGGAATATAAATATGTACATGTACCTAAATTTATGGAATATAAAGTTATTTGCTAAAGCCATTGAGTTATTTATAAAACAATTATAAATTTATAAAGATGTGTATATTTTAAACAGGACGTTTGAATTTCCAAAGCAACATAGTCAAAATGGTTTTGTTAAAGAACTATTTCAATAGATTAGTATGATTTTTCATTCTTATTTGAAAAGTTCTGTATTTAATGATGCATAACAGCTGTAGAAATAAAGGCTATAACTTTGTAATTTTTGTTTTGCGTAAGGTACTGCATGTTGTGCCCCAGCGATCCATGAATCAGACCTTGACTGGATGTAGTGATGTTCAGACAACTCTACGGACCATGAGGTGAGAACAAGTTTGTGTGCAATAAAAAAACCAAATTAATAAACAAGAGGGGAGTGAAATCAGGCTTCTAGGCCAGGGGTGTTAAACTGGCAGCCCGTGAGCTGGCTGCGTCACGTGAAAGCCACACCCATCTCAGCTCTGTGAACGGAAAAAACATTGTGAAATGTCACGTGACAGCAATGTGACACAGCAAGTTTGATGCCCGAGTTCCAGCCAATCTTTTTGGTTGTTTTCCCCAATCAAGAATAATATGTGGATGATATCTCCAAAGCCAGATTTCATATCTTCAAAGAGACATGAAATCATTAACACTTCAGTTCGATTTTTTAAAAATAATTTTATTAGATTATAATTGCAACAATAAAAACTAAAAGAATAGAAAGAATAACAAATGCAAAAATAGGAAGGAAAGGAAGGAAGAAAAGGAAGAAAAAAGAAAGAAAGGGTAAGGAAAGGAAAGGTAAAGAAAGGAAAGGAAGAAGGAAAGAAAAGAAAGGGTAAGGAAAAGAAAGGGAAGAGAAGGGAAGGGAAAAGAGTACTGGTACATGAGAGCAGGTATGATATAGTTGCCATTACTGAAATTTGGTGGGATGGAATGACTGGAATGTAATGATGGAAGGATATAAAGTGTTCAAAAGAAAGAGACCTAACAAAAGAGGAGGCGGAGTTGCATTATATGTATGAGATCACTATATCTCTACAGAAATGCGTTGTTGTGGTCCGCCAGCAGCCTGCAGAGGTGGCAGCAGAATTGGACAGTGAGGAGGCTGCTGAGGACCACGGGCCAATCCTGGAGTCTGGGGAAGGCTCAGATGAGGGCTCTGCATCAGAGGCAGAGAAAGGGCCATCTGGGAGGTACGTGCTGCCTCCAGAGTCTGACCTCAGCGAGGCAGAGGAACAGAGGGAGCCTGTTCCCAGTGCGCGCATGCGCAGAGCTGCCAGAAGGCGAGAACAGCTAAAACAAAAGGGATAACTCGGGAATAGGGCTGGGAGATCATTGGCCCCTCCCATAAGACTTAAAAGAAGAGCAAAGGCACATGGGCCTTTGGAGGAAGCAACGTTTGTTCATTCAGTTCAGCTTAAAGCCCGAAACACTGTTTGATTCTGGACTCTGTGTGGCTTTGCCAATTAGGTCTTTGGCAGCGTGTCAAGGGAGATAAAGGTGGGTGATTATCCAGAAGGACTGCTCCCTAAGGACAATTATAACTAATTGGGACTCATCTGTGAATGAACAGAAATTTACAGCTGTTGCAATAAAAGAGATTTTTGGGACTATTCATGCGTTTTAATGGCTCAGGAAGCCTAGGTCAGAACATGCATAAAAACAAGGGTGAAGGCCTCCTAAAATGCATATGAGTTCATGGAAAAGGAAAAAAGGATGACATAGCCATAGGTATTTCCTCTGGTGGATGTGTAGAAAGTATGACATAATTTTGGCCTGTTTATCCTTTTAACATTCTTTCCATTTAAATGTAATTTGTTGGCTCTTGGATTGATACTGCTTGGCTGTACAGCAGCTATTAAAACCATCTCTGTTGGTTAGAATTGTAAGAAGAAAAATGTTCTTTGTGTCCTGCCAAAAACATTCAAAGAGGCTTAGATTTACAATCTGTAGAGAGAATGGTACTTCTTTTTTCCTCCTCGCTGCTCAGACACTCCTCAACATGGGTACAGCTCACTCCTATTTGCGTGGCTGAGTGTCAATCATATCCCTCTGGAGCTGGACCCGCCCTTCTTCCTGCTCCTTCCTCAGTCTTTTCACTCAGCCATTTGCAAAGGCATTAGAGTGTCTGTTCTCTGTTAACTATTTGGTTATTAACATTTAAATTTGTGGATTTTTGTTTTAAAATTTTTTTCCTTTGGTTTGGGAGTGCTGCGCTTCGCCTGACTTCAACTTAGTGAAGTTTACAGGCTCGCAACGGCGGTTCGGGGCTCCGGCCACCGTTAGCGGCTTGACTTTGCTGGCGGTTTATTTGATTCTCAGTTTCCCGCCATTTGCTGCTATTTATTTGCCGAGGGACTGCTGAGCCTTACATCGATCGCAGACCCTCTCGGCTTGAGTCCCTGCCAGCTGGCAAACTCTTTAGCTGACTTGAACTTGTTTCTTGCTGGTTTGCTTGCAGCCTCAGTCCGGCCGTAGGCGCTTTGTTTCGCCTGGCCTGCGACTCACTTGGGGATTCCCTCACAGGCCGCCATTTTGTCAGTGACGGCTGCCCGCTTATTTTGGCTGCTCCGCTGGCGCCGCGACCTGGGCTTTGGTTTCCAGGGTCACTGGCTTGTCAGCAGGTGTGGACGCTGTCCAGACTCTACCTGCGGTTATCACCCATTTGGAGAAGTGTGACTGACGTCGTTCAGGGAAGTACTTACTGTTTATTTCCTTAAAAAAAAAAAAAAACCTGAATAATTACTGTTGACTAATTATAATTTGAAGGAATTTTTCATACCTGTATATTTTTTGGGAATTCGTTACTTAAAAAACAAAAACAAAAATTATTAATATTAATCTAATTGATAATCAATAATTAATACTTACTTTGGACTTGTTAACGGGTTGGTCTTATGGATGATATGGAGGCAGTTGCCCTTTCCTCAGACCTTGACAGGAGTCCCTCTCCATCTCCAGTGCCTTCCCCTAAACAGGTCAAGGGGAAGATGTTCCAAACCTGCAAAGTCTAGCAGGTCTTCCAAGTCAGACAAGGATGTCCAGGCACAATGCCCTAGAAAAACAATTTGCTAAGGCAAAACAACAGGCTCAGTCGCTTACTTGTCATGAGCCAGTGGATGAGGTCTTGTGCCATGAGGTTCTTTGTGACCCAACGGTCTCCCATAATGTAGGAAACCTCGCTGGTGAATTGTGCGAGGACTGTCCATCCACTTCTCAAGGGTTGCCACTGACTTCTACCAATCAGCCCTGTGCTAGAGCTAGGTCACGATCGTCTAGTACTGCTAGCCACAATTCTCAGGCTTCTAGGTCTGCCCCTGAAGCTACCTTTACACCCACTGCAGCCGGCCTCTGCCCTGAAGCGGGTCCTGCATTTGGTCAGCCTGTGGATTTTCAGTCACTATTTACTCAGGCTATGTCCCATATTTTTCAAGTGGGGTTACAGCAGACCACTGGTGTCTTTCCTACTCCAGTTTGTGCACCTGCTACTTCATGTCATATGCAGCCTCCTTGTGGACAGCAACATTCTACTTCCTATGGTCAGGTGGCTGAACCTGCCCGGGAGGATGATTTCCTGGAGGACTTTGAGATGTCTGGTGACGAGGAAGAGGTTCAGGACAAGCCGGCCTTTCCAGGGTTGTTTAAGCCTTCCTTGTTTCGTTCTCTTCTGCACAAAGCGAAAGCTGCCACTAATATGGATACCAACACAAATCAGGGTTCTACTTCTGTTCCACCTGGCCCTAACAGTAATTTGTTTAATCTGCCTCAACCTGACTATGACTTTGTCCCGTGTCCTGACCTTTTCTGCCAGGTCATTCAGAAGCCATGGGACCACCCCACCTCGCTTTCTGCCCCAAATTCGTTTGATCGAAAGCTTTATGCCTCGGCTCCTGCGCTGGATGCCCTTTTGCAGTTACCTACAATTGATGATCCGGTGGCTAGTCTTACGTCTTCTTCCATTCTGGTAGGTGAAGCAGGGGATGGCCTCAAGTTTGAGGATAAACAGGCCAAAATGGCTTTTCGTAAGACGCACCAGGCGGTGGCATGGGCCATCCGTGCCGCTACTTCTTCATCATTCTTCAACCGGGCATCGCTGGTGTGGTTGCGTCAATTGAGGGACAGGCTTCCACCTGAAGACGTGCGTTTGCAGCAAGACCTGGCTAAGTTAGTCGCAGCTGCTGAATATTCGGCTGACGCATCTTTGGATGCGGCTAAATTCGCCTCTCGTGCCCTGGCTTCGACAGTTTCTTCAAGACGTCTGTTGTGGCTCCGTAACTGGAGAGTTGACGCTAAATCCAAGTGGCGTCTGACTGCTGCTCCATACAATGGACCTGCTTTGTTTAGCTCATCCCTGGATTCCGTATTGGTCGAGAACAGGGATAAGAAAAAGGTGTTGCCCACGTCATTCCGATGCCAGGATAGGCATTATGTACCTTATAACCGACAGCCTTTTCATCCGGAGCAAGGCGCTGGCAGCGCCTCTTATCACAGATCGTTTCAGTTCCAGTACCAACCAGCCTCAGATCGGGCGTTCTTTCGTGACCGTGGTCGCTGACAAGCCAACTTCAGGCGCCCCTTCAGACCTTCTACTGCCCACTACGCCAGGCGTGGTAAGTGACTCACCGTCCCTGGTTCCGATCGGTGGCAAACTCCAGGCTTTTTCTCACCTGTGGCCAATTACCACCTCGGATGCGTGGATTGTCCAAACTGTCACCAACGGTCTACGTTTGGAATTCACTACCATGCCACAGGACTTTTATGTTCAATGCCCTTGGCCGGCTCAGCCGGACAAGCGACTTCTACTGTCTCTCGAAATTCAACATCTGTTGCAGATACAGGCCATAGAACAGGTTCCATCGAACCAACTCAGAACCGGCTTTTATTCAACGCTATTCCTGGTACCGAAAAGATCGGGCGATTGGAGAGGCATTTTGAATCTATGACGTCTCAACCAACACATCTTATACCGTTGGTTCAAAATGCATTCTCTCAAATCATTGCTAGGCTGTATCCGGCGGGGAGATCTGATGCAATCAGTGGATCTAAAGGAAGCGTACCTGCACGTTCCCATTCACCAGTTGCACAGGAAGTACCTCAGGTTTGCGTTTGGGGACCACCATTTTCAGTATCGGGCGATGCCATTCGGCCTTTCGTCCGCCCCGAGGACTTTTACAAAACTGCTGGCAGTGGTGGCATCGTCGCTCAGAGAGGTCCCTGTCCATCTGGCATGCTACCTCGACGACATTTTGATTCTGTCATCATCAACCGAACTGGCAATTCGAGACCGGGAGTTGGTAGTTCAGACTCTTCAGGACCACGGGTTCACTTTGAACTTCACCAAAAGTCATCTGTCCCCCACGACTCGTATTCTGCATCTCGGAGCAACGATAGATTCGAGCCAGTGTGTGGTCTTCCTGTCTCCCGACAGACGAGTCAGCATTCAGCAACTGGTGTCTCACATCCTACTAAACCGGACTGTAACCTTACTGATACTTTCCCAGCTTCTGGGAAAACTAATATCATGCCTAGACATTGTCCCTTGGGCGCGTTTCCACCTTCGTCGCCTACAATGGTTCCTGCTTCCTTTCCAAAAACAAGGTCGAGCGGAATCTCTCTTCAAGGTGACAGTGCCGGCTCCAGTTCGGCTTTCCCTGAGGTGGTGGTTGTCTCCGGCTCTCAGCAGGGGTTCCCCCTTTCTGGAACTGGAACGGATGGTGTTAACCACGGACGCGAGTCTGCGGGCTTGGGGGGCCCACCTCAACTCCCAGTTAGCCCAGGGTATCTGATCGCCGACAGAAAAACTGCACAATATAAATTGGCTGGAGCTCAGAGCAGTCAGGTTCGCTCTTCTACACTTCAAACATCTTGTATATCGCCAAGACCTTCTGATTCTAATGGACAATGTGGCCACCAAGGCCCATATCAACAAACGGGGGGGGGGACCCGCTCTTGGACTCTAATGCAGGAGGCAGAGCGGCTTCTGTCATGGGCGGAGCTCCATCTCTCGTCGATAAGAGCCGAACACATTTCAGGGACTGTAAATCGGGAAGCAGATTGGCTCAGCAGAGACCAGATAGACCATTCCGAGTGGAGGTTGGACCCCTGCCTGTTCCAGGACCTGTCAAAGAGGTTCGGTCTGCCGGCGGTGGACCTGTTTGCGACAGCCCACAACACTCAATTACTGAGATTTTTTTCCCGTTACCCGTCTCCAACGGCGGAGGGTCTGGACGCTCTTCGGAGTCCATGGCCCCGGAGGCTCCTTTATGCCTTTCCCCCCCTACCTATCATCTCCAAAGTAATTTGGAAGGTAATTCAAGAACGGGCGAATCTTCTACTGGTAGCTCCGTATTGGCCTCATCGAGAGTGGTTCACCGACCTCAAGAACCTATCTGTCGAACCGCCGTGGAGGCTTCCACCCGACAGGGTCGTCTTGACTCAAGGTGCCGTGCGCCACCCGGAGCCAGAATGGCCGATTAGCCGTGTGGCATTTGAGCGCAAGTTGTTCAAGGACCATTTATCTAAGGATGTCATTTCCATCATTCAGGCCGCCAGGCGACCATCTACAGTTCGCATATATGACGCTTCATGGACTGCCTTTACGAGATGGTGCGGAGATCATCATGTCGACCCCACGACTGTGGCTGTTCCGGACATTCTGCAATTCCTGCATGCGGGGTTTTCTAAAGGTCTAGCTCCTGCGACCCTTCGCCGTCAGGTGGCTGCTCTGGCCACTGTCTTGTCTGAGGAGAATCAAGTACCTTTGTCTCAGGATCCAAGAATTCGTTCATTTCTCCAAGGGGTTACCAACCTGCGGCCCCCTCCGATTCATCGCTACCCTACATGGGACCTTACATTAGTATTACAAGCATTGACTTCTCCACCGTTCGAACCTCTTGCTTCGATCAGCCTGCACTACTTGTCCTTAAAGATGACCTTTTTGTTGGCAATCACTTTGGCTCACCAAGTATCCGAAATTGCAGCCTTGTCCATGCGAAGTGATCTCTGTATTTTCTATCCCGACCGTGTGGTCTTACGCCTGGACCCAGCATTTATCCCAAAAGTGAACACATGCTTTCATCGGGCCCAAGAAATTATCTTGCCAAATTTCTGTCCGGACCCTCGCCATCCTACTGAGAGACGCTGGCATACCTTGGATGTGCGTAGAGCATTGAGACGATATCTCAAGAGGACAGGTGTCCTTCCTCCCCTCTTCCTTGGGTCAGAAGGTATCTTCAGCAACTATAGGCAGGTGGCTCAAAGCCTGTATTTCTAGAGCATATGAGTTGCAGGGGGCGCCTGTCCCGGGAGGTATCCTGCCCCATTCTACCCGTAGTGCCGCAACATCGGTGGCTTGGGCTACCCAGGTATCTGTAGATGATATTTGCCGGGCAGCCACCTGGTCCTCTCTTTCTTCTTTTGTTAGTCACTATCGTTTAGATAGGTTTGCCTCTGCAGATGCTGCCTTTGGCAGAAGAGTTTTAGTCTGTAATTTCTCCCCAAGGCCAGGTTTCGGCTTGGTTCCCTCCCTCTTCTTGAACTTGGGTATGTCCCATGTTGAGGAGTGTCTGAGAAGCGAGGAGGAAAATGGACGTTGCTTACCTGAACATCCCTTTTGTCCTCGCTGCGAAGACACTCCATTCCCTCCCTTATCTTCGCTGGGTCTGGCCTTGGTGGGGGTCTTTTCTTGTTTCCCTCTGTAGCTGTTCTGTTCCTGTCCTGCAATCTGGTGGTTTTTCTTCATATCAGTCCTGATGTCCTTGGGCCATGATGTCTTTGTGAAAAGACTGAGGAAGGAGCAGGAAGAAGGGCGGGTCCAGCTCCAGAGGTATATGATTGACACTCAGCCACACAAATAGGAGTGAGCTGTACCCATGTTGAGGAGTGTCTTCGCAGCGAGGACAAAAGGGACGTTCAGGTAAGCAACGTCCATTCCAGAATTTTTCACATTATTAATACTGTTTCCATTGATCTTTCCAGATACATGCAGTTGGCCAACTTGACAGGCATTCCAGCCCTAGTGGTACCAGTTGGATATACAATTTCAGGGCTTCCCATCTGCCTTCAGGTAAGTTATTACCTTCTGTAGTTTGGTGTGAACTCAGTGAACCCAATTAAGAATAATTTTCTTTCTGATTAATTTATCCACTTATATCAGTGATGGTGAATATTTTAGACGCCCAGTGCCCAAACTGTAAGGTGCGTGCGCTCGCAAATGTGTGCGAACATGCGTGTATGCATACGTGGACATGTGCAGTAGAGACCAGAAGACCAGCTGGGCGGTGGGAGGCGGGGCATCCCAAAACTGGCAGTGCGGCAAGAGGTAAGATCTTTTTCTTTTGTGAGCTTCTGTTTCGGCGTCTGCAGGGAAACAAAAGCTCACGAAAGAAATGCCATGGAGATCTGACCTGGGGCGACGGTGCACATGCCAGCAGAGAGGACTCTGCATGCTACCTCTGGCACGTGTGCCATAGGTTCGCCATCACGGACTTATATTCATCCAATTTCTTTTTTTTTCAATTTCTGAATCTTCCTCAGATGTGGCCATATTCCTTCCTAGCCCTTGTTAGGCCAATAATCACAGATGGTGGAAATATGTTTTATATTCCTACCAAATCCTACTGAAATTCACATAGATCTTCCATCTTTTGCAAATTCAGGGGAGCAAATAAAACTGCATTATTTAGTCAAATATTAAATACTGATGCCTTTTATTTAGAATGAGACTCAACTATTCTATTTGTTTGCTTAACAACTTTTCAAAATAGAAAGATGTCTGCTTTCTATTACAGAAGTTTATAGCTTACAGAAATGATATTGAGGTATTCTGTGTCTTATGTGGCAGGTTGCTCTAAGTGTATCCTATTGTGTAATAAGAAATCTTTTTAATACAGTATGGATTTTGAAAATGGGAAATTGGGAAGTTGTCCATCACCTAGAAAGGGAGTTAACATACCATAGCATTCCTGGCATTCCTAATGTTTTGACAAAAGTACCCACTCAAACATTCATGCATAAGCTATGACCAATTTTGTTTCAAATATATACTAACGAAAGTTTATAAGTAGTCCTTATAGCCCGTTGCTTAGCATTCATTCGAACGTACAACCAATTTTCCCAAGGCTATCTGTCCAAGACTATTTGGATTCAAAATTCTGACAGTTGGCTGCCCACCACTCCTTGCAGTCAAATAATTGCACTTTGGGCATCTGGCAACTGGTCCACATTTACAACCATTTGCAGCATTATGTGACTGTGGTTTATATTTTTTGCCAGAAACTGGTATTTCCAGTTACCAGCAAAAAACAGCCATTGTAGACAAAGGATTCACTTAATGATTGTGATTATTGATTGATCAATAACCACTGCAAAAACATTGAAAACATTGTAAAATTGGTCGTGGTCATGTTGCAGTCCAATTAATTATTAGCATGACTTACAACCATAATTCTGTAGTTGACTACATGTATGATATATGCATAACCAACCCCATCTTGGCCTGAGCTATTGGTAATTTCCAATATCAGATAATCTAGGATGCAATGGCTTTGCATTGTAATGAGAGTGAGTTTGGTCTAGTGCAGGGGTATCAAACTTATGGCGTCATGTTGTAGTCACATGACGTATGTGACTTTTCCTTCACTAAAATGGGTGGGCATGGCCAGTGCGTGACGCATCCAGCCCAAGGGCTGCAAGTTTGACATCATTGGTCTAGTAGTTAAGGTGTCAGGCTAAAAAGTGGGAGATCAGAGTTTTAGTCTTACCTTAGCCATGAAAGCCAAATGGGTGATCTTGGGCCAGTCAGTCTGTCTCAGATCTACTCACCTCAAAGATTTGTTGGGAAAGTAGGAGGAGGAAGGTGTATTGGTTATGTTCACTGCCTTATTTGTAAAAATACTAAAGATGGTATATAAATAAATGAAAATTATATCAGGGCTTCCACCTTTGATAGCATTCCAACCATCTATGCCAGTGTTTCCCAAACTTGGGAACTTCAAGATGTATGGACTTCAACTCCCAAAATCCCACAGCCAGCCATGCTGGATGGGGAATTCTGGGAGTTGAAGTCCACACTTCTTAAAGTTCCCAAGTTTGGGAAACACTGATCTATGCAGTAGGTAGCTAGTTGTCATTTCTTTATTTTTTAAGTGTGTGAATTGATCAGGTTAGAGCTATCAGACTGGAAAAGGATGGGAGGCTTAGACTTTTCCTTTTCTGTTTTCTTAAATCCCTGGTTTACTCTTTGGGAAGTAAGAATTTTAAAAAGAACAAATAGGCTACACAGAGGACCTAGAGGAGTACTATTTTATAGGATATTTTCAGTGGTGGGTTGCTACTGGTTCGCCCTGGATTGGGCGAGCCGGTAATGGTGGTGGAAGCCGCCCAGACGCTTCTGTGCATGTGCAGAAGCGTAATGCGTGCTCATGAGCGAACCGGTAGCGATGGGTTTTGAAACCCGCCCCGGATGTTTTATGCTTTTCTCTCAAAATAAATCTCTGTTCAGAGTACATGATACACACCAGCTGGACTAAACTAATTAACATACAATTGAACTTCCTGAGTGTGGGACTTTTACAAGATTGAAATCTGGAAATCACTTTGCCTCTATTATGTAAGGAAGGGTGTTCTGTACTTATTATAATGCCTTTAAAGAAGGTCCAATAGTTAGTTTTCCAAAATATAACTGTGGAAATTCCAATTGAAATAAGGTATTCTGATTATATTTTGGTAATTTGGTTTGGTTTGAGCCCAGTGAAAAATGTTGATTTTAATCCATACACTTTTAGAAAACCTGGGCCACTGCAAAGCCTCCTTTTGTTTACCCACAAAACATTTCTTCTAATGCACTTATTCTGGAGCCTGGAAGATGATTTAAAAATAAAAAGATCTCTATGTCTTTCTCCAGAATTCTGCTTATTAATGGGACAGCTTGCATGAGCCTCTTATTTCAATAGAAGACCTATTTTCCAGTTATTTTTGCATTTCCAGTTTTGAAAAAAATGTTGGTTTCCACTGAAAAACTTATCCCTGTACATGCTGATGTAATAAATATACTGTATAGCCTGTGAATTTTAAATTGTGTGCTTTTTTTATTGGTTAAAATATATGTGTAGTACTCAACTTATGACCACAATTGAGCCCAAAATTTATGTTGCTAAGTGAGAAATTTGTGAGTTTTGCCCCATTTTATGACTTTTCTTGCCACCTTTGCTAAATGTATCACTGCAGTTGTTAAATTAGTAACATGGTTGTTAAGTGAATCTGATTTCCCCACTGATTTGTCAGAAGTTTGCAAATGGTGATCACATGACCCCAGGCACTGCATCCGCCATAAATGTGAGTCAGTTGTCAAACATCCAAATGTAAATCATATGACCATGGGGATGCTACAATGGTCATAAATGTGAAAAGTGGTCATAAGTCATTTTTTTCAGAGCTGTTGTAACTTTGAACGATCACTAAGCGAATTGTTGTTAGTTAACGATTTCCTGTACTTTGAGAAAGCACTTTTGTAATTGTTCCAATGAATAATTGTAGTAATTATTTTCAAGGTTGTCTAATTCTCCTTTGGTCCTACTTGTTTTACATCCAATGTCTCTAAGCTCTTTTTACAGCCAGAGATCAAATGAGCTTATAGCAACTCTGCCCCTTCCCACGTATATTCTGATAAGGTACAGTATCTCAGCAGTTTTTCATAGGTATCTTGCTGCTTTTTTCACAGATGATGACAAAGTGGTGGAATGAAGCGTTGCTGTTCCAAATAGGCCTGAAACTGGAGCAATTTCGTGGTACACCAGCAAAACCAATAATTTACTATGATATTCTGAGATAATATGGCTAGCTTCAAAATTCCTTAACATTTCCAGTTCCAATACAGTTGTCTGTTTAAAGTATGAATGGCTTTAGGGAAGACAGTTTAGAAAGGTTTTCAGGACAGATTCACTAGCTCCCATTAAAAAATGCAGAGAAAATTAAATTGGAACGAAACAGTAACTTACTAAAGGATGTACAGTGCTGTAGGTGTCTGCAGTGTTTATAGTTTATACTGATACCAATACATTCAGATATTGCAGTTTTGTGATTGAGCAGATTCTATTCAGATACAATTTGTTTGAATGCATTTTAAATACTGTATGTGACATTTGCATTCAGCATGTATATATAATGGCATAGTATTCTTGATATGTTTCTTGCATGGAAAATACTTTTAGACAGGGTGATGGACATTTACAGATTTTTTTTAAACCCAACTGTGACAAAAAACTAACAATATATACCCTCTAGTGATATTGCACAATTATATTTCTTTATACTTCAACAGAATGTTAATTTCTTGTGTCACAATGAAAGCAAATCATTTTACTAGGCTTGTGCATCCATGCTCCTTTTCAAAGTGATAGAAAGCAATTGATTCAGAAAATATGATGGAAAATATTGAGATGCCTCTTAATTGGCATCACCATCATTAATACAAAATTTCATGCAATGGATTTGTTCACTTATCCGAGTTTGAAATAAAATTAATACAATATTCAGAAAACTCTGGAAAATGTCATTTCTTTTCCTGATCATGTGAATGTGACCATTCTCAGGATTGATGTGGCAGTTTTCCAAAGATTTAATATTCTAAACTTGAAGTTTGGACATGCCTCAAAATAGTATTTAAGAAGCCATGGAAATAACATACACATTATCATTCTAAACCAAGCTATCCTTAGGGCAAGCAATACTGAAGACATGATAATTTTTTCAGAAATAATCTTAGGATAGTTGCAATATTGTCATAATAATCACCAGATTAGGCTGACTTTTGGTTTTCAAATTACCGGTGGATAAACCCTGGATTTGGATATGGAACCACATTCTCAGTAGATATTTCACTGAATAGTAAAAATAATAGAAACTAGTGGTTTTTTTTTCAGCCTTTCAGACTCGTTTCCTAGAAAAGCCTTTCTGTTCTTCAACCTAACTAAAGTATTTTGGTATAAGGTAAATATAAAGCCCTTCGTATACAGGTAGTCCCCAACTTACAACAATTCATTTACTAACTGTTCAAAGTTACAACGGCACTGAGAAAAGTGATTTATGACCATTTTTCACTCTTATGACCATTGCAGTACCCCAATAGTCACATGATCAAACTTTGGATGCTTGGCAACTGACTCATATTTATGACGGTTGCAGTGTCCCGGGATCATATGATCACCTTTTGTGATTTTCTTAAAAGCAAAGCCAACGGGGAAGATTCACTTAACCATGTTACTAATTTACCGTATTTTTTGGAGTATAAGACACACTTTTTTCCCTCCTAAAGGAGGCTGAAAATTTGGGTGCGTCTTATACTCTGAATGTAGCTTTTTCGAAGCTTTTTTTCACCCCTAACAAGGCACTAGCGAATGAAGCAATCTACCTCCGACTCTTAGCTGTGCTTTAGAAGCTTTTTCAATGAAGTGATCTTCCCTGCTTTGCCTGCTCCCTCCGACTCTCAGCTTTGAAGCTTTTTTTCAGCCCTAAGGAGGCACTAGTGAGTGAAGCGCTTTGCCTGCTCCCTCCGACTCTCAGCTGTGGTTTTTTTCAATCCTAATAAGGAGCTAGCGAGTGAAACGATCTCCGTGGTTTGCCTGTTTTTCTCATTGTTTCTCTCTCCAAAGATCAGTTGTGCTTTAGAAGCTGTTTTTTTAATCCACAAGCAGGGGATAAAAACCAGCAAACTAATGTGCTGAAACTGACCAGATTAAGGACGCTAGCCAGATGAATACCTGGTGGGCAGATTTCTCTCCCACCCCCATTTTCCTCCCCAAAAACTAAGCTGCGTCTTATACTTGGGTGCGTCTTATACTCCGAAAAATACAGTAGCAGAGTCACTTAACAACTGTGGCAAGAATTTGCCTCATAAAATGAGGCAAAATTCACTTAACAAATGTTTCACTTAGCAACACAAATTTTGGGCTCAATTGTGATCATAAGTCAAGCACTACCTGTATTAGAAAACTTAAGAGTTTTTTATTATTGTCGAATTTTGTAAAAGTACTGGGACAAGGGCATCCAGAAAGGATTCTCAATCTCTTACAACATTGTTTTTCCTGCTCTTTTATGTATTTCAAGTGGTATTTCTGTAGGTTTTTTTGTTACTGTGCATGGATTTTATTTTGTACTAAACATTTTGGCACAATGTAGTATGGCCAAGAATATACCCCAGAAAAAGAAGCAACAGAGCATCTATAAATAAGTAAAAGCAATTGTCACGCTTGTCATTCCAGTAAAGAAAATAAATAAAATTAAGATTTTGCATACATAAACTACTATAGAGGAGGACTTAATCCTCATTCCCAAGTTGTCTATATTCTTTTCACTTTGGAAAAAAATGATAAGATGCTTAACATACTCCTGTTAGAAAAAGCTGTAGTTTAGTTCTCATATGTTGCTCTGCAGTTCTATAGGGCTCATATTCTGTGCACCCTGTCATCTGTCCAAAGTCTAATCTTAACCAGAGACATGTAAAAAAATTCATTAAAGCAAGGGAGAGGCAACTATTATGTGGCAGAAGGTTTAGCTGGCATTCCAAGACAGGTTATCTGATCCAGGCTGTAAAATCTGAGAGGCTGAGGTAGGAGTGCTATCCAATTTTGTGTTGTCATCTTGTAACCATCTACATGTTCGCTGTTCACATTTGGTAACTCTTAATTCACAGAACTGACTGAATGTTTTCACAAAATAGCTGTTATGGTCAGTCACAAAACATTCAGATCACAGAACGCTTTCATCCCTATTTCTGGGCCTACGGATATACCTTCAAAAAGAGGGACTAAGCTTGCTTTCTTAGATGCCTTAAGAGTGTTGAACATTCTTAGAAGTTACTCAAGGCTAGTAGTTTGCAGAGGCCAGTCTCATTTAATTCTTTTTAATTAAAAAAACTGCCAATGAAAATGACCATGTGCCCCACTTGGGTTACTCTGCTGCAGAACGAAGTATTAAAAACTTGTGTTTATCTGTGATTATAATAAAAAAAGGAAACGACCAGTGTTTTAAAATTCCAATTCTATATAAAATGTAAAACAGCCTTTAAGGATGCAGTACAACATTGAAATTCTGGGTACTCCAACATTGGAGGATTTAAGAGACTGGACATTTACCTGAAATGGTATAGGATCTCCTGCTTGAACAGAGGATTGGACTAGAAGATCTCCAAGATCCTTTCCAACTTTGTTATTCTGTTAAATACTAATATAAAAGGTATGCTAAATTATTTTATCTTCCTTCCTTGCCTACTAAGGAATCCCATGCAAGCTGAACATCACATGTCATTTGAGAATACAGGTAATCCTCGAGTTTTGACAGTTCACTTAGTGACCATTTGAAGTTACACCATAACACCCCCAAGCGTTTACAACAGTCCTGAAATTATGAATGTTGCAGCACCATGGCAGTTGTTAGCCCTTACGAATGACTGCAGAGGCACTGCAACTTTCATCCTAACCCACCCACCCCCATGCCAGACCTTGCAAAGATCTGTCTCCTGTCTATTGTGGTTTCTTTGCCTTTGAGAGAGAGGAGAGCGGGAAGATTTCGTTCCCAGCATCTGATTGGCTTGCAAATGCTTTTCATGCTGAGAGTGGAATGTTCTGGTGGCCATGATCTTGTGCAACTTCAGGCACCCATCCACTTTTGCAGAGAATGGGTGCCTGAAGAAATGCGAGATCACAGCCCTCAGAATATTTCACTCATGGCGTGAAAAGCATTTGCAAGGTGATCGGACGCTGGGAGAGAAATTGCAGTGCTTTCAGCATCTGGTAGGCTTGCAAGTGCTTTTCACGTTGGGAGTGAAATGTTCTGGGGGAGTGTGATTGCGTGCGACTTCAGGCACCCATCCGCTTTTGCAGAGAAGTTGCATGCGATAACCTTCCCCCCCCACCCCCCCTCCAGAACATTTCACTCTCAGTGCAAAAAGCATTTGCAAGCCAACCGGACGCTGGGATGGAAATCATCCTGCTCTCCTCTCCCTCAAAGGCAAAGAAATTGCAGCAGAGAGGAGACAGATCTTTGCAAGGTATGTGAATCCAGCATGGCAGGATGGAACAGGGGAAGCCTCCCCATAGCCTTCCCTACCCTGAGATACCATGTGCACTTAATGACCCACACATTTGATTAGTGAACGGGTGAGCAAAAGCAGGGAATGATCATGCTCAAGTTACGCGATTCACTTCTACGAATCCTTGAGTTATAAATGTAATTGACAGACTCCATTACTTTTGTAACTTGAAGTTTACCTGTATAGCTCAATAATGTGCAAAACATAATTTTGGCTATTGCACCATGTGATATTGAATAATATTTTATTTTATTGCTCTATGTGCTTGAAGGTGTTACTAAAATTATTCTTTAAATGTGAGGGGGCTGGAGCTTTGTCATGTAAAGAAGTTTAAAACAAACTGAAGCGCACCATTACCATTTCAATGCTTTAAACATAACATTTTTGGCAAGGGTTTTTTTTGGTGGCATGATCTTTTAAAAAATCAGTGACCATAAAAAGGGATCCAGGAAGTTGCCCATGTCTTGTCCACAACTGTAAGCAATGGCCACCTTTGGCTGGATGTATAGCAAATAGGTAAGTCCTATACATAAAACTGCTGGTTTTATGATGGCTAACCTGCATGCACAGTAGATAAAGGGACCACACATACAATGCTCTTGCTTCACATAGATATATGTTGATATACAGTATATACACAATGATGTCTTTATATAAAATAACCTTGTTTATAAAGTGACATTTAACTGCCACTTCCCTACCCCACAAAAACAGTAGTATACAAAATATAAAATATTTTTTAAATATTTATAAACAGTTGCAAGGAAAAAAATATAACTGTATGAAAATATCCTTCCCTTCCTCAGATGACTAATGGGCCTTTAACCCATAGCTGTTGAGTGGATAAGAATAGGCCTTGCCCAATACTATTCGGTCCCTCAGGAGTTTAAATAAGACATAGTAGTTACAGAAGAGTATCAGAGCCATGGAGAGTGTATGGTTCCACTTCTCTGAGCGAAGCAGGGAGTAGAGCTGATAACAGACCACACTGCCTTCTATGAGAATCAGCAGATTGAGAAGCCGTAAGGGATGGTGGAAGAGGAACTAGAAAAGGAAACAAAGTGTGTGTTTATAGAACTTATTAGTAACATTATCTCTGAATACAAGAAAGAATCACATTTTATTTACAAGACATTAAGTTCCTCCAACCTATGCTAGTCATTAATGATTTGTTGTAAAAGAACAGAAATCTTTTTATCTCATGGTAGGAAGTATTTTCTTCCCAGACCCTCAATAATCCACTATATACTTACATAAAAGCGAGCATGAGAGACATCTGAAGGCACAGCTACGTTATAAGGTCCCACTGCTTTATATAAACATCGACTATGTCGTACCAGCACTCCTTGTGGCCATATTGTGCTCTCAGACCAGCTATGGACAAAGAAAAAGATTTCATTATTATGAGAAAGCAAAACCAGATGAATACTTTCATTAAATAAATGTGAATGCCTTTGTATATGCCTTATATTTAAACTTCTCTAGTTTTAGAACTTTTATCTTTGTTCGAGAAACATAGCAGAGATTTCAAGTAGAAATGGATATCCTAAATTAGGTAGGCCAGTAGACAAATGACACCTAGTATTCTAACTCAAATTAAATTAAACTAGGAGGAACCACTCCTGTCTGTTCACTGTTAAGAAATCACTGAACGTTCCTTCTTTGAGTGTTAAATGTATTTCTCTCATTCAAATTTGATAAAAATTCTCTACTACCAGTTGCACTATGCAAAAATTCTTGGTAACCTATTAACGTTTTATAATGATATTTATTTTGCATGCTTTTTAAATATTTTAAACAATGGACAATCAGCAAATCCAACTGCTTTCTATTAAAAGCTTCTACTATATGCTCAAATTATGGTTTCCATCCCAGGAATCCATTCAAGCCGTAGGAGTTTCATTTAGGGGTGCATAGAATTTGTATGGTTTCCCCCCGTAATATGTACCTCAGCCCTCCCCCCAATTTTTCTTTTAACTTACAATACTTTTCTTTCTTTTTCAACAATCGTTAAATATTTATAAGAGACTGTCCTTTAATGAACAAATGTCCTGCCTGCCTGAGTTTGCAGTCAGGAAGATGACTGAGCCATTTCATTCAGTTGCATGGAATGTTGGAAGGCTTTTATGGCGATTGCAAGGATAAAATTGCTGATCACTCAAAGTTTGAAAGTAGGTAAAGTTGAAATTGGATCTGAATGATCAAAACGCAAGAGCCATGGAATGTTCTTGGAGTTGGCACTGGTCTTCTAAAGTGTTTACTAGAAAGAGTGTCTTTAGCAGTTTTTGTTTGGCATGTAGACCTAGAAATTACACTATTTCTGCATTTGAACTTTAGTAAGCTAGCTAACTTTGTGAAAAGTATGACACAAAAACCTATCAAAACCATGTTCTGCTAGCAGTGAATCTTATATATGAAAATGCAACTTATAATAAGAAAACATAAGCTTTGGAAACGTCAATAAGCACAGCTTACAAAGATAAGTCTTTCTGAAATTCCTACAGCCCTAGAAAAAAAGTGTTCTGATCACAAACTCACATGTGTTGAGGGGCATTACTATATGAACCATGTTCCAGCTTCTGCCACTTGCCCAAGTGAGCAGCTGATCTGTGTAGCAAGTCACAATATTTGGGAGGAAGCAGTTGTGTGGTGAGCATGACAAAAGCATTGATCCAAACCATAATGAGGTGCTCACATGACCAGCGCATATCGTAATACTGAGTGCTCTGTAAGAAACCAGAGAATAAATTAATGAGAGCATCCCAACTATCTCAGAAGCAATGGTGTTCTGCAATAATACACACACATAAAAATTCCCTTCTCACTCCTATGGGGGCAGAATTTATTATCCTCAATCTCGGGTCCTCTTCCAGAGATTTTGGAATGTGAGGGTTCTTCACAGTATCTTTAAGTCTTCCTAGCACTACACTCTCCTGGGGAGAGAGCTCTGATGTTGTTCCTGGGATCTGTTGGAACCACTCTCCCAGTTTAGGATTTACAGATCCAAGTGCTCTCTCCTACCACCACTAGTACCAATTTGGCTTTTCCTTTCCACATACTCTTCAATTCCTTTTTCAGGCCCTGGTACTTCCACGATTCCTTATAAACTGCAAGGCTAGTAAGTTAGGGGAACTTGGGCATTTCCTTCTGACTATTTTAATGCATTACATACATTCTCTGCACACTTTCTTGTGTTACAACTCCTATGTAATTTCCTGAGCTTTCTAAAAAGTGCTCACACAAATGTGTGCTTATGGATTCCATAGTAAAATGATAGATTCAACATACATTGTTATTCAAAAACAGATCTAAGTTAACTGTAAGTCCTGTATTTCTGCCTTTAGAATTATATTATTCTGAATAGTTTCTGAAATCTATGAATTGATCCCATTAGTTTGCCCAATTCTAATTGGATTGATTTAAAGTCTTGGTGCTGATAATCTGGATATTGTTCAATTAGGATCTCAATTTAGCACCAAGTGTATATTATGGCACAAAATAGAATCATGTTATAATTGTCTTGAAAAAGAGGACAGGGTTAGTAAATGGGATGGAAAAAGGACTGGGAAAACCACAGGGGCACTACATGTATGGCAATACCTATCCTCCAACGGGGAGCAATACTAGGGCACTCCAGATGCAGCTACACTCCGCCATCCAGGCTGCCAAAGGGGAGACAGAGAAAAGGGGAATTAACCAGAAGTCCATTGCCCCAACAATCCACAGGCAAGTTTCAGGAGGTGGAGTGGCACTAATAATAATACTAAAGTAATCCAAGAACAGCTACCTTCACAAAGCATAGTGGCAGAAATGCCACATAGTAGGCACTGAAGAGGGAATTGAACAGAACTTCCTTGATTCGGCGGTTAAAATCTGCTTTGAGGCCCTCCACTTCATTGCGAATGAGATCTGGGGACAAGGGACAGCTGTGCGTCGGAGTGGTCACAGAGGGGTTGAATTGTTCTTTGACAGATTCTCTCAGGAGAGAAAATAAATCTTTGGGCTTCACAAGACTGCCAACCCCTGAGGCACTATCATCCACTAGTTGATCCTGCACTAAATAGCTGCAGTCTGTTGAAAGAGGCTGGTTTCTACTATCTTGGTGGAAGCAGCACAATGGAACATAGACACCAAACCTGAAAAATAAAAAAGACAGGGTAAGATTATAACCTGTGACACATCTCATTTATGAATATCAGACAGAATTTTCTATTGAGAATTGTAGCTTCTGAGATAATTGTTTATCTCATTTTTCTATTCAATTTGATATGATTCTTCCTCTTGTTCATCCAGATCTTGTATGAAGTTGAAGGGGTGAGTGTCTCCTGATTAATTAAAGTTTGATATATAAAAGACATTAACAGGAAAAATTGTTCTGAAACAGGCAGATCTTCCCTTATGATTTTTCCTCAAAATTTCAAAAGTAGCTTTGAAGCTACTGTTCTATACCCAGACTTCATTTGTCAAAATAGTTTCTTGTACCCTCTCCAATACAATTGGAATTGTTCATTCAGGACAAAAGATAAGGTTACTTACGGGTAGCCAAGAAAGAGGAGATTGAGGACAGAATGGCTGCGGAAAAGGTTGACCAAGGTCCAGCAGAGCACCCATACACAAAGGGTGAGTAGAACTAGACGTGCCAGAATCAATGCCATATCGTGAATCATTGATGAAGTACCCATCTGCGAGGCCTGCAGTTAAACCCAGAATTTCATCAGCTCCACAGTCTTCCCTCACATACCCCACAAATGTTTCAAAGATGTTCTAGTTCAGAGTCAAAAAAAAAAAAAAAAAAAAAAGCTGGACATGGAAATGTATTCCTTCAGCTGCCAGCAACAATTTCCTTGCTTTGTCCTTCTCTTACTACTAAATCTGAATCAGGTTTGCCTCTACTGTACCAAAGCAGAACAGTCCTGCTTCATTCTATCTACAGACCAAAACGTTCAAAACATAGATGCTTTGAGTTTGGGCATGGACCACCTGAAACCAATGTACCTGGAACAATTTAATGTTTTAAAGTTGGGGAGGATATGGGAATTTAAGTAATAGAATAAGTACCATAAGAATCCCTTAAAAAAAGAATACTGGCCAATTTCTTCCACTGAAAAGCAGAAAACCCCCAAAGAGTTCCAAATATTTCAGTCCTGGCGAAGTCAACACTTTAGAGCAGGGGTGTCAAACTCAATTTAATTGAGAGCCACATCAGGATTGGGTTTGACCTTGGAGGGCCAGGGTGTGTGTGGGGTGGCCATGGTGGGTGTGACCATGGTGGGCATGACACGGAACTGTACCTCCGCAGACATGGTTTTATAAACTTATAAAAATAGGGAGGTGTACATTTCTGTGATTTTGGTTAATACTCCCTCTCGATGACTCAAGGGAAATGTTCTCTGCTCTTCCTCTCTAGGGTGTCATTTCACAGACATGAAAATAAATGATCTACTTGATCACTTTATGAGAGAGAGACCAGATCAAGAAACTGACTCCACAGGAAGACTAGAATTATAAATTATTGATATAGGCTAGTAGCAGAATCCTGCAAGCCTGAAAGGTAAAATATTTTACTTTTCCTCCCTTTTATAACCTTCTGAGTCAAGGAAAGCCTCCTGCAGTACTCTGGAGGCCCCATTTTGAGCCTGGACAGCCTCCTGGACCACTCTGGAGGCCAAAAGCTGTTGGGGGTGGGGTGTCGCTCTGCCTGTGCCCCATTTTTGCTAGCAGAGGCATCGTGGGCCAGACCTTTGCTATTTCCAGATTGGCCCCGCAGGCCAGATGTAAGCGCCCCACAGGCTGGATCTGGCCTGCAGGCCTTGAGTTTGACAGCCCTGCTTTAGACTGAAATGCCCTGCAGATTGAAGGCAGGACATTGTATCCCACCCTATCCCATAAGTATCATCTTCAAGCGAAAACTACTTCTGCTATAAAATGAAATGAGGTTCAAGTACTGCAATTGTGATAGATAATGTATTCAATCCTATCTGCATTCTAGGTGGCTTGGATTTGTGGTATGAAGTCCAACTCAAAATGCTTGTGCATACAAATAACTTTTCATATAGACCTCTAGGAGACACTTTCATCCTTACCAGAACATTTTATTTCTAGTCTAAAAAAATTATCTTTCTGTAAACATGATGAGACTTAAACATTTATTCCTAAAATCAATTTAATATTGTGCACAATCAATATAAACTAAGAACAAACCCCACTCTTTACTAGCACTGATGATGTTACCTTTGGGTAATAAAACATCTTTAAGGAAAGAACCAAGTTCAGAGAGCACCAAGGACCTCTGTAATCAATCTTGCCTGAAATAACTTTAACTTTGCTCAATATGCTGCTGTAATAACATGGAAGCTGAGGGCATTGTCTACTGTATAAGTTACAATCAGCTATAACTTTGGGATACTTTACAAACATTTATCCGAAGCAAAGCAGCTTCATAAGTAATCCGGTAACTTTAATTTTAATACAGGCTTAATTCTTGGTTTATGTCCATTTGTTCACTGACACAGTTGAGTTAGAGCGGTGTTGAAAAAAATGGACATAGACCAGTCCTTGAGGTTCTGCCTATCACACCACCCTCATAGTGATGTAATCACAATCCAAGTGCTACATTACAGGGAGCCGCTGTCATGACTGCCATTTGTGACCTTCCCTGCTGGTTTCCCACAAGGAAATCAATGGGGAAGCTGACAAGAAAGATCACAAGTTGCTCTGGTAAGTCACTTCCACTTTTCTTTTGCCCAGAGCAACCCCTCTCCCCCCGTGCAGACCCTGCTGGCTCTCCCATGACTCGTGCATGTCCTGAACCCGCTCTTCTAGGACTCCCATACCCATTGCATGCATACTTACCTGAGATTCTTGCCTCTTCCCTCTTTAACAACTCATTTGTCTTGGGGTTATGACAGCAATTGTGAATATCTAGAATTGCTGTCACTAAGTGATGAGGTCACATGATGTCATGCTTTATGACTGAACTGCTCAGCTATGGCAATCCTAGTCCCAATTGCTGTCATAACCCGAGGACGGCCTGTAACATTAACACAGATGTTTTATTGAAGGTGGATAGATGAAAAGAGAACTACCAAAAAAAAAAAAGACGGGACATACTAGCTCATTTAGAGTATCTTGAAACTGGAAAAGATCATTATCATTACCTCAGAGATGAGGGCCCATACAAGCCTCCGTGCCAACATCACTGTGATGAATGCGGCCAGGTGATAATCAATGAGGTGAAAGTTCTAAAGGAGAAAAGAAGAGGGTATTCACCAGGGTGAAGGAGAGGCCAGAAAGGCAGGAGGTGCTGAGCTGATATAGAAGAAGCATGGAAGTTCCTATAGGGAAGAATCAGGAAACACTGTGAATAACTGCTAGCCAGCCAAAGAAACAAGGAAGAGAAAGGGTCATGTTAAGCATATTCAGATACAAAGGAAGCATTAGACTTACAAATACTGCACAGAAAAGAGAATACAGAAATGGGCATTCTATATATACATGTATACTTCCACTCTTTAAGAAAAAGCGAAATACCACAGATAAAAACACCCATCAGTTTGCCATATAACTGGGTGAGGAGAAGGAGCTCATCCTCCCACATCTCCATCCCAAGAGCTACAGTGAACTTGCCCAAGATAAAAAGAAAAATAGCAAAGAAAGACTTATTAAATTGCTATAATCTGATGCATTCATTCCTACTGCAGGAAAACTTGGGCAGGCAGATGAGGAAAGTTTGTTGAAGGCAGACTGAGCTGCCTTTACTTCTTTTAATAAGCATAGAAGTTAACAGTTCTAGAAGAAAAAAGACCAATTGAAAAATTACATGGCTGCAGGGCAGAAAGGCTTCAGGGTTGCTCCAAAGCTGTGCAGCACATCATCTTTGCTTATTTATTGTTTCTACTTTTAGAAAGTGTTTCAAACACATCATTTCACATTTCATCTTTTTATTATCATAAACATTGTTTTATTATATTATTGTATTAAGTGTTACAGTGTACTTTTTAATTTTTTAAAAGTGCTTTAATGTGATATAAATAAATAAATACATACATATGGGCATTTAAGGGTAGGGATTCAAGGGTAGCTTTACCTTTAGCAAAAAGGTAAAAAAGGATCTCAATAAATGATTATTCCAGAATTATCTGCCCCATACTTGTTATCATCCAAAGGCTGTTTGAGGAAGAAAAAGGTTTTTTAAACAATATCTCATAAAAGAAATACATAACAAATCAATGTATCTCCTCTTGTAAAGCCTCTCTTAGAAATTAATACAACCCCTCCTCCAATGAATGAATCAGGATGCCTCTGGAATTGATAAAGTGCTTGAAGTTTTACATGCATTATTTCACTAGTACAGTTTTGGTCACCTACTGCTCAAAGCCACATTCTTGAAAAAAGAAAAGAGTTTTGCTATTCAACTTTATATACCTGGAAATAATTCAGTATCTGCCATCTCATTCTAAAGCAGAAAGAAAAATAAAGCTGTTTCTTTTGGAATACAAAACTAGGACATAATTTTTTTTTCCTCTGAGTCGATAAAGTTCCTTTTCCAGAGGGACATAAAATTATGATGTATTTCTGCATTGGTAATGAGATCTCTAATACTGTATTTAAAAATGAAGCCTCAAGAAACTTAGAGGTATATTAGATTTCTATGCAGCATTTCAATGCACCTTGGGCAGTTAGAAAAAGATAAAAAATTGGAAAGAATTTGCAGATACAAAGTCAATGTCTAATGAACTGAAATTTGTAATGTTCAGGCTATACCACTGTATGCAAAAATTCAGACACTCCATAGTCAAATTGTATGTTTCAATAAATCCTTAGCTAAACAAACCAACAAAACCATTATGTGGTATATTTATCTGCAAATTTGAATGCACATTATTTTTTGTGTACACAATTTGAATAACTTGTACATATGTTCCCAACTCTGTTCACAAACTCTGAATATGAATTCGATAATTTTAAAAAAAATTCTAGTCAATACTTTGTGATATCTCCTTTGATAGAAATATACTTTTCAAAGGTTTCCTATAGTTAGTTAAGAGCAGTTGGGATTGTACTCTTCACTAAAGAGCTCTTCTTTCTCAGAAAAACTCTGTTCTTCTGGGTCACTCTGAATGTTTGAAATCCCCCATGTTCAAGTCTATGGACTTGTTCAGTCTCTTTTTTCCTCTGTAAATACTTTATGGTATGTTTTAGATTACTATCTTAAATATCCAACCTATTTTCAGCTTCAATCTTTGATTCTGAGCTTTTAGGGCATGGTGATATCCATGGTGGAATCTAGTCTTTCTTCTGCCTGCACAATATTTCTTTTGCTACAGATCACCGTACAGCCCCAAACCCCCATCTTCATGCACAAAGCTTGGCAAGGGGTTCATTTTTTTTCCAAATCCTTCATCCTGCTTTTTCCAAATATATTTCACCAAATATATCAATTTTTGTTTCACCTCTGCCAAGTACTTTATTCTAAAAGCTTTCTAGTTAAGCAAGGGTTATTTTTGCAGACAATTTTTATGATGATGTCAGAGAAAAGATTCTCTTTTCACCATTGATGATCTCTGTTGGAGTTCTTTTTAATAGTCTTCCCCTGCTTTCTAAAAGTTAATTTCATTTTCAAATGGCCAGCTGCCTAGAGAATAGTATCATGATCATGGTATCTCACCTGCCAGCAAATATACTAGCATTGTTGGGAGCTTCAGCTGAAAGCAGGCAAAACAATCATTATCTGAGAGGTTAGAAATTGTATGTTTACATAACAGCTCTGGTTTTTAGCAAAAGAAAGAGACAATATAGAACAATAAAAAGGATAGATGATTTCTAGAAAAGTCAAAAGTTTGCTGACTGGACTTATCAGCTCATAAAATATGTGTATTCCAGAAACAGAGATCACAGAGAACTTCCAAGAATTTTGTTCAGCTGATCTTCTCATCCTTCCAGTTCATAAAATGTGACTAGACAAGAATGGTGATACTATAGAGAGCATCTGGATTAAAATAAGTAGAAGAATGTCTAACACTCATTGAAATAATCCACTCCAAACAGAGAATAGATAAAATGCCAGACAATTGGAAGAAATAAAAATAATAGCTCCAAGGAACTCCACATCAGTTAATTTGACATTGCTCACTATAGCTTGAGAGATCATCATAAAAATCTATTTTTAAGCTTTTGGGGGAAAAAATTCAAGAGTCAAGTCTATTGAGTCTTCTTACCTCATTTTTCATTGGTAGGTTCCTTAGTAGACTGTGGAAAATGTAACTACAGGTATCTAGATTTCAGGAAAACATCTGACAAGCTACTTAATTACATACTGACTAGCCAGTTAGTAAGTATGAGATGTGCCAAGGAAGTCCACACAAAACTGGAAAGAAGAACGGAGTATGAAGCTGTATGTTTCAATCCTAAATTGAAGAATCTTCAACATTTTTATTAATTACTTAGTTGAAGAGGTGGAAGGAATGTTTTTCAAATTTGTTGAGGACACAAAATTAGGAGAAAACACTAATATTGTGAAAAAAATAAAAATATGCTACATTAAATAATAAGTAAACATATCCCATATTTCCCTGAAAATAAGCCCTACCCCTAAAATAAGCCCTAATTAAGCGCCTGGGTCCCTGCCATTTCCTCTGGTTTTATTTATTTATTTATTTTATTTATTTGTTCAACTTGTATGCTGCCTTTCTCCAAAGACCGAAGGTGGCTTACAATGCATTTAAAAACTATATATATAAAACATTAAAAGTTAAACCATTAAAAACAATTAAAACCCATTCACACCACTCATGGCCGGATCTCACCAGATCGCAACAGCAAGATCAACAGCCCCAGGCCTGCCGGAAGAGCCAGGTCTTTACTGCTTTTCGGAAGATCAATAGGGTGGGGATGGTCCGGACCTCAGGAGGTAACTGGTTCCAGAGAGCTGGGGCAGCCACAGAGAAGGCCCTCCCCCGCGGGCCCGCCAGCCAGCATTGTTCAGCTGACGGGACCCTGAGGAAACCAACTCTGTGGGATCTTACCGGTCGCTGAGAGCTATGCGGTAGAAGGCGATCTCGAAGATACCCTAGCCCTGAGCCATGTAGGGCTTGAAAGGTAATAACCAACTATTGGTGACCGGACACCAATAGGGAGCAAGTGCAGCTCGCGGAGAATTGAAGTAATGAGGGTGTACCTAGGTGCACCCATGACAGCTCTCGCGGCTGCGTTCTGGACCAACTGTAGTCTCCAAATACTTTTCAAGGGTAGCCCCATGTAGAGCGCATTGCAATAATCTAACCGTGAGGTGACAAGGGCATGAGTGACTGAGGAGAGCCTCCTGATCCAAGTAGGGTCACAATTGGTGCACTAGGCGAACCTGTGCAAAGGTCCCCCCAGCCACAACTGACAGATATTGCTCTAATCTTAGCTGTGAGTCTAGGAGGACACCCAAATTGCGAGCCTGTTCTGAGGGGGACAATTTCTCCCCCCCCCAGAACCAAGGATGGACAATCAGCATGGTCTTTAGGAGGCAATACCCACAGCCACTCGGTCTTGTCTGGGTTAAGTCTGAGCCTGTTGACTCCCATCCAGACCCTCACAGCCTCCAGGCACCGGCACATCACATCCACCACCTCACTGAATTGACGCGGGGTAGAGATAAACAGCTGGGTATCATCAGCGTATTGCTGATACCTCACCCCGTATCATCGGATGATCTCACCCAGCGGTTTCATGTAGATGTTAAATAGGAGGGAAGAGAGGACCGAGCCCTGAGGCACCCCGCAAACGAGGGGCCTAGGGGTCGACCTCTGTCCTCCTACCAACACCGACTGTGACTGACCAGAGAGATAGGAGGAGAACCATTGTAACACGGTGCCTCCCACTCGCAACTCCCTTAGTCGTCCCAGAAGGATACCATGGTTAATGGTATCGAAAGCCCCTGAGAGGTCAAGTAGCACCAAGATGGAGGAATGACCTCCATCTCGGGCTCGCCAGAGATCATCCATCAGCGTGACCAAGGCAGTTTCCGTGCTGTAGCCAGGCCTGAAGCCAGACTGAAAAGGGTCTAGGTAATCCATTTCCTCCAATGACCGCAGGAGCTGAAGTGCCACCACTTTCTCTACAACCTTTCCCACAAAGGGTAGGTTGGAGACTGGATGAAAGTTCTTTAATTCTGCTGGATCCAGGGAAGGCTTCTTGGGGAGGGGCCTTACAACCGCTTCTTTTAATGGTTGCGGGAAGGCCCCTTCCCTCAAGGACGCGTTAACTAAAGCCTGGAGCCAGCCTCGTGTCATCTCCCTGCTGGCCAAAACCATCCAGGAGGGGCATGGGTCCAACAAACAAGTGGAGGAACTCATCGCTCCTACAGCCTTGTCCACTTCCTCAGGAGTCAAAGGCTCAAATTCATCCCACACAATAGGACTAAGACCTGCCCCCGTCATCTCGGTCGTAATTGCCCAATCAGAGTCCAGGTCCATCCGAATCTGAGTGACTTTATGCGGCAGAAACTGCACAAACTCCTCAGCTCTACTCTGCAAGGGCTCCTCCACTCCCCCTGCATTAAGGAGGGAGCGAGTCACCCTAAATAGGGTGGCTGGGCGCGAATCAGCAGATGCAATAAGTGCGGAAAAATGTGAGCATTTTGCCGCCCGTATCGCCACTAAATAAGTCCTAATAAAGTCTCTTAAGAATGTTCGGTCAGATTCAGAGTTACTGGTCCTCCAGCGTCGCTCTAGACATCTCTTCTGGCGCTTCATCTCCTGGAGCTCCTCAGTAAACCAGGGAGCTTTCCTGGATCCACCACCATGGAGAGGTTGCAAAGGCGCAATCTGGTCCAGTGCCCCAGATGCTATCCTATTCCAGGCAGCCACCAGGGACTCAGCTGGACTGTGGACAAGGGAGTCAGGTATCTCCCCTTCAGGGTCCATTAGGCGTCTGGGGCAGAACCACTTAATCGGCTCCGCCTCCCTGCGATGGAGGAGTAGCATCTTGCAGTCTAACCTCAGCAGGATATGATCTGACCACGACAAGGGAGAAGCATCTATACCCCTTAATTACAGATCATATCTCCACTGCCCCGAGAGAAACACTAGGTCAAGTGTGTCCCCCCCCCCCAATAGGTCGGATCCTGAACTACTTGGGTCAGGTCCATGGTTGTCATGGAAGCCATGAACTCCTGAGCCGTATCTGAAGATTCGCCAAGTGACAGCAAATTGAAGCCTGGGGAACTCCACTGCCAGCCCAGCTACCGCCTCTAGCAGCACAGGCAGGGCTGTTGTAACGCAGCTGGGAGGCAGGTACGTCAGCAACAAGCCCAACTGAACCTCTGAGTCCAACCTCAAGAGGAGAGACTCGCACGAAACAATCTCAGTGGCAGGGATCCTGCGAGGGCAAAGACTTGATTGCTTGCCATGCAGATAACACGAGGTGAGGAGGCGAGGCCGGAGGGGGGAGAAGGGGGGGAGGAACATGCCCCATGCGCCCCACACGCCCTTACCTAACAGTTGCACCTGACATCCATGTGGAACAACCTTGCGGCAGCCGCTCCTGCAACCTTAGCCACCGGCCCCTTCTTCTCTTAATGGCGGCTGCAAAAAGAGCATTAGGCCCAGCGACTCACCTCACACCCTCCTTACCAAATGGTGTGATGGTCGCAGCAGGCCATCCCACCGTCCACAAAGCAGCTGCTTCACGTTTGCCCGTGGCCGCAACAACTTACAGGGCTTCCCAGGGCAGACACACTTTTCGCCTGGACGGAGAAATGATGGGGACTCGAAGCTTCATCTGCTTGCAAATGGGGCACTTTGAAACGGAGCTAAGCGTGTTGGGATCACCTGTCTCCCCCCACCTCATACCTCTGGCTCCGCTGTGCACTTTTCACCCAGAGGGAGACGAAGCTTCATCTCCTTGCAAATGGGGTGCTTTGAAACAGAGCTAATCACTCCATTTCAAAGCGTCCCATTTGCAAGCAGGACAAGCTTCGAGTCTCCGTCATTTCTCCATCTGGGTGAAAAGTGGGCGCATATGGGACGCTTGAGAACAGAGCAAAGTGCCCCATTTGCAAGCAGATGAAGTTTCATCTCCCACTAGGTGAAAAGTACGTGGCGGATGCAGGGACATGAGGGGGAGTCAGGCGATCCCAATGCGCCGCCCACTCCATCCCACCCACTGTCTCTCCACTTGCCCGCGCCAAGCAGGCACCCACGCAGTGCGTTGGGGTCGCCTGCCTCCCCCCCGTGCCTCTGCCTCCGCCTGCTGCTGTGCAAGCCTGCTGTGAGGCAGGCAGTTGCGCAGCACATCCGGATTGCCTGATTCCCCCACCCCTGCCTCTGCCTCCGTGCTTGGACTTACCTATGCTGGACCAAGGGGCTGGCGTGCTGCAGCTGCTGCCAGACACCGTCGGCCCCCTGTGCACTCGTCACGTCTTGTGCTTGCCACACCCATCCCCCCAGGCCTTATTTTTGGGGTAGTTCTTATATATTGGGCCCACCCCAAAAAACCAGGCTAGGGCTTATTTTCAGGGAAACATGGTATGTATGACTTTGTAATGTACTTGTGAAAAATATCCTGGAATAATATTTGATTCCTTATTAGTCAGCAGTGCAATATAGTTGATAGAAGGCAAATGCAGTTTTAGGTTGTGTCAGCAGAGAATATTGTCATCCCTTGACAGAAGAATATGATCAGGGAAGAAAGAATCACATAGAGTTCCATTAATTAAGTTTAATGTCAATAAATAGTATGTTGGAATACAGAATTTTAGTAACTAAAGAAGCAAGGCTTCCAACTTCATTTATGAGTGAATCCATTATTTTGAATCTTATTCCCAGAAGGTGAAACTGAAGGGCTTGATATCTTTTTCACAGGTAAGGAAAGCAGTGAGACATCTACCTGCTCGTGATTAGTGATGTTTGAAATCATCCCTTTACTTTCTTAGCATGAATTCTTTTAAGCACAGTTTCTGCCCCTTTATCTGATTTAGTCCTGCCCCATATCAAAGAACTGTGTATAAATTTGAGCATCACACTTCAACAAAGGACTCAAACAGCAGGTTTCAGAGCAAATAGACTGAAAACTAAGTATTTCATCTCATTTGATGAGATTAAACATTTGGGCATTTCTAATATTGAGAAGAAAAGACAATTAATGGAGGAAAGCCATGATAGTCCTCTTTCCGTTAATTCAAAATCTTTTCTGTCCCATTTTAGAATGTAAGACACAGAATAATGTATTTTAGAGTACAGGTAATCCTTGATTTACAACAGTTTATTTAGTGACTGCTTGAAGTTACAATATCATTGATTTATGGTTTACAACTGTTACTTACAACCGTTGCAGCATCCCCATGGTCATGTGATTTACTTAACAACTGTGGTAAATGGGGCAAAACTCACTTAACAAATGTCTCACTTAGCAACAGAAATTTTGGGGTCAATAGTGATCGTAACTCAAGGATTACTTATAGTATAAAAATAGACATATTTTTATGAGATACAAGGTTCTTGCGATTCCTTCTTTTTTCTGCCATATGATTATTGGAAGTATTGATTAGTGCTTGATGATATACATATATTTATTAATTAACTACAGACACTCATTAATCCTGGGATGGGTAAGCAAAGATTAACTCACCAGTGATGTACAGGAGGCAGGGTGGTTATATGGATACCACCAGACGGTCTTGTAAATATTAATATATTGAATGAAAAGAGACACCAGCAAATAGATGAAAAAGAGGAATTCAAATAGAAGGTTTCCATCCACAGGGAGCTCTGGGATTCGGCAGTGCCTCACAGGCTCAGGAGTAATCAGGGCAGTGATAGGAGGAGCAGAAAGACTGAGAGTACTACCATTCCTGAAACCAAAAATAGTTGTTACCCACTGGTTGAACAACGGTATTTAGTATTTAGATGTTAAATTGTTTATCAGTTTGATTACAATAGATCAGATTTGCAACAGATTTTTAAAAACCCAGTAACATAGGTTAATGTAATGAACAGTCATATGGAGATATAAAGATTAATAACATTATGGCATAAGTTTTATGGATGATATACTGCATTATCTGATTAAGTTTTCCATTACACAATGTATTAACTGGAAATTTAGGAATTCCATTTTTTCCTAGTAACAATACTTCAGGTTTCAGATGCTTCTATTGATGCTTCCAAACGGAAGATGTTTTAGCTGAATATATAGGCGTTTGGCAATTGCAGGCAGCCCAATTTTTTTTTTGTGCAAAACTTCAAATGTTTTAAAAGACTGATTAACAAATTACCTATGAAAATTATATAAATTTTCCTCCCTCCCCATAACAGAAACAATTTGAAAAACTAAACTGTCCACTTACATTACTGCCTATCTATTGGAGCCTTCAATCCCTTCAAAAACATGCAAGTTAGACCCCAGACATCAAGGCTGTCCTACTCTGGTCAAACTGAGATGAATAAGGTATCATAACAATACACTGAACACAAGGCAAAAGCCTCCCTTAAAAATCAAGGTTATTATTGGGAGAATCCGGGAGCGACATGGCGTGACTGGCTGGGAAAATGCCTGGCTCCGATGAGCTTGGCAAAAACCAGCCAGACGAACCGACACCGGGAGGTCTTCGGACAGAAGCTGTCCTGTAGGGACAGTGAAGAAAGAGAGGCAGCTCGGTGTCTAAAGAGGGACAGGCAAGTCCCTCGGATAGCCCGAGAAACTCTCTTCGAGCCGGTGACAGGGGGCGGGATATATCGCCATGAAGCTGGAGCCTCTGGAGCAAACGATGTGCAGGAGGGAAGATTTGGATAGAGTGCTGGTGTTGGGTGAGTGATCGGCTAACCCACAGACAATAAAAAGAAAATTCTAAATATTTTTAACTACTAAACTATCACTAAAATTACCCCGGCATGGAATTTGTGCCTAAATAGCGGCGGGGGGAGATGGCGGATGGAAAGAAAAGGGAGAATGACAAGAGTGCCATAGAAGAACCTGAATAAAGAATTAAAAGGGATTGACAAATGTAAATGTAAATCTGAAACTTGGATTCAATCTGGATTGGATTATAAACTAATTGGTGGTATATAATGGTGAAAGAAGATGTGAAAACTGGCCTTTTCTCTTTTATGACTCGGTAAACATGGATGTGGATTATAAATAAAATGGCGATTTGTTCATTAGTTGAGTGGAACTGTGGATTATAGAGAGACATCTGCAGGAGAAGGAAGAGCATGACATGAAATTGTCTACTTTGAGAAAACCTTTGAAGAAACGAGGGGAAAAAAACCCTTGAACTTTTAAAAAGATAACTGGCAAGAACTAAGGAGGATACGTTTTGCCTACAAGAGGATAGACTTTGATGATTATAAAAGAAGGACCTTGATGCAATTTAAAACTGGAATAATATCAACCAGGAAAGAATAAAATGGAACAGGAACTTAATGAACTGATAAAGACAATGTGTTTGGAAATAAAGGAAATGATTATAAATGTGCATTTATAAAATCGAAATCTGAGAAGGTAAAGACAGAGCTAGAATGCACTGAAGAGAAGGAAATGACTAATGAGAAACAAGAAAGAGAGATGGATAATGAAGAAGACAAAGACAAAGAGACTGACTATGGAAAATTAAACAATTGCAATATCAAGTATGGACAAAAAGAAAAGAAACAAAGAAGGAAAAGAGGGTGGAATAGGAAAAATATAAAAAAATTAAATGATTACACTGAGATTTATAGTGGAAAGATAAGAAAGAGGGAAAAGAGATGCAAAATAATAAGAAATAAAGGACAAAATAAAAGATTTTATGATTTTAAAATACAAAATAAACATACTGGGATTAACAATGAAAAGACACAAAAAAGGAAAGAGAAAGGAGAAACAATGGAAAATATAAGGCACAATAGGAGAGTGCAGAATTTTAAAGTACAAAAGAAAGGAAGAAGAAAGGAAAACAAAAGGCAAAGAAGGAAAAGAGGGCGGCGGAGAAGAAAAAATACTAAAAACATAAATGATTACACTGGGATTTACAGTGGAAATATAAGAAAGAGGGAAAAGGGATGGAAAGCAATGGGAAATAAAGGGCAAAGATTTCATGATTTTAAAACACAAAATAAGTACATTGAAATTAATAATGAAAAGATACGAAAAAGGAAAAGAAAAGTAGAAACAATGGGAAAACTGTAACAAATGTCACTTGCTCAATACTATTGGAGTATAGAATGATAAGTTTTAATACTATGAATAAATCAGTAGGGGGAAATGTAATAACTGAAATATTTTAAACTATATATTTGAAATATAATTAAAAAGAGAAAAGAAGACAAATTAAGAATATTTTAAGAACTAATTGGATTGGGTAAAATGAGAAATGATTAAGATGCGCTTTATAAATATATACTTGAATTAGTGGAAATATATTGTTAACATGTTTTGAGAAATATATTCAGTAATTGAAATTGAATGTAAAACTGAATGAAATTGAAATGATAAAAATGATTTAAATGTTATACTTGCAAGAAGTAAAGCAGAAAAAATATATTGGTAAAAGTAAAAAGAGAAGGATTAGAAGATTAGAAAAATATTTGAGTAAAGATTTAAAGGAAAAAAGAGAACAAGATGAAATATATTGTTAATAATTAAATAGACAAGGGATCGGGGTTGCCTGGACTCCACAATGGAAAATATTAAATTGAAAATGAATACAGCAATAGAGAGAGAAGAAGGAGGGGAAAAGAATTGGAAGGGAGGAGAAAGGAGAGAGAGGGATGGAAGAGTAGGGAGGAAGGAAGGGAAGGGAAATCAGAGTAGGAGAGAAGGTAAGACGGGGAAGAGAGGAGGAGGAGAAGGAGAAGGGAAGGGGAAGTAGAGAAGAAGAAGGTGGGGAAAGAAAGTTGGAAGGAGAAGAGGGAGAAGGTAGGTGTGAGGAGAAAGATTGCTGTACAATAAAAAAGATGAAGTGGAAGAAAGGCAGCGCTGAACAAACAAATATAAATGTATTAAGATAAAGAATGAATTGTTTAAGAATAAAAGAGGATAAATATGTACAAATAGTAAAGTTAGAATTTAGGGATAAATGAAGAAGGTGTTTATGTATGCAAGTATAGAAATACTGAGGCATGTTCAAAAAAAAAAAAGGAAAAGGGGGGAAGACAATATTGGTAAAAATTGTAATTGAGTAAAATGTATTTGAATTTGACTAATTCTATAAGATAAGAAACGACCAACACTGTACAAAAAAAAACTTAAGACTTTACCTATTTCTCAGACCTGTTCCGTTGCCACAGTTCCCACCAACTAATGTCTGAAGAGAAGGCAAAGCTGAACGGCTTAGTTGCTGCCGGCTGGGTCCCCTCCTTCCACCGGGCATGACCAGGAAGCAATCCACCTCTTCCACCTCTGGCACTTTTTGCCCTGATTCTTATGTAACAATTTCCCAATTCTACAAATGAAAAGGAAGCAAATTATGCTACAGAACCTTTTAAAACAAAGGAAAGTGCAGCAGCTGTTCATCATATACACTTTGCACAGACAAAAGCAATAATTAAAAGTAAATATACTTTTAGGAAAGATCATAAAGGAACAATTTTAAAAAGATGCTGCATGTGTTTTTAAAATATTATGCTTTAATATTAATTTGTTAAAAACAGAATATATCAAAATTTCATTTTAATATACACCAAACCAGAGGCAAAAGAACTATTAGGACAGTTGTTTCAGATTATAAAATTTATAATTTGGAATACAGGGTTAAACTATTTCAAACTGCAAATGAGTGTGCAGCCTTCTTGGAACTGGGGGAAGAACTGTGCTATAGACTGGAGATAGAGGATGTCCTATTCCTGTTCAACAGCCTCTCTCAACAGAGTGGGAGGATTATAACATCATCTATCTCCAGTCTACAACATAGTCCTTTCAGCAATTCCAAGAAGACTCCACTGTCAGTTTTGGAAGACAATTTTCCTTTTTGCTTCCTAACTGCCACATATTTTAGCCTGGGAAATTGGGAGGGGGTTTTTGTTGGAGCGGTAGAAAGTTAGTCATAACAACATTCTGTATTCAAGGACACTTTTGCCTGCACCTGCTGGAGACTGCCTGGATTGTATCCAGTTGAATGTGAAGAGTTGATTGGACTATGTGATGAACTTGTAGGTGTGGGGTAGGGCTGTGAACTGTTAGTTGGGTGTGGAAAACCTGGAAGCTTTCAGATTTGGGTTTTCTAGATGTGCCAACATGACATCTCTAATAAATTGGAACTTTGAGGAACCTCAGGCCTCGGAGTTTTATTTTGTTCCTTGGAACCCTGACATCCACACTCATTTGCACTACTCAGGTGACCCTGAGGAGACAGATAAACCTCTAAGTGGCTTCAATGACTCTCTAAAAGAATGTAAATGACCAGCTGTCTGCAAGGAATATAAATCCTTCCATTCTCTTCCATCCATTCAGAGCTGAAGAAGCTTCTTGGATGAGAAGCAAAACATCTTCAACCCCCGCCCCCTCCCCCCACCCCCCAAAAAAAGTCCAATTGCCTCTTGAAAAAGCACCTTTGGGACAAAGTTTGTACAAATGATACAAAATATACATTAGTAAAAAAACTGCAATAAACAACCCCCCCCCCCAATTGCAAGCTAAACTTAAATAACAAATTAGAACAAATATATGACTTTGGGTACCATGGTAGATAGAAAATGAAGATGTTTAAGATATAATGGTAAAATGGCAGAGTGCTCTTTTCCAAGCAATGAATGTTTCTCAACAAAAATAAGAATAGCTCTAAATAAGAATGTGCTTCTGTTCAGTTTGTGGAAAAGAGATAGTATATCGAGAGAAATATTCAAAAGCTGAATAAAGTAAGATGCACTGTGACCAATACAAAAAGAAGTTCATTGAGTTAATTGGTCATACAGAAAGAATGAATGAGGAATGAGCAAATATTTATGAATTTATGTATTTTACAGTATTTATAACCTCTCTAAATGAGTCTGGCTGTCTACAATATCACCAAAAAGAAAACTAAACATAATGTCAATCAAAAAAAAAAATCAATCAAAAACAAACAAAAAAATAATTACAAAAACTCAAAAAAACCTAAGATAGGTACTCACAGCCAGCAAAAAGTACACTGAAATAAAAAATGTAACATGTTTCCAAAATTGCAGCAAGGAGGGGACTACATATATTCTGGGAGAAAACATTCCACAAGGTGGGAGTTATGACAAAGGCCTGTTTTGTTAGCCACATCCTGCAGGTGTCATGAAGGCAGGGAACTTTTACCAAGCCCTCTTGATGAGCAGATTAGACAGGCAGATTCAGTTCTGGAAAGGAGCCTCATATATCCTGGTATGATGCCATTTTACAGCTTGACAGCTAATGGCCAGTACTTTTTATTTTTTATTTATATTATTTATACAAATAGCTCAAGGCAACACATCTTCCTCCTATTGACCCCACAACAACAATCCTGTAAGATAAGTTGGGCTGAAAAAGAATGACTGCCCCAAAATCACCCAGCGACTAGAACTCATGGTCTTCCACTTTCTAAACTACTACCTTAATCTCTAGAACTGGTCTGTAATATTTTTTCCTAACGGGAAAAAAATGGAATCAGCAAGCTACAGACCAATCAGTCTGATATCAATACCTGGGAAGATCCTGGAAAAGATAATCAAGCAACGAATCTGCAAACACCTAGAAACAAGCAAAGCTATTACTAGAAGCCAACATAAGTTTGTCAAAAACACCATGACATACAAAACTTATTGCATTCTTTGACCAAGTGACAAAATTAATGGACCAGTGAAATTCTTTGGATGTAATACACTTGGACTTCATTAAGGCATTTGACAAAGTAGAACACAGCCTACTTTGGTAAGATTGAAAAAATGTTGTATAGTTTGCATCATTACCAGATGGATTTGTAATTGGTTAACCAACTGCACTCAACATGTAGTTCTTAATGGAACTACATCAACATGGTGGGAAGTATGTAGCAGAGTACCACAAGACTTTTAGTCCAGTACCCTTCAACAATTTACATAAAGGGATAGAAGGAAACTCATCAAATCTGCAGATGACACCAAGCTGGGGGAGGAATAGATGATAGTCTATTTATTTATCCATCTAGACACTTTAGAAGATAGAATCAAGATCCAGAAGGATATTGAGAGACTTGAAAACTGAGCCCTATCCAATAAAATGCAAATCAGTGCTGTGAAAAGGAAGGTTTACACTTAGGCAAGAAAAACCAAATGCACAGCTGTAGTATAAATGATGCCTGGCTCAACAGCATTATTGTGAAAGGAAACTAGGAGTCCTAGTGGATAATCACTTAAGTATGAGCCGAAGTGTTCCACAATGGCCAAAAAGGCCAATGCAGTCGTAGTCTGCACCAACAGAGGGACAGTATTAAGATCACATGAAATGTTAGTACTGCTTTATATTGCACTAGTAAGATCACATGTAGAATATTGCATCCAGTTTTGGTCACCATGACACAAAAAAGATTTGAGACTCTAGAAAGAGTTCAGAGAACACCAACAAAGATGATTAGGGGACAGAAGGCTAAACCATATGATGAACAATTGAAGGAACCAGGTATGTCTAGCCTAATAAAGAGAACTAAGGGTGATATGACAGCTGTCTTCTAGTACTTAAGAATGTGCCCTAGTGAAGAGGAGGTAGAGTTATTCTCTAAAGCACCTGAGGCAAGACAAATGCAATGGGTAGAGAAGATCATTAAAGAGAGCTCCAACCAAGAATTGAGGAGAAATTTCCTGTCAGTGAGAACAATCAGTGGAACGGTTTTCCTCTAGAAGCTGAGGTAGTTTTAAAGTAGAGATTGGACAGCTGTTTGTCAGGAATGGTATAGATCTCCTGCTTGACAATGAGTTGGACTAGAAGACCTCTCGAGTCCCTTCCAACTCTATAACTTTGAACCTTTAAGCCTATCAGCAATCAATATTTAAAACTAAAACAGCTATTAGACATAGGTACAATTCTATATTGGCAGGGCCAATAATCTTGCCACTACTTTTTGTATCAGCTACTGCTTCTATATCATCTTTACAGCAATCTCATATAAATTAGCCCAATCAAGTGATTTAAGGAATGAATTACTGAAAATACGAAGTGGAAATGGAGTAAGACAAAAATGAACATCAAGAAATGTTGTGATAGAAGGTGCACCTGGCAAAGCAGGGGGGTCTTGGCAACACAAGAGCTTTTGCAGGGAGGACACGGTACATTCCAGAAAGAAGCCCAAATTAAGAGACTGCCCAGTCCTGAGCTAGATAGGGTTCAGGGTAGCCACATCCTAGAATCACTTTTTGTTACGGTAGAATGTTACAGCTGTAATATTGGGAAGATCTATCCATTAGGTATAAGAAATAAAGGATTTGATTCAATTGAATTTTACTGTGTTATCCTTAGGCTTGAGTTTGACAGAAAGTCATGGTTGAATGAAGTTGATGAGATCTTCAAAGGAACTAAGGAATCTAAAGAACAAAAGGCAATCAATCCATTTAGTTTTTTCTTTGAAAAATCTTTTAAATTGGCTTTACTGAAATCCAGAGTTTATGTTCAGGTATGCATTGTTCACATCCATTGCAATATCAATTTTAAAGATTCTGTATTGTAATATTCTGAATCCCATAATTCTTCCTTGACATGGATTTGTTTATGTAAAATTATGTACTACTGTATCTTTATAATATCTCCAACTGCTTGTCAGTTCTATACTTTTAAATATAATACACATTCAAGTGGCATTTCCAGCCATAATGAAAGCAACTATGTTAAGCCAATAATAGTAAAAATTGCTTATACTGTGTTTCCCCAAAAACAAGACCCTGTCTTATATTTTTTTGAACCTGAAATAAGCGCTTGGCCTTATTGCCATGCGCTCAAATGCCCGATTGGGCTTATTATCAGAGGATGTCTTATTTTGGGGAAACAGGGTAAGTACTTTTGTATTTGAAAAGGAAAGAACATAACATACATAACAAGTAAACGTAATTTACTTCAGAAAAAAAATATTTATAGCTTTTTTGTTAATTTGATGATCATTAACAATAAAGTAAATGTTATTTTAAAAAGCACATGAACATTTCTCCATAGAAAATAAATAGCTCCTTGTTAACATAGAATGGCCACTAAATGAACTATTGTAACTTGAGGACCACCTGTATTCAAAAATAAACCTCATACTCTCAAGGATATGTATTCTGTCCAAATGTCTACAGGTCACATAACTTTTATACAAACAATTAAATGCGCGTGGCACTACTCAGTGGAGCCACATCTTGCAAGTTTGGATTTCTAAGAAGTTTAAGCAGACTCCAACCAAAGAACATCATACAGTAACAGTAATATTCATTATCAACAATAAACGAAAGTAAATCTCTTTCAAAAGGAACCCAAATTCTGCTACTTGATAATACCACAGAAGCAGCTTGTCACTGTCTTCTGTCGGGAGGTTTTTTCCACTGTCTAAATTTAACCCGTAGCCCTCGACTTCCCATTAAGTCCTACATCCAAGTACTGACCAGGTCCGATCTTAGCTGCCTGGATAAACGCAGTTGGATGTTTCTAGGTAAAACAATGTACTTCCTACAGAAGTATTTCATTCTTCTCAACAAAAAGGTTGCTTGAATGAGAGCTAATGAAACACAAGAGGGGAAGAAAGAGCAAGGAAAATCCTAAAATGTTTGCGAAACGGGAAAGCCCTGAAGAAAGTGGGAAGGTCAATAACTGAATAGAGCAACTGTTCAAGGGGCAACGGGATAAAGCACAACTCTCTCAGGCGACCAACAACGACAGAAGCAAAGCACGACGGCGGCCTTCACTACACCAAGCCACAGGGCCGTGCTTGGTTACAACGGGGTGTCTCGGTTACACACCATACACCACGGAGATAGATGAGAAGGAGGCGGCCATTCAAAATCCGACTCACCGCCTCTCCAACAGCACCATGAGCAGGGCGCCTTCACCACCAGCCCGCCAGGCCGAGGAGCCCGCCAGGCCGGGGAGAGGGCGTAACGCAGCCCTCCCAATTCTCTCCGGGTCGCACTTTCCCCGCTGTGGCCGCGGCGGCTGCTGTAAATGCTGCTGCCCTGAAGAGACGTGGCAATGAGAATTGATGCGCTCATCAGTGCGCGACGCAGGGAGAAGGCGGTATCTGCAAACGCGCTGACCAACCGGGGAAAGGAAAAGGGGGATGAGTTGTGGCAGCCATCTCGTGAGAGGCAAAAACTCGGAAACGCAAGAAAGCGTGAGGTTGCGTTCTCATGATGCAAAATTACAACCAGCCAACGGTAATTTAACCTAGTCCGCCTTGAGTAATTTAGTCGGTGGGATTCCCAGTTCGTGGTTCATCGGAAGCCAAACGTATCCTTTTGCCTACTAGTACCGCAGGAACTTTTCTATGTTTCACGCTCACGCAAAATACGTAAAATATACAGTTAAGTCATAAATGCATAGCGGACCAGATACTTTCCCGATTCATAGAGAAGTGTTTATACCGCGGTTCTGAATGAAGGGGACAACAGCGAATGAGTGTTATATACGACCCTGTACTCGTCTCTGCGCGGCCGAGAATTCTCTCAACGCCTTTTTAGTGTGAGCGCCCATCCACCACCCGTGGGTCAGGGGACGAACCCGTTTCCCCACCTCCAGGCAGCGAAGTCACGATTCAGGTTTACTTTTTAAGTGAGGCGTCCGGACATAAAGCAAGCGGATTGTAATAGTTGAGCTAGTGCCCTGGCTTTCTTCACCCCCAACATGGGGAGAACAGCTTTAGAAACGCCGTTACAAAAGCGGTGTTAGCTTATTGAAGACTAAACTTGGCTTCCGCCTACCGAGCTGTGGGGACGCCTGTAAAGCAGCGGTGAAACGATAAACGAACCCACGCTTCCGTCCGGGGATGGGGCACTCGGTGTTTTTTCATTCGGTTTTTGTTTCATTACGGAATTGTTTACTTCAGGCACTGTAAGGTGCCAGTATGATCCTTGGGTGTTACCTGCTCTTGGATGTCCAATCTCACTGCTCTACATTTTATGTATGATATAATAATGAAGCTTGTCTAGCCGAACACACTACAATTAATGTTGCAATTCAATGAATACTTTCTTCGTTGCATTCAAGAGTAGGCAATAAAAAGTTATCCCTTTCCCTGGTTAACTTAGTAATCATTTTTAAAGATTAATGTATTAATTCTCAATCAATTGGGTTATTACACAAAGAGGTAAGAAAACTCCAAGAGAAATGCTGTTATATAAACATCCCCAAGGAACAAAAAATAGTTTACGTAAGGTTTTCAGTCTTTACACTTTATATCCTTAATAGTTGGCTTGTTTTTTTTATACCCTACCTTTCCTCTAGGAATTCAAAGTAATATATATCACATTCTCTTTTCTATTTTTTCCCAATAATGCTAGGAAATAGGTTGTGCTGAGAAATGACTCAACCAATGAACTTTTCCTGCTGAAAATGGACTTTGAACCTGAAACTTCCTGGCCCCAATGCAAAATCTTAAATCATTATGCCATACTGATTCTCATTGTAGCAACAATCTAAGAATGTTTTAAATACCAGCTCATCTACACTTTAAATCAGGGATGTCAAACTGGCGGCCCATGGGCCGAATGTGTCACACACAGGCCACGCCCAGCCCAGCCCCACGAAGGGAAAAATGTTGCAATATGTCACGTGACGGCAACGTGACACGGCGAGTTTGACACCTGAGTGCTTTAAATGAATGGTTATCACAGTTAGAAAATTTCCCACAATAAAGATACACAAAAATATCTTGAACGTCTCGTAGAATTAGTTGCGACACATGATGACAACTAATGGGCCACAATATTGAAAACTGCCAGTATGTTATATTTTATAAACACTTTCTTGTGCTCAGATTTCCAGCAGATTAGGAATTTGTCCATCAGATGTATCTTTAATCTAAAACATGGTGAATAAGTTCAGCAATTTTATATTGAATTTAATGTAAAAGTCCAATTTCTGAATATTCTTTCACAAAAATAAACTGCAATATAACTGATTACAATAACTACTGTACAGTATTACAGTACTCAGGAAACTGATACTATAATTTATGCAAAGAAATGTGATGTATGCAAAAACACACACATTGCTATGGTTATATTTGCTTTTTTTGTAGAAAATATTTTATAGATTTTGTAGAATTTTTTTTTTTTAATTTGATTTATATGCCGCCCTTCTCCGGAGACTCAGGGCAGCTTACAATGCGTTAAGCAATAGCCTTCATACTTTTGTATATTTATACAAAGTCAGCTTATTGCCCCCACAAACTGGGTCCTCAATTTACCTACCTTAGGAAGGTGAGATTCGAATTTACAATAACTGCAGACAGCTGGTGTTAATCACAATGCTATCAGTCTGCTGAGCCACCAGGCCCTGCAATAGCAATCCAGACCCTGCAATAGCAATCCAGAGTGAAATGCCATTTTCTAAAGTTAAATGTCCATCAGTATTTTGTACAAATGGAAAACAAAAGTTAAAAGATGACTGATTTCAGTATTTGAAAAGAAAAAGGCTGAAAAAAAGCTGTATTTTTGGCCATTGAAGAAAATTCAGAAAAAAAATTGTAATGCATGATCCATTTCTCTCCTTAATTTATACTGTTGAAAAAAATCATATATTTTTTTTATCAAAACAATTCTTTGGTGATGAATAAATTAATTCAATTTTCTGGTGTCAAGTTTCCAAGCACCTGTCAGGTATCGTAGTCGTATAAAAAGCAGGTCCCTTCCCATCTGCAACCAACTCCAGAAGGGAACCAACTTAGAACCTATGATTATTAAAAATAATAAAATTTATGTTAAACATACATATAAAAGGTAATTATTTCAAAATCACTAATTTTAAATTTTAATTTGCTCTGAAATATATTAAATTTATAGTTTTACCGTAAAATGTATCAAAGAGGCACAAAATTATAATCTCAAGTGAAAATAGGCAATATTCAGTTGTATCATTTTGCTAGCTGTTCCCTAGTTTTCCCACTCCCTGGCACAATAGCCAGCACAAGTGTAGATGGTCAGGAGAGGGTGCATGGGTAGACTACCCTAAGGACCTGCAATCTGCTCTGTCAGCTTTTCCACTGACTTTCTGGGGAAATAGGCAGGGAAGGGTACAAATTGTAATCATGTGATCAAGAGTGCTTGGCAACTGGTCTAAGTGCGAATGGATTGCCAAGTGACCAGCTTGCGATCATGTGGCATGCTTGTAACTTCAAAATCCAGTTGTAAGTCTCTTTGATCAGCACTGTCATAACTTTGAACAATTGCTGAATGAGTGGTCATATGTACAGTGTGCTATCTGTGCAGAACCATTCTTGTTAAATGGAATATTTGTGAACTTGAATCATCTGAGCAACACAAAAAACAAAACACTTGGCCCACTCAGAAGCCATTATGAAATTGATTCTGTTAGTTATGGAGGAAAATAAGAAGTGCTACAATTAGTTGCTGAGTTGGAAAGTATGTATCTCATCCTTTCCTTGCAGCAATCTCCAGATACATATTTTCAATTTAATGTAATTGAGTTTACTAATTTAATTTGTTTTTTAAAGTTTACTATTAAAAATAATTTTACCAGGTGGCTGAAGATTTGATATGTATATCTCTGTGTATCTAACTGTTGATAAGACTCTTAATAGTGCTTGCTTTTATTTTGCTGTTATAGTATCAATAAATATTTATTTATACAATAAAGTAACAGTCTTTTGTAGCCAGTACAGTAGTACAGAAGCAAGTTATCCCACAGAACAGCAGGTATAAGACATCTTCAAACTAGCAGATGGTGACTAAAGAATGTAAGAACATTACTCATTGCATTAGTGTTATTTGCTGTTCTATTTCAAAAATCAGGAGTTAGGTAGCACCTTTTCAGATTTACAAACTTTAATAAGAGGCTAAACTTTTGTGAAGTACAGTTTACTTTATCATTTCAAATTATTTTGGGTTTTAAATTTAAAATGCAGTCAAATTGGAGTACGTATTACAATGGAGTGTTTTGAATTTGGTTTATGTTTGTAAAATTACTGGAATAGTTTAGGAATTGGTTTCTCTCAGAATCATCACCCAACAGGGATTCTATTACCTCCTATCACACCATAATCTTTATTAACTACTAGGAAAAAAATGATAAAATCTACTGAAAAATAAATAGTTTTATAATATATTGACAGTGAGGGATAAAGCATATTAGGAGACTAAGGAGCAGCATGCAAAAGACCCAATGTGGGGAAAATATACCGTATTTTCCGGCGAATAAGACCACTGGGCGTATAAGACGACCCCTGAATTTTCCTGTTAAAATATAGGGTTTGGGCTATACTCGCCATATAAGACTACCTCTCTTCCAACGCACACCAAATAAAAATTAAAAAACATCAACTGGCTCACCCACAATGTAAAAACAGCTGTGCTAGACCCAAAATGGCCCTTGCAACAAGCAGGAACCTCACACAGCCCCAAAAAGCCCCAAAAAACAACTTTCACACTTTACACACACACAACACAACACAACACAACTGGCTCACCCACAATGTAAAAGCAGCTGTGCTAGACCCCAAAATGGCCCCTGAAACAAGCAGGAACCTTACACGGCCACAAAAAGCCCAAAAACCCAACTTTCACACTTTACACACACAAAATTCCACATACAGCTTTGTGAGATTTTGTGTGTGTAGTTAGAGTGAAACACTACAAAAACATACTAAATCTCAGAAAGCTGCACAAATATTATTTTATTTTATTTTTATTTTTATATGAAAGCTAAATTTAAAACTTCCTAAACTTTAAATGGCTAGGTCTAAAAAAGAACAACTAAAAAAAAAAACCCAATTAACTATTTTTTTTTAAAGATCCCAAAGGGGAGAAAAACTTACCCAAAAGAACAGGGGTCTCCAACCTTGGCAACTTTAAGACTTGTAGACTTCAACTCCCAGAATTCTTCAGCCAGCTTTGTTTTGCTGGCTGAGGAATTCTGGGAGTTGAAGTCCACAACTCCCTGCCTGCTTGATTGCAGACAGGGAGTTGCTTTCTGATGGAATGGATTCAGGCAAGCGAAGCAAGGCAAGCAGCTAAGGTAAGCAAGCTGGAGGGGGAAAAGTTTTTTTCCTTCTCCATGGCTCTGGCGATCCCAGCTGAGTTGCCTGATTAGCAGATCGTCAGAGCCATGTGAAAGGAGAAAAGTTTTTTCCTTCTCCATGGTTCTGGCGATCCCAGCTGAGTTGCCTGATTAGCAGATCGTCAGGGCTTGGATCGTCAGAGCCATGTGAAAGGAGAAAAGTTTTTTCCTTCTCCATGGCTCTGGCGATCCCAACTGAGTTGCCTGATTAGCAGATCGTCAGAGCTTGGATCGCCAGACCCATTTAAGGCTCGTCAGAGCCTTTCAGGCTGGTCTGCCTGGTTACAGGAGAACGACACCCAGCGTATAAGACGACCCTCGACTTTTGAGAAGATTTTCATGTGTTAAAAAGTCGTCTTATATGCCGGAAAATACGGTAGCTTAATTTTCTTAATAACTATACAAGTAGTCCTTGATTTACAAGTTCATTTAGTGACCATTCAAAGTTATAACGGCACTGGGAAAAAAACCTTACGACTGTGTTTCACGCTTATCACCACTCCAGCATCCCCATGGTCACATGATCAAAATTTGGACACTTAGCAACCGACTCATATTTATGACAGTTGCAGTATCCCATGGTTATGTGATCACCTTTTGCAACCTTCTGATAAGCCAAGTCAATGGGGAAGCCAAATTCACTTGACAACATGTTACTAACTTAACAATTCCAATGATTCACTTAACTATTGGCAAGGAAGGTAGTAAAATGGGACAAAACTCACTTTATAAATGTATCATTCAGGAACAGAAAGTTTGGGTTCAATTCTGGTCATAAATTGAGGGCTACCTGTATTAGAAAGTCTTGTGGAACAATAATTTAACCTTTCTATATTATCCTGGGGAATATATTAAGACCACCGACCCAGTGGAATTCAACTGATCAAAATGACACAAAATGTAAAATTTTCAACTGACCTTCAATTTCTGTCCAATTGACAGCAATCTCTGATATTGGGATTTTAAAGCTTTGAGCTATGTAAAGAAGTTCCACATCAAAAGCCCTGGAAGAAGAACAGAATAAATATTTTCAAATTCTTCTAATAGATTTCCATACACGAATGACAATAATATTGCCAGTTTAAATTTTTCTATCATGAAATAAAAATAATTGTGATATATGTTTCTTATTTTTCCAACTATAAAAGTAGATATTTGTATATTTATTCATTTTATTCATTATTCATTTTAATCCTCTAAGCAACACTAGGCAAGTTACAGCATATTAAAAACATACTAGTATGTAGTAATAATAAAAAACTTAATTACTATTATCAGTGAAGCCAAAAACAAAAACTATGGGTTAAAATTCCAGTTTCATGCCTCAGGAAAGTAACCTATATAAGACCTATAAAGATAAGAATATATCTGATTAACATTTTGAGGCCTTTAAATCTAAAATTTATAATTTTTATTAAGAAATTTTGCAGAATTAAGTCCACCATTTCTTCATTTGGAAGCCCAATATTGTGGCTACTATTTTCTGATTTCATTCTTCAAGTCGTCTTCAGTATTTTCATTATTAGAACATTTGACAACATTTTGCAGCTTTGTAAATCTTTTCTTTATCTAAAAACTTTAGTGTTCCCTAGTGTCCAGTTTTTGAATTCATGAAATTGCTTGTTTTTTCTTGTAAAAATAAAGACAAAATTATTTTCCAAGAGAAGCTGTATTTTTATAATTAAATCCAAAATTTTATTGTAAACGTTTCAATATATCAAATTTATCTGGATCCTTAGCGTATTTACAATTTTCTAAGACCAAAATTTTATTTTTGCTCATTATTTAAGACTTTTAAGTTCTTAAAACTTATGATTAAAATTTTCTTTCATTCAGGATTGAAGGCAGACTCACCCAGTGTTTTCAGATTTGTTGGTCCAAAGCTAATAGTTTAGAAGTAGTTAATAAACAATTTCCAAAAGTGAGTAGAAAGTCATGTTTGCAAACTTTGTCTTTTAAAAATCTCCACTGCTGTTGCAAGCAAAATGGCTAATCTCATCATCTCATCAGCCACCACTCAAACCCACAGAAAACTGTTATCCTGTGGTCTCCTCACAAGAAGTAGTTGTCTGGAGTATGTGCAGGTGGTTTCTGGTCATCTCTTTATCCAGAGAGTTCTACTCAATGATTCCTTGTTCTTTGTTGCACTCACCGGCTCTGCTTTTGCAGAGTCATCTTTCACAGAGTTCACCACACCTTCCCAGAAGCCAGGCTTTTAAAACTACATTTGAAGGGTGTTCCTGAGAAATGGCCAAATCCTGCTCACTTAAAACAACCAAGTCATTCTGAAGTTTCAAGATAGAGTTGAATATGTAAACAACTACAGAGTACACTGGGTCCCAGCAAAGCACTGGCAGTTTGCTAAGCAGCCATGAAAAAAGCAGAACCAGAACTGATATATTACTACTTTTCAAAGAGATTACAAAAGAAAAGGCATTTTAATTATTGTATAATGCTGGAATATTTTAGATAACTTCTAATTGTCCCTTCCTAGTAAGTTAGTATGCTAGCTACACTACCTTTGGTCAGTGAATACAAACAATTTGGTTTCTTAGGCCACTGGTTTGTGCTTGAAAACTCCATTGTTGCCACTCAGGATCAATTCAACTTACTGTGAATATTTTCTTATGAAGGCATTATAAGTAGCTCACATGTAGGAGGGGCATCTCCTTGGTAGTGAAGGAGCTCAAATATGCAATCTTCAGTAGAGCTTACACTAAACAAAAGAAGATGGAAAACATAGAGGGACTGCTTCTTCTTTGGACACAGAGAAGGCTACTACTCTGGTAAGGGGCAAGTGTCCATACTAAACCTGTAGTAAAAGAATACAGAACAGCCAGAAAAAGGGCTAGGCCCAGATACTTAGGTCAATATCATAACTGAAAAGGGGAGGCAATAGCAAGAAGAAAGGTTTAATTAAAAAAAGAGGAAGAAGAACAAATCTGGAGGGAGAGAGAAAAAGATATCAACATCCTAAATTAACCATGGAATATAAAAGCTTATTTTGCTACATTTGAAAGGGCACCCCGTTTAAAACAGGAAAGGTTTTAAGGGCTTATTATAGCAGACTTCCAGCTAGGGAAGTAACTGATTACTATGTCAAAGAAAAAGGTAATCCTATACCAATACTATGTACCTCCCTTCTACTGAGGCAGTTTAGGAGCTACATTTATATCTACAGTGACCATATTCTCCTGAGAAAAAATAAAGAAAAAAAAACCTAAAAAAGAACACATCTGAAAAAGATCCATTGGCATAAAAATGTAATTGTTTATAATTTTGCTGTACAAAGCAAAATTTAAGAGCAAAACCAAGGAAAATTTTACAAAACACCTATTTTTATTTTTTAAAAAAATTAAACTCAAACAATGTATGTAAATTTATTTTAAAAAGACAATTCAATTTTTATATGAATGTATAAGAATGTGATATTTATGGCCATAATAGCGGATAGAATTAAAAATATATTGAAATTATACATTCGGATCAAAATGGATTCCTGCCCAACAGATATATAAAAAATAATATAAGAATTATCATCAGTGCATTAGAATATTACGAAGCTCACTCCAAAAAACAGGTAGTTGTGGTTTTTTTTGGATGCACAAAAAGATTTTGACAACTTAAACTGGGACTTTATGATAAGCCAATTAATAAGAATGAATTTTGGAGAAAAATTTATAGATAGGATTAGAGCTATATACACTACACAGAGGGCAAAAATAATAATTAATGGGAAACAAACAGAAAGTTTTGAGATAACTAAAGGAGTAAGACAGGGCTACCTGCTGTCTCCTCTGTTGTTCATTCTGTCGGTGGAGACATTAATGTCCCAAATTAGAGATAATCCAAAAATAAAGGGATTAAAAATTAAGTCACAAAAATATAAGGTCCAAGCATTCGCACATGATCTGGCATTTATTATTGAGGAATCTGGACCCATTTTATTACAAGACATAAACCAATTTGGCGCGGTAACAGGATTTAAAATGAATAAAGACAAAACTAAAATATTGATTAAAAATTTAAACAACAGAGTGAACAACTAGAGGAGGAGCTGGGAATTTCGAGAACAAAGAAAAATTAAATATTTAGGAATTTGGCCATCAGAACTTGTACATAAAGAGGGACAATTATGATACACTCCTATTACAAATACAAAAAGATTTGGATAACACGACTAAATTACCAATATCATTAATTGGCAGAAATTTGAGGATAAAAATGGACATATTACCCAAGTTACTATATTTATTCCAAACAGTACCAATAACATTAGGAAATTTTTTTTGAACAACTGAACAAATTGACATCAAAATTCATATGGTCAGGGAAAAAAACCGCACATTAAATTCAAATTACTGCAAAATAGCAGGAAAAAATGAGGTTTCGGTTTACCAGAATGGGAACTTTACTATCAAGCGGCATCCCTAACATGTCTTAAAGATTGGATACAACTTAAAAACAAGCGGATATTAACGATAGAAGGCCATGACCTCCAATTCGGTTGGCATGGCTTTCTATGGAATGGGAAAAATAAATCACACACTTAGTTTCAACGTCACAAAGTAAGAGACGCACTACTGAAAGTATGGGAAAAGATTAAAAAGAATCATTATATGAAAGTCCCAGTTTGGTTGTCTACAATGGAAGCAATGATAATCCAAATACCACAGACCTAGATAAAATGGTGAGATACGCAGATTTATTAGACACAAAAGGAGAATTAAAATCAGTACAAGATCTGAAAAAATAAGGAATAAATTTGGAATGGTAGCTATATTTAGAAATCAAAACTAGATTTAAAAAAGATAAGGAACAATTTGGCATAAACAGGAAACAATTGGAATTGTTAATTAATTAACAATTAATTAATTAATCCTAAATTAATATTAGGATTGGGAAGAAAAATAATTACAAGTATTTATAATTACCTATTAGGATACAAATTGGAAGAAGAAACAGTAAAGGAAACAATAAATTGTGCTAGGAATTCGGACATACCATAGAATTGGATAAATGGGAAAAATTGTGAGAAAAAAATTATAAATTGACCATGGCAGTATCATACAAAGAAAGCAGCTATAAAATGTTTTATAGGTGGCATTTAGCACCAGGGAGATTGGCAAAAATGTACCCCAACCTATCACTCCAATGCGGTCACAAACTAGGGACATACTACCACGTGTGGTGGATATGCCCTAAAGTGAGGAAATTTTGGTATAAAAATAAAGGGTGGTTGGAAGAGATTACATTCCAAAAGATGGATTTTAAACCAGAGATGTTCCTCCTAGGAATGATTGATAGAAAAATGGAAAAAAGTCTGGATTACTCCAGCCAGAATTACTCTAGCGCAAATGTGGAAGTCGACCAATATACCATCGAAAGGAACAATAATTAAAAAAATCCTCGAATGTGCCAAAATGGACAAATTAACGATGGAGATCAAAGAAAGAGACAACTCGGATTATTTCAAAGTGTGGAACAGGTTCTATACATGGTTAGAAAACAAAAATCAAATTAAGAAATAAGAATATAAAGTGAAATTTGATATTAATATACTGGATATAAATATACTGGATATAAATGTAAATAATGACCCTGCTTACAAAAAGGTTAATTATGAATATTTAAAAATAAAGAGAAGGAGCGGGAAGATAAGAGTAAAGACAAGTCGATGCAGAAAGTTGTAAAATTGTATATATCTGTTGTTAGTATTGTATTTTAACGTTTGATGTAAGTATGTGTTTTTTTTCCCTCTTGTTTTGCTATTGTGTGTTTGGTTTTAAAAATGTAAAATACTCAATAAAAATTATTTGAAAAAAAAAAGAATGTGTTAAGTGATACCATTTGTATGATGAAAGTTAATTAACCAAAATGACAGAAAAGTGAATTTTTAAAAAATAAATAAATGCTAAAGGATGGCTCTCTGAAATTAAGGGCTGTCCTAATAAACAATTAACAACCTGTGGCCAGTGGGAATAGAAAGACTTTTGTATATCCTCATTTAGTAAAAAGGCAGTACAGGTAGTCCTCAACCTTACGACTACAATTGAGCCCAAAATTTCTGTTGCTAAGTGAAATATTTGTTAAGTGAGCTTTGCCTCATTTTACAATTTTTCTTGCCACAGTTGTTAAGTGAATCACTGTAGTTGGTAAATTAGTGACTTGGTTGTTAAGCAAATCTGGATTTGCTTTGTCAGGTTACAAAATGTGATCAAATGGCTCTGGGACACTGCAACTATCATAAATGAGTCAGCCAAGCACTTGAATTTTGATAATGTGCAGCATGGGGATGCTGCAATGGTCATGTGAAAATGGTCATGTCACTTTTTTCAGTGAACTGTTGTAAGTTGAGGACTGCATTTATATAGCCAGGCAATGTCGGCTGGCGACCCCCAGGGGGAGGGCCTTCTTTGTGGCAGCTCCTGCCCTCTGGAACGATTTGCCCCCGGAGATTCGAAGGATATCAGATCTCCGGGTCTTTCGCCGTGCCCTGAAAACTTTTCTTTTCCATCAAGCAGGGCTGGTGTGAAACCCCCCCCCTTTTTTTTTTTTAGTTTTTTAGCTTTTAATTTGTCAATGGGTTTTAATTTGAATTGTTTTAAATTTGGGCCAAAGTATGTAATTCTTTTAATAATTTTAAATTTTTTATTGGTATGTGTTTTAGCTCTGGCTGTGCACCGCCCTGAGTCCACTAGGAGAAGGGCGGTATACAAATTGAATAAAATAAAATAAAATAAAATAAAATAAAATAAAATAAAATAAAATAAAATAAAATAAAATAAAATAATAATAAAATAAAATAAAATAAAATAAAATAAAATAAAATAAAATAAAATAAAATAAAATATAAAATAAAATATAAAATAAAATAAAATAAAATAAAATATATATATATGGGGAAAAACTCACAAGTATGTTTGTGGACACTTGAGTTGTACAGACTCCCATTTGTTACAGCCAAAATATAGTCAAATGAATAAATAATGGTGACAGGTATAATCCCCAAATTATTATGTACTCTAATGATTGGAATAGATTTTCTAATTGCTGAAGGTTTGATTCCAACAAAGGGCTTGAGGGAGGAGACTAAAGTAGTAGGAGTAATGAAAGAGCCCAGTATGGCAGAAGAAAAGAAGGAGAATAAACAAGAGGTGTGTCACTTTAAACAGCTGTGTCACTTTAATAGGGGAACTGAGGGGCTCTAGTCCAGTGATGGCTAACCTTTTATGTCACTGCGTGCTGACGTGCATGCCAAAAATGGCATGCAAAACCATCCCTCTTGGACCGCACGGGCTTGCTGGCCTTCGTGCCCACGGGAGCGCTGAAACCCAGAAGAGCAATGTTCCACCACGCATGTGCGCGCCAGCACCCAAACATCCAGTTTCTAGCACAGAGGCGTGCGCGATGAACAGCTGGCTATCGGGCATGTGTGTAATGGAAACCTGGAAATTTGGTGCCAGCGTGTGCATGCGCGATGGAACGCTGTTTTCCGGGTTTCGGCGCTCCCGTGTGCGCGAAGGCCAGCTGACTGGTGCATGTGTGTGTATAGGAACGTGGAAGAGGAGCCAGGGAGACTGTCCTTGTTTCCCATTTCTTTTTTCAAAATAGCCATGGATATTGTGGGCCCTCTGCTCCAATCCAGTAAAGGAATACTGTATATCCTAATTGTATATCACTATGCAACTTGTTATTTGAAAACAATTCCATTAATAAATATAAATAACAAAGAAACTGGTCACAATCAGTACAATACTAAAGGAGATCCTCATGGATCAAGCATCTAATTTTCACTCAGCCCTACTTAAATATCTTTACCCTGATTTAGGGATAACAGGAGTGTGTACCAGTCCTTATTTTTCCTAGGCAGATGGCATAACTAAAAAGATCCATCAGACCCTGAATGCTATGCTTCGAAATATGCAGGTCAACAAAACCAAAAAGTTAGGATACTTGGCTGCCATTTCAAGTACTCTAGGTATTTGGCCCATAGGCAAATCCCAAAGGTGTCCACTGGATTTAAAAGTTGGGAGGCAACTTCAAAGTAGGTTGGGAGTTATTAAGCAAGGGTTGTGTGAAAATTTAGAAAGCTCCTACAGTTTAATACCGTGTTTCCCCCAAAATATGACCTACTCAGAAAGTAAGTCCTAGCTTGATTTTTATGTGCGCCCAATATAAGCCCTACCCCCCCAATATAAGCCCTAATTAAGACTCCAGGGTGCACAGGTAATAATTAAGCTAGGGTGGGGATGGGGGGGATGGAGCTTCCATATTACTTACCTTTGGACAGTTGCAGCCAGGCCTCACACACCTTGGCCCATTTCTTTTGCTGCAGCTTGCAAGGCTTTCCAGAAGGCCTCCGTAGCCGATAACAGAACTCCAAATCAATCCGGAGCTCTGTTATTGGCTGCAGAGACCTTCAGGAAAGCCTTACTGGTCTTGCCAGATGAAGGCCTCTGATAGTGAAAAAGAGGCCAGGGGGTGACATGCATAAGTGAGGTGAATCAGTGGATGACATCCTCCTGAAAATAAGACCTGGTGCCTTTTGGTGGAAAAAAAAAAGACAGGGTCTTATTTTCGGGGAAACATGGGTAGAATGCATATTAACCCGGAGAAACAAATCAAGGGTGGTAAGACACATTGCCCAAGAATGTTTAGGAAGAGCCAGGGAAGAACAGAAGAGGTAAGATGATAAGGGTTTAAAACTACAGCAGTTCAATGAAAAAAACCAAGTGTTGTTATTATCACTTAGTACAGAAAGCAAACTATTGGTTAACTGGAAGGGCTGCTACATAATAATGAAAAGAACTGGACTACCTATCAATGTCATGAGGAATTCAAAAGCATATAGCTCAGATAATTTACTAGTCAGATATCTGGAAGTTGAAATAACTTCATGGCACAGCAACTGAATAGTTGACAAGCTTCTTCAATGTCATTATGGATTCTAGTCATGTACCTACTAATTGTGCCATAATTGTTACTGTTTCTTCAAGAATAAAGGCAACCAAGCAGGCTTCACCAACTATGAACCAATCCCCTTCCTGTCATACACAATGAATTTTTTTGAACGAATCTTCAACCGCCATCTCTGTGACATCGCTGAAATCAGCACCAAGAAGAGTTTTGTGAAAGGCTTGACTACCACCAGTGTCATTTTTGCAGCTTGCGTGCTCATGGAGCACAGAGAAAAAAAGAAGTCATTACACATTTCCTTAATCTAGAAAAAGCTTTTGTCCATGTTTCGCATCAGCTAATATGGTACACATTGCAGTATTACAGCCATAAAAATGGAAAGAATTCCAAAAGATCTCATAAGAAAGTGATCATTCTCTTTCCAAAGGGAAATCAGGGTCAAAGTCAAACCATGCATCAGAACCACAGGAATAATTCTAGGTTACCTCTGAAAGCCAACTAGACCCATTAGTCTAATATGTTACCATTGATATGAGTCAGGTCCATGGTTGTCATGAAATTCCAACTGTCTGTGCCTGTAAAGGCAGATTAAAGTCCCTCTGTACCATTTGTTTGGGGAACTTTATTGTCAATCCAGCTAGAACTTCAAGCAGATCAAGTGGGGAGGCAAGGAGATTGGTATAGTTGCAGCAATCCCATTTGGCTCGTAGGATCCAATTTCACCAGCAAAGTCTCACAAGCAGCTTATATGAAAAGCGCTAGTGTCTCTTATGGCCATTCCATTCATACATGAATTTACATCCTATAGAATCATAGTGCTGGAAAGGACCTTGGAGATTTTCTAATCCAACCCCCTGCCCAAGGCAGATCTTATACTATCCTGGAAAAATGGATGTCCAATATTTTCTTGAAATCCTCTAGTGATGGAGCACCTACAAGTCCAGGAGGAGAGCTGTTCCATTGATTGTTCTTATTGCCAGGAAATTTCTCCTTAGTTCTAGTTTGGATCTCTCTTTAACAAGCTTCCACCCATTGTTTCTTGTCCTGTCCTCAGGTGCTTTAGAGTACTCCCTTAACCATTTGATCCATACTAGTTAGGATTATGTCCAGTATAGCCAACCCTCTTGTTCCCACCTTCAGCGTTTGGATGACAAAGATGTCAGCTAGGCATTCAGAAATTTGTTTGATCTCCCACTCACTGCAGATTTTGTTTCCCAGCTGATGTCAAGGTAGTTAAAAGTCTCCCATTATGACAGTGTTGTAGTTTCCTTCATACCTTAGCTAACAGATTAGCAAAAAGTTCATCCATTTCCTCCAGTGTAAATGTATATGTATTTTTTTTTGAAAAGGGGGACCCTTTTTCTATTATTTTTTTCTGCTGATTAAATAAATAGTATTTTTTTAAAAGTAGATTTGAACTTCACTGGGACAGGTATGCATCCTTTTACTTATCTAAATGATATCTAAAGCAGGCCTGTATAACATAAGATCTGTAGCACTTTTGGAAAAGTCTACAAATTCACTGCTGCTAAGCATCACTGCCACAAGAAAAGAGCTATCGATGTCTAGTTCTTTGCAGTCATCTCCCCTCTAAAAGACATGCTGCTTAGCACCTCCAAGCCTGACTGCTACCATAGAAAGACCTAGCAGCTACTCCACTGCAGCCCAGGATTATTTTTAATTTATTAGTGTGGCCCTTAATTGCATTATATTGGTCTGTCCTAGAGACAAAAAGTAACTCTTCTAATTTTGATAAAAGCACGAACAGCTATCTTCATAAATTGAAAATAAGAAGACCCAGTGAATATACAAAAGTCTTTGCAATGCCTGAAAGCTTTTGCATTCTAGTCATAAAATTATTTAGCATATATATGTACATACTGGATTATGCATCATAACCTTGCACACATTACCAGTTTCCAATTAACTGAAAGAAATATACCAACCAACGTTCTATATGAAGAGCTGAAAATGTCCGAGAAGCAGCCTCCCGAGTCAAGAGTTTAAAACCACATTGCGTGTCTCTGATATCCTTAACACAAAGGAACCTGACTAGAAAGTGGAATCCATGCATTAGAAAGGTTCGGAAGTATGAACGCTGTAAACAAAATACACAAAATATTAGGTCTAAAGTAAAGAAAACAAATGCATTCTAGAACTTTTCTGTTTCCATAATCACCTTACTATAACAAGCTTACCATGATCACCTCACCAGAACTACATATAAACTATATTCTCTGTGACAAGTATAAGAAGAAAAAATAAGAATTTTCTACAGAACAAATGTACCAAAGTGCAAGAGCAGCACTGATATTTATATGCTAGCAGTGCTATGAATATACCAACACAAACTCTGAAGCACCTTTCTTTCTTTGAATTTATAGTACCGCCCAGTCCTACTGAATATTTTATGTTCAACGTATTTCTAGAATTATACTTGAACAAGAGATCGGCATTTCAAATAAAATCTGAAATATTGTATTTATAACCCTGCTTTTCCAATGTGGTCCATCTTGAACTAAATGATCTGAGATACTTATCCAATAATGCAGAAAATACACTGCCAATATTATGTTTAAATCACAGTAAATTTAAATTGTTTACTACTAAGTTACTAGACCTCCCACACCCGAGGCATATTTTGCTCTGCTCAACATTCACATCAGGGAGAGTAGGGGTCGTTAAGTGGGGCAATCACATGGGTGCCTAGTTTACTAAACAACAAATGATTGCAGGAATTAAGTATGTCTAGTCTAATGAAGAGAAATACTAGGATTAACACGATAGCAATTTTCCAGTATCTGAGGGACTCTCATAGAGGAGGTCAAACTCTTCTGCAAAGCACCTGAGGGCAGGACCAGATGTAATGGATGGAAGCTTAATAAAAAGAGATTCAACCTAGAATTTCCTTTCAGTGAGAACAATTAATCAGTGGAGGTTTTAAGAAGAGATTAGACAGTCATTTGTCCAGAATGATATAGATTTTCCTGCTTGAGCAGGAGGTTGGACCAGAAAACCTCCAAGGTCCCTTCCAACTGTTTTTCCGTAATTCTGTAATTTTTCTTGTGACTGTAATGACCAGGCCCTATTACAGTCACAACTTAAGAACTATTTATAATCAGTTTTTGGAGATACAACTCAGGACTGGAACATTAACTAATAGTTGTCTGAACCTATCCTATTGCTCCATTTTGCGATAATATCAACACTGCATTCAATATTCCTGAACTGATATTCTTTGCTATATCTCTTGTAATCTTCTAAGATATCAGGTATTGTAAATTTTCCTTGTATGGAAATCAACTAAAACAATTACCATAAAAAAACTGGAAAGATAAATCTGCATCTCATATGCAGTAAAGATCTACTGATATGTGTTGTTTGTTAACATTTAATTTTTTTTTCCACAAAGGGCAAGGAAAAGATGTGGCGGGAGGGGGTTTGAAGTTGTTCTGTTTAAAAGGAACCTAGGCCTTCCCTTCTTACTTTTTTTATCATTATCATTTCAAATTAGTGCTTACACAATATTGTTAATACTGTTGTATATATACTTTTTAATCTCTTAATTAGTTTGATCTAATAAAAATACTTTAAAATAACTGTTCAATTTAGAGACTACAGAATGGAGACTTTGATAATTGTGTTAGAAATACTCAGTAGTAATGAATGTGTTAGTTATTTAGGCTGGCTGTATACTGCTGAATAAGAGCCCGCATTCTGCATTCCAACCAGAGATTGTGCAAAGTAAAGGAGGATAGGTTTGATTTTAAAAAAGAAGGCATTTATATCTGTTTATAAGGAATAGTCTGTCTGACAGTAGGTGCAGAAGAAAAAAAACAGAGGCAAGAAAAATATACCTGTGCTATGGAATCTTTCTCTAAGTGAGCCCGAGAGCCACAGGCAATAGCCATCATTTCCTAGAGGGAAAAACATTAACAGCTTTAAGGGAAGCAGAGTAAAGAACAGGTAGTTTCCAAATTATATTCATATAAGCACTCCTTTCAACTCATAAAAGCCATTGTATCTTCTTCCAGGTGCATGTGGTGAGTTTATAAGTTGCTCCTACTGTTTCTTTGAGACACAATGATTGCCATGTACATGTATAGAGAGAGACCTGGAAGCAGCTTTTAAAGCAGCTGGCTAAGCCTAGAAAATGATGCAGCTGCTTTCATTATTCAAAGAAAGATGCTTTGTACTTCCATAAGATGCAAAGCATATTGTTTGAAGAAGCAGCTCAGCTAAATTAAAACTAAATTAAAAAAATAATGGCAACAAGAAATTACATTTGATTATAGTGTTTCCAAAGGGCATGCAAATGATAACAGAGGGAAAAAATAATCACCTGAGAATGCTCATACTACTTTTCCATCAGCTCCAAAATTTAATTTTTTGAGCCTAAACTCCCTTGCATGTAGAAAAAGGGAATATTTTGCAGTAATCCCAAACTACAAATCTCAAACTAGAACATAGCATTAAAAAATGTATGCAAACCTGATAAAAGATGTTTGCTCTAATCCTACACAATTTAAGAAATTAAATATGTTCAATTTTCTCTGGATCCTGTCTTAAGACTTAAAAAAGGAAACATATTTATCTTCTTACTAATCCAACAAAAAGGAGAAAAAGTAGACAAATAGAACCTCACAGGCCAGGGTTGGAGACTCTCAAGACCTTTTTCTACTTTTTCAATATCTTTAAATTTTGTAGCTCCATCAGCATCTGCCATCAATATTCTTTTTCCTCGTGAATAAAATACACCCTGCAGTTAAAAAAATATGTAAGGACCTAAATTAGTTCAGAAGATTATTATGAAAAGACAAAAAAGTCATACTTTGTTTTGATAGAATCCTCTCCCCAAAATTATAATTTAGGTATTAAACTTTATAACCAGAGAACATATTTGACAGCACGAACACAATCATATTGCTAGTACGGGGTGGACTGCCTGTTCACAAAATGGATGCCACAATGGACATGGCCAGTCACTAATTGCAATTTGCCAGAATACTGATTAAGAATTTTGCCAAACAACTGCGGTGAGCCACCATTTTAATTCTGTAAGACTGTCTGCACAACCTATATGAAATCATATCTCTGGAAACTAATGCTTTGCTTTGCATCATGCCAGTTTCCCTTTTAATTATGTTTAAAACAGAATAATCTGTTTAAAAAACTAAAAACTAATATGATGCAATAAGCTTTTCATGTACCAATAGTCACATTCAACACTAAGAACAACCATTTCCTATCCAAAAAGCTTTTTCAGCTCTTATTGGATGGTGGGAAATGGAAGGATTTATATTCTTTGCAGACAGCTGGTCATTTGCATTCTTTTAGAGAGTTGTTGAGGCCATCTGGAGGTTTATTTCTGTCCTCAGGGTCACCTGAGTAGTGCAAATTGGTGTGGAGCCTTCTTGGAACTGTTGAAAGGACTGTGTTGTAGACTGGAGATAGATGGTGTCATATCCTTCCCCTTCTGTTGAAAGAGGGCTATTCAATTTTGACATAGTTGGCCTCTTTGACCCCCCTTTCAAACCAACAGTCCTCTCAGTCCAAAATGTAGACTTTGCTGTGTTCAAGAATGGCCTTCTAAATGCAGATGGACTGCTGAATTTGTCCTGATGGGTTGTTTCTCCTATTTTGTACCATTCATTTATGAAGTGGTTGTTTTGTTTCCCCAAAAGAAACAGATCTGCACATGGCTCACTACATTACACTGCATATATCACATTGCTTCAGTTGCTTCTTGAAAAAGCACTTTTGGGGCAACTATGACCTAGATGACTGAAAATCTCCAGAGACATCAAGCACTATAAATTCTAAATGTGAAAACAGTAAGTTTGCCGTACCTTCAGTAATATTTTTGAATTTAATTTAAATGTTCATACTAAAAGGTAAAGATTGAATCATTTGTTTCCTCTGAGAAAGAAAATATGCAACTTAAAGGAAAAGCAGGTGAGTTTATTACCATTCTAACAGCTGCCCCCTTTCCACGATTCCTCACCAGAGTGAGTACTCTCACTTTGTCACTACCATACTTCTTAACGTACCTCAGTGCAACCTATAGAAAATAATACATCAGAATAAAACAATAGTAATCACAATTTGGAATGCTATACTTGCTACTAATTGATAATCAAGAGTTTCAAATATACATGTATCAGGCAAAAATATTTTTTGTTTAGAAAATGCCATTTGAATTTTTCTAATCTTTTTCCTGCTAATTTATTCACCTATTAAATCCTTCCCAGACAGATGTTGTTTCGTGGTGTTAAAGATACTGTCACAGGATGTAAGCTGTTCCCAAGTAAAGCTGCCTTTTGCAATTGACTGATGTTGATTTTGTCAATGCCAATGGTGTCCAACTGGTGCTCCACATTTTGGGATTGCAACTATTGGTACTATCTTGGTTTCTTTTGCCACAGTTGTTATAGTTCTATTTGCAGGTCCTTATATTTTCTGGTTTTCTCCAGTTTCGTCTCCTTCATTCTTCTGTCTCCAGGTACTGCAAAGTCCACTGTTGAGACTTTTTTGTCTTTTCTTATCAACAATTCCTAACTCTGAGGTGTTATGTGGCAGATGCTTTTGTTTTAATTCTGAAGTCCCAGTATACTTTAGCTTCTTCATTTTCAATTATTTGTCAATTTTATGGTCCCACCACTTGTTGTTGGCAGGCAAATAGTAATTCTTGCAGATATTCCAATGCACCATTTTTGCAACTTTGTCATGCCATTGTTTGTAATTCATTCATGCAATCTCCTTGTAGCAGTTAACTAGGTGGTCCACTGTTTGTTCAGCATATTCACAGAGGTGGCATTTGCTGTCTGTTGCTCCCTTCTCAATTCTGGTTTTGTATGTATTTGTTTCCTAAGCCTTGGTCTTATACAATCAGAATGAACCCATCTGTCTTTTCCTGGGGGTGGGGGTCTTTCCTCATCATTTCAAGGAAGACCTTTCCCTTCGTCCTCCTCTTGATTGTGGTGAGCACAGCTAGGAGGGTGTTCCGATAATCCAGTCAACCCTGAATGTCTTAGTGGTGCCCTAGGCAAATTTGACGTTACAAAGTACCATGTTAGAGACACTGTTCTTCAGCCCCTTGTTGCACCTTTTCAAAGTATTATTGACTCCTAGGATAGGAAGGGATCTTACAAGTCATAGAGTCCAAATCCCTGTCCAGGGCAGGAAAGGTTGTAAACTCTTTTCTTGAAAAGCTGCAGGGGTAGAACCGCCACAACTTCAGGAGGCAGGCTAGCCCTGTGCTGCATAGCTTTTCTTAAAAGGTACCTCCTTTAATATATATTTAGTGGCATCTAGAACCAGTTGGATAATCTACACTGTGTGCACAATTATTAGGCAAGTTGCATTTTGGAGGATTAATTTTATTATTGAACAACTACAGTGCTCTTGGTCAATCCAAAATATTAATAGACCTCAAACCTGAATATTTAAGAAAGTAAAAGTGAAGTTTGGGATTTTTTATGAGAATATATGTGCACAATTATTGGGCAACTATTAGTGTGCAGAATTATTATGCAACTAAATGAAAAACAAAAATTTCCCCATCTCACTTGTTTATTTGCATGTGTTAATGTGAGAATAATAAACAACTTAAAATGTACAAATAAATATTTCTGACATTTCAAAATAATAATAATAAATCAGTGACCAATATAGCCACCCTTCTTTTCAAGAACAGTCATAAGCCTTCCATTCATGGAGTCTGTCATCTGTTGACAATCAACTTTTTGTGCAGGAACAACCACAGCCTCCCACACACTGTTCAGAGAACAGGTGTTTTCCTTCACCGTAAATCTCCCGTTTAAGAAGGGCCCACAAGTTTTCAATAGGGTTTAGGCCATGTCATTATTCTTTAATCTTTAAGGCCTTTACTGGCTAGCCACAGTATGCATGCAGGATGCATGCGATGAAGCATTGTCCTGCATAAAAACCATGGTCTTCTTGAAAGATGTAGACTTTTTCCTGTATCACTGCTTGAAGAAAGTGTCTTCTAAAAACTGGCAGTAGGTTTGGGAATTGATTTTGAGTCCATCCTCAACCTGAAAAGGTCCAACTAGCTCATCTTTCATAATACCAATACCCCACCTCCCCTTGCTGGCGTCTGAGTCGAAATGGAGCTCTACCTGTCACTGATACATCCACGGACCCATCCATCTGGTCTGTCAAGAGTCACTCTCATCTCATTAGTCCATTAAAACCTTTGAAAAGTCTGTCTTCAGATATTTCTTGGCCCAGTCTTCCCATTTCAACTTATGTGTCTTGTTCAGTGGTGGTTGGATTTCAGCCTTCCTTACCTTGGCCATGTCTCTGAGCACTGAATACCTGGGCACTCAGGGTAGGTTGTAGTTCTGGAATATGATAGCACTGGAGAATAATGGGTTCCCGGTAGCTTCACATTTGATTCTTCTCAAATCTTTGGCAATTAATGTGCATCTTTTTTCTCAATATGTTTCTTGCAACCCTGTTGACTATTTGCAACACAAGGTTTGATGGTTCTGTGATCATGCCCCAATATCTTAGCAATTTCAAGAGTGCTGTATCCCTCTGAAAGACTTTTACAATTTTTGACTTTTCAGAGTCAGTTAAATCTCTTATTTGGCCCATTTTGCCTGAGAAAAAGAAACTGCCTAACTATTATGCACACCTTGATATAGGGTGTTGATCTCCTTAGGCCACACCCTCCCTTATTACATAAATACACATAACCTGATATGCTTATATCCACTAAGCATTCCAGTTTATACAGCTTGGAGGTGGAAAATATGCATAAAAATGATATATGGTCAAAATACTCATTTGCCTAATAATTGTGCACACAGTATATCTTACCAATAAATAGGACTAATGTGATGGAATGGAGCCTGTTCCATTTTGAATGCCTTGAATGTTTTGTATCTTGGCTGTTCATTATAGTGGTTTTAATACAGTTAGATTCTTTTTCTTTGTAATTTTTGAATTGCTTTGGTATTTTAATGGTTAAACTGCCCAGAATTATGAATATGAGATAGATGCCTATACAAAGTGAATGAATGAATGAATAAATATTCAGCATGTAATGGCCAAATAATTTACTAATAATTAGTATAGTTTACTTCCCTTTCAATTTATTTTGCTTAATTCTTGCTTGTGTTTAATTTCTGTTACTAAACAAATCATGAATAACCAAGTCCTTAAAACAAGTATAACTATAGTCTAGCTAAAAACTATTTTTCTACCCAAAAATTTTCTATTTCAAAGATTGTTGACAAACAATACATGCATCATTTTCTTTACTCATTTCCTCAAATTATCTCCAGTAAGACCATAATAGACTGTCAGTTATTTAAAATATTTCATAATGTCCTCTGTGAATTAATGCTAGTGTTTATATAAATCTATGTAATACTTGAACACAAATGGACATAATGAAGGAGATAATTATTTTAGACAAATATATATTATCACTTTGACAGATATATTATACTTATTCTGGCAGAATCAATTCTAGCTGTGAATTGTTTTACACACACACACACACACACCTCTTTGTGCTTTGTTACCACAATGTAACATATAAGCAAGGGAAAAGTCAAGAAACAAAAAAACAAAAAATGCATATTTGCAGTACCTTATTTTTCGGACTATAAGATGCATCAGTGTATAAGACGCACCAAGATTTCGAAGAGGTAAGTAAGAAAAAAAAGGGTTTTGCCCTCCCTGGCCCCCAGGAGCACTCTGCAGGCCTCCCAAATCCACTGCGCACCCCGTTTTTTCAAAAATGGGCCTGCTTTTGCCCTCCCCGGCCCCCAGGAGTGCTCTTCAAGCCTCTCAAACCCTCTATGCACCCTGCTTTTTGTCCGTTTCTGCGAAAAATGGGGCGCACAGAGGGTTTGGGAGGCCTGCAGAGTGCTCCTGGGGGAGGGCAAACCCCCCTTTTTTGTAAAAACTGGGGCATTTGTGCCCTCCCCAGCCCCCAGGACCACTCTGCAGGCCTCCCAAACCCTCTGTGCACCCTGTTTTTTTCAAAAAACAGGCCCATTTTTCACAAAAATGGGACCAGCAGGGCGGGGCTTTGGGAGGCCAAAAATGGCTGTATTCAGTGTATAAGACGCACCAACATTTCCACCCTCTTTTTGGGAGTGGGGGAAAGGGTGTCTTATACTCTGAAAAATATGGTATATACAGAAAGGCTATTCTGACATACATAGGCAACCATGTTCTCAGTTGAGTGTACACTGAAGGAAAAGGTTTTCAGTTCTCTATCACTAAATAAAAATGGTAGCTTGCAAAGTAGAGCAATCACTGGCTTAATAATAAACATTGTAAATATCTTGGAATCAGACCCTCAAAATAATAACACCAACAATAATAATGATATGGAATAGATAAAATTACTTCTTAAGCTTTCTGATATTTTTTCTTATGCATGTATTGTTTCTGGTATTATGATTTTAAACTTTAACAACAAGAAGTCTTTTTCAAAAAACAAACAAAACAGATAGTCTTCAGTTTATAACAGTGACTGGGACCAGAATTGGTGTTGCTAAGCAATTCAATCATAAAACACAATGTCATGTGATCTTACTGCTTAGTAACAATTCTGGCAATCTCAGTTGCAGTCATTAAGTGAGGATCATGCAGGTCATTTAATGCTACAACAGTCAAAACTCCAAAGATTAACTGTAACCCAACCTTGTTCAGGACCATCACAAGTTTGAACACTCACTGAATGAGTGCTCATAAGCATGAAGAGCATCTGTACTGTTGACAAGTATCTGAAGTTTGTAAGAATCCTTTATTTCCTACCTTTGTGGTTTGATCTGTGCTGCCATCATCAACTATTATGACCTCATATGTGAATGAAGGATCTTGCTTCTATAAAAATAAAGAGAACCATTTTTCATTTGACAGGGTTTTTTGTTCTTTTACAATCAGAAGATTCTACTTTCAAAAATGTTACTGAATTATTGCAAATACGTACCTGTCTCATCTCTAGATAATCTAGAGCTTCATTCATCATTGATGGTACTGTAAGATGTGGAAAAAAGCAAAACTGCAGATCTTGTTTCATTAAAACTACACTGAGGATAAAATAATTTATAAAGCAAAATATCTTATATATAAATATTTATTCTTACATCGTTCTTCTTCATTATATGAAGGTATAACTACAGAAAGTTCACGTGTTGCAGGGTCATGAAGGCTAGGCACAGATTTCTTATCATTCAGAAATAAGTTCTCATCTTCATATTCATAAATACTTGGTGACTGTCTTGCAGTTATATATGCAATGACAGCAATCTGGGAGGGAAGTAAAAGAGGAGCAGTAGCTGATAGTGTTGTAATAATAATGTAATATCATTCTTGCAAGATTAAAACATTCATGTTAAAGTTTTTAAAGTGAATAGAGAATAGATAAATAAAATTAAGAAAAAGAAATAAATTTGATCTCAATGTCCAAGATTGTGTGCATTGGGGGAGACTATGCACTAATCAAAATGTAAACACAGAATAAATTATAGTATTCAACATTCATGTGTAACAGATGAAATGAAGACATAGAGACATAGAGGAATATATTGTATGTTGAGAAAAAGGATATGACTCCTTTTTGAATGAAAGTAATATATATGAGAAATTAGGAATTGGTGTTATTTAAACTGTTATGACAGCATATGAAAGTAGGAATTCACAGGTTGATGATAGTTACATGTTATGGTTTGGCAAATAGTTATGACAAAAAAGAGTGACCAGGACTAAAAGCGATACCCTGAATATTTTGTGTAGAGAAAGTAAATGAGGACTGAAGCACAAAACAAACATATGAAGAGAGTATGTGGATTGAAAGGAAGCTGAATTATGCTTCTGATAAGCTCCTAAAAAAAAGAGATGAGAGTTTTAAAGAACAAAAGGCAATATATAAATTGCATAAAATATGACAGAATCATTTGCAAAGATAAATGAACACAAAAGAATACTGAATAGTGTTTGATTAGATTAAGCCATATTTGTTTTTCTTTTGTCCCATGCTTTTAATTTTTGTTGGCTTTTAGTTTCTAATTTAGGAAAGGCTGAGTTCTGAGCCTTTCCTAAAGGTTTCTGAGTAAAAATTTCTGAGTAAAAACTACAGGTTTTTACATAACTACAAGAACTACTTACAACACTTCATTTAGTGACTGTTCAAAGTTACAATGGCATGTGACTGATGACCATTTTTCAGTTACAACCTTTGCAGCATCCCCATGATCATGTGATCAAAATTCAGATGGTTGGCAAATGGTTCATATTTATGACCATTGTGATAAATGGTCATGCGATCCCCTTTTGTGACCTTCTGACAAGCAAAGTCAATGAGGAAATCAGATTCACTTAACAACCATGTTACTAATTTAACAATTGTAGTGATTCACTTAACAAAGAATGGCAAGAAAAGTTTTAAAATGGGGCAAAAGGCACTTAAGTTTCTCACTTAACAGCATAAATTTGGGGTTCAATTGTGGCCGTAAATTGAGGACTACCTGTATCCAAGTCAGCAGCCCAGCTTTCTCTGACAAGGTAATAAGAACAACACCTCAAAGGACAGTATGCACCAGAAAGATATAGTTTTAAAAAATCAGAAGTTATTAAAGTAATTTTAAGTAAAACTATGATGTAAACAAAGATGAACTCAAGACTTGAATTGCAAAATCTTAGAAAAAGAAGTGTACAACTAAACGTGGAAATCTACATTCACACGCACTGATGTCTCCCTCCAAATGTCTCAATGTAGCTGTAGTCAGAAGCATGTGCATTTATATATTTGTGCATTTTTCTTATCTGATATTACTGAAGTTTTACAATGCAATTTTATTTTTGAATTTATAAACTGCCCTAAAGTCTGTGAAGAATGAGACGGTGAACTGCTTACTCCGTACTCTAAGAAGGACGTATTGCATGCATTCCGAGGCATTTTTGTTAAATTTGCGGATATAAAGTTGAACCTCGGATATAATGAATCCCGTAGGCCAAATTTTCCTGAAATGTCAGGAAAATGAAGAACATAAGTCTGGAGGCCGAGATTGTAAGAAAGGAGAGCCCACTACGAGGAAGTTTGCCTTTCTGCCTTCATTCTCGAAATGCTTTAGGGCCAGCACTGATCCCTTCTCACCAGAGCCAGCCCTGCAGTCGCTAATACCACGATCCCTTCGACCAGCCAGCCCAGTTCCATCGTCCGCTACTTTAGCACTTCGCTTCTCCGCTCAGGCGTGTTCAACCAGCCAGCACTCAGATCGATTCATCGAAAGAGACACGAAAGCGGAAGGAAAGAATGACGAGGACGAGAAAGCCTGAGCTTCCGGTATGTGGCGCAGCCTATTGGTTCAGGTGATTAGGCATTTAGGAAGACAAAACTAAAAAATGCTTTTTTGAAATTCACATTTTTGAATGTGAGATAAACACATTCATGTCGTGTGAAAAACATATGGGGGTTATTTAAAATACGTTGCCTGCAGAAGTTGTAGGTTCTCCGCAACTGGAGGCTTTTAAGAAGAGACTGGACAGCTACTTGCCTGAAATGGTATAGTATAGGTCTCCTGCTTGAGCAGGGGGCTGGACTAGAGAAGACCTCCAAGTCTGTTATTCTGTTCTATGCGTTGAAATTAGTCTGAGTGAGCACTGATACGGCAATGAAGATCTTTGGCAACAATCTTCGAACAGTTTTGTATTGGAGAAGCTGTTTTGTATGCACTTTTGTATTCTGAAGCTCCTCGTCGGTTCGTTTTCTAAGGTACAAAATTAACTGTGCCCCTACTTTCAGTCTACCGTAAGTCTGGTCTTTAAAATGCGAACAACTTTAATAAGCAGCGGTTTTGTTTATACTGGCAGAGCATTTGTAAACTGTTTAAGAACTAGAAAAGTACTATGTGAAAGAAGACAGGCTTATGCGGACGGTCTTCTTGTAAACAAACCAAGTTTCCTTCGAATCGATGCGTGATTTGACATTAAGGTGCCTCTGCATAATAATCTTAGCAACAATCACGGAAGTGGTTTCCAACCCCCTATTTAAAAAATTCAGCGTAGCTTTTCATCCAAGAGATGATCCTCCACCCAAGTAGTCAAATTAATCAAACTATGCAGAATTTCTGCATTTCTTTACTTATATGTATAAGGAAAACTGTAAGATTCTCGTAATATTGAATTCAGAAAATTAGGTGAATTTTTTTTTTAACCTCCAGCTACCATTACCATCCGGGAGACCGCTCGCTTTCGTTTTTGCCGAAACTGCCGACAACGTGCCAATCTCTCCTTTTTCTAATCCAAATTACATCGCAGACTCGATTTAGTAGCGGCTTCCGTAGCTGGATTGTTTTTAGTCTATATCAGTTGCTAAACGAAGGAGTCAGCGAAGTGACGATGGCGGCGACCGTAACGGCCGCGTTCAGGTAAATGTTTGTTTCCTGCCGATCGGGGAGCGCAGAGTGTTTCCCCTCGTGCCCAAAAACCGTTCCTTGTTCCGGAGGGTCTTGGGCGCGAGCGCACGCGTCCGTGTATTCTCGCAATTTGCGACCAGGCGTTTTCGGTTTCTGGAAGTTCTCCCTTGCTTCTTACTGTTAAAAAGGGAGAAAGGTGTACTTTTCTTTACCAAGAAACAATCTGCAGAAATCCTTCCACGTATGTATTGAATCGTTATTGCCCTCCACTGAGAGTTTCAGCTTTGTGCGAATGCGTATTTTTTAATTACACCCTCAACCTGCTGTATTCAAGTTTAGAACACATTCAGATTGGTAGGATTTATGGATTCCTGCAGTAGTGAAAGAGGACCAGTGAAAAAGAATCAGAAATTGGCTTAATTGGATTGTCTGTTTTGAGAGGGGCCTGTTTAAGAATGTCCCCTGATCCTTAACCAAAACTTTTGCTTGTTCTCCTGATCCACCGAGTCTAACTCTTCTTTAAGGGGCAATTAAAAATAGTTTTTTGTTTTCATTTTTAAGTTATTTCAGTACTCATATTTCCTCCAGGATCAAAATACATTACAAAAATTAAAGTAATATAAAATAAAGCAATATAACAATAATCTTAAAGACTCTTTGGCCTTGGAAAACTTCTTACTTCACAGAATAGGTACATGTTTAACTTTTCTAAAGGAAAACATCTTGGAAAGCTAGAGGAATTTCCCCTAGCAAGAATGGTCCAGGGGCTCTAGGAGGCCTTACTTTTAGTTACTTTTGCTTTGAATCTTTCTGATTTGGTGATCATGTAATAATTGTTAGAATGTTGATGATGCTGTGTTTCCAATCTTTGGATGATTTCCCCCAGTTCAAACACCAAATAGCTAGAGAGGAAAAAAATGGAACTCTGTAGTCCCATGCCCTGCTCAGAGAATCAGTCATTGCCTTATTGCCTACTGCCACCTTGTGGAATTAGTTATCAGACAGAAATGGAACCACAATAGAGACTTCCGGTTTGCTGTTTGTCGCTGCCAGACGCTCCTTCGGGATCGTCAAACCCACTGCCTGTAAGAGCCGCCTTTATAGCGGAATGGCGGCTCGAAAAAACTCCGTTTCCATGAGGAAACGGAGATAGAGCCGGCTGGGGTGGGTAGAACTCTCTGCCTAATCCCAAAAGTTTTTTATTTACTTTTGGGACGGAGCGGAAGAGGCTCCCCATATCCCCAGCCGATGCTCCGGGCTTTGGGAGATCTCTGCTACATGAAGAGCTAGGTGGCAAAAGCAAGCCTGCAAATTTGTTAAATTAATTAAAGAAGACGTGAGCTGGACCTCTGATCCTGAAACGCAAGTATTTTATTTATTTTATAAAAGTTACTGAAGCTGCTTAAGAAGGGAAAGGAAAAAAGATTTTTAAAATGGCGACTGCTGCGGCTTGAAGAGAGGCTGAAACCTCACTCTCGTGTTTTTTGTTTGTTTGTTTGTTTGTTTTTCTTTTTCTCCTGGGGATCTGATATTGATCTTGGTTGGAAAAAAGCCTTTTTCTCTTTTCCAGTAAATCTTGTCTGCGTGGAAAAATGGCACTGAGACTTATAAAGTTAGACAAACAGGCAGTGGGGGGGGGGATTCCCCCATTAACAAATTACATGAACAAGTTCTAACTCTCCAGTCTCAGAAACCTGACTTTAATATAATAGAATTTTTCCTAGAGGAGATTGTAAGAAGGGATGAGATTGTGAATCAGCAACTTGAAAAATTTAAGCAGGAAATTAAAGAAATTGGTGAATTGGTGAAATCTAAGTTTGACTTTTTGGATCGAAAGATTTTAAAAACAGGTAACGGTTTATCAGACTTTATGATTCAGTTGGATGCAAATACCAAATTATTAGAGTCTAAAATGAAAGAAACTGAGGATAATTTGGATGACAAGATTCAAAAAATTAAAAAGGATTTGGCAAACACTCAGGATAATAGTTCACAAGACAAACCTAAAATGGAGGTTGACCAAAAGACTGGTAATGAAGAAAATGTACAACAGAGGATTGAAAGAGAAGTTTTAATGATCCAACATAATTTTACAGAATATGCAATTAGACTGAGAGGTCTGCAGGAAAACAACAGAGATGATTTAAGGAAAATATCTTCTGAAATTCTGGCTGGGATTTTAAAGGTTCAATCTGATGAAGTGTTTTGCAGGATTGACAGAATTTATAGAATAAACTCCTGGTTGGCAAAGCAAAGGCAATTGCCTAGAGATGTGGTGATTTATTTTACAGATAAAGAAATTAGGAATAATATTGTGCAGAACTCTTTTAATTCTACTTTGCAATTTCATGGAAGAAAGATTTGGATTTTTAAGGAGCTCCCGCCTAAGATGTTAACGGCGAGGAAGAAATTTGGTTTTCTAGTGACTGAGTTAAAAAAAAAGAAATATCCTATTTAGGTGGGATGTTCCAGTTGGTTTAATATTGAGACATCAAGGAGAAAGATACCAACTGAACACTGTTGAAAAAGCGGAAGAATTTTATCAAAAAATTTTGAAAATGAATTCAACATCTTTAGGCATAATATAGGACAAGCAAAAGGAGTTGGAAACAAAGGGAAAATATCAAATTACAGAGGCTGTGGTAGATAAATTGTCTTCGGATTCCTTGGATACCCCAGCTGGATTGTCTATAAATATGAGAGCAGTGTCATTTGACTCTAATGTGATGAATCATCAAGTTACAGACAAGTGCGTAAACCAACCAGTTGACATACAAGTGATGGAAAAGAAATATGAGATATCAAAACAAAACCAACAAGATCAACTTATAAAGCAGAATGAAAATCGATCAGTTGATACACAATTTGTAGAAAGGAAACCAGGATGGAAATTCAACCCGCAAAAGAAAAAGAAACATCTCATAGAAATAGTAGTTTCTAAATCAAGCAACAGTGAAGTCAGGGACTTTAAAAAATGAATGAATATTTGAAAAGATAGTGGAAGCGAACTACTGCTTAATACTATCTTGAGGACAGTGGCAGATCTCTGCAATGCCGTGATTTTGGGATGTGAAAAGAGCCTTACATTGTTGGATTTGAATTATCTATTTTGGATTTCTTTTACTGATAAATATATTATAACTATTTCGAGTTACAAGGCAAGAGAGTCACGCTGGGATGATGGGAATTAATAATCCTGATGAAAACCACAATTACAACTATATGGAATATAATTATAATGTCACTCGGATGGTTGTTTTTACTTTTATATATATATGAGGATATTCATTACTGATGGGGGCAGAAGATGATTGAAGATCTTGAACAAACTGTTGCACTAGGATGCTATGTTACCCTATTATGGATGATGGATTTAACAATCCAGTGGAAGACATCAAAGAAGATATCATATGGATTATAAATTTAAAGTCATTGTCTTTTTTCTTTTTATAAAATGGAATGTATACATAGATATATGTATATTTTAGCAGAGTGGGCAGTGGATTATATTTAGAATTGTAGTGCATGCTAATTTTGCAGGAAACTGGGTTGAAATAGGTATACTGATTGATTAGTTTAAGAAAAAGGACTTTTAAGTCATATATTCAGGGGAGTGGAGGAATTGGATAGAATTGAATAAATGTTAAATTTGGATGTAGGGAGAAGGCTGCTTTGAAATGTTATATTAATATATATAAAAGATTAAATGTTATGTTGTTGTAATAATATACTATAAGTTTGGGGGAGGAGAAAAAGGGCAGATTATTGCTAAAATGGGAGTTATAATAATATGCTAAGGGTCAGCATTTAGAGGAGGGAGTAAGGGAATGGTAAAATATTATGTAATTAGTTATGAATTAGGTTATGGTTGTGAAGAAGTCACAGGGGGGGATGGGTGGTGAGGGGGGGTTAGGGAGGAGGGGGAAAGGGGGAAAAACTTGTATTTGAAAACTTTCAATAAAAAAAAAGAAAAAAAAAAAAGAAAAAAATAAGAAAAAAATAAAAAAGAAATGGAACCACAATAATACTGTGATTCTTAGTTACCAACCCACCAATTTCTTCCAATAATATCTCATGATAGCTGAATTCATTTTTTGCATCTGTCTTCACGCAAAAGAAAAGTAGTCCAACTGATCAAAAACAGCATAATAGGATACATAGAATAGGAATACAAGTCAAAATGGGCAAAAGAATGGTAAGAGAACACGTATCCACTCTAGACGAGTTCAAATAATCAGATGGATTACATTCCAGGATTCTGAAGGTACTGATAAATGTGGTTTCAAAACCAAATCTTTCAAGGCTCCTGTAGCATGGGAGAACTGCCAGAGGAACTGAAGTAGTTCCAATCTACAAAAAAAGAAAAAAAACTGATTACACAAAACTATGAACCAATCAACTTGACATCAATACCTGGGAAAATCCTGGAAAAGATAATCAAGCAGTGCATTTGTGAGCATCTAGAAATGAGCAAAACAATTACTACAAGTCATCATGGGTTTGTCAAAAACAGATCATGCTAGACAAACCTTATTGTCTTTTTTGACAAAGTGACTAAATTACTGGATAAGAGAAATGTATGGACATAGTTTACTTAGATTTCAGTAAGGCATTTGTCAAATTGTAAGATAGTGACAATGTGGGATAGACATTACCACCATCAGATGGATTTGTAGTTGGCTGACCAACCACACTTAGCAGATAGTTCTCAATGGAATTACATCTACATAGAAGGAAGCATGCAGTGGTGTACCCAAGGTTCTGTCATAGGCCCAGTATTCTTCAATTTATTCATAAATTATCCAGATGACAGGAAAGAAGGGGAACTCATAAAATTTTCAGACAACATCAAATTGGAGGGAATAGCTAACACTTTAGAAGATAGACTTAAGATTCAAAAGGATCTTGACAGACTTGACTGGGCCCTATCCAACAATTTTCATGGTAAGAAAAGTAAGATCCTATGCTAGGCAAAAAAAAAAGAAAAGAAAAGAAAAAGCAGTACCTGGCTCAATAGTAATAACTGAGAGGGATCTAGGTGTCCTAGTGGACAACTGCTTAAGTATGAGCCAGCAGTGTGCTCATACATACTGCAGCTGTGTGCAGTGCGCTGCAGCTGCCAAACAAGCTAATGCATGATTAGGCTGTATCAACACAGGGATAGCATCAAGATCATGAGAAGTGATAGTACCATTCTGTACTGCACTAGTGAGGCCACACTTGATTGCCACATTTCAAAAAAGATGATGAGATCCTGGAGAAGTGCAGAGAAGAACAATAGAGAAGAGCAATGATGATAATAAGCGATCTGGAGGCTAAACTCTATGTTGAATAGCTAAGAGATCTAAGTATGTCTAGCCTTAATGACAAGAATGACTAGGGATGACATGATAGTTGTCTTTCAGTACTTGAGAGTCTGTCATAGAGAAGAGAGGGTCGACCTATTCTCCAAAGTGCCTAAAGGCAGGCAAGAAGCAATAGGTGGAAGCTTATTAAAGTGAAAGTGAAATTTCTGGACTGAAAACAATCTGTTCTTATCTTCAGAAGTTGTGGGTGCTCCATTACTGGAAGTTTTCCAGCAGAGACTGGACAGCCATTTGTCTGGAATGGTATAATTTGCTCATATAAAGAGGTTTTGACTGCTCTCTGACCCAGCCAGTTGTACTAGATGTTAATGGCCACAGTGGGCAAAAGTTGAGAGAATAGATTGTTAGCCTAATAGTCATAAAAATCTTATTTGCTTCTTTTGGTTGCAATAATTGCTATTAAAATCCCACAAATCCTAGTCAGATGGCATCCCCACAAACAGTTTCTGCTGCTTTGGAAATTCAAAATTACTATCCAGTTGGGAATGTTATTTTTATCCGAAAATGTTCAACTTGATTTGTCTGTTTCTAAAATACTTAAATTTCTATTTGTTTTAGAACTGTAGAACCTTTGGAATATTACAGAAGATTCTTAGTGAGTACAAAGTGTATATATCTCTATATATTAAATGTGTTTTTCAAATCTATTCCTTGTATGAAGATAGACATGGAGTATCTGGAGGCTCTCATCACTTGCTCCATAGAAGCAGATTGAATTAAAAATGGAACTGATATGACCAAAATAAAGCAAGATGTATTCAGGATTTTCCCAGTCCGCACAGTCTTTTAATGGTTATTTTCATATTGTCAGAACTTCCTCAATAAACACACAAAAAAAATCCTATCAAACGTTTTACCATTGAAGATTCAACTTTTGGTTATCAGTGACCGGCTTTTACTTAGCAGGTGTATTTAAATCTGAATATACTTGCATTTGAATCCAAATAATTATACCTTTGGTTTTAGATGATTCATATCATACCAATTTGCTTGTCAAATCCTGATATTTTTAAACTCAAATTTCTATACTGTAATCTAATAAGATTAATTATGTATGCCTGATTTGGTAATCTTTATAGAAAGAAAATTGTCGGCCCGACGGAAGGGACCTTGGTGAATTTAGGACCACAACTATCAACATAGGTAAATGCTTTACTATTAAATAACTATTCTTGCTCATAGTATTCCAAATTAATTGTGGGATACTAGTCTTCAATATGTAGTTGAGTTTGTTTTGAGAAATAATGGGAAGAATAGCACAGAGAACATATTCTGATTAAGCAAAAGTATGAAAAAGTCAAGAATAACCACTATGGTCATATGTTGAAATGATTCATATTAATCACAACATCTGGTTTAACTACAGAAATTGGCTCTTTCCACATTGTCTTCTCCTTGCCAGTCCCCCAAAAGACTCCCAGAATACCAAAGATCTTGCTGAATTGAGTGGTCAGCGATGGAAGGAGCTGTTCATAGAAAATTAGTTAAAGACACTTTATGTTCGACTCATAAAATATGTCTTTGATTGATATTCCATGAACATATTATTCCTCCTCTGTCTTCTGCAGTGGTGAGAGAAATTTTGTGAATCTTATATAGAACTATCTGTAATCCTATTATATTGTACACTCTGTGATTAGAGCCGTGATGGCAAACCTATGGCCCACGTGCCACAGGTGGCACGTGTAGCCATATCAGTGGGCACACCAGTTGAGCTCTGGTGCGCATGTGCGCGCTGGCCAACTGATTTTCGGGCCTTCTGGGCCCACCAGAAGTAGGGAAACAGGCTGTTTCCTGCCTCCGGAGGGGCTGGGGGTGGGTGGGGAAGGCCCGTTTTTCTTTCTTACCTGGCTCCAGATTCTCTCTATGCATCTGCAGAGGGCAAAAACAGCCTTTCCCACTCCCTCGGAGGCCCTCCAAAGGCCTGAAACGGCCCTTTCCCAACTCCCGGTGGGACAAGAAGTGATGTTTTTTGTGTCCCCAGCCTCCAGAGACTCCTAGAGAGGCTGGGGACAGCAAAAAATGTCACTTCCTGTCCCACCGGGAGTTGGGAAATGGGCCGTTTCAGGCCTTTGGAGGGCCTCCGAGGGATTGAGAAAGGCTGTTTTCGCCCTTCCCAGATAAATATATTGCTTAGTGCATTGTAAGCCGCCCTAGGTCTCCAGAGAAGGGTGGCATATAAATCAAATTAAAAAAAATAAAATAAAAATAGAGAGGAGCTGGAACCAGGTAAGAAAGAAAAATGGGCCTACCAGGCCATCATGAGCCAGGAGCAGGGGGGAGAGTTGCGCGCGCAGGGCAGGGTGCATAGAATTATCAGTCTGGGCACACACACGCGCAACCCTCCCCCTCCCTCTCCTGGCATGTGATGGCAAAAAGGTTAGCTATCACTGGATTAGAGCTTCATATAAATCCTATTAATCAATAAAAAAGATTCTCACTAAACAACTTTTACAATAATGTTTTATATCATGTCAATATACTAAGTCATCATTCATTGCTTTGTTGGAAAATGTATGTGAAGTTTTGGTAATTTCTGGCACCTCATTTATGAGCATTGAAATTTTTGTTTACAGAACCATGGATTCAGGATTATACCAGCAAATACTATAGCAGAATATCCATAAGTATTCATTGCTACTAAAGCTTCTCAACAAATTCTGGCATGATGTGTGCGATAATGATATAATTTAAACTGTTTGGCATGTTAGCCTTTTTAAGTAGGATTTAGAATGATGAAGCATCACTATATAGGGCACAAGAGTGCAGAATTGTAGATAAATTGAAAGGATATCCAGACTGTCATCATTTGGTCTCCTATGGAGGGCTGTCACCCTGCTCAGCAGGTTTTTTTTTTTTTTTTTTTAATTTGATTTATATGCCGCCCTTCTCCGGAGACTCAGGGCGGCTTACAATGTGCTCAGCAATAGCCTTCATCCTTTTGTATATTTATACAAAGTCAGCTTATTGCCCCCACAACTGGGTCCTCATTTCACCTACCTTAGAAAGGATGGAAGGCTGAGTCAACCTTGAGCCTTGGCGAGATTCGAACCCTGCAGTAATTGCAGGCAGCTGGTCTTAATAACCAGCTTAATAACAGGGTGCCTTAAACCCCTGTACCACCAAGGCTCTCAAAGGTTTGCCAACCTTTCAGAAGCACTTAAAGACCGATGAGAAACAGTGTGCAGAAAAGTCAGCTTTTACCTACCTTTAGTAAGTACATATCTGATAAATTGCATGGTGCCACAAAAATGGACATAAATTTTAATAAAAACAATCATTTTGAATTGCTCACAAGAAAAAGAACGGAGAAAAAAGCTTGTTTTTAGAATACACAATTTTTCAGCAGCAGTGGTAAAATATTTTACTGTGCTGTACAGTGGATATGATGAGAAACAGCAAAAATGAGCGAACCCTGAGCCATCACTGTACAACATTGTAGGATTTTAATTGCACTGTCTGTTTTTGTTACTTCATTTTCTACGGATGAAATGAAACCATTGTGACAACAAATTAGCTAGAACAGAGTTCCCCAATCTTTTCGGCTTTGCGACTGGCGAGGGGGGGAGGGGAGTGGTGATAGTTGCATGCACTCGCAATTCCATTTGCGCAAATGGAGTGTGCGCACACACTTGAGCAAGTGTGGATGCGCATATGTATGGCCTGGTTCTGAATGGCTCATGGCCCAGTAGTGGACCATGGTCCAGGGGTTGGGAACCCCTGAGCTAGAAGACCATAGGTGTTACAGGTTGCCTAATCAAGCTTAGAGACATGTCCTTTTCTGGGCAGAATATAAATAATCTGTTACGGTATTGCTTGAGATGTATGGCCGATTTACATTGAGATACCTTTTCAGTTAGTCAAAATATCTTTAGTTGGTTTAACTAATTGGCTAAACAGTATTTTGACTTAGGTAGCTTGGCTCTTCTACTGAAATAAAAAGTGCATCTAAGGCAGGGGTTCGTAATCTTTTCCATAACACCTCTCTTAATGTGCACACTTTCCCTAAAAATTCTAACTGAAATGAACACAAATAAACAATGAAAACAATGTGATGAAACTTTGGGAAATGTAGATTTATTGTAACAACATGCAACTAAAAGTTTCTTCATGCCTCCCCTGGACTCTGTCTGCACCTCCCCATATAACTCATAGGTATCTGTGAACTAAGGACTTAACGTTTCGATAGTTCTTATAGGCTTATTGTATAATATACAATATGGCTATAGGCTTATTTATTTATTTATTTATTTATTTATTTATATTTGTATACCGCCCTACTCCCGAAGGACTCAGGGCGGTGAACAGCCATAATAAATACAAATACATATAGAAGTTAAAAACTATTAAGAAACAGTTTAAGTAATTTAGGCTCAAAGATTAAGAACATCCAAATTTATCTAAAGAGGTTTAAAACCCAATTTAAAAGCCAGTTTAAAAGCCAATTAAAAAGGGAAAGTTAGGCCAGACCAGCTTGTTGGAATAGAAATGTTTTCAGGGCACGGCGGAATATGCGTAAGTCTTGGATGTTTCGTAACTCCGGGAGAAGCCCATTCCAGATGGTAGGTGCCCCCACAGAAAAGGCTCTCCCCCTGGGGGCCGTCAGTCGACATTGTTTGGCCGACGGCACCCTGAGGAGTCCCTCTCTATGGGAGCGAACTGGTCGGTGAGAGGCTATTGGTGGCAGGAGGCGGTCTCGTAAGTACCCTGGTCCTGAGCCATGGAGCGCTCTAAAGATAGTAACCAAAACCTTGAAGCGCACCCGGAAGACCACTGGGAGTCAGTGCAGCTCGCGCAGGAGGGGGGTTACATGAGAGCGCCACATTGCTCCCATTACCACCCGCACGGCCGCATTCTGGACCAGTTGGAGCCTTCGGGTGCTTCTCAAGGGGAGCCCCATTAGAGAGCATTACAATAATCCAGGCGTGAGGTGACAAGGGCGTGAGTGACCGTGCGTAACGAGTCCCGATCCAGAAAGGGATGCAACTGGCGAATCAGGCGAACCTGATAAAAAGTCCTCCTGGCTACGGCCGTCATATGCTCTTCAAAAGACAGCCGTGAGTCCAGGAGGATGCCCAAGTTGCGAACCCCATCTGTGGGGGCCAACGACTCGCCCCCAATAGTCAGAGATGGCGCCAACTGACTATATCGGGACGACGGAAACCACAGCCACTCGGTCTTGGATGGGTTGAGTCTGAGTTTGTTCCTCCCCATCCATATCCGTATGGCCTCCAGGCACCGGGACATCACCTCGAGGGCATCATTGGGGTGGTCTGGGGTGGAGATGTACAGCTGGGTGTCATCAGCGTACTGATGGTACTTCACCCCAAAACCACGGATGATCTCACCCAGCGGCTTCACATAAATGTTGAAGAGAAGGGGCGAGAGGACCGATGCTTGTGGCACCCCACATATAAGGGGCCTCGGGGTCGACCTCTGCCCCCCCTGTCAACACAGACTGCGACCGGTCAGAGAGAAAGGAGGAGAACCACTGTAGAACAGTGCCCCCCACCCCCAACCCTTCCAACCGGTGCAGCATGATATCATGATCGATGGTATCAAAAGCCGCTGAGAGGTCTAGTAGGACCAGGACAGAGGAGCAACCCCTGTCCCGAGCCCTCCAGAGATCATCAACCAATGCGACCAATGCTGTCTCTGTGCTGTACCCGGGCCTGAATCCCGACTGGAACAGATCTAGATAATTCGATTCATCCAGGTACTGAGGCAGTTGTCGTGCAACCACACTCTCAACAACCTTTGCAACAAAGCGAAGGTTGGAGACAGGACGATAATTTGTTAATACAGATGGATCCAGGGAGGGCTTCTTGAGGAGGGGCCTCACCACCGCCTCTTTCAAGACAGTGGGAAAGACACCCTCACTCAAAGAAGCATTTATAATCTCCTGGAGCCAGCCTCGCGTCACCTCCCGGGAGGCCAGTACCAACCAGGATGGACATGGGTCCAATAAACATGTGGTCGCATTTAGTCTGTTCAGTATCCTGTCCACGCTTTCGGGAGTCACAGGATCAAGCTCTTCCCAAATAATATTCTCAGGACCTGCCCCTGTCATCTCCTCTGGATCAATCCAGTCAGAGTCTAGCTGTTCACGAATCTGAGCAATTTTGTCATACAGATATTGTACAAAATCCTCAGCTCTACCCTCCAAGGGGTCTTCCCGCGTCTCTTGATGGAGCAGAGACCGGGTCACCCTAAACAGGGTGGCTGGGCGATTATCTGATGACGCAATAAGAGTAGAAAAGTAGTTACTCTTCTCTACTCTTATCGACACTAGGTAATTCTTAATATGAGATCTTACCAGTGTTCGGTCGGATTCAGAACGACTAGCCCTCCAACTGCTCTCTAGGCGTCTTTTCCGGCGCTTCAACTCCCTCAGCTCCTCAGTATACCAAGGAGCCAGGTGAGACCGGCGCCAGGTCAGAGGCCGCAAAGGCACGACTCAGTCTAAAGCATCAGCCGCCGCCCTATCCCAGGCGGCCACTAAGTCCTCAGCCGAGTCGTGTGCTAGAACCTCAGGAAATGGCCCAAGCTCCATCTGGAATCTCTCAGGATCCATCAGGCGCCTGGGGCGGAACCACCTGGTCGGTTCCGCCTCCCTGCGGCGGGGTGTGGCGGTTCGAAGGTCCAGGCGAAGGAGGGAGTGATCTGACCATGACAAGGGTTCAATTACTATATCCCCTATCTTGAGATCACTCAACCACTGTCCAGAGACAAAAACAAGGTCCAGTGTGTGTCCCCCCATGTGAGTAGAGCCATAAATTAACTGGGTCAGGTCCATAGCCGTCATGGAAGCCATGAACTCCCGAGCCACCTCAGATGTCTCGCCTCAAGGCTTCTTGAGGAGAGGCCTCACCACCGCCTCTTTCAAGGCGGCAGGAAAGACACCCAAACCCAACGAAGCATTTATAATCCCCTGGAACCAGCCTCGTGTCACCTCCCGAGAAGCCAGCACTAACCAGGAGGGACACGGGTCCAATAAACAAGTGGTCGCGTTCAGTCTACCCAGAATCCTGTCCACGTCCTCAGGAGTCACAGGATCAAACTCATCCCAGATAACATTCTCAAGACCTGCCCCAGTCCCTCCCCCTGAGACTACCCAGTCGGAGTCCAGATCTTCCCGAATCTGAGTGATTTTGTCATACAGATATTGAACAAATCCTCGGCTCTACCCTCCAAGGGGTCCTCCCGCGCTTCCTGGTGGAGCAGGGAGCGGGTCACCCTAAACAGGGCGGCCGGGCGATTATCTGATGACGCAATAAGAGCAGCAAAATAGCTACATTTTGCTGCTTTTATCGCCACTAGGTAATTCCTAATATGAGATCTTACCAGTGTCCGGTCAGATTCAGAACGGCTGGCCCTCCAACTACTCAGTGAAGAGGTTATAAAAAAAATGCTTTCAAAAGGCTCTGACAATCCCAGCTGAGTTGCCTGATCGGCAGAGGCTCGGAACAGAGGGTGCTCCTCTGTCCTCGTCCTGTTAGATCTCTCAGCGGCTTTTGACACCATCGACCATGGTATCATACTGCACCAGTTGGAAGAGTTAGGGGTGGGAGGCACTGTGTTGCGGTGGTTCTCCTCCTTTCTCTCTGACCGGTCGCAGTCTGTGTTGACCGGGGGACAGAGATCGACCCCGAGGCCCCTCATATGTGGGGTGCCGCAAGGGTCGGTCCTCTTGCCTGTCCTGTTCAACATTTATGTGAAGCCGCTGAGCGAGATCATCCGTGGTTTCGGGGTGGAGTACTATCAGTACGCTGACGACACCCAGCTGTACATCTCCACCCCGGATCACCCCAACGATGCCCTTGAAGTGATGTCCCGGTGCCTGGAGGCCGTACGGATCTGGATGGGGAGGAACAGGCTCAGGCTCAACCCATCCAAGACCGAGTGGCTGTGGTTTCCGACGTCCCGATATAGTCAGTTGACGCCATCTCTGACTATTGGGGGCGAATCACTGGCCCCCACAGAGAGGGCTCGCAACTTGGGCGTCCTCGTGGATTCACGGCTGTCTTTAGAAGAGCACTTGACGGCCGTGACCAGGAGGATTTTTTATCAGGTTCGCCTGATTCGCCAGTTGCGTCCCTTTCTGGATCGGGACTCGTTACGCATGGTCACTCATGCCCTCGTCACCTCCCTCCTGGACTATTGTAATGCTCTCTACATGGGGCTCCCCTTGAGGAGCACCCGGAGGCTCCAACTGGCGCAGAGTGCGGCCGCGCGGGTGGTAATGGAAGCGTCATGGCGCTCCCATGTGACACCTCTCCTGCGCGAGCTGCACTGGCTCCCGGTGGTCTTCCGGGTGCGCTTCAAGGTTTTGGTTACCACCTTTAAAGCGCTCCATGGCTTAGGACCTGGTTATCTACGGGACCGCCTACTACCACCAATAGCCTCCCACCGGCCAGTACGCTCTCATAGAGAGGGACTCCTCCGGGTGCCATCAGCCAAACAATGTTGGCTGGCGACCCCTAGGGGAAGAGCCTTCTCTGTGGCGGCACCTACCGTCTGGAATGAGCTCCCCCCAGAGATACGGAGGATCCCGGATCTGCGCACCTTCCGCCGCGCTGTGAAGACTTTTTTATTCCATCAAGCAGGCTTGGCCTAATCTCCTCCCTCTTTTAATATGTAAATTTTAATCTGTTTTTAAATTTTTGGGGTGTTTTAATTTGTCTGGGCCAAAATGATTTAATTTGATTTTAACTGGTTTTTAAATTTTTTGTATTTATGTATTTTAGTGTCTGGCTGTTCACCGCCCTGAGTCCTTCGGGAGTAGGGCGGTATACAAATCAAATAAACTAAACTAAACTAAACTAACTGAAGAGATTGTAGAAAAAATGGTTTTAAAAGTAAAAAAAAATGGCCACGCCCACCCACGCATTACTTCCCCCCTTCCCCCCAAGCCATGCCCACAGAACCGGTAGTAACAAATTTTAGATTTCACCACTGGCTTACAACTATTGTATAGTCAGACCATGTATAATGGACACTGGATTTTATTATAGATTTAGTTGTCATTTATTATTTTAAACTAGAAGTCTTAAGTGTGTATATACGGAGTGCTTTTATTTGTTTCTGGTCTAAGACTTTAATAATAAAAATTGAATTGATGTTAAGGGTGAAATCTACTTACCTTCCTTACCGGTTCGGAAGTGCATATGCTGCACGTGCTTGCTTCACATGCCACATCCGTGCATGGACACCTGCACATGCGCAGAGGGTAAAAAACACATTACTACGATACCCGTAGTAATATAGATATAGATACCTACATTATTACGATAACCATGCGGATGGGCGGAGCCTCGCGCCACCATCGCTACCAGTTCCCCGAACCACCTGCCATGATCGCTACCAGATCGGCTGAACCGGTCTAAACCAGGAACATTATATCCCTGATTGATGTGCATGAGACTATGTTCTGCAATATTTACATTTTTGGTAAACTCATTCAATGAATCCAAGCTCTGCAAGCTGAGATAACTTGCACTGCATTGATGCATTCACACAATTTCACAGTAACAATGAGATAAATCATAAAACAAAGTTCAGGAATATTCCTTTATCTCATTGTTTTGCAAATCTATGTACACTACAAACTCTATGATTGTTTGAAGAGAAATGCATCTGTACCACCAGGCTCGAAGTGGGAGGAGGAAGGGCAAGCAGTAAAAATGAAAGTGAAACCTTAGCAGTTTATAAATATAATACTACAGAGCACCTTTCATTTCAGATCCAACATGGTAGCGCCTGTGAGTTGACATCCACTCACCTGCTGCCTGCCACGTCCCTCACCTTGTTGTGTCACTGCAGCATCACCAGCTGTCCCATTAAAGTGAATGGGATGGTTAGTGAGTCAACAGTGGGTCAGAGGAGGAGCTGCTGCAGGACAGAGATGACAGTTGCTCTTTAAAAATTATGATTTAAATCAACTCAATTTAAATCAAGCCTTTTTAATAGTGATTTAAATTGACTTGATTTAAATCAAATCTCCCCTGAACTACTGGCTCTTATTTTGAATGCATCAATGTAACATTTACATATTTTCTCAAGTAGATTTTATGAAGTGCTTTTTTTTCTTTCTTTCTTTAGGTTCAATTACAACTGCAGATGGCTCTGCACTTTTGAAGTTAGGAAATACTACAGTCATATGCGGCATAAAAGCAGTAGGTTCATGGATATATCTTTAAAGTTAATACAGGTAGTCCTCTGTTAATGACTACTCGTTCAGCCCACATTCAAAGTTGCAAAGGTGCTAAATGAATGATGCTTATGACCAGTCCTCAAAGTTCCAACCATTGTATCACCCCCAGAGTCATATGATCACAATCCAGGTGTAATCACCATTTGTTGGTGTCAGCTTCCCACAAATAAGTCAGTGGAGAAGCCACCAGGAAAGGCTGCAAGTTGCTCTCAGCACTTTTTCTCCTGAGGAGCCCCACTACAGATTTTGATACCAGGGATCTTGTCCTCCATAATATGTTTGCACTTCAGCAGCCCCTCATTAGCCTACATGCATTGCTTGCAGTAACTCTGTGACCTTACTTTGTAGTACTTACCCATCTTTGCAAGCCATTTGGAATTTGCAGCTTCCAGCTGGCTTCCCCATTGACTTTGCTTCTGGAAAGTGGGCAGGAAAACACAAGTCAGTTATGTGAGGTTCTTGCTTATTGATGAAATTTTCACTTAATGATAGCAACAGAAACTGCCATCTCTAAGCAGGATAGTCACTTTTTTACTGCATTGGAAATTCAGATCCCAATTACTGTTGTTAAGCAAGAACTACCTATACTGTGAGTATCTTTTTGGAAAGATTCTCTTGTTCAGCTCTAATAGGAAATTTCTAAAGTATTTTAAAAAATCTTCTTTTGGAGCCCAATCCTCTGCCTATTGCAACAACTAGTAAAGAAAATATACTAAGGGAAAAGTAATACAGAGAAAAATAAAGGAAAATAAAACAGAAAATAAAGGAAAAAATTATAACTGAAAGAAAGTAACTTTTCTTCTAAAATAAGGGCGCACTAATCAGTATGGCAACTGTCGAAATTTTTACAATGAGGTATTCCAAACTCTGATATTGTTAAATATGAAATGAAATATTCTTCATACAATATATGAAGTAGTAGATTGACCAGTTTACTCATGTCCCTTTCCAGTGTTGCTGGATGATACGCTATCTCTATTTCAAGAATGGACTTTTCAGATATAAAATTGTGATATAATTTATATTTCAATAGTCACTTTGTAGTATATGAGAAAAGGAAATCATTTGAGAGAAAGCAAGAGTGAGCATGTACAAAAGAAAGTAGGAATTCAGATCTTGTCCCCACTAGTTTTGGCTTTGACCATACCACCAATTTCTTGCCACAGTCAATCTAAGAAATTGAGTTGTGTAACTAATGTATTCAATATTTTGTTTTAATAAATAATAAAACACATCAAAATTCAGGCAAAATATGTGTATTGACTTTACAAGTTGCAGATACCGTATTTTTCGAGTATAAGACGCACCTTAGTTTTTGGGGAGGAAAATAAGAAAAAAGCTGATTGGCAGGTGGATCAGCCTCCTGGAATACTCCCAATCAGCTGTTCCCAAGGTGAATTTTTGCAACAGGTTCCTTGGTTGTGAGCACTGTGCCTTGCTTTTTCTTTTGCTTTTTTTTCTGCCTCTGAAACTTGAAACTCAATTTCAGAAAAAACTTTTTTTTCCTGCCTCTGAAAGCCTGTGAAACAGCGCTTTAGAAAAAAAAGCCTCTGAAGCTCTGTTTGGAGGCTTCTTTTCTGAAGCTTTTTTGGGGGCTTTTTTTCTGAAGCTCTGGGGGCTTTTTTTCTGAAGCTTCGTTTCTGATGCTTTTTTCAGCCTCTGAAATCTCCATTTGAGAAACTGGGCGGGGCTACATTCAGAGTATAAGACGCACCCAGATTTTCACACTCTTTTTTTGGGGCGGGGGGGAGTGTGTCTTATACGCCGAAAAATACCGTATATAAAAATACAGTATTTCTAAACTGACTTCTAATTCTTATATTTTGCCCTTCCCCAACTATACATTGTGTACAGGAATTTGCAGCACCCACCGTTGATTCCAGTAACAAGGGATATATCAGTAAGCTCTCTTTATTTTTTTTCTTCAAATATGACATTACTATCATGCAGATAATATTTATGATTATTTCTCTATTCATATAGTTCCCAATGTAGATCTTCCTCCACTTTGTTCATCAAGATTTCGACCTGGACCTCCATGCGAAGAGGCTCAGGCTGCTAGTCAGTTTATTGCTGATATCATTGAAAAGTAAGAAATTTAGACTTCAATATCAGAGTCTTTTGGGGTGAGGCAGCTATAATAAATAGACAGGTAATCAGCTAGACAGCTCTAAGATTGGTAGGGCAGCTGGGGAAGCTGCTAGTTGTAGTCTGTAGAGAACCTGGGTTAAAAAAGCAGAGAGACAACATGCTGGTTTTCAAGATATTATTATGGTTCATTACACAGCCAGTCAGGCATTTATACTGGATTTGGCATTTTTGTCCACTTACCAAGTCTTTTCCAAAGATCTGAGATAGGCAGATGATGTTGGTTTGATGCTATTAAACGTACTGTATATTATTGAGTGCCATTCAAAAAGCCTTGGATGACAGTTAAAAAAATCTGTGCATTGATAACATTTTTATTCATCAATTACAACAGGCCACACTGCAGATGCACACATATACTATGCTGATACATTATGACAACCTAGGTTTTTGGGAAGAATTCAACATGAATGAAAGCCAACATATGTACTAATAGTAGTAGTAGTAGTACCATGTTCCCCCAAAATATGATCTACCCTGAAAATAAGCCCTAGCCTGATTTTTTTTGGGGGGGGGGGCTAATAAACATCCTACCCCAAAATAAACCATAGTGACGGGAATGGGCGTGGCCAGCATAGGAGGCAGCCCTTCCCTTCCCCAGTCACCTCATGGCTGCTGATCAGCTGATCCAGTGGCCTGCGGATCAGCTGATCCAGTGAAGGCTGGGAGTTCTGTGTCTCCAGGTGCCTGGAGATGTTTCCAGCGCACTCTTGCTAACCCCAGCCCTGCCCACGGCACCAGGCAACCTTGCAGCTGAGGGCCCCTGTTCCACAGCTCACATTGTGGCTATGGAGCAGGTGGCGACCATGTTTTGCACTCTGCCAGACCTGGAGCTCGGGTGTTGCTTCCCTCTCTCTCCCTCTCCCCCTCCCTCCCTCTCTCTCTCTCTCGTTCTCCCTCCCTCCCTCTCTCTCTTTTCTCAGGCAGAAGAAAGCCCAACCTGACGCAAACGCTGCCTCCAGCTGCCTCTTCGTCATAGTGAAACTCTTTGAAAGGATGATGTGCAAGGAGGGAGGGGATTACCACGTTTGCTGAAGATGGCAGCCTGAGCGGCACCCACAAAGCTGTTTCGTGGATGGTGGGACGGCCTGCTGTGACCCTTCGGGAAGCTGGTGCAAGGGGCCGCTCGCCCCCCACCTCATACCAGTATATGGGGGGGGGGAATAAGACCCTCCTGAAAAAAAGCCCTAGCCGTTTTTTGGGGGGGTCAAAAGAAAATCAGACTCGGTCTTATTTTTGAGGAAACATGGTAGTAATATGATGATGATACAGAAGCAGTATTGGGGATAAATGGAATGTCCTCTTCATTATGCCATTATTTCAGTTCACAGATGATAATGAAAGAAGATCTATGCATTTCAGATGGAAAGGTGAGTAAACATTTTATTTTAAGAATTGTGAGAAGCTGAGATGTTCCTAAACTAACAAATTCAAACGAACAGGGAAGTTACGAAATATGATTTTATCATGTATGCTATGAAGCACCCTTTGTTTCTAAACAAGGTTGAAACTGGACTGCAGTTAACACTTTGCTTCCACTGAATATGTTTTGTTGAGCACATTTCAAATGTGGTCAATTGAAATATACACATTAGTACAGAGCAGTGGTGGGTTGCTATTGGTTCGCCACGGATTGGGCGAACCAGTAGCAGCGGCAGTGGGAGGCTCCATCCACCCGCCCAGACACTTCTGCGCATGTGCAGAAGTGTCACGCGACTGAGTGCGCATGCCCCCATGAGCAAACTGGTAGCGACAGGTTTTTGAACCCGCCCCTGGTACAGAGGCAAATGTGCAATAGCTGGATAAGGGCAGTGCGGTGGTGGTTTGGCATTGTGTAGCTCCTTAAAATATCCTAGAATAACTTCTCATTATTTCACTGCTGCTGTTCTGCCCTGTTTCCTGATAAAGTCAGTATCTTTTCTGCATTGAGGGCAACAATTTGTTGTTTTACTTCTTGAGCATCCATCTTGGTCCATTGGTCCAACCGCTTCCTTGGCTGATATCCTGTTTTGAACACACTGGCAACAGCTTTGATAAACTGGCTAAACCCGATGAGGGAAACTAAAGGGTCTTAAGCCCTCGATGAAACAGACAGCTGCCTATCCCAGTATGTAAAGACAAACTCCAGATTGAGCTGATGAGACCATTGGAAGGACTTGTTGTCATGGTCCCTGAAAGTATTGTGGAACATGAAGAACAGGACAAGGCACAGAAGATATTCTGGTCACCCGCTACGCCTAGTCCCATTTCCAGTTGTTTTGACTGTGTCTTGCCACTGGACATAGATGGGAATTGGGAAGAGAGAATGAAGTGGACACCACACAACTCGCCCTCATTTTAATTCATATTATGTGCTAATCTGAACACCATTATCTTCATCACTCTTAAAAAAATAACATGGGTGAATGACAGAGCAATAGGTGTGGATACACTAGGAGCTGTAATCATAGATCTGCACACAGGCGACTCAGGTTTAATGGCCAGTTTTTGAAAACGGTATCTATCCAGGGGACTGAGCAGCCCTCTCTAGGAATGCATTCCTAATCTCTGCAGTATCAGGAAGGGGCTAGAAAAGGTACCCTAAAACATTGCTTGCTTCACTACATCCTAGCCAGTTTACCATGGCTGGCAGGATCCCACTTTGGCAGTCAAAACACAAAAATGCAAGTGATGCTGCTTATCATTGGCACTTGGAGCATGTGGACACTTTTGAACAACTTGATGGCAGACACACCAGAGAGAAGAACAGCTTTAATTGCCAAAAAATTTGTAAGATACAACATTGACATTGGAGACCTCAGTGAGATTTGTCTTACCAATAAAGATCAACTGACTGAAATTGGTGGTGGATACACTTTTTTCCTGGGTCAGTTGTGACTGCGATTATAGTTGCAATGCTGGAATTGGATTTACCATAAAGAGTCACCTTGTTTGGAAACTTATTAATCTCTCCAAGGGTGTGAACAACTGGCTTATGACACTGCAGCTTCTGCTACAGAATAAAAGTCAAGTCGCCCTGATCAGTGCCTATGCCCCTACAATGACCCGTTGAGATGAAAGATGGATACTATGAAGAATTAGATACCCTGCTATCAGCAGTGAGCAGAATAAACAAGCTGATCTTGCTCGGCAACTTTAACATAAGAATAGGATGTGATTCTGCAGCCTGGCAGGGAGTCATTGGGAGATATAAAGTAGGCAACTGTAACACTAATGTTCTACTCTTACTGAAGTCCATTGCAGCCCATGACTTCCTCAACAGCAGTATAACTTTCTGTCTGACTACCTGTAACCAGACTTCCTAGCTGCACTCCCACTCTAAGCACTGACATTTTGTTAACTACATCATTGTCAGAAGAAAAGAGAGGATATCAGAGTGACCAAGGCCAGGGTTCATTATCTCCACAATGAAGTTCCATATCAGACCCAAGCGATGACCAGAAGGCCATGAAAAGAATTATCGTAGCCAGGCTGAAGAACCCCAGCATGGTTTCAGCATTGGCTTAAAGACCAAGCTTGCTATCGTACATCTTGCTGCCAGTCCTGAGGACAACTGGAAATGTTTTCAGGGATCCTATTCATTCATCTGCACTGAAAAGGGTTCTCTATTCAACAAGCAGAATAATTCATGGAGAATGATGAGGAGATAAGTGGGTTGTTGAAAAGCATCATAATGTCCACTGTTACCATTGTTACCAAGAAAATGGCTTTAACAGTGCACATAGGATAGTCCAAAATAAGCTGTGTAAAATGCACAATGCCTGATTGAATGCCAAAGCAGAGGAAATACAAGGAAAACTAACAAGATAAACAAACATCAGTATGAATGTATATCCCCACTTCTATTTAAAACCTAATCCCAAATTCCTTTCTATAATAATAAAAATCTAATTTCAATTAACAATTAAACCTTGCAAAAATTAAATGGTGGTCAGCAGACACTAAAAGCATTGTGATTAACACCAGTTGTTTGCAATTACTGTAAGTTCGAATCTCACCAGGCTCAAGGTTGACTCAGCCTTCCATCCTTTCTAAGGTAGGTAAATTGAGGACCCGGATTGTGGGGGCAATAAGCTGACTTTGTATAAATATACAAAAGTATGAGGGCTATTGCTTAACGCATTGTAAGCCGCCCTGAGTCTCCGGAGAAGGGCGGCATATAAATCAAATTAAATAAATAAATAAATCAAACATTACCAGAAATAACAAACCCTTATTTATAGGTCAAAGTACTAAAATAGATATGCCCATTACACCCAATTAAATATTTACAAAGCAAAGTATTTTCTTGAATTTAAAGTAATCTTTAAATTCCATACATCAAGTTCTAACATCTACTTTCTTCTATCTATGTCTTCTCTCAAAGTTCTTGTTACCCTGCAAAGCTTCAAGGCTTTTCAGTCTTGAAGGGGTAATAAAAAGAAAATTAAATTTCAAGATGATCCAAAAAGTGAGGCTAGGTTGAATTTTGAGTTCTTAAAAAAGGCTACATTAATGGCTCAGAACATGATAGGCTCTGCAATTCTGAGCTGATTGCGAGCACCTGCAAAATGCTGTTTCTGCTTTCAATTCATGAAAATATCCCCAGCTATTTAGAATACATGAGCAATCTCAAGATCTCTCTTTACTTTAGAGAAAATTATCAGCAGTCTGGATCTCACATCCAGCTGCCTTTCTGTCACTATGTCCTCAGAGCTGAAGAAGCTTCTTGGATGAGAAGCGAAACATCTTCAAATAAAAACAAGAAAGTCCAGTTGCCTCTTAAAAAAGCACCTTTGGGACTATGTCCCCTGCGAAACACAGAACCTCCATTCGCCCACTAGGAATATCTCTATGCTGAACATTTTGAAGGTATCCTCAACTGACCATCTATTAGTGATGCGGCTATAGACAGGATTCCCTAGTGACATACTAATAGTAGTTGAAGTCACAGAAACTGACTGAAGATGCTAGGGCTCTCTACTCAGCAAGCAGCATGACAAAAGCCCAGGGGCAGACACCATACCTGCAGTGATATACAAAGTTGGTGATCCTGTACTTTTAGAAAAAAAATCACCTGAGTTGTTCCAGTCTTTATGGAAGTAAGGATCCATTTCTTAGGAATGATGCAGCCATTATATACATCTACAAGGGCAATCAGCAACTATGCAACAACTACTGAAGAATTTTGCCTGATTTCCCCGGCATTTGACATTCATTTAGTGTCCATTCAAATTACAATAGCACTGAAAAAAGTGACTTATGACAATTGTTCACACTTACAACTATTGCAGCATCCCCATGATTACGTGATCAAAATTTGACCCTCTGACAAGCAAAGTCAGTGGGGAAGCCAGATTCACTTTCCAACCATGTTATTAACTGCAGTGATTCACTTAACAACTGTGGCAAGAAAGATTGTAAAATAGGACAAAACTCACTTATCTCTCTTGCTTATTGTAGCAACAAAATTTTGGGTTCAATTGTGATTGTAAGTCGAGCACTAAATAAAAAATATTCAAAAGACCATGTCATGCACAGAACCCAATCGCAAAGAAAGGAACTATCCCATTTCAATTACCTTGACAATATCCTCTCCCACATAGTGACCATTTAGGAATCAACTGCAAAATAACAAAGGTAAGTTTTGCTTTCGTAGATTGTGTTCCATTGTATGGGAACATCAAGGAATTAGTGCAACATTAAAATTGAATGTCTACAGAGCTGTTGTGCTCACTGCCCTTTGGTGTGCCTGTGAAATGTGGACTGTGTATTAAAGGCAAGTAAAATAGCTTAACCATTTCTACATGACTAGTCTTTGCAAATATTAGGCATCAGATGGCTAGATGAAATATCAGATACTGAGTTCTCTCTAGAGCAGAACTCAAGTCAAACCCATGGGCCGGATCTTGCCCACGGAGTGCTTAGATCTGGCCCGTGGGGTGCCCTAGAAACAGTGAAGGATCGGCCCGCAGTGCCTCTGCCAGCAAAAATGGAGCTCAGGTGGGCTGCATGCAGCCTTCCCAAGCTTCATTTTTGCTGGCAGTGGGTTTCAGGAGGCCGTTGCAGCCGAAAACAGAGATTGGGAGCCCATTTTCGTTGGCAGAGCGCTCGGGCCACCACAGGCGCCCCCAACACTAGTAACATCAAGCTGGCCATGCCCCCGGCCACCCCCACCCCCCAAGGTCAAACACAACCCTGATGTGGCCCCCAATGAAATTGAGTTTGATACCCCTGCTCTAGAGCAAGTCTGCCATTGGTCTATATACTGCTGGAATGTGAGTACAAACTGAGCACAGACCTGATGACAGATTATGTCATCCTTAAACTAGATGAGTGCATATCCAAGCAGTTTTTGGGAAACTGCTGGAAAACACATGGAGGGCAGAAGAAATAATACAAAAACAAAATTGCTATACCTAGAATGGTCTCATTAATAAGGGGGTATCCAGCATGTAAAGTAAGGCACACACTGGAAGCACAACATATGTATGAAATGCACAAGTCTAGAACCATCAGTGCAACAATTGCAAACTGCACATTTGCTCAACATGTGCCAGGATATTCTGTGCTGAAATTGGCCCAAACAGTCATTTTTGGGCATATCACATTTAATTTTAATCAGATGATAGTTGTTGAGGTCTTAATGAACAACAATATTTTTAAAACTAACTACCTGCCTTCCTTCCTGTCTATTTGATTTAGTAATATTGAGCTGTTCTAGCGGTTATGCTCTAGTATGTACATGTATAAATCGCCCATTATTAAATTGATCCTGTTTTTCCCTTTCTGTTATTCTGCTAGAATGAGTGATAACAGATTTCAAACAATGTGATGTGAAATAACATGCTGACTTAGACAAATATTTCGAAGTTATTTTTTATGCATGTGAAAGCTTTTCCAGTATTTACATCAGCCGGTCTTATTTCTTTAGATTGTATGGGTTCTATATTGTGACATTATATGCTTAGACTATGATGGAAACCTTCTTGACGCCTGCATGTGTGCTTTCTTAGCAGCTCTGAAAAATGGTAAGTTGTGTTCATATACTTTGAGATTTACTTAAAATTTAAACGCAGTGCAGATCTAGCACTATATTGGATTGAAGGAAAACAGCAATTGTAATGGCAACCAGGGTTTGACAAAAGTACCGGCTTATCTACAGAAGTTAGATGAGGTACAAATCAGGTCTGGGATAAAAAAGATAGCCTTATTGGGGCCCACCACTGCTACAGTCATTGCTGGTTTTTTTTTTTTTTTTTAAATTTATTTATTTATTTAATTTGTATACCGCCCTTCTCCAACAGGACTCAGGGCGGTGAACAGCCACGGTAAAAATACAACATATAAAATTTAAAAACAATTTAAAAAACATTAAATACTTTTGGCCATCAATTTAAAATAACCCAATTAAAACCAATTATAAATTTAAAATCGTAAGGATGGGGTCAAGCCAGCCCGGCTAGATGGAATAAATGTATTTTCAGGGCCCAACGAAAAGTCCGGAGGTCTGGTATCGTGCATATCTCTGCGGGTAGGTTGTTCCAGAGGGCAGGTGCCGCCACAGAGAAGGCTCTCCCCCTGGGGGTCGCCAGCCGACATTGTCTGGCTGACAGCACCCTGAGGAGGCCCTCTCTGTGTGAGCGAATTGGCCGGTGGGAGGCTATTGGCGGCAGAAGGTGGTCTTGTAAATACCCCGGCCCTAAGCCATGGAGCGCTTTAAAGGTGGTCACCAACACCTTGAAGCGCACCTGGAAGACCACAGGAAGCCAGTGCAGCTCGCGCAGGAGAGGTGTCACATGGGAGCGCCCCGTTGCTCGCATAATCCCCTGCGCGGCCGCATTCTGGACCAACTGGAGCCTCCGGGTGCACCCCAAGGGGAGCTCCATGTAGAGAGCATTGCAGTAGTCCAGGCGGGAAGTGACGAGTGCCTGAGTGACCGTGCGTAGGGAGTCCCAATCTAGAAAGGGACCTAACTGGCGTATCAGGCGAACCTGATAAAAAGCCCCCCTGGCCACGGTCGTCATATGCTCTTCTAAAGACAGCCGTGTATCCAGGAGGACGCCCAAGTTGCGAGCCCTTTCCGTGGGGGCCAATGATTCGCCCCCAATAACCAGCGATGGCGCCAGCTGGCTATATCGGGACGCCGGAAGCCACAGCCACTCGGTCTTGGAAGGGTTGAGTCGGAATCTGTTTCTCCCCATCCAGGCCCGCACAGCCTCCAGGCACCGGGACATCACTTCAAGGGCATCATTGGGGTGGCCTGGGGTGGAGATGTACAGCTGAGTGTCATCAGCGTACTGATGGAACTCCACCCCAAAGCCACGGATGATCTCACCCAGCGGCTTTACATAAATGTTGAACAGAAGGGGCAAGAGGACCGACCCTTGCAGCACCCCACAAACAAGGCGCCTCGGGGTTGACCGCTGCCCCCCTGCCAACACAGATTGCGACTGGTCTGAGAGGTAGGAGAACCACCGCAAAACTGTGCCCCCCACCCCCAACCCCTCCAACCGGTGCAACATGATACCATGGTCGGTGGTATCAAAAGCCGCTGAGAGATCTAACAGGACCAAGATAGAGGAGCATCCCCTATCCCGAGCCCTCCAGAGATCATCCACCAACACGACCAATGCCGTTTCCGTGCTGTACCCAGGCCTGAGGCCAGACTGGAGCAGATCTAGATAGACAGCTTCATCTAGGTACTGTGGAAGCTGCCGCGCCACCACACTCTCAACAACCTTCGCAATAAAATGAAGGTTGGAGACTGGACGATAGTTAGCCAAAACAGCCGGATCCAGAGAGGGCTTCTTGAGGAGGGGCCTCACCACTGCTTATTTCAAGGCGGCCGGTAGGACACCCTCGCTCAAAGAAGCGTTAATAATCCTCTGGAGCCAGCCTTGTGTAACCTCCCTGGAGGCCAGCACCAACCAGGAGGGACACGGGTCCAATAAACATGTGGTTGCGTTCAGCTGTCCCAGAATCCTGTCCACGTTCTCGGGAGCCACAGGATCAAACTCCTCCCAGATAACACTCTCAAGACCTGCCTCAGTCATCTCGTCTGGACTTACCCAGTCAGAGGCCAGCCCTTCCCGAATCTGAGCGATCTTGTCATGCAGATACTGCACAAAATCCTCAGCTCGACCCTGCAAGGGATCATCCCACGCTCCCAGATGGAGGAGGGAGCGGGTCACCCTAAACAGGGTGGCTCGGCAATTATCTGATGACACAATAAGAGCGGCATCTTTCCCTTATCAATTTTTTGAATAAATGGCCAAATACTTCTTTCTAAATTTTGTTGTTAGAAAGGACACAATTCACAGAAGGATTTCCTTGTTCTGAATATTTTTAAATCAAAAGCTACTTATTACATTTCTGTCAATCTACTGTGTTTATTTGAGAATGCCTCTATTTTTCTTTATAAAAATGTGCTTTATGAAATAATTTTCCAGTCTTGCTTTTTCCATATCTATTCTTTGTTATTTCAGTGCTTCTGCCTGTTGTTGCAATAAATGCAGAAACTGGTTTGGTGGAAGTTAATTTGAAAGAGAAGAATCCTTTGACTATTAAAAAACAACCAGTGGCAACGTCATTTGTGTTGTTTGAGTAAGTGGAGGTCAAAAAGTATGTGTGTAGATTATAATAAACAATACCATGTTACCAGATAACCCCAAATTTGAGCAACTATATTAGCAAAGAATACTTGGGTGCCTCTTCCTTTGGGAGCCCTCTAGTACACCAAAAGAACATGGTATGAGCAGAGGGAGGGAGATTCATTTAAAAATCCATGAAAATTGCTTCTGCTATCCAGGTATTCCTCATTTAGCAACTACAATTGGGACCAGCAATTTAGTCATCAACTGATGCGGTCACCAAGTGAAAAATCATGGAACCACTACTGCTTACAATGTTACTTTAGCTTTTCTTTTCCCCCACTCCCCCACTCTTTGGAGCATGCACCCTGTTGCTAGGATATTTAGGAAGAAGGGGATTAATCTTTGTATTTACGTTCTTTAAGAGGAAGCAATCACCACATTAAATTTCATATTGTTGGATAGAGCCCATTGTTCAAGTCTGTCAAGATCCATTTGGATCTTGAGTTTGTCTTCTGGTCTTCTTGTCTTGTATTCAGTTTCAATTCAGGAAAGTTCTCTGAATGTCATTATAGCATTTATAAATGATGGAAATGGAGAGGAAAAAATGAAACACTATATGCATGCACTTAAAATGAAATCTCTCTCACTGATGAACAGAAGAAATTTATATACATGAAAATGGGTCCATCTGAATATGGATAAAATGATAGTCGCTCTGATAAATGTCCAGCTATTTTTCTGAGAGGATCAGTTTAATTATTTGTTACTCAGAGTAAGGCACAGATTGAAGAAATCCTTATTGCCTAAGTTAACAATATGTCTTTTAAATTAATTTCTTTACAAGTCTTTGAATTAAATTGAAAATGGCTTCAGCATTGATGCTTATGATAGCAATAATAATCCAGGTGATCTGGAAAGTACATAAATGAACAAAGGAACCTGATGGTGCTTTTTAATGTTGCTGTTACATGCACTGCATTGTCTAATTGAACAGTAAATATACACTGCTCAAAAAAATAAAGGGAACACAAGCAGAAGACATCCGAGATCTGAATGAATGAAATAGCCTTATTAAATACTTTGTTCATTACATACAGTAGTTTTGTGTTCCCTTTAGTTGTTTGAGCAGTGTATAAACTACTGTATGTAAAGAACAAAGTATTTAATAAGGCTATTTCATTCATTCAGATCTCGGATGTCTTCTGCTTGTGTTCCCTTTATTTTTTTGAGCAGTATATATAATTGTTATGGATTTAAAAAATCTCAGAAAAATTAAATTTTGGCACATATGTGCATATATCTTCAACAGCACACTAATGGTAGTTGACCCAACTGCAGAAGAAGAAGACTTGGCATCTGGGACTTTAACTATTGTGACTATCGAAGATGACAAACTGTGTTCTGTTCATAAACCAGGTATTAATACTAAATTATTAAGAATTAATATTTCCCAAATTTTCTAATTTAATTTTAATTTTGTAGGTGCCATTCAGGAGTATCTGTGATACTGCATTTTCCATTTCTGCACTACAGATGGGATGGGATGTGTTTCAATCATGAACATTGAGTGGCGTAGTGACCTAGTGGTGACGATGCTTCCCACTCGGAAGGTTAAGAGTTCAGTCTAGGTAGCGGCAGATATTTCTGTCCTTAAGTGCAAAGAAAAAACTCAAACTACGTGCGACATCAGGAAAGGCATCCGGCCAGTAAACACTCAGCTCCATCCAGTCACCCTGACTCTTATTTATTTGTTCAATTTTATGCCGCCTTTCTCCGAAGACTCTACACCAAATTAAGGGATTACAGGGTGATAAAAAGGGAATTTTTCAATCATGAGAATGTCTTGGTTAATTCTACTAAAAACATTTGGTTAATCACAAATATATGGATGTAATTTAATGGGCAATTTAAAAGCTCAGACAGTATTAAATACATTGTATCCTTGTTTTCTGTTTCTTTTTAAGGTGGAAGCACAATAACAGAAGCAAAGCTTCAAGACTGTATCAGTCGGGCAAAAGCACGACATAAAGAAGTACAGAAACTAATGAATAAAATAACCAAAAATGTATAATTAGTAAGAGGTGTTTGCTCATAAAACCATTACTTTAATAAACATGTTACATTTATGAAGTTCCATTATTTCACAATATTATTTAATCTTGAAATTTATGTAACATTTCCAGATAAATAATTTCATCTTAAAACAGTATAGTTTTTTTTTTACAAATTTCAGCTGATTGCTATGCCTCAGTGTAGCTACAAATTCAGCTTCATGAAAAAACATTTTTTTAAAAAAAGATGATTATTAAATACATACATATCTCTCAAATGCAAGTTTCAGGATTCTGATACCAGTGAAGCCTTTTTTTTTCTTTTTACTTTTTGACTGGGTACCTAGATGATGATGTAGTAGAGCTGCTTATGCTGCTACCGCCATAACCATTTGATGGGGAAAGAACTGTAATGATTGCCAAGAAAAAAAGAAAAAATGTTTTATTTTTTTAAATTTCATGTATTTTTAATTTCATTAATTTATTAATTTTAATTTCATTTTTATCTCAAAAAGAATGAAATAAATAATGCAATATTAAAAACTATAATACAGAGAATGCCTGGATTTTCTCTGTGTAATGTTTAACTGAAATAGTTATTAAATGATATGGATATAAAGGTATATTAAAATACTCTTAAATGCCATATCTAGTTTTCACTAGCCATAGGAATATGTGGAATTCAACCAGATTGTTTTGTCTGTTATAGTAATTCTACTGTTTAAGCACATGGCTCATCTATATTTAATTTTTTTAATAAGAAGAATAAGATAATAATGGAAACAGAGACTAGCACCATAGTGATTTGCAAATTATGGGACACATAATGTATTCACTGCCATAGAGGACCCAACTATACCTACATCAAATGTAAATTAATTGTATTATTGTCATTCATGATTGTCCCAAAGGTGCTTTTTCAACTAGAGTGCAACTAGACTTTCTTGTTTTTCTTTGAAGATGTTTCGCATCTCATCCAAGAAGCTTCTTCAGCGCTGACTAGATGATGGGGAATGGAAAGATTTATACTCCTTGCAGACAGCTGGTCATTTGCATTCTTTTAGAGAGTTGCTGAGGCCGCTTGGAGGTTTATGTGTCATTAGAGTCACTGGAGTAGTACAAATGGGTGTGGAGCCTTCTTGGAACTGCTAAAAGGACTGTATTGTAGACTGGAGATAGATGGTGTCACATCCCTCCTCTGTTGAGGAAGGGCTGTTAAATTTTGACATAGATGGCCTCTTTGACCCCTTTTTCAATCCATCAGTCCAAAATGTGGGCTTTCCTGTCTTCAAAAGAGTGGACTTTGTCTTTTAAATGCAGATGGACTGCTGAATCTTGTCCTGATGGGTTTGTTCTCCTATGTTGTGCCACGCATTTATGAAGTGGTTGTTTTGTTTCACCAATGTACATATCTACACGTCTCACTGCATTACACTGCATATACCATAAACTGAGCAATGTTCTGTTGAGAGAGGGCTGTGGAACAGGGATTCGACATCATCTATCTCTAGTCTACAACCCAGTCCTTTCAACAATTCCAAGAAGGCTCCACACCCATTTACACTGCTCAGGTGACCCTGAGGACACAGATAAATCTCCAAGTGGTCCCAACAACTCTCTAAAAGAATGCAAATGACCAGCTGTCTGCAAGGGATATAAATCCTTCCATTCCCCATCATCCAGTCAGTTGAAGAAGCTTCTTGGATGAAAAGTGAAATATCTTAAAAGAAAAATAAAGTCCAGTTGCCTCTTGAAAAAGCACCTTTGGGATAATTGGATTACTAGTAGAAAAAGTAAAGTGCCTAGAGACAAGACTAATCACTCTGCATCTCAATCAAGAAAATGAGGAACTGAGAGTCAACCAAGAAAATAAAGACTCCTAGTAAAAGCAGAATTTGTATCCAAATTGAACACAGAAAGAAGCAAACAATTATCAATAATAATGAACCCACTTTTTACTAATCCGTTTTTGTTTTTTTTTAAATTTGATTTATATGCCGCCCTTCTCCGGAGACTCAGGGCGGCTTACAATGCGTTAAGCAATAGCCTTCTTACTTTTGTATATTTATACAAAGTCAGCTTATTGCCCCCACAACTGGGACCTCAATTTACCTACCTTAGAAAGGATGGAAGGCTGAGTCAACCTTGAGCCTGGTGAGATTCGAACCTGCAGTAATTGCAGGCAGCTGTGTTAATAACAGGGTGCTTTAGACCACTGTACTACTAAGGCTCTTGGTGGTGAAGGTATGCAAGAAACATGCCAGTATAGTAATGGGGGACTTTCATTACCCTGACATCAACTCTGCAGCAAATGGGAGATCAAAACAGGTTCCTGACATGCCTACAACTTTGTCACCCAAAAGATAGAGGGGGGAAGTAGAGGCTCCATTATGCTAGACTTAATTCTTACCAATAGGAATGAAATGTTAGAAGGGGTAGAAGTTATAGGAACCTTGGGGGAGAGTGACTATGTTGTACTAGAATTCATTATAATACAGGCACAGCTAATTGAACCAAGTCAAACTAGTATTTTAAACTTTTAAGAGAGCTGATTTCAATAAACTAAGAAAAAGATTGTATGGATGGAAACCCTAAAGGAAAAAACAATTCAAGATGTTGGGAAACTCTGAAAAATGAGATCATAAAAGTCTAATCAATGCAAAACCACAGAGAAATAAAAACAAACAAAACCAGCATGGCTGCATACATGTCTCTCTGATAAACAGAGAGGAAAAAAGGTCAAGTATAAAAAATGGAAAAAGGGACACATAACCAAAGCAGAATATGAGCATATAGTCCAAATCTGTAAGGACAAGAGTTAGGAAAGCTGAAGAAGCCTTCCCTGGCGCCGCGGCAATTCAGACAGGGAAATAGTGGGGCTCCTAAGAGCCCTGCGAAAACCCCGTCTGTCAAGCCACTGCCGGCAGGTCTGTGGACCTACCCTGTCCTTTAGGGACGGGGTTAGAGAGGGACCCTTCGGACAGCTGAGAGGAACGGGCAAGTTCCTCAGGGCGAGAGGATTGCCCTCTGCACCGGCGGCAGTGGGAGCAGCAGCCATGGTGGCTGCCTCGAGGCTGTGGCATCCGGGACAAGCAAAGTGCAGGAGGAGAAGCAGGAGCAAGGCGTTTGAAAGCTGGGTGAGTGGTATCTATCCTGGTGGAAACAGCCTTTAAATAATGGTTATCAATAAGTGTTCCCTAGCCTTTATAGCGGCTAAGAACTACTTGGGCAAAGGATTTAAAACAATTAACAAAAGGAAGACCCGTTAATGGATTATAGTACTTATTGATTGCTTTGGAATTACCGTTCCTTTGGATGGATATAAAATTTGACACTTTTTCCTTCTCTTTAATGAGAATGGATTATTTTTGAAGAGAGAGAAAAAGAAGAGGAAATAAACAGAAACCTTTTGAAACTATAAGAAAAGATAAGCGGAGGAAGGCAAAATGGTTGCTAGCGGAGAAGAAGTGAAAGTGCAAAGTGGGGATTGCTTGCCATTTGAAGGAGAAACTTTCTTTCTTGTTTCCCAAACTGGATTATTTTGAGAAAAAACTAAGAAGGCTTGACTTTGGATGAACCTAATCTGTCTATTGGAGAATTTATTGATATTTAGAAAGAAGAAACTAATTGGAACAATTAAAACCGCTGATTAATGGCGTGGCAACAAAAGGGAAGGGTGTGGCAACAGAAGAAGACATGATGATACCATATATGGAACACAAAAAGAACTAAATCTTTTAGTCTTTATAACTATGATGATACTGAAACTGAAAAGGAAAAAAAAAGAGTCTGGACAGATTGGAGAAAGGAAAAAATTGGAATATATTGGGTAGCAAGACGAGAAAAATACTAGTTTGATTAAAATGGATGTAATATCTTGTATGTAATTGAAGGTTAAATAATGTTAGGAGGAGTTTTCCTCTTTCTTTTCTCTCTTTTGTTTTTTTCTTGTTTTTTTCTTTCATTTTATTCCTCTCATCTTTTTTTTTCTTTTAATTTTTCTTTTTAATCTTTCCTGCTATATTTTATTCTCTTTTATTTCTCCCTTTTTGGTTCTTTTTTATTTTTCATTATTAATATTACTGTTGTAATTAATCTGGTTAGGCAATAAGAGTACAGACCACAGAAAATCGATTTTAAAGTGGTTTAAAATGTTGTTCTTTATAGAAAACTAAGAGAATCTAAATGAATTTTTAAATATTAATAAAAATTGTTTATAGATTTTATAATTATTTTCAAGGTGGGAAAAATGTGATTATAGAAAAATTACAAAAAATTGGAAGACTATGAACTGAGTTTTTAAATATTAATAAGAGATTTAATGTTTATAGAAAATTGACCTTAAAGTGGTTTAAAATGTTGTTTTTTCCATAGAAAAATAAGAGAGTGGGAATGAATTTTTGAATATTAATAAGAATTGTTTATAGATTTTATAATTATGGAAAATTGCTTCTCGAAGTGATTTAAAATGTTGTTTTCCATAGAGAAATAAGAAATAAATATGAAACGGGAGAATTTTAAAGAAAATTAATAGTTCAGGAGAGAGTAGGTGAGAAGATATTTGTTATAATGCATTATTATTTCAAATTGGTAAGTTAAAACAAAATGCTATGAACCAGTCAAATAAATGAAAAAGTTAGGAGTGAAAAGAAGTATGATTTTGGTGATTAGATGAAATAAAGCTGTGAACTAGCCATAAATAGGAAGGAGAGGAGAAAGCTTTGCTGGAAAACAGCCAACCGAGTTGTGAACCAGCTCAATAATAGATTTAGGAGGAGTGGAGGTGATAATGGAGTCTATTACGTCTAGGTCTATTACGACCACTCAGCGTTAACTTGCAATCTTAGATCGATCTGCAGCTTTATTTACCACCTATTCCCCAAGATTATCCTGATTATTTACCCCTAAATACTTTGTCCAGTGGCTCTGCCTTCTTTTTTGATCTAATCCTCGGCCATCGCTGGTATCAGGACTGGAGGAGATACAGACATTGAGAGTCTTGGATTATGGGGACATAGACCACCTTCTCTTTGTTTCAAATGGTTTGGTCGCCGTGAGAGGGCGACCCTTTGAGACCTCTACCCCCACCTCCTTTGGATGGACTTACTACAACCACAAGACTTCCCATCGTCGTGAGAGGGCGATGATGTTCCGATACATTGACATTTGTAACATACTGGTCTTCCTTTAACATCTATTTCCTCCCTTATTTTTAATTACATGTCTTAACCATCTCTAACACTCTTAGAAGAAAATGATCCTTCATCTCCTTCAATTCGCTCCTATCTTCGATGTATTCAATTGCGGAGCTCCTTGCACTGTGAGATTCCCCCCTCTCACACTTCTGGCCCTCTCAGTTATCAAGAGCCACCCTTGAGGACAGGTTTTGGAACCCCGAGAGGTGGTTTGCAAAAAACCGACGGCTTTGGCGTTTTTTAGATAAATCTTTAAATTCTATTTTAAGGGGTTCTGAGAGGGATTGTGGGAATGGATCTGGGGGGATCCATAAATCCACTGAAAGGGGTAATGGGTCTGATGATCACGGTGGGGAGGATGGGGACAGAAATCTGACAAGGATTCAGGGGGATAAAGTGATGGGCATTAGTATAGTAAGTGGGAGGGGCAGATATGACAGCTGCAGGGGGCCATATTATGTTTCGGGAGTGCGCACTCGTTGTTTATGAGCAATTGCGCACTCCGACCCCCAAAGCATTGCTCGTTTCCCGGGTTATTCAGAGTCTCAGACCCTGGGTCTACGGCTGATGTTATGTAATGCCAGGTCAGTGGTAAATAAAGCCCCCCTCATTCATGATCTTATTTCAGAGGGGGGTGCTGACCTGGCAGGGATTACGGAGACCTGGTTAGGCCAGGAGGGAGGAGTTCCCCTTGTGGAAATGTGCCCGCCAGGTTTCCGTGCATTCCATCAGCCAAGGACTCAGGGAAGGGGTGGGGGAGTGGCAGCAATCATTAGAGAAAGTCTTTGTCCGAGGGAGGCCACTGTTCCTCAGATAGCCGGATGTGAGTCCCTCCTTGTGAAGTGGGGTCGGGAGATTCAGATGGGCCTACTGATTGCGTACATAGCTCCCTGCCACGTAACAGTGGTCATGCCTGAGCTGCTCAACATTATAGCCGGTATGGCGGTGGAAACCCCCAGATTTATTATTATGGGGGATTTTAACCTGCCATCCGCTGGTGAGATGTCGGAGACGGCTCGGGAGTTCATGGCTTCCATGATGGCCATGGACCTGACCCAGGTAGTTAAAAGCCCCACCCACTTGGGGAATCACACTCTGAACTTGATTTTTGTCTCTGATCAGTGGCTGAATGATCTAAGAATAGGGGAAATAGACATCAAGCCCTTGTCATGGTCTGATCATTCTCTCCTTCACATGGACTTTCAAGTCACTTCCACCCACCGCAGGGAGATGGAACCAACCAAATGGTTCCGTCCCAGGCGCCTGATGGACTCTGAAAGGTTCCTGACGGAGCTTGGGCCATTTCTTGAGACTCTGGCTCACGACTCGACTGAGGACCTGGTGGTCACCTGGGACAGGGCGGCTACTGGGGCCTTGGACCGCATCATGCCTTTGCGGCCTCTGACCTGATGCTGATCTCGTCTAGCTCCTTGGTTTTCCGAGGAGCTGAGAGAGATGAAGCGTCGGAAAAGACGCCTGGAGAGCGATTGGAGGACAGGCCGATCTGAATCTGACCGAACACAGGTGAGATCTTATATTAAGAACTACCTAGTGGCGATAAGAGCGGCGAAGTCTAGCTACTTCTCCGCTCTTATTGCATCTGCAGAGCACCGCCCAGCCGCGCTGTTTAGGGTGACCCGCTCCCTACTTCAGGTGGGGGTACGGGAAGATCCCTTACAGGGTCGAGCTGAGGATTTTGTACAATTCCTGCATGATAAAGTCGCTCAGATTCGGGAAGGCCTGAACTCCGATTGGGTAGATCCAGGGGAGGAGACGGGGGTAGGTCTTGAGAGCGTTATCTGGGAAGAGTTTGATTGTGTGGCTCCTGAGGACGTGGACAGGATTCTGGGCAAGCTTAACGCTGCCACGTTTATTGGACCCGTGTCCCTCCTGGTTGGTACTGGCCTCCTGAGAGGTTACATGAGGGTGGCTCCAGGGGATTATAAATGCTTCTCTGAGTAAGGGTGTCTTTCCCGCCGCCTTGAAAGAGGCGGTTGTGAAGCCCCTCCTCAAGAAGCCTTCCCTGGACCCGGCTATATTATCAAATTATCGTCCAGTCTCCAATCTTCGCTTTGTTGCGAAGGTTGTTGAGAGTGTGGTGGCACGACAACTACCCCAATACCTGGATGAAGTTGTCTATCTGGATCTGTTCCAGTCGGGCTTCAGGTCACGATATAGCATGGAAACGGCACTGGTCGCGTTGGTTGATGATCTCTGGAGGGCTCGGGACAGAGGTTGCTCCTCTATCCTGGTCGTATTAGATCTCTCAGCGGCTTTTGATACCATCGACCATGGTATCTTACTGCACCGGCTGGAGGGGTTAGGAATAGGGGCACCGTGCTTCGGTGGTTCTCCTTCTTCCTCTCTGACCGTTCGCAGTTTGTGTTGGCAGGGGGGCAGAGGTCAACTTCGAGGCACCTTATTTGTGGGGTGCCGCAAGGATTAGTCCTCTCACCCCTTCTGTTCAACATTTATGTAAAACCGCTAGGCGAGATCATCTGTGGTTTCGGGGTGAGTGTTCATCAGTATGCTGATGACACAAAGCTATACATCTCCACCCCAGACCACCCCAATGATGCCCTTGCTGTGATGTCCCATTGCCTGGAGGCCGTGCGGATCTGGATGGGGAGAAACAAGCTCAGACTCAACCCCTCCAAGACCGAGTGGTTGTGGCTTCCGGCGTCCCGGTATAGTCAGCTGGTACCATGACTGACAATTGGGGATGAGATCTTGCTCCCCACAGAGAGGTCCCGCAACTTGGGTGTCCTCCTGGATTCACGGCTATCTTTAGAAGATCATTTGATGGCCGTGGCCAGGGGTGCCTTTTATCAGGTTCGCCTGATCCGCCAGTTGCGTCCCTTTCTGGATCGGGATGCCTTGCGCACGGTCACTCATGCCCTAGTCACCTCCCGTATGGACTACTGTAATGCTCTCTACATGGGGCTCCCCTTGAAAAGCACCCGGAGGCTCCAACTGGTCCATGTAGCCGCGCGGGTGATTATGGGCGCAGGTCGTTGCGTCCATGTAACACCTCTACTACGCGAGCTGCACTGGATCCCAGTGGTCTTCCGGGTGCGATTCAAGGTGTTAGTTATCACCTTTAAAGCGCTCCATGGCTTAGGACTTGGGTACCCACGAGACCGTCTTTTGCCACCAATAGCCTCCCACCGACCAGTTCGTTCTCACAGGGAGGGACTACTCAGGGTACCGTCAGTCAAATTATGCCGACTGGCGACTCCCAGGGGGAGGGCCTTCTCTGTAAGGGCTCCAACCCTTTGGAATGAACTGCCCCTTGAGATATGAAATATCCTTGATCTCCGTGCTTTCCACCGTACCCTCAAAACCCTGATGTTCCAACAGGCGGGGCTAAACATATGAACATGTGAATGTTTTTAAAATGTTATCTAATTTTAGGTTCTATTTAATTGGGCCAAACTATGTTATAATAATAATTTTAATTAGCAATTTTATGATGTTTGTGTATCTATATTTTTCTTGACGGTACACCACCTTGAGTCCTACGGGAGAAAGGCGGTATAGAAATATAATAAATAAATAAATAAATAATGCTGGAGAGCAGTTAAAGCCAAACTGTGAACTAGTTAAATATAAGGTTAGGAGTGGAGGAAAACATCCCTGGGAAACAGCTGATTAAGCTATGAACCAGCCAAAAATAAACTTAGGAGGAGTGGAGGAGATAATACTGGAGAGCAGTTAATGCCAAACTGTGAACCAGTTAAATATAAGGTTAGGAGTGGAGGAAAGCATCCCTGGGAAACAGCTAACTAAGCTGCGATCCAGCCTAAAATAAACCTAGGAGGAGTGAAGGAGATATTTTTGAAGAACAGTAAAAGCCAGATTAATAGAAGTGGAGGAAAATACTGCTGGGGAATAGCTATTTAAGTTATGAACCAGTTAAATGCAATGCTCTCTACATGGGGCTCCCCTTGAGGAGCATCCGGAGGCTCCAGCTGGTCCAGAATGCGGCAGCGCGGGTGGTTATGGGAGCGACGGCACCCTAAAAAGCCCCTCCTGCGTGAGCTGCACTGGCTCCCGGTGGTCTTCCAGGTGCGCTTCAAGGTTTTGGTTACCACCTTTAGAGCGCTCCATGGCCTAGGACCGGGGTATGTATGAGACCGCCTTTTGCCACCAGTAGCCTCTCACTGACCAGTACGCTCCCATAGAGAGGGGCTTTTTAGGGTGCCGTCGGTCAAACAGTGTCAACTGGCGGCCCCCAGGGGAAGAGCCTTCTCTGTGGGAGCACCTGCCATCTGGAACGAGCTCCCCCTGGAGATACGGAGGATTAGAGACCTGCGCGCTTTCCGCCGTGCCCTCAAAACATTCCTATTTCGGACTTCCTGTGGCTCTGCAATCGCCGATGAACGCTCCTTTAGGAGCTCCAGCCCCGTGATTCCGTTTGCCGCTAGAACAGCGAAAATTAGCTGTCTAGCGGCTCAAAACTCTCCCCCTGGGGAAAAGGGGGAGAGAAGAGCAGAGGGGTTTGGGTAGAGCTCCCCTAGACCTCCAGGTTTTTTTTTTTTAAGCCTGGGGTTTGCAGGGTGAGAGCTCCGGATCCGGGACGAGTCTGCTTTATGCAGAACAAGGCATCGCGACCACACCAGCATCAGCAACTTAATTTTAAGGAGAAAAAAAATTGGATTTGAAAGCTGGCAGAGCAAACACAGGAGAAATGAAAATTGCAAGTATTAAACTTTAACTCCAAAATCTATCACTTTCCTCTGAAGCTCTATGTAGAAAGGGAAAGTAAGATGGCGTGTGACTCTAATGGGGCGTGGAGAAGTGAAACTTAGATACAAAGCATTATGTGGTGTTGAAAGCCCGTTTAAAAGAAGAGGATTTTATTTTAAAAGGAGAAGGATTTAATAATTATATCTAAGAAAAAAAAAATGTCTGGCCTTTTTGAAAGTGATGAAGGCTCACAAATGCTGACTGTGGATCTTTTGGAAGAAGTTTTGGAATCATTTGCCTCTACGTTCATGGAAAGAATTGAAGGGTCTCTTAAAAAGGATTTTACTCAAATCCCAAACAAAGATATAATTGAAGAGGAGGCGGAAGAAAAAACCCAGTTTATTGTGTCTTTGGAAAATGAAATAGAGGTTCTTCAAATTGAGAGGGAGGAGCAGAGAGGCTTGAAAGAGTGTAACCAGGAAATATTGAGAGATATTCCTCCAGAGATTTTGATACAGGCAAATGGAGAATTGTCAGGAGCTGTTGGGATTTTTTATATAAAAAGGAAGATTCGAAGTGGAACTTCACAACTTTGTTGCAGCGATGGATTCTCAATCGCAGTTAAAGAGGTGTTTTTACCGAGAGGAATTACTTTGCGAGGAGAACAGGATTGTGGCGGAGGAGTGAGACTGGAGAAGAAAGAAAGAAAGAAGAGAGTTTGTAAAAAAGCCAGGAAAAAATGGAGAAGAGAAAAATTATCGAAAATAAAAGCAGGGGGAGGAGCAATGCTGAAGAAGAAAGTATTATTGAAGAAGAAGGACTGGAAAAAATATAGAAAGAAAGGAAGAATGGAAGATTAATTTCTTTTGGGGAGGATCTTTGTAATAAATCTGAAAAGTTTACTGAAATTAGTATTTTTCAAGACAATGATATAAAGGAAGTGTTTTATTATATTTATCTTTGGATATAATTTAAGGGATAGCCTTTTGAGGGTTATATTTTGAAGAATGTTTTATTGAAGTAAAAATGTTTAACTAAAAATGGATAGCTTTTTAAAAGTTACTGAGTTATCAAAATGTTTAATTTAAAATTTAATGGATAGCTTTTTGAAACTTGTATTTTGAAGAATGAATTTAAGATTCAGAAATAACTTAACCCAATGGATTAACAGTATTTCTGAGGTTATATTCTGAAAAATGTTTTATTACAATCAGAAATTAGCAAGTGGTTTATGAATGACCAAAGAGGATAAATGTTTAATTTAGAATTTTACTAGGGAGTAATGCTGAAAAAGAAGGTATGGAAAGGATTTTAGTAATAAATGTGAAATGTGATAAGAGAATTTATAAAAGGAAGGTTGATGAATAACTTTTAAAAGGGGAGTTAAAAGAACGTGAGGGAGTTTTGAATCTTGTAGTAAATTAGCATATTTTAGCTTAGGTTTGTTAAATGTTATACCCTGTTTTGCTCTGGGAAGTCGGGTGTGTGTGGAGAGGGGGGGGGGTTGAAGGTTGTGTGGGGATGAAATTGTTGTAAAATTTCTAATAAAATAAAAGGATAGATAAGTGTATTAATAGAGAAGTAAGAAATGTGGGGGAAATGTTATAATAAATGAAATGATAATATTAAGATATGATAAATATTGGTGGAGCAAGAAGAAGACACAAAAGATGTATTTAGATGATACAGTGAATGATTGATTGTGTATTGTTCGCTTGTTTATAAAAAATAAAAACTTTTTTTATTAAAAAGAAACATTCCTATTTCAGCAGGCCGGCCTGGCCTAACCTCTTTTTAAACTGTTTTTAAATTTTTAAAATTTTAAAATTTTAAATTTGTCTTATAAATTTGGGGTGTTTTAAATTTTGTTTTTCTGGGCCAAATTATTTAATTGTATTTTAATGGTTTTTTAACATTTGTATTATATGTATTTTATTTTTTGGCTGTTCACTGCCCTGAGTCCTTCGGGAGTAGGGAATTGATTTTGAAGGATTTTAAGAGAGGAATAAAATATTCTATGTTAAAATTATGGACATTAGATGTGATTTAAGAAAAATACTGATTTGATTTGGTCTTAGAAGTAAGGAACATATATGAAATACTGGTTGTTAAAATGATAAATGAATATAACAAAGAGCTGTCTATAGTTGGAGTTTAAGATTTAGGGTGATATAGTAGAATGCCAAATATTTAGAATAAGATGTTAGATTGAGTGATAAAAATTGGGTTTGGATTTCTTTGTGTTTTTTTTCTTTCTTTTTTTCCTTTTTAAGATGTTAATGGATGAAATTTGGAAGGGGGTGTGAGCAATTGTAATTATTTCATACCGGATCAAACCCTTGCTCTAAAAAGATGTATTTTATCTATGTTTAAAAAACAACAACAAGAGTTAGGAAAGCTAAGGTTCAAAATGAACTAAGGCTTGCAACAAATGCCAAAAATAACAAAAAGATTTCTTTTAATAGGTAAAAAACAGGAAGAAAGTCAAGGAAATGATCAGTCCATTAATGGGAGAAGATGGCAAGTAGGTCATGGGCAACAGAAAGAAAGCAAAACTGCTTAATATGTTCATTGCCTCTATCTTCACACAAAAAGAAAAAAATAATCCAAACTTCCAAAAGCAGCACCATGGCAGACAGAACAGGAATGCAGGTCAAAATGGGCAAGAAATCGGTAAGCAAACACCCATGCACTTCAGACATGCTCAAATCGTCAGGACCAGATGGTTTACAATTCAGGGTCTTGAAGGAGCTGGCAGATGTGATCTCGAAATCACTGAGCAAAATCTTTCATAGCTCCTGGAGCAGACAGGAACTGTCAGAGGACTGGAAAAAAGCTGATGTAGTTCCAATATACAAAAAAGGGAAAAGGTGAATCAAGGAAACTACAGACAAATCAGGACAAGAATTAGGGGTGACATGGCAGCTGTCTTCTAATACTTGAGGGGTTGTCGCAGAGAAGACGAAGTTACCTTATTCTCTAAAACACATGAGGGCAGGACAAGAAGCAATGAGCAGAAATTAGTTACAGAGAAATCCAACCTGGAACGAAGGATAAACTTCCTGACAGAGGGAATAATTAGCCAATGGAACAACTTGCATCTGAGTTGTGGGTGCACCATCACAGGAAGTTTTAAAGAAAGGATTGGACAACCATTTGTCCAGGATGATATAAGATCTCCTGCCATGGGCAAGGGGCTGGACTAAAACACTTCCAATTTCCCTTCCAGCCCTTGTTTGGTTCTGATTGGTTTTATAAGAAACCAGTGAAAACATTAAACCTGGAAATCTGTAAGTCTGACTTTTTGTTTGTTCATAGATAAAACAAATGTACTCATTTACTTAATTCTTAAGTGTTTTAATAAAGTGTATATATTGAACAACACAGTATTTGATTAAAAAGAAAATTCATATAAGGACATATGTGTCCAGAGTTGTATATTTACTGCTAGAATACTCCCATGGTAGGAAACATGATTTTAAAAATGAATTTGCACAGGAACACGCCATAAAGCTGGTTCTTCAATACACGTACCTGCTGCCTGAGGTTGGATAAAGTTCCCTACGCCAGTCAAGTTAACAACAGCAGTTTGCTGAGCAGATAAGGATTGATCTTGGTTTGGGGGCGCTTCCTCAGAACCCTAGCAAAAAAGTTGATATATCAAAACATATTTATGATCTGTATAGTTAGTTTATTTATTTTCCTTTAGGAAGAAATACATTTCAAAGCATTTCTTAGTTTGATACATAGTTTCATTGAAAACAAGATTTTGTAAACGAGACAGCTAATACTCTTAGTGATTTTACCACTTTTTGGCAGAAACTTTCTTTTATTAACTCTGATGGAAAACTTACTTAAGTATATACACCATGAATTCTTCGTTTATAAACACACCTCAAACAGAGGTTCTTGACTTATAATTGTAGTTCAGTTTGTCATCTGTGTATTAATACTAATGAGGCTGCAACAATGCAGAACATAGTTCTAGAAGTTAACCCTTAGTCAGAAATAACTCCCCTCCAATATATGCCTAAAGCTAAACTGAAACAGATCCAGATAATTAATTTCCTCCAGGATAATCTAGAGCTGGAGCCAAACCATTGTCTGCACCAACTTTCCCAGAAAATGGAGGGTGAAATCTGAATGGAAATATCCAGGATCATTGGGTAGAGTAATGGACTCTTCTAAGAAGGTGGATATCACTTACAATCACAAATCATCTCCTGAGTGGTTTTAAACCAAGCATGAGTGACTTGGATCAAACAAACAGATGGATGAACTCCCACACTAGAGAACTCTGTCCACTTCTTAAAAGTCACAGGCTCTAATACATATTTGATCCTACATGTATTAACTGCAGCCAAAGTTGTATTTGCACAACAATGGAAAAGTGAAGAGATCCCTACAGATGAAAATGTGATAAAAAATATTAGAATGTGCAGAAATGAATAAATTAACACTTGTAATTAAGGAAAAGGAACAAACTGAATATTTTATGATATGGGATTTATTTTATCAATGGTTAGATAACAAAAACAGAAGTTAGAAATATGGAAATAAAAGAAAAAGATTAATGAAATAAGGGAGATTTGTTAAAATAGATAAGTAAATATTATGATTATTTTTTTTATTATTATAGAATTAATATCAGTGTAATGAATATTGTTGTATTTAGTATTTAGTATTTATGAAATTTTTATACCGCCCCCTCTCCTGAAGGACTCGGGGCGGTGAACAGCCAGAATTAAAAACACACAATACAAATATTAAAATACATTAAAACAAAATTAAACTATCTTTGGCTTCTCCAATTTAAAACCCCTTACCCATAAAATTTACCCAATTAAAAATTTAACCCAGCCCGGCTTGCTGAAATAAAAAAGTCTTCAGGGCCCGGCGGAAGGTCCGGAGGTCTGGGATTAGTCATATCCCTGGGGGTAGCTCATTCCAGAGGACGGGTGCCCCCACAGAGAAGGCTCTTCCCCAGGGGGTCGCCAACCGACATTGCCTGACAGACGGCACCCTGAGGAGGCCCTCTCTGTGGGAGCGTGTTGGCCGGTGAGAGGTTGTCGGAGGCAGAAGGTGGTCTCGTAAGTACCCGGGTCCTAAGCCATGGAGCGCTTTGAAGATGAGAACCAACACTTTGAAGCGCACTCGGAAGACCACTGGAAGCCAATGCAGCTCACGCAGGAGAGGTGTCACATGGGAGCGCCATGTCGCCCCCATAAGTACCCGCGCGGCCGCATTCTGCACCAGTTGGAGCCTCCGAGTGCTCCTCAAGGGGAGCCCCATGTAGAGAGCGTTGCAGTAGTCGAGGCGGGAAGTAACGAGGGCATGAGTGACCGTGCATAGGGAGTCCCGATCCAGAAAGGGGTGCAACTGGCGTATCAGGCGAACCTGATAGAAAGCCCCCCTGGCCACGGCCGTCATATGTTCTTCTAAAGACAGCCGTGCATCCAGGAGGACACCCAAGTTACGCGCCCTCTCCGTGGGGGCCAATGTCTCGCCCCCAATAGTCAGCGATGGCACCAGCTGACTATATTGGGACGCCGGCAGCCACAGCCACTCAGTCTTGGAGGGATTGAGTCGGAGCCTGTTCCTCCCCATCCAGACCAACACGGCCTCCAGGCACCGGGACATCACTTCAAGGGCATCGTTGGGGTGGTCTGGGGTGGAGATGTACAGCTGGGTGTCATCAGCGTACAGATGGCACTGTACCCCAAAACCACGGATGATCTCGCCCAGCGGCTTTACATAAATGTTGAACAGGAGAGGCGAGAGGACCGACCCTTGTGGCATCCCACAAACCAAGTGCCTTGAGGTCGACCTCTGCCCTCCAGCCAACACAGACTGCGACCGGTCGGAGAGATAGGAGGAGAACCACCGTAAAACAGTGCCTCCCACTCCCAACCCCTCCAACCGGCGCAGCATGATACCATGGTCGATGGTATCAAAAGCCGCTGAGAGGTCTAATAGGACCAGAACAGAGAAGCAACCTCTGTCCCGAGCCCTCCAGAGATCATCAACCAACGCGACCAATGCCGTTTCCGTGCTGTACCCGGGCCTGAAGCCGGAGTGGAACGGATCTAGATAGACGGTTTCATCCAGGTACTGCGGGAGCTGTCGCGCAACCACACTCTCAACAACCTTCGCCAAGAAGCGAAGGTTGGAAACTGGACGATAGTTTGCTAAAACAGCTGGGTCCAGAGAGGGCTTCTTGAGGAGGGGCCTCACCACCGCCTCTTTCAAGGCGGGAGGCAAGAACCCCTCACTCAAGGAAGCATTTATAATCCTCTGGAGCCAGCCTCGTGTAACCTCCCGGGTAACCAGCACCAACCAGGAGGGACACGGGTCCAATAAACATGTGGTTGCGTTCAACCTCCCCAGCATCCTATCCATGTCCTCGGGAGTCACAGGATCAAACTCATCCCAGATAACCGTCTCAAGACAGACCTCGGACAACCCGCCTATACCTACCCAGTCAGAGTCCAAGCCTTCCCAAATTTGAGTGACTTTATCATGCAGATAATGCGCAAAATCCTCAGCACAACCTTGCAAGGGGTCTTCCCGCGCTCCCAGATGGAGAAGGGAGCGAGTCACCCTAAACAAGGCAGCTGGGCGATTTTCTGCCGACGCGATAAGAGCGGAAAAGTAATTACACTTCGCCGCCTTTATCGCCACTAAGTAGGTCTTGATATAAGACCTCACTAGTGTACGGTCAAGTTCGGAGCAACTGGCCCTCCAACTACTCTCTAGGCGTCTTTTCCGGCGTTTCATCCCCCTCAGCTCCTCGGAGAACCAAGGAGCTGGGCAGATTCGGCACCAGGTCAGAGGCCGCAAAGGCACGACCCGATCTAAAGCACCAGTGGCCGCCCTATCCCAGGCGGCCACCAGGTCTTCCGTCGAGTCGCGCGCCAGAGTCTCAGGAAATGGCCCAAGCTCCATTCGGAACCTATCAGGATCCATCAGGCGCCTGGGGCGGAACCACCTGATCAGTTCCGCCTCCCTGCGGTGGGGCGTAGCGGTCAGGAAGTCAAGTCTGAGGAGAGAATGGTCCGACCATGACAAGGGTTCAATAACTATATCCCCTGTATCTAAGCCATTCAACCACTGACCAGAGACGAAAACCAAGTCCAGCGTGTTTCCTCCTGTGTGAGTGGGGCCCTGAATTAACTGGGTCAGGTCCATGGCCGTCATGGAAGCCATGAACTCCCGAGCCACCTCAGATGTTTCACCGATGGACGGCAGGTTGAAATCCCCCATGACTAAAAGCCTGGGGGTATCAACCACCACCCCGGCTATAACATTGAGGAGCTCGGGCAGGGTCGCTGCCACGTAGCAAGGAGCCAGGTACGTAACCAGCAGGCCCATCTGCCTCCCATGGGCCCACTTCACAAGGAGAGACTCACAACCGGCTATCTGAGGTACAGTGGCCTCCCTAGGATCAAGACCTTCCTTTACAATAACCGCCACCCCCCCCACCCCTACCCTGGGCCCTCGGCTGATGAAATGCGCAGAAACCCGGTGGGCACATTTCCACGAGGGGGACCCCCCCCTTCCAGGCCCAACCAGGTCTCTGTAATACCCGCCAGGTCCGCTCCCCACTCCTGAATCAGCTCACAAATGAGGGGGGCTTTATTAACCACGGACCTGGCGTTGCACAGCATCAGCCTAAGACCCAGGCTCTGAGACTCTGGACAACCCAGGGAACGAGAAGAGCATTGGGAGCTGGAGCATGTCACCGCTTGGAGACAGCGGATACGTGCCCCCACAACATGATGTGGCCCCCTGCTCCCACCATACCTGCCCCTCCCACCCATGGTCCTGATGACATCGCCCTCTTCCCTACCAACACCAACCCCCTCCGATCCCCGCTCCGCACCTCCCCTAGCGCGACCCTGTGCTGGGCCTGATCCCCTCCCCAGCAAATCACCCTCCCTATCCTTTGCCAAACAACCCTCCCCCCTCCCAAAACCCATTAAAAGATTGGCAAATGACAATTTTAAAAAAACCCTCAACCCCCTCTTCACCGCATGCCACCTCTCGGGATTCCAAAATCTGTCATCGAGGTAGACCCTCGATAAAGTGGAGGGCCAATCCTGCGAGAGGGGGGAGTCTCGCAGAACAAGAAGCTCAACTGCTGAATACATCTTGCCACAGAGGATAAGTGACCATGTCCCAAGGGTCAGATGGAAAATAAGAGGTCCAAAGGGGAGCAAATAAGGTGGGGGCATCCAAAATCTGAGGTCCAAAGTCCACTGTCCCCTCACCACAGTGGGTAAGATCTCTTGCCAAGTCGACACAGTTCAAGGGGGATACAATCCAGCCACCCTCTCACAGTGATTGGTCTGATGGTCAGTCCCCTCTACTGGTGAGATGGAAGTAGTGAACCTTTGCAATTTTCAATACAGCATAAGGGGTTAAAATCCATAGCCACCCTCTCACAGTGGCTGGTCTAATAGTCCACAACCACCCTCTCATGGTGATTGGTCTGATGGTCAGTCCCCTCTGCTGGTGAAGTGCAGATAATACCATATCGATTCCGCTCGAGGGGCACAAAAAAACCAAAAGCACCCTCTCACGGTGGCTGGTATGATGGACAGTCCCCTCTGATGGTGGGATGGAAGAAGTATACCAGCTCCCATAATCTCCCAACACCATTTACAGTCCCCCTCCACGGCAGGGGGAAGGGCTCTGATGAATATGAGCCGGATTTCAGTGCCAGCGAGTCCATAAATGGCAACTAGTCCGAGATAGGCATAATGCCAAGGGGAACGATGGAAAATAGGGGGAGAAATCTTCCAGCCCCCAAAATTCAGTGGAGGCCTCCCAACGACGTGAGGGACTAACCCATCAACTGGGCATCCCTCCCGCTGGTCATAGCCTGTCCCGGATGGTCGATGTTATAATTTGCCGTTAGGTCCCTCAAGCACCACAGCAGGGTTGATGGCCGACGCTCTCCTTCCCGCCGTCGCCAGATGGCCGCCATTGCAGCTGCAGCTGACGCCGCTTTCACTGCCGCTGCCAAGGAAGAGAACTCTGGCAGCGTCCCCGAGCTCACCAGGGAGTCCGACGGCCCCAAGGCAACTGGGGAACACCCCTGGGCCTGGGGCCGTCCCCAGGACCATCAACGACCTCAACGGACCCGTCGCCGCCGCTGCTCCGACTTCTGAGCTGCCCCCGGCCCAGAAAAACGCCGCCACCGCCCAGCTGATCCGCCCGAGCACCGGATCTCGCCGCCGCCGCCATCCCCCCCAGCCTCGATCTCCCAGGGAGTTCTAAACATTATGACTACATCTTTCAAACTATTTATACCAGACAACACACTGTTTAATTGAAAATGAAACTTTGACATATTAAAAAATAAAAAACTTTATGCAAAAAAAAAAGAAGAAGTCGTCACAGACTCTAAAGTTTAACTCTAGTTAAACTTGCAAGCTGCAGCCTTGGCATCTGTTGAGTCGTCGTTCTGGAGCAACTTTATCTGCCATATAGTAGAAACATTTCTCATAATGGGCCTGCACATGATCCTACTGATTCATTCCTCCCAAATAGGTTCAGGGTTAAATAGAGCCGGTAAGGAGCTATCAGTGGATGCAATAAGGATAAAGAAATCATGCAATTTCACCATCCTTATCACCACAATGTAATTCCTAATGTGGGTTCTTATTCATGTTTGATCAATTTCAGTCTTCATCTTCCTCCAAGGACACTATATGTTTCTTCTGATGCTTCATCTCCAGGATTTCCTCATAAAATCAAGGTGCACATTGATATCAGTGTACAGGAAGAAGCCACTTAGTGGCAATCTAAATCTCTGACACTCACCCATTCCAGGCTGTGACCAAACTCTCAGCTGGACTGCTGATTAGATACTCATAGAACATCTCAAGCTATTTCTGGAAACCAGCCAGGTCTACCAGATGCTTAGGGTGAACTGTTCTAATAAGCCCCTTTGACCTGGGATAACTTTAGCACACCAAAATGCAATCAGATGTTCCAACTGTGGCAACAGACTAATGACAATGTTCTCCAAAACCCAATCACATGACAACTGCCCCAGAGAAAAACAACATATTCCTGCATACTATTTTCCCCACAACAACACTCTGAAATGGGTTGGGCAGAAAGAGAGTAATTGGGCCCAAATCACCCAAATGGATTTTATGCCTAAGGGAGCCCTAGAAGTCATAGTCCCCAGGTTTCTGGACCAGGACCTTAACCACAACATCAGGAAGATTTTTTTTAAAAAAAAATTAAAAGTACAAACTAAAAATACAAACTAAGAAAAAAAGAAAAAAAATCTAACTTATATTTTATATTTATCAATAGTCACTGGTATAGCAATGAAATTATTACTATAAAATAAACAATTAAAATATTGCTTAATATTACTTAAGATAATACAGAATCTCTGCCATTCTGCTATAGTGAAACATACTGCTGCATCCTTCGATTAGTAAAGAATATTGCCTTCCCCAAACAGATAAATTACATATTTCTGACAACCATTCCTTGACATCTGGAATAATATCATTTTTCCAATTTCTTAATATAATTATTTTTGCTTCCTCCCTCCCTCAAGCTCGAAACAATCATATTTCCTGAAAAATCAACAAACTCAGACGTTTAATAAAATTCTAATGTGTGGCAAAACTGGCAAGTATTTTGCCGTTCCAGTAAAGGGAATGCTTCCTATGGGAAGGGTATGAGTTAGGTTGGTAACTTAATGAAAGTCTCAATTGAACAAAGCCATTCGTTAAATTAATTTATATTACTACCCATCTCAAAAACTCTGGGCCACAAACAATAATAAAAATAAAACAAATACATATAAAAAGTTACAATACACAGAAGCAAAAAAAAGTTATCATCCACACGGCCAAAAGACAGGCCTCTTCACTTGCTTAAGGTTCTAAGCCCAAGCACACAGCCATGTCTTTAGGGATTTACAAAATGCAAGCAAATTTAGGGCCAATATAATCCTGGAGGGAGAATGTTCCAGAGTGCACTATGGCAAAAAAAAAAGCTTATCTTCTGGGCCCCATAAACCTGGTTTCCTTAGCAAACAGGATCGGGAAGATGCTATCTTGTAGGACTGATGGGACAGGAAGAAACAACTAGAAGAGGTAGACTCTTAAATAACTCAGCCCCAAGCCATGAAGAGCTTTGAAGATGACAACCAGCAACTTGAATTGCATTTGGAAGCATACTAACATAGCTCATGAAGTAGTGGTGTTACATGTAAGGAACAAACCAGTACCATTAACTATCCTTCTACATCAGCTACAGTTTCTGAATGCTCTTCAAAGTCAATCTGTAATGGTATGTGGGACTGATCTTGGGAGATTGAGGGGAGAGATGCTGTCTAGGGAAAATCAGATAAGAGAAGGCATAGCCCACAGCTGCATAATGGGCAGAGAAAGAAACACAGAAAGGAACTTCCTTATTTCTCAAGATGCAAAAGAGACAGTGGGAGATTGGAGATTTGTATTATCAAACTTGCAAGATTCTCTAAATAGTATCAAAAAACTGCTGAGAGATCAACAATCAGGATGGATTACAACCCCCATCCTGCCCACACCAGAAGTCAGCCAAGAGCTTGATCAATGCCATCTTAGTTTCATACCCTGGTGGCACAATGGTTAAAATGCAGTTTTGCAGGCAAACTCTGCCCACAGCCTGGAGTTCAATCCTGGTGGGGGTTGGCTCAAGGGTTGACTCAGCCTTCCATCCTTCTGAGGTCAATAAAATGAGGAGCAAGATTGTGGGAGCAATATGCAAATAATGCTTTTATATTGTAAACCACCAGAGAGTGCTGTAAAGCACTATGGTGTGTTATGTAAGCATAAATACTGTTGTTAAATGCTACTGCATGTGCAACTGAACACATGAGCAATGTTATACAACCCTTCCTTCTATGGAACGTTGTGATATCAGTATGTCAGAAAACAGCTGCTTGTCTAAGGATACAATATAACTGCAGGTATAGGAAGGCTCCCTGTGGCAATCAACATTCCATGTGAATTGAAATTGCATTAGCAGAATTCTAGCCATTACAGAAACTTTCACACGTACACAATAGCTTTTCTTTGAAGACAGCTCCATTGTATTGTGGAGATTAACTCCCCAGTGATATCATCAACATAAATTAAAGGAGTTATGTTGATATCTACCTTGTTTCCCTGAAAATAAGACCAGGTCTTATTTTTTTTTGACCCCCGAAAAAACAACTAGGGCTTATTTTGGGTGGGTCTAATTATTGACTCGCCTCGTGGCGGTGGCACCAACAGCCCCACCCAACAGGAGCCTGCTGCCGGTCCACTTCTTCTGCAGCCGCTTGCCGCCGCATGCATGCGTCATCCCCAGCCTCTGTTTCACCGTCAGAGCCTTCCGGAAAGCCCTCTGCAGCTGAGAAATGGGCTCTAGATTGACGCACTCAGGGCCCCCTGGCTTCCGTTTCGCCTTCAGATGCCTTCCGGAAAGCTCTCTGCAGCTGATAACAGAGCTCCAGATCAATCCAGAGCTCTTTTATCAGCTACATATGCCTTCTGGAAAGTCCTCTGCAGCCAATAACAGGTGAAATGGAGGCCGGTGGCGATGCGTGTGAGCAGCGGCAAGCAGCCACAGAAGAAGGTAAGGCAAGTGTCGGGATGTGCGAGGCCTGGTAAGTAGGGCAGCTCCACCCCTCCATGTCCACCCTAGCTTAATTTTTACCTCGTCCCACCCCCTGCACCCTGGCTAATTTTGGGGGTAGGGCTTAATTTGAGCACATGCATTCAAAAACATGATAGGGCTTTTTGGGGGGGGGATGGATCTTATTTTAGGGGAAACACAGTACATGCAAACATATGAGACACCATGGATTATTGTTTATTATATTATTCTTAATGGGTATGCCTACCTGATCTCCCTGTAGCTGAAGATTAGAAGTTGTAGGCTGCTGAGATGAAAACTGGGAGAGTTGTTGTTGCTGTTGCTGCTGCTGCTGCTGGAGAGGATTGAATATCAGTGAGCCACCTGCAAGCTGTTAAAGTTTAGAGAGAAATTAGGAGAGTTGCATATCTTGGGAGAGTTGCATATTTTATTTGTGATGCACACAAATATATAGAATTTAGAATTCATAACTGTGACCATCCAGTGTCCTTAGTCCTTTTCCACGTCAAGAAAATTGGGACTAAAAGATTTTACACAGAGTAAAATCACAGTAAAAATGAAGCCTAAAACAAAGTGACCAAAGTACTTTTCCACAGCAAGTATCATTTTATGCAACAATAGATGTACATGTGCATGGAATTCATATTGCCTACATCAACTAATTCTATTCCCCATTAGGTAAAACATATGTATTTATTTCCAACTAGATCAAAGCCTGGAATCTCTGTCACAGCTGGAAGGAGGAGTAAAAGGTGGAAATGCACAAGTGCTGAGCAGAGCTTTTAAGCTAGTTTGTTGGATGTCCCACAGACCTAGCTCATCAACTTTTCTTTGTGAAAATAGCAGTACTTTGTTTATGGTCCATCTTTTTGCTTACAGGGCACTAAAAGTAACCAACACAATTTTATAAAAACAGTTAAAGGCAATTATTTAACTCAAACTGAAAATACACATCAAAGAAGGAATGTGTTTCAATATTTTCTGAAAGCACAGTTAAGTCTGAGTGTGGTTCTGAAGGAAGCACATGTCATAGCTTGAGACCAATACATGAGATAGCATTCTCTGTGTGTCCAAAGTTGTATCTCAGAAAGTAGGAAAATTTTAAGAGCCCAATCCTCATGTCCAAATTAAATAGTATCAGTTAGACAGTCTATCTAATAATGAAACTCCAAAGCCATTATAAATATTAAAAGCATTGCCAACATTGTGTACAAATCAGCAGCTATATATTTAAACTTGCTTCTGGACTATTTCAAGGGTAAGCCCATATAGAAAGCAAGGTCAGGATATAACAAAAGCATGGATAATTCAATGAGAATCCCAACATTGGAGTTACTGGTGTTGGCCAGTCAATAAATGTGAACTAATTAATTAAAATAATAAGAGCAATGAGATAGTAAGGCAGAGGGATGGTCCCCTAACCCAATTGCAAAATTTCCACATTTTTGCAGATTTGAAATAGAGAACTGGCTTTCCAGATCCACAATTTCCTTGCCTCAATGTTTTGCGATGAAAAAATTTTATTTTCACATTTTTTCCAACCTCATATCAAGAGAAACATACATCCTTTTATATTTTTGACAGGATAATATGTTTTACTAGTTAGTCAATGGACATAAGGGTTTTTGTATTTACATCTACTGGTAATTTCCCCACTCAATGTCTTGAGAAATCATACAAAAAAACAGGCCCAAATGTATTATCATACCTGTAGAAGATTCAATGGGCGAAGGCCTGGAGCATTTTTTAAACCAAAAGGGACACCTGCTGAGATTAATTTAGGTAAGAAAATGTTGCGGTTTTTTCTTCCTTTTAATTACATCTGAAGTGGAAGCGAACAATGTAACTAACCATTAATATTGACAAAGCTATTTTGGTCATTTCAACAGAAGCAACTATTTTTTCCAAAATACCTCCTCTAATGAGAAACAAAAAAATGATGAGTTTTAAATACTAAAATATTCCAACTTTAAAGCTCAGCTTTAAAATTTGGAATACTTTAGTATTTAAAACTCATAAAAATTATATGAGCTTTAAAATTTAAGTAGAGTTAATTTGCACTGAAACTGTACAATGTATCTTGTTTCAGTAAACTGAATTAAAACACCTTAATACTTAAATCCTAGCAATGATTCAAGCTTTCAGAGTACTGTAGTTTTTCTCTACTGCCATGTCAGGGTAGAAGAAGGCATATACATGAAACGGAACAGAATTAGCTTATTATATTTACAGTATATTACTTCACAAGAACTGCTTACAAATCCTAAATATAGTGCACATAAAATAACTGATTAAAAATAGAGCACAAAGTGAAATCATAATAGCAGATAAAATATTCTGCAAAATGCTAAAATTATGAAACCAATGTAGCAAGTTAAAATGCTTACATAATTTTAATTTTAAATCAAAAACTTGATTAACAGCAGGTTATTTGGAAGATCAGTGCCATCATATAAATATCAAAAGATGATTGAGAAGAAAGTAGAGTTACCAGAAGCTACAGTATTCCATAGAAAGAATCCTAGAATTTGTCTGGGTCTGTGTCACTAAATAGAAAATTCAGTTGCATATGCTTACAAAACTTAAAACTCTAGAGCAGTGTTGGCGAACCTTTTTGGCACCGAGTGCCAAAATGGGAGAATGTGTGTGTGTTGGGGGGGGACATCAGAAACCTGAAGAGCAGCTCCCCGGCATGCGCGTGGGGGAGCACCGGAAACTGGAAGAGCAGCTCCCCGACGCACATGCATGTGCCGGGAAGCTTAGGTTCCAGTTTCTGGTGCTCCCGCACAGGCAAAGACCAGTGCACCGGAACCCAAAAGAGCAATAGGCAACGGCTGGTGTGCCCGGAGAGATAGCTCTGCGTGCCACTTCCGGCATGAGTGCCATAGGTTCGCCATCACAGCTCTAGAGGATTGCAACCTAGGGCAATAATTAAGATGGCTTTAATTGTAAATCAAGTCCAAAATGCCCATTACTATATACTATGCAATTTACTAGTTAGTAACCTTCTAGTTTCTTTCCCCAAGTTTAACTTTCAATAGGTATCATCATTATCATCATCACATTTCAGCATGTCCGATTTTCATACTGACCTGGCTGAGAGGTATGCTGCATTGCAGCAGGGAGTGCATTTGGCATCAGATTTCCTGAAGGTAAAATATTACTCAGGTTTATACCTGCAGGGGGGACTGCACCAATACTACCCCCCAACATGGGATTTGAACCACTCATTAATGTTTGTGTTCCACTGTACAAAAGGAATAGGTAAGAATTAGACTAACATGGTACGAAATAATATGCAGTTTTACTAATCGAGTTACAACAAAATCTTTTGTTTCATTTGAATAAAATTTATTCATATCTATAGTTCCTCATATTCCATCCCAAAGCTACCTAGAACATATCTAAACAACATAACACGTGAACAGTATTCAAGGAATGAATAGAATGACAGATGCTCTCTTTATTTTTAATTCTAACTCCATGATGGTAAGAATGGAGGACAGATTACCCACACACAGAAATAAAAACAATAATAAAAACTAATCTGAACCAGTTTTTTAAAACTTACTAAAAGTTTACTTTTTATATGTTCACATAATTATGATCAACTAATGTTTAAGAATATGGAATGAAATAAATGCACTAAAATATGTTAAATTTCATTAATTTGTTAACCCATCTCAAGTTCATCACTCATCAGTTGGCTCACAGCAACATGGAACATGGTGGAAAGTAACTATAAACTATAAAATAACTAACTTACCACACAGAGCCCACTACATTGATGAAGTTAAGTCCTGCAGTGTTTGTCATGACCTGGTTGGAAGATGTTCCTGTAGTAACGGAAGTTACCATGGTGGAAAGAGGAATGGTCATTACAGGCAATGCCTGGCCCAGAGACATTTGCTGCTGAGCAAACGGGGTAAGCAAAGTGGGCTGAGGGGTGAAGCCTGAATCTTGGGGTGTAAGGGTAGCAGAATGGGTAATCAGAGTTGAGCTCTGAGCATCAGCAGGGTGTGGGGTCGATGAAAGGGTGTTGGTTGGAGTAGGAGTAGCTGGTTTAGGAGTTCCAGACCCTGCTCATTGAGAAAAATAAAAACTCGTTTGTTATAAAAGGCCAGTCCTTTTTTAAAACTAAGGTTAGTGGACTCTTACTTAGCTTGATATTTTACTCCACTTTAAAACACCACCACCAATCCAGCCAATTCTGTTAATAACTGCTGTTTCTGATGAATGAAGCATATGGCACAAAAATATCACTATGCTTAATCTGCAACTCCAGTTCTATTTATTCCATTAAATCATTCTAACATTGTTGACACATTTACATCACTCCTCTGCTATTAACTATCTCATGTCAATTTCAGTATTTAAAGTATTAAAATGTTATAAACAATAAATAAATAATCTAACATTGAAACATATAAATCTTCTAATATCTGCACAATAATGTAACATTAGAAAAGCAGCTTGAATAAAAATCTGGACAGTGAAAAAGAAAATACAAATAATTATCCATCACTGGTTTCCTTAACTTGCAGACAGAAAGAAAGCAACAATTAATGATTGCATTTAAAATGTAAAATTGGCATGAAGCAATATCATCAATGGAATTAAGACAATCCAAAAGTTCTAAAACTATTTTAAATGTTTCTTTTTTTTTAAGCATTCATGTTTTGCAGAAAGAAAAGAAAGAAATTTGAATGTCTAAAAGCTGGGGGCCAAGTATACAACAACACATACATGTAGAAAAATGAACACTACTACAAGTTGAGTTTGGTTCCTCATGAATATGTGGATGTGCCCATATAATTTTCTTGACATTGCCTTCTTCCAATCGAGTCTCTGGGATTTCCCAGCAGCATATAAGGAGTGGAATGAAAATTAGGTGAATCACATAGTTGGGAAAACTTATCAAAGCTCCTTTTACATTTCTTTGTGCAAAACTGGAAGGCATAAAAATGACATCTGTTAAGCCCCTTTCTGACAATTTTAGATTATGCAACATGCAAATCACAGGACTACATTATGCAGCAGACAAAGAACTGAATAGACAAATGTCTAAAAGATACTCTAAGGCAGGGGTGATAAACTTGCAGCGTCACAGTGGCATCAAGTGACATATCGCAACTTTTTTCCCCTTTGCTAAACCGGGCGTGGGCATGGCCAGCACATGACGCATCCGGCCCACGAGCCACGAGTTTGTCAGCCCTGCTCTAAGGGATCCTTCCCCACCTCCCATATATTTCAAAGGGTGGTTAAAAACTCACTATGTTATTTTTATTGTGAGATTTATCAAACTGATGCTGCTGAAAAATCCAAACCAGCTTTTTATCAGTTCTGAAGATATTTAAGAAACTGCATTAATATTCTGAAACTATTCTTATATTTTTGATTTGTAATGATTTTGATATCAGCAATGATTTGTAAAACAGTATAGGAGTGTTTTTAAAAAATCAACTTATAAACTTTATTTTATTACCATATTGGGACTTGATCATGTTATATACACATATAGAGATACAATTACACCACAATTGATGACATTCAAATAGTTTTACTTTCTTAAAATATGCAAATTAAAATTGGTCTTAATGAGCTACTGTTGACATAGTGAAAAAAGATATGTATTTTGGAAACTTCTATGATTACATTAATTATCAGGCTGTATGAAAGACAGACCTAAGTTGGTTGCATAAAATGAGTCAAAACGTATACACAGAGGGTGCATACATATATAATTATACAGAAGAACCAAATACAGTTACAGCAAACAAAGTACATACAGTGAACAAGAGGCCTGCTTTATGCTGCACAATTAATACACAATTTAGGACATGTGATATTTAGTTTCTTCAGATCAGCTGGTTAGGAAGTTTATCATGAAAAGCCTATGAAGATTTAATGGAGAATTTAGGGCGGGACTCACTTTGTGAAGCACTTGCAGGAGACACAGAAGCCGAAGAAAGCATGCTCAATTGGTTCAGATCCAGAGACTGCTTCCGAGACACACAGGGAGGCTTAGGAGGAGGAAGAGCAGAAGAAGGAGGAGGAGGAGGAGGAGTTGGGGATTTGAGATGACTGCTTGACTGCTGTGGACTAAAAATATTACCTGAAAAGCATAATTAATAGATGGATTTGTTCTGTGAACCAACATCAGGAAGAGTATTTCATTTTCTAAAGTTGTTTCCCCAATTTTGCTACAGTACATATTAGTTATACAGTCCAATATTTGCTTATAAAAAAGATGCAGACCGCCTCAATTTTTTGAACTTGTTTGGAACATAAGTAACTTCTTTAGATTGCAGTTTCACTATTCCTACTGGAAGGAAACTGAATATGTCTTTTTCCCCTCCTTCCAAGCAATGTTACTACTGTGAGAAATTGTCTGCCACAGCTCTCTGGAAGGCTGTTATGAAGTCCTATTTACCTAGTTTCCAGTCTGCTCATCTAGCAGGTGAGTGACAGGATATTGGAGAAAGCATACTATTATGATGATGATGATGATGATGCAAGGGGAATGTGCTCTGAGTAACTTGCTTGCAGTTGCCCATACTTTTGTTATCAATAAGATTATAAATATATGTTCCCATTACCTAAAAGATTCACTAACAAATCTAAACAAGTAAAGCACAACTTATTCCACAAATATCTTCTCAACACAAAGGAAAGTGCTTTGAAACGATATTTACCTGAAGAACTGCTTGCTGAACTTGAAGGTAGCTTGATGGGAGGTGGTCTGTGTTTCACACCTTTTCCCAACACTGAAGACTGAATATAACCTGCCACACCCTCAGTCTGCTAAAAGCAAGCATACACTCATAAAGTTACAAGAAATCTACAGAGGTAATACTAACAAACAAATATGGAAACTGATACGCCAGTCAAAATCAGCATATTCGTATTTTCTCAGGAATGGGAATAAACATTATTAGTAGAAAGTTTTCCTGAGTTGTTTATTATATTCCTAAAAAGAGCTCATTTTTTCAGAATAAGTTATTTTTAATCAAACCAGTCAAACCAAGAAACATGTCTCCATACTGAAAAACACTTTCATCTCACATTTTGTCATCATTTAAACTTTGAGCCCTGAGCTTAATTCTATGCAATTAATTCAATTCTGAAGCATTTAATAATGGATCTAATGATATTAAATGAGTTAAAATACAGGTTGTCATATTATTATTTTTATCAAAAATTGAATATGGAGACTTCCGGTTTGCTGCTGGCCGCCGCCAGACGTTCCTTTGGGATCGTCAGCTTTCATTGCCTGTCAGAGCCGCCTTTATAGCGGAATGGCGGCTCGAAAAAACTCCGTTTCCAAGAGGAAACGGAGATAGAGCCGGCAGGGGTGGGTAGAACTCTCTGCAGAGTCCCAAAAGTTTTTTTTTTACTTTGGGACAGAGCGGATGAGAAGCCCCATATCCCCTGCCGCTGCTCCGGGCTTTGGGAGACCTCTGCCTATGCAGAGCCAGGCGTCAAGAGCAAGCCTGCGAATTTAACAGAATAATCAAAGAAAAGACGAGCTGGACCCTTAATACTGAATCGCAAGTATTTTACCCTTCAAAAAACTATTTAAGAGAAAAGAGGAGAGGAAAGAGGGAAAAAGAGCCTTTTAAAATGGCGTCTGCCGTGGCTGGAGAAGGGCTGAAAGGGAAAGTCCTTCCGTTTCTTATTATTACAATGTAGCGGAATAAATATCACTGGCTACATTTGTAGATAAAACCTCGCTCCTGTGCTGTTGATTGAAAAGAAGTTTTTTTTTTTTTTTTTTTTAAGGGAAAGTCCTTTCGTTTTCTATTTCTTCTCTCTTTTTTGCTAAATCTTGCCTGTGTGGGAAATGGCATCGGGACTTACACAGCTGGACAAACGGGGGGGGAACTTCCCCCCTTAAGAAACTGCACCAACAAATTCTAACTCTCCAGTGTCAGAAACCTGATTTTAATATATTAGAATTTCTCCTTGAAGAGATTGTAAGAAGGGATGAGATTGTGAACCAGCAACTTGAAAAATTTAAGCAGGAAATTAAAGAAATTGGTGAATTGGTGAAATCAAAGTTTGACTTTTTGAATCAAAAGATTTTAAAATCTGCTAATGGTTTATCAGACTTTCTCATTCGGGTGGATGCAAAGACTAAATTATTAGAGTCTAAAATGAAGGAAATTGAGGAGAATTTGGATGACATGACTCAAAAAATTAAAAAGGATTTGATAAACACTCAGGATAATAGCTCAGAAGACAAATCTAAAATGGAGACTGACCAAAAGATTGGTAATGAAGAAAATGTACAACAGAGGATTGAAAGAGAAGTTTTAATGATTCAATATAATTTTACAGAATATGCAATTAGACTGAGAGGTTTGCAGGAAAATAATAGAGATGATCTAAGGAAAATATCTTCTGAAATTCTGGCTGGGATTTTAAAGGTTCAACCTGATGAAGTGTATTGCAGGATTGATAGAATTTACAGAATAAACTCCTGGTTGGCAAAGCAAAGGCAATTGCCTAGAGACGTGGTGATCTATTTTACAGATAAAGAAATTAGGAATAATATTGTGCAGAACTCTTTTAATTCCACTTTGCAATTTCATGGAAGAAAGATTTGGATTTTTAAGGAGCTCCCGCCCAAGATGTTAATGGAGAGGAAGAAATTTGGCTTTCTAGTGACTGAATTAAAAAAAAGAAATATCCTATTCAGGTGGGACACCCCAGTTGGTTTAATATTGAGATATCAAGGAGTAAGATATCAATTGCACACCGTTGAAAAAGCGGAAGATTTTTATCAAAAAATTTTAGAAATGAATTTAACACCTTTAGGCATAATACAGGATAAGCAAAAGGAGTTGGAAACAAAAGGAAAATATCAAATTACAGAGACTGTTGCAGATAAATTGTCTTTGGATCCCCTGGATACCCCAGCTGGTCTGTCTATAAACAAGAGAGTAGTGTCATCCGACACCAAGCTGATGAACCATCAAGTCACAGACAAGTGTGCAAATCAATCAGTTGACATACAAGTGACGGAGAAGAAAGATGAGATGATAAAATTAACCCAACAAGAACAACCCATAAAGCAGAATGAAAATCAACCAGCAGACACACAATTGGTAGGCAAGAAACGAGGATGGAAATTCAACCCGCAAAAGAAAAAGAAAAGAAATAGATCTCATAGAAACAGCAATTTCTAAACCATGCAACAGTGAAGCCAGGGACTTTAAAAAACGAATGAATATTTGAAAAGATAGTGGAGGTGAACAATTGTTTGATACTATCCTGAGGATTGTGGCAGATCTCTGCAATGCCATGATTTTGGGATGTGAAAAGAGCCTCACTTGGTTGGATTTGAATCATCTATTCTGGAATTTATTTATTTTTTTTTTGGTAAATATATTATAATTATTTTGAGTTATAAGGCAGGAGAGTTACGCCGGGGCATGCAGAAGATCTGGATGTTACTCAGTAGGATGATGGGAATTAACAATCCTGATGAATACCACAACTATAACCATATGGATATAATCATAATTATAATGTCACTCGGGTGGTTGTTTTTACTTTTATACAGATGCGAGGATATCTACTACTGATGGGGGCAGAAGACGATTGAAGATTTTGAACAAACTGTTGCACCAGCATGTTATTTTACCCTATTATGGGTGATGGATTTAACAATCCAGTGGAAAGACATCAAAGAAGATATTATATGGATTATAAATTTAAAGTTATTGTCTTTTTTCTTTTTACAAAATGGAGTGCATATATAGATATGTGTATATCTTAGTAATGTGGGCAGTGGATTATATTTAGAATTGTATTGCATGATTTTGTAGGAACTGAAGGGTTGAAATAGGTTAGTTGATTAGTTTAAGAAAAAGGATCTTTAAGTCAAGTCATATATTTAGGGGAGTGGAGGATTTAACAATCCAGTGGAAAGACACCAAAGAAGATATTACATGGATTATAAATTTAAAGTTATTGTCTTTTTTTTTTATATATATATATAAAATGGGATGCATATATAGATATGTGTATATTTTAGTAAAGTGGGCAGTGGATTATATTTAGAATTGTATTGTATGATTTTAAGTCATATATTTAGAGGAGTGGAGGAATTGGACAGAATTGAATAAATGTTAAATTTGGATGTAGGGAGAAGGCCGCTTTAAAATGTTATATTAATATATATAAAAGATTAAATGTTAAATTGTAATAATACACTATAAGTTTAGGGGAGGAGAAAAAGGGCAGATCATCGTAAAAATGGGAGTTATAAGATTAATATGCTAAGGGTCAGTATTCCGAGAAGGGACTAAGGGAAAGGAAAGATATTATGTATGTAACTAGGTATGAAATAGCCTATTGTTGTGAAGAAGTCACAGGGGGGGTTGGGTGGAAAGGGTGGGTTAGGGAAGAGGGGGGGGAAAGGGGGAAAACTTGTATTTGAAAACTTTTTCAATAAAAAAAAAATTGAATATGAACTTGTTTTCCGAAGTTGCTAAAAGAAAAAATAAAAAGAATTCACCCAGCTCATCTTTTCATCTTTAAAATTATCCCAATTATTTTAATCAACCCTAACCCCAAAAACAGCTATATTAAGATGTGTGGACTTTAACTCACAGAATTCCCCAACCAGTGTTGTTGCTTGGGAATTCTGGGATATCTTCATTATTTTCCCATCACATATTAATTTTCCCTTCTAGATGAACACTTTTCAGTTTTTTTTCTATTAAGGAAGATGATGTTCATGTTTGCAAATGCTTTCTTTATTTGTTAAGGTACATATAGTATAAAAGATTATGAAAGAAGATTAAAGTGAAAGTGAACAACCTCCTTAACTTTACGTATGTTTCTCCTCAAGCCCTCACCTCAATAATCTAACATCATAATGGCTTGCCCAGTATGATCATAAGTCATGGCAGTTGTTAAAGAAGGCACCCACATAATTGCCTCACTTAACAGCCACAATCCCTGTTCTTCCTACTATGGTTATTAAGCAGAGAATGGGGTGCCTCAAAAGGTGGGGGAAGCCCTGGGAAACCTGGCACAGGCTCAGGCCCACACTGCAGCTCCCCAACATCCCAGAATCTCCCCCTAAGGCATCCTGTACTCTGTTTCCCATCCCAGTGGGTCCCATACCCATGCTCCTACCTCCACACAAGCTTTGGGCCTGCCTCCTACCCTATTGGGTCCCTGCAGGCTTTGGACCTGTCTTCCACCCTGCTGGATTCTCACAGGCCTTGGACCTGCTTCCTACTGCTGGGTCTCCCACCATCCTCTCCCCATCATGGCTCAGTCTAATTACATATTGCACAAATCGCTTTGGGGAAGGAGAACTGGCTGATCCACCCCACGGCTTTCCTACAGTAGGGTGGGGGCAGGCCCAAGGCCTGCAAGGATTCAGCCAGGTAGGGATAGGCCCAAGCGTACTAGTGGGGCAGGATGGGAGAAAGGCAGGAGATGCTGTAGCATCCCTGTGTCACTCTTAAGGGTAAGCCAGATTTTGTTCATGTGACCATGGGAATGTGCTGCATCATTAACTTCAGATACAGGTAGTAAGTTCAGTGCCATTGGAATTTTGGATGGTTGCTGAACAGTGTCATAAGTTGAATATTCTGTTCTGAATATTCTATTCAGATCTATGACCATCAGACATTTTTTTTAATATACCTTTTCTAGACAATTCAAAAAGCACTGACTTTATCTGCACGCCACAATAATTGGGAATTCTGGAAAATTGTGGCTTATTGTGAATAACCAATAAGAGAGTATATTTGTAACTCAGGATTGAAATGTAGGGTCCTTGGTGCTCTCTAAGCTTGCTTGTTTTCTTGCACACATTTCATTACCCAAACTAGGTATCATCATCAATGCTAGTAAGAATTGGGATTTACTCTCAATTCATATTCTAGTGGCATGCCCTGTCAGTGTTGGTAGGAGGGCCTATTGTGAATGACCTTCAGATTGATGTAGATAGCCATGCTTTCATTTTGCTTCTCCCCACTTGAAGGAGGAAAAAAATCCCAATAGTATCATCTTTTTGTATTCCATGAAAGCAAATTCTTAGTTTATGATTTAGGAGCCATGATGGTGCAGTTGTTAGAATGCAGCATTGCAGGTTTAAATCTGCCCATAGCCAGGAGTTTAATCCTGACTGGCTCAAGGTTGATTCAGCCTTCCATAGCAATAATAATAGTGCTTAGACCTCGGAAGGATGGAAGTCAGCCTTGAGCTGGTGAGTATTGAAGTGTTAGCAGTCGGCAAGGTAAGCCTGCATACCACATTCTAGCCACTGTGCGACTACAGCTCAGTTCTTCTGAGGTCAGTAAAAGGAGGACCGAGACTGTTGGTGGCAATATGCTGACACTGGAAACTGCTCAGAGAGTGCTGTAAAGCATTATGGAGCCTTATATAAGTGCTATTGCTATTATGATTTAATTGATAACATAGAGTACTTAATTTGTTACATACTAGCATCAGATGATAATAATGCAATTCATCTATAAAGAATAGACGAAAGTCAAGTAATTAAGTCACTAATAAAAAGTGAATTTGCATGTTTTTAGACAGGGCTTAAATGAAACTGTGATATTTTTGAGAGTACAAAGTTATCCTCTAATACTTAAAAATAACTTACTTCTAGTTCCTTCCCAGGAGAAAGTTGACTAACATGGATTGATCCACTTGAATTATGAAAAATCTTTACAGGACATTTAGCTTCATTTTGAACCAGCTCCTGATATTGGTTGATTACTCTATAACATGAGATCAATACATCTTTCATGAAATTGCAGAATTTCTATCTAGATAATGAACAATAGTAGAGGCCTGCTTATTTTTATATTTCTGCTGGCTATTAAATTTCTATACATGTATATAAGGAACAATAAAAACAGTGTATTTAAGCTTACTAAAAGTATTCCCTATGGAAGATATTCTACTCTTCAACACAATCACAATCAATTTTAGAAACAAATTCTAATTCAGCACTTTTCTTTATTCTGAGTTCAATGTTTGAGTGGATTCCAAGAATAGTTCCTGAGTTTCTGTTGTAATTGTAGTATATAATGACAAGAAAAGCTTTGAAATACAGAATGTGCAATTTAATCAATAAAGGATTATAACTATCTTTTAGAACTACACTTCAGTTCTTTTGTTAAATTTTCTGCAAACATTCCATGCCACACTAGTGGACAACATCCTAACCTTTCACCCCAATACTTGGTGTTAACTCCAGAGCAAAACACAGAATAAGAGACACACTATCCTATTCTGACAATGTATGCATTTGATGGGTGAGAAAGGTATGTTCTACACAAAGATCATGGGTTTTAAGACAAACTTCATTTCCAAGGAAAAGAAAAAAAAAACATAAGGCCAATCTGAGGAGTTTTTGCAAGAGCAAACCCAGCTACCTGTAGAATCATGCAAATAGTAATCAGGTACTTACCTTTCTGCTTCTGACTTTGAGCCAATAAGAAAACTGTAAACAATATAATACACTAATTAAAATTAAGTAAATAAACAATATAGATTATATATGTCACATCAACTGAGCTGAACATACATGATGTTTGCTTAACACGGAAACCCACTTCAAGCAGTATTTCATCTCTGATAGCTCACTGGCTAATTCTTTTTCTTTCTCATATAACTAAATTATATGAACTATTACAAAGCATCAGTAGTGCATGTCCAGACAGGAATTAGAGATATTTTACATGACATTGCTGGAAAAGGATGCTGGACTAAATGTGGTCTGATTCAGCAGGATTCTTTTTACACTATTATGCCCAAGAACCTGGATGACAGTTACCCCATTCCTTAAATTATTTCTGCCAAACAAATATTTTCCAAATATTTCCACTGGTACCTCTACTACTTCCTTTATCATGAACTTGCTTCTGCTACAAACCATCCATCCCGACTTTATTTATTAAGGTCTGCATTTCAAGTGAACATACATAGCTATGATGTGTGGAAAGTTCCTGTTCTGCCAAAGGGTGGAAATATAGGAAGGCTGAAAAAGACTTTACCAGATAATAGTATCTTATAAAAATATAGCTGCAATTTTCAGAAATATATACAGTGGATACTTTCAGAAATTATTATAGGTAGTTTTCGACTTACAACCATAATGGAACCTACCCATTACTATCATAAGTGATGAACGCTGTTAAGTGCAATGGCCTTAATGATGCCTACTCCCTGCTCTCCCTGATGCGGTTGTTAAACACCAGGTGGATTGTTAAGCAGAGCATGGGGTGCCTTGGGACTCACCCAGCTGAGTCCAAAAAAGAGTCAGTCAAGCAGCAAAAAAGCTTTGCAAAGCCAAAAACAGCCCGGCAGTTAAAGGAAGCAAAGAAAATCCTTCTGGTGGTTGTTTGTGTGGAAGGTTGTTTGCAAAGTTAAGGATGATTCAGCACGTGCAGCAAACAGTCACAGAATAAGCTGGTTCGTAAAGGGAGTCAGGCAAGAAGCAAAAGGTTTGGAAACCTTCCTTAGAAAGCTTTTTGCTGCTTGTCTGACTTTCTCTTCTGCTGAGGCCGTTTGCTTCGTGTGTTGCGTTCTTGGTAGCTTTGCAAAGTATTTTTCTTCACCTCTCCAAACAAACAACCCCCAGAAGGGTTTCTTTGGTTCCTTTATACTCCTCCCCCACTTTAAAAAAATTAAAACCTTTTTCCTTTCTTCTTTAACCTGCCAGTCACTCATCATGGTAAGTAACTTTCAGATTTTGTCACTTCCTTTCCAGGCACACAGTAAATTTAGTAAATTAAGTGGTTAAAGGGGATCAAGAATGGAGGGCAGTGGTGGAGAGTTAAGTTTCAAGATCTAACTGAGAGGGGGGGGGGAATCCACAACCCTGCCTCCTCAGCTTTTTTTCTATTTCTTTATTGGAAAAAATGTGAGTTTGAGGAAGAAAAGCAAGGAGAAGATTTTGGGAAGCTGGTCCTAGAGCTGCCATCTTTGCATGCAGCAGGTTCATTTCCCCAATGTCTAGCAAGAGCTAGGAACGATCTGCAGTCTCAACTGCCAGTCAATTGGGGCAGAGGATAGCCCATAAACATTTTTTACAAAATGCCACCAATGGATGGATCACTAAGCTTCCTCCATGGTGTTTCAAACATCAGGGTTTCACTATAGCCAAGCACATAGGCTTGTTCAGAAGCCTTTGTGGTACTGGAATGCAGCGCTCGGGCCCTCATCTAGTTGGGCTCTTCCCCTGCTGCTGGGCTGTTTTTTCTTGCTTCATTTTGCTTTGTTCTGTTTTCTGGCAGCTAGCTTCTCTCTTTTGTTCCTTGGATGTTTGTTTGACTCATTTTAGGACCCAACATCTCCGGCCGCTTTTTGCAAAGCTTTTGTGATTAAAGCTTTGGTTTTACTCACTTCTCAACAAGGCAGGGCAAATACCCAGGTGGGTGGTGCATTGCAGCCCCTCCCTATGGTCAAAAGTGTGGGCAGACTGCCAAGCCCCCAAATTTTGATCATTCAATCATAGGAGGGCTCCAATGGCTCTACCTTTGGGCATGAATCGTAAATACCTTGTTTCATTTTGAATGGTTGCAGAATGGTCACAAATTGAGGATAACCTATAGATTATATTTATTTATTTCTATCCTGTGTCATTATTTTTAGGAATAACTCAAGGTGGAAAACATATTCAACCCACCTTCCTATTTTCCCAACAACCACCCTTAGAAGTGTGCTGTGTTGAGACAATGACAGGCCCAAAGTCACCCAGCTGGCTTTCATGGCTAAGGTGGGACTTGAATGTACAGTCTCCTGCTTTCTAACTTGATGTCTTAACTAGTAGGCCAAAATTAGCTCATATAGCCATTATGGTTAGATAAAAATCTAATCTGACAACATTAAAACAATTAAATCTATTTTACTGCTATCAGCCTACATGAAATTGTAGCTAAAACATTACTGAAGATCTGAAAACACACCAGGCACGCAAACTGAAAATGAAAAGAAGCCTGATCACAAAGTAAGAGTCAGGACAGGTAACCCAAAACCCATGTGATGTCAGGAAAGTGAGAATTGAGAATGAGTTATAGTAAAAACAGTAAATATAAAAAAAAAAAAAGAATTTTTGTAGGTATGTATATTCAAAATAAAAGAATCAGTACTATCACCTGCTCAATGAAGACAGCAAAATGCTAACAAATAATGAAGAAAAGCTGAGCTTACTCAGCTACTATTTTGATTTGTTGGTTCCATCCAACAAAAAGCATTTTCAAAGGTATGTGAATAATGGCAGGATGAAGAGGCAGAGCTGAAGCTTGAGACTGATAGAAACTTGGTTGGGGAATACTTTATATTGACAGAGTTTAAATCTTCAGATTCTAGAAGAATTAATGTTCTGCCATTATTTCTAAGAAATCCTAAAAAAGGGGTGAAATATGAAATCACTGGAAGAATGCAAATATTGTCTCTATCTTAAAAGGGGGGGGGGGCAAACTACAGTCAGTCTGACATAGATATTTTATGGCAAGATTCTAGAGGAAACCATACGGACATTGTTCTGTAAGCCTGTTAAAAACAATGCAGTGATTACTAGAAATCAGCCTGGATATATCAAGAATTAATGAGGTAATATTACATCATTTTAAAAAACGAGTAACTCCCTTTATAAATTATGGTGATACTGTTGACATAATAGATCTTGACTTCAGCAAAGCATTTACAGTAACAGTGCTAATTTGCAAGCTAGATAAAGGCAGCCAACTGAGTGCATTCTGAGTAAGATTTCTCAGGCTTCATCAATGGCCCATCAAAGTTGAAAGAGATATCAAATGAAATACATTCAAATTAAATCTGGATCCTTTACTCTCATATTTGGGTGAAGAAGAGGAGGAAATGCTCATAAAATGTGTTGAGGACATATTGGATGGAGTAGTCAATATCACAAAGTAAAATTCAAAACTATTTTGATGGGCAGAAAGGAACAGAATAAAACATAACAGAAGCAGCTGCAAATTCTCCATTTGAGACATAAAAGCCAAATGCTTTGGTAACTTCACTTGTGAAAAAGTATTGAACAAAAATTGACTTCAAACCTGATATAATAAGATTAACTGCCCAAAGGGAACATACAACAGGAAGTATTTTTTTTTACTTTACAAATAGTTCTCATGTGGGGACTTGCCTTAAACAGTGATTCTTTGCAAGTAAATGGTAATAAAAAAATTCAATTTCAAACACATACGTACATTTATAGCTGAATTTTCTGTGCCTGATTAACAAAAATCTTCAATGTGAAATTGATTTAAAGTCTGGTCAGTTTCAGGCAGCAGTGTCAGGGTACTGAAGGGTACTAATTAACTAATTAAGGTAACAAAGCTAAACTTGGTAAGGGTTAGCAATTTTGTGGGAAGCACCGAGCTGTGGAAAAAGGAGCTCAGGAAAAAATAGCTTGTTTAAGCAACCTCTGTTCTGCAAGGGAGCAAACTGGGAAAGAAAGTGTTAGGCACAGGACATGTACGTGAATGTGACTGCAACAACCAGTGATCTTTACAGTGTTTTTCATTCTGTGTCAAATGTTTATTTACTGTAGTTACCCATTTTGCTTAATGACCAAGTGCCAGAACCAGTTAATCTTAAATGAGAGCCACTAGTATTCTATCAGCTGAAACCCAACCTTAAGTGCTGTATTCAGTTCTAGACATCACACTTAAAAACATTCCGAACAAACAGAAAAAGTTTGGCAACAAAAGTTATCAGGGAACTGAAAAATAAGATCTATAAAGAAAGACTGAAGAAGTTGGATATTTTTAGGCTTGAATCAAAATGACTGAGATGGATGTATGTGAGCATTCTTCAAATCCAGAAGAAGGTTAAGACCTGTTGTTTCTTGTTCCAGAGTCTCACACAAGGAATAATGGATTTTAGTTATTGGAAAGCAGATTCCAATTCAATGCTAGAAAGAGGGTCATAATAGTAAGTGCTGTTCAATCATGGAATGAATTAATCAGGAAGATGGTGGATTCCAAATTTATGGAATATATGTTCAAGGCAGACATCGATCTGTGCAGCTTTGAATTGGATTTCAGCACTGATATAGTAGTTGAGCTTGGTGACTTAAATGATCCCTCCCAACTCTGTAATTCCACTATTCTCTGATACTATATAAATGCAAATGCTGGCATGTATATACATATGCATGCACACGACATATCATCTGTTGTGATCCACAAGGTGAAAAAGATACCCACCCCTGCAGTAAAACAGGGGTGATTTAATGAAATGGAAGCAATCTTCATTCTGGAAGGCAATATGTGAGACCAAAGTCACCTAAGCTCATTCAACTAATCACATACTTTATTGGTATTCATACACAAACTATAATATATTATTATGTTCAAACACTGTCTAGATTTTTTCTCAATAATCTGCACAGCAGTAAAGAACACTCTACATTTTAGAAGCCCTTTCTTTACTTGCTAGACATGCAAAGTTCTTACAGCTCATATTAGCAAAAAATGCTATAAAATTAACATCAATGCTTTTTTCTAAAACTGAAAGATTAATGCCACTTACTGTGATGGACTTTCATTATCCTCATCATTCTTAAGAGTTTGTATTTTACCATAGTACAATGGATTTCCAAGTGACTGAAAAATTGTCAATTTTGTCTTCTGAAAATGATTGCCATTTTCACATTCAAAGACATAATCATCTTTTATTTCCTATGAAATAGAAAAAACACTTATAACTATTAAACAACATATTTACGATGTGCTTAGCTTGTGATAAAGCTGTACAGAGAACAGCAAACTTTGGGACTCTTGAGAATACAAGAGTCTTCATAAACTATATTTGGATGACATGTTTAATTTGGTAATGGATAGGATTACTGGTAAAAAACTAAACCCAGCATCCTATTATGTGTGTATCCTCTTATGTCCTCCTCCATGATAACCTTACCCCACACCATGTAGCGCTTTAAAGGTGACAACCAGGATCTTAAACTGAACTTGGAAGCAAATCAACAATTATTGTAGTTCTCTCAAAAGAGATGACTCATGTACAAATCTAGACCTGCACAAAACTATGAGGTTTAAACCAACTGAACCTTCCAGATACTTTTTTTTTATTTTTTCCCTTTTTTTTCCCTCCCCCCCTCCTCCCTAATCCCCCCTCACCACCCATCCCCCCTGTGACTTCTTCTAAATAAAAACCTAATACATAACAGATTATACAATATTTTACCATCCCTTTACTCCCTCCTCCAAATACTGACCCTTACTTTCTAATGATATTATTAATATTATTACTTCCCCCTTTTACCATACACTTCAAAATAACATTCTACTATAACATTGTATAATAACTTCTGATTTAGCACAGTAATATTATGACTCCCAATTTAGCAATAATCTACCCTTTTTTCTCCTCCCCCATACTTATGTCTGTATATTAACATAACATTTCAAACAACCTTCCACTTTAAGACTATATAATAAATCCTACTTTAACATTTAATCTTTTGTGTATATTAATATAACATTTCAAAGCAGCCTTCCCCATAAATTCTAATTTTACATTTGTTCAACTCTATCCACTTCCTCCACTCCCATAGATATATCTCTTAAGCATCCCTTTTCTTAAACTAAACAATCAATAAACTAGCCTGTCTCCACCCACTTTCCTACAAAATTACCATACACAACAATTCTTAATATCTTTATTCTTCTGCCCACCCTACTAAAAAAATATTCCCTTATATAGATAAAATCAATGACTTTAAACTTATAATCCATATAATGTCTTCTTTGATGTCTTTCCACTGGATTGCTGAGTCCATCACCCGTATTAGGGTAACATAACATCCCGGTTGCAACAGAATGTTCAAAATCCTCAGTTATCATCTGCCCCCATCAATAATGAATATCTTCGTGTATATAAAAAAAGAAAACAACCACCCGAGTGACATTATAATTGTATTCCATATAATATCTGTAATAGTGGCTTTCTTCAGGATTATTAATTCCTACCGTCATAATGGGGTAACAACCAAATCTTCTGCATGCCCCAGCATAGCTCTCTTGCCTTATAGCTCAGCATAAATATAATACATTTATCAATGAAAAGAAAACCAAAATAGATAATTCCAATCCAACAGTTTAAGGCCCTTTTCACATCCCAAAATTACGGCATTGCAGAGGTCTGTCACTCTCCTCAGGATAATATTAACCACTACTTCGCCTCAACCATCGTTTCATATATTCAGTCATATATTTTTTAAAAATAACTGGCTTCGCTGTTGCTTAATTTAGAAGTTTTTGTTTTTGTGAGACCTGTTTCTTTTTTTCCTTTCTTTTTGCGGGTTTGATCTCCATCCTAATTTCCTTTCTGCAAGTTGTATATCAACTGATCGGTTTTCGTTCTGATTTATGACTTGATCTTGTTGGTTTTGCTTTTGTGACTCATATTTCTTTTCTATAAGTTGTGTATCAACTAATTGATTTCCATGCTTGTCTATGACTTGATGAATCATCACGTTAGAATCCGATACCACTTCTCTCTTATTTATAGATAATCCAGCTGAGGTGTCTGACGAATCCAAAGGCAATTCATCTACGGAGGCCTCTGTAACTCGATATTTTTCCTTTATTTCCAACTCCTTCTGCTTATCTTGTGTTGTGCATAAACATGTTGAGTTCATTTTTTAAAATTTTTGATAAAATTCTTCCGCTTTTTCAACAGTATTTAATTGGTATCTTTCTCCTTGATACCTCAATATTATACCAACTGGAGCATCCCATCTGAATACGATATTTCTTTTTTTAAGCTCAGTCACCAGAAAACCATATTTCTTTCTTTCCAATAACATCTTAGGCGGTAGTTCTTTGTATATCCAAATCTTTCTTCCAAACAATTGCAAAGTAGAATTAAAAGATTTGTGCACAATATTATTTCTTATTTCTTTATCTAAAATAAATCACCACATCTCTAGGCAATTGCCTTTGCTTTGCAATCCAGGAGTTCATTCTATAAATTCTATCGATCCTACAAAATACCTCCTCAGGTTGAACCTTTAAAATCCCAGCCAGAATTTCAGAAGATATTTTCCTTAAGTCACCTCTGTTATTTTCCTGTAATCCTCTCAGTCTAATCGCATATTCAGTAAAATTATATTGCATCATTAAAACTTCCTTTTCAATCCGTTGTTGTATGTTTTCTGCATTGCAAATCTTTGGATCAGCTTCCATTTTAGGTTTTTCTTCTAAGCTATTGTCTTGAGTGTTTATCAAATCATTTTCAATTTTTTGTATTTTATTCTCCAAATTGTCCTCAATTTCCTCCATTTTAGACTCTAATAAATTAATATTTGTATCCAACTTGATCATAAATTCTGAGAAACCATTAGCCATTTTTATAATCTTTCGTTGCAAAATATCAAACTTTAATTGCACCAATTCTTTAATTTCCTGCTTAAATTTTTCAAAGTCCTGATTCATAATCTCATCCCTTCTTACAATCTCCTCCAGAAGAAATTCAATTATATTAAAGTCAGTTTTCTGAGACTGTAGGTTAAGAACTTGTTCATATAATTTGTGGATGGGGGAATCCCCCACCCCCACTGCTTGTTTATCCGGCTTTGTAAGTCTAAACGCCATATTTCCACACAGGCAAACTTTTTTAGAAAAAAAAATAAACGCAAAGTAAAGAGAAAAAAGCTTCTTTCCAGACAAGATCAATATCAAATCTCCAGGAAAGAGAAAACACAAAAGTGGAGCTTTATCTTCAATTGTAGCCAGGAGTATTTATTCCGCTACTTTGTATCTTAATAGAAGACGGAAGGACTTTCCCTTTCAGCCCTTTCTCAAGCCTCGGCAGTCGCCATTTTAAAAACTCTTTTTTCCTTCTTCAATAACTTTTATAAAATAAATGAAAATACTTGCGATTCAGGGTCACAGGTCCAGCTCTCATCCTCTTTAATTGATCTGTTAGTTTTCTTTAATAGGCTTGTTCTTGTCGCCTAGCTCTGCAAAAAAGCAGAGGTCTCCCAAAGCCCGGAGCAACGGCAGGGGAAATAGGGAGTCTCATCTGCTTCGTCCCCAAAAGTAAAAAAAAAAACTTTTGGGGCTTCGCACCAATATTCAAACTGATAGTTGGTCACAGCCAAATAGTTCAAAATACTACCATTCATGTGTCAACTTACTCTTTTTTTAACAGAATGACAGAGTTGGAAAGGATCTTGGAGGTCTTCTAGTCCAACCCCCTGCTCAAGCAGGAAACCCTACAGCAGGGGTCTCCAACCATGGCAACTTTAAGACTTGTGGACTTCAACTCCCATAATTCCTCAGCCAGCAAAGCTGCTGCTGAATTATGGGAGTTGAAGTCTACAAGTCTTAAAAGTTGCCCTACAGTATACATTTCAGACAAATGGTTGTCCAATCTCTTCTTTAAAACTTCCAGTGTTGGAGTATTGATAACATCTGGAGGCAAGTTGTTCCACTGATTAATTGTTCTAGCTGTCAGGAAATTTCTCCTTAGTTCTAGGTTGTTTCTCTCCTTGATTAGTTTCCTTCCTTTGCTTCTTGTCCTGCCTTCAAATGCTTTGGAAAATTGCTTGACTCCCTCTTCTTTGTGGCAACCCTTGAGATATTGGAACACTGCTATCATGTCACACCTAGTCCTCCTTTTCATTAAATTAGACATATCTAATTCCAGCAACCATTCTTTATGTTTTAGCCTCCAGTCTCCTAATCATCTTGCTCTTCTCTGCACTCTTTCTAGAGTCTCAACATGTTTTTTACACCGTGGCAACCAAAACTGGATTCAGTATTCCAAGTGTGGCCCTACCAAGACATTATAAAGTGGTATTAAGACTTCACATGATCTTGATTAATGCAGCCTAGAACTGTGTTGGCTTTTTTGGCAGCTGCAGCACATTGCTGGCTCATATTTAAGTGATTGTCCACTAGGACTTCAAGATACCTCTCATAGTTACTACTATTGAACAGGGTAACATCTGCATCATGTGCACAATTATTAGGCAAGTGAGCATTTTACCATCTCATCCTTTATATGCATATTTTCCACCTCCAAGCTGTATACACTTGAATGCTTAGTGGATATAAGCAGATCAGGTGATGTGTATTTGTTTAATGAGGGAGAGGGTGGCCTAAGGAGATCAACACCCTATAACAAGGTGTGCATAATTATTAGGCAGTTTTTTTTTCTCAGGCAAAATGGGCCAAATAAGAGATTTAACTGACTCTGAAAAGTTAAAATTGTAAAAGTCTTTCAGAGGGATGCAGCACTCTTGAAATTGCTAAGATATTGGGGCGTGATCACAGAACCAACAAATGTTGTATTGCAAATAGTCAACAGGGTCACAAGAAACATGTTGAGAAAAAAGACGTACCTTAACTGCCAAAGATTTGAGAAGAATCAAATGTGAAGCTATCAGGAGCCCATTATCCTCCAGTGCTATCATATTCCAGAACTGTAACCTACCCTGAGTGCCCAGAAGTACAAGGTGTTCAGTGCTCAGAGACATGGCCAAGGTAAGGAAGGCTGAAACCCAACCACCACTGAACAAGACACACGTTGAAACGGGAAGACTGGGCCAAGAAATATCTGAAGACAGATTTTTCAAAGCTTTTATGGACTAATGAGATGAGAGTGACTCTTGACAGACCAGATGGATGGGTCCGTGGATGTATCAGTGACAGGTAGAGCTCCATTTCGACTCAGACACCAGCAAGGTGGAGGTGGGTTACTTGTATGGGCTGGTATTATGAAAGATGAGCTAGTTGGACCTTTTCGAGTTGAAGATGGACTCAAAATCAACTCCCAAACCTCGTGCCAGTTTTTAGAAGACACTTTTTTCACGTAGCGGTACAGGAAAAAGTCTGCACCTTTCAAGAAGACTATGATTTTTATGCAGGGCAATGCTCCATTGCATGCATTGAAGTACTCCACTGCGTGGCTAGCCAGTAAAGGCCTTAAAGATGAAAGAATAACGACATGGCCCCTTTCCTCACCTGACCTAAAACCCTATTGAGAACTTGTGGGCTCTTCTTAAACGGGAGATTTACAGTGAAGGAAAACAGTACCCCGTTTTCCCCAAAATAAGACATCCCCTGATAATAAGCCCAATCAGGCTTTTGAGCGCATGGCAATAAGGCCAAGCGTTTATTTCAGAGTTCAAAAAACATAAGACGGCATCTGATTTTCAGGGAAACATGGTACACCTCTCTGAACATTGTCTGGGAGGCTGTGGTTGCTGCTGCACAAAAGTTGATTGTCAACAGATCAAGAAACTGACAGACTCCATGAATGGAAGGCTTATGACTGTTCTTGAAAAGAAGGGTGGCTACATTAGTCACTTTTTTTTTGAACTGTCAGAAATGTTTATTTGTGAATTTTGACTTATTATTCTCACTTGAACAGACGAAAATAAATGAGATGGGAAAATTTTCATTTTTCATATAGTTGCATAATAATTCTGCACAATAATAGCTGCCCAGAAATTATGCACACACAGATATCCACCTAAGAAAGCCACAACCTCACTTTTACTTTCTTAAATATTCAGGTTTGCGGTTTATTAATGTTTTGGATTGATCGAGAGCACTGTAGTTGTTCAATAAAATCAATCCTCCAAAATACAGCTTGCCTAATAATTGTGCACACATTGTATACTATACCTGTGCACTTGGTTTGGTTTTTCTTGGCTAAATATAGAACCTTACTTTTTTCACCACTTCATGTTGTTAGATAGCACCCAATGTTCAAGTCTGTCAATATCCTTCTGCATCTTAAACCTATCTTCTGGAGTGTTGGCTATTCCTGACAGCTTGGTGTCGTCTGCAGATTTGATGAGTTCCCCATTTATCCCCTCATTCAAATCATTAATGAAGATATTGAAGAGTACTGGGCCTAAAACTGAGCCTTGGGGTACCCTACTACATACTTCCCTCCATGTAAATGCAGTTCCATTGAGCGTGCAACGTTGTGTGCAGTTGGTCAGCCAGTTACGAATCTAGTGATTCTGTCTAATCCACATTTTTCTATCTTATCAAGTAGTAGGTTGTGGTCTATTTTATCAAATGTTTTACTGAAGTTGAAGTAAATTACATCCTCAGCATTTCTCTGGTCCACTGATTTGGTCACTTTGTCAAAGAATGCAATAAGATTTTCCTGGCATGATTTTTGACAAACCCATGTTGGCTTTTGGTTATGACTTTGTTTGACTCAAGGTGTTTGCTGATTCATTGCTTGATTATCTTTTCCAGAATCTTCCCAGGTATTGAGGTGAGGCTGATAGGTCTGTAGTTTCCTGGATCTATTTTTTTCCTTTTTTGAAGATGGAAACTACATCAGCTATTTTCCAGTCCTCTGGTAGTTCCCCGATGCTCCATGATCTTTGAAAGATATAGTTCAGTGGTTCTGAGATATGTCTGCCAGTTCCTTCAGAACCTTGGGGTGTAATCCATCTGGTCCTGGTGATTTGAACTAGTCTAGGGCAGGGGTCACCAACCTTTCGGACCTCAGGGACAACTAAATTCATAATTTTAAATCCCAAACCATTAATATGAATCCAGTGCTCTCTCTCTCTCCTTCCCTGTCTCTCTCTCCCTCTCCCTGTCTCTTTCTGTCTCTCCCTCTCTCTAATCTCTCTTTCTCTCTCACATTCCTCTCTTTCTCTCTCTGTCCCTCCCTCTCTCTCATCTCTGTCTGTCTCTCTCTCATCTCTCTGTCTCTCTTTCTCTCCCTCATCTCTCTCCTTCTCTCTCTCCTTCTATCTCTCTCTCACACACACATCTCTCTATCCCTTTCTCTCTGTGTGTCTCATCTCTCTGTCTCACTCTCTCTGTGTGTCTCATTTCTCTCTCTCTCTCTCTCTCTCTCTCTCTCTCTCTCTCTCTCTCTCTCTCTCTCTCTCTCTCTCTCTCTCTCTCTCTCTCTCTCTCTGTATCTGTCTTTCTCTTTGAAGCCTTTCCTCCATTTGCAAACATCCAGGTCTCAATTTGCAGAGAATAGAAGCCTAAAGTGCGAGATTACACAAGATTTCGCACTACTGATCTCGCAGTACGTTAGGCTTCTGTTGTCTGCAAATGCAGGCAAAGAAACCATGACAGAGAGGAGATATTTGCAAGGTAAGTGAGTCTCCACAGGCGAAGTGCCTTTGAAGACCCGGCCGGGGGGGTAGGGGTGGGGGGGGGTGGATAGGCAGGGTGAATGTTGCAGAGACTCTGCGGTCGTTTGTAAGGATGAACAACTGTTGTGCTGCTGCAATATGCATAGTTTTGGGATTTGTTCATAAACGCAATGGGCTCTTATTGTGTAACTTCGAATGTTTGCTAAGGGAACGCTCGTAACCGGGTACAACTATGGCAATATCATTTCCTCCCAATTATATTGATTCAAATGCATTCAAGACAGTTTTCATCATTGTTGTGCTCCATTTCTGTAGAGATGTAGTTATTTCTTATATATCATCCAACTCCACCTCCTTTTTTATTTGGTCTGTTTCTTTTAAATAATTTAAATCCCTCTAGCTGTATATTCCATTTGTGGGTTTCATCCCACCAAGTTTCCGTAATGGCAACAATATCATATCTGCCCTCATTAATCTGAATTTCTAATTCATCCTATTTATACCTCATACTCTGTGCGTTGGTGTATAGACCAGGGCAGTGGTGAAAGCTAAAATTTGTTATTACCAGTTCTGTGGGCATGGCTTGGTGGGGGTGGGTGGGTGGGTAATGTGACTGGGTGGGCGTGGCCTTTTTTTTTTTTTTTTTTTACTTTTAAAACCATTTTTTCTACAAACTCTTCGGCAAAGAGATTGTAAAAATTGCTTTCAAAAGGCTCTGATGATTCTAGGTGAGTTGCCTGATCAGCAGAGGCTTTTTTCCTTTTAAATGCCTCTGCCAATCAGGCAACTCAGCTGAGATCCTCAGAGGCTTTTAAAAGCATTTTTTCCACAACCTCTGAAGAGGTTGTAGAAAAAATGCTTTTAAAAGCCTCTGAGGATTCCAGCTGAGCCGCGCAATCATTAGAGGCTTTTTTTTTTCCTTTTAAAAGCATTTTTTCGGCCAAAGAGGTTGTAGAAAAAATGCTTTTAAAAGCAAAAAAAAAAAAAGCCTCTGATGATTGTGCGGCTCATCTGGGATTTTTTTTGGGGGGGGTAGGGATTTTTGCTACCAGTTCTCCGAACCACCCGCCTCCATCGCTACCGGATCTGGAGATTCGGTCCAAACCGGGAGCATTTCACCCCTGGACCAGGGGTTTCAAACTTGAGGCCCGTGGGCTGGATCTGGCCTATGGGATGCTTAGATCTGGCCCGCAGGACCACCCTGGAAACAGCGAAGGACCGGCCCGTGTGAATAGTGAAAAAAGAAGTGAGAAAACAGCCTGATACACTGGTGAACAAAGACGGGACAGAGTGAGTTACTGGGTTAATTCCCTAATTTGGTGGAAACTAAAAGGTGTGACAAGGAAGTCTCCGAAGAGAGAAAAAGCGGCGCTGCAGCGGTGGAGCAAAGTAGCAAGAAGGAGGTGGAAAAGAGAAAAGAAGGAGTTTAGAGGAGTTGAAAGGAAAAGAGAGGAAGAAAGTTGGAAACTGAAATAAGGACTGTGACTGAATATACTGAGACTGGAAGTGAAAAATCGGAGAGTGCGGATATAATAATTGTAACGATGAGGATTGGAGTATGGATTGACAACTACAGTGACAGTGCAGGATAATAGGAGCAGACATCTTGGAGAAAGGACTTGGAAAGTAGTGAACGGAAGAGGTTGGGACAGTGCAAGGAAGAAGGAGACTAGAAGAAATTAATAGGAAATTATGTATATTGTATATTCATATTTAGAAACAAATACCATGGTATATCTCTAGACTTTCTCTATTTTTTTCTTTTTTATTGTTAATATCTACCATTCAATGGACCCTTGAAAGTAATTAAGTAATTTTGTTAATTTATTATTTAAGAGGAAAGACTGTAATAAATTGGCCTTTTTATTTATATGTTCTTCCTTTATCTTGAAGTAATATACTTTTGTCTACTTAGTTATTGTTATTATCTATTATTACTTATTTGATTCCTGAAAGCATTAAGATATTATATATAAATAGATAAACGTATTAATTGTCTGGTCTTTCTATCTATATACCCTTTCTTTCTACTGAAGTTATATATTATCGTTTGTTTAGGTATTGTTAATTCAAGATAGAGTGATAATAGTCATTGAGATTATGGGAAGATAGAATCAATTATATTAATTAATTATTTGAGTACTCTATTTAATGAATTTTAAAGAAACAAAATTGATTGTAAATTAAGTGGGCAAGACCATAAAAGAAAGGAGCATTTAATAACCAAACGAAGTTAGGAAATATAGTTTCAGGAGGAGAAAGGAAATAGATTTTTTATGGTCTTGTGGAAGAAGTTCTTTGGGAAACCGAATATGACATGTATAACATCAGTAACTAAAACTGAAAAAAAAAGTTATACAAATGACTGCCTCTCCAGCAGGACAAAAACTGATAGGAGATATGTTGGGAGGAGAAAAGGCAGGAGCTGCAATACGCAAGCAGCCTGAATACGCAAAGTATGCAGACAACTCTGAATATAATTCAGGAGGTTCTTCTTAAGACCCAGGAATCTATTGGAAAGAACCATGAAGAACTAAAGAACAACATGGGCGAAGTGAAAGGCAACATAAGGAAACTAGATGACAGAATGGGAGAAATACAAGAGACAATTGTCAAGAACGAACAGAAGATAAAGATAGAGGAAGAAAGAATGGAACAGACAGAAAAAAAAATAGGAGACAGAAAAGAAATTGATGGCAACAAATCGAGAACTCGAAGAAGCAATAACATTTCTCGAAATAAAAAAGGCTGTGTTTTACTCAAGATTTCAGAATATACCAGAAAATAAGGAAGACGACCTCCTGAATCTCATGATAGAGTTGTTGGCAGACAACCTGAAGATGAACAAGAGCTGCAAAATGGTATTGACGAATTGTATAGCGTGCATACTAATTATGCATGGCGAAATAAATTGTCATGGGAGGTACACATTCGATTTACTAAAACAAATTAAAATCTAAAAATTAAAATATGAAATCTATAGGAGAACGCGAGGTACAACAATGACATACAAAGGGAAAGAGATTCTGACTCTTAAACAAGTACCCAGGAGGGTAAGGGAGCAAAGGCAAAGCTATCACTTTCTCTCCTCCCAACTTATCAAATATAAAATAATGTTCTGGTGGCTTATCCCAGAAGGCCTATTAGTGACTTGGCAAGACAAAAAAAATTAGGTTGGATACACTAGAGAAGGCTCAGGAATTTTACGATCAGTGTATAGCAATAGATGAAGAAAGGGAGAATGGAGAGGACACAGAAAATAAGAGTCAGGAAGAAGGGAAGGAGTCGGAATTGGAATCACAGGAGAGGATTGAAAGCGAACAGAGGAAAAGAACAGGGACAAGGTCGAGGATACAAACGGAAAGGAGATTAAGGAAAGGAACCAGGGGCGTCAGTAGAAGGTAAAATGGAAGAAGAAATTAAATTAATTTCGATTAATATAAATGGTTTAAACTCGCCAGCCAAAAGGAGACAGATTCTATCTAGACCACAAAAACACAATTCAGACATCACATGTTTACAAGAAACTCACATTAAAAAGCAACAAGGACATTTATTAGAAGCCCCTAAATTAGGAGAATTATATTCAGCTCTTGCACCACAAAAAAAGAGAGTAGTAGTTTTATACATTAAAGATTGGCTATAACTGAAACACATTTATGCAGATGAGGAAGGCAGAATTTTATTAATTGAGATAATAACAAGACCAAAAAAATATTATTGGTGGCTATCTATGCACCAAATATTAGACAGGGGATATTTTATTATAAATTACATAAAAGAATTGTGGAATTGGAAATTGAAAATATTTGTTTATTGGGGGACTTTAATGTGGTCGTAGATACAAAACAAGATTACAGATCGGGAAAGAAAAATAAAAAAACAGAAGAGGATACTGCCGACCACTTTTTTTGACATGGTGCAAGAGCTGAATCTAAAAGACATCTGGAGAGAAGGAAATCCACAAAAAAACCCAATATACTTTTTATTCTAACCCACATGATTCATGGTCCAGAATAGACATGATCTGGACAGATTTGGAACTAAGTAAAAACATAGATAAAATAGAAATAGCAACTAACATATGGGCGGATCATAGCCCTTTGATATTAAAATGGACAGGAAGATCAACATCGAAAAAGAGATGGATCATGAATCAAGGAGTAATAAAAGAACAAATGTATATAGAATGGATGGAAAGAGAGTTGGATTTCTTCTTGAAAGAAAATACAAATGAAGATATGACCCTTCAGAACCTTTGGGATACAACCAAGGCTTATATCAGAGGTCTAATGATAGCATACTGGGCGGGGAGAAATAGAGAAAAAAGGAAACAACAATTGGAATTACAAGAGAAATTGGAGGAATTGAAGTATAAAATGCAGGAATCCCCGGATAAAAAAATTAGAGAGGAAAGAAATCTGATTAAACATAAAATAAATCTGCGTTCCCAGGAGGAAATGGCGCAAAAACTTAAGGCAACAAAGCAGATATACTTCGAACATGCTAATAAGCCTGGGAGATGATTGGCCTATAAATTAAAAAAGGATAAGGAGAAAAGGCTAATAACACAACTACAAGACGAAGAAAATAGCCCAAAATTACTTTGAAACACTTTATAGCCAGGAGAAAGTGGAGGAGGAAGATATAAAGAAATATTTAAAAGATAGGAACCTTCCGATAATATCAGAGGAAATGAAAGAAATGTTAAACAGCAGGCTTACTATGATGGAAATGAAAGCAGTTATTCAAAAGCAGAAAAATAATAAAACACCAGGACCTGATGGCATTCCCTGAGTTTTATAAAAAGATACAAGGACCTCTGGAAGTGTTATTGTTGAACTTATATAATGAAGCCTTAGGGCAATCGAAATTACCAGAGACATGGAGAGAGGCATTGATATCATTCATCCCAAAGGAATCTACAAACACACAGCAGGTCAAAAACTACTGGCCAATCTTGCTGCTTAGTGTGGACTATAAATTTTTTGTAACAATAATAGCTGAAAGGGCCAAAAAAATTTTTAAGTGAAATTATTGATTCAGGTCAAAACGGATTTCTTCCAAATAGATATATAAAAGATAATACACAGACGGTTCTGGATACATTAGAATACTATGAGGCCCATTCGAATAAGCAGCTGGCATTGATGTTTGTAGACGCCCAGAAAGCGTTTGATAATTTAAACTGGAACGTTCTGATTAATCAATTGGAAATTATGAAATTTGGGGAGAAATTTATGGATTTAATTAGAGCAATTTATTCAAAACAATAATAATGAATGGGAAACAACAGAGAAGATTGATATAGCTAAGTGGGTAAGACAGGGATGTCCCTTATCACCCCTCTTATTTATATTATCCCTGGAGATACTATTAATACAAATTAGGAAAAATCAAATAATTAAAGGATTGAAAATCAAACAGGAAGAATATAAGGTTCAAGCATTCACAGATGATCTAGTACCGTGTTGGCGAACCTATGGCACGCATGCTGGAAGTGGCACGCAGAGCCATGTCACCCGGCACGCGTGGCATCGCCCATTCTTCTTCTGGGTTACCAGGGCACGCATGCGCACCAGCCAGCTAGTCTGCTGGTTACTGGTGTGCATGCATGTGCAACAATCAGCTGGCCTTAATGCCGTCATTACCCACATGCAGCCCCGGTACTCCGCCCTTTGCCAGCCAGGAGCGCTGCCGCCAGTCGCTCCCGTGCACCCGGCTGCCTGCCTGCCTCGTCACCGCCATCATGAGGAAAGGCCCCTAAATTGCGCTGCCTGGAATCCACGTGGTCTGCCGCAGGGGGAGGCCAGATATGGCTGGCTGGACGCTGCCTGGAGCTGAGCTCGAGGCTGGCAGGAGGAAGAACTTTGCCTCTTAACCGGCTCAAACTGTCTGCTGCCACAGCCTGCCGCCATTCCCCCTCCCCTGCCAGCTGCTCCTGCCACTGCCAGGGAAGCGGCTGTGTGAGAACCGCTGCTGCCAAGGCAAGGGGGTGGTGGTGGCAAGGATGGGTGGTCCGGGTCTTCCCTGTCTCCCCGCCCGAGCAGACTTCTAGGATAGCCCCAGGCCTCCAGAGGGAGGGAGGGAGGGAGGGAAGGAAGCCCCCGCCTGCTGCTCCTGCCACCGCCACCCCCTTGCCCCCAGCAAGAGCGTGAGGAACTTTGGAAAGAGAGGCTGGGGGCAGGCTGTAGCCGTTCTCACCAGCTAAGAGACAGGCTGCTCGCACAGCCTGCCCCCGCCCTTTCCAAAGTTCCCCACGGCAGAGGCAGCATTGCTCACCTGCTGAAAGCCTAGCCCTGGCTGCTATTTCTGCCGCTTCTCCAACCACTCGGAACCCTGCATAATAGCGCTGCAGCTTGCTTCAGGTAGCTGCTGTTTGGACTTCCCCCCCCTTCCTCCGTCTTCTCCTCGACTTGGAGCCTCGCGGCGTGGCCGAGGCTGAGGAGGGGTGGGATAGTAGCTGCACGGATCCCCCAGTGCCGTGCGTGTTGCCTGCGCTGCAATGAAGCGCTTTGCCAAGGAAAGCTGAGTCTCAGGCTTCTCCTGGAGCAGCAAGGAGAAGGAGAAGGTGCCAGCGGGGAGGCGAGCCGCCCCAGGAGGCCCGGAGGAGAGCGCAGCTTCTCACTCATGGAGATCTATTGGTTGGGAAGTGGGCGCGGTAAGAGGTGCGCTGACAAGGAAGCGATCATGCTTCCTGGCCAGAGAGGGTTGCACAAACCTTTGCTGGAGTGAACGTGCAACTCTCTCCTGCCAGGGAGCATGACCGCTTCCTGGCTCATGCATTTCTTACCGAGTTCTGCGACCATTTCCCCACCAGTGGATCTCCATGAGTGAGGAGCTGTGCTCTCCTCCAGTCCTCCTGGGACATTCCTGGGAAATTTTGGTGGAAGATAAAAAAATAGCTGGAAGAGATACCTGGGTGGAAGATAGAAAGAAAACCGGAACTATTCCTCCTGGATATCTTGGAAGGGAAAATGGAAAAGAACTTACAATATATCATATTACATATACTAACTGTGAGTAGGATTGTCATAGTACAAAATTGGAAACAACTGGATATCTCCCCAGACCAAATTATAATTAAAAAAATATACGAATGTGCAGAAATGGACAGATTATCCATGGAAATTAAGGAAAGGGAATACACTGAGTATTATTTAATTTGGAATAGATGGTATTCCTGGCTGGAGAGTAAATCTAAAATGTAAGCAATATTTTGTCATGAAACCAAATTGTGAATAGAAGTTAGTATAACTTAGATAAGGATGTAAATTAAGTTAGTGATAGATAGAAGTAGAATTTGTGTATGGAAGTTAATTAGGATAGAGATATCAATGTGGAAAAGATGTTATTAGTGTTTAGGCTTCAATGTGTTTGTTTTTGTTTGTTTATTTTTGTTGTGTGTTATAGTTTTCTATTTTTTGCTCTTTTCTATTTTTTGTATTGTGTATTTTAATGTTTGAAAATTCAATAAATATTATTTTTTTAAAAAAGATCTCACACTACTGATCTCATGGTAAATTAGGCCTCTGTTCTCTGCAAATGCACCAAAAGCCTGAAGCAACCGTAACAGAGAAGAGATCTTTCCAAGGTAAGTGAGTATCCACAGGCAAAGTGCCTGTGAAGACCCGGCGGGGAAAGGGGAATAGGCAGGGCAAATGTTGAAGAGCCTCTGCGAACATTCATAAGAACGAACAACTGCAATAGTGATGTAACATTCATAATTTCGGGACTTGTTCGTAAATGCTAGGGGGCACTTCTCACGTACCTTTGCATGTTCGCTAAGGGAACGCTCATAACCTGGGGATTACCTGTACTTCTTTATTTTTATTTTTTATTCAAACATAAAGCTGTTAATTACAAAAGATAGGAATTATCACTAATATCACATTCCTAATATCACATTATCAACTGTTCTTTCATTGTACAGTACCTATAGTTCAGAGGCAATAGAATTCTGAACAGAATAAACTGGTTTATTCACACGCTCAACGGCAGCTCATAAACAATTACATTCTATTGCTAAGAAGTTGCACATTTGAAAAATTCACAAGATCAGTTTTCTGTTTAATGAATAATTGAAAATGATCTTTCTTTAGTCATCTAAATGCAATCATGAACAAATTATTCATTACATTGCATTTCCATTTTTTCTAAAAAAAAATAGTGCTTGGAAATTTACTACTACTCACATGAATCGGCCAGACACTTGGTTGTGAGTCATCAGGTTTGATAGATTTTTCCACTTTAGCATATTTTTCCACCTTGAGAAATAAGAAATTAAAGTGCAAGTGAATAAAAGCAACACTTGAATAAGGTATATAGTTAATAAATAATCCATAGTTATTTTTTAAAAAATAGTATTCATTTTGGTTATTTAAAGAAATCTAATCAACACAGTTCAATCTCCTCTGGAGCATGACAGACATGTAGTCCTATTCTAGCTGGGCCTTTCAACCAGTAGTGGTTTTCACTTACCTTCGCTACTGGTTCAGAACGGTGAGCGTGTGCATGCGCAGAGCATCTGTGATGACATCCGGGCAGGTGGATGGAGCCTCCCACCACTACCAGTTAACATGAACCGGGGCGAACCAGTAGAAACCGACTACTGCTTTCAACACAAAAGACTATCTTCCCTGGAGTAACCGGTTGATTACGTATAACTCCAATGAGGATTTTTAAAAATTACTTGTAATGATATACATCTTTAGAAATAGGGAGGATTAAACATTTCCAGAAAAACTGTCACAATAAATTTACTGACATCATCAAAAGAATCCTTCATTTCTAAAAATAAAAAATATTCAACATTTTAAATAACTATATAATTAGGCAATGTGTTAATTAGAATAAATTAAATTGTCATAAAACAGCAAGCAGGTTTAGGATTTTATCGAAACACCTCCACCAGCTTGGATGATAGAAGGAAAACTTGGTAAATCTGTAAACTTACATCTATTTCAGATGGTGCAGTCAAATAACAGGGGTTCTGTTTCCACATATCAACACACTAAAAGGACAAACATATATAAAAGTCATAGGAATAAATACATTTCACAAATGTATTATTTTAAAAGCTTCTTAAAATAAGCATACATTTCCAGCTTTAGAAATTTTGAGATCATACTGTTGGCTTCCTCTCCTCTCCTTTCTTTTTTGTAAATAATCAAACAGCTTGAACTGTGGTGGAATGGTACTTTGAGACACCTCCTGCTGGTAATTCAGAGATGGCCTGGAATATCTCTTGAAACATCTATAAGATAGTGCAAGATTAATGTAAAGAAAACTTATATTCTGGAACATATTTATACAAGCATTTATAAGCATTATTTACCAAATCATGATTTAATAATGTAGTTGGAAAGCTGCTGTGCAATTCCTTTTAACTCAAGGATATTAAGTCAATTGTAAGCCTATATCTTCAATTTGTAAAACATATTTGTATTTAATTTTGTAAATACATATTAAATTTGTAAATATATTATATTTACAATTCCTTTTGTGTAGTGGTTAGAAACCAGGAGACTGTGAGTTCTAGTCTTGCCTTAGACCAGGGGTGTCAAACTTGCAGCCCGCAGCATATGCTGGCTGTGCCCACTCCAGTTTAGTGAAGGGGCAAAAGTTACAATACATCATGTGACGACGATGTGTAGTCGTGAGTTTGACACCCCTGCCTTAGACACAAAGATAGCTGGATGAGCTATCACTTTCTTTTGGCCAGTCACTTTCTTTCAGCCCTAGAAAGAGGGGCAATGGCAAGTGACTACTGAAAAACCTTGTCAAGAAAACTGCAGGGACTAGTCTAGACAGTCTCTAAGAATTGGATACGACTAAACAGAAGAAAAAAAACCCTTTTATTAATTAATATAAATTTACAATTGTATTGGACTTCATCCAAAAAAAATTTTCCGTAAAATACATTTGCACTCAGTGTTCTAGGTTATTGTATAGGTTTTAAAAGTTATCTAACTTGAATGTAATCAACTTTTTTCCCAGTATAACATAAAGCAAATTTTTGCAAAGATTCTCTAAAGATGAATATTTTCCAGTACCGTTTCATTGGGTGAGTATTCATTTTTTGCTTATTATACAAAAGCTGGTTTGCTGTGCATGTAACAGCAATTGATGGATCTAGACACAGCGGTTCTGCTGTTGCCAGTATAAGTTGACTTTCTAATAGAAGTTTGTCTTCCTAAAACACAAATGCAGAAGATTATAAAAGAGCAATAATTCTTTAATGCTACATTTATACCCACATTTTTACAAGTAATTTTTACAAGTATGTTCAATGAGGTCAATATATTTCATTTTCAATACTTATGTAGACAACAATTAGTTTCATTCTTTTCAATATGATAGATTAAGTTGAATCTTAAACATACTATATGTGTAAATATTAATAGACAACTTTTCCTTCTGAACCTATCGGGTGGTAATGGGAGTGACATGGCGTTCCCATGTAACACCCTTCTTGCGCGAGCTGCACTGGCTCCCGGTGGTCTTCTGGGTGCGCTTCAAGGTTTTGGTTACCACCTTTAAAGCGCTCCATGGCTCAGGACCTGGGTACTTGCAGGACCGCCTACTACCACCAATAGCCTCCCACCGGCTGGTACGCTCTCATAGAGAGGGGCTCCTCTGGGTGCCGTCGGCCAAACAATGTCGACTGGCGGCCCCCAGAGGGAGAGCCTTCTCTGTGGAGGCACCTACTATCTGGAACGAGCTCCCCCCGGAGATACGGAAGATCCCGGATCTGCTCACCTTCCGCCGCGCTCTAAAGACCTTTTTATTTCACCAGGCGGGCCTGGCCTAACTTTCCCCCTCTTTTTAAACATTTTTAATAATTTTTTAATATTTTTTAGTATTTTTAATATTCAAAGTTTAAATTTGTTTTAAATTGATTGGGGTTTTAAATCTGTCTGGGCCAAACTTTAATTCGATTTTATCTCTGCTTTTTAAATTTTGTATGTATGTATTTTATTGTTGGCTGTTCACTGCCCTGAGTCCTTCGGGAGTAGGGTAGTATATAAATCAAATACAAGTAAAGTAAAGTAAATTAAAGTTTGACATTTTAATTGCAATAATTTTCAAGACTGTATAGTATTGCATTTTAGAAGTAAATAAATTTATATTTAACATTATTTTTAGTAACATATTTAATAATATCTATATTCTAGTTACACAAAATAAAAAATAAAAAAGTACAGCAAATCAGAAATTTCTCAACTTCTAGAATTTAAGAGCTACAACTGCTGTAAAATATTAATATCTATTTACTATCATGTCTTAACCAGAGAAAAGGAAAACAAACTAGAAATTAGTCATATAAGTAATGATTATATGGACAAACTCAAAATAAGAGGGAATTTAGCAGTGGACAGCCTTCCTTCTGAAACTGTGTTGCTTCATCACTGGAGGTTTGTAAGCAAACATTAGACAACCATATTTAGAATGGTACAAAAATTCCTGTCCTGGGCAGGGGGATCGACTAGGTGACTTCTAAGTTCTCTTCCAATCCTTCAATCAATCAGAATACAGCTAGAAGGAACCTTGGTGGTCATCTACTCCAAACAGGAAATTCTATAGAATTTCAGACAAGTAGCTGTCCAGTCTCTTCTTAAAAATTTTCAGTGTTGAAATACCCACAACTTCTAATTCCATAACTCAAATATTCTGCCATAAGAAACAACTGCAACTAGGAACCAAATCCATACTTTTTATTTTTGATTTCTGAATAAGATGCTAAACTTGCACCTAAGTTGTATAGGTAGTCAACAATTTATGGCCACAATTGGGATTGGAATTTGGGTCGTAAATTGTGGTCGTAAATTAAGACATCCACATGACCCAACCCGATTTTATGACCATTTTTACAAATCACATGGTCATAAGTCTGAATCCATTCTTGTGAATGGGCATTTTTTTTGCTGGAAACTGGCAAATAACAGCAGAAATTGGCAAAAACATTGCAAATCATGGTGATATATCCATGGGATGCTACAGCCATGTGTGCAATCGGAAGTGCTTTATGGGCTGCAAAGTACTCTTTGTTGAGGACTACCTGTATTCTTTACTTGAATGAATTTCCTTTGAATAAAATATTTTTTCAACATAGATATTGAAAAATCAGATATTTTTTCTGATATGCTAGTTTTCGTTATGGAAGAACATTCCATCATAATCCAAATACAGGCTTGCTATTTGAAAAGAATTTGTTCAGTGGTTCATTGGATAAGCTAATACCGATCTTACACCAGAAATACAGCTTACACCAAAAATGTGTCTTAGATCAGAAATTTCTGGACTACCAACCTATAATATCACAAGTCTTATATAACTTTGTTTCTACCTGTGTCCACTTGTGGTTGTCACTTGTAATGGAATGCACATCACAAATCAAGGTCTAGGAAAAAGGAGGGTAACCATTTATTATGAAATACTGAATATATAAATAAAAGTTCATTGAAGGTATAGCAATGGCAGTTCTTGAAAGCATGAAGAGTTTACCTGCATTGTTGGGCGCAAAAGAATGTGTTTGCTTTGATATGTTGGAGATTTCAGATTTCCAGACTGTCTATAGTCACGTATTTCTGTTATGACACTCCCACAATGGAAAATATTAATCTGTTTAGAAAATAAACATAAACAGTGTCAGATCCATGTATCTGCCATTCTTCAGGGGAAGGGGGGATTTTAAATTACTTTCTTTACTTATTACTTTCTTCCCTATATATTCTGTATCCTGCAATTTATCGATTTATAACCTTTAGCCTGGTACCTAAGCACCCTGGCATTTTTCACACCTTTTGGGGAATTTAAGGGGCGAGAGGGCCATGTGGATTGCATCACTCAAAAGCTGGTGGAAGATGACCCTGAGAAAGTTCCCTTATCGTTTTCTCAGAGCAGCCGGTACAATAACATCTTCACACCTGTGGATTGGCTGAATCCACACTGGACTGTTGGGAGGGGTTTCTAATAATTCCTTTATTCTAACTGTATGGCCTGAGGGCCCCCTCAGAGCCTGCTTTCTTTTCACTCTGCTATCACCCCTGTTCAATAAAAGGTTCCTTTTGAAAGTTTCAAGAGTCTTTACTTTCTTGAATAAAGGGAAGAGGCCAGGTCTTACATAAAGCAGGCACTGCAAATGTGGTCAACCCTGAGAGGAAAATTTTACTCTACCGAGGGGACCCTACAAACCATGTCTGAAAAGAGCAGCGAGCAAGGGGAGGCCGAATATTGGGGAGAGACCTCCACAACCACCCAGCTGGACGCCGGCCCCATATGCCCCATTGAAGACATTGAAGCTGTCCTGGAAGGCTCCACAAAACCCCAGTGGTTGATCAGCGTGGGGAAGAAGGACAGCTGGGATGGGAGAACCAAGGGGGTCACCCTCACTCACAGTAGCCAAAAGCCGGGTGGAAGATAGATTTGGAAGCCCTATCACACCAGGAAGAGCTGATTGAAGAACCGCTGGGGGATGACTGACTTAAACAGCATGTCACCCAGCTCGTGATGGAGGCTCTGGGGGATCTCAATGACCGAAGGAAGCCAGATCATCAACACAGGAGGGCAAAAGCAGCACCAATCGCTGAGGAAGCCACAACCATCACTCCGGATCCCGCAGCAGCCAATCAAGCTGATGACACAGCCGGAGGAGCATCAGCCGCAGCAGAAAACTCCCTTCTCACAACACCAGCCCAGGTGAACGTTCCTGGCCAACTCAGAGGACCTCAGTTGAAGTTGAAATTTCCCAACCCAGGAGGCATGAGTTCGAATAGTCACCCTGGCCTTGGAGGGGGCAGCTGCCCGATGGATGGTAACCCTCTATAACGCTGACGCCTTTGAGCTGCGAAAATTCGACTGTTTCATGATGGCCCTGTGATGGAATTTTGAGGATCCTCTAGCTGACAGCAAAGCCCGTGATCGCATCAGGGTCGTGATACAGGGTCACCAGCCAGTAGCCGGTGAGGAATTCCACGACCTAGCCTGCTGTGTAGTCTGGCCAAAAGACATCTTGGTGAGCTGGTTTAAGGAGGGGCTAAATATACATCGTTTGCTTAGCCCGAGGAACCCCTAACCACTTGCATGAATGGTACCTAATGGTGGAGGAAGCCGAGATCGACATGACCCGAAACCAGTACCGAGCAGGCAGAATTTGGAGAAGATCCCCACCTCAGGAAAAGAGGGAACCGTTTAAGCCGCAAACCGCCCTAGCACCAAGGCCATCGGGCTGCTTCAACTGCGGAAAGGAGGGGCACCACGCAGCAGAGTGCCATTCAAAAACTCTCATCAGGAAGCCAGAATGCCTGTCAGGGGGAAAACCCACGAAATCAACTCCCCAAGGAAAAGAAACCAGTTTGAGAAGCAGAAAGGCTGTGGCGTTTCCCCACCCCCCCACCCCAGATGAAGAAACTCCGGCACCCCAACGTGAGGATCCGAGTCCATTCAAAAGTGACCCAGAAGATGATCCACTGGTAAGTGACCCAATCGAACCACTTACCCTACCCCTAAGACTTTTCATGCCCAGCCAAGGGAAAAGGGAGGAAATTTCAGCATTACTGGACTCAGGATGCACACGATGCCTAATTAGTCCAATCCTGGTGGGGAAATTGGGGATCCACCTAAGGAAACTGAAAACACCCATTGCCTTCTGCCAGCTAGATGGGACAGTAGCGGGGAGGGGGAGACCAGCCATTTTTGCCACCAAGCCCCTGCAAATAAACATGGGAAGCCACGACAAAATGCTCACGTTTATTGTGGCACCCAGAATGGAATGGCCCCTAGTCCTAGGCCTCACATGGCTGAGAAAATGGAACTCTATAGTAAATTGGAAGAGAGGATCTATAAGATTCCAGGGACTTGTGACATTCGCAGACGAAATAGAGGAAAACCACGGAAAGGGGGGAGCAGTGAAATGGCAATGACCGGCTGGGCCATGTCAACCTAGGGCATTCCAAAAGAATACAGGGATCTAGCCAAGGTATTTAGCGAAGAAGGCTCCGATGAACTCCCACCACCACCACCAAGCCACAGATTGTGCCATCTGCTATCAGGGGATAAACTTCCAAAACAAAAAATGTACAGTATGTCCCCCCAAGAACTCAATGAACTGAGAGCATTCAGTGACAAAAACCTAGCAAGGGGATTTATCAAACCTACCCATCAAAAAACCACAGCCCCAGTACTGTTCCGTGAAAAAAAATTGGCACTCTGCCCCTTTGCTTGGACTATAGGAACCTTAACACTGTGAGCGTAGAAAATGGGTACCCCCTTCCCCTCATGAAGGACATGCTACTGCATCTTTCAAAGAGGAAACTTTTTTCTAAACTGGACTTATGAGAAGCTTATTACCGCATCAGAATAAGGGAAGGGGAAGAAGGGAAAACCACATTTATTACCCCACTGGGCTGCTACCAATGTAAAGAACTTCTGTTTGGATTACAGGGTGCCCCAGCAGTTTTTATGCAACTCATAAACAAAATGCTGCTTGAACATTTATACAAAGGAGTTTTGGTTTACCTTGATGACATTTTAATATACACAGAAATTAAGGCAGAGCATGTAAAATTAATCCAAGCGGTCCTGAATAAATTCCGGTCAGCCAAACTCTTCGCAAAACTTTCAAAATAGGAGTTCCACCAGGAGAAAATAGACTATCTAGGGTACCGAATATCCCACGAGGGGATAGAGATGGACCTACAAAAAGTACAAGCTGTGATTGACTGGGAGCGTCCCCACACTCACAAACAGCTACAAAGTTTTTTGGGGTTCACAAACATTTACCACCAATTTATTCTGGCATTTGCGAAAATCACCCTCCCCATAACAAACCTGCTAAAAACAAAGGGAGAGGACAAACCGAAACTGAGGCAATGGAATGCCAAGCTGCATTCGAGAAACTTAAACAGCTGTTCTCTGCTAAGCCAGTATTGAAACACCGAGATCCAGATAAACCATTTGTCATACAAGCTGATGCTAGCGATGTAGCAGTGGGAGCTGTTTCCTGTTCTGCGCATGCGCAAGATGGCGACTTCCCTGTGACTCTGGTGTTTCGGGGGGTGATTATGGCTTCAGGGGGCCTTTGGAGGGCTGAATTTTGATCGTTGCAGCCCTGGCCCAGCTGGAGGAGTGTCGGGGCTCTCTTTTGAGGGGTCTCCGGCTTCTCAGGATGTCCTCGAGGCTCGCGGAGGTTTGCGGAGGCTTGCGGAGATCGTAGGACGGCGAGAGCAGCCTGAAGGAGGAAGGGTGGCAGCTGACTCTCCATGGCGAAGGCGGCAGAGCCAGGATGACAGCGTCAGCACCGCAGCGGTGGTGGCGGTGCGGCACCCTCGTCGGGATCCTCGCTAGCCCAATCCGCCCTGGACATGTACTGGGGTGGAGGGGGGGCGAGGTGAGGATGGGGAGGCTGGCGGCGGCGGCGATGCTGGCGGCGTGGAAATGGCGGCTGCCGGGACAAAGGAGCCGCCACAGTTTGGTGTATGGGAGTGTCGGAGATGTTAGCAGCTGCTCGCTTGCTGTGTTGGACCTCCTGGGTGATCGTGGGGCGTTGTTTGGCCCCTTGGTTGTCCCAGAGACCTCCATGAGGATTTATGGAGGCTGGGCAAGGCGAGCAGCATGGTCATAAGGAAGATCTGGGAGGGGCTGGGGAGAGCTGGACCATGACTGAGGGGTTTCCCCCCTGTGGCGTTTGTTGCCTCTGCTCTCCTTTTTCACCTCCCATTCCCCTGAATGTGGTGATACCATGCTGCGCATGCTTGCTGGACAATCATCTCCTGGTCTAGGTGTCATTCTTGACCTCCCCGGAGTTATGACTGTTATGATCTCCGCCGTCTTGAGCCTGCTTTGGACTATGTGGACTGACCTGATCCCATTCTTCCCTCTATTGAATGGAGGTTTACATCTGGGGACTCAAGTCTTGGTGGAGTGGGTCTACAGCTGCTGTCTCAATTCCGGCTTTTTGGACGATCGTGGTTGACCAGCCGCTGTGAGAGGGGGGCTGGGTCACCCTCTACCAGATCGAAACAGCATTTTACTCCCGCCATTGCCGTGAGAGGGCAATGAGGTCCCACGTGTTCCATTGGAATTCTATTGAAGTCCGGCATTTCACTCCTTCTGACTGTGATAACATCAAATTGTCCCCTGGCTATTGGCCATGGGTTATTACCTCCCCTTGATGTCCAGATGTACTCAGTGAATGAACTTTGTGCCCTGCGAGATTCCCCCCTCTCGCAGGTTTGGCCCTCTTCGTTATCGAAGGCCTATCTTGATGACGGGCGTTGGAGCCCCGAGAGATGGCATGCGGCAAAGAAGAGTTTGAGGGTTTTTTTAAGTGGGTTTCTTAGTGGATTTTTAACAAAAATTTTAAGGGGCTCGGGGGGGATTAGGGTGGGTTCTGGGGGAAATCCACCGGGTTCAAGACCAGCCTTAGCGAAGGGCTGCGATACTAGGGACGTAGAACTGGAGATCGGGGAGGGGGTTGGAGTTCGATTTAAAGAGGGCTGTTCCATCAGTATAGTGAGTGGGAGGAGCAGATATGGCGGAAGCTGGGGACCATATCATGTTCGGGGAATGCGCACTCGCTATCTTAGAGCGATTGCGCACTCCGGTCCCAATGCTTTCCTCGTTCCCCAGGCTGTCCAGATTCTCAGGGCCAGAGCCTTCGGCTGATGTTATGCAATGCCAGGTCCGTTGTTAATAAAGCCCCCTCATTCACGATCTTATTCAGGAGGGGGAGGCGGACCTAGCGGGCATTATGGAGACCTGGTTGGGCCAGGAGGGGGGAGTTCCCCTCGTGGATATATGCCCACCAGGCTTCCGTGCATTTCATCAGCCGAGGGCTCATCAGCAGGGGCGGGGGGGGTGGCGGTTATTATAAAGGAAGGTCTGGATCCAAGGGAGACCACTGTTCCACAGATAGCCGGATGTGAGTCCCTCTTTGTGAAGTGGGGTCGTGGAGTACAGATGGGCTTGTTGGTCACGTATCTGGCTCCCTGCCACGTGGCAACGGCCCTGCCCGAGCTGCTTAACGTTATAGCCGAGGTGGCAGTGGACACCCCCAGACTTGTTATCATGGGGGACTTTAACCTGCCATCTATCGGTGAAACGTCTGAAGTGGCTCGAGAGTTCATGGCTTCCATGACGGCCATGGACCTTACTCAGTTAATTCATGACTCCACTCACACAGGGGGACACACTCTGGACTTAGTTTTTGTCTCTGGTCAGTGGTTGAGTGGCCTTGATATAGGGGATATAGCCATTGAACCCTTGTCATGGTCTGACCACTCGCTCCTTCGACTGGACTTTCTAACCGCTGCACCCCGCCGCAGGGAGGCGGGACCGACCAGGTGGTTCCACCCCAGGCGCCTGATGGACCCTGATAGGTTCCAGATGGAGCTTGGGCCATTTCCTGAGACTCTGGCTCATGACTCGGCTGAAGACATGGTGGCCGCCTGGGATAATGCGGCTGCCGGGGCTTTGGACCGTGTCGTGCCTTTGCGGCCTCTGACCCAGCACCAAACTCACCTAGCTCCTTGGTTCTCCGAGGAGCTCAGGGAGATGAAGCGCCAGAAAAGACGCCTGGAGAGTAGTTGGAGGACCAGCCACTCCGAATCCGACTGAACACTGGTGAGGTCTCATATTAAGACCTACCTAGTGGCGATAAAAGCGGTGAAATCTAGCTATTTTGCCGCTCTTATCGCGTCATCAGATAATCGCCCGGCCTCCCTGTTTAGGGTGAGCTGCTCCCTCCTCCACCTGGAAGTGCGGGATGACCCCTTGCAGGGCCGAGCTGAGAATTTTGTGCAGTATCTGTATGACAAAATCGCTCAGATTCGGGAAGGGCTGGCCTCTGACTGGGTATGTCCGGACGGGATGACTGAGGCAGGTCTTGAGAGTGTTATCTGGGGGGAGTTCGATCCTGTGGCTCCCGAGGACATGGACAGGGTCCTGGGATGGCTGAACACAACCACATGTTTATTGGACCCGTGTCCCTCCTGGTTGGTACTGGCTTCCCGGGAGGTGACACGAGGCTGGCTCCAGAAGATTGTTAACGCTTCTTTGAGTGAGGGGGTCCTGCCGGCCGCTTTGAAAGAAGCGGTTGTGAGGGCCCTCCTTAAGAAGCCCTCTCTGGATCCGGCTGTTTTGGCTAACTATCGTCCAGTCTCCAACCTTCGCTTTGTTGCGAAGGTTGTTGAGAGTGTGGTGGCACAACAGCTTCCCCAGTACCTGGATGAAGCTGTCTATCTAGACCCGTTCCAGTCCGGCTTCCGGCCTGGGCACAGCACGGAAACGGCATTGGTCGCGTTGGTGGATGATCTCTGGAGAGTTCGGGATAGGGGTTGCTCCTCTATCCTGGTCCTGTTAGACCTCTCAGCGGCTTTTGATACCATCGACCATGGTAACATGTTGCACCGGTTGGCGGGGGTGGGGGTGGGGGCACCGTTTTGCGGTGGTTCTCCTCCTACCTCTCTGACCGGTCGCAATCTGTGTTGACAGGGGGGCAGTGGTTGACACCCGAGGCACCTTGCTTGTGGGGTGCCACAAGGGTTGGTCCTCTCGCCCCTTCTGTTCAACATTTATGTAAAGCCGCTGGTTGAGATCATCCGTGGCTTCGGGGTGGAGTTCCATCAGTACGCTGATGACACCCAGCTGTACATCTCCACCCCAGGCCACCCCAATGTTGCCCTTGAAGTGATGTCCCAGTGCCTGGAGGCCGTGCGGGCCTGGATGGGGAGAAACAGGCTCCGACTCAACCCCTCCAAGACCGAGTGGCTGTGGCTTCCGGCGTCCCGATATAGCCAGCTGACGCCATCGCTGGCTATTGGGGACAAAACGCTCGCCCCCACGGAGAGGGCTCGTAACTTGGGCGTCCTCCTGGACGCACGGCTGTCTTTAGAAGATCATTTGACGGCCGTGGCCAGGGGGGCTTTTTATCAGGTTCGCCTGATACGCCAGTTGCGCCCCTTTCTAGATCGGGACTCCCTACGCACAGTCACTCAGGCACTCGTCACTTCCCGCCTGGACTACTGCAACACTCTCTACATGGGGCTCCCCCTGGGGTGCACCCGGAGGCTCCAGCTGGTCCAGAACGCGGCCGCGCGGGGGATTATGGGGGCGACGAGGCGCTCCCATGTGACACCTCTCCTGTGCAAGCTGCACTGGCTCCCGGTGGTCTTCTGGGTGCGCTTCAAGGTGTTGGTGACCACCTTTAAAGTGTTCCATGGCTTAGGGCCGGGGTACCTACGAGACCGCCTTCTGCCACCAATAGCCTCCCACCGGTCAGTACGCTCGCACAGAGTGGGCCTCCTCAGGGTGGCGTCCGCCAGACAATGTCGGCTGGTGACCCCCAGGGGGAGAGCCTTCTCTGTGGCGGCGCCCACCCTCTGGAACAACCTCCCCCCAGAGATACGTACAATAACAGACCTCCGGATTTTTCGTCGGGCCCTGAAAACCTATTTATTTCAACTAGCTAGGCTGGCTTGAGTTAAATTTTAAATTGATTTTAAATTGGGTTGTTTTAATTTACGGCCAAAATATTTAATTATTTTAAACTGTTTTTAAATTTTGTATGTTGTTTTTTTTACTTTGGCTGTTCACCGCCCTGAGTCCTATTTGGAGAACGGCGGTATAGAAATGGAAACAAAATAAATAAATAAAAGAATGAGCAAGACCGACTACAGCCATGCACCTACACTTCCAAAAGGTTAATGGAAACAGAGCAGCGATGGGCCATCTGGGAGAAGGAGGCTTATGCCGTACGTTGGGCTCTCCTGACTTGGAGACATTTCCTAGAGGGGAATAAAATCCCTTTTGAGGTCTGGACTAATCACAAAAACCTAGCCGTTAAGACCCCAAGCAAACTTTCCCCCAAGCAAGTTCACTGGGCGCAATACTTTAAGCGGTTTAACTTCACACTCAAATATTTCCCAGGAGGAAAAAACTTTCTAGTGGACGCCGTGTCCAGAAAACCCCAATACAATAGCACCAAGACCGAAATAATCAAACCCCTACTCCAAAGTCCTCAGCCGGCAGCTAAAATAATCACCAGGGCACAAGCCAAACAAGACCCTGCCACAACGACAACGCTACCACTCAGGCTTTTAAAGAAGCCCTACTTAAGGATGACTGGTTCCTAGTACAGAAAAATAATTGCTTGATTAAAGATGATTTAGCTTGGATGGATGGAAAACTATATGTCCCTGCAAGCCAGACACTGGACCTTATGCAGCAATGCAATGACTCCAGATTAGCTGGACATTTTGGATTTGTAAAGACTTTGCACCTCATCAAAAGACAATTTTGGTGGCCACAAGTCAAAAAAGACATTGAGAGTTACGTGACCAGCTGCCGTGTCTGCGCTGCAGCAAAAGGACAGCAGGAAAAATCCCCCGGACTCTTAAAAATCGTAGCTGAGCCTTCAGCACCCTGGAGAGAGAGAGGGGGGGGGATCTCTACATGGACTTTATTGTAGAACTGCCAGAGGGTGCTGGAAATACCATTATTTGGGTAGTGAGAGAAATAGGGTTATTCCTGTAAAAGTAAGGAGCAAGAGTTATGCCATGTTTATCCTCTGTGTACTCTCAGAACCCATTTGGGAACATTAAGCAATATTAAGCAAGAAATATAGTTAGCAATAACAAAGTTATAAATCTATTATGACAAGGACATTTGGGCTAAACAGCTAAAAAACAGCTAATTCCCTGGAAGCCAGCTGTCATGACACTAGATGTCCTGTTGAAATTAATAACTTTATTGTTAAAATAGGAACTGTTAAGGATGTAGCAATTATGTAAGGAGATATAGCCATATAACCATGTAAGGAAATAATCAAATTGTGAACCCAAAAAGGGGGCAGTGATGGGGGCCTCGTCTTGAAGATGTTCAAAAGTGTATATAAAGCCTTATATTTCTTTGTCTCATTGTCCCTCTGCCAGCTACCATTAGCACAGAGGGTCCGCTTTTGCAAAAGCTTCAATAAAGGCTCTTGATATTGTTCATCGTGTCTCCTGTTGATTCACCTGAGATTTACGTATCTCACAGGTAGTAACGGACCTATTTTCCAAACAGGTCCATTTCATCCCCTGCCCAAAAATCTCAACAGCGAAAGCACTGGCAAAACTGTTCTTAGTTCACATCTATCACCTTCATGGAGCCCCACCCCAAAGGATAATTTCTGATAATTGGGGGTCCAATTCACTTCTAAATTTTGGAGGGCTTTCCTGAGCCCCTTAGGCACCGCCCAGGGTTTAAGCTCCTCCTCCCTCCCCGACAAAGGGGGGACTGAACGCGCGAACTGGGTGCTAGAACAATATTGAAGATGTTTCATTAACTACCAACAGGACAACTGGACTGATCTCTTACCTTTTGCTGAGGTGGCATACAATAATTCAGTACACAATAGGGTTTACTCCATTCCAAGTACTTACTGGGCAAGAATTCACTCGCATGTCAGAATTACCATAGAAGAGACAAACATCCCCTCCCTTAAGGAGTGGATGCACAATTTACAAACAACGTGGCCAGTGCTGAGACTAGCCCTACAGGAAGCTAGGGCTGCCTATAAAGCAGACAAAAAAAAGAACTGAGCCTAAACCATTCAAAGTTGGAGATGAAGTCTATCTATCTACGAATTCCTATAATCACTACTACCCACTAAGAAACTAGGATCAAAATTCATAGGACCTTTCCCAATCACTAGGATCATAAATCCTGTCACAGTAGAATTACTTCTCCCCAAGACACTTAGACAAGTGCATCCAGTGTTCCATTGTAGCTTGCTCAAGCCAGAGCTCTAACATCAGACCACCTACAGTTGCAAGAAAAAGTATGTGAACCCCTTGGGATTACGTGGAGTTTTGCATGAATTGGTCATAAAATGTGCTCTGAACTTCATCTAAGTCACAACAATAGAAAAACACAGTCTGCTTAAAATAATACTACACAAACATTAGATGTTGCCATGGTTTAATGGAACCTAACATGTAAACATTCATAGTGCAGGGAGGAAAAAGTATGTGTACCTTTGGACTTAATAACTGGTTGACCCTCCTTTGGCAGCAATAACCTCAACCAAACGTTTCCTGTAGTTGCAGATCAGACCTGCACAACGATCCGGAGTAATTTTGGACCACTCCTCTTCACAAAACTGTTTCAGTGTAGCAATATTCTTGGGATGTCTGATGTGAATCGCTCTCTTAAGGTCATGCCACAGCATTTCAATCGGGTTGAGGTCAGGACTCTGACTGGGCCACTCCAGAAGGCGTATTCTGTGTTGTTGAAGCCATTTTTTTGTTGAATTACTTGTATGCTTTGAGTCATTGTCCTGTTGCATCACCCATCCTCTGCGGAGCTTCAGTTGGCGGACAGATGGTCATACGTTTTCCTGCAAAATGTCTTGATAAACTCTGGAATTCATTTTCCCATCAATGACAACAATCCATCCAGGCCCTGAGGCAGCAAAGCAGCCCCAAACCATGATGCTCCCTCCGCCATGTTTTATAGTGGGGATGAGGTTTTGATGTTGGTGTGCTGTGCCTTTTTTTCCCCACACATAGTGTTGTGTGTTCTTCCCAAACAACTCAATTTTGGTTTCATCTGTCCACAGTATATTTTGCCAGTAGTGCTGTGGAACATCCAGGTGCTCTTTTGCAAACTTCAAACGTGCTGCAATATTTTCTTTGGACAGCAATGGCTTCCTCCATGGTGTCCTCCCATTCTTGTTTAATGTTTTCCTTATTGTAGATGTGTCAACAAAAAAGTTAGCATGTGCCAAAGATTTCTGTAGGTCTTTAGCTGACACTCTAGGATTCTTCTTTACCTCATGAAGCATTCTGTGCTGTGCTCTTGCAGTCATTTTTACAGGACGACCACGCCTAGGGAGAGTAGCAACAGTGCTAAACTTTCTCCATTTGTAGACAGTCTGTCTTACCGTGGACACATGAACATCAAGGCTTTTGGAGATACTTTTGTAACCCTTTCCAGCTTCATGCAAGTCAACAATTCTTGATCGTAGGTCTTCTGAGAGCTCTTTTCTGCGAGGCATGGTTCACATCAGACAGTGCTTCTTGAAACCAGTAACCCCAAAACAGGTGTGTGTTTTTAAAGGGCAGGACAGCTGTCAGCAACACATCCAATATCATCACACTGATTGGAGTCAAGTTTGGCTCACTCCTGGCTCCAATTAGCTCTTGGAGAAGTCATTAGGCTAGGGGCTCACATACTTTTTCCTCCCTGCACTGTGAATGTTTACATGTTATGTTCCATTAAACCATGGCAACATCTAATGTTTGCATAGTATTATTTTAAGCAGACTGTGTTTTTCTATTGTTGTCACTTAGATGAAGTTCAGAGCACATTTTATGACCAATTCATGCAAAACTCCATGTAATCCCAAGGAGTTCACATACTTTTTCTTGCAACTGTACATCCTCATCTCTGGTCCCCCTTATGGTAGGAGAACAACACTTTGAGATTAAGGAAATCCTGGACTCACACACACACCATGGCTCTACTCAATACTTAGTAGAGTTCTGTCCCCGTACCACACACGCACCCCCACAGACGGCCCGGAGTTAATAAGCCACACAACAAAACTCTTTGAAGATAAAGCTGGCAGCAACCCAGTGGCTAGCTGCCAATTCAGACTTACACACACAAAACAAAGATTAGACTGCAAGCATTCCGATAAAACAGTGTCAACAATACAAGGATTCATCCAAATGCAGTCTGATAAAGCAGGCAAAGTCCAGTAACGCAGAGATCATGGAGTATTTCCAGTTTTTGCTCGTCACAAACTGAGCCGGCCACCACACCCACATTTATACCCTGTGGGGTGTGGTCCAGTGACTCAGCTAATCTCTGGCATGCCTTCCCCTCTGCTGTGCACGCTTCTTCCTGCGCCTCTGTCAAGGGTCCAGCCAGCACTTATCTTCCTCGTCCTGTCCACCTGTGGCTGCGGGGATGTGCTTGGCTCTGAGCCTATCGTTTGGCCTTCAGTGTCCTTCGGAGGCATTACCAGAGAGGAGGGTCCTGGAGAGGGAGGCCTTGCCAACACCTCTCCCTCACTCTCAGAGTCTGCATCTGTCGATAGCCCAGGCAACGGAGCCACAACAAGTAGCTTAGAAACATTTACCATCAGCTCAAAACGAATGGGTAGCTAAGAGACATGTAAAGGCCACCTAGCTCTTAAGGAAATTCCACCTGAAATACCCAACCAAACCAACTTAATTTATATATGTTTTCCTTGTTTCTTTCCAGGTGGATTATCCTTTTTTCTAAGGAGGCAGTATGTTAGATCCGTGTATCAACCATTCTTCAGGGGAAGGGGGGATTTTAAATTACTTTCTTTACTTATTACTTTCTTCCCTATATATCCTGTATCCTGCAATTTAAAGATTTATAACCTTTAGCCTGGCACCTAAGCACCCTGGCATTTTTCGCACCTTTTGGGGAATGTAAGGGGAGAGAGGGCCATGTGGGTTGCATCACTCAAAAGCTGGTGGAAGATGACCCTGAGAAAGTTCCCTTATCGTTTTCTCAGAGCAGCCGGTACAATAACATCTTCACACCTGTGGATTGGCTGAATCCACACTGGACTGTTAGGAGGGGTTTCTAATAATTCCTTTATTCTAACTGTATGGCCTGAGGGCCCCTCAGAGCCTGTTTTCTTTTCACCCTGCTATCACCCCCTTCAATAAAAGGTTCCTTTTGAAATGCCAAGTTTCAAGAATCTTTACTTTCTTGAATAAGGTGGAAGATGCCGGGCCTTACACAGTCATTATGTTTTTTCTAAACATAGAGAGATTTTTAACAATTTGATTATACTTAAGTAGAACCAAAATGATCATTACATCTTAGGATCAATTGTTAAATGTATCTTCTATCAATACATCAGAAGAATAAGGATGGCACTAAGTCATATAAAAACTGATATTGGCTTTTAAATTTTTTAGACAATCTCAAAGTTCTAAATCAGATATTAACTAAGGAACAATTCTGGTCAAATTATGACATGAGCTTTGAAACATATGACAAACAATAGTTCAAAATAAATTCCTTTCTAATATTTAATTTGGAAATGCCCTAGAATAAGGAACTAAGTAGGGGAAACATAAGAAACTAAGTCTTAGTACACTGCTTATCTATTTTGTTTTGCTTTGTTTTATCATTGAACTTATATAACCATAACCATAACCATAACCATAACCATAACCATACTCACTGAGGCATTAAACACAGCATTGTTCAAATCATGGTTTCTCACTGAATCAGAAATCATAGCTTGTCACGTTAAACATTATGCTAATTATGTTTGCCTTAGCTGTGTTTTAATGTGAACTCTAAAATGAGTCTGTGAAAATAAGTAGGTTAGTGTAATGTTGCTAGTATTATTACCAGCAATTTAAATAATATTTAACGCTAAAGCAACTATAGAAATCTAAGTAAACTGTTTTGTCTTAGGGTCATATGGAACATAAGATGGTGAATTACAGTCTTGATTTTACAAATAAAATACACATTCATCTGTGCCTATATTTACCTATTCATGTGTACACACACATTCATACTCTTAGATACAGTATACAGATTTATATGCACAGAGTTTGTCAGGGATGTTTCTCTTTTTTATTGCCAATCCAGACTAGGATTTCTATCTTGCTACAACTAATAGCAATCTTCTTCTCCTGTTTAACTGTTAATTGGCTTGCCACATGGAACAATTGTTGACGTTGCAATTTATCTAGATTTACTCTGTTCAGTTTTGTTTGTTAACAGCTATCACTCTTATTCTACAAACTGCCTACATATCTGTGTATATCCCAACTGACTGTCATACATGCATAAGTAGGGTTGCTATTATATCACACCAAAAAGGCATTAAAAATCCACAAACAATTGTGCAAATTTTTTTCAAACCTGAGATTTTTCAAGGAGGTCAACTAAAATAGGGGGTAGCTCCTCAGCATCCAAATAGTCAAGTAGTTCTCCTTCTTCATAAGGAAGTCGAATAGTTTCTGAATCTGTTTTAAAACAAAATAAAGCTCAGCAAGCATCTATTACTCATAACAAAAGAAACACTGATACACTTTGAATCAGGCTTCCACTACCGGTAATAATACTTCAAAATATTACACTGGTGCACAATTATTAGGCAAGTAAGTATTTTGACCATATATCATTTTTATGCATATTTTCCACCTCCAAGCTGTATACACTTGAATGCTTAGTGGATATAAGCAGATCAGGTGATGTGTATTTGTGTAATGAGGGAGAGGGTGGCCTAAGGAGATCAATACCCTATAACAAGGTGTGCATAATTATTAGGCAGTTTCTTTTTCTCAGGCAAAATGGGCCAAATAAGAGATTTAACTGACTCTGAAAAGTTAAAATTGTAAAAGTCTTTCAGAGGGATGCAGCACTCTTGAAATTGCTAAGATATTGGGGCATGATCACAGAACCAACAAACATTGTATTGCAAATAGTCAACAGGGTCACAAGAAACATGTTGAGAAAAAAGACGTACCTTAACTGCCAAAGATTTGAGAAGAATCAAATGTGAAGCTACCAGGAGCCCATTATCCTCCAGTGCTATCATATTCCAAACTGTAACCTACCCTGAGTGCCCAGAAGTACAAGGTGTTCAGTGCTCAGAGACATGGCTAAGGTAAGGAAGGCTGAAACCCAACCACCACTGAACAAGACACATGTTGAAATGGGAAGACTGGGCCAAGAAATATCTGAAGACAGATTTTTCAAAGCTTTTATGGACTAATGAGATGAGAGTGACTCTTGACAGACCAGATGGATGGGTCCGTGGATGTATCAGTGACAGGTAGAGCTCCATTTCGACTCAGACACCAGCAAAGTGGAGGTGGGGTACTTGTATGGGCTGGTATTATGAAAGATGAGCTAGTTGGACCTTTTCGAGTTGAAGATGGACTCAAAATCAACTCCCAAACCTACTGCCAGTTTTTAGAAGACACTTTTTTCAAGCAGTGGTACAGGAAAAAGTCTGCATCTTTCAAGAAGACTATGATTTTTATGCAGGGCAATGCTCCATCGCATGCATCGAAGTACTCCACTGCGTGGCTAGCCAGTAAAGGCCTTAAAGATGAAAGAATAACGACATGGCCCCTTTCCTCACCTGACCTAAAACCCTATTGAGAACTTTGGGCCCTTCTTAAACAGGAGATTTATGGTGAAGGAAAACAGTACACCTTTCTGAACAGTATCTGGGAGGTTGTGGTTGCTGCTGCATAAAAAGTTGATTGTCAACAGATCAAGAAACTGATAGACTCCATGAATGGAAGGCTTATGACTGTTCTTGAAAAGAAGGGTGGCTATATTGGTCACTGATTATTTTTATTTTTTTTGAAATGTCGGAAATGTTTATTTGTACATATTGAGTTATTATTCTCATTTTAACAGATGCAAATAAACAAGTGAGATGGACAAATTTTCATTTTTCATTTAGTTGCATAATAATTCTGCGCACTAATTGTGCACACATAGATATTTTCCTAATTACTTTCTTAAATATTCAGGTTTGAGATTTATTGCACTATAGTTGTTAATAATAGAATTAATCCTCCAAAATATAACTTGCCTAATAATTGGGCACACAGTTTATTTAAAAAGACACTATTTAGATCAAAGAAAGATTTAAAAGCCAACAATGCTTGTTTTACCTGAGCCATTCTTTCCTCTGAGCATCAAGGAATATCCTTCATTTCCTGGATAAAGATTCACTACTAGGCATGACAATGTCTCTTGCATGACTAGCTTCTCCAACAAATTCACATTTCGTCTCAGCTTCTGCTTTAAAATGTGGGCAACAATTCATGAAAATCAGGGATATCAAAACTAGATTAGTACAATCTATGTATTTATATTTAAAATGTTTCAAGTCAATCACAAAACTCATACAAACACAGCCCCAAATAAAAGCTATTTATTATTTTCTACCTTTCATGCCAATACAAGTAGTCCACTTAATGACCGATCAAGGACTACAATTTATTTGATTAGGAAAACTTATTCTCACTGGCCAAGTTCACAAGACACAGTAAAGGCAGCTTTATTGTGAAAACAGTTGCAAATGTTTCTTCCAAAATAATAGCATTTCTTCCAAAATAATGTTTCTTACAAAATAACACACCCATGTTTATTTTCATGTAAATTTATATTTACACTATACTGTTCAAACTTAACGATACTTGCTATTTCCATTACGAACAAGTCAGGAAATGTAATCAAACAAGTCATGACTAATTCCTGTGATTAATATAAATTGCCCTGAGAATTACATTGCTAACTAGGAGCCAAAGAAGCGTCTTGTCTGTTTCCCATATATGTTAGTGTTGAGGGCCCCTGTGGAGCTCAGAGTGATCTGAAACAAAACTAAGGGGGAAATTTGTTTAAGGTTCCCTGCACAGAAAAACTGATAATCACCAACTGAATATGACATGATCACTGGCACTTTGGTAGAATAATAGGAAGTTCTAATCCTGTGTAAAAGGTGCCTGAGAACAGTATAATACATCCTCCTCCACATTTAGATACTAATACTCCCATATTTTATATTTAGCAAGTGGTTGCTCTTTCTCCAATTCCTGATACCTCCAGAAACTGAATGGCCATTCAAGGGTAGAAATTCTTCATAAGACAAAGCAACCATGCTGACATCTCACTGAATGTTTTTAATGCTACTACAATCTATAAACATAATAGTTATGTGCAACTGGCCTTTCCTGGTCCATTATAAAAAACATAAAATAGACATTTGACAATGAGATTTCACTTACCTTTATTTCAGGCTCCTTGTCACATTCTTCTAGATACAATTCATATAACTTTTGAAACACTGATTTTCTGGAATTAGAAAAAAAGCTCTTGAGTAAACATTTCCATCTGTTAAAGTAAGAAAAATGCACTAAATATTTCTTACCTCCCACTAGATAAATACTTTCGTTTTGGAGGCCGCTGGCGAGCACTTTCAATGATATACTGAAAAAAAGTGTATGAATGTTAATATGTTAAAATCATATTAGGAATGCACAAATGCACAGGTAATTTCAAGTATTTATATAATTGTGGAACACAATTCACTTATTATTGACATGTCAAATAAGACTGAGGAGGAAAGTGGAATAGAATACAGGTAGTTCTTGATTTATGAGCACAATTGAGCCCAGAATGTCTGTTGCTAAATGAGGCAGTTGTTATGTAAGTTGTGTCTCATTTTATTACCTTTTTTGCTGTAGTTAAGCAACTTCTGAAGTTATTAGGCAAATTATGCAGTTATTAAATGAATCACACAGCATTAAGCGAATCTGACTCTCCCATTGACTTAGCTTATTGGAAGCCAGCTGGGAAGGTTACACATTGTGATCACATGATCCCAAGATAGTGCAACTGTCATAAATACATGCAAGTTGCCAAGCAACCAAATTTTGATCATGTGATCACAAGGATGTTGCAATGATTGTACATGTGAAAACTGGTCATAAGTCCAGTGCTATTGTAACTTTGAACAATCACTAAACAAATGGTTGTTAAGTCAAAGACTACCTGTATATACTTAGCATTTTGCCTAACGTTATCCTCATCTCAACTACACTTCCCATAGACAATTTAATGTTTCATTTGTTGAGTTTTGCAATATATTATTTCTCCATAAAAACTCCATTAAAAAATTCAGAGAAATCTAAAAAAAAATCAAGCTATAGTAATCAGTAACACAACTATATCTTGTTCTGACCCAGTGTGTTTCACTGAGTCAGTAAAACACACGAGTAGTCCCAAAAACCTCTTTTATTGCAACAGCTGTGAATTCTGTTCATTCACAGAGGAGTCACAATTAGTTGTAAAGAGTCCTTCGGGATAAGGCTGATAATCACCAACCTTTATCTCCCTTGACATGCTGCCAAAGACCTAACTGACAAAGCCACACGGAGTCCAGAATCAAACAGAGCTTCAGAATTTAAACTGAACAGAATTAACAACGTTGCTTCCTGCAAAGGCACACATGCCTTTGCTCCTCTTTTAAGTCTTATGGGAGGGGCCAATCATCTCCAAGCTCTACTCCCAAGTTGTCCCTTTTGTTTTAACTGTTCTTGCCTTCTGGCAGCTCTGCGCATGTCGCACTGTGAACAGGCTCCCCCTGTTCCTCTGCCTCGCTGAGGTCCGACTCTGGAGTCTCCAGAGGCAGCACGTACCTCCTAGATAGCCCTTTCTCTGCCTCTGACGCAGAGCCTTCATCCAAGCCTTCCCCAGACTCCAGGACTGGCCCATGTTCCTCCCCAACCTCCTCACTGCCCGACTCTGCTGCCAGCTCTGCAGGCCACCAGCGGACCACAACACATCTCTTGAATCTTTCCAGAGTATAGCAGGCATTATCAAACGGGAATACAGATAGTCCTCGAGTTATAACAGTTCATTTAATGACCATTCAAGTTACAATGGCATTGAAAAAAGTGACTTACGACCATTTTTCACACTTACGACCTTTGTAGCAACCCCATGATCATGTGATCAAAATTCAAATGGTTGGAACTGGTTCATACTTATGACCATTGTTGTGTCCAAATCACGTGATCCCCTTTTGCAACCTTTTGACAAGCAAAAACAATGGGGAAGCCAGATTCACTTAACAATTGTGTTACTAATTTATCAACTGCAACTATTCACTTAACAACCATGCCAAGAAAGGTCATAAAATGGGGCAAAATTCACTTATCAAATGTCTCACTTAACAACATAAATTTTGGGGTCAATTGTGGTCATATGTTGAGGACTACTTGTAGATGTTATTCTAAATGTTTACAATAAAGCAGTTTAATTGTTTAAGAATTATACATTTTTCATATTCTTCTAAATGAAACTATCATGAATAGAACAATGGTCTTTTCCACTGCTAATACTATAATCAGAAAAGCCTGTAAAATTTAGATAATCTATTATTTACCTCCGCACGATCCAGTGCAACTTCTAAAGTCTGCTGCTGCAAAAATGAAAATAATATTCTTATTCCTATAAGTATTATAATTAATTGAGCAAATGAAATGTTATAATTAATCAACAAAAGGTGATGAACACAAGGTGGAAGATAAGTCCTACTGGAATTTAGCATGTTTTCAGGGTAAAAAGTTAGGAATAGACTGAAAGCAATCCGTTAACCAATATTTAAATATTGGTTTAAATATGAAAGTTAATCTACATTTGATTGTAATACAACAAAAGAAGGAAAGTAGGATATATCAAAGTATCGCTGTTAAGGGCAGATAACTTGAGGCCACTGGTCAAACGTCCAAGCACAACTGCCAGTGGCATTGTTTGAAGCAAGAGATACATGAAAACTGTAAAGCATCTTTAAAATAGCTTAACATACTGTTTTTTAAAAAACAGAAACAAAACAGTCAGAGGGAAAAAAAATCCTGATCCTGCCCATATATGTTAAACATGTTCACTTCATTATCCTTTGGACTTTGATCAGTTCTGGTATTAATCATGGTAAATGTAATTAAGGTCCTGGACTTAGGCAGTAAAAAAGTACCGGACTTAACAGTACTAACTGTGAGAGAGATCTAAGTGTCCTAGTAGAACCATTTGAGTATGAGCCAGCAATGTGCTGCAGCTGTCAAAAAACTGAAATAATTGGAAAACTAAAAATATGGCTATTGATATTAGTGCATACAAGTAAACCAAGGTTATGGTTATTATTTTCTGAACCACTTTTTGAAGCTCCATACATGAAATCAAATTGGAAAGAACAAAAGTAACAAATACTTTATATCTCCCTTTTTAGCCATGCATTATTTAAAATACAAAAAAAAAAGCCAATACAGCACCCACAGAATCTTACCATCATGCTGAAGTTAATTGATAAAGTCAATGACTTTTTAAAGATCATTTAGACTCTAAATGAGGAGCAGGGTCTGAATTGTTAAGGTCCATGTTTAATATTTCTACAATTGAAAGAAATAAAGAAATAAAAATGTATTGTACAATATAAGAAATAAGGAAATAATATTTAAGATACAAAAGAAATAAGAATACTAGCACACTATTTTTCAATTGTTTGAAATATACATTTTCTAAAAATGAAATACAAACATATTACATGGACTAGATTCAATAGTGTTCTGCTAGATGAATGCATTCTTAATATTCCATCACCTTTTACATTCTCACCTGAAGAGATATGGGACCAAATGAGAGAACAGAGTAATACAGAAACTATTCATTTAACATTGGCAAAATAAATGAGGGGATAATCAAAGATTTTTATCAGATTAAATTACAAAATATACAACTTTGATATATAAAATATAGTAACATATTCAGGTTTAGACAAAATCCACAGAACTACAGGATTAGAGGTACACACTGAATACATCTAAAATCATTAAATATATTCAGTCTCTGTTCTATAATGACTTAGTATAGTGCTTGAACAAGCTTGAAACTATTCACTTTGTGTTCTTCCTATAGCATTATCAATTCTTATAGGTTGTTACAATACACTTAAAGATTAACATCCAAGAACATGGAGGTTAGCCTTTAGAAACTTACTGACCTGCTAATTCAAGAGGGTTCCATCTTAAAAGAAAAAGAACTTGGGCTAGGAATGCAAATTATGTATTGAACTTATTTCTCAACAGCTTCACTTGAATTCTGAAAATGCAAATAGATTGCAAATTTGGATGTACCTGAGAGGAAAGAAGAAATTAGGGTTCCTGCATCGTCCAGGAGCCTTAATCTGGTCTTTGCCTCATCAGATACATTAGATAGCAATTTATACTAAGATATTAGCTTTATTGTTGCCCTTGCTAATAAATTACATCTTTGGGAAAATTAAAAAGGGAACTAGCGTGTCTACAGAATGGCATACTTGAAAATTTTGACTGTATTTGATTCTCAGTCTCCAATATCAGACTGATCAACTGATTCTCAGGAAACAAAATTGAAAGGAAAATGGGTTCAACAAATTATTAATATATTAACTATTGATCTTATGTATTTTTGAGCTTGTTAAGCACTTTGAGCAATTGTCTAGTAAATCAGACAATTATTTTCATCTTTTCTTGACAACTTTTCCCATAATAAATCTTAGGCTGTGTTATTGTACATGTGTAATCTATGTGTATTTCTCTTTAGATGCAGCATGATCAATTTCTATACAAAAGCACACAGAACTGTGTTATCTTTCATGTCATCCTGACATAACTGTTGTATCTACTTTTCTGATAAAGTTTGATAGGCTTTTTTCCCTACAGAATTTATTTTATTAGTCAACAGCAATTGAAGTGTTAAACTGGGAAATCTTGGGTTGAAATCTGTATGCAGAAACAACAAAAATATTTACTGGATGGCCGTGGACTAAATCAAAATGTGGTTACCGGACCATCTCAGTGCATACTTTTTTGCGGAAATAAATTAATAAACGTCAAATAGCAAAACGGTCGCCTACGTAGTATTATTGTCCTGCTTCACAATCTCGCAGCCCTAAGTAGCTTTCCCTTTCTGAACATTAAGCAGTTTTAAAAAAAAATGCAGAAGCTAGCCTCAAAACCCCACCCCCCCCCCCACCCCTCAACACACACATAAAGAGACACTCCATCGGGAACAGCAGACAAGATCAAAACCTACCTTCCCTTTCTTTCCACCCTTTTGCAACTTCCGCTATAAGCACTTCCGGATCTTTTAGATGGGAATTAACGTAGCCGGATGGAACGCCGCGGCGGTCGTCATAGGAACCGTGGAAGGTTTAAATTTTTTGCTTTTTATGGAGATCAAATTAATTCGAGCTAAGTCGGTCTGGCAGGCTCTCAAAATCCATGTTATCATTATTAACTCAATTACCGTAGTTGGTAATAGTAATAAATAACACATACAAAATAAATCACATTATTATGATTGCTGTCAGTCAACCGGCACTGTTTTCGTGGAGCTGAAATCGGGTAAAGTTGACTGTAAACTATTCGTCAGAAGCAAAAGATACACAGATGAAAGGAATTGAGTGTATTCCTGTGTGATGTGGTTCTCTTATTAGGTGAAAAATGTGATTTTTAAAAACCAAATGACAGGAATATTCTAGGAAATAATGGAATGGAAGTTTTCTGAAACTTCATAGAAAATGAGGCTGGTGATACTGTTTATAGCTGTCACTAGGCATTATCAAGTGATGTGTGTGAATATATATCTAATAGTTTTACTCCAGGTTTAACATGAAGGACCAAAGTGACTACACTTTCAAACAAAACACTTCCTGTACTTATCAAATTCACACCAACTAATATCTGTTTTTCAAAAAACATGGAAACAAGCAACTTCAGAAAAAGAAATAAATTATTTACCAACATTCTTTCTTATTGTACAATAAATTAACTGTCCCCTTAGTATTCATTGAAGGCAGGAAAAGTATGTTAATGGCAAGAAATCAGCCTCTTTTTGACTAACAAATTTTATTAATTTACATAATAAATTAATAAATTTTAATAAAATTTACAAATTTTATTAAAAGACATAAGCTTTTGTGAGTTACAGCTCATTTCATCAATGCACGTAGTGACTAGGAAATAAATTGGGATAAAGGTGGAAAGATACATAACAAACCTATTTGTCCGGGATTTGTCTTAAGAGTATGTGTTCATTAATTCTTTTTCATAAAGTTTGAAGGATTTGAGTAAAAAATCCAGTTATCTGTTTTGTCTTTACATCTATACCAAGAGCACCATCATAGGCCTCAAGAAATACAGATTAAAATCCTTTACATGCTCTTCTTCCAATGTGATTGATGCCACTATCTCCCAGCAATTTCCCTCTGGATTTTATATAGGACAAATGTCACACACACAACAATAGTCACAAGTTTGACGTCAGGACTCAGTCCAAGGACAAAGTGGTATTAGACAGTTTCAACCCCAGCATACTGTATGATAGACTTCAAAATTACCATTTGGGGAGAACAATATCACTGAGAAATTGCTGAACATTGGTGATAAATCAAAAGGTTTCAAACAATCTCAGAAGTTTTCAACAAACAGATTGGGTTTGCAATTGTTGATTGAAAAGATCAACTGTAAAAAATATATTTTTGGCTTCCGGTCTGGCTTCCATCACCGCCAGACGGTCCTTTGAGACCGCCAGCCCCGTCCCCGTAAAGAGCCGCCTTTACACCTGAAAGGCGGCTCGAAAAACTCCGTTTCCGTAAGGAAACGTGAGACAGAGCCGGCGAGGGCAGGTAGAGCCCTCTGCGAAGTCCCCAGAGTTCTTTTTTACCTCTGGGGAGGAAGCAGGATGTGGCTCCCTATTCTCCTCGCTGCTGCTCCGGGCTTCGGGTGAACTCTGCGCTTTGCAGAGCCAGGCGATGGGACCAGACCAAACAACGAAAACTAACAGACTTTCTGAATAAGAAGGATGAAATCTGGACCTGGGACCCTAAATTGCAAGTACTTCTAACAACCCTAAGACTGACTTTAAAAGCAAAGAAGAGTGGAAGGGGGGGAAAAGAAAGTTTAAAATGGCGACTGGCTGAGGCTTGAGAAGAGCTGAAAGCGAAAGTCCTTCCGTTTGACTAGTTTAATATGTTACAAAGTAACTGAGATAACAGTGCTGGCTAGAAGTGAAGAGAAAAATTTTTATTTCATGCTTCTTCCTTCTTAGAGACTTGATATTGATATTGTTTAGAGAGAAGTCTTCTTCTTTAAAGGGGAAAAAAGAAAAAAAATCTGCTTGTGTGGCAGGATAGCGTTAAAACTCACAAAGCCAGACAACCAAGCTGTGGGGGGGGGGGGGCTCCCCCATTCATAAACCACATGAACAAGTTTTGAGTTTGCAGATGCAGAGGAATGGCTTTAAAGATCTAACGCAATTTGTATTGGAGGAGATGGCAAGACATGATGAGATTGTGAACCAGAACCTTGAAAAATTTAGACAGGAAATTAAAGAGTTGGTTCAACAAAAGTATGATAAATTCAAGCAACATATGATAAGTTTCTTAGACGTAATGATAAAGATGGATGAAAAGTTTAATTCAGAAATAGAGTCTAATAGAGTTTGGGAGTTTCTTTCCTGGATACTGAAGGAAGCATGCCTGACATATGAAGGAAGTTGATTACAAGATTCATAATTTGGATAATAAAATACAAAGAATTGAAAATGATTTAACAATGATTCAAGAAAATAGCTCAGTAGTAGAGCCAAAAATAAAGGGAGCTGATTACAAGACTTACAATGCAGATAATATAAAACAAAGGATTGAAAATGAAGTTATAATGATGCAATTCAGATTTATGGAATTTGCAGTCAGAATTAGGGGAATACAGGAAGATAAAAGAGAAGATTTGAGAAAGATGTCTGCTGAAGTTCTGGCTGGGATTTTAAAGGTTAGTCCTGAAGAGGTATCCTGCAAGATTGATAAGGCCTACAGAGTTAATTCTTGGGTGGCAAAGCAAAGGCAGCTGCCTAGAGATGTGGTGATCTACTTTACTGATAAAGAAATAAGAAATGATATTGTGCAAAAGTCTTTTAACTCCACTCTTGAAATGCATGGAAGGAAGATTTGGATATTTAAAGAGCTACCGCCCAAGATGTTAAAAGATAGAAAGGATTTTGGATTTTTGGTGACTGAGCTAAAGAAACAAAACATCCCATTTAAGTGGGATGTTCCAGTTGGTATAATATTGAGATATCAAGGAGAAAGATATCAACTAAATACTGTTGAAAAAGCGGAAGAATTTTACTATAAGGTTTTTAAAATGGGTTCAACATCTCCATGTATAACACACGAGGGGAATAAAGAAAAGCAAAATCAACAAGAGATTGAAATTCAGGCTAAGCAGATGGTGGTGGAGGTAACGGAAAAACAACAAGCTACAGAGGCCTTTGTGGACGAGCCGCTTTTGGATTCTCCTTCAGAGGTTATAGTTGGATTACCTATAAATACAAGAGAGGTGGCTTTGGATTCTAATGTGATGACTTATCAAGCTACAGACCAGCATGGAAATCAAACAGTTGATATACAACTCATAGAAAGGAAACCAGGATGGAGATCTAAGCCACAAAAAGTTAAGAAAAGAAGAAGCAGGTCCTACAAAAATAAAAATTTTTAGACCAAACAACAGTGTAATGCCAGTTACTTAAGAGACGATTGAATACATGAAAATATAGTTGAGGCAAAGTATTGGTTTATATTATCTTGAGGAGAGTGAAGATCTCTGCAGTGCTGTACTCTTGGGATGTGGAAGATGGCCTTAAATTGAGTGGATTGGAACTTTCTATTTTGGACTCTTTGACAAATGGATTACATTTATGCTGAGCTACAAGGCAAGAGAATTATGGGATTGGGGCATGCAGAAAATCTGGTTGTTACCCTAACACGGTGGTTGGAATGAATAATCTAGATGAAAGACATTACAAAAGACACTATATGGAATACAAATATAAAGTCACTCGGGTGGTTTTTTGCTATACGAAAATACTTACTATTGATGGGGGCAGATGGTAATTGAAGATACTGAACATACTGTTGGAACTAGAATTTGATGTTACCCTAACATGGGTGATGAAATTAACAATCCAGTTGAAAGACATCACAGAAGATATTATATGGATTACAAGCTTAAAGTCATTTGAGAATTTTATTTACATATGGAAATATTATTTAGTGGTGTGGGCAGAAGAACAAAGATATCAAAAATATTATGTATGTTTAGTTTAGGTAAAGGGATGTTATGTTATATTAATATATGTAAAAGATTGAATTAAGAGATATATGCATGGGGGAGGAGGAAATGTATAGATTATGAGTTGAAATTGCTAAATTAGGATTTATTATATAATTTTACAGTTGAATGTTGCTTTGAAATGTATAGTATAAGGGGGATATAATAATATTGTTAGAAGGGTGGAGATAGGTTAGCTTACTGATTGTTTAGTTTAGGAAAAGGGATGTTATGCTATATTAATATACATAAAAGATTTGAATTAAGAGATATATGCATGGGGGAGGAGGAAATGGATAGATTATGAGCTGAAATTGCCAAATTAGGATTTGTTATATAATTTTACAGCTGAATGTTGCTTTGAAATGTATAGTATAAGGGGGATATAATAATATTGTTAGAAAGAAAGGGTCAGCATATGGGGGGTGGAGCAAAAAGGATGGTAAAGTATTATATAATCTGTTATTAATTTGGGTTTTATTCTGGAGAAGCCACAGGGGGAGGGGAGGGGGAGGAGGAGTTAGGGAGGAGGGGGGAAAAGGGGGAAAAATCTGTATTTGAAAATGTTATGTATTGATACTTTTCAGCGGGAGTTTCAAACCTGCCTAAATTTCTGATTGGCTGACAGTCCCTCCAGCATTGTATATAAGGAGGGCTGCAGCCTCTGACTTTTTGCTGAAGTCTCACTGTATATTAAAGAGCTGTTGTCACTTGCTTGCTTGTGCCTCTCGTTATTACCGAACCACTTCATTGGCGACGAAGGTGGGATTGAGGCCACAAGAAGCAAACCAGTGAGACCACGAGCTTCAGCTAGGCGACGAGGCGAACTACAGGAGGCATACCGACATGTCTGCCTACGTTCCACCCAAGCCTTTTGATCCGACCTGCGAAAAATGGGTCTCGTATCTAACGAGGTTTGAGTGCTCTCTTGAAGCCAGCGACATGCAGGGACTGTCTGCTAATCGGAAGAGAGCCCTCTTCCTAAGCCACTGCGGACCAGACGTGTTTGAGATGGCAGAGTCACTGTGTGAGCCAACGCCAGTCCAGACCATTTCCTGGGACACCCTGATAGCAACTCTCCGGGCTCACTACGCTCCCGTGCCCTCCAAGTTCGTGCAACGATACCAACTCAGACAGCGCGTTCAACGAGAGGGAGAACCGGTCAGTGCGTACATGGCAAGCCTGCGTAAAGCCACAACTCATTGCGACTATAGGGACTTGGATGATGCGTTGCTTGAGCAACTAATCTGTGGTGTTCGTGACATAAGGCTACAACGGCGTCTGCTCGCCAAGCCTGATTTAACGCTTGCTGGAGCCCTAGACGAGGCCAGGGCTCATGAAGCTTCCACAAAAGCCGCAGAAACGCTGCAGCGTCCGCTGACCAGCAAAGACAGTCCCAAGTCTGCACCAGTGCATAGGGAAGACGCCGGATCCAGCTCGGAGTCCGAGTCAGATGAGGACGTCTTCTGAACAGAGCACCAGAGAAAAGACGCAGGCAGCCCCCGGCGAAACTGCCCCAGCTGTGGCGGGCACTATGATAGACTGTCCTGCAAATACAGAGAGGCTATTTGCAGGCGTTGCGAGAAAAAAGGGCACTTGGCGCGAGACTGTAGAGCCATTCTGCCCAGAAAACACCAACCATGTGAGCGCCGCAGCCAACCAGAATCGACGCACCAGAAGCATCCAATGAGAGAAGGAGGCGCGAAGAAACCGCGCGAATTTGAACCATGAGATGGCCGCAGCATACACATAGACTAGGCCAGCACGGCGATCGAAGACAAAGTCAGCACGGTGGTTGAAATCAACGGCAAGCCATGCTCGATGGAGATCGACACCGATCAGCTCTCTCCATAATGTCGTGGGCAACCCTAAAGACCATCCTGCCGTCATTCCGGAAGGACCAGCTATCCAAGCAAAGACTGCGCATTCTAGACTACCAGGGGAACCGGGTCCCCCTCGAAGGCGTGGGCACGTTCCGAGTCACCTACGGAGACTTCGAAAAAGACCTGCTGCTGACGATCGTCACAAAGCAGCTGCCTAGCCTTCTAGGCATGGGGTGGTTCCGAGCCCTCGGCATGGGCTTCACTGGCGTCCACCGAATGTCCGAGCCGTCACTGAAGGACAGCCTCCTGAACGAGTTCCAGGACGTCTTCGGGGACACGTTGGGCAAGTATGTGGGGACCCCTATCTCCCTAAATTTAGACCCCAATGTAGCCCAAATAAGACTCAAAGCTAGACGGGTGCCTTTCGCATTGAAACCAAAGATCGATGCGGAACTGGACAAATTGATTAAACAAGGGGTATTGGTCCCCGTCGACCATGCGAAATGGGAGACCCCCATAGTGACCCCAGTAAAGTCTGACGGCTCAATCAGGATTTGTGCCGACTACAAGTGCACGATCAACAAGGCTTTGCAGCCGAGCGCCTATCCGGTGCCGATCGTGCATCATCTACTACACTTCCTGGGGCCCGGAAAATTTTTTGCCAAATTAGACCTAGCTCAGGCCTATCAACAATTACCAGTCGACGACGCCACAGCAGAGGCGCAGACAATCATAACTCATAGGGGTGCATTCAAATGCACCAGGCTCCAGTTTGGGGTGAGCGTCGCACCCGGCCTATTTCAAAGCACCATGGAGTGCCTCTTGCAAGGGCTCCCGGGGGTGGTGCCTTATTTTGACGACGTCCTAGTCAGCGCTCAGGACGAACGTCAGCTAGGGGACAGAGTGAGGAACGTCCTTTCCCGATTTAGAGAAGCGGGACTTAAATTGAAGAAAAATAAGTGCATGATCACTGTCCCCTCTGTGGAATTTCTGGGATACAGGGTGGATGGCACAGGCATCCACCCTACCGAAAGCAAAGTGAGAGCTATTAGGAATGCACCAGCCCCCAAAACCAAAGCGGAGCTCCAAGCCTTCCTTGGACTGCTCAATTTTTATTCGATGTTCTTAAAGGACAAAGCTACCGTCGCAGATCCCCTACACAAACTATTGGGGAAGAATATACCATGAGTTTGGGGGAAACCACAAGCAGCCGCTTTTGAGGCGGTAAAGAGACTTCTATCTGAGGACAGTTTCCTAATCCAATATAACTCAGCGCTACCGCTTGTATTGGTTTGTGACGCCTCCCCCGTAGGAGTTGGTGCCGTCCTAGGCCATAGACTGCCAAACGGCCTAGAGGCGCCCATTGCGTTTTACTCTCGCACCCTGTCAAGCGCAGAGCGGAACTATAGTCAGTTGGACAGAAAGGCTCTGGCTGCAATTGTGGGGGTTAAAAAGTTCCACGAATACCTCTATGGCCATCAATTCGAACTTGTGACTGATCACCGGCCCTTGCTGGGACTTTTGGCTGGTGATAAGCCCACCCCCGCTGCTCTGTCCCCACGTTTGACCAGGTGGGCCATTTTTCTGTCGGCCTACTCATACCAACTTGTCCATCGACCCGGGCGGACTTTGGGCCACGCGGACACCCTCAGCCGCTGCCCCCTACCCGACCTACTAGCCAACCCCACGCCGGAAGCCCCCGTCCTTCTGCTGGACGCTATGACTTTGGGACCTATCTCCTCTTGCGAGGTGGCAAAAGCCTGTGCTAGAGACCCTGTTATTCGTACTGTAATGGGTTGGGTCCTCAAGGGGTGTCCGGTCAAAGTGGACAGTGGGGAGTACCAAGGCTATGTTAACAAATGTAATGAATTGTTTATGCAAGGGGGTTGCTTATTGTGGGGTGACAGGGTGGTAGTACCTACGAAATTGAGAACGAGGGTCTTAGAATTACTGCACGAAGGGCACCCAGGCATTGTCAGAATGAAGAGCTTAGCCCGCAGTTATGTTTGGTGGCCCAACATGGACCAAGGCATCTCCGAGTGGGTGGGGAAGTGCAGACCCTGCCAGGAGTCTCGGCCCGATCCCCCGGTAGCACCCATCCGAGAGTGGGAGAAACCAAAAGGGCCATGGGGGAGGGTCCACATTGATTTTGCCGGCCCCTTTCATGGGCAAACATTTTTAATTGTAGTCAATGCCTACTCAAAATGGCTCGAAATAATTCTAATGCCTTCAACCACAGCCGAAGCCATCATCAAAGTCCTGAGGAAGCTATTTGCCACCCACGGCCTACCGGATACTCTGGTATCTGACAACGGCCCTCAATTCACAGCAACCCTGTTTGAGGGCTACTTGGCCGGACTGGGCATCCGCCATGCCCTATCGGCCCCTTTCCATCCGGCTTCTAACGGATTGGCCAAACGTTTCGTAAGAACGGCCAAAGAAGCATTGTCCAGGCTAGATAACGGGGACTGGCAGGCCAGGATAGACCAATTCTTAGCTGTCCAGCATGCCACACCATGCACGGCCACAGGGAGAAGCCCAGCCGAGCTCCTCGTGGGCAGGAAGCTTCGGTGCGTGATAGACAGGCTTTGATCTGTCCCCGTCCACACACACACACAAACACAGCCAGCCGAGGGTTAAGGAAACACTTTGGAACGCACCCAGGTCTTATCTCCCATTTGGCAGCGATAGACACACAGTCTGCCAAGTGACTTTATTTTCTCAGTAAAACAGAAAGATAAATACTCAAGAGTCCAAATGTCCGACACTATAAATCTTTCTCTCAGCAGTTCCGGACGAGGCTTTAGTGACTATCCAAGGTTTGCTTTTGTTCGTCACAAGGATCCCTGACCACTACCCTCTATTATATAGTCTCTGGGGTGTGGTCCAGTGACTCAGTTCTAATCCCTAGCATGCCTCCTAAGCTGCTGCAATCGTTTATCACGCCTTCGGAGGCGTGCGTCCAGGAATGATGTTTCTTCGTCACTCTGAGACGAACCAGCTGTCTCCCTGCTAATCTCCTCTCCCTTGTCCGGCACCTGAGACAATGCCAGAGGGGAGGGGCCTGGAGAGAGAGGCCTGGCTGACTCCTCTTCCTCATGCTCGGAGCTTTCTTCCTCCAATGGGACAGGCTCAGAGGGCGGGGCCACAACAGGCTTCACCCCAATTACTCGCACGAAAATTTCAAGGGAGAGACCACCGGACTAAGACAGTTCCAGGTTGGGTCCCCAGTGTTCGCTTGCAATTATGCTAGCAGACCTCTATGGGTTGCAGGAACCGTAGTGGGCATAACAGGCCCAAAATCTTACACGGTAGACCTAGGAGTAGACAGACTCTGGAAGCGCCACATAGACCAACTTAGAAAAAGGATAGTCGAAGCAAACATCAATTTAGACATCTCCGAACCTAACTACAACAACTTTCCCAAAACAGCTAACTCAAGCCTGGGTTTGCGAGAATACTTAGCTGACAAGCCCTGGTTCCAGCGCTGCCCCAGCGAGTCGCCACTCCCAACCGGGGATAACCATGCCCCGGACAAAATCCAGGAGGTTCCATTGGCGAAGCCGGGAGAGACAGAAAGTCCCTTTGACCAGCTCGACGCCCCACCAAACACTGAACTGCGCAGGTCAACTAGAACGAGAACTCGTCCAGGGCACCTGCGAGATTTTGTGTGTACTTATGTAAATATTTGAATGTTAGTGTCTTCTGGGAAGGGAGGGGTGTTATGTATTGATACTTTTCAGTGGGAGTTTCAAACCTGCCTAAGTTTCCGATTGGCTGACAGTCCCTCCAGGATTGTATATAAGGAGGGCTGCAGCCTCTGAGTTTTTGCTGAAGTCTCACTGTATATTAAAGAGCTGTTGTCACTTGCTTGCTTGTGCCTCTTGTTATTCCCGAACCAATTCAGAAAAACTTTTGCAATAAAAAAAAAAGAAAAGATCAATTGTAATCTGTATTTTGCACTAGATATCCCCGAGTGACTCTTAGAATGAAACATTTAACAGCCAGTGTCAATACCAATACCAATATGCAACTAAACAACCCACCACCCCCCCCCCATGAATTCAGAGATGTTTTCTTACCTAAACAGAGAAACGGAATTACTATGGGTGGGCAAAAAAGCAGTAGGAGCAGGAGCAACTTCTGAATTTCTGTTGCTTCTCCATTGATTTTCCTTGTGAAAAAGTATTGAAAATCTTCCTTCTACCCTCCTGCCTTCTTTTTCCCTACCACCTTTCTCCCTCTCCCTCTCTCCCTCTCTTTCCCTTTTCTTCCCTTCCCAGCAGGCAGGTAAATGGCTGCTGCTGGGTGAGGGAAGGAGAGAGAGAGATTGGGAGACTAGCTGGAAAATTGTCACAGAATGTTGAAAATAAAGATCATATAACCATAACAGCAATGCAGCAGAGCAGCAACAATCAGCAGCACTGAAGCAGCCACAACACCCCCAAATTTCATTCTTTCAGGCGTCAGGGGTCATTGATTTTGCAGACATATGTAAGCCATGGTGGCGCTGTAATGACTTGCTTCTCCTCTCTCCTCAAGAAAACAGAACTCTTGAAACAAATAGCATTTCAAAGAAAGGAACTTTTATTGGGAGATAGTGATAGCAAGAAAAGCAAGGCATGATCTGAAATTCCTGCTCAAAACCATTAATTCTGGTGGGGGGCGGCTAGGATGCTGCTTTTCCTGTTTCTGGTATTTCTGTCACTTTGTTGTACCTTATTGGGAAAGGGAGGGGAAGGGATAGGCTGGGGCCATCTGTTTTGTCTTAGCTCCAAAGGAATAGGCAAAGTGGCTGTTGAGAACAAATTTTTATCACCTTCTCAGCTCTACTTCTCACAGCAACTTTGCACTAGTGGATTGGCTTACCTCAGACTGGACATAGGGGAGGGGTTTCTGCAATGTTTAATCTAACGGTTCTGAGTGGGAATTTCATATCCTGCCTTACTCTTCTTGTTATCACTATCTCCCAATAAAAATTTCCTTTTGAAATATTATTTGTTTCAAGAGTTCTGCTTTCTTGAGGAGAGAGGAGAGGTAAGTCCTTACAGGCACCTCGGGCTCTAAGATCCTGGAAAGCCTCCAGGACGAAGCACATGACATGCTTCTTGAGGTGATCCTCTCATTCCGACAGGCTTTCCAGCTCATGCATCCAGCCCTGCTGCCAACTGCCTCAGGTGAGGGTGACTCCTTTAATCCTTCCTTCACAGTGGTCTTTCTTGCCCACACTAGTGGACCATCTCGGCTTAACAGGTTTAACAGTGCAGCCTGTTAAGGTTGGGTAAATGAGGACGCAGCAAGCCAGGCAGTGAGTGACAACAGCTCTTTATTGTATGGTGAGAACCCAGCAACTGACATAGGGAAACAGCTCCCTTTATATACCTTGCAGCTGTGATGGTCAGCCAATCAGCTGATGGTCAGTTAATTCAAACTTCCCGCCAAGAAAACCTATTTACATAACACTCCTCCCCTCCCAGAAGTCACTTTGGGTGTTATTTACATACAAAGTCTCTCAGGTGACTAGGATGTCACTCAGGTGTACGAATACTAGTCGACCGACGCAGTTCAGTTGGAGGGGCGGCATCAAGCAGGTCGGAGGGATTCCCTGTCTCTCCCTGCTCCGCCAATGGAACCTCCGAGATCTCTTTGTGGGCGGCAACTTCTCTGGCCGGTGGAATCTCTTCACTGGGGTGGCTCCGGACGCCAGGATCGTCAGCTAAATCCTCCGCTGCACTCGGGCTTGATGTAGTTTGTGGTTCTGGCTGGTAGTCAGGGAGCGGTTCGTTTAAGTTTTCCTCGGGGTCTGTGGCGATTTGTCTTCTCAGTTGATTTATGTGCCTGCACCAAACTCTTCCATCCCCCATGTCTACTCTGTATGATTTGGGCCCCGTGATTTCTGTGATCATTCCCGCTTCCCAGAGTGGGCCCTTCCCGTAGTTCCTGGCATGGACTGGAGTCCCTATGGTGAACTCCCTGAGCTTCCTCTCCCCCCCTTTGAAAACCTCGGGGGAATAGTTGGGATTTATCCTATCCAGTACCCCTTGGAGCTTCCTTCCCATTAATAGCTCTGCCGGGCTTCGGCCTGTGGCTGTACAAGGTGTGGAGTGCTGGGCTGTTAGAAATCGATCTATCCTTTCCTGCCAGTCCCCAGGGCCTAGGTGTGAGAGGGCCTCCTTGGCCGTTCTTACAAATCTCTCAGCCTGACCATTACTAGCCGGATGGAACGGGGCTGAGAGGACGTGTCTGACCCCTAGTTCCGCTAGGTATCCTTCGAATTGCGTGGCCATGAATTGGGGCCCGTTATCTGACACTAGGATGTCTGGTAACCTGTGGGTGGCGAACAACTGTCTCAGTTCCCTGATGACCACGTCGGTGGTAGCGGCCCTCATAAGCTTGATCTCTAGCCACTTGGAGAATGCATCTACTATGACCATAAAGGTCTGTCTATGAAACGGCCCAGCGAAATCTATGTGGATTCTGGACCAGGGCCCATTGGGTCTTTCCCACTCCCTCACCGGTGCTGTCGGTGGATCTGGCCTAGACTCTTGGCAGGGCTGGCATCTCCCCACCCACTCGGTAATGTCTACATCCATGTTGGGCCATCATACGTAGCTCTTGGCTAGTCCCTTCATCCGTACAATCCCAGGGTGCCCCTCATGCAACAGTGTTGACTTTTTCCCTTAGGCACAAGGGAACAATAACCCGATCGCCCCATAATAGACACCCCCCTTGCATGGTTAGCTCGTCCCGTTTGCTTGCGTACTGTTTAAATTCCCCGCCCCCAGTCTTCTCCAGCCACCCCCTCGTCATCCAACTTGCGACCGTCCGGATCACATGGTCCTTGGTTGAGGCTCTCGCTACTTCTGCTGATATAATGGGCCCCGAGTCCAAGACGTCTATCAGCAGAATGGGGATGCTGGGTGTGGGGTCTTCCAACCTGTCTGGTAATGGGCATCGGCTGAGTGCATCGGCGTTGCCCATGTCCGCCCCTGGTCAATGTACCAGGCGATAAGAGTATGCTGCAAGGAAGATGGCCCAGCGTATCATCCTGGGCGAGAGGGCTGCCGGTGTTGGTCGGTCTCCTGCGATGAGACCCAAGGGCGGGCGATAGTCGGTGATCAGGTTGAAGTCCCTCCCGAATAGGTACTCGTGGAACTTTTTTACTCCCAAGACGGTGGCGAGGGCCTCCTTGTCAAGCTGACTGTAATTTCTCTCGGCGCTTGACAGAGTTCAGGAGTAGTAGGCGATGGGTGCCTCTAGGCCATTTGGGAGTCTATGGCTCAGGACGGCTCCCACACTGAACGGGGACGCATCACAAGCTAAAACAAGGGGAAGTGTAGAGTTGTACTGTATTAAGAAACTCTCAGCTGACAGCAATTTCTTAATGTTCGTGAATGCATTGTCCTCGGCCTTCTCCCATTTCCAGGTGGACTTCTTGGCTAACGGTCGGTGTAGGGGATCAGCCACTGTTGCTTTGTCCTTTAAGAAAATTGCATAAAAATTTAACAGTCCCAAGAACGCCTGTCTTGTCTTGTCTTGTCTTTGGGGGTGGGGGCCTCCTGGATCATCCTGATTTTACTTTCGGTGGGGTGTATGCCGGTGCTGTCTACTTGGTACCCCAGAAACTCTACTGAGGGAACCACGATCATGCATTTGTTGCATTTGACCTGGAATCCAGCATTTCTGAATTTTCCTAGGACCATTCTCAGCCTCCCACCTAGTTGCTGTTCATCTTCAGCGGTGATGAGTACATCATCGAAATAGGGAACCACCCCAGGGATCCCTTGCAGTAGTCGCTCCATGGTGCTTTGAAACAGTCCGGGGGCTATGCTAACTCCAAACTGTAGGCAGGTGCATTTGAAGGCCCCTCTATGAGTTACGATGCTCTGTGCTTCCGCGGTAACGCCATCTACCAGCAGTTGCTGATATGCCTGCGCAAGATCAAGTTTAGTGAAAATCTTGCCAGGGCCTAGGGAATGCAGCAGATGGTGTACAATTGGAATCGGATAAGCGCTCTGTTGCAGGGCCTTATTTATTGTACACTTATAATCAGCGCATATGCACACTGACCTGTCCAGTTTCACAGGTGTCACAATTGGGGTCTCCCATTTGGCGTGGTCGACTGGCACAAGCACCCCTTGCTTAATCAACTTGTCCAGCTCAACGTCTATTTTGGGTTTCAGGGCGAACGGTACCCTCCTAGGCTTCAATCAGATTGGGGCAATATTGGGGTTGAGGTTGAACAAGATAGGGGTCCTCACATACTTGCCAAGTCTTTTGTCCTGGAACTCCTGCATCAGGTCGTCCTTCAGGGTGCTCTGTATGTTCCTTACTCCGGTGAATCCCATGCCCAGGGCTTGAAACCAGTCCATGCCCAGGAGGCTCGGGAGCTTGCCGCTGACAATGGTGAGGGGCAGTTTCTCGATAAACTCCCCGTATCGTACTTGGAACTCGTCGATTCCTTCGACAGGGATTCAGTTCCCTTGATAGTCCTTTAGCCTATGACACTGTGGTTGGAGCTGTCACTTGTGTGCGCTGGGAATGGCTTTCTTTAGATTGTCCCATGACATGATGGAGATGGGGGATCCCATGTTGATCTCCATCTGGCACTCACATCCCTCGATCTCGACCGCGGTGTAGGTCTTTTCTCTGGGAGAGGTGCAGGTCTGGCCGATGCGGATAGTGTAGGCCTCGAAGTTTCGTGCCCTTCTGGCTTCCGCCATCTTTATTGGGCCTCTGGCGTGGCGCTGTTTCGGATTGGTTGGCTTGGCCTCGTGGTTTGTAGCCTTGTGCTTGCTTGGCCCTGCAGACTCGAGCGATGTGGCCCTTTTTCTCACAGAAACGGCAGATCGCGTCCCGGAACTTACAGTTGTGTTGGGGGTGGGGCCCTCCGCAGCTGGCACAGTCATCCCAGGGTCCCCGTCAGTCTGGCCTGGACTGCTCTGTGCGGTAGACCTCCTCCTCGGACTCCCCTTCGCTTTTGGTGCTCACGGCTTCATGGTGCACGGTCACCGCCCTCTGTGCTGTCCGGCCATGGATGGTCCCTTGCAGACTCTCAGTGGCCTTTACAGACGACTCTTGGGCTCTTGCTTCATCTAGGGCGATGTGCAGGGTCAGGTTCGATCTCGCAAGTAGCCTGCGCTGTAGTCAGCCGTCCCTCACTCCCCAAATTAGTTGCTCTAGGAGCATTTCATCCTAGTCTCGGTACTCGCACTGGTTTGCAGCCTTACGCAGGGCAGCGATGTACTCGTTGATCGATTCGCCATCCTGCTGCAGCCTTTGCCGGAACTCGTACCTGTGGATGTACTTGGAAGGCGTTGGGGCATAGTGGTCCTTCAGCAGGGTCTGCAGTGTTGACCATGATATGGTGTGGACTGAATTTGGCTCCAACAATGCTTCAGCTGTGTCGAACACCCGGGGTCCGCAGTGGCTCAGGAACAGTGCCTTCTTCCGCACGTCCGGTAGCCCTTGCAGGTCGTTGGCCACCATGAAGCACTCGAACTGGGACATGTAGGATCCCTACTTCTCTTCCTTGGGGTTGAAAGGCGCTGACGGGGTGTAGGCAGACATCGTTCGTGATTCTCTGGTGCTCCACTCGCTCGCCTGGCAGGATTCTGGATTCGGGCGTTCCACGGCTCTCTCGGAACGTGGTTTCAGCTCTTTTCGGTTGTGATTTCAGCTCTTTCTTTGGCTTCTGGCCTCAGATCCCACCCTTGTCGCCAATGTTAAGGTTGGGTAAATGAGGACGCAGCAAGCCAGGCAGTGAGTGAAACAGCTCTTTATTGTATGGTGAGAACCCAGCGACTGACCTAAGGAAACAACTCCCTTTATATACCTTGCAGCTGTGGTGGTCAGCCAGTCAGCTGATGGTCAGTTAATTCAAACTTCCCATCAAGAAAACCTATTTACATAACACAGCTGGTTCCTCTGCTGAGCATCTGGAGGCCACATCAGCTTGCGTTGTGGTGGAGGTTTCCCCCCAGCACTCTGCTTCTCTGTGCTCGCTGTCCTGGCCAGACATAGTTTGCAGGGTGCCCTTGGTAGAGCAGAGCTTCTCCAGATTGATCACTACTGCAGATCCTGCCTAATGTAAGGACTTCCCTCTCCTCTCTCCTCAAGAAAGCAGAACTCTTGAAACCAGCATCATTTCAAAAGGACTTTTATTGGGAGATAGTGAAAGAAAGAAAAGTAAGGCAGGATCTGAAATTCCCGCTCAAAATCATTAGGTTAAAAGTTGTAGAAACCCATCTCGGACCAGTCCAAAAGCAAGCCAATCCATAGATGTGAGGTTGTTGTGAGAACCTCAAGCTGAGTAGGTGATAAGAAACTGTTCTGAGGCACCGTTTGCTCATTCCCTTGGACCTGAGACAAAACAGATGGCCCCACCCTATTCCCTCCCCCCTCCCATTCCTAGGAAGGTACATCAAAGTAAAAGAAAGACCACAGACAAGGAAAGGTTGTAAACTGGCATCCAGGCCCTCTCCGCAAGAATGGCAGCGTTCTGATACAGATGTATGGGGACTTGACAGGTGCAGTGATTAGAATGAAGTATTGCAGGCTAATTCTGCCGACTACCAGCAATTCGATTCTCATCAGCTCAAGGTTGAGCCAGTCTTCCATCCTTCCGAGGTCAGTAAAATGAGGGCCCAGATTGTAGGGGGAAATATGCTGACTCTGTAAATCACTTAGGGCTGTAAAGCACTATGAAGTGGTATACAAGTCCTATTGCTATTGCTATTATCCATTTGATTTTTGTTGCCCTATGATGCACTGTTTCACTCAGTTAAAGGTTATGACAATAAGAGTTTTAGTAATATTTAGATTATATTATGGAATTTTAGGCTTCATTATTAGCTTTTTGATAAAGTTGATATTAGCATTCATGTTTTCTTTTGATGGTCAGGAAAGTCAAGTTTTGCTTTTAGCCAAAGCTATTTTTTTTCATGCAAAACCTAGCTTATTCATAAACAATATATTTTAAGGATGTCTGTTTTTTCTTAAGTCTAATCATTGTTTTTTATTATTGTTTTCTGCCACATCACATATACCAAATCTATGTATTATTTCTTTCTGTACCCTACATAAAGACTTGAAATAGTCCTTCTTTGACTGCGAGAGGTGTGCCAACATGTCTTTCATAAGGGGAGGGGGTACATGTTTTGGACACTTATTGTATTCAGAGTCCTTTAATCTACACATAATCTCATAGAGCCCTCTTTTTTCTCTCTGAAAAGTACTGTGGCTGCGATTTTTGGGTGTGCTGGTTCAATGAACCCTCTTTTCAGGTTTTTGTCAATGAAAGCTTCATTCTGTCAGTTCTCTAGGGGACATGCAATACATCTTTGGTTCGGGAAGCTTTACCCCTGGCAGGATTTCGATTGCATAGTCAGTAGCATGGTGGTGGTGGTGGGAGTTCGTCGGACGCCTTTTCACTGAAAACCTCAGCTAGGTCTCTATTCCTTTGGTATACCCCCATCTGGGGTTCCCCAACTGGGTATCGCTGTTTTGCAGTCAGGACCCCCCTCTGGTCTCCCTTTTTGTCATCAGCAAAAGTTACCCGCAACTGAAATCTGATCGATCCTTGCTTTTAATTTTGAGATTCCAATTTCTCAGCCATACTAACCCCAATACTAACAGCTGTTCCATGCTGGGTGCCACCACAAATGTCAGTGTCTCTTTGTGATTTTCCATAGTTATTTGTAGGTGCTTGGTAGCAAACATGGCGGGTTCTCCCCCCAGAAATTGATCCGTCTAATTGGCAAAATTTGATCGGGTTCTTAGTCTCCTTAGGTTTATTCCCAGTTTCCTTACTAGGATGGGACATCAAGCAACTTGTGCATCCTGAGTCTAAAAAAGAAGAGAGTTTTACTTCTCTGCCTCGACTGGATATAAACAGTCTTAGGGGAAGGGTAAATGGTTCCATTGGGTTGCTTACCAGTGGTTCGTCTTCTGGGTCTCCAGTTGGATTTCTGGAGTTTCGGTCCAAGGGGTGGACCAAAACTCGACGGTTGCCTTACTTTGCAAGGCAGTTTCCTTCCCTTGGGGCAAGGGTCAGCAACCTGCAGCTCCAGAGCCACATGTGGCTCTTTGGGCCCTCTGCCGCAGCTCCCTGTCACCCTGTTGTGACAGTGGCATGGTCGGACCCTTAGTGCGGGAACAAAGTGCCCCAGCACTTGCCTTTGCATGGCAACAGCATTCCACCTGGTACATCTGCTGTTGCCACCAGCAAAGTCTGCTGGGAGAGAATGGCAGGGGCGGATCTTGCGGGGTGGGGGCCATCTCCCAATCCTAGCCTTCCCCCTCCCTTTTTGGTGGGGCCAAAAGAAAGAAGGGGGTGGTGTGGGGAAGCACTCCCCTGCCCTGCCAAGCACAACAGCCCAGCCGGAGTGGAGGGATGGCCTGGCAGAAGCGCCGCCATTGCGAGTTAATTGGCAAAGAGGTGTGGTCCAGCTCTCGCAGCGAAACACGCCACTTTCTGTTTTCTGTGCCTTCCCCGATCTCAGCCCTTTCAGCAAGAGTTATATTTCTGTTTGCTTTCGTTTCCCTGGGCAGCGATGGCTGGGGCCATGGGTGGGGGGAGCAGAGGCAACAGGGCTGCTCCCCCCCTCAGCAAGATGGGCCTGGAAGAACACAGAGAGTTGAAGACAAGTGCCGGAGGATCAGAAGATGCGCTCCGAGGTCACCCCAACATACATTTCCAGTGTGCGCTCCTCTGTCCTGAAGTAGGATTGAGCAGGGGGAAGGGAGGAGGGAAGGAAAAGTCTGGATGGCTCTCCTTTGGCATGGGGCATGTGGGGGGGAGAGACCCAACACTCCCTCCATGGCCTGCAGTGAAAGCGCACTTTTCTCTCTCTCTGTCTCTCTGGGCAGAGACCAAACCTGGAAGTAGCCGCCCGCTGTTTCCAACAAGTCAGGCATTGAGAGAGAGTGGGGGGACAGATTGAGCTCAATTCAGCCCTCGCAAAAGACGCTCACCCATCAGCCAGTCTCCCTCTGTATGACTGTATGTCATACAGTCATACAGAGACTGTATGTCTTTCTATGTGTGTCTTGCTCCCTCTCGCTCCCTGCCCTTGTCTCTTCTCACTCTTGGAAAGCCCTGCAGCCCTGCGTGCTCTCTTTGGGGCTTTTCACCAGTTTTTTTTTTTCCTTTTGGAAAACTGGATTGGTGGAACAATGAGCACAACCTGTGGCAGAGGCTTCCCTCCTCCTCTTTCCCTCCTCCTCTTTCCCCCTCCTCTTGCACCCCCCTGACTGGCTGTGGTGGGGCTGGGAAGGTGCGCATGAGAGGAGAAGGAGGGGGAGGGAAGCCTCCGCCGCAGGTTGCGCTCATTGCTCTGCCAGCCCGGCTTTCCAAAAGGAAGAAAAAAAACAGCTGGCAAAAAACTCCAAAGAGAGCATACAGGGCTGCAGGGCTTTCCGAAAGTGAGAAGAGACAGAAGCAGGGAGCGAGAGAGAGCGAGACACACACACTCACAGAGAGAGAGAGAGAGAGAGAGAGAGACAGACAGACAGACAGAGACAGAGACAGAGACAGAGAGACAGAGACAGAGAGAGACAGGGAAGAGAAAGAAAGAAAGACAGACAGACAGAGAGAAATGAGAGAGGGATGTGAGGGTGATAGAGAGGGAGATAGAGAGAAAAAGAAAGACAGATGAGAGAAAGATAGGAGGGAGGGAGAGGGAGATAGAGGAAAAGAAAGAGATGACAGAGAAAGATACAGAGAGAGAGGGAGATAGGCAGAGAGGGAGGTACCTATTTCCCATAGAAAACATCGAGCCACAAAACCTGGGTAGGTGTGGCTTGGGGGGGTTCCTGTGATTGGGTGGGAGTGAGTGACATCGAATTGGCCATGCCCACCCAGGTTTTGTGGCTCCCAGTGTTTTGTTTTCTGTGGGAAATGGGCCCAAGTGGTTCTTTAAGTGTTTAAGGTTGCTGACCCCTGACTTGGGGGCTTGACTTTATGGATTTCTCCCCCGAAAGGCAGTCTGATTTCCTCACCGGCATTTTCGATCAGCACTCCACGGCTTGGTGCCCCTCCTTCCCACACTTAAAAGAGGCCAATGATCTCAGGGCGAAGTGGGGTGGTGATTTGAATTGCTCTCTTTTCCCCTGGGGTGGGAATCTCTTCAAGCCTCGGCTTGGTCGGTATGGGTTCCTAACTGTCACTCTCAGTTTCCTCTGCAATGAGGTACCACTCAGGCAGGTGATCTGCTGCTCCTTTGGTGATGCAGGTGTTTTAGAGGTCATCGTTTAATCCATCTTTGAAACAGATCACCAAGATGTCTTCCGGCCAGTCGATGCGGCAGGCCAGGTCCCGGAACTCCTCAATGTATTCAGCTACGGATCGTCGCCCTTGCTTCACGACTTTGATTTGGTCTTGGGCTTTTCGGTCGGCTAGGGGGTCCTCAAAATGGTGACGCAGGGCCATCATGAATTTGTCAAAGTTTCTCAATTCTGTGGCATCCGCATTGGCCGTGGCTCCCTCTAATGTGAGCATCACGACTCATACTCGAGCGCCTTGGGTTTTAAATGCGTGCCTGTATTCTTGCATGTAGGTAAGTATATGTGCCATGAAGAATCCCAGCTGCTGCAGGTTTCCATCGAATTTCACTCCTAAGGGTGGTGCCTGTCTCTCCAATTGCGGGCCCCTGGGCTGACTTGGTGTATTCACGGCAGCTCGAATCGCAGGTGTGTGTGTTGTGGCGGTGGCTATTATAGCAGTGGTGGCTTGATCCCGTGCGGTGGGGTCTGAGATAATCATCTGGGTGCCATCTGTGGCTTTGGCTCCTCTGGGTGGCAGTTCCAGTCCCCCCCCACTTCAAGTTGATGTTTTCTAGCACCTCTATTACCAACCGGTTGATGTGGTGCATCAGTTGGTCCTCCCTCCTGGTTTCTTCAAAAGTTGCCTCTTGGTCAGACAGAGGTTCCAGGTCTAATTTCCAGCCGGGTTTTCGACTGCCTCGGATTAAGGTAACTCCTTGGTTTCTCCTGTCCCAGCTTTCTGTCTTTCTCCCAATTCCGAGCGACTAGTGTGGTTTCTTGGAGTCCTCTTGGGGTATCCCCAACTCCACGACTGGAGTATGCTTCAGGTTGAGCAATAGTGGAGATATCTGCGTAGCATTTGATTTCTCCTTGTTTGCTGCTTTGCTCGAACATCATTGCAAGGTCCCCACAGTAAAGCAAAATGTACTCCTCTGGGTTGATCTACTTTGCAGAGTCTGCTTTCTGTAAGGATCTGCCTCTCCTCCTTTCCCAAGAAAGTATAGTCTCTTGAAACGTGGTATTTTAAAAGGAACTTTTTATTGAGAAGAAGTGATAGCAGAACAGGTGAAGCAGACTCTAAATTCCCTCCCAAACTGCACAGTTAGAAATAAGGTCTAGAATCTATCCCTCCAGTTCGAATGTGGATTTCAGTCAATCCACAGGTGTGAAGATGTTTATTTTAACTGCTGTCCTGAGGGCCAGATAAGGATCCGTTCCCATGGTCTTTTGCTTTTAACCAACTGACACAATCTACATCCACTCCTTATTTCATTCCCAAAAATATTGCAGGGTGCTTAGGCGCCAGGAAAAAGGTTATAAAATACAACTTATCCCCATGCTCCTCCCTCCCTCCATATGAATGGCAGTCATGCTCCCCACTCCCTCCATATGAATGGCACTATCACATCAGGGATTTGACATAGTGTGTCATAGCCGGAAAAACAACTACAATCAGACTCCCTTCCCTTTTCTCTTGAATTGCTTTCACTTACTTCCTATTTTTTATGTTTGCATAATATTGCTCGTCTTAAAAGTAATAATATAGTCAGTATGTATAGCTTAGGATTCTAACTCTTTTTGGTGACTGACATGAGGTAGTTCAATGTAATTTCCCACTAGAGGTCAGGATTGTATTGCTAATGTAACAGCAGTAGTTCTATTTAGTTTTTAAGTGCTAATTTTAATGCAAGTTTTATGGAGTTATTAAGAACAGAAGAATCTGAATCTGATCATGCTTTCATTTAATTTTTAGTTTGATCAAGTTATTCACTGGAGAAAAGCCATCCTTTCCTTTGCCATTTCTGTGACATTCTCCATGTAAATCCTGTTAAAGAAATGTTATAGAATCATAGGGCTAAAAAGAACCTTGGAGTTTTCTAATCCAAGGCAGGAATCCTTATACCATCCCAGACAAATGGTTGTCCAATATTTTCTTGAAAACATTCAGTGATGGAGCACTTACAACCCCTGGAAGCAAACTGTTCCATTGGTCAATTGCTCCCACTGCCAGGAAATTTTCCCTTAGTTCCAGGTAGGAGTTCTGTTCAATGAACTTTCACCCATCGTTTTTTTTCTGTCCTCAGGTGACTTGGACAATAAATCAACCCCCTCATCTCTGTGACTGACCCTCAAGTGCTAGAAGACAACTATCATAACAGCCCTAATCCTTCTCTTCATTAGTCTAGAGTCATGCTGGTTCAGGAATTCTGGGTGTTGAAGTCCACAAGTCATAAAGGAGCCATAGTTCCCCACCTCTGGTCTAGATATACCTAGTTCCCCTTATTATTCATCATACGGTTTAGTCTTTAGACCTCCTGTCATCTTTACTGTTCTTCTCTGCACTCTTAATAAAACCTCAGAATTTTTTTGGTATTGTGGCGACCAGAACTGGATGTGTATTCCAGATGTTGATACTATCCTTCTGTTAATGCAGCCTAGGACTGCATTTTGGCAGCTGTAGCACACTATTGAATATCCCTCTTACATTTACTACTGATAAGCCAGGTATCAGCTATTCTATAATTGTGCATTTAGGTTTTCCTGCCTAAGTTCAGGATCTTATTTTTCTCACCACTAAATTGCATCTTGTTAGACAGGACCCAGGTTCAAGTCTGTCAAGATCCTTTTGAATCTTGAGACTATCATCCAAAATGTTAGCAACCACCCCACCCCAAGCCTGGTGTTGTCGGTAAATTTGAGGAGTCCCCCATCTATCCCCTTATCTAGATCATTTATGAAGATGTTGAAGAGCAGTAGATGTAGATGTAGTTCCATTGAGGGCTACATGCTGTGTCCTATTGGTCAGCCAATTGTGAATCCATCTGGTGGTGGTATTGTCTATCTCACATTGTTCTATCTTACCAAGAAGTAGGCTATGATCTACTTTGTCAAATGGCTTACTGAAGTCTATGTATATGATATACATAGCATTTCCTTGATCCACTAATTTAGTCGCTTTATCAAAGAAGACAATAAGGTTTGTCTCACATGATCTGTTCTTAACAAACCTATGGTGGCTTCTATTAATCTCCTTGCTCATTTCTTAGGTACTCACAAATCCGCTGCTTGATTGTCTTTTCTAGGATTTGATATATAAGCTAATTGGCCTATAGTTTTATGAATCCACTTTTTTCCCTTTTTTGTAGATTGGAATTACATAAGCTCTTTTCCAGTACTCTGGCACGTTCCCTGTTCTCTAGGAGCTCTGAAATATCTTGTTCAGTAGTTCTGAGATCATATCTGCCAGCTCCTTCAGAATCCTGGAATGAAAACCACATGCTATTTTTTTTGCCTATTTTGGTGTGCTTTCCTGTTCTGTCTCCTATGGTGCTGTTTTTGATTGGATAGACTATTTTTTCTTTTGCATGAAGACAGATGCAAAGAAGGAATTAAGCAGTTCTGCTTTCTTCCTGCTTCCCATCACTATCTTGCCATCTTCTCCCATTAGTGGACCTATCATTTTCTTGGCTTCCTTCCTATGCCTTAAATATTGAAAGATTTTTAAAAAAATATTTTTGACATTTGTTGCAATCATAACTCATTCTGAGCCTTAGCTTTCCTGACTCCATCCTTGCAGATCCAGGTTATTTGCTGGTATCCCATTTTTACTTTTTGGCAACTTCCAATGTGACTGTGAGTTGAAGTATAGCAGTATCAAAGGAGATTTGGGAGCACTATTTCCATGCAAAGGGAGGGTGGGAATGATTGCTGTCTTTTTTTCCCAAGATATGATCCGGGTGCCAGGAATGAGCTCTAGTTTATGTTTCACTCACTTTTCTTCTACTTGAGTTGTCTTAGCTTTTTGTTTGGCTTAAGCAAGTTCTCTTTTACTGTTGCTTTTCTTCATCATTCAAATGCTTTGTTTGCTTGCAATGTTTTTCTCTCTAGGCTGTTTTTGGAATGTTAGCTTGATAGGTGATAGGGGAAGGAAGAAGGGACAAGGTGTCAGATAGGAATATAAAGAGTTAGGATGGGAAGGGATGCTGCAGCACCTGAAGTGATTGATCTAAGTGTTATAAGTTTTTGTTTGAATTGAGCTTGGTGAGTTGCTATTTCTTGGTCTTTTGCTCTAGTCTCTATTTTTCCCATTTCATTCTCTTTCATATCTAATACTACCTGCTTGGTCAATGGCCAACAAACTGGTGATGTCATGAAAATTTTCTAGTATTTTACTTTTGCAAACAATATTAGGTTTTTCTTGGAAGAGATAGGCAGAGACTTTGGATTCCCTGAATTGTGATTTTTGACTCTGGTATATGATTATGTACTGCCAGAATTACTGGTAAATAAAAATGACTGGGACAGTTGTTAACTGGATCATGTTGTCATAGGTACAGGGCCAGAGAATTTCTCATCCAAGGAAATGTGCCAATTCTCTTGGAACTGAGGCAGAAGTTGCTATAAAAGCAATTTTACATTTTCACCAGAAATTACATTATCTCTAGTTTTTGCCTTCTAACTACCTTTTCAACACTAAGAATGACTTTTCCCAGGCATTTGTTATTTGGTACTGTACTTAAATATCCACTCTACACTAAAATTGCAACTTTAATGTTTGCACCTTTCCTGAAGTATTTATTCATTGAATTTCATTTGTGTGTTTTTTTTTAATTTCTTAAATTTTTTAAACAACTCTGCTCAGATTATAGTTCAGATCTAACCAATTTAATTTTGGGTATATATAATTATAACTAGTTAATAAATCTACTAAGGTATACCGTGTTTCCCCAAAAATATGACCTACCCTGAAAACAAGCTCTAGCCTGATTTTCACGCCTGTGCCTAATATAAGCCCTACCCCCAAAATAAGCCCTAGTTAAGCCCCATCCATTGTTTGATTGTACGAGGTGGGGCGGGAGTTGGTCTAGATAACCTACAAGGTCCCTTCCAACTCTGTTAACCTGTATCTATCTATCTGAGATGCAGGCATAAAAATCAAGCTAGAGGGGGTTGGGGGGTGGAGCTGCCCCACATACTCCACACCCTGTCACATTACCTCCCCCCCACCAAGCCACACCCACAGAACCGGTAGTAACAAATTTTAGATTTCACCACTGATCTAATCTAATTGTTGTTTCTTCGTCTAAGTTAAATTATCTCTGGCAGATGATTGAAATACTCTGTACAAATGCTCCTGGGGCATCTGTAATAGATACTATATGATAGAATATTTTAATGTACATTTGTTTTAAGAAAGACCATTTAAAAAACATTTTCTGTCCTGCAAGGATCATATCTAGTCTCAGAAGAATAGCTAAAAATCCAGAATTCTGCTTGGTGGTTTCTATCCTTCCTTCTTGTCCCCACTACATGTTAAAACCCTTTTCCCTAACTCTTTGCAAACATTTTGTAAAGAGAGACATGTTTGTTTGTTTTTTAATTTAATTTATATACCGCCCTTCTCCCGAAGGACTCAGGGCGGTTAACAGCCATAATAAAAACAATGTACAAAATAGAATTTAAAAGCAGATTAAAATAATTAAATCATAGGCCGAATTTAAAACTCTCATTTTAAAACCAATTTTAAAACCCCATTAAAACCAAATTAAAATCATTTATCCCATCAGAGTGGCTTGCTGGAATAACAGGGTCTTCACTGCACAACAGAAGGCGCGGAGGTTGGGGATCCTTCGTATGTCCAGGGGTAATTCATTCCAGAGGGCAGGGGCCCCGTTAGTGTATGATTGCCAAAAATCAGAAATGCTGCACCTTTTTAGACCAACAAATTTCATAAAAAGACATTAACTTTCCTGAGCTATTGCTCACTCCTTTGCAAAATAATTTTTCATCAGTCATATGAAGCTGTACCTTGCAAGAGGCATGAATCTCTATATTTAATATATTGCATAGTTTTCTTGTTTTGGAAACTCTTTTATAAGTATTCCAGAAGAATATGACACAAAAATATGACTGAATACAGCAGTTAAAAATACAGTTTTTAAAAGGCACAGAAGCAATAGGAAAGGAGGAAGAATTGCATTACAGTTAAAAAATATACACAAACAGAAATCCAAATGAATGAACTAGGTCCTACTGTTGACTTAAAATAAGTAGAGGAACAAATAAAAGTAATGCTCTCCTCCTGTCTAGAAGAAAATTTAAATAATATATTTCACAAACAAATAACAGATCTTTCAGTCCATTGTATCATTGTGGCAGATTTTAAATTGCCTGATATCTGTTGGGAGACAAACCCTGATTATTTTCCCAGAAGCAATGCATAGTTTCAAGAATCTTGTGGAAAATAATAGTGAGAACAGACTTTACATCATTTTAGTGAGTCCAAGAGATGCTATGAAAGAAATAACAGAATAACAAGAGTTGGAAGAGATGTGTCTGGAGATTCTCAATCATCCAGGTCATGGCTGTCCCAAAGATGCTTTTTCAAGAGGCAACTGGACTTTCTAGTTTTTCTTTGAAAATGCTTCGCTTCTCATCCAAGAAACTTCTTCAGCTCTGAGCTCCACCTTTGGGACAACTTGGAAGAGACCTTGGAGGACTTTTAGTCCAATCTTCTGCTCAAGCAGGAGACCCTATATCATTTCAGATAAATGGTCATTCAGTCTCCTTTTTAAAAGCTTCCACTGATAGAGCACCACAACTTCTGAAGGCAAGCCATTCCACTAGTTTATTGTTCTCACTGTCAGGAAATTTCTCCTTAGTTCTAGGTTGCTTCTCTCCTTGATTAGTTTCCATCCATAGCTTCTTGTCCTGCCTTCTGGTGACTAGACCTAGACCTATATCTAGATCTAGATCTAGACCTAGACCTAGATCTAGACCTGACCAGAACAAAACAGAACAGAACAGAATTAGAGCTGGAAAGGACCTTGGAGGTCTTCTAGTCCAGTCCCTTGCTCAAGCACGAGATCTTATACCATTTCAGATAAGTGACTGTCTAGTACTGTGATGGCGAACCTATGGCACGTGTGCCACAGCTGGCACGCAGAATCATATCAATGGGCACAGTTCCAGCGGGCATGCATGCGCCAGCCAGCTGATTTTCGGGCCTTCTGGGCCCACCAAAAGTAGGGAAACAGGCTGTTTCTGACCTCCCGAGGGCTTCCGGGCGGGTGGGGAAGGCTGTTTTCGCCCTCCCCAGGCTCCTAGAGAGGCTCTGGAGCCTGGGGAGAGCAAAAAATGGTCTTACCAGGCCCACTGTGCCATTGTGCGCCAGAAGCAGGGGGAGCAGGGAGGGCCACACTTGCATGCGTGGGGGACAGGGCGCTTATAAATATAGATGTGGGCACGCATGCACGACCCTCCCCCCGTGCTCCCCTGCTTTTGGCACGCGATGGCAAAAAGGTTAGCCATCACTGGTCTAGTCTCTTCTTAAAAACCTCCAGTAATAGAGCACCCACGATTTCTGAAGGCTAGCTGTTCCACTGGTTAAGTGTCTTCACTGTTAGGAAAACAATTCCTTAATTCCAGGTTGTTTCTCTCTTTGATTAGTTTCCAACCATTGTTTCTTGTCCTGCTCTCTGGTGTTTTCAGTTCAAACCTTTATTGTCAATGCACAACATGTGAACAATAAGATTGGATGAGCCTCCCTTAGTGCAGCCACCCAAACACAAAATACATCTCAATAACTCATAAGTGAAAGAAAGAAAAAACCCTAACTCAATAGATCAGACACACAATCCTATATACATATATGTGTATAACATTACATTATATTATATTACACCAGTGTAGACATATTGCACATTGTGCTGGCCCTGCAAGTCTGTCACACTAAATAGTTACGGTGTTATGTTGCATTCAGAAGTCTGACAGCTCACGGATAGAAGCTATTTTTCAGCCTGTTCGTTCGACTGGCTATGCTTCTATATCTCTTGCCCGATGGTAGGAGAATAAAGAAGTGCTGACCAGGGTGTGAATCGTCCCTAAGAATTTTCCTCACCCTACTAAGATATTGAGTCCTAGCAATTACATCTAGTGAGGTCAGGGGACAGCCCATGATATTTTGTGCTGTACTCATCACCCTTTGTAATGTCTTTCTATCCGTGGCTGTCAAGCCAGCATATCATACCATAACGCAATATGTGAGGACGCTTTCTATCATAGAGAATAATTGGAGAATAATTTGACCCCCTCTTCTTTGTGGCAGCCCCTCAAATACTGGAATACCTCTATCATGTCACCCCTAATTCTTCTTTTCTTTAGACTAGCCAAACCGAGATCCTGCAGCTGTTCTTCACATGTTTTAGTCTCCAGGCCTTTGATCATCTTAGTTGCTCTTCTCCAAACTTTTTGGAACTTTTTCCAAAGTCTCAACATCTTTTTTGTAGTATGGTGACCAAAATTGGTTGCAGTATTCCAGGTGTAGTCTTCCAGTAGTATTCCAGGTAGGGTTTTATAAAGTGGTACTAATACTTCACATGATCTTGATTCTACAGTATGCCTCTGTTTATACAACCCAGGATTGTATTAGCTTTTTTGGCTACTGCTGCACAGTTCTGGCTCATATTCAAGTGATCATAAGAGCTGTAATGGCACAGTGGTTAGAATGCAGTACTGCAGGCTACTTCTGATGACTGATGACTGCCGGTTGCCTGCAATTTGCCAGTTTGAATCCCACCAGGTTCAAGTTTGACTCAGACTTCCATCCTTCCAAGGTTGATAAAATGAGGACCCAGATTATTGGGGGCAATATGCTGACTCTGTAAACTGCTTAGAGAGGGCTGTAAAACAGTATATAAGTCTAAGTGCTATTGCTATAGCTATCATCCACTAGGACTCCAAGGTCCCTCTCACAGTTAATGTTTTTGAGTCAGGTCTCGCCTAATCTGTACTTACATCTTTGATTTTTCCTGCCTAAATGTAAAACTTTGCTTTTCTCCACATTAAAATTCATTTTGTTGGATAGGGCCCATTGTTCAAGATTGTCAAAATCTTTTTTGATCCCGAGCTTGTATTTGGGGTTTTTGGCTATTCCTGCTAGTTTAGTGTCATCTGCAGATCTGATGAGTTCCCCTTCTATTCCCTCACCTAAATCATTTATGAAGATATTGAAGAGCACTGGGCCTAAGACAGAGCCTTGTGGTAACCCACTGCTTATTTCTCTCCATATGGATGTAGTACCATTAAGGACTACTCACTGAGTATGGTTTGTCAACCAGCTACAAATCCATCTGATGGTGATGGTTGCCTATTCCACATTTTTCTAGCTTACCAAGAAGTAGGTTGTGGCCTACTTTGTCAAATGCCTTACTGAAATCTAAGTATACTATCTCCACAGCATTTTGCTTGTCTACTAATTTAGTCACTTTAGCAAAGAATTAAATAAGATTGGTTTGGCATGATCTGTTTTTAACAAACCCATGCTGGCTACTAATTTTATTTGCTTCTAGCTGTACTCAGATCTGTTTTTTTATTATCTTTTCCAGGATCTTCCCAGGTATTGATGTTAGACTGATTGGTCTGTAGTTTCCTGGTCCCCCCCCCCCCGCCTTCTTGAAGATGGGAACCACATCAGCCCTTTTCCAGACCTCATGTTCTTCTCCTGTGCTCCAGATTTTTGAAAGATATGGTACAATGATTCTAAGATAACACCTGCCAGCTCCTTCAGAACTCTGGGATGTAATCTGTAAGGTCCTGATGATTTATATTTGTAAAGGTCAAATGTTCTCTCACCATTTTCTTGCTTATTTTAATTTTTATTTCTACTCTTTTACAGTAGTTTTTTTTTTGTATGTTGGCCTATAATTTCTTTTTGCGTGAAGACTGATGCAAAGAGTGAGTTAAGTAGCTCTGCTTCCTCCCTACTGCCTGTTACTTCCTTGCCATCTTCTCTCTTTAGTGAACCTACAGTTTCCTTGACTTTTTCTTGTTATTAATATGTTGAAAGAAACTTTTTAAAAATTATCTTTGACTTTTGTTGCAAGTCTTTGTTCATTCTGAGTTTTCCTGACTTCATCTTTGCATGTTCTGGCTATCTGCTGATAATCAGCCTTAGTTATCTGTCCCTCTTTCCATTTTTTGTACTTGTGCCTTTTTTTTTTTTTTTTTATTGAAAAAGTTTTCAAATACAAGTTTTTCCCCCTTTCCCCCCCCCCCTCTTCCCTAACCCCCCCCTTTCCACCCAACCCCCCCTGTGACTTCTTCACAACAATAGGCTATTTCATAACTAGTTACATACATAATATCTTTCCTTTTCCTTAATCCCTTCTCGAAATACTGACCCTTAACATGTTAAGCTTATTGAGTATTATTACAATTTAACCTTTAGTCTTTTATATATATTAATATAACATTTTAAATCGACCTTCTCCCTGCATCCAAATTTAACATTTATTCAATTCTGTCCAATTCCTCCACTCCTCTAAATATATGACTTAAAATCATACAGTACAATACAATTCTAGATATAATCCACTACCCACTTTACTAAAATATACACATATCTATATATGCATCCCATTTTATAAAAAGAAGAAAAAAAAAAGAGAAAAAAAATATCTTCTTTAGTATCTTTCCACTGAATTATTAAGTCCTCCACTCCCCTAAATATATGACTTAAGAATCCTTTTTCTTAGACTAATCAATCAGTAAGCTAACCTATTTCAACCCTTCAATTCCTACAAAATCATGCAGTACAATTCTAGATATAATCCACTGCCCACATTACTAAGATATACACATATCTATATATGCATTCCATTTTGTAAAAAAGGAAAAAACAATAACTTTAAATTTATAATCCATATAGTATCTTCTTTGATGTCTTTCCTCTAGATTGTTAAATCCATCACCCATAATAGGGTAAAATAACATGCTAGTGCAACAGTTTGTTCAAAATCTCCAGTCATCTTCTGCCCCCATCAGTAGTAAATATCCTCGCATCTGTATAAAAGCAAAAACAACCACCCGAGTGACATTATAATTATAATTATATCCATATGGTATAGTTGTGGTATTCATCAGGATTATTAATTCCCATCATCCTACTGAGTAACATCCAGATCTTCTGCATGCCCCGGCGAAACTCTCCTGCCTTATAACTCAAAATAGTTATAATATATTTACCAAAAAAAAAAAAAAAAAAAAAAATTTAGATGATTCAAATCCAACAAAGTGAGGCTCTTTTCACATCCCAAAACCATGGCCTTGCAGAGATCTGCCACAATCCTCAGGATAGTATCAAACAATTGTTCGCCTCCACTATCTTTTCAAATATTCATTCATTTTTTAAAGTCCCTGACATCACTGTTGCATAGTTTAGAAATTGCTGTTTCTATGCAATCTATTTCTTTTCTTTTTCTTTTCCGGGTTGAATTTCCATCCTCGTTTCTTGCCTACCAATTTTGTGTCTGCTAGTTGATTTTCATTCTGCTTTATGCAATGTTCTTGTTGGGTTAGTTTTATCATCTCATCTTTCTTCTCTGTCACTTGTATATCAACTGATTGATTTGCGCACTTGTCTGTGACTTGATGGTTCATCACATTGTACTTGTGCTTTTTGTCTTTCAATTTGTCAGAGAGATCTTCATGCAGCCATGTTGATTTCTTCTTGGATTTCTTGTTTTTCTTTTTCAGTGGTATTGTGCTGGACTGGGCTTTTATGATTGCATTTTCAGAGTTTCCCATGTTTCTTGAGTTGTTTCCCCCTTTAGAATTTAATCCATGGAATCCAATCCATGGAATCTTTCCTAGGCTCTCTCTGAGTTTGTTAAAATCAGCTCTTTTAAATTTTAAGACACTGGTTGGATTATTATCTATTGCTTGTGTTTGCATTATATTGAATTCCAGTATGACGTGGTCACTTTCACCCACAATTCTGGCCAGGGGTGAAATCTGACTGGTTCAGACCAGTTCAGCGAACTAGTAGCGGACATTTGTCCTGGTTCGCAAACCAGTAGCAACTGCTGGCTGGCCACGCTGCGCTGGCTTGTTCTTGGTGGTGGTCTGGGGGGGCACTTCATCCTGGCCAGAATTGGGATGAAGCTCTCCTGCCTGCTGGCTCCCCAACCTGAGCCCCAGGAATGCCAACGCCCCTTCCTCCAAGGCCGGAGGGAGGTGGCATTCCACACCCAACTTTCTCTCCCTGTCCTGCTGCGGAACCATATCTTCGGTGAGGATGTCTGATGGGGACCAGAGGGGCGGCCAGGGGAGTTTGCAGAGGGGCAGTCAAGGAGACGTGAGGACCCCCAAAAGGCCAGGCAGAGCCGGTGCATGCGCACTGAATAGCTGGTCTTTGTTCACGCATGCGTGCCAAGAACCAGGAGACCAGGTGGCTGGCGCACTTGCACATGCCAGAAACCAGAAAATCATCTCCTTTTCTGGTTTCTGGCACACATATGTGCGCATGCACGCTCCCGTTTTGGCACTCAGTGCTGATTAGGTTTCCAACACTGTCCTAGGGAGTGTTTTCCGTGCATTTTTACCTATTTTCCTGCTTCTATAGTCCAGTTTTGCATCCACAATTGCATTAAAGTCTCCTAACACACAAATATTTTCATAATCCATTTCAGTTATTTTCATGTGGAGTATTTTATAGATTTTTTTTTGTTTATTATTTGGCACATATATTGCTACACTGTTTTCCCCAAAATAAGACATCCCCTGATAATAAGCCCAATCAGGCTTTTGAATGCATGGCAATAAGGCCAAGCGCTTATTTCAGGGTTAAAAAAAATATAAGACAGGGTCTTATTTTTGGGGAAACATGGAATCAAAAGTGCTTGTTTTTTATTTATTATTACCTCTACCATCAAAATTCTCATCGGTGTATATTTGCTTAGCATTTTTTGTTTCCTTTATATATAAGACCACCCCCCTTTTCTTTTGTTGTGCTAATGAAAAATATACTTTTCCCATTTTGAGGTATTCTGAAAGCTTACTATGTTGTTTTTGAATGTGGACTTCTTGGAGACAAATTAAGTCAAATTTTAATTTTTGTAGTTTTGTGAAAGTTTTTTCCTTTTCTTTGATGAATTCAATCCATTTATGTTAATTGATAGCATCTGTATTTCTTCTTCCATTTTCTCACTTGTATATATGTTGTATTGTCCAAGTTGATCTTATTTCTCTCTGTTCCTTCTCGTTCTCCTTCTCGTTCTGCTTGTTCTGTTTTCTCGGTCTCATTTTCTTTTTTGCCATGTAGTCTTTTGCACAATTACTAGTTCTCTTTGTCCTTTATGTTCTACTTCCTATCCCCTTCCCTGTTCTTCAGTGGTGCCAAATTGATATTCATAAAATTCATGTGCTTTATCTAATGAGCCCAATCTATATCTTTTTTCATTCCAAGTTACCAAAATTCCCTCTGATATCAGCCATCTGAAATTTACATTGTATTTAATCAGCTGACCTGTCAAAAATTGATATTGTCTTCTTAGATTTCTTACTCTTCTTGGTACCTGTTTCAACACCACAATTTCTTTGACTTTATATTTCAGAGGTTCATCTCTCACTTTTTAAAGTATTTCAACTCTTATCCTCTTGACAAATCTGTCATGAGCTTCTCTTGGGAGATTATATCTTCTTGTGTAGGTTGTGTGTATTCAAAATATTTCATTAATCTCTGCTTGCATTTCTTGTTTTGTAATTTGTAAAGCATTTGCCAGCAATTCTGTCATTATATCAGGTAGGTCTTCTCCTTTTTCCTCTTCTATGTTTTGGAATCTCAGAAAGTAAGCGACCTTTTCCATTTGCAATGAAATCATGTTTTCTTCCAATTCTTTATTTACCTGTTTAAGCCTTTGGGTCATATCTTTCATTTTTTTCTCAGCTTGTTCTGATGTTTCTTCTATTACCTGAATCCTTGTTCATTTTTTCCTATCATCTGTTGGAAATTCTCTATTTTTTCACTCATACCGTGTATCATTTCTTTCACCTCTCCCAACTCACTCTTTTTTTTAATTGAAAAGTTTTAAAATGTTTTACAAACAAATTCCCCCCTTCCCCTCTCCCTCCCCCCTCCGACTTCCCAGAACAAAATACAGGGTATTGCATTTAACAAACATAATCTAACATAAGCAAACTAACTATAAACTCTTAACTTCCCCTTACTCTTTAACTCCGCCATAAATACCAAGATATCAAAGTAGAAGAAAAAAAAAAGAAATCATCTGAATATTTCATTCATAAGCTATTTGCAACTTTTTAGTCCCATATTTGTTTTGTATATAGTCAATCCATCTTCTCCATTCCAGTACATATCTTTCATTCGAACGGTCCTTCAAATATGCAGAAATTTTAGCCATCTCCGCCAGATTGGCTACTTTTAATGTCCATTCTTCAATAGTAGGTATTTCTTCCTTCTTCCAGTATTGCGCCACCAAAAGTCTGGCTGCCGTTATTAAATTCAAAATCAAATTACTCTCTATAACTGTACATCCTTCAATTATACCCAGTAAAAACAACTGTGGAGTAAATTTTATCTTCCTTTTAAGAATATTTTGTATAATCCACCATATCTTAATCCAAAATGCCTTAATTTTCTTACATGTCCACCATACATGAAAATACGTTGCATCATCACATTTACACCTCCAACATGTAGGTTGTAAATTCGGGTACATACAGGCTAACTTTTGGGGATCTAAGTGCCATCTATAAAACATTTTATTAAAAAATTCTCTTAAATTTTGGGCTTGAGTAAACTTCACATTTCTAACCCATATTTTCTCCCATACATCCATAGATATTGATTCCCCAAAGTTTTGTGCCCATTTTATCATACAATCCTTCACTAACTCAGTTTCTGAATCTATTTCTATCAGTGCATTATACAACCTTTTAATATGCATTGGGCTTTGATCTCTGATTTGTTTTATCAAATTTTCTTCATTTTGCACAATACCAATTTTCTGATCTTCTTTCCACCTAGTATACAATTGCCCATATTGAAACCAGGTTTGAATTTTCCTTTCTTCCTTTAATACCTCTAAAGATTTTAATTGCAATATACCTCTTTCCAAAATAAGAAGCTCTTTATAGGTAGTCACATCTTGTTTCTGCTCCACACTTATATTTTCTATCTTATGTCTAGGTATTGTCCAAATAGGTAATTTGTTATTTAATTTATATTGATACTTTTTCCATACACGTAACAATGCATTTCTTAATATATGACTTTTAAAATTCTTATCCACCTTTTTATCATATAGTAAATATGCATGCCATCCATATAACAAATCATACCCTTCAATATTCAATATTCTCTCTTCTGTTAAATTAATCCAATCACTAATTGCTGAGAGCACAGCTGCCTCATAATACAATCTTAAATTAGGCATTTTGAGACCTCCTCTTTCACGTATATCTTGCATTATTTTCCGTTTTATCCTTGGTCTCTTTCCTGCCCACACAAAATTGGTAATACCCTTCTGCTATTCATTCAAATTTCCATCTTTTTTCAGTATTGGTATCATTTGGAAAAGAAATAAAAATTTTGGCAAAATATTCATCTTTACTGCAGCTATCCTTCCCAGCAGTGATAATTACAATTTTTTCCAACTTTCCATCTCTTTCTGAATTTTTTGCCACAGTACTTCATAATTATACTTGTATAATTTCGCATTTGATGTTGTAATATAGACCCCTAAATATTTAACTTTCTTAACTGATTCAAATCCTGTTATTCTTTCAATTTCTTCTTTTTGACTTGCAACCATATTTTTAATTATTATCTTCGTTTTTCCTGCGTTAATTTTAAATCCAGAAACTTGTCCATATTGGTTAATTATATCCATTAAACCTATAACCGAATTTATTGGTTGGGTCAAAGTCACAACCAGGTCGTCTGCGAATGCTCATACCCTGTAATCCTCATTCCTAATTTTAATTCCCCTTATTTTATCTGAACCACGTATTTTATTCAACAAAATTTCCAAAGTCAAAATAAACAAAATGGAGATAAAGGACATCCTTGTCTTGTTCCCTTTTCTATATTAAAGGTTTCCGTTAAACTACCATTAATTATTACTTGTGCTGTTTGTTGCTGATATATTGCCTTAATAGATTGTATAAAGTACTCTCCAAATTGCATCTTTTCAATTATTTTCAATAAAAAATTCCAGTTCAATCAATCAAACTCTTTTTCCGCATCTAAAAATATGAGCACCGCAGGGACCTGGTTGTTTTTTCCCAAATACTCCAATATATTAACTATTTCTCTTACATTACTCTTCATATATCGCCTATTAATAAAACCAGTTTGGTCATTGTGAATCATTTGTTGCATAACTGGCATCAACCTATTTGCCAATATTTTAGTAAAGATCTTATAATCTGTATTTAACTATGAAATAGGGCTATAGTTTTTTGGCTGAGTATGATCTTGATCTTCCTTTGGAATCAGGGAGATAAATGCTGTTCTCCAGGAAGGAGGCACTTGTCCTCCAGTTTGTATTTTATTAATAATTCTTTAAGTGGTTGCATCATTTCTGCCTGCAAATTTTTATAATAAACTGCTGTCAACCCATCTGTCCCGGGGGCTTTTCCCATCTTCAATTGTTTAATTGCTAAAATAATTTCCTCCACAGTTATCAATTGATTCAATCCTTCCCTTTGTTCTTCTGAAATTATGGAGATATTCCCCCTCTGCAAATGTTTATCTATATCTATACCTTGAATCTTATCACTAGTATACAACTTGGTATAAAATTCTGAAAATGCTTTTTTAATCATATTTTGCTGGTACACCTCTTTACCCTTATATTCTATTTTCTCTATAGTACGTAGCTTTTGTTTTTTCCTAAGCAAATATGCCAATCATCTGCCTGGTTTATTCGCATTACAAAAGGAGTTATGTTTGGCATATTGCAAATTAGTTGCTACCTGATCTGCCATCAACATATTAAATTGCCCTTGCAATAAATTAATTGCTTCTTTTGTTTTCTTATCAGTTGGGTTTAAAATTAATACTTGCTCTTTATTTTTTATTTCTTCTTCTAACTCCTTCCGTTTCCTTTCCCATTTACATCTATGTTTATTATTCAAATCAATTAAAATGGACGTTGGCCTTACCTGATACGTCCGTTCCCTCGTAGTAAGGAACGTCTGTCAGACTGGGTATGGACTCCACTATGCAGCATATGACCGAGTCTGCGTATTTAAATAACTCCGCCTCTCCTGTTGAGCCCCAGTGTTTCGGTGAGGGCGCTGACGCAGACTGTAGTGTCTTCCTGGAAAATATAAAGAAGAGGTAAAAAGGACACCACCCACCCCACCAGGAACAGGGCACACCAGAAGGGTGGGGCTGACAGACGTTCCTTACTACGAGAGAACAGACGTATCAGGTAAGGCCAACGTCCATTCTCCTCAGTGTAAGGAACGTCTGTCAGACTGGGGACATACCAAAGCAGAATGTCCACTGGGAGGGAAGAGAAGGAGCCCTGTTATCTCATGCCGAGTGAACAGCCTGGAGGACCCTCCGCCCGAAGGCAGCATCAGCGGAAGCAAATGAGTCCACCCGATAGTGGTGGATAAAGGGAGAGATGCTCGTCCAGACGGCTGCTCTGCATACTTCCTCCAACGTAGCTTGGGTAGCCCATGCGGCAGAGGTGGCCGCACTCCTGGTGGAGTGGGCAGTGATGCGGTGAGGAATAGGCAAAGACTGTCTTTGGTAGGCTGTAGAAATAGTAGCCCGGATCCAACGCCCCAGCATAGGGGCCGATGCCTTGGTACCAATAGACGAAGGTTGGTAAGAGACAAATAAGGCCTCCGTCTTCCGAAAGGAGGCCGTACGTTTCAGGTATATCTTCAGGGCACGACGTACGTCGAGCGTATTATATGCTCGTTCCAAATGATGTTGTGGGGAAGGACAGAAGTTGGGCAGGACCAACTCCTGTGCGCGGTGAAAGGGAGAATTTATTTTAGGTGTACTCTGAGGAGAGAAGCACTAGATCGATTCCGTTGGTGAGGGAGGAGGAACCATTGTAATTCCCTACTGTGAAGACGGGACCACGGCACTATATCATATGCCGAGACCATCTTGCCCAAGAGACAAGATAGACTGAGGAGAGACACGGATCGGTCAGCAATACAGCGTAGGGCGAGGGAACGTAGGCTGTCCTGGCGTTCCGAAGAGAGGGAGACTGTAGAAGCTACCGAATCGATGACCGCCCCCAAATGTTGGATAGAGGTGGATGGGACCAGGTGGCTCTTGGCCCAGTTTATAGAGAAACCGTGAGATTGGAGAATTTGGATGGAGGTAATCAAAACTTTTTGGGCCTCCTCGAAGGATGAGGATTGAACCAGAATATCATCGAGGTAAAACTGGATTCTTATGGGGGAGGAGCGAATGTATGCAACCAGAGCAGCCATGATCTTAGAGAATACTCTGGGAGCAGAGGAGAGGCCGAAGGGGAGAGCAGAATATTGATAGTGATGTCCCCGTAATGAAAACGAAGATATTTACGGAAATCCGGGTGTATGGGGACGTGGAGGTATGCCTCCGTTAAGTCTATGGAAGACAGGAAGTCCCCCGGGCGAATGGTTTCCAAAATGGTATGGAGAGTGTGCATCTTAAACCTACGATATACTAGGTAACGGTTAAGGGCCTTCAAATCAAGAATGGCCCTCCACCCCCCAGAAGACTTGTGAACAATAAACAAACGAGAATAAAACCCAAGGCCACGCTGGTCGGGAGGAACCCTTTGGATGGCCTTGATATCAATTAAATGGGAGATGGCCTGAGAAATGAGGGATCTCCTCGTCCTGTCTCTGGAGACAGGGCAAGAAATAAAACAGGGGGGGGGGAAGAGAGGAGAACTCTAGAGAGAGACCAACCTGAACCGTGCGAATGACCCAAGAGTCAGATGTCGAAGAAGCCCATTGAGTGGCGAAAAGAGCCAAGCGGCCACCAATAAGTATCTCCGAGGCATCCTCACTTGGATCGTCAGAAAGATCTGCCCCTGCCTCCTCGAAAGGGACGTTTCTGGAAGGGCCTATTGCTCTGTCTAACCTGTGGGTCCTGGTGAGTCTGGGCTTGAAAGGAGCGTTGAAAACGAGGCTGGTAGGAGCCGGAATCTTGAGTACGAAAGGACTGAGGACGGTTGTAAGGAGAGAAACAAGGATTGGAACGACGGGAAACAGATGGAAGGATCTTGCGGTGATCTCTGGTTTCCACTAGGAGAGGTTCCAGGGGGGGACCGAAGAGAGAAGAGGCGGAGTAGGGTGAAGATGCGAGTTGCCACTTGCTCTTGGCGTCCGCCTGCCATTGGCGGAGCCACAAAAGCCGACGTGAAGTTACCGTAGAGCCGATGGATTTGGCAGAGAACCGTGCAGAGTTCAATGTGGCGTCTGCGGAGTACTCTAGTGCGGCGACTATTTTGTTTAAATCCTGATGCGTACGTGTGTCAGACGGTGGAAGTCTGTCTTGTAATTGCTTCAACCAGAGCAGAGAGGCTCGGTTAAAGAAGGAGGCAGCGGTAGCTGTTTTGACCGCCCACGCTGCTGATTGATGGGACTTGATGAGGGTCTTCTCGGCCCGTCTGTCCTCAGGCCGAAGAGACTCCTCGGGGGAGCTGGGAAGCCGGGATGGAGAGGCCAAGGCTGCAATGGGGCCGTCCACTGGAGGAACCTGCAGAAGGTCAGAAAGAGCAGGAGCAGTTTGGTATAATCGTTTGTCCAAGCCATTAGGGGCCGGGGCTGAACCAGGCAAGGCCCATTGACGTTGAACAACGTTTGTGAAAAGTTTGGGTGCTGGAATGAGCTCCGGTTCAATGGTTGGTTCAGCAAACATGGATGAAGCTGGGTCGGAGGAATCCTGTGGTGTTGTGCCCGTGGCGGAAGGAGACCCCAGCCTGGTTACCGCCAAGGCCTTGAACAATAGGGACCGAAACAATTGGGGCCTGAAAAGGCCAACGAAAGCGGGCTGGTCCAGAGCTAAGCCCTCGTCGTCAGAGAGGGTTAGCTCCCTGGAATCTTCCTCATCCGACAGGGAACCCTGGAGAGAGGGATCCGGAGAAGTCTGGAGGACCTCAGTGGCCCCAGAGTGGGCTAGGTGAGAATGGGATCTAGCCATGGAGGCCGGAGAGGGGAAGAGGCCCTGTTGTAACCCCTGAGAGAGGCCCTGTTGGATGGCTCTGGCAATGATGGCTTCCAAGGCAGCATGGGGGTCTGGTTGAGAAAAACTGCCTGTGAGAGTCTGAGAAGTCTGAGAAGTCCCTGATCCAGAGAATGGGTGAGAGGGCTCTGGTTCACTGTCCCCTAGCTCAGCAGGAGCTGGGGCTCTGGGAGGATTTGAAAAACTTGATCAGCCTCCGATGGAGTAGGTCCCCGAGATGAAGGGCGATCAGGGGAAAGCTCTCTATCAGAGCGGTCCCTGGGCTGAAGGGGAGGCCTGGGTGGGAGATTTACTGATGAGCCAGGCAAAATGGAGGCCGGCTGCTGTTGAGCCCTAAGAGCCACCTTCTCTAGGGCTCTGTGGTGTCGAAGTTCCTCCCTGGTGGATTTAATAGGCTGGCCTGAGGAGGATGCCGATCCCTTGGAGGGCGCTTTGCCTCTGCGCCCCTGCTTGCTGGTCCCCTCCCCCGGATCACTGGAGTGACGATGATGGGACCGGGAGGCTGTGGAGCGCTGATTGATGGCGTCCGCCATCTTGCAAAGGGCCGACAAGTGCCTGACGGGGAGCTTTAGTTGAAAGGAAAACGCCAACTTATCTGTAGCTGGAGATCCACCGATGCGAGGGCAGCCGGCGATTCGGGGGCCAGGTGGCTGGTGAAGAGCCGAAAGTTCCGTTGGTGCTGCTGTGGAGCCACTAGCCAAGGCAGTCAAAGCGGCTGGGGAAATGGTGCCGGTTGAAAAAGCCCGCCAAAAAGATCGCGCCAACCAAGCTGCTAGGCAAACGCCGTTAAAATGCAGCTGAGCGTCTCCCGATGGAAAGGGGGAGACTCTGAACTCACCCCCTCAGGGGCTGTCGGCCCGCAGCCCCCAGCCGCTGGGGCGGCTGCCGGTGGTCTTGAGTAAGGACCCTTCGTGCCGCCGATAGTGGAAGAGGAAATAAATAAATAAATAAATAAAAATCCTTTAAAGTGCCCAATTGAAAAATTGCCGAGTTTAAGAGGAAAAAGGTGGAAATTCAGCGAAAATGCCAAAAAAACAGACTGGATCCAGGAGACACGACTGTCCAGCATAGGACCGAGTCGAAACACTGGGGCTCAACAGGAGAGGGCGGAGTTATTTAAATACGCAGACTCGGTCATATGCTGCATAGTGGAGTCCATACCCAGTCTGACAGACGTTCCTTACACTGAGGAGAATACCTCTCATATATGCCTTACTTGCATCCCAAACCATCTCCATAGGTGTACCTTTATGCAAGTTCATAACAAAAAATTCTTTCATAAATTGTTTACATTCTTTCACATTTTCCTCAAATCTAAACAAATTTTCATTCAGCCTTCAGGACTTCCTGGGTGCCTTTTCATATTCTAATTCCATCCAAACCAGACTATGATCTGTTAATGTTCTCAGACATACCTTCGTTTTCTTCACCCTAGAAAGGAATTCATTGGAAATTAATCAATCCTGGAAAATGACTGATGCCTGTCAGAAAAAAAAGTAAAATCTTTCTCTTCTCCATTCCTCTCACGCCAAATATCTCTCAGCTCCATATCCTCCATCATATCAAAAAAAGATTTAGGCAATCTAGCACGTGTTTGAATATTTTGTAGAGATCTTTTTTTATCCTTTTTAATAACCAAAACTCCATTCCAGTCTCCCATCATTATATGTGTTTTATAATTCCACTGTATTAATTTAGCATGTAAAGTCTTATAAAAACTTTCTTGTTGCTGATTTGGTGCATATAGTCCAATCAATAATGTTTTTTTCCCTTCTATTAAGATTTCAATTGCAATATATCTTCCTTGTGGATCTGCTTCAATTAATTTAGCAATTAAGTCTTTTTTTAGGTATATAACTATACCATTTTTCTTCTCCAGTGCAGATGCTATAAAATGTGTCCCCAATCTTGCATTTGTTAAATATTTTTGATCTTGCATTCTAATATGTGTCTCTTGTAGGCATATAATATCATTTTTATACTGCTTCAGATAATGAAATATTTTCCTCCTCTTTTGCGGTGAATTTAATCCATTGTGCATTTTGATGATGTCAGGGTCAGTGGGCGGAGCCTCCCACTGGTTTTACTACCAGTTCTATAGATCCGGTGCAAACCGGCGGCAACCCACCACTGATTCAAGCATAATTTTTTAAAGAATAAGAATTGTTTTTTTTAATTTTTAAAAAGTTTTTTTTATTAATAATACAAAATTAAAAAAACATTGGACATAGATATGACATCACTGGTTCCAAACATCTTCCATCACTTTACAATAATATTAGTACGCATATAAACATATAGTTCTTAACAGTGGTGAAATCTAAAATTTGTTACTACCGGTTCTGTGGGCGTGGCTTGGTGTGGGGGGGGTAATGTGACTGGGTGGATGTTGCCAATTTTTTTTTTTAACTTTTAAAACCATTTTTCTACAATCTCTTCAGCGAAGAGGTTGTAAAAAAATGCTTTCAAAAGGCTCTGAAGATCCTAACTGAGTTGCCTGATCGGCAGAGACTTTTTTTTTTTTTAATGCCTCTGACGATCAGGCAACTCAGCTTGGATTGTCAGAGGCATTTAAAAGAAAAAAGTTTTTTTTTCTTTTAAATGCCTCTGATGATCAGGCAACTCAGCTTGGATCGTCAAAGGCATTTAAAAGAAAAAAAGGCTTATTTTCTTTTAAAAGCCTTTGATGATCCCAGCTGAGCTGCGTGATCATTAGAGGCTTTTTTTTTTAACTATTAAAAGCATTTTTTCCGTCGAAGAGGTTGTAGAAAAAATGCTTTTAAAAGTAAAAAAAAAAAAGCCTCTGATGATTGTGCAGCTCAGCTGGGCATGGGGGGGGGGCAGGGATTTTTGCTACCAGTTCTCCGAACCACCCACCTCCATCGCTACTGAATCGGGTGATCTGGTCCAAACTGGGAGCATTTCACCTCTGGTTCTTAAGCTTTGTTCACTATTTAAGCATAATATATGATATTAATACTTTTTCCCTTATTTCTGTATATTTATTTATCTCTTAAACATACATTTATCTATAACATCTATATTTTTGTTCTAACACTATACATTTGTCAACAACCTAAAATTGCAGCTCCAGTGCTTTTTAGAGAGAAAAAAGATGGCTCTAAACGTCTCTGCATTGATTTTCGTACCCTGAATGCTATCAGTATAGAGAACATGTATCCCCTCCCCCTTATGAAAGATATGTTAGCACATCTCGTTAAAGGGAAAAAATTTTCAAAGCTGGACTTAAGGGAGGCTTACTATCGTGTCAGAATTAAGGAGGAGGATGAGTGGAAAACGGCATTTAACACCCCCCTTGGCTGCTACCAATTCAAGGTGTTCCCCTTTGGGTTGCAAGGAGCCCCTGCAGTGTTTATGCAGTTAATAAATGAAGTGCTGCATCAACATTTATATAAGGGGGTTCTGGTCTATTTGGATGACATTTTAATCTATACTGAGACCAAAGCAGAATATGTAAAACTAGTCAGGACGGTTTTAAACAAATTCCGCTCTGCCAAACTTTATGCTAAACTTTCCAAATGTGAATTCCACCAAGAGAAGATTGACTATTTGGGGTACCGCATTTCACACCAGAGGGTTGAGATAGATCCTCTAAAAGTGCAGGCTGTACTTGATTGGAACCCTCCACGCATGCGTAAACAGTTACAGAGCTTCCTGGGTTTTGCCAACTTTTAGCGCCAGTTTATCCCTGCTTTTGCTCAGATTGCCCTCCCCATCACCAAGCTCTTAAAAACGAAGGGGGAGGACAACCCTAAACCAAAGCAGCCATTGAACTCTACTATGGAATGCCAGGCGGCATTTGAAAAACTTAAATGGCTATTCTCGGCAGAACCAATTCTAAAACACCCAGACACAGAGAAACCATTTGTCATACAAGCAGATGCCAGCGATGTGGCAATAGGAGCGGTCCTGCCTCAGAAGAATGAGTAAGACCAACTACAACCTTGCACTTACACATCCAAAAGGTTGAATGAGACTGAGCAAAGATGGGCCATTTGGGAGAAAGAGGCTTATGCAGTTCATTGGGCATTGTTAACCTGGAGGCACTTCCTAGAAGGTAGTAAGACTCCTTTTGAAGTCTGGACTGATCATAAAAATCTAGAAGCCCTAAAGACCCCAAGGAAACTCTCCCCAAAACAAGTACAATGGGCTCAGTACTTTAAATGGTCTGATTTTACTCTAAAATATTTCCCGGGGGGAAAAAACTTTCTGGCAGATGCACTATCCAGAAAACCGCAATACAATAGTGCAAAGCCAGACGTAATCAAACCCATAGTACAAAACAATCAACAAGCTGCCAAAGTAGTCACTAGATCTCAGGCAAAACAAGACATTGACGGGCAATGACACCACCCAAAATTTTAAACAAGCATTGGCCACTGATGAATGGTTTTTGAACAACAAATCCCGCCACGCATGCGCCCCTACTTCTTCCAAGAGGACCAGTGCGCCTCTTACCACAGGACAACCAGTTACCGGCCCATTCCCTGGCGAGACAGCTGTTCCCAAGCCGGCGGCAACGCTCTCAGCTCCGCCACCTCAGCAGCACCATGCGCCGGCTGGAAAAGCTCACCCATCCACCTCGGGCCCCGCATGCAGCCTGCGACCAGGAGATGTGTCATCCAGTGCAGCGCTCTTCCCTGAGGGCTGCCTGCTCACCCATCCGCCAGCCGGATTGGTCTGAAAGCAACATGTCACCTTGTGCCCATCCTTGTCCTTCTCCCACCCGGCCGCCAGCTCCTTGATGCTAGCAGAGGCTGCTGGTTGGAGGGAGGGGAACTGCAGTGCCGGGCTGCTGCAGCTGCGAGTGCCAAGGCATAGCTAGAATTGGAAGAAAAGACTGCGTGACTATGGCGGAAAGAACTGGAGCAACACCCGGAAGTTTGAATGAGAAGGGCGAACGAAGCGGCGGCTGCTCTCACTGGTAACTGAGCCCACCATTCCAATTTGCGGGCTCAGTTACTGGCGAGAGCAACCGCTGCCTCACTCACGGGTGTTAGGTGACACGCCACTTCCAGGCCAGTTTGGGGAGGGACCTGAGCCGTGTGAGGACGGCTCACCCAAAAGAACTATGGCAGAGCCTTGCAACTTTTATCTGCCAGTTGGCCTCTGGATAATGCCCCTCCTCCTCCTCCTCCTCTCCCCTTCCCCTTCCAGCAGTGTACTGTTTTTCAAAACACCTGGGCCAGGCTGGGCAGCAATTCCCAGGGAGGCACCCCAATTGAGGAGGCTCCCGCCCCTTTCAAAATAGCCACCTGGCAAGCAGTTCTTCTTCCGAGAAATGGGGGGGAGAGGCAGGCATGCCGGTGGAGACAGACTTTGGCTGCTCGTTCTGCTGCGACCCCGAACCCTTGCCTGGACTCCTCCCTGCTGGGTGCTGGGCATCTTGGGAAGCTGCAGAGAGAAGAGAAGAGCGACTGGCCAGCTCAGATGCACTGGGCAGCATTTGCTGGCAGGTGGGCAGCCGCCCAGCCTGCGGCTTCTTCCCTGGCATATGGTCAGAGAGCCTGTCTTGGCTGGAAGCACAGCAGTGGGGGTTGGGTGGGGTGTGCGCTACCAGTAATTGGGCTCATTGTTCAACCCCTACCATGCCTGCTGCCACCCAAAACATTGTTGCCGCGATCTCCGCTCCTGGAGATCTTCGCTGCCTCCCCAATTCCAAAAACGGGGTGTGGAGAGGCAAAACAAGAATAACACCGTTTCAGCCGCCGCCTGAAATGCAATACATTATCCTGCGGCTTGCATAAACCACTCTTGGCCCTTTCAAAATAGCCATCCAGCGCTTCCCTCGGGCGCTCAGGGCCGGCAAGCGGCTCTTCTTCTGAGTAGAGGGGAGAGAGGCAGGTGTGCCAGTGGAGATGGGCTTTGGCTCCTCGTTCTGCTGCAACTCCGAACCATTGCTTGGGCTCCTCCCTGCTGGGTGTTGGGCTTCCTGGGAAGCCCCCTGCACCTTTGCTGCTTCGGAAAGAGGAAAGAGAAAATGAGTCTGCAGAGAAGGAGGAGAAGGACGGGTGGCTCTGGAATGTGCATTTCCAGGAAAGAAAGGATTTTCAGGTGGCAGTGTGGGCTGGGACCAGCCACTGCCTGAAATGCAATGCATTTATCCCACGGCTTACATAAACTGCTCCCGCCCCTTTCAAAATAGCCACCCGACGCTTCCCTCAGGCGCTCAGGGCTGGCAAGCGGCTCTTCTTCTGAGAAGGGGGGGAGAGGCAGGCACGCCGGCGGAAACGAGCTTGGCTCCTCATTCTGCTGCGACTCCGAACCCTTGCTTGGGCTCCTCCCTGCTGCCACCTGAAAATGCTTTCCTCCCTGGAAATGCACATTCCAGAGCCGCACGCCCTTCTCCTCCTTCTCCGCAGACTCATTTTCTCTTTCCTCTTTCCAAAGCAGCAAAGGCTGCCTCGGAAAGAATGAGGAAGCCAAAGAATGAGGAGTCAAAGCCTCCGCCAAATTTGAAAGAAATCTTTTTTGAGCCGAATTGGTATACATTGAAATAAAAACAACATTTTCGGAAGAACATTCATTTTGATGGTGGCTATCCTGCCCATTAGAGATAGCTGTAATTTTCCCCATTTTTCCAAATCAGACCTAATTTGCACCATTAATTTGTCATAGTTATCTTCTTTAAGTGTAATGCATCTCGCTGTCAATTGAATTCCCAAATATCTTATTTTTTTTGTAGTCTGAATATTTATCTTTCTCTCCAATTCTTTTTTTTTTTTTTTTTTGCTCTTCAGTCATGTTTTTAACTATCATTTTTGTTTTATCCTTATTTATTTTCAGGCCTGCTACTTCCCCATAGTCCTCCAGCACTTCCATCAGCCTAAAACCAGGTTGTACAGGCTCTTCAATAATAAATACAAGGTCGTCCGCAAATGCCTGTAACTTAAAACTTTCTTTTCTTACTTTCAAACCTTTGATTTGTTTGTCTTCTCGAATTGTTCTAATTAAAGCCTCTAGTGATAAAATAAAAAGCAGTGGTGATAGCGGACAACCTTGCCTTGTGCCTTTTTGGATTAAAAAGTTCTTTGTCGTTTCCCTGTTTATCACCACTCTGGCTTCTTGTCTGGAGTAGATGGTTTTAAACATCTTTATAAATTTCCCCCCAAAATCCATATATTTTAATTGTTCTAGTATGAAGTCCCATTTGACATTATTGAATGCTTTTTGCGCATCGATGAATATCAATGCCATCTGTTTTTCATTGTGGACTTCATAGTATTCTATCGTATCCAAGATAATCCTAATATTGTTCCTTATATGCTGTCCAGGAAGAAAACCATTTTGATCAGTATGAATGAAATTCTCTAAAATTTTCTTTAGTCTGTCTGCCATAATTGTCATGAAGATTTTATAATCCGAATTTAGTAGGGATATCGGCCTATAATTTTTAATATAAGTCAAATCGGAATTTTCTTTGGGAGTCAATGTAATTGTTGCTTCTTTCCACGATTCAGGTATCTTAGCTTCATTAAGTACATCATTGTACATCTCTAGTAACAGTGGGCTTAATAATTCCTGATGATTATTATAAATTTCTGAAGGTAGACCATCTGGGCCTGGAGCTTAGTTACTTTGTTGTTTTTTGATTGCCTCAGATATCTCCCATGCTGTTATCTCATTATTTAATAAATTTTTACCTTCCTCCGAGTTTCTGGGCAATTCTGTTTTTTGTAGGTATTGCACTATCTTGCACCTTCTTCTATCTTCTCCTTATCTTCATATAGGTTTTTAAAAAACTCATATGCTACCTTCCTCTTTGCCTCATTTTGATAAATTAACTCTCCTTCTTCATTGTGTAATTTACTAATCTAGTTCTTTTCTTTCTGTTTTCTTAGTCTATAAACCAGCCATCTTCCTGGCTTATTTGCATTCTCAAAAAAATTTGTTTAATGCTTTTAATTTGTTGTGCCATATTTTCCTTTTCAATGATATTTAATTTGTGTTTAATTGTGTTTATTTGTTGTTTCAATTCTCGTTTTATGGGTTCTTTCTGCAGCTCTTTTTCCAGTTTGCTAAGATCTTCCTCTAAATTTTTTTGCCGTTGTCTTTTTTGTTTGTTGTCTTTGGCCTTGTATGATATTGCAATATCCCTCATAAAAGCTTTTGCCGTGTCCTACAGGTTCTGATTATTCATATCCTCCTTTTTATTACTTTGAAAAAAATTCATTTGATCATCCATCTTTAATTTAAATTCATTTTGAAGATTGCTTTTTTAGGGTCCACCTCCTTGTCTTTTTTTGCCCTTTCCATTTAATTTTAATGAGATTGTGGTCTGCCCACAATTTTATGTCAATATTAACATCCTCAATTCCCAGATTCAAATCTGTCGATGCCCAAACCATATCAATTCGAGACCAAGATTGATGTCTACCTGAATAATAAGTATATTGTTTCTTATCCCCATTTCTTTCCCTCCAACAATCCTTTATGCTTAATTCTTCCACCATCTTGAAAAATGAATTAGGTAATATCCTTCTAACATCTTTCTTTCATCTGTCATTTCTATAGTCTAGTTCTCTATCTACAATCACATTGAAATCACCAATTATACACAAATTATCACATTCTAAGACTCTAATCATGTTATACAGTTTCTTATAAAATAGTTTTTGGCCCTTATTTGGCATGTATATTTCAACTTACATCAGTTTTTTCCCATCCACCGTTAATTCTATTATCAATATTTTGCCCTCTTCATCTTTATACATCTGTTTGGCCAAAATACCCTCTTTTACATACATTACAATTTCCCCTTTCTTTTGCTGCGATGAAGTTATGAACATCTTTCCTAACTTAGAGCATTTTAATAGGTACTGATGCTGCTTTTTTATGTGCGTCTCTTGCAGCACTATTATATCCACATTTGTCTTATACCATTTACTAAAGAAGTTTGTCCTAGAGAATTTAACCCATTAACATTTAATGATAGAATTGCTAGTGCTTCTTTATTTTATTTTATTTTATTTTATTTTATTTTGAATTTGTATACCGCCCTTCTCCCTGAGGACTCAGAGCGGTGAACAGCCAAGTAAAAACATCAAATACAAATATTAAAATACAGTTAAAAGATATATATAAATTTGGCCCCATTAATTAAAAACGATAAACAAAACAATTAAAAACACTTAAAAAATTAGGCCAGCCCGGCTTGCTGGAAAAAGAAGGTTTTAAGGGCATGGCAGAAGGCACTGAGGTCATGGATTCTCCTTATCTCTGGGGGTAACCATGGTCGATGGTATCAAAAGCCGCTGAGAGATCTAACAGGACCAGAACAGAGGAGCCATGAAACGAAGGTTGGAGACAGGACAGTAGTTGGCCAATATTGCCGGATCCAGGGACGGCTTCTTGAGGAGAGGCCTAACCACCGCCTCTTTCAAGGCCGTGGGGAAGTGACCCTCACTCAATAAAGCATTGATAACACCCTGGAGCCAGCCTTGTGTAACCTCCCGGGAGGCCAGTACCAACCAGGAGGGACACGGGTCCAGTAAACATGTGGCCACACTAAGTCTCCCCAAAATCCTGTCCACATCATTGGGAGTCACAGCATCAAACTCCTCCCAGATAACATTCTCAAGACTATTCCTCGTCACCCTGCCCTGATCTACCCAGTCAGAGTCCAAGTCCTCCCGGATCTGAGCAATTTTGTCATACAGGTATTGTCCAAAATCCTCCGCCCTGCCTTCCAAGGGATCCTCCCGCGCTCCCGGATGGAGCAGGGAGCGGGTTACCCTGAACAGGGTGGCCGGACGATTCCCTGATGACGCAATAGAGGCAGAAAAGTAATTAAACTTTGCTGTCTTTATCACCAATAGGTAGGTCTTAATATGCGACCTTACCAGTGTTCGGTCAGATTCAGCGCGACTGGCCCTCCAACCGCTCTCTAGGCATCTTTTCTGGCGTTTCATCTCCCTCAGCTCCTCGGTAAACCAAGGAGCCATGAGGGATCGACACCGGGTCAGAGGCCGCAAACGCACGACTCGATCCAAGGCCTCACCAGCCGCCCGATCCCAGGCAGCTACCAGGTCCTTGACCGAGTCGTGTGCCATATCATCAGGAATTGGCCCAAGCTCCATCTGGAACCTATCAGGATCCATCAGGCGCCTGGGGTGGACCCATCTAATTGGGTCTGCCTCCCTGCGGCGGGGTGTAGCGGTTCGAAGGTCCAGACGAAGGAGTGAGTGATCTGACCATGACAAGGGTTCCATGTCTATATCCCCTATAACAAGATCATTCAACCAACTTGAACCACTCAACTTGAAAACCTCTACTTATATTTCGGTCTTGTTGCCCTCGTTTGTCTGACTTCTTTATATTCCTTGTGTCCACCATCATTGTCTTTCCCATTATCCACATTCTCTCCTTTCTCATTCTCTTTTTCCTTGATTTGGGATTCCTCCCTATTTGGTGACTGTCCTCCTAGTTCTCCTTCTTACCTTCTTTCTCTTTCCTCCAATTCAACCTCACTACCAAAATTTTGTCTATAAAACTCTTCTACTTTGTCCACCTTGTCCAATCTCAACCTTCTTTTTCCCCATTATACCATAATCCCTTCTGGAGTCAGCCACCAAAAATTTACATTTTTTTTCTTGTTAGTTTTGCTATAAGCGTTTGGTAGGGTCGTCTTAAGTCTCTTACCCTTCTTGGGACTTGTTTGAGCACCACAAGCTGTCTTCCTCATAACTCTAGTGAATCTTCTCTGGTCTTATGGAGAATCTCATCACAGATCGATTTTTTAATGAATCTAATATGCACTTCTCTTGGTAGATTATGTCTACGTGCATAATTCGTGTGGATTCTATAAATTTCATCCATTTCATTAATCATTTCTTCCTTTCCAATTCCTAATGCTCCTGCCAATAGCTCCACCATCATATCCGGAAGGTCCTCATTCTTTTCTTCCCACACATTCTGAAATCGTAGAAACTGGGTAGCCTTATCTATTTCCAATTGGATTATTGTCTGTTCAAGATCTCTATTGGCTTGAATTAATCTTTCTTCTATCTCCTCCACTTTTTTTCCCCCTTCCCATTCTATCGTCCATCTCCTGTAATTTTTGTTCATTTTTTAGAATTCATTGCTGGAAGCATTCAAATTTATTATCCATTGATCTCATCTTTTCTTTCATTTCTCCTGTGTCACTCCTTACTTCTCCTATGTCGAGTGTCAGCCATTCCCTTGACACATGATCCCGGGGACTGTGACAAGCCAGAAGAACAGAGACACGGTGAAGGGGGGTGTTGTAGCATTTAGCAGGGCACGGTGATATCAGGTGGTGGACGGTATAGGGAATCAAACAAACGCCCTTCAATACGAGGGACAGCGAGATCCGGAAGTAACTGGGAATCCACAATGAACCTGAAGGAGTAAAATAGCGCGGTCACTTTAAATGCACAATTGAGCAAGGGCGGGGCGCTTGGGGGCGTTCTATAAAGCCAGATAAGCAGAGGAATCGGGCGTCTCCGACTTTGTTTTTCATTAGAAAACTTCAGCGCTTACTGTATGACCACCATGTAAAGCTATGATTAAACCAGATAGCTTAACCTTTGAGTGTGTGTGTGTGGTGTTTGTTCGGCAGAGCACAGGTGGTTCCAGAGGAGGCTGACAGAAAGTCGGAGATGCTTTATTCTTCTGTCTGAGGACTGCAAGCAGCTGTGATGGCAGAGGGCGTGACGGATGATGCCACAGTGTTGGATTTGGGGACGGAGCTGGAGACAGAGGAGGGGGATAACGTGGAGATGGAGGAGGAGCATTGCGAACAGTCAATGGTATGCCCCAAACAGAAAGTGGTGTCACCCCTGCCGCCAGAAGACAAGCAGGAAAGACAGGATTCATTGGGGACTGAAGCTGCTCGAAAACCATCTGGGAATTGGTGGCAAAGTACCGCTATACTGGGGAAGTTGGGGTTTCAGACGTCAGCTACCCCCCCTCTAGCCCCTCAATTCCAAGGGTGGCGGGAGAGGCGATGGATGGAGGAGGAGGAAGAGGGGGACTGGAGTTATTCTTCCGGCCCCAGTGTAACCACCATGGATATGTTGAGGGAGAGGTTTGGGGAAGCTAGCTTCCGGGATGCCCCCTCTTGGCTGCCCTGGGCGCCTGGGGCAGATCAGTCAAATACGTCACAGAGTGGGGTGGGAGTGTCAACGGGCGGAATGTCCGAATCCAGGGTGCATTTGGCTAGTCCAAAGCTGCGAGTAGATGGTAGTCGATACAGGGGCGGAAGGGATGAAGACCCTGCTCCCCGGGGGGGGGGTTCCTCATCAAGCGAGGGGATACATGGTACATGACGACAGCCACATAGTCAGGGGCATTGTGAGGACCAGGAGGGTGAGCCTGCTGCTAGACGGTCCTGCTCACGGGAACGAAGAGCCCCTCGGGGTGGAGAGCGGTCCAGGCGTGAATGGGATCCAGCACCTGCATGGATCCCAGGGCCTTGGGTACAGCAAATACCATGGGGCCTCCCTCCCTTACAAGCCACGTTCGATGGGAATCCAGACCATGTAGCCCTCTTTCTAAGACAGGTGATCAGCTACATGGATGCTTACGGGCATTATTATTCCTCTCAGTGGGCCAGAGTAGTAGTGGTTATGACGGTTTTGACAGGTGAGGCAGCTGACTGGGTGGCCAGTTTACACACCATGCACACTCGAGAACTGGCAGATTTGGGACTGTTCCTGGAAGCATTACGGAGTCCATTTAAGGACGATGCCAGCACCCAGGCCATTGTCGAAAGTGATCTAGTTTCACTAAAGCAAAATGGATGAGCGGCTAAAGACTATGTAAAGGAATTTCGTACCTTGGCTAATCGGTTGAGGGGCTGGCCGGAACGTTTATTAGTTCACCATTTCCATAAGGGGCTGGATAGAGACCTATGTCAGGCCTGCGTTTATAGGAGCCTTGGTCCTTACATAACAGCCTGGTATAAAACGGCTGTTGAATTGGATGTAGGCCTGAAGGAGTTCCAGATGCAAAGCAACACTGTGACCCCACCATGGAAGGTGTTGGAGAAGCCGCCAACAGGGCAGGGAGGCATTTGAACATATACGCCTATAGGAGTAAGAGGTGGTATTGCCTCACGAAGACCATTCCGGTGTTACCGGTGTGACCAGGAGGGCCACAGAGCGCTTAATTGCCCACTCCCGCCTCTCCGGACCCCAGACATCCAGGCATCAGGTTCTGGTAGGCGGGCGGGTTTCCGTTCCAGACTATCGGAGCGCTCTCGTATCGTGGCTCAAACAAGAGGTGGCAAGGTCAATGGTCGTGAGGGCAATAGTGGCTCTCCTGACGTCATCCGAATGCTGACGGAGGAGGGGAACGTTGAGGAGGAAACGGAACACATGGATCCCATGGTATGTGATCCTGTCTGACCTTTCATTATCCAGGTGACACTAAAACACCCTGGGTCAGGTAGACTGGAACAGCAAGGGGCCTTAGTAGATACCAGTTGCACCTGTTGTCTTTTACGAAGGGTGATAGTGGACAGTCTTGGACTTCGTGTAGTGAGATTTCAGAAACCTATTTACTTTGAGCAGATGGATGGTTCAATGCTAGGAGGACAACCGGCTACCCATGTTACAGAGCCGGTGACACTTGAGATCGGGAATCATTGGGAAGTAGTACGATTCGTGGTTGTTGAATAAATGATTGAACCCATCATTTTAGGCCTATCATGGTTAGATTAGTGGAAACCTACCATTTGGTGGGAAGGGTTTTTTTGCAAATTACGCTTGGCAGTAGACCCTGATCCACCTGAAGACAGTAGAGATGTAGGAGCGACTGGAAGGGAGATGTCCTGTCTAGAAAAAGTCCCATACGTATACAGAGATCTATGGCGTGTGTTTAGCGAGAAGGAATGTGAGGCCCTTCCACCCCACCATCCTACAGACTGTGTGATAGAGTTGAAACCAGGTGTTAGTCTACCTAAACCTCACATGTATTCCATGACTCCCCTTGAATTAGAGGAATTGCGGCATTATATAGATCAGAACCTAGCCAAGGGTTTTATCTTGTCCAGTCGTGTGCATATGGCAGCGCCAGTTCTGTTTAAGGAGAAGAAAGATGGAGGGCTAAGATTGTGTGTTGATTTTTGGGGATTAAACGTTGTCTGTATGGAACCCCTTTATCCCTTACCCCTTATGACAGATTTGCTTTCCACTCTCACGACAGGGAAGATCTTTACTAAGTTGGACCTCCGAGAAGCGTATTACAGGGTCCTGGTAAAAGCAGGTGATGAATGGAAGACCACATTTAACTGCCCTTTGGGCAGCTATAAGTTCCGGGTCATGCCATTTGGTCTACAGGGGGCCCCTGCAGTTTTTATGCAATTTATCAATAGTATACTCTATGATCACCTGTATCGCAGAGTTCTCGTATATCTAGACGATATCCTGATATACTCCAATACCCTAGAAGAACACGTTCATCTGGTACGGCAAATATTACTGAAGTTGTTGAAGGCTCAGTTGTATGTAAAGCTATCGAAATGCGAATTTCACAAGACAGAGATAGATTACTTGCAGTTTAGGATTTCAGAAAAAGGGATTGAAATGGACCCAAATAAGGTTAAGACAGTGTTGGAATGGCAGGCTCCAAAGACCCGAAAACAGTTACAAAGTTTTCTGGGCTTTGCAAATTTTTATAGGAGGTTTATCTCCTCATTTGCTAAGGTGGCTTTACCGTTGACTGATCTCTTAAAGACGGAAAAATTGTAGTCGGGAAAGGCAACCCACAACAAAAAATCAGTTGGACGATATCATGTCAACATGCATTTGACATGTTGAAAACCCTCTTCGCTAATGAACCCATAGTAAGACATCCTAACACATTGAAACCCTTCGTAATACAGGCGGATGCAAGTGATGTGGTGGTAGGGGGTGTTCTCCTACAAAGAAATGAACATGGGGTTCTTCAACCATGCGCCTACACCTCCCGAAAACTAACCGATACAGAACGAAATTGGACGGTTTAAAATGGGCCTTGCAAATGTGGAGGCATTTGTTAGAAGGGACTAAGGTAGAATCTGAGGTATGGACGGATCACAAAAATCTAGAGGCACTTCAATCGCCTCGTAAACTGTCCCTGAAACAGGCACATTGGGTGCAATATTTCCGCAGATTTACCATCAAGCTGAAAGTGATACCAGGGGGAAAGAACTATTTGGCAGATGCCCTATCGCACATGCCGCAATTTGAGAGCCAAAAAGAGGAGATAACACAAGCCTTAATACCTTATAAACAGACAGGAAAGCAAGGAAGGGACGTATTCCCACTCTCCACAACCTGGGTAGTGGAGTTGAGGAAAAAATTAGCAACAGACAGTTGGTTGAAGACCAATCCCCAGATAGTGACACAGAAAAGAGGACTAATGTGGAAAGGAGATAAATTATATATCCCCGAAGGATTGAGAGATAAGGTATTACGACAATGCCACGAATGGCATTTCGGTTTCGTGAAAACGTTGCATCTAGTGAGGAGACAGTTCTGGTGGCCACGTATGCGAAAACAGGTAGAGACACATGTACAAGGCTGTCCTGTCTGTATAAGAGCTAAACCCTTATCAGAGAAACCGTCTGGTTTATTACAGTCCGTGGCTGAACCACAGAGGCCTTGGGAAGATATAGCCATGGATTTCATAGTTGAATTGCCTCCCAGCAAAGGACACAATGTAATATGGACTATTATTGACCTGTTTTCCAAACAGGCGCATTTTGTCCCCTGTAAAGGACTACCGTCCGCACGGTGTCTAGCGAAACTATTTGTCCAACACGTATATCGACTTCATGGCACACCCAAACGTATAATCTCAGACAGAGGTCCCCAATTTACCGCCCGGTTCTGGAGACGTTTCCTAGGACAATTAGGAACAGAACAGGGACTGAGCTCTGCGTTTCACCCAAATACCAACGGAGCTGCTGAAAGAGCCAATGCCATGGTAGAAAGGTATCTACGTTCTTATGTGTCATACCAACAAACAGACTGGTACGAACTCTTGCCTTTCACAGAATCAGCATATAATAACACCGTGCACAGCAGTACAGGTTATACACCCTTCCTAGTTTCTGGAAAAGAGTTCCCGGCCATCCCTGATCTAGATGTACAAATGACTAGTTCCCATAGTCCAAAAGAATGGACAGAGAAGGTTAAACAGAGTTGGCCACACATCAAAAATGCATTAGGAAAAGCTTCTGAAGTGTACAAAACCCAAGTAAACAAACGGAGACGAGATAACCTACCCTTCAAAATAGGAGAAAAAGTGTATTTGTCCACAAAATATATCAATCTGCGTATGCCCAGTAAAAAATTAGGTCCAAAGTATATAGGTCCCTTTCCCATCACCAAAATAATAAATCCCGTGACGGTTAGGTCCAAAGTATATAGGTCCCTTTCCCATCACCAAAATAATAAATCCCGTGACGGTATCCTTACAACTACCCCCCTTACTGAAAAGAATATTCCACAGTAGTCTCCTAAAACCAGCAGCCAAAATAAGAGAGACAGGAACACGTCCTGGGCCCGTGGCAGGAAGCTCATACGAAATTAAAAAGATCCTCGATTCTAAGATATATCATGGGAAGCTTAGGTATTTAGTACATTGGAAGGGATATCCTATATCAGAAGCAACATGGGTGAAAATGAAGGATATAGATGCTCCACGATTACTAAAACAATTCCATGAAACATATCCAAACAAACCAGGTGGACACTTTCCCACTTAATGAGAATAACCGAATGTTTTTATGTCCCTACAGGAAGAGACCTGGTGGGGGAGGGGCGCATGTTGAGTGTCAGCCATTCCCTCGACACATGATCCCGGGGACTGTGACAAGCCAGAAGAACAGAGACACTGTGAAGGGGGGTGTTGTAGCGTTTAGCAGGGCACGGTGATATCAGGTGGTGGACGGTATAGGGAATCTGGGGACAGGGTCAATAAAATGATGTCACAGGAAACAAACGCCCTTCAATACGAGGGACAGTGAGATCCGGAAGTAACTGGGAATCTACAGTGAACCTGAAGGAGTAAAATAGTGTGGTCACTTTAAATGCACAATTGAGCAAGGGCGGGGCGCTTGGGGGCGTTCTATAAAGCCAGATAAGCAGAGGAATCGGGTGTCTCCGACTTTGTTTTTCATTAGAAAACTTCAGTGCTTACTGTATGACCACCATGTAAAGCTATGATTAAACCGGATAGCTTCACCTTTGAGTGTGTGCGTGTGGTGTTTGTTCGGAGGAGCACAGGTGGTTCCAGAGGAGGCTGACATCCTATCTCTTGTTTCAAATCCTCATGGCTTTTTAACATAGCCTCCTGCATTGTTTGTAGCATCTGTTGTAGATCCTTAAATGAGTTTAATCCCTCTCTCTGTAGCATTCCTTCAATAGATCTTTGTCCTGCTGGATTTAGTTCCATTGTTGTAGTTTGAGTTCCTTGCCTCCTTCCTGCACCAATTCTTGTCAAATTGGGGATGCTTGTCATTTTCAATACCGCTTTAAATTGACTTCCCCACTTCCTTATATTTCTCTTAGTTTCCTCCAGCACCCTTCAACTATCACTCTCTCAACTAGTTAATTCTCAATCTTAACTTTGCAGCTTTCACTCTCTATTTTATGTTTTTAAATGTCTCTTATGTATTCTTTAACTTCCTTTCTTGATCTTTCCTACCCTAACTACAGTCTGCAAACCTTCCCCTTGGTCAACAATTAATTAATAACAAAATCTATAATTGAATCACTTAATAATATCAATGCAGTAGGTGGTGGAGCTAATAAAATAGTAGTCCAAAGATTGCATAGAAAGAACAATAATAATTAGAGAGATGATTTCTGCTTGAAAATGTTCCACTATGATTATTTCATTAAATTTTTCACATCCAAATTTACTCTGTAAATTTCCTCGATTTATAAGTCAGTTATTGGCAGGACATCCAAAATAGGTCTTGTTTCTCTTTAAATTTCCTCTCCTTACTTAAATTGTCTCCAGTTTTTTCCTTGACCAGTAGGTGTCTCTTGCTCTCTATTTTCCTAGTTAACAGTCAGTCTTATTTCAATATGCCTGCGTTCTCTGGTTAGTCAGTACTTTCGCTCACAAGCTAAATTGTCTACTTAAATCAGCAGCAATGGTAAGTTTCCTCTTCCTCTTTCCCCTCATGCCGCCAGTGATATCTATCGTGTTGAAATGGTCTCTTTTTTTGGCCCCCACTTGCTATTCGCCACTTTACTACAGAGGAAGTTTCCTCCTTCCTTGGGTCTCCTTCTGACTCTTCCCTCTTTGCAATCCTCCGAGAGGTCACTCACAGAGGGCCAAGATCACTTTTGCCCAGGTCCATCTCTCTGTTGTCCAGCTAGTCCACTGCTAATGTTGTCCAGCTGCCTGTTGTTGTTTCTTCATGACCACCATTATGGGCTGCCTTTCTTCCCCATTTGACTTCCCCGAAGGTTTCCTGCCATCCACAATCTCAACTGCCGCTGAGAGTTGCTCTGCAGGGCGCCCCTTTCTTCCGATTCCCCTCCAAGAAATCTGGGACGCTGAAGAATCTGCCGATCAGATGGAAAAAGCTGTGTATTCGACTCTCTTAAACAGAGAGCCGTTCTGCACAGCTTTCACTCTTGACAGCTGGCCCCACCCCCCAGAATAAGAATTGTTACCATCCTGCCATCTTCTCCAATCAGCAAGTACCCCTTCCTTTTATTATTAACTTTTAACTATTAAGTAAAGACCATCCAGAGTCTCCTTATTGGTGAGATGGGTGGGATATAAGTTTAATAAACAAACAAACAAACAATACAAAGCTCCTTTTGTTAGTTTCCTTTACAAATTCATTTTATGCTTTAGATTTTCTAACCTTATTTTTGCATATACTGCTGCTGGCTGGTACTTTTTTTGTTGATGATTTCACCCATCTTCATTTACTATAGATGTGTGTCCCTTAATCAACAGATCCTGATACATCCACAGTAGTTTTGTAAACTTTCCCCCCATTTTTTTCTCACTACATTTGATTGCATTTCTTTCTTTTTTTAAAAAATATACATCCATACTGTATGTGGATAGAGTTGATTTTGGGCATCGTTCATATTAATCCAAATTACAATATTAGTAATCTTTATCACATTTATCAAACTTAGGTGATACTCATAATATTATTTAAACAGCAGGAAAAAAATGCTTAACATCTATAAATCTCTAATCTTTCTATTATTTTTGTTTATTCTGTTAAATTATACGTTCTAATATTTCCCCTATCTAATTTTATTTCTGCCTCTATCAGCTTACAACAAGCTTTCTTAATGTTTAAAAGGCAGTTCTTTCTATTTTTATCCATTTTTTATCCACGCTACTCATCTTTATCTCTATCTCTATCTCTATCTATATCTTTCTTATTCAAAGAAAGTACATACCTACAGTATGCTGCCAATTCTCCCAAAATTCAGTCTCCTTATCAAAGATGTCTTCCTGTCTATCCAATTGTTGATTTATCTGTTTTATTTTCTTCGATCTTTCTTCCTTTATCGGCTGGTTTGTTAGTCCTATTTTTTGCTCCAGTCCTTGATTTATTCCATTTTCTTGTCTATACCATCCATTGGTATTTTTATACTTTGGAACAACAAAGTCATCTCATTAAAAAGTCCTCTCATTTCCACAGCTGTTCCTTCAACTCCAGTCATGATAGCAATATAAGTACATTAAATAGTTAAAGTCTCAATCTATATCAAGGAGAGTTCAAAATTATACATTTCCAATCATTAGTAGATGGCACATTCCTCTCAAATTTCCATGATGCCTTTTTTTAGCAGATGTTAATTTCAGTCAAACACCATTTATTTCCAAGCAAACTCATTTATTTCAGCGGGCCATTTCCAACATTTACTCCATATTCTAAGAATCCAAGCTATTTTCCAAATTCTTTGAATCTGCTCTATAATTTTAGGCTTTTATTCTAGTTTCCCAGAGTTTCTTTTAAGAAATGGCTCTCTTATTTCCACCTTTGTTAAGTGTAAGACAATAAACAGTTAAAGGTCACAGCCCTCCACCGGATATCAAATATTCCTTTCCTCCTCTGTAAATTTCCAGGAATCTAGGAGTCACTTTTCCTTTCATCAGTAGATGGCGATCTTGACTATGATCTCATCATAGAACTCAGAAGTGCTTATTTTCACAGCTTAAACAATTATCCTTTTGGAATCTCTTATCATGGATTTTTTATTTTCCTTGGGATCAATTTTTAAGTAGAAGAAGAATCATCTTACCCAGAAACAATCATTGTTCATTCTGTTTGCTCCTGCACTTTCTTAGGTGTGTCAGTGTCCCCAGTTTCATGGCAGCCATGTTGACTGCTGCTGCTCCTCGTCTTCAGATGAGGGGGATTTTCCAAGTCAGAGAGGAGAGATGCGGCTCTCCTCAACCTGCAAGGCACCCCCCTTTATTTTACCATCCCTCCAAGGTAGCTATGCCTCCTTTTGGAGCCCTCCGATGGGGAGAGCTTGGAGTGGGGCCACAGAGCTTGCAGTCCTCGCCTCCAACGCCACCGGAAGCACAGCTGGAACTCTTAATTGCATTTCTAGTATCATACTTTTGAGATTGTATTTTCAGTAACTTGCTTTCTTACTATGTGTAATTGCATTTCCAGATTCTTACTTTTGCTGTTTGCCTGAGGGTTTCTGTCTATAGAATTCAGTCCAGCACTTTGGGAAGCTTATTAAAATTGGCTTCTGAAACTTAGTGTTCATAACTTTGATCCATTATTTTTCTTTCTATAATAAAACATAGATAATAAAAGATATAGAAAGCAGCTTTTTATGGGTGCAAAATACATTGGGAACAGTTTTTGAGTTGGAAAATCTGGACAAGGTGCCAGTCCTTTGGGGGGTGGGGTGGGATGTGTTACTGTTTACTGGAGCCATAAATTTAAGTTTAGGGTTTGACTATTTGGAAATTGCATTTCGTGTTATAAACCTATTCAAAAATTATAACAAACTAATATAAAGATCTGTGAGAAGGGTCCTTTTGAAGGTATCCCCATGGTATTAGGATAGTGGAAAGCAGCCTTCTTTTGTGTTTGCACATACATCAAAAATCAATACTAAATAAATATTAAACAGGTGACAATCTTCACTTTCTTTTTATAATTCACAATTCTTTTCTTATTTTGTTTTGATGGGTTAGCGTTATGGAATGAGAAAATTATGCCAAGTATTTGCAGATTGCAAGAAATATTTCTCTTACTGCATAAAATGAGTTTTTAATTATATGGTTGATTGACATTTGGCAAGAAAACATGTCGTTCTAAATAACACACACACACACACACACATATACACAATTGGATCTGCTATAAAATTCTGATTCTGATTCCTTCAGGACAGGGTGTACTTCATGAATTTCTCTTAGTCTATTTCCAAATCATAAACATTTCAGCAGTTATGTGTTTTCCAGGTGGTGACCAGAAAGGGAAAGCTGGAGGAAACAATAGTTCTTGTAGCACCCCTAAATTCAGTTAGTACAAATTCATTTTAAATATATTTGTTAGCTCAGTAGAAATCTTAGTGAACAGATCTCTTACTTCAATAGCTTTGATGCAATTCCCCCCCTGTACCATATCAGTATTTTTGTGAGCTCCTTATCAAGCCAGTATTTATATTGACTTATGTGATGAAAAGACAGAAAATGACAGCATTCCCAAAAGTCTTTCAGCAGAATGTGATCACAATTGAATTATTTTTACTTTGGGATCAATACAGTGGTGGGTTGCCCCCAGTTTGGACTGGTTCTATAGAACCAGTAGTAAAACTGGCAGGAGGCTCCGCCCACTGACCCCAACATCATCAGGAAGCGCGTGCGGCCCCGTTGCGAACCAGTAGTAAAGGTAAGTAGAACCCATCTCTGGTACAATATCAAATTGGAAAAGTGGGAAAAATTGTGGGACAAAAACAGGAATTTAACTCTGGCCACATCATACAAAGAGAACTTATATAAAATGTTTTATAGGTGGCACCTACCACCAGCTAGGCTAGCCAAAATGAATAAAAATTTATCACCTAAATGCTGGAAATGTGACCAAATACCGGGCACCTACTATCACATATGTTGGACATGTAGAGAAGCAAAAGAATATTGGCAAAAGATTTAAATGTGGTTGGAAGAAACGACCGGACAGAGATTGGAACTCAAACAAGAATTATTCCTATTAGGAATTATAAAAGAAGATCTAAGTAAAAAGGTTAATATATTTAATATTGCATTTCATAACAGCGGCGAGAATAGTTTATGCCCAACAGTGGAATCGTAAAAACACACCTAAAGAAAGGGAAATAATAAAGAAAATACTTGACTGTGCAGAATGTGACAGACTGATGCTAGAACTGAAAAATAAAGGAGAGACAAAATACTTTGAGATTTGGAATTGATTTTATCAATGGTTAGACTTAAGGAATAGAAGTTGGAATGGATAAGAACAAGGATGTGTAGACGGAAACAAGAGGCAATATTTGTAATATAGTATGCAAGTGTAAATGTATATAAGAGGTTAAGTGTGTATATAATTAGTAAGTAGTAATATATATTGAATACTTAAGAGACTTGTGTTATACTTTGTATGGCAGAGATATCGCCAAGACAGTTCCACCATGTAGATTTTTTTTTAATAATAAAGGTTTTAAATTTTAAAAAAAGGAATTGAATTCTTTTGAAAGGTCACTTGATTAAATACAAATAGTTTTACATCAAGAGACTGTTTGCTTCCATATTACAGCTTCGAGCCTGTGGAGCCAGAAGGCATGGAGATAAGTCTTTTGGATGTCATAATTAAAAAGGGATAGACAAATAACACAAGAGTGACCTGGATAATTTTGTATAGTGGGTTTACAAAAGTAAGTTGCTAAACCCTTAAAGGGTTTCGTGAAAAGGACAAAGAAAAAAAAATGAAAAGAAATAAAATTCCAGGAAATTATTTGAAGGGAATGAAGATCAAGATTTTTAAAAGTAAAAGGAAGAAATATAACGTTGGTTTATTGGACCAAGGTTAAACTCCATATGTTGTTATCTCTGGTAACTCCTAATCAACTGTTGTTGATCAGGACTGAATTATGAGGCTTTGGAATGGGATCTGGGAAGAAGAGATCATTTGTTGTATTTTAAGAAAAGTAGTAAGTTACTAAAATCATTTATATGTGTGATGAAGGGGGAAGTCTTTTTTATATGTTTCTTTTTCTTTTCTTTACTATTGTCAGGTATGCTTCCTTCAAAGTCCAAGAAAGAATGACCCCAACTCCATTGTTTTATAGAGAAAGGTACTTTTACTGGAAAATGAAGTGATCACAACCAAAGAAAAGCAGAATCTGAGGCAAAACGTGAAAATTACAGATAGAAAACATTACCTCCCACTGTCCATCGTAAATCATCCAATCCAAGGGTCTCCCAGAGGTCAGGTGAGAGCACAAGTCTGGCAGCATCATCAATCAGGAATGCCACGATCATTGACCCGACAGCAGCTTCAAAAATGCAGCCCAGTAGCTTAAGTATCACTTTTGTTTCTCTCTCCAGCACGCTTCCCCCCACATGCTAGCTCCCCCTCCCCCCATTACCATGTCAGCCAAAGCAGTAAAGGTGGGGGCTGACATTCGGCCCCCCTTCAGAAGAGATGTTAGTCCTAAAAGAAAAAAGAAAAGGGGAAAGGAGATAACAGCATAACATATAAATTAAGGTTTATCAGGATATTTGGTGTGAAACAACTGTACTGTCAGGTTTCGATGCTATCTCAAAATAAATGAACTTCCAAACTGCCAGTCTTTAAGGAAATTTTCTCTTTATTCAAGCACAGCAACCTGATCCTGACTCTTCGCGGTCAATACTGACCTTTGCCCCCAATCCTTCCCTTTCTGATCCCCAATTCTCTGCTTCTCATTGGCTATCTTCCAAGTCACTCTCCTGATTCCTTTTCCGTCAGTTCACAGGAATGTTTCCCCCCTCCTCATCTCTGAAGAGACCGAATCTTCAAAGGGATTTAGCAGGCAAAAGTTCAGGCTTCATCCTCCCTTTTCTATGTCAGTGCTGGGACGCTGACATCTACTTTCTTTGGCGCCTGGACATCATGTTTGTTTACCCATTCAGCTTTAGACAATAGGAAATGCTTCCAGGCCACCAGATACTGCACTTTACTGTGATGCTTCCTAGAGTCCAAGATCTCCTTAACCTCAAAATGTTGTTCTCCTTCAATTGGTATGGGGACAGGAGGATATTCTTAGTCCAGATGTAAAGGGGACGAATGTTCCGATTTCAGCAAGCTGACATGAAACACAGGGTGGATTCGTCACAAATTTTTTGGCAATTCCAATTCAACTGTGACTGGATTAATGACTCGAGTAATTGGGAAAGGGCCCACATACTTGGGTCTGAGCTTTTTTGATTTTTGGGGAGTTTGTAAATATTTGGTGGAAAGGTAAACCATATCACCCACTTTATAAGTGTGTGCCGGGCACCTTTTTTTGTTGGCTTGGGTGTGCTTCATCTAGAGCTTTTCAAGTTACTGCCCAAGTGCCTCGTAACTGTTCAATCCACTCAATCAAAGAGGGGTTCTGTGGGTTATCTTGAGGTAGCTCTGGGATTGGCACAAACTCTTGGCCAGAAGCCACCTTGAACGGAGTGAAGCCTGTGCTGCTATGTATGGAGTTATTATATGCAACCTCCACAAATGGCAATAAATCCACCCAGTTATCTTGCTGTTAATTTATATAACATCTGAGATACTGTTCTAACACGGAATTGGTTCTCTCACAAGCCCCATTTGTCTGGGGATGGTGGGCGGAGCTTAATCCTTGGATGGAGCCTATCAACATCAGGAACTCTTTCCAAAATTTGGAGGTAAATTGTACACCCCTATCTGAGATTATACATTTTGGAGTACCATGTAACCTATACACATTTTGAATAAACATTCTTGCAAGGTTTTTAGCTGAAGGGATTTTAGGACATGGAATGAAATGCACTTGTTTGGAAAACAAATTGGTTACTGCCCGTATGTCTGTGCACCCCCCCACTATCTGACAATAAAATCCATGGATATCTCTTTCCAAGGAGCATTCGGCCTTGCTACACTCTGAAGTAGACCAGGTGGCTTCCCCAGAGGCCTCTTAGCTGAGGCACACACTGGGCAGCTGGCTACATATGCCTCTATGTCCTTTTTGAGTGCAGGCCACCAGAATTGACGAATCTAAAGTGTCCCACCACCTTGGTGTCATGAGCGTGCTGCAACACTGTTGCTCTCAAACTGGCAGGAACATACAATTTTGCTCCCACCCAAGCTAGTCCATCACGAAGTGTACATTCATTTGAGTGGGTTTGAAACCACTCGTCAGTTTTCAGAGCTTCTTGTAGTTTCTGAAGCAAATCGCTTGATAGGGCTGGATCGCCTCTCGCCTGTGCCCTGGTAGTCACTGGTGCCACCAGCTGGGTTGAAGGGATGATTGGGTGAACCACTTCCTCCTTAGTACTGTTGTACTGAGGCAATCTGGAAAGTGCATCCGCCATGAAGTTCTTCCCACCAGGAAGGTAGCATAGAGTGAAATTAAAGCGGTTGAAGTGCTGAGCCCAGCGAACTTGCTTTGGTGACAGCTTACGTGGTGTTTTCAAAGCCTCCAAGTTTTTATGGTCACACGTCAAAAGGGTGCTTAGCTCCTTCAAGAAATTGTCTCCATGTTAACAATGCCCAGTGTACTGCAAAGGCTTCCTTCTCCCATATGGCCCATCTCCTTTCGGTCTCCGACAACTTACAGGAGGTATAGGCACAGGGCTGTAATTTCCCTTCTGCATTCTTTTGCAAAAGTACTGCTCCTACTGCTACGTCACTAGCGCCTGCCTGTACAATAAAAGGCTCTTCCATGTCTGGATGTTTGAGGACTGGTTCAGCAGCAAACAACCGTTTCAGCTTCTCGAATGCCGCCTGACAGTCCATAGTCCATTCAAGGGCCCGGAAGGGCTTTGGTTTTACTTCATCTTTTGTTTTCAGAAGATTTGTTATTGGCAGCATGATTTTAGCAAATGAGGGGATGAACTGTCTATAGAAGTTAGCAAACCCCAGGAAGCTCTGTAGTTGTTTGCGGGTGTGTGTCACGGCCCATTCCAATACAGCCCGGACTTTTCCAGGATCCATCTCTATTCCCTCATGCGATATGCGGTATCCAAGATAGTCAATTTTGCTTTGGTGGAATTCACGCTTGGAGAGTTTGGCATACAGTTCAGCAGCCCTGATTTTTTTCAGGACAGTTCACACCAATTTCACATGGTCGTCCATATTCTCAGAGTAGATAAGAATGTCATCCAAGTAGACCAGCACCCCCTTATACAGGTGCTCATGCAGCACTTTGTTGATCAATTGCATGAACACAGCAGGGGCTCCTTATAGTCCAAAAGGGAGCACTCTAAACTGGAAACATCCCAGTGGACAGTTAAATGCTGTTTTCCATTCATCCCCTTCCTTGATCCGCACTCTGTAGTATGCCTCTCGTAAATCAAGTTTGGTGAAGATTTTCCCCTTGCCTAGGTGGGCCACCATGTCCTTCATGAGTGGCAGGAGGTAGACATTTTCTACGCAAATGGTGTTAAGGTTTCTGTAATCAACTACCAAACGGAAGGAGCCATCTTTCTTTTCCTGGAAGAGAACCGGCGCCTCCACCCTTGGTCTGGCTGGTTGGATAAAGCCCCGTTCTAGATTTTTGTCAATGAACTTCCATAATTCTCCCAGCTCTCAAGGGGTCACGGGGTAGATTTTTGATTTAGGGAGCTTTACGCCAGGGAGTATTTCAATGGTACAGTCTGTAGCTCTGTGGGGGGGGGGGGGGCAGCATATCTGAGGCCCTTTCACTGAAAACTTCTCGGAGATCCCAATACTCCTTTGGAATCTTCTCCTCCCCCTCAATGTGGTCTATTGCCACCTCCGCCACTTCATGTTCCACTCTGTCCTCAAGGGGGGGGGTCTTCCCTCTCTAGTCTCGGTTTCCTAGTGTGAATGCGCAAAACCCCCATCTTCCAATTAACACACGGGTTCCATCTACGGAGCCAGAGCAGTCTAAGTTTGAGGGGTCATTCCATGCCAGGGGCCACAATAAAACTGAGAGTGTCTAAGTGATCCCCCAATTGCATCTCAATGGGTTCAGACCTAAAACTGGCTGGGCCCCCTCCTGCTATCGATCCATCTAACTGACAGAAAGCAATGGGCCTTTTCAACGTTTTTAGTCTCAGGCCCATCTTCTCTACCACCTTTGGGCTGATTATGCACCTGGTGCACCCAGAGTCTAATAGGGCTAGCATCTGCACATGTGACCCTGTGGATGGCACCCTTATTTCTACGGGAATGAGCATGGGGCCCTCAGTGTGATTCACCAGTTCATCGGAGTCAGATTCCGTCTCGCTGTCGTCCGCAGTGGTTGGAGTTCCCAACTCACCCTGGTTTTGGGGAGCGAACTCAACGACTTCCCCTTTCAGGGTGGTTTCGTGGGTTTTTGCGGGCGCTTTGTCAGCCTTCTTTGGCCCCGAGCCGGTAGGGTTTTGCACTGGCTTGGAGAAACATTCTGCAGCCCGGTGATCTTCCTTTCCACACTTGAAACATGTGAAGGGCTTCAACTTGGGTTTGAATTCCGCTCTCCCCCCGGCCGTCTTTGGCCTCCTTTGTGGTAGTGGGAGGATGATGGATCCCCTGCGTGGCCCCCTCAGAGTCGGCTTCAGGCCAGATTGATCTCCACGTCCTCAGCTGTTACGTACCAACTCTGCAGATCTTTGGGGACCCCCCATGCTCTACAGTCTTTGTAGACGTCTTCATTCAGTCCATCCTTATAGCTCTCCAATAGGGCCACTTCTGACCACCCTGTCATAAAAGGTGCCAGCTCGTGAAACTCTTGGGTGTATTCTGCCACTGATCTCCGGCCCTGTTGGATACCCTTCATTCGGAGTCTCGCCTTCCGCTGAGCTAGGAACCTCAAACCGCCTCCTAAGAACCCCCATGAATAGGTGGTAGTTTCTCAGCAAGGGGGAGTTGTTATTGTGGAGGAGGACCACCATCCATTCAGCTGCCACTCCCTCTAGGGCATTTGTGATGCATCTCACTCGCACAGCATCTGATAAGTAGTCCTCCCCCTAGTCCTGCATGTGGTTCCACACTAGGGTTAGGAAAAGCCCCAAGGTCTTCAGATTCCCTCCATACTTGTCGGTTGGGAGGGGGAATTTTTGGTTTTTTACGTCTCCGGGGTGGAGCCTACAATGCTGGGGGCCCCTGGGCTGCTGCATCCCTTGCTTGGGTACCAGAGGCTTGAGACACTCCTTCCCCAGCTTCTACATCCTCTCCCCCACAATCAGCCTCCTTTGGATCCACCCTGGGGTAGTCCCCTCCCTTCCCCACAGGAAATACATGTGATTCACGGCTTTTATGGCTTTCTTCGGCATCGTGGAGGAGTTGCATAGCCTGAGCAATCATGAGGCTCTCCTTTTGCTTTTGCATCCACGCAGCCTCTCCCTTATGTGGTCTGGAGCTGGTTACTCCTTGGGGGGTCCTCTCCAGGTCTGGCAACCTTCCTACTCCCCTTGACCATCTGGCTTCCTCTGGCTCCTCTCTCAACCAAATTTTTTCCATCCACTCCGCAGCTTTTTCTGCTTGAAGTGAAGTTATTGTAGAGCCAGAAGCCACCATCTGATCTCCATTACTCTTTTGATCAGACATTCTTTGGGTTCAGCCCCCTCGGTAGTTATCCGGGATGGCTGGAGAAATGAGATTCTGCTTAATGTCAGGTATGCTTTCTTCAAAGTCCAAGAAAGAATGACCCCAACTCCATTGTTTTATAGAGAAAGGTACTTTTACTGGAAAAGGAAGTGATCGCAACCAAGGAAAAGCAGAATCTGAGGCAAAAGCACGAAAATTACAGATAGAAAACATTCCCTCCCACTGTCCATCGTAAATCATCCAATCCAAGGGTCTCCCAGAGGTCAGGTGGGAGCACACGTCTGGCAGCATCATCAATCAGGAATGCCATGACCGTTGGCCCGACAGCAGCTTCAAAGATGCAGCCCAGTAGCTTAAGTATCACTTTCGTTTCTCTCTCCAGCACGCTTCCCCCCACATGCTAGCTCCCCCTCCCCCCGTTACCATGGCAGCCAAAGCAGTAAAGGTGGAGGCTGACAACTATGTTCTTTCTTTTTTTCTTTTTGGCAATTTTTTTTGCATTAGCTTTTTATCTTTTTAAATGTTTTTTTTTTTAAAAAAATACTATTAAAAAACATTTTGCCTGGAATAGAATAGACTGTGGGGAGACATGAGAGCTTTTTTCAAGTATGTCAAAAGATGTTATGTAGAAGATTTCTTTGGCAAGTTAAAGACAAGATAAGAAACAATTGGTTTAAATTATAAGGAAACTACCATTGATTAGGCATTAGGAAGAATTTTCTAATTTAATAATGGAAAGCCTGGGATGTGGAGAACTTTCCAACATGGGAAATGCTGGATGGCCATATATTGGGGATGCTTTAATCATGGATTCCTACATTGGGGAGAGGAAGGCTGTCCTATGTGATCTATGTGGTTCCTTACCACACTATGCTTTTATTAACCAAAGCATGGTTATGGAATATCTAATTACTGTTTACTTTACAGTCTTATAGAAAATATAAAGCCAATTTGGTTTGGTGGTTAAGGCACCAGGCTAGAAACCAGGAGAATCTGAGTTCTAGTCCTGGTTTAGCCATGAAAACCAGCTAGGTGATTTTTGGACCAGTCATTCTCTCTGTCTGTGAGAGGGATCTTGGAGTCTTAGTGTGTCAGAGTGCTAATTAATCCCATTCTGCTTTTGGGTAATCGCACCTTGATTTAGAGACGTGGATTGTGGCATTTTCCTTGTGTATACTTTTGTAAGAAAATAAACCCCGAAGATATATTTTTCTAAAAAAAATCTCATTTATTTGTTATAAAGAAAATAAAACATCTCACAATCTAAATAATTACATTTTGGCAACGTTCCTGCTGGCCACCTCTCTGCAGCCGGACTTCTTGGCAAGAGAACAAAGAAAGTGGGAAGTAGAAAGAAAGGAATGCGGACATGCGTAGTGGATCAGAGATAAGGACTTGGCAAGCTACGGAAAGTCTGAAAATCCAAAAATATGAGCTCATCTGGTAAATACAAAAATGCAGTGACAACCCCTTCTTTTGCCAGTTGAGCGAATATCAAGTACATCATCAAATAAGGCACATCTTCTTACGCAGATACTCGTGTTGAGCTGCTGGAAGCGGTTTGTTGAGCATGTCTGCAATCTGATCATGTGTAGATACATACTGCAATTTAACAAAACCTTTTTTCACTAATTGTTTTATGTTTTGATAACGGATGTCAATGTGTCTGGACCTAGAACCTGTGAAATGTGATTCAGAAATATAAACCACCGATTCATTGTCTTCCATCATGGTGATTGGTCAGATTGGGTGTGTCCAGATATCTGTGACCAAAGCATCAAACCAAGTTAGAGAATTACATGCATCTGAAACACAAGCATATTCAGCTTCAGTAGATGAACAGGAAACAAAATTCTGTTTACGCACTTGCCAGTAAACAGGACATTCATTTAAGAACATCGTATAACCTGAAGTACTTTTACATGCTTTCTTATCACTCGCCCAATCAGAATCTGAATAACAATATAATTCTGCATAATCAGTATGTGTTGGTTCTAACAATAATTTCATATGTTTAGTGTGTTTTAGGTATCTCAATAATTTCTTAACACATGTCCAGTGAAACTGTTTTGCCTTACCTACGTGTCGAGACAAGAAATTAACACTATGTGCAATGTCGGGTCTGGTCCAACTACTAATGTATAACAGTGACCCAATGACTGAACGATAAAGTGTTGATCCTCAAACTCAGGACTTGCTTCATGTGTCAAGTTGTGAAAATCTGTTTGCATGGGTGTCTTTGTTGTGTTAGCATCCTTCATGTTGCAATGATGCAAAATTTGTTCAATTTTATCCTCTTGTGAAAGACTAAACCCCTTCTGTGTTTTATCAATCTGAACACCTAAATAAGTGCTAATATGACCTAAAGATTTTCAATGTGAAGTATCTCTGCAAAGCTTTGGCAAAAATTTCACTCATTTTCTTATTTGGACCAATATAAACAATATCATCAACATAAACAAGAACTATCTCATATGTACTATTAGATCTTTTTGTGAACACGCACTCATCAGTTTTGGACTTAATAAAGCCCATTGAATTTAGTTTGTCAGTAAGACATAAGTACCACATTAAACCAGACTGTTTCAGACCATAAAGACTTTTGTTTAGAAACCAGGTATCCCCTTCTTGCTGTCGGAACCCTGGAGGGCCTCTCACGTAGATCTCTTCATCTAGGTCTGCATGTAGATAAGCCGTGTCAACATTGAACTGGAAAATTTCTAAACCAAGAATAGTTGCAGTTGCTAAAGCAATTTTTACTCTCAGTTCAGACTGTCGGTGAGTAGGTATTTCTGTAGTCCTCAGGATAACATTGAGCGAAACCCTGAGCTACAAGTCTGGCCTTGTACAATGACTCACCATTTGGCTTCTTTTTAATTCTGTAGACCCATCGAGTGCCAATGACCTTTTTGTTTGCTGGAGGTTTTGCAGGTGTAAACACCTTAAGTTTCTTTAGACTGTCCATTTCAACCTGCATTGCTTCATACCATTTGTCTTGCTCTGAATCAGGAAGATGTTTGATTTGCATGAACGTATCAGGTGGAAGTGTAACATTGCAAATCAAAGGCAAGGGTGCTTTTGTCAGTTGCCAAGAATATCGTTGTGGAGGGATCCCTTTTGTGGCCCTCTTGGAACATCTCAGAACAACTGTCCATTCTTCTTCTGCTTCGTCCTCGTCCTCACATTCATTGCTAGCGTCAGCATCCGCGGCTTGCGAAGATGGAGCATCAGGTTGAGAAGAACTAGTGGAACCTTGATCATCAATCTGCACGGCATCAGCAGTATCATCTCTAGGAAAATAAACTCCAGGATCATTGGAATGAATCCTGGACCAGTCAACATCTTCCTCAAAATTAGCAGATTGGGAAATCACAATTACATGTCTGGAGTCAATAAATTTGCTCCATTTTGAATTATCATCAATACCCATAAATCTCAATCTCTTTGCTGCTGGACCTCCTTTTCTTCTTTGAGCTAAGGGAATGTTCACCATAGCATATGAACCAAAAATATGGATGTTTTTGAGATTGGTCTTGTAGCCATACAACATGAAGAACGGAGTCTGATTTATTACACTGCTCCAAGTAATTTGCATATTTGATAGCTTTACCCCAGTATGGTTTACTAAGATTGGCGTCTTCTAGGAGACAACGCATCATGGTTTGCAGGACCCCTTGTCATCTCTCTACGACCCCGTTATGAGCTGGTGTGTAAGGAGCTGATGTCTGTTGAAGAATTCCATTCTTATGCATCCAGTCCTGGAAACATTGAGAAAATGAATTCAGCACCACCATCACTCTGGATTCTGGCAATGCGAACTTGGTGTTGGGTAGAAACAAGAGCAGCAAAGTCTCTAAAGATCTGAAAAGTCTCAGATTTTTCTTTCATAGGATATACATATCCATATCTAGAATAATTATCAACAATTGTTAAAAAATATTTTCTACCACCAAGTGTTGGCGGAAAAGGACCAACTATGTCAGTGTGAACCAAATCAAAAATGCGTGTTGACAGGCATGTAGCGCGTTTGGGAATGGCTGCTGCTTTGGATTTGGCCTTTTTGCAATCAGCACAATCCAAAAACACTTTACACCCCTTTAGATCCAAACCTTTTGCGAACTCCGGCATTTTCCTAAGAACACGGAAACTGGCATGCCCCAATCTTCTATCCCATTTATGGATACACCTGGAATGCAAAGGTTTACCAGTTAGTGAATTCTCAACATTAACATTTTTATGAGGAACCTCAGGCTTGCTCTGAGCAACCTGTTTCCTAATTTTCTTTTTGTTGGCTTTAGGAGCCTTTGGAGTAGCAACAGGATCTCTCTCTGGAGCATCTCTCTCTGGGCCTCTGCTCTCCCTTTTTGGAGTTTGTATACTTGCCTGTGTTTGCGATTTAGGCTTGGGCTTTAAGTAATAAACACCACCAATTAACATGGTTTCAGCAACAATATTTCCATCTTTAACTATGTAACTTGGTTTTTCAAGGTGGTGAACCTGGAACTTTAACATTCTAGACAAGTGACTCTGACTAAGCAAATTACTATTTGCTGTTGGTATATAATAAACATCAGGAATGAATGCATTGAGCTCTTCAACATAAACAGTTCCTTTTCCTTTGACCTGGCAAGGATGATTTGAAAAAGAATAAAGTTCACGTAGTTCAGGTTCAGGCTCGTGCATCTCTGTGAAAAGTTCTTTTCTGTAGGTAACATGCAATGCTGCACCACTGTCCAAAGTCCACAGCAGTCATCTGTCATACTCTGGTTGACGTTGTGGATCATTGGTTAAAGCCAATGTGGTGAGTGGAGCTTGGGACCACGATGACCTTGTCTTCCGCCTCTGCCTCTGCCTCTGGAGTCTGTTCCTCTGGGCTGGTATGAGATGGGAGCTGGAACTTGTTGGGGACAATCCTGGGTGGCATGTCCCACATGATTACAGATCTTGCATCTTGGCATCCTTGGAGCGTAGGCTCTTCCTCGGAAGGGACGCCTAGCTGGAGCTCTTGATGCGGGTGGTCCTCTCAAATGTGGCATAGCTAACATGAGTGCTTCTTCTTCAATTAAAAGTCTGCATACATTGTCCACTGTGCGTTGAGCAATAGGCACTAGATTAATCTTTGTAATGGCATCTTTCCATTCATAATTCAATGAGTTAATAATAATGCTGATCATTTGAATATCATCAATATTATAGCCTCTTTCTCTCAATTCCCTTCTGATTCCTTTCAGTTTGGTCAAATGTCCTCCAATTTGTTCACCAGGTTTCAATCTCGAACCATGGAACTCAGACATGAGCAAACATGAAGATTCAATTGAAACAGGCCTGTAGCAATTTTCCAATTGGACCCAAATTTGTTGGACTGTTGCATCAGGCGGAAAGGTAACCTGCAGTTCAGTATCCATGGACATCAATAATGTTGTGCAAGCTTTAGTCTCTAAGTCTTTTATTGCAGGAGTCCATGGCTGAGCAGGAGGATTAAAAACCATACAGTGAGTACCTTCTCTACGAAGTAACAATCCAATCTCACTGACCCAGGCCTTATAATTCTGTCCTGACATCTTTAATTTTGACTCACCAGCTAGTGGAGCAACAGAAAATGCCTGGTGAGGAACATGCATTTGGTATGCTGGCTGTGCCAGTAAAAATACCTGTGGTATTTGCTGGGCTTGTTGTGCTGGAGGTGCACCAGGAATTGGCCCTGGTTGTACAGCTGGAGGCACGTGTGCATGCATTTGTGGTTGAGGTTGTTGCATTTGAGCTGCAATATTAACATGACCTGCTGGGGACACAGTCATTTGCCTTTGCTGCATTAAGCGTTGTTGTGTTCCATCTAAAAGGACACCAGCACCACCAGGGGGTACTGAAGATTGAGCCTGTGGAGACACTTGTGGCATTGCAGCCTGAATATCTGAGTAAGTTAAGGACATCTCTAATAAAGTCTTCTGCAACAATTGTAATTGCTCTCTCAGCTTTCTCTAGTGAATTACTTTCGCCAGCAGATGGTGCTGCAACTTTAGTTTTAGTCAGTTCAGGTAATCTTTCTGTACTTGTGGCACTTGTAATTTGAGAATAGAGATGATCATGTGACACATGTGACGTGTGCACAGCTCTCTGTTCTGATTGGCCTGACACAAAATCCACCAGGGGGTGTGTCTTTGGCTCCGAAGGAGAAGGCAAAATGGCATTTTCAGAGATTTTAAAAGCACTAGACTCTCTCTTATCTTGCTCAAACATAGATAAAGCCATTTTTGCCTGTGATAGCTCATGTTCAAAAAAATTTATATGGTCATGATAGGCTTTTATAGTTTGCTCATCCAGGGCGAGCTCAGAGTTTCGAGGAGAATAATGAATTATTTCTCTCTCTGCTTGGGGGTGAAAATGCTGTGCCATTTGTAGAAACTCTGGCCTTGCACCAAGAGTTTCAAAAACAAAGGTTCTGGGGAGACTGTTTGAGAGCATGCATAATTGGAAGGGGGCGTCACCAACCTCGGTCGCAGCACATTACCTTCAAAAGCAGCTCTGCCTTTATCTTCCTCCTGAAGTCTTTGTAAGAGCATTTCGTCCGTTTCTTCTCCTCCCATGGCTCCCTCCAGCCGGGTGGCTGAGGCGAGCGGCCGGAGGTTTGAAAACCTCCTTTCTGCCTCCTCTTTGTTGGAAAAATCAATCAAATCATTTACGAAGAGTGGTCTTAATTTCATTTTTCCTTTTTTCTTCTTTTTCAGCATATTATCAGACAATTAATCAGCGGTCTGCAGTTACAAAAAATAATCATCTGGCTAAACTAGCCTAGAGGTCTAATCAAAGTAACAAGCAAGAAAAAAAGCCATAAATAAACCGTCCATCTGCTACCAGGTGTCAGAGTGCTAATTAATCCCATTCTGCTTTTGGATAATTGCACCTTGATTTAGAGACGTGGATCATGGCATTTTCCTTGTGTATACTTTTGTAAGAAAATAAATCCTGAAGATATATTTTTCTAAAAAAAACCTCATTTATTTGTTATAAAGAAAATAAAACATCTCACAATCTAAATAATTACATTTTGGCAACGTTCCTGCCGGGCACCTCTCTGCAGCCGGACTTCTTGGCAAGAGAACAAAGAAAGAGGGAAGTAGAAAGAAAGGAATGCGGACATGCGTAGTGGATCAGAGATAAGGACTTGGCAAGCTACGGAAAGTCTGAAAGTCCAAAAATATGAGCTCATCTGGTAAATACAAAAATGCAGTGACATAGTGGACAACCAATTAAATATGAACCAACAGTGTGCGGCAGCAGCCAACAAAGCCAACACAATCCTAAATTGCATTAACAGAGGGATTCTATCAAGATCAAGTGAGGTACTAATACCACTCTATAAAGCCTTAGTAAGACTACACCTAGAATACTGCATCCAGTTTTGGTCACCATACTATAAAAAAGATGTTGGGACTCTAGAAAGAGTGGAGAGAAGAGCAACAAAGATGAATAGGGAACTGGAGGCTAAAACATGAAGAACAGTTACAGGAACTGGCCATGGCTAGTCTAGTGAAGAGAGGGACGAGGGATGGACTTCCTGTTTTGCTGGCTCCCGGTGAAGATGGATCGTTTTTAAGGTCCGCCAGCCCCGCCGTTTGTAGAGCCGCTTCAATCGTGAGAAGCGGCTTGGAAACTTCAGAATCTGTAGGATTTGAAGGAGAGAGTAAGCAAGGTGCAGGTCGAGCCCCTGTGAGCCCCCAGAAGTTTGCTACTGGGGAGGAAACAGGCGCGGCTCCCTCCCAACTTGTGAAGACTCCGGACGGCGTGGGACGACTCTGCTTTCTGCAGAGCAAACCGGCAGCAGCAAACATAAAAATTGATTCAAATCAACATTATTATTTAGCGGAGGAAAAAACCTGAATCCTGAAACCAAGAAACTGCAAGTATTTTCTTTCTTTTGTGACTTCCCGATCTGAGAAAAAATTAGAGAGAGCGGAAGCGGCTTAAAAAGATGGTGCCGTTCCAGCGTTAACAAGCTGAAAGGGAGAGTGATCTTTTAAAGCTACTCTAACAAGCTACATTGTTGCGCTTGTAGCAAGCAAACAGGAGAAGAGCGGGGAAAAATCTTTTTTAAAGCAAGCTGAGCTCGTATTAGCCTAATTCCACTTCCAATCTGACTAAAACTGGGGGACTTTTTTAGAAGACTTTGGGAAGTATTAATTTGAACTCACAAATGGTGCCCAGCAGCTGAGCTAACGAGCTAACGAGCTAGTGAAAGTGATTCTAAGAAGTTATTTTGATTAGTTACAAAGTTACTCTGCCTGTAATACAGAGGAATAAGAGAAGAAGAAAAAATCTGTTTCTTTAAATTCTGAGTTTCTTCACTCTAGCTTTTATCTGACTAAACCTGGGGGATTTTTTTAGAAGCCTTTGTAGAGGAGGAAAGGGAAAGAGAATCTCCTTCTTTAGAAAAACTAACCTACGTGGCAGGATGGCCTCAAAGAAGCAGGAAGGAAAGGGAGCAGGGGGGGGGATCCCCCACACGCAAACATGAATTACAGCTGCCTTCTGTTCAACAAACTCAGAAAAATGTTGACTTTGAAAACTTAAAAGAATTTATATCCCAGGTTCTGGATGATAAACTTCAAAAATCTCAACATGAAATTATGCAGGAAATTAATGAAATTAAAGACATGGTGCAACAGGATTATGGCAAGATGACTAAAAAAATAACAGATGTGGCATTTGGCCTTGCAGAATTTATTATTAAAGTGGATTCTAAAGTGGAAGAATTTAAATCAGAAGTCAATGTTAAAATGAAAGACAATGATTATAAAATTTCTGATGTTGATGATAAAATGCAGAGAGTCGAAAACGAAATTGTTATGATGCAATTCAGGGCAATGGAATTTGCTATAAGGCTTCGAGGAATCAGAGAGGATGACTGACAGGACTTGAGACAGATTTGTGCTGAGGCTTTGGCAGTCATATTAAAAATTAATCCTGATGTGGTTTTTTACAAAATAGACAAAATTTACAGAGTGAACTCTTGGGTGACCAGACAAAGACAATTGCCTAGAGATGTGGTGATATATTTTACAGATAGAGCGATAAGAAATGATATCCTGCAAAAATCTTTTCTTACCTCTGTGCAAGTGGGGGGCGCACAAATTGGAGTTTATAAAGAACTACCACCCAAAATGCTGAAAGCTAGAAAAGATTTTGGTTTTCTAGTAAACGAATTGAAGAAACAAGAGATACCATTCCGGTGGGATGCCCCAACTGGCATAATTTTGAAGTACAAGGGAGAAAGATATTGTTTGAATACTGTGGAGAAGGCGGATCATTTTTATAATACTATCTTTAAAGAAAGAACACCATCTCCACGTACATCTACAGTGCTGGAGATTAAGGAGAGTGACAAGAAGCAATCTCAACAAGAATTGCAAGAACAGGTTAAGCAGGTGGAGTTAGAGGAAATGCAGGGTGCTGTAGGAGGTTTCTTGGAGGAGCCCCTGTTAGAATCTTCTCCAATCTTAGACCCGGTTCGAATGGTTGAAGTCAAGGATCAGCGTATAACTCGTGCAAACTCCAAGCAACTTAAAGAAATGCAACAACAGGAAAGACAATATAAAAAGGAAGCTAAGAGTACCACACAAGAGACTGAAGTCATGGGGGGAGCAAGACCGAAGATTCAGGAAGATATTCGGTTATTCTGCTCGTTGCTTCAGAAAGATAAAGATGATGTTTAAGTGTTTATCTTGGAATGTGAATGGGTTGAACTCGGTACAGAAAAGGAAGAAGTTATTTGCATGCTTGAGACAATTTAATAATGATATAATTTGTTTACAAGAAACTCATATCACAACTCAAGATCAAAGATATTTGATAAACTCTAAATTAGGAACACATTTTATATCTTCAACTTTGCAAAAAAAGAATGGTGTGGTTATTTATGTAAACAAAAGACTAAGAGCTAAAACTATAGAAGCAGATGAAGATGGTAGGTTTATAGCAATTGAATCCAGGATCAGACTGCCACAGACTTTCTTTGACATGAAAGAAGATTTGGAATTAAAAGATATTTGGAGAATACATAATCCAAAAGAATTGGACTATACTTTTTTTTCCGATAGACATAGATCCTTCTCTAGGATTGACTTTATTTTGTTGTCAGATGATTTACTTGTTAAGACAAAAAGAACAAAGATTTTTCCAAGAACTTTGACCGACCATAGCCCAGTATGGATAGAAATCGAGATGGGCAAGACTGAGCGACGCTCCTGGAGAATAAATGAAAACTTGTTCAGATATGAAAAAAATATAATAGAACTTAAAAAGCACTTGAAAGAATTTTTTGAAATAAACTTGAATAAAGGTACCCCAATCGAAATTGTGTGGGATGCGAGCAAAGCTTATATGAGAGGGGTGCTCATTTATATGAACTCTAAACATAGATTGATTCGACAAAAGAAAAGATCTGAATTGGAAGCAGAAATAAAGAATAAAGAACAGCTACTTATTAAAAACCCAACAGACGACAGAATACATGGTGTTATAAAACTTTTGAAAGACCAATTTCAAATGCTTATGGTGGAGCAAGTTGCAACAAACTTACAATATGCGAAGCATAGTACATTTTGTAATGCCAATAAGCCAGGCAGATGGTTGGCCTATACATTAAGGAAAAAGCAGAGTGTACGGACTATTGATAGTATTGATATTGGAGGGAAAGAAATCTTTCAACAAAAATTAATTAAAGAAGCTTTTGTGGACTATTATACTAAATTATATGCTAAAGATGATGTGCAGAATGGACTTATAGAAAAATACTTAGATAATAAAAGAATTACAAAAATCACTGACCAACAAAAGGAAAGAATGGATTATCCTATAACAGACGAGGAGATAATAGCAGCAATTAAACAATTAAAAATAGCTAAAGCTCCTGGAACGGATGGTTTGACCGCAGTGTATTATAAAGCCTTACAAGCAGAAATGGTGGAACAACTTAGAGATTTATTTTGTAATATTCAACAAGGGGGTAAAATACCCCCATCATGGACAACAGCTTATATTTCTTTGATACCAAAAGAGCAAGTAGGTCCTAAAAAACCGGAGAATTATAGACCAATATCTCTTTTGAATACTGATTATAAAATTTATGCTAAAGTACTAGCCAACAGGTTGATGCCAGTAATCCAAAAGGTGATTCATGATGATCAAGCGGGATTTATCGAGGGTAGATACATGAAGGACAATGTAAGGCAAGTAATAGATTTATTGGAATATCTTGAGAAGAATAAACAGATCCCTGCAGTGCTGGTCTTCTTGGATGCAGAGAAGGCCTTTGATAGAGTGGATTGGAACTTTCTACTAAAGACTTTAAAAAAGATGGACTTTGGGGATCAATTTATACAGGCGGTTTCAGCAATTTACCGAGAGCAAAAGGCACAGATTATTATTAATGGAAGTTTGACAACAGAGTTTAAAATTGAAAAAGGAACAAGACAGGGATGTCCATTATCCCCACTGTTGTTTATTCTAACACTAGAAGTCTTGTTAAATACAATACGGGACTCTAATATCTTGAAAGGTATAATGATAAGGCAAGAGGATTACAGAATAAAGGCATTTGCAGATGATCTGGTTGTTACCCTAACACAGCCAATGGAATCATTAATCCAGATGAAGGACATTATACAAGACTATGGTAAAGTTTCAGGTTTTAGATTGAACCAGAAAAAAACCAAGATGATAGCCAAAAATATGACACAAGATCGTAAACACGAGCTTGAAAGGAGGGCAGGTTTTGAGATTGTACCAAAGGTAAAATATCTAGGAGTTCAAGTTGCAGAATCAAATATGAAATTGTTTCAAAATAATTATGAGGTGTTGTGGCGAGAGGTACAGAAAGATATGGAGACTTGGAAAAAACTGCAGCTGTCTTTACTTGGAAGAATAGCAGCAGTTAAGATGAACATTTGCCAAGATTTCTTTTTTTGTTTCAAATGATTCCGGTGCTTAAAAGTGATAAACAACTAAAAGTGTGGCAAACTGGAGTGAATAAGTTTGTCTGGAACGAGAAAAAACCGAGAGTGAAATTGAAAATCATGCAAGATGTTCCAGAAAGGGGAGGCCTTAAACTTCCAAACCTACAACTATATTATGAAGCAGCAGCTTTGACTCTAGCAAGTGATTGGTTTGGAAGGAAAAAGACTGGAATAATGAATATAGAAAGTTTTGATCTTGAATTTGGATGGCATGCGTACTTATTTTATGACAACAAAGTGGATAAAGTATTTAAAAGCCATATACTTAGAGACTCTTTGATGAGAGTTTGGAAGAAGCACTGATACAAATGGGATTATAAAATACCGCTATGGCTGGATCTTGGTCATATTATGTGGAATACAAATATAATGTCACTCGGGGCGGGGGGGGGGGGTTTATACAAAGAGGTTCTTTTTACAGATGCGGGCAGATGGCAGTTGAAGACACTACAGACACTGTTGGATGAAGGGATTAATTTAACTTGGTTACAATATAATCAACTACAATTGAGATGGAAAGAGGACCAAAAAACTGGTATTATGTTGCATGAGGAAGAATTGGTTAGACACATTAAGGAGAAAGGTCCAATGCATATTAAAAGGCTTTATAATGTTTTGTTAGAAAGGGATTCAGAAACTGAACTGGTTAAAGATTGTATGATTAAGTGGGCACAAAACTTTGGGGAACCAGTGATGTTGGAAACATGGGAAAAAATTTGGGTTCAGAATGTTAAATTTACACAGTCGCAGAATTTGAGGGAAAATTTTTATAAAATGTTTTATAGATGGCATTTAGACCCCAAAAAATTGTCGTGTATATACCCTAATGTTCAGCCAAAATGTTGGAGATGTGGTTGTTTAGATGCTACATATTATCATGTTTGGTGGACCTGTGGGAAAGTTAAGGCTTTTTGGATAAAAATTTGGTGGGTCATGCAGAATGTTTTGAAGAAAAAAATTCAATTTTCTCCACAATTGTTTTTTGCAAACAGACAAGGAATAATGGCTGGAAACTGATCAAGGAAAGATTCAACCTAAAAATAAGGAGGAATTTTCTGACAGTGAGAACAATCAACTAATGGAACTGCTTGCCTTTATAAGTTGTGGGAGCTTCATCACTGGAAACTTTCAAGAAGAGACTGGACTGCTATCTGTCAGAAATAGTGTAGAGTCTCCTGCTTGGGTGGGGGGTTGGACTAGATGACCTACAAGGTCCCTTCAAGGTCTGCCAATCTGTTACTTTACAGGGTTGTTATTGTGGAAAAATAGGAGGAGAAAGGAATATTAGGTATGTTTGCCACCTTGAGTTATTTATAAAAATAATAAAATTAAGATAAAAAAATATAAAATGAAAGTTATTTTTTTAAAAAGTAGAAGAATGTTTATATGCCACCCAGAAACACTCAATAGTGAAATAGGATGCTGGGATGCTAGTACATTGAATGAATTAAAACTCAAAACTTACTGATAGGCTACATGTTTAAGTATTATTTTTGAGAACATCTTTGTAGGGCAGATAGCATCACCATCAAATGGATTTGTAACTGGTTGACAAATCACACTCAATGCATAGTCTTTAATGGAACTACATCTACATGGTGGGAAGTAAGTAGTGGGGTACTTCATCATTGGAGGCTTTTAAGAAGAGACTGGACAGCCACTTGTCTGAAATGGTATAGGGACTCCTGCTTGAGCAGGGGATTGATTAGAAGACCTCCAAGGTGCCTTCCAGCTCTATTCTGATTCTGAGATTCTATTTTAGGCCCAGTATTCTTCAATATTTTGATAAACAATTTAGATAAAGGAATAGAAGAGGAACTCATCAAATTCACAGGCAACACCAAGTTGCCAGGAATAGCCAATACCTTAGAATATATGCTCAAGATCTAAATTGATCTTGACAAACTTGTACACTGGACCCTATCTGACGAAATGAAATTAAATGTTGAGAAAAGCAGGGTTTTACATTTAGGGAAGAAAAACCAAATATATAGGTACAGATTAGGTGAAACCTGGATCAATAACAATAACTGCGAGAAGGCTCTTGGAGTCTTAGTAGATGACTTAGTATGAGCCAGCAATGTGCTGCAGCTGCCAAAAAAGCCAATGCAACCCTAGGCTGCATTAATAGAAGGATAGAATCAAGATCACATGAAGTGTTAGTACTGCTTTAAAAGGCCTTAGTAAGACCACACTTGGAATAGTGCATTTAGTTTTGGTCACCACGATATAAAAAAGATGCTGAGACTGGAAAGAAAGCAGAGAAGAGCAACAAAGATGACTAGGGGGCCAAAATATATGAAGAATTGTTGTAAGCATTGGGTATGTGTAGTCTAGTGAAAAGAAGGACTAGGGACGACATGATAGCAGTGTTCCAATATTTGAGGAGCTGCCACAAAGAAGAGTAGGTCAATCCAGTGATGGGATTGAGCTGGTTCGCACCAGTTCAGTCGAACCGGTAGCTAACTTTTTCTGCAGTTTGGTGAACCAACTGATCTCACCAGTGGCTGGCCCCACCCTGCCCCTCGCTCTTCCCCTCCCAGCCACTTCTTGCCTGGTCTGAGAAGTAAGGCCATCGGTGTGAAAGGGAGACCAGCTATGGGCTTGCTGCACTCAGCCAAAGGGCCGCCTGGGTGGGGTGGGGGACACAGTGAGGATCGGCTGCCTTTCGGACCCAGCTCTTGGCTTCTGTGAGGAAGCCCAAGAGAAAGCACCTGGTCCGGCCACACAGCGCCCCAGCACAGCGCACTCTCCCAAGGGCTGTCCACTCACCCACTTGCCAGCTGGGCTGGGCTGGAAGCAGCGCATCTCCCCATCGCAGGCTGGGTGTGGGACCCAGGATGGAGAGGAGGGTGAGTAGGCAGAAGCCACCCGGAGGCCCCGTGGAAGCCAAGAGTGGGGCCTGAAAGGTGGCTGAACCTTGCCCCCCCCCCAAGGCTTTGCTCCTGAAGGTCTCGACAACCGACTTGGAGTTGACCTGAGACTTTTTTGACTGTATATTGGAAGCTAATGACTATACAAATATCACAGACAATCGTAAACGAGCAGTTGTTTTGAGCATTTGTGGAAAAGAAGTGTTTAAGATGGCGAGGGCCCTCATTGCATCCCAACCCCTGCAGACAGTTCCATGGGACATATTATTAAGCAAATTGAGGGAACATTATGCTCCTCAACCATCTTGTATTGCTAGAAGACATGCTTTTTACCATGGGGACCAGGTGGAGGGTGAGTCTATCAGTTGTTATATGGCAGTCCTAAGAAAAGCAGCTATCTATTGTGAATTTAGCAACTTAGATGAAGCCCTTCGAGACAGATTGGTCTGTGGGGTTTGGGATGTTTGGTTACAGAGATGATTATTGGCAAAACCAATGTTAACATTGCAGACAGCAGTAGAGGAGGCGCAAGCTGTCGAATCATCGAATAGATCAACAGAAGAGATCCAGAAGTCAGGCAGCCTCCTGGAGACTAGAAGGGGGGAAACCATCCATCAGGGAGAGGTGGAATTACGGGAGGACACTGAAGATGGGGAAAATAATCATGATGATGTCCATTGGTTGAGAGCAGCTAGCAAGGAGCCTAGATGGACAAAGGATCAAAAGTTGTTCTCTTCGTGTATAGGGTGTGGCAGAAACCATCCGAGAGCTATGTGTCGCCATAAAAACACCATTTGTAGACAGTGTGGGAAGAAGGGTCACCTAGCACAAGTTTGCCATGCCGCGTTGCTTGTCCCCCTAACTGGACAGACTTTAATTTGAAATGGGGGGGGGGAGCATGGCCCATCGAGGCTAAGAACCCCAGAGGATGAGTGTTTTACTATTAACACAGATGCTTGTTATTCAGAAAGGGTGAGCAATCAAACCAGGATTCCGGGAAGTAGTAAAATTTACATTACTGTCCTTATTGTGGGATCTCCCTGCTGGATGGAAGTGGATACGGGGTCGGCAACAAAATTGTATCCTAGCAGACTCTACAGAAATTGGTGCCACATGGAGCTGAGTGGAAGCTTATGCGTCGTCGTATTCGTTTGAGAGATTATCAAGGAAATAACATCCCCATTAAGGGTAGCGAAACGTTCCATGTAGCATATAAAGACTTCTCTGGGCCACTTAAATTGGTTGTTGTTGAAGGTGCGCTGCCTAACCTCCTGGGACTGGGTTGGTTTGCAGCATTGGGGTTAGAGATTACCGGGGTTCATAAAATCCAGGGAGAAACCATCGGGGAGTTGAGTAAAGAGTTTGCTGATGTGTTTGACGGAAAGTTGGGAGAATATAGGGGTATCCCGATATCCTTCAGTTTGGACCCCAAGGTGGCACCCAAAAGAATGAAACCGAGGAGGGTACCATTTGCACTAAAGCTCAAAGTTAATGAACAACTAGATGCATTGATTCAGCAAGGCATACTGAAACCGGTGGACCACGCCAGTGGGAGACCCCTATCGTGACACCAGTGAAACCAGTCTATAGGGCTCTTTAATGTAATACTTATCCATTACCAGTGGTGCAGCACTTGTTACATTCATTGGGGTGTGTGTGTTTGTGTAAGCTCTTCGCAAAGTTAGATCTTGTCCAAGCATATCAGCAGCTCCCTGTAGATGATCACTTTCTCTCCCTCCCTCCCTCCTTCCTTCCTCCCCCCTCTCCCTCCCCCCATTCTCTCACACACATATGGCTTCATATCACTCATTCAGAAACAAAATCTTTTGCCTTAACAGTGCTGTTGCCCTGCCTTCTAATCTTCCTCTGGTTGTCTTGTTCTTTCTTAGATTTAGTGTTGATGCTACTAGTAGGCTTTTTTTCCATTAACTGTTTTTGGGAGGTCCTGGGTTTGTAATTTTTCTTATCACAAATTAAGAGAATTCTTCATTTCTGTTGCACAGCAAAAGATGAAAAATAAAGTTGCCCAATTTCTGACAAATATTTTTAGATATGTGCATAATTGGCTGCTATGGGTTATGTTGGAGGTTGTTGGGCCCAAAAGGCAGTTGAGCCTCGCCTTCCCTCCCAAGACAGCACGTGCCCTTCAACTGAGTGCAGCGGGCCCGGAGTAGGTCTCCCTAATCCGCTGTTGGCCTTACCTTCACGGGCAGCTGTGGTGTGAGCCCCATGGGCTAGAACACCCAGAATTTCTGGAGTCAAGCAATTCCACTGATTAATTGTTCTCACTGTCAGGAACTTTCTCCTTAGTTTTAGGTTGCTTCACTCTTTGTTCATTGCTTCTTGTTTTGCCTTCTGCTGCTTTGGAAAATACATTGCCCTCCCCTTCTTTGTATCAGCCCCTCAAAAGCCTGTTTTTTGTGACCTGCCTATCACACTCTTGGGAAAAGCATGTGAGCCATTTCCTCCTTTCAGTGGTCCATGAAAGTACATCTATAGTATGTAGATGCAGATAATAAAGTCGAAAAAAGCTGAACAACAATTTTACAGAACTATAGATAGGTTGAGGCCTTTGAGATGAGCGGCCGGGAGGCAAGGTGAGGGTGGGCATGACAAGGAGTAACTGGGAGGGGAGGGATGAGGTGGGACTGGACATGGCGAGGAGAGGCCGGGTGATGTGAGATGCCCCTCGATGTAAGTTACATCGAGTTGGCCCAGTCACATGACCACCCAGCCGGTCATTAGGGCAGAGAACTGGTTGTTAAATTATTTGAATCCCACCATTGGGTCAACCTATTTTCCAAAGCACCAGAAGGCAGGACATGAAGCAATGGATGGAAACTAATCAAGGAGAGAAGCAACCTAGAACTAAGGAGAAACTTTCTAACAGTGAGAACAATCAATCAGTGGAACAGCTTGCTTCCAAAAGTTGTGAATGCTCCATCACTGGAGGCTTTTAAGAAGAGACTGGACAGTTATTTGTCTGAAATGGTATAAAGTCTCCTGCTTGAGCAGGGGTTGGAGTAGAAGACTTCCAAGGTTCCTTCCAACTTGATAATGATGAGAAATCAGAGAATAGTGACTTCAGGAGGGCAAATGTTATTTAATCTCCAAAAAGAAAAATGGTGAATCTACTAATCTACAAAGCAGTCAGTTTGAGACTAACACCTTGGAAGCATTTACAGTTGACATAAATAGATCAGCCTCTAAGCTTTTGAAATCAAGTATTACGTATTGTAATTATCAACTTTGTTAAGAACAAGTCTTTCCAAACTGCCAAACTACTACCGTATTTTCTGGCGTATAAGATGACTGGGCGTATAAGACAACCCCCTAATTTTCCTGTTAAAATATAGGGTTTGGGCTATACTCGCCGTATAAAACTACCCCTCTTCCAACGCACACCAAATAAAAATTAAAAAACATCAACTGGCTCACCCACAATGTAAAAGCAGCTGTGCTAGACCCAAAATGGCTCCTGCAACAAGCAGGAACCTTACACAAAAAGCCCAAAAACCCAACTTTCACACTTTACACACACAAAATTCCACATACAGCTTTGTGAGATTTTGTGTGTTTGTGTAGTTAGAGTGAAACACTACAAAAACACACTAAGTCTCAGAAAGCTGCACAAATATTATTTTATTTTATTTTTATTTTTATGTGAAAGCTAAATTTAAAACTTCCTAAACTTTAAATGGCTAGGTCTAAATAAGAACAACTTAAAAAAAACCCTAATTAACTATTTTTTTTTAAAGATCCCAAAGGGGAAGAAACTTACCCAATAGAACATGGGTCTTCAACCTTGGCAACTTTAAGACTTGTAGACTTCAACTCCCAGAATTCCTCAGCCAGCTTTGTTTTGCTGGCTGAGGAATTCTGGGAGTTGAAGTCCACAACTCCCTGCCTGCTTGATTGCAGGCAGGGAGTTGCTTGCTGATGGAATGGATTCAGGCAAGCAAAGCAAGGCAAGCAGCTAAGGTAAGCAAGCTGGAGGGGGAAAACTTTTTTCCTTCTCCATGGCTCTGGCGATCCCAGTGGAGTTGCCTGATTAGCAGATCGTCAGAGCTTGGATCGTCAGAGCCATGTGAAAGGAGAAAAGTTTTTTCCTTCTCCATGGCTCTGGCAATCCCAGCGGAGTTGCCTGATTAGCAGATCATCAGAGCTTGGATCGCCAGAGCCATTTAAGGCTCGTCAGAGCCTTTCGGGCTGGTCTGCCTGCTTACAGGAGAACCTGGCGTATAAGACGACCCCCGACTTTTGAGAAGATTTTCATGTGTTAAAAAGTCATCTTATACGCTGGAAAATACGGTAGTTTTATTTTATTTATTTCTTGGACAATATCTCTTGATTTTTCAATAAAGATAGCATACCCCTTGATAAGTTGAACAGTGTAGATGAATAGCATAAGTGAATACATAACTAGTTCAAAATTCTGCCAGAAGGCAAGAATAGTTAAGACAAAAGGGATGACTCAGGAGTAAGGCTTGAAGATGATTGGCCCCTTCCATAAGACATAAAGGAGGACCAAAGGCACATGAGCCTTTGCAGGAAGCAACTTTGTTCATTCTGCTCAGTTTAAATTCTGAAGCTCTGTTTTGACTCTGTGCTCCATGTGGCTTTGCAAAGCTAATTGCCAATTAGGTCTTTGGCAGTGTGTCAAGGGAGATAAAGGTGGGTGCTTATCAGCCTTATCCTGAAGGACTGTGGCAGACTTCTGTCAGATTCTTTACAAACTATTTGTGACTCATTACAGGCTGTGAATGAACATAATTCACAGCCATTGAAATAAAAAGAGGATTTTTGGGACTAATCATGTGCTTTTTACTGTCTTAGGAAGCCTAGGTTAGGACAGAATGTCAGGCTGACAGATAAATCAAACTGAGGAAACTGAGCTAGTAAAAAGAGAGAGTGAAAGTATTCAGCCAAGAGTTGGTGAACAGGATGTAATGGAAAGTAATGAGACAGAGTGTACAAAGACATTAGAAAATGAAATTAGGAGCAGTTCCAGCAGCAGCAGTAGTAATGGTACTAATAGTGTTTGTAGCAGTGAGAGTACATGTCGAAGTAGGAGGCGAGGATATAAGAGAGGTAGACAAGCATCAGGAATATGTTAAAGCATTTGGATTAACAGCTGTTCAGCTTTAAATGGGAGGAGTGTCCAGGTAATGATTAAAGAGCTGACCAGCTGCTGATGTAATGCTAGGAATGAGTCAGCAATGTTCTTGGGCTGATATCACTTTAAGAGCCTGTAATAAGAAGAGGCCCTGTTGGGTCATATCTCTCTCTCCATGTGTGCTTCCATGCTGTAATTGCTGATTGCTGTTTGCTGTTTGTTTGAGGTCTGACTAAAGTATGTGTATGTATATATTCTTTGTAGATAGAACCACTATTTAAATACAAACCTCTGTTTATTGTATTTGCTCCTGGGTTGTCTCACATAGTCACACTCTAATGTTGTAGACAAAATAACGGACCGGGCAAGCTCTTCAATGCAGGAAAGAGTTTATTGTGCAAGGTTCAAACAAGAAAAGGGTCTGAACACCGATGGCTTCTTCTGGCCATGTATTTATACAGTTTAAAGGCAAAATTATTACAGAGAATGATGCATTTCACACGTAGAAGCTACCCTTTAATCCATCTCTAGGAAAGACATAACAGCCCTGTTCCCACAGGCTCAGGTTTCCAGCTCCGGAGCTCAAGACATAATAAAAGGAGATAAGGAGCTCAAAGGCACCTCACAAACAGTAAAGAGGACAGTAAGGAAAGCAGTATTTCTTCTCTAGAATCTACATGACATTTGGGGTGCAATAAACATTAAACAACAGGATGTATCTGTTTAGGGTCAGTTTGCCCTTTTACAATTCTGTACCTACGTCAAATACCATTTGTCATCTCAGCACCTTGGCACGGAAGAGGCACTTCTGTCTTGACCAAAGATTTGGATTTCTAATATTTGAGTTTTATCCCAATATCGAATCTTAGCCTGGCTCATACCCCCCTTTGTGACTCATCTGTTTATCCAGACGAGTCACACCAAAGGTCCTCTTCCTGCTGGAGCCGTTTGTAATCCCACATAGCCATCACCTGAGCAGTTGTCTTACGTTCCACCAGCAAGGATAGACTTTTAGAAATAGTCGTAACAAAGAGAGGTAAGAGACATGGGAGAAAAATACACCCTACAGCTATTAATCCCACCAGGCCAAAAATGGCCTGCAGGCCAGGTAACTTTGGCCACCATCCTGAAAACATGTCCTGTAAATTAAGACCTTTCCAAGTCTGGACTGGCACATGAGCTATTTCAACCATTTTATCTGTTATTTTCTTAATAACCTTTCCGCTTTTATCAACCTCTATACAGCAGTTAGTCAAATTAAACTTTCCACATACCCCTCCTTCCTTGGCTAATCTATTCTGCATAATATATGTCCTCGATTTGACACTCTCCCTAGCTAATTGAGTAAGACCTGTTACAGTTTCGTTGGTGATGATTTCAACCACCGCTTGCAGACGAATTAAATGGTTCAGAATGTATATAGGGGTCCGATAGCCATACATGCCATCTTCTGCCCATGTAGCTGGTCCATAAACCTCAATAATTCGCTCTGCAGGCCATGCTTCACTTCCCCAACTACGTTGGTTACCTCCAACCCTAACTCTTCCTATTGCAGATATATCTACATGTCTTCTTTGTCTTCAGTTTCCCACCTCATCATATACCGGGACACCTAAAACCTGTCAAGTTTTAAGGGGAAGCAAAAAGAATCCTGGTCCAATTATTCCCAGGACACAAGCTCCACACCAAGATTTTGGTAGAACCCCATATGCCATTTTACCACATATCCAGTATAGTCCATCAGGAGCCAGCCATTCAAGGGCCTGATTATCGGGACCCTTAAAAAAAGATAACCCGTTTACCTTAAACAGGGCCATTTCATCAGTTCCCTCTGTGGCATTACCTCCTGACCACCATACCTTACTTTCCCATTTTCCTGTACATATGAGGTTTCCTACCTGATGACAGCCTGCCACAATTTTTCTCTGGAAACAGACATTCCTTACCAGACTAGTAGTCAATATCCAGTCTCCATCCTTACCCTTATTATATGACAGATTACCCTTATGGTCCATTTCTAAGACTTTGGAATAATTTAATTCCTGGGCTTCCCATGGCCATTTTTCTCCCATGTTAGTTCCTCCACATACAAAACAATTTGATACATTCAGAGTGTGGGCTATGTCTTCTGCCAATTTGACAAAGGTATTTGTTACATAGCTAGGGATTTCGGGTATATTCAGCTTTTCCCTTTTCAGATAATATTACAAGAGGACTTCTTCAGGATTTATTACCAAATAATGTACTAGCACCTCCTCTATAATTTTCACGTCGCACTCTACCTTACAGCTCATACATAAAACACAATCAATACAGTGAGTGCAACAACAACACTCACACCCACAATTACAAAACCAACACATTTAAAGAAAATTCTCTTTTCTGTTCTTTTGCATCAAAAGGTAGCTTCCAGGGTATCCTAAGCAGGGACTTCTTTCATCTGTAAGAGGTTCACACTCCGCAGCCGGTTGGGAAATATTAGGGATCGGAACGACTGAGAAATCAAATGGGCCCTGGTTGTCCACAAAACCATTGCTTATATCTGTAAAACACAATAATCAATAAAGCTATTACCCCAATTACTCAAAGTGCCCACACCCAATTTCCTCCCACATGAATCCGCAATGATCTTCAATCTTTCGTCAGGATCCAAGTTCCGGACTAATTCAAGAAAGCAAGTGCTCCATCCTCTTTTTAGCTTACAACGGGTTACATCAGCAGATATACATCAAGGTTACCTATATATAGAATACAAAAGCTTTCTTTAAGCACATTCAAATGTCAGTTTTGTTGGATGTTGTTTGTCCACAGACACTTTCCAGCTGGTGTCAGCTGCTGCTTTGACTTGTGTCCGATGGATCCATGATTTTGATCCTGCAATTTTAATAGCAAGTGGAGAAGTCATAATACCAATAAAAGATCCCTTCCATCTTCCACTTGGTCCCCAGGTTCAAATGAGTGACATTAAGTTACTAATCTAGGGGGTACTTGTTCCATCACATATCGTTAGAATCTCTCAATTTGCTTATTAAGTTCTTGTACCATCTCCATATTCCAAACCCCACCTTTATGACCTAAATCAGGCCACCTAACATACATATTTACCTTATTTACATGGTCGGGTGGAATAAACCTCCAATACCTGTAAACAATCATGCTCAGAAACAGACTCCGTAGGCAACAAAGTTGCTGGATTTAATCGGTTAGACACCACCAGACACACCTGTGGATTCTCACTCCTAATTGCCTGATATTTTGTCAGCCTTTGCCCACTAATCCACAAATGTCCCTTAGTATCCAACACAGACTGCTCCTCATGAGGGGAGTGCATGAGTATAGGACAAGAAAAAGTAAGTTTATTACAATTCTGAATCAATTCTGCACTTGCAGCCAGCACCTTCAAACAGTGGGACCAGCTTTTTTGCCCCCCCACCTTTCCACTCAAGAGGTTCCACATTGGCTCCTTTGGTGGCTGCATACAAAAGTGCTGCCATCAAAGCAAAGTTAGGGATCCAATTACGGCAAAAGCCAGCTAATCTTAAAAAGCTTCTCAGTTGTCTTTTTGTTCAGGGTCCTGCCAGCATCAGGACCGCCCTTTTCCACTCTGGTCCTAAAGCTCGATGACCCTTATATCGTATCCCAAATATCTAACTCTCCTTTTCACCAATTGTGCTTTCTTTCTTGATACCCAATAACCACACTCTAATAACAAATCTAACATCATTGTGCATTCATCTTAGTATTATCCCATCATAAATCCTCTGTCAGTCCTGTTGATCCAAACATCATCAACATATTACAGTATTGTGTCTCCTGGTTGTTGAGGCACATAATACTGTAAGTCTCTAGCTACCGCTATTCCAAACAATGTGGGGAAGGTCTTAAATCCCCGAGACAGCCGAGTCCCAGTATATTGCATTTTCATTCCTGTATAAGGATTCTCCCACTCAAAATACAAACAGTGGCTGGCTTATGGGGTGAATGGGAATTGTAAAGAATGCATCCCTTAAATCAACAACAGAAAACCACTCAGCCCGGGGTGGAATTAAACTTAACAGGGTATATGGATTTGACATGGCTGGGTGTAAAGTTACCGTGCCCCGGGTGGTAAGACCCATCTGACTGTTTAATTGGGATAATTGGAGTATTCCAGGAGGACTAAATAGGCACCAAAAACCCCGCTTCCAAATCTCTGAATGCTTTCATAAATAGCACAAATAGCTTCCCAAGAAACGGGACGCTGCCTTCTACTCACAGACACCACTCCAGGTTTTAGTTCCACCCCCACTGGAGGGTGGTGAGCTGCAAAACCCAGCAGGTTATCCTCAGCGCACATCAAACAACCTCCAAATCTCCTCCGGAGAATGCCTTATGGTCATTCTCTAACTATCTTCATCAAAAGAAATTGTTGCCCCTAATTTGCTCAGCATATCCCTGCCTAGCAATGGAATAGGGCACTCAGGAATGTACAAAAATTCATGCTGGATTTCAGCTTCCTTAAAATCACACGTCTCTGGTTTCAAGACCTGCCGCCCCATAATCTGTCCTGATACCCCCTGAACCTGGATTTTATGGGATCCGGGGGGGGGGGGGGGTGGCTGCAATCTGCTTATTTACAACTGATCTTCCTGCTCCCATATTTACCAAAAACGTTCTGTACTGACCCCCTATTTTCATTGTAACTAATGGCTCAGGCGGGGGTTCTTCCAAGCCTGGTTCCCCTCAATCTGACCAAGTCATGTCTGCCAATCCATAAAATAGTGCATAAAATTGTACTTTCTTTTTTATTGTCCCAAATATGCTTTTTCAAGAGGCAACTTTCTTGTTTTTCTTTGAAGAAGTTTTGCTTCTCATCCAAGAAGCTTTTTCAGATCTGACTGGATGGAGGTGAATGGAAGGATTTATATTCCTTGCAGACAGCTGGTCATTTGCATTTTTAGAGAGTTGTTGAGGCCATCTGGAGGTTTATCTGTGTCATCAGGGTCACCTGAGTAGTGCAAATTGGTGTGGAGCCTTTTTGGAACTGTTGAAAGGACTGTGTTGTAGACTGGAGATAGATGGTGTCATATCCCTCCCCTTCTGTTGAGAGAGAGAGCTGTTCAATTTTGACATAGATGGCCTCTTTGACTTCTCTTTCAAACCAGCAGTCCTCTCTGTCCAAAATGTGGACTTTGCTGTCTTCAAAAGAGTGACCCTTGTCTTTTAAATGCAGATGGACTGCTCAATCTTGTCCTGATGGCTGTATTCTCCTATGTTGTGCCATGCATTTCTTTCTTTATTCTCGTCACCCCACTCATGCATTTTGCCTCTCAAACACTGAAGGAGTGATTACACAGCATAAGGTGTAACTGAAGCTGAAATGTTTTCAATTTGGGAATAGGTTTCCTCTAAATCTAGACCAACACTAATGAGTGAAAGCTAATTGCTTATCAGTTTAATAATCTGTTATTCATGGAAAGAATAAACAAAGAATCAAACAAACAAATAAATTAAAAAAATATGGTGCAGTAAAAAACTTTATGTTTGCCTCTGTCCCTAAATGGAATTTCAACAGGTTTCTTTCACTGATTTGGATTGGTTTAAATGCTTTTGATTTTCTATATTTAACCTGTGTTTGACATATACCCAGGGCCGGATTTTCCTATAGGCTAACTAGGCTTCAGCCTAGGGCATCAAGATCAAGAGGGGCCTACATTCAAATTGTTAGCAAAATTAAAATTACACTTTCACTATAGGTGAAAGGGCCTCATAAGTGGAATAGCCTAGGGCCTCTTTTCATCTAAATCTGGCCCTGCATATACCTTAAGCATCATTATGGGATATTAAGAAATCACAGGCACATATTGCACACATATGTTTTCCTTCCCAGATGACTTTATAAATCTGCTGTTCTCTGCAGAATATATGGAACAGATCCACATTTTGTTCCACGATGCCTTTGCTCAGATTTCAGTTTAGGCATAATGTAATAGTAACATGTTAAATTTTTTTTAAATCTCTGGTCTGGAAAAATAAATGTTTTAAAAGAAAGGCCTATTACTGCCTTTCTACATCCAGACAACATCCAGACCTTGGTCTACATCTTCTTCAGTGGTCTGTATCCCAAAAGCAAAAATCTACTGTTTTTTATGGTGAGGACATAGTAGGGAATCTAGACTTAAGGGAGTGGGAGAAAGAGTGGTCTTTGCCACATATGCCCTTTGCTTGATGGGCTAAGGTCTGTGCTTCTATGTGTTCTGCCATTATTCACTTCAGTACAATGGTATTCTAGTTCAAAAACTGAGTTATCAATTGAAAACAATGTTTACAGTTACATCACTTCAAATTTAAAGAGAGGCTTTTTTCAATTAAAAGCTCTTATTGTTGCCAAGTGCCAGATGAATTAATACTACTGGAATGTTTGAGAAAGCTTGAGAAGGGTTGTGCCAAACCTATTTGCTTTTTCTACTAATGCTCATAGATTTAATCGCACATGTTTCATGTTTGCCTTAAAATATAACATATGTAAAAACAATAGCATTGTAGTTTGTAAGACATATTCCAGGTTATGGAAAATTAATTTCTCCATCTTGTTCAAGAAACCAAAGTAAAAGCACAATCAATTGCTGTTTTACAAATCTCAATAAATTAACAGCAGTGACAAAATATGTTTTGTCACTGAGTATATGTGGATTGTTTTCCAAGGACCTTGCCCAATAACCACAAATACAATTTATCTTTAATTCAAAGGTATTTATTTATGTCATGTCTTTTCCTTTCAGGTGCACATCTGGAACTGGACTGGTCAGTCCCTGTGCATGGGCTTATGTACCCTGAAGGCGGAGTCAAGGTAAGGAGGGGTCAAGGGAAGGGCTAGGTGAGGAAGGTGGGGTTAGCCCATGCATTGCCATATACAAAGTTAGGCATTTATTCATAACAAATCCCCCTCTAAATGTCTAACGTTTGGAGTTGGCTCTGTACAATGCATAGCTACTCCTAGTTTTGATGTCAGGTATGTGTGTTGTTTATTTGGTAATGGTTTTGTCAGAATGTCTGCGATTTGTTCAAAAGTCTCACAATGTACGGCTCTCATGAAACCTATGTTCGATAACTGTCTGACTTGATGTCGATGTGTCTGGATCTTTGGCCTACTGCGTCCGTGTTGGAAATGTCTATGGCCGCTTTATTGTCCTCGTGAATTGTTATTGGATAAGCTGGTTCAGTCCATATGTTGGAAAGTAGATCATCGAACCATACTAAATTGTTAGCCGCTTTTGACAGACAGATGTATTCTGCTTCCGCTGTGGATGGGGCAACCAAATTCTGTTTTCCGGTGTACCAATATACTGGGCAATTATTGATGAGAAATATATAACCAGAGGTACTTTTTCTGCTCTTAGTGTCACCTGCCCAGTCAGCGTCCGCATAGCAGGTCAATACGGGTTCTTTGGAACTTGTCGGTTCTAGACATAGGTATGCGTCTATGCTATGTTTCAGATACCTGATTATCTGTTTTACACCTTCCCAATGGTATATTTTGGGTTCACTGACATGCCTGGATAACAGGTTTACTGCTAAGCTGATATCTGGCCTTGTCCAATTGGCAATATATAGGAGGGATCCAATGACGGATCTGTACAGAGTGTTGTCCTTAAATGACTCCCCTTCTACGTGCATGTGTTTCAGGAAGTCTGTTTGCATGGGTGTTTCACATGGTTTAGCATCCTTCATGTTGCACCTGTGTATAAGTTCTAATATTTTTTCTTTTTGTGATATCTTGAACCCATTGTCTGTTTTCTTGATTTGTACCCCTCGATATTTGTTGACTCTCCCTAGGGTCTTGAGTGTGAAATGTTCTCCCAGTTTCTCGGCAAATTCATCACATTTCCGTTTGTGTTGTCCTAAGTATAGAATGTAATCTACGTAAATGAGTGTGTACTCAACTGATGTGCCCTCCCTCTTGACGAAGAGGCAGAGGTCCGCTGAGGTGGTGGTGAAACCCATGTCCCTGAGCGTTTTGGCTAGACACTCATACCATCTTTTTCCCGACTGCTTTAACCCGTACAGGCTTTTGTTCAGTAACCAAGTGTCTCCCTTTTTCGTGTCCTTCCCTGGGGGTGCCCTGACATAGATTTCTTTGTCTAGCTTTGCATGGAGGTAGGCAGTCTGAATGTCGAATTGATAGACTTCTAGGACTAGGATGGATGCTATTACTAGGGCGCTTTTGACACTTTCTGCCCTAACTGTTGGTGAATAGGTATCCGTGTAGTCGTCTGGATACCTCTGTGCAAACCCCTGGGCCATGAGCCTAGCCTTATAGAGAGTCTTGTTGTCTTCGAGTTCCTTAATTTTGAAAACCCATTTTGTACCTATGAGTGTTTTGTCGGCTGGGACCTTCGAGGGGGTGTACACATTTAGTTCCCTTAGGCTAGCCATCTCCTTCTCCATAGCCTGTTCCCAGCTATTTCTCTCTTCCTGTGGCAGACTGATTACTTCCTTGTATGAGTTGTGGGTCGTTTTATTTGGGTGTATGGACATAACATAATCCTCAAATCTCTTTGGCATTCTATTTCTGTTGTGTCTTATGGGCCTGTTTGGTCGTGCGTCAGTGTCATGCATGTATTTGGCTTCTTTTTCTGTGACTGCATCTACTTTAATGATGGGGTGGTCTTCCTTCCACCCTTTGGTGACTATCTCTTGGTGTCTAGGTTTGTGCCTTTCTTGTGTTTCTGTTTCCAATGTGGTATGTTTGCCCTTATCCCTTATGTTGTCTGTGTCTTCCTGTCTGATGAGTGTCTTGTTGAGATGTATCTTTGACCAGTTGGTGTTCTCGTGGAACACCGCGGTCCTGGATATGATGAACCTATTGTCCCTGTCGATGAATCTGTACCCTTTTGTGCCGGGCTCATACCCCATGAACCTCAATCTCTTTGAGACCTTGTCTCCCTTTTGCCTCAGCTTTCTGGGGATATGTACATCCGCCGTGACCCCAAATATGTGCAAGTGTGTTATTTTTGGCTTTCGGTCGTACATCACCTCGTAAGGTGTTTTCTCTATTACGCTAGACCAGAGCCTGTTCAGTGTGTAATTTGAATAGATGAGTGCTTCTGCCCAGAATGATTGTCCTAACCCTGCATCCTCTAGAGCGCATCTCACCATTGTTTGTAGGACTCCATTCCTTTTTTCTACAACTCCGTTCTGGAATGCGGAAAAAGGAGAAGTCGTGTAATGTATTATCCCGTGCATCTTTAACCAGTTCGAGAAGTCCCTTGACAGGAACTCAGACCCCCTATCTGTCATTATCTGTCTTATTTTTGTATTGTGTTGTGTCTCCACCCTCTTGTAAAATTCCTTAAATTTTTGAAATACCTCGCTCTTATGGTTAATGGTATACACAAAGCCATAGTGGCTGAAGTCATCCACTATTGTCAGGAAGTATCTCTTTTTGTATTTTGTAGAGGGCTTCATGGGGCCCACAATGTCCATGTGTACCAGGTGGAAGATGAAGTTGGTGGTGCGGGTGGCCTTCCTAGGTCTAGGTTTGGTCTTTAGTTTAGAGGATTTACATACGGAGCACTCTAAGTAGTTTTTACAGCCTTTTATTTTCAAACCATTGGTACATTCTGTCATTTTTTGGATGACTGGGAAGCTGGCATGACCCAACTTTCTATATAGCAAGTGGGCACAGTCATCGTGAATGGGCTTACCAATTAGCAACTTCCTCTGTGTGTTGTGTTGCGGTTGTGTCTATCTTCAGTGGTGTCATCTTCCTTGTTCCCCTCTATCTCAACTTGGGCATCGGCCTTGTTATCTGTGCTTTCTAGTTGAGCAATTATATGGGTCTGGCTATTCCCTTTAGGATGGAGGTATGTTAGCTCTCCATCAATGACTATGTTGCCGATGCTTTTCCTGCCCTTGGTCATATAGGCCTTTCCTTCCTTGAAGGTGGTCTCTATACCCATGTCTTTGCTGAGTTTAAGTGTTGCTAAAATATTATGGGGTATTTCGGGTATGAGCAATACCCCCTCTATCTTGCCTATCCCGCTTATGAATGTATTTCCTTTCCCTGTCATTAGGACTTTGTTCTGATTGGCTACCTTAATGTGGCAGTTCTCCTCTGTAAATGAAGTCAGTATCTTTCTGTCATGAGTTGTGTGGTTGGTGGCTCCCGAATCAATGAGCCACGCTTCTCCCTCTCTCGTTTGTGGGCGTGTGTGTGTGTTTTCCCCGATCCCATACATGGATCCTGATCGGCTCTCCCTGGAGTAGTCTCTATTTCCCCTTCTGTCCCTTGGGTTGGGGGAGTCTCTGCGTCTATATCTGTTCTCAGGTGGTGATCTATCAGGGAGCCCTGGCCTCCAGCCTTCCCTTTCCTTGCAGTAGGTGTAATCCCTTCCCCTCAAATTTTTGGGACAATCCCTCTTGTAGTGGTTCTTGGAACCACAGGTGAAACATTCTGGGTGGTCTTGGTTCCTGGTTTGGAACTCAACCCTCTTTGTTGGTTTGCTGTCTCTGCGACAGTTTAAGGAGCAGTCCCTCCTTAAACTGTCTTCTGCTAATATTCTGTTTGTCAGTGACTCAAGTGTGAGGTGGCCTAGGCTTATGCTATCCAGCTGCATTATGAAGTTATCCCAGCTAGAGTCCAGGGAGTTAATGACAATGCTTTTCATACTTTCCTCTGATATATCCTCCCCCCTTTGTATCAACTCAGCCCTTGTGGCATTCAGGTTTAATATGTGTTCACCCATGGGAGTTCCTGCCTTGTGTCTAGCTGAGTGGAATTCCCTGGATATCTTGGCTATGGTGGCAGCACTTTTACTGTAGAACAGGTTAAATATTTTCTGCTGTATTTCAGATACAGTTAGGTAATGGCTAAGACTGGGATATATGCTTGGTGAGATACTTGCTATGACTATATAATAAGCCCTGTGGTGCAAACAGTCTATTTCTAAAGTCCAAGGTTTCGTGGGGGGGTCATCAATTAAAAATAACATGTTCTCCCTTAAGAATAAAATCTGGAGTTGATGATTCCACTGCATAAGGTTTGATCCATCTAATTTAAGAATGGGAAAGTCAGTTGGTAAATTTACTGAGCTGTGTGGCAAATTACTCACAGTCTGTTGCTGTCCATGGTATCTCAGGTGAGGGAACTCACAATATGGCTTGGGGATGCAGTTTGCGACTCTGTATGGACTTGTATTTATGTTCTCCTCTTCTCTTCTTACAGGGGCTGATTGAGCATGCGCGAAGCCTATTTCGCGCCTGTAGTCGGTGGGTGAGTAGCTTGCTGTTGCTGCTCTTAGGCCTTGGCCTAGGCCTACGGTTGGGGGTTCGGACTCACTCCTGGGGTATCCGGCTTCATCCCTGGAGGCAGGCATCCACCGATGGGCAGCTGGATCCCTGCTGGAAGCTGGAGAGAGGCGAGGAGGCGAGGAGGTCATAAGTCGAAGACTTCTGGGGTTCGGCGGTGTGGCGGTGGCGGCGGTGGCGATGAGTGGTCCTGATCCCTGGTCACTGGTCCCTGGACATGTGAGGAAGCCTGGCAGAGGTCGCATGGAGGGTGAGTAGCCGGCGTGCTCCTCTTCCCTCGGGTCTTGTGTTGCTGGTGTGGTGGGTGGTGAGTTCAAGTCCTGCCATTGGCATGTCTCGTGTGTGATTGGTGCTTGGCAATTGCCCTCGCGGTGTGTGTTCCTCGGGTGGGGGAGCTGGGGCGATGCATCGGCATCAATGCCCCCCCCATAGTCCCCTCAGCTTGTGGTTGTGGCTGGCACAAGGGGGTCGTGTGCAGGGCCGGTTGCTGCTGCTGGAGTCCCATGCGTTTTTCTGGCTTCGAGCTCGGCAGGCGAGCTCCTGATGTTTTGGTATCTTCTTTCTGGGTTGTCTTTGGTTGTTCCCCCATTTGTTTTGGGGTTTCTTTCATTTCGCACCATTAAATTTGAATCTCGGCTTCCTATTGGTCGGTGGCTATCCCAAGATGGCCGCCGGGAGCATGGTGCGAAACTGGAGCCGTTTAAGTCCTGGGTTTCTGCCAGGGGGTATCTTTCTCTTACCGGTCTGGCAGTCTCGTAGTCTTGTTCTTGGGAGCTCATCGCTGCCCCGTGGTCATCTAGCAGGTCCCAGAGTTTCGCGAGTAGTTCCCCTTTGCTGATGGAGGCCTCCATCATTCTTTGTATGGTCTCTCTTAGCTCATCCCTCTCGGCCGATTCATCCCTTGTGTACCTGGCTGCATTTTCTTGTGGCCTCACTGTCTGTCTGGTCCAGGTCTCCCACTTCCATGACAGTTGGAATTCTGGCTGTGGCACCTTTGGATTCCTGCAGCTCTGCCATTAGTCTGGTGATGGACCTCATGTTCATTCTTCCTTCCATTTCAGGGTAAGTTGTATTTCAGATATTATTCCTGGGTTATTGGGCATAACCATCCTCTGCTACCATCTTGTGGATTGTTTTCCAAGGACCTTGCCCAATAACCACAAATACAATTTATCTTTAATTCAAAGGTATTTATTTATGCCATGTCTTTTTCTTTCAGGTGCACATCTGGAACTGGACTGGTCAGTCCCTGTGCACGGGCTTATGTACCCTGAAGGCAGAGTCAAGGTAAGGAGTGGTCAAGGGAAGGGCTAGGTGAGGAAGGTGGGGTTAACCCATGCACTGCCATATACAAAGTTAGGCATTTATTCATAACAGTATAGAGAAGAGCAATATAGATGATAAGGGATGTGGAGGCTAAATCATATGATGAACAGCTAAGGAAACTAGGTATGTCTAGCCCAGGGGTGTCAAACTCACGTTGTTACGGTGGTATCATGTGACATATTGGGACTTTCCCCCCACTTTGCTAAACCGGGTGGGGATGGAGCCAGCACGTGATGCGCCTGGCCTGCGGGCCGCAAGTTTGACACCCCTGGTCTAGCCTATTGAAGAGACTGATTAGGAGTGATTAGGTGTCTTCCAATAGTTGAGGGTCTGTAACAGGGAGGAGGATGTCCATCTATTCTCCATAGCACCTGAAGACAGGATAAGAAGCAATGAGTAGAAGCTCATCAGGGGGAGATCCAAACTGAAAATAAGAAGGAATTTCCTGATAGTAAGAACGATTAATCAAAACAAAGTATCAATCCAATCCACTGAAGGCGCCGTCTCCCTTTCTAAAAGTATCCTCAGTCTCACTGGCACGTCTGCGATTTTGCCTCCCACCAATCTCCTCCAGCCTCACAATCGCCGCCAATTCCTTCCAGGATCCTTCTTATCCGACGCAGCCAGCACAATCCAATTGAACTCACTCTGAGCGTGTTCAGGGGAGAGTAGTACGAATGATCATAGGCACCAACTTCACCAAAATCTTCTTGCTTCCTGTCTTTTGTTGGCTATCACAGCTTCAAGTCTGCCATTTAAAGCAGATGCGCCGCGTTAGTTTGACAGCGGTAGTTGGTCCAGCAGAGAGTGCTTGCTCCACACCGCTCTGCCTGCTGACGCCCTGCTATCGTCCGCAGAGCTCTCCAAGCTCCCACGCCTCGAAGGGACCCCAGAACGCAACAAAAAAGTGGTGCTGCAAACAGCGATCGCTGTCACAGCGCCATTTCGCTGGGATTCACCAACCAGAAGTCCCGGTTGAGCAAACAAACTTCGAAAGTTAAGAGTGTGGAATAGACTATTTGAATAAAGGAACTGGATTTCGGAAGTGCGGTAATTGTCAGGACTAAGACTGTCTTGAGCTGAGAGACTGAGAAGGAGCACTTGGGGAAGATAATATGGCTGATGAAATCTGAATGACAATGCAAATGGAGAGTGATTGAACTTAAAAGCAACGCAAAGCGGATCATACAGCAAAGCGTACCTGCTGCATCATTGTAAAAGAACTTTTTTATATTTTTGGTTGCTTCTCCCTTTTGCTCTTTTATGATTGAGAGAAGGTATTGAGCAATCAATTAATTAACGAGTTGGGCAAATAACAACAACAAAAAAACATTAGAAAATTTATATATCTACAATTATATATCTTATATAGCTATATCAATATTATATATATTACATATTCCATTTCATATAATCTAAATTAATTGTGAACTTATTTAAAATTTATTAAGTACTTTTTAGATTTTTTTATTAAGGAATCTATATACGCTATAATCTTATATATTCTATAATTGGATTTTTCCCTTTCTTCTCTTCCTTTCTTCTTCTTTCAATTATTGATTCTTAATTTTGATTAGCTTTTTATAACTTAAAATATTGAATATTGAGATTGCATAATCAATTATCTATATGTGTACTTAGATTGCTCAAGATATATTAGAAAGTAATCAGTGCTTAAGTGTTAAATAAGGATAGGTAAAGATTATTTGCTTAAGTAGTGGTAGCAGGTGAGAAGGTTATCTCAGTTCAAATTAGTTTAACAATTAATTGATTAATAAATGATTTATTACAAGATAGATTTGTGTAACAGATAAAAATTTGAATTATCGTATTACTATACAATATTGAATAGTGGAACGGACGGGAACGATTTAATATAAATACATTTGATAGAGGCAGTTAAATATTGGTGGATGACAATCTGGAAAAACATTGAAAAGATAATAAGAAAACAGAAATAGGTATTAAAGGAGATGACGAGCCTTTCATCCACGGTGACAAAAACAGGAAAGAAAACATCCTCAAATCCCACAATCACAACAACATCACCTGCTATACAGAAATCGACTGAAGGTCTCTCTAAAATGGAGAAATCAGGAATGATACCCACAATGCAAGCAATGCAATCAACACTGACAGCAATACAGGACACAATGATTATGATGCAAGAAAAAATGTCTAGTAACCATACTGAATTGAAGACAGATATTAGGGCATTAGATCAAAAAATGATTGGTATACAGGAATTGATACAAACCAATACACAGAAGATTAAAAAGATGGAAGTTAAAATGGAACAACAGGAAAAAAATTTAGATACGGTTGACCAAAAACTGATGGCACAGAATAGGGAATTGGCAGACTCAATTACCCAATTGGAAATGGATCGAGCCTCCTTCTATCTCCGTTTCCAAAACATTGCGGAAGATAAGGAAGAAGATCTGGGCCAGGTGATGGTGGAATTAATTGCTGAGGTGCTGCAACAAGATAAATTGGATATTATAAAGGAAATTGATGAGGCATATAGGGTCCAGACAAATTATGCACGAAGAAATAAAGTGCCAAGGGAGGTGCATATAAGATTCGCAAGGAAGAAGGTAAAGGATATCTTCTATAGTATGGCAAGAGATGAACCAGTCATGTACAAGGGAAAGGAGGTGATTATATTGAAACAAATTCCAAGGAGGGTAAGGGAGATAAGGAGAGATTATAGGTTTTTGGCTACTCAATTAAACAAAAGGAATATCCTCTTTAGGTGGATTTTACCTAAAGGTAAAAGGCATGTGGATCACGTGGCAAGGGAATAAAGTTAAGATAGATAGTTTAGTAGCAGCTCAAGCGTTCTTGGACAATTACGAGCATCTGAAGAGGACCAAAGCAGTAAAGAGGAGTTAGAGGCGATAACATCTGAAGAAGAAGCAACCCAGCAGAAAAGAGAGAAAGAAGAGGTTCATATTAAAAAGGAAAATCAAAAATATTTGGAATATAAAAAATTGGGGAATCTTTATACATCTCTAGCTGACAAAAAGAAGAGGGGAGTAGCATTGTACATCAAGAAGGAAATAAAAGCCGAACTAAAATATGCAGAGCCAAAGGGAAAGATATTAATGGTGGAAGTTAAAAGAGGCAATTATCCAATTTTATTAACAGCAATTTATGCTCCGAATGAAAATTTAGGAGACTTCTATAAAAAATTAGGAGAGAGATTAAGCATGATGGATAAGAGCAAGATTTGCATAATCGGGGATTTTAATGGGGTAATAGATTCGAATAGAGACTATAAGGGGACCAAAGGTAAAAAGAAAAAGAGGAAAAATTTACCAAAACCATTCTTTGATATGGTAGAAGAACTTAATGTAGTGGATATTTGGCAGGTTCTGCACCCATATAAGAGGCAGTATACATATTATTCTAATCCTAAAAAATCTTGGTCCAGGATTGATATGATGTGGGTAAGCAGAGATATAGGGTTAGATATCAAGTCAACAGAAATTATGCCCAACATTTGGGCAGACCATAATCCATTAGAGGTTAAATGGGAATGTACGCACAAGAGAAGAAATACAAGATGGAGATTAAATAATCAATTTCTAAAGGACAAGCAAAATGTTGAGAAAGTAAAAAAAGAATTAAATCTATTTTTTGAAGTAAATGAAAAGGAAGTAACATCTCGAGGTATCATATGGGATACAATGAAAGCATACGTAAGGGGACTAGCAATATCGTATAGTGCACATAGGAATAAGGAAAGAAGAGAGAGGCAGAAGGCTCTGATTAGGGAATTAGGGAAAGCTGAGAGGGAACTACAACACAAACCAGATAATAAGGTTGTTAAAGAAAATTGGATGGTTATACGGCACAAATTAAATGTTATAGATCAAGAGGAATTGGCGTACAAAATGAAACGAACCAAACAATATTATTTTGAAAATGCAAACAAACCGGGCAGGTGACTGTCCTACAGGTTAAAAAAAGAAAAAGAGAAAGGTATAATTCATCAATTGGAAGACCCGGAAGGCCACCTTAACAATAAACAGGAAGATAAATTGGAGATTACCCGAGAGTATTATGCGGCTCTGTATGCGGAAGAACAAATTCCTAATGAAAAGGTGGTCCAATACTTGTCAAAAGAAAGTCTTTCAAAGATCGGGGAAGAGGATAAAGAAATACTTAATAAAGAAATAACGATGACAGAATTAAGGATGGTAATATCAAAACTTAAAAAGAACAAATCCCCAGGCCCAGATGGACTTCCAGGGGAATTCTACAAAAATTCGGATTTGGAGGAAATTTTATTACCAAAGTTGTTAGAAATTTATAATGAGGCCCTAACAGAATCCAAAATTCCAGAATCATGGAGAGAGGCGTATATTACTCTCCTCCAAAAAGAAGGAGAAGACCCAAAATTAATTAAAAATTATAGACCGATCTCCCTCCTGAATACGGACTATAAAATCTATATGGGTATCTTAGCAGGAAGGCTAAAAATAATTTTGAATAAATTAATACACAGTGATCAAAATGGATTCCTCCCTGGGAGGCAAATCAGGAATAATACAAGGATGATAATAGATATATTGGAATACTATGAGGAACACCCGAACAAAGAAATGGCATTGGTCTTTGTTGTCGCCCAAAAGGCATTCGACAATCTTAATTGGCAATTTATGAAACAACAAATTATCCAAATGGAATTCGGATCAAACTTTGTCAACACGATATCCACAATTTATCAAAAACAAAAGGCTAACATATTACTGAATGGAGAATTAACTAAGGCTTTTCAGATTAGAAAAGGGGTCCGACAAGGGTGCCCTCTATCCCCACTTCTATTTATTTTAGCACTAGAAGTACTCTTGAGAAAGATTAGGAATAATAATGAAATAAAGGGTTTGACAATCAGAAAAGAGATATATAAGACACAGGCATTTGCAGATGATGTGGTATTAATCATGGAAGAACCATTAGAATCAGGTACTAAAATTTTGGAAGAATTGGGCAATTACGGGGAGGTAGCAGGCCTTAAATTAAATAAATCCAAAACTAAATTATTAACAAAAAATATGACGGAAGTACTGGAAGAATCAATGGAGATCCAAACCTCCAAGAAGGTAAAATACCTGGGGGTCTGGATTTCATCAAGGTGCTCGGCCCTCAGAGAGGATAATTATTTACCATTGATTAGCAATATTAAACAGGATTTGGAAAAGTGGGGAAGACTACAGATATCATTATTAGGTAGAATCGTGGCAATAAAAATGAGTATATTACCCAAGTTATTGTATTTATTCCGAACGGTCCCTGTTAAATTAGATAAAAAAAAATTTTTGGAGCTCAATAGCATCATCAGGAAATTTATTTGGGAGAGAAAGAAACCAAGAATAGCAATTAGGAATTTACAGGACAAGAAGGAAAGGGGGGGGGGGGTTCGGATTACCTAAATGGGAGTTATATCAAAAAGCTGCAAACCTAGTATGGCTGAAAGATTGGGCAACCCTGAGAAATAAAAGACTGTTAACTTTAGAAGGGCACGATCTCCAGAAGGGCTGGCATGCATATCTCTGGGATATTGGGAAGAAGACAAAAACTTATTTTCATAGGCATAAAATAAGGGAGATCTTGATACAAATATGGGGAGAGATGAGACAGAAGCACTATAGGAAAATTCCGAGATGGCTTTCCACCATGGAGGCTATAATATATCCAAATATATTAGAAATGGGTAAAACGGTCAGATACAATGTATTATTAGATGGGGGAGGGAATCTTAAAACAAGGGAAGAATTGATGGAACAAGGTATTTCCATAGACTGGTGGCTATATAACCAAATTAAATCTAGATATAAAAAAGATAAGGAGGAATTTGGCATTGAAACGAGCATAAATGGATTTGACAAGATATGGATGGGTACGGATGACAAAATTCTGGCTAAATTATATAATTACTTATTGGAGTACGATATGGCAGAGGAAGTAGTTAAAGAACCGATGTTAGCATGGGCCAAAAATATAGGACAGAATATAAATCTGAACGAATGGGATTCAATATGGAATAATAATCTCAAAATGACAAAGGTGACGGCTTACAAGGAAAACCAATACAAGCTGTTTTATAGATGGCATATGGCCCCAGCTAGGATAGCGAAGATCTACCCCAATTCGAGCCCTAAATGTTGGAAATGTGATCATCAGCAGGGTACTTTCTATCATTGCTGGTGGACATGTAATCAGGCACAAAAATTCTGGAGGATGATACGGATGTGGATTAGTGAAATAATAAAAGAAAATTTTGATTTCGAACCAAAAGCCTTTCTCCTGGGAATTTTGAAAACTGAATATGCAAAAAAGAAAAAGTATTTAATTATACATATTCTGACAGCTGCTAGAATTTCCTTTGCCCAGTATTGGAAAGAAAAACAAATACCACCTCAAGAACATGTTATTGGAAAAATATTGGAGTGCGCCGAAATGAACAAATTGACTTTAGAAATTAATGACAGAGAAGATTCGGAATTTTATAGCGTGTGGGACATGTGGTACGAATGGATGGGGAAAAGAAATAAAGAAGGAAATAGAGATTAAATATTAATTAATTAACAAAATTCATATGAATAGTATTATATTTAGTCTTAGAGATTTGAGCACTATTATCCTTAAGTGTTTCGAAATTAAATCTAGCTTTAAGAAACAATATCAAATAAAAGACAAGTAATAATGTATGTAGATGTATATATGTATATAATTGCACCAATGAACCGAAAATGTACCGAATGTATCACTATGTGTTATAATAAAAATTCAAATTCAAAAAAAAAAAAAAAAGAACGATTAATCAATCAACAGCTTACTACTTGGAGTTGTTGGTGTTCCGTTGCTGGAGACTTTCAAGAAAAGATTGACACAATTTTTAGGATGCTATAAGGATTCCTGCCTTTGGCAGGAGGTTGGACTAGAAAACCTCCAAGGTCAAATCCAGCCCTATGATTCTATGAAATGGAAATCTATCTTTCTCCATGCTATGGACAAAACAAGTAGAAAGACATATATATTTTACCTACAGTCACAGTGTGGGTCATCCATCTCAACCCTAAGCATTGAATTTAACCTATGTCTATTATGTTTTGGAAAGTACGTGACAGATTTTCTTTTCATTCCATCACTGTAGTATGAGTATGAGATGATATTTATACAGTGGATTTGTAATATTTAAAGAACATTGATGTGATTTATCATGGTTCCTATTTTTAAAAATAAAAGTAATAAACCTTTTTAAAAATCCTTTTATGAAATTGTTTCATAATTGCAATTACAAAGTAAGGTTGCAAGTGTATATATTATATAAATAAAGAACTATTAAACACAGAAATTAGTCAGTTGTTTTGTCTAGACATTACTGTATGTTTCATTCATTTATCAGATGAAATTAATATGACTCATAGCCATAATATACTCAATATCTTCATTTTTATGAGTTGAGAAATGTAAGACACCATAGATTCCATTCTAGTTCTCTGTACATAATGCTACCATTCAGTGATTATTCACAGTTGCTGAACCAGTGAGTAAGCTTTACATAAGAGATAGCCATAATAGAATCCAAAAAAGGACACCTCAAGAGAAATACGACATAATAGACTATTGGGAACCTATCATGTATACAACTGCCAAGTTTCCCAGCTGACTCAATTCTAATGAAATAGGAGCTACTATGAACTTTTCTCCCCCCCAACCCCCACTCAAAAAAATCCTCCAACCCAAACTAGAAAGCTATGTTATATTTGAAAATCAAATTATTTTTCTTGTTCTGATTACTCTTCAAACTTCTCATTAACTTAAACTGCAATTTAATGCAGTAATTTACTTGGAATGCTGACACCAAACCTGGAAGAACAAACAGTTTGAATTAAATGCCACTTACTAAATGTATTTGTTAAATATAATTAGAACCACATCATTTAATCAGTTATTCAAATTAATTTGTAAAAAATCTTGTAATAAAACATGACAGGATAATATAAACATTTTAAAAATCCCAAATCATTACATTTAATATATGAACTTGTAAGTGCTATATAATGTTTTAAGAGTCATCCATATTTAAAATATAATGGTGCCATTGAAATTATGCTTTGAAAAATTATATTTATATTATAAAATTATATTTATTTCAGAAATTTTTAATAGATATGCAAATGTATATTCATCAATGTATCAAAATTAATAAAATGAAATTCAGTCCTAAATAGCATGCAGTTGAAAAAACAGATTGCTAAAATGTTATAAATTGTTTAATACATTATCAATAATCACCCTTCAAAATATAGTAGCAGATTGATTTTATATATGAGGTAGTATTATAGTTATATAAGAAACCTATGATCTTTTGGATCTTTTTTCTTTCTATATTTAAAAGGGGCTTGTGCAATTTCCTCTCTCATCATGACCCTCAACAGAGCCTGGTGAAGCCTTCTCTTTTTCCTCCTCTTCCTCTTCCCCCTTATTAGCTGACCAGAGAACTGATTGCCACTTTGCTGAGAGTGTGTGTGTGATGGAACAAAGGAAAAACTGTATCCCACTCCCCATTCTGACATGTCTCTGAGTCTTTCCTTCCTTCCTTCCTTCCTCCCCTCCCCTCCCCTCCCCTCCCCTCCCCTCCCTTCCCTTCCCTTCCCTTCCCTTCCCTTCCCTTCCCTTCCCTTCCCTCCTTGCCAAGTTTCTATCTGTGAGGTATATGGTGGGAAGAAGGAAGAATGGGGAAAAAAGCTCATGCAGGTGAATTTTATCCATGGAAGCCACTGGAGCTGCCAACGAGAGCAGCAAGTGCAGCTAAAAGACCTGGAATAGGAACTGCTCACTGGAGAGCCCGATTGAGAGGACTGGATGCTGGAGCAAGCCATAGGCTTCCTGAAGTGGACATTCAGCAACCTCAAGGCATGCAAAGCCCTAGCCTGAGCAGTGCAGCCATCCATCCAACTGGCTCCAACCATGGCAAGTGATGGGGCAACCATATCTGCCGCGGTGATCACAGCAGCATCAAGCCTGGCAGCATCAATGACTACCTCAGCTCTGCAGCCAGCTCTGAGAACCAATCTGTGCCATAAGCAGAAGCAACACCTGCAAGGCAAAGAGACTGCAAGGCACCAGCCCTTATCATGATATTCAATGGAGACCACAAGCAACTGGGGTTCTTCCTGGTGCAAGTCTGGACCTACATGCAAGAATATGGTCTGGATATAGCCACTGAGTGGGGCAAAGTGTGGTGCATGACTATGGCATAAGAAGGAACTATGGCGGAATGGATGGTCATCCTCCACAATGATGATGCCTCAGAGCTAAGAAACTTTGACTGATTCCTGGCAGTGTTTCGGAAGTGCTTCAGAACTCCAACCACTCCTTCTCCAGATGCAGGATTGTCCTGACCCTGACCGAAAGGAAGAATGCTATTTTGTCTAAATACATTCCGTCTACTAAATCCCTTCTCCTACTTTCCCACACATGAGAAGGTGGCAGCGTGGAAGCTTCTGGGGCTAATATGGCTTCCAAAGCTGACAACCACATTTCCAGGGGTACCCACCTCCCACTCTCCATGGCTGGAATATCTTGGTGGAGGAAACAGAGATTGACCTGGATCTTTCCAGACACCACCCAGGGTGTGGGTGGTGGAGATTCCTCCCAGAAAAGAAAGAATCCTACAAGCCACTGCCACACACCCAGAGCCCACTTTGCCATTCCACCAGTTGCTTCAAGTGTGGGAAGGAAGGATACCGAGCCGCCAAATGCAAAGTTGTGTACCCAATCCAGAAGGTAGTCCCAGGCCCTGACAAGAAGCCAGGAAAGCCACCACAGAGAACCCGTAAGAAGGTCCTGGAGAGGATGGAAATTGTAGGGTTCACTCCATTCTCCAAAGATGGTGAGAGAACTCCAACTGGTCCCAAGGACAGCCCAGCAGAGAGCAACACTGACTCTGACAATCAGTGTTGATCCCTTGATGTTGTTCAGTCCACCCAGTAACCATCCCTATAGAACTGTGGTACCAACTTTGGAGCACAAGGTAGACTTATTAGCACCAGTGGTGAAATGTAAAATTTGTTACTACCAGTTCTGTGGCTTGGTGGGGGGTAATGTGACTGGGTGGGCATGGCCAACTTTTTTTTTCTTTTAAAAGCATTTTTCTACAACCTCTTCATTATAAAAAAAAATGCTTTTAAAAGGCTCTGATGATCAGGCAACTCAGCTGGGATTGTCAGAGCCTTTTAAAAGCATTTTTTCTACAACCTCTTCAGCCAAAAAGGTAGAAGGTAGAATTTGTAGAAAAAATGCTTTTAAAAGTAAAAAAAAGCCTTTGATGATCATGCAGCTCAGCTGAGCAATGAGGGGGGGGGGGGGCAGGGATTTCTGCTACAGGTTCTCTGAACCACTCACTGCCATCACTACCGGATCGGGCAATCTGGTCTGAACCGGGAGCATTTCACCCCTGATTAGCGCTCCTGGACTCAGGTTGCATCAAGTGCCTGGTCAGCCTTGCCCTAGTTGAGAAACTGGGTTTGAGACTTAAACAAGTCAAAGTGCCCATGGCTTTTTGCCAGCTTGATAGAAGGGGGGATCCCAGCAATGTTTGTCATAGATGAGGATGGGGGTGTACACAGTGTCTTTGAGTGTTATGGTTTGGAGAGATTCTTCATGCTTGGTTTGGCTTGGCTATTGAAGTGGAATCCCTATGTGAACTGGAGTAGGATGCTGTTAAAGATTCTGTTAACAAGCCAGAGTGGGAAACTGGAAAAGAATTCTGGGATCCCTACTTCTAAGCCATGGGTGAAGCCAAGAAGGGAGGTGGGAGCTGCAATGAAGGAATGCTCCAAAGGTGATCCTCGGATCCCCAAAGAGTATCGGGAGCTGCAGGACATCTTCAGTGAAAAGGGCTTGGATGCATTGCCACCCCACCAACTGACTGCTCCATAGAAATCCTACCAGGAGCCAAGCTACCCAAATCTAAGATGTGTTCCATGACCCCTAGGAAATTAGAGGAAATGCAAACTTTTATAGACAAAAACCTGAAGCATAGCTTCATCTAGCCTGCCAGACCGAAGGGTTGCTGCTCTGGTATTATTCAGGGAAAAGAAGGATGGGTCCCTCCGTCTATGCATTGACTATAGTGGGTTAAACATTGTCTTAATGAAAGACATATTAGCCCATTTGGCAAAGAGGAAATTTTTTATCAAACTGGACTTGGAAGAGGCATATTTTTTTGAATTTTTTTTTAATTTATATACACAAACATTTAATACATCAGTCATCCCTCCCATGTGACATCTCGGTGATTTCTCTGTGACTTCATCTTCTTTTTGTTGTTTCTTCTGTCTTCATTTTCACCAAATCTATTGCAACATTTCTCCAAAAGTACAATATTCTAATTATAACATTTTTTTACATAGCTATTAATTTACTCATCTGTATCTCTTTTCTAACCAATAGTAAAATTGATCCCATATCTTAAAGTATTCTAAACCTTCCCTTTCTTTAATCATCAAAGTTAATCTATTAATTTCTGCACAGTCTAAATTTTTTAAAATTATTTCTCCTTCCAAGGAGAAATAATTCTCTGCTTTCCAATTTTGTGCAAAAACATTCTTTGCAGCTGTTATTACATGTATAATCAAATAGGTATTTTCTTTACTAGTTTTCTCTGGAAGGATACCCAGTAGGAACAGCTCTAGTTTTAAATCTATATGTTGTTGTATCATTTCTTCCAACCATGTCTTTATTTTATTCCAATATTTTTTAGCTTCTGGACATGTCCACTACATATGATAATAAGATCCTGGTAACTGATGACATTTCCAACATTTAGCTGATTTATCTTTAAACATTTTTGCCAGTTTCTCAGGGGGCATATGTTTGGAATTGGGATCGTAGAAACACCCAGGAGCATAGAAGAGTTCAGAGGCAGATGCATAAATAAATGTCTTAAACATATTTATTCATATGAAAATCATATTAACTATGTACAACAGAGATCAAGTCTCATGAGGACAAACATGAGAAGAGAGAGATGGAGAGAGCGCAAGATGGAAAAGGTTGGAGGGGGTTTTATACTCAGGGTAAGCCCCTCCTTTCCACATAGGGGTGGAGACACTCTCTGCCTCCACTGGTGTCTATATGACACATGTGCCAATGGCTTGCAAATACTTGACAGTTCCCCTCCTTGCGAGCCAATGGCATGCAAACACACTAATGCAATGCACAACAGATTTTACCCTGTTAGACATAACTTTTTACACAGATCTTTGTGCCTATCCGCTGGTAGAAGTTTTGTGAAAATGTCAACTGTTTGATGTTTGGTCTGACAGTGCGTTAAAGATATAAACCCCATCTCTACTAGTTGTCTAACATTTTGATAATGGATATCAATATGTCTGGACCTTTTCCCCACCGCATAGGCTTTGGCAATGCCTATGGCCCCGGTGTTGTCTTCTATAATTTGGATGGGCAAAGTTGGTGGTGTCCAGATGCTAGAGATTAAGGCATCAAACCATAACAGATCATTCCCTGCCTCTGATAGGCATGCAAATTCGGCCTCAGCGGTGGAGCACGAATCAAATTTCTGTTGCCCCACATGCCAATGGATGGGTGCCCCATTTAACAATACCAAGAAGCCCAAAGTACTCCTGCGGGTTTTGGTAACTCCGGCCCAGTCCGCATCCATGAAGCATTCTAATTGGGCCTTGTCTCTATTCTCAGGTTCCAAGCGAAGCACGTAATCTGCTGTGGTCTTGAGATACCTTAATAGCTTTTTAATGGCCAACCAGTGGAACTGGGTAGGTTGTTCCACTTGTCTGGATAGTAGGTTCATGGCCAGGGCAATGTCTGGATGGCTCCAATTACTTATATATAATAATGAGCCGACCACTGACCTAAATAGAGTATTATTTTGGAACTCTGGGCTATCCTTTATTATTATTATTAAAAAGTTTTGTAGAAAATACAAACATTTTCACCCCCCCACCCTTCCCCCCTCCCTCCTTCCCCCCCACCCCCCTCCCTAGACTTCCCAGAACAAGCACAGGGTATAGCATTCACAAATCAAAAGCTAGAATATGCTAACAAATTGTTACATTTCATATTCTCCCTAGATCCTTAATTCCTTATAATTCAAAAAACAAACATAAACTACTTAAAGTTACTTCATTCATATGCTATATGAATCTTCTTATTCGGGTACTTCTTCTGTATGTAATCGATCCATCTTCTCCATTCCGATATATACCTTTCATTTGAATGGTCTTTAAGATATGATGAAATTTTCGCCATTTCTGCTAAATGCACAACTTTTAATGTCCATTCCTCAATGGTGGGGGATCTTCCTTCTTCCAGTACTGTGCCACCAGTAACCTGGCAGCCATTATTAAGTTCAAAACCAACTTAGTCTCTATTACAGTACAATCCATGACTATTCCCAACAAAAAGAACTGTGGTGTAAATTTAATTTTTTTCTTTAAAATGTTTTGAATAATCCACCATATTTTTATCCAAAAAGCCTTAATTTTTTTACATGTCCACCATATATGAAAATATGTAGCGTCTTTACACTCACATCGCCAACACTTAGGTTGTAAGTTTGGATACATACAGGCTAATTTTTTTGGGTCTAAATGCCATCTATAAAACATTTTATAAAAATTCTCCCTTAGATTTTGTGCTTGTGTAAATCTTACATTTCTGACCCATATCTTTTTCCATGTTTCCATCATTATTGGTTCACCTACGTTTTGTGCCCATTTTATCATACAGTCCTTGACTAACTCTGTTTCTGAATCTATTTCTACTAGTGCATTATACAACCTTTTTATATGCATTTGACCTTTATCTCTTGTTTGCTTTATCAAATTCTCATCCTGCTGCAAAATACCAATTTTTTGATCTTCTCTCCATCTGGCCTGCAGCTATCCATACTAAAACCATGTCCTAATAATTCCTTCTTCTCTTTTTTTTTATTGAAAAAGTTTTCAATTACAAATTTTTCCCCCTTTCCCCCCCTCCTCCCTAACCCCCCCTCACCACCCCATCCCCCCTGTGACTTCTTCCAAGAAAAAACCTAATACATAACAGATTATATAATATTTTACCATCCCCTTACTCCTTCCTCCAAATACTGACCCTTACTTCTAATGACGTTATTAATATTATTACTTCCCCCTCTTACCATGCACTTCAAAATAACATTCTACTATAACACTGTATAATAACTTCTGATTTAACACAGTAATATTATTATAACTCCCAATTTAGCAATAATCTGCCCTTTTTTTTCTCCTCCCCCATACTTATATCTGTATATTAACATTTCAAAACAGCCTTCCACTTTAAAACTATATAATAAATCCTACTTTAACATTTAATCTTTTGTGTATATTAATATAACATTTCAAAGCAGCCTTCCCCATAAATTCTAATTTTACATTTGTTCTACTCTATCCACTTCCTCCACTCCCATAAATATATCTCTTAAGCATCCCTTTTCTTAATCTATACAATCAATACACAAGCCTGTCTCCACCCACTTTCCTACAAAATTACCATACACAACAATTCTTAATATCTTTGTTCTTCTGCCCACCTACTAAAAAAATATTCCCTTATATAGATAAAATCCATGACTTTAAACTTATAATCCATATAATATCTTCTTTGATGTCTTTCCACTGGATTGCTGACTCCATCATCCATATTAGGGTAACATAACATCCCAGTTGCAACAGAATATTCAAAATCCTCAGTTATCATCTGCCCCCATCAATAATGAATATCTTCATATATATATAAAAAAGAAAACAACCACCCGAGTGACTTTATAATTGTATTCCATATAATGTCTGTAATAGTGGCTTTCTTCAGGATTATTAATTGCCATCGTCATAATGGGGTAACAGCCAGATCTTCTGCATGCCCCAGCATAACTCTCTTGCCTTATAGCTCAGCATAGATATAATACATTGATCAATAAAAAGAAAACCAAAATAGATAATTCCAATCCAACAATTTAAGGCCCTTTTCACATCCCAAAATTACGGCATTGCAGAGGTCTGTCACTCTCCTCAGGATAATATTAACCACTACTTCGCCTCAACCATCGTTTCATATATTCAGTCATATATTTTTTAAAAATAACTGGCTTCGCTGTTGCTTAATTTAGAAGTTTTTGTTTTTGTGAGACCTGTTTTTTTTTTTTCCTTTCTTTTTGCGGGTTTGATCTCCATCCTAATTTCCTTTCTGCAGGTTGTATATCAACTGATCGGTTTTCATTCTGATTTATGACTTGATCTTGTTGGTTTTGCTTTTGTGACTCATATTTCTTTTCTATAAGTTGTGTATCAACTAGTTGATTTCCATCGTTGTCTGTAAGTTGATGAATCATCACGTTAGAATCCGATGCCACTTCTCTCTTATTTATAAATAATCCAGCTGAGGTGTCTGAAGAATCCAAAGGCAATTCATTTACAGAGGCCTCTGTAACTCGATATTTTTCCTTTATTTCTAACTCCTTCTGCTTGTCTTGTGTTGTGCATAAAGATGTTAAGTTCATTTTTAAAGTTTTTTGATAAAATTCTTCCGCTTTTTCAACAGTATTTAATTGATATCTTTCTCCTTGATATCTCAATGTTATACCAACTGGAGCATTCCATCTGAATAAGATATTTCTTTTTTTAAGCTCAGCCACCAGAAAACCAAATTTCTTTCTTTCCAATAACATCTTAGGCGGTAATTCTTTGTATATCCAAATCTTCCTTCCAAACAGTTGCAAAGTAGACTTAAAAGATTTTTGCACAATATTATTTCTTATCTCTTTATCTGTAAAATAAATCACCACATCTCTAGGCAATTGCCTTTGCTTTGCAATCCAGGAGTTTATTCTATAGACTCTATCGATCCTACAAAATACCTCCTCAGGTTGAACCTTTAAAATCCCAGCCAGAACTTCAGAAGATATTTTCCTTAAGTCATCTCTGTTATTTTCCTGTAATCCTCTTAGTCTAATCGCATATTCAGTAAAATTATATTGCATCATTAAAACTTCCTTTTCAATCCGTTGTTGTATGTTTTCTACAGTACAAATCTTTGGATTAACTTCCATTTTAGGTTTTTCTTCTAAACTATTGTCTTGAATATTTATCAAATCATTTTCAAATTTTTTGTGTTTTATTGTCCAAATTGTCCTCAATTTCCTCCATTTTAGACTCTAATAGATTAATATTTGTATCCAACTTGATCATAAATTCTGAGAAACCATTAGCCATTTTTGTAATCTTTCGTTGCAAAATATCAAACTTTAATTGCACCAATTCTTTAATTTCCTGCTTAAATTTTTCAAAGTTCTGATTCATAATCTCATCCCTTCTTACAATCTCCTCCAGGAGAAATTCTATTATATTAAAATCAGTTTTCTGAGACTGTAGGTTAAGAACTTGTTCATATAGTTTGTGGATGGGGGAATCCCTCCCCCACAGCTTGTTTGTCTGGCTTTGTAAGCCTAAACGCCATATTTCCACACAGGCAAACTTTTTTAGAAAAAAAAAAAAAAGCAAAGTAAAGAAAAAAAAAGCTTCTTTCCAAATGAGATCAGTATCAAATCAAATCTCCAGGAAAGAGAAAACACAAAAGTGGAGCTTTTTCTTCAATTGTAGCCAGGAGTATTTATTTCGCTACTTTGTGACTTAATAAGAAACGGAAGGACTTTCCCTTTTCAGCTTCCCTGCTCAAACTTTGGCAATCGCCATTTTAAAAGTTCTTTTTTACTTTGTTCCATATCCTTTGCAAAATAAGTATAAATACTTGCGATTTAGGGTCACAGGTCCAGGTCCAGATCTCATCCTCTTTGCTTAATCTGTTAATTATCTTGAAAAGCTTGTTTTCATAGCCTTGCTCTGCAAAAATGCAGAGGTCTCCCAACGCCCGGAGCAAACGGAGAGTGATATAGGGAGCTTCATCCGCTCGCCCCCAAGAGTAAAAAAAAAAACTCTGGGGGCTTCGTGGAAAGCTCTACCTACACTCTCCTGCTCTATCTCACATTTCCTCCTGGAAATGGAGTTTTTCGAGCTGCCTTTCCGTTGTAAAGGCGGCTCTTTACAGGCGATGGGGCTGGCGGTCCCAAGGGACCGTCTGGCGGCTACGAGAAGCAAACCGCCTTCTTCTCTTAACTGCTCCATTGGTTTTAATTGTAATCTGACTCCTTCCTTATAAAGAAGTTCCTTATATGTAATCTTATCTTGCTTTTGCTCTAAGTTTATATTCTCTATCGCGTGTCTGGGTACTGTCCATATTGGTAACTTATCACTTAATTTATATTTATATTTTTTCCAGACCCGCGATAGAGAATTTCTTAATATATGACTTTTAAAAGCCTTATCTACTTTCTTGTCATAGACTAAATAAGCATGCCAGCCGTAGACCAAACCATATCCTTCAATATTCAATATCTTTTCCTCCATTAAATTTATCCAGTCTGTAATTGCTGAGAGGGCAGCGGCTTCATAGTACAATCTTAAATTGGGCTTTTTAAGACCACCTCTTTCTCGGATATCTTGCATTATCTTTTGTTTAACTCGAGGTTTCTTCCCTGCCCACACAAACTTGTTTATGCCCTTCTGCCATTCCTTCAAATTTTCATCTTTTTTAAGTATAGGTATCATTTGAAAAAGAAATAAAAATTTTGGTAAAATATTCATTTTTACAGCGGCTATCCTTCCCAGCAAAGACAATTGTAGTTTTTTCCAATTTTCCATCTCCTTTTGTATTTTGTGCCATAGTGGTTCATAACTGTGCTGATATAATTTCATATTTGCAGTCATAATATAACCCCCTAAGTATTTAACCTTCTTAACTACTTCAAATCCTGTTAACCTTTCTATCTCTTCTTTCTGGCTTCTGACCATATTTTTAGCTATTATTTTCATTTTGGCTACATTTATTTTAAAACCAGATACTTGTCCATATAAGCAGGTTATTTCCATCAAGGCTGTAATCAATTGTACCGGTTCGGTTAAGGTAACAACCAGGTCATCAGCAAATGCTCGTAACTTATACTCATGCTGTCTAATTTTACTTCCCTTTATTGTGTCCATCTCACGTATTTTACTTAGTAAAACTTCCAGCGTCAACACAAACAATAACGGAGACAAGGGACAACCTTGCCTTGTTCCTTTTTCTATATTAAAAGGATCTGTTAAGCCACCATTAACTATTATTTGCGCTGTTTGTTTTTGATATATTGCCTTAATAGATTGTACAAACTGTTCTCCAAATTGCATCCTTTCTATTAATTTTAATAAAAATTGCCAATTCAGTCTGTCAAAGGCTTTTTCAGCATCCAAAAACACTAGCACTGCGAGGACCTGGTTGTTCCTTCCCAGATACTCTAATAAGTTAACAATTTGCCTTACATTACTCTTCATTTGTCTGCCATTTATAAAACCAGTTTGATCATGGTGAATCATTTGCTGCATAACTGTCATTAATCTATTTGCTAAAATTTTAGCAAAAATCTTATAGTCTGTGTTCAGTAATGAAATTGGCCTATAATTTTTAGGATCTGTATCATCATGCGCTTCTTTTGGGATCAACGAGATAAATGCTGTCTTCCAGGTTGGAGGCACCTCTCCTCCCTGTTGTATATTGTTAAATAATTCTTTCAATGGTTCCACCATTTCCTCCTGTAAAGTTTTATAATAAATAGCTGTCAGACCGTCCGTCCCAGGGGCTTTACCCACTTTCAACTGCTTAATTGCTAACACAATTTCCTTGGAAGTTATCATGTGATTTAAACTATCCCTCTGCTCATTTGAGATTGTATAAATATTCTCTTTCTGCAAATATCTATCTATATCTATATCTTTAATTTTATCACCAGTATACAGCCTCGAATAAAACTCTAAGAAAGATTTTTTAATCAATTGTTGCTCATAAACCTCTTTACCCTTATATCTTATTTTTCTCTATTGTCCTTGATTTTTGCTTTTTCCTTAACAGGTATGCTAACCACCTGCCTGGTTTATTGGCATTATAAAAAGTATTATGTTTTGCATATCGTAAATTAGTTGCCACTTGATCTGCTATTAACATGTTAAATTGACCTTTCAATAAATTGATTGCCTCTTTAATTTTCTTATCTGTTGGATTGACTATTAAAGCCTGTTCCTGTTTACTAATCTCATCTTCTAATTCTTTTCTTTTTCCCCCTGTTTCTTTCTATGCTTATTATTCAAATATATCAAAATTCCTCGCATATATGCTTTACTTGCATCCCATACCATTTCCATAGATGTACCCTTTTGCATATTCATAACAAAAAATTCTTTCATAAATTTTTTACACTCTTTTACATTTTCTTCATACCTAAACAAGTTATCATTTAACCTCCAGGACCTCCTAGACCCTTTCCCACACTCCAATTCCAACCAAACTGAACTATGGTCTGTCAATATTCTTGAACAAATCTTCGTGTTCTTCACCCTAGATAAAAGATCATTAGTAATTAGTATAAAATCAATCCTTGAAAAGGATTGATGTCTGTCTGAGAAAAAAGTAAAATCTTTTTCTTCCGGATTTCTTTCATTTCTTTTTTGGGCAGTTTTGCTCTTGTTAAAACATTTTGTTTAGGTCCCTTCTTATCTTTTTTAATATTCAAGACACCATTCCAATCCCCCAACCGGATACAAGTTTTATATGCCCATTGTGTCAACTTCGAGTGTAGTAAATTGTAGAAATTTTCTTGTTGTTGATTCGGGGCATAGATTCCAATTACAAGTATTTTTTTCTCCTTTAATTAAAAGTTCTATCACTAAGAATCTTCCTTGGTCATCTGCTTCAATTAATTTAGCAACTAAGTCTCTTTTCAGATCTATAACTATACCATTTTTCTTTTCTGGTGCTGCTGCTACGTAGTGTGTACCAAGTCTTGCATTTATCAGGTATTTTTGATCTCGTACTCTTATATGAGTCTCTTGTAGACAAATCACATCATTTTTAAATTGTTTGAGATATTGAAATATTTTTCTTCTTTTCTGTGGAGAATTCAAACCATTAACATTGCACGTCAAAAATCTAGTTCCCATCTCTAGGCCCTTGAAGCAACTGGAGCAGATTCTGGTGGTCTTGTCTCAATTGACCTTTAGGTCTTGCTCCTCCCACTGCTTCTATTTTGGTAGATTTTTGAATTGTTTCTTGAGTTGACATCTGGAATTGTTGCTGTCTTGATACTTCTTTGAGCCTAGCTGTCACCAATCTGGTCTGTCTTTGATCCTTGGGGAACTCTGGGCTATCCTTGTGTGCCAAACCATAATAGTTGGTCTGCATTGGGATAGTAATTGGCTTGCTATCTTCCATTTTACATTTCACCAAAAGTTCCTCTATCTTCTCCTTTTGGGAGAGAGCAAAACATTTTGGTGTAGTGATGATTTGTACACCTAGGTACTTGTCCACATATCCTAAAGACTTTAGAGTGAACCTTTTTTGTAGGGTCCTGACAAATATATTACATCCCCCCTTGTCAGGCCCTATATATAAAAGGTCATCGACATACACTAGGACTTTCTCCAGCCTCCCTTTGGTATCCCTTGTGAAGGTACATTTATCAGCTGGAGATGGAGGGAAACCCAGTGATTTGAGTTGTAGTCAGGCATTTGTACCATATTCTGCCTGATTGTTTGAGGCCATACAAACTTTTCTTCAGAAGCCAGGTGTGGCCTTCCTGCTGCTGGAATCCAGGGTCACCTCTGACGTAAATTTTTTGTTTTAGATGTGTGTGTAAATAAGCAGTTTGCATGTCGAATTGAAAAATCTGTTCCCCATGTGCTGCTGCGGTGACCAAAGCAGCCCTCACACTTTCTGCTCTCACAGTGGGGGAGTAGGTTTCATCAAAGTCCTGTAAGAAGCACTGTGGGAAGCCTTGTGCTACTAGCCGGGCCTTATAAAGGAGTTTGTTGTTGGGCAGTGGCTTGACCTTGTAGACCCAACGGGTGCCAATTGCCTTCCTCTGTTTGGGGACTTCCATGGGGATGAAGACTTTCAATTTTTTGAGACTGTCCATTTCTCACTCCATTGCCACCCTCTACCTGTGCTGGTCTTCCTTGGGAAGCTGGAGGACATCTGTGTATGTTTTAGGGGCCATGGTAACGCTGTTGACCGAGGCCACACAGCCAATGTCCAACCTTTTGGGTGGCACCGCTTTATTGGAGCATTTTGACCATCTGGGGAATTGCCACTCACCATCATCACTGTCAACCAGAGCATCGGTGTCAGAATTGGAGCTACCAGATGCATCTTTCCAATCGAAATGAGGCGGGCCTCTGTCCCAGGCGCTGCGAAGATATGGATGTTTTGGTGAGGCAGGAGGTGTGAAGTCACTCAGGGATTGCTTGTCCAAATTGTCAGAGTCAGGTAGGGTTTCATCACCATCTGGATCTTCGCTGGTCTGTAGTTTGGAGTATGTTGGTTCATCCTCTTTAGGTGGTGCTGGTAGTTCAGTGTCATTTCTAATAGGGGAATAACCGGGTTCATTGGAATGAATTCTTTTTTTTTTTTTATTGAAAAAGTTTTCAAGTACAAGTTTTCCCCCCTTTTCCCCCCCCTCTTCCCTAACCCCCCCTCTCCACCCATCCCCCCCTGTGACCTGCAGAACAATAGGCTATTTCATAACTAGTTACATACATAATATCTTTCCTTTCCCTTACTCCCTCCTCAGAATACTGACCCTTAGCATATTATTCTTATAACTCCCATTTTTACGATAATCTGCCCTTTTTCTCCTCCCCTAAACTTATAGTATATTATTACAATTTAACATTTAATCTTTTATATATATTAATATAACATTTTAAAGCGGCCTTCTCCCTACATCCAAATTTAACATTTATTCAATTCTATCCAATTCCTCCACTCCCCTAAATATATGACTTGAAATCCTACAATACAATTCTAAATATAATCCACTGCCCACTTTACTAAGATATACACATATCTATATATGCATTCCATTTTGTAAAAAGAAAAAAGACAATAACTTTAAATTTATAATCCATGTAATATCTTCTTTGGTGTCTTTCCACTGGATTGTTAAATCCTCCACTCCCCTAAATATATGACTTAAAGATCCTTTTTCTTAAACTAATCAATCAGTAAACTAACCTATTTCAACCCTTCAATTCCTACAAAATCATGCAATACAATTCTAAATATAATCCACTGCCCACTTTACTAAGATATACACATATCTATATATGCATTCCATTTTGTAAAAAGAAAAAAGACAATAACTTTAAATTTATAATCCATATAGTATCTTCTTTGGTGTCTTTCCACTGGATTGTTAAATCCATCACCCATAATAGGGTAAAATAACATGCTGGTGCAACAGTTTGTTCAAAATCTTCAATCATCTTCTGCCCCCATCAGTAGTAGATATCCTCGCATCTGTATAAAAGTAAAAACAACCACCCGAGTGACATTATAATTATATCCATATGGTTATAGTTGTGGTATTCATCAGGATTGTTAATTCCCATCATCCTACTGAGTAACATCCAGATCTTCTGCATGCCCCGGCATAACTCTCCTGCCTTATAACTCAAAATAATTATAATATATTTACCAAAAAAAAAAAAAAAAAAAAAATCCAGAGTAAATGATTCAAATCCAACAAAATGAGGCTCTTTTCACATCCCAAAATCACGGCATTGCAGAGATCTGCCACAATCCTCAGGATAGTATTAAACAATTGTTCGCCTCCACTATCTTTTCAAATATTCATTCGTTTTTTAAAGTCCCTGGCTTCACTGTTGCGTGGTTTAGAAACTGCTGTTTCTATGAGATCTATTTCTTTTCTTTTTCTTTTGCGGGTTGAATTTCCATCCTTGTTTCTTGCCTACCAATTGTGTGTCTGCTGGTTGATTTTCATTCTGCTTTATGGGTTGTTCTTGTTGGGTTAGTTTTATCATCTCATCTTTCTTCTCCGTCACTTGTATGTCAACTGATTGATTTGCACACTTGTCTGTGACTTGATGGTTCATCAGCTTGGTGTCGGATGACACTACTCTCTTATATATAGACAGACCAGCTGGGGTATCCAGGGAATCGAAAGACAATTTATCTGCAACAGTCTCTGTAATTTGATATTTTCCTTTTGTTTCCAACTCCTTTTGCTTATCCTGTATTATGCCTAAAGGTGTTAAATTTATTTTTAAAATTTTTTGATAAAAATCTTCCGCTTTTTCAACAGTGTTCAATTGATATCTTACTCCTTGATATCTCAATATTAAACCAACTGGGGTGTCCCACCTGAATAGGATATTTCTTTTTTTTAACTCAGTCACTAGAAAGCCAAATTTCTTCCTCTCCATCAGCATTTTAGTCGGGAGCTCCTTAAAAATCCAAATCTTTCTTCCATGAAATTGCAAAGTAGAATTAAAAGAGTTCTGCACAATATTATTCCTAATTTCTTTATCTGTAAAATAGATCACCACATCTCTAGGCAATTGCCTTTGCTTTGCCAACCAGAAGTTTATTCTGTAAATTCTATCAATCCTGCAATACACTTCATCAGGTTGAACCTTTAAAATCCCAGCCAGAATTTCAGAAGATATTTTCCTTAGGTCATCTCTATTATTTTCCTGCAAACCTCTCAGTCTAATTGCATATTCTGTAAAATTATATTGAATCATTAAAACTTCTCTTTCAATCCTCTGTTGCACATTTTCTTCATTACCAATCTTTTGGTCAACCTCCATTTTAGGTTTGTCTTCTGAGCTATTATCCTGAGTGTTTATCAAATCCTTTTTAATTTTTTGAGTCATGTCATCCAAATTCTCCTCAGTTTCCTTCATTTTAGACTCTAATAATTTAGTCTTTGCATCCACCCGAATCAGAAAGTCTGATAAACCATTAGCTGATTTTAAAATCTTTTGATTCAAAAAGTCAAACTTTGATTTCACCAATTCACCAATTTCTTTAATTTCCTGCTTAAATTTTTCAAATTGCTGGTTCACAATCTCATCCCTTCTTACAATCTCTTCAAGGAGAAATTCTATTATATTAAAATCAGGTTTCTGACACTGGAGAGTTAGAATTTGTTGGTGCAGTTTCTTAATGGGGGAAGTTCCCCCCCCCGTTTGTCCAGCTGTGTAAGTCCCGATGCCATTTCCCACACAGACAAGATTTAGCAAAAAAGAGAGAAAAAATAGAAAACAGAAGGACTTTCCCTTAAGAAAAAAAAAAAACCTTCTTTTCAATCAACAGCAAGAGAAGACACAGGAGCGAGGTTTTATCTACAAATGTAGCCAGTGATATTTATTCCGCTACATTGTAGTAATAAGAAACGGAAGGACTTTCCCTTTCAACCCTTCTCCAGCCACGGCAGACGCCATTTTAAAAGGCTCTTTTTCCCTCTTTCCTCTCCTCTTAAATAATTTTTTGAAGGGTAAAATACTTGCGATTCACTATTAAGGGTCCAGCTCGTCTTTTCTTTAATTATTCTGTTAAATTCGCAGGCTTGCTCTTGACGCCTGGCTCTGCATAAGCAGAGGTCTCCCAAAGCCCGGAGCAGCGGCAGGGGATATGGGGCTTCTCATCCGCTCCGTCCCAAAAGTAAAAAAAAAACTTTTGGGACTCTGCAGAGAGTTCTACCCACCCCTGCCGGCTCTATCTCCGTTTCCTCTTGGAAACGGAGTTTTTTCGAGCCGCCATTCCGCTGTGACGGCGGCTCTGACAGGCAATGGAAGCTGACGATCCCAGAGGAACGTCTGGCGGCGGCCAGCAGCAAACCGGAAGACCTATTGGAATGAATTCTTGACCAATTTGACCCCTCCCCAAAGGAAGCTGATCTTGAGACAATGACAAGGTTATTTTTGTCTACAAATCTAGAGGCCTTGCTGCCAGTTGCATAACCTATAAATCTGAGCCTCCTCGATGCCTTGCCCCCCTTTCTTCTGAGGTGCTTGGGAATATGGACCCAGGCATAGGAACCAAAAATTCTCAGGTGTGAGAGGCTAGATTTCCTTCCATGGACCAGGAAGTATGGGGTTTGGTTAATGGCACTACTCCATGTCCTGTTGACTAGACAATTAGCCATTTTGACTGCTTCTGCCCAAAAACCTTGGCTCATGTTGGCATCTGCAAGTAAGCAGTTCATGACATTCTGCAGCACGCCATTTCTCCTTTCTACAATGCCATTCTCTGAAGGCATTTGAGGCGATGATTTAAAATGGAGGATACCTCTCTCCTTCATCCACTTTTCAAAAGTCCTGGATGTAAACTCAGTTCCCCTATCACTCTGCACCTGAGCGATGCACACCTTGTGTTGCGTTTGGATCTGGTTGTAAAGATATTTGAAGATGGTAAAGACTTCAGTTTTGTCCTTTAAAATAAATACATGGCCACAACGAGAGTAATCATCGACTACTGTTAAAAAATAACGCCCCTTGGCAAGGGAGGGCCTAAAAGGACCAACCAAATCCATGTGTACCAGCTAATAAGGGTACCTTGCATGTCGGGAAGAAACCTTAGGTATAGCAGATGTTTTTGATTTGGCTGCCTTACAGATGGCACATTCCAAATAGGTATTACAATTTATATCTTAAGCCCATCGGAAAAATCTTGCATTTTCCTAATAACCGGGAAGCTGGCATGGCCTAGCCTACAGTGTAAAATATGTGCACAATCCAAATGTAAAGGTTTACCCATGCACACTTTGTCAACCTTATGTATCTTATCATTAGCAGTCTTGGTCTGTGCAGTAATGACAGTAGGCACTGGATTAATGGTCACCTTAGACTTTTTCAGGGTTGGCTGAGGAGTTGTGATCTTAATGGGCTCAGCCTTAATGGCTTTGCATGTCCTAGGAGCCGGTTTAGGAGCTTCATTGGGATTAGGTCCAGCATCCTTGAGTTTGGAGAACCTGGGGGCTGGCACAGGAGCTTTCTGCTCTATCTGGGCGCTAGCCCCCTGTGCCCTCTTATTAGGTGTCTTGTGCCTTTTGACCTTTGCTTTTGGGGAAAAATAAGGCAAATTGTTGATTTTTACAATATTGCCAACAACATCCCCACTTTCGAAAATATAACCTCCATCCTTCTCAAATGCCAGTTTTACATTTTTATCCTGAGTAAAATTTTAAAATACTTAAAAGGTTGTTCTTGATTGAGGGAACATACAGTGCCCCACTGACATCTCCTATACCAGGCACATTGATCACGCCTTCCCCAGTTACCTCTGCCTTGTCCCCAGTGGCAACTTTTACTGAGGACTTGAGTGGGTGTAAAATCTTAAATCGTTGCTTCTTGTTAGCTATATGCATTGATGCACCTGAATCAAGAAGCCACAGCCCCTCAGCATCCTGTACCTGGGAGGTGGGATTGTCACCTGTGACACTACAGGTGACACTTCCACGGCCTCTTTTATTTTTATTATGCTTAGGTCCAGCCGTGTTGGCCCTAGAGTGAGGGCACTCCCTTTTAAAGTGACCTTGCATGCCACAGTCAAAGCAGGTGGGAAGGGTATTAATCCTTTCACTTGTGTCCTGGCACCTCCTCTGAGGCCTAGGCCTGTGGTATGCCTCCTTCATTTCTTGTTATTCCTCATCTCTGCACCTTAAATCTTCCTCAATAAAGTGACCAAAAAAGTATTATATATTTGTTTGTTCCCTAGAAACCCCTTCTAGAGAAATAATGAAGGGACTCCAGGATTTGTCTAGGGAGTTCAATATTACACTAATTAAAGTTGATTCAGGAACAGCCCCCCCCCCCCCCCGCTGTATAAGCTCATTCCTCATGGCTTTAAGTGTTGCCAAATGTTCCCCCATCTTGACACCAGGTTTGAGTTTAGAATTGTGAAAAATTCTTGACAATCTGCTGGTTGCAGCCATATTGTCACTATGGAAGAAATTATATAGGGCAGTCCAAACTTCCTGAGCTGTGAGACCGTCTGAAAGACTGGCATAAAGAGCTGTGTCTATAGAATTTAACAGGGTTGTGTAAGCTCTTTTATGCAGGAACTCGATTTCAGGGCTCCAAGGTAAAGGAGGTGGTCTTTTGATCATGTCCAGAGTATTTTCTCTTAGGAGAATTATCTGAATCTCTTTACACCATTTTTTTAAAATTCTGACCACTTAAATGTAATTTTTCAAAATTATTTGGCAAAGTTACAAAACTATTACCATTAAACTGCATGGGGAGTTGTTCAAAGGGCTGAAAAGAGCCTGTTGTGAATGGCATTGGGATCCCTAAGCCTGGGATCGATTGCTTAGATCTGGCTCCTTCTTGTAGTCTTTCTGTAGTTTGAAGCAACTGGGCATGTGCAGGAAATGGAGCATGCTCCAAAGCCTTTTCTTGTTGGAGCTCTGATCTCCCTCTCTGGGTTCTGAATTCAGGCTTGGATGAAGCCTCAGCATAGGCCTGATAATCAGTAGTGTGGCAGGGAAACCTTGGAGTAGCTCGAAGAAGGCCTGGAGATCTTTCAGGAGACTGGAGGCACATCAGATGAGGTTGGTCTGGGACCTCGGGGTGGCTGGTGGGTGGTTGCTCCCTAATTTCCAGGGTGGTGATCAGGGTCTCTATGGCTTCTTTGATGCTTGCCGTGGTAGGCACGGCCTGGCAAGGGGCTTGTAGGTTCAGAGTGGTCCTCTGGGCCACTGGAGTGCTGAACTGACTGGTTGGCGTTGTAGGCCTGGACCGTGGAGCTGGGGTAGGCCTGGCTTGTGGTTCTGGCAAAGTGCCCAGGGGAGCAGCCATCTTGGGGGAAGTTGGCTCCAGAAGGGAGCTGGCGGCCATTTTGTTTGGCGGGAAACTGTGTGAGGGGAGAGTCTCTCTGGCAGCAGGCGCCATCTTGGAGAGATCAGGCAGGGGAGTCCTTACCGGAATGGCAGGCATCTCTGGTGCTGCCTCCTCAGGCCTCTTTCTGGCTGCTGCCCTTGTCTTAAGGAGGAAGGCGAGCGCTGCTCGGCACTCCTCTTCTGACATCTCAGCCACTTGCCTCTCCAGGCTTTCATCTTGTCCTTCTGCCCCTTCTTCGTCAGTGGTGAAGAAGCCTTCTCCAGCATCGCTTGGCTCAGCCCCTGGGATCTCTTGCTGCATCTGGGTGACCTCTGGCTGCCAGGTTGTAGCTGGATGGAAATCCCCTTCGATGTTTTCCATCGATTCAGACTGGGGCTGATGTGAAATTCTCCTTCATTGAAGGCCTCTGGTCACAACAGGGGAGCTTTTCTCACAGGTTATTTTGGAGGGCATCTTGCCTTTTCAACAGCTCCTGGAGTGGAGTTCTGCTACCATTCCCTCTGCTACCATTCTTTGGAATTGGGATCGTAGAAACACCCAGGAGCATAGAAGAGTTCAGAGGAAGATGCATAAATAAATGTCTTAAACGCATTTATTCATATGATAAATCATATTAACTATGTACAACAGAGATCAAGTCTCATGAGGAACAAACATGAGAAGAGAGAGATGGAGAGAGCACAAGGTGGAAAAGGTTGGAGGGGGTTTTATACTCAGGGTAAGCCCTTCCTTTCCACATAGGGGTGGAGACACTTTCTGCCTCCACTGGTGTCTATATGACACATGTGCCAATGGCTTGCAAATACTTGACAATATGCCATCTGTAAAACATTTTATATTGATTTTCTTTATATGCAGTGGACATTGTTAGTTTGTAATTCCTTTTCCATAACTGTTGCCATTTGTCTAAATCAACTGAGTATCCAAAATTCTTTGCCCAAGCTATCATTGTTTCCTTTACTTGTTCTTCCTCTAGCTCAATGCCAAGTAAGAAATTATATATTTTTAAAATTAATTTGTCCTCTGTTCCTGTGAGCATCCTATCCAACTCTGTCTTTTCTAAGTAAAAACCATGTAATTTAGCATCTTTTTCATATCTTGTTTGTATTTGCATGTACATATACCAATCCATCTCAATCCCCTGTTCTTCCAGTTCTCATTTCCCCTTCAATTCCCCCTTATCTGTTAGTAACTCCTTATATCTAACAATATTTCTAAAATTAAAGATATTTGGGTGTATTAAAGCTTCCATTGTTGATAACCATATTGGTATTTTCACATAGTATTTGTCTCTAACCTTCTCCCATGCCAATAGCAATGTGTTCCTCTATGAAAGTATGTGTGTATCTTAATTCTACAATACCATAAAAATGCATGCCATCCCAATTGTAAATTGTGACCTTCCAATGTTAATAGTCTTATATTTCTTAATTCAACCCATTCCTTCATCCAAGTCAATGCTGCTGCCTAGTAGTATAATTCCCAATTCAGCAGTCCAAATCCTCCATGTAGTTTCGTATCCTGTAGCATTTTTATACTTATTCTTGCTTTTTTCCCTTACCATATAAATTTCCTTGTTATCTTATTAAGATGTTGAAAATACCATATTTTTCAGAATATAAGACGCACCTTAAATTTTGGGGAGGAAAACAAGGGAAAAAGTATTCTGAACCAAATGGTGTAGTAATATATTATTTAATAAAATACCAGTATAGCAGAATAATTTTTACAACCATGTATACTTTTTACAACCATGTAACTTTTTACAACCATGTACACTTTTTACAACCATGTAAAGTCAACAGCGGTATTAAGAACCATCACCACTGTCATTAACAAATGAGGAGAGACTTTAAGGTTCAAGCACTCCTCTAATTTTCTGGAAACCCCAAGAACTCATCATCGTTGCTGGTATTAGTGTTTAGGAAACTCAGTTGCTCACAATCACTTTCTTCTCTACCTTCATAAATGATATCATCTTCAGTTCCATCTAAGGCATTGCTAATGCCACATTTTTTGAAGGACCATGTAACAATTTCGTCCTTCACTGAGTTCCATGATGTTTTCACCCATTCACAAACTTGAGTGATAGTGGGCCTCCTCAATAGTCCAGTGGGTGTCAGATCATGATCCATTTGTTCCACTCTTCTCGCATGTACACTTTGAATGGCTTGTTGATGGAAACATCAAGAGGTTGCAACTGGCTGGTAAGACCCCCAGGAATTACAGCTAGATGAGTCTTCACTTCTTTGAATCTTTTCTTTGTGGTTTCACTAATATGTGCTCTAAATTGGTCGAGCACTAATAAAGCTGGTTTTTTCAGAAGCCTTCCAGGACGTTTAGACCACACTCTTTCAATCCATACTTTCATTCCATATTCGTCCATCCATCCTTTCTCATGGACATGCACAACAATACCTCTTGGAATCACTTCCTTTGGGCAGGTTTTTCTTTTGAATATTAACATTGGTGGCAATTTGGTGCCATCTGCATAGCAGGACAACACAACTGTGTAATGTATTTTCTCATGTCCTGAGGTTTTCATGGTTATGCTTTTGGCACCTTTCACATCAACAGTCCTATTTGATGGCACATCAAAGGTTAGTGGGATTTCATCCATATTCCCAATCTGGCCAATTTCAAAATTATTTTTCTTCCTGGAGTCTATCACAAAAGTATGAAAAGACAGAATCTTACATTCATACTCTTTTGGCATTCTTTGTGCAATTCTAGTTTTGGTGCGCATAGCAAGGCTCTATCAAGGCCATAATAGCAAGGCCATAGCAAGGCCATAATTGAATTTTAAATTCAGAGTTCTTAAATTTTTTGGGTTTTTTAAGCTAATTTTGGCCTTAAATGTAATACTTTTAAGAATTTTTAAAATATAAATTGTGATATTTGTATTGTGTTTTACCTGGCTGTACACCACCCCGAGTCCCTCGGGAGAGGGGCGGTATAGAAATAAAATTATTCTTATCCTTATCCTTATATTGCCTCATAAATCTGAAGCACCACGATGGTGATCCAGTAAAATCCTGAATGCCTTTCTGTGTAGCAATGCATTTGGCTTCATACATCACCATTTTTGTGGTGACTGCGAAGCCACTGTTCCAATGACCTGTGATCCAGTCTCTCATGTCCTCCTCTAACTGTGGCCACTTTGCAGGAACCCCATGAAAGTTGTGCTTGCTTTTATCCTTTACCTTTTGCAGCTGTTCCAGCTATTTCCTCCACTCTCTTATCATTTTTTTCAGTTGGAGGTGACCCAAAATGTATCTCCGTTGCTCTATTTCCGTGCTCCTGAGCATATTTCACGACTTCCAGCTTGAAAGAGATTTTGTATGCTTGCCTTCTTGGCTTTGACATTTTTCTGCAAGAAAGAACAATATTCCTATATGTCCTTTATAACAATGCAGAGCATTGTAGCTGAAACCATGTTCATTCATATGCACACACTAGGGTAGCTCATTATGCCCCCGCCCTAAACTACAGTAACAATAGCAAGCTGAGAATTTTAGGACATTGGTGATTTGTTTCCTCCCTAACCCTAATCCTAACCCTATACAAACAAGTGCTAACCCTAACCTTAACCCTAACCCATTATATACAGGTGCTAACCCTAACCCCTAACCAGGGGTCTTCAAACTTGACAGCTTTAAGACTTGTGGACTTCAACTCCCAGAATTCTGAGATTTAAAGTCCACAAGTTAAGAGCTTTAAGACTTGTGGACTTGCTCCCAGAATTCTGAGACTTAAAGTCCACAAGTTGACAGCTTTAAGACTAACCTGTCAGGCAGAAGCTTCTTCAAGCAAACGGCTTTGGGACAGCTCCTGAAGGCAAGCGGTCGCATGTGGGGGGGCAGCTTTGGCTCCTGAAGGAGAGTAGCAGCGTTGGGGGGATGTGGCTTTGGCTCCTAAAGGCAAGTGGTGATGTTGGGGTGTATGGCTTCAGCTCCTAAAGCTGAGCGGCAGCATTGGGGGGGCAGTGGCTTCAGCTCCTAAAGGCAAGCAGCGGTGTTGGGGGGTGGCAGTGGTGGCTCAAATGGCTTTTACAGCTGAGGGGCAGCTCAGGCGGTGACTCAGGCAGCGGCAGGGCAGTGACTCAATTTGTAGCAAATGGTTCCCAGAACCATTTGCTTTTCACTTTTCTGATTGGCGGTTGGATCCCAGAATACCGCCAATCAGCTGTCTGTTGCCACAGTTGTTGCCATTGTCGCCGTTCCCACCATTGCCACCATCACACCAACTCCCTCCCTCTCCCCCCAGGTACGGCTGATGCAACATTCGGAGTATAAGACACACCCAGATTTTCACCCTCTTTTGGGGGGTAAAAAGGTGCATCTTATACTCTGAAAAATACAGTAAGTCTTTTCAATTTTTATTGATACTGTCTGGAATAGAAATAATAGTCTTGGTAATATGTTCATCTTTATTATTGCAACCCTTCCCATAAATGACAGTTGAAGATTTTTCCATTTCTCCAAGTCTTTTTCAATTTGTTCTTTTAGTTTATAATAATTATCCTCTTTTATCACTGCACATCTTGATGTTAAGTATACTCCCAAGTATTTAACTTTTTTCGCAACTTGTATATCTAATTTCTCTTTTATCTCTCTTCTTTGTTCTGTAATATTTTTCACCAAAATTTTCATTTTTTCTTTGTTTATTTTTAGACCAGAGACCTTCCCATAACTCTCTATTTGTTCTAATAGTTTAGGGCCTGTTGTTTGAGGTTCTTCTAAAATGAATACTAAATTATCAGCAAAAGCTTGCAGTTTGTACTCTTCTTTTTTAATTTTCATCCCTTTTATCTCTTCATTTCACCTAATATTTCTATTTAAGACTTCTAAGGTCAAAATAAACAACAATGGGGATAAGGGACATCCTTGTCTTGTACCCTTCGTAATAGTAATATTTTCTGTCATTTCTCCATTTATCATTATTTTAGCGGATTGCCTATCATAAATTGTTTTTATAGTATTTACAAATCTCTCCCCAAAATCCATTTTCTGCAATTGTTCTATCATAAATTGCCAATTCATGTTATCAAATGCTTTTTGAGCATCTAAAAACATCATCACCATTTGTTTTTCTGAGGGTGTCTCATAATATTCCAGCGTGTTTAAAATTATCCTCATATTATCTCTGATTTGTCTCTTAGGTAAAAAACCATTTTGGTCCATATGGGTAAATTTGTTTAAGTGTCTTTTTAGCCTATTCGCCATTATTGAAGCAAAAATCTTATAGTCCACATTTAATAACAAGATCGGACTATAGTTTTTTATCAATTGCAGATCAGCATCTTCTTTAGGTATAAGTGTTACATGGGCCTCCCTCCATGAGTCTGGCATTCTTGCCTTCATTAGAAGTTCATTAAATAGTTCCAGCATTACATTACTCATCACTTTTTGTAATGTTTTGTATAGTTCTGCTGGTAAGCCATCCGGTCCTGGTGCTTTCCCATTTTTTTGTCTTTTAATAGCTTCTGTCAATTCCATCATTGTTATTCTTTCTTCTAACATTCCCTTGTATTGTTCAGTTATTTTAGGTAAGTCTAGTGGTGGGATTCAGCAAGTTTGCACCAGTTTGCCCGAACTGGTAGTTAACCATGCCTGGCCATGCCCCTTGCCCCTCCCAGCAACTCGCCTCGGATGAGGCTGATATGTTTGATAATGGCTTTGCCATGTTGTCCCTGAGGTGAGCCTTCGGCCGAACGGGCAAGTCTGGAGCAGGTCTCCCTCCTGTGGTATGCCACTTCCCGCATTTAATTTTGGAGCCACCCGGGTGAGGGCGGGCACCCCACCCACCCCCTAGCGGTGATCCTTGCCACCATCATGCAAGCCAGCCAGCCAGCCAGCCTAGCCCAAACCCGTGAGTGAAGGAATGATTACCCTCCACCAGTCCGCCCGCCCACCTGCCCGTTGTGGGAGTGCCTAGATTCCCAGCTGCCCCCCCGCCCTCTGGAATGGCAGCAGCAGCACGCTCCCATTGTCCCAGAAATACTATAAAGCCTCTATAGCCTCATGTTGTGCTACCCGGCTGCCCCGGGAGTGAGGGGGAATAAAGAGGCCAGCCAGCAGGCCAAAGCATAGCTGGCTTTATTGTCCTGTCTCTGCTCTTGCAAAGTGGAATGCAATGCCTTCTCTCTTGCCGCATGGCCCTCCTGATCAGCAGAGGCTCCCTAGATGAGAAAGCTGGCCGGTGTCAGTCCTAGCTTTGCTATCCATCGCAACTAAGAATCTCAAATAAAGCCCAGAATGAATGCTTGTGTTGCAGCCAATCTGGGCGCTAGCTAGACAGGCGGCCTGCAAACTCTCTGATCTTCCGAGGAGTCCGGTCAAAGTTTCACTCGCTGAGGCACCAGGACTCCTGATGATGTGATGGGGTCCTTTGGGCACTTAGTTTTGCTACCTAGTAGCTCCAGCCCACCCTCCGCCTCAGCAAGTGGCGCACAAAAGTTCGGCCAGGCTCCTCGAGAGGCAGAGTTTGCAGGAGGCCGATCCAGGGACTGTTGTAGCACAAACATTCATTCTGTGTTTGAGATTCCTGGCTGCAATGAGCAGCAAAGCTGTTCCAGCAGCTGGAAAAGGGAGCGGAAAGAGTCCCGTTGCCAAGGTATGCGCGGTTCAGAGGGGGGAAGAAATGCAAACTTCAGCCTCCTGGTGCGGTGCGGGGCTTTGGGCAAAGGCTGGAGGGAAGGGCCTCTGGCTCACTCGTGCTCTCTCCCTCCCCAGTCTAGTTTGATGAAGGCAGAAGCTCACATTGCCCTTTCCAAGCCCACTGTCAGAGAAGCTGGGGGCCGGTGAGGGCTGGCTTTTTGCCTAGCTTTTTCCAGCTGTTGGGGGGGAATGGACAGGGGCCTGGAGAGGAAGCCATGCTCCCCCGACAGCTGGACAAAACTATGCAAAAAGCCAGTCCTCACCGGCTTCTCTGATAGCGGACTTGCAAAAGGCAATGTGGCTCCACCTGCAATCAAGCTAGACTGGGGAGTGGGTGGGAACACGAACAAGCACTGAGGAGACCGCAGGAGGAGGGAAGCCAGGCAAAGGGCGAGTGAGGGCATCCGCAGCATGCTGTAGCACATGCACTTTCCCTCAGCCCCCTTCTTTCAGAGGGCTCCGATCGGCTCCCCTGCCTTTCCTCTCACCCCATTAGCCAGCCTGCCAGCAGGAGGTGAATTGGTGGGCTTTATTGTGTTCTAGGCATTTCCCACCTGAACGGCAAGCTGCATTTGCAATGGGGGGAGATGTTTGGGGAAGGCAGCGGGGGAATGTGGGGGTGGCAGAGGAGCCGCTTTCAAGCCATTGGTTTTTGCGGGGTGGAAAGTCTCCCCCTAGGCACGCTTCCCATTTTGGTAGCCCCCCCAGGTACAATTTTTTTAAAAAAAACCCTGCAAATGGTTTGTACAAAATGAGATGCTTTGCCTCCCCTGGGCAATAGAGCTGCATCTCTCATTAGTGCTGAGAGGCTGAGGAGAAGGCATGGCATGCCTGCCAAAAAGTCTTTCTGAGAGCCTCACCTGTAGCAGAGATGAGAATGTCAACTGTCTCTAGCCCCTAATTCTCCTTAAGAATTGCCAAATGAGGAAACAGCACTGGCAGACTTTCTAAGCCTGCAGCAGAGAGGGAAGGAGGGTGGGGGAGAGATATCCAATCCAACCTCTGTGTGTGAGAGAGAGAGGGAGAGGGAGAGAGATGTGGCTTCTTGGGGGTGTATTTTGGAGAAGTGTCAAGAGAAATGCTAAAAGGGCAATCAGTTTGGGATTAAATTCCAAATGAAATTGGGTCTTCAGGGTAAGGAGACATGAAGAACTTTCAACTGCAGGTTTCTAAAAATCTCATTAAAAGGAATGTCTAGAGGCAGCTCTTTAACTCATTAGTCCAGAGGGAGCAAAAGAGATAGGGTCCCAATGAATGTCTTAGCCAGTGGTGGCTTCTAACCGGTATTACCACCGGTTCGCTTCGTGCATGTACTTTGCGTGCGATCTCCCTGAACTGGGGAGAACCGGTAGCAACCTACCACTGGTCTTAGCTATTTAGTTTAGGAATAACAGAGCTTAAAGCGACTTTGGAGGTCTTCTAGTCCAGGGCTCCCCAAACTTGGCAGCTTTAAGACTTGTGAACTTCAACTTGAGAATTCTGGGAGTTGAAGTCCACAAGTCTTAAAGCTGCCAAGTTTGAAGACCTCTGTTCTGGTCCAACCCCCTGCTCAGGCAGGAAAACTGAGGATGCCAAATCTTGAGTGGAGGGCCTGGGAAAGGCGTCAGAATAATAATTAGATGGGACCTTGAAGGGGACCCTATACCATTTCAGAGAAATGGCTGTCCAGTCTCTTCTTGAAAACCTCAAGTGTTGGAGCACCCAGAACTTCTGAAGACAAGCAGTTCCATTAGTTAATTGTTCTCACTGTCAGAATGTTTCTCCTTAGTTTTAGGTTGCTTCTCTCTTTGTTCAGTTTCCATCCATTGCTTCTTGTTTTGCCTTCTGCTGCTTTGGAAAATACATTGCCCCCTCTTCTTTCTGGCAGCCCCTTAAATACCTGTTTTGTGACCTGCCTATCACACTCTTGGGCAAAGCATGTGAGCCATTCCCTCCTTTCAGTGGTCCATGAAAATATATCTATTGTATGTAGATGCAGATAATAAAGTTGAAAAAAGTGAACAACATTTTACAGAACTATAGATAGTTCTTGAGGTCGGGGGTGACAAGGAGTGGCTAAGAGGGGAGGGGCTGGGCAAAGCGCCCCTTGACATGAGTGATGTCAAGTTGGCCATGTCCACCCAGTCACATGACCATCTGGCCACGCCCACCCAGTCACATGACTGCCAGGCCATGCCCACCAGGCCACGCCCATAGAACCAGTTGTTAAAAAATTTGAATCCCACCACTGGGTAAGTCTGAGTTTTTTAGGTATTTTATTATCTCATCCTCCAAGATTTCCTCTTGATAATAAAGTTTTTCATAATATTTTTGAATTATTATTTTCTTTTCTTCATGCTATAATGTAATTTCCCCTCTTCATGTTGTAATGTTTTATTATTTTCTTCTCCTTCTCTTTTTTTATTTTATATGCTAACCAGAAAGAGGCATATTATCAGGTTAGGATCAAAAAGGGGGACGAGTGGAAGATAGTTTTTAATTGTCCCTTGGGATGTTTCCAGTTCCGGGTCCTCCCTTTTGGACTGCAAGCACCCCCTGCTGTGTTCATGCAGCTAATAAATGAAGTGCTGCATGAGTACCTGTACAAGGGAGTGCTAGTTTACCTGAATGACATTTTAATCTATACTGAGACTATGGCAGAACAGGTAAAACTGGTCAGGGTTGTGCTCAAAAAGTTCTGAACAGCCCAGCTGTATGCTAAACTGTCAAAATGCAAGTCCACCAAAGCAACATTGACTACCACGTCTACCACATTTCTCATGAGGGGATAGAGATGGACCCCCAAAAGGTGCTGGCAGTACTGGACTGGGCTACTCCCTGCACCAGGAAGCAACTACAAAGCTTCCTGGGGTTTGCAAACTTTTACTGTCATCCCATCATTTGCCCTGATAGCCATCTCTATCACCAATCTGCTAAAGACAAAAGGGGAGGGAGAACCTAAGCCTAGCCAGCCGCTGAAATGGACAATGGAATGCCAAGCGACATTCAAAAAACTCAAGCACCTGTTCGCAGCAGAGCCGGTGCTGAAACACCCAGACTTCATCATCCAGGCAGATGCTAATGATGAGGCAGTGGGGGAAGTACTGTTACAAAAAATGAGCAAGGGGCTCTACAGCTGTGTGCATATACTCCTAAAAAACCTCACCTAAACCAAGCACAGGTGGGTGGTCTGGAAAAGGGCATATGCAGTGCGCTATGCATTCCTGACTTGGAGATATTTCTCAGAAGGGAACAAAATGCCTTTTGAGGTATGAACTGACCATAAAAACGGAGGATTATTGGGTTTTGTATTTGGGGTTTTACTTCTGTAAACTGCCCAGAGTCACTGTGAGTGATTGTAAAAATATAGTTAAATTAAGTTTTCTAAATTAATTTAAATAAAATAGATTTTCTGACACAAACAATTATATCCAAACAACATACAACATCTGAAAATAACAAGGAAATTACATAAAATATTCCTTAGGATTCCATAAATTCTCCTACTTTCACTACTAGTTTCTTGTTGATGAGTGCAATAGGAGCAATGAGCCACAATGGATTCTACAGGGTTTTAGCTTGTTTTCCCCTCAATAATCTCATACAATGCATGAGTTAAAAGTGATTTTATCAGTCATCTAGTATCTGTTAAGTCAGGAGGAAGAAGCCTAGAGGTTAAACCCTGGAATACATAAGTCTTTAATTTCTTTGCACTGTAGTAAGCAATCTGTCAGCCTCAGCTTTGCCTGCTTCAGCTGCCATAAGAAACGGCGGGGGGGAGGAACTAGTTAAGGGGCGAAGGGGGAGAAGGTGCAGGAGGTGGTTTTTTTTCCATTGTAGGACGTGTCTTCCCAAGAAATGAAAGTGAATCTCAAAAGGGGCCAGCTGACCAACTGCCCTACATTCCTGATGAATGACGTTGCCAGACGTGATGCCACCTGACCTTTGGGAGACCTTTGGATTGGATGATGGTCAATGGACATGGGGGGGGGAGAAGCTTAGTAGATGCTATTTTGCGCGTTTTGCTCACTTCCAGCTTTACCTGGGTTGCGGTCATTTCATATTCAGTAAAAGTACTAAACTCTTTAAAATGATTGAGTTTGGGTTTTTCTTTCCTGGATATTGAAGGAAGCATACCTTACACAATCAACTATTGTGCTTAAGGCCAGGTGTCCCCAACCCTCGAGCCACGGCTCACTACCAGGCCATGGCCTATTCAAAACTAGACCATGCAAGAGGCAGGCTAGCATATACACACGTGTGCAGTTCAACTTGTGTGCATGCATTGCAGCGGCAGACTGCCACACACACACAGCTCAACTTGCAGTCGAACTGCATGTGCATGTGTGTGCATGCTGCCTGTACTCATACAGGTTGAGCTGCGTGTGCATGTGTATGCGCCAGTCCGCCACTCATGCGGCTCAGTTCCCCTCGCCCCCCAGCTGCACCACCAAGCCACAAAGTTTAGGGACTGCTGCTTTAATTTAATTTAATTTAATTTAATATTTAAATTTATATACTGCCCTTCTCCTGAAGATCTCTCCTGTACAGCAGTGCCAAAATTGTGCAAACCTTTTGCGAAAAGTGTATTTTTGAGGTTTGATGGCTAATAACACCACTTTTTTTGGGAGTTTCAAGATAATCATATTCCACTACTGGAATGGCCTGGGAATAGCCCAATTGAAAATCTATGGAGCTGACTAAAGAAACTTGTTAGTCAGAAGCAACCCAGCAATAAAACCCAGTTAATAGAAGCAATCATTCAATCTTGGTTTCACATTATAACAGCTACAGAATTAAAAGACTTGGTTCACTCCATGGGAAGACGTTGTTAGGCCATAATTCATGCTAAAGGTTACCTAACTAAGTATTAACTGATGTGATAATTTTTGTATATCTCATTTTTTCTATGTGTTTCACTTTTCTTTTTTATACTGTAACTGCTATTCTAATAGCAAATCCTTCATAAAAGTTATTGCATTACATTCTTGATTAAATTATCTTTCCATTGATATATAATTTTATGGTACTACTAAAAAAAAACTGGTGTTATTAGCTAGTTTTAGAAAATACACTTTTCCCAAAAGGTTTCCACAATTTTGGGTACTACTGTACAATGGATTTGTGTTCCTTGGAACAAATTCCAGCTAAGTGTTAAAAAAAAAGTTATTAATAATACCGTAGTAATTTGACAGTGGAACCAGCAACCTAGAGATGTTTTAAATTTCTCTTTAACTGAAGTACAGATACTTTAATTTTGATTCCTGAACAAAACAGGAGAGCAAGTTTAGTGGCCTAAATGGTCCTTTCCACCTTTTAATTCTAGATATTTTCAACTGGCTATGAATACTGAATGAGCTTTGTAATATGAGGTATGTTAAGCTCTTAAATATAAGACTGGTGCTATTTACATGAATTAAATCCAGCACAAAAGCCTTTTTTTACACTATCTAATTCAGTGTCGTGGTCAATAGTTTATTAAAAGTTTCAGATCTGTTTAGATATGTATCTGAAATGAAAATTTACATGGGAAATAATAATGTTGCAGTTCTTACAGCTTCAATATTTATATGTGTTTTTCTATAGTGTAAATATATGGAACTGAAAAGTGTGAACACACAAATGGGGTTGAAACTGGAACAATTATTGAATTTTTAAAAAGGAAAAGTGTGACAACCTTAGCTACAAAGTATGATATCGACTGGAAACCAAACAAGTAGTAGTATTAATAAATACAATAGAGAAATGTGAATGCAGAAGAGAATCTCACATTGAGAGCTCCCTACCCTTGAATATGAAACAGCAAACATTCCTAGGGTTACTCCAATTAGTGCACAGAACCTTTCTTGGACAAATCCTAGGAAAGATTTTAAAGGTTCTATAGTAGTCTATTCCAATTTTTTCATACCTCTAAATTAAGGTGACCAGACGTCCCGCTTTTGGCGGGACAGTCCCGCTTTTGAGCAATTTGTCCCGCGTCCCGCGGCGTTTTAAAAAAGTCCCGATTTTTCATTCTGCCTCCTGGTTCCCGGCTGCTTCCTGAATCCCCGCTGATGGCTAGAGGGAAAAAACCTGTTTAAACTCTTGCCGCGGGGCTTCAAAGGGCCGCCCTACGTTAATTAGCTCGGCTTCCCCCTCTCAGCTGATTTGCACAGGGCTCTGCTCTTGCTAAATTGCTCAGTTTTTTTTTCCTCTTTGTGCAAACCAAGCTCAAAACGAAACTGAAAGTAAAACAGGCTGTTGGCTTTGCGGTTTGCTTGCAACGTTGGAAAATTAGGCAGCAGATTTATTTTCCTTTTCCTCACCAAAAAAGGTAAGTGCAAACAATGGAAAATTATTTAGGGCAAAAGAGGAGAGTTCAAGATTTTAAAACACAAAAGGAAAAAAAAGCTCTTTTTAACTAGGGAATTGTAATAATTGAGATATTATTAATTGTATACTGTGTTGAAAGCAGAAATGGTTAAGTTGTGGTTTGGAGGAATATATGGGGGAAATTATTTGGTTTATTATTATTGGTAAGTATTATTAATTGATTTGTAAGAAATTGGATTGCATGGAAATAATTGGAATATTCATGTTCATATTGATTAATATACAAAAAAGATAGTTATATAACTAATTGATTTATATTAAAATGTTGAATTTGTATTAAACAACTGTATTACATAATTACATAATTAACCAATGTGAGGATGGATATAAAAATAGATGACAATGGGAAGGGGTATAAAATAGAATAGAAGGGAAAAATTGAATTTGATTAAGATTAGAGATGAGGATGAAGGGTAAAATTGTTTTTTTAAAAAAATAGATGAGAAATAAATATGGCAAAAAGGAAATATAGAAATTGTAAATTTAATTGAAATGACTAAACACTGTTTAAATTTGTGAACCAGCCAAATATTCTGTTCAAAGAAAATACATTGTATGTATGTGTGTTTCTAATTATTGCTATTTATTCATATTTGTTCTCTTTTATTCTTTAAAGTTTAACAATTCATTCTTTATCTTAATATCTTTATATTTGTTTGGGGTTGGCTTTCTTCCCTTTCATCTTTTTTATTGTACAGCAATCTTTCTCCTCAAACCTACCACCTCTCTTTTCTTTCCTTCTTACTTTCTCTTCCCCCCCTCTTCTTCTCCTCCCTACTTCCTCTTCCTTTCTCCTTCTCCTCCTCTCTTCCTCCCTCTCTTAACCGTCACTCCTACTCTAATTTCCCTTCCCTTCCTTCATCCCTCTCTATTACTGTATCCTTTTATGCATATGGACTACTCAGAGGGCTGAAAAAGTTATTTTTGACTGGTCCTCGCACTTTTGACCAGTCCTCGAACTTACGACTGTCCTCACATTTTACATTTTTGCCCTATCTTGTCATCATGGTGAAGAGAAGCAGTTGTGAAATGAGTGACATGGTTGTTAAGAATGCTGCACGGGCATAAATGTGAGGATGGTCATAAGTGTGAGGACCAGTCAAAAGTGTGAGGACCTGTCAGAAATGACTTTTCAGCCCTCTGAGTAGTCCCTATACACACAGCCATGGCCACCCGATCACATGACCAGCTAGCCATGCCCACCCAGTCACATGGCCTCCAAGCCATGCCCACACAATAAGCCACGCCCACAATGGTGTCCCTCTTACCAATGTTAAAATCTGTTCACCTTACCCTATACACATAGCCATGGCCACCCGGTCACATGACCAGCTAGCCACGCCCACCCAGTCACATGACCAGCTAGCCACGCCCACAAAATAAGCCACGCCCACAATGTCCCTCTTTACCAATGTTAAAATCTGGTCACCTTACTCTAAATGAATACATTTATTTGTGTATGAGTGTGGTATGTGTACCTGGAGTAGTCCCTGAAGGGTTTTTTTTGCGCGGGGCAAGTTTTTTCAGAAGTTTATGTCGGGTTAAATGTCTAACTCTCCCACCACAACCCCACAGCCCTGCAAGAGTTAACAAGTCACATATCCCATCATCCCCATAACCACACCTTACCTCCTGACTCCTCCCCCTGGGTATAAGACTTTCCACCACGAGGTCATCCAGTAGTTCCAGATGTGTACCTGCAAGGGAAAGAACAAAGGTCAGTGATAATTAACTGAATAGGCCTAGGATTAATTCAGGCCTGCAATAAAAGGAATTAAGAAAAATATATATACTTGTCTTGCAAGTTATTGGGCCAGATCCATCCCTATAACAGTTTACCACTTCCTTTTTCCTTCGCTGAGAAAGAATGAGTAGTCTAAAGTCACACAGCTGACTTTTCATGGCTAAGGTGGGACTAAAATTCATGGTCTCTTGGTTTCTAGCCTGTTGCCTTAATGACTAGACCAAATTTTATCCAGGAAAGCACAGAAAAAATGAAACATATCTCCTATTCTTTCTAGCCCCTTCTGCAGTAGCACTAAGAGTTCCATTTGTAATGTCAATAGTTACTTTGTATTGTTGAAACACATCTGCTCTGTTTATCTTCAAAACCACCTATGAATGTTATCATGCTAGAGGTTTTTTTAAAAAGCACTCTGAATAGATTTCGAAGTTTTATTTTTTTAGCATCACTAAATTCTGCATCTGGCATCTGTACTGAAGAAATAGCAGCGCAGCTAAATATACATACAGGTAATGTTTACATGGTTTTTTTTTCTGGAGGAGTTGCAATGCTAGCTATCAGATTAGCAAAGGATGTTTGTTTCTTGATTATCTGATGTACTAGTTGCACATGTTTTAACTCTGGATGATACAGCTGAAAGCCATGTGCTAGACTAATCCAGACCACTGTTCTCATAGGCAATTGGCCTTGTAGAGGTTGGGTCTACATGATTAACAACTAAATGAACTTTTCTGAACTTACATCTGTTTTCTGAGCTTTCTTTGGAAAGTTGTCAAAAATATTACTAGCACTATGAGATCAGAGCTGTACAGCATCCCATATGCTGAAGTTAGTTATTTATTCTGACTAAGCCAAATAATGTTGTCTGTGAAACGCTTCAGTTGGGACAGAATATTAATCATAATTTTTTTTCTACATAATTTTCAGTTGTCCTTCTAAACTTCTTACATTAAGTACTATAACTGGTTTAATAACTATACTGTTTGTGCCAATGTATTCCCTCACTAATTTGTGTCATTATCAGATGTCTACATAATCCTCCTGAATAATTTACATATGAATGAAATAAATCTGATCCCTCAATAGTAAAATTAGCAAGTAACCTCTCTTAAAGTTCTGCAAACAGACATTATGCAAACACCCACTTTTCCAGTAAATATGGTTAAGATTACTATAATGTGAAGCTAGATTTCTTTAATTTTGGTTTAGTGTTGTACAAGACTAGCCAATTTTGATTTATTCCACAGACCATGGTTATATAAATTGTGGTTCAATTCTCTGTGTAAATCAGATTGATATAGGGCTGAATAATAATATTTTATTGAATTATTTTTAAAAATCTGAAATTAAAAATGAAAATAAAAATTAAAAATGAATTGCCATGTATGTTTGGGTGCAGAGTTTGGGTAACCATTCTATGATATCATTTGCAACTTTACAAACTTTTCTGGGTTTCCCCCCCTTATAATTTATTATAAAAAGCCATTCTACATGTCATCCTTCACTCCATGCTTCCAGCTATTCTTAAAGCCAACTTTAAAACTCTGAATTCTTTTCTTTTCCTTTCCTTTCACAGAGGTTTGCAGGTGTGGATGTCTTCATACCTCCTCCACTTTCTCTCCTTTCACACAAATGTAAATCATTTCATTCTGACCATCATCACCATGTCTTTGATCCTATTTAAAGCAAAAGAAGCATGTTATTTGTTCCTACATTCCACTGTAGATATATGGAAACTTTGTGGAAAGGAAAAACAATGGTTATAGGCAGTGGTAGATTCTACTTATCTTTACTACTGGTTCACACCGGGAGCGCACGTGCATGCGCAGATCGTCAATTATGACACCTGGATGGGTGGGCGGAGCCTCCCACCTCTTTTACTACCAGTTCGCAAGAACTGGACAGAACCGGGAGCAACCCACCACTGATTATAGGAGGACAGTAGCATTCACTGAAATCTTATAACTTTATTTCAATCTATGTTAAGATTAGAAACAAAAGAGAAAGAGAGAGAGAAACCTCATGGGCTCAGGGTTGGAAAGCCCAGGCTGAAAGTGAAACAGAATTCACTGGACTAAGAAAATCGTGAAGAAGGGGACAGTCCAAATAGAAGTGTTAATAGAAAAGATTAAGAATAGATCAAAGAAATTGTGAATGGGAGAGGAGACGGACAATACTAATGGGGATGAAATGATTGTGTGAAAAATGGTGATTGAAGGACTTTGAAAAACTGATGTGAAGGATTATAAAAATCTGTAAGGACAAATGGACAGTGGAAAACGTAGTGTTAATGAATGGGAGCAATGAGTTTTTAAAGGGGGTAGGAAAATAGTAGGCAAAGAAGTTTCATTGACCAAATGGGTCATTGGTAAATCAACCAGAAGACAATTTTAAAAATAGCAGCTGCCAATCACCCAAGAATATAAAAGTTGTGAACAAAATGTTTGCATGGAGCAGCAATCAGTTTTATGTGCTACCTACTGTAGTCTATTGAAATTGGTGACTGTCATGAAATTAGAATGAAATGCAATAGACGAACAGCTCAAAAGAGTTTAAAATGGCTCAGGAGAGAAAATAGCAGTGGAAGTGGAACTTCATGGGCAGTGGGAAAGGGGGTATTTGCAATTGATTGGGAATGGGTAGAAGATACTGCCATCTGCGCCTTCTCTCAAGTATAGGTAACTTCTAATGCCAACAGGATAAAAAGACCTAAGCTTTTCCAGTTTTTAGACATATCTTATTCTCACTATTTAACCAATCCATGATCCTAGCTCCTTTTGCTATTTATTTCCAGCATGCCTGGGGCCGTTGATCTCGCTGTTCAATCTTGCGAGATCCGGCCATGGATGGTGTGCATGTGTTTTTAATGTTTTTAAAATGCTTTTATAATATTTTTTTTAAAAAAAATTATGTTCACTGTTTGTATTATTTCTGTTGTAAGCTGCCCAGAGTCCCTTGGGACTTGGGTGGCATAGAAATATGATTAATTAAATTAAATTAATTAAATTAAATTAAAATTATGATTAATTAAATTATTTGTTTGTTTGTCAAACATGTACAAGATAGCAAGTATAAGTATGAACAAAAACATGAACAAAGGAAGTAAATACAGATAAATGGACCTCTTAGGAATGGGGTGAGGTCCACGGTAGACAGTTTAAGGTTGAAGCGGTGAGGGTTTGAGGATGAAACAAAGGAGTCAGGTAAAGCATTCCAGGTGTTGACCACTCTGTTGCTGAAGTCTTATTTTCTGCAATCAAGTTTGGAATGGTTTACCTTGAGTTTGTATCAATTGTTTGCCCATGTATTATTGAGGTTGAAGTTGAAGAAGTCATTGACAGGTAAGATGTTGTAGCAGACAATTTTGTGTACTATGCTTAGATCAGACCACAGGCGGCACAGTTCCAGATTGTTCAAGCCCAAAATTTCAAGCCTGGTGGCAAAAGGGATTCTACTGTGAGTAGAGGAGTGGAGTACTCTTTTCGTGAAATATCTCTGGACCTGCTCAATCGTATTAATATACAGTGTGGATTCCAAGCAGATGAGCTGTATTCGAGAATTGGTCTGGCAAAGGTTTTGTATGCCCTAGTTAACAATTCACTGTTACCAGAGAAGAAGCTTCACAAAATAAGGTTAACAGCTCTTAAAGCCTTTTTGGCAATGCTGTTACAGTGAGCTCTGGGGTTAAATCATTTGATATAAGTACTCCTAGGTCCTTGACAGAGCAAGGGTCAATTACGAGAGCGTTTCTGCCCAACAGAAGTAACCAGTAATTAAAATTGCACCAGTACAAACCAATAACCTTCCAGCAATTTGACAGGACAGACAATATGGCAGCCTTTTAAGGTAGGCCAGATCAGAAAACAATCTCCACAAGGACTCCTGGAATTCTGCTTTATTTCTGTGAGACATAATAACAAAATTATGAAAACCTGGCAGAGTTTCTCTCTGCTACCAAGGAGAATCAAGGTGTCAGGGCATTGATTAATCCCATGTTTGGCTCTGGGACAAATCACCCTGGTTAATTAGAGGATGGATTGTGGCTCCTCCTTGTTTGCAATATTCTGAAAAAGAAACGCGAAGAAAAATTCTCTAATAAAACTCATTTTTTTAATTTTTTTTATTGAAAAAGTTTTAAAACAAACACAATTTCCCCACAACCCTCCCACCCAACCCCCCCTCCCCGACTTCCCAGAGCAGAACACAAGGTATTTCTATTGACTTTTAACAATAAACTAAATTGTTTAACCAATCATTAAACTAACACCCCCTAAAAAAAATTCTTAACCCCCCATATATAAAATCCTGCTTCTTGGACATAAAACTTCTAATATCACTTATATAGCGCTTATACAGATAAAAGAAATCATTCATAAGCTATTTGATACTTTTTGGTCTGATGCTTATTTTGTATATAATCAATCCATCTTCTCCAGTCCTGTATATATCTTTCTTGTGTGTGATCCTTCAAATATGCTGAAATTTTAGCCATTTCAGCTAAATTAGTTACTTTCAATATCCAGTCATCAATAGTAGGCAAAAAGTCCTTCTTCCAATGTTGTGCTACCAACAATCTTGCTGCTGTTATCAAGTTCAAAATCAGTTTAGTCTCTGCAACTGTACAATCCGTAGTTATACCCAATAAGAACAACTGTGGAGTAAATTTCAGTCTCTTTTTAAGAATATTCTGCATCACCCACCAAATCTTTATCCAAAATGCTTTGATTTTTCTACAAGTCCACCATATATGATAATAAATTGCATCATCACAGTCACATCTCCAACATTTAGCTTGCACATTAGGATACATACATGATAATTTTTTTGGATCTAAGTGCCATCTATAAAACATTTTATAAAAGTTTTCTCTTAAATTTTGTGCTTGTGTAAATTTCACATTTCTAATCCAAATCTTTTCCCAAGTCTCCATCATTACTGGCTCTTGAAAGTTTTGTGCCCATTTAATCATACAGTCTTTAACCAGTTCCGTCTCAGAGTCTATTTCCAATAAAGCATTATACAACCTTTTAATATGCATTTGTTTTTGATCTCTAATTTGTTTTACCAAATTCTCCTCATTTTGCACAAAGCCAGTTTTTTGATCTTCCTTCCATCTAGCTTGAAGTTGACCGTACTGAAACCATGTATAAATTATACCTTCTTCTCTCAATATATCTAAAGATTTCAAATACATTACCCCCCTTTCCATAATAAGAAGCTCTTTATAAGTAATCACCTCCTGTTTTTGTTCTATACTTGTATTTTCTATTGCATGTCTAGGATTTGCCCATACAGGTATCTTATAATTTAACTTATATTGATATTTTTTCCAAACCCTCAACAAAGCATTTCTAAGTATATGAGCCTTAAATACTTTATCCACTTTTTTGTCATATAACAAATAGGCATGCCATCCATATAACAAATCATAACCTTCTAGATTCAAAATTCTCCCCTCAGTTAAATTAAACCAGTCACTAATTTGTGATAAGACCGCTGCTTCATAATATAGTCTTAAATTAGGCATTTTGATACCCCCTCTTTCACGTGTATCTTGTATAATTTTCATTTTTATTCTGGGTTTTTTCCCAGCCCAAATGAAAGTATTAACACCTTTCTGCCATTCTCTCAGATTTTCATCTTTCTTAAGCACAGGTATCATTTGGAACAAAAATAAAAATCTAGGTAACACATTCATTTTAATTGCTGCAATTCTTCCCAATAAAGACAACTGTAATTTTTTCCAATTCTCCATATCCTTCTGTACCTTCTGCCAAAGAACCTCATAGTTATTTTTGTATAATTTTGTATTTGAAGCTGCTATGTATACTCCTAGATATTTAACCTTTTTAACTATTTCAAAATCTGTTAATCTTGCTAGTTTATCTCTTTCAAGTATAGTCATATTTTTAACTATCATCTTTGTCTTACGTGAATTAACTTTAAATCCTGATACTTTCCCATATTGATCAATTATATCCAATATATATGGAGCCGACTCTATAGGTTGGGATAAGGTAACAACCAAGTCATCTGCAAATGCTCTTAATCTATAATCTTGTTGTCTAATTACAATACCCTTCAATTTTTCTGAGTCACTTATCTTATTCAGTAGTACTTCCAAAGTCAAAATAAATAATAATGGGGACAGAGGACACCCTTGCCTTGTTCCTTTCTCAATTCTAAAAACCTCTGTTAAACCTCAATTGACTATAATTTGTGCTGTTTGCTGCTGGTATATCGCTCTAATTGATTGTGTAAAATATTCCCCAAAGTGCATTTTCTCTATTATTTTAAACAAAAATTGCCAGTTCAAGCGATCAAATGCCTTCTCTGCATCCAAAAATATAAACGCTGCAGGGACTTGATTATTTTTTTCCAAATATTCCAGTAAGTTTACAATTTATCTAACATTATATCTCATTTGTCTCCCTTTTATAAACCCTGATTGGTCATTATGAATTATTTGTTGCATAACTGGCATTAATCTATTAGCTAGCATTTTAGCAAAAATCTTATAATCAGTATTCAGAAGTGAAATTGGCCTAAAATTCTCAGGTTTGATGGAATTTTGGTCCTCCTTTGGAATTAGTGAGACAAAGGCTGTTTTCCAGGAAGGTGGTACTCCTCCTCCTACTTGTATTTTATTAAATAAGATTTTGAGTGGTTTTAACATTTCAGATTGTAAATGTTTATAATAAACAGCTGTTAGTCCCTCTGTTCCCGGAGCCTTACCTATTTTTAATTGTTTAATTGCCCCAACAATTTCCTCGGAAGTTATTGGCTGATTCAATCTCTCTCTCTGTTCCAGCGTTAATTCAGGAATCTCCATCTTTAAATATCTATCAATATCAACATCTTGAATTACATCTTTAGCATATAACTTTGTATAGAACTCCAAAAAAACCTTTTTTATTAAATTCTGTTGATAAATCTCCTTACCTCTAAATTCTATCTTGTCTATAACACATGATTTTTGTTTTTTTCTCATCGTGTAGGCCAACCATCTCCCAGGTTTATTAGCATTACAAAATGTATTATGTCTGGCATATTGTATGCTGGTTGCTACTTGCCCAGCCATTAACATATTGAATTGCTCTCTTAAGATATTAATCATATCTTTTGCCTTTTTATCTCCCGGGTTAATTATAAGCAATTGTTCTTTCTTTTTAATTTCCTCCTCTATCTCTTTCCATCTGTTTTGTTGTTTTAGTCTATATTTATTATTCAAGAAAATTAATGTTCCTCTCATATATGCCTTACTCGCATCCCATACCATCTCCATCGAGGTTCCTTTATTCATATTGTTAACAAAAAATTCTTTCATTTGTTTTTTAAGTTCACTCAAGTTATCTTCATATCTAAATAAATTCTCATTTAACCTCCAAGACCTCCTTTCCTCTTTTTCCTGCTCTAGTTCCACCCAAACCGGGCTATGATCAGTTAAAGTTCTTGGACATATCTTCGTATTCTTTACCCTAGAAAAAAGATCATTTGTGGTTAATATAAAATCAATCCTAGAAAAAGATTGATGCCTATCTGAAAAAAAAGTAAAATCACTTTCCAATACGTTCCTTTCTCTCCAGATGTCTCTGAGCTCCATATCCTCCAAAACATCAAAAAAAGATTTAGGCAACTTAGCACGCATGGGTATCTTGGAAAGACTTTTTTTATCTTTCTGGGTATTTATTACCCCATTCCAATCACCCATTAAAAGTAAAGATCTATAATCCCATTGTAGTATTTTAGTATGTAAAAGTTTATAAAATTTGTCTTGTTGTTGATTAGGTGCATATACTCCAATTACAAGCAGCTTCCCATTCTGTGTTGTTAATTCGATTGCAATATATCTACCTTGAGTGTCAGCCTCAATTAAATTGGCCAATAAGCCTCTTTTAACATATATAACTAGGCCATTTTTCTTCTCTGGTGCTGATGCCACAAAATGTGTACCTAATTTCGAATTTATCAAGTACTTTTGATCTGAGGATTTAATATGCGTTTCTTGCAAACAAATGACATCATTCTGAAATTGCTTCAAGTAGTGAAATATTTTCTTTCTTTTTTGTGGAGAATTTAAACCGTTGACATTCCAAGATAAGAATTTATTTGCCATCTCTGGGCCCTCCAAGCTTTGAGAGCATCAGCTGAACCTCCTCCGCCATTTTAGACTTCGGCCTAGCTCCTCCCACTGCTTGTGTTTTTTGGACTTGTTGGGTTGAATCTTGAGGCTGTCGTGCCAGATGATATTTGTAAGTAGCTCTTGTCAATCGTTGATCTTTTGGCAACTCTATCATCTTTAATGGCTCAAGGGTTGGTGGTGGACCCCCACTCAACAGTAAATCTTCTTCCAAATTAGCTCCTCCAGCTAATGCTTGAGCATAAGTTTGTGGTTGCCCTCCATCTTTCTCTTGTTGTATCATTTCCAATTGCTTTCTAGCACCCCCTGGTGAGGGTGGCCTTCCAGCCTTTAAAACATTAACGTAAAAAGCTTTTGCCTTTCCAACTGTGTTTAAGCGATGTCTTTGCCCAGCGTATGTCACTATTATCCCAAATGGGACATCCCATCTGTACTGGAGCTGCTGGTTTCTTAGTTCATTCACCAAAAAACCAAACTGCTTTCTGTCTCTTAACATTTTAGGAGGAAACTCTTTCAGGACCACCAGCTCTCGTCCATTCACTTTAATCTTGTTTCTATAAGAAGCTTGCAGAATGTCATTTCTAATTCTCCTTGTTGTGAAATAAATCACCACATCTCTTGGTAGCTGCTTTTGTTTTGCCAGCCAGGAATTAACCCTGTAAATTTTGTCTATTTGAATTGCCACATCTTCTGGCCTTTCTGAAATCAGCTCTGCTAAAGCATTGGAACAAATATCTTTTAAATTTTCACCACTCTTTTCTTTCAAACCTCTCAGCCTCAGGGCAAATTCCATTGATCTGTATTGTAACATAACCATTTCGTCATCCACTTTCTCTGTTTGTATCATAACCTCTCCTAATTTAGTTGCAAGCTCCAAATTAGCATCATCAATTTCCCGTACTCTCTCCTCAATCTTTAACATATGATTAGCCAGTCCTGAAACTGCATAAACAATGTCATCTCTTATTTCATCATGTTTTTCCTCCACCACACCTTTAATTTTCTTTAACTCCTCTGAAAATTCTTTCATCATTTGTGCCTGATTGTTCAGGGCACCCATTATAAATTCTTTAAGGTCTTGTGACTGTGTATCAGCCGGAAGTTGTTGTTTTTGAGTCACTACAGGGGAACCTCCTCCCCCTTTAGAAGTTGGTGGCTTTAGTTGTTTAGCAGCCATTTTATTTTAAAAAGAGTTTTTTTTCCTTTTGCAGCCACAAAGTCTTATAAACAGTCTTATAAAGTATATTTCAGAGTTTTTTCAAAATAAACAGTCCTCTCTTCAAGCTATACTCAATCCCCAGCAGTTTTCTCTTCAGACAGAGGGCCCTTAACAAGCAATTTCCCTTTAACTTTCACTTTCCCTTCCGCCCATAACAAGGGCTTCCTCTCCAGCCTCCAGCTCAAGAGAGCTCCGTTTGCAACAATGTATTCATGAAGTTAAGTTCTGTTTCTTTTAAAAAGCTTGCACTCTTGCTTCCGCTCTGTCTGCCTTGTTAGAAATCATTAGAACTCACTGTTTGCCGGCAGAATTGGACGCAGACATCTTGCTCTGATTAACAGAGGCACCAGCGATCCGGAGCAATGGGAGGGGTGAACTGGGGAGCTCTCACCCTCCGAGTCCCTGGGATTAATCCAGGGACTTTCGGGGAGCTCTACCCACCCCCTCCAACTCTCCTCTCCTTCTTTGCTCGAAGGAGAGTTTTTTCAAACCGCCGGACAGCAGTTTAGTGCTGTCAGGGCGGTTTTTACAGATCGGGTGGCTGGCGGTCTATGGAGACCGTCCTCATCATCAGCGGAGCCACCGGAAGTCCTCATTTATTTGTTATAAAGAAAATAAAACACCTCACTAACTAAGAAAGATAATTGCTACATTTTTGAAATAATTCTTGCCGGCTATTTCTTAGCCGGATCTTGCTCTGGCAAGAGAACAAAGGAAAAAGTGTGTGAAGCAAGTGAAAGAATGCGGACATGCGTAGTAAAATACTGATAAGGAACTTGGCAAACTACAGTAAGTCTATTAGTCCAAAAACAATGAAGCTCAGCTGGGAAATAAAAAAACGCAGTGACATTCCCCTTCTTTTGCCAGTTGAGCGAATATCAGTACATCATCAAATAAGGCACATCTTCTTACGCAGATACTCGTGTTGAGCTGCTGGAAGTGGTTTGTTGAGCATATCAGCAATTTGATCATGTGTAGATACATATTGCATTTTGACAAAACCTTTTTTCACTAAATGTTTTATATTTTGATAACGAATGTCAATGTGTCTGGACCTAGAACCTGTAAAATGTGATTCAGAAATATAAACCACCGATTCATTGTCTTCCATCACGGTGATTGGTTGGATCGGGTATGTCCAGATATCTGTGACTAAAGCATCAAACCAAGTTAGGGAATTACATGCATCTGAAACACAAGCATATTCGGCTTCAGGAGATGAACAAGAAACAAAATTCTGTTTATGTACTTGCCAATAAACAGGACATCCATTTAAGAACATCATATAACCTGAAGTACTTTTACGTGATTTCTTATCACTTGCCCAATCAGAATCTGCATAACAACATAATTCTGCATAATCAGTATGTGTTGGTTCTAACAATAATTTCAAATGTTTGGTGTATTTTAGGTATCTCAATAATTTCTTAATACATGTCCAATGAAACTGTTTTGCCTTACCTACGTGTCGAGACAAGAGATTAACACTAAGTGCAATGTCGGGTCTGGTCCAACTACTAATGTACAATAGTGACCCAATGACTGAACGATAAAGTGTTTGATCCTCGAACTCAGGACTTGCTTCTTGTGTCAAGTTGTGAAAATCTGTTTGCATGGGTGTCTTTGTTGTGTTAGCATCTTTCATGTTGCAATGATGCAAAATTTGTTCAATTTTATCTTCTTGTGAAAGACCCTTCTGTGTTTTTTCAATCTGAACACCTAAATAAGTGCTAATGTGACCTAATGATTTCAATGTGAAGTATCTCTGCAAAGCTTTGGCAAAAATTTCACTCATTTGCTTATTTGGACCAATATAAACAATGTCATCAACATAAACAAGAACTATCTCATATGCATTGTTACATCTTTTTGTGAACACGCACTCATCAGTTTCGGACTTAATAAAGCCCATTGAATTTAGTTTGTCAGTAAGACATAAGTACCACATTAAACCAGATTGTTTCAGACCATAAAGACTTTTGTTTAGGAACCAGGTATCCCCTTCTTGCTGTCGAAATCCTGGAGGACTTTTCACGTAGATCTCTTCGTCTAGGTCTGCATGTAGATAAGCCGTGTCAACATCAAACTGGAAAACTTCTAAACCAAGGATAGTTGCAGTTGTTAAAGCAATTTTTACACTCTCAGTTCGAACTGTCGGTGAGTAAGTATTTGTGTAGTCCTCAGGATAACATTGAGCGAAACCCTGAGCTACAAGTCTGGCCTTGTACAATGACTCACCATTTGGTTTCTTTTTGATTCTGTAGACCCATCGAGTGCCAATGACCTTTTTGTTTGCTGGAGGTTTTGCAGGTGTAAATACTTTAAGTTTCTTTAGACTGTCCATTTCAACCTGCATTGCTTCATACCATCTGAATCAGGGAGCTGCTTGATTTGTGTGAAATTATCAGGTGGAAGTGTAACATTGCAAATCAAAGGCAAGGGTGCTTTTGTCAGTTGCCAAGAATATCGTTGTGGAGGGATCCCTTTTGTGGCCCTCTTGGAACGTCTCGGAACAACTGTCCAGTCTTCTTCTACTTCGTCCTCGTCCTCACTTTCGTTGCTAGCGTCAGCATTTGCGGCTTGCGAAGACGGAACATCGGGTTGAGAAGAATCAGTGGAATCTTGATCATCAGTCTGTGTGGTATCAGCAGTATCATCTCTAGGAAAATAAACTCCAGGATCATTGGAATGAATCCTGGACTAGTCAATATCTTCCTCAAAATTAGCAGATTGGGAAATCACAATTGCATGTTTAGAGTCAATAAATCTGCTTCATTTTGAGTTATCATCAATACCCATAAATCTCAGTCTTTTTGCTGCTGGACTTCCTTTTCTTCTTTGAGCTAAGGGAATGTTCACCATAGCATATGAACCAAAAATATGGATGTTTTTAAGATCAGGCTTGTAGCCATACAACATGAAGAAAGGAGTTTGATTTATTACACTGCTCCAAGTACGGTTGACAATGTAATTTGCATATTTGATAGCTTCACCCCAGTATATCTTATCAAGGTTGGCGTCTTCTAGGAGACAACGCATCATGGTTTGCAATACCTCTCCGTTGTGAGCTGATGTGTCAGGGGCCGAAGTCTGATGAATAATTCCATTCTTACGCATCCAGTCCTGGAAACGCTGAGACATGAATTCGGCACCACGATCACTCTGGATTCTGGCGATGCGAACTTGGTGTTGGGTAGAAACAAGGGTTGCAAAGTCTTTAAAGATCTGAAAAGTCTCTGATTTTTCTTTCATAGGATACACATATCTATATCTAGAGTAATTATCAACAATTGTTAGAAAATATTTTCTACCACCAAATGATGGCGGGAAAGGACCAACTATGTCAATGTGAACCAAATCAAAAATGCGTGTTGACAGGCGTGTAGCGTGTTTGGGAATGGCTGCTGCTTTGGATTTGGCCTTCTTGCAGACAGCACAATCCAAAAACACCTTACACCCCTTTAGATCCAAATCTTTTGCGAACTCCGGCATCTTCCTAAGAACACGGAAACTGGCATGCCCCAATCTTCTATGCCATTTATGGAACGCAAAGGTTTACCTGTTAGTGAATTCTCAGCATTAACATTTTTATGCGGAACCTCAGGCTTGCTCTGAGCAACCTGTTTACCAATTTTCTTTTTGTTGGCTTTAGGAGCCTTAGGGGTAGCAACAGGATCTCTCTCTGGAGCATCTCTCTCTGGGCCTGTGCTCTCCCTTTTTGGAGTTTGCATACTTGCCTGTGTTTGCGTTTTAGGCTTTGGCTTTAAGTAATAAACACCACCAATTAATATGGTTCCAGCAACAATATCTCCATCTTTAACTATGTAACTTGCATTTTCAAGGTGGTGAACCTGGAATTTTAATGCTCTAGACAAGTGACTCTGACTAAGCAAGTTACTGGTTGCTGTTGGTATGTAATAAACATCAGGAATGAATGCATCGAGCTCTTCAACATAAACAGTTCCTTTTCCTTTGACCTGACAAGGATGATTTGAAAAAGAATAAAGTTCACGTAGTTCTGGTTCAGGCTCGTGCATTTCTGTGAAAAGTTCTTTTCTGTAGGTAACATGCAATGCTGCACCACTGTCCAAAGTCCACAGGAGTCGTCTGTCGTACTCTGGTTGAGGTTGTGGATCATTGGTTAAAGCCAATGTGGCGAGTGGAGTTTGTGGGTCACGCTGGGGACCACGACGACCTTGTCTTCCGCCTCTGCCTCTGCCTCTGGAGTCTGTTCCTCTGGGCTGGCACGTGATGGGAGCTGGAACTCGTTGGGGACAATCCTGGGTGGCATGTTCCACACGATTGCAGGTGTAGCATCTTGGCATCCTTGAAGCGTAGGTCCTTCCTCGGAAGGGGCGTCTAGCTGGAGCTCTTGATGCGGGTGATCCTCTCAAATGTGGCGTGGCCAACATGAATGCCTCTTCTTCAATTAAAAGTCTACAGACATTGTCCACTGTGCGTTGAGCAATTGGAACTTGGTTAATTTTTGTAACAGCAGCTTTCCATTCATAGTTCAAAGAATTAATAATGATGCTGATCATTTGAATATCTTCAATGTTATGGCCTCTTTCCCTCAATTCTGTTCTCAGACCTTTCAATTTGGTCAAATGTCCTCCAATTTGTTCACCAGGTTTCAATCTCGAACCGTGGAGTTCAGACATGAGTAAACATGAAGATTCAATTGAGACAGGCCTGTAGCAATTTTCCAATTCAGCCCAAATTTGTCGGGCTGTTGTATTTGGTGGAAAAAGTGACCTGCAGTTCAGTATCCATGGACATCAATAATGTTGTGCGAGCCCTTATCTCTAAATCTCTTATTGCAAAATCCCATGGTTGAGCAGGAGGATTAAAAACCATGCAGTGAGTGCCTTCTCTAAGAAGCAATAGTGTAATCTCACTGACCCAGGCTTTGTAATTGTGTCCTGACATTTTTAGTTTTGACTCACCAGTTAGTGGAGAGACAGAAAATGCCTGGTAAGGAGCCTGCACTTGGTACGCTGGCTGTGCTGGCAGAAATGCCTGTGGTATTTGCTGTGCCTGTTGTGGACCTAAAAATGGTTTTGGTTGTGCCATTGGAGGTGGGCCAGGAGCTGGCCCTATTTGCACTTGTGGCTGGGGCACATATGCAGGCATTTGTAGCTGCTGTGGATGATGCACTGGAATCTGCTGTATTCCAGTTGCCATTTGTGCTTGAGCTGCAATATTGGCATGACCTACTGGAGATGCAATCATTTGCCTTTGCTGCATAAAGCGTGCCTGTGTTCCATCTAAAAAGACACCATCACCACCAGGGGGTGTTTGAGTTCGGGCCTGTGGAAACACTTGTGGCATTTCAGCTTCCTGTAGTAAATTACTTTCACCAGCAGATGGTGCTGCACCTTTAGCTTCGGGCAGCCCAGTTACAAGGAATGATTGTGTGGCAGGTTTATATGTAACTTGATCAGGGAGACTTTCATGTGACGTATGCAGTGCCCTCTGTCTTAAATGGCCTGACACAAAATCCACCAGGGGGAGTGTCTTTGGCTCTGAGAAAGAAGACAATATGGCGCTTTTTGAAAATCTTAAGTTATCTCCCTTATCTTGCTCAAGCATAGATAGAGCCATTTTTGCCTGGGATAGCTCCTATTCATAGAGTTTTATACAGTCACGATAGGCTTTCATAGCCAGCTTATCCAGGGTGAGCTTAGAGCAGTGTTTCCCAAAGTATGGTACGCGTACCCCCAGGGGTATGGGAAGAGTTTGGTGGGGGTATGCGTTGCACCAGAGTTTGGTGGGGATCACGTGGGAATATCCACTGCACCGTGCTTAGCTGCGCCCACAGAACAAGGAAAGAAATAGGCGCGTATCACAGTTTTTACACGGGAACTGGGGCCATCATACATCGTATCGCAACTCATCATAGCGGGAACTTCTGCGCATCCTTTGCGCAGCTCAGGTTCGGCCATTTTTAAACTGCGGGAACATTAACAGTTGACGTTGAGCCACGGAGCTGTTTAAACGCCGGAGAATTGCAAGTGTTATCTAATGGTTAGACAGTCTTGTGAGGCGTGACATGGCATGAATATACTGCACTTCATTACAGAGACAACTTACTTCTTTAATAGTTAGTTCCGGGTGCCTGTTATCGTGCTTTAGTAAGTTCCACTGATTTTGATTATTTATTATAATTATTGATTATTATAAGATATCCGTTCAACATTAACACAACATCCATGCCAGAAGGTTTGTCGCATGTGGAAGAAGAGCAATTGTTGGAGTTAGCTTCGGACGGATTCTTGAGAAATAAACGTAAGGAGTGTACTTTAACATCATTCTGGTTACAAATGCAACATGTGTATCCGGTTTTAACAGAAAAAGTCCTGAAATACATCTTGCCTTTTCCAACTTCATATTTATGCGAAGTTGCTTTTTCTGCATTTGTAGACATTAAGTCGAAAAAAAGGAACAGACTATTGGATGTGGAACCGCATCTCAGATTAAAATTAACAACCAGGGAACCAAATTATGATGATCTGTCATCTCAACATAAACAATTTCATCCTTCTTATTGAATCAAATAAATGTTCTTTATAATATAACTTTCGTTTACTTTGTGTATGTACCAAAAAAATAAAAAATAAATATATTTTGATTTTTATTAAAGCATATGTTTTTTATGAGGGGTACTCAGCGTTACGAAAATTATAGAAGGGGTACACATATGTCAAAAGTTTGGGAAACACTGGCTTAGAGCTTCAAGGAGAATAATGAATTGTTTCTCTCTCTGCGTGGGAGGAATTTTGCTTGGCAGTTTGCTTTGGCCTTGCACCAAGCGTTACAAATTCAGAAGGTTCTGGGGAGACAGGTTGAGAGCTGGCATAATTAGAAGGGGGAGTTACTGACCTCAGTCGTAGTGCTTCTCCTTCAAAAACAGCTTCTGTCTTATCTCCCTCCATTTCTGTTCCCACGGCTTCTTGTTCCAGGCGTGTGGCTGAAGTAAGGGGCTGGAAATCTGAAAATCTCCTGTCTGCCACCTCTTCGTTGGAAAGATCAATCAAATCATTTATGAAGAGTGGTCTTGGTTTCATTTTGCCTTTTTTCTTCTTCTGTTTCGGCATCTTAGCAAAATAATTAGCGTACCTCAGTAGCTAAAAACTAATTGCCTATGCGCTCTTATCAGAAATAACAAAACAAGGAAAAAAGCCATAAATCAACCGTCCGAGTGCTACCAGATGTCAGGGCGTTGATTAATCCCATGTTTGGCTCTGGGACAAATCACCCTGGTTAATTAGAGGATGGATCGTGGTTCCTCCTTGTTTGCAATATTCTGAAAAAGAAACGCGAAGAAAAATTCTCTAATAAAACTCATTTATTTGTTATAAAGAAAATAAAACACCTCACTAACTAAGAAAGATAATTGCTACATTTTTGAAATAATTCTTGCCGACTATTTCTCAGCCGGACCTTGCTCTGGCAAGAGAACAAAGGAAAAAGTGTGTGAAGCAAGTGAAAGAATGCGGACATGCGTAGTAAAATACTGATAAGGAACTTGGCAAACTACAGTAAGTCTATTAGTCCAAAAACAATGAAGCTCAGCTGGGAAATAAAAAAATGCAGTGACACAAGGCAAACTTAATCTTTTATCACTCTTCCTTCCCAGGGCTAAATGGATGTTTACTTAACTTTTCCTGGATTCCAACTTCAAGCTTAGCTCTATACGTTTGTATACTATGAAAGGCATTTTGGAAACCTATTGGATCCATCAATTTCAGAAATGGGCTCTGATAGATCAGATATATCAAGCTTTGAATCATTGGTTGAATTTCTGTTTCTGCATTTGATTAAATGCTTTATTTTTCATCAGTGCTTCAGTGCTTTCTCATTTTTATTACAAATACCGTATTTTCCGGCGTATAAAATAACTTTTTAACACATGAAAATCTTCTCAAAAGTCGGGGGTCGTCTTATACGCCGGGTGTCCTTCTCCTGTAACCAGGCAGACCAGCCCAAAAAACTCTGACAAGCCTTAAATGGCTCTGGTGATCCAAGTTTTGACGATCCCAGCTTTGCCTGCTAATCAGGCAACTCAGCTGGGATGCCAGAGCCATGTAAAAGGAAAAAACTTTTTTTCTTTTACGTGGCTCTGCAAGCTCTGACAATCCCAGCTTTGCCTGCTAATCAGGCAACTCAGCTGGGATCGCCAGAGGAAAGGAAAAAAGTTTTCCCCCTCCAGCTTGCTTACCTTAGCTGCTAATCGCAACGCTTGCCTTGCTTCGCTTGCCTGAATCCATTCCATCAGCAAGCCACTCCCTGCCTGCAATCAAGCAGGCAGGAGTTGTGGACTTCAACTCCCAGAATTCCTCAGCCAGCAAAACAAAGCTAGCTGAGGAATTCTGGGAGCTGAAGTCTACAAATCTTAAAGTTCCCAAGGTTGGAGACCCCTGTTCTATTGGGTAAGGTTTTTTCCCCTTTGGGAGCTTTAAAAAAATAGTTAATTGGGGTTTTTTTAGTTGTTCTTTTTTAGACCTAGCCATTTAAAATTTAGGAAGTTTTAAATTTAGTTTTCATATAAAAATAAAATAATATTTGTGCAGCCTCCTGAGATTTAGTGTGTTTCTGTAGTGTTTCACTCTAACTACACAAACACACAAAATCTCACAAAGCTGTATGTGGAATTTTGTGTGTGTAAAGTATGAAAGTTGTTTTTTTGGGGGGCTTTTTGTGGCTGTGTGAGGTTCCTGCCTGTTGCAGGCGCCATTTTGGGTCTAGCACAGCTGCTTTTACATTGTGGGTGAGCCAGTTGTGTTGTGCTGTGTGTGTGTAAAGTATGAAAGTTGGGTTTTTTTGGGCTTTTTGTGGCTGTGTGAGGTTCCTGCTTGTTGCAGGGGCCATTTTGGGTCTAGCACAGCTGCTTTTACATTGTGGGTGAGCCAGTTGATGTTTTTTAATTTTTATTTGGTGTGCATTGGAAGAGGGGTAGTTTTATATGGTGAGTATAGCCCAAACCCTATATTTTAACAGGAAAAGTCGGGGTTCGTCTTATACGCCCAGTCGTCTTATACGGTATACCGAAAATACGGTAATGTACAAAATCTACTACTTTATTCTCTGCTTCTTTTCTTTCATTTCTGAGGTAAAGAGAAGCAAAAGGAAGTGTCTGGATTAAATTTAGAATTAATCTACTCCTTAAACACTCAAAGAACCATTTGGACCCATTTCCCACAGAAAAGAAATCACCGGGAGCCATAAAACCTAGGCGGGTATGGCCAGCTCAATGTCACTCACTCCCACCCAGTCATATGACTCCCCCAAGCCATGCTTACCCAGGTTTTCTGGCTCCTGGTGTTTTCTTTGTGTAGGAAACAGTATCTCTCTCTCTCTCTCCCTGTCTCTTTCTCTCTGTCTCTCTGTCTCTCCCTTTGGCTTTTTTTTTGCTGAGGTTGTTCTTTCTTCTTCTTTGGGTACTTTTTACCATATTTATATCAAAAGTCATTTCAGGTTCCCAGATAAATGAAGCTCTTTCATCCCCCTGCTGTGGCTCCCTGTCAGCTTGTTGTGGAGATGTTGTGGAGATGGGAAATTAAGAAAACATCCCAATAGGGCAGACAGAATCAGTTTAATTATTTATTGCAATAAAGGATCAAACCTTATCAAGAAGAGGTTTGAACGCCATATGATTACCTACTCAGAACTTTTATACAGTTTCAAACGAAGGATTCTGTGGAGTCAGCAATTCATATGGTCCTATACATTTATCATTTTTAATTGACATTTCCTAATTACTGAGTTTGCAGAACAGTTATAATAATTCTTCTAAAAAGTTACTGAAGCATATTTTTCAAATTATCTCTTGTTGAAACAACAATGTGGACATCTCTGTTACTTTGACCTTCAAGGTGTAAATCACGGAGACTGTTCTTATCTATGACAACTGAGAGGCCTTGAAGTAAGCGTCTTACCGGAAAGGAATGTCCCTGCTTGTGTTCTGAATATAATTGCAAGCAATTTCTCTCTTACAGTATTACGAACAAAGAGGGCCCTTCAGTGACTATCTAGCTGGACCCGTGTTTACTGTATTTATTATTTTATTTGTTACCTGTTCCACCATAAGCTGAACCCACCACTGGCTGGCCCCGCTCCTCGCTCTCCCCTCCCAGTCACACCTCGTCTAGCCTAAGAAGATAAGGGCAACGGTGGGTGATCGAGACTCGCTCCATATTCCAGAGTGGGAGCGAAGCACCCCTGTACTTGCCATATCTTGCAGGCACTTCTTCCAGGGCCAGCCAGTGATGGGTTCAGCGGACAGGGAGCCACAGGTTGCAGATACCTGATCTATCTGATGAAATCTCTGCTCCATAATAGGAGAGACTACAGAATCAGAATCTGAATAGAGCTGGAAGGGACCTTGGAGGTCTTGTAGTCCAGCCCCCTGTTCAAGCAGGAGATCCTATACCATTTCAGACAAGTGACTGTCCAGTCTTTTCTTAAAACCTCCAGTGATGAAGCACCCATGTCCGAAGGCAGACTGTTCCTCTGATTAATTGTCCTTACTGTTAGAAAGTTTCTCCTTAATTCCAGGTTGCTTCTCCTTGATTAGTTTCCATCCATTGTTTCTTGTCTTGACCTCTGTTGCTTTGGAAAATAAATTGACCCACCCTCCTCTTTGTGGCAGCCTCTCAAATGCTGGAATACTGCTATCATGTCAATCCTAGTTATTCTTTTCTCTAGAATAGCCAAACCCAAATTCTGCAACTGTTCTTTATATGTTTTAGTCTCCAGGCCTTTAATCATCTTAGTTGCTCTTGTTTTCACTTTTCCAACATCTTTTTTGTAATGTGGCGACCAAAACTGGATTCAGATTCCAAGTGTGGATTTATTAAGGCTTTATAAAATAGTAATAATAGTTCATATGATTTTGACTGTATGTCTCTGTTTATACATCCAAGGCTTATATTAGCTTTTTTGGCTGCTGCTGCACACTGCTGATTCATGTTTAAGTGATCACTCTCTAAGACTCCAAGATCCGCCTCACAGTTACTGTTTTTTGAGCCAGGTTTCACCTAAACTGTACTTGTACCTTTAGCTTTTCCTGCCCAGATGTAAAACCCTGCTTTTCTCCACATTAAATTTTATTTTGCTGGATAGAACCCATTGTTCATGTCTGTCAAGATATTTTTGGATCCTGAGCTTGTCTTTTGGGATGTTCCTGCCTGCTTAGCGTCATCTGCAAATTTGATGAGTTCCCCCTCTAGTCATTCATCTAAGTTTTTTATGAAGATATTGAAGAGTACTGGGCCTAATATGGAACCCTGTGGCACCCCACTGCTTCCTTCTTTCCATGTGGATCTAGTATCATTAAGGATGACTTGTTAAGTATGGTTTGTCAGCCAGTTACAAATCCATCTTTGGTGATGCTGTCTATCCCACATTTTTCCAGCTTATCAAGAAGTAGGGACCTGTCAAATAAGTCTCACTTAGCAACATTGGGCTCAATTCTGGTCCTAAGTTGAAGACTACCTGTAATTAGATTTTACTGAAGACAACTATCTACACAAAGGAAGCCAATTTCAAAAGGAAAAATACAGTGTTGCTTTGTTGTAGGGCTATAAATATAGGGTTGTACATGATTCATGGTATCTTTTCATGCTATAATTATAATTGCACTTACTTATATTCCTACCTCCTCACATTTTATTGCGAAACAAGGGACAAATATTTTTATGGAAATACAAACACACAGAATGAATGAAAGTTTAATTTTTGTTTGTAATGTGTGTGTATGTGTGTACACTTATTTTTTTAGGTACAGGCTTGTAAAACCTGAGGCAAAACTAAAGGGTATTCCATTATCAGGATATAATGGTATGTGGGAATACCTTGGGAGATAGAAGGGACACAACTAGGGGAGTAGTCTTAACCTGCAGTCATCATGCAAAAGGGACAAGGGGCTCAAAAGGAATCTTCCCTAGTTTCTTGGGCTGTAAAGGAGATGGGTGGGAAGAGAAATGTACTTTCAAACTTGCACGATACTGTTAATGTAAATTTACAACAACATAGATTAGCTCATCAGGCCAAGCTTCCTGTCTATCTTGCAAGGCAGCCTGAAAAGATTACAAGTGAGAACTGGCTGGCTGGCTGGTTAGGCCATAGACCAAAAAGGATAAGCACCGATTAATTGATAATTGTCTGAAAACCTTGAAGTCAGAAACAAGCAAATATGACTGCATTCAATGTCTTGATAGCTTCAAATAATCAAAATGACCTGGATCAGGCTCAGATGTATGTATTTTTAAATTGGGTTGAGAAGATTGGGGAAACAAAAAGGCCAGACATCAGGAAAAGTCTGATAAGAACTAAGTTCTTTTCAAGTGAAATGTTGGATCCTTAGAAGTACTAGGCAGTAATATGAAGAATCTACATTGTAACTTCTATGACTGAAATCACAAGATAAACATGTTCCTCCTCCCTGGAGGATCCCTATTATCGTAGAGAGTTTTGAATACTTTATTTCTCACCCCATAAGAGGAAAATGGTTCATATTTTCTTCTCCTAATCAGAATTCCAGTCACATTCATTTGCTTATATGATTACTGAAAAGATTCAGCTGTTGCCACAATAAATATTTAGGATTTTATTTCAAATAATGTGCATCTCTATAACATATGTTCTTTTCCTTACATGTCTGCTATAACAAAAAGAAAATATCTTATGGTACTTTAAATATATAAGGAAAAGAACATATGTGAGTCATTTTTTTTTGTTTTACTTTACTTTTTTGTTTTACTTTGTTTTTACCATTTTACTGAAAAATTAATTGTAAGAAGTGAGATTAGCAACAATGTCCTTTGCCATTCTTAAACATACCACAAGATACTCAACAGATTGGAAAGTCCTCTTAGTAAGAATGTGCCAGTATGGGACAATGCATGTTGAAATACAAAGTTTGAAATGAAATTTTAATGTCATGCTTCACAATATATCTTTATCCATTCCCTTATAGAAAACAGTTCAAGAAACAAAAAGAGTGTCAACTCTGAAACTGATCAAGCCCACAGCAGCCATCTTCCGTTTCTCAAGTTGCCACACAGCTCAGGAAGGGAGGAGAGGAATGGAATGCAAACTAGCCAAAACAACCTACTACATCCTGGGAACCAAGGTTGCTTCCAACAGGTGCTGGACAGAGAATCATCAAGGAGATGCAAGGACACCCAAATTAGACAATGTAATCTGTGACACTAGGGAGGGAGGAATTTCTAATGTTTGTATGCTGAAACTGTGGGAAATAACTAGAGCTGGTTTTGGGATTATCTGTGCTGAAATGATGTACTCAATAAAGCAATTCTTTGAGGAAACGGAAAGTCTCGGAGTGCTGACTCATTTGGGTTCATTAGTTGGAACCTTGACAGAGTAAAAAATAGTTATGATGAATACCATGGGATACAGTTTGAAATTGGCAGAATTTATTTGTAAAAAATATCAACTTTTTGATATATAATATTTATCATTTTGATATTTAATATTTAATTTATCATTGTATAAATACCATTGTACCAAAATAATGTAATGTATTATTTTTGTTTTAAAATAGTAAAATAAAATGCCTCCTGTCTATACAGGCAATTTCCTAGTTACAACAGTTCACTTAGTGACCATTCGAAGTTATTCAAGCCCCTCATTACTCCCATATAACACCCCTCCTGAGTGAGCTGCACTGGTTACCAGTGGTTCTCCGGGTCCGCTTCAAGATGCTAGCCCTCACCTATAAGGCCCTTCATGACTTAGGTCCGGGATATTTGCATGACCTTCTACTGCCTGCCTCTCACCGTCCTGTTCGCTCACATAGGGCCGCTCTCCTCAGGGTTCCGACAGCGAGCCAATGTCACCTTGCTGTGCCCAGGGGTAGGGCATTCTCTGTGGGTGCTGCAACCCTCTGGAATGAATTACCTACTGAGCTCCGGACGGCTCCTGATCTCCGCTCCTTCCATCAGGACTTGAAGACTTGGCTTTTCAAACAAATAGGCTGAGACTGATTCCGGGCTTTATTATTTACTACTAATTAATTATTTGGATTAAATTATTTTATTGTACTTGTTTCTTAACTTGTGTTCACCGCCCTGAGTCCTTCGGGAGAATGGCGGCATATAAATACATGTAATAAATAAATAAGTTACAACCTAGCAACCCCCACCCCCAGTACTTATGACCCAGTCCCAAAGTTATGAATGTTGCGACACCACTGTCATTTACCCATATGAATGACAGCAGAGACACTGCACTATTTGCCCTGCCTATTCCTAAGGTGACCAGATTTTAACATTGGTAAAGAGGGACATTGTGGGCGTGGCTTATTTTGTGGGTGTGGCTAGCTGGTCATGTGACTGGGTGGGCGTGGCTAGCTGGTCATGTGACTGGGTGGGTGTGGCTAGCTGGTCATGTGACCGGGTGGCCATGGCTATGCGTATAGGGTAAGGTGAACAGATTTTAACATTGGTAAGAAGGACACCATTGTGGGCGTGACTTATTGTGTGGGCGTGGCTTGGAGGCCATGTGACTGGGTGGGCGTGGCTAGCTGGTCATGTGACCGGGTGGCCATGGCTATGTGTATAGGGACTACTCAGAGGGCTGAAAAGTCATTTCTGACAGGTCCTCACACTTATGACCATCCTCACATTTATGCCCGTGCAGTATTCTTAACAACCATGTCACTCATTTCACAACTGCTTCTCTTCACCATGGTGACAAGATAGGGCAAAAACGTAAAATGTGAGGACAGTCGTAAGTTCGAGGACTGGTCAAAAGTGTGAGGACCAGTCAAAAATAACTTTTTCAGCCCTCTGAGTAGTCCATATGCACAAAAGGACTAACCAGAGGGCTGAAAAAAGTCATTTCTGACAGGTCCTCGCACTTTTGACTGGTCCTCACACTTATGACCATCCTCAGATTTATGCCCGTGCAGCATTCTTAACAACCATGTCACTCATTTCACAACTGCTTCTCTTCACCATGATGACAAGATAGGGCAAAAATGTAAAATGTGAGGACAGTCATAAATTCGAGGACTGGTCAAAAGTGTGAGGACCAGTCAAAAATAACTTTTTCAGCCCTCTGAGTAGTCCATATGCATTAAAGGATACAGCAATAGAGAGGGATGAAGGAATGGAAATTAGAGTAGGAGTGAGGGTAAGAGAGGGAGGAAGAGAGGAGGAGAAGGAGAAAGGAAGAGGAAGTAGGGAGGAGAAAAAGAGGGTGGGGGGGAAGAGAAAGTAAGAAGGAAAGAAAAGAGAGTGGTGGTAGGTTTGAGGAGAAAGATTGCTGTACAATAAAAAAGATGAAAGGGAAGAAAGCCAACCCCAAGCAAATATAAAGATATTAAGATTAAGAATGAATTGTTAAACTTTAAAGAATAAAAGAGAACAAATATGAATAAATAGCAATAATTAGAAACACACATGCAATGTATTTTCTTTGAACAGAATATTTGGCTGGTTCACAAATTTAAACAGCGTTTAGTCATTTCAATTAAATTTACAATTTCTATATTTCCTTTTTGCCATATTTATTCCTCATCTATTTTTTTAAAAAAACAATATTACCCTTCATCCTCATCTCTAATCTTAATCAAATTCAATTTTTCCCTTCTATTCTATATTATACCCCTTCCCATTGTCATCTATTTTTATATCCATCCTCACATTGGTTAATTATGTAATTATGTAATACAGTTGTTTAATACAAATTCAACATTTTAATATAAATCAATTAGTTATATAACTATCTTTTTTGTATATTAATCAATATGAACATGAATATTCCAATTATTTCCATGCAATCCAATTTCTTACAAATCAATTAATTATATTTACCAATAATAATAAACCAAATAATTTCCCCCATATATTCCTCCAAACCACAACTTAACCATTTCTGCTTTCAACACAATATACAATTATTAATAGTATCTCAATTATTACAATTCCCTAGTTAAATAGAGCTTTTTTTCTTTTGTGTTTTAAAATCTTGAACTCTCCTCTTTTGCCCAAAATTTCCCATTGTTTGCAGTTTTGTACCTACCTTTTTTGGTGAGGAAAAAGAAAAAGAAAAAGAAAGAAATCTCTCTCTGCCTCATTTTGTCATGTTGCAGGTTTAGTTTCGCTTTCGCCTTTGTTTTCAGTATAGCTAGAGGGGGGGGGGAAATCTGCTCCAGGAACTTTTTGCAGCTTTTTGCAGCTAATTAACCTAGCGGAAGTGTTACAAGGATTGATGGATCAGGCCCAATGAAGAGACTTGAGACTTCAAGTAAAATATCTCTCCTTTTATTTGCAGGTTCATCATATCATCACTTGGTTACATTAGGATCTGAGCAACATGGAGGAGTGTGCCCACCTTTTGTACCTGTGGGCGGGGATTCAGGTAAGGAGGGGCCTATGGGAGGAGCTGGCCAGGTGGGTGTCTGGGTTAACCCTTGCACTGCTGAGCTATAGCTGGTCCCTGGCACGGGTAGGGCATTTATACCTGACAAATCCCCCTCTAAATGCCTGACCTGTGTCTGTAGGCCTGACTGACCGGTTGGTACCCTGTGGTGAATGTTGAGCTTGGAAACTAAGTGTGAGTGTTGTTTGCCCTGCAGAGGTTTTGTGAGTATGTCTGCGGTCTGTTCTTCTGTATCGCAGTGTATGGCCTTTATGAAACCGATTCTGGAGAGCTGTCTCACGTGCTTGTATTTTATATCTATGTGCCTTGATCTTTGCCCTACAGCATCGGACATGGATATTTCTATGGCGGCTTTGTTATCCTCGTAAATATTTATTGGGTAAGTTGGTTCTTTCCACACGCTGGCCAGTAGGTCGTCGAACCAGATGAGGTTGTTGGCGGCTTTGGAGAGGCATATGTATTCAGCTTCAGTAGTCGAGGTTGCCACCAAGATTTGCTTGCCTGTATACCAATGTACCGGACTGTTATTTAAGTAGAATATGTATCCAGACGTGCTCTTCCGGCCTTTGGCGTCTCCGGCCCAGTCAGCATCGGCGTAGCAGGAAAGGATGGGTTCGTTGGATTTTTCAGGCTCTAGGGTTAGGCATGCATTGGCACTTTGTTTCAGGTATCTTAGCACCCTTTTCACTGCGTCCCAGTGGTATGTGGTGGGTTTGCTCACGTGTCTGGACAATAAATTAACTGATAGGGCAATGTCTGGTCTTGTCCAGTTAGCGATATACAGGAGAGAGCCTATGACTGACCTGTACAGCGTGTTGTCTTCAAATCCGGGTGATTCATCATGCATGTTTCTCAAGAAGTCCGTCTGCATGGGCGAATCACACCCCTTGGCGTCTGCCATGTTGCACTTGTGGAGTAACTCTTCTATTTTCTCTTTCTGTGACAGCTGGAAACCTTTTGGTGTTTGGTTGACTTGCACCCCCAGGTACCGGTTTATCTTTCTGAGGTATTTTAGGGTGAAGTGCTCGCTCAGTCTGCTGGCGAAGGTGTCGCGGTTCTCTTCGTGCTTGCTGATATATAGTATGTCATCCACGTAAACCAGGATGTATTCTGGCGAGTCCCCCTCCTTCCTGGTGAAGAAGCAGTTGTCAGCTATGGTCGCCGTGAACCCCATAGACTTCAGTGCCTCTACCAAGCATTCGTACCAGCGTTTGCCTGATTGCTTCAGTCCGTATAGGCTCTTGTGGAGTAACCAGGTGTCCCCCCTGTTGGTTTCTTTGCTGTGAGGCGCTCTGATGTATATCTCTTTATCTAGATTGGCGTGCAAGTAGGCGGTCTGCACATCAAACTGGTGCACCTCCAGTCCTAGCAGAGATGCGATGACCAAGGCGCTTTTTACACTCTCTGTCCTTACGGTGGGCGAGTAGGTGTCAGTGTAGTCCTCCGGGAACCTTTGAGCAAACCCCTGGGCAACTAATCTTGCTTTGTATAGGCTTTGCCCACCCTCTAAGTTTTTGATCTTGAAGATCCATCGGGTGCCTATTGTGTTCTTGCCCTCTGGGACTTTGGTTGGGGTGTAGACCTCTAGCTTCCTCAGGCTGTCCAGCTCTTTGGCCATGGCTAACTCCCACTTTGCCCTCTCTTCCTGGGGTAGTCTCAATACCTCTTCGTAGGAGTTGGGTGTGACATGATTCGTGTGTACGTGCATCACGTAATCATTTAGCCTTCTTGGCAATTGGTTTCTGGTAGACCTGACTGGTCTGTCTACTGTCTGCTCAGTGTCATGCAGATGTCTGGCCTCTCTTTGGGTCAGTGAGTCTACACTTATCTTGGGGTGATTCTCCTTCCATCCCTCAACCTTGATGCCTTGGAGGTTGGGCCTGGGCCTACCCCCTTCCCGTCTATCCACTGTCTCGCTTTCGTCTTGAGCTTGCTCAACTGGACTATCTTCTCGCTTGGTGGATACCTCGTTTAAGTGTATTCTGGACCAGTTGGCTTGCTCATGGAAAGTCGCTGTCCTAGATACCACGAATCTATTATTGCTATCCACAAACCTGAAGCCCTTGGTTCCTGGCTCGTATCCCATAAACCTCAGTCTTCTGGATACCTTGTCCCCTTTTTTGCGTAACTGTTTGGGTATGTGGACATCAGCGGTCACGCCGAATACATGTAAGTGTGCTATCTGTGGCTTTTTGTTGTACATGAGCTCGTATGGTGTTTTGTCTATCACACTGGACCATGTTCTGTTGAGAGTGTAGTTGGAATAGACCAGGGCTTCAGACCAGAAGTGCTGGCCAATGCCCGCGTCCTCTAAGGCGCACCTGACCATCGTCTGGAGCGTGGAGTTGCGCCGTTCTGCGACCCCGTTCTGAAAAGCGGAAAACGGGGACAACGTAAAGTGAATCACGCCTTTGGACCTGAGCCAATGGGAGAAGTCCTTAGATAGAAACTCAGATCCTCTGTCAGTCATGATTTGCTTGATCTGTGTGTTGTTTTGGGTTTCTACTCTTTTGTAAAACTCTTTGAATTTCTGGAAGGCCTCATCCTTTTTCCTTAAAGTATAGACGAAGCCATATCGACTAAAGTCATCTACTATGGTGAGAAAGTATCTTTTCTTGTAATTTATGGATGGCCTTAGGGGCCCTACCTGGTCCATGTGAACTAGGTCGAATATTTGTTTGGCGGCGCGTAACGACTTCTTGGGCCTGGGTTTTACCTTTAATTTTGAACATTTGCACACTGAGCACTCGAGGTAGTTTTCACAGTTCTTTATTTTGACACCCTCGGTACAATTGGCCATTTTCTGGACCACGGGGAAGCTGGCGTGCCCTAGCTTCCGGTGTAGCAGATGAGCACAGTCGTCATGCATGGGTTTGCCTATTGAGGGCCCCTTTTGGGTGTGTCTGTTGTGTCGTGTCTCTTGTGTCGTGTCGCCATCACTATCTACCTCTCTCCCATCTACTTGTTCTCCCTCAGTCCTGCCCTGATCGGTGCCCTCTGTGTCCTCTGAGCTGGTGCACACGCTGTGGGCGTCATCCTCATGGAAAGTTATGTACGGTAACCCTTGGTTGACGGTTACTCTCCCTATATCTTCCCCATCCTTGCTGACTTTGACATAACCATTTGTGAAGGTCACCTCAGCCCCTGATTCCTTGCTAAGCTTTACTGCGGCTAGAATGTTGTGGGGTATCCCCGGGACTAGCAGTACCCCCTCTATTTTCCCCAAGCCTGGCAATGTAACTGTCCCTTTGCCTGTCACCCTAACCTGATTTTGGTCTGCGACTTTGATCGAAAGGTCTTCCCTCTTGAATGATGAGAGTAGCTTCTGATTGTAGGTGGTGTGATTGGAGGCTCCCGAGTCCAGGAGCCATGAGCTGGTGCCTTTGTCTTGGTATGTGATGCGTGTGCGCTCGCCTATCCCGTATAATGACCCTGTCCTGCTGTCGCGCGAGCTGTCTCTGTTCCCCCTCCTGTCCCTGGGATTGGGTGAGTCCCTGCGCCTATACCTTTCTTCCGATGTGTGCCTTTCCGTTTGTCTGTGCCTGTGCTCTGGTCTGCCTCTCTCCCTATAGTTCTTGGGGCAGTCCCTTTTGATGTGTCCCCTTGACCCGCAGATATAACATTCTGGCATGTTGTGTTGTCTCTCTTGGAAGACTACTCTCTTCTCACTCTTATGTTCTCTGGGAGGGCTGGGGCGGCTCCTTCTCAGATTATCTTCTGCGATCAGCTTATTGGATAGCTTCTCCACGGATAGCATTCCCAGACTAATGGTATCTAAGTGTGTCAAGAAGTTATTCCATGAGTGATCTAAAGAGTTAATTATTACACTCTTCATAATCTGGTCGGAAATAACTTCTCCCCTGAGGTGTAGCTCTGCCCTGGTACCGCTTAAGGACACTAGGTGCTCACTCATAGGTGTTCCTGGCTTAAGTCTGGCAGAAAAGAAGTCTTTGGAGATTTGGGTGGTGGTGGACACACTCTCACTGTAAAATAACCCAAACATTTTTCCTATAATTTCTGATACTGTGAGGTTATGTCCAATACAGTGGTAAATAGTGGGTGATATGCTTGCAATTAAAAGATAGAATGCCCTATGGTGCATGCAATCCAGCTCTAAAGACCATGGTCTCTCTGGGGGATCATTAATAAAATGAGACATATTCTCTTTTAGGAATACCACTTGGAGTTGCTGTGACCACTCTAGGATATTGCCCCCATCCATTCTCAACTTGGGAAAGTCAACAGGTAAGTTCCCAGCACTATTAGTAAAGTTACTTACTGCTGGCTGTTGTCCATGGTTCCTTATGTGCCTATAGCAGCAGAAAGGCATGGGAACGCTTGCCGGTAGTTTAAAAGTCCCGCTTTGTAATTTTTTTCTTTTTTCTTCCTCTAGGCGGAAGAGCGCATGCGCAAAGTCCATTTCAGCTCCGCCGTCGCTGTGGAAGGACCTGTTCATCGCGGCTCCACTGTAGAGGCCTCTGTCGGTCGGGTAGGCCTCGGCTTCGGCCTTGGGGGTCCAGGTGTGCTCCGGAAGGCGTCGTCCAGCAGCTGCTTCTCCGGAATGAAGATCCTGGCGGCGCTGGGGCTCCGGCGATGGCTGTAAGTAGCTGCCCCAATCCATGCGGTCCGGGGTGTGCGGCCTGGGCGATCGGAGGCGCAGTGTCCCTGGGGTGCGAAGGTGGGCTGGCGAGTTGTCGCGGGCGTCGGTGGCTTTCGGGTGGGTGCTTCGTTGCCCCTCTCCTCGTCTTCCGTTTTGTTTTGGCCTCTCCGGCTTCTCTTTAGTGATTTTGAGGCCTGGGCCGAAGGCGGCGGCAAGGGTCTTCATGGCCCTATCCACTTGCCGCTCGCTGGGGGTGTACCAGGGGTCGGAGTCGGATTCGGTCCCCTCTCCCCGGTCACTTTCACCATGGTTTATGGTCCGGCATTTTTCGCGCGCCGGCCATTTTGAATTCTGTTTGTTGATTGGTTGGGGGTCGGCCATCTTGTCCGACCACATGGACAAAGATGGCCGCCGTTTCAAATTTAGAGTGGGGCTTTGGGGCTCGGTGGCCGTTGGAAGTGCCCTTTTGGGCGATCCACTCACCGAGTCCAGCTCCTCGAGTTCGGAGTCCGAGCCTTCTTCGCTCCTTGCCACCTCTCGGTTGATTATGAAGCTCCGCAGGTCGGCAAGGAGGTTCTTGTCGCCGGCTCGCTCTTTCAACAGCTGCAGGATGTCGAGTCGTAGCTTCTCTTCTTCTTGGTCGTGGTGGGCCCTTTTCCCTTTCTCGATCTCCCCCCTTTCTTCCGTCGCGGTGGCTTTGGGGGTGGTTGAGGTTCCTGCCTTCCCTGGCGAGTCCGATGGGTTGCTTTCCCGTTGCTTCGGGGGTGTCGCCATTCTGCAGGTAGGTACGGGTCCTTGTCTTGTGGCTTGGGATCTCTGGGCCTTACCAACCATCCTCTGCTACCATTTTGTTACAAGGATTGATGGATCAGGCCCAATGAAGAGACTTGAGACTTCAAGTAAAATATCTCTCCTTTTATTTGCAGGTTCATCATATCATCACTTGGTTACATTAGGATCTGAGCAACATGGAGGAGTGTGCCCACCTTTTGTACCTGTGGGCGGGGATTCAGGTAAGGAGGGGCCTATGGGAGGAGCTGGCCAGGTGGGTGTCTGGGTTAACCCTTGCACTGCTGAGCTATAGCTGGTCCCTGGCACGGGTAGGGCATTTATACCTGACAGGAAGCTGTTAACAGAGGCTGTTTTTTCTATTTTTGCAGGCATGGGTCTATTCATTTTTTTTAACACTGATCAGCTGTAGGTCGGCCCTTTGAAGCCCCGCGGCAAGAGTTTAAAGAGTTTTTTTTCCCTCTAGCCATCAGCGGGGATTCAGGAGGCAGAATGAAAAATCGGGACTTTTTTAAAACGCCGCGGGACGCGGGACAAATTGCTCAAAAGCAGGACTGTCCCGCCAAAAGCGGGACGTCTGGTCACCTTACCTATTCTCCACCCCATCCAGCTGGGACTTATCTTGTGATGATCTAGTAAGCCTGCTTTGGTGCATTTGCAGAAAACAGAGGCCTAAAAGTAGTGAGAGATCACACAAGATCAGTAGCATAAAATTTCACATTATTGATCTCATGTGATCTCATGCTACAGTAGTTTAGGCCTATGTTCTCTGTGAACTGAGGCCTGCACGAGATCCAGGGAAAACAGAAGGAAGGCCTCTTCCAAGGCCTGCACAAGATACGGCTTTCAAATAGAAGGAAGGCCTCTTCATTTTCAAAGCCTTTTGCCCCGGATCTCATGCAGGCCTTGGTTCATAGAGAACACAGGCCTCTATGAAGAACATGTGACATCAGTAGCACAAGATCTCATGCTACTGATCTTGTGTGATATTCCACTACAGTACTTTAGGCCTCTGTTCTCTGCAAACTGAGGCCTGTACCAGATCCGCCCAAAAAGCGCTTGCAAGCCGACAAGACTTTGGGGCAGCAAAATCAACTTCCTTCACGCCTCCCATTGGCTGGCAAACACCTTTCACACTGTTCCAGTCTCAGTACAAATAGCGTTTGCAAGCTGATGGGAGACTTCAAGCAAGCTGATGAGACTTTGGGGCAGCAAAATCCCTTGCTTGAAGCCTCCCATTGGCTTGTAAACTCTTCGCACTAAGACTAAGATGGTGTGAAAGGTGTTTGCAAGCCAATGGGAGGCTTGAAGAAAGGGATTGTGTTGCCCCAAAGTCTCGTTGTCTGGAAACACCCTTTGAGACTACAAGCAGGCAAAGAAACTGCAGGAGAGACTGGAGAGGAGACAGAGCTTCACATGGTAAGTGGCCCGGCGTGGCAGGAGGGGGTGGAGACAGCAATTGTGGGGCCCCAGGGGAGGAAGCATGAAGTATCCCAGGGGGTCAGGGGAGGCCTTGGGTGGTCTGAAGCAGGTGGCCTGTTCCATTGCTAGGCGCCCATGGTCCCCACCCTGAGATACCTCGTGCACTTAACGAGACACACATTCAATTAGTGAATGCATAGGCGAAAGCAGGGAGTGAACATGGACAATGTGATTTACTCCTACTAATCCTCAGGTTCTGAATGTAATTGGCAGGCTCCATTACATTCATAACTCGAAGGCTACCTGTATATGATTTGAATAAGTAAAATTGAATCAAATATATTTCCAAAAATACCTGAAGCTAGATTGTGAGATGTTCTGTTCTGAGAACAATGTATGAGAATGGAGGCGAGGCGAGGTAATTATGTTTATTAAACAACAATAGTTAACAACAGACCCGCTCGGTGCTGAGGACCTTGGAGAGCGGGCAGCTTCTGAGGCACTGACAGCTCTTATATATGCAGAGCTGTCAGCAGCTGGGCCAATCAGGAAACGCCCATTTCCCGCCGGCTGGTAGCCGTCAATCGGACCAATCGGCTGCTCCGTCCTTGTCACGTGTGCGGCTTCCAGACGCAACACCCCTCCCTCCTTGGATGGTGCATGCATAATGGGCGTGTCAGGGTGCTAATTAATCCCATTTTGCTTTTGGGTAATTGCACCTTGATTTAGGGATGTGGATCGAGACTTTTCCCTTGAAGCATACTTTTGCAAGAAAATAAACCCGGAGATATATTTTTCTAAGAAAAACTCATTTAATTGTTATAAAGAAAATAAAACATCTCACTATCTAAATTAGTTACATTTTGGCAACGTTCCTGCCGGCCACCCCTCTGCGGCCAGACCTCTTGGCAGGAGAACAAAGAAAGATAGAAGAAAGAAAATGAAGGTGAAGGAATGTGGACATGCATAGTTAGCTTACTGATAAGAAACTTGGCAAGCTACGGATCTGGTAAATACAAAAATGCAGTGACAACCCCTTCTTTTGCCAGCTGAGCGAATATCAGGTACATCATCAAATAAGGCACATCTTCTTACGCAGATACTCATGTTGAGCTGCTGGAAGCGGTTTGTTGAACATGTCAGCAATCTGATCATGTGTAGATACATACTGCAATTTAACAAAACCCTTTTTCACTAATTGTTTTATGTTTTGATAACGAATGTCAATGTGTCTGGACCTAGAACCTGTGAAATGTGATTCAGAAATATAAACCACCGATTCACTATCTTCCATCACTGTGATCGGTCTGATCGGGTGTGTCCAGATATCTGTGACCAAAGCATCAAACCAAGTTAGAGAATTATATGCATCTGAAACACAAGCATATTCAGCTTCAGTAGAGAGCAAGAAACAAAATTCTGTTTACGCACTTGCCAATAAACAGGACATCCATTTAAGAACATCATAAACCTGAAGTACTTTTACGTGATTTCTTATCACTTGCCCAATCAGAATCTGCATAACAACATAATTCTGCATAATCAGTATGTGTTGGTTCTAACAATAATTTCATGTATTTAGTGGGTTTTAGGTATTTCAATAATTTCTTAACACATGTCCAATAAAACTGTTTTGCCTTACCTATGTGTTGAGACAAGAGATTAACACTATGTGCAATGTCAGGTCTGGTCCAACTACTAATGTACAATAGTGACCCAATGACTGAACGATAAAGTGTTTGATCCTCGAACTCAGGACTTGCTTCATGTGTCCAGTTGTGAAAATATGTTTGCATGGGTGTCTTTGTTGTGTTAGCATCTTTCATGTTGCAATGATGCAAAATTTGTTCAATTTTATCTTTTTGTGAAAGACTAAATCCCTTCTGTGTTTTTTCAATCTAAACACCTAAATAAGTGCTAATGTGACCCAATGATTTCAATGTGAAATATCTCTGCAAAGCTTTGGCAAAAATTTCACTCATTTTCTTATTTCTTATTTCTTTACCAATATAAACAATGTCATCAACATAAACAAGAACTATCTCATATGCATTGTTACATCTTTTTGTGAACACGCACTCATCAGTTTCGGATTTAATAAAGCCCATTGAATTTAGTTTGTCAGTAAGACATAAGTACCACATTAAACCAGACTGTTTCAGACCATAAAGACTTTTGTTCAGGAACCAGGTATCCCCTTCTTGCTGTCAGAATCCTGGAGGGACTCTCACATCTCTTCATCTAGGTCTGCATGTAGTTAAGCTGTGTCAACATTGAACTGGAAAACTTCTAAATCAAGGATAGTTGCAGTTGCTAAAGCAATTTTTACACTCTCAGTTTGAACTGTCAGTGAGTAGGTATTTGTGTAGTCCTCAGGATAACATTGAGCGAAACCCTGAGCTACAAGTCTGGCCTTGTACAATGACTCACCATTTGACTTATTTTTGATTCTGTAGACCCATTGAGTGCCAATGACCTTTTTGTTTCCTGGAGGTTTTGCAGGCATAAACACTTTAAGTTTCTTTAGACTGTCCATTTCAACCTGCATTGCTTCATACCATTTGTCTTGCTCTGAATCAGGAAGATGTTTGATTTGCGTGAACGTATCAGGTGGAAGTGTAACATTGCAAATCAAAGGCAAGGGTGCTTTTGTCAGTTGCCAAGAATATCGTTGTGGAGGGATCCCTTTTGTGGCCCTCTTGGAACATCTCAGAACAACTGTCCATTCTTCTTCTGCTTCGTCCTCGTCCTCACATTCGTTGCTAGCGTCAGCATCCGCGGCTTGCGAAGATGGAGCATCAGGTTGAGAAGAACTAGTGGAACCTTGATCATCAATCTGCATGGCATCAGCAGTATCATCTCTAGGAAAATAAACTCCAGGATCATTGGAATGAATCCTGGACGAGTCAACATCTTCCTCAAAATTAGCAGATTGGGAAATCACAATTACATGTCTGGAGTCAATAAATTTGCTCCATTTTGAATTATCATCAATACCCATAAATCTCAATCTCTTTGCTGCTGGACCTCCTTTTCTTCTTTGAGCTAAGGGAATGTTCACCATAGCATATGAACCAAAAATATGGATGTTTTTGAGATTGGGTTTGTAGCCATACAACATGAAGAACGGAGTCTGATATATTACACTGCTCCAAGTACGGTTGACAATGTAATTTGCATATTTGATAGCTTTACCCCAGTATGGTTTACTAAGGTTGGCGTCTTCTAGGAGACAACGCATCATGGTTTGCAGGACCCCTTGTCATCTCTCTACGACCCCGTTATGAGCTGGTGTGTAAGGAGCTGATGTCTGTTGAAGAATTCCATTCTTATGCATCCAGTCCTGGAAACATTGAGAAAATGAATTCAGCACCACCATCACTCTGGATTCTGGCAATGCGAACTTGGTGTTGGGTAGAAACAAGAGCAGCAAAGTCTCTAAAGATCTGAAAAGTCTCAGATTTTTCTTTCATAGGATATACATATCCATATCTAGAATAATTATCAACAATTGTTAAAAAATATTTTCTACCACCAAGTGTTGGCGGAAAAGGACCAACTATGTCAGTGTGAACCAAATCAAAAATGTGTGTTGATGGGCATGTAGCACATTTGGGAATGGCTGCTGCTTTGGATTTGGCCTTTTTGCAATCAGCACAATCCAAAAATACTTTACATCCCTTTAGATCCAAACCTTTTGCGAACTCCGGCATTTTCCTAAGAACACGGAAACTGGCATGCCCCAATCTTCTATCCCATTTATGGATACACCTGGAATGCAAAGGTTTACCAGTTAGTGAATTCTCAACATTAACATTTTTATGAGGAACCTCAGGCTTGCTCTGAGCAACCTGTTTCCTAATTTTCTTTTTGTTGGCTTTAGGAGCCTTTGGAGTAGCAACAGGATCTCTCTCTGGAGCATCTCTCTCTGGGCCTCTGCTCTCCCTTTTTGGAGTTTGTATACTTGCCTGTGTTTGCGATTTAGGCTTGGGCTTTAAGTAATAAACACCACCAATTAACATGGTTTCAGCTACAATATTTCCATCTTTAACTATGTAACTTGGTTTTTCAAGGTGGTGAACCTGGAACTTTAACATTCTAGACAAGTGACTCTGACTAAGCAAATTACTATTTGCTGTTGGTATATAATAAACATCAGGAATGAATGCATTGAGCTCTTCAACATAAACAGTTCCTTTTCCTTTGACCTGGCAAGGATGATTTGAAAAAGAATAAAGTTCACGTAGTTCAGGTTCAGGCTCGTGCATCTCTGTGAAAAGTTCTTTTCTGTAGGTAACATGCAATGCTGCACCACTGTCCAAAGTCCACAGCAGTCATCTGTCGTACTTTGGTTGACGTTGTGGATCATTGGTTAAAGCCAATGTGGTGAGTGGAGCTTGGGACCACGATGACCTTGTCTTCTGCCTCTGCCTCTGCCTCTGGAGTCTGTTCCTCTGGGCTGGTATGAGACGGGAGCTGGAACTCGTTGGGGACAATCCTGGGTGGCATGTCCCACACGATTACAGATCTTGCATCTTGGCATCCTTGGAGCGTAGGCTCTTCCTCGGAAGGGACGCCTAGCTGAAGCTCTTGATGCGGGTGGTCCTCTCAAATGTGGCATAGCTAACATGAGTGCTTCTTCTTCAATTAAAAGTCTGCATACATTGTCCACTGTGCGTTGAGCAATAGGCACTAGATTAATCTTTGTAATGGCATCTTTCCATTCATAATTCAATGAGTTAATAATAATGCTGATCATTTGAATATCATCAATATTATAGCCTCTTTCTCTCAATTCCCTTCTGATTCCTTTCAGTTTGGTCAAATGTCCTCCAATTTGTTCACCAGGTTTCAATCTCGAACCATGGAACTCAGACATGAGCAAACATGAAGATTCAATTGAAACAGGCCTGTAGCAATTTTCCAATTGGACCCAAATTTGTTGGACTGTTGCATCAGGCGGAAAGGTAACCTGCAGTTCAGTATCAATGGACATCAATAATGTTGTGCAAGCTTTAGTCTCTAAGTCTCTTATTGCAGGAATCCATGGCTGAGCAGGAGGATTGAAAACCATACAGTGAGTACCTTCTCTACGAAGTAACAATCCAATCTCACTGACCCAGGCCTTATAATTCTGTCCTGACATCTTTAATTTTGACTCACCAGCTAGTGGAGCAACAGAAAATGCCTGGTGGGGAACATGCATTTGGTATGCTGGCTGTGCCGGTAAAAATATCTGTGGTATTTGCTGTGCTTGTTGCATTTGAGCTGCAATATTAACATAACCTGCTGGAGACACAGTCATTTGCCTTTGCTGCATTAAGTATTGTTGTGTTCCATCTAAAAGGACACCAGCACCACCAGGGGATGCTGAAGATTGAGCCTGTGGCGACACTTGTGGCATTGGAATCTGAATATCTGAGTAAGTTAAGGACATCTCTGATAAAGTCTTCTGCAACAATTGTAATTGCTCTCTCAAGATGAGGTGCATTTCAGCTTTCTCTAGTGAATTACTTTCGCCAGCAGATGGTGCTGCAACTTTCGTTTTAGGCAGCTCAGGTAATCTTTCTGCATATGTGGCACTTGTAATTTGAGAATAGGAATGATCATGTGACAAATGTGACATGTGCACAGCTCTCTGTTCTGATTGGCCTGACACAAAATCCACCTGGGGGTGTGTCTTTGGCTCCGAAGGAGAAGGCAAAATGGCGTTTTCAGAGATTTCAAAAGCACTAGACTCTCTCTTATCTTGCTCAAACATAGATAAAGCCATTTTTGCCTGGGATAGCTCATGTTAAAAATTTTCAATTTGATCACGATAGTTTCTTATAGCTAATTCATTAGGAGTGATCCTGAAGGTTTGATGAGGATAATAAATTGTTTCTCTCTCTGCGTGGGAGGGAAAATGCTTCACCATTTGTGGAAACTTTGGCTTTGCACCAAGCGTTTCAAATTTGGGTTCTGGGGAGGACAGTTTGAGAGCATGCATAATTGGAAGGGGGCATTACTGACCTCAGTCATAGTGCTTCGCCTTCAAAAGCAGCTCTTGTATTATCTTCCTCCTGAAGATTCTTGTCTGTTTCTTCTCCTCCTCCTTCTAGCCGAGTGGCTGATGCCAGACTGGAATCTTGAGAGTCTTTCTATCTCCTCTTCATCCGAAGAGGATAAAGCTCTGGGCTTCATTTTGCCATTTTTCTTCTTTCTCAGCATTTTTGCAAAAATAATTAGCTTACCTCAGTAGCTAAAAACTAATTGCCTATGCGATTATCATCAAAAGTAACAAGCAAGGAAAAAGCCATAAATCAACCATCCTCTGCTACCAGGTGTCAGGATGCTAATTAATCCCATTCTGCTTTTGGGTAATCGCACCTTGATTTAGAGACATGGATCGAGACTTTTCCCTTGAAGCATACTTTTGCAAGAAAATAAACCCGGAGATATATTTTTCTAAGAAAAACTCATTTATTTGTTATAAAGAAAATAAAACATCTCACTATCTAAATTAGTTACATTTTGGCAACGTTCCTGCCGGCCACCCCTCTGGACCTCTTGGCAGGAGAACAAAGAAAGATAGAAGAAAGAAAATGAAGGTGAAGGAATGTGGACATGCGTAGTTAGCTTACTGATAAGAAACTTGGCAAGCTACCGAAAGTCTGAATGTCCAGAAATATGAGCTCATCTGGTAAATACAAAAACGCAGTGACAGGGCGAGGTAATCTGGGAGTCTCTGGCTCCTCCCAAAATGGCACAGACCAATAGCCTGACTGAAAAGTCAGGGTAGGTGGACTTATATTCGGCACCTCCAGAACTCCTTGCGACTGTTCTGCAACTTCGACAAGAGGATCATCTGATGGTGTGGGCCCAGAAACAACTGGTAAGTCCGCTGCCTGCTGCGACCCGGGTTGAGGGTTAGGAGCTGATGGTTGTTTAGTAGCCTCGGAACTGACAGGGCCGAGTTGAGCCTGGCTAGTGCCTGTATCTAGTGGAGGCAATTGACGGCACCAGAGTTGGTCCACATGCCTATGCCATGTGCGACCATCCTCTAGCAGGACCTTGTAAGAGCAAGGCCCTGTTACTGCAATTACTTGGCCTGGCAGCAACAAGGGTCCCTCCCATAACTTTATTTATTTATTATTTTATTAATTTAATTTGTATACCGCCCTACTCCCAGAAGGGACTCAGGGCGGTGAACAGCCAAAATTAAAAAACATACAAATACAAAAGTTAAGATAATTAAAAGAATTAAATAATTGGCTACCCAATTTAAAACCCCAAATCCATAAAATTTAAAACACTGTTTAATTCCAAACAAACCCCTTTCAAGAATGCAGGCTTCCTGTGCAAAGGGTCCTTATCAAAATTATTAAGAACAAAGTCCGACAAAGGCTGGCAACCAGCCCAGAAAACCAGATATGAGAAATCGCTCACTCTCCAAGATGCTCTGTAGTAATGAGACGTTGTTTCTAGCAAGAAAGCACTAGCTGTGTGTGACTTAAATAGGCTAAGGGAGTGGCCAATTATCCTCAAGCCCTACTCTCGAGTAGACCTCCTCCTCCTCCTGAGTAGCCACTCCTACCTTTGGCAGCCCTGCATGCCCGAGCATTGAGGAGAGGCTCCTCCACTTCGCTCTCTCCACTGGAAGGAGCCTCTGGAGGTTCTGAAGGCCCTGGCTGAGTCTCTGCCTCTAGCATCACATCCTCTTTGGCCTCCTCACTGTCCGACACGAGTGCCGGCTGGGCAGGCTGCTGGCGTGATACCACACCAGCCTCCTCGCCGTTGGGATCAGGCACAATCCGCGCAGGCCGCTGGCGGGCCACAACATAGTCATTGGCAGTCAGGAAACAGTGGAAACGATTTAAGAATGAGTCCCAGGTTTCTGCTGCTTGATTGAAAGGTGTGAATGTCGAGAGGGTGGCCATGTTCGTGATCCCTCGTCTGTCTGTCAGCTTCTTTCAACTTCTCGTAGCTGTGACCAGCTCACTATCTCAGCCCTTTGGTGGCTGCCGCTCAACCTACCTCCTCACAAAAATCCCATCTTCGTCACCAAATTGTTCTGTTCTGAGAACAATGTATGAGAATGGAGGTGAGGCGAGGTAATCATAAGTTTATTAAACAACAACACTTAACAACAGACCTGCTCGGTGCTGAGGACCTTGGAGAGCGAGTGGCTTCTGAGGCACTGACAGCTCTTATACATGCAGAGCTGTCAGCGGCTGGCCAAATCAGGAAGCGCCCATTTCCCGCCGGCTGATAGCTGTTGATCAGGCCAATCGGCTGTTCCATCCTTGTCATGTGTGCAGCATCCGGACACAACACCTATTACCCATTTCCCTTCTGGATAAAAATCTTGACCTATTTAATAAAAAAAAAATATTATTTTATTTTAAGAGAATACTTTATTACATTAAGAGAGTATTGCTTAATTTGACTCAAAACTGAAATGGCAAAATGACTGAGAATGGCAAATTTCCATTCTGCAAGATTGGCACCGTAAGCCCTCCTTCCATTAGTAGCAGGGGTGGGTTTCAAAACCTGTCGCTGCTGGTTTGCTCACGGGTGCATGCTCATGCGCATACAACACTTCTGCACATGCGCAGAAGCAGGTGGGTAGAGCCTCCCACTGTTGCTGCTACCAGTTCGCCTGATCCGGAGCAAACCGGTAGCAACCCACCACTGATTAGTACATGGTATGAGCAGACTAAGCAGACAAAATCATGTATCCAGTCATTAGGTGGGTTTTACTTCTGGTAGCATGCACTGTTTTTTGGTTATTTTTTTCTGTTTTTATATTATAGATATTATTCTTATTTATCCAGTCAGCAGAAAAGTTTTCAAGTCAGCAAAGTTTTCAAAGAAAGATGGGGTTTCAAATTGTATTATTCCCAAATATGTTAAGGTAACAAGCTATTCTCTTCAGAGCTTTTCCATAGTATCCACTATGTGAGCCCTCATGCCTAAAGATCACGAGTTGCTTCTTGAGTATAAGTTCTTATTGCAAAAATAAAGGGAAAATAACTGACAGAGAAGAAAGGAATTTGCCCTTTTCAAATGGTCTTCTTGGCCTCTGTAAATTCCAAAGAAAAGAGAATGTGAAACTTGTTATCTGGCAATCAAGCAACAGCTCTTTCTTTTGCTTTTGAAGCTGAAGCTGAATTTTATGTGTCATTTGTACCCTATTTGTTAAATGATGCATCTTTTCCTGGCTTTAAAAACTGGGACATACTTAATTCCAAGTTCAGTAGTATTATTCCCTTTAAATAGATTCAAAATGCTAAATCCCCTTTTACAACTCAGGCACTCATTCAAATCAAATTCTGCCTGTTTTTACAATCAGCAGCAAACTGATTCTAGTGAGTGTTTCACAAATCCCTCAAACCTTGCAGAGCTACACAAATATTAGTGGTGATAGACTACAATGCACATATGTACAGTATTTATATAGATTTTCATTAACATATATTCATTCATGTACACACATAGGCATAATTCACATACTCTTTCTCTTAGTTACATGCACACACATATACACACACACACACACACGAACAGACATCGCAATCTCCGGAACTTAAAATATATTATCCATAAGTGACCAACTTTTTTACAATGAGAAGGAGGACACAAATAAATTGAAGAAAAAAAAATATTGTATATAAAAGAAACATTTTATTCATTGTAACAATAATACAGAATACACTATGATATGATAAATGCATAATAAAAAACATTTGTAACAATAACATTTTATATTGTAATTATGCTTACATGCCTATTAATTATTATTTAAATGAGTACTTTTCCATTGAATGAATACTTTTTGTCAATGTATCGTCTTCCAACAATTTATTAGAAATATCTGAACAAGAAATATCCTTCATATTGAATTTTATGGCAACTGCTGCAGCTAGAGTATCAACATTCAATCTCAATTTCTCACTTTTCCAAAAATCATTAGCAATTGAAAAAACCCTTTCAACTGCTGCATTAGTTCCAGGGCAGCACAATTCAAATTGAACAAGAATAAATACATTTTCACATGAAATATGTTCATTTTTGAAATGGCTGAATATTTCCACCCATCTTTTATCAATTTCAACGTGTTTATTTTCCCATTGTATTAATTTTTCAGCATTTAAAATACATTCAGTCTTCTAATTTCTTCAAAGAGACAATTGTCATCTATTTTAATGTCTGGCATTTCTCAACACAAGATTCAATATCTGTCCAATATACTTGCGATGAAGTCAAAAGCCTCTTCTGCGCATGTCCAAGATGGCGGCGCCCGCTGGGATCGCGATCTGAGGATGGGGCGCCGACCTACCTTTTGGGTCCTTTGGGGGTCGTTCTGAAGATCTTCGACCCCAGGACCAGTCAGGGGAGCTCCTGGCCAGCACGGAGAGGGTTTTCTTTCCCTCTGTGACTGAGCAGAGAGGAAGGGGCGATGCGTGGAGTGTCAGGCTGATCAGCTGGGCGTCGGCAGCGTTGGCAGTGTTTCTTCACAGCCGGAGGCCATCAATTAATTGGAGCGGTGTTGTGCCGGGGGCACCCGCTTCGCGGCAAGTTTTTAAGTCCGGGGGGGTTGCCCGAAGGGCTGCAAGATGTGTCGGGCACCCCCTGAAGATCTCTGGGACGTCGCCAGGCTCTTTCGGGGGCTGGCGACAATGGCGCGGTGGCGGCGGCGATGGCGGTTGCTGTGGAGGCTAGCTGGCGGTCAGATGGCGCTGGGACCCCCCCTTGGAATAGGAACTGGGGGGGCAACAAACCAACAGGACTGGGAGACCTGCAACCACGGTTGGGGCGGAAAAGACCCGGAGTGATCTTCTGGGCCTTGGGAGGCCTCAATTTGTGGTTGTGCGGGGGGCTGGGGGCTCGAGAAAACTGCCCCATTTCTGCCCCATTTCTCTCTCCTCCAGCGTTCCCCTTTAGAACTGGGCCCACCTGGACCAACTGTCAGCCTGTGGGACTCATTGGCGCTATGCTCTATTACTATTCTGAACCCCCCTGACTCTGGAGAGGGCTATTTCCACCTGAATGGGAGACCGGTACATGGCTGCATCCCGTCGGCTGAGGGGGCTAGACATTTGCCTGACCACCGTGAGAGGGTGGCCAGGTGTCAGAGCCCCTGGGGGCTGAACCGGGAGGCTTTCTACATATATGCACTTTACCAGCGAGGGGACTTTACCAGCGAGGGGACTTTACCATCGGTCTTTACCACCGGACAAACCGCTGTGAGAGGGCGATTTTTGGACCTGACCCCCGGACGCTGTCTATATGCATCGGTTCATTGCTACCACCTCACCACAAGAGGGGGCTGTCCAGCTGACCTAACCACCGTGAGAGGGTGGTTGGATCTATTTCTCCCTTGGAACTGTGGTCGTCTTGGCTTTGGACTATGTCCTCTGTTGTGAGGGGACAGGGGACTTGGTCCTGCAAATATGTCTCTGAGATCCCCCATTCCTTTGTCTTCTCCTCGGTCCTTTATATACACCCTCAGGATATGGTCGTGTCACCCATTATGATCAATGTACTCAGCAGCGGAGCTTCTTAGTCTGCGAGACTCCCCCTCTCGCAGGCTTGGCCCTCCATTCTATCGAGGGCCTACCTCGATGACGGGCTCTGGAGTCCCAAGAGGTGGCATGCCACAAAGAGGGGGCTGCGGGGTTTTTTAAAATTGTCCTTGTCTAAACTTTTAAGGGGTTCGGGGAGGGGGGAGGGGGGTGGGATTGGAATTAGGGTTGTGGGTTTGGGGGATAACCCACTAGGGGGAGAGTCGGACTTGGCCAGGACATTCGGCGGGGGTGGTGGGGGATCCGGAGGGGGTCGAGCTGGTCCAGACTGTGTTTTTACCATCGGTACTGTGTGTGGGAGAGGTAGATGTGGCGGGAGCAGGGGGCCATATCATGTTAAGGGAGCACGCACCCGCTGTCTTCAAGCGGTAGGGTGCTCCGGCCCCCAAGGCTCCACCCATTCTCCAGGTAGTACAGATCTTCAGGGCCCGGGCCTTCGCCTGATGTTGTGCAACGCCAGATCCATAGTAAATAAAGCCCCCCTCATCTGTGATCTTGTTTACGAGGGGGGAGCGGACCTGGTGGGTATTACGGAGACCTGGTTGGGCCCAGAGGGAGGGGTCCCTCTGGTAGAAATGTGCCCACCAGGTTTCCACGCATTCCATCAGCCAAGGTCACAGGGGAGGGGCGGGGGAGTAGCGGTTATTATTAGAGAAGGCCTTAGGCCAAGGGAGACCACTGTACCTCAGGTTGTGAGTCCCTCCTTGTGAAGTGGGGCCACGGGGTTCAGATGGGTTTGCTGATCACGTACCTGGCTCCCTGCCACGTGGCGGCAGCCCTGCCCGAGCTACTCAACGTTATTGCCGCGGTGGCGGTTGATACCCCCAGATTTATGGTCATGGGGGATTTCAACCTGCCATCCGTGGGTGAGGCGTCTGAGGTGGCTCGGCCATGGACCTGACCCAACTAATTCATGGCCCTATGCACACAGGGGGAAACACACTGGACTTGGTTTTTATCTCTGGACAGTGGTTGAGTGATCTCGAGATAGGGGATATAGTCATCGAGCCCTTGTCATGGTCAGATCACTCGCTCCTTCGCCTTGACCTTCGAACCGCGGCACCCCACTGCAGGGAGGCGGAACCGGTAAAATGGTACCGCCCCAGGCGCCTGATGGAACCTGATAGGTTCCAGATGGAGCTTGGGACAATCCCGGAGGTTCTGGCTCACGCCTCGTCTGGGGACCTAGTGGCTGCCTGGGATAGGGTGGCTGCTGGAGCCCTGGACCAAGCCGTGCCTTTGCGGCCTCTGACCCGGCGCCGATCTCGCCTGGCTCCTTGGTTTACCAAGGAGCTGAGGGAGATGAAGCGCTGGAAAAGACACCCAGTACCTGGATGAAGCGTCATATCTAGATCCGTTCCAGTTGGGCTTCAGGCCTGGGTACAGCATGGAAACGGCATTGGTCGCGTTGGTTGATGATCTCTGGAGGGCTTGGGACAGGGGTTGTTCCTCTGTCCTGGTCCTGTTAGACCTCTCAGCGGCTTTTGATACCATCAACCATGGTATCATGCTGCACCGGCTGGAAGGTTTGGGGGTGGGAGGCACCATTTTACGGTGGTTCTCCTCCTTTCTCTCTGACCGGTCACAGTCTGTGTTGACAGGGGGGCAGAGATCAACCCCGAGGCCCCTTATATGTGGGGTGCCGCAGGGATCGGTTCTCTCGCCCCTTTTGTTCAACATTTATGTAAAGCCGCTGGGCGAGATCATCCGTGGTTTCAGGGTGAAGTACCATCTGTACGCTGACGACACCCAGCTGTACATCTCCACCCTGGACCACCCCAACGATGCCCTTGAAGTGATGTCCCAGTGCCTGGAGGCAATACGGATCTGGATGGGGAGAAACGGGCTCAGGCTCAACCCATCCAAGACCGAGTGGCTGTGGTTTCTGACGTCCCGATATAGTCAGCTGGTGCCATCGCTGGCTATTGGGGGCGAATCATTGGCCCCCACGGAAAGGGCTCGTAACTTGGGCATCCTCCTGGATTCACGGCTGTCTTTAGAAGAGCACTTGATGGCCGTGACCGGGAGGATTTTTCATCAGGTTCACCTGATTCGCCAGTTGGGTCCCTTTCTAGATCGGGACTCGTTACGCACAGTCACTCATGCCCTTGTCACCTCTCGTCTGGACTATTGTAACACTCTCTACATGGGGCTCCCCTTGAGGTGCACCCGGAGGCTCCAACTGGCGCAGAGTGCGGCCGCGCGGGTGGTTATGGGAGCAATGTGGAGTTCCCATGTAACACCCCTCCTGCGCGAGCTGCACTGGCTCCCGGTGGTCTTCCGGGTGCGCTTCAAGGTTCTGGTTACCACCTTTAAAGCGCTCCATGGCTTAGGACCTGGTTACTTACGGGACCGCCTACTACCATCAATAGCCTCCCACCGACCAGTACGCTCCCACAGAGAGGGGCTCCTCCAGGTGCCGTCAGCCAAACAATGTCGGCTGTCGGCCCCTAGGGGGAGAGCCTTCTCTGTGGGGGCACCGACGATCTGGAATGAGCTCCCCCCAGAGATACAGAGGATTCTGGATCTGCGCACCTTCCACCGCGAGCTGAAGACGCTTTTATTTCATCAAGCTGGCCTCGCCTAAATCTTCTCCCTTTTAAGTGTAAATTTTAAATTTTTACTGTATTTTAAATTATGGGTATTTTAAATTATGGGTATCAATTCAGCCAAATTGTTTTAATACATTTTATTTGATTTTAAATTTTGTATATCTATGTGTTTTATTTCATGGCTGTGCACCGCCCTGAGTCCTTCGGGAGTAGGGCGGTATAGAAATTCAATAAAAACTAAAAACTAAAACTAAAAAAACACCATTGAAAACTGTTATTTCCTGTGATGTTTGTTTCAGACCATTTTTCGATATATTGAAAACATATTTGGTAAAAATTCTGCACTTCATTGATAAACATTTCTGTTATGTCCGGATTTGATTCCTTTAAGTATGACTATTTTCTTTTTATAACTAAAGGAAGAATTTTTTCTTCAAATCAAGTTTTATATTGAAGGATAAAGTCATTCAAAATAAGACTAACTTCTGTAGCTGAAATGTGTTCACCTTCAATCTTTTGAATCATTTTGTGAAAAATAGATGCTTGATTATGTACAAAATACATTAATATCTCAGATATTTCATTACTGAAAAACGATTCCAGGATTTAAGGTCATTTGTCTAAACTTAAAAAATATGAATGGAGAGGCTCAAATAATTGTAGAACACGGAGGTGTTAGAGCAAGCCATCTAATTTTTGAATATCCTAAAAGTTTTTTGTATTGAACATTTGCTTCTTCACAAAATTGTTTTAAAGTAGCCACATGAACTGTAAAACGACTAAAATACAAATAAATTGTAGTTATTATTACTTCTACATTAATTGGCATGGCACATGATGCCGTGTTGATTGCATTTGAAAAAATATGTGCATTACAACCTATTCCTAGTATTTTCTTTTGGAGTAAATCTTGTAATTTTACATACACAAGGGTTACTTTTATTCACCCCTTTGCGTCTTCGCCCACCAAAATTTGTGTTTGTATTATCAGCTGTTAGGGCAAGAACTTTGGATTTCAAATTGTTTTCATTTATTACTCTGTATAGATGGTTTGACAAAATTTCAGCAGTTTCACCCTCAATGGATTCTAAATTTAAAATTTTTACTTGAATGCCCTTGGTAACATTAAAATATCTTACTAGTATTGGATACAATTTAGTTTCATTATGATTGGATGCATCGTTACAAATGCTGCAGTTTCCAAGTCTTCTGTAAGTATTTCGTCACAGTAATTTTTAAATACTGATTTAATAATACCCTCGCATTTTGTCCTGCGCATGAAAATTTAGCATCGTGAAACTTTTTCAATAATTTAGTTGTACAATCCATACTATGAAAACTTTGATTGTGAATTATGATATGAAATACAAATGTTCCCTCCATTGTAGCTGTTTTTCATCTTCAGAATAATTTGAAGTTTTAAAAAAACTTGTTACTTTACAACGGGAAGCAGATGCATCTGATGATTGTTTATGTTTCTTGGTGGTCAAGTGTTTTATAATAGCTGCTCTGTCCCCAGCTGCAATACAAAATTCTCCACTGCAAATATTGCAGAAAACAATGTTATCCTTCTTTGATATTAGGAATGGAAATACCTTATTCAACTCTCTCAAAACAATTCTCCTGTGCAGAGCGCATGCATCTCATAATCGCATCTTGCTGCACTGTACCGAGCCTTGACAAATCGGCATGAGAAATACAAATACGTCACATCACAAGCAACGGATCAGATCGGCATCGATTGAATACGGAGATTTACAGATTAGTCTTCAAATATCGAAAAGGAGGTGTCAGATCCCTAAAAGTGATACTGCCATTCAATTGGGAGAAGGGGGAGATTTGGATTTGATTTACTAGCATTGTCTGTGTCAACAGATATTTTACAACCTGTATCCTGGCGCCAAAGTGCCCAGAGATCTCTTTAAACGTTGAGGAATGTTTATGACAGCCATGTGGGCTGTTTCACTTTAAAGGATAACAGAGGATAATGATGTGAATACATGTTTATCTGGTTCTCAGGGCAGCTGGTAAAGAAAACATCTTCACATTGTGTATTGGCTAAAATCTGTATTCTGGTTTAAAGGAGGGGTCTATACTGCTTTAATCCTACTTGTCTTGCCTAACGGTATTCAGACATTGCTTTAAATCCATTGCTGTCACTGCTGCTTAATAAAGGGTTCCTTTTGAAATATTACATTTCAAGAGCTTTTACTTTCTTAAGTTAAAAGGAGAGGCAATCCTTACAGGAGGACATGTAGGAGGACACTTTTCAAGAGAGGACAGAATTTACAAAAGAAGGACTGTCCTCCCTAAAGGAAGACGATTAGTCACCTTATTACCCACTTAGCTTTCGTTAACCACTGCTAACATTGTCAGAGTGTATAAACTACCATTGATGCACCTTTATGCATCATTGATCAATTTGGCCATTGTGCATGCGATGTTTTATTGAAAATTCTGGATTGGGAAAGACCCAAATATTTGTATCAATTCATGAGCTGTGGCCATTTTAAGGATCTCCTTTGAATATAAATTACCTGAATCATCTGCTTAGTGGGATATATAGTAATAATATATATCATTAAAACAATATGTCCCACATGCTTTAGCAATTTCAGAAGCACCTGAAATACTTGGATGTTTAAGAGATCATATATTTGAAATAAAACCAACAATTCAATTAAAATTTGATGCAAGGAATAAGGGATTGGAAGATATAGCTTTGGCAAAATCAATGGGACCAAATTTTAAGAAATGTTAAATATATGACTTATGATCTGGGAATTACTGTAAGTCAATTCATAAGAAAAAAATATTTCCTGTTTATGGCACTTCACAAATAATATTTAAAAACATATTTTTCTGTCTGCACTGTAAGAAATTAAGTGGCTTCTGACATATGCGTTGGACCTATTCTGTTATGACTCTTTTTAATTATTCATCAACACATACCCTGTTTCCCCCAAAATAAGACATCCCCTGATAATAAGCCCAATAGGGCTTTTGAGTGCATGGCAATAAGGCCAAACGCTTATTTCAGGGTTCAAAAAAATATAAGACAGGGTCTTATTTTCAGGAAAACACGGTAGTACTTAAAATGTGAGTGTGAAACAGAATTGCATTCTGGCTTGGGTTCACCTATATTAATCATTCCATTTGGAACATAAGCATAGATTGACAAGGTTGGAAGGGACCTCGCAGGCCTTCTAGTCCAAGCTCAAGCAGGAGACTCTAGATATTATGGACAAATGGTTGTCCAATTTCTTCTTGAAAATTTCCAGTAATGGAGGCACTGTAAGTGAGCTTGAAATTTCAATGCCAGTTGTTAAGTTGGTCATTATGTAACCAACCAAATTCTACAACATTTTTTCATGGTAGTTGTTAAGCAAACATGATGGTCACAAAGTGAACATGGTTAAGCAGACCCATTGTTTATAAAGGGCATTTTTCCCTCAGAAGCAAACACTGGTTTTCAGCAAAAAACACCATAAATTGTGGTCACATGAACATGGGATGCTGCAAACAGCCATAAATGCATGCTAGTTGCTAACCACCCAGAATGCAATCATGTGACTGTGAAGGTGGGGTGAATTTTGAAATTGTGAATCTGGGTCAATAAGTACCTTTTTTTGCAATGTTGTTAAACTGCCAGTAATTGACTATCTACATATATTAGCAATCTTGTTAAGTTAAGTACTATATTTAAGGATAAGTACTTAAAATAGAATTGAACAACCAAACAAATAACGAGTAAACTGTTAACATTTTTGAAAATCATGCCTATAGTGCCTTTGTTTTTCAGAGCAGTGGCAGTTCTGGTATAGTGTGGCACTTACTGCAAGACATCCTCAGCTCAGACTTGCTCCAGGAGTTTACAGAGTGGCATTATGACTATTCATTCTGCCTTTGTAAGTTACAATGGTACTGAATGAATGGTAGTTAAAACTGGTCTTTGGAATTCCAGCCATGCCAGCACCCCTACAGCCATTCACATTTATGAGCAATTGTCAAGCACCTGGTCATCACCATTTGCAATCCTCCATGGCAGCTTCCCCAGAAAGTCAACGGGGAACTGGTCAGGGAATATCACAAGTTGCTGTGATAACTCTCCCCCATCCATGTACCTTCCCTCCGCCCCTCTGCTTGTTCCAGCCACTCACATCTCCCTGTGCACTTTTTCCTCTGCACCCTTCCTGACCCGCATGCATTTCTCCTGTATCCTTACTATGCCTTGCAGAACCTGCCCAGCACTTTTGCGCATCTCATGCAACTTTCTACACCCACACAGTTCTTCCTGATCCATGTGGCACCACTTTCATGCACCCCTGTGCACATTCCCTGCATTCTACCTCTTATATACCACCTTACACCCTTGCACACCTCTGCCATCCTTCTCCACCAGTGGTGGGATTCAATTTTTTTAACAACTGGTTCTGTGGGCGTGGCTTAGTTGGGGGTGTGGCTTGGTGGTCATGTGACTGGGTGGGCGTAGCTATCGGGTCATGTGACCGGGTGGGTGTGGCTATCTGGTCATGTGACCGGTGGGTGTGGCTATCTGCATAGGGACTACAGAGGGCTGAAAAAAGTCATTTCTTACTGGTCCTTGCACTTTTGACCGGTCCTCGCACTTATGACCATCCTCACATTTATGCCTGTTGCGGCATTCTTAACAACCGTGTCACTCATTTCACAACTGCTTCTCTTCATTATGGTGACAAGATAGGGCAAAAACGTAAAATGTGAGGACAGTCGTAAGTTCGAGGACTGGTCAAAAGTGCGAGGACCAGTCAAAAATAACTTTTTCAGCCCTCTGAGTAGTCCATATGAACAAAAGGACTACCCAGAGGGCTGAAAAAAGTGATTTCTGACTGGTCCTCGCACTTTTGACCGGTCTTCGCACTTATGACTGGTCATCATTTATGCCCATTGTAGCATTCTTAACAACCGTGTCACTCATTTCACAACTGCTTCTCTTCACCATGGTGACAAGATAGGGCAAAAACGTAAAATGTGAGGACAGTCGTAAGTTCGAGGACTGGTCAAAAGTGCGAGGACCAGTCAGAAATAACTTTTTCAGCCCTCTGAGTAGTCCATATGCATAAAAGGATACAGCAATAGAGAGGGATGAAGGAAGGGAAGGGAAATTAGAGTAGGAGGGAGGGTAAGAGAGGGAGGAAGAGAGGAGGAGAAGGAGAAAGGAAGACGAAGTAGGGAGGAGAAGAAGAGGGGGAGGAAGAGAAAGTAAGAAGGAAAGAAAAGAGAGGTGGTAGGTTTGAGGAGAAAGATTGCTGTACAATAAAAAAGATGAAAGGGAAGAAAGCCAACCCCCCAAAATATAAAGATATAAAGATAAAGAATGAATTGTTAAACTTTAAAGAATAAAAGAGAACAAATATGAATAAATAACAATAATTAGAAACACACATACAAACATACAATGTATTTTCTTTGAACAGAGTATTTGGCCGGTTCACAAATTTAAACAGAGTTTAGTCATTTCAATTAAATTTACAATTTCTATATTTCCTTTTTGCCATATTTATTCCTCATCTATTTTTGTAAAAAACCAATATTACCCTTCATCCTCATCTCTAATCTTAATCAAATACAATTTTTCCCTTCTATTCTATATTATACCCCTTCCCATTGTCATCTATTTTTATATCCATCCTCACATTGGTTAATTATGTAATATTAGTTGTTTAATATAAATTCAACATTTTAATATAAATCAATTAGTTATATAACTACCTTTTTTGTATATTAATCAATATGAACATGAATATTCCAATTATTTCCATGCAATCCAATTTCTTACAAATCAATTAATTATATTTACCAATAATAATAAACCAAATAATTTCCCCCATATATTCCTCCAAACCACAACTTAACCATTTCTGCTTTCAACACAATATACAATTAATAGTATCTCAATTATTACAATTCCCTAGTTAAATAGAGCTTTTTTTCTTTTGTGTTTTAAAATCTTGAACTCTTCTCTTTTCTCCTAAATTTCCCATTGTTTGCACCTACCTTTTTTGGTGAGGAAAAAGAAAAGAAATCTGCCTGCCTAATTTTCCAACGTGCAAAGCCAACAGCCTGCTTTACTTTCTGTTTCGTTTTTCAGTATAGCTAGGGGGAAAAAAATCAGCACTCTTTGCAAGCAAGCAGCAGAGCCATGAGTAAAACAGCTGAGAGCAAATCAGCCGAGACTCGGGAGCCAATCTAAGCAAAGGCTAATTAGCCTATGCTGAAGCTCCGCGGGCCAATAAAATTACAAAAAAACACCGAACCCTTTGTTAAATTGCTGGCTCGCCCGCCCCTCACCCACCACTATTTATTGGCAATAAATAGTGGTGCGGAGGGGCGGGGCAAGGGGCGGGGCAAACCAGCAATTTAACAAAGGGTTCGGCCGAACCCCCTAAAACCGGCAGAATCCCACCACTGTTCTCCACCCATGTGGCACCTCTTGTGCCTTAATACCCTCACATACCTTTGCTGTAGCATGTCTTTCACATATCCCCTTACAGTCTTGTGCAACCCATGTACCTTCCCCAATCGGTATGGCATCTCTTGGAAGTTGCTAGCACCCCTTTTCAGCCTGCAACTCTCCATGACCTGCACAGCATCTATCAAACAACCTCACCTATCCCTGCACAGCATTCTTGTGTGTGCTGTGCCTCTTGTTGACCTTCTTCAACTCCCCTGTCCAATTCCTTGCTCCTTCCCACACCTGAACTGTGCTTCTAATGCACCTTCATGCACTCTCCCCACCCCCTCACTACTTCCCCCACTTGCACTGCACTTCTTGTGCACTTTTATTACCCCACCTGGCATGTGTAACTCCTCTTTTGCATCCCTAGCACAATTGTGCATCCCTGAATATCCTCCACCTATGCCTTTATGCACCCTCTTCAACCCACACAGCACCTCTTGTGCTCTTCTACAGCCTTTTGCACCTTCCCTGAGCCATGCCTCTCATGTACCTTACCCAACTCTCTCCCACAACTTCACCCACCTCTTCACCTCTCCACTGCTGGTCTGGGACTTGTAACATCTTGCTGATTTCCCACCTGAGTTTGCTTAGGAACCATACGATTTAGTTAACCAGGCCTGCAGGGATTGCTGTTGATAAACATGTTTTTTGACCACATCATTTAGCAATGGAAATTCTGGTCCGAATTGCTGCCATAAGTTGAGAACTACCTGTAAATTCTGGTCCGAATTGCTGCCATGAGTTGAGAACTACTGGTATTTATTATGTAATAGATAATTTAATTTAATAATTTTACTTGGATAATGCATCTAATACTCATCCTTTAGGAAATTTATTTAGTGTTCAGTAGGATATGCCATCCTATAATTTAAAACCATTATTCATTGTCCTGCATATTGGAACAAGACAGAATGTCCCAAAGGTGCTTTTTCAGGAGGCAACTGGACTTTCCTGTTTTTTCTTTGAAGACGTTTCGCCTCTCATCCAAGAAAAAAGCACCTTCGGAACAACCATGACAACTTGCATGGGGGGTGCCTGTGGGGGCCAGGTGGGGCTGGGGAGGGAATCTAGGGGTCTCTGGTGGGTGGGGCGGTGGGTGGGAGGCACGTCCTGTGGAATGAGATGAAGCAAGGCAGGGGGTAGGGCAGCTGCTGCTGGAAACTGTCAGCCAACACATGCTCACCGCCCTTTGTGTGTAGGAGCCAATGGTTTCAGGCAGGCTGTGGCCCCTCAGCTGGCACACTCTGTGGCTCTGAAGCCCACTGCCACCACTAGGCTGGCTGTCCAAGCAGTGGCGGAAGCATCCACAGCAGGTGGAGGTTGGGCCTGGGCATGCTCTATCACCTCTATCCAGCCTGTCTAGCTGGCCACTTCACCTCCTTCGGGCTGGGTGGGCCTGGTGCTCTGGGTGGTGATGGCAGCGGCCTAATGGAACTGTGTGAGCTGCTGGCAGCCTTGATGGTGGCAGCAGCCCACAGCAGTGTTGAGGTGCATAGAGTGAGTGAGGAGAACACACTCCAGGTGTGGGTCAAGAGCAAGACCCATGAGTGGGCCAAGGAGATGACCAGTGATGACCTGCTCTCCAACTGCAAGTAAAAACAGATGGGATGGAGTAGGCAGCCTGATGGTGTCTGGCAATAGCCGCCCACCCCACCCCATCTCACTTTGTCTCAGCCCGTGGCAGCAGCAGTAGCCAGAGGAAGAGGCGCAGTGGGGAGGCATGTGGGATGGAGCAGGCACATGTGGTGGTCCACCTCCCCCCTGACTCTGTTCGCTTCTGGTGCCACTGCCACTACCATGCCTGCTTCTTGGAGGACCAGCCTGGTGGTTGCAGCAAGCTGCGGAGCCCCTGCTGCTGGACAACTCCCCCCTGCATGTGCACATAGACACCAGTGGTGGGTTTCAAAATTTTTTACTACTGGTTCTGGGGGTGTGGCTTGGTGGGCGTGGCATGGCTTGGTGGGTGTGGCTTGGTGGGCATGGCAGGGGAAAGATACTGTAAAATCTCCATTCCCACCCCACTCCAGGGGAAGGTTACTGCAAAATCCCCATTTCCTCTCAATCAGCTGGACTTGGGAGGCAGAGAATAGATGGGGGCGGGCCAGTCAGAATTTTTACTACTGGTTCTCTGAACTACACAAAATTTCCGCTACCGTTTCTCCAGAACTAGTCAGAACCTGCTGAAACCCACCTCTGACACAGACACATGTGAAGAATCAGTGAGTGGGGCATGGAAACAGTGGTGTGGGCATGGTGAGGGCTGCGTGTAGGAAGCAGTGCATGCTTGAAGGCTGGCATCCTTGGTGAAAGAGAAATGCTCAGAACGCAGTCCCCAGGGATGCCAGGCCCTGAGTACTCACTGCCTCCTGTGCACACGCCCAAGGGGCAGGGCCAAGGCGGCACTGCGGATCTGAGGCAGTGCATTGGTTCTAAGCCTGGCTATAGTCCACAGATCAGTGCTTGGTCGGCCTGGGCTGGGCTGACGCCCCATGGGCTGGTCGTTCACTGTTTCTTGGGTGGCCCCGCGGGCCAGATCTAACCACCTCAAGGGCCAGATCTGGCCCATGAGCCTTGAGTTTGACACCCCTGACCTAGACAGTTGAGAGTGTACACTTGCACAAGGGCTAGCCAGAACTGACAAGTCATAGATGAGGGGTCAGACTAAATGTAATCCACTGCTGAAGAAAACAGCAATCCATTCTACTTTTCTCTCAAGAAAACCAAGTGGATACTCACAACAAGGCAGTGCCAACATGATACATGATATAAATATCCAGTGAGTTGCTGCGGGATAGGAGAAACCAAATACAAGTAGCACTGGTCCGATGTTCTGTTTGTTTTTCTTGAATAATAGGTAAAAGAGTAAACAAAGCTTTGGTCCTTCTCACCCTAAAATTTGCAAGTCACACTTGTATACCCTGATTAACAGGGCTAACAGTTATCATCATGTAGCATTTATTTTCTGGTTCCTAAAGATCATGAAGGTAATACAGGGAAGAGTTATTCTGATATTGTTGCTATTAATATGATTTTGTATGACTGACCTGTACATACCCACCTAGCATTCAATTCACCCCAAACTGCCTTGCGATTTTCAGAATTACCTCAGTCAGGTTTTGTTCTAAATTTACACATATATTTGGAAAGATAATAAATAAATGTTTGGGGAAGGAACCCACAGCACTACATATCTTCCCACCAGGGGTGGGTTCTACTTACCTTTACTACTGGTTTGCAGTGGGGCTGCGCGCATGTGCTCTTCTGCGCATGCGCAGAAGCATTTTGATGACGTCAGAGTCAGTGGGCGGAGCCTCCTGACGATTTTACTACCAATTCTATAGAACCGGTTCAAACCGGGGGCAACCCACCATTGCTTCCCACCCTACCACAAATGCACCCTCACCTGTATTTTGAACTCCACTTCAGAAATGCTGCTTTCTATCATAAGTGGTCTTAAGTCTTTCCAAGCAGGTGGTCTACAACACTTGGTTCTATAGCTATAATACTTGATTTTGCCCTCCAGCAGTTGATTATTGCCCAGTGCAGCCATTTTCCCCTGGGCTGTAGCCCCCTATGTTCTCTGATGATCATTAACTGCCATTTTTTCATGATCTTGTAATTGATATAATTAATCTAATAATGTAATGGTCCCAAGTTGCAGGCCAGGGACCAGTACTGGTCTGTGGCCTATTAGGAACCAGGCTGTGCAAGCAAGCAAAGCTTCATCTACGCATGTGCAAGATCTAGGTAGCATACAAAACCCCTCCCCCTCCCCCAGTCAATGAAAAAATGTCTTCCATGAAACCAATCCCTGGTGCCAAAAAAATTGGGGACTGCTGCAATAATGGACTGTTAAGTCATTTTTTCACATATTTTCCCATCCTCTCTAGAAGTTCATCACACATCCGTATAGCTCCCGTATAGGTCCATTTTGGTTTCTGCTCAAAAGTGGGTAACATCCTTCCATTTTACAGTATCAACCTGCTTTCCATGATATTATAAAGCTTCCCTTTCCTCAACCCTCCATTTTAAATCTTTAAATGCAGTGTAGATATCTTGAATTGTCTACTTTTACTTTATGAAGCTGAACTATCAGTTCATCTTTACTATGAAGTTTTTATGAACTGACAGCAGAACATAGGAAGGAAGATTTGCTTGGCTTGGCTTATCAAATTTATATGCCACCCATTTTGCCATCAAATGAGTCTAGGCAGCTCACTGTACCTGTTAAGGATATTGTTGTTGTGTTACCAACCAGCAGAGTAAATGCACAAGGAAACGTTGCTGAGAGCAATGAATAAGAGATATGCAAACTGGTTTATCAAAAGCTTACTTTATAGTAGAAAAACAGTCTCATAGTCTTTAAACAAATTCCAAGTCTTTGCCAGTTAAATCAGTCCAGTAGTTACAGAAACTCTTCTTACCAAAGAAACATTAGTTGGTTAGAATAACAAACTCACTCTGGTTCACAAACCACGATGGTAGCAGATCCATCAAACGATGATTACAGATAGCAACTCCTCTCAATGGTAGCATATCATACTCTGGTAGCATATCATATCAGCTTTATCATCAAACTGAATACGTTACTATACCTTGCTTAAATACCCTCACAACCAGTCATTACCTAATTACAGCAAGACTCATCATTACAATGAAAACCTTTAAAGTAACATAATACATTTACAGATTAAAGTTACAGTACACTTATATTGCCTGGACAACTAGTTAGGCTCAAACCATATCCTAACAGTACCATCAAAGCAATGATGGTGGAATAGATGAAAAATGTCTGTGGGACGAAGATATGAAGGCATCTAATACATGTAAATATAAAGGAAAAACAAAGAAAGTAAAGAGAATACAGTTATCCCTAAAATGAAATATACTCCAGAGTGCCAGGTCATGAAATCTGTATTCCTTTCATATATCAGATGGGCAATGACCAGTCAGCACCTGTACTGACCAAACCATTGCCATCACATTGGACTGGAGTTTTTTAAAGTCAGCTTCAGAGATAACTGGGTGGGGAATCCATCTTAACTTAGTTTCTAGTTTTTTTTAAAAAAAAATCATCTTCACTGGCCTCTGAATTGTTACAATTTCTCTGAAACGCTCTTATATTGCATTGTTCAGAACTGTACCTCATATGCAAGATAGGGTGGAGTCTAACCAAAGCAAAGTAGAGTGATTACTTTGTGTGGTTTAAAGTTTTAATTTCAGCAGATGCAGTTGTTTGCCTTTTTTGTAGCTACATTGCATTGCTGACTAACATTCAATCTATCACTCCAATATTTTTTTCAAAAGTTTCAGTACCAAGCTAGGTACTCCATCTGTGAAGAGAAAGCATATACAAGTATGAAAATTCTTAAACAAGAACCCAATCTGAGCAATGAAACAGGCTTATGAAGATTTATATATGGGGAAAAAAAGACAGGGATAGGCAGAAACACCCTACAAAGATGTCAGAGCGCAAAAGTGCTACAGTATGTGTGTGCTGAAGAACAAACATGAGAGGAAATCCTCAAGGAGTGAATTAAATTAAAGAGCAAATCATCAATCTACAAAGTGCTTTGAGACAATATATTGTGAGTTTCTGAAGAATCAATGCTACTGAATTCACACTGTCACAGTTGAAAATCCATCTCAGCATGTCTTAAGCCAGACTTCTCTCTCCCTCATTCTACACACTGTGGAAACCACAAGGCTGGATTCCATAGGCCTCTGTTTTCAATCCAGATGCTCAAATATTCATTTCTCTCCCAATCCTGCTAAATTCATAAGGCTTGTAGAGCCAAAAGCAACTTTATGGAATTATGTAGGGTGTGTGCATGTGTGTGGAAATTATTAAACATTCATAGGCTTTCATATGGAATGCACTGCTTAAAAATATACAACAGATCATTTGTTTTCAAGTTTTAAATTTTCCCATGCTGAGGAAGGCATTTACTGCAGAATGGCTGAAGATATTTCCCATTATCTATTCGTGAAATGTATGCTAGTACTATTTTTGTCTCATTTCATCTAGTAATAGGAAAATATTCCAACAAGGAATAAGTGCCATTTCTGCAGATGGAAATTGTTGGGTCATCTACCCATTTACTCCATTTTTGTTGCTGCAAAGTTATGTATCTTTTTCTTGCTATATATGATGAAGACAACACTGGACTAAAGGACCATAGTTGATTAAATAGTTTCTGCCTTAATAGATGATTTTGCTTTGGTTTTAAGTTTTCTTATTAGAAAATATTAAATATAAATGTACATATGATGTGGCCTTACTTTCTGTTTTCTAATGCACATTTTTATCCCATGCATTTCCCATTCATGTTTTTGCAATGAACTTTGGTTAAAACTGATCAGTCATAGTCATACAATCATAATTCTAAGACTTTGCCACCAAACTGATTTGGAAGAAAGGGAAAGTAAACTTCATGGCATTGTCTCTTATACAAAACTGTTCACTGTTTGTTTTTTTAACAGATTAAAAGATTAACAGAGTCGGAAGGGACCTTATAGGCCATCTAGTCCAACCCCCTGCTCAAGCAGGAGACCCTACACCATTTCTGACAAATGGCAATCCAATCTTTTCTTGAAAGTCTCAAGTGATGAAGCTCCCACAACTTCCGATGGTTGATTGTTCTCACTGTCAGAAAGCTCCTCCTCATTTCTAGGTTGAATCTCTCCTTAGTCAGTTTCCATCCATTATTCCTTGTCTGGCCTTCAGGTGCTTTGGAAAACAGCTTGACCACCTCCTCTCTACGGCAGCTCCTCAAATATTGAAACACTGCTATCATGTCTCCCTTTGTCCTTCTCTTCACTAGACTAGCCATGCCCAGTTCCTGTAACCGTTTTTCATGTTTTAGTGTCAAGTCCCTTAATCATCCTGGTTGCTCTCCTCTGCTCTTTTTTTTTTTTTATTGCAAAAGTTTTACAGATACATTTTCACCCCTTTTTCCCCCCCCCCACAACCCCCCCAATCTTCCCAACCTCCCTAACCCACCCTAACCCTCCCCTCCCCCCAGACTTCCTAGTATACTCATGTCAGATAAAAGGAAAAAACCCTCCTTTGTATATAAAACTTGAACCCTTCCCTCCCCCTTACAAATTTTCATCTTCCTTACATTAACATTAATATTTCTATCTTAGTATAACATTTTCAAATAAATTTTCATCCTGGTTACCTTAAAGATATTTCTATCTTGATATAACATCTTCTAACAAATTTTCACCCTCGACCTTAAAATATTTCTATCTTGATATAACATTTTCAAATAAAAGCTATTTGGTACTTCCTAGTTTGGTATTTATGCTGAACATAATTTATCCACTTCTTCCATTCCCATTCATAAGTCTCTTGAGAACAATCTTTTAAATATGCTGAAATCTTCGCCATCTCTGCAAAACTGGCCATCCTCAAAGTCCATTCCTCAATCGTAGGCAGCGCTTCATTTTTCCAGTATTTGCCTATCAACAATCTTGCTGCAGTTATCATATACAATATCAATTTTGTTTCACCCGATGTAAAACCCTTAACTATACCCAATAAGAACAGTTGTGGAGAAAACTGAATTTTTTTCTTCAAAACATTCTGCATGACCCACCAAATTTTTATCCAAAAAGCCTTAACTTTCTTACAGGTCCACCAAACATGATAATATGTAGCGTCTAGGCAATCACATCTCCAACATTTAGGCTGCACATTAGGATACATACACGACAATTTTTTGGGGTCTAAATGCCATCTATAAAACATTTTATAGAAATTTTCCCTCAGGTTCTGCGACTGTGTAAATTTAACATTCTGAACCCAAATTTTTTCCCATGTTTCCAACATCACTGGTTCCTCAAAATTTTGTGCCCACTTAATCATGCAGTCTTTAACTAGCTCAGATTCTGAATCCATTTCTAACAAAACATTATAAAGTCTTTTAATATGCATTGGGCCTTTCTCTTTTATGTGTCTAACTAATTCTTCCTCATACATCATAATACCAGTTTTTTGGTCCTCTTTCCATCTCAATTGCAATTGATTATATTGTAACCAGGTTAAATTGATCCCTTCAGCCAACAATGTCTGTAATGTCTTCAGCTGCCATCTGCCCGCATCTGTAAAAAGAACCTCTTTATATAAAACCCCCCCGAGTGACATTATATTTGTATTCCACAAGGTATGACCAAGATCCAGCCATAGCGGTATTTTATAATTCCATTTATTTCGGTGCTTCTTCCAAACTCTCAACAAAGAATCTCTAAGTATATGGCTTTTAAAAACTTTATCCACTTTACTGTCATAAAATAAGTAAGTGTGCCATCCAAATTCCAAATTGAAACTTTCTGCGTTTAATATTCCAGTCTTTTTTCCTCCAAACCAATCACTTACTAAAGTCAAAGCTGTTGCATCATAATATAATTGTAGGTTTGGAAGTTTGAGACCTCCCCTTTCTGGAACATCTTGCATAATTTTCATTTTTACTCTTGGCTTTTTCTCGTTCCAGACAAACTTGTTCACACCAGTTTGCCATACTTTTAATTGTTTATCATTTCTGAGCACCGGGATCATTTGAAACAAAAAAAGAAATCTTGGCAAAATATTCATCTTAACTGCTGCTATTCTTCCAAGTAAAGACAGCTGCAGTTTTTTCCAAATCTCCATATCTTTTTGCACCTCTCGCCACAACACCTCATAGTTATTTTGAAACAATTTCATATTTGATTCTGCAACCTGAACTCCTAGATATTTTACCTTTGGTACAATCTCAAAACCTGCCCTCCTTTCTAACTCCAGTTTACGATCTTGTGTCATATTTTTGACTACCATCTTAGTTTTTTTCTGATTCAATCTGAAACCTGAAACTTTACCATAGTCTTGTATAATGTCCTTCATCTGGATTATCGATTCCATTGGCTGTGCTAGGGTAACAACCAGATCATCTGCAAATGCCTTTATTCTGTAATCCTCTTGCCTTATCATTATACCTTTCAAAGTGTTAGAGTCCCTTATTGTATTTAACAAGACTTCTAGTGTTAGAATAAACAACAATGGGGACAGTGGACATCCCTGTCTTGTTCCTTTTTCAATTTTAAACTCTGTTGTCAAGCTTCCATTGATAATGATCTGTGCCTTTTGCTCTTGATAAATTGCTGAAACCGCCTGTATAAATTGGTCCCCAAAGTCCATCTTTTTTAAAGTCTTTAATAGAAAATTCCAATCCACTCTATCAAAGGCCTTCTCCGCATCCAGAAAAACCAGCACTGCAGAAATCTGTTTATTCTTCTCAAGATATTCCAATAAGTCTATTACTTGCCTTACATTGTCCTTCATGTGCCTACCCTCAATAAATCCTGCTTGGTCATCATGAATCACCTTTTGAATTACTGGCATCAGTCTGTTGGCTAATACTTTTGCATAAATTTTATAATCCGTATTCAAAAGAGATATTGGTCTGTAATTCTCCGGTTTTTTGGGACCTGCTTGCTCTTTTGGTATCAAAGAAATATAAGCTGTAGTCCATGATGGGGGTACTTTTCCCCCTTGTTGTATATTACAAAATAAGTCTCTAAGTTGTTCCACCATTTCTGCCTGCAAAGTTTTATAATACACTGCTGTCAGACCATCTGTTCCAGGAGCTTTGGCTGTTTTTAATTGTTTTATTGCTGCAATTATCTCCTCCTCTGTTATAGGATAATCCATTCTTTCCTTTTGTTGCTCAGTAATTTTTGTAACTCTTTTGTTGTCTAAGTATTTTTCTATAAGTCCATTCTGCACCTCCTCTCTGGCATATAGTTTAGTGTAATATTGAAGAAAAGCTTCTTTTATTAAATTCTGTTGAAAAACTTCTTTCCCCCCAATATCAACACTACCAATAGTCCGTGCACTCTGTTTCTTCCTTAATGTGTAAGCCAACCACCTGCCTGGTTTATTAGCGTTGCAGAATGTATTATGCTTCGCATATTGTAAATTTGTTGCAACTTGTTCCGCTATAAGCATTTGGAATTGGTCTTTCAAAAGTTTTATAACACTAAGTATTCTTTCATCTGTTGGATTTTTAATAAGTAACTGTTCTTTGTTCTTTATTTCTGCTTCCAGTTCAAGTCTTTTCTTTTGTCGAATCAACCTATGTTTGGAGTTCATATATATAAGCACCCCTCTCATATAAGCTTTGCTTGCGTCCCACACAATTTCCATTGGGGTGCCTTTATTCAAATTCATTTCAAAAAACTCTTTCAAATACTTTTTAAGTTCTATTATATTTTTCTCATATCTGAACAAGTTTTCATTTAATCTCCAAGAGCGTCTCTCATTCTTGCATGTCTCAATTTCTATCCACACTGGGCTATGATCAGTCAAAATTCTTGGCAGAATCTTTGTTCTTTTTGTCCTAAGAAGTAGATCATCAGACAACAAGATAAAATCAATCCTGGAAAAGGATCTATGTCTGTCAGAAAAGAAAGTATAGTCCAGTTCTTTTGGATTATGTATTCTCCAAATATCTTTTAATTCCAGATCTTCTTTCATATCAAAAAAAGTCTGTGGTAATCTAATTCTTGACTTTGCCAAAGTCTTTTTGTCTAATTTAGAGTCAATTACTCCATTCCAATCTCCCATAATTAAAATAGATCTGTAATCCCATTGGAGTATTTTAGTATGCAGCATTTTATAAAAATAGTCCTGTTGTTGGTTAGGAGCATAAATTCCTATCAAAAGAATTTGATTATTAGCAGAAAGCAATTCAATTGCTACAAACCTACCATCTTGATCAGCTTCTATAAGTTTGGCTGTTAGTTTTTTATTTACATAAATAACCACACCATTCTTTTTTTGGTTAGTTGAAGATATAAAATGTGTTCCTAATTTGGAATTTTTCAAATAGTTTTGATCTTGAGCTGTAATATGCGTTTCTTGTAAGCAAATTATATCATTATTATGTTGTTTTAAATATGTAAATACTTTCTTCCTTTTTTGTGTTACATTCAGCCCATTTACGTTCCAAGATAAACATTTAATCATCATCATTCTCTTTCTGGAGCGAAGCGCAGAACCTTAGGATTTCATCCGAAATCTTCTGTCCTGCATTCCCCACAGCCCCAGCTTCATCTCGCCTTTCCTGCTGTAACTTTTGTTTAAGTTCCTTGGCTTTTGCTCGGGTTATACGCTGGTCCTTAACTTCAGCCGCCCAAGCCAGCTCCAGGATTGGAGAAGGTTCCAGCAAGGGCTCATCCAGAAAACCTCCTTCAGCGCCCTTCAACTCCTCTGATTCCTGCTTAGATTGTTGTTGCAATTCTTGAGGTTGCTTCTTATCACTCTCTTTAGTCTCCAAAACTGTAGATGTGCGTGGGGATGGTGTTCTTTCTTTAAAGATGTCAGTATAAAATTGCTCCGCCTTCTCCACAGTATTCAAGCGGTGTTTCTCTCCCTTATATCTCAAAATTATGCCAGTTGGAGCGTCCCAACGAAATGGGATTTGATTATTCTGCAGTTCTTTAACAAGAAAACCATATTCTTTTCTGGATTTCAACATCTTAGGTGGGAGCTCCTTGTAAACTGTAACCTTGGATCCGCTCACTTGCACAGAAGTGAGGAAAGATTTTTGCAGGATATCATTTCTTATTGCTCTGTCTGTAAAATATATGACCACATCTCTGGGCAATTGTCTTTGTCTGGCCACCCACGAGTTAACTCTGTAGATTTTATCTATTTTGCAAAAGACCATCTCAGGATCAGTTTTTAAAATCACAGCTAGGGCTTCAGCACAAATCTGTCTCAAATCTTGTCTCTCCTCTTCTCTAATTCCTCGAAGCCGTATAGCAAATTCCATTCCCCGGAATTGCATCATAACAATGTCATTCTCAACTCTCTGCATCTTGTCATCAACATCAAAAAATTTATGATCATTATTTTTCAACTTAGCATTAACTTCTAATTTAAATTCATCCACTTTTGACTCAACTTTCATAATAAATCCTGCCAGGCCAGACGCCACATCCGTTATTTTTTTGGTCACCATCTTTTGGTTCTGCTGCATTTCCTGCATAATTTCCTGTTGTGACTTTTGGATTTTTTCATCTATTTTATTTATTTTATCATCCATGTCTTGAAATTTCTCATCCAAAATATTTGAAATGAATTCTTTTAAATCTCCCATGTCCAGATCTTTTTTTTGAGCTTGTGACTGCGTGTTCTGTTTACGTGGGGGGATCCCCCCCCTGTTTTGCCTTCCTGCTTCTTTGAAGCCATCCTGCCACGTAAGCTGGCTTTTCTAAAAAGGGAGGTTCCGCCTCTTCTGCCACCTCCACAAAACCTTCTAAGAAAGTCCCCCAGATTTACTCAAGGCAAAACTATAGTGCAGCAAAAACAAGTAAAAGGGAGAGATTTTCCTCTTATTTCTGTTACAGCCGGAGCAACTTTGTAGCAACTTTTTAACTTTATAGAAGACAAGGTAACTTCACCAATCCACACCCACTGATTCATTTGCTGAGCGCCATATTTTTTTCAGTCACTTTCACTCATTCCGAAACTTTCACTTCAGCATAAAAAATCAGCAAAGGGCTAATACTTGCAGTTCAGAGTTTCAGGGTTCAAGTGGATTTCAAGTGTTTATTTGGCTTATTTCCTCACTCTTTAAAGGTTTCCTGAAGTCGGCTTGTTCTGCAAAGGCAGAAGACGTCCCACGCCGCCCGGAGTCTCAGCAGGTTGTAAGGGAGCCGCACCTGTTTCCTCCCCAGAAACAATTCCCTGGGGGGGTTGCAGGGGCTCTACCTGTACCCTGCTGCCTCTTCTTCATAAATCCTGGGGATTTTGAAGATTTCAAGCCGCTTCACGATCGGGAAGCGGCTCTACAAGCGGCGGGGGTGGCGGTGCTAAAAGAAGGCACCGTCGCCGCCGAAGACGGGGAAACCGGAAGCCGCTCTCCTCTGCTCTTTTTCTAGAGTCTCAATATCTTTTTTATAGTGTGATGACCAAAATTGGATGCAGTGTCTAGGTATGGTCTTACTAGGGCTTTATAGAGTGGTATTAGTACCTCACTTGATCTTGATTGTATCCATCTGTTAATGCAATTTAGGATTGCATTGACTTTTTTAGCTGCCGCTGCACACTGCTTGCTCATATTTAGCTGATTGTCCACTAAGACTCCAAGATCCCTCTCACAGTCACTGCTATTAAGCTTGGTCTCCCCCAGTTTATATTGTGCTTTTGGTTTTTCTTACCTAAGTGTAAGACTTTACTTTTCTCTACATTGAATTTCATTTTGTTAGATAGGGCCCAGTGTTCAAGTCTGTCAAGATCCATCTGCAAATTTGGTGAGTTTCCCTTCTATTCCCACATCTAAGTCGTTTATGAAGATATTGAAGAGTACTGGGCAGAGGTGAGTTTCAGCAGGTTCTGACCAGTTCTGGAGAACCGGTAGCAGAAATTTTGAGTAGTTCAGAGAACCGGTAGTAAACATTCTGACTGGCCCCTCCCCCATCTTTCTCTGCCTCCCAAGTCCCAGCTGATTGGGAGGAAATGGGGATTTTGCAGTAACCTTCCCCTGGAGTGGGGTGGGAATGGAGATTTTACAGTATCCTTGGTGGGCATGGCAGTATTCCCTGCCATGCCCACCAAGCCACACCCTACTGGGCCTAAGACGGAATCTTGTGGCACCCCACTGCTTACTTCTCTCCATGTAGACTTAGACCCATTAAGGACTACTTGTTGAGTACGGTTTGTCAGCCAGTTATGAATCCATCTGGTAGTGAAGCTGTCTATCCCAGTTTTTTCTAGCTTACGAAGAAGTAGGTTGTGGTCTACTTTGTTTTTTCTCGGTGCTTTAGTAATTCTTGTTTTCTTGGCTCTTTGGTAGAGCCATACAGAAGAATCCATACATTCTGGGCTGGGAATGGGAAAACTCAGGAAAGAGAATTGGAAAAATGATAATATATAACTCTAATTATTGGACAGCACTCAGAATATGGCTGGAAAAATATTTTTTGGAAGATTTTTGAAACTTTTGCTTGCCAAATACTCCCTCAAGGAAAAAGGGACAACTTTGTGGAATACAGTAGTTTTTTTAAAAAAAACATTTGCTATCTTGGTACATTACTTTGTCATCTCACAATCGCTACTCCATTTAAAAGAAACTCAGCTTTACCATCACAGTTTTAGATACAAGATGTGTGAGGGATCTCACGAAGATCAATGGTTCGTTGAGGGCACTTCCAAGAAAAGTCAGCACGCAAGGAGGCAATCAAATTAAGTCTTTATTTAGAAGTAAAAGTAGAATAAAATGAGTTCCCTGGCATGGAGGCATCCATGCCTGGATTGAGTCCATGGTTCAGTCCTGTAGGAAGTTAGAACAAGAGCAGGGAGAAAGCAGCCCCTGTGCAGAGGTTCTTATAGGGGCCCCTGGCCCCTCCCTTACCAATGTGTGAGGGGGCCGGAGGGCCATTAACTCTCCTCAATGTGGCTGCAAGGGCCAGAGCCCCTTGACCCACCAGTGGGATCAAAGGTGCCTCTTTGCTCCCATCTGGTGGCCTTTGAAGAAACTGCCATGGCTGGCACAAAACACCTAACAATTCCCCTTCTTGCCAGCCAATGACAGGTGACGGTGAATATGTGTGAGGGCGAGCAGATGTCATAGACATACAGATGCATAGTTTACAGGACCAAACACAAACGCTTACATAGAAGGTTATGTCGGTCAATGGGCACAGGTTTTGTAAACAGGTCAGCTAACTGGTCGGTAGGGTTACAATGTTTGATGTGTACAAACCCCATTCTGGCAAGCTGCCTGACATTCTTGTAGCAGATGTCTATGTAGCAGGACCTAGAGCCCACCGCCTATGCCCCGGAGATCCCAATTGCGGCCGTATTATCTTCCTGAATTTGGATGGGCAGAGTAGGAGGTGCCCAGATGCTCGTTACCAGAGCATTGAACCAAATTAAGTCATTTGCTGTGTCCGATAGGCTGGCATATTCTGCCTCGGCCGTGGAGCAAGAAACAAATTTTTGCTGCCTAACATGTCAATGGATAGGGCAGCCATTTAGGAATGAGGAAACCAGAGGTGCTCCGTCTACTCTTGGTGTCACCAACCCAACCTGCCTCCGAGTAAGCGGAGAGCTGGGCTGGCTTCCCCTTCTCTGGCTCCAGCATAAGGAGGGCATCGGCTGTGCCCCTGAGGTACCTGAGTACTCTCTTGACAGCATTCCAGTGGAATTCCTTTGGGTTTTCCACGTGCCTGGACAATAGATTTACAGCTAAAGCTATGTCAGGTCTGCTCCAATTGCTAATGTATAGCAAGGAGCCAATCACAGATCTATATAATTTGTTGTCTGTGAAGGAGCCTGGATAGCTCAACAGACTAAGCACTGTAATTTAACACCAGCTGTCTGCAATTAAAGTAAGATCGAATCTCGCCAGGCTCAAGGTTGACTCAGCCTTCCATCCTTTCTAAGGTAGGTAAATTGAGGACCCAGTTTGTGGGGGCAATAAGCTGACTTTGTATAAAAATATAAAAAAGTATGAAGGCTATTGCTTAATGTATTGTAAGCCGCCCTGAGTCTCCGGAGAAGGGTGGCATATAAATCAAATTAAAAAAAAAAAAGTCAGGGCTGTCTTTGTGATCATGGCCGTAGTAATCACTTTGTATGGGGCTACACGTTGGGTTAGACTCTGCCATTTTGCATTTGGCCAACAACTCTTCAAGTTTTTCTTTCTGGGATAATGCAAATCCGTTTTTAGTGGCCAGGATATGCACACCCAGATACCTGTCAACCCGCCCCAAGGACTTCAGGGTAAACTTTTTCCCCAGGGCCTTGGCAAATTTGTCACACCTTTCCTTGCCAGGCCCTACATATAGGAGGTCATCCACGTAAACCAACACCCGTTCTATATCATCTTTGGTGTCACGTGTAAAAACGCACTCAACTGCATGAGATGCCCTGAAGCCAATTCGCTCTAAACTCTTTTGAGGCAGTCGTACCAGAGTTTCCCCGACTGCTTGAGGCCATATAATCCCTTTTGGAGTAACCATGTGTTTTCCTCTCCTGCTGGTAATCAGGAGGGGCCCTCACGTAAATCTGCCGGTCCAAGTTGGCGTGGAGATAGGCCGTCTGGATGTCAAATTGGTAGACTTCCTTCCCCAGAGCAGCTGCAGTTACGAGGGCGGCCTTGATGCTTTTTGCCTGGACAGTTGGAGAGTAGGTCTCTATGTAGTCCTCCAAATAGTGTTGGGCGAATCCCTGTGCTACCAAGCAGGCCTTGTACAGGTAGCGGCCATTGGCAAGTGGTTTGGCCTTGAAAACCCACCTTGTGCCAATGACCTTCTTCTCTTTTGGTGGTTGCCGTACCTCGAGAAATCATCGATGGCAGTGAGGAAATATAGCCTTTTCCCTAGGGATGGTGTAAATGGCCCAACCAAATCAACATGTATTAATTGATATGGGTATTGGGTTTTATGTAGTGACACCTTAGATATTGGGGCTGCCTTCCTCTTTGTCCTCTTACAGATTTCGCAGTCCAGAAACACCTCACAATTCTGGAGGTGAATCCCCTCAGGAAATTCCCCCATCTTTTTAACCACTGGGAAGCTGGCATGGCCTAACTTCTGATGTAAGAGGTGGGCACATTTGGTATGAAGTAGCTTCCCCACTGACACCCCCTTGGCTCTGGTTGTCTTGGGTGGTGCTGGCACCTTAGGCCCTTCTTTGGGCTTACCTGCCTTAGGTGCCTGCTGAGGCTCGGGTTTCTTGCTCGCATTGTCCTTGGAAAGCCGTGGGGCTGGCTGAGGCGGTGTGGTGGTCTCCCATGAGAGAAATGAGACACGCAAGCAGGTATCTCAGGATGAGAGCCCAGAGCTGACTCCGTGACCCTCTTTTATTAGAAATTCATCAAGCTCATTATACAGCATCATAGCAAGGCAGGGCTGGGGGTAGATACATGATCAGGTTATGTACACTCATGTGATAATAATTACATAAGCCTTTCACAGGCTGGTACGAGAGTAATCATGTAGGTATTTCCTGGCCTGAGCAGTTGGGACTTTCCAGATGACGTCGACATCCTATTTCCCTGCTGTGGCAAGGCCTACGGATAATTCTAATATGTAGGTATATTTCTATACTATTATTCCCACATCTCCTCCTTTTCTATTTTGTTGAGATTGGCTTCCTCCAGTTCCAGAAGGGCTTTGGTTTCACTTATCAGGATGTCCTTCCTATTGGAGGGAATAAAACCTTTGCACATTTGTAGAAGGGAGGGGAGACATTGGATACAGCAACAAAGCAAAGCAAGCAGTATGATTATAGCTACAATAGTTGGCATAATTGATTTCAACCAAGAACCATCCGGGAGCCATGCCCAAAGGGCAGTCCAGATGTCAATGGCGCCAGATCCATCGGATGATAAGGGATTGTTTTTGATCATGTTTTCCATATGTTCTATGGTGTGAGTGATGTTATACTGATAATCAGATACATAGGCACAACAATGTGAGTGTATGAGGGCACAAACGCCTCCTTTAGCTGCTAGCATAGTATCTAAGGCATATCGGTTTTGTAAGACCACCTCCCTGATTTCAGCCAGTTCTTTTTTTTTTAATTGCAAAAGTTTTACAATTACATTTTCACCCCTTCCCCCCCCCTCAACCCACCCCAAACCTCCCAACCTCACCCTCCCTAACCCTCCCTAACCCTCCCCTCCCCCCGGACATCCATACAATATACTCAGATCAAGAAGAAAAACCCACCTTTGTATAAAACTTGAACCCCTCCCTCCCCTTTGTAGTTTTTCATCTTCATTACATTAAAATATTTCTATCTTAATATAACATTTTCAAATAAAGGCTATTTGGTACTTCCTAGTTTGATATTTGTTCTGAACATAATCTATCCACTTTTTCCATTCCCATTCATAAATCTCTTGTGAACAGTATTTTAAATATGCTGAAATCTTCGCCATCTCTGCAAAACTGGCCATCTTCAAAGTCCATTCCTCGATAGTGGGCAAAGCTTCATTTTTCCAGTATTTACCTATCAATAATCTCACTGCTGTTATCATGTACAATATCAGCTTTGTTTCACCCAATGTAAAACCCTTAACTATACCCAATAAAAACAGTTGTGGAGAAAATTGAATTTTTTTCTTCAAAACATTCTGCATAACCCACCAAATTTTTATCCAAAAAGCCTTAACTTTCTTGCAAGTCCACCAAACATGATAATATGTAGCATCTAAACTATCACATCTCCAACATTTTGGCTGAACATTAGGGTACATACACGACAATTTTTTGGGATCTAAATGCCATCTATAAAACATTTTATAGAAATTTTCCCTCAAATTCTGCAACTGTGTAAACTTAATGTTCTGGACCCAAATTTTTTCCCATGTTTCCAACATCAGTGGTTCTGCAAAATTTTGTGCCCATTTAATCATATAATCTTTAACCAATTCAGTTTCTGAATTCCTTTCTAACAAGACATTGTATAACCTTTTAATATGCATTGGACCTTTCTCTTTTATATGTCTAACCAATTCTTCCTCATGCAACATAATACCAGTTTTTTGGTCCTCTTTCCATCTCAGTTAGAGTTGATTATACTGTAACCAAGTTAGATTAATCCCTTCGTCCAACAGTGTCTCGAATGTCTTCAACTGCCATCTGCCCGCATCTGTAAAAAGAACCTCTTTATATAAAAACCCCCCGAGTGGCATTATATTTGTATTCCACATAATATGACCAAGATCCAGCCATAGCGGTATTTTGTAATCCCATTTGAATCGGTGCTTCTTCCAGACCCTCATCAAAGAGTCTCTAAGTATATGGCTTTTAAATACTTTATCCACTTTGTTCTCATAAAATAAATAAACATGCCATCCAAATTCGAGGTCAAAACTTTCTATATTCAATATTCCAGTCTTTTTCCTTCCAAACCAGTCGCTTGCTTGAGTCAGAGCTGCTGTTTCATAATATAATTGTAGGTTTGAAAGTTTAAGACCTCCCCTTTCTGGAACATCTTGCATAATTTTCAGTTTCACTCTCAGTTTTTTCTCGTTCCAGCAAACTTATTCACTCCACTTTGCCACTCTTTCAATTGTTTATCGCTTTTAAGCACCGGAATCACTTGAAACAAAAAAAGAAATCTTGGCAAAATATTCATCTTAACTGCTGCTATTCTTCCAAGTAGAGACAGCTGCAGTTTTTTCCAAGTCTCCATATCTTTCTGCACATCTCGCCACAACACCTCATAATTATTTTGAAACAATTTCATGTTTGATTCTGCAACCTGAACTCCTAGATATTTTACCTTTGGTACGATCTCAAAACCTGCCCTCCTTTCAAGCTCGTGTTTATGATCTTGTGTCATATTTTTGTCTATCATCTTAGTTTTTTTTCTGGTTTAGTCTAAAACCTGAAACTTTACCATAATCTTGTATAATGTCTTTCATCTGGATTATTGATTCCATTGGCTGTGTTAGGGTAACAACCAGATCATCTGCAAATGCCTTTATTCTATAATCCTCTTGCCTTATCATTATACCTTTCAAGATATTAGAGTCCCGTATTGTATTTAACAAGACTTCTAGTGTCAAAATAAATAACAATGGGGATAACGGACATCCCTGTCTTGTTCCCTTTTCAATTTTAAACTCTGTTGTCAAACTTCCATTAATAATAATCTGTGCCTTTTGCTCTTGGTAAGTTGCTGAGACCGCCTGTATAAATAGGTCCCCAAAATCCATCTTTTTTAAAGTCTTTAATAGAAAATTCCAATCCACTCTGTCGAAGGCCTTTTCCGCATCCAAAAAAAACCAGCACTGCAGATATCTGTTTATTCATCTCAAGATATTCCAATAAATCTATTACTTGCCTTACATTGTCCTTCATGTATCTACCCTCGATAAATCCCGCTTGATCATCATGAATCACCTTTTGGATTACTGGCATCAACCTGTTGGCTAGTACTTTAGCATAAATTTTATAATCAGTATTCAAAAGAGATATTGGTCTATAATTCTCCGGTTTTTTAGGACCTACTTGCTCTTTTGGTATCAGAGAAATATAAGCTGTTGTCCATGATGGGGGTATTTTACCCCCTTGTTGAATATTGCAAAATAAGTCTCTAAGTTGTTCCACCATTTCTGCTTGCAAAGTTTTATAATACACTGCTGTCAAGCCATCCATTCCAGGAGCTTTAGCTGTTTTTAATTGTTTAATTGCTACTATTATCTCCTCCTCTGTTATAGGATAATTCATTCTTTCCTTTTGTTGAATAGTAATTTTAGTAACTCTTTTATTATCTAAATATTTTTCTATAAGTCCATTCTGCACATCATCTTTAGCATATAGTTTAGTATAATAGTCTGCAAAAGCTTCCTTAATTAATTTTTGTTGAAAGATTTCTTTCCCTCCAATATCAATACTATCAATAGTCCGTATACTCTGCTTCTTCCTTAGTGTATAAGCCAACCATCTGCCCGGTTTATTGGCATTACAAAATGTATTATGCCTCGCATATTGTAGGTTTGTTGCAACTTGTTCCGCCATAAGCATTTGGAATTGATCTTTCAAAAGTTTTATAGCACCACGTATTTTTTCATCTGTTGGATTTTTAATAAGTAACTGTTCTTTATTCTTTATTTCTGCTTCCAATTCAGATCTCTTCTTTTGTCGATTCAGTCTATGTTTAGAATTCATGTAAATGAGTACCCCTCTCATATAAGCTTTGCTCACATCCCACACAATTTCAAGTGGGGTACCCTTATTCAAGTTCATTTCAAAAAATTCTTTCAAGTGCTTCTTAAGTTCTGTTATATTTTTTTCATATCTGAACAAATTTTCATTTAATCTCCATGATCGTCTTTCAATTTTACCCGTCTCAAATTCTATCCATACTGGGCTATGGTCGGTCAAAGTTCTTGGAAAAATCTTTGTTCTTTTTGTCTTAACAAGTAGATCATCTGACAACAAAATAAAGTCAATCCTAGAGAAGGATCTGTGTCTATCAGAAAAAAAAAGTATAGTCCAGTTCTTTTGGATTATGTATTCTCCAAATATCTTTTAATTCCAAGTCCTCTTTCATATCGAAAAAAGTCTGTGGTAGTCTAATCCTGGATTTCACCGTGCTCTTTTTATCTAATTTAGAATCAATTACTCCAGTCCAATCTCCCGTAATTAAAATAGATCTATAGTCCCATTGCAGTATTTTAGTATGTAACATTTTATAGAAATGATCCTGTTGTTGGTTGGGAGCATAAATTCCAATCAAAAGAATTTGGCCGTTTACTGTAAACAATTCAATTGCTAAAAACCTGCCATCTTCATCTGCTTCTATAAGTTTAGCTGTCAATCTTTTATTTACATAAATAACCACACCATTCTTTTTTTGCAAAGTTGAAGTCACAAAATGTGTTCCTAATTTAGAGTTTATCAAATGTTTTTGATCTTGAGTTCTAATGTGTGTTTCTTGTAGACAAATTATATCATTATTAAATTGTCTCAAATATGCAAATAACTTCTTCCTTTTCTGTAATGAATTCAACCCATTCACGTTCCAAGATAAGCACTTAATTGTCATCTTTATCTTTTTGAAGCAACGAGCAGAATAACCGAATATCTTCCATAATCTTCGGTTTCGCTCCCCACATGGCTTCAGTCTCTTGTACAGTACTCTTAGCTCCCTTTTTGTATTGTCTTTCCTGTTGTTGCTTTTCTTTAAGTTGCTTAGATTTTGCACGAGTTATACGCTGGTCTTTGACTTCAACCATCCAGACTGGGTCCAGGATTGGAGAAGGTTCTAGCAGGGGCTCCTCCAGAAAACCTCCTACAGCACCTTGCATGTCCTCTGAGTCCACCTGCTTTGACTGTTCTTGCATCTCTTGCTGGGGTTACTTCTTATCACTCTCCTTAATCTCCAACACTGTGGATGTATGTGGAGATGGTGTTCTTTCTTTAAAATTAGCAGAATAAAAATACTCCGCCTTCTCAACAGTATTCAACCGATGTCTTTCTCCATTGTATTTCAAAATTATACCAGTTGGGGCATCCCACCAAAATGGTATATCTTGTTTTTTCAATTCATTTACTAGAAAACCAAAGTCTTTTCTGGCATCTTGGGTGGCAATTCTTTAAAAACTCCAATTTGAGCCCCCCCCCCACTTGCACAGAGGAGAGAAAAGATTTTTGCAAGATATCATTTCTTATTGTTCTGTCTGTGAAATATATCACCACATCTCTAGGCAATTGTCTTTGTCTGGCCACCCAAGAATTCACTCTGTAAATTTTATCTATTTTGTAAAAAACCACTTCAGGATTGATTTTTAATAACACAGCCAGGGCATCAGCACAAATCTGTCTCAAATCCTGCCGGTCATCCTCTCTAATTCCTCTGAACCTTATAGCAAATTCCATGGCCCTGAATTGCATCATAACAATTTCATTTTCAACTCTCTGCACTTTTTCATCAACATCAAAAATTTTATAATCATTGTCCTTAATCTTAACATTGACTTCTGATTTAAAATCTTCCACTTTGGAGTCCACTTTAATAATAAATTCTGCAAGGCCAGACGCCACATCCGATATTTTTTTTGCCTTGCCATAATCCTGTTTCACCATGTCTTTAATTTCATTAATTTCCTGCATAATTTCCTGTTGGGATTTTTGAAGTTTATCATCTATTTCTTGGTGAGATTTTTGAAATTTGTCATCCAAAGCCTGAGAAATAAATTCTTTTAAATTTTCAAAGTCAAAATCTTTTTTCTGAGTCTGTGTCTGTTGGGCAGGGGGAAGCTGCATTTCATGTTTGTGTGTGGGGGATCCCCCCCCTGCTGCCTTTCCTTCCTGCTTCTTTGAGGCCATCCTGCCACGTAAGCTAGATTTTCTGAAAAGGGAAGTCCCTTTTCCTTTTCCATCTCCACAGAGACTTCTAAAAAAATCCCCCAGGTTTAATCAAATAGAAACTGGAGTAAAGCAAATTCAGATTTTAAAGAAAGAGTTCCCCCCCCCCTCTTCTCTTGTTTCTCTTTATTACAAGTGGAGCAACTTTGTAGCAACTTTGTAGCAAAGCAAAATAACTTCACAAATCCACTCTCGCAAGCTCGTTAACTCTGCTGCTGGGCGCCATATTTTTTCAAATCACTTTCACTCTCTCGTACTTTCTCTTAAGTTAAAAAGTCAACAAAGCGCTAATACTTGCGATTTCCAAGTTTCAGGGTTCAAGTTAATATTTCCGCTGCTTGTTGAGGTTGGTTTCATTCAATTTGAACGTTTGCTGCAGCCGGCTTGTTCTGCTGAAGGCAGAATCGTCCCACGCCGTCCAGAGTCTCAGCAGGTTGGGAGGGAGCTGCGCTTGTTTCCTCCCCAGAAGTGATTCTCTGGGGGCTTACAGGGGCTCAACCTGTGCCCTGCTATCTCTCCTCCTTCAATCCTTTGGATTTCGGAGTTTTCGAGCCGCTTCTCGATCTCGAGGCGGCTCTACAGGCGGCGGGGCTGGCGGTCCTTAAAAAGGTACCATCTTCGCCAAAGGCTAGCAAACCGGAAGTCCATTTCAGCCAGTTCTTTGTTCATCAGCTTCAGCACCTTGATAGTCTCGTTGAACATATGTACTGTCCAGTTATTTAGTAAATGAAGATCCCGACAGTTCATTGCCACCCCAAGATTGGGCAAGATGCCTCTGGATATCTGAGTTTTTAATGAGCCACCCAGTGTCAGTGGTTGATCATCCGTGGTGATCCTCTTATTGAGGAGGTGGCCCTCCGGCAATGTCACCACAGGATATGTGGCCAGGACAAGAAGGCCAAGTATACATATTCCTTTCCAGTCTTTTGGCACTTGTCGGTATGCTTGAAGAAGCCAACACCGACTTAGTTCGTTGGCAAAGAAGCCAACACCGACTTAGTTCGTATACCCCCCCCGAGGAAATATTGGCGAATGTCACAATGGTTTCCATACTGGAACAAGCCCAGTATGTGCTGACATTGGTCCATTGATTGGAAATGTATTCTATAGTGTTGTTTTTGGTGTTAGTAACTTTTGTCAGATTGTTTTTTATATGAGAACATCTGGCCGCCGAGTTCCATGTAATGGTCTGATAACAATTGGTATAACTCCCCATGTACGTGGCATTAGTGGACAGTCCGATGCTGCTGAAACAAAAACGGGCTGGCTCTAAAATCCGGGTAGGGACAGCATACGTGTGGTTAAGCAGGGCTGTTGTGTAGGGCCACAGGAACGTCCATCCGGTCTCATTGAAAGGCACACTATGAAGCTCCAAGCCTGTTTTTCCATCAGAGGGGATGTGCATGCAAATCCAACAGTTAGTTTTATTGAGAAGTAAAGCAGCTTTATTCAAATCTCTCACAAATGCATTGCTGGCCCATGTCCCTGGATCACTGGTCACAATGACATGGTTAAGTGACCATATATGGATGAACACAGCGAGCAGGAGTCCATATAATTTCGCCATTGTCGTTGACTGCACATGGGATCTGGAAGACGGCGATAATAAACTTGCAGTCGTGGAGAGTCTGTAGGAGAAGCAGAAAAATGCTGACTTGCGGTGGTTGACCCGGGGGTGCCAGAAACATTGAAGAAGTTGAGGGTAAACAAGACAAGGTTCAAGGTATTTTGTATTCCAGGCAAGCCGGGGGTATGTTCCCCTTTCTGTTTCATATGAGCATCAAGGGCCTTTTTTAGAGTCTGATTAGCCCGTTCCATGATGGCCTGGCCAGTGGAGTTGTATGGGATTCCAAGCTTGTGTAAGATGGACCAGCAGTGGCAAAACTGTGTAAAGGCAGCACTAGTATATGCAGAGCCATTGTCCGTTTTTATTTGTTTGGGGTTGCCCAGAATACTAAAAGTCTGAATACAATGATTAATAACATGTTTGGTTGCTTCACCCCTCTGTGCGGAGGCCATAATAAACCCTGAGTATGTATCAATAGAAACATGAACATACTTCCAGGGGGCAAATGATGGATACAACGTGACATCCATTTGCCATAATTGACAACTCTCCATGCCCCGGGGGTTGACCCCCAGAGGGACAGAGTGCGCTTGTAAGGTGCAAGTGGGGCATTGTTGAATAATAACAGAGGCCTCTGTTGCAGAGAGTCTCATTAAGGCCTTACGATTTTGGTGAAAGTAAGAGTGGCTAGCCCACGGGGTAATAGGGGACAAGGAGAGAATAGAGAGATCAGGAGGGGCAGTAAGGGCAGCGGCTGCTGCAGCATCAGCCCAAGAGTTCTCCTCTTGAATAATACCAGGAAATGGTTGGTGATTTCTGATATGGGCTGAGAAAAAGGGTTCAGTCCTAGCATGAAGAAGGGATTGTAGGATTATAAATAAATTCAAAAGATTATCATCAAGAGATGGGGAGATATAGGAGTCCGACAAGGATGTGAGAACCTTGTAAACATAAAGGCTGTCAAGGATAAGATTGAAGGGAGAGGTGGGGAAAGTCTGAAAAGCCAAGATGGTAGCGGCTAATTCAGCCCGCTGAGCAGAAGTTTGAGGAGGGGTAATTTTGATCTGCCACTGGGCCCCCTCTTTCCACACACACGCTCCATAAGATTTGCTGCCGTCTACATACACAGTGACAGCATTAGAGATTGGGGATGAGGAAAGAGTGGAATGGAAAAACATCGGAACATTGTGGAGGAGTTGAAAGCGAGGGTCAGACGGGACATGACAGGAGACACTGCCCGCCCATTCTGCCAAAGAAAGTTGCAGGGGATCAGAGGTAGCATACAAGGGTTCCCAAGTGGTGAGAGACATAGGGACAAACAAGGAAGTAACATCAAAGCCAATGAGAAACTTTGCTCGAAACTGGCCTTTGGTGATGAGCAAGGCGAACATATAATACAATATAATACATATAATAGATTTGCGCAGAGTATTAGGAAGATGAATCCATTCCAGGACGGCAACAGTGCCTTTTTTATATTGAATCATGGCAGCAGTTGGGATGGAGGGGGTGTTAAAAAGTACAAGGGACATAGGTTCATTAGGGATGGCTCGATCCACCCAACGAGTGGCCATCGCGGAGTCAATGAGAGTTAGCACATGCTTTTGAGGGTCAGTCAATACAATGACTGATGAGGGAGATGAAGGGCCTTTGAGGGCCAGGAAAATGGGGGAAAGTTGGGCCGTGGTGAGTGCAAGAAACAGGCGGACAAAATTTATCACGCCCAATATCTGCTGGAGGGCCACAAGAGTAAGAGGATTCGGAAGAACAATATGAGGCAGGGTGGGTGAAGAGGAGGAGGTTAAGACCTTATGACCCAGATATGAAAAAGGTGGGTGGGTCTGAATTTTTTCTGGAGCCACCTGAAACCCATGAGAGGACAGGTGCTGAATCAATTCAGGGAGAAAAGGTCGGACCGTGCCGGGAGGACCCAGGGCGGCCATAAGGATATCATCCATATAGTGATAAAACAGCAAATGAGGGTGAGAAGTACAAAAAGGCGAAAGAACTGCATCGACATAAAATTGACACATTGTGGGACTGTTAAGCATGCCTTGAGGCAAGACAGTCCATTGATAGTGCGGGGTAGGGCAAGACATATTAGTTTGAGGGATCAAAAAAGCAAAAAGTTCCTTATCATTATTATGCAACGGGATAGTAAAAAAGACGTCCTGGAGATCAATGACCACCAAATCATAATCTTTAGGAATCAGATTTGGGTTGGGCATCCCGCATTGAAGTGGGCCCATTGGCTTAACGATGGCATTAACGGCCCTGAGATCCTGAATTAATCTCCATTTCCCTGATTTCTTTTTGACCACAAATACTGGAGTATTGTACGGGCTAGTGGTTGGCTCCAAATGTCCGGAGCGCAGTTGGTCATCCACTAGCTGTTGTAATGCGATTAATTTTTCATTGGTAAGTGGCCATTGGTCTATCCAGACAGGCGTAGGGGAGAGCAAAGTAAGTTTCAGGGGAGTTGGAGACATTGCTAGTCCTCTAAAATAAGTTTTGCATCAAATTGTGAAATAAGATCTCTGCCCCATAAATTAATGTGAAGGGGCAGGACAACTGGCTTGATTTGTGCCGTAATTCCTTTTGTAACATGTTGTACTGTGAGCCAATTTTTACTGGAACTTGCCTGTTGTGTGCCGCCCACTCCCCACACCGCTGGAGATGGTTCAAGGGGCCATTGAGAGGGCCATTCTGCTGTTCTTATGTCTGAAACATCAGCGCCAGAGTCTAGAAGGCCAGAAAAGAGAATGCCGTTAATTAAAAATGGCATAATCGGTTTCTGGGGAGTGATTGGCTTGGTAAGAGCTAAGAGCTCGGTGGGCGGGGGTTCCACAGAAGAAGCAGACACATCCTTAGGTAACAGTACCAATCGAGCAACAATATCCCCCTTTTTCGCGAATACGGGGACATTGGTATAGAACTGAATCTGAACACAATTTTGAGGTAGAGGATCAAGCATGGAGGGAAGGACAAAGATGTCTCGTTGATGGGCCACCGCCACCGGAAGAACGGTCACAGTAACATCCGGTGGGAGCGGGCCAGGCAACTGGGCGTCTGCGACAACAAGGAGATTAGGAAAATCAACAGAAGTGTCAGCAAGAAGTTTCAGTTCCATGCCTTGGCAGCAGGGTGGGGCGGAAAGCGGAGAGGGAGCGACAGGAGAGAAGGAAATGTCGCCACAGGAAAGAGAGGGTGCAGCCTTTGGAGGGGGACTAGCTGCAAGCCCCGTTATTAGTTTACCTGATTCTGAGGGAAGGATTTGCATTGGTTGGCCCAATGGAAGCCCTTTTTACATTTAGGACATACCGTCTTTGGTCTGGCACTGGAGTTAAGTAGGGGGCGGGCAGCGCCGCCACCCGGGGCTTGGCACTGTTTTTTGAAATGGCCAGGTTTTCCACAATTGAAACAAGTGCCATGAGGTTGGTTCCCCTTTTGTATGGCCGCGGCCAATGCATCCATCTGGTAGGTTTGGGTGCCGATAACGCGGCAAGCTTTAAGAAAATCCGCCAGAGTGGAGGCCGGGTTAGAGACTAATGGCTTGAGAACAGATTGACAATCCGCATTCGCATGTTCAAAAGCAAGTTTCATCAACATTTCTTTTGCCGCTTCTTGGTTGGAAATTTGGCAGGTTACCACGAGTTGCAAACTGTTAACGAAGTCGGCGTATGACTCTGTCGCCCCCTGACGAATAGCAGAAAAGGATTGGGTTGGGGTGCCTCGATCATCGACACGAGTTAAAGCAGAAAGAACAGCAGAGCTAATGAAAGGAAACGCGGGGGGGGGGTTTAGATTGTGAGCCTGGGTGTTAATTGTAGCGAAAGCACCTTCCCCAAAGAGTTGGTCAACAGTCCATGGAAAACCTGGGCGGAGGACTCTGGTTTGGATTTCCCTTTTGAATTCTGATTCAAAAACAATATATTGTGTGCCGGTCAATAGCATTCTAAGCAAGTCTTTCCAATCTTGAGGCAACATTTGATAGTTACCAGCAATGGCATTCAACAAACCCCTGGTATAGGGGCTGGCTATGCCATAATCCGTGGTTGCCTTTTTTAATTCTTTTATCATTTGCAGAGGCAAGGGTTCCCAGTCAACGAGAACGCCGCCGGTGGGTCCTTGTTGAAAAGTGACCAGGAACAACTCAGTGTCGGCTAGATCGGCAGCATCTAAAGTGCTGGATTTTAAGGCTTTTTGGTATGCCCCGCGGATAAGACCAGGTTGAGAAGCAGGAGCGGGGGCAGCGGCAGGGGGAACCGGGGCTTCGGGGGCCGTGGGTGTAAGGGGGCTCACAACCGAGGGCAGCGGGGTAGTCACCATGACCGAAGGAGTCCGGTATGGCGGCGGATCTAATAAAAGCTGGTGAGGCGAATCAGCGTGGTTTTGAATCAAGGTATAGGCTTTTTTCCAAAGGCACAAAATGTCAGGCGGCGCCCGAGGAGGTTGGTTGAAGACTTCGCCAATCTTCTTCCACATCTCCATTTTTAGAGATCTGCCCTCTGGATAGGATGGACATTGAGCCCACACATAAGCAAGTAGTTTAACAGCTTCACTTTTAGAAAGAGATTTGGTAAAATTTTGTTCTTGAGGAGAGAGGTATTTTTTCCTGCCCAATTGTCTCAACTCTTCTACATGAGCTTTCTGAGCTGCAGACATTCCACCCCCCATACTTACAAAAAGAAGAGTCAGTTGCCAGCGACGTCGTCGGGTGCACCGTGCCTATTCCAAGCAATAAGCAGAGGGTCGGCAGGGACGTATTCCCTTGCGGAATCACATCGAGACGTATCCATTTCATGAGATCACGTCGGGGTCACCAGTTGTGGTGGTCTCCCATGAGAGAAATGAGACACGCAAGCAGGTATCTAGGGATGAGAGCCCAGAGCTGACTCCGTGACCCTCTTTTATTAGAAATTCATCAAGCTCATTATACAGCATCATAGCAAGGCAGGGCGGGGGGTGGATACACGATCGGGTTATGTACACTCATGTGATAATAATTACATAAGCCTTTCACAGGCTGGTACGAGAGTAATCATGTAGGTATTTCCTGGCCTGAGCAGTTGGGACTTTCCAGATGACATCGACATCCTATTTCCCTGCTGTGACAAGGCCTACGGATAATTCTAATATGTAGGTATATTTCTATACTATTATTCCCACAGGCGGTATGGGCGCAACTGCTTCAGTCTTGTGTATCTTTGACAGCCTGGGAGCTGGCTGTGGAGACTTTCTCTCTCTGCGCGCAGGCCCCTTTTGGGGTGGCACCCTGTGAGCTGTCTCCTGTGGCTGGGTACTCGGGGGAGAAATATGGGAAACCATTTATAATGGTAACATTCCCAATGACCCTTTTTTCTCGAGTGACATGACCTCCCCCTTTGCGAAACAATACCTCCACCCTGCCATCATCACATAGCTTGGTTATGCTAACAGGTTATTGGCTATAAAGGGAGCATGTAATACACCTTCGACATTGCCCAGCCATGGTACAGAGACAGTGCCCTCCCCAACAACCAAAGCATTGTTACCATTTGCAACCTTAACAGAAGAGTTAATTCTCCTTAACCTCTTAAAACCTTGCCTCAAGTTAGCAATGTGAGATGAAGCCCCAGAGTCCAGTAATCAGAGGCCAGTAGGGCCATCAGCCTTTGTGGTGGGGGTGAGGTAACTAGTATACACAAAATTGCCCTTAGCACCACCTTTGCCCCCGCCAGACCCCCTTCTCTGCCCCCTGCACCTTCTGTCAGGTTTCAATATCGTCTTCAAATAAAATAAATTGCATTTCCAAACAGATAGTCTTTGAAGAAATCTTTCATTTTATTAAGCACGACAATCTGGCCCCGATCGTGGTGTAGCCAGCTCTGGCTTCCTGACCCCAGACCCTCCCTTTCCGTTCCCCAAATCTCTGTGTCTCATTGGCCTTCTTCCAAATCACTCTCCCCATATCTACTACCTAAGCTCCCAGGAATGCCCCCCCTCCCTCTCATCTGCTAGGGGATATTATCTTCAATGAAAATAAGTAGGTGAAGTGTCAAGCATCCTCTTGCCAGCTGGCCCCTCTTCTTCTTCTTATGTCAGCACTAGAGTAAATGCAGGTTGAAGTGCTGACACCTTCCTTGATTGGAACCACACTTAGGTCCTTGCTGGTAATGGGGGCAGTCCTTCTTCAGATGCTCCTCAGAGCCACAGATGAAACACTTGTGTAGAGCATTAACCTGCTCTGAACTCTGGTGCCTTCTGTTGATGCGATGAGTTGTGGCCCTGATGTACTCTCCCGTATCTCTACGCCTCCTGTCTTCCTCATTGAGCCTCCTTGTGAGGTAGGACAGAGTCATGGCTTCCTTTCTGGTTCCCTCTAGTGAGACAATAAAATTGCCCCAATTTGACTCTATTTGAAGGTATGGCCACCAATCGATAACTATACCCCGCCTTTCCAATTCTTGTCTCGTGTATAAGTTCCCTTCACTGCTCAATAGTTCTTGATATTTCCTCATCTTTCCTATTTCTATGGTATTTGGGTAAATTAGGGCTTCCATGGGTGACAGCCATCGCAGGATTTTGCTATAGTGTTGCTTTCTGATGACTTGCCATGTTTTGTATAGTGAGCCTCTAATTAAGTGTCTCTGGAAATACCCATGTTGCTTGTCTGTGCCTTCCCACAGAAAGGCATGCCAACCTCGACTCAGACCAGATCCCTCTAAATATAGCGTTCTCCTGTTTGTTAAGTCTATCCATTCTCTGATCCAATTTAGCGACGCTGCCTTGTAGTATAGCCAGGGCCGGATTTAGATTGGAAGAGGCCCTAGGCTATTCCACTTATGAGGCCCTTTCACCAGTGGTGGGATTCAATTTTTTAACAACAGGTTCTGTGGGCGTGGCTTAGTTGGGGGTGTGGCTTGGCAATCATGTGACTGGGTGGGAGTGGCTAGCTGGTCACGTGACTGTGTAGGCGTGGGTAGCTCGTCATGTGACCGGGTGGGCGTGGCTGTGTGCATAGACTTTTTTCAGAGGGCTGAAAAAAGTCATTTCTGACTGGGCCTCACACTTTTGACCGGTCCTCACACTTATGACCATCCTCACATTTATGCCCGTGCAGCTTTCTTAACAACCATGTCACTCATTTCACAACTGCTTTTCTTCACCATGGTGACAAAATAGGGCAAAAACGTAAAATGTGAGGACAGTCGTAAGTTCGAGGACTGGTCAAAAGTGCGAGGACCAGTCAAAAATAACTTTTTCAGCCCTCTGAGTAGTCCATATGCACAAAAGGACTACCCAGAGGGCTGAAAAAAGTCATTTCTGACTGGGCCTCGCACTTTTGACCGGTCCTCACACTTATGACCATCCCCACATTTATGCCCGTGCAGCTTTCTTAACAACCATGTCACTCATTTCACAACTGCTTCTCTTCACCATGGTGACAAGATAGGGCAAAAACGTAAAATGTGAGGACAGTCATAAGTTCGAGGACTGGTCAAAAGTGCAAGGACCAGTCAAAAATAACTTTTTCAGCCCTCTGAGTAGTCCATATGCATAAAAGGATACAGCAATAGAGAGGGATGAAGGAAGGGAAGGGAAATTAGAGTAGGAGAGAGAGGGAGGAAGAGAGGAGGAGAAGGAGAAAGGAAGAGGAAGTAGGGAGGAGAAGAAGAGGGGGAGGAAGAGAAAGTAAGAAGGAAAGAAAAGAGAGGTGGTAGGTTTGAGGAGAAAGATTGCTGTACAATAAAAAAGATGAAAGGGAAGAAAGCCAACCCCCAAAAATATAAAGATATAAAGATAAAGAATGAATTGTTAAACTTTAAAGAATAAAAGAGAACAAATATGAATAAATAACAATAATTAGAAACACACATACAAACATACAATGTATTTTCTTTGAACAGAGTATTTGGCCGGTTCACAAATTTAAACAGAGTTTAGTCATTTCAATTAAATTTACAATTTCTATATTTCCTTTTTGCCATATTTATTCCTCATCTATTTTTGTAAAAAACCAATATTACCCTCATCCTTATCTCTAATCTTAATCAAATTCAATTTTTCCCTTCTATTCTATACTATACCCCTTCCCATTGCCATCTATTTTTATATCCATCCTCACATTGGTTAATTATGTAATATTACAGTTGTTTAATATGAATTCAACATTTTAATATAAATCAATTAGTTATATAACTACCTTTTTTGTATATTAATCAATATGAACATGAATATTCCAATTATTTCCATGCAATCCAATTTCTTACAAATCAATTAATTATATTTACCAATAATAATAAACCAAATAATTTCCCCCATATATTCCTCCAAACCACAACTTAACCATTTCTGCTTTCAACACAATATACAACTAATAGTATCTCAATTATTACAATTCCCTAGTTAAATAGAGCTTTTTTTCTTTTGTGTTTTAAAATCTCCTCTTTTTCCCTAAATTTCCTGTTGTTTGCACCTACCTTTTTTGGTGAGGAAAAAGAAATCTGCCTGCCTAATTTTCCAACGTGCAAAGCCAACAGCCTGCTTTACTTTCTCTTTCGTTTTTCAGTATAGCTAGGGGGGAAAAATCAGCACTCTTTGCAAGCAAGGAGCAGATCCGTGAGCAAAACAGCTGAGAGCAAATCAGCTGGGGGTTGGGAGCCGATCTAAGCAAGGGCTAATTAGCCTATGCTGAAGCTCCGGGGGCCAATAAAATTACAAAAAAAAACCACCGAACCCTTTGTTAAATTGCTGGCTCCCCCGCCCCTTGCCCACCACTATTTATTGGCAATAAATAGTGGTGCGGAGGGGCGGGGCAAGCCAGCAATTTAACAAAGGGTTCGGCTGCAGCACTGGCTCTAGGGCGGCCCTTTGAAGCCCCGCGGCAAGAATTTGAAGTTTTTTTTTCCTCCAGCCATCGGAGGCAGCAATAGATGGGGAGTGGGCGGGGTAAGCGAACGACAGAGAGGGAGGGTGAGTGAAGGTGGGGAAGCTGCTTTCTCCATCCTGCTCTCTTGCATCCGGAGCCCACGTGGATCCCAGGCAGCGGAACTCAGGCTAGGGAAGGGGTGGGCAATTGTGGCTCTTTTACAACCTGTGGCCTTCAACTCCCAGAATTCCTCAGACAGCCAAGCTGCATCAGGAATTCTGGAAGTTGGAAGTCCACAGGTTGTAAGACAGCCACAATTGCCCACCCCTGGCTACGGTAGGCTGGCACCGCGCGGGTGGGAGGCGAGGGGCGGGCGAGCCAGCAATTTAACAAAGGGCTCGGCCGAACCCCCAGAATCCCACCACTGTGTAGGCCCCTCTTGATCTTGAGGCCCTAGGCTGAAGCCTAGTTAGCCTATAGGAAAATCCGGCCCTGAGTATAGCTCCCAGTCCGGTAAACCAAGGCCTCCCTTCTCCCTAGGTCCTGCAAACATTTTATTTTAATTCTGGCCTTCTTTCCTTGCCAAATGTATTTCATTATTGTCTTGTTGAGATCCTTGAAGAAATCTTTTCCTGGGCCAATTGGTATCACTTGGAAGAGGTAGAGGAGTCTTGGTAGTATGTTCATTTTTACTGATGTTATTCTACCTAGGAATGACAGTTGTACCTTATTCCATATTTCCAAGTCTTTTTTAATTTGTTTCATCAATTTAATATAATTATCCTCTCTAATCATTGTTGCTTTTGTAGTGAGCCAAATTCCCAGATATTTTACTTTCTTTACAATTTGTATTCCTAATTCTTCTTCCAATTTTATCTCTTGTGTCTTTGTCATGCTTTTGGTCAAGACTTTGGTTTTTTGCCTGTTTATTTTGAGTCCCACCACTTTGCCATATTCTTTTATCTTCTCTAATAATTTAATTCCTGTTACGTCTGGTTCTTCCACTATGAACACCACGTCATCGGCGAAGGCCTGTAATTTATAGATTCACAACAGACCGGATACAATATGGATTTCAAACTGAACCGAATGAACTGGATAAAATATTACAAGGCACGGATGAGAAAATGATAACTAAAATTTATAGATATTTAATAAAGTACAAATTAGAGGAGGAAACGGTAAAAGAAAATATGATAAGCTGGGCAAGAAATATAGGTCACAACATAGAACTGGATAAATGGGATAAGCTATGGACAGAAAATCATAAGATGACAATGTCGATTCCATACAAAGAAAACCTATACAAGATATTCTACAGATGGCACCTCCCACTGGCACGCTTGGCTAAAATGTTTCCAAATACATCACCAATGTGTTAGAAATGCAAGTCACAAAAGGGGTCATACTACCATCTCTGGTGGTCTTGTAGAAAGGCGCAACACTACTGGCAAGAAATCAAGAGAATGATTGAAGAAGCAAAAGGTCAAAATGAAACTGGAATTTTTTTTTTATTTGGAATGACCACACCACAATATACTAAAAAGATAAAATACCTTATTATTCACATACTGACAGCGGCATGCATAGTGTACGCTGAAAATTGGAAATCCGAAATATTACCAACAGAAGGAAAAATAATTGCAAAAATAACTGAATGTGCAGAAATGGATAGACTCACTAAAGAGCTCCAAGAGAAGGAGGATACTGATTACTACATAGTTTGGCAAAGATGGTACTCATGGCTGGAGGGAAAGATAGGACCAGTAAAATAAGACACTAGGAGAACCTAAATAAGAAGCACAGAAATTGGCACATGAGGAAAACTGTAGGAAGGTATATATAAATAGTACAATTCGTAGAAAGTCACATTTTGATATACATAAATATGTCAAAGTGCAAACAAGCAAATATGCAAACTGTTAAATAAATAAATAACAGGTGAATTAGAAAACAACCACTGATGCGATAGTTTCTTAGGAGTTAGTCGATAGACTTCTTTTCTTTGTATTGTATCAATGTATACGTGTTTATATGTATCTGTGTTTTATGTTTGTTTGTGTTAAAAAAAAAAATTGCCCCAACTTTTGTCCAGGGATGCCAGAATGACAGTGATCATGTTAGCCTCAGTCAAGGGGTAGTCCCTGAGCACCAGCTCTGCCCTGAGTGCCTTCAACTTTCCCAGGTGCTCAGCCATGCTAGCCCCAAATTTTAGCTTGGTGTTATAGAACTCCATTGTGAGTCTTGTGGTGGAGCCCAAGCTATCACTATTAAATAAGCTATATAACAACCCCCAAATCTCACCAGCTGTGAGCCCATCTGGAATGCTGGGGTACAATTTAACATCCAGTGAGCTCAGTAGAGTGGTATAGGCTTTCCTGTGGTACCACTCTTCTTGAGGCCCCCAAGGGAAAGGTGGGGGGTCTAAAAGCATTTCTAGGGTCCCTTCTTTTAAGAGACATACCTGTATCTCTTTATTCCATATGTTAAAATTCTCACCCCCCCAGATGTAGTTTCTCAAAGTTATTTGGGAGAACAGACACAGCTGGGGTAGAAAATGCTGATCCCACTTGCTGTCCGAGGTACCTCTGCTTTGGTTCCATTGAAGTAAATGGGAGAGGGATCCCTCTGCTGGCGAGGTAGGTATTTTTCTCTGATTATTTTTCTCTTTTTCAGGTGGAGTGAACTGGGCATGCTCAGAACTCATTCCAGCCCAGGAGCCAATGGGAGCAGACCTCTCTCTCTGTGCTTCAGAGCCAGGCCTGGTCCCAGGCCTGTGGAGCTCTGAAGAGTCTTCTGGAAGCCCCTCTGATACTGGAACACTTACCAGGGGGCGAAGGTTGCAGGATGGGGCCGGAAAGGCCTGAAAATGCTGAGGATCACCTGGAGGGGCCCACCACTGGTCCTGAAGACTCCGGAGGAGGCAGCCATATTGGGAGGTGGGAGGCTCGGCTGGAGGCCCCCTGAAGTCATCAAGGTGAGTCCTCCATTGCCTCGGTGGGGGTGTTGGGAAGGCTGGAGCCCCTAGGGGTTCTTCTGGGACTCTCTGGAGGCATGGGTCCTGGCTGTGGGGCTCTGGACTGGATGCCCACCACTTGCTGGTCTTCTGAGGGTAGTGAGGGAGGCTGGCTGCCCCCGAGGTTGAGGTTGTGGTCATCGTGGCTTCCAGGGCCGCGACCAGGACTTGGATTGCAGGCCTGATGCCCGCTGCAGCAGGAGAGGCTGGGCAGACTTCGAGGCTTGCCTGGGTGGGGGTGTGTGTGAACAGTTTGCATGCTGCTTCGGCTGGCTGCCATCAGTTGCTGGGCCTCATGGCCTAGCTGAGGCCTACCAAGCCTCACTGGAGTAGGTAGCCTGGGGGCCGCCATGTTTCTTCTGGTTGGCCCTGGAAGCTGCAGGTCACAATTTGGCGGGAATTTTCCCACCAAAAGCTCTGGGTCCCCAAGGTCCCCCAGAGTGGCCGGCGCCATGTTGGGGAGCCTCCTGAGCGCTGGGGAAGGACTTACTCGATGTCCAGAGGCCCCCTGCACTGGTGTCCCATGTGGCTGGGCTCCTGGTGTCCCTCGGGTTGCTAGGAGCGTTCGTAGCAGCTCTCTGCATTCCTCGCCAGTGAGCTGGTCTACGCTGGGGGTGGCCAGGTCCCTGGCTGCCTCCCCGGTGTCCTGGCAGTCCTGGGAGGACTGCTGGCCTTCCATGCTTTCCTCTGTGGCTTGCAATCGCAGGGAAGCATGCGAAGGGGTCCCTGGCACTCCGCGGGGATCTCTGGGGCATAGAGATCATCTGTACCCTCTTCTGGATCGAAGCTTGCATCAGGGACTGGATCCAGGGTAGCCATCCTTGATTGAAGACTTCTGGTCACAATTGGGTATCTCCTGCCATCCATCTCTTGGGGGTTCTTGCTGGAACCTCCAGGCATCTTGCTTCTGCTGGCTTGGAAGCGTTGCCTCTAACCATCCTCGGCTACCACTTTGTGAGGGATCTCACAAAGATCGATGGTTCATTGAGGGCACTTCCAAGAAAGGTCAGCACACAAGGATGCAATCAAATTAAGTCTTTATTTAGAAGTAAAAGTAGAGTAAAATGAGTTCCCTGGCATGGAGGCATCCATGCCTGGATTGAGTCCATGGTTCAGTCCTGTAGGAAGTTAGAACAAGAGCAGGGAGAAAGCAGCCCATGTGCAGAGGTTCTTATAGAGGCCCCTGGCCCCTCCCTTACCAAAGTGTGAGTGGGCCGGAGGACCACTAACTCTCCCCAATGGGGCTGCAGGGGCCGGAGCCCCTTGACCCACCAGTGGGATCAAAAGTGCCTCTTTGCTCCCATCTGGTGGTCTTTGAAGAAACTGCCATGGCTGGCACAAAACACCTAACAAGATGAAATGTGCACACAGATAATGATACACATGGCTGAGTTATCTCAAAATTGTTATTATTTGCAAAGCGATCTCTCACCTATTACTTGTCATCAACAGCTAAATTGCAAAGAAATCAAACAATTATAGGATAATGAATAGAACAAGCAGCCCCTTCAAGTACACTGGATATCAGGTTCGCCTGATACGCCAGTTGCGCCCCTTTCTGGATCGGGACTCCCTACGCACGGTCACTCAAGCACTCGTCACTTCTCGTCTGGACTATTGTAACGCTCTCTACATGGGGCTCCCCTTGGGGTACACCCGGAGGCTCCAACTGGTGCAGAATGCGGCTGCGCGGGGGATTATGGGAGCGACGAGGCGCTCCCATGTGACTCCTCTCCTGCGCGAGCTGCACTGGCTTCCGGTGGACTTCCGGGTGCGCTTCAAGGTGTTGGTGATCACCTTTAAAGCGCTCCATGGCTTAGGGCCAGGGTACTTAGGGGACCGCCTTCTGCCACCAATAGCCTCCCACCGGCCGGTTCGCTCCCATAGAGAGGGCCTCCTCAGGGTGCTGTTGGCCAGACAATGCCAGCTGACGACCCCCAGGAGGAGAGCCTTCTCTGTGGTGGCATCTACCCTATGGAACAATCTACCCCCAGAGATACGAGTGATCTCCGACCTCTGGATTTTTCGTCGGGCCCTAAAAACTTATTTTTTTCAGTTAGCCGGTCTGTCTTGATTTTAGGGTTAGTTTTAAAATTTTAATATTGATTTTAATTGACAAGTTTTAAATTATGGGCCAAATTTATAAATTATTTTAACTTTATTTTTTAACTGTGATGTTTGTATAGATGTTTTTTATCTGGCTGTTCACCGCCCTGAGTCTGAAAGGAGAAGGGCGGTATAGAAATTTGAATAAATAAATAAAATAAAATAAATAAATATCTTCAAACAGATGCTGGAATGGTTATCTTTTATAAATAATTGTCATTGATGGCCGGCTACAGAAATGGAATGAATGAATGAATGAATGAACAAACAAACGAATGAATGAATGAAATAATGAATGCTGTAGAGGATCTTACACTGAGTTGGGGGTTAAACTAAACTAAATATCCTCTAAGGTTATCCGTGAGGTTAGTTTGGCTCCACCCTGATGGTCTTTCAGAAAGCCTTGAAAACATGTGTTTCTGTACTAAGACTTGTGGGTCTTGGTATGTGACAGAGCCGGTTTCCTGACTAGGTTGAAAGCCTTTTTATGATTCTCCAACTGTTATGAATTTTTTAGGTTCATTTCAGTAATTATATATTCTTTATTAAAATTATGCATTATTTTATTATACTTATAAAATGATCATGTTTATGAAAAAATGTGTCCTTTGGAATGAGCTTCCACCTGAGTCCATATTGTCAGTGTATAAGAATTTATGAACTGGAATAGCCACAACAACCAGTCAGCCAATGGGAACTGTGTTGGATGCTTATCCTATGGTTGGGTAGGTAATATATAGAAAACTATGTTCTGTAACTTTAACTGCTACAAGATGACTAATTGGCTATGCTAAGCAGCCAAAGACATAAATGAAGGCAGGAAGTTCATTCACTTCTGCTCCTGCTATTAGAAGGTTGAACTGCTGAAAGGAACTGTGTCTGTGTTACTGAAGAGAACTGGAATTGTAAGCAAACTATGTGTTTGTGTTGAACCGTGATTATTTGAAGAAGTGTTATCTTTGTTTTGAGAAGCCAAGTTTGTTTTTTATACTACAAGTAAAGACTGTTTATTTTTTTTTAAACATTCAGAGTCTATGAGTATCTGTGTGTTTTGCTAAGCAACGTATCTATTTGCTATCTGTTCCATTGCACCACTTTGCAGAGGGCAGTTTTACCCTCAACGAACTGTTTGGTGACTGAGACACAGAATTTGTTGTGAGCCATGTGAGATGGCTTGGAGCCTGGAAATGGCTTAGCTTAACTGTTCTGCGTGTATAAGAGTTTGTTTATCTTTGCTTGAGTCTCCTTGATTCTTGTCCTTGTCCTTGCTACTTCTTCTTCTTGAGAGGCAGCCCTCTCTCAACATAGGGGGAGGGATAGGACATCATCTATCTCCAATCTACAACACAGTCCTTTCAACAGTTCCAAGAAGGTTCCACACCAATTTGCCCCACTCAGGTGACCTTGATGACACAGTTAAACCTCCAGGTGATCTTTTTTTTTATTGCAAAAGTTTTACAATTACATTTTCACCCCGTTTCTCCCCCCCCCTCAACCCACCCCAAACTCCCCAACCTCATCCTCCCTAACCCTCCCCAACCCTCCCCTCCCCCTGGACTTCCACAGAGTATACACACATCAAAAAAAAAACCCTTTATATAAAACTTGAACCCCTCCATCCCCCACATAATTTTTCATCTTCACTAAGTTAAAATATTTCTATCTTAATATAACATTTTCAATTAAAAGCTATTTGATACTTCCTGGTTTGATATTTGTTCTGCACATAATCTATCCACTTTTTCCATTCCCATTCATAAGTCTCTTGTGAACAGACTTTTAGGTATGCTGAAATCTTCACCATCTCTGCAAAACTGGCCATCTTCAAAGTCCATTCCTCAATAGTGGGCAGAGCTTCATTTTTCCAGTATTTACCTATCAATAATCTCGCTGCTGTTATCATATACAATATCAACTTTGTTTCTCCCAATGTAAAACCCTTAATTATACCCAGTAAAAACAATTGTGGAGAAAATTGAATTCTTTTTCTTCAAAACGTTCTGCATAACCCACCAATTTTTTATCCAAAAAACCTTAACTTTCTTACAAGTCCACCAGACATGGTAATATGTAGCATCTAAACAATCACATCTCCAACATTTTGGCTGAACATTAGGGTACATACATGACAATTTCTTAGGATCTAAATGCCATCTATAAAACATTTTATAGAAATTTTCCCTCAGATTCTGTGACTGTGTAAATTTAACATTCTGAACCCAAATTTTTTCCCATGTTTCCAACATCACTGGTTCTTCAAAATTTTGTGCCCACTTAATCATACAATCTTTAACCAATTCCGTTCCTGAATCCCTTTCTAACAAGACATTGTAAAGCCTTTTAATATGCATTGGACCTTTCTCTTTTATATGTCTAACCAATTCTTCCTCATGCAACATAATACCAGTTTTTTGGTCCTCTTTCCATCTCAGTTGAAGTTGATTATACTGTAACCAAGTTAAATTAATCCCTTCGTCCAACAGTGTCTCTAATGTCTTCAACTGCCATCTGCCCGCATCTGTAAAAAGAACCTCTTTGTATAAACCCCAACCCCCGAGTGACATTATATTTGTATTCCACATAATATGACCAAGATCCAGCCATAGCGGTATTTTATAATCCCATTTGAGTCAGTGCTTCTTCCAAACTCTCATCAAGAAGTCTCTAAGTGTATGGCTTTTAAATACTTTATCCACTTTATTTTCATAAAATAAGTAAGCATGCCATCCAAATTCAAGATCAAAACTTTCTATATTCAATATTCCAGTCTTTTTCCTTCCAAACCAATCACTTGCTTGAATCAAAGCTGCTGCTTCATAATATAATTGTAGGTTTGGAAGTTTAAGACCTCCCCGTTCTGGACATCTTGCATAATTTTCAATTTCACTCTCAGTTTTTTCTCGTTCCAAACTTATTCACTCCACTTTGCCATTCTTTCAATTGTTTATCGCTTTTAAGCACCGGAATCACTTGAAACAAAAAAAAAAAATATCTTGGCAAAATATTCATCTTAACTGCTGCTATTCTTCCAAGTAGAGACAGCTGCAGCTTTTTCCAAGTCTCCATATCTTTCTGCACATCTCGCCACAACATCTCATAATTATTTTGAAACAGTTTCATATTTGATTCTGCAACCTGAACTCCTAGATATTTAACCTTTGGTACGGTCTCAAAACCTGCCCTCCTTTCAAGTTCGTGTTTACGATCTTTTGTCATATTTTTAACTATCATCTTAGTTTTTTTCTGGTTCAATCTAAAACCTGAAACTATACCATAGTCTTGTATAATGTCTTTCATCTGGATTATTGATTCCATCGGCTGTGTTAGGATAACAACCAGATCATCTGCAAATGCCTTTATTCTGTAATCCTCTTGCCTTATCACTATACCTTTCAAGATATTAGAGTCCCGTATTGTATTCAACAAGACTTCTAGTGTTAAAATAAATAACAATGGGGATAACGGACAACCTTGTCTTGTTCCTTTTCCAATATTAAAATCTGTTATCAAACTTCCATTAATAATAATCTGTGCCTTTTGCTCTTGGTAAATTGCTGAAACCGCCTGTATAAATTGGTCCCCAAAGTCCATCTTTTTTAAAGTCTTTAATAGAAAATTCCAGTCCACTCTATCAAAGGCCTTTTCCGCATCCAAAAAGACCAGCACTGCAGGTATCTGTTTATTCCTCTCAAGATATTCCAATAAATCTATTACTTGCCTTACATTGTCCTTCATGTATCTGCCCTCAATAAATCCCGCTTGATCATCATGAATCACCCCTTGGATTACTGGCATCAACCTGTTGGCTAGTACTTTTGCGTATATTTTATAGTCATTATTCAAAAGAGATATTGGTCTATAATTCTCCGGTTTTTTAGGACCAGCTTGCTCTTTTGGTATCAAAGAAATATAAGCTGTTTTCCATGATGGGGGTATTTTACCCCCTTGTTGTATGTTGCAAAATAAGTCTCTGAGTTGTTCCACCATTTCTGCTTGCAAAGTTTTATAATACACTGCAGTCAAGCCATCCGTTCCAGGAACTTTAGCTGTTTTTAATTGTTTGATTGCTGCTACTATCTCCTCCTCTGTTATAGGATAGTTCAGTCTTTCCTTTTGTTGATTAGTAATTTTTGTGACTCTTTTATTATCTAAATATTTATCTATGTCCATTCTGCATATCATCTTTTGCATATAATTTGGTATAATAATCTACAAAGGCTTCTTTAATTAATTTTTGTTGAAAAATTTCTTTCCCTCCAATATCAATACTATCAATAGTCCGTATGCTCTGCTTCTTCCTTAATGTATAGGCCAACCATCTGCCCGGTTTGTTGGCGTTACAAAATGTATTGTGCTTCGCATATTGTAAATTTGTTGCAACTTGTTCCGCCATAAGCATTTGGAATTGATCTTTCAAAAGTTTTATAGCACCACGTATTCTTTCATCTGTTAGATTTTTAATAAGTAACTGTTCTTTATTCTTTATTTCTGCTTCCAGTTCAAATCTTTTCTTTTGTCGATTCAGTCTATGTTTAGAATTCATATGAATGAGTGCCCCTCTCATATACGCTTTACTCGCATCCCACACAATTTCAATTGGGGTACCCTTATTCAAGTTTATTTCAAAAAATTCTTTCAGCTGCTTTTTAAGTTCTGTTATATTTTTTTCATATCTGAACAAGTTTTCATTTAGTCTCCATGATCGTCTCTCAGTCTTACCCATCTCAATTTCTATCTATACTTGGCTATGGTCGGTCAAAGTTCTTGAAAAAATCTTTGTTCTTTTTGTCTTAACAAGTAGATCATCTGACAACAAAATAAAATCAATCCTAGAGAAGGATCTATGTCTATCAGAAAAAAAAGTATAGTCCAATTCTTTTGGGTTATGTATTCTCCAGATATCTTTTAATTCCAAATCTTTCATATCGAAAAAAGTCTGTGGTAATCTAATCCTTGATTTCACCAGACTCTTTTTATCTAGTTTAGAATCAATTACTCCATTCCAATCTCCCACAATTAAAGTAATCCCATTGCAATATTTTAGTGTGTAAAGTTTTATAAAAATAATCCTGTTGTTGGTTAGGAGCATAAATTCCAATCAGAAGAATTTGGCCGTTTACTGTATGCAGTTCAATTGCTATAAACCTACCATCTTCATCTGCTTCTATAATTTTAGCTGTCAGTCTTTTATTTACATAAATGACCACACCATTCTTTTTTTGCAAAGTTGAAGCTATAAAATGTGTTCCTAATTTTGAATTTATCAAGTATTTTTGATCTTGAGTTCTAATATGAGTTTCTTGTAAACAAATTATATCATTATTAAATTGTTTCAAATATGTAAATAACTTCTTCCTTTTCTGTGGTGAATTCAGCCCATTCACATTCCAAGATAAACACTTAATTGTCATCTTTATCTTTTTGAAGCAACGAGCAGAATAACCGAATATCTTCCATAATCTTCGGTTTCGCTCCCCCCATGGCTTCAGTCTCTTGTACAGTACTCTTAGCTCCCTTTTTGTATTGTCTTTCCTGTTGTTGCTTTTCTTTAAGTTGCTTAGATTTTGCACAAGTTATACGCTGGTCTTTGACTTCAACCATCCAGACCGGGTCCAGGATTGGAGAAGGTTCTAGCAGGGGCTCCTCCAGAAAACCTCCTACAGCACCTTGCATGTCCTCTGAGTCCACCTGCTTTGACTGTTCTTGCATCTCTTGCTGGGGTTACTTCTTATCACTCTCCTTAATCTCCAACACTGTGGATGTACGTGGAGATGGTGTTCTTTAAAATTAGCAGAATAAAAATACTCCGCCTTCTCAACAGTATTCAACCGATGTCTTTCTCCATTGTATTTCAAAATTATACCAGTTGGGGCATCCCACTGAAATGGTATATCTTGTTTTTTCAATTCATTTACTAGAAAACCAAAGTCTTTTCTGGCTTTTAGCATTTTAGGTGGCAGTTCTTTATAAACTCCTATTTGAGCTCCCTCCACTTGCACGGAGGAAAGAAAAGATTTTTGCAAGGTATCATTTCTTATTGTTCTGTCTGTGAAATATATTACCACATCTCTAGGCAATTGTCTTTGTCTGGCCACCCAAGAATTCACTCTGTAAATTTTGTCTATTTTATAAAAAAACCTCTTCAGGATTAATTTTTAATAACACAGCCAAAGCATCAGCACAGATCTGTCTCAGGTCCTGTCTGTCATTCTCTCTAATACCTCTGAGCCTTATATCAATTCCATGGCCCTGAATTGCATCATTGTAATTTCGTTTTCAACTCTCTGCATTTTATCATCCACATCAGACATTTTATAGTCAGTATCCTTAATGATCTTAATGACTCGCTAAAAGAATGCAAATGTCCAGCTGTCTGCAAGGAGTATAAATCCTTCTATTGGGATAAATATCCATCTGGTCCAGTTCCAAGCTGGGAGAAAGGCTCTGGAAATAAAATGGAGGCTGATTGGAAAGAGGGTCCATTTATTGATGAAGCAGAACCACCAGGGTTTGTGGTTCTGGGCAGCTGACAAAATGGAGTTGAGAGTGGGCTGTTTTTTTTAATATCTTCTTTGCCCTTTGTATTTGAGCTTCCTGTTGCTGTGCAAGAATATGTCCTTTAATATTCTATTGGCTGTTGTCAGATTCTTATGGGGTATGGAGTGATGTAGGGGTTATGTAGGGGTCATAGCTGGCTCTATAGGCAAAAGAGGAAATGCAAATCCTAGGTGCTAGTCTGAGCTAATCTGGTTAACCTCTGATTTATTGTTTATCTGAGCTCCCAGGTGAAGTTTGGACTGTTCTGGAGATGGTGCAATGAAGGGACTTGTGTTCTGAAAGGGAGTTGGGCAATTCCTTATTCTGTCTAATGACTTTCTTCCTGTGTTGGATCTTGGGTGAGGGGCTGCTTCTAATCCTACTATTCTGCCTTTGTTTCAAAATATCCTGTCTTAAATGGATTACCAAATCTGAATTTCTAAAAACTGCCTCCTCAGTTTCGGCTTGGGAGCAGGGAGACTGGGTCTGCTTTCTGCCTTTTAAGAGCATATTTCTCCATTTGTCCTTTAGGGAAACATAATATCTTGCCTTTTTAATATTCCTCAAAATATTTCATTCCGGGGGGGGTGCTTCCCACACTTCCATTCCCCACCATCCAGTCAGAGCTGAATAAGCTTCTTGGATGAGAAGCAAAACGTCTTCAAAGAAAAATGAAAAAATCCAGTTGCCTCTTGAAAAGAACACCTTTGGTGTTTTTCACAGGAGAAAGTGAGTTCTAGTGCTGCTTAAGCACGAAATCTGGCTGGGTGATCTTTGGTCTGCCACACTCATACCTACTCCCTTCATAGAGTTGTTGCAGGGAAAATAGGAAAAGGAAAGAGTATAAGATATGTTTACTACTTGAGTTATTTATACAAAATAATAATGGTGGGTTAAAAAAACAATGAAAAAATCTAAAAGGCACAGAACTTTCTAGGCCTACCGACAACTTTGTGTTGATATCACACATAGTGAAACAATAACAGTGCTAAAAGTTGGAGACTTGATTGCTAACACCTTGGCTCATAATAAACTCAGCCAACATGTATGAATATTCAGCACATTATCCTTTGAAAGATTTCTGAATATTCATTTGAATTTCTTTAAGAAAGTATCAATATAAAGCAATTAGAAGCAAAAAAACTGGTTGGAATCCCCTCTAATTTCAGGATATGCTGATCTAGTTTTGGGTAAGATCTCTACATGTCTTGTTGGAAGAAATATCCAGGTCCAGTTCAAAACTGGGAATAAAATGGAGGCTGATTGGAAAGAAAGATTCTGTTTATTGGTGAACAGAACCAACACACACACAGTATGCAGTTCTGGGACAGCTGACAAAATGGAGTTGAGAGTAGGATGGATTTTTATACCTTTTTTATTTTTTTTCCATTTTATTTTATTTTTACATCAACATCTGGGTATCATTCATTTTGATACAAATAATAACAACAACAATAATAATATTGGTTATGTAATGTGTTATTGATACACATATTTGTATTAAGATATAATCCTTCAATATTTAATTATTCAATGTTTCAGTATGCCATTCTAATGCCAATCCTAATATTAGTTTAACATATATAATAATACCATCTTTCAACTTCTGGTCTTCCCATCTTCTTATTATTCTTATTCTATTATATTAAAATGTTTATGCTAATAACCCCCCTATTTCTTGTTTTTAAGACAGTTCCTTTCTATCTATCATCTCTTGCACATTTTAATACTTCAATTCTTACTCGTTTTTTGGCTTGCCTCCCATATTCCTCTCTTGGATCTTTATTTCTATCTAGTTTAAATATTTCTCCCATCTCTCCCATCTTATATTGCCAGTCCTCCAATGTATCTACCCAAGCCCCTACCTCTCTTTGAAAAGTATCTTCCTGCTTATCTGATTTCATTTTTAAATCTTTTAAGATATTTTTTCCTTGATTTAGTTCACCAGTCATTATTATCTTTATTATCTTTTCCTTCTTCTCTTCTTGTTTTATTTGCTGATTTTTCTTTTCTATCTTTTCCTCCATTCTTTCTGTTGTCTTCTCCTTTCCCTGGACATTTTGATCTTTGTTCATTATCTCTTGTGAAACATTTTCTATTTTCCCATCTATACCATGTATTTGATTCCTTATCTCCCTGTGGTTTTTTGTCATAGTATCATTAATATTCTGGAACATCAACACCATTTCTTGTAAAAATCCACTCATTTTCCCCTGAAGAAGCAGCTTGTCTTATTTTAATAAGTCCCACTCTTTCTCAATAGTCCCAAAACCATATATTCAGTCCTAACATTGCTCCTCCAAGAGTACAATAATCATAGTTCTTTATATCCCAGGATTTATCAGTCAGTTCCTTGTAGGTAGTCCAGGATCCTTGCTCTCACAGTTAAACCTCCAGTAGCTATAAGGTAGATAAAAATAGAACATTTGATATCACCATGATCTTCCAGATGTTGTTTAATTCTCTTATCAAATTTTTTCCAGATTTGTAGAGGTATGGTACATTTTCCATTCATCAGTAGGTGGCGCTCTCCACTTAAGTTTCAGTGTCTCCAGTCTGACATGTAACCAAATTTGATTTAATTTATAAAAGCCAAATCAATTATTTAAGTAAATGGGTCCAGCATTTTAAAATGCCTTTCCCAAGCCAGCGCCTTTCCAGTTTAAAAATCCAATTTTTTGTATTTTAAAAGTTTTTTACTTTTCTCCCCTTAGTTTCTTTCTTCCTGGGTCAGGAATTTTTCTCTAGGTAGTTATTCACTGCTTTAACAAATAGATCTAAGAATCTCTTTTCCTGGATTCCCCCCCCCCCCTTTTAGGGTTAGATTCTAAATTAAAAAAGAATCATTTCACCGAGTTTCAATCACTGTTCATTCTACACCACTCCTGCCCTTTCTTTGTTATCTCGGCTGTCCCAGCTTCATGGCAGCCATAATGGCTGTCTCTTTTTGTCGTGGATAAGAGGGAAAAAGAAGCCCTAGGTCAGGCAGGAGAATTGCGGCTCTCTGCAACCTGCAGGGCACCCTTCTTTTACTTCACCACCCCTACATGGTGGCTTCAGCTCATTTTGGAGCCCTCCAATGGTGAGAATTCAGCACGGGAGCGCAGAGACCCGCTCCTCATGTCCGATCTTGCCACAACGTCAGCTGCAAGTCTCACCTTTTTGATTTCTATGGAGTCATGTAGGGGTCATGGCTGGCTCTATAGGCAAAAGGAGAAATGCAAATCCTAGGTGTTTGTCTGAGCTAATATTGTCTTGTTTAACTGCTTATCTGGAGTTTCTGTCTTACTCAGACTTTCTAAAACCAAACCTGCATTTCTAAAAGCTGGCCTCCTCAGTTTCTGCTTGGGGCAGGGTGACTGATGATGGTTTCTGCCTCCCTTAAGATTTCCCCCCATTTTTCCTTTAGGGGAAATATTCTATCCTGCCTTTTTAATATTCCCCAAAATATTTCATTCTCTAGGAGGGTGGGTGGGTGCTGACTTTCTACAGTCTGTGAAACTGTTTTGTCTTTGGAATTGTGACAATCTCTAATGTTAGAAAGTTACTATGCAATCTAGTAGTTTCTGTGTTACACTTTGATATCAAACGTGGAAGAGTACAAGGGATATTCTTTTTCACATAGCAAAGAGAAGATTATTGCTTTGAAACTCATAATTTTTAAATATTTTTAATAATTGTTATCAGCATTACCTAAATTTATCCATGAGACTTTAAAAAACGTCTTGGAGTATACTTTTTACCTTTTTTTAAAGTTACCCGAGATAGGTTATTTGGGCTACTTGGAACTGATAAAGCCCAAATCTCAGAGGAATAGAAAGATAAGATAGAAAATTTCCTGACTTTTTCTAAAATAAATAAATAACCTGGGATGGCTAGTTAACTCAAGGAAAGAAAACATGTAATTAAAAAAAAAATTCCAGATTTCAAACTAGTAAACTTTTCAACTCTACCTTGTATTCTGGTCTATTACCACAATAAATATTTGATTTGATTTGGCAAAGGCAGTTAAAGAATCTATTAAGGTGCTTTGTAGAAAGAAGGATTTTTTAAAAAGCAGTTTGTTATGCTTGCCTATATTTACATTTTTAAAATATTTTTTTTATTTTTTAAAACAGACATACATTTTTTCTGAATAGACTATTGACCGAGTCAAAATTCATACAGCTTATTTCCCCCAAATTTAAATTATATATTTCAATTTCTGCCATTGTATTCCTTTTCTACATTTCCCTTTTTATCTCTATTTTATATTTAATATATAATCAATATTGCCATCCACCCTAACCTCCTAATCTTAATCTTATTTCATTTCATTCTTTTATTTCACCATTTATCACATATACTTTCCAATTTTTCTTTATTCTATTGAAACCCTTTAATTTACACTCAATCATTTTGATATTTCACACTTATTTCTTACTATCCAGTGTTTACTACAGGTAGACCAGATTATCATATCATGTTCCCTTATTAATCATTTTACCATTTTAACAATATATTTCTTCAAATTTATTTTCCACATCATCTTTTTGTACATAAAAATAACATTCCATTTCAATTTCATTTAGATTTCCATTTCACCTTTTAAATAAATCCCTTCTAAATAAGTCATTTTATATTTCACAATTTATATCATTTCCAATCATCTTCCTCGCTAAATAAATAATTTCCAATTTATCATTTTACATTTAAATAAACCTACCTTCCATTTCCATTTCATTTAAATTTCCTTTTCTAAAAAAAACATTTTATATTTCACAATTCTATCATCTCCAATCATCTTCCCCCATTACCTGAAGTTCAATTTTTTTCCCATCCTAATATTTTAATCCTAATATTAATACAATTAATTCAAATCTCTACATAATAATAATAAAATTGGACTTCCGGTTGGTGATCTGTGGCGACATGGCACTGTGAGAGTGATCACCACTCTTCAGCACTGTCTCTTCACCGTGTTTTGGGGACCTTAAGAGGCGAGGAAGCCCAGAGAGCTTCTCGGACAATAGAGGGAATCCGAAGAGTGGAAAAGTGAGGTGCAAGCACCTTCCGCTTGAATGGATACCTCTGTCTAACTGGCACGAGTGCGTCTGCCGGTTAATGGTAAACCCGATGTTGCGGTAGCTAGCAAACGACGGGAAGTGAAGAAAATCGGGGCGGCCAATATGGAAAGAGGACCTAAACCCCATTCCCTGGTGACCATGGAGATTGATCTCAAAGGAGTATAGCAGGCTGTGCCGGGTGGAAGAACTCATGGTGAGTGGAAAGGCGGCGATTGAAAGTGACGGAGCAGATTGAAACTGAGTGGGTTACCAGCAAAACTGCAAAAGGAGAAGAGACTGTTAAGGCTGAGAGACGGCACAGATAGAAGATCAATGGGTCGTTTTTGACAGTAAGGAAAGAGAACTGTGACTGTGGATATAAATAGATTGGACTGGACTGTGAATTTGTGAAATAGCGATTTGGATGATTTTGGAGGAAAGAGAAACCGGAAGTGCAGCCATCATTTGAATCTGACAGCAAGATAGTTGGAGGGTGACAGCAGGAAATAGCGGAAGAAGACATATTGAACTTTGATCTTAATTAACGAATGCAGAAAAATCAGTGATGCTACCAACTATGCAAGCAATGCAAGTGACCCTGTCAATGATTCAGGATACCATGCTTAAAATGCAAGAAAAGATGACAAATAACCATGCAGAACTGAAGACAGATATCCATGCCATTGACCAAAAAATGGGTGAGATTCAAGAATCCATATACAATAACGAACAAAAAATAAAAAAGGTTGAGACCAGGATGGAACAGAATGAAAGAAATCTTGACTCTATTGACCAGAAATTGATGGCACAAAACAGGGAGTTAGAAGACTCAATAATCCATCTTGAAATGGATAGAGTATCTTTTATTTACGCTTCCAAAACATAGTGGAAGACAAGGATGAAGACCTGGGCCAAGTGATGGTAGACCTAATAGCAGAAATATTACAACAAGACAAGGATTTATTTATTTATTTATTTATTTATTTATTTATCATATTTGTATACCGCCCTACTCCCGAAGGACTCAGGGCAGTGAACAGCCAAAATAAAATACAGAAACATACAAAAGTTAAAAACTATTAAAAACAGATTAAATAATTTAGGCTCAAAAAACAAATTAAGAAACATCCAATTTATCTAAAAAACATTTAAAACCCAATTTAAAAGCCAATTTAAAAGGGAGAGTTAGGCCAGACCAGCCTGTTGGAATAAATGATATCATAAAAGAGCTGGATGAAGTCTATAGAGTGCAAACCAACTATGCTAGGAGAAATAAACTGCCTAGAGAAGTGCACGTTAGATTTGCGAGGAAGAAAGTCAAAGATATCCTATACAACATAGTAAGAGAGGAACCTGTGACCTATAAAGGGAAGGAGGTGATAATCCTGAAACAGGTCCCTAGGAGAGTGAGGGAATTGAGAAGAGATTATAGGTTCCTTGCGATACAGTTAAATAAGAGAAATATTCCCTTCAGATGGATTTTACCGGAGGGAAAAAAATTAAAATAGACAGCCTCATCACCGCACAAGAATTTTTGGACCAGCTGAGAGGTGCAGAGGAAGATCATAGTAGTAAGGAGTAGTAGTAAGGAGGTAGTTGTTCAAGAGGAAGAAAGTGCACAGCAAAGAAGGCCCAAAGAAGGAACACCAGAGGAAAAGGAGACAGAAGAAAAGGAAACCAAAGAGACTAAGGGAAAGAAACAAAGACCACAAAGAGCCATACGAGCAAACAAGAAGTAAACTGCTCAACAGAGAGACAGGAGGATGGAAATTAATATCTGTTAATATTAATGGTTTAAACGATGGTAGGAAGAGAAAACACTTATTTTTGAAATTAATAAAACAAAATGCTGAAATAATATGCCTCCAAGAGGTCCATATAAAAAGAGAAGAGGGGAAATATTTCGAATTTGATAAATTTGGGAAGACCTTTATCTCCTTAGCCAAAAAAAAAGGGGGGGGGAGTAGCATTGTATGTTAAAAAAGGGATTACTACTGAACTTAAATATATTGATACTAAAGGAAGAATACTGGTGATTGAGATCATGAGGGGGAATATCCCAATATTATTAGTAGCTATTTACGCTCCAAATAGAAACCTGGGAGAATTCTATAAGAAATTGGGTGAAAAAATAAGCAAAATGGAATATAGAAATATTTGCATAGTTGGGGACTTTAATGGGGTAGTAAATCCGGATAAGGACTATAGGAGTAGTAAAGAAAAAAAGAAAAAGAGGGAAAAGCTGCCAAAAGCCTTCTTTGATCTAGTGGATGAACAAAATTTAGTGGATATATGGCAGGTTCTACACCCGAATGAGAAGCAATATGCCTTCTACTCGAATCCCCAAAAATCTTGGTCAAGAATCGATATGATGTGGGGGCTTCCGGTTTGGCTTCTGTTGCTGTCAGACGGTCCCTTGGGACCACCAGCCCCGTCGCCTGTAAAGAGCCGCCTTTACAGCTGAAAAGCGGCTCGAAAAACTCCATTTCCATAAGGAAATGTGAGATAGAGCAGGCGAGGACAGGTAGAGCCCTCTGCGAAGTCCTCAGAATTTTTGTTTTACTCTTGGGGTCGAAGCAGGATGAGGCTCCCTATTTTCTTCGCCGCTGCTCCGGGCTTCGGGAGAACTCTGCTTTTTGCAGAGCCAGGCGACAAGACCAAGCCTTTTAATGAAAATCAACAGATTGTTTAATTAAAGAGGATGAGATCTGGACTTGGGACCCTAAATCGCAAGTATTTTTAATGATTTATAAGCAATCTTAAAAGTGAAGGAAAAAAAAGTTTAAAATGGTGACCGCTGAGGCTTGAGAAGAAGAAAGCCGAAAGCGAAAGTCCTTCTGTCTGAATAATTTAACAAGCTACAAAGTAGCAGAATAAATAGCGCTGGCTAGAATTGAGAAGAAAAATTTCTATTTTATGTTTCTTTCCTCTTGGAGATTTGATATTGACTTTGTTTGGAGAGAAGTCTTCTTTCTTTAAAAAGAGTTTGTCTGTGTGGCAGGATGGCGTCAAAATTAACAAAGCCAGACAAACAAGCAGCGCGGGGGGGGGTTCCCCCATTTACAAACTATGTGAACAAGCTTCGAACTTGCAGACTCAGAAGAATGGCTTTAACCTAAAAGAATTTGTTCTGGAGGAGATGGCAAGACATGACGAGATTGTGAACCAGAATCTTGAAAAATTTAGGCAGGAAATTAAAGAATTGATACAACTAAAGTATGATAATTTGCAATGAAAGATTGTAACAGTGACTAATGCTTTTTCAGAAATAGTCATAAAGATGGATAAAAATATCAAGTTGTTAGAGTCTAAAATTTAATTTAATTTCGTTTTAATCTATTTTAAATTTTGTATTTATATGTTTTATTCCATGGCTGTTCACCGCCCTGAGTCCTTCGGGAGTAGGGCAGTATACAAATTCAATAAAATAAATAAATAAATAAATAAATAAATAAATAAATAAATAAATAAATAAAATGGAGGAAGTTGATGATAAGATTTATAATTTGGATAACAAAATACAAAGAATTGAAAATGATTTGATAAATATTCAAGATAATAGCTCAGAAGTAAAGTCTAAAAAAGAAGCTGATCACGAGACTTACAATGCAGAAAACATAAAACAAGGGATTGAAAAAGAAGTTACAATGATGCAATACAGGCTCATGGAATTTGTGGTTAGAATGAGAGGCTTACAGGAAAATAATAGAGATGATTTAAGAAAAATATCTGCTGAAGTTCTGGCTGGGATTTTAAAGGTTCATCCTGAGGAAGTATCTTGTAAGATTGACAAGGCCTATAGAGTAAATTCTTGGATTGCAAAGCAAAGGCAATTGCCTAGAGATGTGGTGATTTACTTTACAGATAAAAGAATAAGAAATAATATTGTGCAAAAATCCTTTAATTCTACTCTACAACTGAATGGAAGAAAGATCTGGATATATAAAGAGTTGCCGCCCAAGATGTTAAAAGACAGAAAGAAATTTGGATTTTTGGTGACTGAGCTAAAGAAACAAAACATCTCATTCAGGTGGGATGCTCCAGTTGGTATAATATTGAGATATCAAGGAGAAAGATATCAACTAAATGCTGTTGAAAAAGTGGAAGAATTTTACTATAAGATTCTCAAAATGGGTTCAACATCTCCATGTATAATACATGAATGGAATAAAGAAAAGCAAAATCAACAAGAGATAGAAATTCAGGATAAGCAGATGGAGGTGGAAGTAATGGAAAAACAACAAGTTATAGAGGTCTGTGTAGATGAGCCGCTTCTGGATTCTCCTTCAGAGGTCTCAGCTGGACTATTTATAAATACAAGAGAGGCGGCTTTGGATTCTAATGTGATGACTTATCAAGTTACAGTCCAGCATGGAAATCAATCAGTTGATATACAACTCATAGAAAAGAAACCAGAATGGAGATTTACGCCACAAAAGCAAAACCAACAAGATCAAGTTATAGATCAGCTTGGAAACCAAACAGTTGATATACAACTTATAGAAAGGAAACCAGGATGGAGATCTAACCCACAAAAAGTCAAGAAAAGAAGAAGTAGGTCCTACAAAAATAAAAACTTTTAGACTAAACAACAGTGTAATGCCAGTTATCTAAGAGATGATTGAATACATGAAAATATAGCTGAGGCAAAGTATTGGTTTATATTATCTTGAGGAGAGTGACAGACCTCTGCAATGCTGTACTTTTGGGATGTGAAAATGGCCTTAAACTGAATGGATTGGAACTATCTATTTTGGATTCTTTGATAAATGTATTATGTTTATGCTGAGCTACAAGGCAAGAGAGTTATGGGATTGGGGCACGCAGAAGATCTGGTTGTTACCCTATTACGGTGGTTGGAATTAATAATTTAGATGAAAGACATTACAATAGACACTATATGGAATACAAATATAAAGTCACTCGGGTGGTTTTTTTATATATGAAGACATCTACTATTGATGGGGGCAGATGGTAATTGAAGATACCAAACATACTGTTGGAATTAGGATGTGATGTTACCCTAACATGGGTGATGGAGTTAACAATCCAGCTGAAAGACATTACAGAAGATATTATATGGATTACAAGCTTAAAGTCATTTGAGGATTTTATTTATATAAGGGAATACTTCTTAGTGGTGTGGGCAGAAGAATAAAGATATTAAAAATTATTATGTATGGTAGTCCTGTAGGAAAGTGGGTGGAGACAGGTTAGCTTATTGATTGTTTAGTTTAAGAAAAGGGATATTATGTTTAGATATGAATGCATGTAAAAGATTTGAGTTAAGAGATATATGTATGGGGGTGGAGGAAATGGGCAGACTATGAGTTGAATAAATGTCAAATTAGGATTTATTATATAGTTTTATAGTTGAAGGTTGCTTTGAAATGTTATACTAATATATATAAAAGATTTGAATTAAGAGATATATGTATGGGGGAGGAGGAAAAGGGTAGATTATGAGTAGAAATTGCTAAACTGGGGGATATAATAATATTATTATGCTAAATTAGGAGTTATTATATAATGTTACAGTTGAATGTTATTTTGAAATGTATAGTATAAGGGGGATATAATAATATTATAAGAAAGAAAGGGTCAGCGTATGGGGGGTGGAGCAAAGGGATGGTAAAGTATTATATAATCTGTTATGAATTTGGGTTTTATTTTGTAGAAGCCACAGGGGGAGGGGAGGGGGAGGGGGGGTTGGGGAGGAGGGGGGAAAAAGGGGAAAAATTGTATTTGAAAAACTTTTTCAATAAAAAAAAAAGAATCGACATGATGTGGGTCAGTAGAGGTTTGGGAATGGAAATTGACTCAGTGGAAATAACCCCAAATATATGGGCTGATCACAATCTGCTAGAGATAAGGTGGAAAAATTCACACACAAAAAAACAGAAGAGATGGAGGCTAAACACCCAAATCCTGAGAGATAAGAAGTATACTAAAAAACTTGAGGAAGAGCTAAAATTATTCTTTGTGGAAAACGAAAGCCAAGAGATGCCTCAAGCGACTGTTTGGGACACAATGAAGGCATATTTAAGAGGGCTAGTAATATCACATACAGGGCCGGATTTAGATGAAAAGAGGCCCTAGGCTATTCCACTTATGAGGCCCTTTCACCAGTGGTGGGATTCAATTTTTTTAACAACAAGTTCTGTGGGCGTGGCTTAGTTGGGGGTGTGTGGCTTGGCAATCATGTGACTGGGTGGGCGTGGCTAGCTGGTCACGTGACTGTGTAGGCGTGGGTAGCTCGTCATGTGACCAGGTGGGCATGGCTATGTGCATAGACTTTTTTCAGAGGGCTGAAAAAAGTCATTTCTGACTGGGCCTCGCACTTTTGACTGGTCCTCACACTTATGACCATCCCCACATTTATGCCTGTGCAGCTTTCTTAACAACCATGTCACTCATTTCACAACTGCTTCTCTTCACCATGGTGACAAGATAGGGCAAAAACATAAAATGTGAGGACAGTCGTAAGTTCGAGGACTGGTCAAAAGTGCGAGGACCAGTCAGAAAAAACTTTTACAGCCCTCTGATTAGTCCATATGCATAAAAGGATACAGCAATAGAGAGGGATGAAGGAAGGGAAGGGAAATTAGAGTAGGAGGGAGGGTAAGAGAGGGAGGAAGAGAGGAGGAGAAGGAGAAAGGAAGAGGAAGTAGGGAGGAGAAGAAGAGGGGGAGGAAGAGAAAGTAAAAAGGAAAGAAAAGAGAGAGGTGGTAGGTTTGAGGAGAAAGATTGCTGTACAATAAAAAAGATGAAAGGGAAGAAAGCCAACCCCAAACAAATATAAAGATATTAAGATAAAGAATGAATTGTTAAACTTTAAAGAATAAAAGAGAACAAATATGAATAAATAACAATAATTAGAAACACACATACAAACATACAATGTATTTTCTTTGAACAGAGTATTTGGCCGGTTCACAAATTTAAACAGTGTTTAGTCATTTCAATTAAATTTACAATTTCTATATTTCCTTTTTGCCATATTTATTCCTCATCTATTTTTGTAAAAAACCAATATTACCCTTCATCCTCATCTCTAATCTTAATCAAATTCAATTTTTCCCTTCTATTCTATATTATACCCCTTCCCATTGTCATCTATTTTTAGATCCATCCTCACATTGGTTAATTATGTAATATTAGTTGTTTAATATAAATTCAACATTTTAATATAAATCAATTAGTTATATAACTACCTTTTTTGTATATTAATCAATATGAACATGAATATTCCAATTATTTCCATGCAATCCAATTTCTTACAAATCAATTAATTATATTTACCAATAATAATAAACCAAATAATTTCCCCCATTTCCCTCCAAACCACAACTTAACCATTTCTGTTTTCAGAAATATACAATTAATAGTATCTCAATTATTACAATTCCCTAGTTAAATAGAGCTTTTTTTCTTTTGTGTTTTAAAATCCTGAACTCTCCTCTTTTTCCCTAAATTTCCCATTGTTTGCACCTACCTTTTTTGGTGAGGAAAAAGAAAAGAATTCTGCCTGCCTAATTTTCCAACCTTGCAGCAACAGCAAAGCAGTTTCAGTTTGGTTTCTCAGCATAGCTAGGGGAAAAAAAATCAGCACTCTTTGCAAGGAAGCAGAAGAGCCCTGAGCAAAACAGCCGAGACAAATCAGCTGAGAGCTGGGAGGCCAATTAGCCTATGCTGAAGCTCCGTGGGCCAAGAAAATTACATAAAAAACACCGAACCCTTTGTTAAATTGCTGGCTCCCCTGCCCCTCACCCACCACTATTTATTGGCAATAAATAGTGGTCCGGAGGGGCGGGGCAAGCCAGCAATTTAACAAAGGGTTCGGCTGCACCACTGGCTCTAGGGTGGCCCTTTGAAGCCCCATGGCAAGAATTTGAAGTTTTTTTTTCCTCTAGCCATCGGAGGCAGCAATAGATGGGGAGTGGGTGGGGTAAGCGAACGGCCGGCGATCCAACAGAGCAGAGAGTGAGGGTGAGTGAAGGCGTGGAAGCTGCTTTCTCCATCCTGCTCTCTTGCATCCGGAGCCAGTGGGGAACCACGTGGCAGCCCACGTGGATCCCAGGCAGCGGAACTCAGGCTAGGGAAGGGGTGGGCAATTGTGGCTCTTTTATAAACTGTGGCCTTCAACTCCCAGAATTCCTGAGACAGCCAAGCTGTCTCAGGAATTCTGGAAGTTGAAGTCCACAGGTTGTAAAAGAGCCACAATTGCCTACCCCTGGCTATGGTAGGCTGGCACCGCGCGGGTGGGAGGTAAGGGGCGGGCGAGCCAGCAATTTAACAAAGGGTTCGGCTGAACCCCCTAGAACCCCCAGAATCCCACCACTGTGTAGGCCCCTCTTGATCTTGAGGCCCTAGGCTGAAGCCTAGTTAGCCTATAGGAAAATCCGGCCCTGATCACATAGCATATATAAGAATAAAGAGAAAAGGAAGATACAGAAGGAATTGGTAGAGCAATTAGGAGAAGCAGAAAAGAGCCTGCAGTGGAATCCGGGCAATGAGGTAATAAAAGAAAACTGGATGACAATAATAATTACTAGCCAAACTATATTCTTATTTGCTTGAATATGATAGGGAAGGAGAAATAGTTAAAGATCAGATGATTGCTTGGGGGAAAAATATCAGACATAACATAAATTTAGATGATTGGGAAGCAATCTGGAAAAGTAACCTCAAATTGACAAGAGCAGTAACATATAAGGAGAACCAATATAAAATGCTGTATAGGTGGCACTTAGCGCCATCCAGGATAGCAAAAATATACCCGAACGCAAGCCCAAAGTGTTGGAAGTGTGGCCACTGTCAAGGTACCTTCTACCATATGTGGTGGATGTGTCCTGAAGCAATGAAATTTTGGAGAAAAATACAAAGATGGATTCAAGAAGTAATAGAGGAAAATATTATTCTGGCACCAGAGACTTTTCTCCTGGGAGTACCAAAAAGGGCATATGGGAAGAAAAAGAAATATTTAATCACGCACATCATCACAGCCGCTAGATTAATATATGCAAAGCATTGGAAAGAGAAAGGACGCCCAACGGAAGAGCAGATAATCAGTAAAATATTAGAATGTGCAGAAATGTGCAGATTAACACACATGTTAAATGAGAAGGACTCGGAATTCTATACGGTATGGGAAATGTGGTATAGGTGGTTGGAAAATAAACGTAAATGTTAATTTGAACTAAAGGGGGTAGTATCAAACAATTTATGTAATCTATGTATCTTAAGTAAAATCTACATCATAATTTACATAGTAATAACTAATAAGTAATTCATATCTTAATCTTAAAATATTTATGTAATCTATTAGATATTACTTATATAAGTATATAGCATGGTTGAACGTAGCCAAACTGAAAATATTGAATTGTACTATTATGTTATTCAATAAAAATCCAAATAATAATAATAATAATAATAATAATAATAATAATAATATCATTTCAATTTCATTTAACTTCCCATCTCTTAACCTCTTCTAAATATATCATTTTATACTTCACAACCATTATTTTTCCAGATTCTACCATTCATATTACATAATATATTTCAACTTTTCAAGTATTACAATCTCCAATATTAATATCATTAATACCATTATTACCATACTTATATATATCATACTACCCTTCCTCCTTTCCACTAATTACTCATTTTAATCATTTTCTCCTGGTCCATCTAGCAAACCACCTCTTAAAATTCCCCTCCTTTTAATCCATTCTCTCATTTTCTTTTTTTCTTTTTTTTCTTTTTATGGTTATTATATCTTTCCCCTGTTTCCTTCCTTTAGCTTTTAAGTCCATTACTTGTTTGGTTTGTCCTATATTCCCATCTGATCTATTCCCCTTTTCTCCTTTCACCTTTTTTGTTTCCCCACTGTTAATCCCAGTGTAATCATTTAAATTTTTTGTCTCTAATCGCTTCCCTTTTTCTAGTTTCTCTTGTTTATTTCCACCCTCTCTATTTTTACCACTGTGTAATCATTAACAATGTTTTTCGTTAATCTTTTCCTCACTCCTTTCCCTCTCTTAATTATTATTATTTTTTGTTGATTGCATCCTCCTAACCCTTCTCTTTTTTTCATTGTTACTCCCAATATAATCATTTAATTTTACATCAATGTCTTTATCTTCATTGTTGTTTTCTTGCTTCTCATTGGTAATTTATTTATCCAGTTGAATCTGTTCTGGCAAAATTCTTGATTTCTTTCTATCTAAGTTGAATGATATATGTACCATTTTAACCATCTCAATTAATTCCTGCCACATTTTGACATTCTAGTTCAGTTTTAACTCCAGTTTAAAATTTTATTGTTTGTCACCTCTTTTAATTATAAAAATCAAATAGCTGAAAGAAAACAAGTCCTCCTTAAAACTTCTCTCGTTGATCAAGGTCACTGTATTTTTTTTCCAGATTTCCAGATGTTCAGTGTAGTACTTTTTTTCCACCAGTAGATGTCTCTCTCCATACAAAAGTTTCAAATCAACAACTTAACAAAGTATTCAATTTGTGTATTAAATCCAATTGCCTGATATTTTCTAATTTCTTCTTTCTCTTCTTAATTTTTATATATTCCAAGTCCAGATTTTACACTCCAATTCAAATCCAATTAAAATATCTTTACAGGGTTTTTCTATTTTAAGTTTTTCTTTATTCTTCCTTTAAGGTTAAAAATTTTTCTTAACGCTTATATCCAATTCTTTTCAACTATTTTCTTTCAGGTTTCTTTTTCTTATAATACTTTTAAGCTCTCCAAATCCAGTTTCCAAATCCAAATATCAAACTCCATTTTGGGCTTCAGTATTTTTACTTCCGCTTGTTCTTCTCCCTCTATTTATTAGATATTTAGCATCTCCCTGATGCTAATTAGCTGCTATTTCCACGCCGGGGCTTCATTTAAAAATTTTCAAATTGTTTCTTTATTACCTGTGAGATGGCCAATCATTCACCTGATACCAATACTCCATCCAAAACTCCGCTCCTGTATTATTATTATTATTATTATTATTATTATTATTATTATTATTATTTATTAAACTTTTATATCACCCTTCTCCCGAAGAACTCAGGGCGGTGTACAGCCATATTAAAACAAACATATACCCAAAAACTTAAAAACAATTTAAATTATATAAAAATTTGGCCCTTATGTTAAAAACTACAGATACCCAATTAAAATTCATTTTCTAAGCCAGCCCGGCCTGTTGGAACAAAAGAGTCTTAAGGGCACAGCGAAATGTACGTAAATCGGGGATCATGCGGATCTCCGGGGACAGTTCATTCCAGAGGGCAGGTGCCCCCACAGAGAAGGCTCTCCCCCTGGGAGTCACCAGTTGACATTGTTTGGCTGACGGCACCCTGAGGAGTCCCTCTCTGTGGGAGTGTATTGGCCAGTGGGAGGCTATCGGTGGCAGAAGGCGATCTCGTACATACCCAAGTCCTAAGCCATGGAGCGCTTTAAAGGTGGTAACCAACACCTTGAATCGCACCCAGAAGACCACCGGGAGCCAGTGCAGCTTGCGCAGGAGAGGTGTTACATGGGTGCACTGTGTCGCCCCCATAATCACCCACGCGGCCGCATTCTGGACCAGTTGGAGCCTCTGAGTGCTCTTCAAGGGGAGCCCCATGTAGAGAGCATTACAGTAGTCCAGACGGGACGGGACGAGGGCGTCAGTGAGGCGTCTCGGTCCAGAAAGGGATGCAACTGGCAATTCTTATTCTGGTTGTCCCAGGTTCATGGCAGTCGCAATGGCTGCCGCCCCCACCCGCTGGATTGAAGAGTTTTCTCCAACTTTCAGAGGAAGTTACCAGTTCCTCTTCATCGTCCAAGATGCCTCTCCTTCTTCACTGTCCCTACAAGATGGTTCCGGTCCAAAGACTTCCCGACAGCAGTTTGTCTGGCTGGATTTTCGCCAGGCTCATCAGAGTCCGCTAATTTCCAGCCAGTCTTACTGCAATGCTTCTGGTTTCATCTATTCGCCATCTTGATGTTTCACCTATATTTACATTTTAATGCTTTAACATTTATATATACAAATTTAATTTAGCATTGGGTGTGTATATGCAAGAAAGCAGGGCACCAGTAGAAATGTCCAAGGGAGGATGTGATAGCCCTCAGTCTGGAGTGAATACCTTGCAAACTGTTGCCAAAATATCTTGGTCTGGAAAGGATTTTCTTAAACCAGTTTACTGACAAACCAGCATAATCACAGGAACAGTTTAATAGTCATTGTGAATTTGCCCAATATAGTATACATCTGGCAATTTGGAGGCACACATCAGTTACATTAGTACAAGAAATTTTAGGTTTATAAGGTGCCTACCTTAGTCCTTATGGCTAGTTTACTGGTGAAATTGCTATCTTCCATTAAATTCTTGTATCTGCATGTAACCCTCTTAGAAATTCTGTACACCAAACAAATCTTGAAATTGTGCTGCAGCTATGAAATTCTGGAAAACAAAACAAAAAAATCAACTGTACCAAGGAGTCCCCAGCAAGTACACCATAGCATTTTTTCCTTTGATCTTAAGTGCTGCATAGGCACAACCCTAAAGTACAGCAGCTTTCCTGTTATTAAGAGTTTCTAGAATCAAAGTTAAAAAAGAAGAATGTTCTTAAACAAGTTTAAGGTTTTTTTTTTACAATATTTTAATATGTATACATAGATATATGAAGACACATGCCAGTAAATAAACAAATCAGGGTATCAGCTTCCTTTTTTTAAAAGAGGCAGTGAAAATCAATTCTGATGTAATTAATATGATTTGTGTCCCTTCAAACCCCTTGTAGCCAGAGAGTCCATATTTATTATTATTTTTCCTTCAGGGTATTTTGTAACAGCTGGATTATGTTATCAAAGAGCTAGAACATCTGCAGAAATAACCCTTTCAGTCGCTTGTCTGAGGATCATGCAGTCAGTCATAGGCAGGATGGCAGGAGACCTGCTGTGCAGCAGAACTGAGCCAGGCTAAGAAAAAGGAGTGGGTTGGACATCAATGCATTGTTTTCTCTAGGAAAAACATGTAATTTCTCCAATGTTCAAGCATGATTAATTCTTCTGTTGATTTGTAATTTAATTATAATTTAATAAATATTCAGTTGTTGAGTGAGTAGTGAATATTATAAAGGCTTTTATTTTAGAGTCCATTATATTCCATCACATAGCATTACTGTTGTAGGAGTTTATTGCTTTTGTCTGTCCTAGCAATTAAAAATACGGTTGACGTATGTAATGTTCCATACGTTCCTGTAAAGGTTGCCCTACACAGTTTCCTCCTATGAACTTAACCCAGAAATAATAGAAGAATAGAGAGCTGCATTTCTAGCAAGATAATGTTTCACCATAAGCACCAGCAGGAAGCAAATAGGACCTTGGTCCACTGATTTGCAACTATTTCTGTGGCCCTTTGGCCAGTGGTGGGTTCCTCCTAGTTCAGCCCAGTTCGGCCTTGCCAGTAGCGGTGACGATATGACGTCACTGAATGGGTTCTGCCCACCCCGCCCACCTCCCGGGTTATTCTTACCTTTTATTTGGCCCCACCCCCAATCTATTGCTGCCTCCTGAGTCCCACCTGATGGCTAGAGGGAAAAAAACTGTTTAAACTCTTGCCACGGGGCTTCAAAGAGTCGCCCTACAGCTAATCAGTGTTAAAAGAAAACAAATGAGTAGACCGATGCCTGCAAAAATAAATGGGTAGACCCAGTGGTGGGATTCTACTTCTGTAGAACCAGTTGTTAAGTAGTTAAATAGTTAAGCAGTTTGGAAAACTGGTTGTTAAAAGAAATCTCCTTTTGTTTTTTTCCACTTTACAGGGTTAATCCTGTAAGGATTAATTACAACATTTGGTGTTGTTTCCTAGCCTAATCTTTATTACAGAAACTGCCTCTCCGGCAGATGCCTAGACTTACTGTCACTTCTGGTTCCAGAGGCTATTTTTTTGCTTGACTTTCTTAAAGGGGAAGGGTTGTTTTAAGTTTTTTACACCGCTGTTGGAAGGAAATACTCCCCTGTTGGAGTTCTTCCAGCCAGGGTGCAATCATCAGCACTTTGAAGAAATAATTGAATCCTTTTGTGCATATTGACTACTCAGAGAGCTGAAAAAGTTATTTTTGACTGGTCCTCACACTTTTGACCAGTCCTCGAACTTACGACTGTCCTCACATTTTACGTTTTTCACCCTATCTTGTAACCATGGTGAAGAGAAGCAGTTATGAAATGAGTGACACGATTGTTAAGAATGCAACAATGGGCATAAATGATGACCAGTCATAAGTGTGAAGACCAGTCAGAAGTGTGAGGACCTGTCAGAAATCACTTTTTTCAGCCCTCTTGGTAGTCCTTTTGTGCATATGGACTACTCAGAGGGCTGAAAAAGTTATTTTTGACTGGTCCTTGCACTTTTGACCAGTCCTCGAACTTACGACTGTCCTCACATTTTATGTTTTTTGCCCTATCTTGTCACCATAGTGAAGAGCAGTTGTGAAATGAGTGACATGGTTGTTAAGAATGCTGCACTGGCATAAATGTGAGGATGGTCATAAGTGTGAGGACCAGTCAAAAGTGCGAGGACCTGTCAGAAATGACTTTTTTCAGCCCTCTGAGTAGTCCCTATACACATAGTCATGGCCACCTGGTCACATGACCAGCTAGCCACGCCTACCCAGTCACATGACCTTCAAGCCATGCCCACAAAATAAGCCACACCCACAGAACTGGTAGTAAAAATGTTTAGAACCCACTCCTGCCTTTGGCACAACATCATTGGAATATCGTACAAGAAACAGACTTAAATATTGGATGATATTTCATACCGCTATATTTCATAGGGTCATACCGCTACTGTACATTACTTTTGGGGAGGGGCAGGGGAGGCAGTTACTGTGCCTTGTTCTTTCCCCTTACAACTTAGAAAAAGTCATAACAACAAAACTAATACAGGGCAGCACTGAAACAACCTATGAATTGACCAGGGGTGAAATGCTTCCGGTTTGGATGGGATCGCCCAATCCGGTAGCAATGGCCGCGGGTGGTTCGGAGAACCGGTAGTAAAAATCCACTATGCCCAGCTGAGCCGCACAATCATCAGAGGCTTTTTTTTTTTACTTTTAAAAGCATTTTTTCTACAACCTCTTCCAATGAAAAAATGCTTTTAAAAGTAAAAAAAAGGCCTCTGATGATCGCACGGCTCAGCTGGGATCATCAGAGGCTTTTCAAAGCATTTTTTTCTGCAACCTCTTGGCTGAAGAGGTGGTAAAAAAAATGCTTTGAAAAGTCTCTGACGATCCCAGCTGAGTTCCCTGATCGACAAAGAGGCTTTTCAAAACATTAGAAAAAATGCTTTGAAAAGTTAAAAAAAAAAAAAAAAGTTGGCCATGCCCACCCAGTCACATTACCACCCCCACCCCCACCAAGCCACACTTACAGAACCAGTAGTAACAAATTTTACATTTCACCCCTGGAATTGACCCTTTGACAAGGATTAAAAAGAAAATTATGTTGTATGCAAGAATTACAAGTAGTGCCAATATTGAAAGCAGTGTGTTAGCTCTGCCTGGTTTGGCTTCGCACCTTACCGGCAACCTGCCAACAAAAGAAGAAGGGGGGGATAAGAAGGGGGGGAGGATGAAAGTGGGAAGAAGGGGGGAAGGATAAAAGGGGGAAGGATGAAAGAGCAATAAAGCTTTGTGTGTACATAATAGGAAATCAGGAGGGGGGGGATAACAGGTGATAAGGACCAGAAGGATTGGATTGGGGCAGGTCTGACATTAAGCCAACTCTGCAGTTGTTGTCAACAACTGTAGAGAAAACCACCTTTACCGTGGGGACTGTGCAAATGATATCGGTTCAAGAGAGTGACCAGGAAGAGATCAAGGCTGGGAAGAGATCCTCAAAACCGCCTCCTGGAGGGCTGGATTTATCTAGATGACTGGGAAAGGACGACCCACCAAGACCCCAATGGATCCTTGGGGTCAGGAAAAAGGAAGAATGGGAAGAGAAACACACAATAATGACATTCACCCATGGGGGCCATGGCAGCTGCTGGCAAGAGACCCAAATGGAGCTGGAGAAACTGGAGGAAGAGTCAAGTGAGGTTAGCTGGAACAAGAGGATTGGATGCTGGAGCAAGACATAAAATTCCTGAGAGGGACTTTCAGTAATCTCAAAGCTTGAAAAGCGCTAGCCCAGGCAGCACATCCTGCTTACAAGCCAACTCCGGCCATGACAAGCAAGGGGACAACAACCTCTGCCACTGCAATGGCAGCAGCAGCGAGCTCCTTGGCAACTGCAACTGTCCTAGCTCCTTGCCCCAACCTGCACCAGCTGCAGGAGCAGTACCAGCAAGGCAGAGAGGATGCAAGACACTAGCCTTGGGAGTAAAGTTCAACGGAAACCCCAAGCAATTGGGCTTCTTCCTGGCACAGGTTTGAACATAAATGCAAGAGTATGGTCCAATAATAGCCACCAAAAGGAGCTGCAGCTGAATGGATGATCATCCAACACAATGACACTCCAGAGCTGAGAAATTTCTATTGCTTTATAGCTGCACTTTGAAAGCACTTCAAAGACCCTCTAGCCAATCACATAGCCAGAGATCACATGAAGGCACAGGGTGTGTGTGTGACTGAGTACAATCAGGAATTTTGCGACTTGGCTTGCTGACTGACTGACCGACCAGAAAATATCCTGATCAGATGTTTCTAAGATGAGCTAAGTGACAAAGTCTACAACACCTGCATTTCCAGAGCCCCCCGCCCCATCGTTGGTATGTCCTAGCAGAGGAAATGGAAATCAATCTGGCTCAATCCAAATATTGCCTCAGTCAGGGACGGGTTTCAAAACCCGTTGCTACTGGTTTGCTCATGGGTGCGTGCATGCTCGCGCCACTTCTGCGCACACGCAGAAGCTTCTAAGCATGAGCAGAAGCATCCAGGCAGGTGGGTGGAGCCTCCAACCACTACCGCTACCGATTCGCCTGATCCGGGGTAGCAATTCATCACTAGTCCCAGTCACAGATCCCTCCCTGAAAAGAAAGAGGCCCCAAAACTGGCACCATGTGAGCAGAGCCCATGCTGATGAACCACTGCCTGCTTCAGATGTGCGAAGGAGGGGCACTGAGATGCTGACTGCTGAGCTGCATGCCCAGCCCAGAAGGTGACTCAGGGTCCTGCAAAAAAATCAAGCAAGAAAGTAAAGACTCTTGAAACTTAGAATTTCCAAAGGAAACTTTTATTGAAAAGGGGTGATAACAAGGCAGATTCAAAGCAGGTTCTGAGGTCCCTCTAGAATAAAAGAAATTAGAAACCCCTCCCAACAGTCCGATGTAGATCCAGCCAATCTGCAGGTGTGAAGATGTTATTGTACCGACCACTCTGAGAAAGAGTGAAGAGAACTTTCTCAGGGCCATCTTCCAGCGATGCAGTCCACATGGCCCACCCTCCCCTCACCCAGAGGTGAGAAACTGCCAGGCAGCTACGGCACCAAACACACAGTTATAAATCTGGTGAAAGGTTATACAACTGTGATGATGAACCCATGGCACACGTGCCACGGGTAGCACACAGAGCCCTCTCAGCGGGCATGCGAGTCATCCCACAGCTCAGGTTGACCGTGCATGTGTGTGCACCTCCCACCAGCCAGCTGATTTTCGGGTCTCTGCTGTGGGGGGCGGGGCACATGCGGGAGATGCGCACACATGCGTTGGGGCTGGGGGGTCATGTGTGCATGCATGGGGGGAGCGCGGGGGAGTGGTGCATCCCCCCATGCTAAAGGGGAGAGGGAGGTGCATCTGCAGCATTCCATCCCACTGTCTCTCAGCTTGCCTGTGGCCGTGCCAAACAAGCACAAGCACAGGGCATCAGGATTGCCTGCCTCCCCCATGCTTCTGCCTCCACTTGCTGCCAGTGCCTACAAGCAGAAGCCCCATGGTAGGATTCTGAGGAGCTTCATCTGCTTCTGTACAGAGAACTTACTACTGGTAGTGAGGGCTTACGGAGGGTGGAAGAACACATGCCAGTTTCCTTGCAGCCGTGGGAGCCCAGCACTGCAGTTCCCCTCGCTCCAACCATCAGCCTCTGCTCATGTCAGAAAGCTGGCGGCTGGGCGGGAGGAGGCTAATGACAGGCGCAAGGTGACACGCTGCTTCCGGGCCAGTCCAGCTGGTGGGTGGGTGAACAGGTGGACCTCAAAGAAGGGTGCTGCACTGGGCGATGCATCCTCCAGTCGTGGGCTCAATTCGGGGCCCAAGGCAGAGAGGAGGGCAAGCATGTGGCAGGCACGGGCAAAGACTTTTATGGCTTTCTACCTCATAGAAGCAGGGATGGGCAGGAGGCCCGAGAGCACACAGCACCCCAGCGCAGCAGTCTCCCAAGGGCTGCCCACCTGTCCCTCCAACCTTGGGCCCTGCACCCCATTTTTGGTCTCAGGAGGCTTCAGGGAGGCCTGCCAGGCCCAAAATGGGCTGCAGGGAGTGTGGCATGCATGCACACATGCGCAGGGGGGCAAGGAGTGGGGGGAGCATTGCATTATGGGTTTGGGCATGCATGACCCCCCCACCTTCCCCCGCTTTCAGCATGTGGCTACAAAGAGGTTAACCATCAGTGTTACTGTATACAAGAATGCAAGCAGGGTATGGGATACATAGAAAGGAAAAGAAAGTAAATGCATCAAGTATAAAATCTCCCCCCCCCACCTTCCGCAGAAGAATGGCAGATCATGTATCTGACAATCTCTGCCTAAAACTAGTCCATTGAGTGCTATTTTATGCTGATGATGCAATGCTTCTGTCTTAAATTCCCTGGACTTCAAAGGGGATTCTAATTAGAAACTTTTTCAACCAGCTGTTTATTTATCAGTTAAGAAATACAAAAGTGTTCCCCCCACTTTGCATAACACAAAGTAAATATTTGTTTATAAACTGGAATTAGTAGATGATTAAATAGCTAGGGATAGTATTTAAGGTCAATGTAATTAGTAAAAATAGTATTAGAAGGACTCTGTTTGAATTCTACAGGTTGCAGCAGCAATTATCATACTATAAGTATCATATTTCAACTGCAAAACAATTTTTAAAGTAATACAAGTCAAGGATCGGCAAGCTTTGTGACCAAAGGTTACTGTTAATATTTTTGGAGAGCTGACAGCCTCAAAGTGGGTGAAAACACATGACACATGTAGAAAAACAAGGTTTGAGAGGTATTCTGTGCATCTGTGCATATTTTTAGTTTGATTGTTTGTACTGTATCAAATCAAATATTTTTATTGTAGTCTTTGACCAACCTTTATAGTAGAAAAAGAGAAATTAATACAACAATTTGTTATTAGGGATACAGAAACAGTAAGACAATAACACAAAAATACATTTAAAATTTTTGTACAATTGATTAAGTTATTTGACTATCTGATAGGTGAGTGTAGAATAAGGTAAAAAGTAATTACTATTATTACTAAAAAGTAATACTATTTATCAGTAGGACCTCAAATTTAGAAATGATTTGGAAGAAGAGACCATAACATGAGACATCATATAAAGAATATCATATGAAGCATGAGCAAGAGTTTCTACCTCCTTGGACCCACAATGGCAAAATCTTCCTGTTAGCAGTGCTGAAAGAAGGGCATTAAAGCAGGGTCTAGAAAAGGTCCATTCATATTTGTTTAGTGTTAGATTGGATTTGGTATTATCAATTTAATACTGTATCAGTAATCTCTTGCTTTGTCTATTCTTATCAACCATTAGCAGGAGACATTTTTAAATAAAATTTATACCTATCATGTTGATAAGCAATTGTCAGAAAAAAAAGCTCCCTTAGGTTCATTCCTCCAGCCAAGATGAAGCTGTCAGTGCTTGAGTTAAAATAGACAAGGAAGCAAGCTGCTGGAAAGAAGTTTAATTTCTGAAGCTAGAGAAGCCCCTGTCTAGCTTGTAGGATCCTTCCGTGGTGGCCGCCAAAAACCCTGACTGGTAGAACCTAGGTGAATTGGGGACCTGGGGGGTGCCGAACAGTGTTACTTAGCCAGGGCTCTGGAAGAACAACCAGAGGGACTCAATCGGGGGAGCCCAGAACTGGGATGGAGCCTGCTGAGACATGGGGGAGGAGGTAGTTTGCTCGGCCACCCACAGCCCCAGCTGAGTGAGTGGATGCTGCCTGATTGGGTTTACCAACCCAGCCATGGCTGGCTCCAGGCGCAGCGGGTCTCTACCCCGGATCCCCTGCAGCCCCCAGTGCCAATTCCTTCATCCCTTCAGCCTGCAGCCCAACCGCAGATCGAGAGCCAGACCAAGAGACACCCACTTGGCTGACGACTCAGCCCCGGAAGCCTTGAGGAACCGCCGAGAGGGGCCTTCACACAGCCAACTGAGTGCAGTTGTCATGACCACCCAGGCCACAAGGTGGCAGAGGGCCTGGCTCCCACCCTGACACCAGAGTTGAAGATCCCCAGGCCAGTCAAGCCAAGGAAGCCACCGCGCAGAATGAGGGAAGGGGGAAAATTCGCCCACCAGGCTGTCAAGATCTCCCCCCGTCAACTGGGGAAGAGGGAACTCTGGCCCAGGGGCCCCAGACACTGATGGCCTACAACAGTGACAATGAGGGTGAGGATGACCCAATGGTGAGTGAAGCCGTCCACCCATTTGCCATCCAATTGAGAATAGTAGTGCCAAAGACCGGGGCACAGGGGGAAGTGGACACGATCATCAACATGGGCTGCACCCAGTGAGAAGCCAGGCTTGTCTTTAACAAAAGAAATTACTGTTCTGACCAAATTCTTTTTCATAAAGTTTCTTCTCGCCAGATTAAATATAAACTGCTCAGAGATCCATAGAAATCCCAACATACTATACCATTCACATTATTCACATTATTCACTTTATTCCCCCCTTTGGAAGTTTTTCTATGCAGAAACTTCCACTACTTTCTACATGTTCAATTCTCTAGTAGATAACATTCTATTCCTTCTAAATAAACAAAGCAAACATATAATATCTAGCAAAATATGACTAATCTAGGCAAAGGATAGGTATTTCTTGATCTTCACTCCCCTAATCCTTGGAGGTACTCTCTCCATTCTTTCCCAGGTTCAATTTCTACATATGCATCTGCATCAGAGTCTTTATTTTCATCAAGGGAATTGGGGCTGACCTGATGATCAATGAGGCGCTCCATCAAAACTAACTCCTTTTCAGATTTCATTTCCTTCACCGCTCTCTTTGATAGCTGCTGGAGCAGAGGAATTACACAAGGAATAAAAGCTAAGCCTGCTATAGCACATATCAACAAGAATAACATTTGTTTTATCCAGCCAGATCCAGGCAACCAAGAAAACCACATGTCAGTTGTTTGTAACCTCTGACTTATCTTGGAAGCCCTATCCTGCAAGTCCTTGGCAACTTCCCTAACCGCACCTGATTTATTCATATAGAAACAACAATATTCTCCCAGAAATACACATAAACCACCTTTCTCTGCTGTTAGGAGGTCTATGCCATGTCGATTTTGTAGGACTACTGCTGCAAAGAATCTATCTGGTCTTGGACTTCTACCAAAGTCCCAACAATCTGGTTCAGGCTCTTTTGAAGCTCTTCTGACAATTGCTGAAACTGTATTACGGAGTGGGTTATTCCACCTATACCTGTTCCAACTGCAGTTCCTATTCCCATGATTACTAATAGTGGGACTAGGACTGGCATCTGTTTCTGAACGTGTCCCATGAGAGGAACAGGGATAGTATGTTCTCCACTGACAACACCTATTTTAGGAAAAAGGTGTACTAATGTGCATGTCCCTGTCCAGTTTGTTGGTAAACACAAATACTCATCCTTTCCACACAAGAAGAAAACTCCATTTTCTCCTAGACATACACCTATATTTATGGAAAAGGCATGAGCTCGGTGGTTCTTTTCATTAGTCCAGACCCCCAAAGTCCCTGCCACAAACATTTCAGTCAGCGGCTGTAATGGGACTTCTAGTGAAGGGTCCTTTGGCTTATCCCTGAGAGTTGGGCCTTCAAGAAGATAACGGGAGGTTACATTTCCAGGGGGAAAGAGAGCACACAAACCTGATTTGGACTTTAAAGTGAACCAGAATGGAAATTGTGTTGGCTGAAATGGCCTTGGACATTTTGCAAAGATATATTCCATCCTCCCCACCTTCCCTTTTTTTTAATTGAAAAAGTTTTACAAATACATTTTCTCCCCAATTTCCCCCCCAACCTTCCCTAACCCCCCTAACCCTCCCTAACCCCCCCTAGCCCTCCCCTCCCCCCAGGACTTCCACAAAATATAATCAAAGTCAAAATCACATTTTATAAAATTTGAACCCCTCCACCCCCTGTATTTTTTTTCACATCTTCACAAAATTCAATTATTCTATCCCTATATAATACATTCAATTACAAGCTATCTGATATTTCCTAGTTTGATATTTATTCTGCACATAATCTATCCACTTTTTCCACTCCCATACATAAGTCTCTTGTGTCCGATCTTTTAAATATGCTGAAATCTTTGCCATCTCTGCAAAATTGGCTATCTTCAAAGTCCATTCCTCAATAGTGGGCATAGCTTCATTTTCCCAATATTGACCGATCAGTAATCTCGCTGCTGTTATCATATACAATATCAGCTTTACTTCACCCGATGTAAAACCCTTAACTATACCCAATAAAAACAATTGTGGAGAAAACTGAATTTTTTTCTTCAAAACATTCTGCATAACCCACCAAATTTTTATCCAAAAAGCCTTCACTTTCTTACAAGTCCACCACATATGATAATATGTGGCATCTAGGCAATCACATCTCCAACATTTTGGTTGAACATTAGGATATATACACGATAATTTCTTAGGATCTAAATGCCACCTATAAAACATTTTATAAAAGTTTTCCCTCAGATTCTGCGACTGTAAATTTAACATTCTGGACCCATATTTTTTCCCATGTTTCCAACATCACTGGTTCTGCAAAATTTTGTGCCCATTTTATCATACAATCTTTAACCAATTCAGCTTCTGAATCTCTTTCTAGCAAAACATTATAAACCCTTTTAATATGCATTGGACCTTTCTCTTTTATATGTCTAACCAATTCTTCTTCATACATCATTATAACAGTTTTTTGGTCCTCTTTCCATCTCAATGGAAGTTGATTATACTGTAACCAAGTTAAATTAATCCCTTCTTCCAACAGCGTTTCTAATGTCTTCAGTTGCCATCTGCCCACATCTGTAAAAAGAACTTCTTTATATAAAAAACCCCCGAGTGACATTATATTTGTATTCCACATAATATGACCAAGATCCAGCCATAACGGTATTTTGTAATCCCATTTGAATCGGTGCTTCTTCCAAACTCTTATCAAAGAGTTTCTAAGTATGTGGCTTTTGAATACTTTATACACTTTGTTCTCATAAAATAAATATGCATGCCATCCAAGTTCAAGATCATAGCTTTCTATATTCAATATTCCAGTCTTTTTCCTTCCAAACCGATCACTTGCTTGCGTCAAAAGCTGCTGCTTCATAATATAATTGTAGGTTTGGAAGTTTAAGGCCCCCCCTTTCTGGAACATCTTGCATAATTTTCAGTTTGACTCTCGGCTTTTTCTCATTCCAGACAAACTTATTCACTCCTCTTTGCCATTCTCTCAATTGTTTATCACTTTTAAGCACCGGAATCATTTGGAACAAAAAAAGAAATCTTGGCAAAACCTTCATTTTAACTGCTGCTATTCTTCCAAGTAGAGACAGCTGCAGTTTTTTCCAGATCTCCATGTCTTTCTGTACCTCTCACCACAATACCTCATAATTATTTTGAAACAATTTCATATTTGATTCTGCAACCTGAACTCCTAGATATTTAACCTTTGGTACTATCTCAAAACCTGCCTTGCTTTCAAGTTCCTGTTTTCGATCTTGTGTCATGTTTTTGACTATCATCTTAGTTTTTTTCTGGTTCAATCTAAATCCTGATACCATACCATATTGTTCTATAATGTCTTTCATCTGGATTATTGATTCCATCGGCTGTGTTAGGGTAACAACCAGATCATCTGCAAATGCCCTTATTCTGTAATCCTCTTGCCTTATCACTATTCCCTTCAAGGTACTCGAGTCCCGTATTGTGTTCAACAAGACTTCTAATGTTAAAATAAATAACCATGGGGATAACGGACAACCTTGTCTTGTTCCTTTTTCAATTTTAAACTCTGTTGTCAAACTTCCATTAATAATAATTTGTGCCTTTTGTTCTTGATAAATTGCTGAAACCGCCTGTATAAATTGATCCCCAAAATCCATCTTTCTTAAAGTTTTTAATAGAAAGTTCCAATCCACTCTATCAAAGGCCTTCTCCGCATCCAAGAAAACCAGCACTGCAGGGATCTGTTTATTCTTCTCAAGATATTCCAATAAATCTATAACCTGCCTTACATTATCCTTCATGTATCTGCCTTCTATAAATCCCGCTTGATCACAATGAATCACCTCTTGAATAACTGGCATCAACCTGTTGGCTAATACTTTTGCAAATATTTTATAATCATTATTCAGAAGAGATATTGGTCTAAAATTCTCAGGTTTTTTAGGACCTACTTGCTCTTTTGGTATCAATGAAATATAAGCTGTTTTCCATGATGGGGGTATTTTACCCCCTTGTTGTATACTGCAAAATAGATCTTTAAGATGTTCAATCATTTCTGCTTGTAAAGTTTTATAATACACCGCAGTTAAACCATCCGTCCCTGGTGCTTTAGCTGTTTTCAATTGTTTAATTGCGGCAATAATCTCCTCAGCTGTTATAGGATGATTCATTCTCTCCTTTTGTTGACTAGAAATTTTTGTGACTCTTCTATTTTCTAAATATTTCTCTATAAGTCCATTCTATGTATCATCTTTGGCATATAGTTTGGTGTAATAATCTACAAAAACTTCTTTAATTAATTTTTGTTGAGAAATTTCCTTCCCTCCACTGTCAATACTGTCAATGACCCGTGTACTCTGCCTCTTCCTTAGTGTGTAAGCCGACCATCTGCCTGGTTTGTTAGCGTTACAAAATGTGTTATGTTTCCCAAATTGTAAGTTTGTTGCTGTTTGTTCCGCCATAAGCATTTGAAATTGATCTTTCAGAAGTTGTATAGCTCCTCGTATTCTTTCATCTGTTGGGTTTTTTATAAGTAACTGTTCTTTATTCTTTATTTCTGCTTCCATTTCAGATCTTTTCTTTTGTCGATTTAATTTATGTTTAGAGTTCATATGAATGAGTACCCCTCTCATATATGCTTTACTCGCATCCCACATGATTTCAATAGGGGTACCCTTATTCAAGTTCATTTCAAAAAATTCTTTCATCTGCTTTTTAAGTTCTGTTATATTCTTTTCATATCTAAACAAATTTTCATTTACTCTCCATGATCTTCTCTCACTCTTTCCCATCTCAATTTCTATCCATACCGGGCTATGGTCAGTTAAAGTCCTTGGAAAAATCTTTGTTCTTTTCATTTTTACAAGTAAATCAGCTGATAGTAAAATAAAATCAATCCTAGAAAAGGATTTGTGTCTATCTGAAAAGAAAGTAAAGTCCAGATCTTTTGGGTTATGTATTCTCCAAATATCTTTTAATTCCAAATCTTTCATATCAAAAAAAGTCTGTGGTAATCTAATCCTTGACTTTGCCGAACTCTTTTTATCTATTTTAGAATCAATTACTCCATTCCAGTCTCCCATAATTAAAATAGATCTATAGTCCCATTGCAATATTTTAGAATGCAAAGTTTTATAAAAATTTTCTTGTTGTTGATTAGGAGCATAAATTCCAATCACCAAAATTGAGCCATTTGCTGTGTAAAGTTCAATTGCTATAAACCTGCCACAGTCATCTGCTTCTATAATTTTAGCTGACAGTCTTTTATTTATATAAATAACCACACCATTCTTTTTTTCCAAATTCGAAGCTATAAAATGTGTTCCTAATCTTGAATTTATCAAATATTTTTGATCTTGTATCCTAATATGAGTTTCTTGTAAGCAAATTATATCATTATTAAATTGTCCCAAATAGTTAAATAGTTTCTCCTTTTCTGTGGTGAGTTTAATCCATTCACGTTCCAAGATAAAAACTTAATCGTCATGTACACTTTCTTGAAGCGACAAGAACACGTGCCGAAGACTTTCCGAGTCGGTGGTCTTCTGGTTTGCTCCTCCCATGGCTTCACATTCTTGTATATTGCCCTTGACTCCTTTCTTGTATTGCTGTGGCTTGGCCCTTTCCTGTTGTTGTTTTTCTTTAATTTGCTTAGAAACTGCTCGAGTTATATGCTGATCTTTAGCTTCATACATCTGGGCTAGGTCCAAAGCCACTTCTCTTGTGGTCTTAGGTGGTTGATTTACAATTTCCGAAGGAAAATCTAGCAGGGGCGCATCCAGAAATCCTCCTGTAGCTCCCTGCATTTCCATTGCCTCCAGTTCCAGCTGCTTAGACTGCTCTTCCATCTCTTGCTGAAGTTGCTTCTCCTTATCACTCTTCTTTGTCTCCAACACAGAAGATGTACCTGGGAATGGTGAACTCTCTTTAAAAAAATTAGAATAAAATTCTTCCACCTTCTCAACAGTATTTAATCGATATCTTTCTCCTTTATACCTCAAAATTATGCCAGTTGGAGCATCCCACCTAAATGGAATTTGTTGTTTTTTTAATTCATTCACTAAAAATCCAAAGTCCTTTCTATCTTTTAACATCTTAGGTGGTAGCTCTTTATAAACTCCAATCTCCTTTCCATCCACTTGCACAGCAGAGACAAAGGACTTTTGTAAAATATCATTTCTCATTTTTCTATCTGTAAAATATATCACCACATCTCTAGGCAATTGTCTTTGTCTGGCCACCGAAGAATTCACTCTGTACACTTTGTCCATTTTGCAAAAAATCTCTTCAGAACTAATCTTTAACAACACAGCTAGAGCATCAGCACAGATCTTTCTCAGGTCTTCCCTATTATTCTCTTTTAGGCCTTTCAGCCTTATGGCAAATTCCATAGACCTGAACTGCATCATTGTAATCTCATTTTCAAGTCTCTGCATTTTATTGTCAGCATCAAAGATTTTATAATCAGTCTCCTTCATTTTGACATCCATTTCTGATCTAAATTCCTCCACTTTATTATCAGTTTTAATAATTGCTTCTGACAATCCAGTCACCACTGTCATTAATTTTTTGGTCACCTTGTCATATTTTTCTTGCACCACCTCTTTGATTTCTTTAATCTCCTGCTTAATTTCCTGTTGTGACTTTTTAAACTTCTCATCCAAATTTTCATCTTGCCTCATCAAAGCCTGAGTAATAAAATCCTTTAAACTTTCAAGATCAATCTCTTTTTTCTGGCTCTGCTGGCTGGGAGGCTGCTGTTCAGGTTTATGTGTGGGGGATTCCCCCCCCCCGCCGCCTTCACATCCTGTTTAGTCTGCTTAGAAGCCATCCTGCCACGTAGTTTAGCTTTTTCAAAAAAAGAAATCCTTTTTCCCTTTCCTCCACCACAAAGTCCTCTGAAAAATTCCCCCAGGTTTGGTCAAATTAAAGATGAAATTGAAGCAAAATCAGGCTTGTTTTAAAAGAGATTCCCTTTTCCTTCACTTGTTACAGACAATGCTACTTTGGAACTTGTTGAAGTAATTTTGCTAATCCACTCTCGCTTTCAGCTTTCGTTAACGCTGAAGCCGGGCGCCATTTTCAAGAGACTTTCAGTCTTTTATTTTAAAGTTAATCACAGGGCTAATATAGATACTTGCAGTTTCTTGGTTCAAGTTCTGATTCCACCCTGCTTGTTTGGAGAATTTGCTTTATTTTCGGTTGATCCCGCCGCCTTGTTCTACGATCTGTAGAATTGTCCACGCTGTCCGGAGCCTCGGCGAGCTGGATAGGGAGCCGCGCCTGTTTCCTCCCCAGAAGCAAAAGGGGTGCTATCTGGGGGCTACACAGGGGCTCTACCTGACTCTCACCGGCTCTATTCACGATTCCTGAAGGATTCGGAATTTTCCGAGCCACTTCTCCTTATTCGAAGCGGCTCTAACAGGCAACGGGACTGGCGGTCCGAAAAGGGACCGTCTGTCGGTGACGGGAAGCAAACCGGAAGTTCTACCTTCCCTTTTTAATGGTCATATCTGGTGGTATTGAGAAAGTGACTTTTTGTTGAAACAAGTGGTGGGCAGAAGGAGAAATACTTCTGGTTAATTTTACATCCATAAGGTTCATTCTAGGGCCAAAGTATATTTCTGATGGACATTGTTATTCTGTTAGGGACCCTACAGGAATACCAGATGTTTGATGTCTCTGTACACACAGAGAAGGTGTTCCTATGATTTCTACACCAGTGACTATAGGGCTGGCTATTGGAAGGCGGCTTATTCCCAATCTTTTGACTGCATCATAAAAATCTCCTTGCAACTTTGATGTTGCTGCTTTGTGTTTAATATCCTTTTTAAGGACTAGGGTAACTTTTGTCCTTTCCCAGAGATCTTGCTCAACTGGGACAGCATGATAAGATGAATGACTAGCAGACAAACACAACCAGCAGTTTTGACCCAAGGTAGAATCAGACTGATTAACGAGGCTTTGACCTAATTCCAGTATCCTTGACATGCAATTCCCTTTTTTCATTTTTTTTTTAAATTTGATTTATATGCCGCCCTTCTCCGGAGACTCAGGGCGGCTTACAATGCGTTAAGCAATAGCCTTCATTCTTTTGTATATTTTATACAAAGTCAGCTTATTGCCCCCACAAACTGGGTCCTCATTTCACCTACCTTAGAAAGGATGGAAGGCTGAGTCAACCTTGAGCCTTAGAGAGATTCGAACCAGCAGAAATTGCAGGCAGCTGTGTTAATAACAGGGTGCATTAAACCACTGTACCACCAAGGCAATTGTTGCAGGGGTCCGTTCTCTCTTTGTTCTTGTATTCCCCCCTTTACCGGGATTGTCAATTGTTTGACCTTAGGTCTTAGAGTTGGCTCAGGTCTAAAGTAACGGCCCCACCTACTGAAGATACGTCATTGGCGGGAGCGGACTTGACCTAAAGTGTCTCTACTTAGTGACCTGATGCTGGTCGGTTCCTTGGGGTTTTCAACATTTCTGGATCCTTCCTTATGGACAAGGGGGATTTCTCAGGCATTCTCACAACAGTGGGAACTATTGTTCAAGATATTATCACTTAATAGACCCTCTGCTAAAAACATCCAAAGCCATAAAAAAAACATAATCACTTCCTTTCAACACACACACAGGACCTTAATATCACAACACCCTTAGTTTACAAACTCACCACGTCAGGAAGAGGGTTAGGGGTATGTGTAACTTGGGAAAGAACAGTATCAACGTCAGTCCTAGGCTTCCGACAGAACCGGTCCTTATAGATATAATACAATACCAACAGTAGGGCTAGGATAGCAGCTGCCCAGAGTCCCCACACCCAAACCTCCTCAAGCATTAGTATCTTTAAGAATTTTCTTACTAGTTTCTATCACAGTTAATGGGTTTTACAGTATAAATTACAGCTATGGAGTGTTGTCTTTCTCCATTCCGAGCTTCGGCCGCATGCTGGGAACCAGCTTCCGGGGTGGTTCAACAAGGCTGACGATCACCACCATGCGTTGAGAGTCCGTTGCCGGTAGGACTCAGGGTGTATTCTTCTTGAACTTCAGCACCAATGGCCTGTCAGTTTTTGTTACCTGGTATGTGACTGGATCACTCTGGTCTGCGGGCTTCAGTCTCATCCAGTGGACCCAAGATCTTCCTTCTAAGGTGTTAATTGCAAGAGGTGAACACATCACAACAGTATATGGTCCTTTCCATCTAGGTTTTAAGGGCTCATTTTTCCAATGTTTCATCCATACTCTATCACCTGGTTTGTAGTTGTGACCTGCAGTTGTAATAGGGGGAGGTCTACATTCTTGCATATATTGCCTCAGTTGATTGACATGATTGTTGTGCTGTTGTAGCTGTAAAAGTAATTTCCTTGCTTCCACACACCCCTTTTGAACTAGGTCTGGCCAGCCTTGAAAGTGGTGCTTAAACAAAGCAGGGGGCCTACCATACAAGAGTTCAAAAGGCGTCAGCTGGTATTTAGTTCGTGGGGCTGTTCTAAAAATGTACAAGGCCATGGGGAAAACTTGAAGCCATGGCAAATGGGTTTCTAAGCACAGTTTGGTAATAATTGCTTTCAATGATCTATTAGTCCTTTCAATTTTTCTGGCGGATTGGGGCCGAAAAGCACAATGATATCTCCATTTCAGGCCTGCTGCTTCAGCTAGGTGGTGATTTATACGTTGCACAAATTCTGGGCCATTGTCAGAGCTGATGGTAGATGGACATCCAAATCTAGGGATTATTTCCTTTAAAAGAAAGCATGCCACTTGTATAGCTAATTTATTTCTAGTAGGGTAGGCCTCGATCCATCCTGAATAAGTGTCAATGAAAATGAGCAGGGCTTTATAACCATTGCATTTGGACATGTCAGTAAAGTCCACAACTAAGTAGTCCATGGGCAAGTAGCAGATGGGCTGCTGTCCTGGTGGTAAACGCGGTCCTTGCTTAGCATTTACTTGCGTGCACATAGGGCATTGGGAAGTTACTTTGGCAACCAGGCTCTGCAAGTTAGGTATGTAGAACGTTGCTTGCAACTGTTGGGCCAAAGCAGTCTTGCCAATATGTGAGGTCAGATGTGCCTCTGAGACTAAAGGCCAGGCAAGTGAAACTGGTACCACTAGGTGATTGTCTGGCAGGGTATACCATCCCTTCACTAGAGTGGCCTTCAGATCTCCTTCAGCTTTTTCCTTCTCCACATGAGTATAGGTGGGATGCGATCTTTCAATGTATGATTCTATTTCTTGTGTCAGATAAAGATAATAATCATTTTTATCTAGGGGCTGGTGTGCTGCCAGCAAATTGATTGCCCTATGCAACGAGAATGTCTGCCTTCTGATGACCTGGACAATGGATGACAGCTAAGGATTTAGGAAATTGTGCAGCAAAAATCAATCTTTTAATTAGAGGGGCATGTTGGATTAGTTTGCCTGCAGAATCAGTGAAACCCCTTTCCTTGTAAATGGCTGCATGTGCTTGAATAGTCAAAAAGGCATATTTACTGTCTGTGTACACATTAATAGTCTTGTCTGTGGCTAACTCTAATGCTCGGATGAGTCCCCATAACTCAGCTGCTTGAGCACTGGTACCCACCGGAAAAAGGACATTGTCTCACCTGAACGTCCATTTTCGATGTGCTGCGACTCCAATCCATGGACGGGTAGCTTCTCCTTAGTTGCTGGGCAGAACTGAGTGCTGATCTCCTTCCTGCAAACTGGCCACGCCCATGCTGTCCAATCAGCTCCAGTCTTTTCTCACGAAGGCGCCAGAACTCAAATTGGAAAAACACTCAACTGGAAAATGAACACAACTGTAACCAATCCAAACATAGCAGAAAGCCCAAGGGTGGGTATGGATTGGAGTCGCAGCACATCGAAAATGGACGTTCAGGTGAGACAACGTCCTTTTTCCACTGTGCTGCTCCTCCAATCCATGGACGGGATGTACCCAAGTTCACTGCTCAGGGAGGGGGCTGTCTGCTCTCAGAGTCCTGGGTCGTGGCCACCTGTTGCAAAACCCTGCGACCAAAGGAAGCTTCAGCAGAAGCATATGAATCGATTTTATAGTGTCGAATAAACGACGAAACTGAAGACCATGAGGCCGCCCGGCAGATATCTAGAACTGACGCCTGTGTGGCCCAAACTGCGGAGGCGGCCGCACTCCTGGTAGAATGAGCATAAATACGTGGAGGGCGAGGTCGGTCCTGAACGTCATAGGCGGTCGCTATGCAGGCCTTGATCCATCGAGCCAACGTGGCTGACGATACTTTCCGCCCCAAAGTTGATGGATGAAAGGACACAAACATTGCTTCGGTCTGTCTGAAGGACTGCATTCGTCTGATATAGCGACGAAGTGCCCGACGAACGTCCAAGGTATGCCATAGCGTCTCTGAGGGATGGTGCGGATTCGGACAAAAATTCGGTAGTATCACCTCCTGGGCTCTATGCAATAGTGAATTTACCTTTGGTAAAAACGCTGGATCTAGCCTCAGGACGACCCTGTCGCTGTGGAAGGTACAGAGTTCTTTACGTATTGACAGAGCGGTGAGTTCCGACACCCGCCGAGCGGATGTAATCGCTATCAGAAAGGCGACCTTGAGGGTCAAATTCTTTAGGGACGCCGAAGCCAAAGGTTCAAATGGCGCAACAGTAAGAGATTTAAGAACCAGTGGTAATTCCCACGACGGGTACCTATGTACCACCAGTGGAGAAATGTTAGTAGCACCGTGCAGAAATTCCCGAATTCTGGGATTGAGAGAAAGTGTGCGGTGTCTTTCACAAGTGATGACCGTTGATAGAGCTGCTACCTGGCGATGCAATGTCGCTGGGGCAAGACCTTTGGTGAGGCCGTCATGTAAAAAGTCCAACACGTCCGGAATATCAGGTGATGTCGGGTCCACATGGTGTGTCAGGCACCAGGATGTAAAGGCGCGCCACGAAGCCTCATAAATTCGTGTCGTGGAGGGACGCCTGGCAGATTGAATCACAGAGATGACCCCGATGGACATTTCGTCCTTCTGCAATTGGAGCCGCTCAAACGCCAGGCGGTTAAGCGGAGCCACTGCGGATCTGGGTGGACGACTACCCCTTGGATTAACAAGTCTGTCTGGAGAGGTAACGTCCAAGGTGGAACGATGGAAAGTTCTAGCAGGTCCGCATACCAAGGTCTTCGAGGCCACAGTGGGGCAATTAGCAGCAGCTCTGCCTCCTCCCGGATCAGTTTCCGAATTAAGCGAGGGATCAATGGAATCGGGGGAAAAGCATAAAGAAGCCCGGTGGGCCACTGACAACGTAGCGCATCGCTGCCCTCTGATCTTGCGCTTGGATAGCGGGAGTAGAAGCGGGGTAGCTGTGCGTTCTGGGCCATGGCAAACAGGTCCACCTGAGGGTGGCCGAACCGGTGTGTCAGTTGTTCGAAGACAGTGTGGTTCAGGCTCCACTCCGCCGGATCGATGAGTTCCCGACTGAGCCAATCTGCCTTCACGTTGGATTGACCCGAAATGTGATCTGCCACCAGGGACGCCGTGTGGAGTTCCGCCCAGGCCAAAAGTCTTTCGGATTCCATCATCAAGACTCGGGAGCGTGTGCCCCCCTCCCGATTTATGTGTGCCTTGGTGGTGATATTGTCCGTTCGGACTAACACATGTTGACCTTCGAGAGTGTCCCGAAAATGGCGAAGAGCAAGACGAACAGCCCTCAGTTCCAGCCAATTGATGCTGTTCGCCTTCTCCGCCCGAGACCACTGACCCTGAACCACCGCTTCCTGCAGGTGGGCACCCCAGCCGTGTAGACTTGCGTCGGAAGTCAGGACCAGTCGGTTGGGCTCGAGAAAGAGACATCCCTTCTGAATTGCCGATGACCTCCACCACCGAAGGGATAGTCGAACCTGAGGGGGTAAAACAATTGGAAAACTGGAAGTGCTGCGTCCCTGTTTCTGGAAGGGAAGAAGCAGCCACTGTAGGGGACGGGCATGCCTGCGAGCCCACGGCACGATGGATATGCAGGACACCATCTTCCCTAGTAGTTGAGAGAGTAGCAGAAGTGGCACCTTCCTTTGATCTTGTATCTGTCTCACCATTGCCTTGAGGTCCTGAACGCGAGTTGGAGACAGAAACACCTGGCCCAATTGTGAATCGATTATCGCCCCCAAATGTTGCAGGCGGGTTGTTGGACAGAAGTGACTCTTTTGACGGTTGATGGAAAAACCGTGGGCCTGGAAAATCTGTAACACCAACTCCATGTCCCTTATTACCTGAGCACGCGACGTCGACATGACAATAATATCGTCCAGATAGCACATCAAGCGGATTGTGTGTGCCCTGACAGCCGCTGCCACTACCTCCACCAGTTTGGTGAAGGTCCTGGGTGCTGATGACAACCTGAAGGGCATCGCACAATATTGATAATGGTTGTTGTTGTAGGCGAACCTCAGGTAACGACGGTGGGCAGGATGTATTGGGACATGTAAGTAGGCTTCTCGCAGGTCCACGGATTGCAGAAGATCGTTGGGTCTTATTGCCGCCAGAATAGATCGAAGGGACTGCATCTTGAACCTGCGATACCGAACGTATCGGTTGAGGCTCTTCAGATTCAAGATGGCCCTGTGACCGCCCGATGACTTGGGCACCAGAAACAAAGTAGCGTAAAATCCGGTGCATTCCTGTCCCTGGGGCACCGGTTCTATCGCCTTGATTAAAAGAAGGTGCGAAATCTCTGCGTCCATGAGTCGTCTTTTCAGAGGGCACAGTGGGACAGGATAGCTGCGAAATCTGTTGGGCGGCGTGGAGTGGAATTCAATGTGAAGACCCCGTTGAATCGATTGACGGATCCAAGCATCTGTTGTCGACAGGTCCCACTGGGGGTGGAAGAGCTGGAGTCGACCCCCAATAGGACCTGACTCGGGAGCGTCACTTGCCCCTGCGAGCTTGATGGTAATTGGAGCCTCGGACGGGGCGCTTCGACTGGGACTGGCCTCTGGAACGGTCTCGAAAGATCTGTCTGTCTGCGTTCCTGTCTGAAGACTGGGAATATGAACGAGGAAAGTAGGGTCCGCCTGACCCTGCGTAGGCCCGAAAGGGTGGCCGCTGAGGATAAGGGGTGTATCTCCGCTCAGCTTGACGAACTGAGGACGGAAGAATCTTCCGTTTGTCCTTGTCCTCTATTAATATTGGTTCAAGAGAGGCACCAAAGAGAGATGGAGCCGAGTATGGAGCGGACGCTAACTTCCACTTGGCTCTGGCGTCCGCTCTCCAATTGCGGAGCCAAAACAGACGACGATTTGTCACAGATGCTGCCATAGATCTGGAAGCAAACTTGGCCGCTGTGAGAGATGCGTCGGCCGAATATTCAGTTGCGGCCACCAACTTATTAATGTCCTGATGTAGCCGTATGTCATCAGGAGGCAGTCTCTCCTGTAGTTGTCTGAGCCAGATTAGAGCGGCGCGGTTAAAAAATGAAGTTGCTGTGGCCGCCTTTATAGCCCAAGCAGCCGCCTGGTGCGCTTTCCGAAAACCAAGTTCCATCTTGCGGTCCTCCGCTTTCAAACCGTCTGCCACATCTGATGTCAGCAAAGAGGACGTAGATAAACTAGCCACCGGAGGGTCCACAGAAGGCATGGCCAGAGCATTCTCCAGTTCTTTCGCTGAGGCGTAAAGTCGTTTATCTATGCCACTCGGTGAAGACAAGGAACCTGGTTGACCAAAGGCCGAGTTGATGACATTTGAGAATAACGGAGGATAAGGAATTACGTCCTGATCTGGCTTCGAGACCTGGAAAAGAGCATCGTGTGGTGCTTGAGAGGTGTTTTCCAACTGAATATCTGAAACACCAAGCTTGGTGGTAAGCTTGGCTTTGTGTAGAAGCGATTTAAACAGAGACGGACGGAAGAGGCTAGTAAAGACAGGCTTGTCTGGTGGAAGGCCTTCCTCCTCCGAAAATTCTATGTCCTCAGGACAAATCTCGCTGGATTCGAGTTCATCCGAAGAGCCTTCCTCGGTTTGGTGAGTCGCAGGCTGCGTTGGTCTAGGTTCGGATCTAACTGGAGCCGGTGGATCAATGGAAGAGGGAGTGGGGCCCACTGCACCCTGCTGAATCCCAGCTGCCAGAATCTTGGCAAGTGCATCTGATAAGGCTGCCTGAAAATTAACCGGATTGTCTGACAAGCCAGACCGAAGGCCCGCAGCCGTCGGTGTAAAGGTCGCTTCAGGTAAACGCCTCTGACTGGAACATTCCGGTACAGAATGACTTGACACATCTGGTAGGGACATCGAAACGCCTCTAGAATGGCGAAGATTAGAAGAGGTGCACGAGTCCTGTCCGCCCGAAGATGACCCCACATGAAAGGTTCTGGACGGGCCTGCCCCATCATCCGCCACTGAAGACTGACCATGCGTTGACGACTGCTGTCGGGCCCTCTCAAATTGTTTTTCTAAAACCTGGTGTCTGCGCTGCTCTGCCTTGTTGGACCCAGGTTGTGTCTGATGCCTCCGTTGTTTGGTCTTAGCCTTTTTAGTTCGAGTTGGTTGTTGAGGACGCGGGGGAGAGCAGTCCAACTCCGAATCCGAGGAAAGTGGGACATCCGCCATCTTTGCTAGCAGGCAAACCCACAAGAGGAAGATCCAAACTATTGCCCAATAGTTCAGCGATCTTTGGATAGAAAGCGATGACTTCAATGTGGAAAGCGCCTTCCTTATGGGAATGCTAGGCTCAGAAGACGCTGAGCTCTATTGCAAGGGCAAGGCCGCTCCACGGGGCGCAGCAGACAGGACTTTCTTCCCTGAACTTTGCCCCCTTTGAAACTGGGCCAAAGGCTCGGAAACCGCCGAGCTCAAGCCTGTGGCAAGAGAGGCCCTCAGCCGCTGGGCAGTATGCCTGAGTCACAAAATGGTCGCCTCTCTAAAATGGCGGCTGTTTATTCAAACGCGGCTCTGGCGGGAACAGTAATAGGGCCAATGTCTCTCCTAGCGCCTCGCCGCCGCCTCCTCCGAATGTGGCGGCCGTTAGAACAAACGCGGCTTTGGCGGGAAATTTGATAAGGCCCACAGCGCTTAAGCGCCTCACAGCTGTTCGTGCTCTCGCCGGCTAAGTAACGGGCCGCAACGGATGGTGCTGGCAATCCTACTGTCCTGATGCACTCGGCGATGGCGATCAACAGCTCCGCGCGGATCCGCCCGGCCGGGTCAGATCCGGAAAGATAGAAGCTGAATCTAGCCGGTAGGGCAGCGGCTTGGATCCCCAAGCTCGCACACGCCCACACTGCCTCCGGTCTCCGCTCCTCTCAGCGTGAAGCAATAGCAAGATCACACGGATCTGCCCGGCCGGGTCAGATCCGGAAGGCTGCTAGCCTCGTAGGTTAACAGGGACAGCGGCTTGGCGCCCCAAGCTCGCGCGCGTCCCAGCAGCCTCGTAATTCACTCTCTAGCACTAATCCAACTAAAAGCATAAATGGGAAGGAGACAAAAATAAAAAAAGGGCAAGGAAATTAGTTAAATTAGTTAAACTATGGAGCACTCAGAAATGCTAGTTCTCTCAGCAACTGAGTGAGAAAGACTGGAGCTGATTGGACAGTGTGGGCGTGGCCAGTTTGCAGGAAGGAGATCAGCACTCAGTTCTGCCCAGCAACTAAGGAGAAGCTACCCGTCCATGGATTGAAGGAGCAGCACAGTGGAAAAGGAGCACTTTCAATTACTGCGTGTTGGCTAACTATAGCATACCCTGCATAAGGAGCACCATCTTCCATAAAGCTGGAGCCATCAGTAAACCAAGTAAGCTGGGCATATGGAAGAGGTGTGTCCGTTAAGTCTGGTCTACAGGAATACTGATGGTCTAGTACATGTAGGCAGTCATGTAACAGAAGGGATGCATCGAGTATAGGCATAAGAGTGGCAGGATTGATAGTTGCACATTGGTGAAGGCTTATCTGGGGGTTTTCTAACAGCAGTGCTTGGTATTTATGAAGCCTCTGATTACTTATCCACAAGTGTCCTTTATTTTCCAGAATGGTTTGCAATGCATGGGATGTGAAGACTGCTACTTCAGAGGTGAAAGTCAGTTTGTTGGTGTCTTTCATAAGTTCTGCTACAGCGGCCAGAATTTTAAGGCAGTGTGGCCAGCCTTGGGCAGGGCAGTCTAGCTGTTTAGACAAATAAGCTGCAGGCCGTTGCCATGACCCTTGTTGCTGAGTCAACACCCCTAATGCCACGTTATGATGAACATCTACATAAAGACGGAAGGGCTTGGAGAGATCTGGCAATCCTAACGCTGGAGAGGATACAAGTGCTGCTTTTAAATGACTTAATGAATTTACTTGTTCCTTGACCCATTGTTAAGGATATTGGTGTTGTGTTACCAACCAGCAGAGTAAATGCACAAGGAAACGTTGCTGAGAGCAATGAATAAGAGATATGCAAACTGGTTTATCAAAAGCTTACTTTATAGTAGAAAAACAGTCTCATAGTCTTTAAACAAATTCCAAGTCTTTGCCAGTTAAATCAGTCCAGTAGTTACCGAATCTTCTTACCAAAGAAACGTTAGTTGGTTAGAATAACAAACTCACTCTGGTTCACAAACCACGATGGTAGCAGATCCATCAAACGATGATTAGCAGATAGCAACTCCTCTCAATAGTAGCATATCATACTCTGGTAGCATATCATATCAGCTTCATCATCAAACTGAATATGTTACAATACACTTATATTGCCTGGACAACTTAGTTAGGCTCAAACCATATCCTAACATTCTCCCCTTTGGACAGGTCAATATATACAGTTTAGATTCTTAATCCATAGCTTTCATAACATGTTTTATGTTTGATAGCACCTTGCGCTTTGGTAAAATTATCAGCTATATTGTCTTCCGACATACAATATTCCAACTTAACCATGTTGCTTTGGATACACTGACGAACATTTAGATACCTAATGTCAGTATACTTAGATCTAGCTTTAACTGCTAAATTTGTTGCCATTTTTATAGCAGCTTGGTTGTCCTCATGTATTACAATTGAATAATCCATCTTTAAACCAATATCCATCATTAGTTGCTTGTAATAAATTAGATCAGTGCAAACTAGTGACAAACATGAGAACTCTGCCTCCATAGTAGAAAGACTAATATGTTTTTGACGAATAGATTTCCAGCCAATCAAACAATTGTCTAACATGATAGCTATACCCGATGTGGATTTTCTGGTGGTCACATCAGTAGCAAAACTGGCATCAACATATGCGCTCAATACTAAATCATTGTTAGGTTCTAGATACAATGCATAATGTATCGTCATTTTCAGATACCTTAATATACGCTTTGCAGCCTGCCAATGCCTATCAGTTGGCTCTGCATTATATCTCGCTAATTGGTTTACTCCAAATGAAATATCAGGTCTTGACCAATTGCTTATATAAGATAGACTACCTATAAGAGACTGGTAGATCTCCTTACTAAATTTAGGACTTTGGATTTCACCTTGTTGAAAATCCTGTGCCATAGGTGTTTTAGCTGGCTTACATAGCTCCATACCATAACGTTTTAACATTTGGCTTATTTTGCTAGATTGAGATATTTTATAACCTCTAGCTGTTTGATTGATATCTAGACCCAAATAATGCCTAATATTTCCTAAATTTCTGATCTTAAATTTGGTTTCTAACTGTTTAACAATATCTATGGCTTCCTCATCAATTTTAGTTATTATGGCTATATCATCTGTAAACAATAACAAATATGATACTACACCATTACTTTATCTTTTAAAGAGACACTTATCCGCTACATCTTCATGAAAACCGATCTTATTTAGCTCTTTCACTATACATTGGTACCACTCAAACCCTGATTGTCTCAAACCATAAAGGCTTTTATTTAACTTCCAACAATCAGTGTGGTTTTGTGCTTCAACTCCTAAAGGCTTCCTCATATAGATGGTGTGTCTCAATGGAGCATGCAAATATGCTGTCTCTACATCTATATGGTTAATACTATACTTATACTTAGCCGCCCACACTAGCTGACACTAGTCAGGCATACCTGACACTAGCATTATTCTTAAAGTACTCGCACGTAAATTAGGAGCAAAAACTTCATCGAAATCCTTTTCGGTCTGAGAAAAACCTTGAGCTACAAGGCGAGCTTTATGGGTTACTGTCCCATCTATGCTTTTCTTAATTTTGTAAACCCATCTACAACCTATTAATTTTTCACCAGGTGGCAATTTAACAGTTTCATAAACACCTAACTTAGTTAAAGAATTAATTTCCTTACTCATTGTCTCCTTCCAAGCATTCTGCTCCTTTTCAGGATAAAGCCTGATATCTTCATAACTTGAAGGTTCAATATTAACCTGGCAAACTACAGTTGCTTTATATCGATCAGGTGGATGACTTTCCCTAGTAGATCTCCTAGGTAATACAGGACTTACAGCAGATGGTTCATCTGACTCCTCCCATAAAACTACCTCCTCTTCTTCATCCTTAATGGAGATTTTTACATCATCTAAATCCTCAGGAATATTATCAGGAATATGATGCTCTACACTAATAGTATTATTATCATGTCTATAATCTGCACGCTCTAGTTTATCCCATCCTTCGTGCTCTAGAAATTTAGCCCTTGCACTACAATAAACACTAGTAGTTCCCTGTGCCCAAAATCTAAAAGACCTATAATTTGATTCATAGCCAACGAAAAACATTTTTCTGGCTCTCTGTTGATCCTTTCTCCTTAAATTAGATGGAATATGTACCCAAGCTGGGGTTCCAAATGTGTGTAAGTAACTAAGATTTGGTTTCCTCCCATGCCATAAGGTGAATGGTATTTCACCTGTAGAGGAATTAACCACGTTGTTTAACACATGGTTAGCACACATAACAGCCTCACCCCATAAATTTTCAGGCAAACCAGAATCTGCCAACATAGTTCTAGTCATGGCTTGTAATGTTTGACCTCTTCTCTCGATATACAAATTGTGCTGTGGTCTGTACGGCGCAGACCGTTTATGCTGGATCCCTGCATCCTGCAAAAACTTTTCCAATCTTTGGTTGGTAAATTCTGTACCATTATCAGTCACTAAGCATTTAACCTTAAATTTCTGTTTCCTTTCCACAAAATGTAGCCAGTTGTTAATATGCTGGAATGTTTCACTTTTTGTTTTCATAAGATAACAGAATCCGTATCTTGAATAATGGTCTACTATGCTCAGAATATAGCAGGCACCTCCTATGCTAGGTTTTTTGGGTCCAATTAGGTCTATAAACACTACCTCTAATGGATTTCTGGTTTTAAAACCATTAACATGGTTTGCTGGTGTAACCCTACTATTTTACTGACTACAGGCATTGCAATTTAGATATTTACTACATGCATGTAGTTTTATCCCTTCAGATAACTGAACTGTTTTCTTTAACATCCTGAAATTTAAATGCCCAAGTCTCCGGTGTAACAGATGAATACATTCATCATCTGGTTTAACATTCTTATAAACAGACTTAGACTTAGCCATCAATACTGGGTTATCCCTTAAAACAAATAAATCATTTTCTAAACTTGCAGTAACAACTTTGCCATCTTTCTCAATAAAACACTTATCATTTTTAAATGTTACTGTAAACCCAAATTGCAATAATGATTTAACAGATAATAAATTGAATTTTAACCCAGAAATATATAACATAGGCAATGGTTCATTACTAAATGACCAACGAGCAACACCCTCTCCAGCTACCTTAACCTTCCAGCCATTTGCTAGTTTAACATGTTGGTTACTCTTCTCCATTTTAACAAAAATGTTTCTATTTCTAGAAATAGATTGAGAAGCACCACTGTCAACAACCCAACAATCCTGGTTAACATCAGTAGTTGAACTGGATATAGCTAAATTACAACCCTTCTTGGGTCTAGTATTGTCCCTAACAGACCTTTTCTTATTCTTACAATACTTAGCTATATGCCCTTTAGCCCCACAAGCAAAACAACGTTTTACAGAATAGGCAGTTAAATACATTTTTTCTTCTTTTGGTTGTTGCAGTCTCAACTGATCCCTTTCTTGTCTTCTTTTGGATTCTTCCAATAACCTACCGGTTATGCCAGCCAATGTCATCCAATGAAGAAAGAATTATATAAACTTGTTGTAGTTCTGAGAAAACAAGTTCCTTTTCCTGCAGCTCCTGGAAAATTCTGGTCATGGATTCCAAATGAGCCATCATATCTCCATCTTTAAGAAGATGTTGTTTAAATAATCTCCTTGTGAGATAAATATGAGCACCCACAGAGTCACGAACATATAGTCTCTTCAACTTGGTCCAACACCTAGCAGCAGACTCTTCGCCACGAATATGGACAAGCTGCTGATCACCCAGTGTTAGTTCAATAATGCAAAGAGCTCGTTCATTGTCTCTGTTAAACTTGGCTAATTTCTTTGCATCTTCCTCATCAGCAGGATCCCATGCTATTACATCCGGTGGATTATAACTATGCCCCACAGTCCTTCTCTAGACAGAAGTAGATTACATTTTGCAGACCAGGATACATAGTTTGTTCCATCCAGCCGGGTTATCATGGAAAAATTTGCTGCTTGTTCTAGTGCCATCTTCACTTGGATTGTTTATCACAAACACAGTTTGTTCTATTCACATTAACTCTCAGTTTAGCTTTTAACAATCCTAGTTGGTTCTGGTTGACTCTGGGCCCATAACCAATGTTAAGGATATTGGTGTTGTATTACCAACCAGCAGAGTACGTGCACAAGGAAACGTTGCTGAGAGCAATGAATAAGAGATATGCAAACTGGTTTATCAAAAGCTTACTTTATAGTAGAAAAACAGTCTCATAGTCTTTAAACAAATTCCAAGTCTTTGCCAGTTAAATCAGTCCAGTAGTTACCGAATCTTCTTACCAAAGAAACATTAGTTGGTTAGAATAACAAACTCACTCTGGTTCACAAACCACGATGGTAGCAGATCCATCAAATGATGATTAGCAGATAGCAACTCTTCTCAATAGTAGCATATCATACTCTGGTAGCATATCATATCAGCTTCATCATCAAACTGAATACGTTACAATAAGTGTTACAATACACTTATATTGCCTGGACAACTTAGTTAGGCTCAAACCATATCCTAACACTCATTTAAAAGGGTCTGTTTCTGCTCCCCAGGTTGACGCATACAGGGGTTTGGCAAGTAAGGCAAAATTGGGAATCCATAAGCGACAAAAGCCCATGACTCCCAGAATGCCCCATAGTTCTTTCCGACTTTTCGGCGGGGGCAGTTGTAAAATTGCCTGTTTACGAGGTAGGCCCAAATTCCTCTGACCCTGAGACAGAATGTATCCCAAATATGTAACTTCTTTCTTTACTAATTGAGCCTTCTTTCTTGAAGCTCTGTATCCACAGTCTCTCAGTAATTCAAGGAGGGTCTGGGTATTTTGGAAACAGTTCTCTTGAGTGGTTCCTGTTACTAACACATCATCTACATACTGGAGGAGACAGTCCCCTTCCTGAACAGGTTGGAAGTACTGCAAGTCCAAAGCCAAGGTGTTCCCAAAAAGGGTAGGAGAATTCTTAAAGCCTTGGGGTAATCTTGTCCAGGTATACTGACAATGTCTATGCAGTTTAGAGTCTTTCCACTCAAAGGCAAACAAGTCTTGGCTATCAGGGTGTAAGGGTATAGTGAAGAAAGCGTCTTTTAGGTCTATGGCTGAGAACCATGTGGCCGTATGAGGAATGGTTCCCAGCAAAATGTAGGGGTTCGAGACGGTCGCATGGAGCGTGACCACTGCATTATTTACGGGGCTTAGATCTTGCGCCGGTCTCCACCCCCATCTGGTTTCCGAACGGGCAGAATGGCTGTATTCCATGGGGACTGAGTTTCCCTTAGTATCCCTGCAACTAAGTATTTGTCAATTAAAACTTGAATGGCTTCAGCAGACTCTTGAGGGAAGTAATACTGGGGCACTCTGATGGGCTTGTATCCCAATTTCAATTTAACTTCCACAGGAGAGGTGAATTTAGCTAGTCCGGGAGGATTGTCCTCTGCGCATAGGGTGGGAACATTAAATTCCTCCCAATTACTTTCGGGGGTTGTGTTTTGCATTAACATTAGTCGCCAAGTCTCTTCTACTGGGTGTGACACTGTCAGGCATTGTCCATTCTCGTTGAAGGAAATGTTGGCTCTCATTTTAAAAAGTAGATCTCTTTCTAATAGTGGGACAGAGCATTCAGGCATATACAAAAATTGGTGCTCCACTAGGCCGTTCCCGACCTTGCATTTGACAGGTTTCAAGAGGCTGTGTGTGGCAGCTGTGCCTGACACTCCTTGAACTCTGATTTTCTTAGTTGACAAGGGGGCCACTGGTTTATTAAGGACTGATCGACTGGCTCCAGTATCGATCAGCATGCGGACTTGATGTCCTCCCACCCATAAATCCATCATGGGCTCCGGGGGTGGGTCCGTGGGGCCCTGGCCTCTTCAGTCATCTCACTCCATCTCGGCTAGGCCGATCACCTCCTCATTCTGGTATGACTGGCTGGGTTGTCGCCTGTCAGCACCTCTTCTTCCTCTAAACGCTCCTCTCGGGGTTCCTCTAAAACTTCTTCCTCTAAACATAGGCTGTCCACGCCCGTAGGATACTCCTCTTGATTCCATCCTTCTACGGGGGCACTCTCTTTGCAAATGTCCTTCTTCTTTACAGATGGCACATTGGTTGGGTCCTAAGGTAACTCCTCCCAGGGCCAAAGCTAACATTTCAGTCTTTTTTCTTTCTTTAAAATCTTGCTTTTTTTCCTCCTCTCTATCTCTATTCAGGTAGACCTTTCTGGCCACTTCCAGGAGTTCACTGGTATTTTTCCCTAGAGCTCCTTCCAATTTCTGCAGTTTTCTCCTGATGTCCATGGCATTTTGACTGACAAATCGTTCATTTAACAGGTATCTATTTGCTGGATCTTCTATGTTTTTCCCAGTATGGAGTTTATAGGATTCTACTAGTCTAGTCAAGAAGGCCTCAGTACTCTCATCTTTTTCTTGGTGTAGGGTGGCAGTTTTGGCATAATTAACGGGACCTTTTACTGCTTCCCTTAAACTGTTTATGCATAGGAGGCAGTAGGCAGCTAATACAGTTTGGTCTTGGTTAACATTAGGATCCCAATTTGGATCTACTTCTGCAGCTCCTGCGGCCTTTTGCGCGGCATTGGCATCGTCTGGATACATACGGATTAAGACCTTCTCCTTGGCGGTTTTGAATTTTTCTCTATCCTCCAGGTAAGGTATTTAATAATTGCTGGATGTCTCCCCATGTGGGTTTATGTGTTTGCATTATAGTATTAAATAGATCTACTATTTCGGTGGGCTTCTTGCTAAACAGGCCATATTGCTGTTTCCAATTAAGTAGATCTGTAGTAGTGAATGGCTGATATTGAAGCAAGGGACAAATGATAGGCAGTCCCTGGGCATCAGTTCCATGACTCAAAAGTTCCCTCAAGGGGCCCAGAGTCTCTGCCTTCTTCAAACTTGTCTGACTCCGAGTTCGAGAACTAATGGGTTTAGATTCTTCTTCTGTTTCTTCTTCCCCATCACTCTTAACTTCCCTTTTAACTTGCTGTTGGTGTTTCCGGGGCTGGATGGATCTTGGCACCATATCTGCTGGCAAGGGTGGATAGGGGTTTTGTCTTAGGGGCACGGGTTGTGGTGCATATGGGGGAGGACAGCTAACATCTTCCTCATCCTCCTGACTAAAAACTTTGGTTTTAACTATCTTTCTATTGGTCTTATTTTTCTCTTTCATCATACACACTTTCACACATTCCATCTGACATTTCTTAAGACAAGGGGGAGCTGCCTTTTGAGTGATCTGCCACTGATCTATGTATGGGTATTGGTCCCAATGGCCATCCCACATAATGATCTGATGTACCTTGGATATCACTATTGGATTCAACGATCCTTCTTCTGGCCACCTTATGCCAAAGGTAGGCCATACATTTATACAAAACATCTTCAAGGTATTATTATTATTTTTTATTTATTGAATTTGTATACCGCCCTACTCCCAAAGGACTCAGGGTGGTGAACACTCATAGAATAAAACATATAAATACAAAATTTAAAATAGATTAAAACGAATTAAATAATTTGGCTGAACAAATTTAAAACCCCCAATAATTTAAAACCAAATTTAAAATTTCCATTTAAAAGGGGAAAGACTTAGGTCAGGCCGGCTTGATGAAATAGGAAAGTCTTGAGCGCGCGACGGAAAGTACGCAGATCCGGGCTCCTCCGTATCTCCGGGGGGAGCTCGTTCCAGATCGTAGGTGCTCCCACAGAGAAGGCTCTCCCCCTGGGGGCCACCAGTCGACATTGTTTAGCCGACAGCACCCAGAGGAGCCCCTCTCTATGGGAGCGTACTGGTCAGTGGGAGGCTATTGGTGGTAGCAGGCGGTCCCGTAAATAACCAGATCCTAAGCCATGGAGCGCTCTAAAGGTGATAACCAAAACCTTGAAGGGCACTCGGAAGACCACCGGGAGCCAGTGCAGCTCGCGTAGGACAGGTGTTACATGGGAGCGCCACATTGCTCCCATCACTACCCACGCCAGTTGGAGCCTCCGAGTGCTCCTCAAGGGGAGCCATATGTAGACAGCGTTACAATAGTCCAGACGGGAGGTGACGAGGGCATGAGTGACCGTCCGTAAGGAGTCCCGATCTAGAAAGGGACGCAACTGGCGAATCAGGGGAACCTGATAAAAAATCCTCCCGGTCACGGCCGTCAAGTGCTCTTCTAAAGACAGCCGTGAATCCAGGAGGACATCCAAGTTGCGAGCCCTTTCCATGGGGGCCAATGATTCGCCCCCAATAGTCAGCAATGGCACCAGCTAACTATATCGGGATGTCGGAAACCACAGCCACTCAGTCTTGGATGGGTTGAGCCTGAGCCTGTTTCTCCCCATCCAGATCTGTACGGCCTCCAGGCACCGGGACATTACTTCAAGGGCATCGTTGGGGTGGTCTGGGGTGGAGATGTAAAGCTGGGTGTCATCAGCGTACTGATGGTACTCCACCCCGAAACCACGGATGATCGCGCCCAGCGGCTTTACATAAATGTTGAACAAAAGGGGCGAGAGGACCGATCCTTGTGGCACCCCACATATAAGGGGCCTCGAGGTCGACCTCTGACCCCCCCGTCAACAGACTGCGACCGGTTGGAGAGAAAGGAGAAGAAGAACCACTGTAGTACAGTGCCTCCCATCCCCTGCTCTTCCAACCGGTGCAGCATGATACCATGGTCGATGGTATCAAAAGCCACTGAGAGATCTAACAGGACCAGGACAGAGGAGCACCCCCTGTCCCGAGCCCTCCAGAGATCATCCACCAACGCGACCAATGCCGTTTCCGTGCTGTACCCAGGCCTGAAGCCCGACTGGAACGGATCTAGATATGTCGTTTCATCCAGGTACTGGGGAAGCTGTCGTGCAACTACACTCTCAACAACCTTCGCCACAAAGCGAAGGTTGGAGACTGGACGATAGTTAGCCAATACTGCCGGGTCCAGGGAAGGCTTCTCTAGGAGAGGTCTCACCACTGCCTCTTTCAAGGCGGCGGGAAAGACACCCTCACCCAATAAAGCATTTATAATCCCCTGGAGCCAGCCTTGCGTCACCTCCCAGGAAGCCAGCACTAACCAGGAGGGGCATGGGTCCAACAAACATGTGGTCGCATTCAGTCTACCCAGAATCCTGTCCACGTCCTCAGGGGTCACAGGATCAAACTCATCCCAGATAACATTCTCATGACCTGCCTCCGTCATCCCCGCTGGATCTACCCAGTCGGAGTCCAGATCTTCCCGAATCTGAGTGATTTTGTCATGCAGATACTGAACAAAATCCTCGGCTCTTCCCTCCAAGGGGTCCTCCCGCGCTTCCTGGTGGAGCAGGGAGCGGGTCACCCTAAACAGGGCGGCCAGGCGATTATCTGATGATGCAATAAGAGCAGCAAAATGAGTACATTTTGCTGCTTTTATCGCCACTAGGTAATTCTTAATATGAGATCTTACCAGTGTCCGGTCAGATTCAGCACGACTGGCCCTCCAACCACTCTCTAGGCATCTTTTCCGGTGCTTCATCTCCCTTAACTCCTCAGTGAACCAAGGAGCCAGGTGAGATCGGCACCGGGTCAGAGGCCACAAAGGCATGACTCGATCCAGAGCTCCAGCGGCCACCCTATCCCAGGCGGCCACTAGGTCTCCAGTTGAGGCGTGAGCCAGAACCTCAGGGATTGGCCCAAGATCCATCTGGAACCTGCCAGGTTCCATCAGGCGCCTGGGGTGGTACCATTTTATCAGTTCCGCCTCCCTGCGGCGGGATGCAGCAGTTCGAAGGTCAAGGCGAAGGAGAGAGTGATCCAACCATGACAAGGGCTCGATGACTATATCCCATATCTCGAGATCACTCAGCCACTGTCCAGAGACAAAAACCAAGTCCAGTGTGTAGGGCCATGAATTAACTGGGTTAGGTCCATAGCCGTCATGGAAGCCATGAATTCCCGAGCCGCCTCAGATGCCTCACCCATGGACGGCAGGTTGAAATCCCCCATGACCATAAGTCTGGGGGTATCAACTGCCACCGCGGCGATAACACTGAGAAGCTCGGGCAGAGCTGCTGCCACGTGGCAGGGAGCCAGGTACATGATCAGCAAACCCATCTGAACCCCATGACCTCACTTCACAAGGAGAGACTCACAGCCGGCCATCTGAGGGACAGTGGCCTCCCTCGGCCTAAGGCCTTCTCTAATAACAACCGTTACTCCCCCACCCCTCCCCTGTGACCTCGGCTGATGGAATGCGTGGAAGCCTGGTGGGCACATTTCTACCAGAGGGACCCCTCCCTCCGGGCCCAACCAGGTCTCCGTAATACCCGCCAGGTCCGCTCCCCCCTCCTGAATAAGATCACAAATGAGGGGGGCTTTATTTACTACAGACCTGGCGTTGCACAACATCAGTCGCAAGCTCAGGCCCTGAGGGTCTGTGCAACCTGGAGAACGAGTGGAGCCTTAGGGGCTGGAGCATGCCACCGCTCGAAGACAGCGGGTGCGCGCTCCCTCCACATGATATGGCCCCCTGCTCCCGCCATATCTACCCCTCCCACTCACAGTACCGATGGTAAAAACACAATCTGGACAAGCTCGACCCCCCCATCACCCCTGGATCCCCTACCCCCCCTGCCGCGCGTCATGGCCAGGCCTGACCCTCCCCTTAGTGGGTTATCCCCCAAACCCACTACTCTAGTTCGAATCCTACCCTCTCCCCCGGGACCCCTTAAAAATTTATCCAAAAATTTACCTCAACCCCCTCCTCGCTACATGCCACATGCCAAAGCCCGTCATTGAGGTAGGCCCTCGATAACGTGGAGGGCCAGGCTTGCGAGAGGGGGGAGTCTCGCAGACCAAGAAGCTGAGACCTTAAGTACATCAAAAGCCCTGAGGTAGTAGTGAGGCATGGCCAAGGGGTTCATTATGATAGTCCAAAATTGTCTGGGAAAACAAGGCAGGTTGACCATAAATGAGAGAATCTCCACTGTCCTCTCACGGCAGTGGCGGAGTCCAATGTTCCAACCAGCTCAGGGTAATCCTCCAACCAGCCTCTCACGCTGGTCGGCCAACTGGCCATGGGGAAGATGGTGCATCCCATTCGGTGGTGAAACAATGATAGATACCGGCTCCGTTCAACCTCCCATAAACTGCCATTTTCCATACAGCCAGCGTACTGGATGACAAACAGAGCCAGGTCCAAAGTCTCCGGGAAAGACTGTCCACAATGTTCGTACAGGCAGCATATAGCTGGGTAGTATAGGCAAGAGGGTGGATGGAAAACAGGTGGGAACCGCCTCCACGAAGTAGAAACTGGCAGGGCAAGCATGTTGGTTATTGGGCCTAGTAATGGCCCAGTGGGGAAAGGAGTGGGGGGGAGGGTTTTCCGAGGCGACGCAGTAACCACTCCGACAGCCTCTCAACCCTCCTTAGCCCCCCCAGATCTCCAGCCACCCTATCTATGCCCAGTCTTAGCCCCCCCAATAGTTATAAAGGGGGCCTCACCATAGGGATTGAAAATTGGGAGTTACCCCAAAGCCCTATGGCGGCCCGAAGTTCCCAAATATTACAGATTTTAACGATGGAGGCTCCCACCTCATGATCTTTCTCGGCTACATCACTCTAGTCCTCTCAGCAACTAGCTGCTGAAGCGGCATCAGCAGAGGTGGGGGGCGGAGGCGCAGGCCACCTTGCGGGCACTACCAACAGTCACGTCTTCGGTTCTTCCTCATCTCCTTTGACGCCCACCTCCTTCCCCCAGCGTCCAACTCCACTACTCCACCGGGGGGGGTGCAATCCACGATGACGCCAGCGCCCCCACCGCAGCCTCCACTGCAGCCGCCACCCCAGCCATCATGCCGGCGGGCTCCCCAGCACAGGAGCATGGGAGTTCCTCTGTTTCATTGCCGCTTCACTGTCTCCACTGCTGCCACTACCGCCGTCCATAAACCGCGGACGCTGCCCTTCTCACCCTTCTAGCGGCGACCGCATATCAGTTGTTCCTCGGAGCTTCGCTGCCACGCTGTTTTCGGCATTTTAGAAAGTGTCTCAGAGAGCACAGAAGCTCTCAATCCACTGGCCTCAAGTAGCGCTTGCTGGGCAAGGGGGTCTAGATGGTCAAACAGCCCCCAGAGCTCCCCACAAGCCAAAAACCCCCATCTCTACATCGGCAGACTTAGAGCCAGGTCGCCATCTTGGAGCATGGAGCATTGGAGATCTGGAAATCCAGATCACACAGGGGATCACCATAAGTTCCACTAAAGGCACTCTTAAAATTGGCTAACATGTATTGTAACAGTGTCCTGGGGACACTATTATGACCACCCATCCTAACACACTACCACTGACCCATGGCGCCTGAAACTCAAAGGTCACCAATGGGAACTGTAGCGGTTTAACCACCCACACAATCCTAAGAGGGAGACTTCGAACTCCCCACAGGAGACTTGAACTCCTTACTGGAGACTTGAACTCCTCACTGGAGACTTTAGGACGACACCTTGTCTCCTAGGGGGGTGATCGGGCCCCCTCTTCCACCGCTAAATTGGTGGGACCCCTTAACAGGGAGACTCGAACTCCCCACAGGAAACTTGAACTCCCCACAGGAGACTTGAACTTCTTACTTATACTTGCCTGCAGGCGTCTTCCTCTTGGACTTTTGCTGAGGTCTTTGGATCTGGCTGACCTTGAGGATCCTTGACTGGTCTGCTTCGCCAGCGGGTTCACGGCACCTCCTCACCGAAAGGTTCCGTAGACTTCAATGGAGTCCTATGGCTGGCCGATGGACTTTCCTTGGGAAGGCATCGGTCCCTGCTGGGGCAGCCATCAGGCAGATCAATGGTCTCTGTTCCTCAGTCCCTTCGTGCAAGTCGCCAGAAAATGTTGTAGAAAGAGAAGACTGAACAACATTCCTGGGTCAGCCAGAGTCAGTTTATTGCGCAGTTTTAGAACCAGATTTGTATCTGCAATTCTGAACAAAGAGAGAGTTCTGATACAACTGCTTTTAACATATCCAAGACAAAGGATTCTGCTGGCACATCAGTTTTCCATATATGGCTAACATACATTTGTTACATGATAATTGACCCTTTTTAATTACCAAATTCCTACATTAATTTATAGTACATGAGATAATCTTAGCTAAACATCCTCCTCTTCTGTAATCACTGATGCATAGATTCAAGGCTGGCCTTGGATTAATAAATAACTTTTTGTTTCATATGGATGTCCTCACATCCTTGACAGATAGGCCCCTTAGAAGATATATGTTGCCAAGAATGGAATTTAGCTGACAGCGTAATCTCTGAACAAGCACTTTTCTTTCTTATAATAATGTGAATAAAGAGGGTCCTCCAGTGTTCATATAGCTGACCCTATACCATCCACATTATTCACATTATTATATTATTCACTTTATTCACTTTAAAAGGAGTGATGTAAGACATTGACTTTTATTTTATTTTATTTTTATTTTATTATTCATATTTCTATGCCGCCCACTCTCCGAGGACTCTAGGCGGCTTACACCAAAGACAATATACTAAATAGCATATTGACTCCAACAATCTGGGTCCTCCTAAACTCCTACTTAATCTCCTACTTAGCTCAGGAATCCAAATTAAGCCCTATCCCACAAATCTAGTGCTCCCTTGAATACATTCAGGAAAGGGGAAATTGTACCTCTGTGGAAAAATAATTTCACAGTCAAGTCTTATTGGGTGGTATTTTCCAATTTTTAATTGGAATCTGCCTTTCTGCAATCTGAATACAAAGAACAATAAAGGAATATTCTATTGGAAAAAGAAATGGATAGGTCTGTAATTCTGGGCACTTCACTTTTAGACATAAATCATAAATCATAAAAGCTTTCAATCAATCATCAAACATTCTATCATAAAAAACATTTCATTCCATTTTCTGTAAATTAATTTTAATTGAATTATTTTTCTGTAAAATGTGCATACATGCATACTATATCACTCCAAAATAAGTTTGAAATTACAACACACCCCACCCTGTTGGTATCTTTGTTAGGCATTGACAAAGTGTAGAGAAATCTTCAGCAGAAATGTTTTTATTTGATGCATCAAGAGGCGGAATTAGTTTTTCATTTCTGTGTTACAGTAAATTCTCACATACACTCTTATGTATTTTTATCATCTACCTATTCCATCAGTTAGGAAGGTTTTTATACTGGCATATTTGGATGGTCTTCCAAAAATAGTTCTGTCAGAAAGATGTAATGATAGCATCTACCAAGACTTGCTCATATATCTCCTCAGATTTTGAAATCAAGACAGCACTACCAAGCCAAGCCTAATGCCACCCAGCAGGCATAAAAGAAAGGACCCTGAGATGGACAAGTAAAGACTGAAAGACTCTTTTCAATCCCCAAAAGACAGCTGGGGGGAAGGTGGAAATTCATTGTAAAGTTTTCTTTCTTGTCTCATTTATGTTGTATTCAGTTAAATGGACTCTGGGGGATTGAATTTGGGAGTGGTTGCCACAGCAAGTTCTGAACACCTTGGACTTTTGTCTAGTGGGAGGGAAATTTGTCCAGAATGTCTGTATTGCTTGTATTTTAGAAGTAGCTGCATACACAAGCGCACACACAGAGACACACCATTCAGAATTAGACCGAGGTTATCCCCTTCACCTACCTCCTCACGAAGCTTCTCCTTTTTGCTCTGTGGCACTAAGGCCCAAGCAGTCATACCTCACAGCCAGTTCCATGGGGGAGGGGCGACCCAGGAAATTCCCTCACTGAAGTGATAGCAGAAAAGAGATCTCCAAACCCCAAGCCCTGATTGTGACTCACAAATGATGCTGCCCAGCTGCCCAGTAAAAGCAGGATATGTTGCATATAACTGTGCATATAGCTCATAGAGAGTGATATCTGACCTCTGAAAATAATTGGCATAGAAAATTGGATATCCTCAAGAGACTTATGAATGGGAATGGAAGAAGTGGATAGATTATGTTCAGAACAAATATCAAACTAGGAAGTATCAAATAGCTTTTATTTGAAAACGTTATATCAAGATAGAAATATTTTAAGGTTGAGGATGAAAATTTGTTAGAAAATGTTATATTAAGATAGAAATATTTTTAAGGTAATCAGGATGAAAATTTATTTGAAAATGTTATATTAAGATAGAAATAGGTTAATGTAATGAAGATGAAAATTTGTAAGGGGGAGGGAGGGGTTCAAGTTTTATATACAAAGGAGGGTTTTTCCTTTTATTTGACATGAGTATACTGTGAGGAAGTCTGCGGGGAGGGGAGGGTTAGGGTGGGTTAGGGAGGTTGGGAAGTTTGGGGTGGGTTGTGGGGGGGGGGAAAGGGGTGAAAATGTAATTGTAAAACTTTTGCAATAAAAAGAAGTTCTTGGGAAAAAAAAAGAAAAAGAAAAAAAAGAAAATTGGATATTGTAAATTTCTTTCCAGAACTTTTGCCCTGGCTGCCAGACCTACATGGTTGAAAGATCTCCTTTTGGGAGCCACTGAAGGAATCCTTTTCTGCTGCCCCTATCAATGCCTTCCCCTTTGCACCAGAAAAAAAATTAAAAGCATCCATCTAGTCTCCCTGATCTGATCAATTTTTAAGCTTTTGCCAATAACATGTGTGTTCCACCCACATATTTTGGCAAAAAGGAGGAATTGTAAGAAGTTAGCACCACCCCTCTCCTAGGAAAATGAAATATTCTAGGAAATATTAAAAAGGCAGAATATTATATTTTCCATAAAGGAGAAATATGTTTCTAAAGACAAACTCAGAGCCTCAGCTCCCTGCAGATATTTTGGTGCCAACCTATCTACAGCAGATATTTTGGTGCCAACCTATCTACAAGATAAAGCTGGGCCAGCTTATCTACAACACAAAAGACATGGCCTTCAGGACATGATAGTGATTAGCCCTCACTCAAGATCCAAACCAGGACAAAGCCATTAAGCCATAATAGGAATTGCCCAAAGTCCCTTCATTACATCATCACCTAGTGAGATTCAACCAGGCCTGGGACTCAAGTTACCCTACAACCTACAAAGTTACCCCTGCATAGCCCCATGGGAGTCTGACAACCAATCAGGATACATTTCTTGCCACAGGAACAGGAAGCAAGCTCAAAGCCCAAGAGAGGGTATACATCTCTCTCCCACTCTCAAACCATGTGGTCCTGTCTACTATTAAACCATCTTTCCAAGCAGTCTCCATGTTTCCAGTGTTTTTCTTCCCACTTGGAACTGAACCCAGATGGACATTTCTTCCAACAACTCTGATAAATCCTTCCTGTTAAAGTTCTGGTAAGAAGACAATAAAAAAATTAGTCCCCAAAAATTAACATGGATTAGTTTTACTTTAAGATTCTCTTCTTTTATCTGCAAAGGAAGCAAAACATCTTCCTGAACACCTAATGTCCTTGTTTTAATGTATGCATTTTTAAAATTTAACATTTTCCTGCTCCCTTCTCCAAGTAGTGTTTTCCTGCCTCTGTCAGATCAAGTACTGTCTAATTTGCTTGCTGTACTTTATGCTCTTCTAGGCTAGCAACTGTAGTTTGAAGGACTACTTCACAGGAATGCTCTCTCACTGCATTCACCCTGCTTTTCTGCAATAATACCAGGTGCAGATTCTGTCATTGCATATCTTCTTGGTTATAGTGGACAACCACCTGGAGAGCAGTACTGTATAACTGTATAACTTTGCAAACTGTACACCTTACAAAAAAAATCTCCCCAGCTAAAATCCAGCAGATTTTTTAAATTAGCATTTTTATTTTCCTGAGATTTCAACTTTCTGCTGAGTTCATTGCTGTGGTGGGTTGCTCCCAGTTTGCACTGGTTCGCACGAACCAGTAGTAAAAATTTGTAGTAGTTTGGAGAACCGGTAATAACATTGGCTGGCCATGCCCCTGAACCAGTCCCTGGCCTGGTCGCTGCTCGCTTACCCCACCCACCTCATCAGAGGGTTTTTTTTTTTTTTACTTTTAAAAGCATTTTTTCTACAACCTCTTCTGAAAAAGTGCTTTTAAAAGTATTAAAAAAAGGCTCTGGTGATCACGCGGCTCAGCTGGGATCATCAGAGGCTTTTAAAAGTATTTTTTCTACAACCTTTTCAGCCGAAGAGGTTATAGAAAAAAAATGCCTTTAAAAGCCTCTGGCAATCCCAGCTGAGTTGCCTGATCATCAGAGGCTTCTAAAAGCATTTTTTTCTGCAACCTCTTAAAGTTGTAGAAAAAAATGCTTTTAAAAGTAAAAAAAAAAAAAAAAGTTGGCCACACCCACACAGTCACATTACCCCCCACCAAGCCGTGCCCACAAAATAAGCCACGCCCACAGAACCTGCAGTAAAAATTTTAGAACCTCCCCTGCTTCATTGATTGTTTTTTTATAATGAACTTGAATTATTTAAGCAAATTTTAAGGACTAATAAATATACCGCAAAACAATGTGCAATATCTAACAGGAGCTATATCAATTATATATATATCAATTAAGAATAAATCTCTCTTCTGCTAAAGGCTAGCAAAAGGAAAGGTTATTATCCAACATATGTAAAATAAAATTATTTTTGTGGTAACTTCATCTTAAGATAAAAATAAGGTTTTTCTATTTGCAGCTCAATTTTCTCTGTCACTTCCTTTTTCTGTTTGTTGGTGAGATTTTTAACTAATATCTTGGTTTTATCTTTATTTATTTTCATCCCTGACACCTCTCAATATTCCTCAATTTTCTTTATCAATTTAGGGCCAGATTCTATGGTTCTTGTAATATAAACACTAAGTCATCAGCGAAAGCTTGGAGTTTGTACTTTTCATTTCTAATTTCCATTCCTTTTATCTCTGTGTCTTGTCTTATGTTCCTTGTCAATACTTCTAATGTTAAAATAAATAATAATGGAGAGAGAGCCTTGTTCCTTTTTATATACTAAAACTTTCTGTAATAATACTTTTGCATTCTGTTGGGTGTAAATTTCTTTAATCGTATTCCTAAATTTCCCACCAAATTCCGTAAAATTTAATTGTTGCAACATTGTCAAATAAATGCTTTCTGCACGTCCAGGAATATTAATGCTAATTGTTTTTCATTGTGTATTTCATAATATTCTAGTACATCCATAGTTATTTTAACATTATTTTTAATTTGTCTCTTAGGTGAAAACCCATTTTGATCTGGATGAATGAATTCTTTTAAAAAGCTTTTTAATCTTTCCGCAATTATTGATGCGAAGATTTTATAGTCTGCGTTTAGTAACGAAATCGGTCTATAGTTTTTTATTTGAGTTATATCCGAATCTTCTTTTGAGATCAGGGTAATATAGGCCTCTTTCCATGTGTTGGGAATTTTAGCTTCTGTTAACACTTCATTGTATACTTCTAGCATTGACAGACTCAAGGTGTCTTCTAATTCTTTATATATTTCTACTGGTAGATCATCTGTTCCTGGGGTTTTATTGTTTTTTTGCTTTTTAATTGCGTTCATTAACTCTGCCATTATTAGTCTTTCCTCCAGCCTATTCTTAAACATTTCTGGGATTTTAGGTAAATTGGCTTTCTCCAGATACTGTATTAATCTTTCCTCTTCTATTTTATCAGATTCGTATAATTTCTCATAAAATCGATAAACTATATCTCTTTCCTCTTCAAGTTGGCTATGTAATATGCATTCCTCGTCCTGTAGTTTTATTATCCAATTCTTCTTTTTTTCTTTCTTCAATCTATAAACTAACCACCTTCCTGGTTTATTGGCATTTTCAAAGAAATTTTGCTTTGTTCTTTTTACTTGTTGTGCCAATTCATCCTTTCCTATAAGATTTAATTTGTGGGGACTTCCGGTCTGGAACCGCGGCAACACAGTCAGGGGAATGGCGGGCTCTAATGAGCCCGCAAAAACCCCAACTGACGATCCATTCTCCGATCGGTCTTGGACCAACCCCATCCTGTAGGTATGGGGGGAAAAGAGGAGCACCTCATTGGGCCAAGAGGAACAAGGAAGTTCCTCGGAGGCCAGAGGAAATCCTCTAAGTCAGAGATGGGGGTAGGCAGCCATGGCGCAAAGCTGCGGCGGACCAGGAAAAAGATTGTGCTGGAGAGAAGAGGAGAGAGCAATACCTTGAAGCCGGGTGTGTGACACCAACCCAACAACAGAATTAAATGGATTGAAAAATAAGATCCCAAGCCTTAAATAGCGTCTGCAGATTTACGGGGCTTGAAGATTAAGGAAAAAAAAAACTTTTGGAGACAAAGACCCATGACAGACTTTGAAATTCGATTTGGAATAATTGGCACTTAATAATTTCAAAATTGGATTCTCTCTTTTTTTACTTATTTGGAGTTGATTGGAGGAATGTTTTTCTGGAAATTTAAACCTTTAGAAAGTTAATGAGGCTAATGAAGAGTGACAGACGGGTGGCTACATAATTGCCATGGAGTCTGCGGTGACTAAGCAGGAGAGTGGATTAAAGAGATTTCCCTTTCGATTGGAAAAGAAACATTGTAAATGGCTTTATACCTTGGACTATTTTGAAATTAACACTAAATTTATGGATTTTGGAGATTCCTACTCTGTCCCTGGGTGATTCTATGAAGAAAGAAAAAATATTTTGGATTTTTCACAATGGAATTTAACAAGCCTAGCAAAAAAACCTGGGTGCGGCGTAGGAACAAAGACAGGAAGTTGATGCATCACACATAGACCAGACATTCCAAAGGCATTAAAGTGACACACACAATTTTTAAATTGAGCAGATAGACTTTTGAAGTGGCCCAGCTGGATAGAAAGGAAAAGAAAGGAAAAAGAAGAAAAAAATCAAATGTAATTAAATTGAAATGTAATGTTTAAAAGCTTAAGGGTATAAATGATTTTTAGATAAAAACTGGAGGGGTTTTGGAGTAATAAAAATAGAAAATAAAAGATGGTAATCAAAATAGAGGATTGAGATAAAGGTGGCTAAAAATATTAAAGAAGAGTACATACAAATATGAGATAACTTTAAGAAAAATAAATGTTTGATGTAATATGTTTTGACTTTAACTTGTAAGCAATGTTAGATTGGTAAATGTTTGATTGTGGTTTTATTGAATGAAACAAGAAGATACACAGACCTTAGTAACAAAGTGTGATTTAATTTAAAATATGATGAAAATGATTATTATGAAACATATTGAGAACTAATTTGAAAAAGTATGTTGGGAAACTGACATGAAATAGATAATTGTATTGTAAGGGAAAATTAAAAGAAGAGGTGAGCACCAACTAGTTAAGAATTTGAGACTCGGGAGAAATATGTTGGAAACTAATTAAAATGCTGGAAATCAGCTAAACAATGGTAGGAGAGTTGGAGGAGAATATGCTGGAAATCAGCCAAATAATGGTGGGAGTTTTGGAGGAGACTATGCTGGAAATCAGCCAAGCAACAGGAGGAGAGTTGGAGGAGATATGCTGGAAATCAGCCAACATAAAATGCTGGAAATCAGCCAATAATGGTGGGAGGCTCAGAGGAGAATATGCTGGAAATGAGCCAAAATAGTGGGTGCTCTGGAGGAGATTAGGCTGGAAATTAGCCAAACACAACATGCTGGAAATTAGCCAAACAATAGAAGGAGGTATGGAGGAGAACATGCTAGTAATTAGTTTAAATAAAATTTTTGGGATGAATCTGTGTAATTTGAAATGTGTAAAAGTAATGATAAAATTTAAGATATTAAGATTTGATGGAATGGGTTAAGAGTCTAAGAAATGTAGTTAGAATTTTGTTGTATAAATGGTAAGAAAAATGGAGATGTATTGAATTTGAAATTAAGATTTGAGGTGATAAAATTGTGGTTAATAATTAGAATAAGAGATTAGAATATTGTTAAAAAGTATTTTGCAACTGATGGTAAAAGAGATGATAAAGACAATGTGGAGAAGAACCAGATACTGTATAAGTAGGATTGATACTTAGACACAAATGAGCTAAAGTAAATATGAAATTAAAATTGTATTGATATAATATATATAGATAAGGATGTTAGAATCTATGTTAAAATTTATTCTTCTTATGTTTTGAACTTTTACTTGTTAAAGATGTAATGGGAAATTGTGAATGGAGTCTGTTAAAGGAATGTAAGTGTGGCTGGATCGAGTTTTTGCTCTTGAAAGTTATTTTTTATGCTTATGTTTGAAAAATAATAAAAAATATTTACAAAAAAGAAAAGATTTAATTTGTGTTTAATCAGCTCCATTCTATTTCTTAAGTCTATTCTTTGTGGTTCCTTTTGTGATTTTAATTCAAGTTCTTTATATTTTTCTTCCTTGGCGTTTTGATTTTGTTTCTTTTTCTTATTTTTTTGTGCCATATATGTTATAGTTAATCCTTTTATAACTACTTTGGCAGTGTCCCACACATTCTGTAACATGGTCTCTTCCTTTCTATTTTCTTTTTAAAAAAAACCCAATTCTCTTTCTATCATCTGAATGAATTCCTTATTTTTTATTATTGATTGGTTTAAAGCCTTCCTTGTTCTCTTCCTTTGTCCCTTCCAACTAATTCTTATTGGGTTCTGGTCTGCCCATAAATTTGGTTCAATTTCAGTCTCTTGTACATTTCCACATAATTCCAAATTCATCCAAATCTGGACCATGATTTATGCATATTGGAATAGAATGTATATTGTTTTTTTCCCCAGGGTTCATTTCTCTCCATTTATCCAGAATAGATAGTTCTTCTATTATTTTAATCAGAGTTTCTGCTAGACTCCTTCTATTTTTTATTATTAATTTTACTACTTCTGTAGTCCAGTTCATTATTAAGAATTGTGCTGAAATCTCCCAAGATACAAATATTTTCATATTTTATTTCTAGAATCTTTTTATGAAGTTGCTTATAACACTTCTCTTGTCCAGTATTTGGTGCATAAATAACAACTATAAGAGTCTGCTTTTGATTCAGAGTCACCTCTAACATCAAAATTCTCCCTTCTTCGTCATTAAAATTTTGTTTGGCATTTATTGTTTCTTTCACATAAAGTACCATCCCTCTTTTTTTTTTTTTTTTTTTGCTGTGGTAATAAATAGAATAGTTTTTCCAATTTAGAAAATTCCAGTAATTTATATTTGTTGTCTCTTAATGTGCACTTCTTGAAGTGCTATTATATCCAATGTTAGTTTCAATAATTTAGAGAAAATCTTCCTTTTTGTTGGTGAATTCAGCCCATTAATATTGACTGATAACACCTTTATTTCTTCTTGCAGTCAAGAAGAAATGCCAAGAGTCTTGGTGGCGCAGCAGACTAAAGTGCTGTTAAGTAGCACCAGCTGCCTGCAATTACTGCAAATTCGAATCTCACCAGGCTCAAGGTTGACTCAGCCTTCCATCCTTTTGAGGTAGGTAAAATGAGGGCCCGGATTGTGGGGACAATAAGCTGACTTTGTATAAAAAAGAACGGGGGGGGGGGGAGGGCGGGCAAAAGCCCTACTAAGCAGGTATATATAAAAAGTATGAAGGCTATTGCTTAATGCATTGTAAGCCGCCCCGAGTCTCTGGAGAAGGGCGGCATATAAATTGAACCAATAAATAAATAAATAAATAAATAAATAATAAAATAAATAAATAAATTATATCTAGGCTTTATAGTCCTAGCTGCTCTTACTTCTCTAGGTTCTTTCTCTATTGCTCCTTCTCGTTCTAGACGTTCTTTTTTCTCCTTTTCATCCTGTATTTGTTTTGGGTATCTTCCTCCTGCTATTAGTATTACTTGGCTTTTATATACTCGCTCTCTTGTTTCTTGTTCCTTGTCTATAGTTAAGTAATTCTCATAAAACTCTGTCGCTTTATCCAGTAAGTCCAATCGGTACCTTTTTTCTTGCCAAGTAACTAGAATCCCTTCAGGAATCAGCCACCTGAAACTTACAGTATGTCTAACCAAGACTTAAGTGAGAAAGTGATACTGTTTTCTTAAGTCCCTTACTCTCCTGGGGATTTGTTTTAAAACCATCAACTGTTTACCTTTATATACTAGTGCTTCCTCTCTCGCCTATAAAATATCTCATCCCTTAATGATTTTTTTAAACTAATCTTACATGTACCTCCCTAGGAAGATTGTGTCTTCTCACATAATTTGTATCCTATATGTTTCGTCCACCTCCATATCCATTTCCTGTTTGTCTATGCCTAATGCCTTTGCTAACAGTTCTTTCATTAACTCTGGTAAATCTTCTCCCTTCTCCTCATCTATGTTTTGAAACCTTAAATAGTGATCAGCTTTTTCTGTCTCTAACATTATCACAGTATTTATTAATTCTTTATTGGCCTGTGTTAAATCATCTACTTTCCCCCCCATATGCTCTGTTTTCTCCTCCATTTTTTGAATTTTTTGTTCATTTTCTAATATCCTTTGTTGGAAGGTCTCTAGTTTTTTTATTCATATTCTGTATTTTTTCTTTCAACTCTCCCGTATCATTTCCCACTTCTCCTATATCTTTCCTTATCTCATGGCTTTGAGTCATAGATTCTTGTAATGCCTGTAATGTTAATGCCTCTTTTTGTGATGAATTAGATTTCTCTGGCTGTAAAACACTTTTAACTGACCTCTGATTGGGAGGGCAGAGGATATTGAGGCTGGTGTCGAGGATGCCTTTTTACCTAGTTTTGTTATGTTTAAGGTCAACATTTTAGCAATTAAGCATTTTAGCAATTTTTTTAGCCAGTAGTTATTATCCCTTCCTCTACTCTTCCCTATAAATGTAGGCCACCCCAGAATTGACCACTTAGAATGTTCCAGTACAGGATTCGACCAGAAGCATCATGGCGAGACAGTCGGGGAATTAGCGGGCTCTGATGAGCTCCGTGAAAACCCGGACTGACAAACCAGTGTAGAGGGGTCTTTGGACCAGAACCGTCCTGTAGGGACAGGGAAGAAGGAGAGGCACCTCGGAAGACCAAGAGGAACAGGCAAGTTCCTCAAAGGTCAGAGGAATCTCTCTCTGATTTGGTGGCGGAGGCGGCAGCCATTGTGGCTGTCAAGAAGCTGGGACAACCGGAATAAGTATTGAGCAGGAGCGATGAATCCAATGGAGTTTTTGAAGCCAGGTGAGTGACAGCCAACCCACAGGCAAAATAATAACAACAAAAATTATTTTAAAACCTGAAACCCCCAGCGTAAAACTAGTGGTTAATGGGCATGGGGGAAGAGAAGAGGATGTAAGCAGAATTTAAAGGGACAAAAACCCAAAAAGAAAATTGATTTTTGAATAAAATTAACTGGAAAATTTTAAGAATTAGAAGAAATAACCCCAAAATTGACTAAAGAATTGGAAAGAAAATAAATAGATCCTTTCTTGTTGAAGACTAAGAAAAATAAAAGACAATTGGATATTTAGCCCTGCAACACAGGTGCTCTATACCTAAAGATAAAATAAAGGGGGAAAAAAGAGGGTAAAAGTATTGTTTAATTTGGACTGGACTATAAAACTGATTTGGTATCTTTAAAGTTAAAAAGAAGGAAAAAGATGTTAGATTGTTAACAAAGATTGATACAAAATGGACACTCTGTTAAACAATTAAGAGAATTGTGGATTCTAGAGAGACATCTTCAGGAGAAAAAAGAGCATTGCAATTTGGAATCTTTGTTTTGGAAAACTTTGAACTATATCAGTGATAATAGTCATGAGAACTTTCAGGGAGGATTGTTTTGTCTGCAAGCAGCTTGACTTTGGAAAAAAAAAAGAAAACAATGGAACTTTTAAATCTGGAACAATACTAATACAGAAAGAATAAAATGGTGCAGGAAATTAGAGAAATGATGGAAATGACGTACTCGTCATGGAAAGCGGAAATAAGAGGAATAATTACGATGCCACATGGAGAATCAAACTTGAGGATCCAAAAACTGAGAGAGAGCATGTTCAAGCTGACAAGGAAACAAAGATGAAGAAGCAAGACACAGAGACTGAAAACAAAGAAGAAGATAAAGACAATGAGATTAATTTTGGAAAATTAATTGAATATATGGATACTAATAATAAAAAGGAGGTTTTTAAAGATTACATTGGGATTAACAATGGAAAAAACAGAAAGGGCAGAAAGAGACAAAAAAAGGGAGAGAAGGGTGGAACAGAAAGAATACAAAAAACTTAAAAGATTACACTGGGATTAACAGTGAAAAGAAAAAAAAACAGAGAAAAGAATGGGAAACAACAGGAAATATCAGGGCAAAATAGAAGAGTCCAGATTTGTGAAACACAGAATGATTACACTGGGATAAACAGTAGGATAAATAATGGGGGCATAAGAAAAGGAGAAAAGAGATGGGAAACAATGGGAAATTTAGGGCAAAAGAGGAGAGGTCAAGATTTCAAAGTGCAAAAAAAAGGGGGGGAAAGAAAAAGGTAAAAATCCTACTTGTCTTGCCCAAGGGTATTCAGACGTTGCTTTGAATCCATTGCTGTCACTTCTGCTTAATAAAAAGTTCCTTTTGAAATACTCCGTTTCAAGAATTTTCATTTTCTTAAACTAGAGAAAGGCAATCCTTACAGCATGAAAAAGATGTTAAATTATGGGGTGTAAATAAAGAACAAACAGCATTGGACAAGATTTTAATGGGGATGGATGAAAAATTGATCAAAAATATATATAATTATTTACTGAATTATAAAATGGAGGAAGAAATAGTTAAAGAAATGATGATTGCCTGGGTAAAGAATTTTGGATACAACATAGAATCAGAAAATGCCACCTATAAAACATTTTGCCACCAGCAAGATTGGCCAAAATGTATAAGAACCCCTCCGCCAAATGTTGGAAACGTAACCAGACTCCAGGAATATACTACCACATGTGGTGGACATGTAAGAAAGGAAGGAGTTACTGGGAGAAAATTCATAACTGGTTAGAAATGATAACTGAGCAACATATTAAGTTCAAACCAGAAATATGCCTTTTAGGTAAATTATCGGAACGTTATGACAAAGCAACCATTCACTTAGTGTTACATATACTGATGGCAGCTAGAATTACATATGCTAAATATTGGAAAAATGTGAACACCCCATTGGATGATGACATTGTTAGGAAAATTTGGAATTGTGCTGAAATGGACAGATTAACTTTAAAAATTAAAGATAAAGAAGACTCAAAATATTATAGGACATGGAATAAATTTTATGAATGGATAGAGACAAGAAGTAGAAATAAGAGGGAAGTTTATGAATGTCAATAATTGTTAGTGTGGACAACAAAGATGTATAAAACTATGGATATAATATGGAAAAATTTGTAAATAAGCTAATGTAAGTAGAAATTTAATTGAAGTTTTCTTTTCTTTAGTACAGTTATAGTTATTAGCTTGTATGTTAAGATTTACCATTGATTTCTCTCTGGCTCTGCATTATTTGCATTGTTATCCTGACATGGCACACATATATATATTTAAAAGGGTTAGAATTAATATTACTGTGTATTGTGCAGACTATAGAATGGTATTTGGCTGTGATCAAGGAAATAAAATCAGACTGATCTGATAATAACATCTTGAGCTAAAACAGATTGAAATGACCATGATATTTAGTAAAAAGTGCAAATAATAATTCCTGGCAAGCATCTGCATTGATAAGACGATTGAGAATAACATGTTCCATAGATTCAGTTACTCCTCCATCACATGAACACAGTCTCTGTTTGACGGGGATATTAATACTCCTGTGTTTTTTCCAGATGAGAAAATTTGAGTTTCTGTAGTTCCAATTTAAAGGATAAAATATATTTTTGCATTTTTTGGACAAAGGGTTGTTAGCTTACTTCATCATCATCATTGGCATCCTTCAGTCTCAAGAGACTATGGTATCATGCTCTGGAAAGAGGTCCTAAAACAGCATCTAGTGTGACTAAAAAGGCCAATTTGAGAATGGCAATCCCTTCCATACTGAGGGCAGATACATTCTGTTCCCTGCCCAGCCCCCAGATTTTGCTGTTTCCGGGACTGCCTCTTTGCCTCAGTCTGCTGAACAAGTGTCTCTTTGTACTGGAGAAGGTCATGCTGCGTCTTTAGCCTCCAAGCTGAACGATCGGAGGTCAAGGTTTCCCAGTTGTTAATGTCCATTCCCAGGGTCTTTAGGTCCCTCTTGCAGATATCCTTATATCGCAGCTGTGGTCTCCCTCTGAGACGCTTTCCCTGCACTAATTCTCCATACAGGAGATCTTTCAGAATCCGACCATCAGCCATTCTCACGACATGCCCCAGCCAGTGTAGACGTTGCTGTTTCAATAGTGTATACATGCTAGAAATTCCAGCATGTTCCATGACTGCACTATTTGGAATTTTGTCCTGCCAGGTGATGCCAAGAATTTGTCGGAGACAGAACATATGAAAGATGTTCAACTTTCTCTCCTGCCATGCGTAAAGGGTCCAAGACTCACTGCAGTACAAGAGTGTGCTCAGGACGCAGGCTCTATAGACCTGGATCTTTGTATGTTCTGTCAGCTTCTTATTAAGCCATACTCTCTTTGTAAGTCTGGAAAATGTGGTGGCTGCTTTACCAATATGTTTATTCAGCTCAGTATCTAAAGAGAGAGTGTCAGAGAAAGTTGAGCCGAGGTACACAAAGTCATGGACGACCTCCAGTTCTTGTGCTGAGATTGTAATACAGGGAGGTGAATCCACGTCTTGACCCTGACATGTTTTTTTCAGGCTGATTGTTAGTCTAAAATCTTGGCAGGCCTTGCTAAAACTGTCCATAAATTGTTGAAGGTCTTCAGCAGAGTGAGTAGTGACGGCAGCATTGTCAGTAATTGTTAGCACACCTCTTGGCAATCTGTTGGACTTTGCTATGAGCAGCTCACAGAACCTGTAGGTTGCGCTCACTGGAACAGGCTTTATATGCAATTAGAGCTCTTCTTTTTTCCTCGATAGCTGGAGTCAACTCCTCCAAATGGGCTTCGAACCAATCTGCTGTCTTTCTGATCTCCTTACCAAATACCGACAAGACGGTGTTATAAACAGCATTCTTGAAATATTTCCATCGTTCAGATGCATTTACTTCAGCCGGGCCTGGGAGAGTTTCCTTGAGTGCTTATGCAAATTCCTCCACTTTGCCCTGATTGCGGGTCTTGTTGATGTCAATTCGTGGTCTTCCTTCCTTCTTCGAGTGATGCAATCTCTTTGTTTGCAGTTTTATTCTGCTGCACACCAAGGAGTGGTCTGTATCGCAATCAGCACCCTGATAGCTGCATGTGATTGTAATATTGGGGAGGTTGGAGCGCCTGGTAAGAATCAAGTTGAACTGGTGCCAATGCTTCGATCTTGGATGTCTCCAAGAGCCTCTATGCTGAGGCTTTGTTTTAAAGTATGTATTGCTAACGCAAAGACCATAGTAGCAGCAAAACTCCAGCAGTCATTGGCCATTTTCATTCATCTTTCTGATGCCGAACTTACCTAAACAAGTGGGCCAAAAACTATAATCGGCTCCAACTCTGGCATTAAAATCGTCAAGGATAAATACTGGTTCTTTCTCGGGGATTTTCTTGATAGTAGCAGCCAGATCATCGTAGAATTTATCTTTGGATTCTACTGAAGATGATAATGTTGGAGCATATATGCTAATAAGAGTAACCAGCCCTGCTGATGAGTGGAGCTGCAAGGACAGAATTCTTTCACTTCCTGCAGCAGGTGGAGTAATGGATCCTAGTAGGGTGTTTCTGACTGCGAAGCCAACCCCATATTCCCATATTCCCTAGACTTGTTTGATGGTTTTCCCTGCCAGAAGAAAGAGAAGTTTTTCTCCTTAATATATCCCGAGTCTAACAGTCTTGTCTCTTGAAGGGCAATTATGTCCATCTGCAGTCTGCTCAACTCCATGTCAATGGCAGCTGTCTTACATACATCATCTATCTCTTGTAAATTGTCAGAAAGGCTGGGGGTCATCGTCCGAACATTCCAGGTGCCCAACTTTAGGGCTAAAGTTTTTTTATGTTTGTTGCATGGTGCAAAGTTATTGAACTGCTTGTTGGCTTTGGAACCCACACACCCTGTGAGGTTAACAGACCATGGCAGGGCAGTACATTACTGGCTGGGGGCTGCCCAACTTAAGGTGGGTGGTAGCTGCCCAATGAGGTACAATGACCTCTCCCACCGAAGAAAGTGGCCCCTGGCATCACGCTCTATGCCAATCAAGCAAAGACTTATAACCGGTAACTGCCACTTCCCGTGTTGTTTCAATGCTGTATGCAAAGCTGGAGTGTCCTCTCCAGAGCACAAGGCCTGGGTAGATTAATATGGAGGATAGACTGTTACCCAAGCAGCAGATTCCCCCTCTCCACATCGCTGAAATAGTCCAATGGAATGGCAAAGCTGATAGGATTAATTCCAGCTGTGCCGCAGGAGTTACCAGAACGTGATTGTACACAGTCACGAATTGCTTCCGGGAGTAAGTTAGCTTACTTACAGCAACAAATTAAAAAAGGAGTGCTTAGATTAGAATATTTGTTCATTCATTCATTCATTTCATATCCTACCTTTCACTCTGCAGGTGGACAAGTCATTATCCAATTTAGAATACATATAACACAGCGGGACACACTCTGGACTTGATTTTCGTCTCTGGTCAGTGGTTGAATGATCTTGGTAGAGGGGATTTAGACATTAAACCCTTGTCATGGACAGATCATTCTCTTCTTTGCTTGGACTTTCCTGCTGTTTCCCCCCGCCGCAGGGAGATGGAACTGATTAAATGGTTCCGTCCCAGGCGCCTGATGGATCCCGAAAAGTTCCTGACGGAGCTTGGGCCATTTCCTGAGACCCTGGCACACGACTCGATTGAAGACCTGGTAGCCGCCTGGGAGAGGGCGGCCGCCGGGGCTTTGGACTGCGTCGTGCCTTTGCGGCCTCTGACCCGATGCCGACCTCAATTGGCTCCTTGGTTCTCCGAAGAGCTGAGAGAGATGAAGTGTTGGAAAAGACGCCTAGAGAGCATTTGGAGGACTAGTCAATCCGATTCCGACCGGACACTGGTGAGGTCTTATATCAAGACCTACCTAGTGGCGATAAAAGCGGCAAAATCTAACTATTTTTACGCTCTTATCGCATCTGCAGAGAACCGCCCAGCCGCTTTGTTTAGGGTGACCCACTCCCTTCTTCGGGGGGAGTGTGGGAAGATCCTTGCAGGGTCGAGCTGAGGATTTTGTGAATTCCTGCATGATAAAGTCGCTCGGATTCAGGAAGGCTTGGACTCCAACTGGATGAGTCCAGGGGAGGAGACGAGGGTAGGTCTTGAGAACACTATCTGGGAGGAGTTTGATCCTGTGGCTCCCGAGGATGTGGACAGGGTTCTGGGTAGGATTAGTGCCGCCACATGTTTATTGGACCCGTGTCCCTCCTGGTTGGTACTGGCCTCCCGGGAGGTTACATGAGGCTGGCTCCAGGGGATTATAAATGCTTCTTTGAGTGAGGGTGCCTTTCCCGCTGCCTTGAAAGAGGCGGTGGTGAGGCCCCTCCTCAAGAAGCCTTCCCTGGACCCGGCTGAATTAGCCAACTACTGTCCGGTCTCCAACCTTAGTTTTGTGGTGAAGGTTGTTGAGAGTGTGGTGGCACGACAACTGCCCAGCCACCTGGATGAAGCTATCTATCTGGACCCGTACCAGTCGGGCTTCAGACAGGGGTACAGCACAGAAACGGCATTGGTCGCATTGGTGGATGATCTCTGGAGGGCTCAGGACAGGGGTTGCTCTTCTGTCCTGGTTCTGTTAGATCTCTCAGTGACTTTTGATACCATCAACCATGGTATTATACTGCAGCGGTTGAGGGGGTTAGGAATAGGGGGCACCATTTTGCGGTGGTTCTCCTCCTTCCTCTCCAACCGCTTGCAGTTCGTGTTGACAGGGGTGCAGAGGTCGACTTCGAGGCGCCTTGCATGGGGAGTGCCGCAGGGGTCGGTCCTCTCGCCCCTTCTGTTCAACATTTATGTGAAGCCGCTGGGTGAGATCATCCGTGGTTTTGGGGTGAGAGTCCATCTGTATGCTGATGATACTCAACTGTACATCTCCACCCCAGACCACCCCACCGATGCCCTTGATGTGATGTCTCGCTGCCTGGAGGCCATGTGGGTCTGGATGGGGAAAAATAGGCTCAGACTCAACCCCTCCAAGACCGAGTGGCTGTGGTTCCCAGCGCCGTGATATAGTCAGCTGGTGCCATCGCTGACTATTGGGGGTGAGTCTCTACCCCCCACAGAGAGAGACCCCACAGAGAGGGCAATCTGGGCATCCTCCTGGATCTTTAGAAGAACATATGATGGCCGTGGCCGGGGGGCTTTTTATCAGGTTCGCCTGATCCGCCAGTTGCGGCCCTTTCTGGACCGCGATGCCCTGTGCACAGTCACTCATGCCCTTGTCACCTCCCGATTGGACTACTGCAGTGCTCTCTACATGGGGCTCCCCTTGAAAAGCACCCGGAGGCTCCAGCTGATCCAGAATGTGGCCGCGCGAGTTATGGGCGCAACTCGTTGTGCCCACGTGACACCCCTCCTGCGCGAGCTGCACTGGCTCCCAGTGGTCTTCTGGGTGCGATTCAAGGTGTTGGTTACCACCTTTAAAGCGCTCCATGGCATTGGACCTGGATACTCTCGAGACCGTCTTCTGCCACCAGTAGCCTCCCACCGGCTAGTTCGCTCCCACAGAGAGGGTCTCCTCAGGGTGCCATCGGCCAAATTATGTTGGCTGGCAACACCCAGGGGAAGGGCCTTCTCTGTGGGAGCCCCTGCCCTTTGGAATGAACCCCCCCCCAGAAATTCGCAAAATCTCTGATCTCCGTGTATTTCACTGTGCCCTCAAAACCATGTTGTTCCGCTGGGCTGGGCTATCAATATAAAGATTTTAATTGGTTTTAAATGGGATTTTAAATTTGGGGTTTTATAAATTGGGCCTATTATTTAATAATTTTAATTATTTTTTTAAATTTTGTCTCTCTTTGTGTTTTTAATTAGGCTGTACACTGCCCTGAGTCCTTCAGGAGAAGGGCGGTATAGAAATAAAATTAATAAATAAATAATAAATAAATAAATAAAAGTTATATATCTTGTAAAAGGACCAAAGTAAAAATGACATTAAATTCATTTTTCAGCTTCTAACCAGGTTTCTAAAATGCTTAAAAGAGTCTTCCTCAATATCCTTGTAGAATCATAGAATTACTTTTGTCATTGATCTCTAAGATACATGAGACAAATAGAAGTAAATACAAGACACAAGATCTATTTGTATTGAGAGGAAAGATATTGAAGCACGAAAGTTGCTTCATATATTAACCTTTTTTTCAATAAATTCATGAAAAAACAAGTGACTTCTTCACACTTTTGAACTATTAATGAATATGATGGCTATTTATTCATTGTCATTTTTTTAAATTTCAGAATTATTGTTGAGTGACAGGGTGTCTCCCAAATATTTCATATTCGAAAATATGGAGGAAATACACAGAGCAATAAGAAAAACAGTTCCAATTTCTACATAAATCAATTTGTAGAAGCCAAATTGATGTGTTGTGATCATAAATGTGATTCACCATTGCTTCATTGATATAACTAACTAGTGATTTATTGATTGACTACTGCAGCAAATGTTATTTACCAACAAGTACATCAATTTATAAAATGTCTAATCCCTGAACTTTCACAGCTTTGAATTATTATTGATTACATGATGCAGATAGTGATATCCTCTCTTGCAAACAAGCAACATAATAATTTGTCTAAAATGATAACAATTTGCAATACATGTGGCCCATTTTTATCTTTATGATTACAATATTTATTTCATCTGGTACAAGGTAATTAGCTCCCAATTGTTAGATATGTATAACTTATAATGCTTCTACAAACTAAACATTTTTAATTAAACATAGATTAAGTATAGCTCTTATTATATGTAAATTACTTTCCCCTTAACCACTTAACTAGTTTCTCATAAAATATTGGAAATTAGAGTATTATTTAACCATAAGGAACTTGATAATGGTGAATATTTCATTTTCTCAAGCTGTTTCTTTTGTTATTAGTATTCATGGAAGATTTTAGAATAAATTTTCCTGAAATATTTAATACACTACAAAATAGAATAGAATAGAATAAGTTGGAAGGGACCTTGGAGGTCTTCTAATCCAACCCCCTGCTCAGGCAGGAAACCCTATACTATTTCAGACAAATGGTTGTCCAATCTCTTCTTTAAAACGTCCAGTGTTGGAGAATTCACAATTTCTGAGGCAAGTTGTTTCACTAGTTAATTTTTGTAAGTGTCAAGAAATTTCTTCTTAGTTCTAGGTTGCTTCTCTCCTTAATTAATTTCCATCCATTGCTTCTTGTGCTTTGCCATTGCCTCAGGTGCTTTGGAGAATAGCTTGATCCCTCTTCTTTGTGGCAACCCCTGAGATATCAGAACACTGCTATCATGCCACCTCTAGTCCTTCTTTTCATTAAACTAGACATACCCAATTCCAACAACTGTTCTTTATATGTTTTAGCCTCCAGGCCCCTTATCATCTTTGTTGCTCTTCTCTGCACTCTTTCTAGAGTCTCAACATCTTTTTTACATTGTGGTGACCTAAACTGGATGCAGTATTCCAAGTGTGGCCTTACCAAGGCATTATAAAGTGGTATTAACACTTCATATGATCTTGATTCTATCCCCCTGTTAATGCAGCCTAGAACTCTGTTGGCTCTTTTGGCAGCTGTAGCACACTGTCAGCTTATATTTAAGTGATTGTCCACTAGGACTTCAAAATCTCTGTCACAGTTCACTACTATTGAACAATGTATCATCTATACTGTATCTGTGCATTTGATTTTTCTTACCCAAATGTAGAACTTTACTTTTTTCACCATTGAATTTCATTTTGTTAGATAGAGCCCAATGTACAAGTCTGTCAAGATCCTTCTGAATCTTAAGACTATCTTCTGGAGTGTTGGCTATTCCTGACAGCTTGGTGTCATCTGCAAATATAATGAGTTTCCCATCTATCCCCTCATCCAAATAATTGATGAAGATGTTGAAGGGTACTGGGCCTAAAACAGAGCCTTGGGGTATCCCACTGCATACTTCCCTCCATATGGATGCATTGAGGACTATTAGTTGAGTGTGGTTGGTCAGCCAGTTATGAATCCATCTGGTGGTGATGTTTTCTAACCCACAACTTATCATGTAGTATATTGTGGTCTACTTTGTCAAATGCCTTGCTGAAATCCAAGTAAATTATATCCACAGCATTCCTCTAGATGACTAATTTTGTCACCTTGTCAAAGTATGCAATAAGATTTGTCTGGCATTATCTGTTTTTTTACAAACCCATGTTGGCTTTTAATTATGACTTTTTTTGCCTCTAGGTGTTCCCTGATTCATTGCTTGATAATCTTTTCCAGAATTTTCCCAGGTATTGAAGTCAGACTGATAGATCTGGCCTTAAAAGAAAGTGATGGTTTAATTAAAGTTCACATTTTCTTGATTCAGCATTGTTAACATTTGCACATGAAAATATGAGACATTAAACAGTGGCTCATGCTATAAAACCCCAAACACTTGAGCAAATATGATTAAATATTTTCAATATCTCAATTATATCTAAGCATGGAAGGATTTTTGTTTGTTTATACACCTTTGAGTCACTGTTCTTGGCAACATTTTCAGAAATCTATAGAATGCGAAGAGATGAAGTTGCAGCCAAAATACCTTTCATTCAAGTATCCTTTAACTCTTAGCTGTATGAATATACCATGTGATTGCAGTCCAATGAGAGCACTATGATGCACTAAATGTCACAGCAATGCAATTGCTGTGCCATTTCAAAATTTGCAGCATTAAATAAAAATCTACATTTATTTATTTATTATTTATTAATTAAATTTCTATACCGCCCTTCTCCAAATAGGACTCAGGGCGGTGCACAGCCAAGGTAAAAACAGAGCATACAAAATTTAAAAACAGTATTAAAATAATTAAATATTTGGCCGTAAATTAAAACAACCCAATTTAAAATCAATTTAAAATTTAACTCAAGCCAGCCCAGCTAGTTGAAATAAATAGGTTTTCAGGGCCCGACGAAAAATCCGGAGGTCTGTTATTGTACGTAACTCTGGGGGAAGGTTGTTCCAGAGGGTGGGCGCCGTCACAGAGAAGGCTCTCCCCCTGGGGGTCGCCTGCCGACATTGTCTGGCGGACGGCACCCTGAGGAGCCCCACTCTGTGCGAGCGTACTGACCGGTGGGAGGCTATTGGTGGCCGAAGGCGGTCTCGTAAGTACACCGGCCCTAAGCCATGGAGCGCTTTAAAGGTGGTCACCAACACCTTGAAGTGCACCCAGAAGACCACCGGAAGCCAGTGCAGCTCGCGCAGGAGAGGTGTCACATGGGAGCGCCTCGTTGCCCCCATAATCCCCCATGCGGCCGTGTTCTGGACCAGCTGGAGCCTCCGGGTGCACCCCAGGGGGAGCCCCATGTAGAGAGCGTTGCAGTAGTCCAGGCGGGAAGTGACTAGTGCCTGAGTGACTGTGCGTAGAGAGTCCCGATCTAGAAAGGGACGTAACTGGCGTATCAGGCGAACCTGATAAAAAGCCCCCCTGGCCACGGCCGTCAAATGATCTTCTAAAGACAGCCATGCGTCCAGGAGGACGCCCAAGTTACAAGCCCTCTCCGTGGGGGCGAGTGATTCGCCCCCAATAGCCAGCGATGGCGTCAGCTGGCTATATCGGGACGCTGGAAGCCACAGCCACTCGGTCTTGGAGGGGTTGAGTCGGAGCCTGTTTCTCCCCATCCAGGCCCGCACGGCCTCCAGGCACTTGGACATCACTTCAAGGGCATCGTTGGGGTGGCCTGGGGTGGAGATGTACAGCTGGGTGTCATCAGTGTACTGATGGAACTCCACCCCGTAGCCACGGATGATCTCACCCAGCGGCTTTACATAAATGTTGAACAGAAGGGGCGAGAGGACCGACCCTTGTGGCACCCCATAAGCAAGGTGCCTCGGGGTCGACCGCTGCCCCCCCATCAACACAGATTGCGACCGGTCAGAGAGGTAGGAGGAGAACTACCGCAGAACGGTGCCCCCCACCCCCAACCCCACCAACCGGTGTAACATGATACCATGGTCGATGGTATCAAAAGCCGCTGAGAGGTCTAACAGGACCAGGATAGAGGAGCAACCCCTATCCCGAGCCCTCCAGAGATCATCCACCAACACGACCAATGCCGTTTCCGTGCTGTGCCCAGGCCGGAAGCTGGACTGGAGAGGGTCTAGATAGACAGCTTCATCCAGGTACCGGGGAAGCTGTTGCGCTACCACACTCTCAACAACCTTCGCAACGAAGCGAAGGTTGGAGACTGGACGATAGTTAGCCAAAACAGCCGGATCCAGAGAGGGCTTCTTGAGGAGGGGCCTCACAACCGCTTCTTTCAAAGCAGCTGGCAGGACCCTCTCACTCAAAGAAGCGTTAACAATCTTCTGGAGCCAGCCTCGTGTCATCTCCCGGGAAGCCAGTACCAACTAGGAGGGACACGGGTAAAAATCTACATAACCACTTGACCATTAAGTGTTAAAAATCATCCAGATTTTTACAGTCAAGATATGATATTTATTGATTTATTGATTTATTTGATTTGATTTGTATGCCGCACTATCTCCATAGGACTCAGGGCGGCTCACAACAATTAAAATCAACCAGATAAAAACATATTAAAATATAATTAAACGTATATTAAAATTCATTAAAATAATCAAACCCCATCAGTCCAGGCTAGGTGATTTAAACAGCCATGTCTTTAGTTTGCGGCGGAAAATGCGAAGGTCAGGGGCCAACTGGAGCCCTAGGAGGAGTTGGTTCCAAAGGATGGGCGCGGCCACAGAGAAAGCTCTACCTCTGGGGGCCACCAGCCGATATTGTCTAGCCGACGACTCCCTAAGTAGGCCCTCCCTATGAGAATGCACCGGGCAAGGAAAGCCGTTGCTGGTTGCAGATGGTCCGACAAATATCCTGGGCCTAAGCCATGTAGGGCTTTATAGGTCATCACCAGCACCTTGAATCTCACCCGGAGGGCAACCGGCAACCAATGCAAGTCGCGCAGGAGAGGTGTAACATGGGAATATCGGGACTCTCCCATCACAACCCGCGCGGCCGCATTCTGTACCAGCTGAAGCCTCCGAGTGGTCTTCAAGGGCAGCCCCAAGTAGACAGCATTGCAGTAGTCAAGACAGGAGGTGACTAGCGGATGAGTAACTGTGCGTAGGGCACCTCGGTCCAAATAGGGGCGCAACTGGTGCACCAGGCGAACCTGAGCAAACGCCCCCCTGGTCACGGTTGTTATATGATCTTCTAAACTCAACCGTGAGTCCAGGAGGACACCTAAGTTGCGTGCCATGTTTTTCCGATATCACCGGAGAAACACCTTATTGAGCAAAATGCAGCTATTTTGCATGTTTATTGGTTACACATGCAGCCAAATGATATGGTAAAATCCTGAACTGATCATTTGGAAAGTATCACACTGAATCTCAATCACAAGAATTATATATTTTGAATACTCTCCCACATAAAAAACCTTTAGAAAAATAGAAAACAAAAATGAGACCATATATAGCTGACTCGTTGATGTTTTCTGCCTACAGGGAGCTTTTCTATAGAAAAGCATTAATCTGAGTTCTGTTACCTGACATCTGAAATTATACAGTCCATCTGTCCAATGTATGATTACACTCATTTTGCTATGTGTATAGCATAGACATATGTTAATATGCTGAGCAGGCAATTTGGTTTGCCAGATCAAATGGAAGGCTTTGTTTTGCCAAACTGAAAATCCACATGAAGACAAGAACTATATTTAGTAAAAAAAATCAGAAACTCCAAAACTCAATTCCAGCAAAAAATTATCCTCTCTTGTTTATTAGTTTTCTGCTTTTAAATATCTTTGGAAGCAAATGTAAAGTTGTTTCCCTCTTTATTTTTATTTTTATTTTCTTGTTATTTTCTTTATTTTTATTTTTATTTTCTTGTTAGTTGATACTTATTTAATTGGGAGAATATGCATATGTTATGTCTTTTATTTCAGGCACCACAGTGAGGAATCATAAAGCTGCTAGGGAGAGATAGAAAAGAAATCATTTCCAAACATCTGCAATTTCACATCTACTTGAATTATGAGGAAGTAAATATATTCCATCTTTTTTAGAACCTTTTATGGAAGATATGGACTTGGGGCCCTTTTGCACTAGAGTGCAAAAAAGAAGCTCAATCTACTCCTGCCCTTGCTATTACAATGGGTTTATCCACATTATTCCTCCTGTTTAGCAACTTTACTATGCTCTCATGATCCCTAATCCATCCTTGCTTCTCTCCTAGCCCTCAAGAGACTAACAATGCAGGTTTCTTAGTTACCTATGCAGCCAGTCTACCTCATGAATTCAAGATGTAAATTTAGATATAAAATGTGAGATAGCAAAGGAGTGCAAAGTAAAAATAATATATTATCTCCTCTTTAAAAAATTAATTTGTACACAACGTTCCTAAATAAAGCTCTTTGACCCCAGAAATGTTTGTCTCTTCACTCTGTCTCCCAGTTCTCAAGTTACAGTTGTCCTCTAGTTCTCAAGTTATAGCTAGAAGGCAAAAGCTTCATCATCACTAGCGCCAGTTCTACTGAGACTGCATTATGTGTTAGCCCTTGTTAATTTTGCTTGGTAGAAATGAATCAGTTTTAAAGCATTTGGAGATACAATCAACCTACTCTGTGTCTTAGGCCTGAGATTGCTTGTGTCTGACTGTTGAGTGGTCAGTTAATGGTTTTGGAAAACTGAATAGGAAGAAAATGTCCTGGGCTGGGTCCTCCCTCCCCATTTCTCTGTGGAAGCTTTGGTGTGGTGTGCCTTTGCAAATTGTAACATATGTTCCATTTGTGGTGATTTCTGGAACAGGATGATTTCCATATAGTCATTTACATGCTTCTCTCCTTACAGCTGTCTATTACAATTTGCTGTACGTAGGACTGACCTAGAAGAAGATTCATAAAGTTCAGCTTATTTAATGCACAATGGCCCATATAGTTATGGTAATATTGAGGTTTGCTCATGTAACACTAATATGGCAGCGGTACTAGCTTCTGATGAATTTCTGAGTATTGACAATCAATACTCAGGCAAATTCTATGTGCCTCAGGGCTGATAATTTTGAGAATGCCTTCTATTGGTTGAATTTACCAGTCAAGCAAGATCAGGGATGTGGAGGATCCCATGAACAAGAGACTCATCACTGAGAAGTGTAGACTATGTGGGCTTGCAGATATCAGTCTCTAAAAATCTCGGTGCCTCCAAGATATTGCTGAACTACAATTCTTAATATGTTTAATATTTCAAAACCACTTTAACTATCTAAAACTTAATTTTGAATGGGATATAGTTTGCACGACAATTTGAGAGTTGAAGTCTGCCTAATCTCAATGTAAGAAGTACAGGTGTTTTAGATGTAGACTCAAAATTTTGATTGAATCAAACAATTATTGGAGAGATTAAACAAAGGACTGCCATTACTACATCATATTCAGGGGTGGGTTCTACCTTTCCTACCGGTTCGCAACAGGGCTGCATGCTCTTCTGCGCATGCGCAGAAGCATTTTGATGACGTCGGGGTTGGTGGGCGGAGCCTCCTGCTGGTTTTACTACCGGTTCTATAGAACCAGTGCGAACCGGGGGCAACCCACCACTGATCATGTTTTTTAAAAAAACTTTTTAAAAGAAACAAATCACTCTATCATCTTGTACATTAAACAAAAATGACTGAAAAGTGATCTGATAATATAGTTTAGATTTTTTAGAAAAAAACTTTTCCAAAAAATGCCAGTTTAGAACTGCCCTACCAAAGTAGGGAATGGACAGAGGGAATTTCTTAAGATCTAGGAATCTTAAAGATCTTAGCACATTTCTAGGGATAATTGCCTACCAAACTGTACAGCCCTTTGCTCCATGTGAATCTAGTAAGAGATTATGCTCACACCTAGATCTTGCCTAGCTTTGAGTATTAGTAAGTTGTGATTGGATAAAGGCTGCACAACTTAACCAACATCAGCAACAGCATTATCCAGGTCAAGAAAAACTGCTGCTTCTATATATGGATGGCAGTGGAAGTGGTGTCTCTTCTAGTTTTCAAAGATAGCAGTATACGAAACAAACATTCCATCATTGTAACCAATTTATTGATTTTTATGCTGCAGACAAGGAAAAAAAGGACCTGGAAAAAAGGTTTAATTCAAAGTCCAACATTAGTTTTAATGCAAAAAGCATGCAATAATATAACATACTAAGATGGTTGACTTGGCAAAGGACAGTTGAACATCCTGGGCTTCTTCCAAAGCCGACAAGAATTGACAGCATCTTTCCATTGGCTTCAGTGGCCTCTGGATAAAGACTCCCTGTAATTATTAAAGCAATTGGCAGAACCACGCTTGACATAGCTACACACTTTTTCCCTTTCTTTCCCACATTATTTAATGGCACTGAAAGTTTTTTTTTCAAATGCTCACTTTACAGAATAAAAGTGTGATCCCTTCCACTGCTGAATTTAGTAGAAAAGAAGATTGCATTCTCATTCCCAGACGTCTGCTCCCTAATCTGTTTCAGGACTGAATATTACTAGTTAAATTCCTTTGCAGAGCAAAGGGTTGGAGCACCACTCATTTGAGAGAATTCTGTTTCCATTTACAGCTAGGTGTTCCTGGGCTGTCCTACTTGCCATTATCTTTGTTCAGAGATGTTGTGGTTCAGGAATAACGAGAGGCACAAGCAAGCAAGTGACAACAGCTCTTTAATATACAGTGAGACTTCAGCAAAAACTCTGAGGCTGCAGCCCTCCTTATATACAATCTCGGAGAGGCTGTCAGCCAATCAGCAACTAAGGCAGATTTGAAACTCCCGCTGAAATGTATCAATACATAACAGCCCTCCCTTCCCAGAAGGCTCTAACATTCAAAAATTTACATAAGTACACACAAAATCTCGCAGGTGACCTGGGCGAGTTCTCGTTCTGGTCGACCTGCGCAGTTCAGTGTTTGGTGGGGCGTCGAGCTGGTCAGAGGGACACTCTGTCTCTCCCGGCTCTGCCAATGGAACCTCCTGGATTTTGTCCGGGGCGTGGTTATTCCCGGCTGGGAGTGGCGACTCGCTGGGGCAGTGCTGGAACCAGGGCTTGTCAGCTAAGTATTCTCTCGAACCCCGGCTTGAGTTAGCTGTTTTGGGAAAGTTATTGTAGTTAGGTTCAGAGATGCCTGTGCCATCCACCTTGTACCCCAAAAATTCGACAGAGGGAGCAGCGATCATGCACTTGTTCTTTTTAAGTTTGAGTCCCGCTTCCCTAAATCTGGTTAAGACGTTTCTCACTCTGTCCCCTAGTTGACGTTCATCCTGGGCGCTGATTAAAACATCGTCAAAATAGGGCACCACCCCCAGAAGCCCTTGCAAGAGGCGCTCCAGGGTGCTCTGAAATAGGCCAGATGCGACGCTCACCCCAAACTGGAGCCTGGTGCATTTGAATGCACCCCTGTGAGTCACAATTGTTTGCGCCTCTGCCGTGGTGTCGTCAACGGGTAATTGTTAATAGGCCTGTGCTAGGTCTAATTTGGCAAAATTTTTTCCTGGCCCCAGGGAGTGTAGTAGATGATGCACAATCGGCACCGGATAGGCGCTCGGCTGCAAAGCCTTGTTGATCGTGCACTTGTAGTTGGCGCAAATTCTGATTGAGCTGTCAGATTTAACTGGGGTCACTATGGGGGTTTCCCACTTCGCATGGTCAACGGGGACCAACACTCCTTGTTTAATTAATTTGTCCAGTTCTGCATCGATCTTTGGTTTCAATGCGAAAGGCACCCGTCTGGCTTTAAGTCTTATTTGGGCTACATTGGGATCTAAGTTTAGGGAGATAACGTTGCCCAACATGTTCCCGAAGACGTCCTGGAACTCGGTCAGGAGGCTGTCCTTCAGTGACGGCTCGGACATTCGGTGGACGCCGGTGAAACCCATGCCAAGGGCTCGGAACCATCCCATGCCCAGAAGGCTGGGCGGCTGCTTTGTTACGACTGTTAGCGGCAGGTCTTTTTCGAAGTCTCCGTAGGTAATTCGGAACATGCCTACTCCTTCGACGGGGACCCGGTTCCCCTGGTAGTCTAGGATGCGCAGTCTCTGTTTGGATAGCTGGTCCTTCCGGAATGATGGCAGGATGGTCTTCAGGGTCGCCCATGACATTATGGAGAGAGCTGATCCGGTGTCGATCTCCATCGTGCATGGTTTGCCGTTGATTTCAACCACTGTGCTGACCTTGTCTTCGATTACCATGCTGGCCTGGTCGACGTGTATGCTGCAGCCATCTCGTGGTTCAAATTCGCGCCATTTTCTAGCGGTGCCCTCTCTCATTGGATGCTTCTGGCACGCTGATTCTGGTTGGCTGCGGCGCTCATGTGGTTGGTGTTTTCTGGGCAGTATGGCTCTATAGACTGGCGCCAAGTGCCCTTTTTTCTCACAACGCCTGCAAATAGCCTCTCTGTATTTGCAGGACAGTCTATTGTGATTTCCGCCACAGCTGGGGCAGTTACACCGGGGGCTGCCTGCGTCTTTTCTTTGGTGTTCTGTGCAGAAGACGTCCTCATCAGACTCAGACTCCGAGCTGGAGCCGGCGTCTTCCCTATGCACTGGTGTAGACTTGGGATTGTCCTTGCTGGTCAGCGGGCGCTGCAGCGTTTCTGCGGCTTTTGTGGAGGCTTCATGAGCCCTGGCCTCGTCTAGGGCTCTGGCAAGTGTTAGATCAGGCTTAGCGAGTAGTCGCCTTTGTAGTCTTATGTCTCAAACGCCACAGATTAGCTGCTCAAGCAACGCATCGTCCAAGTCCCTATAGTCGCAATGTATTGTGGCTTTACGCAGGCTCGCCATGTAAGCGCTGACCGGTTCCCCCTCTTGTTGCACGCGTTGTCTTAATTGGTATCGTTGCACGAACTTGGAGGGCACAGGAGCATAGTGAGCCCGAAGAGTTGCCATCAGGGTGTCCCAGGAAACGGTCTGGATCGGCGTTGGCTCACAAAGTGACTCCGCCATCTTGAACACGTCTGGTCCACAGTGGCTTAGGAAGAGGGCTCTCTTCCGATTTGTGGAGAGTCCTTGCATGTCTCTGGCTTCTAGCGAGCACTCAAACCTCATTAGGTACGAGACCCATTTTTCGCGGGCCGAATCAAAAGGTTTGGGCGGAATGTAGGCAGACATATTCGGTATGCTTCCTGTAGTTCACCTCGTCGCCTAGCTGAAGCTCGTGGTCTCACTGGTTCGCTTCTTGTGGCCTCAATCCCACCTTCGTCGCCAATGTTGTGGTTCGGGAATAACGAGAGACACAAGCAAGCAAGTGACAACAGCTCTTTAATATACAGTGAGACTTCAGCAAAACTCTGAGGCTGCAGCCCTCCTTATATACAATCTTGGAGAGGCTGTCAGCCAATCAGCAACTAAGGCAGGTTTGAAACTCCTGCTGAAATGTATCAATACATAACAAGAGAATTAGAAAAAATAGCTACTTTCTGACTTTGGCTGTTTTTTTGCTTTCCCAATCTGTCCTGTTTGACTGACATACTGTAAGCAGCTGGAACATGCACAGTATATCCCCAGATTGGAAAGTCATAGAAAAGTATGCAAAAGCCACCCCATCTCAGCCTCTGTAATGATGAAAAAAATAAGAAATTGAAATATTTATAGTACAGCTTATGTGAAAATATTTAAAAACATTTCAATATTCTCCTGCACCTAAAAATCAATACATTATACAATATATTGCATAAAATACTACCACTCAGGGGATCTGTAAAGATCAGTGAAGCAGTGTCTAGCTAGCAGCTTCAGAATCCCCAGTCCAGGGCTGAATGTAAGGATCGCCTCTCCTTCCAATTTAAGAAAGTACGAACTCTTGAAACGTAGTTGTTCAAAAGGATTCTTTTATTAAGCAGAAGTGAAAACCATCCAGCTAAAGCACAATCTGAGTGCCCTTAGGCAAAGCAGTAGGATTAAAGTGGTAGAGACCCCTCCCTTTAAGTCAGAATGCAGATTTCAGCCAATACACAAGTGTGAAGATGTTTTCTTTACTATTTCCTTTGAGAACCCGAACAAACATGCATTCCCACCACTACCTTGGTGAGTGAGACAACCCTAATGGCTATCATAAAAATTCCTGCAGGTAAAGGGAATCTCAGGCTTCCTTGGTGCCAGGATATAGGTTGTAAAATATCTGATGACACAGGCCATGCTAGTAAATCGAATCCAAGTCCCCCCTTCCTCCACTTGAATGGCAGTATCACTTTTAGGGATCTAACACTGAAATTGTATATTTGCATCATTGCTACTTCCTTATCCAAAGGCCAAACTTCTCCAACGCTCTTTGAAGTTTATCCATATTCCTTAATCAGCTTTACTTAAAGCTCTGACAATATTTAGAAATGGATATGGATAAAACTTAAAAAAGGTTTCTCTCTTAGAAGGCAGTTCAAAGGAAATGATGACTTTAACAGCTTGAAACCCCACTTTTAAAAGATACCATCTTTCCACTATTCATATAGTATTTCAAGTTAATGAAAAGATAGATGAATAGATAGATAGAGAGAATGTATAGGAGTTGGAACTGAGAGGGCACTTAAATTTTCTGAAGTATTTTGCCAGTTGGATGACATTTCTATTTCTGAGGTTCTAATGGTTTACACTGAATGTGATAACTGAAGTGGTTCGGGAATAACGAGAGGCACAAGCAGGCTAATGACAACAGCTCTTTAATATACAGTGAGACTTCAGCAAAAACTCAGAGGCTGCAGCCCTCCTTATATACAATCCTGGAGGGACTGTCAGCCAATCAGAACTCAGGCAGGTTTGAAACTCCCGCTGAAAAGTATCAATACATAACACCCCTCCCTTCCCAGAAGGCACTAACACTCAAATATTTACATAAGTACACACAAAATCTCGCAGGTGCCCTGGCCGAGTTCTCGTCCTAGTTGACCTGCGCAGTTCAGTGTTTGGTGGGGTGTCGAGCTGGTCAGAGGGACTTTCTGTCTCTCCCGGCTCCGCCAATGGAACCTCCTGGATTTTGTCTGGGGCGTGGTTATCCCCGGTTGGGAGTGGCAACTCACTGGGGCAGCGCTGGAACCAGGGCTTGTCAGCTAAGTATTCTCTCGAATCCCGGCTTGAGTTAGCTGTTTTGGGAAAGTTATTGTAGTTAGGTTCGGAGATGTCTAAATTGATGTTTGCTTCGCTGACTATTCTTTTTCTAAGTTGGTCTATGTGGCGTTTCCAGAGTCTGTCCACCCCTACGTCTATGGTGTATAATTTTGGGCCCGTTATGCCCACTATGGTTGCTGCAACCCATAGAGGTCTGCTAGCATAATTGCGAGCGAACACCGGGGACCCCACCTGGAACTGTCTTAGTCCGGTGGTCTCTCCCTTGAAATTCTCGTGTGTGTAATTGGGGTGAAGCCTGTCTAATACGCACCGAAGCTTCCTGCCCATGAGGAGTTCGGCTGGGCTTCTCCCCGTAGCCGTGCATGGTGTGGCATGCTGGACGGCTAGAAATTGGTCTATCCTGGCCTGCCAGTCCCCATTATCTAGCCTGGACAATGCTTCTTTGGCCGTTCTTACGAAACATTCAGCCAAGCCATTAGAAGCCGGATGGAACGGGGCCGATAGGGCATGGCAGATGCCCAGCCTGGCCAGGTAGCCCTCAAACAGGGTCGCTGTGAATTGAGGGCCATTGTCAGATACCAGAGTATCCAGTAGGCCATGTGTGGCAAATAGTTTGCAAAGGTCTTTGATGACTGTCTCGGCTGTGGTAGAGGGCATTAGTATTATTTCGAGCCATTTCGAAAAGGCATCGACTACGATTAAAAATGTTTGCCCATGGAAGGGGCCGGCAAAGTCAATATGGATCCTCCCCCATGGTCCTTTTGGTTTCTCCCACTCTCGGATGGGCACTATCGGGGGATTGGGCCGAGACTCCTGACAGGGTCTGCACTTCCCCACCCACTCGGAGATGACTTGGTCCATGTTGGGCCACCAGACATAACTGCGGGCTAAACTTTTCATTCGGACAATCCCTGGATGCCCCTCGTGCAGTAACTCCAAGACCCTCGTTCTCAGTCTCGTTGGTATTACCACCCTATCACCCCACAACAAACAACCCCCTTGCATAAACAATTCATTACGTTTGTTAACATAGCCCTGGTACTCCCCACTGACCACCTTGACCGGCCACCCCTTAAGGACCCACCCCATTACAGTACGAATTACAGGGTCCCTAGCAGAGGCTTTCACCACCTCGCAAGAGGAGATAGGTCCCAAAGTCATGGTGTCGATCAGTAGAACGGGGGTCTCTGGTGTGGGGTTGACCAGTAAGTCGGGGAGGGGGCAGCGGCTGAGGGCATCGCGTGGCCCAAGGTCCATCCGGGTCGATGGACAAGCTGGTATGAATAGGCTGAAAGGAAAATGGCCCACCTGGTCAACCGTGGGGACAGGGCGGTGGGGGTGGGCTTGTCACCGGCCAAGAGTCCAAGCAGGGGCCGGTGGTCAGTCACAAGTTCAAATTGGCGGCCATAGAGATATTCATGGAATTTTTTAACCCCCGCAATTGCAGCCAGAGCCTCTCTGTCCAACTGACTATAGTTCCGCTCTGCACTTGACAGGGTGCGAGAGTAAAATGCAATAGATGCCTCTAGGCCGTTTGGCAGTCTATGGCCTAGGACGGCACCAACTCCTACGGGGGAGGCGTCACAAACCAATACAAGTGGTAGCGCCGCGTTGTATTGTATTAAGAAGCTATCTTCGGATAGAAGTCTCTTTACAGCCTCGAAAGCGGCTGCTTGGGCTTTTCCCCAAGCCCAAGGTACATTTTTACCTAAAAGTTTGTGTAAGGGATCTGCAACTGTGGACTTGTCCTTCAAAAACATTGAATAAAAATTGAGCAGTCCAAGGAAGGCTTGGAGCTCTGCTTTGGTTTTGGGGGCTGGTGTGTTTTTGATTGCTCTCACTTTACTTTCGGTGGGGTGGATGCCTGTGCCATCCACCCTGTACCCTAAAAATTCGACGGAGGGGACAGCGATCATGCATTTATTTTTCTTTAATTTAAGTCCCGCTTCCCTAAATCTGGATAGGACATTCCTCACTCTGTCCCCTAGTTGACGTTCATCCTGAGGCAGATTAAAACGTCGTCAAAATAGGGCACCACCCCCGGGAGCCCTTGCAAGAGGTGCTCCATGGTGCTTTGAAAAAGGCCGGGTGCAACGCTCACCCCAAACTGGAGCCTGGTGCATTTGAATGTACCCCTGTGAGTTACAATTGTCTGTGCCTCTGCCGTGGCGTCATCAACTGGTAATTGTTGGTAGGCCTGAGCTAGGTCTAATTTGGCAAAAAATTTTCCAGGCCCCAGGGAGTGTAGTAGATGATGCACGGTCGGCACCGGATAGGCGCTCGGCTGCAAAGCCTTGTTGATCGTGCACTTGTAGTCAGTGCAAATTCTGATTGAGCCGTCAGATTTAACTGGGGTCACTATGGGGGTCTCTCATTTCGCGTGGTCAACGGGGACCAACACCCCTTGTTTAATTAATTTGTCCAGTTCCGCATCGATCTTTGGTTTTAATGCGAAAGGCACCCGTCTGGCTTTAAGTCTTATTTGGGCTACGTTGGGGTCTAGGTTTAGGGAGATAGGGGTCCCCACATACTTGCCCAACATGTCCCTGAAGACGTCTTGGAACTCGTTCAGGAGGCTGTTCTTCAGTGACGGCTCAGACATTCGGTGGACGCCGGTGAAGCCCATGCCAAGGGCTCGGAACCACCCCATGCATAGAAGACTGGGTAGCTGCTTTGACACAATGGTCAGTGGCAGGTCTTTTTCGTAGTCTCCGTAGGTGACTCGGAACGTGCCCACGCCTTCGAGGGGGACCCGGTTCCCCTGGTAGTCTAGAATGGGTAGTCTTTGCTTGGATAGCTGGTCCTTCCAGAACGACGGCAGGAGGGTCTTCAGGGTTGCCCACGACATTATGGAGAGAGCTGATCTGGTGTCGATCTCCATCGAGCATGGCTTGCCGTTGATTTCGACCACCGTGCTGACTTTGTCCTTGATCGCCGTGCTGGCCTGGTCTATGTGTACGCTGCGGCCATCTCGTGGTTCAAATTCACGCCGTTTCTTCGCGCCACCTTCTATCATTGGATGCTTCTGACGCGTTGATTCTGGTTGGCTACGGCGCTCACATGGTTGGTGTTTTCTGGGCAGAATGTCTCTACAGACTCGCGCCAAGTGCCCTTTTTTCTTGCAACACCTGCAAATAGCCTCTCTGTATTTGCAGGACAGTCTATCATGGTGCCCGCCACAGCTGGGGCAGTTTCACCGAGGGCTGCCTGCGTCTTTTCTGTGGTGCTCTGTTTGGAAGACGTCCTCATCAGACTCGGACTCCGAGCTGGATCCGGGGTCTTCCCTGTGCACTGGTGTGGACTTGGGGCTGTCTTTGCTGGTCAGTGGATGCTGCAGTGTTTCTGCGGCTTTTGTTGAAGCTTCATGAGCCCTGGCCTCGTCTAGGGCTCCAGCAAGTGTTAAGTCAGGCTTGGCGAGTAGACGCCTTTGTAGCCTTATATCTCGAACCCCACAGATTAGTTGCCCAAGCAACGCATCATCCAAGTCCCTATAGTCGCAGTGGGTTGCGGCTTTTCGCAGGCTCGCCATGTACGCGCTGACCGGTTCTCCCTCTCGTACGCGTTGTCTGAGTTGGTATCGTTGCACGAACTTGGAGGGCACGGGAGCATAGTGAGCCCGGAGAGTTGCCATCAGGGTGTCCCAGGAAACGATCTGGACCGGCGTTGGCTCACAAAGTGACTCTGCCATCTCGAACACGTCCGGTCCGCAGTGGCTTAGGAAGAGGGCTCTCTCCCGATTAGCGGAGAGCCCTTGCATGTCGCTGGCTTCGAGCGAGCATTCAAACCTCGTTAGGTACGAGACCCATTTTTCGCGGGTCGGATCAAAAGGCTTGGGCGGAACATAGGCAGACATGTTCGGTATGCCTCCTATAGTTCGCCTCGTCGCCTAGCTGAAGCTCGTGGTCTCACTGGTTCGCTTCTTGTGGCCTCTATCCCACCTTCGTCGCCAATGAAGTGGTTCGGGAATAATGAGAGGCACAAGCAGGCTAGGGACAACAGCTCTTTAATATACAGTGAGACTTCAGCAAAAACTCAGAGGCTGCAGCCCTCCTTATATACAATCCTGGAGGGACTGTCAGCCAATCAGAACTCAGGCAGGTTTGAAACTCCCGCTGAAAAGTATCAATACATAACAATAACTTCAATTCCATCTCTGGAGGATGCTTTAAGGAGGGGAGTGAGTCAGTGGTGGGTTGCTACCGGTTCACCCCAGATTGGGAAAACTGGTAGTGACAGAAAGCTCCGCCCACCTGCCTGGATGTCTCTGTGCATGTGCAGAAGCTTCTGCGCATGGGCACAACCACAAATAAACCAGTAGCAGCTGAAATTGAAACCCACTACTGGAATGAGTGGTATAATAGGGCCTTGGAAGCTGAAATAAACAATTTGCCAATAAACTTTATAATATCATTCAATTCTCTGTCAGAGCTATTTGGAGAGAATTTCATTCACTATGTACCGTATTTTTCAGAGTATAAGATGTTCTGGAGAGAGGCTTCCGGCTTGGCTCCGCAGCGCCATTGACGGTCTTTTTAGACCGCCGCCCCCGCGATCCCGTTGAGCTGTTCTGACAGCGTTAATCAGCTGTCAAACGGCTTGAAAATCTCCCCTTCGGGAAAAGAAGGGGAGGAGAGCAGGTGGGTGAGGGTAGAGCTCCCCGAAAACCCCTGGATTAATTCCAGGGGTTAGGAGGGCGAGAGCTCCCCGTTCAGCCCACTGAAGCTCCGGATCCGGGGGGACTCTTTTTTTTTTTACAGAGCTAGGCGTTGCGTCCAATTTCTGCTGTCAAACAGAAGATTAAATGATTTCAAAAAAGCAGGCGGAACAGAAGCAGGAGGACAAGCTTTTTGCAAGTATAATACTTAACTCCGGGGATACAATGTTTCTAATTGGATTTTCTGAGCTGGAAGTAAAGATGGCGTTTCTTTGTTGCGATTTTAAAAGTGAAAGTTAGAAAGGAAAGTTTTTGCTAATAGACTCGTGCTCAGAGACTGGCTTTAAGTTGCTGGAATAGATTTTGAAGAGCTGTTTGGGAAAAGATTATTTCGTTTTGTGATTTATAAAGGAATTGCTGAAAGCTGCTCAAAAGGATGGCTCTGACTTTATGATTTTATGGTTGTGGGAAGAAAGAAAATCTTTTTAAAATAAAATGGCTTCTAAGAAAGGAGATCCTGAAAGTGCTGGAAGCTATTTGGAGGTCTCAGAAATGAAACAGTTGTCTGATTTACAGAGTTATAAGGATTTTGATGCAGAATTTACAGAATTTATAAAAGAAGCCATGAATAATCACACTGCAGCTATAAGTAATCAAATAGCAATTCTTAAAGGGATAACAACAGAAATGACTGAGGAGACAAAAACAAGTACGGAGCATGATGACAATTCAGGAGATATTCTGATTGCAGCAGAGAAGGTGGAAGAATCTTCTCAAGAATTTTCGAGCTTATTCTCTGCTCTTTTTGGAAAAATTGATAGAATCTTTCAAAATTATGACTTGGTTTGGAAAAAAGTAGTAAATGACCAGACTTTCGAAGTTTCAGAAGATGAAGGAGATTTGCCAGTGGCATTTATACATTTAATAGAAAAGAAACAACTGAACTTTTTTTCACAAACTCTTGACAAACTTTGGTCCTACAGGCGAAGGAATGAACTGATTTATATAAGCAAGAAGAGGCAATTTGGGGGCTCTAAATCAGAGGAAATTTTCTCAAAAAGGGGACAATCTTTGAAGTTACATCAACCTCAAATTAAAATGAAAAACCTCCTCAAAATAGAAGTAGGAGGGATGCAGAAAGATTGGAAAAAATATAAAAAGAAAGCAAGAATGGAAGATTAACCTTTTCTTTTGGCTTTGCAGTTGTTCTACTTATGGTTAAAAATGATTATGTTTTAGGTGTTATAACTACTGAGGGGGAAAAGTATAAAGTTAAATATTGATTTTTAAATATGATGCATTAATGGTTGAATGTAAGATTAATCTTTTTTGGTTTTTTAGTTTATGTATTAATGGTTAATTATGTTGATGATTATCTTTTAAAATTTTAAAAGTTGGAGGGAGGAATAATGAAGGGGGGAAATTTAGAAATTTAAAAAATGTAGAAATTTAATTAGTGAATACCTAAGGTTTATTTTCTGTTATGAGATTTCAAAATATCTGAACTTTGAGAAAAGTAAGAGGGGGAAAACGTTTTTGCAAATCAATTGAATATTTTACTGATATATTAAGAGAATTTTTAAGGTTTGAATGTTTAATATTTGTTAAAGGTTTTAAAACTCTTAGAATTATTGGATTATACGCTATTTTGAGTTTATAAAAAGGGAGGTTGATGAAATTATAAAAGGGGAGTTAAGGGGTTTTGGGAGTTATTAAATCTTGCAGTTAGCTAGTTTATTTTAGCGAATGTTTGGTGAAATCTATGCCCTGTTTTTGTTCTGGGAAGTCGGGGGTGGGGGGTGGTGAGGAGGGGTTGAAGATTGAGTTTACCAAGGATTGATTTTTTTTTTCTTTTTCTTGATGATAGTTTGAATGAATGTTTATATTGTATACTCATTTGATCAGAAAATAAAAACTTTTTATTAAAAAAAAAAAAAAAGATGTTCCGGAGTATAAGACGCACATTAGTTTTCAGGGAGGAAAACAAGAAAAAAATTTCTGCTTCTGCCTACCAGCATCCATCAGTATTCATCTGGCTAGCAAACAGCAATTCATCCTTGCAGCAAACAGCAAACAGCCTGGTCAGCTTCAGCAAGTTATCGCAGCCTGATTCAGCATGAGCAGCTGATTGGTGGTTGGATTGGCCTCCCAGAATACCGCCAATCAGCTGTTCCATGCTGCAGAGATCGCCAGAGCTCATCACCGCCTCCATGCGTTGCATTTTTGGCCTCCACGTATTGTGTTTTTGGCCTTCGCATGCCCTGTTTTAGAACTGTTCCAGATTGCGGGGATCGCCATAGCACATTGCCGCCAATCGCTGCCAATGGCCACCTCTGCATGTCGCATTTTCAGCCTCCGCATGTCCCATTTTTGGCCTCTGTGTGTTGCATTTTCGGCTGGTTTCAGGTGGTGGGGATCACCTGGAACCGGCCGAAAATGTGACACATGGAGGCGAAAAACAGGGCATGCAGAGGTCAAAAACGCAATGCGCGGAGGCGGTGATCAGCGGTGATCAGTGACGATGTTATGTGGCGATCCCCACAGCCTGGAACCAGGTCTAAAATGAGGCATGCGGAGGCCAAAAATAGCCAAAAGGTGGGGGCCAGCGGGTGGGCAGGGCTTCGGCAACATTTGATGTATAAGATGTACTGCAATTTTCATGCACTTTTAGCGGCGGGGGGAGTGTGTCTTATATTCTGAAAAATATAGTAACTCTCAGCTTTTTTAATGTGGCTAGCTTTATATTCTTATGCTGCTAATTCAAGGTAATATTGAACTCAGCTTTCAGCACTCTAAATATGAGGTCATGGCTCACCCCGAGTATTGACACAAACACAACTTTGATATCCTGCATAACTGGGCATCCTTACTGATAACTACTGGCACTACACGACAAGAAACAATGGTTGGCAACTAAGAAAAGAGAGAAGCAATCTGGAGTTAAGGAGAAACTTCCTAACAGTGAGGACAATTAACCAGTGGAATAGCTTGCCTTCAGAAAACTTGGGCGCTTCATTACTGGAGGTTTTTAAGAAGAAACTAGACAGCCACTTATCTGAAATAGTATAGGTTCTCCTGTATGAGTAGAGGGCTGAACTAGAAGACCTCCAAGGTCCCTTCCAGTTCTATTCTATTCTATTCTATTCTATTCTATTCTATTCTATTCTATTCTATTCTATTCTATTCTATTCTATTCTATTCTATTCTATTCTATTCTACATAGATGAAGGAATAAAAGGGGAATTTACCAGATTTGCAGATGATACTAAGCTGGCAAGAATAGCTAACACCCTAGAACAGGGGTCTCCAACCTTTTGGACCTCAGAGACCACCAAGTTCATAATTTTAAGTCCTGCGGACCACTAATATGAATCCAGTGCACCGCTTGCTGAAACGCCTGGACTCCCAGTGATGGGATGGGGTCCTTCAGGCACTCTCCCTCCTGTCTCTTTCTTTCTCTCTCTCTCTCTCTCTTTCATTATGTCTCTTTCTCTCTTTCTTTCTCTTTCATTCTCTGTCTCTTTTTCTCTTTCATTCTCTCTCTCTCTCTCTCTCTCTCTCTCTCTCTCTCTCTCTCTCTCTCTCTCTCTCTCATTCTCTCTGTCTCTTTCTCTCTCTTTCATTCTCTCTCTGATTCTCTCTGATTCTCTTTCTCTCTCTCATCTCATGGGCCAGCCAGTGTCTTGGGGCTGAGAGGAAGTCAAGCATCTCTGCGAGAGACCGAGGTGTGTGGAGCACCAACAAGGACCGGAAGAAACAGCCGCGAGATCGAGAAAGAGATGAAGCTTTGCTCCTGCTCTGGAATATGGAGCGAATCTCCATCCCCTGTCCTTCCCTTGTCAGGCAAGGAGTGACTGGGAAGGGAGGGTGAGGGGCAAGGACAGGCACTTGTGGGTTCAGCTGACAGGAAGCTACAGCAGGGGGAAGAAACAGCCCAGGGTTCCCACCACCTGTTGCTTTGGCCTGCCTGCACTGCCCCCCCTTGCACCATTACGTCATTCCGGCCAGTGAGGGCTGCACTGCAAAGTTGCAAGTTGCATGAACCTTCCTCTACAGCGGAGATTTACAGCCCCACCTTGCCTGGCCAGTCCCATATTCCAGAGCTCTAGTCACAGGAGTGGCCATTGCTCATCCCAGAACAGCTCCTCCATCCAGGTGCTCTGCGGACCACCAAAATTTTCTCGCAGACCACCAGTGGTCTGTGGACCACCTGTTGATGACCACTGCCCTAGAAGATATGCTCAAGATCCATATGGATCTTGACAGACTTGAACACTGGGCCCTATCTAACAAAATGAAATTCAATGTAGAGAAAAGTAAATTCTTACACTTAGGCAAGAAAAACCAAAAGTACACATATAGACTGGGTGGAAACCAGGCTTAACAGCAGTAACTGTGAGAGGGATCTTGAATCTTAGTGGACAATCAGTTAAATATGAGGCAGCAGTGTGCGGCAGCAGCCAAAAAAGTCAATACAATCCTAAATTGCATTAACAGAGGGATAGAATCGAGATCAAGTGAGGTACTAATACCACTCTATAAAGCCTTAGTAAGACTTGTGGTTTTGGTCACCACACTATAAAAGAGATGTTGAAACTCTAGAAAAAGAAGAGAAGAGCAAACAAGATGATTAGGGGACTGGAGGCTAAAACATATGATGAACGGTTGCAGGAACTGGGCATGGCTAGTCTAGTGATAGCAGTGTTTCAATATTTGAGGGGCTGCCACAGAGAGGAGGGGGTCAAGCTATTTTCCAAGGCACCTGAAGGCCAGACAAGGACTAATGTATGGAAACTGAACAAGGAGAGATTCAACCTGGAAATAACGAGAAGTTTTCTGACAGTGAAAACAATCAACCAATGAAACAGCTTGCCTTCAGAAGTTGTGGGTGCTTCATCACTAATGGCTTTCTTTTTCTTTCTTTTTTTTTGAACATTTTTTTTTAATTTTTAAACAAACATACATAAAACCATCTTCAATTGCAAACAGTGTGTCAGTTGGTTACAAGTCTTTTGTGCATCATTCACCAAATTCATAGTTTACAATTTACAGTTTACCTAAATTCTCATATCACTGACCTAAGAAATATCTATATATTATTATCCTCATTAATCATTTATTTGACTATGGCTATTTCTTCTCTCATTATTATTTAAAATATTCTAAGATTTGAGTTAATTTTTATTTATAATATTCATTTCATCCTCCTTAATCTGTCCAGTAATAATACCTCTTTATGTTATTTTTCACATAGTTCTTGAATTCTTGTATTGTAAAGATCTCTACCATATTTCAATTCCATATTTTTTTATCTAACCATTGATAAAATAGGTCCCATATCTTATAGTATTGTTTGTCTTCTTGTTCTCTAATTTCAAATGTCAATTTGCTCATTTCAGCACATTCCATTATTTTCTTAATAACTTTATCCTGCATTGGTATTTTCTCATTTTTCCAATTTTTAGCAAACACAATCCTTGCCGCTGTTAATACATTCACAATCAGATTTCTCAATTTTCTATTATATATTTCAGGTACAATCCCCAATAAAAAAATATCTGATTTAAAATCTATGTGTTTTTTTGTCATTTTTTCCAATCACATGTGGATTTTAGTCCAGTATCTGTTGGCTTCTGCACATGTCCACCACATATGGTAACATGAACCCGGTATCTGATGACATTTCCAACATTTTTCAGATTTATTCTTAAACATTCTGGCTATTCTCGTCGGGGGTAGATGCCACCTGTAAAACATCTTATACAAATTTTCTTTATATGCAGTTGACATTGTTATTTTATAATTTTGAGACCACAATTTTTGCCATTTCTCTAAGTCAATTCCATGTCCAAAATTTTTCCCCAATCGTTGTTTCTTTAACTTGTTCTTCTTCCAACTTAACCTCCAATAAATATCCATATAGTTTTTTAATTACGTTTTCATCAGTACCTGTTAAAATTTTATCTAAATTAGTCAAATTATTATAAAAACCTTCTGTCTTAAAATCTTTATCGTATCTAGAATGTATTTGCAAATAGGAAAACCAATTCATCTTTATACCTTGTTCTTCTAGTTCTTGCATAGATTTAAATTCACCCTTTTCATTCAATAATTCACTATATCTAACAATTTGTTCTTTTCTAAATGTTATTGAATATGAGAATGCTTCAATAGTTGATAACCAGACTGAAATTTTTAAATAATGTTGTCTTTTAATCTTCTCCCAGTTTAATAGCAAGGCCTCTCATATAAAATGTCTTCTAAAATACCCCTGCATTTTTGTTTCCTTATACCATAAAAAAGCGTGCCAGCCCAACAACAAATCATGTCCTTCTAGAGTCAATAATCTAGTATTTCCATTCCTTGATACACATCAAACTTGTCACCTGATAATATAATTCCCAATTAGGCAGACCAAATCCTCCTCGTATTCTAGCATCTTGCAACAGTTTTAGTATTATTCTCGCTTTTTCCCCCTGCCAAATGTATTTCATCACTATTTTATTTAAATCCTCAAAATTGTCTTTCCCCAACTTAATTGGAATTGTCTGGAACAAATATAGAATTCTAGGTAACATATTCATCTTAATTGTTGATATTCTCCCTATTAATGATAATTGTAAATTTTCCCATTTTGCCAAGTCTGTCACTATCTGTTGTTTGAGTTTATTATTGAGCTTAATTGTTCTCTTTAAGTGCTTGCTGTCAAGTATATCCCCAAGTACTTAACCTTATTTGTAACCTGCATCTTCAATACTTCTGCCAGTTCTTCTTTTTGTTTTATTAACATATTTTTTGTCAAAATTTTTGTTTTGTCTTTATTTATTTTCCTTTTTTTAATACATTTTTTTATTTTTAAAACAAAAATATAAAATACATCTTTTCAAAACGAAGCTTTTGCTCCGGTCACATATTAAAGCATTAATAAATCTTATTTTTTCAATTAACACAACTAAATGTTTTAAAGATATTTCCCTCAAATCTATCTATATAACTATGCCATTATCCTCAAAAACCCGTTACCTTAAACTAATCAATTATCAATCCATTTTTCGCTTTCATTTGCCTAGATGAATATATTTTAACAATTTAAAGCATACAAACATATTAAACATTACCAAAAAAAAAATTACAAGAGCCTTGGTAGTACAGTGGTCTAAGGCACAGTGTTATTAAGCTGGTTATTAAGACCAGCTGCCTGCAATTACTGCAGGTTCGAATCTTGCCAAGGCTCAAGGTTGACTCAGCCTTCCATCCTTTCTAAGGTAGGTAACTTGAGGACCCAGTTGTGGGGGCAATAAGCTGACTTTGTATAAATATACAAAAGAATGAAGGCTATTGCTTAGCGCATTGTAAGCTGCCCTGAGTCTCCGGAGAAGGGCGGCATATAAATCAAATTTTTATATATATATATATATATATATATATATATATATATATATATATATATATAAATAAAATTTTAAAAGGAGATGTTAAACTTTGGGGTAATTTAGAAATGAAGGAAATAAAGAAGTTTGGTTACAAATGGTTTTTGGAAAATTTTAAAGGTAAGGTTAAAATTTGTAATTATTGGTTACCGTATTTTCCGGCGTATAAGGCGACTTTTTAACACATGAAAATCTTCTCAAAAGTTGGGGGTCGTCTTATACGCCGGGTGTCGTTCTCCTGTAACCAGGCAGACCAGCCCAAAAGACTCTAACGAGCCTTAAATGGCTCTGGCGATCGAAGCTCTAACGATCCCAGCTTTGCCTGCTAATCAGGCAACTCAGCTGGGATGCCAGAGCCATGTTAAAGGAAAAACCTTTTTTTCTTTTGGTGGCTCTGCAAGCTCTGACGATCCCAGCTGAGTTCCCTGCCAATCAGGCAACGCAGCTGGGATCACCAGAGCCATCGATCCAAGCTCTGACGATCCCAGCTGCGTTGCCTGCTAATCAGGCAACGCAGCTGGGATCGCCAGAGCCCAGAACCTTGTAAAAAAAAAATTTCCCCCTCCAGCTTGCTTACCTTAGCTGGTAATCGCAACACTTGCCTTGCTTCGCTTGCCTGAATCCATTCCATCAGCAAGCCACTCCCTGCCTGCAATCATGCAGGCAGGAGTTGTGGACTTCAACTCGCAGAATTCCTCAGCCAGCAAAACAAAGCTGGCTGAGGAATTCTGGGAGTTGAAGTCTATAAGTCTTAAAGTTGCCAAGGTTGGAGATTCCTGTTCTATTGGGTAAGTTTTTTTCCCCTTTGGGAGCTTTAAAAAAATAGTTAATTGGGGGTTTTTTTAGTTGTTCTTTTTTAGACCTAGCCATTTAAAGTTTAGGAAGTTTTAAATTTAGTTTTCATATAAAAATAAAAATAAAATAATATTTGTGCAGTTTTCTGAGATTTAGTGTGTTTCTGTAGTGTTTCACTCTAACTACACAAACACACAAAATCTCACAAAGCTGTATGTGGAATTTTGTGTGTGTAAAGTGTGAAAGTTGATTTTTTTTGGGCTTTTTGTGGCTGTGTGAGGTTCCTGCTTGTTGCAGGGGCCATTTTGGGTCTAGCACAGCTGCTTTTACATTGTGGATGAGCCAGTTGTGTTGTGTTGTGTGTGTGTAAAGTGTGAAAGTTGTGTTTTTTTGGGCTTTTTGTGGCTGCGTGAGGTTCCTGCTTCTTGCAGGGGCCATTTTGGGTCTAGCACAGCTGCTTTTACATTGTGGATGAGCCAGTTGATGTTTTTTAATTTTTATTTGGTGTGCATTGGAAGAGGGGCAGTCTTATATGGTGAGTATAGCCCAAACCCTATATTTTAACAGGAAAAGTCGGGGGTCGTCTTATACGCCCAGTCGTCTTATATGCCGGAAAATACGGTAAATAGTTTGACTAAAAATTGGGACAGAGTAACAAAAAAATTAATACCAGACGCATTGTATTTAGGTAAACTGAAAGAGAATTGCCCAATGAAATTAAATAGTAACAGAGAGAGGATTATAATAGAAGTGAAAGTGGAAACAATTAGTGAATGGTTGAAATTTATAGAAAATGAAATGAGGAAAGAGGAAAATTATGGAAAATTAAACATTAATTGGTTTGAAAGAATTCAAATGAATAAATGGAATAGGAAATGCAAAGAAAGGAACGATGAGAGTAGAAAGGAAACGGAATTTGAAAATTTGACATCTCGAATAATAAAAGATGAAATTGGGCCAAAGGGATTAGTTAGTAAAATTTATAAAATTATTAACTAATTCATTATTAAATAATTCACAAAGGGTAATGAAAGAGAATTGGGTAAAAGAACTGGGTATTGAAATTTCTGATCAAAATTGGAATATGAATTGGGTTAGCAGAATAATGAGGACATTATCAATAAGGATTAAAGAACATAATTATAAAGTTATTTGGAAGTGGTATTTGACCCCAATAAGACTTTTTCAAATGGATAATAAAGTGGATAAAATATGTTGGAGATGTGAAGTGGAACTCGGGACATATGCTCATATGTGGTGTAAATGAACTTTTTTGGTCTAGGATAGAAAATGAAGTATTTGAAATAATTAAGAAGAGGGTCAAATTGAAATTGGAAACCATATTATTAATAATATTGAATGAAACAACATTAACAACTGGAGAAAGAGAATTGGTGAGGATTTTGGTTATAATGGGGAGAATTATAATTGCTAGATATTGGAAATTAAATGTTGACTTAAAATTAGAAGAATGGTACAATGAAACATGGAAATTTGCATTAAATGATAAATTGACTTGTGATATTAAAATTAGAAATGGTATATATAAAGAAAATGTTTTTTGGAACATTTGGCAACCATTTGTGGACTTTGCACTTGGGAGATTGGATGAATCAGCACCAGTACCTTATCAAAGAGATTTCTGGAAGAATTGAAGACTTCAAGTTCCTAAAACTTCCTTTCCGTTTGTATAGCACGTTGGGGGAAAAAAAATTTCTTTCCTTACTATTGATTTTTTGTATCGATTTTTTTTCCTTTTTGTTATTCTTTAAAATAAAAAAAATAATAAAAAAAAGAAGGGCGGCATATAAATCAAATTAAATATATATATATATATATATATATATATATATATATATATATATATATATATGTAGGTCTTTGGTTATTCGGGTCTTCTCCCACGTAAAATTGGAAGTGTCTCGGCGACGTTTCAACGAAGTCTCATTCGTCATCTTCAGGCTGGTGTTCTCGGCTTCGTGCTTCCAGGAGCAATGTGAGATCGCAGCTGTCTCTTCCTTTTAACTGCTAGTGGGGGTGTGAGCTGAATGGGTGGGAACTTGGCTGTGTTCTGATTGGGTGGAGGTGTGTTCTGATTGGTTAGGGGCTTGGCTGTGCTCTGATTGGATGGGGGGTTGGTTGTGCTCTGATTGGCTGGGGGTGTGTTCTGTTCCCAAATTATATATATATATATATATATAATTTCAACATACCCATTTTATTTCTAACTATTAGACTCAAAATTTATACTCTTTATTTCTATTATTAAACCTAATTTATTCATCTTATCTTTCGACTATCACTTTCAACATACATCTCCTCATTTAATTATCCCATCTCATTTTGTATTTTCCTAAAGAACCCCAACATTATTGTCCTTTTCTTTGTTGTTAAACCAATCATTTTAATTTCTTAATTGTTAAACACAGCATAAATATGTGTTTTAGCTGTTGAACACAACATATCCTTTTATTATTTTTTGGCTGTTACACAGCATGCCCTTTCTTATTTGGCTGTTAAACACAGCATATTAGTTTCTATTTTTTGGCCGTTACACAGCATATTCCATTTTTTGGCTGTTAAACACAGCTTTATTGCTATTTATTTATAGCTTGTCTTTATTTATTTTCAAGCCTGCCACTTTTCCATATTCTCCTATCTTGTCTATCAATTTAATTGCTGATTTTAGTGGGTCTTCAAGGATAAAAACCAGGTTGTCTGCAAATGCTTGCAATTTGTATTCTTTCTTTTGAATTTCCATTCCTTTTATATCTTTTTCTTGTCTAATATTTCTATTTAACACTTCTAATGTTAACACAAACAACAAAGGTGACAGTGGGCAACCTTGTCTAGTTCCCTTTTTTATTTCAATAGACTCTGTCAATTCTCCATTTATCATTACTTTTGATGTTCGTTTATGGTATATGGCTTCTATGGCTTGAATAAATTTTCTACCAAAGCCCATCTGCTCCAGCTGTAAAAGCATAAATCACCAATTCACATTATCAAAGGCCTTCTGTGCATCTAAAAATATCAAAGCCATTTGTTGTTTTTTTTCAGGATGTGCCTCATAGTATTCCAAAGTGTCCAGAATTATCCTTACGTTATCTTTAATTTGTCTTTTTGACAGAAACCCATTTTGATCAGAGTGTATGAAATTATTTAAATATCTTTTGAGTCTTTCTGCCAGTATTGAAGCGGATTTTATAATTTGAATTTAGCAGGGATATGGGCCTATAGTTCTTGATTTGTTGTGGGTTGGTATCTTCCTTTGGAACCAGTGTAATATATGCTTCTGACCATGACTTGGGTATTTTCATCTTTGACATAACTTCATTCATGACTTCTAATAACGGGAGGCTCAACAATTCTTGTAGTGTCTTATAATATTCCGCTGGCAGTCCATCCGGGCCTGGTACCTTCCCATTCTTTTGTTTTTTAAGTGCTTCAGTTAATTCCATCATCGTTGTATTTCCTTCTAACATCATTTAGGTGTCTTTGGAAATCTGGGGTAAATTCACTTTCTGCAGGTATCGTTTAACATCTTTCTCCTCAATATTCTCTTGCTCATACAGTTTCCTATAATAATCTTGTATAATTTTTTTCTTCTCTTTATTCCTTTATTTAATTTGCCCTTGGTCATCTACTAGTTGTGTTATTTTTCTTAATTCTCCTTCTTTTTTCAGTTTGTATGCTAACCATCTACCTGGTTTATTTGCGTCTTCAAAGTAGTTCTGTTTGGCACTTCTAATTTTTTGTGCTAAATCCTCTTTTTCTATTAGTCCCATTTTATTTTAATCGTGTCCATTTTTATTTTAATATCCTTTTTTTGTGCAGATTTCTGTAATTCTTTTTGTAGGTTCTTGTAGTCATCTTCTAATGTTTTATAAGCTTGTCTTTTCTTAATGTTTCTTTTCCTTGTATAGTCTATTATCAGATCTCTCACATAGGCCTTCATTGTATCCCAAAGATTTTGCATAGATGTGTCCTCTTTTCTATTTTCTTTTTTTAAAAAAAGCCAATTCTTTCTCCATTCTCTATACAAATTCCTTTTATTTTAGTGTTATATTATTTAAGGTCCATCTAGATCTTCTCCTTTGTCCTTTCCATTTCATTGTCATTGGATTATGATCTGCCCAGGTACTTGCTTCTATGTCAATTTCTTCTATGTTAGATGTCAATTCCATTGTCGTCCATATCATGTCTATTCTAGACCATGATGAATGTCTATTTGAATAAAAAGTATATTGTCTATTTTTTGCATTTCTCTCTATGCATCTTTCAAATTTGTTTCCTCTGTCATTTTAAAGAAAGACTTCAGAAGAGTCTTTCTACCTTGCTTTGTTGTTTTCTGCGTATTGTAATCTAATTTCTCATCTACTATACCATTAAAATCTCCCATCATGCAAATATTATCATAGTCCAGCTCAATTACTTTCGTATGTAATTTTCTGTAAAATTCTTCTTGATTATCATTTGGAGCGTATATTGCTATCAAAAGTATTTTTGTATTATTATCTATTATTTCCACCATCAAAATTCTTCCATCATCATCGATATAAATTTGCTCCACTGGGATTGTGTCTCTAATATATAAAACAATTTCTCTTTTTTTACATTGTGACAATGAAGTGAATGTTTTCCCAAATTTTGGCTGTGTCAATATTTGTTCATGCTGTTTCTTAATACGTACTTCTTGTAAACAAATTATATCCAACTTTAATTTCTCTAATCTATGAAATATCTTTCTTCTTTGAATAGCTAAATTAAGTCCATTTATGTTTATTGTAATCAATTTTTTCTATTTCATATTTATATTTTATAAGAAGGATTTATTGCTCTAGTGGATCTCAGTTCACGTTGATCTCTATAGTACACATTGCCACCCACTGTGCCTTCTTCTTTTTCAGTCATTGCAGAGCATTCTTCTTGTAGTTCAATCCGTGTATCTTCTCTTCTTGTCTCCTTTTTTTTTTCTCTAAGGTATTCTGCCCAAAATGCTTTTGCTTTATCAATTGAATCTATTCTATATTTTTGTTGTTGCCATGTAAACACAAGACCTTCTGATATCAACCATCTGTAATTCACACCTTTCTTAAGTAATATTTTGGTCAGAAAATGATATTCTTTTCTCATCTCCCTCACTCTTTTCAGTATTTGTTTCAAAACCACAATTTCCTTATATTTATATTTCAGTGTTGTCTCTCTTGTGATCTGCAATATTTGCATTTTAATTGATTTTTTAGTGAATCTTATGTGGACTTCTCGGTAGCTTGTTTCTCATTGCGTATCTTGTGAAAACTTGAAATACCTCGTCTATGCCATCCATCATCTTTTCTTTAGTAATTTCTAGTGCTTCTGCTAAGATTTCTACCATTTTTTCTGCCAAGTTTTCTCCCTTTTCTTCTTCTATATTTTGAAATCTGAGGTAAAGTTCTGATCTGTTCATCTCCCATCTCAATATTCCACTCATTTTGCTCAACCTCATCCAATCTACTGTCAATATCTTGAATTTTTTTGTCTCTTTGTTCTTCCTTTTCTTCAATTTTTTGGAGTCTATCCTCATGTTTCTTCATCATTTGATGTATGTTCTCCACTTTTTCATCTGTTTCTTCTGTTCTTTGTTCAATTTTCTCTGTTCTCTGTTCAATATTCTCTACTCTTGATTGTATTTTTTGAATTCCTTGCCAAATCATCTGCAACGTCACTTCCTTTTTCTTCTCTCAGTCCTTTTCCTTTTCCTGTTGCAACATTGTCTGTATTGATCATTGTCCTCCAGATGGTGGAGGAAGGAGTCGATGTAGAAGAACCAATTGCTGTTGCCTTTCTACTCATTTCTGTGTAGTGATTGCCAAAAATTCAAACAAGTTCAAATCTTCAGGTTCTTCTATACCTTAATCCACTTATATGTAGGACAGGTATTGTCCCAAATAATAATAAGGAAAGTAAAAGCTAAAAAAAAAGCAGAGAAAAAAAGGAAAAAAAGGAATAAAAATCTTCAGGCTCTTGTATGTCTTAATCCAATTGAATGGAGAGATATTAACCACATTAACAGTCTCCAATCAAAGAAGGAGAATAAAAAAGGGGGGAAAAGCCAAAAAAGAAAAAGAGAAAGAGACCATAAAAAGAAATCTGTATATGTATAAAAAAGTTAAACATCCTCCAAAAGGCCACAGTCCAGCTAAAAAGAAATGAATAGGGGGGAAGTGGAGAAGCAACACCAAAAAAAGGAGAAGAATTAAGAAAAAGAACAAAGAAAGCCTTCTGTCTGGAAGGAAGATTCACCACTGTATAATACACCAAAACTCTTTTGTTGAATTCCAAATAATATTTACAGCTCTCTTTCTAGAGTCACTGCAATCTTTTTCTTTTCAGTCTCAGACTCCTGCCACAGATAGTTTCCCAGAAGAACACCTGAATAAACAATCATATGAACAGTGTTTGATGCTCTTCCCACTATCTTACCTATAAATAGGCTCAGAGTCCTTGAAGTGTAATACAGTAACACACAAAAAAAGAAACAATTTCCAATCCACTAGATGGCAGTGTTACTTATTATCTCCACTTTCCCTTCCCTTCTTGTGCCCAATACACAGTAAAATGAAAATAAAAAAAGAAAGTAAACAAAAAATAAAACCGAAAAGAATGTAGAAAAAGGCACTAAAAGTTTAATAATTAAGTAGATAAAATGGAAATCTCCAGTCCAATCCAGTCCAGTCCAAGTTAAAAAATAAAAGCATCCGTAAGCATCCACACATAAAAATATATTAAAAAATAGGGAAAACTACAATAGATTCTGTTTTAATTCCGCCACTTAATCTCTTCTGTCTTCAATTTTAATTTTATTTTAACCTCAGGGTGTTCTCTCAATTAATATCCTTAAAAATCATCTCACCAAGCCGACACACTTTCTTTCTGATCTCTTCTGTTCCAGAGCTGTCCCAACTTCAGCAGCTTCAATGGCTGCCTCTTCACTGCCGGAAAAAGGAGCTTCTCCTGGATCAACCAGGGACTTTGCAGTGTCCCTGGGATCAGCAGGATGTGCCCTCCACTATCACCGTCTCTACAGGATGGTGATGTCCAAAACGGACTGTTCAGCAGCAAAGATATCGATGGTGATCCTAGAGCTTCAAGATTGTCCGCCATACTGTTGCGACGCCAGCTCATCACTAATGGCTTTCAAGAAGAGATTGGCCTGCCATTTGTCAGAAATGGTTTAGAGCCTCCTGCTTGGGCAGGGATTGGACTAGATGACCTATGAAGTCCATTCTATTCTATCCTATCCTATCCTATCCTATCCTATCCTATCCTATCCTATCCTATCCTATTCTAGAGAAGGAGGAGAAATATGCCACAGTTCTATGGCAACCTTTTTTTTTGTGCCTATCTCTGTACCCTTGTATCTCACTTACCTTTGTTGCCTCTGCTTACTAACTAATCTGGATATTGCCAGGGAACTACAACTCAGTTTTGATTACATTGTGTAAGGGGCCAAGCTTGCCCAACAAAATCAAAGGACTGGAAGCTATAGGTTTGGAACACCCAGAATAGCAAGTGAAAATGGAGGGGGTAATTTCTAAGAAATAGTTTTGAAAATTTAAATTATAAACAGTTTTTTTTAAAAAGATTTTTAAACTGGACACATTTGTTTTATAAATTCTTTACGAGTTTTTTGGGAAAATTATGAAATTTGGAGATTGGTTGTGTTGTTTTCTCCTCAACTGGTTGTCTCTTTGCCTTGAAAGTGTTATGGGTGAATAGTTTGGGATTTTATTGAGGTAAAAATCTTGAAGTTTTCTGGCTGAGACTAGGCAGATATAATATTTTCTAAAGCATCTAGTCTCCCTTCAATTTTCATCCAATTCTCCCAAAAATTAAACATCTTCAGATATTTTGATGTTATAGTATATAAACACTTTTTTAAAGATCTAAACTTTGATCATATACACATGATTTACTTTACTTCAGAAAAGCATTTGATAAAAATCTTCCATTAAATCTAGTATAGGGGATGGCAAAATATAGGCTTGATTATGCTAGTATTAGATATTGGAGAATGAGAAAGAGTGAATTCAGTCAATGTCATATAAGAGTTCACCTTAGGGTTTACATCCAGGCATTAAGAGCAGCAAAATGTATTAAATTTTCTGCCCTTATTACATCTGCAGATATCCAGTCAGTGATTTAAAGTGACCCATTTCCTGATAGGGAGAAATTGGTCCCATTATCTGGCAGAGTTTGTTTCTGCACCTCCTTTTGGGCAACTGTCACTTGTCAAAAGCCTAAATATTTATACATCAACTTGTTTCCAGGTTTCTTTCACATTCAGCATCATATAAAAATGCAGAGTGATGGAATCTTTTTAGAATGATATGATCATTTATTGAATCTGTAATTTAAGTTCAGGAATTTATTTTTCATTTACTTAAAAATTTTACCCATTATTATACCATGCTAAATTGCCATCTATATTTTTATTATCCTTATTACAATACTACAATTCTTTCAGACTGATCAATAATACTTGAATAGTTCCAAATGAGGTGCAATATATGCTGTATATAAAATAAAATAATGTAATTCTCAGAGTTTATGAAATGTACGAAAAGACAAAACATTCTACCCTCTTTCAGCAACAGTATGCAAATCATAGGAAAAAAACAAGAAGTACTAAGCAAAATTAATTAAATATTCTCAAAATTTAAGAGGATTTTATCAATCTGGAATATTAGATAGAAACCAGCTAGTGAGATGCAATGTGTAAAAGTAAATGTAATCCTAGATTGCATGAACAGAAGTACTGTATTTTTCAAGATCAAGAGAAGTTATTGTTTTTCTGTATTCTATGTTGGTTAAATTGCACCTCCAATATTGCACCTTCCATAACCCAACTGCCACAAGGCAGAAAAATAATCACCCACCTTCTGGAAGCAGTCTATCCAGAAGAATATCATGTTAATAGTATCGAAGTTAGATGTCCAGAAAACAAACAAGATTGCAAATTCACCTGTCCTTTTCCTCGTACACATCATCTTACATTCCACAGTCAAGATAGTTTCTGTTCCATTGATAGGACTGAATCGCTTCTGAAAGCGATTCAGTTTCATCCAGGAGAACCTGGAGTTGTTTGGCCACCACTTCTTCAAGCACCTTATCTAAGAAAGGAATATTGGCAACTGCTCTACTATTATCATCTGGGTTCAATTTCTTCAAGCGCAGCCTGATCACTGCCTCTTTTAACGAGGCTAGAACTGCTCCTTCTCTCATTGAAGTATTTGCAACCTCCTGGACCCTCCCAAATCAAACATGTCAAATGTTGTGTTCACTCCTCAGACCTCAACAACTGAAACTCTGAAGAATAGGTGAACAGCCTGAATAGGTGCACAGCAGTGGTGGGTTGCCCCCGGTTCGCACCGGTTCTATAGAACCGATAGTAAAACCGGCAGGAGGCTCCACCCACCGACCCCAACATCATCAGAATGCTTCTCCGCATGTGCGTGGCCCCATTGCGAACCAGTAGTAAAGGTAAGTAGAACCCACCCCTGGTGCACAGCCCGAATCTCCTTTAATTTTAGCATAATGGCCCTTATTCTGTCACTGTTTTAATAAAGAACAGATCTGCTCTGTCTTAACATTATAACATTATAGTATTATAATATCCGCCCAAAGTCTTTTCTTTTGCTTTTGCTAAACAAACAACATAAAGGTTCTTTAACCATTCCTTAAAGGTCTTGGTTTGCAGATTCCTTATCATCAAGAGAGCTCAACCTGCAAGCTGTTGCTGTTGTTGCTAAGTGTAGTACCTTTAACTGGGCACAGTATACTAAGTGCAATTTCTGAAAGTTTCCAGAAAATTGCAAAGGCATTCTCCAGGTTTAGCCATTGCATAGTGGTTATAATCACTTTTTGGCCTTTTGGCTAGGATCAAATGAAGTACTGTATCTATTCTTAGTTCTTTATATATAAGACATTATCACTAAATTCACATGAAACAACTCATATTTTCATTTACACCTCTAAAGAAGATTGAACTTTATATGGATGAAAATAAATATTCAGTTTCCATGTGAATTACTAACTGGAATTACTGAAATTAGATACTTATATTCCAACTTGTCATCTTTCTAGGTTTTACCTAATAATAGTGCTTATATAGCACCAGTTTTTAATCAGCAAATACTTTGGTTTGGAAATACCTCATAAAGGGGCCAATTTCTCCCTTTTAAATATGAAACTATAATGATATTACAGAATACCATCACTACCCAAAGCATATTCTGATGTTCTGAAAAGTTCATGAGTGACATAAAAAATGAATGGTGTAAAATATTGCTATAATTACATAAATAGAATATGATATATCAGTGGTGAGAAACTAGTGGCCATTGGCAACATTTAGACCCATTCCTAAATAGAAAGGACAGTACACTTTGTTCTGTCTGTAGTGGCAATTTGAAAGGCATACTGCTTAGTCAGAAGAGGGAACTCCTTTTTTAATAAAATATTGTTATTGCTTTTGATATATACATGAAGGTAAATGACAAGAAAGTTTAAAATGAATACAAAACTGGGCAAAAGAAAATATATATAATGAAATCCTCCAAGGCTCAAGGTTGACTCAGCCTTCCATCCTTTCTAAGGTAGGTGAAATGAGGACCCAGTTTGTGGGGGCAATAAGCTGACTTTGTATAAAATATACAAAAGAATGAAGGCTATTGCTGAGCACATTGTAAGCCGCCCTGAGTCTCCGGAGAAGGGCGGCATATAAATCAAATTAAAAAAAATAAAATAAATAAATAAATAAATAAATGAATATACATGTTACCTGCAAGGTGTGAAAAGCTGACATTGCATAGAATGCCTAGGAAATCTATAAAATGCATGATGTTTTCAGGCAAAGTATGAAATAACTGTGTTGTTTTAACTTGCTATATACTTTTGTTGAGACTTTGGAAAAAGTTCAGAGAAGAGCAACTAAGATGATCAAAACCTGGAGACTAAAACATATGAAAAACAGCTGCAGGATTTGGGTTTGGCTAGTCTAAAGAAAAGAAGAATTAGGGGTGACATGATAGCAGTATTCCAGTATTTGAGGGGATGACACAAAGAAGAGGGGATCAAATTATTCACCAAAGCACCAGAGGGCAAGACAAGGAACAATGGTTGGAAACTAATTAAGGACAGAAGCAACCTGGAATTAAGGAGAAATTTCCTAACAGTGAGGACAATTAACCAGTGGAACAGCTGGTCTTCAGAAGTTGTGGGTGCTTCATCACTGGAGATTTTTTAAGAAGAGACTGGACAGTTATTTATCTGAAATGGTATAGGGTCTCCTGCTTGAGCAGAGGGTTGGACTAGAAGATGTCCAAGGTCCTTTCAGCTCATTCATTCTATTCTATTTTCCTAGGCATTGTATATAATACCTAAGTATTATGCAGAATGACAAGAACTATTTAGGCAAAGTATAAAAAGAAAATCATGAAAAGGTTAACTCTAATCTTTTATTGAAAGGACGTATAGAAAAATGACATACAGTATATGAAAATGAAAGAAGAAATGCAAAATAAGTACAGGACTTTTTTACTGAAAAAAAAACAAGTGAAAAAGACAAGAAAAAGACATACTTGTTGCAATTGGAACTGGCTGGAATGGCATTTTAGTGGGAGTATTTTATACTTTGCTAGTTTGCCTTTTGACATTGCATAAAATTTCTAGGAAATGTGTGAAATATTAAGTGTTTCATAGTTTGACGTCCCATTTTTGGCATGTCTAGATTTCCTAGGCATTTCTATAAAATGTCTGTTTATACATATTGACAGTGATATATATAATTCTCAGTTCTTAAACACCAAACCTTGACCACATAGAATAATGCTTATTTCAGAGTCATACATTATGTAGCTGAAAGTGACTTTAGAGATCATGTAGTCCAACTTTCCGTTTAGTCCAGGATGCACTAAAATATAGTGCCTGTTTTAAAACCATCAAGGAAGAAGTCACCACTTCCTTTGGCAGCTAGCTCATGATGATATCTAGTTTATCTCTGTTCAGCTATTTGAAGACTGCTCTTGTAACTCCCCTGAGTTCTCTTTCTGTAGGTTAAACAGTCATTTAACTGTGCCTCATAGGGCTTAGTTTCCACACCCCTTATGATCTTGGTGGTCCTCTGAACTTACTCCAAATTATCACTACCCTTTTTAATGGAGGCATCCAGAACTGGACTCAATATTTCAAGTGAATTTGATCAGATGGGTATAGTGGAACAACGGTTCCCTGTTGTAGAAATCAGGGTCCAGGCATTTGCTCTGTGTGAAGATGTCTCTCCCCTTCACAGCATTTATTGCTTTTTATAGTTTTTTACAAGCAGAAAAGGCAAACCAGCAACAGCGTTTTAATTGATAGATACAATTCACCCCCCTTAAGATGCCATCATCCTGATGGTGAAGGCAAGGTGACATAATGCAAATCAGAGCCAGAATGAGATCATACAAGAAGGCAAGATACATAGCATCTGAGGCGAGGCAGTGTGCTGCTCACAGCCTGACACCATGACCTTTTACCTCTACATCTCACTCTGTTTTGTTTTGTTTGTCAGGGCATCGTAATCAGGAGAGGAATATCCCTGCAGTTGCTTACACAAGGCATAAACTTGACCCTGAGGCAGTGTAAGAGGGAGTTTGGGGCGAAATGCAGTAATTCATATGTTACAAAAAGAGGGAAGACACTAAACAAAACAACACCCACCAATCAAAATGGCACAAATGATGACTGAATAATGTAGGATGTTTCCCAATAAGCCTGTAGGTAGCCAAGACCAAAGGCTTTCCCACTAAGATCCTAAAGTGTCAATTTTTAAATCAGAGGCCAAATTATGTAAAATATTAAGTTGATGCTGAATGTTCTGTGACTCATCTGAAATGTAAAAGCAACAAAGTCCTTCAAAACTTTCACAACCCAAATGCTGGCGTAGAAGCAAATAATCAACAGCACCGCGATTTTGGAGAATAGCTTTTCTAAAAGCTTGCAGCTCATGGTTGATTGCTGAGATCTCTGAAGAAGTGGCATTAATGGTTTTTGCTAGATTACACGCAATAGCATTAATATTAAGATGAGCGTGAACAGCAAGTGCTGGCACACCCACCATAGATACGGCTAATGCTATGTATTCTGCTTGATTAAGTAAGGCTGTTTCAGAATCACAAGTGTCATCTAGGGTGACCCCACGCTGAATACGGCTCGAGTGAAGTTGTTGTTTAGAAAGCAAAACAGGAATCAACTGGCTAAAACAACAATGCGCTTCACTAATATTAGCAGGAATATAATTAAAGGTTTCTTGGCCACATGTAAAAAACCACCCTTGTGGTAACCAAACATGGGCAAAATTAAAGGAAGTCTCTTCAAAAGCTGTACAATTTAAGATAGGTGAACTAATGCGAACACAGTGAGGGTTTTTGCTTGAAGAAGTACAATTAACCGTTTTTACACACGTTACATTTTCAGGGATCGCCACCACTGGAGTATGCAAATCAATTGCGTTAGGGCGTGGATAATATGCAGCTACCCCCAACTAGCTATAGTCTTATAGTTAAAGTTCCCTCCCAACAAATACCTACTCAAGCCAGTAAAGTTCTGAATTACAGCAACAGGGGTACAGACAGGGATTAAACATGTAGAAAGCAAATTTTCCATATCATAACTTCAGACAAACAAAAGGCATCAGTTTTTGTGATGTTTGCGAGCTGCACCCATAGGTTTTGTTTCATTCGTTGTTCGAGAGAATGTTTGGGTGGGATGACAGCTGTTGTTGCCAAAGTACAGCTATTAACAATCAAGCACAAATAAATTATAGCTAAGTTAAAACTGCAAAAATGGCAGCGCACAAATTCAGCGCAGTGTTTGTTCTACTTGTTGCTGTTGCAATACTGCCTGTGCTTTGATGGTCAAATTCTTCACATCCCCCCATGTCACTGGACAACTGGCATGATGGGATCGGATTGGTCACTGCACCATCTGTAGAGTCACCTTTGCCATCTCTGGGATAGGATTCAGGGGTTGGTGCCATGACATCCTTGGCTGGGCAAACACAATGCACTGGGATCCACAAAGGTCCTGTAAGGGGCAAGCACAGCAGCATAGCCTCGCCCCCAAGTAATCAGAGGGACTGGTCCTAACCATGTTTTATCTGGTAATACCCGATAATATACCAGACAAGAAGGCAAGCTTGTTTATTGTTGAAAATGTGTCTGATAGGCAGTCGAATTAGAAATTGAAAAATTCAATTGGTTTAAGGTAAATAATACTTTTGTAACCTGCTATGTTACCCATGGCAAATTTGGTACCCGAGAGCCCTCTTTTTTTATTTGTTTGTGAAGGCAGTCCTTAAAGGATCTATTAGCACACTCCACAATGGCTTGACCCATTGAATTATAGGGGAGACCATGAGTAAGAACAATATTCCAGGTGGTACAAAATTGCAAAAAAACCTGTGAAGAATAGGCAGGCCCATTATCTGTTTTTAAAGAAGAGGGCTTGCCCAAAGCCGTAATAGCCGAAAAAAGATGAGAAATAACATGATTAGCTGTTTCCCCTTGTTGAGGCATAGCCCAAATTGCTCCGGAATAGGTATCAATAGATAAATGAATATATTTCCAGGGAGCCAAAGAGGGAACATGGGTAACATCCATTTGCTATAATTGATTAGAGGTGAAACCATGGGGATTAACTTCTGTGTCCCCCGAGGGGGATGCCCCAGAACATTGGGGACAGGATGAAACAATTTGCTTGGCTTGATCTAGTGGAATATGGCAAGATTGTGCCAGCCCCCTGGCATTTTGATGGAAAAAAGAATGACCACCGCCGCCACCGCCATCACCGCCGCCACTGCCACCCCAACAGTTCCCGAAGGTCCTCGACTTACGTCCGCCGCCACCGCCACACCGCCGAACTCCAGGAGTCCTCAACTTATGACCGGTTCACTGCCTCAGCTGCTCCCGTTCTTTGCCAGGGATCCAGGGACCCAGCCACAGCATTCGCCCTCCAGGGAGGGCTATGGGCCCGCCAGGGGCGAGCCCAACCTCCCAGCAGCAAGCCTAGGCCTAGGCGTGAGTGCAGCAACAGAGAGCTCCGCACCCGACGACCTCCAGCGTGAAATGAGCTTCATGCATGCCCAGTCGCCACCTATAGGAAGAAAAAAGAACATAGAGATAAATCCATTCAGACTAGCAACAAGCATTCCCCCAGCATATTGTGAGTTCCCTCACATAAAGAACCATGGACAGCACCAGACTGTAAGTAACCTGCCAATACAGCTCAATAACTTTTACTGCTGATAACCACAAGTTAAAATTAGATGGGTCTAACTTCTTGGAGTGGAACCATCAACTCCAAATTGTTTTTCTAAAGGAAAATATGTTGTTTCTGTTTGATGACCCACCAAAGAAACCATGGACTTTTGATATTGACTGTTTACACCACAGGGCTTATTATCTGTTAATGTCTAGCTTGTCACCCAGTATTTACCCCAGTCTTGGGCGCCACTTAACCGTGGCAGAGATAATACAAAAAATATTTAATTTGTTCTATAGCAAAAGTGCAGCCACAACAACCAAAATATCCAGGGAATTTTACTCAGCCAGGCATAAGGCAGGGACACCCATGGGGGGAACACATACTTAAGCTAAACGCCACCAGGGCAGAACTCATACAAAGGGGGGAAACCATATCAGATGACAGCATGAAAAGCATCATCATAAACTCTCTAGATCCCAGTTGGGAAAACTTTATTATGCAACTGGATAGTCTCAACATAGAGCACCTCTCTTTAGAGACATTATCCAACAGGCTGATAACGGAGGATAGCCTAAGAAGGGACCACTCCTCAAGTCGTAGGGAGAGCAGACCAATAAAAAGGGTAGACTTTCAGACAAGGGATTATGACAAACCAGAATGCTTTAACTGCGGCTCTAGAAATCACTATAGGAGAGATTGCCCCAGAAACCAGAGGGACAGAGACTACAGCCATCATAGGGAAAGACAAGGCCACAAGTTCAGGACACTCAGAAAGGCGCTTCCCAGAAAGCAGATTCAGGCGCAGGGACTCCCCCAACCCCAGAGATAGGAGAGGATATAGAGATAGCTCCAGGGATAGTCAGCCTGGGTCACTATATGAGTTTAGGGACCACCAACACTCACACACTCAAACAAAAGGGAAGAACACATGGCTCATGGATTCAGGGGCCACCAACCACACCACCAATAACAGAAACATACTGACATCATTCACGCCAAAGGAATATCACATCAAGGTAGCTAATCAGAACAAGGTATTGGTAACAGGAGAAGGAAGCGCACACATAAATGGGATAGGGAAGATAGAGGGGGTGCTGCTCATACCTGAGATACCCCACAATATATTAGCTACCCTCAAGCTCAGTAAAGACTTGGGCATTGAGACAACCTTTAATGAAGGGAAAGCATACATGAAGAAAGGAAGTAAAAACATAGGAAAAATCATCATAGAAGGGGGACTCACATACTTAGTATCCTAAGAACACGCAAACACAAACACTAACCCAGAAAGTAAGGAGAAAGAAACAAGTACAACCACGGAAACTAAAGGGGATGAGAAAGAACACATTACGGAAAGCAAACCCATCTCAGACACAACACACAAAGGGAAGCCACACATTGGCAAACCCATTCATGATGAGTGCGCTCATCTACTTCATAGAAAATTAGGCCATGCTAGTTTCCCAAAAGTACAGAAAATGAATGAATGTTCAAATGGCTTACCATTAAAGAACTGTAACAATTATTTGGAGTGTTCTGTGTGCAAATGCTCAAAAATCAAAACCAAACCAAGACCCAAAAAGGCCTCCCGCACCACCAATTCAATATTCCAATTGGTTCATACGGATGTGGTGGGACCCATGAGACCCTCTATTAAATACAAGAAGAGGTTCTTCCTAACTATAGTTGATTACTATAGCCGTTACGGATTCGTATACACCCTCAATCACAAAAGTGAGGTGTTCCAAAGATTTAAGGAGTTTTACAAGAGGGTAGAAACTCAACATAACATAAAAATAAAACAAATTATGACAGATAGAGGTTCAGAGTTCCTATCAAGGGACTTCTCCAATTGGACAAAGAAACGCGGGATACTACACTTCTCCTCTTCGCCTTTTTCCCCATTCCAGAATAGAGTATCAGAATGCAGGAACGGCGTATTACAAACAATGGTAAGGTGCGTCCTAGAAGACGCAGGGTTGGGACAACACTTCTGGGCAGAGGCACTCACATACTCAAATTACACACTGAATAGAATATGGTCAAGCGTAGTGAACAAAACTCCCTATGAAGTTATGTATAATAGGAAGCCCCAAATAGCTCACCTCCACATATTTGGGGTAACTGCGGATGTACATATACCCAGACAGTTAAGGAGAAAAGGGGACAAGGTGTCGAGGAGACTAAGATTCATGGGATACGAGTCTGGAACTAAGGGGTACAGATTCATCGACAAGGACAACAGATTTGTCGTATCCAGATCAGCAGTGTTCCACAGAACACAAACTGGTCAAGAATACACCTCAACGAGGTGCTGCCCAGGCAACGATCTAATGACAATGTTAGAACCAACAATAAACCAGACACAACTGAAAACGAGACAGACAAAAAACACAAACCCAAACACCAAGGGGTAACCACCAAAGAATGGAAGGAGAACCACCCCATCACAAAGGTAAAGGTAGATGCACTCACAGAGAAGGAAGCCCAACACATGCACGACACAGAAACAATACCCAGCAGACCCATAAGACACAACAGAAACAAAATGCCAAAAAGGTTCGACGATTACATACTTTCAATACACACAGACACCACGACACCCAACTCCTACAAGGACGTTCTTAGGTTACCACGAGAGGAAAGGGTCAGATGGGAGGAGGCCATAGATAAGGAGATGAACAGCCTGAAAGAGTTAAATGTGTATATCCCATCCAGAGTACCAGAGAACAAGGTAGCCATAGGGACTAAGTGGGTTTTCAAGACAAAAGAACTAGAGGACAATAAGAAACTGTACAAAGCTAGGCTAGTAGCACAAGGATTTGCATAAAGATACCTGGAAGACTACACGGACACATATTCACCCACGGTCAGGGCAGAGAGTGTAAAAAGCGCCCTGGTAGTAGCCACAATCCTAGGACTAGAAGTCTACCAATTCGATGTGCAGACAGCCTACCTCCACGTGGAGCTAGACAAAGAGATCTTTGTCAGGGCACCCCCGGGGAGAAACACACAAGGGGAGGACACGTGGTTATTGAACAAAAGTCTGTATGGTCTGAAACAATCAGGTAAGAGGTGGTACAAGTGCCTGGCAAAGATCCTCAAGGACATGGGATTCACAGCCACCTCCGCCGACCTATGTTTTTTCACCAAGAGGGAGGGCACATCTATCGAATATGTACTTATCTATGTGGATGATATTTTGTACTGTGGTCAACATAAACAAAATTGTGACAATTTTGCCAACCCGTTGGGGAAACACTTTGCCCTAAAAACTCTGGGAAAGGTGAACAAATACCTGGGTGTCCAGATTGATAGAACTCAGAAGGGATTCAGGATCTCCCAAAGGGAGAAAATATTGGACCTGTTAAATAAATGCAACATGAAGGAAGCCAAACCATGCGATACACCCATACACATTGACTTCCTGAAATACATGAATGAAGAAAGTGAAGCTTTCAAGGACAATACACTCTACAGATCTGTTGTTGGATCACTACTTTATATAGCCAATTGGACTAGGCCAGATATCCTCCTAGTAGTCAACCTGCTATCCAGACATGTCAGCGATCCAAAGATATACCACTGGGAGGGTGTAAAACGTGTGCTCAGATATCTAAAGAGAATTGATTCACTGCATCTTGTGTTGGAGTTATTGGGTAAGATCCTAGAAATAAGTCACATAGTTATAGGTGGACTTGAAAAATATCAGCAACCTATTCAGATCTTGGATAGAAATATATGGAAAACTACATACCTCCCATGACATCATATTAGGCATAATGAGGCCTTATTTTTTATCAACACAAGATTTCCACTACTATGATGTGTCTTCAAGTTGTTCTGTTAAGTCTTAGTCAATTGGCAGTGAATTGTCTTTTTAGGTGACAGTCTGATACTAGTTGCTTCTCTGAGTCACACATTTTCACTTCTCTTCATGTTCTCAGTCTTTACATACTGTCTCTGAATCTCCTGCTGAGCGTCACCTCTTTTCATATCTTCCCTAGTGTGTTGCAGTATAGAAATTTGTTCCTCATATCCTTTTACTTTTTCTTCCAATAAGTTTGCACTTTCAGCAGTTATAGACTCATGAAAATGTTGTAAAGCTCACCACAAAACTTTCTTCACTGTGTATATTACTTGGAGTTGCTTGAAATCTTTTTGCACCCTTCCTCTGCCAACTCACCTGTTTGTTCATTCACTCTTATCATAAGCTTCTGGAGCCTGCTTCTCTGAAAGAACTCTAGCCTGGACTTTTGTTTTTCCTATTTGTTTCTCATACTGTGTTTATTTGTGTGGTGACACTAGAGTTCTTGGCTCATATAATATGTTATATGATGAATTTTTTTCTGTGCTTTTTTCTCCCATCCCAACAAGATTAATTTTAAAGCTTTCTGGACAAGATTCTTCCAAACACATTCTTTCCACATTTTTGCCAAGAGTACTTAAGGAACAGCTAGAATCAGAAGGACATGTCTGAAATTGGCTTATATATTTACAATTGAAAGAAAGATTTAAATTAGACAAAAAGTCTTATGGGTTTGACTTTGTTAAAATGAATTGGAAATCCTACTATGTGATAGTGATGAACATATTATTACTAAGGTCTATAAAACATTATTAAATTCGAATTTGGAAAGTGAGCATTGTATGATTCAGTGGGCAAGGAACTTTGGATATAATGTAAAGCTTGAACAATGGGAGAATATATGGATGAAAGGTTTAAAATGTACACTAAATTATAATTTAAAAGAAAAATTTTATAAGATGATGCATTGTTAGTAATTAATACCAAATAAGTTATCAAGAATATATAAAGGTACTTCAAATGAATGTTGGTAATACAAATGTAAAGAAGGGACTTTTTATCATTTGTGATGGACATGCGATAAAGCAAAGAAATAGTGGAGTAGGATTCTTATTCTAATACAGGAGATTCTTTTTAGTCTTTAAACATTTTATTAGATTATAGAATAAAATACAATAGGAAATAGGAAAACAGAGTGGGGAGAGGGAAAAGAGGCGAGGCAGGGAGGAGGGAAAAAGAAGAAAAAAGAATTGACTTCCGACTCCCTCTGTTGCAGTAAAATAAAGCATTAACATCGAACCTCAACTTTTTACTTTTCCATAATAATATAAACTAGCCATTTCTATAAAAAAATAAATCAGTCTAATCAGTAAAACCCAAAATCAAAGTTTCATTTTGTTTCACCTCAAGCACGAAGTCCAGAAATAGTCTCCATGTAGCAATAAAAGTGCTTATATTCTTTTCTTTGATCGAAATAGTCAATTTAGCCATTTCTGCCAACTCCATAAGCTTCTGTAGCCATTCGTCCATGGTGGTAATGTAGATAAAAGAAATAATGTGTATATGGGCTCTGGGGGACCCTCTCTATTCACATTATTATAAGGGGAAGACGTGCTTAGATACATGAACTCTGAGAGAACCTCTCTATTCACATTATTATAAGAGAGGAAAGTGCTTGTTGGAGATTACATTAACAAACAGTTAAACCTCATTAAGTGGTAATATATCTTCTGAGACCTAGATGTCACGAAAGGACCGCCATATCGAAAACATCTGAGTGACCTCACTGTGAATGACACAAAGACCTTTATGTTACAAAGAGTTATTTAATCCAATAAATTTATCCAAGGACAGTAGTAACTCTCCCATTAGCAGCTCCGAGCACTTAAGGAAAAGTTGTGTGGCTAAGATAATTTTATAAACTAAGAAGTAATTAGATGAACATATTATCCAATGTAGGGAATATAGATTTTCCCATATAGGGAAAATCGGATGTATGATCTCATATTAACCATATGTGGAAAATGTACGATCTCACTGAATCCTTTGTCTTAGAAATGTATAAAACCGTTGTATCAGAGTTCTTCCCTTGTTCAAAGCTTCATGTACAAAACTGGCTCTGAACCTTGCGCAATAAAACTGTCTCTGGCTAACCCAGGAATGTTGCTTGGTCCTCATCATTCCACAACAGTGGGAGTCAAAGTGTCCTTCCATTTTTATGTGTACAGTAGTCTTGCTGCTGTCAACATACCATATTTTTTGGAGTATAAGACGCTCTGGACTATAAGACGCAGCTACCTTTTTTGGGAGGAAAACAAGATATACGCTAGTGCATGGATATGGGAAATAATATGAAATTTTACCAGTTTGGAACTGTTTTAAGTTTTTTTCTTTGCATAAATTGGTATTGTAATCAGAATCAGTAAGTTATTCAGCAATCTGTTAGATGTAAAGCTTTTTTCCCTTCTCTTTATTTTCCTTCAGGTAACATTTTAATTAAGTTAGTGAAATGCTTTTAAAATTCCAGCAAATTGTTGATTCTAGACAGAATTTTTTTTTTTAATTTGATTTATATGACGCCCTTCTCCGGAGACTCAGGGCGGCTTACAATACGTTAAGCAATAGCCTTCATACTTTTGTATATTTTATACAAAGTCAGCTTATTGCCCCCACAAACTGGGTCCTCATTTCACCTACCTTAGAAAGGATGGAAGGCTGAGTCAACCTTGAGCCTTGGAGAGATTCGAACCAGCAGAAATTGCAGACAGCTATGTTAATAACAGGGTGCGTAGACCACTGTACTATCAAGGCTTTTACAACAAAAGGACACAAAGAAGAAAATAAGACTCATAAAACACTCACAATAACTCTGCCTTTACCTCCCAGCAATTTGCCTTGTAGCAACAGCCTGCTTTAGTTTCGTTTTCAACCTGATTAGCACAAGAAAAAAAAAATCTGCCTCCCAGCAATTTACCTGCTTGCAGGAGGCCTGCGCGGCAATAGGCAATGGCAATCCCTGCAGCCTGAAACAGCTGAAGGTTCGGAGGCCGAGCCAACTGACAATCAACTGCTTGTGCTAATTAGGCTGTGCTGAAGCTGAAACGAGCTGTTTGCTACTTGCTGCAAGGAGGTAAATTGCTGGGAGGCAGAGGCCAAAGGGTGGCGGGTGGGTGGGGCTACATTCAGAGTATAAAATGCACCCAGATTTTCACCCTCTTTTTTGGGGGGGGGAGTGCATCTTATAGTCCAAAAAATACGGTATATAAAATCAAAGTTCCAATTTTTTTCCAAGTCTTTTTCTATTAAACCCAAAATAAAAGTTTCTGGTTTCATCTTTATCTTCATTTTAAGAATTTTCTGTATTAAAATATGAATCTTACTCCAATATTTCTTTGCTTTGTCACTTGTCCACCATAAATGATAAAAAGTCCCTTCTTTGCTTTTACATTTCCAACATATATTTGAAATACCTTTATACATTCTAGATAACTTGTCCGGTGTTAAATACCAGAGATACATTATCTTATAGAAATTTTCTTTTAAATTATAGTTTAGTGTGAATTTTAAAACTTTTGTCCACATACTTTCCCACTGTTCAAGCATCACATTATATCCAAAGTTCCTTGCCCACTGAATCATAAAATGTTTTGCATGTTCACTTTCCAAATTCAATATGAGTAACATTTTCTAAATCTTAGCAATAATATGTTCATCACTACCACACAGTAAGATTTGTTGATATGCAAACCAATGGCAAATGTAGCCTTCTAATTCAAACTCTTCCCTTGACTTTAGTATTTATTTATTTATTTATTTATTTATTTATTTATTTATTTATTGGTTCGATTTATATGCCGCCCTTCTCTGAAGACTCAGGGCGGCTTACAATGCATTAAGCAATAGCCTTCATACTTTTGTATATACCTGCTTAATAGGGCTTTTGCCCCACCCCCCACCCCCCCAAGTGGTGTTCTTTTTTATACAAAGTCAGTTTATTGCCCCCACAATCTGGGTCCTCATTTTACCTACCTTGGAAGGATGGAAGGCTGAGTCAACCTTGAGCCTGATGAGATTTGAACTCGCAGTAATTGCAGGCAGCTGGCAGCTAAGTGCTACTTAACAGCACTTTAGTCCACTGCACCACCAACGCAGTATAGGGTCACTGGAGTTGAAAGATATTATTTTACCGTATGTCCCTCCAGTCTGGCTTCACTATCATTTTCTTTCTAAAAAAGGCTTCCTGGGGGACACCCAAAGAGGCAACTTTGTGGAGAATCATTTATATTTCTATTTATATAAATGTTTTATATTTATTCCAAATTCTTAGTATGGCATGTCTAGCAGAGTGATTATTGAAATCAACATTGGCTTTAACTTTATAATATCATAGATAACTGTGCCGTCCAAACCTTAAATCATGACCCTCTAAATCAAGTAGCCTTTTATTCTGGAGATTCACCCACTCTTTTAACCAGGCCAGACAGCATGCATCGAGTTACAATTTCAAATCTGCTAAACCCAAACCCCCTTTTTTCTTAACATCTTGCAATAGATTGTATCTAATTCTTGGTTTTTTCCCCCCTCACCATATAAACTTGGAAATATCCCTCTGTCTATTGTTTGAATGGATTATCAGTTGCAGGTACTGATAATGTCTGGAATTAAAAAAAAACATCTTTGGTACGAGGGTTCATCTTAATTACTGAAATTCTATCCAATAGTGATTAACGCAGTTTGTCCCATCTTTGTGAGTCATTTTTAATATTCAAAGAGGCACATAATTATTTTCAAACAATTTTATATTTGTATTTGTCAACATAACCTTCAAATATTCCATCTTTTTCACAACCTTAAAACCCGACTTTTTAGTCAATATATCAGTGTCCTGAGGTGACATATTCTTAATCAAAATTGTTGTTTTCTGTTTGTTTATTTTAAAACCCGCTAAAGCCTCAAACTCATTTAATTTCCTCATCAAATGTTCTATATATTTTTTTTGGATCTTTTAAGAATATATCCAAATCATCAGCAAATGCCCTCAGTTTATAAACATCTGTCTTGATACTTATACCCCTTATTTTCTCATCTTGCCTAATATCTCTATTCAAAACTTCCAACACCAAGATGAACAGCAGAGGGGACAAGGGGCATCCTTGTCTAGTACCCTTTTGATTTTCACATGAATTAGTTAAATCACCATTAATGACAATTTTTGCTTTCTGTAATATGTAAACTGCATTGACTCCTTGAATAGAATTCTCTCCAAAGTCCATTTCTTCCAGCACTTTGAACATAAAAATCCGATTTAAATTGTCAAGGGCCTTCTCTGCATCTAAAAATATTAAGGCTGCCAGTTTCTCATTATGATATTGTAAATATTCAATAATATTCAAAACACATTATCTTTTAGCTATCTTTTTGGCAGGAAACCCGATTGGTCTTCATGTATATATGCCTGTAAGATCTTCTTTAGTCTTTCTGCCAAAACTGCAGCAAAGAGTTTGTAGTCCTTATTTAATAATGAAATTGGTCTGTAATTCTTTGTCTTTGTAAAATTTTGACCCTCCTTTGGTAACAATACAGTATTGGCTTCTTTCAATGTCTGGGGTATCTTTCCCCCCTATAATATATCATTCACTTTAGGTTGAAGAAGTTCATCCTCAAAGCACTTATAATATTGGCTTGTAAGCAGTGGTGGGATTCAAATAATTTAGTTTAGTTTAGTTTTAGTTTATTTGATTTGTATACCGCCCTACTCCCGAAGGACTCAGGGCGGTGAACAGCCAAACAATAAAATAACATAGATACAAAAATTTAAAAAACCAGATAAAATCAAATTAAATCGTTTTGGCCCAGACAGAATTAAAACACCCCAATAATTTAAAAACAGATTAAAATTTACATATTTAAAAAAGGGAAGAGATTAGGCCAGGCCCGCCTGATGGAATAAAAAGGTCTTCACAGCGCGGCGGAAGGTACGCAGATCCGGGATCCTCCATATCTCCGGGGGGAGCTCATTCCAGACGGTAGGTGCCCCCACAGAGAAGGCTCTCCCCCTAGGGGTCACCAGCCTACACTGTTTGGCTGACAGCACCCGGAGGAGTCCCTCTCTATGAGAGCGTACTGGCCGGTGGGAGGCTATTGGTGGTAGTAGGCGGTCCCGTAGATAACCAGGTCCTAAGCCATGGAGCACTTTAAAGGTGGTAACCAAAACCTTGAAGCGCACCCGAAAGACCACCGGGAGCCAGTGCAGCTCGCGCAGGAGAGGTGTTACATGGGAGCGCCATGTCGCTCCCATTACCACCCGCGCAGCCACACTCTGCGCCAGCTGGAGCCTCCGGGTGCTCCTCAAGGGGAGCCCCATGTAGAGAGCATTGCAATACTCCAGGCGGGAGGTGACGAGGGCATGAGTGACCGTGCGTAACGAGTCCCGATCCAGAAAGGGACGCAACTGGCGAATCAGGCGAACCTGATGAAAAATCCTCCCGGTCACAGCCATCAAGTGCTCTTCTAAAGACAGCCGTGAATCCAGGAGGATGCCCAAGTTGTGAGCCCTCTCCGTGGGGGCCAATGATTCACCCCCAATAGTCAGTGATGGTGTCAACTGACTATATCGGGATGTCGGAAACCACAGCCACTCGGTCTTGGATGGGTTGAGCCTGAGCCTGTTCCTCCCCATCCAGATCCGTACGGCCTCCAGGCACCGGGACATCACTTCAAGGGCATCGTTGGGGTGATCCGGGGTGGAGATGTACAGCTGAGTGTCGTCAGCGTACTGATGGTACTCCACCCCGAAACCACGGATGATCTCACCCAGCGGTTTCACATAAATGTTGAACAGGAGAGGCGAGAGGACCGACCCTTGCGGCACCCCACATATGAGGGGCCTCGGGGTCGACCTCTGTCCCCCTGTCAACACAGACTGCGACTGGTCAGAGAGAAAGGAGGAGAACCACCTCAACACAGTGCCTCCCACCCCTAACTCTTCCAACCGGTGCAGCATGATACCATGGTCGATGGTATCAAAAGCCGCTGAGAGATCTAACAGGACCAGGACAGAGGAGCACCCCCTGTCCCGAGCCCTCCAGAGATCATCAACCAACGCAACCAATGCCGTTTCCATGCTGTACCCGGGCCTGAAGCCCGACTGGAACGGCTCCAGATACGTCATTTCATCCAGGTGCTGGGGGAGCTGTTGCGCAACCACACTCTCAACAACCTTCGCCACAAAACGAAGGTTGGAGACCGGACGATAATTTACCAACATTGCCGGGTCCAGGGAAGGCTTCTTGAGGAGAGGCCTCACCACCGCCTCTTTCAAGGCGGCAGGAAAGACACCCTCACCCAATGAAGCATTTATAATCCCCTGGAACCAGCCTCGTGTCACCTCCCGAGAAGCCAGCACTAACCAGGAGGGACACGGGTCCAATAAACAAGTGGTCGCGTTCAGAATCCTGTCCACGTCCTCAGGGGTCACAGGATCAAACTCATCCCAGATAACATTCTCAAGACCTGCCCCAGTCCCTCCCCCTGAGACTACCCAGTCGGAGTCCAGATCTTCCCGAATCTGAGTGATTTTGTCATACAGATACTGAACAAAATCCTCGGCTCTACCCTCCAAGGGGTCCTCCCGTGCTTCCTGGTGGAGCAGGGAGCGGGTCACCCTAAACAGGGCGGCCGGGCGATTATCTGATGACGCAATAAGAGCAGCAAAATAGCTACATTTTGCTGCTTTTATCACCACTAGGTAATTCCTAATATGAGATCTTACCAGTGTCCGGTCAGATTCAGAAAGACTGGCCCTCCAACTGCTCTCTAGGCATCTTTTCCGGCGCTTCAACTCCCTCAGCTCCTCAGTAAACCAAGGAGCTAAATGAGATCGGCGCCGGGTCAGAGGCCGCAAAGGCACGGCCCGGTCCAGAGCTCCAGCGGCCGCCCTATCCCAGGCGGCCACTAGGTCTCCAGTCGAGGCGTGTGCCAGATCCTCAGGGAATGGCCCAAGCTCCATCTGGAACCTGTCAGGTTCCATCAGGCGCCTGGGGCGGAACCATCTTACCGGCTCCGCCTCCCTGCGGCGGGGTGTAGCGGTTTGAAGGTCGAGACGAAGGAGAGAGTGATCAGACCATGACACGGGCTCGGTGACTATATCCCCTATCTCGAGATCACTCAACCACTGTCCAGAGACAAAAACCAGATCCAGCGTGTTTCCCCCCATGTGGGTAGGGCCATGAATTAACTGGGTCAGGTCCATGGCTGTCATGGAAGCCATGAACTCCTGAGCCACCTCTGACGCCTCACCTACGGACGGCAGGTTGAAATCCCCCATGATCATAAGCCTAGGGGTCTCAACCGCCACCGCGGCGATGACGTTGAGTAGCTCAGGCAGGGCTGCTGCCACGTGGCAGGGAGCCAGGTACGTGATCAGCAAACCCCTCTGAACCCCGTGACCCCATTTCACAAGGAGGGATTCACAGCCGGCCGTCTGAGGAACAGTGGCCTCCCTCGGTCTCAGGCCATCTTTAATGATAACCGCTACCCCCCCGTCCCTCCCCTGTGACCTTGGCTGATGGAATGCGTGGAAACCTGGTGGGCACATTTCAATGAGGGGAACCCCCCCCCTCCTGGCCCAACCAGGTCTCCGTAATACCTGCCAGGTCCGCACCCCCCTCCTGAATAAGATCACAAATGAGGGGGGCTTTATTTACTACGGACCTGGCATTGCACAGCATCAGCCGAAGGCCTGGGCCCTGAGGGTCTATGCAACCTGGAGAACGGGTGGAGTCTAGGGGGCCGGAGCACGCCACCGCTCGTAAACAGCGGGTGCGTGCTCCCCTAACACGATATGGCCCCCTGCTCCCGCCATTTCTACCCCTCCCACTCACAGTATTGATGTTTGAAACACTATCCGGATGAGCTCTAACACCCCCCTCGACCCCAGGTCCGCCACCCCCCCCGCCGCACTTTGAGGCCGGACCCAACCCTCCCCCTTGTGGGTTTTCCCCCAAACCCACAACCCGATTTCTAATTCGACCCTCCCCCTCCCTGGGACCCCTTAAAAGTTTAATTAAAAAATTTGATAAAAAACCCCTCAACCCCCTTGTTTTCACATGCCACCTCTCTGGGTCCCAAAACCCGTCCTTGAGGTAGGCCCTCGATAATGTGGAGGGCCAGATCTGCGAGAGGGGGGAATCTCGCAGCGCAAGAAGATCACAAGTAGTATACATCTTAGGTTACAACAAGGGAGGCGGAGGTCATAATCAGGGGTCCATTTGGTAATCCCAAAATCAGATGTAACACACACCATGCGGCTCCACTGGTAGATACACTGTCCTCTGTCCTCTCACAACAGTTTGAGGGGTCTTTCACAGTTTCAGCCAACGGAGAATGACATCCAGCCCGCCCTCTCACATTTAACAATCAGTTCTCTGCCCTAATGACCGGCTGAGTGGTCATGTGACTGGGTGGGCATGGCCAACTCAACATCACTCATGTTGAGGGGCGCCTTGCCTCTCCCAGCCTCTCCTCACCATGCCCGGCCATGCCTCGGCCCTTACCTCTCAGCCACTCCTTGTCATGCCTGGCCGCTCACCTTGCCAGAGTGAGCAGTTTTCAAATAAAAAGAATGCTCGCCTTATGCAAATACATAACAAACATCTTGACTTCAGGTTTGATGCATCTTGCAAAGTATTACTGCTCATTCTAGTCTCCTTTCCTATTAACAGGTCCATCTCAGATTGTAATTTGCTACAACCTCTCTTGTCTTTTGCATCATTCTATGGGAGATTATTCTGAAATGTTATCTGTGATGTTTGCAGCTTTACAAGTTTGTTTCCTCCAACTCTATTTTCGTATGCAATTCTTACAAGTTATTTTGACATTCCTTCCTCCTTTTTAGATAAAGTAGTGCTTAGGGTGCTGGCTTAGAAACCAATAGACTGTGAGTTCTAGACCCATTTTAGGCTTGAAAAAATGGCTGAGTGACCAGTCACTCTCTTCCAGCCCAAACCACTTCTTAGGTTGTTATTGTGGGGAAACTAAGAGGAGGAAGGAATATTAGATAAATTCTCCACCTTGAGTTCCTTATAAAGTAATAAAGACAGGATAAACATCTAACAAAATAAATAAATTATTTGTGAGAATGAAGTCCTTCTACAGGAGAAGGGTTGCTGATTGCCTTGTCACATGCCTTACGCTACTGAATTTATTTCATTTTTATCCACTTTATTTTGTTAGTTTATTTTGAGAATCAACCAGCACATATTCAAAGAATTGAGCAGGATTCATAATACAGAAGTGAGTTTTATCCTCACAGATAAAACATTTCCATTTTTCCTGTTCTTTCTTCTTGGGAATTCATTGCTGGGATTACCCTTTCTTGTTTCATATCAGAGTCATCATCTTCACCTGACTCTCTTTCTTGTCTTTTTTCTGCTTCTCCTCCCTGAACGCTGACACTGTCACTAAGTGAGTCACCATCACTAAGTGGATCATCCCTAAAATTGGCATCAATTCTGCCCCAACTTTGCTCTGAAAGCTAGCAGACCTGGAAATTACTATCCTTCTGCTCCCATCGCTAAAGCGATAGCTCTTTGAGCCAGGTTCATAGCCCATAAACCTGAGCTTTCTAGCTTTTGGTTGACCTTTTCTCCTGATTACTTTTGGAATATGCACCCATGCATTGCTTCCAAACACCCTTAAGTGTGCCAGAGATGGCTGTCTCCCATATAACACAGAATATGGAGTAACATTAATAGAGGAACTCCACAATCTATTGATCAAATAATTAGCAGTCAACATGGCTTCACCCCAATACAACCTGCTCAGACCAGAATCCTTCGGCAATGAGTTTTTCATTGTATGTAAGACTCTATTCCGTCTTTCAACCCTGCCATTCTCAGCAGCTGTGTACGGATTAGTGCATCTATGTCTTATTCCTAACTGCCCCAACCACTGTTGAAAATTTGCTGTCATGAATTCTGAACCTCTGTCAGTTTGTAGCTGTTGTCTATATCTTCTTTTTACGAAGCTTACCCATTGCTTGAACTTCTGTAACACCTCTATTTTACTCTTTAGCAAATAGCAGAACCTAAACCTGCTATAGTCATCTACAATGACCAGCACATAACTTGCTCCTCCCAAACTGGCTTGCATTGGTCCAACAAAATCTGCATGTACCAGCTCTAGAGCTTTTGTTGTCTGCCTTGTGCTATTCTTGCTTACTGGGAATGCCTTGGACTTCGATGATTTACATCAGTGGTGGGTTGTTCCAGTTCTTTAGAACAGGTAGTAAAAGCAGCGGGAGGCTCCACCCACCAGCCCAGATGTCATAACTGATTATCTGCACATGCGCAGAAATGGGTTTGGTCCTGTTGCAAATCAGTAGTAAAGGTAAGTAGAACCCACCCCTGATTTACATACTGCATACTCTAAGTATGTCTTATACCCTTCTCCAAACTGTTACATCTTGTGTAACACTCTGAAGCTGGCATATCCAAACTTTCTGTGAAAAAGATGAATGCATGAATCCTGTTGTGCCACATTTCCAAATGTTTGGGCACATTGAACCCTTTGTCCCTGCAATACATAAAGATTATCCTGTTTTATGCCCTGTGCACATACACTCCCATTTGTTTTTATGAGCCATCTCTCATCTACAAATGTGATCTCAAACCCTTGTTTGTCTAGTCTGGAGACACTCAGTAAATTATGCTCCATTTCTATTATGTCCATTATACACATAAAACTTTCCCTCCAGACATGGAATCAGCACACTGCCTTTTCCTATGACTTTAGCCTTCTGGCCATTTGCTAAGGCTACTGCATCTCCTCCAGCTGGATCCAATCTGAAAAACAACTTAGAATTATTAACAATTGTTTGACTTGCCCCACTATCTATTAACCATTTGTCTCTATTACAAAATACATTTGTCTCTAGCTATTACAACAGCTAGGTTTTGCAATAGCAGCTTTTCCATTTGTTTGTTTTCTTCCTTGTAAACAGTCTTTCTTTAAATGAGTTTTATCTTTACACTTTACTTTTTGGTTTATTCTTCAATAATGGCATAGCCTGTGAAATTCATACCTGTCTCACATGCCAGGGTTATGTGGGAAAACATCAGGTAAACACATCCATGTGACTGACAGGCAATGGCAGCAGAAATCATTGAGAAGCTACATTAAGACAGAAAGGGTGTAAAAAGCAGAGGATCTCAGGGAGAAGACAGCTGAGCAGGGCCGGATTTTCCTATAGGCTAACTAGGCTTCAGCCTAGGGCCTCAAGATCAAGAGGGGCCTACACAGTGGTGGGATTCTGGGGGTTCTAAGGGGTTCGGCCGAGCCCTTTGTTAAATTGCTGGCTCGCCCGCCCCTCACCTCCCACCCGCGCAGCGCCAGCCTACCGTAGCCAGGGGTGGGCAATTGTGGCTCTTTTACAACCTGTGGACTTCAACTTCCAGAATTCCTGATGCAGCTTGGCTGTCTGAGGAATTCTGGGAGTTGAAGGCCACAGGTTGTAAAAGAGCCACAATTGCCCACCCCTTCCCTAGCCTGAGTTCCGCTGCCTGGGATCCACGTGGGCTCCGGATGCAAGAGAGCAGGATGGAGAAAGCAGCTTCTCCACCTTCACTCACCCTCCCTCTCTGCCGTTCGCTTACCCTGCCTACTCCCCATCTATTGCTGCCTCCGATGGCTGGAGGAAAAAAAACTTCAAATTCTTGCCGCGGGCCTTCAAAGGGCCGTCCTAGAGCCAGTGCTGCAGCCAAACCCTTTGTTAAATTGCTGGCTTGCCCCGCCCCTCCGCACCACTATTTATTGCCAATAAATAGTGGTGGGTGAGGGGCAGGGGAGCCAGCAATTTAACAAAGGGTTCGGTGTTTTTTTTGTAATTTTATTGGCCCACGGAGCTTCAGCATAGGCTAATTAGCCCTTGCTTAGATCAGCTCCCAACCCCCAGCTGATTTGCTCTCAGCTGTTTTGCTCATGGATCTGCTCCTTGCTTGCAAAGAGTGCTGATTTTTCCCCCCCAGCTATACTGAAAAACGAAAGAGAAAGTAAAGCAGGCTGTTGGCTTTGCACGTTGGAAAATTAGGCAGGCAGATTTCCTTTTCCTCACCAAAAAAGGTAGGTGCAAACAACAGGAAATTTAGGGAAAAAGAGGAGATTTTAAAACACAAAAGAAAAAAAGCTCTATTTAACTAGGGAATTGTAATAATTGAGATACTATTAGTTGTATATTGTGTTGAAAGCAGAAATGGTTAAGTTGTGGTTTGGAGGAATATATGGGGGAAATTATTTGGTTTATTATTATTGGTAAATATAATTAATTGATTTGTAAGAAATTGGATTGCATGGAAATAATTGGAATATTCATGTTCATATTGATTAATATACAAAAAAGGTAGTTATATAACTAATTGATTTATATTAAAATGTTGAATTCATATTAAACAACTGTAATATTACATAATTAACCAATGTGAGGATGGATATAAAAATAGATGACAATGGGAAGGGGTATAATATAGAATAGAAGGGAAAAATTGAATTTGATTAAGATTAGAGATGAGGATGAGGGTAATATTGGTTTTTTACAAAAATAGATGAGGAATAAATATGGCAAAAAGGAAATATAGAAATTGTAAATTTAATTGAAATGACTAAACACTGTTTAAATTTGTGAACCGGCCAAATACTCTGTTCAAAGAAAATACATTGTATGTTTGTATGTGTGTTTCTAATTACTGCTATTTATTCATATTTGTTCTCTTTTATTCTTTAAAGTTTAACAATTCATTCTTTATCTTAATATCTTTATATTTGTTTGGGATTGCCTTTCTTCCATTTCATCTTTTTTACTGTACAGCAATCTTTCTCCTCAAACCTACCACCTCTTTCTTTTCTTTCCTTCTTACTTTCTCTTCCCCCCCTCTTCTTCTCCTCCTCTCTTTCTCCCTCTCTTACCCTCACTCTTACTCTAATTTCCCTTCCCTTCCTCCCTTCTCTTCCTTCCCTGTCTCTCCTTCTTTCTTCCATCTCTCTTCTCCTTCCTTCATCCCTCTCTATTGCTGTATCCTTTTATGCATATGGACTACTCAGAGGGCTGAAAAAGTTATTTCTGACTGGTCCTCGCACTTTTGACCAGTCCTCGAACTTACGACTGTCCTCACATTTTACATTTTTGCCCTATCTTGTCACCATGGTGAAGAGAAGCAGTTGTGAAATGAGTGACATGGTTGTTAAGAAAGCTGCACGGGCATAAATGTGAGGATGGTCATAAGTGTGAGGACCGGTCAAAAGTGTGAGGCCCAGTCAGAAATGACTTTTTTCAGCCCTCTGAAAAAAGTCTATGCACACAGCCACGCCCACCCGGTCACATGACGAGCTACCCACGCCTACACAGTCACGTGATCAGCTAGTCACGCCCACCCAGTCACATGATTGCCAAGCCACACCCCCAACTAAGCCACGCCCACAGAACCTGTTGTTAAAAAATTGAATCCTACCACTGGTGAAAGGGCCTCATAAGTGGAATAGCCTAGGGCCTCTTCCAATCTAAATCCGGTCCTGGAGCTGAGACATCCACCTTTCATCAAACTGACAAAACCTAGTCAACTACAGAAAGTCATCCATGACTCTTTTATGTGCTCTTTCCATGGAAATTTTGAGATTGTCTCAAACTGACAGTGCAAAAATTGCCCCAGCTCTACAATACTGGTCATCTTTTTAATGATCTTTCACAATTTTCTGATGGTGAGAACAATCAACCAGTGGAACAGCTTGCCTTCGGAAGTTGTGGCAGCTTCATCACTTGAGACTTTCAAGAAGAGATTGGACTACCATTGGTCAGAAATGCTTGGGCGGGGGGTTGGACTAGATGTCCTACAAGGTCCCTTCCAACTCTGCTAATCTGTAAACTTTTTATCTAGAGAAACAATCTAGACTAAGGAGAAATTTTCTAAGAGTAAGATCAATCAACCAATGGAATAGCTTGCCTTCAGAAGTTGTGGGTGCTCCATCACTAGAAGCTTTCAAAAAGAGATGGGACAACTATTTCTCTGAAATGATATAGGGTCTCCTGCTCGAGCAGGGAGTTGGATTAGAAGACCTCTGAAGTTCCTTCCAACTATGTTATTCTATGTTCTCTATGTTCTAAATTGAGTGCTTCACAGCAGAAGCAATACAGCTGGCTTGACCACATATGCATTAAATTCTGGGCCTGTATGATCAAGCTGTCCCATCCTGTATTTTTTCTCCCAAGCAGAAACAAGAAGTAGCCAACACTGCAGCAGCTATAAAAGGTCTTGGGAAACTCCAGGGACTATCAGCTGATCATAGAAGTGTTACTTAATACCCTTTATAATTTAAAACAGGTAATAATCTTGGTCAACCAGCTGGATGCATTGTCACCAAAATTCATTTCATTCTATTTTGGAACAGGGCATACTTTCTCTCAAAGAAATGGATATTTATCTGCATGATGATTATGGTATGGCCCGAATCTGTTCTTTTCAGGCAAGGAATAATTTGAAAGAAAATAATCATGTAGTAGGCAACTACTGTACTGTATTCCTACCTTTTTAATCACTTACAATGAAACATGCAGAGTCTGGATCCAAAGCAGGAAATGCTGGTGGAGAATTCTGGGAGTTGAAATTCAAACATTTTATCGTTTCTGAGGTTGAAAAATTGATATAAAATGAGATATAAAAACTTCTGCTTCCTTCCTAATATTCCTTAGGAGGGGGAATATTAAGTACAGCACAACTGGGAAGTTTGGGGTTGTGGATTGGAGGAAGTGAACTTTTACTTACAGAAGGTTTCCCAATTAAAATAACTTGATTCCATAAAACTAATAAATTTAGGATTAAAATTAGCTGCACTGGTAGAAAAATAGGAGTACTGTATAATTTGCACAGTGAAAATTGCACTATTTTTTAATAGACCATAATAGGTCATAATCCTAATAAAGGCTTAATTAACATACCAGCTTTGTACATCTAGTACTTGGTAGGTTAACTCTTATAATATGCATGGAATTGTCATGTTTTAGAATTGAGTAGCCCAGTTCAGCCACAACAGCATCTTTTTCTTCCCAGCCCCAATCTCTGATCAGAACTATACTTTCTGCCTCTTTTCACCGATGCGATGTATGATATAGCTGGCTTGCTTGAGCGGAACTGAGGATAGTGGTTTTTACAGGCACTCTCACTGAGCTTCTCTGCTCAAAGGGGAAGTGTGGTAAAAAGCTACTTTATTTGCAGGGCAGCCTCTGGCGGACCCCTGCACAGATAAAATCGTGTGTGTGGGGGGGAGAATTAGCTTTCATAAGAATCAGCTCGGAGGGAAAGGTTCCCTTTGGGCAAAGGCTGGGCGATCCGTTCATTTGCCTTTTTGTCTCTCGGTGGCATCCTTATGCCAGCCCAGCACGGGGAAGTCAGCTGCAGAATGGAGCCGCTGTGACAGCCGCAGGGCTCCTCGGGTGCCAGGAGGGCAGTCCTGTTCCTGCTTCCAATCCTGTAGCGTTGAGCAGGAGACGGAGGTGGTCAGAGCCGGAGACATTTATTTATTTATTTATTTATTTATTTATTTATTTATTTATTTATTTATTTATTTATTTGTTAGATTTATATGCTGCCCTTCTCTGGAGACTCAGGGTGGCTTACAATGCATTAAGCCAGCGGTTCTCAACCTGGGGGTCGCGACCCCTTTGGAGGTCGAACGGCCATTTCACGGGGGTCGCCAAAGCCCTCTCTCACCCCCCTCCCCATGCCTTCACTCACCCTCTGCCTCTGCTGGATCGCCCGGTCGCCGTTCGCTTACCCCGCCCACTCCCAATCTATTGCTGCTCCGGAGTCCCAGCTGATGGCTAGAGGGGAAAAAAACTTTAAATTCTTGCCGCGGGGCTTCAAAGAGCCGCCCTACTCTCAACTGTTTTGCGGAGGGCTCTGTTGCTAGCTAGATGCAAAGAGGTAAATTCCTGGAGCAGATTTCCCCCCTAGCTATGCTCAAAAAGCAAAATTGAAAGTAAGCAGGGTCTTGGCTGCAACGTGACAAAATGAGGCAGAGAGATTTCTTTTTCTTTTTCCTCACCAAAAAAGGTAGGTGCAAACTGCAAACAATGGGAAATTTAGGGCAAAAGAGGAGATTCAAGATTTTAAAACACAGAAGAAAAAAAGCTCTATTTAACTAGGGAATTGTAATAATTGAGATACTGTTAATTGCATATTGTGTTGAAAGCAGAAATGGTTAAGTTGTGGTTTGGAGGAATATGGGGGGAAATTATTTGGTTTATTATTATTGGTAAATATAATTAATTGATTTGTAAGAAATTGGATTGCATGGAAATAATTGGAATATTCATGTTCATATTGATTAATATACAAAAAAGGTAGTTATATAACTAATTGATTCATATTAAAATGTTGAATTTGTATTAAACAACTGTATTATATAATTAACCAATGTGAGGATGGATATAAAAATAGATGACAATGGGAAGGGGTATAATATAGAATAGAAGGGAAAAATTGAATTTGATTAAGATTAGAGATGAGGATGAAGGGTAATATTGGTTTTTTTAAAAAAATAGATGAGGAATAAATATGGTAAAAAGGAAATATAAAAATTGTAAATTTAATTGAAATGACTAAATACTGTGTTGGAAGAAATATTCTTCTGGGTTCTGCTCCAAGTGGGGAAAAAGACACTGGAAATATGGAGACTGCTTGGAAAGATTGTTTAATGGTGGACAGGATCACATGGCTTGATGGGGCCCATTGTGTTAGTTTCTGTTGCTATTGTGTTGCAAATGTCCTTTGACAAAGGATTGAGTTTCTGCCTCTGGCCCATTAACAAAGGGTGGGGGGCAGGAAGGTGGGAGTTGCTTTGTCTGTAAAATATGCTTCTCCATTTCTCATACAGGAAAATATAATATTCTGCCTTTTTAATATTTCCCAAAATATTTCATTCTTCTAGGAAAGGGGTGGGTGCTAACCTCCTACAACTATTTAAATTTGTGGACCGGCCAAATACTCTGTTCAAAGAAAATACGTTGTATGTTTGTATGTGTGTTTCTAATTATTACTATTTATTGCTATTTGTTCTCTTTTATTCTTTAAAATTTAACAATTCATTCTTTATCTTAATATCTTAATATTTGTTTGGGGTTGGCTTTCTTCCCTTTCATCTTTTTTATTGTACAGCAATCTTTCTCCTCAAACCTACCACCTCTGTCTTTTCTTTCTTTCTTACTTTCTCTTCCCCCCCTTCTTCTTCTCCCTACTTCCTCTTTCTTTCTCCTTCTCCTCCTCTCTTCCTCCCTCTCTTACCTTCACTCCTACTCTAATTTCCCTTCCCTTCCTTCATCCCTCTCTATTGCTGTATCCTTTTATGCATATGGACTACTCAGATGGCTGAAAAGGTTATTTTTGACTGGTCCTCGCACTTTTGACCAGTCCTCGAACTTACGACTGTCCTCACAATTTACATTTTTGCCCTATCTTATACCATGTTGAAGAGAAGCAGTTGTGAAATGAGTGACATGGTTGTTAAGAATGCTGCACAGGCATAAATGTGAGGATGGTCATAAGTGTGAGGACCAGTCAAAAGTGCGAGGACCTGTCAGAAATGACTTTTTTCAGCCCTCTGAGTAGTCCCTATACACATAGCCATGGCCACTCGGTCACATGACCAGCTAGCCACGCCCACTCAGTCACATGACCTCCAAGCCACGCCCACAAAATAAGCCACACCCACAGAACCGGTAGTAAAAAAAATTAGAACCCACCCCTGGTTGGGGGTCACCACAACATGAGGAACTGTATTAAAGGGTCGCGGCATTAGGAAGGTTGAGAACCACTGCATTAAGCAATAGCCTTCATACTTTTGTATATACCTGCTTAGTAGGGCTTTCGACCCCCCCTTAAGCGGTGTTCTTTTTTATACAAAGTCAGCTTATTGCCCCCACAATCCGGGTCCTCATTTTACCCACCTCGAAAGGATGGAAGGCTGAGTCAACCTTGAGCCTGGTGAGATTTGAACTTGCAATAATTGCAAGCAGCTGGCAACTTAAGTACTACTTTAACAGCACTTAGTCCACTGCGCCACCAGGCTCTTGAATCTCCCCTCCCCCGGCCCTCACAGGGGGAAGTGCCCATCTCTGGGGAAAGTGGGTCTCCCCATTGGGGGAGCAGGTGAGGGGGGGGCCTTCTCGCAAAGGGGATATACTCCATGGCCTCAGTGAAGGTGGCTGTTAGAGTCAGGCAGGTGAGAGAGTGAGCCCCTTCTCTCCTCCTCCCCCAGGCCTCATTGATACAGCCGGTTCGCCGAACTGCACAAAAAGTTAGCTACTGGTTCTGGCAAACTGGTGCAAACCAGCTGAATCCCAACACTTCTTGTGAAACCATCTAGGTCTGGAGCTTTACCTGATTTCATTTAAGAAGGTTCTTAAAGTGAATATAAAGATAAAATGAGAAACTTTTCTTTTGGTTTTAATGGAAAAAGACTAGGGGAAAAAATTGGATAATTGATGTTATATATGTTGACGGCAGCAAGATTACTTTACGCACAAAAATGGAAGGACATTTCTATCCTCACAATGGATGAATGGCTGCAAAAGTTGACGGAATTAGTAGAGATGGGTAAATTGACTGCTTTGATAAAAGAAAATGGCGTAGTTATTTTTGTTTCCACTTGGAAAATGTCTCTGGACTTTGTGCTTGAGGTGGAAAAAAATGAAACTTTTGGATTTTACTGCAAAAACTTTTTTTTATTTACTGCACCACAGGGAGTCAGAAGTCAACACCTTTTCTTTCTTTTCCCTTCTTTTCTACAGTCTTCCCTTCCCTTTTCCCTCCCCTATTTTTCCTATTATTTGTGTTTATATTTTTGTATTTTATACTATAAACTAATAAAAAGGACAATTGAGAATACTTACTTTCAGAAATACATCCCATTATCAAATTTCTGTTGGCACCATTGACATAGCCAGATGCTGTCCCAAAGGTGCTTTTTTAGAAGACAACTGCATTTCTTTTGTTCTGCTTGAAGATGTTTCGCTTCTCATCCAAGAAGCTTAAGAAAACCAGGCTTTAGAAGCTTCTTGGATAAGAAGCAAAACATCTTCAGGCAAAACAAAGAAAGTCCATTTGCCTTCTGAAAAAGCACCTTTAGGACAACCATGACCTGAATGACTCAAAATCTCTACAGACATATAATCAGTTGCTACTTTCTACTTTGTCTTCCCAAGTCATGTCCTTTGACAGGAAGAAAATACAACCTGTTTCCCAGCTCTTTCATCCTTCTGCCTAGCTTTTTCTAATCAAGACTGAGTCTGGCCATATCATGTATACAAGGGACATTTGTACAAAGGGATACATCAGATCCCATAGATCCCTATCAGGATGCTGCCATTCTGGTGGGGCGGGGGCCTGGGTGCATTCTGTAGTTTATAGCCTTTTTCCTGATGCCTATATATCAGGGATGAAATGCTCCTGGTTCGGACCGGATCACCTGATCCGGTAGTGATGGAGGCGGGTGGTTCAGAGAACCGGTAGCAAAAATCCCTGCCCCCCCCCCATGCCCAGCTGAGCTGCACAATCATCAGAGGCTTTTTTTTTTTACTTTTAAAAGCATTTTTTCTACAACCTCTTCGGCCGAAAAAATGCTTTTAAAAGTAAAAAAAAAAAGTCTCTGATGATTGCACGGCTCAGCTGGGATCATCAAAGGCTTTTAAAAGAAAAAACCCTTTTTTTTCTTTTAAATGCCTCTGACGATCCAAGCCAAGTTGCCTGATCGGCAGAGACTTTTTTTCTTTTAAATGCCTCTAACAATCAGGCAACTCAGCTGGGATTGTCAGAGCCTTTTGAAAGCATTTTTTTACAACCTCTTCACCGAAGAGGTTGTAGAAAAAAATGGTTTTAAAAGTAAGGAGCTAGAGCGAAGAGGAAATTCTAGGAGGACTTCCAGTCGGTGCTCTATAAGCTTTCAGGGGCCAAGGATGGCAAATAAATTTTTGACCTGGAATGTTAATGGCCTAAACTCACCACAAAAGAGAAAGAAAACATTCCACTATTTGAAACAGTTTAAAAATGATGTAATCTGCTTGCAAGAAATACATATTAGAACAAGTGACCAGAAATACCTAATAAATGCTAGATTGGGCAAACACTTTGTTGCATCAGCTCCTGAGAAGAAAAATGGCATAGTTATATACCTAAGAACAGACTTAATGGCTAAATTAATTGAAGCAGATCCACAAGGAAAATATATAATGATTGAACTATTAATAGAAGGGAAGAAAATACTTTTAGTGGGAGTATATGCACCTAATCAACAACAAGAGAAATTTTATAAACTTTTGCATAAAAAATTAATACAAATGGATTACAAATCATGTATAATGATGGGTGATTGGAATGGTTTATTGGACACCAAAAAAGACAAAAAGACTCTTTTGCCAAATGTTCAAACACGGGCTAAATTGCCTAAATCTTTTTTTTGACATGATGGATGATTTGGAGTTGAGAGATATATGGTGTGAACAAAATTTTAAAGAACAGGATTTTACTTTTTTTTCTGATAGGCACCAATCTTTTTCTAGAATTGATTTTATACTAATTACAAATGATTTTCTTTCCAGGGTAAAGAAGATGAAGATATGTCCAAGAACTTTAACAGACCACAATCTGGTGTGGATGGAACTAGAGTTTGAGGAGTGGTCTAGGAGATCCTGGAGACTGAATGAAAATTTGTTTCGATATGAGGCAAATGTGATAGTGTAAAAAGTTAATGAAATAATTTTTTGTTTTAAATATGCATAAGGGTACACCTGTGGAAATGGTATGGGATGCAAGTAAAGCATATATGAGAGGAGTTTTAATAAATTTGAACAATTCTTACAGATGTAGACAGTGGAAAAAAACAGAGGGAATTGGAAGAGGAAATAAAAAAGAAGGAACAGGCATTAGTGGATAAACCAGATGACAAGAAGATAAAAGAAGCCATTACAATATTGCGAGGATAGTTTAATATGTTGATGTCAGATCAAGTTGCAACGAACTTGCAATATGCTAAACATAATACTTTTTGTAACACAAATAAACCAGGCAGGTGATTAACATATATGTGTCAGCATCTCACCGCTGACATAGAAAGGGAGATTGTACAATTGCAATTGCAAGATAAGCCCTGGACTTTTGCCTGCTAAATCCCTTTGAAGCTCAGTCACCGTGGAAATGAAGGGGGGGGCATTCCTGCGAAATGACGAGACAAGAAGTCAGGAGAGTGACTTGGAAGATAGCCAATGAGAAGCAGATAATTGGGGATCAGAAAGGGAGGGATTGGGGGCAAAAGGTCAGTCTTGTCCGCATCGAGTCATGATCCGGTTGCTGTGCTCGAATAAAGAAAAGATTTCCTTAAAGATTGGCAGTTTGGAAATTCATTTATTTTGAGATAGCATCGAAGTCTGACAGATGGACAAGACTCACAACTTTCCAAGCCAAACTGGCAAACCTCCAGCCCTCCAGCTCCCTACCAAATGTTTGGACGGATTGGAGGCAAGGTTCTGAAGCCATGGTAGCAAGCCAGCTCTCTACTGAAAGTCTACTCCAAACGGCTGTGAACCAGCCACCCCTCCCTACTCCAGCCAGCTTAGATACAACGGGGCCACCCCCTCCCCCAGCAAAGCTGCAACCCCGCCCCCCCACTGCCATAGAATTACCAAGGACAGATGATCGTGCTCCAGTCCAAGAGAAGAAAAAATGATGAACCTTGGTGGACTTTGCCAAAATCTGCAGAAGCTGAATTCCTCTTTCCAGATGCTAAAGGTAAGGGGAAACCCCTGAGTTAATTGGGAAGGGTGGATTGGTTATGGGATTGGCAGCAGGCCAGACAGAAAAAAACTTCAACCCTGCCACTCGAAAGCCCCATGGAGGAGTTAAAGCAAGATTTTGAACGTGCCGTCAGCCTGGAAGACGGTCCATCCTGCAGGCCCAAAGATAGAAGGAGGCCAGCTGACCCTGTTGAACTAAATCACCATAGACGGGGACCCAGCCCGCCCCCCTCCCATACCAGAAGCAGAGAAAGTCCCAGTGTGCATCCATGGGTTCCTCCTCTGCCCAGCAAGCATACCAGCCTACGCAAGGCATCACCCCCCCACCCCCAAATGAGAGATGAGGAAGAAGCCCAATGATACCCTAGACAGGCACACAGAGCCCCACTATGGGAGGAGGGGCCACCGAGGGCAGAGCCACCCCGGTTCAGAGGGAAGTTTGATGGGGATCCAGACCAGGTGGTGCAGTTCCTCGGCGCAGCTGAGGTCTATATCGAGCGCTATGGGCACCTTTACCCATTCCCCAGAGCCCTGGTCAATGCCATTTCAGAAGGGCTGGAGGAAGAAGCAAAGACTTGGTCATCAGCCCTCTACAAGAATAGAGCCCCCCAACTGGAAGACGCAGATGATTTCTTGCAACTACTGCGGGCGAGGTTTGAGGAAGTAGGGGAGGACCCATATGTGGAAGACGAACTCAGAGTCGTGGGCACCTTGCCTCCCCTACCTGAGTGACTGCTAGTGTATTTTTTCAGAATGAGCCTAGATAAGCGGATCGCTCAAGTGACCGCTTATCGGGACATCCCAAACCGACTCTCCGAATGGTTCCACGTGGCGATGCACATTGAAAGGGGATTGCGCGCCAATGACATGCTAAAGCAACCAGAGGCCAGAGAGAGATACCAATCGGACCCAAGGCCACAGACCAGACAAGGAACCATGGCACCACGGCCTACCCAAAAGCCTTTCATTCCGCGGAGCCCAATGAGATGCTACAGATGTGGAGGAATGGGCCATCTAGCAGCAGCATGTGGAACCCCAGGCCCGAGGCCAAACCCTCAGCCAAAGGCACAACGAGAACAGGGCCCCAAGCAAGCCACCGATGCACCACGAAGTCTCCCCCCGGCACAGAGGTCTTTGCACACCTGACCGAGACAAGGGGAGTCCCGGATGATGGAGACCAATCCCCCGACTCGTATGACAGCAAGGACGAGGGTGAAGACGACCCAATGGTGAGTGGACCCATCCACCCTTTCCTTTTCCCCATACGCCTAACAGCCCCCAAAACAGATACCCAAGAGACTTTCCAAGCCCTGATAGATTCTGGCTGCACTAGGTGCCTGATTAATCTACCCACAGTCCTAAAATTGGGGATCTGAGCTAAGAAGCTCAACCACCCAATTCGTTTTGAGCAAGTTGATGGGACCCTAGTAGGCAGAGCTTGCGCCACACACCTGACCGAGCCAGTGAAGCTAGAACTAGGGGATCACTGGGAGATGATACGGTTCATAATAGCCCCCAAGATGGCCGATCCAGTCATACTGAGCCTTTCCTGGCTAGACAAGTGGGGTCCAATTATCTGGTGGCAAGAGGGGACCCGCAGATTGAGGATAGCCAAAGGGCTCCAACCTCTGCCGTTCCAACCAGAACAAACACCCCCCCCACACACTTGAGCCCCAACGTCTCCCGCCTGAACAAAAGAAGATGGCACCAACACAAGGGCCCCTCCCGAAGGGCACCGTGAAGCAGCTGGGACCCACATCCAACAACACCCATGAAACAGAGCAGATTCCAAAAGACTACCAAGACCTAGCAGAGGTATTTAGTGAGACCGAGTGTGACGTCCTACCTCCCCACCGCGATGCCGACTGTGCCATCGAAATCATCCCTCAGGCGAAACTACCTACACCTAAATTGTATGCCATGACGCCCCGTGAAATGCAAGAAATGCGAAACTACATAGACAAGAACCTACGAAGGGGTTTCATTGAGCCAGTCAAACCGCGGGTCGCTTCACCGGTCCTTTTCAAAGAGAAGAAAGACGGCTCTATGCATCTGGTAGTTGACTTCCGGGGAATCAATGCGGTCTGCGTACACAACCTATACCCCCTCCCCCTCATGAAGGACATGCTAGCCCACCTGGCCAAGGGGAAGATTTTCACCAAACTAGACCTCCGCGAAGCCTACTACCGAGTGCGCATCAGGGAAGGAGACGAGTGGAAGACAGCGTTCAACTGCCCCCTGGGAAGTTACCAATTCAAGGTGATGCCATTTGGGCTACAGGGAGCCCCAGCCATGTTCATGCAATTGATAAACGAAGTTCTACATGACCACCTGTACAAAGGGGTCTTTATCTACCTAGATGACATTCTCATTTACATGAGACCATAGATGAACACATACCCCTCATACGCAAAGTGCTGGAAAAACTGCTGAAAGCGAACCTCTATGTCAAACTGTCAAAATGCGAGTTCCACCGATCGTGCCTAGACTATTTAGGTCAAACAAGGGGATAGAGATGGACCTGGCTAAAGTACAATCAGTCCTAGACTGGCAACCCCCTCGCACCCGCAGGCAACTACAAAGCTTCCTGGGGTTCGCGAATTTCTACAGGCAATTCATTCCCTTCTTTGCAAGAATTGCCAAACCTCTGACGGACCTCCTAAAGACAGGAAGTCTGACAACGAAACCCCGCCCGGGACAGCCTCTACAGTGAGACCTGGCCTGCCAACAGGCATTTGAGACACTAAAACAAATGTTTGCAAAAGAACCAGTCTTGAAGTATCCTGACCCCGAACAACCCTTCATCATCCAAGCAGATGCCAGCAATGTGGCAGTAGGGGCAGTCCTACTCCAAAAGAACAGCCAGGGGGACCTGCAACCTTGTGCCTACACATCCCGCAAACTCACCGACACAGAGAGATGATGGGCAGCGTGGGAAAAAGAAGCATTCGCGGTGAGATGGGCGCTGTTAACCTGGCGACACCTGCTAGAAGGAGGCCAGACCCCGTTCGAGGTTTGCCCTGACCACAAAAACCTGGAGGCCCTCAAATCCCCATGGAAGTTATCGCCCAGGCAAGTCCAGTGGGCCCAATACTTCAATCGTTTCAACTTTGAGCTGAAGCACATCCCAGGAGGGAAGAACTTTCTGGCCGATGCCCTCTCCCGAATGCCTCAATATAACAGTGAACGTGAGCACATAGTGAATCCCATCATCCCTTCTGCCCAAGGAGTGGGCCAAGTAACCACCAGACGGCAGCATCGAGACCAGCAGGGACAACCTGTGAGTGACCTAACGACAAGGCTCAAGGCAGAAACGTTGGCGGACCCCTGGTTCTGAGACAATCAACATCTCTTGACAAAGAGAGATGGCCTAGCATGGAGGGGGATGAAACTTTATATCCCAGAGGCCTTACGCACCTTGGTCCTCAAGAGGAGTCACGATGTCAAACCAGTGGGACATTTTGGCTTCCTAAAGACTCTGCACTTAGCACGGAGACAGTTTTGGTGGCCCTACATGAGAAAAGACATAGACAGCTATGTAAAAAGTTGTACCATCTGTGCCATGATGAAAACCCGACCAGGGAGACCCCCGGGGCTGCTGCAGCCAGTAGCTGAACCATCAAGGCCATGGGAGGAGATTGCTATGGACTTCATAGTTGAACTCCCAAGGAGCAGCGGAAGCACAGTGATCTGGACTGTAATAGACTTATTCACCAAACAGGCACATTTCATACCCTGCAGCGGACTACCCTCAGCCCGCCAGTTGGCCAAACTGTTCATAAAACACATCTACTGCCTGCACGGAGTACCCAGAAGAATCATCTCCAATCGAGGTGTTCAGTTTACAGCGAAGTTCTGGAGGGAATTCCTTCGATCCATAGGATCATCCCAAGGCCTCAGCTCAGTGTTTCACCCGAGCACCAATGGGGGGGCGGAGAGGTTGAATGCCATGATAGAGCAGTACCTGAGGTGCTATGTCGACTACCAAAAATCGAACTGGGTGGACCTCTTATCGTTTGCGGAGGTCGCATATAACAATGCTGTCCACAGTAGTACAGGACTAACCCCATTTAAGATAATGAGCGGCATCAATTTCATCCCCATGCCAGAGTACCCAAGGGAGCCTCCTTCCTCAGTTATCTTAACCGAATGGATGGCAATGCTGAGAGAAACCTGGGAGAAGGTCAAGAGGGCATTAGACAAGGCAGCACGGTCTTATAAGAAACAAGCAGATAAGCACCGAGCCCCCCAGAGGCCATTCCAAATAGGAGAGAAGGTCTACCTCTCCATCAAGTATTTGAGACTCAGACTCCCGACCAGAAAACTGGGGCCGAAATTCATAGGACCATTTCCAATAGTAAAAATAATCAACCCGGTCACAGTACAACTGCAGTTGCCCCAGTTACTAGGGAGGATACACTCCGTTTTTCACAGTAGCCTCCTGAAACCTGTGGTAGGGTCAACTTTAAGGCTGGTGCCACGTGATCCCCCAGGGCCCTTGATTGTTGGAGGCCAGACCTACTATGAAGTACAGCGAGTTCTCGATTCGAGGTGGCACAAAGGGCACCTCCAGTACTTAATTAAGTGGAAGGGTTACCCCTTGTCAAAAGCTTCCTGGGTGAAGAGCACAAACGTCCAAGCTGACCGCCTCACAGCTAAATTCCATGCAGATCACCCGGACAAGCCGGGAGGGGGTGGGGTACACCCTCGGATGGGATAAGGTGCTAAACTTGTTGTTTATCTCGCGCAGGCCTCATGGAGAGAGTGAAGGGAGAGGGGCTGGATGTCAGCGTCTCACCGCTGACATAGAAAGGAAGATTGTACAATTGCAATTTCAAGATAAGCCCTGGACTTTTGCCTGCTAAATCCCTTTGAAGCTCGGTCACCATGGAAATGAAGGGAGGGGGGGACATTCCTGTGAAATGACGAGACAAGAAGTCAGGAGAGTGACTTGGAAGATAGCCAATGAGAAGCAGATAATTGGGGATTGGAAAGGGAGGGATTGGGGGCAAAAGGTCAGTCTTGTCCACATCAAGTCATGATCCGGTTGCTGTGCTCGAATAAAGAAAAGATTTCCTTAAAGATTGGCAGTTTGGAAATTCATTTATTTTGAGATAGCATCGAAGTCTGACAATATGTTAAGGAAAAAACAAAAATCTCGTACAATAGAAAAAATAGAGTATAAAAGAAAAGAGGTATATCAACAGAATATGATTAAGAAAGCATTTTTAGATTTTTATATTTATTTATTTATTTATTTATTAAATTTTTATACCGCCCCCTCTCCCAAAGGACTCGGGGTAGTGAACAGACAGAATTAAAAACACACAATACAAATATTAAAATACATTAAAACGAAATTAAATTATCTTTGGCTTCTCCAATTTAAAACCCCTTACCCATAAAATTCCCCAATTAAAGAATTGTTAACCCAGCCCGGCTTGCTGAAATAAAAAAGTCTTCAGGGCCCGGCGGAAGGTCCGGAGGTCCGGGATTAGTCGTATCCCTGGGGGTAGCTCATTCCAGAGGGCGGGTGCCCCCACAGAGAAGGCTCTTCCCCGGGGGGTCACCAGCCGACATTGCCTGACAGACGGCACCCTGAGGAGGCCCTCTCTGTGGGAGCGTGTTGGCTGGTGGGAGGTTATCGGAGGCAGAAGGTGGTCTCGTAAGTAACCGGGTCCTAAGCCATGGAGCGCTTTGAAGATGAGAACCAACACCTTGAAGCGCACTCGGAAGACCACTGGAAGCCAATGCAGCTCGCGCAGGAGAGGTGTCACGTGGGAGTGCCATGTCGCCCCCATAAGTACCCGCGTGGCCGCATTCTGCACCAGTTGGAGCCTCTGAGTGCTCCTCAAGGGGAGCCCCATGTAGAGAGCATTGCAGTAGTCAAGGCGGGAAGTGATGAGGGCATGAGTGACCGTGCATAGGGAGTCCCGATCCAGAAAGGGGCGCAACTAGCGTATCAGGCGAACCTGATAGAAAGCCCCCCTGGCCACGGCCGTCATATGCTCTTCTAAAGACAGCCGTGTGTCCAGGAGGACACCCAAGTTATGCACCCTCTCTGTGGGGGCCAATGTCTCACCCCCAATAGTCAGCGATGGCACCAGCTGACTATATCGGGATGCCGGCAGCCACAGCCATTCAGTCTTGGAGGGATTGAGTCAGAGCCTGTTCCTCCCCATCCAGATCCGTACGGCCTCCAGGCACCAGGACATCACTTCAAGGGCATCGTTGGGGTGGTCTGGGGTGAAGATGTACAGCTGGGTGTCATCAGCGTACAGATGGCACTGCACCCCAAAACCACAGATGATCTCGCCCAGCGGCTTCACATAAATGTTGAACAGGAGAGGCTAGAGGACCGACCCTTGTGGCACCCCACAAACCAAGTGCCTTGAGGTCGACCTCTGCCCTCCAGCCAACACAGACTGCGACCGGTCGGAGAGATAGGAGGAGAACCACTGTAAGACAGTGCCTCCCACTCCCAACCCTTCCAACCGGCGCAGCGTGATACCATGGTCGATGGTATCAAAAGCCGCTGAGAGGTCTAATAGGACCAGAAGAGAGGAGCAACCTCTGTCCCGAGCCCTCCAGAGATCATCAACCAACGCGACCAATGCCGTTTCCGTGCTGTACCCAGGCCTGAAGCCAGACTGGAACGGATCTAGATAGACGGTTTCATCCAGGTACTGCGGGAGCTGTCGTGCAACCACACTCTCAACAACCTTCGCCAAAAAGCGAAGGTTGGAAACTGGACGATAGTTTGCTAAAACAGCTGGGTCCAGAGAAGGCTTCTTGAGGAGGGGCCTCACCACCGCCTCTTTCAAGGCGGGAGGCAAAAACCCCTCACTCAAGGAAGCATTTATAATCCTCTGGAGCCAGCCTCGTGTAACCTCCCAGGTAGCCAGCACCAACCAGGAGGGTCACGGGTCCAATAAACATGTGGTTGCATTCAACCTCCCCAGCATCCTGTCCACGTCCTCGGGAGTCACAGGGTCAAACTCATCCCAGATAACCGTCTCAAGACACTCTCGGACAACCCGCCTGTACCTACCCAGTCAGAGTCCAAGCCTTCCCAAATTTGAGCGACTTTATTGTGCAGATAATGCGCAAAATCCTCAGCACGACCTTGCAAGGGGTCTTCCCGCGCTCCCAGATGGAGAAGGGAGTGGGTCACCCTAAACAAGGCAGCTGGGCTATTTTCTGCCGACGCGATAAGAGCGGAAAAGGAATTACCCTTCGCCGCCTTTATCGCCATTAAGTAGGTCTTGATATAAGACCTCACTAGTGTATGGTCAGATTCGGAGCGACTGGCCCTCCAACTATTCTCTAGGCGTCTTTTCCGGCGTTTCATCCCCCTCAGCTCCTCGGAGAACAAAGGAGCTGGGCAGATTCGGCGCCGGGTCAGAGGCCGCAAAGGCACGACCGGATCTAAAGCACCAGCGGCCGCCCTATCCCAGGCGGCCACCAGGTCTTCCATCGAGTCACACGCCAAAGTCTCAGGAAATGGCCCAAGCTCCATTCGGAACCTATCAGGATCCATCAGGCACCTAGGGCAGAACCACCTGATCGGTTCCGCCTCCCTGCGGTGGGGTGTAGCGGTCAGGAAGTCAAGTCTGAGGAGAGAATGGTCTGACCATGACAAGGGTTCAATAACTATATTCCCTGTATCTAAGCCATTCAACCACTGACCAGAGACGAAAACCAAGTCCAGCGTTTTTCCTCCTGTGTGAGTGGGGCCCTGAATTAACTGGGTCAGGTCCATGGCCGTCATGGAAGCCATGAACTCCCACGCCACCTCAGATGCTTCACCGATGGACGGCAGGTTGAAATCCCACATGACTAAAAGCCTGGGGTTATCAACCGCCACCCCGGCTATAACATTGAGGAGTTCGGGCAGGGTCGCTGCCACATAGCAAGGAGCCAGGTACACAACCAGCAGGCCCATCTGCCTCCCAGGGCCCCACTTCACAAGGAGAGACTCACAACCGGCTATCTGAAGTACAGTGGCCTCCCTAGGATCAAGACCTTCCTTTACAATAACCGCCACCCCCCCGACCCCTACCCTGGGCCCTCGGCTGATGAAATGCATGGAAACCCGTTGGGCACATTTCTACGAGGGGGACCCCCCCTCCAGGCCCAACCAGGTCTCTGTAATACCCGCCAGGTCCGCTCCCCCCTCCTGAATCAGCTCACAAATGAGGGGGGCTTTATTAACCACGGACCTGGCGTTGCACAACATCAGCCTAAGACCCAGGCTCTGGGTCTTATATGAGGTTATATGCTGGTGATAATATACAAGGTAATGATATAGAGAGATATTTGCAGAAGGAAAATATTCTTGCAATTACTGATGAACAAAGGGAAAGACTGAATGTATTAATAACCACTGAGGAAATTCTTTTGGCAATTAAACAATTAAAAAGTGGAAAGGCTCCTGGCACAGATGGTTTGACAGCAGTGTATTATAAAAATTTTCAATTAGAAATGCTAGAACCTCTTAAGGAGTTATTTGTTAAAATACAACGAGGAGGAGAAGTGCCATCATCCTGGAGAACAGCTTTTACTTCCCTGATTCTGAAAGATCAAGATCATAGTCAACCCAAAAATTACAGACCCATATCATTGCTTAATACAGATTATAAGATCTTTGCAAAAATTTTAGCAAATAGATTAATGTCAGTTATGCAACAAGTGATTCATAAAGATCAAACTGGATTTATACAAGGGAGACAAATGAAAAGCAATGTAAGACAAATTGTTAATATACTGGAGTATTTGGGGAAGAACAACCAAGTCCCTGCAGTGCTTATATTTTTGGATACAGAGAAAGTGTTTGATAGATTGAATTGGCAGTTTTTAGTGAAAGTAGCACAAAAGGTGCAGTTGGGAGAGCATTTCATACAATCTATTAAGGCAATATGCCAGAAACAAACAGCACAAATAATAGTTAATGGTAGTCTCACAGAAATCTTTAAAATTGAGAAAGGAACAAGACAGGGATGTTCCCTTTCTCCACTACTGTTTATTTTAACTTTGGAAGTATTGCTGAATAAAATATGGCATGCGGATAACATACAGGGTATTAAGATCAGGCAACATGATTATAGATTACGAGCATTTGCAGATGATTTGGTTGTAACTTTAACCCAACCAGTAAATTCAGTTACAGGTTTGATGGAGATAATTAGGCAATATGGTCAAGTGTCAGGATTTAAAATAAATACAGGGAAAACAAAGATGATAGTTAAGAATATGAATACAAACCAAAAAGAAGAAATGGAAAGATTAACAGGATGTGAAATAGTGAAAAAGGTTAAGTACTTAGGAATTTTATTACAATGTCAAATGGGAAATTATATAAGTATAATTATGAATTGTTATGGCATAAAATACAGACAGAGATGAATAAATGGAAAAAATTACAATTGTCTTTGTTGGGAAGAATAGCAGTAGTTAAAATGAATGTTCTGCCCAAGTTTCTATTTCTTTTCCAAATGATACCAATACTTAAAAAGGATGCAAATTTGGAGGAATGGCAGAGAGGCATTAACAATTTCGTATGGGTAGGGGAAAGACCGAGAGTTAAATTAAAAATAATGCAGGATACATACGAAAGAAAAGGCTTGAAATTGCCCAATCTAAAATTGTACTATGAAGCAGCTGTTTTGTCAGCAATTAGTGATTGGATTAATTTAACAGATGAAAGAATACTGAATATTGAAGGGTATGACTTGCTATATGGTTGGCATGCCTACTTAGTTTATGAGAAGAAGGTGGATAGGACTTTTAAAAGTCATATATTAAGGAATGCCCTCCTGCGTGTTTGGAAAAAATACCAATACAAATTGAATGGCAAGATACCCATGTGGGTAGTACCCAGACATGCAATAGAAAATGTAAGTATAGAACAAAGACAGGATGTAATTACTTATAAAGAAGTTCTGTTTACAGAAAGAAATGTACTACAGTTAAAGTCTCTGAATGTACTAAGAGAGGAAAGGGCAATTCAAACCTGGTTTCAGTTTGCAGAAACTGAACAGCTGCAGAATAGATGGAAAAAAGATCAGAAAATTGGTATTATACAAAGTGAAGAAAATTTGATAAAACAAATTAGGGAACAGAGTAGAATGCATATAAAAAGGTTGTATAATATTTTGATAGAAATAGACTCGGAGACAAAGTTAGTTAAAGATTGTATGATAAAATGGGCACAAAATTTCGAGGAACCAATAATGATGGAAACATGGGAAAGGATCTGGGTAAGACATGTAAAATTTACACAAGCTCAAAATTTGAGAGAAAACTTTTATAAAATGTTTTATAGATGGCATTTGGATCCTAAAAAGTTAGCTTGTATGTACTCAAACTTACAACTCAAATGTTGGAGATGTGATTGTGTTGATGCTACCTATTTTCATGTTTAGTGGACTTGTAAAAAAGTTAAAGCATTTTGGATAAAAATATGGTGGATTATTCAAAATATTTTTTTAAAAAGGATACAGTTTACTCCACAGTTGTTTTTGTTAGGTATCATTACAGATTGTATGGCTATAGAGACTAATTTGATTCTGAACTTAATAACTGCAGCAAGACTTTTGGTAGCACAGTATTGGAAGAAGGAAGATTTACTTACTATTCAAGAATGGACATTAAAAGTAGTAAATCTAGCAGAAATGGCGAAAATTTCAGCATATCTAAAGGACCATTCAAATGAGAAATATATGTTAGAATGGAAAAGATGGATTGATTATATTCAAGGCAAATATCAGACTAAAAAAATTCAAATAGCTTATGAATGATCAAAGAGATTTTATAAAGTACTTAAATTTAGTTTAGTAAAAGGGAAGTTAAAAGTTCAAGAGGGGGATAGGAGACTATTGATAATTAGCTTACGTTAGTTTATGATTTCAAATGTTATACCCTGTATTTTGCTCTGGGAAGTGGGGGGGAGGGAGGGGAACGGGAGGGTTGGAAGGGGAGCGGGGAGGGGGAAGGGGAAATGTTTGTAAACTTTTTTTAAACTTTTCAATAAAAAAAAAGTAAAAAAAAAAATTGGCCACACTCACCCAGTCACATTATTCCCCCGCACCAAGCCACGCCCACAGAACCAGTAGTAACAAATTTTAGATTTCACCACTGCTATGTATCCTGTACTTTGATTTACTTTCTTGGAAAAGTAAGAGGGGAGGGCCATCTGTTTTGTCTCAGTTCTGAAGCTTCCAGCAAGAGATGCCTGTGAACAACTTATCACTTTTTCAGCCTGTGCTTCTCAAAACAACTTCACACCCGTGGATTGGCTTATTCAACATCGGACTGAGGGGAGGGGTTCCTAACTGCTTTATCCTAACTGAATTGCACGGGAAACCAGTACTGAGTGGGGAGAACTGGAAGAGATCCCCACCCCAAGGGAAGCGAGAGCCATTCAAGCAGCAAACTGTCCTCTCGCCATGACCATCTGGGTGTTTCAAGTGTGGGAAAGAAGGGCACCACACAGCTGAGTGTTGCTCAAAAACCCCCACTCAGAAGCCTGAGCACCTATCAAATGGAAAGCCCATGAAAGCCACCCCACATGGGAAAGTCACTGCACTAAGAAGCGGAGAGGCTGTAGAGTTTTTCCCCCTAGCAAAACCAAAGGAGGAACCCAGACCTCACCAGGAGAAGCGACCCTGAGGTAAGCAAACTGGTCAAACCAGTCACATTGCCCCTAAGACTATTTATCCCCAGCCGGGAAAAGAGAGTAAAGCTCTTGGCCCTCCTGGACTCAGGGTGGACCTGATGCTTAATAAGCCCAACCTTGGTGGGGAAATTGGGCATCCACCTACAGAAGCTAAAGACTCCCATCACATTCTGCCAGCTAGATGGGTCAGTCATGGTGGGTTGGCCAGCCACTTTTGCCACAGAACCTTGAAAATACCCATGAAGAAAGACTCACATTCATTGTGGCACTTGGAATGGAGTGGCCACTAGTCTTGGGGATCACCTGGCTGAAGACATGGAACCAAGAGTAAACTGGAAAGAGGGGACCCTAAGATTCCAGTGGGGAATCAGACCAGATGACAAAAGGTAGGAACTGGGGGAAAATTCAATGAAAAATCTGGCCAGGGGGTTTATCCAACCAGCATGACCCAAAATTGCAGTGCCAGTGCTATTCCAAGAGAAGAAGGATGGGTCTTTGCACTTATATGTTGACTATAGAAATCTGAATACAGTAAGCATGGAAAATGTGTATCCCCTTCCCCCCATGAAAGACATGCTAGCCCACCTCTCCAAGGGGATTTTTTTTCAAAACTGGACTCAAGGGAAGCCTACTACAGAGTCATGATTATAGAAGGGGATGAATGGGAAACAGTTTTAAGCAAAATAAGGAAATACTTAGAAGAATCTGATCTACGGAAAATCCCAGATTTGTCCAGGGAAATATTGGATAGAGAGATAACGGAAGGGGAAATTGAAAGGATCTTAGGGAAACAAAAAACAGGGAAGACCCCCGGTATGGACAGCCTTCCAATGGAATATTATAAAGCACTATGGGAAGTTCTATGTCCTCACATGGTAGAATTATTTAATGGGGTAATTCGGGAGGGATTGATTCTGGATTCCTGGACAGAAGCACTAATTACCCTCTTGCTGAAGGAAGGTAATGACTTGCCTCTGATCCAGACCTACAGACTGATCTCACTTCTCAATGCAGACTATAAGCTATTTGCGGCGATATTGGCAGACAGATTAAAAGGCTTTTTGAACCAATTTATCCATGAAGACCAAAACGGCTTTTTACCCCGTAGGCAAATCAGAGACAATTTGAGAATAATTATGAATATTCTAGAATATTATGAAACCCACTTTGATAAACAGCTGGCTTTGGTCTTCGTGGACACGCAAAAGGCTTTTGATCGAGTGAGCTGGTGCTTTTTATTTGGCCTGTTACATCATTTGCAATTTGGGGAGAAGTTCATTCGGGCAATCCGTGCAATTTACTCAAAACAGTCGGCCACAATTTTGTTCAATGGAGATATATCGGAGAAAATTTGTATTGAGAAAGGAACTAGACAGGGATGCCTGCTTTCTCCGCTCCTATTCATATTAACATTGGAACCGTTATTGAGGGAAATTAGGCGAAATTCGGGAATAAAAGGACTGCATATTAAGAACCAGCAGTATAAGTTACAAGCATACGTTGATGATCTTGTGTTTGTATTGGAAGACCGTTTTGCATTGGGCCTGAACTTAATTTATGAATTAGAAAAATATGGAACTGTGGCGGGCCTAAAAGTAAATAAGGAAAAAACAAAAGTCTTGATTAAAAATCTGACAACAAAGCAGGGGAAGGAAATAGAACTGAATTTGGGATATCAAATTGTTAATAAAGTATGGTATTTAGGCATTCTATTATCTGCTAAATGTTCAACAATCAAGGAAGATAATTATTTGAAACTTCTTCAACGAACAGAACAAGATTTAGAGAAATGGAAGAAGTTGCAGGTCTCTCTGTTAGACAGGATCACAGCCATAAAATCTTATATTCTCCCAAAATGGACATATTTATTTTACACAGCACCAGCCAGATTGGATAATAATTTTTTTAAAAAACTAAATCAATGTGTTCTTAAATTTATTTGGCAGAATAAAAAGCCTAGAATTAAACTTAAAATGCTCCAGGAGGTGAAGGATGGAGGGGGATTTGGTTTGCCTAAATGGGAGTATTATTATCAGGCTGCAAATTTAGTTTGGGTATGGGACTGGATTCTGCTGAGAAGGAGACAGCTGTTGGTCCTGGAAGGTTCGGGGTTGCAACAGGATTGGCATTATTTCCTTTGGCAAGATAAGGTAAAAAAACATGCGAGTTTTGCAGGTCATTATTTAAGGAATATTTTAATTGAAACATGGAGGAAAATTAAAGATAAATTCTATTCTCTGACCCACCCACCCACCCCCCGGCTGGTCCCGCTAGAAGCCATGACATATACTTCGCTATATAATAAAGAAAAACATCTATCTTATTGTGAGTTGCGTGATAGCCAAGGCTGCTTAAAAACAAGAACCGAATTAGCTTTGCAGGGAATGGAATTGGATTGGTGGTCTTATGCTCAAATTAACTCCAAATATAAAAAGGATAAGGAGCAAGGAGGTATAGATATGACCCTGCAGGAGTTAGATAAGTTCATATTAGGGAAGGAGGAAAAAATGCTAGCTAAGATCTACAAACTTTTAATAAGTCATTGGATAGGAGACGAGCTTGTCAAAGACTCGATGATTGCCTGGGGGAGGAATATTGGCCACGCAATTGATTTGATGAAATGGGAAGAAATTTGGTCTAGACAATTGAAATTTTTGATGGTTTATAAGGAAAATTTGTACAAGATGGTGTACAGGTGGCACCTCCCTTCTGCCTGATTATCCAAAATGTTTCCTGGTCTCTCCCCAAACTGTTGGAAGTGTGGGGAGCTAGGTACTTATTTTCATGTATGGTGGACCTGTCCCAGGATAATTGAATTTTAGAAACTTATTCAGAGGTAGTTGTTAGAAATTACTGGATACAAATTACAATTGAAACCTGAACTTTACTTACTAAACATTAGGCCAGATAAAATAGGTACTAACAAATGGTATCTGACTGTCTATATTACAACTGCAAGAATATGCCTCGCCCAAAATTGGAAGGGAAAAGACCTACCATCTGAAGATTTGATTTTAGTGAAAATTATGGAATGTGCAGAAGCCGATAGGCTAACAAAAATTTTAAGAGATCAGAAAGATTCCGCATATTTCCAATGTTGGGACCTATGGTATGTTTGGTTAAATAACAGAATAAAAAGAGGACAATGTTATCTTAGTTTTTATTTCTCATTTGTATATTTGGATTGAAGGTAACGTATTGTGTAAGGTTCTCACCAGGAACTGTTTGTTGATAAATCTTCTGTTTGTATTTTTTTTAAAGAAATAAAATTTATAAATTAAAAAAAAAGTTTTTAACACACCCTTAGGGTGTTTCCAGTTCAAAGTCCTTCCATTTGGACTACAGGGTGCCTTGGCAGTTTTCATGCAACTAATAAATGAAGTGCTCCATGAGCACCTAAGCAAAGGAGTTTATGTGTACTTAGATGACATTTTAATATACGCTGAAAAAAAAGTGGAGCACATAAAGCAGTCCTGAACAAATTCTGCACCATAAAGCTTTATGCAAAGCTGTCCAAATGTGAATTCCACAAAGATAAAATAGACTACCTGGGGTACAGGATCTCTCATGAGGGCATGGAGGTGGACCCAGAAGAAGTGTGAGTGGTGATTGAGTGGGCCCCTCCCTGCACACACAAGCAACGGTTGTTTTCAGCCAAATCGGTGCCAAAACGTCCAGATCCAGAAAAACCTTTTGCCATACAGACAGATGCCAGTGACATTGCCATTGGGGCCATCCTCCTCCAAGAGAATGAGCAGGACCAACTACAACCCTGTTCTTATACTTCCAAAAAATTAACAGACACAGAACAGAGATGGACTATCTGGAAAAAAGAGGCATATGCTGTGTGATGGGCTCTCCTCACATGGAGACATTTCTTGGAGGGGAATAAAATCCCCTTCCAAGTCTGGACTGACCACAAAAATCTGGAGGCCCTTAAGACCCCACAGAAACTATCCCCAAAGCAAGTACGCTGGGCTCAATATTTCAAGTGTTTTGACTTCACCCTCAAATATCTTCCTGGGGGAAAGAACTTTTTAGCAGATACTTTATCCAGAATGCCCCAGTATAATAGCAACAGACCTGAGTTGGTTAAACACCTGCTCCCAGCCTCCCAGCTAGCAGTCAAAGTTATAACCAGGGCATAAGCAGAACAAGACCTCCTGACTGATAATGCCACCACCCAATAATTCAAACAAGCCCTCCTCATGGATGACTGGTTCCAGGCTCATAAGAATACCTGTCTGCTCAAAGATGGTCTGGTGTGGATGGGAGGAAAACTGTATGTCCCAGCCAGCCAGACATTTCCTCTCATGAAAACTGCCACAACTCAAAGTTGGCTAGCCACTTCAGTTTCATGAAAACTCTGCACCTGATTAAGAGACACTTCTGGTGGCCATCCCTAAAAAAAGACATAGAAAGCTATGTTGCAGTTGCCCTGTTGGCACAGCCGCAAAAAGAAGACAGGGAAAAACCCCTGGGCTACTGCAAACTGTAGCAGAGCCATCAGCACCTTGGAGAGAGATCTCTATGGATTTCATTGTAGAACTGCTGGAAAGTGGGGGGAACACCATTATTTGGGTCATAACAGACCTGTTTTCTAAACAAGCCCATTTTATTCCCTGCCAAAAGATCCCCTCTACCAAGGCACTTGCCAAAATGTTTCTACACCACATATACTGACTGCACAGTGTCCCCCAAAGGATACTATCTGATCGGGGGGGGGTGTCCAATTCACATCAAAGTTTTGGAGAGCGTTCCTAAGCCTGCTAGGTACCGATCAGGGCCTAAATTCTAATCATCATCCTCAAATGAATGGGATGATAGAGAGAACTAATAGGGTTCTAGATGTTTTATCAACTACCAACAAGATAACTCAGCCGACCTCCTGCCTTTTTTTTTTTTTTGAAAATATTTTTATTTATTTTTTAAACATAAAACATAAAATACATCTTTTTAGAGCAAAGGTTTGATCTGGTATAAAACAGGTACAATTGCTCATACTCCCTTAACCAATTCAATTCCATATTTCATCCATTTACATCTTTAAAAAAAGAAAAAAATAGGAAATCCAATCCCAGTTTTTTTAATCACATATTCTAACATCTTATTCTAAACATTTGGCATTCTACTGTATCACCCTAAATCTTTAACTCCAAATATACACAGCTCCTTCTTTTTCTTTTCTTTTCTTTTTTTCTTTTTTTGAATTTTTTAAAATTTATTTTTAAACATAAAGCATAAAACACATCTTTTTAGATCATGGGTTTGATCCAGTATAAAATAAGTATAAATTCCAAATTTCATCCATTAACATCTTAAAAAAAAGAAAGAAAGAAAAAAGAACAAATCTAAATCCAACTTTTATCATTCAGTCTAACATCTTATTCTAGCATTAGACATTCTACTATGTATCACCCTAAATCTTAAACTCCAAGTCTAAACAGCTCTTTATAATATTCATTTATCATTTTAACAATCAGTATTTCATATTTATTTTTTTATTTTTTATTTTTTATTAAATTTGTATACTGCCCTACTCCCGAAGGACTCAGGGCGGTGAACAGCCATGGAATAAAACATATAAATACAAAATTTAAAATAGATTAAAACGAAATTAAATAATTTGGCTGAACAGATTAAAACCCCAATAATTTAAAACCAAATTTAAAATTTCCATTTAAAAAGGGGAAAAAACTTAGGTCAGGCCGGCTTGGTGAAATAGAAAGGTCTTAAGCGCGCGGCGGAAGGTATGTAGATCCGGGATCCTCCGTATCTCTGGGGGGAGCTCGTTCCAGATCGTAGGTGCCCCCACAGAGAAGGCTCTCCCCCTGGGGGCCGCCAGTCGACATTGTTTGGCCGACGGCACCCGGAGGAGCCCCTCTCTATGGGAGCATACTGGTCGGTGGGAGGCTATTGGTGGTAGCAGGCGGTCCCGTAAATAACCAGGTCCTAAGCCATGGAGCGCTCTAAAGGTGATAACCAAAACCTTGAAGCACACTCGGAAGACCACCGGGAGCCAGTGCAACTCGCGCAGGAGAGGTGTTACATGGGAGCACCACGTCGCTCCCATCACCACCCGCGCGGCCGCACTCTGCGCCAGTTGGAGCCTCCAAGTGCACCTCAAGGGGAGCCCCATGTAGAGAGCGTTACAATAGTCCAAACGGGAGGTGACGAGGGCATGAGTGACCGTGCGTAACGAGTCCCGATCCAGAAAGGGACGCAACTGGCGGATCAGGCGAACCTGATGAAAAATCCTCCCGGTCACGGCCGTCAAGTGCTCTTCTAAAGACAGCTGTGAATCCAGGAGGACGCCCAAGTTGCGAGCCCTCTCTGTGGGGGCCAATGATTCGCCCCCAATAGTCAGCGATGGCACCAGCTGACTATATCGGGACGTCGGAAACCACAGCCACTCGGTCTTGGATGGGTTGAGCCTGAGCCTGTTCCTCCCCATCCAGATCCGTACGGCCTCCAGGCACCGGGACATCACTTCAAGGGCATCGTTGGGGTGGTCTGGGGTGGAGATGTACAGCTGGGTGTCGTCAGCGTACTGATGGTATTCTACCCCGAAACCACGGATGATCTCACCCAGCGGCTTCACATAAATGTTGAACAAAAGGGGCGAGAGAACCGACCCTTGTGGCACCCCACATATAAGGGGCCTCGGGGTCGACCTCTGCCCCCCCGTCAACACAGACTGCGACCGGTCGGAGAGAAAGGAGGAGAACCATCGTAGTACGGTGCCTCCCACCCCCAACTCTTCCAACCGGTGCAGCATGATACCATGGTCGATGGTATCAAAAGCCGCTGAGAGGTCTAACAGGACCAGGACAGAGGAGCACCCCCTGTCCCGAGCCCTCCAGAGATCATCCACCAACGCGACCAATGCCGTTTCCGTGCTGTACCCAGGCCTGAAGCCCGACTGGAACGGATCTAGATAGGTCGTTTCATCCAGGTACTGGGGAAGCTGTCGTGCAACCACACTCTCAACAACCTTTGCCACAAAGCGAAGGTTGGAGACTGGACGATAGTTAGCCAATACTGCCGGGTCCAGGGAAGGCTTCTTGAGGAGAGGTCTCACCACCGCCTCTTTCAAGGCGGCGGGAAAGACACCCTCACCCAATGAAGCATTTATAATCCCCTGGAGCCAGCCTCGTGTCACCTCCCGGGAAGCCAGCACTAACCAGGACGGGCACGGGTCCAACAAACATGTGGTCGCATTCAGTCTACCCAGAATCCTGTCCACGTCCTCAGGGGTCACAGGATCAAACTCATCCCAGATAACATTCTCAGGACCTGCCTCCGTCATCCCCGCTGGATCTACCCAGTCGGAGTCCAGATCTTCCCGAATCTGAGTGATTTTGTCATGCAGATACTGCACAAAATCCTCGGCTCTTCCCTCCAAGGGGTCCTCCCTTGGAGGGAATATATTTTCCTTACTTCAAAGACCCAAATCAAATCAATATTTCTTTTGAATCACATCTAATGACCAACATAAAATATTTTACTCCTCTCTTAAAAACATTTCAAAATCAATTCACTTTAAAATTTATTCCACATTTCCACCTATAATTTATTGTATCCAAAATATTTTGTTTTTGCTAATTGCAAGTTTCTTCTCCATTAGAACAAATTCTAATGTTTAGATGGTTCATAACTTATATAGCTATTTCCCAACAATATTTTCCTCCACTTCTATCAATTTGGCTTTAACTGTTCTTCAAAGATATCTCCTTCGCTCCTCCTAGGTTTATTTTTGGCTGGATTACAGTTTAATGTGAGTCCCTCTTTGTGAAGTGGGGCCGTGGGGTGCAGATGGGTTTGCTGATGCGTACCTGGCTCCCTGCCACATGGCAGCGACCCTACCTGAGCTACTCGACGTCATCGCCGGGGTGGCGGTGGATACCCCCAGACTTATTGTCATGGGGGATTTCAACCTTCCATCCGTGGGTGAGACGTCAGAAGTGGCTCGGGAGTTCATGGCTTCCATGACGGCCATGGACCTGACTCCTGTTTGGTACTGGCCTCCCGGGAGGTTACACGAGGCTGGCTCCAGGGGATTATAACTGCTTCTCTGAGTGAGGGTGCGTTTCCTGCCGCCTTGAAAGAGGCGGTAGTGAGGCCCCTCCTCAAGAAGCCTTCCCTGGACCCAGCTGAATTAGTTAACTACCGTCCGGTCTCCAACCTTAGTTTTGTGGCGAAGGTTGTTGAGAGTGTGGTGGCACGACAACTGCCCAGGCACCTGGATGAAGCTATCTATCTAGACCCATACCAGTCGGGCTTCAGGCAGGGGCACAGCACAGAAACGGCATTGGTCGCGTTGGTGGATGATCTCTGGAGGGCCCGGGACAGGGGTTGTTCCTCTGTCCTAGTCCTGTTAGATCTCTCAGCGGCTTTTAATACCATCGACCATGGTATCATGCTGCACCGGTTGAGAGGGTTAGGAGTAGGGGGCACCGTTTTGCAGTGGTTCTCTTCCTTCCTCTCCGGCCGCTCGCAGTTCGTGTTGGCAGGGGGGCAGAGGTCGACCTTGAGGCATCTCGCATGGGGAGTGCCACAAGGGTCGGTCCTCTCGCCTCTTCTGTTCAACATTTATGTGAAGCCTCTGGGTGAGATCATCCGTGGTTTTGGGGTGAAGTGTCACCTGTACGCTGATGATACTCAGCTGTACATCTCCACCCCAGACCACCCCAACGATGCCCTTGATGTGATGTCTCGCTGCCTGGAGGCCGTACGGGCCTGGATGGGGAGGAACAGGCTCAGACTCAACCCATCCAAGACCGAGTGGCTGTGGTTGCCGGCGTCCCGATATAGTCAGGAGACGCCATCGCTGACTATTGGGGGTGAATCCTTGCCCCCCACAGAGAGGGCTCGCAATCTGGGTGTCCTCCTGGACGCACGGCTGTCTTTAGAAGAGCATATGACGGCTGTGGCCAGGGGGGCCTTTTATCAGGTTCGCCTGATCCGCCAGTTGCAGCCCTTTCTGGACCGGGACGCCTTGCGCACGGTCACTCATGCCCTTGTCACCTCCCGGCTGGACTATTGTAATGCTCTCTACATGGGGCTCCCCTTGAAGAGCACTCGGAGGCTCCAACTGTTCCAGAATGCGGCCGCGCGGGTGGTTATGGGCGCAACCCATTGTGCCCGCATGACACCCCTCCTGCGCGAGCTGCACTGGCTCCCAGTGGTCTTCCGGGTGCGATTCAAGGTGTTGGTTACCACCTTTAAAGCGCTCCATGGCATAGGACCCGGGTACCTTCGAGACCGTCTCCTGCCACCAATAGCCTCCCACCGACCAGTCCGCTCCCACAGAGAGTGTCTCCTCAGGGTGCCATCAGCCAAGTTATGTCGGCTGGCGACACCCAGGGGGAGGGCCTTCTCTGTGGGAGCCCCAGCCCTGTGGAATGAACTGCCCCCGGAAATACGCAAGATCTCTGACCTCCGGGTGTTCCGCTGCGCATTGAAGACCTTGTTGTTCCGCCAGGCAGGGCTGTCAATATAATCATTTTAAATTGGGGCATTCTAATTTTTAGAGTTTTAAATCAGCCAAATTTATTTAATTATTTTAATTTTTAATTATTGTTGTGTCTTGTGTTTTTAAACTGGCTGTACACCGTCCTGAGTCCTTTGGGAGAAGGGCGGTATAGAATAAAATTATTATTATTATTATTATTATTATTATTATTATTATTATTATTATTATTATTATTATTATTTAGCTGGTTTCCAGCTGGTTTAACCTTATTTGTGGCTGGATCACAGTTTGGTTTTAACTGCTCTCCAACATTTTCTCCTCCACTCCTCCTAGGTTTATTTTTAGCTGGATAACAGCTTAGTCAGCTGTTTTCCAGGGATGCTTCCCTCCACTCCTAACCTATATTTAGCTGGTTCACAGTTTGGCTTTAACTGTTCCCCAGCATTGTCTCCTCCACTCCTCCTAAGTTTATTTTTGGCTGGTTCACAACTTAGTTAGCTGTTTTCCAGGGTTGCTTTCCTCCGTTCCTTACCTTATATTCAACTGGTTCACAGTTTAGCTTTAACTACTCCCCAGCATTGTCTCCTCCATTCCTCCTAAGTTTATTTTTGGCTGGTTCACAGCTTATTTAGCTGTTTTCCAGGGATGCTTCCCTCCATTCCTAACCTATATTTAGCTGGTTCACAGTTTGGCTCTAACTGCTCTCCAGCATTATCTCCTCCAATCCTCCTAAATTTATTTTTGGCTGGTTCACAGCCTAATCAGCTGTTCTCCAGGGATGCTTTCCTCCACTCCTAACCTTATATTTAACTAATTCACAATTTAGCTTTAATCATCTAATCACCAAAATCATACCTCCTTACCAATTTAAAATAATAATGCATTTTAATATATATCTTCTCTCCTACTCTCTCCTGAACTATTAATTTTCTTTAAATTTCTCCCCTTTCCTATTTGTTTCTTGTTTTTCTATGAAATGCAACATTTTAAACCATTTTGGAAACCAATTTACCATAATTATAAAATCTATAAACAAGTCTTATTAATATTCAAAAATTCATTCCCATTTTCTTATTTACTATAAAAAAACAACATTTTAAACCACTTTAAAATCAATTTTCTGTAACTGTTAGAACTCTTATTAGTATTAAAAAAATTCTTTCAAAGTCTTCACATTTTTGTAGTTTTTCTATAATGACATTTCTCACTTTAAAAATAATCATAAAATCTATAAACAATTCTTGTTAATATTCAAAGCTTCATTCATGTTTTTCATTTCCAAATAAACACCATTCTAGATCTTTATCATTTTAACAATCAGTATTTCATATATATTCCTTAATCCTAAAACCCATTACATCAAATCTATATTTTACCTCTCTTAAATGACATCTAGTGTCTATAGTCTTAACATAAAATATTTTTCTCCTCTCTTAAAGTCATTTCAGAATCGATTCATTTTAACATTCATTCAACACTTCCATCTATAATTTATTACTCCCAAAATATTTTATTTTTGCTTACTTCAGGCTTATTCTCCATTACTACTAAATCTAGTATTTAGCTGGTTCATAACTTAAATAGCTATTTCCCAGCACTGCTTTCCTCCACTCCTATCTCTGTTTGTTTTACTGGTTCACAGTTTTGCTTTAACTATTCTCCAGTATTATCTCCTGCACTTCCTCCTAGCTTTATTTTTTAGCTGGTTCACAACTTAATTAGCTGTTTTCCAGCAATGCTTCCCTCCACTTCTAACCTTACTTATTTGGCTGGTTCACAGTTTGGCTTTAACTGCTCTCGAACATTATCTCCTCCACTCCTCCTAAATTTATTGTTAAACTGGTTCACAACTCAATTAGTTGTTTTCCAGCAATGCTTTCCTCCACTCCTATCTCCATTTGAACTGGTTCACAACTTTGTTTCAGCTGATCTCCAGAATCGTGCTTTCCTCCACTCCTAACGTTTATTTTTTGGATGGTTCACAGCTTTGCTTTAATTGTTCTCCAGCATCATGCTTTCCTCCACCCCTAACTCTTATTTGTTGGCTGGTTCACAGCTTTGCTTTAACTGTTCTCCAGCATCATGCTTTCCTCCACTCCTAACTCTATTTTTTTTAACTGGTTCACAGCTTTGATTTAGCTGTTCTCCAGTATCATGCTTTCGACCTCCTGCCTTTTGCAGAGGTTGTATACAACCACTCCATTTATTCCAGCCTGGGATTCACCCCTTTTAGAATTGTCACAGGCCAAGAGCTTAACCCAATGCCAGAACTAAGAGTTTAGCCCAATGCCTCCAGTAGAGGAACCAACCATACCCTCTCTTAAGGAGTGGATGCAACAATTGAAAAAGACCTGTGGTAAAAAAAGCTCTAAGTGATTCTAGAGCTGCTTTTAAAACACAAGCTGTTAAAAAAGAGATGGAGCCTAAGTCATTTAAAATAGGGGATGAAGTGTACTTATCCACCAAATTCCTACAATCCATGCAACCCTCCAAAAAGTTAGGTCTAAAGTTCATAGGATCTTTTCCTATCACTCAAATCATTAACCTGGTAACAGTTGAATTACTGCTCTCTAAAACGCTCAGGTAGGTCCACCAGTATTTCACTGCAGCCTATTGAAATCCAAAATTACCTTCCCACTGAGACCACCATCAGACATCCCACCTATCTCTGTCATGATTGCGGGTGAGCAACACTTCAAAATAAAGGAAATCCTGGATTCATGCACCCACCATGCCACCACGCAGTATCTAGTTGCGTGGAAACATTTGCCCCCTTTTCAGAATGAGTGGGTGGCTAAAAAAACATGTTAGGGCCCCCAGCTTGCTGAGAAAATTCCACTCACAGTATTCTGATAATCCCAAATAACACTGCTCTGTTTTCTCTTTGTGCTTATTTTTCAGGTGGGTTGCTCCTATTTCTAGGGAGGCAACATGTCAGATCCCATAGATCCCTATCAGGGTGCTGCCATTCTGGTGGGGAGGGAGCCTGGGTGCATTCTGTAGTTTATAGCCTTTTTTGTGATGCAAATGTATCCTGTACTTTGATATACCTTCTTGGGAATATAAGGGAGGAGGGCCATCAAATTCTTTTGCACATGCTCGAAGATGGCGGTGCTGGGTGAGCTCCCGGTCTGACGATGGGGCTATTTGGTCTTTTCGGGGGGTGTAGGGTCGCTAAATCCATCTGCGACCCCGAGCCCCAGTGAGGAGAGCCCCTGCCCAACCTGGGGAGGATTTTTGCTCCCTCTGTGACACCATGGTTGGAGCGAGGGGCTAGCGGTTTGGGAGAGGCCCTGGAGGGTGCTGGGGACGCCGAGGACGCCGGGGAGCGCCGCTGGGTTGGTAGCGGCGGCGGCGGCGACGCTGTGAGGCCATCCTGGGCGCTGCGGAACTGCCTGGAGCCCCGCGAGGTTGTGGCGGTGGTGAGGGCGCCGAAGAACAGCTGAGGGCGCCGAGGAGGCAATGGCGGTGACGACAGCGGCAGCAGCAGCGGTAACGGCGGTAGCAGCGATGGTGGGAGCAGCTTGGTGTGGCCGCAGAGAGTCATCTGGCTGCGGTCTTGTTTTCTATCGGAGAAGAGGGGCTGGAGGGGGACGGTGGCTCCGGCGGTGGTGCGAACGGCCGCGGGGCGATGCCCCCCCTCCTCCCCCCCCACTCAAAGCAACAGAACCAAGGCGGTGCTGGCGGTGGAGGCCAGTTGGCGGCGCTGGTTGCCCCCCCCGATGCATCTGTTACGGTGCTGGGGTGGGGGGGGGTGACACTGGCTCCGGTGATGGCGTCTGCCACAGAATGCTGCAATGGTAGTTTGCTGAGAGTGAAGAGGAGAAGCTGAAGTGAGGAGGCCTGGACTTATAGATCGGCAGAGGAAGAGATGTTACCCTCCTCTGGGGATATTGTTTCCCCCCCTCCTTCCCCCTGCCATCCCGCCCCCCCTTTTTTTATGGGGGGAGGGGCTTACGAACTACTACACTCTGGAAACTTTGGACCCCCTCCCCCACCATGTTCCACTCATGCCCTCGCTGGCAGGAGAGACTGAGCACCATTTGAAAGAACTGAGAGATTTTTGTATCCCAACGGGGAGGATAGAACACTGTCCCCGTTAACTTCTTGTAACGGGACCGGCCGTCGTGAGAGGATGGTTGGCTATTAGCCTCTGTTGGAGAAAAGGAACATTAGACCTTCTCCCTGTCGTGAGAGGACAGTGGAGTCCAGCTCTACAAATGGACATTTTGTGATCCTTATGCTCAGTTATCCCTTTGGACTATGATAGACCCCCGGACTGGCCTTTTTCCCCATCTCTGGTTCGGTTGATGCTCCAAAAAGCCGACCTTCTTGCACTGCGAGACTCCCCCCTCTCGCAGGCCTGGCCCTCCACATTATCGAGGGCCTATCTTGATGACGGGCTTTGGAACCCCGAGAGATGGCATGTAGCGAAGAGGGGGTTGAGGGGTTTTTTAGTTAAATTTTTAAAGAAAATTTTAAGGGGACCCGGGAGGGTGGGAGGGGGTTGTAAAAGCGGACCTGGGGGGGTCCAGATAGCGACTGAGCGGGATGATAGGTCGATTAGCTGCAGCAGGAGGGTCGCAAAAGGAAATTTAACCGGGGAGCAGGGGGATGACAGGAAGGGCTGTGAAATTGAAATAATGAGTGGGAGGGGCAGGTATGACGGACACAGGGGGTCATATCAAGTGTCGGGGGTGCGCATATGCTGTTTACGAGCGATAGCGCACTCCGGCCCCCGATGCGTGACTCGTGTCCTGGGTTGTGTAGAGTCTCAGGCCCAGGGTCCGCGGTTGATGTTGTGTAATGCCAGGTCGGTGGTTAATAAAGCCCCCCTCATTTGTGATCTTATTTCGGAGGGGGGTGCGGACCTGGCAGGTATTACGGAGACCTGGTTGGGCCAAGAGGGGGGGGTCCCCCTCGTTGAGATGTGCCCGCCAGGTTTCCGTGCATTTCATCAGCCAAGGGCCCAGGGGAGGGGTGGGGGAGTGGCGGTGATTATTAGGGAAAGTCTTTGTCCGAGGGAGACCACTGTTCCTCAGATAGCCGGATGTGAGTCCCTCTGTGTAAAGTGGGGCCGTGGGGTGCAGATGGGTTTGCTGACTACGTACCTGGCTCCCTGCCACGCGGCAGCGACCCTGCCCGAGCTACTCGACGTCATTGCCGGGGTGGCGGTTGATACCCCCAGACTTATCGTCATGGGGGATTTCAACCTTCCATCCGCGGGTGAGGCGTCAGAGGTGGCTCGGGAGTTCATGACTTCCTTGACGGCCATGGACCTGACCCAGTTAGTTCATGGCCCAACTCACATAGGGGGACACACTCTGGATCTGATTTTTGTCTCTGGTCAGTGGTTGAATGATCTTGGTAGAGGGGACCTAGATATTAAACCCTTGTCATGGACAGATCATTCGCTCCTCCAACTAGACTTTCCTACCGCCGTACCCCACCGCAGGGAGACGGAACCAACTAGATGGTTCCGTCCCAGGTGCCTGATGGACCCCGAAAGGTTCCTGACGGAGCTTGGGCCGTTCCCTGAGACCCTAACACACGACTCGACTGAAGAGCTGGTGGCCGCCTGGGAAAGGGCGGCCGCTGGAGCTTTGGACCGCGTCGTGCCTTTGCGGCCTCTGACCCGATGCTGATCTCAACTGGCTCCTTGGTTCACTGAGGAGCTGAGAGAGATGAAGCGTCGGAAAAGACGCCTAGAGAGCATTTGGAGGACTAGTCAATCCGATTCCGACCGGACACAGGTGAGGTCTTATATCAAGACCTACCTAGTGGCAATAAAAGCGGCAAAGTCTAACCACTTTTCCGCTCTTATCGCATCTGCAGAGAACCGCCCAGCCGCCTTGTTTAGGGTGACCCACTCCCTCCTTCGGGGGGGGAGTGCGGGAAGATCCCTTGCAGGGTCGTGCTGAGGATTTTGTGCAATTCCTGCACGATAAAGTCGCTCGGATTCGGGATGGCTTGGACTCCGACTGGATGAGTCCACGGGAGGAGACGAGGGCAGGTCTTGAGAATGTTATCTGGGAGGAGTTTGATCCTGTGATTCCCGAGGATGTGGACAGGGTTCTGGGTAAGATTAGTGCCGCCACGTGTTTATTGGACCCGTGTCCCTCCTGGTTGGTGCTGGCCTCCCGGGAGGTTATATGAGGCTGGCTCCAGGGGATTATAGGTGCTTCTCTGAGTGAGGGTGCCTTTCCTGCCGCCTTGAAAGAGGCGGTAGTGAGGCCCCTCCTCAAGAAGCCTTCCCTGGACCCGGCTGAATTAACCAACTATCGTCCAGTCTCCAACCTTCGTTTTGTGGCGAAGGTTGTTGAGAGCGTGGTGGCACGACAACTTCCCCGGCACCTGGATGAAGCTATCTATCTGGACCCGTACCAGTCAGGCTTCAGGCAGGGGTACAGCACAGAAACGGCATTGGTCGCGTTGGTGGACGATCTCTGGAGGGCTCAGGACAGGGGTTGCTCCTCTGTCCTAGTCCTATTAGACCTCTCAGCGGCTTTTGATACCATCGACCATGGTATCATGCTGCAGCGGTTGAGGGGGTTAGGAATAGGGGGCACCGTTCTGCGGTGGTTCTCTTCCTTCCTCTCCGACCGCTCGCAGTTTGTGTTGGCAGGGGGGCAAAGGTCGACCTTGAGGCATCTCGCATGGGGAGTGCCGCAAGGGTCGGTCCTCTCGCCTCTCCTGTTCAACATTTATGTGAAGCCGCTGGGTGAGATCATCCGTGGTTTTGGGGTGAAGTGCCATCTGTACGCTGATGATACTCAGCTGTACATCTCCACCCCAGACCACCCCAACGATGCCCTTGATGTGATGTCCCGCTGCCTGGAGGCCGTGCGGGCCTGGATGGGGAGGAACAGGCTCAGACTCAACCCCTCCAAGACCGAGTGGCTGTGGCTTCCGGCGCCCCGATATAGTCAGCAGGTGCCATCGCTGACTATTGGGGGTGAATCTTTGCCCCCCACAGAGAGGGCTCGCAATCTGGGTGTCCTCCTGGACACACGGCTGTCTTTAGAAGAGCACATGACGGCCGTGGCCAGGGGGGCCTTTTATCAGGTTCGCCTGATTCGCCAGTTGCAGCCCTTTCTGGATCGGGACGCCTTGCGCACGGTCACTCACGCCCTTGTCACCTCCCGGTTGGACTATTGCAATGCTCTCTACATGGGGCTCCCCTTGAAGAGCACTCGGAGGCTCCAACTGGTCCAGAATGCGGCCACGCGGGTGGTTATGGGTGCAACTCGTTGCGCCCGCGTGACACCCCTCCTGCGTGAACTGCACTGGCTCCCAGTGGTCTTCCGGGTGCGATTCAAGGTGTTGGTCACCACCTTTAAAGTGCTCCATGGCATAGGACCCGGGTACCTTCGAGACCGACTTTTGCCACCAGTAGCCTCCCACCGACCAGTCCGCTCCCACAGAGAGGGTCTCCTCAGGGTGCCATCGGCCAAGTTATGTCGGCTGGCGACACCCAGGGGGAGGGCCTTCTCTGTGGGAGCCCCAGCCCTGTGGAATGAACTGCCCCCCGAAATACGCAGGATCTCCGACCTCCGGGTGTTCCGCTGCGCTCTGAAGACCCTGTTGTTCCGCCAGGCAGGGCTATTAACATAACGTTTTAAATTGGGGGTATTTTAAATTTCTGGGATTTTAATTAGAGCCTAATTATTTAATGATTTTAAATTTTAAATTGTTGTTTTGTTTCTGTGTTTTTAAATAGGCTGTACACCGCCCTGAGTCCTTTGGGAGAAGGGCAGTATAGAAATAAAATTATTATTATTATTATTATTATTATTATTATTATCAGTTTTGTCTCAGTTCCAAAGCCTCCAGCAAAAGACGCCTGGGAACAACTTCTTATCACCTTTTCAGCCTGCGCTTCTCAAAGCAACTTAGCACCTGTGGATTGGCTTATTCAACATCGGACTGAGGGAAGGGGTTTCTAACTGCTTTATCACAACTGAATTGTGGGGAAAATTTTAGATCCTGCTTCTTTTGTGCTGTAATACCTTTCCTTCAATAAAATTGTTAATTGTTTCAAGAGTTTTACTTTCTTGAATGGAAAGGAGAGGCAAACCTTTATAGGATATTTTTACTAGGCTTAATGATTCCTGAGAGTCTTTCCCTCATCTCATAAATACATGCCCAGTGAGGCAGAACACTTCTCTTAGTAGACCTACTGGCTGGCTAATTACTGCTTTAGCTCCTCTCACTCATTGCTTGATCCTCTGCAGAATAGAGGAATGGATCTTTCCTTTTGTAGAATCTGTAGTCCCTGTGGCTTGTAGACGAAAGAGGCAATGAAATCCATTCTGATGTTGCATTGCAAATGATATTTTATTAACATACTAAGTTTGGGGATTCCCTTACCTCTTTGTTCCTACTGTTTAGCTTTCTTTTGAGAGACTTCTTGATACTCTTATGGAAATAAGTATTATCTATCTCTGATTCAAGAAATCCTCATCTTCTATTATAAACTGGGAGGTGGACAGTTTACCTCTAGCCTCTTCTTCTCTTCCAGAAGAGCAGTCTGCATTTGTAGCATGTATTCTTCTTCTTGTCCTCAGAGAAGAAAACAAATATGGTACATTCCCTGCAGATGAGTCCACATTCATCTGGTAAACAACAATTACCATCTCCACTGCCAAATTTCTCGTTTCCTCTGTTTCTTTGTTCAGTGTATATTTACAGATTGAAAAGGCACAAAAGAAAAACTGTTTAGAAACTTTGGTTGCATGAATACAGAACAAGAGTAGGTAAAACAATAACTGCATATATATCCTCAGTCTGTCCACAAAAATAGCTGCTGATTTGGCTTTGTCAGCTGCTGAGCCTGGTATTCTATATTATTATTAAATTCTGTAATTTTTGGCCTCAGACTTTGCGGATGACAGACCCATGCTATTTTCTTTGCCAGGAAACCATCCTAGCATAGCAATATCCTTAACTGAGAACTTCAAATCTGTCTATAAAAAAAAAAAAAACCAAGAAAGATTCCAGAACAGATCATAAAGCAATTAATATTAATCACCTAGAAAACACTTCTGTAAGCTGTTGTATGGACAGAAAGGCATAATATAAATTTAATTGAGGTAAATAAATAAAATAAACATGAATTTTCCAAAATTATTTTTTTCCAAAATTTATTTATCACATGAGGTTCAACTAGGATTAGACCTAAGCTAGAATTTTTCAATATTTTAATGAATAATTTGAAGGATGACTTGGAGATAATGTTTATCAGATTTGTAGGTGACACAAAATTCCTTCAGTGTTCAAGTTAAGCCTCAAATTCTAGGCATTTGCTTGGGTTCTTTATCCTGCAGGGTAGTTCTCCTCTTTTTCTTTAGTGATATGGACACACTTTGGTATGTTCATTACCTAGAACAATATGATTTCATGATGTCATGCTAGCAGAAAAAAAAGTTGTTTTCCATCCAAAGAACCCAGATGTTACTTATTCTGCATTTTGCATACTGTCCAACATATTAAATTTATATGAAAATATATCAATCAGAACCTACCAAATGCTTTTTCAAGAGGCAACTGGACTTTCTGGTTTTTCTTTGAAGACATTTCGCTTCTCATCCAAAAGATGGTGGGTAATGGAAGAATTTCTACTCCTTGCAGACAGCTGGTCATTTGCATTTTTAGCAAGTCATTAAGGACACCTGGAGGTTTATCTGTGTCATCAGGGTCACCTGAGTAGTGCAAATGGGTGTGGAGCCTTCTTGGAACTGTTGAAAGGACTGTGTTGCAGATTGGAGATAGATGATGTCATATCCCTCCCCCTCTGTTGAGAGAGGGTTGTTCAGTTTTGACATAATGGCCTCTTTGAAATCACATCTGCCAACAGAAGTATTGGAACAGGTCACAGAATTTGTGTTGGGTTATAAACTAACCCAACACAACAAGAGCAAAGAATGACAAAAAGGCAAATTTTCTACTCTACAGCTTTGACAAGAAAAAACACACAAAACAGAAAAACCAACCCAGATGGACAGTGACATAAAACAATCATAAAGCTGACTGATGGGTGAGATATCTGTTTGACAGAGAGCTTACTCAAACATAAAATAATGTTTTGGCCAAAGGTGAATTTTGCAGTAACACCAGAAAAGCTACCAATTGTAGATCGCCTCACAGCCACAGAGTCAGCCATCAGGAACAATAAATTGACAGAACCAGAAGCAGAACAATTAAGGATGAAGGTATCTGCAACCCTTGCCAATGCTAAAACACCCCCTTCCAACCTCACAATTCAAGAAAGGAGAACAGTGACATCCCTAGGAAAAGACCCAAACTTCACCATCCTGCCAGCTGAAGATGCACAGTCATCCTGAACACAGATGGCTACAAGACCAAGGTGAACAGTTTTCTGCAGGACACTACTACATATGACACTCTGAAGAGAGACCCCACCAGCAGTTACAAGAAAAAGGTCATGCCATTGACAAGCCACAATATTAGCATCTTTATCCTGGGGAAGCCACCCCATGCATATATGTACTCCCCAAAATCTACAAAAAGGTGATCCATTCAAACCAATTGTCAACAGCATCAACTTTGTCACCTACAACATTGCAAAACAGCTAAACACCTTATTAGCTCCTCTAGTTGGCAACCATCCATTACATCAACAATTCACCGGACTTCACCAGCAAGATTTGGAAACTAATACTGGACCCGGATGAGACCATGGTTTCCTATAATGTGATTTCCCTCTTCACCTGCATTCCAACAACTGAAGCTGTCATGACAGTGAAAAAATGACTTGTACCTTAGGTGACAGAACCAGCCTCAGCCCAGACCACATATGTGCCATGCTGAACCTCTGCCTGACCATTACCTATTTTAATACAATGAAGGTTTTTACAGACAAAAGCACAGCTGCACCATGGGTTCACCTGTGTCCCCCATTGTAGCCAATCTCTACATGGAAGAGGTGGAAACCAAAGCCCTATGTTTTTTCACAGGAATTCCACCCACTCACTGGTATATGTGGACAATACTTGGGTAAAGATCAAAACACAGAAATTGGAAGTGTTCATCGAACATATCAACTCTGTGGACAGATACATCAAATTCACACGGAAAGATGTTAAGGAAAATAGTCTAGTCTTCCTGGACTGTGTAGTACACATTAAGGAAGACAGAAGCCTTAACATGGTATACAGAAAATGCCCACACGCAGATCAATATTTACATTTTCATTCTCACCATCCACTGGAGCACAAAATGGGAGCCATCAGAACCTGATACCACAGAGCTGAAGGCCTGCCTACCAGCAAAGATGGCAAAGAAAAAGAACTAAAACACATAAAGGAAGCCATCAGAATGTGTGCCTATCCCAAGTGGGCCTTCATCAAATCTCAAAAAAGACTCTACAGGAGCTCTTCCATAGCAGACAATGAAGAGAACAACAAATGAAGCAATGTTATTGGAAAAGCTCAGTCAACACAACATATGTGCACACTTCAAACCAAGAATACACTAAGGCTTATCCACCTCAAGGATAAAATACCCAGACACAAACTGAGCAACAAGGTATATGTAGTACAATGCACTGAGCCATGTGCAGATATATACATTGGGGAAACAAAACAACCACTTCATAAACACATGGCACAACATAGAAGAACAAACCTATCAGTATTTAAAAGACAAAGGCCACTTTTTAGAAGACAGCAGAGTCCACAGGACCACTGATTTGAAAGAGGGGCCAAAGAGGCCATCTATGTCAAAGTTGAACAGCCCTCTCTCAACAGAGGGGGAGGGATATGACATCTATCTACAGTCTACAACATAGTCCTTTCAACAGTTCCAAGAAGGCTCCACATCCATTTGCACTATTCAGGTGACCCGGATGATACAGATAACCCTTTAAATGGCCTTAATGATTCTCTAAAAGAATACAAATGATCAGCTGTCTGCAAAGAGTAGAAATCCTTCCATTCTCTACCATTTAGTGAGAACAGAAGAAGCTTCTTGATGAGAAGTGAAAGATCTTCAAAGAAAAACCAAAAAGTTCAGTTGTCTATTGAAAAAGTACCTTTGGGACAACCATGACCTGGATGACTGAGAATCTCCATAGACATATATCAATCACAATAGTGCTTCCGGTGCAGCAGTCAGGGCGAGAGGCTCGGCGCTGCGTTAGCTCCGCAGGACCGATCGAATTTCCAGGCCTCTGCAGCATTTTTCTTTGCCATTCTCAGCCCCGGAGAGGTTGAGAGAGCAGAGGGGCTTTCTTCAGAGGTGAGAGGGGGGAGTGCGACCCCTCCCCGCAACGAAATGCGAGCTCCAAGGATCCGGAGGACAGGAAGAAGGCCGCGAAAAAGCGGCCCCGAAGCCAATGACGCTGCGGTTTTGACCGGCTCGGGGAGACAAGGCAAAACAGAACAGATAGAGAAAAAGGAAGAAGGAGAGCGATTTGAAGATTAAAGGGACTGTGTAGCGACTGGAGAAAATAGCGGCAGCTTTTTTTTTTAAAAAAAAAAATTGATTTATATGCTGCCCTTCTCCGGAGACTCAGGGCGGCTTACAATGCGTTAAGCAATAGCCTTCATACTTTTGTATATTTTATACAAAGTCAGCTTATTGCCCCCACAAACTGGGTCCTCATTTCACCTACCTTAGAAAGGATGGAAGGCTGAGTCAACCTTGAGCCTTGGAGAGATTCGAACCAGCAGAAATTGCAGGCAGCTGTGTTAATAACAGGGTGCGTAGACCACTGTACTATCAAGGCTTAAACTACAAGTGAAAGAAGCTTTTATTTACCAACTTTGTGACTATTTTGCTGCTGTGGAATCGAAAGAAACGGAAGTAAGACTTAATTAGACTATTGAATTATAGTGGCTAAAGAACAATAAGGTGAGAGTGAGTAGCAGCTTTGTGCCTGCTCTCCTTTTTACTCTCTATTTTTATCCCTTTTAAATCTTTTTAAATCTTTTCAAAATACTGTTTAACTTTTAAATCAATTTTAACCTTCTTTTTGCTTTTTATTCTCAATTTTTATTTTTAATTTTTAACTCTCAATTTTAATTTTAATTTTTAAACTCTTTAACTTTTAGCTATCAATTTTACTATTCGAAAGGTTCATTTTTTATCCCGGCTTTTTACCTCAGCTTTTACTCCAGCTGGTGAAGCATTTAGTGAATGAGAGGAAGTAAGTCTTCCCTACTAAGCAAACCAGCTATCCATGGCAGCCATCCAGTGCTCAGACAATCTAAGATCCTGATTGTGACTTATTCATATAGCGACTGATTTGCCCCAGGGAAGAACCTTTGCAACCGTGTTTGACTGGAGTCCGGATGGCCTCTCCCAAGGGAAAGAAAAGAAAGGCGGCATATTGCTCTCCAAACAGTAAGGAAGTTGGAACCAATCCTCAAAAGCAACAGAAGATTGACGGATTTTGCCAGCCTTTGCACTCAACAGTGGGTCGTGCATCCTCCCCACTTTCCCTGCCGGTTAGCCGTGATGTTTCGGCATTGTTTGGGGACTCCCCCCTGGAGTGGGAATTGCAGGCAGAGGCGAATCAATCAGGAAGTCAGCTGGGAAGCTTGCGAACCCCTCTGTGTAATTTGATGACAAATGACTCAGCAACTTTGGGTGAATCGGCTCCAGGCCGGGACAAGGGCTTAGAGTCAGAGTTTTACAACCATAGTGAATTAGCTTTAGGACTTGAAAACCAGCTAAATGTTAGTACAAGGGATTTCATTAGCCGACACAGTTTGCTCACTTCTCAGACAGTCTTGGCCATTTTTGACCAATTTGCAGAGGTGCGTTTAAAGTTGGACTCTGTGATCAATCTTATTGCTGCGGCACAGACGAAAAAGCCGCAGGTATGTTCAACTGGCTGTCAGACAGAACGACCCGGCCAGATGGTGCAACCGAGGGAAAGAACAAGCGGACAATATATTGACTGTAAGCATGGAAAAAAAGCAAGAGATGGTGAGCTGGTTGGATCTGAAATCCCACGGTACAAGAGTGGGGGGGGGGGAACAGGCGATTATTGAAGGAGCAGATTGTATTGAATATATATAATTCTGAGATAAATGTGGGTAGATGGTCTTCAAAAAGACAGATAGTGACCTCTTTGTCACAGCTTACTCGGTGTGACAAGGGGGCAGTAGATTTGGCAGCATATGAACATCTTCCACAACGTGATAATTATTCCAGAATTCTTTTTAAGTTCAAACAACAGCTCTTCCCAAGCCTGCTTATGCGAATGAGAGGATTCTTGGCTTATTATCAAATTTTACCTACCCGAGTTTTTTCTAGTGGTGAGGCCATCCTGCTGATTCGGAGAGCCCCTAGGGAGAGTGTGGCGGTGCATGGGACAGCTGTTTGGGAAAGTGGACTGAATAGGGAAAGCAGGCTGGCCAAGGTAGGGAGGAGATTTAGCGTCACAGAGGAAATGTCGGTTAGGGTTTTGGACCCAGCTGAAGTGAAACTTCCTTCAATTGGCTTGGAACAAGATGAGACATTCGATTCTGCCTGTTTGGAAACTTTTTCCTCACTTTCACAAATGGAGCAGCAAGAAGTACTTAAAAAACTTAAAGAGACGAGGAAGCTGCTGAAGCAGACTATTTCTTCTGCCGCTCCTTTAGCGTCGATAGCTCTACCCCCTTCAAGGCACGAGGCAGCTCCGGAGAGTCAGCAGCCTATAAACCCAGAAAGCCTGATGCCCACGTCTATACAGCACAAGGTACCAGAGACAGTAGATTTGATAACGCAAAGTGTTGTGGGACAAACATTGGAGATGGAAGGCACCGAGGAAGGAATCTCCCAATCCCCCTTAGTGGCAAAGATGATACCAAGAAACAACACAAACGCGGTGCCTCATGCAAAATCATTTACCGTGGAGGCAGAGATTAATAGAGCCCATGGACCTGCAAGTCCGAAAGTAACAGGCAGTGCAATGATGCCCAAACAGACTTCTATTGAACTCAGGCGATTAAATGGGTGTGTGTGTGTAAACGAGGGAGGAGGGGTAGGAGAGATTATCCAAGAAGCCTGACTAGGAAATAGCGAGCAACCACGTCCTTCAAGAGTGCACTTCCTCTCTTGGAATGTGGCAGGATGGAGAGGAAGTTGGTGCACAGATGACTGTATTAAATTTTTAAATAGATACCATGTAATTGCCTTGCAGGAGACATGGGTTAGCAGCGATGAGACCCCAATTGAGCTCCCCGGGTTTAATAATTGGCAGCTGCCAGCAAAGAGAGTAGCTAAAAAAGGAAGAGCCTCTGGAGGATTGGGCATTTTGGTGAAAGCCGAACTAGGATGGAAGGGAAATGAGATATGCTTGGAGAATGGCCCTCTATTTTTTCAAGCAATCCATTTGGAATATGAAGGGAAGTCAATGATATTTGCAAATGTGTACATCAACCCAGCAATGGGGGATTTATGGGAGGCTCTAGAGGTAAAAATATTAGAAATACGGAAAAAATTCACAAAAACACCTCTAATTTTGGCAGGAGACTTTAATGCGCGTGTGGGTTCCTCGTTGGAACCTTTTATTCAAAACGGTACAATTCCTGAGGGATATTTACATAACGAACAAGCATGGGTCTCCCAAGATAGGAAAAAGAACAAAGATGGGGGGAAATTTCTAACTATGGTATATAACTGTAACCTCCAAATTGTAGGCCAGTACTCGGAGCTCAGAAGGTACCCCATAACTTTTTTTGGCTCCAAGGCATGTAGTTCTATTGATTATTTTTGTGTCTCTCACAGCCTAGTAGCAGGGGCAACTTCGGTCTTGACGTTACCAAGGTCAGAAAGTGATCACCTTCCTATTGCGACATCCCTGGCAATCCCTTCAGATTTAAGGAAAAGGAATCAATCAATCCAACAAATAGGCCTCAACTTAGAAATAGCCCAAGAGAGAAGATTAACATGGAAGAGGGTTGATAGCAAAGCAGTGACTGAATTCATGAATTCACCAGGTATGGAAGCCTTAGCGCATATATGCGCAAACAGTACGAGTGAACAAGAGCCTATAGTTTGTTTTGCGGAAATATGCCATAAATTGAAGCATTTTTCCATGACTACCAAGCCAATGGGCCAGTCTGATTCTAGTAACTCATCATGGTTTGACAGTGACTGTAAGGAAAAGAAAAAACAGCTTAGGAAATCACTAAGGAGATACTTAAGCAGCCCAAACATGGAACTACAGAAGGAGTATATTACCATAAGGCAGAAATATAAGCAGCTACTGAAGAGAAAAAAGGCCTCCTATATCGACAACCTATGGGCTGGTCTAGAACAGGCAGCAAAGCTGGCCTCACCCACACTATTCTGGTTGGAGGTCTCAAAAATTATTAGAGATAAAAAACCAATAAGTGACCCAAACATTAGTGCAGAAAGATGGGAGAAGCATTTGGCCACGCCAGCAGCAGTGGAAAACTCTGATGAGCTTATATCCTTTCCGAGCTTGATACAGGAATATGAAGCCTTACCCCAGTGGGAAGAAGTGTCAATCACGGAGGTGAGGAGTTTAATCTCCTCCCTGAAGACAAACAAAGCTCCAGGACAGGATGCGCTCCCGGCATCGTTATTTAAAGATAACATAGCCTGGTGGGCGCCCGTCCTGGCGGGTCTCTTTACTTTTATCAATAGAACAGGGCAAATTCCTGCTAGTTGGCGTTCATCAATAATTATCCCCTTACATAAAAAAGGTTCTAGAGATAATCCTGATAATTTTTGATTAATTAGTCTAATCGATATTTCAGCAAAAATTTATGCTAAGCACTTGCTTCATAAATTAGAGGACTGGATAATGAGAAATAACATCTTAGCTGAAGAGCAGTCAGGTTTCAGGAGCGGAAGATCTACTATGGATAATTGTTTTGTGCTGGACCATCTAATAACAAAGTTTAAGTCTTGGAAAAAACCTCTGTATGTGGCATTCATAGATTTGAAGGCAGCCTTTGATACAATTGATAGAAAAATTTTATGAGATAAATTAGAGGCTATGGGAATAGAAAAGAAATTGTTATATTTAATTCGACTGTTATACATGGAAACCCAAGTAAGAGTTCGAGTGAATAGGTCAGGATCGGTAACAAATGCAATCCCATTAAAGAAGGGCGTCAGACAAGGTTGCATTTTAGCCCCAACACTTTTTAACTTATATTTAAATGACCTCCCAAAATGCCTGGAAGATACATCACTCCATGGGCCTAGTATAGGAACAAGACAGGTCAATTGCTTGTTATATGCCAATGATATAATTTTGTTGTCGGCCTCACAGGTGGGGCTACGAAGGTCACTTGGGAGGTTGGCAGCATATTGTATAAAAAATCGCCTGACAATTAACGTAGAGAAATCAAAGGTAATGATATTTAGCAGTCAACAAAATATAAGGAGATGGGTTTTAAATGACAGAAGAATAGAACAAGTTCAGTCATTTACCTATTTAAGGCTAGTATTTCAGACAAATGGCAAATGGAATAAGCAGGTAAAAGCTGGAGCTCGGAAGGCCATGGCTAGGATGGCTCAATTAAACAAACTTATTTTAGAGAAAACTCCATCTTCATTAATCCCAGTGCTAAAGGTCTTCCAGGCGAAAATCGAACCAGTACTTACCTATGGGGCAGAAATATGGGGGTCAGTTAAGCTGCCTGGGCTGGAAACCCCTCAAAATAAGTTCCTGAGGAGAATTTTGGCAGTGTCCCCCGGAACCCCAGATGTGTAGTAAGGGCAGAAACAGGAGTCCATGCGACTGGCATTAGGGCCTTGTTGAAGACTGTTTATTATTGGTTGAGAATAATCGAGATGGAGGAAGGAAGGTTACCAAAATTAGCGCTAATGGAGCAGATTATCTCAAGTAATAAAAATAACTGGTTATCAAGAGTTCTGAAGCAGGTATCTAGCTCTGGTATCCCGTTAAATTGGCAGCAGTACGACTATAGGCAGACCCGAAATTGGATTGCACAGAGATTTAAGGACATAAATGCCCAATCGGATATTGCACAGGTGACAGCAGTAAAAGTTTGCCCCTGGTTATCAGCCAATAAACAAATTTTCAAAATAGAAAAATATTTAGCTGTGCCTTTGTTTCCCGTCCTGAGAAGATTCTTTACAAAACTGAGGTTGGACCAACTTGGAACAAATATGCTCTGGGGTAGATATAAGGGTATTCCTGTAAGGGAAAGGGTCTGTCTATGTGGGACGGGGGAAGTCGAAACAACGTCCCACGTAATTTTTGATTGCCCCCTATATTCAGACCTGAGGGAACATCAACTGGGCAGGATCTTTTATACCAGCACCCCTAAGCCTAAAGAGCACTTTTTGCGATATTGTTTGTTAGGTTCCAACTTGCAGTTGGTAAAATGGATTGCTAAATTTGTGGTAAAGTTGATGGGAAGGAGGACAAAGTTGGTGCAGCAAAATGCGGTAGATTGTAAGAATGATCACTTGATCTAACAATGTAATTTTAATAGCAGTTAACACTGATTGGGTAGATGCAGGGGCGACATTATAATATAAATTTAATTATATTTAAATGGTATTTTAAATTATTGTATTTTATCCCGATTTTATTTTAGATCGTATTTTATTCTAATTGTATTTTAATTGCAAGTTATTCCAATCTTACTTAATTTGTTTTACCAAACCTTTGTAATGATTTGTCTTTGTAATTCTGCACTTGATATGGCCCAAAGGGCTAATCAATAAATAAATTGAATAAGCCTGGATTTACCAACTACAAGAATTGGAGGATGAATAGGGGGTAAAACATCTCCTGATCCCCCTTCCTCCCAGGAGTCTTAACAGTGAGCCCTTTCCAGTTTAATCTAATTATCTTGATGAACTCTGATGAACTCTATTAATTAATTTGATACTGGTGATTAATATCCTCCTAAAGAATCAATTGACGATTTATATTTGTTTGTTCGATATATCTAATATTCAATTGTTTATAACTGTTTATTAATTGCTTATAAGGATTGTGGATTAATTGATTGACTGTTAATACATATATATTTATGCTTAGATCGTATATTAAATTTAGATAGACAAGATAAATTAGATTTGATTTAGAATTATATAGGATTGAGACTAAGAATAGTAAGAGCATATTCAAAGAGGGTGTTAAGTCAAATAGACGAAATAATAATTGTGTATGATAAGTTGGGAAGATCTCTTTTGCTTAGCCAACATGTCCACCACAGTTACATCCACGAAAGTAACAAAGAAACATATAGCCTCTACAGTGGCATCCTCCCCAATAACTACTCCTCCAGGATTAAGAAAATCGTCTGAAAACTTACCATCAGCAGAGAAGCCAATTACAATGCAAGGCATGCAGGGGATGTTTCAAAATATCCAAGCAATCATGGAAAAAAATCAAGAATCAATTGCTAAAAGTTTTGATGATCTGAAGGCTGAGATGAGTGGACATGTCTTGGAACATGAAGAACGATTGATAGAGGTGGAAAAAACTTCCAAAAGGGTTGAAATTCATATTGACAAGTGTGAAAAGAAGTACGTGCAAGAGGTGGGGAAAATTGAGGATGAAATAGTCTTTTTAGAGATGGAAAGATCCTTTTTTTTTTCCTACGTCTCCAAAATGTGGTTGAGGATAAAGAAGAACAGCTGGATGAAATTGTGGGAGAAGTTATTGCAGAAGTAGTGGGGAGGAGAAAAGAGGAAGTACGTGGTGATATAGACGAAGCATACCGTGTATATACCAACTATGTGAGACGACACAACTTGCCTAGAGAAGTACATGTGAGGCTAACCAAAAAGACTTTAAGAGACGAAATTCTCCACAAGGCTAAGGATCAGAGTGTTACATATAAAGGACAGCAGATCACAATTCTAAAACAGATCCCCAGAAGAGTGAGAGAGCAGAAGCATAATTACCAATTTATAACCTCACAATTGAGAAAACATAATGCACCATATCGATGGTTACTGCCTGAAGGACTCTTAGTGACATGGCAAGAGCGGAAAATTAAAATTGAGAATATATACGATGCACAAGATTTTTGTGAGACTTATTTTGGACATGGCGAAAGTGAAAGAGACAAAGAAGTAGTTAAAGAGAGTCAGAGAGATCAGAAAGAGGAATGGAGAAAGGAGAGAGGAGCACAAGCAGGTTGCGGAAAGGGGAAAAGAAATGGGAGGAGGGGGAAGAAGGGGGTGTGGAAGAATACGGGGTAGAGACTCGCTTAGCAGCCAAGATTAAAGGGGCAAATAGATAGAAATGAATCAAGGAGTGAGATTACTGACAGTAAATGTTAATGGTCTTAATGCCACGACAAAAAGAAAACACATTTTATCCAAAATAGTTAAAGCCAAAACGGATATAACATGTTTACAAGAGACCCATATTAAATTGTCACAAACAAATTTATTGAAATGTCCCAAGGCAGGGAAACTGTTTGTAGCGGCCTCAGAGGAGAGGAAAAGAGGAGTAGCTATATTTGTAAAAGAACATCTCTCGCTGAAACAACTATTTTCTGACGAAGAGGGAAGAATACTAATGTTAGAAGTAGAACTATTACAAAATAAGGTACTATTGATTGGAATCTATGCCCCTAATACTAAACAAAGCTTATTCTTCCGAAGAATACGAAGAGAAATCAGAGAAATGGAATACGAGCAAGTATGTCTCATGGGTGACTTTAATGCAATTATTGACAGGACACAAGATCATAAAACAGGAGACACCACCAAAAAAGGAAATAAAGGACAAGACAAGAGGATTTTACCAGCCATCTGTAAGGAAATGAGAGACGAATTAGAATTGAAAGACACCTGGCATGGCCATAACTCAAATGTGGAGCAATTTACTTATTACTCTTCTAGACATAAATCGTGGTCCAGATTGGACATGATCTGGATGTCACAGGAACTTAACTCCCAGATAGTAGAAATTAGAATTTTGCTGAATGACTGGGCGGATCATAATCCAGTTTTGGCAGTATTAAAGGAAGAGGGGAAAAATAGAAGGAGATGGATGATGAGAACAGAGATATTAAATGAAAGTGAATTTACACAAAAAAATGAAGACAGAAATAACCCTCTTCTTTCAAGAAAATAAGACACCAGGAATGCCATTACAAATAATTTGGGATACTGCTAAGGCTTTCATAAGAGGTCTTATTATAAAATATATGGCCATCAAACATAAAAAAGAAGAGCAAGAAAGGAATGAGATATTAAATAAATTAATGAAAGCTGAAAAACAGCTACAAGATAATCCACTATCTATGGAAGCGAAAGAACAGGCAATATTGCTAAAACACCGGCTTAATATTCTAGAGCTGGATAAGTTGAAAGACAAGATAAAAGTAGCAAAACAAAAACACTTCGAATCAGCTAATAAATTAGGAAGATGGCTAACATATAGACTCAAAAAAGAGAAACAAAATAGATGAATTGATCAGTTAGAAGATAAGGAGGGAAATTTAATAAGAGATAAAGGAGGAAAGGAAAAAAGTGGACTTCTATAAAGAATTATATAAAGAAGAAGAGACTTTCGCAGGTGCGATAAAAAATTATATAGAGAATTCGGATTTACTCAAAATATCTAATTTAACGAAAGAAATATTAGAAGAGGAAATTACCTTAACGGAGATTGAGAGAGCAGTGAAGAAACAAGGGAATTTAAAAACACCTGGCACAGATGGACTCCCGGCGGAGTTATATAAAACAATGTTTGAGGTAATGGGAGAACATATGAAAGATCTATTTAATGATGTTTTGGAAAAAGCAGAAATTCCCCATTCATGGAGAGAGGCCAATATTAGCTTAATTCCAAAAGAAGACCCCCCCATCGACAGATATAAAAAATTACAGACCAATACATCTTTTGAATTCCGATTATAAAATTTTCACAACAATTTTGGCAAATAAACTAAAAGGCTTCCTGAATGAATTTATACATACTGACCAAAATGGGTTCTTACCATCACGCCAAATACGAGATAACTTGAGAATTATGTTAAACGTTTTGGAATACTATGAAGAGCATCCAGGCAAACAAGCTGCACTAGTGTTTATAGATGCCCAGAAGGCTTTTGACAGGGTTAACTGGGAGTTTATATTAGCACAGCTAGAATATATGGGTTTTGGACAGAGATTTACAAATACAATTAAAGCTATTTATTCTAAGCAAAAGGCCAGATTACTGATAAATGGAGACCTAACAGAAGAATTTTTTATTAATAAAGGCACAAGACAGCCCCCTCTCCCCCTTACTTTTTATTTTAACATTAGAGACTTTATTACGAAAAATAAGGAACGAGGGAAAAATAAAAGGACTTAGAATAGGGCAACAAGTATATAAGACCCAGGCCTTTGCCGATGATATGATCTTCATCTTGGAAGAGCCGATAAAATCCTGCATACACCTATTAGAGATGATTGAGGAATTCGGGGCAGTAGCAGGATTATTGATTAACAAAAATAAAACAAATTTATTAACAAAGAATATCTTAGAGGAAGATAAGAAAGTATTACAGGAAGTGACTGGGTTGAAAATAGTTAATAAAATTAAATACTTGGGAATTTGGTTATCCGGTAGATGTTCAAGTATACAAGAGGAGAACTACAATAAATTAAGGAAAGATTTAGACAAATCGGGTAAAATACAACTCTCACTCCTAGGACGAGTAACAACAGTTAAGTCGTATATTCTACCAAAATTTAATTTTCTATTTCAAACTGCCCCAGCGAATTTACCCAAAAAAATTTTCAGGGAACTAAACCAAATAATAACTAAATTTATCTGGCAGGGGAAAAAACCAAGGATTAAGAAAAAGATGATGCAGGAGACAAGAGAAAGAGGAGGCCTAGGACTACCATGTTGGGAGAATTATTATTCAGCAGCGTTATTAACGTGGGTAAAAGAATGGATTACCTTGGGTAATAATCGTCTTCTTAAATTAGAAGGTTACGACCTACAACAGGGATGGCATATGGCACTCTGGCGAAATGGCTCCCCACAAAGTAAATGGTTTACCAGACATTACATAAGAAATATTCTAATTCGAAATTGGGAAAAGATCAGTAAAAAATATTATATTAAAACACCATGCTGGATATCTCCTGTGGAAGCATTGACATATCCTAAACTTTATAACCCAACAAAGAAATTAACATACAAGGATTTATTGAATGTACAGGGTAAACTAAACTCTAAACAGGAATTGAACTCATTAGGAATACAAATAGATTGCAGATCCAATCCAAATTCAAAAAAGACAGAGATGGAAAAGGCATACATGTGGATTTACAAAAATTAGATAAAATTTTGATGGGCCAAGAAAAAGGCATGATTTCAAAAAGTTATAAATTACTAATGGAATTAGAGATAGGTGATGAGATAATCAAAGACACAATGATTGCCTGGGGGAAAAATTTTGGGTACCCTATTCACTTGGACAAATGGCAAGGGATATGGTGGGATAATATGAAATCAGTAGTCTCCACGACCTACAAGAAAACATCTATAAGATGATATATAGGTGGCATCTCTCCCCTGATAGACTGGCTAAAATGTTTGCTGGACAATCGGCGGTTTGCTGGAAATGTGGGCAAGAAAAAGGCACTTACTATCATCAATGGTGGACATGCCAGGAAACAAAAAAATTTTGGGGGAAAATTAAAAAATGGTTGAATGAGATTTTAGAACAAAAAATTGAATGGTCACAAGAGACATGCTTGCTCAGCTCCAAACCGGATAAGATCAAGAAAGATTCATGGCATTTAGCTCTTCACATTATTACAGCGGCGAGATTGATATACGCTCAATTTTGGAAAAACCAGAATATCCCATCAGAGGAAGCAATCATAAAAAAGATTCTGGATTGTGCAGAAGCTGATAAATTAACCAAAAAATTAAAAGATAAGGAACACAAACATGTTTATCCTGGGAGAAACTATATATTTGGCTAGAGAAGAGAATATCATAACCCAAAGTAAATGTGGAAGGATTGTTAAGGAGGAAACTATATTAAATGAGGTCGGTTAGACCTAATTGATATATTAAGAGAGATGAGTTGCTCTATCTCCCCTGGAATGTAATATTATATTGAATACTCAGATATGAAGGTACCATCTGTACCTACCACATGTGTATTATTTGTAATGTTCTTTGTGTTGTACGTTATTTATATGGTGTATTGTTATTTTTTTGTTTTTAAAGGAAAATGTAAATAAAGACTATTTTTTTTAATCAATCACAATAGTGCTGGAAGGGACCTTGCAAGTCTTCTAGTCCAACCCTCTGCTCAAGCAGGAGACCCTATACCATTTCAGATAAGTGACTTCCAGTCTCTTCTTAAAAACCTCCAGTGATGAAGCACAACTTCTGAAGGCAAGCTGTTCCACTGGTTAATTGTCCTCACTGTTAGGAAGTTTCTCCTTAGTTCCAGATTGCTTTTCTCCTTGATTAATTTCCACCCATTGTTTCTTGTCCTACCTACAGATGCTTTGGTAAATAAGTTGACCCCTTTCTCTTTGTGACAATCTCTCAAAAACTGGAATACTGCTATCATGTCACCGCTAGTCCTTTTTTTCTCTACTATCTAAACCCAAATCCTGTGCCCGTTCTTCATATGTTTTAGTCTCCAGGAATTCAGTCATCTTAGTTGCTCTTCTTTGCACTTTTCCCAAAGTTTCAACATATTTTTTGTAATGTGATGACCAAAACTGTCCAGTCTTTTCTTTAAAACCTCCAGTGATGAAGCACCTACAACTTCTGAAGGCAAACTGTTCCTCTGGTTAATTGTCCTCACTGTTAGGAAGTTGCTCCTTAGTTCCAGGTTGCTTCTCTCCTTGATTAGTTTCCATCCATTGTTTATTATCCTGCCCTCTGGTGCTTTGGAAAATAAATTAACCCCCTCTTTGTGGCAGCCTTTCAAATATTGGAATACTGCTATCATGTCCCCCCTAGTCCTTCTTTTATCTAGACTAGCCAAACCCAAATCCTGCAACCATTCTTCATATGTTTTAGTCTCTAGCCCTTTAATCATCTTAGTTGCTCTTCTTTGCAAACTGACTTTGGGACTTCTTTTCCCAAAGTCTCAACATTTTTTTGGTAACGTGGTACTAAAACTGGATGCATTCCAGGTGTGGCCTACTTCACCTGGTTTTGATTCAATGCCTCTGTTTATACAACCAAGGATTGTATTTTTTTGGCTGCTGCCGCACACTGCTAACTCATGTTTAAATGATCGTCCACTAGGACTCGAAGGTCCCTCTCACAGTTACTGTTTTTGAGCCAGGTCTCACCTAGATAGATAGATAGATAGATAGATAGATAGATAGATAGATAGATAGATAGATAGATAGATGAGAGATATGAGAGAGAGAGAGAGAGAGAGAGAGAGAGAGAGAGAGAGAGAGAGAGAGAGAGAGAGGGAGAGAGAGAGAGAGAGAGAGAAGTGTGTGTGTGTGAGAGAGAGAGCAAGATTATTGGAAGCATAAAAACAATCAGTTGTTTCATAATTGTTCTATACTGTCCCAGAATATAACCAGAAAGTAATATATGTGTAATATATGTCTGTGTGTTCCATTAATTGTTTGCTTTCCTCCATCCAAGACTTCAAGAATCTCACAAACATAAAAACAATAGAAAAGTGAAACTCCCCCTCTCCTAAAGGTATTCCATTATAAAAGAATAAACCATATATCTGGCATCAACCAGCAGTAATAATCAAACCTCGAACCAGATACCTACTGAACATTTCCTGCAAAAGCCTGGCCATCTTTATGCCTTCAAAGTTCTTTGTGGCCCTCCTGAGTGTTAATGAGAGAAGGAAACCTCTTGACTTTGGGAGACAAGTTGTTGCAGCATGAGGAGGCTTCCAGGCTTCCTACTATGATATCTCTAGATGGGACATTCACAATATGCCAAAAAAAAACCTTTCACTATCACTATTTTAGTAACCAATTGTGCCTATTAACAACATTCATGGAATTAATTTCTAGCTTAATCCAGTACTACAATAGATTGGATTAAAGTAGGAATTAAGATAGAAGCTGGAATAACAACCACTCAGAGTCACTGGAAATTGGGTGTCATATAATATTGAAAAATAAGAGTGTATTTTTAATCTAAAATCCAAATCATTCAGATAACATTATTTATGAATGTCCATTATTTTCTGAGCTGAGCTGAGAATTGCTTTGAAAGAATGGAAGTCTTTTGATGTATTCTTGGTGTAATCGTTAAACTTGGAATTTGCGTTTAAAACAATAGACTGATGGGTATCTCAAGAAAGTTGTTTGAAAAACTGAGTAAATGTGAAGGATTTTTTAAAAAGATAGTGTTATATTGTCAGTCTTTCTACAGTACAGACTGATTATGGAAAAATGGCTTGGCTTGCTGTATGAGAGCCATGAATCTTCCTCTTGGCCAAAAAAAACATGGGGCAATTCGTTTCTTTTTCCATTACAAAGGATTTCCCATAAATTATTCCCTCACCTCCTTTCCTGCCATGGCATAGCTTTATTAAAATTGCACATTAAGCACACATTGGAACTATTAGTTACAGCAAAAGTGTGCTCCCTGCCTTCTGTCTTTTCCTTTAAAATATATCTACTGTAGCAGATGTTAAGTATGTGTAGAAATAATTCTGATTTCCCATACTTCATCAGATATTTTAATAGTTTCAAGCCATTTAAATAGATTCTCTGGGCACAAGGATATTTCTGTGTATCCCTTGTTTCAAAGTACACAATTAAATATGCTTTAAAGACTCAATGGAATAACTAAGAAGGTAAATTGATAGCTACTAGAATCAGTATTGCCAAACTAGATAGATGTTATTCATATTACCTAGCAGCATATGATTGCTTGCTGTAGAATTGAGGTAAATCATGATCTTGATTGGGGCATAGAATTAAATCTCCATTTCATACTCCTTATCCATCATCTCCATTCTCTGTTGATTTATTTTTATAAGCATCTGTGCAGAGCTGAACAACATGATCCCTGTTTCAATCTCAGAACTCTTCATCTAAGCCTTCCTTAATCTTCTCTTGGTCTTTTCATGGCTGTCTTCTACATATTTAATGAAAACTGTTTTGAAAGCATTGGGAGAGAGAAGCTCATTGATTGATTCTCTTGTTTTAAAAATAGCTCAGTTTTTTAATTAGTTTATTCTGTTTTAATCTCCCTTATGTTTTGTTTGTAAACTACCTTGGGTTCAGAAAATGTAAAACACACTTTCTATAAATTATCAAAGGGAGCCTGGTCCAACTGACTTTTATTTTGGGCAAGGGGAGGGGTCATATTATTCTTTATCATATCCATTTAAGATCAAAAATGTGCTCATGAGATTTTAAAGTTTTCAAAATGACATTGCCACATAGAAATCTTTCTGATACTTGCACTTTTTAAAAATTTGGTCAGATAAGCACTTTTCACTATAGAAAAAGTGCTCTTGGCATGAGCTACTTACCCCAATGACTGGGATTTCCAATTGAAATTATCTACTCCCAAAAGGCTACCTGTAAATTAAATAATCTTTTCAATTATAGAAAAAGAAAGAAACAACTAAAAAGAGTATCTGATTCAGTCCTTTTGCAAAGAGATGGTAAACCATATCCTCAAATGTTTAATTAACTATACCTGCAATAACATGCAGAGGAGCAGATGCTGCTGTGGCTGGAGAAAGAGGGGTTTCTCTTTCTCCTGATTTACCAGGTTGCCCCAGATTTAGGGAGATCAGAATCTGCGAGATGGATTCCTATCTTGAACTATTGAAACTGAAAATAATTCAGAAGCTTCTGTTCATGCATCATGCAGTTGCTTAGGAGGACCAGAACCATGTTACTGCAACGCCAATTCTCTTCCAGATACCAGTTGCTGGTTTCTCTCCAGATTCAGATGCAAGTATGGTTATCTTTGAAACCCCAATTTGATTGGAATCAGACTATTTAAAAGACAGTCAATTCCTAAATTAAACTGTCCAAGATTTATAATCAGCAAGAGACCTCTGTTCATTTATAGTAAGATCCAATAGGGGATCTTGGTGGCCATATATGTCACTTATATAAATCACTTATTAAATATTTTAAAACAGTCTTTAAAAGCTGACTGATTGAATCTGATTGATGGATAGATAGTAGTTGAAAATAGTTGCAGCAAGTCTAATCATTCTGGGATTAATGTTCCATCTTTTCTACCAACAAATGATGCTCAAGACTAACAAAAACTTAAAGCAGTTAAAACAACCATTAAAACCTATATAAACATACCATGAGGAATGTTATTAGACATAGTGTAAAATAACAGCAACTGTCTAAAACTATGCAGGAAAAAAAGGGGATACTCATACAAAATGAGGGATTCATGACTGGGAACACTACATTGAAGAAGAGTTTGGTTCTGAAGCCAGCAGTGTGAGTGAACTGCTGGAAGAACAAACATAGTTGTTGGCTGCATTAAATAAAGCATTTTATTTTTTAAATTATTTTTTTTCAATTTAATAATTCCATCTTCAATTAAACAGTGTGTTGTCTGGGTACAGATATCATTATACAGTAATAATCAAAATTTACAGCAATATTCATTACTTTAACATTAATTCTATAGTATTAAAATGATAATATTAAACATAATAATCATAATATTTGCTTCTCTCTCTTAACATAATCTTCTTTATTTCACTAATCTTGGTTAAAATGGTCTTTTGTTTCCCTGTTTCTAATTTTTGTTTTGTTGTCTAACCATTGATAAAATAAGTCCCATGTCATGTAATAAGAACAAATACGGCTTGTTCTTTTTCCTTGATTGCTAGTTGTTAGTCTATTCATTTCTGCACATTCTAATATTTTCCTAATCACATTTTCAACTGTGGGAATCTCTTCACTTTTCCAATTTTGTGCAAATAGAATTCTAGCTGCAGTTAATATATGAATAATTAAATATACATTCCCCTTATTATATTCTGAGATTCATAATGTTGGGTAAAATACCCAACAAGAATATTTTTGGCTTTAAGTCAATGTGCTGTTTTATCATTTTTTCCAACCACGTATGTATTTTTATCCAATACTTTTCTGCTTTGAGCATGTCCAGTACATATGATAATATGACCCAGGTATCTGGTAGCACTTCCAACATTTATCTTTAAACATCTTTGCCAACCTTGCTGGCGCAAAATGCCATATATACAGTAAAACATACAAATTTTCTTTATATGCCATTGACATTGTTAATTTATAATTCCTGTCCCACAATTTCTGCCATTTTTCTAACTTTATTGAATAGGCAAAATTTTTTGCCCATACTATCATTGTCTCCTTCACTTGTTCACTTTCCAGTTTAATACCCAATAAGTAGCTCTACATTTTCTTTATCCTTAATCCTTAATCCTACATTTCCTTCTGCCCCTGTTATTATCTTATCTAATTATGTTACAATACTGTGTTTGACTGGACATTACATTTACAGACAGATATTTACAGATTACAGCAGGTTCAGAGAAATATGATGCAGAGGCTATGTTCAATGAAAATAGACTGGAGATATTCAGTCCAGAGAAAAGAAGAAGGTATCAGTGTTCAGGCACATGAAGAAATGCCATAGGGAAGGAATCAAGAATTATTTTTCACTTTCACAGAAACTAAGATCAGAAAACTTTTTAGCTCCAACCTTTTTACCAGAAGAAATCTCAGAGGCTTTTCAAAGCTCCCAAGTAATAAACAGCACTATTTGAAAAGGTTGGACAATTTTTAAAAAAGCTTTTATTACTTTACATCTAAAAACTGATTTGGGATTATGACTCCTAGTGCTCTGGAAAAGCTGTAAATGATCTACTCCTTCAAACTCAAGCTGTCAAAATCATTGATTTCCCAGCTTCAGGTAACTTCATTATACCCTCTTCCAATACATCTCTAGTTAAAAACCCCTTGAACTTCTTCTATAGCAAAAGTAGAACAAAAGCAGACCACTAAACCCAGCTCATTTTCCACTGATTTATATTACAGAAACAAAGTCAACTCAGGAATCTTTAATGAAATCCAACAGGAATCTAATAATCTAACCACTTCAACTTTTAAAAACAACAATGTATACACTTTCTGATCCAGGAGCCACAAATCGCACCACATTTCTTTCAATTATCATTCTTGGGAAAGTGACATTTGTCTTCCCAATATCTATCTGCTTTCCTGGATTATAGCTGGATTACATGCTATATATGACAAACCTGCTTTTCTTTCCTCTTCAGATAAAAGGAAAGATGGGAGCTCCATTCCATAAAATTAAGCAACTACACAATGTCTCCTTGATACTAACACCTAGCCTGAAGAGTGGGTGTGCTAATGGAGGCATTATTACATTTATTTCTTCAAAACTTTGTACAACTGTGTCATGCCCCATTTTCCTCAACAGATTAGCTTTGACTACTGAATTAAAAGTGCATCATAAAATTTACTACTGATTAATGTATAACTTCCTCCATTCAGGTGTGGGAAGGAATCGACCCCCCCTTCATTTCACCAAATAAAATATTAGTCATAAGAAAAGGCTCCCAGAAAAGCAAGGAAAAATCAAGCTGTTAACAAAGCGACCGGCCAGCTGGTCTTTGGGTTTCCGGTGCTCCAGAAACCACAAAAGCAGCTGGTGATGGCACGTGTGCCCACAGAGAGGGCTTTGCGTGCCACCTCTGGCACGCGTACCATAGGTTTGCCATCACGGTTATATACTGTTCCACCATTGTGTTCACTCATTCTGTGGCTCCATTCATACTCAGATGGAAAGCTGAGCTAAGCCCTTGTGTGGATCCGACCGATCTCAGGAACTCTCTCCAAAACTTAGCTGTGAATTGGACTCCTCAGTCTGAGATGACCTGGTGGGGTATTCCATGCAGCCAGTAAATCTGTTTGATGAACATCTTTGCCAGTTGTTTTGCTGATGGCAATCTGGAACAGATGTGAAGTGGGCTTGCTTTGAAAATAAGCCAATTACTATCCAAATGACTGTATTTCCCCCCCCCAACTCTCTGGGAGTTCAACTATAAAGTCCATTGTAGTCTCCTCCCAGGGTCGGCTGGGGCTAGCTATTTGCTGGAGAAGCCCAGGAGGTTTCCCTGGTCTCATTTTCATGACCGCACAGGTGGCACAGCTTTTCACCTAGTCCTCTACATCACCTTTCATTTTTGGCCACCAAAATTGCCTCCTGGGCAGGGTTTTAAAGAATCCAAAATGGCCAGCCAGTCTGGAATCATGGCTGTGCTGTAGTACTTCCAGTCTCAAGCTGGTGGGGACATATAGTTTAAAACCCTTCCAAGCCAGTCCATCTAGAATAGAATAGAATAGAATAGAATAGAATAGAATAGAATAGAATAGAATAGAATAGAATAGAATAGAATAGAATAGAATAGAATTCTTTATTGGCCACACAAGGCATTTGTCTTCGTGCATACGCTCTCAGAGTACATAAAAGAAAAGATACATTCATCAAGAATCATAAGGTACAACACTTAATTATAGTCATAGGAAACAGATAAGCAATCAAATCATATTAGGAAACAGTCAATATAAATTGTAAGGATACCAGCAACAAGGTTATAGTCATACAGTCATAAGTAGGAGGAGATGGGTGATAGGAACAATGAGAAAATTAAGAGTAATGCAGACTTAGTAACTAGTTTGATAGTGTTGAAGAAATTATTTGTTTAGCAGAGTCATAGTGTTCGGGAAAAAACTGTTCTTGTGTCTAGTTGTTCTGGTGTGCAGTGCTCTGTAGCATTGTTTTGAGGGTAGAAGTTGAAACAGTTTATGTCCAGGATGCGAGGGGACTGTAAATATTTTCACAGCCCTCTTTTTGACTCGTGCAGTATACAGAAAAGGAACCAGAAGTGTCACAGCGAGACTGCCTGGAAAATAGCGGGCATTTTTGCCCAGCAAAAATGTAGGCAGACAAACCGCTGTCAGGAGGTCTTCAGACCAGATCTGTCCATAGAGACGGTGAAGAAGGAGAGGCACCTCAAGAGGAAGAGGCAAGTTCCTTGGAAGGTTGGAGGAAACTCTTCGATCTGGCAGTGGGGGTGGTGGCCATTGCAGCTGTCATGAAGCTGGGGCAACTGGAATAGGTTTTGTGCAGGAGCTGTGATTTGGATGGAGTATTTGTACCAGGTGAGTGATTGGTCAACTCACAAGTAAAAAAGAACTATTTAAAAATTTGTAAAAGAAGTCCCGGCGAGGAAATAGCAGCTAATTGGCATTGGGGAACCTTAATGGAGGGAGAAGAACAAAATGGAAGTTAAAGCACTAAAGCCCAGAACGGAGTTTGATATTTGGAGTGGAAATTGGATTTGGAGATATTAAAATTATTACAAGAAAAAGAAACTTGAAAGAAAATAGTTTTTGAACAAGATTGGACATAATTTTAAAAGTTTTGAACTTTGAAGAAAGAACAAAGAAAAATTTAAAATAGAAAAGCCCTGTAAAGAAAATTTTTCAATTGGATTTGGATTTAAAATTGGATTTTAAACTGGAATTTGGGATATATAAAATCAAGAAGAGAAAGAAGGAATTTGAAAAGCATTTGATATACAAATTGGATATTTTGTGAGTTTGTTGATTTGAAACTTGTGGATTGGAGAGAGACCAATGGGCCTGGTGGCTCAGCAGACTGATAGCATTGTGATTACCACCAGCTGTCTGCAATTACTGTAAGTTCGAATCTCACCAGGCTCAAGGTTGACTCAGCCTTCCATCCTTTCTAAGGTAGGTAAATTGAGGACCCAGTTTGTGGGGGCAATAAGCTGACTTTGTATAAATATACATTGTAAGCCTCCCTGAGTCTCCGGAGAAGGGCAGCATATAAATCAAATTTAAAAAAAAAATCTGCTGGCAGAAGAAAAGTACTACAAAGAACAATTTGAAATCTGGAAAAAATTACAGTGACCTTGAGCTACAAGAGCCGTGAGAAGTTTGAAGGAGGATTTGTTTTCTTTTAAGCTGTTTGATCTCAACAACTAAAAGAGGTGGGAAATAACATAATTGTAAATTGGAGTTAAAAACAAACCAGAACGTCAAAATGTGGCAGAAACTAATTGAGATGGTTAAAATGATGCATGTAGGATTCTATCTGGATAGAAAATGAGGAATTGTGTCAGAACATGAACAATTTGATAAACAGACTGTAGTACAGTGGAGTAAAGCACTGTTATTAACATCTGCTGCTTGCAATTACTGCAAGTTCAAATCTCACCAGGCTCAAGGTTGACTCAGCCTTCCATCCTTTCAAAGGTAGGTGAAATGAGGACCCAGATTGTGGGGGCAATAAACTGACTTTGTATAAATATACAAAAGTATGAAGGCTATTGCTTAACGCACTGTAAGCCGCCCTGAGTCTCCGGAGAAGGGCGGCATATAAATAAATAAATAAAAAAAAAGCCGCCGACAGATCCAAGAGGACCAGAACAAAGGAGTGTCCCCTGTCCTGAGCCCTCCAAAGATCATCCACCAATGCGACTGATGCCGTCTCTGTGCTGTATCTTGGCCTGAAACCCAATTGGTACGGATCGAGGTAGTCTGTATCCTCCAGTGCCAACGGGAGCTGCCGTGCTCCTGTTGGCCCTGTTATTGCTATCAGTTCGACAAACCGATGCCAATCATCCCTACCAGTTCATGCAGAACCAGTAGGATTTCACCCCTGAAGGGAGGGGCACCTAAGGAGAGATGCAGAGGCAGTTTTCCTGGGTCCAGGAAAAAGCAGCCCCCCTAAAAGCTCCATTCCCAAGCTGCCTTAAGTGACATGTGCAGTTTGAGGACCACTTTGAGTCCTTCAGGCTCAGCCAGGAGCCATCAGAGTACAAGGCAACCTTCACTGACCTTGCAATCCCCTTAAGGAATGGGCAGGAGGGTGACCCCTTCCTCTCCCTCACAATAGGGGGAAAACCATATGAGTGCTTGGTAGACTCAGGGGCAACATCTTCCCTGAATACTGAGCCTCCATTCAGGGGATCAGTAGTAGCAGGAGCCAGCGACAATATCATTGGAGTGGACGGGAAGATAATTGCTATCAAATTTACCAATGATTTGCTGCTTGAGATAGGACCTCTCTTCTTAGATCACTCTTTTACAGTCTGCCCCCAATCCCTATTTCTCTATTAGGAAGGGATTTGTTGTATAAGCTGGGAGCTACCATTAAATGCTCCCCAGAAGGGTTAACCCTGGATGTCTCTGATAAATGAACCCTAACCATGATTGTCTTAAATACCCAGAAACCCCTGCACCCAGATTTACAGGATCTACCCCCTTCATTATGGGGCTGGGAACTCAACTGAGGTAGGCTTTCTTAAAGGGGCCACCCCAGTAAAGGTACAGGTAAAGCCAGGAACCCCACCATTCATTCCCCAATATAGAATTGCAGCTGAGGCAATTGAGGCAATCAGAAAATTGATCAAGGCATACATAGAGCAAGGAGTCTGAGTAGGTGCACCTCCCCTTGCAACATCTTCCCCATCCAGAAACCAAAACCTAATGCAGAAGGAAAGCCCATTTTTCATTTTGTGCATGATTTGCATCTCGTCAATTATTATGTAATACCCAGAGCTCCAGTGGTGCCCAACCCAGCCACCATTGTCATTGAAATACCAGCCATAGCAACTCTATTCATTGTAATTGACCTCTGAGCTGCTTTCTTCAGCATCCCTGTGGACCCAGCCTCCCAATACCTGTTTGCCTTTACATGGGAGGAGCAGCAATATACCTGGATTTGCCTTCCCCAGGGGTATACTGAATCCCCACCCTCTTCTCCCAAATTCTGAAGGCAGATCTATCAATCTGCCACAAGGCTCTATTTTAGATCAATATGTGGAAGATCTATTGCTGGCCTCAGAAACTGAGAGTGGTTGCAGGATAGACACCCATCACCTACTCAGCTGCCTTGCAGAAAGGGGACACAAAGCCTCACCCACTAATCTGCAGTAAATTACTTAGGTTACATCATCTCCCCGGGGGCTCATAAACTGGCCCCGGAAAGAGTTAAAACAATTCTGGGCATGAACCATCCCAAAACAAAACAACAAGTCAGAGCCCTTCTAGGTGTGCTAGGATTCTTTTGGCACTGGATCCCATCATTTGGGGAGCTGGCAAAACCCTTTGTGCAATTAACAAAAAAGGAAATGGCAGATTCCATAGAATGGACAGGGACATTAGATCAGGTCTTCAATAAAATAAAGCAGACTTTTTCCTCAGCTCCTGCCTTAGGCTTGCCCAATTATTCAAAAGGAGCCTTGGTAGTACAGTGGTTTAATGCACCCTGTTATTAACACAGCTGCCTGCAATTTCTGCAGGTTCGAATCTTACCAGGCTCAAGGTTGACTCAGCCTTCCATCCTTTCTAAGGTAGGTTAAATGAGGACCCAGTTTGTGGGGCAATAAGCTGACTTTGTATAAATATACAAAAGTATGAAGGCTATTGTTTAACGCATTGTAAGCCACCCTGAGTCTCCGGAGAAGGGTGGCATATAAATCAAATTTTTTAAAAAATGCTATTCATTCATGAGAAACAGGAAATAGGATCAGGAGTGCTGGCCCAGGGGCTTGGCCAGACACTCCGGCCAATAGCCTATTATTCTGTCCAGCTGGACCCAGTGGCTAGAGGGGCTGTTCCTTGCTTGCAAGCAGTGGCAGCAACAGTAGAAATAGTAAAAAGATCAAAAGATATTGTTCTGGGCCATCCTCTCACTCTAAGGGTCCCGCATGATGTGTTTGTGATTTTCTTAAAGTCACAAACCCAAGCATTCACACAGCAACGGCTAGCACAATATGAGGCAGAACTTTTTCCCACCAAACATATTACTTTTGAACCGATCATATTACTACTCTGAACCCAGCCACCCTGTTACCCACAGAGCATTCAGATTCCATACTACACAACTGCCTGCACCTGGTCCATGATGCTGAGCTGCTATGATACGACCTGACAGACGTGCCCTTGCAGAACCCAGACCTGGAGATTTTTACTGATGGATCATCCTATCTACATGATGGGAGATGAGTCTCTGGAGCAGCAGTCATTTCTCTTCATGAGATTGTCTGGGCTTCCTCACTGCTATCTTCCTATAGTGCACAAGCTGCTGAACTGATAGCACTGATTCAAGCCTGTGAAGTTGCAGCAACTGGTCTACCTATATATAGCACAATATGCTTTTGGGGTTTGCCATGCAACTGGAACCTTGTGAAACAATGGGAGTTCCTGACCTCAGCAGGACACCCGATTGACCATGCTGCCTTGGTTTCCAAATTGCTGAAAGCCATACAATTGCCCTCAGCCATAACCTTCATACACTGCCATGCTCATCAAAAGGATGATGCCCAGGTCACTAAAGGCAACCAATATGCAGACCAAGTGAGCAGCACCAGAACTAAAACCCACATCAATAGCAGCCCCTGCAGTAGGGGTAGATACCAAAATCCCTTACAAAGACTTCCTGGAAAAAGGGGAAGAGGAATCATGGGTAGGGAAGTATGAAGCAACTTTTCTTTTTCTTTTTTTCTTTTTTTGAACAAGTTTTATTAAATTTTTCTTTTACATACATATTTTATGAACACAGTATTGACCGGGTCACATCTTATACAACTTATAACATAATTATATATTAATTTTTATAATCTATTCCAATCTTCTTTTTTGTTTTTTCTAAATACAATTTAACATATTTCAATTTCTGCCATGATATTCTTTTTCCCTACTTTTTATCTTATCTTAATCTCTTCTTAATACATAATGTATAAACAATATCACCATCTGCCCTTCAAATCCTAATTTCTTAGTATTACTTCAATTAATTATCTTATTTCTCCATTTATAAAGTATATTTCTCAAAATCCCTATCACTTTTTAGCTATAAACAATATACTTCCTCTTATTAATTTTTTACATCGAAATCCTTTAACTTAATTGACCTTTCACATTTTATCTTAATCTCTTCTAAGTACATAATAAGCAATATCACTATCCACCCTTAATTCCTGATTTCTTATTATAGCATCAATTAATTATTTTATTTCATCATTCACAACATATTATTTCAAAGTCCCCATCATACTTTTTTACATTTCAATTTTATCTCATGATTTGTTATTTTCATAATTGAACCAAATTACCACTTCATATTTCATCTGATGTTCATTTTACAGTACACAATATACATCATCATATTTACTTTTTACATTCACAATTACTAATGTTAATACAGTTCCCTTAGATCTACTAATATATACCTTATTTCCCTTCCTCCTTTCCACTATTCTTCCCCTTTTAACCATTTTCTCTTGGTCTCTCCAGAATTCCACTTCTTATTAATTTTCTCCCTTCATCCCATTCTCTTGTCTTTTTCTTTTTCTTCTTTTTATTTTTATATTTATTATATCTTTTCTCCTGAATCCTTTCTCTAACTTTTGAGTCTATTACTCGCATAATTCGCCTCAAGCTTTTACCTAATCTTTTCCCATTTCCTTCTCTTCCCTTTGATTAATTCTTTTTTGGAAAATATTCCCCCCCATCCATTCTTTTTTTGCCACTGTAAATCCCAGTGTAATCATCTAACTTTTTACCTTCAATTCCTTTACCTTCAATATTATTTTCTTGCTTCTCATTTATATTCTCTTTTTCCTGTTTGGTATGTTCTAACAAAGTTTCTAACTTTTTATTGCCCTTTATTGATTCACGCATGTTTCTAAGCATCTCAATTAATTCCTCACACATCCAAGATTCCATATTGTCAATTTAAAAAATTATTGATATTTTAACTTATGTTTAATTAAGATTTAAGTACATATAGTCTCTTTTTTATTTCCAGGTGATATCCAGTACAAACGTTTGTCCAATCCACTCCAATTTAAAGCTTTATTGTTTTCCACCTCCTTTAGAAGTCGAGACCAAGCAGTTTAAGTAGAAACAAATACTCCTTAAAATTTCTCACAGCTCTTGCAGTGATCAAGGTCACTGTTGTTACTTCTTTCAAATTTTAAGCCAGTTCTTGTGGTGCTTTCTTTCCACCAGGAGATGTCTCTCTCCAATCCACAATTCTCAGAGCAAAGTATCCAGCTTGCAAAAGTATTTTAAATCCACATAGAAAATACTTTCTCTCAAATTTCTTTTCCTTTTATTGTTTTTAATTTCTCCAAATTCAGTTTTAAATCCAGTTGTAAATTTTCCTTTCTTGGACTTTAATATTTTAATCTCCTCTTTGTTCTTCCTTCAAATTTCAAAACTGTCAAAATTATTTCAAATTAAAAAGTACTTTCCCTTGGGTTTCCTTTTCTTATATTAGTTTTAATTTCTCCAAATCCAATTTTAAATCCAAATATAAAGTTTTCTTTACTGGGCTTTAGTAATTTAACTTCCTCTTTGCTCTTTTCCCTCCATTAAAATTCCCAAGTGCCAATTAGCTTCTTGTTTCTTCACCGGGACACCTTTTAAAGTTTTTTTTAAATTTCCTTTTTTACCTGTGAGTTGGCCAATCACTCACCCAGTACCAGTACTCCATTCAAACACTGCTCCTGCACAAAATCTTATTCTAGTTGCCCAGTCATTTTTAATGGCTGCCACCCCCGCCGCCAGTTCGAAGAGCTGCCTCTGACCTTTCGAGGAACTTGCCTGTTCCTCTTGGTTGTCCAAAGCACCTCTCCTTCTTCACCATCCCTACAGGATGGTTCCAGTCCGAAGACCCCCCCCCCACAACAGCAGTTTGTCTGGCTGGATTTTCATGAGACTCATTAGAGCCCGCTATTTTCCAGCCAGTCTCGCCACGACGCTTCCGGTTTCCCAAAGCAACTTTTCAAGAAGGATTCTGGATAGTACCTGATGGAAGGTCCATTGCTCCTCGTTGCCACCTCAAACTCATATGTTGGTCATTGTGAGGTCCAGGCCATCGTGGATGCTACCAGACAAGTCTGGTATGCACCAGGGGTATACAGTGAGGCTGCACGGATAGGCAAATGTTACCAAACCTGTCAAGCCAACAATACCTCATCAAAAAAGGCAGTGCATGTGGGAGGAAGGCCATGGGCACAACACCCCTTTGAGAAGCTACAGTTAGACTATATTCAACTACCTCAAGCCAATGGCTTTCAGTATGTTCTAGTATGTAGGGATAAACTCACCCATTGGATAGAGGCCTTCCCCTGTCATCATGCCACTGCTCTTGAGACAGCAAGGCACCTGCTAAAGGACATAGTCCCCAGGTGTCCTGGACATGGATAGTGGTACACATTTTGTATCTCAAGTCATCACTCATGTCTTGTAAGCCTTGGGGACTACCCAGAACCTTCACACTCCTTCACATCCTTGCTCATCTGGGGGGGAGGGGGTTGAGAGAGAGAACAAAGGACTCAAGACCCTCTTAGGAAAGCTGTGTCAGGAAAGCCACCTACCAAGGTCCCAAGTATTACCGGTAGTCCATCTTAGGACCCAACCCCCAAAAGACTTAGGCATTTCTCCATTCGAGCTGCTATTTGACCAGCCACCTGACACTCTGAAAGGCTTAGAACCCCACTCCCTTAGTTTAGAAATGGAGGAGATGATTTTATCATATCTTTCAGCCTTGCATCAATAGCTCCACAGACTTTGGGGACAGAGTGCCCTGACCCAGACCCTGCCACTGGAAGAAAACCTCCACTCCTTTGAACCTGGCGGGTTCCGCAGTTATCATTCCTGCCCTGCTGCTGCTTGAGCAGGGACAATGACACTGAGGAGTAGAAAAACCATGAGGTTTTGCACCAGGCAGCTGGCACTACAGTGGCAGCTTGAATGGCCCAACTAAAGTTGTGCCCGCCAGTGAATGTTGGTATGGGGGCCTCGGCTGCAGCGCTGCTCCAACCAGTCAGTCCAAGCCCAAGCTGGTCCATCCCCACCAGCAGCTGGGAGATGCTGTGTGCGGGGCATTGAATGGCTTTCAGCTGCATGGCTCTTTGCTGGTGGCCAGCCTGATGAGGAAGAGCACGGCCTCAGCTCTGTGCTCTGGGAAGTGAGGGGTAGTGGTGTGACAACAGCTTCCCTGCTCAGCCCCAACAAGAAATTCATGGTGCCAGCATCAGTGTCCTGAGAGAAGCAGAGAAGATTGCTGCTTGCAAGCAGACAAGCAGAGGTAGTAAGTGTACACCATGGTGTGGGAAAAATAAGAGGCCCTGTTGTCCCACAGACCCTGCCGCTGCTTGAGTGGTGGGGGAGGGCAAGGAGAACGGCGAGACTCAGGGAGTAGGTCAGGTGGAGCTGGCTGACTCAGGGCTGCTCAGAAGCCACCCCTGCCACTGTCAAAAGTTTGGGTGCCTCAGCTTCAGATTGCTCCCTCCCTGCCTCCTCTCTCTCACACACAAAAACAAAGGTTGGAGAGTTCTCTTGCTCTCTCTCTCTCCAAGCGCCCCATGCACAGCCCATTTGAGGAAAGGGCAGGCACTGCTGGGAGCGTTTGGCTGCAGGAGGAGGCCCAGATGGAAGGTGGCCTTTTCTGCAGCATCCCCCTCCCCTTTTTGGATTGTCCTGCAGTGGGGGCTCTGCCTTTGCAGAAACGGGGTAGGCGGTTTGTACAGAGGATTGGCAGGGGGGATGCAGGGCCCTCTGGGATGGAGACCAGGGCAAGAGAAGGCTCTGAGGTTCACTTGGGCAGTCAAACCAGATGGCGGAGGGAAGCTCAAAGCATTGGGGGCTTCAGAAGGGCAGAATGTGTTTCAGAATGTGCAGCTCCTCCTCAGTGAGTGATGTGAGTGACGTCAAGTTGGTCATGCCCACCCAGTCACATGCCCACCAAGCCACACCCACCATGCCACACCCACAGAACAGGTAGGGAAAAATTTTGGATTTCACCACTTATGGGAGACTACAAGGAGAGGTCAGGAGGAGGGGGCAAGGTGATGGCGAGAAGTCAGCAGGAATGCTGGTAGCCCAGTTCTAAGGCAGGACTTCCCTCAGACCCTCCCTCCCTCCCTCTCATTCCAAACCCCATTCCAATCCCCTCTTCCTTCCTTCCTTCCTTCCTTCTTTCTTTCCTTCCTTCCTTCCTTCCCTCGCTCCCTCCCTCCCTTCCCTCGCTCCCTCCCTCCCTCCTCCTCCTCATTCCCATCTCCTCCCTCTCTCCTTCCCTGCCTCCCTCCTTCTCATTCCCATCTCCCTCCTCCTCCCTCCCTCCCTTCCTGCCTCCCTCTCTCCTTCCCTCTCTCCTTCCCTGCCTCCCTCTTCATGCCCCATAGTCCTCAAGTGCTTCCCTTTCACAGGAGACGCCAGTCCCCATGCACTTGCCACCTCCTGTGCGCATGCCGACAGCGAGTGCCTGGCCAAGCTGGGGTGGGCCAGGGTCTAGGCTGCAGGAGCTGGCCCCTTGCTATCTCTTGGGTTGCCCCATGAGTCAGATCTAACCAGATCTGGCCCTCAGCCTTGAATTTGACATGCCTGCCTTATTCACTAACATTAACACTTCCAAGAAACAGACCAATTCTTTTAAAATAGTAAAATATAAAAAAGGTGACAAAATCAATCCAGCTAACTACAAACAGTCCTCAAGTTATGACTTTCAGTTACTAAGTGATGTAGTGTTTAAGCAAGTCATCACATGACCAGACCCAATTTTACAACCATTTTTACCATAGTCGTTAAGTGGCTTCCTCAATTGCTCTTCTGTCAAGACTGACCTGCACTTTCACCTAAATTTTTACTCCACTCAGAGCTTGACAATAAAAGGGGAGAGTGGATGAAATATAAGGGTGGGAGAATGGTATCCAAACATCCATTGGCTTCCCTGAGATATTGCTGGCATCCCAAGGACACATTGAGCAGATGTCCCAGTATGGCTGGCTGTTTCCCATAACAAAATGAACAGAAGTGATTGGTGGATGTATTGGACTGTGAGTGGCCCATAGGGAAAAGGGGGAATTAACTATGCTTGCTTTTGCACAGGAAACCCATAGTTGGTTTCACCTCTTCTGTGCCAAGATGGTTTATTCAGTAAAGTTTTATATTCTTGTTAAAATAATGTCCCAGGAGTTTCTTTTTCTTGATTCTCCAACTGAACAGTTGACATTAAGCCAGCTCTCTATGTAGCAATCTGCCTAGACCAGGAGGTTCGTAGCTTTGAGATGTCAGCAACCAACAAAGAATGGATGGAGAGGGGGCGAAGCCAGACTCCAGTGGCAGCCCAAGCCAAAACTGGGGTGCAAGCAGCCTGCACATGCCCCAAACACAGGGCTGAGAAGCTGGAGCAACAGCCCACAATCAAGGGGGAGAGAGCAATGGAGGGGCCCTATTTGGGTTCCAAGGACTGGTGGGCGAGCCACATGGGGAACCTGGTGAAAGCAGAGGACCAAGTGATCCCCCCTGGAATCATAGTGACCCAGGGGAGCAAGTGGAAGGCTAGGCAAGAAGCCTAGTGGGATGACACAGCAGAGTGAAAGTTCCCAGTTGCAGCTCACAATCTGTCAATGGAACAGCTGAGGGAGAAGTTCTGCAGACTGAAAGTCTGGGGAGCTACCTCACTGTGGGCAGCGATCAAGGGAGTTGGGACAAGTGCTATGAAACTGCTGCTACTCCATCTCCTCCCCTCCTGCAGCTGATGGTCCCAACCCCACTTGGAGGTGGTGGGAGCCCTCCACCAAGGGATGGCAGCTCCCTTCCCTGCTGCCTCCCTGCCAGTGGGGCAAGGGCCAGCACACACAGCCCCAACAGCAACTGGAATCCCTGTTCATTCATCTCTGGCAGCACTGGGGTTGCCACCTGGCTATGTCTTAGTGTGAGAGGACTCACCACCACCTCCCCTAGCAGACCAGTTTGATGGGGAACATGACAACTTGGCCTACTTCCTGACCCAGGTCTGGAACTATATGGAATGTCATGGCGCAATGTACCTGGATGAGCGAGCCTGGGTTAATACTGTTTTATCTAACCTGGAGGGTTAGATATAACATGCAGCCTGATGTATTCCATGATGCCAAGGGAGATAGAAGAGCTTCAGGGGTTTATAGGCAAGAACTAAGCCAGGGGATTTATCCAGCCAGCGAAGTCAAGGATGGCTGCCCCATGTCCATGATGGCAAACCTATGGTTCGTATGCCAGAGGTGGCATGCAGAGCCTTCTCTGGGGGCACATGCGAAAAATGGCCCAAAAACAGCCCAAAAACGGTCAGAAAATGGCCCAAAAAACAGTCTGGAAACAGCCTGGAAAATGGCCTGAAAACAGCCAAAAATTGCCCAAAACAAGCATGCTCGTGCCAGCCAGCTGGTCTTTGGGTTTCCAGTGCTCCAGTGTGTGCACATGCACAGACATGCACACATGTTCCAGTTTGGGCACTTGATCCCAAAAAGGTTCGCCATCACTGCTCTATGCTTTTCCAAGAAAAGATGGGGTTTTTTAAGACTGTGCATGGATTAGTGTGGACTGAATTGTATCTGCATCGAGAATATGTATCCCCTCTCTCTCATGAGGGACATGCTGGGTACCTATCCAAGGGGAAGATCTTCACTAAGCTGGACTTGAGGGGAGCCTATTACCAAGTGAGGATTAAAGAGGGGGATGAATGGAAAACCACATTTAACTGCCCTCTTGGTTGCTACCAATTTCGGGTGGTGCCATTTGGGCTGCAAGGAGTGCCAGCAGTATTGATGCAGTTCATAAATGAGGTCCTGCATGAGCACCTGTAGAAAGGGGTGCTGGTATATTTCTCTGATATTCTAATTTATAGCGAGACCATGGAAGAGCACATAAGGCTAGTGAGGGCAGTACTTGAGAAGTTGCATAAAGCCTAGTTGTATGCCAAGCTATCTAAATGCGGCTTCCACAAGACCAGCCTAGATTACTCCTATCTCTAAGGATGGGGTGGAAATGGATCCGGGTAAGGTGGGGGCAATTCTGGAATGGGAGGCCCCTCGAAGCAGGAAGCAGTTACAGAGTTTCCTGGGATTTGCGAACTTTTACTTTTTTTATCCTCACATTTGCCCACATTTGCTTAGATAGCCCTACCATCACCAACTTGCTCAAGATGGGGGGGGGGTCCAGCCACTAAATTGGTCCATCAAATGCTAAGCAGTCTTCAAAAAGCTGAATGGCTTTTTGCTGCAGAGCCAGTCTTGAAGCACCCAAACCCAGATGTGCCCTTTGTGATTCAGGCAGATGCCAGCGATGTGGTAATAGGGGCAGTTTTACTGAAGAGGGATGAAAAGGGGGAATTGCAACCCTATGCCTACATGTCTTGCAAGTTATCTGATACTGAGAGGCAATGGGCCATCTGGGAGAAGGAGGCTTATGTGATCTGATGGGCTCTTCTGACCTGGAGGCAGTTTTCAGAGGGTAGTAAGATTCCATTGGAAGTGTGGATGAACCTCAAGAACCTGGAGGCATTAATGACCCTGAGAAAGCTATCCCCTAAACAGGTCCGATGGATTCAGTATTTTAACTGTTTCAACTTCACCCATGCTACTTACCAGGGGTGAAGAATTTCTTAGCAGATGGCCTCTCTTGCATGCTCTAGTACAGAAGTGCCCAAGAGGAAATAGTTAATGCCATTGTCCTGTCCAAGCAGTTTGCAGTTCCAGTGCTTACAAAACAGCAGAGAACAGTCTCTCTGCAGCCGGCTGGGGACTTATTGATGTAGCCATTAAAAGAAGACTTGGGGGGGGGGGTGTCCATGGCTGTGGCTTAGAAGACATTGTCTTCGTCTCTCTGCGGCATATGGAAAATTGAAAGCGGATGAAAATAAAATAAACAGCATTTTTGAAGTCCGATAACAACTAGGTGCGTTATTGAAGAGTTCTTGTCTCGGATGGACTAAGATTGATGTGGTTAGTCACCCTGAACTGCTTTTAATTGAGGTTTTCTTTTAAAGTGCTTTCCCTTTGAGGGATAAAAGTGAGCAGAGGGGGTGATGAAACGGCGAGACGATGATTTAAAGAGGTCTGAAAAACAATAAATTAGAATTTAATTGTGAGTTGGATCCGTAAAAGATGTCAACAGGGTGAAGGGCAGCAAACTAAGTTTTATGGCTATGTTTGAATAAGATAAAAATAAGATATATGAGAGCTGCCTGGATGTTGGAGTCGACATAATGTGGAGAACAGAAACCTTTTTTTTGGAACAGCCGAATATTTAAATGGCTTGTTTGTGGGATCGTCTGAAAATTTGAAAAATTATCCCTTTTTTTTGAAGATGCTGTGAAAATTGTGGACTAAAAGTTAAAAGTCTTAAAGTAATCTAAAGCATGTTTGTTGTTTGAAGTTCTCAGAAGGGCAAAATGGCGCTGAGGAGTGTAACTGATCTTGATTAACGTGACTACAGGAATTTCACTGTTTGTATTTTACACTGCCTCTGGTGCAAGAAGCAATTGTAAGCAAGCTTTCAATAACTTGGACTTCAATTTTTTTTAAATTTAGGACTCTTTAATGCTTTATTTGTCGTCTCTGGCTTCTTAAAGTGAAAGTAAAATATGCCCAAGTCCTTCTGAAAAGACCCTTCTGAGTATCTGTGGTACAGAATTGAGGATTAAAGATTTTCCTCTATAATAATTTAACATCTTAAATACAAGTTGATGACCCATTGATTTTGAACTGTGAATAAAGTTATAGAAATATTTGGTCAAAAATTACAGGAGTTATTAAGATGGATCCATCTAAAGATGAATCGGTGCGACCTAAGGTCAAACAGATTTCTCAAGCTAGTATTGACTCAGCTCAAATTGTGTTGGCATTAAACAAATTAAGTGATAAAATTGAAATAATGGATACAGAATTTCAAAAAATACATTTAAAAATGGATGAAGAAAAGAAGGAAAGATCCAACCAGCTGGAACAAATTGTTCAAGAAATTAATGTTAATTTTGCTAAATACACAGCAGAAGTAACAGTGATAAAAGATAATGTAGACCAACTACAAGTGCAAACAAAAAAATTTGATAAGCAAATAACTGAAATCTTTTTTAAAAATGAAAAACAGGATAGAAGAATATGTATTTTGGAAGAAGAAGTTAGGAAGTCCAACATTGTTATAAGAGGCATAGTGGAAGAAAAAGTGGACAATGTTAAACAACGTGTTTTGAAATGGCTTAATGAACTTGGATTGGATAAAAATCTTACAACTACAGATTTGATAAGTGTTTATCGAATTGGATTTAGAAGACAACGTGAAATAATAAGAAATGTTTTGGTGAGATTTGCGAGTGTTAATGATAAATTACAAGTAATGGCAAAAATTAGAGAAAATGGTGATGCAGTGCTGAAGATTGAGGGAAAACAGGTCCAAGTCTTTCAAGATATCTCAAGAGAGGAAAGATTGTGGAGATATTATCTGAAGCCAATTACTAAAATATTAAGAGATAGAGGTATTAAGTATAATTGGAGACCACCACAGCGAATGAAATTTTTCTATAAAAATAGAATGCATATATTCACAATAGAAACGGATGTGGTCCAATACTTCCATGAGCTTGGCTTGTTGGAAAAAGAGGAAGAACAAAGTGAATTAAGATCACAATTACTCAAAATGGGTGGAATTGAAATATATACATCAACACCAGAGGAAGAAGGAGGGGCGGTCGGAGGTTTAGGTCCAAAACCAAAGAGGAAAAGAAAACCAACGAAAGATATTTCTCCATCTTTGGCGGAGGTACAGAAGAAAAGTCGAGATCTTACTGGTGAAGGAGTGGAAAGGATGATTACATTGGACTCTGAACATAAAAGGGAAGATGAGCCCGAGTGCGGGGATGAAGAACCTGTAATTGTTCAATTGAAACCAGAATTATGCCAATGAAGAGACGACCCAGCTGATGGACGGGGTCCCCTATCCCCCACTCTTGGAAACGAGGCGTGTCTTAATGAAGACGGTGGGGGATGAAGATTTTATGTGGTTGTGTGTCATGTTAGTTTTTGTTTTATGTTGTTTGTATGTTTTATATTATTATTATTTTATTATTATTTTTTCTATGTTATGTGTTGTCTATATATATGTGTTTGAGTTTTGGGTCACGGAAAGGAAAAAGAGGGAATAGTTAAAATTAAAAATATTAATGGGGATAATTAAGGAAATGACTTGGAATGTTAAAGGTACTGGGAATCAGATTAAGAGAAGACGTTTAGAATTTAAGATTAAAAGAGATTCTCCTGACATACTTTTTATGCAAGAAACTCATCAGAAATCTGAAGATATAAACAGGATGTATTTAAAAGGAATGCAGGTTTATGAAAAAACTTTTGGGTCCTCAAAATCTAGAGGTGTTGCAACATTAATATCAAATAGAGTCCAATTTGAAAAAAACAAAGTAATAGCAGATATTGATGGACAATATTTGATAATAACAGGATGTATTAGCGAGGAAAAAAATAACATTAGTTAATTTATACGCACCAAATGTGAATCAAAAAGATTTTTTGAATAAGATTACCGATTTGTTGCAAACTGAAAGGGTAGGGAAAGTAATTATTGCTGGTGATTTTAATTTAATTAGAAACCAGATGGATAGTACCAATCCTACCCGATATGGTGGAATAAGAAAAATGGGGATACTTGATAATTGGATGTTGCAAAATGGTGTAGTAGATGTTTGGAGGGAAATTAAAGGTAACGAAAGAATGTATACTTTTCACTCAAAGGTATTTAATTCATATTCAAGAATTGACTATATTTTTGTATCCAAGAATCTGATGGATAACGTGGACAATATGGATGTTGGAATATTTAAAGACTCTGACCACGCAGAATTGTTATTAGAATTAGATATGTTTTTGGAGAAAAAAGAAAATTGTTGGAGATATGATGAAAAATTATATAAAAACGAGGAAGATAAGAATCATATTCTTAAGAAATGGGAAGAAAATTGGGATTGGAATGATAATGGGGAAGTTAATTATGGAACAGTTTGGGACACAATGAAAGCAATTTTTAGAGGAGAAAGTATTAAATTATCAAGTAGGAAATATAAGAATTATAAAGTAAAAATAGAGGAAAAGAAGAAATTGATAAAAGAACTGGAAAATAGATTTCTAGAGACTAAGGATAGGAAATTATGGGAGGAACTTAAAAAATTGAAAAATAAACAAATAGTGGAAGATACAGAAATAGTTAAAAAAAATTAAGCTATTTAAAAAGAGAATTTTTTGAATATGGTAATAAAAATTCAAAATTATTAGCAAGAATGGCGAAAGATAAAAAAGAAAAAAGAGAAATAGGTGTCCTAATAGATGAAAAAGGTAAGAGATGTTATAAAAAATTAGAGAAATGTGAAATTGTTAAAAAGTTTTTTCAAGAATTATATCTTAAAAAAGAAATTGATAATTGTAAATTAAAAAATTTCTTAGAAAAATATGGTCAGAAGAAAATTGATAATAAATATAAAGAAAAAATGGAAAAGGATATTACCTCTGAGGAAATTAAAGATGTGATTCAGAAGCTAAAACTTGGAAAATCTCCAGGTGAGGATGGGTTACCAGCAGAATTTTATAGAGTTTAAAGAAATTTTGATCCCAAAATTACAGATATTGTATAATAAGATATTACATGGAGATGATATTCCCATGTCCTGGAATAGAACAATTATATCCTTAATCCCGAAACCAGGTAAAGATCTAGAAAAAATTGAATCCTATCAGCCCATTTCTTTGATTAACCAAGATGCTAAGATATTTACTGCAATTGTAGCAAATAGATTGAATAATTTTATAGATAAATATATAAACCATAATCAAGTAGGTTTTGTTAAAGGGCGTTATATGTGTGATTTAGTTAGAAGAGTATTAAATGTTATTGATATTGCTGAGAATAATGGTGATAAGATAGGTATTCTTGCCTTGGATATTTTTAAAGCTTTTGATTCTATACAATGGGATACTATAAAAGAAATGATCTCTGCATTAGGATTTGGTAATAAATTTATTCATATTATTTCCAAATTGTACCAGAGGGGTACGGCAAGAGTGAAGGTAAATGGTATATTTACACAAGATATAAATTTGGAAGCAGGGACAAGACAGGGTTGTCCTCTGTCTCCAACCCTATTTTTATTAGCAATGGAAATTTTAACAACTTTGATTGAAGAGGATTCAGAATTAATAGGTTATAAAGGCGTCAAAGTTAATTTATATGCAGATGACACTCTTGTCATTTTAAATAACATTACAAATGATATAAAAAGAGTTCAAATACATTTGGAAGAATTTGAAGATATGACTGGTTTGAAAGTAAATTGGGCAAAATCAGAATTATTAATGGAAATTGATAGGGAAAATAAATTAGAAAAATTACAAAATCAATTTGGAATTAGGATAAAGGATAATTTAAGATATTTAGGTATTATACTTTCACTTAAAATTAAAAATTTAAAGAAACTAAATTATGACATAGTAACAAAAGAAATTGAAGAGAAAATTGGGAAATATAAAAAACTCAAGTTATCTTGGTTTGGTAGAGTAGCTTTATGTAAAATGATGTTACTTCCTAAATTTAACTTTTTATTCGAGATGCTTTTTTTAACCGAGAAGGACATTGAAGTATATCAAAAAAAATTAGATAAATTTTGTAATGGGGATAAAAAACCAAGACTGATTAAGAAAATGTGGTATCAGAACCAAAAACAAGGTGGTTTAGGAATTCCAAAATTATTAAACTATTATAGAGCATTTAATATAAAAACAGTAGTAAAAATTTTAAAAGGAGATGTTAAACTTTGGGGTAATTTGGAAATGAAGGAAATAAAGAAGTTTGGTTATAAATGGTTTTTGGAAAATTTTAAACGTAAGGTTAAAATTTGCAATTATTGGTTAAATAGTTTGACTAAAAATTGGGACAGAGTAGCAAAAAAATTAATACCAGACGCATTGTATTTAGGTAAACTGAAAGAGAATTGCCCAATGAAATTAAATAGTAACAGAGAGAGGATTATAATAGAAGAGAAAGTGGAAACAATTAGTGAATAGTTGAAATTTATAGAAAATGAAATGAGGAAAGAGGAAATTTATGGAAAATTAAACATTAATTGGTTTGAAAGAATTCAAATGAATAAATGGAATAGGAAATGCAAAGAAAGGAACGATGAGAGCAGAAAGGAAACGGAATTTGAAAATTTGACATCTCGAATAATAAAAGATGAAATTGGGCCAAAGGGATTAGTTAGTAAAATTTATAAAATTATTAACTCTGATAATAATTCACAAAGGGTAATGAAAGAGAATTGGGTAAAAGAACTGGGTATTGAAATTTCTGATCAAAATTGGAATATGAATTGGGTTAGCAGAATAATGAGGACATTATCAATAAGGATTAAAGAACATAATTATAAAGTTATTTGGAAGTGGTATTTGACCCCAATAAGACTTTTTCAAATGGATAATAAAGTGGATAAAATGTGTTGGAGATGTAAAGTGGAACTCGGGACATATGTTCATATGTGGTGTAAATGTAATGGGGTTGAACTTTTTTGGTCTAGGATAGAAAATGAAATATTTGAAATAATTAAGAAGAGGGTCAAATTGAAATTGGAAACCATATTATTATTAATATTGAATGAAACAACATTAACAACTGGAGAAAGAGAATTGGTGAGGATTTTGTTTATAATGGGGAGAATTATAATTGCTAGATATTGGAAATTAAATGTTGACTTAAAATTAGAAGAATGGTACAATGAAACATGGAAATTTGCATTAAATGATAAATTGACTTGTGATATTAAAATTAGAAGTGGTATATATAAAGAAAATGTTTTTTGGAACACTTGGCAACCATTTGTGGACTTTGCACTTGGGAGATTGGATGAATCGGCACCAGTACCCTATCAAAGAGATTTCTGGAAGAATTGAAGACTTCAAGTTCCTAAGACTTCCTTTCCGTTTGTATAGCACGTTGGGGGGGGGGGGGGAATTTTTTTTTCCTTTTCTTACTATTGATTTTTTGTATTGATTTTTTTTTCCTTTTTGTTATTCTTTAACAATAAAAATATAATAAAAAACATAAAAAAAAAAAAGACCTATGGGTCTTCGGACCAGAACCATCCTGCAGTGATGGGGAAGAAAGAGAGGTGCCTTGAACGACCAAGAGGAATAGGCAGAGGTCAGAGGGAACTCTCTGTGAGTCGGCGGCAAGGGGTAGCAGCCATGGCAGCTGCCACAAAGCTGGGACAACCGGGCTAATTATAGAGCTGGAGAGAAGAAAGAAATGGAATGGAGTTGTTGTTTTTTTAAGCCGGGTGAGTGACAGCCAACTCAGGCTTGAATAATAACAAGAGAAACATCTTACAACTATAAAACCCCTAATGTGTAATAGCACCTAAGGACAATGGGAGCAAAGAGGATTTTGAAATGTAATTGAAAATTGATTTCTGAACAAACTAATTGGAAATTTTAAACAATTAGACATGGTCAAAGTATTGGAAAGAAATAAAGAGATTCTTTCCCCCCCTTTTTTTTAATGGCAAGAAAAATAAAAAGAATCGATAATAAGCTTTAAGAAGAAAAAAAGGGATATATAATTAAAAAGGGAAAAAAGAAAAAAAAGAAGTGAGAAGAGCTATTTAAATTTGGACTGGACTTTAAATATGATTTGATATTTTTAAATTGAAAAAGAAAAAAGAGAAGTCAAGTAAGATTGTGATGTAATGGAAACAAAATGGATACTTATTAAGCAATTGGAAATTGTGGATTGCAGAAAGACACCATCTGGACTAAAAAGGAACATTGCAACTTGGTTTTTTTGTTTTGGAAAATTGTGAACTTCACAGATAATAACCGTGGGAACTTGTGGAGGAGGATTTTCTTGTCTACAAGAGGCTTGACTTTTGGAGGAATAAAAAAAGAAATAGAAGGGAATACAATGGAACTTTTATAATTGGAGCAATTATTTGATTTGGAGAATGGAAATAAAAGAAATAACTATAATGTTGCACAGAGGACAAAATTTGAGGATATAAAAATAGAAATGGAGTATACATGTATGGACAAGAAAATGAAGATGGAGAAATAAGACATAGAAGTGGAAAATAAAGAAGATAAAGATATTGTGATTAAATATGAACAAATAATTGAACCTGTGAATACTAATAATAAAAAGGAGATCTCTAGAGATTATATTGAGATTAACAATAACACAATGATGATTATACTGAGATTAATAATGATATAATGATGATTATATGGAGATTAATACTGAATGATAAAAGAATAAAAGGTTGGAAAATATTAAGAAATTTAAAGAAGTCCAGGACCTGGATTTATAAAATGACCATCTTGAGATAAACAAATATGAGAAAAATTATGTTATAGATATTTAGAAATTAAATAGGGACTGAAGCTGAAATATATGGAAAATAGATTACATTAAAAGAAATATAGCAATGGATATAATGAATCAATTTTTTATTAAGATGTTAAAAGATATTACTTGAGGAAATTGATGGTTAAAATAACTGGGATATTGTTTAAATACCTATAACAATTGTTATAATTTGAATATTTTTAATAATATAACTATAAAAGTAAAAGATGATAATCTTGGGATCTCACTGTTGGGAGTAACAGTGAGAAAAATAAAGATAATTATACTGGGATTAACAGTGGAATAAAGTTTATTACACTGGGATTAACAGTGAGAAAAATAAAGATGATTACACTGGGATTAACAGTGAATAAAGATGATTACACTGGGATTAACAGTGAGAAAAAATAAAGATGATTACACTGGGATTAACAGTGAATAAAGATGATTACACTGAAATTAGCGGTGAAAATAAAGATGATTACGCTGGGATTAACAGTGGAAGGATAAAAGAAAAGGTTAAATTAGAAAATTGATAGCTATAATAATTGGGATATTGTTTAAATATATATAACAATTGTGATAATTTGAACATTTATTACCTAAGTGAAAAAGAAAAGAAAACTGAAACAATATATGATTATGATTTATAAACAAAAATTACTTAATTGGTGTTATATAAATAGTATGGTTTGATAGATAGAATTTAGGATAATTGGGGAATTGTGTTAAAGAGCATTATTTGAACTAAGAACTATGTTTAAATGTTAAATTGCTATATTTCTAAAATTAAAAAGATAGGATTTAAATTTGATAAAGTAATAATGGAATAAAGACTTAATGAGCGTAATGAAACATAAATATGTTTGAATTGTATTATCAATAGTGAGGATTTAGGGTAAGAATTGTTGTATTATGAGTTATTAATTGAATTAAGAATTAAGGTGGGTTAATAGAAGGGTTATTGTTTTGATTAAGTAAATATGTGTTGTTATTTTTTTTCTAAGATGGTATTAGTTGTATATGTGATCTAAGATTTAGAAATAAGTGCTATGGCAAAGTAGAACAGATAATATTTTGTTAAAGATTTTGTTAAAAATTGAACAAAGTGATGACCGGATCAAAGCTCTGTTCCAAAAGGATGTAATATGTATGTCTGGAAAAAAATAAAAAAACTTTTTGCAAAATAAATAAATAAAAGAAGCCTTAGGAGTGGATGAGTGGTTCCAGAGACATAAAGATGATGTGAAAGGAGGGCTTTGTGTGGAAAGGGAGTAAATTGTATATCCCAGCTAGCCAGAGAGCCTTGGTCCTGCAGAGGAGCCATGACCTGAAACCTGCAAGGCATTTTGTCAGATGATTCATGAGCTGGCAGAGACATGGTAACAAGGTCAGCCAATGAATAGGCATAGCAACTAAGTCAGCCAATGGAAGCTGATTGATGAATAGAAACAGAAACTGAAGTAAGAAGTCTAGGCGTGGTTTAGCCCTGCAGCTTTAAACTCTGAGTCTGATTCTGTGCTGAGAACTAAACAATCTGGACTTGCATCTCTGCTGTACTGCTGCCTGTGTGTTTTGCTTGTAACTGCTACTACGTTGAAGAATATTGGTATTATAAATTTACTTCATGTATTATTATGTATATAAGAAGTTAATGAATCCTGCTGCATCAGTCTGCCTGCGTGTGCTTTCTGGATTTAATTTTTGCAACAAACTCTTGACAGGTTATGGGCCCAGAGCACACAGAAAGACTGAACTGTAATTAAGTTGATAGTCTGCCTGTTTTTAAAAAGGAGAAACAAGGCAGAGAAAGCTTGCAGGATGGCTGCTATTGAATTTAAGGAGAGCTCTCTGCCTCATTTGGGACAGAAGAATTGTATTATTTGGGCTGCAAAGATGGAATGTTTCCTGAAGGCTAAAGAGCTCTGGGATATTGTTATTAATCCACCCCAGGCTTTAGCAGCTGCAGAGCAGAAGCAGCATAATAAAGCAATGGCTTGTATCATCTTAAATTTAGAAATTGAACAATTTCTCAATGTAGCTGATTTAAAGACTGCAAATGAAGTCTGGCTGAAATTAAGTGTGTATGTGAGTGTGTCAGCATGCAATATAGTTCAATTATCAAGAAAATTAATACAGAGCCAGTTTGCAACCAGGAGCATCTGTGGAACAACATTTTATACAAATGCAAACTTTATTTGTGGAGTTGGAACAGCATGGAATGAATATTCCTGAGTCTCAGAAGGTGCTGCTAGTGTTAAACAGTCTGGATGAAACTTGGGACATTGTTTCTGCAGTGTTTGAATGCAAACCAGAGCAGGAATTGCATTTGGAGGCTTTAAAAGCTTGTTTGATTGCTGAGGAGAACAAACACCATTATAGAAAGAGCCACGAGGAGGAATTCCTGAGGTGGGGGCCCAAGGAGCAGAGTGAGAAGAGAGGAAAATTCCACAGACTGGCTAGCTGCAGAGAAGAGAAAAGCAGCAGAAGGTATCAGATTACAGTCCAGCAAAGACTTTCTAAGCAGAAAGAACAGCAACAATGGAGGTGTTTCCTTTGTGGTGAAAAAACACATTTAAAGAAGATCTGTTTGCAAAGGAAAAGCTGTTTGCAAGGAATAAATTATTTGCAAGACAGGAACTGTTTGCAAGGAAAATTGCAAGATGGACAGGTTGCTGTTACAAAAGTTAGCTATTGCAATAGCAGAGACAAATGGTTGATAGGCAGTGGGGCAAGTCAAATAATTGTTAATAATTCTAAATTGTTTTACAGAATGGATTCAGCTGCTGGAGATGTAGTAGTCTTGGCATATGGCCAGAAAGCTAAGGTCATTGGAAGGGGCAGTGTGCAAATTCCATATCTGGAAAAGAGGTTTAATGATGTATTATGTGTGCCTGAAATGGAGCATAATTTGCTGAGTGTCTCTAGTTTAGATAAGCAAGGATTTGAGACCACAATTGTAAAAGGGAGGTGTCTCATAAAGAGAAATGGAAATATATGTGCACAGGGCATAAAAGAGAATAATCTTTATGCGTTGCAAGGACAAAAGGTTCAATGTGCACAAACATTTGAAACTGAAACACCACATGATTCATGTGTTCCTCTCTTGCACAGGAAGCTTGACCATGCCAGCTTCAGACTTTTGCAAAGAATGAAACAGTTTGCAGAAGGGTTAAATTTAAAGGGATATAAGGCATATCTGGACTGTGCAGTATGTAAATCATCAAAGTCCAAAGCATTACCAGTAAGCAACAGTAGCACAAGGCAGACAACAAGAGCTCTAATACATGCAGATTTGGTGGGACCAATGCAAGCCAGTTTGGGAGGAGCAAAGTATGCACTGGTCATTGTAGATGACTACAGCAGATTTGGGTTCTGCTTTTTACTAAAGAATAAAATAGAGGTGCTACAGAAATTTAAGCAATGGCTAAGCTTTGTGGAAAGGAGATCTAAACAATAGGTATGCCAGCTGCAAACTGACAGAGGTTCAGAATTCATGTCAACAAGTTTTCAACAGTGGTTGGGACAGTTATCCATACACGGCAGCTGAGAATGGTGTAGTTGAGAGATGGAATAGTATCTTACGAACCATGAAGGACTCACTGCTGGAGAATTCTGGTCTGAGCAGGTCATATTGGGATGAAGCCATGTTAACTGCTAATTATTTAATCAATAGGCTGTGGAGTTCATCAATTAATGATACCCCATATGCAGTGCTATATGGGAGAAAACCATCTCTGGCACATTTAAGGGTTTTTGGAAGTAATGTTTGGGTGCATATTCCAAAAACAATTAGACTAAAGGGACAACCAAAGGCTACAATAGAAAGCTCAGGTTTATGGGCTATGAGCCAGGTTTTAATTTAATTTAATTTAATTTCCAATTTATATACCGCCCTTCTCCCTGAGGACTCAGGGCGGTGTACAGCCAAGATAAAAAACATAGAATACAAATATTAAAACATTTAAAAATATATATAAATTTTGGCCCAAAAGTTAAAAATCACAGACTAATTAAAAGAATTTAAAAATTTCTTCTTAAGCCAACCCGGCTTGCTGAAAAAGATGGGTTTTCAGGGAACGACGGAAGGCATTGAGGTCATGGATTCTCCTTATCTCCGGGGGCAACTGATTCCAGAGGGTGGGAGCCCCCACAGAGAAGGCCCTCCCCCTGGGGGTCACCAGCCTACATTGTTTGGCTGATGGCACCCTGAGGAGGCCCTCTCTGTGGGAGCGCACGGGTCGATGGGAGGTCGTCGGTAGCAGCAGGTAGTCTCGCAGATAACTAGGCCCTATGCCATGGAGCGCTTTAAAGGTGATAACCAACACCTTGAAGTGCACCCGGAAGACCACCAGGAGCCAGTGCAGCTCGCGCAGGAGCGGTGTTACATGGGAGCGCCATGTTGCTCCCATCACTACCCGCGCTGCTGCATTCTGGACCAGCTGGAGCCTCCGGGTGCTCTTCAAGGGGAGCCCCATGTAGAGAGCATTGCAGTAGTCAAGGCGAGAGGTGACGAGGGCATGAGTGACTGTGCACAAGGAATCCCGATCGAGAAAGGGCCGCAACTGGCGAATCAGGCGAACCTGATAAAAGGTCCCCCTGGTAACAGCCGTCAGATGTTCCTCCAAAGACAGCTGCCTATCCAGGAGGAGTCCCAGATTGCGAGCCCTTTCAGTGGGGGCCAAGGACTCGCCCCCAATAGTCAGTGATGGAGTCAACTGACTATATCGGGATGCTGGGAGCCACAGCCACTCAGTCTTGGAAGGGTTGAGCTTGAGCCTGTTCCTCCCCATCCAGATCCGCACAGCCTCCAGGCACCGGGACATCACTTCAAGGGCATCATTGGGGTGGCCTGGGGTGGAGATGTACAGCTGGGTGTCATCAGCGTACTGGTGGTATCTCACCCCAAAGCCACGGATGATCTCGCCCAGCGGCTTCACATAAATGTTGAACAGAAGGGGCGAGAGGACCGATCCCTGTGGCACTCCACAAATGAGAGGCCTCGAGGTCGACCTCTGCCCCCCTGCCAACACAAACTGCGACCGGTCGGAGAGAAAGGAGGAGAACCACCGCAACACAGTGCCTCCCACCCCCAACTCTTCCAGCCGGTGCAGCATGATACCATGGTCGATGGTATCAAAAGCCGCTAAGAGATCTAATAGGACCAGAACAGAGGAATAACCCCTGTCCCGAGCCCTCCAGAGATCATCCACCAATGCGACCAATGCCGTTTCCGTGCTGTGCCCAGACCTGAAACCCGACTGGAACGGATCTAGATAGGATGTTTCCTCCAGGAATTGTGGAAACTGTTGCGCGACCACACTCTCAACAACCTTCGCAATGAAGTGAAGGTTGGAGACAGGACGATAGTTAGCCAATATTGCCGGATCCAGGGACGGCTTCTTGAGGAGAGGCCTCACCACCGCCTCTTTCAGGGCAGCGGGGAAGTGACCCTCACTCAACGAAGCATTAATGACGTCCTGGAGCCAGCCTTGTGCAACCTCCCGGGAAGCCAGTACCAACCAGGAGGGACACGGGTCCAGTAAACATGTGGCCGCACTAAGTCTCCCCAAAATCCTGTCCACATCATCGGGAGTCACAGCATCAAACCCCTCCCAGATAACATTCTCAAGACTGTTCCTCGTCACCCTGCCCTGATCTACCCAGTCAGAGTCCAAATCCCCCCGGATCTGAGCGATTTTGTCATAAGGTATTGTCCAAAATCCTCCGCCCTGCCTTCTAAGGGATCCTCCCGCACTCCCAGATGGAGCAGGGCACAGGTCACCCTAAACAGGGCGGCCGGACGATTCCCTGATGACGCAATAGAGGCGGAAAAGTAGTTAGACTTTGCCGTCTTTATCGCCACTAGGTAGGCCTTAATGTGCGACCTTACCAGTGTTCGGTCAGATTCAGCGAGACTGGCCCACCAACCGCTCTCCAGGCGTCTTTTCCGGCGCTTCATTTCCCTCAGCTCCTCAGTAAACCAAGGAGCCGCACGGGATCGGCATCGGGTCAGAGGCCGCAAAGGCACGACTCAGTCCAAGGCCCCACCAGCCGCCCGATCCCAGGCGGCTACCAGGTCCTCGGCCGAGTCATGTGCTAGATCCTCAGGAAATGGCCCAAGCTCCGTCTGGAACCTATCAGAATCCATCAGGCGCCTGGGGCGGATCCATCTAATTGGGTCCGCCTCCCTGCGGTGAGGGGTCGCGGTTCGAAGATCTAGGTGAAGGAGTGAGTGGTCAGTCCATGACAAGGGTTCCATGTCTATATCCCCTATAACAAGACCACTCAACCACTGGCCAGAGACAAAAATCAAATCCAGAGTGTGATCTCCCCTGTGAGTAGGGCCATGAACTAACTGGGTCAGGTCCATGGCCGTCATGGAAGCCTTGAACTCCCGAGCCACCTCAGACGTTTCACCAACAGATGGCAAGTTGAAATCACCCATGACTAAAAGCCTGGGTGTATCTACTGCCACCGTGGCTATCACATCGAGTAGCTCAGGTAGGGCTGTTGCCACGCGGCAGGGAGCCAGGTACGTAAGCAACAAGCCCATCTGAACCCCACGGCCCCACCTCACAAGGAGGGACTCACATCCGGCTATCTGAGGCACAGTGGTCTCCCTCGGACCCAGATCCTCGTTAATAATAACCGCCACCCCCCCGCCCCTCCCCTGGGCCCTCGGCTGATGGAATGCTCTGAAGCCTGGTGGGCACATTTCAACCAGAGGGGTGCCACCCTCCGGGCCCAACCAGGTCTCCGTTATACCCGCCAGGTCCGCTCCTCCCTCTTGTATAAGATCGTGAATGAGAGGGGCCTTATTAACCACGGACCTGGCATTGCACAGCATCAGCCGAAGGCCCAGCTCCTGAGTATCTAAGCCACCTAGTATCCGAGCAGAGCCTTGGGGACCGGGGCAGGCAATTGCTCTCAAACAGCAAGTGCGAGCCCCCAACACCTGATGTGGTTCCCTGCTCCCGCCATATCTGCCCCTCCCATTCACCGTGCCGATGGTATAGCCCTCATAGATATCGTCCCCCATCCCTTTCCCAATCCCTCATCCGGTGCCCCCCGGATCGTTACCCTGTGCCGGGCACGGTTCTGACCCTGGTGGATTTCCCCCCCACATCCGCCATAGTTGTCTTCCCAGTATTTTTAAAAGAATAATTACAACCCCCCCCCCAGAACCCCTTAAAATCTTTAAAAAGTTCCCTAAAAAGCCCCATAAATTCTTCCTTGCTCCATGCCATCTCTCCGGACTCCAAAGTCCGTCATCGAGATAGGCCCTCGATAATGTGGGGGGCCAAGCCTGCGAGAGGGGAGAATCTCGCAGGGCGAGGAGTTCCGACACCGAATGGTTCAAATGGCTATCGCTTTAGCAATGGGAGCAAAAGAATAGTGATTTCAAAGTCTGCAAGCTTTGCAGAGCAAAATTGGAATGAAATTGATGCAAATTTATGGAATGATCCACTTAGTGATGATAACTCACTTAGTGACAGTAACTCACTTAGTGATAGTGTCAGCATTCAGGGAGAAGAAGCTGAAAAAGTTAAGAAGAAAGAGAGGTTTGAAGCACAGAAGCAGTCAATGCCATGCAGGTCAGAGCGATGGAACAAAGGGATTCCACCTGACAGGTATTTTGCTAGTAAAGTTAAAGTGTGTAATGTATGGTATGAGCCAAGGAACTATAAGGAAGTATGGGCATTACTTAAAATTGAACAAATAAAATGGAAAGAAGGCATGGACAAGGAAATGAAATCCATGGATGAACATAAAGTGTTCACATCTATGACTTTGCCACAGGATAGCAAAGCTGTAGGATGCAAGTTGGTATACAAGAAGAAAGTACTGCCCAATAATGAGGTACAATATAAAGCAAGGTTAGTGGCACAAGGTTTTTCACAGATGAAAAATGTGCACTATGATGAGGTATTCACACCTACAGTAAAGACTGAAAGCATAAGGCTGGCACTAGTATTGGCAGCGGCACATGGCCATAAAATTTGGCATTTTGACATAACCACAGCATTCCTCAATGCAGAATGAGAGGAAGAAATTTACATGGTTCAAGCACCAGGGTATGAAAGTAAAAGGCCTAACACAATGCATAAATTGAACAAGGCCATTTATGGACTGAAGCAGTCAGCCAGGAATTGGAATATCTGGGGTTTTTTGTTTGTTTGTTTGTTTGTTTTGTAAAGAATAGAATAGAATTCTTTATTGGCAAGTGTGATTGGACACACAAGGAATTTGTCTTGGTGCATATGCTCTTGGAGTACATAAAAGAAAAGATACATTCGTCAAGAATCATAAAGTACAATGCTTAATGATAGTCACAGGGAAACAGTCAATATAAATCTTAAGGATACCAGCAACAAGGTTACAGTCATATAGTCTTAAGTGGGAGGAGGTAGGTGATAGGAACAATGAGAAGATTAATAGTAATGCAGACTTAGTAACTAGTTTGACAGTGTTGAAGGAATTATTTGTTTACCAGAGTGATGGCGTTCAGGAAAAAACTGTTCTTGTGTCTAGTTGCTCTGGTGTGCAGTGCTCTATAGCGTTGTTTTGAGGGTAGGAGTTGAAATAGTTTACGTCCAGGATGCGAAGGGTCTGTAAATATTTGCATAGCCCTCTTTTTGACTCGTGCAGTATGCAGGTCCTCAATGGAAGGCGGGTTGGTAGTAATTGTTTTTTTCTGCAGTTCTAATTATCCTCTGAAGTTGTGTCTGTCTTGTTGGGTTGCAGAAACAAACCAGATAGTTATAAAGGTACAGATGACAGACTCAATAATTCCTCTGTAGAACTGTATCAGCAGCTCCTTGGGCAGTTTGAGCTTTCTGAATTGGTGCAGAAAGAACATACTTTGTTGTGCTTTTTTTGATGATGTTTTTGATGTTGGGTGTCCATTTTAGGTCGTGAGATATGGTAGAACCTAGAAATTTGAAGGTCTCTACTGTTGATACTGTATTATCTAGTATTGTAAGAGGTGGTAGTATGGGAGGATTTCTCCTAAAGTCCATCATCATTTCTACAGTTTTGAGTGTGTTCAGTTCAGGCTAGTTGTTCAACCTCCTATCTGTATGCAGATTCATCATTGTCTCGAATGAGACCGATCGCTGTTGTGTCATCTGCGAACTTCAGTAGTTTAACAGATGGCTCGTTGGAAATGCAGTCATTGGTATATAGAGAGAAGAGAAGTGGAGAGAGCAAACAGCCTTGTGGGGCCCCTGTGCTAATTGTACAGGTATCTGATATGATTCTGCTTAGCTTCACCTGCTGCTTCCTGTCTGTTAGGAAGCTTATGATCCATTTACACGTGTGTTCAGGTACCACTAGATGGTTTAGCTTAGTTAGAAGAATGTCTGGAATGATGGTGTTGAATGCTGAACTAAAGTCTACAAAGAGGACCCTTGTGTAGGTCTTTGGAGATTCAAGATGTTGTAGGATGTAGTGCAGAGCCATATTAACAGCATCATATTGATCTATTTGCTCTGTATGCAAATTGCAGGGGGTCTAACATGGATCCATGATGGTTTTCAAGTGAGACAGCATTAGCCCTTCAAAGATTTTCATAACTACAGATGTTAAAGCAACTGGTCTGTAGTTCCTTGATGGTGGGCTACAGTTCCTTGATGGTGGGCTTCTTTGGCACTGGGATGATAGTAGAACGTTTGAAGCAAGAAGGAACATAGCACATCTCAAGCAATTTATTGAAGATACAGGTGAAGATGGAGGCCAATTGGTCAGCACATGTTGAATGCTGTTTCTCTGTGCTGCATGTTTTCCGGATGGGATTTAGAACAAAGCGGCAGCTCATAGCTGCTAAATTGCACAAGAGATGTTTTCTCTCCCAGCAAGAGCAGCAGTGAAGAGAAGCAGCTGCTGACCTGGAGACCACATGGAGCGTCTCTGCAAGCGAGACTCGGCAAGGTGCAAGATCTCTGCTGCAGTGCTTTAGGTAAGAAGAACCTGGACGTAGTTTGAGGCCAGAGGGAGGCAGCAGTGAGCAAGACCGGAAACGGGGAATGACGCATTATCCTGGACCTTGCCGAGGCAGGCAGTGAGCAGGCGGCAGCCCTGGGGCAAGGCCAGAGTCAGGGAATGCCGTGTCCCTGGGCCCTGACCCAAGGCGAAAGGTAAGCGGGCAGCATGCTTACCTTTGGTGAGCAGAGAGGGCAAGATGCAGAGATAAGGCATGGAGATTAGCTGCACTGTGTGGCGAAGGGAAGATAATATATAGCGCAGGGTGGGGCAGGGTGGGCATGGATAGCCAATGGTCAATTTTATCGGTTCTCCGAACTGCCCAAAATCATAACAACTGGTCAGAACCAGCTGAATCCCACCCCTGCCCTTCTCTCCCTCAGCCTTGCCCCACAGAAGGCTCCCCTATACTATCCCCAGGGCCGGATTTAGATGAAAAGAGACCCTAGGCTATTCCACTTATGAGGCCCTTTCACCTATAGTGAAAGTGTAATTTTAATTTTGCTAACAATTTGAATGTAGGGAATGTAGGCCCAGTGGTGGGATTCAATTTTTTAACAACAGGTTCTGTGGGCGTGGCTTAGTTGGGGTGTGTGGCTTGGCAATCATGTGACTGGGTGGGCGTGGCTAGCTGGTCACGTGACTGTGTAGGCGTGGCTAGCTTGTCATGTGACCGGGTGGACATGGCTATGTGCATAGACTTTTTTCAGAGGGCTGAAAAAAGTCATTTCTGACTGGGCCTCGCACTTTTGCCCGGTCCTCACACTTATGACCATTTATGGCCGTGCAGCTTTCTTAACAATCATGTCACTCATTTCACAACTGCTTCTCTTTACCATGGTGACAAGATAGGGCAAAAACGTAAAATGTGAGGACAGTCGTAAGTTCGAGGACTGGTCAAAAGTGCGAGGACCAGTCAAAAATAACTTTTTCAGCCCTCTAAGTAGTCCATATGCACAAAAGGACTACCCAGAGGGCTGAAAAAAGTTATTTCTGACTGGGCCTCGCACTTTTGACTGGTCCTCACACTTATGACCATCCTCACATTTATGCCCGTGCAGCTTTCTTAACAACCATGTCACTCATTTCACAACTGCTTCTCTTCACCATGGTGACAAGATAGGGCAAAAACGTAAAATGTGAGGACAGTCCTAAGTTCGAGGACTGGTCAAAAGTGCGAGGACCAGTCAAAAATAACTTTTTCAGCCCTCTAAGTAGTCCATATGCACAAAAGGACTACCCAGAGGGCTGAAAAAAGTTATTTCTGACTGGGCCTCGCACTTTTGACTGGTCCTCACACTTATGACCATCCTCACATTTATGCCCGTGCAGCTTTCTTAACAACCATGTCACTCATTTCACAACTGCTTCTCTTCACCATGGTGACAAGATAGGGCAAAAACGTAAAATGTGAGGACAGTCATAAGTGCGAGGACCAGTCAAAAATAACTTTTTCAGACCTCTGAGTAGTCCATATGCACAAAAAGACTACCCAGAGGGCTGAAAAAAGTGATTTCTGACAGGTCCTCGCACTTTTGACCGGTCTTCGCACTTATGACTGGTCATCATTTATGCCCATTGTAGCATTCTTAACAACCATGTCACTCATTTCACAACTGCTTCTCTTCACCATGGTGACAAGATAGGGCAAAAACGTAAAATGTGAGGACAGTCGTAAGTTCGAGGACTGGTCAAAAGTGCGAGGACCAGTCAGAAATAACTTTTTCAGCCCTCTGAGTAGTCCATATGCATAAAAGGATACAGCAATAGAGAGGGATGAAGGAAGGGAAAGGAAATTAGAGTAGGAGGGAGGGTAAGAGAGGGAGGAAGAGAGGAGGAGAAGGAGATAGGAAGAGGAAGTAGGGAGGAGAAGAAGAGGGGGAGGAAGAGAAAGTAAGAAGGAAAGAAAAGAGAGAGGTGGTAGGTTTGAGGAGAAAGATTGCTGTACAATAAAAAAGATAAAAGGGAAGAAAGCCAACCCTAAACAAATATAAAGATATTAAGATAAAGAATGAATTGCTAAACTTTAAAGAATAAAAGAGAACAAATATGAATAAATAGCAATAATTAGAAACACACATACAAACATACAATGTATTTTCTTTGAACAGAGTATTTGGCCGGTTCACAAATTTAAACAGTGTTTAGTCATTTCAATTAAATTTACAATTTCTATATTTCCTTTTTGCCATATTTATTCCTCATCTATTTTTGTAAAAAACCAATATTACCCTTCATCCTCATCTCTAATCTTAATCAAATTCAATTTTTCCCTTCTATTCTATATTATACCCCTTCCCATTGTCATCTATTTTTATATCCATCCTCACATTGGTTAATTATGTAATATTAGTTGTTTAATATAAATTCAACATTTTAATATAAATCAATTAGTTATATAACTACCTTTTTGTATATTAATCAATATGAACATGAATATTCCAATTATTTCCATGTAATCCAATTTCTTACAAATCAATTAATTATATTTATCAATAATAATAAACCAAATAATTTCCCCCATATATTCCTCCAAACCACAACTTAACCATTTCTGCTTTCAGAAATATACAATTAATAGTATCTCAATTATTACAATTCCCTACTTAAATAGAGCTTTTTTTCTTTTGTGTTTTAAAATCCTGAACTCTCCTCTTTTTCCCTAAATTTCCCATTGTTTGCACCTACCTTTTTTGGTGAGGAAAAAGAAAAGAATTCTGCCTGCCTAATTTTCCAACCTTGCAACAACAGCAAAGCAGTTTCAGTTTCGTTTCTCAGCATAGCTAGGGGGAAAAAAATCAGCACTCTTTGCAAGGAAGCAGAAGAGCCCTGAGCAAAACAGCTGAGACAAATCAGCTGAGAGCCAGGAGGCCAATTAGCCTATGCTGAAGCTCCGTGGGCCAATAAAATTACAAAAAAAAAACACTGAACCATTTGTTAAATTGCTGGCTCCCCCGCCCCTCGCCCACCACTATTTATTGGCAATAAATAGTGGTGCGGAGGGGTGGGGCAAGCCAGCAATTTAACAAAGGGTTCGCCTGCACCACTGGCTCTAGGGTGGCCCTTTGAAGCTCCGTGGCAAGAATTTGAAGTTTTTTTTCCTCTAGCCATCAGCTGGGACTCCGGAGGCAGCAATAGATTGGGAATGGGCAGGGTAAGCGAACGGCCGGCGATCCAACAGAGCAGAGAGTGAGGGTGAGTGAAGGCGTGGAAGCTGCTTTCTCCATCCTGTTCTCTTGCGTCCGGAGCCGGTGGGGAACCACGTGGCAGCCCATGTGGATCCCAGGCAGCGGAACTCAGGCTAGGGAAGGGGTCAAGGGCCAAACTGTCTCAGGAATTCTGGAAGTTGAAGTCCACAGGTTGTAAAAGAGCCACAATTGCCTACCCCTGGCTACGGTAGGCTGGCACCATGTGGGTGGGAGGCGAGGGGCGGGCAAGCCAGCAATTTAACAAACGGTTCGGGGGCCAATAAATTACAAAAAAACACCGAACCGTTTGTTAAATTGCTGGCTTCCCTGCCCCATTTTTTGGAAATAAATAATAGTGCGGAGGGGCGGGGCAAGGGGCAGGGTGAGCCAGAAATTTAACAAAGGGTTCGGCCGATGTTAGATCAGGCGCAGGAACAGAAGACGTGACCAGCTCGATACATTTAGCAACTTTATTCGTTACAAGTAACAAGTCAAGACTGCTGGCGCGCTGCCGGAGCTCTCCTTATATTCGCTCCCGGCAGACGCACCGCCCCTAGCCAGGGATTCAAACTTTCCCGCCCGGTGGCTGGCAGCCAATCCGGGCGGATGTCCTTATAAGGACATAACACTCCTCCCCCCTAGTCCAAGAAAAAGAGTTCAGTGTTCGTCAATAAACGTGACGTAGTCCTGCAGGTACGTAGGACGCCTAGGCACCCTACTTGACCTGCGCAGTCTCATTTCTTCCGTGTCCCCGCCCTGGACGGACGGGGTTCCTGTGGCTCCTGGATCCTTCCCCGGAACCGGGCTCGGTTCGGCTGGCGAGTGTGCGGGGTCACCCTCAGCGCCTCCGGCCGGACCGCAGGCCTTGGCTGGCTGGTTCTGGTGGTCTTCTTCCTGGCCTGTGGATCTTTCGCCTCGGCGGTGCTGTTCGGTTCCGACCCGGGAAGAGCGTCTGAGTCTCGGTAAGACCCCGGCTGTCACTTGCTCTTCCTCGGTCTCCCGGTGGCTGCGGTTCTGCTGCGGCCCGGTTCGCTGTGGTCCGGAGGGTGGTTCGGGCCGGTGCCCTTGGGTCCGGTCTGTTCGCTGTGGGTGGTGTTGGCTCGGGTCGCGGTGTCCCACCTTGCAGGGGTGGCGCAGGTCTCCTTGGCCAGGCTGGCGTTGGCCTTCCCCGTCGGGTTGGTGGTGGTCGACCTGGTCGGGGTGTCGTTGTGGGGATACCTCCTCGGGTTGGTGGAGGTCTCCCCTGCCGGGGTGGTGCAGGCCTCCCTGGCCGGGTTGTTGTCGGCTTTCCCTTCCCCCTAGTCCCTGGTCTACCGCCAGTTGGTGGTTGGGGTCGTCTGGGTTGGGTTGTTGTTGCCGGGTTGTTTCTTGCGTTGGGCGGGGGTCCCTCTCACCGGGGAGCCGTGTGCCACCCTCGCCCATGTGCTGTGGTGTGCCCATCTGCGATGGTCCCCGGTCTACTCGCCTCGCGTTGAGGTCTCCCTGGTAGGGCTGCCGTGGGTTGCCTTCACTGGTAGGGTGCGGTGCTCCCCTTCTGGGTAGGTCCCAGTCTACCTGCGGGCTGGTTCGGGGATCCCTGGCCCTGTTGTGCCGGGTGCCCCCCTGGCCGGGTTGGTGTTGCCATCCCCCGTGCGGTTGGCCCTGGTCTACCTCGCTGCACTGCCGACGTGACAGTGCTTGGTAATGTGCTGGGCCAACCTCGTCGGGATGGTGTTGGTCTGCCTCGTAGGGGTGTGGTAGGCCTACCTCGTCCGGGTGTGGTAGGCCTACCTCGCTGGGGTGTTGTAGGCCTACCTCGTCTGGGTGTTGTAGGCCTCCCTCGTCAGGCTGGTTTTCGTGTGCTCCCCCCCACCTTTTCCGGAGTTGGTCGATGTGACGTCTCACGACCTGTCCATCTTCCAGCTCGACGGTGTAGGATTTGGGGCCTGTTATGCCGGCAATCTTCCCTTTCAGCCACTTAGGAGAGCCGTTGAAATTCAGCGCGAAAACTGAATGTCCTTTGCTGAAGGCGCGAAGCGGCCGGCTGGCGGTTGCGGTCACTTCCGGGCTGTATTGGGGGTGCAGCCGGTCCAAGGGTGACCTCAACCTTCTGCCCATGAGGAGTTCGGCCGGGCTCTTGTGGGTGGTGGCATGCGGCGTGATGTGCTGGGTGAGGAGGAAGTTGTCGATGCGTTCTTGCCAGTCTCCCGGGCCCATCTTGGTGAGGGCTTCTTTTGTGAGCCGGACCATCCGTTCCGCTTGTCCGTTTCCGGCCGGCCTGTACGGAGCGGAGAGGGCATGGCGGATGCCCAGTCCTGCCAGGAAGGACTCCATGGCCAGTGATGTGAGCTGGGGGCCGTTGTCCGAGACCAGCACGTCCGGTAGTCCATGTGTGGCGAACAGACGGCGCAGGGCTCGGATTGTCGCTTCTGTTGTGGTAGATGCCATGGGCACCACCTCGAGCCACTTGGAGAAGGCATCTACCACGATGAGGAGGTGTCGCCCTTGCATCGGACCCGCGAAGTCAATATGGATCCTCGCCCAGGGGTTGCTGGGGGTCTCCCACTTTGCGACTTCGGATTGTGGCGGCGCTGGGCGAACTTCTTGGCACGGGTCACATCTGGAGACCCATTGCTCAATGTCTTTGTCCATGGAGGGCCACCAGACGTAACTCCGTGCCAGGGCCTTCATGCGAACGATGCCCAGATGCCCTTTGTGCAGCGTTTCTAGCGTCCGCCGTTGCAGAGTGCTGGGAATCAGCACCCTGTCTCCCCATAGCAGACAGCCCTTCATGGTGGACAGCTCCTTCTGTTTCCTGGCGAACGGGCTGAACTTTTCCTCTGGCGTTTCCGATGGCCACCCTCTGACATTGTCTTTGAGAAGTAGGCGATTGGGGCTTCCGTGCCGTTGGGCAGTTCATGGCTGAGGACTGCCCCCACCCCGTATGGCGACGCATCGCAAGTCAGCTTGGTGGGCAGCGTCTCGCTGTATTGGATGAGGACGCTTTTGGATGTCAATAGCCCTTTGATGGCCCGGAACGCTGCTTCCTCTTCCTGGCCCCACTTCCAGGAAGCCGATTTCCCCAGCAGGCGGTGGAGTGGCTCAGCAACTGTGGCTTTCTGTTTTAAGAAAATGGCGTAGAAGTTGAGCAACCCAAGGAAAGCCTGAAGCTCCGTTTTGTTTTTTGGGCTTGGAGCTTCATGGATTGCTTCCACTTTTGATTTGGTGGGGTGGATGCCTGTGCTATCAATGACTTCCTGTACTCCTATGATGCACTTGTCCCGCCTGACCCTCAAGCCCTTGGCCCTGAATCGCTGCAGGACAAGCCTGAGCCTTTCAAGGAGTTGAGCTCTTGAGTCACCGGAGATGAGCACATCGTCGAAGTAAGGCACCACCCCTGGAACGCCTTGGAGAAGGCGTTCCATCATAGATTGGAAGATTCCGGGGGCAGCGCTGACTCCAAATTGAAGGCGGTTGCATTTGAATGCCCCCCTGTGCGTGACAATTGTTTGAGCCTCCGCCGTTTTTTCGTCCACTGGCAGTTGCTGGTAAGCCTGGGCCAGGTCCAGTTTCGCGAAAATTGATCCAGATCCCAGGAAATGCAGCAGGTGTTGCACCACTGGGACTGGGTATGCGCTCTGTGCCAACGCCTTGTTGATGGTACAATGGTAGTCGGCGCAGATGCGCACAGACCCATCATGCTTCAGTGGGGTCACAATGGGGGTTTCCCATGAGGCATGATCGATCGGTTCCAGGACGCCCTGGGCGATCAGCTTATCCAGCTGCTCATCTACTTTAGGCCGCAGGGCAAACGGAACTCGGCGGGGCTTAAGCCTAATTGGGGTGATTCCCTTGTCCAGATTAAAGGAAATTGGCCTCCCCACAAATTTTCCCAGCTTACCATCGAAGACTTCCTTGAACTCTTCGATGATGGTGTCGAGTTCGTCCCTGTGGATCTCATGGATGCCCTCGATGGAAAGCCCCAGCGGCTTAAACCACTCCACTCCTAACAGGTTCGGTCGGCTGTTCTCCACGATGGTGATGGGCAGCTCTCCGTTAAAGTCCTTGTATTTGATGTGGATGGTGGTTCTGCCCAGGATTCCAATGGGGTTTCCGTTGAAGTCCACAAGCCTCGACTTCGGGATTTTCAGCTGGGTCTTCTTGCAGGATGGCTTCAGCTGCTGTAGGTGCTGCCAGTCCATGATGGAGTAGGCGGATCCAGAATCTACCTCCATCTTGCATGGGGACCCCTCTGCCAGCAGCGTCACGTGGAACTTGGTGGTCCCCTCGTCGCTTGTGTGAGCGATGGTGGTCTGGTGCACCGTTCTACTCCGGGGATATTCCTCCTCCCCGCGCCGGGACTGGTTTGAGGACCGTTTGGATGTCCTCTGATTGTCTTTGCGATTCTCCCGGAAACGTGGTCTGGGTGGCTCCGGGGCTGGATCTGTGGCTCTGCAGGCCTCGGCGATGTGCCCTCTCTTCAGGCATCGGCGGCAGGTCGCGTCTCTCCATCTGCAGTTTGCCCTGGGGTGGTCGCCTCTGCAGCTGCCGCATCGTTCTCCCCGGTCGCCATGCTGTGGGTTTTCCCGCCTGGGGGGGCGGGCAACCTTGTGGACAGCCATTTTCCCATCAGACTCAGATTGCGTGGTTGCCTCGTCTGATGAGGTCAGGCCCGACTTGTGGATCTTATGGATCCCTCTTGCTTTTACCATCGCAGCGGCTGCTTGCTCAGATGTCTCAGCCGCTGTTGCTTCGTCGAGGACGTCTTTGAGTGGGATCCTCTTCCGGCTGAGGAACTTCTTTTGTAGACCCACATCTCGCATTCCAAAAACAACGCGGTCTCGGATGGCATTATCCACGTTGTCGAACTTGCAGTTGGCGGCGATTTGGCGAAGCGCTGCCACGAATTCCTTGATGGATTCCCCCTCCCGCTGGTTTCTTTGCTGGAAGGTGAATCTGTTTGCGATGGGGGTGCCTGTAGGTGCGTAGTGCTCCTGTAGGACTTCCTGCAGGTCGTTCCAGGACATCTCTTCAATGTCCCTGGGTGCCACGAGGTCAATCGCCATCTCCAAGACGTCCGATCCGCAATGAGCCAGGAAGAGGGCTCTTTTCCTCTCATCGTCGAGGTTCTGGTAGCCATTACCTCGCAGGAATTGTCGGAATCGGACCATGTATGACCTCCACTTTTCCCGGGATGGGTCGAATGGATTCAGTGCGGTCATCGGGGCTTGCGGGGTAGCCATTCTGGGGTTCACTGTGGTGTAGTGACTTCAGCTCGGTGGGCGCTCGTGCCGCGAGTCTTGTTCAGGTTCTCTTCTCTAGTCCTTCGTCGCCAGTGTTAGATCAGGCGCAGGAACAGAAGACGTGACCAGCTCGATACATTTAGCAACTTTATTCGTTACAAGTAACAAGTCAAGACTGCTGGCGCGCTGCCGGAGCTCTCCTTATATTCGCTCCCGGCAGACGCACCGCCCCTAGCCAGGGATTCAAACTTTCCCGCCCGGTGGCTGGCAGCCAATCCGGGCGGATGTCCTTATAAGGACATAACACCGAACCCCCTAGAGCCCCCAGAATCCCACCACTGTGTAGGCCTCTCTTGATCTTGAGGCCCTAGGCTGAAGCCTAGTTAGCCTATAGGAAAATCCGGCCCTGACTATCCCCTTCTCTCCCTCAGGCTTACCCCACAGAAGCCTCCACTATCCACAGCGGCAAGAATAATATATGCACAAAATTGGAATAATAATAATACACCAACAGAAGAAAATTTGATTAGAAAAGTTTTGGAGTGCGCAGAGATGGACAAGCTCACAAAAGAAATACAAGAAAAGGAAGAAACAGAATATTATATGGTATGGGAGAAATGGCATGAATGGTTAGAGGGGAGGTATAAAGGGCAAGGAAAGAGTAAATGAGGAAGATATAAGAGTTGAAATGTAGTAACAAACAAGTGGAAATGGAACGGACACAGAATGTATGATTGAAATTGAGTACATTGTTATCTTTATGTATATAAATCAATATTAGAATCATATATAAATGGTAAATCGAAGTAAGGGAGAAAAATGGATAGGTAAGAAATGTTTACTGATGTGAAAATGTTGAAAAGAAAATTGTAAAAAAATTGTTTTGTTTTTTTAAAAAACTTTAATAAAAATTATTTTTAAAAAAATATTATGATTAGCAGTGAAATGATAACATTAAACAATGGGTGATTAGATAATGAAAGAATATATTTTAATGTAAATATATGTATTAATAGTAGAATCACATGGATCGGATAATTGGAAAGAACCTGAATAGGTTTACTTTATATGTTTAAATGATTGTGATTGGTACTAGAAGTACACATTGAAACACTGAATAATGAAAGAATGAAGCTTGAAACTTTAATATAAATAGATGTGAAGAGCTAAATAAGGGAAATATGAATAACAAAGCAGGTGAAAGATGGAAAATAGAAAAGAAACATCTTTGAATATTACGGTGACATGGGAAAAAAAAGTTAAAATAGAGATAAGACATAAGAGGGGAATAATAGAATATATATATTAATATAACAAGCTATATGTAATAACAAGAGGGAGGTTTAGAAATTGAAGGGCAGTAGTATTAGGTATGTTTAAACAATATGAAACAATGAAAATGAAATGTAAAAACTATGAGTAATAATATTATTCTATTTGTATCAAAATGTATGATATCCGGGTATCACACTATTCAAGTATTGATATGTATAAATAATATAAAGTAAAAAACTTTAAAAAAAACACTTTGAAATTCAAGAAATTCTAGACTCTAGGAAATTCTACGAAGCCACTCAGTACCTGGTGGCTTGAAAACACCTCCCCTTCTTCCACAATGAATGGGTTCACAAAAAACATGTGCATGCCCCTAAATTAATATATATATTTCATCAATTGTACTTTGACAAACCTCGCTGATTTTATATTTTGTCTCCCCTTCCCTCTTCTTTGTCTTCTTTCAGGTGGATTTCCCATTTTTTTGCGGGGGGGGACATATGTCAGGTCCCATATATTTCTATTGGGATGCTGGCATTCTGGTGGGAGGGGGGAGGATTGGAAGATTCTCTATATGAAGTGTCTGTTTCTATTTCCTGCTTGGAGAGATCACTGAAGTTTCTGTTTCTGTTTCCTGCATTGCTATGGTGTGAGTTTCCTGCATTGCTGTGCTGTTGGAGGGGTTTTGTTTGCACTGCTTTAAATTGCTCTTTTTAAGTGGGAAAATTTAGTTCCTGCCTAGACTTCTTGCTATCACAAGCCTTTCAATAAAAGCTTCTTTTGGAACAACTTCAGTTTCAAGAGTCCTGCTTTCTTGGGAAGATTGGAGAGGCAAGACCTTACATTGACTATGAAAGAGAAAACTCAGTAGGCTAGAAGTATATCAAGTGTGCGGCCCAGATTTAGGTTACAAAATTCTAGATGGCTAGATGGGTGGATTAATTTATGAGCTTCTCCAATCAACTGACTGGTTCTGAGTTGCAGACAACTATTCACATTTGTTGAGTTAACACATAATGGTTACAAATTAAAGCCCAGTGCATAAGATACAGCCATATTTGCTGAACCCCAGATGCAGGACATTGCACTGGGAATGTCTGGTGTGCAAGAAAGAAATCAATATCTTGGACCCCACCTTAAAAGGAACAGCCTATTGTGATTCTTACATTGAAACAATACATTTCATATTTCAAAAAGTATATGCAGTTTTTAGGTTCTGACCATGTGCAGTCAGAACCCAAATATTACATATAATGTGGCCCTTTGTTGGATCAAAACTATACAATTGATAATTACATATGTGGATCAGATTGGAGTAAATTGTATGGATGACTCAGAAATTTGCATTTTTCTTTTTCTTATGTCTTTTGCTCTGTTTTCTAACTTGTTGTGGAGATGGGAATTAAAGAAACATCCCTTTTAGGGCAGACAGAATCAGTTTAATTATTTATTGCAATAAAGGATCAGATAGGTTTTTGATACCTCAAATCTGAATGAAGTTATGATCATGAGACTACAGTTTTATACAGTTTCAAACAAAGGAGTCTGTGGAGTCAGCAATTCATATGGTCCTATACATTTGTCATTTTTAATTGACATTTCCTAATTACTGAGTTTGCAGAACAGTTATAATAATTCTTCTAAAAAGTTACTGAAGCATATTTTTCAAATTATCTCTTGTTGAAACAACAATATGGACATCTCTGTTACTCTGACCTTCAAAGTGTAAATCACCTAGACTGTTCTTATCTGTGACAACTGAGAGGCCTTGAAGTAAGAGTCCTAGTATAAAGGAATGTGCCTGCCTACGTGTTGGATATAATTGCAAGCAATTTCTCTCTTACAATATTAAGAACAAAGAGGGCCCTTCAGTGGCCATCCAGTTGGACCCGTGTTTACTTTATTTATTATTTTATTTGTTACCTTCCCCACCATAAACTAATGTTTCTGTTTGAGCAGGGGTGAACTAGAAGACTTCCAGCTCTATTCTGATTGATTGAATGAATGAGCATCAAATTGCAAAACAAATATATGAAGAGAAAGGATAAGACTGAGAAAACTGTGTCCAGATAGAATTGTTAAGATTCTCAAAAATAGAGGTATAAAAACAAAAGAGAATGTATGAAGTATGAATATGTTAGAAGCAAGAATGATCTGCAGGCTAAAAGATAGAGAGAGGGACAGTGAATGTTTTAATGTAAACTGTATGTACTTAATTTATTTTTATGACCTGACTTTAATATCATTTGCTTTCTACTAATTCATTTTTCCACTCTTTGTAAAGTTGCTTGCACCAGAAACTAATATCATGAGGGATGTGTATACCTGCTAAAAAAATCAGGAAAGGTGGGGTGGGTGGGTTTAATAATTTATTAAATTGTCCTGGCTAAATGAAAAGTTAAGGAATAAATAAAATCAATAAATAAAGTAGTTTAGTGATACTCTCAGAGGACTTCATAAGCTGCAGAGAATCCTAGCATATCTTCCAGGGCACATTCTTAAAGTGCTGGGTCTCTGTGCCTTCCTGGGCCTCACCGTTGTCCTTTTGTCTATGCTCCTTGAAATATTATGCCTTTTTGTGTGTAGTTGGCTGTTTCTGATCTCACTGCAGAACTCTAGACTTTCTAGAAATACAGCTTGAAACTATATAAGGAATCAGAAAAATAACAGTCCTTCCAACCGCCATCCTTGGCCATTCAGAAAATCTCATGTTTTTTCTCTCATAAAAAAAATATTACTAAAAATTGTAATTCACACACGTTATTAGAAAAAAATTCTCGAACTAGAAGTATAAAGGGAACCCTGAATTCTTTTTGACAAAACACAGCAGAATTAAGGCACCTTGATTAAATTTATTTCATTTACAAGGCTTCTTGTAATATAAAAATATGAAAGAATAAGCAAATAAGGTATTTAAAAATGACAATTTACAAACAATCCCATGTTAATAATGATTAATAGTGTAGTATTATAGACAAACATTTTCAACTGAATTCTGTCAGGGTTCCGATGGATGCCCTAATTAAATCATGAGCCTCGAGCCAAGCTTCAAAAGAAATCCAGTTATTTATTAGGAACTTCATGTTGGCATGTTCCAAGTGAAGCCAACTCTGACCCCATGTAATTTATGGCCCAGACTTGACCCTGTTTCCCCCTCCTCCCCCCAGGGTGTGTCATCAGTCACATTCACCAACGGAGCAATTTCATGAGTTGTAGAGATCACTCCTCTCCGGCCGCTGTGGGTAACCCTGGGAGACAGCCTTGAGAGAGATATGTCTGGAATGTGCTTTTGTTTTTGGATGCCGTGCTGCTTTGCCATTTTCCCACCCCCCTTGCCTATGGCAATTCGACAACAGACCAGGGATGCTTTGCGAGTTCATAAATTCTAAATTTTATATTACTTCCCAACAGAAGTAATTATTCAAATAAGGTTGCTTTTTATTTTTAAGGCAAATGTTTCAGAAACATTATAGTTGTCTTCTGTACATAAATGATATAATGGAGATACACATACATATATTCTATTCAGGTTATTTAATATACAATGGCTCAGAAATAAGATCCACCAAAATCAATGGAACTTATCTGTGTTTGCATATTTTCAGAACATCTACTCTAATCAGTTATTCATAGAAAACAGATAAATTCTAAATTTATTTTTTCTAACACATATAATTTTGTGAGATTTTATTCAATAGTGAGGACTATACCCAATTCTATTACTAACATGAGTAAGTAAACAATTTTCCTTGTTAATTTTTTAAAAATTTGATTAAATTTTTGAAAGCTTTTTCAGTTCTTTTTCTGTGGATTTTGTTGTCTTGTGCCAGGATGGACAAGTCTTGTTCTTCTCCGTAGTGATTCTGTTAATCCAAAAATAAGTCAGATAAGGTTATTTTATTTATTGTTTTTATCAGTTAAATATTCATAAAAATATAGCAAAATACATTAATTATGATTATTATTGCTTAAAATAAAAACATACTTATTACAATAATAATAATACACATAAATAACTAGGATATGTACAAGTTAAAAAATAGGTATTCTTCCTTCAATATCCATTAGTATATTGATTCAGAATTGTTAACTCTTCAGTGCTTTATTGTTTCATTCTTTGGCATTATATGCTCAAGCTAGTATAATGCAAGTTCATATTTTGTGTAAATGTATTTACCAAATTTCTCTCTAAATATTTAATATTATTATAAAGTAGTTCACATAAAGAATCTTGCAACCATTTTTAAATTAGAACACGTTTAAACTTTTTTATTTAAGCATAGTTAGAACATGTTAATATTAGAAACCTCTTCATACCTTGTGTCTTTCTAGATGATTGTACTTTTCTTACTGGGATGTCTAAAAAATATTGAAACCAATATCCTTTATTGTAAAAATTTGATAATAATAACATAGGTTCAAAAGTTCAATTTTCTGACTGTACAGTATAGGGGGGAAAGTTCAAGCAACATGACAGTAATTATTAGTTCTCTAGATTCTGTCAATGTTGATGTAAAACTACTATTGAATCAACATTTCAACAAGACAAAGATTTAATTTTTTTTATTTCATCCAGATTTAAAACTTTTAATCCATACAATGCAAAAAATAAAATGGAAAATAATGCTTTGTATCTATAAATAAATAAATTTATTGTAGCATACACATCAGTTTAGCTATAGGACAGACAAATACACACACACACACAGAGAGAGAGAGAACATGAAACAATTTCCAAAGCCTCTCATTTAGAGTAGATAAAGACATAGGGAAATTCCAGGCATTTGTTCTCATTCTAATCAGCAATCTTGTCAGAAATACTGTTTTTTCTAGCTTTCACCATAACCACCTCCATAATGCCCCAAGGAAAATAATTACAACAATAATTCCATTTATTGTATGACTGACCTTCCAGATGAACTTTCTTTATTTCTGTTTCAATAATCTGTGGCTCTCCTTCAAATTTTTTAGTAACTTTAGTGTACTCAGATCCAGCTATGATAAGCATTAAAAAACGATGGTTAACATAAGGAGAATATTTTTGGCAAAAGAGTGATCCAGGCATTAAATTCTGAAATCTTACTGTGTAGATTGAGGCAGCGATAGTCAGGAAGGAATGACAAATTTCTAAGCATTTTCTTAGAAATGATCATTGAGACTTCTATTCTAGGACTGGTAGTTAAGCATAGAAAGCCAGTTTGCTGAAGTAATTAAGGTATAAGCTAGAAACCAATATAGTTTTAATCCCACTTAGGGACAATGCCACCTGGGTGACTTTGGGTCAGTCAACCCTAGGAAAGAGACAATGGCAAAAATACTACTGAACAACCTTGCCAAGAAAACTTCAGGAACTAATCTGTAGTACACAGCTTTTTCTCACAGCTTGCACGGTTTTATGTTGCTATACACAAAGAATAATTTGCTTGTTTAGTATTTTGGCCTAAACAGTTCTGGATATTATCTCAAATGTCTATGGGCCAAGTGAAATTTTAAATTGCTGTATGATTCTCTAATTAGATATAAAGGCTTGTTCTGCACAAAAGAGCAAAGTTTCTAGATGGCAGCAAAGATTCTACCTATAGCTTATTGTAGATAGAGAAGTCTGAAATGTTTCACACCCAAAGCATGAATGCTTTCAATTAAGCATGAATTAAGAACAGAGACTGAGGTATCTTCATTTTTTGTATTTGTATTTGATAGCATAATTAAGTTTTAGCAATCATTTTATGCTATAGTAAGCATTTCAGTACATGAAAACAGAATTATTAACAGGAGTATTTTAACAATGGAGGCAAGCAGTTCAGCTGTTTTAAAATCTGTCTGCTATTAGATTCATAGCTTGAAATCTGAGGTAATATATGTCTTATCCAAATGCAACAAGAATTCATTCACTCATTTAAATGCAGAATTGTCATTAATCTGTGGAATACATGCATTTTGGTTCTTAAGATTCTTCTTTAAAAAAACAGTAACATACATACGTAACAATTCATTTTTGTCCTATCCTGCTAGAAAGATGTGCTGACATTCTTTTGCCCTGGTGAGTTTGCCCAGATAAAGATGAAGAAGTGAAAGCGAAGGAATACTGCCATTTTAACTCATAAATTTACCAATGGCTTCATTGCTTTAGGAGGGCTGGCCAATTTATGCTAAATGTTCATTACCAGAGGGTGGGGTGGGGAGGTTATTTTCATCAACAGACTTTTTTTTAAGCAATGGCAAGAAAAATAGATTAGTGATTTGGAATGTATATCTGACGGTTTGTTTCTTTACTTAAGATGATAGAATCTCTGTTGTTAAATTTTGTTTTGCAACTAAGGTAATGAATTGTTTGTAACTCTTATCTACTGATAGTTACACATAGATAATAATCCTTTTCATCTTTTATTGAAGTTAAAAAGTTACATGCTGTACATATACACATATATGCTAAGCATAAAACGTAATTTAATGCTGCAACCTGCCAAGAATCTTGAGAGATGGAAAATATATAAATAATTTTAATGTCTAAAAATGTTATACATTATTTTAACTTTAGCATGAGGTTAGAAAATCAACGGCTTCAGAAAATATTGCCCAAACTACTGATTTCCTTTTTAAAAAATCTTTAAAATCTTAAAAAAAAAAAAATCTTGGACCAATGAGGAACTATCAGAGGATTGGAAAAGAGCTGATGTGGTTCCCATCTTAAAAAAAACAAAACAGACCCAAGAAACTACAGCCCAATCAGCCTAATATCAATACCTGGGAAGATACTGGAAAAATAATAAAGAGATTTGTGAACATCTAGAAACAAATAAAGTTATAACTAGTAGCCAACATGGATTTGTTGAAAACAGATCATGCCAAACCAATCTTATTTCATTCTTTGACAAAGTGACTAAATCAGTAGACCAGCGAAATGCTATGGACATAGTATATTTAGACTTTAGCAAGGCAGGTGACAAAGCAGACCACAACCTACTTTTTGGTAAGCTAGAAAATGTGGGATAGACAACACCATCACCAGATGGCTTTGTAACTGGCTGACAAACCGTAAACAATGAGTAGTCTTTAATGGTACTACATGTACATAGAAGGAAGGAAACAGTTGGGTACCACAAGGTTCCATTTTAGGCCCAGTTCTCTTCAATATCTTCATAAATGACTTAGATAAGATAATAGAAGGGGAACTCATCAAATTTGTAGATGACACTAAGGTGGCAGGAATAGCCAATGCCCCAGAAGACAAGTTCAGGATCCAAAAACATCTTGACAAAGTTGAACAATGGGCCCTATCCAACAAAATGAAATTTAATGTGGAGAAAAGCTAGGTTTTACACCTTGCCAGGAAAAACCAAAGGTACAAGTACAGATTAGGTGAGACCTGGCTCAAAAACAGTAACTGTGAGAGGGACCTTCGAGTCCTAGTAGACGATCATTTAAACATGAGTCAGCAGTGTGCGGCAGCGGCCAAAAAAATACAATCCTTAGTTGTATAAACAGGGCATTGAATTAAAATCATGTGAAGTAGGCCACACCTGGAATACTGCATTCAGTTTTGGTACCACATTACAAAAAAGATGTTGAGACTTTGGAAAAAGTGCAAAGAAGAGCAACTAAGATGACTAAAGGCCTGGAGACTAAAACATTTGAAGAATGGTTGCAGGATTTGGGTTTGGCTAGTCTAGAGAAAAAAAGGACTGGGGGGAGGGGACATGATAGCAGTATTCCAATATTTGAAAAGCCGCCACAAAGAGGGGGTCAGTTTATTTTCCAAAGCACCAAAGGGCAGGACAAGAAACAATGGATGGAAACTAATCAGGAAGAGAAGCAACCTGGAACTAAGGAGCAACTTCCTAACAGTGAGGACAATTAACCAGAGGAACAGTTTGCCTTCAGAAGTTGTAGGTGCTTCATCACTGGAGGTTTTTCAGAAGAGACTGGACAGTCATTTATCTGACGGTATACGGTCTCCTGCTTGAGCAGGGGGTTGGACCAGAAGACCTCCAAGATTCTTTAAAGCTTTATTCTGATTGGTGATATTTAAAAGGCAAGACAAGAACCAATGGATGGAAAATAATGACGAAGAGAAGGAACCTAGAACTAAAGAGAAATTTCATGACAGTGAGGCAGTGGTTGCCTTCAGAAGTTGTGGATGGTTTATCACTGGAGGCTTTTAAAAAGAGACTGGATCTGAAATGGTATAGCAGAGTGAAATGGTATAGCGGAGTGATGGCTAACCTTTTCTGGACTGAGTGCCCAAAGCGTACATGTGCACATGCGAATACGCGTGTGCCTATGTGAACCTCCAAAATGCAATGTGTGTGCGGGCCCCATGCATGTACCCTACCCCCTGCGCATGCACGCGTGGGCACCCCGCATGTGCCCCACCCCCTGAATGACCCCCATGCATACATGCATGACCCTCTGCAGACACCCGCCCCCACACATGTGCGTGTGTCCCTGCACATGTACCCCACACATGCCCCGCCCCCCGCGCATTTTCAGCAGAGACCCGAAGACCAGCTGGCTGGTGGGAGGTGCGTGCACATGTGCAGCGGAGCTGAACTGGGGTGACGGCTTACATGCCATCAGAGAGGACGCTGTGTACCACCTCTGGCACCCGTGCCATAGGTTTGTCATCATGGGTATAGTGTCTCCTGTTTAAGCAGGAGATTGGACTAGAAGACCTTCAAGGTCCCTTCCAACTCTGTTATTATGTTTTGTTCTTCATTCTAGCTATCTGGATAATTCTAATCTGCCAACTAAGAAAAGGCACTCTAAAGTAATAAAGATAAATAAAGTAATCCAGAGGTGGGTTTCAGCAGGTTCTGACCAGTTCTGGAGAACCAGTAGCGGAAATTTTGAGTAGTTCAGAGAACCAGTAAATACCACCTCTGGCTGGCCCCACCCCCATCTATTCTCTACCTCCCGAGTCCCAGCTGATCAGGAGAAAATGGGGATTTTGCAGTATCCTTCCCCTGGAGTGGGGTGGGAATGGAGATTTTACAGTATCCTTCTCCTGCCATGCCCACCAAGCCACACCCATAGAACCAGTAGTAAAAAAATTTGAAACCCACCACTGAAATAATCATTATAGATTTAAAAGTTATAGATCACTTAGTTCTTTCTTGGCAAAGAATACTTAAGCTGAAGGGCCAGGATCTCATTTTTGGTATGTAATAGAATAAATCCTTATATCTTATGATGCTAATGTTCTCAAATGTGAAATACCAAGAAAGCTAACAATAAAATGGAAGTAAAATCCTCCTTGCATGTCTGGCTGAGATTGGGAATGGAGCAGCATATACCATCACAGCATCCTTTGAGAATAAGGTGACCAGATTTTAACATTGGTAAAGAGGGACACCATTGTGGGCGTGGCTTATTTTGTGGGCGTGGCTTGGAGGTCATGTGACTGGGTGGGCGTGGCTAGCTGGTCATGTGACCGGGTGGCCATGGCTATGTGTATAGGGACTACTCAGAGGGCTGAAAAAAGTCATTTCTGACAGGTCCTCGCACTTTTGACCATCCTCACATTTATGCCCTTGCAGCATTCTTAACAACCATGTCACTCATTTCACAACTGCTTCTCTTCACCATGGTGATAATATAAGACAAAAAACGTAAAATGTGAGGACTGTCGTAAGTTTGAGGACTGGTCAAAAGTGCGAGGACAGTCAAAAATAACTTTTTCAGCCCTCTGAGTAGTCCATATGCATAAAAGGATACAGCAATAGAGAGGGATGAAGGAAGGGAAGGGAAATTAGGAGGGAGGGTAAGAGAGGGAGGAAGAGAGGAGGAGAAGGAGAAAGGAAGAGGAAGTAGGGAGGAGAAGAAGAGGGTGGGGGGAAAGGAAAGTAATAAGGAAAGAAAAGAAAGAGGTGGTAGGTTTGAGGAGAAAGATTGCTGTACAATAAAAAAGATGAAAGGGAAGAAAGCCAACCCCAAACAAATATAAAGATATTAAGATAAAGAATGAATTGTTAAACTTTAAAGAATAAAAGAGAACAAATATGAATAAATAGCAATAATTAGAAACACACATACAGACATACAATGTATTTTCTTTGAACAGAATATTTGGCTGGTTCACAAATTTAAACAGTGCTTAGTCATTTCAATTAAATTTACAGTTTCTATATTTCCTTTTTGCCATATTTATTCCTCATCTATTTTTTTAAAAAAACAATATTACCCTTCATCCTCATCTCTAATCTTAATCAAATTCAATTTTTCCCTTCTATTCTATATTATACCTCTTCCCATTGTCATATATTTTTATATCCATCCTCACATTGGTTAATTATGTAATACAGTTGTCTAATACAAATTCAACATTTTAATATAAATCAATTATTTATATAACTATCTTTTTTGTATATTAATCAATATGAACATGAATATTCCAATTATTTCCATGCAATCCAATTTCTTACAAATCAATTAATTATATTTACCAATACTAATAAACCAAATAATTTCCCCCATATATTCCTCCAAACCACAACTTAACCATTTCTGCTTTCAACACAATATACAATTAATAGTATCTCAATTATTACAATTCCCTAGTTAAATAGAGCTTTTTTTTTCTTTTGTGTTTTAAAATCTTGAACTCTCCTCTTTTGCCCTAAATTTTCCATTGTTTTCAGTTTTGCACCTACCTTTTTTGGTGAGGAAAAAGAAAAAGAAAAAGAAATCTCTCTCTGCCTCATTTTGTCACGTTGCAGCAAAGACCCTGCTTTCGCTTTCGCTTTTTCAGCATAGCTAGGGGGAAAAAAAATCTGCTCCAGGAACTCTTTGCAGGTAGCAACAGAACAGAGCCCTGCGCAAAACAGCTGAGAGCAAATCAGCTGAGAGTGGGGAAGCCGAGTTAATCAACTTGTGCTAATTAACCTATGCGGAAGCTGTAAGGGGTTGTTTTTTTCTATTTTTGCAGGCATCGGTCTACTCATTTGTTTTCTTTTAACACTGATCACCTGTAGGGCGGCCCTTTGAAGCCCCGCGGCAAGAGTTTAAACAGGTTTTTTCCCTCTAGCCATCCACTGGGACTCAGGAGGCAGCCGGGACTCAGGAGGCAGAATGAAAAATCGGGACTTTTTTAAAACGCCGCGGGAGGCAGGACAAATTGCTAAAAATCAGGACTGTCCCGCCAAAAGTGGGACGTCTGGTCACCTTATTTGAGAGGCAGTAATATCAAACCTTTGCTGTGAATTGGAAGGCCATTACTCAAAACATGAAATTCTATAATTCTGAAGTAGCTTTTTCTCGAGTAGTTCACAAGTTTTTCGAATATATGCATGAATCATTCTTCAACTCTATCAGTCATTCCTCATTTACATGCAGTCTTTATGTCAGCTAACAGTTTTCATGCCCCAGCTGTACTGAGCATTGCTTGAAGGCTTTCATTTTGTTGAATTATGGTGCCAAGCCACAGCAACAGGATATTTATTGTAATGATAAATTAAAGGACTGGAACCTTGAAACTCTTCAAGTTAATTAATTAATAACTTTTAAAAAGCTGACATCAACATGCCTAGTATATAGAGGTACTTTGCATATGCAAAGAATTGTAATTATTAAGTTTCTAATTGTAAGTTTAAAGCATAGAATCTGTAGTTGATCGAAAAGAATATTAAGCATGCCTTTGTTAACTTATGAGCAATGAATATTCACAATAATTAATAAGGCAAAAGATCTGGAATTTTCCCTTTGTTTTTATAAATATTTCTTGGGAGTTCCAAATGTATTGGGTTATATGGTGTGTGTGTGTGAATCTTCAGTGCTCACTTAAAACTGTTTAAAGACTGAGCATAAGTAATACATATATTTTTCCTCAGTATGGATTTGTGGAAGTAAGCAGACTACCCAAATATCTTGTTTTAATATACAATCCTTGAAGTTTGATCCATAGATTTTTCTTTCTCGAATCAGTCTTTAAAAAGTTAAGACATTAGCTTGTCAACTCTTAAAGTTCATTATGATGAAATTAGTTTTCTTGCACTCACTAACCTCCCTGGAGGAGTCGTTTGATTTCTTCATCATCCAGTAAATGACCATCACCTTCAATGAGTTTAGTCACCTTGGTAACCTCTGACAGGACATATATTTATGGCATGAAAGTGTTTTATAGGACAATATGGGAAAATATAACTACAGTAAATGCAAAAAAATATTTTATAATTATTTCATTTATTATAAATAATCAGTATTTGGCTAATTTTGCAGTAAAATTGAAACAATTTGAATAGCGATACTGAATGCTGAAAATCTTTGTTATAAATCTTATGTTATAAAGATTTCCATTGACAGCATTCAGTACAGTAAGTGATGTTGAGATTGCTTTTTTTATTTTCAATCATTATTTATTTGTACATACTATGAGTTAGGCAGGCTTTGAATTGAATTTAGAATTCAGGCGCTGTTTGTTGAATTTTCATAAATATAGCCATTTGAGACAATGAACATGCTTCAATGCAATCCATAAATCTTCTCAGATTAATCTCAGACTAACCTACTAACCTTCCTCTAGCAATTTCTTAAGAGTCTCTTCATTATCTGTTCCTCCACCAGCAGTGATTCGAGTATATTTCAGTTCAGGGCCTGAAAAAGATTCAGCAATTTTTACTTGGAATTTCTATACTCTTAATGTTATATTGTGATCATCAGGCTCTTCCTTAATGTTATATGATTATAAAATTATATTATATGCAGAGGTGGGTTTCAGCAGGTTCTGACCAGTTCTGGAGAACCGGTAGCGGAAATTTTGAGTAGTTTGGAGAACTGGTAGTAAAAATTCTTTTTTTTTTTAATTGGAAAAGTTTTACAATTACATTTTCTCCCCATTCCCCCCCCATCCCTCCCTAACCTCCCTAACCCTCCCCAACCCCCCTAACCCTCCCTAATCCCCCCAACCCACCCCTCCCCCCGGACTTCCACAGAATATAATCCAAATCAAAATCCCCTTTTTATAAAACTTGAACCCCTCCACCCCCAATATATTTTTTCATCTTCACAAAATTCAAATATTTCTATCTTTATATAATACTTTCAGTTAAAAGCTATCTGATACTTCCTAGTTTGATATTTGTTCTGCACATAGTCTATCCACTTTTTCCACTCCCATTCATAAATCTCTTGTGAGCGATCTTTTAGATATGCTGAAATCTTCGCCATCTCTGCAAAACTGGCCATCTTCAAAGTCCATTCCTCAATAGTGGGCATAACTTCATTTTTCCAATATTGACCTATCAGTAGTCTCGCTGCTGTTATCATATACAATATCAACTTTATTTCACCCAATGTAAAACCCTTAACTATACCCAATAAAAACAATTGTGGAGAAAATTGAATTTTTTTCTTCAAAACATTATGCATGACCCACCAAATTTTTATCCAAAAAGCCTTCACTTTCTTACAAGTCCACCAGACATGATAATATGTAGCATCTAAGCAGTCACATCTCCAACATTTTGGTTGAACATTAGGGTACATACACGACAATTTCTTAGGATCTAAATGCCATCTATAAAACATTTTATAAAAATTTTCCCTCAAATTCTGCAACTGTGTGAATTTAACATTCTGAACCCAAATTTTTTCCCATGTTTCCAACATCACTGGTTCTGCAAAATTTTGTGCCCACTTAATCATACAATCTTTAACCAATTCAGTTTCTGAATCCCTTTCTAACAAAACATTATAAAGCCTTTTAATATGCATTGGACCTTTCTCTTTTATATGTCTAACCAATTCTTCCTCATGCAACATAATACCAATTTTTTGGTCCCCTTTCCATCTCAGTTGAAGTTGATTATACTGTAACCAAGTTAGATTAATCCCTTCATCCAACAGTGTCTCTAATGTCTTCAGTTGCCATCTGCCCGCATCTGTAAAAAGAACTTCTTTATATAAACCCCCCCCGAGTGACATTATATTTGTATTCCACATCATATGACCAAGATCCAACCATAGTGGTATTTTGTAATCCCATTTGAATCGGTGCTTCTTCCATACTCTCATCAAAGAATCTCTAAGTATATGGCTTTTAAATACTTTATCCACTTTGTTTTCATAGAATAAGTAAGCATGCCAACCAAATTCAAGATCAAAGCTTTCTATATTCAATATTCCAGTCTTTTTCCTTCCAAACCAATCACTTGCTTGAGTCAAGGCTGCTGCTTCATAATATAATTGTAGGTTTGGAAGTTTAAGACCTCCCCTTTCTGGAACATCTTGCATAATTTTCAATTTCACTCTCGGTTTTTTCTCATTCCAGACAAACTTATTCAGTCCACTTTGCCATTCTTTCAATTGTTTATCACTTTTAAGCACCGAAATCATTTGAAACAAAAAAAGAAATCTTGGCAAAATGTTCATCTTAACTGCTGCTATTCTTCCAAGTAAAGACAGCTGCAGTTTTTTCCAAGTCTCCATATCTTTCTGTACATCTCGCCACAACACTTCATAATTATTTTGAAGCAATTTCATATTTGATTCTGCAACCTGAACTCCTAGTTATTTAACTTTTGGTACAATCTCAAAACCTGCCCTCCTTTCAAGTTCGTGTTTTCGATCTTGTGTCATATTTTTAACTATCATCTTAGTTTTTTTCTGATTCAGTCTAAATCCTGATATTGTGCCATAGTCTTTTATAATGTCTTTCATCTGGATTATTGATTCCAATAGCTGTGTTAGGGTAACAACCAGATCATCTGCAAATGCCCTTATTCTGTAGTCCTCTTGCCTTATCACTATTCCTTTCAAGGTACTCGAGTCCCGTATTGTATTCAACAAGACTTCTAGTGTTAAAATAAATAACAGTGGGGATAACGGACAACCTTGTCTTGTTCCTTTCTCAATATTAAAATCTGTTGTCAAACTTCCATTAATAATAATCTGTGCCTTTTGTTGATAAATTGCTGAAACAGCCTGTATAAATTGATCCCCAAAGTCCATCTTTTTTAAAGTCTTTAAGAGAAAATTTCAATCCACTCTATCAAAGGCCTTCTCCGCACCCAGGAAAACCAGCACTGCAGGGATCTGTTTATTCTTCTCAAGATATTCCAATAAATCTATGACTTGCCTTACATTGTCCTTCATATATCTGCCTTCTATAAATCCCGCTTGGTCACCATGAATCACCTCTTGGATAACTGGCATCAACCTGTTGGCTAATACTTTTGCATATATTTTATAATCATTGTTCAGAAGAGATATTGGTCTAAAATTCTCAGGTTTTTTAGGACCTGTTTGCTCTTTTGGTATCAAAGAAATGTAAGCTGTTTTCCATGATGGGGGTATTTTACCCCTTTGTTGTATGTTACAAAATAAATCTCTAAGATATTCAACCATTTCTGCTTGCAAAGTTTTGTAGTACACCGCAGTTAAACCATCCGTTCCAGGAGCTTTAGCTGTTTTCAATTGTTTAATTGCAGCAATAATTTCCTCAGCTGTTATAGGATAATTCATTCTCTCCTTTTGTTGATTGGTAATTTTTGTAACTCTTTTATTTTCTAAATATTTTTCTATAAGTCCATTCTGCATGTCATCTTTAGCATATAATTTAGTGTAGTAATCTACAAAAACTTCTTTAATTAATTTTTGTTGAAAAATTTCCTTCCCTCCAATATCAATACTATCAATAGTCCGTATTCTCTGCTTCTTCCTTAGTGTATAGGCCAACCATCTGCCCGGTTTGTTAGCATTACAAAATGTATTATGTCTCGCATATTGTAAATTTGTTGCTGTTTGTTCCGCCATAAGCATTTGAAATTGATCTTTCAGAAGTTTTATAGCACCACGTATTCTTTCATCTGTTGGGTTTTTAATAAGTAACTGTTCTTTGTTCTTTATTTCTGCTTCCATTTCAGATCTTTTCTTTTGGCGATTCAATTTATGTTTAGAGTTCATATGAATGAGTACCCCTCTCATATACACTTTACTCGCATCCCACACAATTTCAATCGGGGTACCCTTATTCAAATTCATTTCAAAAAATTCTTTCATCTGCTTTTTAAGTTCTGTTATATTTTTTTCATATCTAAACAAATTTTCATTTAATCTCCATGATCTTCTCTCAATCTTTCCCATCTCAATTTCTATCCATACTGGGCTATGGTCGGTTAGAGTTCTTGGAAAAATCTTTGTTCTTTTTGTCTTAACAAGTAGATCATCTGATAATAAAATAAAGTCAATCCTAGAAAAAGATCTATGCCTATCAGAAAAAAAAGTAAAGTCCAATTCTTTTGGATTATGTATTCTCCAAATATCTTTTAATTCCAGATCTTCTTTCATGTCAAAAAAAAGTCTGTGGTAATCTAATCCTTGACTTCGCCAAACTCTTTTTAATCTATTTTAGAGTCAATTACTCCATTCCAATCTCCCATGATTAGAATAGATCTATAATCCCATTGCAGTATTTTGGTGTGCAAAGTTTTGTAAAAATGATCCTGTTGTTGATTAGGAGCATAAATTCTGATCACTAGAATTTGGCCACTTACTGTGTGCAGTTCAATTGCTATGAACCTGCCTCCTTCATCTGCTTCTATAATTTTAGCTGACAGTCTTTTATTTATATAAATAACCACACCATTCTTTTTTTCCAAATTTGAGGCTATGAAGTGTGTTCCTAGTTTTGAATTTATCAAGTATTTTTGTTCTTGTGTTCTGACATGAGTTTCTTGTAGGCAAATTATATCATTATTAAATTGTCTCAAATATGTGAATAATTTCTTCCTTTTCTGTGGTGAATTTAGTCCATTCACATTCCAAGATAGAAACTTAATCGTCATGTAGACTTTTTTGAAGCGACGAGCAGAATTGCCGAATATCTTCCGAAGTCTTCGACTTTGCTCCCCCCATGGCTTCACATTCTTGTGTAGTACTCTTGACTCCCTTCTTATATTGTTGTGCCTTAGGTCTTTCCTGTTGTTGCTTTTCTTTAAGTTGCTTAGAAATTGCTTGAGTTACACACTGGTCTTTAGCTTCAGCCATCCGGACTAGGTCCAAAGCCACACCTCTTGTAGTCAGAATCGGAGAAGACTCTAACAAGGGCTCCTCCAGAAAACCTCCTACAGCACCCTGCATTTCCGCTGCCTCTGGTTCCACCTGCTTAAGCTGCTCTTCCATCTCTTGCTGAAGTTGCTTCTCCTTGTCACTCTCCTTTATCTCCAACACGGTGGATGTATGTGGAGATGGTGATCTCCCTTTAAGAACAGTAGAATAGAATTGTTCCGCCTTCTCAACAGTATTTAATCGATGTCTTTCTCCATTGTACCTCAAAATTATACCAGTTGGGGCATCCCACCGGAATGGAATTTGTTGTTTTTTTAATTCATTCACTAAAAATCCAAAATCTTTTCTATCTTTTAACATCTTGGGTGGTAATTCTTTATAGACTCCAATCTGAGCTCCCTCCATTTGCACAGCAGAGAGAAAAGACTTTTGCAGAATATCATTTCTCATTCTTCTATCTGTAAAATATATCACCACATCTCTAGGCAGTTGTCTTTGTCTGGCCACCCATGAATTCACTCTGTAAATTTTGTCTATTTTATAAAAAATCTTCTCAGAGGTAATTTTTAACAGCACAGCCAGAGCATCAGCACAAATCTGTCTCAAGTCTTGTCTATCATTCTCTTTAATACCTCTAAGCCTTATGGCAAATTCCATGGACCTGAACTGCATCATCGTAATTTTGTTTTGAACTCTCTGCATTTTATTATCAGCATCAGAAATTTTATAATCAGTATCCTTCATTTTAACATTCATTTCTGATTTAAATTCTTCCAACTTAGAATCCGTTCGGATAATTGCTTCTGATAGACTAGACACCACAGTCATTAATTTATTAGTCACCTTGTCATATTTCTCTTGCACCACCTTTTTAATTTCATTGATTTCCTGCTTAATTTCCTGTTGTGACTTTTGAAATTTATCATCCAGAGCCTGAGTAATAAAATCTTTTAAACTTTCAACATCAAAATCTTTTTTCTGACTCTGCTGGCTGGGAGGCTGCTGCTGCTCAGGTTTACATGTGGGGGATCCCCCCCCCCCGCTGCCTTTCCTTCCTGTTTAGGCTTGGAAGCCATTCTGCCACGTAGACTGGCTTTTCTGAAAAAGGAGATCCTTTTTCCTTTTCCACCACCACAAAGTCCTCTAAAAAAATCCCCCAGGTTTAATCAAATTGGGGATAGAATTTAAATTGAAGCAAGCTCAGGCTTATTTTTTAAAAAAAATCCTCTTTTTTTTTCCTCCTTGTTACAGACAGCGCAACTTTGTAGCTAGTTGAAGTAATATTAGAAATCCACTCTCACTTTCAGCTTGTTAACGCTGAAGCCGGGCACCATTTTCAAGCTGCTTTCACTCGCTCAGGCTTATACTTTAAATCACAGGATCATAGAAATAATAATACTTGCAGTTTCGAGGTTTGGAGGTTCAAGTTATTATCTCCCGATGGTTATTGGAGTTAATTTCGTTAAATTGAAAGGTTGCTGCAGCCGACTTGCTCTGCGCTGGGCAGAGTCGTCCCACGCCGTCTGGAGTCTCAGCGAGTTGAAAGGGAGCCGCGCCTGTTTCCTCCCCAGTAGCGACTTTCTGGGGGCTCGCAGGGGCTCAACCTGCTCCTCGCCCACTCTCTTCCTCAAATCCTCCAGATTTGGGAATTTTCAAGCCGCTTCTTTGAATCGAAGCGGCTCTACAGGCAGCGGGGCTGGCGGTCCAAGAACGGGACCGTCTTTCGTCGGTGGCAGGCAAACCGGAAGTTCAGGTAGTAAAAATTCTGACTGGCCCCACCCCATCTATTTTCTGCCTCCCAAGTCCCAGCTGATCAGGAGGGAATGGGGATTTTGCAGTATCCTTTCCCTGCCATGCCTACCAAGCCACACCCACCAATCATGCCACACCCACCAAGCCACACCTACAGAACCGGTAGTAAAAAAATTTAAAACCCACCACTGATTACCATGTGTTTGGTAGCTAGCAGGTCATATGCAGAATAAAAACACTAAGATTTCAAAAGATGGATGAACACTTGTGATAATTAAGTAAACGAATTGCTGAAAGATGTCCACATAGAATTCATTATCGCATTATTTATAAAAGATTAAACTTCTATTGACTTCACTGAGATTTAAATGTACTATAAACATGCATACAGTAAACTAAAAATCAGTAAGTGGAGCACATAAACTAAAGGAAACTTTGAGCACAAATTACATCTTTTGTATAGAGGGCAGAGGATATATCTAGGATATTTTAGTTGGATTTTTTAGTTTTACTTCTTGTGCCTTTTCTTAAGAAGCTATGTTGTACTATCAGTCATTACAGAGACTATTTTTGTTGCCAACACTAAACCTAAACATCTCAGAATCAGAACATACAAGAAAATTTAAAATAGTACATATTATTCCCCACAGATTTGAAATTTGAATTTTTAAGACTGAAACTACTTTAAATTAATTTTACCTTGAATAATTCTTTCTTCAGTCACCTCTTTTTCAGTCACTTCCACAGGATGCCCATCAATTATTTTTGTGTATTTTTTAATTTTAGGCTCTATAAGAAAACATTTTTAAATGGTTAATGGCAAGATAATTGCAATTTACTGGACTACTTTTGGATTTTTAGACAGTGGGAAAAGTGTTAGAAATAGTTAATTCAAATGTTTTCATTAGATTATAGAGATGCCTCAAAAAAAAATAAGAGCATGCCAGTTTTGCCAAGACTATATATTTTCAAACTAAAAATTGTTATTTTTTTAAAAAAAATCTGAATAAAAATATTTAGCTATTTTAAAAATATATATTGAATTTTTTTGCTTGTTGGCTTACAGTTTTATTGAGAGCTTCGAATAACAAAAATATCATGTTTCTTGATTATTCTGCAGTTGAAAACATTGATTGAATCACTAAGAAATTACTAGAATTGGCAAATTGTTATTGCTACATTGCATCTTAGGTCTACAGTTCAATATTTTTAGCATGCAGAGTGAAAAATGATTTCTTTTATTTGCATTAATAAAAAAGAAATGAAAATTAAAACGTTTAATTTCCTGATGCAATATATATGATTAAAACATGCTAAAAGCAAATCTATAACTGCAAGACTCAGTCTTCCAACTTGTATCTAAACTTTGGAATTGGTATTTGGAACTCTTTTCCAAATCCTTCTAGTTAGTACTGCCCAGACCATGAAATATATTCACCTCCATGAATCACTTTAGTTATTGTCTCTCCTTCCCTGACCAGCTTAAATTCTGGCTCCCCTTCAATCACTTTGGTGAACTTTGTAATGGATGGCACTGCAAAGCATTGTTAAAACATCATGAAATGTGTTATGAAAGTGACACATGAAAATTTTATGTAAGTTTCAAAATATCTCAGAGAAAAATACTCTTGAAAACATAATATCTAGAAATCAACTGCAAAGCCAGTTCTAAAGCTTCTGAATTTGGCAGAGCATATTCAGAACAATATAGTCATACCATAATCAGAGTGTAGCATTAAACTGATTTAAATGCTTTGACTGAGGTTTCAAGTTGGGTGGCCAGATTTAAAATATGAAAAATTGTTGACATACTGTATACTTTAACCTATATTGATATTTATTTATTTTGATATAATGCATATTATAGAAGCATGTATACATGTTTGCATACATGGACAGCAGATTCAGAAATTTGCAGCTCTTTGACATAACTATAACAAATCATAATTCCCATTTGCCATTTTGATCTTTAAAATTATTTGTTTGTCATTTTTTAAAAGCCATCTCAAATGTTCAAGCAACTTTTTAAACAATAAACATACAGAAAATAATAATGAACAACAACAACAAAATACTATATAATTATTATTTTAGAGAAGGAAGTTGCCCCCATTTTGGTTTCTGTTGCTTTTTGGGTAAGCATGGCTCAGATGATGGAGTGATATCACCACTAAGCACACCATCTCTTCTGTCTCCAATCTCAAATTAAATATCGGAATTCTGCTGAAAAATATAGATTGATCCTTCCTACATGGTTTTTCTGTAGTTCCAAGTAAATTTATAGATTTTGTAAAGGTTTTCATTAAAATATAATTGATTATAGGAACAAACTGTTGCTGAAAGTTATTCCAGTATTACATGCTATTTCCAAGAGAGATACTTGGAGAGATTGCTCTTTGTTCTCTTTCACACAGTTTACCTTCAATCTCCTTTTGAATTGTGGAACCACCAACTACCGTTGTAATCTTTTTAATATCTGTGGGAAGAAATAATTAGTTCACTTATGATTTTTGCCTCTTAAACACACACAGTAATTTAATCTAATTAATTCTGCTAGGATTTTATCTTCCTTTATTCATGGTAGTTGTAAAATCTATTGAATCTTTCCATACAAATATGTTTAAAATACATGGCATATTGAAAACATACATAATATAAGAAGAAAAAATATGGTATCAGAGTTTTGTTTAAAATGTCCATTATGCCCTTTCTCATCTTAAACTCTAGGAAAAAATAAATTATTTCTTGTCCACATGTGATCAGAATGTGGCAAACACATTTCCACATTTGATTTGAGGTTTGCACCCTCTCTGATAGATGTTCTCCATAACTTAGCTTTGACAACTTTTATGGGTCTCCAGCCTTCCCTTTTTAGGAAAAGTGGATGACAATGGCTCAATTCAGAATCCTAGAAGAAATGGATTATCTGGATTTCTGCCAGTCAAGATTTAGATGCAGCCATATATCTTCATCAGGACATTAATGAGGAAGCATGCATCTCTTTGACCTATCAGGTGACTGGCAACCATGGCATCTTGTAAATTGTCTAGAAGAGCTGGAAGTTGGAGCTCTGTTCTTCTGCTCCTTTGAATAAAGAATTCTAGTCTGCAATATTTTTACTTATTAATTAATTATTAAGAAAATTTATATGGCCAGCTAATTCACTCATGATGATTTAATTATGGGTTATAAGGGAGTACTATAAGGCATGGTTTCTCCAATGCAGATCACCATAAGACCCAATGCTCTTCCCCATGTTATTTAGTATCTATATGAAGCCAATGAAATAATTCTGGCAGATTAGGATGGAATGTCATCAATATATAGATAATATCCAATTATGCATTGCTACTTCAGGCCTGTTTATTGTAGAAGTTAAGGCATCAGGCTAGAAACCAGGAAACCATGAGATATAGTCCCACTTTAGGCATGAACCCATGAAAAGATTCAATGAGTATATGGAAACTATTAAGTCTAGATGGGTTGGGGGAAAAAAACTACACTGAATCCCTCAAAGACCAAGTGGTTTTGGGGTTTTTTTTGGTTGTTGTTGTTTTTTTGTCAATAAACTGCCAGGAACTTCAGAAACTCAAGATAGATTGCACTTCCTATGAAGAAATTGGTTCATGGTTAAGGAATCCTCCTGGATTCACATCAATTGCTTAAAGCAGCATGTTTAGACAATGGCTGGGTCCTGAGTCATCTTCTGCTGCTGTGCCCATTACAATTAATATATATTTAGATATTTGGGGAAATAATTATATACAATCCAAGCAGTTATTGAAACCCAACATCTGACAGCAATAAATATATTTTAATGTCTGAACCTTGTGAAAACAAATCAAATATTTACCAACTGAAAGTATACACTGAATTAAGCCATATTGTTGCACAGATTTAACAAGCTTGAGTAATTATGTTAAGAGGTTATCCAAAATAATAAGCTTATTTTTAGTGGCTACATGATCTACATTAAATATTATTCTTCTGATGAAAGGGTAGTTAAGTCATCAATAAATCTTGAATTGAATTGAGCTGAATAATTTATTTGGCCAAATGTGATTAGACACTTAAGGATTCTGTCTCTGTGCAGAAGCTCTCAGTGTACATGCAAAGCTACAGAATAATGATAATCTGAATAATAATAGCATGTGGCAGTTCACTTACTGATGCGACAATTCCATCATAGCCATGTAATACCACTACAAAAGTCACTAGATTTCAGGCTTTCAGGTCCAATACAAATTCTCTCAAGTCCCACCTTTCCTAGGTTGAATCTGCCATTCTAATAATAACAGAACAAGAATATCTGCTTAGAGTCTTCCCTTTGTTTGAGATGAGATATGCCTTCTCTGTTGTGGTTTCTATATTTTGGATCTCTTTGCTTCGGAAGGTTCACACCAGTGATGGGTTGCCCCCGATTCAGACCGGTTCACAAGAACCGGTAGTAAAACCAGCAGGAGGCCCCGCCCACGACCCCGGATGTTATGATTGGCAATATGCGCATGTGCACAAGGCGAGCATGTGTGCATGATCTCGTTGCAAACCGGTAGTAATGGTAAGTAGAACCCACCTCTGGTTCACACAGCTCTCTCCCTTCTGGCATTTCATAAAATTATTAAAACAACACTATTCTATCATACTTTTAAGATGGGTTAAATGTTTTTAGCCACCATCTGAGGTATTTCAGTTAATTATATGTCTTTCTTTTCATTTTGTATTTTTACTTTGTTGTATGCTGCCCAGAGTCTATGGTTTGGAGAAAGTTATAAAAACTGTTGAATAAATAAAATCTTTGTATATAAAGTAGAGGACTGTTGTTGACTCATCAGCAGTGGTATTCTAAGCAATGATTAAGCCTTGGTAGTACAGTGATTTAATGCACCCTGTTATTAACACAGCTGTCTGCAATTTCTGCAGGTTCGAATCTTACCAGGCTCAAGGTTGACTCAGCCTTCCATCCTTTCTAAGGTAGGTTAAATGAGGACCCAGTTGTGGGGGCAATAAGCTGACTTTGTATAAATATACAAAAGTATGAAGGCTATTGCTTAACGCATTGTAAGCCGCCCTGAGTCTCCGGAGAAGGGCGGCATATAAATAAAAAAAAACAAAAAAAAACCTCCAATATTAATCATATCCTGGGGTAAAGTCAGATTACTAGGCTGGCAACCAACGATATGTTGGCTGCATAAAGGAATAATTACTACTATTTTCTGTGCTTATTTCAGCTGTATTAGTATTCCAAGTGTGGTCTTACCAGTGCAGTATAAACTGGTACTAGCACTTCATGTGTTCTTAATACTACCCCTCTGTTTCCAGCTGACTAACTGATCAAGGTTAAGAGCCTCATAACAAAGTCTGCAAACAAATAATCTGTTTTATTAAGGTATTATGGATTCAACTCAAATTATCTAAAGATCTACAGTAGTTTTGAAAGAACTCCTTGGGAGCTAAAAGCATTCCAATGAGACACAACTAGCATTCTATATTATAAAACAAGCTCTGTTTCATCCCATGATAACCATCCAGGAGTGTAAGATGCACTCATGAATCTTCACTGGCTTCATCGTAATTCATTTGAGTTTTGTCTTCAGATTATCACAAATCTATTATTATTATTATTATTATTATTATTATTATTATTATTATTATTATTTAATCTTTAGTGAGATTCACAGCCTTTGAGGCTGGTTAATAGCTCAGCAGCTCGAGTCCTAACCAAGGACCTAGGAACTGTTAAGGTATCGTCGAGGATGTAAGCTGTTCTGAGTAAGGTGGTTTTTTGTAGAGTTAAAATGTTCAAGTCCAGCAAATTTAGAATTTCTAAATAGCGGGGTAGCCCTTTGGGTATTGCTCCAAGGGCTCCAATTACAATCGGGACAACACACGATTTCTTTTTCCACAGTCGCTCAACTTCAATTTGCAAGTCCCGGTACTTTGTGATTTTTTCTTGCTGCTTATCTTCAATCTGTGCATCACCAGGTATTGCAATGTCAATGAACCATACTTTTTTCTTTTCAACTATTGTTATGTCAGGTGTGTTGTTACTGTTGTTGTTGTTGTTGTTGTTGTTGTTGTTATTATTATTATTATTATTATTATTATTATTATTATTATTATTTAGTTCAAAACTAAAGGAATTAGGGCCACATCATCCCTCCTTAGCCCTTCTTTTTCTACACGGTTAGAAATAAAGTCAGGATAGTTTGTAGCAAATACAAGATCACTGTGATGTTGCATATACAGCATAGCATGACTAAAACTGCCTCAAACATTCAAAATTCACACATCTTCAAGCTGCCAAGGCTGAGAAACATTGCCCTTATCTAAACTGCTAAATGATTTTCCATGCCTGTAATTATTTGCAATTGAACATTTTAGCTTTTAAACTACTTACTGTAAAATGTTAGTGGAATTTCTTTAAATGTGCTACCACGGATAAACTGTGGGGGGAAAAAATTAAGGTTCAATCAAATCATGTGTATTTATAAGAAACAAGAAAATGAAAACTGCTGAGTTACAGTGCATTAAGTGGGCCAATTCTATTACACAAAAAGCTTAATGAAAATCTGAAAATAAACAAAGTAAAAAAATCATGAAGAGAATGGCTTCTGGAAGTTTTTCAAAGTCCTTAATAGTAGCTCTATTCTGGATCATATACTCAGAAACTTAAGGAATGGTGCAATCAGCAATATTCTGAGCTACTGAATGATTTTCTCTACTATAGGGATGCATAACTCCCAGCTAGTCCATTTCTGAACCCTATTTTTCTTTTAATAGCTTTTAATAAGGGTGGGTGGGCCGTGGGTTGGTTGGTTGGGTAGACAGACACTGGACTACTGAAATCTAGGAGAAAAAAAATCAGCTCAGTGACCAAGTGGCTGTAGAATGACATAGAATGAAGAAGCAGTTGTGTCCTTCTGCATACAAACTCTGTCACAACAGCTTTCTTCTTTTATATAGCATTTTGATCTCCCAAGAGACTTATATTTTTGTGTAAGAAAAGAACAAAACTAATAGTCCAATATCCTGGCTGAGTTGTTACTGGCAAGTTTTCCTTCTCATTGCAATCCACAAGGAAGAAGCAGAAATAATTCTGAATATAAAGAAGAGAAAGGGGCTCTTTTTTGACAGGGAATTATTTAAAATACTATGTCAACACATACACACCAATCAGTAGTCCTGAATAAATATATTTGTATTAACGATAAGATTTATGAGGGTGTTACCAGGCTAGGTAGCCTGGTAACAAAACATTCAGAAACTAACCCACAAGCTCGGAGAACGAACCTCCACCCTCATCCTATACCTGAGCTACCAATATTCACCACCATCAATGAGATTTATCTCTAAGTAAATATGTCTAAGATTAGAGTAATCATAGGTTGGGAAGTAAATGCCAATTATATTCATTTTATTGTGAAATGTAAATAATATAGATTTACAGAATCATATTTTAAGAGAAAAACTCCTTAAAACTGGTGCTTTTTCACAGCAAAGAAGAAAAAAATGCTTTTAAATAGTATGAAAGAGGAGTTTGGGGGGATGTTTCCTTTTATTTATTAATTTTCTTTCTTTTGACAGGACTATCACTGTCCCAGGAAATTTCTGATCCTATGGAAAAAAACCCTTATCATAACTAACTGTACATTGGAGCATTAAAAGGACATGGATAAAATGGAGTGGAATTCTCTGTATCCTAACAATACCCCCCCACTTTTTCTAGAAAGTTCTTTTTCCTAGGTGATGTTGAGTAGGAATGGAAAAGAATCCAGGATGCCCATCAATCATTGCTCTAAAATTGCTTGGTATTAAATCTCCAAGGGCAACTGTAGCTCCCAACTGCATTACAGAGGTAAAATAAAGCTTAGCTATGTGAGAAGCATAGTTTATGTTGACATTTTTCAATGACAGGAAAAATGCTCATTAACATAGCCATGACGAAGAGTGATTATCTATGTCAGACTTGAATTCATGGCCATTAAATTGTTTGCAAAATAATGTTTTGTGACAGAAAAACTATAGACATATTCCCTGGATGGTAATTGATCTCCACATCTTATTTAAGACTGAATTCCCCTTAACTATTAATGCATATGGTCTAAATGTTGCTACAATATTCTAAAATATTTTGCCTCTTGGTGAGATGGGTGGCATATAAATTTAATAATCATAATAAATAAAAGAAAGCAGTAATATGGTAGGTAGGTAGAGGTAATAAATATAGTCTGCATTCTTTCTACCTCAAAGCACAACCAAATAATCATACCTTGATCTGAATGTACTTAATCAGTTTTCTGAGAATTGCAAGGAGCTGATCATTTCCAACTGGCATATCTAAAACAAAATATATTTATTAAGTTAAATAAGGCATTTAACAAAGTAGACCACAACCTACTTCTTGATAAGCTAAAAAATGTGGAATAGACAACATCACCACCAGATGGATTTATAGCTGGCTGAGAAACCATACACAACGAATAGTCCTTAATGGTACTACATCCATCAAGAGAAGTAAGCAGTGGGGTACCACAAGGCTCTATCTTATGCCGAGTACTCTTCAATATCTTCATAAATGACTTAGATGAGGAAATAGAAGGGGAACTCATCAAATTTGCAGGTGACAGTGAACTGTCAGGAATAGTGACAGTGAACTGAGCTTGTGAAGACAAGTTCAGGATCCAAAAAGATCTTGACAAAGTTGAAGAATGGGCCCTATCCAACAAAATGAAATTTAATGTGGGGAAAAGCAAGGTTTTACACCTGAGCAGGAAAAATCAAAAGTATAAGTACAGATTAGGCAAGACCTGGCTCAAAAACAGTAACTGTGCGAGGGACCTTGGAGTCCTAGAGGATGATCATTTGAATATGAGCCAGCAGTGTACAGCAGCAGCCAGAAAAGCCAATACAATCCTGGGTTGTATAAACAGAGGCATAGAATCAAGATCATGTGAAGTGTTAGTACCGTTTTAGTAAGACCACATCCAGAATATTGCAAACAATTTTGGTCACCATACTACAAAAGAGATGTTGAAACTTGGGGAAAAATTCAGAGAAGAGCAACTAAGATGATCAAAGGCCTGGAGACTAAAACATATGAAGAACGGCTGCAGGATTTGGATTTGGCTAGTCTAAAGAAAAGAAGAATTAGAGGTGACATGATAGCAGTATTCCAGTATTTGAGGGGTTGCAACAAAGAAGTAGGGTTGCCAGGTCTGCTTCCAAAAAATAGCGGACAAGCGGGGGGTGGTGGGGGTGGTTAAGTAGTAAAAAAATTACAATTAAATTACATATTTTCTTACAAACATTTTAACATGTATTAAAATAATCACTTCAAAACTTTACTTAAAATTCAAAACATCAAATATATTATAATAATATGTAAAATTTTAAATTACATTTTACTTTGCTGTCATGTGTATTTTTTATTTGACTGCGCAGTTTTGATCAATTCTTTGTGTTTAAGGAATAATTCTTTAATTTCAGTACAACGTTGAGAAATATTAAAAAATATACAAAGTTCACTTCGAACTGATGGTACAAGCAGTCGGTTACGTTCGTCAGTCCACAAATTTCCCATGACGCTGAAAATTCGTTCAACGTTTGCATTTGATACCGGAATTGATGCACAATACTGGAATAGTTTCAGTAAACTCGGAGCTGGCTCTTTCTTGAAAAAGTACGTCCACTTATCAAGGGATGAATTGCCCTGCAGATGAACATAAACTTCTTCTAAGGCAGAAATTTCATCGAAGAGAGTGTTGGGTGGAAGTTCTTCTTGCACTGGTGAAAATAATCAGATGTTCGTCATTTCTTCTAAAATTGGAGGATTATTGCGATCAGTTAGATTGAAACAACTTAGCGTCTCATATACTGAATCGGTGAAATTATACCACTTTTATAGGTACGCAATGGCTCTTTGATACACGTTGATGGCTTCTTTCTTGAACTTTTGCAAGGCATTCTCAGGCAAATGTTTTTTACGTAAGGCAAATAAAACTTTCATTCCAAAAACTTGCTCATCGTATTTTTTTTTGCAAAGAATCACGCAGCTTACACATGATAATGTGAAGATCACATGCAAGAATTTTCTTGCTTTCCAACTTCAGTAGGGTGTCTTGCATTATTGACATGAAGAAGTGCGTGAAATATAAATACAATTCTGAAATTGTTGGTTCATCGTCCTTTGTGAGTTCATTTTCCTGATCCGAAATAAGGTTCCAGATAACCTTAAGCCACTCATCAGATCCAAGAGAAATAAAATATGATTTTAGAGGTATCCAATTTAAAAGAAGTCTTTCGACCGCTTTAAACAAACTTAACCAACGTGTTGGAACATGGCACAAAACTTAATGGAATTCTGACTCACAAAACTTACGTACCATTTCATCATAAAGCTTTTGAATAAAAAAAATGTCCACTATTTTGTGAAAAAAAATAGTGAACATAATGTGAAAAAAGCGGACTGTCTGCTCAAATAGTGGACACCTGGCAACCCTACAAAAAGGGGTCAAATTATTCTCCAAAGCACCAGAGGGCAGGACAAGAAACAATGGTCAGAAACTAATCAAAGAGAGAAGCAACCTGGAAATAAGGAGAAACTTCCTAACAGTCAGGACAATTAACCAGTGGAACAACTTGCCTTCAGAAATCGTGGGCACTCCATCACTGGAGGTTTTAAGAAGAGACTAGACAGTCACTTATCTGAAATGGTATAGGTTCTCCTGCTTGAGCAGGGGGTGGACTAGAAGATGTCCAAGGTCCCTTCCAGCCCCATTCTATTTGAAAAAATAAAAGCTAGTTTGGAGACATTGTAGGCCTAAAATTTCTGGGTAACAGGCATGTCTTATGAGTCATTTTTCTGAGGATGGAAGGATGATAGAAAAATACTCTCTTCATTTCCACTACTATCAATTGATATAGTTATGTGTTCTGATCTGTCATACTTATTAAAATATTTGTACTTGGAAGATACATCTGGATCACATGGTGCAATCAGCCCTTAGGTCCACAAATGCCATCTGTTTTTATTTATTTATTTATTTATTTATAGGTGGAGGACTATTAGTCCCTGCAGCCTTAACCCTTTTTGAGGCTAAAACATTGACAAAATTCTGTAGGCTTTGACCTCTCAATCCTGGAAACAGGCAATAGAGCACAAACTGGTCTTATATGGTCTTTCCCCATTGTTCTTAATTTCATGACTAGGCTATGATCAAGTCAAGTAATTGGTATTCAATAGAATAGGAGATGGAGTTCCAATTTGAAGTTAATAGGATACTCCTCCACAGCAGAGGAGTAGATGTGAGATAAGGGAACCAGCAAGATATCTGAAATATCTAACCTAATCTAAGAGCAGAATAGCATTTTTAGAGCTAGATTTAGCACTAGCAATAGCAATTTAGACTTATATACTGCTTCATAGTGCTAAGCAGTCTCTAAGCAGTTTACAGGGTCAGCATATTGCTCCCAACAATCTGGGTCCACATTTTTCCAACATTGGAAGGATGGAAGGCTGAGTCAGCTTTGAACCTCAGCAGCATCAAACACCAGACAATGGGCAGAGTTAGCCTGCATTCTAACCACTGTGCCACCATGGCTCCATGGCTGAGGAGATTTAACATCTTCCCCTCAATACTCCAGCAAGGCAGATACAATAAAACCTCATCGCAGAGCAAACATGTACATGTGGCAATAAGGAAATTAAAAACACCTCACATGTCTTATTATGCTACAAACACTAAAGGAAAAAGCTCTTTGGTACTTTCTGAGCTTGATAGCTTGCTTGCAGACATTTCATTACCCAAATTAGATATCATCATCAGTGCTAATAAGGAGTGGGGTTTGTTCTCAGTTTATATTCTAGTGGCTGGCCCTGTCACTGTTGGTGGGAGTGATCTTGGAGATTCTTTAGTTCAGCTGTTTACTGTACTCCTGTTTACTGTTAGCTTGTTTGTCAGTTTCTTAATTGGGATATTGTTTACTTGATTATTGATCTGATCTTAATCTTGGAATTAATCTATGCTCATCTGGTTGCTTACTGCTGGTTGAGAGATGCTTAGGTCTTTTTGTTCCCTTTTTGGCTTGTTGATTCTCTCTTTGCATAGTCTATAGATATTGTTTATGTCTATGTGTCTATTGACACTAATTTGTCAGAGTGCCAAGCATCTAAATTCCCTAGCATTTTTGGACTTGGCTTGGTCTATGATAGTCACAGTTCCACAGTTGAAACTGTGATTAAGTCTGTCCATATGTTGTGAAATTAAAGTTTTCATCATGACTTTTGACTGCAAGTTGGTGTCCATGGGATTTTTATTTTTGTTCTACTGCCAGTGTCCATACTGAAAGTGAATTACTAGATAGGAATAGTGGAAGCAGCCCAGTGGGAAAGAAGAATCCTTAAGCAATATGTCACAATTAGTTTCCAGTCTTGAAATTCAATTTAAGGCATCTCATACTCAAGTATGAGTACTACATTTGGGGATACTCCAGGGTGTGTCAAGTAGGGGCTTAGAAATTTACAATTTTTACTATCTCTAAAGCATTCTTCTTCATATACAACCTGTGCTGCATAAAGTGTTTGAGCTAAGTCAGCCTGGTCATCACTGCTTTCTTTCAAGCTAACTGCAGCTGCGATGTAAATGTGGGGAGGGAGCAATGGGCATTTGGGAGTGGAATGTGCAGGTGGTGGGAGAATGAAATGCTGAGAACCGATGGGGAGGATTAGACTCATGGAAGGCAGAGAGGCCAAAGGGGGCTATTTCACATCTTCAAGGCCAACTGTCCTGGGAATGGCATGCACGGAGGCAGCATCTGGATGGGAGACGTTCCCAAAACATCTTACTGGATGATGATTGGGCTCTGTCTGCCTGACTATTGGGGGGGGGCACCCTAAGGTGACTTTCAATCTGTAATTTTCATGTGCACTTGCTTCAGATCTTGCCTGACTTTTGCTGCATTTTGATCTTTCCTAGTAAAAAAAACCTTTTCTCTAAATTCATGGAGTCAAGGATTTTCTTTCCTAGGAATTGATCGGGACAGTCCTGACAGCTAAGTTTTAGCTTCAAAAAGCCTGAGTGCTGCTGCTTGAGTTCAACTCCTTAGGAGTAGAAAAATTTTCTCAAGACTAATATACCATATTTTTCGGCGTATAAGATGCTCTGGACTATATGAGGCACCTACTTTTTTTGGGGAGGAAAGCAAGGGGAAAAAAATCTGCCTCTGCCTCCCAGCAATTTGCCTCCTTGCAGCAAACAGCAAACAGCAAACAGTCTGTTTCATTTTCTTTTTCATCACAGCCTGATTAGCACAAGAAAAAAAAATCTGCCTCTGCCTCCCAGCAATTTGCCTCCTTGCAGCAAACAGCCCGTTTCAGTTTCAGCACAACCTGATTAGTACAAGCAGCAGATTGTCGATTAGATCAGCCTCCCGACCATCAGCTGTTTCAGGCTGCAGGGATTGCTGTAGCCTATTGCCACCTCTGTGTGCCCCATTTTCTACCGGTTCCAAGCGGTGGGGATCGAAATATCTTTATTAGGACCAACCAATATAGCACAAAAATTGTGGATATTTTTTCCCAATCATTTCAATATATTGTCAATCTGGATCATATTGCTGCCTCCAAACTTCCTATACTGACCATATGGACTGTAAGCAAGAATCAAATTGTCACTGGTGTCTGGCATTTATTACAATATCCCTGCTTTCTCAAATTTCCTATTCAGTTTAACTTGTGCAGAGTGAATGATGAAACATAATATTAGACATTAAGATCACATTAAGTAAGATCTTAATTTCTTACTGGAAGTTGTTTCAAAAGCATAGCCAACCATAGGTCCCTTCCACCCAGTCCATTCTTACTCTTTAACAATTGCACACAAATACTATATTTATTTTTCTATGATGGTGTGAACCTGTGGGAAAAATCAGTATTTCTCATAGCCAGTATATCTCATGAATACATTGTAATAATTCTTAAATTACCTGCAGGATACAGAAGCTTGTCTATGACATGAATTACACCATTAGTTGCCATGAGATCAGATTCTGTTGATTTCAGTTCATTTACCAGAAGAGTGTCATTTATCTAAGCAATAATCAACGAAAATTAAAAAAAAAATTTATCCACAATTAGTGAAAGAAATATTTCCATCTCTAATATTAAAGAAATTTGGAGATTTAGGTAAATTTAAAGAAGCTGGTAAATTTTAATCAACAGTAATGCATAGTTTTTGCAAGGGTACTCCTCGTTGTCAGTTTGGATATGTAATGGTCAGTGAATAACTATAAAAAATGGTAAGGGTCTTTTTAAAAAGAGCTATAACTACTTACCATTTTCAAATATAGTTTGCCACCTTGGATAGTTTTAAGAATGTTAGTCACACCAGGTTCAATTCCATTTGCAATGAAAACTCCTTGTATCAAATGATAAAGCAAAATATTCCTAAGAGCATTTTGGTCTCCTGGTGAAAAAATGCAAAACATATGGGCACTGGTTATCCTACTTCAATGAATAAGTGCTACAAAGAATTTACTTTCCTTCAACCAACACACTCCTATATCCATACTCTGGGGTGTGGTTTTTTTTTATTCCAAGTGAATCAAAACCTGAATTTAAGACAAAATAATTAGCAATGAGATTTTATATCTTGATTGCAATGGAAATCTAAACAATAATATTAGTATATCCAATTCATCTTACAATTCACAGAGAACACAGAGATTTTCAATTTGGATTTGCAACTGGATTTTATACACTATGGGAGAGTTGCAAGAACTCCTGCTGTTGACATTTTTGAAAAAACAGGAAGAAAAACATAAATTTTAAAACAAAATAAAGCAAATTTGCAACTTCTTTGCAAATAAATCATTTATTGAGATCTGACATGTAATTCACAAGCGAGAACAAGCCAAAAATAACTCATATACCAGAAAGAACAAGGATCTTAATATCACAGGATGACACAAGAATGGAAAATGCTTATTCAAGTAAGGTAGGATAATACCAATCGTGGGATTCTGCCGGTTCTAGGGGGTTTGGCCAAACCCTTTGTTAAATTGCTGGCTCACCCCGCCCCTTGCCCCGCCCCTCCGCACTACTATTTATTGCCAATAAATGGGGTGGGCGAGCCAGCAATTTAACAAACGGTTCGGTGTTTTTTTGTAATTTATTGGCCCCGCCCCGCCTCCCACCTGCGTGGCGCCAGCCTACCCTAGCCAGGGGTAGGCAATTGTGGCTCTTTTACAACCTGTGGACTTCAACTTCCAGACTTCCTGAGACAGCTTGTCTGTCTCAGGAATTCTGGGAGTTGAAGGCCACAGGTTGTAAAAGAGCCACAATTGCCCACCCCTTCCCTAGCCTGAGTTCCGCTGCCTGGGATCCATGTGGGCTGCCACGTGGTTCCCCACTGGCTCTGGACGCAAGAGAGCAGGATGGAGAAAGCAGCTTGCTGGAGAACACATGAAGGGCTCCATGTGGTCTGCAAGTCAGTGGCTGCTGCTTCTGTCCCCTGCTGCTGCTTGCCTGGGAGAGAAAAACTTCCAGAGCATTAAACCAGCGGTTCTCAACCTGGGGGTCACGACCCCTTTGGGGGTCGAACGGCCATTTCACAGGGGTCGCCAAAGCACTCTCTCCTCCCCACATGCCTTCACTCACCCTCACTCTCTGCTCTGTTGGATCGCCAGCCATTCGCTTACCCCACCCACTCCCAATCTATTGCTGCCTCCGGAGTCCCAGGTGATGGCTAGAGGAAAAAAAAAACTGGTCAAATTCTTGCCGCGGGGCTTCAAAGGGCCGCCCTATAGCCAGTGGTGCAGCCGAACTGTTTGTTAAATTGCTGGCTTGCCCCGCCCCTCCGCACCACTATTTATTGCCAATAAATAGTGGTGGGCGAGGGGCAGGTGAGCCAGCAATTTAACAAATGGTTCGGTGTTTTTTTGTAATTTTATTGGCCCACGGAGCTTCAGCATAGGCTAATTAGCCCTTGATTAGATCAGCTCCCGATTCTCAGCTAATTTGCTCTCAGCTGTTTTGCTCAAGGCTCTGCTGCTTCCTTGCAAAGAGTCCTGGAGCAGAATTTTTTCCCCTAGCTATGCTGAAAAACGAAACTGAAACTAAAGCAGGCTGTTGGCTTTGCTGTTGCTGCAACATTGGAAAATTAGGCTGGCAGATGTCTTTTCTTTTTCCTCACCAAAAAAGGTAGGTGCAAACAATGGGAAATTTAGGGCAAAAGAGGAGAGTTCAAGATTTTAAAACACAAAAGAAAAAAAGCTCTATTTAACTAGGGAATTGTAATAATTGAGATACTATTAATTGTATATTGTGTTGAAAGCAGAAATGGTTAAGTTGTGGTTTGGAGGAATATATGGGGGAAATTATTTGGTTTATTATTATTGGTAAATATAATTAATTGATTTGTAAGAAATTGGATTGCATGGAAATAATTGGAATATTCATGTTCATATTGATTAATATACAAAAAGGGTAGTTATATAACTAATTGATTTATATTAAAATGTTGAATTTATATTAAACAACTAATATTACATAATTAACCAATGTGAGGATGGATATAAAAATAGATGACAATGGGAAGGGGTATAATATAGAACAGAAGGGAAAAATTGAATTTGATTAAGATTAGAGATGAGGATGAAGGGTAATATTGGTTTTTTACAAAAATAAATTCTTCTCCACCCTACTTCCTCTTCCTTTCTCCTTCTCCTCCTCTCTTCCTCCCTCTCTTACCCTCACTCCTGCTCTAATTTCCCTTCCCTTCCTTCATCCCTCTCTATTGCTGTATCCTTTTATGCATATGGACTACTCAGAGGGCTGAAAAAGTTATTTCTGACTGGTCCTCGCACTTTTGACCAGTCCTCGAATTTACGACTGTCCTCACATTTTACGTTTTTGCCCTATCTTGTCACCATGGTGAAGAGAAGTAGTTGTGAAATGAGTGACATGGTTGTTAAGAAAACTGCATGGGCATAAATGTGAGGAGGGTCATAAGTGTGAGGACCAGTCAAAAGTGCGAGGCCCAGTCAGAAATGACTTTTTTCAGCCCTCTGAGTAGTCCCTATGCACAAAGCCACACCAACCCGGTCACATGACCAGCTAGCCACGCCCACCCAGTCACATGACCAGCTAGCCACACCTACACAGTCATGACCAGCTAGCCATGCCCACCCAGTCACATGATTGCCAAGCCACACCCCCAACTAAGCCACACCCACAGAACCTGTTGATAAAAAAATTGAATCCCACCACTGGATAATACTATATGTGTGTGGCGGGATGGGGGTTGAAAGGGAAGGTTAGGAAGGAAATCATAAAGTGGGGATTTATGTAGTTTTGAATCCTACCCCCTACCCCATACAGAAATCCAAACTAAATCAACCACAGCAGCTAGTTGTTGAAAGCATTCAATAGCTAGAATTAGCTAAAAACATATTCAGTGATGGTGAGACTACCAAAATCTCTCTCTCTCTTTCTACCTCCCTCCCTCCCTCCCTCTCTCTCTCTTCCTCTCCCCACTCCCTCCAGTCTGGAAAGATTTATTCTTGAGACATCCCTAGAGATTTTTGAAATTTCAATATATTTGTGTATTGTATATTCAATACATTTGTGTATATGGCCTATTGTGGAATTTTCCAAATACCAATGAAAGTCTGATTGGTGTGTCCTTTTTTTCCCTTTTCCCAAATACATGAGCAAAATCCTTCATTATCCTAAAATACAATTCATTTGATCCTAGAAATATAAATGTATTCATAATAAATACATAAATAGGTATTGTCTGACAATAACTCTTGTCTTCAATTTATTCTATTCTACATAGTTGCCTAGTGAAACCATATTACTCTTGATATATAAGAATAAACCAAAAGAGATGGATAGCACTGTTAGCATTTTTTTTTATTTTGACTGAATAGATAATGTACTTTCTTTCTTCCTATTATTTCCAACTTATCTAATATGTTGAAGATTTTTTTTGTTCTAGTTGTTAGCTTTTTGACACCACCTCTACAGTATCTGTGTATTTTTCTTTGGTGACCTGTCTCAATTTCTATCTCTTATATGTATTCTTCAGATCTTTACCAAGCTATTTTGGGCAGCTATTTTAAAAATTTTTGTTAACCTCTTCTTTGAAAAATTATTTATGATTGTTATTACTATTACTGTTTTAAATATAAGTCTATATATACTGTTAGTATATATAGTATATAGTTTTGTGTTCCCTTTAGTTGTTTGAGCAGTATATAAACTACTGTATGTAAAGAACAAGTATTGTTTACTGTATGTAAAGAACAAGTATTTAATAAGGTTATTTCATTCATTCATTTCATTTATTTAAATTTCATTTATTTAAATTTCTATACCGCCCTTCTCCAAAATAGGACTCAGGGCGGTGAACAGCCAAAGTAAAAAACAATACCGTATTTTCCGGCGTATAAGATGACTTTTTAACCCAGGAAAATCATCTCAAAAGTCGGGGGTCGTCTTATACGCCGGGTACCCGAATCTGAGTTGCTGGCGCTGACCGATGACACTTTGGGAGCGCCGGCAACATTGAGGGGAAGCTGTACTCTGAATTAGTTCCAACCTACAAGAGGTGCCAGGCAGTGCGCGGCCCACGAGAAAGGAACGTGTCCCCACTCTACCCCGGAATTTGGGTCACCTTCCTTCCTTTCCCAGCAGTCCACGGTGAAAGCGGCGCCGCAGTCGACCTGGGCCAGCGCCTTCCACACCTGGCTCTGCGTCTCCATTATGAGAAGCTCCATGCGACTTCGCATGTCTCCGCCCCAGTCGCGCAGCTCTCGCAATCCGCTCACCGGAGGAGCCATGAAGTGCTTGCACCGCCTTGCCAGATCTTCCTCGTCCTCCTTTCCCCACGGCTTTCCTGTTGTAATTGTTGCTGATGCTGCCGCCGAGGCTGCTCCTTCATCTCCGCCCACCGCACCAGACCCAGCCCGGCCAGCACCGCCGTGGCTCCCGCAGTCCAAGCGGATCGGCGCCCGGGCTCGCAGGCGAAGGGTGGGAGTGCGCAGTGATCGACACCGATCGCTGCCACCCACCATCGCCCCAACGGGAAGAACCGCCCGGCAGCGATTCCAAGGAGCCCGAAGCGAACATCCTGGAGCAGTGCGGGCTGGCCTGGAGGCTTAAATCCCAGGAGCCCAGGTGCCGAACCCCGCACAGCAGAAAAGACATGACAGCCAGTGCCCAGTTCCTTCTGCAGCCGTCCGGATCAGCGCCCGGGCTCGCAGGCGAAGGGTGGGAGTGCGCAGCGCACTTTCCTGGCTTGGTGCCGATCCGGATGGCTGCAGAAGGAACTGGGCACCGGCTGTCATGTCTTTTCTGCTGTGCGGGGTTCGGCACCTGGGCTCCCGGAGTTTAAGCCTCCGGGCCGGCCCGCGCTGCTCCAGGATGTTCACTTCGGGCTCCTTGGAATCGCTGCCGGGCGGTTCTTCCCATTGGGGCGATGGTGGGTGGCAGCGATCAGCGTTGCTTGGACTGCGGGAGCCACGGCGACTCCTTCCCCATGAGGTATTGCTCTGCATTTCACCACTTCTTCCAGGCTCGCAGCCACCCACCATCGCCCCAAACGAACATCCTGGAGCAGTGCTAAGTTACCTTCTGGGGTGGAGGGGTGTGTGTGGAAGAATAGGTGAAGCTAAAACAGCTTTCTCGTTCATCCCAGTGTCGGGAGAAGCGGCTTGAGGGGCGCCCGAGCTTTTAAGATTTTAACCTGGGCTAATCAGGCGGGGGAAAGAAGTGCTCTAGTCTGCTTGTTCCAATGCCTTCGCGATAAGCCGGCAGAATCAAAACTCTTTTTTTTCTTTCTTTCCCTCTCTCTCTCTCTCTCTCTCTCTCTCTCTCTCTCTCTCTCTCTTTCTCTCTCTCTCTCTCGGCGGCTTTGAACCCATGGAATTGGGTGGGGGAGAGGGGGAATGTTATCAGCAACAAACAACAACAAAAAGTGTGTGTTTGTGGAGAGGGGAGGTAGTGGTAAAGGCGGCAGACCGGTTTTTTTTTTCCCCAAGCCGATCTCTTTCGCGGCGTATCCAGCCCGACCCCATTCAGAAGAAAGGCTGCAGCCGTAAAGAAACGGGGGGGGGGAGACATCTGCACCTTTTGTTACATACACACACACACAAAACCCACAGTGTTCTGGCCTCTCGCGCCGATCTGTTGTGGGGTGGGGTGGGTGGGAGCCACATAATTCCGGGAGGCGAAAAGGGGCGCAGGGATATTTCCAGAAATGAGCGAAATAATGCAATCCACGCAGCGACGCCCATATTCTCCCGTTCAGATTCTACCTCTGGCTGAGAGAAAACTGCCTTGAAAGTTTCTCTGCCCCCCCACCCTTTAAACCCAAGACCCTGCCTCGTTTGCAGACTAGAGCACTTCTTTCCCCCGCCCAATTAGCCCAGGTTAAAATCTTAAAAGCTCGGGCGCCCCTCAAGCCGCTTCTCCCGACACCGGGATGAACGAGAAAGCCGTTTTAGCTTCACCTATTCTTCTACACACACCCCTCCACCCCGGAAGGTAACTTAGCGCTGCTCCAGGATGTTCGTTTGGGGCGATGGTGGGTGGCTGCGAGCCTGGAAGAGGTGGTGAAATGCAGAGCAATACCTCGTGGGGAAGGAGTTCGCCGTGGCTCCCGCAGTCCAAGCAACGCCGATCGCTGCCACCCACCATCGCCCCAACGGGAAGAACCGCCCAGCAGCGATTCCAAGGAGCCCGAAGCGAACATCCTGGAGCAGCGCGGGCCGGCCCGGAGGCTTAAACCCCGGGAGCCCAGGTGCCGAATCCCGCACAGCAGAAAAGACATGACAGCCGGTGCCCATTTCCTTCTGCAGCCATCTGGATCGGCACCAAACCAGGAAAGTGCGCTGCGCACTCCCACCCTTCACCTGCGAGCCCGGGTGCCGATCCGCTTGGACTGCGGGAGCCACGGCGGCGCTGGCCGGGCTGGGTCTGGTGCGGCAGGCGGAGATGAAGGAGCTGCCTCGGCGGCGGCAGCAGCAATTACAACCGGAAAAGCCATGGGGAAAGGGGGATGAGGAAGATCTGGCAAGGCGGTGCGAGCACTTCATGGCTCCTCCGGTGAGCGGATTGCGAGAGCTGCGCGTCTGAAGCGGAGACATGTGAAGTTGCATGGAGCTTCTCATAATGGAGACGCAGAGCCAGGTGTGCAAGGTGCTGGCCCAGGTCGACCGCGGCGCCGCTTTCACCGTGGACCTCCTTGGAATCGCCTTGGAATGCTGGAACCAGCTGGTTGCTGCGCGGAGCTTCCCCCAGGCATCCAGGGAGAGATTACCGACGCTCTGACTTCCCCAGACCGGTGGAGCTCGCCATCAGTGGGGGTCAGCTGGGGAAGTCAGAGCGTCGGTAATACCCCCCTAGATGCCTGGGAGAAGCTCTGCTCAGCAGCCAGTTGGTTCCAGCATTCAGAAGCATGCAGCCTTGACTAGATCGGCACAGCTTTCTGTCAATGTTGTCGGCGCTCCCCTAGCATCATCAGTCAGTGCCAGCAACTCAGATTCATGAAGCTGTGCGGATCTCGACAAGGCTGCATGGGTGAAGGAAAAAAACCTGGTACAAAATAGCCCTCTTGCCACTACACGTAGCGTAGCCCATTACCTTTCTCTACAGTACAGCAACAGTACATACAGTATAGTATACAAATATAACAGTCAAGACCCCATCATGGCTCCACCAGCAAGAAGAAAGAAATATGAAGCCAGTTTTAAACTTAAAGTTGTAAACTTTGCCATGGAACATAATAACTGTGCTGCTGCAAGACAATATGGAGTAACAGAAAAGATGGTTCGGGACTGGAAAGCAAATGTAAAAGCGTTAAAGAGTATGCCAAGGGGTAAGTGTGCATTAAGAAGAGGCACCCCACGTTGGCCAGAACTCGAAAAACATGTAGTAGACATGGTGAATGAGCATCGCCAAAACGGTTATGTAGTGACACGAAATAAAATACGTTTGTTTGCACTTCAGTGGGCCAAATCTAACCCAGATCACAGCAACAGATTTAAGGCCACTGTATCCTGGTGTACTAGATTCTTGGAAAGGCATAAGCATTTGAATTAAAATTACCATATTGAAATCAAATCTGATGTTTTTTAATTTTTATTTGGTGTGCGTTGGAAGAGGGGTAGTCTTATACGGCGAGTATAGCCCAAACCCTATATTTTAACAGGAAAAGTAGGGGGTCGTCTTATACCCCCAGTCGTCTTATACGCCGGAAAATACGGTACATACAAAATTTAAAAGCAGTTTAAAATAATTAAACATTTGGCCGAAAATTAAAACAATCCAATTTAAAATCGATTTAAAATTCACTCAAGCCAGCCCAGCTAGTTGAAATAAATGGGTTTTCAGGGCCCGACGAAAAATCCGGAGGTCTGTTATTGTACGTATCTCTGGGGGGAGGTTGTTCCAGAGGGTGGGCGCCGCCACAGAGAAGGCTCTCCCCCTGGGGGTCGCCAGCCGACATTGTCTGGCGGATGGCACCCTGAGGAGGCCCACTCTGTGCGAGCGTACTGGCCGGTGGGAGGCTATTGGTGGCAGAAGGCGGTCTCGTAAGTACCCCGGCCCTAAGCCATTCAGATCTCGAATGTCTTCTGCTTGTGTTCCCTTTATTTTTTTGAGCAGTGTATAATTGTATAGAATATAAGTCTATACAATATTGAACTTCTGCCATGGATTCATACAATAATTGCTGCAGTACCCCACTCTCTTTGAAATTTAATAGACATACAGTACATATTGACTTCCAGACTGTTATGGTCACCTTTCAACACTGAGTATTGGTCAGCATCAACTCAAAGATAACATTGTCAGTAAGACACAAGGAATCTCCTGGTCACTTAAGAGAGCAAGAGGCAGAATATATTGCCAAAGCAACAACCATATACCTATAAGGTATAAAAAAACCAAACAAAAACAAATATGAATTATATATAATTAAATAGTGCTGACTTGTTTTTATATTTTCATCGACTCTGGACAAAAAGGGTAGCACACAAATCAGATATAGGATAGATAGATAGATAGATAGATAGATAGATAGATAGATAGATAGATAGATAGATAGGAGACAGGGAGAGTGGGGGGAGGGAGAGAATGAGAATACCTGTCATGGAATCACACTTTGTTTTATTTGGGGGGAAGCTTTTGGCTTACCTAGAGGAAGGAAATGGCCATTTTTTTTAAAAAAAATCAAAGTTTAATATATAAGATTTATTTTATCAAAAAGGAGGAAAAAGGAAATAATTGCATTATTGGAAATTAGATTTTCCTGCTGAATTTTGGCACTATAACGTTAAATATAAAGACCATTTTAAAAAACCCAAAAAACCAAAATGACCAAGAGAAATCACATTGCAATTCACATAGTGCAAAAGAGGAAATGAAACAATTCATTCCAGGGAATGCCCTTATTTATCTTTTTATGACTTACTTATCAGAATCTCTTTCTCCTGTTCAGTCAAACCTTTGAAAGCATCATTTGTTGGAATAAAGAAAGTCCAATCACCAGGCTGGGACAGAACCTCTTCTAAGCCTGCAGCTTCCACAAGACTAAGGAAAGTGCTGGGAATGAAAACAATACCAAAATAATATATCTCTCAGTATTGTCACTTGACAGAATATTAAAATGAAATTGTATATAGAAAGAAGAATGTGCAATATTCCCAATATCAAAACCATTTTTATTTTGTATTCAGTTTCAACCACTTAATTCTGCTTGTTATGATGTGCCCAAATAGCAATGATAGAGGGACAAAACTGTAAATTTGAGGACTAGTCACAAAGCTGATTTCCCCTCCCCCAAAATGGTCATAACTTCAAACAATCAATAAATAGGCAGTTGATAAGTGACAACTACCCATATTCTAAAGTCTTGGAAGACCTCCAAGGTACTTTCCAACTCTGTTATTCTGTTATTCTTGGAGCAGGTCTACTATATTCTTGTAGTTGGATGCTTTTGCAGTTTTCAGCTTGAGCTATGGAATTCCTGTAGAAAACCTCTAGACAGGTGAATAGTAGAGAGGCAGGGGATAAAAATGGACTTGAACTCATTGAATTGGATTACTGTAGCTAGACACCAACTGTCTTTCAATTTTTTTTTAAAAAAGGAGAGGAATAATCCCTAAAAGGAACAGATTATTCTAAGGATAATGGATATCAGAAAACTAAAATCATGGCATTTGCCAAAAGACCAAAGAGCCATTCTTGGAACACAGATGACCACAAAATTAAGCACATCTCCTGATTCAAATACCTGAGAGTAGTCCAACCTTCTGCTGATAGTAAGAAAGCCATAACTGTGCTGCACCACCATAAATGTTGCAGAAAATGCACTAGTTGCTTATCTGCCTTTCTTAAATATTCTAAAACAAAAGGTGACCACTATATGCCTGCCACACTCAAATTATTCAAAGTCAAGCCAATAACATGTTCTTTATGGTTTCCCAACTGAGCCCCTTCTCCAATTTTTATTATTAGAACCTACACAATCCAAATTTCTAAGATCAGCCCTTCATGTTCTAAAATGTGTTTCTAATGCCACCTGCAAATAGAAACAGACCTCATGAAAGTGAAAGATAGTGTGTAGAAGACCGTACCCAGCCATTTGCTCAGACTTTTTTTCCCCCTTGGTCTTCTCCAATTAACTGTGAGTGATCCACATGGAAAAAGGTAGTGGCAGCTACAACAGAATAACAGAGTTGGAAGGGATTTCGGAGTCTTCTAGTTCAAACCCCTGCTCAAGCTGGAGAACCATTTGAAACAAGTGGCTGTCCAGTCTCTTCTTAAAAGCCTCCAGTGATGGAGCACCCACAAACTCTGAAGGCAAACCATTCCATTAATTAATTGTTTTCACTGTCAGGAAATTTTAATCCTTGGACTTCTTGCCAGATCTTCTTATCAGCATAGTACAGTATATGATCTTTCCAAAGGGTTCATTAAGCAGCATGTAGCAGACACAGATTACCAAATTGGATGTAGCCAGGATTCCAACATTTATTGTCAGTGAATCCTCTAGATAATCTGCCTCCCCTATGGCATAACTAACTTTGAAGTACCTAAACAGGAGGACCTTTACTCTGGCACAAAGTCATGACCTCCCCTCAGGTATCTTTGAAGACTGATACACCAAGATTCCTTATTTGGAGTGGTAATGCCCCTATAATCTGAACACACATAAATAACAGGATACCTCTCAATTCTATACTTTTAGATACCAACCCTGCTTGTAAGGTCCTGCCTTGCCGGTCTTCTCAAGAAAGCAAAACTCTTGAAATGAAAGCCATTTTATTGGAAGATTGTGATAGCATGAGATCTAAGCAGGAATTAAGTTTTCCTGCTCGAAACATTACATTAAAACATTGCAGACAGAGCCTCTCCCAAATTCCAATACATCATTGAGCCAATCCCAGAGTGTGAAAATGTTATGGGAAATACAGGCTGAGAAGGTGATAAATGCTGGTCTCCAAGGCAACACTGCTGCTCTTCTCTGGAGACGAGATAAGGCAGCTGGCTCAAGGCATATTCCATTTCCCCTCCCAAGGTTCTGAAAGTTATAGCAAAGCAAAGCAAGGAATAGAAACAGAAACCCCATAAAGAGATTCCCCCCAAGCCTCCCCCCTCCCACCAGAATGACAGCGTTCCTATAGGAATCTATGGGACCTGACACTGCTACAATATACGTTGTTGCCAGGTTCTGCATAGCAGTGCTTAAAATTGGTCATACTATGACCTGTGCCATAAATTAGACTTAATTTTGAGCATATACTTTGTCATGCTAGAGAGCTCTGTAATTTGATATAGACTTAGATTAAATACTAACTTTGGTCTATGACCACAATAAGGAATTGCTTTTATTTGACTAAGGCAAATGTCCCTACCAAGAACAAAACTTTGTTTTTCTCAATCCTCTTCTGGAGCATCTCTAAATTGTGCTGGTGTATTCCTAAACCAGTGTAGGATAATGTATTTCTGGAACAATACATACCATATTTTTCGGAGTATAAGATGCACCGGAGTATAAGACGCACCTACCTTTTTTGGGTTTTTTTTAAAAAAGTATTTTTTATATTTTTTAGACAAACACACATACAAACATACAATGTATTTTCTTAGAACAGAGTATTTTGCTGGTTCACAAATTTAAACAGTGTTTAGTCATTTCAATTAAATTTACAATTTCTATATTTCCTTTTTGCCATATTTATTCCTCATCTATTTTTTAAAAAAACGAATATTACCCTTCATCCTCATCTCTAATCTTAATCAAATTCAATTTTTCCCTTCTATTCTATATTATACCCCTTCCCATTGTCTTCTATTATATCTTTCCTCACATTGGTTAATTGTAATATTACAATTGTTTAATACAAATTCAACATTTTAATATAAATCAATTAGTTATATACAGTAATTATCTTTTTTTGTATATTAATCAATATGAACATGAATATTCCAATTATTTCCATGCAATCCAATTTCTTACAAATCAATTAATTATATTTACCAATAATAATAAACCAAATAATTTCCCCTCTTATGTTACTCATTTTCACATCTTAAACTCTCCCAATAAACCACATAGTTTTGCCCATATATTCCTCCAAATCACAACTTAATCATTTCTACTTTCATCACAATATATAATTAAAAATATTTCAATCATTACAATTTCCCTAATTAAATTTAAAAATGTTCTAGCTGTTATCCAAGCTACAATTTAATCTTTTTTTACTTTCACCACCATATACCATTAAAGGTATTTCTGTTACAGTTTATTCATATCTCTAAAAAAAATAAAAAAAAATAAAAACTTATCATTGTCTAGATTTCAAAAATATGAAAACAAATATTCCAATTATTATTCATTTCATTTTTACAATCATGATTTCCCATTTATTTCTTACTACTATTCATATTTCAATTCTAAATATGTATAACATTTTTCTCTTTCATTTCTTTTTCTTTTTCTCCCTTCCCATTTTTATTTTTGCCTTTTTCATTCTCCTTTTTTTCTTTTGTGTTTAAAATCTTGAACTCTCCTCTTTTGCCCTAAATTTCCCATTGTTTGTACCTACCTTTTTTGGTGAGGAAAAAGAAGAAAAAGAAATCTCCCTGTTTCTCTGCCTAATTTTGCCTCACTGCAACAAACAGCAAACAGCCTGCTTTACTTTCAGTTTCGTTTTCAGCGTAGCTTGATTAGCACAAGGAAAAAAAATCTGCTCCAGCAATTTAGCTCTTTGCAGCAAGAGCAGAGCCCTGCGCAAAACAGCTGAGAGCAAATCAGCTGAGAGTCGGGAAGCGATCTAATCAACTTGTGCTAATTAGTCTATCCTGAAGCTGAAAGGAGCTGTTTTTTCTTGCTGTTTGCTTGCAAGGAGGTAACTGCTGCGAGGCACAGGCCAAAGGGTGGGGGCCAGTGGGTGGGCAGGGGTACATTTGGTGTATAAGACACACCTAAATGTTCATCCCCTTTTTGGGGGTAAAAAGGTGCGGCTTATACTCCAATAAATACGGTAATCTTTGTAATTATATAGTAATATCTACTAACATTTGTAATGTTAAATATGAAAAGCATTATTGTATAGCTTCACATTTTTGGTACTTCCAAATTGGTACTTAAAAATTCTTACTATACCTGAATCGTTTGTCAGATCGCAATACTTCATGCAGAGTTCTTTCTGCAGGTTTGATTATTTGCCTAAAAATATGAATAAATCCATTTCTTCCCTCTTTGCTTCCTCGAATCATGCATGAATTTTCAATACACACAGCCTAGCAATACAAAAGACAAACAGCATTTGAGCTACATCTCACTGGAAAATACATAAAAACATTTTGCATGGAAATGTTTCATGTAGCGTAAATTATTATCCAAGCATTGTGGATAATTATTGTGCAATTGTGCAAGCAATCTGCTAAAATAAATATAACATTTTCTTTGATGGCTTAATAAAAGGCACCATGAAAATAACATCATAGTGATTTTAGTAACCTTTCCAAAAATGGTGATTCAGGCCCAAGCATAAGAACTTTAATCTCTAAAGAATTATGTTGTATCTAAATAACTCCACAGAAACTAAATCTTTAGAATCTTACTAAGGCGGTTGAATCCAGAATCATATATTTTCTTTATTAAATAAATATTGTATTTCAAGAGTGAACTTGAAATCCACCAGGATTTGGGGAAACCCTGTTTCCCCAAAAATAAGACTTCCCGATAATAAGCCCAATCGGGCTTTTGAGCGCATGTGCTAAAATAAGCCTCCCCCCAAAAATAAACCCTCCCTGAAAATATTTAAACACAGAGCTGGAAAACTGGTAAGATGGCAAGAGGAGCCTCATCATGCTCCACGTGCCCCAAAATAATAAGACCTCCCTGAAAATAAGGCCAAGCTCTTATTTCAGTGTTCAAAAAAATATAAGTCAGGACCTTATTTTTGGGGAAACATGGTACATGAAGGCAGGCTGCCTTCAATCTTTCAAATGAAGCTTATTTCCAAGAAATACTGTACCATACCATATTGTTTATGTATATATTACTCATATACTTTTGTCCCAAAAGTTACATTATTTCAGAAATTTCTTCTCTGAAAAAATTACCTTTAGAAACAAAACAAGCACATTTTGTTCCTAAGTGTCTTAGTGTTCTGACCCAGCCTTAGCAGAAGCAAGAAAGAGACTCCTTGTCACGAAAAAACCCTCTTTATTTACCTCTTGTGAATTAATTGCATTCACCCATTGAAAAGTCCAGGCAATAGTCCTTCAAAGAGTTAACTGCAGTAACAGACCTTAGATCCTATTAGATACACATCAGGAAATGTATTCCAAACAACAACAAAAAGATCAACTACAACATTTACACAGTCTTATTGCACAGACTGGTTAAGCATAAGGTTGCTGGAAAGTAGATCAGATTGAAATTTGGTTACCCAGTCAGTTCCATTATCTTATAGTACTATCCCAGCTGAGTTTATTCATATTTTCTCTGTATGTTCAAATAAATTACTCTCCGGGCTATATGGCATAACCATATCCTTTGACTGAAGCAGGACCTAGAAAATTAAAATTTTACCATCTTTTACTATAATAATTTTTTGAAATCTTTAATTTTACTTACTGTTCGATATATAAATACTCTTAGCTTCTTTCCTCCTAGTGTTTCCAAGAATTGTCCATTGTAGAGATCATTCAAGCCAACTTTCACTTTCAAAATGTGATTCTGCAGAATCAGTTTAAGGATTCTCTGATCCATATTTAAAGTATCATCTAACAATTTTTTAAAAACATAAAATCTATATTAATTTTTTTGTGGAATTTAACATATGCAAAGCATGACATTAACTTTAAATGCAGTGAAAATGCTATCTACACATAGTCATAATTTGGGGTTCAGCTTCTCACATCAATTTTAACATGCCATCATTTTACCTTAATTGAAGGTACATGATCACCAAATGTCTTCATAAAATCACAGAAAAGGTCATTCACAGCATTGAAACAAATCCCCTGTTCATTGCAGGATTCCAAATTAAATATTCATGACAAATGGCCATCTAGTCTCTTGTTGAAACACCCAGTGCACAGGAAATATTCTCACAGGACATTTTACAGCCCAAGCAGCTTCATCTGCCAAAATCTAAAGCCCGCCTCCCTTACCATCCCCTTTCTCCTTCTCTCCCTCCCATAAGTTTTGATCACTCTGAGAAAAAAAAAATAAGTTCAAACTAGTGTTTCAAGTAAACATACATACTGGCTCTCCATACTCACAATTACACTGGGGAATTCCAACTGATGTCACGGCGAGATTGGACATGAGGAGCGGGTCACCACACTCCCACGCCGAGTTCTCCCCATTGGAGGACTCCAAAGGGAGCTAAAGCCACCCTGTAGGGGTGGTGAAGAAAAGTGGGGTGCCCTGCAGGTCATGGAGAGCAGCAACTCTCCTGCTTGACCCAGGGTTTCTTCCTTCTCATCCACAATGAGAAGAAGAGGGAGCCATCATGGCTGCCATGAAGCTGGGACAGCTGAAGCAATAAAGAAATCTGCAGGAGCAGTGTAGATGAACAGTGACTGAAGCTGGGTGAGAAGATTCCTTTTGAATTTAGACCCTAACCTTAAAAGAAAAAAAGAGGAAACTCCAGGAAAAGAGACTCTGAGAATTATTTCTTAAAGTGGTGAACAGCCATACAGAGAAAAATCCTAGACCTGAAAGAAAGGAACTAAGAGGAGAAAAGCTAAAGACCTTTTAGGAAGTTGGATTTTTAAACTGGGTAGGCATTTTGGAAAGACATTATAAAATGCTGGAACTATCTACTTGAATAGCCAACTTTGCTTTCATAAATTGAATTAAAATTTGAAACAATGCTGAAACCTAAGCTGAGGGCACTGTCTACTAGTGAATGGAAAATATACCATACCCCTATAAGCCTAGGAAAATTCCTGATAAGAGAAATAAACAACATTTGTCTGGAGGACTGTGGTGATACTTACTGTTCCATAACTATCTACTTTATGATTACTGGAGAATCTATTGTGAGAATAAGGAAGACTCTTAAGTAAAGTAAAGTGACTTTTGATTTGTGGAAGCTGCCTGGACTACTTAAATGTAACTGATTAATAATCCTGAGATGTAAAGAACTATGATTATTGAACCTTCCGAGGAACAATATTTGGACTTGAATACATTATAAAATGCTGGAACTACCTACTTGAATAGCCAACTTTGCTTTCATAAATTGAATTAAAATTAAATAAATAATAAATTAATTAATCAATTTATCAGACATGAAACAATGCTGAAACCTAAGCTGAGGGTGCCATCTACTAGTGAATGGACTATTGAGTAAGAGCGGGACTTACTAAAATAAGACAAGATGCTCCATCGGGGAAATGAGTGAGATTTCAAAAGAAATGGCATTGATGTTTCAAAGCATTAAGGCAGTGATGGTTCACCTTTTCGGCACCAAATGCTGAAACTGGAGCATGCGTGCCAGAGCACCAGAACCCAAAAGAGAGCAGCTGTCCAGTGCGCATGCAGCAATGGAACCCAGAAGAGCAGCTGGTGGGTGGTGCATGTGCCCACAGAGAGGGCTCTGCGTGCCACCTGTAGCACATGTGCCATAGGTTCACCATCATGGCATTAGGGATACTACGACAAAATATCACAGAGAGATAAAGAACCTATTGCAAGGCATAAATGGGAAAATAGAAAATATCCTACAACTGATAATGAATGAAGATCAAAGAGTCCAAGAAAGAGAGGAGACAGCAGAAAAAATGGAGGAAAAGATAGAACAGACAAACCAGCAAATAAAACAAGAAGATGAGAAGGCGAAGACGATAAAGATAATAATGACTGATGAAATAAACCAAGGGAAAAGTACTTTAAGAGATTTAAAAATGAAATTGGATAACTTGGAAGATACTTTTGAAAGGGAGATAGGGGTTTGGGTGGACACTCTGGAGGCCTGGCAGCTTAGGAGGAGATGGGAGAAATATTTCAACTGAATGGTGAAGACACAGATGCTGATAGAGACAAAGATCCAAGAGAGGAGTATGGGAGGCAAGCTAAAAAAACGAATAGAATTGAAGTATTAAAACGGGCAAGAGATGATGGATAGAAAGGAACTATTTCTTCTTCTTTTTTTTCAATATAATGATGGCCTGATTAAAAAATAGAATAGAGGTAGAAATAAGAATACACACCTTTATATGAAGCAATAAGTAGATGGAAAGATTGGAAGTTGAAAGATGCTATTATTAGGTATGTTTAAATAATAGGATGATCGGCATGGGTGGGATTCAGCTGGTTCGGACTGATTCGGGTGGACCGGATGCTAATTTTACATCTGGTTCATCAAACCGGTAGTTGCAAGCACTGACTGGCCCTGCCCACCCCACCCCTCCCCTCCCAGGAGTCTCCACGCAGCCCATTTTTGATGCCAGGTAAGTGCAGCGCCCGTGCAGAGGTTCTGGGAGTGAAAAACAGGCTTCCTGGAAGTTCTGGAAGTCAGGAAATGGGCCTGTTTTCGGCCTCCGGAGCCTGGGGAAGGCTGTTTTCACCCTCCTGGAGGCTTGAGGAAAGCCTTCAGAGCTTGGGGAGGGTGAAAATGCCCCCCCACTGTGGTGCAGGAGGCCAAGTAGGCCACACCCACCATGGCCACGCCCACCCAGCAACCAGGCAGAGAACTGGTTGCTAAAATTTTTGAATCCAACCCCTGATGATTGGCACTAGAATGGTGTATTGTGACTTTGAAAAACAAAATAATGAAGGATTATGTCTTAATATAAACGTGTATTAACACTAGGATTAGTAAAGGTGGCCTGACTAGAAGCTAGAATTGAGGTGGAAACAAGAAATAGGGGAATATTAGCAGATATAATTTTTATATAATAGATATAAGTAATAATTAGACAGAAAGATTAGAGGTTGAAAAATGGTATTACTATGTATGCTTAATAATATCATTGGCATTAAAAGGGAATATTGAAATACTGAATAACTACTCTAAAACAAATTTATATCAATACTAGGATTTTATAAATTTAATTAATGTAACAACTATTATTATTTTTATTATTGCTGTTTGTATCAAAATGAATTATATCCAGAAGCCAAACTGTTCATATATTAATATTGATGTGTATTTAAAAATAAAAATCCAATAAAACTTTTTAAAAATCACAATTACACTGTCTGGCTGATTGTACTTTTATTTTTTTTGTTTTGTTAAAGATCCAATCTGATGGTCTAAATAATTTTATTATTTTAAAAGAATAAAATTCATCAGAAAAATAATATTTTCTCTGTTTTTTAAAGTTGCTGTCCTCTTTATTTGGTTGAGACTTTCTTAGATCATGAAGTTGTTAAGTCTTCACAGATTTTAAATTAAAATCCTATGAAATAGCATTTTCCTCTTTCTTAATTTCAAAAAGGTCTTCAGTTTTCCCTGGCATTTGGAATATTTCTCAGATGTAAAGTAATTAAATCATAACTTTTTAAGAAGATGTAAAAGGTATATTTTATATTGTAATTCCCTTGACTCTCTAGCCACTTGGCCACAATCGATCATAAGAAATTAAATACCAGCAGTCTCCTTACGAGGAGCAGCTGTTCTGGAGCACAAGTGAGTTTCTCTTCTTCCAGAGAAATTTCTGTCAACCAGAACCATCTTCTGGCTGATGCTTCTATCATTGTGCTATTTCCACTTGCAGAGTCAATCAAAGAGATGTCTAGTTTTTTAGACATATAAAAAGACTGAAACCTTGATTTTACTTTGCTTTCCAATAGAACAACAGGGAGTGATTGTACTATTGTCTTAGACTAGGAATGAAGCATCAGCAACCACAATTATTTAAGGACATAATGGATTGTTAGCTTTTCTTGCACAGGCTCAAGACTGTTGTCATTTACCAGTTGCAACTGTTGCCATTACTGCTGGAGCTTCACTCAGGCAATCCCTCTCACATGTTTTATTTTAACAGTCTTTTCATAGACACTAGTTGAACTAATATATTATAAGGACTGGAAAATGAGGCAGGAGGAGGAGGACAAGGAGGACAAGGAGGACGAAGAGGATGAGGACGAAGAAGAAGAGGCCATCTTCTGTTTTCCAATACATCGTTCTTTAAAGTTCAGAAGATATGTCAGGGAAATTAATTCAGTTAGGGGGAGTTGTGTTCTCTAATACTCATAGCACTACTGTGCTGCTTGCCACATGCTTGTTAATAACATGTTTTAATTATAAAACATTTGCTATCTTCTACCCTGGTTTTTATAAACATGGTTATAGAAGTTCATAGGAAGGGACCTTGGAGGTCTTCTAGTCCAACCCCTCTGCCCAAGGCTTGGAACCTTGCTTGGGAAATATTGACAAACAGCTAGTATTCATTCTGCTAGTCAAGAGTCAGGGGTGGGGAATAACATGCTGCCTCTTCTGTGGCAGTACTGCAACTAGCTGGCATTATTGTTGGTGAGGCAATCCTCAATACTGGTAGTCTGTTCCTCCCCAGCACAAACAGAAAAGGTGGTAAGATTTTTTTTTGCTTAGTCGCTTGGGCAACTGATAGCAACCAGGGGTTGAGAATGAAGGTCAGGAAAAGCAGTTGCTTTTCTTTCTTTTATCTTGTAGGGTGGGGCTAATTTGAGGCTAAGATGACACTTGATGCTAGAAGGATCAGCGCTTCTTGTGGTGCAGAGCCAGGAATAAGTTGTGAGGTACTGTACCTGGGTTGCATAGCAAATGAGTTGAGTGTGTCTATTATGTATATGCCAACTATGCCTTCGTGAGAATGTAGGACCAAAGATACAAAAAGGCAGGTAGGTATCAGCCCAAGTCACCAGCTGTGTGTGTGTGTGTGTGTGTGTGTGTGTGTGTGTGTGCACTTGTATGTGTGTATGTACTGTATGTATATATGTGTATATTGGATATGGTTTATGGTTTGTTTGTTTATTCTTATTCTTAATAACTTGTTTTTTAATCCTAATAAGTAAATTATCTAAAGTTGTCTCCCTGACTGAAACAGCAGATAAGGTGATTAAATAAAATAAATAATGAAATAAATCCTTTCTTACCATATCATGAACAAAGGCCATCCAGAGTCTATTTTCCTCCAGTAAATAAGAAGACTCTATCACTTTCCAGCAGTTCATTGTTGAACTGCTTTTACTCTTAGGATTCACTTAACAACCATGATGATTCACTTAATGACCATGGTAAAATGGTTGTAAAATCAGGTCAATCATATGACTCACTTAAGGACCATATCACCTAGCAACTGCCATTCTGGTCCCAATTGCGGTCATAAGTCGAGGACTACGTGTTTGCTAAGTGCAGGAAACTACATGAATTATCTTGACACAGTAATTCTGCTCCAGTTTCTCTTTCGTAGGCTCCAAGATGACACAATCACTTTTCCCAAAGTTCTCATTACCATTTAATTCTTGAACCACTTCTTTTACATTGATAGGATTAGATCTAAGAGGGCCGAGCCCCTTGTCTTTTCCTCAGCCAGTGAAAAGGATTGTGATCTATAGTAATTACTGTTGGTTGTCTCAGAATTGTTTTTGATACGTAGGAGGTATCCTATGTTTTCATAGGTTATGATGCTTACATTGTGATGGGTAGTATAGTTAAGCACTTTTTAAATGAAATTGCATGGATATCTAGTGAATTGGAAGGCTTATATGGAGTAATCTCTTTCTTCTTTTCTTTTTTTAGCATTATGGCTTAATGCGATGTGTTTTTGCTTGTAGATTAATGCTCTTACCCAGCTCTTCTTATAAACAGTTTGATTATTGCTTTGGTAATGAAGCATTTGTTTAGAGTGGACTGTTTTTAAATTCACTTGAATTAGTATATACCACTGTTTTTCCTGCTTATGATCCCACCAAAAGAAATGGACAGCAATTTGTCTGGAATGATATAGGGTCCCCTGCTCTAGCAGGACATTGGCCTAGAAAACCTCCAAAATCCCTTCCAATGCTGTTGTTCTGTTGTCTCTCCTCCCTCTAAACCAGCGGTTCTCAACCTGGGAGTCGCGACCCCTTTGGGGGTCGAACGGCCATTTCACAGGGGTCGCCAAAGCCCTCTCTCACCCCCCGCACGCCTTCACTCACCTTCACTCTCTGCTCTGTTGGATCGCCGGCCATTCGCTTACCCCGCCCACTCCCAATCTATTGCTGCCTCCTGAGTCCCAGCTGATGGCTAGAGGGAAAAAAACTGTTTAAATTCTTGCCACAGGACTTCAAAGGGCCGCCCTATAGCCAGTGGTGGGATTCTGCCGGTTCCGCCCTGCCCCTTGCCCCGCCCCTCCGCACCGCTATTTATTGCCAATAAATAGTGGTGGGCGAGGGGCGGGCGAGCCAGCAATTTAACAAATGGTTCGGTGTTTTTTTGTAATTTTATTGGCCCGCAGAGCTTCAGCATAGGCTAATTAGCCCTTGATTAGATCGGCTCCAGACTCTCAGCTGATTTGCTCTCAGCTGTTTTGCTCAGAGCTCTGCTGCTTGCTGGAGCAGATTTTTTCCCCCTAGCTATGCTGAAAAACAAAACTGAAACTAAAGCACGCTGTTGGCTTTGCTGTTGCTGCAACGTTGGAAAATTAGGCTGGCAGATGTCTTTTCTTTTTCCTCACCAAAAAAGGTAGGTGCAAACAATGGGAAATTTAGGGCAAAAGAGGAGAGTTCAAGATTTTAAAACACAAAAGAAAAGAAGCTCTATTTAACTAGGGAATTGTAATAATTGAGATACTATTAATTGTATATTGTGTTGAAAGCAGAAATGGTTAAGTTGTGGTTTGGAGGAATATATGGGAGAAATTATTTGGTTTATTATTATTGGTAAATATAATTAATTGATTTGTAAGAAATTGGATTGCATGGAAATAATTGGAATATTCATGTTCATATTGATTAATATACAAAAAAGGTAGTTATATAACTAATTGATTTATATTAAAATGTTGAATTCATATTAAACAACTGTAATATTACATAATTAACCAATGTGAGGATGGATATAAAAATAGATGACAATGGGAAGGGGTATAATATAGAAGGGAAAAACTGAATTTGATTAAGATTAGAGATGAGGATGAAGGGTAATATTGTTTTTTTACAAAAATAGATAAGGAATAAATATGGCAAAAAGGAAATACAGAAATTGTAAATTTAATTGAAATGACTAAACACTGTTTAAATTTGTGAACCGGCCAAATACTCTGTTCAAAGAAAATACATTGTATGCTTTTACATTTTTGCCCTATCTTGTCACCATGGTGAAGAGAAGCAGTTGTGAAATGAGTGACATGGTTGTTAAGAATGCTGCACGGGCATAAATGTGAGGATGGTCATAAGTGTGAGGACCAGTCAAAAGTGCGAGGACCTGTCAGAAATGACTTTTTCAGCCCTCTGAGTAGTCCCGATACACATAGCCATGGCCACCCGGTCACATGACCAGCTAGCCACGCCCACCCAGTCACATGACCTCCAAGCCACGCCCACAAAATAAGACACGCCCACAGAACCGGTAGTAAAAAAATGTAGAACCCACCCCTGGTTGGGGTCACCACAACATGAGGAACTGTATTAAAGGGTCGCGGCATTAGGAAGGTTGAGAACCACTGCTCTAAACTATGTTAAGCAAACCCAAACACCCAGTAATCAAAGAAGAAAAACAGGAGTCACCTTTAACATTCTATGTAAAGACTATAACAGCCATTATGTAGGACACATAACTATCTGTGAAATTAACTGGCAATCAGAAGACATTATGAAAATACCTTAATCTCTCCAAAACTACAATTTCAACTGGAAAACTTTGACATTTTAGATCAAGTCAAATCCAAAACTGCTATGGGCTTCCTAGCATTCCCAAAGTAGCCCTCAACAGGCACATAGAGGTAAACTATACCATTTACAATATATAATCAAAAGTCAAGGGAAACATGCAGCTCAGAGCACACCATTACTTAGATAAGCATAAAACAGCATCAAGTAATCAGGAAAAAAACAATAGAGCTGATTTTTTTTTCATCATGATCCTCACTATGATGCCATCATATCAGTGGCTGATAATTATAATGTCAAAAGAGTGAAGAAAGTAGAAAACGGTAGATAAAATTATTAAAAGCTGACAGCTGTTTGCAAATCCTGACAAAAAAATAAGACTCCAATTACTTCTATCTTTAATCCTTACACAACTTTAATATGGCTCACCTACCAGAAAAAGCCCCATTCAATGGAGCTAGCAGGGTATATTCTTCTTCTGGCCGTAGAGATGCATCCAAGCCAAGTCGAGCCACCAAGTCTTTGAAGGTAGCTTGGTGGGGACCAGCAAGGTCAATAACTTGTTTAGCTAAAATTAAAAATAAAATGGTAAATAGAAGTTTGATTTGCTTCAAAATTCTTACTGCACAGATAAATATTTCATATAAAATTTAAGGAATTATAGTTATCAATTTTGGCTACAAAATCATGACTCTCCTTAATTGAGGCAAAAATTAGATCACCTGTTGGTCCAGTCTGGTGATCAATAATATGAAAAAGAGACTGAATTTACTCCTGCTTCACTTACCAGAATCAGGAATAAGCACTTGATCTATGAGATGAATGACACCATTACTTGTCACAATGTCTTTTCGGTTCACCATTTTGACTCCATTGATTGACAAGCTTTCGCCATCACAGCCAATTTCAATTGTATTCCCTTCCACGGTCTCAAAGACTGCCCCACCCATGATGGCTTCAGAACACTGAAGAGTATTTAAAATGTGAAACTTTATCAGAGCTGAATAGGGAAGAGAACAAAAAGACCCATGCTCCAATGAAAAACAAGATATATACTGAAGTATTGCAGTAATTTAACTGTCCTCCCCTCAATTCAGTCCCATTATAAACAGCTCTAAATTGAGCAGAGACATACAGATTGGTCAAAAGTTATGCAGTCAAATAGCAAATATGGTCATCTAAGTCCATCATCAAAACACATTTGTGATCTGAATTTTTTTCTCCCTGTCTTAGAAGAAAAATAACGTACATGTTTATCTCTCACCAGTTGTTCTGTAAGATGGGAAAGTAGCTTATCCTATACCCCATTCCCTCCTATCCCCCAGAATGGGGATTACATCTGAAGGTTTTTTTAGTTACATTGACACAGAGATTTATTGAACTGGGTACTCTTTGGTTATGGACAGCTTGTATCCCCAACAGATATGTCTAAATGAGAAAGGAACTAAGGAACTTACTTGAGTAGACAAGCCTATACCATTTTTTAAAGATTACTCCCCTTCAAGAAGTAATCTGCAAAATCCACTGAACTAAAAAGGTTGACTTCACATATGTACAAGTGTTGATCACTCTGAATAAGGAGAATTATTCTCCATGCCATTTTTCTTTTTTCTTTAATGTATATGGGCATTTCCATTGACCTGATTTTCTTGAATTCAACAGGTAGAACATTAGACTTAATGGGTACACTTTGTTTCAAAGGAACAGCAACACAAGAGAGGTAATGCTGTAAATTACATTACAACATTAATATTAATTAAATGCTGTAATTTTACATTACGAAAAGATATTGAGGCTTTGGAAAAAGTGAAAAGAAGAGCAACTAAGATGATTAAGGGCCCAAAATATATGAACAGTTGCAGGAATTGGGTATGGCTAGACTAGAGAAAAAAAGGAGTAGGGGTGACATGATAGCAGTGTTCCAGTATTTGAGAGACTGCCATAAAGAAAAGGGGATCAACTTATTTTCCAAACCACCAGAAGGCAAAACAAGAAACAATGGATGGAAACTAATCAAGGAGAGAAGCAACCTGGAATTAAGGAGAAACTTCCTAACAGTGAGAACAATTAACCAGTTTACCTTCAGAAGTTGTAGATGCTTCATTACTGGAGATGTTTAAGAAAAAACTGGACAGCCACCTATCTGAAATGGTATAGGGTCTCCTGTTTGAGCATGAGGTTGGACTAGAAGACCTCCAAGATCCCTTTCAGCTCTATTCTGATTAATTGTCATGGCTGACTCGCTATGCACTCCTGCTCGCAACCAGACAACAGAAACAGGGAGGGGGGGAAGGAAAGTATTGGAATGCATGGAAGCCTTGGGAGGGAATTGAGGAATGCTAGTGAGCTTATATAGCCTGGGACCAACCCAACAGTCCCACTGTCAAATGCTGGGAAAACTTTAAGGTGCTCCGATTGTTCCCAATACAAAATAAAGGCAATTGATTGGTGGACAATGAACAGTGGGGAGGTCCAGAGGAAAAGGGTTACCTATGCTGGTTTTCACGTAAAAACTTTAGAGCTGGCTTTGCTACTTCTGTGCCTATGTGGAATTATCAATAAAGTTATATTCTTGGCAAAATAATGTCCCAGGAGTTTCTTTTGCTGCATTTACCAATGGGACAGTTGACAGTAATATTATAGATCTGGAATGAACCTATCTGTATGAACCTATTAGTACGTTTTACTGTACTAATAAAACAAGGGCTAAAATATGTGGGTTACAATAAAGGATAAGCTAAACAGAAGAAATAACTGCTACAGACTATTCAACCAGTCAAAAGAGATAAATGAAGATTTATTAAAGCAAATAACTGAAACTCTGGAAAATGAAAACCATTTGAAATGAAAACTTATGAGATGGGTCATTTCAATCATTCATCTGTTAAAAGACAATCAAATACTGAGTCGTCTAACAGAATGAAATTCAGCATACATAAAAGTAAGATTTTACACTTAGGCAAGAAAAAGCAACAGTACAGGTAAAGACTAGATCAAATTTGGTTCAATGCCAGCAATTGTGAGAGGGATTTTAGAGTCCAAGTGGACAATCACTTAAATACAACCCATCATTGTGCAACAGCAGTCAAAAAAGCCAGTGCAGTCCTAGGCTGCGCTAACAGAGGGATAGAATCAAGATCACGTGAAATATCAGTACCACTTTTCAAAGCCTTAGTATGACCACACTTGTAATACTTGTCCTGTTTTGATCACCACAATATAAAAAAGATTATAAGACTCTAGAAAGCGTGCAGGAAAGAGCAACAAATATGATTAATGGGCTGGAGACTAAGACTGGAGAACAGTTGTAGAAATTGGGTATGTCTAGTCTAGTGAAAAAAAGGATTAAGGGAGATATGATAGCAATGTTCCAGTATTTGAGGGGCAGTGTCAACTCTGAAGATAGCCTGACTGAGGCCATCTTGGAGGCTTCAATGTTGCCACAATAGTGATGACGGATAGGGAGGGGGGAATAGAGATATTTGGGGTTTTGTAGCCAAAACAAAATAGTTTCCCTTCAGAACAAAGGATGTTCCCACAGATGGCTGAAAAGAGAAGGAATGAAGTTTCCAAGCAACTGGACAGCACCTTGATTGGATCATGTGACTGATTGTTTGGGAAAGGGGAAAAAACTTTTACTTTTAATTAGGTGAAAACCAGTGGTGGGATTCAATTTTTTTTCCTACCAGTTCTGTGGGTGTAGCTTGGTGAGGGGGGGGTCATGTGATGGAGTGGGCATGTCCAACTTGACATCACTCATGACCATGCCCACTCAGTCACATGATCCACCCGCCAAGCCACACCCACAGAACCCGGTAGGAAAAATTGAACTTACGGTTATTCTTTCTACCTATTTTCTGCCCAGGCCTGGCCTAATCTGTCAAAGGCCTCCTCCAGCGTGCCACCTGCTCTCCCTTCACCAGTCACATGCGTTGCCCTGTTTCCCCTCCTTCAGAGGCCCTGGCCCTAGCCCTGCTTCCTTCCCCATGACCACCTGTTTCTTTGCCATTTACCTTTCTTCCGTGGCAGCTGGTGGCAGAGGGGAAGGCAAACCAGGGCTGAGCTGTCATCACTGGGCTCCCCACCAGCCCACATCTTGCCCCCCTTATCATGAGATGCCTGCAGCTGCCGCATCTTTTTTTCAGTGTGGCTGGAGTACAGATGCACTAAAAAAAAGATGTGGTGGCTGCAGGTCTTTTGCAGTGAAAATTACTGACTTCCAGCTTGCTCCACTTCTCGAATGCACCGCCACCGCCCTATTCTATGTGTCGACTGCGCAAGTGCACTCCATTGCCTGCTGCCTCTGTACCAGAGGGACTTGCCTCTATCTGAGGTGCAGGTGCAGGTGCAGCAGGCAATGGGGTGCACATGCGTGGCCGGTGCATAGAACAGGGCAGCAGTGGCGCGTTTGAGAAGCAAAGGTTGGTAATTTTCCCTGCAAGAAGCCTGCAGCTGCTGCATCTTTTTTTTGGTGTGGTTGAAGTCCAGCCGCACCGAAAAAAAGATGCGGCGGCTGCAGGCATCTCCTGTGAGGGGGGCAAGATGCAGGCTGATGGGGAGCCCAGCAGTGATGGCTAAGCCCTGGCTTGCCTTCCTCTCTGCCACCAGCCATGGGAGGAAGGTAAGGTCGTGGCTGCAGGATGAAGAAAGAGGCAGTCGTGGGGGAGGAAATGGGGAGATTAAGGGCCGGGGCCTCTGAAGGAGGGGAAACGGGATGACACGTTGCGCTTAAGGGAGAGCGGGTGATGTGGGGCAGCGGCTCTGGGGCAGGGAATGGCACATTCTCCAACCTGGCCAAGGTGGGCAGTGAGTGGGTGGAGACTCCGGGGCAAGGCCGGAGCTGGGGAATAGTGCATTCCCAGACTCAGCTGAGGTGGGCAGCAAGCGGGTGGAGACTCCGGGGCCTAGGAAATGGCACATCCCTAGGTCCCAGCCCCTGACCCAAGGCGAAGGGCGAGCGGGCAGCAAGCTTATCTTTGGTGAGCTAAGCAAAGCGGGCAAGGCGCGGAGGCAACTGGTGAGGCAATTAGCTGGGCCGCGTGGTAAAGGCAACATATATAGGGCAGGGATGGGTGGGGCAAGCGGTGAGCAGATGGTGTAGCATGCAGCGAGCAGGTGGGGACGGGACCAGCCAGAAGTCACTAGCGGTTTGGCAAACCAGGCCAAATTTCTCCTACTAGTTTACCCGAACCACTGCGAACCAGCTGAATACCACCTCTGGTGAAAACCATGAGAATTTTTAGAGTCGGTTTTCACCAGTCTGCCAAAATGATATGTCCAATAAACCTGTTCTTTGAGGAACGTGCTTGCCTCAGAGTTCTGTTTGCTATGGATGTATTACTTGGACATCCTGACAGGCAGTCACAAAGAAGAAGGGTGCAAACTATTTGCCAAAACACCAGAAGGCAAAACAAGAGCCAATGGATGGAAACTAATCAAGGAGAGAAACAACCTAGAATTAAGGAGAAATTTTCTAATGGTGAGAATAATCAACCAATGGCATGCCTTACCTTCAGAGACTGCGGGAGCCCCATCACTGGAGGTTTTCTAAAAGAGACTGGGCAGCCACTTGTCTGAAATGGTATAAACTCTCCTTGTGCAGTGAGTTAGACTAGATGACCTCCAAGGTCACTTCCAAATCTGTTATTCTATGTTCTATGTTCTAAGATGTCAGATAAATTCTTGATAGGTTAATAATGATTTCAGAAGTTTGAGGTAGGTACTGGGAGATCTGTTAACTTGGATTTTTATCCTTACTGACTGGGAGATAGTGAAAAACAGTAACTGCCATGTGAGAAAACATAAAAGCAAAGATGCAGCCAGCTGGATTTCTAGAAAGAGGTATTAAGGGTGATGCAACCTCAAAGCACCAATGAGAATGAGTCATCCAAAGGAGCCAATATGGTCAATATGCAGCTCATGAAGGAATTAAATTGTAGAAGGAAGGATGGATTAGAGCAGGGGTGTCAAACTCGCAGCCCATGGGCCAGATGTGTCACATGCTGGCCACCCCATCCCTGTTTTACTGAAGTGGGGGGAAGGTCACAATACGTCACATAATGACAACATGATGCTATGAGTTTGATACCCCTGGACCAGAGAGAGAATCTACACAGCTTCAGCTTGGAAATGTAGAAATGAGGTAGGACAACAAAGATAAAAAGCAAGCTAAGGCTTAGCAAGATAGGCAAAATCAAGCAAGAAGGGTTTCTATAATTATATCAGTAACACAAAGAAGACAGGATTTTTATTTTGGACTACTTATTCCAATTGGAGATATCTTAATAGATGGTCAAGAGGAAGCACACATACTCAGCTCTTGTTTTGTCTTTGTCTTTCAAAACAGGTTTGGTATACTGGTTAGGGCAACAGGCTATAAACTGGGAGTCTGTGAGTTCTAGTCCTGCCTTAGGCATGAAGCCAGTAGGTGTCTTTGGGCCAGTCCCTCTCTCTTAGCCTTAGGAAGGAGGCAATAACAAACCACTTCTAAAAATCCTTGCCAAGAAAACTGTAGTGGGTTGTCCAAGTAATCACCAGGATTCAAAAAAGATTCAAAGGCACAAATATTGAATTACTTACTTTACAGCCACAAAAAATGTAATTTTTGTAGATTAGGAATGAATATAATAAAGAATTGCAAGTTAGTAGGAATGAAGTAAAGCTAATCTGAACACCTCAAATTCCCAAGCCATGAGGCAATATACTGTAGAATATTGAAAGAACCGGTGGAAGAGCTGGCAGGACTTTAGTCAATTGTCTGGGAGGAGTCCTGGGGAACTAGGGAAGTACCAGAAGATTAGAGAAGAGCAAAAGTGCTCTCTCTTCAAGAAAGAAAAAAGAATAATTATTAACCAGTGAGCCTTACATGATGAAAAAAACAAAATTGCAATCTGGCACATTGGAAAACTGGACAGTGAGCAACAAAAAGTTTTTCAATTGAAAGAAGAAATATATAGGACACGGATACCAGATGGAGGATCATGTTTTGGAAGCAATACATTAAAATTAAAAAAAAAGAACTTGATTGACAAATTGAACATAAGCAAATGTTGGAGCTAATGTACTTTGAAAATGGATTAGAAAAACCATTGCATCAAATGGTTGCTGAAGTTGTTATTCCTCTCTATTCTGCACTGATGAGATCCTACCTGGAGTACAGTGTACAATTCTATGCATAACACTTCCAGAATGATTTTGGCCAGGCTGTCAAGTTCAAAGGAGAATACAAATGAATAGATGAATAAATAAATGAATAGAGGTCAGGCTGGAGGAACTTGAATGTAGAATGTAGACAACCGACTGGTCACAGCCTGCTCCCTAGGAGAGAATGACCCTTGGTCATTAGGTGTTAGAGGAAAGGTACTTTTATTAGAGGTGCTGAGTGCAGCAGGCAAGCTTTGAAGGAAAACCAAGCGAAAATCATATATTGAAAGCAATTCCCAATGTCCAAAACTGTCCCCCCTGTGAGAGTAGTCCAATCAAGTTCTGTTATGATGTTTTGGCAAACCAGTGCCTCAGACACCACTGTAAATTCCTCTTGCAGGGTTGGCATCCTTGAAGCTAGGAAGATGACAGTAGAAATTTAGATTTAGGGATACAAGATAGAATAGAATAGAATAGAATAGAATTCTTTATTGGCCAAGTGTGATTGGACACATAAGGAATTTGTCTTGGTGCATACGCTCTCGGAGTACATAAAAGAAAAGATACATTCGTCAAGAATCATAAGGTACAACACTTAATGATAGTCATAGGGAAACAGTCAATATAAATCTTAAGGATACCAGCAACAAGGTTACAGTCATATAGTCATAAGTGGGAGGAGATGGGTGATAGGAACGATGAGAAGATTAATAGTAATGCAGATTTAGTAACTAGTTTGACAATGTTGAGGAAATTATTTGTTTAGCAGAGTGATGGCGTTCGGGAAAAAACTATTCTTGTGTCCAGTTGTTCTGATGTGCAGTGCTCTATAGCATTGTTTTGAGGGTAGGAGTTGAAACCGTTTATGTCCAGGATGCGAGGGGTCTGTAAATATTTTCACAACCTTCTTTTTGACTCATGAAAATAAATTGTGAAAATAATGATAGCTATGTTCAGATGTATAAAGGGAAGCTACAGTGAACATGATCAAGAATTATTTTTCCTTGTCACAAAAAATCAGTTCTAAAAATAATGGAAGCTACCAACATTTCATTTATAATAGAATAACATAGTTGAAAGGGACCTTGGAGGTCTTCTAGTCCAACCCCCTGCTCAAGCAGGAAACCCTATATCATTTCAGACAAATGGCGGTCCAGTCTCTTCTTAAAAGCCTCTGTTTTCATTTTAAATACAAGGAAAATTGTCTTGATGATTTACTAAGGAAGCTTGTGGTCTTGCTCTATTTGGAGGTGCTTTAAATGAGCCATCTCTAGGATGGTTTCATTAGATTTCCTGCATATTAGAAGGGTTGGATTAGATTATCCTTGTGATCACTTCCAACTTCAGAATTCTATGAACTGATTCCGGTATAACATGCATCCAAAACTGAACAACTTAATAAAGAGCTTTTGATATTCTGATTTATGGCAAATGCTTTGGTATTAGTCATAGTTATTAATATAATATGCATGGTGTGATAGGTATGACATGTGTTTTAGCACTGTATTTTTATTTTTTGGTAATTTAATTATCAAGTAAAGTAAAGTTTTGAGTAAAGTTACTGTAATACCTTCAGAAGCCACCTTGTCTCTCATTATTCTTTCCAAGATTCCACGTGGAAGTTTCTCAAAAGCTTCATTAGTAGGTGCAAAAAGTGTATAATGCCCAGGCTTCCCTAAAGTTTCCATTACATCTGATGTAAAGGCAGCAGCCTATGAAAAATAGGGAATAAGGAATCTTTTAAACACTTATACAAAAACTAATATTTTAAATATTGCCAATTCTCTTTGACATCATACCAAAATACATGATAAGTAATTGTACTGAAAAAAATTCTTAGTATAAAATATAATACATAAATATTGCAACATGATACATACAAATTGTATGTTACTTAAAGTAATTCCTATTGAATTGTGATAGATTTCTGTAGACCTGAAGGAGATAGCAGAAGCAAAATTGGAAGTACTAAACCATATCTTTCTAAGATCTTGGAGAACTACCAGATGACTGGAAAATAGCTGATGGTGTTCCCATCTCAAGAAAGGGGAAAAACAGATCCAGGAAACTATAGACCAATCAGCCTGACATCAATACCTGAGAAGATCCTAGAAAAGACAATCAAGCAACAAATCTGCAAACAGCTATAAGCAGACAAAGATATAAGCAGTAGTCAACATGGGTTTCTCAAAAACAGATGTCAAATAAACCTTATTTCATTCTTTGACAAAGGGACTAAATTAATGGACCAGCAAAATGCTTAATAGTAAGGCATTTGACAAATATCACAACTTACTTCTTGCTAAACTAGAAAAATGTGGAAGAGACTGCATCATCACCAAATGGATTTATAACTGGCTGACAAATCGCACTCAATGTGTAGTCTTTAAGGGAATTATATCTACATGGAGGGAAGTAAGCAGTGGAGTTCCCCAAGATTCTGTAATAGGCCCAATACTCTTGAACATTTTCATAAATAATTTAGGTGAGGGAACAGAAAATAGGGAATAGAAAAGATCACATGACTTCAGGTCATTGCAACCATCATAAATATGAAGCAGTTGCCAAGTGTCTAAATTTTGATCACATGACCATAGGGATGCTGCAATGGTCATAAGTATGAAAAACAGTCATGTAATTTTTTTCAGTGCCATTTTAACTTCAAGTGGTCACTAAATGAATGGTTGTAAGGTAAGGACTAACTGTAGTGACAAGGTCTGCCATAATTGGGGAAGGGAAAAGATACCTGGAAAGCCAATAAAAACATTTTAAAAAGAGTGGGGAGCAGGGGAGAGAGAAAAAATGAACAAAAAATAAAGGAAAAAAGTGTTGCAAATGTAAAATAGCAGACTTGCTATCAGATGCAAAGAAACAGAGCCATTTGTTAAGTTGCAGTTCAGATTTATTGCTCAAGCTTATACACGAGAATCTTGTCAACTAAATTCAGTACTAAATTAGCACCAGATAAGGGTCACCATTCAAGAGGGGCTGGTCTTACATCATTTGTGGGTATGTAAAAATGCTAGCTGGTGACTTGCTTAACTCCACCCTCAGTTCTGTCTGCCCTTCTACACTTGCAATTTAATCAATATTCTAACACTGAAAATTGATCAACATATAGTCCATTAATTTCACTCCTTCTCTTCAGCACAACTTTCTCTATTATATAAAACTGTTCATTAAAAGGAATTCCAAAAACAATCTAAACAGTGACAAAATTAACAAATTCCTTTATTTTATGACAAAAGATCATAGCCAAATCTAAATTAGATGGTTGATCCCTAATATTAAAGTTCTGTTTACAATTGCAAAGACGGATTCCCCCTTCTCAACCACTTTAAGGAAAGAAAAGCCGATGATAAAAATATTCCCAGTTTGTCTGGAGAACAGGATGCGTTTTCAGTACAACGCTAGGAAGATTAAGCTAAGCTCCATTCATTAGACAGTTCTATAAATTGCCAAATAACTCATTGCCTCAGCTCTGTTTAATGTGCTTTTCACCTACTGGCAATAGATTGAGTAGGAGCATACAATGATTCTAGAATGGGATACAAATATGGCATCACATTGCATTTTAGATTATCAAAATGTAGCATCTATAGCTCAAGAGGAGTGAGGTTCAGATTTGTCAGTGGGAAGATTTTATTTTATTTACAATGTCCCTTGATACTACTAATTCTGGAAAATCAATAGTTTTCTACATAACTTATATAACTCTATAACTCTACCTCCGACCTAATAATAGATCTGGGTGGGTGGATTAATTACCAATCAAACCACTTATATATTTAAAATAGTATTTTACTGTACTATCTTCTTCCATTACATGCAATTTAGCTTGATTTTCAGTTATATATAGGGACACCAACTATTTTAAAAGACAAGATTTGAAGAAAATAAGATTAAATAAAAGCTTACTCTAAGAGATGAGAGATCATCTTCAGATTCAATGAAGTCTTGAATAGTATTACCAACTGGAGTTAACACACGATCAATTACATGAACAACACCATTTGTAGCAATTTGATTGCCATGGGTGATTCTGGCACAATTAACAGTCACAACCTAAATTGGAAGAATAGCATGAATTAATGTTTGTTATAAATTTGGCTTCCCAACTTTTACCAAATAAGCTTTATATAATCTTTTCTTTCAATTAATTTTATAACTTGCTTATGAAACTTGTGCTGTTTGTTTTAAAAAATTCAGGGAACAATATAGCTGGAACATATTTTGCAACACAGCCCTTTAAGTTACACTTCATTTTGTGTGACTGGAAAAGTGATAGCAATCATAATTACTGAACTGATTTCATGTAAATTGTTATCTGAGTACTAATCCAAGGATTCTAGTAGGATGTGTAAATTAATTAGGCTCAATGAAAGTTTAGCTGTATTTGAAGTGCATCAACACCGTGTCCATGGAACAACTAATAAATATCAATAGAGATGCCCTCAAATGAAGTTCTTTGGACACCATTTTTATATATTTTAAGTACACTGGGATTTTAAAATATTATTTTTGATTATTTTGTATGTTGTTTTCTATTTTTTGAAAATCATCTTAACATAATGATACATGACATCTTATATGAACAACAAACAAACAAATTTCAAGGGGAATTTAAACTAGAACACTGAATCTTAGATCTCTTTCCAAAATGTATGGTGTAAGTGGTACAAGTCACATCCTATTGTCCATTTATGTTATACAAATAAGCTTACCCCATTGGGATAGTGATTTATATGCAGTTTTTGATTGTTGTACATAGACACCAGAGTCATGCCATTCCGAAGGTCCTTTGTCAACATCCGTTTGTTTACCATATGATTGTGGAGAGCATTATACAGTTCGATGTTTACATTTTCAATCAGACCACTGTAGATTTCCTGGAGGCAGGGGAGTTGAATTCAGGTAGATATTCCATTAATATTATTTCAGTTAGCTAGTGAGGTATTTTTGACTACTTTCTGAATCTTCTGAGTTACCAGCCTACCAGTGATTTCATTGATATAGCCATTACTTGGCAACAATAACAAGTGGCTAAACATTTCTTTCTTTGAGGATAGCTTCAACTTTCTGCTCCAGCCTATATTTTCTGGACACCTCACAATTAAGTACAAAGCAGGCAACCAGACAACATCAGCCACATGGTACTTCTGCTGCCTACTGACTTTATTTCAGTTTCCTACTTCTTTTCTTGGTAATCTTTATATTTTTCATATCCCCTTTTTTCCAATCTAGCTTTTTGCCTTCAGAAAATGTTTATTTATATCCACCACCCCCCTTTTTCTATTCCTCCCTACCTCAAAGATTTTCTTAGATCAGGGGTGTCAAACTGGATTTCTTCAAGGGCCGGATCAGCATTGTAGTTCTCCGCCGCGGGCTGGCTGGAGAGACGGGACGGATGCCTCCTGCACTTTGCTAGTCAAAACATAGTACACTTTGCTGGTCAACAGCCATTTTGGCCAGTAGAGTGTTGCAGGAGGCCATCCAGGCTGAAGACGGGGCATGGAAGGGGGCGCATGCACCCCTGCCCCCAATTATGGCTGTAAGAGGCACGGTGGGCCAGTTGTTTGCTATATCCAGGCTGGCCCCATGGGCCAGATTTAAGCACCCCATGGGCCGGATCCAGCCTATAGGCCTTGAGTTTGACACCCGTCTTAAATCAACCTGCCATAATACTTGCCAACTCAACATTGTCCTTCATATTATTATTATTCCACTGTCAGAAACTGTGCAGTCTCTTAAGTTTTGTCCTTTTCAATTTAGTCTACACCTAGGTTCTTATACTCATTTAATGCATCAATGCTGGGTAATTGGAAAAGCCTAAAACCAGACAAAATAAGTCTTTAGTGGGCATTCTCTCCATCTCAGTATTAACTCCATTTTCTAAGATTTAATGATAACCTGAGGGAGGATCATGGGCTCTCCCTATATAATCTTAGGGCTTTTCACTTTAGGTAGAAACATGGGAGTCAGCAATTGGAGAACATAATCATAATTTTACTTGTTACGTGGTACATTGGGAAAGACATGATTGGTTGTCACAATACATTTTTATTACAATATTACAGTATTACTATAAAACAGATTTTCTGCAGCCTAATTCACAAAATTTGAAAGTCTGCCTTTCTGAAGCCAGAAGTTATATTCTAGAAGCTACTGTGAAAATCCAACTTTAAGTTACTGTTCCAGCCATCTTACCTCATGCCTGCAATGGTTATTTAGAGTTATGTGTGTGTTTGCAAGTGAACTTACGAATATATGTGTATAAAATTAACCAGAATCAATAATTCCAATAATATGTACAAAAACTGAGTGTTAGTATTTCTTAATTCATAATTTATTCATCTATAAATTTCTTAAGATTAAACATTTCTTTAAAAATCAGAATTGATATAATTACACGATCTAAAAGATTCCAAGCTTCATTGCTTGGTGCAAAGAATGTGTAAGAGCCAGGTCCTTCAATTTCTTCCTTCAGTTTCGACATCTCAGAATAACGTTGAGTGGAGGTAGCTCCTACATTGCCCAAAGTACCAAATACGTGATCTATTGGAGCCACTGAAAAAGAAAAATAGCTTATAGTTATCAAATCCTTTTCTAAATTATTTCTTCTTTTTCTAGTAAATTATTAATGGAATTTACTGAAGCATTGAAGTGCTTCCTGTTTTAATGCCTAGATTTTAATGCAAATAAAGTTCCTTAGGATCTTTTGTGTTGATCAATGATGTAAGTAACCTGGGATTTCTTTTGGCCTGTGAAATCCAAGGAAGTAGACATGGCAATATGTCTACTTTAAATCAACATTTCAGACTGTAGAGGAGATGCCACTGATGTCTTAGCACAGTGTCTTGAAACTGTCAGGATTTCTGTCAGAAGTAGAATTGAACTGTGACAAGGTTCAAGTACAGTTTGTACATGAAAGCTCTCCATCAATAGCAATGTTATGTCTAGACAAGCAGGCATTACCTTTGAAAGAACAGATTCATGATCTGGGATCCTTCCAAATTCATGGCTTCTGCTAGCTAAAAAGACTTTGGCCCTGCTTTGGCACCCATTATGACCCTACTTAGCACAAGATGGCCTAGGTCCATGATGGCGAACCTATGGCACATGTGTCACAGGTGGCACGCAGAGCCCTCTCTGTGGACACTCATGCCATCGCCAGCTGCTCTTCTGGTTTCTAGCGTACACAGACATGCCGGACAACTGGTCTTTGCACATGCCGGAGCCCTGGAAACCTGAAGACCAGCTGGCCAGTGTGCATGCGGTCTTCACACCTGTCTTTGGGTTTCCAGTGCTCTGGCATGCACGAAGATCACCTGGCCAGCCACATGCGTGTGCCAGAAAACCAAAGACCAGGTGCATGCATGCTCACCGGCCAGCTGGTCTTCGAGTTTCTGGGGCTCTGACACATGGGTGCATTCTGGTTTGGGTACTCAGTGCCAAAAAGATTCACCATCACTGACTTAGATAATTCATGCACGAATTACCACCAGTTTAGTCTATTGCAGGGGTGTCAAACTCAATTTCATTGAGGGCTGAATCAGGGTTGTGTTTGACCTCGGGGATGGGTGGGATGGGCGTGGCCAGGGTGGGTGTGGCCAATTCATGTTGGGTTGCCTGTGGTGGCCCGAGCGCTCTGCCAGCGAAATGAGCTCCCAAGCTGCGACGGCTTCCTGCAAACCTCTGCTATCCATGGCCCTCCCAAGCTCCATTTTTGCTGTCAGAGGCACTGCAGGCCGGTCTTCATTGTTTCCAGGTCAGTCTCGTGGGCCAGATCTAAGCACCCTATGGGCCAGATCCAGCTCACGGGACTTGAGTTTGACATCCCTGGTCTACTGCAATACATTTCACATGGGACATTTCAAAAATGCTTAAAAGTTTCCATTATTGAGAACATACTATAGGCCCTGCACTGACTACTGATTAGTTTCCAGGTACAATTTAATTATTTTTTACATAGATGGCTTGGCACCTGTGCACCTACAAGGCTGCCTAGTCCAACATGAACTGCCCTGACATATTTGATCATCTAGCGGGAATTTATTCCTAATGTTCTATCATTGGGAAATAAAGGGAGCTGAAACAATGATACTGTTTGTTAGTGGCAATATCAATACCCTGGAATAGCATCTTTGTAAAGTTCAGTCTTGAACCATTGTCTGGTTTATTAAAGGATGAAAAATAGAGCTGTTCTAGGTCATCTTTTAATTTTTTTCAAGGCAGTCTTTTATTTCTGTAGTTGTTTGTAGTCAATTGGATACAACAGTAAAAATAAATAAATTGGGTTGATTAAATAGTTCCATGACAATACCTGCAGGACATCCTCGTTCTCCTTCCATCTTCATATAGCCAGGGCAGCACTCATATAAAACCATTCTGCAGAGTACCAATGCAAGTTTATTTTATCTTTCTAGGTCTTAATAGTTATTTAGTATCTCTTTTAATGTAAACATATTTGAAGTGGATTTGAGTAATTATATAGAATATATAAAAAATAGAATTTATAAAATATATAAAAACAAAATGCACAATATAAAAACTATATTAAAACAAGAATAAGAACAGATGCATTAAAAGTCTGCAATCAGAGTAAAAGCTAGGAACAAAGGCAGTTTAAAAAAGGATCCTGGATTTCCACAAGGAGGATAATTAAGCATTACTGAAAACCCTGTATCTGAAATCCCAATAATTTATATTGTGCATTTAATTTTCTACGGAGATGCTCTCTAAGAATTATAACAAAGCCAGTTTGCAGTACTTAGAAAGCCTTATTTTACCATTTATTAGATAACATTTTGTTCTTAAAATGGGGCATATCATTACTTAATTGCTCAGTATTCCTTCAGTATTCTGATTATGCTCAGGATCATATCCTTGAACAAAAGAACCTCCTAAATTCCAATAGTCATCCTCCTGCAAGTCATTTAACCAATTTAAATTCTATTTTGCAGCAACAGAATTGGAAGTTATAGTTTTGTGTTGCAGATCTAACATTTTATAGCAGCAATCAAAACAAGTCAGTCTTTATTACAGTCATTATAAGTTCAAAATAAAAACAGTTTTCAATATATAAATGTACAACTCAAGGAATTCTAGGTTCCCATAACCTAGATAGAGCTTTTATGCCATTCCAGTAAAGATTAACTCTAATCTATAAATTTTACTCTCTGAAATATATATGCAGGTAGTCCTTATTTATTGACAGAAACTGAGACTGAGAATGCAGTCATAAGGCACAACATTATGTGACTTTGCAACTAACTAAATCAATGGGGAAGCTGACAGGAATTAAGAAAAGTTGATCATGTGTCTGTGTGATGCTGCAAGGAGACTGTCACATGGCCAAATTGCAATCAGATGGCCACAAGGATACTGCAATGGTCACAGTTACAAGGACCCATCAAAAATATCTCTCAGCATTGCCATAAGTTTGAATGGTTGCCAAATGAGTGATCATTCAGCAAGGGCTATCTGTACATTTATTTCCTTCTAAATAGTACCATAAAAATCGAGCTGGCTCTGTTACACAGACACTATAGGTAATCCACACAAAATCAATAAATAAAATTATAAGATATATTATTATTATTATTATTATTATTATTATTATTATTATTGTTATTATTATTATTATTATTATTATTATTATTATTATTATTATTATTATTATTATTGTTATGACTTACGCTTTCTTTCCACAGATGGCTCCCTGGTACCAATTCCTGCATGTGCTGAAATATTTCTTATTGGTTCCCATAACTTGCTGGAGAGCACAGACATTTGGCCTGAAAAAAAAAAAGAAAAAGGTCTATATGAAACATCCTTTACAATTTGAATGTTTACTTACATAAAATATTTATATATTGCCTTTATAGTTGTGAAAGTTGGACCTTTAAAAACCAAGACAGGAAGAAAAATCAACTCATTTGAGGTGTGATGCTAGAGAAAGCTCTGCATATTCCTCGGACAGTTAAGGTGACCAGCAAGCAATGGCAGATTCCTCCAAATATGCATTTCTCATAACTATTTCTGTGTACATGTTGAATAGTATAGGTAACAGGATGCATCATCGCATCCAATTCTGAACCATTTTGTGTCTCCATATTCTGTTCTTATAGTGGCTGCCTGATCAGAGTACAATGACTGAATGAGCTAGATTTGGTGTGGTGATATTCCCAGTTCTTTGAGGCAGTTCTAGGGCTTGTCATGGTCAACATAGTCAAAGGCTTTTGTGTAGTCAAGTTTGTATAGAGGTCTTTATGGTATTCCTCTACTATTTCCATCATCCAACACAGATTGGCAATATGATCACACATTCCTCTCTCTTTCTGAAATCCTGCTTGTAGATCAGACAGTTCTCTGTTGGCAGTTTGATTCAAACATGGCTGGATTATCTTCAAGATAATTTTACTCACATGTGATATCAAGGCTATGGTTTAATGGTTAGAACAGTTTTTCATATCACTTTTCTTTGGTATTGGAATAAATATCAACCTTTTCCATTCTTTTGACCACTGACCAGACTTCCACATACTTTGGCAAAGTGCTGTCAGTGCTTTTGTTGGCAGTGGTCTTAGCAACTCAGCAACTTTGTGGTTAGGCAACTGCTTGAGTGTCCACACTACTTCCTCCTCCAGGATACCTGGTTCCAGTTCTGGTAGGTCAGCTACTCTTCTTATGTCTTGATCTTGTTTTCGTTTATGTAAAGTTGTTCTGCATAGTCCTGTCATCTTTTTCTGAATGCTTGTTGGTCATGCAATTCCTGCCAATCATGTCCTCTGGCTATAGCCTTTCTTATTATAAAGGGATTTCTGGCCCACTTTACATAAGTGAAACACTCTCTTGTATGACCTCTCATGTCTCCTTCCTCCAGTTTCTTACATTGCTCAGTCCAGTACTTTTCTTTATATTTTCTTGCCTCTCTCTGGAACTTTGCATTTAGTTTTCTCATTTCTTCCCTGTCATCAATGGTGTTTGTTTTCATTCTCTCTTCTGCAGTCTCTATTGTAGCTTTTGATATCCATTTGACCAATTTCATTGGTTTCTTGTATGTAATATATTTTTGGGCTACTTCAGTTACACTTGTTTTTATTTCTTCCCATAACTCATCTGGTTGTCTTTCTGTGATGTTGAGCAATTCAAATCTGTTCTTAACTTCAGTTGCACATGCCAGGGGAATCTTCTTGACATCAAATTTCTGAATCATAGGTGGTCTTTTGAATTCATGGTGGGACCCACAATCTGTACCGGGGAACGTTTTCATGATGAGATGAAACTTTTCCATTTCTTATGGGAAAGTATGTAGTCAAATTGGTTTCAATGCTCTCCATTTGCTGAAATCCAAGTGTACAGTTGCCACTTGGATTGTTCAAATAATATGTTCATTATCCTTACCTGATGTTCATGACATAGCTAAATCAGATATTCTCCTGCCTCATTTGTTCAGCAAGGCCAAACTTGCCTGTGATCCCTGTTTATTCCATTTCTCCCACTTTTTCATTGAAATCTACAATAATAATCTTTCTTTGGTATTTGTTTCAAAGTTTCCTGAATTTCAGCGTAGAATTCTTTGATATTCTCTACTGCTGAGTCCGCAGTGTAAGCTTGCAGAATTGTCATGTTGTGAGGTTTTCTGTTGATATGTATTGCCATTTCCTATCACTGACTGTTCGAAAACTTTCTATGGTTCTACTAATTTTTATGCAGTATAGTATGAAACCCACTCCTCTTCTTCTGATGGTATCATTGTCAGAGTAGTATACCATGTGACAGTGATGGCTAACCTTTTTGCCATTGTGTGCCAGGAGAGGGGGGTGGGGGAGGTTCACGCATATGTGTGCCCACACCCATAATTCTATGCACCCTGCCCTGCGCATGAGCACACAACCCCTCCCCCCGTGTTGAATCCAAAGGGACTACTCTGAGGCCAGGCTGCTTAACACATTAACTTTATTGAACCAGTGCAGAACAAGCACAACAAGAGGCTAGAGAACAGAACAGAACGCGCAGCCTGACAGCTGCTTAAATAGCGAGCTGTCAGACGGCGATAACCAATCTGGGACCAAGCAATTCCCGCTACTTTAGTTGCTGCGCGTCTCCACCAATCCAAGCCTGCTGACGACACAGCCGGCTCGAGGACGATCGTACTGGTGAGCACTTAACACCCCGCTTCTGGCATGCGATGGCCCAGTAGGCCTGTTTTTCTTTCTTACCTGGCTCCAGATCCTCTCTATGCATCTGCGGAGGGCAAAAACAGCCTTTCCCACTCCCTTGGAGGCCCTCAGGAGGCCTGAAACAGCCCATTTCCCAACTCCCGGTGGGACAAGAAGTGACTTTTTTGCTGTCCCCAGCCTCCAGAGCCTCTCTAGGAGTCTCCTAGAGAGACTCATAAATGGGCCTTCCCCACCCACCCCCAGGCCCTCCGGAGGTAAGAAACCACCTGTTTCCCTACTTCTGGTGGGCCCAGAAGGCCCGAAAATCAGCTGGCTGGCACGCGCATGCACGCCAGAGCTGAGCTGGTGTGCCCACTGATATGACTATGCCTTCCACAGCCAGCCCAATGAACTTCACTGATGCCTAGTATATCAATGTTGAGCCTATTCATTTTGTTCTTAACAATGTTTAACTTTCCTAGATTTAAATCATTGACATTCCATGTTCCTAATTTAAAGATCTTTGAACAGTGGAGATATCTCTTTTCACTAGAACTGTGTCAATGATTGGGAGAGGGCATTAGGATTTACTCCATCTGTGTCATGAATGATCCTGCTACTATAATAGTCTCTTTGCTCTTTCCCTGTAGCTTTATTGATTAAATAACTATTTGTCTGAAGTGGTGTAGGGTATCTTGCCTAAGCAGGGGGTTGGACTAGAACACCTCCAAGGTCCCTTCCAACTCTGTTATTCTATTCTATTCTATTCTATTCTATTCTATTCTATTCTATTCTATTCTATTCTATTGTTGGTACCTCCCACATTTTTGAGTTGATCCATAAAGATCATCATTGTACTGCTTTAATGGGATCATCTTCAGAAAATTGTACACCATTTTACTATTGTACAGTAATAATGCTGGCTCTAGGCAACACTGACTGAGGGTGCCCCTTTACTGTTGATGAGAAGACTTACATTTTTAGAATGTTTCAGAAGGAGGGCAGCATTGGTGCCCTTGAAGCTTTGGAATCTTAGACTAATGCCTACTAGACCTTACTGTAATGCCCATTCTTTATTGTACAATATAAAATACAATAAAACATAAGCAAATAAAAGTATAATAAAATATTTCAGTCATATTAAACAGACACCAGGTATGAACTATATTTGATAGATACATCATAGAAGCAGAAGTGTGAAAGTAATACTGTCCTGTACAATCAAATAACAATGTTAAAGTTTATCAAAGAACTGCTCCTCCTACACCCATTAATATGATTTTGGCCTATGTCTAGCAACTAGATGGGAGATGGCATGCGTATACCAGCCTAAACTAGCCAATATGACCTCAATAGATCCCACCCTGGACTGCATCACCAACAATATCATTACTGAAGCAGCTAAATCATCTACATGGCAAAAATTATATTGGGAGAATAGAAAAAAGACCGAACAATTCAAAACAACTTTAAACAACTTCCACTGTGGGCTAGGAATAAATATGTGCTCAGCATAACCTTCTAACCATAGCACAAAGATCTTATCATAATATTATCATCACCTATTCATTTTTCAGGTTTTTGGTATGTACCAGATTGTTAAATGATGATAGCAATTTACTAGGCTGAATAGAAAAATGACAGATAAGCAAAGGAATGTAAATCAAGGTAAATCCAATAAAATCTCTTGGAAAGAAAGCTTATCTGAGTAATTTCAGAAGACAAATCAAAATTCAAAGACCCAAACCATGTGGTATTGTGCTGGACTGAAGTTTTATAATATCATTTCTCAGAATTTTCCAAGACTATTGAGTTATTTTTCTCTTTAGGATTTTTATCCATGGATCCTTCCTAAATTCTCTCTAAATTTGTTGAAGTCAGCTCTCTTAAAGTCCAAGACACTAGTTTGACTTTGTTCTATTATTTGTGCCTGCATTATGTTGAATTCCAGTATGACATGGTCACTGTCCCCCAAAGTTCCCACAACTTCCACACCTTCAATTATTTTATCCCTATTAGTAACAATTAAATCCAGCATAATTGACCCTCTGGTTCCCATATCTTTTGGATGACAAAATTGTCTGTTCGATTGGGCTACTCCTCACTTCCCACAATTTCTCAAAAAATACCCCCGCTTCCAAGCCACTGTAAAAGCAGCCTCATAAGTGATAGGTTCCACTTTCTGCAGCACAATCCACACTGAACAGTTCATCTGTCTCTCAATTCTTCTCCTTTTTCCCAAATACACCATAACCGTTAGACTGTACTTTTGTTGTTGTCTATACATTCAGCACAGGAATGATGAAAAGTGAATTTTTTTCTTTCTTTTCTTTTTTTTAAATCAGTGGAAATAAATAAGAGTACTGTCAATTTTTTCTCCTGGCTGAAGGAAAAAGGGAGACTTGTAGAAACCATAAATGTTTCTATCAGTCTTCCAAATCCATACCTTTGGAAAAAAGAGCAATTGGTGAGGGTAAAGAAGCAGGAAAATATGTAATCAGGGGCTGTGCTAGCCACTCTCCAAACAGAATAAATGGTCAAAGGGGAGGGAAGGAACTGAATTTCAGTTTACCTGAAATTCAATTTACCTGGAATACCGCATCAAGTTTGGTCACCACATGCAGCCCCCTGCAGCCCATTTTGGCTGGCAGAGGCACCACGAGCTGGTCCTTTGATATTTCCAGTCCAGCCCCATGGGCCAGATTTAAGTACCCCTTAGGCTGGATCTGACCCACAGGCCTTGAGTTTGACACCCCTGGCATAGACTGAAGTGAATTATTGAGTCCTGGACTAAATTTTATGGCTCAGTAATATTAATAACTGTGAGAGGGTTTGAGGTGTCCTAGTGGACCACCACTTATGTATGAGTCACCAATATGCTGCAGCTGCCAAAAAGGCCAATGTAGTCCTAGGCTGCATTAACAAAGAGATAGCATCAAGATCACAATGTTCTATAATGCACTAGTATGGCCACACTTGGAATACTGTGTCCAGTTCTGGTCGCCACAATACAAAACAGATGCTGTGTTGATAGAATGCAGAAAAGAGCAACAAAGATGATCTGGAGGCTAAACTGTATGATGAATAGTTAATGGAATTAAGCATGTCCATTATGTATGCATGTGCTTGCCTCCAGAAGTTATGGTACTGCATTACTGGAGGTTTTCAAGAAGAGACTGGATAGACATTTGTCTGAAATGGTCCCTTCCAACCCTATGTTTCTATTTTCTACATTCCAGCCTATCAAGGAGAAGAATTAGGGGTGACATCAGTGGTGAAATCTAAAATTTGTTACTACCAGTTCTGTGGGCATGGCTTGGTGTGTGTGGGGGGATAATGTGACTGGGTGGGTGTGGCCAATTTTTTTATTTTTTATTTTTACTTTTAAAACCATTTTTTCTACAACCTCTTCGGTGAAGAGGTTGTAAAAAAATACTTTCAAAAGGCTCTGACGATCCCAGTTGAGTTGCCTGATCGGCAGAGGCTTTTTTTCTTTTAAATGCTTTTGACAATCAGGCAACTCAGCTTGGATCGTCAGAGCTTTTAAAAGAAAAAAAAGTCTCTTCCGATCAGGCAGTTCAGCTTGGATCGTCAGAGGCATTTAAAGAAAAAAAAGGCTTTTTTCTTTTTCTTCAGAGGTTGTAGAAAAAATGCTTTTAAAAGCCTCTGATGATCCCAGCTGAGCTGCGCGATCATCAGAGGCTTTTTTTTTTACTTTTAAAAGCATTTTTTTGGCCAAAGAGGTTGTAGAAAAAATGCTTTTAAAAGTTAAAAAAAGCCTCTGATGATTGTGTGGCTCAGCTGGGTATGGGGGGGGCAGGGATTTTTGCTACTGGTTCTCTGAACCATCTGCCGCCATCGCTACTGGATCGGGCGATACGATCCAAACCAGGAGCATTTCACCCCTGGGTGACATGATAGCTATCTTCCAGTACTTGAGTGAATGTTACATAGAAGAAGGGATTGATTTATTCTCCGAAGCACCTGAGGGCAAGAGAAGAAACAATTGGTAGAAGATATTAAAGAGAAATCCAATTTGGAACTAAGGAGAGATTTCCTGAGAGTGAGAACAATTAAAGATTGGAACAGCTTGCATCTCAGAGTTGTGGTGCTCCATCTCTAGAGGTTTTTTTTTTTTAAAAAAAAAGATTGGACAGCCATTTGTCTGGGATGGTATAAGGACTCCAGTCTTGGGCAGGGAGTTTTTTTCTTTTTTTTTAAATTTGATTTATATGCCGCCCTTCTCTGGAGACTCAGGGCGGCTTACAATGCATTAAGCAATAGCCTTCATTCTTTTTGTATATTTTATACAAAGTCAGCTTATTGCCCCCACAAACTGGGTCCTCATTTCACCTACCTTAGAAAGGATGGAAGGCTGAGTCAACCTTGAGCCTTGGAGAGATTCGAACCAGCAGAAATTGCAGGCAGCTGTGTTAATAACAGGGTGCATTAAACCACTGTACCATCAAGGCTCTTCTAGTTGGACTAGAAGACTGCAAGGTCCCTTCCAGCCCTATGATTCTGTGAAATGCCTCTGAAGGTGGAGGTCCACTTTGTCCTTATTATACTCAAAAGTATTTAATAGAAATGGATACAGCCAGTGGTGTATTAACCATTAAGCAGACTAAGCACGTGCTTAGGGCACCAAGCCCAAAGGGGGCACCACAAAGTTGAGAAAGAAAAAAAACCCAATGAAGATTTGTAAAAAAAAAAATTGATAAAACAGTATGTACAAAGAAGGGAGGGGCATCAAGATTTGTCACTGCTTAGAGCAGGGGTCAGCAACCTGTGGCTCCGGAGCCACATGCATCTCTTGGGCCCTCTGCTGTGGCTCCCTGTCGGGTGATCCCACCACTAGCTGCCCCCCCCCTTGCCCTCCCCTCCCAGTCACTCCTCGCCTGGCCTGAGAAGGTAAGGGTGATGGCAGGGGATGGAGAAGCAGCCAGGGCAGAGACAGAGAGAAACAAAGAGAGAGGGAGGGAGAGGGGGAAGGGAGGAAGGGAGGGGGGAGAGAGATATGTCAAAAGTGTTTTGTGGTTCCTGGTGTTTTTTAACAACTGGTTCTCTGCCCTAATGACCAGCTGGGTAGGTGTGGCTAGGGGGGTGTCATGTGACTGGTAGAAGTGAGTGACATCAAGTTGGCCACACCAATCCAGGTTTTGGGCTCCCAGTGTTTTCTTTTCTAGGGGAAATGTGTCTAAATGGTTCTTTGAGTGCTTAAGGTTGCAGACCCCTGGTTTAGAGCACCAGTGAGCCTTAATCTGCCACTGGATACAGCCTTTTTTCTGCAGAAATGATAGTTTGGTATCATGAACATGTATCAACTTGCCAGCAGGTAAACTTGTGATTAATGTTGGGAGTTTGATATAAAATGGACAGCTATATAAGCAGAAACCAATCTGGGACAGTCACTGGGATCACTGGGATCACAGTTTTTTTCTGAACCAGATTGGATCCTGCAACATTATCCTGGGATATGTATATTTGCCTTCATGCGTATATAAATGTTTTAAATAATAAAATAAAAGTAAAATTATAAAAGAATGGTAAATATTTTGCTTCTCATTTTTCCCATTGGAAATATTTATAGTATATAATTCAGTTGGTTGATTTGATTGCCCATGTTTGAAATAAAATCAGAAAACCAAAGTAAATAATTTCACAACTAAACAAAAACATAATATTTTGAATAAAAATGAATTATTTTAATCTGAAAAACTAATTTTCTCTAAAAGTTGAATACATTCCATAATATTATTCCTTTTTAGTAATTTCAAACAACATTGTAATAAATTAAAATGTTTCTTTTATATAAAAATGCATTTATTATTTATTCATAGTGTTCATTTTTGCAAAGAATGTGAATATTGTATATATTGTAACTAGAAATACACAAACATAAAAACATTATATATGTATTTTAAAAATTATTTAATTAAATGCATTTCATTCTGAATTTCTTGTGTCAAAATTTTGATAAAACTAATACTTTTGCCACATGGCTATAGTTTAAGCAAAGTTTAAAAGAAACCCAAAGAAACAATTCATTTGTAAAGCAAAAGTGATAATTTTAATAATATATAATGATTTATCACATTTATTGATAAACAACACCTATGTAGAAGAGCTATGTAAGTTTTAAAACTAAAAAAAAGTATTCTGGAGTCATATTAACAAACCTCAGCTTATTAATAAGAAAAAATAGTTTAAAAAATAGTAAATATTTTGTTTAAACTCTAGAAAAATAAAACTTGGAAGACTGTACAATAATTTTTATTCATGTGAAACATATTGCTTACCCTTGATCACGTGCCCTGATTCGACTGTGGGTCAAAATCTTGTCATAATGAGCAGTGGAAGAGTCTGCTAGATGAAAAACTGGCATAAAACAAATAGTGACTGTAACAACCCAAAGGAAGTCCATGTTTCTGTCTCTCTGTTTCTTGAACGTCTGAGAAGAGAACTGGCAAAGACTCTAGAGAGCTCAAAGTTTATATCCAAGATGCAAGGGAGAGGGAGGAGGAAATATATCAACCTGAAACTTTGAACCACCCTCTGAGAAAAAGGAGCATTAGATGATTGTAACCACTTCTGTATGTATGTGAATTACAAAGCAATCTATTAATTTTGACAGCTCCCATAAAATTAATTAGAGTTTAGATTTAACTAGAGTTTATAATGCAGAAAATTTAAACTTTCTGGATGGCCTCACAAATTCAACTGACTGAATATTTTTCCACACAGAGATATATAAAACTACTGGATAAAGAACATGAGAAACCAGTTTTTTTCTAACACAGTTCTCTATGGGATATGAGTCTTCATTCTGCTTATAGAAAGTAGAAATGTCACATTACTTTATAGTATAAGCATTTTAATTCTCTTTATCCAGAAGTTAGTTAGTGCTAGTAGTCTTCTTGATGTATTAATTGATGAACTTTTTCAGTATAAAATAACATAGGAAAATAGGATATTTTAAGGAGAAGCATGATATCTAGGAACCATCAGTCTGAAATAATTAATTTTGTTAACGATATTGAAAATTGTTCAATATATTCATCCTAATTTGATAAAACACATGTATTCATAAGTAATTTTAACAAGAGTAATAAATATTTAGCAATGTGTTGTAAACAATTGTAAAATATTATAATAATATTCACAATAAGTCAATGAAAAACTAGGAATGCTGGTGCTCATAGTTTTCATAACTGCATCAAGAAATTTCTAAATTGCTTAGGAACTGATTTCACAATTTCATATGGAGGCAGGAGTTGACCAAGCCAAGAGTTTTTCAAAACATCTGTTTCATGGAAATTTAGGGTTCCATAAAAGTCTCCTGAATGGTGGGTGGAGTTCACTTGAATGCAGCCAATTTTCTCATAGACTTTGCAATTTTTTCAGTACTTTAAAAGCTTACAATAATCTGTTTCACACAAGTAAACTAGGAACATACAATATATCTCCTCTATAGTCGAAGAAGCTTTGACTGTGGTATGCATGTAGTATCAGAATAATAGAATAATGAGTTGGAAGGGATCTTGGAGATCTTCTAGTCCAACCCCCAAACTTAAGCAGGAGACCCTATACCATTTCAGACAAATAGATGTCCAATTTCCTCTTAAAAGTGATAAAGCACTCACAAATTTTGGAGGCAAGTATTTCCACTAATCAATTGTTCTCACTGTCAGGAATTTTCTCCTTAATTCTATGCTGGAACTCCCTTTAATAATCTTCTATCCATTGCTTCTTGTCCTGCCCTCGGGTTCTTTGAAAAATAGGCTGTCCATCTGTATTTACTTGCCCATGGCTGCAACAGGCCAAATGACCATGTGGTGCATGGCAGGCCAGATCGCATGCCTCCCCTCTGCGCCTCTACCTCTGCCTGCTGCTTTGAGGGTTGATCCAGCAGTCACAGTGTTCAGACTCACTTGCGCTGCACAGGTTGCCCAGGCCCAGAGTGTACCATCCGAGGGGCCGGCGGGCTACAGCTTGTGCTGGACACTGTCAACCCCTATGTGCTTGCCATCTCCTGTGCTAGCCATGCCCACCCACTCCCCAGGGCTGACGATCTTAACTGGGGCTTATTTTGGGGGTAGGGCTTATATTATGAGCATCCTAAAAATCATGCTAGGGCTTATTTTCTGGTTGGGTCTTGTTTTTGGGAAAACAAGATATTTAGAAAAAGGAGTCCATCGTATAAACTAAGGGGAACATAACAATAGAGATCAATTACCAATTCAATCACAAGTTAGATCTGTAATATAAATTTAGTGTGTTAAAAGTAAAGTCTTTCTTATAACATAGGCATCCTATAACAGGTAGTCCTGGATTTAAAACAGTTCATTTAGTAACCGTTCAAAATGACTTATGATCATTTTTCACACTTATAATCATTGAAGCATCCCCATGGTCATGTGATCAAAAATATGATTCTTAGTAATTATCTCATATTTAGGATGGTTGCAGTGACCTGGGATCATGTGATCACCTTTTGCAGTTGTAATAATTTATAATTTACAGAACTTCCATTTGTATGGACTCCATTTGGTAGTATGATGTAATCCAGTGACATTTCACAGATTTCTTTCTTGGATCTCTGTTAAGCCAGAGAGATTCATGAAACCAAACGGTTTCCTGAGTCTCTTTCTTAGAGAGAACATAATTCAACAGCTGTTTTTTCAGATTTTGAAGTTTGATTGACTTTGAATCTGGGGGCAGGGCAAGAAGTAACAGATGGAAGCTTAATAAAGAGAGATCCAACCTAAAACTAAGGAGAAATTTCCTGTCAGTGAGAACAATTATTCAGTGGAATAACTTGCCTCCAAAATCATGGAAGTTTTTAAGAACAGATTGAACAGCCACTTATCTGAAATAGTATAGGATCTCCTGCTTCAGTGGTTGCAGGGTGATGGGGTGGGGTACTAAAAGACCTCCAAGGTCCCTTCCTGTTATTCTGTATTTACTGCACTCAATGGAAGATTCTAATGAATTGCAACATATTTTTTGTTTTGAGCTTTCTTAAACCAGGGAGACTCCAGAAATAAAATGTTTTCCTGCTTCACCTTCCCAAGGAGAACATGAATCAAAAGCTGTTTTTCAGACACAATGTTTGACTAACCTTGAATCTGCTTACAATGGAATTGTACCTTCACTATAAGATGCTTCATAGGGGTTACTAACACAACAACTCTCTAGGATGTTGTGTCACATCATCCTAGATAAATTGGTTTTTTATGAGGTGAAAATTATGGAACAAATATTGCTAGCTAGTAAAGGCAGAAATGAAATATATTTTACTAGTGTTTCTCACTGAAGAGAGTACAACTTGTTTGAATTTCAAAAATGCTATCTTGGTCCTTTCAGTATCTCAAACTAAAATCAAATCAAAAATATATAACACTGAATTAAATAAATGCATGAATGGATATATCTTTGTATTAAGAACACCTTCATTATGAGAAATTCACACTGTTCACATATTAGAATCTTCATTAAAAAGAAGAAAAGAGTTCCATCTTAAAAGAATAAAACGTTGCAGCGATGTTGGACTGCCCTCTTGTGGTGAGAGAAAAAGGAAACTACTATATGGGAAAGAGGAATATTCTGTGTGACCATTTCTTGGTTTGGAATGTCCTCTTATGGTCAACATAAGAAAACTACCACAAACCATTTTTATAACAGGTGATATCTCAGTCAGATATAATAAACCAAATAAATTAGTTGAAAATCTCACAGCAACAGAAATTTTGGGGTCAATTGTGGTCATAAATTGAGGACTACCTGTAGTTCAGGTTTCCAAGATAGTGGAACAGCAGAACTAAAAAGGGGCTACTGATCCATGCTGTCTCTAATTAGGAGAATCTGGAAATTATGTTGTTTTATCTAATGTCTCTTTGACTTGGGGGAAAAAAAAAAAAGCAATTTTCCACTAAAATTTCTGGTACATTTAAAAAAAAACCAAAAAAACCCATTTGATTTATTTCATTCCAGGGAAAAATAATCGAGTAATGGATTGCATTTCACTCATTTCTGTTTCATTTAAATTTGGCAAATAATCAGATTATAGCAATTTTGCTTTCCTTTGGTACACACAAAATAAGCTCAGATTGTTGTTGGGCCGGATTGGCTGGGTGGGCGTGGCTAGATGGTCATGTGACTGGGTGGCCATGGCTAAGTCATGTGACTAGGTGGGCGTGGTCAATTTAGCAGTCCATTAAACAATGCACACAAATTAAACTTTAATTTGTTTTGCTCCTGGGGGTGTTTTATTTGCTTTTGTTTGCATGTTGCTCTTTTGTTTTCTTTTTACTAGATCATTTTTTCAGTTGTTTAGGAGTCTTGTAGTCTAGTAGTCCACTTCAGGAAACTCAGTTTTGCAGCAATTCTTCTCAGCCCCAAACAGCAGACAATCAATAAGTCTCTCTCTCTCCCTCCCCCCTCTCCTTCCCTCCCTCCCTCTCTGTCTCTCTCTCTCTGTCAGATCCATGTATCTGCCATTCTTCCTGGAAGAAGTGGGGGCATTTGGAGCATCACATCTAGTTCTTTTCCTAAGTATCCAATTTCTTGCCTGATCCTCTTTGTATAAACTTTACCCTGATTTATAACTGTTGCCTGGCACCAGGAATCCCTGAAGAAATCTCACACTTCGGAAAAAGGGGGGAACGAGTGGATTGTAAAATGACCCTGAGAAACTCTTCATATCTGTTTCTCAGAGAGGCTGATGCAATTCATATTCACACCTCCGAATTGGCTGGAATCCCCATCGGAAGGTGGGCAGGGGTTCCTAATTTCCTTTATCCTGAACTGCATGCCCTGAGAGACCACAAAGCCTGCTTTGAGTTTTAACTTGCTTTCATCCCTTTCAATAAAAGATTCCTTTTGAAATACAAAGTTCTTAAGAGTTCATACTTTCTTGGAAGGAGGGGAGAAGCTGGTCCTTACATAAAGCAGGCTCTGCAATAATGGTCAACCCGGAGAGAAAAAAAAAATTCCCTTAATTTCCACTCTACCAAAGGGACCCTGCAACTATGTCTGAATGAAACAGCGAACAAAGAGAAGCCGAGTGTAATGATATAATTTGTTTACAAGAAACTCATATTCGAACTCAAGATCATAAATATCTGATAAATTCTAAATTAGGAACACATTTTATAGCTTCAACCTCGGAAAAAAAGAATGGTGTGGTTATTTATGTGAATAAAAGACTGTCCGCTAAAATTATAGAAGCAGATGAAGATGGTAGGTTTATCGCAATTGAATTGCACACAGCAAATGGCCAAATTCTTTTGATTGGAATTTATGCTCCGAACCAACAACAGGATCATTTTTATAAGACTTTACATAATAAAATATTGCAATGGGACTATAGATCTATTCTAATAATGGGAGACTGGAATGGAGTAATTGATTCTAAATTAGATTAAAAGAGTTTGGCGAAATCAAGGATCAGACTGTCACAGACTTTTTTTGATATGAAAGAAGATTTGGAATTAAAAGATATCTGGAGAATATATAACCCAAAAGAATTGGACTATACTTTTTTCTCTGACAGACACAGATCTTTCTCCAGGATTGACTTTATCTTGTTATCAGATGATTTACTTGTTAAAACAAAAAGAACAAAGATATTTCCAAGAACTTTAACTGATCATAGCTCTGTATGGATAGAAATTGAGATGGGAAAGTCTGAGAGAAGGTCATGGAGACTAAATGAAAATTTGTTCAGATATGAAAAAAATATAATAGAACTTAAAAAACAGATGAAAAATTTTTTGAAATGAATTTGAATAAGGGTACCCCAATTGAAATAGTATGGGACGCGAGCAAAGCTTATATGAGAGGGGTACTCATTTATATGAACTTTAAACATAAACAGAATCGACAAAGGAAAAGATTCGAATTGGAAGCAGAAATAAAGAATAAGGAACAGTTACTTATTAAAAACCCAACAGATGAAAGAATACGTGGTGCTATAAAACTTTTGAAAGATCAGTTTCAAATGCTTTTGGCGGAGCAAGCTGCAACAAATCTACAATATGCGAAGCATAATACGTTTTGTAATGGTAACAAACTGGGGAGATGGTTGGCTTATACTTTAAGGAAAAAGCAGAGTATACGGACTATTGAGAGTATTGATATTGGGGGGAAAGAAATTTCCCAACAAAAACTGATTAAAGAAGCCTTTGTAGATTACTACGTTAAATTATATGCTAAAGATGATATACAGAATGGACTTATAGAAAAATATTTAGAAGAGAAAAGAGTCTCAAAAATTACTAGCCAACAAAAAGAAAGAATGAATTACCCTATAACAGTCGAGGAAATAATCGCAGCAATTAAACAATTGAAAACAGCTAAAGCTCCTGGAACAGATGGATTGACAGCAGTGTATTATAAAACCTTACAAGCAGAAATGGTGGAACAACTTAGAGACTTATTTTGCAATATACAACAAGGGGGTAAAATACCCCCATCATGGAAATCAGCATATATTACTTTGATACCAAAAGAACAAGTAGGTCCTAAAAAACCGGAAAATTATAGACCAATATCTCTTTTAAATAATGACTATAAAATTTATGCAAAAGTATTAGCCAACAGACTGATGCCAGTAATTCAAGAGGTGATTAATGATGACCAAGCGGGATTCATAGAGGGTAGACACATGAAGGACAATGTAAGGCAAGTTATAGATTTACTGGAATATCTTGAGAAGAATAAACAGATCTCTGCAGTGCTGGTTTTTTTGGATGCGGAGAAGGCCTCTGATAGAGTGGACTGGAATTTTCTACTAAAGACTTTTTAAAAAAATGGGATTTGGAGACCAATTTATACAGGCGGTTTCAGCAATCTACCAAGAGCAAAAGGCATAGATTATTATTAATGGAAGTTTGACATCAGAGTTTAATATTGAAAAAGGAACCAGACAAGGCTGTCCGTTATCCCCACTGTTATTTATTTTAACACTAGAAGTCTTGCTGAATATAATACGGGATTCGAATAACCTGAAAGGCAGGAGGATTACAGAATAAGGGCATTTGCAGATGATCTGGTTGTTACCCTAGCACAGCCGATGGAATCAATAATCCAGATGAAAGACATTATCCAAGATTATGGTACAGTATCAGGTTTTAGATTGAATCGGAAAAAAACTAAGATGATAGTTAAAAATATGACACAAGATGAACGACACAAACTTGAAAATAAGGCAGGTTTTGAGATTGTATCAAAGGTCAAATATCTAGGAGTTTAGGTTGCAGAATCAAACATGAAACTGTTTCAAAATAATTATGAGGTGTTGTGGCGAGAGGCGCAGAAAGATATGGAAACTTGGAAAAAACTGCAGCTGTCTTTACTTGGAAGAATAGCAGCAGTTAAGATGAACATTTTGCCAAGATTTCTTTTTTTGTTTCAAATGATTCCGGTGCTTAAAAGTGATAAACAATTAAAAGTCTGGCAAACTGGAGTGAATAAGTTTGTCTGGAATGAGAAAAAACCGAGAGTGAAATTGAAAATCATGCAAGATGCTCCAGAAAGGGGAGGCCTTAAACTTCCAAACCTACAACTATATTATGATGCAGCAGCTTTGACTTTAACAAGTGATTGGCTTGGAGGGAAAAAGACTGGAATATTGAATGCAGAAAGTTTTGATTTGGAATTTGGATGGCATGCTTACTTATTTTATGATAATAAAGTGGATAAAGTATTTAAAAGCCATATATTCAGAGATTCTTTGATGAGAGTATGGAAGAAGCACCGACTCAAATGGGATTACAAAATACCGTTATGGCTGGATCTTGGTCATATCATGTGGAATACAAATATAATGTCACTCGGGGGGGTTTTATACAAAGAGGTTCTTTTTACAGATGCGGGCAGATGGCAGCTGAAGACACTACAGACACTGTTGGCTGAAGGGATTAATTTAACTTGGCTACAATATAATCAATTGCAATTGAGATGGAAAGAGGACCAAAGAACTGGTATTATGTTGCACGAGGAAGAATTGGTTTGACATATAAAAGAGAAAGGTCCAATGCATATTAAAAGGCTTTATAATGTTTTGTTAGAAAGGGATTCAGAAACTGAATTAGTTAAAGATTGTATGATTAAGTGGGCACAAAATTTTGAAGAACCAGTGATGTTGGAAACATGGGAAAAAATCTGGGTTCAGAATGTTAAATTTACACAGTCGCAGAATTTGAGGGAAAATTTTTACAAAATGTTTTATAGATGGCATTTAGATCCTAAGAAATTGTCGTGTATGTACCCTAATGTTCAGCCAAAATGTTGGAGGTGTGATTGTATAGATGCTACATATTATCATATTTGGTGGACTTGTAAGAAAGTTAAGGCTTTTTGGATAAAAATCTGGTGGGTCATGCAGAATGTTTTAAAGAAAAAAATCCAATTTTCTCCACAATTGCTTTTATTGGGTATAGTTAAGGGTTTTACAGTGGATGAAACAAAGTTGATTTTGTATATGATTACAGCAGCGAGATTGTTGATAGGTAAATATTGGAAAAATGAAGCTCTGCCCACTGTAGAAGAATGGATTTTGAAGATGGCCAGTTTCACGGAGATGGCGAAGATCTCAGCATACTTAAAAGATCGCTCACAAGAGACTTATGAATGTGGATGGAAAAAGTGGATAGATTATGTGCAGAACAAATATCAAACTAGGAAGTATCAAATAGCTTTTCATTGATAGTATTATATTATATTAAGATAGAAATAGTTGAACTATGTGAAGATGAAAAATGATATGGGGATTGGGGGGCTTCAAGGTTTTTATATAGGGGATAATGATATTCTATGGAAGTCCGGGGGGAGGGGAGGGTTAGGGGGGGTTTGGGAGGGTGGGTTGGGGAGTTTGGGGTGGGTTAGGGGGGTGAAAATGGGGTGAAAATGTAACTGTAAAACTTTTACAATAAAAAAAAACAAAAAAACAAAAACAAAGAGAAGCCGAGTGCTGGGGAGAAACCTCAACAACTTCCCAGCCAGACACCGGCTCCATATGTCCCATTGAGGATATCGAAGCCTGTCCTGGGAAGTCCCATAAAGCCCTGATGGTTGATCGGTGTAGGGGAAAAAAAGCTGGGATGGAAGAGCCAAGTGGGTGACCCTCACCCACGGCAGCCATAATCCTGGGTGGAAAAGGGAGCTGGAGGCCCTCTCCAATCAGGAAGAGCTGTCTGAGGAAGCACTGGTGGATGATCGACTGAAGCAGTACATCAACTGTATTGTGATGGAAGCCCTGGAAAATCTCAACATTTGAGGTGTACAGGGTCGCCCACAAAGGAGAGCAGGTGGATCAGTAGCCAAGGAAACTCGAGCCATAACCCCTGACCCAGTAGCAGCTGAGCAAGCAGATGACCATGCCGGCAGAGCAGCAGCCACACCAGGTACCCAACCTCCCACAGTCCCAGCCTAGGCGATCATCCTTGGCCAACCCAGGGGCCCACAGCTCTCTCCCTTGGGAGTAAAATTTGACAGAGACCCTCAAAAGTTGGGATTTTTCCTGGCTCAAATTACATGCAAGAGTACAGGTGGAATTTCCCAACCCAGGGGGCACAAGTGCAAGTCATTACCCTTGCCCTTGAAGGCACAGCATCCAGGTGGATGGATTAGCCTCTACAACTCCAATGCTCCAGAGCTACAAAACTTTGATCTATTCATGACATCTCTGCATCACCATTTCGAAGGTCCCCTAGCCAATCACAAAGTCTGCGACTGCATCAGAGTAGTTAAGCAAGATCACCATCCTGTAGCGGAATATACCAAAGAATTCCGGGCCGAGTCAACTGGCCAGAAGATATTCTAGTCTGCTGGTTCAAAGATGGACTCAACAACAACCTGTACACTGCCTGACTGGCCGTGGTGCCCCTAATCACCTGCATAAATGGTACCTGACAGCAGAGGAGGCAGAGATTGACATGACCCGAAACCAGTACCACACCGGCAGAGCCTGGAGAAGATCCCCACCCCAGGGGAACTGGAGCCATTCAAACCCCAAACCGCCATGGAACCAAGGCCACCAGGTTGGGAAAGAGGGGCACTGCACAACAGAATGCCAGTCGAAACCCCCCACCGGAAAGCCTAATTGCCTGTCGGGGGGAAGCCTGCAAAACCCAACCCCCAAGGAAAAGAAACTGCACTGAGAAGCCAAGAGACTGCAAAATTCTGTTCCCCTCCAAAATCAGAGGAAGGAACTCCGATGCCCCGAGAGGACCTGAGCCATTCTGAAAGTGATCCGGAAGATGACCCACTGATAAGCAACCCAATTGAACTGCTTACCCTACCCCTAAGACTTTTTATCCCCAGTCAAGGGAAAGGGGAGGAAGTAGCAGCATTGCTGGACTCAGGGTGCACCCAATGCCTAATTAGCCCAACCCTGGCAGAGAGATTGGGAATTCACCTAAGGAAAATGAAAACCCCCCAACGCTTTTTGCCAGCTAGACAAAACTGTACTGGGGCGGGGGAGCCAGCCAATTTTGCCATGGAACCATTGAAAATTAAGCTGGGGTATCATAGTGAGACCCTCACTATGAATGTATATGAATGTAATGGCCACTAGTCCTAGGACTAACGTGCCTGCGGAAGTGGAACCCAAAAATAAACTGGAAGAGAGGAACCGTAAAATTCCAGAGGTTCCGGGAACAGATGGATTGACAGCCGTCTATTATAAAAAATTGCAATTAGAAATGGTGGAACCACTTAAGGAATTATTTAGTAAAATACAATTTGGAGGAGATGTACCCCCATTTGGAGAACAGCTTTTATTTCTTTGATTCTGAAGGAGGATCAAGACCATAGTCAGCCAAAAAACTACAGGCCTAAATGATAAGATACCCATATGGGCAGTACCCAGACATGCGATAGAGAATATAAATGTAGAACAAAAACAAGATGTGATTACATATAAAGAGTTTCTTAATATGGAAAGAGATACATTACAGTTAAAGTCTTTGAATGTATTAAAAGAAGAAAGGATAATTCAAACTTGGTTTCAGTACGGACAGTTACAAGCTAGATGGAAAGAGGATCAGAAAATTGGTATCATGCAAATGGATGAAAACTTGGTAAAACAAATCAGAGACCAGAGTCAAATGCATATAAAAAGTTTGTACAATACACTGATAGAAATAGATTCAGAAATGGAACATTTGTAAAATTCTCTAAAATTTTTCAATAAAAAAAAATTCCAGAGGCATGTAACTTTCACAAACGTGAAGGAGGAAGGAAAGGAAAGCAGGGAAACGGCAATGACCAGCCACCCTGCTGCAGCCACTAGCATCCCCAAAGAATACCAGGATTTGGCTGAAGTATTTAGCGAGAAGGTGTCCGATGAATTTCCACCCCATCGTGCGAAACAACCCTATCAGGTTGGCTGTGCAGCAGGAAGATGTGTTGGATAAACAAGCGGGCGGTGGCGCAAGCTGTCGGTAACCCCCAACATGGGGCCCACCAACAAGAACACAATCGGGAATCCAGAAGACAGAGGCAAATCCATCAAGACGTCCATGGAAATGGCACCCCAGGGTCTTTCTGGTGTTGGCAATGGCTGAAGCAGCCCTGGAGGGGCTCCCGTTGCCGACTTTGCCTGACGGCAGCAAACACAGGACGTGACATAAGCCTGGACATCGTGTCACAATCAGGGCCACCAAAAAGTGCGGGAAACTAGATGTAATTTCTTAAAGAGGCCGAAGTGCCCCACCACAGGATTATCATGACACTGTGACAAGATAAGTCCCTGGACCGGCCCCATCGGCATGTAGAGCCTGTCTCGGTACCGCAAGAGTTCCTCGTGTTACGTCCATGGAGAATCGGGCCCTATCTCTTCCTTCCATTCGCAAGCTGATAAAAAGCTGGCATTGTCCCATAAAAGCAGGAAACATGGCTTGATAATTTCCTTTATCCTGAACTGCATGCCCTGAGAGACCCCAGAGCCTCCTTTGAGTTTTGACTTGCTTTCATCCCTTTCAATAAAAGATTCCTTTTGAAATACAAAGTTCTCAAGAGTTCATACTTTCTTGGAAGTGGGGGAGAAGCTGGTCCTTACTCTCTCTCTCTCTGTCTTGTCTCTCTCTTTCCCTCCCACTCCCCCCCCTCTCTGTGTCTATATCTGGGTGTGTGTATGTCTGTCTCTCTCTCTCTTTCTTTCTTTCTTTCTTTCTCTCTTTCTCTGTCTCTTTCTCACTTTCCCTCCTTCCCTCTTTCTCTCTCTCTGTTTCTTTCTCTCTCTGTCTCACTTTCTCGCTTTTGCTCCCTCCCTCTCTGTGTCTATCTCTCTCTCTCTTTATTTCTCTTTCTCTCTCTGTCTATCTATCTATGTCTTTCTTTCTCTCTCTCTCTCTGTATGTCTTTCTCTCTATCTTCTGGAGGTAGAGGAGGTCAAAAATGGCCCCATTTTTGGCCTCCCTGGGCATCCGGGCCAGTGGTGGGTTCCTCCCGATTTGGCCGAGCCGGTAGCGGTGACAATATGATGTCACTGAACTGGTTCTCTTTGTTCGGGCCCTCCCTCCCGCCCACCCACCCACCCTGCATTTTTCTTACCTTTTATTTGGCCCCACCCCCAATCTATTGCTGCCTCCCGAATCCCAGCTGATCAGCTAGAAGGAAAAAAACTGTTTAAACTCTTGCCATGGGGCTTCAAAGGGCCCCCCTACAGCTGATCAGTGTTAAAAGGCAGTGTGGTGGTAGACTAGTGCCTCCAAAAACAAATGAGTAGACCAGTGCCTGCAAAAACAAATGGGTAGACAGGTGCCTCCAATAACAAATGAGTAGACCAGTACAGCTCTGCAAGCAGTTAAAAGCCTGGTAGACCAGTATCTCTGCTAAATCCTAAAGAATTGTCACATGACCATCAAGCTACACCCACAAAATAAGCCACGCCCACAGAACCGGTAGTAAAAAAAATTAGAACCCACCCCTGATCTGCCCCCCCCCATTTTTCACCTTCCCCACCTCCAGAAACATTCTGGAAATGGGCTAAAATGGGCCCATTTTTGGCCTCCCGGGGTGTTCACGCACCCTGTTTTTACCTCCCCCGCCTCCAGTAGCACTCTGCAGGCCAAAAATGTTGGCCTTGCCTTCCAGTTCCAGCCTGTGGGGCTCACGAAGTTAAGTCCTGTGCTTGGCCGAAGGGTGAGGCCAGTGGGTTGGTGGGGCAATGTGAACAGGGCAGCCTTGTGGTCCTTTGTGGGTCAGATTAATGGTGTCCGTGGGCTGTATGCAGCCCATGGGCTGTAGTTTGAGGATCCCTGCTCTAGAATCAGCATGCAGAAACTTCCACATCCAGGACAAGCTTCCTTATATAACTGTTTTGGCTGTGCCCCATTTCTCTGCAGCTGCCCCAAAGGCAAACAGTTTGCTTTTAGGAATAAATATTTCTTCTTTCTTCACAGCTCTCTGGATCTCATTTTTATTTATTCTTATGCAATCCCATCTTGAGTTGGAACCCCAAATTACACTTCTGACATTCCAAAGGTGCTTTTCCAAGAGCAACTGGACTTCCTTGAAAATGTTCTCATCCATCTAATCATCTAATTCAGAACTGAAGAGGCTTCTTGGATGAGAAACAAATGTTTTCAAGGGGGGAAAAAGTCCATTTGCCTTTTGAAAAGTACTTCTTTTTAATGAAGATTCTAATATGTGAAAAATGTGTGAATTTCTCATAACGAAGGCATTCTTAATACAAAGATATATCCATTCATGCATTTAATTCAGTGTTGATATATATTTTTGATTTGATTTTAGTTTGACATATGAAGGAGAGTCAATATACTTTTTACTCAAATAGTGTCAGGTATGCTTCCTTCAGTATCCAGGAAAGAAACCCCCAAACTCAAGCATTTAGAAGAATTTAGTACTTTTACTGAATATGAAATGATAGCAACCCAGGTAAAGCTGGAAGTGAGCAAAACGCGCGAAATGCATCTACTAAGCTTCTCCCCCCCTCGTGTTCATAAATCATCAGCCAATCCAAAGGTCTTCCAAAGGTCAGGTGGCAACACGTCTGGCAGCGTCATTCATCAGGAATGTAGGGCAGTTGGTCAGCCGTCTCCTTTTGAAGATCCAGTTTCGTTTTCTCATGAAGACACATCCTACCAGGAAAGAAAAAAAACCCATCTCCTGCTCCTTCCCCCACTTTGCTCCATAACTAATCCTTCCCCCGTTTCTTATGGCAGCTGAAGCAGGAAAAGCTGAGGCTGACATTCGGCCCCCCTTGCAGAAGAGATGTTATTCCTAAGTAAAGGGAAAGAAAAGAGAGAGAAACAGAATATATACAATAATTATGGTTTATCTGGGTATTTGGTATAGAATTGCTGTACTTTCTTGGGAGCTCGGACATCTCGTTTATTCACCCATTCAGCCTGCGATAAAGGAAAATGTTTCCAGGCTATCAGATATTGGACTTACCATGGTGTTTTATCGAGTCCAAAATTTCTTTAACTTCAAAATGTTGCTCCCCTTCTATAAGAATGGGAACTGGAGGGGGGCTTTGATCAGCCCTTAAAGGAGATGAGTGTTCAGGTTTCAATAAACTAACATGAAATACAGGATGTATTTGTCTCAAGGTTTTTGGCAATTCCAATTCAACTGTTACTGGATTAATCAACCTAATCACACAAAATGGTCCCACATACTTAGGCCCCAGCTTTTTGGACTTCTGGGTAATCTGTAAGTATTTGGTCGACAAATAGACTTTATCACCCACTTTATACTTGTGAGCTGGGGACCTTTTCTTACCGGCTTGGGCCTTATAAGCCTGGTGTGCCTCATCTAATGCCCTCCGAGTCACTGCCCATGTGCTCTTTAGCTGTTCAATCCAATCCATCAAGGAAGGATTTTGAGGATCATCTTGTGGTAACTCAGGAATGGGTACAAAATCCTGGCCCGATGCGACCTTAAAAGGGGTGAATCCGGTGCTACTGTGTACAGAATTGTTATATGCCACTTCTGCAAATGGCAACAAGTCTACCCAATTGTCTTGCTGGTAATTTACGTAACACCTCAGGTATTGCTTGAGTACCCCATTGGTTCTTTCACAGGCCCCATTTGTCTGAGGGTGGTGACTGGAATTTAACCCCTGTGCTGAACCTATCAATTTCAAAAACTCCTTCCAGAAACTGGAAGTAAATTGCACCCCCCTGTCAGAAATTATTCTTTTCGGAGATCCATGTAGTCGGTAAATTTGCCGAATAAACAGTTTTGCGAGGGTTTTTGCTGAAGGGATCTTTGAGCAAGGGATGAAATGTACTTGTTTGGAAAACAAATCAGTTACTACCCAAATGACAGTGCAGCCCTCACTATCTGGTAAATCCACAATAAAATCCATAGATATTTCCTTCCATGGGGCGTTCGGTCTAGCCACACTTTGCAATAATCCAGGGGATTTTCCTGGAGGTCTTTTAGCCGAGGCACATACTGGACAGCTAGCTACATATGCCTCTATGTCCTTTTTAAGTGCAGACCACCAAAATTGTCTCTTAACAAGATGCAGAGTCTTGACAAACGCAAAGTGTCCTGCGGCCTTAGCATCATGAGCATATGTTAATACGATTGTCTTTAAAGTGGCTGGAACATACAGCTTTGATTCCACCCAAGTTAGTCCGTCACGAAGGGTGCATTCATTCGAGTGATTCTTAAACCGCTCGTTGGTTTTTAGAGCTTCTCGCAATTTTTCAAGTAAATCTCCCGAGAGTTCTGGTTCGGTTTTACACTGAGCTCTGGTAGTGACAGGTGTTACTAATTGTGTCAATGGGATCATTGGTTGAACCACTTCCTTCTTGATGCTGTTGTACTGTGGCAATCTGGAAAGTGCGTCCGCCATGAAGTTTTTCCCACCAGGAAGGTAACGTAAAGTGAAATTGAACCGCTTGAAGTGTTGGGCCCAGCGAGCCTGTTTTGGTGATAGTTTGCGTGGTGTTTTTAGTGCTTCTAGATTCTTATGATCAGTCCACACCTCGAAAGGGTGTTTCGCCCCTTCTAAAAATTGTCTCCATGTTAACAGTGCCCATCTAACTGCAAACGCTTCTTTCTCCCATATGGCCCATCTCCTTTCCGTGTCTGATAGTTTACGGGACGTGTAAGCACAGGGTTGTAATATCCCATTCTCATTCTTTTGCAAGAGTATTGCTCCTACAGCGACGTCGCTAGCATCAGCTTGTACTACAAAAGGTTGTTCCATGTCGGGATGTTTGAGCACTGGTTCAGCTGCAAACAGTCGTTTCAGTTTCTCGAAAGCAGCTTGACATTCCATAGTCCATTCTAGTGGTTTCGAGGGTTTGGGTTTTACTTCCCCTTTGGTTTTTAGCAAGTCTGTAATTGGCAGCGCGATTTTCACGAAAGAGGGGATAAATTGTCTATAAAAATTTGCAAACCCTAAGAAACTCTGTAATTGTTTACGGGTGCGTGGTGCGGCCCATTCCATCCCTGCCTGGACCTTTTCCGGGTCCATCTCTATTCCCTCATGCGATATACGATATCCAAGATAGTCGATTTTGTCTTGGTGGAACTCACATTTAGAAAGTTTGGCATAGAGTTCAGCTGCTCTGAGTTTATTCAAGACCGCTCGAACCAGTCGTACATGGTCAGCCATGTTGTCAGAATAAATTAGAATATTGTCCAAATAGACCAACACCCCCTTATATAGGTGCTCATGCAACACTTCGTTGATCAACTGCATGAATACAGTCGGGGCTCCCTGTAGTCCAAAAGGGAGTACTCTAAACTGGAAACATCCCAGTGGGCAATTAAATGCTGTCTTCCATTCATCTCCCTCTTTTATTCTCACTCAGTAGTATGCCTCTCTTAAATCAAGTTTGGTAAAAAAATTTCCCTTCCCTAAATGGGCTAACATGTCCTTCATGAGTGGGAGGGGATAGACATTTTCTACACAAATGGCGTTCATGTTTCTATAATCAACTACTAATCTGAAGGATCCATCTTTCTTTTCGCGGAACATTACTGGCGCTGCCACCTTGGGTTTGGCTCATTCGATGAATCCACGTTCTAAGTTTATATCGATAAAATTCTGCAACTCCCCCAATTCTCAAGGTGTCATGGGGTGAATTTTTGGTTTGGGAAGCTTCACCCCAGGGAGTATTTCAATGGTGCAGTCAGTGGCCCTATGGGGAGGCAGGGCATCTGATGCTTTTTCGCTAAACACTTCCTTGAGGTCCCAATATTCTTTAGGAATTTTTTCTTCTCCCTCAATATAGTTAATGGCTACTGCCACCCTTTCTGGCCTTATGTCGTCCCTTGGGGGGGGGCTTCCTTTTCCGGAGTCGGTTCTGCTGTATGGATGCGCAGGACCCCCATCTTCCAATTTACTCGTGGATTCCATTTACGAAGCCAGGGCAGTCCTAGAATGAGGGGCCTTTCCATTCAAGGTGCTACAATAAAGCTGAGCTTCTCTACATGATTCCCCAACTGCAGTTCAAGGGGTTCGGTCATAAAACTAGCTGGGCCCCCTCCTGCAATCGACCCATCTAATTGACAAAATGCAATGGGTCTTTTTAAAGTTTTCAGTCTCAGTCCCATTTCCTCCACTACTTTGGGGCTAATTATGCACCTAGTGCACCCTGAGTCCAACAGGGCTAACAATTGCGCGTGAGTTCCTGTGGAGGGCACCCTTACTTCTACGGGGATGAGTAAGGGTTCTTCCATGTGACTCACCCGATCGTCGGTGTCGGAGTCAGAGTCCGTCTCGCTGTCATCATCGTTGGTCGGAGTTCCCAGCTCACCCGGGTTCCGGGGAGTGAACTCAACGACTTCTCCATTCAGGGCGGTGCCGCGGGTTTTGGCGGGTATCTTATCACCTTTCTTTTGGCCGGCCCTGGTGGCTTTTGGCGGTGGTTTGGAGAAACATTCGGCCGCTCGGTGACCCTCCTTCCCACATTTGAAACAGGTGAAGGGCTTTGACTTGGGTTTGGATTCAGTCTTTCCGCCAGTCATCTTGGGCGCCCCCTTACGGTAGAAAGAGGATGACTGGTCCCCCATCCGCCTTCCTCGGAGTTCGCTCTGTTTCAGCTCGATCTCCACATCCTCAGCTACTATGTACCATCTATCCAAATCATCGGGGACCCCCATGCTCCTGCAGTCTCGATATATCTCTTCATTCAATCCATCTTTGAAACTCTCCAAAAGAGCCATTTCTGACCAGCCTGTCATATAGGGTGCCAGTTCACGAAACTCTTGGATATACTCTGCCACCAGCCTCCGGCCCTGCTGAATGCTCTTCATTCTGAGTCTCACCTTTCGTTCAGCTAAATGGTCTTCAAACTGTCTTCTAAGGGCCCTCATGAACTGGTTGTAATTTCTCAGTAAGGGGTAGTTGTTATTGTGGAGAACCACCATCCACTCAGCAGCTACTCCCTCTAGGGCATTCGCGACGCTTCTGACTTTTGCCGCCTCTGTTTCGTAGTCCTCCCCCCAGTCCTGCATGTGGTTCCACACTTGGGTCATGAAAAATCCCAAGGCTTTAGGATTCCCATCAAACTTCCCAGGAAGGGGGGGGGATTTTTGGCTTTTTACATCTGCGGGGGGTGGGCTGCAAGGCTGGGGTTCTCTGGCCGGCTGCATCTCTCCCTCGAGCTGCCAAAGTCTGGGATGCTCCCTCTTCAAACTCTTCCTCTCCCCCACAGGCTGTTTCTCCTGGCTCCCCACTGGGGCTTTCTCTCCCCTTCTCCCCAGGAATTCCAAAAAACTCACGGTTTCTTCTGCTTTCCTCTACATCACGGATAAGTTGCAAGGCTTGGTCTATCATGAGACGTTCCTTTTCTTCTTGCATCCACACTGCCTCCTTTTTCCGGGGTCTGGAGGAAAGCAGAAGAAACCGTGAGTTTTCTGGAAGTCACAACCAGTCATCCCGGACAAAAACCGAGGGGACTGTAAATCCAAAATATGTCAGATCGGGGGAGTGATGGAGAAGAGAAGATGGGGGCAACCAGTTCAACTGCCCTCCAGTCGGAAAAAGAGACTGCAGAATGGTTGGAAAAACTCCGTTTGGAGACGGAAGAGGCTAGATGGTCAAAGGGAGTGGGGAGACTGCTGGACTGGGGAGAGGAACCCTGGGGAGTGACAACTTCCAGCTTAATGTCAGGTATGCTTCCTTCAGTATCCAGGAAAGTCACCTATCATGGTCAAGGATAGAAATGGTATGGATGTCAACTGGACTTATAGAAGAGGTGCAAGAAGTGAATATTGGTTCAATCAGGCAGACCATAGCCCGATGACAATAGTATGGAAAGGCAAAAGAAAAAGACAAGATGGACTTGGAATACAACAATATTAAATGAAAAAGGATTCCAGGAATTTGTAGAAAAGGAATTGGAAGTTTTTTTTAAATTAAATAAAAAAGAAGATACATCACTTCAAAATGTATGGGATACAATGAAAGCATATATTAGAGGACTGGCAATAACATATTTTGGGGGAAAGAATAAAAAGAAATGGCAGATAAGATTGGAAGAAGAATATAAAAGCCTGGAATCTAGAAAGATGTTCAAAATAAAAAAAAAACTAAGAAATTGATGGAATTGAAGAAGCATGAAATAACTTTAAATGAACAAGAATTATTAGCAAAACAATTGAGAGCATCGAAACAGAATTTTTTTGAAAATGCAAACAAACCAGGAAGATGGCTAGCATGTAAACTAAGAAAAGAGAAGGAGAAAAAAGTTATAAAATATTTACAAGATGAAGAAGAGAAATTACAATATAGAACTGAAGAAAAAAAGAAAGTAATCCAAGAATATTATGAAAAACTTTATTCTCAAGAGAAGATCCCTGAGGAGGAGATATAAAACTACCTCGAAAACATTGATTGGTGGCCATATTTGCAAATAGAATCAAGATATAAAACAGATCGGACACAATTCGGATTTCAAAACAAACCAAATGAATTAGATAAAATATTACAAGTTACAGATGAGAAAATGATAACCAAAATTTATAAGTATCTAATAAAATACAAATTAGAAGAGGAGGTGGTTAAAGAAAACATGATAATTTGGGCCAAAAACATAAGATATAACATTCAATTGGATAATTGGGAAAAATTGTGGAAGATAAATTATAAGCTGACAATGTCTATGCCCTCTAAGGAAAACCTTTACAAAATGTTCTACCGATGGCACCTCCCACCGGCGTGTCTGGCCAAGATGTTCCCAAATACCTCTCCAATGTGTTGGAAATGTAAATTGCAGAAAGGGATATACTATCATCTCTGGTGGTCATGCCGAAAGGCAAAACAATATTGGCAAGAAATTAAGACAATGATTGAAGAAATTACAAAACAAAAGCTAGAAATGAGGCCAGAAACTTTTCTATTGGGAATAATCACAGCACAATACACCAAAGAAATAAAATATCTGATTATCCATATCCTCACAGCAGCATGTGTATTATTTGCCCAAAATTGGAAATCTAAGCAGTTACCAACAGAAGATAAAATAATCGCTAAAATTACAGAATGTGCAAAAATGGACAGGCTTACAAAAGAACTACAAGAGAAAGACGATACTGATTACTATTTAGTGTGGCAAAGATGGTACAGCTGGCTGGAGGGAAAAATAGGAATATAAAAATGATTATTGACTACTTAATAGGAATGTATAAAATTAAACAAAGAGTAAGCTATAATGTTCTATATACAAATATGTAAATATGTAAATATAGATATAGATACGAATACAGAATGATAAAAGAAATAGGAAAATAATCCACCGATGTAGCAACTTTAAGAGTCAATCATGGGACTGAATTGATGTTTGTTTGTTTTGTATGTTGTCTTAATGTATTTATGTTTGTTCGTATATTTTTTATTAAAATAATTTTTTAAAAAAACTACCTGGAAAAATCAGATTTAATTAAAATATCAAAGCAATTTAAAGGAATGTTAGATGAAAGAATAACAATGATGGAACTAACAGAAGCAATAAAAAGACAAAAGAATGGAAAAGCGCCTGGACCAGATGGTTTACCAGCTGAGTTGTATAAAACATTGGAAGAAGTGATTAGTAATGTAATGTTGGATTTATTTAAATAACTATTATTAGAGGCTAAAATGCCAGATTCATGGAAAGAGGCAGGGGTGAAATCTAAAATTTGTTACTACCGGTTCTGTGGGCATGGCTTGGTGGTGGTGGGGTAATGTGACTGGGTGGCGTGGCCAACTTTTTTTAAAAAAAAAACTTTTCAAAGCATTTTTTTCTAATGCTTTGAAAAGCCTCTACCAATCAGGCAACTCAGCTGGGATCATCAGAGGCTTTTTAAAAAATGCCTCTGTGCTGATTAGGCAACTCAGCTGGGATCGTCAGAGGCTTTTTAAAAAATGCCTCTCTGCCGCTTAGGCAACTCAGCTGGGATCGTCAGAGAAGCTTTTTTTAAAATGCTTTGAAAAGCCTCTCTGACAATCAGGCAACTTAGCTGGGATCTTCGGCCAAGAGGTTGCAGAAAAAAATGCTTTGAAAAGCCTCTGACGATCCCAGCTGAGCCACACGATCATCAGAGGCTCTTTTTTTTACTTTTAAAAGCATTTTTTCATCAGAAGAGGTTGTAGAAAAAATGCTTTTAAAAGTTAAAAGAAAAGCCTCTGATGATTGTACGGCTCAGCTGGGCATGGGGGGGGGGGGTGCAGGGATTTTTGCTACTGGTTCTCTGAACCACCCACCGCCATCGCTACCGGATCGGGTGATCTGGTCCGAACCGGGAGCATTTCACTCCTGGAAAGAGGCATATGTGACACTCATACCTAAAGAAGATACAGATTTACAATTTATTAAAAATTATAGACTGATTTCATTATTAAATGTAGATTATAAATTTTTTGCTTCAATAATGGCAAATAGGTTGAAAAAACCATTAAATGAATATATCCACAGTGATCAAAATGGATTCTTACCAAAAAGGCAAATTAGGATGATTTTGAATACCTTGGAATATTATGAGACTACCTAGAAAAACAAATGGCGTTGATGTACCTGGATGCACAGAAAGCCTTTGATAATATGAACTGGCAGTTTATGATAAAGCAATTACAGAGAATAGATTTTGGGGAGAGATTTATAAATACTATAAAAACAATATATGACAATTTGCCAACATAATGATGAACGGAGAAATGACAGGAAGGATTAATATAATGAAAGGTACCAGGCAAGGATGCCCTCTATCACCATTGCTGTTTATTTTGACTCTAGAAGTTTTAAACAGGAACATTAGATGGAGTGATGAGATAAAAGGGATGAAAGTCAAAAAAGAGGAGTACAAACTACAAGATGATTTGGTTTTCATTATAGAGGAACCGCAAATAACAGGCCCTAAATTATTAGAACAGATAGAAGGATATGGAAAAGTATCTGGTTTGGAAATAAACAAAGACAAAACAAAAATTTTGGTGAAGAATACAACAGAAAAATAAAATAGAGAGATAAAAGAAAATATAGATATACAAGTGATGAAAAAAGAGAAATATTTGGGAGTATACCTAACCTCAAAATGTGCAACAATAAAAGAAAACTACTACAAGTTAAAGCAACAAACTGAAAAAGACTTGGAAAAATGGAAGAACCTTCAACTATCACTTATGGGTCGGATTGCATTGATAAAGATGAACATATTACCAAGACTATTATTTTTATTCTAAACTGTGCCAATAAAAATTGAAAAGACTTCCTTTCAATATCTTAATAAGATCATAAGGAAATTTATATGGCAATGTCAGGTATGCTTCCTTCAATATCCAGGAAAGAAAAACCCAAACTCAATCATTTTAAAGAGATTAGTATTTTTACTGAATATGAAATGATCGCAACCCAGGTAAAGCTGGAAGTGAGCAAAACGCGCGAAATAGCATCTAGTAAGCTTCTCCCCCCCCCCCCTCCCGGGTATATGACCATCATCCAATCCAAAGGTCTCCCAAAGGTCAGGTGGCATCACGTCTGGCAACGTCATCCATCAGGAATGTAGGGCAGTTGGTCAGCCGGCCCCTTTGGAGATTCACTTTCGTTTCTTGGGAAGGCACCTCCTACAATGGAAAAAACACCTCCTGCAATCTTCCCCCCCTTCGCCCCCTTAACTAGTCCCTCCCCCATTTCTTATGGCAGCTGAAGCAGGCAAAGCTGAGGCTGACATTCGGCCCCTCTTGCAGAAGAGACGTTATTCCCAAATAAGAGGAAGGAAAAGAGAGAGAAACAGAATATATACAATAATTATGGTTTATCTGGGTATTTGGTATAGAATTGCTGTATTTACTTGGGAGCTCGGACATCCCGTTTATTCACCCATTCAGCCTGAGACAAAGGGAAATGTTTCCAGGCTATCCGATATTGGACTTTACCATGGTGTTTCCTAGAGTCCAAGATTTCCTTAACTTCAAAATGTTGCTCCTCCTCTATGAAAATGGGAATTGGAGGGGTGCTTTGGTCAGCCCTTAGGGGAGACGAGTGTTCAGGTTTTAACAAACTAACATGAAATACAGGATGTATACGTCTCAACGTTTTTGGCAATTCCAATTCAACTGTTACTGGATTAATTAGTCTAATCACACAAAATGGTCCCACATACTTAGGGCCCAGCTTTTTTGACTTCTGGGTAGTCTGTAAGTATTTAGTAGATAAATAGACTTTATCACCCACTTTATAAATGTGAGCTGGGGACCTTTTCTTATCGGCTTGCGCCTTATGGGCCCGGTGTGCCTCATCTAATGCCTTCCGAGTCACTGCCCATGTGCTCTTTAATTGTTCAATCCAATCCATCAAGGAGGGATTCTGGGGATCATCTTGTGGTAACTCAGGAATGGGTACAAAATCCTGGCCCGATGCGACCTTAAAAGGAGTGAAACCAGTGCTACTGTGTATGGAATTATTATATGCCACTTCTGCAAATGGCAACAAGTCTACCCAATTGTCTTGCTGGTAATTTATGTAACACCTCAGGTATTGTTCTAGAACCCCATTGGTTCTTTCACAGGCCTCATTTGTCTGAGGGTGGTGACTGGAACTCAGCCCCTGGGCGGAGTCTATCAACTTCAAAAACTCTTTCCAGAAACTGGAAGTAAATTGCACACCCCTGTCAGAAATTATTCTTTTTGGAGATCCATGTAGTCGGTAAATCTGCTGAATAAATAGTTTTGCAAGGGTTTTTGCTGAAGGGAACTTTGAGCAAGGGATGAAATGTACTTGTTTGGAAAACAAATCAGTTACTACCCAAATGACAGTGCAGCCTTCACTCTCTGGTAAGTCCACAATAAAATCCATAGATATTGACTTCCGGTTGGTGATTTGAGGCGACAGGGTGTCGGGTGAGTGATCGCTGCTCCCTTACACCCTTTATCACCGCGTTTTGGGGACCCCTTAGGGGCGCAGGTCCCGGAGAGACCTGCGGACAAGAGAGAGAGCTGGTCGAGCGAGAGTGTGGGACGCAACCCCCCCCCCCCCGCTGGACCCGGCAGCTCTGTCAAACCAACGCAGCGAGCCGGCCTTTTAATGGCGGGCCTGAAGCCGCAATAGCCAGCAAAAAGACGGGAGCTAAGAGGAAGATCTGAGGTGACGTGTCAGATCGGTTACCACCGTTCCATACTTGGAAGCGTTTGGTGTGGAGAGAGGGGCCGGCGGAGTCGGGTGAGGAGAGATCGATTGTGTGAGGCGGCGGCGAGAGTGGGAGCAGATTGCATTGGCGGAGACCCGACAAGCCGACCAGGAATACGCAAAGAGCAGTTTTACCGTGATAAAGAGCTCTGGAGATCGTGCCGAGAGGGAGAGGAGGGCGAGAGCTAATGTGGCTGGCGCTGTGATTGGAAGCAGAGTGGAAAGCAAACAAGAGCTTGTGTCTCGATTCTTCTAAATCTTTTTTTATTCCTGTGAGCACCGTAAAGAAACAGGAAGCGCAGCCATTATTGAGTGGAAGGAGGGAGTTGGCAGAAGATTGACAGGAGGACGATCTAGCAGAAGGATCCACCATAGAGAACTGCCGGAACGCATTGGAAACAGGGGGTGAGTGGAGAGAAGAAGATTGAATTGCCTTCCATCACTCCTCTAAAACTAAGATACATACAATTGGTGACATTTTGACTTTCACTGCCTACGTTTTGTGATTAATTGATTATTTATTTCCAATATTGGAACTCTGATTGTGTTCTGAATAATAGTATTAATAGGAATTAATGATAAATGGTTAAGAAACATAGAGTATAGAATTTAAACACTGATCTTATCTTATTGCGATTGCATATATTTCCATGTCTATATATGTATATATAAGAGTTTAGATTTAAAATTAGCAAATTAATTACATAACTATAATTATTATATTTATATTTCCATATACAGTTAGTTAAAGCTTTCTAGATATATTTATTTACATTTATTTATTATATAACATTTATCTTTATACTCAACATTAATTAATTTATTTATCTATTAATCTATTTATATCAACGGCATATATTAGCTTCGAACATTGATATTTAAGACTTATATTAATTGTTATATTAAGATTTGAATCTAGCTATATAAATTACAATATCTATATCTAAAAGGTTGGATTGAAGGAAGATAGTTTACTGAAGTGAGGAATTGATTCCAATTAAATAAGATAGCAAACCTCTCAATAGACTTAAGAAGAGGAATTGCTAAAGCAAGTAAGGTAATACCATTGAATGGTCATTTGGAAAAACATTGAGAAAATTATAAAAGAACAAAAGTTAACGCTGAAAGAAATGGCAACAATGACATCGACAGTCCTAAAATCTGTTTAAAAAGTTCCATCTAACCCTGTATTAACAACACTATCCCCGGTAATTCAGAAACCCTTGGAAGGCTTACAAAAGACAGATAAGCCACCGCAAACCCCAACCCTCCAAACAGTACAATCCTCTCTATTCCTGATTCAAGAGACCATGCTTGCAATGCAGGAGAAATTATTAAATAGCCACTCCGAGCTAAAAACAGATATTCATGTCTTGGACGCAAAAATGACTGAGATCCAGGCCTCTATCGCAAATAATGAAAGGAGAATACAAGATGTAGAACAGAGGATGGATCAAAGCGAGAAAAAACTAGACATGGTAGACTGGACTTACGCGCTACAACATAAAGAAATTGAAGACTCCCTGCTACAGCTGGAAATGGATAAGGCCTCATACTATATCTGTCTCCAAAATATTTCTGAGGAGAAGGAGGAGGACTTAAGTGATAAAATAGCCAGGCTGATAGCTGATGTCCTCCAGCAGGACAAACAAGATATTATTAAAGAACTTGATGAGGTCTATAGGGTCCAAACGAATTATGTTAGAAGAAACAGACTACCCAGGGAGATCCATGTGAAGTTCGCCAGGAAGAAAGTGAGGGATATTCTCCTCAATATAGCGAGAGAAGAAAAGATTGAATTCCAAGGAAAGGAGGTGAATATTCTAAAACAGATTCCTAGGAGAGTGAGGGAGGTGAGGAAAAACTATAGGTTCCTGGCGAGCTACTTAAACAGAAGAAATCTCGTATTCCGATGGATTCTACCAGAAGGGATGATTGTATCATGGCAAGGAAGAAAAGTTAAAATCGACAGTCTGTCTGAAGCACAAGACTTTCTAGACCAAATAAGAGGAGGAGAAGAAGAACAGACCAGCAAAGGAGAGCTTGATACAGTAAACACGGAAGAAGAGACTTCGCAAGAGCAAGCCACAAAAGAAGATATAGAGGAGGAGAAGAAAAAAGAAGAAGCGGAAGGACAAGGAAAAAAGACCAGACCAGTAAGAGCGGTTACCCTAAAGACAAACAAGAACTAGAACCCGGACACGAAATAAGAAATGGATGGCCTAAAATTCCTATCATTAAATGTCAATGGCCTGAATGACCATAAAAAGAGAAAAATAATCCTATCAAAACTGGCAAAACAGAATCCAGATATAATTTGTTTACAGGAGGTCCATATAAAAGAAAATGAGGCAAACTTCTTAGAATTCACTAAATTTGGCAAGCTATTTGTGTCATTAGCGGAGAAAAAGAAAAGGGGTGTGGCGATTTATGTGAAAAAGGGAATCGAGGCAGAATTAAAGCATAAGGATTCTAAAGGGAGAATCTTAATGGTAGAAATTAGGAGGGCCGATGCAAAAATGTTGTTGGTGGGAGTATACGCTCCAAACGAGAAACAGGGGCAATTTTATAAAAAACTACATGAACAACTAGGGAATTGGGCCCAGGTGGAAATATGCATGCTAGGCGATTTCAATGGAATTGTTAATCCCCTGAAAGATTACAAAAGTGGAGAGAAAAAAAGGAATAAAAGGTTACCCCTGCCAAAAAGTTTCTTTGATCTTGTTGATGAAATTAATTTAATAGATATATGGCATACTCTACATCCCCACGACTCTCAATACACCTTTTTCTCAAATCCACAGAATTCATGGTCCAGAATTGACATGATTTGGACTACTAGAAAACTAGGTTTAGAAATTAAGAAAGCAGACATAAGTACAAACACGTGGACTGACCATAAACTTTTGGAAATACATTGGCACTACACCAACAAGAGGCGACAACAAAGATGGAGTCTAAGATCCAATCTCTTGTATGACAAAGAATTTATAACAAAATTAAATGAAGAAATTAAACGTTTTTTTATCAAGAATGGCAGGCAAGATACGGCGAAGGAAATTGTTTGGGACACCATGAAGGCGTATTTGAGAGGAGTAGCGATTTCATACATGGCATATAAAAATAAGGAAGAAAGGAAAGTCAGAGACGACTATATGAAGAACTTAGAGGAAGCAGAAAGTAAACTCCAACAAAACCCGGGAGATGAAATGGCCAAAAAAAATGGATGATGGCAAGACATAATCTTAACGTCCTGGACCAAAAAGAGCTGGCACAAAAAATTAAGAGGATAAAACACTATCACTTTGAAAACGCCAACAAGTCGGGGAGATGGCTAGCTTATAGATTAAAAAAAGAACAGGAAAAAAATCAGATTCTTATATTAGAAGGTATCAATGGGGACATTCTGACAAAAGAAACAGATAAGCTAGAAAGAGCGAGAAAGTTCTACGAAGCCTTATATAAAGAGGAAGTGATTGATCCAGACAAAATTGTACAATATTTAATGGAAGCCAAATTGCCACAGATAGCAGAAGAAGAGAGAGAAATGTGAAACAATAAAATCACAATGGAAGAACTCAAATCTGCGCTTGCCAAAATAAAGAAAAATAAAACACCAGGCCCAGATGGCCTCCCGGGGGAAATTTATGTGAAATTTGAGGAAGAACTATTATTAGAATTGTTGGACATATATAATGAGGTGCTAGCGGGTACAAGAATCCCAGATTCCTGGAAGGAAACGTATATTACCCTCATTTTGAAAGAAGGTGCTGACCCAAAGCAGATAGTAAACTACAGGCCGATTTCTCTGTTAAATTCAGATTATAAATTATTCACTAGTATAATTGTGGAGAGACTAAAAAAAATTGGCTGGATTCACAGTGATCAGAAAGGATTCCTCCCTGGGAGGCAAATGAGGGACAATGTGAGGACAATAATAGACGTCATAGAATATTATGAACAACATCCGGAAAAACAGCTGGCACTGGACGCCCAAAAGGCGTTTGATAACTTAAATTGGAAATTTATGATTAATCAAATTGATTTGATGGGATTTGGCACAAATTTTAGAAAGATGATCGAAAATATATACAACAAACAGAGAGCAAGTATATTAATAAATGGGGATAAGACACGGATATTCTGGATACAAAAGGGAGTTAGACAGGGATGCCCCCTGTCCCCCTTACTCTTTATAATGGTGCTGGAAATTCTACTGAGAAAGATTAGAGACAACAAAGAAATTAAAGGATTACAAATTAAGAAGGAAATTTTCAAAACACAAGCCTTTGCGGATGACGTGGCCTTAATAATGGAAGATCCCTTAAAATCCGGTCCCAAGGTGCTCCAGGAAATACAACAGTATGGTGAAGTCGCTGGCTTTAAAATTAACAAAACTAAAACTAAAATCTTAGTAAGAAATATGGCGGAGACAAATAAGAAACAATTAGAGAAGTCATTGGAACTCCAAATAGCAAAAAAGGTAAAGTATTTGGGAATCTGGATTACTGTAAGATACTCCTCTTTAAAAGAGGATAATTATAGTCCATTACTACAAAAAATAAAACAGGACATAGATAGATGGAAGAAACTAAGATTATCCCTTACAGGTAAGATTTCAGCAATTAAAATGAATATTCTCCCCAAAATCATATTTCTGTTTCAGACTATCCCGGTGAATCTGGATAAAAAATGTTTTCTAGAGATGGAAAGGAAGGTGCGAGATTTTTTGTGGGAAGGGAAGAAGGCAAGAATTGCTTATAAAACGCTGCAAGGGAAAAGAAATATGGGCGGCTTCGGATTACCGGATTGGCAATTATACCAGAAAGCGGCCAAATTAGTATGGATCAGAGACTGGGTCACACTACAAAATAAAAGAATTCTGACATTAGAAGGCCACGATCTACAGGCAGGCTGGCACGCTTATTTATGGAGCCCAAAGAATAAAAAGAAATCATATTTCCACAGACACAAATTAAGGGAGACTCTGTTTCAAACATGGGAAGAAATTAGACAAAGGTTTTACACCAAAATTCCGATTTGGCTTTCAATTATGGAGGCGTTGATCGCTACTAACAAAAGAGATATTGGAAAATTTGGCACATACAAAGACATATTGGACGGAAATGGTACTCTTAGATCTCGAGAGCTACTAAATAATCAAGGCTTTAACTTGGACTGGTGGAGTTACTTGCAGTTAAGCTCTAGATATCAAAAAGATAGGGACCAATTTGGGATAGAGACGAAGTATAACAATTTGGATAAAATCATGTGGGGGATGGAAAAGAAAATGCTAGCCAGATTCTATAACTTTCTATTAGGAGAAGACAGAGCAGAAGGGATAGCTAGGAACCAACTTAGCATTTGGGAAAAGAATATCGGCCACAGATTAAACTTCAGTGATTGGGAGGAGGCTTGGAATAGAAATTACAATTTTACTAAATCAGCAACTTATAGGGAGAATCATTACAAAATATTCCATAGATGGTACCTAGCTCCAGCTAGATTAGCAAAAATATTTCCTAATGCCTCACGAATTTGTTGGAAGTGTGGAAAGGAGATTGGCACCTTCTTTCATATGTGGTGGTCCTGCTCAGAGACAAAGAAGTTCTGGACGAAAATACAAACTTGGCTACAGGAAATAGTGGAAGAGGATATAAAATTATCCCCAGAAACCTTCTTACTGGGAATGACGGGAGAAGGGCTCCATAAAGACAAAATACAATTAACGATTCACATCATAACAGCGGCCAGATTAACTTTTGCAAAACATTGGAAGGACAAACAAATACCTCCAGAGACGACAATAATAAGTAAAATCTTGGAATGTGCAGAGATGGTGAAATTAACCAGTATGCTTAAAGATGAGGAGAACTCAAAATTTAAGGCGGTATGGGAAAGGTGGTATATATGGTGGAATAATAGAACATGACTATAAGGATATACTTACTTCTTAATAGTGATAGTTTTGAAGATACTTACTGTATAAGCACTGTATATATGTAATTACATGACACCTCAGATGTCACCTGAGATTTGATATTTTCTCTTTTTATTTTGTAAAAAACTTTTTAAAAAAACCAATAAAGTATTTATTAAAAAAAAAAAATCCATAGATATTTCCTTCCATGGGGCATTCGGTCTGGCCACACCTTGCAGTAATCCAGGGGGTTTTCCTGGAGGTCTTTTAGCCGAGGCACATACTGGACAGCTAGCCACATATGCCTCTATGTCCTTTTTAAGTGCAGGCCACCAAAATTGCCTCTTAACAAGATGTAAAGTCTTGACAAACGCAAAGTGTCCTGCGGCCTTGGCATCATGAGCATATTTCAATACGGTTGTTCTTAATGTGGTCGGAACATACAATTTTGATCCAACCCAAGCTAGTCCGTCACAAAGTGTGCATTCATTCGAGTGGTTCTTAAACCACTCGTCAGTTTTTAGCGCTTCTCGCAATTTTTTGAGTAAATCCCCCGAGAGTTCTGGTTCGGTTTTTCCCTGCCCTCTGGTAGTGACAGGTGTTGCCAATTGTGTCGAGGGGATCATAGGTTGAACCACCTCCTTCTTGATGCTGTTGTACTGTGGCAATCTGGAAAGTGCGTCCACCATGAAGTTCTTTCCACCAGGAAGGTAACGTAGGGTGAAATTGAAACGATTGAAATGTTGGGCCCAACAAGCCTGTTTTGGTGATAGTTTGCGTGGTGTGTTTTTTTTTTAAATAGTTTTTATTGAATATAAATATTAAAAAAGACATACGTAACATATACACAATGAATATTTATACAACATATACACATAAAGAGTGTAATTTCTTCTTAAGCATTTTTTCAGAGTGACGTTCTACAATTCTACTTATAATATATTCCTTCACCTCTCTTTAATCTAATAATATTTATATTTATATATATATCTTAATCGGTAATATATCCCCTATATTTTTTGTATATTTCTGATTTTTAACCAATTATACCAATTATTCCATATTTTATAATAGTCTGATTCTTCTCTTTCTTGTAATTCTTTGGTTAACCTATCCATTTCAGCGCATTCTAAAATTTTCCCTATTACTTCTGTTTCATTTGGTATTTGTTCTTGTTTCCAATTTCTTGCGTAAGTTATTCTTGCAGCAGTTAATATGTGAATTGTAAGATATTTGATATCCTTAGGGTATGATTTGTTAAAGATTCCTAATAAAAATGTTTCTGGTTCTTTTTCAATCTGTGTTTTTGTTATTTGTTCCAACCATTTTTTGATGTTAGACCAAAATTTCTTTGCTGCCGGGCACGTCCACCATAAATGATAGAAAGTCCCTTGCGCCTTTTTGCACTTCCAACAAATTGAGCTATTTTTAGGTTGTATTTTTGCCAATCTGGTTGGAGACATATGCCACCGATAAAACATTTTCAGTTGGTTTTCCTTTTACACCATTGCCATCGTTAACTTTAGGTTTACCTGCCAGAACTTTTCCCATTTTTCCAAAGGTATTGTGTGTTTGATATTTTGAGTCCACTTAATCATCGTTTCTTTGACTGTCTCTTCTTCCAATTTATAGCGTAGAAGAAATTTATAAATTCTACTAATTAATTTATTTTCTGAATCTAATATAATTTTATCTATTTCTTGTTTTTGATTATAAATTTCATATGTTTTTATATGTTCTCTGTATTTGGATTGTATTTGAGTGTAAGTCCACCAGTCTATTCCTCTGTGTAAATCTGTCTCCAATTGTTGTTTTGTCTTTAATTTGCCTTGATAATCAATTATATCTTTATATCTAATTATTTTTGTCTTATCTGTTAAATTTGGGTGCCTAATTGATTCTGCCGGTGCTAGCCAATTTGGTATCTTCATATAATGTTGTTTTTTAATTTTAAGCCAAATTTGTAATAATGAATTCCTTATTGTGTGTGTTTTAAAATATGAATGTGTTTTGTATTTCTCATCCCACATAAAGGAATGCCTGCGTGGTGTTTTTAATACCTCTAAATTCTTGTGATCAGTCCAAACTTCGAAAGGGTGTTTTGCCCCTTCTAAAAATTGTCTCCATGTTAACAGCGCCCATTTAACTGCAAACGCCTCTTTCTCCCATATGGCCCATCTCCTTTCCATTTCTGATAGTTTACGGGACGTGTAAGCACAGGGTTGTAATATCCCGTTTTCATTCTTTTGCAAGAGTATTGCTCCTACAGCTACATCACTGGCGTCAGCTTGTACTACAAAAGGTTGTTCCATGTCTGGGTGTTTGAGCACTGGTTCAGCTGCAAACAGCCGTTTCAATCTTTCGAAAGCGGCTTGACAGTCCATAGTCCATTCTAGTGGTTTCGAGGGTTTAGGCTTTACTTCCCCTTTCGTTTTTAGCAAGTCTGTAATTGGTAGTGTGATTTTCGCGAAAGAGGGGATAAATTGTCTATAAAAGTTAGCAAACCCCAAGAAGCTCTGTAACTGTTTACGGGTGTGTGGTGCGGCCCATTCCAGCACTGCCTGGACCTTTCCAGGGTCCATCTCTATTCCCTCATGCGATATACGATATCCAAGATAGTCAATTTTGTCTTGGTGGAATTCACATTTAAAAAGTTTGGCATAGAGTTCAGCCGCTCTGAGTTTCTTCAAGACCGTCCGCACCAACTTTATATGGTCAGCCATGTTGTCAGAATAGATCAGAATGTCATCCAAATAGACCAACACCCCCTTATACAGGTGCTCATGCAATACTTCAGTTGATCAACTGCATGAATACAGCAGGGGCTCCCTGTAGTCCAAAAGGGAGTACTCTAAACTGGAAACATCCCAGTGGGCAATTAAATGCTGTCTTCCATTCATCCCCCTCTTTTATTCTCACTCGGTAGTATGCTTCTCTTAAATCAAGTTTGGTGAAAATTTTTCCCTTCCCTAAATGAGCTAACATGTCCTTCATGAGTGGGAGGAGGTAGACATTTTCTACGCAAATCACGTTGATATTTCTATAATCGACCACCAAACGAAAGGATCCATCTTTCTTTTCACGGAACATTACTGGCGCCGCCACCTTGGGTTTGGCTCGTTCGATGAATCCCCGTTCTAGGTTCTTGTCAATAAAATTTCACAATTCCTCCAATTCTCGAGGTGTCATGGGGTAAATTTTTGGTTTGGGAAGCTTCACCCCAGGGAGTATTTCAATGGTGCAGTCGGTGGCCCTGTGGGGAGGCAGGGCATCCGATGCCTTTTCGCTAAAGACTTCCTTGAGCTCCCAATATTCCTTTGGAATCTTCTCTTCTCCCTCAATATAGTCAATGGCTACTGCCACCCTTTCTGGTTTTATGTCATCCCTCGGGGGAGGCCTTCCTTCTCCGGAGTCGGTTCTGCTGTGCGGATGCGCAGGACCCCCGTCTTCCAATTTGCCCATGGGTTCCATTTTCGAAGCCAGGGCAGTCCTAGAATGAGGGGTCTCTCCATACCAGGGGCTACAATAAATCTGAGATTCTCTACATGATTCCCCAACTGCAATTCAAGGGGTTCGGTCATAAAGCTAGCTGGGCCCCCTCCTGCAATCGACCCGTCTAATTGACAGAATGCAATGGGTCTTTTTAAAGTTTTTAGTCTCAGTCCCATTTCCTCCACCACCTTGGGGCTAATTATGCACCTAGTGCACCCCGAGTCCAATAGGGCTAACATTTGCATGTGGGCCCCTATGGATGGCACCCTTACTTCTACGGGGATGAGTAAGGGTTCTTCCGTGTGACTCACCCAATCGTCGGTGTCGGAGTCGGAGTCCGTCTCGCTGTCGTCATCATTGGTCGGAGTTCCCAACTCACCCTGGTTTTGGGGAGCGAACTCAACAACTTCTCCTTTCAGGGCGGTGCCGCGGGTTTTGGTGGGTATTTTGACGCCTTGCTTCGGCCCGGCCCCGGCAGCTTTTGGCAGTGGCTTGGAGAAGCATTCGGCAGCCCGGTGACCTTCTTTCCCACATTTGAAGCAGGTGAAGGGCTTTGACTTGGGTTTGAATTCGGTCTTCCCCCCAGCCATCTTTGGTGCCCCCTTACGGTGGAAGGAAGATGACTGGTCCCCCATATGCCTTCCTCGGAGTTCGCTCCATCTCAGCTCGATCTCCACATCCTCAGCCACTATGTACCATCTCTGCAAATCTTCGGGGACCCCCATGCTTCTACAGTCTCGATATATTTCTTCATTCAACCCATCTTTGAAACTCTCCAAAAGAGCCATTTCTGACCAGCCTGTCATATAGGGTGCCAGTTCACGAAACTCTTGGATATACTCTGCCACCAGTCTCCGGCCCTGCTGAATGCTCTTCATTCTGAGTCTCGCCTTTCATTCAGCTAAATGGTCTTCAAAACGCCTCCTAAAGGCCCCCATGAACTGGTTGTAATTTCTCAGCAAGAGGGAGTTGTTATTATGGAGAACCACCATCCACTCAGTGGCTACTCCCTCTAAGGCGTTCGTGACACTTCTCACTCTAGCAGCATCTGATACGTAGTCCTCCCCCCAATCCTGCATGTGGTTCCACACTTGGGTCAGGAAAAATCCCAAGGTTTTAGGATTTCCATCATACTTCCCAGGAAGGGGGGGATTTTCGGCTTTTTACGTCTGCGAGGGGGAGCCTGCAAGGCTGGGGTTCTCTGGCCGGCTGCATCTCTCCCTTGAGCTGCCGAAGCCTGGGATGTTTCTTCCTCAAACTCTTCCTCTCCCCCACAGGCTGTCTCTTCTGGCTCCCCCCTGGGGCCTTCTCCCCCCTTCTCCACAGGAATTCCAAAAGACTCACGGTTTTTTCTACTCTCTTCCACATCACAGATAAGCTGCAAGGCTTGTTCCATCATGAGACGTTCCTTTTGCTCTTTTTTACGGGGTCTGGAAGTCGTCACTCCCCGGGGGTTCTCCCCCCAGTCCGGTAGCCTCCCCACTCCTTTCGACCATCTGGCTTCCTCCGGCTCTAATCGGAGTCTTTCCAACCATTCCGCATTCTCTTTCTCCGCTTGGAGGGCGGCTGCAGTTGAACTCGCTGCCCCCATTTGCTCTCCTCCATCACTCTCTCGATCTGACATAATTTGGATTTACAGTCCCCTCGGTTTTTGTCCGGGATGACTGGATGTGACTTCCAGCTTAATGTCAGGTATGCTTCCTTCAATATCCAGGAAAGAAAAACCCCAACTCAATCATTTTAAAGAGATTAGTACTTTTACTGAATATGAAATGATCGCAACCCAGGTAAAGCTGGAAGTGAGCAAAACGCGTGAAATAGCATCTAATAAGCTTCTCCCCGCCCCCCCCCCGTGTCCATTGACCATCATCTAATCCAAAGGTCTCCCAAAGGTCAGGTGGCATCACGTCTGGCAACGTCATCCATCAGGAATGTAGGGCAGTTGGTCAACCGGCCCCTTTGGAGATTCACTTTCGTTTCTTGGGAAGGCACCTCCTACAATGAAAAAAACACCTCCTGCAATCTTCCCCCCCTTCGCCCCCTTAACTAGTCCCTCCCCCCGTTTCTTATGGCAGCTGAAGCAGGCAAAGCTGAGGCTGACAGGCAAAGGAAAAAAGTAAGAATAAGTTTAAGAATGTTGCAAGACACAAGACTACAAGGGGGATTTGGTTTACCAAATTGGGAATTATATATCAAGCAGCAGCATTGACATGATTGAAGGAATGAATTGAACTAGGAAATACAAGGTTGCTAACACTGGAAGGGCATGATTTACAACTGGGTTGGCATGCCTTTTTATGGCATGGTAGAAGTAAGATACACACATACTTTCATAGACATTATATAAGAAATGCATTGTTACTGGTATGGGAGAAGGTTAGAGATAAATTTTATGTGAAAATACCAACATGGTTATCAATAATGGAAGCTTTAACACACCCAAATGTTTTTAATTTTGGAAATATTGTTAGAAATAATGAGTTATTAACGGATAAGGGGGAATTGAAAGAGAAACGAGAATTGGAACAACAGGGAATTAAGATAAATTGGTATATGTATATGCAGATAAGATCAAGATATGAAAAAGATGCTAAATTATACGGTTTTTATATGGAAAAGACTGAACTGGATAAGTTGCGTCCCTTTCTGGATCGGGACTTCTTACGCACAGTCACTCAGGCACTCGTCACTTCCCACCTGGACTACTGCAATGCTCTCTACATGGGGCTCCCCTTGAGGAGCACACGGAGGCTCCAACTGGTGCAGAATGCGGCCGCGCAGGGGATTATGGGAGCGAGGGGGCACTCCCATGTGACACCTCTCCTGCGTGAGCTGCATTGACTTCCAGTGGTCTTCCGGGTGCGCTTCAAGGTGTTGGTCACCACCTTTAAAGCGCTCCATGGCATAGGACCTGGGCAAGGCCGGATTTAGATGAAAAGAGGCCCTAGGCTATTCCACTTATGAGGCCCTTTCACCTCCCATTTTTAAGTTTGTAAATTACATTTTTATGTTTGTTTATTAGTCATATGCGTAGAATTTCTCCTTATTTTCCGTTCAGTGTTTTAGTGTTCACTGTTTTTAGAATAGTATAATTTTAATTTTGCTAACAATTTGAATGTAGGCCCCTCTTGATCTTGAGGCCCTAGGCTGAAGCTGTCAGGTGTGCTTCCTTCAATATCCAGGAAAGAAACACCCAAACTCAATCATTTTAAAGAGATTAGTACTTTTACTGAATATGAAATGATCGCAACCCAGATAAAGCTGGAAGTGAGCAAAATGCGCGAAATAGCATCTAGTAAGCTTCTCCCCCCCACCCCCGGGTCCACTGACCATCATCCAATCCAAAGGTCTCCCAAAGGTCAGGTGGCATCACGTCTGGCAACGTCATTCATCAGGAATGTCAGCCAGCCCCTTTGGAGATTCACTTTTGTTTCTTGGAAAGACACCTCCTGCATTGGAAAGACACCTCCTGCAATCTTCCCCCCCTTCGCCCCCTTAACTGGTCCCTCCCCCCCCCCCCCGTTTCTTATGGCAGCTGAAGCAGGCAAAGCTGAGGCTGACATTTGGCCCCTCTTGCAGAAGAGACGTTATTCCTAACTAAGAGGATGGAAAAGAGAGAGAAACAGAATATATACAATAATTATGGTTTATCTGTGTATTTAGTATAGAATTGCTGTACTTCACTCGCCATTGGAATCTTAGGGTTCCTTGCAGCCAGTTTACTCTGGGGTTCCATTTCCTTAGCCAGGTGAGTCCCAGGACTAGTGGCCATTCCATTCCAGGTGCCACAATAAATGTGAGTCTCTCATCATGGGTCCCCATGGTTATGTCTAGGAGTTCTGGAGCAAAAGTTGCTGGTCCCCCCCACCCCCAGCAATTAGACTGATCTGTCTAATTGGCAAAATGCGATGGGGGCTTTCAGTTTCTGCAGGTGGATGCCCAGTTTCACCACCAGAGTTGAGCTAATTAAGCACCAGGTGCATCCTGAGTCCCAGAGGGCCAAGAGTTTTACTCTTTTCCCAGGGCTGGGGATGAATAGTCTTAGGGTTAAGGTTCAATTGGTTCGCTTACCAGCGGGTAGTCTTCAGGGTCACTTTCGGACAGGCTGGATCCTTCCCCTGGCAGTGCTAGAGTTCTTTTCCCCAAGTTTGTGAGAGGGTGAAACTCCATGGCCTCTTCTCTTCTCAGTGCAGTGTCTTTTCCTCATAGTTTGGTTTTTGCAGGCTTTCTGCCTGACAGGCATTCACGTTTCCTGGCAGGGGTTTTCGAATGGCAGTCAGCTGCACAGTGCCCCTCCTTTCCGTACTTGAAACAGGTGGATGGTCTCGGTGCTAAGGCAGTTCACAGCTTGAATACCTCTCACTTCCCCTGGGGTGGGGATCTCTTCTAAGCTCTCCCTGCTCGGTACTGGTTCCTGGCCAGGTTGATCTCTGCTTCTTTGGCTAGGATATACCATTCATGTAGGCAGTTTGGGGCCCTTTGGCTAGGCAGGCCTGGTAGAGGTCATCATTCAGACCATCCCTGAAACAACTCACTAGAATGTCTTCTGACTAGTCTACCCTGCAAGTGAGGTCTCAGAATTCCTCAGTGTATTCAGTTACTGGCTGACAACCCTGCTTCACGGTTCTCATGCAGTAACAACCAGAGGGTTGTCAAACAGGCAGCGGAGAGCCATCATAAACTAGTCAAAATTTCTAAGCTCAGGAGCATTGACATTGTGGAGGCTCACTATCCATCGGGCCGCCACCCCTTCTAGGGCCAGGGTGATGACTTGGACTCAGGCACCCTGGGTTTGGAAATCCTGCCCATACTCTTGCATTTTTGTGAGGATATGCAACAGGAAGAACCCCAGTTGTTGCAGGTTGCCATCATACTTTACTCCCAGGGAGGTGTCTTCCTTTCAAGTTGCGGTGCTCTTGGCTGACTGGGGACATTTGCATGGGGGCCAATGCTGCGGAGGTCAGGTTTGGCGGGACAGCTGCTGCTCCTGCTCTTGTGGCATTGTTGGCTGAATCTGCAGCCATTGGGTCTGGGGTAATGGTAGCAGCTCCATTAGCTGCCACTGCAGCCTTGCCCCCCCCCTCCACCCCCCGGCAAGGATTCAGCTCCCTTTGGACTCTAAGGTTCTCAAAAGCTTCCATCACACATTGCATGTCTCTTGAGTTGATCGTCCCCAGCCAGTTCCTCAGTCAGTTCTTCTTGGTCTGACAGGGCCTCCAGCTTGTGTTTACAGCCCAGTTGTCAGCTGCCATAGGTAAGGGTGACTCCTCTGGTTCTGCTGTCCCAGTTGTCTTTTTTCCCCATTCTGATTGACCACCTGGGCTTCATGGAGCCTTCCAATATGGCTTCAATGTCTTTGATGGGGCAGGTGGAGCCAGCATCTGGCTGGGTGGTGATAGAGGTCTCACCCCAGCATTCTGTCTCCCTTGCTCACCGCTCTGTTCAGACATTATATGCAGGGTCCCCTCGGTAGAGCTAATTTGCTTCTTCAGGTTGACCACATTTGCAAGCCTGCTTTATGTAAGGTTCTGCCTCTCCTCCCCATTCAAGAAAGCATGAACTCTTGAAATAGCAGAATTTTAAAAGGAAGCTTTTATTGAAAGGAAGTGATTGTAAGACAAAAGCAAAGCAGGCTCTAAGGTCCCCTTAAGCAATTCCATTATGATACAGGAGTTAGAAACCCCTCCCCTCAGTACGATGTTGAATGAGTCAATCCACAGGTGCGAAGATGTTATGAAGACAGTCATCCTAGGAAGGAGATAAGGGACTGTTTTATTTTATTTATTTATTTATTTTATCGGACTTATATGCCACCCTTTCTCCACAAGGACTCAGGGCGGCTCACAACAATAAACAGCAACAAGTCCAGATTAAAATTCAAACAATAAAAGAAACTAAAATTCCCATTAAAACCCCATTCAGTCCAGGCCAGCCTGGCGAAACAACCATGTTTTAAAGCCACGGCGGAAAGAGCGAAGGTCAGGGGCCACCCGGAGCTCCAAGGGGAGCTGATTCCAGAGGGTAGGTGTGCCTACAGAGAAGGCTCGCTCTCTAGGGGCCGTCAGCCGGCATTGCTTGGCCAACAGGATCCCAAGTAGGCCCTCTCTGTGTGAGCGCACCGGGCGATGGGGAGCTGTTGCTGGCCGCAGATGATCCACCAAATACCCTGGGCCTAAGCCATGTAGGGCTTTATAGGTAATCACCAACACCTTGAATCTCTCCCGGAGGGCAACCGGTAGCCAATGCAGGTCACACAGGAGTGTGACATGGGAGCCTCGGGACATTCTCATCACTACCCGCGCAGCTGCATTCTGCGCCGGCTGAAGCCTCCAAGTGGTTTTCAAGGGCAGCCCCATGTAGAGAGCATTGCAATAGTTGATTCGAGTGCATGGGTGATCGTGCGTAAGGCATTTCAATCCAGGTAGGGGCGCAACTGGTGCACCAGATGAATCTGGGCAAATGCCCCCCTGGTCACGGTCGTGACATGGTCTTCTAAGGTCAACTGTGCATCCAGGAGGACACCTAAGTTGCGCGCCCCATCCACAGGGGGCAACACCTCTCCCCCTATGACCAAAGATGGAATATTCCCTTGGAACTGAGATGCTGGTACCCACAGCCACTCCGTCTTGGCAGGGTTGAGTCGGAGCCTGTTCTTCCCCATCCAGAGCCGCACCACCTCCGGGCATCAAACATCACATCGAGGGCATCACTGGGTTGATTCGAAGTGGATATAAAAAGTTGGGTATCATCAGCATACTGATGATACCCCACCCCAAAACCACGGATGATCTCCCCCAGCAGCTTCATATAGATGTTAAACAGCAGGGGAGAGAGAACCGACCCCTGGGGAACCCCACATGTGAGGGGCCTCGGGGTCAACCTCTGCCGCCCCCACCAACACCGCTTACGAGCATTCAGAGGTAGGAGGAGAACCACCATAAAACAGTGCCTCCCACTCTCAACCCCTCGAGGCGCCGCAGCAAGATACCATGGTCGATGGTATCAAAAGCCACCAAGAGATCTAACAGGACCAGGGCAGAGGAATATCCTCTGTCCCTAGCCCTCCAGAGATCATCCACCAGCGCGACCAATGCCGTCTCCATGCTGTACCCGGCCTGAAGCCCAACTGGTACGGGTCTAGGTATGATGCTTCATCCAGGACTAGTGGGAGCTGACGTGCCACCACCCTCTCAACAACCTTCGCAATAAAGTGAAGGTTGGAGACAGGATGAAAATTGTTTAAAATAACTGGATCCAAGGTGGGCTTCTTGAGGAGGGGCCTCACCACCGCCTCCTTCAAGGCGGCGGGGAAACTCCCCTCAGCCAATGACACAGTGACCACTGCCTGGATCCAGCTACGTGTAACCTCCCTGGCCGAATAAACAAGCCAGGAGGGACACGGGTCCAACAAACACATAGTGGTGCTCAGCTTCCCCATGATCCTGTCCACTTCCTCGGGAGTAACAGGATCGAACTCGTCCCAAACAACCAGACCCGTTGCCACCTCTCCGATCGACCCCGCAGAGTCGGAGTCCAGCCTGTCCCGAATCTGAGCGATCTTGTCCATCAGAAATTGGCTATACTCCTTGGCCCATCCCTGCATAGGGTCCTCCCCCTCCCTCCGATTCAAAAGAGAACGGGAGACCCTAAACAGGGCGGCCGTGCGGTTTTCTGCAGATGCGATGAGGGCAGTGAAGTAAGAGCGCTTCACTGCCTCCATCACCACCAGATAAGACCGTGAAAAAGATCTCAACTGGGCTCAGTCAGACTCGGAACAGCCGGACCTCCAACTGTTCTCTAGGCCTCTCCTCTGGTGTTTCATCTCCTGGAGCATCTCTGTAAACCAAGGAGCCAACCGGGATCTACATTGGGTCAGAGGCCGCAAAGGCACAACCCAGTCAAGAGCCCCAGTGGCCGCCTTTTCCCAGGCATCCACCAGAGTCTCGACCAGAGCGTGGGAAAGCGAGACAGGGATATCCCCAAGCTCTGTCCGGAACCGCTCGGGGTCCATCAGGCACCTAGGGTGGAAACAGATGGTCGGTTCCGACTCTCAGTGGTGGTGGGGTGGCATAATGGAAGCTCAGCCAAAGGAGATAATGATCGGTTCATGACAGGCATGATAGATAACTGACATACTCCCACTGAACTCACTATGCCACTGCTCTGAGATAAAAACCAGATCGGGCGTGTATCCCCCCACGAGTCGGGCATTGAATTATTTGAGTCAGGTCCATGGCTGCCATGGATGCCAAGAACTCCCGGGCCACTCCCAACACCTCACCCAGGGACGGTAGGTTAAAGTCCCCCCAGAACAATAAGTCTAGAGAACTCCACCACCAACCCCGATAGGGCGTCCAGCAGCCCGGGCAGGGCCGATGATACGTAGCTGGGAGATAGGTATGTAATCAACAGACCCCACTGACCTTGTGGACCCCATCTCATAAGGAGAGATTCACACCTGTCTATCTGAGGAGCAGTGACCTCCCGTGGACCATGGGTCTCCCTGATAACCACCACCACCTCTCCACCCCTCCCCTGGGCCCTCAACTGGTGTAGCACCCGGAAACCTGGCGGGCAAAGCTCAGTCAGAGGGACACCCCCTTCCGAGCCCAGCCAGGTTTCCATAATGCAAGCCAGGTCCGCATTTTCCTCCTCGATCAGTTCCCTGATGAGGGAAGCTTTGTTAACTATGGACCTGGCATTAAAATAAACCAGCCTAAGTCCCGGGTCCTCTCTCGCAGTCCCCCAGGAAGGCAGGCGGAAACTGGAGGGCCGGAGCAGGCCACCACTTGAAGATAGTGGGGGTGTGCTTCCAAACTCTGACAAGGCCCTCCGTTCTTCCCTCTGTGGCCATTCCCCATCGCAACCAGGATCAAGACCCATTCCCCCTCCCTCAGCATCCTTGGGGACCCCAACCCCGCTCCAACTTTGCCGCAACCCGCCTTGGGCCTGGACCTCCAACAACCCGAAGGCCCCACCACCACCTGCCAGGTATAACCCACTCCCCTCCCCAATCCACTTAAAAACCTAATTAAAAATTAATACAAAGAGCCCCCTTTAAAAACCCCAATGCCTTCGTGCCACCTCTCAGGATCCCAGGACCCGTCCTTGAGGTATTTCTTGGCAAGGCCACTCCTGGAATGGGGGGCATTCCTGAGGGCAACCAATTCCGCGCTCGTGTAGGTCCATAAAAACATCATTAGTCACAAAGGTGGGTATGACAATGGAGAATGAGGTCACAACAGATGTAAAGCCAATAGTCCAATCCAGCAGTCAATCATCCATTCCCGATGTTCTCTCACAACACCCAGGAATGCCAGGAGATGACCACCATCGCCGTCCTCTCATTACGGCATGGTACTGTTAAGGCACTGAATGGGCCACCTGAGGCCAAGAACTCCCGGTCCTCACTGCCCTCTTACAGCAAACAAAGGCCTCCTCCACAACCTCCCTCTCACGGTGGCGGGTATCAGTCCCTCGGGGGGTTGGCCAGTCCAGGATATAGAGAGGGAAGTCCAGGGCAGTCGGTGACATCTCCAGTCGAGGCGGAAAGGCAGAAAGTTCAAAAGGGCGCCAGAGAGCAAAGTCCAACAACATCCCCAGGCATCCAAGACCCCTGACTTCACCACAACCTGCAGTCCGCCGCATAACACCAAATAGAAGCAGCCATAGTGGGAGGCAAGCCGGCTGTAAAAGCATAATATCTCAAAAACAAATGCCGGCTCACCCCCCCCCCCCCCGGCGGCAGATCTAAACCCAATGCCGCAGTCCATAGCGAAAGCGGCAATGGTGACAGAGGGACAGGGTCCAGCACACACTCCACCTTGATCACCTGGCTTGACAGCTCACGGCTATTCTCCCCCCGAGCACAGCAAAGGGAAACATAAATGTTGCAAATTTTGTTTAAAACGCCAGCATCCGTCCGAATGCAGGCTCTCAAGCTCCTGCAGCTGATCCACGGCAAAACGGCGCCCATGCAGATCGCTGGACTCTTCATTCTCCTCTGCTCTCCTCCACTCTCCTACTCTCCTGCATGCCGCTTTTGGAGTCAGCTGAGGTCTACGATGCCCCAGATACTCCCCCCATCCAGTCCATATTGGGGTAGAGTAGAAAAAACCCCTTAAACCCCCATAGTTCTCCGGAGCCTCTCCGCCTTGAACAGAACCTCAGCAAGCCACAGCAGCCACCTTAGGTATATTATTCCCAAGTAAGTCTTAAATTAAGGCCCAGGATATTATTCCCAAGTAAATCTCTTTTTTTTAATTGAAAAGTTTTATAGGAAATACAAACATTTTCTCCCCTCCCCCTTCCCCCCTTCCCCCATCCCTTCCCCTTGCCCTACCACCCATCCTTTCCCCCTCCCCCTTCCCCCCCAACCCCCTCCCTAGACTTCCCAGAACAAGCACAGGGTATAGCATTCACAAACATAGAACTAAAATATGCTAACAAATTATTGACTTCAGATTCTGGCTAGGTCTTTAACTCCTTATAGCTCAAAACTCTATAAACATAAACTAGAGATTGAAAATGTTTCATTCATAAGCTATATAAATCTTCTTAATCTGATACTTGTTTTGAATATAGTCGATCCATCTTCTCCATTCCAATATGTATCTTTCGTTTGAATGGTCTTTAAGATATGATGAAATTTTTGCCATCTCTGCCAAATGCACAACTTTAAGTGTCCATTCCTCAATAGTAGGTGGATCTTCCTTCTTCCAATACTGTGCCACCAGTAACCTGGCAGCTGTTATAAAATTCAAAACCAACTTAGTCTCTATTACAGTACAATCCATATCTATTCCCAACAAAAAAAACTGTGGTGTAAATTTAATCTTTTTCTTTAAAATAGTTTGAATAATCCACCATATTTTTATCCAAAAAGCCTTCATTTTTTTACATGTCCACCATATGTGAAAGTTTGTAGCATCTTCACACTCGCATCGCCAACACTTAGGTTGTAAGTTTGGATACATACAGGCTAGTTTTTTTGGATCTAAATGCCATCTATAAAACATTTTATAAAAGTTCTCTCTTAAGTTTTGGGCTTATATAAATCTTACATTTCTAACCCATATCTTTCCCCATGTTTCCATCATTACTGGTTCTCCTAAATTTTGTGCCCATTTTATCATACAATCCTTGGCTAGCTCTGTTTCTGAATCTATTTCCACTAACACATTATACAACCTTTTTATATGCATTTGACTTTTGTCTCTTATTTGTTTTATCAAATTTTCATCCTGCTGCAAAATACCAATTTTTTGATCTTCTCTCCATCTGGCCTGCAGCTGCCCATACTGAAACCAAGTTCTAGTTATTACTTCTTCTCTTAATTGCTCCATAGATTTTAATTGTAATCTAACTCCTTCTTTATAAAGGAGTTCCTTGTATGTAGTCTTATCCTGCTTTTGCTCCAAATTTATATTCTCTATCGCGTGTCTGGGTACTGTCCATATTGGTAACTTATCGTTTAATTTATATTGATACTTTTTCCAGACACGCAATAGAGCATTTCTTAATATATGACTTTTAAAAGTCTTATCTACTTTCTTATCATACAATAAATAAGCATGCCAGCCGTAGACCAGGCCATATCCTTCAATATTTAATGTCCTTTCCTCCATTAAATTTATCCAATCCATAATTGCTGAGAGGGCAGCGGCTTCGTAATACAATCTTAAATTGGGCATTTTAAGACCTCCTCTTTCTCGTGTATCTTGCATTATCTTTTGATTTACTCGTGGTTTCTTCGCTGCCCAAACAAACTTATTTATGCCCTTCTGCCATTCCTTCAAATTTTCGTCTTTTTTAAGTATAGGTATCTTTTGAAAAAGAAATAAGAACCTTGGTAAAACATTCATTTTTACTGCGGCTATCCTTCCCAGCAAAGACAGTTGTATTTTTTTCCAATTTTCCATCTCTTTCTGTATTTTTTGCCATAACAGTTCGTAGTTGTGCTGATATAATTTCATATTTGTGGTCATAATATAAACCCCTAAATATTTAACCTTTTTAACTATCTCAAATCCTGTTACCCTATCTATCTCTTCTTTTTGGCTTCTAGTCATATTTTTAGCTATTATCTTTGTTTTGGCTGTATTTATTTTAATACCAGATACTTGTCCATATGAGTTGATTATATCCATCAAGGCTGTAATCGATTGTACTGGTTGGGCTAAGGTAGCAACCAGGTCATCCACAAATGCTCGTAGCTTATACTCATGCTGTCTAATTTTAATTCCCTTTATGGTATCCAACCCATGTATTTTACTCAGTAGGATTTCCAGCGTCAAAATAAACAATAATGGGGACAAGGGACAACCTTGCCTTGTTCCTTTTTCTATATTAAAAATATCTGTTAAACCACCATTGATTATTATTTGCGCTATTTGTTTTTGATATATTGCCTTAATAGATTGTGTAAAATGTTCTCCAAATTGCATCCTTTCTATTAATTTTAATAAAAAATGCCAATTCAATCTATCAAAGGCTTTCTCAGCATCCAGAAATACCAGCACTGCAGGGACCTGGTTGTTCCTTCCCAAATACTCTAGTAAATTAACAATTTGCCTTACATTACTTTTCATTTGTCTACCATTTATAAAACCAGTTTGATCATGATGAATCATTTGCTGCATAACTGTCATTAATCTATTTGCTAATATTTTAGCAAAAATCTTGTAGTCTGTATTTAAAAGTGAAATCGGCCTATAGTTTTTTGGATCTGTATGATCTTGACCCTCTTTTGGGATCAAAGAAATAAAAGCTGTCTTCCAAGTTGGAGGTATCTCTCCTCCCTGTTGTATATTGTTAAATAATTCATTCAGTGGTTCCACCATTTCCTCCTGTAGGCTTTTATATTAAACAGCTGTCAAGCCATCTGTCCCTGGAGTTTTGCCCACTTTCAACTGCTTGATTGCAAACAAAATTTCCTCAGAAGTTATCAATTGATTTAAACTCTCCCTCTGCTCTTTTGAGGTTATATAAATGTTCTTTTTCTGCAAATATCTATCTATATCTATATCTTGAATTTTATCACCAGTATACAACCTTGAGTAAAACTCTAAAAAAGATTTTTTAATCAATTCTTGCTCACTCTTTACCCTTATATTTTATTTTCTCTATAATCCTTGATTTCTGCTTTTTCCTTAACAGATATGCTAACCATCTGCCTAGTTTATTAGCATTGCAAAAAGTATTATGTTTAGCATATTGTAAATTAGTTGCCACTTGATCTGCTATTAACATGTTAAATTGACCTTTCAATAAATTAATTGCCTCTTTAATTTTCTTATCTGTTGGATTAGCTATTAAAGCTCGTTCCTGTTTTCTAATCTCTTCTTCCAATTCTTTTCTTTTTTTCCCCTGTTTTTTTCTATATTTATTATTCAAATATATCAAAATGCCTCGCATATATGCTTTACTTGCATCCCATCCCATTTCCATAGATGTACCCTTTTGCATGTTCATAACAAAAAATTCTTTCATAGATTTTTTACACTCTTTTACATTTTCTTCATATCTAAACAGGTTATCATTTAACCTCCAGGACCTCTTAGGCCTTTTTCCATATTCCAGTTCCAACCAGACTGGACTATGAACTGTCAATGTTCTTGAGCAAATCTTTGTATTCTTCACCCTAGAAAAAAGGTCATTAGTAATTAGTATAAAATCAATCCTTGAAAAGGATTGATGTCTATCCGAAAACAAAGTGAAATCTTTTTCTTCTGGGTTTCTTTCACGCCAAATATCCCTCAACTCCCAGTCGTCCATCATCTCCAAAAACAATTTGGGCAATCTTGCTCTTGTTAAAACATTTTGCTTAGGTCCCTTCTTGTCCTTTTTTACATCCAAAACACCATTCCAGTCACCCATTAGGATACATGTTTTATATCCCCATTGTGTCAACCTTGAATGTAAAAAATTATAAAATTTTTCCTATTGTTGGTTTGGGGCATATACTCCAATTACAAGTAATTTTTCTCCTTATATTAAAAGTTCAATCGCTAAAAATCTTCCTTGATTATCTGCTTCAATTAATTTGGCAATTACGTCTCTTTTCAAATATATGACTATACCGTTTTTCTTCTCTGGTGCTGCTGTTACATAATGTGTACCTAGTCTTGTATTTGTCAAATATTTTTGGTCTTGTATCCTAATATGTGTCTCTTGTAAACAAATTACATGATTCTTAAATTGTTTAAGATAATGAAATATTTTCCTCCTCTTCTGTGGAGAATTCAAACCATTGACATTCCAGGTTAAAAATCTAGTTCCCATCTCTGGGCTTCTGAAGTATCTGGAGCATTTTCTGATGGTCTTGCCTCATTTGACCTTTAGGTCTAGCTCCTCCCACTGCTTCTGTTTTGGTAGTTTCTTGAGTTGCCATCTGAAGTTGTTGCTGTCTTAATTCTTCCTTGTGTTTAGCTGTTGCTGCTCTAGTCTGTCTTTGATCCTTTGGTTCTTCTTGTATATCAATTAAATCCAGATCTTGAACAGCAATCTGGATTTGTAACAAATTTATTTTTATTTTTTATTTTATTTCAAATTTATATACCGCACCTTCTCTCGAAAGACTCAGGGCGGTGTACAGCCAGATAAAAACATACAATACAAACATTAAAAAACAATTAAAAGGATATATATTAATTTGGCCCCAGTTTAAGATAACAAACCAATTAAAAATTAAAAATATATTAAAAAATATGTTAAGCCAGCCTGGCTTGCTGGAAAAAGAAGGTTTTAAGGGCACGGCGGAAGGCACCAAGGTCTTGGATTCTCCTTATCTCTGGGGGCAGCTGATTCCAGAGAATAGGTGCCCCCACAGAGAAGGCCCTCCCCCTGGGGGTCACCAGCCTACATTGTTTGGCTGATGGTACCCCGAGGAGGCCCTCTCTGTGGCAGTGCACAGGTCGGTAGGAGGTCATTGGTAGCAGCAGGCAGTCTCGAAGATAACTAGGTCCTATGCCATGGAGCGCTTTAAAAGTGGTAACCAAAACCTTGAAGTGCACCCGGAAGACCACTGGGAGCCAGTGCAGCTCACGCAGGAGCAGTATTATATGGGAGCACCAGGCGGCTCCCATGATTACCCGCGCGGCCGCATTCTGGACCAGTTGGAGCCCTCGGGTACTCCTCAAGGGGAGCCCCATGTAGAGAGCGTTGCAGTAGTCAAGGCGAGAGGTGACGAGGGCATGAGTGACTGTGCACAGGCAATCCCAATCAAGAAAGGGCCGCAACTGGCGAATCAGGCGAACCTGACAAAAGGTCCCCCTGGCTACAGCCGTCAGATGTTCCTCCAAGGACAGCTGCGTATCCAGGAGGACTCCCAGATTGTGTGCCCTTTCCGCGGGGGCTAAAGACTCACCCCCGATAGTAAGTGATGGAGTCAACTGACTATATCGGGATGCCGGGAACCACAGCCACTCAGTCTTGGAAGGGTTGAGCTTGAGCCTGTTCCTCCCCATCCAGATCCGCACAGCCTCCATGCACTGGGACATCACTTCAAGGGCATCGTTGGGGTGGCCTGGGGTGGAGATGTACAGCTGGGTGTCATCAGTGTACTGATGGTACTTCACCCCAAAGCCACGGATGATCTCACCCAGCGGCTTCACATAAATGTTGAACAGGAGGGGCGAGAGGACTGACCCCTGAGGCACTCCACATATAAGAGGCCTCGAGGTCGATCTCTGCCCCCCTGCCAACACAAACTGTGACCAGTCAGAGAGAAAGGAAGAGAACCACTGTAACACGGTGCCCCCCATCCCCAACTCTTCCAACCGGTGCAGCATGATACCATGGTTGATGGTATCAAAAGCCGCTGAGAGGTCTAACAGGGCTAGAACAGAGGAGCAACCCCTGTCCCGAGCCCTCCAGAGATCATCTACCAACGCGACCAATGCCGTTTCCGTGATGTGACCAGGCCTGAAACCTGACTGGAACGGATCTAGATAAGACGTTTCCTCCAGGAATTGTGGAAACTGTCGCGCGACCACACTCTCAACAACCTTTGCCACGAAGCAAAGGTTGGAGACAGGACGGTAGTTGGCCAATACTGCTGGGTCCAGGGAGGGCTTCTTAAGGAGAGGCCTCACCACCACCTCTTTCAAGGCTGTGGGGAAGTAACCCTCACTCAACAAAGCGTTAATAATTCCCTGGAGCCAGCCTCGTGTAACCTCCCGGAAAGCCAGTAATAACCAGGAGGGACACGGATCCAGTAAACATGTGGCCACACTAAGTCTCCCCAAAATCCTGTCCACGTTATCAGGGGTCACAGAGTCAAACTCTTCCCAGATAACATTCTCAAGACTATTCCTCTCCACCCTGCCCGAATCTACCCAGTCAGAGTCCAAATCCCCCCGGATCTGAGCGATTTTGTCATACAAATATTGTCCGAAATCCTCGGCCCTGCCTTCCAGGGGATCCTCCCGCACTCCCGGATGGAGCAGGGAGCGGGTCACCCTGAACAGGGCGGCCGGACGATTCTCTGATGACGCAATAAGAGCGGAAAAGTAATTAAACTTTGCCACTTTTATCGCCACTAGGTAGGTCTTAATATGCGACCTTACCAGTGTTTGGTCAGATTCAGCGAGACTGGCCCTCCAACCACTCTCCAGGCGTCTTTTTCGGCGCTTCATCTCCCTCAGCTCCTCAGTATACCAAGGAGCAGCAAGGGACCGGCACCGGATCAGAGGCCGCAAAGGCACGACTTGATCCAAGGCCCCACCAGCCGTCCGATCCCAGGCAGCCACCAAGTCCTCAGCCGAGTCGTGTGCCAGATACTCAGGAAATGGCCCAAGCTCCATCTGGAACTTATCAGGATCCATCAGGCACCTGGGGCGGACCCATCTAATTGGCTCCGCCTCCCTGCGGCGGGGTGTTGCGGTTCGAAGGTCCAGATGAAGGAGTGAGTGATCTGACCATGACAAGGGTTTCATGTTTATATCCCCTATAACAAGACCACTCAACCAATGGCCAGAGACAAAAATCAAGTCCAGTGTGTGTCCCCCTATGAGTGGGGCCATGAACTAACTGGATCAGGTCCATGGCCATCATGGAAGCCATGAACTTCTGAGCCACTTCCGATGTTTCACCAATGGACGGCAAGTTGAAATCACCCATGACCATAAGCCTGGGTGTATCAACTGCCACTGTGGCTATCACATTGAGTAGCTTAGGCAGGGCCGTTGCCATGCGGCAGTCAATCTTCTTGACTTGTCGAAGCTCCCCCCTGGACTACTGTCATCAGCTCTTCTCTCTCTCCTTCCATTACTTCTTTCTTTCTTTTTCCTTCTGGTGATTTTGATGTCCCAGCCTTTAACACATTGACATAGAAATCTCTTGCTTTCCATATTGTATTAAGCTGATATCTCTCTCCCGAATAGATTACCACTAGGCCGGCTGGCACTTCCCATCTATACTATATTTGGCGTTTTTTCAGTTCATCCACCAGAAAGGTGTAATCCCTTCTAGCTCTCAACATTTTGGGAGGGATTTCTTTCATTGTCATCACCTTCTGGCCTTCCACCTGAAGCTTGTTTTTAAAGGTAGCCTGTAATATTTTGTTACGTAGTCTCCTTGTGGTAAAATACATTACAATGTCTCTTGGTAAATGTTTCTGTCTGGCCACCCACGAATTGACACGATATATCTTGTCAATCTGCCAGCCAAACTCCACTTTCGTCCCCCCCAACATCTATGCCAATGCGCTCTGACATCAATTCTTTCAAATTCTCTTGTTTGTGCTCCTTCACCCCTCTTATTCTTAAAGCAAATTCCATATCTCTGTATTGAATCATTGTTACATCAGCTTCAGCCCTTTCAATTTTATTCTGAGTCTCTCCTAATTTGTTATCCAAAATTTCCATAGATTGTTTAATTTCTTCAACTTTATCATCCAATATTACCTGCCAGACCTTTAAATGCCAGTAATATATCTTCCCTAATTTGCTGATTCCGAATTGAAATCTCCTCTGAAACAGCCTGTATTTTTTCATTTGTTTCATTAACTTTTTCATTAATCACAGTGGTAAATTTGTTCTGTGTGACTTTTAGGGCTTCTTGTATCATTTCAAACATTAAGGTCTGTGGATCTGTTGGGGGGGGGGCAGAGGCTTGCATTCTAGAAGTGTGGGCTGGGGAGCTTCCAGCACTCCCAGTTCCTTTAATAGGAACAGTCTTTACAGGTTTTGAGGCCATTTACAGTTTGGATTAATCTTTATATTTTAATCAGAAGCCAAAAGGAAAAGTTCATCAAAGTCAAAGGTTTTCCCCAGTCTTAAGTTAATGTCTTAAAATCCTCCTTCTCTCATTACAAAAGTTCTTTTCAGGCAAAGGGCTACCAGCTAAACGAAACTTTCCTTTAACTTTCACTTCCCATGCCCTTTCAAGCCTCAATCGCCATTTTGTTGCAAATTTACTAAATTGTTACTTCTGAAGGAGGCAATAAATTAAGTAAATCTTAAATTAAGCCTCCCAGGAGGCTTCAGAACTGAGACAAAACAGATGGCCCTCCCCACTTACACATTCCCAAAAGGTAAATCAAAGCACAGGGCAGATAGGTGTCAGAGCTAGAGTTATAAACTAAAGGGTTACAGAATATGTAGGGCCCCCCCCCCTTCCCCACAGAAATGACAGTATCACGATAGGGATCTGACACATATCAAAATCTGCATAGCAATAACAGAATAAAGTTACAAAATATGACTTCAGGCAATTCCTCCTGTATTCAGCACCACCAAAGAAACAATTTGGTTAGGTTTGCAAGAAGAATGGATTAGCCAGCTTGGTCTAGTGGTTAGACTAGAAACCAGAAGACTGTAATTTTTAGTCCCGCATTAGGCATGAAAGTCAGCTGGGTGACTTTGATCCGTTCACTCTCTTTCAGCCCAACTGGCACAGGGTTGTTGCTGTGAGGAAAATAGGAGGAGGAAGAAGTACTAGGCATGTTTGCTGCCTTGAGTTATTTTAAAAAAAATAAAATTTAAAAATCAAAAAAATAAAATAAAAATAGATTTGTGCAAGAAGAGATGTGCTCAGTAACACTTTTCTTTTCTTTTCTTTTTTTGCAAAAAATTTATTTATTTTTATTTTTTTCCAACACACAAATTACATCTTTTCGGAGTAGAGCCCTGATCCGGTCATCAATTTATACATTTTTTTCCCATCTTTAACAAAATTGTGTATATTCTATTTTGCCATAACACTTATTTCTTAATCTTAAATCACCTATCTCAACTAGTACCATCCTAAAAGAATTAAATCAAGTTTACTTAATCAAAACAATTACCCTTCTATTAACCCCCCTTAAATCTTAATTCAGTTAATACCTCATAGTCAGGGCTGGATTTAGATGAAAAGAGGCCTTAGGCTATTCCACTTATGAGGCCCTTTCACCTATAGTGAAAGTGTAATTTTAATTTTGCTAACAATTTGAATGTAGGGAATGTAGGCCCAGTGGTGGGATTCATTTTTTTTAACAACAGGTTCTGTGGGCATGGCTTAGTTGGGGGTGTGGCTTGGCAATCATGTGACTGGGTGGGCGTGGCTAGCTGGTCACGTGACTGTGTACGTGTGGGTAGCTTGTCATGTGACCAGGTGGGTGTGGCTATGTGCATAGACTTTTTTCAGAGGGCTGAAAAAAGTCATTTCTGACTGGGCCTCGCACTTTTGACCGGTCCTCACACTTATGACCATCCTCACATTTATGCCCGTGCAGCTTTCTTAACAATCATGTCACTCATTTCACAACTGCTTTTCTTCACTATGGTGACAAGATAGGGCAAAAACGTAAAATGTGAGGACAGTCGTAAGTTCAAGGACTGGTCAAAAGTGCGAGGACCAGTCAAAAATAACTTTTTCAGCCCTCTGAGTAGTCCATATGCACAAAAGGACTACCCAGAGGGCTGAAAAAAGTCATTTCTGACTGGGCCTCGCACTTTTGACCGGTCCTCACGCTTATGACCATCTTCACATTTATGCCCGTGCAGCTTTCTTAACAACCATGTCACTCATTTCACAACTGCTTCTCTTCACCATGGTGACAAGATAGGGCAAAAACGTAAAATGTGAGGACAGTCGTAAGTTCGAGGACTGGTCAAAAGTGCGAGGACCAGTCAGAAATAACTTTTTCAGCCCTCTGAGTAGTCCATATGCATAAAAGGATACAGCAATAGAGAGGGATGAAGGTAGGGAAGGGAAATTAGAGTAGGAGGGAGGGTAAGAGAGGGAGGAAGAGAGGAGGAGAAGGAGAAAGGAAGAGGAAGTAGGGAGGAGAAGAAGAGGGGGAGGAAGAGAAAGTAAGAAGGAAAGAAAAGAGAGAGGTGGTAGGTTTGAGGAGAAAGATTGCTGTACAATAAAAAAGATGAAAGGGAAGAAAGCCAACCCCAAACAAATATAAAGATATTAAGATAAAGAATGAATTGTTAAACTTTAAAGAATAAAAGAGAACAAATATGAATAAATAACAATAATTAGAAACACACATACAAACATACAATGTATTTTCTTTGAACAGAGTATTTGGCCAGTTCACAAATTTAAACAGTGTTTAGTCATTTCAATTAAATTTACAATTTCTATATTTCCGTTTTGCCATATTTATTCCTCATCTATTTTTGTAAAAAACCAATATTACCCTTCATCCTCATCTCTAATCTTAATCAAATTCAATTTTTCCCTTCTATTCTATATTATACCCCTTCCCATTGTCATCTATTTTTATATCCATTCTCACATTGGTTAATTATGTAATATTAGTTGTTTAATATAAATTCAACATTTTAATATAAATCAATTAGTTATATAACTACCTTTTTGTATATTAATCAATATGTACATGAATATTCCAATTATTTCCATGCAATCCAATTTCTTACAAATCAATTAATTATATTTACCAATAATAATAAACCAAATAATTTCCCCCATATATTCCTCCAAACCACAACTTAACCATTTCTGCTTTCAGAAATATACAATTAATAGTATCTCAATTATTACAATTCCCTAGTTAAATAGAGCTTTTTTTCTTTTGTGTTTTAAAATCCTGAACTCTCCTCTTTTTCCCTAAATTTCCCATTGTTTGCACCTACCTTTTTTGATGAGGAAAAAGAAAAGAATTCTGCCTGCCTAATTTTCCAACCTTGCAGCAACAGCAAAGCAGTTTCAGTTTCGTTTCTCAGCATAGCTAGGGGAAAAAAAATCAGCACTCTTTGCAAGGAAGCAGAAGAGCCCTGAACAAAACAGCTGAGACAAATCAGCTGAGAGCCGGGAGGCCAATTAGCCTATGCTGAAGCTCCGTGGGCCAATAAAATTACAAAAAAAACACTGAACCCTTTGTTAAATTACTGGCTCCCCCGCCCCTCGCCCACCACTATTTATTGGCAATAAATAGTGGTGCGGAGGGGTGGGGCAAGCCAGCAATTTAACAAAGGGTTTGTCTACACCACTGGCTCTAGGGCGGCCCTTTGAAGCCCCACGGCAAGAATTTGAAGTTTTTTTTCCTCTAGCCATCAGCTGGGACTCTGGAGGCAGCAATAGATTGGGAGTGGGCGGGGTAAGCGAACGGCCGGCGATCCAACAGAGCAGAGAGTGAGGGTGAGTGAAGGCGTGGAAGCTGCTTTCTCCATCCTGCTCTCTTGCGTCCGGCGCCGGTGGAGAACCACGTGGCAGCCCACGTGGATCCCAGGCAGCGGAACTCAGGCTAGGGAAGGGGTGGGCAATTGTGGCTCTTTTACAACCTGTGGCCTTCAACTCCCAGAATTCCTCAGACAGCCAAGCTGTCTCAGGAATTCTGGAAGTTGAAGTCCACAGGTTGTAAAAGAGCCACAATTGCCTACCCCTGGCTACGGTAGGCTGGCGCCACGTGGGTGGGAGGCAAGGGGCGGGCGAGCCAGCAATTTAACAAATGGTTCGGGGGCCAATAAATTACAAAAAAACACCGAACCGTTTGTTAAATTGCTGGCTTGCCCGCCCCATTTATTGGAAATAAATAATAGTGCAGAGGGGTGGGGCAAGGGGCAGGGCAAGGGGCGGGGCGAGCCAGCAATTTAACAAAGGGTTCGGCCGAACCCCCTAGAACCCCCAGAATTGCACCACTGTGTAGGCCCCTCTTGATCTTGAGGCCCTAGGCTGAAGCCTAGTTAGCCTATAGGAAAATCCGGCCCTGCTCATAGTACATTACAGAATTCTTACCCTAAATCCTCACTATTAACAATATTTAATCACCTATCTCCCATATTACCATCTTGTAAAGAGTTTACTCTTATTTATTTAATCAAAACAATTACCCTTCTATTAATTCATTTTAAATCTCAATTCAATTAATACCTCATAATACACTACATTTCACAATTCTTAGCCTAAATCCTCACTATTAACAATACAGGTAAAACATGTTTATATTTCAAAATCTTATTTCCCTTTCTAAAACTTCCCCACATTTATTATTACTTTGTATAATGCTCAATAAATCTTTATTTCCTTACTACTTCACCAAATTTAGATCCTATCTCTAATCCCAAAAATATAGCAATTTAACACTGAAACATAGTTCTTAATTCAAATAAAACTACAATACAATTTTCCAATTATTTCCCACAATTCTGTCTCTTTAACCATACCGTTTATATAAAAACCAGTTTAAGTATATTATCAAAAATATTAAAAATATTAAAACATTAAAGTTATTGAAAATATACAAATTATTGCAATTATTATAGGTATTTACACAATATCCCAGATTTTATAGTCATCAATTATTCTCAAGTAATACCACGTAGCATTTTAACAAAAATTGATTCATTATGTCCATTGATATATTTTCTTTTAACATAGTCTATTTCTCATATATTATAGCTTCCATCCATATTTTAATTTTAAGTATCTGTAACATATTCTTCTCATATTTCTGTTAATCATTATTAATGGTTAACAATATAGTTATTTTATAAATCAAAATCCTGGACTTTTCTATCTTACCCCATATTCCCCAATTCTTTCACTGTTAATCCCAGTGTAATCATCTTTATAACTATTGTTTTTTCACAATATAGTCTATAAAAACCTCCTTTTTATTATTACTATGCACTTGTACCTTACTTATTCGTATTTAATCACATTGTCTTTATCTTCTTTATTTCCAGCCATTATGTCTTGTTTCTTCATGTTCTTGTCTGCTTGCATATACTTCATTTCAACTTCAATGTCCTCAAATTTTTTCCTCCATGTAGCATTTTAATTATTTTTCTTATTTCCATTCCAAGTCAAATACATCAATTTATTCCTTCTCTAATTCCTGCGCCAGTTTATTCTTTTTAAATTGATGTCATTCCAATTATAAGAATTCCATTGTGGTTCCCCTTTTCTTTTCTTTTCTTTTTTTTCTCCCCAAAGTCAAGCCACCTGCAGACAAAGAAATCATCTGCCACAAATTCTCACAGTTTTTATCTGTAAAGTTCACGATTTTCCAAAACAAAAACCAAGTTGCAATGTTCCTTTTTAGTCCAGAAGGTGCTCTCTGCAATCCACAATTTCCAATTGTTTAACAAGTATCCATTTTGTTTCAGTTACATAACAATTTTACTTGGCTTCTCTTTTTCTTTTTAGTTTCAAAAGTATCAAATCTTTTTTTAAAGTCCAATCCAAATTTAAACTCTTTCCAATCCTTTGACCATGTCTCAATGTTTAACGTTTCCAATTAGTTTTATTCAAAAGTCAATTTTCTATCAGGTTTTTGTCTCTTTAAAGTTACATTTCAAGATCTTCTTTGCCCCCGTGCTCCTTAGCTGCTATTTTATCGCTAGGGGTCTTGTAGTTAAAAGATGTTTCCCTTGATGCTATTACAAGCCTGGGTTGGCTGTCACTCTCCTGGCTTCGAAAAACTCCATTCCATTCCACTTTCCTCCTGTTCAATACTTGATCCGGTTGTCCCAGCTTCATGGCAGCCACCATGGCTGCTGTCCCCTGCCGCTGAGTCACACAGAGTTCCCTCCGACCTTCAAGGAACTTGCCTGTTCCTCTTGGTCATCTGAGGTGCCTCTCTTTCTTCGCCATCCCTGCAGGATGGTTCTCGTCCAAAGACCTATCGGCGGTGGTTCGTCAGCCGGAGTTTTCGCAGGGCTCGTTGGAGCCCGCTAATTCCCCAACTGTCTCGACGCAACACCAAACCGGAAGTCCCTCAGTAACACTTTTCTAAAGCCAAGAATGCCTGCGACCCTATGAAACAAAAGGTATATCACTACGTAAACAGTCACCTGCACAAATACATATACCAATCCATTTTGATCATACTTCAGGAGTGATCCCTCTTCTCTCACAAAATTGTTGTTGTATAAGAATGTCTAAGAATTTGTGGGAAGAATTCTAACTTTGCTGATGCCTAAATGAAAGGTTCCTTGGAGTAATGCATAAAGTCCAGGAGTGTTTTCACTCCTCCAGAAACTGCAGTGCAGTTGAAACAAATATGTGTCTAAAAACTTTTTGAAAATAAACTGCCTTAAAAAGGACTTTTAAAAAACTGATACAAAGTTTAGAATAGAACAGAACAAAACAGGAACAGAACAGGAACAGAACAGAACAGAACTGGAAAGGACCTTGGAGGTCTTCTAGTCCAGCCCCCTGCTCAAGCAGGAGATCTTGTACCATTTCAGACAAGGACTGTCTAGTCTCTTCTTAAAAACTTCCAGTGATGGAGTGCCCATGATTTATGAAGGCAAGCTGTTCTACTGGTTAATTTTTCTCACTGTTAGGAAGCTTCTCCTTAATTCCAGGTTGCTTCTCTCTTTGAATAGTTTCCATCCATTGTGTCAGGTTCCAAACAGAATGCAAAAGAAAGGACACAAACCTGGTCTGTTGCTGCCTTCTTTTATTAACTTCCTGGCATGTACTGACAATCTCTGTTGAATCTTTTATTAGGGCTACATGCCCATGCTCCTGCCACTTTTTATACACCACCCCTCCCATCACCCAATCATGCGCGTCTTTCCTCCCACGTGTCCCAGAGTAATTGCTCTCTGCATTAAGACAGCATAATAGTTACACCCTCAGCTTTCCTGCTTGCCAAAACCTCCTATCTAATCTGCTGGGTTCTCCCTCCTCCAGCCCCCACCCACTGCCTTTCAGGCCTCTTTCGGCCCTCTCTGCCATCCTGGGTGATGTCATCGCCACACCCCTCAGCTGTTTGGCAGTCACGTGCCATCCTGGCAGTTCAGCAGAGTTTCTCAGGCCAGTTGGATTCTGGTTGCTTCTGACATAGGTGGGGTTCGGCGTGGCCACAGAGCTTACATCTTCCGATGTCATGGCAACATTTCAGCTGGGCTTGCTGGGATGGTGACTGTGCTGGACGTTGGATGCACGGCTCCTTCTGAATGGCAGCTCCGGGCCGGCTGGCCCGCCGGAGCTGACATGCGGCCCCCTCTACCACAGAGACGGTGTCTCTAACAGAAAGATTGCAGTAAGACATGGGTTGTGGAGGTATTGTCTCCCCCATCCCCAGTTTCCTTGGATACTTTTTATGGAACTTAACAATCAGTTGGGGAGCACTGGTGGTGGTGCAGGATTTGTTTTCCGTAGGGTGGATGAATGTATCGGGCAGAGTAGGCTACAGTGGAACAGTCTAGGCAACTTGACTGTTTTCCCCAACAGTCGAGGCAACTTGAACTGCACCAATACTGGGTTGATTACACATACTACCGGGAAGGGCCTGATGTATTTTGGTCCTAGTTTCCTACTCAGGAGGCGTAGATTCAAATATTTCATAGATAGAAAGACCCGTTGGCGCACAGAAAATGGCTCTTGGGGTTGTCGGGCTTTAGCGGCCTGCCGTTTATATTTGTCTGCTGCCTGTTATAGAGCTGTTGTAACAGACTTCCACACCTGTTGTGCTTGGGCCATCCATTCCTGTACATCCATGTCCTCTGTAACAGTTGAGGGACACTCGGGTATAGGCATGAACTCCCTCCCAGTAGCTACTCTGAATGGAGTGAATCCAGTACTGTTGTGTACTGCGTTGTTATATGCTACTTCTGCATAAGGGAGTAGTTCGGCCCAATTGTTTGGCTCCCTCCGAATGGCATCTCCGGACCAGCTGGCCCACCAGAGCTGACACATTGTTTCTTATCCTGCCTCTGGTGCTTTGGAGAATAATTTGACCCCCTCTTCTTTGTGGCAGCCTCTCAAATACTGGAATACTGCTATCATGTCATCCCAATTCTTCTTTTGTCTAGACTAGCCAGACCCAAAACCTGCACCCATTCTTCATATGGTTTAGTCTTCAGGCCTTTGATCATCTTAGTTGCTCTTCTCTGAACTTTTTACAAAGTCTCAACATCTTTCTTGTACTGTGGTGTACAGTACTATGCACCACAGTACAGTACAGTACAGTACTGTGTACTCGACATCTTTCTTGTACTGTGGTGTACTGTGGTGACAAAAATTGGTTCCAGGTGTGGTCTTACAAGGGTTTTGTACAGTGGCACTAATACTTCACATGATTTTGATTCTATGCCTCTGTTTATACAACCAGGATTGTATTAGCTTTTTTGGCTGCTGCTGCACACTTCTGGCTCATATGATTATCCACTAGATAATGATTATCCACTAGAATGTCAATGTCCCTCTCACAGTTACTGTTTTTGAGCCAGGTTCTCACAATCTCTACTTATACCTTTGAATTTTCCTGCCTAAATGTAAAGCTTTGCTTTTCTCCACATTAAAATTCATTTTGTTGGATAGAGCACATTGTTCAAGTTTGTCAAGATTTTTTGATACTGAGTTTGTCTTCTGGGATATTGGCTATTTCTGCCAGCTTAGTATCAACTGCAAATTTGATGAGTTCCTCTTCTATTCCCTCATCTTAGTCATTTATAAAGAGATTGAAGAGTACTGGGTCTAAGACAGAGCCTTGTAGTACCCCATTGCTTACTTCTCTCCATGTGGATGTAGTACCATTAAGAACTACTCATTGAGAACGGTTTGTCAGCTAGCTACAAATCCATCTGATTGTGATGCTATCTATTCCACTTTTTTCTAGATGACCAAGAAGTAGGTTGTGGTCTACTTTGTTGAATGCCTTTGTTGAATCACTGGTCTACTAATTTAGTCACTATGTTGAAGAATGAAATAAGATTGGTTTGGCATGGTCTGTTTTTAATAAACCCATGCTGACTTCTAGTTATTACTTTACCTGTTCCTAGATGTTGGCAGACCTGGTTGTTGTTTATTATTATTATTATTATTATTATTATTATTATTATTATTATTATTATCTTTTATTCATTAAACATGAAACTCAGTCAACTGAACATTTAAAAATGTGTTGCCAGCGTCCTAGGTAACAACCAAGTTATCTTCTTAAAACTGCGTTCCGAGCATATGAGCATATGCTCATATGTGGTGTAAATGTAATGGGGTTGAACTTTTTTGGTCTAGAATAGAAAATGAAATATTTGAAATGATTAAGAAGAGGGTCAAATTGAAATTGGAAACCATATTATTATTAATATTGAATGAAACAACATTAACAACTGGAGAAAGAGAATTGGTGAGGATTTTGGTTATAATGGGGAGAATTATAATTGCTAGATATTGGAAATTAAATGTTGACTTAAAATTAGAAGAATGGTACAATGAAACATGGAAATTTGCATTAAATGATAAATTGACTTGTGATATTAAAATTAGAAGTGGTATATATAAAGAAAATGTTTTTTGGAACACTTGGCAACCATTTGTGGACTTTGCACTTGGGAGATTGGATGAATCGGCACCAGTACCTTATCAAAGAGATTTCTGGAAGAATTGAAGACTTCAAGTTCCTAAAACTTCCTTTCCATTTGTATAGCACGTTGGGGGGGAAATTTTTTTTTTCTTTCCTTACTATTGATTTTTGTATTGATTTTTTTTCCTTTTTGTTATTCTTTAACAATAAAAATATAATAAAAAATTTAAAAAAAATAAATAAAACTGCGTTCTGAGTAGTGCAGTTTTTTGCAGTTCCGCTGGTGTTATTGCAGGAAGCTGCAATTTCTTAATGCGTTTTGTAAAATTCTTGGACATGGTACCAAGTGACCTGATGACAATGGGTATCACTGTTACATGTTTCATCCATAGTTTCGATGGCCAGGTCGCGATATTTTGTGATTTTTTTCCAGTTCTTTTTCTTCAACTGTGGTATCTCCTGGTACAGCGATATCAATGTACTGTACGCTTCAGCCCTTGACAATCGTGATATCTGCCCTGTTATGTTCCAAATGACAATTCGTTTGTATTCGAAAGTCCCACAAGATCTTCACTGTCTCATTTTCGATAACTTTTTCCACTTTGTGCTCCCATGACTTTTCGGATACGGGTATGTCATATTTTTTACATAATGACCAGTGAACTAATTTAGCAACTCAATCATGTCTAACTTTGTAATCAGTTTGTGAGATTTTGCTGTACTCACATATTAAGTGTGAAACAGTTTTCAATAATTATTATTAATTATTATTATTAATATTAATATTATCTTTTCCAGTATTTGGTAAGATTGGTTTGACATGATCTGTTTTTACAAATTGTTGCTATTTAAATCTAAACATGCTGTAAAATATTGCTTAAAGGAGCTGCTTGGGAATTTTAAAAATAGTGTAATATGGCATGGGGTTATCACTAAAATAATGGACCAAATCTAGGTAGTTTTCCATCTTCAAAATTCTGCTCCTAGAAGTCCTTTCCATGGTCCTGGATTGCCATCCACATCATGGAATCCATTTTATATGTATATGATCTTCCTGGATTTGAGCAGAAATATCATCACTGTATTTGACATATGTCCATTTTGACCTATATAATAAATAAATGAGAAAAGGGAAGGCACTGAACCCAGAAAAAAACAGCAATATAAGTTTCCAAGCAGAGAAGGAGGTCCTAAAACCATTGATCAAAGTACAGATCAAATAACTGAAATAGCATTCAATAGCATCATCCACAATACATCACAATGATACCATGTGAAACAAAGCTCTCTTGTTTTGATGCAATAGCTAAAGAATTCTTGTTAATACATATAAATTTTCTTCTTTTTATCCCCAGACAAAGGTGGATATGCTTCCTTTATTGTTAAAACAACAGATATTAAACTATCTCAAAAAGAATACATCAGTACTATTAATCTTTTTGCAGAAGTGGAAGAGGAAGGAACAGGTATAAGGAAATGGGAAATTCAATGTTATATCTGGACATGTAAATTTAACTCAGTATTCTTATATGATTTTATCTTCTATTCTACAGTACTATTCTAAAGAAAAAAAGTATTAAAAATATTTTCCACCATTTGGTTCTGTTTCTTTAAGCCATGTTGTAGTCTTCCGAAGAACATGTGGAACTTAAACATATTTACCACAAGTCCATAATTTATACAAAGAAATTGTCAAAATTTTAGGCACCTGCCAGATACATACTTGCCTCCACCAGGGCTTGCTGTCTACATTTTGACATCTAGGAAAAGACATTCAGTTCTGGTACCCCCCTGCTGTAGGGGGCTGTCTCCCAATTTTACTAGACATTATTAAAAAGGTGCTTCCCTTTCTTGCTTTTCTCCACCAACAAACTAGAATCTCCAGCTTTTGTTTAAACAACAAAACTCCTCTGGGAGTAGAGATATAAAGCAAATGTATAATCTTTCTTCTTATTTTGCAAGAAAAGCAAGTTCCTGAGCCAATAGTTCTAAAAGGAATTGTCATGCACCCTAATTGCTCTAATCACACAGTGACTGGATCCCTACCTTTTGGGGGGATGTCTTCTTCTGCTCAACAAATAGCATGCCTAAACCATTGCTGCTTAGTTTATGTTGCAATCTGGGAAAATAAATTTATTGGGGAAACAGACTTTTTATGGCTGAATCCTGTGTTTCCAGGAGAGGAACAAAGGAGGCCTTATGGCAAATGTTATGATCGCATAAAGATTGGTTTGTACTTTGTAGCTCAAAATGCTTCTGCTTTTCTTGACTGGAGTCTCAGGGTGATAGTCACTTTGAATGTATGGGATCAACAGACAAGAAAAGTACATGGGTGTAAAATTGAACCAGATTAATTTGGGTTCAAAAATCCTCATACTTTTTAACTGCTTTTGTTACTCCAGAGGAGATTTACAATTTTGCCTGCTCTATGGAGTATTTCCACAATCTACTGGCTAAGATCACTCATTGATCCTACCTGTCATTCCTTTGCAATACTCTTCTGAATGGAGCGCCGGACTCTAGTTAAAAGCAGCCCAATTGCCTGGTCCTAAACATAGAGCAGAGGTTGCACCAAATTGGAGGTTGCACCCACAACCTTTCTTTCATCTCTGTGACCCATCAGTCAGGCTGCTCTTTTAGAAATATGGAGCTGGAGGGACAATTGGAGCTATAGACTCAGGACTGGAGGGAGACCCTAGGCATGCATGTGACTGGGCTGCTTCCAGGGCCGGATTTAGATTGGAAGAGGCCCTAGGCTATTCCACTTATGAGGCCCTTTCACCAGTGGTGGGATTCAATTTTTTAACAACAGGTTCTGTGGGCGTGGCTTAGTTGGGGGTGTGGCTTGGCAATCATGTGACTGGGTGGGCGTGGCTAGCTGATCACGTGACTGTGTAGGCGTGGGTAGCTCGTCATGTGACCGGGTGGGCGTGGCTGTGTGCATAGACTTTTTTCAGAGGGCTGAAAAAAGTCATTTCTGACTGGGCCTCGCACTTTTGACCGGTCCTCACACTTATGACCATCCTCACATTTATGCCCATGCAGCTTTCTTAACAACCATGTCACTCATTTCACAACTGCTTTTCTTCACTATGGTGACAAGATAGGGCAAAAATGTAAAATGTGAGGACAGTCGTAAGTTCGAGGACTGGTCAAAAGTGCGAGGACCAGTCAAAAATAACTTTTTCAGCCCTCTGAGTAGTCCATATGCATAAAAGGATACAGCAATAGAGAGGGATGAAGGAAGGGAAGGGAAATTAGAGTAGGAGAGAGAGGGAGGAAGAGAGGAGGAGAAGGAGAAAGGAAGAGGAAGTAGGGAGGAGAAGAAGAGGGGGAGGAAGAGAAAGTAAGAAGGAAAGAAAAGAGAGGTGGTAGGTTTGAGGAGAAAGATTGCTGTACAATAAAAAAGATGAAAGGGAAGAAAGCCAACCCCCCAAAAATATAAAGATATTAAGATAAAGAATGAATTGTTAAACTTTAAAGAATAAAAGAGAACAAATATGAATAAATAACAATAATTAGAAACACACATACAAACATACAATGTATTTTCTTTGAACAGAGTATTTGGCCGGTTCACAAATTTAAACAGTGTTTAGTCATTTCAATTAAATTTACAATTTCTATATTTCCTTTTTGCCATATTTATTCCTCATCTATTTTTGTAAAAAACCAATATTACCCTCATCCTCATCTCTAATCTTAATCAAATTCAATTTTTCCCTTCTATTCTATATTATACCCCTTCCCATTGTCATCTATTTTTATATCCATCCTCACATTGGTTAATTATGTAATATTACAGTTGTTTAATATGAAATCAACATTTTAATATAAATCAATTAGTTATATAACTACCTTTTTATATATTAATCAATATGAACATGAATATTCCAATTATTTCCATGCAATCCAATTTCTTACAAATCAATTAATTATATTTACCAATAATAATAAACCAAATAATTTCCCCCATATATTCCTCCAAACCACAACTTAACCATTTCTGCTTTCAACACAATATACAACTAATAGTATCTCAATTATTACAATTCCCTAGTTAAATAGAGCTTTTTTTCTTTTGTGTTTTAAAATCTCCTCTTTTTCCCTAAATTTCCTGTTGTTTGCACCTACCTTTTTTGGTGAGGAAAAAGAAATCTGCCTGCCTAATTTTCCAACGTGCAAAGCCAACAGCCTGCTTTACTTTCTCTTTCGTTTTTCAGTATAGCTGGGGGGAAAAAATCAGCACTCTTTGCAAGCAAGGAGCAGATCTGTGAGCAAATCAGCTGGGGGTCGGGAGCCGATCTAAGCAAGGGCTAATTAGCCTATGCTGAAGCTCCGTGGGCCAATAAAATTACAAAAAAAACACCAAACCCTTTGTTAAATTGCTGGCTCCCCCGCCCCTCGCCCACCACTATTTATTGGCAATAAATAGTGGTGCGGAGGGGCGAGGCAAGCCAGCAATTTAACAAAGGGTTCGGCTGCAGCACTGGCTCTAGGGCGGCCCTTTGAAGCCCCGCGGCAAGAATTTGAAGTTTTTTTTTCCTCCAGCCATCGGAGGCAGCAATAGATGGGGAGTGGGCGGGGTAAGCGAATGGCAGAGAGGGAGGGTGAGTGAAGGTGGGGAAGCTGCTTTCTCCATCCTGCTCTCTTGCATCCGGAGCCCACGTGGATCCCAGGCAGTGGAACTCAGGCTAGGGAAGGGGTGGGCAATTGTGGCTCTTTTACAACCTGTGGCCTTCAACTCCCAGAATTCCTCAGACAGCCAAGCTGCATCAGGAATTCTGGAAGTTGAAGTCCACAGGTTGTAAAAGAGCCACAATTGCCCACCCCTGGCTACGGTAGGTTGGCGCCGCGCAGGTGGGAAGCGAGGGGCGGGCGAGCCAACAATTTAACAAAGGGCTCGGCCGAACCCCCTAGAACCCCCAGAATCCCATCACTGTGTAGGCCCCTCTTGATCTTGAGGCCCTAGGCTGAAGCCTAGTTAGCCTATAGGAAAATCCGGCCCTGGCTGCTTCACACATTGTCCAAATTCCAAATGTAAACTTATGGTCGTTGCAGCATCCCCATGGTCACATGATCACCTAACCAGCAAAGTCAATGGGGAAGCCAGATTCATTTAACAACTGTGTTACTAACTTAACAACTTCATTGATTCACTTAACAACTGTGGCAAGAAATATCATAAAATGGGGCAAAACTCACTTAACAAATGTCTCAGGTGCCCTAGCCAGCCTCTTCCACTGTCTGCAATTGATTAGAAGGCATGCAGCCTGCACAGAGCTTCATCGTCTCTGGAAAAGTGGTGATGGAATCACATTGCAGTTGAATGTGACTCCGCAGATCTGTTTTCAACTGAACCAAAAAAAGGGGAGTCTTTTCCTAATGTATCCCAGGCAGCATTACAAACAGGGTTAATATGAGCAACCTGTGGTGATTTGAAGGAAAGGCATGTCTTTGATTTTCTATTCCACACAAACCAACTTTCACACAACACACTATGCAGTAGATGCCCAGACAAAAAGAAGTGAGGTAACTAAACTTGCCACTCCCTACAATACTCCTATAATTGGTGTCTCATTTCCCACCAACCAATCATGAAGATAGCAGAACTGGAGCAATCCTCCAATCAGTGTATTTGACATGCCTTGCCTAAATGACTAACCCAAAGATGAATCAGGTCAAGGACCAGCTGCTTATTGGAAAAAGAAAGAGAGGCAGAAACTTTCCTCCAACTTATTTTTTTGCTGGTTGAAGGGAGAGTGAGCATGTAAATTCAGCCATTAGGAAGACTGACTGAAACTGGGAAAATAAATAAGCAGTGACACAAGATCAATGGGAAATTAAATGTCAAAGGTGCACTTAGATATCTGCTTGGTTTTTCTTTTCTGTATTCTGTCTCTGCAGGAGTGATCAGCTCAGGAAATAGCTGTATCTCAGTGGTCAACAGAGCAGTTCAAATAAATTTTTTAAACCATGACACAGTCTTTAAACATGGAATTCCATATACTGGAAAGGTTAGTCAATGCAGTTTTCTTTGGGTGACGCTCCTTGTAGACTTGTTCTGTGCGCAACAGAAAAACAGTATGTTCAGCACTTCCCCCACTTACAGGCTGCAATTTCAGGAAAGAAAAGGTGTTTTCCAATAATGTTTCAGGGCTAACTTTTAGGTATATTCAGGATAGGGTCACAACAAAATTCTGTTTTATAAGTATTTGTTTATAATTATTATTTTTAATAATTTTAGTCATTTTAAGCAGAATTTATTAAACTCCTTTTTTCCAAATGAAACATGTTTTTGGCATGTTATTTCCTACCTAGGGGGCAGGTTGGTTTAATGGTATGGACTTTAAGTAATAAAAATATTATTTTAGCTAGAAATTTATTGTAAATAAGTTTTAAAACTGTAAAAACAGTTTTAAATCTGATTTATAACCTGAATATGACAGTTTTAATAATCTAATATTATGTTTACAACCAGTAAACATCATAGAACAATGTTCCATGAATTCCATGCAATGTCTTAACTATCCTTACAACAATAATAGGGCATTGTATTCTTGTAGATGAAGTGTACTGTCAATGATATACCCTTAAAGAACCAGACTGTGTACCTTACTCTTGATATTGATGATGTGGAAACTCATTTTTCATATATCACTGATGAGAATGGAAAAGTTCATTTCACCTCGGACACAACAACATGGAAAAACACTTCAGTTGCTCTACGGGTAAGCAGTAGTTCTCTCCCTAGCTCTTTCTTTCTTTCCTCCCTTTTTACACACACATACATATCAGTGGTGAAATCCAAATTTTTTTACTACCAGTTCTGTGGGCGTGGCTTGGTGGCCATGGTTTGGTGGGCATGGCAGGGGAAGGATACTGCAAAATCTTCATTTCCACCCCACTCCAGGGGAAGGATGCTGCAAAATCCCCATTCCCTCCCCACTCTGGGGCCAGCCAGAGGTGGTATTTGCTGGTTCTCTGAACTACTCAAAATTTCCGCTACTGGTTCTCTGAACTACTCAAAATTTCTGCTAACGGTTCTCCAGAACCTGTCAGAAACTGCTGAATTTCACCTCTGATACACATACACACAAACACACACAAAACTACAGCCTCTGGAACTACTCTTAGATTCCAGGAGAACCAGGGAAGGGAAAAGAGCTATATTTGGTGGGAGGAATAAAGAAATTCTCATATTACATACAGAAAATCTCTAGTTTGGATCCAGGATACCTGTTTATGCTAGGTACTACCCAAAGCTATAGATTAGTTTTGACTCTTTAGCTGTTGTTGACCTATTCTATGCCTTTTTTTACAGGGTAGGTATTCCCTCTCAAATGTGACTCATGGTGATGTCAGCATGCTTTTTAATGATGCTTTTGTTTGGCTGAAGCCTTTCTACTCAGAGAGTAATAGTTTCCTTGAGATTCAACATATAGAGGAAGAGCTGCCCTGTGGAAAAGATCAGGAAATATTGGTGGATTACATCCTTGACCGGAAAAAGCTGGGCCCCGTGGCTGACTTCATAGATTTCTATTACTTGGTGAGCATAAACATTTGTGAAAAGGGCAACAGGGTGTGATAGTAAAAAGTATAAATTGTCAACTAAAGGCAAAGAATCCTTTTGACCCCTGTTGACTGCAAGTTTACCAGAAGAACTATTGCTTTATTTATAATCTTCCAGTCCAAATTTCCCAAAGGTTTACATCCTTCTTAAGCTGTAGAACTACAGTAATAAAGAATTCTGTTCTTTCAGCAGCATCTACAGGGGAAGGAAAAGGAAGGGGCAGAACAATGAACACAGGATTATATTGTTTCTGTAAGCCCCTTACCTTTTGTACATGCATTATGACACTGTATGCATGTACAATAGGTAGAGCTTGCAGGATCATTTTGACAAAGTAGCAAGGATGCCGGAGAAGTCTGACATATTGTCCTGGTTCACGTTAAAAACTTGTTTAGGACACAGCAAGTTGTAATGAATATTTTCTTTATGACTTAATATGTGCTAAATAAGCCTCTGTGGTATTTATAGAAATTTATAGAATTGTGATCCATGAACTTTGGCCACTTTTTCCCTGCAGGTTGTATCAAAAGGAAATATTGTCTCCAGTGGACAGCAACAGGTTCCAATTGACCTGGAAGAGAGTAAGTGACAGTAAACCTATGGGGCAACATGGAGTGACATAATTACACAAGACTCCCACATTCTGTTCTTTCAGAAAAGCAGTAGTCTCATGTTCAGAAATAGCCATGACAGATAACAGGTGCGGAAGATGGTTGGTGAGGAGCATTAAGAGATTTCCCTTCCATTTTATGGAATGGCAAATGCACCAGTGGTGGGTTTCAAAAATTTTCACTACCGGTTCGATGGGCGTGGCTAGGTGGGGGGAGGCATGTGACTGAGTGGGCATGGCTAACTTGACATCACTCATGCCCATACCCACTCAGTCACATGACCCCCCCACCTAGCCATGCCCACAGGAAAAGGTAGGGAAATTTTTGGAATTTCCATCTATCTACCCCTGCCTTCCCTTCACCAGTCACCCCCATTTCCCCTCCTTTAGTGTCCCCAGCCCTGGCCCCGCTTCCTCCCCCACCATTGCCTCTTTGTTCAGGCTACTTGCCTTCCGCGGCGGCTAGTTCAGAGTCCGGGAGGCAAGCTGACTGTAGTTTTTGGTGGCCCCCAGCCAGCCGCTGCTGCTGGAAAGCAGCTGGCAAAGTAGCTCTCAAAGGGGCAGCAGCTGGCCGCAGGCCACAAAAAGTACTGGAGGTTGTGGGAAAAGCTGCTGCTGTCATCGCCATGTTCTTGTGCATATGCATCCCATTGGACGTGCAAGGCAATGGGATGCGCATGTATCAAGAACATGGCAGTGATGAACATGGCTGGTGGGGTGAGTGAGCAGCAACCGGGGGACCGGTTCGGAAGTGTGGCCAGCTGGCCATCGCTACTGGTTCAGTGACCTTGGCCAAATTTCTGCCAACAGTTCATGCGAACTGGTGTGAACCAGCTGAATACCACCTCTGTAATGCACCCTCATAGCATTTGCCATTTAGTAATCAGGTAGCTGGCAGGCACCTAAACTCAGTATTCAAAGCATCAGTCTCCATTTACTCAATCCTGCCCTTCCACTAACTAAGGTGAGTACTTGTTTTTTTCCATTAGCAGGAGATACTTGGCGGGAAGGGAGAAGAGGCTACGGAAAGCCATCCTGTCATACCCATTTATTCACCCTCAAGGGAAGAGAGCACATGACAAAGACAAAATAGGCAGGCACATTTTATGCCATTATATATTTTTGCCAGTTCAAGAATTTATGGATAGTGCTTTAATTTGGCCATTTAGAAGAGCCTCGACTTCTTCACGTCATTCTTCTGTATATATAGTAGGGAACAGGAGGAACCTAGAACAACCAACCAATGAAGAAGAAGAGTACAGGCAGAAGAAATTGGTTATTTTGTAACCAATTGTAATTGGTTATTTTGTAACCATTCTTCCTGTAAGAAAGGAAGAATGTTTGCACCCTAGTTTTGAGACATGGAAGTAGTAGTCTTGGGCAGGAAGTTCCCTATACTTGCTATATATCAACTTTATTTCTATTTGGCAGAAATTATTTACCCATTATATGAATTTAAATCCTGTTTCTCTCATCCTTTCTTCCTCCTGACCCAGCACTCAAAGGCACCTTCTCCCTCATTCTAACCCGAGCTCTGACATGGCACCCAGTGCCAGTCTTCTGTTCTTTGTGGTCTTTGCTGATGGTGAGGTAGCAGCTGACACTGCTGTGTTCGCAATAAACAAGTGCTTCAAGCATAAGGTTAGTGTGCAGGTTTCTTGGAACAGCAAACAGTACATGGGGGAGAGAAACCAACCATATTCTTTGCAAATAAGCATCTGGAAATAGATAAACTGAAATAGTTATGAAATGGGCATTGCTAATTTGCATATACAGCCACCTTTCAGATTCATTCTTGCCTCTGGTTGAATTGATTTTCAATTTTTTAAAAACCCAAGAGCTCTGTGTAATAATACAGATCCATAAAAGGAATGCTACCTCATCATATCTTGAGGGGGTGTAGAACATCAAAATGCCTAACAACAATATATAATCCCAGCAAGGTCACCCACAGTATGTAAATCATCCCAGCTATACCCCCTCCCCACTAAAGCAAGCAGGAACTTCCTTGGGCAGCAGACATACAGGAAGATGTTGGAGGAAGGTGGTCACTTCAGTGACAATGGGAAACATGTCATTTTAAACAGGTGGGGGGGAGAGAAATGGTAAACCACTCCTATACATTAGCAAAAGGCAATTTGGATAACAGTATAACATGCCAGATGGACCATTCAGGTTGGAAAGCCCTCAGTGTAATACTGAGGAAGAGTTGAGCAGCTTTTGGAATACTAGTGGTAGATATAATGCAGTGAGATTAAAGTCTTTGTCTGGTTAGTGATGTTGCCATGTAGGAAGAATCTGAAACTGCAAAGATAGAATTACAGTGTATATGGAATGTAAGAAGCCTGAACAATGGGAAAGCTCAACACAGTGAAAGATCAAATGAATTTCTACAGATTGACCAGCATCATTAAATTGGAATGGATATTTTCAGTCAGAAGATTGTTATCTACTATTCAAGATAGGGGGAAAAACAAAAAGAAAGGATTGCTTTCAACTCAGTATTTAAGTGCTGCATGTGACACCTATACCAATTATGTGTTGTTGGACATAGCTGTCCTATGTTGTGGGTTTGCTTTCTAGGTATAGCATGACTGTTTCTGGTATGCACCCTGAGATGGGGATCCCACAGGAATTCCTATGACTTGTTGGTATAGACTGGAAGTAGGTAGAGAAGCTAAAGCTTAAGAGTTCCATGAGGTTGGGAATCAAAATCTTGGTGTATTTTGTAATGTTTTGTTCTTGTAATAAATATTATTGCATAGATATTTTTATGGATAGCCAAGAAAACAAATTAATTTAGATCAAATCAATCCAGAGTCCTCACTTGAAACTAAAATGCTCAAATTATCATATTTTGGACATTTTATGTAGTCTCAAAGAAAAAATAACACTAATTCTCTTTTTCTGGTATCCTAAATTATCCATCATTCTTGGAGGTTTCCTTGCATTATTTATCTCTTGTATCCCCATCCATAGGTGACATTGGACTTCTCTAAGCAGGAAGAGCTTCCAGGGGCAAAGGTCAATCTGCACATAGAAGCTGCCCCTAGTGCTCTGTGCTCCGTCTGTGCAGTGGACAAGAGTGTTCTTTTGCAGAAAAACCAAACTCTGACACCAGAATCAGTAAGGAAACACAGCCCTTCCCTGTGGTCAGTGAATTCTTCATCTGTTCTTTTCCTCGTGAATGCATGAGCAGTAAAAAAAAAAAAAAAAAGCAGGCTGTGTGTGCAAACTAAAGTAAATAAAATTATAAGTAGCTTGAGATAATATCTGATTTTAATATTAATTTGAAGCTTTCAATCTAGAAGCACCTCCGTGTCTCTGACACAGAAAAAATAACTAGAGACAGCTCTCCTGATCAAGGAAAGTTATGTCACAGTTGCACTTTTCAAAACGTCTTTGCAAATATTTTTCATGTATTTTTATATCTTGTAAAGGTTAAGATCTTAATTTCTAAAATAAAAACATACATTCCAAATTGGCTAAATTATATGGCTGGAACAGTGTACTGCATTTTTAAAATTTGATCAAATATCTAGAGATGTTTCAATGTGGAAACAAATGTATGGGTGGGTGGTCCTGCTTTGAAGTTTTGATGAGATGGCAACTTAATTCTGAATCATGTGCAAATGCTACCAGGAATCAGACTTCTATGGATATTATGTTTATAATTCTAAACACTGCTTTGTTCTGGTTTGCTTTTGTTTATGCCAATTCTCTCTGCTTTCAGGTGTATAGTTCTTCTTATCCTTACCTTGAACCCATGAATGCAAGAGGATTTCACTTTTATTTGGAAGATTTTGAGCCCTATCCTTGTCTTCCTTCAAATAGTGAAAGGCAAAAAAAGCATTTGATAGCTCCCTGGTTTCAAAGTCGGGCTGATGCTTACAGTCTGTTCAAGGTAAGTGACATTTGCAATGAAAACAGTTTCCTCCAAAACCTACGTTGTTTTGGCATTGTGTCCTACTCCATGAGTAGGACGCAATGATTCTGAATAGTGAAATAAATCACAAGATCATGTTTAAAAAGAAGTTGTGGGAAAATTAAATTGCACAGTTATGGAAAGAAATTCAGTATTTAGGGGAAAAATATTTCTCTACAGGTAATCCTTGATTTATGACAGTAATGGAGCCTGCTCATTTTGGTTGTAAGGCAGGAGGACGTTAATTGAAACTCGTTAAGTTACTTAGTTTACTTTATTGATTAGCCCTTGGACCATATCAAAATGCAGAGTTCCAGACACAAATTAGTACTAAAATCTGATAAAAATTTAAAATTGAATTGGATAAAATACAATAATTTAATATATAGATAAATAAAATATAATAAAATTATATTTCGGTGTCATCCCTACAATCTACCCCAATCAGTCCCACATATGTCAATCTCAATTGAATCATTTCGCTTAAGTACTGTGCTGTGTTAAATGTTATTTTCAGATTCTGGCCATACATAAGGTAAGTTGTTTTGATATGGAGATCCCAATGGGTCATTCGTTTAGTATATAGACCAAGGTACCTGTCTCTCACCCTTTTATGCAGGCAACAATTAAGTAGGATGTGAGCCAGGTCTTCTACCTCTGCCACTCTGCAAAATGCATAGATGTCCATTGTAGGGTATAGAATGGAATCTCCCATATCTGACCATTGTGTCAAGCTGTTCAAATCTCACTCCTATAAATATCTCCCTAAGATGTTTTGGCAATTGTAACTTTAAATAGCTGTCTATTTGAAAAGTATTTTGTATTTGTTCAGCCATTTTAATTTACCCACCTTAGTAAGGATAGCTATAACATAGTGGTAGAATTCATTTTTTTTACTACTGGTTCTGTGGGCATAGCTTGGTGGGTGTGGCAGGGGAAGGATACTGCAAAATCTCCATTCTCACCCCACTCTGGGGCCAGCCAGAGGTGGTATTTGCCGGTTCTCTGAACTACTCAAAATTTCCGCTAACGGTTCTCCAGAACCTGTCAGAACCTGCTGAATAGCACCCCTGCTATATCATTTTGTGTTTCTATATTCTTAATTCTTTGGGCAGCTCTTTTTAAAAAAAATGTTACTCAAGAGATAGGAAGCTTCTTACAAAATTTGTCAATTTGGTAATCCAGGAGATTTGTGATTGTGATTTTATCTTCTCTAGTAGACATAACTTGGGGAGTATCAATCTCTATTTCATTGACTTTGTGCCACTAGTTATATGCTCTAATTTTGGATAGTGCATGAATTGTATAAATTCTCAATTCAGCTCTAACTGCTGCAGCAGATGTTCTTAGATCTATACCCAAAATACATCTCAGGTGCTGGAACTATGTTTGTTCTAGTTGAGTAGTTGAGTATACATATGCTCCATTCAAGAGCACAGGGGTAACCTTAGCTTTATATACTTTAATTAATGGGGCTAGGCACCCTGGATAACTATGATTCTTTAATTTAAGCAGTAAATTAAAGCTTTACTGCTTTACGAACTTTTGCTCTAAGTGTATTCCATTGATGATGGCAAGCCCAAGATCCAGTTGTCAAGCTTCTAAGTAATATGTTCCCCGATTGAATAATCCAAGGCAACCATATTTCATCAATCTTTTTATTAGAAACATATCAAATTGGCAAGGTCTTGGTGTAATTCTGGCTCTGACCAAACCCTGGAATTACATCCAGTAAAAAGCAAAAGCTAGAAACTTCCCTCCAAAGTCACATTCTCCAATCAGCTCACAGTTCATCCATCCAGTGACTCTAAACTTCAGCCATCTGCAGGCACATTCTCAGTTCCCACAGGAAAGAATGCCACCTAGCCATAACATCCCCCCTTATCTCTACAACCCCCCCTTCCTATTGCTAGAAAGTGGTGAGCTGAAGCATTACTAAATCCCTTTACTGAATACCTAGACAAAGGTTAGAAAAAGAATAGGGAATGACTACAATAAAACATGGCTACATATATTTCAGCTTCAGGGTCGATACCAGTCTTGGAAAAACTTACACCTAAATATACAAAGGGGTTAATCTGTTCAATTGGTTTACCATCTAATTGCCATCTATGTCTCTGATGATGCTTTCCAAACACCATGATTTTTTACTAATGGTTAGGGAGTTACCCTGGCAATAGGGGCTGATTTCCATTTTGACTTAACTGGAGCAGAACATAGTGGAGCTGTGAAGGAGGACAGTATGCAGGAAGTTTGCATATAGAGAATATACAGAGCAGCTGTCTTCACTAAATTGCTCATAGTAGTGTAAGTTCTGCTGTCAGGTTGCAGAAATAAAGGCCAGCAGCAACCAAAGATAAAGGAGTCATTTCAAATAATGGACTCTGCAAGTAAGTCTTCTTCTTTATTTTGCTCTTCCCACCTCCTAACCTCAATAAATAAGCCTTGTTCCTTGCTGGAGTGCGAGGAGGAGGACTGTTTTTCACTGGAAACTGAGGCTCCATTAAGAGACAAAGGGGAGAACAAGGATAATAGAAGACCCAGTGGGCTAGAGGTGGAGCTCTTGCCTCACAATCAGGAGGTTGTGAGTTCAATCCTAGGTAGAGGCAGATGAAGGGTCTCCTGCTTGGTCAGGGGGTTGGACTAGATGACCTGCAAGGTCCCTTCCAACTCTGTTAATCTGTTAAAAAATATTGAGAGCAATTTTAAAGGAGACTTGGATTTGGTTGCCAAGAATTGCCTCCTGAGTTATTGTTATATTTGACCAGCTCTTGGGAACAAACAAAAAGATTGAAGAATTAAAGTATCTAATGGGAAACTACATCTCTAAATTAGATAATATAGCAAAATAGCAAATAGCAAAACCCATGGTTCAAAACATACTCTTAATTCATGGATAGCTCACATGAATTAGGGGCTTCAAGATGGAGAAGGCACAGAGGAGAGGTTAATCCTACAGAGACATAGGATTTTACTCCAAGTTGCTGATATTTCTTTGAACAGGGGCAGGTGGCATAACAGACAAGTAATACTGAACTCTCTTTTCCAACTCTTACACTGTAGGGTATATTCTAACGAATTAACAGAAATTGCTTGGCTCCCCAGCAGACATGGTTGCAAAAGAATATTGTTAACATTTGGGCAGATAGTTCTTCCTTTGATGTTACTCAGCCTTGAAACCTTTTTAAGGAAATATTCTAAGGAAATATTCAGCCAATAAGGGTGTTCTATACCACCAAAATCCAGCTTCTGCTAAAGTCTGGACAGAGAGCCAAGACAGTGAGGAAGGCTGACTTCAACCCTGAAGATTCCAAAATATTAATGACTAAGCAAAGAACCCCTTTATTAATAAGGATAGAACAAGATACGGATAATAAAAAAGAGAACTCAGATCTACTAAATAGACAGTTACAGTTTATGAATGAGAAAGAATTAATCCAACAGTTTGCCACCCTTTGCCCAGGAGACCAACAGCTGATCCTAAAGAAAATTGGAATAATTAGTTTAATGTTGAAATCAATAACTAATGCAACAGAAAGCCTGAACACTCTGTTTCTCTCTCACTGCTCCTCCAAGGAATTGTTATCAGGCTCAGTTTCTGAAAGCATCAGATCCCCAACAAATAAAAGGAGAAGGCGTGTCAGCTCAAAGCAAAAAGTAAAGGATACTTGGCAGGATATAACAGTACAAATCCAAATTAACCATCCAGTAGAACAATTAGGTAATGAAACGGAGGGTCAGAGTCTTCGTTCATCAGTAGAAAGGCCAATCTCAGATCAAAATCAAAGGAATACTAATAATCAAGATATAGAGGAGCAACAACAACTACAACTTATGAAGAGGAATATTGAATTTTACAATAATTGTGTATACATAGGAAGCATATCGCTATGTTCTATCACTATTCTGAACCCCCCTGACTCTGGAGAGGGCTATTTTCACCTGAATGGGAGGCTGGTACATGGCTGCATCCCGTCGGCTGAGGAGGCTAGACATTTGTCCAACCACTGTGAGAGGGTGGCTGGGTATCGGAGCCCCTGGGGGCTGAACCGGGAGGTTTTCTACATATATGCACTTTGCTAGCGGGGGGACTTTACCATCGGACCAACCGCCGTGAGAGGGCGATTTTTGGACTTGACCCCCGGACGCTGTCTATACGCATCGGTTCATCGCTACCATCTCACCACAAGAGGGGGCTGTCCAGCTGACCTAACCACCGTGAGAGGGTGGTTGGATCTATTTCCCCCTTGGAATGTGGTCGTCTTGGCTTTGGACTATGTCCTCTGTTGTGAGGAGACAGTGGACCTGGTCCTGCAAATATGTCTCTGAGATCCCCCATTCCTTTGTCTTCTCCTTGGTCCTTTTTATATAGACCCTCAGGATATGGTCGTGCTACCCGTTATGGTCAATGTACTCAGCAGCGGAGCTTCTTGGTCTGCGAGACTCCCCACCTCTCGCAGGCTTGGCCCTCCATTCTATCGAGGGCCTACCTCGATGACGGGCTTTGGAACCCCGAGAGGTGGCATGCCGCAAAGAGGGGGCTGCAGGGTTTTTTAAAATTGTCCTTGTCTAAACTTTTAAGGGGTCCGGGGAGGGGGGAGGGATTGGAATTAGGGCTGTGGGTTTGGGGGATAACCCACCAAGGGGAGGGGCGGGCTTGGCCAGGACGTTCGGTGGGGGGGGATCCGGAGGGGTTCGAGCTGGTCCAGACTGTGTTTTTACCATCGGTACTGTGTGTGGGAGGGGTAGATATGGCGGGAGCAGGGGGCCATATCATGTTAAGGGAGCACGCACCCGCTGTCTTCAAGCAGTAGGGTGCTCCGGCTCCCAAGGTTCCACTCGTTTTCCAGGTAGTACAGACCTTCAGGGCCCGGGCCTTCGTCTGATGCTATGCAACGCCAGGTCCGTAGTAAATAAAGCCACCCTCATCTGTGATCTTGTTTATGAGGTGGGAGCGGACCTGGCGGGTATTACGGAGACCTGGCTGGGCCCGGAGGGAGGGGTCCTTCTGGTAGAAATGTGCCCACCAGGTTTCCATGCATTCCATCAGTCGAGGTCACAGGGGAGGGGCAGGGGAGTAGTGGTTATTATTAGAGAAGGCCTTAGGCCGAGGGAGACCACTGTTCCTCAGATGGATGGTTGTGAGTCCCTCCTTGTGAAGTGGGGCCACGGGGTTCAGATGGGTTTGGTGATCACGTACCTGGCTCCCTGCCACATGGCGGCAGCCCTGCCCGAGCTACTCAATGTTATTGCCGCGGTGGCGGTTGATACCCCCAGACTTATGATCATGGGTGATTTCAACCTGCCATCCGTGGGTGAGGCATCTGAGGTGGCTCGGGAGTTCATGGCTTCCATGACTGCCATGGACCTGACCCAACTAATTCATGGCCCTACGCACACTAGGGGAAACACTGGACTTGGTTTTTGTCTCTGGACAGTGGTTGAGTGATCTCGAGATAGGGGATATAGTCATCGAGCCCTTGTCATGGTCAGATCACTCTCTCCTTCGCCTTGACCTTTGAACCACGGCACCCCGCTGCAGGGAGGCAGAACCGATAAGATGGTATCGCCCCAGGCGCCTGATGGAACCTGATAGGTTCCAGATGGAGCTTCGGCCAATCCCGGAGGTTCTGGCTCACACCTCGTCTGGAGACCTAGTGGCCGCCTGTGATAGGGCAGCTGCTGGAGCCCTGGACCGAGTCGTGCCTTTGCGGCCTCTGACCCAGCACTGATCTCGCCTGGCTCCTTGGTTTACCGAGGAGCTGAGGGAGATGAAGCGCCGGAAAAGACGCCTAGAGAGCTGTTGGAGGGCGAGACTTTCTGAATCCTACCGAACACTGGTAAGATCTCATATTAGGAGTTACCTAGTGGCAATAAAAGCAGCAAAAAGCACTCATTTTGCTGCTCTTATTGCGTCATCAGATAATCGCCCAGCTGCCCTGTTTAGGGTGACTCGCTCCCTGCTCCACCAGGAAGCGCGGGAGGACCCCTTGGAGGGAAGAGCCGAGGATTTTGTTCAGTATCTGCATGACAAAATCACTCAGATTCGGGCAGGTCTGGACTCCGACTGGATAGATCCAGCAAGGGTGACGGAGGCACGTCTTGAGACTGTTATCTAGGATGAGTTTGATCCTGTGACCCCAGATGACGTGGACAGGATTCTGGGTAGATTGAACGCGACCACATGTTTGTTGGACCCGTGCCCCTCCTGGTTAGTGCTGGCTTCCTGGGAGGTGATGCGAGGCTGGCTCCAGGGGATTATAAATGCTTCGTTGGGTGAGGGTGTCTTCCCCGCCGCCCTGAAAGAGGCGGTGGTAAGGCCCCTCCTCAAGAAGCCTTCCCTGGACCCGGCAGTATTGGCTAATTATCATCCAGTCTCCAACCTTTGCTTCGTTGCAAAGGTTGTTGAGAGTGTGGTTGCGCAACAGTTTCCCCAGTACCTGGATGAAGCATCATATCTGGATCCATTCCAGTCAGGCTTCAGGCCTGGGTACAGCATGGAAACGGCATTGGTCACGTTGGTTGATGATCTCTGGAGGGCTCGGGACAGGGGTTGTTCCTCTGTCCTGGTCCTGTTAGATCTCTCAGCGGCTTTTGATACCATCGACCATGGTATCATGCTGCACCAGCTGGAAGGGTTGGGGGTGGGAGGCACTGTTTTACGGTGATTCTCCTCCTTTCTCTCTGACCGGTCGCAGTCTGTGTTGACAGGGGGGCAGAGATCGACCCCGAGGCCCCTTATATATGGGGTGCCACAGGGATCGGTTCTCTCACCCCTTTTGTTCAACATTTATGTAAAGCCGCTGGGCGAGATCATCCGTGATTTCGGGGTGAAGTACCATCAGTACGCTGACGACACCCAGCTGTACATCTCCACCCCGGACCACCCCAACAATGCCCTTGAAGTGATGTCCCAGTGCCTGGAGGCCGTACGGATCTGGATGGGGAGAAACGGGCTCAGGCTCAACCCATCCAAGACCAAGTGGCTGTGGTTTCCGATGTCCCGATTTAGTCAGCTGGCGCCATCGCTGGCTATTGGGGGCGAATCATTGGCCCTCACGGAAAGGGCTCGTAACTTGGGCATCCTCCTGGATTCACGGCTGTCTTTAGAAGAGCACTTGACGGCCGTGACCGGGAGGATTTTTCATCAGGTTCGCCTGATTCGCCAGTTGCGTCCCTTTCTAGATCGGGACTCGCTACGCACAGTCACTCATGCCCTCGTCACCTCTCTTCTGGACTATTGTAATGCTCTCTACATGGGGCTCCCCTTGAGGTGCACTCGGAGGCTCCAACTGGCGCAGAGTGCGGCCGCGCGGGTGGTTATGGGAGCGGCGTGGAGCTCCCATGTAACACCTCTCCTGCGCGAGCTGCGCTGGCTCCCGGTGGTCTTCTGGGTGCGCTTCAAGGTTCTGGTTACAACCTTTAAAGCGCTCCATGGCTTAGGACCTGGTTACTTATGGGACCACCTACTACCATCAATAGCTTCCCACCGACCAGTACGCTCCCACAGAGAAGGGCTCCTCCAGGTGCCGTCGGCCAAACAATGTCGGCTGTCGTCCCCTGGGGGAGAGCCTTCTCTGTGGGGGCACCGACGATCTGGAACGAGCTCCCCCCAGAGATACGGAGGATTCCGGATCTGCGCACCTTCCGCCGCGAGCTGAAGACTCTTTTATTTCATCAAGCTGGCTTCGCCTAAATCTTCTCCCTTTTAAGTGCAAATTTTAAATGTTAATGTGTTTTAAAATATGGGTATTTTAAATTATGGGTATTATTCAGCCAAATTTATTTAATTCATTTTATCCGATTTTAAATTTTTATATGTATTTGTTTTATTTCGTGGCTGTTCACCGCCCTGAGTCCTTCGGGAGTAGGGCGGTATAGAAATTCAATAAAATAAAATAAAATAAATAAATAATAGTGTCAGGGTTCCAAGTAATAGCCCCATGGAAAGCAGAACTCTGAGGCAGGTAGATTCCTCAAAGAACCGTTTTATTGGAGATATCATATTGGTATAAGCTGGTGAAAACCGACTCTGAAAGTTCCCGTGGTTTTCACCCGATTAAAAAGTGAAAGTTCCCCCTTTCCTCAAACTATCAGTAATGTTGTCCAATCAAGGTACTGTCTGGTTGACTGGTTACTTCACCCCTCCTTCTCCAGCCACCTGTTGGAATGTCCTTGGTTCCCACAGGAAACTATTTTGTTTTGGCTACAAAACCCCCATCTAACTATGCTCCCCCTCTCTATCCTTTCTTCACATTGTGGTAACTCTGAAGCCACCAAAATGGCCCTAGTCAGGTTCACTTCAGAGTTGACAATCAGATCCCCTTAGGAAAAGAGGAGTTCCTGCAAAAGAAGAGAAATTACAGAGGGGTTAATTAATGTTCATTCACACATACCCCTCTTCCTCCCCCCGGAATTCCCTTTGGTTTTTGAGGGTACTTCTCATGAAATTGATTGACTAGCCTGTCTGCTTTTTCATCCCAGCTTGTCAGGTTTCGTTGCTATCTTAAATAAACTTCATTCTCAAACGCAAAATCTCTAATGAATCTCTTTTATTTAAGAATAGAAAAAACGACATGCCTGAACTCTGTTGCAGCCAAGATTGGCACCTCCTTCCAACCCCTCCCTTTCCGTTCTTCAACCCCAATGTCTCATTGGCCACCATCCAGATCCATCTCTTCGTCTCATACACTTTCTTTTCACAGGAATTCCCCCCCTCCCTCTGTTTCCCAAGTAACGCTATCTGCTGAAGAGCCAGGAACTAGGTGAAAGTTCATCTCAGCATTAAAGCAAGTCCTTCTGTGAGTTTATGTCAGAGCTGAAAGAGATCATAATTTGGAACGCTGACACAGCTCTTTACCCACATGACTTTGGACAACAGGTATCCCTTCCACTCTATTAAGTACTGCAGCCTCCCCTTGTACAGGCTGGAATTTAAAATCCTCTTGACCTCATAATGCATCTCCCCTTGCACTATGATTGGTTTCAGGGCTTCCCGATCTACCAGCCTGAGCTGGGATTCTATCGCCAGCTTTAACAAGCTACTGTGCTTTTCCTCTTCAACAATTGGCTTTGGGGCTGCCTGATCTACCAGCCTGATCTGGGAGCTCACCACTGGCTTCAAAAGACTACTGTGAGATACTGGATGCACTTTCCCCAGCAGGTGGGGAGAGCTTCAACTGCACTGTCACTGGGTTAATTACTTTCACTATAGGGAAAGGCCCTATGAACTTTGGATCCAGTTTCTTGCAAGGTAATTTCAACTAAGTATTTTGTGGACAGGTAGATTCTAGCTCCTACTTGAAAGGGTGGCTGGGCAGAGTGGCATTTGTTGGCTTGGGCTTTATAGATCCTGGCTGCTTCCCCCTGGTCTTATTTTCCCAGGATTCTTTTAAGGACTCCTCCATTCATTTAACAACATGGATGATGGAGGGTTCCTAGGCAGCTCAGGCATGGGGACAAATTCCATGCCACTGGTGACTTGGAAAGGTGTTAGTCCGGTGCTACTATGCACCGCATTATTGTATGCCACCTCTGCAAATGGCAATAATTCTGCCCAATTTGATTGTTGGTAGTTGACATAGCATCTCAAGTACTGCTCCACCATTACATTAGCTCATTCTACCGTCCCGTTCGTGCTTGGATGAAAAGCCAAGCTAAGCCCCTGGAATGATCCAATGGCTCTTACAAACTCCCTCCAGAACTTAGCCATAAACTGGACCCCCCTATCTGAGATGATTCTATACGAGACTCCATGCAACCTATATATCTGCCTTATAAACAATTTGTCTAGCCTCTTTGCGGATGGGAGCCAGGTGCAAGCAGTGAAGTGCGATTGCTTTGAAAACAAGTCCACTACAGTACAGATGATCATATTTTCCCCCACTCTCAGGAAGTTCAACAATAAAGTCCTTGGCAATCTCTTCCCAAGGTTGGGATGGATCAGCTACTTGCTGCAACAAGCCATGGAACTTCCCTGGTCTTTTTTTCATGGCCACACAGGTGGCACAGCTCTTTACATAGTCCTCTATGTCCTTCTTAATTTTTGGCCACAAGAACTGTCTTCTGGCCATGTGCTTTATTCTTTAAATAGCCAAAATGTCTGGCAGGTTTTGAGTCATGGCTTTTCTGGAGTACTTGAAGTCACAGCTTGTTGGGCACATATATTTTGGATCCTTTCCAGGCCAGACCATCTCTGATGGTTAGTGCCTCTCTGTTGTCATTGTACCAGGGGTCAGTCGATAGCTCATCCTTGAGCTTTTGGGTCATTGCTCCCCAATGGCTGTTTGTCATTGCTTGGCTTGGGTTCTGGTGGTAATTTGCTCTGCCCACTGGGAGGGTGTAATTATGGTGTGGATTACTTCCTCTCGCTTACTGTTGAATTGAGGTTTTCTGGATAGAGCCAACAGGTTTTTTCTCCTCCCGGGATGTATTTTAGTTCAAAATTGAATATTTTGAAGTATTGTGCCCTGCGAACTTGCTTGGGGGAGAGTTTTTGAGGGGTCTTTAGTGCCTCTAGATTTTTGTGATCAGTCCATACTTCGAATGGCACCTGACTACCCTCAGGGAAATGCCTCCAAGTTAGTAATGCCCATCAGACTGCATAGGCTTCCTTTTCCGACACAGCCCACCTTTTTTTGGTGTTTATGAGTTTTTTAGAGGTGTAGGGACACGGTTGCAGGTTACCATTTGCATTCTGTTGGAGGAGGACTGCAGCAACTGCCACGTTGCTGGCATCCACTTGCACCCCAAAGGACTGGTCCGAGTCAGGGTGTTTGAGGATTGTCTCTTCAGCGAAAAGTCTCTTTAGTGCCTCAAACACCGCTGACACTACAGTTAGGGGTTAACTGGGTCATGGCTTTTGCAGGTCCCCTTTTGTTTTCAATAACTCAGTGATTACCAGGGCAATTTCAGCGAAGGAGAGAATTAACTGTTTGTAAAAGTTGACAAACCCTAAGAAGGGCTTAGGGACAAATGATGGGGTACCATTTATCTAGACATGTCAAGCCTAGGTTGATGGCTTTGGTCATTTTTGGCACCACCATGAACCAATGGTGGCCCATCTCCAGCCTTATGGGCTGCATAACTAGCTTAGCCGGGATTCCCCAAATCAGCGACTCATTGACCTGTTCAAACCATATGGAGTTTGCTAGGGGATCCATACTTATGCCTATCTTGATGACAATGGGGAGGCTGATCAGGCAGCGGATGCAACTGGTGTCTATGATGGCTTCTATTTCGTCCTGGACTCCCGTTTTTGGCACCACTAGCTTTGATTTAATGGTGAAGGGATGGATAGAATAGAAAGTATGGCCACTATCTAGCCAGCTTCAGGGTTGACACCCCCTCTCTGGCTTCATGGCAACTATGAGGCAGCACAAGATGGCTTCAGCCAGGTTCACTTCAGAGTTGACACAGGGCTTTCAGGGATGGACTTCCCCTGCCCAAAAAATAAAGAATAAGGGGTGACTCTCTGGTGGACTATGTATCTATATTAAACAAGAATTGCAATGCCAGGGAGAGAAACTATATAATGAAGAGAAGTTCTCATACTTTCTAGTTGTGAAATTTAGATATGAGGAGTTTGAATTAATATTGGTTAAATGTATACATTATTCCAAACACATTCCTGTATTATAACTGACTATTGGACATGTTTAGAAGTTATACTAGATAATATATCCATATTGTATCCTCAAGCCATAATTATATTGCTTGGAGATTTTAATGCTAAATTAGATCCTTTGTTGCATGAATTTGCTCAAAAAAAAGGATTCCCAAAGGAATTTCTTGATAATCATCCTCAGTGGTTTTCTAGAGATAACAAAAGTAGTACTGCTGGTCTGTTCGTAGTCTCTTTAATATTTAAAGATAATCTTCAAATCCTTGGAAGGAAGGATAATAATTACATACACCCTTTCACATACCACTCAGCCCAAATGTGTTAGATCTCTTTTGTGTTTCAAGAGATAAAGTTGACGGCTTCCAGTGACGTCAGCATAAGAAGAAGAAGGATAGGAAAAGACCTCCTGATCTGATCTTCTTTTCCTTGACTCAGACGGCTGTTTTTTCTGCTGAAACCGCCCCGGAGAGAGTGGGGAGAATGTGGAGTGCAGGGCACGCATGGATGTGGCGATCCCATGTGCTGAAGGCTTGATCCTCTTTTCGGTCTCTGAAGTCAAGAAGAGGGCGCTGAGGAATGGCGCCCCCGAAGGAATGACTCATCGTGTTGGATAGGAAGCCGATTGCAGAGAGTTGGAGAGTTGTAGAACTTGGATTTATGAATTCGGAGGTGAGGAGCGTGGAGAGAGAGAGTGTGAAGCCCTAATTGCCGGGACAAGCTGTGAGGCAAAATATCCTCACTTGATCAGCGGCTGAGAGAGAGTAACCTGGACAGTGAAGAATTTTGCCTACTTATTAGGGGAAGAGCTGGTAGTGGAGTGTAATTTTTCTCTCTTTTGCATCTGTTATCCCCTTGATTGGATTATTGGATTTTGCTGTGGACTTTTTTTTTTCTATCATAAACTTATAAATCCGGGGCAAACTATTAATAATCTCCCTTATTAAGCTGAATTACTAGCTTTCTGATACTCTACGTTGGTAGCTGGAAACGTTTTTGCCTGGAACTGTCGGCAATATAAGATCAGCAACTCCATCTAGTGGCAGACTTGGAAACTCCAAAAGAACATTGTGGTTGTACTTGGAGGAAGTCTAAAATCTAAAGATTTGGTCCTCCCCATTTCCTTTTCCCTCTCCTTTTTAGTTAATCTTTGACAGCACTCTCCCTCCTTTCTTCAACCCTTATTAACTGATCAGGCCTGAGTGATATATTAGGCTGAATAGAAACTTAAACAGATTTATACTATATTTATACTATATAGAGAGGGTACTGAACTACTATTGTTATTGTAGAAAATAATTATAATTTATAATTATAGATGGGCTAAAAATTGCAGATTAATCATATATATTAGGTTGATTTAAATTAATTGATAAATAGAGAATTTGAGGAAGAGAAAGACTAAGTAAGCTGAAAAGTAGAGAGAACTTAGTGTGTATGCTGTGTTGGAAGAAATTTTGGTCTCCAAATAAAAATCAAGGAGGACCTCAAGGAGAAATGTCCATTGTAGTGGCTACAATGGATACTAAAGGGAGCAAGAAAGCTTTACTGCCCCCCTTGGCGTCATCACCGGTATTATCACTCCAAATGTCATCTAAATCTATAGAAGATGCAAATACATTGGGAAAGTCCCCCTCATTACAGACACAGGGAATGATGCAGACGATGCAAGAGATAATGATAAAGAATTTTGAGGACTTAACGATGAATTTGAGAAGTGAAATGGGAGCGGTGCTGGGAGACATTAAAACATTAAATGAACAATTGACAGAAGTGCAAGAGGTAATGGTTAAACAAGAGGGAAGACTTCACGAAGTGGAAGTCCGTACCAATAGATATGAAGAACGCTTGGCGGGATTGGAACGTGAGCAGGCCACAACTACGAGGACTATGGAAGAAGAAATAATCTTCTTACAGCTGGAACACTCCTCCTTTTTCCTAAGAATGCAGAACGTGGTTCAAGATAAAGAAGAATGTGTGAGAGAAGTAGTTGGAAGTATCTTAACTGAAATCTTGGAAAAAGATAAGGCGTTAATAATGAAAGATATTGATGAGGCCTATAGAGTATTTACGGGATATGCAAAACGACATAATTTGCCTCAAGAAATTCATATCCGATTTTGTAAGAAGGACAGGAAGTTTATAGGAAGGCAAGGGACCAGGTGATATCATATAAAGGACAACAAATTATGATTTTAAAGCAAATCCCTAGGAAAGTTAGAGAACAGCGGCGAAGATACCAATTTCTGACGATGCAATTAAAGAAAAATGCAATTCTATATAGATGGTTGATACCGGAAGGTTTATTGATAACTTTGCGAGACAAGAGGATTAAAATTGAGAACTTGAGAGATGCATGAGATTTCTATGAACTAAATTTTAAGGCGAATGATATGGAGACTGAGGGGGAAGCGGAAAATGAAAGTTTAGAAGACTTACAGGAGGATGAAGAATTTAAGGAACGAACAGATGGGAAGGGGAGAAAGATAGAGAGGGAAGGAGCTGGTGGAAAGAAAGAACCCCTTTCCCCGAGGAAAACCCGACAGACTAGAAAGAAAACAGAGAGCAAGCAATAAGTAAGTAGTAAGGAGAATGGTAAAGGGAGAGGTGGGGGTATCCTTATTTTCAGCTAATATTAATGGCTTAAATAATCCAGGTTGGCAAAAGGAAATTATGATATGATATGCCTGCAGGAGGTTCATGTAAAAGGAAACCAGAAAGCGATACTGGAGAATAAAAGACTGGGAAATTTGTATGCCTTCCTGGCAGATCAGAAAAAGAAGGGAGTAGTGATATATGTAAAAGGACACTTAGAATCTAGATTAATTTATGCTGGGAAAAAAGATAGAGTCCTGATGGTAGAGGTAACAATGGACCAAAGGAAATGTTTGTTGGTTGGAATCTATGCCCCAAATGGATGCCAAGTAAACTTTTATGGGAAATTATACCAGAAGTTATTAGAGGTAAACTATGCCAATATTTGTCTGCTCAGGGACTTTAATGCGGTAGTAGACCCAAATTTGGATTATATACCAGAGAGAGGTAAAGCCGGGAAAAAGAGGAGGAAGCTTTTGCCAAAAATTTGTAAACAGATTAGAGAGGTAATAGGGCTGAGACATATATGGAGGGACAGAAATCTGGGAAAGAAACAGGGTACTTATTTCTCCCCCAGACACCATTCCTGGTCCAGATTAGATATGGCTTGGATGACTGTAGGATTATGTGACCAGGTGTTAGATGTGGCAATTGAGGTTAACGACTGGGCAGACCATAGCCCGTTGAAAATATTATGGAGAGGAGCCCGCAGGATAAAGAGATGGAAGATGGATGTAGGAGTATTAAAAGACAAAGTTCTACTTCAAAAGCTAAAGGAGGAGATGGCTTTTTTTCTTTAGGGTCAATAGGAAGGAAGATACTAATCCCCAGATTATCTGGGATACGGCGAAGAAAAATAATACAAGAATATTTTGCTGCCTTGTATACAGCTGGAGATGAACAGGACCAGGAGATTAAAGAGTATTTGGCTAGAGCGGATTCCCGGACAGTCCCACTCCCAATGAAAGGAATATGGAATGCAGAGATCACCTTGAAGGAAGTAGAGTTAGTATTAAGGGAACAAAAAGGGGGAAAGACTCCAGGTATGGATGGTCTTCCAGTAGAAATTTATAAGGCCCTCCTTGAGACTGTGGGGGAATTTTTGACTGAAGTGTTTAATGAGGTTCTGGTCCTTGGTCTAATGCCACCCTCCTGGTCCGAAGCGTATATTACATTAATTCCAAAGAAAGGCACTGATCCTCTTCTGATCAAAAATTACAGGCCGATCTCCCTGCTTAATTCCGATTATAAATTATTCTCCGCGATTTTAGCGAAGAGACTAAAATTTTTTTTGAATGAGTACATCCACGGAGACCAGAATGGCTTCCTACCTCATAGACAATTGAAAGATAATGTGAGAACTATATTGAATATATTAGAATATTATGAGTGTAATTCTGATAAACAGGTGGCCCTGGTCTCCGTGGATGCACAAAAAGCTTTTGACAGAGTGAGCTGGAACTTTCTCTTTGCACATTTGAGCAAAATGGAATTCGGGGAAAGATTTATCAGGGCGATCCGGATAGTATACGCAAAACAGACAGCGAAAATACTTATTTATGGGGAGGAGTCTGAAAAGATTGATATAAGTAAAGGTACTAGACAGGGATGCCCATTATCTCCACTTTTATTTATCTTAACCCTAGAGTTATTATTGAATGAGGTCAGAAGGAATCAAGGAATTAGAGGGCTAAAAATCAGAGGGGAAGCTCCAAGCCTTTGTGGACGATTTGATATTTGTCTTGGAAGAACCTTTGGAATCAGGACCAATCTTGCTCCAGGAGTTGGAGGCTTACAGGAAAGTAGCGGGATTTAAATTAAATAAAGATAAAACCAAGATCCTAATTAAGAATATGACGAAGAATCAAAAAGTGCAGTTAGAGGAAGAACTAGGGATTCAGATAGTTAAAAAACTAAAATACTTAGGTATTTGGCTTTCATCCAAATGCTCGACCATTAAAGAAGACAACTACCAGAAACTACTTGGTCAAACTAAAGAAATGCTGGAAGGATGGAAAGGTTTACAGTTATCATTATTAGATAGAATTGCAGTAGTTAAGATGTATATCCTGCCTAAATGGATTTTTCTCTTTCAGACAGCCCCAGTTTTATTAGATACAATTTTTTTTCAATCTTTAGATCAATGTATACGTAGATTTGTATGGCAGAACAAAAAACCAAGGATTAAATTGAAAATGCTTCAAGAATCCCCTTCCAGGGAAGGATTTGACGTACCTAAATGGGAGCTTTATCATCAAGCAGGTATCTTACATTGGATCAGAGACTGGATTGCTTTGAGGAGGAGGAGAATCCTTAGCTTGGAAGGCCACAATCTGCAACGGGGTGACATTATTAGCTGAGTCAGGAAAGGCCCAAAAAACATAAATACTTTATGGACCACTTTATCCGAAAGGTTTTGAGGACTATTTGGGATTGAATAAGAAATAAATATTACCTGATAACTCCGATTTGGCTTTCCACCCCATTAGAGGCGATGATATACCCGACTCTTTATAACAGAAATAAACCATTAACTTACCAAGTTCTGTTGGATCCTTTAGGCAAAGTAAAATCTCGAGATATGCTGGTGGAATTAGGCTATGAGCTAGATTGGTGGACATAAAATCAGATCCAATCTAGGACAGCTCAAGACAAAAACAAGGGAGGAATCTATAATTCCCTACAGGAACTTGATAAGATCTTGTTGGGGAAGGATGAGAAGGTATTATCCAAATTGTATCAATTCCTCTTAATGGATTGGATTGGAGAGGAAGTTATTAGGACTCAATGATTGCCTGGGGGAGAAATTTGGGACATTCGATTGAACTTGAAAAATGGGAAAAAATTTGGGGGAAAACCTTAAAATTAACAATGTCGGTTTCCCATAAGGAAAATATATACAAAATGCTGTATAGATGGCACCTGCCCCCGGCTAGATTATCGAAGATGTTCCCGGGAACCTCTCCGGTTTGTTAGAAATGCAATGCCACTATGGGAACTTACTTTCATAGTTGGTGGACCTGTCCCTGAGCAAAAGAATATTGGGCTAAAATTCAAAAATGGATTTTAGAAATCATAGGATGTAGGATAGATTTGAACCCGGAAACGTTTTTACTAGGCATGAAACCAGAGAACTTAAACAAATCTAATTGGTATCTCGCTCTCCACATCATCATTGCAGCCAGGATCTCGTTTGCACAAGAATGGAAATCCAAAAATACTCCATCGGAGGCTACGTGTCAGCTTCCAAGCTGCCATAAGGAAGGGAGGAGAGGCTTGAACTTTCACCTACTTTTTCACCTGAAGAACTGTCTCCATGGAGATGAGATGGGAGGGGGGGCATTCCTGTGAAATGACAGAGGTGGGATGAGTAGAGTGGCTTGGAAGATGGCCAATGAGATGCAGAGAATTGGGAACCGGAAAGGGAGGTTTTGGGGGGGCCAAAGTTCAGTGCTAACTACACATTGAATCAGGGTCAGTTCGTTATGCTCAATAAAGAGAAAAATTTCCTCAAAGATCGGGCATTTGGAAATTCATTTATTTGGAGATAACAATGAAGCTTGACACTATGTTAATCACAAAGATCATGGACTGTGCAGAAGCAGACAAGCTTACTGGACTTTTGCAAGATAGACAAGAATCAGGGTTATATAGGAGCTGGGACAGATGGTATGCTTGGCTGCAAAAAAAGAAATCTTAAGAAGTATGAAAATATTAACCTTAATGTGAACTTGGGTAAATATTTATAGGAGCAGTGCATGGCAGTTGAGAATTTTTTCTTCTGGATAAACTTTTCTTTCTTTTGATGAGTTGGTTTAATGGAGGTCTGTACTTTCTCTAGGTGAAAATTGATACTTTAAAACTCTATATATATTATATTACTCTCTGCAATCCTATCCATATTGTTATACTTTTTTTTGTATTTTTTAATAATTTTCAATAAAAAAATTAATTAAAAAAAGAGATAAAGTTGACCACTTTTTAGAGGTTACTGTACATTTAGGTGATTAAAATGATCATCAGCATGACATTACAAGGTTGTTCAGATTTAAGATCATATAACATGGCCAACAGATGGCTCACTAAAAACTTAGAGGTGACTCAAAATAAAAGGTTAATTTGGGCTAAAGTTGAAACTCATTAAGTGAAAGAGCCCTCATCCTGGATCACTGCAATGCATACATTAAACCAGGGGTCCTCAAACTACAGCTCATGGGCTGGATATGGCCTACTGAAGCCATTAATCTGGCCCACATGGAACAAGGCTGCCCCACCCACATCATCCCACCCACCCGCTGCCCCCTCCCTTCGGCCGAGTGCAGACCTTACCTTCACGAGTACTGCTGGCTGAAACTGGCAAGTAAGGCCAAAGTTTTTGGCCGGCAGAGCGCTTCTGAGGGCTGGGGAGGCCAAAAACGGGATGCATGGCAGCCCCGGAAGCTTCTTAGCTCGGGCTTCCTCTGTTGTCAGTCAGTTGTCAAGTGTCTGAATTTTGATCACATGACCATGGGGATGCTGCAACATTCATATGGGTGAAATATGGTCATAAGTCACTTTTTTCAGTGATGTAATTTTGAATGGTCACTAAATGAACTGTTGTAAGTCAAGGATCACCTGTATGCAATATTATTGAGAGCACTTTGTGATAATTCCCTGCCAGATATGCAGGGAATATTTTTGCTTCTAAAAGGTTGCCTTCTATTGTATCTCATTTTCAAACTGACCTTTATTTTGTTTTGTTTTGTTTTGGTTTATTTATTTTTTTTGTAATGTCTACAGGAGCTGGGTTTGAAACTTTTCACCAACACCAGAGTTAAGGAACCAGTATCCTGTGAGCTGCCCATTTTCAGAGAAGGGTTTACCACGCAGATCCCAATCTATACCGTGAGATTCATTGCCATTATTTGGCAAGTTTCTTTCTAAAATGCACTGTAGAAAGAGAGACAATAGATCTGAGCCACAGCTGCATCAATGGCTAAAACAGACAATGTTGATAAAGAACTTTAGGTGATGTGACTGAAACATCAGTTCCCTAGACTGACAGTAAGTAGTATTGGGGGAATGGGGTCAGAACCTGGATTTTGTACTGGACACCCACAAAATGGCTGCCATGGATGGCTAAGGATACATTACCTATTCCAGAAGTGGCTGCCACAATGACCTTCTTCATTATAAAGCCTCCATTTATCATAAAGCAAACAAGTGAGTTTCCTCCAGGCCACTTTCAAAGTTACCCTTTCTTCTCATTTTGTAAGCAAAGCAAAGACTTGTGCCCTGAGAAAAAAGAGAGTTCTGTTTTAAATAGTTGGGCAGGTATGTGAAGAGGCTCTCTTCCCCTTCCCCTGTGATGTGGACACCCTAAAAGGCTTGGAATAGTTTCAGACCATTATGCAAAAAAAGAAACAACTTCAGGAAGTTAAATGCTTACCTATTTTACCTCTGGGAAAGCATAAAATTTGTGTTTGACAGATTGTCAGTAATCACCTTCTTGTCATGACCCACATCCCCAGGGATCTACTTTTGCATCTACTTACAGGAGACATCCCTGTGGCTTATTCAATAGCCAATACAATTCCAGAAGCTCTTGATTCAGTCTCCAAGAAGAAAGAGGAAGCCAAACCTAGAATATACTTTCCAGACACCTGGATTTGGAATCTGATCCCTGTCAAGTAAGTGAAAGTTCAATGGAGAAGAACTAAAATATCATTTCAGAGGATGACATTTGCTTTTACTGGCTGCAGTGAAAAAAAATTACCCATTCTTTTGTATCACACAGAAGAACAAATGTTTTCAAACATATTGCTGTCTGGACATTTGTATCTGGATGCTTAGATTTATTCAGTGTATACTTTGCAATGCACAGATATTTCACAACAAATCTCTAATTTCTCTTTAGAGACTATTAATTTTTACATATTTTTAGATAATGGACAACCAAGTTGTCCAATAAATAACTAATCCATTGAAGACAATATCCATTGTTCAAACAATCACCCAGTGTCTTTCTTAAAAGTGGATGCAAATTATTGACAACCTCCATTAGTGCATAGTGTCATGGATGAGGCTTGGCTTGTTTTGTAAATCCCACTCACAGTTGGACAAGGAGCAATGGGGGGAGGGAATAGATTGAATGCAGGGGAGGTATGAGTGGGGGAAGGAATGCAAAGTGCACTGACTCAGAGCCTGAGACCCAAGGTCACTTGCTGAGAAAGTCTGCTAGGCAGAAGAGTCCATTAACCAAACAAACTGAACTGAACTGACTTGACCGTACTGATTGGATGGAATAAAGTGACAATGGGAGAGGCAGAGAAAATAGGAACTATCCTATTTGCATGCAAAACTATCCTATTTGCATGTGAAACCATTAGAATTTTTTTAACAAGATGGCGGCGACCAAGGCAGACGCTTAGCCATACCACTGGGAGCCTGAAAGAGAGATAAGTATAAGTAAAATACCTTTATCTCGGACTGATCAGATCATGCTCCCCCTGCCTCCCAGAAGAGATATGTCTCGTACTGGGACCAACAAATTGATCTTTTGGACTGCCTCACCCCACAGAAGACCCCCGCCCCATGGGTTTTGGCATAAAGGCAAGCAGAACTGTATTTTTAACTATATTTTTAACTGTATTTGCCAAGCCAGATATGCCAAAAGGAGAATCCAAATGGAACACTCCTCAGATCCCCCTGCCTCACAGAAAACCCCTGCCCCGCAGAATACCTTTATCTTGAACTCGCTCCCCTCACCTCCCTCGATCTTCTGGGCTTTTCGCATAAAGGCAGATCACGCTTCCCCCACCTCACAGAAGACCCCCCTGCCCCGCAAAAGACATTTGTCTCGTACCAGGACGGCAGTTCGATCTGCGCCGGAGGGACCAGACATGATGTGTGCGTGCATGGCCGGTGCATGGAACAGGGCGGTGGCAGTGCATTCAAGAAGCAGAGCAGCTCCTGTAATTTTTGCTGAAGAAGCCTGCAGCAGCCGTCTCTTTTTTGGCACAAGAAGCATCTGGCCACACTGAAAATAAGAGGCAGCTGCAGGCATCTCGCAACAAGGGAGACGAGATGCAGGCTGGCAGGGAGGCCAGCAGGCGATGGCTCAGCTCTGGCTTACCTTCCCCTCTGCCTGCCACCAGCCATCACAGGAGGAAGGTAAGCCCAAAGAAAGAGGTAAATAGGTAGAATAGAAACTCAAAATGTTTTCCTATTGGGTTCTGTGGGTGTGGCTTGGGGGGGTCATGTGACTGAGAGGGCATGGCCATTAGTGACATCGAGTTGGCCATACCCACTCAGTCACAGGACCCACCACCACCAAGCCACGCCCACAAAACTGGTAGGGAAAAATTTTGAATTTCACCCCTGGTGTAGGCAGAATCTGAATTTCCTGTACTAGAATGTGCCAGAATTCGCTCAGCAGACCCCTTCAAATGCATCACTGGCTGAATGGATCAGCACTCTACAAAATACCTGGCCAGTAGTTTGTAAGGTGCTAGACACCACAAGAGAAACATAGAAAAGACAGGCTGACAGGAAGAGAATGCCCGAAGAGGACGGTAGAATAGGGAATAAGATGTATCTGTCTACCAAATTCCTGCAGCTAAGACAACCCTGCAAGAAGCTAAGTCCCAAGTACATGGGACCCTTCCTCAGCATCCAGATCATAAATCCAGTGATAGTAGAATCAAAGGTCTTGTGCATCCACCCAGTGTAGCCTATTGAAACCCTTTCATAGCTCCCTACTGGGATCAGTCATTTCAACCTGCATTGCTTCGTACCATTTGTCTTGCTCTGAATCAGGGAGCTGCTTGATTTGCATGAAATTATCAGGTGGAAGTGTAACATTGCAAATCAAAGGCAAGGGTGCTTTTGTCAGTTGCCAAGAATATCGTTGTGGAGGGATTCCTTTTGTGGCCCTCTTGGAACGTCTCGGGACAACTGTCCAGTCTTCTTCTACTTCGTCCTCGTCCTCACTTTCGTCGCTAGCGTCACCATCCGCGGCTTGTGAAGACGGAATATCGGGTTGAGAAGAATCAGTGGAATCTTGATCATCAATCTGCATAGGATCAGCAGTATCATCTCTAGGAAAATAAACTCCAGGATCATTGGAATGAATCCTGGACCAGTCAATATCTTCCTCAAAATTAGCAGATTGGGAAATCACAATTCATTGTTTAGAGTCAATAAATTTGCTCCATTTTGAATTATCATCAATACCCATAAATCTCAGTCTTTTTGCTGCTGGACTTCCTTTTCTTCTTTGAGCTAAGGGAATGTTCACCATAGCATATGAACCAAAAATATGGATGTTTTTAAGATCGGGCTTGTAGCCATACAACATGAAGAAAGGAGTCTGATTTGTTACACTGCTCCAAGTACGGTTAACAATGTAATTTGCATTGTATTATAGCGAGACCCTCATGTTCATAGTAGCCCCAGGAATGGAATGGCCACTAGGACTAATGTGGCTGCAGAAGTGGAATCCAAAAATAAACTGGAAGAAACGAACTGTAAAATTCCAGGAGCAAGTAACTTTCACGAAGGAAAGAAAAGCAGGGAAACAGCAAAAACCCTGCTGCACCCACTAGCATTCCCAAAGAATACCAGGATTTGGCTGAGGTACTTAGCAAGGAGGCATCCAATCAACTTCCACCCCATCGTCTCATGGACTGTGCCATTGAGATCCTATCAGGAACTAAATTTCCAAAACCAAAATGTACTGCATGTCCCCCAGAGATCTAGACGAACTCAGAGCATTTATCGACAAAAACCTAAAACGGGGCTTCATTGAACCCACCCGACCAAAAATAGCAGCCCCCGTGTTATTCTGAGAAAAGAAAGATGGCTCTCTATGCCTCTGCATTGACTACCATAATCTAAACATGATCAGCATAGAAAATATGTACTCACTCCCTCTCATGAAGGATATGCTGGCTCACCTCTCTAAAGGAAAAATCTTTTCAAAGCTGGATTTATGAGAGGTGTACTACCACATCAGAATTAGGGAAGGGGATGAATGGAAGACTGCTTTTAACATCCTGCTGGGGTGTTACCAAGTTAAGGTACTCCCTTTCGAATTACAAGGGGCCCCTGCCGTGTTTATGCAATTAATTAACAAGATGCTCTATGAACATTTGTACAAAGGAGTCCTGATTTATCTTGATGACATTCTTATTTACACCAAAAAAAAAAAAAAAAAAGCAGAACACATAAAACTAATCTGAGCAGTCCTTGCTAAACTCCATGCCGCCAGAGTCTGTGAAAAACTCTCTAAATGCGAGTTCCACCAAAAAAGGATTGACTACCTGGTATAGGGTATAGAATATCCCACGAGGGAATAGAGATGGATCCACTTAAACTAAAAGCCGTCATCAATTGGGAGCCACCCCAAACCCGTAAACAACTACAAAGTTTCCTTGGTTTGCTAACTTTTACTGTCAATTCATTCCAGCCTTTGCTAAAATCGCCCTCCCCATTACGAATTTGCTAAAGATGAAAGGGTGGTGGGGGAGAAACCAAAACCAAGGCAACTCCTTAACTCAGTGGTTCTCAACCTTCCAAATGCCGCGACCCTTTAATACAGTTCCTCATGTTGTGGTGACCCCCAACCAGGGGTGGGTTCTACATTTTTTTTACTACCAGTTCTGTGGGCGTGGCTTATTTTGTGGGCGTGGCTTGGCGGTCATGTGACTGGGTGGGCAAGGCTAGCTGGTCATGTGACAGGTGGCCATGGCTATGTGTATAGGGACTACTCAGAGGGCTGAAAAAAGTCATTTCTGACAGGTCCTCGCACTTTTGACTGGTCCTCACATATGACCATCCTCACATTTATGCCTGTGCAGCATTCTTAACAACCATGTCACTCATTTCACAACTGCTTCTCTTCAACATGGTATAAGATAGGGCAAAAAACGTAAAATGTGAGGACAGTCATAAATTCGAGGACTGGTCAAAAGTGCGAGGACCAGTCAAAAATACCTTTTTCAGCCCTCTGAGTAGTCCCTGTGCACAAAAGGACTACCCAGAGGGCTGAAAAATGTGATTTCTGACAGGTCCTCACACTTTTGACCGGTCTTCGCAGTTATGACTGGTCATCATTTATGCCCATTGTACCATTCTTAAAAACCATGTCACTCATTTCACAACTGCTTCTCTTCAACATGGTATAAGATAGGGCAAAAAACGTAAAATGTGAGGACAGTCGTAAGTTCGAGGACTGGTCAAAAGTGCGAGGACCAGTCAAAAATAACTTTTTCAGCCCTCTGAGTAGTCCGTATGCATAAAAGGATACAGCAATAGAGAGGGATGAAGGAAGGGAAGGGAAATTAGAGTAGGAGTGAGGGTAAGAGAGGGAGGAAGAGAGGAGGGGAAGGAGAAAGGAAGAGGAAGTAGGAAGAAGAAGAAGGGGGGAAGAGAAAGTAAGAAGGAAAGAAAAGACAGAGGTGGTAGGTTTGAGGAGAAAGATTGCTGTACAATAAAAAAGATGAAAGGGAAGAAAGCCAACCCCAAACAAATATAAAGATATTAAGATAAAGAATGAATTGTTAAACTTTAAAGAATAAAAGAGAACAAATAGGAATAAATAGCAATAATTAGAAACACACATACAAACATACAACGTATTTTCTTTGAACAGAGTATTTGGCCGGTCCACAAATTTAAACAGTTGTAGGAGGTTAGCACCCACCCCTTTCCTAGAAGAATGAAATATTTTGGGAAATATTAAAAAGGCAGAATATTATATTTCCCTGGATGAGAAATGGAGAAGCATATTTTACAGACAAATCAGCTCCCACCTTCCTGCCCCCCACCCTTTGTTAATGGGCCAGAGGCAGAAAGTCAATCCTTTGTCAAAGGACATTTGCAACACAATAGCAACAGAAACTAACACAATGGGTGCCATCAAGCCATGTGATCCTGTCCACCATTAAAACATCTTTCAAATAGTCTCCATGTTTCCAGTGTCTTTTTCCCCCTTGGAGCAGAACCCAGAAGGATATTTCTTCCAACACAGTATTTAGTCATTTCAATTAAATTTACAATTTCTATATTTCCTTTTTACCATATTTATTCCTCATCTATTTTTTAAAAAAACCAATATTACCCTTCATCCTCATCTCTAATCTTAATCAAATTCAATTTTCCCCTTCTATTCTATATTACACCCCTTCGCATTGTCATCTATTTTTATATCCATCCTCACATTGGTTAATTATGTAATACAGTTGTTTAATACAAATTCAACATTTTAATATAAATCAATTAATTATATAACTATCTTTTTTTGTATATTAATCAATATGAACATGAATATTCCAATTATTTCCATGCAATCCAATTTCTTACAAATCAATTAATTATATTTACCAATAATAATAAACCAAATAATTTCCCCCATATATTCCTCCAAACCACAACTTAACCATTTCTGCTTTCAACACAATATGCAATTAATAGTATCTCAATTATTACAATTCCCTAGTTAAATAGAGCTTTTTTTCTTTTGTGTTTTAAAATCTTGAACCTCCTCTTGCCCTAAATTTCCCATTGTTTGCAGTTTTGTACCTACCTTTTTTGGTGAGGAAAAAGAAAAAGAAATCTCTCTGCCTCATTTTGTCACATTGCACCTAAGACCCTCCTTTCGCTTTCTCTTTTCAGCATAGGTAGGGGAAAAAAAACTTGCTCCAGGAATTTACCTCTTTGCAGCTAGCTCTTTGAAGCTTCGTGGCAAGAATTTAAAGTTTTTTTCCCCTCTAGCCATCAGCTGGGACTCCGGAGGCAGCAATAGATTGGGAGTGAGCGGGGTAAGCGAATGGCGACCGGGCGATCCAATAGAGGCAGAGGGTGAGGGTGAGTGAAGGCGTGGGGGGAGGGGGGCAAGAGAGGGCTTTGGCCGTTCGACCCCCAAAGGGGTCGCGACCCCCAGGTTGAGAACCGCTGCCTTAACTGGACAATGGAATGCCAAGCAGCATTCGAAAAACTTAAACAGCTATTCTCAGCCGAACCGATTCTAAAACACCCAGACCCAGAACACCCTTTTATCATTCAAGCAGACGCCAGCGACGTGGCAGTAGGAGCAGTCCTACTTCAAAACAATGAACAGGGACAATTGCAACCATGTGCATACACATCCAAGAAACTGACAGAAACTGAGCAAAGATGGGCCATATGGGAGAAAGAGGCTAAAGCTGCGCAGACCTATAAGCAACAGGCAGACAAACACCGAGCCCCATAATGGCCATTCCAGGTGGGGGAGAAGGTCTACCTCTCCACAAAGTACTTAAGGTTAAAGCTCCCCAGCAAGAAGCTGGGACCTAAATTCATGGGGTCATTCCCCATAGTAAAGATTATCAACCCGGTCACAGTGCAATTGAAATTGCCCTGACTGCTGGGGGAAATACACCCGGTACTCCACAGCAGCCTCTTGAAACCAGTGGTCAGGTCAACCCTGAGACCACCACCCCGTGAACCCCCGGATCCAATGGTCATAGAGAGCCAAACCGATTATGAGGTGCAATGCATCCTCAACTCTAGGTGGCACAGGGGAACACTCCAATACTTAATCAAGTATTGATTTTGAACGTTTCCATGCCTTTGAACCTTTCCATGGGAGGAAAGTGGAAAGCCTCTGGGAAATCCATTGCTCCCATTTCCACTCCTGTTTTTTCCAGAAAAAAATCAAACAAAATCAAACAAAAAAAATGACAATATTAATTTTTGTCATTCACATTTCATTCTGTCCCTCCTTTTGCATCCTTTTTTAATTATTCTTTCCACCATTTCTTTAATATTAGTGTAACTCTTGTCCCACAGCAAGTTGTCCTATGGTGTGTTGGTCATGGCAAATGGTCATTGACTCCCACTGCAAATATTTTCACAAATAGAAATTGTTACCCCAAGATCTGTCAGAGCAGCAACACCTGAAAGACATTCATCCAGGCGTAATCCAAAAGCATCCCTGTTCTATGCTTTTTGCTGTGGAACAAGAGTTACATAATATTAAAGAAATTGTAATGATTGCCTTTCCTTCCAACTTAAGAAAGTAAAAACTCTTGAAACGTGGTTGTTCAAAAGGAACCTTTTATTAAGCAAAAGTGATAGCAACCCGGTTAAAGCAAGATCTGAATACCCTTAGGCAAGACAAGTAGGATTAAAGCAGTAGAGACCCCTCCTTTTATGTCAAAATGCAGATTTTAGCCAATACACAAGTGGGAAGATGTTTTCTTTACTAGTTTCCCTGAGAACCCGAACAAACATGTATTCACACTATTATTCTTTAAAGTAAAACAACCCACATGGCTATCATAAACATTCCTCCATGTTAAGAGGATCTCAGGGTTCTTTTGTGCCAGGATATAGGTTGTAAAATATCTGTTGACACAGGCAATGTGCCTGTTTACATACTTACTGCTTACGTACCTGGCTCCCTGCCGTGTAGCAATGGCCCTGCCCGAGCTACTCGACGTGATAGCCACGGTGGCAGTTGATACACCCAGACTTACGGTCATGGGTGATTTCAACTTTCCGTCCGTTGGTGAAACGTCGGAGATGGCTCGGGAGTTCATGGCTTCCATGACGGCCATGGACCTGACCCAGTTAGTTCATGGCCCCACTCACGGGGGGGGGACACACTCTGGACTTGATTTTTGTCTCTGGCCATTGGTTGAGTGGTCTTATTATAGGGGATATAGACATGAAACTCTTGTCATGGTCAGATCACTCCTTCATCTGGACCTTCAAACCGCTACCCCCCACCGCAGGGAGGCGGAGCCAATTAGGTAGGTCAGCCCCAGGTGCCTGATGGATCCTGATAGGTTCCAGATGGAGCTTGGGCCATTTCCTGAAGATCTGGCACATGACTCAGCCAAGGACCTGGTGGCTGCCTGGGATCAGGCGGCTGGTGGGGCCTTGGATCGAGTCATACCTTTGCGGCCTCTGACCCGGTGTCGATCCCTCGCAGCACCTTGGTTCACCGAGGAGCTGAGGGAGATGAAACGCCGGAAAAGACGCCTAGAGAGCGGTTGGAGGGCCAGTCTCGCTGAACCTGACTGAACACTGGTAAGGTCGCATATTAAGACCTACTTAGTGGCGATAAAAGCGGCAAAGTTTAATTACTTTTCCGCTCTTATTGCGTCATCAGAGAATCGTCCAGCCGCCCTGTTTAGGGTGACCCACTCTCTGCTCCACCTGGGAGTGCAGGAGGACCCCTTGGAAGGCAGGGCCGAGGATTTTGGACAATATCTGTATGACAAAATCGCTCAGATCCGGGGGGATTTGGACTCTGACTGGGTAGATTCGGGCAGGGTGGCGAGGAATAGTCTTGAGAACGTTATCTGGGAAGAGTTTGACTCTGTGACCCCTGATGATGTGGACAGGATTCTGGGGAGACTTAGTGCAGCCACATGTTTACTGGATCCGTGTCCCTCCTGGTTAGTACTGGCTTCCCGGGAGGTTACACGAGACTGGCTCCAGGGAATTATTAACGCTTCGTTGAGTGAGGGTTACTCACTCCATGGCCATACCCCATGGCCTTGAAAGAGGCGGTGGTGAGGCCTCTCCTCAAGAAGCCTTGATTGTTTAGATGCTACATATTATCATGTTTGGTGGACTTGCAAGAAAGTTAAGGCTTTTTGGATAAAAATTTGGTGGGTTATGCAGAATGTTTTGAAGAAAAAAGTTCAATTTTATCCACAACTGTTTTTATTGGGTATAGTTAAGGGTTTTACTTCAGGTGAAACAAAGTTGATATTGTACATGATAACAGCTGCGAGATTATTCATAGGTAAATATTGGAAAAATGAAGCTTTGCCCACGATCGAGGAATGGACTTTGAAGATGGCCAGTTTTGCAGAGATGGCGAAGATTTCAGCATATTTAAAAGATTGTTCACAAGAGACTTATGAATGGGAATGGAAAAAATGGATAGATTATGTTCAGAACAAATATCAAACCAGGAAGTATCAAATAGTTTTTATTTGAAAATGTTATATTAAGATAGAAATATTTTAATGTAGTGAAGATGAAAAATTATAAGGGGGAGGGTGGGGTTCAAGTTTATACAAAGGGGGGGTTTTCTCTTGATCTGAGTATATTGTATGGAAGTCCGGGGGGAGGGGAGGGTTAGGGAGGGTTAGGGAGGATGAGGTTGGGAGGTGTGGGTGGGTTGAGGGGGGGGAAACAGGGTGAAAATGTAATTGTAAAACTTTTGCAATAAAAAAAAAAAGAAGCCTTCCCTGGACCCAGCAGTATTAGACAACTATCGTCCTGTCTCCAACCTTCGCTTTGTGGCAAAGGTTGTCGAGAGTGTGGTCGCACGACAATTTCCACAGTACCTGGAGGAAACGTCTTATCTAGATCTGTTTCAGTCGGGTTTCAGGCCAGGGCACAGCACGGAAACGGCTTTGGTCGCATTGGTAGATGATCTCTGGAGGGCTTGGGACAGGGGTTGCTCCTCTGTTCTGGCCCTGTTAGACCTCTCAGCGGCTTTTGATACCATCGACCATGGTATCATGCTGCACCGGTTGGAAGAGTTGGGGATGGGGGGCACCATGTTATGGTGGTTCTCCTCCTTTCTCTCAGACCGGTTGCAGTTCGTGTTGGCAGGGGGGCAGAGGTCGACCTCAAGGCCTCTTATATGTGGAGTGCCTCAGGGGTTGGTCCTCTTGCCCCTTCTGTTCAACATTTATATGAAGCCGCTGGGTGAGATCATCCGTGGCTTTGGGGTGAAGTACCATCAGTACGCTGATGACACCCAGCTGTACATCTCCACCCCAGGCCACCCCAACGATGCCCTTGAAGTGATGTCCCAGTGCCTGGAGGCTGTGTGGATCTGGATGGGGAGGAACAGGCTCAAGCTCAACCCTTCCAAGACTGAGTGGCTGTGGCTCCCGGCATCCCGATATAATCAGTTGACTCCATCACTGACTATGGGGGTGAGTCTTTGGCCCCCGCAGAGAGGGCGCACAACCTGGGAGTCCTCCTGGATACGCAGCTGTCCTTGGAGGAACATCTGACGGCTGTTGCCAGGGGGACCTTCTGTCAGCTTCGCCTGATTCGCCAGTTGCGGCCCTTTCTTGATCGGGATTCCCTGTGCATAATCACTCATGCCCTCGTCACCTCTCGCCTGAAGTACTGCAACGCTCTCTACATGGGGCTCCCCTTAAAGAGCACCCGGAGGCTCCAACTGGTCCAGAATGCAGCCGCGCGGGTAGTCACGGGAGCCGCATGGCGCTCCCATACAACACCTCTCCTGCGTGAGCTGCACTGGCTCCCAGTGGTCTTCCGGGTGCGCTTCAAGGTGTCGGTGATCACCTTTAAAGTGCTCCATGGCATAGGATATAGTTATCTTCGAGACCGCCTGCTGCTACCGACGGCCTCCCATCGACCTGTGCGCTCCCACAGAGAGGGCCTCCTCCGGGTGCCATCAGCCAAACAATGTAGGCTGGTGACCCCCAGGGGGAGGGCCTTCTCTGTGGGGGCACCTACCCTCTGGAATCAGCTGCCCCCAGAGATAAGGAGAATCCAAGACCTCGGTGCCTTCCGCTGTGCCCTTAAAACCTTCTTTTTCCAGCAAGCCAGGCTGGCCTAACACTTTTTAAAATGTTTTTAATTGTCTGTTATTATTTTTAATCATGGGGCCAAATTTATATATATCTTTTTTAATTGTATTTTAATGTTTGTAGTTTTTGTTTTTACTTGGCTGTTCACCGCCCTGAGTCCTCAGGGAGAAGGGCGGTATACAAATTTAATTAATTAATAAATAAATAAATAAATAAATAAATAAATAAATAAATCGAATCCAAACCTCCCCCTTCTCCCAATTGATTGGCAATTGATATCACTCTTAGGGATCTGACAGAAATGGTGGAATAGAATAGTTTAAAAAGGAGTCTCTCTCGTATTTATAACAGTGATTAAAAACATAAACAGACTGAAAGGACTTTTAATATAGTAGTAGTACAAAGATGGCACTGCATCTTATCCACATTTCTCATTATATAGGAAGAAAACCTTCTGAGAAAATAATGAATAATGAATAACTCCCTCTGAAAAGGCTCGCAATTTAGGCGTCCTCCTGGATTTGTGGCTGTCCTTGGTCGACCATCTGATAGCCGTGAGAAGGGGGGCTTTTGCACAGGTTCGCCTGGTGCGCCAGTTGCACCCTTTCCTAGACAAGGATGCCCTCCGTAGAGCCCATGCTCTTGTCATCTCTCGTTTGGATTACTGCAATGCCCTCTACATGAGGCTGCCTTGTGGTGCACCCGGAAGCTCCAACTGGTCCAGAATGCAGCCATGTGGGTTGTTACAGGGGCTTCCTGTTACTCCTGTATTACACCTCTCCTGCGCGAGCTGCACTGGTTACCGGTGGTCCTTTGGATCTTCTTCAAGGTGCTGGTACTTATCTATAAAGCCCTTCATAGCATGGGCCCAGGGTACTTGCAGGATCACCTTCTGCCTGCCTCCAACTGCCCAGTGCGCTCACATAGGATTGCCCTCCTCCGGGTCCCATCGGCCAGACAATGTTGGCTGATGGTGCCCAGGATGAGGGCATTCTCTGTGGGTGCACTGAACCTCTGGAATGGTTTACCCACTGGGCTCCGGATGACCCCCAACCTCCGCTCTTTCCACGCTGACCTGAAGACATGGCTTTTCCAACAAATTGCTGATCTGATGGGAGTTTTAACTAATCTTTTGGGGATTTTAATTGAGTATGTTAGTCATAATTTTACTGTTTTATTGTTTTATCTTTGTGAGCTGCCCCGAGTCCTTCGGGAGAAGGGCGGCATATAAGTATAAATAAACTAAACTGAGTAGGGTAGAGTAGAGTAGAGTAGAGTAGAGTAGAGTAGAGTAGAGTAGAATAGAATAGAATAGAATAGAATAGAATAGAATAGAATAGAATAGAATAGAATAGAATAGAATAGAATAGGAACAGGAACAGGAATAGAACAGAACAGAACAGAACAGAACAGAACAGAACAGAACAGAACAGAATCAGAGCTGGAGGACTTGTAGTCCAGCCACCTGCTCAAGCAGGAGAACCTATACTATTTCAGATAAGTGGCTGTCTAGTTTCTTCTTATAAACCTCCAGTGATGGAGTAATCATTTCTGAAGACAAGCTATTCCGCTAGTTAATTGTTTTCACAGTTAGGAAGTGTCTCCTTAATTCCAGGTTGCTTCTCTCTTTGGTTAGTTTCCAACCATTGTTTCTTGTCCTGCCCTCTGGTGCTTTGTAGAATAATTTGACCCCCTCTTCTTTGTGGCAGCCCCACAAATACTGGAATACTGCTATTATGTGTAAGGTCTTGCCTCTACTCCCCATTCAAGAAAGTATGACTCTTGAAATAGCAGCATTTGAAAGGAATCTTTTATTGAAAGGAAGTGACAAAAAGGTAGGACAAAAGCAAAGCAGGCTTTTATAAGAAGAGTTTTTATAACAATTTGACTAATTTGGATAAAATTTTAACAGGTTCTGATGACTATGTAATTAAGAAACTATATGGTTATTTATTAGAGATAACATTGGAAGATGAACAAGTTAAAGAAATAATGATTGCATGGGGGAAAAACTTTGGGCATTGAATTGATTTAGAGAAATGGCAAAAATTGTGGTTGCAAAATTATAAAATGACAATGTCAACAGCATATAAGGAAAATTTGTATAAGATGTTTTACAGGTGGCATCTACCCACAACGAGAATAGCCAGAATGTTCAAGAACAAATCGGAAAAGTGCTGGAAATGTCATCTGATACCGGGCTCATATTACCATATGTGGTGGACATGTGTAGAAGCCAAAAGATACTGGACTAAAATCCACACATGGTTGGAGAAAATGATTAAAAAGCACACTGACTTTAAACCAGAGATTTTTTTATTAGGGATCTTACCAGAAACATATAACAGAGAACTGAGTTATTTGATTGTGTTTGAAAAAAGTTTTATTTTAGATTAAAATAAAAAAATAAAAGTAAAAAAAAAAACACAACAACATAAAAATATCATCCTTACAAACAATTATAGACAGCATCTCAATCGGTTGAAATCATTTCGTGCTTACAATTCTCCAGATCTCCTCATATAACAATTATTCTTTACTTAAACTGAAGATAAATATTTAAACATTTCATATATGCTATCTCATCTCCATACTTTTTTGTCAAACCATTGATAAAATATCTCCCATATCAAATAATATTGTTTATCTTCCTGTTCTCTTATTTCAAATGTCAATCTACTCATTTCAGCACAGTCCAACATTTTTATAATAATTTCTTCATCAGTAATTACCAGGGCCGGATTTAGATGAAAAGAGGCCCTAGGCTATTCCAGTTAGCCAACCCCAAACAAATATAAAGATATTAAGATAAAGAATGAATTGTTAAACTTTAAAGAATAAAAGAGAACAAATAGGAATAAATAGTAATAATTAGAAACACACATACAAACATACAATGTATTTTCTTTGAACAGAGTATTTGGCTGGTTCACAAATTTAAACAGTGTTTAGTCATTTCAATTAAATTTACAATTTCTATATTTCCATTTTGCCATATTTATTCCTCATCTATTTTTGTAAAAAACCAATATTACCCTTCATCCTCATCTCTAACCTTAATCAAATTCAATTTTTCCCTTCTATTCTATATTATACCCCTTCCCATTGTTATCTATTTTTAAATCCATCTTCACATTGGTTAATTATGTAATATTAGATGTTTAATATAAGTTCAACATTTTAATATAAATCAATTAGTTATATAACTACCTTTTTGTATATTAATCAATATGAATATGAATATTCCAATTATTTCCATGCAATCCAATTTCTTACAAATCAATTAATTATATTTACCAATAATAATAAAAAACCAAATAATTTCCCCCATATATTCCTCCAAACCACAACTTAACCATTTCTGCTTTCAGAAATATACAATTAATAGTATCTCAATTATTACAATTCCCTACTTAAATAGAGCTTTTTTTCTTTTGTGTTTTAAAATCCTGAACTCTCCTCATTTTCCCTAAATTTCCCATTGTTTGCACCTACCTTTTTTGATGAGGAAAAAGAAAAGAATTCTGCCTGCCTAATTTTCCAACCTTGCAGCAACAGCAAAGCAGTTTCAGTTTCGTTTCTCGGCATAGCTAGGGGAAAAAAAATCAGCACTCTTTGCAAGGAAGCAGAAGAGCCCTGAGCAAAACAGCTGAGACAAATCAGCTGAGAGCCGGGAGGCCAATTAGCCTATGCTGAAGCTCCGTGGGCCAATAAAATTACAAAAAAAACACTGAACCCTTTGTTAAATTGCTGGCTCCCCCGCCCCTCGCTATTTATTGGCAATAAATAGTGGTGCGGAGGGGTGGGGCAAGCCAGCAATTTAACAAAGGGTTCGGCTGCACCACTGGCTCTAGGGCGGCCCTTTGAATCCCCGCAGCAAGAATTTGAAGTTTTTTTTCCTCTAGCCATCAGCTGGGACTCCGGAGACAGCAATAGATTGGGAGTGGGCGGGGTAAGCGAACGGCCGGCGATCCAACAGAGCAGAGAGTGAGGGTGAGTGAAGGCATGGAAGCTGCTTTCTCCATCCTGCTCTCTTGCATCCAGAGCCGGTGGGGAACCACGTGGCAGCCCACGTGGATCCCAGGCAGCGGAACTCAGGCTAGGGAAGGGGTGGACAATTGTGGCTCTTTTACAACCTGTGGCCTTCAACTCCCAGAATTCCTGAGACAGCCAAGCTGTCTCAGGAATTCTGGAAGTTGAAGTCCACAGGTTGTAAAAGAGCCACAATTGCCTACCCCTGGCTACGGTAGGCTGGCGCCGCGTGGGTGGGAGGCGAGGGGTGGGTGAGCCAGCAATTTAACGAATGGTTCTGGGGCCAATAAATTACAAAAAAACACCGAACCATTTGTTAAATTGCTGGCTTGCCCACCCCATTTATTGGAAATAAATATTAGTGCAGAGGGGCGGGGCAAGGGGCGAGGCGAGCCAGCAATTTAACAAAGGGTTCGGCCGAACCCCCTAGAACCCCCAGAATCCCACCACTGTGTAGGCCCCTCTTGATCTTGAGGCCCTAGGCTGAAGCCTAGTTAGCCTATAGGAAAATCCGGCCCTGGTAATTATCTTCTCTCCTTTCCAGTTTTTAGCAAATACAATTCTGGCCGCTGTTAAAATGTTCACAATTAAGTATTGTAATTCTTTATTAAATGTCTCTGATAAAATTCCTAATAAAAATATTTCTGGTTTAAAGTCAATATGTCTCTTTGTCATTTTTTTCTAACCACGTATGTATTTTAGTCCAAAATCTTCTTGCATCCACGCATGTCCACCACATATGGTAGTAGGATCCTGGAGTTTGATGACACTTCCAACATTTCTCCGATTTATTCTTAAACATCCTGGCTATTCTTGTTGGGGGTAAATGTCACCTGTAAAACATCTTATACAAATTCTCTTTATATGCTATTGACATTGTCATTTTATAATTATGTGACCACAATTTTTGCCATTTCTCTAAATCAATACTATAACGAAAAATTTTTCCCCATGCTATCATTGATTCTTTAACTTGTTCTTCTTCCAGTTTTGCTTCAAGTAAATATCCATATAACTTTTTAATTATATGGTCACCTGAACCCATTAATACCTTGTCTAAATCAGTCGAAACACTATAAATACCTTCTTGTTTAAAGTCTTCTCAATATCTGGAAAGTATTTGCATGTATGAAAACCAATCTATCTTAATTCCCTGAGCTTCTAAGTTTTGTTTCAATTTAAGATCACCCTTTTCATCCGATAATTCATTATATCTAACAATTTGCTCCCCTTCAAATACCACTGGATAAGTAAATGCTTCAATTGTAGATATCCAGACTGGAATCTTCAAATAATGATATTTTTTGATCTTCTTCCATGTCAAAAACAAAGCTTCACGTATCTGGTGCCTTCTAAAATACCCCTGAATTTTAGTTCCTTTATACCATAAGAAAGCATGCCATCCCATCAGCAAATCATGTCCCTCCAAATTTAATAATCTAGTATTTTTCAGTGTTACCCATTCTTTAATCCACATTAAACAAACCGCTTGATAGTATAATTCAAAATCCGGTAATCCAAAACCACCCCTCATCTTAGCATCTTGTAACAGTTTGAGTTTTATCCTTGCCTTCTTTCCCTGCCAAACATATTTCAAAACCATTTTATTTAAGTCTGCAAAAAATTCCTTACCCAGATTTACAGGAATTGTCTGAAAAAGATACAAGATTCTAGGTAAAATATTCATCTTAATAGTTGCAATTCTACCAATCAAAGATAACTGCAAGTTTCCCCATTTCACCAAATCCTGTCCTATCTGTTGCTTGAGCTTATTATAATTATTTTCTTTAAGAGAACTACATCTTGCTGTTAATTGAATCCCCAAGTATTTTACCTTATTTGTGACCTGCATCTTAGAGATCTCTCTCAGTTCTTCTTTTTGTTACTTGATTGTGAACGTATTGACAGCGGCTAGAATTGTGTTTCCTAAATATTGTAAAAATAAGGAAATACCTAAACGAGATGATGTCATTAGGAAAATTATGGAATGTGCTGAAATGAGCAAACTGACATTTGAAATTAGAGAACAGGAAGACAAACAATATTATAAGATATGGGATTTATTTTATCAATGGCTAGATAATAAAACATGGAAATGAAATATGAAATATGAAATGGATGTTACAATACAATATATGGAAATGATATTAATGGCATGAAAATGCCATTGTTAAATGAATGATAAATGAGAATAATGATATAAAGATATATGTTAGATTGATAATATGAGAAATTAGAGGATTAGTAAATGATGAATATGAGATGAAGCACAAAAAATTTGTAACCGACCGACACACTACTTGTAATTGGAATAGATGATGGATGTTTTTATGTTTTGTTTAAAAATAAAAAATATTTTTTTTTTAAAAAAAAAAGCAAAGCAGGCTCTAAGGTCCCCTTAGGCAATTCTGTTAGGATAAAGGAGTTAGAATCCCCTCACCTCAGTCTGATGTTGAAAGAGCCAATCCACAGGTGTGAAGATGTTGTGAAAACAGTTGTCCTGGAAAGGAGATAAGAGGCTGTTCCCAGGTGCTTTTTTCAGGAGATTTCAGAACTGAGAAAAAAACAGATGGCCCTCCCACCTTTGATTCCCCAAAGGTAAATCAAAGCACAGAGCAGATAGGTGTCAGAGCTAGGGTTATAAACTAAGATATTACAGGATATGTAGGAAACAGGAAGAGGATAATAAGTGAATAAATGATCCAAGCCCCCCTCCCCACATAAATGGCAGTATCATGATAGGGATCTGATATGCTGCCCCCCTAGAAAAATGAGGGGTCCACCTGTAAAGAAAACACAAGAGAAACAACATAGTGAGTTATTTGGGTTTGTCAGGGTATTGCGAGTGGAACTTTTTCAGTAATGTGGGGGCCCTAACATGTTTTTTACCATGTTTCCCCAAAATTAAGACCTCTCCAGATAATAAGCCCAATCAGGCTTTTCAGCACATGCAATAAAATAAGCCCCCCCCTCCAATAAACCTCCCACCAACTACTTACACGCATGCGCATCTGGTCCCATCATTTCCTCTGGTTGCTTGCCATGCAAACAACATGAGGTGAGGAGGCGAGGCCGGGGCGGGGGGGGAAGGGGGAACATGCCCTCCCCTCTGTTCTTCATGCTGGCCTAGCGACTGGCCGCCACTGCCCAGATGTGTCCTGCAGCCACTACTGCCTCGTGGAGCAGGACGCTGCAAGACTTGTGCTGTTGCATGCACGAACTGCTGCATGGCACGAACAAAGGACAAAATAAAAGATTTTATGATTTTAAAATACAAAATAAGCATACTAGGATTAACAATGAAAAGACACAAAAAAGGAAAGAGAAAGGAGAAACAATGGGAAATATAGGACAGAATAGGAGAGGGCAGAATTCTAAAATACAAAAGAAAGGAAGAAGAAGGGAAAACAAAAGGCAAAGAAGGAAAAGAGGGTGGAGGAGAAGAAAAAATATTAAAAACATAAATGATTACACTGGGATTTACAGTGGAAATATAAGAAAGAGGGGAAAGGGATGGAAAATAATGGGAAATAAAGAGCAAAGATTTCATGACTTTAAGATACAAAATATTAATAATGAAAAGATACGAAAAAGGAAAAGAAAAGTAGAAACAAAGGGAAAACTGTAATAAATGTCATATGCTCAATAATATTGGAGGTTTATAGAATAAGTTTTAACAATATGAATAAACCAGTTGGGGGAAATGTAATATTTGGAATATCTCAAACTATATATTTGAAACATAACTAAAAAGAGAAAAGAAGACGAATTAAGAATATTTTAAGAACTAATTGGATTGGGTAAAATGAGAAAGGATTAAGATGTGCTTTATAAATATATATTTGAATAAGTGGAAATATATTGTTAAGATGTTTTGAGAAATAATATTTAATGATTGAAATTGAATGTAAAACTGAATGAAACTGAAATGATAAAAATGATTTAAATGTTATACTTGCAAGAAGTAAAGCAGAAAAAATATATTGGTAAAAGTAAAAAAGATAAGAGATTAGAAAAGTGTTTTGAGTAAAGATTTGAAGGAAAAAAGATGAAATATATTGTTAATAATTAAAAAGATAAGGGATCGGAACTCCACAATGGAAAACATTAAAATGAATACAGCAATAGAGAGAGATGAAGGAATTGGAAGGGAGGAGGAAGGAGAGAGAGGGATGGAAGAGTAGGGAGGGAGGGAGGAAGGGAAAGTAGAGTAGGAGAGAAGGTAAGAAAGGGAGGAAGAGAGGAGGAGAAGGAGAAGGGAAGGGGAAGTAGAGAAGAGAAGAAGAAAGTGGGGAAAGAAAGTTGGAAGGAGAAGAGGGAGAGGCTAGGTTTGAGGAGAAAGATTGCTGTACAATAAAAAATGCTGAAGTGGAAGAAAGGCAGCTCTTAACAAACAAATATAAATATATTAAGAAAAAGAATGAATTTTTTAAGAATAAAAGAGGACAAATATGTATAAATAGTAAAGTTAGAATTTAGGGATAAATGAAGAAGATATTTATGTGTGCAAGTATAGAAATACTGAGGTATATTCAAAAAAAGGAAAGGGGGGGAAGACGATATTGACAAAAATTGTAATTGAGTAAAATGTATTTGAATTTGACTAATTGTATAAGATAAGAAATGACCAAAACTCTGTTCAAAAAAGAAAGAAAGATGTGGGTGAAGGTGGGAGAGGAGAAAAGGAAAAAACCAATAAAACTTGTTTTTTAAAAAAAGGGGGAGAGTATGGTTCCTCTACTGGAAGCTCTGGCATTGGGGTGAAATCTTGGCCTATTGCAACTCAGAAAGGGGTGAATCTAGTGCTAGAATGCACAGAGTTAATGTATGCAACCTCTGCAAAGAGCAGGAGGTCAGTCCAGTTATCTTGTTGATAGTTAATAAAACATCTCAAATATTGCTCTAGAATGCTATTGGTCCTCTCTGATCTGCCGTTAGTGGCCGGATGATGACTTGAACCTGATGTCCAGTACCTAGAAGGCCCAAAAAAGCTTTCCAGAACTTTGAAGTGAATTGAACCCCTTGATCAGATATTATCCTTTGTGGGGCCCCATGCAGGCAATAAATGTGTTGCAGGAACATTTTTGCAAGTGCCCTGGCAGTGGGGATTTTTTGACAGGGGATAAAACGGACCTGCTTGGAAAACAGGTCCGTTACGACCCAAATGACAGTATTCCCTCCAATTTCAGGCAGCTCTACAATAAAATCCATAGTGGTTTCCAGGGTGCTGAAGGCTCAGCTATGGTTTGTAAGAGTCCCGGGGTTTTTCCCTGCCTCCTTTTTGCTGCTGTGCAGACAGGGCAACTGGCAATGTAGCTTTCTATGTCCTTCTTGAGGGATGGCCACCAGAACTGTCTTTTAATAAGATGCAGGATTTTCATGAAGCCGAAATGGCTAGCTAGTTTGGAATTGTGGCATACTTTCATGAGAGGCAGCAAAATGTACAATTTACCCCCCAACCAAGCCAAGTCCTCTCTAATTAAACAGGCATTTTTATGTGCTTGGAATCATTTGCCATTTAATAGTGCTTGTTTGAACGTCTAAATGGCGGCATTGTCTGCTAAGGGTCCTTTTTACCTTTCACCCTGGTTATCACCTTGGCCGCCAGCTGGGAGGCTGGGAGCAAGGGCTTGTCACCTTGGGCTTTTTGCTATTATACTGTGGTTTTCTGGACAGAGCATCTGCTAGAAAATGTTTTCCCCCAGGAAAATATTTGAGGCTGAAGTCGAAACATTTAAAATATTGAGCCCAGACTTCCGGCGGTGACGTCAGCGGGTTAGGGACGAAAGGAATGGTTCTCCGTTCCCAAAGCCCCTAATATCCTCGCTTCGAGCACCGATTTAGGCGCTATCGACCCCGTAGAGGTCGATAGAAGAAAGGGAAACTTCTGAGGACCTCGGGGAGGACAGCAATCCCCCTGAAGGTTCAGGAAAACTCCCTTAACTCGGAACGAGGAAGAACCAGCCACCCGGCTGGCCAGAAACGGTGACAGCTGTTAAGAGGGAAGAGAAGATCGAAAAAGAAAGCATCGGTGGAAATAGAAGTGAGGATTAGAGATTGAAAAGGTATATTTACACTTTCTAACTGTCGAAGGAAAGCGGGTGGAAGGAAGCCTCGAGTAATAGATAAGAGAGAGAAACGGCGACTGACAAGCGGAGTGGAGGGAGGAATCCACATTGAAAGGGACAGCGCGTAATCCGGTAGCCAGTGAAATTGGAAAGAATCCAGAGGGAAACTGGCCGATCGAAGTATGGGATCGTTATTTATAACTGTATAATAAGAAATTGTGAGAGTGAAAGTCTCAGAAAGCTCAAAAGACTTGACGGGAGGATTACTAGAGCCCCAGATATCCCTAGAGGAAAAGACGGAGAAGCCATATTGAGTGCCAGCAGAGAGAACACAGCGGAACTTACAACATTGTTGCTGATATCTACTGGATAGTTTGGATAAAGGCTTTCCTAATAAGACTAAGTTAATTCCACAATCGAACAATAAGATAACGGGATTATTGGATCGAGTTATAGAGAGAAGCAGACATTTGATAATTTCGGCACACAATTGGTGTGTATTGGATAATATAAAAGGGAGGAATAAAGTACGAACAGACGTGGAATATATTGGATTTATAATATTGTTTTTTCTACCGTTTACCTCCGGTGAAGATTTGAACTGAGGATTTTGGAATAATTGGATATTATATAGATATATTAAGAGATAACTGGCAGCAGAAAGGAAGTGGACTTGGACTATAATCAGACATTTATTACGAGACCTGCAAGGATACAAGCTGTTAATAAGACTACTTAGCAATTGCCAAGAGTGATTAAGAAGTAATATCTATATATATACATTCACTATACTGGAAATTTATTCTTATATGATTGCATGGTATTATTTTGTATTTATTAAGTGAATCATTGGTCTGTTAATTTGTCTCTATATACTTAGAATCAAAGACTTAGATACTTATTATAACTACAAAAAAGTATATTTATAAATGTATGCTAGATAAATTAGAATAAATTAGATAAATTAGAGAAGTAAGATATATATATATACAACTGCTTAGGGAATCCATTTATGGTGATATATGATTGCATAGTATAACTTTATATACACGAGGTGGATAATTAGTATATTAAGTGATATATCAATTTGATTTATATATATATAGAGTTAAAGATTTAGCTCACAGCATATCAATTATATTTAAAATAATCATAATTTCTTATTGTCTGAAAGAAATTTGAAACAAATAGAAACTGATTCCTATTTATTAGTACAACAAATATACAAATATTTAAATATTTAATATTAGAGAAAATCAACTGATGGATTGCTAGAATATTCACTTTTCCCTCAACCCTCTCCTTTAGTTTCCCACGCTATTGTCTCATAAGAACAGAGGAAGCTAGAAAGAATCTTTGAAAAGTGAAAATTAAACTTGGGTGTAATCTCAAGAACCAGATTTAGAATTATCAATTAGTATATGAAAGTCTGGGAATTAATTAAAAAAGGGATAATAATGGCAACTACTAGTACAATAACAACTAAAATAAGTAAGAAAACACCACCGAGTCAAATGATACTTATGGCCTCGCCAGCTCAACAAAAAGTAATTGAAACTACAGAAAAAGAGAAGACCAGCTCTCCCCTCAACATACAGAACATTCACTCTGCATTAGCAATGATTCAGGAGGGCATGAATAGGATGCAGGAAACCATGGCACATAACCACGAAGAAACAAGGAAAAACCACGAAGAACTGAGGGCAGATGTGAGTGAAATAAAAGATAACATCAAAAATATGGACAAGAAGATAGAACAAATCCAACAAAATATAGCGGAAAACAAGCAGAGGATCCATAAGGTGGAAGAAAAAATAGAATATACGACCAATAGAATGGAAAGAATGGAGCAAGACCAGGGGGCATTTAATAAGGAAACTGAGGACGCATTAACTTATCTGGAAATGGAAAAGGCCTCGTTCTACCTACGGTTTCAAAATGTAGAAGAACAAAAGGAGGAGGACCTAAGTGAAATAATGACTGAGATGTTGGCAAAGGCAACCCAGATCGATAAGGAAGAACTGCGAAACGGAATCGATGAAATATACAGGGTGTATACGAACTACGCAAGGAGAAATAAACTACCCAAAGAAATTCACATAAGATTTACGAAGAAATCTCTTAAGGAAGAGATCTATAGGAAAATGAGAGAAGAGACAATCACACATAAGGGAAGAGAAATTTTAACTCTCAAACAAATACCGAGAAGAACAAGGGACCAAAGAAGAAATTATAATTTTCTAACCACCCAGCTAAATAAATTTAAAATAAAATTCCGCTGGTTACTACCGGAGGGCCTGCTTATCTCCTGGGATGAAAGAAAGTATAGGATTGACAACTTAGAAAAGGCTCAAGAATTCTTCGAACAGCATTTCACTAGCGAAGAGGAACAGGAGACAAGCAGAGAAACGGAAGCTAGGAAACAAGAGATACAGCGGACGGAGAGAGAAGAAAAAGACCTGGGAGACACAAAAAGACTAGAGAGAGAAAGAATGGAGAGAGAGGGAGCAAGGGAAAAGACTCAAAGAGTCACCAGAAACACAACAAAGTTGAAAATAACGAACAAATAAACCTGATAGAGATGGAAGGAGAAATCAAAATCATATCAATTAATATAAATGGACTCAATTCGCCAAGGAAAAGGAAACATATATTTACCAAACTGCAAAAATTGGACTTTGATATTGTAACACTACAAGAAGTACATATTAAAAGACAACAACAAATACTGTTGGAGAACCAGAAATTAGGAAGACTGTATATATCCCTAGGAGATAGTAAAAAGAGAGGAGTGGCAACATATGTCAGAAATTACTTAAAAGCAAAACAGATATACACAGACACGGAAGGGCGTATTTTAATCACGGAAATACAAACAGAAACAAAGATAATACTGCTAGCATCTATTTATGCACCTAATGGAAACCAGAGGGAATTTTATAAGAAATTACACAATATAATCAAAGACCTGGAGTACGAGAACATCTGCATTGTCGGGGATTTTAATGCAATTGTGAATATACAAGAAGATTATAAAAGTAATAAACAAACGAAGACCAGAAAGAAAACCTTACCGGACACATTTAAGGACATGACTGAAGAATTACAACTATATGATGGGTGGAGAGAGGCCAACAAACAAACTAAACAATACACTTTTTACTCAAATTCACACCAGTCATGGTCGCGGATCGACATGGCCTGGATGACGCCAGATCTCAGAAAAGAATTACAAGATATTGAAATCATGACGAATACATGGGCAGATCACAACCCTATAAAAATAAGAGGTGGATGATGGACACTGGAATAATAAAAGAGAAGGAGTATGTACAGATGATGGAGAGTGAACTAAAAATATTTTACCAAATAAATATAAAGGAACAAACCTCAGTACAGAACCTGTGGGATACTACTAAGGCCTATATAAGAGGCCTCACAATAGCATATACAGCAAAAAAAAATAAAGACAAACAACAAAAGAGGAAGAACCTATTAGAAGAACTCAGCATATATGAGTCACAATTACAGGAAAATCCTGAAGATAAAACAATAAGGGCAAAACTGAACCTCACTAAACATAAATTGAATTTAATCACGCAAACAGAAATCGCACAGAAAATGAAAACGGCCAAACAGAAATATTTCGAACATGCAAATAAAACAGGTCGTTGGCTGGCGTATAGACTGAAGAAAGAGAGAGAAAAGAGAATAATATATCAGTTGCAAGATGAAACAGGTCAAACATATAATATGAACCACGACAAAAAGCGTATAGTTAAGGAATTCTATCAAAACCTCTACTCACAAGATGAGATTCAAGACCAAGATATTAGGAAATATCTACAAAAGGCAAATATCCCAAAATTGGAGGAAACCCACAGAGATATATTAAATAAACCGATAACAATGATGGAGTTGATGGAAGCCCGAAAGAAACAGAAGAACAACAAGGTCCCAGGTCCAGACGGAATTCCAACGGAATTTTATAAAAACTGCCAGTCTGCAATAGATGAATTACTACTACAGGTCCTCAATGAGGCATTACTGGAAGCAGAAACACCTAAATCTTGGGCTGAAACCATCATCTCACTTATCCCCAAGGAAGATACAGACCCGACTAAGGTCCAAAATTATAGACCTATCTCACTGTTAAATGTTGACTACAAGCTATTCACGACAATCATAGCACAGAGACTGAAAACAATTATACATAATTATATACACCCCGACCAAAACGGCTTCATCCCAAGGAGGCAGATAAAAAATAATATGAGGACAATAATAAACGTTTTAGAGTATTATGAGCAAAAAATTAACAAACAGGTAGCCTTAATCTTTCTCGATGCGCAAAAGGCGTTCGACAATTTGAATTGGAAATTTCTTATAGCACAATTAGAGACTATGGATTTTGGCGACAAATTTTTAAAAATGATTAAGAAAGTATATTCTTCTCAGACAGCGAGAATTACAATCAATGGGGACATGACTGAAAAAATAAACATACAAAAAGGAGTAAGACAAGGATGTCCGCTATCGCCCCTATTGTTTATAATCTCATTGGAAGACCTTCTAAACGAAGTAAGAAAAGAAGAAGAAATAAAAGGACTGAGGATTCGGAAAGAGGATTTCAAATTACAGGCCTTCGCAGACGACGTGGTCTTCATAGTGGAACAACCAGAAGAAGTAGGAATTAAACTATTAGAGAAGATAGAAGAATATGGCAAGGTGGCGGGACTTAAAATTAACAGGCAAAAAACCAAAGTTCTGACTAAAAATATGACAACGACACAAGAGGGAAAATTAGAAGAGGAATTAGGAATACAAATTGTAAAGAAAGTAAAATACCTGGGAATCTGGCTCACCACAAAAGTAACAACTATTAGAGAAGATAATTATGTTAAATTGATGAAACAAATTAAAAAAGATTTGGAAAGATGGAATAAGGTTCAACTGTCATTTTTAGGTAGAATAGCGTCAGTCAAAATGAACATACTACCAAGACTCCTCTACCTCTTTCAAGTAATACCAATTGGCCCAGGAAAAGACTTTTTTAAAGATCTTAACAAGACGATAAGGAAATTCATATGGCAAGGAAAGAAGGCCAGAATCAAAATGAAATGCTTACAGGACACAAAGGAGAAGGGAGGCCTCGGTTTACCAGACTGGGAGTTATACTATAAGGCGTCGTCGTTAAATTGGATTAGAGAATGGATTGACCTATTAGACAGGAGAACTCTATATTTAGAGGGATTTGACTTGAGTCGAGGTTGGCACGCCTTTTTGTGGGAAGGTACAGACAAGCAACATGGGTACTTTCAGAGACATTTAATCAGAGGTTCACTGTACAAAACGTGGCAAGGTATCAGAAGACAACACTATAGTAAAATCCCGCGATGGTGGTCACCCATGGAAGCACTAATCTACCCAAATACTATAGAAATAGAAAAGATGAGGAAATACCAAGAGTTGCTGAATAGTGAAGGAGACTTATATACGAGACAAGAATTGGAAAGACAGGGTATAACTATTGAGTGGTGGCCATATTTCCAAATAGAATCAAGATTTAAGGCAGACCGGACACAATATGGATTCCAAAGCAAACCGAACGAATTGGATAAAATATTAAAAGGCAAGGATGAGAAAATGATATCAAAAATCTATGGATATTTAATAAAATACAAATTAGAGGAGGAAACGGTGAAAGAAAACATGATAAGTTGGGCAAGAAATATAGGTCACAATATAGAATTGGACAGATGGGATAAACTATGGGCAGAAAATCTTAAAATGACAATGTCAATCCCATACAAAGAAAATCTATACAAGATATTCTATAGATGGCATCTCCCACCGGCACGTTTGGCTAAAATGTTTCCAAGTACATCACCAATGTGTTGGAAATGCAAGACACAAGAGGGGACATACTACCATCTCTGGTGGTCGTGCAGGAAGGCACAACACTACTGGCAGGAGATTAAGAGAATAATTGAAGAAATAATAAGGCAAAAAGTAGAAATGAAACCAGAATTTTTCCTATTTGGAATGACTACACCACAATATACTAAAGAGATAAAATATCTTACCATCCACATTTTGACAGCGGCACGTATAGTGTACGCTCAAAATTGGAAATCCGAACTATTACCAACAGAGGAAAAAATAATCGCAAAAATAACCGAATGTGCGGAGATGGATAAACTCACTAAGGAGCATCAAGAAAAAGAGGATACCGATTATTATTTAGTTTGGCAAAGATGGTACCTATGGCTAGAGGGAAGGATAGGGCCAACAACATAGGATATCAGGAGAACTCAAATTAAGAAACATAGAACTAGTCACATGAGAAGAGTTGTATGATGGTATAAACAAATGGTTAACATGACTGTAGAAAGATATAGCTCAAAATGTATAAGGTATATCAAAGTGAAAGCAAATTAATCTGAAAACTGTAAGATAAAGGAAAAATAAGGGAAATAGAAACTAACCACTGATGCGAGAGTTTCTTAAGAGCTAGTCGATAGACTTCTTATTTCATTTTTGTTCTAGTACGGTGTTAATGTATATGTGTTCGTATGTATTTGCGTTTTACGTCTGTTTATGTTAATAAATATTTAAAAAAAATAAAATAAAATAAAATAAAATATTGAGCCCAGCGCATTTGTTTTGAGGAGAGTTTCTGTGGAGTGTTAAGAGCCTCTAGATTCTTATGATCAGTCCACACTTTGAAAGGGATTTTGTTTCCCTCTAAGAAATGTTTCCAGGTAAGGAGAGCTCATTATACTGTATATGTCTCTTTCTCCCAGATAGCCCATCTCTGTTCAGTGTCTGTTAGTTTTTTCACCCCTAATTCTTCTTTTCTTTAGACTAGCCAAACCCAAATCCTGCAGCCATTCTTCATATGTTTTAGTCTCCAGGCCTTTGATCATCCTAGTTGCTCTTCTCTGAACTTTTTCCAAGATCTCAACATCTTTTTTTATAGTATTGGTTGTAGTATTCCAGGTGTGGTCTTACTAGGGTTTTATAAAGCAGTATTAATACTTCACGTGATCTTGATTCTATGCCTCTGTTTATATGACCCAGGATTGTATTAGCTTTTTTGGCTGCTGCTGCTGCACACTGCTGATTCATGTTTAAGTGATCATCTTCTAAGACTCCAAGGTCCCTCTCAAAGTTACTGTTTTTTAACCAGGTCTGTACTTATACTTTTCATTTTTCCTGCCTAAATGTAAAACTTTGCTTTTCCCCACATTAAAATTCATTTTGTTGAATAGGGCCCATTGTTTAATTAGTCAAGATCTTTTTGGATCCTGAGCTTGTCTTCTGGGGTGTTGGCTATTCCTGCCAGTGTAGTGTAATCTGCAAATTTAATGAGTTCCCTTTCTATTCCCTCATCTAATTAGAAAGAAATCAAAGTATGCTAGCTAATAGCATTTTTAAATTATTGTTATAAGTTCAATTCCACTTATGCTGTTTAGAAAAGGGCCCAAGAACAACTGTATCTCTTCCTTACCTTCACTGCAAGGAGCATTGTATTCAGCAATCAATTTGTCTCTTATGTTCATGTGAAAAAAAGAGAAAATAATAGGTGAATGAGCCCCCTGCAGAAGTTTGAAGCTCTTCAGTACCTGGTGGTTCACACATTCTTCAAGTACATGCTCAAAAACTGCAGACACCAGCTAGAATTTGGATCCCCACACTGAGCAGTGGTTGGGCTTAAGTGTTCAAGTGGCCCAGCCAAGTTTTTGATTCTAACTAGCATTTTATTCATTCCCAGTTTCCAGAAAATTACTGCCACCCATCTCCACAATCCCCATCTCAGACACACCAACAACAGCCAAACCTCCTACAACTGACCCCATCCCATTGAGTTCACAACCCCTAGTGATCACAGAAAAGGAAGTGCAAGACCTATTTCACAGACAAAAGCCAGGAAAAGCTCCAGGCCCAGACAAAATAACTCCTTCTTGCTTAAAAGTCTGTGCTGACCAATTGGCCCCCATCTTCACCCGAATCTTCAATAAATTGCTAGAGATGTGCTATGTTCCTTCTTGCTTCAAACACTCTACTATCATCCCAGTACCAAAGAAGCCCACCATCAAGGAACTGAACGACTTCAGACCGGTTGTTCTAAAATCTGTAGTTATGAAAACCTTTTTTTAAAAAAATAAATTTTATTAAATTTTCCAAGTTAAAATCAACATAAGACAAGAACATTGATTATACATAACAACAAAAACCATACATTCCCCCCCTCTCCCTCCCCCATTCATAACACTAGACATACAAACACATCCATCCTGGCAGATAATATTCCTGTCCTCATTTATAAATAATTATGCCCACAACAAAGAATAAAGTAAGTAATCCCCAAATATGGTTTTCAAACAATTATCTTTCAATCTAGATAAGTATATCTCTCCTCATACTGACTTAGGCCCTCACTTCATCTCAATCCTTTTATTCAACCACCCAACTGTCCCAACTTTGAAAAAATTCAGATTCCTCTTTTTCTTTCAACCTATACATCATTCTGTCCGCTTCAGCGCACTCTAATACTTTATTTATAATTTGGACGCTGGCAGGTATCTCTTTTTCTTTCCACTGTTGGGCAAACACTATTCTAGCTGCGACTAAGATATGTAGAATGAGATGCCATTTTTTCTTACTTAGCCCCTCTGGGCGAATACCTAGTAAATATATCTCAGGTGTCCATTGGAGGTCCACATTAGTAATTTCCTTAATCCAATTCCTAATCCTTCTCCAATACCGCTTTGCCATTATGCAAGTCCACTATTGATGGAAATACGTACCTCTGGTTTTCCCACAATTCCAACGTAACTCTGATGCACCCGGAAACATTTTAGCAATTCTTGCTGGTGGGAGATGCCACCTATACATTTTATATGTATTTTCCTTGAAAGACGTAGCCGTAGTCATTTTAATATTCCCCCCCCCCCACATTTGTTGCCATTTTTCTAAAGGAATCGAGTACCCAAAATTCCTCCCCCAGGCAATCATAGTGTCTTTTACAACCTCCTCTCCTATCATTCGTTCAACAATTGTGCATACATTTTGGTTATATATTTATGATCCTCTCCCATTAATATTTTATCAAAATTCTGCTCCATCACATATATCCGTAATTATCTCTATCCTTCCTGTAGCGAGATTTAACTGTAGCATAGGTCCACCAATCTAACCTAATTCCTTTATCAGCCAAATCTTCCCTAGATCTTAATATCCCTTGGGCATCCACAAGCTCTTTAAATGTTATCCTGTTTAAGAGTTGTTGGGTATGTCATCGCTTCTGTTGCTGAGAACCAGGTTGGGATCTTAGTATAAAATTTCCCTCTAATTATGTCCCAGGATTCCAGCAATATTCGCTTTAAATAATGTCTCTTAAAATAGTTATATTGTTGAGTTTTCTCTCTCCATAACAGTGCATGCCAACCATGTTGTAGGTCGTGCCCTTCTAAATCTAGTAAAGACCTCCTCTTCAATAACACCCATTCTTTCATCCAGGCTAGCCGTGAAGCTCGGTAATATAGTTCCCAGCAGGGGAGACCAAAGCCCCCCCTCTCTCTATGCTCTTGTAACATTTTGAGCTTCACCCTAGGCTTCTTCCCCTGCCAGATAAATTTCAGTACGACTCGATCCAAACCTTTAAAAAACCTTTTATTTAACCTTACAGGAGCTGATTGAAATGGAAATAGCCATTTGGATAAAACATGTGTCTTAATTGCTGCTATACGTCCCATCAAAGACAACTGTAAATTTTTCCACTTCTCCAAGTCTCTTACAGTCTGATCATATAATTTAACAAAGTTGTCTTCCTTAATTGTAGAGCATCGGGCTGTTAGCCAAATTCCTAAGTATTTAATTTTATTTACAATTTGAATATCCAATCTAGATTCTAATATGTCCTTCTGCATCTTTGGAATATTTTTTTAAAAAAATTTGATTTATATGCCGCCCTTCTCCGGAAACTCAGGGAGGCTTACAGTGCGTTAAGCAATAGCCTTCATACTTTTGTATATTTTATACAAAGTCAGCTTATTGCCCCCACAAACTGGGTCCTCAATTTACCTACCTTAGAAAGGATGGAAGGCTGAGTCAACCTTGAGCCTGGCAAGATTCGAACTTGCAGACAGCTGGTGTTAAATTATAGTGCCTTTGTCTGCAGAGCTATCCAGGCTCCGTGGATAGACCAATATCTTAGTTTTGTCCTTATTCATTTTTAATCCTGCCTCTCTACCATATTCTTCCATCATCTCTATTAACTCTGGGCCCGACTCCTGAGGGTCTTCTAGAATAAAGATGAGATCGTCCGTGAATGCCTGTATTTTAAATTCCTGCCTTCGTACTTTAAATCCTTTAATTGCCGCATTATTCCTAATTTCCCTGAGAAGGGGCTCCAGAGTCAGAATAAATAAAAGCAGGCAACCCTGCCTCGTTCCCCTACTAATTGTAACCTCCTTTGTTTTTCCCCCATTAACTAGAACCCATGCCACCTGGGAAGAATAAATTGTTTGTATCGCCTATGTAAATTTTTCGCCAAATTCCATTTTACGAAGCTGGGTTAGCATAAATTCCCAACTCACGCTGTCAAGTGCTTTGTAGGCATCTAAAAAGAGAAGTGCTATTTGTTTGTCTGAGTGATATTCGTAAAACTTAAGAGCATTTAATATTACTCTCAGGTTATCTCTCAACAATCTATGTGGTAAGAAACCATTCTGGTCTCTGTGTATGAACTGATTTAGAAAAACCTGTAGTCTTTTTGCTAGGATGGATGCAAACAATTTATAATCAGCATTAAGCAAGGCTATTGGTCTATAATTCTTAATATAAGTTGTATCAGCCCCTTCCTTAGGAAGGAGAGAGATATACGTCTCTTCCCAGGATTTTGGCATTCGTCCATCATTCAACACTTCGTTAAAGACGTCGCGCAACTTTATCCCAATCACTTCCCAAATTGCCTTATACATCTCTACAGGCAGTCCATCTGTTCCAGGGGTTTTATCACTCTTCTGTTTTGTCAAACTTTCCTCTATTTCCCCCTCTGAAATATTTCTATTCAGTATATCTCTTATCTGGTCTGGTACCCCTGGCAGGTTCTCTAGGAAACTAAATTGCTTTTGACTAGTATCTTCTCTTTGTTATAACTCCTGGAAAAATTCATACGCCACTTCTTTTTTCCCCCCATTACTGGCCACTAAATGACCCGATTTATCTCTTAACCATTTAATCTTTCTGCTTTCTAATTCCTTTTTCAATCTGCTTGACAACCATCTTCTTGCTTTATTGGCATGTTCAAAGTAATTTTGCTTTGCTCTCCGAATTTTTTTCACTAACTCGGCTTGATCCAATAAATTCATATGGTGCCTCGCCAATCCTCTTGCTTCTTTTGCTATCTTATCGGTTGGTTCCTTTTGTAATCTTTTTTCCCATTTCTCCAGCCTATCTGCCTACTTTAGTCTCTCCTGCCTATCTTCCTTCCATTTTTTGGCCATATATTTAATCACAACCCCTCTCGCCACTGCCTTAGCCGTATCCCATATTATTTGTAAGGATGTATCCTCTCACCTGTTCTCCTGGAAAAAAAGAGCCAGCTCCCATTTTAACAACTCCACAAAATCCTTATCTTTGCATAATTCTGCCCTCATCATCTATCGTCCTCTACTACGCTCTCCTTTCCAGGTAAGCACTAAAGGGTTGTGATCTGCCCAATCATTCCCTAAAATTTCAACCTCTCGTACCATTTCTCCTAATTCCAACGACATCCATATCATATCAATGCGGGACCATGAATTATGCCTGGAGGAGAAAAAGGTAAACTGTTCCCTTGTTGGGTAAAAGTTCCGCCATATATCCTGTAGTCCAAATTCTTCCCTTAATTGATTCCAAATTACCGGCAGCGTCTTCCTACCCTTCTTTTTCACTCCCCCCCCCTTTCCAGATTTATAATCCTTCTCTCTATCCATTATAGCATTGAAATCCCCCATAATACAAATGTGTTCATATTCTAATTCTACCAATTTTTTATATATCCTTTTATAGAATTTCCTTTGATTACTATTAGGAGCTTAAATACCCACCAGCAAGATACGTCTACCATGCATTGTTACTTCTACCATTAACAATCTTCCCTCTTCGTCTGAGTATATCTTTTTAGATTCTATATAAGATTGAACATAGATTGCCACACCCTGCTTCTTTTGGTCCGCCAGAGATAGGTATAGTTCCCCCAATCGTGAACATCTTAATATATTCATGTGTTTCTTCCTAATGTGGACCTCCTGGAGACATATTATACCAGTTTTTAATTTTTGTAATTTTGAAAAAATCCTATTTCGTTTTTGTAGAGCATTTAATCCATAAATATTAATCGATATTAAATTTCCAATCTTCTCCACCTCTTCACTTCGCTGTGGCTTTCGCCTTCGATGTTTGTCTTGTTTCTTGTCGGGTTCCTGGGGTTTCATCTTCATTTATATCACTCTTTCCTCCTTTCATTGTCTTTTTCAGTTTCCTGCCCTTTTCCGTTCTACCACTCTTCTGGTTCTCACAGCCCTTTTGTTCCAGTTCTTCTTCACTACCATGTTCACTTATATTAAACTGGTTTTTGTAGAAATCATGTGCCCCTCGAAGGTTCTCAATTTTCACCCTCTTATCCTGCCATGTCATCATTAAACCATCTGGAAGCAACCACCTGTAAGGAACCCTATATTTTCTTAACTGTTCTGTCAAGAACTGGTACTTCTGTCTTTGTTCGCGAACACGTTGTGCGACCTGCTTTAATAACACAATTTCTCGACCCTCTTCTGATCCCTGGCACCCTGATACAATTCTTCTCTTAACAATTTTTCTGAATCGTACGTGTATTTCACGAGGTAATTTATTCTGCCTAGTATAATTTGTATAGACTCAATAAACTTCATCTAAATCGTGCTGTACCAATTCCTTCTCTCTCCCAAGTGCACCAGCTACTATTTCCCTGATTATTTCTTCAAGCTGTTCGTCCTCCACTTCTGTCACATTCTGAAATTGGAGATAGAAGGCAGCTCAGTCCATCTCAAGGTGAATTATCTCCCCTTCTAATTCTCGATTCTCTTGCATTAATCGTGCTTCACATCTGTCCATTTTACTCTCTGATTTCTCCACTTTTGTTTCTACTCAATCAAATCTTTGTTCATGGGCCACTAGTGTTTCTCGAACTTCTTCATATTTTGAATGGATATGCATAATTTCCTGTTTGATACTTGCCATTTCTTCCTGCACATCTTCAAACTTTTTCATTTGTCTGTTCCTGATTCTTTGTAATAGTGTTTTGTATCATCTGTAACATATTTTGAAGTTCCTGTCCTCCGATCCCTTTTTCTGGGGGTCTTACATCATCCGCTCGATCCTCTTAATGCTGGGGATGTTGCCGTTGGAGTAGGCACTGATGAAAGGGTCAAGACCTTCTTCTTCGTCACTGTCGACATAATTGCAAGCTTCCACTACCTACCCCACTCTTGCATACACTGACTCTTTGTCCGAAAGGGTTACAAAATAATTCCAGTGTTAGGAACCAAAGATCCAATTCTCTACTGTAGTAAAGGAAGAGTTGCTATTCCATCTCTACCAATCCAACTTTACACAATATCTCTTTTTTATATATAATATTAACTATAATCTTTTATCAATTTGTCAGAATATATTCAATTACACATATCTTAAGCAATTAGTTCTATCTCCAAAGATTTTTGTAGGTCCGACTGATGAATCAAATAATCAAATCAAATCAAATATATCTAATATATCTTGTAAAGGAAAAGTTAGATAAATAGTCAATGCTTAATTAATCAGATGGTCAACTGATCCAATAATCAATCAAATATATATCAATACTATCAATTATATATTATTACTCAGTTTAATCCCCAAATACCAAAAATCAGGTACACTGCCAGAGATTGAATCAGCCAAAAGTCTTCTCCTTTTATATTGCACAGTAAATTATATAGTTAAGAAAACCTTTGAAAGGCTAATGCTGTCCCACCTGAAAACCACCACAGATCCGCTGTTAGATTCCTTGCCATTTGCTTATCGAAAAAATAGATTGACAGATGATGCTGTTAATATGATGCTGCACTACATCCTACAACATCTTGAATCTCCAAAGACCTATGCAATGGTCCTCTTTGTAGACTTTCATTCAGCATTCAATATCATCATTCCAGATATTCTTCTAACTAAACTAAATCAGCTAGCTGTACCTGACTACACTTGTAAATGGATCATAAGCTTCCTGAGACAGGAAGCAGCAAGTGAAGCTAGGTAAAATCACATCAGATACCTATACAATTAGCACAGGAGCCCCCCAGGCTGTGTGCTCTTCTCTCCACTTCTCTTCTCTCTATACACCAATGACTGCATCGCAAAAGATCTCTCTGTTAAAGTAGTGAAGTTTGCAGATGATACAACAGTGATTGGTCTCATTCAAGACAACGATGAATCTGCATACAGATGGCAGGTTGAATAACTAGCCTTGTGGTGCAACCAAAAGAATCTTGAACTAAATATACTCAAAACTGTAGAAGTGGTGGTAGATTTTAGGAGAAACCCTACTATACAATACTAGACAATACAGTATCAACAGTACAGACCTTCAAGTTTCTAGATTCTATCATATCTCTATCAAAAAGGTTCTGTCATATCTCTATCAAAAAGTCATCAAAAAAGCACAACGAAGAATGTTCTTTCTGCGCCAACTCAGAAAGCTTAAACTGCTCAGAGAGCTGCTGATTCAGTTCTTCAGAGGAATTATTGAGTCTGTCATCTGCACCTCGATAACTGTCTGGTTTGGCTCTGCAACCAAACAAGACAGACACAGTCTTTAACGGATAATTAGAACTGCAGAAAAAAAAAACCATTGCTACCAACCTGCCTTCCATTGAGAAACCTGTATAAGTAAGTATAACTTTTTGTCATTGTACAAATATACACAATATACCCATACAACAAAATTCACTTAATACCCACAGACCAGGCCCAACACACATAACAATCCCCAAACACACCCCCACCCACCATAAATTCCCTGCCCCTGAATCACCCAAACATCCACACAACAGACCAAGTAATGCTGTCCAACAGCTCACTGATGGTGGCCCTCAAATATTGCACGAGTCAAAAAGAGGGTTGTGAAAATATCTACAGACCCCTCACATCCTGGACATAAATTGTTTCAACTTCTACCCTCAAAATCATGGTATACTGCACTGCACACCAGAACAATTAGACACAAGGACATTTTTTTTCCCAAATGCCATCACTCTGCTAAACAACTAATTGCCACAACACTGTCAAATTATTCACTAAGACTGTATTACTATTATTCTTCTCATCCTATCTCTTCCCACTTATGACTATAACCATGTTGCTTGTATCTTTATAATTTATATTGTTTTATTTGTTTCCTAGTATGATTTGATTGTTTATTAGTAACCTATGACTATCACTAAGTGTTGTATCTTATGATTCTTGATCAATGTATTTTATTTTTCTTTATGTACACTGAGAGCGTATGCACCAAAGACAAATTCCTTGTGTGTCAAATCACACTTGGCCAATAAAGAATTCTATTCTATTCTCAAAGATATCACATAAAAGATCATCATCAAGTTCCTTTCTTTCCCACAGATATATTTTATCGGGTTGTGAGGACCAAAACTCATTCAGAACAAAGAGATATTCCTGAAGAGGTTCCTATCAGTCTCAAACTTTTGTCCTGTCTTTCAACTTCATTCATCAGTCGCCTATTGAATCTATAAGAAGGCTAAGATAAAATAGGAATTGCCCAATGTGACTGTTTGTTTAAACATTTCTCTCTTAATAGACCAGTGATTAATATTGCTTTCCTTATTTTAAAGCCCTTTTCGTTGTTTTTTCCACAGCCTATAGCAACTCACTTTTTGCTGTAGAAATACTGCACTAGAATAAAGGCTATTAGTCTTTAGTTGCCTTTGGTGATGTGTCTCTCTTCCCATCTTTAGGGAAAGTTACATATCCACTTTACCCAATATTCTTCTCCCTACTAATTGACATCAAGTTAAAGAAATCTGATTCTCCTTTACCTTCCTGCAGTCTCTGAAGAGAAAGTTACCAGTACAGTAGCAGAAATTACACAATGCCTGAGTCATGCTTAGCAGACATGGCTTAAACTTCTGTTAATCATATTAGTATGTCTTGGCTAAATATACTTTTTAATAGTCCTTATGAGTAGACCATCACTTAAGTAACTTAAATCATTATCTCGGAAATGTCATCCTGTCAAAATATTTGTAGAGCCTATTATTCACTTTGTTCCATTTCCAGTCCTTTCTAGCTATATAAAAACGATGGTTTCCACTATGCTTCTTTCAGTTGCTCCTTTGCTAAAAGGATGTCAATTAGGTCTCATTACTGTTAAATCTAATATCATTAAAAATTCACAAATTAATCTACATTCAGAAGGGGAAGGATCATTTATGTGATAAATATTAATATATGGTTTACACATAAGTGTTCATCAGAATACAGTATTCACACAGTCAATAAGGAGAGGTACAAAAGGATTGGAATACAATCTGGGACATAATCAGAATTGTGGCACTTTTATCAATCTTTGTTGATATATTAAACCTATTTCTTTTACCATTGAAACACTTACCTGGATAATAGTAATCATAAACTTTCACAATGGCTGCCTTCAGATCCCACACTTCTGTTTCCTGCTCCACAACGAAGCTATACTTTTGAACATTATTATCCAACTGGAATGGAAAAGGAGAAAACAATGAAAAAAATTATATTGATCCACTAGGGAATAAAAACACTGTATTAGTAACATAATGTTTGCATTAGAAACATTAAACATAGCAGAAAGGGTCTGAGCTCCGCAAAGTTCTAATTCTGGTTAAATATTAAGTAAAAATGACAAAGGGGCCTCCAGTTAAATTCAGCTGCTCCTTAGCTGTTTATACTATACATAGTACCATAGATCCAGTGGTGGGATTCAGCTGGTTCGCACCAGTTCGGCTGAACCTGTTGTTCCCACCACTGGCTGGTCCTGCTCCGCCCACTGATGTTGCCATTCAGGGTGGGGAGGCTGCAGGGGCATGACTGGGAGCCATGCTGATCAGCTGGGAGGTTGATCAGTCAGTTCAGTCAGACCTTCCAACTTCATGAGATCTTTTTTTCCCTGAGAAGTTGGAAGGTCTGACTGAACTTTTTTTAAACTGGTAGTCACATGGTCTTCTTTTGTTGCCTGTACACAGGAGAATGGATCTGGAAAGCAGGTTAGTGAGGGAATGGTGGTTGTTCTGGAATGGGATGGAAGTGAGGATTTTGCATTATGATGGCTGTGGAATGGGGTAGAAATGAGGATTTTGCATTATGATGGCTGTGGAGTGGTGTGGAAGTGAGGATTTTGCATTATGATTGCTTATAAGTAAATAAGAACCAATAAAAGAGGAATAGAAAAATCCCTAACTGTAGATCAGTGTTTTTCAGTCTTGGCAAATTTAAGATGGGTGAACTTCATGCTGCCTTGGGAATTCTGGGAATTGAAGTCCATGCACATTAAAGTTGCAGATGTTTCTTGCACATGTTTCATTACCAAACTGCGTAATATCATCTGTACTAGAAGGGAGTGGAGTTTGCTCTTATTTTCATATACTAGTGGCTTACCCTGTCAGTGTTGATCACTTCACAGTGTTTTGATTGGTGCCAGGCAGAGATGGGTTCTAAAATTTTTTACTACTGGTTCTGTGGGCACGGCTTATTTTGTGGGTGTGGCTTGATGGTCATGTGACAATTATTTAGGATTTAGCAGAGGTACTGGTCTACCAGGCTTTTAACTGCTTGCAGAGCTGTACCGATCTACCCATTTATATTTTGCAGGCACTGGTCTACCCATTTATTTTTGCAGGCACTGATCTACTCATGTATTTTTGCAGGCATTGGTCTACTCATTTGTTTTCTTTTAACGCTGATCAGCTGTAGGGCGGCCTTTTGAAGCTCCGCGGCAAGAGTTTAAACAGGTTTTTTCCCTCTAGCCATCAGCTGGGACTCAGGAGGCAGCAGTAGATTGGGGGGTGTGGCCAAATAAAAGGTAAGAATAACATGGGGGGGTGGAGTGCGGGGGGTGGGGTAGGAGGGGGCGGGCAGGGTGGGTGGGGCAGAACTGGTTTGGTGACATCATATCGTCACCGCTACCAGCTTGGGAGAACCGGGCCGAACCGGGAGGAACCCACCACTGGTGCCAGGTCTCTATAGCCTCAGGCAGAGAAGGGCTATTCTGCACCCCTCCCTCAAATATTCTTTAAAATACAGAGTTTCCCACATTCCTTTAGGAACCTCTAACATGCAAACTGTGTTTACTCATCCTAAATGAATCCTCTTTACTTGGCGCTTCAAAATTTACTGTTTGCTGGGAAGATGTGTAGCTAAAAATCAGTCTATTTATTTATTTATTTATTTATTTATTTATTTATTTATTTATTTATTTATTTGTTAGTTCAATTTATATGCCGCCTTTCTCCGAAGACTCAGGGCGGCTACATTTAGTGTAAATCTGACTTTGGGGATATTTCTTCATAACCAAACAAAAGTGTATTTTCTGTGCAGTTCACACCCCTTGCTCGCTGGTGTTGTGGCTCCGTTGCCTGAGCCTGGGCTATCGACAGATGCAGACTCTGAGAGTGAGGAAGAGGAGTTGGCAAGGCCTCCCTCTCTAGGACCCTCCTCTCTGGCAATGCCTCCGGAGGACACCGAAGGCCAAAAGATAGGCTCAGAGCCAAGCACATCCCGCAGCCACAGGTGGACAGTGACGAAGGAGATAAGTGCTGGCTGGACCCTCACCAGAGGCGCAGGGAGAAGCCTGCGCAGCAGAGGGGAAGGCATGCCAGAGATTAGCTGAGTCAGTGGACCACACCCCACAGGGTATAAATGTGGGTGTGGTGGCCAGTTCAGTTTGTGATGAGCAAAAACTAGAACTAATCCATGATTTCTGCGTTACTGGACTTTGCCTGCTTTATCGGACTGCATTTGGATTAATCCTTGTATTGTTGAAAACTCTGCCTGTTTTATCGGAATGCTGGCAGGGTAATCTTTGTTTTGTGTGAGTAAAGTCTGAATTGGCAGCTAGCCACTGGGTTGCTGCCAGCTTTATTTTCAAAGAATTTTGTCGTGTGGCTTATTAACTCCGGGCCGTCTGTGGGGATGCGTGAGTGGAATGGGGACAGAACAGCTGGATCTGGATGTCACAAAGCAAAGCCCACATTTTGTAATTAACCCCCAGGCCCCGTTTTGACTGGCAATGTGCTGTAGGAGACTGGACTGAGTGCTGTCATGCTCCTCGGCCACGCCCACCCAGCCGGTAATTAGGGCAGAGAACCAGTTGTTAAATTATTTGAATCCCACCATTGCCTGGATCCATACCAGCTTTCCTTCATTCCCACATGGGCTATTGCTTGAATGAATACTCCAGAATTCTTTCTCCATTTCTCTCTGATTTACAGCAAGTGAATAGTGATCTTCATAGAATTAGAATTATTAGAATTAGACTTATTTATTGGCCAAGTGTGATTAGATACACAAGGAATTTGTCTCCAGTGCATAAGCTCTCAGTGTACATACAACAATAGTGATAGATCATTATCATAGTCATTGTAAAAACACATTAATCATAAAACATTAGATACAATACTTAGTGATGGTCATGGATACTAAATAAGAAATCAACATAAATCATACTCAGATACTAAGTAAAAAATATAAATTGTAAGATCATTGGCATATCATAGTCTCAAGAGACTATGGTATCGTGCTCTGGAAAGAGATCCTAAAACAGCATCTAGTGTGACTAAAAAGGCCAATTTGAGAGTGGCAATCCCTTCCACACTGAGGGCAGATACATTCTGTCCCCTGCCCAGCCCCCAGATTTCGCTGGTTCCGGGACTGCCTCTTTGCCTCAGCCTGCCAAACAAGTGTCTCTTCGAATTGGAGAAGGCCATGCTGCATCTTTAGCCTCCAAGCTGAACAATCGGAGGTCAAGGTTTCCCAGTTGTTAATGTCCATTCCCAGGGCCTTTAGGTCCCTCTTGCAGATATCCTTATATCGCAGCTGTGGTCTTCCTCTGAGGTGCTTTCCCTGCACTAATTCTCCATACAGGAGATCTTTCAGAATCCAACCATCAGCCATTCTCATGACATGCCCCAGCCAGCATAGACGTCACTGTTTCAATACTATATACATGCTAGAAATTCCAGCACGTTCCAAGACTGCTCTATTTGGAACTTTGTCTTGCCAGGTGATGCCAAGAATTCGTTGGAGACAGCGCATATGAAAGGGGTTCAACTTTCTTTCCTGCCGTGCATAAAGGGTCCAAGACTCACTGCAGTACAAGAGTGTGCTCAGGACGCAGGCTCTATAGACCTGGATCTTTGTATGTTCCATCAGCGTCTTATTAAGCCATACTCTCTTTGTAAGTCTGGAAAATGTGGTGGCCGCTTTACCAATACGTTTATTCAGCACAGTATCTAAAGAGAGAGTGTCAGAGGGTCACAAAGTCATGGAGGACCTCCAGTTCTTGTGCAGAGATTGTAATACAGGGAGGTGAATCCACGTCCTGACCCATGACTTTTGATTTTTTCAGGCTGATTGTTAGTCCAAAGTCTTGGTAGGCCTTGCTAAAACTGTCCATAAGTTATTGAAGGTCTTCAGCAGAGTGAACAGTGACGGCAGTATCGTCAGCAAAGAGGAAATCCCGTAAGCATTTCAGATGGACTTTAGACTTTGCTCTCAATCTAGAGAGATTAAAGAGTTTTCTGTCTGATCTGGTCCGGAGGTAAATACCCTCTGTTGCAGTTCCAAAACCATGTTTCAGCATGACAGCAAAAAAGATCCTGAATAAAGTTGGCGTGAGGACACAGCCCTACTTCACTCCACTTCGAATATCAAAGGAATCTGAAGTTAAGCCATCAAAAACTACAGTGCCCTTCATTTCTTCATGAAATGACCTGATTGTTCTGCCCCAGCTACAGACCCCAAAGAATGCAGCACACACAAAGTCTGTACAACCTTAGTTTACTAAATTAAATCAGTCTTTTTCAAATAAAGGCTGTTAATTAACTTTCTTAACAGCCTACAAGAATCCAAAGAATAAATAATCGTAATCTTACTATGGTTGGCAGAAAGCCCAGAAGCAATTTGCAGGAAACTGATAAGAGAACTAAGATCAAGACACGAAGGAGAGTGAACAAAGTTGTCCTTCTTTAAATAAGCTAAGAGAGTGGCCAATTAGCCCCAAGCATTACTCTCGAGGAGACCTCCTCCTGAGGAGCCACTCCTCCCTTTTGGCAGCTCTGGGTGCCCGTGCATCGAGAAGAGGCTCCTCCTCTTCTTCCTCTTCACTTATAGGAGCTTCTGGAGGTTCTGAAGGCCCTGGCTGAATCCCTGCCTCTGGCACCACATCTTCTCCAGCCTCCTCACTGTCTGACTCAAGTGCCAGCTGCGCAGGCTGCTGGTGCAGCACCACATCAGCCTCCTCACTGTCGGAATCAGCTACTAGCTGCACAGGCCACTGATGGGCCACAACACTGATGATGTTTAGGAGGTGAGGTGGACATCTAATCTTGGGGAGAATTTTATAAAGGCCATCCCTGCTAACAAAGTCAAAAGCCTTTGTGAGATCTATGAAGGCTACAAAAAGTGGCTATCTTTTTCCTGCATCACTCGATGATCATTCCCTGCCTTTCTCCTGCAACTGTCTAAGGGAAATTACCATGTCAGTAGTGGACCTGTTGGCTCGAAATCCACACTGTGATTCTGGATAGACTCTCTCTGCAAGCACCTGGAGCCTCTTCAGTACGACACGGGCAACACTACAACACTAAGAAGAGAGATGCCACGGTAGTTGTTACAGTCACCCCTGTCACCTTTGTTCTTGTACAGTGTGAAAATATTGCATCCTTCATGTCCTGTGGTACTCCACCCTCCCTCCAACAAAGACAGAAGATTTAATGCAGTTCAGTGGAGATGTTCTGTTTGCAGAACTTCGCCAGGAATGTTAGCTTTCCCGGGTGCCTTGCCAGAGGCAAGGGAGTCCAGGGGCGCATTTAGTTCTTCTAAAGTTGGTTCACTATCAAGTTCCTCCAAGACAGGTAGGCACTCAATGTTATTTAATGCTTCTTCAGTTACCACATTTTCTCTGGAATATAACTCAGAGCAGTGCTACACCCAGCATGCCATCTGCTGTGCTCGGTCCTGGATAACCTTACCTGTAGGGGCAGATTTCTTCTGTGTTGAACCTAAGGCCTGCTTGATGCCATCATACATCCCCTTAATGTTGCCTGTGTCAGCTGCCATCTGGATCTGAGGGCAAAGCTTCAGCCAATAATCCTTAGCACACCTCCTGGCGGTCTGTTGGACGTTGCTACGAGCAGCTCACAGAACCTGTAGGTTGCGCTCACTGGAACAGGCTTTATATGCAATTAGAGCTCTCCTTTTTTCCTCGATGGCTGGCGTCAACTCCTCCAAATGGGCTTTGAATCCATCTGCTGTCTTTCTGATCTTCTTACCAAATACTGACAAGGCAGTTTTATTTTTTTTTTTAATTTGATTTATATGCTGCCCTTCTCCGGAGACTCAGGGCGGCTTACAATGCGTTAAGCAATAGCCTTCATACTTTTGTATATTTATACAAAGTCAGCTTATTTCCCCCACAAACTGGGTCCTCAATTTACCTACCTTAGAAAGGATGGAAGGCTGAGTTGACCTTGAGCCTGGGGAGAATTGAACTCGCAGTAATTGCAGGCAGCTGGATGTTAAATGCTGCCTTTAGGAGGCATTAGCCTCCTATGCCACTCAGGTTATAAACAGCATTCTTGAAATATTCCCATCATTCAGATGCATTTACTTCAGCTGGGCCTGGGAGAGTTTCCTTGAGTGCTTGTGCAAATTTTTCCACTTTGCCCTGATTGTGGGTTTTGTTGATGTCAATTCGTGGTCTTCTTTCCTTCTTCGAGTGATGCAATCTCTTTGTTTGCAGTTTTATTCTGCTGCATACCAAGGAGTGGTCTGTATCACAATCAGCACCCTGATAGCTGCGTGTGATTGTAATATTGGGGAGGTTGGAGCGCCTAGTAAGAATCAAGTTGAGCTGGTGCCAATGCTTTGATCTTGCATGTCTCCAAGAGACTCTGTGTTGAGGCTTTATTTTAAAGTATGTATTGCTAACGCAAAGACCATAGTAGCGGCAAAACTCCAGCAGTCGTTGGCCATTTTTGTTCATCTTTCCGACGCCGAACTGACCTAAACAAGTGGGCCAAGAACTATAATCAGCTCCAACTCTGGCATTAAAATTGCCTAGGATAAACAGTGGTTCTTTCTCAGGGATTTTCTTGATAGTAGCAGCCAGATCGTCATAGAATTTGTCTTTGGATTCTACTGAAGATGATAATGTCGGAGCGTATACGCTAATAAGAGTAACCAGCCCTGCTGATGAGTGGAGCTGCAAGGACAGAATTCTTTCACTTCCTGGAGCAGGTGGAGTAATGGATCCTAGTAGGGTGTTTTTGACCGTGAAGCCAACCCCATATTCCCTAGACTTGTTTGATGATTTTTCCTGCCAGAAGAACGAGAAGTTTTTCTCCTTAATATATCCCGAGTCTAACAGTCTTGTCTCTTGAAGGGCAATGATGTCTATCTGCAGTCTGTTCAACTCCATGTCAATGGCAGCTGTCTTACGTACGTCATCTATCTCTTATAAATCATCAGAAAGGCCAGGGGTCATTGTCCGAACATTCCAGATGCCCAACTTTAGGGCTAAAGTTTTCTTATGTTTGTTGCTTGGTAGAAAGTTATCGATCTGCTTGACCCTAAACCCCATGCACCCTGTGAGGTTAACAGACTGTGGTGGGGCAGCACCATACTGGCTGGGGGCTGCCCAGCTTAAGGCGAGCAGTAACTGCCCAATGAGGTACATTGATCTCTCCCACCGATGAAAGTGGCCCCTCTATGCCAATCAAGCAAAAACTTATAACCAGTAACTGCCACTTCCCATGTTGTTTCAATGCTGTATGCAAAGCTGGAGTGTCCTCTCCGAGCACGAGGCCTGGGTAGATTAATATGGAGGATAGACTGTTACCCAAGCAGCAGATCCCCCCTCTCCACATCGCTGAAATAGTCCAATGGAATGGCAAAGCTGATACAATTAGTTCCAGCTGCGTCACAGGAGTTACCAGAACGTGATTGTACATAGTTGCAAACTGCTTCTGGGACTCTGGCTCTGGATTTTGCCTCGAGGTTGACTCCTGAAGTCTTTTCCAGTAGTAGATATAGCCACAAGGCAGTGGAGGTATATGATCCCTTCTCCTAGAAGATGGTTCTGCCGTTTTATCTACTGTTGGGACATAAAGCCCTCTTCTGCCTTCAAAACAGTTGACCATCTTCTCCTGTAATCCTGGATAGGGGCCCTTATGAGGTGCTACCAGCCAGGCCAGCTGGACCAAGGTTTTTTTTTAGAGAGGTATTACTCCTCTAGCATTCCTCCTCACTCCAGGACTCCTGCTCCAGGTTTTGCCTCGAGGTTGACTTCTGAAGACTTTCCCATAGGTGGGTATAGCCACAAGGCAGTGGAGGTTTGAGATCAGAGTTTTCCTTCTCCTATGTAAGTTGCCTTCCATGGCTAGCGGACACCATCTAACCGGTTTTTCCCACACACAAAGCTAACAAGACTTCCCACTTACACTCAATCAAACAGCCACTCTCCCCTCCCCCTAGAAACAAGCAGATTTACCCATGAGGAGAGCTGGAGAACTTTCCTCCCTGCAGTCACATGATTCACTCACTCAAACAGACAGTCAAATTGTAAAATACAAGCAATAAAATTATAGTTATAAGGAGATAGGTAATAGGGAAGATGAGAATAATGATGGTAATACTGCCTTTCTATATAGTTTGACAGCGTTGTGGGAATTAGTTGTTTAGCAACTTTAGCTCTCACCTGATCCAGGTAAATGCTTATCTTCTCAAGATCAAACTCCACCTTTTTAATCAATGGTTTCTCTAGCAGCTATCACAATGCAGAAAAAAAATGCTATTAATGAACACTGAGACAGCCTCAATTCAGGTTATGTAATATTTTCAGGCGAAGAACCAGTTTTGGTTTTTGAGTGGGCATTCTTCAACAGGTGAACAGGACCAAGACAAATAATTGGGTAGGTCGGGATAAAGCTAATAATGATTTGATTCAATTAATATGATTATCCCTTGAATTTTGGTTTTGGCTTATATGGCCATCCACCTCCAGATTGTGTCCAGCTGCATGTTATCCCTCTCCCTTTTGAACATCTTTCCTCCCTCAGGTTTAATATCATCTTGCTTTTACGGACCGGTTTTCTTTTTCATCTGAGCCCCAGCTGGAGGGTGTCTGGGCAATTGTTATGTGGGAGCTGAGGGAGCTGTTGCCTTTCACCAACAGAGGAACAGACCATCTGACTTTCCTGAGCCATTTCCATATGGGCTAGCCACCGTGAGAGGGTGGCTTTGATCCTTACCTGACACAGGACTCCTCCCACTGCCTTGAGAGGGCAGTGAAGTCCAGCTTACTGACATTCAGATCCATCTTGCTCCAGTACTTTTAAATTCTTCATCACACCCCTGGCCGGGCTTTTTACCTCCCATCTATGTTTATGTTTATTGGATGTACACAGCAGCTGTCCTTCTTGCACTGCGAGACTCCCCCCTCTCGCAGGCCTGGCCCTCCACTCTATCAAGGGCCTACTTTGATGACAGGTTTTGGAATCCCGAGAGGTGGCATGTGGCGAAGAGGGGGCTGAGGGGCTTTTTAACTTCTTTTTTAACCAAAGTTTTAAGGGGTTCGGGGGGATAGGGTTGTGGGTTTGGGGGATAACCCACTGAGGGGGCGGCCGGGTCCGACAGTGGGCTATGTAACGGGGGGTGCGGGGTTTGGAGTCAATGAGGGGGTTAGAGTCCGTACTGAGGAGGGCGATACCGTTAGTACTGTAAGTGGGAGGGGCAGATAAGGCGGGAGCAGGGGGCCATACCTGGTTATGGGGGCATGCACCCGCTGTCTCCGAGTGGTGGCGTGCTCTGGCCCCCAATGCTCCTCTCGTTCCCTGGGTTGCACAGATCCTCAGGGCCTGGGCCTTCGGCTGATGTGGTGTAATGCCAGGTCCGTTGTAAATAAAGCCCCCCTTATTTGTGATCTTGTTTAAGAGGGGGGATCGGACCTGGCGGGTATTACAGAGACCTGTTTGGGCCGGGGGGGCTTCCCCTGGTTGAAATGTGCCCACCAGGCTTCCGAGCATTCCATCAGCTGAGGGTTCAGGGGAGGGGTGGGGGGGGTAGCAGTTGTTATAAAGGAAGGTCTTGGTCCGAAGGAGGCCACTGTGCCTCAGATAACCAGATGTGAGTCCCTCTTTGTGAAGTGGGGTCATGGGGTGCAGGTGGGACTGCTGATCACATACCTGGCTCCCTGACACTTGGCGGCGGCCCTGCCTGAACTGCTCAACATGATAGCCGGGATGACGGTTGATATCCCCAGACTTATGGTTATGGGGATTTCAACCTGCCGTCCGTTGGTGAAACATCTGAGGCAGCTCGGGAGTTCATGGCTTCCATGATGGCCATGGACCTGACCCAGTTAGTTCATGGCCCTACACACATAGGGGGACACACTCTGGACTTGGTTTTCATCTCTGGCCAGTGGCTGAATGGTTTAGATATAGGGGATGTAGTGATTAAACCTTTGTCGTGGTCTGACCATTCTCTCCTTCAACTTTTTTTTTTAATTTGATTTATATGCCGCCCTTCTCCGGAGACTCAGGGTGGCTTACAGTGCATTAAGCAATAGCCTTCATACTTTTGTATATTTATACAAAGTCAGCTTATTGCCCCCACAAACTGGGTCCTCAATTTACCTACCTTAGAAAGGATGGAAGGCTGAGTCAACCTTGAGCCTGGCGAGATTCGATCTTACTTTAATTGCAGACAGCTGGTGTTAAATTACAGTGCTTTGTCTGTGAGCTATCCAGGCTCTTGACCTTCAAACCGCTACACCCCGCCGCAGGGAGGTGGAACCGACTAGGTGGTTCTGCCCCAGGCGCCTGATGGATCCTGATAGGTTCCAGGCAGAGCTTGGGCCTTTCCCTGAGGCTCTGGCTCATAACCCGGCTGAAGACCTGGTGGCCGCCTGGGATAGGGCGGCCTCTGGAGCTTTGGACTATGTCATGCCTTTGCAGCCTCTGACCTGCCGCCGATCTCACTTAGCTCCCTGGTTCTCTGAGGAGCTGAGGGAGATGAAGCACCAGAAAAGATGCCTAGAGAGCAGTTGGAGGGCTAGCCTTTCCGAATCCGACTGAATACTGGTAAGGTCTCATATTAAGACCTACCTAGTGGCGATAAACACGGCAAAGTTTAATTATTTTTCCATTCTTATCGCATGTGCAGATAACCGCCCAGCCACCCTGTTCAGGGTGACCCGCTCCTGCTCCATCCGGGAGTGTGGGAGGACCCCTTGGAGGGTAGGGCTGAGGATTTTGTGCAGTATCTGCATGAAAAAGTCGCTCAAATTTGGGAAGGCCTGGACTCTGACTGGGTAGATACAGGCGGGGTGACGGAGACAGGTCTTGAGAGCGTTATCTGGGAGGAGTTTGACCAGTGACCCCTGAAGACATGGACAGGATTCTGGGTAAACTTAGCACGGCCACTTGTTTATTGGACCCATGTCCCTCCTGGTTGGTGCTGGCTTCCCGGGAGGTTACACGAGGCTGGCTCCAGGGGGTTGTTAACACTTCTTTGAGAGAGGGCTACTTTCCCGCCACCTTGAAAGAGGCGGTGGTGAGGCCCCTCCTCAAGAAGCCCTCCCTGGACCTGGCTGTTTTAGCAAATTATCGTCCAGTCTCCAACCTTCACTTTCTGGCAAAGGTTGTTGAGAGTGTGGTGGCGCGACAATTTCCGCAGTACCTGGATGAAGCAGTCTATCTCGATCCATTCCAGTCGGGCTTCAGGCCTAGGCACAGCACGGAAACAGCATTGGTCACATGGAGTTAGAACAGAATTTGACACAAGTAATTGTTTGACCACTCGAAAGGCAGCAGCGGCTTTTGCGGTTCAGTTCCATGGAGCACCCCGGTCCAACAGCTGGTGGAGGGGCTCTGCCATGGATGCCTTATGGGGTAGAAAAACAGCATAAAAGTTTAAAAGGCCGAGGAAGGCTTGAGGTTGAGATTTGCACGTAGGAACGGGAGCGTTCAGGATAGCTTTAGTTTTCGCTTCCGTAGGATGATCCTTTGCTATTGATTAAGAACCCCAAAAATTCAACTTGAGGTACAGCAATGCTACACTTAGACTTCTTAACTTTGAGTCCTACACTCCTAAATTTGGACAGGACACAAGGAAGGCAGTCCATCAGCTGAGATGTGCTGGTTGCAGAGACCAGCACATCGTCAAAATACGGTAGCACTCCGGGAATTCCATGGAGGAGCCTCTCCATCAAACTTTGGAAAATTCCCAGGGCTACACTCACGCCGAATTGCAAGCGGTGGCATCGGAAGGCTCCCCGATGCGTGACAATGGTCTGTGCAGTGGCCGTCTCATCATACATAGGCAACTGCTGGTATGCCTGTGCTAAATCTAACTTGGCAAAGACTGACCCGCTTCCCAAGGAATGTAGCAAATGCTACACTACCGGAACGGGATAAGCATGTGACAACAATGCCTGATTAATAGTAGCCCGGTAGTCTGCACAGATTCGGATTGAACCATCCGCCTTAATGGCGATGACGGTTGGGGTCTCCCAGGGGGTGTAATCAACAGGTTCTAGGACCCCCTGTGCAATGAGTTTGTCCAATTCTGCGTCCACCTTTGGATGCAACGCCAAGGGAAGACGGCGTGGTTTTAGTCTTCGCGGTTGGACCTGGGGATCCAAACTAAAAGAAACAGGGGTGCCTGTATATTTTCCCAACTGGTCATCAAATACCCCTGGGAATTCCTTACATAATCCGTCAAGTTCAGTAGACCTAATGGCATTTACACCCTGAACGGTGAGATCTAAGGCATCGAACCAATTAAGCCCTAGGAGGCTTGGTAGGGGCCCATCCACAACCACCAATGATAAATATCCAGCAAATCCCTTAAAACGAATCCTGAAAGAACCAGAGCCCACCACGGGAATTGCCCCCCCTTGGTAATCTCGCAGAATCACATTGCAAGAGTCTAGCCTCCTTTTTTAAATCTTCGGAACAAGACGTTTTATGGTGGCCCAGGATATGATGGAGGTGGCTGACCCTGTGTCCACCTCCATGCGGCACGGCCTTCCCTTGATGTACACAGTGAGGTGGATTTTATTTTTAATGAGCCCTTCATCTGGAACGACCATATGGACTGTGGAGAAGCTCCGGGCATCGCGGCTGCGCTCTCGTCGGGCGGAATCGCCGTTGTCCTTCCTGGTTACTAGGAACCCTCGCCCTAGACTGGGGCTGTGCGGACCGGCAGGCTCTTGCTATGTGGCCTTGCCGGCCACAGCAGTTGCAGACGGCATCTTTAAACCTGCACGAGGCACAGAGATGGTCCCCTCCGCAACTATAACACTCAGTGACTGCTCCTCTCGGTGACTTAGCCACGAACGTTTTAGCTCTCGCCTCATGTACTCTGCAGACATCCAGCTCGCCATCTGAGTCGGATAGGCCGCCCTCACTTGTCTCATTCACTAATAAAGCTTCCCTATTCGGCTTGGGTGGGCTTTGTCCCTGGGGCAGCTCCGCAATTGATAGATTAGCCAATTCTGCCGCGCAGGCCTCGTCAAACGCCATTTGGAATGTCAGTTCATGGTTCACAATTAAACGCCTTTTAAGGTTCTGATCTCTCACTCCACTCACTAGCCTGTCTAAGAGATAGTCATCCAGGTACATGAACTTGCAATGGTGCGCAAGCGTCCTTAACGCGGCGACATATTGGTACATTGTCTCCCCAGGGGCTTGATCCCTATGGTAGAATTGGTGTCTGCGGGCAATCCTAGAAGGCGCAGGGGCATAATGGCGTTTCAATTTATTCATAAAAGCCTCCCACGTTCCAGCATGTATGGATTGAGGGGCCATCAATGTCATACCGGTATCAAACATTTCGGCCCCACAGAAACTGAGGAAATATGCGCGTTTGCACTCGGCAGACAAGTTCATGTAGTCGTTTGCAATTAAAAAACAGTCAAAACGGGCCACATATGCCTCCCAAGTCTCAGTAGCCGGATTGAACGGAGGAAATGTCTGTGAGGACGCCATTACGTTGTGTCTTAAGACTCACGCCTCTCCTCACCTCAGGCTGTCAGTTTACCTCAGGCTCAACTCACACCTACTATTGTTAATTTGGCAGATTCAACATCCCACCTTGGCTGCCAGTGGTGTGTTCTCGAGCAGACGATGAATTACAGAGGTGGATTATAACGGTAAGTATTTATTTACCTCACAGCTACAGCTCTAACACAATTCAGAAGAAGTACAATACGAAGAACCTCGAACTCAGCCCGAGAGCTCTTTTATACCAACTGTCAGACGGCTTAACCAATAGGAACATCCAATGTTACAAAGTATCCCAACAGGGGCCAATTCTCTTGAGCATGCTCAGAACACAACAGTTGGAGAATTCTTAAAACCTTGGGGCAGTCTTGTCCATGTATATTGACAATGTCTATGCAATTTAGATTCTTTCCACTCAAAGGCGAACAAGTTTTGGCTATCAGGGTGCAAGGGTATAGTGAAGAAAGCATCTTTCAAGTCTATGACTGAGAACCATGCGGCTGAATGAGGGATGGTCCCCATCAAAATATAGGGGTTCAGGACTATCGCATGGAGTGAGACCACCGCCTTATTCACGGGTCTCAGATCTTGTGCCGGCCTCCAACCCCCATCTGGTTTCCTTATGGGCAAAATTGCAGTATTCCATGGGGATTGAGTTTCTCTAAGTATCCCTGGGGCTAAGTATTTGTCAATTAAAACTTGAATGGCTTCTGCCGCTTCTTGAGGGACATAATACTGGGGCACTCGGATGGGCTTGTATCCCAATTTCAATTTGACTTCTACTGGGGAGGCAAATTTAGCTAGCCCAGGGGGATTGTCCTCTGCCCATAGGGTAGGAACATTAAATTCTTCCCATGTCCTTTCCTGAATTGAGTCTTGCATTAACATTAATCGCCAAGTTTCCTCCACTGGATGTGACACTGTCAAGTACTGTCCATTATCATTGAAGGAAATGATGGCTCTCATTTTAAAAAGTAGATCTCTTCCTAACAGCAGAACTGGGCATTCAGGCATATACAAGAATTGATGTTCTACTAGGCCGTTCCCAACCTTGCATTTAACCGGTTTCAAGAGGCTGTGTGTGGCTGGTGTACCTGAAAACTCCTTGAGCTCTGACTTTCTTATTTGACAAGGGGGCCACTTGTTTATTAATTACTGATTGACTGGCTCCGGTATCAATCATCATATGGACTTGATGTCCTCCCACCCATAAATCCGTCATGGGCTCCGGGGGTGGGTCCATGGGGCCCTGGTCTCTTCAGTTGTCCTATTCCATCTCGGCTAGGCCAATTACTTCCTCATCCTGGTACGACTGGCTGGGTTGTCGTCTGTCAGTGCCTCTTCTTCCTCTAAAAGCTCCTCTCGGGGTTCCTCTCAAACTTCTTCCCCTAAGCATAGGTCGCCCACACCCGCAGGATACTCCTCTTGATTCCATCCTTCTACGGGGGCACTCTCTCTGCCAATGTCCTTCTTCTTTACAGATGGCACATTGCTTGGCTCCTAAGGTAACTCTTCCCAGAGCCAAAGCTAATTTCAGTCCTCTTTCTCTAATAACTTGCCTTTTTTCCTCTTCTCTATCTCTATTCAGGTAGACTTTTCTGGCAACTTCTAGGAGTTCACTGGTATTTTTTCCTAGAGCTCCGTCCCATTTCTGTAATTTTCTCCTGATATCCATGGCACTTTGACTGATAAATCGTTCATTCAACAGGTATCTATTTGCCGGATTTTCTGTCTATCCCAGTATGGATTTTATAGGATTCTACTAATCTAGTCAAAAAGGTCTCAGGACTCTCATCTTTTTCTTGGAGTATAGTGGCGGTTTTGGCTTAATTAACAGGACCTTTTGCTGCCTCTCGTAAAATGTTTATGCATAAGAGGCGGTAGGCATCTAATAGAATCTGGTGTTGGTTATTATTGGGATCCCAATTGGGATCAACTTCTGCAGCTGCGGCTGCTTTTTGCACTGCATTTCCATTACCTGGATACATTCGGGTTAAGACCTTTTCCTTAGCGATTTTGAATTTTTCTCGGTCCTCCAGGGAGAGTAAGGTGTTTAATAATTGCTGGATGTCTCCCCATGTGGGTCTATGAGTTTGCATTATTGTACTGAATAGATCCACTATTTCATTGGGCTTCTTGCTAAACGGGCCATATTGTTTTTGTTTTTGTTTTTTTTGAAAAAGTTTTATTTTAGATTAAAAATAAAAAAAATAAAAAAACACAACAATAACATAAAAATATCATCCTTACAAACAATTATAGACAGCATCTCAATCGGTTAAAATCATTTCGTGCTTACAATTCTCCAAATCTCCTCATATAGCAATTATTCTTTACTTAAACTGAAGATAAATATTTAAACATTTCATATATGCTATCTCATCTCCATACTTTTTTGTCAAACCATTGATAAAATATCTCCCATATCAAATAGTATTGTTTATCTTCCTGTTCTCTTATTTCAAATGTCAATCTACTCATTTCAGCACAGTCCAACATTTTCATAATAATTTCATCGGTAATTATCTTCTCTCTTTTCCAGTTTTTGGCAAATACAATTCTGGCCGCTGTTAAAATGTTCACAATTAAGTATTGTAATTCTTTATTAATGGGCCATATTGTTGTTTCCAATTAAGTAGATCTGTAGTTGTGAAAGGCTGATATTGGAACAAGGGACGAATGATGGGCTGTCCCTGGGCATCAGTTCCATGACTCAAAAGTTCCCTCAAGGGGGCCAGAGTTTCTGCCTTCTTCAAACTCATCTGGCTTCGAGTTCGAGAACTAATAGGTTTAGATTCTTCTTCTGTTTCTTCTTCCCCCTCACTCTTAACTTCCCATTTGACTTGCAGTTGGTGTCTCCGAGGTTGGATGGTTCTCGGCACCATATCCACTGGCAAGGGTGGATAGGGTTTCGTTTTGGTGGCACGGGATGTGGTGCATATGGGGAAGGGCGACTAACTTCTTCCTCATCCTTTTTGGTTTGGTTTTAACTATCTTTCTGTTGGTCCTACTTTTCTCTTTCATCCAACACACTCTCACACATTCCATCTGACATTTCTTAAGCCAAGGGGGAGCTGCCTTCTGAGTGATCTGCCACTGGTCTATGTATGGATATTGATCCCAACAGCCATCCCGCGTAATGAACTGATGCACCTTGGATATCACTATTGGATCCAACGATCCTTCTTCTGGCCACCTTATGCCAAAGGTAGGCCATACATTTATACAAAACATCTTCAAGGTATCCGGATCACACAGGGGACCACCATAGTCTTCACTAAAGGCACTCTTAAAATTGGCTAACATGCATTGTAACGGTGTCCTGGGGACACTATTACGACCACCCATCCTAACAACACTACCACTGACCCACGGTGCCTGAAACTCAAAGGTCACCAGTGGAAACTGCAGCGGTTTAACCACCCACACAATCCTAACAGGAGACTTTAACTCCTCTCTGAGACTTTAGGACACCGCCTTGTCTCCTAGGAGGGTAATCAAACCCCCTCTTCCACCGGAAAGTCGGTGGGCTACCCCTTTTACATATACTTGCCTGCAGGCTTCCTTCCTGGCCACTCGTGGAGATTTCTGGATCTGGTCTGACTTGAGGATCCTTTGTCTGGTCTGTTTCGCCAGCGGGTTCACAGCACCTCCTCACCGAAAGATTCTGTAGACTTCAATGGAGTCTTGGTGGCCGGCCAGTGGATTTTCCTTGGGAAGGCGTCGGTCCTGCTGGGACAGCTGTCAGGCAGAGCAATGGTCTCTGTTCCTCAGTCCCTTCGTGCAAGTCGCCAGAAAATGTTATGGAATGAAAGACTGAAAAACATTCCTGGGTCAGCCAGATACAGTTTATTGCGCAGGTTCAGAGCCAGATTTGTACCTGAAATTCTGAACCCTGGAAAGCTCTGATACAACTGCTTATATATGTTTCCAAGACAAAGGGTTTGGTGAGCACATGCATTTTTCCAATATGGTTAACATACACTTGTTATATGATAATTGACACTTCCCAATTACTAAACCATATATAGATATATAGATATATTACCAATAATGGGATTTAGCTGATTTTTAATATAATCTCCAAACAAGCACATTTCTCCCTTATAATAATGTGAATAGAGAGGGTCCTTTAGTGTTCATGTAACTGACCCTGTATGATTCCTACTTTATTCACATTAAGAGCAGCTATTGGCTATATTCAGACATCACAGAAAACAATGAAGTCAGTTAAATACAGATAGTCCTCAATTTAGGACCACAATTCGGCCCAAAATTTATGTTGTTAAGTGAGAAATTTGTCAAGTAAGTTTTGCCCCATTTTACGACTTTTCTTGCCACATTTATTAAATGAGTCGGTGCAGTTGTTAAATTAGTAACCTGATTGTTCAGTGAATCTGATTTGCCCATTGATTTAGCTTCTCAAAAGGTTGCAAAAGGTGATCACATGACCCAAGAACACTGCAACTGTCATAAACGTGAGTCAGTTGTTAAGCATCTGAATGTAAATCATATGACCATGGGGATGCTGCAACAGTCATAAGTCTGAAAAATGGTCATAAGCAGGGGTGAAATACTCCCGGTTCAGACCGGCTCAGGCGAGTAGGTAGCGATGGCAGAGGGCAGTTCGGAGAACCGGTAGCAAAAATCCCTCCCCCCACCCAGCCTCCAGCTTGCTTACCTTAGCTGCTGGTCGCAAAGCTTGCCTTGCTTCACTTGCTGTAATCCCTGCAATCCATTGCATCAGCAAGCAACTGAATCTCCCTGCCTGCAATCAAGCTCATCGGTGAGCAGCTCTTTCTGCCTGCCTGCCTGCCTGTAAGTTTTTTTCCCCTTTGGGAGCTTTAAAAAAAATAGTTAATTGGGGTTTTTTTTGGTTGTTCTTTTTTTAGACCTAGCCATTTAAAGTTTAGGAAGTTTTAAATTTAGCTGCTTTTATATAAAAATTTTAAAAAAAAATTTCTGCAGCTTTCTGAGATTTTGTGTGTTTTTACACAAACACACAAAATCTCACAAAGCTGTATGTGGAATTTTGTGTGTGTAAAGTGTGAAAGTTGGTTTTTTGGACTTTTTGTGGCTGTGTGAGGTTCCTGCTTGTTGCAGGGACCATTTTGGGTCTAGCACAGCTGCTTTTACATTGTGGGTGAGCCAGTTGTGTTGTGTTGTGTGTGTGTAAAGTGTGAAAGTTGGTTTTTTGGGGCTTTTTGGGGCTGTGTGAGGTTCCTGCTTGTTGCAGGAGCCATTTTGAGTCTAGCACAGCTGCTTTTACCCTGTGGGTGAGCCAGTTGTGTTGTGTTGTGTTTTGTAGGTTAAAAAAGGGCAAAAAAGTGACGTCAACTTGGCCATGCCCACCTGACCAACAAGCCATGCCCACCCAGTCACCTGACCACCAAGCCCCACCCACTAATTAAGTCGGAAGCCACAGAACCGGTAGCGAACATTTTTAGATTTCACCCCTGGTCATAAGTCACTGTTTTTAATGCCGTTGTAACTTCAAATAGTCTTTAAGTGAACTGTTGTAAATTGTGGATTACCTGTTCTGCATAATCAATTTTTGGTTTAATGTGATATATGGATCCAGAAAAGGATGTGGAGAAATTATGTCTTAGTAACAGTAATTATTTGTGAATGTAGCCAAGGATGTAACAATGTGAGAATGACAGGCAGTAGAACATTTGCTCAAGACAAAATTGGGGCTCATGGGTGGAGGTGGGGGCAGGTCAGATGGAGCCACCTGGCACTTTCTAGATGTGATGTCATTCTTTAAACTTCCATGGATCTTGGGAACATTGTAACCCTGGAATGGTGGAAAGCATCAGCTTGAGCAAGGCTAGGTGTAACTGAGTGAAAAAAGAAGAGAGCTGGTTGCAGGCTCCTCTGTTTACACCAGCAGCTAGCCGAAGGTTAACCAAATTTGTTCATTGGATTAACTATGCTTAACTCAGGATTCACACAAGACATCAAACTGAAATGCAGCTGAGCATTTGTAACTCAGGCTGTCTTGCAAACACAAAGTTCCAACGAATTTAGGAGCCCTGAAATACAGATGGAAACCCAAGTTCACTTCACCACAGTTGCTGCCCTCTTGTTTTGAAAACTACATCCCATGGTGGGGAGAGGTGGGGTAATTTCTTTTCGTGACCGAGATTTTTGGGGTTGCATTTGGTTGAGAAAATCGAGCGTCGAAGTCTTTCTTTGGAAAAAGACCGGCGTGGAAGACTAAACCAGGACTCTCACGAAGTCCTAAGGCTGTTTCTGTAAGTGGCTGTTCGAGCGCAGGCAGGCGCCAGTCAAGGACCATTGGTCGAGCCGGCTCTTGGAAAGGCAATGCCGCCGCCTTTTCTTCTTCCCCCATCTTCTGCTGATTTGGTTAGTTCGGCCCCCGAAAGATCCAAGGCGCCTCATTGGGTAAACGCAGCAGCTGACTGGGAAGGAGGGTGGGGAGGGGAGAAAACGAGAACGCGAGCAAGGAAACCCAGAAGGCGGATGGGATGGCGAGGGAAGAGGAGATTTACTATGGCAAGCACGGTAAGCCCCAATTGAACGCATTTGTTCCCCGCCCTCTTCTACTCTGGGCAAGGGACAGCAGCAGGTGGTCTTGGCCGGGTACGGATCTGGGAAGCGGTGGGCCAGGTACCTAGTTTAGGCTTAGCCGCGGGTCGCCTCTGGGCCAAAGGAAAGAATCTTGGCGATCTCTTAGGCTGACGCAGTCACTGGTTTTGCTTCGCAGCCGTGTAGCAGCTTTCCTCAGATCTGTCTTGGCTCTCAAGGCGGATTCGGAAGATATTGCAAAAAATATCTACTGTGGAAAAACACGCCTGCTTTTTGCTTGACTTTAGCCACTAGGAAAGTAGTAGGAGGGTAAAAGAAATAAACAAACCAAACAGGCTTACAATCAACGCAAAGGAAAACCCTTTTGTTCCGGTCAGTTCGCATTCCACCACTCTCGTTTCCGCCATTCCCGATTTAATGTCTGAGTTTACAAGTGCCTGAGACTATGCGAAAATTGGAGTGGATCGTTTATGGTTCAACAAGTTGTAAGGCAATCTCTTGGCATATTACACAAACAGATTTACAATAACTGCCCAGAGTCACTATGAGTTTGGGTCATATAAATTTAAGTTATTAATTATTATTAAAGCTAAAGTAGTGTAGTTCTCTTATTTGGGCATATTCGGCATTTTGTGTTCTGCCTATTTCAAAGGGTCTGGGTGATTTGTAACAATCATACATTTATACATCATACATTTATAATATACATTTATAATCATACAATTATACATCAACATATAATGAATGCCACAGTCCCCTAATGTAATAAAACCAACTTTTGCAAAATGGCCCGGTAAAAAAGCTCATCCCCACCAAGTGCTCCCTTGAACAGGATGTTGTCTTCTGCCTCATGAATGCCTGGGGCTACCTTGAGAAAAAACTATAGGGCTATGTGAATATAGCTGTTAGATTTTAACTTGGACTTTTTTTTCCTGAGTGTTGTGATAATCAAGTCTATCTCAGAAGTGGTAGGAAAAAAGATTAATCAAATCAGGATTATGTGGTCATCCCTGTTGATTTGTGTACTTGTGGGATCTTAAATATGATTGAAAGACAAAAAACAAAACGGGGGCCTAGATTTGAAATATGTTGTAAATATATATTTAAGGCTTAAATATAATAGACTATATATATATCCTAGACCACGGTCTGCATTACCTACAACAAGGGCTTCTGGCAAGGAATGGGGTAAGAATACGAACCAGGAAGAATCTATTCAAAAAAAGACTGGCTGAGCTTATCCAAAAGGCTTTGTGGGAGGGGATGACCAATCTTTAGACTCTTTAGGACCTACCGGTAATCCCAAGCATAAATCCCAAAACAACTAATCAAAGAAGGAGGCAGAGAGGGATAGGAGGAAAGAAAAATTCAGATACAAACTAGGACAGTGATCACCAACCAGTGGTCCGTGGATTACTGGTGGTCCGTGAGAAAATGTTGGTGGTCTGTAGAGAAATCTTTGCATTTCTCTTGAGGAGCCGGCCGAAGTTCCCACACCGCTCACACTTTAGCGCTTTTACTCCCAGGGACAGGATGGGAGAGAAGTGCCCGGGGTCAAGCTGTCCATTGCTGTCCATTGCAGCTAGAAATCTCAAATGTCAAATCTAAACATTTCTCTTGTAGCCAGCCCGGACACTATATCGCCTTTCTGCAAACTCTCGTCTCTCAAGGAGTGTGCTCTGAAGTGGCACGGGAAACTTCGACCGGGCTCCTCGAGAGACGAGAGTTTGCAGGGGGCTGATCTAGTGTTCGCAATGGATAGCAAAGCTAGGCTTGATTCCGGCTGCTTCTCTCTGTTGTAGTGCTTATCAGACATGGATTACCGCTCCAAGCCCCACTTGGTGGAATGAAACTCACAACTGAAATTACTGATGGAAGGATATAAACGGACAAGGGCGATGACGAGGGCCGGATAAAACCCCGGGCCAGGTTTTTGTCCACAAATTCTCTTAATGCAGCCAATTCAGGGTCTGACATAAAATACAACCTCGCTACAGGGAACAGTGAGTCCGGGATTAAGTCAATGGGACAATAGTACGACCGGTGTTGGGGCAATTGGTCTGCCTCTTTCTCGCTAAAAACGTCCACAAAGTCCGAGAGATCAGCCGGCAAAGATACCGCAGGTGGACCCTGCACCTGGCCTGCGCAGACTTGACGAGTATGATCCACACATTGCAGGCTCAGGAACGACATAAAGTTCTGGGACCAAAGGATGTGTGGATCATAAATCCGAAGCCACGCCAGCCCTAAAACCAAAGGAAAATGTAATCTGGATGTGATATAAAATTGGATGGCCTCCTCATGCTTACTGATGGTCAGACGCATGGGTTGAGTGACGGCCTTAATCGGTCCGGACAGAAGCACCCGACCATCAATGGTCTCCACGACCATGGGAGGATCCACTGGACACGAGGGAACGGCAAAGTGATTGGCAAATGCCTCGTCCATGAAATTGGTCGTTGCACCGGAGTCCACCAAAGCATGAGCCGGGATCCCTTGGGGGTTATTGGCAATGAAAACTTTGGTGTTTAAAATCAAATGACGAGGGGGGTCCAGAATCCACCTCCGCAGGGCATGAGCCGGTGTTGGTATGTGCCCGACCCAGGGTCTCCCCTAGATCAGGCTCTGGCCATTTCCCGACAGGGTAGACTGTGACTGTGGTATAGGACCAGGAGCCGATGCCCTCGGTCACTTCTTGGGGCAAGAGGCAGCAAAGTGTCCAGGCTCCCCACAATATAAGCACAACCCCCCTGCCCGTCGTCTGTCCTTCTCAACTATGGACAGGCGGGGTGTGGCTGCACCGATTTCCAGGGGCTCCTCCCTTGGAGCCAGAGCCTCACGTACAACTGGGTTCACACGGGGTTCCTGATGGGCACGACGAGAGGGCTGGCGCTGTAACCTCGCATCAATTCTGAGGCACGGACAAAACAGCTCGCTAAGAGTCAGAGGAATGTCCACTCTAGCCAACTCATCCTGTAATGCCTCCGACAAACCCTCCTGGAATACATCCAAAAGTGCTGTCTCATTCCAGGCTGAATCCTGGCTTAACAAACGAAATTCACTCATGTATTCCTGTAGGGGTAGCCGGCCTTGCTTCAAGGACTTCAACCATCTGGTGAATGTTTGTTCTTTGATAGGGTCCTCGTACATTTGCTGCAAGTGCTCACAAAACCCCCAAAAGTCATTAAGCAATGGACTGTTCTGGACCAACAGGGGCGTGCCCCACTGAGCTGCAGGGCCAGAGAGCAGGCTGATAATGAAACCGACTTTATCTCAGTCATTGGGAAAATCTTCAGCTCGCAAACTCATAAATTGCATTGTCCAAGGAAAGCTGGGAACATTTCCAAATTACCAGCAAACGTATCTGGCACAGCTACTGGGCAGTTTCTCCGAGGAGGAGGAGGAGGAGATGAAGCCATTTGGGCTGAACCAGCCGGCCAGCCATCGCAGTTAACAGCTGCCGAAGCTGCACATTCTCTTCCCTCAGCTGCTCCATCTTAATCAAAGTTTGTGTGTGTTTTTTTTCAGGTAGGGAACAAACTGTTCTGCCCCAGCTACGGACCCCAAAGAACACAGCACACACAAAGTTTGTACAAAGCTTAATTTACTAAAATAACAGTCTTTCTCAAAACAAAGGCTGTTAATAAACTTTTTTAACAGCCTACAAGAAACCAAAGATAAAGTAATCACAATCTTACTAAGGTTGGCAGAAAGCCCAGAAGCAATTTTGCAGAGAATCTAGACGCGAAGTAGAGTGAACTAAAGTTGTTCCCTACAAATTACTTCAGTCAGCGTTCCTCCTTAAATAGGCTAAGGGAGTGGCCAAGCCTTACTCTCGAGGAGATCTCCTGAGGAGCCACTCCTGCCTTTTGGCAGCTCTGCGCGCCCGTGCATCGAGAAGAGGCTCCTCCTCTTCGTCCTCTTCACTTAAAGGAGCTTCTGGAAGTTCTGAAGGCCCTGGCTGAATCCCTGCCTCTGGCACCACATCTTCTCCAGCCTCCTCATTGTCTGATCGAGTGCTAGCTGCACAGGCTGCTGGCACAGCACCACACCAGCCTCCTTGCTGTCAGAATCAGCTACAATCCGCACAGGCTGCTGACGGGCCACAACAGGGAGAGGGAGCTGGTCTCAGGGTAGATGTCACTTCAGGTTTTAGCAAACTGCCATGGAAAATGGGGTGGACCTGCTTTAGAAACTTAGGTAATTGCAGTTCCACTGCCATCGGGTTCATAATTCGAATGATGGGGAAAGGTCCCACAAACTTGGATCCTAGCTTTTGGGATGGTTGGAGGGATTGCAAGAAACAAGTGGAAGATATATTCTATCTCAAACTTTAAACTGTTTAGGTTCCACCCTCTTTTTGTCAGCTTGGGCTTTGTAAGCTGCTCTGGCTTCATCAAATGCTTTGTGTACTACTGGCCATGTTGTTTTCAACTGTTCCATCCACTCTTTTAAAGAGAGGGTAGTGTGTTCATTAGTGGGTAGTTCTGGCATAGCATTAAATTCTTGTCCTGTAGCTACTCTGAATGGTGTGAACTCTGTGCTGGTGTGGGCCGCATTATTATAGACAAGCTCCGGAAATAGCAGGAGGTCAGTCCAGTTATCTAGTTGATAGTTAATAAAGTACCTAAGGCAGTGATGGTGAACATTTTAGGCACCAAGTGTCCAAACTGTGTGCACACATGTATGAAAAGTGTGCATGCATGCACAGCAGAGACCTGAAGACCAACTGCCTGGTGGGAGGAGGGGCATCCCAACACCTGCAACTCTGCCAAAGGTGAGATCTTTTTCTTTCGGGAGCTTCTGTTTCATCATTTGCAGAGAAATAGAAGTTCACAAAAGAAATGCCACAGAGAGCTGAGCTGTGGCAATGGTGCGCATGCCCAAGGACAGGGCTCTATGTGCCGCCTGTGGCACACATGCCATAGGTTCGCCATCATGGACTAAGGCCGTGATGGCGAACCTATGGCACGTGTGCCACAGGTGGCACACGGAGCCATATTAGTGGGCATGCCAGCTCAGCTCTGGGGCGCATGTGCGCGCCGGCCAGCTGATTTTCAGGCCTTCTGGGCCCACCAGAAGTAGGGAAACAGGCTGTTTCCTGCCTCTGGAGGGCCTGTGGGGGTGGGGAAGGCCCATTTTTCTTTCTTACCTGGCTCCAGATCCTCTCTGTGTATCTGGGAATGGCAAAAACAGCCTTTCCCACTCCCTTGGAGGTCCTACGGAGGCTGAAAGGGCCCATTTCCCCACTCCCGGTGGGACAGGAAGTGACGTTTTTTCCTGTCCCCAGCCTCCAGAGACTCCTAGAGAGGCTCTTAGAGACTCCTAGAGAGGTTCTGGAGGCTGGGGACAGCAAAAAAATCACTTCCTGTCCCACCGGGAGTTGGGAAATGGGCCCTTTCAGCCTCCGTAGGGCCTCCAAGGGAGTGGGAAAGGCTGTTTTCACCGTTCCCAGATACACAGAGAGGATTTGGAACCAGGTAAGAAAGAAAAACGGGCCTACCAGGCCATCATGTGCCAGGAGGGGGGGAGGGGGTTGCACACGCGCATGGGCAAGTGTGCGCATGACCCTCCCCTGCCCCCCCTCTCCTGGCACGCGATGGCAAAAAGGTTAGCCATCACTGACCTAAGGTATTGCTCCAGAATTGAATCGTAAGCCTGAATCTGATCGGGGTGTAGGATTGTTTATATCCTTGTTTACTCTAACATGAATTCAGTTTGACACATTTTGGAGCTGAGGAGAATGGAGTCTTCAGCCAGAACAGCATAGCTAGCTGATGAGCCAATGGTTGGCTGACCAGAGGAGGAGGAGAGAAGTCGCCAAGCAACCAGTTCTCATCTTGGTTGGACAATGTGACAGATTGTTTTGGAAAATTGAGAAATTCTTACTTATACTGCGGTGGAAAGCACGGGAACTTTCAGTACAGGCTTTCCACCAGTTCGTGCCAAGATGATGTATCTAAATAAATTTGTTCTTTGAGGAAACGGAATGCCTCGGAGTTCAATTCGTGATGGGTGCATTACTTGGAACCTGACACTGAATTAATTCTTTATGTTGCCCCATTCGTTTGAGGATGGTGACTAGAACTAAGGCCCTGCTCAGTTCCAAGAAGGTCCAGAAAGGGTTTCCAGAACTTCGATATAAATTGGTCTGATATAATCCGATGTGGGGCACCATGTAACTGATATATATGCACAAAGAACAGTTTTGCCAGGGTCCTAGCAGTGGGGATCTTTGAGCATGATATGAAATGGACCTGCTTGGAAAAAAAATCTGCAACAACCCAAATCACTGTGTTTCTGGAATACTCGAGCAGTTCCATAATAAAATCCATAGAGATCTCTCTCCAAGATGCTGAAGGGTCTGCAACTGGCTGTAAAAGTCTAGGTGTTTTTCCCTGCTGCTGTTTGGCTGCAGGGAAAGCTAGCAACAGGGCAGCTAGCAACATAACTTTCTATGTCCTTGTTCAGAGAAGGCCACCAAAATTGTCTTTTCACCAAAAGCAGTTTTTATGAATCTGAAATGATCCACCAATTTGGAATCATGGCTAGCTTGCATAATTTTCCTAATTCCTCTCACTGGCAGGAACATATAGTTTGTGGAAACCCAGGGTAGGTTATCTCTTATTGTGCAGCTGGTTTTGTGGGTCTGGAACCACTAGTCCTTTCCCAACGCGTGTTTGAATGCTAAAATAGTTGTGTTGTCCAGGGGAGAGGGATGCAGTTTCCCTTGTGACCTGGTGGTGACTTAGGCCGCTAACTGCAATGCAGTCAGCATTAATTTCACTATCTCAGCTTTTATACTGTTATACTCTGGTAATCTAGACAAAGTATCTGCTAGGAAATCCCCCCACCCCACCCGGGGTAGGTATTAAAGAGTGATGTTGAAATGCTGGAAGTACTGTGCCCAGCAGGCTTGTTTAGGGGACATTTTCTGTGGGGTTGTCAGGGCTTCTCGGTTCTTGTGATCATACTTGGAAAGTGATTTTGTTCCCCTTCAGAAAATGCCACCAAGTCAACAGAGCCCATCTAACTGCGAAAGCCTCCTTTTCCCATGCTGTTCACTTCTGTTCTGTGTCAGTCAGCTTTTTGGAGGTATAGGCACAGAGTTGGAGTTTCCCCTTCTCATCTTCCTGGAGGAGGACTGCGCCCACTGCCACATTGCTGGCATCAGCTTGAATCACAAAAGGCTTTTCTGGATCCGGGTACTTAACTACCGGTTTGGCCGAAAAAAATCTTTTTAGTTTTTCAAATGCAGCTTGGCATTCCATAGTCCATTTTAGCGGCTGACTTGGTTTGGGCTTGTCCACCTCCCTCATTTTCAGCAAATTAGTGATAGGGAGGGTGATTTGTGCAAAGAAGGGGATAAACCGGGTAAAAATTTGCAAAGCCCGGGAAGCTTTGCAGTTGCTTTCTGATTCAAGGAGTTTCCCATTCAAGTACCGCTCACACCTTTTCAGGGTCCATCTCCACACTTGGTGAGATATTCAGTACCCTAAGCAATCAATCATATCTTGATGGAATTCGCACTTGGAAAGCTTGGCATAGAGTTTGGCAGCCCTGAGTTTTTTCAGGACTGCCTTCACTAGTTTTATATCAGGGATCCCCAAACTACAGTTCACGGGCTGGATACGGCCCACCAAAGCGATTAATCTGGCCTGTGCAGCAACATGAGTTTGCCCCACCCACCTGCCGGCCCCTGTCCTTTGGCTAAGTGCAGACCTTACTTTTGCAGGCAGCTGCGGTGAGCAGAGCAGTGCAAGTCCTGCAGGATGGCACTGGAAGGTAAAGCCAATAGTGGGGGAGGGAAATCCACCCTGGACCCGCTGCGCTAGGCTGAAGGGCTACCTCGGGGGTGGGGGGCTGTGGACGGTGAGCCTCAGCCATCTTTCAGGTCTGCCTCTTGGCTTCTGTGGGGGATGCGTCACCCAGTGCAGCACTCTTCCCTGAGGGCTGCCTACTCGCCCATCCACTGGCAGGACTGGCGCGGAAACAATGCATCACCTTGTGCCCGTACTTGGCCTCTTCCCGCCTGGCCGCTGGCTTCTTGATATGAGCAGAGGCTGCTAGTTGGAGTGAGGGGAACTACAGTGCTGGGCTCCTGCAGTTGCGAGTGCCGTGGTGGAAAGAACTGGAGCAACACCCAGCAGCTTGGATGAGAGGGTGTGAGCAAGGCAGTGGCTGTTCTCACTGGTAACTGAGCCCACTTCACCAATTCGCGCTTTACTACACTTCACCAATTCGCGCCTTGGCTGGGACAAGGCAGGTGGTTGTCCAATGCATCCAGCCTGTGGGACCACATTCCTCTCCCCTGTGCCTCTGCCTTCGGCTACTGCTCCCACTGTGGGCAAAGACAAAGTGAGGACAGTGTGGGGTGGCTCCTGCCTACTTATTCCCATCTCTTTTGCCGTGCTGTTGGAGAACAGGTCACCGCTGGTCATCTCCTTGGCCCCCTGGCAAGTCTTGCCCTTGGCCTGCATGTGAAGCATGTTTCCCTTGCGCACCTGACTGCAGAGGTGGGTGCAGGAGAGGGGCGCTTTGCCAGCAGGCCCTTCAGGAAATAGGGGAAAGTGCGTTATTTCCCTGTCTGCTTCCAGACTCAATACACGGCACCCAGCTGGGCTTCTCTGAAGTGTTGTTGGGGGTGGGGTAGGAAGTGAAAAAGAAGTGATAAAAAAGAACACTTGGGGGGGGCCGAAATCCCCCCTACTAAGCAGGTATATACAAAAGTATGAAGGCTATTGCTTAACGCATTGTAAGCCGCCCTGAGTCTCCGGAGAAGGGCGGCATATAAATTGAACCAATAAATAAACAATAAATAAATAAGTGGCAGAAGAAGGCATTTGAGCCCCAGGCACTGGTTTGGGTAGCGCCCAGCTAACTTGCCCACTCGCACGGAAGGAAGCCTGGCTATGCACTAGCCACACCTTCCTGGAATTTGGCTGCAACCCTCCACTCAGAACGGAGATGCAGCGGAGTGGTAGTGGCTGCAAGGCAGAAGGCTGTCTTAAGTGCAGGGAAGGATCCTCAGCCTTGGGGCTCCATCTGAAGGACCTGCATTGCTCGGGCAGCGCCCTGAAAGCGCTGTGGAGCTCATGCAGGTCCATTAGGCCAGTGCTGTCGCGAAGGCAAAGTGGCCAGCTAGAAAGGCTGAATAGAGGTGGTTAAAATAGCCCATTCCCAGCACGCAAAAGGCAGCCACCGCGAGCGGGGAAAGCTTAGCCCCCATCGGCACTATGGCTGCCCAAGGCCAGCAGGGATTGCATGCCTCCCTCCATTTCTACTGGGTCTGGGCAGCCAGGGCTCCGATGGAAATCTGGTTTTCCCCACTCCTGGTGGCTGTTTTTTGCCTACCGGGCCTGGGCATGATTTGTCACCTCTACTTGGCCTTTCTAGTTGGCTGCTTTGCCTCCTTCAAGCTGCGCAGGTCTGCCAAGCGGCGGTGGAGTTGCCACCCAGGAGCTGCCAGGTAGAAACCCCCAATGATACGCCTCCTTCATTGGGCTGTTCAGCAGGGAGAGCAGAGCCCTGCCCTGATCTGCGAGGCAGCAGCTCCAGAGTGCTTTTGGGGCACTGCCCTTCAGATGGAGCCTCGAGGCTGCAGTCCCTTCCCTGGACTGAAGGCAGCCTTCTGCCTTGCAGCCCCCCCTCCCCACTGCATCTCTGTTCCAAGCTGAGGGTTGCAGCCAAATTAGGGGAAGGCGCAGCTCGTGTGCCAGTTGGCAAAGCAGGGCTGGCGAGACATGAGTGAGCTAGGGAGTGGGGGCCGCAACAGTGTTTTCACTCCCCCCCCCCCCGCTGTTTGGCTGCCTGTCATTCTCCCACTCAGCTGCCTGCTTCTGAAGGAAGACAGCTGTCTTTGCCACTGGAGAGGGAAGCAGGAAGGGCTGGCTGGCCAGTGGATCAGTGCTGCTGAGCCCCCATCTTGGGGTTTCCTCCCTGGGGCAGCCAGGGATTCCAAAAGAGGATTGAAACCACCATGATGCAAATGGAATGGAATTCAGCAAAGTTTCTCTCCCCCACCCCATTTGCTCTTCTAGTACACTTTTCTTTCCTGAGAAAGAAATAAGAGAGAGAGAGGTTGGAATGGAATGGAATTCAGCAAGGTTTCTCTTGCTGAATTTGCTTTTCTAGCACACTTTTCTTTCCTGAGAGAGAAATGAGAGAGAGAGAGAATAGAACGGAATGGAATTTAGCAAGGTTTCTCTTCCCTGCCCCCATTTGCTTTTCTAGGACACTTTTCTTTTCTGAGAGACAGATGAGAGAGGGAGGGAGAGAGAGAGAGAGAAAGAGAGAGAGATGTTGATCGTAACCTTGGGGCTGAGAAGAATTGCTGCAAAATTGAGTTTTCTGAAGTGGAGCACTAGACTTGTAAACAACTTTAAAAATGATCTAGTAAAAAGGAAAGTCAAACAAAAGCCAATAAAACACCCCCAGGAGCAAAACAAATTAAAGTTTAATTTGTGTGTATTATTTAATGGACTGCTAAATTGGCAAAATGGACTGCTAAATTGGCCATGCCCACCCAGCCATGCCCACCCAGTCACATGACCCTAGCCATGCCTACCTAGTCACATGCCCACCTAGCCATGCCCCCATCACATGATCACCTAGCCACACCCAGCCAGCCAGTCTGGCCCCCCAACAGCCTGAGGGACTGTGAAGTAGCCCCCTGTTCAAAAAGTTTGAGGCCCCCTGTTTTATATGCTCTGCCATCATTTCAGTCAAACGGTGTCATCAAGATACACTAGGACACCTTATACAGGTGCTCATGCATTACTTCATTTATTAGCTGCATGAACACCATGGGAGCCCCTTGGAGCCCTAAGGTCAACACTTTAAACTGAAAGGACCCCAGCGGGCAATTAACAGCAGTTTTCTACTCATTCCCCTCCCTAATTTGGATCCAGTAATATGCCTCCCTCAAGTCCAGCTTAGAAAAAATCTTTCCTTTCGAAAGGTGAGCCAGCATGTCCTTCATGAGTTGGGCTTGGTCTCTGGGTGTTATGTGAATTTCGTTGTATGGGTATATGTACAATGACAATAAACTTTATATTTATTAAAAAATGAGAGGGAGGGGGTACACATTTTCCACGCAGACAGCATTCAGATTTCTGTAGTCCATGCACAAATGAAGAGAGGCATCCTTCTCACAAAATAGGAGTGGTGCAGTCACTTTGGATCTAGCAGATTGGATGAATCCGCATTCTACACTTTTGTCTATGAGTGTGCACAGTTCATCCAGCTCCTGAGGCGTCATTGAGTAGAGTTTTGGCTTTGGCAATTTTTCAATGGATTTTGATGGCACAGTATGTGGGCCAGTGAGGGGGAAGCTCATCTGAGCCTGCTTCACTGAATACATCTGCCAGGTCCTGGTATTCCCTGGGAATGTCCTGCCCTGGCCCTTCCTGAGTGGCCATGGCTACTTGCCCTTTCCAGGCTCTCCCTTGATTTGGGAATCTGAGAGCCCCCTTAGTCCAGTCCACCCTTGGATTCCATTTCTTCTGTCAGGTTAGTCCCAACACTAAAGGCTACTCCATGCCAGGGGTCACTATAAAAGCAATAGTCTCAGAGTGACCCTCTGCCATGAGCTGCAAAAATTTGGTGGCAAACGTATCCAGAGTTCTTCCCGCACTGGACCTGTCAAGTTGGCAAAAGGAAACTGGGGTTTTTAGCTGCCTGAGGCAGATTCCCAGCTCCCCCACTAAGGTCGGGCTGATCAGGCAGCGGGTGCACCTCAAGTCCAGTAAAGCCGTCAGCTTGACTTTTCTCCCTGTTATTGGGATCAACAGTTCAATGGGGGAAGGTGATGGGTTTGATTGTCCCACTTACCAGGAGGTCATCGTAGTAGCTGTCCGATTGATCCAGCACATCTGCTGATCGGGTCAGAGTTCCCGGTTCTGGCTAGGAACTCTATGACCTTGCGGATCTTAAGGACTTTGTCCCTTGGGCACTGTGATGGTTTTGCTGGCCTCCCCCTTGCTGGTTTCTCTCCCTTTCAGGTTGGGGTCTAGGCACAGCAGTCGGGCGTGATGCCCTTCTTTCCCGCATCTGAAGCAAGCTGTTGATTGTGGTGGGGCAGAATGAGGCTTGGGAACTTCCCTTTTCCTCTCAGGTGGTGATCGTCTCCAAATGCAGCTCGTGCGGTACTGGTTCTAAACTTGGTAAATCTCCGCTTTTGCTAGAACAGCGGTTCTCAGCCTGGGGGTTGCGACCCCTTTGGGGTCGAACAGCCATTTCACAGGGGTCACCAAAGCCCTCTCTCACCCCCCCATGCCTTCACTCACCCTCACCCTCTGCTCTGTTGAATCGCCGGCCATTCGCTTACCCCGCCCACTCCCAATCTATTGCTACCTCCTGAGTCCCAGCTGATGGCTAGAGGAAAAAAAATGGTTTAAATTCTTGCCGCGGGGCTTCAAAGGGCCGCCCTATAGCCAGTGGTGGGATTCTGCCGGTTCCACCCCGCCCCTTGCCCTGCCCCTCCGGACCACTATTTATTGCCAATAAATAGTGGTGGGCGAGGGGCAGGCGAACCAGCAATTTAACAAATGGTTCGGTGTTTTTTTGTAATTTTATTGGCCCCCGGAGCTTCAGCATAGGCTAATTAGCCTTTGCTTAGATTGGCTCCCGAGTCTCGGCTGATTTGCTCTCAGCTGTTTTACTCATGGCTCTGCTGCTTGCTTGCAAAGAGTGCTGATTTTTTTCCCCCTAGCTATACTGAAAAACGAAACTGAAACTGCTTTGCTGTTGCTGCAACGTTGGAAAATTAGGCAGGCAGATTTCTTTTCTTTTTCATCACCAAAAAAGGTAGGTGCAAACAATGGGAAATTTAAGGAAAAAGAGGAGAGTTCAAGATTTTAAAACACAAAAGAAAAAAAGCTCTATTTAACTAGGGAATTGTAATAATTGAGATACTATTAATTGTATATTTCTGAAAGCAGAAATGGTTAAGTTGTGGTTTGGAGGAATATATGGGGGAAATTATTTGGTTTATTATTATTGGTAAATATAATTAATTGATTTGTAAGAAATTGGATTGCATGGAAATAATTGGAATATTCATGTTCATATTGATTAATATACAAAAAAGGTAGTTATATAACTAATTGATTTATATTAAAATGTTGAATTTATATTAAACAACTGTAATATTATATAATTAACCAATGTGAGGATGGATATAAAAATAGATGACAATGGGAAGGGGTATAATATAGAATAGAAGGAAAAAATTAAATTTGATTAAGATTAGAGATGAGGATGAAGGGTAATATTGTATTTTTACAAAAATAGATGAGGAATAAATATGGCAAAAAGGAAATATAGAAATTGTAAATTTAATTGAAATGACTAAACACTGTTTAAATTTGTGAACCGGGCAAATACTCATTCTTTATCTTAATATCTTTATATTTGTTTGGGGTTGGCTTTCTTCCCTTTCATCTTTTTTATTGTACAGCAATCTTTCTCCTCAAACCTACCACCTCTCTCTTTTCTTTCCTTCTTACTTTCTCTTCCTCCCCCTCTTCTTCCTCTCCCTACTTCCTCTTCCTTTCTCCTTCTCCTCCTCTCTTCCTCCCTCTCTTACCCTCACTCCTACTCTAATTTCCCTTCCCTTCCTTCATCCCTCTCTATTGCTGTATCCTTTTATGCATATGGACTACTCAGAGAGCTGAAAAAGTTATTTCTGACTGGTCCTCGCACTTTTGACCAGTCCTCGAACTTACGACTGTCCTCACATTTTACGTTTTTGCCCTATCTTGTCACCATGGTGAAGAGAAGCAGTTGTGAAATGAGTGACTGTTGTTAAGAATGCTACAATGGGCATAAATGATGACCAGTCATAAGTGCAAAGACCGGTCAAAAGTGCGAGGACCTGTCAGAAATCACTTTTTTCAGCCCTCTGGGTAGTCCCTATACACATAGCCATGGCCATCCGGTCACATGACCAGTTAGCCACGCCCACGCAGTCACATGACCTCCAAGCCACGCCCACAAAATAAGCCACGCCCACAGAACCGGTAGTAAAAAAATTTAGAACCCACCCCTAGTTGGGAGTCACCACAACATGAGGAACTGTATTAAAGGGTCGTGGCATTAGGAAGGTTGAGAACCACTGTGCTAGAACATACCAGTCGTGCAGGCTAGATGGGGCCTCGTGGGCAACACAGGCATTGTACAGGTCATCGTTAAGCCCGTACTCGAACCAGCTCACTAGGATCTCTTCTGGCCAGTCCACGCAGCAAGCCAGATCTCAGAACCTCTTGGTGTATTCGCCAACCAATCTGCAACCTTGCCTTATGTTCCGGATGCGGTCCTTGGCTTTTTGGTCTGCCAGGGGTCTTCAAACCTCCACTTCAGGGCCATCATGAAGCGGTTGAAGTTTCAAAGTTCGGTCGCGTCCGCGTTGTGGAGAGTCACCATCCAGTGGGCAGCTGCCCCCTCCAGGGCCAGAGTGATGACCCTGACTCTTGCTCCTTCAGTGGGGAGGTCCCTCCCATATTCTTGTATGTATGTGAGCACATGTACTAGGAAGAATCCTAATTGTTGGGGATCCCCATCGAACTTAATGCCAAGTGGGGGTGCCTTCTGCTTCATGGGGGGAAATCTCCTCCTGCCAGTTCGGGCAGTGCGCCCTAGGCTGGGGTCCCTTCGCAGCGAGTTTGCTGGGGTGATGACAGCATCGTCATTCCCTGCAGCCTCAGTCGATGTCCCTGCCACTGGGGATTCCGTTCCCCTGTGGTTTCCTCTGGCCCTGTGTCAGGCCTGCCTCCATTCAAAACCCAAGAAAGAAAACCCCCGACTCCATTCAAGTAGAGAAGAGCAGTGGTGAAATCCAAATGTTTTTACTACCGGTTCTGTGGGCATGGCTTGGTGGATGTGGTGTGGCTTGGTGGGCGTGGCTTGGTGGGCATGGCAGGGGAAGGATACTGCAAAATCTCCATTCCCACCCCACTCCAGGGGAACAATACTGCAAAATCTTCATTCCCACCCCACTCTGGGGCCAGCCAGAGGTGGTATTTGCCAAGTTTCCGAACTATTCAAAATTTCCGCTACCGGTTCTCAGAACTGCTCAAAATTTCCCCTACCGGTTCTCCAGAACATGCTGGATTTCACCCCTGTAGAAGAGGTACTTTTACTGAGTTTGAAATGATAGCGAAAGAAAAGCAAGATCTGAGCCAAAAGGTGCGAAAGTTACATATTGAAAGTTTCCCCAAATCCCTTCCCCCAGGGACCCAGGCTAAATGTCCAGTCCACATCCCACATAGTGTCATGTGGGGTACATCTTCAGGTGTTTTCATCTATCTGGAGTTCTAGGATGGTTGGCCTTGACTAGGAGTAAACAAATCCATTCAGTAGCACAGTAATTCTTGAAAGCAAACCTTCTTTTAGTTCACATAAGCCTTCATCACACCAGCACACTTCCCAAATCCCAATGCCATGCCCCCCTCCCCATTATTATGGCAGTCGATACCAAGCAAGCATCAAAGGGAAAACACATGCTGGAGATCCGGCTGACACCCTGTCTCCTCGCCTCTTTTGTAGAAAATTTTACACTTGGTCTTTGAGAGGAATGTTGGAGGCCACATTCTAAACCATATTGGCTGGTGTTGGAACACAGACACATTTGATTTCATTTCAACAATATTTAAATGAATTAAGACAGGAGTCCACAACCAGACCACATAGCTGGAAATGAGCAACGGGTGAGTGAGCAAAGCTTCCCCAGTGCTAGTATCACCAACTCAGTTTCACGTCAGATCATCAGGCATTAGATTTTCATAGGAATGTGAATCATACTCTAAACTGTTTCAGCAGGCCGGCCTGGCCTAACTTTCCCTTTATATTGCTTTTTTTGATTTTATTTTAAACTGGGATGTATTAAATGTATTTTTATCGTTCGCTGTTCAAAGCCCTGAGTCCCTTAGGAATAGGGTGGTATATAAATTAAATAAATAAATAAATAAATAATAAATAAATAAATAATAAACTGTGCATGCAGGGATCTAGGTTGCATGCTCTTCCTCCCCCCTCCCCAATATACATGGGAAAATTGTCTTCCAGGAAAGTGGTCCTTGGTCCCAAAATGAAATATAGACATGAATAAAAAGTTACGTTAAAAAATTACAGGAATTGCTTAGAAACTCTATGGTGCTTCAAAATTTGGAGAAAAGTTACAGGCTTATGAGCATTCCCTTAGCGAATGTTTAAAGTTACATGAGAAGCGCATCCTAGTCTTTAGGAACAGGTTCCGAAACTAGGAATCTTGTAGCACCACGCCAGTTGTTCACCCTTATGAACAACCGCAGAAGCTCTGCAACATTTGTCCTGCATGTTGCATGTCAAAATGGAGCTTCTAAGGGGCAGATCCACCCCTCCAACGCTCTGGGCTTCTGCTGGCCTCCCCCAGCACATTGCAGGCTGAAATGGAACTTCCAAGGAGAGGATTCGCCCCTTGAAAGCTCTGTTTGGGCCTCTGGGGACCTCCCCCGGCACGTTGCAGGTTAAAATGGATCTGGCCCTCAGAAGCTCCCTTTCAGCCTGCAATGTGCCAGGGGAGGCCCGCAAAGGCCCGAACTGAGTGTCAGAGGGGCTGAGAGGCTGGAGAGGAGACAGCCTGCTAGATCTTCCCAAGGTAAGTGACACAGCAGGGCAGGTTGGGTGGGGGTGAAAGCAATTGTGAGGAGCATGACGTTTTTCAATGGGTTGGGGAGGCCTTGGGTGGTCTTAGGCAGATGGCCTGTTCCATCACTAGCCTCCCATGACCTTACCCACCCTGAAATACCTCATGTGCACTTAGCGAGCCTCACATTCGATTAGAGAATGCGTGGGCGAAAGGAGGGAGTGATCCCATTCAAGGTACGAGGTTCTTGATTACTTGACTTTGAGTATTAATTTCCAAATCGTTTTCTTGTATCTTAGTAAGGTTTTTGGTTATTAGTTTTGATTTGTTTGTTTTTTTATCTTAAGTCCCGCTACTTCTCCAAATTCTTCTAATTTCTTAATTAATTTTGGTCCTGATTCTAGCGGTTCTTCTACTATGAACACCATGTCATCGGCAAAGGCCTGAACCTTGTATTCTTCATTTTTTATTCTTAGACCTTTTATTTCTTGATCCTGTCTAACATTTTTCAGGAGCATCTCCAACGTTAATATATACAAAAGTGGAGAGGGTGGGCATCCCTGTCTTACCCCTTTTGTTATACTAAATTGTTCTGTTGTATCGTTGTTCATGATTACTCTTGCTGTTCGTTTTGTATAAATTTTCCCTATCATTTTTTCAAATTTTGTCCCAAATTGCATAAATTTTAGTTATTCTGTTAAAAATTTCCAATTCAGATTGTCAAATGCCTTTTGGGCATCAAGGAAAACCAATGACGCTTGTTTTTCCGGGTGTGCTTCATAGAATTCTAATGTATTTATTATTATTCTCATGTTGTTTTTGATTTGTTGCCCAGGAAGAATCCATTTTGATCTGGGTGTATATAGTTATTCAAAATTTTTTTGCATATAGTTATTCAACATTTTTTAAATTAATTCAGCTATAATTGCTGCAAATATCTTGTAGTCTGTGTTTAATAAGGAAATTGGTCTGTAATTCTGTATTAAATGCTGGTCCGTATCATCTTTAGGAATAATGGTTATTATCGCCTCCGTCCAAGTTTTCGGGATTTTTGCATTTTCCACAGCATCATTGTATAATTCTAACATTATTTCTCCCAATTTTTCCTGTAAATTTTTATATAATTCCACCGGTATCCTGTCCGGACCAGGTGTTTTGTTATTTTTGTTATTTTTGTTTTTTCAGTGCCAATTCTATTTCCAGTTTAGTTATTGGTCTATTTAGTATTTCTTTTTGTTCTTCTGTGATTTTATACATTTCTGATCCTTCTATATATTGTTTAATTTTTTCTTCCTCTATTTCTTCCTGATGATATAAATTTGAAAAAAATGTTTGAATGATTTTCTTTTTAGCTTCTCTTCTGAACTGCATAACCCCATTCTCATCTTTGAGTTTGTATATCATTCTTTTATCTTTTTCTTTTTTCAGTTTGTATGCCAGCCATCTACCAGTTTTGTTCGCGAATTCAAAATAATTTTGTTCTGCCATTTTTATTCTCTGGGCTACTTCTTTTTATGTTATCAGATTTATTTTATGTTTAATTATGTTCCTTTCCTCTTTTACTTTTTTGTTTTGGAGATCTTCCTGTAATTTGTATTCTACTTTCTTTAGTTCGTCATATAGTTTTTCTTGCTGTTGTCTTCTTTCCTTATTTTTTCTCCCTATATACGCAATCGTCAGTCCTCGTATATATGCCTTTGCCGTGTCCCAAATATTTTGTAAGGAGGTGTCTTCTTTTTTGTTTATTGTAAAGAATACGTCCAATTCATTTTCTAACATTTGTTTGTACTCTTTATCTCTACATATATTTTGGTTCATTGTCCATCTCCTAAATCTTTTTTCTCCCTTCCATTTAATAATTATTGGGTTGTGATCCGCCCATTCGTTTACCCCTACCTCTATTGTTTCTAAGCCAGTCCGAATATCTGCAGTCATCCAGGCCATATCTATTCTGGATCAAGATTGGGCAAGAATAGAATATGCATTGGTTTTCATCTTCATGTATATCTCTTCATACGTCTCTCAATTTTAATTCCGATACCATATTAAAAAATTCTTTTGGTAGTGTTTCTTCTTTTTTTTATTTTTCTTGTTGCTCCTATAATCTTTTTTAACATCTACTGTGGCATTATAATCTCCAATTAGACAAACATTTTCATACTCCAGATCTATTACTTTGCTATGTATTTTTTTTTTAAGAATCCGTGTTGGTTTTTATTAGGGGCATATATTACTATTAATAATGATTTTTTTCCTTCCATTTCTAATTCCACCATTATAATTCTACCTCTTCGTCTGCATAGATTAACTTTGATTTTATCTTTTCTTTTACATATACCGCTACTCCTCTTTTCTTTTTTTGTATCAGTGATGTGTATAGTTTTCCTATTTTTGGATTCTCTAATAGTTTTTGATATTCTTTTTTGATGTGTACCTCTTGAAGACATATCACATCTGCTTCTAATTTTCATAATTTTATAAATGTTTCTGTTCTTTTCTTTGGTACATTTAATTCGTTTATGTTTACTGAAAACAGTTTAATTGCCTTTTCCATTGCCTACTGTTGTTATTTTTTAGTGTTTCTTGTCTCCATCCACATTCTTGCTTTCACCCCTTCTCTTTCCTCTCATTCTTTTTCCTGGGTTTTTCTTATTTCTCTTTCTCGCTCTATTTCTTCTATTTGTTCTTCTTGCTGGCTTTTGCTCTCTGATTCCTCTTTGCTTTCCAGTTCTTCCTGTGTGAAATGTAGTTTATAAAATTCTCTTTCCTTCTCTAATGTATCTACTTTATATTTTTTATCTGGCCATGTAATTAAAATTCCATCTGGTGTCAGCCATCTAAACATTACTTTGTACCTAATCAGTTGTGTTGTTAAAAATTGATAATGTTGGCATTGATTTCTAATCCTTTGTGGTATTTGTTTTAAAATTATAATTTCTTTACCTATGTAAGTCAAGGTTTCTCCTCGTGATTTCTTATATACTTCATCTGGTTGTTCGCTTTGTAAATCTAATATATACTTCCCTCGCCAATCGATGTCCTCTTATATAATTAGTATTTACCCGGTAAATTTCATCAATCTGTCCTCTTATTTCTCTCTTATCCTGCTGTATTATTTCTGACACTATTTCTGCCGTCTTTTCTCCCAGGTCTTTATCTTTCTCTTCAACTATGTTTTGAAAATGCAGGAAATACGAAGCTTTCTCCCATTCCAACATTACTGTTGAATCTGATAGTTCCTTATTTAATTGTTGAGATTTCTGCTCCAATGTGTCCATTTTTGTCTCTCCTTGGTCCAATTTTTGTTCTGCCCCAGCTACGGATCCCAAAAAACACAGCACACACAAACTCTGAACAAAACTTAGTTTACTCAAATAACGCAGTTTTAGCAAATGCCGGCTGTTAATATGCGTTCTTAACAGCCTGCCAGAATTCCACAGATAAGATAGTCAGAGTCTTACTGGAGTTGTCAGAAAGCCTAGAAGCAAGGTTGAGGAGACATCCCAATGCGATGATTAGCGAACTAAAGTTGTTTCCTGCAGCTTGTTACAAGCTGCGTACTTTCTTAAATAGGCTAAGGGCGTGGCCAATTAGCCCAAGCTTTACTCTCGAGGAGACCTCTTCCTGAGGAACCACTCCTGCCTTTTGGAAGCTCTGCGTGCCCGTGCATTGAGAAGAGGCTCCTCCTCTTCATCCTCTTCACTTAAAGGAACCTCTGGAGGTTCTGAAGGCCCTGACTGAATCCCTGCCTTTGGCACCACATCTTCTTCAGCCTCCTCACTGTCTGACTCAATGCCGGCTGCACAGGCTGCTGGCGCAGCACCACATCTGCCTCCTCGTCAGGATCAGCAACAATCCGTGCAGGCCGCTGGTGGGCCACAACCATTTTTGTTTCCATGTTTTTGATTCTTTGTTCATTTTCTGTTATTGTTTGTTGAATGTCCCCAATTTTATCATTCATATTCTTAATATCCTTTTTTACTTCTCCAATTTCATTTTTAATTTCTGTATGAAGCGTTTTCATTTCTTCATGATTGTCCGCAATTTTCTCTTGTGTTTTTAGTAAGGTTTCTTGAATCATCTGGAACATATTTTGCATGGTATTTACTGTCATTTCCAGTTTTTCCTTTTCTTTTCCTATCATGTTAAATATTGTTCTCTGCTGTAGGGGTGATACCACTGTTGGTGTAGGGTTTATAGTTGATTTTTTTCCTGTTTTGGCTATAGTTGTTGTTGTTGACATTTTTAAAGCTCTTGTAGAATTTTTCCACACTATCATATAATTATTTTTCCTTAATTCTTAATCACTTTTTTGGCGGGTACACGTATTTCTGTAAGTTTTTCTTATACAAAAACAATTTTAAATACACACACCTTTGCTTATATTCTGTATAAATTTCAACTTAATTTAAATTCATCCAGTATACAATATAATCAGGTTTTACTTCGCAGTATATCTAATTAGTACATTTTCCAGAACGCTGTTACTACACTCCAGCATTGGGGAAAATCCTCGTATCTGACAGCAACCGAGAGAACTTTTTTTACTACTTAACTTCCTACTCTGTGCTCTCTCCACGCCCCCTTTTGCACACGAATCCCCAGTCTTTCTCTCAGTTGCTGACAGACTGAGAGGGTTTTCTCTGTGCTCTGAGTATTGTGTTAGTTTTTTTGGTTATTTTTGATTAGCCCCCTTTTTTGTTTTGGTTGGATTTCGGTCAGGATTAGGTTTTAATTTTCTCCTGCGAGTCAGTCAGCTGTTCGTCGGTTTCGTGCCCGGGGATCTGGGTCGTACCGGCTTTCGCGCCTCTGCGCTTGCTGCCGCCGACTTCTGTCCCTGTGGGGCGGATCCGGCCGGATTTCCTCTGCTGGTAAGATCGGGGCTGAGCGGATTGCTCCCCGACTGCCGTGTTTGACCATCAAGCCAGAGCGGAGGCGTTTCCAAGGAGCGACTACCGGCGCCCTTTACATCGTTGAGTGGCTTATCCAGCGGCCGTCCCGTCAGGCTTCTGCGGGCGGCGCTGCAGCTTTCAGCTTGCTCGGCTTCGACTCGACCACCGTGAGTGATTGTTGGGGTTGCGGCGTGGCTTTCGGTTGCTCGCCACCCTCCTGCCGTGTAGCAGCCGGCCAGGCCATTATCCCTGAGTGGCGACCGAGTGAGAGCGGCGCCAGGGGAAAGCGCCCAGTCATCTGGTAGAGCGTGGGTGGGCCGCCATTTTGTTCCTACGCCACCACCGTGCGGCCGCCATTTTGAGCATTAGGGCGGCCGCCATTTTGGATTGCCTCGTGGCAGCGCAGACCCTAATTAAAGGGCCGCAGCCTTTTCTCTGAGGGCTTTGCTTTCTGAGCTTCAGTCCAGGTCTGGGCAGAAAGGGGGGGGCATTTACAGACTATCGCTCACCCCTTTATCGCCTCTTTGTGTAGGGCCTACCCACACTCCGGAGCAGAGAGCAGGGTTCCCTCTTATTGGGCGTGGCAGGAGGGCCATCACTGCTTGTTGGGTATAGAACATTGCCCAGAGCTATATTCAGGCAATCAATCAATTAATCAATTAAACAATTAATTAATCAAGCAAGCAAGCAAGCAAGCAATGAATCAACCGATCAATCAACAATCAATCAATCAATAAATAATAAATATTTCTTATAATTATTATTATTATAAATCAATCAATCAATCAATAAATAATAAATAACCCACCTAATTGGTCCTGCTTGGGGCGTTCTCACCATGGCGGACTGTTCGTTCTCCTCAGATAGTGATCAGGAGGTCAGCCCTGCCAGATCTACTAAGTCCTGCAAGAAACAGTCGGGCAAACGCTCTGCCTCTGGCGGTCACAAGTCCCGCCACTCTAAAACCTCTGCTGCGGCCGATAAGGATGCTCTCAGGCGTCATAAGGCGTTGGAGAAACAATGTGAGAAAGCCAAGCAAGCGTCAGCTTCTTTATACAGTTGTGACACGGGATCTGCCCAGCAATCTGTTCCTGTTCCCGACGGTTCGGAGCGGAGAGAGGTCCGATCCGTTTCCTTGGCTTGGCAGAAGGGTGTGTCCCAGTCGATGCCTGATGTTTCCTTAGCGGGTCTGGAAGCCCTTCCACCTCGGCGCCAACCTTCGGCCACCTTCACGCCCACAGCAGCAGGCCTCCGGGCAGTGGACAGTCCTTCGCCTCCTTCACAGTTCGACTTCCAGACAATGCTGTCTACGGCGTTAGCTTCTATTATGGCGGCTGGAGCACAAACAGCGGCCCAGACGTCCGCAGCGGGGACTTCTTCAGGCACGTTGGCCACTTCGGGGTCCCGCAGGGCTCACTCCCCCTCGCCTCGTGAGTCTTTTGTCTGTGGGTTTGTACCATGACGAGGAGGGCCCTGAAGACCTCGAATTCTCCGAGGATGAAGGACTGGTACCTGACACTCCAGCCTTCACAGGCTTGTTTCGTCCCGCACTATTTAAGTCTCTCCTTCACAAGGCTCGTTTGACTACTAACTTGGGTTCTGTGGGAGCACAACCCCCGACAACCCCGTCTGAGACCGGTCCTCATGATGCCTTATTTAAACAAGTCAAGCAGGAGAAGGACTTTATTCCGTGCCCTCAGCTGTTCACGGATGTTCTGCAGGCTCCTTGGGCCCAACCAGGGTCGTCCACTGCGCCAAGCAATCTAGACAAGAAACTGTTCTGTGCGGCGCCTGAACTTGAGGCTATGTTGGACTTGCCCACAGTGGATGCACCGGTGGCGACCCTCACTTCTCATTCGATGGTTTCGTCTGACCCGCTGGAGGGTCTAAAATCTGAGGACAGACGCACTGAATTGGCTTTTCGTAGATCACATCAGGCCGTGGCTTGGACTGTTAGAACTGCCACGGCCACTTCGTTCTTCAATAGGGCATCCTTGATCTGGCTGCGTCAACTTCAGGAACGGTTCCCTCCAGAGGATACCCGTTTGCGTCACGATATTAATAAGATTATTGCAGCCACAGAATACTCGGCGGACGCTTCGCTGAACTCTGTCAAGTTTGCATCTCGGGCGTTGGCGACATCTGTCACATCGCGACGCCTTTTCTGGCTGCGGCCGTGGAAGGCCGATGTTAAAACCAAATGGAAGTTGGCGGCGGCCCCGTATAAAGCCCCGAACCTGTTTGGTACTGCATTGGAGCCGGTCCTTGTTGAGGACAAAGACAAACGTAAAATTATGCCATCATCCTTTCGCAGACAAGACAGGCGTTATACTCCATACACGCAGCGTCAGCCCTTTCGTTCTTACTCGGGGCAGGGAGGCCCCTCTTCTTACCGGCAGTCGTTCCAAACTCCAGACCACTTCTCAGACAGGCAGCGTTTCAGAGAGCGTGGCAGACCTCAGACCGCTTCCAAGCACCCCTATCGTGGGTCCACTTCTAGGCCCTTTAGACGGGGCAAATGACTCACCGACTCCGGGACCAGTGGGTGGACGTCTCCAGGCCTTTCGTCATCAGTGGGCCCGGTCCACTCCGAACGAGTGGGTGCGTCACACAATTTCAGAGGGCCTCGCGATCGAGTTCATAGATCGGCCTCCACAACGTTTCATCCGGTGTCCAGTTCACCTGTCGACAGATTCGCGCAGCTTGATGGTGGAGGAGATAGCATACCTGCTGGAGATCAACGCGATAGAACCGGTTCCGTTAGACCAACTGGGGACCGGTTTCTATTCAATCCTGTTTTTGGTCCCCAAAAATTCTGGCGGGGTCAGAGGTATTCTCAACCTCAAGGATTTGAATCGAGCAGTACGTTACCATCGTTTCAAGATGCACTCTCTTCGGTCCATTCTGGCATCAATTCGCCAGGGGGATCTAATGCAGTCGGTGGATTTACGAGAGGCCTACCTGCATGTTCCAGTGCTTCCTTTGCATCGGCAGTTTCTGCGATTCGAGTATGCGGGCAGGCATTACCAGTATTGTGCGATGCCGTTCGGTCTTTCCTCGGCTCCCAGGGCTTTCACCAAACTGGTAGCCGTGGTGGCCGTGTCTCTCAGTGCCGTTCCGGTGAGAGTGTTATGTTACCTGGACGACATTCTAATCCTTTCCTCGTCCAGGGTACAAGCGGCGCGAGACAGGGACAGGGTGCTTTCAGCCTTCCGAGAGCACGGCTTCTCCGTCAACTTGGACAAGAGCCAGCTCGTCCCCACGACCTCAATTTTACACCTCGGGACCCTGATAGACTCCGAGAAAGGTCAGGTTTTCCTGTCCTCAGAAAGAGTGAAGAACATCAAGTCGCTTTTAGACCAAGTCCTGGCCCGGAGGAAGACACCTCTATTGACACTATCGCGATTGTTGGGGAAGATGGTCTCGTGCTTCCGCGTTGTCCCATGGGCACGCCATTCCCGCTCGCTGCAATGGCTACTCCTCCCGTTCCAGAGGAACGGCAGTTCCAACTCGTCAAAAAAAGTGCTCGTGCCTCCACAAGTCAGACTGTCAGTACGTTGGTGGAGGTCGCCGGCCATCCTGAGGGGATGCAATTTTCTGGAACTGGACCGGGTAGTGATCACCACCGATGCCAGTCTCCATGGCTGGGGTGCCCACCTGGGAGCCCAGGTGGGCCAGGGACAATGGTCTCCAGAGGAACGTGTACAGAGTATCAACCTTTTAGAACTTCGAGCCATTCATCTCGCCCTTCTGCATTTCCGGACGATGGTTCGGGGCCGTCATGTCCTGATACTCATGGACAATACATCCGCCAAAGCGCACATAAACAGGGAAGGGGGGAAGAGGTCACAGACGTTGATGCTCGAGTCGATACGTCTGTTCAACTGGGCAGAGAGACACCTGAAGTCAATTCTCGCAGACCACATTTCCGGGAAGGCCAACACCCACCGAGCGGACTGGCTCAGCAGGGAAGTGATAGACCAGGCCGAATGGCAACTGCTTCCCAGTCTGTTTCAGGAGATTTCTCTTCGCTTCGGACGACCGGTGGTGGACCTGTTCGCCAGTCCGGCCAACGCCCAACTTCCCCGGTTCATCACTCAGTATCCGGTTCCATCGGCGGAAGACACAAACGCTCTGCGGTGTCATTGGCCAGCCGGTCTGCTATATGCTTTCCCTCCCGTCATGTTAATTCAGCAGGTGGTCCGGAAGATTATAGCGGAGAGGGCGGAGATGTTACTGGTGGCGCCGCATTGGCCGTGCAGACCGTGGTTCGCGGATCTTGTGGAGTTTTCGGTGACAGACCCATGGGTGATCCCTCCACATCGGATTGTGCTGTGTCAGGGAGCCATTCGTCATCCCGAGCCCCAGTGGCTGCAGTTGGCCATTTGGCATTTGAGCGCGTCATCCTAAAGAAAGGCCGATTGCCAGACACGGTGATTGGTACGATTCAATCGGCCTGCCGGCCATTCACGACGAGGATCTACGAAGCCTCTTGGAGGGCCTTTTGCCATTGGTGTGCGACTGCCCATGTGGATCCAACATCTGCGACGATACAGGATGTTCTCATCTTTCTGCAAGCGGGATTGGAAAGGGGTTTATCTCCTGCCACCCTCAGACGTCAGGTGGCGGCTCTGGCCACTGTGTTATCCTTTCCGCTGTACACTTCTCTGTCTCATCATCCGTGGGTGAAGGGATTCCTTATGGAGCTACGAACCTGAGGCCACCTACTGTTCATCGTTATCCTTCTTGGGATTTATCTCTGGTTTTGCAGGCCCTCACGTTGTCACCGTTTGAGCCACTTGGCTCCATCTCCCTTAAGTTTCTGTCGTTCAAAGTTGCTTTCCTGCTGGCGATCACATCGGCTAGGCACATTTCTGAGCTCGCTGCTTTATCGGTCAGGAAAGACTTGTGCATTTTTCATGCTAATACAGTGGTCCTGCGGCTGGACCCTGCATTTACGCCCAAAGTTAATTCATGGTTTCACCGGGCGCAGGAATTAGTTCTTCCAGACTTCTGTCCATCGCCGAGACATCACCGTGAGGTTCTTTGGCACACTCTGGATGTGCACAGGGCCTTGAGATGTTACATGCATAGGATGGCGTCGTTTCGGAGGACGGAAGCCCTGTTTGTTTTGTTCCATCCTGCATCCATGGGTCAGAAAGTGTCGTCAGCCACGATCGGTCGTTGGATTAAGGCCTGTATTGCATCTGCTTATGAGAAACAGCGTCGTCCTGTTCCCGAGAATATTTTACCTCATTCGACTCAGAGTGCGGCGACTTCGGCCGCCTGGGCTACCCAGGCTTCTGTGTTGGACATCTGTAGGGCGGCTACCTGGAATTCATTGTCGCCGTTCATAAGACATTATCGGATTGATGCTTACGCCTCGGCTGAGGCGTCTTTTGGGCGGCGAGTTTTACAAGCAGTGGTGTCTGGGTCTGCTGAAGGGACTAGTGTTTTGCCTGACCCTGGAAGTTAGGCTTGGGTATGTCCCAATGCTGGAGTGTAGTAGCAGCGTTCTGGAAAATGGACATTGACTTACCTGAATGTCCTTTTTCGGAACGCTGCGTATACACTCCATTTCCCTCCCTTTCGTTATGTTTGTTTGTGGTTGAGTGTTTTAATGAATTTGTTGTGGTTCACCTCTTGTGTCTTCGTTCAAGACTGGGGATTCATGTGCAAAAGGGGGCATGGAGAGAGCACAGAGTAGGAAGTTAAGTAATAAAAAAAGTTCTCTCAGTTGCTGTCAGATACGAGGATTTTCCCCAATGCTGGAGTGTATACGCAGCGTTCCGAAAAAGGACATTCAGGTAAGTCAATGTCCAATTTATGTAATTTACTTCTGTTCTGTTTCTCTATTATTTTTTCTTCTATTTTTTATACCCTCTGTATATACCTCACTTAATATCTTATTCATTCATTAATACTTTATACTCAATAACATTCCTCTCTTTCAAACAGTAGATTAACAATGCAATAATTAGTTCTAACTTTAATACGATAATATTAAATAATTCTTACTTTACTACTTATATATATATATTTGTATATAGAAAATATATTCTTCTTTTGTTGTTCTTTGTCACCCCTTCTCTAGTTTTTAGTTGTAGTTGTAGTTTTCTGTCATGCTATTGCATCAATCCTCTTTCAAGTCTTAGTCTCTCCCCTCAAATCCGTCTATATGGTCTCGTCTTTCTTTTTTTTTTAGCTTTTAGTTTTTATATCTCCCTTTTACAGTCACCAATCACAATTTAAATTCCATGGATTTTTCAAAATTAAACTCTTTAGCTTCTTCTTTACCTCATAAAGTCATTTAGCTTCTCTGGTTTTTCACCTTCTCCAGTTCTCTCTGTCGCAGGGGTCTTAACTCTGTTGCTATCCTCCCGTTCTGCTGTCTCACTCTCTAGGCTCCTCCTTCCCTCGCACTGACCTCTTTTTCTATTTCATGCTTCTCTCCTAATCCGTCACCACTTGTTGGACTTAACTTGTCCATCTCTTTTGCGTCCTCCTCACCCTGTGCTTCCGATTTCAGTTTTTTCCAATTTCCTTCTTCTGGGTCTGTTTAGTCTGTCACTAGAAACTGTTTTCTTCATTCTTTGCTTCCTTTGTATACGGCCACCAACACTCCTAATCTGCCTTGCAGGCCAACTTCCTCTCCACCACTTTTAAAGGGATTAGTCCTTTATCCTCCCGGGCGATAGCGTGTCTCCGAGGGGCTTCGGAACTTCCCCTTTTATTTCCCGATCTCTATGAGATCGAGAATGCTCTGTAAGGGTTCCTGATACAGAGTTTTTGGATGTTGGATATAGCATCCCGTTTCCTCACCCTCTCCACGATGATGTTACCGCCAGAAGCCTCACAAACCTTCCTTTTAGTTCACATGGACCTTCATCACACCAGCACACTTCCCAAACCCGAGTGCCATGCCCCTCTCCCCATTACTATGGCAGTCAATACCAAGCAAACATCAAAGGGAAAATCCATGCTGGAAATCCGGCTGACACCCGGTCTCCTTGCCTCCAGCACAGGCAGTGTCACCTTGAATCCTCATGCTATGGAGGGCTTCCCTTATGAGGCTCATGACATACTTCATGAGGTGATCTGACCAAGTTGTGGACTCCTTCTTGTAGTCATCATATAGGGTCTCCAGCTCTCACATCCATCTTGTTGTCGGCTGCCTTAGGTGAAGGTGAGTCCCCTGGTCTGTCCTTCCCAGTCTTCCTTCCCATGCCGGTAGACCAGTGTGGCTTGTGGAGCTGCATGAGGTGAGGTTTCCTTGACCCATGCCCCATTGAAGTATCTCCCTAACATTAGCCTCTTCATGATCGCTGACTTGGTTAGACATTGTATGTATAGTCCCCATGATAGGGTTGAAGTCTCTCCAGGTTGACTAAATTGCAGATCCTGCCTAATGTAAGGTCCTACCTCATCAATCTTCTCAAGAAAGTGGAATTCTTTGAAACACTTAGCATTTCAAAAGGAACTTTTATTGAAAGATAGCAGAGGAGATCTAGGCAGGATCTGAGGTTTCCTGCTCAAAGTGCTAAATTAAACTATTGCAAGCAAAGCCCGTCCCATTGTCCAGTCCATCATCGAGCCAATCACAGGCGGCAAAGATGTTTTGAGAACCTCAGACACAGAAGGTGATATCTGTCATTCATCCGCTTTGGTTTTGCTTTCTCCGTTGCCAAGATAGCGCAAATGGCTCCAATCACATTCCATTCCTCCTCCCTAGGATGACCCAAGGCACATTCCTTCCCTCTCCCTATTTCTCTCAAGGTCCTGTACAACAAATCAAGTGAAAGCCTGCAAAGAATTCCCCCTCAAGCCTCCCCCCTCCCAATATGGCAGCATCCCAATAGCTTTCTAAGGGACCTGACACCTACAACTACTGTAGTCTCTGGATTGTTGTTTTTTGTAGCTTGGAAATTAGGGAGGGAGAGAACGCAGTAGAACTTCTTTACAGTTAGATTCTTTGCAGTAGATTATCTTTGATGTGGAGGATAATTATGAAGGTTAATCTTGTTATAAGCAAACATCTTGTCAATTAAAAGAGGGTGGTGGTTTTCTTCTTCTCCAAGTATTAATTATGCAAGGGGCTCAGCAGCTCTCCAGTCTCTTCAGAAGAAAACTTGGAATCTTTGTATTTTTGTAGTGAGACATAAAAGTTTGGATGAGTGCAGTATATATACAAATTTCAATTTCTTTAGGGTAGTTTCTTTTATTTATTTATTTTATTATTTATTTACTTTATTTAAGTCGCTTACTACAAAGATCTCTTAGTATCTTACAATAAAAACAAATGTAAAACTGAATGATAAAAATAGTCAAATAGCATTTGAAACAAGTAGAACCTATATTAAAATTAACAGTTGAGGGTCAGAACAAAAGAGAGATGTTTTAATGGCCATTTACAAAACTGATAAAAACGAAGACGTTGCATTCTAAAAGAATTGGGTGGGCAATAGAAAGAGCTGAGTCCAGATTTACTGCCAGATGATCTTGCAATAACTGAGCAAACTGAGTTCCTAGTAAGTGTGGAGGTTCATATGGAAAAAGGAAAAAGCCTGGAACTAAGATTTTAAAGGTAATGATCAGTGCTGGGTATTATACCCTGAAACAAATTGCTAATTTATGTGGTGCCCTAAGCTAGCAGCCCCCAACCTTTGGGGCACCAGGGACTGGTTCCATGGAGAGAGGTTTTTCCATGGACCAGAGGTGTGTGGTTTCATGTAGCTCCTTTTCACTTTCTGTCATTATGGTACTATCTTCTGCATATCTGAAGTTATTGATGTTTCTCCTGGCAATCTTAATTCCAGTTTGTGATTTATCCAGCTCACCATTTTGTATGATGTACTCTGCATAGAAGTTAAATAAGCAGGGTGACAATATACAGCCTTGTTGTGCTCCTTTCCCTATTTTGAGCCAATAGGTTCGATGTTCAGTTCTAATTGTTGCTCCTTGACCCGCATACAGTTTCTCAGAAGACAGGTAAAGTGGTCTAGAACTCCCATCTCTTTAAGAACTTGCCCCCGTTTGTTGTAATCTACCCAATCAAAGGCTTTAGGATAGTCAATGAAGCAGAAGTAAATGTTTTCTAGAACTCCCTTGCTTTTTCCATAATCCCATGAATGTTGGCAATTTGATCTCTAGTTCTTCTGCCTCTTTAAAACCCAGTTTGTACTTCTGGTAGTTCTTGGTTCACATATTGCTGAAGCCTAGCTTGTTGGATTTTGAATATGACCTTGCTAATATTTATTTATTTATTTATTTATTTTTCATATTTGTATACCGCCCTACTCCCGAAGGACTCAGGGCGGTGAACAGCCATAATAAATACAAATACATATAGAAGTTAAAAACTATTAAGAAACAGATTAAGTAATTTAGGCTCAAAGATTAAGAACATCCAAATTTATCTAAAGAGGTTTAAAACCCAATTTAAAACCCAGTTTAAAAGCCAATTAAAAAGGGAGAGTTAGGCCAGACCAGCTTGTTGGAATAGAAATGTTTTCAGGGCACGGCGGAATATGCGTAAGTCTTGGATGTTTCGTAACTCTGGGGGAAGCCTGTTCCAGATGGTAGGTGCCCCCACAGAAAAGGCTCTCCCCCTGGGGGCCATCAGTCGACATTGTTTGGCCGACGGCACCCTGAGGAGTCCCTCTCTATGGGAGCGAACTGGTCGGTGAGAGGCTACTGGTGGCAGGAGGCGGTCTCGTAAGTACCCTGGTCCTGAGCCATGGAGCGCTCTAAAGATAGTAACCAAAACCTTGAAGCGCACCCGGAAGACCACTGGGAGCCAGTGCAGCTCGCGCAGGAGGGGGGTTACATGAGAGCGCCACATTGCTCCCATTACCACCCGCGCGGCCGCATTCTGGACCAGTTGGAGCCTTCGGGTGCTTCTCAAGGGGAGCCCCATGTAGAGAGCATTACAATAATCCAGGCGTGAGGTGACAAGGGCGTGAGTGACCGTGCGTAACGAGTCCCGATCCAGAAAGGGATGCAACTGGCGAATCAGGGGAACCTGATAAAAAGTCCTCCTGGCTACGGCTGTCATATGCTCTTCAAAAGAAAGCCGTGAGTCCAGGAGGATGCCCAAGTTGCGAACCCCATCTGTGGGGGCCAACGACTCGCCCCCAATAGTCAGAGATGGCGTCAACTGACTATATCGGGATGACGGAAACCACAGCCACTCGGTCTTGGATGGGTTGAGTCTGAGTTTGTTCCTCCCCATCCAGATCCGTACGGCCTCCAGGCACCGGGACATCACCTCGAGGGCATCATTGGGGTGGTCTGGGGTGGAGATGTACAGCTGGGTGTCATCAGCGTACTGATGGTACTTCACCCCAAAACCACGGATGATCTCACCCAGCGGCTTCACATAAAAGTTGAACAGAAGGGGCGAGAGGACCGATCCTTGTGGCACCCCACATATAAGGGGCCTCGGGGTCGACCTCTGCCCCCCTGTCAACACAGACTGCGACCGGTCAGAGAGAAAGGAGGAGAACCACTGTAGAACATTGCCCCCCACCCCCAACCCTTCCAACCGGTGCAGCATGATATCATGATCGATGGTATCAAAAGCCGCTGAGAGGTCTAGTAGGACCAGGACAGAGGAGCAACCCCTGTCCCGAGCCCTCCAGAGATCATCAACCAATGCGACCAATGCTGTCTCTGTGCTGTACCCGGGCCTGAATCCCGACTGGAACGGATCTAGATAATTCGATTCATCCAGGTACTGAGGCAGTTGTCGTGCAACCACACTCTCAACAACCTTTGCAACAAAGCGAAGGTTGGAGACAGGACGATAATTTGCTAATACAGCTGGATCCAGGGAGGGCTTCTTGAGGAGGGGCCTCACCACCGCCTCTTTCAAGATGGTGGGAAAGACACCCCCACTCAAAGAAGCATTTATAATCTCCTGGAGCCAGCCTCACGTCACCTCCCAGGAGGCCAGTACCAACCAGGATGGACACGGGTCCAATAATATGTGAAATGAATGCAGTTGTATGGTAATTAGAACATTCTTTGGCATTGCCCTTCTTTGGATTGGAACATAAACTGACATTTTCCAATTCTGTGACAATTGTTGAGTTGTCCGAATTTGCTGGCATTTTGAGTGCAGCACTTTAACAGCACTCATCTATACTAAAGAGCCTGTTAATGAGGTTGAAAGAAGAGAGTGCAAAAGTTGGGTTGAAATTCAATATTAAAAAACAAAGATCATGGTATCTGGTCCCAGCATTTCCTGGCAAATAGAAGGGGAAGAAATGGAAGCAGTGACAGATTTTATTTTCTTAGGCTCCAAGATCAGTGCAGACAATGACTGCAGCCATGAAATTAAAAGGTGCTTGCTCCTTGGGAGGAAAGCTATGGCAAACCTAGACAGCATATTAAAAAGTAGAGATATCACCTTGCCAACAAAGGTTTGTGATTTGTGCAATATGGGCTTTGTGTTTCAAAAAAGATGTTGGGCAATTCCTATTCTGGCTAATGGCTTTCATCCTGTGTTGGATCTTGGGTGAGGGGCTGCTTGTTCTTATCCTACCATTCTGCTTTTGCTAGCTGTCAAACTTTGCGGCAAGGAGTTTTTAAATATCCTTTTGAATGGATTTCTGGCTGCAGGGGGGGTGTTTGCTTATGAATGGAGCCATCTAGATAATTGGCGTCCTCTTTCATTAAGCTCTTTATCTCCTTAAGTGCTGGCATCTACTGTGGGCTATTAAGAAAGACTGGTGGTTGCTTTCTGCCCCTAAAAACATGTTTCTCCATTTCTCCTTTAGGGAAATATAATATTCTGCCTTTTTAAATATTTCCCAAAATATTTCATTCTTCTGGGAAGTGGGGGCTTCCCACAAGTCCATGCACATTTTTGCACAAAACATTCCCTTGAGATCTCCAATTTTCTTGAAGAGATCTCTAATCTTTCCCATTCTGTTGTTCCCCCTTTTCTTTGCCTTGTTCATTTATGAAGGCCTTCTTATCTTTCCTTGCTATCCTCTGGAAATCAGACTTTGAGCCAGAGGAGGGATAAATGAAATATACAGAGAAAATGGATTTGAATTGAAGAAGGAAAGAGATCTATTGATTGCAATGTCTGGGGTTTATTACAGTTTGTATTTCAGCACTTTTGAAAGGCATCAAGTTGGTGAAGAGTGGCAAAATTGCTTTTTGTGGAGGCAAAGCAGCATGACAGAAGGAAAGTTTATAATGGAGATGAATAAGTAAACATTTTGGCAACAGCAGTAATTCTCATCTTTAGTATTATGATTCTACTGAAATGTACAGAATAATCATAGGTGTAGAAACTCAAACTTCTCTATTTCCAGGTAATTTGTCAAAATACTGCTGGAAACTACCGTATTTTCTGGCGTAAAAGACGACTTTTTAACGCATGAAAATCTTCTCAAAAGTCGGGGGTCGTCTTTTACATGACTGGCGATCCAAGCTCTGACGATCCTAGCTAAGTTGCCTGCTAATCAGGCAACGCAGCTGGGATCACCAGAGCCATGTAAAAGGAAAAAAGTTTTCCCCTCCAGCTTGCTTACCTTAGCTGCTAGTCGCAATGCTTGCCTTGCTTCGCTTGCCTGAATCCATTCCATCAGTAAGCCACTCCCTGCCTGCAATCAAGCAGGCAGGGAGTTGTGGACTTCAACTCCCAGAATTCCTCAGCCAGCAAAACAAAGCTGGCTGAGGAATTCTGGGAGTTGAAGTCTACAAGTCTTAAAGTTGTCAAGGTTGGATACCCCTGTTCTATTGGGTAAGTTTTTTTCCCCTTTGGGAGCTTTAAAAAAAATAGTTAATTGGGGTTTTTTAGTTGTTCTTTTTTAGACCTAGCCATTTAAAGTTTAGGAAGTTTTACATTTAGTTTTCATATAAAAATAAAATAAAATAATATGTGTGCAGCTTTCTGAGATTTAGTGTGTTTCTGTAGTGTTTCACTCTAACTACACAAACCCACAAAATCTCACAAAGCTGTATGTGGAATTTTACGTGTGTAAAGTGTGAAAGTTGTTTTTTTGGGCTTTTTGTGGCTGTGTGAGGTTCCCTGCTTGTTGCAGGGGCCATTTTGGGTCTAGCACAGCTGTTTTTACATTGTGGGTGAGCCAGTTGTGTTGTGTTGTGTGTGTGTAAAGTGTGAAAGTTGTTTTTGGGGGGGCTTTTTGTGGCTGTGTGAGGTTCCTGCTTGTTGCAGGGGCCATTTTGGGTCTAGCACAGCTGCTTTTACATTGTGGGTGAGCCAGTTGATGTTTTTTAATTTTTATTTGGTGTGCGTTGGAAGAGGGGTAGTCTTATACGGCGAGTATAGCCCAAACCCCTATATTTTAACAGGAAAAGTCGGGGGTCGTCTTATACGCCCAGTTGTCTTATATGCCGGAAAATACGGTAAAATGGATCAGAGTTCTGGTTATATACAGTATCTTTGTAGCTTTAAAGTTATACACTGATAATAGCTCTCCAAGTGTAGGTTTCTCAATTATTTGTCAATCATGGGATGGGGGAAAGTAATAATCCAGTGCTCAAGTTGCACAAATGATGCTTCTGTACTTGCAAAAAAAAAAAACAAAAAAAAAAACCAGGCATTTTGAGAAAAAGAAACTCTTCTATTGTAAACTTGAAATAATGTGACCATAATTTTGCCCTTCACTCAAATTTTCTCAAAAGAATAAAATAGAAGACACAATCTATCAAGATTGTCCCTCCCCAAGACCAGCACAAAATTAGTAGAAATTCTCCAGAGACTTGGATAAACATGTTAGGAACTGGAACCTTTTGTTATATTGGAATTAATTTCAGTCATAACAAACAGATCATATCCTATGAGCAAATAGAAAAATGGTACAAACTTATGCACAGTGATACTTCAAATCCTGATTTTCTACTACAGAACCCCACTACCACCATCCTTTTTTCATATTCTGTTATCCCACCCCTCCTGCTTGTTTATATTTTCTGCATTCCTGTTTTGTGTAGGAAATTTCTACAAATTAAGCTGAGAATTGTCATGCTATTATTGAACATTGACAAAGAATTTCCCAGTGATATTTATCTTATTGGAATAGTGAAAATAAAATACCCAGTTTACATATTCTTGAGTTATATAAGTTGTCTAACTCAACAATCTCATTTTTTAGGGACACCACATAAATATGACCCAACTTTCAAAGGCCCCATTTACGACAGGTAAGACCACCCTATTGGTAAAAGGTTTGAGATTTTTGCTGTTATTTTTCAGTGCACTACGGTATGTCTAGAGTGACCATTTATTACCATCTGTTGATTCCCCCCCCCCTTTGGAAAGTAATGAAAAGATAACTCTATTGAAAATCCAGGAGCCTAGGGGTCTTGATTATTTCTTTGGAATGCATCGGGTGGGTTTAGTAGCTCTTATTCTAGTTTCACTTCTTGCTTTGTGCATGGACATATTTTGTTTTCCAGCTATAGTATTATTTAATTATAGTAGGATGATAATATAATTTTACTGACATTACTGACATATGATCAGAGGTTTACATTTCAATTTGTATCTGATATTACAACAATTCAATAAGCTGACTTTGTATAAAAATATACAAAAGAATGAAGGCTATTGCTTAACGCATTGTAAGCTGCCCTGAGTCTCCGGAGAAGGACGGCATATAAATCAAATTTAAAAAAAATAAAAAAATTCATAAATAATTTTATCAGCCAACATTTTATTTTTATGGGGTTACATTAGTTGCCTTATTCTGATGATCAGATAAATATTTGTTTTGTAGGTTCTTAACAAATTATTATGCTAACTCATGACTAGCTATTGAATGGAGATTGCTCTTATTCTCTGATAATATATATTTATCTGTTAGTTTAAATGTTAAATGTTGCCAGTATAATTCAGATTTATGGTAGCTTACAAACAAAAATTAGAATAACCATCCAACACCACTCTGAGCGATTGTTGTTTTTCTCTGACTGAAATTCAAACGTTACTAACTTCAGGAAAATGCTTCAGCAATTACCGTGCAGGAAAAAACATTATTTTTATACTAGAATACCTTATATTAGCTTTTCTTTAGCCTACCCCAGCAGTGGGAGGCCTATAGGATGGAAGCTTTGTTTATATCTCACTAAATGGTAAATTTTGTGTCATGGTAAGCAGAGTAGGTGGATGAATCCTTTATATTTCATACTGAAATAATTCTTTTTAAATGAAGGAATCACAAGATAGTTTTCATAAAGATATATATCATGATAGTAGCCATAAAGTTATGTATCATGATAGCAGTCTTCCAATATATGAGGGGCTGTCACCAAGAGGAGGGGGTCAGCCAATTTTTCAAAGCACCTAAAGGCAGGATAAGAAGCAATGGATGGAAGACTATTAAAGAGATATCCACCTAGAATTAATGAGAAATTTCCTGACAATGAGAACAGTTAATCAGTAGAATGGCTTGCCTCCAGAAATTGTGAGGACTCCATCTCACAATTACGGGAGGTTTTTAGGAAGAGAATGGACATCCACTTGTCCAGAATGGTATAGGGTCTCCTGCTTGAGCAGGGGATTGGACTAGAAGACCGCTAAGGTCTTCTCCCATTCTGTAATTCTGTTATTCTGTAAACCCAATAAGGTTATTTGATCTTAGATCTGGATTACTTTGTTTCCTATTAACTTTTGTGTGTGTAAGATTAGCAGACTTGGGTTTAACATACCATCTTCTCTGAATTGTAGTAGTAATCAGCATCATAGTATCCCTGTGTACATCTCTAAAAGCTAGAGATGGTGGTTTACTACTTCTGAGGAGTTAATGTCCACTCCCCATCTTCACTATAGGTTGAAGGAGGAATGTGTTGGTTATATTTGCCTGTCCCTTATTCTTGAGATGGACTATAGTTTATTTGTCATTTGATTAGAGAGTTTTCAAGGTTTTCTTTTTATCACTACTGTGTGCCAGAGACAAATATATTGTTACTTACTGTCACTTAGCTTGTTTCTTCTTCCAGGGGCTGCACAGATATCATCTGCTGTATCTTGCTGCTGGTTGCAATTGGGGGCTATGTTGCAGTGGGTATTGTAGGTATGTATTCTACTGTTTATTATTTTTCTCTGCCTTGAGATATTATTTTTGTTACTGAAAGTTGGATTTCAAAGTTAGATGGAGAAGGAGAATTATGAGAGCCAAGAAGGTATATCATCATAGAAGTAAATAAGTAGGATTCAACTAATGGTATCAAATCTTAAATAATGGTTTGCTCTTTAATTACATTGCTAATGTCTGCTGCACCAAGGGTTTGACCCAGGGGTGAAATGCTATCGGTTTGGGCCGGTTCACCCGAACCGGTAGTAACAAATGTGACTGGTTCACCGAACCGGTAGTAAAAATGCTTTAAAAAATTTAAAAAAAGTTCTGAAGATGGTGCGGCACAGCTGATCGTCTGAACTTTTTTTTTTACTTTTTAAAGCATTTTTACTACTTATTGGGGGAAGTCCTTTTTTGCTCCCAGGAGGCTTCCCTGAGACCTACTAGGCCAAAAATGGGTGTTGGGGTCCATTTTTGCTCCCAGGAAGCTTCCCTGAAGCCTGTTAGGCCAAAAACGGGGGGTGCTGCAGAAGGAAGGAAGGAAGAAAGAAAAAGAAAAGGTGGAAGGGAGGGAGAGAAAAAGGAGAGGAAGGAAGGACCACAAACCTGGCACTAGACGCAGCTTCAGAGGATACCTTGAAAGAGCACAGCAATCAATCCAGGGCTGGAAGGGACCTGGAGGTCATCTAGTCTAACCCCCTACTCCAGCAGGACATTGTTAAACTGAGTTTCTGTCTTTTAACCCCCCAGTCACATGACTACATAGCCACGCCCACCCAGTCACATGAACCCCCCCCACCAAGCCACACCTATCAAGCCACGCCCACAGAACTGGTAGGAAAAAAATTTAGATTTCACCACTGGTTTGACCCTTTTTTTTTTATTGAAAAGTTTTAAAAGTTTACATATATATCCCCCCCTTCCCTCCACCCTCCCCAACCCTCCCCCTCCCACCCACCCCCCTCCCTACTTCCCAGAGCAAAATACAGGGTATAACATTCAACAATCATAATCTAACATAGTCTAATTAATTATAACCTCTTACATCTCTCTAATACTTTAACTCCCCATTTACTAAACTAAATTTGAATACATAATAACATCTCTCTATCTATTCGTAAGCTATTTGAAATTTTTTAGTCCGGGTCTTCCGGTTTGACTTGCCTCCGGTGGAAGACGGTCCCTCTTTAAGGACCGCCAGCCCCGCCGTTTGTAGAGCCGCTTCGATTTTGAGAAGCGGCTTGAAAACTCCAGAATCTGAAGGATTTGAAGGAGAGAGTAAGCAAGGCACAGGTTGAGCCCCTGTGAGCCCCCAGAAGTTTGCTACTGGGGAGGAAACAGGCCCGGCTCCCTTTCAACTTGCTGAGACTCCGGACGGCGTGGGACAACTCTGCTTGCTTCAGAGCAAGCCGGCTGCAGCAAACATCCAAATTGATTGAAATTAACTTCACTAATTAGCGGAAAAAACAACCTGAACCTTTAAACCAAGAAACTGCAAGTATTATTTTTTTTGTGACTTTTTGATCTAATCAAAAATCAGAGCGAGTGAAAGCGGCTTGAAAAAATGGCGCCGCTCCAGCGTTAACAAGCTGAGACTGAGAGTGGTCTTGTAAAGCTATTCAAACAAGCTACAATGTTGCGCTGCTTGTAACAAGCAAACAGGAGAAGAGGGAGAAAAATCCTTTTTAAAATAAGCCTGAGCTCGCTTCAGCTTAATTCTATTTCCAATTTGACTAAACCTGGGGGACTTTTTTAGAGGACTTTGTGGTGGTGGAAAAGGAAAAAGGATCTCCTTTTTCAGAAAAATCTAAGCTACGTGGCAGAATGGCTTCTAAAAAACAGGAAGGCAAGGCAGCAGGGTGGGGATCCCCCACTCACAAGCCTGAACAGCAGTTTCCTTCTGCTCAGCAGAGTCAGAAAAAAGATTTTGATTTTGAAAGTTTAAAAGAATTTATTACTCAGGCTCTGGATGATAATTTTCAAAAATCTCAACAGGAAATGGATGATAAATTCCAAAAATCTCAACAGGAAATCAAGCAGGAAATTATCGAAATGAAAAAGTTGGTGAAAGAGAATTATGGCAAGGTGACTGATAAATTATCAAATGTGGTGTCTGGCTTGTCAGAAATTATTATTAAAGTGGACTCTAAATTGGAAGAATTTAAATCAGAAGTGAATGTCAAAATAAAGGATACTGATTTCAAAATTTCTGATGTGGATGATAAAATGCAGAGAGTTGAAAACGAAATTACGATGATGCAATTCCGGTCTATGGAATTCTCTATAAGAATTAGAGGTATTAAGGAGAATGACCGACAAGATTTGAGACAGGTTTGTGCTGATGCTTTGGCTGTGTTGTTAAAAATTAATTCTGAAGAGATTTTTTACAAAATAGACAAAATTTATAGAGTGAATTTGTGGGTGGCCAGACAAAGACAACTGCCTAGAGATGTGGTGATATATTTTACAGATAGAAGAATGAGAAATGATATCTTGCAAAAATCTTTTCTTTCTTCTGTGCAAGTAGAGGGAACTCAAATTGGAATTTATAAAGAACTACCGCCAAAGATGTTGAAAGATAGAAAAGACTTTGGTTTTTTAGTAAATGATTTAAAAAAATTATAGATTCCATTTCGGTGGGATGCTCCAACCGGTATAATTTTGAAGTACAATGGAGAAAGATATCGATTGAATACTGTTGAAAAGGCGGAACATTTCTATTATACTGTTTTTAAAGAGAGATCACCATCCCCACGTACATCTACTGTGTTGGAGATAAAAGAGAGTGATAAGCAGAAGCAACCTCAGCAAGAGCTGGAAGAGCAGCCTAAGCAGGTTGAATCAGAGTCAGTGGAAGTGCAGGGTGCTACAGGAGGTCTTCTGGAGGAGCCCCTGTTAGAATCTTCTCCAATTTTGACTACAAGAGATGTGGCCTTGGACCTAGCTCGTATGGCTGAAGCCAAAGACCAGCGTATAACTCGAGCAGTTTCTAAACAACTCAAAGAAAAACAATTACAGGAAAGAGCTAAGGCACAACAATATAAAAAAGGGGTCAAGAGTACTACACAAGAAAGTGAAGCCATGGGGGAGCAAAGCCTAAGATCTCGGAAGATATCCGGCAATTCTGCTCGTCGCTTCAAAAAGGTATACATGACGGTTAAGTTTTTATCTTGGAATGTGAATGGATTAAACTCACCACAGAAAAGGAAGAAGATATTTACATATTTGAGACAATTTAATAATGATATAATTTGCTTACAAGAAACTCATGTCAGAGCACAAGATCAAAAATATTTGATAAATTCAAAATTAGGAATACATTTTATAGCTTCAAATTTGGAAAAAAAGAATGGTGTGGTTATTTACATAAATAAAAGACTATCAGCTAAAATTATAGAAGCAGATGAAGGTGGTAGGTTTATTGCAATTGAACTGCACACTGTATATGGCCAAATTCTTGTGATTGGAATTTATGCTCCTAACCAACAACGGGATCATTTTTATAAAATTTTGCATACCAAAATATTGCAACGGGATTACAGATCTATTTTGATTATGGGAGATTGGAATGGAGTAATTGATTCCAAATTAGATAAAAAGAGTCTGGCGAAGTCAAGGATCAGACTACCACATACCTTTTTTGATATGAAAGAAGATTTGGAATTAAAAGATGTGTGGAGAATACATAACTCAAAAGACTTGGATTATACTTTTTTCTCTGATAGACATAGATCTTTTTCTAGGATTGATTTTATTTTATTATCAAATGATTTACTTGTTAAAACAAAAAGAACTAAGATTTTTCCAAGAACTCTATCTGATCATAGTCCAGTATGGATAGAAATTGAGACTGGAAAGACTGAGAGAAGATCATGGAGATTAAATGAAAACTTGTTTAGATATGAAAAAAACATAACAGAACTTAAAAAACAGATTAAAGAATTTTTTGAAATAAATTTGAATAAGGGTACCCCAATGGAAATTGTGTGGGATGCGAGTAAAGCGTACATGAGAGGGGTACTCATTCATATGAACTCTAAACATAAACTGAATCGACAAAAGAAAAGATTTGAACTGGAAGTAGAAATAAAGAATAAAGAACAGTTACTTATTAAAAATCCAACAGACGAAAGAATAAGTGGTGCTATAAAACTTTTGAAAGATCAATTCCAAATGTTTATGGTGGAACAAGCTGCAACAAATTTACAATATGCGAAGCATAATACATTTTGCAATGCCAATAAACCGGGCAGATGGTTGGCCTATACATTTATTTATTTATTTATTTATTTATTTATTTATTTATTTTTCATATTTGTATACCGCCCTACACCCGAAGGACTCAGGGCGGTGAACAGCCATAATAAATACAAATACATATAGAAGTTAAAAACTATTAAGAAACAGATTAAGTAATTTAGGCTCAAAGATTAAGAACATCCAAATTTATCTAAAGAGGTTTAAAACCTAATTTAAAAGCCAGATTAAAAGCCAATTAAAAAGGGAGAGTTAGGCCAGACCAGCTTGTTGGAATAGAAATGTTTTCAGGGCACGGCGGAATATGCGTAAGTCTTGGATGTTTTGTAACTCCGGGGGAAGCCCGTTCCAGATGGTAGGTGCCCCCACAGAAAAGGCTCTCCCCCTGGGGGCCGTCAGTTGACATTGTTTGGCCGACGGCACCCTGAGGAGTCCCTCTCTATGGGAGCGAACTGGTCGGTGAGAGGCTACTGGTGGCAGGAGGCGGTCTCGTAAGTACCCTGGTCCTGAGCCATGGAGCGCTCTAAAGATACTAACCAAAACCTTGAAACGCACCCGGAAGATCACTGGGAGCCAGTGCAGCCCGCGCAGGAGGGGGGGTTACATGAGAGCGCCACATTGCTCCCATTACCACCCGCGCGGCCGCATTCTGGACCAGTTGGAGCCTTTGGGTGCTTCTCAAGGGGAGCCCCATGTAGAGAGCATTACAATAATCCAGGCGTGAGGTGACAAGGGCGTGAGTGACCGTGTATAACGAGTCCCGATCCAGAAAGGGATGCAACTGGCGAATCAGGCGAACCTGATAAAAAGTCCTCCTGGCTACGGCTGACATATGCTCTTCAAAAGACAGCCGTGAGTCCAGGAGGATGCCCAAGTTGCGAACCCCATCTGTGGGGTCCAACGACTCGCCCCCAATAGTCAGAGATGGCGCCAACTGACTATATCGGGACGACGGAAACCACAGCCACTCGGTCTTGGATGGGTTGAGTCTGAGTTTGTTCCTCCCCATCCAGATCCGTACGGCCTCCAGGCACCGGGACATCACCTCGAGGGCATCATTGGGGTGGTCTGGGAAGAAGGAAGAAAGCAGAGTATGCGGACTATTGATAGTATCGATATTGGAGGGAAAGAAATTTTTCAACAAAAATTAATTAAAGAAGTTTTTGTAGATTATTACACCAAATTATATGCTAAAGATGACATACAGAATGGATTTATAGAAAAATATTTAGAAAATAAAAGAGTTACAAAAATTACCAAACAACAAAAGGAAAGAATGAATCACCCTATAACAGTTGAGGAGATAATTGTAGCAATTAAACAATTGAAAACAGCTAAAGCTCCCGGAACTGATGGCTTGACTGCAGTGTATTATAAAACTTTGCAAGCAGAAATGGTGGAACAACTCAGAGACTTGTTTTGTAATATACAACAAGGGGGTAAAATACCCCCATCATTTAATTTAATTTAATTTAAATTCTAATTTATTTACCGCCCTTCTCCCTGAGGACTCAGGGCGGTGTACAGCCAACATAAAAAACATAGAATACAAATATTAAAACATTTAAAAATATATATAAATTTTGGCCCGAAAGTTAAAAATCATAGACTAATTAAAAGAATTTAAAAATTTCTTCTTAAGCCAACCCGGCTTGCGGAAAAAGATAGGTTTTCAGGGAACGACGGAAGGCACTAAGGTCTTGGATTCTCCTTATCTCTGGGGGCAACTGATTCCAGAGGGTAGGTGCCCCCACAGAGAAGGCCCTCCCCCTGGGGGCCACCAGCCTACATTGTTTGGCTGATGGTACCCTGAGGAGGCCCTCTCTGTGGGAGCGCACGGGTCGATGGGAGGTCGTCGGTAGCAGCAGGCAGTCTCGCAGATAGCTAGGCCCTATGCCATGGAGCTCTTTAAAGGTGATAACCAACACCTTGAAGCGCACCCGAAAGACCACCGGGAGCCAGTGCAGCTCGCGCAGGAGCGGTGTTACATGGGAGCGCCATGTTGCTCCCATCACTACCCGCGCTGCTGCATTCTGGACCAGTTGGAGCCTCCGGGTGCTCTTCAAGGGGAGCCCCATGTAGAGAGCGTTGCAGTAGTCAAGGCGAGAGGTGACGAGGGCATGAGTGACTGTGCACAAGGAATCCCGATCGAGAAAGGGCCGCAACTGGCGAATCAGGCGAACCTGATAAAAGGTCCCCCTGGTAACAGCCGTCAGATGTTCCTCCAAAGACAGCTGCCTATCCAGGAGGACTCCCAGATTGCGAGCCCTTTCAGTGGGGGCCAAAGACTCGCCCCCAATAGTCAGTGATGGAGTCAACTGACTATATCGGGATGCCGGGAGCCACAGCCACTCAGTCTTGGAAGGGTTGAGCTTGAGCCTGTTCCTCCCCATCCAGATCCGCACAGCCTCCAGGCCCTGGGACATCACTTCAAGGGCATCGTTGGGGTGGCCTGGGGTGGAGATGTACAGCTGGGTGTCATCAGCGTACTGGTGGTATCTCACCCCAAAGCCACAGATGATCTCGCCCAGCAGCTTCACATAAATGTTGAACAGAAGGGGCGAGAGGACCGATCCCTGCGGCACTCCACAAATGAGAGGCCTCGAGGTCGACCTCTGCCCCCCTGCCAACACAAACTGCGACCGGTCGGAGAGAAAGGAGGAGAACCACAGCAACACAGTGCCTCCCACCCCCAACTCTTCCAGCCGGTGCAGCATGATACCATGGTCGATGGTATCAAAAGCCGCTGAGAGATCTAATAGGACCAGAACAGAGGAATAACCCCTGTCCCGAGCCCTCCAGAGATCATCAACCAACGCGACCAATGCCGTTTCCGTGCTGTGCCCAGACCTGAAACCCGACTGGAATGGATCTAGATAGGATGTTTCCTCCAGGAATTGCGGAAACTGTTGCGCGACCACACTCTCAACAACCTTCGCAATGAAGCGAAGGTTGGAGACAGGACGAAAGTTAGCCAATATTGCCGGATCCAGGGACGGCTTCTTGAGGAGAGGCCTCACCACCGCCTCTTTCAGGGCAACCAACCAGGAGGGACATGGGTCCAGTAAACATGTGGCCGCACTAAGTCTCCCCAAAATCCTGTCCACATCATCGGGAGTCACAGCATCAAACTCCTCCCAGATAACATTCTCAAGACTGTTCCTCATCACCCTGCCCTGATCTACCCAGTCAGAGTCCAAATCCCCCCGGATCTGAGCGATTTTGTCATACAGGTATTGTCCGAAATCCTCCGCCCTGACTTCTAAGGGATCCTCCCGCACTCCCAGATGGAGCAGGGCGCGGGTCACCCTAAACAGGGCGGCCGGACGATTCCCTGATGACGCAATAGAGGTGGAAAAGTAGTTACACTTTGCCATCTTTATCGCCACTAGGTAGGCCTTAATGTGCGACCTTACCAGTGTTCGGTCAGATTCAGCGAGACTGGCCCTCCAACCGCTCTCCAGGCGTCTTTTCTGGAGCTTCATTTCCCTCAGCTCCTCAGTAAACCAAGGAGCCGCACGGGATCGGCATCGGGTCAGAGGCCGCAAAGGCACGACCCAGTCCAAGGCCCCACCAGCTGCCTGATCCCAGGCAGCTACCAGGTCCTCGGCCGAGTCATGTGCTAGATCCTCAGGAAATGGCCCAAGCGAGGAAACGAGGAAAAAATAACATTAGTTAATTTATACGCACCAAATGTGAATCAAAAAGATTTTTTGAATAAGATTACCGATTTGTTGCAAACTGAAAGGGTAGTGAAAGTAATTATTGCTGGTGATTTTAATTTAATTAGAAACCAGATGGATAGTACCAATCCTACCCGATATGGTGGAATAAGAAAAATGGGGATACTTGATAATTGGATGTTGCAAAATGGTGTAGTAGATGTTTGGAGGGAAATTAAAGGTAACGAAAGAATGTATACTTTTCACTCAAAGGTATTTAATTCATATTCAAGAATTGACTATATTTTTGTATCCAAGAATCTGATGGATAACGTGGACAATATGGATGTTGGAATATTTAAAGACTCTGACCACGCAGAATTGTTATTAGAATTAGATATGTTTTTGGAGAAAAAAGAAAATTGTTGGAGATATGATGAAAAATTATATAAAAACGAGGAAGATAAGAATCATATTCTTAAGAAATGGGAAGAAAATTGGGATTGGAATGATAATGGGGAAGTTAATTATGGAACAGTTTGGGACACAATGAAAGCAATTTTTAGAGGAGAAAGTATTAAATTATCAAGTAGGAAATATAAGAATTATAAAGTAAAAATAGAGGAAAAGAAGAAATTGATAAAAGAACTGGAAAATAGATTTCTAGAGACTAAGGATAGGAAATTATGGGAGGAACTTAAAAAATTGAAAAATAAACAAATAGCGGAAGATACAGAAATAGTTAAAAAAAATTAAGCTATTTAAAAAGAGAATTTTTTGAATATGGTAATAAAAATTCAAAATTATTAGCAAGAATGGTGAAAGATAAAAAAGAAAAAAGAGAAATAGGTGTCCTAATAGATGAAAAGGGTAAGAGATGTTATAAAAAATTAGAGAAATGTGAAATTGTTAAAAAGTTTTTTCAAGAATTATATCTTAAAAAAGAAATTGATAATTGTAAATTAAAAAATTTCTTAGAAAAATATGGTCAGAAGAAAATTGATAATAAATATAAAGAAAAAATGGAAAAGGATATTACCTCTGAGGAAATTAAAGATGTGATTCAGAAGCTAAAACTTGGAAAATCTCCAGGTGAGGATGGGTTACCAGCAGAATTTTATAAAGAGTTTAAAGAAATTTTGATCCCAAAATTACAGATATTGTATAATAAGATATTACATGGAGATGATATTCCCATGTCCTGGAATAGAACAATTATATCCTTAATCCCGAAACCAGGTAAAGATCTAGAAAAAATTGAATCCTATCGGCCCATTTCCTTGATTAACCAAGATGCTAAGATATTTACTGCAATTGTACCAAATAGATTGAATAATTTTATAGATAAATATATAAACCATAATCAAGTAGGTTTTGTTAAAGGGCGTTATATGTGTGATTTAGTTAGAAGAGTATTAAATGTTATTGATATTGCTGAGAATAATGGTGATAAGATAGGTATTCTTGCCTTGGATATTTTTAAAGCTTTTGATTCTATACAATGGGATACTATAAAAGAAATGATTTCTGCATTAGGATTTGGTAATAAATTTATTCATATTATTTCCAAATTGTACCAGAGGGGTACGGCAAGAGTGAAGGTAAATGGTATATTTACACAAGATATAAATTTGGAAGCAGGGACAAGACAGGGTTGTCCTCTGTCTCCGACCCTATTTTTATTAGCAATGGAAATTTTAACAACTTTGATTGAAGAGGATTCAGAATTAATAGGTTATAAAGGCGTCGAAGTTAATTTATATGCAGATGACACTCTTGTCATTTTAAATAACATTACAAATGATATAAAAAGAGTTCAAATACATTTGGAAGAATTTGAAGATATGACTGGTTTGAAAGTAAATTGGGCAAAATCAGAATTATTAATGGAAATTGATAGGGAAAATAAATTAGAAAAATTACAAAATCAATTTGGAATTAGGATAAAGGATAATTTAAGATATTTAGGTATTATACTTTCACTTAAAATTAAAAATTTAAAGAAACTAAATTATGACATAGTAACAAAAGAAATTGAAGAGAAAATTGGGAAATATAAAAAACTCAAGTTATCTTGGTTTGGTAGAGTAGCTTTATGTAAAATGATGTTACTTCCTAAATTTAACTTTTTATTCGAGATGCTTCCAATTTTTTTAACCGAGAAGGACATTGAAGTATATAAAAAAAAAATTAGATAAATTTTGTAATGGGGATAAAAAACCAAGACTGATTAAGAAAATGTGGTATCAGAACCAAAAACAAGGTGGTTTAGGAATTCCAAAATTATTAAACTATTATAGAGCATTTAATATAAAAACAGTAGTAAAAATTTTAAAAGGAGATGTTAAACTTTGGGGTAATTTGGAAATGAAGGAAATAAAGAAGTTTGGTTACAAATGGTTTTTGGAAAATTTTAAAGGTAAGGTTAAAATTTGCAATTATTGGTTAAATAGTTTGACTAAAAATTGGGACAGAGTAGCAAAAAAATTAATACCAGACGCATTGTATTTAGGTAAACTGAAAGAGAATTGCCCAATGAAATTAAATAGTAACAGAGAGAGGATTATAATAGAAGAGAAAGTGGAAACAATTAGTGAATGGTTGAAATTTATAGAAAATGAAATGAGGAAAGAGGAAATTTATGGAAAATTAAACATTAATTGGTTTGAAAGAATTCAAATGAATAAATGGAATAGGAAATGCAAAGAAAGGAACGATGAGAGCAGAAAGGAAATGGAATTTGAAAATTTGACATCTCGAATAATAAAAGATGAAATTGGGCCAAAGGGATTAGTTAGTAAAATTTATAAAATTATTAACTCTGATAATAATTCACAAAGGGTAATGAAAGAGAATTGGGTAAAAGAACTGGGTATTGAAATTTCTGATCAAAATTGGAATATGAATTGGGTTAGCAGAATAATGAGGACATTATCAATAAGGATTAAAGAACATAATTATAAAGTTATTTGGAAGTGGTATTTGACCCCAATAAGACTTTTTCAAATGGGCCCTCGGTTTGCTGCTGGCCGCCGCCAGACATTCCTTTGGGATCGTCAGCTTCCACTGCCTGTTAGAGCGGCCTTCACAGCGGAATGGCGGCTCGAAAAAACTCCGTTTCCAAGAGGAAACGGAGATAGAGCCGGCAGGGGTGGGTAGAACTCTCTGCAGAGTCCCAAAAGTTTTTTTTTTGCTTTTGGGACGGAGCGGATGAGAAGCCCCATATCCCCTGCCGCTGCTCCGGGCTTTGGGAGACCTCTGCTAATGCAGAGCCAGGCGTCAAGAGCAAGCCTGCGAATTTAACAGAATACTCAAAATGCGAGCTGGACCTTTAATACTGAATCGCAAGTATTTTACTCTTTAAAAAATTACTTAAGAGAAAAGAGGAGAGGAAAGGGGGAAAAAGAGCCTTTTAAAATGGCGTCTGCCGTGGCTGGAGAAGAGGCTGAAAGGGAAAGTCCTTCCGTTTTTTATTACTACAGTGTAGCGGAATAAATATCACTGGCTACATTTGTAGACAAAACTTCGCTCCTGTGTCTTCTCTTGTTTTTGATCGGAAAGAAGTTTTTTTTTTTCTTGTTTTTTTAAGGGAAAGTCCTTCCGTTTTCTATTTTTTCTCTCTTTTTTACTAAATCTTGTCTGTGTGGGAAATGGCATCGGAACTCACACAGCTGGACAAATGGGGGGGGAACTTCCCCCATTAATAAACTACACCAACAAATTGTAACTCTCCAGTGTCAGAAACCTGATTTTAATATAATAGAATTTCTTCTTGAAGAGATTGTAAGAAGGGATGAGATTGTGAACTAGCAACTCGAAAAATTTAAGCAGGAAATTAAAGAAATTGGTGAATTGGTGAAATCAAAGTTTGACTTTTTGAATCGAAAGATTTTAAAAACAGCTAATGGTTTATCAGACTTTCTGATTCGGATGGATGCAAAGACTAAATTATTAGAGTCTAAAATGAAGGAAACTGAGGAGAACTTGGATGACAAGATTCAAAAAATCAAAAAGGATTTGGTAAACATTCAGGATAATAGTTCAGAAGACAAATCTAAAATGGAGGTTGACCAAAAGACTGGTAATGGAGAAAATGTGCAACAGAGGATTGAAAGAGAAGTTTTAATGATTCAATATAATTTTACAGAATACGCAATTAGACTGAGAGGCCTGCAGGAAAATAATAGAGATGACTTAAGGAAAATATCTTCTGAAATTCTGGCTGGGATTTTAAAGGTTCAACCTGATGAAGTGTTTTGCAGGATTGATAGAATTTACAGAATTAACTCCTGGTTGGCAAAGCAAAGGCAATTGCCTAGAGATGTGGTGATCTATTTTACAGATAAAGAAATTAGGAATAATATTGTGCAGAACTCTTTTAATTCTACTTTGCAATTTCATGGAAGAAAGATTTGGATTTTTAAGGAGCTCCCGACTAAGATGCTAATGGAGAGGAAGAAATTTGGCTTTCTAGTGACTGAGTTAAAAAAAAAGAAATATCCTATTTAGGTGGGATGCTCCAGTTGGTTTAATATTGAGATATCAAGGAGTAAGATATCAACTGAACACTGTTGAAAAAGCGGAAGAATTTTATCAAAAAATTTTAAAAATGAACTTAACATCTTTAGGCATAATACAGGATAAGCAAAAGGAGTTGGAAACAAAAGGAAAATATCAAATTACAGAGGCTGTGGTAGATAAATTGTCTTTGGACTCCCTGAATACCCCAGCTGGACTGTCTATAAATAAGAGAGCAGTGTCATCCGACTCCAAGGTGATGAACCATCAAGTCACAGACAAGTGCGCAAATCAACCAGTTGATATACAAGTGATGGAGAAGAAAGATGAGATGATAAAACTAACCCAACAAGAACAACTCATAAAGCAGAATGAAAATTGACCAGCCGACACACAATTGGTAGGCACGAAACGAGGATGGAAATTCAACCCGCAAAAGAAAAAGAAAAGAAATAGATCTCATAGAAACAGCAGTTTCTAAACCAAGCAACAGTGAAGCCAGGGACTTTAAAAAATGAATGAATATCTGAAAAGATAGTGGAGGCGAACAATTGTTTAATACTATCCTGAGGATTGTGGCAGATCTCTGTAATGCCGTGATATTGGGAAGTGAAAAGAGCCTTACCTTGTTGGATCTGAATCATCTATTCTGGATCTCTTTTACTGGTAAATATATTATAATTATTTTGAGTTATAAGGCAAGAGAGTCACGCTGGGGCATGCAGAAGATCTGGATGTTACTCATTAGGATGATGGGAATCAACAATCCTGAAGAATACCACAACTATAACTATATGGATATAATTATAATGTCACTCGGGTGGTTGTTTTTACTTTTATATATATACGAGGATATTTACTACTGATGGAGGCAGAAGATGATTGAAGATTTTGAACAAACTGTTGCACCAGCATGTTATTTTATCCTATTATGGGTGATGGATTTAATAATCCAGCGGAAAGACATCAAAGAAGATATTATATGGACTATAAATTTAAAGTTAATGTCTTTTTTTATATATAAAATGGAATGCATATATAGATATGTGTATATCTTAGTAAAGTGGGCAGTGGATTATATTTAGAATTGTATTGCATGATTTTGTAGGAATTGAAGGGTTGAAATAGGTTAGTTTACTGATTGATTAGTCTAAGAAAAAGGATCTTTAAGTCATTTAGGGGAGTGGAGGAATTGGATAGAACTGAATAAATGTTAAATGTGGATGTAGGGAGAAGGCCGCTTTAAATTGTTATATTAATATATATAAAAGATTAAATGTTAAATTGTAATAATACATTATAAGTTTAGGGGAGGAGAAAAAGGGCAGATTATGGTAAAAATGGGAGTTTTAAGAATAATATGCTAAGGGTCAGTATTCTGAGGAGGGAGTAAGGGAAAGGAAAGATATTATGTATGTAATTAGTTATGAAATAGCCTATTGTTGTGAAGAAGTCACAGGGGGGGATGGGTGGTGAGGGGGGGTTAGGGAAGAGGGGGGGAAAGGGGGAAAAACTTGTATTTGAAAACTTTTTCAATAAAAAAAAGACTTTTTCAAATGGATAATAAAGTGGATAAAATGTGTTGGAGATGTAAAGTGGAACTCGGGACATATGTTCATATGTGGTGTAAATGTAATGGGGTTGAACTTTTTTGGTCTAGGATAGAAAATGAAATATTTGAAATAATTAAGAAGAGGGTCAAATTGAAATTGGAAACCATATTATTATTAATATTGAATGAAACAACATTAACAACTGGAGAAAGAGAATTGGTGAGGATTTTGGTTATAATGGGGAGAATTATAATTGCTAGATATTGGAAATTAAATGTTGGCTTAAAATTAGAAAAATGGTACAATGAAACATGGAAATTTGCATTAAATGATAAATTGACTTGTGATATTAAAATTAGAAGTGGTATATATAAAGAAAATGTTTTTTGGAACACTTGGCAACCATTTGTGGACTTTGCACTTGGGAGATTGGATGAATCGGCACCAGTACCTTATCAAAGAGATTTCTGGAAGAATTGAAGACCTCAAGTTCCTAAGACTTCCTTTCCGTTTGTATAGCACGTTGGGGGAAAAAAATTTTTTTTTTCCTTTTCTTACTATTTATTTTTTGTATTGATTTTTTTTTCCTTTTTGTTATTCTTTAACAATAAAAATATAATAAAAAACGTAAAAAAAAATGGCCCAAGCTCCGTCTGGAACCTATCAGGATCCATCAGGTGCCTGGGGCGGATCCATCTAATTGGGTCCGCCTCCCTGCGGCGAGGGGTCGTGGTTCGAAGATCTAGGCGAAGGAGTGAGTGGTCAGTCCATGACAAGGGTTCCATGTCTATATCCCCTATAACAGTGGTTCTCAACCTTCCAAATGCCGCGACCCTTTAATACAGTTCCTCATGTTGTGGTGACCCCCAACCAGGGGTGGGTTCTAAATTTTTTTTACTACCAGTTCTGTGGGCGTGGCTTATTTTGTGGGCGTGGCTTGGCGGTCATGTGACTGGGTGGGCAAGGCTAGTTGTTCATGTGACAGGTGGCCATGGCTGTGTATAGGGACTACTCAGAGGGCTGAAAAAAGTCATTTCTGACAGGTCCTCGCACTTTTGACTGGTCCTCACACTTGTGACCATCCTCACATTTATGCCTGTGCAGCATTCTTAACAACCATGTCACTCATTTCACAACTGCTTCTCTTGAACATGGTATAAGTTGGGCAAAAAACGTAAAATGTGAGGACAGTCATAAATTCGAGGACTGGTCAAAAGTGCGAGGACCAGTCAAAAATAACTTTTTCAGCCCTCTGAGTAGTCCCTGTGCACAAAAGGACTACCCAGAGGGCTGAAAAATGTGATTTCTGACAGGTCCTCGCACTTTTGACCGGTCTTCGCAGTTATGACTGGTCATCATTTATGCCCATTGTACCATTCTTAAAAACCGTGTCACTCATTTCACAACTGCTTCTCTTCAACATGGTATAAGATAGGGCAAAAAACATAAAATGTGAGGACAGTCGTAAGTTCGAGGACTGGTCAAAAGTGCGAGAACCAGTCAAAAATAACTTTTTCAGCCCTCTGAGTAGTCCATATGCATAAAAGGATACAGCAATAGAGAGGGATGAAGGAAGGGAAGGGAAATTAGAGTAGGAGTGAGGATAAGAGAGGGAGGAAGAGAGGAGGGGAAGGAGAAAGGAAGAGGAAGTAGGAAGAAGAAGAAGGGGGAAGAGAAAGTAAGAAGGAAAGAAAAGAGAGAGGTGGTAGGTTTGAGGAGAAAGATTGCTGTACAAAAAAAAAGATGAAAGGGAAGAAAGCCAACCCCAAACAAATATAAAGATATTAAGATAAAGAATGAATTGTTAAACTTTAAAGAATAAAAGAGAACAAATAGGAATAAATAGCAATAATTAGAAACACACATACAAACATACAACGTATTTTCTTTGAACAGAGTATTTGGCCTGTCCACAAATTTAAACAGTTGTAGGAGGTTAGCACCCACCCCTTTCCTAGAAGAATGAAATATTTTGGGAAATATTAAAAAGGCAGAATATTATATTTCCCTGGATGAGAAATGGAGAAGCATATTTTACAGACAAATCAGCTCCCACCTTCCTGCCCCCCACCCTTTGTTAATGGGCCAGAGGCAGAAAGTCAATCCTTTGTCAAAGGACATTTGCAACACAATAGCAACAGAAACTAACACAGTGGGCCCCATCAAGCCATGTGATCCTGTCCACCATTAAAACATCTTTCCAAATAGTCTCCATGTTTCCAGTGTCTTTTTCCCCACTTGGAGCAGAACCCAGAAGGATATTTCTTCCAACACAGTATTTAGTCATTTCAATTAAATTTACAATTTCCATATTTCCTTTTTACCATATTTATTCCTCATCTATTTTTTTAAAAAAACAATATTACCCTTCATCCTCATCTCTAATCTTAATCAAATTCAATTTTTCCCTTCTATTCTATATTACACCCCTTCGCATTGTCATCTATTTTTATATCCATCCTCACATTGGTTAATTATGTAATACAGTTGTTTAATACAAATTCAACATTTTAATATAAATCAATTAGTTATATAACTATCTTTTTTTGTATATTAATCAATATGAACATGAATATTCCAATTATTTCCATGCAATCCAATTTCTTACAAATCAATTAATTATATTTACCAATAATAATAAACCAAATAATTTCCCCCATATATTCCTCCAAACCACAACTTAACCATTTCTGCTTTCAACACAATATGCAATTAATAGTATCTCAATTATTACAATTCCCTAGTTAAATAGAGCTTTTTTTCTTTTGTGTTTTAAAATCTTGAACCTCCTCTTGCCCTAAATTTCCCATTGTTTGCAGTTTTGTACCTACCTTTTTTGGTGAGGAAAAAGAAAAAGAAATCTCTCTGCCTCATTTTGTCACGTTGCAGCTAAGACCCTCCTTTTGCTTTCTCTTTTCAGCATAGGTAGGGGGAAAAAAACTTGCTCCAGGAATTTACCTCTTTGCAGCTAACTCTTTGAAGCCTCGCGGCAAGAATTTAAAGTTTTTTTCCCCTCTAGCCATCAGCTGGGACTCCGGAGGCAGCAATAGATTGGGAGTGGGCGGGGTAAGCGAACGGCGACCGGGCGATCTAACAGAGGTAGAGGGTGAGGGTGAGTGAAGGCGTGGGGGGAGGGGGCTGAGAGAGGGCTTTGGCGACCCCTGTGAAATGGCCATTCGACCCCCAAAGGGGTCGTGACCCCCAGGTTGAGAACCGCTGCCCTATAACAAGACCACTCAACCACTGGCCAGAGACAAAAATCAAATCCAGAGTGTGACCTCCCCTGTGAGTAGGGCCATGAACTAACTGGGTCAGGTCCATGGCCGTCATGGAAGCCATGAACTCCCGAGCCACCTCAGACGTTTCACCAACGGATGGCAAGTTGAAATCACCCATGACTAAAAGCCTGGGTATATCTACTGCCACCGTGGCTATCACGTTGAGTAGCTCAGGTAGGGCTGTTGCCACGCGGCATGGAGCCAGGTACGTAAGCAACAAGCCCATCTGAACCCCACGGCCCCACCTCACAAGGAGGGACTCACATCCGGCTATCTGAGGCACAGTGGTCTCCCTCGGACCTAGATCCTCATTAATAATAACTGCCACCCCCCCCGCCCCTCCCCTGGGCCCTCGGCTGATGGAATTCTCTGAAGCCTGGTGGGCACATTTCAACCAGAGGGACGCCACCCTCCGGGCCCAACCAGGTCTCCGTAATACCCACCAGGTCCGCTCCTCCCTCTTGTATAAGATCGTGAATGAGGGGGGCCTTATTAACCACGGACCTGGCATTGCACAGCATCAGTCGAAGGCCCAGCTTCTGAGTATCTAAGCCACCTAGTATCCGAGCAGAGCCTTGGGGACCAGGGCAGGCAATTGCTCTCAAACAGTGAGTGTGAGCCCCCAACACCTGATGTGGTCCCCTGCTCCCGCCATATCTGCCCCTCCCATTCACTGTGCCGATGGTATGGCCCTCATAGATATCGTCCCCCATCCCTTTCCCAATCCCTCGTCCGGTGCCCCCTGGATCGTTACCCTGTGCCGGGCACGGCTCTGACCCTGGTGGATTCCCCCCCCCATCCGCCATAGTCGTCTTCCCAGTATTTTTAAAAGAATAATTACAACCCCCCCTGAACCCCTTAAAATCTTTAAAAATTTCCCTAAAAAGCGCCATAAATTCTTCCTTGCTCCATGCCATCTCTCCGGACTCCAAAGTCCGTCATCGAGATAGGCCCTCGATAATGTGGGGGGCCAAGCTTGCGAGAGGGGAGAATCTCGCAGGGCGAGGAGTTCCGACACCGAATACATATAGTCATCAGGGGAAACAGTCCACGGGTGGGGGACCGCTGATGTTACAGACATAGGGAAAATTCCAGTCCATGGTCAGGCCACCAAGCTCCACTGTCCTCTCACGACAGTGGCTAAGGAGGTGCATATCATTCGACCGCAAAAGTTTCCAGGGCGGCCGCCTCTCACCAGGCCAATCCATGAAGACTTTGATAGAAAGCTCAAGGGTGAGGATAGCCATATTCCGCCTCCTCGGGCCTTATGTCCATAGAACCAGTATCCCTCCTGGGATTAGCAGCATCAGGGAATCCAATATCCATCTCAAAGGAGGTTTAAGTTCATAAATGTTCGTCATGGAACATCATGGAAAACAGCTTATATTTCTTTGATACCAAAAGAGCAAGCAGGTCCTAAAAACCTGAGAACTATAGACCAATATCTCTTCTGAATATTTATTTATTTTATTTTATTTTTCAATTTATATACCGCCCTTCTCCCTGAGGACTCAGGGCGGTGCACAGCCAGAATTAAAAACATGAAATACAAATATTAAAAACAATTAAAATCTATATAAATTTGGCCCAAAATTTAAAAAAACCACAAACCAATTAAACATTTAAAAATTTTAAAAAATTTCTTCCTAAGCCAGCCTGGCTTGCTGGAAAAAGTGGGTTTTAAGGGCACGGCGGAAGGCACTGAGGTCTTGGATTCTCCTTATCTCTGAGGGCAGCTGATTCCAGAGGGTAGGTGCCCCCACAGAGAAGGCTCTCCCCCTGGGGGGTCACCAGCCTACATTGTTTGGCTGATGGCACCCTGAGGAGGCCCTCTCTGTGGGAGTGCATGGGTCGCTGGGAGGTCGTCGGTAGCAGCAGGCGGTCTCGAAGATAGCTAGGCCCTATGAATAATGATTATAAAATTTATGCAAAAGTATTAGCCATCAGGTTGATGCCAGTAATTCAAGAGGTGATTCATGATGATCAAGCGGGATTTATAGAAAGCAGATATATGAAGGACAATGTAAGGCAAGTTATAGATTTATTGGAATATCTTGAGAAGAATAAACAGATCCCTGCAGTGCTGGTTTACCTGGATGCGGAGAAGGCCTTTGATAGAGTGGACTGGAATTTTCTATTAAAGACTTTAAAAAAGATGGACTTTGGGGATCAATTTATACAGGCGGTTTCAGCAATTTATCAAGAACAAAAGGCACAGATTATTGTTAATGGAAGTTTGACAACAGATTTTAATATTGAGAAAGGAACAAGACAAGGTTGTCCGTTATCCCCATTGTTATTTATTTTAACACTAGAAGTCTTGTTGAATGCAATACGGGATTCGAGTACCTTGAAAGGAATAGTGATAAGGCAAGAGGACTACAGAATAAGGGCATTTGCAGATGATCTGGTTGTTACCCTAACACAGCCAATGGAATCAATAATCCAGATGAAAGACATTATAAAAGACTATGGTACAGTATCAGGATTTAGATTGAATCAGAAAAAAACTAAGATGATAGTTAACACAAGATCGAAAACACGAACTTGAAAGGAGGGCAGGTTTTGAGATTGTACCAAAGGTTAAATATCTAGGAGTTCAGGTTGCAGAATCGAATATGAAATTGTTTCAAAATAATTATGAGGTGTTGTGGCGAGATGTTCAGAAAGATATGGAGACTTGGAAAAAACTGCAGCTGTCTTTACTTGGAAGAATAGCAGCAATTAAGATGAACATTTTGCCAAGATTTCTTTTTTTGTTTCAAATGATTCCGGTGCTTAAAAGTGATAAACAATTGAAAGAATGGCAAAGAGGACTGAATAAGTTTGTCTGGAACGAGAAAAAACCGAGAGTGAAACTGAAAATCATGCAAGATGTTCCAGAAAGGGGAGGTCTTAAACTTCCAAACCTACAGTTATATTATGAAGCAGCAGCCTTGACTCAAGCAAGCGATTGGTTTGGAAGGAAAAAGACTGGAATATTGAATATAGAAAGTTTTGATCTTGAATTTGGATGGCATGCTTACTTATTTTATGAAGATAAAGTGGATAAAATATTTAAAAGCCATATACTTAGAGATTCCTTGATGAGAGTTTGGAAGAAGCACCGATTCAAATGGGATTATAAAATACCATTATGGCTGGATCTTGGTCATATTATGTGGAATACAAATATAATGTCACTCGGGGGTTTTTTATATAAAGAAGTTCTTTTTACAGATGCGGGCAGATGGCAACTGAAGACATTAGAGACACTGTTGGACGAAGGGATTAATCTAACTTGGTTACAGTATAATCAACTTCAACTGAGATGGAAAGAGGACCAAAAAACTGGTATTATGTTGCATGAGGAAGAATTGGTTAGACATATAAAAGAGAAAGGTCCAATGCATATTAAAAGGCTATACAGTGTTTTGTTAGAAAGGGATTCAGAAAATGAATTGGTTAAAGATTGTATGATTAAGTGGGCACAAAATTTTGCAGAACCAGTGATGTTGGAAACATGGGAAAAAATATGGGTTCAGAATGTTAAATTTACACAATTGCAGAATTTGAGGGAAAATTTTTATAAAATGTTTTATAGATGGCATTTAGATCCCAAGAAATTGTCGTGTATGTACCCTAATGTTCAGCCAAAATGTTGGAGATGTGATTGTTTAGATGCCACATATTATCATGTTTGGTGGACCTGTAAGAAAGTTAAGGCTTTTTGGATAAAAATATGGTGGGTTATGCAGAATGTTTTGAAGAAAAAAATTCAATTTTCTCCACAATTGTTTTTACTGGGTATAGTAAAGGGTTTTACATTGGATGAAACTAAGTTGATATTGTATATGATAACAGCAGCGAGATTATTGATAGGTAAATACTGGAAAAATGAAGCTTTGCCCACTATTGAAGAATGGACGTTGAAGATGGCCAGCTTTGCAGAGATGGCGAAGATTTCAGCATATCTAAAAGATCGCTCACAAGAGACTTATGAATGGGAATGGAAAAAATGGATAGATTATGTGCAGAACAAATAACAAACTAGGAAGTATCAAATAGCTTTTCATTGAAAGTATTATATAAAAATAGAAATATTTGAATTTTGTGAAGATGAAAAATTATATGGGGGTTTGAGGGGTTCAGGTTTTATAAAAAGGGGATTTTGATGGGATTATATTCTGTGGAAGTTGGGGGGAGGGTTAGAGGGGTTTGGGAGGGTTAGGTTGGGGAGTATGGGGTGGGTTGGGGGGGAAAATGGGGTGAAAATGTAATTGTAAAACTTTTGCAATTAAAAAAAGAAAAAGAAAAAAAAATTTTAGTCCGGTATTTATTTTGAATATAATCTATCCATTTTCTCCATTCTATCATATATTTCTCATTTGAATAGTCCTTCAAATATGCTGAGATCTTTGCCATCTCTGCTAAATTTGCTACTTTTAATATCCATTCTTGAGTAGTAGGCAAATCTTCCTTCTTCCAGTACTGCGCCACCAACAATCTTGCTGCAGTTATTAAATTCAGGATCAAATTAGTCTCTATAACCATACATTCCGTGATTATACCCAACAAAAATAACTGTGGAGTAAACTTTATCCTCTTTTTAAGAATATTTTGAATAATCCACCAAATTTTTATCCAAAATGCTTTAACCTTTTTACAAGTCCACCATACATGAAAATAAGTAGCATCATCACAATCATATCTCCAACATTTAGATTGTACATTCGGATACATACAAGCTAACTTTTTGGGATCTAAATGTAAACATTTTGTAAAAGTTTTCTCTCAAATTTTGCGCTTGTGTAAATTTTACATTTCTTACCCATATCTTTTCCCATGTTTCCATCATTATTGGTTGTTCAAAGTTTTGTGCCCATTTTATCATCCAATCCTTAACTAACTCTGTTTCCGAGTCTGTTTCTATCAATATGTTATACAACCTTTTTATATGCATTTGACTCTGGTCTCTAATTTGTTTTACCAAATTTTCTTCACTTTGTATAATACCAATGTTCTGATCTTTTCTCCATCTAGCTTGTAATTGTACATACTGAAACCAAGTTTGGATTACCCTTTCTTCCCTTAATACTCTCAAGGGCTTTAACTTTAATATACCTCTCTCTGTGTTAAGAATTTCTTTATATGTAATTACATCCTGTCTTTGTTCTATACTTATATTCTCTATCGTGTGTCTGGGTACTGTCCATATAGGTATCTTGTCATTTAATTTATATTTATATTTCTTCCAGACACGCAATAAAGCATTCCTTAATATATGACTTTTAAAAGTCCTATCAACCTTCTTGTCATACACTAAATAAGCATGCCAGCTGAAAACCAAATCATATCCTTCTATATTCAATATTTTTTCATTTGTTAAATTAATCCAATCACTAATTGCTGATAAAACAGCTGCTTCATAGTATATGAATTTAACCCTTGGTTTCTTCCCTGCCCAAACAAAATTATTAATGCCCTTCTGCCATTCTTCCAAGTTCGCATCCTTTTTAAGTATTGGTATCATTTGAAAAAGGAATAAAAACTTAGGCAAAACATTCATTTTTACTACTGCAATTCTACCCAACAAAGACAGTTGTATTTTTTTCCAATTATCCATCTCTCTCTGTATTTTATGCCGTAACAATTCATAATTATACTTATATAATTTCCCATTTGAAGTTGTAATATAAATTCCTAAATATTTAACCTTTTTAACTATCTCATATCCTGTTACTCTTTCTAATTCTTCTTTTTGATTTATTGTCATATTTTTAGTTATCATCTTTGTTTTCCCAATATTTATTTTAAACCCAGATACTTGACCATAGTGATTAATTATCTCCATTAAACCTGTAGCTGATTTCACTGAATGAGTTAAGGTTACAACCAAGTCGTCTGCAAATAGAGCCTTGATAGTACAGTGGTTTAATGCACCCTGTTATTAACACAGTTGCCTGCAATTTCTGCTGGTTCGAATCTCTCCAAGGCTCAAGGTTGACTCAGCCTTCCATCCTTTCTAAGGTAGGTGAAATGAGGACCCAGTTTGTGGGGGCAATAAGCTGACTTTGTATAGAAATATACAAAAGAATGAAGGCTATTGCTTAACGCATTGTAAGCCGCCCTGAGTCTCTGGAGAAGGGCGGCATATAAATCAAATTAAAAAAAAAATGCTCGTAATCTATAGTCATAATGCCTAATCTTAATTCCCCGTATCTTATCAGAGTCACGTATTTTGTTCAACAATAATTCCAACGTTAAAATAAACAGTAATGGGGACGGGACAACCCTGTCTTGTTCCTTTTTCTATTTTAAAAGTTTCTGTTAAACTACCATTAATTATTATTTGCGCTGTCTGTTCCTGATATATTGCCTTAATAGATTTTGTAAAACATTCTCCAAACTGCAACCTCTGCACCATTTTCAATAAAAATTGCCAGTTCAATCGATCAAACGCTTTTTCTGCATCCAAAAATATAAGCACCGCAGGGACTTGGTTGTTCCTTTCCAAATACTCCAATATATTAACAATTTGCCTTACATTATTTTTCATTTGTCTCCCATGTATAAAACCAGATTTATCATTATGGATCATTTGTTGCATAACTGACATTAACCTATTTGCTAATATTTTAGTAAAAATCTTATAGTCTGATAAGTAATTAAGTAATGATATGGGCCTATAATTTTTTGGCTGGGTATGATATTGATCTTCCTTCGGAATCAGAGAGATAAAGGCTGTTCTTCAAGATGGTGGTACCTCTCCTCCCAATTGTATTCTAGTAAATAATTCCCTAAGAGGTTCTACCATTTCCAATTGTAAATTTTTGTAATAAGCCGCTGTCAATCCATCTGTACCAGGGGCCTTACCAACTTTTAACTGCTTAATTGCCAGTAGAATTTCCTCCTCGGATATCAGTTGATTCAATCTTTCCCTTTGCTCATCTGTAACTGTAAGAATATTCTCCTTCTCCAGGTATCTATCTATATCTATACCTTGTGTTTTATCATCAGCATACAATCTTGTATAAAACTCTAAAAAAGCCTTTTTAATCATATTTTGTTGATACACCTCTTTACCTTTCTAGTCTATTTTCTCTATAGTACGAGATTGTTTTTCCTCAACATATATGCTAACCATCTACCTGGCTTATTTGCATTACAAAAGGTATTATGTTTCGCATATTGCAAATTAGTTGCAACCTGATCTGATATCAATATATTAAACTGCTTCTTTTGTTTTCTTATCATCTGGGTTATTTATTAGCACCTGCTCTTTTTTCTTTATTTCCTCTTCTAATTCCCTCCGTTTTTTCCCCTATCTACGTCTATATGCATTATTCAAATTTATTAAGACACCTCTCAAATATGCTTTGCTTGCATCCCAAACCATTTCCATGGATGTTTCCTTATGCATATTTAAAACAAAAAATTCTTTCACTAATTTTTTACATTCTCTCACATTTCCCTCGTATCTAAATAAATTTTCATTTAAGCGCCAAGATCTCCTAGACACTTCTCCATGTTCCAATTCCATCCACACCGGATTATGATCTGTTAGAGTTCTTGGACATATCTTTGTCGTCTTCACCCTAGAAAGGAAATCATTTGTAATTAATATAAAATCAATTCTAGAGAAAGATTGGTGCCTATCTGAGAAAAATGTAAAGTCTTGTTCTTTAAAATTCCGTTCATGCCAAATGTCTCTGAGCTCCATATCCTCCATCATGTCAAAAAAGGATTTAGGCAAGCTTGCTCGCATTTGAGTATTTTGCAAAAGTCTCTTCTTGTCCATTCTAGTATCCAATACTCCATTCCAACATTATACAACATTATACAAGATTTACAGTCCCAGTTTATCAATTTTGTATGTAACAACTTGTAAAATCTGTCTTCTTGTTGATTGGGTGCATATATTCCCACTTTCTTTCCTTCGATTAATAATTCAATTGCAATGTATCTCTATCTTGCAGATCTGCTTCAATTAATTTAGCCATTAAGTCTTTCTTTAGATATACAACTATACCATTTTTCTTCTCTGGCACAGTTGCCACAAAATGTGCTCCCAGTCTCGCATTTATCAAATATTTTTGACCATTTGCCTTAATATGTGTTTCTTGCAAACAAATTACATCATTTTTAAATTGTTTCAAATAATGGAATATTTTCTTCCTTTTTTGCAGTGAGTTTAAGCCATTAACATTCCAAGTTAAAAATCTAGTTGCCATCTTTGGCCCCCTGAAGCCTTTTGAGCACCGATTGGAAATCCTCCTGGAATTTCTTCTTCGGTCTTGCCCCCCCCCCCCCCCCCGCAGCTTCTGTGTTTATGTTTGTACTTCCTTGGGATGTTATCTGGGTTTGTTGCATCTTTAATTCTTGTTCCTTTCGTTTAGTTGCCTCTCGTGTTTGTCTTTGTTCTTGGGCTTCTTCTGTTTTTTCAAATAACTCCAAGGCTCGCACAGCCCCCAAAAGTTGCACTAATTCTTCTTGGGTACTCCAAGCCCCTCCCTGGGCTTGTGCTTGCAAGTCTTCCTTTCTAGCGTCTCCTGCTTCTTTTCTTTTTCTGGCTCCTGGAGATGGTGGGTATCCAGCCTTTAATACATTGACATAAAAATCTCTTGCCTTCCAAATTGTATTGAGATGATATCGTTCTCCTGAATAAGTCACCACCAATCCGGCTGGAACCTCCCATCTATACTGTATCTGACGATTTCTCAATTCATCCACTAGAAATGCATAGTCTTTTTTAGCTCTCAACATTTTAGAGGGGATTTCCTTGAATACTGCAACCTCCTGTCCTGCCACTTGTAGTTTGTTTTTGTAAGAAGCTTGTAAGATCCCATTTCTTATCTTCCTGGTAACAAAGTAGATCACAATATCTCTTGGTAGTTGTCTTTGCCTGGCAATCCATGAATTAACACGATAAATTTTATCAATTTACCAGTCACACTCTGCTTTGGACTCTCCAGTTAACTGTGCAAGAGCTTCTGCAAAAATCTCTTTCAAATTTCCCTGATTATTTTCTTTTAAGCCTCTTACCCTCAAAGCAAATTCCATCGCCCTATATTGTGTCATTATAAGTTCTGCCTCTGTCTTGTCAATCTTGATTTGAGTTTCATCCACTTTAACCTCCAAATTCACATTAGATTGATTAATTTCTTCAACCTTTTCCTCCAACAATGTAACATGACCCACCAAACCCTGAAATGCTTCCACAATGTCTTCTCTTATTTCTTGATTACGGGTTTGGATTAGGTCCTTAATTGCTGCCATTTCCTCAGAGACATCTTTAAATGCAGATGTGATTTTTTTTTTCTTGCAATTCAGAGGCTTGTATCTTTAAGACACCTTGAAGAGCCTCCAGTGTCAATACTTGTGTTTGCATTTGTGCTTGTGTATCCACTGGGGCCAGCAAAGACTGCAATTTAGGAATTTGAGCAGGAGAACTTCCAGCACTTTTTGGAATGCCTGTTTTTGTCTGCTTTGAAGCCATTCCCAAATTGTAATTTTCAACAACCAGCCCACTAAGTCAGTAAATATTTTAATCTTGATCTTTAACCAATAATATGGCTTATTAGTAAGTCAATACTTTATTCTTTTAGTCCCAGAGTCTTAATTCTTTAAAATAATGTCCATTAGAGTTAAACGGGGCTGACAGCTTTAACAAGTTAATAAGCACTTTCTTCTTTAACTTTCACTTTCTACGCCCTTAACAAGCCAGCGCCATTTTCTTTCAACTTTTTCTCGTTCTCATCAGACCCAGAAAGAAACAGTATTCAGCTGGAGTTAAAATTTGTTACTTGCAGTTATAATGTCTCCTGTCTTTGCTCTGCTTGCTTTAGTCCAAATGTTGTTACAAAGTTGCTTGCAGAGATGGTCGCAGCGTCTTGTTCTGCATGAAGCAAACACGTCTCGGATTCGGAGCTCTACCAGGTTCCTGGGGAGCTCTCACCCTTCAAGCTCCAGGATTATTCCTGGAGCTCTTGGGGAGCTCTACCTGCACCCGGCTGCTCTCTTTCCCCTCTTTTCCGAGGGGAAAGTTTCCAAGCCGCTAGAGAGCTGATTTTCGCTGTTCTAGTGGCTTAACGAAGTCTCGGGGCTAGCGCTCCCAAAGGAGCGACCGCCGACACCTGCGGAGCCACCGGAAGTCCTGGTTTGACCCTTTTGTAGAAAATTTTATACTTGGTCTTTGAGAGGAATGTTGGAGGCCACATTCTAAACCATATTGGCTGGTGTTGGAACACAGACACATTTGATTTCATTTCAACAATATTTAAATGAATTAAGACAGGAGTCCACAACCAGACCACATAGCTGGAAATGAGCAACGGGTGAGCGAGCAAAGCTTTCCCAGTGCTAGAATCACCAACTCAGCTTCACGTCATCAGATCATCAGGCATTAGATTCTCATAGGATTGTGAACCATACTCTAATCCAGCTCTGATTCCCCCAAATTGAAACCATATTGTTTCGAGTCTTTATCATATCTTGATTGTATATGCAGCCGTGTATACCAATCTATCACAATCCCTTGTTTTTCTAAGTCTTGTTTATGTTTTAATTCTCCCTTCTCTGTTAAAATGTCTTTATATCTTACAATCTTATCATTGTTAATCATATTTGGATGTGTCAACACTTCTATTGTTGAAAGCCACATTAGTACTTCCATATAATATTTTTCTTTTATTCTTTCCCATACTACCAACAAACCATTCTTATATTGTCTCTAATTTGTCTTTTAGACAAAAAAACATTTTGGTCTGGGTGTATAAATTCATTTAACAGCCTCTTCAATCTTTCTGCCATAATTGATGCAAATATTTTATAATCTACATTTAATAGTGAAATTGGTCTATAATTCTTTATTTTCTGTAAATCTGTTTCTTCTTTTGGTATAAGAATTATTTATGCCTCCATCCATGAGTTCGATGCCTTGGCTTCTATTAATAAATCATTACATACTTGTAACGATATATTACTTAGTACATCTTGCAACTTTTTATATACTGTTGGTAGCCCATCTGGTCTCAGAGTTTTTCCATTCTTCTGCCTTTTAATTCCCTCCATCAATTCCATCATTGTTATTCTTTCTTCTAATGCTTTTTTAAATTGTTCTGGTATTTTAGGGGTCATTATTTTTTCCAAATATTGTTCTATCTTTTCTTCTGGTATCTGCTCTTGTTGATATAATTTCTTATAATATTTCTCAATTTTTTTTCTTTTCCTCATTTCAGTAACACATCTTTACTTCTTGATCTAATAATTGAGTTATCAGTTTCCTTTTTTTTTTCCTTTTTTATATGCCAGCAATCTTTTTTTTTTATATGCCAGCAATCTTCCTGGTTTGTTTGCATTTTCAAAAAAGTTTTGCTTTAATGCTTTTGTTTTCCTTGCCAATTCTTCATTTTCTATTAAATTCAATTTATGTCTCCCCAATTCCATTAGATTTTTAATTTTTTTGTCTTGTGGATTTTTTCTTTTTCTTTTTTAATTTTTTATTATAGACAAACATACACATACAAATATAAACATTTAAACAAACTATACATAAACTAACTATACAATGAAATCAAGTCATCAAGCTTGAACTTTGAAAATAGAGCTACTTCGGTAATTATATATCAATATATCTGTACATATTATCCTTCATCATGTATCAGTATTTATATAACGATATTTCATTTTATTTCCTTGTTTTGGTATCATTGGGTGGTATTTCTTTATTTCGTGTTCTTTTTATCTAGCCAATTGTACCATTTTTGCCAAGTTAAGTAATAGTCTGAATCTTCTTTTCCCTGTATTTCTTTGGTCAGTTTGTCCATTTCAGCACATTCCATTATTTTTTGTATTATTTTTTCTTCTGGTGGCGTATCTTCCAATTTCCACATTTGTGCGAAAACGATTCTGGCAGCGGTTAGGATGTGTATTATTAAGTATTGTGTCTCTTTTTTATAGTCCTTAGTCAGTAATCCTAATAGGTATGTTTCCGGTCTGAGGGGCACTTTTTGGGTGGTGATTTCTTCCAGCTTACTTTGAATTGTTTTCCAAAATTTTTTGGCTTTCGGGCATAACCACCACATGTGATAATAGGTCCCCTTCTGTATTTTACATTTCCAGCAATTCTGGTTGGTGTTGGGAAACATCCTTGCCAACCGTGCAGGGGGGAGATGCCACCTATAAAACATCTTGTATGTATTTTCTTTGTAGGGCACGGACATTGTCAGTTTAGTGTTTACTTTCCACATTTTTTCCCACTTTTCTAAGTTAATATTATATCCAAAATTTTTTGCCCAACTAATCATGTTTTCCTTCACCACTTCTTCTTCCAATTTGTATTTAAGCAAATAATTATATATTTTAGTTATCAATTTGTCATCTGATTGCATTATAATTTTATCTAATTCATTCCTTTCTTTTTGGATTCCAAATTTTTTCATATCACTTTTATATCTTGATTTTATCTGTAAATACGTCCACCAATCAATGTCCGTGCCCTGTTGTCTCAATTCCTCTGTTGTTTTTATATCTCCCTCTGTATTCAACAGTTCGTCATAGGTTTTCATCTTGCCTATATCCATTGTGTTCGGGTAAATTTGGGCCTCCATGGTTGATAGCCATTTTGGGATTTTATCGTAGTGTTTTCTCCTTATTTCAGTCCAAATTTTTGCCAATGCTCCTCTGATATAATGTCTCCTGAAATGATCATGTTGTCTGGGCTTTTCCTCCCATAAAAATGCGTGCCAGCCTTTGGACAGGTCAAATCCTTCTAGTGCTAATGTTCGTTTATCTTCAAGCATCATCCAATCTTTAATCCACGTTAAAGCTGTTGCTGTGTAATACGTTTGCCAGTCTGGTAATCCCAGGCCACCCCTTTCTTTGGTGTCTTGCAGGTGTTTCAGTTTAATCCTGGCTCTTTTTCCCTGCCATATATACTTTGATGTCATTTTATCAAGGTCTTTGAAATATGATTTTCCTGGGTTTATCGGTATTGTTCTAAATAAATATAACATTTTTGGTAGAATAGTCATTTTAATTGAAGCAATTTTGCCTAATAGTGATAGTTTCAATTTACTCCATGCCTCTAAGTCCTTCTGAATTTGTTTGGCCAATTTAATATAGTTGTCTTCTTTAAGGGATGATGCTTTATTGGTGAGCCAAATTCCTAGATATTTTATTTTTGTTGTTGTTTGTATTCCTAATGTCTCTTCCAATTCTTTTTCCTGGGTTTGTGTCAAATTTTTAGTTAGTAGTTTTGTTTTTTGTCTATTAATTTTCAAACCTGCCACTTCGCCATATTGTTCTATCCTCCTTAGTAAATTCAGTCCTGATTGTTTTGGTCGTTCTAAAATAAATACTACGTCGTCCGCGAATGCTTGTAATTTATATTCCTGGTTTTTGGTTCTTAGTCCTTTTATTTCATTGTCATTCCTAATTTCATTCAACAGGGGTTCCAATGCTAGTATATATAGTATAGGAGAGAGAGGACATCCTTGTCTCACTCCCTTGGATATTTTAAATTGGTCTGTTGTCTCTCCGTTTATCCATATTTTTGCGATTTGATCTGAATATATTGTATATATATTAAAACAGTATATTGTTTTAATCATATTTAGAAATTTCTCGCCAGTTCCCATTTTTTCTAGTTGCAATGTTAGGAATCCCCAGTTGAGATTGTCGAACGCTTTCTGTGCGTCGAGGAAGATTAAAGCCATTTTTTCGTCTGATTTTTGTTCATAATATTCCAGGATATTAACTATTGTTCTTGTGTTCTTATTGATTTGCCTATTTGGAATAAATCCATTTTGGTCTGGATGGATATAATTCACAATAACTCTCTTCATTCTCTGGGCCATGATTGATGTAAATAATTTATAGTCTGCGTTTAGAAGTGATATGGGTCTGTAGTTTTTGGTTTGAGTGAGATCTGAGTCTTCTTTAGGTATCAATGTAATGATTGTCTCTATCCATGATTTAGGAATTTTGGCTTCTAAGATTGCTTCATTCAGGACTTGTAGTAAAATGTCATCAATTGGTCTTGTGGATTTTTTTTTCAATTCCTTCTCTAACTTCTTATATTCCTGCTCCAACTTCTTTTGAATTTGTCTGTCCTGTTTGTTTCTTTTTCCTGCATATGTCATTGCCAAACCCCTTATATATGCTTTGCTAGTGTCCCATACATTTTGCAATGAAGTATCTTCTTTTCTATTTTCTTTGAAGAAAAAAGATAATTTCTTTTTCCATATATTGTATAAAATCTTTCTCATTTAATAGGCTTTGATTCAATGTCCATCTCATTCTTTTTCTTTGTCCATTCCATGTCATCATTATTGATTGTGATCTGCTCGTATATTTGCTTCTATATCAATCTTGTCTATCTTGGATATTAAGTCTGTGGACATCCACATCATATCTATTCTTGACCATGACATATGCCTGTTTGAGTAAAATGTATATTGTTTTTCCTTTAAATTTCTTTTCCTCCAAGCATCCTGTAAACTTAATTCATCTATCATTGTATAGAATGTTTTCGTGAGTCTTTCTTGGTTTTTTATTCACTTTTGTAGATTTATAATCTAACTCATTATCAACAATCACATTAAGATTTCAATTATGCAAATATCTTCATATTCATATTCTAATATTTTCCAGTGTAATTTTGCATTAAATTCTTCTTGATTTTCATTTGGAGCATATATACCCACAAGTAATGTTTTTTTTATAGTTCATTACAATTTCTACCATTAATACTCTTCCTTCCTCATCCTCATATATTTGTTTGGATTGCATTGTCTGTTTGATGTAAAATACTACTCCTCTTTTGCTTTGACAAGCCGAAGTTGTATACAATGTCCCTAATTTTATTCACTCCAAAAAGTTTTTTATGTTTCTTTCTAATATGCACTTCTTGTAAGCATATAATTTCTAATTTTAGCTTCTCTAATTTATTGAATATTTTCCTTCTCTTTATTGCCGAGTTTAATCCATTTATATGAAAAGATATTTTAATTTCTTCTTCCATTTCTTATTTATTTGTTTGTTTTGTCGACCTAGTCATTCTTATCTCCCTTAGTTCCTTGACTTCTTTCGCCCTTGCTCCTTCTCTTAACGCTCTCTCTTCTTATTCTTTCGTTATCTCTCTTAGCTGTTCTTTCTTCTCCTATTGTTCATCCCCTTTTTCTTCCCTCAACCTTCTTTCCTCTTGGACATCTATGTATAGTTTATAACTCTGCTTTCTCTACTAATCTGTGTCTTTGTTCTTGCCAGTTCACCAATATTCCTTCTGGAATCAACCATCTAAAATTTATTCCTCTCTTTATCAAACATTTCGTGAGAAATTGATATTCTTTTCTCAAATCTCTCACTCTTCTTGGAATTTGTTTCAGTGCCACTACTTCTCTCCCTTTGTGCTTTATCGTCATGTTTCTCATCAACTGCAATATCTCTGTTCTCAGTGTTTTCTTGGTGAATCTGAGTTGGATCAGAAAATGATTGGAAAGGATGAAAAAATGATTAAAACACTGTATAATTATTTGTTGCAAATTAGATTGGAAGATGAAGAGGTAAAAGAGACAATGATAACATGGCCGAAAAATTTTGGATATGCATTAGAATTAGAGAAATGGCAACAACTATGGGAAAGGAATTATAAATTAACAATGGCAACTGCATATAAAGAAAATATATATAAAATGTTTTATAGATGGCATATGCCACCAGAAAGATTAGCAAAGATGTTTAAGGATAAATCAGCCAAATGTTGGAAATGTTTGCATTTGTCGGGATCATACTATCGTATGTGGTGGTCATGTTTAGAAGCAAAAAATTATTGGTCTAGAATACAGAAATGGTTGGAAGAAATATTACATAAATCTATAGAATTAAAACCAGTTATTTTTATTGGGTATTCTCCGAGAGAGAGATAGTAAAGAAGATGTGTATTTAACTATACCTATAATAACAAGAATTGTATTTGCACAAAATTGGAAGACAACAAAATTTCGTCAGAAGGTGAAGTAATAAAAAAGATTTTAGACTATGCAGAAATGAATAGATTAACTTTAAGAATAAGAGATAAAGAGGAATCAGTGTATTTAAAGATATGGGGAAGATTTTATATATTGTTAGAAAAGAAATATGAAGATAAGAGGATAGATAAATGATTTAAATAATAGAAAGTTAAACCAGGGAGAGGATAAAAAAGAAATAGAAGCCCAGATGACATCAGAGTAAATGAAAAAGGGGGATGGGAGGGGGGGAAAGAAAGAAGATAATAAGAATAAATGTACAATTATGATGATAATACTGATAGATAGAATAAATCTGAAAAGAAATTGAAAGAAAGTATATACTATTAGAATACAGGAGTTGCTCAGATACCAAACAAGGAGAATATTCCACAACAAAGAAGATAGAAAGGAGAGAGTAGAGGGTAGGAAGAGGAGAGGGAGAGAGAGAAAGGGAAGAAAGGGAAAAGGAGAGGAAGGAAGGGCAGGGGACAGGAGTAGGAGAGAAGGTGAGAAGGGGGAAAAGAATAGAGGAGTGGGGGAAAGGAAGGGGAAGTAGGATGAAGTAGGAGAGGAGGAAGGAGAAAGTAGGAGAGGAGAGGAGGGAGGGAAGGGAAAGAGGAGAAAAAAAAAGAAGTGTTGTTGCGAAATGAGGGAAGAAAGGGTAGAAGAGCAGCTCCAAATGTAATTAAAATGCCTTATTTTAATGCTTCCTTTAAGGAAAACATATATATGTAAGATTAATTATGTATAAGTAAATGTACATTTTATGTTATGTGTATACGAAATAAAGCTGAAAAACTTTTCAAAAAAAAAAAAAGGAATATGAACCATACTCTAAACTGTGCATGCAAGGGATCTAGGTTGCATGCTCTTTCTCCCCACTTCCCAATATACATGGGAAAATTGTCTTCCAGAAAAGTGGTCCTTGGTGCCAAAATGAAATTTAGACATGAATAAAAACTTATGTTAAAAAATTACAGTAATTGCTTAGAAACTCTATGGTGCTTCAAGATCTGGAGAAAAGTTACAGGTAATCCCTGGGTTACGAGCATTCCCTTAGCAAACATTTAAAGTTACACAATAAGCACCCTGTAGTCTTTACAAACAAGTTCCGAAACTAGGAATCTTGTAGCACCACAGCAGTTGTTCACACTTATGAACAACCGCAGAAGCTCTGCAACATTTGTCCTGCATGTTGCATGTCAAAATGGAGCTTCCAAGGGGCAGATCCACCCCTCCAACACTCTGGGCTTCTGCTGGCCTCCCATTGCAGGCTGAAATGGAACTTCCGAGGAGAGGATCCGCCCCTTGGAAGCTCTGTTTGGGCCTCTGGGGACCTCCCTCAGCACGTTACAGGTTGAAATGGATCTGGCCCTCAGAAGCTCCCTTTCAGCTTGCAACGTGCCAGGGGAGGCCCGCAAAGGCCCGAACTGAGTGTCAGAGGGGCTGAGAGGCTGGAGAAGAGGCAGCCTGCTAAATCTTCCCAAGGTAAGTGACACACCATGGCAGGTTGGGTGGGGGTGAAAGCAATTGTAAGGAGCATGATGTATTTCAATCGGTCAGGGAGGCCTTGGATGGTCTTAGGCAGATGGCCTGTTCCATCACTAGGCCCCCCCCCATGGCCTTACCCACCCTGAAATACCTCACGTGCACTTAACGAGCCTCACATTCGATTAGAGAATGCGTGGGTGAAATGAGAGAGTGATCCCATTCAAGGTACGAGATTCACTCCCATGAATCTTCGGGTTACAAATGGAGTGGGCAGGCTCCATTACATTTGTAACTTGAGGACTATCTGTATTTTGGAATTGGGCAATGCCTAAAATAAATGACTTAATTTAATTTAATTTAATTTAATTTAATTTAATTTAATTTAATGTTCTTTTCAGCATGGACACAAGGAGACCCTCGCAAGGTGATTTATCCAACAGATAGTCGTGGTCAATTCTGTGGTCAAAAGGGCACACCCAATGAGTAAGTATCAAGGAGAAATTCTCTAGTTTTCTGCATGAAATCTGTGACAAGAGATTGGTGAATCTGAAAGGCTTCTCGTAGTTTTTAAGGATCTCATCGGTTGAAGCTCTTATTACTCTAAAACAAAATAATTGAGGGTTGATGTTATCCCTTTCTGATATGTGACTGGGTTGCCAGGTTCCAGGTGAATTGGAATAGGATGATTCTCTGAATTTGAACGAAGATGGCACTAAACATATCCAACATATCCAAGGCTAAAATATATTTGAAGCCCCCACTTAATGATGATTATATTTTAACATTTCCATTGTAACTTTGCATTAGACATCTTGGGGGGAGGAAGGTCTTGATCCGAGGGAGGCCACTGTACCTCAGATAGCCGGATGTGAGTCTCTCCTGGTGAAGTGGGGCCATGGGATGCAGGTGGGCATGCTGATCGTGTACCTGGCTCCCTGCCACGTGACAGCGGCCCTGCCCGAGATTCTCAACGTTATTGCCGGGGTGGCGGTTGGTACCCCCAGACTTTGGGTCATGGGGGATTTCAACCTGCCGTCTGCCGGTGAGGCGTCTGGGATGGCTCGGGAGTTTATGGCTTCCATGACAGCCATGGACCTGACACAATTAATTCATGGCCCCACTCACGCGGGAGGTCACACTCTGGACTTGGTTTTTATCTCTGGTCAGTGGCTGAGTGGTCTGGATATAGGGGATATAGTTACTGAACCCCTGTCATGGTCGGACCATTCTCTCCTGAGGCTGGATTTTTTGACCGCTGCACCCCACTGCAGGGAGGCGGAATCAACCAGGTGGTTCCACCCCAGGCGTCTGATGGATCCTGATAGGTTCCAGAGGGAGCTTAAAACTCTGACTCACGACTCGGCTGAAGACCTGGTGGCTGCCTGGGATAGGACGGCCTCCGGTGCTCTGGACCAAGTCGTGCCTTTGCGGCCTCTGACCCGATGCCGAACCTGCACGGCCCCTTGGTTCTACGAGGAGCTGAGGGAGATGAAGCGCCGGAAAAGATGCCTAGAGAGTGGTTGGAGGGCTAGTCGCTCCGAATCCGACCGAACACTAGTTAGGTCTCATATTAAGATCTATCTAGTGGCGATAAAAGCGGCAAAGCATAACCACTTTTCTGCTCTTATTGCATCGGCAGATAACCGCCCAGCTGCCTTGTTTAGGGTGACTCACTCCCTCCTCCATCAGGGAGTGTGGGAAGACCCCTTGCAAGGGCAGGCTGAGGATTTTGCACAGTATCTGCACGATAAAATCGCTCAGATTCGGGAAGGCTTGGACTCTGACTGGGTAGATCCTGGCGGGGTGACTGAGGCTGGTCTTGAGAATGTTATCTGGGACAGAGTTCGACCCTGTGACTCCTGAGGACATGGACAGGATCCTGGGGAGGTTAAATGCAACCACATGTTTATTGGACCCGTGCCCCTCCTGGCTGGTACTGGCCACCCGGGAGGTAACACGAGGCTGGCTCCAGAGGATTATAAATGCTTCTTTGAGAGAGGGGTTGTTCCTCTGTTCTGGTCCTGTTAGACCTCTCAGCGGCTTTTGATACCATCGACCATGGTATCATGCTGTGCCAGCTGGAGGGATTGGGGGTGGGAGGCACCGTGTTGTGGTTCTCCTCTGATCTCTCTGACCGGTCGCAGTCTGTGTTGGCAGGGAGCAGAGGTCGACCTCGAGGTGCCTTGCTTGCGGGGTGCCGCAAGGGTCGGTCCTCTTGCCGCTCCTGTTCAACATTTATGTGAAGCCGCTGGGTGAGATCATCCATGGTTTTGGGGTGCGATACCATCTGTACGCTGATGACACTCATCTGTACATCTCCACCCCAGACCACCCCAATAATGCCCTCGAAGTGAAGTCCCAGTGTCTGGAGGCCGTGCGGGTCTGGATGGGGAGGAACAGGCTTCGACTCAACCCTTCCAAGACCGAGTGGCTGTGGATACCGGCGTCCCGATATAGCCAGCTGGCGCCATCGTTGGCTATTGGGGGCGAGTCATTGACCCCCACAGAGGGGGCTCGCAACTTGGGTGTCCTCCTGGACACACGTCTGTCTTTAGAAGAGCATATGACGGCCGTGGCCAGGGGGGCTTTTTATCAGGTCCACCTGATATGCCAGTTGCGCCCCTTTCTGGATCGGGACGCCTTGTGCCCTGGTCATGTCACGCCTGGACTACTGCAACGCTCTCTACATGGGGCTCTCCTTGAGGAGCACCCGGAGGCTCCAGCTGGTGCAGAATGCGGCCGCGCGGGTGATTTTGGGAGCGATGTGGCGCTCCCACGTAACACCTCTCCTGCGCGAGCTGCATTGGCTACCGGAGGTCTTCTGGGTGCGCTTTAAGGTGTTGGTTCTCATCTTTAAAGCGCTCCATGGCTTAGGACCAGGATATTTGCGAGACCGCCTACTGCTACCGATAACCTCCCACCGGCCAATACGCTCTCACAGAGAGGGCCTCCTCAGGGTGCCGTCGGTCAGGCAATGTCAGCTGGCAGCCCCCAGGGGGAGAGCCTTCTCTGTGGGGGCACCCGCCCTGTGGAACGAGCTGCCTCCTGGAATACGATTGATCCCGGACCTCCGGACCTTCCATAAAGCCCTGAAGATGTTTTTATTCCACCAAGCCGGCCTAGCCTAAATGGTTTTTAATTGGGATTTTAAATTTTATGAATTTGGGGGTTTTAAATTGGGAAGCTAATGATTTAATTCTTTTTTAATTATCTTAACTTTTGTATTTGTATGTTTTTTAATTTTGGCTCTTCACCGCCCTGAGTCCCCTCTGGGAGAAGGGCGGTATACAAATTAATTAATTAAATAAATAAATAAATAAATAAATAAATAAATAAATAAATAAATGTTTTATGAAGATTTCATGATAGCATATTATAATCATTTTGGAAAACAGTTTGCCAAATTGTGCACAATCCTCCATAGACTAAGAGATTGTAACAATCTAATAATCTCTTTGCCAAGCCAGAAAAATGTGCCTTCGATTTGCAACACCTAGACTTCTTGGGTTACCATATTTCCGCAAAAGGCATCCAGATGGACACCCAGAAGGTCCAAGCTGTCCTAGACTGGCAAGTCCTTCACACAGCCAAAGATATCCAACGCTTCCTATGCTTTATTAACTTTATTACAGGAAATTTATAACAGGATTTGTTCCTAAAGCCAAGCCACTGACCTAATTGTCTAAGAAAGGAGTTTACATCTTGTATTCTGTTCTCCCTCTACTATGACTCACCTTTCCACCCACTCCCTTGCTACTGAAAGAGATAGTAGAGATCAATGAAGAGACCGCAGCAGGATACAGCCTAAATTTCAAGGCATTTCTTAAAATAGTTGGGTTTTGGGGTTTGCGTTTTTTGCAGGATAATTGCATTAAGCTTCTACATCAAAGTTCATACAGAATGTTATGAAGATAGGTTTACACTTAAGTCTCTCATTTTGAAGATACACTTCATTTATAGCTTACTTTTTCATTCATGCAAGCGGATGAGGTTTATGACAATAACCTAAACTACCAATTGGTAATAATCATACAATTAAAAGAAATACATTATCGCTCAAATCCATTAGCAGGATTAGCCCTGATAAAAGCAAGAAAAAATGCTTAAAATCAACTTGATTGTAATTCATTTAGAAATGATATCCAGCCTTTTCCAAAGGATTAGAGGAAACACCTTCCATTTTTTTGAAGTTTTATGTATCATATAGTATCACAATATGGATAGGAACAAATAGAAGAACAGTTTGTAATATTTTGTTCTGTTTCCAGGCAGAAGCCTTACTTGTTTTACTTCAACATCATGAAATGTGCTAGCCCTTTGGTGTTGCTGGAATTTCAGTGTCCTACTACACAGGTGAGGTTTTCTCTGATTTCATCCTTAATGTTTTCTGTAAGGGTGTCAAACTAGAAGAGTGTTGTGCCACTTTGTTTGGATGGATTCATGAACAGATAAATACATAGAATTTGATATTGCTGTTTGATTTTTGGAATATATCTCAGGGGTGCAGCATCAATCTTGGCGTGGCCTGAGAAGCTACATTGAATTGGGCCTGGTTAATACTTAGATGGAAGATCACCAGAGAATATCAGAGTTGTAGGCTATTCTGGTGTGAGGAAACGTAGTTGCAATACCCTCCAGCCTGTAGGAATAACTCGTGCTTATTGGTGGGAAAAGCATATTTGACTTTGCTTCAAGTAGTTTCATAAGAATTCAGAAGCCGGGATTTGCTGTCACAGAGCTTCTTCACCAATAGTTTATCAGACTTTCAGTTTATTAGACTTTTGTTTATTGATTTGTTAGATTTTCTCCAAAAACAAAAGTATTCCTTTCCTCAATTGTACTCCACAAGAACAACTTTGTAAAATAGCTTAATCTGAGGGAGTGGGAAAGAGTGTAGAAGGCATAAGGAATGGCCTTGAAAGAAGGTAGGAAGATCCATTACTAAGACAATGATCAGACAAATGCAGCTTGAACCCATTCCAAGAAATAGACTTAGGAAAAAGCCTCCGGCAAGCCTCTCCCCAATTCACACAAAGATAAAGTGAAGGAGGAGGAAAGCATATTCAGATTTGGAAGATAGTTATTTTATTAGGATATTTTTAGATCCATATGGCATCTGTTTCTTAATCTAGTCTATTTTATAAGGTTGACAGAGAGAGACTGGTCCAAATTCACACCATAAACTTTCATTGATGAGTCTGAACTTGAATTTGCAGTCCTCATCCAATATTTTAATCTGTATACCACACATCAAAGCAGGATATTTTGTATGTATTTGAAGAAGTAACATTCTTTTGATTTTATCACAGTAAAAGTTTGGTCAGTAAGCCTTTACTATTAAATTCCAAAATTAGTCAACTAGCTCTCTGTGGTAAATTAAATTCCAGGTATCTGGCATGAATCAGGATGATATATTGAGGGTTGCATTCTACACAGGTAATCCTTGATTTAACAACAGTTCATTTAGTGACACACTTATGATTGTTGCAGCATCCCCATAGTCATATGATCAACATTCAGATGCTTGACACCTGATTCATATTTATGATGGTTGTAGTGTCATGGAGTCATATGATTAGTTTTTGTGATCTTCTGACAAGCAAAGTCAATGGGGAAGCCAGATTCTCTTAATAACCATGTTACTAGTTTAACAATTGCAGTGATTCAACAACAGTGGCGAGAAAGATCATAAATTGGGGCAAAACTCACTGTCTCACTTAGCGACAGAAATTTGGGCTCAATTATGGTTGTAAGTTGAAGATGTAAATTTTTAGATGTAGAGGATTCTAAGAAATACCTGCTAGAACTATTATTGGATTTCATTTTCTGACTTTTCTTTTTCCCTTTTTTTGCTTCTTGCTTAAATGCATGAGGAAAAAATAATCAAATAAGAAAAAGATATTAAATTTAAGAATTTCCAAATATCAAATCATATAGTTCAGGAAGATGGTGTCTTCCCCACCGCCTTGAAAGAGGCGGTGGTGAGACCTCTCCTCAAGAAGCCTTCCCTGGACCTGGCAGTGTTGGCTAATTATCATCCAGTCTCCAACCTTCGCTTCATTGCGAAGGTTGTTGAGAGTGTGGTAGCGCGACAGCTCCCTCAGTACCTGGATGAATCGTCGTATCTAGATCCGTTCAGGCCTCGGTACAGCACGGAAACGGCATTGGTCACGTTGGTTGATGATCTCTGGAGGGCTCGGGACAGGGGTTGTTCCTCTGTCCTAGTCCTATTAGACTTCTCAGCGGCTTTTGATACCATCGACCATGGTATCATGCTGCACCAACTAGAGGAGTTAGGGGTGGGGGGCACCGTCCTACGGTGGTTCTCCTCCTTTCTTTCTGACTGGTCACAGTCCGTGTTGACGGGGGCAGAGGTCGACCCTGAGGCCCCTTGTATGTGGGGTGCCACAAGGGTTGGTCCTCTCCCCCCTTCTGTTCAACATTTATGTGAAGCCACTGGGTGAGATCATCCGTGGTTTCGGGGTGAAGTACCATCAGTACGCTGACGACACTCAGCTGTACATCTCCACCAGGGACCACCCCAATGATGCCCTTGAAGTGATGTCCCGGTGCCTGGAGGCTGTGTGGATCTGGATGGGGAGAAACAGACTCAGGCTCAACCCATCCAAGACCGAGTGGCTGTGGTTTCCGACATCCCGATATAGTCAGTTGGTGCCATCACTGACTATTGGGGGCAAGTCATTGGCCCCCACGGAGAGGGCTCGCAACTTGGGCGTCCTCCTGGATTCACAGCTGTCTTTGGAAGAGCACTTGACGGCTGTGGCCAGGGGGACTTTTTATCAGGTCCGCCTGATTCGCCAGTTGCATCCTTTTCTGGATCAGGACTCATTAAATACGGTCACTCATGCTCTCGTTACTTCCCGCTGGACTACTGCAATGCTCTCTACATGGGGCTCCCTTGAGGAGCACCCGGAGGCTCCAGCTGATCCAGAATGCGGCTGCGCGGGTGGTTATGGGAGCGGCGTGGCACTCCCATGTGACTCCCCTCCTGCGCGAGCTGCACTGGCTCCCGGTGGTCTTCCGGGTGCGCTTCAAGGTTTTGGTTGCCACCTTTAGAGCGCTCCATGGCATCGGACTGGGGTATTTACGAGACTGTCTTCTGCTACCAATAGCCTCTCACCGACCAGTACGCTCCCATAGAGAGGGGCTTCTCAGGGTGCCATCGGCCAAACAGTGTCGACTGGCGGCCCCCAGGGGAGAGCCTTCTCTGTGGGGGCACCTACCATCTGGAATGAGCTCCCCCCGGAGATGCGGAGGATCCCGGACCTGCACACGTTTCGTCGTGCTCTCAAAACATTTTTATTTCAGCAGGCTGGCTGGGCCTAACTCTCCCTTTTAAATTTTTAAATCGTTAAATTTGTTTATAAATTGGGTGTTTTAAATTTGTTTTGGCCAAAAAATTTAATAATTTTAATGGATTTTTAATGTTTGTGTTATCTGTATTTTATCTTGGCTGTTCACTGCACTGAGTCCTTTGGGAGTAGGGCGGTATAGAAATTTGAAAATAAATAAAATAAATAAAATAAATATATAATTTGAAATTTTTCAAAAAGAGTAAAAATATTTGAACATCACAAATAAAGGCAAATTTGATCGAACTCACATTTTTTAACATGTCTATCATAAAAAGTGAAATTTTATTTGATTGCTTGGAAGTCTCCTTGTTCTTCCATTCAGTAATATTCCAGATATCCAAAATCTACAATCCAGTGATCCATTGCAGCTGAACCCTTCTTTCCATCGTACATTGTACATGAATACCTGCAAATTCCAAAGCTAGGTATTCAAATAATTTAACAACTGGTTCTTCCTAATGACTGGCTGGGTGGGCGTGGCTGGGTGGGTCATGTGACTGAGTGGGCATGGCCAACTCTACATCACTCGCGTGGGTGATGCCTGTATGGGCCAGGTGGGGTTGGGGAGGGAATCTAGGGGTCCCTAGTGGGTGGGGCGGGAGGAGGCGGGAGGAAAGAAAGAAAGATCCAACCTGTGTGCATTTGTGTGTGTGAGAGAGAGAGACAGAGAGAGAGGGAGCACCGCTGCCAGCCCTGATGTAGCTCTCTGAGATTGGATCAGATCTCTCTCTCTTTCTCCCTCCCTGCTTTATCAGGCTTAAAAAGTCTGCCAGGCTGAGGGAAAGTGCATGTGCTATAGCATCCTGTGGATGCCCCTCACTTGCCCCTTTGCCTGGCTTCCCTCCTCTCACTGTCTCTTCAGTGCTTGCTCAATCATTTATGCTCTCTCTCCCCAGTGTAGCTTGATGCAAGAGGCAGTTCACAATTACTCTTTGCAAGCCCACTGTCGATGAAGCTGGGTGTTGGTAAGGACTGGCTTTTCCTCCCGACAGCCAGACAAACCTAGGCAAAAAGGCAGCCATCACTGGCGTCTTGCGTGTACCGGCCCTCGCAGCCAGCATTTAAAGAAAAAAGGATGTTTTTGGCACCCAGAGGTGTTGTCAGGGTGAATCACCTGCAGAAATGACTTATCTGCAACGTCACGAGGGGCAGGGGCTCCCGGACTCCAAATAAGGTTCCTTTTAAACCAAAACCCTTTTTCCTCAAATGTCACTTCTCTCATGCTTGTCCTTCATACAACCCCACCCACCTCTCAGTCTCACTCACCCTCAAGCACCCGTTGTTTCCAGTACCACTGTTGGGGCTTCTAGCTTCTTCACCGTCTCCAGTGGAGCACTCCATCGCACTCCGAAGCTTGCTGCCATTGCTTCCGCCCTCTCAGAGAGGCTGAGATGCGGGCAGAGGGTAATATTGTACATGTTTTTCCCCCAGTGCCATGTGTAGACCATGAAGTCACTGAAGCCTGGGCTGATAGGGATGAGTGGCGGCACGGCCACGTGGATGGGATCCTCACTGCTGGCAAGTGACGGCTTCACTGGGGTGGTTTCAATGACCAAGACGCAGTTCGGGGAGCTTCTCAGATGCACAATAATGGGGGATATGGTCTGAGAGAAAGCACCCAGTTGCACTCAGCCGAAGGGAGCAGGCTGCCTCAGGGGGGACGGTGAGGCTGGGGCCCATGCACCCTCCCATCTGCCTCGAGTCCTGCATCCAGCCCGTGACAGGGGGACACACCATTTCTGAGCCAGCCCAACTGATGGGTGGACGAGTGGGCAGCCCTCGGGCGAGGGAGAAAAATGGGAGAACAGCTGACCTACGGGTGTGAGGATGAGCATGAAACAGGCAAGTGGCAAACAGCCAAGAGAGTCAAACGGGGAGGGAAGGCAAACATCCAAGGGAAACAAGCTGCTGAGGGAAGCAAATGGGGAGGGAGGCAAATGAGTGAAGAACAGCTGAGCCACAGGCATGAGGACCAGCATGAAGGCAGGCAAGGGAGGAAAACGGGTGAAGAGCAGTTAGGCCACATGCGTGATGATGACCACGAAGGCAGGCGAGGCGAGAAAAGGAGTGGCTGGGAGAGGTGGGACAGGACCAGCCAGTGGTGGGATCAGCCGGTTCACTGAACTGCACAAGAAGTTAAAAACCAGTTCGGCTGAACCGGTGTGAACCGGTTAAATATCACCACTGGATATAGCCACGGAAAACGTATTTTATTGAACAGACATATTGACAATTCACTGTATCTCAGATTAAAATATGATAGAAAAAACTTAAGTGGATCCATATTGAAAACCAACTAAAAGAATAACGAAGGACTAGAGCAACGAGAAGGACTATCAGGAGAAGACAAGTAATTTTCGGAAATTTAAGATACAAAGAGACAGGAGAAGCACAAATTGGTGAAATTGGAACATTATTTTTCCCCCACCTTAGCATTTATAACTGAAGATACTGCAGAGACTAAGAACAGCCAAGTAACTAACCATATCCATATAAGTCTCTTATTAACACTGGTACATTAACGTTCTTATATTTGTTTTATTGTCTGCCAGTTGTTTATCTGTGCACATTTACAGCGAGGAGGAGGTTGTGGGGTTTTTTAGTTAAATTTTCATCTTGTATTTTAAAAGGGTCTGGGGGGGTTTAAGGGGACCCGGGAAGAGGGGAGGGGGTTGTAGAGATGGACTGGGGGGGTCCATATAGCTACTGTGCGGGGTGGTGGATTGGTTGGGCGCAGCGGAGCAGGCGAGAAGGGCAATCTGACCAGGGCTCCGGGTGGCGAAAAAAAGGGCAGTTCCATCAATGTGATAAGTGGGAGGGACAGGTATGGCGGACGCAGGAGGCCACATCAAGTGTCGGGGGTGCGCATGCACTGTCTTCAAGCGATTGCGCACTCCGGCCCCCAATGCGCAACTCATATCCTGGGTTGCGCAGAGTTTCAGGCCCAGGGTCCGCGGCTGATGTTGTGTAATGCCAGGTCGGTGGTTAATAAAGCCCCCCTCATTTGTGGTCTTATTTCGGAGGGGGGTGCGGAGCCCTTGCAGGGTCGTGCTGAGAATTTTGTGCAATTCCTGCACGATAAAGTCGCTCAGATTCGGGATGGCTTGGACTCCAATTGGATGAGTCCACGGGAGGAGACGAGGGCAGGTCTTGAGAATGTTATCTGGGAGGAGTTTGATCCTGTGGCTCCCGAGGATGTGGACAGGGTTCTGGGTAAGATTAATGCCACCACGTGTATATTGGACCCGTGTCCCTCCTGGTTGGTACTGGCCTCCCGGGAGGTTACACGAGGCTGGCTCCAGGGGATTATAACTGCTTCTCTGAGTGAGGGTGCCTTTCCTGCCGCCTTGAAAGAGGCGGTAGTGAGGCCCCTCCTCAAGAAGCCTTCCCTGGACCTGGCTGAATTAGCCAACTACTGTCTGGTCTCCAACATTCGTTTTGTGGCGAAGGTTGTTGAGAGCGTGGTGGCACGACAGCTTCCCCAACATCTGGATGAAGCTATCTATCTGGACCCGTGCCAGTCGGGCTTCAGGCAGGGGTACAGCACAGAAACGGCATTGGTCACATTGGTGGATGATCTCTGGAGGGCTCGGGACAGGGGTTGCTCTCTCAGCGGCTTTTGATACCATCGACCATGGTATCATGCTGCAGCGGTTGAGGGGTTTAGGAATGGGGGCACCGTTCTGCGGTGGTTCTCCTTCCTCTCCAACCGCTCGCAGTTTGTGTTGGCAGGGGGACAGAGGTCGACCTCGAGGCATCTCACATGGGGAGTGCCGCAAGGATCGGTCCTCTCGCCCCTCCTGTTCAACATTTATGTGAAGCCGCTGGGTGAGATCATCCGTGGTTTTGGGGTGAAGTGTCATCTGTACGCTGACGACACTCAGCTGTACATCTCCACCGCAGACCACCCCAACGATGCCCTTCATGTGATGTCTCGCTGCCTGGAGGTCGTGCGGGTCTGGATGGGGAGGAACAGGCTCAGACTCAACCCTTCCAAGACCGAGTGGTTGTGGCTTCCAGCGTCCCGATATAGTCAGCAGGTGCCATTGCTGACTATTGGGGGTGAATCTTTGCTCCCCACAGAGAGGGCTCGCAATCTGGGTGTCCTCCTGGACGCACGGCTGTCTTTAGAAGAGCATATGACAGCCATGGCCAGGGGGGCCTTTTATCAGGTTCGCCTGATTCGCCAGTTGCAGCCCTTTCTGGACCAGGACGCCCTGCGCACAGTCACTCATGCCCTTGTTACCTCCCGGTTGGACTATTGTAATGCTCTCTACATGGGGCTCCCCTTGAAGAGCACTTGGAGGCTCCAACTGGTCCAGAATGCGGCCGCGCAGGTGGTTATGGGTGCAACCCGTTGCGCCCACGTGACACCCCTCCTGCGCGAGCTGCACTGGCTCCCAGTGGTCTTCCGGGTGCAATTCAAGGTGTTGGTCACCACCTTTAAAGCGCTCCATGGCACAGGACCTGGGTACCTTCGAGATCATTTTCTGCCACCGATAGCCTCCCACCGACCAGTCCGCTCCCACAGAGAGGGTCTCCTCAGGGTGCCATCGGCCAAGTCATGTCGGCTGGCGACACCCATGGGGAGGGCCTTCTCTGTGGGAGCCCCAGCCCTGTGGAATGAACTGCCCCCAGAAATTCGTAAGATTTCTGACCTCCGGGTATTTCGCTGCGCACTCAAGACCCTGTTGTTCCACCAGGCTGGGTTAGCAACATAATTTTAAATTGGATGTTTTAAATTTTTGGGGTTTTAAATTAAGACAAATTTATTTAATATTTTTAAATTATTTTAAATTGATGTTGATTCTGTTTTTAAATAGGCTGCACACCGCCCTGAGTCCTTCGGGAGAAGGGCAGTATAGAAATAAAATAATAATAATAATAATAATAATAATAATAATAATAATAATAATAATAATAATAATAATAATAATATTGAAAGAACCTATTTAAATAATTGTGTATAAGCTTGATTATTTTTTTAATATTTAAATTATTGTAACTATTTGCATTTATAGTTAAGGCATATACTCTTTTACAAACTGATATACTATTTAGCATAATTACTGATAAATACTTGAGTCAGGGACTGATTAATTGACTGACTAATTAACTGATTTCTTATTTAATTATTTATATATACTAATTAATTGATTGTGTATAAATTTATTTATATTTATATTTAGGGAACTAATATAAACAAGAATACATTCAATTGTTATGTGAAATTAGTTAAACTAAGTATCACTATTTGTTATATTTGATTAAGTATTAATGGAATTATAACTGATTTAAATGACTGAATGCTATAGAATATAGGATTAATTATTAGTAGAATTGTATTTGATTGAAGAGAGAGACATATATCAACTGGATTAGTGAAAAGAGATCAGTATTTAAATAGAGAAAACTGGACTTAGATAGAAGAGACCAATAGACTTGATTAAATCGTCGTGAGATTAAGTTAAGGAATAGATAGAGAAAGGAGGCAGAGTAGACAAGAAATAATCAAGACTTATAGAGACCCTAGTAGAAGATAGATCAAACAAAAGGGAAAAATAAATAACAACTAGTGGATGACCATCTGGAGAAACATAGAAAATATAGTTAAAGACCAGGCAAGAGTGTTGAAGGAGATGACAAGCCTCTCATCTACAGTGATAAAAACGGGGGAAAAAACAACTCAAAACCTACCTAATCCCACGATCACGATGTCATCACCAGCAATGCAAAAGTCAACAGAAGGCTTATCAAAGACTGAAAAATCAGCCATGATCCCCACCATGCAAGCAATGCAGTCGACTCTTACGATGATACAAGAGACAATGCTCATGATGCAGGAAAAGATGACTAGCAATCATCTTGAATTAAAAACGGACATTAAAGTTATAGATCAAAAAATGAGTGATATACAGCAGACGATACAAATGAATGAACAGAAAATAAATAAGATGGAGTCCAAAATGGAGCAACAAGAAAGAACCTGGAAGTTGTAGACCAAAAGCTAATGGCGCAAAACAGGGAGCTGGAGGACTCGATTACGCAATTAGAGATGGACCGAGCTTCCTTCTATCTGCGCTTTCAAAACATCTCTGAGGATAAGGACGAAAATCTGGGCCAGGTTATGGCTGAATTAATAGCCGAGGTCTTACAACAAGACACAGATGAGATAATAAAAGAGTTAGATGAGGTATACAGGGTTCAAACTAATTATGCCAGACGAAATAAACTGCCTAGGGAAGTCCTTATAAGGTTTGCGTGAAAAAAAGTCAAGGACATCTTCTACAATATGGTGAGAGAGGAACCAGTTAGCTACAAAGGAAAGGAGGTGATTGTATTGAAGCAAGTTCCGAGGAGGGTGAGAGAACTAAGAAGAGATTATAGATTCCTAGCTGTTCAATTAAACAAGAGGAGCATACTCTTTAGGTGGATTCTGCCGGAGGGTATGATGATAACATGGCAAGGGAAGAAAATTAAAATAGGAAGTCTGGTAGAGGCCCAGGAGTTCTTAGATCAACTGAGAGGTTCAGAGGAAGATCAGAGCAGCAAAGAGGAATTGGAAGTGATCAACACAGAAGAAGAACTCACCCAACTAAGAAGATCCAAAGAAGGAACCCCAGAAGAGAAAGAGACAGAAGAAAAGGAAAGCAAGGAAGTAAGTAAGGAAGAAACAAAGACCACAGAGAGCTACACGCACGAACAAGAACTAAAACAACACCAGGTTACAAGAATGGACGATTGAAAACTTCTATCGATAAATGTAAATGGCTTGAATGACTAAAAAAAGAAAAATATTCTTTACTAAATTAGTCCAGCAAAATGCAGATATAGTATGCCTCCAAGAGGTGCATATAAAAAAAGATGACAGAAAATTTCTGGAATTCAAAAAACTCGGAAACCTCTATACCTCCTTAGCAGAAAAAAAAAAGAGAGGGGTGGCCTTATATATTAAGAAAGAAATAAAGGCAGAGCTGAAATATGCAAATTCAAAGGGTAGGATCCTGGCGGTTGAAGTCAATATTAATTACAGCTATTTATGCCCCAAACAAAAATCTGAGAGTGTTCTACCACAAAGTGCGAGAAATATTATGTAAAATGGATAATAACAATATATGTTTAATTGGAGACTTCAATGGAGTGGTAGACCCAAATAAAGACTATAAAAGATTTAAAGGCCAAAAGAAAAAGAGGAAAACCTTACCAAAATCCTTCTTCGAGCTGGTGGACGAATTGAATTTGGTAGACATCTGGCGAACCTTACACCCATATAAAAGACAATATACTTTTTACTCAAGCCCCAAAAAATCCTGGTCCAGAATTGACATGATGTGGGCAAGTAGGAATGTAGGAATGGATATCATGTCAGCCGAGATTCTACCCAATATATGGGCGGACCACAACCCATTGGAGATCAAATGGAGGAGCGGATATAAAAAGAGTAATACACGATGGAGATTAAACATGCAATTCCTCCGGGATAAACAAAATATTGAGAGAATCAAGGGAGAATTAAAGGCCTTCTTTGAAGAAAACGAAAAGGAACCAACCGATCGAGGAATAATTTGGGATACAATGAAGGCGTGCCTAAGAGGATTGGCAATGGCTTATGGAGCACATAAAAATAAAGAAAAAAGGGAGATCCAGAGGAAACTGTTGGAAGAATTGCAGAAAGCAGAGAAGGAAGTACATCAGAACCCAGACAACGAAACGGCGAAAGAAAATTGGATGATCATACGGCACAGAATAAATATAATCGATCAGGAAAAATTGGCATATGAAATCAAATGATCTAAACAATACCACTTTGAAAATGCCAATAAGTCGGGCAGATGGCTGTCCTATAGAATCAAAAAAGAAAAAGAGAAAGGGAACATTTATCAATTAGAAGACCAAGAGGGCCATATTATAAATACAGAAGAAGAGAAATTAGAGATTATTCGTGATTACTATTCTACCCTGTATAAGGAAGAAGACATCCCCAAAGAAAAAGTAGTGCAATACTTATTGGAAAAAGAACTTCCAGTGATTGGGGAGGAAGAAAGAGAGATGTTAAACAAAGAAATTACAAAGACAGAGTTGAAGACTGCGATAGCTAAATTGAAAAAGAACAAATCACCGGGACCAGATGGACTCCCAGGGGAACTATACCAAAATTTAGACTTAGAGGATATCCTCCTACCGAAATTATTAGATATTTTTAATGAGGCTTTGATAAAATCCAAAATACCAGAATCATGGAGGGAGGCATATGTTACACTTCTGCAAAAAGAAGGAACAGATGTTAAATTGATAAAAAACTATAGACCGATCTCCCTCCTTAACACTGACTATAAAATCTATATGAGTATCATGGCAGATAGGTTAAAGGGAATTTTAAACAAGATAATATACGGCGACCAAAATGGATTCCTGCCAGGGAGGCAAATAAGAAAAAACATAAGAACAGTATTAGATGTGTTAGAGTACTATGAGGAACACCCTGATAAAGAATTGGCGCTGGTCTTTTTAGACGCCAAAAAGGCGTTTGATAATTTGAACTGGGAATTTATGAAGCAACAAATTAACAAAATGGAATTCGGACAAAATTTTATGAATACAATAAATGCGATTTATGAGAAACAAAGGACCAACATATTAGTGAACGGAAAACTAACAAAAACTTTCCAAATCAGAAAAGGAGTGAGACAGGGATGCCCCTTATCATCGCTTTTGTTTATCTTGGCATTAGAAGTGTTATTAAAAAGGATCAGAGAAAATAAGCAAATTAAGGGACTTAAAATCAGAAAGGAAACATATAAAACCCAAGCCTTTGCGGATGATGTGGCATTAATAATGGAGGAACCATTAGAAACAGGCATTCAAACTTTGGAAGAAATTGGTAAGTACAGAGAGGTGGCAGGGTTCAAGTTAAATAAATCGAAAACTAAAATGTTAACTAAAAATATGACCAAAGATCAAAAGAAATTGTTGGAGGAGTCAATGGGGATACAAATTGTAAAGAAAATAAAATATCTGGGAGTATGGATCTCAACAAAATGTTCGGCCATCAAAGAGGACAATTACATACCGCTAGTTAAAAATATTAAACAAGATTTAGAAAAATGGGAAAAGCTCCAGATATCCTTTCTAGGGAGGATTGCTGCAATCAAAATGAGCATCTTACCAAAGATGTTATATTTATTCCAAACTGCCCCAATTAAATTAGACAGGAAATTTTTCCGGGAACTAAACTCTATTATTAGGAAATTTATTTGGGGAGGGAAGAAACCTAGAATTGCAATTAGAAATTTACAAGATAAAAAAGACAGGGGGGGCCTTGGACTACCAATTTAGGAAATATATCAAAAAGCAGCAAATTTAGTATGGCTAAAAGAATGGGCAACGTTGGGAAACACAAGAATCCTGACACTGGAGGGGCATGACCTCCAGAAAGGATGGCATGCTCATTTATGGGAAACAGAGAAAAGAAAAGGAACATATTTTTATAAACATAAAATTAGGGATACTCTAATGTCAACATGGGCAGAAATAAGGCGAAAACAATATACCCAAGTTCCCAGATGGTTATCTACGATGGAGGCAATAATCTATCCAAATGTACTCGAATTGGGCAAAACAGCAAAATACAAAGAGATATTAGATGGGGCAGGGAATCTTAAAACGATGGAAGAATTAAAAGAACAGGGCACACATATAGATTGGTGGACATACGCACAAATCAAATCACGATACAAAAAAGATAAAGAAGAGCATGGCATAGAAATAGGTATCAATGGTTTTGATAAAATATGGATGGGCACGGATAATAAAATTTTGGCCAAACTCTACAACTATCTGGTAGACTATGATCTGATGGAGGAAATAGTTAAGGATCCTATGATAGCCTGGGCTAAAAATTTTGGACAAACAATAAATTTGAACGAGTGGGACCAAATTTGGAATAATAATTTAAAAATGACCAGGGCAACAACTTGTAGGGAAAACCAATACAAGATGATATACAGATGGCACCTAGCACCGGCCAGGATTGCTAAAATATACCCAAACATGGCCCCAAATTGTTGGAAGTACGACCATCAGCAAGGTACTTATTATCATTGTTGGTGGACATGCCCACAAGCTAAAAAATTTTGGAGGAGAATACATAAATGGGTGTCAGAAATAATAGGAGAAACAATTGAATTAGAACCAAAAATATTTCTCCTGGGAATCTTAAAGAAAGAAATTGCAAGAAAGAAGAAATACCTCATTACACATATAATAACAGCAGCGAGAATCTCTTTTGCTCAACACTGGAAGGAGAAAAAGTTACCATCTGAAGAGCACGTAATTAGAAAAATACTGGAATGTGCCAAAATGAACAAACTGACACTAGAAATTAATGACAGAGAAGAAACTGACTACTATAGTGTTTGGTATATGTGGTACGAGTGGCTGAAGAAAAGAAAAGTGAAGTGAATTCAAGAGAGCTAAAGGAGTTTAGAAGGGTGATTAACTAAATGGGTATACGGATAGGAGTTATACTACCGTAGGAGGATATAAAAGGGAGTAAAGATGTAATTTCATGAAAAAGAGACATAATATTATGTATCAAAACTATAACAGTAAGAAATCCTACGGGTAGTATTTTGAATTGAGATAATGAATTAATACCATGTAAATAACTATGTAAATAAAGTAAAGGTATAACTGTATATGTATATTAACACCATGTAACCGGAAATAATGAAATTGTACCGTAATTCTTAAACAATAAAAATTTAAAAAAAAAGAAAGAAAAAAATCACATTATATTAATGTCATAGTTCTTTTCTTTTTCTTTTCTTTTTTTTTAATTACTACATGCAAAATTAAATATGTATTTCCTTTAATATATTGTTCTGGTAATATCCCCAGAAGGAATATTTCTGGTTTCAAATCTATGTGTTGTTTTATCATTTTTTCTAACCAAGTATCAACCAAGTATTAAGTCCAGTATTTTTTTGCCTTTGGGCATGTCCACCACATATGATAATATGAAGCAGGTATCTGATTACACTTCCAACATTTAGTTGATAAGTTTTCAAACCTCGCTGGTGGTAAATGCCATCTATAATACATTTTGTATAGATTTTCCTTATAGGCCGTTGACATTGTTAATTTACAGTTTCTATCTCACAATTTCTGCCATTTATCTACAGTAGTTCTATTGAATAACCAAAGTTTTGAGCCCATCTTATCATTTTTCCCCCCTTCCTCTTCTTCCATTTTAATACTCAGTAAGTAGCTATAAAAATTTTTAATTAATTTTTCATCTGTCCCTTTTCATCTGGTCTAATTCTTGTAAAAAAGTTTTTTTTTATTTTCAATTACAAAGATAAACATTCCATCTTTCCTTAAGCAGTGTGTTGTTTGGGTACAAGCATCTCTGTGCAACTTCTTTCACCATTTGCAATCTCATTTGCATTCACTTTAACATTATTTCTCTAAATTTAATGTTATAATATATTAAACAATTAAAGACTGTAAAGCTCCTCATTTTCTTCTTAATATCTTCTAGTGATAATACCATATTAACATTAAACATCATTATTATATTCTGTTTGTTCTGTTTGTTCTTTCTCTTTAATTGCTAATGTTAATCTGTTCATTTCTGCACATTCTAATACTTTCCTAATCACCTTCTCATCTTCACTTTTCCAATGTTGTGCAAATACAATTCTAGCTGCAGTTAATACATGAATAATTAAATATACGTTCTCTTTATTATAAGTTTCAGGTAGAATTCCCAGCAGAAATATTTCTGGTTTCAACTCAATACGTTGTTCTATCATCTCTTCCAACCATAACTTAATTTTTGTCCAATATTTCTTTACTTTTCCACATGTCCACCACATATGATAGTAAGATCCAGGTATTTGGTGGCACTTCCAGCATTTAGGTGATTTATCTTTAAACATCTTTGCCAACCTCGCTCTGGTGCAAGATGCCATCTGTAAAACATCTTGTACAAATTCTCTTTAGACATCTATCTACTAATGATGTCTACTGTCTACTTTAGACAGTAATTAATTTATAATTAATTTATAATTCCTGTCCCACAATTAATTTATAATTCCTGTCCCACAATTTCTGCCATTTATCTAGTTCTATCATATAACCAAAGTTTTTTGCCCATGCTATCATTGTCTCTTTTACTTGTTCCTCTTCCAATTTTATACTCAGTAAGTAACTATACAGTTTCTTTATTAACCTTTCTTCTGTTCCTGTTAAGATTTTATCTAACTCCGTTAATTCTTTGTATTTAGCAAATTCCTGTAATTTAGCATGTTTCTCATATCTAGATCATATCTGCACTTGTGAATACCACATTATATGATCCCTTGCTCATTCATTTCTTCTTTCATTTTAAGTTCCCCTTCTTCATTCAAAATGTCTTTATATCTGACAGTATTTCACATATTAATAATATTTGGGTGAATCAATGCTTCCACTGTTGAAAGCCAAACTGGTATCCTCAAATAGTGTTGTTCTTTAGTTTTCTCCCACACCGACATTAGTGCATTCCTTATATAATGTCTCTGAAAATATCCATCTATCTTATTTTTCCCATAGTATAGGAAGGTGTGCCAGCCCAATTTCCCATAGTATAGGAAGGCGTGCCAGCCCAAGGCGTGCCAGCCCAAATCATGTCCTTCCAAAGTCAATAATCTCATATTCCTCAATACAATCCACTCTTTCATCCATGAAACCAGTACTGCTCATCTGGTTTAATTCTGTTGATTCTTTATAGAAACCATACATTCTTGCATCTTTCCCATATCTTGATTGTATTTGCACATATGGCTCCCATACTAGATCGATCCATTGATTCTTGTTTGGATTTGAATTCCCCTTTATCATTTAAAATATCCTTATACCTTACTATTTTTTCCATATTAATCACATGGCTTGGAAAGGGAGTAAGATTTACGTGTCCCGCTGCATGAGACTACTGGTGCTAAAGCGTAGTCATGATTCTCGACTAGGGGGCCACTTTGGATTTTTAAAAGCCCTCCATTTGGCTAGAAGACAAAGAGGGGGTTAAGCAGTTTGATGTACAATGCGTTAACCCTTTTGTGTTTTGTCTGTTTTATTTCCCAGAGTGTGTTTTTTTTCTTCGAGCGTGGGGGACGCCTGTCAACTTTGGAAGCCATATTAGATCACAAGCTTCCACGCTGCCATCTTCTTATGTGTGGGAAAGTAGGAGGGGGAATTTAGTAGAGGGAATGAGGTTAGACAGAATAGGGTTCTTCCTTTCGGTCAAGGTCAGGACAATCCTGCATCTGGAGAAGGAGTGGTTGGAGTGATGTCTCGAGATGGGACGGATGGTGATTGGACCATGTGATAGACTGATGAGTGAGTGGTTGGTTTTGGAGATTTTTATTTACTGAGGGTATTATGTATGTATCTATTTTGTGCGGGAAATTCAAATGCAAGAATGTTTGTGATTGGTTAACAGTTATTTCTGAACTGTATATAAGGAGGGCTGTTGCCTGTGTTGCTTTGTTGAAGTCTCACCCTGAATTAAAGAGCTGTTGTCACTAGCTTGCTTGTGCCTCTCGTTATTCCCGCGCTACAACATTGGCGACGAAGGTGGGATTGAGGCCACAAAAAACAAAGCAAAAAGAGCTTTGAGTTTCAGCCAGGGTGACGAGCGGACTACAGAGACATACTGCGATGTCTGCCTACGTTCCGCCAAAACCCTTCGACCTGACCCGAGAGAAGTGGGGGTCGTATCTGACTAGGTTCGAGTGTTCCCTGGAAGCCAGTGAGATGCAAGGTCTCTCCGCGAACCGAAAAAGAGCTCTCTTCCTGAGCCACTGCGGGCCAGACGTTTTCGAGATGGCCGAATCCCTCTGCGAACCTACACCAGTTCAGACAGTCCCCTGAGACGTCCTGCAAGCAAACCTGAGAGCCCACTATGCTCCCGTTTCTTCGAAGTTTGTACTTCAAACACTACGAACTCCGGCAACGAGTACAAAGAGAAAGAGAACCGGTCAGCGCATATGTGGCTGCCCTTCGAAAAGCCGCAACGCATTGCGACTGCCGGTATCTAGACGACGCACTCCTTGAACAGTTGATTTGTGGCGTGAGAGACACTCGTTTACAGAGGCGCCTACTCGCGAAGCCAGACTTGACATTAGCCGGCGCGCTCAATGAAGCAAGAGCACATGAAGCGTCCACTAAGGCTTCCAAAGCGCTACAACGTCCACAGTCGGGCAAAGATGGCCCAAAGTCAACTCCTGTTCATCGAGAGGAGACGTAGACCAGTATGGAAAAAGAGTCAGACGAGGACGTCTTCCACACTGACAAAAAGAAGGGCGAGCAAAGTCGTCGCCGAGAAAACTGCTCGAGTTGTGGGGGAGCTCACGAGAAACAGTCTGCAAATACCAAGACACCATTTGCAGGCGATGTGAAAAGAAGGGCCACTTGGTTAGAGTCTGTAGAGCTCAATTTCCCAGAAAAAACAAGTCACGTGACCATCATGACCAACCAGAACTGACACGTTCAAATCAGCCAACCAGAGATGGTGGCGCGAGAAAACGGCGCAAGAATCAAAAGTGAGACACCTACAGCACGAAAATCGGCCAAGCCAGCATGTCTGTAGAGGAAAAGGTCTACACGAGAGTAGAAATTGAAGGGAGACCATGCGACATGGAAATCGACACCAGGTCTGCAATGTCAATCATGTCCTGGGCAACGCTGAAATCACTACTACCGACGTTCCAGAGAAACCAGCTCTCACAACAATGACTTTGCCTCCTCGACTACCAAGGAAACCGAGTTCCTCGGTTTCGGGTCACCTACGGCGAGTTCCAGAAAGAACTTCCCCTGACAATTGTCAGCAAGCCACTGCCAAGCCTTCTGGGCCTAGCTTGGTTTCGAGCCCTCGGCATGGGCTTCATGGGCGTCCACAGCCTTGGTGGACCATCTCTAAAGGACAGCCTCCTGCACGAGTTCCAGGACGTTTTTGAAGAGATGCTAGGCAAGTACGTGGGGACCCCTATTTCTTTTAAACTAGACCCTAATGTAGCCCAGATCAGGTTAAAGGCAAGACGAGTACCATTTGCCTTAAAACCAAAAATAGATACAGAACTTGACAAACTGATCAAGCAAGGGGTGCTAGTCCCTGTAGATCACGCTAAGTGGGAAACCCCAATAGTCACGCCAGTCAAGTCAGACGGATCAATCAGAATATGCGCTGATTATAAATGCATGATCAATAAGGCGTTCCAACAGAGGGCGTACCCCGTCCCGATCGTCCAACATTTGCTTCATTCCCTGGGCCCTGGCAAGATATTTGCTAAATTAGACCATGCGCAGGCGTGCCAGCAGCTGCCGGTAGATGACGCTACCGCAGAATCGCAAACTATAGTAACACACAGAGGTGCGTTCAAATGCACCAGACTGCAGTTTGGGGTTAGCATTGCACCAGGACTCTTCCAAAGCACTATGGAGCGCCTTCTACAAGGACTCCCGGGGGTTATACCCTATTTTGACGATGTCCTCATTAGTGGCCAGAATGAGGCTCAGCTTGGAGAAAGAGTTAGACTAGTGCTCACCAAATTTAGAGAAGCGGGACTTAAGCTCAAAAATTCCAAATGTAAAATTGCGGTACCCTCCGTAGAATTTTTGGGTACCGAATTGATGGCATGGGCATTCCCCTCACAGAAAGCAAAGTAAGGGCCATCCAAAATGCACCCACTCCGAAGTCAAAGGCCAACTTGCAAGCCTTCCTGGGACTTTTGAACTTCTATACCATGTTCCTCAGAGACAAGGTCACCATTGCGGAACCATTACACAGGTTGCTAGGGAAAAATGTTCCTTGGGTTTGGGGCAAGACTGAAGTGGCCACATTTAAGGCTGTCAAAAAAACTTTTGTCAGAAGACAGCTTTCTTATCCAATACAACTCAAAATTGCCGCTTGTGCTTGTCTGCGATGCGTCCCCTTTTGGAGTGGGCACTGTGTTGAGCCATAGACTACCAAATGGGCTAGAGGCGCCCGTTGCTTATTACTCTCGCACCCTGTCCAGTGCAGAACAAAATTACAGCCAGCTGGACAGGGAAGCCTTAGCGGCTGTGGCGGGGGTAAAAAAATTTCACGAATATTTGTTTGGCCGGACTTTTGAACTTATAACGGACCATCAGCCATTGTTGGGACTTTTGGCTGGCGACAAACCAACCCCGGCTGCTCTCTCCCCCCGGATGACCAGGTGGTCTATTTTCCTGGCCGCTTGCTCGTATCGCCTAATCCACTGACCGGGCCAGACTCTGGGCCATGCTGACGCCCTCAGCCAATGCCCCTTGCCCAAACTGTTGGAAAACCCAACTCCGGAAGCCCCGTCTTGTTGATCGATGTTGTATCCCTGGGGCCCCTCTCGTCTAGCAAGGTGGCAAGGGCACTGTTTTACAAACTGTTATGGGCTGGGTCATGAGGGGTTGGCCAACTAAGGTGGACAGTGGGGATTTTCAAGTGTTCTTTAACAAAAAGAATGAGTTGTCTATGTTGGGGGGCTGTTTATTGTGGGGCGATAGGGTGGTTATTCCCTCATGGTTACGGCATCGGGTGTTGGAATTGCTACATGAGGGGCACCCTGGTATAGTCAGAATGAAGAGTCTGGCTCGGAGTTATGTGTGGTGGCCACAACTTGACTGGGACATCACAGAGTGGGTAGGGAAATGCAGGCCTTGCCAGGAGTCCCGGCCAGATCCCCCTGTAGCTCCCATTAGAGAATGGGAAAAGCCTAAGGGACCATGGGGGAGGATCCATATAGATTTTGCAGGGCCCTTCCACGGGCAGAATTTCCTAATAATTGTCGACGCCTTTTCCAAATGGCTGGAAATAGCCTTAATGCCATCAACCACTTCCGAGGCAGTAATTAAGGTCCTCAGGAAGCTATTCGCAACCCACGGGTTACCAGACACCCTGGTATCAGATAACGGGCCCCAATTCACGGCGACTCAATTTGAAAGCTACCTGGCCGAGTTAGGAATACGACACGCATTATCTGCCCCATTCCCTCTGGCTTCGAATGGCCTTGCAGAGAGATTTGTATTTCCCGGGGGATGCGGGTGACTGGCAAGCCAGGATTGATCAATTCTTAGCCATACAGCATGCAACCCCGTGCACTGCCACAGGGCGCAGTCCAGCAGAACTTTTAATGGGTCGGAAACTTAGGTGCATTCTCGATCGCTTACATCCGAACTATTACCAAGAGAATTTCAAGGGGGAAGAGGGAGGATTAAGACAATTCCAAGTCGGAACCCCAGAAATTATGCTAGCGGTCCACTATGGACAGGGGGAATTATTGTTGGAATCACCAGCCCGAAATCATACACAGTGGATGTGGGGCAGGTAAAATTTGGAGAAGGCACATAGACCAGTTGCGTAAATGTTTGAATTGTGAAACCTGTGAAAGTCCCGATATTGTTAAACCTAACTTCCAAAGTTTCCCTGAAACAGCTATCTCAAGCCCGAGTAAACCGGATTACTTATCGGGTAAGCCTGAGTTCCAGCACCACCCCAACGAGTCGACACTCCCAGCCGGGGATGGCCACGCCTCTGGAGAAATCTAGGAGGTTCCATTGGCGGAGCCAGGAGAGGCGGGAGGTCCCTCTGACTGGCTCGATGCCTCACCAACAACTGAGTTGCGCAGGTCAACCAGAGTGAAGTCACGCCCTGGTCACCTGCGTGATTTTGTATGTAAATATGTAAATAGATAGGATAAGTGCCTTCTGGGAATGGAGGGGTGTTATGTATATATCTATTTTGTGCGGGAAATTCAAATGCAAGAATGCTTGTGATTGGTTAACGGTTATTTCTGAACTGTATATAAGGAGGGCTATCGCCTGTGTTGCTTTGCTGAAGTCTCACCCTGAATTAAAGAGCTGTTGTCACTAGCTTGCTTGTGCCTCTTGTTATTCCCGTGCTACAACAGAGAGAAAACCCGGAACTCTCATATTCAGGTTTTCCCAGATGCGCCAGTATACCTACTTTAATAAATGGAACTTTGAAAAAATGCTTGCCTCAGAGTTTTTAATTGGAGTTGGGTTTTTCTGGAACACTGACACACTGTTTCTTTCACCTCTCCCAACTCACTCTTTTTATCTCATTATGATTCTTTGTTATTGCCTCCTGTAAAGATTGGAACATCGTCAATGTCACAGTTCCTGAACTGCTTTGCTAACACTGAGACCTGTAATCTTTCTTAAGCATTTCCTGAAGTGTTCAGTCAATGCATTTTATTATTAATCATATTTTAGGCTCAAAATATACAGTGGTACCTTGGTTCTCATCACTTCATGTAAAATTCCATTTCAAAAATAATGTATTGACTGAACGCCATAAATGTACCTTTTCCTATGATTTTCTTTGTTCTTTGTCAGGTATATAAATTTTGCCACTATATTAAATGTCAATTCCTTCTGATCTGTAGAGGAGGAATTTAAAAATAATAACTTGATGGGTGAATAAAAAACCAAATCCATTCTAAATATCTGACTTACTGGGTGATCAACAATAATTTATTAAATTTATACACCACCCAATGATTCTGACTGGTTTATAGTTGTTAAACATGTAAAAAAAAAAGCAATACAAAAAAATTCCCTCAAAAAAGCAGAAGCAAAGGAACAATGATATTATATTATATTTGTATATTATATTATATTATATTATATTATATTATATTATATTATATTATATTATATTATATTATATTATATTATATTATATTATATTATATTATATTATATTATATTATTTCAATTTGTATACCGCCCTACTCCCGAAGGACTCAGGGTGGTGAACAGCCATAGAATAAAACATATAAATACAAAATTTAAAATAAAGTAAAATGAATTAAATAATTTGGCTGAAAATTTAAAACCCCAATAATTTAAAACCAAATTTAAAATTTCCATTTAAAAAGGGGAAAAAAAACTTAGGTCAGGCCAGCTTGATGAAATAAGAACGTCTTGAGCGCACGATGGAAGGTACGCAGATCTGGGATCCTCCGTATCTCCGGGGGGAGCTCGTTCCAGATAATAGGTGCCCCCACAGAGAAGGCTCTCCCCCTGGGGGCCACCAGTCGACATTGTTTGGCCGACAGCACCCGGAGGAACCCCTCTCTATGGGAGCGTACTGGTCGGTGGGAGGCTATTGGTGGTAGCAGGCGGTCCCGTAAATAACCAGGTCCTAAGCCATGGAGCGCTCTAAAGGTGATAACCAAGACCTTGAAGCGCACTCGGAAGACCACCGGGAGGCAGTGCAGCTCGCGCAGGAGAAGTGTTACATGAGAGCACCACGTCGCTCCCATTACCACCTGTGCGGCTGCACTCTGCACCAGTTGGAGCCTCCGAGTGCTCCTCAAGGGGAGCCCCAAGGGGCGAGAGGGCCGATCCTTGTGGCACCCCACATATAAGGGGCCTCGGGGTCGACCTCTGCCCCCCTATCAACACAGACTGCGACCAGTCAGAGAGAAAGGAGGAGAACTACCTTAGTACGGTGCCTCCCACCCCCAACTCTTCCAACCGGTGCAGCATGATACCATGGTCGATGGTATCAAAAGCCGCTGAGAGATCTAACAGGACCAGGACAGAGGAGCACCCCCTGTCCCGAGCCCTCCAGAGATCATCCACCAACGCGACCAATGCCGTTTCCATGCTATACCCAGGCCTGAAGCCCGACTGGAACGGATCTAGATACGTCGTTTCATCCAGGTGCTGGGGAAGCTGCCACGCAACCACACTCTCAACAACCTTTGCCACAAAGCAAAGGTTGGAGACTGGACGATAATTAGCCAATATTGCCGGGTCCAGGGAAGGCTTCTTGAGGAGAGGTCTCACCACCGCCTCTTTCAAGGCGGCGGGAAAGACACCCTCGCCCAGTGAAGCATTTATAATCCCCTGGAGCCAGCCTCGCGTCACCTCCCGGGAAGCCAGCACTAACCAGGAGGGGCACGGGTCCAACAAACATGTCGCGTTCAGTCTACCCAGAATCCTGTCTACGTCACAGGATCAAACTCATCCCAGATAACATTCACAGGACCTGCCTCCGTCATCCCCGCTGGATCTACCCAGTCGGAGTCCACATCTTCCCGAATCTGAGTGATTTTGTCATACGGATACTGAACAAAATCCTTGGCTCTTCCCTCCAAGGGGTCCTCCCTCGCTTCCTGGTGGAGCAGGGAGCAGTTCACCCTAAACAGGGCGGCCGGGCGATTATCTGATGACGTAATAAGAGCAGCGAAATGAGTACATTTTGCTGCTTTTATTGCCACTAGGTAATTCTTAATATGAGATCTTACCAGTGTCCGGTCAGATTCAGCATGACTGGCCCTCCAACTACTCTCTAGGCGTCTTTTCCAGCGCTTCATCTCCCTCAGCTCCTCGGGGAACCAAGGAGCCAGGTGAGATCAGTGCCAGGTCAGAGGCTGCAAAGGCACAACTCGATCCAGAGCTCCAGCAGCCGCCCTATCCCAGGCGGCCACTAGGTCTCCAGTCGAGGCATGAGCCAGAACCTCAGGGATTGACCCAAGCTCCACCTGGAACCTATCAGGTTCCATCAGGCGCCTGGGGCGGTACCATCTTATCAGTTCCGCCTCCCTGCGGCGGGATGCAGCGGTTCGAAGGTCAAGGCGAAGGAGAGAGTGATCCGACCATGACAAGGGCTCGATGACTATATCCCCTATCTCAAGATCACTCAGCCACTGTCCAGAGACAAAAACCAAGTCCAGTGTGTTTCCCCTCATGTGCGTAGGGCCATGAATTAGCTGGGTCAGGTCCATAGCCGTCATGGAAGCCATGAACTCCTGAGCCACCTCAGACACCGCACCCACGAACGGCAGGTTAAAATCCCCCATGACCATAAGTCTGGAGGTATCAACCGCCACCGCGGCGATAACATTGAATAGCTCGGGCAGGGCTGCTGCCACGTGGCAGGGAGCCAGGTACGTGATCAGCAAACCCATCTGAACCCCATGACCCCACTTCACAAGGAGGGTCTCACAACCGGCCTTCTGAGGAACAGTGGCCTCCCTCGGCCTAAGGCCTTCTCTAATAATAACCGCTACTCCCCCGCCCCTCCCCTGTGACCTCAGCTAATGGAATGCATGGAAGCCTGGTGGGCACATTTCTACCAGAGGGACCCCTCCCTCCAGGCCCAACCAGGTCTCCGTAATACCCGCCAGGTCCGCTCCCCCCTCCTAAACAAGATCACAAATGAGGGGGGCTTTATTTACTACGGACCTGGCGTTGCACAACATCAGTCGAAGGCCCGGGCCCTGAGGGTCTGTGCTACCTGGAGAACGAGTGGAGCCTTGGGGGCCGGAGCACGCTACTTCTTGACAGCGGATGCACGCTCCTTTAACATGATATGGCCCCTGCTCCCACCATATCTCCCCCTCCCCCTCACAGTACCGATAGTAAAAACAATCTGGACAAGCTCGACCCCCCGCATTTCCTCCGGATCTCCCCCCCCCCCACCGCGCATAGTGGCCAGGCCCGACCTTCCCCTTGGTGGGTTTTCCCCCAAATCCACAACACCAGTTCCAATTTTTCCCTCCCCCCCGGGACCCCTTAAAAATTTATCCAAAAATTTACATAAAGAACCCCTCAACCCCCTCTTTGCCGCATGCCACCTCTCTGGGTTCCAAGACCCGTCATTGAGGTAGGCCCTTGATAACGTGGCAGGCCAGGCTTGCGCGAGGGGGGAGTCTCGCAATGCAAGAAGCTGTGCCCTTAAGTACATCTAAGCTCTGAGATAGTGATAAGGTATGGCCAAGGGCTCTATGATAGTCCAAATTGTCCTGAAAAAAGGCAGGTTGATCATAAATGGGAGAGTCTCCACAAAAGAAGCAAACAGAGAGGAACAAAAACAAGGAAATGGGCATCAATCACCCTCTTGAAAGGCCTGGGTAAAATACCAGTAGGGTGAAAGCTGTTTGAATTTCAGAGGCCAGGCATTGCTACAAAGAAGGCATGCCTCCAGGGTGCTGATAGGTAGCAGTGTTTAATTGATGGATCCCAGAGTGCACCCATTTTGGCAGATTAAATCAGTTTAGCAGATTCTATGGGAGACTCAAGACTCTTCAATGTAAGGAATAAGAAAATTTCCTTTATTGTAATATTACTTTATATAATAAACAGGATGCAGTGGCTCAGTGACTAAGATGCTGAGCTTGTCAATCAAAAGGTTGACAGTTCAGCGGTTCGAGTCCCTAGTGTTGCGTAACGGGGTGAGCTCCTGTTACTTGTCCCAGCTTCTGCCAACCTAGCAGTTCAAAAGCACATAAAAAATGCAAGTAGAAAAATAGGGACCACCTTTGGTGAGAAGGTAACAGCATTCCGTGCGCCTTTGGCATTTAGTCATGCTGGCCTCATGACCACAGAGATGTCTTCGGACAGCGCTGGCTCTTCGGCTTTGAAATGGAGATGAGCACCACCCCCTAGAGTTGGGAACGAGTAGCACATATGTGTGAGGGGAACCTTTACCTTTTACTAATATTACTTTACAATATTAGTGACTTAGAGGGTAGAGAGAAGATCCCCATCCCATGTTACTTAGCCTCTTGATTTTTAGTTTCTTATTTAATCTGAGTTTTAAACATTTTTATTATCTTTTTTTACCTTTATATCATTTTGTAAACCGCCTGGAGTCATTGCAACAGTGTGATGGACAGCATATAAATTTAATTAATAAATAAATTGTAATAATCATAGAATCATAGGGCTCGAAGGAATTTGGGGGTCTTCTAGTCCAATCTCCTGCCAAAGGCCAGAGATTGCATTCCAAACAAATGGCTGTCCAGGGAAGACCTCCAGGGATGGAGCACCCACAACTATGGGAGTATGTTCCATTGTTCTGTCAGAAACATTCTTCCTGTTTCCAGATTGTATATCTGTAATTCAATAATAATATTTAGGTTCTGGAGGGAAGATGTTTTCTGTAATTTTAGATATATGATCCACGATCTGTATCCTGTCCCTTGGCCTTTTTTATATTCTTAAAAAAATAAGAATTCCTCTACAGTTTACCTATGCTTTTAAAAATTATTTCAGGATTTACATATTAAATTTTTGGCAACAATACACTGCAAAGCTCACTATAAACAGAGGCTGATTTTTTAAAAAATAAAACCCATGTACTTTTGATGCAATAGAATGTCAGTAATGTTGCAAAGGAACAAATTTGTGGCAGTATATTAATGAATTTTAGGGAAAGATAAATGGCTAGAACAAATTCATTATTTGAGACAATCTTGAGGAAAATCAGAAAATGGGGAAATCATTGCAGGATAATATATACTTATGAAATCAAAATGAAAGCAGTTTATTTTTTCAGGTGGTTATAATAGTTTTTTAAAAAGTTTTAACGTTTTATTAGTTTATAGAATAAAATACAAACATACAAAAGGAAATAGTAGGACACAGAGGGGAAGAGGGGGGGAAAAGTGAGGAAGTGGGGAGAGAAAAAGGTGTTGACTTCCGACTCCCTCTGTTGGGGGTAGAATAAAGCATTAACATCGAACCACAACTTTTTACTTTTCCATAATACTATAAACTAGCCATTTCTATAACACCAAATCAATCTAATCAGTAAAACCCAAAATCAAAGTTTTATTTTTTTCTATCTCAAGCACAAAGTCCAGAAGCGATCTCCAAGTAGGAACAAAAGTACTTATATTCTTTTCTTTAATCAAAATGGTCAATTTAGCCATCTCTGCCAACTCCATCAACTTCTGTAACCATTCGTCCATGGTAGGAATCGAAATGTCCTTCAATTTTTGTGCCTACAGTAGTCTTGCTACCGTCAACATATATAAGATCAGAGTTCTAATTTTTTTTCCAAGTCTTTTATCATTAAGCCCAAAAGAAAAGTTTCTGGTTTCATTTTTATCTTCACTTTAAGAATTTTCTGTATTAAGATACGAATCCTACTCCAATATTTCTTTGCTTTGTCACATGTTCATCATAAATGATAAAAGGTCCCTTCTTTACACTTACATTTCCAACATTCATTTGAAATACCTGTATACACAGTTCCTTAACCTTTCCGGGTTGGTGACCCTGGGGGTGGGAAGAGGAGATGGTTTTGCATGCTCAAGTACGAATGGGGTCATGAATGTGTGATGCTTACACAAATGGGGCTGCAAGCACCAGAAATGCTTGTGCGAGAGGGGCACAAGTGCCTGCAACACTCTCATGATGGGGCTGTGAGTGCCAGAGATGCGCAAGTGGGGCCATAAGCATTAGAGATGCTCATGCGAGTGAGGCTCTGAGTGTGCACGCAGCCCAGTTACAAATATAACTTGGAAATATCCCTCTGCCATTGTTTAAATGGAATATCAGTCGCAAGTATTGGTAATGCCTGAAAAAAAGAGCATCTTTAGTAAGATACGCATCTTAATTACAGAAATTCTACCCAATAGTGATTAATGCAATTTTCCCCATCTTTGTAAGTCCTTTTTAATATCATTCCAAAAAGGCACATAATTACTTTGAAACAGTTTTATATTTGTGTTTGTCAACATAACCCCCAAATATTTCACCTTTTTCTCGACCTTAAAACCCGACTTTTTAATCAATATATCACTGTCCTGAGATGACATGTTCTTAATCAATATTGTTTCGTTTTGTTCATTTTAAAACTCCCAAATTCATTTAATTTCCTCATCAAATGTTTTATATTATTTTTTGGATCTTACAAGAATATAATGAGATCATCAGCAAATGCCCTCAATTTATAAGCTTTTTTTATGTTTATACCCATTATTTTCTCATCTTGCCTAGTATCTCTATTCAAAACTTCCAACACCAAGATAAACAGCAGAGGAGACAAGGGGCATCCTTGTCTTGTACCCTTTTGAATTTCATATGAGTTAGTTAAGTCACCATTAATAACAATTTTTGCTTGCTGTGACATGTAAACCACTTTGACTCCTTGAATAAAGTTCTCTCCAAAGTCAATTTCTTCCAGCACTTTAAACATAAAAGCCCAATTTAGATTGTCAAAGGCGGTTATAGTAGTTTTTAAAAATTATAATACTATAACATAAATCTTACAGGATTAGTCTCTGCTGAAATTCAGAAGAGGGTAGCCAGTTAAAACAGCAATTATCCAAATAAATTTAATCAGTTTGTTTTCTTCTATGCACTTAGCCCTCATAACTTCATCGGTTCCCAGTTTATCTTTGTGGGGGAAAGGCAAATTAACATAATTCCAGACAAAGCATGAAGTGCTAAGAATGTAGAATCCAAGAAAAGAATTTCATGGACATTTTTCAGGATAGCACTTTATTTTAAGGATGACATTCTTTAAATTTTACTTAGAATAATTTTAAAATGAATAATGATGGGATCTTGCAGGCACCAAGGATGGCATCCATAAGCAGATTGATGCCCATGAATAATTTTTTTTGGGGGGGGCAGGGATTTTTCAGATAAATCTTGGATTGCAAACCAGAGAAGTTGTACAGTATTATGCTACACTGCAGTGCTTAAATTCGATCAGTAATCGAATTTAATAATTCTTTGGGATTTTTTCAGATCTGTGTGAAAGAGTGTCCAGATAGGTATATCACTTTTCTACAGGCCTCCAGTATCGACCACACAGCAACCCAGGAACTAAAATATTATCACCAGTTTTGTGTCCCAGAGTTTACCGATCTGAAGAAGGTAAGTGAGCTGAATTGTTGGATTCTTGCTGTGTTCTTTCTGAAAGAGAATATCCTTTTCTAGACGGAAATTAATCTTTGATGCACCCTGTGTCTTTCAATCTCTGTTCCAGAGTGCACCTGAAGTGTTGAAAGATGGTGAATGCCCAGCCATGCTTATACCAAGCAAGCCTTGTAAGTGTGGAATTGGGATCGTAGAAACACCCAGGAGCATAGAAGAGTTCAGAGGCAGATGCATAAATAAATGTCTTAAACATATTTATTCATATGATAAATCATATTAACTATGTACAACAGAGATCAAGTCTCATGAGGAACAAACATGAAGAGAGAGAGATGGAGAGAGCAAGGTGGAAAAGGTTGGAGGGGGTTTTATACTCAGTGTAAGCCCCTCCTTTCCATATAGGGGTGGAGACACTCTCTGCCTCCACTGGTGTCTATATGACACATGTGCCAATGGCTTGCAAATACTTGACAGTAAGTCCTTCTGGAAAACAAGGCTGGTAGCAGAAACTCTGGGGATTTTATTCTAGTTTCAAGAGCAGCTGAACCACCTTAACACAACCAACAAGGGCTGTGACTGCCAACTTCCATAGTCATTCCATAGTCAGTTTGATAGATTTGATGCTGATTTTGCTTGTTACTCAAGGATAAATCTCTGTGAATTACATAGCCTAGTTTTTCCTTACTCTAAGGTTTAAAATATCCAAATAATTAATACATAAACTCTGTAGCTAATTCTTAATCACCTAAACTTTATGACACTATTATTATGTAGCTTCAGTGATTGAAGTTGGGAATAGAAAGTAAAACCTGTGATAATTTCCAGATTCTTAAGATATTTTTTTTTATTTTCAAAACTTGGCAACATGGTTTGATTATGCAGAGCAGAGTTTGGTCTCTGCTTATTGTTTTAAAGACCAATATATTAGATAGGAAGATCAAGGTTGTTGTTTTTAGCTATTCCCATCTATTGAATAGATGACTATGATTCCTGTAACTTGAAATGAGTATTTTTCTGTGTGCCAAGGGTGTGTGCCCTTTTTCAATTTTTTGTTTTCGAGCCAATTCATTTTTGAACATTCAATAGTGAGTGAGCTTCTTTCAGCCAGATGTTTGTAACACATGTAATTCTAATAAATTCACCATTTCACCAGAAGCTTTAATACAGCCTCTATTAGTAGTCACAATTGGATAGGTCAGAATGATGGGTATAAGTCAGCTATATTAGTAGTAATAGGAGTAATAATAGTTGGCATTTCTAAGATAGAAAACAAGTGGAAACAATAGAGTAATTACAAAAAATTCATCAATAAAAACAGTGTATTAATAAAAGTAATTTTAAATACCCCTTAAAAACCGTCAGACTCTTCCCAAAGGGTAAAGAGGAAACAAATTCTAGAGTTTTTAAAAGCTTAGAACCTAGAGATTACAATTCTGGATGGGGAACAGAAAGGAAGTCCTTCCCAGAAAATATAAAATATGAACAAGATTGTCAGAGGACATACAGTTATATACTGGGAGGGGAGGAGATGAGGTACTGGGAGGCTACTGGGAAGAACCAGTAGTTTAGTTTGCTCAAATAGAGAATGTGAAGGCCCTGCAACATTTATTAAACATGAGAATAAAACCGTATTTTTCAGACTATAAGACGCACCAGTGTATAAGACGTACCAAGATTTCAAAGAGGTAAGTAAGAAAAAAAAGGTTTTTGCCCTCATCTGCCCCCAGGAGCATTCTCCAGGCCTCCCAAACCCTCTGTGCGAAAAACGAGGTGCATAGAGGGTTTGGGAGGCCTGCAGAGTGCTCCTGGGAGCTGGGGGAGGGCAAAAACACCCCCATTTTTGCAAAAAAAAACAGGGTCCACAGAGGATTTGGGAGGCCTGCAGAGTGCTCCTGGGGACTGGAGGAGGGCAAAAACGGGCCCGTTTTTGCAAAAAAAACAGCACACAGAGGTTTGAGAGGCCTGCAGAGTGCTCCTGGGGGCTGGGGGAGGGCAAAAACGGGTGTTTTTGGCCTCCCCAACCCCTAGGAGCACTCTGCAGGCCTCCCAAAACCTCTGCGCATCCTGTTTTTGTGAAAAATGGGCCCATTTTTTGCAAAAATGGGACAAGAGGGATGGGGCTTTGGGAGGCCAAAAATGGCTGTATTCAGTATATTAGATGCACCAACATTTCCACCCTCTTTTGGGGGGGGGGGGAAGTGCGTCTTATACTCTGAAAAATACGGTATTTGCTCTAATGAGGCAGAGGAAATCACTGGGGTTAAGTGTTTAAATCTCTCTGATGTTTAAACAGTGGCTCGTAGATGTTTACCTGCAATCAATAGTAAGAAAGGTGTTATCATGGTTGGAAACGCAACAACTTTTGATGATGGAAGTGGGAAGAAAAGGAATGTGACAGAACTTCTGGAAGGGGCCAAGTGAGTTTTATTTGCCTGTTATGATAAATTTATTTATTTATTTGGTTTACATGGACAATAAGCAAAAAGTGACTCTGGGTAGGAGCATAAAAACCAAGTATTAGAAAATCAAATAATAATCTGGAATTGAAAAGAGGACAGGACATTTTATGGTGATACAGTTTTCTTTCTTTTCTTTTTGTATTAAAAAGTTTTATCAAATATTACAACAATTTTTTCCACGTCCCCCCTCCCCCCCTCCCTCCAACCCCCCTCCTCCCACCCAGGACTTCCCAGAGCAAATACAGGGTGTAACATTTAACAAACATAAACTAAAATATGCTAACTTTCTGTAGGCTCTTAATTCCCTCTTGCTCTTTAACTCCCCTTTCAACTAACAAAACATAATTCAAAAAGAAAAAGTTGTTTTTATTCATAAGCTATTTGAAGCTTTTTAGTCCGATATTATTTTTGAATATAGTCAATCCATCTTCTCCATTCCGATGTATATCTTTCATTTGAATGGTCCTTCAAATACGCTGAAATTGTGTCCATCTCTGCTAAGTTCACTACTTTTAATGTCCATTCTTCAATAGTAGGCAAGTCTTCCTTCTTCCAATACTGAGCCACCAAAAGTCTGGCTGCTGTTATTAAATTTAAAATCAACTTAGTCTCTATAACAGTACAATCTGTAATTATACCTAACAAGAAGTGATACAGTTTTCTTCCAGATAAATAATTGATGGGTATTTAGTTATGAGGAAAATGATGTCTCTTTCAATAATAGAAATTAAAAGTATTTTATTTTAACAAGAAAAGAAGTAAAAATATACAGAGAAAAGTGGGATAAGAAAATGAAGAGAAAACCAAGAAATGATATTACAAAAGTTTTTCTTTTTTATTGTTGCTAAACGTAATATTTCAAAAGCAGGGTGGGAAAATGAAGGGGCATAAAAGTGCGTTCATCACATTTTTCTTAGAACAATTAGCTGAACTCTGCCTTGTTTATCATTATTTTAGGTAGTAAAACCTCAATATTCAGGGTAAATTGCTGTGTTGGCACTTTGCGATAAATAAGTGGGTTTTGGGTTGCAGTTTGGGCACTCAGTCTCCAAGAATGTTCGCCATCACTGGCCTAGTCTCATCACAACTACGCTCTGCAGAGCTGCATGTCTGAAAACCACCAGGTCCCCCAAATAATGTCCAAAATAACCAGTAGTGCCTGTCTCTGCTTATTTTCCAACTTTTACATTGAAGTCTCCAAGAATGTAAACAATGTCTTTTTTGAGCACTTGTTTCAGAGTTTCTTGAGCATGGCATAAAAGCCCTCTTTTCAAGCTCTGCTGCAGCAGTTGTTGGGGCATAGACTTGGATAATTGTCATGTTGAGGGGCTTGGTACGAATTCTGATTGTCATAATTTGGTCACTTACAATTGAGAAACTTTCCACTCCTCTAGCAAGTTTCTTGTTTACAATAAACACTCCATTTGTTTTCCTGATATCATCTCCTGAATAATAAACAGTGAAGTCCTCAAACTTGAAAAAGCCATTGTCTGACCTGACATCATGAGATCATTTTCCAGCCTGTTCATCATTTGATAATATCTAATTTACCCTGATTTATTCCTCTGACATTCCATGTGGCTGATGTATCTTTGTACAATGCAGACATTTGTTTCCGCCACCGGCTGCCTCAGCAACTGGAATTCCTGTTGCCCTGTCATTGGGTGTCCTATCTGACACATTTGAGATTTTTTCCATAGAATTTTCTTGATGAGTTTTTTTGCGAACTAGGTCGTCAGGTCTTTCTCCAACCTTGTAACTTGAGTTTCAACAGCTGCTCAGGGACAGCAACTGCCATGGTCCTTGTTAACCCAGGTCAATCTAGTATTGGGGTTTTTTTCTGTTGTCTTATTCTGGTTAATGGGTTTCTGGATATTCTTAATCTGGCTCCTCAACTGAGACCTGTCTGGCTTGAGTGATCCTTCTGGTATACTTTTTGGTGGCCTATCTCCAGCATAGCCCTGAACCTTAAAAGAACATGCAATATCCCCCAACAAGAGGGTATCCACACGGAGGGGAAAATGCTCATTAGCCTCAGCCATGAGTGAGTGAAGCTCCTGCAGTGCTGATAAACAGATACAGTAACAGCAGGTGAAAGAGGATATCTTGATATGGATTGGACATCCTTTCTTCCATTTTCAATACTTGCTCTGTAACAGCTTTGCCTATGTCACATAGCTTCTAGGGATCAGCAGTACTCTTCATTTGGTCACCAAAAGGTGCTTTGCAGCATATATTAATTCAGTGGTGAAATCTAAAATTTGTTACTACCGGTTCTGTGGGCGTGGCTTAGTGGGGGGGGTAATGTGACTGGGTGGGCATGGCCAATTTTTTTTTTACTTTTAAAACCATTTTTTACATGTAAAACCATGTAAAAATGCTTTCAAAAGGCTCTGACAATCCAAACTGAGTTGCCTGATTAGCAGGCAACTCAGCTGGGATTGTCAGAGCTTGGATCGTCAGAGTCATTTAAAAGAGAAAAAAAAAATTTCTTTTAAATGGCTCCGACAATCCAAGCTGAGTTGCCTGATCGGCAGGCAACTCAGCTTGGATCGTCAGAGCTTGGCTCATCAGAGGCAGTTAAAAGAAAAAAAGCCTCTGATGATCGCCCGGCTCAATTGGGCATGGGGGCGGGGGCAGGGATTTTTGCTACCGGTTCTCCGTACTGCCCGCCACCATCGCTACCTACTCGCCTGAGCCAGTCCGAACCAGGAGCATTTCACCCCTGTATTAATTCCTAATTCCTGTTTGCAAAGGCTTGACTGCAATTCTGTTTTCTCTGAATGATGAGGAGACAGTAGGGAGCAACTTTCAAAGCTCCACAAGCCTTGGGTAAAAATGTGTGATTTATCAATATAAAAATAGGTGCTCAAAGGGGCTCCTGTGCATTCTAAAGCATCCTTTTAGAGAGATTTACACATATTTATTTATTTATTTATTTATTTATTTATTTATTTATTTATTTATATTTCTATACCGCCCTTCTCCTGCGGGACTCAGGGCGGTGTACAGCCAGGATAAAACATAGCATATAAAATTTAAAAATAGAAATTGCATTTTCTTCCCTCCTGTTATTTTCACTTTATGCTGCTTTTAATTACAGAAAGGCAAATGTCCTTCTGGAGACAAGACAAGTAGCTATGAAAATCTTTGAAGATTACACCGTTTCCTGGTACTGGATAATAATGTAAGCATAGGACTGAGTAACCCAGCTAATCTATAGAATGAATTCCCTCAGTTTTGGGGAGCATTCTGCATTCATTTCTTTTACATAATTGACATATCCATCCATATTGGCTTGTTTCACAATAAAATGTTTTTTAACACTTTTATTGAGTTATAAAGTAACGTAAAATACAAAGTAGATTCAAAAGCAATGGGGAGGAAAAGGGGAAGGTGGAGTGAGGAAAGGTAAGAAAAGAAAAAGAAAAGGAAGCATTAACTTCCGACTCTCTCTGTTACAGTAAAATAAGGCATTAACATCAAATCACAACCTTTTGCTTTTTCATAATGATAGGAACAAGCCATTTCTATAAAGATCTATCAGTATAATCAGTAAAACCCAAGGTCAGAATTTCATTCTTCTCCACATCAAGCATGAAGTTCAGAAGCGGTCTCCATGTGGAAACAAAAATACTTATGTTCTTTTCTTTAATCAAAGTGGTCAATTTTGCCATTTTGGCCAACTACATCAATTTCTACAACCATTCATCCATAGTGGGAATTGAAGTGTCCTTCAATTTTTGTGCATACAATAGTCTTTTTGCTGTCAACATATATAATAACAAAGTTCCAATTTTTTTCTTTAGTTCTTTTTCCATTAAACCCAAAAGGAAAATTTCTGATTTCATTTTTATCTCCATTTTCAAAAAAAATTGTATTAAAATATGAATCATACTCCAAAATTGTTTTGCTTTATCACATGTTCACCATAGATCCCCTCTTTACTTGTACACTTCCAGCATTCATTTGACAACAAAATGTTTTAATTTATTTGGGGTTAGTATGACATGTAAATCAGACTACTCTAGTTTATTCAACAAATCATGCTTTTAAAAATCATGGTTTAGCATTAGGAGTGACTAGCTATTTTGTTAATTGATTGATGTAATCATAATTGTAAACAGCTGCATGGTAAAGTAGTATTTTTGGCCTCCTGATAGCCCTGCCCCAGATAAATGGGCCCGTTTTTCACAAAAACAGGGCACACAGAAGGCTTGGGAGAGTGCTCTTGGGGGCTGAGGAGGGCAAAATGCCCGTTTTTCACAAAAACGGGGGCGTTTTTGCCCTCATCGGCCCCCAGGTGCACTCTGCAGGCCTCCCAAACCCTCTGCATGCCCCATTTTTTGCAAAAAAACGGGGCATGCAGAGGGTTTGGGAGGCCTGCAGAGTGCTCCTAGGGGCTGATGAGGGCAAAAACCTTTTTTTTTCTTCAAAATCTTGGTGCGTCTTATACACGGTGCGCCTTATAGTCTGAAAAATACGGTAGTTTTCAATGCAAGAACTATTTCAAGACTTTTTGTCTTCCATATGCAGAGGTCTCGTGATTTCCATGGTAGTCAGCCTTGTATTTATTGTTCTGCTCCGGTTCCTGGCAGGGATCATGATTTGGGTGATGATTGTACTGGTGATTCTGGTGCTTGGATATGGTGAGTTAAATCAAGTCTTGAATCTGATCGATTATGGCAAAAGCCTACTAGAAATTCTCATTCTCATTCTCATTCTGGAGATTTAGTTTAGAGGTGGATAGTAATTAGACTTCCAAATATAGATTTCTAAAATATTCCAAATCCTCACAATTGTGAGCTAACCATGATGAGCTGCTGGGGGCTGGAGTTAACAGTATTTAGAAGACTATACATTAGTGTGGTACCCATGGCTGACTCTACAGTTAAGTCTTCAGCTGTACTAGCAGAGAATTCTGTGAGTTGTAACACAACATATCTGAAAATGTCAGATTGGGGAAGATTCTGCTAAGCCTTTATATGCTATGTCTGTATGAATTTGTTTTCTGTATCTTTTAATCACCACTCCACATTGAGGCTGCAATACTGTGGATATACAGTAATGAGAATGTTAAACCAAAGCCTTTGGCAATCCTTTTCTGTGTCTTTTCCAAGTCCTGTTTTTGACTTTCAGGAATATTTCATTGTTATATGGAATATGCTCATCTGAAAGGACAGACTGGTTCTGATGTCTCCTTGATGGAACTTGGATTCCAGACAGATTTTCATGTCTATCTCCACCTGAAGCAAACATGGCTAGCTTTCAGTGAGTTCCTGTTCAAATATACTACCTAGTGACATGGCCTTTTTATTGAGCAGTCCTAGAAGCTATTTAAAAATTGGAGACAATGTCTTCAAACCTCCAAACAGATGAAAGTATATTCTGAATAGTTCTGATAATTTTTCTAGTTTGTGTTTTTATTTTGCTCAGTAAAATCTGGAATCATGTCATTTCCTTTTCTTTCTTTCTTTTTGATCCAGTGATCATCCTGTGCATTATGGAAGTTATCATTATTCTACTGCTTATCTTCTTGCGCAAGAGAATCCTCATTGCCATTGCACTGATCAAGGAAGCTAGCAGGTGAGGCTAACTTGGACTCTTCTTGGAAATGTCATCTACAACCATCCCCTCAGTTTTGTAGTTCTCAAGAATTGGCTTGCTATTCTTGTCTAAATCTATTGCTGCTGGAAAATTGAGCAGGTCTATAGAGCATCAACAAACAGAGAAAACACTAAATTGAAAATAATTCTCTCTTTTTGCAAAGGAATAAACTGGTTGTCCATCTCAAATACTGTATAAAATATTCTTTTTATTCATTTTTTGCAGAACTGTTGGGGTAGAAAGAGTTAAAAGTATGCAGATACAATATGTTGTCCTTGAATAGAAACTATCTTGGATATACCATAGGTTAACTATGGATATACTATATACTATAGATAAATATAATATAAGTGAAACCAAGTCCCAATGTGGCCAAAGAACAAACAAGACTTTATTGTGGCTGGCTGTACTAAGGCACTGGAACAAAATCATGTGCTTTTTCTTTCTCCCCATTTCCCATCCCTGTTGCAGGGCTATTGGACACATCATGACATCCCTTCTGTTTCCTCTGTGTACTTTCTTTTTGGTGTGTCTCTGCATTGCTTACTGGGCTAGTACTGCTGTGTATCCTTCCATAATTTTTCTTTCTTTCCTGGGTGAAGGGGATGGGTAGCAATAACACCAAATAACCTAGTTCTCAGATGTTCATCTCAGGCAAGGAAAAGTGGCATTTTTATTATTATTATAATGAAGAGTTCCTTGACTGCTTCTAGTTTCTTGTCTACGTCTAATGAAGCTGTCTACAAGGTGTTTAATGATACAGAATGCCAATATGCTGGAACAACTTGCAAACCAGAGGTAAGGAATTTAAAATAATTAACTAGTGAAAATATATTCAGTCAAGCTCTTTAGAAACCACAAGAAAATAGCAATCCGCTTCCTGCTGAATGTGTGACAGATCTTGCAAGGACCACAGATGAAGCTCGTTCCTTCTAGTCAGAGGTGGTATTCAGCTGGTTCTAAGTGGTTCTGGAGAACCGGTAGCGGAAATTTTGAGTAGTTCAGAGAACCGGCAAATACCACCTCTGACTGGCCCCACCCCCATCTATTTGCTGCCTCCCGAGTCCCAGTTGATCGAGTTCCAGCTGATCAGCTGGGTCTACTTTTGTTGCCCTGCACACAGAGCTGAAAAGCAGGTTAGTGGAGTGGGGAGGGAATGGAGTTTTTACAGTATCCTTCCCTTCCCCTGGAGTGGGGTGGGGAGGGAATGGAGATTTTACAGTATCCTTCCTCTGCCACACCCACCAAGTCATGCCATACCCACAGAACCGGTAGTAAATGTTTTTGAATCCCACCACTGCTTCTAGTCCTTTCTTTGAAGAGTCTGAATCAAGCAGGTTTCCCTCCTATTCCAGAAAATGGGATGTTCAAAGACTATGTTTGTACTTTCTCCCAGGAAAAGGAACAATTTCTCTAGTTATATTAATTATTGGCACATTCTGGACATTCTAGAAGCCAAATTCTGGAAATTCACAAGGCAAAATTTCTGTTCTGCCTGGATTTTTGGAAGCCTGCATATATACTTAGAGAAAAAAAAATAGAAAAGCAATATTATTTTCAAGTAAGACATTTTAATGGAACTTTAACAAATAAACAATTCTCTTCCTTCTTTTAGACCTTCAGTACTTCCAATGTCACAAAGCTGTGCCCAGGAGCACGTTGCCTCTTTGCCTTCTATGGTGGTGAGACTGCCTACCACAAGTATCTCATCATCTTTCAGATTTTCAATATTTTCATGTTCTTTTGGCTGGCCAACTTTGTCATTGCCTTGGGCCAAGTCACACTTGCTGGGGCCTTTGCATCATACTACTGGGCTTTTAAAAAACCTGATGATATGCCAGCGTTTCCCCTCTTCTCCTCCTTTGGCCGAGCACTCAGGTAAAGGGACTGGAGTGCAGAGGAAAAAAACTCCATTTGCCTTGATATCAGCAATGTTTACCTTTTGAAGGAATAGGAAATTGTTATTAGGGACCACTAAGTTCACAAAAAAGATTATTCTGAGCTTAGTATAATATTCTTTGGAATTTGGATAAGATGAGATAGCAAAATGTTCTTTGTTTTGTGGTTTGGAAAAGAGAGCTGATTTCGGAGTAGCTAGTATTACAACTGAAGTTGATATTAGGCTTATTCAAGGCCATTTAGATTCCCTTGGATGAAAAGTGCTGCAGTTTTCTTTGTGAGAGCAACATGACGATGTTGTTTTGAGACTACATCACAGGTAGTTTCAAAAACTTTGAAAGTCTGAAGAGGCTTCTGCAAAAGCATAGTCCTACAAAGAAATCTCTCCTGGGCCTGGCAAGTCACTACCTCAGAATTACAGGGTTCTATGTGTGTTGCGACCATTTTTGGGGAAATGAGCCTTAAAGATTTGAAAAATTGTACTGGTTACCCCATTGTATGTAGAAAGAAAAATTTTGGTATGTGAGCCTACTAACAAATAGTGCATGCAAGGAAAAAAAATGAGGCCGATGGTGACTGGAGTAGGGGTTTGCAACCTTAAACACTCAAAGAGCTATTTGGACCCATTTCCCACAGAAAAGAAAACACTGGGAGCCACAAAATCCCTCCCATGCCTCACTATTTCTTGCGCAGCCACAAAACTAGCATATGTAGTGTTTTCTTCTGAAACGTTTCTTTTCTTGGATTTATCCATGGTTGGCCTGCCGCGGGTTGAAATGCTCAATAAATTGCGTGCCAGCGGGTGTTGCACATTGGCGGTTGTGACGCATATTTTAAGTGACAGGGAATTGCAGCAGAGGGGTGAAAGAGCCACATGCGGCTCCAGAGCCGCAGGTTGCTGACCCCTGTACTGGAGGCTCTGAATATCAGATAGAACCTTGTCAGACTAAGTTACACCATAAAAATGAGAATTACAAAGTTTAATAAAAACTTTTTTCAAAAAAGCACTGAATTCAACTTGATATTAACTCAAATTTGTTTTTGTGACCATAAAATGCTTGTAAATTACTATTTGAAGGTTCAGCATTAAATGTAAGAATGTAAATGCGTGTCTTAATACCGAGAATTATTATTTAACCCCAGTTTTGCATAACTGTTTCTTCAAAATGGTGCAGTTATAGTCATTATTGACTTTAGGCATCCATTTGAGCATACTTTCTATGTCATCTTGTTTTGCTTTGGATAGTGTGTGTACCTGTAACTCTTGTCAGGCACAGGCAATGTAACAGATGCGGCAGGCAGTGTTGGCGAAGCAGGTTTTCTGCAAATACTCCTCGTCTTCTTTTCAAAGGCATGGATGGTGACCATGTTCCAATTTTCCACAGCGAAAGTTGTCTTGAACCTTATTGTTGAATGGGTCTGGGTGAATTTTAGTTGTGAAACTTTACCATACGACACATTACTGTACTGAAACTGCTTTGAACACATGGAGTGGCAATTTTATGTTCCTCGCAAAGGTCACAAAGATCTTTTTTGGGTACGTGGAATGTCAGGTTAAATTCATAGTTGAATACAGTTTGATAGTAAGAGAGTTTGGTTCAGTTCCTGTTTCGCTGCTTTTTTCTTTATACAGCTTGTACATGTTGCTTACATTCAGTGAAGATTTGAGGTACTCTTTTTTAGTTCTAGTACAACAATAATATGACTCCACCCTCGGAAATGAATTAATATGGTCAATTTCTGTTTGTCTGGCTGTAGCAAAGAATTGCTTATGAGGCTGTTTCCCCCTCTTATCTGTAGGCGGGGTATCTGTTACTAAAGCTTTCTGGCTATGGTCGTTGTACAATGGCTTTGGACTGATAGCCAATGTTCCTAGATAAAAATCCTTGCAAATATGAATTGCTCTGATTCACTGAATTCAGAAATCAGTGCCCTGAAACATGTATATTTGAGTGTGACTCATAGCCATAATTATTACTAGGATCAAAATGCAGGGCTCCAGGCCTGCATTTTTTATTTTTTTATTTTTTTATTTTTGCTTTAATTTATATGCCACCCTTCTCCGGAGACTCAGGGCGGCTTACAATGCGTTAAGCAATAGCCTTCATACTTTTGTATATTTATATGAAGTCAGCTTATTGCCCCCACAATCTGGGTCCTCATTTCACCTACCTTTGAAAGGATGGAAGGCTGAGCCAACCTTGAGCATTGCATTGCAATAGTGTTAGTGAATGGTATAGTCTTAAAGCACAGACTACTCACTCTGGAACATACTCAGATCCACTCGGTTCATATAAAACTGAACTTGCTACCATATTGTGGAAAAGAAACATTATTTTGGTATTCACATGTCCAGAAATGGAGACAATGATAGACGCTGCAGGCTCCATCCTTGCTCCGTCATATGGGAGCAGCCAAGCACGACAATTGGCTGCTGCAAATAGAACCCTGTAGTTCTGAGTTTTTGTGTGATAGTGTCGATAGAACCTTGTAATTTTGCTATTTGTGGCAAATCTATTTAGAAATTTTACAAAATAAGTTGTTAAAAAATTAAGTCATGGTAGATAGGACCATGTCACATTCTTAACTCATTTTCGACAAAAATGTCAGTCAGAACCCTGTAATTCTGAGGTAGCAAAGTGCAGCTTGAGAAGACTCAGTCCTGTATTCTTCAGTATAGTAGCTCCCACAGCCAGAAGAGACTCCAGTGAAGAACTATGTTATCCTCCCTCTTTCTTTAAGAAAAAGTATACAGGTGTGTTGCAGCCTTCACCAGTGCAATTTCTCTGCCGCTGTTTTCTCCCTGCAGGTATCACACAGGTTCACTGGCCTTTGGATCCATGATTCTTGCCATTGTCCAGATCATTCGAGTCATTCTGGAGTACTTGGATCATAAACTAAAAGGTATTGACCCTTTCTACTGGCTAAAACTTTCAGGCATTTCTTTTGTAACCCTTCTCCCAAGGGATGGTGCTGTTGTGGTTTGTGGGGTGTTAGATTTTTTACATTTTTATTTTGATCTTTGTTGTGTCATTCTCTTTGTTGTGTCATTCTATAGCAGCTTAAGACCTATAGGAATTTTGCACTGCAGGAGCATAATTAAATAAATAATCAGAGGGATACATGACTCTTTCTAATGTGATAGAGAGAATAATAAGAACTTTCTCCTGTCCTGTTTTGCAATCCATTAGCTTCTGAGAATATGTTTGCCAAGTTCCTTTTGACCTGTTTCAAATGCTGCTTCTGGTGCCTGGAGAAGTTCATCAAGTTTTTGAATAGAAATGCATACATTATGGTGAGGAATTCAAGCATCTGTTACTTATTTAGGACATTAATGCAGATTTCTGGATGCTCTGCACAGCAAGGGAACTGTTCTAAATACTTAGCCATACCTTTGGCAGAAGTTGAAAGTTTTCCTTTAGATTCTTCATTACTTGTTCAAACGTTTAAAGCAGACTTGGCTGCCAAATGCACTCATCCTGATCATTTGTGTAGTGTATTTACTTGTCCTGATGATGACATGTCAATGCTGCAGCAGTTATTCATCATGCTAATTACCCATTCACGTTTATGTATTGATTGTTATTGTGAAGTTGGTTATGAATCATGAAGTCCTTGGAAATTCCAGGAACTGGATAAGGGGAGAGGCATCTGAAGGAATAGTAGGAGCCCCTTGATACCAGGATTATTAAATAAAGATCTTTTTTTTAAAGCTAGCTGCGCCTGTGGGGGGGGCATGATGGGAAAACATAACAAACAAGATAAGAGGGATCCAGGCAAGTACAATGTATTTTCCTTCTTATTCCCTTCACTTCATATCCCCAAAAGTCATGTAAAAATTGTGTTTGTTTGTTATGTTTTATCATGGCACTAATACTGTCTTAATATCTAAATTTGCCTTTTTCTGGCTCTAAGTAATCATGTCTTTGTAAAAAAATAATGTTCTTAAATAGATTTTTTTTCCCCTTTGGCAATTTGCCCAGATTGCTATTTACGGTACCAATTTCTGCACTTCTGCCAGGAATGCCTTTTCCTTGCTCATGAGGAACATAATCAGGTGAGGGCCTGGAAGCTTCTTTTGGTTTTATTATTCTGTTTGGAAGAGCTCGGCTAAGTTCTTTATTGTTAGATTTAGTAGCTGAAAACTCCATGATAAACTGGTACAATGATTATCATTTAAATGTGCTGTGGCAGTGGGCATTCTGTGTGGTAGTGCTCACCTTGGGGAACAAACTGGACTCCCAGCTGGGAAAGAGTACAGAAATATGAATACCTGCGTATATGAATGCATCCAAGTTCTCTGATAAATAGTATCATCTCTAATTATGAAAGAACCCCGAAATAGTTTTAAAGGGGACTTGGGTTAATGTCAGGGTTCCAAAAAACACCCCCAATGAAATAAAACTCCAAGGCAATAAATTCCTCAAAGTTTATTAGAGATGTCATGTTGGCACATCTGGGCAAACCCGAATCTGAAAGCTTCCAGGTTTTCCCCACCCAATTGAAAGCTCACAACCCTGCTCCACACCCACAAGTTCATCACATGATCCAATCCATTCTTCAGACTCAACTGGAGACAATCCCCAGTCACTCCCATCCAGGTGCAGGCAAATGTCCTTGACTCCCAGAGCAAGGAATGTTATGGCTATTTTTCCACCTCTCCAACAAAAAAACCCTCCCAATTTTCCAGGCTAAAATATGTGGCAGTCAGGAAGAACTGGCAGTCAAAAAAAAATGGCTTCCAAAACTGACACCGCCCCAGAGAAAATTGCCTGGGCATTGAAAAAAGTGACTTATGACCATTTTTCACATTTAACAAGCATTGCAATTGTCAGGTTTCGAGGTCGTCTCAAATAAATTGCATTTCAAACAAAGTCTTTGATGAAAAACTCCCATTTATTAAGCACGACATTCTAACTCCGACTCCATTGCAGCCAACACTGACTTCCAGACCCAAAACCCTCCCTTTCCGTTCCCCACTCCTCTGCACTCATTGGCCATCTTCCAAGTCACTCTACCCCTATCTACTGCTACAGCTCAAAGGAATTTCCCCCTCCCATCCCATCTCCTAGGGGATATTATCTCCAGGGAAAATAAGTAGGTGAAAAGTCAAACGTCCCTTTCCAGACACCTCCGCTTCTCCTTCTTATGTCAGCACTAGAGTAAATGCAGCTTGAAGTGTTGACAGCAGTATTCTCACAGTCACATGATCAAAATTTGGATGCTTGGCAACTATTTATGATGGTTGCAATGTCCGGGGCCATGTGATCACTTTTTGTAACCTTCTGACAAACAGATTCAATGGGGAAGCCAAATTTACTTTACAACCATGTTATTAACTTAACAACTACAGTAATTCACTTAACAACTGTGGCAAAAAAAGGTTGCAAAATAGGGCAAAACTCACAACAGTCTTAGCAATGGAAATTGTGGTCAAGGACTATCTGTAACTGTAATGGTTTCCTCTTTGTATTCAGAGTGGCTGTTTTGGACAAAGTCACTGATTTCCTGTTTTTCCTTGGAAAAATCCTAATTGTGGGAAGTGTTGGTAAGACATTCATGATATTTTGGGTTTTCTCTTAAGTTTGGTTACTTATTGGTCTTCTTTTTGGTGCTTCTATGAAGATTTCACTTAGGTTTTAGCATTTGCATTTGAATGAAATCGTATTTGCAATAAAGAATATATTTAAAGCAGGGATCAAAGCCTTTTTTTTTTTTGCATAACAGGAATGGAACTCTAATATAGCTGGAGGTAAAGCTTTTTCTTTTCCTGAGTATTATTTCTGTACCTTTCCATGTTTTGCTCTACTTCAGTCCTACTTTTGCTCTTCCAAAAATTTCCACTTGCAAGTCACTAGTCATCAGCTTGCCTCAAATTTTAAGATATCGAGAGTTGTAATCCAGTATATATGTACAGGACATAAAGCTAGGGAAGACCTTTTCCACCTCTCTTGCATGTTACTACAGCTCATTTTCATAATAGGTAGAAACAAGTACAAAATCTAAACCCCATTTGGGAGGTGGAAAAAAATTGGTTAAAATATGTATGGGTCAAAGTCAAACTCATTTGTAAAAATGATGGGATTCCCAAATTGGAGATATAGAGAAAAATGTGAAATTTAATTATTTTCATTTCTTTTTAGGTATCCTTGCTTTCTTTTTTTTCACCCACAGAATAAAATTGATTCAAGACACAGCACCAACTCTCAATTACTACTGGGTCCCCATTCTGGTTAGTATTTTTAAAAATATGGATGTATTTTTTTTTTCTCCAATTGCAGTTGTATTGCTTGGCAGCTGTTTTCTGTTCGTTTAATCTACTTTTATAGCATTGAAGTCTGCCTTGATAGTTGTGTTACTTGGAGGGGGGTTTGAGAAAGAGTCACTACTACGTTACTGAAGTATTATATGTATTCTGTTATTAATCATTAATTATATTTCTATTTCAAAGGAAAAAGTATATAGGTTTTATGCTACCCATGTTATCTTATACTAGCTGTGAGTTAAATTTTGAAGAAAATTAGTTAATACATTGCACTAAGATGAAATGTGGTTGGGATAGGGTGTTTGTAATCTAATGAGTTTATCCATTGCAGTTTATAAACCATGGTTTAATCTGTTGTGTCAATCCAATTAACTGGTTCCTTCAACCATATTAAAACTAACCTTGACTTAGAATGATCCACGAACAATATGTGTATTTGCATGTAGTTCTCAAATGCTTGGAAGAGAGTTCTGATTCCCACCAGACCCAATATTTATGTATCTATCTATCTATCTATCTATCTATCTATCTATCTATCTATTAATTAATTAAATTTGCTTTCCGCCCCTCTCACTACGAGGTATCTCTGGGTGGTTTATAATGCTAAAAAGAATAAAACTATACAAATAATAACAATAAAATACTATAAAATCCTAATTCTCCCTAGAACTGGATCGAGAGCATCCAGAGTGGGCTCTATGTTCTGCATGTAGACTGAGCACATGATCTTCATTTGCATCTGTGATCACTCCCTCCTCGTCTGGTGATTCCCCAGTTTGGCTCAGTCTTCATCACAGACAGACGTGGTTGAACAAACAGCTTCGCCTTTCATTCTGATGGACTAAGCATGAGCTTGGAAACAATTGCCTTTATTTGGAGGATCGCTTTGGTGATTAGGCTGTTAGCTGGGCTAGCGGTCTTGTTCCAGCTTCCACTGCCGAGGTCCCCGCCAACCAGGTTTAGCGGTAGGGCCTTTGTAAACCGGCATCCATTAGTGTCGGGGCCCAGGCATTCCCCCTGGAGGGGGAATCAGTAGCTACCCAGTTTGTCTAGGCACAGTTTGTCTAGGTGAGGTGGCAGGAGCACGTGGGAGTGTGATTGGCGCCTCGGCAGCTTCAGCCCTTCGCGGGCCGGCTTCCCTTCATTGCGGGGGTAAATGGCGTCACGCATGCCTTCCACCAGCCAGCAGGCCCAGAAAGGGGACAAGAGGGCTTGCTCTACTTCCTCCCCAGGCCAGAAACATGGCGCCGCCAGCCAGAGAGCTTCAGCTAAGGGTACAACAACCAGGAGACAGGCAGCCACTTCTAGTGGCAAGCGGGGCTCCAAAAGCCAAAAAAGACGCAAAAAGGCGTCAAAAGGCCTTGGAGAAAGAACTGGCCAAGCTCCAGAAAGCTAAACAGAGCCAGGAGCAAAGCGACCCCCACAGAGGAGGAGTGGAATTTTCCCGCCCTCAAGGAGTGGAGCCATTGGATCCCATTAATGATCCGGCTCATTTGCAGCCTGCCACTTGCAGTGCCTGGTTGCCAGATGGCGCCAGGGAGTCGTCCTCCTGCACTTTAGGAGATGTTATGGATAGATTTGCAGTTGCAACCCTAGTTTGCCTGCAGCACGTTTTGCAGAGTCACACCTACATTTCACTTCAGGACCCACTGCTTCATTTACTCTGACTGCAGCGGGGATCCGCCCACAGGAGGAAACTGTGTGCCTGATCATTTGCAGCAACTGATTTCTTAGGCCTAAGCCTATGGCTAAACCGAAGGTTTAGCCATAGGCCTACAACAAAGGAACCAACCTTCTCCAGGGGTTCCACTCCAGCAGCCTCCAGTGTTGCAGCCTGTACTTCAAGAGGCTTGGATGGGGCCTCAGAGTCTTACATCTGTGGCCCATTCAATCAGAAGCGGAGACTCCTCAGCTGAGGAGGAGGATATGATGGCCTTTTCTGAGGATGAAGGGAGGGATTCAGAACCATCCCCCTTCACAGGCCTTTTCAAATTGGATCATTTTAAACCCTTGATTCGCAAGTACAAGTCCATTATGAATTTGGAATCTGAAACTGTTCCAGACCCTGCTCCCAGCCCGGGGGGTTCTGGTCATGTGTTCTTTACTGAGCCAGCAGTTGAGGCTGGGGTGGTTCCATCACCCAAATTATTTTTAGATGTACTCAAACGTCAATGGAACAACCCTGAGGCAGGGCTTCTGCCTTCCAAAACTGAGCAGAAGCTCTATAATGTGGCTCCAGATCTGGCTGAAATTCTACAAGTACCCATGGTGGACAAGCCGGTGGTAGTATTGACATCGGTTGCTCTGCTTCCAACTGATGCAATGGATTGCCTGAGATCTAATGACAAGAAAGCTGAATTATCATTGCGTAAGTCCCATCAGGTGGCTGCCTAGGCGGTGAAGGCTGCCACTTGAGCTTCATTCTTCAACCGGGTTCCCTGCTCTGGCTTCACCAACTGCAGGAATGCATTTCACCGAAAGATCTGAGGATACACCAAGATATTAATAAATTAATAGTTGCTGCTGAATTTTCAGTGGATGCCACATTGAATGCAGCTAAGTTCACTTCACGGTCCATAATATCTTCAATTACTACCTGTCGCCTGTTTTGGCTTAAGCACTGGCAGGCCGACAATAAAAACAAATGGAAATTGGCTTCGGCTCCCTTTACAGGCAACAAATTATTTGGAGACATTCTGGAACCTATCCTGGTAGAGACCAAGGGCAAGGCCATGCCTTCCCTTTTCAGACGGGGGGAACCATCAGCCCTCTCCTTATTACAGGAGGCAGTCCTTTTGGGACCCGGACCCGGGACCCAGCTATCAGCAATTTCAATGACAGTACCCTAGTCACCAGGAAAGGGATCTGGACAGGTCAAATTTCAGAAGTCGATCTCAACCCCAGGGCAAATGGCCCTTTCGAGAGGCTGGAAGTTGCCTTTACCGCCGTGCAAAATGACTGCAGGACCGTGCCACCAATCGGTAGCCGGCTCAGCCTCCATTTCCATCAGTGGGAGGCCACAACCTCAGACACATGGGTACTCACCACAGTGAGATCAGGGTTGGTGCTGGAATTTCTCTCCGCTCCCCCAAAATTTTTTCTCAGATGCCCTGTCTCCAGGGACGCTGCCAAATGGCGCCTAATGGAGGCAGCGATCCAGCACTTGCTGGAGATCCAGGCTATCGAACCTGTCCCTCAAGAACATCAGGGACAAGGGTTCTATTCGATTCTATTTGTGATCCAAAAGAATTCCGGAGGGTTTTTATTTTATTTTATTTTATTTTATTTTAATTTGATTTATATGCCGCCCTTCTCCGGAGACTCAGGGTGGCTTACAATGCGTTAAGCAATAGCCTTCATACTTTTGTATATTTATACAAAGTCAGTTTATTGCCCCCATAATCTGGGTCCTCATTTTACCTACCTTAGAAAGGATGGAAGGCTGAGTCAACCTTGAGCCTGGTGAGATTTGAACTTGCAGTAATTGCAGGCAGCAGATGTAAGTGGATATTAATTAGTCTGCTGAGCCAGGGCAATCTTAGATTTAAAGCACCTAAACCAGTGTTTGTAGTTCAAACAATTCAAAATGCAGTCTCTCAAGTCAATATTGGACAGCACGCGCGAGGGTGACTTCCTCACCTCTATAGACTTAACAGAAGCATATCTTCATGTTCCGATCAAACCAGCACACAGGCAGTTCCTTCAATTTGCCTATTTGGACAGACATTATTAGTACAGAGCCATGCCATTCAGCCTCTCATCTGCACCAAAGGTCTTCACATGTTGGCTGCTCTGGCGGCCCATCTGCACTCAGTCCCAATCAGAGTCCAATGCTATCTGGGCAATACTTTGATCCAGTCCCCTTCAGCCAGACAGGTGGAGCCACAATGAAGGCACTTCTCCATAAACCGCAAGATAAGTCTCTTTTCTCCAACGATCAAATTGCTCCATCTGGGAGCGTTGATAGACACAGCTACATGCCAAGTCTCCCTATCTCCAGAGAGGCAAGATAGTCTTCAACAACTAGCCAGGCACATCATGGCTATGAGAACAGTTCCTCTATCACTCCTGTCACAGCTCCTCGGCAAAATGATGTTGTGCATCTCTATAGTTCCGTGGGCACGACTACATGCCAGGACGCTGCAATGGTTCCTCCTGCTGTAGGCAGGAGCAACTCACAGGACAAGGTAAGACTCCCATTAAACATGTGGCATTCCTTCCAGTGGTGGACATCACCATCCCTCTACAAGAGTTGCCTGTTCAAGGAACCTTCCCGAGTTACCATCACGACAGACGCCAGCCTCTTTGGTTGGGGACCCAACAGCCAAAATCTTCTAGCCCAGGGCAGGTGGACTCAGGAGGACCTGTCACACAACATCAGTTGGCTGGAACTCAGAGCGGTCCATCTGGCGCTTAAGGCCTTCAAGGGCTCCATCTCTGGCCACCACGTATTAGTCCTAACAGACAATGTGACGGCCAAAGTGCACATCAACAACAAGGGGGGACACATTCCAGGTCCCTCATGGTGGAAGCGGGTCAGCTGGGTCCCTGGACAGAACGACACCTCCTGTTGTTGAGGGCACAGCACATCTCAGGGGCTCTAAATGTGCAGGCAGGCAGTCTCAGCAGGGTGACGGTGGACCAGGCGGAATGGTGCCTGCATCCTCTCCCTATTCCAGCTACTGTCAGATCAATACGGGACTCCTATCTTGGATCTGTTTGCATCCCCAGAGAATTCCCAGCTACCACATTTCTTCAGCAGGACCGGATGGACGGAATGGAAGGGACAGATGCCCTCTGCATTCCGTGGCCTCCGGGTCTTCTCTACACCTTTCCTCCTCTTCCCCTGGTCCCAGCATTCATCAGGAAGGTGAACCTTTTGGTGGAGGTGATCCTGCTGGCTCCTCATTGGCCCAGGAGACCATGGTTCGCTGACCTGATGAGCCTATCAATGGAGCGGCCCCGGAGGATTCCAGACGACAGGATCCATCTCGGCCAGAGGACCTTGATCCACCTGGAGCCCCAGTTGCTACATTTGACTGCCTGGTGGTTGAGTGGCAGGCCCTGAGGCGCAAACATTTCTCTCCCAGAGTCATCCAAACTATTCAGGCCTCCAGACGCCAATCCACATTTAGAATATAGAATGCGACTTGGAGGTCCTTCTGCACCTGGTGCTCCAGGTCGCAGGTTAATCCATCAGTGGCTTCAGTGACTCAGGTCCTGGAGTTCCTCCAGGACGGGTTGGATAGGGGATTGACACCCAGTACTATCAAGAGACAGGTTGCAGCATTGTCTTCAGTTTTGTCTCTTGGGACACGGGAATCCCTTTCCAGACATCCCACAGTACGCAAATTCCTAGGCTACTAATTTGTGCCCACCAGTCGTTCACAGGTATCCCACCTGGGACCTGACTAAGGTTTTGAAAGCTCTTATGGGCATCCCCTTTTAACCTTTAAGGTTCGGCCACACTGTGTTTCCTGACACATAAAGTGGCGTTCCTCATTGCCATCACTTCGGTGTGGAGGATTTCAGAACTGGCGGCCCTATCCATCAGACAGGACTTATGCATCTTTCACCAGGACAGGGTCATCCTGAGGCTGGACCCTTCTTTCATTCCCAAGGTTAACACCTGGTTTCATAGGGCATAAGTGTTGGTCCTACCAAACTTCTGCCCAGAACCACGGCATGCCCTTGAACACAGGTGGCATACCTTGGATGTCAGAAGGGCCCTCTGTATTTATATCAAGCGTACATCTTCCTTCAGGAGGACGGAGTCCTCATTTGTTTCATTCCAACCATCAACATTAGGCAACAAGGTCACTCCTTCAACGGTGGGACAATGGCTGAGGGCCTGCATAGCTAAGGCATATGAGGTTCAGGTCCTTCCAACACCTGGCCGAATAACAGCTCACTCTACCAGGAGTGCGGCCACCACAGCAGCATGGGCAATGCAGGGCTCCATTGAGGAGGTATGTTGAGCAGCCACATGGTCCTCCCCCTCACCATTCATTCGGCATTATAAGTTCGCTTTGGCTGAAGCAGCCTTTGGGAGGAGAGTCCTCCAGAGGGTCCATGATGCCGGGGAGACTTAGGACCAGACGCTACCCTCCCGTTAAGGAGACAGGCCGGCTTTGGTATGTCCTACTCTGGATGCTCTCGATCCAGCTCTAGGGAGAATGGACATTGGTCCTACCTGAACACCATTTTTAGTAGAGCGGGTAGAGAGCATCCAGCCCCACCCTTACTAATGTCTGGTCTACAGTCAGGGAAGGGCTACTATTTTACAGGTCACAAGTCTATGAATCGCTTGACCTTTGCTGAACTGGGGAATCACCAGATGAGGAGGGAGTGACCAGAGATGCAAATGAAGATTTCATGCTCAGTCTACATGCAGAACATAGAGCTACTACCCACTCTGGATGCTCTCTACCAGCTCTACTAGAAATGGCATTCAGGTAGGACCAATGCCCATTATCAGCTATAATTAAAAGTTGGGGAGGGAAGAAGTAGGATGAGCAGGGGCGGGGGATCTGTTGATGAATCTATCAACCACATCCAAGATGATGCTCCCCCATTGGAACACCAAGCCAGCTGATCGAGTCAGGTCTTCAATCTCTTATGGAAGGTCAAAAGGGTGGGAGCTCACTTCACTCCCTGGGACAAGATATTCCAAAGGGCAGGAGCAGCAGCAGAGAAGGCTCTTCTCCTAAATCCTGCCAGCTGCAATTCCCTGGCTAATGGGGCCTTCAATGTGTCTCCTCTATCAGCACAGGTGGAATGGGCCAATCCCATTGAGATGAGATATTCCTCAAGCAACCTGGAGCCATGAAGGGCTTTAAAGGTGATAACAAACACTTTGAATTGCATCTGCAAACAAATGGTAGCCAGTGCAGCTTGTAGTATAGCAGTGGAGCCCCCAAAAGCTGCCCACACTGCCTCATTCTGTAGCAGCTCTATCTTCCAAATGCTCTTCAAGGGTAGCCCAATGTAAAGTGTGTTGCAATAGTCCAAATACATGATAACTAGGGCTTGAATTACTGAGCACAGGGACTCCTGATTGAGGAAAAGCCACAACCCATAGTTGTACAAAGGGTCTCCTAGCTGCAACTGCCACCTGTTCTTTGTGCAGGACTCGTGAGTCCAGATGAACCACCAAGTTCCGGACCAGATCTATCTGGAGTAGTGCCACCCCATCCAGAACTAAGGATTCAAAGTCCTGGATCTTTGGGGTCCATACACCAAAGCCATTTGGTCTTGCCATGGTGGTGCAGTGGTTAGAATGCAATACTGCTGATTACCAGCTGCCTGCAGTTAGGCAGTTCAATTGTCACTGGCTCAAGGTTGACTCAGCCTTCCATCCTTCTAAGGTTGGTAAAATGAGGACCCAGATTGTTGGGGGCAATATGCTGACTCTATAAACTGCTTAGAGAGGGCTGTAAAGCACTGTGAAGCAGTATATAAGTTTAAGTGCTAGTGCTATTGCTTGCCAGGGTTCAGCCAAAGCCTAGAGTACCCCAACCAGGTCCCAATAGCCCCCAGACACAGCAACAGCATCACATAGGTCACCAGGGATGGACATATAAAGTTGATTATCATCAATTTAGACAATAAAGAGAAAAATTTCCTCAAAGATTGGGCGTTTGGAAATTCATTTATTTGGAGATAACAACGAAGCTTGACAACATTATTGTTATCGTCATAAATATGATATCACACTGAGATGACTCACTCTCTCTCTCTCTCTCTCTCTCTCCCCCCCCTTCTCTCTAGACAGTGATTGTGGGTTCCTACCTCATTGCACATGGATTTTTCAGTGTATATGCCATGTGTGTGGACACACTTTTCCTTTGCTTCTGTAAGTATCTTGTTAAACTGCTAAACGGTGCCAGCAACTGTTGCTATACTTATGCTTTATCCAAAAGTAGATGGTTCTTTATTGACTCCAAAGCTACTCCCCGGTTACTGTAGCATTAAGCCTGGAATTCAATCCTGATGAGGCTCCAGGTTGTCTCAGCCTTCCATAGCACTAGCAGCATAGCACTTAGATTTATATACCACTTCATAGTGATTTACAGCCCTCTCTAAGAGGTTTACAGAGTCAGCATATTGCCCCTAACAATCTGGGATCTCATTTTACTGACTTCAGAAGGATAGAAAGCTGAGCAGTGAAAATTGAACTCTGCAAAATTAGACTGCAATACTGCATTCTAACCACTGGGCCACCACACCATCCTTTGAAGGTTGGTAAAAGGAGGATCCAGATTGCTGTGGGCAATATGCAAATAATGCTTCTACCATGTAAATCGTGCAGAGAGTGCTGTAAAGCACTATGGGGCAATATGATAAGCCTAAATGCTAATGCTAATGCATTAAATTAGGAGATACATTGCAAAGGCCTTCTTCTATATCTTCTTCATCCACAAAATAATGAATTCTCAAAAGTTGCACTGGTTAATGCTTTTAGGCAACTTGGAGATCAGAAAGGGATGGTCGTAACTAAATTGATCCTCCCTTTGCCAGGAAACTGCATTCTAGTGCTATTCCAAAGATAGCACATTAGTCTGTTGTAGTATAAGGAAACGGCAATATTACAAGAAAGGTTGTCTTTGTTCAGCAGCCACTCATTCCACAACTATTCTATGTTGTGATGCACTGAAGAGTTATAATGGGTCCTTGTAGTTGTAGTCATTGCAACATTCCTGTGGTGAATGTAATTCAGGCGCTTGGCTACCAGCTTGCAATTACAATAGTTGCAGCATCCTACAGCCACATGATTACAATTTGTGGCTTTCACTGCTGGCTTCCAATAAGCAAAATCAAGGGGGGAAGTCAACAGTAGGCTACAAATGGGGTTCATGTAATGTCACACCTAAAAATAGCCACTTGGTTTGCCAGAATTGTCATTGTAAGTTAGTGCACTCACATGACATTGCACTTTATAACTACATCATTTAGTGATGGAATTCCCAGTTACAATGACAATAGTTAACTAAAGACATCTTGTACTTCAAAGTAAGGTTTACTGTGTTTCCATGTCATCATTCCTATCAGATAGAAATTTCTCTGACTCAGGGATATTAGAGTGGCCAGATGCAAAGATATAGAATATGTATATAATGTTAATCATTTTATAAACATAAAAACAGGCTTAACAGTGTCACTAAAGGGAAACAGCATAGCAATAAAAAAAATGGACTCTTAGCTTCTGCCCATAATTCTGCTTCTACATTTCTCGTCTGTTATTTAAAAGATGCAAAATTTCATAGCTATATTCATCAGCAAACATGAGAAGGCAATTTTTTACTTCTGAAACTGACAAGAGTCTCTTTATATTAGAGACTATTCTGTATTTTGTTGAAATGGCAGGGGCAGAAGATAACAAATTAGTCATTTATAGTGTAGGGTGAATTATATTGAACGTTAGTCATACTAACACTCTTTCTTTCCCTTGCTATTGATCTGCTAGGAAGTCTTTGGTTATAAAGCAGAGTTGCTAATCCAGTGTTTTTCTAGATGAGCATTCCTCCAGTAAGGCAGGATATGACACTTAGCTCAGATACCAGACTTGAAAGGTGAGAGATTTATGGTCTCTGTTTTTAATTAGAAATGCTATCATGGCTGCTATCATCATTTTCCTGGCTGGCAGCAGATCTAAGTCCACAATCCATAAACTAGGTCCTTTAGAGCCAGGCATTGAATATTCCAGAGAACTGCACTAAATGTTTCCTTATTGTATCAGATGTTTCAATTGTAAAAGCAGTTACCATTGTTCTCCAGAATTGATGGACTCAGTACTTATAAATCAAAAAGGAAAAATTGAAGAAAGAGAGAAATGTTTTTATGTTCTTTTTTATGAGATAAAAGAACATTTGAGAAATGTAATAGGACATTCAGATTAATGGTGATGATAGTTTTTATTAACTGGATAAACTAGCTGGAGGAATCTCAGCTTTTTCAATTAATTAGGTAGTATCATCTTGGGCTTGATTTCTAGTGACTTCCTGAACAATATTCATAACCATGAAGTGCCTCTAGTAATACTTCCAAAATTGATCCTATAATCTCTTTGACATTGCCCATGCATCCTACATTTGTTGTCTCCTATACCCATGAAGCACAGTAATTTTCCCAATCTGTTACCTTTTTATATCATATGTCCAAAGTAAGGTAAACTTCTGCTTGTTCTTTATCACCTCAGTCTTATTTGATTCTTCTTAAAATCATTCACCAAATCTATAATTCAAACTTTTTCTTAGTGTCCATTTTTTACATTTGCACTGAAATGTACTGTACAAGAAGTTGCTGTACTTCTTTCTTGTCTTAGAAGATTCTTTCACGATTTTGTCTTAAGTTTGTTATTGCCTTCTTCCTGAGGATTCATTTCCTCACTTTTTCTCCAGTTTAGTGTCTATTGACTTTGCTTGTGAGAAAATGGTAGGAAAGGTCACAAATGGCTAATATGTAACTCTGGGATGCTGCAACTGTCATGGTTGACAAGTGCCTGAATCACAATCATATGATTGCAGGGATGCTGCAGTGGCTGCAACTTCATGGACTGGTTGTAAATCCCCTTGTTCAGTGCCAACTTTGAATGGTCACTGAACAAGTGGTAATCAAAGGACTACCTGAATTTCAATATGACAGTATTCCAACTGTCATCTCTTTTAGTCTTGCTATTCTGCTAATATATTTGCTGTATAACTGAGTACAATATGCATCTTTCTCAAGCCTTTCTTTATTTTCACCTCCCTATTTCTGAATTTGGTCTTAAAACAAAAACCAAATTTGGACTCCTTCATTGCAAAAGTCCCTCAGCTGCCTTAGAACAGTAATAAATGTTCCTGAACACTCATTAGATTTAACATATACATAATCTACACCAGAGGTCCCCAGCACCTGGGCAGCAGACGACTACCAGGCTGTGGCCCATTGGGAACCGGGTTGCACAAGTGGCAAGTGCATAAATCTTTTTGTGCATGTGTGGGATTAAGATGAGCACACAAAACCATTCCCTGCTGCCACGTGCCACCACTGGTCTGTGTAACCAAAAAGGACTGTTCTACACAATTAAGCCCTTTTTTAAAAAATAAAGGGAGCAAAATAACTCTTACATTCTTTTATTATCTCAATTATTCATTTTATATTGGTTCATTTTTGTAGGTTTACATTTTTGTTTGATGTTGCATTTACCACTTTTTGCAATTTTGTCATGGAATTTTTCATTATTTTCCTCCATTTCATCTGTAGTAGGTGCATACAGTTATACATATTCACTTGATATTCATTAATTCTGAAGGTATGAGTTTATCTTTTGCTGAGTTATAGCTGAGCACATACTTAGCCATGAGTTATTTAAATTGGCTCATTCTAAGGTCTAGACCTTAGGTTCAGTCTAGGTTCTAAAATATACCATTCAATATTTATTCTGCTTTGTGATGGTTTCAAATTTTCTTTAGTTTATGTTTGTCCTGTTCCATATTCCAATTCTATGCATGAAACAAGGAACTCTACTTTCAGTGCCAGCATCATTAGTGACTTGCTTATTCCTTAATTTTGTTGTGTTGTCACTTTCAGATCCATTCACAAAAATTCAGTGTTTTCTCCAGTAACTTCAGTAACTAGGGAAGGGCCTTCCAACCTTGAAATTAACATTCAGCATCCAGATTTATTATAATATTTTGGCCATTTACATACAGTTTTCTTGGCCGTAATAACAAAGTATTTTGCCTTCTTCTAGGTTTGATTTTTTGAATTTCTCCTCCTGAGCAGGTTATCTTGCCTCATATCTGTATAGTCCTACCTGCCCTCCCCACTTGTAAATTTGTATTTTAGAAAATTTTGTAGTATTCCCATTTTGGTTACTTATTAAGACACAATTGCAACCACTTAATTATAGCATTAATCTAAAAGCATTTGAAAAGTGAATTACAGTATAAAAAGTTAGTTGTGGCTGGATCTTTTCAAACTTTTCTGCTTTAACAAACTAAGAATACATGTTTCATTCTGTGATGGAAAAGAGCCATAGAATAACACAGATAATAAAAAGCATAAATAAGAATATGACAGCTTGAGAGAAGATGTAAAACATTTTCTGCAGTGAAGAATCATGCAGAATGATACGAGATCAGTCTTCATTTAGAAAAAGATATGACTAAGACTGAACAGCTGAATCATGGGCTTGGAGGAGTAGGATCAACATAAGGTGGAATCTTTACATAGTACAAAATTAACATGAAAGTGACAGTGCTGATAGTAACTGACAGCTTTCCTTAAAAAGATGTCTCTCATTAGTTGTTTGCTCTTATAGCTGAATATAGCTATATAGTTGTTACGTAACTATTACTGAGTACCAGTGGTGGGTTCCTCCCGGTTTGGCCCAGCCAGTAGTGGTGACGATATGACGTCACCGAACCGGTTGTTCGGCAGCTGGGCCCTCCCGCTCCCCACATTATTCTTATCTTTTATTTGGCCCCACCCCCAATCTATTTGCTGCCTCCCGAGTCCCAGCTAGAAGGGAAAAAACTGTTTAAACTTTTGCCGTGGGGCTTCAAAGGGCCGCCCTACAGCTGATCAATGTTAAAAGGCAGTGTAGTGGTAGACCGGTGCCTCCAAAAACAAATGAGAGTAGACTGGTGCCTCCAAAAACAAATGGGTAGACCGGTACAGCTCTGCAAGCAGTTAAAAGCCTGGTAGACCAGTACCTCTGCTAAATCCTAAAGAATTGTCACATGACCATCAAACCATGCCCACAAAATAAGCCACGCCCAAAGAACAGGTAGTAAAAAATTTTAGAACCCACCCCTGCTGAGTACCTAAAACAGAAGAAGAATGTTGTTGCTGGGTTCTGTATTTTGGCTTCCAAAAGACAACTGTCTTGCTGCTATTAGAACTCTGATCAGAATAATGTCTTGATATAACAGCAGGGCCGCTCTTCTCATGGAGGCAAAAGAAATAAGGAGAGCAAGAGTGATACATTAGCTGCATTTGCACAACATATTAGGCTAAATTTGGGAGGGATGGTTTTAGTTGTCACCTTCATATGGTGGGAAAGCAATCTACTTTAAATCATAATACTACTCTCTTTTTTTTGCCTAAGCATAGTATATTATGTGAACCCAACAATTTTCTTTCACTAAGTGAGTTTATATAATATGTGAATCCAGCCACAATATAGTTGGTTACATAATTAAAGGCTACATTGAGAAAAATAATTAACACTTGCATTTAAGAATCCCATCTTTTATTGTTTCTAACCAAAAATAACTGCTTAAAGCAGAAATTTTAATTCTGGCAAAAACAGAACATAAGCTTTCTCGTTTTTTGCTCAACCTTTTTATTTTTATTCACAAAATTAAAATAGACTCCATTTTTTTCAATAAAAAAATAAACAGAACATTAAAATGTACATAAAAACACAAAACATATACACATACATATATACATATATACACACACAAATACGCACATATGTATATTATCCCCCCTAGTTTTACTGATAATTATATTGCAACAATGTTAGTTTCCCACTCCCTTGTGAAACAGGCTGAAAATTTTTAAATGTCTAACTCTATTTGCAACTTATTTTACCTGTCATCTATCTACTATATTAATAATAAAATGGTCAACATGTGGAGCAACAGCAAAATCAAAGTTTCAAAACCCTCTGTAAACAATCTAATATTGTATTTAACTTGTAGAAAGTCAACCACAACTTATCTATCCGAAATTACCACGGTAGTTAACTCTGAACTGTCCTGAGTTAAATATCTTGGTTTGCTTGTGAATAACATGTTATCAATTATTGTCTTATTGAATATAGTAAATCCATTCTCCAAAATCAATCTATCTTTCCGAAAAAGTCCAGTTGAAATTGTTTTCCAGTTGAATATAGTATGCCCATTTCCCAATCTCTATCAATCTTCTTTTAAAAGCTAATTTATCACTCATCAATTCTATTGAAGTTCCCACAATTTCTTTATGGAGAAAGCAAAAGTTATTCAGAGCAGCAGAGTAGAACAAAGGAAAGATACAAAAACCATCATATAAAATCCAGCAAGCAGTTAGACTAAATCAATATTCGACCGTTCAGTTAACTTTTTAAAGTAAAAAAACAAAGTAAAATAGAAACTTCAAAGAGTGCAGTTAAAATCCAGACGTGCTTAAAAAAATCAATCAGCTGAGAGGAAGAGCTAGAGGCTTGATTTTCTGTCTGCTCCTACAGGAACTTTAGTCTTTAAGTCTTCACAGATGGGTCCACGATCATCCAAAATTCTTCTTGGGTCATTCCTAGGTACACCTATTCAAATCCAGGGAGCAGCCCCACCAAAGAAGCAGCTTTGACAGAAAAATCAGCTGAGCGTGGACAGAGAAAAAGATTGCCCTACCACAGGGCCGTCTTAACAGCATTATGGGACCTGGGCAAAGTAGTGTACTGGGTCCCCAACAACAACTATTCACAGGAATAAAAATGTAAATGGTCGATAAAATTAAACATATATTTATTTTATTGGCATATTCCAACAAAATTGGTGTTGGTATGGGACCCCTATGCCTGTGAGGCCCATCAGGTCCATGCGTTAAGACAGCCCTTCCCCCTACCATTTTAGGGGAAGTTCCCGAACATAATTTTTCTCTTGACCTTTTGCTAAGGAAAACTTTTGGGTATCTGTAGCTTAGTTTTCATCTCCATATTTTATATCTGGCAGTTCTGGAATAAGGAGTAATTTACAGATTGACTAAAAGTATAAAAATAATACTAAGTTTTTAATATGAGTGAGTCAAATTTAGCTTTTTGAAGCCTAGAAAAATGTAACTTTTTTCCTCCATGGTTTTTTTTAATAGAAAGAAGGATTATAAATGTTTGTAATATTTTCATTTCAAATAACATAAAATGATTTAAGATGTGGAAAAAAAATCTGTTTGGAAATACATTAAAGAAATAAAGTAAACTAGTGCCTTGTTTTCCCCAAAATATGACCTACCCCGAAAACAAGCCCTAGCCTGATTTTCATACCTGCACCTAAAATAAGTCCTCCCCCAAAAGTAAGCCCTAGCTAAGCCCTGCCTATCGTCTGGTTGTATGGGATGGGGTAAGGCGCAGGCTTAAAAATCAAGCTGTGGGAGTGGGGAGGGGCTGCCCAAAGTGCCCCACACCCACTTACCTTAGGAATGCCACAGCCAGGCCTCCCACACCCCGACACCTGTCACGCTGCTGCCCAACATCTTCTGCAGCTGCTCACAGCCACTCAGACCACGACATGAGTGTCCACTTCTATCTGCTTTAGCTTTGGCTTCAGTCAGGAGCAGGTGCTGGCGTGAGGCTCTTCGCGCTGGCACAACCCCTTGCAGCAGGATGATGCAAGGCTCATGGCATTGCATATGCAAACAGCACCACCACTGTCAGGTTCATCACACTGGTGCAGCTGCTTGCAGCAGGATGCCACAAGGCTCATTCCAATGGTGCCGCCGCATGCATGCAACAATACAAGCCTTGTAGCATCCTGCCACGAGAGGCTTCCCCGGCACAACAAGCCTCGCGAAGACCCATTTCTGGCAGCGTTTGGGGAAGAGAAACAAGCCAGTGTCTCTGCTTTCCTTGCATGCAGCCAAAAGTTCACAAAAGGCAGGTAGGTGAAATGCCAAGCTCAACCCATACCAACACCTCGCATATTAACCCCACTTTCTCAGCCTACTATCCAAGTAAAGAGCAGAGATGGCGCAGTGGTTAGGGTGCAGTACTGCAGCTACTTCAGCTGACTGCTAGTTCAACAGATCAGCGGATCAAATCTCACCGGCTCAAGGTTGACTCAAGGTTTACCCACCTCGGAAGTTTTACCCTTCCGAGGTGGGTAAAATGAGGACCCAGATGTTGGGGACAATATGCTATTTAGTATACTGTCTTTGGTGTAAGCCGCCCAGAGTCCTCGAGAGTGGGCAGCATAAAAATATGAATAATAAAATAATAAGTGACCATCCCCTCTTACTGAGGCTTTAGGAATACTTCACAAGTGAATTCAGTCACCATTTTGACATGAACCACCCCACTCATGACTGAGGGCAAAGCTAAAGCAGGAAGAAGCTGCAGCTGTGGCTCCAACCACGCCTGCTCGCTGGCCTCAAGCATGCTCAGAGAACGCCAGCAATGCCTTTTGTGGCAGGAGAGGCCGGAGCCAAAGCGCTATTTTTGGCTTCTCTAGGACACTTAGCTGCCCTGAAGGGTAGGGCAAAAAAAATTAAGAGAGCCCCGAAAATAAGCCCCGGTGCTTATTTCGAAGGTCAAAAGAAAATAAGACCGGGTCTTATTTTCGGGGAAACACGATATGTAAAATGGTAGAGATGTTTGCCTCAGTATAGATAAATTTTAAGATTCAAAATGATCATAAATAAAGAACTGGAAATTGCTGTTAGTGATAGTGATTCAGATTTGGAAAATGAGAATGATTATCGGTTTCCTGTAGCCAAACCTGTATCCTGAGCCTTGACTCTTTTTTCTTTTCCTCCCTTTTCCCCCATGAAAATTAGGGTGTTCTCGCTCTCTGATCTAACAGAACATTTGATTTGCTTAATTACAATATTGACAGTCTGCTATTATTTTCAACATTAAATTTATGCTAGACAGATGAATATGAAGAGGTGAAAAATGGAGAATTGTTGGTTATTGGAAATTTAGTTAATCAGACAAAAGGCTAACTGCCTCTTCAGTAAGGGTTAAGATTTCTTCCTGTTTCAATTGAGGAAAACTTTTTTTCCAGGCGATTTCTGAAGGTACCTACCTCATGCTTTGTCTTCTCAGAAATAAGTATTTTAGGGCAGTAACAAAAGAGGCAGTGGCTTTTTCTTTTGGCCCAATTTTGAAAGCTGAGGAGGAAAAATAAAAATAAAATTAAAGAGTGCATGAAAGCAAACATGGCTGCCAGCAATCAAATTTCAGCTGATTGATGTGCCAAAACACCAATATAGCTCACCAGGATGGCTGAAAGATAGAGGGGAAAAGCAATAGGAATCTAGCCCGAGTAATAATTCACAATGAAGATATAATTCTTTGCCCTGTTGGAGATGAGTGAGCCAACCATTTTATATTGTTCTTCCAGTGGCATGTTTTGCTAGTGGTAGTTCTTGTTTTATAGTAAAGTATTCGGTAAAGAAATTACACTTAGCTGAAGTCAGTGCATACAGTTAAAAGGAGGGGGTTTGCTGCAAGAGACTGGAAAATCTTAGCTCCCATTGTCTACCTAGAAGCAGAGGTGGGCTGCTGCCAGTTCACCCGAACCAGTTGTTCCGATTCTGCGTGGTTTGGAGACCTGGCAAATCGGACCACTGGCTGGCCCCACTCCTGCCCATTTTTCAGGCTGTTTTCTGCTGTTTTTGGGTCATTTTCAGGCCATTTTTTGGGCCAAAATTGCCTGATAAAACGGCCTGAAAATGGCCCAGAAAGGCCTGAAAATGGCCTGAAAAAGCTGGCTGCGAGCGGAAGAGAAGCCGGGTGAGCTGGACCCAGATGTGTCCTAGGTCACTTCATCCCAGAAGCAGCAACCTAGCACTCTTTCCCTCTCTGCTAGCTCCATTCTTCGCACGGGATCGCCCACCAACAGAGATGGAGAGGGAGAAGGGGGCAGTGTTTCTGTGTGCTCCCATTTCTGTGTGGCACTTTCCCTTCAATACTAGCGGCCAGCGCTGCCCCCTTCTCCCTCTCTGCTGCTGGGCGATCCTGTGCGAAGAAGGGGGCTAGGAGAGAGGGGATAGTGCGACGTTGCTGCTTCTGGGATGAGGGGATCCAGGAAACATCTGGGTCCAGTTTACCTATCTTCTCTTCCTCTCGCAGCCAGCTTTCCCAGTCTAGCTTGATGCAGTCTCTCTCTCTTTCACAAACACACACACACACACACACATACACACACAAACAGGTTGGATCTTTATTTCCTCCCCCACCCCCGGAGACCCCACCCCTGCCTGTCCTATACAGGTACCACCCACACAAGTAACTTAGAGTTGGTCACACCCACTCAGTCACATGGAACCCCCCCCAGCCACGCCCCCCCCCAGCTTGTCATTAGGGCAGAGAACCGGTTGTTAAAAAATTTGGAGCCCACCACTGCCTAGAAGTAATGGACTTAATCCTTTTCTGTAGAACTTTTTCAAGGGCTAGAAATTACTATAAAGTAAATACAAGTACTATTCATTATATTTCAGCAACTCCTTATAGCAAAATTTAAAAACACTTAATTCAATACAACAAATATTGTCTGCATAAATCATACTTTTTAGTTTAGTTTGTTGTACAAGCAAACCAAGTTATAAAATAACACAGTGGTTTTGTATCTGTAAGTTTTAAAAATTAAACACTGCACATATTTTTGCAGTGTTGGGAGGGGTGCAATGGCCTAGAAGTGAAGCTCTTGCCTCACTATCAGGAGGCTGTGGGTTTGATCCTAGGTAGAGGAAGGCATTTCTCTCTCTGGGCACAATGAGAACAAAACTCCACATTGGCGACAGGAAGGGCCATTAAACACTCTGCTAGCTTCATTCAGTTGCTCAGACTCAGCCCACAAGGGATTATGGGGTCGTTAAAAGATGATGATGATATATTTTTGCAGTTTTTAAAAATTAAACACTGCATATATTTTTGTTGTTCTACAAATGTTTTCTTTTTGAGTGAACCCTAAAGAGAAATTTCAAAATTTGTGAAAATATTCCATCTTGAATTAATTTGTTATCAATCCAGGAACAGGATCAGAAACATAGTATTTAAGCCTACTTGCCTTCTGCTTTGCTTGCCAATTAATTGATTATAAGCTTTTAGAAGATCACAAGAAATTGCTGGATGTTATTGGTCTCAAAGCCACTAGCCACCCGAAATAGCAAATTAATGTGAAGTGGATGCATCTTCATTGGCTAGAATGTATATTCCATTTTAAAGCAGCCTTTTTCCTATTGTAGTGTAGTTTTAGTTTTGTTGTAGCATGATGAAAAGCTAATTTCTTTTGTGATTTTGCAACCAGTAACTTTTCATCCTTTCCACATCCATTAATTTACAGCAATTCCCTTCTGCTATACTTGCAAGATTGTGCTATAATATAGCATAGAACTAGGCGACTGTCTAAGCTATCTTGTTCTTTTCTTGGTGGAGGAATCTTAATTGCAATTAACTTCAACATTTCCTTTTTTCTCTCCTCTTTTGCTTTGTATCTCTTTGCCTTGTTTATTTTTTGCTTTGCTTTGCTTCTCTTGTTCATTCTTTTATGGATGCTTTCTCTGTCTTGTTTGGGATTCCAAAAGGCGAAGATCTGGAAAGGAACGATGGAACTCCTGAGCGGCCTTATTACATGTCCTCTGCCTTGAGTGAAATCCTCCTGAAAGGAAGCCTAAAATCTTCCAAAAGTGCTGAGAGTCAAGAATAGGGACAATGCACCAAATGTGAAAGATGTATGCAGGTGTCCCACTGCAAGCCTTCTGTGTGTAGATGCTCTACCTTCATGGGCAAATTTTGATATTCTGAGAAATGATGGGTGCTCTTGACTTGCATCAAACAAGTCACTATTGATGGTATATACTGTAATCTGTTTCTGTCCAGGAGATTTTCCAATACCAAAAAGGACTTGAAATTGGAGGGTGAATGTGTTTAAAGTTGAAAAAAATGCCTCAGTATGATTGTGCTGTTGTGTATGGTTGCTTTTGGCACAGATATCCTATCAAGTGCACAAAGAATAACACCAGAACAATTTAATATGAAGTAAAATTAATATCAATAGCAGTATATTAACAATTTCCATTACAATAAAAATGTGTTCAAATATTGGACCTTTCCAAATATCCAAATACAGGGGTATTCCCTGTGCAACTATCCATATGAAAAATAGTCCAGAATAGCAATATTTTGAGGCTTAAGAAAGCAGCTGCTTGGAAATAAATGAAAATGCTTTGACAAAGGTTTGCTTACTTGTATATCTTCTATTGGTTGAACAGATTTTGAATTAGTATATAACTGCAATTGTAGGTGTATACAAACAGAAGTAAATAGTGGGATGAAGATAACCAGGATGAGCACTATTTCTCTTTTAGATTAGTTTCAGCTCTTTAGAAATCTCTTGCTTCAGTACAAGTGCTTTGTTGCTGCCTAAAACTCTAGTAGCAAACCCCTCCAGGTAGGAAGTTTTTTGAGAGGCTTTTTCTGTCGTTTCCGTGCATTATATAGGGATGCAATCAACATAAGGCATAAAAGATGAACACAATTGTTCTAAAGGCTGTTTTAGAAAAACTGCTCTAAATAATGAAAGATAAAAAAGCCAGATTCTTATCTGCTATTTGCATATTTCACCTGTAACACTTGGTGTTTTCCTACTTATGAGTAGGAAATTTTTATTTAGGGAAGTTTAATTTCAGAAAAGAATAATAATTTTCAAATGTGAATAGTGAATAGGAAAATAACTCCACTTTTGCTTTGCTAATAATAGTTTCTATTATCCAATTTCTTTGTATCCCATGGGAGAAAAAAAGATGACAAATTTCATGTTTGTGCCTGGAATCTTTGAGAATGGCAAGATTTATCCCCTTACTTTAAGACAAGGTTTTAAAAAATCCTTAAGCAGATCTTTTTGGGTGGAAAACTCTAACATCCTTTTTGCTGAATACCAGAAGAGGAAAATTCTCAAATCAGAATCATTTTCAGTCTAATTATGAATATCTGTCATATGTACTTATCTGCTCATGGTGAGATCTAATCTCTACTGGTCAGGTTTCCCTTAGTTTCCATAAACCAGGATTACTCCTATGTAGTACTAGTCCCTTGTGCTAGTCCCGAAAAGATGTTTTCACATTCCTTTGCTTGGGGGGGATTTGTGTTTCTTTGCAGTGGAAGACCTGGAGCGTAATGATAGCTCTACTGAGAAGCCTTACTTCATGTCATCTAACCTGAGAAAACTCCTGAAGAAGACTAATAAAGAGACAGACACATGATTTGGCAAGCCTGGTCTTTCCATGAGGCAGAATGAAATGTACCAACTTGACTTTTGTCAAGATAGAGCAGCTTCTGTGAGATTACAATATCTGCTACCCCTAGCTGTGCCATATAACTAGAACTTGGCAAAATTAGAAACTTCTCTTCTTGTATCTTTTGGTTTTTGAGTGTAGAGGTTTTTGTTTCTTTTGCCTTTTAAAGTGATAAATTAGCCACAGGTAGCCACATAGCTGTAGTTTAGGAATACACCATAATAAATCAGACTGAGATCTGTTAAGATTGAGACAAGTTAAGAAAACCATCCATCCTATTGGACCTGGACTGTTTAAACATTGGGTCAGCAATTCTTGCTTGCTAATACAGGTAGAGTAAATTGTACAGACAGTGCTAGGTATAAGTGATCCAATGAAGCTGCATTTGATCCAGTTTAGTTATTAAAGTTTTTTTTCTTGTAATGGCATTTATTTCATGTAATCAATAATTGACCACTTAAAAAGGTCACTTTAAAGATCTCAATGATCCCAGGATATTATATATTAATGTTCATGGGAAAATCTATTTTCTAAAATTTATTTCACTGCCACTGCACATCCCCAAGACAATTTAATAATGACACCAAGCACAATTAATAAATAGTAAATCCAGGCAAGAAAAGTATATCCTAGGAAAAGATTGTTAAAACTGGGAAGGAAAGTTTGACAATAGCTTTGTATTTTTAATGAAAATGGTCAGAATCATGTAAAACAATAACATGAAATATGAAATAAATCAATACATGACAAAGAAGCCATAATAATAGAAAAGATTCAAAATTATGTACTATATACTCAGCAATTTACTTTGAAATTTCTTCTAAAAAGCCATATTTTTTTGAGTTGCCCAAGTAAATTTAGCTTAATTTTTCCTTTTTATATTTTATTTCCTTTATTGCTGTACTCTTCACAGAAAATATGAAATATTAAACATTTTGTTTTGTAAATTTGTTTAGCATCCTTTTTTAATTACACACAGTACTATAATGAATATAGATTCCTGCAAATTGCCATTAAAAAGTTTATCTCTTCTTTCTGTCCCTAAATCTAGTCTTCTAACTTTAAGCTTGTGGAAGATGTAAAGATTGTCTTTCAAAATTATTTCTTTCTTTTAACTGAAACCTATTATGTATTTCTTGCAAAATTGGCAAGGTGTATCAGATAAGTGGTATAATTGTCACTTCAGGAACTCAAACATACAATAATCTTTGGGTAAAATAAACACATTAGCAAACTTCATAAAAACTCCCACAAAACTCTCCTTATTGTTAGCCAGTTGTGATATGAGATCTAGGTGCCATTAGTACACCAAGGAACTAGCTTTCTTTTAAAGAACTGTTAGGGAATATTGTATACCATTGTTGGATTTATTAAAGCTATTTATTAAAGCTAAACATCTCTGCACAGAGATGTTCAAGAACTAAGTGATTTTCTTGTGATACCATTCTTCTGACTGTATTCTCTGTGACTCCTATACAAGCATTTCATAATATAATAGAGGATGAGATTGGCACAGACTAGTTTTTGGATGAAATACCTGGTAGGTCTAATCAAATCCCAATAATGGAAATCATATTAAAGCCCATTAATGCACATAAACGCAGACAGCAGATGGTGATACTGTATATTTGGAGTTAAGTACTGTGCAGAATATGTGCTAATGTGATGCTCATAAAGTCTGGGCATCTATCCAGTTTTATTTCTCCTGCTCTCCTCTGAGAAGACAGTGTACATATCAATGAAGCAGCATCGGGATCATGATTGTCCTAATATTTGGCTTGCCTGGCTACATTTAGTGAAGAGGAATTGTTTCGGGCAGCATATAAAATATATAATATAGTCAATAATAAATAAATAACGAACTTGCTTTTTTATATTTTTTATTATCTTATAGGGCCACGCTACTAGCTGTCCAAGGCCACATGCAGCCTCTGGACCTCAGATTGAACCCACCTGCTCTAGATAATACCTGAATTCATTTCTTGACTGTAACATAGCAATCTGGATTTATGCAGCCTATTTGCAGCCACTGCATGAACCTGGAGTTCAAGAATGATTTAGTATGAGAAACGTTACTAATTATTTTGACCTGTTAACTAGTCAGCTTATTGATGTTAACAAAAAGTGTTTATCTTTTGGGTATCATCTAATGCCATGATGGCAAACCTATGGCACATGTGCAGGAAGTGGCATGCAGAGCCATTTGTCCGGGCATGCGGACCTGTTGCCCGTTGCTCTTCCGGGTTCCGGTGCGCCGGCCAGCTGGGTTTCATGTGCACCAGCAGGCCAGAAACTGGAAGAGCAGCCGCCCATTGCACATGCATGCTCCAGGAAGATGATCTTCCTGTTTCCAGAGTGCGCATGCGCACCAGCCAGCTGGTCTGGTTTCTGGCACGCATGCAAAAACCAGCAACAGATGCACGTGCCAAAAGACGTGGAGAGGGGATCCTGGTGGTCGCTCCTAAGGGAGCAGAGCACAGTAAGCCGGGGCTTCCCTGCCTGCCTGCCTGCGTGGGCTTCTTGCACGGCCCCAGGCGGTCTGGACCAGCAGCCAGTGAGGGCAGGGTGGTGGTGCTGGGCTGCCTGCACAGATGACCCCATGGCCTGGTCTCCTCACTGGGAGCCACCGTTCCCTGGCTGATGGCTGTACTCTCGGCCCCGCTGGGGGAAGTTCCGAATGCACGGCTTGCCTGGGCTCCTTCCCACTGGGAGCCGCCATGCCCTGGCTGATGCTGCATGCTCGGCCCTGCCGGGGAAGGTCTGAATGCACGGCTTGCCTGGGCTCCTTCCCAGGCCGAAAGCCCAAAATGGGGCATCCCGGACGCACATACTCCCCCCTGCTCTTGCCCTTCCCCTGCAGCTGCCAAAGCCCGCTCCCAGCAGGGAGGAGCCCAAGTGAGCCGTGCATTCAGAGCTTCCCCGTTGGGGCTGAGAGCACTTCTGCAAGCCAGGGAAGGTGGCTCCCAGTGGGGAGGAGCCCAGGCAAAAGTATCTTGAGTGGTATGTTTCGTGAAAAGCTGAGATTCAGACAGCACGACACAGCCATCCTACCACTTCCACACTCTTGTCCTGCCCTCTGGTGCTTTGAAGGATCATCCCCTCCTCTCTGTGGCAGCCACTCAAGTACTCAAGTACTGGAAGACAGCTATCATGTCACCCTTAACCCTTGATTGTCTACTTTGATAAAGAAGACCACAACCTACTTCTTGGTATGTTAGAAAAATGTGGGATAGATAGCATCACCAGCAGATGGATTTATAACTGGCTGTCTGTATTCCTCAATGGAACTACATCTACATGGAAGGAAGGAAACAGTGGGGTACCTCAAGGTTCCATTTTAGGCCCAGTACTCTTCAATACATAAAAAATTTAGATGAGGGAATAGAAGAGGGAACTCATCAAATTTGCAGATGACATTTAAACTGGCTGCAATACCCAACACCCCAGACGATGCACCTGTCACAGGTAAATGCCTTATTCTTAAATATAGGAAATGTATGTACATAGTATATCAAGGGTTAATTTATTCTCCCTTCCTTAATGTATTCATATGTAACCACTCCTACCCCTAACCCCGCCTTATTGATATAAAAGAGCATACATGCTCCTCCTCCTTGCTTCTATCTGCAATCATCCAGAGAATATAGAATGCCTACTGTAAATAAATAATACTTTGTTTGAATACTACTTTTCTGAATCATTCATTGAGTCCGATCCTCGAATTATTGCAACAAACTGGTAGCAGAGGATGGTTGGCTGACTCAATAAGAAACAAACATGCCAAAGAAAGAAAACTCCAGAGAAAAAAGAGAAAGACCCAACACCAGGGCACACAACAAAGAGATAGAAACAGATCAAGAAATGATCGATGAATTTACAGCTGAAACGACAAGAGAACCTGAAAACTACACCACAGACGAAGAAGAGGTAATCGATGAACCCGATGATCAAGAAGAGAGCGAGACAGAAAATGATACGCTCAGATCAGAAATATTAAGACTGCTGAAGAACCGTAAAGATGACAAAAATCTCATCGCGAATAACGAAGAAAGAGCAAACTACACAATTCAAGGACACAGAAGCAAGCGGACAAGCGTCCCTACTTCCATCCACTCCAGCCCAAACGACAAGAGCGCTGACGCCCGAACCCAGGGGACCCTGCAAGTACTCGCCCACACCGCAAACGATCCCAGGAGCCAGAGGCCTCAACCGAGATGACTACGACAGAATGAAGCAAGCTCCGATCCCCACCTGGACACCAAAAGCCGAGCCAGAGAGCGAATCATCAGAAGAAGAGCACTACGAGGGAGCTACAGCGACAAGAACCTCTCCCAACAGCTTCAGAAACAAAATGAGCAACGTGCATGCGCGAATACATGCAGACGAGTATAGAGACAGTGAAGAACAGAGAGAACCATTCAGACTGATCGCAAGCATACCTACACCATTCTGCAATTATCAGCATTTACAAGATCATGGACAGCCTCCAGTTGTAAGTAATGCAACAAATAACATTGGAAACTTGCCTAGTGATTTTCCAAAATTGAGAATAAACGGTATTAATTTACAGGAATGGAGTCAACAGCTCCAGGTTGTTTTCTTAAAAGAGAATTTATTATTTTTCATAACTAACCCTCCCAAAAGACCATGGACTCTAAAATTGGACTGCCTGCACCACAGAGCATTCTATTTACTAATATCTAGTATATCTTCTGCTATCTATCATAGTATTAAGCATAATCTGACTGTCTCAGAAATAATTCATTGTATGTTTAAATTGTTTCATAGTGAAAGTGTAGCAACCACAACAAGAATGTCTAAAAATTTCTTCTCAGCCAAGATAAAACCTGGAACTACTGTAAGTGAACATTTACTATCACTAAACAAAACTAGAGCAGAACTTCATTTAAGGGGAGAAATAATATCTGATCAGACAATGAAAAGCGTTATCATTAATTCATTAGACTCATCATGGGATAATTACATATCACATTTGGACACAATTAATTTAGGATATCTATCTATAGAGAGTTTATCAAATAGACTAATAGCTGAAGATAATTTAAGAAGAAGCCGCTACAGCACACACAAAGAACACAGACAGACCAAAAGGGTAGTATTTCAAGACAGGCATCAAGAACCAATTGAATGTTATAATTGTGGATCCAAAGAACACTATAGAAGAGATTGTCCAAAATTCCTTAGAGAAAGACAAAACCATGACAATAGAAACAGATACCATAACAGACAATCATCTATTGACAGGTACAGATATAGAAACTCACCAAATTTTAGAGAACGTAGAGGGGGCAGAGATAACTCAAGAGAGAGAAAGTCTGGATCATTAAATGGATTAGATAAGTATAACATAACCAAAAATCAAAACTCAAAAGATAATGCCTGGCTCATTGATTCTGGGGCAACAAATCATACAACACATGATAAGAAAATATTATCTTCTTTCATAGAAGATAAATTTGTAATTAAAGTAGCCAACCAAGAAGAAGTTCAAGTCATTGGAAGAGGAAATGTAAATTTACCCGGTCTAGGGAAAATAGAGGGGGTTTTATTAATACCCGAAATACCCCATAACATTCTTAGTGCAATAAAGTTGAGCAGAGACTCTGGCATAAATATAGTGTTTTCAAAGGGAAAAGCAACTCTAGAGAAAAACAAAACAAACTTAGGTAATATAGTTATCAAAGGAGATCTACCATACTTAGTCACTGAAGAAAGATGGCTACACAACATTGATTCAAACATGGAAAATGACACTAGCATAGAAAATGAAAATGACAGTGACAGTGACAATGAGGAACATAAAACAAATCATAACCATGAAAACACATCAGTTAAAGATACTCATAATAACAAAATACCAATAATTGGAAAACCAATTCATGATGAATGTGCACATATATTACACAGAAAATTAGGACATGCTAGTTTTCCTGCAATACAAAAAATGGTTGAACATGCTGAAGGTGTTAAAATAAAAGATTGTAAAAATTATTTGGAATGTTCAGTATGTAAGTCCTCCAAACTCAGAACTAAACCCAGACCAAAAAAGGCAACAAGATCATCAAATCATATCTTTAACCTGGTACATATGGACCTAGTTGGTCCATTGACCCCATCAATTACATACAAAAAACGATATTTCCTTACTATTGTAGACGACTATAGTCGTTATGGATTTGTCTATACTTTGAAACACAAAGATGAAACATTTCAAAAGTTTAAAGAATTTTATAAACGTGTAGAAACACAACACAATGTAAAAATAAAGCAAATCATGACAGACAGGGGATCTGAATTCATGTCAAAAGAATTCTCCCAATGGCTAAAAGACAAAGGAATGTTACACTTCACCTCTAGCCCTTTCTCTGCATTTCAAAATGGAGTAGCAGAACGAAAGAACTCAACATTACAAACCATGATTAGATGCACATTAGAAGATGCTGGTTTAGGCAAACAATTTTGGTCGGAAGCTCTATTATATTCCAATTATACCCTAAACAGAATTTGGTCTAGTGTCATAAATAAAACACCATATGAATTGGTGTATAATAAAAAACCTAAGATAGCCCACATGCATGTATTTAGTGTTACAGCAGATGTACATATACCAAAACAATTGAGACGTAAGGGGGATAATGTATCCAGGAGGCTCAGATTCATGGGATATGAAACAGGCACAAAAGGATACAGATTTATTGACAATAACAATAAATTCATAATTTCTAGAACAGCTGTATTTCACGAACAGGCCAATTGGTCTAAGATACATCTTAATGAGATTTTTCCAAGTACAAAACCAAACATTGAAAATCAAGATAAGACAGAAAGAGAAGAACATGACCACAATACACAAAAGAGCAACAATAAAACATGGATAGGAAATTGTCCCAAAATCAAAACAGATTCATTAACAAAAAAGGAAGCAAGATATTTACACGATAACGATAGCAGACCAGAGAGAACAGTTAGATGTAACAGGAATCAAACACCAAATAAATATAAGGATTATATAATGCACATAAATGATGGTACATCAACACCCAATACATATGAGGAAGTATTAAAACTCCCCACATATGAAAGAAAAAAATGGGAATTAGCCATGGCCAAAGAAATGGACAGTCTGCGAGAACTAAACGTATTCACTCCAACACCAGCTCCAAAAGACAAAACAATTATTGGCACTAGGTGGATATTTAAAATTAAAAATCTGGAACAAGGCAATTCATTATATAAAGCAAGACTAGTTGCACAGGGCTACGCTCAAAAATATCCTGAGGATTATACCGACACATATTCCCCCACTGTAAGAACTGAAAGTGTCAAGACAGCTTTAGTAATAGCATCAGCCCTTAATCTTGAAGTCTTTCAATATGACATACAAACTGCATACTTACATGCAAAACTTGATAAAGAAATATATGTAAGAGCTCCTCATAGCCAAAACACAAATAGGAATGAAACTTGGTTACTGAACAAAAGTTTGTATGGATTAAAGCAATCCGGCAAACGCTGGTATGAATGTTTGGTCAACGTTCTCAAAGCTATGAACTTCAATGCCACAACTGCAGATAATTGTTTCTTTGTTAGAAGGGATGGTGATTCAATAGAATTTGTGTTAATTTATGTAGATGACATTTTGTATATTGGTAAACATAAAGAAAAAAGGGATACATTTGTAACAAAATTAAATGAACATTTTTCTTTAAAATCATTAGGGAAAGTAAATAAATATCTTGGAGTTCAAATTAGTAAGACTAAAAAAGGATTTAGATTATCTCAGAAAGATAAAATTATAGAACTATTGAACAAATGTAATATGAGTGATGCAAAGCCTTGTGATACTCCAATGCAAACTGATTTTTTAAGAAACATGAATGAATCATCTCCTGAGTTTACTGATAATACACTTTATAGATCAGTTATTGGTTCCCTTTTGTATATATCTAATTGGACCACACCAGATATTGCTCTACCCCTTAATTTATTATCCAGATATGTCAGTAAACCTTTAATGTATCATTGGGAAGCCATTAAACGAGTACTAAGATATTTGAAACACAGCATAGATTTCTCCCTAATATTAGAACCCAATGATGTTAAAGAGCCTATTCTCACTTGTTACGCTGATGCAGATTGGGCAGGTGACACTAAGTGCAGGAAAAGCACTTCTGGTTATGTATTCTTTCTTAACAACTGCCCAGTCTACTGGTATACTGGAAAGCAGGATCTTGTAGCTACATCAACGACTGAGGCAGAATATGTTTGTTTGTCAAAAGCCTCTAATAATCTTGTATGGTTCAATGATTTATTATCAGACGTTTGGAAGAGCCCTTCATTGCCATTTGTTATACATGAAGATAACAAAGCTGCGATAGAGATATCTAGATCAGATGCTATTGGTCAGAGATCTAGACATATAGATATCAAATTCAAACATGTAAGACAATTATCTCAGGATGGATTCATTAAAGCTATTCATTGCGAAACCACAGAACAAATAGCTGATATATTGACTAAGCCTTTGCAGTCTAAACAACATAAATATTTGACTTCAAAATTACAAGTTTTATATTGTTCTGAATCTGAATGTAATTACTGTTGTATGTCGAATCGGCATTTAGAGGGGGATTTGTCACAGGTAAATGCCTTATTCTTAAATATAGGAAATGTATGTACATAGTATATCAAGGGTTAATTTATTCTCCCTTTCTTAATGTATTCATATGTAACCACTCCTACCTCTAACCCCGCCTTATTGATATAAAAGAGCATACATGCTCCTCCTCCTTGCTTCTATCTGCAATCATCCAGAGAATATAGAATGCCTACTGTAAATAAATAATACTTTGTTTGAATACTACTTTTCTGAATCATTCATTGAGTCCGATCCTTGAATTATTGCAACAGCACCCAAGATCCAGATGGATCTCGATAGACTTAAACACTGGGGCCAATCCAACAAAATGATTTTCAATGTGCAGAAAATGTCTTACACTTAGGCAAGAAAAACCAAATGTATAGATACAGATTAGGTGAAACCTGGCTCATTAGCTGTAACTGTGAGAGGGATCTTGGAGTCCTCATGGACAAACACTTAAATATGAGTTAGCAGTGTGTGGCAGCAAGCCAAATAAAACAATCCTAGATTGCAATAAGAGGGATAAAATCAAGATCACATCAAGTACTAGTACTGTTTTACTAGTAAGAGCACACATGGAATACTGTTACATATTTTTTGTTATATGTTATGAATATATCACAAATATAAGTTATGAATATAGAGGGCCTGTAATACAATCATAGCTAGCCTTTTCATGAACTCACTGGGAAACTCACATTGCTGGAATGTGTGTACTATCGATAAGGAAAGATTCTGATGCATGTATGAATGATTTATTGTTGGTGATACCAGATAGAACATTAGTGGGCGTAAGGAATGTACTGGAGTCTTTGAACAAATAATGAGGATATAAAGTTCCTGATGTGGATGGGGCAAGTTGTACCATACACATGGATTCTGAATAAACACATTGGGTATAAAAAGAAGACTGGAATGAACCCAGACCCTGAAGTTCGGAACGACTCTTCTTGGAGCAAGGGATGTTCCAACCCACTCTTAAAGCAGCCTGATCACCTGTGTTAGAGTGTGAATATTGTGTGAATGAGTAGCCTAGTTTGAATAGGCTTGTTCGGCACAGTAACCTGAACAGCCTTGTGGCATAATTTATTGTAGTAAGATAACTTTGAAATTAGACAAGTATATGTACAAATATAAAAACTAATCAATTGCACACTTGCCTTGCTTTTTGTCCAAATAACACAAAAATAAAACAACTATCGAAAAATACACTTTGAGTTACTTGAACTTAATTTTATAACAATACTGCATCCAGTTTTGGTCACCACATAAAAAAGAGATGTTGAGACTGGAAAAAGTACAGAGAAGGGTACAAAAGTACAAAAACAAAAGTCTGGAGGCTAAAACATGAACAGTTGCAGGAATTGGGTATGGCTAGTCAAGTGAAAAGAACTATGGGTGAGATGATATAACATTCCAATATTTGAGGAGCTGTCACAAAGAAGAGGGGGTCAACCTATTTTTCACAGCACCTGAAGGCAAGACAAACGATGAAAATTAATCAAGGAGAGAAATAACCTAGAACTAAGAAGAAATTTCCTACAGAACAATTAATCAGTGGAACAGCTAGCCTTCAGAGGTTGTGGGTGCTCCATCACTGGAGGCTTTTAAAAAGAGACTGGACAGCCACTTCTCTGAAATGGTACAAGGTCTCCTGCTTCAGCAGGTAGTTGGACTAAAACAGGGGTCCTCAAACTATGGTCCATGGGCCGCATACAGCCCGCCCAAGCCATTAATCCGGCCCATGGGGGACTGAAAAAAGTCATTTCTGACAGATCCTCACACTTTTGACTGGTCCTCACACTTATGACCATCCTCACATTTATGCCCGTGCAGCATTCTTAACAACCATGTCACTCATTTCACAACTGCTTCTCTTCACCATGGTGATAAGATAGGGCAAAAAACGTAAAATGTGAGGACAGTCGTAAACTCGAGGACTGGTCAAAAGTGCAAGGACCAGTCAAAAATAATTTTTTCAGCCCTCCGAGTAGTCCCTGTGCACAAAAGGACTACCCAGAGGGCTGAAAAAAGTCATTTCTGACTGGTCCTCACATTTTTGACCGGTCCTCGCACTTATGACCTTCCTCACATTTATGCCCGTTGCGGCATTCTTAACAACTGTGTCAGTCATTTCACCACTACTTGTCTTCACCACAGTGACAAGATAGGGTGCAAAACATAAAATGTGAGTACAGTCGTAAGTGCGAGGACTGGTCAAAAGTGCGAGGACCAGTCAAAAATAACTTTTTCAGCCCTCTGAGTAATCCATATGCACAAAAGGATACAGCAATAGAGAGGGATGAAGGAAGGAGAAGAGAGATGGAAGAAAGAAGGAGAGACAGGGAAGGAAGAGAAGGGAGGAAGGGAAGGGAAATTAGAGTAAGAGTGAGGGTAAGAGAGGGAGAAAGAGAGGAGGAGAAGAAGAGGGGGGGAAGAGAAAGTAAGAAGGAAAGAAAAGAAAGAGGTGGTAGGTTTGAGGAGAAAGATTGCTGTACAGTAAAAAAGATGAAATGGAAGAAAGGCAACCCCAAACAAATATAAAGATATTAAGATAAAGAATGAATTGTTAAACTTTAAAGAATAAAAGAGAACAAATATGAATAAATAGCAGTAATTAGAAACACACATACAAACATACAATGTATTTTCTTTGAACAGAGTATTTGGCCAGTTCACAAATTTAAACTATGTTTAGTCATTTCAATTAAATTTACAATTTCTATATTTCCTTTTTGCCATATTTATTCCTTATCTATTTTTTTAAAAAAACAATATTACCCTTCATCCTCATCTCTAATCTTAATCAAATTCAATTTTTCCCTTCTATTCTATATTATACCCCTTCTCATTGTCATCTATTTTTATATCCATCCTCACATTGGTTAATAGTGTAGTATTACAGTTGTTTAATATAAATTCAACATTTTAATATAAATCAATTAGTTATATAACTATCTTTTTTGTATATTAATCAATATGAACATGAATATTCCAATTATTTCCATGCAATCCAATTTCTTACAAATCAATTAATTATATTTGCCAATAATAATAAACCAAATAATTTCCCCCATATATTCCTCCAAATCACAATTTAACCATTTCTGCTTTCAACACAATATACAATTAATAGTATCTCAATTATTACAATTCCCTATTTAAATAGAGCTTTTTTTCTTTTGTGTTTTAAAATCTTGAACTCTCTTTTTCTCTAAAGAGGAACTACCTCTTTAGGTAAAACTACCTTTCCACTAAAGGTAGTTTGCGCCTACCTTTTTTGGGGAGGAAAAAGAAAAGAAATCTGCCTGCCTAATTTTCCAACGTTGCAGCAACAGTAAAGCAGGCTTTTACTTTCAGTTTTGTTTTTCAGCATAGATAGGGGGAAAAAAATTTGCACTCTTTGCAAGCAAGCAGCAGAGCCCTGAGCAAAACAGCTGAGAGCAAATCAGCTGAGATTCAGGAGGCAGATAGAATCAAGGGGCTAATTAGCCTATGCTGAAGCTCCGCGGGCCAATAAAATTACACAAAAACACCGAACCATTTGTTAAATTGCTGGCTCGCCCGCCCCTCGCCCACCACTATTTATTGGCAATAAATAGTGGTGCAGAGGGGCGGGGCAAGGGGCGGGCTGAACCGGCAGAATCCCACCACTGCATATGTGTACATACATATTATTTATTTATTTATTTATTTATTTATTTATTTATTTATTTATTAAATTTATATACCGCCCTATTCCTAAGGGACTCAGGGCGGTGAACAGCGAATGATAAAAATACATTTAATACATCCCAGTTTAAAATAAAATCAAAAAAAGCAATATAAAGGGAAAGTTAGGCCAGGCCGGCCTGCTGAAACAGGAATGTTTTGAGGGCACGGCGGAAAGTGCGCAGGTCCAGAATCTTCTGTATCTCTGGGGGGAGCTCGTTCCAGATGGTGGGTGCCCTCACAGAAAAGGCTCTCCCCCTGGGGGCCGCCAGTCGACATTGTTTGGCTGACGGCACCCTGAGAAGCCCCTCTCTATGGGAGCGTACTGGGCGGTGAGAGGCTATTGGTGGCAGAAGGCGGTCTCGTAAGTACCCCGGTCCTAAGCCATGGAGCGCTCTAAAGGTGGTAACTAAGACCTTGAAGCGCACCCGGAAGACCACCAGGAGCCAGTGCAGCTCGCGCAGGAGGGGAGCCACATGGGAGCGCCATGCTGCTCCCATAACTACCCGCGCGGCCGCATTCTGGACCAGCTGGAGCCTCCGGGTGCTCCTCAAGGGGAGCCCCATGTAGAGAGCATTACAGTAGTCCAGGCGTGAAGTGACGAGGGCATGAGTGACCGTATTTAACGAGTCCCGATGCAGAAAGGGACGCAACTGGCGAATCAGGCGAACCTGATAAAAAGACCTCCCGGCCACAGCCGTCAAGTGTTCTTCTAAAGACAGCCGTGAGTCCAAGAGGACGCCTAAGTTGCGAACCCTCTCCGTGGGGGGCAATGACTCATCCCCAATAGTCAGTGATGGCACCAATTGACTATATCAGAACGTCGGAAACCACAGCCACTCGGTCTTGGATGGGTTGAGCCTGAATCTGTTCCTCCCCATCCAGATCCGTACAGCCTCCAGGCACTGGGACATCACTTTAAGGGCATCGTTGGGGTGGTCCGGGGTAGAGATGTATAGCTGAGTATCATCAGCATACTGATGATACTTCACCCCAAAACCACGGAAGATCTCACCCAGCGGCTTCACATAAATGTTGAACAGAGGGGTGAGAGAACCGACCCCTGTGGCACCCCACATACAAGGGGCCTCGGGGTCGACCTCTGCCCCCCTGTCAACACAGACTGCGACCGATCAGAGAGAAAGGAGGAGAACCACCGCAACACGGTGCCCCCCACCCCTAACTCTTCCAACCGGTGCAGCATGATACCATGGTCGATGGTATCAAAAGCTGCTGAGAGGTCTAATAGAACCAGGATAGAGGAGCAACCCCTGTCCCGAGCCCTCCATTATTACATAGTATATAATGTGTATAGGCACACAAAAAGATACAGTCTACTATATATACTATATGTGTATGTACACACACACACAGCTCTTCTTAAACTATACACATTCAACCTCACTTACTACATTTGGAAAAACACACCCAGAGCCCATTTTCTGCCACACATTTAACTATAAATTCTGTACATTAGAACATTACACACACCTTCAGATGTTCTTCCCTAGCTTGCACATAACGATTAGAGCCAGGAGAGGTCATGGATTGAATAAAATGTGGTGAAACTTACTTAACAACACTCTTGCTTAGCAGCCAAAATGTTGGACTCAAATGTCAAGGACTATCTCTGCCTTCCTCTGCATGGCAGCCTTATCCTAGTAAACGCTTTCTCCTTTCTGGCAATTTTCCTCTCTGTTAGGGGCACCAAAATAATCCAGACAATGTAAGGTTTCCTCCTGCAGCAGGGGGTTGGACTAGATGACCTCCGAGATCCCTTCCAGCCCTAGATTGCTGTGCTGTTTCAAAACATCTTCTGAAGCCACGTCTAGTTCCAGAGTTTGTAGTGCTTCCTTCCTCTTCTTTCTTTCTCTCACTCTCTCTCTCTCTCCCTTCCTTCCTTCCTTTTTCTTTCTCTTTCTTTCTTTCTCTTTCACAATCTGCATCATAAGACCACAGCCTGAATCATAAGACTTTGCTTTGCAGATCAAAAACTTCACTTATATTTAAATACTGAATATAGTCTGCTCTTTATATCTTTGAAGATGTTTCACTTCTCATCCAAGCTTCTTCAGTTCTGAAGAAGCTTCTTGGATGAGAAACGAAAGGTCTTCAAAAAACAAAACAAAACTAGGAAGTGCAGTTGCCTCTTGAAAAAGCACTTTTGGGACAACCATGACCTGGAAGACCGAGAATCTCCATAGATACTCTGCTCTTTAGACATATATTTCATTTTATCCTGAAATGATCATAATTTTTTTTGCTGCCTTCATCTAATTACCTTACTTTACCCTTTATTGTTGGCATATTATGAAACACTATTACCACATTTTTTAGACCCTACAGAATAGTAGTGTTCAGTTATTTGGCCCGATTCCTCTATCTTGAGCCTCCCAAACTTTAAAACCTTCAGTAAGAGCATCTTGCAGGTAGCACTGCTGAATATGAAACATCAGCAAAACCCACCGCTTTGTTCCTAAAGTAGCCTAGGCCAGGGGTCTCCGACAGTGGTGAAATCCAAATTTTTTTACTACCAGTTATTTATTTTTTATTTTATTGGATTTCTATACTGCCCTACTCCCGAAGGACTCAGTTATGTGGGCGTGGCTTGGTGGGCATGGTGTGGCTTGGTGGACATGGCTTGGTGGGCATGGCAGGGGAAGGATACTGCAAAATTCCCATTCCCTCCTCACTCCTGGAGGAAGGATATTGCAAAATCTCCATTCCCACCCCACTCTGGGGCCAGCCAGGGGTGGTATTTGCTGATTCTCTGAAGTACTCAAAATTTCTGCTACCAGTTCTCTGAACTACTCAAAATTTCCGCTACCAGTTCTCCAGAACCTGTCAGAACCTGCTGGATTTCACCCCTGGTCTCCAACCTTGGCAAGTTTAAGACTTGTGGACTTCAACTCCCAGAATTGAAATCCACAAGTCTTAAACTTGCCAAGGTTGGAGACCCCTGACCTAGGGAAAACCCAATCCCTGTCACATCTATTTTAGGTTCAATTCATCGCCCAGTTAAAGACTGAAATGAAATGCTCCAGGCTGACAGCATTGCTTCCAATGCTCCAATTCGGCTCCAGATCAGATCGTGCTTTTTTTTTTTTTTTTGCATGAAGGAGGAACATGGAGCAAATGAAAAAAAAAGAGCCTCTAGCCTCTGACAGATGCTGAAGTGGCCATCCCTGATGTTGGATGCCAGGTATGCCTCTTGTTTTCGTTGGACTGCTACCTCTTTGGAGCAAGGGCTGCTTTTTACAGTGTGGCGAGGAACAAGAAACAGCGCCCGTCGCCTTGGCTGCTTCTGCTGCCCAGATGTCCAGCAAAGCCTCACCAAAACACCACGTATGCTCAGGAATGCTTTCTCCTTCTCCTCCCCAGAACTGTGCTCATCCCCGCTGAGCCAGCATCACGCAAAGCAAATTAAAGGCAGCCCGCCTATCTCCCCAACATTGCTTCTCGGCCTGAGCAGCAAAGCTCCCCCCACTGGAACTTTGGTCTCCGCAGCCCTCCGGGTCACTGGATCCAGCCAACAGCCCCTCCGACCACCGCTGTGCCCCCCCCCCGGAATTTCACCTGAGAGCCAAGCAGCAGGGAAGGCAACCCCATTCCCCACCAGAGGGGCGAAAGGAAGCCTCTTGAGTGAGAGGCTCTCTGAAGCCTCGAGAGAGAGATGACCGCTGTTGCTGTTGCCGCCACCTCTGCCTTTTCCTTCTCTGCTAACAGAAGTTGGAGAGGAAAAGGCAATTGCTTCACTGGGCGTTTCTCCGTGTTTCCATCCCAAGTCAGCAACAGCTGCCATCTCCCATCTGCTGTTGGGAAGGTGATGCTTGTGGCATATGAGAGAGAGAGAGAGAGAGAGAGAGAGAGAGAGAGAGAGAGAGAGAGAGAGAGAGAGGAGAGAGAGAAAAGGAGGGAGGGAGAAAGAGAGAGAGAGAGAGAGAACAGAATGGAATGAAATGGAACTCAGCAATAGCAATAGCGCTTAGACTTATTGTCAGGCATGCCTCCTTTCAAAACTCAAGAAAGAAAAACCCCATTTTTATAGAGAAAGGTACTTTTACAGAGTATGAACTGAATGTAACCAAAGAAAAGCAAGATCTGAAGCAAAAGGCATGAAAATTACATATAGAAAGCATACCCAAAGCCTTCCCACAACTGTCCAGCATAAATCATCCAATTCACAATTCCCCAGGGGTCATGTGGGTGCGACGTCTGGTGGTGCCATCCTCCGCTATGCCATGGCAGTTGACCTAGACTTGTTATCAGCTTCAAAGAAACGCTGAAGCAAAGTTTCTCTCTTCTTCTCCACCAGTTCACTTCCCCACTCCCAAGAATTCCAATAGCTCCCCCTTCCCCCGTTTCATGGCAGTTGAGCAAGCAATGAAAAAGCGGAGGCTGACACTTATATACCGTTTCATAGAGCTTCACAGCCCTCTCTAAGCGGTTTACAGAGTTAGCATATTGCCCCCAACAATCTGGGTCCTCATTTTACCCACCTCAGAAGGATGGAAGGCTGAGTCAACCTTGAGCCAGTGAGATTCGATCTGCTGAACTGCAGCTAGCAGTCAGCTGAAGTAGTCTGCAGTAGCAAGGTTTCTCTTGCCTACCCCCATTTGCACTTCTAGCACACTTTTCTTGAGAGAGAGAGAGAAGGAGGGAGGGAGAGGCAGAGACAGAGAGAGAGAAGACAGAGAGAGAGACAGAAGCAGAGGCAGAGAGATTATGACGATTGTAACCTTCTTGGGGCTAAGAATTGCTGCAAATCTGAGTTTTCTGAAGTGGACCACTAGACTCAAACAACTTAAAAACTTTCTTTTTCTAGTAAAAAGAAAAGTCAAATAAAAGCAAGTAAAACACCCCCAGGAGGAAAACAAATTAAAGTTTAATTTGTGTGCATTATTTAATGGACGGCTAAGTTGGCCATGCCAACCCAGTCACATGGCCACTGAGCCACATCAGGACCCCTCCTTAAAGGGAGGTAGAAACCAGCCTGTTACCCTGACCCAAGCAGAAACTGAAGCGGCCAGCTTTTAGAAATGCAGATTTAGTAATAGGTTCAGAAATACTGGGTCATGACAAAAACTCAGATAAGCAACAAACAAAAGATTGACACAATTAGTTCAAACACTTAGGATTTGCATTTCCCCTTTTGCCTATACAGCCAGCCATGACCCCTACATGGCCCCATAGGAATCCAAAGCCTATTTTACTTTTTTAAAGTTTGTTAGTTCTTACACTTTTTAGTCTAAACTTCGATTACTAAAACATTTTTAATACAGCCTCCGAAGATGAGTTATAAGTATCAATTGCTGTTGCTTGTTAATCGACCAGCATACTAACTGGAGTTGTATTCTCTGTTTCGCTTCCAAGTATATTTCAGGTTAATGCTTTTAACTTTGAAGGCTCTTTTATGAGGGAGACAGAATAGTATTTCCTCCAATTAGAGTGTAACTTATTTCTGAGTTAGCGCGCACAAGCTCGCAACAAATGCGCCACATCTGATCTTTTTACTCTGTGACCGTTTCTCTTTGCATCAAAACAACTCCGGGAAAAGACCACCCAGCATTCAGCACGGAATGTTTGAAATCAGCGCAGTCCCACAGCAGCACAACCACGCTTCGAAACGGGAAATAAAATGGAGGCAGAAAAGAGGGCGGAGAAAAAAAGGAGAGACTCGCTTTCTTAACCCTCTAGCGTGCGAGGTTTAGTTCACGCCTCCTTTCTTCGCTCTGATTGGAGGAGAAGACTATCTCCGGATCACGTGAGAGACCGATCTCACTTTCTCCTTCGTGCAACCCCTCCCCCCACGCTGCAGTTAGAGCCGAACGAAGTCGACGGTGTCGCCGCTTGTGCTGTCGCCGAACGGCTGATCGACGAAACGCTTCGCGTGGAGATACTACCGGTCAACCTCGACGGGCCCTGCCCGGTCGGTAAGTAGACGACCGCGTAGCGTAGGGAGGCAGTACTAAATCCGAGGATTTCCTCAGGGGAATAGGTTGGTCGGACCGGGCGTGAAACACGCGTGTCAATGGGGTGGCATAGTGGATGGATGGATGGGTCTACGGGTCGCGGAGAACCGCCTCCCCCTCTAGCTCGGTACTCGCGCGCGCGCTCCATTGTGTGGAGGAAACAAAATGGCGGCGGATGGGCCAGGAGACAAGGGGTGGTGAGCGAGCGGGGAGGACAGTAATGGCGCGTGAGCGGCTTAACTGATAGCGGCCAATATTTGGAACTGGGCGCGCTTATTTGATCTTCGAAAACTTGAATCGGTGTTGGAGTGGCATCTCACAATGACGCCTTTGCTCCTGATTACCGCAGCCTCCCCCTCCCCCCCTCGGGACATCTTTTTCCGGGGAGCTGCTTTTGCTCTCAAGTTTCCCTTGAAGGAAGAGTGGTTTGTGGTTTACAGTTGGTTTAGGTATCTGGAAAGTGTGGGACGCTTTCCAGATACCTGATGACTTAATCGACCCTCCAGTTTCGTATGTTTGCTCTCCTGGGGTTTGTTGCTTCTCGCCTTCCCCGGAAGCCTTTGCCTTTCTGCGGAGAGTACGCGGTATTTTCTCGGCTCCGTATTCCGTAAAGTTCCCATGTGTGCCCTTTGCCACCCTCCTTCTGGGAAGCCACCTTTAAAGATTTAAGGCTCCAAACGCGTGGTGAAAAATTGCGGCATGAACTCTTCTCTTGAGGACACATCGTCTAGGCCCTGACGGATCTATAACGGCTGGCAGGAATAATCTTCAGATCGGAAGGTTTTGCCAGTAACCCCAGCTCCCTCGTGGGGCAACGACAGGGCTGGAATTTCCTCTTGCATAATGTTTGCTAATAATCATCAATCGAATGATCAGGTAGATTGTTTCAGGCTTATTAATATATATAGTGTGAGATTTTAATATGGTATGAGTATTTTCTCAGCTAGCGTTCCACTTTTGTTTTAACTTTGGCCAGATTTCTCAATTTACAAATAGTATACTACAGGGTATTAAAAGTTGAGACTTAAAGGAGGATATAGTGGTTATGTTTGATCTTCATAAATTCAGTGTGTTTTGTTGAAGTAAGTATATATTTAATTGTGTGGTAGAAATTCAACTATTGTTTGGGGATGCAATCCTTTTTAGTAAACTCCATATTTTAAATGGTTCTAATGTGCTACTTGTCAAGAGTTCTATTAGAAACCACTTTATTCTTAGGTTGATGTGCAGTCATATCTTTAAGGAATATAAATGTTTGATTCTCTACCAAACCTTGTTCAATGAAGTTGGTGTTTTTAAAAAATAATTTCAGAGTACCTGAACACAGTGCTGGTACAGCTTAGAAGAAACATTTTCTTTGGAGAAAATTCATCAAGGATCTGAAGCAAAATGGTAAGAATTTGCCATTCATAAATGAAATGAAATGCCATGTATTTTTGTTTTACTTATTTTATGTTTTAAATTTCAGCGGCCAATGCGCATTTTTGTAAATGATGACCGCCATGTCATGGCAAAGCATTCTGCAGTTTATCCAACTCAAGAAGAACTGACAGCAGTTCAAAACATGGTCTCTCACACTGAACGTGCTCTCAAAGCTGTTTCTGACTGGATTAATGAGCAGGAGAAAGGTAATAATGAGCAGCCAGAACCTGACACCATGGAGACTGTAGCTGAAGAAGAGAACAAAGAAGGAAGGTTTGTAACTATTCATAACTTGCTCTTAGGTTCACAACTTCTGAAAAGAATTTTCTCCTGCTTATGATGCCAATTTTGGCAGTTTACATGAATTTTAAAAAACATTACAATTAAAAAGATAAAAACTAAAAAGAGAAGAAAAGGAAAAAATGAAATATTAAAAAGTTGACTTTCTCCATATAAACAATTTTAATGGCTGATCAATTTCATGTAAAATAAAACAAATGATTTCTTTCCATATTTCATCTCATGTCTAGAAATAAATCTTTATAAAGCCTTGTCATTCAGTCCTAGTTTAGCAATCTTAATCTTTAATCACCTCAAGAAATGTTCTAGAACTTGATTTCTTATTTTTTCTTTGTCCTTTCTCATAAAATTCTTCCAAGTCTTAAGAGATATAAAGGTCACTCTTTTGCTTTGTTAAAACATCAGCTACTTTCATATGGATATACAGTGCATCTCCTTCCACATTCCCATAGCCCATCATTTTTAGATCTACTTTCAAATCAGTCTTATTTGGTAAATTTTGTTCCTTTTCCATATCTATAATGGCAGACACTCTTAAAATTAAAATCCCTTGTTCATAAATATCTTTAAATACATCCAATGTTGTTTTGTTCCATTTTGTGTTCGGAAATCAAATTTGAGTGGTCATCTCCTTTAATATATTTAGTACCATTGCCTGCCTAAATGTAGGACCTTATTTTTCTCATCACTTAACTGCATCTTACTGAATAGGGCTCAATGCTCAAATCTGTCAAGATACTTCTGAATCTTGAGTTTATTTTTCAAAACAATTCCCCCCAGCTTGGTGTCATCTGCAAATTAGATGAGTTCCCTTTCTACCACCTCCTCTAGATCGGGTTCCCCAACCCCTGGGCTGCAGATAGTTACAATCCATGACCTGTCAGGAACCAGGCCACACAAATGGCAGGCAAGTAAAGCTTCATCTGCACATGCACATGGATCTAGGTTGCATGCAAAACCAACCCCCTGGACCATGGAAAAATTGTCTTCCATGAAACCGCTATCTTATGCCAGAAAGGTTGGGGACCGCTGGTCCAGATGATTTATGAAGCTGTTGAAGATTACTAGGCCTAAGGAAGAATCTTGAGGTATGCTTCCTCCATGTAGATGTAGTTTCATTAAGAATTAGATGCTGGGTGTGGTTAGTTAGCCAATTCTAAATCCATCTGGTGCTGGTTTATTCCAATTTTTCCTAACTTAGCAAGAAGTAGATTCATTTTATTACAGTCATAGCTCAGAGACCAGAACAAATAAAAACACTCAGTAAATGCATAATTAAAAATGCTAGCATAAAATAATAAATAACAGCTAAAATCTATGATAAAATCCAGTCTGTCAATTATACATGGTCTAACTATACTAAAATTACGATCAATAAACTGTGTGGCCTATAGTCAGTTTAATACTAATGTTTTGCTGAAGTCCAAGTATATTACATCCACAGCATTTGCAGGTCCACTAATTTAGTCATTTTATCAGAATATAAGATTTGTCTGGCATCTGTTTTTAAAAAAACACATGCTGGCTTGTGATATAGTAATCACCTTGTTCATTTTTAGGTGTTCATAAATCTTCCATTTGATTATCTTTTCCAGGATTTTCCCAGGTATTGATTTCAAGGTGATTGACCTATAATTTCCTGGATCCATTTTCCCCTTTTTGTAAATTAGTACCGTTATCATATCAGCTCTTTCCCAGCCCTCTGGTATAGTTTCCTTGCGTTTCAGGAGCTCCTTCAGAGAACCCTGGGATGCAAACCATCTGGTCCAGGTGATTTGTACTTGTCCAGGGTGAATAGATATTCTCTTACTATTTCCTTGCTTATTTCGGTGTTTGGCAGCTCACTTTTATTTTTTTAAAATACGATTTTTATTAAGCATTTTAATCACAATAGTAAGCACTAATCCAAACAAAACTTAGAGAACAAAAAGAAAGATTAAAAGGTGCAAGAAGAGAGAAAAATGCAAGCAGAAGTAATTTCCATCCAATATAATCAGATTTAATAACTTCACTCCCTATAGGATTAAACAAATCCTTATTGTTTGTTTGTTTGTATGTTTGTTTGTTTATTTATTATTTATTTATTTATTGGTTTGATTTATATGCCTTCCGGAGTCTTCTCTGGAGACTCAGGGCAGCTTACAATGCGTTAAGCAATAGCCTTCATACTTTTGTACATGTTCATTCATATTCCATCCCTTATCTATAACCAGTCCGTAATCCACAAAAATCCATAAAAATCATTTTTTCAATACTGGTGTCAACAAAAAAATCCATAAAGGGTTGCTAGAACATTGGAAAAAAAGCCTCATTTCAACCATAATAAATAAATAAAATAAAACTATTCATTCCTTTCACTTTTAATAGTTTTAATCTTTGAATTAAAGATTAAGACTGTTACTTGTCATAGAAATGGATTTCTCTTCACTTCTTAATCTATCGCACAGGTTTCTTCAAGGTTTTAACAAGGCTGTTTTGAAAAATCTAATAAAATATTTTCCAGATCTAAAATCTAATAAACATTTCCCTATTGATTTATTATTTGCATTTTTTTCCTTTTGAAAACTTGAAGTTTCATTTGTATATCCAGTAAAGCATCCTTTTCTAAAATGTTCTTTTTGGCCTGTCATTTAGAGTTCCACTTTTGGCACTTTACCTTATCAGATAGTCATTCCTTCATTAACATCTTCTGGACATAGTCTGTACATAGAAGTAGACATAATTACTGATAATGTTAATATTGTATTACTAAACTCTGGCTCCATTCTTAAAATATCTTCCTTAATTTTTAAAATATTACATAATATTTTGTGCCATTTTATAAGTCAAATATTAACTGACCACACATGTATTCTTTTTTCCTGCTTTAAAAGCTTTAGTATCCCCTAAAGTCCAGTTTCTAAAATTATCACATATCATCTTAGGACTTGCAGTAACCAGATAATGAATCTGTTTTCTAAGAAAAGCTTAATTTTTATAGTTAATTCCAAAATCTTAGTGTAAAAGTCAATATTCCAAATTCATCTGGACCTTTATAACTTTCTTGGAATCAAAATCTTATTTAAGTTTTAGATTAATCTTGTAATTATTTTTTAATTCAGAGTAATTAACCAGTGAAGACTTTTCAAACATACTTCTTTATTCAATTTCTGTAGCTTTATTGTCCCGAAGAGCTTTAATAGCTTTAAGATGGTGAGTAAGCAATTTCTAAAAAGTGATTGGAAAGTGGGGTTTGCAAACTTAAGTGTCCTTTAAAATGCTCTGCTAAGGTTGTAACCTAGATGGTTGATTGCATCGTATCCTAGCATTCAAGCGTGCAAAACCTGTCTTGTAGCCATCCAGAGCACGCGTGGGTGATCTTCTGACTTCCTTATGTGGAGACGGTCCTTGGTCATTGACATGGTCTTTAGTTCCACTTTCATAGAACCTTTTTTAGTTTGCTGTATCTCCCTCAGAAATCCAGAATTGCCTGCACTTAATGATCACAAGGACATTTCAGGTCCTCTCACCTGCCTGTCTCCCCATTTCTGTCCTTTTGGGCATCCTGGACTCTGCTTAGCCTGCTGGCCCTGCCATCTTTTGCTGCAGACCAGGTGCATCTGGCCTTTGTGCTGCTTCCTGAATTCATGTGTAGCCTTGTTCAAATTGCATGTGGCTTTTTCATAAGGTTTTGAAGCCTTCCAAAGCTTTGCGAAAAAGCAAATATGTGTAAGGAACTGCCTCGGTCCTTCAGGAAAGCAAGGAAATCCATTAAGTTGAATTGAAAGAACTTTTATTGAGAGAGAAGTGATTCTATAAGGTGAAATTTGAAAAGGCCCGAGCAAAGCAAACAGCTTTTTTTCAGTTCCCCCAGCCCAGCCCAACGCCCCTCCCCCAGTCCACCGACATCCAAAGTGATGCTGAAAGGTTGTTTTGAGAATCTCTGAGGTGCTAGGAGATAACAGTTCACCCTCAGGGCAATACAGCCTTGCAGTCAGGCTGAAACAGGCTGGGAGAGAGTACGCTCTGTCTCCGAAGATTCCCCGCCCCATCCCACCCCCACCCCCCATCCCCAAGCAGTTATAACAAAAGCAAAAAGCAAGCTAATAATGCCTCCCCCCCACCCTTTCCAACAGAATGGCAGGACACCATGGTGGACCTGACAATATGGCCTTGGGAAGAAGATTTGGGGTGGCCAGCAACTGCCTTGTTGAGTCAGTCTGGGTGCACTTTTTCAGCAGTGGAAAGGAGATGGCAAAGGTCAGCTGGGAGCAGTATGGCCAATATAGCCCACATCTGGCAGATGCGGGGTAGTGCAGGGTAGCTAAAAGGTTGTAGATGAGTAAATGGTGGGAGTTAAAAGGGAGGCAGTCCCTTATCTTATCAGAGTTGGTGGAAGCTGGGAGGGACCAAGCCAGGAATGGCTTGTATGGGTCCTTGCCTAATGGCTGGACATCATTGATAAATTACATTCATTTATATCATTTCATTATTTGTATAAGTAACTCAAGGTGATGAACATACTTAATCCTCCTCCTCCAACAACAACCCATATTTACTCAAAGTCACTCAATTGGCTTTCATGACTAAAATGAGATTAGAACTCACCGTCTTCTGGTTTCTAGTCTGGTGCCTTAACCACATATAGGCCATCCATCAATGGGAAGTGCCAGAATTGCTGTTGGTAAGTGATGCAGTCATACGATGTGAAGCTTTACAGTGGCATTGCATAATGAGAAATTCTGGTCCCAATTATACCATTAACTGCCTATATATGGCTTTAGGTAAATCATCTTTTCTCTCAGCTTTTTACTTGATCTCCAGATGTGACAAAATGCTTGACATGCATTTTGCAATGGAAGTGGATCATTGAAGTACATCCAGTATCACAAGAGTATCCCTTTAATCTCTGCCAACATGCCTTTTAAAACAAATATAGGCAAAAAGAATTTTGAACTTTAACAAGTGGAATATATCTGCTTATCTGTTTCCAGGACTGAACACTATCCCTTTTGCTTTGATGATACCCAGAAATCACACTAATAACTTGAGTGAGAAATAATAGTGTAATTTCTGACTTTCAACATAAGAAGACAGAGATGTTATTGGGGTGGGGGGCATTCAGTGGACTGCATATGCACTGCCCTCCCCCTGTTTGAAAGAACCCATATTTAATAGCATATTTTTTATTTGTTTTTGATTAGGTGGATGTAATGATTTTCCATTATATTTTGCTTTATGGACTAGTTTGCTCCTTAACATTTCAAGAAAAAAAACAAGCTAAGCATTTTAGGAAATGTCCCATCCATTGTCAGCTGCAATCTTTCATTTCTAGGAATGAAAAATAAAATACTGAAACCCAAAGGTACACCCCACCACTGCAGAAATGTTTGCCCCAATTTAGATAGATAAATAAGTTTTCCCACCTTTGATCCCTGATATCACACAACAACAGTGACATTGGCTCTTAGCTGTACAAAACAACATGGGAAAGAAGTGTGGCTCTTGATGACAAAAAAATTAATAATAATAACCATCCCTGTGCTAATAATGTCAACACAGTTGCTTTGTAAAAGTTGAAACTGGACAGGGCACCAACTTTCTGGAAAACTAAAATAAATGTATTTATACGTACAAACTAAATTTTACTAGTTGGGCAGGAAATCCTCTCTGTTATTCCAGAGAGATCTAATGTTGGAACTTCTAAAATGACCAAAAGCCTGCTGGTGCAAATTCTGGCAAGGCAGAAGGTGGGTATTCATAATTTTTGTCATGTTCTTCTCTTCAGTTGATTTAAATATCTGTACCACATGCCATTGTGATTTCTATCCAACAAGATCCAGTTCAGTGATGAGAAAACTAAGATCCTACACTTAGGCAGGAAAAACCAAATGCATAGTTATAGAATAGGTAGTACCTGGCTCAACAGTATCTCTGGATCTAGATGTCCTAATGGACCACCACTTAAGTATGAACCAGCAGTGTGATGCAACTGTCAAAAAAGGTTAATACAGTCCTAGATTGCATGAACAGGAATAATTTCAAGATCACATGAAGTGATAGTACTACTTTATACCACAGTGGTGGGGCCACACTAAGAATACTGCATTGAATTCTAGTCACCATCATAGAAAAAAGATGTTGAGACCCTGGACAGTGTGCAGAGAAGAGCAACAAAGATGATAAAAAGTCTGGAGGCTAAATTGTATGATGAACAGTTGATGGAGCTAGGTATGTCTGGCCTATCAAACAAGGAATGGGGGGCCATGATAACTGTCTTCCAGTATTTGAGGGGTTGTCACAAAGAGGGAATTTACTTATTCTAGGGCACCAAAGGCCAGACAAGTAATGGATTGAAGCTTATCAAAGAGAGATCCAATGTAGAAGTAAGGAGAAATTTTCTGACAGCAACTAAACAATTTTACCTCCTGTATTGTGGGTGCTTAATCATCAGGTTTTTTTGGAATAGATTGGACAACCATTTGTCTGAGATTATATAAGGTTTTTGTCTTGAGCAGGAGGTTGGACTAGAAAGATCTCCAAAGTCCCTTCCAGCTCTATGATTCATGATGGGTTGCAATATTATGAATGAAAATTATGTACCTCTGAGGCTAACATTAAAATTCCCCTAGGTATATCTAAAGATGATGTTGCTTTTGGAAAATTGCTTTTGATTTTGAGAGAGTTAGAGAGAAAAAGAACTAAACAAATTCAACAGGATATGTAAATATGGTATCCTGTTTAGATGTTTCTCTAGCTTTGGAGAAGGAAGTCTTGTAATTATTTGATTACTTGAAATCATGGATCTCTGTTGCAACATATAATACTGTATTCTTTTAAATGGACATTTCTTTTTTCAAGCAGCACTGAACAAATGAACCTGTGCTAGAGATGAAGCTACAGTCAAGGGTGCCTGATCATAGCTTCCAGCCATTTGGGAAAATATTTTGCAATTTAAAATGTTGCTCTAGTAAAATAGATGGTTTATTGGTATAATCAAATAAATAAATAAATAAATATTGGTGCTGGAAATATTACATGATTATTCTACTTGAACATTATTGAACAATACAAAACTTAGCATTGCATAAAGTTTCAGTTGTGTTTCTTTTTAGTATAGAAAGATTCAGTAGTTACTAGACAAAATAATTTTACTATAATCAATGTGCAGGATAATTAACAGGAAAAATATCTGGTTGATAATATATTGAGTCATGGTCTGATTCTAAATGAATGAGCTTGCAAGAACCAATACACAATATTGCAGCCTTGCAACTTAATCAATTTAGTATCCTTCCTGTTCATTGAAAATTTGGTTGAACAATATATAAAGGAAGAGTTGGTTTATTTTGGCAAACATATATATATATATATATATATATATTTATAGTGAGCAGAAGACTACAGAGCACTTGACTAGGACACTTCGTGGAGTGATGCGTGTTGGTCTTGTAGCAAAAGGCCTCTTGCTGAAGGGAGACTTGGATCTTGAGCTGGTTCTGTTATGTAAAGAGAAACCTACTATTGGTCTTTTGGAAAAAGTAGCCGACAATCTCAGCACGCAGCTTGCTGTGAGTATAAAAATAGGCTAACGTGTACTGTCCTAATATTTTTAATATGTATATTATGAACTGGTTTTATGTTACTGGACTAACTTTGAAGTTTGGTATTCCAGCAAGCTTGCAGTGTTCGTATAGTTCATAAATTAACCTCTTCAAGGTGTTGTGATACCTCCTGCAGCTATTTAGAGTACTCCTAGTAGTGCTGTAATGTTTAAAGCTTTCTAGGCATTGAATCATTTACCATCTGCTTTTTAAATATAGGTAGTCCTCAACTTATGACCATAATTGAGCCCAAAATTTCTGTTGCTAAGTGAAACATTTGTTAAGTGAGTTTTGTTCCATTTTATACCTTTCTTGCCAGCTGTTAAGTGAATCACTGCAGTTGGTAAATTAGTAACACAGTTAAGTGAAACTGGTTTCCCCATTGACTTCACTTGTCAGAAGTTCACAAAAGGGAATCACATGACTCCTGGACATTGCAATCATGATAAGTATGAGTCAGTTGCCAAGCATCTGAATTTTGATAATGTGACCATGTGGAGGCTACAATGATTATAAGCGTGAAAAACTCATAAATCACCTTTTTCAGTGAGTTAACTTTGGACGGTCACTAAATGAACTGTTGTAAGTCTAGGACTACCTGTATACTGTTTTAAGAAATTGGCCGCTTGTGTTGTCTCTCCTGATAATTATGCAGATGTGATGCCATGTTATACTAAACAAATGAATTTATAATGTGTATGCAAAATGTATATATATATGTGTTTGTGCTTCTTCACTATTTGGATATTTAAATGAGATCATTCAAGTTACTCGAACCCAATTGGAGGATTCAGTGTCTGCATAAATAACACTGTTAGCATTGTTTTAAAATAATACATACTGCAAAATAGTTTTAGATTGCTTGGAAAATATTCTTTCACGGTTCTCAATAATGGTTGATTTACTACTGTGAATATAAATACAGTGTAAATCAGCAGTGAAAACCGTTTTTCCAAGTACCTCCTCTTCAGTATTCATTCCACATCTGGAAGATACTTAAAAACCAGGAAAAAAGATTTTAGTCAGTTTTTCAATGTTGGCCTGTCCTCAAAACCAACAGGTTCCTCCTCCCCCCCCCCCAACGGGGAGGAGACTTTTTTTACTAAGATGGTAAAGTCACAAAGAGTATACTACTTTGAAGATTTGGCTGCTATAGAAGGTGGACATCCTGAAGTATAATTGATCCTAAATCACTATTGATTATATTAATTATTCTGAAAGGACTGTTTTTGTCCCTGAACCTTAAATTGAATGTTTGGAAGAGAGAAAAAGCTAAGAATATAAAGTATTTTCTTGTGTTTCAGGCTATTACTGAAGACAAATATGAAATTATTCAATCTGTCAGTGATGCTGCAATTACAATTAAGAATACAAAAGAACCTCCACTGACACTTACTATTCACTTGACATCCCCTGTTGTCAGAGAAGAAATGGAAAAAATGTTAGCTGGAGGTATGGAAGACTGAAAATTGCTAGCAGCCCCAGAATGAGTTTCCAGACTGACTTTGCTACTTATTATGGTGTTCAGTTTCTTGATTAGGCAGAGCAATTTCATGCAAGTCAATTTGTCACAGTGTTGTACAGTTTCTTGATTATGGATCATCTGACACAGGCTTCTAGAATTGGAGTGATATTTCTAAATGAAATGCCTTTTTAAACATTTAGGCCTTTTGCTCTAGCCTTTCTACAAGTGTGTTATTTCACTTGTGCATAATACTGTTTTTTTTTTAATTAAATGTGAATAATGATTATAGATGATACATGTGCAAACCAAAATCTCTTAAAATATTGACATTTTACTTTTAAAAACTTTTGCATGTTCATGAAATTGAGTGTATTACATAAAGTAGTTTGTGTTGCAGCAAAAATGTTTATCTTTCTATGTTTTTTGTCCTTAATTTTGGAGTATTCAATTGAATTTTAAAATACAACGCAGAGTTTTGAATAAAGTTACTATATTTTTTGTTTTATTTAAATAGGGGCTAATTAATTCATATTTAATTATAACCAATTTACAGCTGAGTCACAGAAAGCAGTTTACATTTAGTATTCGATGCTACAATATGTCTAGCATATTACATAGTTGTTATTCTCATACATGATTTTTACACAATTTAATTGCTGGATCATATGAGGTGGAATTCACACTGATATTTTGATGTGTAATTTAATTGAATTTTTCAATAGCCAGAAGAGCAGTATGCTAAAACATTGACATATTTTAAATGATTGAACTTGCCTTATCTAAAACCCAGACTTCTTCCCTATACTTTTGCTGCAGCACAGACTTATTATTTGTTCCCTGATTGTTTGTGGTTTGATATCTGACACATCTACCAAGCCTTCTAGTTTGTCAATTTTAGGGACGCTGGACCTTTGACCAACAGGACACATTCTGTCATGGGCTGGGGCCAGGGCAGTCAAGCCTTGTGGGTGGAGGGAGTTCCTTGTAGAAAAGCTCTTAGTTATGTACTACTACTGGATTTAGAGTGGGAATCTAATTTTAACCTTCCATTTTGTTAGTTAGTCTAGTTCTATAGCTTGGTTGCAATAGTCTAAAAGCTATCCTTTTCTATAAGGTTTCTTTCCCTGTATAAAAATGAGTTAATGCCTCACATTGTTCTCCTTACTTAGTTGTCACTTTATAAGGATGAAAAAAATAATGTATTGAGGCTATACTTTCAGGTACAGGGCTTTAGATCAGAGTTCGGGGGGCCTCAGCTGCCCTTTAGGAAACTGCCTCATCCCCTCTCCACCCGACAGAACCCCCTTGGTCAAACTGTACCTTGTCTTCTTATTCCACCCACGAATAGAAACGCTATCAGTCAACGACTCACCGGACGTTCTGGACAGGCAGAAATGCCTTGCTGCCTTGGCGTCACTCCGACACGCCAAGTGGTTCCAGGTTTGCATTTTGTTCTTATATTTGTCTTTAAGTAGAAAACTTGTAAGTTGTAATTGCCTAACTTCGTTAAAATGTTTTAATGTGAGTTGTAGATGTGCAGAACTTAGCATCTGTTAAATGCACAGTTGCTAAAGAAGCACTTGATGAATTTAGTTTTTCAGAAATGGCATAGTTCCTAGTTGCTGCTTTGTGCTAAGAGTAAGTTTTCATACACAGTAACAAAACATAGAAATAAAAAGCTATGGAAATGTATACATAGTTTACCCTTGACAAAGTAGCACTACAAAAATGTATGTTTTGTCTCAGATTGATTTTCACATTCATTACTGACCCCCTTCTTGCTTATTAATTTGTTCTAGGCCAGGGCAAATGGCTTGAAATCATGTGTCATAGTCATCAGAGTGCTGAGAGATCTCTGTACCCGTGTTCCTACTTGGGCTCCACTTAGAGGATGGGTAATCTAATAAATTAAATTTCCTTTATAGTTTACAAATGTTAAAAGTGGAAAAGTGTATGTATGGAAAAGTGTTCCATACATAATGGCAGACTGTTCTAATTTTTTAAATAATAAAAGTTTCCCTGTAAAGTTGGTCAATCTTAAAATCTCCCCATCTTTTCAGAGTTCATGTGAATTGACTAATGTGGTCTCTGTCAACAAGTTCTTGTGCAGCGCAAGCTTCTATAGATGATGGAAGTTAGGAATTTTTTTCTAGATTTTGTCTTGAGTGTTTAGAATTACATTGCTTAACTTAACCAGTCTCAAATATTATTGAACCTTTCTAATAAGTGATTAAGTTCTAAACCTGAACAACATTAGAACAATAGAACAACATTCTATTGTAGTTATTGTTATTATTGACAGTTATTATTGACTGTTCACTTCTAAAAGCATTGGACTTCAGGTTTAGAACTTAATCACTTATTAGAAAGGTTCAATAATTGTAGAATGTAGAATTCTATTGTAGAATGTTTTTTATTTCTTAATAAAAGTGTTGAATGCCTATTATATTACTGTGATTCTATCTGATACTGTACATAATGACAGTGGATGCTGTTAGACTTTTTCCCTTTTCCATTTACATACATATTGCTTACCTACAAGCAAGCTGGTCGGTCGCTGCCAAATAAATTCACAAGTAATAACTTAAACCCTAATGTTGTTTGCAACAAAATGAGTTTGATTTGAAGACCATGCACTCATGGTCTTCATCACTTAATACTGTCAATCTGTTTTTGCTATTTCCTTGCAGTTATAAGGAAAATGTCTGTTAAAGAGATTGAATAAAACTCACATACCTATCAATGATAGGCAGAGCGGTCCAAGACATAATAATAAATTCTGCAACAGTTTGCGGTTCTGCATTTCTCAGATTCTATTTGATAAATGTCTCAACTTTTACTCTGGTAAAATTTAGGCTTTTCTAAAAGTAGCTTTGCAATCATGGGAAAATAAATTATTTTGGTAATTATGAATAGAATTTAAACAATATTAGATATTGCATTCATACATCCCTATCTGAATATTATTTCAAATAACTTATTTGGAAATAGAAATACTATTAACATACATTTTGCACATCTGACATTTTGTTTCTTTCCTAATCTATAATCGGCAAACATCTTAAGAGTACTTAAATAGCAGTGCTGGTTTAAGAGAAGATCCTGATAGAATTATTATAGTTTGTTTCTATCTGCAATCACATGCTTTTCTAAGTAAATAAAAACAAAACATTGCCATAGAAAAGCAGCACTGTTTAGCCACAGCCTCCCAAGCCTTTTGGAAATGTGGGATTATAGGAAGTTTCTCCGTAGCTATTCTTAACTCTTACTGATAATGGTTGAATCAGACAGTTCTGAAGATCGCATGATAACCCATATCCACATGATAAGTCATGGATCAGTACCAGCATCTTAAGTTGTACCTAGAATCTAATCAGTATAAGTGCAGTACAATTACTGCAATCTGATGTGAGCAATAGCAAACACATTTTTAAAAAATCCCTGCAGTTTTCTTGGCAATATTTTTCAGAAGTAGTTTGCCATTGCCTTCTTCCTGGAGTTGAGAAAAAGTGACTGGGCCAAGGCCATTCAGTTGGCTTTGTGCCTAAGGTGGGACTAACAGTTACAGTTCTCCAGTTTCTACTCTCATGCTTTAACCACACTAAACTGGCTCTAGCAAACACGTAGACCACCACATTTTTGAATAGTTGCAGTTTCCAAGTAGACATTAAGAACAGCCCTTGAAGCACAATAGTCAAGGCAGATGGTGATTATGGCATGAGTACTGTAGCCAAGAACCCTTGCCAAAAGTACAGCCACAGTTACAGTTAGTATGTCAGCTGAAGCTAGGCATAGGCCCCTCTAGTTATAGCTAGATGTAGCAAGAACTGTCAATCCAGGAAAACCCCGGAGTAACAAATCTTCCTTTCTAATCCTTTCTAATTTAAACCTGATTGTGGAAAAATCTGAAACTTTTGCTTAATGTGAAATAAAAATGAATATATTAAGTCAATACCTATTTTTGTTCTAAATGGCACAGGTTCTTATCACAGACAAAAACTTGCAAAATTAGCAGAGAAGAAAATAGCATTTAATAGTATGGGATCATTTCCTAACTTTAAATTAGAAATATTCCTTATTTAAGCAACCATAATTAGCACTGGCAACTTGGTCATTATGCAGAGTAATTGCTAAGTAATATCACACCTGTGTTTATGAACTTCAGCTTTCCTTTGCTTTATAGATCTTATATGAAATAAGTGCAAGGACAGATTGCAAAGTTAGTTTTTCATAACTGTTGTAACTGCAAACCATAGCTAAACAAGGCAGCTGCTGAATGAGGACTGCCTGTATATTTTGCAACTGCCTATCATAGAAAACAGAAAGCTATGATCAAAAAGATCTGTATTTGTATTATAGATTTTGATAATTGTTCTGCTATTTTCATTGTTTCGGAAATTTCTTTTCAGCCTCTAGAGTTGCTTTGTGAGAAATCAATTGGAACAGCCAATCGGCCCATGGGAGCTGGTGAGGCACTGAGAAGAGTTCTTGAATGCCTTGCATCTGGAATAGTTATGCCAGGTTAGATGGTCCTTGGCTGTTGAGAATTTCAATGGATATTTGTTCTCTTAACTAGTACAAGTTAGAGTTGATCATCTGTTTCATTTAAAATTCTGTATTTAGAATATAATGATATATTGAGTAGATGTTCTTTGGACCCACTATTTCCGATTCCATTTTGGAACATTTTTATGCATCAGCAAGTTTGCCACATTGTTGGGCTTAATGGTCTGCAATTTAGAGTAGATCAGATTATCAACCATACTTACAATATTGAGTGTTAGGTGATACTAAGGGAATATTCAGGTTTACATAGAGATCCTAGGATAATTCTCTGCATATCTTCCTTGTTTCCTGCCTTCAGATGGTTCTGGTATTTATGATCCTTGTGAAAAAGAAGCCACTGATGCTATTGGGCATCTAGACAGACAACAAAGGGAAGATATCACACAGAGTGCTCAGGTATAGTTTTGATTACAGATGTTACAAAACCGCAATGAGTTCTTACTGGTAGCTAGTAACCTCCATGAGGCTGGCTTTTATTAGAAAAGGGTCCTATTTCACTAATATAGGAGGCTTTTATTGATTGCCAGAAATAAGGTATCAGGTTTTTAACTCTTTAAGTTCTAGAGTACTTAACTATGATTTTTAAAAGAAGATGTTTATATGAAATACTGGGACTGGGTGTTATTTTAATGTTGGGACAGAGTGACTTCTCAATAACATCCATTATATCTTTCTAGCATGCTCTAAGGCTTGCTGCTTTTGGCCAGCTTCACAAAGTCTTGGGGATGGATCCATTGCCATCAAAGATGCCCAAGAAACCCAAAAATGAAAATCCAGTTGACTACACTGGTATGCTTTGAAACTTGCGGACTTTATTTCTCAGAGATTTATTAGCCAGCATACTGAAATTTTGAACTTTTTATCTTACCAGTCCAGATCCCCCCTAGCACAACATATGCCATCACTCCTTTAAAACGTCCTATGGAAGAAGATGGAGAGGAGAAATCTCCAAGCAAAAAGAAAAAGAAGATTCAGAAAAAAGGTATTGAGTTGACAAGAGGTAGGTTTGCTTAGTTTTTAGGTGTTCGCTAAGATGGTTATTTGGTTACAGCGTTATATGCAACTAGATGAATAGTATATCTCATAAATTGATGGGCTTTACACTTTTGCTTGATAGCAATAAAGACTGCATTTAGCAGTTGGCAGTAATAGTGCACAAGCACTCATATGAAGTTGTTGTAATCTAAAAATAATTTCTTTTCTTCAGAGGAAAAGTCAGATCCTCCACAAGCTATGAATGCTCTTATGAAGCTGAATCAGCTAAAACCTGGACTTCAATATAAACTAGTATCTCAGACAGGTCCAGTTCATGCTCCTATATTTACTATGTCTGTGGAAGTTGATGGCATCACTTATGAAGCTTCAGGACCTTCCAAAAAAACAGCCAAGTTGCATGTAGCAGTCAAGGTAAAGAGTAATTGTAATAAGTACCTTTGCTTTTAAACATCGGTTAATTTATTCTCAGAAGATTAATTGGTATCTACTTATTTGTTTGATTCGTATCCCAGCTTTATTTTTGGCAACTCAGGGATGCATACATACTTTACATTTTTCCTGTTCCCCTGTTTTCTTTGGACTAAGAAAAAGTGATTGGTCCATAACACCCAGCCAGCTTTTATGTCTAAGGGAAGATGTAGTTTCCCTGTTCTAGCCCAGCACCTTAGTTAGTGGAGCTAGATCATTCTGGCTCTCAAAGTTCACAAAAACATAATGGCAAGAAGCCAGAATTTTAAAAAATGTGTTGTGTGTGTGTGTATATCCAGTATATGTTTGTGTTTATTATGATTTGGCATTAGTTGGAGTAACAAACAGGTTCCAACTTTGGTCTTGCCTGTTGGTGGGAGGCAATTTTGTAAAAGGAGCCTTTTTAGAATCCCTGTAACTTTTGCTATTAAATTGAATTGATTTTATTGGAAGTGATTACAGGTAGTCCTCGACTTGCGTTCAATTAATGATTGTTTGAAGTTACATCACTGAAAAAAGTGACTTATTACTTATTTTGCAACATCCCCTTGGTCACGTAATCAAAATTCAGATGCTTGGCTATAAACTCAGATTTATAATAGTTGCAGTGTCCAGGGTTCATGTGATCACCTTTTGGGACTTTGACAAGCAAAGTCAACGGGGAACGCAAATTCACTTTAACAACTGTATTACTAATTTAACATCTGCAATGATTCACTTAACAACTGTGGCAATAAAAGTTGCAAAATGGGGTAAAATTCACTTAACTGTCTCCCTTAGCAACTGAAATTTTGGGCTGAGTTGTCATAATTCAAGGATATTAAGCATTTAATTCAGCTGTCGCCAATATTTCTGGTTTTGCAGACCAGCTGGGGGAATAAGGGGATGGTTCTGCACAAGCATGAGCAGCAGGCACATGCGCCTTCTCCTTGCACAAATGGAGCTTCACGAGTGTACACTTGCCTGCAGCTCATGCAAGTGGAGCTGCACATGTGCACTTGCCAGCCATTTCTGCAGCTTGGTTCTGAATGGGCCATGGCCCTGTACTGTGCCACAACCCAGGGGTTGGGAATCCCTGATTTAATACTTTCAATAAAATTTAAATATAAATTAAATCAGACTTTTTTATTTGCTCCCTTCAACATCTGGATTTGCAATGTAGAAATTAAATACAAGCTCTTAAAGTCAAGTGCTGAACAGCCAACAAATGAAAGATGGATTACTTCTGTTTTGAGTGAGTGTGGGCTATTCTTTCAAGATAGGTAATAGGATAGTTTAAAGTTGACAAGCTGTACAATAGACAGTACTAGAACAATTATAGCTAATTTCTTGTTTTAGGTTCTGCAAGACATGGGACTGCCTACAGGTGTGGAAGGCAAAGAGAGAGGTGATGAATCAGCAGAAGAAACTGATCAGAAACCAGTTGCAGTTGCTGTTCCTCCTGTAGTGGAAATTATTTGTACTCCTAGTGCTGCTTCTCCTTCAGAGCAAACAGAGGTGAACATGATTTACTATGCTCTTAGCTGCTTCATACCTAAGTGTTAATTTCTACTTCATTTTATAAATTTTAAAACTATTATCTTTTTGTGTGCTTTGCTTCATTCCACTTAGCTCTCCTATCACTAACATTTCTATCTATCTATCTATCTATCTATCTATCTATCTATCTATCTATATAATTTTATACACAAACACTTAATACATCAGTCAGTTCTTTCATATGTCATCTCAGTGTTTCTTCAGCGACTTCATCTTGTTGTTCCTCCTGTCTTCATTCTCTCTATTACAACATCTCTCCAAAAATACAATATTTTAATTATACCATTTTCTTGTATAACTATTTATTTGTTTATATCTCTTTTCTAGCCAATGGTAAAATTGACCCCATATCTTAAAGTATTCTGAATCCTCTCTTTCTTTAATTATCAAAGTTAATCTATTCATTTCTGCACAGTCTAAAATTTTCTTAATTATTTCCTCTTCCAGGCGGATTTACTCTGCTTTCCAATTTTGTGCAAATACAATCCTCACTGCTGTTATTATATGTATAATCAAATATATTTCTTTACTAATTTTCTCTGGAAGGATACCCAATAGGAACAGCTCCGGTTTTAAATCAATTTTTTGTTGTGTCATTTCTTCTAGTCATATCTTAATTTTATTCCAACAATTTTTAGCTTCTGAACATGTCTACCACATATGATAATAAGATCCTGGTAAATGGTGACATTTCCAACATTTAGCTGATTTAACTTGAAACATTTTTGCCAATTTTTCAGGAGGCATATGCCATCTGTAAAACATTTTATATTGATTTTCTTTATATGCAGTGGACATTGTTAATTTATAATTCCTTTCCCATAACTGTTGCCATTTATCTAAATCGATTGAATATACAAAATTTTTTGCCCAAGCTATTATTGTTTCCTTTACTTGTTCTTCCTCTAGTTCAATGCCAAGTAAAAAATTATATATATTTTTAATTATTTTGTCCTCTGTTCCTATAAGTATCCTGTCCAACTCTGTCATTTCTAAGTAAAAACCATATAGTTTAACATCTTTTTCATATCTTGTTTGTATTTGCATATACATATATCAATCTATCTCAATCCCTGTTCTTCCAATTCTCGTTTCCCTTTCAATTCCCTCTTATCTGTTAATAATTCTTTATATCTAACAATATTTCTAAAATTAATAATATTTGGGTGTGTTAATGCTTCCATTGTTGATAAGGAGGCGGACCCAATTAGATGGATCCGCCCCAGGCGCCTGATGGATCCTGATAGGTTCCAGACGGAGCTTGGGCCAATTCCTGAAGATCTGGCACACGACTCGGCCGAGGACCTGGTAGCTGCCTGGGATCGGGTGGCTGGTGGGGCCTTGGATCGAGTCGTGCCTTTGCGGCCTCTGACCCGGTGTCGATCCCTCGCGGCTCCTTGGTTTACCGAGGAGCTGAGGGAGATGAAACGCCGGAAAAGATGCCTAGAGAGCGGTTGGAGGGCCAGTCTCACTGAATCTGACCGAACACTGGTAAGGTCGCATATTAAGACCTACCTAGTGGTGATAAAGACGGCAAAGTTTAATTACTTTTCCGCCTCTATTGCGTCATCAGGGAATCGTCCGGCTGCCCTGTTCAGGGTAACCCGCTCCCTGCTCCATCCGGGAGCACGGGAGGATCCCTTGGAAGGCAGGGTGGAGGATTTCGGACAATACCTGTATGACAAAATCGCTCAGATCCGGGGGGACGTGGACTCTGACTGGGTAGATCAGGGCAGGGTGACGAGGAATAGTCTTGAGAATGTTACCTGGGAGGAGTTTGACGCTGTGACTCCCGATGATGTGGACAGGATTTTGGGGAGACTTAGTGCGGCCACATGTTTACTGGACCCGTGTCCCTCCTGGTTGGTACTGGCCTCCCGGGAGGTTACACGAGGCTGGCTCCAGGGTGTTATCAACGCTTCGTTGAGTGAGGGTCACTCCCCCGCCGCCTTGAAAGAGGCGGTGGTGAGGCGTCTCCTCAAGAAGCCGTCCCTGGATCCGGCAATATTGGCCAACTATCGTCCTGTCTCCAACCTTCGCTTCCTGGCGAAGGTTGTTGAGAGTGTGGTCGTGCGACAGTTTCCGCAATTCCTGGAGGAAACATCCTATCTAGATCCGTTCCAGTCGGGTTTCAGGTCTGGGCACAGCACGGAAACGGCATTGGTCGCGTTGGTTGATGATCTCTGGAGGGCTCGGGACAGGGGTTGCTCCTCTGTTCTGGTCCTGTTAGACCTCTCAGCGGCTTTTGATACCATCGACCATGGTATCATGCTGCACCGGTTGGAAGAGTTGGGGATGGGGGGCACCGTATTACGGTGGTTCTCCTCCTTTCTCTCCGACTGGTCGCAGTTCGTGTTGGCAGGGGGGCAGAGGTCGACCTCAAGGCCTCATATGTGGAGTGCCTCAGGGGTCAGTCCTCTTGCCCCTCCTGTTCAACATTTATGTGAAGCCGCTGGGCGAGATCATCCGTGGCTTTGGGGTGAGATACCACCAGTACGCTGATGACACCCAGCTGTACATCTCCACCCCAGGCCACCCCAACGATGCCCTTGAAGTGATGTCCCAGTGCCTGGAGGTTGTGCGGATCTGGATGGGGAAGAACAAGCTCAGGCTCAACCCTTCCAAGACTGAGTGGCTGTGGCTCCCGGCATCCCGATATAGTCAGTTGACTCCATCACTGACTATTGGGGGCGAGTCGTTGGCCCCCACTGAGAGGGCTCGCAATCTGGGAGTCCTCCTGGCTACGCAGCTGTCCTTGGAGGAACATCTGACGGCTGTAACCAGGGGGACCTTTTGTCAGGTTCGCCTGATTCGCCAGTTGCGGCCCTTTCTTGATCGGGATTCCCTGTGCACAGTCACTCATGCCCTCGTCACCTCTCGCCTTGACTACTGCAACGCTCTCTACATGGGGCTCCCCTTGAAGAGCACCCGGAGGCTCCAACTGGTCCAGAACGCAGCAGCGCGGGTAGTGATGGGAGCAGCTTGGCGCTCCCATGTAACACCGCTCCTGCGCGAGCTGCACTGGCTCCCAGTGGTCTTCCGGGTGCTCTTCAAGGTGTTGGTTATCACCTTTAAAGCGCTCCATGGCATAGGGCCTAGCTATCTTCGAGACCGCCTGCTGCCACCGACGACCTCCCATCGACCCGTGCGCTCCCACAGAGAGGGCCTCGGGGTGCCATCAGCCAAACAGTGTAGGCTGATGACCCCCAGGGGGAGGGCCTTCTCTGTGGGGGCACCTACCTTCTGGAACCAACTGCCTCCAGAGATAAGGAGAATCCAAGACCTCAGTGCCTTCCGCCGTGCCCTTAAAACCTTCCTTTTCCAGCAAGCCGGGCTGGCCTAATTTTTTTTAAAGTGTTTTTAAGTGTTTTGTTTATTGTTTTTAATTAACGGGGCCAAATTTATATATGTATATTTTTAACTGTATTTTAATATTTGTACTTGATGTTTTTACTTGGCTGTTCACCGCCCTGAGTCCTCAGGGAGAAGGGCGGTATACAAATTCAAAATAAAATAAAATAAAAATAAATAACCATGTTGGTATTTTCAAATAGTATTTATCTCTAACCTTCTCCCACATCAATAACAATGCATTTCTTATATAATGTCTATGAAAGTATGTATGCATCTTACTTCTACCATACCATAAAAATGCATGCAGTTGTAAATCGTGTCCTTCCAAAGTTAATAATCTTGTATTTCTTAATTCAATCCATTCCCTCACCCAAGTCAATACTGCTGCCTGGTAATATAATTCCCAATTTGGCAGTCCCAATCCTCCACGTAATCTCGCATCTTGTAGCATTTTTATATTTATTCTTGCTTTTTTCCCTTGCCATATAAATTTCCTTATTATCTTGTTAAGATGTTGAAAATAAGTCTCTTCAATTTGTATTGGTACTGTCTGAAATAAAAACAATAGTCTTGGCAGTATATTCTTCTTGATTGTTGCGATCTTTCCCATAAATGATAATTGTAAGTTTTTCCATTTCTCCAGTTCTTTCTCAGTTGGTCCTTTTCATTTATAATAATTATCCTCTTTTATTGTTACACATCTTGAGGTTAAATATATTCATAGATATTTGACTTTTTTCACAATTTGTATTTTTTTGCTTTTCTGTGATATTTTTCACCAATATTTTTGTTTTTTCTTTGTTTATTTTTAGGCCAGCCATCTTTCCATAGTTCTCTATTTGTTCTAATAGTTTGGGGTCTGTTGTTTGGGGCTCCTCCAATATGAATACTAAATCATCTGCAAAGGCTTGCAATTTATATTCTTTTTTAATTTTCATCCCTCTTATCTCTTCATTCCGTCTAATATTTCTATTTAAAACTTTTAAGGTCAAGACAAATAACAGTGGGGATAAAGGACATCCTTGCCTGTACCTTTTGTTATATTGACTTTTCCTGTCATTTCTCCATTCATCATTATCTTAGCTGATTGTCTATTATAAATTGTTTTTATAACATTTATAAATCTCCCCAAAATCCATTATCTGCAATTGTTTTATCATAAATTGCCAGTTGACATTGTCAAAAGCTTTCTGAGCATCTAAAAATATCGCCAATTGTTTTTCTGAATGTGTCTCATAATATTCCAAAGTGTTCAAAATTATCCTCATATTGTCTCTAATTTGTCTTTTAGGTAAAAAGCCGTTTTGGTCCATATGAATGAATTCATTTAATAATCTTTTTAACCTATTCGCCATTATTGAAGCAAAAATCTTATAGTCCACATTTAATAATGAGATTGGTCTATAATTTTTTATCAGTTGTAAATCTGCATCTTCTTTGGGTATAAGTGTTATGTAGACCTCCATTCATGAGTCTGGCATTTTTGCTTTCATTAAAAGTTCATTAAATAATTCCAACATTACTTAACGCCTCTTGCAATATCTTACATAATTCCACTGGTAAACTATCCGGCCCTGGTGTTTTCCCACTTTTTTGTCTTTTAATTTCTTCTGTTAATTCCATCTTGCTCCTTAGCATTCTTTCTTCCTGTTCCTTTGCATTTTCTTCTTTTACTTCATCTTTGTGTTTGCGTTTTGTCTCTCTTGCTGCTCCCAATTCCTCTTCTAATGGTCCACAAAATTGTTCATAAAATAGGTTCGATTTTTCAATAGAATCTAATCTATATCTTTGTTCTTGCCATGTCACCAAGGTTCCTTCTGGTATTAACCATCTGAAACTCACTCCTTTTGTTATTAAGAGTTTTGTTAAAGCCCCACTTCTGGTGACGTCATAGCAGCTGGAGCAAGCAAGGGATTCTCTCCCGAAGCTGACAGCTCCGTTTGCTGCGTCTGGCGGCTGATTAAAGCCATTCTCGAGCGGGAAAAGCTCGGAGAAAGTGAGGGGAGCATTCCAGCTCCGAAGTAGAGGTGCAAGCTACTGGAAGAAGCTGAGGAACTTCCCAGGGCCGACGCATCAAGAAGATGCCTGGAATGGCATCCCAAAGCCGTGACTATATCTAAGCAGGAAGTCAAGACATCCCAGTAATCGCGTTTAACTTGATTCGGTTTTAAATCGGAAGAAAATCAAGGGAACTCTGAAAGGCATTTCGACCATGAACTTTGATTTTTCTTAGCGTATTTAAGCTAAAATTAAGGGTGGCAAAAGGGTTTAGGAGGCGGACTGAAAGAGAGTGACATTGTCTTGGATAAGGTCGTAAAAGAGGAAGATTGGACTTTGTTATTCTTAATAAAACAATATCTCTACTGGACTCTGAAGATCCAGTGAAGGGGAATACCGATTCATTCAAGCTATTTTTGAAATTGACCCTGGAAGCTACAAGTACGACGCCATTTGCATGAGCTGTCAATTTGGAACAGCTTTCTGAATGCGAAAGTGAACATACGGTGCTCTTTGATTGCCATCTAGTGGTCAATCCTGGGATTTACTCTATAATTAACTTTTCTTTTCTTTTTGAGAAATTATTTATTGTGATTGGTCTGGTAATTATTATCTAAGTGTTATTATTATTGAGTATTTGATAGATATTAAATGAGAATTGTTAATTATTGATTATTCACCTCTTAATTGTAAAACTACAGCTTATTTGCCTTAATTGCTTTTCATACTTATTATATCAAAGACAGATACACTTTTAGAGTTATTAATTGATTATTTACTAATTATAAAATTACAGTTTATTTGTCTTAATTAATCGCTCTTCACATTTATTATATTAGACATTGATAGACTTTTAGAGTTACTGATTTCAATTCAAATATTGAGATAAAGTAGTCTTACTACCACGAAACTGAACGATGTTGACAAAGATATGTGGCAGTGCATGATTGATTGAAGAGATCTTTTAGGCCTATCCAAAATGGCTACAACCATGACAACACTTAAGAAGACATTTACATCATCCTCCTCCCCATCTCCGTTAACAATTCCGCAGATGCTAAGGAAATCAGCAGAAGATGTCTCACCCTCGGGTAAATCCCCAGCCTTATCCCGAGAACTGCAAGACATTCTTAAATCCATACAGGATACGGTACTCAAGAATCAAGATACACTAGTTAATAATCAAGAAAGCACTTCTAAAGTACTTGAGAAATTAAAATCGGATGTGACAACATTAACAAACGAGACAAGGCAATTCCACACAAGATTTGAAGAGATCCAGAATACCTTAATTAACCATGAGCGACTACAAACTATAGAGACGAAAACAGCCAAAACGGATAACAGACTAGAAAAAATGGACTCTCACTATGCAATGATCAATAAAAAGATGGAAAACGAGATAGTGATGCTTGAGATGGACAGGTCTGGGTATTTTTTACGTTTCCATAATGTGGTGGAGGAAAAAGAAGAATGTCTCAAAAAAGTGATGGGAAAAATAATTGCGGGAATTCTAGGACGGGACCAACTTGATGCAACGAGGGAGGTTGATGAAATTTACCGCATTTACACTAATTACGCCAGGCGACATAATCTCCCAAGAGAAATCCACATTCGTTTCTCTAAGAAGGCAGTTCGGGAGGAGGTACTTCAGAAAACTAGGGATCAAACATTCACTTACAAAGGGAAGCGGATTACAGTATTACCACAATTACCAAGACGTGTGCGGGACTCTAGAAGACAATTCGACTTTCTTACAACTAACTTAAGAAAATACGGAATTCGGTATCGCTGGTTAATGCTAGAGGGGTTATCGTTCACATGGCAGAGTCAGGATTAGACTTGAAACCCCACAAGACGCACAGGAATTTTATGAATCTCAATTTACTCACTTTGATCGAGAAAGTGAAGGGGAACCAGAGAGCAGGAGCTTGGAGGATATACAGGAGACAAGGATGGAAAGTCATGAACAGGAGAAGAAGATGAACGGAAAAGAAAAGGTCGGGGATGGACTTGGATTGCAAGTGGAAACTAGATCACAAAAACAGAAGGCCACAGGTAAGTGAGGATATGGAAGAGGGGCTACACCTGTTTTTGGTGAATATTAATGGTCTAAATGGCCCAAATAAAAGAAAGTTTGGCTTAACCTATAAAAACAAAATTATGATCTTGGAAATTGTATCCCTGGCCGACCAGAAAAAATGAGGTATTGTGATGTATGACCGTAAAGGATTAGTGACTCAACAATTACATGCAGATGAAGAGGGAAGAACATTATGTTTGGAGATTAAAATAGGTTTAAAATTGGCTTTACTAGTAATTATCTATGCTCCCAATATTGATCAAAAAAAACTTTTTAAAAAAACTATAAGAGGATAGCTGATCTCGATTATGAAAATGTATGTATTATGGGAGATTTTAATGCAATCTCAGACGTAGGTAAGGATTATGAACCAGGGAGGGGATCCCAACAATATGTAAAAGGACAGAGAAAAACACTACCAAAAACTTGGGATAAATTGGCAACTGAAATAGGGCTGTCAGATGTATGGCGAGATTTACACCCTAAAGAAAAACAATACACCTACTTCTACCCCAGACATGTCACGAATTGACATGTTTTGGTCAACATCAGAGATTAAAGAGGCGATTAAAGAATTGGAGATAGGTACGAATGTATGGGCAGACCACCATCCTATAATAATCAAATGGGTAGGGGTAAAAAAAAAAGAGCGAGATGGTCCATGAGAGCTGAATTAATGAAGGACGAGGATTTTGTTAATATGATAAAAATGGAACTATATTTTTTTTATGGAAAACAAAAGAGAGGACACTTATTTACAAAATACTTGGGACACTGCTAAGGCCGTAGTACGAGGATTGGCAATAAAATACTTAGCCCGCAAGTGGAAAGAAGAAAGGCAAAAAGGGTGGAGCTAATATCAGAGTTAGAAAAAGTGGAAGAGGTGTTGCGATTAGAGCCACGAAATCTTAAGTCCAAAGAGAAAATAGAGTTAATTAGACACGAGATTTCATTAATAGACCAAAAGGAGTTGGCAGACAAAATTAGAAAAAGCAAACAAAGACAATTTGAACATGCAAACAAAGCTGGGAAATGGTTAAGTTATAGACTAAAGAAAGAGGCAGAAGCAAGAAAAATAGAATACCTACAGAATAAAAATGGAAATTTGGCAGTTAATAGGGATCAAAAAGTAAAAATAGCCCACGAATTTTACGGCGCCCTATATGGAGAAGAAAGATGTCAAGAAAATAAACTTGGGGAATATCTCCAGGGACTTCAATTGGAACCAATCCCCAACTCTTTTAAACACACTTTAAATAAAGAGATTACTATTGGCGAAATTGAAAGAGCTGTTAAGAAGCAAGCGGGGGGGGGGGGAAGACCCCTGGGCCTGATGGTCTCCCAAATGAATTATACAAAGGTATTATTGACTTGCTGAGTCCTCAACTAAATGATGTATTTAACGAGGCCTTAACAGATGCCAAGATACCTCAATCCTGGAGGGAAGCTTATATTTCGTTGGTCTCAAAGCCCAACTCAGACCAATCACTAATTCAGAACTACAGACCAATCTCGCTCTTAAATGTCGATTATAAGATCTTTACGACAGTACTAGCAGAAAGACTCAAAATATTTCTTTCCCACTTCATCCATCAGGACCAAAATGGCTTTCTACCTTATAGACAACTTCGAGACAATGTAAGAATAATTTTAAATGCAATGGAGTATTATGAAAGGTATTCATACAAAGATATGGCAATGGTATTCGTAGACACCCAAAAGGGCTTTGATAAGGTCAACTGGAGTTTTATTACGCAACAATTAAAAATTATGGAATTTGGTTCTAAATTTATAAATGCAATTCAGGCTATATATACTAAACAGTTGGCCAGGTTGCTATTTAATGGAACAATCTCCAATGAGATTAAAATCTCCAAAGGTGCTAGACAGGGTTGCCCTCTCTCACCGTTATTATTCGTTTTAACTTTGGAACCACTTCTCAATATAATCAGGCAAGACAAGGTTATTAGAGGCCTAAGGATTAGGGGAGAAGAATACAAGCTCCAAGCGTTCACTGATGATTTTGTATTCATCTTGGAAGACCCTCTTAACTTCAGGTCCAATACTGCTAAAGAGAATTGAAGAATATGGAGAAGTAGCAGGATTAAAAATTAACAAAGATAAAAGTAAAATGATATCCAAAAACTTAACAGAGGATCAAAAAAATAAGGTGCAGGAAGCCATGGGACTTAAATTTACTAAGAAGGTAAAATATCTAGGGATTTGGCTGACAAACAAATGCTCTAATATTAAAGAGACCAATTACTTCAAACCATTGGCTGATACAGTAGAGGACCTAGATAGATGGAAGAATATACAGTTTTCACTTTTGGGCAGGGTTGCTGCAATCAAAGCCCATATCCTCCCACAGTGGATTTTTCTACTTCAAATGGCTCCTGTAAATTTGGATAAAAATTTCTTTGGGAAATTGGATCAGGTAGTAAGCAAAATTATCTGGCAAGGGAAAAAACCACTAATTAAGAGAAAAATGTTACAGGAACACAAAACGAGGGGGGGCTTGGGGCTCCCAAATTGGGAGTTATATTACCAAGCCTCATCCCTTCTTTGGATAAGAGCCTGGGTATCCCTCTCGAGAAAACACATATTAACGATTGAGGGATTTGATCTTCACCAAGGCTGGCACTCAGCTTTGTGGGCACAACAAGGAAAACAATCTAAATATTTTACTAACCACTATATTAGAAGAATTTTAATAAAAATATGGGAAAAGGTGAAGAAACAAACTTATATCCTAGTTCCTAAATGGGTGGTCCCATTGGAGATGGCAACCTACCTGACGGTTTATAATATAAAAAGAAATTGGACCTACAACATCCTGATGGATGGAGGAGGGAACTTAATATCAAGAAAGGAACTTCAAGTAAAAGGAATAGATATAGATTGGTGGTCATATGCCCAAATTCAAGCTAGATTCAGAAAAGACAAACGAGTATGGTATTTACCAAGCATCACAGCCGCTAAATAGACACCTGGGTGTTGAAACAAAATTTATATCTCAGACCTATAATCTTTTATTATCAAGCTATACAGCTGAAGAGATAGCAAAAGATACGATGATTGCCTGGGGAAGAAACTTAGGAAGACCAATGCAATTTGAAGAATGGCAGGGAATATGGAATAGATCAATGAAATTGACATTATCAGCGGCATTTAAGGAGAACTTTGATAAAATGATCTATGGGTGGTACCTCCCACCAGATAGGATAGCTAAAATGTTCCCTGGATCCTCAGATAAATGTTGGAAGTGCAATTCGGCCAGGGGTACTTTCTTTCACCAGTGGTGGACCTGCCCTCATATCAGGAAATTTTGGGAAAAGATTCAAAAATGGTTGAACGAGATAACAGGTGCAAGTTTCCCCCTAACTCCAGATTCTTACTTAGTTACTTGGAATCAAACTAAAAGACGTGGGCAAACAAGACTGGCACTTATTCATCCATATTACAACAGCTGCAAGAATGGCACTTGCCCAGCATTGGAAAAATGTAAATACACCATCAGATCAACTTATAATAAATAAGATATTGAATTGTGCTGAATTGGACAAATTAATGTATATCCTAAGAGACAAAAAAAGAATCCATATACTACAGCAACTGGGAACGCTGGTATTTATGGCTAAAGAAGTGGACAAATATAGAATAAATAACATAATATTAAATATATACTTAATTATAATGATATCTCATTTTGGTTTGGTATTTAAATACGCGTTTGGTATTTAAAATAGTCAACGCTAATTGAACAAAAGGATTTACCGGGATGTAACTATGAATAAGTATTTAGGGGTTCGATACGACACCCAGTTAGTCCTTCTTTGTGGTTGTCTTTATGTGTTGTGTTGTATACCCATATATAACTTATATTTGTTTGAAAATTACACTATATTTTTTTATCTGTAAATAATAAAGATCTATTTTTAAAAAAAGTTTTGTTAAAAAATTGTATTCTCTCCTCAAATCTCTAACTCTTCTGGGTATTTGTCTCAGTACTACAATTTCTTTATCTTTGTATTTCAATGTTGTACTTCTTGCTATTTGTAATATGTCTGTTTTCAATGCTTTCTTTGTAAATCTTACATGTACTTCTCTCGGTAATTTATTTCTCATTGCGTATCTGAAGACCTTGTCAATCTCGTTTAGAATCTTTTCCTTAGGTTGTTCCATGACTTCTGCCAGTATTTCAACAATCACCTCAGGCAAATTTTCTCCTTTTACTATGTTTTGAAATCTTAGATAATAATCAGAATGTTCCATTTCCAATGGGATAATTGTTTTTTCTTGAATTTTGTCAGCTGATACGAGCTTTTCTTCTAATTCCTCAACTTTCTTTTCTGTCATCTCTGCTTTTTCTTCTACTTTTTGAATTCTTTCTTCATTTTTCCCAGTCAACTCTTTCATTTCTTTTAAATCCTGCTTCAAATCATCATGAAAGGATTGTATAAGATTTTTTAACTCCATCGTCTCTGAAGTTTTCTGTGTTTCTGTTGATGAGGGGCTTGCTGTTGAGTGTAAAGGTGCTGTAAATTTCTTCATTTCCATACTTGAAAATGGATTTGTAATCGATGTATGATTCCAAGTATCTAATCCTTCCCGATGGTTGGATTAGAAAAAATCAAAAATAGAAAAATAAATAAAAATCGATCACTCCCCCAAAAATAAAATGCCTAAACTGTTATCAATACAGCATTAAAATAGAAGGAAGGGAAAAAATCAAAAAGCCCAAAAAAGAAAAAAAAATAGTTAAAATAAATCTTTAACACTAGAGAAAAAAAAGATAAAAGTAAAAAATAAAAATCCAAACAAAACTTTTCTTCTGACTCTTCTTGTCTTAATCCAAGTTCTAACCAATCTAGCTCTCTTCCAATCCAATAGTAAGAGAGCATATATTGAAAAAAAGCACCAGCGAGAAGAAAAAAAAAAGAACAAAATGTAGAGCAAAATATCTTCTTTTTATCCACCACAGCAGACCTCAAACAATACTTCAAAGTATTCATAAATGGGTAAATAAAAAACTAAGCACAAAAAAAATAGAGATTTAAAAACCAAAAATAAAATTCAGAATCCAATCTTTCTCTCTTGCATATCTGTTTTCTTATCATTCAGTCAAAGTTGTCAAGGTCAGCCTTAGCTAGAATTTTTTCAGTATTAAGTCAAATCCCTTTTTTCCCCTTCTGCCACTAGATGGCAGAAGGGAAAAGGCTAGTTCATTCAGTAAGGTAAAGCGCTTTCAATATCCTTTACTGTTTTTAGTTAAAACTGTTTAAAGTTTGATTCATAATCAATTACCACCATTCCATCACATTAGAAAAAAAGTGGGATTCAATCTTCACAGGTTGGTTGATCCTGATTTTTAAGGTTTCCCAAATCATTCCCTTTTCTTAATCAGAAGGGGAAAAAATTCTTTTTACTTTTGTTTTCCTTGCCGCCAAAATGCCGGAAGTGAGAGCAAATACACACCCGCTCCCACTTGTTACTCTCAGCTACTCTTTTCCACACTATTTTGTTACCAGTGGGTATGAAGAGAAAAACTTTTTTCAAAAAATCAAGTCTTTTCTCACCTCAATGTCACACGCTGTCTCCTTTTCCTCTCTTCCAATGCAGCCGCCCCAGCTTCCTAGCGACTTCTCTGCAGCCTGTTTAAGGAGCTTCTTCCAATCCAGCCAGGAAGTTTGCAGTCTCCCTGTTCTGGTTGGTCCATGCTCCTCTTGTTCCCTACAGAACGACTTAGGTCACTTTAGACCCTGGACAACAGAGATATCGACAGCTCTTCAAGAGGTCTCAAAGAGCCCATCATATTGCCGCAACCCTGGCCATGCCTCTCTTATCACTAACACTTCTAAGGGTGTTCCTCATAGAATCATATTTTCTAGAAAACACCTTTCTGGTCTGTTTAAGGAAATAATTACTAAACTATGTTATCACTGTGCAAATCTTAGTGATTTGCATATTAGCTTCTGTCCAGAGCATGTTGCTATGCATTGAGGATATTTCTAACAAACTGGCTAAAAATCAATTGGTCTGTGCTGGCTTATTTAGATACTTTATAAATTTAGGGCCAGGATAATGTAAGTAATTGGTTTGGTGTGCACTTAACCTTTCTTTAACTTGTAAGTTATAGTTTTGAAATATTGGAGGAAATATTTGTGCTTTTTAACATTTAATTAGACATATTTTCATTGTGATGTTTTTACTTAGAATGTGAAACAGCAGGGACCAATACTGACCAAGCATGGAAAAAACCCAGTTATGGAACTCAATGAGAAACGGCGTGGCTTAAAATATGAGCTGATTTCAGAAACTGGTGGCAGCCATGACAAACGGTTTGTGATGGAGGTAAGATGACTTGGTCCACAAAACTGTACTCATAATTTCTGTTATATTTTGTCAAAGTTATAGTTCTGTTCCTGAAATCATTTCTCATTTCGAAGGTTGAGGTTGATGGCCAGAAGTTCCAAGGAGCTGGTTCAAATAAAAAGGTGGCAAAAGCTTATGCTGCACTGGCTGCATTAGAAAAGCTTTTTCCAGATGCTCCCCTTCCAGTGGAGCAGAAGAAAAAAAGAGCCCCTATGCCAGCACGAGGTGGACCCAAATTTCCTGTAAAGGTGGGCATAAGCACTACAGTTTATGATTATATTGGAAATAACCTGTGCATTTCTTTAAAAACTGAGGCTTAAAAGTTTGATAGATATTTTAAAGCACATTTGAATATGCAGTTTTCAGGTGCTTTAAATGGCCAGAGCCAGAAATAAACACTTTTCTTACATTTTTCTGATTTCAACAGCATAATCCAGGCTATGGTATGGCAGGGCCTATGCATGCTGAAGTACCTCCTCCTCCAAACATGCGGGGCCGGGGTAGAGGAAATATCCGGGGCCGGGGCCGGGGCAGAGGTGGATTTGGTGGTGCCAATCATGGAGGTTATATGAATGCTGGTGAGTTACATTACTTTTATTTAGCACTATGACATTTAGAAACAATATTATGTTGCCTTATGCAACTTAATTTACCTTTGAAATGTTATATCTTAAGTTTGAGCTTATTCTATTTGTAACATTTGGAATTTGGCTACTCTATTTGGGTTAGCTCCATTTGGATAGCCAAATGTTGCTGGGTTTGGGAAATACTGAATAGACTAGGTTCTCTAGAATCCACTTTGTGTCAAAATATTTAGATATTGTGCAAGCATAAAAACTCATTTAACATACTTCAAATTGTATAATGTTTTTGGTATTTTTCTAGGGGCTGGATATGGAAGTTATGGCTATGGTGGCAACTCTGCAACAGCAGGCTATAGTAAGTGTTTAATGGGAAAAAAATAGACAACACTCTGGGGTAACAAACTCAGTATTATTTTGCATAATGAAATGACCAAATATCTCTTTTAAAGTTGATTTTAAATTTCTCTGCTTTAAGCCAAGTGAAGCAATACACCATTTTTGTAAAACAGTTCTCCCTAAAATACACAATTTTGCTTTGAAAGGCCTTTGATGGGGAGGGGGATGACGGGAGCAGAGAAATAAAAAATAATTTTTAAAAATGTGGCACATTTTGCCATTTTCAAAAATTCTAATTTTTTTTTCCTCTGCTCTGTCTCCCCCTTTTGTAGGTGACTTTTTCACAGACTGCTACGGCTATCATGATTTTGGGTCTTCCTAGATCATCTAAAAGTATTGCACATAAAACAACTTTTTACTCCAATTTTCTCGAACTCCAAAACCAATGTGTTCGTGCTGTGTCCCTGTGCTTCACTGGGTTTCTCAAGAGTGGCTTTTCACCGCAGCTTTCTGAAACTTAGCCTACAAACAGTGGCAGTTTTAATTGTGACTTGCCTTTGATCATATGGATGTACACTATTGGGGAGCAAAGGTTTAAGGAATGTCCTTGCATTGTGCACAATAAGAGCCAACTCTGTTCTGCTTACAAGCAAAAGGCCTTTGCTTTTTATGGAAAGCATTTTATTTAAACAAAATTTGCAAAAATATGCTACCTTTTTGTCTTAAATTTTCAAGAGATTTTGTACAGATTTCAGTCCCAAAAAGTGGGTAAATGCTTGTAATAAGGCGAAATTCCTTTTAATAATTCTGAAACTACAACAGCCTAAATTTTGAGCATACATATTCTTGATTTATATGTGCTGATTTTAATCTCTACATCCATTGGTTTCTTACATTAATATAACGTGCAAGTCTGAGTTACACTTGTTGGGTTGTATTATCTTTAACATTTCAATTGTTTGGTTAACTGCAGTGGGTTTGTTGCAGTTCTTATAGGATGTGGCTCTTTTTTCTTGTTCTCCGGTACATGTCCCTAGAAGATAAATGTAGTATCACAAGACATGAAAACTACTGAACATTGAAAAGCACAGGGAATGAACTAGTTATTAACATTTTTAATAAATGGATTGTTTGGTTCTCTTTGCTTTAGTAGTCCTATTAAATGTGCTCAGTCTGATTGTTGTCTTAGGATCAATGTTAAATGTACTAAATTAGTAATTAATGAAATAAGTGGAAGTACAATGGAGATATGAATTTGAAAAAAGGTTCTAAACATAAAAATGACATTTGGTATCAATTTAAAAACAAAACTAAGTAAAAAATTCTTTCTTAAAAGCAGTTGTTCTGAATGTGTTTTAGGAATAATTTGGATTAAGAAGTAAAATTACTCCAAGTAACCAGGTTTATGTTTCTTTGTATATGACCTTGCTGAACCACAACTGAGTTCACTTATAACTTTTCCCACTTTTTAAGCATGTAGCTTTATGATTTTATTAAGCATAATAATTGATAACTTGTATGCTAATTATGTGTCAGAACTGATGTAGTGTTTTGTGTTCCTTTAACAAAAAAATCTCTGGTTGTACATAACTTGAGACATAAACTTCAAATTGAATTCTAAGTAGAGAGCCAAACCCTTTAAAATGAATAGCACTATGCATTAAATGAATTTTTCCCCAAAGACAAAATGAGTATGCAATGGTTCAGAAGACATTTTTATTTTTTTCAGGTTTTGATCAGGGCACAATCTAGAGCACTAGTGTCAAACTTGCTGTATCATGTTGCTGTCACATGACGTTTCACGATGGTTTTCCCATTCGTGGAGCTGGGGTGTGTGTGGCATGCACGTGATGCATCTGGCCTGCGGGCCGCCAGTTTGACACCCCTGATCTAAAGGGATCTTATGGGAAAGGCTAGAACATCCAAGTCCTTTCCTCTAGATAGCTTGTGCTCTAAGCCCACCTTCCAATCTTTCTGTTCATTCCTTCCCGTTACTTTTGTACATTTCTTCTTGTGTATTACTTCCCATTAGTGGCTTTGACTTTGCTCTGCTCTCGCCGTACACCAAGAATGCATGCGTTTCTGCCTGTGCCATGCAGGGAACATTTTGTGCAGAGTATATATACTGTGCACATTGTTGTTAGTACTTTGATTTTGTTTCCAGCTGTCACCATTTCTATTTTGCATTCTGTCACCAACTATATTTGGAATAATTTTTAATTCTAATGTGGAAAATTGCTATTTACAAAAAGCTGACATTGTGCAAAATGCTGTATTAGATTATTTTGAATTACATGCATCTCAACATGGTAGGACTAATTAATGTAATGTATATGATATATTGCATAATTATTAGGCAAGTGAGTATTTTGACCATATCATTTTTATGTATATTTTCCACCCCCAAGCTGTATAAACTTGAATGCTTATTATCCAATAATTATATATCCATAAGGATATCAAGTGATGTTTATTTCTGTAATGAGGGTGTGGCCTAAGCGATCAACATCCTATGAAAAGTCAAAGTCTTTCAGAGGGATGCAGCACTCTTGAAATTGCTAAGATATTGGGGCATAATCATAGAACCATCAAATGTTTTGTTGCAAATAGTCAACAGGGTCGCAAGAAACGTGTTGAGAACAAAAGACGCACATTAACTGACAAAGATTTGAGAAGAATCACATGTGAAGCTACCACACTATCTCCAGTGCTGTTATATTTCCAGAACTGCAACTACCTCGAGTGCCCAGAAGTACATGATGTTCAGTGCTCAGAGACATGGCCAAGTTAAGGAAGGCTGAAACCTAACCACCACTGAATAAAACCAAATAAATTGAAATGGCAAGACTGGGCCAAGAAATACCTGAAGACAGATTTTTCAAAGGTTTTATGGATTTATGAGATGAGAGTGACTCTTGACAGACCAGATGGATCTGGATCAGTAACAGGCGACAGACCATGGCTGGATCAGTAACAGACACAGAGCTCCACTTCAACTCAGACATGAGCAAGGTGGAGATGGGGTCCTGGTATGGGCTGGTATTAAAGTTGAGCTAGTTGGACCTTTTCAGGTCAAAGATGGACTCAAAGTCAGTTCCCAAACTTACTGCCAGTTTTTAAAATACACTTTCTTCAAGCAGTACCGGAAGAAGTCTGCATCTTTCAAGAAGACCATGATTTTTATGCAGGACAATGCTCCATCTCATGCATCCAAGTACTCCACTGCGTGGTTAGCCAGTAAAGGCCTTAAATAATGACATGGCCCCCTTCCTCATGTGATCCTATGGAGAACTTGTGGGCCCTTAAAGGGAAGATTTACGGTGAAGGAAAATAGTACAACTCTCTGAACAGTGTCTGGGAGGCTGTGGTTCCTGCTGCACAAAAAGTTGATTGTCAACAGATCAAGAAACTGACAGACTCCATGAATGGAAGGCTTGTGACTGTTATTGAAAAGGGTGGCTATATTGGTCACTTAATTTTTTTTTAAATGTCAGAAATGTTTGTAACTTTTTTAGTTGTTGATTATTTTCACTTTAACAGATGAAAATAAACAAGCGAGGGGAAACAATTTTCAATTTTCATTTAGTTGCATAATCTGCATATTAATAATTGCCCAATAATTGTGCACAAATAGATATTCCCCTAAGAAAGCCAAAACCTCTTAAATATTCAAGTTTGAGATTTATTAACATTTTGGAGTGACCAAGAGCACTGTAGGTGTTCAATAATAAAATTAATCCTAAAAAAACCCTTGCCTAATAGTGCACATGGTGTATACTTCATGGCAGAACTATATACTGTATTCAGTCCTTACAATTGTCAACAGGAATTAGGGCATTTCATTTGGCAGTTATTTTTGTTTTTTATTTTGCAAACAGCCTACTTAATGTTCCTTAATTGAGAAGAGATCAGTTCAGAACAATTTCACACTGTCACATTCATGAATATGGTATATTGAACATGAGTATTGCCTTCATAGTGGTTGACCCTGCTCTCTTCTCTTTAGGCCAGTTTTACAGTAATGGTGGCCATTCAGGCAATACAGGAGGAGGAGGTGGTTCTTCTGGCTATGGTTCCTATTATCAAGGTGGTGACTACAGCACTCCTGCTCCTCCTAAGCATGCTGGGAAAAAACAACATGGTGGACAGCAGAAACCTTCTTATGGCTCAGGGTATCAGTCCCATCAAGGCCAACAGCAACAATCATATAACCAAAACCAATATGGCAATTATGGTCCGCCACAAGGCAAGCAGAAGGGTTATAACCAAGGCAACTATGCTGCTTACTCAAATTCCTACAACTCTCCTGGTGGCAGTGGCGGAGGATCAGACTACAATTATGAAAGTAAATTCAGTGAGTTTCTTGTGGATGGTGGGGTGGGAGTTGAGAAATATTCAAATAGATACTGCATAAGCTTAGTTCTGGTTTATGGTAAATAAATATGCTTAAAGACATGACAGAAAAGCTGGGAATAGTTTAAAAAATAATTACTGGCTTAAGCACCGCTACCATGTTTCCCCAAAAATAAAACCCGGTCTTATATTTTTGGGGCTCCAAAATAAGCACTAGGGCTTACTTTTGGGGAAACATGATTTCAGGATAATCAGCCCAACTGGGTGCTTCTCCCCACCCCCCTCCCCAGCCTGGCGCTTGTGTAAGAGGCAAGCGCATAGGGACTGATGGTATGCGGTGGCAGCAGCCCACTGGTCCCTTGGCAGCCCGTGCAGTGCAGGTGAGTTGATTCCCTGTCCAGTCAGGGGCGGGTGAGGCATGCGATCTGGAAAGGCTGTGGGAAAGCCAAGAGTTGATCTGGAACAGGCAGCTGACTGGGAGGTTTGTCTTTGTGCAGAGGTGCAGGGTGGAAGGCATGTGATCCTGACATGCTGCACAGGCTGCAGGCAAGCAGAGAGACACGAAGATGAGCCTCCCATGGACCACTGGTTTGGCTTTCCTGTGGCCTGTGTGGCACATCCAGATCTTGTGCCTTCCTCCCTCCTCTGCCTGCTGCTTGGACAGGGAATCAACTCAACTGCTGTGCAGGCGCACAGACACTGTTGGCCTGCATGCGCTCGCTGCCTCATGCTGACCACATCCACTAGGGATTATTTTTGCGGTAGGGTTTATATTGGGTGCACACTTAAAATTGGGCTAGGCTTTATTTTTGGGGTAGGTCTTATTTTGGGGAAAATAGTATTTATGAGTAGTTGTGTTGTCGTGTCAGTTGAGGTAGTCCTCAACTGATGACTACAATTGAGCCCAAAATTTTTGTTGCTTTGTGAGACATTTGTTAAGTGAATTTAGTTCCACTTAACTATCTTTCTTGCCACATTAGTTGAATGAATCACTGCACTTGTTAGTTAGTTAGTTAGTAACCATGCTAACGAGCAAATCTAACCAGATTTACTTAACGTGGTTGTTAAGTAAATCTGGCTTTCCCGTTGACTTTGCTTGCCAGAAGATTGTAAAATCCCACATGATTTTGGGAACTGTTACCATCATAAATATGAGCCAGTTGCAAGCATTTGAGTTTTGATTACATGACCATGGGGCTGCTGCAACAGCAATAAGTATGAAAAATGCTGAAGTGACTTTTTAATGCTTTTGTAACTGATCAGTCACTAGACAAACTTGTAAATTGAGGACTACCTGTAATTGTTTGGAAGTTGTCTAATATTGCAGTGAACAAAACACAATTTGAAACTTGTGAAACAATTTAAAACTCAAAGAGCAATTTAAACTGGTGAACTGACAGATATTGAGCTGAGAACTAGATGAAGTAATTTAGAATAATATTTTGATAGTTTATTTTAAACAACTTGACAAGTTGAATTGAAATGTGGCAATATGATAGTCTGGTTCTCCTCACCCGGGTTCACCTGTGAATCTCAAAATTGCCTGAATAAACATAAACAAAATCTAGATAGCATCATTTGGAGAAAGGCAGAAGATGGCCTGAACAGAATAGAAATAGTTCTTGACCTATGATAGACGCCCACAACGTACTTACAATCCAGATTTGAAGTTCCAATGAGGGGGCCTGCAGTCACATGACCACATTTTATGGTCGTTTGCAGCATCTCACAGTCACATGACAGCAATTTATTATTTTTTGCTGGAAACCAGTGTTCACTTCCTATTTTCGCAAAAAAAAAATCTGCCCATGCAGACAATGGGTTAATGCCTGCCATGTTTGTTTTACAGCTACCACAAAAATGTTAAATTGGGTCAGTCAGTTTGATATAGCAACATACAACCATCATGGAAATTCTGGGCCCCATACTAGCCATTCATCGAGAAATACCTATAATAGAAAAGTATCCATGCATTGCAGTTTTTGGCATCTAGGTGCAGAATAGTTTTTTGTTGCAGCTTTTAGGACTGCACAGAAAGAAGTGGTGAGCATCTTCTATATAGAAAGTGGAGACATACGTTCAAAGTAGTTTATATAGGTGACTTAATATGCATTCTTTGATTGCAGATTATGGTGGTGGACGTGGAGGGGGTGGTGCAAACAGCTATGGTTCAGGAGGTGCCTCCTACAATGCTGGTGGCTATGGGGGAGGAGTTGGTGGAGGAGGATCATCTTACCAAGGTAAGCAAGGTCAGTATAGAGTTAGACATGCAAATACTTTTGTGTTAGTGAAATGTTGTATTGGCTGAATGGCCAACTGTTATCTATGGTAAGTGTCAATACTCTTTGCATCCCTAACTCTTAATGAATGTAATCTCTGAATGTAATGAATAAAACTCAAGAGGAAAGATATTTTTTCAGCTCTAGGCATTAGAAAAGAAGGAGGGAAGAGGAATGGGATGCTTTGAAAACACCAGAGCTTGAAGCTGAGAGGTCCTGTTCTCCAAATGTGCATATATGCCAGAGCACTTAGTCAAGAAGCAATAGTAAAATATTAAGTGATCTGAAATAAAGCATACATGTTGCAATGTTTATGTTTAGTTCTGTGTTCTAAATATTCTTATGCATAATAATGGGAAATAACTGAAGTAGCTTTTACAATGGTATATTAATGTAACTTTCAATTTTTCTAGGTGGATATTCTCAATCAAATTATAATTCTCCTGCTTCAAATCAGAATTACAGTGGACCTCCCAATTCCTACCAACCTCCACAAGCTGGATATGGCAGAAATGACCACAGCATGAACTATCAGTATAGATAAACTAGTTTGTTCTTGATGGGTCTGTATCTTTGTTTCTCCTAAATTTGCATAACCTTTGAATATTAAGTTTTATTGCATCACAGTAAACATGTAAACCCTGTTTCCATGTTGCAGTGCTCTTTGTGATATCAGTCACTAATGGTTGAGTACATTGTGATTCCATAATTAGCTGTATTTTGGACATTTAATGGTGTATTTAATGGTTTGTTAGTTTGCCATTTCAGTTTTTTTGTCTAAATAGAATTTGAGTTCAACATCCCTCTTTCGTTTAAATTCAATTCAGGTATTAACATACAGGATTGCTTTAAATGGATAAGGGATGTCTTCTGCTTTTGTGAAGTGAGTTTAAAAAAGCTTTCTGTATTTTAATGCTTTAGTGTTTTTCAGTTTTATAAGTGATTTATTTTTAAAATTTGTGGGAAAGAGTGGGTTTGTATGTCTGGGTCATTCAGACAGTTCCTGGATTATGCTGAATGTAGACAAATAAACATAAACTCTTCATGTGTCTGTCTAGAATGTTATTCTGCCCCAAAACTATTTCTTAAAAAGTAAAAGAATAACACCAATACTATTTTTTAATTTTAAAGAAATGTTACTATGTTATATTTTTATTAATTTTATTAAAATACCCTTCACTTACCCTAAATATTATGCCAATAATACTCAGGTGCATTTGATTTTTTTATTAACTGAAATTATCATAAATCTAATTTCTTTAAAAGGATTAGTAAGAAATGAGGCAGTGTGGAATTATTCAGTTCCTTGATTGTGCATGCTTTTTCTACTGTGATGGCATCCTGGATTCTGTATTATGTGCAGTATATATTGTGGCTTGAAAAGATATACCATGTTCCCCTGAAAATACGACCTAGCTGAAAAATAAGTCCTAGCCTAGTTTTTTGGGGTGGGCCTAATATAAACCCTAGTGAAGGAGATGGGCATGGCCAGCACAGGAGGCAGCCCTTCCCTAGTCACCTCATGGCTGCTTGATCCCTTAATCGCGGCCCATGGATCAGCTGAGCCAGCGAGGGTTGGGAGTTCTGTCTCATTGGGCTCCTGGAGATGTTTCCAGTGCACTCTTGATATCCCCAGCCCTGCCTATGCCACCAGGCAACCTCGCAGCCAAGGGCCCCTCTCTTCCGCAGTTTACCTTGTGGCTCTGGTGACCACAGTTTGCGCTCCGCCAGGCCTGGAGCTCAGGCTGCTGCTAAAATGAGGCAGAAAGTCATGCGTCCCGTCAGAATTGCGCCCCCCCCCCCCCGCACCTCTACCCAGCTGCTGCTGCTTGAGAGGGGTGATCAGCAGGCAAGTCTGGAAGATTGTGGAAAGAATGTGCTTATGGTAGAAGCAAAGCACAGCCTGTTCCTTTCAAGCAATCAAATATCTGTGTGTTTGTGTGTGTGTGTGAGAGAGAGAGAGAAAGAAACGGCAGAGGGGAGTAACAAGAATTGCAGGCAACACTGTTTGAAAGGGTTTTCTCTCCACCGTTTCTATTTCTCTCTCTCTCTCTCTCTCTCTCTCTCTCTCTCTCTCTCTCTCTCTCTCTCACACACACACACACACACACACACACACACACACACACTTGATGAGAAGCGGTGGAGGGCAATTGGGTAAGGGGACTGAGCCTCCCCCGCCCAGAAGCAATGTGCAGCTTCTCACAGTAATGGGAATTGCAGGCAATTCTGGAAGATTGTGGAAACCGCGTGCTTATGGTAGAAGCAAAGCGCAGCCTGTCCCTTTCAAGCGATCAAATGTTGCTTGAGAAAAAGGGTGATGGGCAAGAAAATGGGGAGGGGGATTTTCCTGCCTATCGACCTTTTCTCAAGTCCAGCACAGATGTACATCCCAAAAAGGCTCCATCCCAAGCCTTCAGCGTTGCAATCCTGGGATGTGCATCTGTGCTGGGCTTGAGAAAAGGACGATAGGCAGGAAAATCCCCCTCTCCATTTTCCTGTGGATCGCCAAAAAGACTCCATCCCAAGCATTGCAATCCTGGGATGTGCATCCTGCACCTCAAAAAAATTAAGACAACCCCCAAAAAGAAGCCCTAGTTGTTTATTCAGGAGTCAAAAGAAAATAAGACTGGGTCTTATTTTTGGGGAAACACGGGTAGGTTAATACTAACAAGGGAAATTATATTAAGTTGTGTACCCCAAAATTTAGCATGTAAATTTGTTGGCATTATCGCTTAGAAATCTCAAAGCAAGCATATTTAAAGTTTGTGACATTTGTCATGAAACTTCAGAAACAGTGGGTATATCAAACTGATGACAAATAAGCCTGTTGATAATGCATCATCAAAAAAAGCAATTGTTTTGAAAAATTTGAAGAAAAATACATTTTTTTTTGAAAAAGATCAATGATTTAAATCTCCTGTATCAGTTGGAAAAAATAATTTTCAAGTATAAAAAACTACAATTCAAAAATGCTTAAATATTTATTTATTTATTTATTTATTTATTAGATTTATATACCGCCCTATTCCTAAGGGACTCAGGGCGGTGAACAGCGAACGATAAAAATACATTTAATACATCCCAGTTTAAAATAAAATCAAAAAAAGCAATATAAAGGGAAAGTTAGGCCAGGCCGGCCTGCTGAAACAGGAATGTTTTGAGGGCACGGCGGAAAGTGCGCAGGTCCGGAATCTTCTGTATCTCTGGGGGGAGCTCGTTCCAGATGGTGGGTGCCCTCACAGAAAAGGCTCTCCCCCTGGGGGCCGCCAGTCGACATTGTTTGGCTGACGGCACCCTGAGAAGCCTCTCTCTATGGGAGCGTACTGGGCGGTGAGAGGCTATTGGTGGCAGAAGGCGGTCTCGTAAGTACCCCGGTCCTAAGCCATGGAGCGCTCTAAAGGTGGTAACTAAGACCTTGAAGCGCACCCGGAAGACCACAGGGAGCCAGTGCAGCTCGCGCAGGAGGGGAGCCACATGGGAGCGCCATGCTGCTCCCATAACTACCCGCGCGGCCGCATTCTGGACCAGCTGGAGCCTCCGGGTGCTCCTCAAGGGGAGCCCCATGTAGAGAGCATTACAGTAGTCCAGGCGTGAAGTGACGAGGGCATGAGTGACCGTATTTAACGAGTCCCGATCCAGAAAGGGATGCAACTGGCGAATCAGGCGAACCTGATAAAAAGACCTCCCGGCCACAGCCGTCAAGTGTTCTTCTAAAGACAGCCGTGAGTCCAAGAGGACGCCTAAGTTGCGAACCCTCTCCGTGGGGGGCAATGACTCATCCCCAATAGTCAGTGATGGCACCAATTGACTATATCGGAACGTCGGAAACCACAGCCACTCGGTCTTGGATGGGTTGAGCCTGAGTCTGTTCCTCCCCATCCAGATCCGTACAGCCTCCAGGCACTGGGACATCACTTTAAGGGCATCATTGGGGTGGTCCGGGGTGGAGATGTATAGCTGAGTATCATCAGCATACTGATGATACTTCACCCCAAAACCACGGATGATCTCACCCAGCGGCTTCACATAAATGTTGAACAGAAGGGGTGAGAGAACCGACCCCTGTGGCACCCCACATATAAGGGGCCTCGGGGTCGACCTCTGCCCCCCTGTCAACACAGACTGCGACCGATCAGAGAGAAAGGAGGAGAACCACCGCAACACGGTGCCCCCCACCCCTAACTTTTCCAACCGGTGCAGCATGATACCATGGTCGATGGTATCAAAAGCTGCTGAGAGATCTAATAGGACCAGGATAGAGGAGCAACCCCTGTCCCGAGCCCTCCAGAGATCATCTACCAATGCGACCAATGCCGTTTCCGTGCTGTATCCAGGCCTGAAGCCCGACTGGAACGGATCTAGATAAGCCGATTCATCCAAGTACTGAGGAAGCTGTCGCGCTACCACATTCTCAACAACCTTTGCAACAAAGCGAAGGTTGGAGACTGGACGGTAATTAGCCAACACTGCTGGGTCCAGGGAAGGCTTCTTGAGGAGAGGCCTCACCACCGCCTCCTTCAAATAGTACTTTTAATAGTTATTTGGATCCCTAAAAGTTACATTTTTTAAAAAGTGTGTATGAATGATTAATTTTAAGACATAAGTATTGTAGTTCTGGAATTGTGAATTTAAATTTTACTGATCCATAGCCAAGCTACTAGATAAAATATCTACATTGCCTAATCGAAGTATGAGCCAGATTCTGCAATTCTCAAAAAACCTAATGCAGTCCTAGGCTGCATGAATAGGGATAGTTTTAAGACTACATGAAGTGATAGTACTGCTTTATTCTGCACTGGTGAGACTAGTAATACTGCATCCAATTCTGGTTATCACAATACAAAAAAAAAGATTTACAAAAAAAGACTGGACAGACATTTGAGACAAAAAAGACAAGACTTTTTCACCATACTTTTCTTTCTTTTTAACTTTTGTCTTCTACATCAATTAGATACTTGGCAATACATTTCAGATTGCCCTTACTTTTAAGGTTTATGTAAGGAATTTACCCAAGAGTATTATGCCTAGCAAATCTACTAGCAATTCCCAGTCCCCATCAATCTGGTTACCATTTTTTGTTGTCTTGCCTTTTTGATAGTTATCAGGTTTATGTTTATTTTGAACAAATGAGGAGAAAAGAGTAATTTCTCCCCTTGCTCTTTTTAAAGATAGTCCCTCAATAAATGTGGGATTATTTGGAGAAGTTCTATTTTGTGTCTGCTCCTTTCACATTAATGTGTGTAGGAATTAGGCATTTTGAGTTCTGTTTTATTATTCATGTAGTATAATACAGCACAACTAACAGGAATGCAGGATGTTTTCTTCTCCTTTTTTTTGAAAAGTTTTTTCATTTTTATTTCTCACACATACATAAATGTACGATCACTTATCCATTACTAATCATACATATTATTTTTTGACTTTCATATTAGTTCTTTCTTCATTCTAGAAAATTGAAATATACTCAAAGTTGCTCCATATACTCCATCTCCCTTATTTTACAACAACCCTTCCTCTCCTTCTCCCCCCTTTCCCTTCCCTCCCTTCTATCCTTTTCTTTCCTCCTTCCTTTCCCCCACTCCTCCCCTCTTCCTTCCTTTCTAACCCTCTCTCCTACTCTTATTTCCTTCCCTTTCTTCCTCTCCTTTTCCCCTTCTTCTGTCCCTCTCCTTTCTCCCCTCTTCCTATCTATCCCTCTACTCGTCTCTCCATTCCCTCTCCATTGTGTTTATTTTCAATTCAGTATATTTTCAAGATGGTGTTCGAGCAACCCTGATTCTCTATTTACATACATTTTCCTTTTTATTTCTTTTCTATTTTTCTATATATATATATATATATGTCATCATTAACATACATTTATATAATAACACTTTTTCCGTTTTCTCCCTCCTTCCCCTTTTTCATTTACTCAGGTGTCGTCTGGGTTTTTATTCGTTTTTTGTCTTTTCTCTCATTCACTTTTGTCCTATCTAATTTGTTATTCTCTAATCTTTTATTCATATTCCTTTTCTAACCAATCATAAAACCATCCTCATGTCTTAAAATATACTGATTCCTCTTTATCTTTTATTCTTAATGTTAATCTGTTCATTTCTGCACATTCTAAAATTTTCTTTATTATCTCTCCTGATGGGAATTTCTCTGCTTTACAATTTTGTGCAAATACTATTCTAGCCGCTGTTACTATATGGATGATCAAATATGTATCTTCTTTACCATATTTCTCTGGTAAAATACCCAACAAGAATGTCTCTGGTCTTAACTCCATACGCTGGTGTAGCATTCCCTCCAACCATGTTTGTATTTTAACCCAATAATACTTCGCTTCTTTACATGACCACCACATATGATAATATGATCCTGGCTATAACTGACATTTCCAACATTTGGCTGATTTATCTTTAAACATTTTTGTTAATCTTTCTGGTGGCATATGCCATCTATAAAAAAAATTCATATAAATTTTCTTTATATGCTGTTGCCATTCTTAATTTATAATTCCTTTCTCATAATTGTTGCCATTTCTCTAATTCAATCGTATAACCAAAGTTTTTTGCCCATGCTATCATTGTTTCTTTTACCTCTTCATTTTCTAATCTGACTTGCAATAAATAATTATATAATTTCTTAATCATTTTTTCATCTGTTCCCATCAGTATCTCATCCAATTCTGATTTCCCCAAATTAAAACCATACTGTTTAAGGTCTTTTTCATATCTTGATTGTATCTGGAATTGTGTAAACCAATCTCTCAATCCCTTGTTTTTCTAACTCTTGTTTTTGTTTTAGTTCTCCCCTTTCTGTTAAAATATCCATATTTTATTTATCCACACTGTTAACAATCCATTTTTTACATAATGTCTCTAGAAATATCCATGTATCCTGTTTTTCCCATGCCATAAGAAAGCATGCCAACCTAGTTGCAGATCATGTCAATAGTCTTGTATTTCTCAATAAAATCCATTCTTTAATCCACGTTAGCACTGCCGCTTGATAGTATAATTCCCAATTCAGTGGTCCAAACACCACCTCTAGTTCTTGCATCTTGTAACGTTTTTATATTAATTCTTGCATTTTTCCCTTGCCACATTATTTCCACATTGTTCTATTCAGAATTTCTCAAGCTTTATTGCTATCGTTTGGAAAAGAAATAAGATTCTTAGTAGTATGTTCATCTTAATTAACACTATCCCTCCCATTAATGATAATTGCAGATTTTTCCATTTCTCCTATTGTCTAGGACAGTGATGGCTAACCTTTTTGCTGTCGCGTGGCAAAAGTGGGGGGAGCGCGGGGGAAGTTGTGCGTGCATGTGCCGATACCCATAATTCAATGTGCCCCGCCCCCCATACATTCGTGCATGACCCGCATTCCCACAGCTTTTGGCACATGATAGCATGGTGGGCCCGGTAGGCCCATTTTTCGCCCTCCCCAGGCTCCAGAGCCTTTCTAGGGACCTGGGGAGGGCGAAAACAGCCTTTCCCCCCCCCCACTCCGTCGAGGCCCTCCGGAGGCCGGAAACAGCCGGTTTTCCGACTTCCAGTCCCACCGGAGCTGAGCTAGGGCAATGCTCGCGTGCCCACCGATATGGCTTCGCATGCCACCTGTGGCACGCATGCCATAGGTTCGCCATCACGGGTCTAGGACAATAGACAATAGTCTATTTCAATTTGGTTTCTCCATTTATAGTAATTATCTTCCTTGACAGTTACACATCTTGAAGTTAATTGAATACCCAAATATTTCACTTTCTTCACTATTTGGATGTCTAGCTTTTCCATTATTTCTTCTTTTTGTTTTTCTCTCATTTTTAACTAGGATTTTTGTCTTATCCTTATACTTCTCCATATTCCTCTATTTGTTCTAGTAGTTTTCGACCTGATTCTATAGGATCTTCCATAATAAACACTAAGTCATCTGCAAATGGTTGCAGTTTATATTCTTCTCTTTTAATTTTAATTCTTTTTATTTCCTTATCCTATCTCACCTTACTATTTAAGATCTCTAGTGTCAGTATAAATAACAATTTATAACGGACATCCTTGTCTGGTTCCTTTTCTAATATCCACTTTCTCTGTCATTTCACCATTTACAATGACCTTTGCCGATTGGTCTTTATATATAGTTTTGACCATATTTATAAACCTATCCCCAAAATCCATCATTTGTAACTGTGTTATCATAAATTGCCAATTCACATTATCAGATGCTTTTTGTGCATCTAAAAATAACGCTATTTGCTTTTCTGAATGTGCTTCATAATATTCCAGTGTATTCGATATGATTCACATATTGTCTCTAATTTGCCTTTTAGGTAAAAAGCCGTTCTGATCTGGGTGTATAAATTCAATCTTTCAGCCATAATTGATGCAAAAATTTTATAGTCCGCATTTAATAGAAAAATTGGTCTATAATTCTTTATTTGTTGTAAGTCTGACTGTTGGTATCAGAGTTATGTACGCCTCCATCCACGAGTCTAGAATCTTAGCTTCTGATAATAGGTCATAAATACCTGTAACATTACATTACTTAATACATCTTGTAACGTTTTATATAACTCCGCTGGTAATCCATCCGGTCCTGGTGTTTTACCATTCTTTTGTCTTTTAATTCCCTCCATTAATTCCATCATTGATATTCTTTCTTCTAATGCTTTTTTAAATTTTTCTGAAATCTTAAGTATTTCGGCTTTTTCTAAATATTGTTCTATCTTTCCCTCCGTAACTGTCTCTTCTTGATATAATTTTTTATAATATTTCTCAATTATTATTTTTTTCCCTTCGTTTTGGTAAGGTATTTTCCCATCTTGGTTTATTAACTTTTTCTCTTTCTCCTTTTTATTTTATATGCCAACCAATGTCCCGGTTTATTTGCATTTTCAAAAATTTTTATTTGTATTTTATTTGCCAAATCTTCATTTTCCATTAAATTCAATTTATGTTTTTGCAAGTCCATCAAATTCTTAATCTTTTTGTTTTGTGGATTTTTCTGCAGTTCCATCTCTAACTTCTTATTCTCCTCCAGTTTCTTTTGTGTTTGTCTATTCTGTTTGTTCAGTTTTCCTAAATATGTCATTGTCAGTCTTCTAATATATGCTTTGCTAGTATCCCACACGTTTTGTAATGTCTATTCTCTTTTTTATTTTCTTTAAAGAAAAAAGTTAATTCTTTTGCATATACTGTTGGAAGTTCTTTTCATTTAATAATTTTTGGTTCAAAGTCTACCTCATTCTTTTCTTCTGTCCCTTCCATGTCATTGTTATTGGGTTGTGGTCTGCCCATCTACTTGTTTCTATATCAATCTTACATATTTTAGATATTAATTCTGTTGACATCCACATCATAGCTATTTTATTTGAATAAAATGTGCACAGTTTTTCTTTCAGATATCTTCTCCAGACATATCCTGTAAGCTTAGTTCATTGTAAAAAATGCTGTAGGAAGAGTCTTTTTAACTTATTTGTTTTTGTGGACTTGTAATCTAGCTCATTATTTATAATCGCATTAAAGTCTCCTATTATAAATACATCTTCATCTTCTACTTTTTTTTTTTCTTTGCTTTAATTTATATGCCGCCCTTCTCCGGAGACTCAGGGCGGCTTACAATGCATTAAGCAACGCGTAAAGCAATTTTCTGTGTAGTTTCGCAAAGAATTCTTGGTTTTTATTTGGAGCATATATCGCTACTAACAATATTTTCTTTTGGTTCATTACTATTTCAACCATTAATACTCTTCCTTCCTCATCATCAAACATTTGTTTAGATTGAATTGTCTTTTTAATATATAGTGCCACTCCTCTTTTACTTCAGCAAGGAAGCGTTATATAATGTATATAATGTCCCCAATTTTATCTGCTCCAAAAATTTTTTATGCTGTTTTCTAATATGAACTTCTTGCAAGCATATAATCTAATTTTAACTTCTCTAATTTGTTAAATGTTTTTCTTCTTCTTTTTGCCAAATTTAGTCCATTTATATTTATTGGTATCATTTTTATTTCTTCTTCCATGTCTTACTTATTTATGTGCTTAGTGGATCTGGATCTGGCTCCCTTTGTTCTTTTGCTTCTTTTGCTCTTGCTCCTCTTATTGCTCTTCTTGTTCTTTAATTGTCTCTTTTGGTTGTTCCTTTTCCTCTTCCAGCCCCTCTTTCTTCTCTCGATCTCTCTTCCTCTTGAAATCCTATATATTCACAAAATAATTCTGCCTTCTCTATTGTATTTAATCTATGTCTTTGTTCCTGCCAGTTCACCAAGATTCCTTCTGGTACCATCCATCTAAAACTCACTCCTCTTTCAATCAAACATTTAGTCAGAAATTGATATTCTTTTCTTAAATCTCTAACCCTTCTTGGAACTTGCTTCAGTGCCTCTCTCTGTTTTAGCGTCGTGTTTCTCATCAGCTGTAAAATCTCTGTTCTTAGTGTTTTCTTGGTAAATCTGACATGTATTTCTCTAGGCAAGTTATTTCTCATTGCATATCTTGTATGTACTCTAAAGATCTTGACGATCCCATTTAGTATCTTTCTTTGCTCTCTTCCATTGCTTCTGCTAATATCTCCGCAATTTTTTCAAGTAGATTCTCTCCTTTTTCTTCTTCAGTGTTTTGAAATCATAAATAATAATCAGTCTTATCCATTTCCAACGTTATAATTGTCCTTTCCTGATTTTTGTCAGATTGTAAGTCTGTGATCCATCTCTTCCACTTTTTTCTCTGTTGATTCTGCTTTTTCTTCCACTATCTTCAGTTGTCGTTCACTTTTTCCCATCATCTCTTTTGACCTCTTTTAATTCTTCATCTACTTTGTTTATTTGTTCCTTAAGATCTTCATGTATGGCTTGTAGCATATTTTTTAATTCCATATTGGTTTTATCTTGTTGTGTTGTAGTATCTACTGCCTTTTGTGCCATGGATAAATGTGCTGTTATTTTTTTCATCTTGTTCTTTGTGTTCAAACCACAAAATTTGTAATCCAAATGTCAAGTATAATCCACGTTTAGAATCTTGAAATCATCCCACCTCCACTCTGTTCCACCACCAGGCAATCAAATTCCACTTCTAATTTAAACCCAAGTTCAAAATCAAAATCTTCGGGTTCTTGTTGCCCTAATCCACATAAATTTAAAGGGAACAAAAAAGGGGCAAGAAACCCCCCCCCCCCCAAAAAAAGTCTATCAAGGATAAAAAAGAGTGAGCAAAAAATACATTAGAAGAAGAGAAAGCAAAAAAAGAGAAGGGGATATAAAAAGTATTTAATCCCCATTAATACAAAGATAAGCCCTCAGCACAAAAAAAAGAAAAAAGGATTAAATATATATATATATTCAAAAATTTAATTCCAAGAAGTTCCAGATCCAGCTTATAAAAAGGAATCCAAAATTATAGGTCCAAAAAGTAGAAAGAAAACAGCTAAGAATTTAATGAGAAAATAGAACCAGCTGGTTCTATTTTCTTTTCCAGTTATTAGTTATTATCAGAACTCTGTCACCAAGTTTAAAAAACTTGGTCATTTGGTCCAAGGTCATTTCATATCTTCTTTGTTCTTTCACTTAGTTAATTTGTCAATATTTAATATTGTCTTTATTTATGGCCTCCACTTTTTCACCGCTGTTTACTGAAATGGGGAGGTAGTCATACATCCGCTCCCTCCCCTTTCCACTTTTGCTGTTCTTCAACTTAAAAGTTTTTAAACAGGGAGTACAATAAAAAGAAGGAATCTTGTTTTCAAGACAACAGTTCAGTCTCACCCAGACGATCCATCTCGCTTTCTTCTCTCTGTGTGGCCACCCCAGCTTTGAGGCAGCTCCCGATGGCTGTCTTCCCAATCATTGGGTCGGAGGCTATTTGCCTGTGTGTCAGGGAATTTGCAATTTCCCTGTTGACACAAGCCCGTGCCTCCGTTCTTCAACGTCCCTACGAGATGGCTATGATCCTCTATGGATCCCCAAAACGGTTGAGATATCGACGCTTCTCGGGAGCCCTGAAGTTCACGTCGTGTCACCGCGACACTGGCCACACAAGTAACATATTTAACAGAAGCAAAGAGCAAAGATTAGATTGATTCGTATCAATATGGCCTTTCATTTTCCTTCCTTTTCTTATGAGAGGATGCTTCCTGTCAATGGTGGACTAGGGGAGCATTTAAGGACCATGAGTTTTGCTGATCTAAGGGGAGAGAGTCAGTGGACACTGAGGAGGCCAAGATTGCCATCCCAGTGATAGGAGATGATCCATATGCTGGATCAGAGGGATAAAACGGGAGGAGAAGGAGATCTGCAAAGGCTAAAAACAGTAGAAACCCAATCCTTTTCCAGTGGGGGAAGATACTGCCAAACCCAGTTGAAGTCAACTGCCCCAGTCCAAGTCTGCACGGGATGTGGGCAGTTCTCCCCATCTTGGCAGCAATCTCCATAACTTTCTGGACCATTTATCTATAAACAATTTGTGAAATAAAATTTTCAACACACACACACCTCCTGTTTCTGACAAAAAGTGTAAAGCAAGTCTATACTTGCTGTGTGTGTGTGTGTGTGTGTATAAACTGAGCCTGCCTCCATTTTCTTTAACTTCTCATAACATTAAATATTCAATTCCTCCTACCACTGTCATCTTGACTTCCAAGTCAGCTAAATTATTGCCCCAAGCTTCAAAGGAATTCAAAGCTTGATTTAAGGCATACAATTCACAAGCCTGTGCAGACCACCTTAAAGGTAACTTCCTAGCTAGATAGACCAAAACTCCATCTTTTCCTTCTACTACTTTCTCTTCCCATCTGTAAACAAATTAATCCTTCCCCCCAAGGGAACATCCATTAAATCAAGTCTAATCCTAGGCTACAATACAACTACTCCAACACAATATTGTTCAAGATCCAATCCTCAACTCCTTCAGGTGCTGTTTTTTTACTACTTTCATTAATCAAATGTCCTACGTATTTTATCTCTCTTTCTACATATTGTAATTGCTAACCCATCTGTAACAATTCCTAAAAAGGCAACAACTTGTGCTGCTAACAAACAAACAATGCCATAGGATGGAGCACTAAGCATTCAAACTGCACACAGACATAAAAGACATTTTTAAAAAATGGAGGTAAGAAGAACAGCTTCAAAAAACAAAAACACACAATCTAAATGAAGTATTTTGGATCAATGCTCTGAAATATATTTGATCAAATTTTAGTGAGTCAGATTCAGATTCCATTCAGATGGAAGCAAATTCTCATTGAGTAGGTTAAAACATTTACAAATAGAAGCAAAATCTTTCAGAATTTATATATTTCTTTTATATAGGTTTAATTAAGCATTTTAAACATCAAAAATTTCCAGAAAAAAATAAAATCAAAATTGTATTCAGAGTAGAAAAGAAAGTAAAATAGAATAGAATAACAGAGTTGGAAGGGACCTTGCATGTCTTCTAGCCCAAGCCCCTGCCCAGGCAGGAAACCCTACACCACTTCAGACAAATAGTTATCCAACTTCTTAAAAATTTCCAGTGTTGGAGCATTCACAACTTCTGCAGGCAAGTTGTTCCACTTATTAATTGTTCTAACTGTCAGGAAATTTCTCCTTAGTTGCTTCTCTCCTTGATTAGTTTCCACTCATTGCTTCTTGTTCTACCCTCAGGTGATTTGGAGAATAGTTTGACTCCCTCTTCTTCGTGACAACCCCTGAGATATTGGAACACTGCTATCATGTCTCCCCTAGTCCTTCTTTTCATTAAACTAGACATACCCAGTTCCTGCAACCATTCTTCATATGTTTTATCTTTGAGTCCCCTAATCATCTTTTTTGCTCTTCTCTGCACTCTTTCTAGGGTCTCAACATCTTTTTTACATTGTGGCTACCAAAACTGAATGCAATATTCCAAATGCCTTACCATTATAAAGTGGTATTAACACTTCACGTGAACTTGATTCTGTTTATGCAGCCCAGAACTATGTTGGCTTTTTTGGCAGCTGCTGCACATTGCTGGCTCATATCTAAATGGTTGTCCACTAGGACTCCAAGATCCCTCTCACAGTTACTACTATTGAGCAAGGTACCACATATACGGTACCTGTGCATTTTGTTTTTCTTCCCTAAATGAAGAACCTTACTTTCTTCACTGTTGAATTTCATTTTGTTAGATAGTGCCCAATGTTCAAGACTGTCAGTATCCTTCTGTATCTTGAGCCTATCTTCTGGAGTGTTGGCTATTCCTGTCAGCTTGGTGTCATCTGCAAATTTGATGAGTTCCCCATCTATCCCCTTGTCCAATGATGTTTATCTTTTTTTTTTTTACGTTTTTTATTATATTTTTATTGTTAAGGAATAACAAAAAGGAAAAAAAATCAATACAAAAAATCAATAGTAAGGAAAGAAAGAAAATTTTTTTCCCCCAACGTGCTATACAAACGGAAAGGAAGTTTTAGGAACTTGAAGTCTTCAATTCTTCCAGAAATCTCTTTGATAAGGTACTGGTGCCAATTCATCCAATCTCCCAAGTGCAAAGTCCACAAATGGTTGCCAAGTGTTCCAAAAAAACATTTTCTTTATATATACCACTTCTAATTTTAATATCACAAGTCAATTTATCATTTAATGCAAATTTCCATGTTTCATTGTACCATTCTTCTAATTTTAAGCCAACATTTAATTTCCAATATCTAGCAATTATAATTCTCCCCATTATAACCAAAATCCTCACCAATTCTCTTTCTCCAGTTGTTAATGTTGTTTCATTCAATATTAATAATAATATGGTTTCCAATTTCAATTTGACCCTCTTCTTAATTATTTCAAATATTTCATTTTCTATCCTAGACCAAAAAAGTTCAACCCCATTACATTTACACCACATATGAGCATATGTCCCGAGTTCCACTTTACATCTCCAACACATTTTATCCACTTTATTATCCATTTGAAAAAGTCTTATTGGGGTCAAATACCACTTCCAAATAACTTTATAATTATGTTCTTTAATCCTTATTGATAATGTCCTCATTATTCTGCTAACCCAATTCATATTCCAATTTTGATCAGAAATTTCAATACCCAGTTCTTTTACCCAATTCTCTTTCATTACCCTTTGTGAATTATTATCAAAGTTAATAATTTTATAAATTTTACTAACTAATCCCTTTGGCCCAATTTCATCTTTTATTATTCGAGATGTCAAATTTTCAAATTCCGTTTCCTTTCTGCTCTCATCGTTCCTTTCTTTGCATTTCCTATTCCATTTATTCATTTGAATTCTTTCAAACCAATTAATGTTTAATTTTCCATAAATTTCCTCTTTCCTCATTTCATTTTCTATAAATTTCAACCATTCACTAATTGTTTCCACTTTCTCTTCTATTATAATCCTCTCTCTGTTACTATTTAATTTCATTGGGCAATTCTCTTTCAGTTTACCTAAATACAATGCGTCTGGTATTAATTTTTTTGCTACTCTGTCCCAATTTTTAGTCAAACTATTTAACCAATAATTGCAAATTTTAACCTTACCTTTAAAATTTTCCAAAAACCATTTGTAACCAAACTTCTTTATTTCCTTCATTTCCAAATTACCCCAAAGTTTAACATCTCCTTTTAAAATTTTTACTACTGTTTTTATATTAAATGCTCTATAATAGTTTAATAATTTTGGAATTCCTAAACCACCTTGTTTTTGGTTCTGATACCACATTTTCTTAATCAGTCTTGGTTTTTTATCCCCATTACAAAATTTATCTAATTTTTTTTTTATATACTTCAATGTCCTTCTCGGTTAAAAAAATTGGAAGCATCTCGAATAAAAAGTTAAATTTAGGAAGTAACATCATTTTACATAAAGCTACTCTACCAAACCAAGATAACTTGAGTTTTTTATATTTCCCAATTTTCTCTTCAATTTCTTTTGTTACTATGTCATAATTTAGTTTCTTTAAATTTTTAATTTTAAGTGAAAGTATAATACCTAAATATCTTAAATTATCCTTTATCCTAATTCCAAATTGATTTTGTAATTTTTCTAATTTATTTTCCCTATCAATTTCCATTAATAATTCTGATTTTGCCCAATTTACTTTCAAACCAGACATATCTTCAAATTCTTCCAAATGTATTTGAACTCTTTTTATATCATTTGTAATATTATTTAAAATGACAAGAGTGTCATCTGCATATAAATTAACTTCGACGCCTTTATAACCTATTAATTCTGAATCCTCTTCAATCAAAGTTGTTAAAATTTCCATTGCTAATAAAAATAGGGTCGGAGACAGAGGACAACCCTGTCTTGTCCCTGCTTCCAAATTTATATCTTGTGTAAATATACCATTTACCTTCACTCTTGCCGTACCCCTCTGGTACAATTTGGAAATAATATGAATAAATGTATTACCAAATCCTAATGCAGAAATCATTTCTTTTATAGTATCCCATTGTATACAATCAAAAGCTTTAAAAATATCCAAGGCAAGAATACCTATCTTATCACCATTATTCTCAGCAATATCAATAACATTTAATACTCTTCTAACTAAATCACACATAACGCCCTTTAACAAAACCTACTTGATTATGGTTTATATATTTATCTATAAAATTATTCAATCTATTTGCTACAATTGCAGTAAATATCTTAGCATCTTGGTTAATCAAGGAAATGGGCCGATAGGATTCAATTTTTTCTAGATCTTTACCTGGTTTCGGGATTAAGGATATAATTGTTCTATTCCAGGACATGGGAATATCATCTCCATGTAATATCTTATTATACAATATCTGTAATTTTGGGATCAAAATTTCTTTAAACTCTTTATAAAATTCTGCTGGTAACCCATCCTCACCTGGAGATTTTCCAAGTTTTAGCTTCTGAATCACATCTTTAATTTCCTCAGAGGTAATATCCTTTTCCATTTTTTCTTTATATTTATTATCAATTTTCTTCTGACCATATTTTTCTAAGAAATTTTTTAATTTACAATTATCAATTTCTTTTTTAAGATATAATTCTTGAAAAAACTTTTTAACAATTTCACATTTCTCTAATTTTTTATAACATCTCTTACCTTTTTCATCTATTAAGACACCTATTTCTCTTTTTTCTTTTTTATCTTTCGCCATTCTTGCTAATAATTTTGAATTTTTATTACCATATTCAAAAAAATCTCTTTTTAAATAGCTTAATTTTTTTTAACTATTTCTGTATCTTCCGCTATTTGTTTATTTTTCAATTTTTTAAGTTCCTTCCATAATTTCCTATCCTTAGTCTCTAGAATTCTATTTTCCAGTTCTTTTATCAATTTCTTCTTTTCCTCTATTTTTACTTTATAATTCTTATACTTCCTACTTGATAATTTAATACTTTCTCCTCTAAAAATTGCTTTCATTGTGTCCCAAACTGTTCCATAATTAACTTCCCCATTATCATTCCAATCCCAATTTTCTTCCCATTTCTTAAGAATATGATTCTTATCTTCCTCGTTTTTATATAATTTTTCATCATATCTCCAACAATTTTCTTTTTTCTCCAAAAACATATCTAATTCTAATAACAATTCTGCGTGGTCAGAGTCTTTAAATATTCCAACATCCATATTGTCCACGTTATCCATCAGATTCTTGGATACAAAAATATAGTCAATTCTTGAATATGAATTAAATACCTTTGAGTGAAAAGTATACATTCTTTCGTTACCTTTAATCTCCCTCCAAACATCTACTACACCATTTTGCAACATCCAATTATCAAGTATCCCCATTTTTCTTATTCCACCATATCGGGTAGGATTGGTATTATCCATCTGGTTTCTAATTAAATTAAAATCACCAGCAATAATTACTTTCCCTACCCTTTCAGTTTGCAACAAATCGGTAATCTTATTCAAAAAATCTTTTTGATTCACATTTGGTGCGTATAAATTAACTAATGTTATTTTTTCCTCGTTAATACATCCTGTGTATTATATCAAATATCGTCCATCAATATCTGCTATTACTTTGGTTTTTTCAAATTGGACTCTATTTGATATTAATGTTGCAACACCTCTAGATTTTGAGGACCCAAAAGCTTTTTCATAAACCTGCATCCCTTTTAAATACATCCTGTTTATATCTTCAGATTTCTGATGAGTTTCTTGCATAAAAAGTATGTCAGGAGAATCTCTTTTAATCTTAAATTCTAAACGTCTTCTCTTAATCTGATTCCCAGTACCTTTAACATTCCAAGTCATTACCTTAATTATCCCCATTAATATTTTTAATTTTAACTATTCCCTCTTTTTCCTTTCCGTGACCCAAAACCCAAACAAATATATATAGACAACACATAACATAGAAAAAATAATAAAAAAAATAATAATAATATAAAACATACAAACAACATAAAACAAAAACTAACATGACACACAACCACATAAAATCTTCATTCCCCCACCGTCTTCATTAAGACACGCCTCGTTTCCAAGAGTGGGGGAGAGGGGACCCCGTCCATCAGCTGGGTCATCTCTTCATTGGCATAATTCTGGTTTCAATTGAACAACTACAGGTTCTTCATCAACGCACTCGGGGTCATCTTCCCTTTTATGTACAGAGTCCAATGTAATCATCCTTTCCACTCCTTCACCAGTAAGATCTCGACTTTTCTTCTGTACCTCCGCCAAAGATGGAGAAATATCTTTCGTTGGTTTTCTTTTCCTCTTTGGTTTTGGACCTAAACCTCCGACCGCCCCTCCTTCTTCCTCTGGTGTTGATGTATATATTTCAATTCCACCCATTTTGAGTAATTGTGATCTTAATTCACTTTGTTCTTCCTCTTTTTCCAACAAGCCAAGCTCATGGAAGTATTGGACCACATCCGTTTCTATTGTGAATATATGCATTCTATTTTTATTGAAAAATTTCATTCGCTGTGGTGGTCTCCAATTATACTTAATACCTCTATCTCTTAATATTTTAGTAATTGGCTTCAGATAATATCTCCACGATCTTTCCTCTCTTGAGATATCTTGAAAGACTTGGACCTGTTTTCCCTCAATCTTCAGCACAGCATCACCATTTTCTCTAATTTTTGCCATTACTTGTAATTTATCATTAACACTCGCAAATCTCACCAAAACATTTCTTATTATTTCACGTTGTCTTCTAAATCCAATTCGATAAACACTTATCAAATCTGTAGTTGTAAAATTTTTATCCAATCCAAGTTCATTAAGCCATTTCAAAACACGTTGTTTAACATTGTCCACTTTTTCTTCCACTATGCCTCTTATAACAATGTTGGACTTCCTAACTTCTTCTTCTAAAATACATATTCTTCTATCCTGTTTTTCATTTTTAAAAAAGATTTCAGTTATTTGCTTATCAAATTTTTTTGTTTGCACTTGTAGTTGGTCTACATTATCTTTTATCACTGTTACTTCTGCTGTGTATTTAGCAAAATTAACATTAATTTCTTGAACAATTTGTTCCAGCTGGTTGGATCTTTCCTTCTTTTCTTCATCCATTTTTAAATGTATTTTTTGAAATTCTGTATCCATTATTTCAATTTTATCACTTAATTTGTTTAATGCCAACACAATTTGAGATGAGTCAATACTAGCTTGAGAAATCTGTTTGACCTTAGGTCGCACCGATTGATCTTTAGATGGATCCATCTTAATAACTCCTGTAATTTTTGACCAAATATTTCTATAACTTTATTCACAGTTCAAAATCAATGGGTCATCAACTTGTATTTAAGATGTTAAATTATTGTAGAGGAAAATCTTTAATCCACAATTCTGTACCACAGATACTCAGAAGGGTCTTTTCAGAAGGACTTGGGCATATTTTACTTTCACTTTAAGAAGCCAGAGACGACAAAGCATTAAAGAGTCCCAAATTTAAAAAAAATTGAAAGTCCAAGTTATTGAAGGCTTGCTTACAATTGCTTCTTGCACCAGAGGCAGTGTAAAATACAAACAGTGAAATTCCTGTAGTCACGTTAATCAAGATCAGTTACACTCCTCAGCGCCATTTTGCCCTTCTGCGAACTTCAAACAGCAAACATGCTTTAGATTACTTTAAGACTTTTAACTTTTAGTCCACAATTTTCACAGCGTCTTCAAAAAAATGGGATAATTTTTCAAATTTTCAGACGATCCCACAAACAAACCATTTAAATATTCGGCTGTTCCAAAAAAAAGGTTCCTGTTCTCCACATTTATGTCGACTCCAACATTCAGGCAGCTCTCATATATCTTATTTTTATCTTATTCAAACATAGCCATAAAACTTAGTTTGCTGCCCTTCGCCCTGTCGACATCTTTTGCGGATCCAACTCACAATTAAATTCTAATTTATTGTTTTTCAGACCTCTTTAAATCATCGTCTCGCCGTTTCATCACCCCCTCTGCTCACTTTTATCCCTCAAAGGGAAAGCACTTTAAAAGAAAACCTCAATTAAAAGCAGTTCAAGGTGACTAACCACATCAATCTTGGTCCATCCAAGACAGGAACTCTTCAATAACGCACCTAGTTGTTATCGGACTTCAAAAATGCTGTTTATTTTCATCTGCTTTCAATTTTCCATATGCCGCAGAGAGACGAAGACAATGTCTTCTAAGCCACAGCCATGGACACGCCCCCTCCAATGATGTTTATCAACATCATTGATAAAGATGTTGAAGTGTACTGGACCTAAAACAGCCTTGGGGTACCCCACTGCATACTTCCCTCATGTAGATGGAGTTCCATTGAGGAATACATGTTGTGTGTGGTTGGTCAGCCAGTTACGAATCCATCTGGTGGTGATGCTGTCTAACCCACATTTTTCTACTTTATCTAGTAGTAGGTTATGGGTCTACTTTATCAAATGCTTTACTGAAGTCCAAGTAAATTATATCGACAGCATTCCTCTGGTCCACTAATTTTGTCACTTTGTCAAAGAATGCATTAAGATCTGTTTTTGACAAACCCATGTTGGCTTTTGGTTATTACTTTGTTTGCTTCTAGGTGTTCGGTGATTCGCTGCTTGATTATTTTTTCCAGAATCTTCCCTGGTATTGAGGTCAGGCTGATAGGTCTGTAGTTTCCTGGATCTGTTCTTTTTTTTTTTTTCCTTTTTTGAAGATCAGCTCTTTTCCAGTCCTCTGGCAGTTCCCAGGATCTTTGAAAGATAAAGTTCAGTGGTTCTGAGATCTCTCTCAATTCCTTCAGAACCTTGGGGTGTAATCCATCTGGTCCTGGTAATTTGAACTCATCTAGGGTAGACAGGTGTTCACTTACCATTTTCTTCCTTATTTTAACTTGCGTTCCTAATCTGTTTTTTGTGGTGCTGTTTTTGATAGGTTGGACTGTTTTTTCCTTTTGTATAAAGACAGATGCAAAAAATGAGTTAAGTAGTTCTGCATAGATAGTTAGATATAAATATATCTGCATAGCTTTTATATGCAGATGAAAGAGACCAAAACAGTGAAAGGCAAGGCTGCATGAGGAGGTCACTCATTTGTCCGGCCTTTCTCAGACAGGCTCGGCAGAGAGGGGAGGGTAAGAGAAAGGGAAAAATATATTTAAAACGAGCAGGAAAAACCGGGGGTGGGGGGGGAATTTCCTGCTTCTCTCGCTCTTCCAAGGCAAAAAAAAAGTCCTTGAGTTAACAACCAGCAAAGACAAGGAAAGAAATTTAAAAGACTACACAGAAATCTCACTCCTTTTCTCCACTCGGCATTCTCTCAACAAAATAATTTTCTCCGTTTCTCCCCTTCTCTCTAGCTTTAGTAAATCACACACATTTCCCCACTCCTCCTTCACAAATTTCTTTTTGACATTCTCCATGGGATCTTTCTCATTTCTTTTCCTTGCAATTTACTGTTTCTTTATACATACGAAAGGGAATCAAAGTACATTCACACCTACTTTTACCTTCCATATGCTCACATTTGCACTTCAATGAAACTGCTTGTGTAAACTAATTTCACATGCAAAAATCCCATTTCATGCAAACCAATCATTACAATTATTTCAGGGAGCTTTTTCACAAGCCAATGAGCTCCATTTTCTAGATAATTTTGTGTACTATTAGATGATTTCATCCTCCATTCAGGTCTGGAAATGATTACACACATAAACATACACACATATACCATATATCATTAAACAACATTTCCAGACCTATGGAGGTTCTTTTTTTCTGTCCTTGGTCAATCTGTAGCTTATTCAAGCAGTGGGAAAACTCAGGAAGTAGTTTTAATCAAAAATGTTATTTTAAGCCCTAACCACTGCCTGTTTCCCACAGCTGTAAGGTCAAGCTGAGAAATTTATTTAGTTTGCCGGCCAACCAAACATATCACAATCAATTCAATCCCATTCAATTGTACATGCTATTATTATAGATGCACATCTAAGAATTTTTAACAGAAATCACATCAAATTGATCAAGTCAAATTATCTGAGTCTTCCCATTTAGACAGGCTTTACCTTTTTATCACCTGCTAAACCACGGGTGGGAATAAATATTTTCTTCTTCTTAGTTCTTTCAGAGTTTTCTGGCTCTTTTGAGAATGGTAAATTCTCGAGATCTTTATAACACTGCAGTGTTTCTTTTCTTCTGTCATGTATGGTCTTCCTACCATACATAACAGCATAAACTAACCATATCTTCTTTGGTCAACCCCAACATCTGAATCATCTTATTGTATGGAGGGGCTCCCTAACTTCTAAATACCTTTTCCCTAAAGGAATAGTTGGGTCTATTTACAAGTTGGGATTCTTCCTAATTGTTTTAGTGAACTTCTCACTTTTACTCAAAGTTACACCCATTTGTCTTTCTCCTGAAGCACTGGATTGTTACTACCTGCCTCTGTCCTTTCTAGCTTGAATCTCCCAGCAGACACTGGCTTATTTTTAAAGATCCAAATTCTTCTCTATCTTTGAATCTCCCAGCAGACTCCGGCTTATTTTTAAAGATCCAAATGTATAGAGACCTTTGTACCCACATCATTTGCATCTTGCCATGACTCTCATGAGTAAGTTTGAACTTCACTTTTCTTTTTCACCGGTTCCAGACAGACCACCAACCTGATTCCTAAGGGATTTCTCGGACCTTTCCATCGATATCCAGAGCCTGATCAGACGCCCTCCCTTGTATCTGGAATCCCTGACCTCCCCCACCCCACTTTTCCATCAGCAAATTATTCCAATAGTCACACTCCTTTTAAAGTGTAGGCAAACCTCTAGTAGGTATTTCCCACATTTCAAACACACACATACACACAAGACAACACTCCCCTTAACCCTCCCCTTCCCAAAATAATGGATTTCTTTTTTTTTTTTAAGTTTTTATTGTTAGAAAATTATAATACAATTCCACCTTTCCGGTGTCATGGTGTTAATAAACGCATACATATACATATACATAATATTTACATATTATTTACATTTCGTATAAATCTTTTGCCTTTTACAAAATAATGGATTTCTACTCACCTAGAGGGTACAATTCCACAACCCTCTGTGCAAGCCTTTTAGGCGTTCAAGATAGGCAGAATCGGAGCTTGCCAGCAAATGACCAGGGCAAAGTCACTGGATAAAAATTTCCAGGAGTGCTTTTGATGTTGCCACTGGTCTTAGCTGGTTTCTTCCGTTTGCCATAGTGAAGGCCACTGAACCACAAATGGATCCAGCTTGTACCTTGAAGGAACGATGCCTTCGAGCCGCACGTTGGGGCGCCAGAAAACGTAAGGTCCCAGATGTTTCCCCGAGCCACTGAAATGCCAAAGAGAGAGAGACTTGAGACGAGGCTTGCCAAAAAAAACCAGCTTTTTATTCTTTGGCCAAAATAAAAAGTCTGTGTGATACTATTTTCAAAACCCAGACAAAAGCATGTAAGGAATAGACACACACTGCAAGAGTGGCTCAGTATTTACACCGATAGAAACAAAGTTTATCCAACCAGACAAAGGTTTGTCACCAACGTGAACTTTCTTTGTTCAGGGTTCTGTCTCTGCCCATGCTTTGCTATCTTACAGAGTATCCCTTGTCCTTGTGTGTTTGGGCTCCTAGGCAGCCCACCCCCACCCCTATCTATGGAGCAGGATGTTCCTGGGAACTGTCTCCAAGGATGTGCCTAGCTCTGAAACAAATGACAGAAGCGAGAAACCAGATAGAAAAGGATACAATTCTCTTACAGAATGAATTCCTAACAAATGATTCCCAACCATAGCAAAATAGTACAAGCAACTTCTTTAACAGAAGCAAAGAGCAAAGGTTAGATTGATTCGTATCAATATTTATTTTATTTTATTTCTATTTATTTCTAATATGGCCTTTCAATGCAGTAACATGGCTTTCAGAAATAAAACGGCATTCTGGTAGTTTACACTTACATTTCTGTGAAACCATGAGACTGAGTTCCAGTCCTACCTTAGAAATGAAAGCAAGTTATTTAACTTTGAGCTAGTCACATACTCTCAATCCATCTTGCCTCATGGGAGTTATGGAGAAAATAGGAGAGAGTATTAGGTAAGTTTGTCACTTCGTGTTATTTATGAAAATGGCTAAAAAAAATTAAAAATTAACATGCAAGCTATCATTTTTCCTCTCTGTGTGGGTCTAGACGAGTATTACTCCTGTAAAAATCAGATGTAGCTTTGGTTGTACACTTAAAAATAAAGTTGAAAGATACAAACTGCAAACAACAGTTACAACTCTAGGACCCAAATGTCACAATGAATGTTAGGGAAGCTTCCATCCCTAATTAGCAAATTACATATCAATATTGGAAGGAATGGAGAAGTAGAATAATACCACTTGGAAAGGGCCATTTAGATCATGGAAGAGTCAAAATTAAAACTTTGATTACTTCATAGCTTTTGCTTGAAATAGCTAGATAATAACTAGATAATTTTTTTCAATGTCTATCCTAATAAAAAGTTTTTACATAGCTTAAGTAGAACTACATGTATTCCTCAAGTCACAACAGTTCAATTAGCGACTGTTCAAAATTACAATCCCCTCCCCCCCAAAAAAGTATTTATGACCTGATCCCAAAATTATGCATGTTATAGCATCACCGCAGTCGTTCAATGACCGACTGCAGAGACGCTGCAACATGCCCCTGCTATCCCCCCCATCCCCCAATCCTGGGTGGGGGATCTTAGAGGTGCTTTTGGAGGCAGGTTACCTGTGATCATCACTTTAAAACATTTGACCCACAGAGAACTGGAGACGGCACAACAAAGAACTAAAAACAGACCAACCTATTGCTGGAGCCAAACCAAATTAGAGGGCATGAAATTTCCTATAGCAAAAAAGGGCAAATACAAGAACCATATGCAATACAAAGAAAAATTCTAACTGATATTGGAGATAAGACAGGTATTTCCTCCAGTTCTTCGGGTCATAAAAACACAACACATTTGTATTTCCTTCATTAACATACCATGAAGCCTTAGGAGAGGCAATTCCTCTTCTTCCCCTTCCCATCTTCCTCTGTTTTCTTCCTCCCCTTCCCTAATGAGAATATTTGTAGCTCAGGGTTGACAGGTTTCCTTGGTCAGAATAGGATGTTTAGGCACCGACCCTTGGCTTTGCCCCCAGTTGCCTGCCTCAGCCGAAAGCTGTAAAAGCCAGCTTTCCTCCCTGGCCATTCTCCACGGCCAATGGGGCCCTGGCCCTTTGTCCCTGCACACCTTTTGACTCGCACCTTTGGCTGCACGGGACAAATAGCCCCCAGTCAATCGGGTGATGGGTGACAGCAATAGAACTGGGGGAGTGACCAAGGGGGCAGTGGGCAATATGATCTGTGACAGGCTGGGGGAGAGAGCAAGAGTTGCAGTGATGTGCACCTGCTGGCATGGCAGGTGAACAGCAATGACGTGACTTCTGGCATTGTGCCATTGCCTCTGCACTTGGACTCTGGCCTGATGTTCGACTGCCCACCCCACTGCGCTACCACCAACCCCCGCAATGCCAGAAGCTGTGGTCCATGACTGTTCGAACTATATCAAGCCAGAGGCGGGTAGCTGTGAGCAAAGAGGGCACAGTGAAGGGTTGATGCCTAAACGTCCCATTCCGACCAAGGAACCCTCATGTCAACTCTGAGCTACAAATATTCTCCATTATTAGGAAAGGAAAGGGGAGGGGAGGGAGAAAACGGGGGGAGAAGGGGAGAAGGAGTCACCCGTCCTAAGACTTTGTGGTGTGTTAGTAACGGGAATACAAGTGTACTGTATGTTTTTATGACCCGAGGAACTGGAGGAAATAACTGTCTTGCCTCCTATCACAGTTTTTTCTTTTTAATGCATATGGTTCTTGTACTTGTCCTCCTTTGTTACAGGAAATATAGGCATAAGTATAAAATCTTACGCCCTCTAATTTGCTTTGACTCCAGCAATTAGTCTCTGTTGAAGAAGTAGCAAGGTTCCTGAGTGGAATTAGACAGTGCAAGGGACATCCCAAGTTATTAACACCTGTTTGGCCAATGTGAACCCAGTGGTCTACGTTGGCAATATTTGAAACTTCATCATTGCAAAAAAAATATCCGGAGACAGTGAAACCAAGCAGCATCTTCAGACCCATGCAGCCTTGATTACCTTGTATTACCTGAAGAATACAAGATCTGCTCACCAGCACTCTGCATAGAAGAGCCATTCTTACTGGACGATTATGGAGATGGACCTAGGAGGATCCTAATACTTGGCTTTACATTCTGCAGTCATCTGACATCTGGTTTATGGTTGGGACTTTTGCTCTCAATCTTTTTGCTCAGGTTTATGTCATCCTAGCAAAGAAGTAAGAAGAACTGCACCTTATTTTGTACACATTTCTGCCAAACAAACAGCACATTACATATAAAAGACTGCAGGTAGTCCTCGACTTATAACCACAATTGAGCCCAAAATTTCTGTTGCTAAGCAGAACATTTGTTAAGTGAATTCTGCCCCTTTTATGACCTTTCTACAGTTATGTGAATCATTGCAGTTCAGTTAATAATAGGGTTGTTAAGTGAATCTGGGTTTCCCATTGACTTTACTTGTCAGAATGACGTAAAAGGCAATCACATGACTGGGTCACTGCAACAGTCATGAGCTAGCATATCTTTCACTAAGGGGAAAATTTTTCTCAAAGCTGGACTTAAGGGGGGCTTACTATCGAATCAGAATTAAGGAGAGGGGAAAGTGAAAAATGGCATTTAACACCCCCCTTGGATGCTACCAATTCAAAGTGCTCCCTTTTGGACTACAAGGGGCCCCCGCAGTATTTATGCAATTACTTGCCTCTTTTTATTGGGGGATGCACAACTTTTCTCTGAGATACTGGCCAATGCTCCGTGTCGTAAAACACTCCAGGAGGAGGAGAAGGTTAAGCATGCTAAGTTTAAGTGTGCTGCGTGTGGCGCTGCAAGAGCAGCGAGCAGCCATGGAGGCAGTGAGAGGAATATGGGGAGACGCATGACTTTCCTCCCCAAGACACCGGCTGGGGCGTGTCTCCCATATTCCTCTCGCCACCTCCATGGCTGCTGTCCCCTCCTCCTCCTGGAGCCCATTATGACGCGGAGCATCGGCTGCAGTCAGGCTGTGTTTCAGGGTGGAGAAAAGCCACGCGGCTCCCCCAGCAGCCAAGGTGTGCACAGTACCAACAAGGGCCAGAAAAAGAGGCAAGTAGAAGGGCGCTTCGCTCCTGCTCTGGAATACGTATCCGTACAACGTATCTTGATCTGTCACCTTATCCTCTCCGACGAGGAACAGGAAGCAGGCATCCAGCTGGGTGATGGTTGATGTCTCCCTGTAGCATTTGGCTTCCTGCTCACTGTTTTGCTCAGACATGGTTTGCAGGGTCTCCTCAGTAGAGCAAAGATTGCTTCTCTGGGTTGACCATTTTGCAGATGCTGCTTTCTGTAAGGATTGCCTCTCCTAACTTAAGAATGTGAAGACTCTTTGAAACGGAGTATTTCAAAAGGAACCTTTTATTAAGCAGAAGTGACAGAAATGGATTCAAAGCAGCGTCTGAATACCGTTAGGCAAGACAAGTAGAATTAGAGACCCCTCCCTTTAGCCAGAATGCAGCCAATCCACAGGTGTGAAGTCATTTTACCAGCTGCCCTGAGAACCGGATAAGCATACATTCTCATGGCTATCTTCCATAGGCTATCAAAGTGAAACAACCCACATGGCCATCCCTCCTATACTTCCCCAAGAGGTGAGAAGATCTCAGGATGCTTTGGCACCAGGATACAAGTGATAAAATACTAGTTGTCACAGGCAATACTAATGAATCGAATCCAAGCCCCCACCCCCTTTCTCCCAATTGAATGGCAGTATCACTTAGGGATCTGACAGGTTATCCAATCTCTTCTTTAAAATTTCCAGTGTTGGAGCATTCACAACTTCTGGAGGTACATTGTTCCACTGATTATTGTTCTAACTGTCAGGAAACTTCTCCTTAGTTCTTGGTTGCTTCTTTCCTTAATTCGTTTCCATCCAATAGCTTGACTCCCTCTTCTTTGTGGCAACCTCTGAAATATTGGAACACTGCTATCATGTTATCCCTAGTCATTCTCTTCATTAAACTAAACAGATCCAATTCCAGCAACCATTCTTTATATGTTTTTAGCCTCCAGTCCTGTAATCATCTTTATTGCTTTTCGTTGCACTCCTTCTAGAGTGTCAACATCTGTTTTACATTGTGGCAACCAAAACTGGGTGCAGTACTCCAAGTGTGGTCTTACCAAGGCATAAAGTGGTATTAATACTATACATGATCTTGATTGTATCCTCTGTTAAGGCAGCCTAGAGCTGTGTTGGCTTTATTGGCAGCTACCACACACGGCTGGTTTATATTTAAGTGATTGTCCAAGATCCCTCTCACAATTACTACTATGGAACCAGATACCACCTATACCAGGGGTCTGCAACCTTAAACACTCGAGCTATTTGGACCTGTTTCCCACAGAAAAGAAAACACTGGGAGCCACAAAACCTGGGTGGGTGTGGCCAATGTGACATCACACACTCCCACTCAGTCACATGACCACCACCACCCAGCCACTCCTATCCAGGTTTTGTGGCTCCCAGTATTTTCTTTTAAACAGGTATCTCTCTCACATCACTCTCTCATTTCTCTTCCTTCCTCTCTCTCATCTCTTTCATCTCTTTCTCTCTCATCTCTCTCTTTCATCTCCTTTCACTCATCTCCCTCTCATCTCTTTCTTTCTCCCCCTCCCTTTCATATCTCTCATCTGCCTCTCTCTCTCTCATCTCTTTTTTCCCCTTTCTCTCTCTCATCTCCTCTCACTCTCTCTCTCTTCTTCTTTCTCCCTCTCTCTCTTTCTCCCACTCTCTCTCTCATCTCCTCTCTTTTTCTTTCTCCCTATCTCATCTCTCTCCCTCTCTTTCTCATCTCTCTCTTTCTCCCTCTCTCTCTGTTTCTCATCTCTTTCTCCCTCCCTCTCTCTTTCTCATCTCTCTCATCGTTTTCATTCTCCCTCTCTCATTTCTCTCTCATTTCTCTCTTTCTCCCTATATCTCTCTTTCTCATCCCTCTTTCTCATCTCTCTCTTTCTCATCTCTCTTTCCCTCTCTCCCCCTCTCTCTTGTGTGTGTTCCCTCTTGAACCATTTCCAAAAAAAGGTGAGAGGTTTTTTTTTTGGGTGCTTTTTACCATGGAGGCGGTGAGAGAAATATGGGGAGGCATGTGACTTTTTCTCCGCCCTGAGACACCAACTGGAGCATGTCTCCCATATTCCTCTCGCCACCTCCATGGCTGCTGTCCCCTCCTCCTCCTCCTGGAGCCTATTACAATGCAGAGCATCAGCTGCAGTCAGGCTGTGTCTCAGGGTGGAAAAATGTAATGCGGCTCCCCCAGCAGCTGAGGTGTGCACAGCATCAACAAGGGCCAGAAAAAGAGGCAAGTAGAGGGGCCCTTTGCTCCTACTTTGGAATACATATTTGTACAACATATCTTGGTGGGGCCAGCCAATGGTGGGATCATCCGACGGTGCCGCAGGAGAGGGCCCAAAGAGCTGCATGCGGCTTTGGAGCCACACGTTACTGACCCCCGACCTATGCTATACCTGTGCATTTGGTTTTTCTTGCTTATATGTAGAACCTTACTTTTTTCATCAATGAATTTCATATTGTTAGATAGCATCCAATGTTCATGTCTGTCAAGAACTTTCTATATCTTAAGCCCATCTTCTGTAGTGGTGACCAGCTTGGTGTCATCTGCAAATTTGATAAGTTCCCCATCTATCCACTCATCCAAATCATTCATGAAGATGTTGAAGAGTACTGGGCTGAAACAGAGCCTGGGGTTACCCAACTGCTTACTTCCCTTCATGTAGTCCCCATTAAGGACTACGTATTGAGTGCGGTTTGTCAGTTTGTTACAAATCTATCTGGTGGTGATGCTGTCTAACCCACATTTTTCTATCTTATGAAGTAATAGGTTGCAGTCTAGTTTATCAAATGCATTATGAAGTCCAAATAAATTATATCCACAGCATTCCTCTGGTCCACTAATTTTGTCATGTTGTCAAAGAATGCATTAAGATTTGTCTGGCATGATCTGTTTTTCACAAACCCATATTGGCTTTTGGTTATGACTGTTTCCTCTAGATGGTTGCTGATTTATTGCTTGGTTATCTTTTCCAGAACCTTCCCAGGTATTGAGGCCAGGCTGATAGGTCTGTTATTTCCTGGATCTATTTTTTCTCCTTTTTTGAGCTTTTTTGATGACATTTTTATGTTAGCGGTCCATTTTAGATCTTGCGATATGGTAGAACCTAGAAATTTGAAGGTCTCTACTGTTGATACTGTGTTATCTAGTAACTGTTCTTGTGTCTAGTAGTTCTGGTGTGCAGTGCTCTATAGCGTCGATTTGAGGATAGGAGTTGAAACAGTTTATGTCCAGGATGTGAGGGGTCTGTAAATATTTTCACCGCCCTCTTTTTGACTCGTGGAAGACAGGTTGGTAACAATTGTTTTTTCTGCAGTTCTAATTATCCTCTGAAGTCTATGTCTCTCTTATTGGGTTGCAGAGCCAAACCAGACAGTTATAGAGGTGCAGATGACAGACTCAGTAATTCCTCTGTATCAGCAGCTCCTTGGGCAGTTTGAGCTTTCTGAGTTGGCGCAGAAAGTACATTCTATGTTGTGCTTTTTTGATGACATTTTTGATGTTAGCAGTCCATTTTAGATCTTGCGATATGGTAGAACCTAGAAATTTGAAGGTCTCTACTGTTGATACTGTGTTGTCTAGTATTGTGAGAGGTGGAAGTATGAAAGGGTTTCTCCTAAAGTCTACCACCATTTCTTTGGTTTTGAGTGTGTTCAGTTCCAGATTGTTCCGGTTGCACCACGAGGCTAGTTGTTCAACCTCCCATCTGTATGCAGATTCATCATTGTCTCGAATGAGACCGATCACTGTTGTGTTATCTGCGAACTTCAGTAGTTTAACAGATGGTTCGTTAGAGATGCAGTCATTGGTATACAGAGACAAGAGAAGTGGGGTTATGATCCACTTGCAAGTGTGTTCCTGTAGCTGGTTTAGCATAGTTAGAAATGTGTCTGGAATGATGGTATTGAATGCTGAACTAAAGTCTACAAAGAGGACCCTTGCATAGGTCTTTGGAGATTCAAGATGTTGTAGGATGTAGTGCAGAGCCATATTAACAGCATCATCTGTCGATCTATTTGCTTGGTATGCAGATTTCAAGGGGTCTAACAGTGAATCCGTGATAGTTTTCAAGTGGGACAGCACTAGCCTTTCAAAGGTTTTCATAATTACAGATGTTAGAGCAACTGGTCTGTAGTTGTTCAGTTCCTTGATGGTGGACTTCTTCGGCACTGGGATGATAGTAGACCATTTGAAGCAAGAAGGAACATAGCACATCTCTAGATATTTATTGAAGATACGGGTGAAGATGGGGGCCAATTGGTCAGCACAGACTTTTAAGCAAGAAGGAGCTATCTTGTCTGGGCCTGGAGCTTTTCCTGTTTTTGTCTGTGAAATAGGTCTTGTTCTTCCTTTTTTGTGATCACTAGGGGTTGTGAACCCAATGGGATGGGGTTAGTTGTAGGAGACTTGGCTGTTGTTGGTGTGTCTGAGATGGGGGTTGTGGAGATAGGTGGCTGTAGTTTCCTTTCAAACCTGCAGTAAAACACGTTCAGGTCATCTGCCAGTTGCTGATTTCCTTCAGCCTGGGAAGGAGGTTTGCCATAGCTGGTGATATTTTTAAGAGTTTTCCATATGTTTGCTTGTTCATTTGTTGAAAACTGATTCCTTAGCTTTTCAGAGTAGCTTCTTTTTGCTGTCTGATCTCCCTTGTTAATACATTTCTGGCCTGATTGTACAGCATTTTATCACCTTTTCTGTAGGCTTCCTCTTTGGAACGACATAGCTGCTTAAGTTTAGCTGTGAAGCAAGATTTGTTGTTACTGTATATTCGCAAGTTCCTGGTGGGTACACACAGAAGCTGACATATGATGTTACAGTCTCTGTGAGTTCATCTAAGTCTGCAGAGGTACTTTGAAAAACATTCCAATCAGTGCAGTGCAGTCGAGGCAGGCCTGTAGCTTTAACTTTGCCTCCATCCAGGTCTTCACTGATTTAATTGTTGGTTTTGTGGTTTTAAGTCTTTGCCTGTAAGCAGGTACAAGGTGAATCATGCAATGATTAGAGTGTCCCATAGCTGCTCGTGGTAGGGACTGATAAGCATCTTTTAGTGTTGTGTAGCATTGGTCTAAAGTATTCTTGCCTCTAGTGGGACAATTGACATGCTGAAAGTATTTTGGTAGCTCTTTCCTTAAGTTTGCCTTGTTTAGATCTCCCAAAATAATGGCCAGTGAATCAGGGTATTTGGCTTAATACCAATACATAATTTATAATACATAATTTGGTCAGCTAGAGTTCATAATGCCTTGTTTGTCAGACTTCGATGCTATCTCAAAATAAATGAATTTCCAAACTGCCAATCTTTAAGGAAATCTTTTCTTTATTCGAGCACAGCAACCTGATCATGACTCGATGCGGACAAGACTGACTTTTGCCCCCCAATCCCTCCCTTTCCGATCCCCAATTATCTGCTTCTCATTGGCTATCTTCCAAGTCACTCTCCTGATTTCTTGTCTCGTCATTTCACAGGAATGTCCCCCCTCCCTTCATTTCTACGGTGACCGAGCTTCAAAGGGATTTAGCAGGCAAAAGTCCAGGGCTTATCTTGTAATTGCAATTGTACAATCTTCCTTTCTATGTCAGCGGTGAGACGCTGACAGTTTACACAGGCTTGTGGTGGGACATAAACAGCAATTAGAAGAAATTAGGAAAATTCACAATGCGAATAGTATGGTTTGCAGTTGAGAATTAATGCCTCTAGGTTTTCGTCACAGAATTTATATATTATAGTTATATCCTGAGACCAGCTGTTGATATATAAGCCTCCTCCCTTCTTTTTACCAGATGTTTCTGCAATTCTGTTTGATCGTTGAATCTGCAGGCTGCTATCTTCAATTGATTCATTTAACCAGGTTTCAGAGAAACATAGGGCTGCTGAATTGTAAAAGTCAGAATTGTATCTGTTTAAAAGGAGTATTTCATCCATCTTATAAGCAAGTGAATGTATGTTCATTAGGAAAATTGAAGGGAGAGGAGTTTTATTTCTCCTATTCCTTAATCTGTTTAAAATCCCTGCCCTTTTACCTCTCTTCGCTTCTTCCATTTGGTTTTTTTGGTAATCCATGGCTCCGGGGAGATGCGTTTGAAAAGACAGTGGGGGAGAGTTCACAGAAAGCTGCTCCTTAAAAAAACATTGCTTCATTTTTAGCAGATGGTCTCGTGAGTAAGAAATCTGTAGTGAGTTGCAGAGAATAATTAAAAATAAAGAAACCATTAGAGAACATTTCACCAAAGCAGCCTTCGGTGGCGCCATCTTGGTTCTAGCTAAGTGCAAAGTGCAAAGAAAGACAACTTTAACATTAGTATAATATAATCCATATTTTATCAATTTATTAAGGACAATATTATGAGATTTAGTTGAAGGCTTTGTTGAGATCCAGGTGCCCCTTATCTAAAAAACTCCCTAACGTACCAAGCAATAAGGAGGAGATAAACCAAGCCCTATGAGGACTGTTCAAAGAATCTGGGTATATTAGTCTACCAAAGACTGGTTCACTGAAAAGGTGAAATAAGAAAGCCATTTTAAACGTCAAAGGATTATCACATGTTATAGGTATTGGTTTTATTCTCTATTGCCTCAAAAGATAGTACCACAACCATCAGGTTAAAATCTCAAGAGTAACTTCCTGACTGTGTAAGTTATTGATCGGTGGAACAGAGTGACAAGTAAGTCACACTTAGGCAGGAAAAAAATGCATGGATGAACAATAGCAACTGTGACAGGGATCTAGGTGTCCTGGGTGTCACAGGTATGAGCCAGCAATGTGCTGCACCTGCCAAAACTCCCAATGCTGCACCTGCCAAAACTCCTAATCCTAGGCTGCATCTACACAATCAAGATTATGTGAAGTGATACCATGTTTCCCCCAAAATAAGACCCTGACTTTTACTTTTTTTCCACCAAAAAAGGCACCAGGTCTTATTTTCGGGGTGTGTGTGATCCAATGACTCACCTCACTTGCATGCATCACCCCCGGCCTCCTTTTCGCTATCAGAGGCCTTCAGGAACTTCTTCGGCTTCGGATAGTTGCAGCCAGGCATCACGCACTTCAGCCATTTCTTCTGCAGCCAGCAAGGCTTTCCTGAAGGCCTCTGTAGCCGATAACAGAACTCCGGATCTGGAGCTCTGTTATCGGCTACAGAGGCCTTCAGGAAAGCCTTGCTGGCTGCAGAAGAAATGGGCCGAGGTGTGTGAGGCCTGGCTGCAACTGTCCAAAGGTAAGTAGTAGGGCAGCTCCACCACCCCCCATCCCCACCTTAGTTTAATTTTTACCTGTGCAACCTGGAGTGGGTGGGGTCTTAATCAGGGTTTATTTTGGGGGGAGGGCTTATATTGGGCATACATGTAAAAATTAAGCTAGAGTAGGTCATATTTTCAGGGAAACAAGGTAGTATCTCTAGTAAGGCAACATGCACCAAGTCTTGAAAAAAACTCCTAGTGACTAAACTATATGTGAAGCTGTCAGAATGCGAGTTCCACAAGACCTCCCTAGACTACCTGGGCTACCAAGTATCAAACGAGGGAATTGAGATGGACCCAGGAAAAGTAAAAGCGGTGCTGGACTGGCAATCCCCACACACTCGTAAACAACTTTAGAGCTTCCTTGGGTTCACCAATCTTTACAGATAGTTCATCCCCGCTTTTGCCAAGGTGGCACTGCCCCTGACCGAACTATTGAAAACAGGAGGGAGGCCAAACGGTTACCCAGCCAGCCAGTGGCTTGGACCCTGGACTGCCAATGGGCATTCAAAAAATGGAAAAAACTGTTCATGGAGGACCCCATCCTCAAACACCTCGACCTTGAACAGCCATTCATGGTCCAGGCAGACGCCAGTGACATCACCATAGTGGCAGTGCTATTGAAACCCAATAGCCAGGCCTGTACCTCCAACTCACCGACACGGAAAGGTGGTGGGAAAAGGAAACCTATGCCATCCAATGGGCCCTCTTCACCTGGAGACACTTCCTAGAGGGGAGCCGGGCACTGTTCAAAGTTTGGACTGACCACAAAAACCTAGAAGCCTTAAAGACTCCTCAGAAACTCTCCCCCAAACAAGTCCGTTGGGCACAGTACTTCAAATGGTTCAACTTCAAGTTAAAATACATCCCAGGGGGAAAGAATCTGCTCGCGGACGCTTGTCCAGGAAACCACAGTTCAATAGTCAGCGCGAAGACATAGTCCACACCATCATCCCTCCCTCTCAGCCAGTGGCTCAAGCAACCACCAGAGCCAAGCCAGGTGCTGAGACACCCCCGGAGGAGACCCAATGACGGGAACCTTGAAGGCAGCGCTCCCGGCAGACCAGTGGTTCAACAACAACAAAGACATTTTGACCCTCAAGGATAGAGTAGCCTGGAAAGGGACCAAGCTATACATCCCCACCAGCCTGAGACTCCAGATCCTGCAGTGCAGCCATGACTCCAAGCTTCCTGGACATTTTGGATACTTAAAAACACTACACCTAACCAGGAGGCAGTTCTGGTCGCCAAAGATGAAAGCAGATGTGGAGGACTATGTAAAGAGCTGTGCCACCTGCGCTTCCATGAAGAAGCAGCCAGGGAAGCCCTCCGGCCTCCTCCAACAAATGGCAGGCCCAAGCCAACACTGGGAAGAGATCTCTATGGATTTTATATTTGAGCTCCCAGAAAGTGGCGGGAACACAGTCATTTGGACCATGATTGACTTATTTTCAAAGCAAGCCCACTTTACAGTCTGCTTGGGGCTACCGTCAGCCAAGAAGTTAGCTAGAATATTTGTAAGACAAATATATAGGCTACATGGGGTGGCCCGCAGAATTATCTCTGACAGGGAGGTGCAATTCACTGCAAAATTCTGGAGGGAATTCCTGAGAGTGATAGGGTCTAGCTTGGATTTCATCCGAGTACAAATGGGGTGGTGGAATATGAGAACACCATGGTAGAACAGTACCTGAGATGTTAACGTAGACTACCAGCAATTCACCTGGGCAGACTTGCTACCTTTCGCGGAGGTAGCCTACAATAATGCGGTGCATAGTAATACTGGGCTGATTCCATTCCAGGTCACCAGTGGCACAGAGTTCATCCCCATGCCAGTGTTACCTAGGGAACCACCCTCCTCCATGTCCTTGGATGGACCTTTTGAGACGGGGTGGGAAAATACAAAGTAGAAGCAGCAAAAAACTATAAAAAGCAAGTCAACAAACGCCTCTTCCCTGAACCTCCTTTCCATGTTGGAGACCAAATATACTTGTCAACGAAGTATCTAAAAAAGTTAACAAGCAAGAACTGGGTCCAAAGTTCATAGGGCTCTTCCCAATAGTAAAAGTGATAAACCCTGTAACTGTTCAGCCTAGACTCCCACGCTTGCTAGGGAAAGTGCATCCAGAATTCCATAGAAGCCTGTTAAACCCGGTCGTAGGCTCTCAACTAAGGCCAGTAGACCGGGCAGCCCCAAAGCCCATTGTAGTACAGGAAGAGACTCACTGTGAGGTAAAATAGAACTTTGACTTGCACCTGCATGGGGACTGCTACAGTATCTAGACAACTGGAAAGCATACTCCCTCTCCGAGGCCACCTGGGTCAAAAGTTGGGATGTGAAAGTTGACAGGTTGATCAAGCAGTTTCATGACAATCACCCTTATAAGCCCAAAGGACCACCTGAGGGGGGAGGGGAGGTTGATGTGGATGTGGATTAACCTCCCTTTGATTTTCTCTTGCAGGAGGTCCTTCTCAACTGAGTGGGGAAGCCTGTCAGCCCTGAAGCCATTTTGGGAGCATCTTCAGGGCAGCCACAGCCAGACCTGTTGTAGCAGTGGAAATGTGAGGGGGGAGATAGAGATAGCTGAGGGGTATGTGTAGCCAAAATAACATTTTTTCCTGTGGGAGCCAAGGACGCTCTACCAGGTATTGGAGAAGCGTGGACAAGAGCCAGCCGGAGCTGAGACTACGACCTGTTTGGGCCATGTGATGGACTTGTGACTGGGGTGTGTATGTGTATGATTTGGGTGGGGAAAACTCCAGGTCCTTCAGATTTGGATTTTCACCAATTGTGCCAATGTGACATTCCTAATAAATTCAAACTTTAAGGAAACTCTAGGCATCAGAGTTTTGATTGCTTTGGGTCTGTTACTTGGAACCCTGACAGAAGGATTAGGGGTGACATGATAATTGTCTTTGAGTAAGTGAGGGGCTGTCACAGAGAAGATGGGTTTGACTTACCTGGAACTAGGGAGAAATTTGCTGACAATGAGAACAATTAATGAATGGAACTTTTAAAATTTCTTTTAAATTAAATTAATTAAATTGAATTGAATAGCCTTGGTGGCGCAGCAGACTATAGTTCTTTTAACTAGCACCAGCTGCCTGCAATTACTGCAAGTTCGAATCTTATCAGGCTCAAGGTTGACTCAGCCTTCCATCCTTTCGAGGTAGGTAAAATGAGGACCCGGATTGTGGGGACAATAAGCTGACTTTGTATAAAAAAGAACACCGCTTAGGGGGCCCCCAAAAGCCCTACTAAGCAGGTATATACAAAAAGTATGATGGCTATTGCTTAACGCATTGTAAGCCGCCCTGAGTCTCCGGAGAAGGGCAGCATATAAATCGAACCAATAAATAAATAAATTGAATTGAATTGAATTGTTAAATTATCCTGCGACAAGTTGCCTCACGGCGATTTGGCTGTGGCAAGTTGGCTGCAGAGAATTGTTCCATTCCAGCTGGGGGGAATAGTCAACACTTTAGAAGATAAACTCAAGGTCCAGAAGGATCGTGACAGACTTGAACACTGGCCAATATCCAACAAAATGCAATTCAGTGGTGAGAAAAATAAGGTTTTACACTTAGGCAAGAAAAACCAAATGTGAAGATATAGAATAGATGGCTCAACAGCAGTAACTGTGAGAGGGATCTTGGAATCTTAGTGAACAACCACGAGGCAGCAGTGTACTGCAACTGCCAAAAAACAAAACAAAAGCAGTCCTAAGATTGCATCAACAGAGAGATAGTATCAGCACCACGTAAAGTGTTTTTACTGATTTGCGAGAAACACACTTGGAAAGATTGAAGTCAAAGGGAGAAGGGGACAGGAGAAGATGAGGATCACAAACATGAGTTTAGGCAAGTTCCAGGACACTCTGGAGGATAGGATGGGCTGCAGTAGTGGGTTGCTACCAGTTCGACTCAATTCGGCCGCAGGGCGCCAAAAAGAGCCTTGATGGTACAGTGGTTTAATGCACCCTGTTATTAACACAGCTGCCTGCAATTTCTGCTGGTTCGAATCTCTCCAAGGCTCAAGGTTGACTCAGCCTTCCATCCTTTCTAAGGTAGGTGAAATGAGGACCCAGTTTGTGGGGGCAATAAGCTGACTTTGTATAAAATATACAAAAGAATGAAGGCTATTGCTTAACGCATTGTAAGCCACCCTGAGTCTCCGGAGAAGGGCGGCATATAAATCAAATTAAAAAAAAAAAGTCCTTTAGCCAGTGAGAAGAAAGCTGTGCATGCACCAAGATGGCAGCAGTGAACTGAGGTCTTTCTGGTGCTATGCGCCAGCAGCTGGGTGGAAAAGAAGCTTCTCAGCTTCCAAGTTTAACAGCAGGCTCAATCCCTTCACAGGGTTGAGAAAGATCAAAAGGAGCGGAGCAGCCTTTAATGACAAAGTCGGCGTAGCTGCCCAGACGAGGTAAAAAAAAATGAGCCACTGAGGGAAGGAGCCCCCCAAAGCTGCTGGTGTTACAGCCACCCCCCACTCCCTGCAGCTTGGAGGTCCAAGCGGAAGAGATCCTCGGCTATTGCAAAGAAACGGCAGCTCTGGGTGTGCCACACCTGCTTCTTTCTCTTTGAGAGCCGCTTTGCAAACAAGGTGCAAAGCAGCTGTCAAAGAGAATGAAGCGGGTGTGGAGCACCCAGAGCTGCCGCTTCTTCACGACAGCCGAGGATGGAAGAGTTTGCTCAGGAGCGATGCCGGCAAGGAAGGTGGCCGGGTCGGAGGGAGGCGTAGCCCGAGCTCTCTGGGATAGGTAAACAAGTGTGGGGAGGCAAAGGGGAGCAAACTCAGCCCTCCGCATGTTGCACCCCCCTCCCTGCCTTCGCCCACGCCTCCATGCCACCAGCATCTCCCGAAGCCACCGCCATTGGAGCTGAGACAGGGACCTGGGCAGCCCGGTAGCAGCCATGAGCCGTGCTTTCCTCTAAGCGCTGTAGGCGGCAGAGGGAAACAGGTGCTTCTCTCTGCACAGAGCTTTCCGTATGAGACTTGGAGGAAAGCGCAGCTCATGGCTGCTAAATTTCACTGTGCTGCGCCAAATGTTTTCCCATAAAGAGCAACAAAGGAGAGAAACAGCCGCTGACCTGGAGAACACATGGACTGGAGAGCTCTGTGTGCTCTCTGCTGGCTGTTTCTTCCCCTTCACTAGCGCAGCACAACGAAATGTAGCAGCCATGACCTGCACTTTCCTCCAAGTCTCATCCGGAAAGCTCTGTGCAGAGAGAAGCACTTGTTTCCCTCTGCTGCCCACAGCTCTTAGAGGAAAGCACGCTCATGGCAGCTATACCACCTCTGATTTCTTCACCTTTGCTTGTGCAGCACAGCGAAATGTAGCAGCCATGAGCTGAGCCTCTAAGTCAAATCCAGAAAGATCTGGCTGGGGAGGGGTGCCTCCGTCCACCAGCTCAGGGCAGTGGGCTCAACTGCAGCCCAGACGAGCCAAGGAACTGTGGGGAGCCTCCCGTGTTTTGCACCCCCCTCCCAGCCTTCGCCTGTGCCTCTGTGCTGCCAGCGTCTCCCAAAGCCACCGCCGTTGGAGCCACGACAGGGACAGGGGCTGTAAGGATTGCCTCTCCTCCCAATTTAAGAAAGTAAAAACTCTTGAAACATAGTATTTCAAAAGGACCCTTTTATTAAGCAGATGTGACAGCAATGGATTCAAAGCAACGTCTGAATACCCTTAGGCAAGGCAAGTAGGATTAAATAGTAGAGACTCCTTCCTTAAGCCAGAATGCAGATTTTAGCCAATACACAAGTGTGAAGATGTTTTCTTTACCAGCTGCCCTGAGAATCGGATAAGTATGTATTCACATCGTTTCTCCTTTATCCTTTAAAGTGAAACAGCCCACGTGGCTGTCATAAACATTCCTCAACGTTAAGGGGATCTCAGGGCTCTTTGGCGCCAGGATATAGGTTGTAAAGTATCTAGCAATGCAATGTAAAGTACTAGCAATGCTAGTAAATCGAACTCAAGTTTCCCCCTTCTCTCAATTGAATGGCAGTATCACTTTTAGGAATCTGACATGCTACCTTCCTTAGAAAACGAAAGGGTCCACCTGTGAAAAAATATAAACAAAAAATTCATGATAGTATATTAACAAAGTATTGGGAGTGAAATTTTCTCAGTAAGGTTGGAGCCCTAACATGGTGTTTAGCGAACCATTCATTGTGGGCTGAGGGTAAATGTTTCCAAGCAACTAAGTACTGGATTTTCCCTCTGTGGATCCTAGAGTCAAGGATTTCCTTGATTTCAAAGTGTTGTTCACCTTCAATCATGATGGGAGCAGGTGGTGTAGATGCAGGTGGTCTGAGGGATGATAATCTGTCCCCGTCCCCACACACACACAAACACAGCCAGCCGAGGGTTAAGGAAACACTTTGGAACGCACCCAGGTCTTATCTCCCACTTGGCAGTGATAGACACACCATCTGCCAAATGCCTTTATTTTCACAAACAGAAAGATAAGATACTAACGTACAAAAAAGTCCAAGCAGAAATAATATTTCTCCCAGCAGTTCCGGACGAGGCTTTAGTGACTATCCAAGGTTTACTTTTGTTCGTCACAAGGATCCCTGACCACTACCCTCTATTATATAGTCTCTGGGGTGTGGTCCAGTGACTCAGTTCTAATCCCTAGCACGCCTCCTAAGCTGCTGCAATCGTTTATCACGCCTTCGGAGGCGTGCGTCCAGAAATGATGTTTCTTCATCACTCTGAGACGAACCAGCTGTCTCCCTGCTGATCTCCTCTCCCTCAGCCGGCACCTGAGACAATGCCAGAGGGGAGGGGCCTGGAGAGGGAGGCCTGGCTGACTCCTCTTCCTCATGCTCGGAGCTTTCTTCCTCCGATGGGACAGGCTCAGAGGGCGGGGCCACAACAGATGAGAGTAAACTAATCGCTTGAGTAAACTAATATGGAATACTGGGTGGACTTGCCTGAGTGTCTTTGGAAGGAGTAGTTCAACTGCTACTGGATTGATGACCCTAGTTATAGGGAAAGGTCCAATGAAATTTGGCCCTAGTTTCTTTGATGGCTGTAATGATTTCAGGAATTTTTTTGATAAGTATACTGTATCTCCAACATGGAAAAGTTTGGGTTCCATCCTTTTCTTGTCAACTTGAATTTTAAAAGCCTCTCTAGCTTCCTTTAAAGCTAATCTAACCACTGGCCATGTGTTCTGCAAATTATCCATCCACTCCTTAAGTGAGGGGATGGTGGGTTCTTCTGTGGGTAGTTCAGGCATGGGGCTGAAATCCTGGCCTGTCACTACTCTAAAAGGGGTAAAACCAGTTTTTGAGTGTACAGAATTATTAAATGCAACTTCAGCAAAAGGTAAAAGTTTGGTCCAGTTATCCTGTTGAAAATTAATAAAACATCTTAAATATTGTTCTAGCACTGAGTTCAATCTCTCAGAATTGCCGTTAGTACATGCGTGATGTGACGAGCTCAACCCCTGGCCAATACCAAGTAAGTCCAAAAATGCCCTCCAAAATTTGGAGGTGAATTGAATCCCCTCTGTCAGAGATGATCCTTTGTGGAGCTCCATGAAGCCAATAAATGTGTATTAGGAATAATTTGGCTAAGCTTTTAGCAGTTTGGATCTTTTGGCAATGTGTAAAATGTTCCTGTTTTGAAAACAGGTCTGTCATGACCCAAATAACAGTATTTCCCGCACTGTCTGGCAATTCTACAATGAAATCCATAGCAATCTCTTTCCATGGCGCTGAAGGCTCAGCTACTTTCTACCAGAGACCTAGGGTTTTCTCCTGATGTCTTTTTGCTGCTGCACAAATGGGGCTAGTTGATGGGTTTGATTATGTCTGACTTCGCACTATTGTATTGCGGTTTTCTGGATAGCGCATCTGCTAGAAAGTTTTTTTCCCCAGTGAGGTATTTTAGAGTAAAATCAAACTGTTTAAAGTACTGAGCCCATCGTACTTGTTTTGGGGAGAGTTTCCTTGAGGTCTTTAGGGCTTCTAAATTTTTATGATCAGTCCAGACTTCAAAAGGGGTCTTACTCCAGGTTATGCCTCCAGGTTAACAATGCCCAACGAACTGCATAAGCCTCTTTCTCCCAAATGGCCAACCTTTGCTCAGTCTCATTCAACTTTTTAGATGTGTAAGCGCATGGTTGTAGTTGGTCTTGCTCATTTTTCTGAAGCAGGACCGCTCCTATTGCCACATTGCTGGCATCTGCTTGTATGACAAATGGTTTCTCTGTGTCCGGGTGTTTTAGATTTGGTTCTGCTGAGAACAGCCATTTAAGTTTTTCAAATGCCGTTTGGCATTCCAAAGTCTAGTTCAAAGGCTGCTTCACTTTAGCATTGCTCTCCCCTTCATTTTTAAGAGCTTGGTAATGGGGAGGGCAATCTGAGCGAAAGCAGGGATATACTGACAGTAAAAATTGGCAAAATGCAGGAAGCTTTGTACTGTTTACGCGTGCGTGGTGGTTCCCAATCAAGTACAGCCTGCACTTTTTGAGGGTCCATTTCTATGCCCTGGTGTGAAATGCGGTACCTCAAATCTTCTCTTGGTGGAATTCACATTTAGAAAGTTTAGCATAAAGTTTGGCTGAGCGGAGTTTGTTTAAAACTGCCCTGATTAGTTTTACATGTTCTGCTTTGGTCTCGGTATATATTAAAATGTCGTACAAATAGACCAGGACCCCCTTATACAAATGCTGATGTAGCACTTCATGCTTTAATTGCATAAACACTGTGGGGGCTCCTTGTAACCCAAAGGGGAACACCTTGAATTGGTAGTACCCATGGGTGGTGTTAAATGCCGTTTTCCACTCATCCCCCTCCTTAATTCTCACATGGTAGTAAGCCTCCCTTAAGTCCAGCTTTGAAAAAAATTTCCCCTTAGCAAGGTGTACTAGCATATCTTTCATAAGGGGGAGGGGGTATATGTTCTCCACACTGATCGTATTCAAATTTCTAAAATCAACATAAAGTTGTTTTGAGCAATCTTTTTTCTCTCTAAATAGCACTGGAGCTGTGATTTTTGGTTGGGCTGGCTCAATGAAACCCCTTGCTAGGTTTTTCTCAATAAATGTTCTCAGCTCTTCCAACTCCCTCGGGGACATGCTGTATATCTTGGGTTTAGGGAGTTTAGCGCCGGGTAAGATTTCTATCGCACAGTCGGTGGAGTGGTAGGGAGGGAGCTCATCTGAGGCTTTTTTGCTAAAAACTTCAGCCAATTCCTTGTATTCTATGGGTATGCCCATAGAAGTTGGCATGGCATGACCAGGCATGGCTGTTTCTCGGTGCTCTGCCCCCTCAGTTTCTTTATGTGGATTCTTGACAAAAGTCACATGCATCTGAAATTTTATGATGCCTTGTTTCCAATTAATTTTGGGGTTCCATTTTTTCAGCCATGCAAGGCCCAGGACTAACGGCCATTCCATGCCAGGTGCCATTATAAATGTAAGTATTTCCTCGTGGCTTCCGATGTCTATATGTAGAGGCTCAGTGGCAAAAGAAGCTGGCTCCCTCCCTGCTATTGACCCATCTAGTTAGTAGAAACCAACGGGTTTTTTTAAGCTTTCTTACGTTAATCCCCAACTTCCCTACTAGGGTTGGGCTGATCAAACAGCGGGTGCACTCTGAGTCCACTAGAGCAGAGATATTTATCTCCCTGTCCTGGTTTGGGATAAATAGTCTTAAGGGAAGGGTAAGTGGTTTAATTGGTTTGCTTACCAGTGGTTCATCTTCTGGATCGCTTCCGAATGAGTGTGATTCCTCCTGCTGATGCCACAGTTTCTTCCCCAAAGAGAGGGGTGTGTGGAAATTTTACAATCTCCTGTCCTCAGGGCAGTCTCCTTCCCGCGCTGGCCAGGTTTTGCAAGTCCCCCCCTCCCGGTGGGTGGTTCCGGGCAGATGTTTGTGAACAACACTCTGCAGCTTGGTGCCCTTCTTTTCCACAGTTGAAGCAGGCTGAGGATTTTGGAGAAAATGCAGTTTCTGGTTTGAGGGACTCTTGCTTCCATTGGGGTGGGGATTTCTTCCATGCTTGCCCCGCTCAGCACTGATTTCTGGCCATATAAATCTCGGCTTCTTCGGCAGTGATTCGGTGCACCTCGGGTCACGCAGGCATTGTGTAGATCATCACTCAGCCCATCTTTGAAACAGCTCACCAAAATATCCTCTGGCAAGGTCACACAACACTCAAGGTCCCAGAATTCTTCAGTATACTCTGCTACTGGCCGTCACCCCTGTCTCACCACCTTAATGCGGTCACATGCTTTGCGATCTGCAAGGGGGTCCTTAAACCATTGTCGCAGGGCCATCATGAAATGGTCGAAATCCCGTAGTTCTGGTGCACTGGCATTATACAGGGTCACCATCCATCTGGCAGCGGCACCCTCTAAGGCTAAAATTAATTTAACACAACAAGAAGCAATGATATAGAATATAAAAATGACAAAACAAAATTATTTTGAAACAGCCAATAAGCCTGGAAGATGGCTGGCCCATAAACTGAAGAAGGAAAAAACCAAAAGTTGATACAGCTCCTACAGGACGAACATGGGAATTTGCATCCTAAGATAGAGGGAAAAAATATTATTCATAACTACTTTCAAACTTTAAACAGCCAAGAAAATATCTTAGAAGAAAATATTAAAAAGTACTTACAAGAGAAGAACCTGCCTAACATATCAGAGGAAGCTAGAGAAATGTTAAATGATAAAATAACTTTAATAGAGATGAAGGAGGCAATTAAGAAACAAAAAAACAATAAAACACCAGGGCCAGATGGGATCCTCATGGAAATATATATAAAGTTTCAAGAATTATTGTAGGAAACTCTGCTAGAAATGTATAATGAAATATTAGCACAAGCTACAATGCCAAACTAAAGGCATTCATAACACTAATTCTGAAAGAAGATACAGATAATCAATTTATTAAAAATTATAGGGCAATCTTGCTGCTGAATGCCGACTATAAAATTTTTGCAACGATTATAGCGGAAAGATTAAAAAAATACTAAATAAGATTATTCATTTGGATCAAAACAGATTTTTGGTCCCAAGACCAAAAGACAAATAAGAAATAACACAAGAATCATAATAAAAAATGATTATTTGAAGAAGTGTTATCTTTGTTTTGAGAAGTTTGTTTTGTTTTACTACAAGTAAAGACTGTTTATTTTTCTTTAAACGTTTAGAACCGTGATGGCGAACCTATGGCACGCATGCCACAGGTGGCACGCGGAGCCATATTAGTGGGCACGTCAGCTCAGCTCTGGGGTGCATGCGCACGTCGGCCAGCTGATTTTTGGGCCTTCTGGGCCCACCAGAAGTAGGGAAACAGGCTATTTCCTGCCTCTGAGGGCCTGGGGGGGGGAGGCCCGTTTTTCTTTCTTACCTGGCTCCAGATCCTCTCTGTGTATCTGGGAACAGCGAAAACAGCCTTTCCCACTCCTTTGGAGGCCCTACGGAGGCTGAAAGGGCCCATTTCCCCACTCCCGGTGGGACAGGAAGTGACATTTTTTCCTGTCCCCAGCCTCCAGAGACTCCTAGAGAGGCTCCTACAGACTCCTAGAGAGGCTCCTACAGACTCCTAGAGAGGTTCTGGCCTCCAAGGGAGTGGGAAAGGCTGTTTTCGCCATTCCCAGATACACAGAGAGGATCTGGAACCAGGTAAGAAAGAAAAACGGGCCTACCAAGCCATCCTGTGCCAGGAGCAGTGGGGGGGAAGGGGAGAGGGGGTTGTGCACACATGCACATGGGCACGTGTGCACGCGACCCTCCCCCGCCCCCCTCTCCTGGCACACGATGGCAAAAAGGTTAGCCATCACTGGTTTAGAGTCTGTGAGTATCTGTGTGTTTTGCTAAGCAACGTATCTATTCGCTGTCTGGTCCATTGCTCCACTTTGCAGAGGGCAGTTTTACCCTCAACACTGGTTCTGGGCCCAGGATCAGAGTGTGTGTACCAGTTACATCAATAAGAGAGTTGCGACACACATTATTGCTCCAAATGTTCTGATACGTATTTAATATCCTGGTGAGGATGGCACAAGGTCAAGCTCCCAACTTATCGCTGGTTACCTGGCTGGTTGGCACCAATTACAAATCCTGGTCCACCAAGTGCAGTCTCCTTGCACAAAGAAGGGCTATGGGATGTAGTGCAGAATCCACCAGATGTGACCTCCTGGAATGCTGACGATGCCGAGGATGCCAGGAAGATAGCTGAGTTCAAGAGGAAGAATGAGAGTGCATTGTGTATAATTGGTTTGTCTCTAGACAAATACCCAGCTTGTTCACATCGAGGGTGAACAGTCTGCTGCAAGATGGTGGGGCAATTTGAAACGTCTTTATGCTCATGACACTGTGGGGGCGCAAATTAACATTACACAAAGGTTGTTTCACACACGACTCCTTAAGGGTGGTGACATGTTAACACACCTGACTTGCATAAAAAGCGTTTTCCGAGAGCTACATCAGAAGGAGGTGTTTTTTCCTGAGCAGCAACAGGTTTATATACTGTTATCATCGCTAGATGAGAGCTACGATGACGTAGTAACATCATTTGAAGTTCTCACACAGCAGGAACTAACTTTGGCCAATGTAACCTCGTGACTACTAGAAGAGGCCAGAAGGAGAGAAGAAAGAAAACAACTAAGGGAAGAACCTGGGTCGACTAATGTAAATGTAAAGGCAAATAACCATGTATATGCTGTAAAACATTGTTTTAATTGTGGCAAGAAGGATCATATAGCCAGGTTTTGCAGAAGGCTGAAACAAAAAAACCATGGTTACAGATAAAAAACAATGTAATGTAGCTATGTCTGATAAGAAACTGGTTAACCACGATTTGTGGGTTATTGATAGCGGGGCGTCGCTATGCATGGCAGAACACAAAACTATTTTGTGAAAATGATGCCTAGTAATAATAGGGTTTCTTTAGCAAATAGGTGGAAGCTAAAGGCATGTGGTGAGGGAACGGCAATATGTCCATATGTAAAAGAAAAAATGCATATGTTATATGTTCCAAATCTAAACTTTAATTTGATTTCGGTTATCTTTGTTTTGAGAAGCCAAGTATGTTTTGTTTTACTACAAGTAAAGACTGTTTATTTTTATTTAAACGTTTAGAGTTTGTGAGTATCTGTGTGTTTTGCTAAGCAACGTATCTATTCGCTGTCTGGTCTGTTGCACCACTTTGCAGAGAGCAGTTTTACCCTCAACAGTCTGGCAATTCTACAATGAAATCCATGGCAATCACTTTCCATGGCGCTGAAGGTTCAGCTACCTTCTGCAATAGACCTGGGAATTTCCCCTGACATGTTTTTGGTGCTGCACAAATGGGGCAGCTACATAGCTTTCTATGTCCTTTTTCAGCGATGGCCACCAAAATTGTCTTTTAATCAGGTGTAAAGTTTTCACAAACCCAAAATGTCCAGCTAATTTGGAGTCGTGGCACCTTACCATTAAACATAGTCTTTGGCTGGCAGGAACATACAACTTCCCCCCCACCCAAGCCAAGTCTTCTTTCATCAGACAGCTGGATTTGTTGTTCAAAAACCATTCATCAGTGGCCAATGCTTGTTTAAAATTTTGGGTGGTGTCATTGCCCGTCAATGTCTCTTGTTTTGCCAGGGATCTGGTGACTACTTTGGCCGCTAGTTGATTGTTTTGTACTATGGGTTTGATTACGTCTGGTTTTGCACTATTGTATTGCGGTTTTCTGGATAGCGCATCCACCAGAAAGTTTTTTCCCCCCAGGAAATATTTTAGAGTAAAATCAAACCGTTTAAAGTACTGAGCCCATCGTACTTGTTTTGGGGAGAGTTTCCTTGGGGTCTTTAGGGCTTCTAGATTTTTATGATCAGTCCAGACTTCAAAAAGAGTCTTACTACCTTCTAGGAAGTGCCTCCAGGTTAACAATGCCCAACAAACTGCATAAGACTCTTTCTCCCAAATGGCCCACCTTTGCTCAGTCTCATTCAACTTTTTGGATGTGTAAGCGCATGGTTGTACTTGGTCTTGCTCATTCTTCTGAAGCAGGACCGCTCCTATTGCCACATCGCTGGCATATGCTTGTATGACAAATGGTTTCTCCGTGTCTGGAGATTTTAGAATTTTAGAATTGGTTCTGCCGAGAACAGCCGTTTAAGTTTTTCAAATGCCACCTAGCATTCCATAGTCCAGTTCAATGGCTGCTTTGGTTTAGGATTGTCCCCCCCCTTCATTTTTAAGAGCTTGGTAATGGGGAGGGCAATCTGAGCAAAAGCGAGGATAAAAGTTGGCAAAACCCAGGAAGCTCTGTAACGGTTTACGCGTGCATGGAGAGTTCCAATCAAGAACAGCCTGCATTTTTAGAGGATCCATCTCAACCCCCTGGTGTGAAATGCGGTACCCCAAATAGTCAATCTTCTCTTGGTGGAATTCACATTTGGAAAGTTTAGTATAAAGTTTGGCAGAGCGGAGTTTGTTTAAAACTGCCCTGACTAGTTTTACATGTTCTGCTTTGGTCTCGGTATAGATTAAAATGTTGTCCAAATAGACCAGGACCCCCTTATATAAATGCTGATGCAGTACTTCATTTATTAACTGCATAAACACCGCAGGGGCTCCTTGCAACCCAAAAGGAAGCACCTTGAATTGGTAGCAGCCAAGAGGGGTGTTAAATGCCGTTTTCCACTCATCCCCCTCCTTAATTCTGACACGATAGTAAGCCTCCCTTAAATCCAGCTTTGAAAGAATTTTCCCTTTAATGTGGTGTGTTAACATATCTTTCATAAGGGGGAGGAGATACGTGTTCTCTAAACTGATAGCATTCAGTCATTCATACGAAAATCAATGCAGAAACATTTAGAGCCATCTTTTTTCTTTCTAAAAAGCACTGGAGCTGCGATTTTCATCGAGCTGGCTCGATGAAACCCCTTGCTAGGTTTTTCTCAATAAATGTTCTCAGCTCTTCCAATTCCCTCGGTGACATGCTGTACATCTTGGGTTTAGGGAGTTTCATGCTGGGTAAGATTTCTATTGCACAGTCAGTGGCGCGGTGGGGGGGAGCTCATCTGAGGCTTTTTCGCTAAAAACCTCAGCTAAATCTTTGTATTCTATGGATATGTCCTCACTTGGTATGGCATGACCCAGCATGGCTGTTTCTCGATTCTCTGCCCCCTCAAGTCCTTTATGTGGATTCTCAGCAAAAGTCACATTCTTCTGGAATTTTATGATGCCTTGTTTCCAATTGATCCTTGGGTTCCATTTTTTTTCAGCCATGCAAGGCCCAGAACTAACATCCATTACTTGCCAGGTGCCACTATAAATGTAAGCCTTTCCTCGTGGCTTCCAATGCCTATATGTAGAGGCTCAGTGGCAAAAGAAGCTGGCTCCCCTCCTGCTATTGACCCATCTAGTTAGCAGAAAGCAATGGGGGTTTTCAGCTTTCTTACGTTAATCCCTAACTTCCCTACTAAGGTTGGGCTGATCAAACAACAGGTGCACCCTGAATTCACTTGGGTGGAGATACTTATCTCCCTATCTGATTTGGGATAAATAGTCTTAAGGGGAGGGTAAGTGGTTTAATTGGTTTGCTTACCAGTAGTTCATCATCTGGATTGCTTCTGAATGAGTGTGATTCCTCCTGTTCAGATGCCAGGGTTTCCTCCCCAAAGAGGGGAGGGGATGGAACTTCTGTAGTCTGCCTGCTCCTCAGGGCAGTCTCTTTCCCACGCCGACCCGGTTTTGCAGGGTCCTCCCCCGGTGGGTGGTTCTGGGTGGGTGTTTGCGAATGACACTCTGCAGCTTGGTGCCCCTCTTTTCCACACTTGAAACAGGCGGAAGATCTCAGAGAGAATGCTGTTTGTGGTTTGAGGGGCCCTTGCTTCCATTGGGGTGGGGATTTCTTCCATGCTCGCCCCGCCCGATACTGGTTTCTGGCCATAACGATCTCAGCTTCTTCGGTGGTGACATACCATTCATGTAGGTCATTTGGTGCCCCTTGGGCCACGCAGGCATTGTATAGATCATCACTCAGTCCATCCTTGAAACAGCTCACCAAAATATCTTCCGGCCAGCGCACACGACACTTGAGGTCCCGGAATTCTTCAGTATACTCTGCTATTGGCCATCGCCCCTGCTTCACCAACTTAATGCGGTCGCGTGCTTTGCGATCTGCCAACATGCATTCCCACCATTATACTTTAAAGTGAGATAACCCACATGGCTATCATAAAAATTCCTTCAGGTAAAGGAGATCTCAGGGCTCTTTTGCGCCAGGATATAGGTTGTAAAGTATCTGTTGACACAGGCAATGCTAAGGAATCGAATCCAAGTGTTCCCCCTCCTCCGACCGAATGGCAGTATCACTTTTAGGGATCTGACATAATGATAATTTGGGCTAAAAATATGGGTATAATATTGAATTGGAGCATTGGGAAAAATTATGGGAAAAAAATATAAAATGACAATGTCGGCCGCATAGTAGGAGAATATTTACAAAATGTTTTATAGATGGCATTTACCCCCGGCCAGATTGGCCAAAATGTTTCCCAATAGACCACCAAACTGCTGGAAATGTAACCAACAAGGGACTACTACAGTGGTGGGTTCCTCCCGGTTCTGCCCGGTTCCACCGAGCCAGCAGCGGTGACAATCTGATGTCACTGAACCGGTTCTGCCTCCCCAACCCTCCTGCATTATTCTTACCTTTTATTTGGCCCCATCCCCAATCTATTGCTGCCTCCTGAGTCCCAGCTGATCGGCTAGAGGGAATAAAACTGTTTAAATGCTTGCCGCGGGGCTTCAAAAAGCCACCCTACAGCTGATCAGTGTTAAAAGAAAACAAATGAGTAGACTGGTGCCTGCAAAAATAAATGGGTAGACCAGTGCCTGCAAAAATAAATGAGTAGACCGGTGCCTGCAAAAATAAATGGGTAGATCAGTGCCTCCAAAAACAAATGAGTAGACCAGTGTCTGCAAAAATAAATGGGTAGACCAGTGCCTCAAAAAAACAAATGAGTAGACCAGTGCCTGCAAAAATTAATAGATAGACCAGTGCCTCCAAAAACAAATGAGTAGACTGGTACAGCTCTGCAAGCAGTTAAAAGCTGGTAGACCAGTACCTCTGCTAAATCCTAAAGAATTGTCACATGACCATCAAGCCACGCCCACAAAATAAGCCACGTCCACAGAACCAGTAGTAAAAAATTTTAGAACTCACCTCTGATCTACTGCCATATGTGGTGGACATATCCCAAAGCCAGGGAATATTGGACAAAATTCAAAAAATGGTTGGAGAAAATTACTGAACAAAAACTTGATATGAAGCCAGAATTATTTCTTTTGGGTATAAGAAAAGGTAATATAAGCAAAGAAATCCAATACATCATGCTCCATATAATTACCGCAGCCAGAATTACATTTGTCCAAAATTGGAAGCAAGAAAACACTCCATCAAATGCAACAATTATAAAAAAGGTGCTAGAATACGCAGAAATGGAAAAATTAACAATGGAATTAAGGGACAGAGAGGAAACAGTGTATTATAAGATGTAGAACAGATGGTATAATTGGCTTGAAAAGTCTAAAATTCATGTATAATGAATATATAGGAAAGATAATAAATGGAAAAAATGTATATTTTAAATTTTTAGAGTGCAGTAGACATGTAAATATTGTATATATTATATAAATACGTAACTATGAATTAAGAATGTATATGTATAAAATAATAGGCCTGTAGATAAGTTGCAATTAAGAAAAAAATCTGATAACGGAAAGCTTAATAGTGTAATTGTGATTTTAAAGGTTAAAAATGTTGAATAAAAATTATTTTAAAAAAAATAACTCCACTCCCCATCCTCACTCCCCAACTCACACACTCAGGGAATAACTGTAAGGAAATTCAGCCACGTTCTGTCTCTGGAAAGATACAAAAATAAACTTTGCGTTGCAAAAGGAGTGACTGTCAGGCTGTTACATCACAGCACCACGATGTTGCCACCTTAGATCGCTGCACACACTTCAGGTAAGCATCATCCTAAACAGCAGCACACTCATTCAAGCACGCATATGCATCCTGCAACTTGGTCCAAAGTGGCTGGAAAATATAGTCCCTGGGCGCCCACGAAAACACTTGGCAGGCAAAATACAGGACGACACCCCCCACCCCCAATCACCAAGGCAGCGTCCACTGAATCCTTGCAAAATTGGGCAAAGGTAGAGAGAAGGGAGCAGACAGAGCCGAATTAAGCCAAATCTGTCTCTGTACTGCTGCCCAACTGCAGTAGGAAACAGTGGGCAACTATTTATAGCCTTGGTGCTGGAGAGAGAGAGAGAGTTACCAGGGGCAAGTTGGGTAGGGTCGCATTGTGGCTCTGCATCATAATGGGCTCCAGGAGTAGGGGACACAGTCTCCCCCATTGTGAAGTGTGCTTTTACTGTGCTGCGTAAGGTGCTGCGAGAGCAGCGGGCAGGCAATGGACCCAAGACCATTGGGTCTTCCCCTCATCACACACCGAAAGAAAAGCCAGCTGGGCTTTTCCTTGTAGAAGACCCCCTACTAATGTGGGAGTAAGGTGGGAAAGTAACAAATAAAGTAATAAATAAAGTAAAAGCGAGTCCAACTAGATGATCACTGAAGAGCCCTCTTTGTTCTTAATATTGTAAAAGAGAAAATGCTTGTAATTGTATCCAGCACATAGGCAGGCACATTCCTTTCAAGTAGGATTTCTACTTCAAGGCCTCTCAGTTGTCACAGATAAGGACAGGCAAGGTGATTTATATTTTAAGGTCGGAGAGAGGAGATGACCATATTATGCTTCAGTAACTTCTTAGAAGAATTATAACTGTTTTGCAAAGATAGTAACAAACTCAGTAATTAGGAAATGTCAATTAAAAATGACAAATGTATATGACCATATGAATTGCTGACTTCACAGAATCCTTTGTTTGAAACTGTATAAATGCTTTGAGCTGAAAATCATACTTCGGTCAGACCTCCATTTTTATGGTAGCGATACCAAGGTTTGATCCTTTATTGCAATAAATAAATAAACTGATTCTGTCTGCCCTAAAAGGGATGTTTCTTTAATTCCCTATTTCCACAACAATTTTGGCACCCGGCAGAAGGGACTTTGAGAAGCAGAGATTTTTTTCTTCCTAGGCGAACTGCCCCAGCGAGAGCGGCCTTTCCCACCAAGGACTCAACAGCCGGTACCTCCTTTGAAGTCAACAGAATCCTTTGTTGAGAGATTGCCGTATGCTCGCTGGCAAAGCAGATTCAGCCAAGGACCCACAAGAAGGGCAGACCAGACTCAGAAATTTCCATGGATAAAGATTGCTTGGCAGGCAAGTATAAAAGGGGAAATCTGCCTATTTGTGGGGGGGGCAGAGAAAGGGGGTTTGATCAACCTCCTAGAAGGCGAGGTGGCATCCTAAAGCCTTCAGTAAGGAGTTTGAGTCTCCTGAGGGGAGTGTTAAGGGTTAACATTCCCTGTTAATTATCAGGCAGAGTTTGCTAGGGTCTGTTTGATGAAATCTAAAGGAGAGAGGAGAAAGAAAATCTTTGTGCCAAAGATTTTTAACCAGGCTGAAAGAATAAATTGTTTATTGTTCTTCCCACCCGGGGTTTAGCAGGTAATAAAAACATAAAGCCTGTCTAAATGGGAAGGTTCCGATGATTTGAATTGATCAACTTGATGTGATTTGTTTGACAATATTTTGTTGATGTGCATCTATAATGATAGTGTGTAGAATTGAATGTGATTGAATTAATTATGATATGTTTGGCTGGCCAGCAAATTGACTGGGCTTGAACTTGAAGCTGTGGAAAACGGGCAATGGTTTGGGCCCAAAATCACCATTGTGATTAAAACTGCTGCCTGAATTTTCCGCTGCTTTGAGAGTAAGCTAGTTCATTGAAATAATTTTAATGACTGGTTTGTATGGAGGACGCATTAAATGAATTTTTTTATGTGAAAGTGGTTTATACGAAAGGTCTGATTGCAGTACAAATGTGAAGCCTGTGTGTTGATAAGGTGAGAAATTAGAGAAATACTGAATGTGTTGCTTTGTTGTAAGAATGCTGAATGGAGGAGGGAAGTGCGGCTTGGTTGCGTGCTGTAAAACATTTTTTTCTCTCCCCCCCCCCCCTTCCTTTGGAGGGGAGAAACAGGAAAAGAGATGCTTTTTGTTCCTTTAAAACTTTTTTCTCCTTTCTCTCGCCCCCCACCCCTCCTCCTCTTTCTGCGAAGCCTCTTTCATTAACATATGAAAGCTATGCAGATAAATTCTCCTTTCTGCTCTGAATACATTTTGATTTTATTTTTATTTTTTCTTTTCTGGAAATTTTTGAGGTTTAAAACGCTTAATTAAACTTATACCCGAGATCCTGTTGTTCCGCCAGGCTGGGTTAGCAACATAATTTTAAATTGGATGTTTTAAATTTCTGGGGTTTTAAATTGAGCCGAATCCATTTAATATTTTTAATTATTTTAAATTGGTGTTTGTCTTGTTTTTTAAAATAAAATAGGTCGTACACCGCCCTGAGTCCTTCGGGAGAAGGGTGGTATAGAAATAAAATTATTTTTATTCTTCTTTTTATTCTATCTCAAAAAATGATTTTGAAAGATTTTTTGAATCTGACTTGCATTTTCCTGGAGGCAGAGAATTACATTTTGCAGCAAAAGTTACTGCCCTTTTAGGAATTGTTACAGTGATGAGTTAGAAATTACAATATATAGTAAGAGAGGGTCAGTGTCATTTTTGTCTAAAATGTTAGATTCTGCCTCGGCAGTTCAGTTTACAAGGCGATTTAGAAGGACGATAAGATATTGGTGCGGAGAAGGGGTTAATTTTTTATAGATGGGAAGAGAAAGTGGTAGCAGGTAAGAGAAGACATTTAGGTAAGTTGGTTTGCACAGGCTTGTGACAGCGGTAATGTTTTGTAAGAAGAAGGAGTTAGAGAAAGTAGAAGGTATGTGATGTGTTTTTGGAAAGTTATGGAGGTAGACATAAAGAAATTTAGAAGAGCATATGACGGCCGTGGCCAGGGGGGCTTTCTATCAGGTTCGCCTGATACGCCAGTTGCGCCCCTTTCTGGATCGGGACTCCTTATGCACGGTCACTCATGCCCTCGTTACTTCCCGCCTCGACTACTGCAACGCTCTCTACATGGGGCTCCCCTTGAGGAGCACTCAGAGGCTCCAACTGGTGCAGAATGCGGCCGCGCGGGTACTTATGGGGGCGACATGGCGCTCCCACGTGACACCTCTCCTGCGCGAGCTGCATTGGCTTCTGGTGGTCTTCCGAGTGCGCTTCAAGGTGTTGGTTCTCATCTTTAAAGCGCTCCATGGCTTAGGACCCGGTTATTTACGAGACCACCTTCTGCCTCCGATAACCTCCCACCGGCCAACACGCTCCCACAGAGAGGGTCTCCTCAGGGTGCCGTCTGTCAGGCAATGTCGGCTGGCGACCCCCCCGGGGAAGAGCCTTCTCTGTGGGGGCACCCGCCCTCTGGAATGAGCTACCCCCAGGGATACGACTAATCCCGGACCTCTGTACCTTCCGCCGGGCCCTGAAGACTTTTTTATTTCAGCAAGCCGGGCTGGGTTAAAAATTTTTAATTGGGTGAATTTTATGGGTTAAGGGGTTTTAAATTGGAGAAGCCTAAGATAATTTAATTTTGTTTTAATGTATTTTAATATTTGTATTGTGTGTTTTTAATTCTGGCTGTTCACCGCCCCGAGTCCTTCGGGAGAGGGGACGGTATAAAAATTTAATAAATAAATAAATAAAATAAATAAGAAATGTGGAAGTGCTAAGAAGTAGAAGAGAAGTGGTGTTTTTCGTTGACAGAGATCAGATTAAGTGAACAAAGCATTAATTAATGAAGGAGTGTTGGAAGATCTGAGAAGCTCAATATTAAAAGAGCAGGGTAATTCCCCTAAAGAAAATAAGCAGAAACTCAGGCAGAGTTCAGCCCCCACCTTTACCAATGGGCCATTAAGAAACTGAGACAGCCACCTTATTTTCCACAACAAAGGAAGAATAAAAGATGTGTTTGTTTCTTGCTTGCCTTACTAGGAACAATAAACTGCTTCCAGGAGTTTTGATGGATGTTGTGGGTAGCATAGAAAAGGAAGACAGAAAGCAAGTTGCTAAGGAAAGAAAGCAGACGAAGATGTTGGCTTTGGCACTTGAAGGGGTCATTTTGAGACCCAGTCAGTGTGCAGTTTGTAAAGAAGTTGGTCATTGGAAGAGGGAGCGTCCCCGTAGAAATATGGAAACCCGAGATGGATCCTACGGGCACGGATCTCAGATGGTGAGAGGAAGTCAGAGAGGTGTATTTTGAAGACGGAACATAAGAGGAAATATGAGAGGAGTTTTCAGAGGAAGACTACGCAGACTTTGGATTGATGAGTAGGCTGATTTTACCAAACTCCTGTATGTAAAATTAATTGAATCTGGACCTTGGAGTTTGAAATGGGAGGGACATGAAAGAGGAAGCCTTGAAAATTTGAAACAAGCTTTAACCAAGGCTCCTTTATTAAGTTTACCAAATTTGAAAAAAGCTATTCAATCTCTTTGTAAACACACACACACACACACACACACACAAAATTGAATTGCACAAGGGGTGTTGGCTCAGAAAGTGGAACTTGAGCCCTCATTGTGAGCACCCCACATCAAGTCAGAACTATCCTTCAGTGGTGGTTATCTGATTCAAGATTCTAAACAAAAATGAAACAATTTTAATGCAGCAGACAGATTTGATTTGAATCACAAATTGTGACAGATCACAATTTGAATCAAGCACAGTTCTTAACCAACACTAGATCAATGGATCACCTTAGATGAGAACATTATGGTGTTGAAATAATTGGTTTACATACAAAAATAAGACCTGATCTGGAGGGACACCCCCTGGAGACCAATTGCCTCGAAATTAGACTGCTCAAACCTTTGAATTGTATTCATTAAATTAAGCTCTATGGACAGGGAGCCTGGATAGCTCAGTGGACAAATGCATTGTAATTTAACACCAGCTGTCTGCAATTACTGTAAATTTGAATCTCACCAGGCTCAAGTAGTTAACTCAGCCTTCCATCCTTTCTAAGGTAGGTGAATTGAGGACCCAGTTTGTGAGGGGCAATAAGCTGACTTTATGACGGCTATTGCTTAATGCATTGTAACCCTTAGTCTCTGGAGATCATTTGGCAAAAAAAAAAAATATGGGTGGAGTCATTGGGGAATTCAAGCTATTGTAGATGAACTTTTAAACTAAGCTATGGTTGTATTGGGATATATCCCTTAGTAACATCAATTATAAACAAATGTTTGGTTTGTAAAAAGGTGAATGAACATGCTGTCAGAAAACAACAGATGGGTAAGAGGTACCACCAGCTTTAAGACCATTTCAAGTATTCATGTGAATTTTACAGAATTACCAAAAGTGGGGAGTGTAAAATAGTTATTAGTCATAGAGAACCACTTCATAGGGTGGGTTGCAGCTTTTCTCTGCAGTAATGCTACAGCAACAGTTTTATCCAACCTAGACAGATTATCATCATATGAACTGTTGTTTGGAGTAGTTTTCACTACAGGAAGCATATGCATTAATTTCCTGGAAACCAGAGACAAAGTATTGAAACAATATGTGTATAACCTGTCCAGATATTTTGAAGTTTTTAGGAAACAAGGACTATTAGCCAAACCACCACCTTTGAAGTTTCCAGTCCACAAATTCCACCACGATGATTGGATGTTGATCCAAACTGGATGGAAGTTGGACCCCAAGTGAATGGGCCCAATCTCATCAAGAAGGTCCATTGAAGTTGATGATCCTAAGGATCCAAGGGACTGGTAGGCAGCCACCAGTGGGAATAGCGTTCTTCATCATCTGGACTATTTTTGTATTTTTTCTTTCTTAGGATTCAGTGGTTGCCTATGCTGTTTCCCAACTGAAAAGGACTACAACTGCTCAGATTCCTTTGCGCACTCGCCCAGATGTATTGGTTTTGTAATTATGCTTTTAAGATCTTAGGAGGATGATCCTGGATCCACTGGATGAGACTGATACCAGATAACAAAAAACTGACAGGCCATTGGCGTGGAAGTTTAAGAAGAATACACCCTGCTGAGTTCTACCAGGAACAAACTCTCTACGCACGGTGGTGATCATCAGCCTTGCCGAATCACTCCGGAAGCTGATTCCCAGAGTACGGCAGAAGATTTGTAAAGAGGACAACTGCCTTCACATTGTACATATACATATTATTAGCTGTAATATAACACTTTCTTACACATACTAATGTTATTAGAAGTTTGGGAGTGGGTTTTGTGGGTACTTGTTTTTCTAATCTTGCTAGTAATTTTCTTTTACATATATGAAGAACGTTTTTGTGGTAGACCTAGGATTTTTCTTGCTACTGCTATATTCCAAACCACACGCACCACTAACCCTCTCCCTGACGTTGTGAGCTACACACCACAGTGATTATGTTTTGCTTATGGCTTTGGACATTATTAGCTCTTGCATTCTCAAGTGACCATATAAAGAACATTGATTCCCTAGATGGCCACACTTTAGATCAAGTTCGCTCCCGCCAAAAACACATTGTCTATGCACGGGGTGGTTACCTTAGACCCAAGTCAACTCCATCACCTAAGGTTCCTATCTTGACATTCCCAGCTGAGGGGGGAGTAGATAAGGAAAATGGGCCTCTGCAACAATTGCATAGAGGAGACTATATATCACGGATTCTGGAATTAAGTCAAGATCTTGTGAATCAGTATAACCCTACCCTAGGTCAGAAATGCTGGTTATGTCTATCTGCTGACCCTACATCTTATCATGCTATTCCTGTAAAATCACAACTCTGGGTCAGAACAAAGGCTACAATTCTCCTTGAAAGGGATAGTAGAGATAAAGTACCTGTCTCACCAATACAAGGAGATTTTTATGAAGCATTCAAACGATTGGGAAAAAGTCATCTTCCTATCACAGGCCCAATTGCTACAGGTGTAGTCCTCATAGGAACACCTTCTTTGTGTGTAAAGAGACATCAGAAACTTGGTAGGCCTGTAGGATTCCTGACAGACAAACAATGTCAATCAGTAATATATTTTGGCCCTAAAATAAACTTGGTGGACATAAAATTAACAAAGGGAATTTTTCCCTCTGCTTACCACAAATTTCAACAAAAGGTTACTTTCACAGCTCCACCTGAACTGAACTTTAGGAAGGAAAAGTGGGGTGGAGGGAATCTATCCTTTGAAAGCTGTCCAAGACCATTTCGACCTCCAAGATTTTCCCTCTGGTTCAACTTAAAAGTCCAAAACAGGTTTGTGTATCCTTTTTCCACCTGGAAATACTACCTCTCGATATGTTTTTGAAGGACCAATTCTCAGAGGTAAACAGAAGGACCCCTCACTGGAAGTCCCATTGCAACCACTGGCAGGAATGTTTGTGGCAGAGACTTAGGGGTCTGGACTAATGCAAGGAACTACTGAGCGCATGCCTTTTCCATAAATTTTCTTATGTGGAAAGGATGTATATTTGTGTTTACCAACAGACTGGACAGGAACATGAACAAATCAGGTGTGGTCAGAGAAGGTGCTCGGGAATTGCAGGATAGGGCTTCCAAGATAAGTCAGAGGTTACAAACTTCTGACATGTGGTTTTCTTGGGTGCCTGGATCCGGATGGATTAAACAAATGATATTTTTGTTCATATGTGCAATCGCTGGCTTAGCATTCATCCCATGTGTAATACCACTCCTCAGACAATTATCCATAAAAGCAGTACAGGAGATTCAAATTGAAAAGGAACTAGCTCTGACAGAACATTTTCTTAATCAACTTGGTCCCTACCCTGTAGAAGAACCTACAGATTCTGAGGCAGATCCTTATGTGGAAATGGAACCGGTGGAAAAATGGAAAGAATCTTCCTAAGACCTAGGAGAGTAGAAGCAATCATATATAATCTTTTATATGCCTTTATTTCTTATATTTTGTTAAGATTTTTATATTATAGAGTTGTTTATTGGAATTTTTTATACTCAGTAGTTACATTTATAAGTAGGTTGTGGGAGTTTATGCATAGACAAACTCCCAGAGGGGGGAGTAATGTGGGAGTAAGGTGGGAAAGTAACAAATAAAGTAAAAGCGGGTCCAACTAGATCAGCAGTTCTCAACCTGGGGGTCGCGACCCCTTTGGGGGTCGAACGGCCATTTCACAGGGGTCGCCAAAGCCCTCTCTCGCCCCCCTCCCCCCACGCCTTCATTCACCCTCACCCTCTGCCTCTGTTGGATTGCCCGGTCGCCGTTCGCTTACCCCGCCCACTCCCAATCTATTGCTGCCTCCGGAGTCCCAGTTGATGGCTAGAGGGGAAAAAAACTTTAAATTCTTGCCGCGAGGCTTCAAAGAGCTAGCTGCAAAGAGGTAAATTCCTGGAGCAAGTTTTTTTCCCCCTACCTATGCTGAAAAGATAAAGCGAAAGGAGGGTCTTAGCTGCAACGTGACAAAATGAGGCAGAGAGATTTCTTTTTCTTTTTCCTCACCAAAAAAGGTAGGTACAAAACTGCAAACAATGGGAAATTTAGGGCAAGAGGAGGTTCAAGATTTTAAAACACAAAAGAAAAAAAGCTCTATTTAACTAGGGGATTGTAATAATTGAGATACTATTAATTGCATATTGTGTTGAAAGTAGAAATGGTTAAGTTGTGGTTTGGAGGAATATATGGGGGAAATTATTTGGTTTATTATTATTGGTAAATATAATTAATTGATTTGTAAGAAATTGGATTGCATGGAAATAATTGGAATATTCATGTTCATATTGATTAATATACAAAAAAAGATAGTTATATAACTAATTGATTTATATTAAAATGTTGAATTTGTATTAAACAACTGTATTACATAATTAACCAATGTGAGGATGGATATAAAAATAGATGACAATGCGAAGGGGTGTAATATAGAATAGAAGGGAAAAATTGAATTTGATTAAGATTAGAGATGAGCATGAAGGGTAATATTGGTTTTTTTAAAAGATAGATGAGGAATAAATATGGTAAAAAGGAAATATAGAAATTGTAAATTTAATTGAAATGACTAAATACTGTGTTGGAAGAAATATCCTTCTGGGTTCTGCTCCAAGTGGGGAAAAAGACACTGGAAACATGGAGACTATTTGGAAAGATGTTTTAATGGTGGACAGGATCACGTGGCTTGATGGGGCCCATTGTGTTAGTTTCTGTTGCTATTGTGTTGCAAATGTCCTTTGACAAAGGATTGACTTTCTGCCTCTGGCCCATTAACAAAGGGTGGGGGGCAGGAAGGTGGGAGCTGATTTGTCTGTAAAATATGCTTCTCCATTTCTCATCCAGGGAAATATAATATTCTGCCTTTTTAATATTTCCCAAAATATTTCATTCTTCTAGGAAAGGGGTGGGTGCTAACCTCCTACAGCTGTTTTAATTTGTGAACCGGCCAAATACTCTGTTCAAAGAAAATACGTTGTATGTTTGTATGTGTGTTTCTAATTATTGCTATTTATTCCTATTTGTTCTCTTTTATTCTTTAAAGTTTAACAATTCATTCTTTATCTTAATATCTTTATATTTGTTTGGGGTTGGCTTTCTTCCCTTTCATCTTTTTTATTGTACAGCAATCTTTCTCCTCAAACTTACCACCTCTCTCTTTTCTTTCCTTCTTACTTTCTCTTCCTCCCCCTCTTCTTCTCCTCCCTACTTCCTCTTCCTTTCTCCTCCTCCTCTCTTCCTCCCTCTCTTCCTCTCCCTCCTACTCTAATTTCCCTTACCTTCCTTCATCCCTCTCTATTGCTGTATCCTTTTATGCATATGGACTACTCAGAGGGCTGAAAAAGTTATTTCTGACTGGTCCTCGCACTTTTGACCAGTCCTCGAACTTACGACTATCCTCACATTTTATGTTTTTGCCCTATCTTGTCACCATGGTGAAGAGAAGCAGTTGTGAAATGAGTGACACAGTTGTTAAGAATGCTGCACGGGCATAAATGTGAGGATGGTCATAAGTGTGAGGACCAGTCAAAAGTGCGAGGACCTGTCAGAAATGACTTTTTTCAGCCCTCTGAGTAGTCCCTGTACACATAGCCATGGCCATCTGGTCACATGACCAGCTAGCCATGCCCACCCAGTCACATGACCTCCAAGCCACACTCACAAAATAAGCCACGCCCACAGAACCGGTAGTAAAAAAATTTAAAACCCACCCCTAGTTGGGGGTCACCACAACATGAGGAACTGTATTAAAGGGTCGTGGCATTAGGAAGGTTGAGAACCACTGAACTAGATGATCACTGAAGGGCCCTCTTTGTTCTTAATAATGTAAAAGAGAAAATGCTTGTAATTGTATCCAGCACATAGGCAGGCACATTCCTTTCAAGTAGGATTTCTACTTCAAGGCCTCTCAGTTGTCACAGATAAGGACAGTCTAGGTGATTTACATTTTAAGGTCGGAGAGAGGAGATGACCATATTATGCTTCAGTAACTTCTTAGAAGAATTATAACTGTTTTGCAAAGATAGTAACAAACTCAGTAATTAGGAAATATCAATTAAAAATGACAAATGTATATGACCATATGAATTACTGACTTCACAGAATCCTTTGTTTGAAATTGTATAAATGCTTTGAGCTGAAAATCATACTTCGGTCAGACCTCCATTTTTATGGTAGCGATACCAAGGTTTGATCCTTTATTGCAATAAATAAATAAACTGATTCTGTCTGCCCTAAAAGGGATGTTTCTTTAATTCCCTATTTCCACAACACTATCCTTATCCCTGCTCCCTTCTCCCTACCCACCACTCAATCCCACTTCAGGACAGAGGAGTGTGCACTGGAAACATGTGTTGGGGCAAGGTTGGAGCACATCTTTTGACCCTCCAGCATTCGGCCCACAACCCTCTGCGTTCCTCCAGGCCCAGCTTGCTGAGGAGGGGGAAGCAGCCCTGACACCTCTGCTGTTACCCCCCACAGCCCCAGCCATTGCTGCCCGGCTTCCTCAAAGGCACGGTATATTTCAAAAGCAGCAGCTCTCATTGGAGGTGCCAAAGTGTCCCGCTGTGAGAGTTGGGCCAGGCCTCTCCACCATCCGACTCACCAAAGGGGGCGTTTCTGCCAGGCCAGCCGCCCCCCATCCTGCTGGGCTTTTGTGTTCGGCGCTCGGCATGGGGAGGGGAGCGCTTCCCCATGCTGCTCCCTTCTTTCTCTTGGCCTCGCCAACGAGGGAGGAGGAAGGCCAGGCTTGGGGGAATGGTCCCCACCCTGCAAGTTCTGCCCCTGCTGCTCTTTCCCAGCCCTCTTTGCTGGTGACAACAACAAATGTACCAGGTGGAATCCTGTTGCCATGCATTGAGGCTCTGCCCACCACCACCACCGCAACACGGCAACAGCTTTCATCCCTCTGCTGTGACAGGGTGACAGGGATCCACAGCAGAGGGGTGAAAGCTGCATGCGGCTCTGGAGCTGTGGGTTGCCGACACCCAGTCTAGGCAGCCACTTGTCTGAAATGGTATAGGTTCTTCTGTTTGAGCAGTGGGCTGAAGTAGACCTCCAATGTCCCTTCCAGCTCTGCTCTGCTCTGCTCTGCTCTACTCTACTCTACTTATTTATTCTATTTCTATTCTATTCTAAAAAAAAAAAAAAAAAGGAGCAGGGAAAGCTGATTACAGGACCTGGCAATGGCTAAGAGCAGGAAAGTTGAAGAAAGAGATCCAGGGCTAATTTTGGCTGCACAACACCAAGCCTTAAGGACAAATGCATAGAAAGCCAGAATTGAGAAGTCAGCAATAAATGCCATCTATGCAAAAAAGCTGAAGAAACAATGGACCGGTGGTCCACTGTTTCTTCAGCTTCTTTGCATAGATGGTACCTACTGGTAAGCTGGTGCATGATCACAAACCCTGAGTACAAGCAATGTCATGACAAAGTATGGTGGATTGGAAGATCCGCAAGAAATATCATTTGTGTGCAAGCAAGAACTGGTGGGATCATAAAATAGAGAAAGCCATAGAAAACGAAGATGTTAACTTGCTCTAAGAAAGCAAAAAAGTCTGGACAGTCGATGTGGCAGTGCCTGCAGACAGCAGAATAGAAGAGAAAGAATTGGAGAAGATAACAAAATATAAAGACCTACAAATAAAAATAGAATGACTTGGCAAAGGCAAGCAAGGGTAGTACCGATAGTAATAGGTGCCTTGGGTGCAGTCCCAAAACAACTGGAGCACCATTTGAACACCATTGTTAGTGGCAAATTCGCCATCAGTTCATTGCAAAAGTTGGCTTTACTGGGAACAGCTTTCATTCTGCAACGCTATCTATAACACTATCAAACATCCAGATCTGCCTATCCTAGGTCCTTGGTAAGGACTTGATAGGTAGACAAAAAAGCCAAATCCAGTCTGAACATCTGGCTGAGTTTGCAATGAATAATAACAGCAGCAGCAGCAACAACAAGCGACTGTGGAGGAAGAAATCAATGGTTGTACCAATAGTAATAGGAGCCCTTGAAGCAATACCCAAAGGGTTGCCTAGATACACAGAAATTTTGAACTTGGCCAAAACCACCTTATTCGGAACCTGCCTATATATTCAGATGTTATCTTAACAGCTCTGAGGTCCTTTGTTAGGACTTGAACTGTTACCAGTCCCAGACTATGAATTGAATTGAAGATTAAATCTATAACAACATTTCCCCCTTATTTTCTTATATTTTTCTTTTCGGTAGGTTTTTTTACTTTTTAGTTTGTATTAGTGTGTTGTTTTTTTTGTAATTAGTATAAAAATATAGTATAAAAAATTCAATAATTTTTTATGTTGATTTATTGCAGTAAAAAGCCATTTCTAGTTGTGGCAAGATGGCAAATGGAACATAATACAAACATTGCTCTTTTGCAATGCTCTACCATTTTGGTGATATTAATTCACTTTCTGGATTGCAAATGCAAGACTTTTTGATAAAATCAAGAGTCAAATGTTCTTTCTCCTGTCTGCATAATGTCACGGGCTACAAATCAATTTCTTGGAGCAGCAGACAGAGTTGTAGTAATCAGCTGATGTGGTATCAGGCTGTTTGTTTGGATCCATGTGAGAAATGTATTCCAGTTTCCCTTGAAAATTCATTTTGTATAGATGCAGAGCTCTGGTTCCATTTTCTGTAAAGCACCAAAGACATTTAGACAAGACACTAGCTCTTATGTGCAAATCATGCTCATGACCTGATAGCCAGCTTGAAAACAATTTCAGTGAAGGAATATGCATACCATACACTCAGCATTTCTGAGGAGAAAAGAAGGAAGCAGGAGGCAATGCTACCAGAGAATTCTGCTTTTGGTGTCTGATGTCAGCAATAATCCTCTTCACGCTTCAATTTTTCCATGTAAATTCCTTGCTTTTTCTGTAACAATGATACCTATGTGTCTCAGTGCTGTTCACCAATGCCAGCCTCATATTTTTCCCTCCCATGGAAGAAGAAAACTGGAATGTTGATCAGGGACAAGGAGAATAGATGTAACTAGTGATTGTACTGGAAAAACCCTAAAAAGAAAAATCAGGGCAGGGCATGCTGCTACATACAGTATGTACTCATCTCTCTTCTTTATTTTTATCTTCCTTCTATTTGTATATTTCCTTTTGTTATTAAATAAAGCTTTTACAACAGCCCAAGGTCAATGATGCAAAGTTAAGCTTATAAATTTTAAACAGTATGACTGAGGTTCTTTTACACATTCAAACAAACCATTTAGCCAGGATAAATTAATTTTAGAAAATTTAATGAGAAGTTTACAACTACAAGAACTACTACTACTTTTGTAGTTCAGCTAGAACTAGAAAAGAGATACACCAAAGAACTTCTAGACATCTTTAATTTAAACTCTGACTACTGTTACAAGACCATTGTGATAGATTACCAGACAAGGAACTCAACTTTTCTCCACCACTCCTTGGAAAGAAGTTTCAAGTATTATTACTACCTAAAGTAATTGTTCTGGAAAGCAAGTCTGAGTAAGCCATGAAAGAGCAACCAAACCCAAGGAAAGTTTAGGATCCAGAGTGTTTCTTGATGTCTCTTATTCCAGGTTAATTCCAACTGAGGCCAGGGCCTCAATAGCCCATTGGGGATAGCTGCTGGAGTTCCCATACATAGTCTTCATGAAATTCTGAACAAACTGTGGAAACGTTTGCTCAATTATACTCTTGCGGATCGAATGCATCAGGTTCATCTAGAGAAAAAAAAGGATAGGTATTATACAGAAAGAAATAGGTTGAGAGTGGGAAGAATAAACAATGATAAACCAATCCAATAGGTAACTTAGAGACTAGAGATCCCCAACCTGTGGTCCATGGCCTATTGGCCACCAGGCCGCATGAGTGGCTGGCCAGCATTCTTAACAACCGTGTCAGTCATTTCACAACTACTTCTCTTCACCACAGTGACAAGATAGGGCGCAAAACGTAAAATGTGAGGATAGTCGTAAGTACAAGGACTGGTCAAAAGTGCGAGGACCGGTCAAAAATAACTTTTTCAGCCCTCTGAGTAGTCCATATGTACATAGGGACTACCCAGAGGGCTGAAAAAAATAATTTCTGACAGGTCCTCGCACTTTTGACCGGTCATCATTTATGCCCATTGCAGCATTCTTAATTAAATTAATTAAATAAAAATGACCTGCTGGAGCGGTCGGAGCCAGTCCGAGGCAGGCGTTCAGGGCAAGGTGATACAACCAGGGTAGGTAGGCCGCTGCTGCCCAGGTGGGAGACAGGCGCAGGCCTACAGGGCTGGCTGCAGGGTGAAGCGATCGGATGGGATAGGTCAGGGGTCTGCAACTTTAAACACTCAACCTTAAATACATGTAATCACTTAAACACAACCTTAAACCTGGGTGGGCATTGCCAATTCCATATCACTTACTCCCACCCAGGTTTTGTGGCTCCCAGTATTTTCTTTTAAACAGGTATCTCTGTGTGTCTCTTTCATCTCTCTCATCTCTTTCTTTCTCCCCCCTCTCTTTCTTTCCTTCATCTCTCTTTCTCTCCGTCTCTCTTTCTCCCCCCTTTTTCTCTCCATCTCTCTTTCTCCCCCCCTTTCTCTCCTTCACCTCTTTCTCTCCATCTCTCCTTCTCCCCCCCTTTCTCTCCATCTCTCTTTCTCCTCCCCTTTCTCTCCTTCATCTCTCTCCCCTTTCTCCTTCATCTCCCTTTCTCTCCATCTCTTTCTCTCCTTCTCCCCCCTTTCTCTCCTTCATCTCTTTTTCTCTCCCCTCTTTCTCTCCTTCATCTCTCTTTCTCTCCATCTCTCTTTCTCCTCTCCTGTTCGGGTGGTGGCGGTGGCGGAAGCGCACCTATCGCACCATCGGGTCGCCCCTTGGCCTGGAGGCGGCACCTTAAGCTTGCACCCCACTGCGCGTGCGCCTGCCCGGTTGCGCCTGCAGCCGGCACTGGTTGCTCTTACTGAGCTTTGCAGTGGGGCAGACGGTGTCTCCTGGAGCCCATTACAGTGCAGAGCATCAGCTGCAGCCTGGGCAGCCAGTGTTCCGGGGCGGAGAAAAGTTGTGCGTCTCCCTCAGCAACTGGATGGGGTAGGGTAGGCTGGCACCACGCGAGTGGGAGGCAGCCGCAGGACAGTCCTTCTGGGTCGGTGGCAGGCCAAGATACTTGGATGGGGTAGCCAGCGGCCGCCAGCCGCTGGCTACCCCATCCAAGCGCCTCGCTGGCCACCCGATCCAAGCGCCTCGCTAGCCACGCGGCCGCTGACCACAACCTATCCCCATCCAAGCACCACACCATGGCTAGCAAGGTGCTTGGATCGGGTGGCCAGCGAAGCGCTTGGATGGGGTAGCCAGCGGCTCAAAGCTGCTGCCCACCCCATCCAAGCACCTTGCTAGCCACATGGCCGCCAGCCACTAGCAAGGTGCTTGGATGGGGGTAGGCCGCGGCCGGCAGCCATGAGGGCGCAGGTCGACCTCCTTTCCCAGCGCCGCTTCCCCGAGGGCAGCACTTGGCTGTACTTGCCTATTCTGCTGCTGGAGCGGTAGGGGGCAGTCCGAGATGGGTGTTTGGGAACAGAGTGGGAGGCTGCCGCAGGCAAAGTTAGGAAAGCAGGCTGGGGAGAAGCCAAAGAATAACTGCAGGCAAGCTGTGCAACACTGTGAGTGAGGCCAATAAATAGTGGTGGGCGGGGCGGGGCGAGCCAGCAATTTAACAAGTGGTTTGGTGTGTTGCGAGGCTAATAAATTACAAAAAAACACCGAACCGTTTGTTAAATTGGTGGCTCGCCCGCCCCTTGCCTTGCCCCACCCACCACTATTTATTGGCAATAAATAGTGGTATGGAGGGGCGGGGCGAGGGGCGGGGCGAGCCAGCAATTTAACGGTTTGGCCGAACTGCCTAGAACCGGCAGAATCCCACCACTGTGCCTGCTCCTCCCTTTCCCTCCAGCCGCTGATCCAGAAAGTTTGGGGAACTCTGCTGTAGAGCATGGATAAAGGCCTCCAAGAATCATGTGCTTTATATGGACAGCCCTTATTGCCTAATCTGAGGTCTCTATCCTTCAAATCTTCAATAGTTACTAGAGAAATCTCTTTCTCTGTTACTACTGGCTACTCATGCTAGGTTATCCAGTGCTATGCTCAAATGGGAGACAGCATGTACTGGGCAATTTCTCTGAAGGAGAAGAATGCAAACAGAAGACATATTCCAGTGTTTCCCAAACTTGGCTATTTTAAGATGCATGGACTTCAATTCCCAGAATTCCCCAACCAGTATGCCTGGTTGAGGAATTCTGGGAGTTGAAGTCCATACATCTTCAAAGGGTCAAGTTTGGGAAACACTGACATATTCTATAATTACCTTGGCAATTTTAAGCTGCCAGAATTCCCCAACCAGCAAGACTGAGAATCACTGATCTAGAAGAAATGCTCAAGAAGCATCCCAACAGCACATTTTCTCTAACAAGAAACATCCTGGTATGTTTACTGCCTACTCATCTGACTTCTATCTACTCTGTTTCCCCCAAAATCATCTCCTGATAATAAGCCCAATCAGGCTTTTGAGCGCATGGCAATAAGGCCAAGCGCTTATTTCACGGTTCAAAAAAAAATATAAGACAGAATCTTATTTTTGGGGAAAATAAGACCCTGTCTTATTATAGAGCCAGTTTGGTCTCAGCAGTTTTGTTTATATAATTAAGATAGATGATGTGATGACTTCCGGTTTGCTGCTGGCCGCCGCCAGACGTTCCTCTGGGATCGTCAGCTCCCTCTGCCTGTATAGAGCCGCCGTTACAGCGGATGGCGGCTCGAAAAAAACTCCGTTTCCAAGAGGAAACGGAGAGAGAGCCGGCAGGGGTGGGTAGAACTCCCCGCAGAGTCCCAAAAGTTTTTTTTTTAACTTTTGGGACGGAGCGGATGAGAAGCCCCATATCCCCTGCCGCTGCTCCGGGCTTTGGGAGACCTCTGCCTATGCAGAGCCAGGCGTCAAGAGCAAGCCTGTGAATTTAAAAGAATAATTAAAGAAATGAAGAACTGGACCCTTAATACTGAACCGCAAGTATCTTACCCTTTCAAAAACTATTTAAAAGAAAAGAGCAGAGGAAAAGAGGGAAAAAGAGCCTTCTAAAATGGCGTCTGCTGTGGCTGGAGAAGGGCTAAAAGGGAAAGTCCTTCCGTTTTTCATTATTACAATGTAGCGGAATAAATATCATTGGCTACATTTCTGGAGAAACCTCGCTCCTGTGCTGCTCAGAAGTTTTTTTTAATGAGGGAAAGTCTTTTTGTTTTCTATTTCTTCTCTTATTTTTGCTAAATCTTGTCTGTGTGGGAAATGGCATCAGGACTTATACAAACAGGGGGGGGGAATTTCCCCCCTTAAGAAATTGCGCCAACAAATTTCAACTCTCCAGCGTCAGAAACCCGATTTTAATATATTAGAATTTATCCTTGAAGAGATTGTAAGAAGGGATGAGATTGTGAATCAGCAACTTGAAAAATTTAAGCAGGAAATTAAAGAAATTGGTGAATTGGTGAAATCAGAGTCTGACTTCTTGAATAAAAAGATTTCAAAAGTTGCTAATGGTTTATCAGGCTTTCTGATTCGGATGGAGGCAAAGACTGAATTATTAGAGACTAAAATGAAGGAAGTCGAGGAGAATTTGGATGACATGACTCAAAAAATTAAAAAGGATTTGATAAACATTCAGGATAATAGCTTGGAAGACAAATCTAAAATGGAGACTGACCAAAAGATTGGTAATGAGGAAAATGTACAACAGAAGCAGAATGAAAATCAACCAGCAGATATACAATTGGTAAGCAAGAAAAGAGGATGGAAATTCAACCCGAAAAAGAAAAAGAAAAGAAACAGATCTTATAGAAACAGCAATTTCCAAACTAAGCAACAGTGAAGCCAGGCGCTTTAAAAAATGAATGAATATTAGAAAAGACAGTGGTGGCGAACAATTGTCTGATACTATCCTGAGGATTGTGGCAGATCTCTGCAAGGCCATGATTTTGGGAAGTGGAAAGAGCCTCACTTTGTTGGATTTGAATCATCTAATTTTTTCTTATTTACTTTTTTTTTCTCTTGGAAATATATTATAACTACTTTGAGTTATAAGGCAGGAGAGTTTTGCTGGGGCATGCAGAAGATCTGGATGTTACTCAGTAGGATGACGGGAATTAACAATCCTGATGAATACCACAACTATAACCATACGGATATATTCATAATTATAATGTCACTCGGGTGGTTGTTTTTACTTTTATACAGGTGTGAGGATATCTACTACTGATGGGGGCAGAAGATGACTGAAGATTTTGAACAAACTGTTGCACCAGCATGTTATTTTACCCTATTATGGGTGATGGATTTAACAATCTAGTGGAAAGACATCAAAGAAGATATTATATGGATCATAAACTTAAAGTTATTGTCTTTTCTCTTTTTACATAATGAAATGCATATATAGATATGTGTATATCTTAGTAAAGTGGGCAGTTGATTATATTTAGAATCGTATTGCATGATTTTGTAGGAATTGAAGGGCTGAAATAGGTTAGTTTACTGATTGTTATAAAATGGGATGCATATATAGATATGTGTATATTCTAGTAAAGTGGGTAGTGGATTATATTTAGAATTGTATTGTCTGATTTCAAGTCATATATTTAGAGGAGTGGAGGAAGTGGACAGAATTGAACAAATTTGGTTGCAGGGAGAAGGCCGATTTAAAATGTTATATTAATATATATAAAAGATTAAAGGTTAATTTGTAATAATACTCAATAAGTTTAGGGGAGGAGAAAAAGGGCAGATTACCGTAAAAATGGGAGTTATAAGATTAACAAGTTAAGGGTCAGTATTCCGAGAAGGGATTAAGGGAAAGGGAAGATATTATGTATGTAACTAGTTATGAAATAGCCTATTGTTGTGAAGAAGTCACAGGGGGGGGGTTGGGTGGAAAGGGTGGGTTAGGGAAGAGGGGGGGGGAAAGGGGGAAAAACTTGTATTTGAAAACTTTTTCATTAAAAAAAAAAAAAAAAAAAGATAGATGATGTGATGTTCCTCCATCAGTTATGTAGAACTGGATCTGCTTGGAGGCTGAATCTTGTACTTGCCCTGGAAAGCAGAGGGAAATTAAGAACAAAACGGGGAGCTCTGTCATCCTTATTTTTCTATAAGAGGAGATGGAAACCATTACTCCCTATGTTCCCTTTCATGACAACAAATGCATAATATAGAATAAAGCAGGAAGCAATTACTCTGTATTTCATTTAACATGGAGCAATTCATATACTTTCACTATTAAGGCATATGCTTTATTTCTTTATATTTACCCTTTATAAGGTGGTGAATATAACTAATATTCCATCTTCCTACTTTCCCCACAACAGCAATTGTGCGTGGATTGGACTGAGAGAGGGTGACTGGCCCAAGGTCACCCAGCTGACTTTCATACCTAAGGCGGGGCTAGAACTCAGAGTCTCCTAGTTTCTAGTCTGGTAATTATGGCAGAATCCAATGTGAGACTATAAGGTAGGCACCTCATCTCAAGGATTGAGATGACCAGCAGGCACATACTAGCTTATAGATATGATTTGTTTGGATCAGAGTTTGTATGTTGTATGAATGTCCCAAAGATGCTTTTTCAAGAGGCAACAGGACTTTCTGGTTTTTTCTTTGAAGATGTTTTGCCTCTCATTCAAGAAGCTTCTTCAGCTGACTGGATGGTGGGGAATGGAAGTATTTATACTCGTTGTAGACAGCTGGTCATTTGCATTCTTTTAGTGAGTTCTTAAGGTCACCTGGAGGTTCTCCACCATCCAGTCAGAGCTGAAGAAACTTCTTGGATAAGAAGCAAAACATCTTCAAAAAAACCAAACAAACCCAGAAACTCCAGTTGCCTTTTAAAAAAGCACTTTTGGGACAACCATGACCTTGATGACTGAGAATCTCCATATACATGTATGAATCTAGCTATTATTGTTTATACACTGTGGCTTATGGCTTGGTGAGTTGTAAAAATCCAGCCATCTAGGGTTTATTTTATTTTATTTATTTTATTTTTGAACTTGTATACCGCCCTTCTCCCTGAGGACTCAGGGCGGTGAACAGGCAAATAAAAACATCAAATACAAATATTAAAATACAGTTAAAAATATGTATAAATTTGGCCCCATTAATTAAAACAATAAACAAAAACAAAAACAATTAAAAACATTTAAAAAGAGTTAGGCCAGGCCGGCTTGTTGGAAAAAGAAGGTTTTAAGGGCACGGCGGAAGGCACTGAGGTCCTGGATTCTCCTTATCTCTGGGGGCAGCTGATTCCAGAGGGTAGGTGCCCCCACAGAGAAGGCCCTCCCCCTGGGAGTCACCAGCCTACATTGTTTGGCTGATGGCACCCCGAGGAGGCCCTCTCTGTGGGAGCGCATGGGTCGATGGGAGGTCGTCGGTGGCAGCAGGCGGTCTCGAAGATAGCTAGGCCCTATGCCATGGAGCGCTTTAAAGGTGAGAACCAACACCTTGAAGCGCACCCGGAAGACCACCGGGAGCCAGTGCAGCTCGCGCAGGAGCGGTGTTACATGGGAGCGCCATGCTGCTCCCGTCACTACCCGCGCTGCTGCGTCCTGGACCAGTTGGAGCCTCCGGGTGCTCTTCAAGGGGAGCCCCATGTAGAGAGCGTTACAGTAGTCAAGGCGAGAGGTCACGAGGGCATGAGTGACTGTGCACAAGGAATCCCGATCCAGAAAGGGCCGCAACTGGCGGATCAGGCGAACCTGATAAAAGGTCCCCCTGGTTACAGCCGTCAGATGTTCCTCCAAAGACAGCTGCGTATCCAGGAGGACGCCCAGATTGCGAGCCCTCTCTGTGGGGGCCAAAGACTCGCCCCCAATAGTCAGTGACGGGGTCAACTGACTATATCGGGATGCCGGGAACCACAGCCACTCAGTCTTGGAAGGGTTGAGCTTGAGTCTGTTCCTCCCCATCCAGATCCGTACGGCCTCCAGGCACTGGGACATCACTTCAAGGGCATCGTTGGGGTGGCCTGGGGTGGAAATGTACAGCTGAGTGTCATCAGCATACTGATGGTATCTCACCCCAAAGCCACGGATGATCTCGCCCAGCGGCTTCACATAAATGTTGAACAGGAGGGGCGAGAGGACCGACCCCTGAGGCACTCCACATATAAGAGGCCTCGAGGTCGACCTCTGCCCCCCTGCCAACACGAACTGCGACCGGTCGGAGAGAAAGGAGGAGAACCACCGTAACACGGTGCCCCCCATCCCCAACTCTTCCAACCGGTGCAGCATGATACCATGGTCGATGGTATCAAAAGCCGCTGAGAGGTCTAACAGGACCAGAACAGAGGAACAACCCCTGTCCCGAGCCCTCCAGAGATCATCGACCAACGCGATCAATGCCGTTTCCGTGCTGTGCCCAGGCCTGAAACCAGACTGGAACGGATCCAGATAGGATGTTTCCTCCAGGAATTGCGGAAACTGTCGCGCGACCACACTCTCAACAACCTTCGCCAGAAAGCGAAGGTTGGAGACAGGACGATAGTTAGCCAATATTGCCGGATCCAGGGACGGCTTCTTGAGGAGAGGCCTCACCACCGCCTCTTTCAAGGCCGCGGGGAAGTAACCCTCACTCAACGAAGCGTGGATAACACCCTGGAGCCAGCCTCGTGTAACCTCCCGGGAGGCCAGTACCAACCAGGAGGGACACGGGTCCAATAAACATGTGGCCACACTAAGTCTCCCCAAAATCCTGTCCACATCATCGGGAGTCACAGCGTCAAACTCCTCCCAGATAACATTCTCAAGACTATTCCTCGTCACCCTGCCCTGATCTACCCAGTCAGAGTCCAAGTCCCCCCGGATCTGAGCGATTTTGTCATACAGGTATTGTCCAAAATCCTCCGCCCTGCCTTCCAAGGGATCCTCCCGCACTCCCAGATGGAGCAGGGAGCGGGTTACCCTGAACAGGGCTGCCGGACGATTCCCTGATGACGCAATAGAGGCGGAAAAGTAATTGAACTTTGCCGTCTTTATCGCCACTAGGTAGGTCTTAATATGCGACCTTACCAGTGTTCGGTCAGATTCAGCGCGACTGGCCCTCCAACCGCTCTCTAGGCGTCTTTTCCGGCGTTTCATCTCCCTCAGCTCCTCGGTGAACCAAGGAGCCGTAAGGGATCGACACCGGGTCAGAGGCCGCAAAGGCACGACTCGATCCAAGGCCCCACCAGCCGCCCGATCCCAGGCAGCTACTAGGTCCTCGGCCGAGTCGTGTGCCAGATCATCGGGAATTGGCCCAAGCTCCGTCTGGAACCTATCAGGATCCATCAGGCGCCTAGGGCGGACCCATCTAATTGGGTCCGCCTCCCTGCGGCGGGGTGTAGCGGTACGAAGGTCCAGACGAAGGAGTGAGTGATCTGACCATGACAAGGGTTCCATGTCTATATCCCCTATAACAAGATCACTCAACCACTGGCCAGAGACGAAAATCAAGTCTAGAGTGTGTCCCCCCCCGTGAGTGGGGCCATGAACTAACTGGGTCAGGTCCATGGCCGTCATGGAAGCCATGAACTCCCGAGCCATCCCAGACGTTTCACCAATGGATGGCAAGTTGAAATCACCCATGACCATAAGCCTGGGTGTATCAACTGCCACCGTGGCTATCACGTCGAGTAGCTCAGGCAGGGCTGCTGCCACGCGGCAGGGAGCCAGGTACGCAAGCAGCAAGCCCATCTGAACCCCAAGACCCCATCTCACGAAGAGGGATTCACATCCAGCAATCTGAGGCACAGTGATCTCCCTCGAACCAAGACCTTCTTTAATAATAACCGCCACCCCCCCCTCCCCTCCCCTGGGCTCTCGGTTGATGGTATGCTCTGAAACCTGGTGGGCACATCTCGACCAGAGGGACTCCTCCCTCCGGTCCCAACCAGGTCTCCGTAATACCGGCCAGGTCCGCTCCCCCCTCCTGGATAAGATCGTGGATGAGGGGGGCCTTATTTACCACAGACCTAGTGTTGCACAGCATCAACCGCAGGCCCAGGTCCCGAGTATCTGAGCCACCTAGTATCCGAGGGGAGCTTTGGGGGCCGGGGCGCGCAATTGCTCTCAAACAGCAAGTGCGCGTCCCCAACACATGATATGGCCCCCTAATCCCGCCATATCTGCCCCTCCCAGCCACCATGCTGATGGTATTACCCTCATTGGGATAGCCCTCCGCCCCCTCCCCATTCCCTCGTCCAGTGTCCTCCAAACCGTTACCCCGTGCCGGGCTCGGCTCTGACCTTGGTGGATTAACCCCCCCATCCCCTTTGGTCATCCTCCCGGTTCCCCTTAAAAATTTATTAAAAACCCTAATTAAAAAACCCCTTAATCCCCGCTTTGAAACATGCCACCTCTCGGGGCTCCAAAGCCCGTCCTTAAGGTAGGCCTTTGATAACATGGAGGGCCATCGCCGCGAGAGGGGGGCATCTCGCAGCGCAAGCAGGTCTGCCGAGGTATAAGCCATACATAGATGAGAGGTAGTAAGTCTGGTCAGGAGTTTGATGAATAGTCTAAGGTATTGGAGCAAGATGGACCTAAAAGCAAGTAAGCTGGACTCCACTGCCCTCTCACTGCAGTGGAAGGAGTCCCGTATCAGTTCATCGAGATTGGAGGTAAAAATCCAAGCCATCCTCTCACGCTGGCTAGCCCAGATGGAAAGGGATTAGGAAAGTTAGATGGTCTATTCCTCCGTTGGTGAAAGGCAACAACTCCCTCAGCTCCCGGATGACAATTGTCCAAACACCCTCCAGCTTGGGGCACAAGATGGAAAAGGAGCCAAACCATAGAGGCATAATGATGTTAAGCCCGAGGAAGAGAAGATATTCAAAAGGGAGGGATAACACACAGCTGGGTACAAACTGGAAGCGGGGAGCCGAAGACCAAGTCAAAGGCATGGGGGGGGGGGGAGAGATCAATCAAGGCGACCAGTTTTTTTGGCCGCTCTCCAGCCTCTCCGGCCCCCAGAACTTCATAAATCCCCCTGATTGTATCTCCCGCTTCCAGACTCCAGCCCCCAGGTCCGATGGTCTATTCCATGGTATAGATGGTAAGGCCAGAAACAAAGCGGCCATATCTCCCCCCATTCTTTACTGCTAAGCACCAGGCCGCCGCCGCCATCATCTCGCCATCGAGCCACAGCCGCCATTGCCGCCTCAGCTGCCATCGTCGACGTCGTCTGGAAACCGGCCCCTCAACACATCCCAGGACCACCGGAACAGCATCCAGGGCCTGGGAGGGAAGGGCCCGCTCCATGCCGCCGCCGCCGCGTCCACAGCCGCCGCCGCTCCGGCCTCCGCGGCCTCCGGCGCAGAAGAAGGCTGCCATCCTCCCGCGGCGCCTCCCGTGTTAGCTCCGCCCAGCCGCAATATTCTGGAGGGCAAAAGCCCTCAACAAGCTGGGCAGAGGCTCCACAACTGGGGCCGGGGCCGCCCCGGCCTCCGCGGCCTCCGCCGCAGAAGAAAACGCACCCAGGCCGCCGTCCTCCCGCAGCGCCTCTCGCGTCGGCTCCGCCCAGCCGCAATACTCCGGAGGGTGAAAAAGCCCTCCACAGGCTGGGCAGAGGCTCCCACAACTGGGGCTGGGGCTGTAGATGGTCAAGTCAGCTCCCCAGACCCCCAAACGACCAGAAATCGTCCCATCGTCGGACGGATCTCACCCGGACAGCGCCATCTTGGGGCATGCGCAGAAAATGATTTCAAACACAGTTAAGCAAATCCCAGCTTACTATAATGTGTAAGCCTAATTACAGTATATACATAATAAATTATATAAACTGATAAAATTTTGCATAATATACTTTACATTCCCTTTCATTGTAAACAATGATTGGCAAAGGATAGAAAAGAATAAACAAAGGGTTAGATAAGGAAAAAAGTAAGAAAACGTAACTAAATTGAACTTCCGAAATTTAGTTAAGAAAATTTTTATTATGATTGCATAGGCAGATGTCCTGGAACTTGAGAGAATATAGAATTTAATAAGTGAGCAAGAGAAAAAAGCTTTCTGTTCACTTTGATAAAAGTTATGGTGCAAGATAGAAAAGCCAACTTAGCACTTATATACTGCTTCATGGTGCTTTATAGCATTCTCTAAGTGATTTACAGAGTCAGCATATTGCTCCCAACAATCTGGGTCCTCATTTTACCGATCTTGAAAGGATGGAAGGCTGAGTCAACTTCGAGCTGGTCAGGATTGAACTCCTGGCAGTGGGCAGCATTCTAACCTCTGAACCATCACAGTTCATCTATTGCACCTATTTTCTTATCCCTATTTCATAGCCCATAGCCCATTTAGCAGATGTTTTATGGCCTCTGAACAGACTGACCTGGTACGCAATATTATGGATGGTAATGTGGTGCTTGGCAGCTGAATCAATAGGATAGAGAGCACTCAGGAAAGCTCGGCTATATCTGTTAAGACACAAATAAACAAGGAGATCATCTTGTAACCCGAGGTTTACGGAAAACTTTTGATACATCAAGAGCTAGAGAATAAGGAGAAAATGTTTTTGTTTCTTTACAATACAAGATAAAATACTGAAAATTAGACCTAGTATCAGCTGAGTGAAGTTATATCAGACAATTCAGACATCGGTAGTTTTACAAGATGGAGAATCCAAATGCACCTCTGTGGCCATTTACTCAATAAAAGAGGAAGAATGCAAAGGTTGTTGTGTAGCATAGAGAAGTCAAAGAAAATTTAAGATGAGGTAGCTGGAATTATCAAACTGAAGACAATTCTAAATTAAATGTTTTATTGCATTTTATCCTACTCAGAATGATGTCACCACATTTTATCCTCACATCAATTGGTTTGAGTAAGCACATGTAGCTGATATATGCTGATTATATGCTGAGGTTTTTGACTAAATGAGGATCTGAATTTAACTTTTCCTTTAATTTAATTAAGCTCTTTTTTGCCATTCCTATTTGTTTAAAAATCCACTCCAACCCAAGCACACAAACCTCTGGCAGGTAGGGCAAGTACAGTTTTCATCAATGGGCCGGAAATCCTTGGCATATTTCTTGTTCTTCAGCTGTACGGAGCCCCAAGGGATCAAAGCTGAACCAAAGCGCTGGAAATGAAAAGAGGCCCACATATTTCAGAGATACCACTGAAAACAACACTGGTTCCCTAGGGGGTGGGTATTTCAAATCCCTACAAAATCCCCTCCCTCATTTTACAGTCTTTCAATGCCAATTTGTTTCTTTGCATCAACTGGTGAAACTGCATTCAACTTGCCACTCCATTTCCTCCCAAGTTGATGCATGTACTTACTGCTGTCCTTGTGGGATAGACACAGTCAAACATGTCACAGCCCAGGGCTACACACACCACCAGATCAATAGCATAACTTTGAGCAGAACAGAGATAAGAAACATGCATCAGGTGAGCAACTGCAAAAGGTAGTTATCCTTATCCCATTTAATAACACGGTTTGTTTGTTCCTACCCAACTCCCATAAGGTAGCGAGGCTTGTTCCTTGGGAGATGTTTTGTGCTGAGGGCTACCATCTTCCAGAAGTGATCTTTGGCCTCACCACCACTCAGACCTCCAATAGCAAAACCTGACACATCTCGTTTAGTCATCTCTAGCAGGTGGTAGGGGGTGGGAAGAAAAAGAGACAGATGAAGGACACTAGAGTATCTAAAGCTTATTATTTATATATTGTTGTAAGTTTTACAAACCATTTTGGCAAACAAATGGCCAGGAGATAATTGAAAAGCTTCAGTGTTTTTAGTCTGTATCACAATCAGAATCACAGATAAGACTTTTAGATCATCCCAATTCCCTTGTAGTCTGCTATAAAATAGTGGCAGTTTAAAAGAGCTGGAATTGACCAGTTTCATAATAAAAGTGATCTTACCTTCCAGACATTTGTTTCGAAAGATAGGATCCAGCCCACCCTGAATAATAGCAAATAAATTCTGCTGGTTAGGTTTGCTGTGTGCTGCAATACATCTGTCCAACCAGCGAATAGACCTGCAACAAACATTGTATTAATTGCATTTGTTATTTCATTCTAATTACAGAATTTCCAGATATTTTTTTCTTTTAACTTTTTCTGAATAATGTCAAATTCAAGTCTAAGAGCTTCCTGAAAATAAATGCTTCTCTGATATTCTTCAACTTCAAAATTACTTCTATATTCAATCCTACCCCACCTCCAGCCCAGCATAAAATTGCATATATTAGTCTATCTTCGTATGTACCTACAAGTTCTGCTGGACAAATTCCTCTAAATGTCTGCCATGCAATAAACAATTATTCTGCTGGTTCAGGGACAATTGGAAATTGATGTCCAACATCTCGGGGGGAGGGGGGGGCACCAATATGGATAAAACAGGTGAATCAATATTTTATAGTTATTAGTTATTCACTTTTGGCATATTCTTATTCTGTCACAGAGGGTATCAGGAATGCAACAATGGTGCAGAACTGGCATATTTGTCTCCCTTCTTTCTTGCTTTCAACTCTTTATTCAGCAAGGGTTCAGAAAGTTCTAAGAGAACACTGCATAATAGCAATCATTTGAAATTGCTTAAAATTTCATATAAATTGTTAAGTTTCCCAAGATTTTAGCAATCTCAAAAGATTTAATGCCAAGCAAGGTTTTTGGACAGTCTTATACAGAAACATCTAACCTGAAATGGAAACAGATCTCTAGTGTTGATCCAGAAGCCTTTTCCAGTCCTTTTATTTGAGAGGTGCTAAGACACCCCCCAACCCCCGTGCATGCGTGCGTGAACCTCCCGTGCTGCCCCCACTTTTGGCATGCGATGGCTCAGTGAGCCTGTTTTTCGTCAAAAGTGACTGGGTTGCAACTCGGCTGCCAACTTGCTGCTTTGCTGTTGCTGTAAATGTTGTAAAATATGGACTGTGTGGGTTAAAAATGAATTATATTAGGAAGTTTTTATATTTTTTGTAACTTTTATGAAGGGGTTCTCAGAGATCTTGCTAATAGGAATGGAAACAAGCTATCTTGTTGGAAAAAGAGAAAACTATGACTTTCTCCTAACTTTGAATGGTAATTTTGCACTTACTATTTATTTCTTTTTTCAGATATTGTATTCTTTCCAACACAATAGAATGTTGGAAATAAGTTACATAAAGGGGCTTAGTACTGTCATCAGGATAGCCGTCCAAAACTTGAACAAACTGTATCAAATTTGGTGTCAGTAAAACTAAGTTTGAATTTGAAAATAATTCAAATCCAATTTTCCAGAAAAAAAATCCCCCAATAGCCCCCACAGTGGGAGAGGCCCTTGGTAAGAGCTGCTAACTCCTCCAGTGTAAGCTCCTCTGGTGATCTGACTGAATGTATGGAGCTGTCTTGTACTTTCCCATGCACACAAGCATGTACAAGAGGAACTCAAAGAGACAGCAAAAACCCACATACAGATGCAACATGTGATTTCATATCACCGAAGAAAATATAGGTGCTTCTTATGGCTACTGCCAATCAAGAGACTTGAAAGAATTCCTGAAGCCATGCACTGCATGATTTTCCTAACTTGTTTGATTCCACAGTAATCCAAATATTGTCTTGCAATATTTTGCAACTGATGAATTTTTGCTGAAGTCACTTCAGAAAGACATATAAGCTTAAAAACAGAATGAAGGGAACATGTATGATTAAATGGCATAAAGATAATTTTATTGGCCAGCACTAAGCACACTAAGTTTCAAAGCTTCCTGGTAATAGACAAAGTTTACACCAAAAAGCCAAGTCTATAAGCCAGACAGAAGCCAAAGATTGGGAGATGCTGAATGGAGTTGGCAATGTAATCAAAGAGTTGATTGACACAGCACAAACCTTAACATGGCATCCTCCACACGTGGGCCACTGAGAGTGCTGCTGATCACATCATCTAATTGCATTATAATGTCAGAGCCTACGGGGAAAAAACAAGTAAACTAAGATCAATCAATTGGGAAATGGAGGATAAAGTTGCCTGAATAAATGTTAACAATATTTAGTTTATAATCCATACCAGTGATGGCAAACCTTTTTGGCGGTGCATGCCAAAAGTCAGAGCACGCTCGCGCTATTGCGCTCGCACATGCCAGCACCCATAATGCAATAGGCACCCCATTTGCGCATGCGCATATGACCCTCCCCCCACGCATGCACCATGCACTGCCCATGCGCCGTCCGATACATGCGCTCCCCACTTTTTCCAAGGGGGCTGGCGCGTCTCTTACCGGAGGACAACCAGATACCGAACTATTCCCTGGCGACAGCGCTCTTGGCCCCACCATATGCCAGCTGGGAAAGCTCTGAACATGCAGCCTTGCCTGGGCTCCTCCCCACTGGGTGCTGGGCTTCCTGGCAAGCCCCCTGCAGCAACATGAGAACGGCCGCCCCCAGGGGCAATGGGGTGGTGGCTGCAAGGATGGACGAGCTGGGGCTTCCGTCTCTCCACATGAGCAGGCTTCTGGCGTGGACCCAGGCCTGGCGGGGGGGAGGAATTGAAGCCCCAGCATACCCATCATTTTCGCTGCCACCCCATCGCCACCGGCACTTCTCACGCTACCACTTCTCACTCAGTGGCAGGAGCAGCTGGCGGCAGGCTTCAAGAGGCCTGAATTGCAATGCACTTTTTTGGCCTCCGCACTCCCCATTTTTGGATTTGGAGAGGAAAGGGGTTTTTGGCGGCAGTGCTGCGATCCTCTCCCCGAATCAAAAAAGTGCAGTGCGTTTCAGGCAGCAAATCTGGCAGGAGGAAAGAGAAGGTGAGTCTGCGGAGGAGGAGGAAGGCGTGTGGTTCTGCAATGTGCACCGGAGAACCACGAAGGAAAGCCTTTTCGGGCAGAAGCGCTGCGATCCCCTCCCTGAATCCACCCAAAAAGGCTTTCCTCCTTGGTTCTCCGGTGCACATTGCAGAGCCGTGCATCCTCCTCCTCCTTCTCTGCAGACTCACCTTCTCTTTCCTCCTGGGCCAGGAGCAGAAGCAACCGCCCTCCACCTGGGTCGTCTGAAACAGGGGCAGACAGAGGGGCTAGCCGCCTTGCCTTATACCTACTGTGCAGCGCCTGAAACTGTGGTGCTCTTGTTTTGCCTGCATATGCCCGGTTTCTGGATTTGGAGAAAAAAGGGTTTTCTCCTAATCAAAAAAGTGCACTGCATTTCAGGTGGCAGATCTGGCCAGGAGGAAAGAGAAAGTGAGTCTGTGGAGAAGGAGGAGAAGGGCACGCGGCCAGCCGTGCGCTCCGTTTTTGGATTTGCTGGATAACGCTTTCCTCTGTGGTTCTCTGGTGCACATTGCAGAACCGCGCGGCTTCCTCCTCCTTCTCCGCAGAAAGCTAGATCCGCCGCCTGAAATGCAGTGCACTTTTTTGATTCGGGGAGGGGATCTCAGCACTGCCGCCCGAAAACCCTTTCTTTTCCAAATCCAAAAACCAGCGACTCCTCCTCCTCCTCCTGCCAGCCTCACTATAAAACTTGGGGTTTGCCTTATGGGGGGGGGAGAAAAGTCCTGGTTGGGGAGGAATCCTCTTTGCAGAGGCAGCTCCTCCTCCTCCCCCTGCCAGCCTCACCGTAAATCTCGGGGCTTGCCTTACGGGGGAGAGAAAGGTCCTGGGGGGGAAACGTCCGTGGTGCCAGTGACTGCAGCCGCACTCTGGAGAAGCCCCGTTGGAGCCGTTCAGGCAATTTCTAGCATGGTCTGCGCTGGCGGGGCGCAGGGCCTGCCTACATAACTTTGCCGGCAAAGAGGCAGTAGCAGCAGGCCGTTTGTGCCAGCAAAGAGGCAGTGGCACCAGCAAACTTATGTGGGCAAGCCCCTCAACCCAGCTCGGTGGGTCTGCAGAGCTGAGCGTCTGGCATCCTGCTTCTCTTGTGCTGGCCACCACCTTGCACATGGCTGATCGGCACTCCAACGGGGCTTTTCCGGAGCGTGGCTGCAGTCACTGGCACCACAGACGTCCCTCCCACCAGGACCTTTCTCCCCCCCCCCGGTAAGGCAAACCCTGAGATTTACAGCGAGGCTGGTAGGGGGAGGAGCTGCCACCACCTCTGCAAAGAGCATTCCCCTCTTTCTCCGCCCCCACCAAAGGCAAACCTCAAGCAGAGACAGCAGCGCAGGCAAAGAGCGCTTGTTTGCCGGCACAAATGGCCTCCAACGTGGATCCCAGGAAGCGGCTGTCAATGGCATGGCCAGTGTGTATACGTGCTAAGAGAAGCTGCCCAGTGGACATGCGTGTGCCGGGAAATAAACTTCTGGTTTCCGGTGCATGCATGCGCATCAGCCACCTAGTCTTCTGGTTGCATTGGTCGCATTGATTGATGATCTCTGGAGGGCCCGGGACAGAGGTTGTTCCTCTGTCCTGGTTCTATTAGACCTCTCAGCGGCTTTTGATACCACCAACCATGGTATCATGCTGCATCGATTGGAGGGGTTGGGAGTGGGGGGCACCGTGTTGTGGTGGTTCTCCTCCTTCCTCTCTGACTGTACGCAGTTTGTGTTGGCAGGGGGTCAGAGGTCGACCTTGAGGCATCTTGTTTGTGGGGTGCCGCAAGGGTCGGTCCTCTCGCCCCTTCTGTTCAACATTTATGTAAAGCCGCTGGGTGAGATCATCCGTGGTTTTGGGGTGAAGTGCCATCAGTAAGCTGATGATACTCAGCTGTACATCTCCACCTCGGACCACCCCAATGATGCCCTTGACGTGATGTCCCGGTGCCTGGAGGCCGTGCGGATCTGGATGGGGAGAAACAAGCTCAGACTCAACCCGTCCAAGACCGAGTGGCTGTGGTTTCCGGTGTCCCGATATAGCCAGCTAGCTCCATCGCTGACTATTGGGGGTGAGATCCTGACCCCCTCAGAGAGGGCTCGCAATTTGGGTGTTCTCCTGGATGCACGGCTGTCTTTAGAAGACCATATGACAGCTGTGGCCAGGGGAGCTTTCTATCAGGTTCGCCTGATTTACCAGTTGTGTCCCTTTTTGGACTGGGACACCTTGCGCATGGTCACTCACGCCCTCGCTCCATCCGGACTACTGTAATGCTCTCTACATGGGGCTCCCCTTGAAGAGCACCCGGAGGCTCCAACTGGTCCAGAATGTGCCGCACAGGTAATTATGGGTGCGACACAGCATACCCATGTAACACCTCTCCTGCGTGAGCTGCACTGGCTCCCGGTGGTCTTCCGGGTGCGATTCAAGATGCTGGTTATCACCTTTAAAGCGTTCCATGGCTTAGGACCTGGGTATGTACGAGATCGCTTTCTGCCACCGGTAGCCTCCCACCGGCCAATACGCTCCCACAGAGAGGGACTCCTCAGGGTGCCGTCGTCCATACAATGCCGACTGGCAACACCCAGGGGGAGAGCCTTCTCTGTGGGGGCACCTGCCCTCTGGAATGACCTGCCCCTGGAGGTTCGTATAATCCCCGACCTTCATACCTTTCACCGTGCCCTTAAGACTCTGTTGTTCCAACAGGCCGGGCTGGCTTAGAATATGAATTTTAAATTGGGTTGTTTGTCAATTTTTAACTTTGTGGGCCAAATTTAATATATTCGTTTTAAATTGTTTTTAAATTTTGAGAGTTTATGTGTGTTTTAACATGGCTGTACACCGCCCTGAGTCCTTCGGGAGAAGGGCGGTTTGGAATTTAATAAAGTAACCAACTAACTAACTAACTACTGGCGAGCATTCGTGTGGGACAATCAGCTGGCCAGCTGATCTTCTGGTTTCTGGCACAGCCGCATGATGAAATCCTGCTGATCGTCACACGCACATGCACACCAGTAACCAGAAGACTAGCAGGGCCGGTGCGCATGCGTGCACCAGAAACCCAGAAGAGGAATAGGCACCACTGTGCGAGCCAGGCAACATGGGTCCGTGTGCCAGCTGTGACACGTGTGCCATAGGTTCGCCATCACGGATCTATACTCTTTGATCTATGAGGCACATACAGGACCTACAATGAGAAAGCCGTTAAACAAAAATAAGGCAATAAAATAGGAGAAAAAATCTTGTTCTGGCTCATTTCCAAAAAATGTGGAATGAAGATATAAAGTAAACATCCAACGGAAGCTTTACCTTTAATTTACAAATTTATTTTATTTTGATAATTTATATACTGTATGGTCCAAACTGGTTCACAGCAGAAAACTAATAGAATTGATAAATATAAAATTGAACACAAATACAAATACTGTGTGATTCTAGGCCGACCATATCTAGAAGTGGTGAAGGCACGTAAACAGGGTGGACAAAAGCCAGGAAAAGCTCCCTCAGGGAAAAGAACCAAATTGTTAAGGAAACAAAAGGACAAAAGTTGGGCCTGCCCCTTCCCAAGTCTCACCAACAAAGGAGCTGGGCCTGCATAGATTAGATTAAATTAGATTAACAGAGTTGGAAGGGACCTTGTACGTCATCTAGTCCAATCCCCTGCCCAAGCAGGAGACCCTATACCATTTCTGACAAATGGCAATCCAATCTCTTCCTGAAAGCCTCCAGTGATGAAGCTCCCAGAACTTCCGAAGGCAAGCTGTTCCAGAGAGAAAGAGAGTGTAAGGATTGCCTCTCCTTCCAACTTAGATCTCGGATCTCGGAGACAATGTGGTTTGTGGTTTGAGGGGCTCTTGCTTCCTTTGGGGTGGGATTGCTTCCATCCTCACCCCGCTCGATACTGGTTTCTGGCCATATTGATCTCAGCTTCTTCGGCGGTGACGTACCATTCATGTAGGTGATTCGCTGCACCTCGGGCCACACAGGCATTGTATAGATCATCACTCAGCCTGTCGTTGAAACAGCTCACCAAAATATCTTCTGGCCAGTTCATACGACATGCAAGGTCCCGGAATTCTTCAGTATACTCTGCTACTGGCCGTTGCCCCTGCCTCACCACCTTAATGCAGTTGCGTGCTTTGCGATCTGCTAGTGGGTCCTCAAACCAGCGTCGCAGGTTTGAGGACGAAACCTACGGTCGAAATCCCGTAGTTCTGGTTCGTTGGCGTTATGCAGGGTCACCATCCATCTGGCAGCGGCACCCTCTAGGGCTAGGGTCACAACTCGCACTCGGGATCTTTGGGTTTGGAAATCACGCCCGTACTCTTGCATGTAGGTTAGCACATGTACCACAAAGAATCCTAATTGCTGCGGATTCCCATCAAACTTCACCCCAAGGGAAGGAATTTCTCTTTCTAGTTGTGGGGCTCGGGGCTGGTTAGGGATGGGTGCCAGTGAGCGTGCTGCCTGGGGGGGAGGGTTTGCTAGGTCTTCTCCCGCTGTTGCTGCACCATCTGCTCGATAGGCAGGCTCCAGAAGGAGGGTGTCAGGTTTTCAGGCTGTCTTCAAATAAATTGCATCTCAAACAAAGTATTTTTTGAAACAAACTTCCATTTTATTTAGCACGGCAATTTTTACACTGACTCCATGCAGCCAGCACTGAGGTGCTGACCCAAAATCCCTCCTCTTCCTTCCCCCACTCCTCTGCATTCATTGGCCATCTTCACAATCATTCACCCCTAATCTACTGCTCCAACTCAAAGAATTTCCCCCCTCCCATCCATCTCATAGGGGACATTATCTCCAGCTAAAATAAGTAGGTGAAAGGCAACCGTCCCGTTGCAGACACTTGCGTTCTCCTTCTCATGTCAGCACTAGGATAAATGCATCTTGACGTGCATCTTGAGGGTGCCTCCTGTGGCATCAACCGCGACTGCTGCCTTTTCCACACCCTTTGGTTGTTATCCTGGCTCCCTTCGGATGTTGAGATTTTCCAAAGTTTCCATCACCAATTGGGTTATATGCCTCTTCAGATAATCCTCCCTCAGTGGTGCTTTGGTCAGTCCCCCCTGGTCAGCAAGGGCTCCTAGTTCCAGTTTCCACCCCGTTTTTCGGTTGCCATGGCTGAGGGTGACTCCTCTGGTTCTTTCATCCCAGCTATCTTTCTTCCCGATGCCAATTGACCAGCGGGGCTTTTCAGGATTCTCCAGGGTTACCTCATCCTCTCTGATGGTGTGTACGAAATAGGCATCCGACTGGGTGATGGCTGATGTCTCCCCCCAGCAATCAGCTTCTCCCAGTTCTCTGCTTCATTCAGACATGGTGTCAGGTTTTCAGGCCGTCTTCAAATAAATTGCGTCTCAGTCTTTTTTGAAACAAACTTCCATTTTATTTAGCACGGCAACTTTTACACTTACTCCATGCAGCCAGCACTGAGGTGCTGACCCAAAATCCCTCCTCTTCCTTCCCCCACTCCTCTGCATTCATTGGCCATCTTCACAATCATTCACCCCTAATCTACTGCTCCAACTCAAAGAATTTCCCCTCTCCCATCCATCTCCTAGGGGACATTATCTCCACTAAAATAAGTAGGTGAAAGGCAACTGTCCCGTTGCAGACACTTGCGTTCTCCTTCTCATGTCAGCACTAGGATAAATGCATCTTGACGTGCTGACACATGGTTTGCAAGGTCCCCTCAGTAAAGCGAAGATTGCTTCTCTGGGTTGACCGTTTTGCAGATCTTGCTTTTTGTAAGGATCGCCCCTCCTTCCAACTTAAGAAAGTACGAACTCTTGAAACGTGGTTGTTCAAAAGAGACCTTTTATTAAGCAGAAGTGATAGCCACCCAATTAAAGCAAGATCTGAATACCCTTAGGCAAGACAAGTAGGATTAAAGCAGTAGAGACCCCTCCCTTTAAGTCAGAATGCAGATTTTAACCAATACACAAGTGTGAAGATGCTTTCTTTACTAGTTTCCCTGAGAACCTGAACAACCATGCATTCACACTGTTATCCTTTAAAGTGAAACCCACATGGCTATCATAAAAATTCCTCCAGGTAAAGAGGATCTCAGGGCTCTTTGGCGCCAGGATGTAAGTTGTAAAATATCTGTTGACACAGGCAATGCTAGTAAATTGAATCCAAGTTTCCCCCTTCTTCCAATTGAATGGCAGTATCTGTCAGATGTGCTTCCTTCAAAGTCCAGGAAAGAATGACCCAAACTCCATTGTTTATAGAGAAAGGTACTTTTACTAGAAAATGAAGTGAACGCAACCAAAGGAAAGCAGAATCTAAGGCAATAAGTGCGAAAATTGCATATAGAAAGCATCCCCTCCCACTGTCCACCGTAAATCATCCAATCCAAAGGTCTCCCAGAGATCATGTGGAAGCACACATCTGGCAGCGTCATCAATCAGGAATGCCACGACCGTTGACCCAAAAGCAGCTTCAAAGATACAGTCCGGTGGCTTAACTATCGCTTTCGATTTCTCCAGATTCCTCCAGCACACTTCCCCCCCATGCTACCTAGCTCTCCCCCCCTCCCGTTATTATGGCAGCCAAAGCAGTAAAGGCGGAGGCTGACATTCGGCCCCTCTGCAGAAGAGATGTTATTCCTAAATAGGGAAAGAGAAAACAACACAACACAGAAATTAGGGTTTATCAGGATATTTGGTGTGAAACAACTGAACTTTCTTTGGCACCCGGACATCACGTTTATTCACCCATTCAGCTTGAGATAATGGGAAAATGCTTCCAGGCCACCAAATACTGCACTTTACCGTGATGCTTCCTAGAATCCAAGATTTCCTTAACTTCAAAATGTTGTTTCCCTTCTATCAGTATGGGGACCGGAAGAGAGTCCTGGTTCGGACGCAAAGGGGACGTATGTTCCGGTTTCAGTAAGCTAACATGAAATACAGGGTGGATTCGTCTCAAATTTTTTGGCAATTCCTTTTTTTTTAAATTTTTTTTAATTTATTTATTTAAAACAGTACATCAAACAAAAAAGAAATAGTCAAACAAACGATCGCGACAGAAACTTTACATGATATTTACACTTTCTCCGGTATGTAGGCTTCAGTCAAATTTAATAAATATTAAGCATAGTCCTCGTTATACTTGACTTTTTGGGTGTCTGTTGTTCAACCAAACATACCATTTGTCCCAACATTGGAAATATATGGAGTCCTTTTGATCTCGCAATGCTTTAGTCAGTCTGTCGGCTTCCGCATAATCCAAAATTTTCTCCAGAATCAAATCTTCAGCCGGCAGGTCTTTCCCCTTCCAATGTTGGGCGAAACATATTCTTGCTGACGTGGTGATAAATACACACAGACACCATATATTTGTGCCTATATTATCTGGCCTAATGTTCAGTAGATAGTACTCTGGTTTCAGAATTAGGTTATAACCTGTGATTTCCATTTCCAATTTTTTGGCAATTCCAATTCAACTGTGACTGGGTTGATGAGTCTAGTGATTGGGAAAGGGCCCACATACTTTGGTCCGAGCTTTTTTGATTTCTGGGAAGTCTGTAAATATTTGGTGGAAAGATAAACCATATCACCCACTTTGTACACGTGTGCTGGGCACCTCTTTTTGTCAGCTTGGGCTTTATGTGCTCAGTGTGCGTCATCTAAAGCTTTTCAAGTTACTGCCCAACTACCCCGTAGCTGTTCGATCCACTCAATTAAAGAGGGGTTCTGTGGGTTATCCTGTGGTAGCTCTGGGATTGGTACAAACTCTTGGCCAGAGGCCACCTTAAATGGAGTGACACCGGTGCTGCTATGGAGTTATTATACGCCACCTCCGCAAATGGCAATAAGTCCACCCAGTTGTCTTGCTGGTAATTTATGTAACATCTCAGGTACTGTTCTAAAACGGCATTGGTTCTCTCACAAGCCCCATTTGTCTGGGGGTGGTGGGCGGAGCTTAACCCCTGGGCAGAGCCTATTAACCCCAAAAAGTCCTTCCAAAAGTTGGAGGTAAATTGCACACCCCTGTCTGAGATTTTCCTTTTTGGAGCCCCATGTAATCGATAAACATGTTGAATAAACAATTTTGCAAGGGTTTTAGCTGAAGGGATTTTTGAACAAGGGATGAAATGTACTTGTTTGGAAAACAAATCCGTTACTGCCCAAATGACTGTGCACCCCCCCACTCTCCGGCACGTCTACAATAAAATCCATGGATATCTCTTTCCAAGGAGCATTTGGCCTTGCCACACTCTAAAGTAAACCAGGTGGCTTCCCCGGAGGTCTCATAGCTGAGGCACACACTGGACAGCTAGCTACATATGCCTCTATGTCTTTTTTGAGTGCAGGCCACCAGAATTGTCTTTTAATGAGATGTATAGTTTTAACAAATCCAAAGTGTCCCGCCGCCTTGGCGTCATGAGAGTGCTTAAACTGGCCGGAACATACAATTTGGCCCCAATCCACGCTAGTCCATCACAGAGTGTACATTCATTCGAGTGGGTTCGAAACCATTCGTCAGTCTTTAGAGCTTCTTGTAGTTTATGAAGCAAATCGCCCGAGAGGGCTGGATCAGCCCTCGTCTGTGCTCTGGTAGTTACTGGCGCTGCTAGTTGTGTCACAGGTATGATAGGCCGAACCACTTCCTCCTTGGTACTGTCGTATTGAGGCAATCTGGAAAGTGCATCCGCCATGAAGTTCTTTCCACCAGGAAGGTAGCATAAAGTGAAATTAAAACGGTTGAAGTGTTGAGCCCAGCGAACTTGCTTTGGTGACAGCTTACACGGTGTTTTCAAAGCCTCCAGGTTTTTATGGTCAGTCCAAACTTCAAAAGGATGCTTAGCTCCTTCAAGAAATTGTCTCCATGTTAACAATGCCCATTGCACTGCAAAAGCTTCCTTCTCCCATATGGCCCATCTCCTTTCGGTCTCTGACAATTTGCAGGACGTATAGGCACAGGGTTGTAATTTCCCTTCTGCGTTCTTCTGCAGAAGTACTGCTCCTACTGCCACGTCGCTGGTGTCAGCCTGTACTACAAAAGGCTCTTCCATGTCCAGATGTTTGAGGACTGGTTCAGCAGCAAACAAGCGTTTCAACTTTTCGAATGCCGCCTGATAGTCCATAGTCCATTCAAGGGCTCGTGAGGGATTTGGTTTTACTTCACCTTTTGTTTTCAGAAGATTTGTTATTGGCAGCGCGATTTTGGTGAACGAGGGGATAAACTATAGAAGTCTATAGAAGTTAGCAAATCCGAGGAAACTTTGTAGTTGTTTGCGGGTGCGTGGCGCGGCCCATTCCAATACTGCCCGAACCTTTCCAGGGTCCATCTCTATTCCCTCATGCGATATCCAAGATAGTCAATTTTGCTTTGGTGGAACTCGCATTTAGAGAGTTTGGCATATAGTTCAGCAGCCCTGAGTTTTTTCAGGACAGTTCGCACCAATTTCACATGGTCGTCCATGCTCTAAGAGTAGATAAGATTGTCATCCAAGTAAACCAGCACCCCCTTATATAGGTGCTCATGTAGTACCTCGTTAATCAATTGCATGAACACAGCAGGGACTCCTTGTAGTTCAAAAGGGAGCACTTGAAACTGGAAACATCCCAGTGGACAGTTAAACACTGTTTTCCATTCATCCCCCTCCTTAATTCTCACTCTGTAGTATGCCTCTTGTAAGTCCAGTTTGGTGAAAATTTTCCCCTTTCCTAAGAGTGCTAGTATGTCCTTCATGAGCGGCAGGGGGTAAACGTTTTCCAGGCAAATAGCGTTGAGATTCCTATAATCAACTACCAAACGAAAGGAGCCATCTTTCTTTTCTCAGAACATTACAGGTGCCACCACCCTTGGTCTGGATAAAACCCCGTTCTAGGTTTTTATCAATGAATTTTCGCAATTCCCCTAGTTCTTGAGGGGTCATGGGGTAGATCTTTGGCTTAGGGAGCTTCACCCTGGGGAGTATTTCAATGGTACAGTCCGTAGCTCTGTGGGAGGGTAGCACATCCGAGGCCTTTTCACTAAAAACTTCTCGGAGATCCCAATACTCCTTTGGAATCTTTTCCTCCCCTTCGATGTGGCCTATTGTCACTTCCGCCCTTTCGTGTTCTACTCCGTCCTCCAGGGGGTTTTCTTCCCTCTCTAGTCTCGATTTTCCGGTGCGAATGCGCAAAACCCCTGTTTTCCAGTTAACACGTGGGTTCCATCTACGGAGCCAGGGCAGTCCAAGTATGAGGGGTCGTTCCATGCCAGGGGACCACAATAAAACTGAGGGTCTCTATGTGACCCCCCAATTGCATTTCAATGGGTTCGGTCACAAAGCTGGCTGGGTCCCCTCCTGCAATCGATCCGTCCAACTGACAGAACACAATAGGCCTTTTTAACGTTTTTAGCCTCAGGCCCATTTTCTCCACGACTTTTGGGCTGATTATGCACCTGGTGCACCCAGTCTAATAGGGCTAACATCTGCGCATGTGCCCCTATGGACGGCACCCTTATTTCTATGGGGATGAGCATGGGCCCTCAGTGTCACTCACCAGATCATCAGAGTTGGAGTCCGTCCCGCTGTCGTCCGCGGTGGTCGGAGTTCCCAACTCACTCTGGTTTCGGGGAGTGAACTCAATGACTTCTCCTTTCAGGGCGGTTTCGCGAGCTTTTAGGGGTGCTTTGTCAGCCTTCTTTGGTCCCGAGCCGGTAGATTTTGGCACTGGCTTGGAGAAACATTCGGCGGCCCGATGGCCTTCCTTTCCACATTTGAAGAACGTGAAGGGCTTCAATTTTGGTTTGAATTCCGCTCTCCCCGCGCCCACCTTTGGCACTCCTTTGCGGTAGAAGGGGGATGACGGGTCCCCTGCACGGCCCCCCATGCTCTACAGTCTTTGTATATGTCTTTATTCAGTCCGTCCTTAAAACTCTCCAGTACGGCTGCTTCTGACCACTCTGTCATGTAGGGTGCCAGTTCGCGAAATTCTTGGGTGTATTCTGCCACCAATCTCCGGCCCTCCTGGATACTCTTCATTCTGAGTCTCGCTTTCTGCTCAGCTAGGTGGTCTTCAAACCGCCTCCTAAGAGCCCTCATGAACAGGTTGTAATTCCTCAGCAAGGGGGAGTTATTATTGTGGAGAACCACCATCCATTCAGCTGCTACTCCCTCTAAGACATTTGTGACGCATCTCACTTGTGCCGCATCTGATAAGTAATCCTCCCCCCAGTCCTGCATGAGGTTCCACACTTGGGTCAAGAAAAGCCCCAAGGTCTTCGGATTCCCATCATATTTTCCGGTTTGGGGGGAAATTTTTGGCTTTTTGTACCTGCAGGGTGGGGCCTGCAAGGTTGGGGGTCCCTGGGCTGCTGCATCCCTCGCTTGAGCTCCAGAAGCCTGAGATGTTTCTTCCCCAGCTTCCTCTTCCTCTCCCCCACAGGCTGTCTCTTCTGGATCCAGTCTGGGGTAGTCTCCTCCCTTCCCCACAGGGAATACATAAGACTCACGGTTTTTCCGGCTTTCCTCGGCATCGTGGAGGAGTTGCATCGCTTGAGCAATCATGAGGCTCTCCTTTTGCTCTTGCAGCCACACTGCCTCTCCCTTACGGGGTCTGGAGCTGGTTACTCCTTGGGGGGTACTCCCCAGGTCCAGCAACCTTCCTACTCCCCTCGACCATCTAGCTTCCTCTGGCTCCTCTCTCAGCTAAATTTTTTCCATCCATTCCGCAGCTTCCTTCTCCGCTTGAAATGCAGTTATAGTAGAGCCAGAAGTTCCCATCTGATCTCCTTCACTCTCTTGATCAGACATATTTTGGGTTCAGCCCCCTCGGTATTTATCCGGGATGGCTGGAGATTAGATTCTGCTTAATGTCAGGTGTGCTTCCTTCAAAGTCCAGGAAAGAATGACCCAAACTCCATTGTTTATAGAGAAAGGTACTTTTACTAGAAAATGAAGTGAACGCAACCAAAGGAAAGCAGGATCTAAGGCAATAAGCGCGAAAATTGCATATAGAAAGCATCCCCTCCCACTGTCCACCGTAAATCATCCAATCCAAAGGTCTCCCAGAGATCATGTGGAAGCACACATCTGGCAGCGTCATCAATCAGGAATGCCATGACCGTTGACCCGACAGCAGCTTCAAAGATACAGTCCGGTGGCTTAACTATCGCTTTCGATTTCTCCAGATTCCTCCAGCACGCTTCCCCCCCATGCTACCTAGCTCTCACCACTCCCGTTACTATGGCAGCCAAAGCAGTAAAGGTGGAGGCTGACAGTATCACTTTTAGGGATCTGACAGAGAGAGAGAGAGAGAGAAATAGCGGATAGATATACTTTATAATGTAAAAACTTGCTGTTATTTTAAATTCTCTGTATCAATATATGATAACAAAAATCTAGCAAACTGACTGCTATTTATTTATAACAAATAAAACACAATAGAGCAGGGGTCTGCAACCTTAAGCACTCAAAGAGCCATTTGGACCCATTTCCCACAGAAAAGAAAACACTGGGAGCCACAAAACCTGGGTGTTCGTGGCCAACTCGATATCACTCACTTCCACCAGTCACATGACACCCCCCCACCAGCCACGCTTACCCAGCTGGTCATTAGGGCAGAGAACCAGTTGTTAAAAAACACCAGAAACCACAAAACCCTTTTGACATATCTCTCTCTCCCCTCCCTCCCCGCCTTCCCTCTCTCTCTGTATCTCTCTATGTCTCTCTCTCTCTGCATCTCTCTGTCTCTGCCCTGGCCACTTCTCCATCCCCTGCCATCACCCTTACCTTCTCAGGCCAGGCGAGGAGTGACTGAGAAGGGAGGGCAAGGGGTGGGGCCAGTTAGTGGTGGGATCACCCGACAGGGAGCCACAGCAGAGGGCCCAAAGAGCTGCATGTGGCTCCGGAGCTGCAGGTTGCTGACCTCTGGTATAGAGTAAATGAGAAAATTCCAGTGTGTTGGCCCTCAGCCCTAGCTGATTCTGAATGTGCCTCTCTCTATAACAGAACAATGAGAAGGCTCTTCTGTGCAGAATGTAGCTTTCAGGAATACTATATGGGGGAAGCAGTGCCCTCAAGCAGGAGGGACTTGAGCCATTTGAAGGAATTGATAGGTAATAAATAAAATACCTGAATGATAGGGTCTAGAAGGCAAACAGCTTAGCTAAAAGCAGGTGCTCTGAGCTCCCAATGGGACATTCCAGACAGAACATTTTCAAATCATTATAATTTCACTACTTCTTTCAAGAACTTTATTCCCACACAGATCCATTGCAGCAATCTAATTGGGAGGCTAGCAGCGCATGGGTAACCAGATTGTATCTCATCAAAAAGGAGCACAGTGGGTAAATCATTCACTAACAGGAAAATAAGAAATGGGGACTAAGTATGCAAATAGAGTCAAGTAGAGTGTTTATGAGCTATTGAACTATTTTCTGCAGTTCTTTTTTTATATATAAATTCCTAAAATGGTATTTCTGACATGATAGGCAATCATGGAAGTAGGGAACTATCACTACCATTATAAAACAAAAGAAAGCGTTAGATTAGCCAGTCATATTATTATACAAAACAGAATAGTTACCAAGAGCATTCTGTATTTCAATGGATTTTTCTGGTGTTAGCAGGATCTGCTTGCCATCATAAGGAGAACAGAAATGTACTCCCTCCTCTGTCACCTTGGAGAACTCCACCAGAGATACCATCTGAAAACCGCCACTATCCTGCAGAAAAGACACTTTGAAAGGAACTGAGAAGTAAGGAAACTGGTACTGCTAATTGTGTAATGGTAACAAGTATCCCTTCACACATGAGCTGCATTCACTACCAGTCCTATAAGGCGCCCCACACATTTACACATTGTACCAAATCAAAATCAAGCAAATTAGACTATGGCTTAGTATAATAAGTTAAACCAGACCCCTACATGCTTCCACTATGGATTTTGTATGCCAATAATATAAAAATGACTGGGTTCCTGCATTTGCTGACCCGGGTTATGTTTTATCAATATTTTTATACAAGTTACAAATGGCTAGATTTGTAATTGCATTAAACAATAAATTGTGGTTTATTTAACTACTACTACTGCAATGCTCTCTACATGGGGCTCCCCTTGGGGTGCACCCGGAGGCTGCAGTTGGTCCAGAATGCGGCCGCACGGGGGATTATGGGAGCGACGGGGCGCTCACATATAACACCTCTCCTGCGCGAGCTGCACTGGCTTCCTGTGGTCTTCCGGTGCGCTTCAAGGTGTTGGTGACCACCTTTAAAGCGCTCCATGGCTTAGGGCCGGGGTATTTCCGAGACTGCCTTCTGCCGCCAATAGCCTCCCACCGACCGGTTTGCTCGCACAGAGAGGGCCTCCTCAGGGTGCCGTTGGCCAGGCAGTGCCGGCTGGCGACCCCCAGGGGGAGAGCCTTCTCTATGGCAGCATCTGCCCTCTGGAATGACCTGCCCCGAGATACGCACGATATCAGACCTCCGGACTTTTCGTCGGGCCCTGAAGACACACTTGTTCCACCTAGCTGGGCTGGCTTGATCCCATCCTCTCAGTTTTTAAATCGAATTCGGTTTTAATTGGGTTGTTTTAAATTTGGGCCAAAATTATTTAATTGTTTTTTTAAATGTTTTTAAATTTTATATGTTATGTTTTATTCTGGCTGTACACCGCCCTGAGTCCCGCAGAAGGGCGGTATAGAAATAAATAAAATAAAATAAAGAAATAAATAAAATAAAATAAAATAAAATAAAATAAAATAAAATAAAATAAAATAAAATAAAATAAAATAAAATAAAATAAAATAAAATAAAATAATAAAATAAAATAAAATAAAATAAATAATAAAATAAAATAAAATAAAATAAAATAAAATAATAAAATAAAATAAAATAAAATAAATAAAATAAAATAAAATAAAATAATAAAATAAAATAAAATAAAATAAAATAAAATAAAATAAAATAAAATAAAATAAAATAATAAAATAAAATAATAAAATAAAATAAAATAATAAAATAAAATAATAAATATAAAATAAAATAAAATAAAATAATAAAATAAAATAATAAAATAAAATAAAATAAAATAATAAAATAATAAAATAATAAAATAAAATAAAATAAAATAATAAAATAAAATAAAATAATAAAATAATAAAATAAAATAAAATAAAATAATAAAATAATAAAATAAAATAAAATAAAATAAAATAAAATAAAATAAAATAAAATAAAATAAAATAAAATAAAATAAAATAAAATAAAATAAATGGTTGTGTTAGGGCAAAAAAAAATATTACAGCATTACGCAGCATTATACAGACCCGGGCAATATGCTAAACAGCATCTCACAATAATCCTTTAACTTTCCAAACAGATTAAAAACATTACAAAGAACCAGTAACATGTCTTGAATGTTGTCAGTACACTAAAGGAACATATATAGATAGTCCTTGATTTAACAACCATTCATTTAGTGACCATTTGAAGTTAAAATGGCAGTAAAAAAAGTGAGCTATGACCAGTTTTACATTTACAACCATTTAATATGATCCCCATAGTCATGTGATCAACATTTGGGCCCTTTACAATTGGCAAGTATTTATGACAGCTGCATGGCCCCGAGGTCATGTGATCACCATTTGTAACCTTCTCAGCCAGCCTCCAATAAGCAAAGTAATGGGAGAAGCAAGATTCATTTAATGATTACTTTACAACACAAATTGTACAGTGCCTTGATAGTACAGTGGTTTGGTGCACCCTGTCATTAACACAGCTGCCTGCAATTTCTGCTGGTTCGAATCTCTCCAAGGCTCAAGGTTGACTCAGCCTTGCATTCTTTCTAAGGTAGGTGAAATGAGGACCCAGTTTGTGGGGGCAATAAGCTGACTTTGTATAAAAATATACAAAAGAATGAAGGCTATTGCTTAACGCATTGTACGCCACCCTGAGTCTCTGGAGAAGGGCGGCATATAAATCAAATTTAAAAAAATAAAAATAAAAATCGTACAATGGGGCAACTCACAACTGCCTTGGTTAGCAATAGAAATTTTGGGGTCAATTGTGGTGTAAGTTGTGAACTACCTATAACCCCATATGTCTAATGTGTCTCTATGATTTTAAAAGAGTTATAGTACAAATCTTCAATAGAGGCTGGCAAAGGGCAGAATAGCTGGCAGAACAGTTCAAGTGCAAAACTCAAAACAGTCCAGTCTAAATGAATATTAAGTGAAGGCATTACTGGCTATTCCTCTAATAAGATTCAAATTTACATTTCATAATAATAACAAAAACAACAATACCATGTTTCCCTGAAAATATGACCTTCCCTAAAATAAGCCCTAGCTTGATTTTACATGTGTACCTAATATAAGCCCTAACCCAAAAATAAGCCTTAGTTAAGACCCTGCCCACTCTGTTCCACCATCTGGTTGTACAAGGTGGGGTGAGGCCGATGCGTAAAAATCAAGCTAGGGCGACAATGTGGGGGTGGAGCTGCCCCACACACCCCACACCCGCTTACCTTAGGACTGCTGCAGTCAGGCCTCCCATGCTCCAACACGTTGTGTTGTTGCTTGACTTCTGAGGCTGCTTGCAGCCACACACCATGTGGCTCGTCACGCCAGTGCTGCCACTCATGGAATGAGGCTGCATGGCATGTTGTGCCAGTGCTGCTGCTTGTGGCATCCCTCCATGGGAGGCCTGGCTGAGGTGGTCCTAAGGCCATGATGGCAAACTCCTAGAGAGGCTCTGGAGGCTGGGGACAGCAAAAAATGTCAATTCCTGTCCAACCAGAAGTTGGGAAATGGGTCATTTCTGTCCTCCAGAGGGCCTCCGAGGGGGTGGGGAAGGCTGTTTTCACCTTCCCTAGACTCATAGAGAGGATCTGGAGCCAGGTGAGAAAGAAAAACGGGCCTACAACCTGGAGGAAAAAATAACAGAAATCATGGAGGAACTAAAACAATGTGTAATAGTAACAGCAATGAAAATAAAAAAAATACAAAGAATGAATAAAACAATTATCATGAAAATGTCAACCAGGCTTCCGGTTGACGGCACGGCGAGATCGGACAGGGGCGGGTCTCCACGCTCCTGTGCCGAGTTCTCCTCATTGGTGAGCTCTGAAAAGAGCCAAAGCCGCCTTGCAGGGGCGGTGATGCAAAGAAGGGTGCCCTGTGAGATCGAGGAAAGTCACAACTCTCCTGTCTGACCCGGGGTTCGTTTTCCCTCTTAGCCACGGGAAGAAGAGGCAGCCGAAAGATGGCTGCCACAAAGCTGGGACAACCAAGGAACAACTAAGACTGGTGCTGGAGCTAAGTAGGTGAACAGTGGCTGGAACTGGGAGAGGAATCTTTTTTATTTAAAACCTAATCCTAAGGAACAATTTAGAACTATTTGCTCAGAATTGCTTGTTAAAGTGGCGATTAAGCATTTTGAGAAAAACATCAAACCGGAAGGAAAAGACCTAAAGAGGGGAAACAATAAATCTCTAAAAATACAGACTCTTAAACTGGGATGACGTGGTAATGGGAAGGCATTTTAAAATGCTGGAAATCTTTACTTTAAAAACTTATCCTGCTTCTATAATTGAATTACAATTGAAATTACGATCAAAATGAACATTGGACTTACCTGAAGGTTCTTTCCCCTTGCGCTGCGGGAGAGTCCATTGAGTGGGAGATTCCTCATCCGATTGGTCTCTACTGAGTAAGAAATTTGCCTAAACACACCTCCTCTTCCTGCTTAGCCCAGTTCCGCACAAAGTCCGAATCCGAAGAAACTGACATCCTGAGCAAAACATAACAGAAGGAAAGAAAACAAAAACTCCAACAGAAACACAACAAGGGTGGGTATAAACTCTCCCGCAGCGCAAGGAGAAAGAACCTTCAGGTAAGTCCAATGTTCATTCTCCCTTGTGCTGCTTAGAGAGTCCATTGAGTATCCCCAGGGCGGGAAGAAACAGAGGAGGTGGAATCGCCTTCAACAGGAAGGACGTGCTGAAGAACCCTACGACCAAAAGCCACTTTGGCTGAGGCAAATTTGTCCAACTTGTAGTGACGAATAAACGAGTTCGGGGACACCCATGCCTTGCATATCTCGAGGAGAGGGGCCTGAATGGCCCAAGCTGCAGTGGTGGCTGCACTACGAGTTGAGTGTGCAGTAACATGACCAGGAACTTGTCTGTGTCCATGTTCATAGGCCAGGGTGATACATGCCTTGAGCCACCTAGCGATGGTGGACGAAGAAACCTTGGAGCCGAGTGAGGTAGGTTGAAATGAAATAAATAAAGATTCCGACTTGCGGTGGGAAGCTGTCCGGGAGATGTAGGTACGGAGTGCTCAACGGACATCCAACTTATGCCAGCGACATTCAGAGTGGTGAACGGGATGGGGACAGAAGTCTGGGAGAACAACTTCCTCCGATCTGTGGAAGTGGGAATTGAAATTGGAAGTGGGAATTGAAATTGGAAGAAAGGTGGGGTCCAGACGAAGGACGACTCGATCGGGGTGAAAAGAACATAGGTCCCTGTGAACAGAAAGTGCAGCAAGCTCGGAAACTCGGCGAGCAGAGGTAATGGCAACTAAAAAGGCAACTTTAAAGGATAGAAACTTAAGACTGATTGTTGATAAAGGCTCGAAGGGTGAGTCTGTAAGGGCCTGCAGGACCAGACAAAGGTCCTAGGAAGGATATCTGTGGACAACAGGCGGACGTAAATTGGTTACTCCTTGGAGAAAACACCGGACACAAGGATGAAGTGACAGGGATCTGTGGCCCTTGCAGGAAAGAACAGTAGACAGGGCAGCCACCTGTCGTCTGAGGGTATTGAGCGCCAGACCAGCTTTGAAACCCACCTGTAGGAATTGCAAGACCTGCGGGATGGAGGCCCGAGTGGGGTCGATGTGCGCCGAATTACACCATCGACGGAATGCGGACCAGGTGGCTTCATAGATGCGAGTGGTGGAACTCCTGCGAGATGCCAGGAGAATGTCTTTCACTTCCTCGGAATAAAGCTCTTGCTTTAGTAGGTCCCTTTCAATAGCCAGATGGCTAGTTGAAGCCATTGAGGGTCTGGATGAGACACAGCCCCTTGTCGCAGAAAAACCTGGTCTGGTGGAATCCTCCAGGGAGGAGCGACGGAGAGGTCCTTGAGATCCGCAAACCAGGCTCTCCGGGGCCAGAAGGGAGCAACTAGAATGACTTCTGCCCTCTCCTCCAATATTTTCCGAATGACCCTCGGGATCAGAGGAATGGGAGGAAAGGCATAGAGTCGACCTGGAGGCCACCGGCAATGTAGGGCGTTGGTGCCTTCTGCTCCTGGTGCCCAGTACCTGGAGAAGAACCGGTTCACTTGCGCATTGGCCGGAGTGGCGAATAGATCCAATGCTGGTAGGCCGAAGTGTTGAACGATCTGATGAAATAGAGAAGGATGCAGATGCCATTCTGCCTGGTCAATGTCGGTGTGGCTGAGTCAGTCCGCGCGAGTGTTGTGGATTCCCGCTATGTGCTCCACTTGCAAGGAGAGCAGGTCCCTCTCTGCCCAAAGACCCTCATGGCGGCCTCGTCCATGAGTAGCCTGGAACGGGTGCCGCCCTGGCGATTCACATGGGCTTTTGCCGTGACATTGTCCGTTCGAAGAACATGATGACCGGACAGGTGACTCTGAAAGTGACAGAGAGCTAGATGGGCAGCTCGCAACTCCAGCCAATTGATGTCGTTGCAGAGATCGTTGGCAGTCCAACGACCCTGAACAAATTGAGAGTTGAAGTGGGCCCCCCAACCCACCAGACTGGCATCCGAGGTGATCACCAGGCGGTGAGGTTCGAGCAGGGGGGATCCCTTTTCCAGGGCGGGAGAGGTCCACCGGAGGAACGACTTGAGGACCTTGGGAGGAACCCTAACCCGAGTGGAAGAGTTGCTGATGCCTGCCCTCTGGCTTGGAAAAAGGAGCCATTGAAGAGGTCTGGAGAGTAATCTCGCCCAGGGAACGATTGACAGGCATGAAATCATCTGCCCCAGCAACTGGGAGAGCCGGAGAAATGGAACCCTGCGAAGTGCCCTGAGCTGCCTGATCGTGGACTTGATGTTGTGACGCCCCTCCTGCGACATAAATACCTGACCCAACGCTGTATCGATGCGGGCTCCCAGGTGAATTAAGTCTGTGGAAGGACTTAACTGACTTTTCTCCCAGTTCACGGTGAAACCGTGTAGTTGAAGAGCCTCGATAGTGAGTCGAACATCCTCCTGAGCCTGTTGAAACGAGGGAGATTGAATAAGGATATCATCTAAGTAACCCTGCAGTCTGATAGGGAAAGAACACAAATGGGACGCCACCACATCTAAAAGCTTAGTAAAAATACGGGGGGCTGAGGAAAGGCCAAAGGGCATTGCTCTATATTGATAATGTGCATGCCCGTAACAAAACCTAAGAAATCTCCTGTGGGAGAGCCTAACGGAACATGTAAATAGGCCTCCCTGAGGTCAATGGATGACAAAAAATCCCCTAATCTAATGCCACCCAGTATGGAATGGAGAGAATGCATCTTAAAGCGCCTATAACGAATGTGAACGTTCAGGCGCTTGAGATCCAAAATGGCCCTATAACCCCCTGACTTCTTCGGAACAAGAAACAAAATGGAGTAGAACCCGGAGCCCTGGTATTCTGTAGGGACCGGTTCAATGGCCTGAATGGAGAGAAAATGCAGAATCTCAGCTTCCATCGAGGCCCGCTTGGCAGGGTCCGCGGGAATAGAACATTGAACAAATCTGTGTGGAGGGGAAGAAACAAATTCCAGGGTGACTCCAATGGACACCGTCTGAAGAGCCCATGCATCTGTGGTTGTGGAGCGCCAGAAATCAGCGAAATGCGCAAGCCGACCACTGATGGGAAGTTTAGGTTTTAGGTTTTATTAAATTTGTATACCGCCCTACTCCCGAAGGACTCAGGGCAGTGAACAGGCACAGGATAAAATACAGAAATACAAAAGTTAAAAACAATTTAAAACCAAATTAAATAGTATTGGCCCACGACAATTAAAATCCCAATAAATTTAAAACAAATTAAAATTGCAATTTAAAATTTAAAAGAAAGGGGAGAAAAATTAGGCCAGGCCGGCTTGCTGGAATAAAAGGGTTTTAAGAGCACGGCAGAAGGTGCGCAGATCCGGGATCCTCCGTATCTCCGGGGGAGCTCGTTCCAGATAGTGGGTGCCCCCACAGAGAAGGCCCTCCCCCTGGGGGCCGCCAGTCGACATTGCTTGGCTGACGGCATCCGGAGGAGACCCTCTCTATGAGAGCGTACCAGCCGGTGGGAGGCTATTTGTGGTAATAGGCGGTCCCGTAAATAACCAGGTCCTAAGCTTTAAAGGTGGTAACCAAAACCTTGAAGCGCACACGGAAGACCACCGGGAGCCAGTGCAGCTCGCGCAGGAGAGGTGTTACACGGGAGCGCCATGTTGCTCCCATAACCACCGGCGCGGCCGCACTCTGCGCCAGTTGGAGCCTCCGCGTGCTCCTCAAGGGGAGCCCCATGTAGAGAGCATTACAATAGTCCAGGCGGGAGGTAACGAGGGCATGAGTGACTGTGTGTAGGGAGTCCCGATCCAGAAAGGGGCGCAACTGGCGGATCAGGCGAACCTGATGAAAAATCCTCCCGGTCACGGCCATCAAGTGCTCTTCTAAAGATAGCCGTGAATCCAGGAGGACACCCAAGTTGCGAGCCCTCTCCATGGGGGCCAGCGATTCACCCCCAATAGTCAGTGATGGCGTCAACTGACTATATCGGGACGTCGGAAACCACAGCCACTCGGTCTTGGATGGGTTGAGCCTGAGCCTGTTCCTCCCCATCCAGATCCGCACGGCCTCCAGACACCAGGACATCACTTCAAGGGCATCGTTGGGGTGGCCTGGGGTGGAGATGTACAACTGAGTATCATCAGTGTACTGATGGAACTTCACCCCGAAACCACGGATGATCTCATCCAGCGGCTTCACATAAATGTTGAACAGAAGGGGCGAGAGGACCAACCCTTGTGGCACCCCACATACGAGGAGCCTCGGGGAAGACCTCTGCCCCCCTGCCAACACAGACTGCAACCGGTCAGAGAGAAAGGAGGAGAACCACCGTAGAACAGTGCCCCCCACCCCTAACTCCTCCAGCCGGTGCAACATGATACCATGGTCGATGGTATCAAAAGCCGCTGAGAGATCTAATAGGACCAGGACAGAGGAGCAACCCCTGTCCCGAGCCCTCCAGAGATCATCAACCAATGCGACCAATGCCGTTTCCGTGCTGTACCCAGGCCTGAAGCCCGACTGGAACGGATCCAGATACGTTGTTTCATCCAGGTACTGGGGGAGCTGTCACGCAACCACACTCTCAACAACCTTCGCCACAAAACGAAGGTTGGAGACCGGACAATAATTAGCCAACACTGCCGGGTCCAGGGAAGGCTTCTTGAGGAGAGGCCTCACCATCGCCTCTTTCAAGGCGGCGGGGAAGTCACCCTCACCCAACGAAGCATTTATAATCCCCTGGAGCCAGCCTCGTGTCACCTCCTGGGAAGCCAGCACTAACCAGGAGGGGCACGGGTCCAATAAACAAGTGGTCGCGTTCAGTCTACCCAGAATTCTGTCCACGTCCTCAGGGGTCACAGGATCAAACTCATCCCAGATAACATTCTCAAGACCTGCCCCAGTCCTTCCCCCTGAGACTACCCAGTCGGAGTCCAAATCTTCCCGGATCTGAGCGATTTTGTCATACAGATACAGAACAAAATCATCGGCTCTACCCTCCAAGGGGTCCTCCTGCGCTTCCTGGTGGAGCAGGGAGCGGGTCACCCTAAACAGGGCGGCCGGGCGGTTATCTGATGACGCAATAAGAGCAGCAAAATAGCTACATTTCGCTGCTTTTATCGCCAATAGGTAATTCCAAATATGAGATCGTACCAGTGTCCGGTCCGATTCTGAAAGACTGGCCCTCCAACTACTCTCTAGGCGTCTTTTCCGGCGCTTCAACTCCCTTAGCTCCTCAGTAAACCAAGGAGCCAAATGAGATCGGTGCCGGGTCAGAGGCCGCAAAGGCACGACCTGGTCCAGAGCTCCAGCGGCCGCCCTATCCCAGGCGGCCACTAGTCTCCAGCTGGTAAAGGAGTAAAGTAAAGGAGCTGCAAGGTTATTTCCTGCGATAGGGGCGAAACCCTGATCCCCTGAGGGGGCGTCTGCCCTGGGATTGACGGCCACGATCCCTGTAGGGCTGACAGTCCTGGGTCCCGTCAGAGGACTGGCTGAATTGAACCGCACGTTGTGGGATTGTAAACCCCTGTTCAGAGGGACGAAAGGACTGTCTGCGATATGGGAAGGAAGACCTCCGGTCATATCGCCTGGACGAAAGAGGTCCCGACCTTCCACCAACACAGGATCTAATGCCTCACCAAAAAGAGCACCCCATTTAAAGGGGGCGGACGCCAAACGCCACTTGGTCTTCATGTCCGCTTGCCAGTGACGGAGCCAAAAGAGGTGACGTAAGGCGATGTTGGAAGCCATGGCGCGGGAGGCGAATTTGGCTGAGTTGAGTGTCGCATCCGCCATGTATTCAGTGGCGGCAACTATCTTGCTAATGTCCTGTGGTATCCTCTGTGGATGCTCTGGCCTGCATCTGTTTAAGCCAGATGAGAGAGGTCCTGGCGAAAAAGGAGGCCGCCGTAGCTGACTTGATGGCCCATGCAGAGGCCAAATGAGTCTTATGTGTTGATATTTCGGCCCGTTTGTCCTCCGTGCGGAGACCTTCAGCAGCATCAGATGGAAGAATGCTGGGGGAAGTCAGGCTGGCCATAGGAGGATCAATGACAGGGAGCTTGAGAAGCTCTTCAAACTCTTGCTCCACAAAATACAATTTCTTATCCAATCCACTGGGGTTGGAAATGGAACTCGGTTGAGACCATTGACGCTGAACAGTATCAACAAAAAGCTTAGGAGAAGGAACAGCATCTTGTTGGGTGACACGTTCGGTGAAAAGACTGGCGTTGGAATCAGAAGACTCCGAAGCAGGCAGCGGTGTAGGCTGAGCCAGACCCATTTTGCTGTGACCTTGGCCTTGTGCAGGAGAGTCTTGAACATCTTGTGACGGAAGAGTCCTGTGGAAGGAGAATTGCTAGAAGGGGAATCCTCCTCATCATCAGAAAGACAGAAGTCGAGATATTCATCCTCATCAATAAAGGACTGGTCACTGTGGTGCGAATGAGGAGATCGGGAAGGAGCAGGAGCCTCCTGGGACAAGACCAGAGAGCTTGAGGAAGGTCTGGATGGAGCTGGCACAGAAGGAGAAGCCAAAATGCCTCTTTGTGAGAAGACGGATTCAATGCCTTTAGCCACTGTGGCTAAAGTGTGGCTATCATGTCACACATCTCTGGTGGAATAGAAAATGGGTGCGTTCTGCCATGATTATAAATCAGCAAGAATGTATAAACAGTCAGAAGATTCACTGAATCATGCCAAAAAGATACCTGAAATAAACAGGGAATATTAGGGCAATTAGTAAAAGGAGACAGGCATACGAAATAAACTGCAAATGGCCCAGTTAGGAACAAAATGGCGCCCAATGACTCAGCGTTAAGGGCGGGTCAAAATGGCGGCTCAGGTGAAGGACTGAGGGGAGTCCTACTCTAAAAATGGCGCCAAGCCTTGCAGAGTAATCCCAGGATCCAGAGCAAACAAGCGTAATTAGCACCCCTTAAATAAATAAATTAAAAAAAAGGGGGAGGAATGCCCCAGGACCGACGGAACAGCCCCAAAGACACTCCAAAATCCTTGCAAACAGCCCCTTTAAGCCTATCTCGAGGTAATACAGGGAGGAGCTGAGCCAAGACACCACGAGGCTACTCTCCATTCCCTTAGCGTAAGGCTGAGCAACACAGCCTCCCATGCACTCTCCTTTCTCTGCAACGCCAGAAAAAAAGTCCCAAAAAGACAGCCAGCCTTTGATTCCATTCAACCCGCAGCACAAATCATTATAAACATCGCTTGAGGCCGACGAAACAGCCCCTATTCGCACCTCATTAACTCACGATCACACGCTGGGTTGAAAGAAGCGCTTTGAGCCGCTGCCAAAACTAGCACTCTACAGCTGATCAACTCTTGCAAAATTCCTCTCTGTGCTTGCTCCCCGTTGAAGAAAAATAAGAAATTTCAAGAATCCAACCAAAAATTAGGCTTAGAGAGTCCAAGGAGTGGAGCTCCAGGAAAAAACAAGTGATTGAGACTCGGACTGAGTAAGTAACTGGGCTAAGCAGGAAGAGGAGGTGTGTTTAGGCAAATTTCTTACTCAGTAGAGACCAATCGGATGAGGAACCTCCCACTCAATGGACTCTCAAAGCAGCCCAAGGGAGAATAGCTAAAATTAGACTGACTAGTGGCAACATTGAAATTTAAGTTGTGAGAGTGCCACCTGCTGACGAAAGGAAAATATACAAGTCTGGGAATACTTATATGAGGGATTGTGAAAATATCTACTGGATTATATTTAACTGCCCACAACTACTGGAGACTCAAATATGAGAAGGAAGTTATTTAATTAAAGTGACCCCTGAATGTTATGCTAGAAGACTGAACCTGTAAAAGGTACATAAACAGGCTTTTGATAACTCCTGGGACTATTTAAATGGAACTGATTGATTTCCTATGGGATACAAAGAACTGTGATCAGTGTACTTCTTTTTTTTTTAATATAACTTTTTATTATTTTTTATAAAAACAAAAATTTAGTACATCTGTCGCCCCCTCCCTGTGACATCCGTGACCGGGAGGATTTTTCATCAGGTTCGCCTGATTTGCCAGTTGCGTCCCTTTCTGGATCGGGACTCTTTATGCACAGTCACTCCTGCTCTTGTCACTTCCTGCCTTGACTACTGTAACACTCTCTACATGGGGCTCCCCTTGAGGAGCACCCGGAGGCTCCAACTGGCGCAGAGTGCTGCCGCGCAGGTGGTTATGGGAGCGACATGGCGTTCCCATGTAACACCTCTCCTGCGCGAGCTGCACTGGCTCCCGGTGGTCTTCCGGGTGCGCTTCAAGGTTTTGGTTACCACCTTTATAGCGCTCCATGGCTTAGGACCTGGTCATTTACGGGACCGCCTGCTGCCACCAGTAGCCTCCCACCGGCCGGTACACTCTCATAGAGAGGGGCTCCTCTGGGTGCCGTCGGCCAATGTCGACTGGCGGCCCCCAGGGGGAGAGCCTTCTCTGTGGGGGCACCTACCATCTGGAATGAGCTCCCCCCGGAGATACGGAGGATCCCAGATCTGCACACCTTCTGCCGCGCTCTCAAGACCTTTTTATTCCATCAGGCTGGCCTGGCCTAATTTTCCCTTTTAAAATGTAAATTTTAATTTGTTCTTAATTATTGGGGTGTTTTAAATCTGTCTTGGGCCAAATTGTTTAATTCGGTTTTATTTTGCTTTTAAATTTTGTATTTAAGTGTTTTATCTTGTGGCTGTTCACCGCCCTGAGTCCTTCAGGAGTAGGGCGGTATATAAATCAAATAAAACTAAACTAAACTAAACTAAACTAAACTAAACTAAACATCTCGGTGTTATCTTCGGTCGTTCTTCTTCTTCCTCCAAAAAAGGAACTTTTTTCTATCTTGATCTTTATACAAACCATTTTAATATCTCCTTACTAAGACAAAATTCTGCCTATCAAATTTTTAAATATAATCATAAAGCTTTTATCTTTTATATCTGTTTTCCAGCCAATAATAGAAACAGTTCCATATTCTATAATATTCTATCTCTTCCCTATCTTTAATCATTAAAGTCAATCTATTCATTTCTGCACAATCCATATTTTTTTTATCACCTCATCTTCCAAAGGTATTTTCTCTGCTTTCCAATTTTGAGCATCAACAATTCTTGCAGCTGTTATTACATGTATAATCAAATAAGTATTTTCCTTATTAGTCTTTTCTGGAAGAATACCCAATAGGAACAGCTCTGGTCTAAATTCAATACGTAACTGTATAATCTCTTCCAACCATGTTTTAATTTTATTCCAATAATTTTTTGCTTCTGGACATGTCCATCACATATGATAATAAGATCCTGGTAGCTGATGACATTTCCAACATTTAGCTGATTTATCTTTAAACATTTTTGCTATCCTCTCTGGTGGCATATGCCATCTATAAAACATTTTATATTGATTTTCCTTGTATGCAGTGGACATCGTTAATTTATAATTCCTTTCCCACATTTGTTGCCATTTTTCAAATTCAATAGGGTAACTAAAATTTCTTCCCCAAGCTATTGTTTCTTTTACTTGCTCCTCTTCCAAATCAATAAACAGCAAAAAATTATAAAGTTTTTTTATTAGCTTCTCTTCTGTTCCTGTGAGTATCCTATCCAGCTCAGTTTTTTCCAAAGAGAAACCATATAACTTAGCATCTTTTTCGTATCTTGTTCTTATCTGCATATACATATACCAGTGGTTCTCAACCTGGGGGTTGCGACCCCTTTGGGGGTCGAACGGCCATTTCACAAGGGTCGCCAAAGCCCTCTCTCGTCCCCCACGCCTTCACTCACCCTCACCCTCTGCCTCTGTTGGATTGCCCGGTCGCCGTTCGCTTACCCCGCCCACTCCCAATCTATTGCTGCCTCCAGAGTCCCAGCTGGTGGCTAGAGGGAAAAAAACTTTAAATTCTTGCCGCGGGGCTTCAAAGAGCTAGCTGCAAAGAGGTAAATTCCTGGAGCAAATTTTTTTCCCCCTAGCTATGCTGAAAAGCGAAATTGAAACTAAAGAAGGATCTTTGTTGAAACGTGACAAAATGAAGCAGAGAGATTTCTTTTTCCTCACCAAAAAAGGTAAGTGCAAAACTGCAAACAATGGGAAATTTAGGGCAAGAGGAGGTTCAAGATTTTAAAACACAAAAGAAAAAAAGCTCTATTTAACTAGGGAATTGTAATAATTGAGATACTATTAATTGTATATTGTGTTGAAAGCAGAAATGGTTAAGTTGTGGTTTGGAGGATTATATGGGGGAAATTATTTGGTTTATTATTATTGGTAAATATAATTAATTGATTTGTAAGAAATTGGATTGCATGGAAATAATTGGAATATTCATGTTCATATTGATTAATATACAAAAAAGATAGTTATATAATTAATTGGTTTATATTAAAATGTTGAATTTGTATTAAATAACTGTATTACATAATTAACCAATGTGAGGATGGATATAAAAATAGATGACAATGCGAAGGGGTATAATACAGAATAGAAAAGAAAAATTGAATTTGATTAAGATTAGAGATGAGGGGGCTTCCGGTTTGCTGCTGGCCGCCGCCAGACGTTCCTTTGGGATCGTCAGCTTCCATTCCCTGTCAGAGCCGCCGTTACAGCGGATGGCGGCTCGAAAAAACTCCGTTTCCAAGAGGAAACGGAGATAGAGCCGGCAGGGGTGGGTAGAACTCTCCGCAGAGTCCCAAAAGTTTTTTTTTTAACTTTTGGGACGGAGCGGATGAGAAGCCCCATATCCCCTGCCGCTGCTCCGGGCTTTGGGAGACCTCTGCTTATGCAGAGCCAGGCGTCAAGAGCAAGCCTGCGAATTTAACAGAATACTCAAAGAAAATGCGAGCTGGACCCTTAATACTGAACCGCAAGTATTTCACCTTTCCAAAATCTATCTAAGAGAAAAGAGGAGAGGAAAAGAGGGAAAAAGAATCTTTTAAAATGGCGTCTGCTCTGGCTGGAGAAGGGCTAAAAGGGAAAGTCCTTCCGTTTCTTCTTACTACAATGTAGCGGAATAAATATCACTGGCTACATTTGTAGATAAAACCTCGCTCCTGTGCTGTTGATTGAAAAGAAGGTTTTTTTTTTCCTTTTTTAAGGGAAAGTTCTTTTGTTTTCTATTTCTTCTCTCTTTTTTGCTAAATCTTGTCTGTGTGGGAAATGGCATCGGGACTTACACAGCTGGACAAATGGGGGGGGAACTTCCCCTCTCAAGAAATTGCGCCAACAAATTTCAACTCTCCAGCGTCAGAAACCCGATTTTAATATATTAGAATTTATCCTTGAAGAGATTGTAAGAAGGGATGAGATTGTGAACCAGCAACTTGAAAAATTTAAGCAGGAAATTAAAGAAATTGGTGAATTGGTCAAATCAAAGTTTGATTTTTTGAATCAAAAGATTTTAAAAGCTGCTAATGGTTTATCAGGCTTTCTGATTCGGGTGGATGCAAAGACTAAATTATTAGAGTCTAAAATGAAGGAAATTGAGGAGAATTTGGATGACATGACTCAAAAAATTAAAAAGGATTTGATAAACATTCAGGATAATAGCTCGGAAGACAAATCTAAAATGGAGACTGACCAAAAGATTGGTAATGAAGAAAATGTACAACAGAGGATTGAAAGAGAAGTTTTAATGATTCAATATAATTTTACAGAATATGCAATTAGACTGAGAGGTTTGCAGGAAAATAATAGAGATGATCTAAGGAAAATATCTTCTGAAATTCTGGCTGGGATCTTAAAGGTTCAACCTGATGAAGTGTATTGTAGGATTGATAGAATTTACAGAATAAACTCCTGGTTGGCAAAGCAAAGGCAGTTGCCTAGAGATGTGGTGATCTATTTTACAGATAAAGAAATTATGAATAATATTGTGCAGAACTCTTTTAATTCTACCTTGCAATTTCATGGAAGAAAGATTTGGATTTTTAAGGAGCTCCCGCCCAAGATGTTAATGGAGAGGAAGAAATTTGGCTTTCTAGTGACTGAATTAAAAAAAAGAAATAACCTATTCAGGTGGGACACCCCAGTTGGCCTAATATTGAGATATCAAGGAATAAGATATCAATTGCATACTGTTGAAAAAGCGGAAGATTTTTATCAAAAAATTTTAAAAATGAATTTAACACCTTTAGGCATAATACAGGATAAGCAAAAGGAGTTGGAAACAAAAGGAAAACATCAAATTACAGAGGCTGTGATGGATAAATTGTCTTTGGACTTCTTGGATACCCCAGCTGGACTGTCTATAAATAAGAGAGCAGTGTCATCCGACTCCAACGTGATGAACCATCAAGTCACAGACAAGTGCGCAAATCAATCAGTTGATATACAAGTGATGGAGAAGAAAGATGAGATGATAAAACTAACCCAACAACAACAATACATAAAGCAGAATGAAAATCAACTAGCAGACAAACAATTGGTAGGCAAGAAACGAGGATGGAAATTCAACCCGGAAAAGAAAAAGAAAAGAAATAGATCGCATAGAAACAGCAATTTCTAAACTATGCAACAGTGATGCCAGGGACTTTAAAAAATGAATGAATATTTGAAAAGATAGTGGAGGCAAACAATTGTCTGATACTATCCTGAGGATTGTGGCAGATCTCTGCAAGGCCATGATTTTGGGATGTGAAAAGAGCCTCACTTTGTTGGATTTGAATCATCTAAAAATTTTTTTTTTTTTTTGGTAAATATATTATAATCATTTTGAGTTATAAGGCAGGAGAGTCTCGCCGGGGCATGCAGAAGATCTGGATGTTACTCAGTAGGATGATGGGAATTAATAATCCTGATGAATACCACAACTATAACCATATGGATATAATTATAATTATAATGTCACTCGGGTGGTTGTTTTTGCTTTTATACAGATGCGAGGATATCTACTACTGATGGGGGCAGAAGATGACTGGAGATTTTGAACAAACTGTTGCACCAGCATGTTATTTTACCCTATTATGGGTGATGGATTTAACAATCCAGAGGAAAGACATCAAAGAAGATACTATATGGATTATAAATTTAAAGTTATTGTTTTTTCCTTTTTTACAAAATGGAATGCATATATAGATATGTGTATATCTTAGTAATGTGGGCAGTGGATTATATCTAGAATTGTACTGCATGATTTTGTAGGAATTGAAGGGTTGAAATAGGTTAGTTTACTGATTGATTAGTTTAAGAAAAAGGATTCTTAAGTCATATATTTAGGGGAGTGGAGGACTTAACAATTCAGTGGAAAGATACTAAAGAAGATATATTTTTTTCTCTTCTTTTTTTTTTTCTCTTCTTTTTATAAAATGGGATGCATATATAGATATGTGTATATTTTAGTAAAGTGGGTAGTGGATTATATCTAGAATTGTACTGTATGATTTTAAGTCATATATTTAGAGGAGTGGAGGAATTGGACAGAATTGAATAAATGTTAAATTTGGATGCAGGGAGAAGGTCGATTTAAAATGTTATATTAATATATATAAAAGATTAAAGGTTAAATTGTAATAATACTCAATAAGCTTAACATGTTAAGGGTCAGTACCTCGAGAAGGGATTAAGGGAAAGGAAAGATATTATGTATGTAACTAGTTATGAAATAGCCTATTGTTGTGAAGAAGTCACAGGGGGGGTTGGGTGGAAAGGGTGGGTTAGGGAAGAGGGGGGGGGAAAGGGGGAAAAACTTGTATTTGAAAACTTTTTCAATAAAAAAAAAAAGATTAGAGATGAGGATGAAGGGTAATATTGGTTTTTTTAAAAAATAGATGAGGAATAAATATGGTAAAAAGGAAATATAGAAATTGTAAATTTAATTGAAATGACTAAATACTGTGTTGGAAGAAATATCCTTCTGGGTTCTGCTCCAAGTGGGGAAAAAGACACTGGAAACATGGAGACTGCTTGGAAAGATGGTTTAATGGTGGAGAGGATCACATGGCTTGATGGGGCCCATTGTGTTAGTTTCTGTTGCTATTGTGTTGCAAATGTCCTTTGACAAAGGATTGACTTTCTGCCTCTGGCCCATTAACAAAGGGTGGGGGGCAGGAAGGTGGGAGCTGCTTTGTCTGTAAAATATGCTTCTCCATTTCTCATCCAGGGAAATATAATATTCTGCCTTTTTAATATTTCCCAAAATATTTCATTCTTCTAGGAAAGAGGTGGGTGCTAACCTCCTACAGCTGTTTTAATTTGTGAACCGGCCAAATACTCTGTTCAAAGAAAATACGTTGTATGTTTGTATGTGTGTTTCTAATTATTGCTATTTATTCCTATTTGTTCTCTTTTATTCTTTAAAGTTTAACAATTCATTCTTTATCTTAATATCTTTATATTTGTTTGGGGTTGGCTTTCTTCCCTTTCATCTTTTTTATTGTACAGCAATCTTTCTCCTCAAACCTACCACCTCTGTCTTTTCTTTCTTACTTACCTTCTCTTCCTCCCCTTCTTCTTCCCCCTACTTCCTCTTTCTCCTTCTCCTCCTCTCTTCCTCCCTCTCTTACCTTCACTCCTCCTCTAATTTCCCTTCCCTTCCTTCATCCCTCTCTTTTGCTGCATCCTTTTATGCATATGGACTACTCAGAGGGCTGAAAAAGTTATTTTTGACTGGTCCTCGCACTTTTGACCAGTCCTCGAACTTACGATTGTCCTCACAATTTATGTTTTTGCCCTATCTTGTCACCATGGTGAAGAGAAGCAGTTGTGAAATAAGTGACACAGTTGTTAAGAATGGTACAATGGGCATAAACGATGACCAGTCATAACTGCGAAGACCGGTCAAAAGTGTGAGGACCTGTCAGAAATCACATTTTTCAGCCCTCTGGGTAGTCCTTTTGTGCACAGGGACTACTCAGAGGGCTGAAAAAGTTATTTTTGACTGGTCCTCGCACTTTTGACCAGTCCTCGAATTTACGACTGTCCTCACATTTTACATTTTTTGCCCTATCTTATACCATGTTGAAGAGAAGCAGTTGTGAAATGAGTGACATGGTTATTAAGAATGCTGCACAGGCATAAATGTGAGGATGGTCATAAGTGTGAGGACCAGTCAAAAGTGCGAGGACCTGTCAGAAATGACTTTTTTTAGCCCTCTGAGTAGTCCCTATACACATAGCCATGGCCATCCGGTCACATGACCAGCTAGCCACGCCCACCCAGTCACATGACCTCCAAGCCACGCCCAAAAAATAAGCCACGCCCACAGAACCGGTAGTAAAAAAATTTAGAACCCACCCCTGGTTGGGGGTCACCGCAACATGAGGAACTGTATTAAAGGGTCGCGGCATTAGGAAGGTTGAGAACCACTGACATATACCAATCTATCTCAATCCCTTGCTCTTCCAATTCTCTTTTCTCTTTCAATTTCCCCTTATCCGTTAATAACTCCTTATATCTGATAGTATTTTCAAACTTAAAAACATTTGGGTGAATTAAGGCTTCCATAGTTGATAACCATATTGGTATTTTTATATAGTATTTATCTCTAACCTTTTCCCATACTGATAACAATGTATTTTTTATATAATGTAATATATATGTAATATGTATATATGTAATATGTATGTAATGTAATAATATAATGAAAATATGAGTGTATCTTATTTCTACCATACCACAAAAAGGCGTGCCATCCCAGTTGTAAATCATGTCCTTCTAATGTTAACAGCCTAGTGTTACTTAATTCAATCCATTCTTTCAACCACGTAATGTCGCTGCTTGGTAATATAACTCCCAATTTGGTAAACCAAATCCCCCTCATACTCTCATATCTTGTAACATTTTCATATTTATTCTTGCTTTTTTCCCTTGCCATATAAATTTCCTCATTATCTTATTAAGATGTTGAAAGTAAAGTCTTTTTCATTTTCATTGGTACCGTTTGAAATAAAAATAACAGTCTTGGCAGTATATTCATCTTAATCAATGCAATCCACCCCATAAATGACAATTGGAGATTTTTCCATTTTTCCAAATTTTTTTCAATTTGTTTTAGTTTATAATAATTTTCTTCCTTTATTGTTGTACATCTTGAAGATAAATATACTCCCAAGTATTTAACCTTTTTCACCACTTGTATGTCTAAATTTTCTTTTATCTCTCTATTTTGTTTTTCTGTTGTGTTTTTCACCAAAATTTTTGTTTTGTCTTTATTTATTTTCAGACCCGAGACTATTCCATATCCTTCTATCTGCTCTAGTAATCTAGGGCTTGTTAATTGTGGTTCTTCTATGATAAAAACCAGATCATCTGCAAATGCTTGCAGTTTATACTCCTCTTTTTTAATTTTCATCCCTTTTATTTTATCATTTTGTCTAATATTTCTATTTAGAACTTCTAAAGTCAGAATAAACAACAACGGTGAGAGAGGGCATCCTTGTCTAGTGCCTTTCATTATATTAATTTTCCCTGTAATTTCTCCATTGAGCATTATCTTGGCAAATTGTTTATCATATATTGTTCTTATGGTATTTATAAATCTCTCCCCGAAGCCCATTCTCTGTAACTGGTTTATCATAAACTGCCAATTCAGGTTATCAAAAGCTTTCTGTGCATCTAAAAACATCAACGCCATTTGCTTTTCTGAATGTGTCTCATAATATTCCAAAGTATTCAAAATCATTCTCATATTATCTCTAATTTGTCTTTTTGGTAGGAACCCATTTTGATCAGTATGAATATATTCATTTAACGGTTTTTTTAACCTATTTGCCATTATTGAAGCGAAAATCTTATAATCTACATTTAGTAGCGAAATCAGACTATAGTTTTTAATCAGTTGTAAATCTGTATCTTCTTTAGGTATGAGTGTCACATATGCCTCTTTCCATGAATCTGGCATTTTAGCCTCCAATAATAAGTTGTTGAATAGATCCAACATCATGTTACTAACTGCTTCTTGTAGCGTTTTATACAATTCAGCTGGTAAACTATCTGGTCCTGGTGCTTTCCCACTTTTTTGTCTTTTTATTGCTTCTGTTAACTCCATCATTGTTATTCTTTCTTCTAACATTCCTTTTTATTGTTCTGATATTTTAATTAAGTCTGATTTTTCCAGGTAGTTTTGTATCTCCTCCTCTGAAATCTTCTCTTGAGAATAAAGTTTTTCATAATACTCTTGGGTTACTTTCTTTTTTTCTTCTATTCTATATTGTAGTTTCCCTTCTGTATCTTGTAAAGAGTTTATCGTTTTTTTTCTCCTTCTCTTTTCGTATTTTATATGCTAATCATCTTCCTGGTTTAGTTGCATTTTCAAAAAAGTTCTGCTTTGATGTTTTCAATTGGTTTGCTAATAATTCTTGTTCATTTAAAATTATTTCAAGTTTCTTCAATTCCATCAATTTCTTGTTTTTTTTTTATTTTGAACATCTTTCTGAAATTCTTTTTCTAGGGTTTTATATTCTTCTTCCAGTCTTACTTGTTTTTGCCTTTTCTTTTTGTTCTTTTTTCCCAGATATGTTATTGCCAGGCCTCTAATATATGCTTTCATTGTATCCCATACATTTTGAAGTGACATATCTTCTTTTTTGTTTATTCTGAAGAAACCTTCCAACTCCATTTCCATAAATTTTTGAAATTCTTTTTCATTTAATATTGTTGTGTTCAAAGTCCATCTTGTCTTTTTCTTTTGGCCTTTCCATATCATTGTCATTGGGTTATGATCTGGCCATATATTTGAGCCAATGTTTACTTCTTGTACTGCTTCTATGAGTCCAAATGACATCCATATCATATCTATCCTTGACCACGATAAATGTCTATTTGAATAAAAAGTATATTGACTCTCTTTCAAATGTTTTTGTCTCCAAATATCTTGAACACTTAATTCTTCTGTCATTTAAAAAAAAGATTTTGGCAGTGTTCTTCTGGATTTTTTATTTGTCTTCACTGTTTTGTAGTCCACCTCTGGGTCTGTTATAGCATTAGATGGGTCAGGCTGGTCACAGGATCTAGATGGCTTTTTGGGAGGTTGACCAGAAAGCCGTGGTCCCTCAAGGTGTGAAATGCCAATTGCAGGTCCTTCTAAGCCCTCTGAAGGGAGGAGGCCTGAACCAGTATGTCGTCTAAATATTGTCCACCTGCGGATTAACTGCAGGTGGGCAATCAGGGCAGCCAGAATTTTGGTGAAACAGCATGGTGTCGATGCCAGCCTGAATGGCAAGGCATGGTATTGCAGATGGCAACCCGCATAGTTGAATTGGAGATACTTCCGATGCGCGTGGGCGATCGGAATGTGCAGACAGGCCTCGGAGAGGTTGATTGAGGCCAAGAAATCCCCCAGACGTATTCCCTCAAGAATGGACTTGAGGGAACACATCTTGAACCTCCTGTAGACCACGTGGGTGTTGAGGTTCTTTAGGTTGAGGATTGCTCTCCTCGCTTCGTAGTGCCGGACACTTCGGCACCACAAAAAGGATGGAATAGTACCTCTGTCTCCTTTGGTCTGGTGGAATGGCTTCTATGGCCCTGATGTTCAGGAGGTGCCAGATGGCGTCCTCCATGAGGCCTCGCTTGGCGAAGTCTTGGGAGACAGGGCATGGCACGAAGTGGTCCGGAGGGCTGGAGAGGAACTCTAGACGTGGACCGAATTTGATGGTTCTGAGACCCAGGAGTCCGTAGTTGTGAGCGCCCACTGGTCCGCAAAGAGGCTCAAGCGACCTCCTATGGGGAATGGAGGAGTCATTTCTGTTTGCGGAATTGGTGGCCGCCAGTTCCATGAAAGGACCATCTTTGGGATCCAATCTGGTGTCCCCTATAACAAAATGGCTGCCTGTCTTGCTGGTCAGAATGCTGCTGGGATGGTCCCTCTTGAGGATTGAAATGGACAGGTTGTCTATGGGAATATGGAGTGGCCTGCCTGTCTGCCCTGGTTGCAGAAGGTAAGACCTTATGCCTATCTTTGTCCTCTACGAGAAGAGGATCAAGGGCTGCCCCAAATAGTTTGGTCCCCATGTAAAGGGCTGCAGCAAGCTGCCACTTGGCCTTAAGTTCTGTTGGCCAAGACTTGAGCCACAAGAACCTCCTGGAGATGATAGAGGAAAAACCTGAATTTGGAATGGCCCAGGAATGGTTTGATTGAAGAGCAACTGCCAAAGATGTCTCTATCAGACGACCGAGTCAAAAACTAGGGCCTGACGGAGAAACGTGGAGGCATGGCCAAAAAATTATGACTCAGTCCCCAGGCAGATCAGACTTTTTATTGCAAAAGTTTTACAACTACATTTTCAACCCCTTTTTCCCCCCTCATCCCACCCCAAACTTCCCAACCTCCCTAACCCGCCCAACCCTCCCCTCCCCCCCAGACTTCCACACAGTATAGTCATATCAAGTAAAAGGAAAAACCCTTATAAAACTTGAGCCCCTCCCTCCCCCTAAAAAATTTTTCATCTTCATTACATTAACCTATTTCTGTCCTAATATAACATTTTCAAATAAATTTTCATCCTCATTACCTTAAAATATTTCTATCTTAATATAACATTTTCAAATAAATTTTCATCCTCATTACCTTAAAATATTTCTATCTTAATATAACATTTTCAAATAAGTTTTCATCCTCATTACCTTAAAATATTTCTATAACATTTTCAAATAAAAGCTATTTGATACTTCCTAGTTTGATATTTGTTCTGAACGTAATCTATCCACCTCTTCCATTCCCATTCATAAGTCTCTTGTGAACAATCTTTTAAATATGCTGAAATCTTCGCCATCTCTGCGAAACTGGCCATCTTCAAAGTCCATTCCTCAATCGTGGGCAGCGCTTCATTTTTCCAGTATTTACCTATCAACAATCTTGCTGCTGTTATCATATGCAATATCAGTTTTGTTTCACCCAATGTAAAACCCTTAGCTATACCCAGTAAAAACAATTGTGGAGAAAATTGAATTTTTTTCTTCAAAACATTCTGCATGACCCACCAAATTTTTATCCAAAAGGCCTTAACTTTCTTACAGGTCCACCAAACGTGATAATATGTAGCATCTAGACAATCACATCTCCAACATTTAGGCTGCACATTAGGGTACATACACGACAATTTTTTGGGGTCTAAATGCCATCTATAAAACATTTTATAAAAATTTTCTCTCAAATTCTGCGACTCTGTAAATTTAACATTCTGAACCCAAATTTTTTCCCATGTTTCCAACATCACTGGTTCCTCAAAGTTTTGTGCCCACTTAATCATACAATCTTTAACTAGTTCAGTTTCTGAATCCCTTTCTAACAAAACATTATAAAGTCTTTTGATATGCATTGGACCTGTCTCTTTTATATGTCTAACCAATTCTTCCTCATACTCCATAATACCAGTTTTTTGGTCCTCTTTCCATCTCAATTGCAATTGATTATATTGTAACCAAGTTAAATTAATCCCTTCAGCCAACAATGTCTGTAATGTCTTCAGCTGCCATCTGCCCGCATCTGTAAAAAGAACCTCTTTATATAAAACCCCCACGAGTGACATTATATTTGTATTCCACAAAGTATGACCAAGATCCATCCATAGCGGTATTTTATAATCCCAATTGATTCGGTGCTTCTTCCAAACTCTCAACAAAGAATCTCTAAGTATGTGGCTTTTAAATACTTTGTCCACTTTACTGTCATAAAATAAGTAAGCGTGCCATCCGAGTTCCAGATCAAAACTTTCTACATTTAATATTCCAGTCTTTTTTCCTCCAAACCAATCACTTGCTAAAGTCAGAACTGCTGCATCATAATATAACTGTAGGTTTGGAAGTTTAAGACCTCCCCTTTCTGGAACATCTTGCATAATTTTCATTTTTACTCTTGGTTTTTTCTCGTTCCAGACAAACTTGTTCACTCCAGTTTGCCATACTTTTAGTTGTTTATCATTTTTGAGCACCGGAATCATTTGAAACAAAAAGAAATCTTGGCAAAATATTCATCTTAACTGCTCCTATTCTTCCAAGTAAAGACAGCTGCAGTTTTTTCCAAGTCTCCATGTCTTTTTGCACCTCTCGCCACAACACCTCATAATTATTTTGAAACAATTTCATATTTGATTCTGCAACCTGAACTCCTAGATATTTTACCTTTGGTACAATCTCAAAACCTGCCCTCCGTTCAAACTCGAATTTGCGATCTTGTGTCATATTTTTGACTACCATCTTAGTTTTTTTCTGATTCAATCTAAAACCTGAAACTTTGCCATAGTCTTGTATAATGTCCTTCATCTGGATTATTGATTCCATTGGCTGTGTTAGGGTAACAACCAGATCATCTGCAAATGCCTTTATTCTGTAATCCTCTTGCCTTATCGTTATACCTTTCAAAGTATTAGAGTCCCTTATTGTATTTAACAAGACTTCTAGTGTTAAAATAAACAACAATGGGGACAGCGGACATCCCTGTCTTGTTCCTTTTTCAATTTTAAACTCTGTTGTCAGACTTCCATTAATAATAATCTGTGCCTTTTGATCTTGATAAATTGCTGAGACCGCCTGTATAAATTGGTTCCCAAAGTCCATCCTTTTTAAAGTCTTTAGTAGAAAATTCCAGTCCACTTTATCAAAGGCCTTCTCTGCATCCAGAAAAACCAGCACTGCAGGGATCTGTTTATTCTTCTCAAGATATTCCAATAAATCTATTACATGCCTTACATTGTCCTTCATATGCCTACCCTCAATAAATCCCGCTTGATCATCATGAATCACCTTTTGAATCACTGGCATCAATCTGTTGGCTAATACTTTTGCATAAATTTTGTAATCCATATTCAAAAGAGATATTGGTCTGTAATTCTCTGGTTTTTTGGGACCTGCTTGTTCTTTTGGTATCAAAGAAATATAAGCTGTAGTCCATGATGGGGGTACTTTTCCCCCTTGTTGTATATTACAAAATAAGTCTCTAAGTTGTTCCACCATTTCTGCCTGCAAAGTTTTATAATACACTGCAGTCAAACCATCCGTTCCAGGAACTTTAGCTGTTTTTAATTGTTTTATTGCTGCTATTATCTCCTCCTCTGTTATAGGATAATTCATTCTTTCCTTTTGCTGCTCAGTGATTTTTGTAACTCTTTTGTTATCTAAGTATTTTTCTGTAAGTCCATTCTGCACCTCCTCTCTGGCATATAGTTTAGTGTAATATTCAAGAAAGGCTTCTTTTATTAGTTTCTGTTGAAATACTTCTTTCCCTCCAATATCAATACTATCAATAGTCCGTATGCTCTGTTTCTTCCTCAATGTGTAAGCCAACCACCTGCCCGGTTTATTGGCGTTGCAGAATGTATTATGCTTCGCGTATTGTAAATTTGTTGCAACTTGTTCCGCTATAAGCATTTGGAATTGATCTTTCAAAAGTTTTGTGACACCACGTATTCTTTCATCTGTTGGGTTTTTAATGAGTAACTGTTCTTTATTCTTTATTTCTGCTTCCAATTCAAGTCTTTTCTTTTGTCGGGTCAATCTATGTTTAGAATTCATATGAATAAGCACCCCTCTCATATAAGCTTTGCTTGCATCCCACACAATTTCCATTGGAGTGCCTTTATTCAAATTCATTTCAAAAAACTCTTTCAAATGCTTTTTAAGTTCTATTATATTTTTTTCATATCTGAACAAGTTGTCGTTTAATCTCCAAGAGCGTCTCTCAGTCTTACATATCTCAATTTCTATCCACACTGGACTATGATCAGTCAAAGTTCTTGGCAAAATCTTTGTTCTTTTTGTCCTAACAAGTAAGTCATCTGACAACAAAATGAAATCAATCCTAGAGAAGAATCTATGTCTATCAGAAAAGAAAGTATAATCCAATTCTTTTGGATTGTGTATTCTCCAAATATCTTTTAATTCCAAGTCTTCTTTCATATCAAAAAAGGTCTGTGGTAATCTAATCCTTGACTTCGCCAGAGTCTTTTTATCTAATTTAGAATCAATTACTCCATTCCAATCTCCCATAATTAGAATAGATCTATAATCCCATTGTAATATTTTAGTATGTAACATTTTATAAAAATAATCCTGTTGTTGGTTGGGAGCATAAATTCCTATCAAAAGAATTTGACTGTTAGCAGAAAGTAATTCGATTGCTACAAACCTACCATCTTGATCAGCTTCTATAAGTTTGGCTGTTAATTTTTTATTCACATAAATAACCACACCATTCTTTTTTTGGTTAGTTGAGGATATAAAATGTGTTCCTAATTTGGAATTTTTCAAATAGTTTTGATCTTGAACTGTAATATGCGTTTCTTGTAAACAGATTATATCATTATTATGTTGTTTTAAGTATGCAAATACTTTCTTCCTTTTCTGTGTTGCATTCAACCCATTCACATTCCAAGATAAACATTTAATCATCATTATTCTCTTTCTGGAGCCTGGAACAGAATAATCGGATTTCATCCGAAATCTTCTGTCCTGCATTCCCCACGGCCCCTTCTCGTATCGCCTTTGCCTCCTTTTCATCTTGTTTTTCCTGCTGTAACTGTTCTTTAAGTTGCTTAAGTTTTGCTCGAGTTATGCGCTGGTCCTTGACTTCAGCCATCCAGACCGGCTCCAAAATTGGAGAAGGTTCCAGCAAAGGCTCATCCAGGAGACCTCCTTCAGCGCCCTTCAACTCCTCTGATTCCTGCTTAGATTGTTGTTGCGGTTCTTGAAGTTGCTTCTTATCACTCTCCTTAATCTCCAAAACTGTAGATGTATGTGGGGATGGTGTTCTTTCTTTAAAGATATCAGTATAAAATTGCTCCGCCTTCTCCACAGTATTCAAACGGTGTTTCTCTCCCTTATATCTCAAAATTATGCCAGTTGGGGCATCCCAACGAAATGGGATCCGATTATTCTGTAATTCTTTAACAAGGAAGCCAAAATCTTTTCTGGATTTCAACATCTTAGGTGAAAGTTCCTTGTAAACTGTAATCTTAGAACCACCTACTTGCACAGAAGTAAGAAAGGATTTTTGCAGGATATCATTTCTTATTGCTCTGTCTGTAAAATATATGACCACATCTCTAGGCAATTGTCTTTGTCTGGCCACCCAGGAATTGACTCTGTAAATTTTGTCTATTTTACAAAAAACCATATCAGGATCAATTTTTAAGATCACAGCTAGGGCTTCAGCACAGACCTGTCTCAAATCTTGTCTCTCCTCTTCTCTAATTCCTCGGAGCCGTATAGCAAATTCCATTGCCCGGAATTGCATCATGACAATCTCATTCTCAACTCTCTGCATCTTATCATCAACGTCCAAAAATTTGTGATCATTATTTTTCATCTTAGCATTAACTTCTGATTTAAATTCATCCACTTTTGACTCAACTTTCATAATGAATCCTGCCAGGCCAGACGCCACATCTGTTATTTTTTGGGTCACCTTCTTTTGATTCTGCTGCACCTCCTGCATAATTTCCTGTTGAGACTTTTGGATTTTATCATCTATTTTATTTATTTTATCATCTATTTCCTGTTGGGCTTTCTCAAATTTATCATCCAGGATTTTTGAAATAAAATCTTTTAGATCTCCCATATCAAAATCTTTTTTCTGAACTTGTGACTGCGTATCCTGTTTGCGTGTGGGGGATCCCCCCCCCTGTTTTCCCTTCCTGCTTCTTTGAAGCCATCCTGCCACGTAGGCTAGCTTTTCTAAAAAGGGAGGTTCCGCTTCTTCTGCTGCCTCCACAAAGCCTTCTAAAAAGGTCCCCCAGATTTAATCAGGGCAAAATTGTAGTGAAGCAAAATCAGGTAAAAGGGAGGGATTTTTCTCTTGTTCCTGTTATTACAGCCGGAGCAACTTTATAGCAACTTGTTAACTTTGTAACAAAGCAAGATAACTTCACCAATCCACGCTCGCTGATTCATTTACTCTAATGCTGAGCGCCATATTTTTTCCCAGTCACTTCTCATTCAGAAGTTATTCCCTTCAATATAAAAGATCAGCAAAGTGCTAGTACTTGCAATTCAGATTTTCAGGGTTCAAGTAGAGTTCAGCTGCCTGTTTGAGTTATTTCCTTTCTCTTTTGAAGTTTCCTGCATTCAGCTTGTTCTGCAAAAGCAGAGACGTCCCACGCCGCCCGGAGTCTCAGCAGGTTGGAAGGGAGCCACGCCTGTTTCCTCCCCAGAAACAATTCCCTGGGGGGGTTGCAGGGGCTCTACCTGTACCCTGCTGCCTCTTCTTCAAAGATCCTAGGGATTTTGAAGCTTTCAAGCCGCTTCACGATCCAGAAGCGGCTCTACGAACGGCTGGGCTGGCGGTGCACAAAAATGCACCGTCGTCGCTGAAGACAAGGAAACAGGAAGTCTCCAGGCAGATCAGACTGTATCAATATCCTGAACCATCCCACATCCTATTAGGAGAATGCTGGAATTGGGATCAGGGGAGCATCTACTGGAGAAGGAAGATTACTTCAATGTGTAAAATTCAAAGGAAAGTGATGAGAGAAAGTAAACAACATCTGAAAAGCTACTTGACCTTGACTTTATCTTAGAAGGAGATCTGGGTGCTGGGGAAATATTTCTTGAGCTTTTTGAAGATTCAGAAAGCAAATTAAATTAAACACTAAAACCTTATTGGAACTGTACACTGAAAAATGGATTTGAAAGATTCTAAGAAACTTGGTGGGCTAAGTTGGACTTGGGTTATTAACATCATGTGATAGATCATCTTACGAAGTAAAAGAAGAAAAGTGATAGAAGGGGGGAGAAAAAGAAGAAAAGATATATATGTCAGGTGTGCTTCCTTCAAAGTCCAGGAAAGAATGACCCAAACTCCACTGTTTATAGGGAAAGGTATTTTTACTAGAAAATGAAGTGAACGCAACCAAAGGAAAGCAGAATCTAAGGCAATACACGCAAAAAGTGCATATAGAAAGCATCCCTTCCCACTGTCCACTGTAAATCATCCAATCCAAAGGTCTTCCAGGGGTCAGGTGGAAGCACACGTCTGCCAGCGTCATCAATCAGGAATGCCACGACTGTTGGCCCGACAGCAGCTTCAAAGATACAGTCCGGTGGCTTAACTATCGGTTTCGTTTTCCTCCTCCAGCATGCTTCCCCCCCCCCATGCTACCTGCCCTCCCCCCTCCCATTACTATGGCAGCCAAAGCAGAAAAGGCGGAGGCTCACAATATAAGACTTTAAAATCAGGGCAATTGGGAAGGTGTAAATCGGAAATTATAATGACTGTAAAGCACAAATTTATAGCATCTAAGGATTAGAAATTTAGGGGATTTGGAGGAATAATTTTGGGATTGACCAAATCTTATTAACAATTGATTTTTTTCTGGAGTTTTTAAATATTGGGATACTGGGATATTAGAGGTATATCAACTTGTTACAAAATGACCCAGCAGAAGACAATAAAGTTTTATGAAGAAATGTTAGAAACAGTGACAAAGAATTATATGAAGTTGATGGGAATATTTAAAGATAAAGACGTGAAAGTAGAAGGCTCTCAATAAATGGTGGGAAAAGATGAATATAACACACAGAAGACAGCTGAGAAATTAGAAGGAGTGATGGAGGGGACAAAGCAAAATAAATTACAAAAAGATAAAAATAAGTTAAAAGCAGATAAAAATACTGAAAAGACAGCAATAATAAATACTAAAAATCAAATAGAGAATCCCTGAAGAGCTTATAATAGAATACAGGAAAAAAAGGTAGACCTTTCAAAAATAATGAAAAGGCTATGGATGGATATTCAAAAGATGCAGCAGAAGGAGATACAGTGTAAGACAGAGAGAACAATCAGTCTGTGTAAAAATGCTAGAAAGATATTCCAAGAGAGAAACATTAAAGAAAAAAATCAATAAATGATGAAAGTCTAAAAAGACTGAGAGATGATGGATAGATATATATAATATTTTGAAATATAGTAACAATATTGAAAACCAATAGAAATGTGGAAATTTAAAATTGGGAAAATAGTAGCACATATATATAGATATATAATAGAATGTATTATAAATACAAATATATCAAGATTAGGAGGTGGAAGACTAGGACTAGGTATATCTAAAGGTATTATTATGATTAACAGGATGTAAAAATATATTGGAAAATATAGTTTTCAAGGACTATAAATTCAGGGGACTTAGAGATATAATCTTGGGACTGATTAAATCTTATTGACATCTGGTTTTATTGATATTTATAGAAAGTTGAGATAAAATGTGGTGGAACACAGAGTGATATTTATTATATTTAAATGCTAGGAGTTAATAAGTATATTGTATAAAGAAAGGTTATTGATGTTTATATATACTTTTGGAGAAAGTGGTGAAAATAATCACAAAAAGAGAATAGTACCGTTTAAAGATAATGAGGTAAAAACCCCAACAAATGGAAAAAATAAAGAAATAAGTATAAATTGGGAAAATAGTATAATATAGATTGATACTTAAAAGAATATATTATAATTATAATGAGCACATTAAGTTTAGAAGCTGGGACTTCCGCTTGGCTCCGCTTGCCTCGAAGACGCTCCTTTACGAGCTCCCGTTCCCTGGTTCCGTTAAAGCTCCAGAACAGCCGAAAAACAGCTGTCTGGAGGCTTGAACCCTCTCCCTGGGCAAAGGGGAGAGAGAAGAGCAGATAGGTGGAGGTTGAGCCCCCCCAAACGCCCTAGGAAGGATCCTGGGGCGTGAAGGGTGCGCGCTCCCTAAAAGCCTGTCAAGCCGCTCCGGACCAGGGACAAATCCGCTAATTAGCGGATTTAGAAGCTGCGACCAAGTCTGCATGGAAATGAGGGGATTTTAACATTCTGAACCAGCAGCAGGCAGAACAAGCAAGGAGAAATCAGACTGCAAGTATCTTTACCTAACTCCGATGTTTGTAGCCTCCTTCGGAACTAACAATTAGTACTTTGCAACAAAATGGTCTTAAAATGCCCAATTTAAGATTGTACTATGAAGCCGCTGCCCTCTCAGCAATTACAGACTGGATAAATTTAACGGAGGAAAAGATATTGAATATTGAAGGATATGGTTTGGTCTACGGCTGGCATGCTTATTTAGTCTATGACAAGAAAGTAGATAAGGCTTTTAAAAGTCATATATTAAGAAATTCTCTATTGCGGGTCTGGAAAAAGCACAAATATAAATTAAGTGATAAGTTACCAATTTGGACAGTATCCTGACACACGATAGACAATATAAACTTAGAGCAAAAGCAAGATAAGATTACATATAAGGAACTTCTTTATAAGGAAGGAGTCAGATTACAATTTAAACCAATGGAGCAATTAAGAGAAGAAGAAATTTATTAGGACATGGTTTCAGTATGGACAGCTGCAGGCCAAATGGAGAGAAGATCAAAAAATTGGTATTTTGCAGCAGGATGAGAATTTGATAAAGCAAACAAGAGATAAAGGTCAAATGCATATAAAAAGGTTGTATAATGCACTAGTGGAAATAGATTCAGAAACAGAGTTAGTCAAGGACTGTATGATAAAATGGGTACAAAACGTAGGTGAACCAATAATGATGGAAACATGGGAAAAGATATGGGTCAGAAATGTAAGATTTACACAAGCACAAAATTTAAGGGAGAATTTTTATAAAATGTTTTATAAATGGCATTTAGACCCAAAAAAATTAGCCTGTATGTATCCAAATCTACAACCTAAGTGTTGGCGATGTGAGTGTAAAGATGCTACATATTTTCATATATGGTGGACATGTAAAAAAATTAAGGCTTTTTGGATAAAAATATGGTGGATTATTCAAAACATTTTAAAGAAAAAAATTAAATTTACACCACAGTTCTTTTTGTTGTGAACAGTCATGGATTGTACTGTAATAGAGACTAAGTTGGTTTTGAACTTAATAACGGCTGCCAGGTTACTGGTGGCACAGTACTGGAAGAAGGAAGATCCACCCACCATTGAGGAATGGACATTAAAAGTTGTGCATTTGGCAGAAATGGCGAAAATTTCATCATATCTTAAAGACCATTCAAATGAAAGATATATATCGGAATGGAGAAGATGGATCGATTACATACAGAAGAAGTATCCGAATAAGAAGATTCATATAGCATATGAATGAAGTAACTTTGAGTAGTTTATGTTTGTTTTTTGAATTATAAGGAGTTAAGGATCTAGGGAGAATATGAAATGTAACATTTGTTAGCATATTCTAGCTTTTGATTTGTGAATGCTATACCCTGTGCTTGTTCTGGGAAGTCTAGGGAGGGGGGTTGGGGGGAAGGAGGGAAAGGGGGGGTGGGAAAGGGGAGGGAGGGGTTGAAAATGTTTGTACTTTCTGTAAAACTTTTCAATTAAAAAAAAAGATTAGAAGCTGGAAGATAAAAATTCTGTATATGTAATTATATTAGTACTGTGAGCACTGTGTGAAAAATATGTTAACCCAGTCATTACACTGTCCACAAAAAATGTAAAAAATTGGTTGTTGAAAGAAAAACTGCAAATAAAACATATACAAAAAGCCCCTCACCCCAAGAATACTGGCAAATTCAGTATTCAATCATCTGATGGAAAACAGCTTGTATCTGGTAGAACAAAAAGGAAGTTATAAACAATCAAAAGGAACAAAAGATCAGCTGCTCATTGACAAAATGGTACTAAAAATGCAAAACGAAGAAGAACAAATTTAAATATGCTGTGGATCAATTGCAAGAAGGCATTTGACGCACTACCCCACAGCTGTATTAACGCCTGTCTGGAAAATATTGGAATCAGCAAAAATATTTGTACATTTTTGAAAGCAAATATGCAAAAATGGAAAAAAAGTTCTAACAGCAAATGGGAAAAACATTGGTGAAGTCAACATCAGAAGAGGAATCTTCCAAGGGGACTCACTTTCGCACTACTGTTCAACATCGTATTAATTCCACTGAATTAATAATCCTACAATAATCCTCCAAAACACGAAACTGGGATACCAAATCTCAAGCCAGCATGATAAGATAAACCATCTACATGGACGACTTAAAACTGTATGCAAAAAGCCCCACTGAACTTGAATCAATACTCAATACAGTTCAACTGTTCAGCAGCGATATCAGAATGAACTTTGGACTTGAAAAATGTGCTATACTATCCATGCAGCGAGGAAAAATGGAAAAAATAGAAGGAATAGACCTGGGAAATGGAAGCATCGTGAAAGCATTACGAAAGGATGATGGTTACCAATACCTAGGCATATTGGAAGCAGATAACATCTTGAATGGAAAAGTCAAAGAGTTAACGTGAAAGGAATACATCAGGAGGGTCTACAAAATATTAAAATCAAAACTGAATGCTGGAAATATAATTAAAGCCATTAATACCTGGGCAGTTCCAGTGATATGATACCCAGCTGGAATAATCAACTGGACTGTGGCTGAACTGGAAAACTTGGCCCGCAAAATGCGTAAACTTTTCAACCTATAGAAGCGGCTCCCTATATGCTGGACATAGTAGCTCAATATGGCAAAGTATCTGGATTTAAAGTAAATCCCCATAAGACAAAGTTGATAATTAAAAATATGTCCATAACTCAAAGAGAAGACCTAGGGAGAATAACGGGGTTTGAAGTAGTTAAAAAGGTTAAGTATCTAGGAGTATATATTGCAGCCTCAAACACGAAATTGTTTAAAAATAATTATGAAACTCTTTGGCAAAAAGTACAGAAAGAAATGGAAAACTGGAAAAAGTTACAACTATCATTACTGGGAAGGATAGCAGCAATAAAAATGAATGTACTACCTAGGTTTTTATTTTTCTTCCAAATGATACCAGTGCTTAAGAAAGATGGAAACTTGATGGAATGGCAGAAAGGGGTTAATACTTTCATCTGGGGTGGGAAGAAACCAAGAGTGAAACTGAAAATTATACAGGATATACGCGAGAGAGGAGGTCTTAAAATGCCTAATTTAAGATTGTATTATGAAGCAGCTGCTTTATCACAAATTAGTGATTGGTTTAACTTAACTGAAGAAAGAATGTTAAACATAGAAGATTATGATTTATTATATGGATGGCATGCTTATTTGTTATATGAAAAAAAAGTGGATAAAGTGTTTAAGGGTCATATACTTAGAAATGTGTTGCTGAGGGTTTGGAAAAAGTACCAATACAAGCTGAACTATAAGATACCCATATGGGCAAATCCCAGACATGCAATAGAAAATATAAGTATAGAGCAAAAAACAGAGGTGATTACTTATAAAGAGCTTCTTCTTTTGGAAAGGGGTAAGCTGCAATTGAAATCTGTAGATGAATTAAAAGAAAAAGGGAAAATTTATACTTGGTTTCAGTATGGTCAGCTCCAAGCTAGATGGAGGGAAGATCAAAAACTTGGTGTTATGCAAAATGAGGAAAATCTGGTGAAACAGATTAGAGACCAAAGCCAGATGCATATTAAAAGGTTGTATAATGCATTTTTTTTAAAATTTTGATTTATATGCCGCCCTTCTCCGAAGACTCAGGGCGGCTTACAATGTGCTCAGCAATAGCCTTCATCCTTTTGTATATTTATACAAAGTCAGCTTTGTATAATTGGAAATAATTGCATTATTGGAAATAGATTCCAATAATTGCATTATTGGAAATAGATTCAGAAACGGAATTGGTTAAGGATTGTATGATAAAATGGGTACAAAACTTTCAGGAACCAGTGATGATGGAAACGTGGGAAAAGATTTGGGTCAGAAATGTTAAATTTACGCAAGCACAAAATCTGAGAGAGAATTTTTATAAAATGTTTTATAGATGGCACTTAGATTCTAAAAAATTGTCATGTATGTACCCTAATTTGCAAGCTAAATGTTGGAGATGTGAATGTAATGATGCAACCTATTATCATATATGGTGGACCTGTAAGAAAATCAAGGCATTTTGGATAAAAATTTGGTGGGTGATGCAGAATATTTTGAAAAGAAGGTTGGGCTTCCGGTTTGGCTTCCGTCGCCGTCAGACGGTCCTTTGAGACCGTCAGCCCCGTCGCTCGTAAAGAGCCGCCTTTACATCTGAAAGGCGGCTCAAAAAACTCCATTTCCTAAATGTGAGATAGAGCTGGCGAGGGCAGGTAGAGCCCTCTGAGAAGTCCCCAGAGTTTTTGTTTTACTCTTGGGGATGAAGCAGGATGAGGCTCCCTCTTTTCCTCACCACTGCTCCGGGCTTCGGGAGAACTCTGCTTTTTGCAGAGCTAGGCGACAGGACCCAGCCATTTACTGAAAACTAACAGATCGCTTAAACAAAGAGGATGAGAGTTGGACTTTGGACCCCAAATCGCAAGTATTTCTAACAAGTTTATAAGCGATTTTAAAAGCGAAGGAAAAAAAGTTTAAAATGGTGAATGGCTGAGGCTTGAGAAGAAGAAAGCTGAAAGTGAAAGTCCTTCCGCCTGAATAGTTTAACAAGCTACAAAGTAGCAGAAATAATAGCGCTGGCTAGAATTGAAAAGAAAAATTTCTACTTTATGTTTCTTTCTTCTTGGAGATTTGATATTGATATTGTCTGGAGAGAAGTCCTTTTCTTTAAAAAGAGTTTGTCTGAGTGGCAGGATGGCGTTAAAACTAACAAAGCCAGACAAACAAGCAGCGGGGGGGGGGGGTTTCCCCCATTTACAAACCACATGAACAAGTTTTGAATTTGCAGACTCAGAAGAATGGTTATAACCTAAAAGAATTTGTTTTGGAGGAGATGGCAAGACATGATGAGATCGTGAACCAGAATCTTGAAAAATTCAGGCAGGAAATTAAAGAGTTGGTACAACAAAAGTATGCCAATCTGAAACAACAGTTTGTAACAGCTTTGAAAACTTTTTCCAAAATAGTTATAAAGCTGGATAAAGATATTAATTCAAAACTAGAGTCTAAAATGAAGGAAGTTGATCATAAGATTTATAATCTGGACAATAAAATACAAAGAATTGAAAATGATTTGATAAATATCCAAGACAATAGCTCAGAAGTAAAGTTTAAAAAGAAAGCTGATCACGAGACTTACAATGCAGATAATATAAAACAAAGGATTGAAAATGAAGTTACAATAATGCAATACAGGTCCATGGAATTTGCGGTCAGAATGACTACAAAGGACTACAGGAAAATTATAGAGATGATTTGAGAAAGATGTCTGCTGAAGTTCTGGCTGGGATTTTAAAGGTTCATCCTGAAGAGGTATCTTGTAAGATTGACAAGGCCTACAGAATAAATTCTTGGATTGCAAAGCAAAGGCAGTTGCCTAGAGATGTGGTGATTTACTTTACAGATAAAGGAATAAGAAATGATACTGTGCAAAAATCTTTTTACTCTACTTTAGAACTGAACGGAAGAAAGATTTGGATATATAAAGAGCTGCCGCCTAAGATGTTAAAAGATAGAAAGCAATTTGGATTTTTGGTGACTGAGCTAAAGAAACAAAACATCCCATTTAGGTGGGATGTTCCAGTGGGTATAATATTGAGATATCAAGGAGAAAGATATCAATTAAAAACTGTTGAAAAAGCGGAAGAATTTTACTACAAGGTTCTTAAAATGGATTTAACATCTCCATGTATGCCATCTCTGTTAGGAACACAGGAGGGGAATAAAGAAATGCAAAATGAACAAGAGACTGAAACCCAGGCTAAGCAGATGGAGATGGGAGATAATGGAAAAACAACAAGTCACAGAGGCTCCTTTGGACGAGCCGCTTTTGGACTCTCCTTTAAAGGTTATAGCTGGATTATTTATAAATACAAGAGAGGCGGCTTTGGATATTAATATGGTGTCTCATCAAGTTGCAGACCAGCATGGGAATCAATCAGTTGATATACAAGTTATAGAAAGGCATCCAGGATGGAGATCTAAACCACAAAAAGCTAAGAAAAGAAGAAGCAGGTCCTACAAAACTAAAAAATCTTAGACTAAACAACAGTCTAATGCCAGTTACTTAAGAGACGATTAAAATGAAAATATAGCTGAGGTAAATTACTGACTTGTACAATTTTGAGAAGAATGACAGATCTCTGCAGTGCTGTGCCTTAGGGACGTGGAAGAAGGCCTCTAACTGAGTGGACTGGAACTTTCTATATTGTATTCTTTGTAAAATGGATTACGTATATGCTGAGCTATAAGGCACGAGAATTATGGTGGTGCATGCAGAAGATCTGGTTGTTACCCTAACACGGTGTTGGGAATTAATAATCTAGATGAAAGACATTACAGAAGAAATTCTATGGAATATAAATATAAAGTCACTCGGGTGGTTTTTTATATACGACAACATTTATTACTGATGGGGGCAGATATCAAAGATACTGAATATACTGTTGGAAACAGAACTTGTTGTTACCCTAATATGGGCAATGGAATTAACAATCTAGCTGAAAGACATTACAGAAGATATTATATGGATTACAAACTTAAAGTCATCTGAGGATTCTGTTTATATATGGAAATATTTTTAGTGGTGTGGTGTGGGCAGAATAACGAAGATATTAAAATATCATGTATGGTAGACCTGTAGCAAATTGAGTGGAGATAGGTCAGGTTACTGATTGTTTAGCTTAGTAAAAGGGATGTTATGTTTAGATATAAATATATGTAAAAGATTTGAATTAAGAGATATATGTATGGGGGTGTAGGAAATGGGTAGATTATAAGTTGAATAAATGCCAAATTAGGAATTATTATAAAATTTTATAGCTGAAGATTGCTTTGAAATGTATAACATAAGGGGGATATAATAACAATGCTAGAAAGAAATGGTTAGTATGTGGGGGTGGTGTAAAAGGATGGTAAAGTATTATTTAACTTGATATTAATGATTTTGTTTTGAAGAAGCCATGGGGGGAGAGGAGGGGGAGGGGGGGCTAGGGAGGAGGGGGAGGAGGGGGGGGAAAGGGGGAAAACTTGTATTTGAAAAAACTTTTTCAATAAAAAAAAGAAAAGAAGATTGAAATTTATTCCTCAGTTGTTCCTACTGGGTATAATTACGGACTGTACAGTAGTAGAGACTAAATTGATTTTGAATCTAATATCAGCAGCTAGGCTGTTGGTAGCACAATATTGGAAGGACTCTTTGCCTACTTTGAAGAGTGGATACTGAAAGTAACGAACCTAGCAGAAATGGCGAAAATTTCAGCATATCTGAAGGACTATACACAAGAAAGATACGTATTGGAATGGAGAAGATGGATTGACTATATTCAAAATAAGTATCAGACAAGAAAATATCATATAGCTTATGATTGAATGTTAAGTATTAGAAGTATTTAATTATCTATAGTGGAGTTAAGGTTTCAGGGAAGGAGTTAGGAGTCTGAGGATAAGTAGCTTAATCTAGTTTATGATTGCTAAATGAAATACCTTGTATTTTGCTCTGGGAAGTCTGGGGGGGAGGGTGGGATGAGGGGAGGGAAAGGGCGGGGGGAATGTGGGGGGGAAGAAATTTTTTGTTTTTGGTAAAACTTTTCAATAAAAAAATGCGTAAACTTTTGAATATGTACCACGCTTTACATCCACAAAGTGACACCGACAGGTTGTACCTGCCAAGAAGAATAGGGGGCAGAGGGCTATTGCAAATCCATCAAACTGTAGACAAAGAAAAATGAAGTTTGAATGATTATTTTGAATGATTATGTGAACCAAAGCACAGAAAGATTGCTGCCGGCTGTGAAAACAGAGAACATTATAAAAACAACAGAAACAAAGGCAGAATATAAGAAAAACAGTTGGATGACAGATTAAATGGATGAAAAACCAAAGCTCTGCATGGACAGCACTTGAAAAACATTGAAGGAAAGTGTGATAACAACTTGACATGGGCATGGCTTAAGAGAGGAATCATCAAGAAAGAAATGGAAAGTTTAATACTTGCTGCTTAAGAACAAGCACTACAAACTTGGAGCCTTGGTAGTACAGTGGTTTACGCACCCTGTTATTAACACAGCTGCCTGCAATTTACTGCTGGTTCGAATCTCTCCAAGGCTCAAGGTTGACTCAGCCTTCCATCCTTTCTAAGGTAGGTGAAATGAGGACCCAGTTTGTGGGGGCAATAAGCTGACTTTGTATAAATATACAAAAGGATGAAGGCTATTGCTTAGCGCATTGTAAGCCGCCCTGAGTCTCTGGAGAAGGGCGGCATATAAATCAAATTTAAAAAAACAAAAAAACAAAACAAAAAAAACTAATGCCATGAAAGCAAAGATACAAAAATCAACTGACAATCCAAAGTTCCAACTTTGCAATGACAAAGTTGAAACTGTTTCACACTTAATATGTGAGTGCAGCAAAATCGCACAAACAGATTACAAAGCTAGACATGATCGAATTGCCAAGTTAGTCCACTGGTCACTATGTAAAAAATAAGACATACCTGTATCTGAAAAGTCATGGGAACACAAAGTGGAAAAAGAGACGCCAGAGTTGAAGAAAAAGAACTGGAAAAAATCATGAAATATTGCGACCTGGCCATCGAAACTACACGGCTATGGATGAAACATGTAACAGTGATACCCATTGTCATTGGGGCACTTGATAACATGTCCAAGGATTTTACAAAACACATCAAGAAATTTCAGCTTTAATAACACCAGCGGAACTGCAAAAAACTGTGCTACTTGGAACATCATATATTTTAAGAAGATACTTGGTTGATATCTAGGATACTGGCAGCAACCCATATGAACCATTAGCACCAGTCAATGGTATTTGTGACACAGCTTTAAATGATCAGTTGACTGAGTTTCATGCTTAATTAATAAAAGAGATAATAAAATCCTCAGTGACATTGATGTGGTTGTGGGGCTTGTGTGCTCTGAGGAAATGAAACCTTTGCCAGAGGTTAAACCATACTGGACCATAGGAGGAGTCATATCGTCACCGCTACCGGCTTGGGAGAACCGGGCTGAACCGGGAGGAACCCACCACTGTCCTGGACATCTGGTTAAAACTGGCTACAGGACCCAGGATTGTTGGCTAAGTAACCAGAATCAGCAGCTGCAGAACTACTGGAAGAAAAGCAATACCAAGGATTATTGCTGGTTGTGCTGACAGGATTTGGAAATGGGGCACAATGATAAATATTGTGGCCATTGGTTTTCTTCAAGCAGCACGTTTTGCTTATCTTCTCTGCTCAACATGATGTAGCACATCATTCATTTTACTAATAAGGATAAATCTCTCACCATACCTACCTCTCACATTTACTTACTAAGATTCCGATTTCTCTGCTCAGATATGCAATTACCGGCTGAGGTTGAAATTCTATATACACTGATTAAGGCAACAAGTTAAAAAGCCAGAGATTCTGCGTTCTACTCCTGCCTTAGCCCTGAAAGCCAGCTGGGTGATCTTGGGCCAGTCATTTTCTCTCAGTCTAACCCATCTCATAGAGTTGTTGTGGGGAAAGTAGGAGGAGGAAGGTATATTGGGTATGTTTATTGCCTTGAGCTGTTTGTAAAAATAATTAAAGCTGGATTCAAATAAATAAAGAAATTCCACTGAAAGGAATGAAATCTGCTTTTAAGGAAAAATGCACAGGATTGGAGTCTATGCCCAAGACCTCCATTTATAAAACACAACACATATTTATTTGTCAAGCATAAGGTTTTCATGTGATTACTGTACATGGTGAACAAAATTTTGCCAGTCCTGCTGCCCTAGGTTTTTTACTGGATGCAGTATGTACTAAAAATCTTTTCATCACTTGGAAAGACAAAAGAATTATGTGGTTTATCAACCACTTCCATAGTTTAACAATACAATTCCACATGCATGTCCTTACCATCTCTCACATCCTGCTTTTACTTCCATATCTGTGATATAGGTCACTGTTTCCTATTTTTCTTAACTATAACAAAGCTCAATTATAGCAAAAGGGTTGATTTTCCAGGTACAGATAACCTCCTCAGTCATACTCACTGTGAGTAGGTTTCTTGGCCAGTTCATAAAGCTATGGAGTCCATTAGCTTTTTTGATAAGCTCTGGTCCCTGAAACAGCATGAAAGATTGTTATGAGTGCCCATCACATTACTAGTGCCAAGATCCTTAGCATGTTGCATGAACCCATCCACTATTGCTTACGAACTATGAATTATGATTTAGTATGTTGGGCTTTATCAATAAATCATAGCTAAACTATGCTATATGCAATATTGAGCTATGTTTTGCCAATCTTGGCAAGTTCACCATTAAGATAGATGCACCCCGGATCACCCCAACGATTCCCCTGAAGTGATGTCCCGGTGCCTGGAGGCCGTACGGATCTGGATGGGGAGGAACAGGCTCAGGCTCAACCCATCCAAGACCGAGTGGCTGTGGTTTCCGACATCCCCATATAGTCAGTTGACGCCATCACTGACTATTGGGGGCGAATCATTGGCCCCCACGGAGAGGGCTCACAACTTGGGCGTCCTCCTGGATTCACGGCTGTCTTTAGAAGAGCACTTGACGGCCGTGACCGGGAGGATTTTTCATCAGATTCGCCTGATTCGCCAGTTGCATCCCTTTCTGGATCGGGACTCGTTACGCACGGTCACTCATGCCCTCGTCACCTCCCGCCTGGACTATTGCAATGCTCTCTACATGGGGCTCCCCTTGAGGAGCACCCGGAGGCTCCAACTGGCGCAGAGTGCGGCCGCGCGGGTGGTAATGGGAGCGACATGGCGCTCCCATGTAACACCTCTCCTGCGCGAGCTGCACTGGCTCCCGGTGGTCTTCCAGGTGCGCTTCAAGGTTTTGGTTACCACCTTTAAAGCGCTCCATGGCTTAGGACCTGGTTATCTACGGGACCGCCTACTACCACCAATAGCCTCCCACCGGCCAGTACGCTCTCATAGAGAGGGACTCCTCCGGGTGCCGTCAGCCAAACAGTGTAGGCTGGCGACCCCTAGGGGGAGAGCCTTCTCTGTGGGGGCACCTACCGTCTGGAATGAGCTCCCCCCAGAGATACGGAGGATCCCGGATCTGCGCACCTTCTGCCGCGCTGTGAAGACCTTTTTATTCCATCAGGCGGGCCTGGCCTAATCTCTTCCCTTTTTTAAATATGTAAATTTTAATCTGTTTTTAAATTATTGGGGTGTTTTAATCTGTCTGGGCCAAAATGATTTAATTTGATTTTATCTGGTTTTTAAATTTTTTGTATCTATGTTATTTTATTGTTTGGCTGTTCACCGCCCTGAGTCCTTCGGGAGTAGGGCGGTATACAAATCAAATAAACTAAACTAAACTAAATAAACTAACATTATACATTCAGTGATTTTATGCAAACCCAAAAAGGTAAGAGAATAAACACAAATCTCTGGTTATTTGTGCCACTATAACATCTGTGTGTATGCTTTAGAGGCCAAACAGAGACAAGCTACATGGGATAAATGATACAGTAGTTATCAAGCTAAAGTAGAAACTAAGAAATTTCTGGTTCTATTTGTTACCTTCACTATATGCTTACTACGAATCCTGGGTAAGTAATTCTGAAATGCTTATAATCAGTTGCAATACAATGATTCTACTTTAGAGAGCATAAGATGCTTATGAAGTGTTTGAAACTACAATATATAAATTAATTATTTATTTAACTGAGTTATAATTCATCCATGTAACTGTTATTGGAAACAAAAGCCATAATCAGAACAGGGATACATGCTGATGGCATGTACAAACAGGCAAGTTAACTTAATCAAATCCAAAACATTTAAGAAAGAAGAGACAGATATCTTGCTGGCTATGCTGTTGTAAGAGAAGTGGCAGAACTTGGGACTGGGTTAGAAGAGGAATCAGCTTAGAATCACTATGTACAAGCGAACGAAGTCCAATCCCCCCTTGAATTCTATGGCTCCTTAACTAACTCCAAGCAGGTGCTCACAGTTAGTTGTGAAGATTCTTGTGCATAGGTGTTTAGAGGCAATATTTAATTAGACCTTTACATGCGGACCCGGTCTTTCACACCTGACAACTGTATACGCTAGATATTTCAGTCATTAGTGATGTTTTTCCTCAATCTTTTAGGCATAAACCCCATATAAACCAGATCCAACAAAGTGAATAAGCAGCAAACAGAGGAATTAGCACTTTTTCTATCTTGTTTTAATTTATTATAATAGTTTTACTATTACTGCATTTCATCAACTTCATATTACACAGTGAGAAAGTGGAAAGAGAATGGCTATCTATTCATGTAAAATACTTACCCATGATTAACTTTGACACAAGTAATAAAATATCCTGGGTTTTTGAATGAACCACAAATTAGCTACAATAGGTGAATTCATACAACAAACTAACAGCTCAAATACCATCAGAACTTTTGATTTCACCTTATTATTTAAATACAGCCAATTTATGGCTAGCTAGCTTATGGTTCAGTGTGTTGCAAAACCCGGGGAAATTTGATTAGTAACAAGCATTAATTTCAGATTGAAGCTCAGATTAAGACCAAAAGAAACATGCTACAGTCAAAGAACATAATAAGTCATGGTTTGAATAACCATGATTTTAATGAAGTATAGTTGAATGATTAAAAAAAATTTAAAACACATAAATAAGCAAAGTACAGTATGACTTGATGGTGTATGTTATGAAAATCCAGCCCCAGCTAAAATTCAATCTTCCAGATCAAAGTGGCTCAGGGTTGTTGTGGGTTGTCTTCTAGAACAAATATTGTTAGATGTCCTGGGAACACAGTCACACGTCATACTGGTAAAGTTATATAGTACATGTATTAAAACTTTCTCGTACTAGGTCTCAGTAATCAGTTGTCCAAGACAACTACATTAAAACTCTAGTTTTCTCCCTAAGACTGTCTGGTACATCTTTAGTTTATGCGGAAGGCTCCACTTACGGGTCGCATGCCCAGATGATAGGTGTTGCCTAAACACAGGCGGCATCCCAATACATCTAGTTGCAGGGCGGTAAGCCCTTTCATGGTTCCCTGCGTGCCGACAGGCATGAAGACCGGGCAATCAACGAGACCATGCGGCAATCGCAGCTCACAAGCACGAGCCCTACTCTGCCCGCATTCCGCTACCACGCGAAGGGAGAGCATTGCCGCCATAGCAATAACGAGATCTGCAGCCAGACATTATATGACGCCACTGCCGGAGGCGGGGTTGCGGTGGCGCAAAAGCTGAAAAGCCACTTCTCTCCTGCAATAGGAATAAGATATTCCGCCCTCTTTTCCTTGTCCTTTGGCTCAAAATGTCATTGGTCAGCTTTGCTGAGGAACTCTGGGAGTTGAAGTCCACAAGTCTTAAAGTTGCCAAGGTTGGAGACCAATGCCCTGGCACTAGACGTGGCTTCAGAAGATGCTTTGAAACAGGACAGCAATCTAGGGCTGGAAGGGATGTTGGAGGCCATCTAGTCCAACCCCCCTGCTCCAGCAGGAAACCTTATATTGTCTGGATTATTTTGGTGGTAACAGGAAAATTGCCAAAAAGGAGAAGGAGTTTATTAGGACAAAGCTGCCATGCAGAGGAAGGCAGAGATAGTCCTTGTTGCGATAATTTGAGGATCGGACTCAATGAATGATTCAGAAAAAGTATTATTCAAACAAAGTATTATTTATTTACAGTAGGCATTCTATATTCTCTGGATGATTGCAGATAGAAGCAAGAAGGAGGAGCATGTATGCTCTTTTATATCAATAAGGCGGAGTTAGGGGTAGGAGTGGTTACATATGAATACATTAAGGAAGGGAGAATAAATTAACCCTTGATGTACTATATACATACATTTCCTATATTTGAGAATAAGGCATTTACTTGTGACAAATCCCCCTCTAAATGCCGATTCGACATACAGCAGTAATTACATTCAGGTTCAGAACAATATAAAACTTGTAATTTTGAAGTTAGATATTTATGTTGTTTAGATTGCAAAGATTTAGTCAATATATCAGCTATTTGTTCTGTGGTTTCACAATGAATAGCTTTAATGAATCCATCCTGTGATAATTGTCTTACATGTTTGAATTTGATATCTATATGTCTAGATCTTTGACCAATAGCATCTGATCTAGATATCTCTATCGCAGCTTTATTATCTTCATGTATAACAAATGGCAATGAAGGACTTTTCCAGATGTCTGATAATAAATCATTGAACCATACAAGATTATTAGAGGCTTTTGACAAACAAACATATTCTGCCTCAGTTGTTGATGTAGCTACAAGATCCTGTTTTCCAGTATACCAGTAAACTGGACAGTTGTTAAGAAAGAATACATAACCAGAAGTGCTTTTCCTGCACTTAGTGTCACCTGCCCAATCCGCATCAGCGTAACAAGTGAGAATAGGTTCTTTAACATTGTTGGGTTCTAATATTAGGGAGAAATCTATGCTGTGTTTCAAATATCTTAGTACTCGTTTAATGGCTTCCCAATGATACATTAAAGGTTTACTGACATATCTGGATAATAAATTAAGGGGTAGAGCAATATCTGGTGTGGTCCAATTAGATATATACAAAAGGGAACCAATAACTGATCTATAAAGTGTATTATCAGTAAACTCAGGAGATGATTCATTCATGTTTTTTTTAAAAAATCAGTTTGCATTGGAGTATCACAAGGCTTTGCATCACTCATATTACATTTATTCAATAGTTCTATAATTTTATCTTTTTGAGATAATCTAAATCCTTTTTTAGTCTTACTGATTTGAACTCCAAGATATTTATTTACTTTCCCTAATGATTTTAAAGAAAAATGTTCATTTAATTTTGTTACAAATGTATCCCTTTTTTCTTTATGTTTACCAATATACAAAATGTCATCTACATAAATTAACACAAATTCTATTGAATCACCATCCCTTCTAACAAAGAAACAATTATCTGCAGTTGTGGCATTGAAGTTCATAGATTTGAGAACATTGACCAAGCATTCATACCAGCATTTGCCGGATTGCTTTAATCCATACAAACTTTTGTTCAGTAACCAAGTTTCATTCCTATTTGTGTTTTGACTATGAGGAGCTCTTACATATATTTCTTTATCAAGTTTTGCATGTAGGCATGCAGTTTGTATGTCATATTGAAAGACTTCAAGATTAAGGGCTGATGCTATTACTAAAGCTGTCTTGACACTTTCAGTTCTTACAATGGGGGAATATGTGTTGGTATAATCCTCAGGATATTTTTGAGCATAGCCCTGTGCAACTAGTCTTGCTTTATATAATGAATTGCCTTCTTCCAGATTTTTAATTTTAAATATCCACCTAGTGCCAATAATTGTTTTGTCTTTTGGAACTGGTGTTGGAGTGAATACATTTAGTTCTCGCAGATTGTCCATTTCTTTGGCCATAGCTAATTCCCATTTTTTTCTTTCTTCTATGGGGAGTTTTAATACTTCCTCGTATGTATTGGGTGTTGATGTATTATCATTTATGTGCATTATATAATCCTTATATTTATTTTGTGTCTGATTCCTGTTACATCTAACTGTTCTCTCTGGTCTGCTATCGTTATCGTGTAAATATCTTGCTTCTTTTTTTGTTAATGAATCTGTTTTGATTTTGGGACAATTTCCTATCCATGTTTCATTGTTGCTCTTTTGTGTATTGTGGTCATGTTCTTCTCTTTCTGTCTTATCATGACTATCAATGTTTGATTTTGTACTTGGAAAGATCTCATTAAGATGTATTTTAGACCAATTGGCCTGTTCGTGAAACACAGCTGTTCTAGAAATTATGAATTTATTGTTATTGTCAATAAATCTGTATCCTTTTGTACCAGTTTCATATCCCATGAATACATTATCCCCTTTACGTCTGGATACATTATCCCCTTTACGTCTCAATTGTTTTGGTATATGTACGTCTGCTGTAACACCAAATACATGCATGTGGGCTATTTTTGGTTTTTTATTATATACTAATTCATATGGTGTTTTATTTATGACACTAGACCAAATTCTGTTTAGGGTATAATTAGAATATAATAGAGCTTCTGACCAAAATTGTTTGCCTAAACCAGCATCTTCTAATGTGCATCTAATCATGGTTTGTAATGTTGAGTTCTTTCGTTCTACCACTCCATTTTGAAATGCAGAGAAAGGGCTAGAGGTGAAGTGTAACATTCCTTTGTCTTTTAGCCATTGGGAGAATTCTTTTGACATGAATTCAGATCCCCTGTCTGTCATGATTTGCTTTATTTTTACATTGTGTTGTGTTTCTACACGTTTATAAAATTCTTTAAACTTTTGAAATGTTTCATCTTTGTGTTTCAAAGTATAGACAAATCCATAACGACTATAGTCATCTACAATAGTAAGGAAATATCGTTTTTTATATGTAATTGATGGGGTCAATGGACCAACTAGGTCCATATGTACCAGGTTAAAGATATGATTTGATGATCTTGTTGCCTTTTTTGGTCTGGGTTTAGTTCTGAGTTTGGAGGACTTACATACTGAACATTCCAAATAATTTTTACAATCTTTTATTTTAACACCTTCAGCATGTTCAACCATTTTTTGTATTACAGGAAAACTAGCATGTCCTAATTTTCTGTGTAATATATGTGCACATTCATCATGAATTGGTTTTCCAATTATTGGTCTTTTGTTAATATGTGTATCTTTAATTGATGTGTTTTCATGGTTATGATTTGTTTCATGTTCCTCGTTGTTACTGTCACTGTCATTTTCATTTTCTATGCTATTGTCATCTTCCATGTTTGAATCAATGTTGTGTAGCCATCTTTCTTCAGTGACTAAGTATGGTAGATCTCCTTTGATAACTATATTGCCTAAGTTTGTTTTGTTTTTCTCTAGAGATGTTTTTCCTTTTGAGAACACTATATTTATGTCAGAGTCTCTGCTCAACTTTATTGCACTAAGAATGTTATGGGATATTTCGGGTATTAATAAAACCCCCTCTATTTTCCCTAGACCGGGTAAATTTACATTTCCCCTTCCAATGACTTGAAAATCTTCTTGGTTGGCTACTTTAATTACAAATTTATCTTCTATGAAAGAAGATAATATTTTCTTATCATGTGTTGTATGATTTGTTGCCCCAGAGTCAATGAGCCAGGCATTATCTTTTGGGTTTTGATTTCTGCTTATGTTATACTTATCTAATCCATTTAATGATCCAGACTTTCTCTCTCTTGAGTTATCTCTGCCCTCTCTACGTTCTCTGAAATTTGGTGAGTTTCTATATCTGTACCTGTCAATAGATGATTGTCTGTTATGGTATCTGTTTCTATTGTCATGGTTTTGTCTTTCTCTAAGGAATTTTGGACAATCTCTTCTATAGTGTTCTTTGGACCCACAATTATAACATTCAATTGGTTCTTGATGCCTGTCTTGAAATACTACCCTTTTGGTCTGTCTGTGTTCTTTGTGTGTGCTGTAGCGGCTTCTCCTTAAATTATCTTCAGCTATTAGTCTATTTGATAAACTCTCTATAGATAGATATCCTAGATTAATTGTGTCCAAATGTGATATGTAATTATCCCATGATGAGTCTAATGAATTAATGATAACGCTTTTCATTGTCTGATCAGATATTATTTCTCCCCTTAAATTAAGCTCTGCTCTAATTGTGTTTAGTGATAGTAAATGCTCACTTACAGTAGTCCCAGGTTTTATCCTGGCTGAGAAGAAATTTTTAGACATTCTCATTGTGGTTGCTACACTTTCACTATGAAACAATTTAAACATACAATGAATTATTTCTGAGACAGTTAGATTATGCTTAATACTATGATAGATAGCAGGAGATATGCTAGATATTAGCAAATAGAATGCTCTGTGATGCAGGCAGTCCAATTTTAGAGTCCATGGTCTTTTGGGAGGGTTAGTTATGAAAAATAATAAATTCTCTTTTAAGAAAACAACCTGGAGTTGTTGACTCCATTCCTGTAAATTAATACCGTCTGTTCTCAATTTTGGGAAATCACTAGGCAAGTTTCCAATGTTATTTGTTGCATTACTTACAACTGGAGGCTGTCCATGATCTTGTAAGTGTTGATAATTGCAGAATGGTGTAGGTATGCTAGCGATCAGTCTGAATGGCTCTCTCTGTTCTTCACTGTCTCTATATTTGTCTGCGTGAGTTCGCGCATGCGCGTTGCTCATTTTGTTTCTGAAGCTGTCGGGAGAGGTTCTCGTCGCTGTAGCTCCCTCGTAGTGCTCTTCTTCTGACGATTCACTTTCTGACTCGGCTTTCGGTGTCCAGGTGGGGATCGGAGCTTGCTTCGTTCTGTCGTAGTCGTCTCGGTTGAGGCCTCTGGCTCCCGGGATCGTTTGCGGTGTGGGCGAGTACTTGCAGGGTCCCCTGGGTTCGGGCGTCAGCACTCTCGTCGTTTGGGCTGGAGTGGATGGAAGTAGGGACACTTGTCCGCTTGCTTCTGTGTCCTTGGATTGAGTAGTTTGTTCTTTTTTCATTATTTGATTTACAGTCTTTGGTACTTTCGCTGATTTTTTTGTGATTTTCAGATTCGGGCCGAAGGCTGCGAATAGTGTTCTCATAGCTGTTTTGATTTGTATTCCAGTTGGCGTTTCTTCGGTGTCTGTATCAGATTCTTCTGAAAAATAGGATTTCTGCTTTTTATTCTTTATGCTGGGTAAAGTCTTTCGCGCCAGCCATTTTGAATCCTGTCCTTTGATTGGTTCTGAGCTAGCCATTTTGGTGGGCTGGCTAATCCAAGATGGCTGCCATTCAAAATTTTGCGTGGGACCGTTAGTCTTCCTCTCGGTTATGTTTTCATCTGTAGGTGATTTGCTCACCATTTTGGGTTCTTTAAGCTCCAGTGTGTTGATGTGCTTTTCTCTTGCTGCTCCGTTGTTTTTTATAATGTCTTGGAGGTTCGCGATGAGATTTTTGTCATCTTTACGGTTCTTCAGCAGTCTTAATATTTCTGATCTGAGCGTATCGTTTTCTGTCTCACTCTCTTCTTGATCATTGGATTCATCGATTACCTCTTCTTCATCTGTGGTGTATTTTTCAGGTTCTCTTGTTGTTTCAGTCGTGGATTCATCGATCATTTCTTGATCTGTTTCTATCTCTTTATTGTGTGCCCTGGTGTTGGGTCTTTCTCTCTTTTCTTTGGAGTTTTCTTTCTTTGGCATGTTTGTTTCTTATTGAGTCAGCCAACCATCCTCTGCTACCAGTTTGTTGCGATAATTCGAGGATCGGACTCAATGAATGATTCAGAAAAAGTATTATTCAAACAAAGTATTATTTATTTACAGTAGGCATTCTATATTCTCTGGATGATTGCAGATAGAAGTAAGAAGGAGGAGCATGTATGCTCTTTTATATCAATAAGGCGGAGTTAGGGGTAGGAGTGGTTACATATGAATACATTAAGGAAGGGAGAATAAATTAACCCTTGATGTACTATATACATACATTTCCTATATTTGAGAATAAGGCATTTACTTGTGACAGTCCTTGACTTATGACCACAATTGAGGCCAAAATTTGGGTTGCTAAGCAAGAGCATTGTTAAGTGAGTTTCACCACATTTTACTCAATCCATGACCTCTCCTGGCTCTAATAGTCATGTGCAGGGGTGGGTTCTACTTACCTTTACTACCAATATTCTATTGGCTGTTGTCAGATTCCTATGGGGTCATGTAGGGGTCATAGCTGGCTCTAGAGGCAAAAAAGGAAATGCAAATCCTAGGTCTTTATCTGAGCTAATTTTGCCAACCTTTTGTTTGTTGCTTATCTGAGTTTCTGTCTTGACCCAGTCTTTTTTTTTTTTTTTTTGCAAAAATTGAACTTTATTGTTTAAAAGAGAAACATTTAAAAACATACAAGTTTCTCACAATTGAGAAACAAATTTACATATACAGTACATAAACGTCACCTATTAGCTAATTTCCATTATTCTATATAAATATATTATATGTATTATATGTACATATATACAAACGTACAATAAAGTATTCCATATTCTATACCTCTGACAGTGCTGTTTTTTTTGTTATATTGATTTCTTCTAAATTTCATCTCTACCCATTTCCTTTCCTCTGGTTTATCCATTGGTACCATCTATTCCATGTTTCATAATATTTAGAGTCCTCCTTATCCTGTAACTCTAAAGTTAGTCTATCCATCTCTGCGCATTTATATATTTTTTGTATTAATTCCTGATCTGTTGGCAATCGATCGCTTTTCCAGAATTGTGCTAGTGCTAATCTTGCCACCGTAATTATATGAAGTATTAGGTATTTTATGTCATTTCAGATGTTCTTTTTGATCATGCCCAATAGGAAAATCTCAGGGTCTAATTCAATTTCACAATCTGTAATTTCTCTTATCCATATCTTTACCTTGTTCCAGTATTTCTTAATGACCGGGCAAAGCCACCAAGCATGGTAGAAAGTTCCCTGTGTTTTTCTGCACTTCCAACAGGTCGAATCTACATTTGGGTACATTTTCGCAAGTCTTGCGGGGGCCAGATGCCATCGATACCACATCTTATAATGATTTTCTTTGTAGGCCACCGATTTTGTCATGCTGTAATTAATTTCCCAGACTCTTTCCCAGTCTTCTAGCTGTAGACTGTGCCCGATGTTTCTTGCCCATGCTATCATCTGCCTTTTCATTAATTCTTCTGCCAAATCATATTCAAGTAAATATTTGTAGATTTTCGAAATTAATTTCCCTTCTTTAGATTCTAATAATTTATCCAACCTGTTTTGTTTCAAATCTATTCCCCCCTCCTCCTGATCCTTCCTGTATCTTATTTTTATTTGTGAGTAGGGCCACCAGTCTATTGCTATTCCTTGTTCTTTTAATTCTTTCCTAGTTTTTAATTTGCCCTGTGTATCTAATATTTCTCTATATCATAGTATTTTTTGTTTTGATAATATATTTGGGTGGGTAATTGCTTCTATTGTCAACAACCAACCGGGGATTTTCATGTAATGCTTATGTTGAATTTGTTGCCATGTACTAATTAAAGATTTCCTAATGGTATGATTGTTAAAATGTTTGTGTGATTTGTTTCCAGAGTTCCAAATGAAGGCATGCCATCCCTTCATTAGGTCATGTCCTTCCAGCTTTAACAGTCTTTGATTCTCCAAAGTTACCCATTCCTTGATCCATAGTAAACTGGCAGCCCTATAGTATTTTTGCCACGCTGGAAAACCGAAACCACCCCTAATTTTATCGTCTTGTAATATGTTTAATTTTATTCTCGATTTTTTCCCCTCCCATACAAATTTTGTGGTTATTTTATCCAAATTGTCAAAAAATTTCTTATCCAATTTTATTGGGATCGTTTGGAATAAATAAAGGAGTCTTGGAAGTATGTTAGATTTTACCACTGCTATCCTCCCCAGAAGGGACAACTTTAGTTTCCCCCATTTATCTAAATCTTCTTTAATTTTCTGGACCAAGGGTTCATAATTGTCTTGTTTTATTGTTATTGTTCTAGCCGTCAGATGAATCCCTAAGTATTTCACCTTCTTAACTGCCTGTAATTGTGAAACCTTTACTAATTGCTCTACTTGCTTTGCTGCCATATTTTTGGTTATCATATTTGTTTTTTCTTTATTGATTTTTAGGCCTGCCACTCTTCCAAATTTTTCAATCTTTTATTAACTTGGGGGTTGTCTCTATTGGGTCTTCTACAAAAAAGACAAGGTCGTCCGCAAAGGCTTGGACCTTGTACTCCTCTCTCTTAATCTTTAATCCTTGTATCTCTTTGTTTGCCCTAATTCTAATTAATAAATTTTCTAGCGTTAAAATAAAAAGCAAAGGGGATAGCAGACATCCCTGCCGTACTCCTTTATTTATTCCAAAAAATCCCGTTGGTTCCCCATTTACCAATATACATGCTTTTTGATCCTGGTATATTGATGATATCATTTTTGTGAATTTGTCGCCGAAATTCATATTTTTAATTTGATGTTTCATAAATTGCCAGTTTACTTGGTCAAACGCTTTTTGTGCATCCAGAAAGATCAGGGCTATCTATCTTTCTGAATGCACTTCATAATATTCTAAGACATCCATTACCATCCTTAAATTATTTTTTATTTGTCTTGTGGGCAGAAAACCGTTTTGGTCCTGATGTATTTTGTTATGTAGTATTTTTTTCATTCTATTAGCAATTATATTCATTAGAATCTTATAATCGGTGTTCAACAAAGAAATCAGCCTGTAATTTTTTATCAATGTGGCATCTGCCCCTTCTTTTGGTATTAGGGAGATATACACTTCTTTCCATGTATTTGGTAGTTTTGCCTCCGACAGGGCTTCATTATATACTTCTAATAATATTCCATTTAATAGTTCTCCGAATGTTTTGTAAAATTCTGTTGGTAAACCATCAGTTCCCGGGGTTTTATTATTTTTCTGTCTCTTCAATGCTTCTTTTAATTCACCCATCGTGATCTCCCTATTTTGTAATTCTTTTTCCTCATCTGTTAATATTTGTACCCCCTCTCCTTTTAAGTACTGTTCAATTTCCTCTGTTGTTGCTATGTCCTTCTCATAAAGCTTTTGATAATATTGAAGTATTATTTCCTTTTTTTTCTCTATGCTTTGTTGGATCTTCCCCTCATCATCTTGTAGTTTCTGGATTGTTCTTTTTTCCCTTTCCTTCCTTAACCTATATGCCAACCACCTCCCTGGTTTGTTTGCGTGCTCAAAGTGGTTCTGCCTTATATATTTCAAATTTAGTGCGTATTTCCCTTGTTCTAATATATTGAGCTTATGTTTTGCCGCTATCCACTTCACCCTTATTTCTTCATCTCCTGGTTTCCCTTGCAATTTATGTTCCCAATTTTGAATTTCCTCCCATATTTTATTATATTCTTTTTCTCTCTCCTTTCTCCTTTTTGCATTGTACGCTATTGTAAGGCCTCTTACATACGCCTTAGTGGTGTCCCATAAATTTTGTAGGGAGGTGTGTTGTTTTGTGTTTTCCTTATAGAACAATTCTAGCTCCTTTTCCATATACTTCTTATATTCTTTCTCTTTCATTACCTGCAAATTCATTGTCCATCTGTTTTTCTTTCTCTGGTGCCCCTTCCAGGTCATCATTAATGGGTTATGATCTGCCCAATCATTTGATAAGATTTCTACCGTTTCTATCTCTTTCATTAACATACCAGATACCCATGCCATGTCTAACCTGGACCAGGACTTATGTGGATTTGAGTAATATGTGAAATTCTGAATTTCGGGGTTATAAAACCTCCAGCTATCTATCATGTTTAACTCTTCAACCATTTCTGTAAAGGTTCTAGGTAATATATTTTTCCTATTTTTATTTTGCTGGTCAGATTTATAATCTTTTTTAACATCCGAAATGGCATTAAAATCTCCAATTAAACATACATTTTCCATTTTTTGCTCTATGATTTTTTTCATGTACTTTTTTGTAGAATTCTAATTGTTTGCTATTTGGTGCATATATCGCAACCAATAATATATTTTTGAAGTCAAGTTTTAACTCTATCATCGCAATTCTACCTTCAGTGTCTGTATATCTTATATTACTATCTATCCCTTCCTTAATATATACCACTACTCCTCTTTTTTTTTCTTCTGCCAATGATGCATATGTTATTCCTAATTTCTTATATTGTATGTAATTTATATCTTGTTTTCTTATGTGTACCTCCTGGAGACATACTATGTCGGACTTTTGTTTCAGAATCTTTTTGAAAATTTGGTGTCGTTTAGATGGTGAGTTGAGGCCATTAACGTTTACTGATAGAATTCTTAGAGTTCTTTCCATGTCTTACTGACTTTCCTGTTGTTTCTTCTTTGCTTCTTCTAATTCCTTTTTTTTTGCCTCTTGTTTGTACTCCTCCTTCCTCCTGAGTCTCTCCTTCCTCCTCTTTCCCTCTCTGTGGTGAGGTTCTTTCACATTCCTGACTCTGTTTTCCTTTAATGTTTCTTCCTCCCTCCTCTCTGCTGCCGTTTGTTATCTCACTGGCCATCATTTGGTCATATAGTTCCCTTGCTTTACTCTGCGAATCCACCTTTATTTTCCTTCCCTGCCACGTTACCAACATTCCCTCGGGTATCGTCCATTTGAAAGGTATATATCTCCTGTTTAGCAATGTGGCCAGGAACCAGTAATCTTTTCGCAAGTCTCTTATTCTCTTAGGAATTTGTTTCAAAGTTATTATTTCTTTATTCTTGTAAAGCATAGGTTCATCCTTTGTTATTTTATAAACAATATCTCTCACCTTTCTTCTCACGAATCTTATGTGTACCTCCCGTGGAAGTTTGTGTTGTCGGGCGTAGTTTGTGTGTACGCGGTACACTTCATCTAATTCATTTATTATTTCTTCCCTTTCTCTTTGGAGAGCCTCAGCTATCATCTCCGCCATTATCATTGTCAAATCTTCTTCTCTTTCTTCGGCTACATTTTGAAAATGCAGAAAGAATGCTGCCTTTTCCATCTCCAGCTGGGCTACTGTGTTCTCAAACTCTTTGTTTAATCCCGTCATTTTTATGTTTTTGGTTTTTGGTCATGCACTCTTGCATTTTGACCATTGTTTCTTGTATTGACATTAAAGTAGCTTGCATTGTTGGCTGACTAGGTGTGCTGGGTTGTTTCTCTGATACAAACCAAGACCCAGTCTTTCTAAATGGATTACCAAATCTGCATTTCTAAAAGTTGGCCTCCTCAGTTTGTGCTTGGAGGAGGGAAACTGAGGCTGGCTTCTGAATGGGCTGGCCCAATTTTTCTTAATGGGCACAAAATATCTGCTTGGGGCTATTAAGAAAGACACAGCCTGCTTTCTGTCTTTAAGAGCATGTTTCTCCATTTTTCCTTTAGGGAAATATAATATTCTACCTTTTTAATATTTCCCAAAATATTTCATTCTTGGGGGGGGAATAGATGCTGACTTTCTACTATCCCCCCTTTGGGCCACATAAGTGTGGATGACACACTTTTACTGGCACATGATTAGGAATTGATCTGATCAGGAAGACTTGATGGGTGCTTTTAATTTTTTTAATGCAAAGGGGAAGGCATTGATAGAGGCAACAAAGAAGGATTCCCATTATGGTTATCACAGTGGGACCCAAAAGAACTTTCAACCCATGAAGGTCTAGCAGGCAGTGCAAAAGTCCTAGAAAGAAATTTACAGTATCCAATTTTCTATGCCAATTATTTTCAGATTATGTCACTTTCTGTGAGCTTCCAGTCAGGTTTGAGGCAAACACATCCCCCAAAATTCTTCACAGCCATGGTTTTGCTTTAGTAAGTAACTACTGGCTGCCCAATTCCAAGGGTTGCCTCCTGAACCTGCCTTAGCTCTTAGTTTAGTACATCCAGGGTTTTTTGTGAGGCCAAATTGAGGCAAACCAGTGTGCAATCCAGGCTATTAATATTTTTGAAAATATGCACAATGAGCCCTGGACTCCTACTAATGAGACCACCAGTGCAACATACTCAGCCTTACTGGGCAACTGGGCAGCATCATTTGTGAGTCACAATCAGGGTTTGGGGTTTGGAGATTTCTTTTCTGCTACCTCTCCAGTGAGGAAATTGCCTGAGGGGGCATGCCCCCTCCCCCCTGGAATTGGCAGAGAGATAACCAGCCTAGAACAAGAACCAGTGTAGGAAGTTAGCACCCACCCCTTTTCTGGAAGAGTGAAATATTTTAGGAAATATGAAAAAGGCAGAATATTATATTTCCCTGGATGAGAAATATGAGAAGCATATTTTACAGACAAAGCAGCTCCCACCTTCCTGCCCCCCACCCTTTGTCAATGGGCCATTAAGGCCTGGGCCAGTCTATTCTACATAACAAAGATCTGCCTCCTTCAGGCAGAGCCATAGTAGGAATTGCCAAAGATAGGATTAGCCCTCTACACAATAGCAGCAGAAACTCACCACATGTGACCTGTCTCCAGTGTCTTTTTCCCCACTTGGAGCAGAACCCAGAAGGATGTTTCTTTCAACAATTGGCGACCACGAAGGGACTCCAAGCTAACCTAACCAATGGACCAGGCCCAGGTAAGCCTCCCTTGCTAGCAGCAGACCCATTGAGTCTGTGGGTATGTTTTCATGGACCTTGGCCATTTGGAACTAGGTTTTAAAGGGTTTTGAGTTTGAGCTCAAAGGCTGCTTGGAAAGAAGGTGAGTACCTCTAAATTTTAATTTTAAAGCATGGGGGAAAACATGGGAAATTTGTGTATGACTGCATGTGTGTGAGTAAACGCCCTTCTCCCAATCACACCTGGATCTTGCTTCCTCTGTGCATTTCCTAACCGCAGAAAGACTAACAGTCTGGAGAGCATGGGGGTTTTGCCAGAGCACAGGACCTTCTGTTAGGGAAGGAGGATGTGTGTGTGTGGGATTCCACCTGGAAAACAGTCTGATTTCACCTCTTTGAGTGACCTCTAGCCGCACCTCTGCCTACTGCTAGCTCCACCGAGTCATGACTGGTAGGATAGAGAAAGCAAGGGGGGCAGGGTCACCAAATGTGGAACTTTGTGTTTAAAAGGAATGGAAGCCGAGCGAAAGCCAAGCGTGTGAAGGGGGGGAATAAATTGTAAAAGGGAATCCCGGTGTGTCCAGCCCAGACACGGAGTGTGTGAGGAGGGGCCAGTACTCACTGCTGGGGTCAGCAGGTCCTCCCGGATCCCCTTTTTGGATCTGAAAACTTTGGCGAGTTCCCTATGGAAGGGGCCCATACTTCGTAAGGGAATCGAAATCCTTCCTAGAGCTTTTTCTCTGCAAACTTGAGGCGGGCCACCCGGCTAAGCCGAAGTGATCCTTCAGCGAAAAGACAGGGACATGGGTAGCGGTAGTTCGGGGGTGGCAGGAACCCCGATTGGAAGAAGTGCTCGAGGCCTGGGACGCCAGGCGGATGCTCATTTTAAATGGCATGGATCGGAAACGAGCAGGAAAATTGTGTCAAAAGTGGGCTTTGCTAAGAGATAACACCGGGAAGACAAATTTGGCTAAATAAAGGTACTTAAAAGAAAAGGAAAATATAGAAATAGGAATGTTGGGGGTTTTGTTTGTTTTGTTTGTTTGTTTTGTTTGTTTGTTTGTCTCTCTCTGTCTTCTATGCAACCACATGGTATGTTTAAGATTTGTGCCTTCCCTAATTTAACAGATTTATGTGGGAATGATCAATATGTGTGAAATCTCAAGAGTTCTGCTTTTTTCTCTTTGTCCTTCTTTTTATGTGTGTGTGTCTAAGTCTTTGGGCACCCTCGAGGTAATTGTAACTGTAAAATGTATCTTATCTCTAGAGACAAGAATTTTAAATTGTTAGAAAAGAAAAGAAAAAAGGTTGAAACAATGAAAAATGGGGGAGAGAGAGAGAGAGAAAAAAAGCAAGAGCCTTTGCCCTGTACTTGTCTGGCCAACAAGAATAGAGTAAAGAGAACTTTTCATTCTATTTCTGTTTTTTTTTTTCTCCTTCCCTCTCTATATCTTAAAGTAACAACTCAAGTGTATGAGGAAACGTTTTAAGTTCATTTACAAGGAAAAAAATCAGTCTTGCATTTACTGTATGTGTTTAAATGGGTTTACCTGTTCATCTCTTTCCTGAAGCATGTGAATCCAGTTTTTTCTTATCTGTTGTGTCTCCATTTTGTTGAAACTGCATTATCTGTTTAGTAACTTCAATACTGTTGTGTTGTTTCTTTTCAAACTGCCTGCAAACTATCTACGCCTCACCCCATCTCTAATCCTGTTACAATGCCTTTCCTGGGAAGATTACCCACAAAAGAGGGGAGGGGACCCTGTTCTCATGTCTTTCAGCCCTGCACAGATGACTCTGCAACTGTGAAAGCAGAGCACATGGATCCAGATGCTGCCTCCAAAGGAGACTTTCCATCAGTTTGAACCAGAAATTGGGTTTGAATCCAGCCTCCACTGAAAGTCATCACAGCAACCAGAGTGGAGCAGATCTTCCCAAGCCTGACTGACCAGCCTTACCTCCAAGCATGCTATCCAGCAGACATGAAAAAAAAAGACCCTGAGATGTACAAGTAAAGACCAAAAGACTCTTTTCAATCCTCAGAAGACAGCTGGAAAGACTATGGGGGAGGGTGGAAATTCATTGTAAGGTTTTCTTTCTTGTCTCATTTATATTGTAATCAGTTTATTGTAAGAATTGTATTTGGGAGTGATTGCCACAGCAAGTTATGTACACTCTAGATTTCTGTCTGGTGGGGAGGAGAAATATGCCCAAAATGTTTGTATTGCCTGTATTGTAAAAGTAGCTGCATACACATGCACACACAGAGAGACACACTATTCAGAATTAGATTGAAACTATTTCCCTCACTTACCTCCACACAAAGCTTCTCCTAGGTTGATTTTTGCTCTGTAGCACTAAAAGCCCAAGGAGTCATATCTCCCTGATAATTCCATGGGGGAGGAAGCAATCCCCCTCAGGCAATTCCCTCATTTGAAGAGATAGCAGAAGAGTGATATCCAAAACCCAAGCCCTGACTGTGACTCACAAATGATGCTGCCCAGTTGCCCAGTAAAGGAAGATATATTGCACTGGTGGTCTCATGAATAGAAATCCCAGGGCTCATTATGTGTAACAGCAAAAAGAAAAAAAAAAGAATGGATATTGTACACTGGCTAGCCTCAATTTGGACTCACAAATCCTGGATGCACTAAAGTAAGAGCTAGGGCAGGTTCAGTAACCAACCCATGAAATGGGCAGCCTGTAATTTAAAGGAAAATCATGGCTGTGAAAAATTTTGGGACATGTGCTTGCTTGAAACCTGACTGGAAGCTCACAGAAAATAATATCTGAAATCTGAAATTAATCGGCATGGAAAATTGGATACTGTAAAATTCTTATCATAACTTTTCTCCTGGCTGCTAGACCTTCATGGTTGAAAGCTTTCAGGAGCCACTGAAGGAATCCTTTTCTGTTGTCTCTATCAATGCCTTCCCCTTCACATTAGAACAATTAAAAGCACCCATCAAGCCTCCTTGACCTGATCAATTTTAATCTTTTGCCAAGAACTTGTTTCAAAACTCACGTTTTGAAAAAAAAAAGGTAGGGATTGTAGGAAGTTAGCACCCACCCCTTTCCTGGAAGAGTGAAATATTTTAGGAAATATGAAAAAGGCAGAATATTGGATGAGAAATATGAGAAGCATATTTTACAGACAAAGCAGCTCCCACCTTCCAGCCCCCCACCCTTTGTCAATGGGCCATTAAGGCCTGGGCCAGTCTATTCTACATAACAAAGATCTGCCTCCTTCAGGCAGAGCCATAGTAGGAATTGCCAAAGATAGGATTAGCCCTCTACACAATAGCAGCAGAAACTCACCACATGTGACCTGGGAAGCACATGTGACCATCAGCCAGCAAGGCCCCCCCCCCCTTGGAGTCTGACAACCAATCAGGATACTCTTTTGGGGCCCCAAGAAATGCAGAGCCAGGGAGAGCATAAAAACCCAAGGATTTACTGTATCTGCCCCTTTTCTGTTCAGGAACTCAAGCCACGTGATCCTGTCCACCATTAAACCATCTTTCCAAGCAGTCTCCATGTTTCCAGTGTCTGTTTCCCCACTTGGAGCAGAACCTAGAAGGAAGTTTCTTCCAACACCAGCCTAGAAGCTTTATGTGGAGGTAGGTGAAGGGGATAGCCTCAATCTAATTCTGAATGGGGTGTTGTGCGTAGCTACTTCAAGACAGACAATACAAACATCCTGGACAAATTTCCCTCCCACCAGACAGAAATCCAAGGTATTCAGGACTTGCTGTGCCAACCATTCCCAAATGCCATCACTCCATGAACCCATTAACTGACCAGTTAGAATGTGAATGAAGCAAAGAAAGAAAATCTTACAATAAATTTCTGCCCCCCCCCCCCAAATCTTTCCATCTGTCTTCTGGGGATTGAAGAGAGTCTTTTAGACTTAACTGGTCCATCTCGGAGTCCTTTCTTTCAAGTCTGCTGGGTGGCATTAGGCTTGGTGGTAAGGCCAGTCAGTCAGGCTTAAGAAAATCTGCTCCATTCTGGTTGCTGTGATGACTCATGCCAAGGGAACTCCTGCCACAGTTTGCAGACCAAAAAAGGGGTCCGGAAGGACTCTGCTGCTCCCAACAGAGAATAAGGGCACCTCCTACCACAGCCTTTCCCACCTCGGTTTTCAGATCCAGGAGAGTCTGGGAGGACCTCTGCTTTCTTTCCCATAGGTAAGGACACCTCCTAACACAGGGCTTGACTTAATGGGCTGGTTGCCCAAGTTCAACTCTCATTCACTTTTCCGTTCCATTTTCACACACTCTTTCCCTTTACCCTAAAAGAAGGTCCTGCACTCTGGCAAATCCCCCATGCTTTCTAGGCTCTGTTGGTAGAACAGATCTTTCTACAGTTAGGAAAGGCACAGAGGGAGCAGGATCCAGCTGTGATTGGGAGAAGGGTCTTCTTATGCACACATATAGGCATACACACATTTCCTTCACTTTTCTGGGCTTTAAAAGTTAAAATTTATTTCAGAAATCTGGACTCTTCTATTTTGTCCTGCATTTCCTATTGTTTTCCATCCTTTTCCTCTCTTTTTTCTTTTCACTGTTAATCCCAGTGTAATCATTTAAGTTTTTTATATTCTTTCTATGCCACCCTTCATTCCTTCTTTGTCTTTCCCATTGTTAATCCCAATGTAATCTCTAAAAACCTCCTTTTTATTATTACTATTTACATATTCAATTATTTTTCCCAAATTAATCTCATTGTCTTTATCTTCTTATATTCAGTCTCTGTGTCTTGCTTCTCTGTCTTTGTTTCCTTGTTAGCTTGAGTGTGCTCTATCTCAATTTTTGGGTCCTCAAGTTTCAATTCTCCATGTAACATTGTAATTATTCCTCTTATTTCCACTTTCCACTACGAGTACATCATTTCCATCATTTCTCTAATTTCCTGCGCCATTTTGTTCTTTCTGTGTTAATATTGTTCCAGTTTTAAAAGTTCCGTTGTTTCCTTTTTTCCCCCTAAAGTCAAGCCGCTTGCAGACAAAGAAATCCTCCCCAAAAGTTCTCACAACTATTATCGCTGATGCAGTTCAAAATTTTCCAAAATAAAGATTCCAAATTGCAATGCTCTTTTTTCTCCTGAAGATGTCTTTCTACAATCCACAATTCTCTTATTTGTTTAACGAAGTGTCCATTTTGTATCAGTCTTCATTCACAATCTAGTTTCTTTTTTCTTCTTTTTAACTTTGAAAATACCAAATCAATTTTATAGTCCAGTCCAAATTAAACAAATACTTTTCGCTCTTTTTCCCCCCTCCATTATTTTATCTTTAGGTATACGGCACTTCTGTTGTAGGGCTTAATATTCAATTATCTTTTATTTTTCTTAGCTTTCAAAAAGAAAGGATCTATTTATTTTCTTTCCAATCCTTTAATCAAAGTTGGGGTTACTTCTTCTAATTCTTAAAATGTTCCAGATAATTTTATTCAAAAGTCAATTTTCTTTTCAGGTTTTTGTTCCTTTAAATTTTTCTCCCCCACCCCCATGCCCGTTAGCCGCTGTTCTTACGCTGGGGGTTTCAGGTTTAAAAATAATTTTTTTGTTGTTACTTCGCCTGTAGGTTGGCTGTCACTCACACGGCTTCAAAAACTCTGTTCCATTCACCGCTCCTGCCGAATACTTAGTCCGGTTGCCCCAGTTTCTTGACAGTTGCAATGGCTGTGGCCCCCACCACCGAATTGGAGAGCGATTCCTCTGACCTTCGAAGAACTTGCCTATTCCTCTTGGTCTTCCAAGGTGCCTCTCCTTCTTCCCTGTCCCTACAGGACGGTTCTGGTCCGAAGACCCCTCGGCAGCGGTTCGTCAGTCTGGGTTTTCGTGGAGCTCACAAAGCCCGCTAATTCTCTCACTGTCTTGCCACAATGCTTCAGGCCGAATCCCCTGATTACACTGGAATAAACAGTGAGATAAATAGCGGGGAGATAAGAAAAAAAAAGGAGAAAGAAAAAGGCAAAAATAAAAATGGGAAAAGAGAAAAAGAAATGAAAGAGAAAGATGTTATATATATTTAGAATTGAAATATTAATAGTAGTAAGAAACAAATGGGAAACCATATGATTGTAAAAATGAAATGATTAATAATTGGAATATTTGTTTTAGTATCTTTGAAATCTAGATGACAAGTTTTTCTCTTTTTTGAATTTTTGTAGAAATGAATAAATTGTGATTTGGAGGATTATGTGGGCAAAACTTTGGTTTATCAGGAGAGTTTAATGAGTAACGTAAGGGGGGGAATTATTTGGCTTATTACTATTGGTAAATATAACTAATTGATTTGTAAGAAATTGGATTGCATGGAAATAATTGGAAGATTTATGTTCATACTGATTAATATACAAAAAAGATAGTTATATAATTAACTGATTTATACTAAAATGTTGGATTTATATTAAACAATTGTAATGTTACATAACCAGCCAATGTGAGGATAGATATAAAAATAGATGACAATGGGAAGGGGCATAATATAGATAGAAGATTGAATTTGATTAGGATTAAGATTAGAGATGAGAATGAAGGATACTATTGTTTTTTTTAAAAAAATAGATAAGGAGTACCTATGGCAAAAAGGAAATATAGAAATTGTAAATTTAATTGAAATGACTAAATATTGTTTAAATTTGTGAACCGGCCAAATACTCTGTTCAAAGAAAATACATTGTATGTTTCTATGTTTGTTTGTCTAAAAAAAATAAAAAAAAACTTTTATTAAAAAAAAAAAAGTTAAAATTTAGAGGTACTCATCTTTCCAAGCAGCCTTTAAGCTCAAAGCTCAAAACTCCCTTTACTACCCTTGCTCCAAACAGCCAAAGACTGGGGGAACCCACCCACAGACACAGTGGGTCTGTTGCCGGCAAGGTGGAGGCTTACCCGGGCCAGGTCTGTTTGTCAGGTTAGCTTGGAGTCCTGTTTTGTGGTGCCAAATTGTTGGAAGAAATATTCAGGTCCATATCCAAACTGGGAGAAAAGCACTGGAAACAACATGAAGGCCGATTGGAAAGTAAGGTTTATTGATGAAGCAGAACCACCAGGGTTTGTGGTTCTGGTGCAGCTTACAAAATGGAATTGAGAGTGGGTGGTTTTTATACCTTCTGGGCTTTGTATCTGAGCTTCCTGTTCCCATGCAAGAACATGTCCTTTAATATTCTATTGGATGTTGTCAGATTCCTATGGGGTCCTATGGGGTCATAGGCTCTATAGGCAAAAAAGGAAATGTAAATCCTAGGTCTTTGTCTGAGCTAATTTTGTCTTCTTGAAACTATACTTCAGAAACTGCAGGAAATTACTTTAGAAACTGCTGGATTTAAATATTTTGGAGGATTTTACTATTTCTATCTCTACGCTGACTCTTGAACTTTCTTGGTTTTAGAACAAAAACTGTTTAAGTGGTGTTTTGATTATGTTGTGAGGAGGGGGGAAAGCTCCATTTTTTATCCTCCTCTGATTGGAGAAGCCATTTGACTGTAATAAAATACCCGATAATCGTATTGTTTGACCATATGACGGAGTCAAAGACTGCAATATTATTAGCTTTCCAGTAATATGTATTTACCAAATAAAATGGAATTGTTATAAACTTTTAATTTTACAATTTTAATTATATTTTGGAATCATGATTACCCAGTGGCTGACTGAAGGGGATCAAGAAGTAGAACCCCTAAGAGCAATTTTGGATGAATATACTGATAAAATCATGGTTTCCAAATTGAGAGCATTTGCTGATGATTTAATTATACTTTTGGAAGATCCACAAATTAATATAGAATATTTGTTGAAGAAATTAAATGAGTTTGATGCCTTAGTGGGCTTTAAAATAAATAAACAGAAAACAATGCTTGCCAAAAATATGACCTGTCAGAATTGTGAAATATTGACTAAGCCAGGTTTTAAAGTAGAGAAAAAGATGAAATACCTGGGAGTTGTTTTGTCAAATACGAATTATTTCAAAATAATTTTATTCCTATTTGGAAAGATATTAAAAATGTCTTATTAAGATGAAACAAACTGCAATTAATATTACTGATAATATATTTTTTACACACTGTTAATAATAATAATGTCAACTCGAGAAGCATTCCTGACCAAATTGCCATAGGCAGAGGGATGGGGAACCAAGCCTTGCAGCTACATCGAGGAACTGCATTTCAGTTGAAACAAAGCACATTCCAGCAACGTCAAAGTCATCTCCACGCAGACCCAAAGTGGCTGGAGTGAGGGACTTCTACAACCAGCGAAATTGCTTTGTTGGGAATGTGACAGATGACACATCTTGGGGGGAGGGGGAAACAGGGTCAGAGCCAAGGCGTGATTTAAGTGTCAGAGTTGGCTTCACTTGGTCCATGCCAACATGAAGCTCCTAATAAATAAGTAGATTTCTTTTGAAGCTTGGCTTGAGGCTCATGATTAGGGCATCAGTCAGAACCCTGACAGCAAGCCAACTCTCCCAAAACTGATCAAAACAACTGGGATTCCTGAGCCCCAGGCTTTCCATCCACTCCCCAACATCTGGGGTGCATATCAACGCGACATCAGCCCCACCTTCCAAACTGGTATCTAATATTTTGTGCAATTTGGCGAACCGGCTGAATAGTGTGCTTTGGCATGCCCGGCCTGGCTCCTCCCAATCATTCTTCACCTCACCGCCTGGATGTTCGCATGCCTTGCAGGCAACGAGGCAAGCAGCCAGGCATGACAAGGAATGGCTGGGAGGGGCAAGGCGTGTCTGGGTGTGGCGAGAAGAGGCCAGCTGCACCCAGGCCTTTTGACAACACCCTGGGCCAATGCCAATGTGGAGCCCATGGCATGGCCCCCAGGACCAGTAGCACTTGCTCTGGTACATCACACCAATCCACTATTCATTTCTGCTCTGGCCCCACCTGGCGCCTGGCCTCCCCGAGCCCTGCACGCACTCAGGGGAGGTGAACATCACAGTGCAGTACCATGAAGCCACCTCTACAGTGCTCCTGCACAGCACTGGGGGGCTTCAGTTTGGGACCCGCTGGAGGATGTGCCCAATTCCATCCACAGCATCCCACTGGAGGAGGTGTGGGCGGCCCCTGCGAACCGGTACCTGGTGCTCAAACTGTTGGAGAACCTGAGAGCGGGCAGCCTCTATGACAGGGATCCTCAAACTATGGCCCGCGGGCCAGATACGGCCCACTAATGCAAAGCATCCGGTCTGAGGAGTGGTGGGATTGAGCCCCGCCCCCTTACCCTCGGCTTTATCTTCCAGCCAGCATCCACTCCAGCCACACTTATTTCACCAGTTGAGCTGCACTTCTGATCACGCAGCTGCTGCCGAAGGTAAGGCTGAAAGGTGTGGGGGAGGGCCAGTGAGGGGTGATATGAAAAGCTTTAAAAAGTACTGCCTTAAATTAAAAGCCTTTGAAAGCAATGTAAACGGGATCTTTTTCACAGTTGGAATGGGGATTTTTGCTTGCCTTCTCCTAGCTTGGAAACTGGCTGTTTTGTGAAGGGGAAGAGGTTTGGAGGTTCGAATAGACCATGGCCCAATACGCACACAAATGCACCAGCATGGAAGTTGGCTGAAAAGTCTTGAGAAACTATTTTAATAAAACACATAAAAACAAAACCTACAAGAAGGCATCAACAGCCCAAAAAAATTCTCCTCTCAGCAAAGTCCATTTAGCTCTTAACTTCTTCCCAAGACGTGGGAGGTCCTCTGTGTTGTTAGTCAGTCTTCTCCTGTAAGTCTTCTCAGGAGCAAGGCAGTGACTCAGCTCTTTGTAATGACTTCAGCTCCGGAGGTAGCTGCTGCTCGGCATCTCTGCAGTTCTCTCTCTGAGGATCAGCAGCTACGAGGCTCCCAGGATCAGCAGGCTCTGAGGTGAGGAGCAGCTTGGCTGTAATTCTGCTGCTACTTATATACTGAGCAACTGACCTTTGGAAAGTGCGGGGAAACTCAGAGCCAGGAAGCTGTGCTCTGATTGGCTCATTCAAAATGTTCAAACCAAACAATCAATTAATTGCAGCAAACATGCTGAGTGGTTTTTCCTCTCAACAATCCACTTCTCTGCAATAATTGATTACAGAAATACATGTACATACAAGTCATGAGCATATACATTACAGTAGTAAGAAGTACAATCTTACATGGTCATAGATATCTTATCCAAGTGGTATTGGTGTTGGTCCCTAGGTAATGGCTTTGTGAGCAAGTCTGCTATTTGTTCCTTTGTCTCGCAGAAAACTGTCCTAACAAAACCTATCCTGGTCATTTGTCTAACATGTTTGTACTTGATGTCAATGTGACGTGACCTCTGTCCCACTGCATCAGCTTGCGAGATAATAGCAGCCGTGTTGTCCTCATAAATGTCAATAGGATACACTGGTTCTTCCCACAAGTTTATTAGGAGATCATCAAACCACACCAGATCATTTGATACTTTTGATAAACACACATATTCTGCTTTGGCAGTAGAAGTTGTGATTAACTTTTGTTTACCTGAGTACCAATGGATGGGACTTCCATTCAGGAATATAACATAACCTGAGGTACTCTTTCTGAACTTAATGTCCCCTGCCCAATCAGCATCTGCATAACAGCATAAACTTGGTTTATCTGATATATCTGGCTCCAATAGGAGTGAATGTTTAACAGTGTTCTTTAAATACCTTAGAACTCTTTTGATTCTACTCCAATGGTATTGAGTGGGATTCTCAGAATGCCTGGACAGAACGTTTACAGTCAGACTGATATCTGGCCTAGTCCAGCTTGCAATATATAGCAAAGATCCTATCACTGATTTATAAAGTGTCTTCAGCTCAAAAGGTTGACTTTCAGCATACATATTCTTGAGGAAATCTGTCTGCATGGGTGTGTCACAAGGTTTGGCCTCTGTCATGTTGCATCTTTCTACCAATTCTACAATCTTGTCCTGTTGGGAGAGTTCATACCCCTTCTCCGTTTTTACGAATTGGACTCCTGGAAATTTATCAATCCGACCCAGAGGCTTTAGGGCAAAATTCTTGCTTAACTTCTTGGAGAACAATTTACATCTGTCCTCAGATTTGCAGACATACAAAATATCATCCACAAACCAGGACTGTCTCTTTAATACTCTGGTGATTTTTGATGAACACACATTCGTCCGCTGATGAGGTTGTAAAACCCATCTGTTTTAAACTACTGGTAAGGCATTCGTACCACCTTCTGCTAGATTGTTTCAGACCATATAGGCTTTTGTTTAAAAGCCAAATATTATTTCCCTGGTGATCTATACCTTGAGGAGCCTTAACATATGCAGTGGCGAGATGAGTTCGGTGGGGGATCTCCTACTATTTATCCCCTGTCATGGACCGACCATTATCTCCTTCAGCTAGGCTTCCATTTCGCCGCCCCTCCTCGCTGGGAGGCGGAACCGACCATCTGGTTCCGCCCCAGGTGCCTGATGGACCCTGAGAGGTTCCAGAAGGAGCTTGGGATGATCCCTCTCTCTCTCTCCCACACCCGGTCACGACCCTGGTGGAGGCCTGGGAAGAGGCTGCTGCTGGGGCTCTGGACCGGGTCGTTCCTTTGTGGCCTCTGACTCGTCGCAGACCCCAATTGGCTCCCTGATTTACTGAGGAGTTCCGGGGGATGAAGCAGCATAGACGAGGCCTAGAGAGCTGTTGGAGAGCCAGCCATTCCGAATCCGAACGATTTCAATTAAGGTCGGCCACACGGGCCTACCTGGTGGAGTTGGCGGCGGCAAAGCACCGCTACTTCGCTGATGTCATCACGTCTGCAGAGAATCGCCCAGCTGCCCTGTTTAAGGTGTCCCGCTCCCTCTTAAATCAGAGGGTGAGGGATGATCCTTTACAGGGACGAGTCGAGGAGTTTGGTCAGCACCTGTCGGACAAAATCGCTTGGATTCGGGACGGCTTGGACTCTGACTGGACAGAGTCAGATGGGGGTGAGACAGCGGGTCCTGTGTTTTGGGAAGAGTTCGATTCTGTTATCCCAGAGGAAGTGGACAGAATCATGGGGAAGCTGAGTGCTGCCACCTGTGTGTTGGACCCGTGTCCCTCCTGGCTGGTCTTTTCGGCCCGGGAGGTGACACGAGGCTGGATCCAGGCAGTGATAGCGGCTTCGTTGAGGGAGGGAAACTTCCCGACCATCTTGAAGGAGGCGGTGGTGAGGCCCCTCCTTAAGAAGCCGGCCTTGGACCCAGCTGTATTAAGTCATTTTCGTCCAGTCTCCAACCTTCGCTTTTTAGCGAAGGTTGTTGAGAATGTGGTTGCATGTCAGCTCCCGCAGGTCCTGGATGAAGCGGATTACCTCGACCCGTACCAATCGGGTTTCAGGCCCGGGTACAGCATGGAGACGGCATTGGTCACACTGGTGGATGATCTCTGGAGGGCCCGGAACAGAGGTCACTCCTCTGTTCTGGTCCTATTGGATCTTTTGGCAGCATTTGATACCATCAACCACGGTATCTTGCTGCGCCAACTTGAGGGGCTGGGAGTGGGAGGGACTGTTCTACGGTGGTTCTTCTCCTACCTCTCAAGTCGAACGCAAGCGGTGTTGGCAGGGGGACAGAGGTCGACATTGAGGCCCCTCACTTGTGGGGTGCCTCAGGGGTCGGTTCTCTTGCCCCTCCTGTTCAACATCTATATGAAACCGCTAGGGGAGATCATCCGTGGTTTTGGGGTGAGGTATCATCAGTACGCTGATGATACTCAGCTTTATATTTCCACCCTGAACCAACCCAGTGATGCCCTCGACGTGATGGCTTGGTGCCTGGAAGCGATACGGGTCTGGATGGGTAGAAACAGATTGCAACTCAACCTGGCCAAGACCGAGTGGCTGTGGGTACTGGCATCTCGGTTCAGGGGAGAGGTACCATCGCTGACTATAGGGGGTGAAGATTTGCCCCCTGTAGACAGGGTGCGCAACTTGGGCGTCCTTCTGGATTCACGGTTCAGTTTAGAAGACCAGATAACGACCGTGACCAGGGGGGCATTTGCCCAGATACGTCTGGTGCGCCAGTTGCGTCCCTACTTGGACCAAGATGCCCTACGCACAGTTACTCATGTGCTGGTCACCTCACGGATTGACTACTGCAATGCTCTCTACATGGGGCTGCCCTTGAGGACCACTCAGAGGCTTCAGCTGGTGCAAAATGCAGCCGCACGGGTTGTGATGGGAGAATCCCGATACTCCCATGTTACACCCCTCCTGCACGGTTTGCATTGGCTACTGGTTGCCCTCCGGGTGAGATTCAAGGTGCTGGTGATGACCTATAAAGCCCAACATGGCTTAGGACCAGGATATTTGGCGGACCACTTACAGCCAGCAACGATATCCTATCGCCCGGTTCGCGCCCATAGAGAGGGCCTACTCAGGGTGCCATTGGCTAGACAGTGGTGGCTGGCGGCCCCCAGAGGTAGAGCCTTCTCGATCGGTGCACCCGCCCTCTGGAATCAACTCTCCTTGGAGCTCCGATTAGCTCCTGTCCTTCGCACCTTCCGCCGGGAATTAAAAACTTGGCTTTTCAAATCTGGACTGATGATGGGGTTTTAATTGGTTTTAAGGGTTAATTTTAAATTTTTTTTATTTTGGTCTTTATTTTATATTGTGGCTTGTGTTTTATTGTTGTGAGCTGCCCTGAGTCCATTGTGAGATAGGGCAGCATATAAGCCGAATAAAATAAATAAATAAATAAATAAATAAATAAATAAATAAATAAATAAATAAATAAATAAATACCAGTACGCTGATGACACTCAGCTGTACATTTCCACCCCAGGCCACCCCAACGATGCCCTTGAAGTGATGTCCCAGTGCCTGGAGGCTGTACGGATCTGGATGGGGAGGAACAGACTCAAGCTCAACCCTTCCAAGACTGAGTGGCTGTGGTTCCCGGCATCCCGATATAGTCAGTTGACCCCATCACTGACTATTGGGGGCGAGTCTTTGGCCCCCACAGAGAGGGCTCGCAATCTGGGCGTCCTCCTGGATACGCAGCTATCTTTGGAGGAACATCTGACGGCTGTAACCAGGGGGACCTTTTATCAGGTTCGCCTGATCCGCCAGTTGCGGCCCTTTCTGGATCGGGATTCCTTGTGCACAGTCACTCATGCCCTCGTGACCTCTCGCCTTGACTACTGTAACGCTCTCTACATGGGGCTCCCCTTGAAGAGCACCCGGAGGCTCCAACTGGTCCAGAACGCAGCAGCGTGGGTAGTGACGGGAGCAGCATGGCGCTCCCATGTAACACCGCTCCTGTGCGAGCTGCACTGGCTCCCGGTGGTCTTCCGGGTGCGCTTCAAGGTGTTGGTTCTCACCTTTAAAGCGCTCCATGGCATAGGGCCTAGCTATCTTCGAGACCGCCTGCTGCCACCGACGACCTCCCATTGACCCGTGCGCTCCCACAGAGAGGGCCTCCTCGGGGTGCCATCAGCCAAACAATGTAGGCTGGTGACCCCCAGGGGGAGGGCCTTCTCTGTGGGGGCACCTACCCTCTGGAACCAGCTGCCCCCAGAGATAAGGAGAATCCAGAACCTCAGTGCCTTCCGCCGTGCCCTTAAAACCTTCTTTTTCCAACAAGCCGGGCTGGCCTAACTCTTTTTAAATGTTTTTAATTGTTTTTGTTTTTGTTTATTGTTTTAATTAATGGGGCCAAATTTATACATATTTTTAACTGTATTTTAATATTTGTATTTGATGTTTTTATTTGCCTGTTCACCGCCCTGAGTCCTCAGGGAGAAGGGCGGTATACAAGTTCAAAAATAAAATAAAATAAATAAAATAAATAAATTTTCTTATCTAGCTTGGCATGTAAGTATGCTGTTTGTACGTCAAATTGATATACATTCTCCCCTTGTATGGCAGCTATAGTAAGTGCAATCTTCACACTTTCAGGCCGCACTGTAGGCGAGAAGGTGTCAACATAGTCATCAGGGAATCTCTGTGAGAAGCCCTGCGCAACCAACCTCGCCTTGTAAATAAATTTTCCATCCTCAATGGGCTTTTTCTTAAAGACCCATCTTGTGCCAATTACCTTTTTGTTCACTGGTAACTCCGTTGGTGTGAATACCTTTAGTTTCTTCCCCAACCACATGCTTATTGTTGGTAACCACAGCAGTTTCCTCTGTGAACAATACCTCTATCTTAGAATTTTCACTTATCTTCACAGTGCTGAGGAAATTATGATCAATGTCAGGTACATATAAAACATGTAAGAGCCTTGATAGTACAGTGGTTTGGTGCACCCTGTCATTAACACAGCTGCCTGCAATTTCTGCTGGTTCGAATCTCTCCAAGGCTCAAGGTTGACTCAGCCTTCCATCCTTTCTAAGGTAGGTGAAATGAGGACCCAGTTTGTGGGGGCAATAAGCTGACTTTGTATAAAATATACAAAAGAATGAAGGCTATTGCTTAACGCATTGTAAGCCGCCCTGAGTCTCCGGAGAAGGGCGGCATATAAATCAAATTAAAAAAAAAAAAAAACATCATCAACTTCCCCAAGCCCAGGAATAAAAACCTTACCAATGCCAATAACTCTAACCCTTTTACCGTTTGCAACCTTAACCATAGATTTATATCCCCTCAATTCAGTAAACAAACTTCGGTTAGTCACAATGTTTGCTGGCCCCACTGTCCAACAACCAGAGTTTATCACATTGTTTTCTTGAGAGATCTGATTCAGATGTCTCAACCACAATAACAAGGTTATTAGCAAAATCAAATTTGTCCTTATCATCCTTCTTTGGCCATCTACCCCTTCTCTGACTAGAAGGGTTACCTTGTGGCTTCCCATGTGGAGTAGGTGATCTTTTTCTATACCGACCACCAGAGGGCGCCCTTTGGCATGCTCTAACATTACGTGGGCAATCCCTCTTGTAATGACCCTTAGACCCACAATTGAAACATTCTTCAACAGTAAAGATCTTATCAGGGCTATTTCACCTTCTCATTTGCCTATCCTTCCCATGGAAGGTTGCTTTATCTTTTCTCAAATTGTCTTCAGCAATTAACTTACCAGACAGAACTTCCAGGGACATATTTTCAGGGCTAATGTTGTCCAATCAGGACACAAAATTATCCCAACTAGGATCCAGGGAGTTGATTATAATACTAATCAAACTTTGTTCATCTACATCAGCGGTTCTCAACCTGGGGGTCGCGACCCCTTTGGGGGTCGAACGGCCATTTCCCAGGGGTCGCCAAAGCCCTCTCTCGCCCCCCCCTTCACTCACCCTCACCCTCTGCCTCTGCTGGATCGCCCGGTCGCCGTTCGCTTACCCCGCCCACTCCCAAACTATTGCTGCCTCCGAGTCCCAGCTGGTGGCTAGAGGGAAAAAAAAACTTTAAATTCTTGCCGCGGGGCTTCAAAGAGCTAGCTGCAAAGAGGTAAATTCCTGGAGCAATTTTTTTCCCCCCTAGCTATGCTGAAACCGAAATTGAAACTAAAGAAGGGTCTTTGTTGCAACGTGACAAAATGAGGCAGAGAGATTTCTTTTTCTTTTTTCTCACCAAAAAAGGTAAGTGCAAAACTGCAAACAATGGGAAATTTAGGGCAAGAGGAGGTTCAAGATTTTAAAACACAAAAGAAAAAAAGCTCTATTTAACTAGGGAATTGTAATAATTGAGATACTATTAATTGTATATTGTGTTGAAAGCAGAAATGGTTGTGGTTTGGAGGAATATATGGGGGAAATTATTTGGTTTATTATTATTGGTAAATATAATTAATTGATTTGTAAGAAATTGGATTGCATGGAAATAATTGGAATATTCATGTTCATATTGATTAATATACAAAAAAGATAGTTATATAACTAATTGATTTATATTAAAATGTTGAATTTGTATTAAACAACTGTATTACATAATTAACCAATGTGAGGATGGATATAAAATAGATGACAATGCAAAGGGGTATAATATAGAATAGAAGGGAAAAATTGAATTTGATTAAGATTAGAGATGAGGATGAAGGGTAATATTGGTTTTTTTAAAAAACAGATGAATAAATATGGTAAAAAGGAAATATAGAAATTGTAAATTTAATTGAAATGACTAAATACTGTGTTGGAAGAAATATCCTTCTGGGTTCTGTTCCAAAAAGTGGGGGAAAAGACACTGGAAACATGGAGACTGCTTGGGAAGATGGTTTAATGGTGGACAGGATCACATGGCTTGATGGGGCCCATTGTGTTAGTTTCTGTTGCTATTGTGTTGCAAATGTCCTTTGACACAGGATTGACTTTCTGCCTCTGGCCCATTAACAAAGGGTGGGGGGCAGGAAGGTGGGAGCTGCTTTGTAAAATATGCTTCTCCATTTCTCATCCAGGGAAATATAATATTCTGCCTTTTTAATATTTCCCAAAATATTTCATTCTGCTAGGAAAGGGGTGGGTGCTAACCTCCTACAACTGTTTAAATTTGTGAACCGGCCAAATACTCTGTTCAAAGAAAATACGTTGTATGTTTGTATGTGTGTTTCTAATTATTGCTATTTATTCCTATTTGTTCTCTTTTATTCTTTAAAGTTTAACAATTCATTCTTTATCTTAATATCTTTATATTTGTTTAGGGTTGGCTTTCTTCCCTTTCATCTTTTTTATTGTACAGCAATCTTTCTCCTCAAACCTACCACCTCTGTCTTTTCTTTCTTACTTACTTTCTCTCCCCCCCCACTTCTTCTTCTCCCTACTTCCTCTTTCTCCTTCTCCTCCTCTCTTCCTCCCTCTCTTACCCTCACTCCTACTCTAATTTCCCTTCCCTTCCTTCATCCCTCTCTATTGCTGTATCCTTTTATGCACAGGGACTACTCAGAGGGCTGAAAAAGTTATTTTTGACTGGTCCTCGCACTTTTGACCAATCCTCGAATTTACGACTGTCCTCACATTTTACGTTTTTTGCCCTATCTTATACCATGTTGAAGAGAAGCAGTTGTGAAATGAGTGACACGGTTGTTAAGAATGCTGCACAGGCATAAATGTGAGGATGGTCGTAAGTGTGAGGACCAGTCAAAAGTGCGAGGACCTGTCAGAAATGACTTTTTCCAGCCCTCTGAGTAGTCCCTATACACATAGCCATGGCCATCCGGTCACATGACCAGCTAGCCACGCCCACCCAGTCACATGACCTCCAAGCCACGCCCACAAAATAAGCCACGCCCACAGAACCAGTAGTAAAAAAAATTTAGAACCCACCCCTGGTTGGGGGTCACCACAACATGAGGAACTGTATTAAAGGGTCGCAGCATTAGGAAGGTTGAGAACCACTGATCTACATGCTGCCCCCTTAGGGTTAACTCCTCCCTCATCTTATTAAGTGCACAAAGATGTGCATTCATATCAATACCTGGTTTCAATTTTGCAGAATGAAATTCCCTGGAAATTCTGCTTGTTGCATTTGAATTCTCGCAACAAAACAGTTTAAACAATTTTTGCCAAACCTCACATATAGTTAAACCATGTGGAATACTGGGATACAAAGCAGGGTCAATGGCTGATAGCAAAACACAAAATGCTTTGTAATGCAAAAGATCAATCTCCATAGTTCAGGGTTTGTGGGGAGGGTCAAGCAATAACGATAACACATCCTCCCTCATTAGAATAATTAGAATAATTCTTAGACCACTCCTCTAAATTCTTTCCACTAATATTTAAGGTTTTAAAACCAGATGGCAAAATATTTGCATTTGAAGATGTAGGGTTAGAAAAATGTTGCCTCCCATGATGTTGCAAATTTTAAAACTGGCAATAGGGCATAGGAATCATGGCAGTTGACCTAAAGACTGCCGATTGGTCACTCAATGGTGGCCCCCCTTCAATAGAGGGGGTCAAATTTTCAGGCTGTATGTGCTCAGGAATCATCCGTGCCTGTGGTGCAGAATGCAAAGACCTCCTCGGCTGCCCCCCTGCAGAAAATCTTGAGCGTTCTCCTGGAACATCAACTTCAGTTGGCATAGTCCCAGAAGTGGCTCCAAAAAGTGAGGGGACCCCGGAAATGCCCACCCCATTTGCAACAGATAAAGAACGGGTCATAAATGTCGAGGGAGTATTAACATGAGTTGCAGTTTCACATCGAGCAAGGAGCAACTTAAAGTCAGTTCCAAAATGTGCAGTTAATGTCTCAATGGCACTCGTTGTGGTTCCGTTACCTGAGCCTGTGTCATCCGCAGGAGAGGACTCCGAGAGTGAAGGAGAGGAGTTGGCAAGACCTCCCTCTCCAGGACTCTCATCTCTGGCAGTGCCTTCGGTGTCCGCCGAAGGGCAAGAGATAGGGCCGGGGCCAAGCACATCCATGCAGCCACAGGTGGACAATGGTGAGGGTAATGAGTCTTGGCTGGATCCTCAGCAGCGTCACAGAGATAAGCGCATGCAACAGAAGAAAAGGCGTGCCAGAGATTAGGCTGAGTCACTGGACCACACCCCACAGGGTATAAAAGGGGGTGAGGTGGCCATTCAGACTCTGTGACAGACAAAGCTAACTACTATCGAGTCACATTGCATCTTTGGAAACAATATTATTGGCCTTGGATTTATTTTACGAAATGGACAATTCTTGACTGTGTGTATTTTGTTTATTGAGTAAAAGTTCTTGGCAAGCAGCTACTGGGTTGCTGCCAAGCGTCTTATTGGAAGAAGTGGTTGTCTGCCAGTTTATTTAACCTCCGGCTGTCTATGTGCGTGTGTGAGACGGGGACAGAACACTCGTAACTTCAGATTCAGGAGGTGAATTCCTTACATTCAAGGCTGTACCCATCACCACATTGGTCATCTGGGTAGTAACCCGCTCAGACAGCATTGGCGGCATTTGAGATGCAACTGGAGCAAACAATGCTGCAGTTGGAGGGGGGGTAAAACTTTCAGCTGGCTGATCTAAAACAATTTGGATAGTAGATGGAGCCATTACATTTGGTGGGAAATTTAAAACAGGCAATCTTTTATTTTCTGCCTTAGGTCTACAGCCAGTGAGGGGAGTTATAGAAGAAGTTTGGAAATCTCTTACCGGTCTGGTGTTTTCAGTCCTTTCTTGAGTGTGTAGTTGTAGTTTGCATTAAAGAGCTAAAATCAGCAGTTGGATTCTGAGATGTCATAGGAAGACCGAAGGTTCGAAGTACTATGGGCCTCAGTTCATCTTCTTTCATCGATCTTACGCTTGTTGTCTTAGGGGGTGCCTGTCCACCTACTGCTCCTCCAAGCAGGGGAAAATCACCTTCTGCAACATGCATTTCGAGAGCTGGGGCGTCTGTTTCAAAACTTACAGCCTCTTTGCTCTCCTGCCCAATCGTTGCTTGAAGTCCTCCAGCTGAAGTCATCCTGGCTTGTTCTTCAATCAATCGGCCCTGGAGCTGCTTACTCTTGGTAAAGGCCTGGGTCTCGACTTTTTCCTGTCTCATTGGTTTAATAGTAGGCATGCTAATGCATTGTGCTACAGATCAGGTCCATCAAAACCATCCCCTCTGCTACCAATTGTGAAGGGGAAGAGGTTTGGGGGTTCGAATAGACCGTGGCCCAATACGCACACAAATGCACCAGCATGGAAGTTGGCTGAAAAGTCTTGAGAAACTATTTTAATAAAACACATAAAAACAAAACCTACAAGAAGGCATCAACAGCCAAAAATGCTTTAAATTAAAAGCCTTTATTTTTATTTATTTATTTATTTATTTTTATTTCTATACCACCCTTCTCCCGCAGGACTCAGGGCGGTGCACAGCCAAAATAAAACATTGTATACAAAATTTAAAAAAACAATTTAAAAACAATTAAATAATTTTGGCCCAAATAATTTAAAACAACCCAAATTAAAACCGAATCAATTAAAACTGAGAGGACGGGATCAAGCCAGCCCAGCTAGATGGAATAAGTGTGTTTTTAGGGCCCGCCGAAAAGTCCGGAGGTCTGATATCGTGCGTATTCCAGGGGGTAGGTCGTTCCAGAGGGCTGGTGCCACCACAGAGAAGGCTCTCCCCCTGGGGGTCACCAACCGGCACTGTCTGGCCGATGGCACCCTGAGGAGGCCCTCTCTTTGAAAGCAATGTAAACGGGATCTTTTTCACATTGGAATGGGGATTTTTTGTTTCCCTTCTCCTAGCTTGGAAACTGGCTACTTTAAATTAAAAGCCTTTGAAAGCAATGTAAACAGGATCTTTTTCAATGTTGGAATGGGGGATTTTGTGTAGAGACCACACACACAAAGGTTGAGGATGTATGTGGGTAACTTTATTGTCTTACATAGTGACATTATATAGTTTGTTACTTTCAAGTTACAGTGTACTTGGCAGCATCTCATTGGCTACAGAATCTTCCAGGTAACTAGAGTCTTTGGTTAACCATTACTGCTTTGCTTAAGCACTTACAATGTTAGACTTTAATTAAAGTCTAATACACATATATCCCATTTCCTCTCCTGCTGTTCCTCTTATTTACAGAGTTAGGGTCTTATCTTCTAATGTAGTTTCCTGGTGCTTACGTGCAAGTAACCTTCCTTATCTGAGGTTTGCCATCCAAGACAGGAACATCCTTGCACATATGCAGATTGTGGATTCCTACATATCCTCTCTTTTTATTTAATTTTGAGGGAGCAAAGATTTTTGAATATATCGCATTTGATGAGGAGGCAGAGAAAGAGGAGCAGAGAATACACTGAATGAAACAACAGCAAGCAACTAACATGACAATAATTATCACAACATAAAAAAAACAACTGCTTAAGCCAGGTCAACTAGTCAAAAGAAAAGGAAATAGCATGAACATTATTCTGAAAATATGATTGGAGTTTAGCAAGTTCATCTTCAATGGATCTGTTCAAAGAGTGAAAATGAACAGCACATCCATGACGCCAACAAGTTTACAAAAATCTCCTTGTTGTGCTAACAAATAGTCAATAGCAAAACGTTGTTGGAGCACATCCTGATTCAGGTCCTTAATTTCATGTTGGAGATCACGAACAATAGCAGCCATGGCATTAATTGATTTCTCCAGGCGACATGTTAAACCCAGGATAGAATCTCTATTTTCTTGAGCTATTATTCCAGGGTAAGCCCCTAAGGTGATCACCCCAGTAATAACTCCAGCCACAGCACGGCCAAAGGTATTGAGAGAGGACAGTTGTGTATCAATGATAACTTCATCATTACATGTAGGACCTAATGAAGCATGGCATTGTCATGAAGAGGAAGAGAGAGCACCAATCTGCACAGGTAGGGAAAAGTAGCCAATAGCAGCACACTGATAGTTCTGAGGGTATACGTTGGTTGCATATTTGTCAAAAAAGAACCAAAAATAGGAAAATTATCAGGATACATTTCAGGCACAATATTAGGCCCATACAAAGAAGAATTAAAGGTTCCCCAAAGCCAATAATAGTCAGTACAATAACTATAATTCCCTACTTTCAATAAACTATGTCGAGCCTTAGGGTAATCATTCCAATTGTTAAGCCAAGTATGGCAAGCATAACAGCAAAAACATAAGCCTCTAGTATATTGATTAGTACAAAGATAACGCCAACGAACAGAATTAAGTTTAGGATTAAGTTGTATGGGTTGAGTGTTATTCAAAGCAGTAACAACTAAGAGAAGACAAGAGAAGACAAAAAAGAATTGTGACAGAATTAGCTGTAATAATAGCAAAAACAGCAGCAAGTAGATTTTCAGGCATCTGAGGAAGGTCAGCTTGACTCAATTGTTGTTGAGCTTGGTATGTTGTGGCCTTCACTTGCTCCCATGTGATTGGTGAAGGTCGTTACTCAGGATTGGAGCAAGACAATACTTCACTAGCGGTCTTATCAGTGGTTCTATTGCATGAAAATGAACATTAACAGGAACATCTGAAAAAGAATCTACAAGAGTTAAATAATTCCAAGTAAATAAGGCAACAGATAATAAATGTTCTCCATTTCCCATTTTTCTTTTTAATAAAAAAACAGGAGTATGACTGCGTATATGCTCCACATATAAAGGATATTGTTGATTCTCCAAATGATGCTTAAGAGACAAAAACAAAGCTAGCAAATTTATATCTAATGACAATGCACAATAAGAAAATGGCAAAGATTGCATAACTAAATAGACATATTGTGTATCAACTACAAGATTAATTCCTTGCCTAGGGAAAAAGTTGTAAAGCTAACATAACAGCTGCAAGTTCAGCCCGCTGGGCAGAAGTTTGAATTGATGTGAATTTTGAATGCCATTGGGAGTCAGCATGCCAGACCACCACCCCTCTTTTTGGTGAACCATCTGTAAAAATTGTCAGAGCATCAATAAAAGGAGTATGGACAAAAATAGTAGAAAAAGATGGGTTTAGAATAGTAGTAACTACAATTCTAGGATCTTTTGGTAATGAATATAAAACTTCTCCAAGATAATTGGAGAAGGCAATCTGACAACTTTCAGATATCATCATAAGATGGTCATGCTCAATCTTTGTACGTGTGAACGCAATGCCTATCAAATCCTGTCCAATCAGTTGCAAAGCATGCTTTCGGCCTTATAATCAATTCTTCTAAGGCAGATTGGTAAGGATAAATGTTTCTAGGTGGAATAGCAGATAAATTTAACCACTCATGAATAGCTATTTTTAATGTGCTCTTAATGGTATATAAACACCCAGTAGGCAATGGAGAAGTAGGAAGAATAGTTAAGCGTAGTCCTGCTTCTATTGACTCAATTTGGTCAACATATTGTTGCTTAACTTTGTCCAAGATGAGCTATAAGCACCTTTTTTGATCATTCATCAAATGAACTGTATCACCAGGGGATTGCGCTCCTTTTAAAGGTTGGAATAGAAGTAACATATCACCAGTTGTTATGCAGAAGAAAGGCCTAGCCCAGTTAATAATGCCTAGCAACTTTTGCCATTGAACTAAAGTATAAGACTTTTGTACTTTTAAGTCAGGCAATGCTTTCAGTAACTTATGACCCAAGTATAAGTAAGGTGTGCAATGATCAGCTGGCCTTAATGTCTTAGTGTGTGTGCGCACTGGCCATGCCGTCATTGCCCGCATGCAGCCCCGGAACTCCACCCTTTGCCAGCCAGGAGCGCTGCCGCCAGTCACTCCCGTGCACCTGGCTGCCTGCCTGCCTCGTCACCGCCACCATGAGGAAAGGCCCCGAAGTTGCGCTGCCTGGAATCCACATGGTCTGCTGCAGGGGGAGGCCAGGTATGGCTGGCTGGACGCTGCCTGGAGCTGAGCTCGAGGCTGGCAGGAGGAAGAACGTTGCCTCTTAGCCAACTAGAACTGTCTGCTGCCACAGCCTGCCACCATCCCCTCTCCCCTGCCAGCTGCTCCTGCCACTGCCAGAGAAGCGGCTGTGCGAGAACCGCTGCCTCCAAGGGCGAGAGGGCGGTGGTGGCAAGGATGGGCGGTCCGGGTCTTCCCTGTCTCCCTGCCCGAGCAGATTTCTAGCATAGCCCCAGACCTCCAGAGGGAGGGAGGAAGGGAAGCCCCTGCCTGCTGCTCCTGCCACCGCCACCCCCTTGCCCCCAGCAAGAGCGGTTGTTGTGCTGCCGCTGTTGTGGTAGCACCAGGAGCAACTGCCGGGGCAGAGAGGGCGGGGGCAGGCTGTGGTGGCAGGCCGTTCTCGCTGGGTAACAGGCTGCTTCTGGAGCAGGCAGGCAGAAGGAGAAGCCACCAGCGGGGAGGCAAGCTGCCCCAGGAGGACTGGAGGAGAGCGCAGCTCCTCACTCATGGAGATCCACCGGTGGGGAAATGGTCGCGGAAAGCGGTACGAAATGCGCGAGCCAGGAAGCGGTCACGCCGCGAGGCTCCAACTCAGGGAGAAGACGGAGGAAGGAGGGGGGAAGTCCAAATGGCAGCTACCTGAAGCAAGCTACAGCGTGATCATGCAGGGCGGTTGGAGAAGTGGCAGAAATAGCAGCCAAGGCTGGGCTTTCAGCGGGTAAGCAAAGTTCCCCTCTGCCATGGGGAACTTTGGAGAGGGCGGGGACAGGCTGTGCAAGCAGCCTGTCTCTTAGCTGGTGAGAACAGCTACAGCCTGCTCCCGGCCTCTCTCTCCAAAGTTTCTGACGGCAGAGGCAGCGTTGCTTACCCGCTGAAAGCGCAGCCTTGGCTGCTGTTGTGGCTCCGATCCCCGAGTCCATTTTATCAGAGGAAGAAGGCTCCGAACATGAAGGAGAGGAGCCGGCCAGGCCTCCCTCTCCAGGCCCCTCCTCTCTGGCTATGCCTCAGGTGTCTGCCGAAGGAGAGGAGATTGGCCAGGAGCCAGGTGTCTCCGATGACAGCGCTGCAGCTTGTTTGAGGTAGCCCCCCCCCCCGTTTAGACTTCCCCTGCCCCCCTTCTTCTGTCTTCTCCTCGAGTTGGAGCCTCACAGCGTGGCCGAGGCTGAGGAGGGGTGGGATAGTAGCTGCACGGATCCTGTGGTGCCGCCCATGTCCCCTGCCCTGCAATAATGAAGCGCTTTGCCAAGGAAAGCAGAATCTCTCGGGCAGGCGGGAGGCGAGATCTGGCATCGCCTCCCCGCTGGTGGCTTCTCCATCTCCTGGCTGCTCCAGGAGCAGCCTGTCTGTTACCCAGCAGGAATGGCCTGTCGCCAGAGCCTTCCCCCACCCACCCCTGCCCCGCCAGCTGGTCCAGAGGTTCTGTCGGAGAAGTGGCAGAACCTTTGTTGCTGGGGGCAAAGGGGTGTGTGGCAGGGATAGAGGGTCCAGGGCTTCCCTCTCCCCCCACCCGAGCGGGCTTCTGGCATGGCCCAGATCTCCGGGGGAAGGGATTGAAGCCCCATTCTGCTGCTCCTTCCGTTGTATGGAAAGATCAATATACTGCTTGAATTATCCGTTCCCTCCCTTCCCTCAATCCCGTTTCATGCCTTCCCAACTTCCTCATCCTCTGCTTTCTGCTGTTTTCTCCAAGCAGCCAAGAAAGAATGGGCTTGTTTCTTTTTTTAAAAAAATATTTTTTATTGTTTACATATGAATATATTGAATACAGTGTAATTGTCCTGGCATTCCACTTACCATAAAACAAAAGTAAAAAACAGAATAACATATATACTATTTTAAATAGTGCTAGTGTTGCACAATAATTTCTGACCATGATATTCTAGTATCTCAACTTATCTATCATTCTAATACTTACATTCCTATATCGATCTTAACAATAATATCTCTTTCCATGTCCACCTAATGTCAGGTTTCGGTGCTATCTTGAAAAAAACTTCATTCTCAAGCGCAAGCTCTCTAATGAATCACTTTTATTTTAAGAATAATAGAGTCCGACATTCCTGATTCATTTTGCAGCCAAACTGGCCCCTCCTTCCAACCCCCTCCTCTTCCGCACTCCAACCCCAATGTCTCATTGGCCATCATGCAAATCCATCTCTACATCCCAGCACGTTCTTTTCACAGGAATGTGCCCCCCTCCTCGTCTCCCAGGAAACCCTATCTGTAACATACAAAGACTAAGTAAAAGTTCATCTCAGCAATAAATCAAGCTTCTGCTCTCTCTATGTCAGCGCTGGAAGAGAGCCTAATTTGGAACACTGACATCCGGCCCCTCTCCCTTCACTTCTGCGACATCACCTATCCCATAGGGAAAACACAACAAGATTAGTCTCATCAGCCCCTCCCTGGCTGTGCACCCCCCCTCCCGGCTTTCCCGGGTGGTCTGCATGGAATTTTGCTATAAGACGATCAGCTTGAATGTTTGCGCTCTTCACCCAGGAAGCCTCTGACACTGGGTAACCCTTCCATTTAATTAAGTACTGAAGGCGCCCCCTGTGCCATCTTGAATCAAGAATCCGCTGCACTTCGTAGTGCGTTTGGCCCCCAACAACCAGGGGCCCAGGGGGTTCACGTGGCGTTGGCCTTAAAGTAGACCCCACTACAGGTTTTAGAAGGCTACTGTGAAAAATGGGGTGAATTTTCCCCAAAAGCCGTGGCAACTGCAATTGCACTGTAACGGGGTTGATTATTTTTATTATAGGAAATGGTCCTATAAATTTTGGGCCCAATTTCCTGCTCGGGAGTCTAAGTCTCAAGTACTTGGTGGAGAGGTAAACTTTCTCTCCCAGTTGAAATGGTCTTTGGGGAGTTCGGTGCTTGTCTGCTTGTTCCTTATAAGATTGAGCCGCCTTTGCCAGCGCCCTCTTAACATTTTCCCAAGTTTGTCTCAACATTGCCATCCAGTTGGTCAAACTGACTGAGGAAGGGGGCTCCCTCGGGTATTCTGGCTTGGGAACAAAATCCATGCCACTCACTATTTTGAACGGGGTTAGCCCCGTGCTGCTGTGGACAGCATTATTATATGCAACCTCCGCAAAAGATAGGAGGTCTGCCCAATTGGACTGCTGGTAGTCGACGTAGCATCTTAAATACTGTTCTATCATAGCGTTTAGTCTTTCTGCCCCCCCATTGGTGCTCGGGTGAAATGCTGAGCTGAGCCCTTGGGATGAACCTATGGATCGTAGAAACTCCCTCCAGAACTTTGCTGTGAACTGGACCCCTCTGTCGGAAATGATTCTCCTGGGGACTCCATGTAGGCGGTAAATGTGTTTCAGGAACAGTTTGGATAACTGACGAGCTGAAGGCAGTCCACTACAAGGAATGAAGTGTGCCTGTTTGGAGAATAAGTCTATTACAGTCCAGATCACTGTATTTCCACTGCTCCTCGGTAGGTCTACTATAAAGTCCATTGCAATCTCCTCCCATGGTCTTGTTGGTTCAGCTACTGGTTGCAACAATCCAGGCGGGCACCCTGTCTGGGCTTCGCTGCCATTCCCATCCCCAGCTCGCCCTTCCAAATTCACTTAGGGGTTTTTCTTTATCTTTTACATTTGCAAAAGGAAATTCCGCCTCTAAGGCTTTTGGCACAGTCCCCGGGTACTTATCTGCCTCGCGTTTCTTTGCTTGAAGTTCTGCGGGGAGGGAAGGCGGAGAAAGTTGAACCTTTGTATTTTCCAAGTTGGCTGGAATCACGACCGCTTCTGCTCCTCCCGTCTCTTGAAGCAGGCTTTCCTCCGAGAGCTTGGCTTCAGCCATAGTCCGTCCGACCAGATGTCTGGGAGGGAACGGGATGATTTAAACTCAGCCAGCCTGGATTTGGAGGAGAGTTTGGCTGTCTGTCAGGTTTCGGTGCTATCTTGAAAAAAACTTCATTCTCAAGCGCAAGCTCTCTAATGAATCACTTTTATTTTAAGAATAGCAGAGTCCAACATTCCTGATTCATTTTGCAGCCAAACTGGCCCCTCCTTCCAACCCCCTCCTCTTCCGCACTCCAACCCCAATGTCTCATTGGCCATCATGCAAATCCATCTCTACATCCCAGCACGTTCTTTTCACAGGAATGTGCCCCCCTCCTCGTCTCCCAGGAAACCCTATCTGTAACATACAAAGACTAGGTAAAAGTTCATCTCAGCAATAAATCAAGCTTCTGCTCTCTCTATGTCAGCGCTGGAAGAGAGCCTAATTTGGAACGCTGACACCTAACCTGATTCTTTCGCATTCCAATTTCTACCTCATGTTTCCAACCATTGATAGAATCTATTCCATGTTGAATAGTATTCTGTATCTCCTTTATCTTTTACTTTTAGTGTTAGTCTCAGGGTTCACCCCAGGGTTCATCTAGCAGGTTCTGATGGTTCTGGAGAACCAGTAATGGAAATTTTGAGTAGTTCAGAGAACAGGCAAATACCACCTCTGGCTGGCCCCAGAGTGGGGTGGGAATGGGGTTTTTGCAATATCCTTCCCCTGCCACGCCCATCAAGCCACACCACGCCCACCAAGCCACACCCATACCAGTAATAAAAAAAAATGGATTTCACCACTGGTTAGTCTGTCCATTTCCGCACAGTCTAGTATCTTCCTTATCGTCTCATCCTCTGAAGCGGTGTTTGCATTCTTCTACTGCTGCACATATACAATTCTTGCTGCAAGAAGATATGTAATATTAGATATATTGTCCCTTTGTCATAGTTATCTGATATACCTAATAAAACAATTCTGATTTGTTTCTGATCATTTTTTCTAGCCATGTATGGATTTGTGTCCAAAATTTCCTTGTCTTTATGCAAGTCCACCACATATGTTAATTATGTGTCTGGTATCTGTTTACATTTCCAACAGTTTGGGGACATATTGTTAAACATTTTAACCAATCTTGCCGGGGACAGATGCCACCTATAGAACATTTTATAGAGATTTTCCTTATATGATGTGGCCATTGTCAGTTTCCGGTTTCTATCCCAAAGCTTTTGCCATTTATCCAAATCTATACTATATCCAAAGTTTTTGGCCCATACTATCATTGTCTCTTTAACTTGTTCTTCCATTTTATAATTTGATAATTGTATACTAACCAGAAATATAAGGCAAGATGAGCAAATCAAAGGAATGGAAATCAAAAAAATATAAACTACCAGCATTTGCAGATCATTTAGTTTTTATCTTAGAGGAACCATTAGAATCAGGCCCGAGATCAGGGGTGAAATCTAAAATTTGTTACTACTGGTTCTGTGGGCGTGGCTTGGTGGGGGAGGGGGTAATGTGACTGGGTAGGTGTGGCCAACTTTTTTTTTTCTTTTAAAAGCATTTTTTCTACAACCTTGAGAGGTTGCAGAAAAAAATGCTTTTAGAAGCTTCTGACGATCAGGCAACTCAGTTGGGATCGCCAGAGGCTTTTAAAGGCATTTTTCCCCCTACAACCTCTTCAGCAGAAGAGATTGCAGAAAAAAATGCTTTTAAAAGCCTCTGACGATCCCAGCTGAGCCGCACGATTATCAGAGGCTTTTTTTTTTTACGTTTAAAAGCATTTATTTGGCCAAAGAGGTAGAAAAAATGCTTTTAAAAGTAAAAAAACAGCCTCTGATGATCATGCGCCTCAGCTGGGCATGGGGGGGGGCAGGGATTTTTGCTATCGGTTCTCCGAACTACCCGCCGCCATCACTACCAGATCGGGTGATCCAGTCCGAACTGGGAGCATTTCACCTCTGCCCAAGACTCATAGAGATATTAGAGAAATATGGAGAGGTTATTAAAAATAAATAAGGAAAAAACCAAAATGATAGTTAAAATCTTACAAACATATATAAGGATGAATTAATAAAGAAAATGGATATCCAGATAGTGAAAAAAGTGAAATACGTAGGAATCTATCTAACAGCAAGATGTACAATTAAGGAGGACAATTATATAAAATTAATGCATCAAATTAAGCTGGATATGGAGAGATGGAAAAGCTTGCAACTTTCTATGATGGGTAGAATAGCCACAATAAACTCAAGGTGCAGAACTTATTTAATATTCCTTCCTCCTCTTAGTTTCCCCACAACCAGCAATCTAAGAAGTGGCTGGGAAAGAGTGACTGGTCATTCAGCCATTTTTAAAGCCTAAAATGGGACTAGTTTCCGCTGTACAAGAAGACACTACAATACCTAGTGCAATGGAAGGGATATCCATTGTCGGAGACCACCTGGGTAAAAAGTTCAGATGTAAAAGCAGATAGATTGACCAAGATTGACTAGGGATGGGAGGGGTGGCTGATGGAAGACTTATTTTCTGTTTGAATTTTCCAGGAACTTCTCTTGAGTTAAGGGGGGAGGTCCGACTGTCAATTCTGAAGCAAACCTGGCTGACGCCATCTTTTGCTGCCTCATAGTTGCCATGAACTCTGAAAGGTTCAGAGTTCTGAACTCATGGAAAGCCAGTAGATAGACTGGCTAACAGTGAAAAAAAAAACGTTTTCTTGTGGGAACCAAGGTCATCCTAACAGGTGGCAGTTGAAGGAAGAGAGAAGTGACCAAGCGGCCTGCCAGCTACTTACATTGGACGTGACTGGTGAAATCTGGGGAGGGAACCATTTGTTCTTTTAATTAGGCTAAAACCAGGGGAACTTTTAGAGTTGGTTTTCACTAGCTGTGCCAATATGATGTATCCAATAAGCATGTTCTTTGAGGAATCTATCTGCCACAGAGTTCTGCGTTACTTGGAATACTGACACAGGTAGTCCTCGACTTACAACAGTTAATTTAGTGACTATTCAAAGTTACAACAGCACTGAAAAAAGTGATTTATGACCGTTTTTCAGACTTATGACCATTGCAACTTACCCATGGTCACGTGATCAAAATTCAAACACTTGGCAATTGGTTCATATTTATGATCGTTGTTGCTGTGTCCTGGGGTAATGTGATCCCCTTTAGCGACCTTCTGACAAAGTCAATGGGGAAGCCAGATTCACTTAACAACTGGGTTATTAACTTCAATTGCAGTGATTCACTTAATAACTGAGGCAAGAAAAGTCGTAAAATGGGACAAAACTCAGTTAACCAATGTCTCACTTAACAGAAATTTTGGGTCAAATAGTGGTCGTAAGTCAAATCACTACTTACCTGTAGTGGCTAAGGCAGTGATGGCGAACCTTTTCAGCACCGAGTGCAGAGTGCCTAAAAGGTTGTGTGGAAACGTTGTGCACGCATGTGTGCTCATTGGGGCTGCGCTCTGGAAAAGGCAAACTTCCGGGTTCTAGCGTGCATGCATGCCCGACGATCAGCTGGCCGACATGCATGCGCACTCTGATTTTTGGCACTACCACGCATGTGAAGGACAGCTGATCTGACGCACGTCTGCATGCCAGAAACCCAGAAGACAAACAGGCAAGGCCGCGCATGCTGGGTGACATTGGCTTTGTGAGCCACTTTGGGCACACGTGCCATAGGTTTGCCATCACAGGGCTAAGATATGATCTAGAATCCAGGAGGCTGTGATTTTTAGCCCTGATTTAGGCATGAAAGCTGCTGAATTTGGGTCCAGTCATTCTCTCTCAACTCAATCAACCTCAAAGGATGTTTTATTGTAGAAATACAATAAAATAGGAGGGAAAAGCATTAGGTATCGATATTTTTGAGTTACAATATATCTAAAATGTATGTGTATTTACAGGTTGCATTAGAGCAGCACAAATTGGTGTATACATATTGGTTAACTAATTAGAGTTTACTATGTAAGTTGTAAATAACACCTAGATTGCAGTAGAGCAGTACAGGCTGTTTTGTACATATTACAGCAATTAAGAGTTTACTATGTAAGGAGTAAGGAGAAAATATCTAGACATTTACTTTGTACTGTAGGAAGTTAGCACCTACCCCTTTCCTAGAAGAATGAAATATTTTAGGAAATATTAAAAAGGCAGAATATTATGTTTCCCTGGATGAGAAATGGAGAAGCATGTTTTAAAGATGAAGCAGCTCCCATCTTCCTGCCCCCACCCTTTGTCAATGGGCCAGAGGCAGAAACTCAATCTTTGTCAATGGATCATCATCTGCAACACAATAGGACCCATCTAGCAACAGAAACTCACCGCATGGCACCTGGGAAGATTACATCAGCCAGCAAGGCTAGCTAAGACCCCCACCTCCTGGGAGTCTGACAACCAATCAGGATACTGTTTCTGGGCCCCAGGAAGTTCAAAGCCAGAGAGGGCATAAAACCCGGGGACTCACTGCGTCTCACCCTTTTTTCTGTTCAGGAACTCAAACCATGTGATCCTGTCCACCATTAAACCACCTTTCCAAGCAGTCTCTATGTTTCCAGTGTCTTTTTCCCAACTTGGAGCTGAACCCAGAAGGATATTTCTTCTAACAGTACTTAAAAAAAAAGTTTGCTTGACCAATGAGTAGTTTCACACCCATTCTACCTGTGTTTATTTATGTTGCTCCTGACATATAACTTTCATTTCACTATAACAGGATTGTTATCTTTTAGTTTCTTCCAACAAATACTAATTCCCTTGCAACTGGGTACCTCTCTTTATTAAGTTTTCATATGATGCTTCTTTTCTTGCCTTCTGAAGAAAAAGTTGACTCCCTCCTCTGACAGCTCCTCAAATATTGGAAGACTTAAATTACCCGTTTTTCTCTTCGTTAGACTACACATACCCAGTTCCCGCAACCGTTCGTTGTAGTTTACCCTCCAGTCCCCAATCATGTTTGTTGTCCTTTTCGTGCAGAAAATACTAAAGAATACAGAATTCTTTTTAGAATACTGGCGACCAAAACTGCGAGTATGGTCTTACCAGTGCAATCAACCAATGTTTCCCATGAGGAAATAAAGTTTGGTATCGGATCGAACGGCAATAATATGTAATATAAGGCGCAATAAAATAGAATGCATCACCAGTCGTTTCAGCTAAATACTCTGTGAAAAGTAAATCGGACTGAAGTGATTGGCCATTTCCTTGTGATAGAAATATTGTCCAATAAAGAGCGAAAGTAACTTGAAGGGTGGGGTGGCCTCTTGTTTTGATGATTCGTTGTTTTAAAGAGATGGATAGGTCGCTTACCAAATTAAAAAAAACATAAAGAGGCCAAAGGGCGAGGGCAGGGTTATATTAAGGCAGGATTATACTATACACATTGTGCTCTTAAAGCTGCTATTGGCTGTTTGAACCGAGAGTCTGTCGAATGACACATAATTTGTCCTATTAGAATGCTGACGAAACAGACATAATTGATAAATGCCATCCTATCGTTATGGGAGCCTGCTAAATTCTCCTTTACTATTGGCTTTGAACGGGAAATGACAGTTTCTATTAGCAATAGTAATAGTGATTGACAGATTTAGGGCGGGCCGAGGAGCAAACGGGCGTCGCTGAGGCCGGATGAGAAGAATCCAAAGGGGAAGTTTGTGGGTTGTTGCCTGGGGCTGTGAAAGGAAGCTGTGGAGTGTGGGGGGATTTACCCCCCCAGGTCGTTGCTATGGGCAACCGAGGAATGGAAGAGTTGATTCCGCTGGTGAACAAGCTACAGGATGCTTTCAGCTCTATTGGACAAAGCTGCCACCTCGACCTGCCACAAATCGCTGTGGTGGGTGGTCAGAGCGCGGGGAAGAGCTCGGTCCTCGAGAACTTCGTCGGCCGGTAAGTCGAGCTGTCGTTCTAACGAAGGAAAGGCAGATAGGGGAGGGGGCAAAATGCCGAGGGATTCTTTTGACCCGCTGGTTTATAGTAGCCGACGGAGTTTGCGGAAATGCCTTCTGAGAACGTCACGCACGTCTCCTGCGATGATTTCGGAAACAGCCACCATTAGAGTGGTGGCCTTGGTGTAACCGTTCTCTGTGAATAACTTCCTTCGCTAAAACGTATCCTATCCCGTGAACGTTCCGGTGACGCTAGTTGCGTTAGCTGAGCAAGAAGCGCACAGAGATACCAGAAGTAGCGGTCTTGAACAGAGGTTTCTGTGTGGGTTGTCACGGGTGATTTGGCGACGTTTTCTGGCAGATGGGACACTCCCGTCCTTCTTTCCTAGCCTCATTGACGGGGAGGCGGGTGTCCGAAGAGTCCTCGCCTCCTGTCTTTTGAGGTAAATGGTAGGATGGTGCTCGAAGCGACCTTCGTGCTCTTTCCACCCTTATCTTGTTTCCGAAGATGCCGGTTCATTGTTTCCTGGAAATTGTGGTCTGGTTCTCATGTTATATGTTCATCTGTAATTGTGCAGCTGATTGTATGAATAAATTATGAAAATTGAAGTGATTTTTCATGTAGACGTTTTAAGTTTTTCTTTTGTAAAATATCTCCTGGTGTATTAATGTTCTTTGTGGTCCACATTTTTTAGTACTTTGCTGCTTGCAGAAACTTTCCAGTGACTAATTTGTTTATGAATTATTTCTGTTACTAAACAGAAGATACGTTTTTAAGACCCTCCTTTAAAGTTGCATGAGTAGAAAAGGCATTAATTACCTCCTTTTATATGCAGATGGTGCATCAGTCTTAGAATAACGATTTAAAAATCTTATTAACCTGGACTTGTGTACAAATAGTCCTCTGCTTTGGACAGTTGAAGTTCTGATGGCTGCCACCTCTCCCCTTCCTTGCATATTGGGTGCTTGGCAGCCAACTCGCATTTATGGCCGTTTGCAGTTTCCCATGGTCATGTGACTATGAGTCATGACATTTTTGGCTGCAAACTGGCATTCACTTCTGGTTTCCTTCAAAAAATGCCCATTGGGTACAATTGGTTTGCTTAACTACTATGACATTTCTTAATTACTACAAAAAGGTCATTAAATGGGTGTGATGACCCACTTAACCAACTTGAATTATGATTACAATTTAAGCTTAATTATGGTCATAAACCGAGGACTACCTATAGTATTTTTTCCCACAATTAGCCATATTTGTCATTACAAGCTACTTTTTTTTTAAAGAGAAAAATCTGTTTATTTTGCACTTCTCTTCCAGAAGCACAAGGTAGATCTCTCCCCCTTTTTAAACATTTTTTTTTATTTTTTAAACCAACAAAACATAAAACATCTTTCATCCATTACAATTTTAAGCAGTGTGTTGATCAGTTACAAATCCCTTGTGCTTCTTCCCCATAATCATATTTTACTAATTATCCAATTTCTCATATAATCAACCTGATATATATCTTTATATCATTATTCTCATTTATCATTTATTCAACAATGGCATTATTCCAAAAAAAAAATATTTTCACATATTATATTCTAACATTCATTTTATATTTCATATTTCATTTCCATGTTTTATTATCTAGCCCCGTGATGGCGAACCTATGGTCATATTGGTGGGCACGCTAAGGTGTTGCCTTAGCTCAGCTTCAGCACGCTTGTGCTTTGGGTCTTCTGGGCCCACTGGACGTGTTTCCGGCCTCCGGAGTGGTGGGGAAGGCTGTTTTTGCCCTCCCCAGGCTCCTAGAAAGCTTCGAGCCTGGGGAGGGCAAAAAACGGGCCTACCGGGCCCACTAGGCCATCACATGCCAAAAGCAGAGGGAACATGGGGGTGTTGCGCGCACATGCGTGGGGAGGCAGGGCACATAGAATTATGAGTGTGGGCATATGCCCGTGCAACTACCCCACACTCCCCCAGCTTTTGGCACACAATGGCAAAAAGGTTAGCCATCACTGATCTAGCCATTGGTAAAATAAATCCCATATCTTATAATATTGTTTATCTTCTTGTTCTCTAATTTCAAATGTCAATTTACTCATTTCAGTACATTCCATGACTTTCTTAATAACTTCATCTTGCATTGGCATTTTCTCGTTTTTCCAGTTTTTAGCAAACACAATTCTAGCCGCTGTCAATACATTCACAATCAAATATCTCAATTCTCTATTGTATGTTTCTGGTATAATTCCTAATAAAAAAATCTCTGGTTTAAAGTCTATGTTTTTCTTAATCATTTTTTCCAACCATGTGTGGATTTTAGTCCAGTATCTTTTAGCTTCTACACATGTCCACCCCATATGGTAATATGAGCCTGGTGTCTGATGACATTTCCAACACTTTTCAGATTTATTCTTGAACATTTTGGCTATTCTCGTCGGGGGTAAATGCCACCTGTAAAACATCTTATACAAGTTTTCCTTATATGCTGTTGACATTGTCATTTTATAATTTTGCAACAATAATTTTTGCCATTTCTCTAAATCAATTCCATAACCAAAATTTTTCCCCCATGCAATCATTGTTTCTTTAACTTGTTCTTCTTCTAATTTTACCTCTAATAACCATACAATTTTTAAATTACATATTCATCAGAACCTATTAAGATTTTATCTAAATTAGTCAAAGTGTTGTAAAGATCTTTTTTCTTACAATCTTCATCATATCTAGAATGTATTTGCAAATAAGAAAACCAATTTATCTTTAAACCTTGTTCTTCCAGTTCTTGCTTCAATTTAAGTTCACCCTTTTCATCCAATAATTCACTATATCTAACAATTTGTTCCCTTCTAAATGTTGTTAAATGTGAAAATGCTTCAATCGTTGAAACCCAGATTGGAATTTTCAAATAATGTTGTTTTTTAATCTTCTCCCAATTTAATAACAAAGCCTCTCGTATGTAGTGTCTTCTAAAGTACCCCTGTGCTTTTGTTCCCTTATACCAGTGGTTCTCAACCTTCCTAATGCTGCGACCCATTAATACAGTTCCTCATGTTGTGGTGACCCCCAACCAGGGGTGGGTTCTAATTTTTTTTACTATTGGTTCTGTGGGCGTGGCTTATTTTGTGGGCGTGGCTTGGAGGTCATGTGACTGGGTGGGCGTGGCTATGTGTATAGGGACTACTTAGTGGGCTGAAAAAAGTCATTTCTGACAGATCTTCGCACTTTTGACTGGTCCTCACACTTATGACCATCCTCACATTTATGCCCGTGCAGCATTCTTAACAACCATGTCACTCATTTCACAACTGCTTCTCTTCACCATGGTGATAAGATAGGGCAAAAAACGTAAAATGTGAGGACAGTCGTAAGTTCGAGGACTGGTCAAAAGTGTGAGGACCAGTCAAAAATAACTTTTTCAGCCCTCTGAGTAGTCCCTGTGCATAAAAGGATACAGCAATAGAGAGGGATGAAGGAAGGGAAGGGAAATTAGAGTAGGAGTGAGGGTAAGAGCCTTGATAGTACTGTGGTCTAAGCACCCTGTTATTAACACAGCTGCCTGCAATTACTGCTGGTTCGAATCTCTCCAAGGCTCAAGGTTGACTCAGCCTTCCATCCTTTCTAAGGTAGGTGAAATGAGGACCCAGTTTGTGGGGGCAATAAGCTGACTTTGTATAAAATATACAAAAGAATGAAGGCTATTGCTTAACGCATTGTAAGCCGCCCTGAGTCTCCGGAGAAGGGCGGCATATAAATCAAATTTAAAAAAAAAAAAAGAAAGGGAGGAAGAGAGGAGGAGAAGGAGAAAGGAAGAGGAAGTAGGGAGGAGAAGAAGGGGGGGGGAAGAGAAAGTAAGAAGGAAAGAAAAAAGAGAGGTGGTAGGTTTGAGGAGAAAGATTGCTGTACAATAAAAAAGATGAAAGGGAAGAAAACCAAGCTCAAACAAATATAAAGATATTAAGATAAAGAATGAATTGTTAAACTTTAAAGAATAAAAGAGAAGAAACATGAATAAATAGCAATAATTAGAAACACAGATACAAACATACAATGTATTTTCTTTGAACAGAGTATTTGGCCGGTTCACAAATTTAAACAGTGTTTAGTCATTTCAATTAAATGTACAATTTCTATATTTTCTTTTTGCCATATTTATAAAAAACTCTCTGCGCATGCTTGAAGATGGCGGCTCGCGGGTGAAGCTCCGATGTCTGGCGCAATGTAGGTGCTACCATGGATTCCTGGAGGGCCGAATTTCCAACTAACGTCTTTGGCCCAGCAAGTTGAACACAAGGACAGCCTGCAGCAAGCTTTTTGGACTCTTTTGAGCCGCTCGTGAGGCTGTCTGGAGACGTGGAGCGACGCGAGGCTATGGCGGTGCAGACGGGAGGCTCGGAATTGATCGGGGCGGCGCCCTTTGCCTTGGCGTCCCCCCAGCGGCAACCGGGCGGGGTGGGGTGTGTGTGAGGGCGATCGCGGCATGTAGGAGCGCCGCTGGACGCCCCCCCCGAAAAAAGCTCGGACCTGCCAGCAGCGGCGGCCAGTAGTGGCGGCGACGTTAGGCGCGGCTGCGGTGGGGGGAGTGAAATGGCGGCTGCTGTGACGCCGATGGGAGTGGCATGACCCTGGTGGAACTTCTCGAACTTAGACCTCCAACTGGTCTATGTCAGCTGTGGAAGGGGGAGTCCTGGCAGACTGACTTGGAGCTGCCTGATTGGTGACCCTCCTGAAGACCTTGGGACTTAGGGAGGGGATTAGAAGATCTGTGGAGACTGGAGGGGTTGGGAAGAGCTGGGCTATGATTGGCCTATCGCCCCGGTCCGTCTCCCCCCTCCCCCTCCCCTTTTCCCACCGCTGCCCGGTTGTGGGCGTTGGTTGGGATTATTATCATCCTGACTGGACCCTTCCTGCACCTGGACTCACCCCTTAAAATAACTACAGCTGACCCCCGCCTCCGGCTATACCATCAGTACCATTGTCATCTGTACTACCTTGCTGTGAGGAGATGTTTAAACCATGGGCATGGGCACTGAGGGAGTCACTTTTGTTGCAGCTGTCACTGAAGAAGATCTGCTGTTACCAGCCGCCGTGAGAGGGTGGCTTGGTCACTGCTCTCCCGGGGCAGCGGCCTGAGACTCCTCTCCACTGTCATGAGAGGACAATGGAGTCTGGTTGACCCATGCCGGAATGGTGAACTTTCTCTCCTGGACCTTTTAATCAGCACCATTGAATCCTTGGACTCGTTCATCTTCCCCAGACAGACTATAGGATGTATTCACCGTCTGAGCTCTTCGCGCTGCGAGACTCCCCCCTCTCGCAGGCCTGGCCCTCCATGTTATCGAGGGCCTATCTTGATGACGGATTTTGGAATCCCGAGAGATGGCATGCAGCGAAGAGGGGGTTGAGGGGTTTCTTATTTAAATTTTTAAAGGAAATTTTAAGGGGACCCGGGAGGAAGGGAGGGGGTTGTAAAAGTGGACCTGGGGGGGTTCCAGATAGCTACTGAGTGGGGTGATAGGTTGATTGGCTGCAGCAGAGGGGTCGGGAAAGGAAATTTAACCGGGGAGCAGGGGAGCGAAAGGAAGGACAATGAAATTGAAATAATGAGTGGGAGGGGCAGGTATGATGGGCGCAGGGGGCCGTATCATGTGTCGGGGGTGCGCATATGCTGTTTACGAGCAATTGCGCACTCCGGCCCCCAATGCGCGACTCGCGGCCTGGGTTGTACAGAGTCTCAGTCCCAGGGTCCGCGGCTGATGTTGTGTAATGCCAGATCGGTTGTTAATAAAGCCCCCCTCATTTGTGATCTTATTTCGGAGGGGGTGCTGACCTGGCAGGTATTACGGAGACCTGGTTGGGCCAAGAGGGGGGGTCCCCCTCATCGAAATGTGCCCGCCAGGTTTCCGTGCATTTCATCAGCCAAGGGCCCAGGGGAGGTGTGGGGGAGTGGCGGTGATTATTAGGGAAAGTCTTTGTCCGAGGGAGACCACTGTTCCTCAGATGGCCGGATGTGAGTCCCTTTGTGTGAAGTGGGGCCGTGGGGTGCAGATGGGTTTGCTGACCACGTACCTGGCTCCCTGCCACGTGGCAGCGACCCTGCCCGAGCTACTCGACGTCATTGCCGGGGTGGCGGTTGATACCCCCAGACTTATTGTCATGGGGGATTTCAACCTTCCATCCGCGGGTGAGGCGTCAGAGGTGGCTCGGGAGTTCATGGCTTCCATGACGGCCATGGACCTGACCCAGTTAGTTCAAGGCCCCACTCACATGGGGGGACACACTCTGGACTTTATTTTCGTCTCTGGTCAGTGGTTGAATGATCTTGGTAGAGGGGACCTAGATATTAAACCCTTGTCATGGACAGATCATTCGCTCCTTCACTTGGACTTTCCTACCAATTCCCCCCACCGCAGGGAGATGGAACCGACCAGATGGTTCCATCCCAGGCGCCTGTTGGATCTTGAAAGGTTCCTGACGGAGCTTGGGCCGTTTCTTGAGACTCTGACACACGACTCGACTGAAGAGCTGGTGGCCGCCTGGGAAAGGGCGGCCGCCGGAGCTTTGGATCGTGTCATGCCTTTGCGGCCTCTGACCCAATGCCGATCTCAATTGGCTCCTTGGTTCTCTGAGGAGCTGAGTGAGATGAAGCGTCGGAAAAGACGCCTAGAGAGCATTTGGAGGACTAGTCAATCCGATTCCGACCGGACACAAGTGAGGTCTTATATCAAGACCTACCTAGTGGCGATAAAAGCGGCGAAATCTAACTATTTTTCTGCTCTTATCGCATCTGCAGAGAACTGCCCAGCCTCCCTGTTTAGGGTGACCCACTCCCTTCTTTGGGGGGAAGTGCGGGAAGATCCCTTGCAGGGTCGAGCTGAGGAATTTGTGCAATTCCTGCATGATAAAGTCGCTCAGATTCGGCATGGCTTGGACTCCGATTGGATGAGTCCAGGGGAGGAGATGAGGGAAGGTCTTGAGAATATTATCTGGGAGGAGTTTGATCCTGTGACTCCCGAGGATGTGGACAGGGTTCTGGGTAAGATTAGTGCCGCCACGTGTTTATTGGACCCGTGTCCCTCCTGGTTGGTACTGGCTTCCCGGGAGGTTACACGAGGCTGGCTCCAGGGAATTATAAATGCTTCTCTGAGTGGGGGTGCCTTTCCTGTCACCTTGAAAGAGGCGGTAGTGAGGCCCCTCCTCAAGAAGCCCTCCTTGGATCCGGCTGAATTAGCCAACTACCGTCCGGTCGCCAACCTTTGTTTTGTGGCGAAGGTTGTTGAGAGCGTGGTGACACGACAGCTTCCCTGACACCTGAATGAAGCTATCTATCTGGACCCGTGCCAGTCAGGCTTCAGGCAGGGGTACAGCACAGAAATGGCATTGGTCGCGTTGGTGCATGATCTCTGGAGGGCTCGGGACAGGGGTTGCTCCTCTGTCCTAGTCCTAATAGATCTCTCTCATGATACCATCTACCATGGTATCATGCTGCAGCGGTTGAGGGTGTTAGGAATGGGGGCACCGTTCTGCGGTGGTTCTCCTCCTTCCTCTCTGACCGCTCGCAGTTTGTGTTGGCAGGGGGGCAGAGGTCGACCTCGAGACACCTCGTATGGGGAGTGCCGCAAGGGTCGGTCCTCTCGCCCCTCCTGTTCAACATTTATGTGAAGCCGCTGGGTGAGATCATCCGTGGTTTTGGGGTGAAGTGTCATCTGTACGCTGATGATACTCAGCTGTACATCTCCACCCCAGACCACCCCAACGATGCCCTTGATGTGATGTCTCGCTGCCTGGAGGCCGTGCGGGTCTGGATGGGGAGGAACAGGCTCAGACTCAACCTGTCCAAGACCGAGTGGCTGTGGCTACCAGCGTCCCGATATAGTCAGCAGGTGCCATCGCTGACTATTGGGGGTGAATCTTTGCCCCCCACAGAGAGGGCTCACAATCTGAGTGTCCTCCTGGATGCACGGATGTCTTTAGAAGAGCATATGACGGCCGTGGCCAGGGGGGCCTTTTATCAGGTTCACCTGATAAGCCAGTTGCAGCCCTTTCTGGACCGGGCCGCCTTGCGCACGGTCACTCACGCCCTTGTCACCTCCCGGCTGGACTATTGTAATGCTCTCTACATGGGGCTCCCCTTGAAGAGCACTCGGAGGCTCCAACTGGTCCAGAATGCAGCCGCGCGGGTGGTTATGGGTGCAACTCATTGTGCCCGCATGACACCCCTCTTGCGCGAGCTGCACTGGCTCCCAGTGGTCTTCCGGGTGCGATTCAAGGTGTTGGTCACCACTTTTAAAGGGCTCCATGGCACAGGACCCGGGTACTTTCGAGACCGACTTCTGCCACCAATAGCCTCCCACCGGCCAGTTTGCTCCCACAGAGAGGGTCTCCTCAGGGTGCCATCAGCCAAGTTATGTCGGCTGGCGACACCCAGGGGGAGGGCCTTCTCTGTGGGAGCCCCAGCCCTGTGGAATGAACTGCCCCCGGAAATACGTAAGATCTCTGACCTCCCGGTGTTTCGCTGCGCACTGAAGACCCTGTTGTTCTGCCAGGCCGGGCTATCAACATAATAATTTTAAATTGGGGTATTTTAAATTTGTGAGGTTGTAAATTGAGCCAAATTTATTTAATTATTTTAAATTTTTAATCTATGTTTTTTCTTGTGTTTTTAAATAGGCTGTACACCGCCCTGAGTCCTTCGGGAGAAGGGCAGTATAGAAATAAAATAATAATAATAATAATAATAATAATAATAATAATAATAATAATAATAATAATAATAATAATTATATTTATTCCTCATCTATTTTTTTAAAAAACCAATATTACCCTTCATCCTCATCTCTAATCTTAATCAAATTCAATTTTTCCCTTCTATATTATACCCCTTCCCATTGTCATCTATTTTTATATCCATCCTCACATTGGTTAATTATGTAATTATGTAATACATAATAGAAATTTAATAGAAATTCAACATTTTAATATAAATCAATTAGTTATATAACTACCTTTTTTGTATATCAATCAATATGAACATGAATATTCCAATTATTTCCATGCAATCCAATTTCTTACAAATCAATTAATTATATTTACCAATAATAATAAACTAAATAATTTCCCCCATATATTCCTCCAAACCACAACTTAACCATTTCTGCTTTCAACACAATATACAATTAATAGTATCTCAATTATTACAATTCCCTAGTTAAATAGAGCTTTTTTTCTTTTGCGTTTTAAAATCTTGAACCTCTTTTGCCCTAAATGTCCCATTGTTTGCAGTTTTGCACCTATCTTTTTTGGTGAGGAAAAAGAAATCTCTGCCTCATTTTGTCATGTTGCAGTAAAGACCCTGCTTTACTTTCGTTTTTTCAGCATACCTAGGGGAAAAAAAATCTGCTCCTCTCTTTGCAGCTAGCAACAGAGCCCTCCGCAAATCAGCTGAGAGCAAATCAAAGATGCTTATGTGCAGGGTTGAATTATTTTGTTAATTCTTTTTCTTTTGAGGATCAGAGAAATATATTTTCTGTACATATTTTCTGTAGATTTTTATCCTGCCTTTATTACTTTATAAGTAACTCAAGGCAACAAAGATTCCTAATACTTGTTCCTCTTCCTGTTTTCCCTAAAACAACAACCCTGTGAGGTGAGTTGGGCTAAGAAAGTCACCCACTTGATGCAAAGTGACCCAACTGGTGGAAGTAGAACTGACAGTCTCCTGATTTCTAGGCCAGTACCTTAACCACTAGACCAGATTAGCTTTTCATGACTTATTAATGTATAAAAGGGAATTCACCTAGTTATCTATGCTAAATAACTTCAGAGGGTTGAGTTAGTCTGTTATAAGAAAAACAGCAGAGATTTTCAACAGTTTAAAGACATTAAATATATAGTATTATTGGGGATTATTAATATTATTCTCATTTAGAAAATTGATAGGATAGAGAAAATAAATATAATATTTTAAAAATATAAAAGGAATAAAAATAACAAAGATCTCAAATGGCTAAAAAAAAGTTTTATCTTTGCACCAAAAGAAAGCAATATTGATGAGCTTTCCCAATTTATACATTTTATAAATTTATGCTGCTTCTCTAATTGTTACTTTTTAAACTTTAGAGGCAGGGTGGATTTGATTTAAATCAAACTGATTTAAATCATGATTTTTTTTTAGAAAACTTTATTGAGTTTAAAAAACATAAATATATTGACATATCCATTAATATCAGATGTGCAGTGATTTTAACTATATACAAAATATATTTCTGGTGACATTTTAAATTACTTTTTACTTTTATTTAACACACCTTTTTCTCTTCCTTTCATTTTATCATTCATCCATTCATACCACCTTCCCCACACAGTATAGTATTCTGAATTCTCATCATCATTTATTTCATGAGTTAATTTAGTCATCTCTGCGCACTCCAGTATTTTCCTAATTATAAGCTCTTCTGGTGGCTGGGTTTTCTCTTTCCAATATTGTGCATAAGCCAATCTAGCAGCTGTAATTATGTGTATCATTAAATGAATCCTTTCCTTTCCATATGGCTTCTTTACTATTCCCAGGAGAAATATTTCCGGTGTTAATTCAATATCTTCCCCAATTATTTCTTGTAACCATCTCCTGATCTTACTCCAATATCGTCTCGCTTCCGGGCACGTCCACCACATATGAAAGAAGGTGCCTTGACCATAGCTACATTTCCAACAGTTGGGGTGCATATTGGGATATATCTTTGCTAGCCTAGCCGGGGCTAGATACCATCTGTGGAGCATCTTATAATGATTTTCCTTGTATGTTGCGGCTCTGGTCAATTTAAGGTTCTTATTCCATGCCTCTTCCCATTCATTAAAATTTATATCACGTCCAATATTTTTCTCCCATGCACTCATTTGATTCTTTGTTATATCCTCAGCCCTGTCTTCATCTAATAAAAAGTTGTATAATTTAGCCAGGATCTTTTTGCCTGTTCCCTTTAAGGGACTTTATCCAACCCATTAAGTCCAAGCTCTAAGATGCATTGTTCCTTGTCTTTCTGGTATCTAGATTTTATTTGTAAGTAGGTCCACCAATCTAAAATTATTCCTTGCTCTCTCAAGGTATCATTTGATTTAAGGTTTCCTCCTTCATCTAAGATGTCTTTATATCTACTCATTTTCTCCATTCCCCATCTGAAATGGAAAATTGAAATAGATCAGGGCCTCCATTGTGGAGAGCCATCTTGGAACTTTTTTATAGTATCTCTGCCTAATCCGGGTCCATGTTTGTATCAATGAGTCTCTAATTTTATGTCTATGAAAATATGTTTTCTTTTTCTTCTCTGTATCCCATAGTATGCATGCCACCCTTTTTGTAAGTCGTGGCCTTCTAGGGTTAAGATCTCTTATTTTCCAGGGTGGCCCAGTCCCTTATCCAGACTAACTTAGCTGCCCTATAGTATGTTTTCCAGTCGGGAAGACCAAATCCTCCTATATCTCTTTTGCCCCTTAAAATTTTGATGGAAAACCTTGGCTTCTTCCCCTCCCATACAAATTCCCTGATAATTTTATTTAATTCTGAGAAATTTTTTTTTATCTAAGTTCACCGGTATACTTTGAAATAAAAATAATACTTTGGGGAGGATGTTCATCTTGATCGTGGCTATCTTGCCCAAAAGTGACAATTTTATTTTCTTCCATCTATCAAGGTCTTGTTTCATTTTCCTAATTAAAGGGGTATAGTTATCATCTTTTAGGGTTGAACATCTTGTAGTAATCCAAATTCCTAGATACTTGATTTTTTTGACAACCTGTAGTCCTAACAATTCTATCTCTTTTTTCTGAACCTCGGTTACGTTCTTGGTCAGTACTTTGGTTTTGGTTTTATTCAATGTGAAGCCTGCCACCTCTCCGTATTTACCCAATTCCTCTAGCACTTTTTGTCCTGATTCTATAGGGTCTTCTAGGATTAAAGCTACATTGTCTGCAAATGCTTGTGTCTTGTAGATCTCCTTCCTAATCTTTAGACCTTTTATTTCCTCGTTATTTCTAATTTTTCGTAGCAAGATTTCTAGGGCCAAAATAATAATGGTGACAGGGGACAACCTTGCCTTACCCCCTTGCTAATCTGGAATGTTTTTGTCCTGTCTCCATTTACTAAGATGCTTGCCTTTTGATTATCGTAAATAGATTTTATCATCTTTTCAAAATTTGTTCCAAATCCCATTACCTCAATTTGTTTAATCATAAATTTCCAATTTAAGTTATCAAATGCCTTTTGGGCGTCAACAAAAACTAAAGCCATCTGTTTTTCGGGGTGTTCTTCATAGTACTCTAGAATATCCAACATGGTTCTCAAATTATCTCTAATTTGCCTCCCCGGGAGAAATCCATTTTGATCCTTGTGTATCCAAATGTTTAATATTTTTTTTTATTCTTTCCGCCATTATGCCCATAAATAGCTTATAGTCAGTATTAGTTTAGAGAGAGCTGTTTTTAGTTCTTCAGCTGTAATCTTTCTATTGAGCATTTCTCTCTCTTCGTCTGTTATTCGCGGGAGCTCTGCATTTATCAAATATTGCTCTATTTTGCCTTCTGGGACCTCCTCTTCTTTATATAGGGTCTCATAGAATTCCCTAGCTCTTTCTAGTTTGTCCTCTTCTTTGTTCAATAGCTTGCCCTTAGAATCTTCTAATGTATGAATTGTCCCCTTTTCATTTTCCTTCTTTAATTTATAGGCCAACCACCTGCCCGATTTGTTGGCATTCTCAAAATGGTATTGTTTCATTCTTTTTATTTTTTGCGCTAGTTCCTCTTGATCAATGATATTCAATTTGTGTCTCCAGCCAGCTTTCTTTAGCTGTTTCATCTCCCGGGTTGTCTTGGAGTTTTCTTTCTGCTTCTCCTAAGTGGTTTAAATAGTCTTCCAGGGTCCTCCTTTTTTCCTTATTTTTGTATGCACTATATGAAATCACAACTCCTCTCAAGTAGGCCTTCATTGTGTCCCATACTATTGCGCGAGGCGTTCCCTGATTTTCATTTTCCTTGAAAAAGGACTTTAGTTCTTCTTTAAGTTTTAGTATACATTCTTTGTCACTTAGTAATTTGGCATTAAACCTCCATCTCTGTTGGTTCTTTCTCTTTACACTCTTCCACCTTATTTCTAAGGGGTTATGGTCTGCCCAGGCGTTCGGGTTGATTTCTGCCATTCCAATTTCTAATCCAAGTTTCCTGTTAACCCATGTCATGTCTATTCTGGACCACGACTTTTGTGCATTTGAATAAAATGTGTATTGTCTATCATTTGGGTGCAGGGTTCGCCATTTATCAATTAAGTTCAATTCATCACGATTTAAATCACTAGTCAGTAAGGCTTGATTTAAATCATAGTTTTCTACATAAAGACTAATTCTTGCTGGTATAACTTTAATATGCAAGTAGATGAAGATTTTTAGAATAACAACTTTTCATATTAGTTTTTTTATCCCCAGTTTAATAGGTTAATCATTCATATTTGGACAACTTTTCTGTTGTACTTAGGAAGGAGAAAAATAATCATTACCTTAATAATAACAATTTAAATAGATTTATTCAACTGAAACAATAACATTACAGCATATGTTATTTGCTTAAACAAACATCCATGTTTGTTAACTAATTTGGCTAAACAAAATATATATATTTTAAGAAACTTAGACTGTCAGCCCAGCCTACACATGAAAAACTTAAATACTGTCCTCTTTAGCTCACTCGTCATCTTCATCTTCTTCTTTGTTCATAATCTGGAAAAGAAAAAGAAGCTTTCCTGTTTTATTGGGTCCCAAACAATTTCTCAATTTAGAATGAATGAGTCCAAAGGAAGAGAATATTCTTTCAACGCCTGCAGAAGAAGCTACTGCTGTTAAAAGTGAAATCATTACTTGAACAGTCTCTAAATCCAAGTGCTTAAGTGACTTCCACCAGTTGACTGGTGTGACTTTCTTTAAAATATCTTCAGCAAACAAATGGTTCCCCCTTAGCTTTGAAGTTTATTATAGTTGGCATTACAGATGGATGATTGCTGGATACCCATGTCATAGCTAACTCCTCTTCCTCAGCACTTAAGTTTTGACCGTGATACTGGATATTGACAATATTTGCCAAAAAATGAGCTGGAGACAGTACTTGTCCCTTTCGTTTTTTTAATGCTTGTAATTTAATTCTGTCCATGTGTAATTCTGTTTTTAAGTGTTCACTCAGTTCCTTCCAAATTTCAACAGCATCAGCAATAAAACAGCTATTTTTCTGCATTTTGTTTAAAGCTTCAGAGATAGGTTTCAGGATGCTCGGCATATGTTCAACATTTCTCTTAAGCCCAATGTTGAGGATTTTGGCCATGACAGTGCCATCTATTTTATCTTGATTTTCTTCACAAACTGTCATCAGAATAGGCCAGTTTTTTTTTTTTTAATTTGATTTATATGCCGCCCTTCTCTGGAGACTCAGGGCGGCTTACAATACGTTTAGCAATAGTCTTTATACTTTTGTATATTTCTTGATATACTGTTATAATATATATATATATATATATATATATATATATATATATATATATATATATATATATATATATATTTATATAAGTATACTTGATATACAGTTCTTGATATACTGCTCAAAACAGTCCACCACAGAGTTCCATCTAACATCTTGTGGGAGCGTCAGCTTGGTTCCACCCATCCTTTTCAGAGCTGCAGCAAAATAATTGTTACGGAAGTATTTAGCAATTTATTTATTTTTTATTGAAAAAGTTTTAAAACAAACACAATTTCCCCACAACCCACCCGCCCAACCCCCCTCCCCCTCCCCGACTTCCCAGAGCAGAACACAAGGTATTTCTGTTAACTTTTAACAATAAACTAAATTGCTTAACCAATCATTAAACTAACACCCCCTAAAAAAAAATTCTTAACCCCCCATAAATAAAATCCTGCTTCTTAGACATAAAATTTCTATCACTTATATAGCGCTTATACAGATAAAAGAAATCATTCATAAGCTATTTGATATTTTTGGGTCTGATACTTATTTTGTATATAATCAATCCATCTTCTCCAGTCCTGTATATACCTTTCTTGTGTGTGATCCTTCAAATATGCTGAAATTTTAGACATTTCAGCTAAATTAGTTACTTTCAATATCCAGTCATCAATAGTAGGCAAAAAGTCCTTCTTCCAATGTTGTGCTATCAACAGTCTTGCTGCTGTTATCAAGTTCAAAATCAGTTTAGTCTCTACAACTGTACAGTCCGTAGTTATACCCAATAAGAACAACTGTGGAGTAAATTTCAGTCTTTTTTTAAGAATATTCTGCATCACCCACCAAATCTTTATCCAAAATGCTTTGATTTTTCTACAAGTCCACCATATATGATAATAAGTTGCATCATCACAGTCACATCTCCAACACAATTTCAACAACATTAGTCTTTATTTCTGGAACACTTACGTCTTTGGCTAAGAGGTGCAGCAAATGAGCACTGCAACCATATGTTATTAGCTTTGTATTCCCTTCCTGCTCTTCTAAATTTCTTCTCATCTTGGATACATTTGCAGCATTGTCTGTGACCAAACTGCGTACTAGACATTTGAATTTTTGTTCACCTATTATAGCTTTTACTGCCACTTCTTGTAAGTATTCTGCTGTGTGTACATTTCCTGACGTATCAATTGTTTGTGCAAGGAAGACTTTCCCTTCTTCTGTTGTTATACAAGGACATACAATAGGATCATTGTGGACATTACTCCACCCATCAATACTTAGGTTAAAAATTCTACCCTCCAGAGCTGTTGCACATTGCTCCATTTCTCTGTCATACACTTTATCCAGCAGTTTCCCTGCAACATCTGCTCTGCTGGGTGGACTATTCTGGTCTCAGTGACTGAACCATATTAATGAAATGTGGGTTCTCAGTCAGACGGAAAGAAGAGTTCATTGCATAAACAAACTGGGCAATTTTTTCATCAATTAACTCTTGTTCTAATCTGCTAGTTTTTATCACAAACTTATCTATGGTGGTTCCAGGAGGGAAGGGTTTTTTCTTTCTTTTAGGTGATAGTGATATGTGGCTGTGGGTGTCATGATGATGATGATGCTAATGAAGCACTATCGTGGATGGATAACTCTGAAACTGTAGAACAGGAGGATGGTGATCTTGAAGGTGGATAGTTTCCAGAATCCACAAATTCCCCTAAACAAAAAAGTCAATGCTGTTATTTTATTGTTTATACCATTTCTGCTTATTGTACACAGCACTACCCCAAAAGGAATATTTGCTTTTCTTCATAACTGTACCAAATGACAGTAACATGCAGTAATAATAAGAAATATAATTTTGCTCAAACATGACAGTTCAAGACAGTCTTTAGAAATATGATTCAATAAAAATGTTTACCAACCTGAAGATCCTACCTGTTCAAATGTGTTTCTTTGGTCATCTTCATCACAGCACTTCTCATGATGTTGACTCATTCGGGCCACCAGGCCTTGCATTTCTTTGTTGCAGTGTTTGCAGTTTGCACGCATGTCTGCCTTAACGATAGGTAAAGGAACTTCATTAAAATATTGCCAAACTGGGTTTCTTTTACAGCCTGCTGCCATTATAGGTTTTTTCCTCCAAGGAAAGAATGTGATAAACCTCAGGTCATACACACAAAAAGATCCAAAGACTTGTCTGTCTGTGGCTGTGCAGTATTGTGCTCAGAAAGTTTCACTTTCATTTTGTACTGCTTGTCTGCCCCTTCCTCCTCACACTTAATTTCACTTTCTTCTTGTGCAGATCTATTCCACTCCAAACAATCAGAAAAATATTGTTTCTCCAGCGCGCTGCTTGGAGAATCCAAATGTTGGGTAGTTCCTTAGCTTCATTGCCAGACTGGGTGAATATTTCTTTAAGAAAATTCCTTGGCCACTCCTCCCTCGCTCGACTGGGCTCCAGTTCATTCACTCAGTCAAGCGAGAGACTGGTGGTTTCCTTGGCTCTGGCAATTTGGCTGAAGAATTTCCCTCAATTGGATTTCCAAATTGCTAATATCCTAGCAAGTCCTAACTCCTCGAGCGGTGCGGATATACTTTTTCTTGAAATCAGCTGTTTGTTGGCTTCCCTGTCAAGCTCTGGGACCGCGGCGGTGGGTGAGTCAGTTCTGGGTTACCTCAGGAGGGCTCCCCCCCGTTGTTTCTGTATTTGCCGATTTCCTCGGAGCGATACCTTTTGAGGCATCTCTGAGATGTATAATTTGCCGCTGGTGGTTGCATTGGTCCCCAGATCATCGGAAGAACCACCGCCGCCATCCAAACCGCTCCACCGTTTATTCTCTGATAATTGGCGGGCAGGGGTCCCTGCCTTTCATTCCAGCAAACTCCTAAGCTTTTGCTTCACAGTGTCATTTGCAAATTGGATCGGCGTGTTTTCTGGCGGCTGCCTTCACTCTGCTGTGGTGCTGGGCGGCAAATTCATGCCTCGCGCCATTTTTTTGTGTTCCCTCATCGCCGCCCGCCATTTTATTGCATCCGACGACCTTAATTGCGGCAGCCAGCAGCGTTTGAACATCGCCTGCCTGAATTTACATTTTTGGACATCGCCTGCCTGATTTTACAGTCGGAGGAGTGAGTGAGGCATTCTCCGAAGGAAGGGAAGGCAGTCAGACTGGGGAAGGACTTCCTCTATGCAGCATTGATCGAGTCTTGCCAATCAGAATAACTCTGCCCTCATGGCCCAGTGTTTCGACTCGATCTATGCTGGATAGATGTGTCTTCCACTATCTCCTACTAACTGCTAGATTACCTTGCCTTTGGACTTTATTTCATTTGTTTTAATTGAGTTTTACGGCTACAGTTAATTGTGAGTAAAAACCTCAATTGCTGCGATCGTGCTGGGAGCCTGCCGGCTGGCAGCTCTCTCCCTCAGCAGCCTTATCTCTCCGATCGTGCTAATTAGCCCCTGCTGTGCTTCAAAGGCTTCTTCCCAGCAGCGTTCCTCCAGGCTTGAAAATCTGTTTGCCTTAATTTGCTGCTGTGAGCCTGCAAGGATTCTAACGGAGAGGCTTTTCCTCTGCGGCCTTATCTCCCCCGATCTCCTTAACGAGCCTCTGCTGCGTTTCAAAGGCATTTAGCCAAGCAGCGTTTTCCCTCGGCTGGAGCTTGCCTCGCTGCAACTCATATCGCAGTAATAGCCTTGAGCTAGCGATTCTTCTGCCTGTTTATTATTGGATTGACTTTTGCCTGTGGGGAGCCTATTTGGATTGCTGCATCAGTAAATTTGGGCAGTTAATTTTGGCGCGAAATTGCCAGCAGCCATTTTGTTCAAGGGAGATCTCTGTCATGGGGGATAGATCCAAGTCCACAGCCTCAGCCCCTTCAAAGCGCCCTGCTGCTAATACCAATGACCCGCTGGAAGGTTCCTCGACCCAGCCCCCTCCAGCCAAGCGGTCCAGGGCTACCAAGACCTCGGCGCCTGCTATCCCTGCGCCCTCCAAGGAGGAACAACGCCGGCATCGTGCAATGGAGAAGGCTTTCTCTAGGGCGGCCCATCAATCTCGGGCTCCAGCCCCCCAACCGGCCCACCAGACCCCTCCTGCATCAACTTCCCAGGTCATGGCTGATTCCCACAATTACAGGGAGCTATCTCCGGACCGCCCTCCTTCAGCTGGGCCTCCCCCTCCCCCAGGGAAGGAACCTTTGTTCCAGACGCTGTCTGAGGCAGTTTCCTCCAGGAGCTCTTCTCCAGCTCCACCTGTGGACCCACCTGCGCCCGCTGCTCCTCCTCAGGTGCCCGAAGGCCTTGAGGCTATGCTAACCAGAGTCATCCGGGATGGCTTCGCCCAATGTTTACAGCAAGTGGGGTTGCCTTCTGCACCCCCTCCTCAACCACAATGCCAACTTCGTGGTTTCGATGACCAGTCCCTTGACCTGGAACAGGATGACTATGACTATGCGGGGGACTTAGCTTTGTCCTCGGATCATGAAGAGGCCCCAGATGCAGCCCTTTCTGATGATGAAGGATTGATACCGGATCAGTCACCGTTTATTGGTCTTTTTAACCCACAGATGTTCAGGTCCCTACTGTTTAAGGCCATTGCCACCACCCGCTTGGGTGAGGTTCCATCGGCTGCCTCCGCTCCCACTCCCTCGGACCCCGCTTCTGCTCTCTTTGCAGAACCAACTGTGGCTCCAGAAACAGTTCCTGCACCAAAGCTTTTTCTAGATGTGCTCCAACGCCAATGGTCCCTTCCGGGCGCGGGTCCCAGCCCTAACAACTTAGACAAACAACTCTACAATTCTGCTCCAGCCTTGGCCGACCTTCTCCAACCTCCGGTCGTTGACCCTCCCATCGTCGCCTTGACTAATCCAGTCCACCCCACAGGCCCGCCCGCAGATTCCCTTCGTCCGGAGGACAAGAGAGCAGAGAAGACGCTCGTCAAGGGACATCTTGCGGCTGCTTGGTCCATCCGGGCCTCATCCTCGGTGTCCTTTTTTAACCGTGTGGCCTTTCTCTGGTTGAGACAGCTGCAAGACCGCTTGCCCCATGCCGACCTCAGGGCTCATCAAGATCTCAATAAGATTGCCGCAGCCCTGGAATATTCAGCGGATGCCACCCTCAACGCTACGAGATTTGCTGCCAGGGCCCTTGGTTCTTCCATCACTTCACGCTGCCTTCTCTGGCTCAGGGGCTGGCAGGTGGATATGCATAGTAAGTGGCAGCTCGCCTCTGCCCCCTATTCCGCAGGTTCTCTTTTTGGACCCCCGCTGGAACCTCTCCTGATTGAAACCCGGGACAAGCGCAAGATTCTCCCTTCTCAGCTTCGGCGGTCGGCTTCACGCTACACTCCGTATTCACGGTCCCAGTCCTTTCGTGGTCCTGACCCCAGCTCGTTCCAGCCACGCTACCACCGTCCCGTCCCTCCTCGAAGCCAACATCTTGACTCCCAGGTTAGATCGGGGGGTAGTAACCTGCTACGCCGGTCCTTTCAGGGAGGGCGGGGACACTTTGCCAGACGAGGCAGATAGTTCCCGCAATGATATTCCTATAGGGAGTCGCTTGTCCTTTTTCTATTCCCAATGGGTCTCCTCTGTATCTGACGCCTGGGTTCTCTCCACTATTCGCTCGGGCCTTCTTTTAGAATTCCTCAGCCCTCCCCCCCCAGTTTTTATTTCCTGCCCTGTCTCTCGGGACCCGCAGAAGCAGGCCCTTGTTTCCTCAGCCATCAACCATCTCCTGGCTATTCGGGCTGTTCAGAGGGTGCCCCCTGATCAACAGGGCAGGGGATTTTACTCCCGTCTTTTTGTAGTCCCTAAGTCCTCGGGGGGATGGAGGGCCATTTTAGACCTTAAAGCTCTGAACCGGTACATAATTTATCGCCGGTTCAAGATGCACACCCTGTTCTCCATTTTGGAGTGCCTCCGCCCAGGGGATTTTCTCTCTTCAATTGATTTAACGGAGGCCTACCTCCATATTCCGATTCACCCTTCCCACCGTCAGTTTCTCCGTTTTCATTTCATGGGGTCCCATTTTCAGTATAGAGCCTTGCCCTTTGGTCTCTCCTCGGCCCCGAGGGTTTTCACCAAGGTCATGGCTGCACTCATAGGTCATATCAGGTCCCTTCCCATTAGGCTCCAATTTTATTTGGACGATATTCTCATTATGTCTACTTCCCTTTCTTCGGCCACCAAGGACCTTGATTCTGTCCTTTTTCTTCTCCAATCCCATGGGTTCTCTGTCAATTGGGCCAAAAGCCACCTATCACCTTCCACAAGTATCGTCCACCTGGGAGCCAGAATTGACACAGTCTCTTCCAGGGTGTTCCTCTCCCCAGACCGTCAACTGGCTCTCCGTGACCTAATTGGCCAATGCTGGGCTGCGGATTCTGTCTCTCTCATGAAACTCTCTTGCCTTCTGGGTAAAATGGTTTCCACTTTTGGAATTGTTCCCTGGTCTAGATTGCACTGCAGGGAGCTGCAGTGGCTCCTCCTCCCGTACCAGCGCGCTGGCAGGAGCAACTCTCTGGCCCGCATCCGTCTCCCTCCTTCAGTTCGGTCCTCCCTCCGATGGTGGTCCTCAGAGGCAATCTCCAAGGGGAGCAATTACACAGAACCATCTCGACTGGTCCTCACGACGGACGCCAGCTTGACCGGCTGGGGGGCTCACCTGCTCCATCACATGGCCCAAGGTCAGTGGACCGCCCGGGACCGACAACACAACATCAACTACCTAGAATTGCGGGCCGTGCGCCTAGCCCTCCTCTCCTTTCGATCTCTGGTGGAGGGCAAGGACATTCTAGTCCTTACCAACAACATGGCAACCAAAGCGCACTTAAACAAGATGGGGGGCACTCATTCCAAAGCTCTGCTTACGGAGACCATTCTGCTGGGCCGCTGGGCCGAATCCCATCTGTCATCCATCCGGGCGGACCACATTTCCGGGACGGCAAATCTACAAGCGGATGCCCTCAGCCGCTCTCCCGTGGATCACGGGGAGTGGAGCCTCTCTCAATCCCTCTTCCGGGAGATTGTCCGTCGATACGGGACCCCGGTTGTCGACCTGTTCGCCTCGGCGACGAATCACCTCCTTCCACGGTACTTCTCACGGTTCCCGGACCCTCAGGCAGAGGATTCCGACCCCCTCCGCTGCCCGTGGCCTCCCGGTCTTCTATACGCATTCCCTCCCCTTCCCCTCATCCCTCGTGTACTCAGGAAGATGTTAGCAGAGAAGGCGGATCTACTTCTCGTCGCCCCGCACTGGCCACATCGCCCTTGGTACGCGGACCTGCTATCCCTCTCTGTAGCACATCACTGGCGCATACCGGACTCCTTAGTGACGCTGACCCAGGGCCGTCTCACTTATCCGGATCCCAAGTGGCTTCACTTGACCATGTGGAGGTTGAGCGGCGTCTCCTAACAGCTCACCACGTCCCTCCTCCGGTGGCTACCACGATGCAAGCCGCTCGCCACCCATCTACAACCAGGATCTATGGAGCTACCTGGCGCGCCTTCGTTTCCTGGTGTAACCGTTCTGCGGTCGATCCTCTTTCGGCTTCCGTCCTCCACGTCCTTTGCTTCCTCCAAGCGGGATTCGAAGCAGGACACCTAACACCCTCCGTCGTCAGGTGGCAGCTCTGGCTTCCGTCCTTTCCTGTGGTTCTCCAGACTCTTTGTCCCATCACCCCTTCATCCGCATTTTCCTCCGCGGAGCTACCAATCTCCGCCCTCCTCCCGTGCATCGTTTCCCTACTTGGGATCTGAACAAAGTTCTCACAGCACTCATCTCGTCTCCCTTCGAACCGCTTCGTCAGGTTTCTCTCCGTTTCCTATCGTTTAAAGTTTCGTTCCTAGTTGCTATTACTTCGGCGCGCAGGATATCGGAGCTAGCTGTCCTGTCCACCCGCAGTGACCTTTGTATCTTTCACAGGGACAGGGTGGTCCTGCGCCTTGACCCGGCCTTTTTGCCTAAAGTTAACACGTTGTTCCATAGGGCACAAGAGATTGTGCTCCTGAATTTTTGCCCTCACCCCACGCATCGTCTGGAGTGCTCGTGGCATCGACTGGATGTCCGCAGGGCTCTGCGGATCTACCTGGCCCGGACTGCTCCTTTTCGCAAAACAGAAGCGTTGTTCGTTTCCTTTCAACCAGATACTGTGGGGGCCCGTGTCTCTAGTACTACCTTAGGACGATGGATCAGGGCTACTATCGCCTCTGCTTACCAACAATTGAAGCTGCAAGTCCCGCGAAACATTACGGCCCATTCAACCCGGAGCGCAGCGACTTCCGCCGCTTGGTCCACTCAAGCGCCTCTGGAAGAGGTCTGCAGACCTGCCACGTGGACTTCTATTTCTCCATTCATCCGCCACTACCGCGTGGATTCCTTCGCATCTGCGGATGCTGCCTTTGGTCGCCGGGTCCTGCAGTCCGTTCTTCCCCCCTGAGGTATTCGGGCCGGTTGTTCCCGCCCTGGTGGACATGCAGCTTTGGTATGTCCCCAGTCTGACTGCCTTCCCTTCCTTCGGAGAATGGACGTTGGTCTTACCTGATACGTCCGTTCTCGTTCAGGAAGGGAAGTCAGTCAGCCCCACCCTTGGGTCCGGCCCTCTCGGTCGGTTGGGGGAGGGTGCTTTTAATTCTTTCTCATTTCAGGAAGACACGTCAGTCTACGCCTACGCCCTCGCCAAAACACTGGGCCATGAGGGCGGAGTTATTCTGATTGGCAAGACTCGATCAATGCTGCATAGAGGAAGTCCTTCCCCAGTCTGACTGACTTCCCTTCCTGAACGAGAACGGACGTATCAGGTAAGACCAACGTCCATTTGCGAAGTGGCTAGTTGGGTTGTTTTGGCACCTATTTTGCCAAAGTTTTATTCACCTCATCGTTTGGGCTGAAAGTTTATTGCTTGCTTTCCTTCAAGTATTCTGCTGTCTGTCAGATTACATTGCTTCCCGATCCCTTGTTGTGCCTGTTTTTTTTTTTTTTAAAAAAAAGAAAAGACAATCAATTACTTAATTCATTCTCCTTCATTCAATTAATTGGTTCATCAATTTACCTGTTGGATCAATTTGTTTCCATGGCGGAGTCTGACTTGTCCTCCGACATTGACCAGGCCTACAGTCCACCTGAGGCCAAAAAACGCTCAAAAGGCCCCACCAAGGCCTCTAAACAGAGAGAGGTTCGGGCACGGTCAGCCAGCCCTCACCCTACTATGCGTTCTGCAGCCGCTGACAGGGCTGAGGAGAGGAAGCGCAAGGCCTTTGAAAAACAATACCTTCTTGCTCAGCAGAGGGCCCAGTCTTCTACTCAACAGTTGTCTCCGGACAAACCCCCTCCGGCTCCTCAAGACCCTTCTAATGCTGCTCAAAGTTCGTCTGAGGTTGAACTCCTCAGAGAGGCTGCCTTTCCATCTGCAGCCCCGGGGTCCAGCCAACCAACTCATTGTAAGGGTAGGTCTGCTCCAAAAGCGACCTTCACTCCTACAGCCGCTGGCCTCCGTCCTTCTGAAGGCCTGCAACCTGCATTATCTAGAGACATTCAGGACCTGGTGTCTCAGACTATCTCTCGTATTTTGACTTCGGCTCCTCAGCAAGTGCCTCAAGGTCTTTCCATGCCTGCCATGCAACCACCATTGTCTCATGCTTATGGCAATCCTGGTCGTGACTATTCATATCGAGCTGAATCATTTCTTACTATTCTGTCTGGGATGAGGAGGAGCCCAAGGAGATGGAGTTGTCTGAAGATGAGGATCTTGTGCCTGAGCGGCCTTCCTTCACTGAACTCTTTCGTCCTTCCATGTTTAAGTCCTTGCTCCACAAGGCTAAAGTTACCACAAATATGGGACTGTCGGCCACACAGACATCACAGCAGTCGGATCTTCATCCTCATGACGACCTGTTTCAGCTGCACAAACCTGACCAGGACTTTATTCCGTGTCCTGAACTGTTCACAGACGTGGTCCAAAGATCTTGGTCCCAACCTGCCTACATCCCAACTCCTAACGGGTTAGGTAAAACATTATATTGCTCGGACCCTTCCTTGCAAGATCTGATCCAGTTGCCTTCCGTGGACGGCCCTGTAACGCAGTTGACTATGTCTTCCGTTATTTCTAACGATGTGCTTGACGGTCTCAGGACCGAAGACAAAAAGACTGAGTTATCTCATCGTAAGATGCATCAGGCAGCTGCCTGGGCCATCAGGTCAGCTACATCTACATCTTCCTTTGCTTGCACATCTCTTATATGGTTGCGCCAACTGCAGGAGCGGCTACCATCTGATGACTGTAGGCTCCACCAGGACATAAATAAAATTGTGGCTGCCACAGAATATGCTGCAGATGCTTCCTTGACTGCGGCCAAGTTTGCGTCATGGGCTCTTGTCTCCAATGTCACTTCTAGGCGCCTCCTTTGGCTCCGTCATTGGAGGGCCGATCTCAAGTCTAAGTGGAGGCTTGCGTCTGCTCCTTACAGGGGTTCCCTTCTCTTTGGAGAGGCTTTAGACCCTATTCTTGTGGAGGATAAGGATAAACCTAAAGTGATGCCGTCCTCCTACAGACGCCAGGATCGGAGATTTGCTCCTTATAACCAGAGACAGCCCTTTCGGACTGAGTCTGGGGCCAGTGGGTCGTATTTCTCCAGACACTATGCTCAGGGCTTCGATCGATCCGCTGACAGACCTGGGATCGTGGCAGAGGCCAGACTAACACCAGACAGTTCCGTGGAGCTGCTGGCCGATCCTACAGAAGGGGCAAGTGACTACCGTGCAGAACTACCCATTGGTGGTCGCCTTCTTCACTTCTTGCCCCAATGGGTTTCCTCCACAACAGATGCCTGGTTTCTCCAAACCGTAAGGTTCGGCCTCACGTTGGACTTCCTCTCCAGTCCTCTGAACTGCTTCCTTCCGTGCCCCCTACCTGGCAATCCGGAGAAGAGAGCATTGATGGACGCAGAGATTCAACATCTCCTCAACATCCATGCTATCGAACAGGTGCCTGTGGAACAATGGGGATCCGGGTTCTACTCGTGTCTCTTCCTCGTGCCAAAGTCTTCCGGGGACTGGAGGGGAATTTTAGACCTGAAGGCACTAAACAGGTTCGTCAGGTATCACCACTTCAAAATGCAGTCGCTCAAGTCGATTCTGCAGGGCATCCGACGGGGGGACTTTATGACGTCTATTGACCTCAAGGAGGCTTACCTGCGTGTCCTGATTCGTCCTTCACATCAACGCTTTCTTCGGTTTGCCCACTCAAACCGGCACTTCCAATATTGGGCCATGCTGTTCGGCCTTTCGTCTGCCCCTCGGACTTTCACGAAGCTCCTGGCTACCTTGGCTGCCGCCTTACGACAGAGTCCAATCAGAGTTATGTGCTACCTGGACGACATCATCATCCTGTCAGCCAGTCGAGATCAAGCTGTGGCCGAACTCAGGACAGTGTCGCTCCTCTTACAACAGCACGGATTCTCGCTGAACCTAGACAAGAGTCAGCTCCTTCCCACCACTCGCATTGTTCATCTTGGGGCTGTCATAGACTTGATCAATTGCCATGTCTTCCTGGCTCCCGACAGGATTCGCAGCATAAGATCCTTGTGACTCGAGTGTTGTCTCTCAGATATGTTCACCTACTCACGCTGCCCCAGTTGCTTGGCAAGCTAATATCTTGCATCGCAATTGTTCCATGGGCCCCTCTCCACAGTCGACCTCTTCAATGGTTCCTCCTGCCTTACCAGCGGTCCCTCCAGGCGTGTTCCAACACCACAGTTGCACTCCCGGCGATGGTCCGCCTGTCTCTGCGGTGGTGGATATCCCCGTCCATACGGAAGGGCTGTTACGTCCAGGAACCCAAACGGATTACCATCACAACGGATGCGAGCCAGTTCGGCTGGGGCGCACACCTGCAGTCGTCGGTCGCTCAGGGCCGCTGGTCCGCTCGGGACTTACGACACGACATAAATTGGTTAGAACTGCAGGCGGTCCATCTTGCCCTGCACCATTTTCAGACCTCGGTGACGGGGCGTCACGTGCTAGTCCTCATGGACAATACAATGACGAAAGCCCACGTGAACAAGGAGGGCGGAACTCGGTCCAGACTCCTGATGGAAGAGGCAGTGAGGCTGCTACATTGGGCGGAGAAGAACGTTCTGTCACTGAGGGCCGAGCACATCTCCGGCGCAGACAACATCCAGGCGGATTGGCTCAGCCAGACCCAAATAGATCAGGCGGAGTGGCGCCTAGATCCAGCTTTGTTCAGGACTCTGTCGAGAAGGTTCGGTCTCCCAACGGTCGATCTCTTCGCGCACCCGCTGAATGCCCAGCTTCCCCGCTTCTTCTCCCGGTTTCCCTGTCCAGGAGCCGAAGGTTGCAACGCACTTCGAAGCGAGTGGCCCCCAAGTCTGCTCTACGCCTTTCCTTCTTTGCCACTCATTCCTTGAGTGATTCGCAAGCTGTTGGTGGAGAAGGTGGATCTCCTAGTTGCCCCCAATTGGCCGCGTTGGCCCTGGTACGTGGACCTCTTGAGCCTGTCTGTGGAGCGTCCCTGGCACATTCCCAACGAGAGCATATCTCTCAGCCAGGGGGGTCATACTGCACCCAGAACCGCAATGGTTGCAGTTGACTGTCTGGCATTTGAGAGGATCCATCTAAGGAAGGACAACATCCCTGCCAGCGTGATCCACACTATACAATCCGCCAGATGCGCTTCCACAAATCATATCTACGACGCCACCTGGCGCTCCTTCTGCGTCTGGTGTTCCAAGTCCCATCAGGATCCTACGACGGCGTCTCCCTCGGATATGCTTGTGTTCCTGCAGGATGGTTTGGACCGTGGCCTCACTCCTAACACCCTGAGGCATCAAGTGGCGGCCCTTAGCACGGTCCTGACTGCTGTCGACGATCGACTTCTGACTCAACATTCTGTATACGGACCTTCTTGAGAGGGGCATCTAGTCTCCGGCCGGCGACTGTCCACCGGTATCCAACTTGGGACCTGGCGGTAGTCCTTACCGCTCTGATGTTGCCTCTGTTTGAACCTCTGGCATCTATCTCCCTTCGGTGTTTGACTCTCAAGGTTGCCTTTCTTGTTGCGATTACCTCGGCAAGAAGGGTATCTGAGTTGGCAGCGTTGTCAGTGCGACCCGACCTATGCATCTTTCACCCTAACAAGGTTGTGCTCCGAACGGATCCCTCCTTTCTGTCCAAGGTAAACTCTCTATACCACCGGTCCCAGGAATTGATTTTACCTGACTTTTGTCCACGACCTTGTCATCATCTGGAACAACAATGGCACATCTTGGACGTTAGGAGGGCCCTCCGTTGGTACATCAAGCGGACAGCATCCTTTCGTATGTCTGAGGCCCTGTTTCTTTCCTTCAATCCGTCTATGCTGGGGATGAAGGTTTCATCGTCCACGATTGGGCATTGGATTAAGGCCTGTATAGCGACAGCGTATTGCACCCAGAAGAAACCTCTGCCGGGGAGAATCTTACCGCATTCTACCCGTAGTGCGGCCGCTTCAGCTGCTTGGGCTACCCAGTCTTCCATCTTAGACATCTGTAGAGCTGCAACGTGGACCACCTTAACTCCCTTTGTTCGACATTACACAGTTGACTCCTTTGCCTCGGCTGAGGCCTCCTTTGGTCGACAAGTGCTGCAGTCAGTTCTGGCCTGCCCATCCCGGGATAATGCAGCCCCCCCCCCAACATCTAACTAGCTTGGGTATATCCCAACATTTGGATTCTCCAAGCAGTGCGCTGGAGAACGGACGTTGACTTACCTGAACGTCCTTTCTTGGCGCGCTGCTGGAGAATCCAACCCATCCCTTCGGCTGCATTTCTGTGGTCCGGGGAGGTTTGTTTCTTGTTTTTGTTTGTTTGGCAGCACCATCTTCTATTTGTCTTCGTATATGAACTGGAGCCCAGTCGAGCGAGGGAGGAGTGGCCAAGGAATTTTCTTAAAGAAATATTCACCCAGTCTGGCAATGAAGCTGAGGAATTACCCAACATTTGGATTCTCCAGCAGCGCGCCGAGAAAGGACGTTCAGGTAAGTCAACATCCGTTCTATTCTATTCACTGAACTTCTTGAAACTTAGACTGAAGGGGTTGATTCTGTATTCATAGGTTTGTAGAACAATAGGATTAAGGTCTTTTTCTCAACTCTGTTCATGTTATAACATTTTTGCTGTGAAAAAGAGGCATGTGATCTCTGCAGAGTCAAATTCAGTTTTGAGAACTGCAAAAGTAAACCAAGCATCTGTGATAATATCTTGTAGGCAGAGAAACTGCCCAATAATCTTACAAAAACCTCTGGAAGAGCATGACATTGTGAATGGATTAATGGAATTTATTTACCAAAAAAATTAAACATATACAGCCTTATTCTACATAATTAAAAATTAATCTTTATTTCATGATGGAATAACCTTTGGATGGTAATATATTTTCCTCAAAAAGCATTTTATTTAAAAAAATCCGATTTAAATAAAAAAATCTGATTTAAATAAAAAAATCTGATTTTTTTGATTTTTTTAAAAAAAATCGTTGATTTTTATCCACCCTGTTTAGAGGGAATATTAAGAGAAAAAATAGACATTGAGGAATGATCAGGCACCTATGGATGAAGGCATATGGTGGTCACAGAACCAGTGTTTAGAATTTGATTCAAACCAATATATGATGTCTCAAAATGAAGTTCATTTACTCAGAAATGTCCCAATTTTTTCTGAGTTTATTTCATGAATAAGTAAAATATTTTAAAACTGATTAAAATTATTTTAAGCATAGACGTTATATACTGATGCTATATGCTTGTACATAATATATGTATTTGGAGTCCTATCCTGTCTCATTTACTGACAGAATCTTGATCAATTCACTTCGTTGTTAATTTTATGTAACATTAAACAAATTAAAGCTAATATTCTAATAAAACATTATTTCTGTTTAGAGACATTTATGGGTAGGGCAAAATGGCGGCCACAAGACAAATAACTTCATTTTGCTTCCTCAGATGGTCTGCACAGTATTGCAGACGGTGGATTTGATTTAAATTGAGTTGATTTTAATCACAATTTAAATCATGATTTAAATCATTAATAAAAAGGCTTGATTTAAATCAACTCAATTTAAATCATAATTTATAAAGAGCAACTGTCATCTCTGCTACTCCTTTGACCCATTGTTGACTCACCGATAGTCCCAGTGTTGCAGAATATACAGCCTCATGCTACATAACTAAGCTCCATTTCATGCTGAATAAACTAAATTATTTATGTATCTTAAATAGAAAACTATCTTACGATAGATTTTTACCCCAAAAGTTTTTTTATTAAAATAAATTCAATAAAAATAAAAAAAATCCGATTTAAATCAAAAAAATCCAATTTAAATAAAAAAAATCTGATTTTTTTGATTTTTTTAAAAAAATCATTGATTTTTATCCACCCTGATTGCAGAAGCTTCTGAACACTGGAGACCTCTTTAATTCCATTTGTGGGTGGGGACAAAATGGCAGCTGCCTTATAATGGCCAGACAAATTTCTTCATTTTGCTGCCTTGAGAGAGGTCTCCATAGGGCTGCAGGAGCTCACTGATCAGTGCTTATTAAAGCAGCAAAATGAAGCAGTTTGTTCCCAGACTATGTGGTGGAAACTTGATTGCAGCTGCCATTTTGTGGGCAGAAGAAAACGATGGCTGCTTTTGGAACTGTGCTATGTAGCTGTGCAAAGCAGGAACTCATTCCGGTGTTCTAGGAGTCTGGGAATTAGTGGCCAGCAGGCACCTTTCTACCCGGCCAGGGATTACAGGAGGAGCGGCTCCGTGCAGCCAGGCAAAGCAGCATTTGGGAGACAGCAGACACAGCCGGCATGAGGACCCCTGCCTGTTGCCCCACCCTTGCCCCTTTGCACTACCTCCTGCAGAATGTATCTCCCCAGGCGGGGATTCTATCCCGGCCAGGGGTGGGTCCAGTGCCAGTGGTTGCCAGCACCTTCTCCAATTTTCCAGGGATCGCCATGGGCCCAATTTGCCCCAATGATCCCGGCACATCAGTGGAGGCTAATCCAGCAGCCGGCTGGAGTTCCCCCTCCTCTATAGCCCAACAAGCAGCACAGCAGCTGGCCCCTGTCCCTCCTTCGGCCCCAATTCAGCCACCACCAGCAGCTCCGCCACAGGTTCCAGCTCACCTGCCCACGCTTGCCCCACCGCCCGCCAGGATTCACCAGCAGCTCCCGGCCCCACTGCCCGTCGCCGGGGCCAATCCACCTGCAAGACCACCTCCACCCCGTTTTAGGGCCACTTTCGATGGTAAGCCTTCCAAACTGGCTTTCTTCCTCAGCCGAATCTGGGCCCATATAGATCAGTATGGGGAACAATACGAAACTGATCGCAACTTAGAATCTGGAATATTTTTTTTTTTATTGAAAAAGTTTTTCAAATACAAATTTTTCCCCCTTTTTCCCCCCTCCTCCCTAACCCCCCCTCCCCTCCCCCTGTGACTTCTTCATAATAAAACCCAAGTTCATAACAGATTATATAATACTTTACCATCCCCTTACTCCATCCCCATATGCTGACCCTTTCTTTCTAATAATATTATCATATCCCCCTTATACTATGCATTTCAAAATGACATTCTATTATAACATTATATAATAACTCCTAATTTAGCATAATAATATTATTATATCTCCCAGTTTAGCGATTTCTGCTCATAATCTACCCTTTTTCTAACCCCCCATACATATATCTCTTAAATCAGATGTTTTATGTATATTAATATAACATTTCAAAGCCTTCCGCTATAAAACTATATAATAAATTCTAATTTAACATTTATTCAATTCATAGTCTACCCATTTCCTTCACCCCATCGTTATATCTCTTAAATCTTTTACATATATTCATATCTAAACATAATATTCCTTTTCTTAAACTAAACAATCAATAAATCAATAAACTAACCTGTCTCCACCCACTCTTTCCTACAAGACTACCACACTTAATAATTCTTAGTATCTTTGTTCTTCTGCCCACTCCACTAAAAAATATTCCTTTATGTAAATAAAATCCTCTTAAAAAGACTTTAGGCTTGTAATCCATATAATATCTTCTGTAATGTCTTTCAGCTGGATTGTAAACTCCATCACCCATGTTAGGGTAACATCACATCCTAATTCCAACAGTATGTTCGGTATCTTCCATTACCATCTGCCCCCATCAATAGCAAATATCTTCATAAAAGAAAAAACAACAACAACAACCACCCAAGTGACTTTATATTTGTATTCCATATAGTATCTGTAGAGGTGTCTTTTATCCAAATTATTAATTCCAACCACCGTAATAGGGTAACAGCCAGATCATCTGCGTGCCCCAATTCCATAACACTCTTGCCTTGTGACTCAACATAAACGTAGTATATTTATCAAAGAATCCAAAAAAAGATAGTTCCAATCCATTCAGTTTAAGGCCCTTTTCACATCCCAAAAGTACAGCACTGCAGAGGTCTGTCATTCTCCTCAGGATAATATAAACCAATACTTTGCCGATTATCTTTTCATATATTCAATCATCTCTTAAATAACTGGCATTACACTGTTGTTTAGTTTAAAAGTTTTTGTTTTTGTGAGACCTGCTTCTTTTTTTCTTAACTTTTTGTGGGTTGGATCTCCATCCTAATTTCCTTTCTGTGAATTGTATATCAACTATTTGGTTTTCATGCTGATCTATAACTTGATCTTGTTGGTTTTGCTTTTGTGGCATAAATCTCCATTCTGGTTCTATAAATTGTATATCAACTGATTGATTTCCATGCTGGTTTGTAACTTGATAAGTCATTACATTAGAATCCAAAGCCGCCTCTCTTGTATTAAATAGTCCAGCTGAGACCTCTGAAGGAGAATCCAGAAGCGGCTCACCTGTAGAGACCTCTGTAACTTGTTGTTTCTTCATTACTTCCACCTCCTTCTGCTTATCTTGAATTTCTATCTCTTGTTGATTTTGCTTTTTGAGAACCTTGTAGTAAAATTCTTCCGCTTTTTCAACAGTATCTAGCTGATATCTTTCTCCTTGATATCTCAATATTATACCAACTGGAACGTCCCACCTGAATGAGATATTTTGTTTTTTTAGCTCAGTCACCAAAAGTCCAAATTTCTTTCTATCTTTTAACATCTTAGGCGGCAATTCTTTATATATCCAGATCTTTCTTCCATACAGTTGTGGAGTAGAATTAAAGGATTTTTGCACAATATCATTTCTTATTTCTTTATCTGTGAAGTAAATCACCACATCTCTAGGCAGTTGCCTTTGCTTTGCAATCCAAGAATTTACTCTATAGGCCTTGTCAATTTTACAAGATACCTTCTCAGGATGAACCTTTAAAATCCCAGCCAGAACTTGAGCAGATATTTTTCTTAGATCATCTCTATTATTTTCCTGTAACCCTCTCATTCTGACCGCAAATTCTGTGAGCCTGTATTGCATCATTACAACTTCTCTTTCAATCCCTTGCTTTATATCTTCTGCATTTTAAGTCTCGTGACCAGCTTCCTTTTTAGATTTTACTTCTAAACTTCTAAGCTATTGTCTTAAATATTTATCAAATCATTTTCAATTCTTTGTATTTTATTGTCCAAATTATAAATCTTACCATCAAATTTTTCAAATTTCTGATTCACAGTCTTGTGATATTTTGCCATTTCCTCCTGAAGAAATTATTTTAAATTAAAACCATTCTGCTGAGTCTGTAAGCTCAGAGCTTGTTCACATAATTGCAAATGGGGGAGCACCCCCCCCACTGCTTGTTTGTCAGGCTTTGTTAGTTTCAACACCATTCTGCCACACAAAAGAGCTCTTTTTTTTTTTAAAGAAAACTTCCCCAAACAAGATCAAATGCAAATCTCCAAGAAAAAAGAAACTTAAAATGGATATTTTCCTTCTAGATTCTAGCCGGCACTGTGTATTTCGCTACTTTGTAGCTTATTACGGAAGGACTTTCACTTTCGGCTTTCTTCTCAAGCCTCAGCAGTCGCCATTTTAAACTTTTTTTCCCCCCTCAGTTAGAAACGCTTATAAAATCATTAAAAATACTTGCGATTTAGGGTCCCAGGTTCAAATCTCTCTCTCTTTAACTAAACCATCTGTTAGTTTTATTGGTTGGTCCGGTCCCGGTGCCTGGCTCTGCAAAAAGGCAGAGTTCTCCCGAAGCCCAGAGCAGCGGCGAGGGAAAATAGGGAGCCACAATCTGCTCGTCCCCAAGAGTAAAAAAAACTCTGGGGACTTCGCAGAGGGCTCTACCTGCCCTCGCCTGCTCTGGCTCACATTTCCATCAGGAAATGGAGTTTTTCGAGCCGCCTTTCAGATGTAAAGGCGGCTCTTTACAGGCAACGGGGCTGGCGGTCACGGTGGACCGTCTGGTGGCGACGGAAGCCAGACCGGAAGTTTCAGGAGTTGCAGTCACTTCCCTTTATGAAACTGTTTGGGCTTCTCCACTGCCTTCTCTTTCTGCACCCAAGCAGCTGAACTCCTAGCCTTGGCAAAAATGAAGCTGCAAGGAATCACTCTGCTAATACCGTGTTTCCCCAAAAATAAGATGTCCCCTCAGAGTAAGCCCCCCCAAGTAAGTTCTCCCCAAAAATAAACCCTCCTCAAAAATAAGCCCTGCCCAAAAATATTTAACTGCATGCGCAGCTAGTCCCTGCCATTTCCTCTGGTTAGGGTTAGGGAGGCAGAGCTGGAAATCTGGTAAGATGGCAAGAGCCCCGTCTTGCTCCATGCACCCAAAATAATAAGACCTCCCGAAAATAAGGCCAAGCACTTATTTCGTTGTTCAAAAAAAATATAAGACAGGGTCTTATTTTCAGGAAAGGTTAGATGGGTGGAGAAAACCTGGAAGCTTTCTGATTCGGGTTTTCCCAGATGTGTCAACATGACATCTCTAATACATTGTAACTTTGAGGAACCTCAGGTCTCAGAGCTTTATTTCGTTGGGGGTGTTCCTTGGAACCCTGACATTAACCCGAATCCCCTAAATAACTAAGCATACCCCGAAAGGGGGCTGATTGGGGTGATGAGCCCAGCACCAACCTAAAGCTTGGGTGGTGCGAAGACTCAGCGAAGATGGAAGGGAGAGAGGGGATTGCAGAGGGAGCCATGGGAGCACATACTGGAGGATTTATCGAGACCCGGTATTCTTCTGAAGGCATGGTACGAGCCCTTGAAGCTGCAGAGGCGATGTAAAGCCTAGGCGCTTGGTCCAGGGAGATGGATTCCGGGAAAAGTTGCCAGCCTGATCCAACACTGGAGATGGGACCGAAAGAATGATTGCCTGGATGTCGTCCTGTATCCAACCTTTGTGAACCTGCCTTCATGCTACCCCCTGCGGAATTTATCCCCCCAGGCTAGGGATTCTATCCCGGCCGGGGATGGTCCAGTGCCAGTGGATGCCAGCGCCGTCTGCCTCCCCTCTTACGGGATCACCATTGGCCCAATTTGCTCTGATGATCCCAGCACTGCTGTGGGGTCTGATCCAGCAGCCAGCAGCACCACCGCCGCAGGTTCCAATTCAGCCACTGGCATTTACCCTGCCAGCCGCCACAGCACCCCAACGGGTCCCTGCCCTGCCATGGCAATTCCGCCAGCAAGGGCCCCACCACTACAGTTTAGAGCGATATTTGATGGTAAGCCTACCAAACTGGCCTATTTCCTCAGCCAAGTATGAGCTCATATAGATCAGTATGGAAAGCAATACAAAACAGATCACGACTTAGTATCTGGAATTTCAGAGGGGATGAATGAAGGAGACGCTTCAGACTGGATAGTCCAGCTGCACAGTGAGGGAGTGGCTGAACTAAATGATGCTGAAGGGTTTGTTGAACTGCTCTGGGCCCGATTTGATCACCATGATCAGATCAATGAGAATGAAGCCACAATAAAAGAGATGAAACAAGGTAATAAACCCATAAAAGACTTTGTATGAATTATTATGAAAAGCTCTATTATCAAGAGAAGATATCTGAAGAGAAGATAATACAATTTTTAGAAAAATCAGACCTACCTAAAATTCCCGACCAATCCCTTTAACCCCCTCTACCCCCCCTCCAGGAGGACCTTTCGGTTTGTCAGGAAATTTGTCGTGAAACTGTTTCACAAGTGCATCAGCATTTACATCCCAACTCTTAACCCAAGTAGCTTTAGCCAAAGGGTAGCCTTTCCAATGCACAAATATTGTAAGCGACTTCTGTAGAGTCTAGAGTCCAGGATTTTCTTCACCTCATAATGAGTCTCCCCTTGCACTAGCAAAGGAGGGGGTGGAGCAGCTGGCAAGGGTCTTAGGGTAGATTCTCTGACCGGTCTCAATAAGCTACTGTGGAAAACGGGGTGTGCTTTCTCTAAGATGCGAGGGAGTCTTAAATTGGACAGTCACTGGGTTAATCACTTTCACTATAGGGAAGGGACCTATGAATTTGGGTCCAAACTTCTTGCTGGATACCCTCAATCTTAAGTACTTGGTTGACAAATACACCTTATCGCCTATTTGGAACAGTGGTTGGAGGGACTGGCGTTTGTCGGCCTGGGCCTTATATCGTTCCGCTGACTGGGTTAAACCATTTGTCATACAAGCAGATGCCAGCGATGTGGCAGTAGATCCTGCTTCAGACGAATGAGCAAGACCAATATAACCCTGCGCTTAGACATCCAAAAAGTTGAATGAAACTGAGCAAAGGTGGGCCATTTGGGAGAAAGAGATTTATGCCGTTCGTTGGGCACTGTGAACCTGGAGGCACTTCCTAGAAGGTAGTAAGACTCCTTTTGAAGTCTGGACTCATCATAAAAATCTAGAAGTCCTAAAGACCCCAAGGAAACTCTCCCCAAAACAAGTATGATGGGCTCAGTACTTTAAACGGTTTGATTTTACTCTAAAATATTTCCTGGGGGGAAAAACTTTCTGGTGGATGTGCTATCCAGAAAACCGCAATACAATAGTGCAAAGCCAGACGTAATCAAACCCATATTACAAAACAATCAACTAGCTGCCAAAGTAGTCACCAGATCCCAGGCAAAACAAGAGACATTGATGGGCAATGACACCACCCAAAATTTTAAACAAGCATTGGCCACTGATGAATGGTTTTTGAACAACAAATCCAGCTGTCTGATGAAAGGAGACTTGGCTTGGGTGGGGGGGAAGTTGTATGTTCCTGCCAGCCAAAGACTATGCTTAATGGCAAGGTTCCACGACTCCAAATTAGCTGGACATTTTGGATTTGTGAAAACCTTACACCTGATTAAAAAACAATTTTGGTGGCCATCATTGAAAAAGAACATAGAAAGCTATGTAGCTAGCTGTCCCATTTGTGCAGCAGCAAAAAGACGTCAGGGGAAATTCCCAGGTCTATTTCAGAAGGTAGCTGAACCTTCAGCGCCATGGAAAGAGATTGCTATGGATTTCATTGTAGAATTGCCAGACAGTGCGGGAAATACTGTTATTTGGGTCGTGACAGACCTGTTTTCAAAACAGGAACATTTTATACCCTGCCAAAAGATCCCAACTGCTAAAAGTTTAGCCAAATTATTCCTAATACACATTTATCGACTTCATGGTGCTCCACAAAGGATCATCTCCGACAGAGGGGTTCAATTCACCTCCAACTTTTGGAGGGTATTTTTGGATTTACTTGGTACTGGCCAGGGGTTAAACTCGGGTTACCATCCTCAGACTAATGGAAATTCTGAAATTTTGAACTTGGTATTAGAACAATATTTAAGATGTTTTATTAATTTTCAACAGGATAACTGGACTGAACTTTTGCCTTTTGCTGAAGTTGCGTTTAATAATGCTGTCCATTCAAGCACTGGTTTTACTCCTTTTAGAGTAGCGACAGGCCAGGATTTCAGCCCTATGCCTGAACTACCCACAGAAGAACCCACCATCCCCTCACTTAAGGAGTGGATGGATAATTTGCAAAACATGTGGCCAGTGGTTAGACTAGCTTTAAAGGAAGCTAGAGAAGCTTTTAAAATTCAAGCTGACAAGAAAAGGATGGAACCCAAACCTTTTCATATTGGAGACAGAGTATACTTATCTACAAAATTCCTGAAATCATTACAACCATCAAAAAAACTAGGGCCAAAATTCGCTAGACTTCCGGGTTGGCTCAGCAGCGCCATTGACGGTCTTTTTAGACCGCCGCCCCCGCGATCCCGTTGAGCCGTTCTGACAGCGTTAATCAGCTGTCAAACGGCTTGAAAATCTCCCCTTCGGGAAAAGAAGGGGAGGAGAGCAGGTGGGTGAGGGTAGAGCTCCCCGAAAACCCCTGAATTAATTCCAGGGGTTAGGAGGGCGAGAGCTCCCCGTTCAGCCCACTGAAGCTCCGGATCCGGGGGGACTCTGTTTTTTTTTTTTACAGAGCTAGGCGTTGCGTCCAATTTCTGCTGTCAAACAGAAGATTAAATGATTTCAAAAAAGCAGGCGGAACAGAAGCAGGAGGACAAGCTTTTTGCAAGTATAATACTTAACTCCGGGGATACAATGTTTCTAATTGGATTTTCTGAGCTGGAAGTAAAGATGGCGTTTCTTTGTTGCGATTTTAAAAGTGAAAGTTAGAAAGGAAAGTTTTTGCTAATAGACTCGTGCTCAGAGACTGGCTTTAAGTTGCTGGAATAGATTTTGAAGAGCTGTTTGGGAAAAGATTATTTCGTTTGGTGATTTATAAAGAAATTGCTGAAAGCTGCTCAAAAGGATGGCTCTGACTTTATGATTTTATGGTTGTGGGAAGAAAGAAAATCTTTTAAAAATAAAATGGCTTCTAAGAAAGGAGATCCTGAAAGTGCTGGAAGCTATTTGGAGGTCTCAGAAATACAGTTGTCTGATTTACAGAGTTATAAGGATTTTGATGCAGAATTTACAGAATTTATAAAAGAAACCATGAATAATCATACTGCAGCTATAAGTAATCAAATAGCAATTCTTAAAGGGATAACAACAGAAATGACTGAGGAGACAAAAACAAGTACGGAGCATGATGACAATTCAGGAGATATTCTGATTGCAGCAGAGAAGGTGGAAGAATCTTCTCAAGAATTTTCGAGCTTATTCTCTGCTCTTTTTGGAAAAATTGATAGAATCTTTCAAAATTATGACTTGGTTTGGAAAAAAGTAGTAAATGACCAGACTTTCGAGGTTTCAGAAGATGAAGGAGATTTGCCAGTGGCATTTATACATTTAATAGAAAAGAAACAACTGAACTTTTTTTCACAAACTCTTGACAAACTTTGGTCCTACAGGCGAAGGAATGAACTGATTTATATAAGCAAGAAGAGGCAATTTGGGGGCTCTAAATCAGAGGAAATTTTCTCAAAAAGGGGACAAAAAACCTCCTCAAAATAGAAGTAGGAGGGATGCAGAAAGACTGGAAAAAATATAAAAAGAAAGCAAGAATGGAAGATTAACCTTTTCTTTTGGCTTTGCAGTTGTTCTACTTATGGTTAAAAATGATTATGTTTTAGGTGTTATAACTACTGAGGGGGAAAAAGTATAAAGTTAAATATTGATTTTTAAATATGATGCATTAATGGTTGAATGTAAGATTAATCTTTTTTGGTTTTTTAGTTTATGTATTAATGGTTAATTATGTTGATGATTATCTTTTAAAATTTTAAAAGTTGGAGGGAGGAATAATGAAGGGGGGAAATTTAGAAATTTAAAAAATGTAGAAATTTAATTATTGAATACCTAAGGTTTATTTTCTGTTATGAGATTTCAAAATATCTGAACTTTGAGAAAAGTAAGAGGGGGAAAATGTTTTTGCAAATCAATTGAATACTTTACTGATATATTAAGAGAATTTTTAAGGTTTGAATGTTTAATATTTGTTAAAGGTTTTAAAACTCTTAGAGTTATTGGATTATACGCTATTTTGAGTTTATAAAAAGGGAGGTTGATGAAATTATAAAAGGGGAGTTAAGGGGTTTTGGGAGTTATTAAATCTTGCAGTTAGCTAGTTTATTTTAGCGAATGTTTGGTGAAATCTATGCCCTGTTTTTATTCTGGGAAGTCGGGGTGGGGGGTGGTAAGGAGGGGTTGAAGATTGAGTTTACCAAGGATTGATTTTTTTTTTCTTTTTCTTGATGATAGTTTGAATGAATGTTTATATTGTATACTCGTTTGATCAGAAAATAAAAACTTTTTATTAAAAAAAAAAAAAACTAGGGCCAAAATTCATTGGACCTTTCCCCATCACTAGAATCATCAATCCAGTAGCAGTTGAACTACTCTTTCCAAAGACATTCAGGCAAGTCCACCCAGTATTCCATATTAGTTTATTCAAGTGAGAAGTAATTTCATCCCTCAGATCACCTACATCTACACCACCGGTGCCCATCATGATTGAAGGTGAACAACACTTTGAAATCAAGGAAATCCTTGATTCTAGGATCCACAGAGGGAAAATCCAATACTTAGTTGCTTGGAAACATTTACCATCAGCACACAATGAATGGGTTGCTAAGGCTCCAATCTTACTGAGAAAATTTCACTCCCAATATCCTAACAAACTTTGTTAATATACTATCATGAAATCTTGTGTATATATTTTTTTTTAAGTGGACCCGTTCGCTTTCTAAGGAGGGTAGCATGTCAGATCCCTAAAAGTGATACTGCCATTCAATTGGAGGAGAGGGGACACTTGGATTCGATTCCCTAGCATTGTCTGTGTCATCAGATATTTTACAACCTATATCCTGGCGCCAAGGAGGACTGAGATTCCCTGTACCTGCAGGAATTTATATGATAGCTATGTGGGTTGTCTCACTTTAAAGGGTAGTGGTGGGAATGCATGTTTGTTCGGGTTCGCAAAGGAAATAGTAAAGAAAACATCTTCATACCTGTGTATTGGCTAAAATCTACATTCTGACTTAAAGGGAGGGGTCTCTACCACTTTAATCCTACTGCTTTGCCTAAGGGCATTCAGATTGTGCTTTAGTTGGATGGCTGTTACTTCTGCCTAATAAAAGAATCTTTTTGAACAACTACGTTTCAAGAGTTTGTACTTTCTTAAGTTGGAAGGAGAGGCGATTCTTACTTAATGCCAGGTTATCTTAGGGTTTGGCTTATCTGAAATGAGTCTGTCTGTCCTGTTAAGTGGTAAACAAAGGCTTTCCTCAAGGTGCTACTGTCATTATAGTGAGGGAAATGAATGAGAAGATAGGCCTTTTTTAATTGTACCCCCTGGAAATATGTTTGGGCCCTTCTCTCCTGGCCTCTGGGAAGCTTCTGAAAACCTTTCCTTTTAACAGCCCTTGATGTTATGGAGGACAATGGCCATCTATTTCTTTGGACTTTTTTTATCATACATTGCTTATATTTTAAATTGTTAAATTCAATAAAAAGAATTATTCAGATGGCTCACTTCGTTTATTATTTGTATTGATTTTAAAATATCAACCAGCTTGTTTTGCATGTTCAGTGCAACATCCTTTTCCATATTATTCTGATAACCGTCATTTGTAGTTCCATTTTCGATGCAATCTCTATCTTGTCAAATAGAATATTTTCCTCATCTGTCATTTCTTCTAAACATCTTTTGGACGCAGTCTATCCATGGAAGCAAACATCCCTACTGTCATATTGATACTAACTTCTGATTCCATTTTTCAAATGTGATCATTAGCATTTACAATATTAAAGTTTTCAGTCCAGTTAGTGGCTAATCAGTGTTGTGTATTTTTCTCTCTTTCTACTGTCCAATTTTTAAAATTACTTATCTTTATTTTGTCTTGCAAATGTCAAAATCTTGCAAATGTTAATATTGCTTAACACATTGTAAGCCGCCCTGAGTCTCCGGAGAAGGGCGGCATATAAATCAAATTTAAAAAAAAATCCCATGGGAAAGATTAATTCCAAAATCTTATTCCAAATTTATCTACGGTAGATCTTAAACTTTCTAAACTGAAGTCTTATTTAACTCTGGAGTTCTCCTTGGGGTGCACCCAGAGGCTCCAGTTGGTCCAGAATGCGGCTGCGCAGGGGATTATGGGAGCGACGGGGCGCTCCCATGTGACACCTCTCCTGCGTGAGCTGCACTGGCTTCCTGTAGTCTTCTGGGTGCGCTTCAAGGTGTTGGTGACCACCTTTAAAGTGTTCCATGGCTTAGGGCTGGGGTATTTACGAGACCGCCTTCTGCCGCCAATAGCCTCCCACCGGCCAGTACGCTCCCACAGAGAGGGACTCCTAAGGGTGCCGTTGGCCAGACAATGTCGGCTGGCGACCCCCAGGGGGAGAGCCTTCTCTGTGGAGGCACCTGCCCTCTGGAACGACCTACCCCCAGAGATACACACGATACCAGACCTCCGGACTTTTCGTCGGGCCCTGAAAACACATCTTTTTCACCTAGCCGGGCTGGCTTGATCCCATCCCTTCGATTTTAATTTGTAATTGGTTTTAACCCAGGTTGTTTTAAATGGATAGCCAAAATTATTTAATGTTTTTTAAATTGCTTTTAAATTTTATATGTTATGTTTTACCATGGCTGTTCACCGCCCTGAGTCCTGTTGGAGAAAGGCGGTATACAAATAAAATAAAATAAAATAAAATAAAATAAAATAAATAAATAAATAAATAAACTTTAATCAAAGTCTTATATTTTTGCTGTTTATTTCAAACATTTTTAATTCTTAAATTTATGATTAAAATTTTCTTTCAAGTGGGATGGAAGGAACACTCACCTGTTTTTTTCAGACTTGTCAATTTGAAAGTCTCAAATAGCTTAAAAGTAAACAAATGAATTTTAAAAAGGAAGTTTGTGAATTTAGTGTCCTTTAAAAGGCACCAATTGCAGTGGTGAGCAAGAAAGCTATTCCTGTTGTCCCCCACTGCTCAAAACACAACAGGGACCATTGTTTTGTGTTTTTTTTTTTATGAGGAGCCACTGTTTGGAGTGAATGTGGGGGATCTCCCCACCAACTCCTTGTTCAGAGATATTCATCTCTAAAATTTCTGCTTTTTGGAGAGCTGTCTTCAGTCCATCATTTCTTCCTCTGGAAGTATTCAGGTTTTTGTTCTTGGAGGAATGGTTTACAATGGAGGAATGGTTTACAATGGCATCTTTAATGTTTAGTTTGCAGGATTTTCCATCTTTCCTTAATACTTACTCCTTCAAGATTTGAAATTTACAATCTCTCTGACTTCAAACTTACATTGGATTTAATTTACAATCTCTCTGACTTCATCAAACTGTCCTTCTGCAATCCAAGTCTGTAGAAGTCTGATTCTTGTCCATTAATCCTTTCTTTATTTTATGGACTCAAGGGTAATATAAATTACTTTTTCCAAGTTTCCAGTAACTTTCAATTCTCAACCATTTCTCCCTTTTGGTAAGGTTTAAGTTTAGAATTCCAAACCCTTTTATTTTTTTATTCATCTTCAAAGAAATGAAGTTGTCAGCAAGAGAAGATGAGAATTTGTTTGACAACTGGTTCTTGGCAGAATTAGATTTTCACTTGATGTCAGCATAATTGAAATACTTTATTGTCAATTTTTTTACAGCATCAAGAAGACTGCTATACAATATTGGGCTAATGGGAACTAGAATTATCAATTGAAACCCCTCCCAGTTTATATTTCAGTGGGATGGTAGAAGTGAGGAGAAGAATTTAGAAAGCATTGTGTCAGGTCTGCCTCTTTTCAAATCCTAAAAAAGAACCCCCCGCCCTGACTCCATTGATTTAGAGAAGAGTTACTTTTACTCATAGCAGTGAATGAACTCATACCAGTGAAAGCAAGGCAAGATCTAGAACAAACCACGTGAAAGTTACACATTGAAAATCACCCCAAGTCCCTCCCCCCAGAGTCCAGCACAGAGAGTCCAATCAGCATCCAGTAAGAAGTTATGGGAAAAGCTCAGGGGTGAAATGCTCCTGGTTCGGACCGGATCACTCAATCCGGTAGCAATGGAGGCAGGTGGTTCGGAGAACCAGTAGCAAAAATCCCTGCCCCCCCCCAATGCCCAGCTGAGCCGCACAATCATCAGAGGCTTTTTTTTTACTTTTAAAAACATTTTTTCTACAACCTCTTCGGCCGAAAAAATGCTTTTAAAAGTAAAAAAAAAGCCTCTGATGATCGCGCAGCTCAGCTGGGATCGTCAAAGGCTTTTAAAAGCATTTTTTCTACAACCTCTTCAGATCCTATACCATTTCAGACAAGTGATTGTCCAGTCACTTCTTAAAAACCTCCAGTGATGAAGCACCTACAGCTTCTGAAGGCAAGCTGTTCCACTGGTTAATTGTCCTCACTATTAGGAAGTTTCTCCGCAATTCCAGGTTGCTTCTCTCCTTGATTAGTTTCCATCCATTGTTTCTTGTCCTGCCCATTGGTGCTTTGAAAAATAAATTAACACCCTTTTCTTTGTAGCAGCCTCTCAAATATTGCAATACTGCTTTCATGTCCCCCCAGTCCTTTTTTCTAGATTAGCGAAACCCAAATCCTCCAACTGTTCTTCATATGTTTTAGCCTCCAGGCTTTTAATCATTTTAGTTATTCTTCTTTGCACTTTTTCCAAAGTCTCAACATGTTTTTTGTAATGTGGTGACAAAACTGGATGCAGTATTCCAGATGTAGTCTTACCAAGGCTTTATAAACTGGTACTAATTCTTCATGTGATTTTGATTCTACTGTATGCCTCTATTAGCTTTTTTGGCTGCTGCTGCATACTGTTGACTCATGTTTAAATGATCGTCCACTAAGACTCCAAGGTCCCTCTCACAGTTATTGTTTTGGAGGCAGGTTTTGCCTATTCTCCTCCCTGGTTGGGAACGGCAGGCAGCGCTGGGTAAGCTCAGTCTGTAGACCAATCAGGACCGGGTCTGCAATGACGCTTAGCCCCGCCCTTCCTGCTGCTTTCCCAGTTCATCGACTCGGTCGACTTGGACAGTTTAGTCTCCTGCTTCTCTTTAATTAAAACCAATCGCAGTATTATTTCAACAGCTCTTTTAAGAGCTATCGGAGCAATTTCGCCAGCCCTTTGGCTTGGAAGGATTTTTTTCCGACCTCCCAGACGATCACTAGAGGCTTCAGACTGCCGGCGAGCAGTCCTTCAGGCTGGGCCCACGAGTTCGCTCCGTAGCCCTGTCCTGTACCGCGCTTGCTCCATTGCTGCTGCGGACGAGTTTGGCTGCATTCCAAAGCCTTTGCTTCGCAGACCTTTGCCAAGTGATTAGCGGCTTTCACTGAGGCTATTTTCTGCCGCTTTTCGCCTTTCCCTTCGGCCGTGAGGAGCGCAGTGAGTAACCAGAGGCCTCCCTCCATTTTGTTTTTGGCGCCAAAAGCAGTTACTTTCAAAATGGTGGATTCCCGTCCTTCTAAGGCTGGCCATGGGGCAGCTTCCCACAACTCGAGGAAACGCCATAACAGCGATCCCGGGGAGGGCACCTCAGGGGTTCAGCGCAGCCACAAAAAGACCAAGGTGGCTTCAGTCTCTCAGCCCAAAACTACACAGGCCCTCAAGGATGAGCAGCGCAGGCATAGGGCCTTGGAGAGGGCCGTCCATAGGGCGTAGCTTCAAGCCTCAAAGAATGCCATTTCATCTCAGTCCTCCCTTCTGGAGCCAATTTCTGAGACTTCCCACCTCCATGCCCAGCACCAGGCCTCTCACAGGACCTCCCTTTCGCCAGATAGGCTCGACACAGGGGCTTCTCCCTCTTCTAGCACAGCAGCCATTTTGTTTGCCACGCTGCCCCAGGATGACAATTTTACCAACCTTGGTTCTCACCTTCCAGGGGATTCAGCTACTTCTGACTGCCAACCCCCCCTGTTCCCCCCTCCTCCCCCTCCTCCCCCTCCTCCCCCCTCCCCCTGCTGCTGATCCTGCTTCTTCAGATGCTCTCCCTGCTACCATTTCTCCAGCCCTGGCTTCCCTCATTGCAACAGCCATTCGCCAGGGGATTTCAGAGGGCCTCAACCAACGGGCAGGATCAGAGGTGTCGCACTATGCCAGTCATGTCAGCCAGCTATCTCACAGGAGAGAGGTTTCTCCCCCCCCCCGGACAGACCTTCCTCTCCAGCCTCTGCTAGCCAGGTCTCGCTCTCCGCTGAGGATCTTGCCCTTGACCAGGAGTGGTCTGATGACGAAGGCCTTGAGCCTGATCAGCCAGCCTTCGTTGGGCTTTTCAAACCCCACCTATTTTGCTCCTTGCTATTCAAGGCTCTCTCTGTAACCAAAATGTTACCTGCCTCTGCCTCCCAGGGAGGCCTCTACCACTGATGATCCATCTGCTTCTCTCTTTGCAGTACAACCTACCAGAGTGGATACCTTGCCTGCACCGAAAATGTTCTCAGATGTTGTCAAGCGGCAATGGGCTTCTCTGGGTACTGGTCCCTTGCCCAATTCTCAAGATAAAAAGCTTTATGCTATTCCTAATGATTTTTCTGACTTATTACAGGTGCCAGTCGTGGATGCCCCAGTTGTAGCCTTAGCTTCCTCCACTCACCTGGCTGGTCCTCCCGATGAGTCTTTGCGTCCCGAAGACAAACGTGCCGAGCGAACCCTGATCAAGGGCCATCAGGCTTCTGCATGGGCGGTAAGAACCGCCTCGGCGGCATCTTTCTTCAACAGGGTTTCCATTCTGTGGTTGAAGCAGTTGCAAGATCGTATTCCGGCCTCGGACTCACGTTCTCACCAGGACATTAATAAAATCCTTGCCGCTGTGGAATTCTCGGCCGATGCGACCCTGAACACGGCCCGTTTTGCAGCCAAGGCAATTGGATCCTCTGTTTCTTCCAGGAGGCTCCTCTGGCTCCGCCACTGGCAAGCTGATGCCAGGAATAAATGGCGTTTAGCGGCTTCTCCTTACGAGAGTCCTAGTCTGTTTGGCTCCTCTCTCGATCCTATTTTGGTTGAAACCAGAGACCACAAGAAGGTTTTTCCAGTTGTATCTCGTAGGTCGGACTTTCGTCAGCAACCCTACCAGACCCAGTCCTTTCGTCCATCTGACAGTGGCTCCTCCTACAACCGATCCTCTCACAACTTCTCCGCCAGAGGTTCTCAAAGTCAAGACTTCCAGGTCAGATCCAACTCTAGATTTCCCCCTAGGAGGTCCTTCCGTGGCGGCAGAGGCCGCCCCTTCCGCAAACCTCGTTAACCGGCCTCCAGACTCCCTGGTGGGGGGTCGCCTTTCCCTTTTTTCTGCCTCTTGGGACGCAACTACCTCGGACCTCTGGGTTCGTTCTACCATTCGGGAGGGTCTTCGTTTGGAGTTTAGTTCACCTCCTCTTCGGGTTTTTGTTCCTTGTTCCTTCTCCCAGGACCCATCCTCCTGTGCCCGCATGGCCTCTGCGGTTGCCCATCTTCTTCGGATCAAGGCTATTGAGCCTGTTCCTCCTACGGAACGCAGGTCCGGTTTCTACTCCCGTCTATTCCTGGTCCCCAAGTCCTCGGGGGGCTGGCGGGCCATCCTGGACCTGAAATCTTTGAACCGGTTCATAACTTACCACCAGTTCAAGATGCACTCACTTTCTACTATTTTGGAGTGCATCCGTCAGGGTGACTTCCTTGCCTCGGTGGACTTGACCGAGGCCTATTTACACGTTCCCATTTTTCCTCCCCACTGTAAATTCCTCCGCTTTTATTATAGGGGCTCCCATTATCAGTATAGGGCTCTCCCCTTTGGCCTGTCCTCTGCACCCAGGGTCTTTACTAAATTGATGGCGGCCCTTGTTGCTCATATCCGGTCCCTCCCCATTCGTATTTTATTTTACCTGGATGACATTCTTATCCTTTCTTCCTCCCTCCCCAGGGCTCAGCAAGATGTTTCTACTTCCGTCCGTTTGTTTGAAGCTCATGGTTTCCTAATCAATTGGGCCAAGAGTTCTCTGACTCCCTCAACCCGTATCCAGCATCTAGGGGCTGTCATCGACACTATTTCATCTATGGTCTTCCTCTCCCCGTCTCGCCAGTCCAGCTTATCTGACCTGGCATCTCAAGGCTTGGAAGGCCGACCTCTGTCTTTTCTCGCTCTTTCTCGTCTTCTGGGCAAAATGGTGTCCTCTTTCGACATTGTGCCTTGGTCCAGGTTGCATAGCAGGTGCCTTTAATGGTTCCTACTCCCCTTTCAACGGTCCCTTTCTGTTTCCTCGTTGCGCAAGGTTTCTCTTCCTTCGGTAGTTCTGGATTCCTTGCGGTGGTGGTCTTCTCCGGCCATTGCCAAAGGTACTTTCTTTAGGGAGCCCCATCGGTTGGTTCTCACTACCGATGCCAGCCTCTCTGGCTGGGGTGCGCGCCTGAATTCCTACATGGTTCAAGGGCTTTGGTCTGATATGGAACGGGGTTTTTCCATCAACCTTCTAGAACTGCGGGCGATCTTTCTCGCCTTACGTCATTTCCAGCCCTTGATTCGAGGTCAGCACGTGCTCGTGCTAACTGACAATGTCTCCGCGAAAGCCCATGTTAACCGGCAGGGTGGCACACGCTCTCGTGAGCTCTTCCACGAATCTCTTCTTCTCGGCCTTTGGGCCGAGTCCCATTTGGCCTCCCTTCGGGCGGCCCACATTTCTGGCAAATCTAACATTCAGGCAGATTCCCTTAGTCGCAATTTGGTGGACCACTCCGAATGGATGCTTCATCCGGATCTTTTCCTGGAATTGTCCGGCCGTTTCGGCCGTCCCGTAGTGGACTTGTTCGCTTCCCACGTCAACCATCAGGTTCCACATTTCCTTTCCAGATTTCCGTCTCCAGGCGCGGAAGCGGTGGATGCCCTCCGGTCCCCTTGGCCCCGGGGTGTCCTTCTTTATGCTTTTCCTCCTCTGCCTCTCATCGCCAGGGTCCTCAGAAAGCTCCTAGAGGAGAAGTCGGAACTGATCCTCATAGCCCCGCACTGGCCTCGCCGGCCTTGGTTCTCGGACCTGGTCTCCCTGTCCACGGCCAGTCCGTGGCGAATCCCGGACGATCGGATCTGCCTTCAGCAGGGAGCACTTGTCCACCCCGAGCCCCAATGGCTACAACTAACCGCCTGGAGACTGAGCGGGGTTTCCTCGTGAGGGCCAACATCCCACATGCCGCCATCACGACCATCCAGGCTTCTCGGCGTCCTTCTACCGCTCATATTTATGAGTCGACCTGGCGCTCCTTTGCATTATGGTGCTCGGCCCGCCACATCTCTCTGACTTCTCCTTCGGTGGCTGATGTCATTGGTTTTCTCCAGGATGGCTTCGACTCTGGTCTGGCCCCGTCCACTCTCAAGCGGCAAGTTGCGGCCTTAGCTTCCGTCTCAGCGTGCGCTTCCTTGACTTCTGTCACCAAGGACCCTTTGATTCGCCAATTTCTGAGGGGTGCCTCCAACCTGAGTCCACCTGTCGTCCACCGTTTTCCTTCTTGGGACCTCTCAAAGGTTTTGGCCTCCCTAACCCAGTCTCCGTTCGAGCCTCTCTGAGCAACTTCCTTGAAGCTTCTCTCCTTTAAGGTGGCGTTTCTGGTGGCGGTTACCTCCGCCCGTCACATTTCCGAACTGGCCGCTCTGTCAATCCAACAAGACTTATGTGTTTTCCATCACGACAAGGTGGTCCTCCGTTTGGACCCTACGTTTCTCCCCAAAGTAAATTCTATTTTCCACCGTTCGCAGGAAATCGCCTTGCCCAACTTTTGTCCTCGCCCGTCTCACCGACTTGAAAAGCTGTGGCACACTCTCGACGTACTCAGGGCCTTACGAATCTACATTTCTCATTCTGCTTCCTTCCGTAAAACCGAGGCCCTATTCGTCTCGTTTCAATCTACCACGATGGGTACCAAGGTTTCTGCTCCGACCTTGGGCCGCTGGATCCGGGCCACTATAGCCTTCGCATACGAGTCACAATCTCTTGTGGTTCCAGGCCGCGTAACAGCTCATTCCACCAGGAGTGCGGCCACCTCCGCTGCATGGGCTACCCAAGCGTCCTTGGAGGAAGTCTGCAAGGCGGCAACTTGGTCCAGCCCGACACCGTTTATTAGACACTACCGTCTGGACGTCTACGCGTCGGCTGATGCGGCGTTCGGCAGACGGGTCCTGCAACGAGTTCATCCTTCCTGAACTGAGGCTCGCCCTGGCACTGCCCTCCCGTGGAACATCAAGCTTTGGTATGTCCCAGCGCTGCCTGCCATTCCCAACCAGGGAGGAGAAAGGGCGTTGGTCCTACCTGATATGCCCGTTCTCTCCCGCGGGAGGGAACGGCAGGCAGCCCCCTCCCTATTGGGGCTGAGCCTGCAGGTGTCGGGGCGGGGTGGGTCGTACTTACCTTTTCTTACTATCAGCAGGAGACACACCAGTCTGCAGTGATTACCTCGCTGATGAACTGGGAGAGCAGCAGGAAGGGCGGGGCTAAGCGTCATTGCAGACCTGGTCCTGATTGGTCTACAGACTGAGCTTACCCAGCGCTGCCTGCCGTTCCCTCCCGCGGGAGAGAACGGGCATATCAGGTAGGACCAACGCCCTATCTGTACTTGTACTTTTGGTTTTTTCGGTCCAGGTGTAAAACTTTTCTCCACATTAAATTTCATTTTGTTGGATAGGGCCCATTGTTCAAGTCTGTCAAGATCTTTTTGGATCCTGAACTTGTCTTCTGGGGTGTTGGCTATTCCTGCCACTTTACTGTCATCTGCAAATTTAATGAGTTCTCCTTCTATTCCCTCATCTAAGTCATTTATGAAGATATTGAAGAATACTGGGCCTAAAACAGAACCTTGTGGTACTCCACTGCTTACTTCCCTTCATATAGATGTGGTGCCATTATGTGCACAGCATTTCGCTGGTCTACTAATTTAGTCACTTTGTCAAAGAATGAAATAAGATTGGTTTGGTGTGATATGTTTTTAACAAACCCATGCTGGCTACTAGTTATAACTTTTATTTGTTTCTAAATGTTCACAGATGTGTTTTTTAAAATTATTTTTTCCAGTATCTTCCCAGGTGTTGATGTTAGGCTGATTGGGCTGTAGTTTCTTGGGTCTGTTTTTTTCCCTTTTTTGAAAATGGAAACCACTTCAGCTCTTTTCCAATCATCTGGTAGTTCTCATTATATTATGAATATACTCCGGTAGTTCCCAGTATATTATGAATATACTTCAATTTCAGGGAAAGCAAGGATTGGCAGACTTTACATACAATGTAAGGGAAATGTAAGGGAAATGATTTACAATCAAGTTAATGTTGTTTAAAAAAAAGTTAATTTGATTCTTTGTTTAATCAATAACAAAATTATTTTGGTGTCTCCCTCCCTGCCTGCCTGCCTGCCTTCTTTCCTGCCTTCCTGCCTTCCTTCCTGCCTCCTTCTTTTCTTTTCTCTCTTCTCTTCTTTTCTTTTCTTTTCTTCTCATATTCCACAGTCACTTTATCTCATATACACATAACAGTAAAAATGAAGTGATTGAAAAAAATCAAAAGTATTTTCAGATGAAGAAAGTGGCAGTAAAACAACAGATCCTTCTTTGCACTTTTTTCAAAGGCTCAACATCTTTGTGGATGGCGGGGACCAGATGCACATGTGTTTAAATATTTTCGGGTAGGGCTTATTTTCAGGGAGGGCTTATTTTTGGGGGGACTTATTTTAGCGCATATACTCAAAAGCCCAATTGGGCTTATTATCCGGGGAGGTCTTATTTTCAGGGAAACACGTTATTTTTTTTCAATATTGAAAGGTCTACCTTAAGATATTACCAAATTAGATATATTCTTTTATTTAAATAAAGGAATCAATTTATGTATGTATAAATAATATGTATATGTATTTTTTTCTTTGCTATGGAAAATAATATGTCTTTCTATTGTCTTTTATTAATCTTTATAGATATCATTTATATTAGTAAAATTAGTAAAATTCACTATTCTCTTTCAGATTCTTTAACCTTAAAGGAAAAAAAACCTCTTTTTTAAACATCCATTTTAAAATTCTAAACTTGACTTTAAAAATATTTGGGAAATCAATAAATTCTAATGCATCTTTTTTTTCCTCTTTACATATTTTCAAATAATATTTTACAAAATGATATTTCAATTATAATATTATAAACAATTTATAATGTTTAAGTAATTCCTAAAGCTTGTAAAATATTACAAGCTTTAGGAATTACTTAAACATTATAAATACAAAAATACATTTCAAACCCACTCTCAAATTACATATTTGAGAATGTTAATGAGTTTATTGGAGTTAGGATGGTTTTTAAGTTTAAGTCACTCCTTCCAGCTTATCTTTGTAGAATAAAATATTTTTCTTCTCTGGAATGTCTATCAAGTAATTATAGACCTCTCTTTTTCTCAAGGAATTCTCAACTTTGTTAGTATCCATGAAGAAAAAATCCCAAACTTGTCCTTGAAAGTTGCAGATTTTCTTTGAACTCTTCTTTTAATTGTGCTGGGGGGTTTATATTTAAATCATCATCATAATAAAGATTGGTGTCAGATTTGTATTTTAAAATTGCAATAGGATCTTTTGCATTTTCAGCTACTCTTGAAATTGCCGCAGTGGTTTGGTAACTTTCTACATATAATTGCATCTCTGAAATAATTTGAGTAGTTTTTATAACATTCTTAGATCTATAAATTGAAGGGTTTTATTTAAGAATTTTTCAAACACATCTCTGATAACTTGCTCAAATCTGTACTCCATCTTAACTCCCTCTTGTGGTCGAAAGTAGATTTTTATAAGTCATTTAGGAATTGCTAACCAATTATAATCCATAAAAATTGGAAAGTTTTAGCTACCCACAGCAAAGCAGACCAACCTACAAATTACTTAAAAATAGTAAAATAAAATCACAACTTTGTATCCTTATATTTCTCCATCACAGTTTAAAAAAAAAGATACTCCACACTTCCTTATTTAGCTTGCTTTCAACAACCCTCCTTTTTCCTGTCATTTAACAATAAAAAGGTCCCCAAAATGCTGGACAATGCAAATAACTGTACCTTCGGAACATAAATCTGACATCAGACTTCCGGTCGGCGAGCTGCAGCGACATGGTGCTGAGAGAGTGATCGCCACTCCTCAACACTGCTTGTCACCACGTCTTGGGGATCCCTTCGGGGGCGCGGGTCCTGGAGAGTCCCGCGGACAATAGAGAGAGTCGGGAGAGCGAGAAAGTGAAGTGCAAACACTTCTCGCAAAACCGGGCGGCTCTGTCAAACCGACGCGTGTGAAGTCAGCCTTTCAATGGCTGACCCGAAGCTGTGGTAGCTGACAATCAGATGGGAAGCAAGGAAGATCGGAGGCTGCAGTGCCGAGATTGAACCGTGTCCTCCCTGCCCAAGTGAAAGCGAACATCAGTAAGGGGCCGGCGGAGTCGGGCGGAAAGGTTTTAAACGGAAAAGAGCAGCGACGGAGAGTGGAAAATAGCCTGAAAGACCACGGAGCTCAACAAGCCGGCGCGAAGATAAGAAACCGAGGACGCTAAATTGCCTGCACAAGAAGAGGATCGGTGGGCAGAGGGAGTAAGGAAGCTAAAAGAATCCAGAAGAAATCTCGTTTTTATTTGCTGGTCAAAGCAGAGAGATGAACTAAATCGGAGATTGGACTCTTTCTAATTGTTCCAGAGAACAGGAAGTGCATCCATTGAAGAAATCTGACAGTGCAAATTGAAAAGGACAGGCACAGAGACGATCTAGCTCCGAGGCTTACCATAGAGTTTTGATTGTGGCTGAGTAAACGGGGGAAGAAGAAAGGACTAGAGGAAACCGGCGGCGGTGTGAGAAAGGATACCACCCCTTTGCCTGTGGAAATATTTGTTTGTTCCCAACTAAAACTTGGATAATTTCCTCCCCTTTTCCCTCTTTTTTCTGAAGAAAAAAAAAAACACTTTTTTTTGATACCTTGATCATCTGCATATTAACACTGTTATTAACAAGAAGCGTAAATCTCTATAGTAATTAATTGTTTATATATAAGATATACCTTTATAGAGTCTATTAGATTTATACTTACTTATTTAACTACTTAATTGCACTTAATTATATTTATCTACATTTACCTGTACAAATACTATTTTTATATATTTCATATACTGATATATCGCTATATTAGAATTATAATACTTACATATATTAACTTATTGGTAATTAGAAGTATAGAAATTTGAATTAATAATTTTTTTAAGCAGTAATTTAGACATGAATTTCAGCTACTGATTATAGATTTACTTAGGAGCAATTGGATTATTGTGACTTGAACTACTAGGTCTTGAATTAATCACTAAGAAGTAGAAGTAGTAATAAGTAGTAATAAGTAGAAATAAGCTTCTATCAATTAATTATTATTTATTACACAAATTAATTATTACTATAATTACATAATTATAAGTTATAAATCAACTCTTGTTATCCACATAAGATATTGACTGGAAGTGAGGTAGATTGATAAATTGATATTGATTGTTAATTCTATTTAAGATAGAGACTGGAAGTGATATAGACTGATAAATAGACATTGTTTGATTAAAAAAAAAAATCCTCTTATACGCTGAAGAAACATAAAAAGAGGTGACAGCCAGTGTATGAAAATTTGGAGAAACATCGAGAAAATAATCAGAGAACAAAAAATAATCCTGGAAGAAATGACGAGCATATCATCGACGATCCTGAAAACAGGGAAGAAGACCCCCTCAAATCCCACCATATCCATGACCTCCCCGGCTACTCAAAAACCAATGGAGGGATCACAAAAAACGGACAAGGCCATAGCAACACCAACATTATTAACAGTACAGTCAACATTGACATTAATTCAAGAAACGATGATGGCCATGCAGGAGAAAATGTCTAACAATCATACCGAACTAAAAACAGATATTCACCAACTGGACCAGAAGATGAATGAGATTCAAGTCTCAATTTCGAACAATGAACAAAGGATCCAGAAGGCGGAGCAAAAAATAGAACAAAACGAGAAGAAGCTGGACATAGTAGACCAGACGCTGACGATGCAAAATAAGGAACTAGAAGACTCATTAATACAATTAGAGATGGATAGGGCGTCGTTCTACTTGCGCTTTCAAAATGTGGAAGAAGATAAAGACGAGGATTTGGGAGAGAAAATGGCGGAATTAATTGCAGAAATACTCCAACAAGACAAACGTGAGATTATTAGAGAACTGGACGACGTCTATAGAGTACAAACAAACTATGCGAGGAGAAATAGGCTCCCCAGAGAAGTCCATATTAGATTCGCAAGAAAGAAAGTAAAAGATATCTTATACAATATGGCGAGGGACGGTCAAATAACATACAGAGGAAAGGAAGTGATAATACTGAAACAGATTCCGAGAAGAGTGAGGGAGGTGAGAAAAGGCTATAGATTTTTGGCGGCGCAATTGAACAAAAGAAATATACTATTTAGATGGCTCCTGCCAGAGGGGATGCTAATCACCTGGCAGGGGAGAAAAATAAAAATAGACAGCTTGAGCACAGCACAAGATTTTCTCGACCAGTTAAGGGGTGCAGAAGAAGAACAAAGTAGTAAGGAGGAAATAGAGGTGACAAATCTAGAAGAGGAAGAAACCGCGGAGGAGAAGAAGACCGAAGGAGAAGCCAAGGAGAAAAAAACAAGACCAGTAAGAGCCGTAAGACTAAACAAGAACTAAAACCGAGCAAGGAAATCAGGAATGAAGGATCTGAAACTAATTTCAGTAAATGTTAATGGTTTAAATGACAGCAAAAAAAGGAAATTAACACTCACAAAGTTAGCAAAACAAAATATGGATATAATCTGTCTACAGGAGGTCCATATAAAAAAGGATGAGGGCAAATGTCTGGAGTATAAATTATTTATGTGTATAATGGCAGAAAGAACTAAAAAAATATTAAATAATTGGATTCACAAAGATCAAAATGGTTTTCTCCCGGGACGACAAATTAGGGATAATTTGAGAATTGTACTAGACACTCTAGAATACTATGAAGAACACCCAGAAAAGCAGTTGGCCTTAGTCTTTTTGGATGCCCAAAAGGCATTCGACAACCTAAATTGGAATTTTATGACCAAACAAATTAAAATAATGGGATTCGGGCAAAACTTCGAAAAAATGATAAAAACTATCTATGACAATCAGAGGGCGAGCATTTTAGTAAATGGAGACAGGACAAGAACTTTTCAAATTAAGAAAGGAGTAAGGCAAGGCTGTCCTTTGTCACCGCTACTATTCATTTTGGCCCTGGAAGTTTTGCTACGAAACATTAGAAACAATGAAGAAATCAAAGGCCTGAGAATTAGAAAAGAGATTTATAAAACACAAGCTTTTGCGGACGACGTGGCGCTAATATTAGAAGATCCATTGATATCTGGACAAAAAGTACTAGAGGAACTGGGTAAATATGGAGAGGTGGCAGGCCTTAAACTGAACAAATCTAAAACCAAAATACTTACTAAAAATGTAACTGAGTCGCAGAAGAAAGAGATAGAAGAAACTTTGGGCCTACAAGTGGTCCCAAAAATAAAATACCTAGGAATCTGGTTAACCAAAAGGTGCTCTTCCCTGAAAGAAGATAATTATACCCCACTAATTAATAAATTAAAACAAGATTTGGATAGATGGAAAAAGATTAAATTATCACTTATAGGCAAAATTGCGGCAATCAAGATGAACATTCTCCCCAAGATCTTATTTTTATATCAAAACCTACCAGTAATTTTAGAGAAAATTTTTTTTTTAGAATTAAATAAGACCATTAGGGAATTTGTTTGGGAAGGGAAAAAATCAAGGATCTCACTTAAAATTCTACAGGAAAAAAGGAACGTGGGAGGACTTGGACTCCCAAATTGGGAAACGTATTATAGAGCGGCAAAGTTGATATGGATAAAGGATTGGATCACCTTGGAGAATAAGAGAATTTTAGTGTTAGAAGGTCATGACCTACAGAAAGGGTGGCATGCATATCTATGGGACAAAGACAATAAAAAGAAAACTTATTTTCACAGGCATAAAATCAGGGACTCCCTAATACAAACGTGGGTGGGGATCAGGCAGAGATATTATACCAAAGTCCCAATTTGGCTTTCTACGGTAGAGGCAATGATTTACCCCAATAGGTGGGGAATGGAGAAACTGTACAGATACAAAGACATTGTCGATGGAGGGGGAAACATTAAATCAAATGAAGTTCTGAGAGATCAAGGTATAACCTTAGATTGGTGGACCTACCTACAAATAAAATCAAGGTACCAGAAAGATAAAGATGAGTATGGCTTAGAATCAGGATATAATGGATTAGACAAAATTTTGATGGGACAAGGGAATAAAGCGTTGGCCAAGCTGTATAACTATTTATCGGATGAAGATAGAGATGAGGATATAATTAGAAACCAATTGAGAGCATGGGAGAGAAATATTGGACACAGTTTGGACCTTAATGAATGGGAAGAAGCCTGGAACAAAAATTATAAATTAACTAGAGCAGCCACGTATAAGGAAAACCATTACAAAATGCTTCACAGGTGGCATTTAGCACCTGCAAGATTAGCAAAGATGTTCCCCAATGCACAGCCAAATTGTTGGAAATGTGGCCATGGTCATGGCACCTTCTTTCATATGTGGTGGACATGCCCCGAAGCAAAAAGGTATTGGAGCAAAATTCGGAGATGGTTGAAAGATATACTCAAAGAAGAAATTGATCTGAGTCCAGAAATATTTCTCCTGGGAATGGCAAAGAAAGGGTATGGAAAGGAAAAGGTCCATCTCCTAATACACATAGCTACAGCTGCCAGACTAGCATACGCTCAATATTGGAAAAAGAAAGACCTACCACCAGATGACCTTATAATTAATAAAATATTAGAGTGTGCAGAGATAAGTAAATTAACACACGAGATAAATAATGATGACAACTCTGATTATGATACTGTGTGGGGAAGATGGTACGAATGGATAAATGATAGAATTAAGAAAGGAATAAATGGTGCAGAAATTAATTAGAAATGTGTAGTATAAAGGACACCAGATACTTACTTATGTATATATGTAAAACCACTGCGAATCCGATGTTAAATAGAATCGTGACTATATTTTATTTGTGTAAAAAAAAAAAAACCCAATAAAAATCGTATTCAAAAAAAAAATAATCTGACATCAGCTTTTTTTATGATGATGGTTTGAGTATAACCCTCCCAATGTAACTGAAACGAGGATCAAGTAAATTCACAATTCTCAAGAGGTCAAGTCTGGGACTCATCCCGCATGTGCAGCACAGTTAGAAGATGAAGTTGGATGACTCCAGCCCGCCCTACCATCTGCCTCCCCTCACCTTGTGGAAGCAGCATTGGTAGCAGGAGAAGGTAGAGGCATGGGGGAGGCACGCAATCCTACAGCGTCACCTCCCCCATCCAAGCCGCGGTGGCCATGGGCAAGCAAAGACATACTGTGGGATGGAGCATGCAGGTGGGTGGCCGCCCAGCACTTCCAACTGGCCAGATAATGTGCCTCCTCCCCTGTGCCTCTGCATGCTGCTTAGGGCCAGCCTGGCAGTCACAGCATCCCAGACCCACCTGCACTGTGCATGTTGTGGAGCCCCTCAGCTGCCGGGCTGCCGCTAGATACCGTTAGCCCCCACACACTTACTGTCTCCTGTGCTCTCTCTGGGGAGCGTCCAGCAGGGGTGGCCATCACTGTCTCTGGGGTGGTCTTGTGGGCCAAGTCTCATTCCTGCCCTCAAACAATAAGGCTGGTGTATACGAGCAAGTGAACCTGGGACATGGACGGTGTTGTTTCCTGTGCCTAGCCTTAGATCCGACCTGTGGAGCTGTCCTGCCACTTCAGCACCGCCCCCTGTGTGTGCACCCAGGGGGCAGGGCTGGGGTGGCCCCTCGCATGCTCCAGGGCAAACCTGCGGATCTAAAGCTGGCTGTGTTTCAGTCCCGCTGGCTGCCAGCAAGTTGTAAATTGGCACCCAGTAGGCCTGGACCGGGCTGAGGCACCGCGGGCCAGTCCTTCCCTGCTTCCCGGGCAGCTCTGTGGGCCGGATCCAGCCCACGGGCCTTGAGTTTGACACCCCTGCCCTATAGCATTTCAGACAAATGGTTATCCAATCTCTTTTTAAAAACTTCCAGTGTTGGAGCATTTACAACTTCTGGAGGCAAGTTGTTCCACTGATTAATTTTTCTAACTGTCAGGAAATTTCTCCTTAGTTCTAGTTGCTTCTCTCCTTGATTAGTTTCCACCCATTGCTTCTTGTCCTGCCCTCAGGTGCTTTGGAGAATAGCTTGACTCCCTCTTCTTTGTGGCAGCACCTGAGATATTGGAACACTGCAATGTTATCCCTAATCTTTCTCTTCATTAAACTAGACAGATCCAATTCCAGCAACCGTTCTTTATATGTTTTAGCCTCCAGCCCCCTAATCATATTGATTGGTCTTCACAGCACTCTTTCTAGAGTCTCAACATCTTTTTTACAAGGTGGCGACCAAAACACTTCACATGATCTTGATTCTATCCCTCTGTTTATGCAGCCTAGAACTGTGTTGACTTTTTTGGCAGCTGCAGCACACTGCTGGCTCAAATTTAAATGATTGTCGACTAGGACTCCAAGATCCCTCTCACAGTTACTACTATTTTTTATTATTTATTATTTTTGGATATACATCAATATCATTATATGAACATGAACCCCAAGGGGATAAAATCACCCTGTAGGGGTGACGAAGAAAGGAGGGGCACCCTGCAGGTCACGGAGAGCGGCTGTTCTTCCCATCCATTCCCTCCCATCCAACGACGAAAAGGAGAAGCAGACGGGTTGGATTCTACCGGTTCGGACCGGTTCAGGCAAACCAGTACCTCTGACGATCAACTGGGAGCGAACCAGTTCACTCTGATGATTAGGTGGGCCCGCTCACCCATGCGCTTTAATGACCTATATTTTATCATCTGATTCACACGGCAGAGCGGATTGCCACGCCTCATTTGTGTTACTCCCCAGCAATAATGTGGAAGGTAAGTTTTTGTAAAACTCTCCACACGTGTGCAGCACGTGCACGAAGCACAGAGCACCAGTTTAACACAGTTGTTAAACTGGCAGGATCCCACCACTGGAGACAGCCATTATGGCTGCTGTGAAGCTGTGGCAGCCAAAGAAACAAAGAATGTGCTGGAGTGGTGTAGATGAACAGTGATTGGAACTTGGTGAGGTGATTCTTTTTTTAGCTTAGAACCTAACCCCAAAGAAAATAAACCCTGGAAAAGAGACTCTTTGAAATGCTTGTTAAAGTGGTGAATAATTACAGAGAGAAAAATTATAGACCCGAAAGAAAAGGAATTAGAGGGAGAGCGCAAAATCTTTAAAATATAAAAAGATTGGATTTTCAAATTTTATTGGCAATATTTTGGTAAGGCATTTTAAAATGCTGGAATTATTTGTCTGAATATTGATTATTTGCAAAAAAACTGAAATATTTGTCAGATTTTGTGCAACGTTGAAATTTAAGCTGAAGGCACCATCTACTTGTGAATGGAATATATACCAAACTCCTACAACCTTAGGAAGTACTGATAAGACAAAGGAAAAAAAAGTGGAAATAAATAACACCTGGAGAACCAGGGTGGATAAAAATCAATGATTTTTTTTTTAAAATAAAAAAAATCAGATTTTTTTTTTAATTTAAATCGGATTTTTTTGATTTTTATCAAATTTATTTTAATAAAAAACTTTTGGGATAAAAATCTATCGTAAAATAGTTTTCTATTTAAGATACATAAATAATTTAGTTTATTCAGCATGAAATGGAGCTTAGTTATGTAAGGCTGTACATGAGGCTATATATTCTGCAACGCTGGGACTATCGGTGAGTCAACAGTGGGTCAAAGGAATAGCAGAGATAACAGTTGCTCTTTAAAAATTATGATTTAAATCGAGTTGATTTAAATCAAGCCTTTTTACTAGTGATTTAAATCATGATTTAAATTGTGATTTAAATCAACTCGATTTAAATCAAATCCACCCTGTGGAGGACTGCTGTGCTATCTACTGTTCTATATCTGTCTACTTCATGGTTATTGGAAGATTAACATTCAGATTATGGAAGACATCTAAAGAAAGTGACTTTTAAATGCCAAGATCTATGATTGAATTTACAGAGTGGACTTAAGGAGACATTTGGAAATCTTGCTGGATTACCTAAATGGAACTAATTGACTAACTGTGGGACACAAAGAACTATAACTATTGCATTCCCCTGAGGAGCAACGCTAGGATTGAGCAAATGGTTTCTAAGATGGCTTTCTTTTATTGCAAAAGTTTTACAATTACATTTTCACCCCTTTTCCCCCCCCACAACCCACCCCAAACTTCCCAACCTCCCTAACCCACCCTAACCCTCCCCTCCCCCCAGACTTCCTCACAGTATACTCATGTCAAATAAAAGGAAAACCCTCCTTCATATATAAAACTTGAACCCCTCCCTCCCCCTTAAAAATTTTCATCTTCATTACATTCACCTATTTCTATCTTAATACAACATTTTCAAATAAATTTTCATCCTGATTACCTTAAAAATATTTCTATCTTAATATAACATTTTCTAATAAATTTTCATTTCTATCTTGATATAACATTTTCAAATGAAAGCTATTTGATACTTCCTAGTTTGATATTTGTTCTGAACATAATCTATCCACTTCTTCCATTCCCATTCATAAGTCTCTTGAAAACAATCTTTTAGATATGCTGAAATCTTCGCCATCTCCGCGAAACTGGCCATCTTCAAAGTCCATTCCTCAATCGTAGGCAGCGCTTCACTTTTCCAATATTTACCTATCAACAATCTTGCTGCTGTTATCATATACAATATCAATTTTGTTTCACCCGATGTAAAACCCTTAACTATACCCAATAAAAACAGTTTTGGAGAACTCAACTTTCATAATAAATCCTGCCAGGCCAGACGCCACATCTGTTATTTTTTTGGTCACCTTCTTTTGGTTCTGCTGCATTTCCTGCATAATTTCCTGTTGAGACTTGAATTTTATCATCTATTTTATTTATTTTATCATCTATTTCTTGTTGAGCTTTTTGAAATTTATCATCCAGAATATTTGAAATGAATTCTTTTAAATCTCCCATATCAAAATCTTTTTTCTGGGCTTGTGACTGCGTGTCCTGTTTACGTGTGGGGGATCCCCCCCTGTTTTGCCTTCCTGCTTCTTTGAAGCCATCCTGCCACGTAGGCTAGCTTTTCTAAAAAGGGAGGTTCCGCTTCTTCTGCCACCTCCACAAAGCCTTCTAAAAAAGTCCCCTAGATTTAATCAAGGCAAAACTATAATGCAGCAAAATCAGGTAAAAGGGAGAGATTTTCCTCTTGTTTCTGTTGCAGCCGGAGCAACTTTATAGCAACTTTTTAACTTTGTAACAAAGCAAGATGACTTCACCAATCCACACCCGCTGATTCATTTACTCTAATGCTGAGCGCCAAATTTTTTCAGTCACTTTCACTCATTCAGAAACTTTCACTTCAGTATAAAAAATCTGCAAAGGGCTAATACTTGCAGTTCAGAATTTCAGGGTTCAGGTAGATTTCAAATGTTTATTTGAGTTATTTCCTCGCTCTTTAAAGGTTTCCTGCAGTCGGCTTGTTCTGCGGAAGCAGAGACGTCCCACGCCGCCCGGAGTCTCAGCAGGTTGAAAGGGAGCCGCGCCTGTTTCCTCCCCAGAAACAATTCCCTGGGGGGGGTTGCAGGGGCTCTACCTGTACCCTGCTGCCTCTTCTTCATAAATCCTAAGGATTTTGAAGGTTTCAAACTGCTTCGCGATCGAGAAGCGGCTCTACGAGCGGCGGGGCTGGCGGTGCAAAAAAAGGCACCGTCGCCGCCGAAGACGAGGAAACCGGAAGTGATGGCTTTCTGAGGTCATCGACAATTGAGACTTTGGGGCGGTGACAGGCTACTGAGCAATATTTGGACCTATCAAAATAAGACGAGATGTTGCATTGGGGAGATGAGTGGATTTCAAAAAGAAATGGTGTTGATGCTCCAAAGTACTTATGATATGTTGATAAAGAACTACAGGGAGATAAAAGATTTAATGCATGACATTGTGGGGAAATCAGAAAATGTTCAACAAGAGACAATGAATTAAGATCATAAAACACAGGAAATAGAGGAGATAATAGAAAGACCAGAGGAAAAGACAGAACAGATAAATCAACAAATAAAACAAGAGAAGAAGGAGGAGACAATAAAGACTTATGAATCAAATAAGGGACAATATATATTAAGAGATCAAAAAATGGGATTGGATAAAAAGAAATATATTTTTGAAGAGAAGATAGGGGCTTGGGCAGATCCTCCGGAGGTATGGCAGCAAAAGATAGTAGAGATGGAAGAGACATTTGGGTTAAATAGGAAAGATGTAGACAGAGACAAAGACCCAAGGGAGGAGTTTGGGAGGCAAATCAAAAAACGAATAAGAATTGACTTCCGGTGGCTCCGCAGACGTCGAGGACGGTCTCCATTGACCGCCAGCCACGCGATCTGTTAAAACCGCCCTGACAGCGCTAAACTGCTGTCCGGCAGTTTGAAAAAACTCTCCTTCAGGCAAAGAAGGAGAGGAGAGTCAGAGGGGGTGGGTAGAGCTCCCCAAAAGTCCCTGGATTAATCCCAGGGACTCGGAGGGTGAGAGCTCCCCAGTTTAGCCCTCCCATTGCTCCGGATCAGTGGTGTCACTGCTAGCCAGAGCCAGATGTCGCGTCCAATTCTGCCGGCAAACAGTGAGTTTCAGTGATTACTAAAAAGGCAGACAGAGCGGAAGCAAGAGTGCAAGCTTTTTAAAAGAAACAGAGCTTAACTCCATGTATACATTGTTGCAAATGGAACTTTCTTGAGCTGGAGGCTGGAGAGGAAGCCTTTGTTATGGGCGGAATGGAAAGTGAATGTTAACGGGAAATTGCTTGTTAAGAGTCTTCCACTTGAAGAGAAAATTGCTGGGGACTGAGAAAAGACTGGAGAGAGGATTGTTTATTCTGAAAAACTTTGAAATAAATATTGCAAGACAGTTTATAAGACTTTGTGGCTGTAAAAGGAAAAACTTATTTTAAAATAAAATGGCTGCTAAACAATTAAAGCCACCAACTTCTAAAGGGGGAGGAGGTTCCCCTGTAGTGACTCAAAAGCAACAACTTCCGGCTGATACACAGTCACAAGACCTTAAAGAATTTATAATGGGTGCCCTGAACAATCAGGCAGAAATGATGAAAGAATTTTCGGAGGAGTTAAAGAAAATTAAAGATGTGGTGGAGGAAAAACCTGATGCAATAAGAGATGACGTTGTTGTTGCAGTTTCAGGACTGGCTAATCACATGTTAAAGATTGAGGAGAGAGTACGGGAAGTTGATGAAGCCAATTTGGAGCTAGCAACTAAATTAGGAGAGGTTATGATACAAACAGAGAAAGTGGATGATGAAATGGTCATGCTACAATATAGATCAATGGAATTTGCCCTGAGACTGAGAGGTTTGAAAGAAAAGAGTGGTGAAAATTTAAAGGATATTTGCTCCAATGCTTTAGCAGAGTTGATTTCAGAAAGGCCAGAAGATGTGGCAATTTAAATGGACAAAATCTATAGGGTTAATTCTTGGCTGGCAAAACAAAGGCAGCTGCCAAGAGATGTGGTGATCTATTTCACAACAAGGAGAATTAGAAATGATATCCTGCAAGCTTCTTACAAAAACAAGATTCAAGTGGATGGACAAGAGCTGATGGTTTTGAAGGAGCTTCCTCCTAAAATGTTAAGAGACAGAAAGCAGTTTGGTTTTTTGGTGAATGAATTAAGAAACCAGCAGCTCCAGTACAGATGGGATGTCCCATTTGGGATAATAGTGACATACGCTGGGCAAAGACATCGCTTAAACACGGTTGGAAAGGCAAAAGATTTTTATGCCAATGTCTTAAAGGCTGGACGGCCACCCTCACCAGGGGGTGCTAGAAAGCAATTGGAAATGATACAACAAAAGAAAGATGGAGGGCAAGTACAAACCTATGCTCAAGATTTAGCTGGAGGAGCTAATTTGGAAGAAGACTTATTGCTGAGTGGGGGTCCACCAACAACTCTTGAGCCATTAAAGAAGATAGAGATGCCAAGAGAACAACGATTGACAAGAGCCACTTACAAACAGCAACTGACACAACAGCCTCAAGATTCAACCCAACAAGTCCAAAAAACACAAGCAGTGGGAGGAGCTAGGCCAAAGACCAAAATGGCGGAGGAGGTTCAGCTGATGCTCTCAAAGCTTGGAGGGCCTAGAGATGGCAAATAAATTTTTATCTTGGAATGTCAATGGTTTAAATTCTCCACAAAAAAGAAAGAAAATATTCCACTACTTGAAGCAATTTCAGAATGATGTTATTTGTTTGCAAGAAACGCATATTAAATCTTCAGATCAAAAGTACTTGATAAATTCGAAATTAGGTACACATTTTGTGGCATCAGCACCAGAGAAGAAAAATGGCCTAGTTATATATGTTAAAAGAGGCCTATGGCCAATTTAATTGAGGCTGATGCTCAAGGTAGATATATCACAATTGAATTAACAACACAGAACGGGAAGCTGCTTGTAATTGGAATATATGCACCTAACCAACAGCAAGATAATTTTTTTAAATTTTTACATACTAAAATACTACAATGGGATTACAGATCTTTACTTTTAATGGGTGATTGGAATGGGGTAATAAATACCCAGAAAGATAAAAAAAGTTTATCCAAGATATCTATGCGTGGTAAGCTGCCTAAATCTTTTTTTGATATTTTGGAGGATATGGAGCTGAGAGACATTTGGCAAGAAAGGAACGTATTGGAAAGTGATTTTACTTTTTTTCAGATAGGCATCAATCTTTTTCTAGGATTGATTTTATATTAACCACAAATGATCTTTTTTCTAGGGTGAAGAAGACGAAGATATGTCCAAGAACGTTAACTGATCATAGCCCGGTTTGGGTGGAATTAGAACAGGAAAGAGGGGAAAGGAGGTCTTGGAGGTTAAATGAGAATTTATTTAGATAAGAAGATAACTTGAATGAACTTAAAAAACAAATGAAAGAATTTTTTGTTAACAATATGAATAAAGGTACCTCAATGGAAATGGTATGGGATGCAAGTAAGGCATATATATATATTTTTTTTAAATTTGATTTATATGCCGCCCTTCTCCGGAGACTCAGAGCGGCTTACAATGCGTTAAGCAATAGCCTTCATCCTTTTTGTATATTTATACAAAGTCAGCTTATTGCCCCCACAAACTGGGTCCTCATTTCACCTACCTTAGAAAGGATGGAAGGCTGAGTCAACCTTGAGCCTTGGAGAGATTCGAACCAGCAGAAATTGCAGGCAGCTGTGTTAATAACCGGGTGCATTAAACCACTGTACCATCAAGGCTCTTGATATATGAGGGGAACATTAATTTTTCTGAACAATAAATATAGATTAAAACAACAAAACAGACGGAAAGAGATAGAGGAGGAAATTAAAAAGAAAGAACAATTTTTTATAACTAATCCGGGAGATAAAAAGGCAAAAGATATGATAAACATTTTAAGAGAGCAATTTAATATGTTAATGGCTGGGCAAGTAGCAACCAGCATACAATATGCCAGACATAATACATTCTATAATGCCAATAAACCTGGGAGATGGCTGGCTTACACGATGAGAAAAAAGCAAAAATCACGTACTATAGACAAGATAGAATTTAGAGGTAAGGAGATTTACCAACAGAATTTAATAAAAAAGGCTTTTTTGGATTTCTATACAAAGCTATATGCTAAAGATTCAATTCAAGATGTTGATATTGATAGATATTTAAAGATAGATATTCCTGAACTAACGCTGGAACAGAGAGAAAGATTGAACCAGCCAATAACATCCGAGGAAATTGTTGGGGTAATTAAACAATTAAAAATAGGTAAGGCTCCGGGAACAGACGGACTAACAGCTGTTTATTATAAACATTTACAATCTGAAATGCTAGAACCACTTAAAATCTTATTTAATAAAATACAGGTAGGAGGAGGAGTACCACCTTCTTGGAAAACAGCTTTTGTTTCACTAATTCCAAAGGAGGATCGAAACTCCATCAAACCTGAGAATTTTAGGCCAATTTCACTTTTGAATACCGACTATAAGATTTTTGCTAAGATATTAGCTAATAGATTAATGCCAGTTATGCAACAAATAATTCATAATGACCAATCAGGGTTCATAAAAGGGAGACAAATGAAATATAATGTTAGACAAATTGTAAACCTACTGGAATATTTGGAAAAAAATAACCAAGTCCCTGCAGCGTTTGTATTTTTGGATGCAGAGAAGGCATTTGATCGCTTGAACTGGCAATTTTTGTTTAAAATAATAGAGAAAATGCATTTTGGGGAGAATTTTACACAATCAATTAGAGCGATATACCAGCAGCAAACAGCACAAATAATAGTTAATGGAGGTTTAACAGAGGTTTTTAGAATTGAGAAAGGAACAAGGCAGGGGTGCCCTCTGTCCCCATTGTTGTTTATCCTGACTTTGGAAGTGCTATTGAATAAGATACGTGACTCAGAAAAATTGAAGGGTATTGTAATTAGACATCAAGATTATAGATTAAGAGCATTTGCAGATGACTTGGTTGTTATCTTATCTCAACCCATAGAGTCGGCTCCATATATATTGGATATAATTGATCAATATGGGAAAGTATCAGGATTTAAAGTCAATTCACATAAGACAAAGATGATAACTAAAAATATGTCTGTACTTTTTTTTTTTTATTGAAAAAGTTTTCAAATACAAGTTTTTCCCCCTTTCCCCCCCCCCCCTTCCCTAACCCACCCTTTCCACCCAACCCCCCCTGTGACTTCTTCACAACAATAGGCTATTTCATAACTAGTTACATACATAATATCTTTCCTTTCCCTTAATCCCTTCTCGAAATACTGACCCTTAACATATTAAGCTTATTGAGTATTATTACAATTTAACCTTTAATCTTTTATATATATTAATATAACATTTTAAATCGACCTTCTCCCTGCATCCAAATTTAACATTTATTCAATTCTGTCCAATTCCTCCACTCCTCTAAATATATGACTTAAAATCATACAGTACAATTCTAGATATAATCCACTACCCACTTTACTAAAATATACACATATCTATATATGCATCCCATTTTATAAAAAGAAGAAAAAAAAAAAGAAGAGAAAAAAATAAAAAAATATATCTTCTTTAGTATCTTTCCACTGAATTGTTAAGTCCTCCACTCCCCTAAATATATGACTTAAGAATCCTTTTTCTTAAACTAATCAATCAGTAAACTAACCTATTTCAACCCTTCAATTCCTACAAAATCATGCAGTACAATTCTAGATATAATCCACTGCCCACATTACTAAGATATACACATATCTATATATGCATTCCATTTTGTAAAAAAGGAAAAAACAATAACTTTAAATTTATAATCCATATAGTATCTTCTTTGATGTCTTTCCTCTGGATTGTTAAATCCATCACCCATAATAGGGTAAAATAACATGCTGGTGCAACAGTTTGTTCAAAATCTCCAGTCATCTTCTGCCCCCATCAGTAGTAGATATCCTCGCATCTGTATAAAAGCAAAAACAACCACCCGAGTGACATTATAATTATAATTATATCCATATGGTTATAGTTGTGGTATTCATCAGGATTATTATTTCCCATCATCCTACTGAGTAACATCCAGATCTTCTGCATGCCCCGGCGAAACTCTCCTGCCTTATAACTCAAAATGATTATAATATATTTACCAAAAAAAAAAAATTTTTTTTAGATGATTCAAATCCAACAAAGTGAGGCTCTTTTCACATCCCAAAATCATGGCCTTGCAGAGATCTGCCACAATCCTCAGGATAGTATCAAACAATTGTTCGCCTCCACTATCTTTTCAAATATTCATTCATTTTTTAAAGTCCCTGGCATCACTGTTGCATAGTTTAGAAATTGCTGTTTCTATGCGATCTATTTCTTTTCTTTTTCTTTTCCGGGTTGAATTTCCATCCTCGTTTCTTGCCTACCAATTGTGTGTCTGCTAGTTGATTTTCATTCTGCTTTATGTATTGTTCTTGTTGGGTTAGTTTTATCATCTCATCTTTCTTCTCCGTCACTTGTATATCAACTGATTGATTTACGCACTTGTCTGTGACTTGATGGTTCATCACATTGGAGTCGGATGACACTGCTCTCTTATTTATAGACAGTCCAGCTGGGGTATCCAGGGAGTCCAAAGACAATTTATCCATCACAGCCTCTGTAATTTGATGTTTTCCTTTTGTTTCCAACTCCTTTTGCTTATCCTGTGTTATGCCTAAAGGTGTTAAATTCATTTTTAAAATTTTTTGATAAAAATCTTCCGCTTTTTCAACAGTATGCAGTTGATATCTTATTCCTTGATATCTCAATATTAGGCCAACTGGGGTGTCCCACCTGAATAGGATATTTCTTTTTTTTAATTCAGTCACTAGAAAGCCAAATTTCTTCCTCTCCATTAACATCTTGGGCGGGAGCTCCTTAAAGATCCAAATCTTTCTTCCATGAAATTGCAAAGTAGAATTAAAAGAGTTCTGCACAATATTATTCCTAATTTCTTTATCTGTAAAATAAATCACCACATCTCTAGGCAATTGCCTTTGCTTTGCCAACCAGGAGTTTATTCTGTAAATTCTATCAATCCTGCAATACACTTCATCAGGTTGAACCTTTAAGATCCCAGCCAGAATTTCAGAAGATATTTTCCTTAAATCATCTCTATTATTTTCCTGCAAACCTCTCAGTCTAATTGCATATTCTGTAAAATTATATTGAATCATTAAAACTTCTCTTTCAATCCTCTGTTGTACATTTTCTTCATTACCAATCTTTTGGTCAGTCTCCATTTTAGATTTGTCTTCCGAGCTATTATCCTGAGTATTTATCAAATCCTTTTTAATTTTTTGAGTCATGTCATCCAAATTCTCCTCAATTTCCTTCATTTTAGACTCTAATAATTTAGTCTTTGCATCCACCCGAATCAGAAAGCCTGATAAACCATTAGCAGCTTTTAAAATCTTTTGATTCAAAAAGTCAAACTTTGATTTCACCAATTCACCAATTTCTTTAATTTCCTGCTTAAATTTTTCAAGTTGCTGGTTCACAATCTCATCCCTTCTTACAATCTCTTCAAGGATAAATTCTAATATATTAAAATCGGGTTTCTGACGCTGGAGAGTTGAAATTTGTTGGCGCAGTTTCTTGAGAGGGGAAGTTCCCCCCCCATTTGTCCAGCTGTGTAAGTCCCGATGCCATTTCCCACACAGACAAGATTTAGCAAATAAGAGAGAAGAAATAGAAAACGAAAGAACTTTCCCTTAAAAAAGGAAAAAAAAAACTTCTTTTCAATCAACAGCACAGGAGCGAGGTTTTATCTACAAATGTAGCCAGTGATATTTATTCCGCTACATTGTAGTAAGAAGAAACGGAAGGACTTTCCCTTTTAGCCCTTCTCCAGCCACAGCAGACGCCATTTTAAAAGGTTCTTTTTCCCTCTTTTCCTCTCCTCTTTTCTCTTAGATAGATTTTGGAAGGGTGAAATACTTGCGGTTCAGTATTAAGGGTCCAGCTCGTCATTTCTTTAATTATTCTGTTGAATTCGCAGGCTTGCTCTTGACGCCTGGCTCTGCATAGGCAGAGGTCTCCCAAAGCCCGGAGCAACGGCAGGGGATATGGGGCTTCTCATCCGCTCCGTCCCAAAAGTTAAAAAAAAACTTTTGGGACTCTGCGGAGAGTTCTACCCACCCCTGCCGGCTCTATCTCCGTTTCCTCTTGGAAACGGAGTTTTTTCGAGCCGCCATCCGCTGTAACGGCGGCTCTGACAGGCAATGGAAGCTGACGATCCCAAAGGAACGTCTGGCGGCGGCCAGCAGCAAACCGGAAGCCGGGATATCTTCCCGGAAGCCGGGATATCTTCTAAATATGTCTGTACTTGAAAGAGATGAACTAGGAAGAATAATGGGGTTTGAAATAGCTAAAAAGGTTAAATATCTAGGAGTGTATATAGCAGCTTCAAATACAAAATTATACAAAAATAACTATGAGGATGTCTGGCAGAAGGTACAGCAGGATATGGAGAATTGGAAAAAATTACAGTTGTCTTTATTGGGAAGAATTGCAGCAATTAAAATGAATGTGTTACCTAGGTTCTTATTCTTGTTCCAAATGATACCTGTGCTTAAGAAAGATGAAAATTTGAGAGAATGGCAGAAAGGTGTTAATACCTTTATTTGGGCTGGGAAAAAAACCCAGAATAAAGATGAAAATTATACAAGACACACATGAAAGGGGGGGTCTTAAAATGCCTAATTTAAGATTATATTCAGCGGTCTTATCACAAATTAGTGATTGGTTTAACTTAACTGAGGGGAGAATTTTGAATCTGGAAGGTTATGATTTACTATATGGATGGCATGCCTATTTGTTATATGACAAAAAAGTGGATAAAGTATTTAAGGCCCATATACTTAGAAATGCTTTGTTGAGGGTTTGGAAAAAATATCAATATAAGTTAAATTATAAGATACCTGTATGGGCAAATCCTAGACATGCAATAGTCTAGAACTAAGCATAGAACAAAAACAGGAGGTGATTACTTATAAAGAGCTTCTTATTATGGAAAGGAGGGTATCGTATTTGAAATCTTTAGATACATTGAGAGAAGAAGGTATAATTTATACATGGTTTCAGTATGGTCAGCTTCAAGCTAGATGGAAGGAAGATAAAAAAAACTGGCTTTGTGCAAAATGAGGAAAATTTGGTAAAACAAATTAGAGATCAAAAACATATGCATATCAAAAGGTTGTATAATGCCTTATTGGAAATAGACTCTGAGACGGAACTGGTTAAAGATTGCATGATTAAATGGGTGTAAAATTTTCAAGAGCCAGTGATGATGGAGACTTGGGAAAAGATTTGGACTAGAAATGTGAAATTTACACAAGCACAAAATTTAAGAGAAAACTTTTATAAAATGTTTTATAGATGGCACTTAGATCCAGAAAAATTATCATGTATGTATCCTAATGTGCAAGCTAAATGTTAGAGATGTGACTGTGATGATGCAACTTATTATCATATATGGTGGACTTGTAAAAAAATCAAAGCATTTTGGATAAAGATTTGGTGGGTGATGCAGAATATTTAAAAAAAAAGATTGAAATTTACTCCGCATTTGTTTCTACTGGGTATAACTATGGACTGTACAGTTGTAGAGACTAAACTGATTTTGAACTTGATAACAGCAGCAGGATTGTTGATAGCACAACATTGGAAGAAGGACTTTTTGCCTACTATTGATGCCTGGATATTGAAAGTAACTAATTTAGCTGAAATGGCTAAAATTTCAGCATATTTGAAGGATCATACACAAGAAAGGTACATACAGGACTGGAGAAGATGGATTGATTATATTCAAAATAAGTATCAGACTAAAAAATATCACATAGCTTATTAATGATTCTTTATTTGTATAAGCACTACATGAGTGATATTAGAAGTATTATGTCTAAGAAGTAGGATTTTATCTATGGGGGGTTAAGAATTATTTTTAGAGGGTGTTTAATGGTTGGTTAAGCAATTTAGTTTATTGTTAAAAGTTAATAGAAATACCTTGTGTTCTGCTCTGGGAAGTCGGGGAGGGGGAGGGGGGGTTGGGTGGGAGGGTTGTGGGAAAACTGTGTTTTTTTTCACTAATAAAACTTTTTCAATAAAAAAAACGAATAAGAATTGAAATACTAAAGCGGACAAGAGATGATGTTTAGAAAGGGAATGCTGTTTAATATAAGATTGGCTTTATTGAAAGCTAGAATAGAGGTAAAAATAAGATTAAGGGGGAATATATATGTTTTTAAACTTCTGGTGGCGGTATCTCAGCGGTGCAGTGGGAAGAGAATGGTCTCTGTTCTCTAACCTCGAATTTTTCATGTTTTGGGGACCCTTCGAGGCACAAAAAGCCTGGAGGGCATTGTGGACTAGAGGGGAAGTCTAGAGTGTGGCCAAGTGAAGGGCGATCACTTGTTGCATGAATGGACACCCCTGTCAAACCAGCGTGAAGGTGTCTGACAGCTTTCTATGGCAGACCTGAGGCTGCGATGAGCCAGTGAGTACAGAGAGAAGATTTTTACAGCAGACGGTGTCATTTCATGTGAAAACCGCAAGATTAATGATCGATTTGAAGAGTGAAGCCTGCCTTTTCTGGTTAAAAGAATTCCAGTGGAGAGAGCGAGCAGCGATTTGGCAGAGGGGAAATGAGTCAGCACAATACATCTAACCTTTAAGGCGGCGACAAGGAGGAAGATTGTGATGTTTCGGCAAGACGGTGGATATCTGGTGTGAACTGAGAATTAAAGGGAAAGAGAAAGCAAAGAAGGAGAGAAACTTGGCATAGTAGAGTGACAGGAAAGGAAAGGAGAAGAAGAAGCGAGGACGGACATTGCCGTGAATTAATAGTAAGAGAAGTTTGATTGGACGAGTGCTCGAGCCAGAAAAAAAAAGGAAAGAACTTTCTGTTCTATTTGAACTTTTGAATAGAAGATTCGAAGGAGATTGAGGTGGAATAAACGAGGAGGGGAAAACAGACTTAAGAGACTATTATACATTATCTATATAAATGGAGCAAAAGAGACCTGGGAGGAGCTAAGAGCTATAATCAAGAGAAGACATAAAGATCTATACTTCTCTAAACTTTGGGTTTAATGTATACTTAGTGGATATTTACAAGTCTTTACTGAACAATTGAACAACAGCAAATCAACTAAGAAGATTTAAATACCGTATTTTTCAGAGTATAAGACGCACCTTTTTACCCACAAAAAGGGTGTGAAAATCTGGGTGCGTCTTATACTCTGAATGTAGCCCTGCCGGACCCCACCCTTTGGACATTTTCGGGCAGTTCCAGGAGGGGATCTGGGACGAGGCACAGTCTGAGGAACAACCCTCTTCGGGATGGTCTGTGGGGGGGAGAATCTGCCCGGCAGCTTCGGGAAACAAGGCGCCCCCCACAGTTTGCGGCTGGTCACCCCTCTGGCTGCCCAGCAGGCATCTTAGGGCAGATAATGGTCACAATGACTTCACTCCCCAGCGATGTGAGGAGCCGCTGCCTAAGCCCTCTCTGTGCCCAGGAGCTGAGCGAGCTGAACGGGAGCTCCTAAAGTGAAACATCCCTCCTTTCCAGCCACCGCTGCCCGGATTCCCCAATGCAATTCTCAGAGCCGCGTTTCAGGTGGCAGGCGGCCAGTTCCCCTGCAATGTGCAGTGGGGAACTGGGAACCGTTTTGGATTCGCGGAGGGGATTGCAGCACTGCTGCCTGAAAGTGCTTTTCTTCCCATTGCACATTGCAGAGCCGCACACCCTCATCCTCCTTTTCAGCAGACTCACCTTCTCTTTCCTCCTGGTCAGATCTGCTACCTAAAACACGATGCAATTATTTTGCCTCTGCACACCCCATGTTTGGAATTGGGAAGGAGATTGCGGGTCTGCTGCCCGAAAACGCTTTCCTTTGGCATCAGGATTCAGCAGCAGGGCGTCCCGGAATGCCCGGGAACTTTTCCTGCGCGGCTTTTGCTGTGGCAGGCAGCGGCAGCGGTGGTGACTGTGGGGCATCCTGGAACACCCAGGAAGTTTTCCTGCATGGCTTTTGCCACGGCAGGCAGCAGCGATGGCTGCGGGGCATCCCAGAACGCCTAGGAAGTTTTCCTGCATGGCTTTTGCCATGGCAGGCATCGGCGATGGCTGCAGGGCGTCCTGGAATGCCTAGGAAGTTTTTCTGCACAGCTTTTCTGGTGTCTGCCTCCCTTCACATGCGGTGCACATGTGCAGCAGCACTAGGAGATCTGCTTGCCCTCCCGCAAAACTGTCGCTGCCGCCATCCCTCTCAGTCCCAGCGCAACGGGTCCGTCTCCCCGAAGGGCCACCCACCCACCCACTGGCTAGGCCGGGCCAGGCTGGGCCGAAAGCAGCATGTCTCCCATCATGGACTGTATGTGTGACCCGACCTTGGAAGGCAAAGGCGTGGGAAGGCCGCTTGGAAGGCAGGCAAGCATGCCAGGCTGCAGGGAAGGGAGGGGAGCTGCTATCTCCCTTCCCTATGGCCGGGTGGCCCTGACATGCTTGGCTGCCTTCCATGTGCCCTTCCCCGCGGTCTGGTGGCCAGGCCCACTTGCCTGCCTTCCTCCCCCACCACCACTTCTTTGTTTGGCTGCTTACCTTCCACTGCGGCTGGTCTGGAGTCGGGAAAGCAAGCTAATTGGAGTTTTTGCTGGCCCCCAGCCAGCCGCCACTGCTGGAAAGTGGCTGGGAAAGAAGTCTCTGAAAAGGCTTCTTTACCAGCCACTTTCTCTGAAGGCAAGCTGCTGCCATCGCCGCCATGTTCTTCACATATGCACATATCGCATTTGACTTGCAAGGCAATGGGATGCACATGCGTGAAGAACATGGCAGCTGGGGCAAGGAAGTGGCAGCCGTGCGACCAGTTCGGGGGCGTGGCCCCTGGTAGCCATTGCTACCAGTTCTCCGAGCAACTAAAATTTTTTACTACCGGTTTTCCCGAACTGGTGCGAACCGGTAGCAACCCACCACTGATTTATATGTTAGAGTGAAGATATATACATATGCATGTATATAGCATATCTATATGTGTGTTATGTATATGTACACTTTTGAGAGCAGGCAACAGAATTTCATTTTTAATGTGTGCCAGAGTCCCACAGAAAAAAAAATGACAATAAAGATGATCTTATCTAAGCTTCCATTCTGTTTCTATAGTTAGAGAAACAGTAATATTGTACAACTTCCTGAATTAAAAAAAGTGCTGTTAAAAAAAACTGTTAATAAATAAAAGCAGTTTCTCTTGTTTCAGAGTTGAAATCCAGCAGATTCTGACAGGTTCTGTAGAACTGGTAGTGGAAATTTTGAGTAGTTTGGAGAACTGGCAAATACCATCTCTGGCTGGTCCAGATTAGGGTGGGAATGGAGATTTTGCAATATCCTTCCCCCAGGAGTGAGGAGGGAATGGGGATTTTGCAGTATCCTTCCCCTGGAGTGGGGTCAGAATGGGGATTTTGCAGTGTCCTTCCCTTGGAGTGGGGTGGAAATGGAGATTTTGCAATATCCTTCCCCTGCCACACCCACCAAGCCATGCCCACCAAGCCACACCACGCCCACCAAGCCATGCCCACAGAACCGCTAGTAAAAAAATTTGAATTTCACCACTGCCTTGTTTCCCTATTTTATTTCTTCGAAGTACTCAGTATATTATCTTTCTTACGAACACTGACCAGCAGTTTTCTATGATCTTGGAAAATGTAAAAATTTTGTCATTAATGAGCCATCAGTCTATGTACACTAAGATTTGGGGAATGGAATGCTTTCTGGACAATTGCAGTGTGTCATATCTGATGACATACATTTAAAAATAATTTCTTAGTAAAATTTCTTGTTCATAGTATCTGTTTTAAACTCTCATAGTAATATATTGTCAATATATTTTGCAGAGATTTCCTGCCCCGTGGGTCTGGAATTGTTACCCGAAGACCTCTCATTCTTCAGCTTATTTTTTCTAAAACAGGTGTGTGGTCCCTTCATTTATGCTTAAAAAGTAATCCAAATTCTTTTGTGAATAATGTTATATTCATGTATAGTTTCTTCTTGGACTTAGAGTACTTTATATATTCAATCATGCCTTAAAAATTAGTAAGCATGATGAAGTATTTGGTATGGTTAAATTATGATAATAGATTATAATTCTTACGTGAGTACTCAAAGATTTCCCTTAGATTTGTATTTGAGCTTCACATGAGATATCTCTTCTCTTTCAGAATATGCAGAATTTTTGCACTGCAAATCTAAGAAGTTTACAGATTTTGATGAAGTCCGACAGGAGATTGAAGCTGAGACTGATAGGGTGACAGGAACAAACAGAGGCATTTCTCCTATCCCTATTAACCTGAGGGTATATTCACCACATGGCAAGTGTTATGGGTTTTTGTAAAAGTTGAATATTATATCTTCTTAATATCTAGGAAAGAAGATGGAGATTTGGAAAATATTATTCAGAAAATCTATGCATTCCTATCCTTTCTGGAAAATAGATACAGGTAGTCCTAGATTTACAACCACAGCTGGAGTTTTGGGTCTAAGTTGTTGCAATCATAAATCAAGTCTCCACATGACTGGGCTCAAATTTATGATCATTTTTATAACGATTGTTATAAAATGTTATATGATGTTATAACATAAAATGTTATAAAATGATTGTCAAGAAAATAATTGTGGTTGTTAAGCAAATCATATAGTTGTTAATGGAATCACATCATAAGTTAAACCCAGCTTATCCATTAGGTATTTTTTGCTTTTTTTAAAAGGCAAAAAATGTTGCAAAATGCAATCACGTGACTGCAAGATGTTGCAACCAGTTGTAAATGTAAGCCAGTTGCCAAGTGCCTGAAATATGATCACATGACCACAGAAGCTGGTGCAAGAGTCATAATTTCGAGGAGAGGTCTTAAGTAACTTTTTTTCATCATAATGAAGTCCCTCATAACTTTGAATAGTCATTAAGCGACTGGTTGTAAGCTGAGGACAATAGTAACAATTGTCCTATTTATTGAAGAGATGATATTGAAAGAATGAAGAAAGCTCCACTACAACAAAGTCAAGAGATAAATCAGACCCCAAACATTGAAAATATCTTTCAATCTCATTATCTTTGTAAGGAAAAGAGGATTTTGAAAATCTCTTCTTTGATCTAATTAGCTGCCTGACAGAGATATTCATTTATCTCCGTGTATGCTGTATGTACACTGACACACAGACGCACTTGCCCATACTTGCGCGTGTGTAAACACACACACACACACACACACATATATATATATACACACATACACATACATACACGTGCGCACACACATACATACATTTGAGGGTAGGAATGTACAAAATATTTCAATATGAAATGTTTTGTGCATTGAATTTCACAAAATGCTTCATTTTTAAGTTTATAGTTGGCTGTCTCAAGCATTTTGAAAGTGTGAATGGGGATTTTTTGATGTGCCAATTAAAACAATTGAATAAGGGGAATTATGATATAATTTTTATTTTTATTTATTTTATTTTTGGATTTATATACCGCCCTACTCCCAAAAGACTCAGGGCGGTGAACAGCCAAAAAATAAAACACACATAATACAAAATTTAAAAAACGATATAAAAACAAATTAAATATTTGGCCCAAACAAATTAAAACACCCCTATTATTTTATTTTCCGGGTGCGCTTCACGGTTCTGGTCACCACCTTTAAAGCGCTCCATGGCTTAGGACCTGGGTACTTGCGGGACCGCCTACTACCACCAATAGCCTCCCACCGGCCGGTACACTCTCATAGAGAGGGTCTCCTCCGGATGCCGTCAGCCAAACAATGCCGACTGGCGGCCCCCAGGGGGAGAGCCTTCTCTGTGGGGGCACCTACTATCTGGAACGAGCTCCCCCCAGAGATACAGAGGATCCTGGATTTGCGCACCTTCCACCGCGCCTTAAAGACCTTACTATTTCACCAGGCCGGTCTGGCCTAATTTTCCCCCTCTTTTATAAAATATTTTAAAAATTTTAAATATCTTTTAGTATTTTATATATTCAATTTTAAATTGGTTTTAAAAGTTTGGGGTTTTAAATTTGTCGGGGCCAAAATTATTTAATTTGATTTTATTCTATTTTTAAATTTTGTATGTATGTGTTTTTATTGTTTGGCTGTGCACCGCCCTGAGTCCTTCGGGAGTAGGGCGGTATAGAAATCTAATAAAATAAATAAATAAATAAATAAATAAATAAATAAATAAATAAATAAATAAATAAAATTTAAAATTAACAATGAAAAGGAAGTTAGGCCAGGCCAGCCTGTTGAAATAAAAAGGTCTTGAGGGCTTGGTGGAAAGTGCATAAGTCCGGGATCCTCCGTATCTCCGGGGGGAGCTCGTTCCAAATGGCAGGTGCCTCCACAGAGAAGGCTCTCTCCCTGGAGGCCGCCAGTCGACATTGTTTGACCGATGGCACCGTGAGAAGCCCCTCTCTATGGGAGCGTACTGGCCGGTGAGAGGCTACTGGTGGCAGAAAGCGGTCTCGTAAGTACCCAGGTCCTAAGCCATGGAGCACTCTAAAGGTGGTAACCAAGACCTTGAAGCGCACCCGGAAGACCACCGGGAGCCAGTGCAGCTCGCGCAGGAGAGGTGTTACATAGGAACACCATGTCACTCCCATAACCACCCGCGCGGCCGCATTCTGGACCAGTTGGAGCCTCCGGGTGCCCCTCAAGGGGAGCCCCATGTAGAGAGCATTACAGTAGTCCAGGCGGGAGGTGACAAGGGCATGAGTGACCGTGCGTAAGGAGTCCTGATCCAGAAAGGGACGCAACTGGCGAATCAGGCGAACCTGATAGAAAGTCCTCCCAGCCACAGCCGTCAAATGCTCTTCTAAAGACAGCCATGAATCCAGGAGGACATCCAAGTTGCGAACCCTCTCCGTGGGGTCAACAACTTGCCCCCAATAGTCAGTGATGGCACCAACTGACTATATCGGGACGCCAGAAACCACAGCCACTCAGTGGATGGGTTGAGCCTGAGTCTGTTTTTCCTCATTTTAATAAGGAAGAGTGAAAGTGCTTTTTTTACAATGTTACTAGCAGCAAAAGTATATAGTTACCTTCAGGAAAATACTGAAGGGAATAATATATCCACTCTCAAGATGGAATTCTTTTGTAATTCTTTGGAAATAATGTCATAACCTATGAGTATAATAATTAAAAGCTGAGAGTATTTAAGTCAGTTCTAAAGATGATTTTAATTTATTTTTACTTTTTAATTTCCCTCTCATTTAAATGAGCTTGCTCTTGGCTTTAATAGACACCCCACCCCACCCTTCTATGTGGAAAGGTTTTGGAAAAACCTCTTAAGGTCCAAAGCTGATTTAAGACAAAACAACATTTTTCAGATGAAGTTCTTAGTCTTTGCTGATTTTCTTTTCAGTGCTGAATCTGACTCTGATTGATCTTCCGGGTATAACTAAAGTGCCAGTGGGTGACCAACCCCAGGATATAGAATACCAGATCAAAGATATGATTTTACAGTTTATTAGCAGAGAGAGCAGCTTGATTCTTGCTGTGACTCCAGCCAATATGGATTTGGCCAACTCTGACGCGCTCAAACTGGCTAAAGAAGTTGACCCACAAGGTAAATTATGTTTTTATATTTACTTGGATGTAGTAGATATATACATATATACAGTGGTGGGATTCAATATTTTTAACAACCGGTTCTGTGGGCGTGGCTTAGTTGGGGTGTGTGGCTTGGTGGTCATGTGACTGTATGGGCGTGGCTAGCTGGTCATGTGACCGGGTGGGCGTAGCTATGTGCATAGGGACTACTCAGAGAGCTGAAAAAAGTCATTTCTGACTGGTCCTCGCACTTATGACCATACTCACATTTATGCCCATTGCGGCATTCTTAACAACTGTGTCAGTCATTTCACCACTACTTCTCTTCACCATGGTGACAAGATAGGGCGTAAAACATAAAATGTGAGCACAGTCGTAAGTTCAAGGACTGGTCAAAAGTGCGAGGACCGGTCAAAAATAACTTTTTCAGCCTTCTGACTAGTCCATATGCACATAGGGACTATTCAGAAGGCTAAAAAAGTCATTTCTGACTGGTCCTCACATTTTTGACCGGTCCTCGCACTTATGACCTTCCTCACATTTATGCCCATTGCGGCATTCTTAACAACTGTGTCAGTCATTTCACCACTACTTGTCTTCACTACAGTGACAAGATAGGGCACAAAACATAAAATGTGAGTACAGTTGTAAGTGCGAGGACTGGTCAAAAGTGCGAGGACCGGTCAAAAATAACTTTTTCAGCCCTCTGAGTAATCCATATGCACAAAAGGATACAGCAATAGAGAGGGATGAAGGAAGGAGAAGAGAGGGAAGGAAGAGAAGGGAGGAAGGAAGGGAAGGGAAATTAGAGTAGGAGTGAGGGTAAGAGAGGGAGGAAGAGAGGAGGAGAAGGAGAAAGGAAGAGGAAGTAGGGAGGAGAAGAAGTGGGGGAAGAGAAAGTAAGAAAGAAAGAAAAGAGAGAGGTGGTAAGTTTGAGGAGAAAGATTGCTGTACAATAAAAAAGATGAAAGGGAAGAAAGGCAACCCAAACAAATATAAAGATATTAAGATAAAGAATGAATTGTTAAACTTTAAAAAATAAAAGAGAATAAATATGAATAAATAGCAGTAATTAGAAACACACATACAAACATACAATGTATTTTCTTTGAACAGAGTATTTGGCCAGTTCACAAATTTAAACAGTGTTTAGTCATTTCAATTAAATTTACAATTTCTATATTTCCTTTTTGCCATATTTATTCCTTATCTATTTTTTTAAAAAAACAATATTACCCTTCATCCTCATTTCTAATCTTAATCAAATTCAAATTTTCCCTTCTATTCTATATTATACCCCTTCCGTGTTTTAAAATCTTGAACTCTCCTCTTTTTCTCTAAAGATGAACTACCTCTTTAGGGAAAACTACCTTTCCACTAAAGGTAGTTTGCACCTACCTTTTTTGGTGAGGAAAAAGAAAAGAAATCTGCCTGCCTAATTTTCCAAGTTGCAGCAACAGTAAAGCAGGCTTTTACTTTCAGTTTCATTTTTCAGCATAGATAGGGGGAAAAAAATCTGCACTCTTTGCAAGCAAGCAGCAGAGCCCTGAGCAAAACAGCTGAGAGCAAATCAGCTGAGAGTCGGGAGGCTGATAGAATCAAGGGGCTAATTAGCCTATGCTGAAGCTCCGCGGGCCAATAAAATTACAAAAAAACACCGAACCGTTTGTTAAATTGCTGGCTTGCCCGCCCCTTGCCCACCACTATTTATTGGCAATAAATAGTGGTGCGGAGGGGCGGGGCAAGGGGCGGGGTGAGCCAGCAATTTAACAAAGGGTTTGACCAAACCCCCTAGAATCGGCAGAATCCCACCACTGCATATATATATATATATACATGGAATGTTGTGTGTAGGAACATAGACGAGGAGCCATACTTCCAAGAGCACTGTTTATTTAAGATAAGGACTCAGTGTAAACCAACGTGCACTTTCTGCTGGCAGCCCTTTTTAAAGGAAAACTGTCAGCCTTTAAACAATAACTTTAAAATATGTCCCGCACTTGCATGGCAGAAGGAAAAGCTTCTGCTCAAGCGTGGACATAACAACAGTCTTGTGTGAAATTCCCAAAGAGCAAATTATGATGATTTTTCCAGGTAGAATGCACCAAACTACAGTTGCTGTTTTATAGTTGCAATTTAGATCTCAGTGTCTTAAAAGAAAACTTCTAGTATTATTATTTATTTAAATTTATTAGCTGGCCAACTCCAGGGGACTCTGGGCAGGAAACAAAACTAGAGAAAATATAAAAACAGGTACAAATATTAAATCAATATGCTGAAACCACTTATAGAGGGGCTGTAAAGCACAATGAAACGGTATATAAGTCTAACTGCTATTGTTATTATTTTGCAAAGAAAAATTATCCTGAGAAAATTATTTTAGAACTTGCTAAATGGTTGACAATTTGATTACAATTCTTTTTTCTTTCTCAGGCCTAAGAACAATTGGCGTAATAACCAAGTTAGACCTGATGGATGAAGGCACTGATGCCAGAGATATCTTGGAGAATAAATTGTTGCCTCTGCGGAGAGGTAGAAAACCATTCAGAATTATAGTTGATCAGTATTTCTTTCAGTGAATCATGTCTTGGGTTTTTGGTTAAATTCATAGGCAAAACAAGGAAGGAAGACTCTGGGCTAATTATGGGCTGAAGAAGATATGGCAGAAGATAGGGAATGGGCTATATCCATGATGGCGAACCTAAGGCATATGTGTGGTGTGGCACCCAGGGCCCTCTCTGCTAGCACACATGCCGTCTCCCCAGGTCAGATCTCCATGACATTTCTTTCGTGAGCTTCTGTTTCCCTGCAAACGACGAAACAGAAACTCACGAAAGAAAAAGATCTTACCTCTTGCTGTGCTACCGGTGTTGGGATGCCCTGCCTCCTGTCAGGCAGCTGGTCTTTGGATCTCTGCTGCGCATGCACACATGTTTGCGCACATGTCTGCGCATGCACACATTTACACATGTCTGTGCACACATGCACCTTTCAGTTTGGGCATGCACACGCACGCATTTGGGCACTCGGTGTCTAAAAGATTCGCCATCTCTGGGCTATACTCTGGGAATGCTCAGTGCCTTAAACTGGTTCTGCATTCCAGCCAATGGTCTCTTCCCCAATGCTAAGTCATCAGAACCTCAGAGACCTGACTTTCAAATGCTGCTGAATGCATCCTTTATTCTTGTCTCTAATCTCTCTTTAGGGAAGGTTGTTGAGAAGATGGTTTTTTGAAAGAAGTGGAATAGCTGGACTACTTTCAGTTGGTTTGCAGGCCTGAATTATGGGACTGAAACAGTATTGATTGCATTTGTGGCTAAGCTCAGGTGGGAGTGGGGTGGGGGTGGTGCATTCATCCATGCTCTCCTTGATCTCTTGGCATCTTTCAATATTGTTGATCAAGACATCTTTCTGGACTGGGGAATAGGAGTGGGAGGCATAGTTCTGCATTGATTCTCTTCCTCTAAGGCCAGTTCCAGTCAGTGTTGATTGTTGGTGGGGAGAATCTAGTTTATGATCTCTTCTTGATTGAGTTCCTCAGGGATTTTCATTTCTAACTGCCCCACCCCCCAATTCAATTTGAGTCAAGCCTATGCTTGATTAAATACATTTTACTAATTCTGAAATGAATGCTATCCACCATCTTAAATAATTTAAATCATAACGTCAAATCTTTCAATAAAATATCAACATTTGCAGTATTGTCCCCCCGCCCTTTCTGACCCTCTTTCATGATTGGAAGGAGAGATAAGATTCAAGCTTCCTTCTGAGATGCTTTGGGGATACTTAAGTCTTTGGTGATAGAGTTGTAGCTGTTCTTTGGAGCATCATTTGTCTCTAAATTGTTATCAGGAAGGTATAAGTGACAGGTCTTAAAAGTTGTTTTATCATGTGCTTGCTCCTGGCACATTTCATACATTTCATACATTTCATAACTAAAAGCCAACATTGGTTTGTTAAAAACAGATCGTACCAAACCAATCTTATATCATTCTGCTTCCTCCTGGCACATTTCATGTATTTGGTTAACATACATATGCTTCAGTTCATAGTAATAGTGAGTCACCAATTAACATTAGGACCAAGACTACATTAGATGAAAATAGAATAACGTAACAGAAAAAAGTATTACTTCTACCTTTTCTAAGGTGAGATAATCTTAAATTAAGAATCTTTTTCTTTCCAGATAAAATAATGATTCTACCTCTTTGTCATCTGGGTGATTTCTGGCCCTCTAAATTTGAAAAACTAATACAGACAGGCAGCATCTTCTTACCCTGGACATGTTTTGGCCTTAGGAATAGGAAGCATCTGATACTATAGGTTGCTTGTAACCTCCTCTGGAAGCTACATACACCTATTTAGAATAGTTATTTAGAAACTAAGAAATGGTTCAGCAGAAAGGGCTTTAATATAGATCATATTAATAGTTGATATATAAAAGAAATATGCAGGTCAGATTAGTCTTGGGCATTTCAGCAAAAATTGCTAAATCGGTTTGGTCGTCATGGTTATGATTTCATACTATTCCTTTGGATAGCCATTAATTTGACAAGCTTTATTTAGCAGTAGATAATTAGTAGAGGATTAGGTGATTATTCATTTCACAAACTAAGATTATGATTATCCATTTAATCCAATTGAGAATCATTTTTCTGCATCTAGAATAAAATGCAAAATAAGCACATTCTTGTGGTCTTATAGTCAGATACTGTATTCTAGTTTTCTATATAATTCTGGATTCCTTTTTCCTATATTAAAGATGATCATTTGAGATCAGTGGTATGATGATATTATTGATGAGCAGATTGCTCAGGGTGAGATCCTATTCTGGATCCAGAGTGTTTCATGCAAAGAAAAAAATAACAGTATATTCAGAGTTTTAAAAAATGATTTCTGGACTTCAGTGATAGAAGTATATTCCCTCTGTTGTCAGTATAAGAGTATAATCTTATATTTACCTGACTTTGTGAAGTTGTTGCACCGTCTCATTTTACCCTACTCAAAATTTCTTCTTAGGCCTACACATTTTAAAACAGAACTTAACATATGGAGTTGTCCCTTGTAGGCTACATTGGAGTTGTGAACCGGAGCCAGAAGGATATTGATGGTAAAAAGGATATCAGAGCAGCATTGGCAGCTGAGCGCAAGTTCTTCCTTTCTCATCCTGCTTATAGACACATGGCTGATCGCATGGGAACTCCCCATTTGCAGAAGGTCCTGAACCAGGTAAGCTGTTCCTAAAGCAGTTTATTCATTTTTCTTGGCTCATTCTTAATTTTTACCAACAGCTGAACATCATTAACAGTTTCTTTTACCCTTTCTAATGGTGTATATTATTGGAGAAGGTGTCTCTCTTATTTTAAACCCAGTTGTGGTTTTTTCCCCTCTCTCTTAATATCCATAAATCAATTAGCTATGCTTCAGTTTAGAGCTAATTTAGATATTGCAAAGAAACAAGGATATCTTGGTTTATATTGTAGTTTGCTCAGGTCTCTATACCAGGCATAAACAATTCTGCAGGAGTATTAATAATGGATAAATATGAATGCATTTCTACTGAATGTGAACAAACCTTGTTGAAGCCATAGATCTGTAGGTGACATTACATAAGACAGAAAGATTCTGGTCTTTCTTAATTTACAATAATGAGAACAAAGTAGAGCTTTCTTGGGGAGAGAATGGAGTATAAAGATTTTTGAAGTAATCAGAAGGTACTAGAAGTACCTTCTGATTCTTATCTTTTCCCAACTTTTAGGACAGGTTGTCTATCGGATCAGTACTCTTCTTTGAGAGCAAAATAGACTGACAAGTACTTAAGGAAATAGTGCATGACTCAGCCACACTGGCCTCAAAGAGAGGATGGCTTATTTTAGTAGTAAGAAACTATAATAATATTAATATAAACTTATTGGTGCTTCATATCTTCTCTTCAGCAATTGACAAACCATATCCGGGACACCTTGCCATCCCTGCGTAGCAAACTGCAGAGTCAGCTGCTGTCACTTGAAAAGGAGGTGGAGGAATATAAGAATTTTCGTCCTGATGATCCTACACGGAAAACCAAAGCTTTGCTGCAGTAGGTCAACTCTATACTAAACTCTGGTTCTCATTTACAGAATACAGAATAACAGAATAGGAAGCCCTGGAGGTCTTCTAGTCCAACCCCCGTTTAAGCAGGAGAATCTGTACTATTTCAGACAATTGGCTGTTCAGTCTCTTCTTAAAAAACTCCAGTGATAGAGCACCCACAACTTCTGAAGCAAAGCCATTCCACTGATTGATTGTTCTAACTGTCAGGAAATTTCTCCTTATTTCTAGGTTGGATCTCCTTGATTAGTTTCCATTCGTTGCTTCTTGCCCTGCCTTCAAGTGCTTTGGAAAATAGATTGATCCCCTCTTCTTTGTGGCAGCCCACTAGATATTGGAAGACTATTATCATGTGACCGCTAGTTCTTCTTTTTCCTTAGACTAGATGTACCCAAGTCCCCTAATCATTGTTGTTCCACTCTGCACTCTCTGCACTAGAGTCTTTTTTATATCGTGGCAACCAAACTGGATGCAATATTTCAAGTGTGGTCTTGCCAGGACATTATAAAGTGGTATAACACTTCATACGATATTGATTCTTTGTTAATACAGTTAAGGACTGAGTTGGCTTTTTTTCGTGGCTGCAGCATATTGCTGGCTCATGTTTAAGTAGTTGTTTATTAGGACTCCTAGATCCCTTTCACAGTTACTGCTTTGAGCCAGAACTACCTAGTCTGTATTGTTTTTAATTGCCTAGGTGTAAAACCTTACTTTTCTTACCGTTGAATTTAATTTTGTTGGATAGGCCCAGTGTTCAAGTCTGCCAGGATATTTCTGGGCCTTGAGCTATCTTGGAGTGTTGTCTGCAAATTTGATCAGTTCCCCTTCTATCCCCTCATCTAAATTATTTATGAATTAGACATTGAAGAGTACTGGGCCTTCTCTTATCAATTGTTGTCTAGTTAAATATAATAAATACATTCTCCAAAGTTGATTTATCTTCCCAAAACCGTCCAGATGAAATTGTTTTCCAGTTAAATAATTCAGTTCCCCAATCTCCTTTAATCTTCCTAGGGGAAACCAATTTATCATTTATCTACTCAGTCAGTTTTCTACTGTTGGTAAAGGAATGTAGGCCTGAACTTGGGGAAAGCATGTGCAATCCACTCAGGCAGTTCTAAGTTTGTAAGGTACACATTTCTTTCAGTGCCACTTTCAAATCAAATTCCTTTTGTGAATCTGGTTTATCTATAGTTACTTACATCTGAATATTTTTGCAACCATTATTATTTTGTCAAACTTTTTAAAAAAGTTTTCAACTTGGGTTTGTATATTATCAAATGGGTTTTTTTTCAAATGCCAGCCGTCTTTCCTTGTCTGTAATCTGATACATTGTTGCTCTCATGTAATTTAGCAATGAAACATAAGAGATCTCTTCAGAGACAGGGAACAAAAAACATTAAAGTAATATTCTTAAGAGTGAGAAAATAAATAGAGAAACAGGGAGGGTATTTTTGAATATTTTGATCCAAGATGAAAAAAAAATAGAAAAATAATCTCCAAACTTTTTACAAGTTAATAAAATGCAAAATTCCTGTAGTGAAAGTCCAATATAAATGTAAATCAAATGTCAGCAGTTTCACTACACAGAAACATGCTGTGACTTCCTTATGGAGAAGCAAGACTTATTCAAATCAGCCAAATAGATCTAAGGGAAAAGACCCCCCCCCTCCCGCCAGCAGGGTGTTAAAATAAATCAGCATTCAACCAGCCAGTTAACTTTTAGATATAAAAAGCAAAGCAAAACAGAAACTTCAAAAAGTGTAGTTAAAGCCCAAGAACTTGGTGGAGAGGAAAACCCTATCCCGCATTTGGTAGTCCTTTGGAACTCCCTTCAGAAGTGGGAGGTGAACTGAACCCCCCTGTCCGAAATTATTCATTCCGGAACACCATGTAACCTATACACATGTTGAATGAACAGTTTAGCCAACATTTTTGCTGAGGGAATCTTGGGATATGGTACAAAGTGCACCTGTTTAGAGAACAAGTCCGTAATCACACAAATGACTGTATTTCCACTACTTTGGGGTAACTCAACAATAAAGTCCATGGATCTCCTTTCAAGGAGCTCCAGGTCTGGCAACATTCTGGAGTAACTCAGGAGGATTCCCAGGTGGCCTCTTTGCCGAAGCACATACGCCTCTATGTCCTTCTTTAGTGAGGGTCATCAGAATTGTCATTTAACTAAATGTAATGTCTTTATGAACCCAAAATTGTAGGCTTACAAGGCGGCATTGTAAACCACCTTGAATCTTCGGAGAAATGTGGCATACAAGTTGAACAAACAAACAAACAAACAAATAAATAAAATGTCCAGCTACTTTTGCATCATGGGATTGTTGTAACACTGCCCTGCTCTGCTCAGGCTGGCAGGAACGTACAACTTGGCCCCCACCCATGTGAGACTATCACGAAGAGTGCACATTGGACTGGGATATGAACCACTCATCAGTTTTTAGCACTTCCTTTAACTGCTTGTGTAAATCAGTGGATAGGTTCAGGTCTCCTTTCGCCTGGGCTCTAGTGACGACAGGATTAGCCAGCTGCTTCAAAGGGATAACCAGGCGGATTACTTCCGGCCATGAGCTATTGTATTGAGGCAATCTCGAGAGAGCATCTGCCATAAAGTTCTTTCCCCAGAGAGGTAGCACAGAGAGAAATTAAAGCAATTAAAATGTTGTGCCCAACAGACTTGTTTGGATGACAACTTCCAAGGCGTTTTTAGGGCTTCTAAGTTTTTATAGTCTGTCCACACCTCAAAAGGATGTTTCGCCCCTTCAAGGAAGTACCTCCAAGTTAACAGGGCCCAGCAGACCGCAAAAGCCTCCTTCCAAATTGCCCATCTCCTTTCGGTCTCAGATAATTTCCGGGAGGCGTAGGCGCAGGATTGTAAAGTTCCATCAGCATTGGCTTGGAGTAGCACTGCCACCATGCCCTCATTTAAGTAACTATCACCTATTCGGTAATCCAAATAGTCAATCTTACTCTGATGGAACTCACACTTTGACAATTTAGCATACAGCTCGGCCACTCTGAGTTTTTTCAGGACTAACCACACTAGTTTCACGTGTACATCCATTGTCTCCGTGTAGATAAGAAGGTCATCTAGGTAGACCCCTTGTAAAGATGCTCATGTATCTCATTAATCAATTGCATGAACACGGCCGGGGGGCCCTGTAGTCTGAAGGGGAGCACCCTAAACTGGAAACATCCCAGGGCGCAATTGAAGGCAGTTTTCCATTTGTCCCCTTCAAACTCTGTAGTAAGCCTCTCTCAAGTCCAGCTTGAAAATCTTTCCCTTGGCCAGGTGAGCTAACATGTCTTTCATAAGGGGCAGTGAGTAAACATTTTCTATGCAAATGGCATTAAGGTTTTTGTAGTCCATACATAGGTGAAGAGAGTCATCCTTTTTCTACCGAAACAACACCGAGGCAGCCACTCAAGCTGGTTGGATGAAGCCCCGTTTTAAGTTTTTAACAATAACGTTTTGCAGCTCCTCTAGCTCACTAGGGGTCATGGAGTAGATCTTTCGTTTAGGGAGCTTCACCACTAGGAGGATCTCTATGCCGCATTCTGTGGGCCGATGGGATGGGAGCACATCTGAGGCCCTCTCGTTGAAAGCCTCCCTGAGGTCCCAATATTCCTTAGGGATTTTTTTCTCCCCAGCAATGGGTTTACTCGCCGCCACTGCCAACTCCTTCATGGCTTTGGCCATGCAGAAAGGTTTTCCCCCTTCTTTTCCCTGCTGGATGGAGCAGATGGGTAACCAGCCCTTCCTCCAATTCACCTGCAGGTTCCATTTTCAGAGCCAGGGCAGTCCAAGCAAAAGGGGTCTTTCCATACCAGGAGCTACTATAAAACTCAAATTCTCTCGGTGGTCCCCCATCCACATCTCAACTGGTTTGATGACAAGGTGGTCTGCCTCCCCCCAGCTATTGACCCATCCAACTGGCAGAATGCGATGGGCACTTTTAGTCTCAGTCCCATTTTTTCCACCACCTCTGGGCTAATGACACACCTAGTACATCCAGAATCTAAGAGGGCTGGCATCTTGCCCTGGGCACCGGATGAGGGGACCCTTAATTCTACTGGGATGGTCATGGGGCCCCCATGCTGACTTACCAGGGGGTCATCGTCGGTTTCGGTTTCACTGTCTCCTGCAGTGGTTGGAGCTCCTAACTCCCCCAGGCATGGGGGAGTGAACTCAACGACTTCCACCCCCTTCAGGGCTGTCTCGCGGTTCTTTGCTCACGGCTTGTCGGCTCTCTTCCCTCCAGTAAGGGTTGGCTTGGAGCTGAGTTTGGAGAAACAATCAGCAGCCCGGTGCCCCTCTTTCCCACATCTGAAGCAGGCTGTGGACTTAGGCTGGGGGCTGCCCCCCCCTTTGGCAACTCTGGGGCCCTCTTTCTGGGAAGAGAGGGAAGGCTTATTCCAGGCGCGGCCCCCACAGTAGTGATCTCTGGCCAGGTCAATTTCCACGTTGGCTGCTGGCACATACCAGCATTGCAGGTCTCGAGGGGCCCCTCGGGAGCAGCAATCCTTGTAGACATCCTCATTCAGGCCATCCTTATAAAACATTCCATCAGGCCCTCCTGGGACCACCCCCTCATGTGGTGTACCAGCTTGCAAAACTCCTGGGTGTATTTGGCCACCGATCTCAGCCCCTGATTTATAGACTTCATCCTGATTCTAGCCTTTCACTCAGCTGAGGGGTCCTTAAAGTGCACTCGGAGGGCCGTTATAAACTGGTCATAATTCCTCATCAGGGGAGAATCCTCATTGTGGAGGCCCACTAACCAGTCGGCTGCCATGGTGACACACCTCATGCAAACTGCTTCCGAAGTGAAATCCTTTCCATACTCTTCCATGTGATTCCACACTTGGGTTAGGAAGAATCCCAAAGCCTTGGGATCTCCTCCGTATTTTACTGCAAGCTGAGGAACCTTTGGAATTCGACGCTGCCGGGGAACTACCCGCCCCCCCATGGGGGGGGGGCTGGGCTGCAGCCGCCGCTTGAGCTCCAGCAGACTGTGCTCTCTCTGGCCGAGCTCTAGAAATCTCTTCTAGGCATGCAGAGGCCTCTGCTTCCCCCCCCCCCCGGGTGTTCAGTCTCCCCCCACGCAGGCAATGCATACCTTTCACGGGCTTTCCAATTTTCAAAAGCTTCTTTCAAGAGATGCAGAGCCTGGGTCAGCAGGAAGTAGTCTTTATCCTTTTCCTGCCAGGCAGCCTCTCCATGCCAGTGTCTGTTAGCTGTCACCCCAGGGGGGAATCTCCGGAGCTTCCATCCTTCCCACATCCAGCAACCACTTGGCTCTGACTGGCTTTTCTTCAAGCTGTAATTCAGACATCCACTCCGAGGCTTCCAAGCTGCTGTGGGACTGGGGAGGAGTGGACCCAGCAGCTCCCATTGGTCACTCCCTTGGTTAGATATTCTTTGCTCAGCCCCCACAGTAGAGTTTTCTCTGGAATGGTGGCTGTTAAAGCAATTCTTGCTTAATGTCAGATGTGCCTCCATTCAAAACTCAAGAAAGAAAAACCCCAACTCCATGTTTGTAGAGAAAGGTACTTTTACTGAGCATGAACTGAACGCAATGAAAAGAAAGCAAAAACTGAGGCAATAGGCATGAAAATTACTTATTGAAAGCATTCCCAAATCCCTCCCCACAGGGACCCCAGCTGAATGTCCAATCTCCAACTCTTGTAGGTGTCATGTGAGGGCATCGTCAGATGGTGCTGTCTATCTGGTATGCCAGAACGGTTGACCTTGACTGGCTATCAGCACTCCCTTCAGCTGTGCCGAAGAAGATATTCCTCCCTTTCACAAGACATCTCCACCAGCTCAGTTCCCACCTCCCAAATACCTATATCTCCCCCCTTCCGTTACTATGGCAGCCGATAGCAAGCAAGCAAGCATCATAGAAGCTGACATAATCTGCCTAGAGGGAAAGATGGATAGATGACTGGTGACTTTCTGGCTGCTCCCACAAGGTCCTGCAATCTTCAAGATTCCTCTTCCCAGGTAGATCTATGGTTTCCAAAAGTCAGCTAGGATCATTCTTAAGTGGCTTCCATTCAGATCCAGGGAACAGTGCTGCCAAATAAACAACTTTGACAGCAAAATCAACAGATAGTCTACAGCACAGAAAAATTCTCCTACTATTCCACAAGCATTTTGTGGGAGGAGCCCCCAATAGCAATAAGCAGTTAGCTTTATATACAGCTTCATAGTGCTTCACAGCCCACTCTAAGTGGTTTACAGAGTCAGTATATTGCCCGCAACAATCTACCGACCTCGGAAGGATGGAAGGCTGAGTCAACCTTGAGCCAGTGAGAAAAGAACTGCTGGTAGTCGGTAATTAGCATGCAATTCTGCATTCCAACCACTGCACCACCACTGATCCAAGATGATATTAAGAAACAAATATGGATATTTGATCCAGGACGAATTAGTGTTAGCTGTTGGGAAGATTTGGGGTAGATAAGAAATCATGGTAAACTTTCTATGAGTTGAATACAATACTAGTTTGTTAACTGAGAATTTTGAAATTTTACTCTTGCCTTTTTTTTGTTCCACCTATTAACTATTTTGTCAGTAATATAGTAGATAGATGACAGGTTAATAATTTGCAAATAAAATTAGAAGTTGAAAATTTTGGGGGGGCTGTTTCGCAAGGGGTGGGAAACTAATGTTGTAATATGTTTATCAATATTCAACTAGGGCTGATAATATGTACGTATTTTTGTTTTTTAATGCATCTTTTTAATTTTGGTTTGTGTTAAATTTTTTTGGTAGTTATGTATTTTAACTTTTTTAAATAAAAAACAAAATTACACACACACACACACACACACACACACAAAAGAGCAGTGACAGAACCTTGAGGCACTTCCCTGTATACTTCCCTCTATATAGATTTAGGACCACATGTTGAGTGCTGTTGGTCAGCCAGTTTCGAATCCACGTGGTATTGATGCTGTCTAACTCACATTTTTCTATCTTACTAAATAGTAGGGTGTAGTCTACTTTATAAAACACCTTACTGAAGTCCAAGTAAATTATGTATACCACATTTGCTGGTCCACTAATTTAGTCATTTTATTAAAAATGCAATAAAGATATGTTTGGTATGAACTATTTTTGACAAGCTCCACATTGATTTTTGGATATAATTTTGCTTGCCTCTAGGACATGTGCAGATTCGTTGTTTCATTATCTTTTCCAGGATCTTCCCAGGTATTGATGTCAGTCAGATTGTGTCAGAGTATATTTATGAACTGGAATAGAGCATAGCAACAGGTCAGCCAATGAGGGATGTTTGGTAACTGAATCATAGTATTTGTTGTATGGGACCATAAGAGACAATTTGGAGCCTGGGTGTGGCTTAACTGTTCTCTTTATAAGCTTGAGGGCACTAGCTTCTCTCTCCTCCATTTTGCCTTCTCCATTTTTGTGCTTCCATTTTATGTACTTGCTATTTATCTTCTCTACAACGTGGAAAGACCTACAAGGGTATTATATGCCTTATGTGTTGTTATGTATATAAAGACATTTTGAATCCTGCTGAATGGTCTGATTGTGTGTGCTGCAACAAATTCTGACAGATTGGTGTGTAGTTTCCCGGATCCATTTTTCCCCCTTTTTTGGAGAGGGGAATCATGTCAGCTCTTTTCCACTCCTCGGGTAGTTCTCTGGTGCTTCAGGATCTTTGAAAGATATGGTTCAGTGGTTCTGAAATCATCTTCCTGCTCCTTTAAAACCCTGGGATGTAATCCATCTGGACCTTGTGATTTGAACTCATCTAGAATGGATAGGTGTTCACTTACAATTATCTTACCTGTTGATTTGATTTGAGTCCAGTACTGCTTTCAGTTTTCCTGGGTCCATTTCGACTCCCTCGTTTGATACTTGGTAGTCCAGGAAAGTCTTATCAAACTCTCATTTGGACAGCTTCTCATAGAGTTTCATGACCAGGAGTTTTTTTAGAAGCTGCCATACTAGCTTAATATGTTCTAGCATCTCGCTGAATATGAGAATGTAACCCAGGTAAACTAGGACACTCTTTTACAGGTGCTCATGCAGCACCTCATTGATAAGCTGAATGAAGATGGCAGGAGCTTCCTGGAGTCCAAACGCCATGACCTTGAACTGGAAGCTGCCTAATGGGCAGTTGAAGGCGGTCTTCCATTCACCTCCCTCCTTAACCCTGTAATAGGCTTCTCTCAGGTCTAGCTTGGTGAACACTTTGCCCTTGGCTAGGTGATTTATCATGTCTTTCATTAGGGGGAGAGGGTAGGTATTCCCCATGCATATGGCATTAAATCCTGGGAAGTGCACACAGAGCCTCATCCCCCATCTTTCTTTTTTTTGAACAGCACTGGGACTGCCACTTTAGATTTGACAGGTTGGATGAAGTCCCTCGCCAAATTGGCATTGATGTACTTTCTTAATTCATCCATCTCTTTAGGGGTCATGGAGTACATCTTGGCAGCCAGGCGGAGCATCCACGGCGGCTGTGGCCCCCTCTCCCCGACCAGGGCTGCTTTGGGGACTGAAGCAGTTGAGCTTCGACCTGAGGGGGAAGACGTAGTGGGCTGATGCCTATTTTTAGTTTTCAGTAAACATCCTCCCACGTGATGGCTGGACCCCATTTATCCAGCCAAGCGAGGTCTAAGATGAGCAACTCTGTCATCTTTGGGGCTACCATGAAACATATGAGTTCCCAGTAGTGTCTCATCTCCAGTCTCATGAGCTCGGTGACTAAAGCGGCTGGGGCTGTGCCTATTAGTGTCCCATCAACTTGCTCGAAGCGTATGGGGCACCCCAGGGGTTTTGTGTCTATCCTTGGTTTCTGGACAGTAAGGAGGCTAATTAGGCACCTGGTACATCCAGTCTCTGTGGTGGTGTCTATGTCCTCCTGGGCCCCTGTTCTGGGTATCACTATGCGGAACTTTATGGAAAAGGGGTGGTGGCTTCACTTACCATTGGATCCTCTTCGCTGGCCTCACTGCTCTCGCTGGTGGTACTTGGAGAGGGTTCCACAGCTGGAGTTTCTCTCCCTTTTGGAGATGGTGGAGGAACCTCAACAGCTTGCTGGGCAGGTTTTCCTTTGTCCAGCAGTCTCCATGGAGTTTTCTTCACTTTAGTGGCCGCTGGAGTCCAGAGTTGAGGGATGGGGGCCGGTGCCAGGCACTCTGACTCTTGGTGGCCTTGCTGGCCACACTTGAAACACTTGATCGTGGCTGTGGGGGTCAACTTTGGCTCTCCGGTTTTGTGGGGGCTCGACGTCCCAGGGATCGCTTAGGGGTTTTTTCCAGAGTAGGTTTCTGGTGAGGGTGGATCTCGAGGTCTATGGCCACTGCCATCCGGTACCAATCCTGTATGCAATCAGGGATGCCTCTGAAGGCACAAGCTTGCCTGAGGTCCTGATCCAGGGCCTCTTTGAATTGGTGGAAGAAGAGGTGTTCTGGCCACTCTCTTAGTTTTCCTGCCACCCTTTGGAATTCCCAGACAAACTCCTTCATGTGTTGGCCCCTCTGCTTCAGGTCCTTGATCTCGGCCTCGGCTTCTCCTCTATGGGCTGTATCCTCTAATCGGGTCCTTAATAGCTGCATGAATTCGTTGGCGTCCTCTAGTTCTGGGGCTACTTCATCGTGTAATTGGGCTATCCATTCAGTTGCTTCTCCTTCCATCATATTGTCACCAAGATAATCACCAAGATTATCTCCTGATCCGATTGGTACAGATCTCCATAGCGGTCAAGGTGGGACCAGATCCAGTTCAGGAAGTATGCCAGCTTCCCCGGGGTTCTGTCGAAAGTAGCTCTGAACTGTGGGGGAGAGGCAGCTGGTGGTACCGGTGGCAGAGCAGGGGCTGGCTGCAGAGCTAGGGCTGGCATCCAATGGCACTGCACCCACCTCTGGCTTGGGTAAAATGCCCATCCAGGGGGAATTTGGTCTGCAGGGGGCAGTCGGAGGGATGGCTGGCAAGAGGGGTATTCAGCCTTGGCAGCCCTTGGATCTCCCTCCGCACCTTCTGGCTGGAATGGCCCAGAGGCCCCAGCTGCTGGCTGCCGACAGTTCCCAGTGGAGCTGTCATCCCAGTAGACCAGATCCATTGAGGAAGGTTTGGGCGCGATCCGCTTTGGGCAAAGTGGAACGATGCAAACGCTCCACTCTGGATGGTCATTCTCCCTTTTTCGGGGAAGGTGAACGTGGGCTGAGCCAAGGCCCATCCGGGCTGGCTGCTTGGAGGGAGTTGAGCGATGCTGCACACATTGAGCTGACTGAATCTCTCCAGGACACCAGCTAACAATTGGCTTTGAGACGGCGGTGGGAGACCTCACTCCCTGGACTCGCTGAGCCTGAGGGGTCTTGTTGCTCTCCACTCGAAGACTGTGGTGCACTCTGCCCGGCCCAATGCAATCTGGGTTTTCTGGAGTGTCGGCCCGCTAGTCAACTCTTGTGGCGGTGGGATTCCCACAGCGTTGCCCCATTGGGAAGGATCCAGCTGCGCAATCTACCAGGGCACCAGCTCTTTGGATTGGTGCCCCATCCATGCTCTGCCTCTGTAGGATCTACCTCGGCCACCACACTTGCCAACGGGGAGTAGATAATTCCAAGGATGATCTCTGAACTAGCCTTGGTGGCTCCCTTCATGGTTGCTGTCTTCTCTTCCATCTTCCCTGAGTCTTTGCACTACCCGGTAGAATGCGCTCAGGACCCTGGACAGCGGCCCCGCGGAATGGGGAGCTGATTGGTAGTTTTAAGAGAAGATTTGGGTTAATTCCAGCATTCCAAGTAACACTCCCAACAGAATCAAAACTCCGAGGCAGGCATCTTCCTCAAAGCATGAATTTATTAGAAATGTCATATTGGCACATCTGAGGAAACCCAAATCTAAAAGCCCCGGGTTTTCCTCACCCAAAGTAAAGTCAAAGTTCCTTTCCTCCATCCACATGTGCATCATATGGTCCAATCAGGTCACTGTCCCAACTGCAGTTGACTTACAGTCTTGCCTCCCCAGGTGCAGGCTGAACATCCTTGACTCCCAAGGGAAAAATGTTGTTACGACTAGACACCCTACACTATCTTCACCTCCCCACTTCCATTCCCTCAGCTTGCCCATCCACCGGTGTGGCAGCCCTGAAGACTCCCATTAAAAATGGCTTCAGGGCTGACAAGAATTGCTTAACTCATTTTTTGCATCAGTCTTCACACACAAAAAAAACTATAGCCCAACCAAACCTCAACTATAAAAGGCAAACTAGAAATAAAAATTAAAATAAGCAAGAAAATAATTAGAGAACACCTATCTGATCTTGACAAATATAAATCACTGGGACCTGATGGATTACATCCCAAGGCTCTGAAGGAGCTGGCAGATGTTTATCTCAGAACCATTGTTTCATATCTTTCAAAAATCCCGAGACACCAGAGAATTACCTAAGGATTGGAAAAGAGCTGATGTGGTTCCCATCTTAAAAAAAAAAAAAAAAAAAAGTGGGAGGAACTAGATCCAGGAAACTACAGATCAATTAGTCTAACATCAATACCTGGGAAGACAATGGAAAAGATAATCAAAAATAGATCTGCGAACATCTAGAAACAAAGTTATAACTAAAAGCCAACATTGGTTTGTTAAAAACAGATCGTACCAAACCAATCATATCATTCTGCTTGCTCCTGGCACATTTCATGTATTTGGTTAACATACATATGCTTCAGTTCATAGTAATAGTGAGTCACCAATTAACATTAGGACCAAGACTACATTAGATGAAAATAGAATAACGTAACAGAAAAAAGTATTACTTCTACCTTTTCTAAGGTGAGATAATCTTAAATTAAGAATCTTTTTCTTTCCAGATAAAATAATGATTCTACCTTTTTGTCATCTAGGTGATTTCTGGCCCTCTAAATTTGAAAAACTAATACAGGCAGGCAGCATCATCTTACCCTGGACATGTTTTGGCCTTAGGAATAGGAAGCATCTGATACTATAGGTTGCTTGTAACTTCCTCTGGAAATATGTATTAAAAGCTGAAGCCATATATACCTGTTTAAAATAGTTTTTTAGAAACTAAGAAATGGTTCAGCAGAAAGTGCTTTAATATAGATCATATGAATAGTTGATATATAAAAGAAATACGCAGGTCAGATTAGTCTTGGGCATTTCAGCAAAATGCTGTGGATATAGAATGCTTAGGCTTCAGCAAGGCTTTTTACAAAGTAGACCACAACCTACTTCTTAGTAAATTAGAAAAATGTGGGATAGACAGCATCACCACCAGATGGATTTGTAACTGGCTGCCAAACCATACTCAACGAGTTGAGCAAGCAGTGCGGTACCACAAGGTTCCGTCTAGGGCCCACTACTCTTTAATATCTGACTTTTATGAGGGACTATCACATTTGCAGATGATACTAAGCTGGCTCTGAATCCAAAAAGATTTTGATAGACTTGAACAATGGGCTCTATTCCACAAAATGAAATTTAAAGTGGAGAAAAGCAATACCTAGGCAGGAAAAAAATAAAGGTACAAATACAGATTAGGCAAAACTTGGCTCAAAAATTGTAACTGTGAGAGGGATCTTGGAGTCCTAGTGGGTGATCACTTAAGTATGAGTTAGCAGTGTGCTGCATCAGCCAAAAAACCTAATACAATCCTTGATTGTATAAACAGAGGCACTGTGTGCACAATTATTAGGCAAGTGAGTATTTTGATCATATCATTTTTATGCATTTTTTCACCTCCCAAGCTGTATAAACTCGAATACTTACTGAATAAAAATGTATCAGGTGATGCGTATTTGTGTAATGAGGAAGGGTGTGGCCTAAGAAGATCAACACCCTATATCTTTTTTTTTAACTCAAGTTTTTTTATTTTATATTGTTTATACATCTCGATGCGTGAATAGTGTGATATCTGGGTATCATACATTTCAGTACAATAAATAATGTTATTACTCCTAGTTATTACATTTCATTTTCATTGTTTCATATACAGATATCTTTTACAATCACCCTTCAGTTCTAAACCTTCCTTTTGTTCTTTCATATATCTACATGTCAATATATCTATCTATATTTATTACTATTCCCCTCTTGTTTCTATCTCAATTTTATTTCGTTTTTTTCCTTCTAATATTGCTATAATATTCAAAGACATGTTTTTTTTTCAGTTCCTTTAGTTAACTCTTCACATCAATTTATATCAAAAATTCATCCTTCAATCTTTCATTACTCATTGCCTCAATATACACTCCCAGTACCAAACAAAATCATTAATACATAATTCTATAATATAGAGTATAATTCTATTAATACACGTGTATATTTAAATATATTCATTCTTTATCTAATCACCCATTTTTAGTTCTAATATTTCACTGCTAATAATATTTTTATGCATCTTTAATATTTCAAATTCTAGTTAAATTTATTGTTTTGTTCTTATTCATACTTCTCCTTTCCCTTATTCCACTCTTCATATCTATTTTTATTTGAAATGTTATTCTAGTGTCCATTACACTACTTGTAAAATAATTAGCCAGCCTATGTAATTCTAATATTAATGCATATTTATACGTATTCATAAATAGGTATATTTATGAATAATTCCTTTCCTCCCCACCCCTCTTATCATCATCTCTTGCCTGCATCCAAACCTTTAATCTTATTTTCTTTTTGGTTTGCCTGCCATATTCATCCTTAAGTCTCTTACTCCTTCTACATCTATATCTGTTTTCTGTTTATGTAATCTAATTTTTTCTCCCTTCTCTACCCTTTCCCACTGTCTGGTTCCAAAACTATCTGCTCCTAGCCCTTTTTCTTTTCCCCAGCTCTCTTCCTGTTTTTCCTGTTCCCTTTTTATGTCTTTTACAGTATGTTCCTCCTTTTTTAATTCCTTAACCGCTATTAGCTTTAATAATATCTTGTCCTTGTTGATTTCTTTCTGTTGGTTTCTCAGTGCTGCTTTTTCCTCTATTCCTTCTGGTGGTTCCATTTTTTCCTCATTGTCCTGGTCTTTGTCCATTATCACTTGTAGTATATTTTCCAGTTTTTGGTCTATACACTCAAATATTTCCTCAATCCTTTGAAACAACTCTATTCCCCTTTTCTTCTCTCACTTCCATCTTGTGTTGCGTCTGTATTTAATAAGTTTCCTTTTTGGCTAATTGTCCAGGAATCATTAATTATTAATCATTAATTCAATACAAAACTTCCAAATCTTGTTTTAAATATTTTAAATGTCTCATCAATAATCAATCCAGTCAATTTAAATTCACCAGAGGGTTATCCACATCTTTTCAAGTCACTTTTATATGTTCAATAGTATTCAGGGGTCTCTTAGCTGAAATTCTTGTTTAATATTCAAATCACTAGTGGTCTTAGGGCAGATACTTATCCAGCAAATAGTTTCTGTCTCTTCAAATAGTTAGTTCCCTTTTCATCAGCAGATGGTGCTCTCACTGCAGTCTGCTCAGCCTCTCTGCAATGTTATTAGTAAGTACGATTTAATTATTTTAAATTGTAAATCGGCAATTGAGCAATGGTAAAAAAAATAAAATTTGGGATTGTAATTCTAGCGTTTTAAAAACGCCTCTTCAAACGTCTTTATATTTTGAGAATCCAAGTTTCTATTCATTTTAAAAAGTAGTTTTTTCCTCTTAAATCCTTCAGTATTTTTCCAAGTGCCTGGTACTCTACTTCAACAAATAGTTCTGAATATACTTCCCCCTTTTCTTGGGGTCCAATTTCAACAAAAAGTATTTTCTCGCCCAGTTCACACCATTTAATTTCTCCGCTCCTGTACTATCTTAGTTTTTCAGACTGTCCCCAGCTTCATGGCAGCCATTTTGACTGCCGTTGTTCTTCATCTTCGGATAAGGGGGCTTTCCGAGTCAGGGAGGAGAGATGCAGTTCTCCTTGACCTGCACGGTGGTCCCCCTTCACCTCCCCTCCAGGGTAACTGTGGCCCCAATTGGTGCCCTCTGATGTAGAAAGCTTGGAACGGGCCATGGTGCTCGTCCCACTTTCGAAGGCACCGGAAGTTCAGCCGGAAGCCCATCAACACTCTATCAGGGTATGCATAATTATTAGTCAGATTCTTTTCCTCAGGCAAAATGGGCCAGAAAAGAGATTTAACTGACTTTAAAATTGTAAAAAATCTTTCAGAGGAATGCAGGACTCTTGAAATTGCTATGATATTGGGGCATGATTACAGAACCATGAAACATTTTGTTGCAAATAGTCAACAGAGTCACAAGAAACGTGTTGAGAATGCAAATAGACTTCTGGTTTGGCGTCATGGGGAGATGGTCGTTGGATAGTGGGGCTCTGTGAATCCCGGGTGATACTTCTCTGTTAGGAAACCCTAAGAGGCTAGAGTCACCTGGACATCTTGTTGACTATGAGAGAGCTTGATCCAAGCCACCCTCCCAACTAACGAAGAAGAGAGACAGCCATTATGGCTGGACCAAAGTTGGGGCAACCGAAGAAGAAATAAGATGGAGCTGTTTGTGAACAGAGGATTGGAACTGGGTGAGACGACTTTCAATTTCTTTATTAGAGACCCACCCTAAATAAAAGAATTTTTGAAAGACTCCAAGCACTGAGAAAGCGGCGAATTAACACATGGAGATGAATTAAAGACCCAAAAGAGAAATGAAATTTTAATGGAAGAATATGAAGTTTTACAAGATAGAAAGACTGAATTGAAATTTGTTGTACTGTGAAAAGTGATTTTAATTTGCTGGAAATATTGTCTGACTGCCGGAGGAAATTGTATAAAGAAAATTGATTCTTTGAACTTTGACAATCAGCTGTGATAGCTTCCATCTTGTTTTAATATTGGAACTTAGAACTGGGATGCCACCTACTGGTGAAAGTAGTTATTATATGGTTGGAAAAGACTTGAAAGAAAAAGTTAGGATTGATAAAGAAGAAAGGAAAGTCAGGATTGATAAGAAGGAAGGAAACAAAGTGAAAGGCAAATAATATCTGGAAAGCCGTCTTTTTGTTTCTCTATCTACTTGTCTTTTGGTGGCTTGGGAGTAATTGGTGAGCCTTTGGAAATTTTTCAAAGTAGTGTGGATTATAAATAATAGGAATTGGCCTTGAAACTGAACAGCTGACTCTGTGAACGATTGAGACACAGGGAAATTTGATGGGCCATTCTGGACTATAAATACTATTTGATAGAATATTTTACGAAGCGAAAGAAAAAAAAATTAAACAAGACCTACATATTTGGATAATTTAGAGGGAGCAAAACAGCAGATTTGGAGGACTACAAACATTGTGGATTCTGAGAACAGTTCAGAGATTGAGCTAATTTTTCTAATATTGGCTTTTTGGTATTTTTGGATGTGGGACATTGGGATTTTGATGGATTACTGAGTAACTTCTAGCCCATTAAAATAAAATAAAATGTTACAACAAGGGAAAACAAATGCACTCCAAAAAGAAATACTAGTAATGCTTCAATGTATTCAGGAAACTATGACAAGGAACCATAGGAAGATGATGAAAATTATGCATGATACAGATGTGGGACTAGGAAACTCCCAGCAAATGACAATGAAGAATGAACAAAAAATTGAGAAAATAGAGGAGAAACCAGAAGAAGCAGAGGAAAGAATAGAGGAAATAAATGAACAAATGAAACAAGTTGATAAAGATACGGAAGAGATAGTAAAAATTCTTGAAATAGAGCAGGTAAATTATTTCACAAGAGGTCAAAGGATAGAAGAGGGCAAAGAGAAAATCTCCCAGAAGTGATGACAGAGTTATTGATGGGTGTTTTAGAAATTAGACAGCGAGAGGCAGATGTGGAGGCAGAGGAAATACTTACTGTATTTTTTGGAGTATAAGACGTACCTTTTTCCCTCAAAAAAGAGGGTGAAAATCTGGGTGCATCTTATACACCGAATGTAGCCCCACCCACCCGCCAGCCTCCACCCTTCGGAGGTTGTTGGCCTCCGCACCCGCATTTTCTGGCAGTTCCAGGCGGCAGGGATCCTCACTTCCACTCGGATTTTGATAACGAGCAGCACAAATCTTTTTATCCATTTAAAACAAACCCTATCACTCCATGCGCATTTAACTGAAGGGGCTGGGGTGGGTGGGAGATGATTTTCATGGGGGCAGAAGAGGGACTTGGCACCAAAAGCTCCACTCTTGAGACGCCCCCATCTTCCTACCTATAGCCGTAGGCATTGAAAGCCTGGCTTTCTCGCAGCAAGGCCCAATAGAGATGCAGCACTTCAGTCCTCCTGGACGCTGCCATCATGTAAACACGGTGCTTCCCAGCAAGCCCTCTGTGCATTTGCTGCCTTGGTGAGAGCCTGATTTTGGAAGCGACCTGGGGAAGCATGGAGGTTGGGACTCGGTTGGTGAAGCGGGCACTGCGCGGGGGCGTAAGCCAAGACGCTGCCACCTGAAAACACTGTTGCCGCGATCTCTGCCGCCTGGAACCGCCCGAAAATGTGATGCTCTTTTTTTGCCTCCTCATGCTCTGTTTTTGCAATTGGGGAGGAAAGTGTTTTTGGGTGGTTCCAGCCAGCAGAGATTGCGGCAACAGTGTTTTCACGTGGCAACGCCTTGCCTTGCACCTCCTGCGCAGCACCGAAAACGTGATGCTCTTTTTCCTCCCCGATTCCAAACACAGGGCATAGAGTGATAGGGTTTGTTTTAAACAGATAAAAAGATCTGTGCTACTTGTTATCAAAATCCGAGTGGAAGTGAGGATGCTGCTGATCCTGATGCTGGTAGGCAGAATTCTTTTTTTCTTGTTTTCCTCCCCAAAAATTAAGGTGCATCTTATAGTCCGGTGCATCTTATAGTCTGAAAAATACAGTAGATTAAACATGAGTGATTTAAAGAGATACAAGATCCAAATGGAGAAGTATGGGAGACATCAAAAAATCAATAAGAGTTAAAATACTAAAAAAGGCAACAGATGATTAATAGATATAGAATACCATTTAATATGGGATTTGTTTTATTAAAGATTAGAAAATAGAGTTAGAAATTTGAAATTGGGAAAATATTATGCATACTGTCACATAATATATTTTACTATAATTACTATGTATATGTAAATGTTAGAAGTTGGAAGATTACTCAAAAAGTCAGTAAGAGTTGAAATACTAAAAAGGGCAAGAGATGATGGATAGATATAGAATATCTTTTAATACGGGATTTATTTTATTAAAAATAAGAAATCGGGAAAATTTTATGTGTATTGTCACATAATATAACTTACTACAATTACTAAGTATATGTAAATGTTAAAAGTTGGAAGAGTACTACTATGTATACTTAAATAGTATTATTATTGTTATTAGTATTGTGTATAAAGGAAATTGACCCAGAGAATATACTGTTCACTAAGTAATTATGTATGCTAAAGAAAAAACTATAAAATTTTAAGAAAAGAAAAGGAAAAAAAAAAGATGCAAATTAACTGCCAAAGATTTGAGAAGAAATCTACCAGGAACCCATTATCCTCCAGTGTTGTCATATTCCAGAACTACAACCTAACTGGAGTGCCCAGAAATACAAGATGTTCAGTACTCAGAGACATGGCCAAGGTAAGGCTGAATCCTGACCACCACTGAACAAGACACATAAGTTTACATGGCAAGACTGGGCAAAGAAATAACTGAAAACAGGTTTTTCAAAGTTTTTATGGACTGATGAGATGAGAGTGACTCTTGGCAGATAGATGGATGGGCCAGTGGCTGGATCAGTAATGGGCACAGAGCTCCATTTTGACTCCGATGCCAGCAAGGTCTGAGTGGGGTACTGGTATGGGCTGGTATTATTAAAGATGAGCTAGTTGGACCTTTTCCAGTTGAAGGTGCTTAAAATCAACTGCCAAACCTACTGCCACTTTTTAGAAGATACTTTCTTCAAGCAGTGGTACAGGAAGGAGTCTGCATCTTTCAAGAAGACCATGATTTTTATGCAGGACAATGCTCCATCGCATGCATCTAAATACTCCACTGTGTGGCTAGCCCAGTAAAGACCTTAAAGATGAAAGAATAATGACATGGCCCCCTTCCTCACCTGACCTAAACCCTATTGAGAACTTGTGGGCCCTTCTTAAATAGGAGATTTACAGTGAAGAAAAACAGTACACCGCTCTGATAGTGTCTGGGAGGCTATGGTTGCTGCTGCACAAAAAATTGATCATCAACAGATCAAGAAACTGATAGATTCCATGAATGAAAGGCTTATGACTATTATTGAAGAGAAGGAGCTCATGTTCAGAAAATGTCCCAGTGCTAATTTGTGAGCAAAGAAAAAGTGCCAAAGTAGTTGATTGTTAAGAAAACAGAGGAAGGAAGGTCTTATTAAAAGTGTGTCTACAGATACATATACATTTTTTCTCTATTAGATTAGAGGGTTCATTGTTGATGTGGTTGCTTTGCCTAGCATTATGCGTTCAATCATTCAAGCCTTGGTCATCTCACATTTGGACTACTGCAATGTGCTCTACATAGGGCTACCCTTAAAGAGCATTTGGAGGTTTCAGCTGGTGTAGAGTGTGGCGGTGTGGGCAGTCTTTGGGAGCCCCTAGAAGGATCCATATTACACTGCTGTTCTATGAGTTGCACTGACTGCCAGTTTACTTCTGAGTGCAATTCAATTTGTTGGTTATTACCTATAAAGCCTGCATAGCATGGATCCAGCTTACTTGAGGAACCATTTCACCCCTCTGAGACTGGCCCACTCCACCCATGCTTGCGGGAGAGGGGGGAGGGTTGGCATGCTGCGGATTCCATCTGTCAAGGAATTCCAGCTGACAGGATCCAGGAGAAGCCTTTTCTGCCATGGACCTGGCCCTTTGGAAGATCTTGCCCCCTGAGGTGAGATTGATTCCTATCCTCCTAATCTTCCACAAGAGTGTAAAAACTTGGCTCTGCTAGTTGGCTTGCAGTCTTAATGGGGGAGTACCACACTGGAAGTGGTTGATTGACTAATAGCAGCTCCCACCTGTCCCCACATACATTCTGCTCCTTTCCTCCCCATTTTTTAGTCTTTGTTATAATCTAACTAATCGTGTCCTCCATAATTTGCAGTGCGAATTATGGAGGACATGAGGCCTGACTTCCGGAGGCCCATGTTGAGGCCTTCTGTTGTGGATAAAGTCGAGCTGACTGAGGGGAGGCTAAGGACAGATTGTATACGATCGCATTCAGAAACAGAGTTATGGATTTTGAAGGACCATCCTCTTGCACGGACATGTCCACTCTCCTCGCTGGACGGGGGGTTGGACCGTCCGATTGGTATGGGGCAGGGAAAATAGGGGTGGGGAAAGATAGGACTCCGAAGGGAACAGAGGGTTATTCTATCGTTACGGTGATTGGGAGGGGCAGGTATGGTGGGAGCAGAAGGTCTGGCCGCACCCGGGGGGCACGCACCCGCTACCTTCAGAAGGTTGCCGGTCCCGACCCTTATTACCCTTCTTGCAGTCCGGGTGATAAGGGTTCACAGGGTTCGGGACTTAGGCTGGTTTTGTTCAATGCCCGGTCCGTGGTAAATAAGGCCCCGGTCATTTACGATCTTATTCAGGAGGAGAATGTAGACTTAGCCTGCATCACGGAGACCTGGTTGGGCCAAGAATGGGGCACCTCAGTCTCTGAACTGTGCCCACCAGGCTTCCGGGTGCTTCACCAGCCTAGGGCCCAGGGTAGAGGCAGTGGAGTGGCGGTTGTGGTTAAAGAGAGCCTCAGACCTTGAGTGGTCACTGCTCCTCAGATAGGCAGGTGTGAGTCCCTCTGCTTGAGGTTGGGTTCAGGGGTTCAGATGGGTCTGTTGCTTACATACCTGCCTCCCAGCTGTGTAGCTTCAGCCCTGCCTGAGCTGCTCGAAGTGATAGCCGGGTTGGCGGTTGAATTCCCCAAGCTTATGGTTCTGGGGGATTTCAACTTGCTTTCTCTCGGCGGATCATCGGAGTTGGCTCAGGAGTTCTTGGCCTCTATGGCAACCTTGGACCTGACCCAGGTAATTCAGGACCCAACTCATAGCGGGGGACACACGCTTGACCTGCTTTTTGTCTCTGGGCAGTGGCTTAATGACCTGCATATGGAGGATATAGCCACCTATCCCTTATCATTTTCTCCTTCAACTGGACTTTCTGACTGCTACTTCCCTCCGCAGGGAGGCGGGACCGATTAAATGGTTCCGCCCCAGGCGCCTGATGGATCCTAAATAATTCCAGATGGAACTCGGGACTTTTCCTGTTTCCCTTGCATACAGCTCAGCCGAGGCCCTGGTAGAGGCCTGGGATAAGGCGGCTGCCGGGGCCTTGGACCGAACTGTGCCTTTACGGCCTTTGACCCAGAGCGGATCCTGGGTTGCCCCTTGGTTTACTGAGGAGCTCCGGGAGATGAAGCGCCGGAAAAGACGCCTAGAGTGCTGCTGGAGAACTAGCAAATCCGAATCTGATCGAATACAGTTAAGAACTCATATTCAGTCCTACCTAGTGGCAATAAAAGTGGCAAAATGCTCGCACTTTTCTGCTCTTATTACATCCGCAGACAATCACCCGGCCGCCCTGTTTAGGGTGACTTGCTCCCTTCTTAATGTGGGAGTGAGAGATGATCCTTTGCAGGGTAAGGCTGAAGAGTTTGCTCAATATTTACAGGATAAAATCACTCAAATTCGGGAGGGCCTGGACTCTGACTGGGCAGGGTCTGTTGAGTTAATGGGGACTGGTCCTGACATGTTATCTGATGATGTGGACTGGATTGTGGGTAGATTGAGCACTGCCACATGTCTGTTGGACCGATGTCCCTCCTAGTTGGTCTCGACTTCCCGAGAGGTTACTCGAGGCTGGGTTTGGGCAGTAATTAATGCCTCGTTGAGAGAGGGAATCTTTCCTTCTGCCTTGAAGGAGGCGGTGGTGAGACCCCCTCCTCAAGAAGCCTGCCTTGGATCCGGCTCTCTTTAAGAACTATCGCCCAGTTTCTAACCTTTGCCTTATGGCGAAGGCAGTTGAAAGCGCGGTGGTGCGTCAGCTCCCACAATTCCTGGATGAAGCGGATTATCTGGACCTGTTTCAGTCCGGCTTCAGGCCCAGTCACAGCACGGAAACAGCATTGGTCGCGTTGATAGATGATCTCTGGTGTGCCCGGGATAGGGGTTACTCTTCTGGTCTTACTTGACCTCTCAGCGGCTTTTGATACCATCGACCATGGTATCTTACTGCGACGGCTAAGGGGGTTGGGAGTGGGAGGCACTGTTTTTCAGTGGTTCTCCTCCTACCTCTCAGGTCATACGCAGTTTGTGCTGGCAGGGGAGCAGAGGTCGACCCCTAGGTCCCTACCTTGTGGGGTGACGCAGGGGTCGGTTCTCTCGCCTCTCCTGTTCAACATATACATGAAGCCACTGGGTGAGATCATCCGGGGATTCGCGGTGCAGTATCATCAATATGCTGATGATACCCAACTTTTCATCTCCACCCCGCATCACCCCAACAATACCCTTGAAGTGATGTCCCGATGCTTGGAGGCCATATGGGTCTGGATGGGGACGAACAGACTTAGACTTAACCCCGACAAGACCGAGTGGCTGTGGTTACCGGCACCCCGTTTTGTCCACTATGTTCCATCGCTATCCCTGAGGGGAGGTGTTGACCCCCTCAGAGAAGGTACGCAATTTGGGAGTCCTCCTGGACCTATGGCTTAGTTTGGAAGATCATTTGACTGTCGTAGCCATGGGGACCTTTGTCCAGGTGCACCTGGTTCGCCAATTGAGCCCCTTTCTGGATCGAGATGCCTTACACACAGTTGCTCATGCCCTCATCACCTTTCGTTTGGACTACTGTGATGCACTTTACATGGGGCTGCCCTTGAGGAGCACTCAGAGACTTCAACTGGTGCAGAATGTGGCTGCGTGGGTTGTCATGGGGTGCCTCGGTACTCCCATGTTACACTACTCCTTCGCGGTCTGCATTGGCTCCCGGTTGATTTCTGAGTGCAATTCAAGGTGCTGGTGATCACATTTAAAGCCCTATCTGGCCTAGGACCAGAGTATTTGCGAGACCACCTCCTGCCACCGGTAGCCTTCCATCGCCCGGTTCGCTCCCACAGAGTTGGCCTCCTCAGGGTACCTTCGGCTAGACAATGTCTCCTCCCGTAGGGGGAGAGTCTTCTCTGTGGGAGCTCCTACCCTCTAGAATATGTTACCCCTGGAGCTCCGGATAATCCCCGATATCCGAACCTTCTGCTGGGCCTTGAAGACCTGGCTCTTCCAACGGGTGGGCCTGGGTTGACTCAACTGATTTTGTAGCTTTTTAAATTCTTAAATCTTAAATTTGAATTGGTATTCCCATGTTTAACCTTATTTATTGGATATTCTGTTTTAATTTGTCTTTTATCTTTTGTATTCTCTGTTTCTTATTGTTGTGAGCTGCCCTGAGTCCTTCGGGAGAAGGGCGGCATGCAAATCAATCAATAAATCAAATCAATAAATCAATAAATCATAAATAAATAATCTGTATTTTCATTGTTATTTTGTAGTTTTTATACATTGGTGTGTGTGTGTGTGTGTGTGTGTGTACACAAACACATACATATATACAACATCAAAATAAAAATATATACTGTATGTCAGTTGCCCGGAGTCACCCTGCATGAGACAGGCAGCAAAAAAATTTAATAAATAAAATTATAAGATGCTGCAGGTAAAAAAGGCCAGAATTCTTGAATGTTTCTAAAACTGTAAACTCTCTGAACTGAACCTAGAATAGTAGAAGTCCTTGATTTTTCTGACTGCTTAAAATAGCTGGCATTAATTCCCAGTTGATTCTATTTTTAGTTTAGCTTCTCCAGGAACCCTTTGGGGTGACAATAACAAACTCTTTGTAAGAATAGAATTGATAAACATTCCATCTTACTGCATGATATGTGAACTCTATCGGGTTAAACTATATCCATTCCATTAAGAAAAAAAGTATGTGTGTTTTTGTGGGTCTGGATCTGGGTGTGATTGTATTTTTATTGGTCAACAACCAAAATAAAGTTCTATTAGTTTTCAGTAGATGTCATAGAAAGTTGGCTTTTGATAACAACTTTAAAAATTAGAGTTTTATGTTAAGATTAAAATAAATTTGCCACTAACTGGAGATACTTTCTTTTTAATCTTTCTGACAATAACTTAACATTTTTCATAGAAAGGTGCCAACAGAAATTGATTCAATACCTAAAAGCATCTCTGAACATTCTTAATTGCTTAGTGCAGGAGTGTCAAAATGGCGGCCTGTGGGCCGGATGTGTCACGCGCAGGTCACGCTCACCCCAACTCTGCAAAGGGAAAAAACATGGTACGTCACGTGACAGCAACGTGACACTGCGAATTTGACACCTGTGACAGTGAGATTTCCACAATTTACCACATCTTGAAAAAATGATCATTACCTCATTTATTTTTCTGCAGAATGGTCCAACAGTTTGCAGTTGATTTTGAGAAGAGAATTGAAGGCTCAGGAGACCAAGTGGATACACTAGAACTCTCAGGTGGAGCCCGAATAAATCGCATTTTTCATGAGAGATTCCCCTTTGAGTTAGTCAAGGTAAAGTGCTAAAAACTATTCTCCTTAGTGGAATGTATATATGATTTTCAAATATGTTGTTCACCAAGATTGAATCTGGATTTCATGCTGTTTGATTTTAGCTAACCTTGATAACAAACCCATTCAATGTTATTCTGTGCATAGAAAGAAGAATTTATTTTTGTTGGAAATGTTTTGGAAACATCCTGGCAGTAAGAATGTCAACAAAATATGTATGTTTGTCTTTCTGTTAAAGTCTGAGTATGATGCAGAGGCATTTGTCTATATTAAGAGGTACATGAGTGGAAGCAGGGGTGGATTCTACTTACCTTTACTACTGGTTCGCAACGGGTGTGCGCACGCATGTGCAAATCATCCATGATGACATCATGGCGGGTGGGTGGAGCCTCCCACCGGTTTTACTACCAGTTCTATAGAACCGGACCGAACCAGGAGCAACCCACCATTGAGTGGAAGGTATATAGTCTTAAAAATACCTTGTGTGTTAGGAAATTCAGATCCATTTAACCAGTCTATACTGTATATCTAATACTTACAGAGTTCTTTTTATAATGCTTTAAAGTGGTAGTATAAAGAGGAATTCTTAGATATGTCTAATTTTGGCTGATTTAAGAATTTCCAGTTTTCACTTGTCTATATTACTAGAATCTGAAGTCTACTTTACAACAATTTACAACAATAAAAATATAGAAATACAGTTAAAAACACTTCTTCTTCTTCTCCTCCTCCTCCTCCTCCTCCTCCTCCTCCTCCTCCTCCTCCTCCTCCTCCTTCTTCTTCTTCTTCTTCTTCTTCTTCTTCTTCTTCCATATCCGTCACCGGACATTGGCGATCATGTTGGCAATCCTATTTTTGTCAACAGCCGTATGAAAAAGTGCTGCTGAGTTTTGTCCAAACCAGTCCCTTAGGTTTTGAAGCCATGATGTTCTTCTTCTGCCTGGACCTTGTTTGCCTTCAATCTTTCCCTGGAGGATTAAGTGAAGGATGCTGAATTTTTCTGGGTGTCGCATCACATGTCCAAAATATTCTAACTTTCACTTTTTAATGGCTTTGATTATTTCCCTTTGCTTTCCCAAGCGGCTTATCACCTTCTCATTTGTGATTTTGTTAACCCAGCTTATACATAACAGTTGTCTGTAAATCCATATTTCAAATGCTTCTAGTTTCTTCAAATAGTTTTCTGTCAGAGACCAACTCTCTACTCCGTAGAGCAGGATAGAAAAGATGTAACATCTGACAAGCCTGATTTTCAGTCTTAGGCTTATGTCGTGACTGCAGAAGACCTTTTTCATTTTGAAGAATGCCGTTCGAGTTTTCTCTATCCTTGTCTTTACTTCACTGATCATGTCCCAGCTTTCATGTAAATTAAAACTAAGGTACGTGATCCTTTCAACTTTTTCTAATAGTATTCCTTCTGAATTTATCCGTGGTAAATTAATCGGTTGTTTGCTGATGATCATAATCTTGGTTTTTGAGGTGTTAAGTTTCAAGCCATATTTTTCAGATATTTCTGAGATCTTTGATGAGGAGCTGAAGGTTTTCATGCTTACTGGCAAGCAGAACTGTATCATCAGCATATCTTAAATTGTTGATCTGAACACCATTTACTTTGAGGTCAGCATCAATGTTTTCCAATGCTTCATTGAAAATTGATTCAGAGTAGATATTAAATAACAGTGGAGACATAGTACAGCCCTCTGACCCCTCTTCGTATTTCTGCATCATCTGAGTATTTTTGGCCTAGTCTTATAGCTGACTTTGTATAAAAAAAGAACACTGCTTGGGGGGGCCCGAAAGCCCTACTAAGCAGGTATATACAAGAGTATGAAGGCTATTGCTTAACACATTGTAAGCCGCCCTGAGTCTCCAGAGAAGGGCACCATATAAATTGAACCAATAAATAAATAAATAAATAAATAAATGAATGAATGAATGAATGAATGAATGAATGAATGAATGAATGAATAAATTTGCTACCTGATGCCAATATAGATTCTTTATGACAAAGACACTACAGAAGATTGAAATTAAAACAGCCATCCTTTGAGCCATAAGACTGGCTTTCAAAAGCCCTTTGGAATAAAGTTGCTTCAGCTGTCATTTTGTCCTAAGCCTAGACTTCTTGGTTGGCATAGGTTGGATATGTTCAGAGCAATTCATCTTCTTTGTAAAACTAGGACTAGGACTTTGTTTAACAGAATATCTTCCCAGCAGGCTACCTTTAGACCAGGGATGAAATGTAAAATTTGTTACTACTGGTTCTGTGGGCATGGCTTGGTAGTGGGGGTAATGTGACTGGGTGGGCGTGGCCAACTTTTTTTTAAAAAAAACTTTTCAAAGCATTTTTTCTAATGCTTTGAAAAGCCTCTGCCGCTCAGGAAACACAGCTGGGATCGTCAGAGACTTTTCAAAGCATTTTTTAAATCACCTCTTCGGCCAAGAGGTTGCAGAAAAAAATGCTTTGAAAAGCCTCTGATGATCCCAGCTGAGCTGCGCGATCATCAAGGCTTTTTTTTTTTACTTTTAAAAGCATTTTTTCGTCGGAAGAGGTTGTAGAAAAAATGCTTTTAAAAGTAAAAAAAAAAAGCTTCTGATGATCCTGTGGCTCAGCTGAGCATGGGGGAGGATGGCGCAGGGATTTTTGTTACCAGTTCTCCGAACCACCCGCTGCCATCGCCACCGGATCGGGCGATCCGGTCCAAACCGGTAGTATTTCACCCCTGCTTTAGACATAGTCTTTCCCTCTATATTAGCAAGACTTTTTACATATAAGTTCCCTTGGAAATGCACATAGCTTTACTGTATATGTCCCCAAGGAAATGGTGTAAAAAAAATGCTATAGGGATCTCCATTCTCCATTCTTGTAGAATGGATTGTAACTTAATCATAAACATAGAAAACATAACACTTAGATGCATCTTACTAATGTAGCAGTGAAAGCACTATGTCTAAAGGTGGCCTGCTAGAAGGATAGTCTGTTAAACAGAAAGTCCTAATCCTAGTTTTACAAAGAAGATACATTGCTCTGAATGTATCCAACCTATGCCAAACCTTATCCAGAGAAATCTAGGCTTAGTACAAATATATAACATTTAAATATAAAGCTACTAGATGGGTTTCCTGTGTCTTGGAAAAAGAAATTTTTTGAAATACTTGCACATTCCTGGGGGTCTTTTTCATGTCAATGTATGTATGTATGTATGTATGTATGTATGTATGTATGTATGTGTTTATGTATTTAATTTATTGCTGCCCATTTTGACAAATATTAGGGTATCCTCATGTATTATAGGAAAATGGATCATTGAACTTGACTGAAGATTCCTCTTCTACCATAAACAGAGCATCCCACCCTAGTAAATACTGATATTATATTTGATTTTATCTTTGTTATTTTTTTCTCAGACATTGTTTTGGAATTCCTGTTGCTTTTTGCTTTCATAAATAGAAAGGAAGTTATCTTCCCTACCTCATACATTAGGGATTGTTACTGTTTTTCTGTCTGCCTGCTGGAGAAAATGACAGAAGCAATCTAATTTCAGGATGGCCTATATCAATGATGTTTTAACTTTTTTGGTGCCGAGTGCCAGAAGCATGCGTGTGTGTGCACGAATGCACACGTGCATGCCCCAATCCCCAAAATGCAATGCAAGTGCTCCCTGTGCATGCGCCCCGGCCCCAGTTTTGGCTTCCAGGTTGGTGCAAGAGGCTTTTCCGACCCAAAACGGGTGCGGGTGTGTGTGTGTGGCTCTCAATCTCCACCGTTTCTTCCCCCCCCCCGCGTGCCCAGGCTGTGTCCTCCATTTCTGCCTTCTCCAATCTCTGGAGTTTCTCCATGCATGCCCAGGCTTTCTCCTCTATTTCTGCCACAGAGAGGGTGGAGCTTGCAGAGATCAGGGAAGGCCCCACCCTTACGCATGCACGGCAGGGACCCGAAGACCAGCTGGCTGGCAGGAGGCGTGCGTGCATGCATGGTGGAACTGGGTTGGGCGACGGCCGGTGTGCCCACAGAGAGGGCTCTACGTGCCACCTGTGGCACGCATGCCATAGGTTCGCCATCACAGGCCTATATCCACTGTTGAAAAGGAACCTTTATAGTAAATCCAGTGTCTTATAGGCTTGTCCAATATTTTTAGACTTACATACACAAAGGCTCATTTATGCTGGTCGGGTGATTCCAAAGGGTAAGACACTTTATTAAATAGTTATAGCTGAGAGTGATACTATGAAGCGTTTAGTAGGCCAGGATGATATTCCCGTTGATAACATGTGGATTAAAGTAGTTTTTAAAACTATTTCTCACTTAGTTCATAAAGATAACCCTTTGTTTATCCTGTCACAATGGAAAAATGAGAGTTTGCTGAACATTTTTCATCACACTCCTTAGAAATATTAAGAACATAAGAAATATTACAAATGAAGGTGAATATATGTGTCCCAGGATACCAGTCTGGGTCAGTCACCAGGACCAGAGTTTTGTCTTCTGAGCTTTTGGACTCATGCTGGACTCCATTTTCAGGGAACGTCTCTGTGTCCTCTGGGCTGTTCTATGTGTAGTATCTACATTTAAAAAGCTACACACAACAGCCACCATATAAATACGACACACAGAACAGCCCAGAGCACACAGAGAAATTCTCTGAGGAGGGACTCTAACATGAGTCTGAAAGCTCAGAAGACAAAACCTTGGGTCCCAGTTCAGTGGTGGGTTGCCCCCGGTTCGCACCGGTTCTATAGAACCGGTAGTAAAACCGGCGGGAGGCTCCACCCACTGACCCTGACATCATCAAAACACTTCTGCACATGTGCAGAAGCTTCTTTGCTTGCGCAGAAGAGCACATGCGTGCTCTGTTGCAAACCAGTAGTAAAGGTATGTAGAACCCCTCCTGTCCCAGTTACCGACCCAGATTGGATCCTGCAATAAGAAATGTTACATAGATGTTTGTATAAATACATATGCCTGGTATTGGTACTGCTATATTCATTATAGTAGTTCAAGGAAGTTGAGAAAAGTAGTGTAGACTTAGAAAATAAGTAGTGTAGACAGAAAATTACATTTTCTAAGGCAAAGCTTACTTTCTCAATTATTAAAAAGTCTGAGATCTACCCACTTTTTTTTTTTTTGGAAAAAAAGTGTTTAGATTAAAAAAAGATGGGAAACCATAATCATATCTCTAACATTTTACTATCTTTATGGAGAAACCATTTTCTCCATTAAATGAATTTGGAAAACTTAGTGATTCTAAAAAGTTGTCTGGCAATATCTAGCAATAAGATGGTTATAACCAGTGGTGGGATTCAATTTTTTTAACAACCGGTTCTGTGGGCGTGGCTTAGTTGGGGGTATGGCTTGGTGGTCATGTGACTGGATGGGCATGGCTGGGTGGGTGTGGCTAGCTGGTCATGTGACCGGTGGGCGTGGCTATCTGCATAGGGACTACAGAGGGCTGAAAAAAGTCATTTCTGGCTGGTCCTCGCACTTTTGACCAGTCCTCGCACTTATGACCATCCTCACATTTAGGCCCGTTGAGGCATTCTTAACAACCGTGTCACTCATTTCACAATGGCTTCTCTTCATCATGGTGACAAGATAGGGCAAAAACATAAAATGTGAGGACAGTCATAAGTTCGAGGACTGGTCAAAAGTGTGAGGACCAGTCAGAAATAACTTTTTCAGCCCTCTGAGTAGTCCATATGCATAAAAGGATACAGCAATAGAGAGGGATGAAGGAAGGGAAGGGAAATTAGAGTAGGAGTGAGGGTAAGAGAGGGAGGAAGAGAGGAGGAGAAGGAGAAAGGAAGAGGAAGTAGGGAGGAGAAGAAGAGGGGGGGAAGAGAAAGTAAGAAAGAAAGAAAAGAGAGAGGTGGTAGGTTTGAGGAGAAAGATTGCTGTACAATAAAAAAGATGAAAGGGAAGAAAACCAACCCCAAACAAATATAAAGATATTAAGATAAAGAATGAATTGTTAAACTTTAAAGAATAAAAGATAATAAATATGAATAAATAACAATAATTAGAAACACACATACAAACATACAATGTATTTTCTTTGAACAGAGTATTTGGCCGGTTCACAAATTTAAACAGTGTTTAGTCATTTCAATTAAATTTACAATTTCTATATTTCCTTTTTGCCATATTTATTCCTCATCTATTTTTGTAAAAAATCAATATTACCCTTCATCCTCATCTCTAATCTTAATCAAATTCAATTTTTCCCTTCTATTCTATATTATACCCCTTCCCATTGTCATCTATTTTTATATCCATCCTCACATTGGTAATTATGTAATATTACAGTTGTTTAATATAAATTCAACATTTTAATATAAATCAATTAGTAATATAACTACCTTTTTTGTATATTAATCAGTATGAACATGAATATTCCAATTATTTCCATGCAATCCAATTTCTTACAAATCAATTAATTATGTTTACCAATAATAATAAACCCAATAATTTCCCCCATATATTCCTCCAAACCACAACTTAACCATTTCTGCTTTCAACACAATATACAATTAATAGTATCTCAATTATTACAATTCCCTAGTTAAATAGAGCTTTTTTTCTTTTGTGTTTTAAAATCTTGAACTCTCCTCTTTTTCCCTAAATTTCCCATTGTTTGCACCAACCTTTTTTGGTGAGGAAAAAGAAAAGAAATCTGCCTGCCTAATTTTCCAAGTTGCAGCAACAGTAAAGCAGGCTTTTACTTTCAGTTTTGTTTTTCAGCATGGCTAGGGGAAAAAAAAATCTGCTCCAGCAAGCAGCAGAGCCCTGAGCAAAACAGCTGAGAGCAAATCAGCTGAGAGTCGGGAGCCGATCTAATCAAGGGCTAATTAGCCTATGCTGAAGCTCTGCGGGCCAATAAAATTACAAAAAAACACCGAACCATTTGTTAAATTGCTGGCTCGCCCGCCCCTCGCCCACCACTATTTATTGGCAATAAATAGTGGTGCGGAGGGGTGGGGCAAGGGGCGGGGCGAGCCAGCAATTTAACAAACGGTTTGGCCGAAACCCCTAGAACCGGCAGAATCCCACCACTGGTTATAACATTCTAATGTTGAAATTATTTGGGAGGAAAGAGTGGAAGATACTTTTTATATTAGAGAGTTATATATATATTTATTTCAAGTATAATTTAAAAATATATTATTAAGAATCTTCCTGTATCATCTTTTATTAAATCAAATGTATGGTCACTTGTTATTGTTGTTCAGTCGGTAAGTCATGTCTGATTCTTCACAACCACATGGACCACAGCATGCCAGGCCCCCCTCCTCCGTCCTCCACTATCTCCTGGAGACTGCCCAAGCCTATATTCATTGTGTCAGTGACACTATTTAATCATCTCATCCTCTGCTGTCCCCTTCTCTTTTTGCCTTCAATCTTTCCCAACATCAGGGTCTCTTCCAATGAGTCTTCTCTTCTCATTAGGTGGCCAGAGTATTTGAGCTTCAGCTTCAGAATCTGTCCTTCCAAAGAATTCCTTTAGGATTGACTGATTTGATCTTGTAGTTCAAGGGATTTTCAATATTTTTTTCCAGCATCACAACTTGAAAGCATCAGTTATTCAGCATTCAACCTTCCTTATGGACATGGTTACTACTGGAAAAACCATAGCTTTGACTATACGGATCTTTGTCGGCAAGGTGATGTCTCTACTTTTTAATATGCTGTCTAGGTTTGCAATAGCTTTCCTCCCAAGGAGCAAGCATCTTTTAAATTTCATGGCTGTAGTTGCCATCCACAGTTATCTTGGAGCCCAAGAAAATAAAATCTGTTACTGCTTCCATTTCTTTCCTTTCTATTTCTAAGTGATGGGACCAGATGCCATGATCTTAGTTTTTTTAATGTTGAGTTTCAAGCCAACTTTTGCACTCTCCTCTTTCACCTTCATCAAGAGGCTCTTTAGTTCCTCATCACTTTCTGTCATTAAAGTGGCATCATCTGCATATCTGAGGTTGTTGATATTTCTTCCAGCAATCTTACTTCACACTTGTAATTCATCTGGCCCCACATTTCACTCTGTACTTTTAAATAAGCAGGGTAACAATATACTGCTTTGTCGACCGTCCCAACTTGATCAGTTAGGAAAGAAAGACTCCTGGCCCATGATTAGTCAAAAAGTATACTTTACTAAAGTCAAAGTGGTTACAGAAGAGACAAAACTGAATCTGAGATTTTTGTGCACAAAAGATACAATTAACTTTCCCTCATTCACAGCCAGCCCCTCTGGTTATCAGTCAATATCCAATCAGGTGTTAACAAATTGTTTGGGAAATGGTCTCTGTCCTCACATGCTCCCCGGCTCTCCATTCTTTTGGTGTGGTCTTGAGATGGCGGGTGCTTCTCACAGGATGGTACTGCTTGGTTTCCGTTCTTCTGAGTTACCTCCCTGCATCACCTACCCCCACTGCTCCCTATCCCGTAATTGATGTCAGGCTGTCAGTTTACAATGCATAGCTTAGCAGAATGACAGCCAAACCTTTTCATAGTCCTTTCTCTATTTTGAATCAATCAATTGTTCCATGTTGGGTTCTAACTGTTGCTTCTTCATCTGCATACAGGTTTCTCAGGAGACAAGTAAGGTGGTATGATACTCCCATCTTTTTAACAATTTGCCAGTTTGTTGTGATCGAACGCTTTAGGATAGTAAGTAAAAGAGAAGTAGATGTTTTCTGAAAGTCTCTTGCTGTCTCCATAATCCAGCAAATGTTGGCAATTTGATCTCTATTTCCTCTGCCTCTTCAAAACCCAGTTTGTACTTCTGGTAGTTCTTGATTCACATACTGCTGAAGCCTAGCTTATACGATTTTGAATATAACCTTGCTAGCATGTGAAATGAGTGCAATTGTAAGATATTTGAACATTGTTTGGCATTGCCCTTCTTTGGGATTGGAACATAAACTGACATTTTCCAATCCTGTGGCCATTGTTGAGCTTTCCAAATTTGGTGGCATATTGAATGCAGCGTTTTTAAGTGTTTTGTTTATTGTTTTTAATTAACGGGGCCAAATTTATATATGTATATTTTTAGCTGTATTTTAATATTTGTACTTGATGTTTTATTTGGCTGTTCACCGCCCTGAGTCCTCAGGGAGAAGGGCGGTATACAAATTCAAAATAAAATAAAATAAAATAAATTTTAACAGCATCATCTTTTAAGATTTTAAATAGCTCACCTGGAATACCGTTCATCTCCACTAGCTTTGTTGTTGGTAATGCTTCCTAAGGTCCACTTGACTTTGCACTCCAGGATGTCTGGCTTGAGGTCAGCGATCACACCATTGTGGTTATCAGGGATGATTTTCTTGCATAGTTTTTCTGTGTATTCTTACCTCTTTTTAATCTCTTCTGTTAGGTCCATACCATTTTTGTCCTTTATTGTGTTCATCTTTGCCCAAAACGTTCCCTTGAGATCTCAATTTTTTCTGGAAGTGATCACTAATCTTTCCCATTATATTGTTGTCCTCTGTTTCTTTGCATTTTTCATTTAAGGAGGCTTTCTTATCTCTCCTTGCTATTCTCTGAAAATCTGCATTCAGTTGGATATATCTTTCCCTTTATCCCTTGCCTTTTGCTTTCCTTTTTTCCTCAGCTACTTATAAAGCCACATCAGACATTTTGCTTTCTTGCACTTCCTTGTCTTTGGGATGATTTCAGTTGTTACCTCCTGCACAATTTTATCAACATCCATCCATAGTTCTTCAGACACTCTTTGGCTGCAATGCACATAATCAATATGATTTCGGTATTGACCATCTGTTGATACTCGTGTAGAATCGCCTCTTGGGTTGTTGGAAAAGAGTTTTTGCCATGATTCTCTTGACAAAATTCTGTTAGTCTTTGCCTGGTTCATTTAGTACTCCCAAGACCAAATTTGCCTGTTATTCCAGTCATCCTTTGACTTCCTACCTTAGGGTTCCAATTCCCCTATGATGATGTTAAATTTGGATGTCTTACTGCTTCTAATGGTGAGAGGCAGATTGGTATTTTCGTGTAGTGCTGTTTTTTAATTTTTAACCAGGTTTGTAGTAGCGCATTCCTTATTATATGTCTTTTGAAATAGGTATGTAATTGTTTTCTTTTATTGACGAACCTCTTGCCGATAGCCAAATCCCTAGGTATTTTATTTTCTTAGTTCTTTGAATTTGTATAATGTTATCCAACTCTTTTTCTTGTTCCTTTGTGAGATTTTTTGTTATTAATTTTGATTAATTTTGATTTATTTTTAATCCTGCCACTTCTCCAAATTCTTCTAATTTCTTAAACAGTTTTGGTGCTGACTCTAGTGGTTCTTCAACTATAAACACAAGATCGTCAGCAAAGGCTTGAACCTTGTATTCTTCTCTCCTTATCCTTAGCCCTTAAATTTCTTGGTCTTTCCTGACCGTTTTTAAAAGGATCTCCAATGTTAAGATATACAATAGTGGAGAGAGTGAGCATCCCTGCCTAACCCCTTTTATTATACCGAATTGGTCTGTGGTATCATCATTCATAATTATTTTTGCCGTTTGTTTTGTATAAATTTCCCCTATGATTTTTTCAAATTTTGTCCCGAATTGCATAATGTTTAGTTGCCCCATTAGAAATTTCCAATTTAGATTATCGAATGCTTTTTGGGCATCAAGGAAAACCAGTGCAGCTTGTTTTTATGGGTGTGATTCGTAATACTCTAATGTGTTTATTATATATTCTCATATTATTCTTGATTTGTCGGCCTGGCAGAAATCCATTTTGGTCCGAGTGTATATGATTATTTAATACTTTTTAAATTCTTTCAGCTATAATTACTGCAAATATCTTGTAATCTGTATTTAGCAAGGAGATTGGTCTGTAATTTTGAAATAACTGGTGGTCTATATCTTCTTTGGGTATGATAGTAATTATTGCCTCTGTCCAGGTTGTCGGAATATTTGCCTTCTCCAAAGCCTCATTATATAGTTCTAACATGGTTTCTCCCAATATTTCCTGTACGTTTTTGTATAATTCCACCGGTAGCCCGTCTGGCCCTGATGTTTTATTGTTTTTTTGTTTTTTCAGTGCCAATTCAAATTCAAGTTTAGTTATCGGTCCGTTTAATATTTCTCTTTGTTCTTCTGTGATTGTTGCAATTTCTGATCCTTCTATATATTGTTTTACTTTTTCCTTCTCTACTCCTTCTTGTTTATATAAATTTGAAAAGGTCTGACTAATTTCCTTTTTAGCTTCTCTTCTATATTGAATTTCCCCCTTTTCGTCTCTAAGTTGGTATATCATTCTTTTATCTTTTTCTTTTTTCAATTTATATGCCAACCATCTGCCTGTTTTATTCGCAAACTCAAAATAGTTTTGTTTTGCCATTTTTCTTTTCTGGGCTATTTCTTTTTGATTTGTCAAATTTAATTTATGTTTGATTATATTCCATTCCTCTTTTATTTTTTTATTTTGGGGATCTTTTTGTAGTTTATATTCTGTGTTTTTTAATTCTACATATAGTTTGTCTAGCTGTTGTCTCCTCTCTTTGTTTTTCTTCCCTATATATGCAATCGTCAGTCCTTTTATGTATGCTTTTGTTGTATCCCAAATATTCTGAAGGAAGTATCCTCTCTTTTATTTATCTTAAAAAAAGATTCTAATTCCTTTTCTAGCATTTGTTTAAATCCTTTTTCTTTACATATTTTTTGATTCATTGTCCATCTCCTAAATCTTTTTTCCCTCTTCCATTTTATGAGTATTGGGTTGTGATCTGCCCATTTACTCTTATCTCTATTGTTTCTACCCCGTCCTAATATCCACTGTCATCCAAGCCATATTGATTCTAGATCAGGATTGGTGTGGATGAGAGTAAAATGTATATTGATTCTCATCTTCATGTGTTTCCCTCCAAACATCTCTCAGATTTATTTCTGTGGCCATATTGAAGAATTATTTTGGAAGTGTTTCTTTTTTTAATTTTTCTTACCACTTTTGTAATCTTTTTTGGCATCTACTATAGCGTTATAATCTTCAATTAGGCAGATATTTTCATATTCTAATTCTAATATTTTTGTGTATTCCTTTAAAAAATTCCTGTTGATTTTGGTTAGGGCATATATTACTACTAATAGTGATTTTTTCTTTTCTACTTCTAACTCGACCATCACAGTTCTTCCTTCCTCATCTGCATATATTAATTTCAATTCTAGAGGCATATCATATCTGCTTCTAATTTTCGTAGTTTTGTAAATGTTTGTGTTCTTTTCTTCGGTGCGTTTAATCCATTTATGTTTACCGAGAGAAGTTTAATTGCCTCTTCCATTGTCTAGTGTATCTGTTTTTTGGTGTGTCTTGTCTCCATCCGTCTTTTTGCTTTCGCACCTTCTCTTTCCTCTCGTTCTTTTTCTTGACTCTTTCTTACTTCTCTCTCTTGCTCCGCTTCTTCTATTTGCTCGTCCTCCTTCTACTTTCTGTTTCTTCTTTATTTTCTTGTTCCTCTTCCTGTGTAAAATGCAAGTTATAGAATTCTCTTGCTTTCTCTAGTGTGTCTACTTTATACTTTTTGTCTTGCCATATGATTAAGATCCCATCTGGTGTTAGCCATCTAAACATTATTTTATATCTGATCAGTTGGGTTGTTAAGAACTGGTATTGTTGGCGTTGGTTTCTAATTCTTTGAGGTATTTGTTTTAAAATTATGATTTCTTTACCCTTATATGTCAAAGTTTCTTCTCTTGATTTTCTGTATACTTCATCTGTAATTGTTCGTTTTGAGAATCTAACATGCACTTCCCTTGCCAATCGGTGTCTTCTTATGTAATTAGAATGTACCCGGTATATTTCGTCCAACTGTCCTTTTATTTCTGACTTGTCTCTTTGTATTATTTCTGACACTATCTCCGCCATTTTTTCTCCCAGATCTTCATCTTTTTCTTCTATTATTATTTTGAAAGCACAAGAAGTATGAAGCTTTCTCCATGTCAAGCATCACTATTGAGTCAGACAATTCCTTATTTGGTTGAAAAGCTTTTTGCTCCATTGCCTCCACTTTTGTCTCTACTTGATCTATTTTTGTTTCTGCTTTTTTAATTCTTTGTTCGTTTTCTGGTATTGTTTGTTGGATATCCCCAATTTTATCATTCATATTTTTAATGTCCTCTTTTACTTCTATTTTGTTTTTAATTTCTGCATGAAACATTCTCATTTCTTCGTGATTATCCGCCATTTTTTCTTGTGTTTTTAATAGCATTTCTTGAATCATTTGAAACATATTATGCATAGCATTTAGTGTCATTTCCGGCTTTTCTTTTTCTTTTCCTATCATGTTGTCTATTGTTTTTTGCTGTAGTGGTGATGCCACTGTTGTTGTAGGATTTACAGTTGGTTTTTTTCCTGTTTTCGCTATAGTGGTTATAGTTGGCATTTTCAATGCTTGTGTGATATTTTCCCACACTAACATATAAATATTAATCATTGATCTTTCTCCCCCTGGTTTTTTTTTGGGGGGGGGGGGATATATTTATACTTTTTTCTCTACCTTTTGCTTATTCAATACAATTTTAGATACACACACCTTTATCTTTATCTTATATATGTTTCCAGTTATTCTCAATTTATCTATTTATGCAAATATATACTATAGTATAGCACTATGATACTCTAACAACATCACAGTATAATTAATTATTATCTTGCAAATTATCAATTATTACTTTATAATATTTTCAATCAATGTAGTTATAGTTAATTTACTTTTATTTTCTTTTATATTCTGTAATTATAAAATTAATAAGTATCTTTTCTTCTTTAATTCCTTATCCTCTATAACATTCCGCCTTTTCAAACTTTATAAATTCACAATGCAATAGATAATTATAACTGTAATACAATCCCTTCCCCCCCTTACTTTACTGTTTATGTATATATTTTTGTATATAGGAATAAAAGTATATGTTTTATTCTTTCTTTGTTGTTGTTTGATGCTCTTTTTTTTTTTTTTAAATTTTAATTTGATTTATATGCCGCCCTTCTCCGGAGACTCAGGGCGGCTTACAATGTGCTCAGCAATAGCCTTCATCCTTTTGTATATTTATACAAAGTCAGCTTATGGCCCCCACAACTGGGTCCTCATTTCACCTACCTTAGAAAGGATGGAAGGCTGAGTCAACCTTGAGCCTTGGCGAGATTCGAACCCTGCAGTAATTGCAGGCAGCTGGTCTTAATAACCAGCTTAATAACAGGGTGCCTTAAACCCCTGTACTACCAAGGCTCCTTCCCTTCTCCAATCTTGCTTCTAGTTGTAATTGTGGTTATTTTCTATCGTGCAATAACGTCAGTCCTCTTTCCAGTCTTAGTCTCTCTCTTTAAGTCCGTTACAGTCACCAATGACACTTTAAGCCCCACAGATTTTTCAAAAGTTTCTTAATTTCTTCTTTACCTTTTAGAATTATTTAGTTTCTCCGGTTTTTCGCCATCTCCAATTCTCTCCGTCTCCGTCTCGGGATCTTAACTCTGTCACTCCTCCGATTCTGCTGACTCACTCCTTGGGATCCTCCTTCCCTCACGCTGTTCCCTTTTCTCTCCTGCTGTGCTTCCCCTTTAATCCGCCACTGCTTGTTAGTCTGTCTTTTTTGTGCCCACCTCACTCCGCGCTTCTCCGTATTTTCCGATTCCTCCTTCTGGGTCTATTTCGATCTGCCACTCGAAACTGCTGTCTTCACTCTTTGCTTCCCTCTACATGGCCGCCATCGCTCCTATCCACCTTAAAGGCTGACTTCCTCTCCACCAGCTTTAAAGGGGTTCGTCCTTTGTCCTTCCTGGTGATAGCATGTCACCCGGGAGCTTCGGAGCTTCCCCTTTTGTTTCCCAATCCCTACAGGATCAAGAATGCCCTGAAAGGGCTTCTAACAGAGAGTTTTTGGGTTCCAGAAATGGCGCCCCGTTTCCTCACCCTCCCCACAATAACGTTGCCTCTGGAAGTCCACTTTTTTAAAAATGTTCTTGAAGGTGTTGTAGGTCTTCATAGAACTGGTCAACTTCAGCCTCTTCAGGATCAGTGATTGGGCATAGACTTGGATTATTGTGATGTTGAATGGTTTGCCTTGGATTCAAACCAAGATCATTCTGTTGTTTGGTTTATGGTTTATGGTTTATTTGATTTGTATACCGCCCTACTCCCGAAGGGCTCAGGGCGGTGAACAGCCAGACAATAAAATACATAAATACAAAAAATTTAAAAACCAGTTAAAATCAAATTAAATCATTTTGGCCCAGACAAATTAAAACACCCCAAAAATTTAAAAACAGATTAAAATTTACATATTAAAAGAGGGAGGAGATTAGGCCAAGCCTGCTTGATGGAATAAAAAAGTCTTCACAGCGCGGCGGAAGGTGCGCAGATCCGGGATCCTCCGTATCTCTGGGAGGAGCTCATTCCAGACGGTAGCTGCCCCCACAGAGAAGGCTCTCCCCCTAGGGGTCGCCAGCCGACATTGTTTGGCTGGCGGCACCCGGAGGAGTCCCTCTCTATGAGAGCGTACTGGCCGGTGGGAGGCTATTGGTGGTAGTAGGCGGTCCCGTAGATAACCAGGTCCTAAGCCATGGAGCGCTTTAAAGGTGGTAACCAAAACCTTGAAGCGCACCCGGAAGACCACCAGGAGCCAGTGCAGCTCGCGCAGGAGAGGTGTCACATGGGAGCGCCATGACGCTCCCATTACCACTCGCGTGGCCGCACTCTGCACCAGTTGGAGCCTCCGGATGCTCCTCAAGGGGAGCCCCATGTAGAGAGCATTACAATAGTCCAGGCGGGAGGTGACGAGGGCATGAGTGACCGTGCGTAAGGAGTCCCGATCCAGAAAGGGACGCAACTGGCGAATCAGGCGAACCTGATAAAAAATCCTCCCGGTCACGGCCGTCAAGTGCTCTTCTAAAGACAGCGGTGAATCCAGGAGGACGCCCAAGTTGCGAGCCCTCTCCATGGGGGCCAGTGATTCGCCCCCAATAGTCAGAGATGGCATCAACTGACTATATCGGGACGTCGGAAACCACAGCCACTCGGTCTTGGATGGGTTGAGCCTGAGCCTGTTCCTCCCCATCCAGATCCGTACGGCCTCCAGGCACCGGGACATCACTTCAAGGGCATTTTGAGATTGTACCCGCTACTGCTTTTTCCACTCTTTATTGAGTACGATGGCTACTCCATTTTTTCTAAGGGATTCTTGCCCAGAATAATAAATATAGTGATAATCTGAATTAAATTCATCCCTTCTCGTCAATTTTAGTTCACTGATTCCCATAATGTCAATGTTCAATCTTGCCATTTCATGTTTGACCACATCTAGTTTACCTTGATTTATAAAATTTGAGGTTCCTATACAATATTGTTCTTTACAACATCAGACTTTCCTTTCACCACCAGACATATCCACAGCTAAGCACCCTTTTGGCTTTGGCTTCATCCTTTCTGGAGCTACTTGTAATTGTCCTCTGCTCTTCCCCAGTAGCATATGAGATACCTTCAGATCTGATGGGCTCATCTTCTGGAGTAATAACTATTAGCATTTTGATACAGTCCATGGCAAGAATTTCTTGTCAAAAATACTGGAGTGGGTTACCATTTCCTTTTCCCATGGACCACTTTTTGTCAGAACTCTCCACTATGACCTGTCCCTGTTGGGTGGCCCTGCATGGCATAACTCCTAGCTTCATTGAGCTATGTAAACCCATGTGCCATGACATCCATGAAGGGGTGTAGTCACTATGGAATTATATTTAAAGTCTAATGTGTTAGAATACAATAGTATTTTTTTAAAATAATGAAGTAGTAATACTTGGGTATACTGTAGTATAAATTTAGCATAGACTAAATGGTAGAGAAAATACCAGCTTCCATGTTAAAAAAAACTGCCACCTCTGCTATTACATACTCTATTGCTGGTAAGATCCTTGGGTTAAAGCAAAATTGGACTGAGTGAGTATGTAGAGGGGAAACCATTTGGAAATCCCGTAGATTAGACTGAGATATTAAAAAAAATAAATCAGAAGATGGCAGAAGTAACTATGGTGAAGATACAATGTAGGAAATTACCAGGCTGAGCCTGAGAGAGGTTTTGAGTCCCTTCATGCCCACAAAGTGGATCTGGATGGGGAGAAACAGGCTCAGACTCAACCCCTCCAAGACCGAGTGGCTGTGGTTTCCGGCGTCCCGTTATAGCCAGCTGGTTCCATAGCTGACTATTGGGGGTGAGATCTTAGCCCCCGCAGAGAGGGCTCGTAACTTGGGTGTTCTGGATACGCGGCTGTCTCTTGAAGATCATATGACAGCTGTGGCCAGTGGGGCTTTTTATCAGGTTCGCCTGATTTACCAGTTGCGTCCCTTTCTGGATTGGGGCTCCTTGCGCACGGTCACTCATGCCCTCGTCACCTCCCGGCTGGACTACTATAATGCTCCCCTTGAAGAGCACCCAGAGGCTCCAACTGGTCCAGAATGCGGCTGTACAGGTCATTATGGGAGCAACACGGCGCTCCCATGTAACACCACTCCTGCGCGAGCTGCACTGGCTCCTGGTGGTCTTCTGGGTGCGATTCAAGTGTTGGTTACCATCTTTAAAGCGCTCCATGGCTTAGGACCTGGGTACTTACGAGATCGCCTTCTGCTACCGATAGCCTCCCACCGGCCAATGCGCTCCCACAGAGAGGGACTCCTAAGGGTACCGTCGGTCAAACAATGTCGACTGGCGACACCCAGGGGGAGAGCCTTCTCTGTGAGGGCACTCACCCTCTGGAACAAATTGCCCCCGGAGATACGGATGATCCCTGACTTGTGCACTTTTCGCCGTGCCCTCAAGACGTTATTGTTCCAACAAGCTGGGTTGGCCTAAACATTAATTTTAATGGGTTGTTTTTGTTTATTTTGGTTGGGGCCAAATTATTTAATATGTTTTTAAATGGTTTTTAAATTTTATATATGTATTTGTTTTTATCTTTGGCTGGGCACTGCCCTGTGTCCTTCGGGAGAACGGCAGTATAAAAATTAATTAATTAATTAATTAATTAATTAATTAATAATAAATAAGTGTAGCCCACCTTGAATTCCACTGACTTTTATCTATCACCTATTTGTTAGTTCAGATTCTTGTGGAGAACATAAACTTGCAGTAAATCTTTATATTTCTTTGAGCTGCCTGGACTTCCTGATTTTCCCGTGCTTGACACACAAGCCAATTGATATGGAGAGCTGCTTCCTTAAGTGTTTTGGTAGATAACCACTCAGTGCTTTAGAGCAGAGTCCCCCAACCTTTCTGGGTTGGTAGCCCTGAGTATGGGGGAGAGGGGGAAGGTGCCTGCATGTGCGCACACAATCACTCATTGCTCATGCGAGTGGGGTTGCAAGTATCCACGATGCTCATGCAAGTAGAGCCCTGAGCCCTTGTGACACTCAAGCTAGTGGGCCTGTGTGCACGCAAACATGTGCACTCACCAGTCAGCCAGTCACACGGCCTGGCGCACAGGTTGAGGTAAGTACAACATTTCATGTTTCCAAGTAAGGCATGTACTTATTTTTTGAGATCAATGTGAGGAAATACATAAACATAGTGTGAAGAAATACTTTACATCAGATCTGCTTCGATTTGATGGCAGCCTGCCACAATGTATGGGGAGAGGTAGAGGGATACAGGGAGGGGGCATAACAGGAACCAGAAGTGCCAACCAGAGACAATGGTTGAATGATCCAAGGACACAAACATGGGAATGAAATGCGAACACCGATCAAAGAGGCACCAAACTTTAGAACTGATACCAAAACAACTACTGTATTTTTCAGTCTATAAGATACGCTTTTTTCTCCCCCAAAAGTGGGTGGAAATGTCTGTGCGTCTTATAGAGCGAATGTTGCCGAAGCCCCACCCACCCCTTCGGCCTCTGCCTCCCAGCAATTTGGCTCCTTGCAGCAAACCTGATTTAGCATGAGCAGCTGATTGGTGGTTGGATTGGCTCCAAATTTTGCCTCAAATGCCCTTTAATCTCCGGTCTGGAAAAAAACACTTCCACAAACCTGTAAGCAGACAAAACTTCTAACTATAAATTTATTTATTTATTACATGTATTTATATGCCACCATTCTCCCGAAGGACTCAGAGCAGCTAACACAGGTTAAGAAACAAGTACAATAAAATCATAATTTAATCCAAATAATTAATTAGTAGTAAATAATAAAGCCCGGAATCAGTCTCAGCCTATTTGTTTGAAAAGCCAAGTCTTCAAGTCCCGACGGAAGGAGCGGAGATCAGGAGCCGTCCGGAGCTCAGTAGGTAATTCATTCCAGAGGGTGGGAGCACCCACAGAGAACGCCCTACCCCTGGGCATAGCAAGACGACATTGGCTCGCCATCGGAACCCTGAGGAGAGTGGCCCTATGTGAGCGAACAGGACGGTGAGAGGCAGGCAGGAGAAGGTCATGCAAATATCCCGGACCTAAGTCATGAAGGGCCTTATAGGTGAGGACTAGAACTTTGAAGCGGACCTGGAGAACCACTGGTAACCAGTGCAGCTCACGCAGGAGGGGTGTTATATGGGAGTAACGAGGGGCTCCCATAACAACCCGTTCAGCTGCATTCTGGATCAGCTGGAGTCTCCGGGTGCATCTCAGGGGCAGGCCCATGTAGAGGAAATTGCAGTAATCCAAGTGGGAAGTAACCAGGGCATGAGTGACTGTGTGAAGGTCATCTCGGTCCAGGAAAGGGCGCAACTGGTGCACCAGGCGAACCTGTGCGAAGGCCCCCCTGGTCATGGCCGTTAGATGGTCTTCTAGGGATAGCCGAGCATCCAGGAGGACACCCAAGTTGCGAGCCCTATCAATGGGTGCAAGTTTTTCTCCATCTATCAAAAGTGATGGAGCCTCTGAAACCCGAGATGCCGGCATCCACAGCCACTCAGTCTTAGAGGGATTGAGTTTGAGTCTGTTTCTGTCCATCCAGGCCCGGACCTCCTCCAGGCAACGGGACATCATGGAAAGGACATCTCTAGGGTGGTCTGGTGTGGAGATGTATAATTGGGTATCATCAGCATATTGATGATATCTCACCCCAAAGCCACGAATGATCTCACCCAGTGGCTTCATATAGATGTTAAAGAGCACGGGGGAGAGAACCAACCCCTGAGGCACTGTTAAGGGGCACATATATTATATAATATACTATATATATATATATATATATATTTCTTCCTGAGCAGGTCCATATTTTGTTTAAAACTTTATTTAATGAAAAAATATAATACACAGACTTCCGGTTTCCTCGTCTTCGGCGGCGACGGTGCTTTCTTTTGGCACCGCCGCCCCCGCCGCTTGTAGAGCCGCTTCCTGATTGCGAAGCGGCTCGAAATCTTCGAAATCCTTAGGATTGAAGAAGAAGAGGCAGCAGGGCACAGGTAGAGCCCCTGCAACCCCCCCAGGGAACTGTTTCTGGGGAGGAAGCAGGCGCGGCTCCCTTACAACCTGCTGAAACTCCGGGCGGCGTGGGACGTCTTCTGCTTGTGCGGAACAAGCCGACCTCAGGAAACCTTTAAAGAGCGAGGAAATAACTCAAATAAACATCCGCAATCCACTTGAACCCTGAAACTTTGAACTGCAAGTATTAGTCCTTTGCTGAACTTTTTTACTGAAGTGAAAGTCTCGGAATGAGTGAAAGTGATTGAAAAAATATGGCGCTCAGCAAATGAATTAGTGGGTGTGGATTGGTGAAGTTATCTTGTCTTGCTACAAAGTTAAAAAGTTGTTACAGAGTTGCTCCGGCTGCAACAGAAATAAGAGGAAAATCTCTCCCTTTTACTTGTCTTTGCTGCATTATAGCTTTGCTTTGAGTAATTCTGGGGGACTTTTTTAGAAGGTATTGTGGAGGTGGCAGAAGAGGCGGACCCTCCCTTTTTAAGAAAGCTAGCTTACGTGGCAGGATGGCTTCAAAAAAGCAGGAAGGCAAAACAAGGGGGGGATCCCCCCCACGTAAGCAGGATACGCAGTCACAAGCCCAAAAAAAAGATTTGGATATGGGAGAATTAAAAGCATTCATCTCAAATATTTTGGATGAGAAATTTCAAGACATGGATGACAAAATAAATAAAATAGATGAAAAAATTCAAAAGTCACAACAGGAAATCATGCAGGAAATGCAGCAGAGCCAAAAGATGGTGACCAAAAAAATAACGGATGTGGCGTCTGGTCTGGCAGGATTTATTATGAAAGTTGAGACAAAAGTGGATGAATTTAAATTAGAAGTTAATGCTAAGATGAAAAATAATGATCATAAATTTTTTGATGTTGATGACAAGATGCAGAGAGTTGAGAATGATATTGTTATGATGCAATTTCGTGCAATGGAATTTGCTATAAGGCTTCGAGGAATTAGAGAAGAGGAGAGACAAGATTTGAGACAGATCTGTGCTGAAGCCCTAGCTGTGATTTTAAAAGTTGAACCTGAGATGGTTTTTTGCAAAATAGATAAAATCTATAGAGTTAACTCGTGGGTGGCCAGACAAAGACAACTGCCTAGAGATGTGGTCATATATTTTACAGATAGAGCAATAAGAAATGACATTTTGCAAAAATCTTTTCTCACTTCTGTGCAAGTGAGTGGATCCAAGATTACAGTTTACAAGGAGCTCCCACCTAAGATGTTGAAATCTAGAAAAGAGTATGGTTTTCTTGTTAAAGAACTGCAGAATAATCAAATCCCATTTCGTTGGGACGCCCCAACTGGCATAATTTTGAGATATAAGGGAGAGAAACACCGTCTGAATACTGTGGAGAAGGCGGAGCAATTTTATAATGACATCTTTAAAGAAAGAACTCCATCCCCACGTACATCTACAGTTTTGGAGATTAAAGAACAACAATCTAAGCAGGAATTAGCAGAGCTGAAGGATGCTGAAGGAGGCTTTTTGGATGAGCCTTTGCTGGAACCTTCTCCAATCTCGGAGCTGGCTTGGGCGGCTGAAGTTAAGGATCAGCGTATAACTCGAGCAAAAGCCAAGGAACTTAAAGAAAAGTTACAGCAGGAGAGTCAAGACAAGGCTGGGGCTGTGGGAAAAGCAGGACAGAGGATCTCAGATGACATCCTAAGGTTCTGCGCTTCGCTCCAGAAGGAGAATAAGGATGATTAAATGTTTATCTTGGAATGTGAATGGGTTAAATGCAACACAAAAAAGGAAGAAAATATTTGCATATTTAAAACAACATAATAATGATATAATTTGTTTACAAGAAACGCATATTACAGTTCAAGATCAAAACTATTTGAAAAATTCCAAATTAGGAACACATTTTATATCCTCAACTAACCAAAAAAAGAATGGTGTGGTTATTTATGTAAACAAAAAATTAACAGCCAAACTTATAGAAGCTGATCAAGATGGTAGGTTTGTAGCAATTGAATTACTTTCTGCTAATAGTCAAATTCTTCTGATAGGAATTTATGCTCCTAATCAACAACAGGACTATTTTTATAAAATGCTGCATACTAAAATACTTCAATGGGATTATAGATCTATTTTAATTATGGGAGACTGGAATGGAGTAATTGACTCTAAATTAGATAAAAAGACTTTGGCAAAATCAAGAATTAGATTACCACAGACTTTTTTTGATATGAAAGAAGACCTGGAATTAAAAGATATTTGGAGAATACATAACCCAAAAGAACTGGACTATACTTTCTTTTCTGACAGACATAGATCCTTTTCCAGGATTGATTTTATTTTGTTGTCTGATGACTTACTTGTTAGGACAAAAAGAACAAAGATTCTGCCAAGAACTTTGACTGATCACAGTCCAGTCTGGATAGAAATTGAGACATGTAAGAATGAGAGACGCTCTTGGAGATTAAATGAAAACTTGTTTAGATATGAGAAAAATATAATAGAACTTAAAAAGCATCTGAAAGAGTTTTTTGAAATGAATTTGAATAAAGGCACCCCAATGGAAATTGTGTGGGACGCAAGCAAAGCTTATATGAGAGGGGTGCTTATATATATGAACTCTAAACATAAGCGGAATCGACAAAAGAAAAGACTTGAATTGGAAGCAGAAATAAAGGACAAAGAACAGTTACTTATTAAAAACCCAACAGATGAAAGAATACTTAGTGTTATAAAACTTCTGAAAGACCAATTCCAAATGCTTATAGCGGAACAAGTTGCAACAAACTTACAATATGCGAAGCATAATACATTCTGCAATGCTAATAAACCAGGCAGGTGGTTGGCTTACACATTAAGGAAGAAACAAAGCATACGGACTATTGATAGTGTTGATATTGGGGGGAAAGAAGTTTTTCAACAGAATTTAATAAAAGAAGCCTTTCTTCAATATTACACTAAACTATATGCCAGAGAGGAGGTGCAGAATGGACTTATAGAAAAATATTTGGACAATAAAAGAGTTACAAAAATCACTGAACAACAAAAGGAAAGAATGGATTATCCCATAACAGAGGAGGAGATAATAGCAGCAATAAAACAATTAAAAACAGCCAAAGCTCCTGGAACGGATGGTCTGACAGCAGTGTATTATAAAACTTTACAGGCAGAAATGGTGGAACAACTCAGAGACTTATTTTGCAACATACAACAAGGGGGAAAAGTACCTCCATCGTGGACTACAGCTTATATTTCTTTGATACCAAAAGAGCAAGCAGGTCCTAAAAAACCGGAGAATTACAGACCAATATCTCTTTTGAATACGGATTATAAAATTTACGCAAAAGTATTAGCCAACAGACTGATGCCAGTAATTCAAAAGGTGATTCATGATGACCAAGCGGGATTTATTGAGGGTAGGCACATGAAGGGCAATGTAAGGCAAGTAATAGATTTATTGGAATATCTTGAGAAGAATAAACAGATCCCTGCAGTGCTGGTCTTTCTGGATGCAGAGAAGGCCTTTGATAGAGTGGATTGGAATTTTCTATTAAAGACCTTAAAAAAGATGGACTTTGGGGACCAATATATACAGGCGGTCTCAGCAATTTATCAAGAGCAAAAGGCACAGATCATTATCAATGGAAGTTTGACAACAGAGTTTAAAATTGAAAAAGGTACAAGACAGGGATGTCCACTGTCCCCATTGTTGTTCATTTTAACACTAGAAGTCTTGTTAAATACAATAAGGGACTCTAACACATTGAAAGGTATAATGATAAGGCAAGAGGATTACAGAATAAAGGCATTTGCAGACGATCTGGTTGTTACCCTAACACAGCCAATGGAATCGATAATCCAGATGAAGGACATTATACAAGACTTTGGTAAAGTTTCAGGTTTCAGATTGAATCAGAGAAAAACTAAGATGGTAGTTAAAAATATGACACAAGATCGTAAACTGGAGTTAGAAAGGAGGGCAGGTTTTGAGATTGTACCAAAGGTAAAATATCTAGGAGTTCAGGTTGCAGAATCAAATATGAAATTGTTTCAAAATAACTATGAGGCGTTGTGGCGAGAGGTGCAAAAAGATATGGAGATTTGGAAAAAACTGCAGCTGTCTTTACTTGGAAGAATAGCAGCAGTTAAGATGAACATTTTGCCAAGATTTCTTTTTTTGTTTCAAATGATTCCGGTGCTCAAAAATGATAAACAACTAAAAGCATGGCAAACTGGTATCAACAAATTTGTCTGGAACGAGAAAAAACCAAGAGTAAAAATGAAAATTATGCAAGACATCCCAGAAAGGGGAGGTCTCAAACTTCCAAACCTACAATTATATTATGATGCAACAGCTTTGACTTTAGTAAGTGATTGGTTTGGAGGAAAAAAGACTGGAATATTGAATGCAGAAAGTTTTGATTTGGAATTTGGATGGCACGCTTACTTATTTTATGACAGCAAAGTGGATAAAGTGTTTAAAAGCCATATACTTAGAGATTCTTTGCTGAGAGTTTGGAAGAAGCACCGAAACAACTGGAATTATAAAATACCGCTATGGCTGGATCTTGGTCATACCTTGTGGAATACAAATATAATGTCACTCGGGGGGTTTTTATATAAAGAAGTTCTTTTTACAGATGCGGGCAGATGGCAGCTGAAGACATTACAGACATTGTTGGCTGAAGGGATTAATTTAACTTGGTTACAATATAATCAACTGCAATTGAGATGGAAAGAGGACCAAAAAACTGGTATTATGATGTATGAGGAAGAATTAGTTAGACATATAAAAGAGAAAGGCCCAATGCATATTAAAAGACTTTATAATGTTTTGTTAGAAAGGGATTCAGAAACTGAACTAGTTAAAGACTGCATGGTTAAGTGGGCACAAAATTTTGAGGAACCAGTGATGTTGGAAACATGGGAAAAAATTTGGGTTCAGAATGTTAAATTTACACAGTCGCAGAATCTGCGGGAAAATTTCTATAAAATGTTTTATAGATGGCATTTAGATCCAAAAAAATTGTCGTGTATGTACCCTAGTGCCCAGCCTAAATGTTGGAGATGTGACTGCTTAGACGCTACATATTATCATGTTTGGTGGACCTGTAAGAAAGTTAAGGCTTTTTGGGTAAAAATTTGGTGGGTCATGCAGAATGTTTTGAAGAGAAAAATTCAATTTTCTCCACAACTGTTTTTATTGGGTATAGTTAAGGGTTTTACATTGGGGGAAACAAAAATGATATTGTACATGATAACTGCAGCAAGATTGTTGGTAGGTAAATACTGGAAAAATGAAGCGCTGCCTTCGATTGAGGAATGGACTTTGAAGATGGCCAGTTTTGCGGAGATGGCGAAGATTTCAGCATATTTAAAAGATTGTTCTCAAGAGACTTATGAATGGGAATGGAAGAAGTGGATAAATTATGTTCAGCATAAATATCAAACTAGGAAGTATCAAATAGCCTTTATTTAAAAATGTTATATAAGATAGAAACATTTTAGGGTTGAGGATAAAAATTTGTTAGAAAATGTTATATTAAGATAGAAATATTTTAAGGTTAAGGATGAAAATTTGTTAGAAAATGTTACATTATGATAGAAATATTTTTAAGGTAATCAGGATGAAAATTTATCTGAAAATGATATACCAAGATAGAAATAGGTTAATGTAATGAAGATGAAAATTTGTAAGGGGGAGGGAGGGGTTCAAGTTTTATATACAAAGGAGGGTTTTTTCCTTTTATCTGACATGAGCATACTTGGAAGTCTGGGGGGAGGGGAGGGTTAGGGTGGGCTGGGGAGGTTGGGAAGTTTGGGGGGGGTAGTGGGGGGGGGAAAAGGGGGTGAAAATGTAATTGTAAAACTTTTGCAATAAAAAAAAATATAATACACAGACAAGTGATTTTACTTCAATGAACATCATTGGAGAATCTGCAAAGTACTTTACAAATAATCAGTCTGACTGTTTATGATGTACTTATTGCTAAGCTACAGCAAATTAAAGAAAAAGATAACATGAACAGGTTAAAACAGTAAAGTAGCTCGTATTCCAGTCATCAAATCGTAGCATTGAAAAGCTAGATGTTTCTCTTAAACTACATAAAGTAATTAATCCCCAGTATTGCTTTAATATTTTCAGTGCAAATAATATTTCTTTACTCCAATACTAGCTTCTAAGCCCAATTTTTCTTTCCAATATTTTTTTATTTTAACACCTTCAGCATGTTCAATCATTTTCTGTATTACGGGAAAGCTAGCATGTCCTAATTTTCTGTATAATATATGTGCATTATATAATTAAGGGGCCTCGGGGTGGATCTCTGCCCTCCCGCCCATACAAACTGAAAGCGACCCGAGAGGTAGGAGGAAAACCACCGTAAGACAGTGCCTCCCACCCCTAACCCCACAAGTCGCTGTAGTAGGATACCATGGTCGATGGTACCAAAAGCCACTGAGAGGTCAAGTAGGACCAGGATGGAGGAACAACCCCCATCCTGAGCCCGCCAGAGATCATTCACCAGAGCGACCAATGCCATTTCCGTGCTGTGACCGTGTCGGAAGCCTGATTGATACAGGTCAAGGTATTCTGTTTCCTCCAGGAATTGTGGGAGCTGTTGAGCCACTACAGTCTCAACAACCTTCGCGATGAAGCGAAGGTTGGAGACGGGACGATAGTTATTAAATGAGTCTGGATCCAGGGAAGGCTTCTTGAGGAGAGGTCGAACCACTGCCTCCTTAAGAGAGGCGGGGAAGTTCCCCTCTCTCAACGAAGCGTTGACAATTGCCTGGATCCAGTCTCTAGTCACCTCTCTGCCAGCCGAAACCAACCAGGAGGGACAAGGGTCTAATAAGCAAGCGGAGGAACTAAGTTTGCCCACAATCCTGTCCACTTTCTTGACAGAAACAGGGTCAAACTCAATCCAGATATTATTCTCAAGACCCACCCTAGCCTCCCGATTGGATTCTGCCCAGTCAGAGTCCAATCCGATCCGTATCTGAGTGATTTTATCATGCAGAAACTGTACAAAATCCTCAGCTCTGCCCTGCAAAGGGTCTTCCCTCGCTCCCTGATTGAGGAGGGAGTGGGTCACATGAAACAGGGCCGCTGGGCGGTTTTCTGCATTTCCCTTTCCCTTTCTGGGAGAGAAAGAGATGGGAGAAAGAGAGAGAGGGAGGGAAAGAGAGAGAGAAAGAGGGGGAAAGAGAGGGGGAGAGAAAGAAAGATGATATTACAAAAGTTTTTCTTTTTTATTGTTGCTAAATGTAATATTTCAAAAACAGGAAAAAATGAAGGAGCATAAAAGTGCATTTATCACATTTTTCTTAGAACAATTAGCTGAACAGACTAAATGTTAACCTAGAGTGGCAATTGGGAATTTTTTGTATAATCCTGCATCTTTCTTTTCATCCATGGGAGTGCCTGGAAGTCTTTAAGCCATTGGATTCCACCAACCTTCCAGCAAGGAGATCACTGCTAGGCTATTATAGCTAAGATGCTTGGCCCTGTTCCTTGCCCCAGAAACTCTGATGATGCCATAAGCTCTCATGAGCTAAGAATGGATGGATGAGTGGGTGGCATCACCCACTCATCCATCCATTCTTAGCTCATGAAAACAGGTGTCACTCCAAATCTGGCTCATAGGCTGTAAGTTGTTGACTCTGAACTAGAGTGGAAATAGCAATAGTGCCTTTTCAAATTTTGAAGATCTGTGCTAAATTATTTTATCTATGTTTTATAGATATTGGATCTAGCTATTGTTAGATTAGCTCTTATTTAAATATGAAATGTTGCATTGTCGGAAATTAAATAGAACTTCATAAATAAAATATGAGCCACAGTGGTGCAGTGGTTAGAGTGCAGTACTGCAGGTTACTTCTGCTACCTGCTGGCTGCCTATAATTTGGCAGTTCAAATCTCACCAGGCTCAAGGTTGACTCAGCCCTCCATCCTTCTGAGGTGGGTAAAATGAGGACCCAAATTGTTGGGGGCAATATGTTGAGTCTGTAAACCACTTAGAGAGGGCTGCAAAGCATTGTAAAGCGGTATATAAGTCTAAGTGTTATTGCTATTGCTAAAAGAATATTTTGCTTAGCTTGTATCCACCTTCCCACCTGATTCTAATTTTTAAGCAATTCTGTGGGCTCTTACTACTATCCTTAGCTTATTAGTCAGATATGGTGTGCAATTGTTGGGATATGTAAATGTCCCCTTTTTAGAACAGCCAGTCCATTTTTTTGAACTTCATCTTGGAAGTGGATAACTTGACACCAATTCAAGAAGTAATAATATGAAGTCATCTAGTAATTAAAGCATTGAACTATATGCTGAAGATTTTATCTATTGATCCAGATAAATTTTCCAGACTCTGTTTTGAAGAACGGATGCATAATATGCTTCCTTACACTTAGGCTGTCCAACTTTCAAATGTCATGTCATAATATGGATTCTCCATCCTATGCCAGGAAATCTGGAGAGTAATTATTAATAGACAGCATCATTGTTGCTATGACTTGAATATTGACTAAAGAGTAGGGTATATAGATGCTAAAGTGTACAGTGAAATTCAGTGGCCCTCCTCCCACTAGATCAGCGGTTCTCAACCTGGTGGTCGCGACCCCTTTGGGGGTCGAACGGCCATTTCCCAGGGGTCGCCAAAGCCCTCTCTTGCCCCCCCCTTCACTCACCCTCACCCTCTGCCTCTGCTGGATCGCCCGGTCGCCGTTCGCTTACCCCGCCCACTCCCAATCTATTGCTGCCTCCGAGTCCCAGCTGGTGGCTAGAGGGAAAAAAAAACTTTAAATTCTTGCCGCGGGGCTTCAAAGAGCTAGCTGCAAAGAGATAAATTCCTGGAGCAATTTTTTTCCCCCCTAGCTATGCTGAAACCGAAATTGAAACTAAAGAAGGGTCTTTGTTGCAACGTGACAAAATGAGGCAGAGAGATTTCTTTTTCTTTTTTCTCACCAAAAAAGGTAAGTGCAAAACTGCAAACAATGGGAAATTTAGGGCAAGAGGAGGTTCAAGATTTTAAAACACAAAAGAAAAAAAGCTCTATTTAACTAGGGAATTGTAATAATTGAGATACTATTAATTGTATATTGTGTTGAAAGCAGAAATGGTTGTGGTTTGGAGGAATATATGGGGGAAATTATTTGGTTTATTATTATTGGTAAATATAATTAATTGATTTGTAAGAAATTGGATTGCATGGAAATAATTGGAATATTCATGTTCATATTGATTAATATACAAAAAAGATAGTTATATAACTAATTGATTTATATTAAAATGTTGAATTTGTATTAAACAACTGTATTACATAATTAACCAATGTGAGGATGGATATAAAATAGATGACAATGCAAAGGGGTATAATATAGAATAGAAGGGAAAAATTGAATTTGATTAAGATTAGAGATGAGGATGAAGGGTAATATTGGTTTTTTTAAAAAACAGATGAATAAATATGGTAAAAAGGAAATATAGAAATTGTAAATTTAATTGAAATGACTAAATACTGTGTTGGAAGAAATATCCTTCTGGGTTCTGTTCCAAAAAGTGGGGGAAAAGACACTGGAAACATGGAGACTGCTTGGAAAGATGGTTTAATGGTGGACAGGATCACATGGCTTGATGGGGCCCATTGTGTTAGTTTCTGTTGCTATTGTGTTGCAAATGTCCTTTGACACAGGATTGACTTTCTGCCTCTGGCCCATTAACAAAGGGTGGGGGGCAGGAAGGTGGGAGCTGCTTTGTAAAATATGCTTCTCCATTTCTCATCCAGGGAAATATAATATTCTGCCTTTTTAATATTTCCCAAAATATTTCATTCTGCTAGGAAAGGGGTGGGTGCTAACCTCCTACAACTGTTTAAATTTGTGAACCGGCCAAATACTCTGTTCAAAGAAAATACGTTGTATGTTTGTATGTGTGTTTCTAATTATTGCTATTTATTCCTATTTGTTCTCTTTTATTCTTTAAAGTTTAACAATTCATTCTTTATCTTAATATCTTTATATTTGTTTAGGGTTGGCTTTCTTCCCTTTCATCTTTTTTATTGTACAGCAATCTTTCTCCTCAAACCTACCACCTCTGTCTTTTCTTTCTTACTTACTTTCTCTCCCCCCCCACTTCTTCTTCTCCCTACTTCCTCTTTCTCCTTCTCCTCCTCTCTTCCTCCCTCTCTTACCCTCACTCCTACTCTAATTTCCCTTCCCTTCCTTCATCCCTCTCTATTGCTGTATCCTTTTATGCACAGGGACTACTCAGAGGGCTGAAAAAGTTATTTTTGACTGATCCTCGCACTTTTGACCAGTCCTCGAACTTACGACTGTCCTCACAATTTATGTTTTTGCCCTATCTTGTCACCATGGTGAAGAGAAGCAGTTGTGAAATGAGTGACACAGTTGTTAAGAATGGTACAATGGGCATAAATGATGACCAGTCATAACTGCGAAGACCGGTCAAAAGTGCGAGGACCTGTCAGAAATCACATTTTTCAGCCCTCTGGGTAGTCCTTTTGTGCACAGGGACTACTCAGAGGGCTGAAAAAGTTATTTTTGACTGGTCCTCGCACTTTTGACCAATCCTCGAATTTACGACTGTCCTCACATTTTACGTTTTTTGCCCTATTTTATACCATGTTGAAGAGAAGCAGTTGTGAAATGAGTGACATGGTTGTTAAGAATGCTGCACAGGCATAAATGTGAGGATGGTCGTAAGTGTGAGGACCAGTCAAAAGTGCGAGGACCTGTCAGAAATGACTTTTTCCAGCCCTCTGAGTAGTCCCTATACACATAGCCATGGCCATCCGGTCACATGACCAGCTAGCCACGCCCACCCAGTCACATGACCTCCAAGCCACGCCCACAAAATAAGCCACGCCCACAGAACCAGTAGTAAAAAAAATTTAGAACCCACCCCTGGTTGGGGGTCACCACAACATGAGGAACTGTATTAAAGGGTCGCAGCATTAGGAAGGTTGAGAACCACTGCACTAGATGGAAACAGAATTTATCCCTGAGATTGGATGAGAGGAGCTACCAGTTTCTTCTTCCACTGGTTATTATGGTGAGCACCTTGCTCTTGCTTATTATATCCTTAGATCTTGCATCTTGACATAGATATTTACACTATAAAATGGCTGTCAATCATGACCACATAAATGCAGATATTTTTGGAAAAGGTCTAGACATGGAAGAAAAAGAAGTCTTTTTGTTAAATATCAGCATTTTTCTTTAGATGGAGTTTGATGAGAAAGATTTGCGACGTGAAATCAGCTATGCAATCAAAAACATCCATGGTATAAGGCAAGTATTCAGACTGAATTGAATGTACATGGCATAAAATGTATATGATACTTATGTGGGGCATCCAAAGCAGCTGATAGTTTGGGAAGCTGCTTGCTACTGAAAATGTTTCCTATTATCTTGAAATCAAGAAAAATGTTGATGAGAATTTTGTGCTGAAACATTATTTATTTTTATCCCACTTTTATTATTTTTATAAATAATTCAAAGCAGTGAACAACATTGAACAGAGCCTGTAGTATAGTGGACTAAAGCACTGTTATTAATATCTGCTGCTTGCAATTACTGCAAGTTCAAATCTCACCAGGGTCAAGGTTGACTCAGCCTTCCATCCTTTCAAAGGTAGGTGAAATGAGGACCCAGATTGTGGGGGCAATAAGCTGACTTTGTATAAATATACAAAAGTATGAAGGCTATTGCTTAACGCATTGTAAGCCGCCCTGAGTCGCCGGAGAAGGACGGCATATAAATTAAAGCAAAAAAACCCAAAACATTATTAGGCTGAGAGAGGGAGACTGGCCCAAAGTTATCCAGCCAGCTTTCCTGCCTAAGGCCAGCCAACTTTCCTGCCTAATGTTCTGCTTGGCCACTGGCCTGGTGCTTTAAACCACCAGACCAAACTGATGATTGGCATGACTAGAGATTCACAAACCTAAACTACAACTACTTCCTGTTAATTAATTTCAGTTAGAGGTGAGGGTGAAAAAAGCTTAGGACATCAGATTGTAAATCTACTGAGAAGTTTTTTATTTCTGCTATAACCGGAGGGCAAGGGGAATGGCACAGCATTTATGTGATGATTCCCTCCCATCTAGAATTTTTTTATTTTGTTTATACTGCAAATGAAGATGTAACTGACAGTAAAGTATGTTGATTGTTGAGATCATATTGGTTTGTATTTATAGATTGCTACTCTGGAATGATTTTTTAAAAGAATAAGCTATAGTTGGGATATATAGGTTAGGTGATTCTTGCTATTACACAAGAAAGGTAAGTTACTATTTCCTATTATTCGTAGCTATTTTGGGGGCAACAGCAAGCAAAATCCATTGCTTCCAGAACAGTTTTTTCTCTTATCCAACAAGAGTATCCATTGTGATCTATTTTGTAGCTAGCTGTTTTTCACACTTCCACATTCTAATTCTCTGATAACTAGTTAGTAAAGGAAAAAAAATTCTCCTAAAATACATAATGTTGGCATTTCCTTTTTTATATTCAAAGATATTATAAAAGCATTATGAACAAGCATATTAGAAACTCAATTTGCAAAATACCTTTAACAACAAATATAACTGTTCTTATCTCCTTCTATAATAATCTTTATTTTCTGAAGTCCTTGTTCCATCCCTATATTATTTAACTAACATTACTAGCAAAAGAAGAGGTTTGTTGCCACAGAAAAGCTGTCTTGCTACGGGAGGGTATTGTGTTCTGGAATGTTGCCCATCTTTAAACCTCTTTTTTCCCCCTCCCCACTTATTTTTTCTCTGCTGTGTTTATGCTCTTCTGTCCTCCTTGTGTTGATATAGGACGGGACTGTTCACACCAGACTTGGCATTTGAAGCTATTGTGAAAAAGCAGGTGGTGAAGCTGAAAGAGCCTTGTTTGAAGTGTGTCGACTTGGTTATTCAGGAATTAATCAATACAGTTAGGCAGTGTACCAGTAAGGTATTGAACTGGCTATTGTAGCTCTTACTTGACTGAGTTGGGAAAACCTAAAACTCTACTATTCTATTTTTCCCAACTTACCAAATACAACCTCCAGGAATTGCTGCAAACTTCTAAAATCTTGATTCGCTAAAGTTGAGATTGCCTGTTTCCTATATTTTTATAAAATGCTTAAATATGGCTTTATGTGGTCCAGACAACAATCTTGGCATCACATTTCAGTAAGCCCTAGCTCCCTCTTGTTTTCATGTTTTGATCTCAAACAGAAGCATTTGTGAGCTGTCTGGAGGTTGTTCAAACTAGTGAGCAGATTTCTTCTTGGATCCTGGCTTTCTATTAAGTGCATGGCTTCTTGATCTGCCATTTCAACCACTCTCTGAATTTTTTTCATAGCAACAGGGCCAATAAAGCTAAAGTTGTTTTAACAGTTTAACCTTAACTACATTGGCTGAAGTAATGCACTGTCTCTAATCTAAAAGTCTCCTTCAAATAGGAATTCCATTATTCCAGTATAATTGACTTGGCCATGTATTTAAAACCTGATTTGTCAGGAAACTGACTTCTCTATGATTATATTTTTGGATTCAAGCAGGCTGTCCTAACCAAGATTTCAGGATCTCATTGTCTGTGTATCTTCTTGTTATTTTTTATAATTAGCAAAGAGTGAAGAACACTCTGTGAAGAGTAGTTTACATTGCTTGACTTTGCAGTGCTATACGTGATAGATTAAATCTATTTCTGACTGAGGAATTGAGCTTTTGTTGATACACTGTGAAGAAGCCAGCACTTGCTGTCCAAGGTCCTTCAAGTCCCACTTAGTCAAATGCAACAGGATCTCCGGTTGTCTGTCTGTCTGTCTGTCAGTCAGTCAGTCAGTCTGTTAAATTTATTTGCTGCCTATCTGGTATCGAAACAACTCTGGGAAGCTTATAGCATTAAAACATTAAAATCCTAACAGATAAATATTTATAAAACAATGACATGGAAATAATAACAATAAAAATAAAATCATAATTAAAATTATAGTTAAAAGATGGGGAGGGAGGCAGAATGCATGGAGGTGGGATTGCCCCTTAATTCATTAACCACCTCCAGTGTGATGCTCCTCCATTGGTGCCCCAAGCGATCTGGCAGAGCCAGGTCTTCAAGCTCTTGTGGAAGGTCAGAAGGGTGGGAGCCAATCTCATCTCAGACTCGGGGGATAAGGTGTTTCAAAGGGCAGGAGCCATGGCAAAGAAGGTCCTTTTCCTGAATCCCACCAGCTGGAACTCCTTGACTGATGGGACCTGCAGCAGGCCTCCTCTCCCAGTGCAGTTGGGGCAGGCCAGTTCCAGGGGGTGAGATGGTTCTTCAAGTAAGATGGACCCATGCCATGCAGGGATTTTACAATAGTAGTTGTCCAGCTGGCGTGTACTAAAATACCATAGGACTCATTACAGAAGTCTTTCCCCAAAAGTAGAATATGGGACATTTTTATGTTATAGAAATAATTTATTATTAATCTGAAAACAGGTACTGGCAAGATGACAGAAGAGATTATAAGAATGATAAAATAGGAATGCAAAGAGGGATTGGTTACTAGTTCTATTTTTTTAGTAGTGGCATTTCTTTCAACCTAAATGGCCAAAAATCATTGTTGGACTTTGTTCTGGACAAACAGCGAGCACTGAAATGCAGTTGAAGTGCTGATTTCTGAAAGAGGTCTCTTTTTTACTGATACAGCCATCATGTATATAAAGGCCTATATACTGTACTGGAATTTTCTTAGTTAAAACCATTTGCTTTGCATATAAAACACTTATATGTTCCACAAATATTTTCTTTTTTTTTTTCTTAAAAAGGTTTTTATTAGTAGTTCAAAATTAAAAACATTGGACATAGATATGACATCACTGGTCCCAAGCATCTTCCAACACTTTAAGTTAATACATAATATACTAATAATATAATAGTATATTCCTTACACCTTATACATTATTTAAACATAGTATAATAATAGTAATTTATACCTTATTCCGATACAATTATACATATCTATACCTACATATACCTATCTATACAATTCACATACATATTTATCTATAATAACATATATAATTCTAGTATAACACTACACATTTGTCTCGGCTATCCTCCTTTTATCTAACCATTAATAGAATTTTGCCCAGATTTTATAGTACAATGTTTCGCTTTTATCCTTGAGTTCCAAGGTGAGTCTATCCATTTTTGTGCAGTTGAAAAATTTTAGTAGTATTTCCTCTTCAGTTGGGGTATCTTTCTCTTTCCACTTCTGCGCAAAGGCTATCCGTGCTGCTGTAAGTATATGCTATAAGTAGATAATTTATGTCTTTCTTTATTTTCCCTCTATCATTCCCAAAAGGAAAAATTCCGGTTTGGCTTCTATGTTTATTAACAAAATTTCTCCCAACCAATTCTTTATCAGATTCCAATATTTCTTTGCCTTTGGGCATTCCCACCACATATGATAGAAGTTCCCTGAAGCTACCTCGCACTTCCAACATGCCAAAGAATTTCTCTTATTGATTCGTGCTAATCTTGTGGGGGAGGGGGTGCCACCTATAAAATATCTTATATAAATTTTCCTTATATGAAGTTGCTAATGTAATTTTTAATTTTTTTTCCCAGAGAGTCTGCCAATTGTCCAAATCAATACTATGCCCAAAATATTTACTCCAAATTATCATAGTTTCTTTGACTTGTTCCTCAATCACGTCTCGTTCCAATAAATAGCAATATAATTTAGTTATGGTCTTGCCCTCCCTGCTTAATAAAATCTTATCTAATTGTGATAATTCTTGCTTTATACCCGATTCCATTTTGTCTTTGCTAAATTTAGATTGTATTTGGAGGTATGCCCACCATTCCAATTCAATTCCTTCTTCCTTTAAAACGTTTCTCGCTTTCAATTCTCCTCTCTCATTCAGAATATCTTTATAGTTGACACCCCCCCCCAAACAATTTAGTAAAATTTGGATGAGTATACATTTCCAAAGTTGACACCCAGTTGGGATTTTCCATATAATTACTTCTTTTTGTCTTAATCCAGATATCTAATAGAGCCCTCCTGATATAATGCCTCAGAAGTACTGATGAATTTTATGCTTTTCCTCCCATAAAATAGCATGCCATCCTGTCTGTAAATCGTGGCTGTCTAACACCAATAGTCTTGTATTTTTGAGATGTATGCACTCACTTATCCATACCAAAGCTGCTGTCTGATAATATTTTCCCCAATCTGACAAACCGAATCCCCCTCTTTCTCTAGCATCTTGTAATAACTTTAATCTAATTCTTGGTTTTTTCCCTGGCCAGATGAATTTTGAAATATGTCTATCCAAATTAGTAAAAAAAACTTTTTTGAGCCGAATTGTTATGCACTGGAATAGAAACAACATTTTCGGTAGGACATTCATCTTAATGGTGGCTATCCTGCCCATTAAAGATAGCTGTAATTTTCCCCATTTTTCCAAATCAGACCTAATTTGTGCCAGTAATTTATCATAATTTGAGTGTGATCCATCTTGCGGTCAATTGAATTCCTAAATATCTAAGATTTTTCATAGTCTGAATATTTATCTTTCCCTCCAATTCTTTTTTTTTTTTCTCTTTAGTCATATTTTTGACTATCATTTTCGTTTTTTCCTTATTTATTTTTAGGCCCGTTACTTCCCCATATTCCTCCAGTACTTCCATCAGCCTAACACCGGATTGTACAGGCTCTTCAATAAAAACAAGATCGTCCACAAATGCCTGTACTTTAAAAAATTTCTTTTGTTATTTTTAAACCTTCTCGAATTGTTCTGATTAAAGTCTCTAATGATAAAATAAAGAATAATGGTGAGAGCGGACAACCTTGTCTTGTTCCTTTTTGGATTGGAAAATTCTTCGTCGTTTCCCCATTGTTTACCACTTTGGCCTCCTGTCTAAAATAAATTGCTTTATACATTCTTATAAATTTCACCCCCAAATCCATATAATTTAATTGTTCTAATATAAAGTCCCATTTGACATTATCGAAGGCTTTTTGCAAATAGATAAATAACAATGCCATCTGTTTTTCATTATGAACTTCATAATATTCTATGGTGTCTAAAATAGTCTTAATGTTCCTTATATGTCTTCTGGGCAGGAAGCCATTTTGGTCAGAATGAATAAAATTTTCTAGAAATTTCTTTAATCTGTCTGCCATGATTGTCATAAAAAGTTTGTAATCTGAATTCAGTAAGGATATCGGCCTATAATTTTTAATATAAGTCAAATTGGAATTTTCCTTAGGGATCAATGTAATTATTGCTTCTTTCCACGATGCTGGTATCTTGGCATCATTATATACCTCTAGTAACAATGGACTTAGTATCTCCTGGTGATTTTTATAGATTTCTGACAGCAAACCATCAGGACCTGGTGCTTTATTACTTTTTTGTTTTTTAATTGCCTTGGATATCTCAAATGCTGTTATCTCATTATTTAATAAAGCTTTACATTCCACCGAGATTTTTGGCAGTCCTATTTTTTGCAGATATTGCTGTATCTTGCCTTCCTCTATCTTTTCTTTAACCTCATACAGATTTTTAAAGAACTCATAGGCCACCTTTCTCTTCCCCTCATTTTGACATATTAATTCTCCCTTATTATTATATAGTTTACTAATCTGACTTTTTTCCTTTTGTTTTTTTAATCTATAAGCCAACCAGTGTCCTGGCTTATTTGCATTCTCAAAAAAAAATTGTTTAATACTTTTTATTTGTTGCACCATAATTTCCTTTTCAATAATATTCAATTTATGTTTAATTGTATCTATTTGTCATTTCAACTCCCATTTTTTTTTGGGTTCTTTCTGCAATTCTTTTTCCATTTTACTGAGATCCTCCTCCAAATTTTTCTGCTGTTGCCTTTTTTGTTTATTATCCTTAGCCATATATGTTATTGCTATTCCTCTCATAAAAGCTTTTGCTGTATCCCACAAATTTTGATTATTCGTATCCTCTTTTTTATTACTTTGAAAAAACAAGCTCATTTGGTCATCCATCTTTAATTTAAACTCCTTTTGGTTTTGCTTTTTTTAGAGTCCTCCTCATCTTTTTTTGCCCTTTCCACTTAATTTTAATAGGATTGTGATCCGCCCACGAATTTATGTCAATATTAATTTCCTCAATTTCTAAATTTAACTCTGTTGATGCCCAAGCTATATCAATTCGAGACCAAGATTGATGTCTGCCAGAATAATATGTATATTGTTTCTTGTTCCCATTTCTTTCCGTCCCACTATCCTTTATACTCAATTCTTCCATCATTTTAAAAAATGTATTAGGTTGTTTTTTTTTTTTTTTCATTTTATTAAATTTGTATACCGCCCTACTCCCGAAGGACTCAGGGCGGTGAACAGGCACGAAATAAAACACATAAATACAAAAGTTAAGACATGATTAAAACCCAATTAAATAATTTTTGCCTGAGACAATTTAAAATCCCCAATAATTTAAAACGAATTAAAATTTGAGTTTAAAAATTTAGAAGGGGAAAAAATTAGGCCAGGCCGGCCTGCTGGAATAGGAGTGTCTTCAAAGCATGGCGGAAAGTGCACAGATCTGGGATCCTCTGTATCTCCGGGGGGAGCTCGTTCCAGATAGTAGGTGCCCCCACAGAGAAGGCCCTCCCCCTAGGGGCCGCCAGTCGACATTGTTTGGCTGACGGCACCTGGAGGAGCCCCTCTCTATGAGAGTATACCGGCCGTTGGGAGGCTGTTTGTGGTAGTAGGCGGTCCCGTAAGTAGCCGGGTCCTAAGCCATGGAGCGCTCTAAAGATGGTAACCAAAAACTTGAAGCGCACCTGGAAGACCACCGGGAACCAGTGCAGCTCGCGCAGGAGAGGTGTTACATAGGAACACCATGTCACTCCCATAACCAGCCGCGCAGCCGCACTCTGCGCCAGTTGGAGCCTCCGGGTGCTCCTCAAGGGGAGCCCCATGTAGAGAGCGTTACAATAGTCCAGGCGGGTAGGGAGTCCCGATCCAGAAAGTGACACAACTGGCGAATCAGGTGAACCTGATGAAAAATCCTCCCAGTCACGGCCGTCAAGTGCTCTTCTAAAGACAGCCGTGAGTCCAGGAGAACGCCCAAGTTGCGAGCCCTCTCCGTGGGGGCCAGCAATTAGCCCTCAATAGTCAGTGATGGCATCAACTGACTATATCGGGACGTCGGAAACCACAGCCACTCGGTCTTGGATGGGTTGCGCCTGAGCCTGTTCCTCCCCATCCAGATACGCACGGCCTCCAGACACCGAGACATCACTTAAAGGGCATCGTTGGGGTGATCCGGGGTGGAAATGTACAGCTGGGTGTCATCAGCGTACTGGTGGTACTTCACCCCGAAACCACGGATGATCTCACCCAGTGGCTTTACATAAATGTTGAACAAAAGGGGCGAGAGGACCGACCCTTGTGGCACCCCACATATGAGGGGCCTCGGGGTCGACCTCTGCCCCCCTGCCAACACAGACTGCAACCGGCCGGAGAGAAAGGAGGAGAACCACCGTAGTACAGTGCCTCCCACCCCTATCTCTTCCAACCGGTGCAGCATGATACCATGGTCGATGGTATCAAAAGCCGCTGAGAGATCTAATAGGACCAGGACAGAGGAGCACCCCCTGTCCCAAGCCCTCCAGAGATCATCAACCAACGCGACCAATGCCGTTTCTGTGCTGTACCCGGGTCTGAAACCCAACTGGAACGGATCCAGATACGTCATCTCATCCAGGTGCTGGGGAAGCTGTTGCGCAACCACACTCTCGACAACCTTCGCCACAAAACGAAGGTTGGAGACCGGACGATAATTAACCAACATTGCCGGGTCCAGGGAAGGCTTCTTGAGGAGAGGCCTCACCACTGCCTCTTTCAAGGTGGCGGGGAAGTCACCCTCACCCAATGAAGCATTTATAATCCCCTGGAGCCAGCCTTGCGTCACCTCCCGGGAAGCCAGCACTAACCAGGAAGGACACGGGTCCAATAAATAAGTGGTCGCGTTCACGGAATCCTGTCCACGTCCTCAGGGGACACGGGTCCAATAAACAAGTCGCGTTCACGGAATCCTGTCCACGTCCTCAGGGGTCACAGGATCAAACTCATCCCAGATAACGTTCTCAAGACCTGCCCCAGTCCCTCCCCCTGAGACTACCCAGTCAGAGTCCAGATCTTCCCGAATCTGAGTGATTTTGTCATACAGATACTGAACAAAATCCTCGGCTCTACCCTCCAAGGGGTCCTCCCGCGCTTCCTGGTGGAGCAGGGAGCGGGTCACCCTAAACAGGGTGGCCGGGCAGTTATCTGATGATGCAATAAGAGCAGCAAAATAACTACATTGCGCTGCTTTTATCGCCACTAGGTAATTCCTAATATGGGATCTTACCAGTGTCCGGTCCGATTCAGAAAAACTGGCCCTCCAACTACACTCTAGGCGTGTTTTCCGGCGCTTCAACTCCCTCAGCTCCTCAGTGAACCAAGGAGCCAAATGAGATCGGCGCCGGGTCAGAGGCCGCAAAGGCACGACCCGATCCAGAGCTCCAGCGGCCGCCCTATCCCAGGCGGCCACTAGGTCTCCAGTCGAGGTGTGTGCCAGAGCCTCGGGAAATGGCCCAAGCTCCATCTGGAACCTATCAGGTTCCATCAGGTGCCTGGGGCGGAACCATCTTACCGGCTCCGCCTCCCTGCGGCGGGGTGCAGCGGTTCGAAGGTTGAGATGAAGGAGAGAGTGGTCTGACCATGACAAGGGCTCGGTAACTATATCCCCTATCTCAGGATCACTCAGCCACTGTCCAGAGACAAAAACCAGATCCAGTGTGTTTCCCCCCGTGTGGGAAGGGCCATGAATTAACTGGGTCAGGTCCATGGCTGTCATGGAAGCCATGAACTCCCGAGCCACCTCAGACACCTCACCCATGGACAGCAGGTTGAAATCCCCCATGACCATAAGCCTGGGGGTATCAACCGCCACCGCGGCGATGACGTTGAGTAGCTCAGGCAGGGCTGTTGCCACGTGGCAGGGAGCCAGGTACATGATCAGCAAACTCATCTGAACCCCACGACCCCACTTCACAAGGAGGGACTCACAGCCAGCTGTCTGAGGAACAGTGGCCTCCCTCAGTCTCAGACCTTCTTTAATAATAACCGCTACTCCCCCGCCCCTGCCCTGTAACCTCGGCTGATGGTATGCGAGGAAATCTGGTGGGCACATCTCCACGAGGGGGATCCCCCCCTCCTGGCCCAACCAGGTCTCCGTAATACCCGCCAGGTCTGCTCCCCCCTCACAAATAAGATCACAAATGAGGGGGGCTTTATTTACTACGGACCTGGCATTGCACAGCATCAGCCGAAGGGTAGGGTCCTGAGGGTCTGTGCAACCTGGGGAACGGGTGGAGCCTTGGGGGCCAGAGCATGTCACCGCTTGTAAACAGCAGGTACGTGCTCCCTTGATTTGATATGGCCCCCTGCTCCCACCATACCTACCCCTCCCACTCACGGTAATGATGTTCAGAACACTATCTGGACAAACTATGACTTCCCCCTCGACCCCGAGATCCCCACCTCCCACGCCGTGCTTCCTTGCCAGGCCCGCCCCTCCCCTTTGTGGGCTATCCCCCATACCCCCATACCCACAACCTAATATCCTTCGGACACCTTTCATTAATCTATCATTTCTATAATCTAGTTCTCTATCTACAATCGCATTAAAATCACCAATTATGCACATCATGTTATGTAATTTCTTGTAAAATAATTTTTGACCCACATTTGGCGCATATATTCCAACCAAGATCATTTTTCTTTCCTTCAATATTATATCTACTATTAATATTCTACCCTCTTCATCTTTACACATTTGTTTGGCCAGAATTTCCTCCTTTACATACATCACAGTTCCCGCTTTTTTCTGCAATGATGAAGATATAAACACATTCCCTAACTTGTTACATTTTAATAAATGTTGATGTCGCTTTTTTATATGTATCTCTTGCAAAACTATTATATCCAAATTCATCTTATACAATTTATTGAAAAAAAAATTCAATACAAATATTTTCATTGACATGGAGAATACATGTAGATATTGAAAAGTAGTAAGTTACGTGAGTCTTGTGTCTTTTGATTCAGTCAGACAAACAATAACTCAGTTTCATGCTCCAGTGATGATGCTAATTATCTATTCCAGAAGTGGAAAGTCAATAATTCTATTTATTAAAAGTGGTAATGCTGTTCTTCCAATGCCCTTCCCCCCCCACTAGTCTTTTGAGATCAAAAGTTGATGCTCTTCAGTGAAGAAATACTTAAAAATATGCTTCTGACATAAGAAGCCTTTCTGTTCTTTTCTATGTTTATATTTGTGCTTGTAACCCATGTGCCATGTTGGCTGATTATGCTCTAGACCAGGGATGTCAAACACAATTTCATTGAGGGCCACATCAGGGTTGGGTTTAGCCTCAGGGGGTCAGGGTGGGCGTGGCCAAGGTGGGCATGGCCAGCTGGATGTCACTCCTGTTGGGGGCGCCTGTGTGGCCCAAGCACTCTGCCAGCAAAAATAGGCTCCCGAGCTCTGTTTTCGGCTGCGATGGCCTATTGCAACCCCCTGCCAGCAAAAATATAGCTCAGGAGGATTGCCCACGACCCTCCTGAGCTCCGTTTTCGCTGGCAGAGACACTGTGGGCCGGTCCTTCGCTGTTTCAAGGGCAGCCCCGTGGGCCAGATCTAAACACCCCATGGGCCGGCTCTGGCTCCCAGGCCTTGAGTTTGACACCCGTGTTCTAGACCAACAGACTAGCTGTAGGCACAAAGAGAAGCAACCATAACTCCTTCCCTGCCACTATACTAAAACAGTTTTGAGGATAGCAAGTAAGAGATGGACTTCCATGCCTTTACTGAAGACCTATTGTCACATGGAATACTTTACAAGGATGAGCCAGTTGGATTACAGTCCATTTGCTGCAGGGTTTGAATCCTGTCTGAGGCTTCTGTGGAGCATAATTTTTGAAAGATCTTGGAAGGAAACTGCTAATTTTGACAATTCAAGAAGGATCTTCTTGAGGAAGTTCTGCTGCTTTTTCATTTTGCACACTACTAACCTTTTCAATCTTTTTTTCCCTCTCTGTCATTTTTCCTCTGTTCTTTGGAATCTCTCCTTTTGTGTTCATACTTTCTGCATGGTGCAGGACGGGGCTCTTCACACCTGATATGGCTTTTGAAGCAATAGTGAAAAAACAGATTATAAAGCTCAAAGAGCCCAGTTTGAAGTGTGTTGATCTGGTGGTCTCAGAGCTGGCCATGGTCATTAAAAAGTGTTCAGAGAAGGTAATGGGTCTATACTCTTTTTTCCACTTTTCTGCTCCTTAACTCTTGGTAACACTTCAGAAGTATGGCTTCATATGATATCTAACTAAATGAAAGCCTGAATGCATTCAAATAAGAAGCAATGGACACTACATGAAGTTCCATTCTTTTAGTTAATTATTACCGGTAGCTTAGTTCTTTTGACTCATTTGGGTCAGTTACTCATTTGATTAATTGAGATGTAAGTTCCTTTCCTGTAGTTTATTGCACATGGATCAGCTATACAATTGGGTCCTATAGTAATGCTGTATCTTGGATCATAGCAAATATAGTTGTATTTGATTTGAAATGGAACTAAAGGAACATTTTACATGACTTCCTGTGAAGTATTGTCTCTATATTAAACATATATGTCATGAAAGATGCTTTGGAATATATACAATATTTAATGAACAACTCTCTCTAAGAGAACAATCAGCTCCCTCTGATATTAAGAAGCCAGTCTTCTGTGTGTTCCTTTCTTCTACTAAACCCCTGAAGGATCTTGGGCTATTTCCCAGAAAATCATTGGGGGAGTATTAGGGAAATATTATGTCAAAATAGATTAATAAATTAAAATAGATCGGTTCTAAATTGGGAAAAATAAATTTCTTTTATTTGGTAAATCAATCCTTCCCCAGTGATAAAACAGGGAAGCAGCCCAACACAGATCTTCTTTTTTTCTTGTATGTCTGTGTAAATAGTGCTTAAAGCTGCAGACAACTGATGTCTTATCTTATTGTCCTTAGCTTGGTTCCTATCCCAGGTTGCGAGAAGAGACAGAGAGAATTGTTACTACGTACATCAGAGAACGTGAAGGAAAAACTAAAGACCAGGTAAACAGTCAACTTCCTTATCTTCTAGATAACCTTTTGGACTGGCCAAAATCAGAATTGAAAAGGTCGTTCTTAAAACAAAATGAACATTTCCTTGGTTTTTCAATATTTGTAGTGAGCTGAAATTACTGTTAGTTTAGCAATTTCAGTCTCAGCAACTTTGATGTGTGAACCAATTCCTCAGCATGCTCAACAATTGTGAAACACTGGACTAGGATTATGGAGTAGGATTTATAGTAGTTCTATTTGAGGGCAGTGCAGATAGTATTGAATACCCAGGTTTTGAAGCCATAACTTTTAAAAAAATAGTTTTTAAAAATTAGCTGGATTAGACCAGCTGTCTGCATTTTCTCCTGTAATCCTTTTTAGGAATTGCAATAGTAGAGAAAAATGCAAGCTTGGACTAGGATCTTTTTAAAATAATTTTTTTTCAGCAAGCTAGTATAAGGTTAGTAGGGTATCCCAAAGGTGCTTTTTCAAGAGGCAACTGGATTTTCTTGTTTTTCTTTGAAGTCGTTTCACTTTTTATCCAGGAAGCTTCTTCAGCTCTGACTGGATGTTGGGGAATGGAAGGATTTATATTCCTTGCAGACAGCTGGTCATTTCCATTGTTTTAGAGAGTCATTGAGGCCACTTGGAGGTTTATCTGTGACCTCAGGGTCACCTGAGTAGTGCAAATGGATGTGGAGCCTTCTTGGAACTGCTTAAAGGACTGTGTTGTAGACTGGAGATAGATGATGCTATATTCCTCCCCCTCTTTTAAGAGAGGGGTGTTCAGTTTTGACATAGATGGCCTCTTTGACCCCTCTTTCAAACCAGCGGTCCTCTCTGTCCAAAATGTGGACTTTGCTGTCTTCAAAAGAACTTGACAGACTTGAACAATGGGCCCTATTCAAAATGAAATTTAATGTGGAGGAAAGCAAAGTTTTACACTTGGACAGGAAAATCCAAAGGTACAAGTACAGATTAGGTGAAACCTGGCTCAAAAACAGTAGGGGGCGGGAGAGGGACATTGGAATCTTACTGGATGATCATTTAAACCTGAGTCAGCAATCTGTGGCAGCAGCCAAAAAAGCTAATGCTTGGTTGTATAAACAGAGGCATAGAACCAAAGTCACATGACGTATTAGTACCACTTTATAAAGCCTTAGTAAGACCACATCTGGACTACTGCATCCAGTTCTGGTCACTCCAGTACAAAGAAGATGTTGAGCTTTTGGAAAAAAGGCAAAGAAGAGCAAGTAAGATGATTAAAGGCCTAGAGACTAAAACATATTAAGAACAGTTGCAGGATTTGAGTTGAGCTAGTCTAGAGAAAAGAAGGAGTAGGGGAGACATTATAGCAGTATTCAGTTTTTGAGAGGCTGTCACAAGGAGGAGGGGGTCAATTTATTTTCCAAAACAGCAGAGGACAGGACAAGAAACAATGGATGGAAACTAATCAAGGAGAGAAGCAACCTGGAATTAAGGACAATCACTTGTCTGAAATGGTATAGGACTGTGATGGCGAACCTATGGCACGCATGCCACAGGTGGCATGCAGCGCCCTCTCCGTGAGCATGCGAGCCGTTTCCCAAGTTCAGCTCTGCTGCACATGCGCACACACGCACCTCCCGCCAGCCAGCTGGTTGTTGGGTCTCTGCCATGCATGCGCGGGGGGTAGGGCACATGCGGGAGGTGCACACAAGGGGTGGGGGGCGTGCGGGGGCATGCACGCAAGTGCGGGGGCAGTGGGCATGTGCGGGGGCACATGCGCATTGCATTTTGGGGTTCGGGCATGTGCACTTTGGACACTCGGTCTGGATAAGGTTAGCCATCACTGGTATAGGATCTCCTGCTTGAGCGAGGGGCTGGACTAGAAGCTTTATTCTGATTCAACTACATTCAGAATTAAAAGTGGAAAAACAGGGAAGCCTTAAAATCCATAGGCACTGTGTTGCCAGGGTTGAGCTGAAGACTTCTCTTCCAGTCCAGATCCCCACAGACTCTAATCAGTCGTGCTTTAGTTATCTCATGAATGCACTATTACACTGTGTTTTGTATGAAGCTGCCGCTGAAAACCACTTAGAAGCAGCAGCTAGTCCAGATTGTAGCAACTTGGGCAATAGTAGTACTACTATAATAGTAGTAGTACTACTACTGTGGTAGTAGGCATGCCACAGTATGCCCATGTGATTTCATGGCTCCACAAACTGTATTAGTGCCAGTTGGCTGCAATTCAAGGTGCTATTTAATACTAATAAAGCCCTCTAGGACATATGGGCTAGTTATTTTAGGGACCATTTATCACTTATTTTTTATGCACATCCTGTAAGTTTTGGCAATGTGGTCCCTTCAGGTCCCTTCAGTTAAAACAATGTTATATCAGAGAGTCATATGATTCCCACCCTGTTAATGTTATGAAGGTACTGAGAAACTGGCTATTCTCTATTCTCCCAGAACTTGGAGTAGGATGGTGGGTGAATCCTGTAAAATTTGTATTCTTGAAAATCTATTCAGTATGTTTTTCTTCATTCATGTAGTCTGTTTCTTTATTTTATTGTTCTGACTTTTATTTTGTTAAGTGTTCAGTATTGGTAGGAATTGGGTGTTCTTTAAATTTATCTGTGTATGCAAATAAATAAATGTTAATCTCCATAGTTGATCTTCCCTAAATGTAGAATAGACTAGATGGATTAGTTTTTAATTCATGTTGTTTACAACTGAGAAACTCTTATCATTCTTTTTGCAGATTCTCCTGTTGATTGACATAGAGCTGTCCTATATCAACACAAACCATGAAGACTTCATTGGATTTGCCAAGTGAGTTTTTGCTCTCTAATAAAGATCTAGAAAACATGTAGACTACATAGTGTCTCTGTTTTTCACTAAACACCAGAGACACCATCTATCTATCTGTTTTTCAGTTAGATCAAGTAGAAACTAAGAATACTTGATTTTAAGTTTAAAGAAGCTTTGATGTTAAGACTTAATTCAATTGAAATTGCCTCTGAGTGGCTTATAATGCCTATCATTTGCAAACATGTTTAAAGCAAGAAATAAAATCAAAATAGCAGCAATTGAAAAGACTGACTTCCATGGTCCTTACTGATAAAATTTCCTTGTGAGAAATTATCCAAGGAGCTATTCTATTTTCCCTTGTCTTATTGAGCAGGTATTGGGAACATTCACAAACATACCCAAGACACCCCGCCATTAAAGACATGAAACAACCAGCATCTTGCACTGCATCTCACTAATAACCAGTACAGTTCTCAGAGTTGAAGAAGTGCATAGGTGAACCAAGGAATGACCATAATTACCTAAGCTGCTGAATTCGGGACCAGCTTCCAAGTGGTCTTCAAAGGCAGTTCCATGTAGAGTGCATTGCAGTAGCTATGTGAGAAGTGACCAAGAAACACAAGAAGCCTTTCAGCCCATATATGCTATTTCTTCTTCAAGTTATGATCCACTTCAGTGTGACTAACACTGAGGGAACAGGGTCTCAACTAGAACCAAAGATGGAATATGTTTGGAATTGGAAGGCCTGAATCTGAACCTTTTTTTTCTATCCAGATCTAATAATGGTCTCCAAACACCATAATTAGTGCCTCAAGGACATGCCGATCTTGTATCTATAGATGACTTCCCACATTGGCTTCATGTAGATATTAAATACATGTGGAGAAAGTGTCCACAAGAAGCCCACAAGAAAGTAACATGGGGCTCAGTCTCTTCCCTGCTTCTATTATCTGGAACTTTCCCATTCCTCAATTTCCAAACATTTCAAAAAAAAAATATGCCTCTCATTATCAAAAGTACCAAAATGCAAGTTTAATCCAACTTTGAAAACAATAGCAAGGCACAAATATAATAATTTAGAATGTGTAACCATGCTTTGAATGACTAGATTGTGAGGATTTGCATGAACAGCATTAAGAACATCCTTAGTTAAGCACTTAAACAATGTTGAGATGGAAGAAAAAGAATTGTTTATATATATGTAATCACCATGCTATCCTTTCAAGAAGCAAAACAAAGCAAACCCCAACTTCAGAGGGGTGATCACAGTGAAATGGATATTGAAGTAAGATGCTAGGGAATAGAACAGTGTTGTTATATTGTTTGCTGCTACTGCTTCTCTGATTACATTTTTGAACTAAGTAACAGTGTAATATTATTTGCTCTGAATAATGAGATAGGCAGCATATAAATTAAATAAGTAAGTAACTATTATTCTTTAATTTGTAATTCCAAGGTTCACTGTGAGCCTTGAAATTACAATTCAAGAATAACAGTTGCCATATTTGAGTGCATATGAAAGGGAAGCATCTTCCTCTCTATGGTTTAAAGCAGGGGTCCTCAAACTTTTTAAACAGGGGGCCAATTCACAGTCCCTCAGACTGTTGGGGGGCCGGACCGGCTGGGTGGGCATGGCTAGGTGGTCTTGTGACTGGGTGGGCATGGCTAGGTGGCCATGTGACTGGGTGGCTAGGTGGGTGTGGCCAATTTAGCAGTCCATTTTGCCAATTTAGCAGTCCATTAAACAATACACACACATGAAACTTTCATTTATTTTGCTCCTGGGAGTAATTTATTTGCTTTTGTTTGCATGTTGCTCTTTTGGTTGGCTTTTCTTTTTACTAGATCGTTTTTTAAGTTGTTTAGTGGTCTACTTCAGAATACTCAATTTTGCAGCAATTCTTCTCAGCTCCAAAGAGCTTTCAATCAACAAGCCTCTCTCTCTCTCATCTCTCTCTCTCTCTCTCATCTCTATATCTACCTATCTATCTGTGTGTGTGTGTCTCTCTCTCTCTCTTTCCATATCTCTCTCTTTCCACCTATCTCTCTCTCTCTCCTGGGGCATCTTCTGCAGGATCCCTTCAATCCTGGCAGTGCACCGGGATACCTCATTAAATTCAATTCCATTCCTTTCCATTTCCATCCCATCCCATCCCATTCCCATTCCCACTTCATCCTATTGCTATTGCTATTATTCCATCCCATCCCATCCTATTCCTATTCCCATTTCATTCTCTCCTTTTCCTATTCCATTCCATGCCCTTCCTCCCTCCCTCCCCAGGGATAGAGACAGCTGTCCTCCTTCAGGGGCAGGCTGCCTCACTGACCAACGCCAGGACTGATATCTATGTGTGGCAGCTAAATTCCACAAAGGAAATACAGTAGATTTAAACAGGGGGGGGGGAGATCCGGTCCGTCAAAAACAAAAAAATCCACCTGTGGAAGGAGCCACCATGGGCAGTGGGGCTGCGCTCACCCCTGGTTGTCCCAGCACGAGTAATGCCCCTTCGCTGACAGCGCACGATGCTTCATGGTGGCAGCTTTGCTCAAACTTGTGGGGGAGAGAGGTTCAGCTGTCACAAACATTTCCTGACTGTTTCTTCATGGATCACGGGCGGAATCTCTGCTTGTTCAGAAGGTCAGTTTTCTCTAGCAACGGTAAGGCAATTTGAGTTTGGGAGAGATTTCGGGCTTGGAATGCGAATCAATCAGGAATCAGGTGAACCTCCCTCCTTTCTGTGGATCTGCGCAATGTGGGATTCTTTGAACACCCCCCACCCCACCCCCATTTAACTAACTCCGTATCTCCGATTTGGATAACTCTGGAATGAAGGATGAGTTTATGAGTGAAAGTACATTTTATCTAATGGAGGGGAGGGGAGGGGGATGTGCGTACCCCAACTTCTTCCATCCTCCTTGGAATCCACCCTCCCGGACCTCCTGAAGCCTCATCCTAGTATCCTCCCCCGATCATTAGAACAAAGGCCAACAAGTCCCGCTCTTTATCAGTGGGGGGTGGGGGGTGGGGGGGGGACTATGCAAAAGAACGTTCGCCTTAATAAGGAGGGGGGTATATTTGAATTTGTGTCCACTGGTAGTGCTATCCCAATGGCTCCTATAGTCATAATGAGAGATTTGAGGGGGCAGCAGGGCAAAACAGCCCCCCCCCCAAAAAAAAGAGTGAAGAAATTCAGCTGTTACAAGTGGATTATTGTACATTTGAACATTCTGACGAAATGTTTCTTGTTATATCCCCCCCCCCACCCACGGGGTTTGGCTTCAGCTCTAAGTCTTTCATAGCCCTGAGAATTCTGAGAGTTGGAGTCCATTGGTCATAAAGATACAGGGAACTCCTGTTTCTATCTGTTCCACGTGGGAGATCAGGAAGCACAAAAAACCCGGAAGCCCCAGAACAGAAGGGTGTCTTCGCGCTGACATTTTCTCTGTGTGGCGCACCCTTTTTTCTTCTAATTCTGCTCCAGGTTCGTCACCCTCTGGGCAGCCCTATCTGGGAACTGCCAACCCTTCCACCAGAGCTGTGAAGCAGTGCAAGGAGAGAAGCGGAAATGGGGGTGGGGGGTGTTCAAAGAATCCCATGTTGCGCAGATCCACAGAAAGAAGGGAGGTTCACCTGATTCCTGATAGATTCTCATTCCAAGCCCCAAATCTCTCCCAAACTCAAATTGCCTTACCGTTGCCAGAGAAAATTGACCTTTCGAGCAAGCAAAGATCCCCCCCTTGATCCGTGAAGAAACAGTCAGGAGACGGTTGCGACAGCTGAAACCCAGCCCCCCACCCCCCATCCCCGTTTGAGCAAAGCTGCCTCCACAAAGCATCACGCAGTGTTGTCTGTTGGGACCCTTCGGTTCCCTCCGCCCCAGAGGAGCAACGGTGGACCGAAGTCCCTTTTTTGCCAGCCGAGGAAGGAGTTCTTTCCTCTGCTGGCAAAAGGCGCGGCCCGTTTTTGGCTTCCCCAGCGCCCTCCAGAAGCACTCTGACAACCAAAAACAGGGCACATGGACACTTTCTGGGACCTCCGCCTGCCCCTTTTTTGGCCTCCCCTGCCCCGCCCCCCAGAAGCACTCTGCCGGCCCTGGCAAACCTAAGCCCTTCCCGTGGCCGAAGGGTGGGGGCCGGCAGGTGGGTGTGGTGATGTGGGCGGGGCAGCCTCATGGTCCCGCACAGGCCGGATTAATGGCTTTGGCAGGCCGGATCTGTCCCGCGGGCCGTAGTTTGAGGATGCCTGGTTTAAAGTATTGCTGGCTTTAAAGTGAGTTAGTTTACAATAATCTAATAATACAGCTAGTCCTTATTTAGCAATTACAATTGGGGCTGACAACTTGATTGTCAGCTAAGTGGAACTGCTAAATGAAACCGACTGTGTTTATGGTCTTATTTTTCTTTTGTTTTACAGACCTCTGAAGGTCATAAATGTGAGAATTGGTTGCAAAATTACTATTTCATAACTTTCCTAACTGCAAATAGTTGCTATATGAAGCAATCACTAAACGAGAACTAAGTATACCTTACAACTTGAAAAAGATTCTAATTCTATAAATCTGGTTCTGATTAAAACTTGTGGTTTTTTTAAAAAATGACTTATCATTTCTGATGGTCAAGCTTTGAGAAAAAATATCCCGAGGGGGGGGCACTGATATTACAGATAGTCCCAGATTTACAATCATTCATTTAGTGACCATTTGAAGTTACAACAGCAGTGAAATAAGTGACTTAGAACCATTTTTCACACTTACAACTATTACAACATCCTTATAGTCACGTGATCAAAATTCAAATGCTTGGCAATTGGTTCATATTTATGACAATTGCAGTGTTCTGGAATCACGTGATCATATTTTGCAACCTTCTGACAAGCAAAGCCAATGGAGAAATTAGATACACTTAACCATGCTTTTAACTTAACAATTGTAGTGATTCACTTAACAACTGTGACAAGAAATGTCATAAAATGTGGCAAAACTCACAAGAATTATCTCACTTAGCAACATAAATATTAGGCTGTTGTATTTCCTCAATGTATTTCAATGTATGAGGACTACCTGTAATGTGTTCAGAAAGATTACAGTGAGAGTACCGTTTATACTGCACTGGTAAGACCACACTTGAAATACTGAGTCTATTTCTCGTCATCACGATACAAAAAAGATGTTGAGACACTAGAAAGAGTACAGGGAAGAGCAACAATGATGATTAGGGATCTGGAGGCTAAAGCATACAATGAACGATTGCAGGAACAGGGTATGTCTACCGTAATGAAGAGAAGGAATAGGAGCGACATGATAGCAGTCTTCCAATATTTGAGGGGCTGTCACAGAGAACGTGGGGTAGACTTATTCTCCAAAGCATCTGAGGGCAGGACAAGAAGTAATGGATGCAAAGGTTATTAAAGAGAGATCCAATCTAGAATTAAGGAGAAATTTCCTGATAGTGACAACAAATAGTTACTGGAATGGCTTGCCTCCAGAGGTTGTGTGTGCTTCATTGCTGGATGATTTCAAGAAGAGATTGGACAACCATTTGTCTGGAATGGTTAGGATTAGGTTCAAGCAGCAGGTTGGATTAGAAGACCACCAAAGTCTCTTCTAACTCTATTATTCTATGATTAGTGTCTCTTATTTCTCCTACCTTCCTAAATCATTGTTACTCAAGAAGTATATCACCAGCTTTATAGCTAGATTTATGGGATTTGTTTATATTAGTTTTTCTGAATGTTTGTTTATCCATGTATTTCCTTGATGGAATCACTGGAAATTACATTTGATTCACCATATTTGGGTTCGCTTTTCTCTTCCCTTAAATAAGTTAGCAAGTTTGATAGTCTCCTTTTTAATTTTTTTTAAGTTTGTTGCTTCTTTACTGGGCTCAATGTTGTGTTTCTTTCTGCAGACAGATTGCAAAAGGAAAGTATAATACTTGACTTTTTGTGGCACTCTAGTGGCTGTAGCTTCTGAGCATACTGTATACATATGCTCAGACCAGCTGGATCAAACTGTTGCTAGAGTACAGTGTTTAATTATGCTATGCCATGTTTACATAGTGCTAATCTTACTGTTATTGCCATTGTTTGCTGTGAGAATTTTTAAAACTTTTCTTATAATTAAACCTTATAATGAAGCCTTTTGCTTCAGTTCCTTACATTCCATGGTAATGGCATGCGGCGAAGAGGGGGTTGAGGGTTTTTTTAAAATTGTCATTTGCCAATTTTAAGGGGTTTTGGGAGGGGGGAGGGTTGTTTGGCAAAGGATAGGGAGGGTGATTTGTTTGGGGGGGGGCAGGCCCGGCACAGGGCTGCGTTAGGGGAGGTGCGGAGCGGGAATCTGAGGGAATGGGTGTTGGGAGGGAAGAGGGCGATGTCATCAGTACTGTGGGTGGGAGGGGCAGGTATGGTGGGAGCAGGGGGCCATATCATGTTGTGGGGCACGTACCCGCTGTCTCCAAGCGGTAATGTGCTCTGGCTCCCAATACTCTTCTCGTTTCCTGGGTTGTCCAGAGCCTCAGAGCCTGGGTCTTAGGCTGATGTTGTGCAACGCCAGGTCCGTGATTAATAAAGCCCCCCTCATTTGTGAGTTGATTCAGGAGGGGGGAGCGGACCTGGCGGGTATTACAGAGACCTGGTTGGGCCAGGAGGGGGGGGCCCCCTCATAGAAATGTGCCCACCGGGTTTCCGCGCATTTCATCAGCCGAGGGCCCAGGGTAGGGGTGGGGGGGTGGCAGTTATTGTAAAAGAAGGTCTTGATCCTAGGGAGGCCACTGTACCTCAGATAGCCGGCTGTGAGTCTCTCCTTGTGAAGTGGGGCCATGGGAGGCAGATGGGCCTGCTGGTTGCGTACCTGGCTCCTTGCTTTGTGGCAGCGGCCCTGCCTGAGCTCCTCAACGTTATAGCCGGGATGGCGGTTGATACCCCCAGGCTTTTAATCATGGGGGATTTCAACCTGCCGTCCATCGGTGAAGCGTCTGAGGTGGCTCGGGACTTCATGGCTTCCATGACAGCCATGGACCTGACCCATTTAATTCAGGGACCCACTCACATAGGAGGAAACATGCTGAACTTGGTTTTTGTCTCTGGTCAGTGGTTGAATGGCCTAGATACAGGGGATATAGTCATTGAACCCTTGTCATGGTCAGACCATTCCCTCCTTAGACTTGACTTTCTGACTGCTACACCCCACCGCAGGGAGGCGGAACCGACCAGGTGGTTCCGCCCCAGGCGCCTGATGGATCCTGATAGGTTCCGAATGGAGCTTGGGCCATTTCCTGAGACTCTGGCTCGCGACTTGATGGAAGACCTGGTGGCCGCCTGGGATAGGGCGGCCGCTGGTGCTTTAGATAGGGTTGTGCCTTTGCGGCCTCTGACCTGGCGCCAAATCTGCCCAGCTCCTTGGTCCTCCAGGAAAAGACGCCTAGAGAGTAGTTGGAGGGCCAGTCGCTCCGAATCTGACCGTACACTATAGAGGTCTTACATCAAGACCTACTTAGTGGCGATAAAGGCGGCGAAGTGTAATTACTTTTCCGCTCTTATCGCATTGGCAGATAACCGCCCAGCTGCCTTTTTTAGGGTGACCCACTCCCTTCTCCATCTGGGAGTGCGGGAAGACCCCTTGCAAGGTTGTGCTGAGGATTTTGCGCATTATCTGCACAATAAAGTCGCTCAAATTCGGGAAGGCTTGGACTCTGACTGGGTGGGTACAGGCGGGTTGTCTGAGGTGTGTCTTGAGACTGTTACCTGGGATGAGTTTGACCCTGTGACCCCTGAGGACGTGGACAGGATGCTGGGGAGGTTGAACACAACCACATGTTTATTGGACCCGTGTCCTTCCTGGTTGGTGCTGGCTGCCCGGGAGGTTATATAAGGCTGGCTCCAGAGGATTATAAACGCTTCCTTGAGTGAGGGTTTCTTGCCTCCCGCCTTGAAAGAGGCGGTGGTGAGGCCCCTCCTCAAGAAGCCCTCTCTGGACCCAGCTGTTTTGGCAAACTATCGTCCAGTTTCCAACCTTCGCTTCTTGGCAAAGGTTGTTGAGAGTGTGGTTGCACGACAGCTCCCGCAGTACCTGGATGAATCTGTATCTAGATCTGTTCCAGTCCGGCTTCAGGCCCGAATACAGCACGGAAATGGCATTGGTCGCGTTGGTAGATGATCTCTGGAGGGCTCGGGACAGAGGTTGCTCCTCTGTTCTGGTCCTATTAGACCTCTCAGCGGCTTTTGATACCATCGACCATGGTATCATGCTGCGCCGGTTGGAAGGATTGGGAGTGGGAGGCACTGTCTTACAGTGGTTCTCCTCCTATCTCTCCGACTGGTCGCAGTCCGTGTTGGCTGGAGGGCAGAGGTCGACCTCAAGGCACCTGATTTGTGGGGTGCCACAAGGGTCAGTCCTCTCGCCTCTCCTGTTCAACATTTATGTGAAGCCGCTGGGCGAGATCATCCGTGGTTTTGGGGTGCAGTACCATCTGTACGCTGGTGACACCCAGCTGTACATTTCCACCCCAGACCACCCCAACGATGCCCTTGAAGTGATGTCCCAGTGCCTGGAGGCCGTGCGGGTCTGGATGGGGAGGAACAGGCTCTGATTCAACCCCTCCAAGACTGAATGGCTGTGGCTGCCGGCGTCCCGATATAGTCAGCTGGTGCCATCGCTGACTATTGGGAGAGAGACATTGGCCCCCATGGAGAGGGCACGTAACTTGGGTGTCCTCCTGGATACACGGCTGTCTTTAGAAGAGCATATGACTGCCGTGGCCAGGGGGGCTCTCTATCCGTTTCGCCTGATACGCCAGTTGCGCCCCTTTCTGGATCGGGACTCCTTATGCACGGTCACTCATGCCCTCGTCACTTCCCGCCTGGACTACTGCAACGCTCTCTACATGGGGCTCCCCTTGAGGAGCACTCGAAGGCTCCAACTGGTGCAGAATGCGGCCGCGCGGGTACTTATGGGGGCGACATGGCGCTCCCATGTGACACCTCTCCTGCGCGAGCTGCATTGGCTTCCAGTGGTCTTCCGGGTGCACTTCAAGGTATTGGTCCTCATCTTCAAAGCGCTCCATGGCTTAGGGCCCGGTTATTTACGAGACCACCTTCTGCCTCCGATAACCTCCCACCGGCCAATACGCTCCCACAGAGAGGGCCTCCTCAGGGTACCGTCTGTCAGGCAATGTCGGCTGGCGACACCCCCCCCTGGGGAAGAGCCTTCTCTGTGGGGGCACCCGCCCTCTGGAATGAGCTACCCCCAGGGATACGACTGATCCCGGACCTCCGGACCTTTCCCCGGGCCCTGAAGACTTTTTTATTTCAGCAAGCTGGGCTGGGTTAAAAATCTTTTAATTGGGGAATTTTATAGGTAAGGGGTTTTAAATTGGGGAAGCCAAAGATAAATTTAATTTCGTTTTAAAGTATTTTAATATTTGTATTGTGTGTTTTTAATTTTGGCTGTTCACCGCCCCGAGTCCTTCGGGAGAGGGGGCAGTATAAAAATTTAAATAATAAAATAAATAATAAAATAAATAACATTTAGCTGTTGCAGCCCACAAGAAGTAAGATTCTCTTGAAATAGTTTCAGCTTTGTTCAGTTGGAACATAATTTACTCAGAATGTTCTAATGAAGTTTTTTGAATGAAACAACATATTTAGAGTACACATTGAAATTATTTTTCATCTTTGTGCATACTTCTGATTCTCTATTCAGTCTATTATTATTTAACTAACCAAGGCTTGTCCAACAGTGTAAGGTTGGCAATTTTCTTATTTCTGTGAACATCTGTTCTACATAACTTTGTCAATTTTTCCCTTTTCCTTCAACTTAGTCACTATAGCCTTAATTCCTCAGCAACTTGCTTGCATTGTATACATACTCCCATAACCTCTGCAAGCAAAATGGCTGCTGTAGTGCAAGTTGCAAAAGGCTGTACTGATGCTGTAACTTATTCTTTCATGTGTTGTTATATAACAGAATGACAGATTTGGAAGGAACCTCAGAGGTCTTGTAGTTCAGCTCCCTGCTCAAGCAGGAAATTCTATGCCAGTTCATACAAGTGGCTGTCCAGTCTCTTCTTAAAAGCTTCCAGTGATGGAGCACCCACAAGTTCTGGAGACAAGCTATTCTATTGATTGATTGTTCTTGCCTTCGGAAAATTTCTCCTTAGTTTAGGTTGTATCTTTCTTTGACAAGTTTTTACCCATTATTTCTTGTCCTGCCTTTTGGTGTCCTAGAGAATAAGTCAATCCCCTCTTCTTTGTGGCTGCTGCTCAATTGGAACACTGCTATTGTCAGCACTTCAACCTGCATTTACTCTAGTGCTGACATAAGAAGGAGAAGAGGGGGCAGCTGGCAAGAGGACGCTTGACATTTCACCTATTTATTTTCCTTGAAGATAATATCCCCTAGGAGATGAGAGGGAGGGGGACATTCCTGGGAGCTTAGGTAGTAGATATGGGGAGAGTGATTGGAAGAAGGCCAATGAGACGCAGAGATTTGGGGAACGGAAAGGGAGGGTTTGGGGTTAGGAAGTCAGAGTTGGCTACGCCACGATCGGGGGCAGATTGTCGTGCTTAATAAAATGAAATATTTCTTCAAAGACTATCTGTTATGAAATGCAATTTATTTTATTTGAGACGATATCGAAACCTGACAGCTATCATGTTACCCCGTTCTTTCTTTTCATTAAGGTAGACATACCCAATTCCTGCAACCATTCTTCATATGCTTTAGCTTCCAGTCCCCTAATAATCTTTGTTGTTCTGCAGTCTTTCTAGAGTCTAAGCATCTTTTTTGTATCATGGTGACTAAAACTGGACAAAGTATTCCAAGTGTGATCTGACTAAGGCAGTATAAAGTGGTGCTAGCCTAGGACTGCATTGACTTTTTTTGGCAGTTGCAACACACTGCTGACTCATTTAAGTGATTGCCCACCAGGACTTTTAGATCCCTCTCACAGTTACTGCTGTTGTGCCACCTATTCTATACCTGTGCATTTGCTTTTTTCTTGCCTGAATGTACATTTCTTACCATTGAATTGCATTTTGTTGGATAGGGCCCAGTGTTCAAGTCTGTCAAGATTGTTCTGAGTCTATCTACTAAAGTGTTAGTTATTCCTGCCAGCTTGGTGTTGTCTGCAAATACAATAAATTCCCCTTCTATCCCCTCATCTAAATAATTTATGAAGATGTTGGGGAATCCTAGGCCTAAGACAGAACTCTTTGCATGCTTCCCTCCATGTAGATGTAGTTTCATTGAGGACTACACATTGAATGTGATTTGTCATCCATTCACGAATCTATATGATGGGATGCTGTCTCTCCCACATTTTTCTCTCTTACCAAGAAGCTGTGGTTTACTATGTCAAATGCCTTATTGATGTACCTATAGCAAGTTTAGATTCTTTAACAAAATTTACTTTCACTTTTTTTTTGCAAACTTGTAAAATATGTTAATGTATTTTTTTCCTTTGTATTAAAATACCAATCTTTTGGCACAAGAATCTGAAAGTTTTCTTAATAAAGACAAAAGCTTGCTACTTTTTAAATCAATGATTACCATAAAAGAAAAACCTGAATCCCTTTGTTTGTTTTTTATATTATGATATGATCCTAAGGACTTTTATAATGTGGCTTATGCGAACTGCAAATAAAATATTTGCCATCAATGTATCACATGGACTGAGAGTGACTTTCTTTACAGGATGTAAATGCATATATTTCTTCTTTCCCTCTTAATACAGAGTTCTTTTTTTCCCTTTAATTTATCTTGGTTTTTCTTTGAATTGTCTCACTTTTATTTCTGGATGCCTTTGAAACTGTCCAAAATTCCCCAGCTGTTACACTGAACAGCACATGGTGACTGGGTGCGTATCTGCCTGTGAGAGTTTTTCTCTATTATGACAAGAATCCAAATTGTCTAATCTTTTGGAACACTTGCTAGAAGTATCTTGCATTTGGACTGCACTGGAATGAAGTTTGGAATTGAACAGTAGAAATTACTTTTTACAAATCTTCACTCGAAAAGCAAACACTGCTACTTACGGTATCTGTCATGCACATCATGTCAGATCATTTCTTTGAAGGACTTGTTTGTGCTGCAGATTAGAAAAGAAAATAATAATCATGGATTTCTTCTGATGAGTTGGAGCAATTCCTTCTGTTGCTTGCATTTTTATATTTCAATACAGATGAGAGAACTTTTCTTTTGCCAAAGCTGAGAGGGACACAGAACTAGCTTTCATTTCCCGAATTTTGAGTTATTAAGCTTTACTGTTGCCACCCATATAAATGATGCCTTCAAACTACTCTAACAGAAAGGAAGCAAAACCTTTTGTTTCTTAATGGCTGCTTGATTCTCTGGTTCTCTCAATATTTTATTTACTTTTTATCTCTCATTTATTGAGAGATAAATTTATTGAGACTTCTGGTATTATAAACAAAAAACCAGGTTCAAATTTAAATGCAAATTGAGCTTGCTTATACAAAGCGATTGTGTGACACACATTGATGATTACTAGTTGAAGGCTGTGGTTAAAACTCTATGCAGCATAGAAGAGGGAAATGCTTCTACTGTCTGAAGTACAGATAGTTCTCAACTTACAACAGTTCATTTAGTGACCATTCGCAGTTACAACAACACTGAAAAAAGTGACATCATTTTTCACACTTATGACCATTGTAGAATCCCCAAATTCACATGATCAAAATTCAGATGCTTGTCAACTGACTCATACTTAATGACAGTTGCAGTGTCCCAGGTCATGTGATTATCTTTTGTAACTTTCTGACCAGCAAAGTTAATGGGGAAGTCAGATTCACTTAACAGCTGTGTTACTAATTATACAATTGCAGTGATTCACTGAACAATTGTCGCAAGAAAGGTAACATGGGGCAAAGCTCACCTAACAAATGTCTCACTTAACAACAGAAATTTTTGGCTCAATTGTGGTTGTAAGTTGAGGACTATCTGTATTATACAGCTTGTAAATAGGGCAGTTAGTAATTTGAATTGACATTCACCCAAGAAAATGGTACCTAAGTTGCTGTTTCTACCTCTGAAAGTTGGCGATCACAATTTAGAATTAGTATTGTAAATTGTCTTCCTAATTTAAAGTTCTGTGGAATATCAAAACTTAGTGGCTTGGATTATATATAATGCTGATCTGTGGGTTTTTTAGGCATGGTTTATTAAATAGAACACAATTATTTGTGACCGTTCATCTTCCCTGGAAATTATGCATTCATGCAATAGGCTGAGAATTGAAGATCTCCATTTATTTCAGAGCAGCCAGTTAAGAATGCATGGGCCTTGAATTTATCTGCAACTATGTGGACAAAATAATTCAGCATGTTATTTGAAAAAGTGTTTTGTTGATTTATTTGGTGTTTGAAACTTTAATATAGGGGTTCTACTGTTCTTTTGGAGAGTTTAGGGTAAGGCAGGGATTCTCACATTGTGAATCAGGACTCCCCCAAAAGAGATGAGGGTAATCACATTTCATTTTTAAAAGTCAGATAAGGCATGCAGGCTAAGTGGGAGCAGTGCTAAAGCTGGTTCTGGGCTTGGTTCCCAGTTCTATCCAATTAGTCAGTTTTCTAATATCTCAAGAGTTTGAAAATGTCTGGTGATATATACAGATTAAAGTCAGAATGGGACAATGGCCACAGCTGCCTGGCCCCTCCCACTTCATTCTGGCCTCCCCCATGCCAGCTGACTCAACGGGGTTGTTCCCCCACCATTCCTTCCATGCTACCTCACCCTGGCAATTCACTATGGGACAAATTGCTCTGGACAATTTACCACAAATAGCCACACATCCTGGCAGCCAATCCATATGCTCTGCCTTCCCATTGGACTTGATGCACTGAGAAGGCACCAGGTGAGATATGCAGCAGCCTTTTCACTGGGAGGTAGTAGACGTGGCATGCCTTCCCACCCAGTACCCTGCCACCCCCCCACAAAGGAGGGTGCTGGGCTGCTAGGGCAATTGGGCCGCTCTTCCCCACAAAGTGCACCTTTCCAGTGGTTGCACAGTGCATTGCAAACCCCCCCCAAAAGGGAGGGTGCTAGGCTCCACCCAACCTCACCATGCCCACCACCTCACTGCCAGGGTGGGTGAGCAGGATGCTGCTGAGCTGATGGCCAGACAGCTGATGGCTACACTGGAGCTCAGATCGCTCTCCATCCAGATACAACATGCACCTGCAAAAACAACACTCCATAACCAATTTCCCACGCACACCTAACCTTCCTCCCGCCACATAAATAAAGCACTCTATCCTTAGCAAACACCCTGCCCCCTCACCACATACACTTTGCTGCTCCCCAAGCACATAACGTTGCCTTCTGCAGCTGCACCTCCCTACTCCCCTTTTTGCCTTGGGTATCCAGAACAAGGAACATCAACCACACACCAGCAACACACCACTTCTACTGACCTTGAAGTCATTGCCCTGCTTGGCCAAAAAACTTTGCCGCTCTTTGGAGAAGAGCCATAGGATGCAGCCTTTGCTTGCAGTCACCCCTTCAACTTCTCACATGCTGAGGACATGCCATGCTCTGTTACCAATCAGCTGGCCCCTCCCCTAGCATTTTCCTAACTTCCCACACTTCACATCTAGAAAAACATGCTTTCTTTTAATAATTTCATCAAACCACAAGCACCTCTGAACAGGACATAGATCTTTAAATAATGGGGTGAGGGCGGAGGCTGCTGAATTACATGATAGAACCTCTTTCATAGTGACAGGACTGCTCTGGAAAAGGTGTGACAGCTTGATATCACCGGATGACACCATTGAAAGGAATACCTAGTGCCATCCACCCTATCTGGCTAGGTCAAACAGGCAGGCACCCACTGATCACCCAGTGCCCAGAGGCTGTGAGGATCCGGATGGAGATGAACCAGCTTCCCATCACTTTGGTATCTAGGAACAGGACAGGACCAGGGCACTTGCAAGATTACCTATCTCAGACAATATCTGCCCATCTCACCAAGCCAGATAGGGTGAATGCCTCCAGTGAGATAGCAATCACAATAGCATGTAGACTTATATGCTATAAGCACAATAGCATGTAGACCTTCATAGTGCCTTACAGCTGTCTCTAAGCCGTTTTACAGAGTCAGCATATTGCCCCCAACAATTTGTGTCCTCATTTTACCAATCTCGGAAGAATGGGAGGTTAAGTCAACCTTGAGCCAGTGAGGATCGAACTCCTGTCAGCGGGAATGCAGATTAGCCTGCAATACTGCATTCTAAACACTGCACCACCATGTCATCCGGTGAGAAGAAGCTGATGCCATTTTTCCATAGCAGTTCCACCACTGTGCAAGAGGTTCACATCCATCCATCCATCCATGCACGCATCACATTTGTATAACTTCCAACATAGTGACTCTGGGCAGTGTACTTAGTAATAATCAGGTAAAAACCATTAAAATAGCCAATTTAAATTTAAAATAAAAACTCATAAAATGACAGTACAGCATAAGAATGAACATCATTAACTGTCATATAGCCATCTAACAGGTTGAAACTACCATGCAACTACCCCAAGCTAGTTGACAAAGCCATATTTTAAAGGCCTTCCAGAAGACCAACTTAATTGAGGCCAACCTCACCTCAGGGAGAGTGATGTTCCACAGAATCGGGCTGCAGAAAAGGCTTTCTTCCTAGGTCCTGCTGAACTTCCTAGGCCTAGCTGCCAGAGCCCACAACATGCCTCTCATGGTAGACCTCATGGGATATATAGATGCATCAAATGTCCTAGTCCTGTGCAATATAAGGCTTTAAAGATTACAATCAATATTTGATTTGGACCTGGAAGCGAACTGGAAACTAATGCAACTTGCACAGCAAAGTATGTGTGCAAGTTGGAGCACCCATAATTGCCTTCTGCTGCTGCATTTTGTACCAACTGTTCAAGGTCAGCTCCATGAAGGGCACAATAGAGTAGTCCAATTTAAAAATGTAATTGCTGCATAAATTGTTAGAATTAAGACTGAGAGTATACTTAATTAAAGAAACAGCTGGATTACCAACTAAAAACATTTTAAAATGTGCCTCAAGTTATTGCTTTTTAACATTGGCAATACTTAAGGCAATACTTTTTGTAATGCAGAATGTAATAAGTACAAAATAATATTAAACCAAAAAAAAGTTTTAAAAGACCCCTAAAATCATCAATCCAGTGTACTTATCTTGCTGTACTTCTTACTTCTTTGTCATCCAAACATTGATTTTCTGTTTATCCACTGCAAAGGGCTCCAATAAGATTCAGCTTGGAACTAGGCTAAGCATCTCTTTTTTCTTTCCTAAAGCCATTTTTTTCACCTGCTTCTTCAGCAAGCAAGCAATTACAGGCTTCAGTTTAGTTTTTTTCTCTTTTCCCTTTCCCTAATTTAGACTTGAAATGGAATGTTTCACAACTCTTCTGACTTGATAGTATTCTAGTACTGACATAATCTGTTGTGTGGTTGATATTAGCTTAATTATTGGTGACATTTTTCTTCAAGCACTGGAACTTACTTTCTTGCATGTTTGTTAACTTCCCTTGACTTGAGCAGGAACTGTTCTTGTTGACTTGGAGCATAACTGTCTTGCTAGCTCTCTTAGAGCATTGCTAACATATAAGCTAGCTTTGTTGGGTGGTGAATGATATGCAATATACACGTTTATTTAAAAAAAACATTTCTTTCTCTTTGTTCCTTTTCTTTCAGTGCACAACAAAGGAGCACCCAGGCAAATAAGAAAAGAGCAATTCCAAATCAGGTACTGATTCATGTCAGATACTGATCCATTTCTCTTTCAGCAAATTGTGACTACACACATAGTGCTGTCTGTTGGGCACATTAATATATGATTTTGCAGAAAATTGAATAGGCTTATGAGCATAGCACTGCATAATGCAGGAAGTAATACTCTCTTCTTATATCATCTGAAAATTGAAAATGACATGGAAGCAGATCCAATTACAAAATGTACAGTACCTCTAGGAAGTTTTTTGCTGTATGTGCTGATTTAGACTGAAGCTGTTTCTGCAAAGTGCATTTCCAGTTTCTTTGAAAAATAATCAGAAAACAATGTTAAGTATACAGAAAAAAATAGAGAAAATAAATAATGCAACCATAACATTCCTTTGAGAATTTGTCAGTCTTGAGGCACAAGACTAGCAATTTAATGTTGCATGACGGTTAGTAAATATACAATATTTAGTACCAACATATATTGATTCTTGTTTGGAAAGAGTGTAATGAAACATTAACACTGTACAGTTATAATTAATAGCATGTAACTTTTTTTCTTTTACTGTTTTTTTTCTACTTTACCTTTCTTTTCCTACCATTTTTATGCTTCTGCTTCCCCTTTCCCCCTCTACTCAATTTTATTTTATTTTTTTACTGTTTTGTCCCCTCATTCTGCTTTTTCTTATTTTGCCTGCACAACTAATTTTGCCAACCTCTAAAGGGTGAGATACTGGTAAGTACTTGTATAATATGCTAGTGACTGATACTTAAAAGTTGGTGATGGTGATTTTCTTTCATAACAAAAATCCCAAAATAGGCCATCTTGATGCCACAAACATTGTGCACTTAATTGTACAGAAAAGCAAGTGTCTCCAAAAAGTGTTCCAGGAGATCCAGACATGGGAACTACAGTATAGCTTTAAGCCTAGCTCCTAGTACTAAATTTGTGTGGTTATCAATGTGGCCATGAATGTGGCTTTTCATAGACTTTCTCTGTATGATGCTCAAGGGCATACAAGTTTTGTCTGAAAGGGTTTCCTTCCTGAGCAGGGGATTGAAGACCTCCAAGGTCCCTTCCAACTCTGTTGTTCTGTTCTGTTCTGTTCTGTTCCGTTCTGTTCTAAACCCACCCCATCCAACCCCTTTCGATTGAAAATAGAATAGGAAACGGTGCTTATGGGAAAATCCCTCTTTCTGCATGTTTTAGATTTTTATCTTCTTCTGGTGAGTGCTGTTGGTATGATGGAATGTCAACACATATGCTATCCATCTCACTCATGCTTTACCAAATAAGGCTTCATGTCTCAGTTCCTAAGTGTCCCTAGTTTTTAATTTAAGAATGGGAACAAAAAGTGAAAAAATAGTTCAGGGTGGAAGCTAAGTGTGCTGGTGAATTTTGACTGGTACTTGCAGTGTTACTAACTTTGTTAGATGGAATTTATGATATCCCTAGTTACATTTACCTTCTTGAAAATATCTTGGAATCCGTGTTGTTATGCATAATTAGAATATAATATATGATTCAGTTGCTTTTTGAAGTCCTAACTTCAGGCAAGCACAGGGAATGGCTTAAGGAGCAGTGCAAATGGATGAGGAAAATAACAAGTACAGTAACTGTGTGTGGTATTGGACCCTAAGGCTTAAACTGATGAACTCAGTTGGTAAGATCATCTAGCTGATCTTTGGGAAATTCATCACATGAGGCTTTTTTGTAAAAGGAGATCTGATTCTCTCAATCTTGTAGTCACAAGGGACTTGAACATTCTCTACACGTGCTTGGCTGTCATCCTCTGCTCATTTACCATTTGAAGAAACAGCTTCAAATGGTCCAGGTGGGTGTCCTGGTCAGAAATATTGTTTCTATATCTCCCTTGTTTCTGGAATAATGACATTTCAGATTTAATGAATGCATATGGTTTACTTACAATGACGATGGATTCACAAGCATATGGCAAATGCTGTCCAGAAAAAATTTAGATGTAAATTTAGCTGTGAAAATTTAATTGGTTAGCTTAGATATTTCATGAGTTATGAAGTTTCTGAACTATTTTAAATTGTCAATATTTCTGCATAAATATGACCTAAAACATGATCTGTTCTTCAACAGATTCTAAAACTAAACAAAGAGAACCTTATTAAATAAATGAGTAAAAAAAAGAGTAAGAGAGTAGAATAACAGATTTGGAAGAGATCTTGGAGGTCTTCTAGTCCAAATCCCTGCTCAAGCAGAAAACCCCATACCAGGGGTCACCAACCTTAAACACTCAAAGAGCCATTTGGACCCATTTCCCACAGAAAACAAAACACCTAGAGCCACAAAACCTGGGTGGGCGTGGTCAACTCAACATCACTCACTCCCACCCAGTCTCATGTCCACTCCCCACAGCCATACCTACCCAGCCAGTCATTAAGGCAGAGAATCGGTTGTTAAATTATTTGCCATACCCGGCCACACCTACCTACCTCTCTCCCTCCCTCTCTCTCTCTCTCTCTCTCTCTCTCTCTCTCTCTCTCTCTCTCTCTCTCTCTCTCTCTCTCTCTCTCTCTCTCTCTCTCTCTCTGTTTCTGTCTTTCTGTCTCTCTATCCTTTCCACTCAAATAGTGGAGAAATTAAGATTGCAAATACAACTGAAATTTAGCTCTCAGGTACGTTCAAAAACTTTTACCTGTTATATCAAAAGAAAGAAAAGTGTGGTAGAAGAGCAAATGGAGGTGGGGAAGAGAAACCAGGACATGGAATACTTGATGGGTACAGAGATGAGACTGGCTTCTGGGGCATCTTCTGCAGGTTCCCCATCAACCCTGGCAATGCCCTGGGATACCTTGCTGAATTAACAAAAGGACAGCAGAGAATACATTTATCTGAAATTTAAATCGTAGGGCACATAGCAAGAAACTGCGTCAGGGAGAATGCACACCTCTGTTATGACCTATCACCATTTAGTTTCAATGTGAGAAATTTCAATCACTCTTTCACAGCTTGACTTCTCCCTGGTGGCACTAGATTTCTTTAACAGCACTAATAGTCAGGAATGATGGGAGTGTAGTTCAGTAGCCTCTGGAGAGCCATCACATCTTCCTTCCTTCCTTCCTTCCTTCCTTCCTTCCTTCCTTCCTTCCTTCCTTCCTTCCTTCCTTCCTTCCTTCCTGGAAAAAGTATCCTGTCTTCTCCTTCGAGGCCACTCCACCACAAAAAGTCTCTTTCCTTGAAAGCTGATCTTTTTATTTCAACCCAAAGTACGATTTAAAAAAGAAAAAGATTTGGGACTCTGATAAAAAACTAAATGGGTCTGGAGAGACCTCAGATTCTTTTGGAAATGAAAATGTAGTAAGTGGTGTTTCCTCTGCCCCAAACCAAGAAGCAGAAATGATTGCGAAACTCATATTTAATCCTGTATATTATGGTTTGTTATTATTAGTGTTTATTAAAGAATGCTGTGTAGCTTAGAAGCATTTGTGGCTGAAGCTATCCTGGACTATTATTTACACACACACACACCCTACACCTATTTTTACTCCACTTTCCCTGGATCGTTGGGAAAGGAATGGCATCTTTTCCCCATCCCCGTCTTTAATAATCAGGATTTTGCACCTGTGCAAGATTTAAGCACACATTTTGCGGAGTGTCTCTCTCCCACCCCCCAGAAAAAAAACAGGATTCAGAAACATGAACCAGGAAACACAGGGGAGAGTCCCCTCTGGACTTGGAGGAGCGGAGAGAGAGGGGGGGGGTCGGGGGGGGCTACCAGTCCGAGAATTTGGTGTGGTCTGGAGCTGCTGTGTTTTATGCCCATTGCTTCCAACCAAGGTCCTTCGCTTCCCCATGGAAAATGCTCTGAACCAGGTGGTGATGCAAAGAGCCAGTCGATACCACAGAGGGGGTTCTTTATCTGCTCCCCCCTCGCAACCTTTTAGCTACTATTATCTCATCTTGCTACCCCCTCCCCTTAAAATGAAGCTAGGGAAGAAAGCCGGGAAGGGGGGAATCTTAAGGAGGAGGGTTAGAGACCCAGGCAGATCTCTCTCTGAATAGCTTCCCACTCAGATTTTGACTGAATTCCTCTATGATCCTCCAATGAACAGAGCCCACCCCCCTTTTTGAACTCTGGACCACCGAGACTTTATTTTCCCCATTTATTGGGGGAAATTGGATTTGTATTGGGTCTTCTTCCCGCCCCACACCCAAAAGAAAGCCAGCTCGGCTTTCCCCAGGCTTCTCCTAGAAAGCCCCCCTACCTTTCCCCCTGTTCCTTTCCCCACCTCACACTCAAAGCCATTTGGGACAGAGGAGCATGCACTGGAAATGCGTGTTGGGGCGACTTCAGAGTGCGCCTTCTGACCCTCCGGCGCTCAACCCGCAACTCTCAGTGCTCCTCTAGGCCTGGCTTGTCGAGGAGGGGGGAAGCAGCCCTAATACCTCCACTGCCCCTCCCCATGGGCCTAGCCATCGCTGCCCAGGCTTCCTCAAAGGCATGGCATGTTTCAAAGGCGGCAGCTCATTTCTTGAGCTGCCAAACAGTGTCCCGCTGCGAGAGCTGGGCCAAGCCTTTCCACCACCCGACTCTCCAATGGGGGCGCTTCTACGGGGAGGGGGGGCTTTTGTGTTTGGTGCTCAGCCAGGGGAGGGGAGCACTTTCCCACGCCGCCCTCTTCTTTCTCTTGGCCCCATCGAGAGGGAGAAAAAAGGCCAGGCTTGGGGGATGGCCCCCACCCCACAAGATTTGCCCCTGCCATTCTCTCCCAACCTTTTTTGCTGGCAGCAACAGCAAATATATCACAGCGAAGGTGGAATTCTGTTGCAATGCAAAGGCAAGTACAGGGGTGCTTCCCTCCCACACTAAGGCTCTGGCCATCTCCACCGCCATGACAGGACAACAGCTCTTTTTTTTTTAATAAATAATTTTTATTGTAGTTTCTTGCCTAAGTGTAAAACCTCATTTTCTCTACATTGAATTTCATTTTGTTAGATAGAACCCCACTGCTTACTTCCCTCCATGTAGATGTAGTTTTATTAAGGGCTACACACTGAGTGCTATTTGTCAGCCAGTTACAAATTCATCTGGGGATGATGCTGTTTATCCCACCTTTTTCTAGTTTAGCAAAAACTAGGTCGTGGTCTACTTTGTCAAAAGCTTTACTGAACTCCAAATATGCAAAATGTACACTTTTGCTGGTCCATTAATCTAATCACTTTGTCAAGGAATGAAATAAGAGTTGTTTGACATCATCTGTTTTTGACAAATCCATGTTGGCTTCAGGTTATAACTTTGCTTGCTTCTACGTGTTCACATATCTGTTGCTTAATTATCTTCTTCATGATCTTCCTGGGTATTGATGTCAGGCTGATTCATCTATAGTTCCTGGATCTGTCCCCCCCCCTTTTTTAAAAAAAAAAAAAAAGATGGGAACCACATCAGCTCTTTTCCAGTTCCTCTGGTAGTACCCCGGTGCCCAGGATCTTTTGAAATATATGGTTCAATGGTTCCAAGATCGTGTTTGCCAGTTCCTTCAGAACTCTGGGTTATAATCCATCAGATCCTTGAGATTTGAAATCATCTAAAGTGGATAGGTGTTCTCTTACTATTTTCTTGCCTATTTTAATTTGAATTCTTAGTCTGTCTTTTACAGTTCTGTTTTTGGTAGGTTGGGCTATAGTTTCTTTTTGTGTGAAGCAAATGCAAAGAAAGAATTAAATAGCTCTGCTTTCTCCTTACTCCTGTCACCTCTGCCATTTTCTTCCATTAGTGGACTGATTGTTTCTTTAATTTTTTTCTTGTTTTTTATATATTGAAAGAAACATTTTAAATTATTTTTGACATTTGATGCAAGTCTGAGTTCATCCTGAGCCTTAGTTTTTCTTACTTCATCTTTGAGATTTGGGTTATACGCTGATATTCTGCCTTAGTTATGTGTCCTTGTTTCCATTTTTTATACTTATCTTTTTTGTCTTTCATTTTATCCGTGAGTTCTTTGTGCAACCATTTGGTTTCGTCTTGGATTTCTTATTTTTCTTTTTCACTGGTATTGTTGTCAACTGGACTTTTATAATTACATTTTTCAGAATTTCTCAAGTTTGTTGAATTATTTTCCCCTTTAAGTTTTTCATCCATAAAATCCTTCCCAAGCTCTCTCTAAGTTTGTTGAAATCAACTCTTTTAAAGTCTAAGACACTTGTTTGTTTGTTCCATCGCTTGTGTCTGTATTATATTGAATTCTAATGTGCATGGTTGCTGTTTGTTTATTCATTGAGGAAAATGTTCCGAAGCTACCAAAAAAACAAACAAAACCTGCTCTACAAAAGGGGAAAAATGGATCTAGGAAATTATAGGCCAATCAGCCTGACATCAATACCTGGAAAAATCCTGGAAAAGACAATCAAGCGGAGGATTTATGAATACATAGAAACAACAAAATAATTCTAGAACCCTGCATGAGTTTGTTAAAAACAGATCATGCCAGACAATATTGCTTTTTTGATAAAATAACTAAATTAGTGCATCAGTGAAATACAGTGGACATAGTATATACTTGGATTTCAGTAAGACATTTGACAAAGAAGACCACAACAAGCATGAGGTAATTCCACACTGGAAGTGGCTACTGGATCGATGGCAACTCTAGCTCCCCCTAACTTGCTCTCTACCCTCCTCCCATCCATCTTTTTTGTTATCATATTGATGTAGTCATGTTATGTTCTTTTACATTGTTTATTTTATTGTTTTATTATTTTATTTCTGTTTTGTTTACATTCTTTTCATTTCTTCCTTTTTATTGTTGAAGCCACCTAGAGTAGCCCTGTAGTGAGATAGGTGTCAATTAACAAAACTGAACCTTGAGGTACCCCGTTGCCTGCTTCCCTCCATGCAGATGTAGTTCCATTGAGGACTATCCCCCGAGTGCAGTTGGTCAGCAAACTGTGAATCCATCTAGTGGTAGTACTTTCTATCCCACATTGTGTTATATCCAGTACTCTTTGTAAATGATCTAGATGAGTGGATAGAAGGGTAACTCATCAAATTTTCAGATGACAATAAGCTGGGGGAACAGCCAGCACTTTAGAAGCTAGGCTCAAGATCCAGAAGGATTTTGACAGGCTTGAACACTGGTTCTTAATCAACAAAATACAATTCATGTGGTAAGAAAAGTAAGGTTTTACAATTAGGCAAGAAAAAGCAAATGTACAGGTGTAGAATAGGTGGCTCTGCAGTGGTAACTTCGAGAGGGATCTAAAAGTCCTAGTGGACAACCACTTAAATACCAGTGTGCTGCAGCTGCAGTCCTAGGATGTATCAACAGGGGTATAGTATCATGGTCACGCGAATTGTTCACTGCTTTTGGTAAAACCATACTTTGAATACTGTGTCCAGTTTTGGTCACCACAAATCAAAAAAGATATTGAAACTCTGGAAAGTGTGCAGAAAAGAGCAGCAAAGATGATAAAAAAGACCAAATCATATGACAAACAGTTGATGAAACTAGATATATCTAGCCTTTAAAAGAGAAGGATTAGAGGGAACATGATAACTGTCTTCCAGTACTTGATGGGCTGTCACAAAGAAGGGATTGTCTAATTCTCTAGGGGGCACCAGAGGGCAGCACAAGAAGTAATACCAATAGGTGAAAACTTGTCCAAGAGAGGTACAACCTAGAAGGAAATTTTTTTGACAATGAGAGCGATCAATCAATAAATTGCCTCCAAAGCTGTGGGTGCTCCATCACTGGAGGTTTTCAAAAATAGACCGTACCATTTGACTGTACCATTTGACTGGGATGGTACAAGACTCCTGCCTTGAGAAGGGGATTGGACTAGAAGACTAAGGTCCCTTCCAGCCTCATGATTCTATAATTCTATGATTCTATATATTTATATGTGGCAAAAGTATGTAAATCTTTGCCTTCAAGAATTGTTATACCCCTCTTGGGCAGCAATGTGCAACTAAACATTTCCATTAATCGTAACTTAGTCCCACATGTTAGCTCAGAAGAATTTTAGCCCCTTCTTCTTGCAAGAAAGCTTCAATTCAAGAATGTTGGTGGGCTTCCTTGCATGAACTACCCACTTCAGATCTTTCCACAAAATCTATGTAGGACTTTGAGTCAGGACTTTGAGTTGGCCATTCCAAAACATTAACTTTTTTCTGCAATTTGAATGTGTTTGGGCTGTTGACTTGCTGCATGACCCACTTCAAGTTTCAATTCACAGTTACCCTGACCTTTTATTGCAGAATTTGCTGATAAAATTCAGAATTTGTAGTTCCACCAATGATGAAGCAGCACAAAAGCAGACCGGAGGCCCAAACGATGATACTGACACCACCATGTTTCACAGATGGGATAAGGTTCTTATTTTGGAACATAGTGTTTGCCTTTCATTCAAGCCCAAAAGCTCTCTATTGGTCTCAATTATTCACAGAACATTCTTCCAATAATCTCCTGGTTTATCCATGTAGTCTTTTGCAAACAGGCAGCATTCTTTTGGAGTGTAGTGCTTTTTCCTTGCAACCCTGCCATATACACAACAGTTCGTGTTCTCTCAACAGAGGTTTCTTGAACACTGACATTCCCTGGTACAAAAGAGGCCTTTAGTTACTTAAAAGTAATCTCGGCTTCTTTAAGATCTCCAAGAATATAAATGTTTTGCTCTTCTTGATCTTGGTTGGTCAGCCACTCCTGGGGAGGGTAACAATGGATGTTGAATTGCATCCATTTGTATACAATGTGCCTGACAGTAGACTGGTGGAGTCAAAACTCTTTGGAAATAGTTTTAGAATATTTTGCAGCCTGGTGAGCATAAACAACTTTTATAGGGATCTACAGAAATCTTCTCTGTTTGAACCATGATGCTACATGCCTATATTGTGAAGATCAGAATTTGATAACACCAAGAATTTTGTTCTTTAAATAAGGCAGGGCCTCCCACACTCACATCTGATTATTATTCCATTGATTGAAACATAAGACACTAATTTTCCTTTCCAGTGAGCCGATAATCCATCTTGAATTCATTTGAGTCAATTTAAAAGAAAAAAGAATGACATTCACCCTAGGTGTATACTACAGGACACCCAACCAACAGAAGAAATAGATGAACATTTTGCTAGTCAGTTAACTAAGGTATGTAGGAACCATGCCACAATAGTAATGGGGGACTTTAACTACCCTGGCCTCAACTGGGAGACCAACTCTGCATCTAGTGGAAGAACAAGCAGATTCCTGACAAACCTAGCATTCAACCTTGTCTCCCAAAAGGTAGAGAATGGAACCAGAAGATCTGCCATACTGGACTTAATTCTCACTAACAGAGCTGAAATGCTGAGCTGATTTCAATAAATGTATAACTTGAGAAGGATTTCATGGATGAGAATTCTCAAGGGGAAAACAACCCAAAAAAGTTTGTGAAACTTAGAAAAGTACAGTTATAAAAGCCCAGTCTAGCACAGTTCCAATGAGGAAGAAAAATAAGAGATATCAAAAGAAACCAGCATGGCTTCACAAAGAACTCTCCAATAAACTGAAAGACAGAAAGGACAAGTATAAAAAATGGAAAGAGGGGCATATAAGTAAGGTAGAGTATCACCAAATAGCCCGAATCTGCAAAGATGAAGTCAGGAAAGCTAAGGCTGAAAATGAACTAAGGCTTGCTACAAAAGTCAAAAATAACAAGAACAACAAAAAAGCTTCTTTCAACATGTAAAAAACAAAAAAGTCAAGGAAGTAGGTGGTCCATTAAAAAGGAGACAAAGACAAGAAGATGATGAGCAGCAGATTGAAAGCAGAATGGTTTAACTCATTTTTTTGCATCTGTCTTTACACAAAAGGAAAAAACAGACCTATCAAAAAAATCTGTAAAATAAAAATTAGGAACGCTAGTCAAAATAAGCAAGAAAATGGTAAGAGAACACCTATCCACTCTAGATGAGTTCAAATCACCAGGAAAAGGTGGATTACATGTCAGGGTTCTGAAGGAATTGACAGATGAGATCTCAGAACTACTTTCAAAGATCCTGGAGCACCAGGGAACTACCAGATGACTGAAAAAGAACTGATATAGTTCTCATCTACAATAAAAGGGAAAAAAACGAATCCAGGAATCTACAGACCTAGCCATCTGTCATCAATACCTGGAAAGATTCTGGAAAAGATTATCAAGCAACAAATCTGTGAACACCTAGAGCCAAACAAAGTCATAAGCAGAAGCCAACATGAATTTGTCAAAAACTGATCATGCCAGATCAATCTTATTGCATTCCTTGACAAAGAGACAAAATTAGTGCACCAATGAAATGCTGTCCAATTTACTTGGACATTCAGAATCAGAATAGAGCTGGAAGGGACCTTGGAGGTCTTCTAGTCCAGCCCCCTGCTCAAGCAGGAGATCCTATATCATTTCAGATAAGTGACTGTCCAGGTGACATCCAAGTGACATCAGTAAGGCAGTTGATAAAGTTGACCACAACCTATTACTTCATAAGATAGAAAAATGTGGGTTAGACAGCATCACCTCCAGATGGATTTGTAACTGGCTGACCAACCATAACCAACAAGTGGTTCTTAATGGAACTGCGGAGGGAAGTATGTAGTGGAGTACTCCAAGGTTCCGTCTTAGGCCCAGTACTCTTCAATATCTTTATCAATAACTTAGATGAGATAGAAGGAGAACTCATCAAATTTGCAGACATCAAGTTGGCAGGAATAGCCAATACGCCAGAAGAAAGGCTCAAGATATAGAAGGATCTTGACAGACTTGAACACTGGGCCCTATCTAAAAAAATGAAATTCAGTGTAGAGAAAAGTAAGATTTTACATTTAGGCTAGAAAAACTAAATGTACAAGTATAAAGTAGATGGTAACAGGCTCAACAGTAGTAACTGTGAGAGGGAACTTGGAATCCTAGTGGACAATCACTTGAATATTAGCCAGCCGTGTGCTGCAGCTGCCAAAAAAGCCAATGTAGTCCTAGGTTGCATTTATACAGAGATAGAATGAAGATCATATGACATGTTAATGCCACTTTTTAATGCTTTGGTAAGACCACACTTGAAATATTGCAATATTGCATCCAGCTTTGGTTACGATGATAAAAAATGTTGAGGCTCTAGAAAGAGTAGAGAGAACAGTAGCAAAGATGATTATGGGGCTGAAGGTTAAAACATACGAAGAACGGTTGACATAGGAATTGGCTATGTCTAGTCTAGTGACATGATAGCAATGTTCCAATATCTGCCACAAAGAACTCAGCCTATTCTCCAAAGCACCTGAAGGCAGGATAAGAAGCAATGGATGGAAACTAATTAAGGAGAGACCCAAAGTAGAACTAAGGAGAAATTTCCTGACAGAACAGTTATTAAGTGGAAAGATTTGCCCCCAGAAGTTATGGGTGCTCCAACATTGGAGGTTTTTAAGAAGAGATGGGACAACCATTAGGTATAGGTATCATCTGTTTGAGTAGCGGGTTGGGCTGGAAGATCTCCAAGCCAAGGTCCCTTCCAACTCTGTTATTTGTTAATCCTAAAGGGTCACATACATTTGCGAAAAAATAAATATGTAGGTTTGGGTCATTTTTCTCAGCAAATAAATGAATAAGCATGCTGTTTTGATTCATTTGTTTAATTGGGTTCTTTTTAATTAGTTTTTGTACTGTGCAAAGAATGCATTTTAGATCGTATTTATGCAGAAATATTGACAATTCAAAATGATTCACAGACTTTAAAGCACCACTGTATTTGGCACAGGGGCTATTTTATTACATAAAAGCTTCAATTCTGATGTGTAACATTTTATGCATAACATATTGGTTGGTATTGCTTCCTCTAATCTCTGAGAAAGGTATATATGCACTATTATTCCTCTGTATTATTTTCCCTTGTCTGGTGAGATCAATGTTTCTCCGTGCTTTTCCTTTAAGTGCGCTACTTCAAAGAAATTTGGTTGAGTGGGCTTGGCTTTTTTAGACAATCTGTTATTGTGCTTTCAACTAAAAAGACACTGAAGAAATTATAGATGCTGGGTTCAGAGCTAAAAAGCAAATGAGCTTATTTGGTGGCTTCATGAGAAAATGGAAATGCCGGAAACTTTGAGGGAATATCCCTTTAATACTAGGGACAGAGCACTTCACCTATCTAGTTCTGTTTTGCAATAGTTGCTCTTGCAAAGATTCTGATTCTTAATGAGGTAATACAATCTGGGGTACACATATGGCTAATTAATCCATTTTGAATGCTTATGCATTCATTCTGCTCAGATTTGAGGTATGGGAGATCTGTTCTTCAAAGTGCTATTTTACTCCCCTCTTCCCAGTTTTATAATTAGATTTGGTGGAATAGGATCTAATCTAGTATAAAATATATAAGAAGTTTGCCTTTGGCCAGTTTTCTCTGGAGGTTTAGGCAAGTGGTCAGGTAGTCTAATCACTGTATTATGCTTGTATAATCTGAGAGTTCTGACACTTCCATTTTCATGATATTTTACAGATAATTGTGCAAATCATAGAACAGTAATTTTTAAATACAGTATGAAGTCTTAGGAGTGTGTTGCAAGAAATTGGAGGTGTGTCTGAATCCACATCAGTAGAGGATTGCCTATTGAATGTATGAAATTGTGGTGGGCCTGCCAATTAAGCAGGGAATCCAATCAAAATTGCTCATACCTGAAAGAGTAGGTTTTTCTCTGAGGATGAATAATTTCTACTCCTTTGTGCACATTTTTCCTTTCATGGTATTTAAACATATGTTCAATTTTAATTTTTCAAAAGATTGCTATCTATCAAAACTTTGGAAAACAACTCCAATTCCAATGCAATTCCTATCTTCTGTTGCTGGCTGTGAGAATGTGGATTATGCTGCAGTAAGAGGAAAGTGGAAATCTGACTGGCTGGGCTGTTTGATATTATATAATGTGCTTCTTGAATATCAGAAGACGTATGAACCTATGAAAAATCCTTCTTTACCTCTTTTTCTAGCTTCTTGCAAGTTTGGTTATAGTATTGATGATGAGAAAGCATCAGGAGACTCCTCTTGACCCTTCTAACCATTTTTTCCTATATTTGTATCCCTTCTGTTTTCTGGATCTGAAAATATAGCTAGCTTTTGTGATTAATGAATGAAGGCAAATTTTGTTACCGTATTTCCTTGAAAATAAGACGCGGTCTTATTTTCTTTTGACCCCTGAAAAAACGGCTAGGGCTTCGTTTTGGGGGTGTCCTAATTTTTTTGAGCTGCAGGAGGTGGTGAGCACAGTCACCTCATGGCTGCTCAGTCCCTTAATCGTGGCCCACGGATCAGCTGAGCTAGTGAAGGCTGGGATTTCTGTCTCTCCAGGCGCCTGGAGATGTTTCCAGCACACTCTTGCTAGTCCCAGCACTGCCCACGGTGCCAGGTAATCTCGCAGCTGAGGGCCCCTCTCTTCCGCAGCTCACTTTGTGGCTCTGGAGCAGGCGGCAACCACAGTTTGTGGTCCGTCAGGCCTGGAGCTTGGGTGTTGGTCAGACTGCTGCTGCTTTCTCAAACAGCAGCAGCCGGGTAGAAGCAGCGGGGAGGGGGGCGATTCCGATGGGACACATGGCTTTCTGCTTCATCGTAGCAGCAGCCTGACCAACATCCAAGTTCCAGGCCTGGCGGAGCACAAACCGTGGTTGCCGCCTGCTCCAGAGCCACAAAGTGACCTGCAGAAGAGAGGGGCCCTCAACTGCGAGGTTACCTGGCGTGGTGGGCAGGGCTGGGGCTAGCATGAGTGCACTGGAAACATCTCCAGGCACCCAGAGAGGGAGAACTAGCCCTCACTGGCTCAGTTGATCTGTGGGCCATGATTAAGGGGCCAAGCAACCTTGAGGTGACCGGAGAAGGGAAGGGCTTCCTCCTGTGCTGGTCTTGCTTAACCCCTTCAATAGGGCTTATTTTTGGTGTAGGGCTTATATTAGGCCCACCCCCAAAAAATCAGGCTACGACTTATTTTCGGGGTAGGTCTTCTTTTCAGGGAAACAGGATATTAAGGCAAATGTCCCCTTTTCCTCCCAAGATTAACAGCAGAAATTGTTTTCTTGCAATTGGTGATCTTTGGCTGTTCTCACTAATTTGCTGCCCAAAGATCTGAATCTGTTTCTTCTTCCACACAAGCATTTCTCTCCTTTGCTATCTTCAGTCTGTTTTTCTGGCTGTATTCTTTTAAACCTCCATTAGATTTTAAAATGTAAATGATTCCTGTTTCTGATTCTTTTTTAAATTTAAAAAGGAAGAACATTTAAACAGATATACTTTCTGTTTAGTGTCTTGAAATTCTCAGCACTTTTTCATTGTTCTGTTGAGCAAATTGAATTAAAGCTGAGTTTGCAACAGCCCATACCCTCCAGTGCACCATCCTTGCATATGAGCATTTGTACAGTTATGTAAATTACTTGGAAGTTTATGTTGGCAGTAAACTGAGCAGCTTTGGAAAGATGAAGATCCAATACTCTTGATCCCTTTCTATGGTTACTCAGAATTCTTGCCTACAACATTTGTAATGGTTATAATTTAACAAATTCATCTATAGCCATTAGGTTTGGCATGACTGTACTCAAACATGTGAACAAATTCCTCAGGACTGATTGCTCCTTTTCAAGTCATTACTAATCTGTGTGGTTGTACTAATTTGGTAGAAAAAATATCTGTATTTAAGCTAGGTTGTACTAAACTTTGACTTTCTTTTTTCTTTTTCTACTCTAAAATTACTGGCAACAGTAAGAATGGTCAGTATAAATTTGGATATCTGAAGTTGAGCCCAGGTTTCTCTTGCATAATTTAGTTGAAAGGGTGTTGGAATTTTGTTTGGGGGGCAGGAGTTGATTAGGACTCATTTTTTTATCAGTAATCAGAAGGTACAATGTTGAAAGGTGTTTTTTTTTTCCTATAGCAGGGCATGAAAACTAAACTTTTTTGTGTTTCGTGAAGTTGTAGGCTTTAATGAAGCTGACTAAATTGTCTGTTTTCAAGATTATTGGCTGTTATAGCTGCCTGCTAGCTACTGCAAAGGATTAGCTTTTGATCATTTTGCTGTTCAGTTGCCCAGTTGGTTGTGAGAAATTGTATTCTGTTTAAATATACATAAGCCAAATATGACAGGTTATTCCTTGGGGTGGGGACTGGGTAATTCTTATTATATATTAGGAGCCTTATTTTTAAAAACCCTGGAATAAGCATCACATAGATCTTGGGTGATGATTGGCTCATTCATTCTTTAGAACTGCTTTGCAGCACTTTTTTTTTAAAAAAAGAAACATATAACAGCTAACTTCAAAAAAGGATATTGTCAGGGTTCCAAGTAATAGTCCCATAGCAAGCAAAACTCTGAGGCAACACTGAAGCTCCAAGATGGCTCCGGTTAGCTTCAGGGTTGACATATATTCTTACAGAATACAGAATAAAACAATTGAAAGAGATCTTAGAGGTCTCCTTGATAAGTTTCCATCCACTTTTTGTCTTGTCCTCACATACTTTGGATAATAGATTGACCTCCCCTTACTTGTGACAATGCTTCAAATATTGAAAGACTGCTAATATGTCGACCCTAGTTCTTCTCTTCATTAGATACTAGACATATGCAGTTCCTGCAAGCCTCTAGTCCAGGGGTCAGCAAGCTTAAACACTCAAAGAGCCATTTGGACCCATTTCCCACAGAAAAGAAAACACAAAGAACCACAAAACCTGGGTGGGCATGGCCAACTCGACATCACTCCGTCACATGACCCCCCCCCCCCAGCCACACTTCCTCCTTCCTGGAAAAATTATCCTGTCTTCTCCATCGAGGTCACCCCACCACAAAAAATTCTTTTTTTTTCTTCTTTTCTTTCCTTGAAAGCTGATCTTATTATTTCAACCCGAAGTAAGATTTAAAAAAAAAAAAAGATTTGGGACTCTGATAAGAAACTAAATGGGCCTGGAGAGACCTCGGATTCTTTTGGAAATGAAAATGTAGTAAGTAGTGTTTCCTCTGCCCCAAACCAAGAAGCAGAAACGATTGCAAAACTCATATTTAATCCTGCATATTATGGTTTGTTATTGTTAGTATTTATTAAAGAATGCTGTGTAGCTTAGAAGCTCTCAGCGAAAATAACAGCAGCTGTTGTTTGTGGCTGAAGCTATCCTGGGCTGTTATTCACACACACACACACACACACACACACACACACACACACACACAAACACAGGTGGATTTCAGCAGGTTCTGACCAGTTTTGGAGAACCGGTAGCGGAAATTCCCCCCACCCCCAATTTTTTTTATTTTTCGAAACACAAAACATAAAATACATCTTTTTAGAGCAGGTGCTTGTTCCGTCACATAATAAGTACAATTATTAAGATTCCCACAATCAATTTTGTTCCCATTTTTATCCAATTACATCTTTAAAAAAAAAAAAGAAAGAAAAAAATCTTATTCTAAACATTTATCATTCAATTATTTCGCCCAACATTCTAGACTATAAACACCATTCTAAATCTCTATCATTTTAACAATCACTATTTCATATACATTTCTCAATTTTAATTTTAGATTTGATTACACCAAATCTATATTTCACCTCTTCTTGATCACAACCAATATCCAAATCTTATCAAAAATTTATTTCCCTTTTCTCTTAATAGTTTATATAACTCCAATCTGATTATTTAACTGGTTCACAGTTATATTATTATTCTCCTGTAAAGTTTTTTCCACTTCCTCCTAATTTTATTTTTTAGCTGGTTCACATCTTGATCTGCTGCTTTCCAGCAAGGCTTGCCTCCACTCCTGACCTTAAATTATTTTGGCTGGTTCACAGTATGATTTTAACTACACACCAACCTTTCTCCTTTACTCCTACTATATTTATTTTATAACTGGTTTGCAACTTAAATAGTTGCTTTCCAGCAGTGCTCTCCTCCGCTCCCACCTTTATTTTTAACTGGTTCACAACTATATTTCAATTATTCCCCAGGTATAGTTTCCTCCACTCCTAACTTTATATTTTTTTGGCTAGTTCACAGTTTAGCTTTAGCTGTTACCCAGTATATGCTTTCCTCCACTCCTAATCTATATATTAATTGGTTCGCAGCTTTACTTTAACTGTCTTCTAGTGCATATTTTTCCCCGCTCCTACCCCTATTTTTAACTGGTTCACAATTATATTTCAACTGATCCCCAGGTATAGTCTCCTCCACTCCTACCTTTCTATTTTTAACTGGTTCACAGTTCATATAAACTGTTACCCAGCATATGCTTTCCTCCACCCCTAACTCTTGTTTTTTTTTTTATTGAAAAGTTTTACAAAAAAAGGGGGGGAAATTTCCCTCCCATCCCCCCATCCTTTCCCTCCCCCCCCCCGACTTCCCAGAGCAAAATACAGGGTATTTCAATTAACAATCATAAGCTAAATTAACCTATCTATCCTCAGACTACTAAATCCTCCCCTGAAACCTTAACTCCCCTAACATAATACTTCTAATACTTAACGTTCATTCATAAGCTATTTGATATTTTCTTGTCTGATACTTATTTTGAATATAATCCATCCATCTTCTCCATTCCGATATGTATCTTTCTTGTGTATAGTCCTTCAAATACGCAGAGATTTTCGCCATTTCTGCTAAGTTCGTTACTTTCAGTGTCCACTCTTCAATAGTAGGCAAAAAGTCCTCCTTCCGGTATTGTGCTACCAACAGCCTTGCTGCTGATATTAAGTTCAGAATCAATTTAGTCTCCAATACTGTACAATCCATTTTACCCCTTTCCAAAAGAAGAAGCTCTTTATAAGTAATCACCTCTGTTTTTTGCTCTATACTTATATTTTCTATTGCATGTCTAGGATTTGCCCATATGGGTATCTTATAGTTTAACTTATATTGATACTTTTTCCAAACTCTCAACAACGCATTTCTAAGTATATGACCCTTAAACACTTTATCCACTTTTTTTTCATATAACAGATAAGCATGCCATCCATATAACAAGTCATAACCTTCTCTGTTTAACATTCTTTCTTCAGTTAAGTTAAACCAGTCGCTAATTTGTGATAAAACAGCTGCTTCATAGTACAATCTTAAATTAGGCATTTTAAGACCTCCTCTCTCACATACATCCTGTATAATTTTCAGTTTCACTCTTGATTTCTTCCCACCTCAGATAAAAGTATTAACCCCTTTCTGCCATTCCAACAAATTTCTGTCTTTCTTAAGCACTGGTATCATTTGAAACAAAAATAAGAACCTAGGTAAAACATTCATTTTTATTGCTGCTATCCTTCCCAGTAATGATAGTTGTATCTTTTTCCAATTTTCCATTTCTTTCTGTACTTTTTGCCAAAGAACTTCATAATTGTTTTTAAACAATTTCGTGTTTGAGGCTGCAATATATACTCCTAAATACTTAACCTTTTTGACTATTTCAAACCCCGTTACTCTCCCTAAGTCTTCTCTTTGAGATATGGACATATTTTTAATTATTGTCTTTGTCTTATGTTTATTTATTTTATTTATTTATTTATTATATTTCTATACCGCCTTTCTCCCGTAGGACTCAAGGCGGTGTACAGTCAAGAAAAATATAGACACACAAACATCATAAAATTGCTAATTAAAATTATTACTTAGTTTGGTCAATTAAATAAAACCCAGAATTAGATAACATTTAAAAAATCATTCACATGTTCGTATGTTTAGCCCCGCCTGTTGGAACATCAGGGTCTTGAGGGCACGGCGGAAAGCACAGAGATCAGGGATATTCCGTATCTCCGGGGGCAGTTCATTCCAAAGGGTTGGAGCCCCCACAGAGAAGGCCCTCCCCCTGGGAGTCGCCAGTCGACATAATTTGACTGACGGTACCCTGAGTAGTCCCTCCCTGTGAGAACGAACTGGTCGGTGGGAGGCTATTGGTGGCAAAAGATGGTCTCGTAGGTACCCAGGTCCTAAGCCATGGAGCGCTTTAAAGGTGATAACTAACACCTTGAATGTTGATTTACTTTAAATCCAGATACCTTATCGTATTGACCTATTATATCCAACATGTATGGAACCACTTCTATAGGTTGAGATAAAGTAACAACCAGGTCAACTGCAAACACTCTTAATCTATATTCCTGCTGTCTGATTACTATTCCTTTTATTTTATCAGATTCACGTAACTTATTCAACAAAACTTCTAAAGTTAAGATAAACAACAATGGCGACAAGGGACAACCCTGCTTTGTACCTTTCTCAATTTTAAAGACTTCTGTTAGACCTCCATTAACTATTATTTGTGCTGTTTGTTCCTGATACATTGCTCTAATTGAATGTATAAAATACTCCCCAAAATGCATTTTTTCTATTATCTTAAACAAAAATGGCCAGTTCAGTCGATCAAATCCTTTCTCTGCATCCAAAAATATGAACGCTGCAGGGACCTGGTTATTTTTTTTCCAAATATTCCAATAAGATAATATTAATATAATAATAATTTGTCTAACATTATATTTCATTTGCCTCCCTTTTATAAAACCTGATTGATCATTATGAATTGTTTGTTGCATAACTGGCATTAATCTATTCGCTAATATTTTAGCAAAAATTTTATAATCAGTGTTCAAAAGTGAAATTGGTCTAAAATTTTCAGGTTTGGTACAGTTTTGATCTTCCTTCGGAATCAATGAAACAAAAGCTGTTCTCCAAAAGGGTGGAACTCCTCCCCCTAATTGAATTTTACAAAATAAAGCTCTAAGCGGTTCTACCATTTCAAACTGTAAATTCTTATAATAAACAGCTGTTAATCCATCTGTTCCCGGAGCTTTCCCTGTTTTTAACTGCTTAATTGCAACAATGATCTCCTCAGAAGTTATTGGTTGATTCAATCCTTCCCTCTGTTCCAACGTTAATTCCAGAATATTCCCTTCCTTTAAGTATTTTTCTATATCTATACCTTGTAATGAGTCACTAGCATATAACTTTGTATAAAATTCTAAAAAAGCCTTTTTAATCATATTCTGTTGGTAAACTTCCTTACCTCTATATTCTATCTTACCAATGACTCGTGATTTCTGTTTTTTCCTCAGCATGTAGGCCAACCACCTACCTGGTTTATTGGCATTACAAAATGTATTATGTTTAGCATATTTACAATAGTTGCCACCTGATCAGCCATTAACATATTAAATTGCCCTCGTAATATATTTATTGTTTCTTTTACCTTCTTATCTCCTGGATTAAGTATAAGTAATTGTTCTTTCTTTTTTATTTCTTCCTCTATCTCTTTCCGCTTCTTTTGTTGTTTTAGTCTATGTTTATTATTCATATGTATTAACGTACCCCTCATATAAGCCTTACTAGCATCCCAAACCATTTCCATAGAGGTACCCTTGTTCATATTAATAGCAAAAAATTATTTCATTTGTTTTTTAAGCTCTTTCACATTTTCTTCATATCTAAATAAATTTTCATTTAACCTCCAAGACTTCCTTTCTCTCCTCTCCTGTTCAAATTCCACCCAAACCGGACTATGATCAGTTAAAATTCTTGGACATATCTTTGTCTTCTTCACCCTAGAAATAAAATCATTTGTGGTTAGTATAAAATCAATCCTGGAGAAGGATTGATGTCTATCAGAAAAGAAGGTAAAATCTCGTTCCTCCATATTGCGTTCTCTCCAAATATCTCTCAGTTCTATATCTTCCATCATATCAAAAAAAGATTTAGGTAATTTTGCACGTGTTGAAGTCTTTGATAAACTTTTTTTATCTTTCTGTGTGTCTATTACTCCATTCCAGTCACCCACTAATATAAAAGATTTATAATCCCATTGTATTATTTTAGTGTGTAAAAATTTATAAAATTTGTCTTGTTGCTGATTAGGGGCATATATTCCAATTAAAAGTATTTTTCCAGTCTGTGTTAATAATTCAATTGCGATATATCTTCCTTGATCATCTGCCTCGATTAAATTAGCTGATAATCCTTTCTTTACATATATAACTAACCCATTTTTCTTCTCTGGCACTGATGCCACAAAGTGTATACCTAATCTTGAATTTATCAAATATTTTTGGTCTAATAACCTAATATGTGTTTCTTGCAGGCAAATAACATCATTGTTAAATTGTTTCAAGTAATGAAATACTTACTTTCTTTTTTGAGGTGAATTTAAGCCATTAACATTCCAAGATAGAAATTGAGTTGCCATCTTTAGCTTTTCGAAGCCACATGAGCATCAGCTGAAGATCCTCCTCCACCTTACTCTTCGGCCTGGCCCCCCAACTGCTTCTGTTTTCTGAACTTCTTGAGATAAATCTTGAGATTGTTGCATTTTTAACTGTTGTTCTTGAAGTTTATAAGTTGATCGGGTCAGTCGTTGTGCTTTCGGTTCTCCCTTCTTAAGTGGTTCCAGAGTTGGGGGTAAGCCCCCAAGATCCAGATCTTCTTCCGTGATGATTCCTCCAGCTGCAACTTCAGCATAAGTTTGTATCTGCTTTCCATCTTTTTCTTGTTGTATCATCTCCATTTTCTTTCTGCTCCCCCCTGGTGAGGGTGGGTATCCAGCCTTTAAAACATTAACATAGAAATATTTTGCCTTCCAGACTGTGTTTAGCCGGTATCTTTCTCCACTATAAGTCACTATTAGACCAGTTGGAACATCCCATCTGTATGCCACTTGTTGATTTCTCAGCTCATTTACCAAAAAGCCAAAGTCCTTTCTACTTCTCAACATCTTTGGAGGGATCTCTTTCAAAACCACCACTTCTTGCCCAGCCACCTGAACTTTATTCTTGTAGGAAGCTTGTAAAATATCATTTCTAATCGTCCTGGTTGTAAAGTAAATCACCACATCTCTTGGCAGCTGTCTTTGTCTTGCCAACCAGGAGTTAACCCTGTAGATTTTATCAATTTGGCTTGCCACCTCTTCTGGTCCTTCTTTAATTATCTCTGCAGTAGCATCAGCACAAATATCCTTTAAGTTTTCTTTGCTGTTTTCTTTCAGGCCTCTCAATCTCAAAGCAAATTCCATGGACCTGTATTGTAACATTACCAATTCATCATCCACTTTCTCTGTTTTAGTCATGACATCTCCCATTTTGCTTTCCAAATTTAAATTGGCTTCATTAATTTCTTCCACTTTCTCATCCAACTGAATAACAAGTTTTGACAATCCTGATAACAATAATCATCTCTTATTTGATTGTGTTTTTTTGCAACCACTTCTTTAATATGTATATCCTCCTCAACTTTCTTTAATTTCCCTTCCACAAGTACTGTTAAATTATTCATTGTTGTGGCTTGATTATTCATAGCATCTTTCATTGCTGTTGCTTGATTATTCATGGCTTCTTTCATAAACTCTTTAAAATCATTGAGAGCAGCCTTCTGACTCTGTGAATCAGCTGGAAGTTGTGCTTTCTGTGTCACCACTGACACAACTGAGGAACCTCCCCCTCCTTTAACAACTCCTGCTTAACTTGTTTAGAAGCCATCTTTTTTTTTCGTTTTAAAAATATCTTTTTTTTTTCAAAGCCACAAAGTCCCTTGAACAACTTTAAAGTGCTTGTAATTTATAGTCTCTAATTTATCAGGCAAAATAGTCTTTTCTCCACAAGTTCTCACTTCCCAGCAGCTTTAAAAGTTCTCAATAAGCACTTTCGTTTCTGACTTTCACTTTCAAAACCATAACAAAGACACCATCTTCAGCCTCCAGCTCAAAGAAATTCAGTTTGAAACAAAGTAACTCCGGAGTTAAGCTCTGCTACTTTAAGGTTTGTTCTCCTGTTTCTGCTCTGCCTGCGCTTGTAATCAATCAAACTCACTTTTGACAGCAGGATGGTCGCGGCGTCTGGCTCTGTTTAAACAGAGTTGCCTCGGATCCGGAGCTTCTTGGTGGGCTGGCTGGGGAGCTCTCACCCTCCAAGCCTCTGGAATTATTCCAGAGGACTTTCGGGGAGCTCTACTCGCACCCACCAGCTCTCCTTTCCTTCTTCTCCCGATGGAGAGGTTTTTCAGCCGCCAGACAGCCGATTAGCACTGTCAAAGCGGCTTTTACAAGATCGCGGGGCTGGCGGTCTAAAGAGACCGTCCCCGACGCCTGCGGTGCCAAGCAGAAGTCAACTCCTAACTCTTGTTTATTGGCTGGTCCACAACGTTGCTTTAACTGTTTTCCAGCTCATGCTTTCCTCCACTCCTAACTCTTATTTTAATTTTTAACTAATTCCAAGCTTTGTTTCAACTGTTTTCTAATATAATACCTTCATCCACTCCTACCATATTTATTAACCTGGAGCAAAACTCTACTTTAGCTAATTTCCAAAATCATATTTTACATTACTCCTAGTTTCACATATTTAATTGATTGATAACATTTTGTTTTAATTATTATCTCACTTGCATTTTCCTCCCTTCCAACTTCTCTTATTCAATCTTTTAGCTTCAAATTACTTCACAATAAATTACCCATATTGTTTTTCCATTTATTCTCCTCCATATTTCTAATTTAAAATAAAAATATATTTTAACAAATATCTTCCAATGTCTTAAAAAACCTTTTTTTCTAAATTGTTGAATCTACGGAAAATTCAAAGTTTAAGAAAAAGTTAAAGCCTCCAGAGATCATATTTTTCTTAAATCATTTGTGCTCTTATTTCTTAATCAAATTATTTGTGTATTTATATATATATTAAAACAAGGTGGTGATAGTAATAACAAGAAAAATAATAACAATAGTAATTACAATAAAAAAATAAGGAACTAATAGAGACATCAGTAAAAAGGGGAAAGGGAGTTTAAAAATAACAAAAAAAAGAATTAAAAAATTATATTAGAGAAAAAAAAGAAAAAAATAGAGAGGGAAGAAAAAAAAAGCAAATGAGAAAAGAATAAAACAAAGAGAAAAAAGAAAGGTAAGAAATAAAAAGAAAGCATGGAGAAGAAAGAAAAGTATCTCCTAACATTAATCATTCACCCAATAACCATTACATCCATTTGAATCAAAATGTGATATTTTGTTATCTTTTTACTTGATTTATTCCATTGTTTTTTTCCTCCAATCTGTCCAAATGTATTTCTTTTCCCTTTCAATGTCATCAAAGTTATAAGTTCTGCAAAGTTAATTCTGGAACTATTCCATATATGGTATCATCATGTCTTCCTTTTGTTGCCACACCTTTCTCTTATAATCACTTTTATTTAGTTTAGTTTCCATTATTCCATTTAATTTCTTCTTTCAAATCTTTCTTAAATCCTCCAATGAACAGATTATGTATCAGAAACCAAAGTCTCTAAGTCTTTTCTCAGTATCAATTCAATACAAGTAACAAGCAACATAGTTTCTCTTTTCAATTAACAAATAATCTGGGATTCATACTTTTCCTTCAGAGCTAGCAGCCATTTTATCCATCACCGTTTGTCTTTTGTCTTTACTTTTAAAACATAGTTGTTTCCTCTTCTCCTTCCTCTCTCCCAGATATAATCCAGTCTCACGCCACAAAATCAATCTAGCCTCATTTATCCACAGGAAAAAAATAAAATAAAAATAGTTTAAAAAATTGTATCTAAGCCATTTCCACACAGTCATAAAAAGTGCTTTCTATCAAACAGGTCCTTTGTCTTTTAGCCCCTGTAGTTGTTAGCTGCTATTAAAACAGGGGCTCACTTGTTACAATCCACATCTGAGGGCAGCTCCTGCCTGGGCAATTGTTAAACTCACCTGGCATACAAGCTCCCTGTTCTTCTCCGCTTCTCCTCCTCTCCTCCAGCACAATCTTTGTTCCCAGTTGCCGCAGTTTCGGGACAGCCGCCAAGGCTGTCATCCCATTCCACCGGCGTGAAGGGAAAGCCTCCGGCCCCGAGGAACCTGCCCATTCCTCTCGGCCGCCCAAGGGGTCCCTTCTTGTCCCCCTGTCCCTTCAAGACAGGGGAGGTCTGAAGACCTGTCGGTGGCAGCTTGGCAGACGGGGTTTTGGAAGAGCTCCGTGGAGCTCGCCATTTCCCCGTCTGTGTCCCCACAGCACCAACCGGAAGTCTCCGGTTACAGAAATTTTGAGTAGTTCGGAGAACCAGTAGTAAAAATTCTGACTGGCCACGCCCCCATCTATTCTCTGCCTCCCAGCTGATCGGGAAGAAATGTGGATTTTACAGCATCCTTCCCCTGGAGTGGGGTGGGAATGGAGATTTTACAGTATCCTTCCCCTGCTACGCCCACCAAGACATGCCACGCCCACCAAGCCACACCCACAGAACCAGTAGTAAAAAATTTTGAAACCCACCACTGACACACACCTATTTTTACTCCACTTTCCCTAGATCCTTGAGAAAGGAATGGCATCTTTTCCCCATCCCCATCTTTAATAATCAGGACTTTGTACTGGCGCGAGATTTAAGCATACATTTTGCGGAGTATCTCTCTTCCCCCCCCCACCTAGAAAAAAAACAGGATTCAGAAACATGAACCAGGAAACCCAGGGCGGAGTCCCCTCTGGACTTGGGGCAGCGGAGAGAGAGGGGGGGTTTGGGGGAGGGGCTACCAATCTGAGAACTTGGCGCAGTCTGTAGCTGCTGTGTTTTAGGCTCGTTGCAGCCAACCAAGGTCCTTCACTTCCCCATGGATAGGTGTGGTCTTACAATTTTCTTGCCGATTTGGACATATTCCTAATTTGTCTTTTATGGTATTACTTTTGATAGGCTATAGTTTTTTCCTTTTGTGTAAAGACATGCAAAGAATGAATTAAGCAGTTCTGCTTTCTCCCTGCTACTCATCACCTCCTTGCCATCTTTTCCCATTAGTGACTTTTTTCTTGCTTTTTTTTTACATTTTGAAACTTTTAAAAATTATTTTTGACATTTGTTGCAATTCTTAGTTCATTCTGAGTCTTAGTTTTCCTGACTTCATCTTTGCAGCTCAGACTTAAATGCTGGTATTCTGCCTTAGTTAGTCTTTGCAGTTGAGCAGCATATTAATAACAATAAAAATAATTCTAAGGTTATGCTATTTTTCTTAATTCATAATTGAAATTGGGTTATTACTAAAAAGCAAGAGAGTGAAAGTGCTAAAAATAAAAAGGATATAAGCTTTATTGTTTTTGAACCAATTTAATAGACTGTCTGGTTGGCTTCTGAAACAGAAGATTATCTTTCAGAGGTGTAAACTGTTCTTGAGATAGCCGTCTGTATGATTGCAAGAGTTGTTTCCTTAGCCAAATCAAATTTACCTGATTAGTTATTAGTGCCAAACCAGCATAAGTCACATACTGAATATTTTTTGGAAGTCCTTAATGGGAACAGAGTTTATTGAAATTCTGGACTCAGTAGTCCACTGAGATATAAACAGGGAATGATGGATGCATATTCTGTGTCCTGAGTTGTGGCTGCTGACTATGGCTGACTTTGTATATTATGAATAGCTTTTTAGAGGCGATTTCAAGATAAAGCATTGTTGCCAATATATTTTGGCCACTGCTTTCATTTTTTTCAGAGATTTTGTGTAAAGCTATAGGATCGCTGATTTCAGATATAATCTTACATGCTCTTGCCCTCTGTTTCATGCTGTGAAGTTCCACTGCCAATGTTTTTTTTTTAATTTTAATTTTAATTTGATTTATATGCCGCCCTTCTCCGGAGACTCAGGGCGGCTTACAATGCATTAAGCAATAGCCTTCATACTTTTGTACATTTATACAAAATCAGCTTATTGCCCCTACAAACTGGGTCCTCATTTTACCTACCTTAGAAAGGATGGAAGGCTGCGTCAACCTTGAGCCTGGTGAGATTCGAACTTACAGTAATTGCAGATAGCTGGTGTTAATCACAATGCTATCAGTCTGCTGAGCCACCAGTTTTGTCTACTGCTTATTTGTTGTTCTTGACAGAATTGTCTATAAGATTAGACAGAGTTGTTTCCTTAGCCAAGTCAAAATTGTCCTACTAGTTATTAGTGTCAAAACAGTCCAAGTCACATACTGAATATGTATTAGAAGTTGATGGGAAGAGAGTTTCCTGAAGTTTTGGAATCATGGATTATAACCAGGAAACCAGTTCCTGTTCACTTTTTATTCATTGCAATATAGATATCTGCTAGTGATTTTTAGGCTTCAAACTGGATATGTACATATTCCAACTAGGTTATTCCGTGTCTTGTGGATGAACTGATCTTTCTGGATTGCCTGTTGCAGAGCTATGGTCATGTCATATATCAAAGTCTGCTTCACAAACCTAGCATTTCCTCTAGTTGATATCAGTATTAAAATTTCTCTAGATACATTTTTTCGTAAATTGAAATGTTTGCTTCTTATTTAGTCTTACAGATTATTTTACTTTCTCATTACTGTCATAAACCAGGCTGCTGTGGACTAGCAGTTCAGAGACAGTTTAAAGATGGAATCATCAGTGGACTTTCATTATTTGCCAAGGCCATGGTGCTGTAAGCTGAGGTGCTTTAAAGTCTTTTCTGTTTGTGTCCTGTTGCAGATAAGCTAGAATTTTAAGACATTGCATCAAATCTTCCCAAGCAACTCCCTTCTTCTTTTGTTCTTGAAGTTGGCTTGTTAATCTGTTCTTTTTTTCTCCCTTCTCATCTCCCACTTCTTGATTTCCTTCAGGTCATCCGACGAGGCTGGCTGACCATCAACAATATTAGCATCATGAAAGGGGGCTCCAAGGAATATTGGTTCATCTTAACAGCAGAGAGTTTGTCTTGGTACAAGGATGAAGAGGTATGTAATAGATATCTTCTGCATGTCATGGGATGTCTTTTTCAATTGTTATCCTATTCCAGAAGAGTTCTGTTCTATTCTTCAGTTAAAACAAAGCCAATTTGATTTTATATAAACCTTAGCTTAATGTATACATTATATATATCTTTGCAGAATTATATAGCATGTGTTCAAATTTTCAGATGATAAATATTTTGGAATGGATGCTAGTGTGATACAGGAATTAGATATTTAGCAGGGGTGAAATTTGACCGGATCAGACAGATTGGGCAAAATCTGGTAGGGACAATTTGAATTGGTTCACCGAACTGGTAAAAATCACCCCTGATTGGCCCCGTCCTTGCCTGCCCCCATGGAAGGCAGGCAAGCGAGCATGTCGGGGCCACGGGGAAGGTAGCTAGCAGCCTACTCCCTTCCCTGTGGCCCTGCCATTCTTGCCTGCCTTCCACATGGCCTTCCTGGCGGTTCCCCATGCCCGCTTGCCTTCCAAGGTCCAGTCCCACACCCAGCCAGTGACAGGAGATGTGCCGCTTCCGGGCCAGGCCGGCCAGCGGGTGGGCAGGCGGCCCTTAAGGGAGACGCAGTTGCTGCACTGGGGTTGAGAGGGGCGGCGGCGGCAGCATTCCAGAAGGGTGGAATGTGCGCATGTGCAGCCCCAGGACATCCACCCTCCCTCCCAGAGCGCCATTGCTGCCCTGGAGCTCGCCTTCGCCTCTGCAGCCCACTGGCCCCTTGGGGCAGTGCAAATACCGCATTTGCCCTTCTCTTTCTGGGCACAGTGCTTCTGCCAGCAAAGCCAGCAGCTCTGCGGCCAGCTGTTTTGCTTTTTCCCTCTTTATGGGAGGCTCGTGGGAGGCTTGCACAGAGGCACCGACATGGGGGAAGCAGGCAATCCAGACGCCCTGTGCTGGTGCTTGTTCGGTGCAGCTGCAGGCAAGCCAAGAGACAGAGGCATGCTTCCCCCATGCCTCTGCCTCCCCCATGCCTCTGCCTCCACCTTCTGCTGGTGCCACCACACAAGCCTCCCATGAGGAAAAAGAGGGAAAAGGCAGAGTGGCTTGCTGCGGAGCTGCCAGCTTCGGGAAGTGGCCCAACAGGCAGAAGTGCCGTGCCCAGAAAGAGATGGGGAAAAGTTATTCTGCGCTGAAGCAGAGGCATTCTAAGCCTTCAGCATATCCCAGGATTGCAACACTGAAGGCTTGGAATGGAGCCATTTTCGTGAAAGGCAGGAAAATGGGGAAGGGGATTTTTCTGCCTGTCATCCATTCCTCTAGCTCAGCACAGACTGAGGGAAGGATGGTAGGCAGGAAAATTCCCCTCCTCATTTTCCTGCCATTCGCAACAAGGCAGGAGGGGAGGGGCCAGGTGAGGCGCCCCTCAACGTGAGTGATGTCGAGTTAGTCATGCCCACCCAGTTACATGAACCCCCCTACCAAGCCACGCCCACAGAACCAGTAGGGAAGATAAGTGAATTTCACCCCTGATAGTTAAACTATAAGACTTATGTTCACTGTATGTCTGGGCCACAATCTTAGCCCAATCGAACTCATTGGGCAATGAGCCCAATACCATTGGAAGGGATGATAATATTTTGAACCTGTTCAGCAAAGGGAATATATATATTTATATCTAGTTGGATGTTTTTAAGAAGAGTCTATGACATAATATATGTAAGAAAAGAACAATTTTTGCTTCTTACATTAAGACAGGGGGAAACAAGTAATTGCAAATATTTAAGTGGCTTGTTATAATGACCTCCCTTCCTGTACATATGAGTAAAATTGAATTCTGAAAATCTTGAAGCAATCAGATGTTGATACTGGGCCAGCACTCTCTTTAGTAGTTAAAAGTGGCAAAGTAAGTAAAAGAAGGGCAAATTAAAATAGCAGGTCATTGATAGGTTCTTTATGTTCTAATGACAGGATTTACTTATTGAAATATTTTTTTCCAGTTCCAGTTGCATGTAGCTTTTTTTTAAGGTCATCATCCTGACTTTTCTTTGACACTAGCCAGCTTTGTTTAGTGAATAGTACAGTCTGTGACATTTAATTTCCAGAAACTAGTCACAGTACAATATATTCTTCTCTGATACATCTCCTAACACCTAAACTTAGACATGTGCTTACATTTCTTGAATTGTTTTGCCCGAAGATGCCTTCCAAATTAGCTAGACTCAGATGAAGTATCTTTTATCTTCCTGTCAAGACTGTAAAGGCATCACCCTTAGCAAGTATACTGCATAGCTTTCCCCCACTTCCATTCAATAGCTAAGGAGTTCATATTAAAGGAAGCTTACTGAGCTAGTACAAATGTTTTACTTTTCTTAATCTCATCTCACAGGCAACCCTCTTACTCAGAGCTCCTCATTCCTTTTTCCGGTGAGGAGGAGGGCTGCTGGTTGTCAGTGAGATAACAACAGACTGTTTTGAGGAACAACAGAGCCTAGATGAAAATGAATTACTTCCTTCATTGAATTTGCAATTGTTCACTTCCTCAGAACTGCATCGGTACACTGTACACATTTCTATTATAAACAAGATTAAGAAGAATGGTTATTTTGAACATCAAATTAAATATTTAATACCAGATTTTACTCTGAACTCATCTCTTGCACTTAGAAAATGAAGAGCACAAATAATTACCTGCCTTTTTATTAATTAAGTTCTAGGTATTAATCAAAACTTAGAATAAAATTGTTTTCCACCTGAAAGAAACCTTACCAGAGCAGCCAGCATCTCTGAAATTATTCTTATCCAGCCAATAAAGTAAAAGTAAAGGTTCCCCTGCACATGCGTGCTAGTCATTTCCGGCTTTAGAGGCGGTACTCATTTCTGTTTCTATTTTCAAATTTGAAAATAGTGTTTTTCAAATTTGGCAACTTTTAAGATGTGTAGACTTCAACTTCCAGAATGCTGTCCGGGCAATTCTGGAAGTCCACACATTTTAGGATTGCAAGTTTGAAAAACCCTGTCAAAAATGGGCAAATTAAGATCCTTTTTAGGGATCTGTGCTTTGGTCTCCTTTAAAAAAAAAAAATTACATATCCTGAGCAGCATATCTATGAAGGAAGACTCTAATAGCTTTATGCATAAAAATATAGAAAGGCATCTAAGAATCACTAATCTCCCCACCTTCGTGGACCATAATTTATGAGAAGGAGTTTGCAATGATCTCAACATAGGTTTTCCTCAGCTGTGCTTTGCCTGAATATGCAATATTTATGCTCTGTCATTGAGCTGTGATCATTCTGGCCCTAAAAATAGACACAAAGTTCTCTCAATCACAAGAATTGTCTTCAATTCTCTTTATTTATAGTATGGAACCTTAAAAATAGACACAAAGTTCTACCAAGAATTGTCCTCCTCTGTCTTTAGTTATATTCTGGAATAGTCAGATAATTAGGAAAAGCTGAGCAGGAGAGATACATGGACAGACATTATTATTGATCTGATTTATCCTAAAACTGTTGTCAGTGGAAAAAAGGGACTTTTACACTGATACTTAAGATTCCTCCATACCCCACCCCAGTGGTGAAATGTAAAATTTGTTACTACTGGTTCTGTGGGTGTGGTTGGTGGGGGGTGTAATATGACTGAGTGGGTGTGGCCAACTTTTTTTTTTAACTTTTAAAACCATTTTTTCTACAACCTCTTCAGCCGAAGAGGTTGTAAAAAATGCTTTGAAAAGCCTCTGACGATCACAGCTGACTTGCCTGATCGGCAGAGGCTTTTTCTTTTTCTTTTTTAAGCCTCTGAAAGTTTGCAGATGACTTGCCTGATCAGCAGAGGCTTTTTCTTTCTTTTTTTAAGCCTTTGATGATCCCAGCTGACTTGCCTGATTGGCAGAGGCTTTTCCTTTTTTTTTTTAAGCCTCTGAAGTTCGCAGCTGAATTGCCTGATCTGCGGAGGCTTTTTCTTTTTTTTAAGCCTCTGACAGTCCCAGCTGACTTGCTTGATCAGCAGAGGCTTTTTCTATTTTTTTTAAGCCTCTGACGATCCCAGCTGAGTTGTCTGATCGGCAGAGGCTTTTTTTCTTTTAAAAACATTTTTTTCTACAACCTCTTCGTCTGAAGAGGTTGTAGAAAAAATGTTTTTAAAAATTAAAAAAAAGCCTCTGATGATTGCGCAGCTCAGCTGGGCATGGGTGGGGGGCAGGGATTTTTGCTACCGGTTCTCCGAACCACCCTCCACCATCGCTACCGAATCAGGCGATCCGGTCCAAACCGGGAGCATTTCACCCCTGCCCCACCCCATTACTTTTTGGGGGGGGGTCTCTTGGTTTTTCTCCCTCCTTTCCTTGATTTCTTTTCAAAGAGTCTGCTTGTTGTCCAACTGTGCTAGAGACAGATGTGTGTTTTAAAGCACAACCTGTTTTCAAAGAGTTGTACTGATATGAGGAAAAGGTCCAAATGGGTAGAAGGATTTTTGACCCTCTTTCAAGCTTGTTTTCTCAGAATTGGTTCTAAAACTGGATGTAAAATTTATTAGTACAGAAATTGTAATTGGAGCAAAGAAGGAAGCAGGGGGCTTTAGGAAGACAACATTATGGCAATTCAAGTTTTTGATGAAGTTTTCTTGTTTTCCTTATTTTCATATCTTGGCTTTAAATCAACCCAAAGACATCACATTCAACATAATCTAAATATGGGGTATGGGAACTTATATCAATTTTTTTCTCAAAGATTTGTTATCGTCCAGGTGTTACTGTGCTTAGTAGTACAACTTTATACTATTTCATATGGTGGTATAATAATCCAAATTCAGGAGGGGGAATATGCTTTGAGCTCACTTTGTGTTTGCCAGCAAATGTTTAAAAGATTTATGCAGCCAGACAGTAAAAAGCACAATGGATGTGAGGTATTGAGAGGTCTAAAGTGTGTGCCCACACAAACTACTAATTCCTCTTCCCCTTTCAAATCCAGATTGTTGTACAGCTTCAAGAGAGGTAAAAAGAGCTTTGGTAGTACAGTGGTCTAAGGCACCCTGTTATTAAGCTGGTTATTAAGACCAGCTGCCTGCAATTACTGCAGGTTCAAATCTCGCCAAGGCTCAAGGTTGACTCAGCCTTCCATCCTTTCTAAGGTAGGTAAATTGAGGACCCAGTTGTAGGGGCAATAAGATGACTTTGTATAAATATACAAAAGGATGAAGGCTATTGCTGAGCACATTGTAAGCCACCCTGAGTCTCCAGAGAAGGGCGGCATATAAATCAAATTTTAAAAAAAAGAAAATTGAAGATTTGAAATTTTTTGGCCTGTTTTTTGGCCGTTTTGGGGGCTGTTTTTTGCTTGTTTTCAGCTGTTTTCCAGGCTGTTTTGGGGGAAGTTTCAGACTGGTTTTCCGGGTTTTGGGCCATTTTCTGCCGTTTTCCGGACTGTTTTTTGGACCGTTTTTTGGACATCACTTTTGGGACTTTGTGTGCATGCAGTGTGAAAGAAGGGACATAGACTCTAGAGCTGTAAACACTTTCAGATGTGGAGTTTTTGCAGGGGCTGTACTTTGTGACTCATAGGATGATGGGAACTCTCCCTATTCTTAGGCTGCATCATATTGAAGAAAACTGTTTTAGAAACTTGCACTTTCATTCCCACATCCATTGTTTCTATGTTCCTTCCTCCGATTTTTAAGATGTTGCAGATTTCCACTGGCAAAATCTTTACTCTTTTCTTCTCAGTTTCCAGGTCAGGTATATAAAAACTTTAACAGTTCTTTTAGAACCCATAGAACTACTCCAAAGTTACCAAGTCTATCCAAAAAATTACTATTGTTTTGTGTGTTGGTGGGGGGTTGGAATTTCCCCCTGCCATGTAAAGGACATCAGGGATCTATTTCATTATCACAATATCTAACTGCTACTAAAAATTTGAGAATGTTCATTTCAAAAACAGCATAAAATTATTAAACAAAATCTGAATGACTTTCACCAGAAATATCTGGTGAAAGATAGGAAGAAAAAACTAAATGAAGAAATTAAAAATGCTCAGCCATTGGAAAAATGGTATCTTAGCATTTCTATGATAGCTTTAAGAGGAATGTTATGTCATATCTTATATCATATCATATCTCTGAGTAAATTGTGAATGCAATTTGTCTTTTGGTCTCAATCTAAGAGATGATGTAGGCAAGGCTAGAACTCCCAGTGTAGAATTGGAAATAGTTTGTCATTAATCAACTGATTTCTTTTCATTTTCTTCATTTTAACACATAACCTTCTTATTAGAGTATTGAGTTCACCTTTTAAGGAACAAAGAAAAATTATATGTAACTTTTTATCTCTTATAGGAGAAAGAGAAGAAATATATGCTGCCTCTAGATAACCTAAAAATAAGAGATGTGGAGAAGGGCTTCATGTCTAACAAGCATGTCTTCGCCATTTTTAACACAGAACAAAGGTAAGAATAACGTCCCCTTCAATCTAGATCTTTATAAGAAGCTGTTTAAATTCCTTGGCTCAACTCACGTGGATGACCTTGCCAGAAAACCAAAATGACGGAGACTTGCAGATTAGTGTTTGTATCTGTCTGAATCTCCCCCTCTCTTTTTTCTTTAAGTAAGTTACAAGTATTTTTCTTATAAAAATATAGCATTTGCATAATGCTATATTGCATTGAAGATTAGAGATGAAAATAAAATAGTGCTTTTTTTCTCTTGCTTTTAGCCATCTTTCATAGATATGCTTATATCAAATTTAACTTTATCTTTTGTTACATATTTTATATGATACTTCTATCATATCATATTTTGGAGCTGTGCTGCAAAAATATGGCTTTTAAAAAGAAATTAACAAAGTGCATTTCTCTTGGCTTGTACAATAATTCATAAAATCTCCTTTAAAAAGTAATCATAGACAGTACTCTAGTTAGATGAAGAGGGAAAATTAGATCAAAGGTGAGCAGAGGTAGAATAGTTAGAGCCTTTTCCTAAGCAGTTGCTTTCCGGGCAATGGCCAGAAGTGATAAGAATTGTATTTGAGAACATCTGGAGAAAAATGAAATAGAGAAGCATATGAAATCCAAGAAAACAGAAGGTTGTTGAAAATAACACAAACTATTATGATCATATAAAGGTTAGTTAGGGTCAAAGTTCTGTAATATTTGAAGAATCTTTCATCATTTGATTTTTCTTACAGTTAAACACACACACACACATATATTCACATTATCCCCTTTTGGGTAAATAATACGCAAAGTGAAACAAGCAAGAAATAGTAAGCAAAAGAAATTGGAGGCAAAAAACCACAAACAGAAGAAATTTGTCTAATTTTAGTTTACACTATCATTCACTATATCTCATTTTTTGTCAGCCAACCTTCCTTCCCATATATTCATACAACAATTTATTTTCTTTTGTTCTTTCTTTTTTTAAAGTTCCTATCTACTCCATCCAACTATGATGGAGTCATAGGTCAGCTTCAGGGTTGACAATTATAATATAATTATATTATTATTAATATAATATAATATAATATAATATAATATAATATAATATAATATAATATAATATAATATAAATATTAGCAGATAGCCATAATCTGCAAAGATAAAGTCAGGAAACAAAGGCTCAAAATGAACAAAGACTTGCAACAAAAGTCAAAGATAATTTTAAAAAGTTTCTTTCAACTTATAAATAACAAGAAAAAAGTCAAGGAAACAGTCGGTTCACTAAAGAGAGAAGGCGGCAAGGAGGTAACAGGCAGTAAAGAGAAAGCAATGCTGCTTAATTCATTCTTTGTATCGGCCTTCACACAAAAAGAAACTATAGCCCCACCTACCAAAAACATAACTGTAAAAGACAGAAATAAAAATTAAAATAAGTAAGAGATCTGTCTGATCTTGATGAATATAAATCACTGGGACCTGATGGATTACCTGACAGTTCTGAAGGAACTGTCAGATGTCATCTCAGTACTATTGTACCAGGGGTGAAATGCTCCCAGTTCGGACCAGCTCGGGTGAGTAGGTAGTGATGGCGACGGGCAGTTTGGAGAACCTGTAGCAAAAATCCCTGCCCTCGCCCCCCCCCCCATGCCCAGCTGAGCCGCGCGATCGTCAGAGGCTTTTTTCTCTTTTAAATGGTTCTGACCAGCCAAGCTCTGACAATCCCAGCTGAGTTGCCTGCTAATCAGGCAACTCAGCTTTGGATCGCCAGAGCCATATATATAAAAAAAAACTTTTTTCCTTTTAAATGGCTCTGACTCCGCCCCCCCCACTCAGCTTGCTTAACTTAACTGCTGGTCGCAACGCCTTGCTGTAATCCCTGCAATCTATTGCATCAGCAAGCAACTGAATCTCCCTGCCTGCAATTAAGCAGGCAGGGAGTTGTGGACTTCAACTCCCAGAATTCCTCAGCCAGCAAAGCAAAGGAGTTGAAGTCTACAAGTCTTAAAGTTGCCAAGGTTGGAGACCCCTGTTCTCTTGGGTAAGTTTTTTTCCCCTTTGGGAGCTTTTAAAAAAAGTTAATTTTTTAGTTGTTTTTTTTTAGCCATTTAAAGTTTAGGAAGTTTTAAATTTAGCTGCTTTTATATAAAAATAAAAATAAATTAAAATAAAATAATATTTGTGCAGCTTTCTGAGATTTAGTGTGTTTCTGTAGTGTTTCACTCCAACTACACAAACACACAAAATCTCACAAAGCTGTATGTGGAATTTTGTGTGTGTAAAGTGTGAAAGTGTTTTTTGGGGCTTTTTGTGGCTGTGTGAGGTTCCTGCTTGTTGCACGGGCCATTTTGGGTCTAGCACAGCTGCTTTTATACTGTGGGTGAGCCAGTTGTGTTGTGTTGTGTTTTGTAGGTTAAAAAAGGGCAAAGAAGTGACATTGACTTGGCCACGCCCACCTGGCCAACAAGCCACGCCCTCCCAGTCACCTTACCAACAAGCCCTGCCCACTAATTAAGCCACTCCCACAGAACCGGTAGCAAAAATTTTTAGATTTCACCCCTGTATTGTACCATATCTTTCCAAAATCCTGGTGCACCAGGTAACTACCTGAGGATTGGAAAAGAGCTGATGTGGTTCCCATCTTCAAAAAAGGAAAAATAAAAAGAGACCCAGGAAACTACAGACCAATCAACCTAACATCTATACCTGGAAAGATACTGAAAAAGATAATCAAAAAACAGATCTGTGAACATGTACAGTAGAAATAAAGTTATAACTAGAAGCTAGCATGGGTTTGTTAAAAATAGATCATGCCAAACCATTCTTATTTCATTGTTTGACAAAGTGACTAAATTAGTAGACCAGCGAAATGTTGTGGACATAGTATATTTAGACTTCAGGCATTCAACAAAGTAGACCACAACTTTTCTTGGTAAGCTAGAAAAAAGTGAGATAGGCAGCCTCACCATCATAGATTTGTAACTGATTGACAAACTGTACTCAACAAGTAGTCCTTAATGATATCACATCCACACGGAGGGAAGAAAGCAGTGCGGTGCCACAAAGTTCCATGTTAGGCCCAGTACCCTTCAGTATCTTCATTAAATGACTTAGATGAGGGACTATAAGGGGAACTAATCAAATTTGCAGATGATACTAAGCTGACAGGAAGAGTCAACATCCTATCTGGTTCAAGATCTAGATGTATCTCAACAGACTTGAACACTGAGCCCTATCTAACAAAATGAAATTCAACATAGAGAAAAGTAATGTCTTGCATTTAAGCAAGAAAAACCAAAAGTACACATACAGATTAGATGAAATCTGACTTATTAGCAGTATGAGAGAGATCTTGGAGTCCTAGTGGACAATCAAAATATGAGCCAGCAGTGTGCAGCAACAGTCAAAAAAGCCAATGCAATCCTAAATTGCATTAACAGAGGGATTGAATCAAGATCATGTGCGGTACTAGTACTGCTCTATAAAGCCTTAGTAAAACCACACCTAGAATACTGCATCCAGTTTTGGCCACCACGCTGTAAAAAAGGATATTGAGACTCTAGAAAGTTTGTAGAGAAAAGCAACAAAGTTGATTAGGGGCCTGGAGGCTAAAACATATGAAGAACGGTTGCAAGAACTGGACATGGCTAGTCTAGTGAAGAGAAGGACCAAGGGTGACATGATAGTGTTCCATTATTTGAGGGGCTGCCACAGAGAGGAGGGGGTCAAGCTATTTTCCAAAGCAATTGAAGGCCAGACAAGGAATCATGGATGGAAACTGACCAAGGAGAGATTTAACCTAGAAATAAGGAGAAATTTTCTCACTGTGAAACAACCAATGGAACAGCTGGCCTTTAGAAGTTGTGAGCTTTCAAGGAGAGACTGGACAGCCACTTGTCAGAAATGTTATATAATTGTTTGAGCAAGGGGTTGGATAAGATGACCCATAAGGTCCCTTCCAACTCTGTTAGTCTGTTATCGGTCATTCTTTTTTTCTTCTTGTTTTTCCACACGCATTCATTTGGCATCCAGCTGAGTTTGTGTTTTTCTTGATATATAAATAGTACCTAGGTTACAACAGTGCATTCAGGCACCAAAGTTGCAATAATGCTAAATGAATGGTACTTAGAACCAGTGCTTGGATTTCAAGCTCTCATAGCATCCCCACAGTCAAGTGATTGTGATCTGGTACTTGATGCCCACCTCACATCATCATAGTCGACCATGGTTATGCAACCATGATTTCCCTGCAGGCTTCCCACAAGCAAAGTCAGTTGGGAAACTGGCAGGAAGTTGGAGGTCTGCCATCATGCAGGATTATTGCTTAATAATGTGTATGTCCTTGCTTAACAGTGATATCTGGGACCGCCAAAATAGTTGCCGCTAAACAATGAGGTCTTGTGATATGCTTTAGAACCACATTGCTTAGCAATGGAAATTCCAGCCCAAAGTACTCAATTTCTTGAACTCAATTCTCATTTCCACTTTACAAAATGGGTGAAGTGCACACTTTGTACTTAGCTATTCTTGCTTCTCCCAACAACAACAGACCTTTATATTGGAATTAGCATATCTTAAAACTTCTCTGCATATTTTTCCCTTTCCTATTAAATTTTCATATCCTTATTCTTCATGCTATATACTGTATAATGTTCACTCAAACACTTAGGTTCTGAACCAATCACAGAGGTTAACTGCATAGAAGAATGTCACTGCAATATCAATATGAAGCTAATGTCAATACAAGCAAATCAAAAATTATGTTTAGTAAATACAGACTGTAGGATATTTCTCTTACTCTTATTTCATGATGTTTTGATATTTTCTCTCATTTAATTAAATGGGTAATTGTTTTGTTGTCGTGCATTTCTATTCTAGAAATGTATACAAAGATCTGCGTCAGATTGAACTTGCCTGCGATTCTCAGGAAGATGTGGATAGCTGGAAGGCCTCCTTTCTTCGTGCTGGTGTTTATCCTGAGAAAGACCAAGTAAATATTGCTCAAATTTTTAGTTGAAAGGGAGAGAGGGAGGGAATTGCTGAAGAATTTCTTATCATTTGTTGCCATTGTCTGGAAGTATCTTACGCCTAAAATCAGGAGTATACAACCTTGAAAATCTGAAATGTCAGATTTCAGCAACATCTTAAATGATTTAAGGGCCCTCAGGAGGAGTCGGGTACAGGTAATTTTTGATTAATTACCCTAATAGGAATCAGAATTTGCATCTCTAAGCAAAGCAATTGTTAGGCAAAATTGTTAGCTGCCCATCTTCGCTTTCTTTGAAGCTCACTAGCAACTTCTGTAATGGGGGGGAGGGGGGGATGGAAGATTTGGGAGGGGAAGAGTGCTGTAGAAAATAGGGGAGTATGGACACTAACAGGAACCAGAGGTGCCAAACAGCCATCTGCCGCCCTTCAAGAACGCTGACCCTGAGAAAGGAATTTACAGTGGTGCCTGAGGCACCGGGTTACCAAAACATCGGAACAGAACCTGATTGCTCACAAGGAGGGAGGGTTTTGGACAATGTGTCAGCCGTGGAGGCCATATTTTTCTTTGGATCTTTAGGGCTGCCACACTTGGTGGATGGGTATGCTGTGGGAAATGGAGGGGAGTTGGTTGGAGATGGGGTGAGATGTATAACCATAACAACATTATTTTCCCTGGGAGTCAAGGCCATTCAGCCTACACCTGGACTGACTGAAAATCAGCTCCAGTAGGGATGGGGACCTGATTGGACCATGTGTGGACATGTGGGTGCAGGGGAAAGAACTTTGACATTCCTATGGGTGGGGAAAACCCAGGGGACCTTCAGATTTAGGTTTTCCTAGATGATATCTCTAATAAAATGGAACTTTGAGGAAAATGCCTGGCTTGGAGTTTTACTTCTGTTGCGAACCCTGACACATTGGGGATTACTTTCAATATATGTTTTTTACCCAGTTTTTCTTCAGAGCTTGCCTCGCTACTCTGTACTTAGCATCTCTAGTAAAAGTACCTTTTCTCTAACACCTATGGAGTCAAGGGTTATTCTTTCCTAGGGAGCAAGCTGTGTGTCAGGGTTCCAACGAAATCAAACTTTGAGGCTTGTGTTTCCTCAAAGGTAATTTTTATTAGAGATGTCATATTGGCACATCTGAGAGCTTCCGGGTTTTCCTCACCCAAGAGAAAGTTCAAGTCCTTGCCCCTCACCCACATGTTCATCACACAAACCAATCAGGTACCCTCCAGAACAGAAGATACCTCCTCATTCTTCTCAGCACAGCTGCAGGGCACCTTGGCCTTGACTTTCTAAAAGAATTCTATTTTGACTAATAATAATAATAATAATTATTATTATTATTAATAATAATAATAATAATAATAATAATAATAATAATAATAATAATAATAATAATAATAATAATTTAATTTGTATACCGCCCTTCTCCCAGAAGGGACTCAGGGCAGTAAACAGCCAAAATTAAAAAACATACAAATGCAAAAGTTAAGATAATTAAAAGAATTAAATCACTGGCTACCCAATTTAAAACCCCAAATCCATAAAATTTAAAATCCCAATTAAAAACCATTTAGGATAGGCCTAAATGGCCTTCACTCTGTACAATCCCCCCTCCCATTTTCCCACAGTAGAATTTGTGGCAGGCCTGAAGCCTGAAGGCACAAAAGTAGAAATATGGCTTCCAGGTCTGACACTGTGGCTAGTCTGACAGTAGGCAAGCTGTGCTGTAGTAGTCAACCAAGAAACCAGTGTCTACTGAGGGGACTGAGCGAAAATGACAAGCTACAAAAGTGGCTTGGAAGAAGCTGGAGCTTGTGGAGGGCCCCCTAAAGAGGAGCTCAAATGGCTGGGGAACTTGAACATTGATGAGGAAGCCCCAAACCCCACTGGTCACTCACCTTGGGGATAAAAGATGAAGAAGTGGAGGAGAAAGCCCTAAGTGTAACATACACCTGGGGGAGCTAGGAGATAGGAATGATGTGATGGCCAGGGTGAGGAAGAACTCCTGCCAGAGCAGCAGGAGGACCTGGTGAAAAAAGCCCAAAGGGTATTGAGAGATTCCTTTGGGAATCAGCAAGCCAAAGAACTCCTTGCCCAGCTGGCCAAACCTCGACCCATGCTGGCACCAGTGGGAGATGAATTCATAGCCCAGGCGGCTGAGGCAACCATCTACCAGGACTTGCTCCATCCCAAGCAGCCCCACCATTAGCTGCTCAAGAGGCACAGCCCCTTTCACAAGGGGGGGGGGGGCAATTCTCCCATAGCAGGGACCACCAAAGCCCTGGACTTGAAGTACAGAGGAGACCTGAAGCAACTGAGGTTCTTCCTCATCCAGGTGTGGAACTATAAGCAGGAGTACAAAGGAGATCTGGGTACAGAAGCAGCCTGGGTCAGATGCATAACTACAGTATGGCCTTGGAAGGCACCATAGTAGAGTAGATGGTCTCCCTCCACAATGATGACGTGCCAGAACTCTGAAACTTTGATTGGTTCATGATGGCCCTGCATCAGCGGTTCAAAGACCCACTCACCCAGTGCAAAGCAGGAACCCACATCAAAACCATCAACCAAGGTCACAGGGGGGTGAAAGCTTACAACCAAGGGTTCTGCGAGTTGGCATGTCGGATAACCGATTAGCCGGAAGACATCCTAATAGAATACTTCCAAGATGGGCTCAATGATGATTATACAACACCTGTGTCTCACAGGGAGCCCCCCTGCATCTCTGCCAGTGGTACATGTTAGCTGAGGAAGTGGAAATCGAGCTAACCAGGTCCCACAGCTGGAAAACCCACAGTGGTGCCATTTCTCACTAGAAAAGCAAGATGCCCCGAGAACACCCGGACACAACCTTAGCCCCAAACATCAATCCACAGAATGCTTCAAATGTGAGAAAGAAGGGCACTGGGCCACCAACTCGCCAAAGTAACCCCAAAGCCCAGTGGCACTGCAGGGAAGAAGATGGGAAAATCCACCCCAATGCCCCACAATATGGCACTGGAGGGAATCAAAGTCTGAGTTCTTCCCCCCCCTCCTCCCCCCCGGCTACAGAGATCAGGGAAGTCCAGCCACCCTAGAGAGGAGCAACACTGACTCTGATGACGACCCCCTGGTAAGTCACCCAGTTGAACTGAATGTGCTATCATTGGGCACCCAGGGGAAGGTGTTGGCTTTACTGGACTCAAGCTGCACCAAATGTATGGTGAGCCCTGAGGTAGTGGAGAAACTGGGATTGAGGCTCCAAAAACCTATAGCATTTTGCCAACTAGAGGCACTGTGGCCAGGGAAGCCCAAGCTCACTTTATAACCAAGCCAATAGAAATGCAGATGGGGTAGTTTTCCTTGTATGCCACCGCTAATGTTGCTTTTGTGTTCAGTTGCCAAAGTTCTTCCCATTTCTCCAGATCTATTGTATATTTGAAGTTTTTCATCCGTTTAATCATCGTATTCTTAACTGTTTCCTCCTCCATCTTATATTGCAACAGGAATTTATAAATTTTACTAATTAATATCTCTTCTGAGTCTAATATAATTTTATCTAATTCTTGTTTTTCTTTGTAAATTTCGTATGTTTTTATATATTCCTTATGTTTCGATTGAATCTGTGAGAAGGTCCACCAATCAATTTCTCTATTTAAATCTGTTTCCAATTGTTGTTTAGTTTTCAATTTCCCTTGATAATCAGTTAGGTCTTTGTATCTAATTAGATTTTTAGGTTCTGTTAGGTTTGGATGCCTTAACGCTTCTTCTTTTTTTTTTCTTTTTTTTTTTGTAAATATTTTTTATTTATTTTTTCCAAATTTAAACATAAAACATAGCTTTCAAGAGCAAAAATCTCGATCCGGTCATAGGTGGTTACCACGCTTACATTCCTTTCACAAGCTCAATTCACAATTTCCATTACATCTTTTATAATTAAACAAAAAAGAAAAGATAAAAAAGAATCAAAACTTTAAAAAAAACAATTTTAACTCAAATTTAACATTTTCATCTATATAAATCCATTATATCTATCCAAAATTAGTTTCAAATTCACTTTCACTCATTTTTACATCTGCATAACAATTCTAAACATATCTTTATTCTTCTTTACCTTATATTTTATACAAGTCATATCAAAATAATTTTTACAATATTCTAACCTCTTGTTAAGTGTTTACCTTACAATTTTATCACCATTTATTCTTAATTTCAATTCAATACCACTCCATTTTTATTATATTTTATAAAACAACATTTTGTCTAATTTTAATCCTTTGACCCTTATCATCAAATCACTTTACCTTATTTTTTTCTCTCCCAGTTTACATATTACACAGATTTCTCACAAAGACATATTTTATTTACTCCAATTTCTAATATATTTCCCACTATATCTCCCTCTAATATTTAACTATCTTCCAGCTTATTCTATTTGATTAATTCTCAGCTTGATCCCCTCCAAAACACCAACTATTTAGTTAATTTCAGAATAGTTCCTCAATCTCCTCCAACTCTCCTCCTATTTTTTTGGCTGTTTCCAGCATTTTCTGGGCTGATTTCCAGTATAATCTCCTCCTTAACTCCCTCCATTGTTTGGCTGGTGTCCAGCATAATTCCCTCCAGCACTCCTCCTATTTGTTTAGCTGATTTCCAGCACTTCTAATTAATTTCCGACGTATTTCCACCGAATCTCAAACTCTTATCTAGTTGGTATCCATCCCACACATTTTAACTGTTTTAACTGTATATCATTTTTCCATCCTACTCTTTCAATTTAAATCTCAGTATATTTCATAATAGTCATCATTTCCAACATGTATTACCTTAATTCAAGACTAATCACTAGCATCTGTGTATCTTGTATTTTCACCAGTTTAACATTTGTTTGCAAATTAAAATTAAAACATATTACATCAAACAGTACATTTTCTTAACATTTTCCTGCCTCAAAATATATTCTTCTTTATTATTTTTATCCCCTTGATATCACCCACTATTTTAATAGCCACCTCTTATTTTCTATTTTTCTTATTTCACAACCCTTCCTGTTTTTATCCAAAAATCATATATACCTAGGCTTTTAAACTTTACATTTCAGTTAGTCACATTTAAATTTATCCACTTTAATTCTTCCTTTTCTTCCTTTTCCTCTGTCCAAAGTGCTCTATTTCAAGGTTCATCAGTTCAAAGTAAAGAATTTCTGTATGTTCCTTTAAAACTTTTAAAATGTCTGTTCCAAGCGTAGTGCATCAGCTTCCTGTCTTTGTTAACTACGCCACACCTAGCTTTTGTTTACAGTTTTGACAGTCTCCATTGTTAAAATCCAAAATGTTCTTTCTTTCTTCTTTCTTCTTTCTTAAAATCATCTGGGACAGAGTAGGAATCTCCAAAATCCTTATATCCAATATTAATTTCAAATAATCCAAGGTAAAAAGCCAATTAACATGTTTCTTTTCCACCCAGAAAGGGAAATCTCTTCAATCCACTTCCCTGCAGACTCCATGGCTATTTTGTAGCCATCCATCTGTCTAGCTTCATTAGCTTCATTAGCTTCATTTTCTTTTAGAGGCATTAATTCTCAGGAATATCCATTTTTCCTATCCACTCCAGTTAAAGGCACAGTCAAATTTCAGAAATTTATTAATGCCAAATCATCCAATTTAAATTTACTGCAACCAAATTCAATTTGAGTCTTTTACCCATTTTTTTTTCTTTTCAATCGTTAAGCCCTCAGTCCATCAGCCACTTTTAAATTTGGGGTCTTATTTTCCAGTAATTCCAAATAGATACGTTATATTGCCTGGGTTGGTGTCACTCACCCGGCTTCTTGATCTTTCCTCTTTCTTCATCTTCTTCCTCCAGCACAATCCTTGTTCCCGGTTGCCACGGTTTCAGGGCAGCCACCATGGCTGCCGTTCCGCTGCCGCCGACGTGAAGGAGAAGTCTCCGGCCCTGAGGAACCTGCCCGTTCCTCTCGGCTGCCCAAGGCATTCCTTCTTGTCCCCCTGTCCCTACAAGACAGAGGAGGTCCACAGACCTATCGGCGGCACCTTAGCAGAGGGGATTTGGCAGGGCTCAGTGGAGCTTGCCATTTCCCTGTCTGTTTCCCCGCGGCGCCAACCGGAAGTCTATGCCTTAACTCTTCTGATGGTGAAAGCCAAATCGGGATTTTTGTATACTGTTGTTTTGTAATTTTGAGCCAGATTAATAGTAATGCGTTCCTAATTGTGTGTCTTTTAAAGTAAGTGTGTGTTTTATATTTTTCGTCCCATAGAAAGGAGTGCCAGCCTCCTGGCAAATCGTGACCTTTGATTGTTAATGTTCTGCTGTTTTTCAGTTCCATCCAATCTTTAACTCATGATAACACTGCCGCTTGATAGTAGAGTTCCCAATCCGGGAGTGCTGTTCCTCCCCTGTCCTTGGTGTCCTGGAGTAACTTCAATTTTATTCGTGGTCGTTTCCCCTGCCATATGAATTTAGAAATCATCTTATTTAAAGTTTCAAAGAATTTTTTCTCTGATTTTTGTCTTCTTTAAGGCCTCATTATATAGCTCCAGCATAAGCTCTCCTATTGTTTCTTGTACAGTTTTATATAATTCCACCGGTAAGCCGTCTGGTCCTGGGGTTTTATTATTTTTTTGTTTTTTCAGTGCTGCATCCAATTCCATCTTAGTTATTAGCCTGTTTAACATTTCTCTTTGTTCATCTGTAATTACTGAAATATTTGATCTTTTTATATATTGTTTTATCTTTTCATCTTCTATTTCTTCTTTTTTATATAAATTTGCATAAAATGTCTGGATAATTTCTTTTTTCGCTTTCCTGCTGTAATGGATTTCTCCATTTGCATCTCTAAATTGGTGTATCATCCTTTTATCTTTTTCTTTTTTCAATCTGTAGGCCAGCCATCTACCCATTTTATTTGCGAACTCAAAATAATTCTGTTTGGCCATTTTTATTTTCTGTGCTAGTTCTTTTTGGTTTATCAAGTTTAACTTATGTTTAATTGTTTTCCATTCTTCTTTTGTATTTTTACTATGGGGATATTGTTGAAGTTTATATTCTCTATTTTTTAATTCTTGATACAATTTGTCTAACTGTTGTCTCTTTTCTTTATTCTTTTCCCCTATATACGCGATAGTCAGGCCCCTTATATATGCTTTTGCCATGTCCCAAGTATTCTGTAAAGAATTCTGTAATTTTTTTATTTATTTTAAAGAATAGTTCTAGTTCCTTTTCTAACATCTGTTTAAATTCTTTTTGTTTACAAATTCTTTGATTCATTGTCCACCTCCTAAATGTTTTATAGGTGGCATATGTCACCAGGGCCGGATTTAGATGAAAAGAGGCCCTAGACTATTCCACGTATGAGGCCCTTTCACCTATAGTGAAAGTGTAATTTTAATTTTGCTAACAATTTGAATGTAGGCCCCTCTTGATCTTGAGGCCCCCTCTTGATCTTGCCCTAGGCTGAAGCCTAGTTAGCCTATAGGAAAATCTGGCCCTGTATGTCACCCACAAGATTGGCAAAAATTCATCCGAAAAACAGCTCACTATGTTGGAAATGTAAAAACTCTCAAGGTACTTTTTACCATCTATGGTGGACGTGCCCAGCGGCAAAGAAATTTTGGTCCAATATTAAGAAATGGCTGGAACAAATTATTAAGCTACAAATAGAGAAGAAACCAGAAACTTTCCTGTTAGGAATCTTCACCAAAACATATCCTAAAGAAATAAAATATTTGTTGATACATATTCTAATGGCAGCGCGGATAACGTATGCCAAAAATTGGAAACAGGAAGAAATCCCAACGAAAGAAGAAGTAATGGACAAAATTACACAGTGCGCCCAAATGGATATGCTAACAAAAGAGCTAAAGGAAAAAGAAGAGAAAATATGGAATAAATGGTATCAATGGTATAATGCCACCATCAAAGAAATACAACTAGAGGAAGGATAGAATAAAAATGTAAATATGTATATAAATAATTTCCTACTGGCAGATAAATCTGTAGAGGGAATTTTAAAAAGAAAGGGATAATCCAAATAATCTATATACCCTGTGTATATAGATTAATAAGGGGGGAATTCTTAGGAGAGGAAAAGAGTGGGGAGGGGGAAATGGAAAAAGGAAACTATTAGGTAAAGATTAAGGGGAATAAGCATAACTGTACTAATTGAAGGACCAATACGAAACAAATGCTTCAAAAGATTAACTTATTTATATGTTGTTCGTTGTGTAAATGTTTTTATATGTTTTTATATGTGTTTTATTTGTGTTTTAATAAAGTTTACAAATTTTTAACAAAAAAAAAAGAAAAGAAATGCAGATGGGGAATCACTGAGGAACCCTAAGCTTTATCGTGGCTCCAGGGATAGAGAGTCCTCTCTTGCTGGGCCTGGCATGGCTCCAGAAATTGAATGGTGGTTAACTGGTGAAAGAGACTGTTAAAAATCCGAGGGGGCGGGGGGGGGGGGACAATAGAAGAAAAGTTTCTCCTGGAAAGGTTAGCAACCAAACCACTCTGAGCATGATGGAACTAGTCACTGTGGCACAAAATCAACCAAGGTGAGATCCCCCAAATCCTCAAGGAATATTGGGACCTAAGGGATGTCTTTAGTGAAAAAAGCACACTCCCATCTCACCAGCCGACAGACTGCACCATTGAGAACCTGCCTGTGGCCAGACTGCCAGGACCTACATTGTACTCTATGACCCCTTGGGAGCTGGAAGAATTCAGCGTGTTTATAGACAAAAATCTGCAATGTGTTTTCATCTAGCCATCCCAGCCCCGAGTAGCCACTCCGGTTTTATTGTGAGAAAAGAAAGATAGCCCTCTCTCCACTTGTGCATGAATTACCGTGTGCTTACCGCAGTCTGTGTGGAAAATGTGTACCCCCTGCCACTTATGAAGGAAATATTAGCCCACCTAGCCAAGAGAAAGATTCTTATGAAATTGAACCTGTACAAAACCTTTTATTGTGTCAGGATTAAGGAGATGGGTGAGTGGAATGCAACTTTCAATTGCCCCCTGGAGTGCTTCCAATTCAGAGTGCTCCCTTTTGGATTACAAGGGGCTCCTGCTGTGTTCATGCAACTAATAAACAAAGTCCTGCATGACTTTGCATACAAAGGGAAGCTGGTGTATTTAGATGACATTCTGATTTATACCAAAACAAGAGACAAACAAGTTAAGGTCGTGCAAACAATGCTAAAAATATTATGAGCAGACGAGCTGTACACTAAGCTCTCCAAGTGTGAGTTCCATCAAGATAAAATCCAATACCTAGGATACCAGATCTTGCATGAGGGGATGGATCCAGAATGGACCCAGAAAAGATTAAGGCAGTACTGGAGTGGGGTGTGGGGGGGGCACACGAGGAAGCAATTTCAAAGCTTCCTAGGGTTTGCAAACTTTTACTAGCAATTCATTCCCTCTTTTGTGCAAATCACCCAACTCATCATGAACCTACTAAAGACAAAAGGGGAGGGAAAGCCCAAACCTAGTCAATCCTTAGAGTGGACTGTGGAATGCAGGCAGCATTTGTGAAATTTAAGTGGCTGTTTGCGGTGGAGCACCCAAACCCAGATGTCACCTTTGTGATTCAAGCAGATGCTAGTGACATGGGCAGGAAAAACTTTCTAGCAGACGCCCTGTCCAGATTACTGCAATACAACAGTGCCAGACCTGAAATTTTCCGACTGGTCATCCCTTCAAACCAATTCGCAGCAGCAGTAACCACAATGGGTCAGGGGAAAGCCAAACGATTGGCCTGAAAATATCAAAGGACCAGCCCATGGTGCCTCTGACGGCCAAAATGGGCTGCGGGGCGGGGGGGGCATGCGGCCTGTTTTTTGCCTCCCTGGCCTCCAACAGCACTCTGCCAGCCAAAAACGGGTCACATGGAGGCCCCATGTGGCCCCTGCATGGCCCATTTTTGGCCTCCACGGCCTCCAGCAGCACTCTGCTGGCTGAAAATGGGCTGCACAGGGCCTCCAAGTGGCCTGTTTTGGCCGGCAGAATGCTGTAGGAGGATTGGATTGGTCTACTGCCGTAGGGGGTAGGGTTTTGGACATTGGGGATTGCTTTCACCCCAGTTTTTCTTCAGAGCTTGCCTCACTATGCTGCACTCAGCATCTCTAGTAAAAGTACCTTTTCTCTAACATCAAGTCAAGAGTCGTTCTCTCCTAGGGGTAGCTTGGCTAGTCTAACAGAAATATCACATGACTGCACACTTAGTGATGGTAGTTTTAGTTGTGGTTGTAAAACAAGAACCGCATCATTGTTAGGCAACAACTTCATCTTCCTTGCCCTGTCACGCTTGCTTATGCTTCAGCCCCTCCCCCCTGCCTATCTCCCATCCTATTGTGCCCATTTGGCCACTCTGCACTTTACTATCCCTAGCTGACCTTTGCCATATTCTTCCTCCAGCTGCTGACTAGGCATGCTGGGCTGAGGCAACTACTAGTGTCAGCACTCCAAACTACATTTGTTACAGTGCTGACATAAGGAGGAGAAGAGGGGGCAGCTGGCAAGAGGACGCTTGACTTTTCACCTACTTATTTTCCCTGAAGATAATATCCCTTAGGAGATGGGATGGGAGGGGGGGACATTCCTGGGAGCTGAAGTAGTAGATATGGGGAGAGTGATTTGGAAGATGGCCAATGAGATGCAGAGAATTGGGGAACGAAAAGGGAAGGTTTGGGGTCAGGAAGTCAGTGTTGGCTATGACATAGTCGGGGACAGATTGCCGTGCTTAATAAATGAAAGATTTCATCAAAGACTATTTGTTTGGAAATGCAATTTATTTGAGACGACACCGAAACCTGACAACTAGCTCCTCATGAAGAGCCAACAAGGTTGCGTTTTGCATTTTGTAGTTGCTAAACAAGGATGATTTGTAGTTTTGATATGACTGAAGAAATATTATGTCAAAAATAATGACAAAGCAATATTCTTTTGAGACACTCCAGATATCCAGTCTTGATTGTCACAAACAATAAATGAAATGTGAAGCATACTCAGCTGAGATAACTTTTATTCTGCATATTCTTTCATAGTGCAAGAATCAAGAAGATAATCAGCTTGGGTTTTGACGTATTTAACATCATTTGCATGTATAATAATTGTGTAGTTTTTCTAAACCTAAGGCAGAAATTGCTGCCTTCTAATAATTTATAGACATTTTTTTCATTTTATTAAATATTCCACATCTAGGTGAAGGTGAATAGGACAAGATACATCATTTGCAAAAAAGGGTTATCCTATAGAAAATGAATTTATAATAAGAATACATTTTAAGAGGAATAATAAGATGCAAAAGAAGTTCACTGCATGATCTTTAATGCAAGAAGAAGATAAAGACTAATATTTGTACATTATCAGTTTTGTGCATTAGCATTGTAGTCTGCCATCTTAAATTGCCTTTTTGAAAGTTGTGCATCAGTTCTTATGAAAGAGCTGTGGTTCTGATTGTTGGAGGCATTGAAAAGATGATCTGATGACATTTTATATTGTAACAGTGTCCATTTTTCCTATACACAGATAGAAAATGAAGATGGAGCTCAGGAAAATACCTTTTCCATGGATCCTCAACTGGAACGCCAAGTAGAAACTATCCGCAATCTTGTTGATTCATATGTTGGGATCATCAACAAATCTATCCGAGACCTTATGCCAAAGACAATAATGCACCTAATGATAAATAATGTAACTATGGCTTGATCATTTATTTTGCCAGGGTGGGATGAAACTACAGGTAGTCCTCAAGTTACAACAGTTCAATTAGTGACTGTTCAAAATTACAACAACCCCCCCTCCCAAAGTATTTATCACCAAGTTATGCATGTTGCAGCACCACAATGGTCATTCTCCCTTATGTCCGACCGCAGAGATGTTGCAACTTTCCCCCTGCCTATTCCCCCCACCACCACCACCAAATACTGTCCTGCTGGGTCTCCACAGGCACTGGGCCCTACTTTGCTAGCCAGATTCCACTTATTTCTCCCCGCCACATTTCCGATAGCTTTATTGTACTTATTTTTTGAAGAGCACCAGAAGAGGCTACCCCCACGTGGCAGAGAAGCTGAAGTCTTTTATTCAGAAGCCAGTAGAGCTGTAAAAATGTGAGATGGAGCTTGTTTCCTCATTAGGCTCTGTGTTGATTGGCTGCCATGCCCCAATCCCTGAAGCTGCTCATTCAAACTAGACAGTCAGCAAGCAGGAGACTGTTTGGCGCCGGCCATTTAGTTTTTAAATAATAAAATGTTCTGTTCTCTTATGAGATCCTGATACAGGTAGTTCCCGACTTACGATATTAATGGAGCTTGCCCATTCATATCAGAAGTCGGGGATTACGTTAAATGAATCACCTAACTAGCGATCTCCCTGCCCCTGCTTTCCCCAGTGCATTCATTAAACAAATGCATGGGTTGTTAGGTAGAGCAAGAGGTGACTCAAGGATGGGAGAGATCAAGGGAGGCCTAGTGCAGGGACAGGCACTCCCATGCTCTGCCTTCTGCTGCTTGGCTTACCTAAAGCCCTATGGGCCTCCTCTATACTTACTTTTTGAGGAGCTCAGGAAGGCAGAATAAAGAAGGCAGCTCCCTTGCTGGGCCACATGGCATAATCAAAAAGAAGAAATTGCTTTTGTTTCCCCCAGCAAACCATTATGATATCTTCTTAACTCCACTAGCACTAGTCTGAGGAGGCTTTGCCGGCAAGGACAGAAGCCCAGAAGTTTGCACACTGCCATAGGGCCTGGCAAAGGGCCTGAGGAGGCCTTTGCTAACGAGGACGGACACCTGGAGAGCCTTTCCTGGCCTCTGTTCTCGGTAGCAAACGGTTTTTGCAAATACAGCAAAAGGTTTTGCAAATGGAGGGAAGGCTTCAGTGCTTCAGGCCTTCCCTCCATTTGCAAAGCCTTTTTCTGCAGGTCTCATCCAGGCTTCTATTTTCAAAGAACAGAGGCCTAAAGTACCATGAGATCAGGTGAGATCAGTAGTGCAAGATCTCATGCTACTGATCTCGCATGATCTTGCAGTACTTTAGGCCTTCATTCTCTGCAAATGCACCAAAGGCCCGAACAGGCAAAGAAATCGAAGGCTCCCTGGATCTTTGCGAGGTGAGTATCCACAGGCCTAGTGCCTGTAGAGGACGGGGGAGGGGGAGGGGAAAATAGGCAGGGCGAATGTTGCAGAACCTCTGTGGTGGTTCGTAAGTGTGAACAACTGCCATGGTGCTACAAACATTCGTAATTTCAGAACTGTGTCATAAGTACTTGGGGTGGTTAGGTCACTAAGTGATCTGTCGTAACTCAGGGATTACCTGTATTCTGGCAAGAGATTTAAGAAGAAAAGGTATTGTAATGATTTGCCTTAGAATTTATACTTGAAGAGTGTAAATGTTTGATGAAACATTTACATGGTGAAGTGCTTTGCATTACATAATAACATGGTGTTAATGGAGACAGTACTGTACAGGTAATGTGCAGGAGCAACATTTTTGTATGGATTTTCTGAATTTATTGTGGCACCTGGCTAAGATTGTTTTATGGACACATTGAAGGCTTGATCAAATCAAATTGGAATCAATACATGAAAAGAGAATCCACATTGACTTAGGTTGGTACCAAGTAATTTTTGGCAGGAAATCTGGAATTTATCTTGAAGAGTGGGAAAAAAACAGACAACCTGCATTGAAAATTAATTTGAGCCAGTGGCTATCATCTGCTATTTGGGCATGAGTTTTAATTGGAACTATTCCAGCTTCACTGGGAAGAACACAGTGAAGAACCATAAAGAGGTTCCTTAGGAAGTTTGATTATACAATTTATAATGGGTCTAGATTCTTACATGCACATATTGAAATACATAGATAGCCATGATACTTCTTTGGCCTCTAATACTTTCAGTCTACCACATATATAATTCTCTCCTATTGTGAAAAAAAATCTTGGCAGCTACACTCAACTTGATTTTCCAAGAAAAATTGTTCCACATAATCAGGCCAAAATATAGGGTTTTTTTAATGCAACCCGTTGCCATTTAAAGGTTGTCTGTTCCTGTTTTAAGCTTTAATTTGTTTTTTATGTAATGTATTATGTGAATTCAGCCATTGTGGCATTTGTGTTTTTTAAACATTGTTTATCAGTGTATTATATGAATTCAAACAACCATATTATCTATGGGAACCTTTCCATAATACAGTAGATAATTGAGGTCAGAACAGTCTTCTTCAGATTCATTGAGTGCAGCTGCAGTGGTGTAGTGGTTAGAGTGCAGTACTGAGGCTACGTCTTCTGACTGCCGGCTAATTGCAATTTGGCAGTTCAATTCTCACCAGGCTCAAGGTTGACTTAGCCTTCCATCCTTCGGAGGTGAGTAAAATGAGGACCCAAATTGTTGGGGGCAATGTGCTGACTCTGTAAACCACTTAGAGAGGGCTGTAAAACACTAAAAGTCTAAGTGCTATTGCTGTTGCTATCCCATCTGGGGGAAATGTCCTTTCCCCTCTATTTCCAATGAATAGGTAGCCAGGGTTGTGATCTAAACCAGCTTCTTGAAGTTACTCCACTCTTAATCTATCCAACCCAGCCTATTGTTGTTGGAAAGCATTACATTTTCTATGCACCCAATATTACCTATCCCTCACAGACCAAGGATTTCATCCATTCGGAGTTGCTGGCCTACTTATACTCCTCTGCAGACCAAAACAGCTTGATGGAGGAGTCAGCAGACCAGGCACAGCGCAGGGATGACATGTTGCGAATGTACCATGCTCTGAAGGAAGCTTTGAATATAATTGGAGACATCACTACCAGTACAGTTTCCACCCCAGTTCCTCCTCCTGTGGATGATACGTGGCTGCAGGCAGGAAGCGGTGGGCATAGGTGAGTTGGTATAGTAGTAAGTTAGTTCTATTATGCTACTTGTTAAGGGGAAGGATGAAAATATGGAACATCACAAAGCCAAAAGCCACAAATGACTGTCACAGCTGAATGGGATTGGTCCAGATTCTTCATCTGGAACTCTGTAGTTGGTTTATCACTTCTAGAATGATAACACTGAACTAAATACACATTCTTCCATGTGTGTGTGTTTGTTAGTCAGCTTCTAATTCTGTAATAATTTTGTTCATCAAAATAAGATTTTTTTGTATAGTGGATATTTTTTACCTAAAAGAATATTCTTGTATTGCTTTTGAAATAAACTTCACATGTTGTTGTCTGCTTTGTCTGAAAATGATTGATATTATTTGGCGTTCTGTTATCTTAAATTATACTAGCTTTAATATTTTAATGTGTCCTTTTTCTTTTCTCTTACAGCCCAACATCTCAGCGCAGGCCTCCTTCTACTGTGTTGCCTCCAGGAAGACCTCCAGCTGTGAGGGGTCCCATGCCTGGTCCTCCCTTGATTCCAGTGCCAGCAGCAGGCTCATCCTCTTTTGTGGCACCACCCATTCCTTCACGCCCTGTACCACAAAGTGCATTTATTACTAATAATGAACCTTTCTTAGCCCCACCTCAAATTCCCTCACGGCCAGCACGTATTCCACCTGGTATACCTCCAGGTGTACCCAGGTAAGAGTCAGTTCAGATTTCCCTTACCTAATTTTTTTCATTTAACCTGGGCAATGACATAAGCTGTCATCTGTGCTTATTAAATAGTCACAGTCTTTGTTCCTGTATAAACTTATTAATTTTGAATAGATATAGAAGATACTGTATTTAAATACTCTCTAAAAAATTAGAAAATTTCTTATGCAGAATCTTGGTATAGTACAGCTTTTTTAGTGGTTGAAAGATCTATGGGAAGAAGTAGGTGTAAACTTTAAGAGATTCCTTTCACATCCAAAGAAGTAATTGTTGTCAAACTTTTTCTGCAAAAGTTGAAATGGAGAGGAAAAGGAGAAATAATCTTAGGCTGTCTAGAAGATAAGCAATATTTCTATAACATTTGCACATGGCATAGGAGTTCAGAAGAAGCAGGAAAATGGGCAGGAATGTTGAGGCTCTTGTACCTTGGCAATATGTGTCTAATTTCTACCTTCTGTTTCTCTGTTCATTTTTTCTGCAGCAGAAGACCTCCTGCAGCACCGAACCGGCCTACCATTATCAGACCAACTGAACCCTCCTTATTAGATTAACCATGATCACTACCCAGAGGGGAAGGCAATATTACTTGTTAATCTTATGGAAAGAACTCATGCTTAATCTTTAGTGTAAAGGAGGTCTTTCTATCTGGTCAGTTATAGCCAAGGCACATATTTCCTATTTCTCCTCCTCTCTTTCCTTTCCACAATAACACAACCATAGCAACAGACATCAAGAAATAGATGCTGTCAGTTGATTACCTGTAAATAGCTCTGAGAAGCCAAGCATTCCTGTTCTATTTCTCTCTGTGTTCCTGGGTCTTGGCTAGAAAAGGATTTAATGACCATAGTCTTCCCTTCTGGGGAAGAGGAGGATTGATTTCTTCCTGGTTTTTCATGGTGGCCATACCAGGCCCATTCCACATGGGAACATGGAGGCTTATGTTTTGTGGAATTGTTTTGCACTTTGTTGGAAATAGAGAAACAACCCCTAGGTACTTGAGTGATTGTGATGAGAATGCCTGAAAATGTGTAAAACTAGAGAGATTGTATTTCTACTAACATTTCCTGCCATTAATGTTGATTGGATCTATTTTCCCATGCCACCCTTTTTAATTCCTTAGTTATAATATATATGAAATATTCCTCTTAGACCTCTATCTTTCCACCATGGCATTTTAGTACAATATTGATCAATATTTCTATATAGCTCTGAAAAATAATGGAACTGCAAATAAAAATGGCTAATAAATCCAATTTATGAAACTGGAGCAAGATTTTATCAAACAATCATTGGAAAGAGGAATGCACCAAATTGTTTTTGAGTCTCAGGTATAGTGCTGACTTATGGCATGCTATCCTTTGCACAACCAGTGATTATGCTTCAGTGGAAGAGACAAACTTAGTTGCCAGTTACAACTTGGGATGAGCTTGATGTAATACTAGAATACTGCCAGTTGCAGGAGATGATTTAATCATTTTTAATATAAAATTGGCCAGGATAATTACTCAACCTCCAATAGAGAAGTGGTAAGAAGAGGCAGTACTTAGAAAAACTTTTACAGAGATATAGTAGAAAAACTTTCCTACTTCCTTATGCAGATTTCTTTGTCCTTCAGATCAGCTGAACTATATTTGCTTCTAGGTTGAGGCAGATTCTTTGTGGCAAACACTGTCCCAAGATAGATTAAAGTTCCCTCTGCCCCACAGAAACTCATATAGGAGTCTATGATCTCTGAAAAGTTTTTTTTTTATGTTGGCTACTCCATCTTTAGAACCATTATTATCCCAAGAGTTTGTGGAGCAAGACTGAAGCCTTGTCAACAGACTGGTAAAGCAATCTGCCCTCTCTGGGCTGTGGTTGTATATATTTCTTCATAAAACAAAGAAGTATTGGTACTACTTTGATTCTAGTTTTTTAAAAAGAAGACCCAAGTTGCCTCCCAGCCCACTCTCACTTACATACCTTTGCCCTTTGCCCATAAGATATATGGAACAGATACCATCTGCCTTAATGCTTCCTTCCAGTGACCTCTCTCTTTTTATGTGATCAGAAAGAGAAATTGCTTGTTTCATGTCCTAAAGCATATGACTTTTCCAGAGTGCTAACTTTGTGCCTTTATTATTGCTTAAATTCTATGTCATTTGCCCAAATAACCAGCACTGCCTTCCTGTAAATGTCCCTCTATTGCCAAAGTCATTACCAAGGGCTTTGAACCTCTTTTGCAATATATTTCTCCAAAAATAGTTGCTTGACATGTAGCATGGACTTCTCTAATTAGTTGTCTCTTGATTCTTTGTTACCATGTGTCAAGGGGTTATTATATCTTCTTTCTATCTTTAAAAGAAAAAAAATTCCAGCAGTTTGAAATAAGCGCCTCCATTATGTATCCAATTAATAAACTAAAATAAAGGGAAATTCTGCTGGTGGAAGGTCTCTACCAATTTGTGGTGTTGGCTTTTTATGCATTTTTTTATTCTATTAGTTCTGAACACTTAAGAACTATTGGGCTTGGAATGAATAAAAAAATATAAGTTCACTTTTTTGTTAACTAACACGTCCAAATAACAATAGTCTGAGTAATTTCTGATTTTTTGTGTCATTTGATATGATTTCTGACCTGGAGGCTATTAGTATCCAATCTAATAAAAGTAACTGAATTTACAAATTACAAAATTAATGACATTAATGCAGATAACATCTTTATGGATATTTACAAGTATTCATCATCTCACAATTAAAAGTGTATTTTAAAAGTGATTTTGTAGGATCTAGTGGGACAAATGGAGTAGGTCCACCTTGTATTGCAGAACTTGACTAGCCTCTGTAGCAGGAAAACCATTTAATACATTAGTTGCCTCTCTTAAAGGAGATTGCCGTCTAGTTTTGCAGACATAGGAGACCTTTCAACATGTAGCAAGAAATTAATTCAATTGCTCGTACAGAAGGGTACATATAATATTTATAAGCTACCCAGTTTTATAGTTATAGTTTCATATATTTTATGCCTATAGTAATCATGAAAAATAGCAGATTTTAGACACATATTTTCTAATATATTTTTGTAACATTCAAATTATGATGTTAAATTTATCTTTTAGAAATACATAAAGTGGACAGAGTAACAGGGAAAGAAAGGTTTTCTAATCCAATCGTATATCCCACATTAACACATTTTTCCCAATGTGTCATTATGCATTATTTTTCTTAACTATTTCTGCCCTTGCACATTTTCCATTGTATTATGTCTATTGTCCCAATCTGTTAAATTTCCCATCCAATGACACGTTGTTATGTTTTAGATTTCATTTTGATGGCAATTTACATATTTGCTTTTTAAAATGTAGGTTTTCTTTAATGCATAAAATGTGTACTACATTCAAGTCCTGGAATAAAAAATTGGGTTCCATCCATGACTAATCAGTTTAATAGATAATAGGTCTCCTTAAGGGTAACCTTGGTTAATCCATAATTAGTTATGATTAATACCTTCCCCAAATACTTTTAACATTATTGCAGTCTTTCCAAAATAGATGAAATTGGACCTGTCAATTATATCTCTAACCATTTGTGTTATAATTGGAATGTTTACTTGATTATTTAAATTGATGTAAAAAAAAATTAAATGGTTGTTCCCAGTTATTTGGACAAGAGATTTTAAAGTGTTTATTTTGAATACTTCTAAAAAAAAGATCACTTTGTATGTTTTACTTAAAAGGAAGCATTCTAAAATTTATTTAAAAACTTAAAATTAAACCCAGTAATACAATATTTTGCAGCACTTTTCTTTAAAATGTGCAAACTGAAATGCAGTTTAAACTTTTAAAGAAGTATTTCTATTTGTCCAACTTGTCCCAACTGGGTAATTTAGAAGGAAAGGCCTTTGTCTGCATTCATAGTGAAAGATATACTTTTACTAAACCAAGTGGTTATAAAATAGGAAAGCCAGTTCTGAGGTTTGCATGCAAAAATTGCCTACATGCTTTCCCCTTTCCCTCCCCCACATGGCAGTGTTGGTGAGTTTTTGGCAGTGTTCATTGAGCTGTGACTGGATTAATAACTCAGAGAGTGAGGAATGGGCCAATGTACTTCAGGCCCAAATTTTTGGACTACTTTCTGGATTGCAAGAATTTGGTGGAGAGGTAGACTTTCTCTCCAACTTGAAAATCCTTTTGCTGAGTGTTTTTTAATCTGCATATTTTTTGTGGGTTTCTCATTCATCTTCTAGTGCCATGATGGCAAACCATGATGCATGCCAGAGCTGGAACACAGAGCCATCGCCAGCTGCTCTTCCTGGTTCTGTCACGCTCATGCGCACCGGCCACCTGCTCTCTTCTGGGTTCCAGCGTGTGCAGCTGGCCAGTGCACATGTGCGTGCTGGAATCCAGAAGAGAGCAGCTGGCTGGCACGTATGCATGCTGGACTAACTGGCCAGTGCGCATGCTCTCCAGTTTCGGCACTCCGTGCCGAAAAGCTTAGCCATCACTGTTCTAGCGCCTTGTGCACAACGGGCCAAGTATAGTTTGAAGGGATTTAATCCATTCTGCCAGTTCTGCGGCAGTTCTGGTACAACCACAAGTCTTGGTTGGTTACCATGGCCTGCGTCCGATACTGCAATAAACTGCATTGTTGTATGCAATTTCTGGGAATGGGAAGAGGTCAGACCACTTATCTTGTTGATAACTGATGTAAGGTACTGCTCCAACAAGCCATTTATTGGGCTTTCTCAGGCTCCATTCGTCTGAGGATGATGAATCTGGAAAGCCAAATTCCCAGATATTTCACTTTCTTAGCCATCTGAATTCCCAATTTCTCCTCCAATTCCTCTTTCTATGGAATTCCCCTTTACTTAGTTATTATTTTTGTCTTATCTTTATTTATTTTAAGCTCTGCTACTTTGCTGAGTTCTTCTTTTTCTTGTATTAATGTTCCTGTCTCTAGTGGGTCTTCTATAATAAAAACCAAATCGTCAGCGAAGGCTTGTATTTTATACTCTTCTTTTTTTATTCTTAATCCTTTTATTTCTTGCTTTCGCCTAATATGTGTCAGTAATACTTCCAATGATAGAATGAATAAAAGGGGAGATAGTGGGCATCCCTGTCTTACCCCTTTGGTTATATTGAATTTGTCTGTTGCTTCCCCGTTTAGTAGTATTTTTGCCCTGATCATCCCTATAAATTTTTCTCCAAAATTCATGATGTTTAATGAGGAACTGCCAATTTAAATTATCAAATGCTTTTTGTGCGTCTACAAATATCAGCACTACTTGCTTCTCGGGATGGGTTTCATAGTATTCCAGCAATTCATTATCATTCTTGTGTTATTTCTCAATTGCCTTTTTGGTAAAAACCCATTTCGATCGGGGTGGATAATTTCATTTAATATTTTTAACCCTTTCTGCAATTATTGTAGCAAAAAATTTTAGTTGGCATTTACTAGTGAGTTTGGCCTGTAGTTTTTAATCTGCTGATTGTCCGTATCCTCTTTTAGTATTAGAGTGATGTATGCCTCTATCCATGAGTTTGGTAATCTTGCTTGTTCTAGCGCTTCATTATATAGATCCAACATTAGTGTCTCGAGTGACTCTTGGATTCTTTTACATAAAGAATTCCATCGGACTTCCGGTTGGCACCGCAGGCGTCGTGGACGGTCCCCGCGTCTCCCAGCCCCGCGATTTCAAAAAAGCCACTTTGACAACGCTAATCAGCTGTCTGGCGGCTGAAAAACCTCTCCATCAGGAGAAGAAGGAGAGGAGAGCTGGTGGGTACGAGTAGAGCTCCCTGAAAGTCCTCTGGAATAATTCCAGAGGCTTGGAGGGTGAGAGCTCCTCAGCCAGCCCACTAAGAAGCTCCGGATCTGAGGCAACTCAAACAGAGCCAGACCAATCCTGCTGTCAAAAGTGAGTTTGATTGATGACAAGCGCAGGCAGAACGGAAACAGGAGAACAAGCTTTAAAATAACAGTGCTTAACTCCGGACTTACTTTGTTTCTAATTGAATTTCTTTGAGCTGGAGGCTGAAGATGGCACCTTTGTTATGGGTGTGAAAGTGAAAGTCAGAAACGAAAGTGCTTATTGAGAACTTTGCACTGTGAGAGTGGATTAAAGCTGCTGAGAACTGTGAGTTTATGGAGAAAAGATTATTTTGTTTGATAAATTAGAGACTATAAATTACAAGCTCTTGAAAATTGTTCAAGGGATTTTGTGGCTTTGAAAGGAAAAAAGATCCTTTTTTTAAAAAAAAAAAATGGCTTCTAAACAAGTTAAGCCAGGAGTTGCCAGAGGAGAAGGAGGTTCTCCATTAGTGTCTGTAGTGACACAGAAAGCGCAACTTCTGGCTGATTCACAGAGTCAGGAGGCTGCTTTTAATGATCTTAAAGAATTTATGAAAGAAGCCATGAATAACCAGGCTGCAGCTATGAATAACCTAACAGTAATTGTGGAAGGGAAGTTAAAGAAATTTGAGGAAGATATAAAGTCAATTAAAGAAGTTGTTGCAGCAAAGCATGATGAAATAAGAGATGATATTGTTCTTGCAGTCTCAGGATTGTCAAAACTTGTTATTCAGGTGGAAGAGAGAGTGGAAGAAATCAACAAAGCCAACTTGAATTTGGAGAACAAAGTAGGAGATATTATGACTAAAACAGAGAAGGTGGATGATGAATTGGTAATGTTACAATATGGAATTTGCCTTGAGATTGAGAGGTCTGAAAGAAATTAGTAAGGAAAATCTAAAGGACATTTGTGCTGAAGCTATTGCATAGATAATTAAAGAAAGACCAGAAGATGTGGCAAGTCGAATTGATAAAATCTACAGGGTTAATTCCTGGATGGCAAGACAAAGACAGCTGCCAAGAGATGTGATTTATTTTACAACCAGGAGGATCAGAAATGATATTTTACAAGCTTCCTACAAGAATAAGGTTCAGGTGGCTGGGCAAGAAGTGGTGGTTTTGAAAGAGATCCCTCCAAAAATGTTGAGAAGCAGAAAGGACTTTGGCTTTTTGGTAAATGAGCTGAGAAACCAACAAGTGTCGTACAGATGGGACGTTCCAACTGGTCTACTTATAGTGGAGAAAGATACCGGTTAAACACAGTTTGGAAGGCAAAAGATTTTTATGTCAATGTTTTAAAGGCTGGATACCCACCCTCACCGGTGGGGGAGCTGAAAGAAAATGGAGATGATACAACAAGAAAAAGATGGAAGGCAGATACAAACTTATGCTGAAGTTGCAGCTGGAGGAATCATCACGGAAGAAGATCTGGATCTTGGGGGCTTACCCCCAACTCTGGAACCACTTAAGAAGGGAGAACCGAAAGCACAACGACTGACCCAATCAACTTATAAACTTCAAGAACAACAATTAAAAATGCAACAATCTCAAGATCTATCTCAAGAAGTTCAAAAAACAGAAGCAGTGGGGGGGGGGCTAGGCCGAAGAGTAAGGTGGAGGTGGATGTTCAGCTGATGCTCATGCGGCTTCGAAAGGCTAAAGATGGCAACTAAATTCCTATCTTGGAATGTTAATGGCCTAAACTCACCACAAAAAAGAAAGAAAGTATTTCATTATTTGAAACAATTTAACAATGATGTTATTTGTCTGCAAGAAACACATATTAGGTTATTAGATCAAAAATATTTGATAAATCCAAGATTAGGTACACACTTTGTGGCATCAGCGCCAGAGAAGAAAAATGGGTTAGTCATATATGTAAAGAAAGGACTATCAGCTAATTTAATTGAGGCAGATGATCAAGGAAGATATATTGCAATTGAATTATTAACACAGACTGAAAAATGCTTTTAATTGATAGAGCAAAAAACAGAGGTGATTACTTATAAAGAGCTTCTTTTTTTGGAAAGGGGTAAGCTGTAATTGAAATCTTTAGATGTATTAAAAGAAGAAGGGATAATTTATACTTGGTTTCAGTGTGGCCAGCTTCAAGCTAGATGGAGGGAAGATCAAAAAATTGGTGTTATGAAAAATGAGGAAAATCTGGTGAAACAGATTAGAGACCAAAGAGACCAAAGTCAGATGCATATTAAATGCATATAATGCTTTATTGGAAATTCAGAAACGGAATTGGTTAAGGATTGTATGATAAAATGGGCACAAAACTTTCAGGAACCAGTGATGATGGAAACATAGGAAAAGATTTGGGTTAGAAATGTCAAATTTACGCAAGCACAAAACTTGAGAGAGAATTTTTATAAAATGTTTTACAGATGGCACTTAGATCCTAAAAAATTATCATGTATGTATCCAAACTTACAAGCTAAATGTTGGAGATGTGAATCTGATGATGCAACTTATTACCATATATGGTGAACTTGTAAGAGAATCAAGGCATTTTGAATAAAAATTTGGTGGGTGATGCAGAACATTCTGAAAAAAAGGTTGAAATTTATTCCTCAATTGTTTTTATTGGGTATAACGATGGATTGTACAGTATTAGAGACTAAACTGATCTTGAACTTAATATCAGCAGCTAAGCTGTTGGTAGCGCAATATTGGAAGAAGGACTCTTTGCCTACTATTGAAGAATGGACATTGAAAGTGATGAATTTAGCGGAAATGGTGAAAATTTCAACATATCTGAAGGACTATACACAAGAAAGATACATATTGGAATGGAGAAGATGGATTGGTTATATTCAAAATAAGTATCAGACAAGAAAATATCAAATAGCTTATGAATGAGTGTTAAATTTTACTTTAGAAGTATTATGTTACCCATAGTGGAGTTAAGGTTTCAGGGGGGGATTAGGTAGTCTAAGAATAGTTAGGCTAATTTAGCTTATGATTGTTAATTGAAATACCCTGTATTTTGTTCTGGGAAGTCTGGGGGGGTGGGAGGGGAGGGAAGGGGAGTGGGGGTGGTGGGGAGGGAAAAAGGGTGGGGGGAATATTGGGGGGGGATTTTCTTTGTAAAACTTTTCAATTAAAAAAAAAAATTCCATCCAGTCCTGGTGTTTTATTATTATTTTGTTTTTTAATTGCCTCCTTCATCTCCATCATGGTAATTTTATCATTCAGCATTTCCCTTGTTATATCCAGTATTATAGGCAAGTCCCTCTCATTTAAGTATTATTTAATATTCTCTTCTGGTATATCTTCTTGGCTATATAGAGTTTGGAAGAATTTTTGGGTAATTTATTTATTTATTTATTGTTTCGATTTATATGCTGCCCTTTTCCGGAGACTCAGGACGATTTACAATGCGTTAAGCAATAGCCTTCGTACTTTTGTATATACCTGCTTAATAGGTCTTTCGGGCCCCCCAAGCGGTGTTCTTTTTTATACAAAGTCAGCAAATTGCCCCCTACCTCGAAAGGATGGAAGGCTGAGTCAACCTGAGCCTGGTGAGATTTGAACTTGCAGTAATTGCAGGCAGCTGGTGTTACTTAACAGTGCTTTAGTCTGTTGCACCACCAAGGCTCTTACTTAAAAACATAATGTGTTTTTTCCCTTCTGTCTGGTAGTGGAGATTCCTGTTCTCGTCTTACAATTGTTGTATTAGTTTTTTCCCTTTCCCTTTCTTCAATTTATACACCAGCCATCTCCCTGATTTATTTGCATGATTGAAGAAGTTTTGTTTCGCCATTCTAAGGTTTTGTGCCATTTCTTCTTGTGACATTAAATTTATTTTATGTTTAACTAAGTCTCTTTCTCCTTTAAGTTTGTCATTTTTGGGTTCTTTTTGCAATATAGATTCCAATTCTTTTAAGTTTTTCCTGCATTTGTTGTTTTTTCTTTTTCTTATTCCTTCGTGCCACATAAGCTATTGTTTAGCCCTGGATATATGCTTTGGTTGTGTCCCATAGGTTGTGTAATGTTGTTTGTTCCTTCATATTTTCTTTGAAACTCTTCAACATCATTTGTACATATTTTTCTTTCTTTCAGAATCCTCTGGTTTAGAGTCCACCTCCCTCTCTCTTTTTTTTTGTCCCTTCCACTTCACTTTTAAAGGATGCCCAAATATTCAACATTATCTCTACTTCTTCTATGTCCCTTCTCAATTCTGCATTCATCCACACCATATCAATTCTTGACCAAGAATTATGTGGATTTGGGGGGAAAAAAGTGTATTGGCTCTTCTTTGGATTTAGTTCTCTCCATGTGTCTTGTATATTTAGCTCTTGTACCATTTCGAAAAATATGTTTGGCAGTGCTCTTCTTTTTTTCTTTTTTCATTGATTGTGTAATCTTTCTTAGTATCTACCACCGCATTGAAGTCTTCTATTAGGCATACATTTTCCTGTTCTGATTCTATTATTTTCTGGTGTAATTTATGGTAGAATTCCTTTTGGTTGGTATTTGGTGCGTAGATTTGTTTTTGACTTGTTATTTCTATCAATAGGATTCTTCATCGGCATATATCTGTTTTGATTTCAGCAACTCTTTTGTATATACCAGATGGAATTTCCTTATAAAAAATCGACTTTATTGTCCGAAAGCCAATAGCTATCCATCCTACAGTGAAGCCATGAATCAAAATCTGTGGGACACTTCGAGTTCGTCAAAAAATCCATTTAATAAAACATAAATTATGGTGGGCCCACATGAAGGACATAGGATAATATGTTGCTAGCTGCCCAGTGTGTGCAGCAGCAAAAGGCTGTCCTGGTAAGTCGCCAGGGTTACTGCACCCAGTTACCAACCCCATGGCACCCTGGAAGAAAATGTTGAGCTCTGGAAACAAAGTGATCTAGGTTGTCACCAACCTCTTCTCTTAGCAAGTACATTTTGTAGCTTACCCCAAAATCTGCTCTAGCAAGACTTTGTGCAGCACACAAAGGCTTCATGAGCTGCCAGACTGGATAATCTCAAACGGGGGTCTTTTTCTTTGGCTCTTCAGGGCTTGCCACACTTAGTGCTGTGGGAAAGTGGGAGGGGGTTTGCATGGAGTTGGTAGAGTTATTTAGCCATAACGACATTCTTTCTCTGAGAATCAAAGACGTTCAGCCTGCACCTGGAGAGGTGTGACTGGGAGTTGGGACAGTGGATTGGACATGTGATGGCATGTGGGTGCAGGGGAAGGGGCTTTGACTTTCTTTTGGGTGGGGAAAACCCAGGAACTTTCAGATTCGGGTTTTCCCAGATGTGCCAATACTGGGATACAACACAGTTTATTGCAGTATCTCTAATAAAATGGATCTTTGAGGAACTGCTTGCCTTGGAGTCTTACTTGGTTGGGTGTGTTACTTGAAACCCTGACAGGTATCCAATTTATCTTATAATTCTGGCAAGAGTTTCTCAAGCTGTTGGAGACCACTCAGGGTCTGTGCTCATCTATAAAAGAAGTTAACTATTACATTAATTAATTACATTAATTAATTACATTAAATAATTATTACAACAATTACGAAAAGATCTGGATAATTGGGTGAAATTACAACTATCACTAATTGGAAGGATTACCATAATCAAAATGAATATACTACCTAAAATCTTATTTCTTTTCCAAACAGTACCGATAAAATTAGGAAGGATTTTTTTTCAAGAATTAAATAAAGTAATATTAAAAATTATTTGGCTACGGAAGAAATCCCAAATAAAATTAAAACTTCTACAGGATAATAGAAATAAGGGAGACTTTGGAGTCCCAAATTGGGAACTCTATTATCATGCAGCAGCCATGACATGGCTTAAAGATTGGAGAAACTTGAAAAACAAAAGAATACTGACCTGCAACTCGGCTGCCACGCATTCATTTGGGAAGGGAAAAACAAATCACACTCATATTTCCAGAGACATAAAGTGAGAGATCCCCTGTAGTATGTTTGGGAGAAAATCAAGAAAAACCATTTTATTAAAATTCCCAATCTGGTTATCAAGTATGGAGGCAATAACCTATCCCAATGTACTAGATTTAAATAAGATAGTAAGATATAAAGAGATATTGGATGAACAAGGGGAATTAAAGTCTAATCAAGAGCTAAAGTGCCAAGGAATTGGTGGCCATATTTACAAATTCGGACAAGATACAAAAAAGACCTAGAACAATATGGCATCTATAAAGAAAAACAAGAATTGGATAAAATACCATGGGGGACAGAGGATAAAATGATAACTAGAACATATAATTATTTCCTAAGATTTAAAATGGAGGAAGAAACAGTCAAAGAGACCATGATAATTTGGGCTAAAAATTTTGGTTATAGCATTGAATTAGAACACTGGGGAAAACTATGGGAGAAGAATTACAAATTAACAATATCAGCAGCCTACAAAGAAAACCAAAGAGAAACACCGGAAGCGTCAAGGGGAGACAGGGAATTAGCGGGCTCCGATGAGCTCCGCGAAAACCCGGACTGACAAACCGCTTGGACCAGAACCGTTCTGTAGGGACGGGGAAGAAGGAGAGGCACCTCGGAGAACGAGAGGAACAGGCAAGTTCCTCGTAGGTCAGAGAATTTTCTCTCTGAATCGGCAGCGGGGACGGCAGTCATTGTGGCTGTCACAAAGCTGGGGCAACCGGGCCAAGTAACGAGCAGGAGCAGTGAAAGGAATGGAGTTTTGAAGCTGGGTGAGTGACAGCCAACCCAGATGAAGTAACAACACTAAAAAGCTTTTAAATTTGGAAAAACCCCAATGAGAAATTGGCGGCTTAAGGGCACAGGGGGAAGAAAGAGGAGGTCATAAGCAGAATTTAAAGGGATAAAAAATGACTTTTGGAAGGAAATTATCTGGAGAACATCAAAGATTAGAAGAAATAAATCTAAATATGGAAAAAGGATTGGAAAATATAAGCAGATCCTTTTTTCCTCTTTTTTGAAGATTAAGATAAACAAAAGAGAACTGAAATAAGTCCCCTGTAATAGAAGTGTTTTTATAAATTGAACAAATATAAGAGAGAGAGAGAGAGAGAAAGAGAGAGAGAGAAAGAAAGAAAAAGTATTGCTTAATTGGGACTGGACTAGACTGAGTGGATATTTTCAAAGTGAAAGAGAAGAAAAGAAATTTGTAACTTTTGTTTTGGAAAATTCTGAACTCTGAGAGAACTTCGTTGTGGTGAGAACTTTGGGGGAGGATTTTTCTGTTTCGGCTTGGCTTTGGAGGAAGAAAGAAAAGGAAAAGAGATTTATAACAAGACTTTTAAAATTGGAATAAGACTAATTTGGAAAGAGTAAAATGGAGCAAGAAATCAGAGAGATGATTATAATGATATATTCTACTTTGAAAATGGAAATAAGGGAAATGAAGACGTTGCATGGAAAATCGAAATCTGAAGACTTAATAACTGAGATAGAACACATTCAATTTGACAAGTAATTAAAGTCAGAGATACAAGATGCAGAGATGGAAACTAAAGAAGATAAAGACAATGAGACTAATTATGTAAAATTAATTGAACATGAGGACAGTAACAAAAAGGAGGTTTTTGGAGAGTATATTGAAATTAACAATGGGAAAAATAAAGAGGATGGGAAGAGACAAAGCTGGATAGAGAGATGGAATAGAAAAAAACAAAAAGTTTAGATGATTACTCTGGGATTAACAGTGGAATGACAAATAAGAGAGAAAAAGGTTGGAAAATACTAGGAAATATAGGGCAAAATAGAAGAGTCCAGGACTTTGATTTACAAAATGATTACAAGGAGGTTAACAATGCTAAAACAAGAGAAAGAGAAAAGAGAGGGGAAACAATGGGACAGATAGGGCAAAATAGGGGAACTAAAGAAGTTAGAACACAAAAGAAAAAAAGGGGAAAGAAAAGGATAAAAATAAAAAAAGGAAGAGAGAAAGAAAGATAGAAATGAGAGAAGAATATGTTACAGATACTTAGAATTGAATTATGGATTGAAGCTAAAATATTTGAAAATTATATTATGTAAAAAAAGTTATTAATAGATATAATGAATTAATTTCTATTAATATGTTGGATGGTACTATTTGAGAAATTGATGGGTATAATAATTGGGATATTGTTTAAATATCCCAATTATAACAATTGTAAAAATTTGAATATTCTCAACATTTATTTAAGCAAAAAAAAGAAAGAAAATTGAAACGATATAGGATTATGATTTAATTAAATAAGACATTTAATTTGCTTTTATATAAATGGTATTTTTAAATAGAAATTTAGGGAAATAATTGGGAATGGTATGGCCTATGCGTTTTTCTTCATCACAACAACATCTGGTGACCCCGACGTGATACCCCTCTGCACTCATTCGGCCGGACGAGCCCAGGTGCACCACAGCGAACTTTGCTTCCAAAAATACATGAGTATTGGGGGAGGGGGGGAACTGTCAGCGCCGCAGAAGCTTCATGCAAAAGAGCTACAGAAAATACTTAAAGACAATGGAACAGCAGGAGTTAGGTTAAGTGATTTAGAGCAGTTAGTAAATGAGATAGGTTGTCAATGTCCCTGGTACCCTGAGTCAGGAACCTTAGACTTGCGGGACTGGATAAAACTTGGAATTCATTTGCATTCGCCACCACGAGAACCAATTCAACATTTGTTGCTGTGGCAAAAATGTAAGGAAGCAATTGAGGTTATGGGGACTCATAAACTCAAGACACCGTCACCATCTCTCTCTTTGCTTCCTGAGGAGGGGTCTGCTCCCCCTCCATATGCAGCTGACTCTGCCAGCAGCAACTATGCTAAAACCAGTGGAGCCTAGCTCCCTGACTGCTTCCTTACCGGTCGCTTTTTCACAGGAGCCACTTAGCGCAGTCAGAACAGGGTTTAGGGAAGAGCAGCAAAAAGGAACCCTCACTGGGATAGAACTTGCAGAGGGTCTCCAAGCTTTTCCGTCACACAGTCAATCCACAAGGGCAAGTTCAATATCTGGAATCTCTTGCCATATCAAATTTTGAGAGAGCTGAGGAAAAGTATCACAGAGACAGGTTTGCGTTCCACCTATACTATTGGAATGGTGGAAGGCATATCTAATGGTTATAATTTGATTCCACAAGATTGGAAGGATTTGTTTCGCATGCTTCTCACACCAGCACAGTATGTTGTTTGGGATTCAGAATATCAGAGAGAAGCAATTCATGCAGGAAACAATTCAGGAGGTTTATATATACCAGAGCAACTGTACGGAGTTGATGCTTTTACTACAACAAGCCACAGGTACACCCCCGCCAGCTTACCCTGTGATAGGGCGTTGTGTGCTCAAAGCATTTAAGAAAGTGCCAATCTCAGGCAAACCTAGCAAGTCTTTTGCAGCAATTCGACAGAATGCTGATGAAACATATTCTGATTTTATTGATAGATTGCAAGAAGCTATTCAGCGGCAAGTAGATAATGAGGAAGCTAACAGAGAATTACTGAAAAGGCTAGTTTATGAACATGCTAATGCTGATTGCTACCGTGCATTGCAATCTGTTGTTAATAGAGGGGATTACACCTTGGCTGATATGTTGAAAGCATGCACTGATATAGGCACAAATGTTCATCAAATGGATGCCTTAGCAGCTGCCTTACAAAAAGGAAAGATTGGCAAGCCCAAAGGTAACTGTTTTAATTGTAATAAACCTGGCAAAAACAGCAGTGCAGAGCCCCTGGTGGTGGAGCCCATAAAGGGCCAGGAGGAGGTCAAATAACTAAACCAAAAACTGTTTGCCCTAAATGTAAGAAGGGGTTTCACTGGGCAAATCAGTGCAGAAATCAGTGAAATAGGGAAACTAGAGTTCGGGCTCGCAGCAAGCCCTGGGCAATTGCCGCCATTACTATTAAAAATTCTAAAGCAGCTATGAGAGGGAGTGCAGGAATTGATTTGATTAATCAAGAGGATAAATTCATTCCTTTCCCTGGAGTTGTTATCTTAATATCATCACAATTGAAAGGACCATTACCTGCTAACATTGTGGGATTGGTCCTTCCTCGATCCTCCACAGGGAAAAAAGGGATTTTTGTCATCCCTGGAGTCATTGACTCAGATTATGAAGGCATAATTATGATACAATTTGAAAAAATGTGCCCATGACTTTAAAACAAGGAGATTCTTGGGCACAATTGGTAATTGTTCCATATGTAGTGCCAGCAGGAGGTAAGCAAATTAGTAGAGGAAGTGGAGGATTTGGTTCTACCAATCCTATCCACTCCCTGCATCCTAGCATTATGGCAGTAACACAATCAATTCAAGAAGAAAAACCAAAGCGTATATATTTGTTAAATGGCAGATCTTTTGAAGGAGTCCTCGATTCTGGCACAGACATCTCTGTCATAGCCACTAACAATTGGCCCACAGATTGGCCTACTACAGAATCACCCTCCGTGTGGGGAGTTGGAGGACCCCAAGCAGCCCGACGCAGCACCAAATGGTTTACGGTAACAGCTCTTGATGGCAAATGCACAGCCCAGTTAAAGCCAGTTATGCTCCCCATTCATGTAAACCTATGGGAAGAGATTTGATGTTGCAATTTCAAGCAAAATTAATTATTAATGATTAATAGTTACTATGTCTCGGCCTACTGCTCTCCCTTTAGTAGGGCAATCTACTACGCCTGTATGGATTGAGCAATGGCCTTTACCGCAAGAAAAACCTATAGCCTTACATGAGTTAGTGAGAGAACAGCTAGCAGCTAACCACATGGAACCCACTACAAGTCCATTTATTTTGTAATAAAGAAGAAATCTGGTAAATGGAGGCTTCTTCACGACTTCAGGAGCATCAATGCGATTCTACAACCAATGGGGCCACTACAATGCGGCACCCCGAATCCGAACATGATTCCTAGGGAATATCAAGTTATGATCATTGATTTAAAGGATTGTTTCTTTACCATTCCATTATGCAAAAAGGATAAGCCTCTCTTTGTCTTCACAGTTCCAGTATTAAATGCTGAACAAGCTACCGAAAGATATCAATGGACTGTATTACCTCAAGGCATGTTAAATAGTCCTACTCTCTGTCAGCATTTTGTTGTGAGAGCTTTGAAGCCTTTTAGGAAAAGATATCCTCAAGCATTGGTATATCATTATATGGATGATATCTTAGTTGCTGGTCCGCAAATTCCTCCATATTGGCTAGAACATCTAACACAAGATCTGGCTACACATGGTTTGCAGATAGCACCAGAAAAAGTACAGCTACAAGAACCATTTATTTATTTAGGTCACAAGTCAGGTCACAAGTACAGACATATTCACACCCACAAATTCCTCAACTAAGGATAGAGGGTAAACTTTCCTATGTTCAATTACAGCAACTTTTGAGTTCAATTAATTAGTTGCGACCATACATAGGCCTTCCTACTAGTATGCTTAGTCCTTTGTTTGATGCATTAAAAAATAAGAAAGATCCATCTGAATTGATAACACTTACCCCAACTCAAAAAGCAGTCTTTACAAAAATTAATGAAGCATTAAAATTGGTTTGGGTAGATAGATGCCAGGAAAATATTCCCTTGATAATGATTATCATTCCAACCGCAAAACAACCTATAGCGGTATTAGCTCAGGAAATGCAACAAAGAAGCAAGTGTAAGCCTTCATTATTAATAAATGAATAGCTATATCTCTCACGTAGCCCAAGTCATACTATTAGCATACCGGCACAAATGCATGCAGAATTAATTTTCAAAGGAAGAGAATGATGGTACTTATAGGTCAAGATCTTGTCAATATCATAGTCCCCTTGCCATTGAAAGATTGGGAGCGTATGGTTAGCCTCTCCTCTTCTTTACAAGCAGCGCTGACCAATTATGTTGGGAAAATTTCTTACCATATTCCTGCAGACCCGCGCCTGCTTGCCTTTAATCAAGTAGAAATCATAGTCCAAAATGGTATCTCATTAAAACCTTTGGTGAATGCCCTCGCAGTTTTCACTGATGGGGGGCCAAAGTGGGGGGCAACTGCCTGGCTTGAACATGGGAAATGGGTTATGAAAATTACACCTCTGCAAAAGTCCGCTCAGCATGCAGAGGTTGCAGCCGTAATTTTGGCCTTGCAAATCTTTCCAACTCAAGTCCTCAATATTATTTCAGATAGCCAGTATGTCTGTCAAATTGTCACTTCTCTCCCTGGTGCATATGTTACACCATCTTTGGATGATGATCTCCTGTCCCTCTTTTTGTCATTACAGCAAGTTTTGCAAATTAGAAAGAATCAAATTTACATTGCACATATTAGAAGTCATCAGTCTTTCCCAGGCATATTGTCGGAGGGAAATGCTGTTGCAGATGCTGCAACAAAGCAGCATGTTCTGCCTGTTACTCCATGGGAAAGTCATGCTATGTTTCATCAAAATGCCAAGGCTCTTGCAAAACAATTTCATATTCCTCTAGATCATGCTAGAGCAGTCATACAACAATGCCCTCAATGTTCTCAAGTCACCCCATCTCCCTCCATTGGGGTGAACCTGAGAGGTCTTAAAGCAAATGAACTTTGGCAGATGGATGTAACCCAATAACCCTCTTTTGCTCCTTGGAAATATCTTCATGTAACTATTGATACTTTTTCTCATTTTATTTGGGCTACTCCTCAAGGAGAAGCCACCAAACATGTTATTAATCATTGTATTCAAACATTTGCTGTCATGGGCCTACCTTCTATGTTAAAAACAGACAATGGCCCTGCATATTGTAGTCGCTCCTTTGCTGAATTTTGTGACAAATGGCAAATTAAACATTTTTTTGGCATACCTTATAACTCTACAGGACAGGCCATAGTGGAGTGAGCAAATTTTACATTAAAATCTGCTTTGGATAAACATAAACAAACTGGTAAACAGGAATGGTTGAATAAAGTTCTGTTTACTCTGAATCATCTTAATATCACAGATTTATCAACTTCAGTAGATAATCATTTTGGAATTAGAATAAGTCATCCCCAGCCACAGGTAATGTATAGATTATTGCCTAATCCCGAATGGCATGGACCTGTTCCCTTATTGACGTGGGGACGGGGATGTGCTGCTGTGCACCTACAGGTCTGGTGTGGATCCCTGCTCAGTGTGTGAAACTGTGGAAGGATGGCGTGGCACCAAGGACTGAAAAACCCGATCCTGAACTTCTCACTCAGCCTGCAGAACCCTCAGCAGGATTGGGACCGAGCACCTCGTCAGACACATCAAGTCACCTGGGGGCAGATTAAGGCCCTCTCTGCTCAATCTACAAAATTGCTACAGAAAAAGGACATGCCGCAGACACCAGAGAACTTTTTGGTAGCGGCATTTGCTTGTTTAAATGCTAATTCTGTAACTATTGTAATGTGTATTCTTTTTATGTGCATTTTTCCTCCTGGTGTGGCTACAGTGACTTTGCAAGAGCAAGGACTTTGGGAACAAAATTCCTATATATGGGATGTGCAAAATATCTCTCGATTAGTAAACAAGACTGATGGATCTGCATGCACATTCCCCCACATGCCAAAGGAGGACTTTTGATACATGCTATTCCTTTTAATGAAACTGGATGGAAACAACATCCTTGGATCCCCGGAACGCTACAAAAAGAAAATGTTAATTATACTATTTTAGCCATTGGTAGCAGACTTCAAGAAGTAGCAGCATATTGCTGGGAATTCATTAACCATACTAGGAAGGCATCTGTTGATGTTGGAAAGTATCCCTATTGTAACACGACATTCATTCTTAACACCACTATATTCAGACATACCTTTCTGAATGCCACTATAATGGAACATCTTCATAATTTTACCGCTTATGGCTGTACATACCAATTGACTGGGTGTCCAGTAGTGGTAAGGGGAGGGTGTCCAACACGTGTGACCGATGGAAGTCTCTCTTCATGTAATTTGGTAAGATCAATGGTCAAACAATTAGCAGGGGGTGATAATCAAACAATTAACACATTAGGTAATGTTTGGATGTTATGTGGTAGGCAAGCATATCAACGTATCCCTGCATGGTGGTCCAGTCGTCGTACCTTGGGATATATTGCTCCCTCCGTAGTGATATCTGATCATCGACCTAAAGGATAGTTACGGAATATAGATGTTCAAAATCCCATTAATCATTACACTGAGATCATGTTAGCAAGGGGTGTTATTCCTCCTTTAGGAGTAATGATGAATTATAGAGATTTACATATCTTATCAAATTGGACTACTGCTTTATTCAATGCTACTATCAAATCCTTAAAATTGATAAATGAAGAAATGTCGCAAATTCGAGAGGTAGTTTTACAAAATCGTTATGCTTTAGATATTATTTTAGCAACCAAGGGTGGTGTATGTGCTTTAATCCATTCACATTGTTGTATATATATCACTGATCATAAAGCAAATATTTCAGCCACAACTGAGCACATGGAAAACATGATTGCAGATAATCCAATTGGTTCCACTATTCCACAATCCCCATGGGAATGGTTATGGTCTTGGCTCCCAGATTTTGGATGGGTGCGACAAATAGTGCCCGTTGTTATCTTAGTTATCATTGCCTTAATTTGCTGTTGCTGCTGCGTGCAATGTTTGCCTGGTTTGTTGATGGTATTTCGTCCAAAAATTTGGCCCTCCAGATCTGAAGTTATGTATGCATACAAATTATTAAAAAATAAAGACTAAAATAAAAAGGAGGACATGTGGGGGTGGTTGCTTTCTCAGTAGCTGGCAAACCACGCTGAGGAATGCAAACGTCAGCACAATGATCCTTAAAGATCCTATCTCAGGAAGTGTGAGACATGAGGTATGTCATGTAGGCAGATCACATTGTTTGTAGCAGGAAAGCATGAACTGTCCATGAGCTGTCCACATGGATAGCATACCCTATAGCATGAGCTTTGTTTAGCCAAACAACTACAAGTGAACTTTGATCAATGAATCAGCTTCTGCCACGAAGACTGTAAAGATCAATAAAAGGGAGTTCTGTGTGCCTTCCCATTAACATTCTTCCTGCCTATGCGTTTTTCTTCATCACAATAACAGCGGAGTTTGTTTAAAACCGTGTTAAATGTCATTTTCCACTCGCCCTCCTCCTTAATTCTGACACGGTAGTAAGCCTCCCTTAAATCCAGCTTTGAAAATTTTTTCCCTTTAGCGAGGTGTGCCAGCATATCTTTCATAAGGGGGAGCGGGTACATGTTCTCCACACTGATCACATTCAGGGTACGAAAATCAACACAGAGATGTTTTGAGCCATCTTTTTTCTCTCTAAATAGCACTGGAGCTCCAATTTTTGGTCAGGCTGGCTCGATGAAACCCCTTGCTAGGTTTTTCTTAATAAATGTTCTCAGCTATTCCAACTCCCTTAGGGAGTTTAGTGCTGGGTAAGATTTCTATCGCACAGTCTGTGACACAGTGGGGAGGGAGTTCGTCTGAGGCTTTTTCACTAAAAACTTCAGCCAAATCCTTGTATTCTATGGATATGCCCTCAGTTGGCATGGCGTGACCAGGCATGTCTGTTTCTCGGTTCTCTGCCCCCTCAGTTCCTTTATGTGGAGTCTCAGCAAAAGTCGCGTGCATCTGAAATTTTATGATGCTTTGTTTCCAATTGATTTTGGGGTTCTATTTTTTCAGCCATGCAAGGCCCAAAACTAACAGCCATTCCATGCCAGGTGCCACTATAAATGTAAGCATTTCCTTGTGGCTTCCAATGCCTATACATAGAGGCTCAGTGGCAAAAGAAGCTGGCTCCCCTCTTGTTATTGACCCATCTAGTTGGCAGTTAATCCCCAACTTCCCTACTAGGGTTGGGCTGATCAAACAATGGGTGCACCCTGAGTCCACTAGAGCGAAGATATTTATCTCCCTGTCCTGGTTTGGGATAAATAGTCTTAAGGGGTGGGTAAGTGGTTTAATTGGTTTGCTTACCAGTGGTTCCTCTTCTGGATCACTTCCGAATGAGTGTGATTCCTCCTGCTGAGATGCCAGGGTTTCCTCCCCAAAGAGGGGGGGAGGGATGAAAATTCTACAGTCTCCCTGCTCCTCAGGGCAGTCTCCTTCCCATGCCGGCCAGGTTTTGCAGGATTCCCCCCTGGTGGGTGAATGTTAGGTAGATGTTTGCAAACGACACTCTGCAGCTCGGTGCCCCTCTTTTCCACACTTGAAACAGGCTGACAATTGTGCCTGCAAAAATGCTGAACTACAATAACAGGCTCTGGGATCTATTGGCGGTGATTTATGGGACATAACTGAATATCTGAAGGACACCTGATATTCACCATCAACTCCTGTTGATGAAATATTTTAACATAAATATTTCTTAGTGGAAAATAATTATTTTAATAAATTAATGTGGCAAGTTTCAAATTTTATTTATAACTTAATGAAAAGTTTAATAATTATTCAGATAGTACAAACATACACACACACAAAACATTAAAACACATTCATATTGGCTCACACTTTTATTAAGCTATGTTTATTTACATAGAAAAATATTTACTATCACACAGAAAATGTTTTTTAATTCAGATTGAAACAGATATCTATAAACCTTTCTGTATTTATTGCAACAATACAAGAACCCCAGACACTCCTGCTTAATAAAATATGTAAAAGTAATTGTGAAAACAAAAATGGGTTACAAAACAGATTTTTCTGTTTATTTTTTGTGATATAATTATATAACAATATTTTGTCTTACGGTTTTTGAATAATACTAATACTGTATACTCTAATACTGTATTTTGTAGCTAGGTTTAAGTATTTCTGCTTCAAATCATTTTACAATTTATACATAATTTTACAGATTCTGCCTGCTTTCATCACAACCTTGTTGTCATATAGCTACTCTGAATATTTGTTTCTTCTTTTAAGATGCTGATGTCCTGCTCATTGTTTAGCATTTCTCTGGGGAAATCTGAGCCCTGCCCCTTGGTGATTTTCCAGCCAGAAGGAGCAGTTTTCTTATTCAGCAAGGTAGAAGTCTCCTTTCTACCTTGCTTGTTACTGGGAACTGTGTACTTTGCACTGAGATCATGTTTATTTAGCTCACAGTTCACAGCCAATGATTTATCTCCCAATTCAATTACTTTATGTTTTTCTGCTTGTTGATGGGAAATTTCTTCAGAAATTGAATAAATTTTATTTGTACTGTGCTCAGTAGAGCTATTATTTGAATGTCTATGAAACAACCTAAGTTTTTTTACATCAGCTACAAAGCTTACTTTCTTTTGTTTGTCCTTTGTGGACTCAGTTGGCATCATTGCTGACCCATTGCTTTGGTTGTGTGCTTTAGAGACTTTTGCTACTACTCTTGGGTGAATCATTGTAGTTATTTTGAAAAGACTGAGGTTTTTCTTCATGATTTTTTCATTTCCTCCACTTTCACTTCCTTCATTAGATTCTGTCAAGGAGGAGACTTCTGTACTTGTTTTAGAGTGTTGTAAATTAGCCAGTTTGTTTCCTTTTAAAAGACCCAATACTTCAAAGCGAAAACTGGAAATATCTTGCTTTAATTCCTGAAGAGGTAGAAGAAACATTATATATTAATAATTTTATTTTTGAACTATATGTAATGTAAAGTCATACATTAAACAGATCTCAGTTGAAACTTTGTGATTCATTGTTATTAAATTGTTCATTATATGAACAGTTACCTTAAAATTCTCTTCTGTTAGTCCCTCTTCAGTTTTAGCATCTCGTATCATTGCTGCTATGTATCTCTTAACCAAATTCCTCATCACCTCCTGAAATATAAGTACAAGGTTGTTGATTAGTATTTAATTAACAAGATAGTTGTTCTGAAAAGTCTAAATGGTGAACCTCTGTGGTCATCTTATCATCTTCCTCACACTGGCAAGGGAATTTCTGTTGCCTCCTTGTTGTCTTCCATGTCCTAAAGATTGGGACATTATAGAGATCCAAGGTCATGGTTGTCTCAAAGGTGTTTTTTTTCAGGAGGCAACTGGATTTTTTTGTTTTTTTTTTCTTTGAAGACGTTTTGCTTTACATCCAAGAAGCTTCTTCAGCTCTGACAGGATGGAAGGATTTATACTCCTTGCAGACATCTGTCTTTCCATTCCCCACTATCCTGTCAGAGTTGAAGAAGCTTCTTGGATGTGAAGTGAAACATCTTCAAAGAAAAAACAAGAAAGTACAAGAAAGTTGCCTCCTGAAAAAAACACCTTTGGGATAAAGATTGGGATAGTCACTGAATTATTATAGGTAGAACAGAGTGCAATATTTATTATCATCTGCTGAAAATGCTCTTGTAGAAATTGAATGACAAAGTGTTCCCCAATCTGCCTTATCATAGTGAATAATAGATAAACAGCTCTGTCTCTCCTTATGAACTTCAGCTTTAATTATACTAGGTTGTGCACAAAGCAGTGACAAAATGCACTTGAGTATTACATGTGTAGAAAGGATTTTTCAAGTCCTTTGTTATAATTTACACAATAGGAGGTGTATTTTGGTATATTTACTGCCTTGAGTTATTTATAAAAATAATAAAAGTGAGATATAAATACATAAAAAATAAAATGAAATTAAAATAAAGATCACATCTTCTTGACTCTACTTGATTGCTGCACACTCAAATACAGAGATGTTAAATTAGGACTGCATTCATAGTAAACTCTGTTAGTTTAATTTTAAAATATTAATACATAATCCATTCTGTGATATTTTGCCATTACTATTTAAACATATCATAGCATTTAGTGACCATATTGTAATTAACTTCATGCTGATAGGCTTGTGGAAAAGGCCAAATTGCATGCTATCATTTACTAAAGAATAAGTTTCAAGTTTCAAGTTTATTAGATTTCTATACCGCCCTTCTCCCGAAGGACTCAGGGCGGTGTAGAGCCATATTAAAACACATAGATTTATAAAATTTAAAACCAAATTAAAATCAGTATATAAAATTGGCCTGCAAATTTAAAACCCACATACACCCATAATAAAATTCATATTAGGCCAGTCTGGCTTGCTGGAACAGGAGGGTCTTAAGGGCGCGCCGAAAAGTATGCAGGTCGGGGCTAAGACGGAGCTCTAGGGGCAGCTCATTCCAGAGGGCTTGTGCCCCCACAGAGAAGGCTCTCCCCCTGGATGTCGCCAGTCGGCATTGTTTGGCCAACGGCACCCTGAGGAGCCCTCTCTGTGGGAGCGTATTGTCTGGTTGTTGATGGCAGAAGGCGGTCTCGTATATACCCCGGTCCTAAGCCATGGAACGCTTTAAAGGTGGTGACCAACACCTTGAATCGCACCCGGAAGATCACCGGGAGCCAGTGCAGCTCGCGCAGGAGGGGTGTTATGTGGGCGTGCCGATTCGCACCCATAACGTGCGAATCGGCTGCATTCTGGACCAGTTGGAGCCTCCGAGTGCTCTTCAAGGGGAGCCCCATGTAGAGAGCGTTGCAGTAGTCCAGATGTGATGTGACGAGGGCATGAGTGACCATGCCAGAAAGGGACGGATCCAGAAAGGGACACAACTGGTGCATCAGGCGAGCCCGATAGAAAGCTCCCCTGGCCACGGCCGTCATATGATCTTCCAAAGACAGCCATGCATCCAGGAGAACACCCAAGTTGAGAGCTGACTATACTGGGACACTGGAAGCCACAGCCACTTGGTCTTGGAGGGGTTGAGCTTGAGCTTGTTTCTCCCCATCCAGATACGCACAGCCTCCAGGCACTGGGACATCACGTCAAGGGCATCATTGGGGTGGTTCGGGGTGGAGATGTACAGCTGAGTATCATCAGTGTACTGATGGAACCTCACCCCGAAACCACAGATGATCTTGCCCAGTGGCTTCACATAAATGTTGAACAAAAGGGGCGAGAGGACTGACCCTTGAGGCACCCCACATACAAGGCGCCTCGAGGTCGACCTCTGCCCCCCTGCCAACACAAACTGCATACAGTTGGAGAGGAAGGAGGAGAACCATCACAACACGGTGACCCCCACTCCCAACCCCTCCAATCGTCGCAGCATGATACCATGGTCAATGGTATCAAAAGCCGTTGAGAGATCTAATAGGACCAGGACAGAGGAGCAACCCCTGTCCCGAGCCCTCCAGAGATCATCAACCAATGTGACCAATGCCGTTTCCATGCTGTGCCCTGGCCTGAAGCCTGACTAGAATAGATCTAGATAATTGGCTTCATCCAGGTACTGGGGAAGTTGTCGCACCACCACACTCTCAACAACCTTCGCCACAAAGCAAAGGTTGGAGACAGGGCAATAATTGGCTAATACAGCCGGGTCCAGGGAAGGCTTCTTGAGGAGAGGCCTCACCACCGCCTCTTTCAAAGAGGGGGGGAAGTAACCCTCACTCAAAGAAGCATTAATAATCCCCTGGAGCCAGCCTCGTGTAACCTCCCGGGAGTCCAGCACCAACCAGGAGGGACATGGATCCAATAAACATGTGGCAGTGGTAAGCCTCCCCAGAATCCTGTCCACATCCTCGGGAGTCACAAGGTCAAACCCCTTCCAGATAACATTCTCAAGACCCCCCTCCGTCACCCCATCCAGATCTACCCAATCAGAGTGGGTAGACCTTCCCGAATCTGACTTTATCATGCAGGAACTGCACAAAATCCTTAGCCCTGCCCTGCAAGGGTCTTCCCTCACTCCCAGATGAAGGAGGGAGCAGGTCATCCTAAACAGGGCAGCTGGGCAGTTCTCTGCAGACCGATAAGAGCAGAAAAATAAATAAATTTTGCCGCTTTTATCGCCACTAGGTAGATCTTAATATGAGACCTCACCAGTGTTCGGTCAGATTCAGAGAGACTGGCCCTCCAATCACTCTCCAGGCATCTTTTCTAGCGCTTCATCTCTCTCAGCTCCTCAGAGAACCAGGGAGCCAGTTGAGATTGGCACCGGGTCAGAGGCTGCAAAGGCACGACACGATCCAGAGCTCCGGTGGCCGCCCTATCCCAGGCGGCCACCAGTTCTTCAGTCACGCCGTGAGTCAGAGCCTCAGAGAATTGCCCAAGCTCCATCAGGAACCTATCCGGGTCCATCAGGAACCACCTGGTCGGTTCCATCTCCCTGCGGCGAGGTGTAGTGGTTTGAAAGTCCATGCGAAGAAGAGAGTGATCAGAGTGTTGAAGAGAGTGTTGTCTTACCAACACTGACTCAAGGTTGACTCAGCCTTCCATTCTTCCAAGGTCGTTAAAATAAAGATTCAGATTGTTGGGGATAATATGCTGACTCTGTAAACTGGTTAGAGAGGGGTTTAAAATGAAGTGGTATATAAGTCTAAGTGCTATTGCTGGATAAATTCAAATCACCAGGACATGGTTTACATCCCAGGGTCTGAAGGAGTTGGCAGACTTGATTTTGGAAGCACTAAGCATATTTGAAAAAGCCTGGAGCACTGGGAAACTATGAGAGGACTGGAAAAAAATGGATGTGGTTCCAATATTTTTTTTAAAAAATGGACTTGGGAAACTGCACACCAATCAGCCTGATATCAATACCTGGGAAGAACTTGGAAAAGATAATCAAGCTGATTATCTGAGAACCCCTAGAAACCAAGAAAAGCTATTACTAGAAGCTAACAGGAATATGTCAAAAATTGAGCATGCCAGACCTTTTGCAAAATGGCTAAATTGGTGGGCCAGCAAAATACTCTGGACAGTTTACTTACCGTAGATTTCAGTAAGGCATCTGACAAAGTAGACCACAATATAATTCTTGATAAAATAGAAAAAAGTGGCATAAACAGCATCACCACTGGATGGATTAGGGACTGGCTCAGTGTGTAGTTCTCAATGGAATTGCATCTATATGGAGGGATGTGTCAGATCCCTAAAAGTGATACTGCCATTCAAGTGGAGGAAGGGGGGAATTGGATTTGATTTACTAGCATGGCCTGTGTCATCAGATATTTTACAACCTATATCCTGGCGCCAAGGAAGCCTGAGATTCCCTTTACCTGCAGGAATTTTTATGATAGCCATGTGGATTGTCTCACTTTAAAGGGTAGTGATGGGAATGCATGTTTGTTCGGGTACTCAAAGGAAATAGTAAAGAAAACATTTTCACACTTATGTATTGGCTGAATTCTGCATTCTGACTTAAAGGGAGGGGTCTCTACCACTTTAATCCTACTGCTTTACCTAAGGGCATTCAGATTGTGCTTTAGCTGGATGGTTTTCACTTCTGCTTAATAAAAGAATCCTTTTGAACAACTACGTTTCAAGAGTTTGTACTTTCTTAAGTTGGAAGGAGAGGCGATCCTTACAGAAAGCACAATCTGCAAAACGGTCAACCCAGAGAAGCAATCTTCGCTCTACTAAGGGGACCTTGCAAACCATGTTTGAACAAAGCAGAGAGCTGGGAGAAACTGATTGCTGGGGAGAGACAGCAACCGCCACCCAGTTGGATGCCTGTCTCGTGCAACCCATTGGAGAGGATGAGGTAATCCTGGGGAATCTGGAAAAACCCCCGCTGGTCGATTGGCATTGGGAAGAAAGATGGCTGGGATGAGAGAACAGAGGAGTCACCCTCAACCGTGGCAACCGAAAACCGGGGTGGAAACTGGAACTAGAAGCCCTTACTGATCGGGGGGACTGACCGAAGCACCCCTGAGGGAGGACTATCTGAAGAGGCATATAACCCAATTAGTGATGGAGACTTTGGAAAATCTTAACATCCGAAGGGAGCCAGAACAACAACCAAAGAGCACTGAAAGGGCAGCAGTCGTGGATGATGCAAGGGGAGGTACCCCCCTCCTGGAGCCCACCTATCGAGCAAATGATGCAGCAGCAGCAGGAGAAGACCCAGTAAACCCTCCCCCCCAGGCAGCACGCACACCGGCGCCCATTCCCAACCAACCCCGGGCTCCTCAACTGGAAAGAGAAACTCCCCCCCTTGGGGTGAAGTTTGATGGGAATCCGCAACAATTAGGATTCTTTGTGGCACATGTGTTCACCTACATGCAAGAGTATGGGCGTAATTTCCAAACCCAAGGCTCCCAAGTGCGAGTTGTGACCCTAGACCTAGAGGTGCCGCAGCCTAGATAACGCCAACGCACCAGAACTGCGGAATTTCGACCATTTCATGATGGCCCTGCGACGTCGGTTCGAGGACCCACTGGCAGATCGGAAAGCACGTGACTGCATTATGAAAGATATGTTAGCACACCTCGCTAAAGGGAAATTTTTTTCAAAGCTGGACTTAAGGGAGGCTTACTACCGTGTCAGAATTAAGGAAGGGATGAGTGGAAAATGGCATTTAACACCCCCTTCGGCTGCTACCAATTCAAGGTGCTCCCCTTTGGGTTGCAAGGAGCTCCTGCAGTGTTTATGCAATTAATAAATGAAGTGCTGCATCAGCATTTATATAAGGGGGTTCTGGTCTACTTGGACGACATTTTAATCTATACCGAGACCAAAGCAGAATGTGTAAAACTAGTTAGGGCAGTTTTAAACAAACTCTACGCTGCCAGACTTTATGCCAAACTTTCCAAATGTGAATTCCATCAAGAGAAGATTGACTATTTGGGATACCGCATTTCACACCAGGGGGTTGAGATGGATCCTCTAAAAGTGCAGGCTGTACTTGATTGGGACCCTCCACACACACGTAAACAGTTACAGAGCTTCCTGGGGTTTGCCAACTTTTACCGCCAGTTTATCCCTGCGTTCGCTCAGATTGCCCTCCCCATCACCAAGCTCTTAAAAACAAAGGGGGAGGACAACTTTAAAGCAAAGCAACCATTGAACTGGACTATGGAATGCCAGGCAGCATTTGAAAAACTTAAACGGCTGTTCTCGGCAGAACCAATTCTACAACACCCGGACATGGAGAAACCATTTGTCATACAAGCAGATGCCAGGTATGTGGCAATAGGAGCGGTCCTGCTTCAGAAGAATGAGCAAGACCAACTACAACCCTGCGCTTACACATCTAAAATGTTGAATGAGACTGAGCAAAGGTGGGCTATTTGGGAGTTTATGCAGTTCGTTGGGCATTGTTAACCTGGCGGCACCTCCTAGAAGGCAGTAAGACCCCTTTTGAAGTCTGGTGTCAGCGTTCCAAATTAGGCTCTCTTCCAGCGCTGACATAGAAAGAACAGTATCTTGAATTATTGCTGAGATGAACTTTTACCTAGTCTTTGTATGTTACAGATAGGGTTTCCTGGGAGACGAGGAGGGGGGCACATTCCTGTGAAAAGAATGTGCTGGGATGTAGAGATGGATTTGCATGATGGCCAATGAGACATTGGGGTTGGAGTGCGGAAGAGGAGGGGGTTGGAAGGAGGGGCCAGTTTGGCTGCAAAATGAATCAGAAATGTCGGACTCTGCTATTCTTAAAATAAAAGTGATTCATTAGAGAGCTTGCGCTTGAGAATGAAGTTTTTTTCAAGATAGCACCGAAACCTGACAGACAGCCAAACTCTCCCCCAAATCCAGGCTGGCTGAGTTTAAATCATCCCGTTCCCTCCCAGACATCTGGTCGGACGGACTATGGCTGAAGCCAAGCTCTCGGAGGAAAGCCTGCTTCAAGAGACGGGAGGAGCAGAAGCGGTCGTGATTCCAGCCAACTTGGAAAATACAAAGGTTCAACTTTCTCCGCCTTCCCTCCCCGCAGAACTTCAAGCAAAGAAACGTGAGGCAGATAAGTACCCGGGGACTGTGCCAAAAGCCTTAGAGGCGGAATTTTCTTTTGCAAATGTAAAAGATAAGGAAAAACCCCTAAGTGAATTTGGAAGGGCGAGCTGGGGATGGGAATGGCAGCGAAGCCCAGACAAGGCAGCACCTCCCCACCCCAGGATGAGAGACGAGGCAGAGGACTATCAACACCAAGGCTGGCCCTCCAGAGCTCAGCACAGAGAGGAGAGGGCAGAGAGGGAGGAGCCACCCCAGTTCAGAGGGAAGTTCGATGGTGACCCAGACAACCTCACCCAATTCCTCGATTCAGCTGAGATATACATAGAGCGGTTCGGACACCTCTACCCTTTCCCCAGAGCCCTAGTGAATGCTATCTCGGAAGGGCTGGAGGGAGAAGCAAAGAGGTGGTCAGCATCACTCTACAAATACAGGGCCCCCCAGCTACGAGATGCAGATGGGTTCTTGCAACTATTGTGAGCCCGTTATGAGGAGGAGGAGGAGGAGGACCCCTATGTGGAAGACGAGCTCAGAAACCTAATGCAGAGGGGGAAGCCTATCAGAGAGCATATCCGTGAATTTAGGAGAGTCATTGGGACACTGCCTCCCCTACCAGAGCGATTGCTGGTGTATTTTTTTAGAACAAGCCTAGATAAAAGAATTTCCCAAGTGACTGCCTATCGTGACATCCCAAACCGACTCGCTGAATGGTTCCGGGTAGCGATAAAAGTCGACAGAGGGCTGCGGGCGAGTGACACGTCAAAACCACCAGAGGGAAAGGAGAGAGGCCGACCAAACCAGGGGCCACTCAACAGACGAGAAACCCCAACATCACAGCCCTCCTACAGACCAACTGCCCCACGGAGCCCACTGAAATGCTACAGATGTGGAGGAAACGGCCACATAGCAGCAAGATGTGGAACGCCTAGACCGGGACCAGCTCCACCACCCAAAGCACGACTGGAACGAGGGCCCAAGCGTGTCACCCACGTACCGCGGGAAGCTCCCCAAATCCCGGAGATTTTCGCTCATCTGACCGAAACCAGAGGAATCCCAGATGAGGGAGATCAGTCCCCCAAACCCTATGACACAGAGGACGAAGGCGAGGATGACCCGATGGTGAGTGGACCTGTCCATCCTTTTCTTTTCCCCATACGCCTAACAGCCCCCAAAACAGGGGCCCAAGAGACTTTCCAAGCCCTAATAGACTCGGGTAGCACACGGTGCCTAATCAACCTACCCACAGTTCTAAAATTGGGAATCCGAGCTAAACAGGTTGCCCAACCAGATCCTTCATCATGAGGTAAAGCTGTGGGAACCATGCCTCCCCATGAATTGGTAATTGGGGTGACACTGCAGGAACCTCAGATGGGAATGAGTGGAGTGGAGCATGCCCAGGCCTTCAAAACCTCTTGATCCCAATGATTCCCAGGAGTGGGGCCTCCCACCGCCATCATGAAGCCAGTCACTAGAGAGTCTTCTAGAGCAGTTTGATGCAGCATAGGCAGCATTGCACCACTCCCCACTGGCCAACCTGGCTGGGTTCTGGCCCAACCCAACTTTACCTTCCCAGGCCTGGGAGCCGCAACCGCCCAGAGTGGAGCATCAGCTTTGTTTCACTCAGCGCAAAGCAGATTGCACCTCAGTCTACCCCGTTGGGCCTGGTGTACCAGGATGACAGCTCAGGCAGGAGTCAGCATGGCGCAGCAGCAAAGCCCACTAGGGCAGTCCAGTCTGGGACTATGCAGAGAAGTGTTGGGACTGTTGAGACCCAACACCCTTCCTTGCCAACCGGTCCTCAGATTGCTTCCTGCCAACCAGTTCCCCCCTGGCTGGGCCTTTTACCCCAGCCAGAAGTGGGTGCAGCACCAGTGGATGTCAGCCTTGGCCTCACCACTGGCGCTGGCCCCACAACCGGCCCAGTCAGCTGCTCCTCCCCCATGGTTCAGAGTGACATTCGACAGGGCCCCAGGGAAGCTGGCCTATTTCATCAATCAGATTTGGTCCCACATTGACCGTTATATGGCGACCAATATCAGACTAATTGAGACATTTTATTGGCAATTGCTGATGGCATGAATGAGGGGGACGTGGTGGATTGGATAGCTCAGCTGCACGATGAAGGAGCCCCAGAACTAGAGGATGCTGATGAATTTTTACAGCTGCTCTGGGCTCAATTTGAAGACATGGCCCATAGGTAGGAGGTGGAAGTCCAAATCAAAGCCATAAAGCAAGCGGGCCAACCCCCCAAAGGATTTTGCTTAGGACAAAAAGAGGTTGGATGGAAAACTGAGAGGTTGGCTGGAATGCCTTTTCATCCACTACTTCAAAGAGGCCCTAAACCAGTACCTCTGGCAAGCTTGCAGTATCAGAGGAGTTCCATACAGAACTAGTACAATATAGCTGTGGTAATGGACCTAGAGATCCACCCGCATCAGAAGCCTACCCTGGAAAAGCCAACCAAGAGGACCCTGGGTTGCTGAGCCCCTGCGAAGCCAGCTGAAGTGCCACAACCGGCACCATCAGGGACAATCAAGTGCTTCCAATGCAGCCAACATGGTCACCGAGCGCCCGAGTGCCTGGTCCCCTCCCCAGTCCCTCAATTCAAGTGGGGAGAAGGGGAGAATTGCCCAATAAGCCATTGAGGTTCCTCTCCTCCCAGCTGGGAGCGAGGAAACTCCAGCTTTGGAAAACCCTCCCACTGGAGCATCCCCTTTGCTGACGCTCCAGTGGGAGCATCAGCAAAGAGGACATGATGGTAAGTGAAGCCATCTGCTCCTTCACAGTAAAAACCTGGATTGTAGTGCCAGAGACTGGGGTTCAGGGGGATGTAAAGGCCGTCATAGACACTGGCTGCACCATATGCCTGATCAGCCTCCCCAAAGTTCAGCAACTATGGATAGGCACAAGATCCTAATGCACCCCATCCACTTTGAGCAAGTTGATGGGATGCTAATAGGAGGAGCCACCACCACTTTAGTCACGGAACTCATCAGACTGGAGATGTGGCACCACCAAGAGCTCATTCAATTTGTGGTAGCCCCAAAATGACTGAATCAATCATACTGGATCTTGCATGGCTTGACAAATGGGGCCCAACCATCACGTGGGAAGATGGGTACCGAAAGCTAAGAATAGGCATTGGCCCACTGCTGCCCATCCGGCCAGACAATTGCCAAAGGGCAGTGAACTCTTGACAGCCCCAGGCAGCCGCCACAAACGAGCTCTCCAGCAGCCCACTGATGCCCAAGGAGTACCGAGATCTGGCAGATGTCTTTAGCGAGCAGGACTGTAACTTCCTTCTCCGTCACCGCCCCACAGACTGCACGACTGAGGTCGTACTGGGAGCCAAGTTGCCAAAGCTGAAGATGTACTCCATGACCCCAAAAGAAATGGCTGAATTGAGAAAATACATCAACACCAATTTAGCTAGGGGTTTCATTCAGCCCGCCAAATCCAGAGTGGCGGCCCCCATACTGTTCAAGAAGAAAAAAAGATGGGGGATGAGATGGGGGGGGAATGATTTTCATGGAATTAATGCCATGTGCATGGAGAACACCTATCCCTTCCCCCTAATGAAAGAAATGCTAAACCACCTAGCAAAGGGAAAGGTGTTCACCAAACTAGACCTAAGAGAAGCCTATTATCGGGGACGAATTAGGGAGGGGGATGAATGGAAAACTGCATTCAACTGCCCACTGGGCAGCTTCCAATTTAAAGTCATGCCATTTGGCCTCTAGGGAGCCCCTGCAGTCTTCATGCAGGTAATTATGCATGAATCATGGACAAGCACCTGTATAAAGGGGTCCTAGTTTACCTGAATGACATCCTCAAATTCAGCGAAATGCTGGAAGAGCACATTAAGTTAGTGTGATAATACTGAAAAAACTTCTAGTCGTTAAGCTCTATGCAAAACTCTCCAAGTGTGAGTTCTATAAGACCTCCCTAGACTACTTGGGCTACTGAGTATCAAGCAAAGGAGTTGAGATGGACCCAGGGAAAGTGAAAGCAGTGCTAGATGTGCAACCCCCATGCACCTGCAAACAACTCCAAAGCTTCCTGGGGTTTGCAAACTTCTATAGACAATTCATTCCAGCCTTTGCAGAAGTAGCCCTGCCCCTAATGGAGCTATTAAATATGCGGGGCCCTCCTACAAAACCCCACCCGAAGCAACCACTGGCCTGGTCCCTTGGTTGTCAAATGGCATTTGAAAAACTAAAGTGTCTTTTTGCTGAGGAACCAATTCTCCAACATCCTGACCCTGAAAGACAATTCATCGTCCAAGCTGATGCCAGTGATGTGGTGGTGGCAGCGGTGCTCCTACAGAAGGACCCACAGGGTCAGTTCTTGCCTTGCGCATATGTGTCTAAGAAACTCACCAACACTGAGAGGAGGTGGGCAATTTGGGAGAAGGAAGCCTACACAGTCCGCTGGGCTCTCTTCTCCTGGGGACACTTCCTGGAAGGGAGTAAGGTGCCTTTTGAGGCCTGGACTGATCACAAAAACCTCGAAGCCATAAAGACTCCTCAAAAACTCTCCCCCAAGCAAGTCCACTGGGCACAGTATTTCCGGTGGTTTAACTTCAAATTAAAGTACATCAGGGGGGAAAAACCACAATTTGATAGTCATAGGGAAAACGTCGTCCATGCCATCATTCCCCCCTCACAACAAGTAGTGCAAGTCACCACCAGAGGACAAGCCAAACGCCAAACCAATTCCATGCGGGAAAAACTGACAGCGGCGCTAAAGGCTGCGTTCCCAACCGACCCATGGTTTAATGAAAACAAAGACATTTTAACCATGAGAGCTTGAGGCTGCAAGTCTTACAGCACAGCCATGATTCATGACTGCCCGGCCATTTCGGCTTCCTAAAAACCCTTCATCTGGTCCGAAGCCAGTTCTGGTGGCCGAAGATGAAAAATGTAGAGCTGTGCCTGCACTGCCATGAAGATGAGACCAGAGAAACCTCCTGGACCTCCTCCAACTAACCCCAGCCTACCTTGGGAGGAGATCACCATGGACTTTATAGTTGATCTCCAGAGAGTAGGGGAAATACAGTCATTTGGACAGTGATCGACTTGTTTTCTAAACAAGCCCATTTCACTGCTTGCTCAGGGTTACCTTCAGCCAAAAAGCTGGCTAAAATGTTAATCAAGCAGATTTATTGGTTGCATGGAGTGCCTCACTGGGTGAATTCAGATAGAGGTGTCCAGTTCACCACCAGGTTCTGGAGGGAGTTCCTGAAATCAGTCGGATTGACTCAAGGACTTAGCTTGGCTTTTCATCCAAGCACAAACGGGGCCACGGAACTGACAACAAGAGGACTGGGTGGACCTACTGCCTTTTTCAGAAGTGGCTTAGAACAATGCCCTGCATAGCAGCATTGGATTGACCCCCCCTTTCAGGTCATCAGTGGCATGGACTTTGTTCCCATGTCCGAGCTGCCAAGAGAGCTGCCTTCCTCCATGACTCTAGCCAAATGTGAAAGTAATTGATCCAGTGACAGTTCAGCTTAGCCTCCCATGCATACTAGGGAAAGTGCATCCAGTTTTTCACTGCAGCTTGCTAAAGCCTATAGTCAGTTCAAGATTGAGGCCATAGAACCAACCGGCACCCAAGCCCATAGTGGTGCAAGGGGAGACCCATTATGAGGTTGAGAATGTTAGACTCTAGGTTACATAGGGGTTGATTTCAATATTTAGTTCATTGGAAAGGATATCCTTTGTCTGAAGCTACCTGAAGCTGGGATGGCAGATAGGTTAGTAAAGCAATTCCATGATAAATTCCCTGATAAGCCAAAGGGTCCTCCTGGGGGTGGGGAGAGGAGATTAGGATCTGACTGAATTAACCTCCTATGTTCCTTTCATTGCAGGACACAATAATTGGTTGGGGGGGGCAGTCTGTCAGCCCTGGAGGCCACCTTTTTCTTTGGATCTTTAGGGCTGCCACACTTAGTGCTGTGGGAAAGTGGGAGGGGGTTTGAATAGAATGGCTATTAGCTATAACAAAATTCTTTCTCTGAGAGTCGAGGATGTTCAGCCTGCACCTGCAGAGGCGTGACTGGGAGGCAACTCTAGTTAGACCATGTGATGAACATGTGGGTGCAGGGGAAGGGACTTTGACTTTTTTTGGGGTGGGGAAAATCCGGGAACTTTCAGATTTGGGTTTTCCCAGATGTGCCAATATGACATCTCTAATAAAATGGATCTTTGAGGAACTGCTTGCTTTGGAGTCTTACTTGGTTGGGGGTGTTACTTGGAACCCTGATACTGACTCTCTGAATGGTTCTGTTGACGGTGGATTGCGTATCAATGACATGCAGAAGAGGGGGGGGGGCCACAGCAGCACAGCTGAGACCAACGGTGCCACGAAGCCAGTTGAAATGCTATAGATGCAGACGGATAGGCCACATTGCATCAGCATGTGTGACCCCAGTGCCGAAACTCAAACGTCCCCCACTGTGTGACCCCAGCGCCGAAACTCAAACGTCCCCCAACTGGAACGTCCCCAAAAGCCCTCCAGGCTGTAGAGGTCCCTCCCCACCCAGCTGAAGCGGGGGAACTCTAGCCAATGACAACCAATCGCCGGATCCCTATGACAGTGAGGACAAAGGTGAAAATGATCCGATGGTGAGTGAACTGATCTACCTCTTCATCCTCCCAATAAGCCTCACAACCCCAAAAATAGGGACCCAAGGTACTTTTCAAGTCCTAATAGACTCAGGCTCCATTAGATGCTTGATTAACCTAACCATGGTCCTGAAACTGGGGATTAGAGCAAAGAGAATGGCCCACCAGATCAGGTTCGAACACGTCGATGGGTCCCTATTGGAGAAGCTTACGCCACCCACCTGACCAAACCAGTAGGGCTAGAGCTAGTGGACAACTGGGAAGCAATTTGATTCGTAATAGCTCCCAAAATGACAGACACGGTCATACTGGGGCTCTCTTGGCAAGACAAGTAGGGCCCAACTATCTGGTGGCAAGGGAGCACCTGGAGGCTGAGGATAGCAAGAGGACCCCAACCCTCTCCACACCGCTAAATAGAAGCATCACCCATGCAGGAAACCCTCCCAAAGGCCCCACCACAAAAATTTGCAGCCACTTCTGACAAAACCCCAGAGGCTGAACAGATCCCCAGAGAATATCAGGACCTTGTGGAAGTGTTCAGGGAGGCCAAGTATGACATCCTACCCCTACTCCTCTACCGTGAGATGGACTGTGTAATCAAAATCATCCCAGGGGCAAAGCTACCCAAACCCAACTGTACACCATGACACCCTGGGAAATGCAAGAAATGCGCAGATACATAGACAAAAACCTAGCAAAGGGGTTCATCGAGCCAGGCAAGCCATGAGTCACAGCCCCAGTCCTATTTTAAAGAAAAAAAAGATGGAACTATGAGATTATGCGTGGATTTTAGGGGCATAAATTGCATGTGTGTACACAATCTCTACCCACTCCCTCTCATGAAGGACATGCTGTCTCACCTAGCCAAGGGAAAAGTCTTTACTAAATTAGATCTCAGAGAAACATACTACTGAGTCCACATCAGGAAGGGAGATGAATGGAAAACAGCATTCAACTGCCCCCTAGGGAGCTTCAAATTCAAAGTAATGCCTTCTGGACTGCAGCCCCCCCACCCCCATGGGGTTCAGGTAGTTAATGAACAAGGTGCTGCATGAGCACCTCTATAAGGGGGTCCTCATCTACCTGAATTATATCCTCATCTACACCCTAGTCTTTCAAGTACTGGAAAAACTTCTGGCGAGAAACCTGTATATCAAGCAGTCAAAATGCGAATTTCACTGTGCACGGCTAGACTACCTAGGCTACCGAGTCAAAGATATAGAGATGGACCCAGCCAAATGACAAGTCGTCCTAGGCAGGCAGCCCCCTTGCATCTGTAGACAGCTACAAAGCTTCCTAGGATTCACAAACTTTTACAGGCAATTCATCCCCTCCTTTGCAAAGATTTCCAAACCCATGACAGACCTCCTAAAGACAGGGGGCCCAGGGATGAAGCCCCGCCTGCGACAAACCCTACAGTGGGATGTAACCTGCCAAAAGGCATTCAAGACACTAAAAGAACTTTTTGCAAAGGAACTGGTGTTGAAACATCCTGACTCGAACAACCTTTTGTCATCCAAGCAGACGCCAGCAACATGGCAATGGGAGCAGTGCTACTCCAAAGAAATAGCCAAGGAAAATTGCAGCCTTGTGCCTACACAACTTGTGGTAGACACAGAGGGGATATGGGCTGCATGAGAAAAAGTGGCTTTTGTGGTAAGATGGACACTGATAACCTGGCGCCATCTGCTGGAAGGGGGGAGAAATTCTTTGAAGTCTGGACTGACCACAAAAATCTGGAAGTCCTTAGGACCCCAGTGTTGTGGTCTGCCAACAGCCTGTGGAGCTGGTAGCAGAGTTGGACAGTGAGGAGGCTGAGGAAGAACATGGGCCAGTCTTGGAGGCTGGGGAAGGCCCAGATGTGGGCTCTGCATCAGAGGCAGAGATGGGGCCAGGGCCATCTGGGAGTGATGTGCAGACTCCGGAGCCTCCAGAGGCTGACAGCAGAGAGGCAGAGGAACAGGAGGAGCCTGTTCCTAGTGCACGCATGAGAAGAGCTGCCAGAAAGCAAGAGCAGCTAAAGCAAAAAGGACGACTCGGGAGTAAGGCCAAGAGATAATTGGCTCCTCCCATAAGGCTTAAAAGACCAGCAACAGCTCTTGGGCTCTTTGTCAGAAAACAACGTTGATAGATTTGTTTCTTGTCTTGCTGCATTTATTTCTTGTTGGCGTCTTCTGCTCCTGAACTTTTGCCAAGAAAAGCCAAGGTTGACCAAGGTTGGTGATAAGGCTGAAGAATTGTGTTATGAAGAATTTGTTTTGAATTAGTTTGGACTAGGCTGAGAATGAGTTAATTTTCAGCTGTTCTAATACAGTCTGTTTGTTTCAAACTGATTGCGTCTGATAATACCTACTTGGGCCTGGGTCACAACAGTTTATTTTCTGACTGAATGAGGATACAAACCTCTATCACAATGGAGCAGCTCCGTGCCAAGAATGCACAGCTTCAGCAGCAAATAGCTTTGTTAGTTGCACAGATGGCTCAGCTCCAAGCTCCAGCTTCTCCCCCTCCCTGTAGAAAATGTCCTGTTGCCATGCCAGACAAGTTTGATGGCAATCAGGCCATGTTTCCTGCTTTTATGGGACAATGCCAGCTTTTCATCAGCCTGAGAATGGAGGACTTCCCCACTGACCGGGATAAAGTGGGATTTGTACTCAGCCTGCTCTCCGGCTCTGCAGCTTGCTGAGCCATGCCCCTGCTGGTCCAGGCTAGTCCTCTGTTGGAGGATTTCAGAGGGTTTTGTGAGCATCTCAGACTTATGTACGAGGACCCCATCAAAATGCAGACTGCCACCAGACGACTGAAGATCCTGAAGCAGGGCTAGAACCCACTGCAGGAATATGTCAGTGAGTTTCGGCTGCTTAGCCAGGATTTGGCCTGGAATGAGGCGGCCCTCATGGACGCGTTCCAGGATGGCTTATTGGAGGAGTTGCAGGACGAGCTGGTCCAGGTTGATATCCCACTGATCCTCAACGTGCTGGTACGTCTGTGCCTTAGGATCAACGCCCGGTTGCAGATACAGACCAGTCGCTGTGCCTGCCAGGAGACCCGTGTGGTTCCAGTCATGCTTGAGACCCCAGCTCCATGGGAGGAGCCCAAGGAAATAGGTGCAGCCAGACCCCATCTGTCAGTGGCTGAAAAAAATAGATGACGATCAGGCAGGTTGTGCTGGTATTGCAGGGAACCAAGGCACATGGCCGCCTCTTGCCTAAAGAAGTGATAAGTGGAGTCGGCTCCTGGGCCTGCCCCAAAGCCACAGAAAACCCTGTCAGGAAACGCCCTGAGCCTGATCTAGGGGAGACCCTGGGTCGGGTGCGCACCAATACCAAGTCATGTCCAGTGGATGTGGAGCCCAGACCCCCCCAGCACTTGATCCTGGCGGCAAGAGTATTCTTGTCCAATAATCTGTAGGGGATTCCGGTTCACACCTTGGGGGACTCCGGAGCTACAACTAACTTTATGGACATGGCGTTTGCAGCCAAATATGCAGTCCCACAGTGTCCAGTGGATCCTCCCATGCTCATGGAGACCATTGATGGCCAGGTGCTTCTGTCTGGGCCTATTACAGCCACCATGCAACCCTTGCCCCTGACCATCGGGTCTCATGAGGAGGCCATTCAGTTTTATATTACCTCTGGCCTACATTTTCCCATGGTTTTGGGCTTGGCTTGGCTTCGGACACACGACCTGCAGATCTATTGGTCCCAGAACTTCATCTCTTTTCTGAACCTGCAATGTGTGGACCACACCTGCCAAGTTTGCACAGGCCAGCTGCTGGGTCCAACTGGGGTGTCCTTGCCTTCCGACCTTAAGGACTTTGTGGATGTTTTCAGCAAGCAGGAGGTGGACCAATTGCCCCTGCACTGGCCATATGACTGCCCCATTGATTTGATTCCAGACACGCCACTTCCAGTGGGACGTTTATATTTGATGTCGGACCCTGAGTTGGCCGCGTGGACAAAAACGTGGCTCGGGGTTTTATCTGGCCCTCATCATTGCCATTGTCTGCCCCGGTCCTGTTCGTGAAAAAGAAGACCGGAGACTTGCGGCTTTGTTGTAACTACCACAAGTTAAATGCTATCAAGGTGCGCAACCGGTATCCTCTGTCCCTTATTCCCGAACTCTTTTGAACGACTTCGGGAGGCTATCGTGTTCACTAAATTGGACTTGCGAGGGGTTTATAATCTTGTTCAGATCTGTCCCAGGGATGAATGGAAGACGGCATTTGGCACCCGTTAAGGACATTTTGATTATATGGTCATGCTGTTTGGGCTGACCAATGCTCTTGCCGTCTTCCAACATTTCATGAATGACATTTTCAGGGACCTCTTGGAGAAGTTTGTCGTAATTTATTTAGATGACATTCTGATATACTCTCCTTCCTGGGAGAACTACCAACAGCACCTCCGCCTGGTCCTGCAATGTTTTCGGGAACAGCGTCTGTAAGCTAAACTAGAGAAATGCCAGTTTTTCCAGTCCACCATCTAGTTCCTGGGGCATCGCATCTCTCCTGAAGGCACTGGCATGGAGCCGAGCAAGGTGGAATCTTTGCATAGTTGGCAACCTCCTTGGCGAGTGAAGGATGTCCAGCGCCTCCTCAGGTTTGTCAATTACTATTGGACCTTTATCCCCAGCTTTGCTGTCCTGACCATGCCCCTCACTTGGCTTCTGCAGAAAAAGGTGGGGCATTTCAGGCCTTGAAACAAGCCTTCATGAAGGAGCCTATCTTGAAGCATCCTGACCCCCACTGTCTGTTTGTGGTGGAAGCAGATGCATCGGATGTTGCTGTTGGTGCAGTGTTGCTCCAGGCTTGCACGTCCGGCGGTACCCTCTTCCCTTGCGCATATTATTCATGGAAGCTCAACCCTTCTGAGCGCAATTACACCATCTCGGAGAAGGAGTTACTGGCCATTAAGATTGCATTTGAGGCCTGGAGATATCTTCTGGAGGGGGCCCGGCATCAAATTGAAGTCTGGACGGATCATAAAAACTTGGAGTGCCTACAGACCACCTGGAAACTGAACCAATGGCAGATTCAGTGGTCCCTCTTCTTTGTCAGGTTCAATTTCCATGTTACGTACATCCCCAGTGGTCGCTCTCGCGTAAACCGGAGTATTCCCACATCGAAGACCCGCTTCCGCTCCAGACAGTGTTGCCTGTAGAGTACTGCGGTTCAGGAACTAATGGATTTATGGGCTCAGATATGGGAAGCACAGCAGCACAGCAGCACGATGCTTATGTGGCCCAACGGAAGGAAGATGCACGATGCTTATGTGGCCCAACGGTAGGGCCCGCCTCTCCATGGACGTTTCACGAGGAACTCTTGCGGTACTGAGACAGGCTCTACGTGCTGTTAGGGCCGCTCCAGGAACTTATCTTGTCCAGTGCCATGATAATCCTGCGGCGGGACACTTCGGCCTCTTTAAGATGCTGAATCTAGTTTCCTGCAGTTTTTGGTGGCCCTGATTGTCACACGATGTCCAGGCTTATGTCATGTCTTGTGTTTTCTGCCGACAGGCCAAGTCGGCAATGGGAGCCCCTCCAGGGCTGCTCCAGCCATTGCCGACACCAGAGGGACCCTGGAGTGTCATTTCCATGGACTTCTTGATGGATTTGCCTCCGTCTTCTGGATTCATGACCGTGTTCGTGGTGGTGGACCTGCTGATGAAGATGGCGCATTTCATTCCATGTCAGGGGTTACCAACGATTCATGCCACCACCCACGTTTATCCAACATGTCTTCTGGCTACACGGTCTACCTGATTGGGTCATTTCGGACAGAGGGGCTCAATTTACAGCCCAGTTTTGGAAAGGGCTGATGACGGCCTTCGACTTGAAAATCTGTCTGTCATCGGCACATCATCCAGAAACTGACAGCGGGACTGAGAAAGTTATTGGCATTCTGGAGCAATACCTGTACTGCTTCGTGAACCAGCAACAAGATAATTGGTTGGACTATTTGGCAGTAGCAGAGTTCGCATTCAACAACTCACAGCACACCTCCACGCAAATGTGACTAATGTCATCCTTGGTTCTTTCCTCTCATGCAACTCGACTCCCCAGTACCAGTGGGTAATGACTATCTGTCCGAGTTGCAGGCCCTCCATCAGTTGATGCGATGGTATCTAGAGAAAGCCAAAGAGGACTATAAGAGAGTCGCGGACCAATCTCGGCGGGCGAAACTGCCATTGGCTATGGGGGATCAGGTATGGTTGTCCACCAGGCACCTTCCATCAGACTGGCCGGTCAGGAAGCTAGACCACCAGTACCTTGGTCCATTCCCTACAGTTATTAACCCAGTTGCCTACTGCCTAACCTTGACATGCTCGATGCGTGTCCACCCAGTCTTCCATAGATCCCACCTTGTCCCAGAATGACCAGCTTGTTCGCTCCGCCAACCTGAACATCCCCAACCAGCACCACATGATGGAGATGAACCACCCAAGTACGAGGTCGCCAGCATTCTGGACTCCCAGTGGCTAAAAGGATGGTTCCAGTATCTAATTGTGTGGAAGAGATATGGGCCGGAAGACTTCACTGGGAGGATGCGACCTCTGTGCATACACCTATGTTGGTGAAAGCATCTCATGACTGATTCCAGTCATGGCCACATCCAGATCGTCAGACACAGGGGAAGGGCCCTGCAGTGAGGGATAGTGTTGTGGTCCACCAGCAGCCTGCGGAGCTGGCAGCGGAGTTGGACAGTGAGGAGGCTGAGGAAGAACATGGGCCAGTCTTGGAGGCTGGGGAAGGCCCAGATGTTGGCTTTGCGTCAGAGGCAGAGATGGGGCCAGGGCCATCTGGGAGTGATGTGTGGACTCCAGAGCCTCCAGAGGCTGACAGCAGAGAGGCAGAGGAACAGGAGGAGCCTGTTCCTAGTGCACGCATGAGAAGAGCTGCCAGAAGGCAAGAGCAGCTAAAGCAAAAAGGACGACTCGGGAGTAAGGCCAAGAGATAATTGGCTCCTCCCATAAGGCTTAAAAGACCAGCAACGGCTCTTGGGCTCTCTGTCGGAAAACAACATTGATAGATTTGTTTGTCTTGCTGCATTTATTTCTTGTTGGCGTCTTCTGCTCCTGAACTTTTGCCAAAAAAAGCCTTTGGCAGGTTGCCTAATTAGACCAAAGTTGGTGATAAGGCTGAAGAATTGTGTTATGAAGAATTTGTTTTGAATTAGTTTGGACTACGCTGAAAATGGTTAATTCTAGCTGTTCTAATAAAATCTGTTTGTTTCGAACTGATTGCATCTGATAATACCTACTTGGGCCTGGGTCACAACACCCATGGAAACTATTGCCCAAACAAGTCCGCTGGGCTCAATACTTCAACCGATTCAACTTCGTGGTAAAACACATCCCAGGGGAGAGGAATTTCCTAGCTGATGCCCTCTCCTGCATGCCCCAGTACAAATGCAGACAGGAGGAGGTAGTAGACGCTACCCAAACAGCAGCCCAAGTGACAACCATACAACAACGCCGCAACCAGCAAGACTGACCCGCAAGCAATCTAACCATGAAATTCAAAACTGAACTGCAAGCAGACTCCTGGTCTTGACAAAAAGAGAGGACTTAGTGTGGAAGGGGATTAAATTCTACATTCACACACCTGCATGTAGTGGAGTAATGCAGGTGCGTGGAGTGGTGTTGGTGAATCTGTCAGCCCTGGGGAGTGTCAGGGTTCCAAAGAACACCCCCAATGAAATAAAGCTCTGAGGCCTGAGGTTCCTCAAAGTTCCAATTTATTAGAGATGTCATGTTGGCACATCTGGGAAAACCCAAATCTGAAAGCTTCCAGGTTTTCTTCACCCAGCTAAAAGTTTACACCCACAAGTTCATCACATTGTCCAATCAACTCTTCACACTCAACTAGATACAATCTTCTGGCATTCTATCAGACACAGGCAAAAGTCCTTGAATACGGAATGTTGTTATGACTAACTTTCTATCGCTCCAACAACAACCCCCTCCCAACTTCCCCAGTTAAAATATGTGGCAGTTAAGAAGCAAAAAAGAAAATTGTCTTCCAAAATTGACAGGGAGGGCACTCCTGACGTAGCAGCGAAACTGTACTTTATGGGGCTCTGTGCTAAGCTGCCAAATTCTGCCTGCCATGAGGTCCAATTGGATTCAATTGGACCCAAGCCACCTTGAAGAGGTGGTGAAAACAGAGGGGAATTTCCGTTGATCACAAGGAGTCAGCAAACTCTTTGTTCAATCCAGAAAAAACCCTCAAACCGGCAGGGGAAATGATGGCCATTAAACAATGATGTTATAGCTCCAGTGAAAGAGCAACAAAGGAGATAAGTGGATAACAGCATGGTTGATCTGGGTGAGATACTTCCAACTTTCCAACTGGGTGAGATACTTCCAACTTTCCAACTTCTGTTGAAGCATTTGCCCCAGAAATTAACTTTTTCTTCAAAATAAGACTCTAAAAGGGAGGAGGTGGTTTTTAATCACTCCTCAAGTATGGCGGCGACTAAGCTCATGAGCTGCTGACAGATCTGAAGGAATGGGAAGAGAGTGCTTTTAAGAAATAGACTTTTTAAGTGGCTGAGACCCTGGGCTGGCTATTTGTGGACAGAAAATATTGGACTGTGCAGAGATGAATAGATTGACATTGAAAATAAAAGATGAATATAAATGGTTTAAACTCTCTGGCTAAAAAGAGACAAGTTCTATCCAAACTTCAAAAGCAAAATATGGACATTATGTGTGTGCAAGAAGTCTATATTAAAAGACAGCAAGGAAACATTTTAGGAGCCCCCAAACTAGGGTACCTTTATTCAGCTCTTGCATCAAAAAAAAAAAAGAAAAGAAAAGAAAAGAAAAGAAAAAGAAAAAGAAAGAAAGAAAAGAAAAGAAAAGAAAAGAAAAGAAAAGAAAAAGAGAGGTAGATATATAAAAGATTGGCTACAACTGAGACAAATTTATGCAGACGATGAAGGGAGAATTTTATTAATTGAAATAATAATCAGACAAAAACAAATTTTGTTGGCAGTTTTGTTGCACCGAATACTAACCAGGGGGAATTTTATCATAATTTACATGGGAAAATAGTAGAATTAGAACTGGAAAATATTTGTTTATTAGGAGATTTTAATGCGGTTGTAGATTCAAAAAATCTACATCGGAGGGGGGGGAATAATAATAAGAGGAAAATATTACTGACTATTTTTTTTGATATGATGCAAGAGCTGAATTTAAAGGATGTTTGGAGATAATTAAATCCACAAAAAAGACAGTATACCTTTTTCTCTAACCCACATGATTCATGGTCCAGGATAGACATGATATGGATGGATCTGGAATTAAGTAAAAATGGTGAAGAAAGTATACAGTGAGAATTACAATTGTACAATTGTAATTAATTACAATTAATGGGGACATGACAGGAAAAATAAATATACAAAAAGGGGTAAGACAAGGATGCCCACTATCGCTCCTACTGTTCATAATATCATTGGAAGTACTATTAAATGAAGTAAGAAAGGAAGAAGAAATGAAGGGACTAAAGATACGGAAAGAGGAATATAAATTACAGGCCTTTGCCGATGATGTGGTGTTCATAGTGGAGCACCCAGAAGTCGCAGGAATCAAATTACTAGAGAAGACAGAAGAATATGGCAAAGTGGCGGGACTCAAAATCAATAGGCAAAAAACCAAAGTCCTAACCAAAAATATGACAAAGACACAAAAGACAAAATTGGAGGAAGAATTAGGAATACAAATTGTTAAGAAAATAAATATCTGGGAGTTTGGCTCACCACAAAAGTAACAACGATTAGAGAGGACAATTACATTAAATTGATGAAACAAATTAAAAAAGATCTGGAAACTTGGAACAAGGTACAACTGTCATTCCTAGGTAGAATAGCCTCAGTAAAAATGGACATCCTACCAAGACTCCTCTATCTCTTTCAAGTGATACCAATTGGCCCAGGAAAAGATTTTTTTCAAGGATCTCAATAAGATACTAATGAAATATATCTGGGACTTCTGGTGGTGATGTCATCGCAAACGGGCGAGGAAACGGAGGCGTCATTTCTGAAGCCCAAAAATTCTCCATTAGTTGCTCTTTAAGGGCATTCCCGAACTTGGAGGGATCGGGGAAAAAAAGAGGAATTCGCGAAGACCCCTGGCAATGTGCTAGCGTCAGGGAGGACGAGCGATTAACCTCTTAAATTGGTGGAGAAGAAGTCGGCCTTTCCGGCAGACAGGAGGGATGGCACCCACCTAGATTGAAGCAAAGAGTGGAAAGCAATTTAAAGTGACAGTCAAAAGATCCCCTACAACAAAGGCGGTAAGCAGGAGATGCATGACTGAAGCGGGGGAGGAAAATTGGAAATACGACAGCGGCAGTACAAAGGAGAAAGGAAAGCAGATGAAATAAATACAGCACGGAAGAGAGGGACCCATAGAATGACTAAGCAAATATAATGTGACAGAGAGGGAGCGCTTGAAGAAGGTGAAGGCAGACGAACTTGAGTGGAAGGAACAGGCTGCGGAATATGTGAGCATAGAAGCTCTGTTTGAACTTTGGATTTACAATGATTTAAATTTAAACTTAAAAGAACCTGAAAACTGAACGCAGAGACTGAAATACTGGAACTCGAGCGGAAGGAATAAGCTGTGGAATTTGTGAACATAGAAGATTTGCTTAGACTTTGGATTTTAAAAAAAAATCTTGAAAATTGAATGCAGTGATTGAAAGACCGGGACTACAAAAACTGATACAGACAGACATAGATCATAGATCAAGCAAGAAGCAGGTTGAGCCCCCGTGAACCCCCAGAAGTTTGCTACTGGGGAAGAAACGGGTGTGGCTCCCTTTTAACTTGCGGAGACTCCGGACGGCGTGGGACGACTCTGTTCGTCAGAGCAAGCCGGCTGCAGCAAACATTTAAACTGATGGGAAGATAACTTTGTTATAAAACAACCTCAACCCCCAAACCAAGAAACTGCAAGTATTTCTTCTCTTTTGAACTTTTGATTTGGGGAAAAGCCAGAGCGAGTGAAAACGGCTTGAAAAAATGGCGCCGTTCCAGCGTTAACGAGCTGAAAGGGAGAGTGATTGCGCAGAACTATTCTAACAAGCTACATTGTAGCAGTGCCTGTTGCAAGCGAACAGAGAAGAGTGGAAAAGAAACGAAAAATAAATTTGAGCTTGCCTCAATCTATTTAATTTTGGGGGACTTTTTCAAAGGATATTGTGGAGGTGCAAAGGAAAGGAAAAAAAAAGATTTTCTTCTTTCAGAAAAGTTAATTTATGTGGCAAAATGGCTTCAAAGAAACAGGAAGGAAAGGTGGCAGGGGAGGGATCTCCCACCCACAAACCAGAACAGCAGCCCCCTCCCAGTCAGCAGAGGGAGGGAAAGGACTTTGATGTGCAAAGTTTAAAAGATTTTATTACCCAGGCTTTGGATGAAAAAATTCAAAAATCACAACAGGAAATGAAGAGGGAAATTAATGAATTTAAAGAGGCAATGAAAGAAAATTATGATAAGGTGTCAGATAAATTGTCAAATGTGGTTTCTGACTTGGCAGAATCCATTACTAAAGTGGACTCCAAACTGGAAGAATTTAAATCAGAAGTCAATGTCAAAATGAAGGATGCTGATATTAAAATTGCAGATGTGGATAGCAAAGTGGAGAGAGTCGAAAACGAAATTACAATGATACAGTTCCGATCCATGGAATTTGCTATTAGGCTTCGAGGAATTAAAGAGAATGATAGGCAAGATCTGAGACAGATTTGTTCTGATGCCTTGGCTGTATTGCTAAAAATTGATCCAGCAGATGTGGTCTATAAAATAGATAAAATTTACAGAGTGAATTCATGGGTTGCTAGACAAAGAAAATTGCCCAGAGATGTGGTGATATACTTTACTGATAGAAGAATAAGAAATGATATTCTGCAAAGATCCTTTCTTTCCTCTGTGCAAGTGGAGGGAGCTCAAATTGGAATTTATAAGGAATTACCACCTAAGATGTTAAAAGATCGAAAAGAGTACAGGTTCTTAGTGAATGAATTGTAAAAGCAAGAAATACCATTTCGGTGGGATGCCCCAACTGGTATAATTTTTAAATATAATGGAGAGAGACATCGATTGAATACTTTTCAGAAGGCGGAATATTTTTATTATAATATCCTTAAAGAAAGATCATCATCCCCACGTACATCTACATTGTTGGAGATAAAAAGTGATAAAGAAAAGCAATCTCAGCACGAGAGGGCACAACAGTCTAAGCAGATGGAACCAGTGGAAATGCAGGGTGCTGCACGGGGAGGAGGCCTTTTGGAGGAATCATTGTCAGAACCTTCCCCAATTCTGTCAACTGGTGCTGTTTTGGATGTAGCTGGGATGCCTGAAGTTAAAGACCAGCGTATAACTCGTGCAATTTCCAAGCAGATAAAAGAAAAACGTGAAGCCATGGGAGGAGCTAGGCCGAAGACTTCAGAAGAAGTTAGGCAAAGCAGCTCATCGCTTCAGAAAGGTCAAGATGACAATTAGGCTCTTATCTTGGAATGTTAATGGACTAAATTCACCACAAAAAAGGAAGAAATTATTTACATATTTGAGACAATTTAATAATGATATAATTTGTTTACAAGAAACTCATATTCGAACTCAAGATCATAAATATTTGATAAATTCTAAATTAGGAACACATTTTATAGCTTCAACCTCGGAAAAAAAGAATGGTGTGGTTATTTATGTGAATAAAAGACTGTCCGCTAAAATTATAGAAGCAGATGAAGATGGTAGGTTTGTTGCAATTGAACTGCACACAGCAAATGGCCAAATTCTTTTGATTGGAATTTATGCTCCGAACCAACAACAGGATCATTTTTATAAGACTCTACATAATAAAATATTGCAATGGGACTATAGATCTATTCTAATAATGGGAGACTGGAATGGAGTAATTGATTCTAAATTAGATAAAAAAAGTTTGGCAAAATCAAGGATCAGACTGCCACAGACTTTTTTTGATATGAAAGAAGATTTGGAATTAAAGGATATCTGGAGAATATATAACCCAAAAGAACTGGACTATACTTTTTTCTCTGACAGACACAGATCTTTCTCCAGGATTGACTTTATCTTGTTATCAGATGATTTACTTATTAAAACAAAAAGAACAAAGATATTTCCAAGAACTTTAACTGATCATAGTTCTGTATGGATAGAAATCGAGATGGGAAAGTCTGAGAGAAGGTCATGGAGACTAAATGAAAATTTGTTCAGATATGAAAAAAATATAATAGAACTTAAAAAACAGATGAAAGAATTTTTTGAAATGAATTTGAATAAGGGTACCCCAATTGAAATAGTATGGGACGCGAGCAAAGCTTATATGAGAGGGGTACTTATTCATATGAACTTCAAACATAAACAGAATCGACAAAGGAAAAGACTCGAATTGGAAGCAGAAATAAAGAATAAGGAACAGTTACTTATTAAAAACCCAACAGATGAAAGAATACGTGGTGCTATAAAACTTTTGAAAGATCAGTTTCAAATGCTTTTGGCGGAACAAGCTGCAACAAATCTACAATATGCGAAGCATAATACGTTTTGTAATGCCAACAAACCGGGGAGATGGTTGGCTTATACCTTAAGGAAAAAGCAGAGTATAGTCCTATTGAGAGTATTGACATTGGGGGGAAAGAAATTTTCCAACAAAAACTGATTAAAGAAGTCTTTGTAGATTACTACGTTAAATTATATGCTAAAGATGACATACAGAATGGACTTACAGAAAAATATCTAGAAGAGAAAAGAGTCTCAAAAATTACTAGCCAACAAAAAGAAAGAATGAATTACCCTATAACAGTTGAGGAAATAATTGCAGCAATTAAACAATTGAAAACAGCTAAAGCTCCTGGAACAGATGGATTGACAGCAGTGTATTATAAAACTTTACAAGCAGAAATGGTGGAACAACTTAGAGACTTATTTTGTAATATACAACAAGGGGGTAAAATACCCCCATCATGGAAATCAGCATATATTACTTTGATACCAAAAGAACAAGCAGGTCCTAAAAAACCGGAAAATTATAGACCAATATCTCTTCTAAATAATGACTATAAAATTTAGGCAAAAGTATTAGCCAACAGACTGATGCCAGTAATTCAAGAGGTGATTAATGATGACCAAACTGGATTTATAGAGGGTAGATACATGAAGGACAATGTAAAGCAAGTTATAGATTTACTGGAATATCTTGAGAAGAATAAACAGATCTCTGCAATGCTGGTTTTTTTGGATGCGGAGAAGGCCTTTGATAGAGTGGATTGGAATTTTCTACTAAAGACTTTTAAAAAAATGGGATTTGGAGACCAATTTATACAGGCGGTTTCAGCAATCTACCAAGAGCAAAAGGCACAGATTATTATTAATGGAAGTCTGACATCAGAGTTTAAAATCGAAAAAGGAACAAGACAGGGATGTCCGTTGTCCCCATTGTTGTTTATTTTAACACTAGAAGTCTTGCTAAACACAATAAGGGACTCTAATATCTTGAAAGGTATAATGATAAGGCAAGAGGATTACAGAATAAAGGCATTTGCAGATGATCTGGTCGTTACCCTAACACAGCCAATGGAATCAATAATCCAGATGAAGGACATTATACAAGACTATGGTAAAGTTTCAGGTTTTAGTCTGAACCAGAAAAAAACCAAGATGATAGTCAAAAATATGACACAAGATCGTAAACACGAGCTTGAAAGGAGGGCAGGTTTTGAGATTGTACCAAAGGTAAAATATCTAGGAGTTCAGGTTGCAGAATCAAATATGAAATTGTTTCAAAATAATTATGAGGTGTTGTGGCGAGAGGTGCAAAAAGACATGGAGACTTGGAAAAAACTGCAGCTGTCCTTACTTGGAAGAATAGCAGCAGTTAAGATGAACATTTTGCCAAGATTTCTTTTTTTGTTTCAAATGATTCCAGTGCTTAAAAATGATAAACAACTAAAAGTATGGCAAACTGGAGTGAACAAGTTTGTCTGGAACGAGAAAAAAACCAAGAGTAAAATTGAAAATTATGCAAGATGTTCCAGAAAGGGGAGGTCTTAAACTTCCAAACCTACAGTTATATTATGATGCAGCAGCTCTGACTTTAACAAGTGATTGGTTTGGAGGAAAAAAGACTGGAATACTAAACGCAGAAAGTTTTGATTTGGAATTTGGATGGCATGCTTATTTATTTTATGACAGCAAAGTGGATAAAGTATTTAAAAGCCATATACTTAGAGACTCTTTGTTGAAAGTTTGGAAGAAGCACCAACTCAAATGGGATTATAAAATACCGCTATGGCTGGATCTTGGTCATATTTTGTGGAATACAAATATAATGTCACTCGGGGGGGTTTTATACAAAGAGGTTCTTTTTACAGATGCAGGCAGATGGCAGCTGAAGACATTACAGACACTGTTGGCTGAAGGGATTAATTTAACTTGGTTACAATATAATCAATTGCAATTGAGATGGAAAGAGGACCAAAGAACTGGTATTATGTTGCATGAGGAAGAATTGGTTAGACATATAAAAGAGAAAGGTCCAATGCATATTAAAAGACTTTATAATGTTTTGTTAGAAAGGGATTCGGAAACTGAATTAGTTAAAGATTGTATGATTAAGTGGGCACAAAATTTTGAAGCACCAGTGATGTTGGAAACATGGGAAAAAATTTGGGTTCAGAATGTTAAATTTACACAGTCGCAGAATTTGAGGGAAAATTTTTACAAAATGTTTTATAGATGGCATTTAGATCCTAAGAAATTGTCGTGTATGTACCCTAATGTTCAGCCAAAATGTTGGAGGTGTGATTGTTTAGATGCTACATATTATCATATTTTGTGGACTTGTAAGAAAGTTAAGGCTTTTTGGATAAAAATTTGGTGGGTCATGCAGAATGTTCTAAAGAAAAAAATCCAATTTTCTCCACAATTGCTTTTATTGGGTATAATTGAGGGTTTTACAGTGGATGAAACAAAGTTGATTTTGTATATGATTACAGCAGTGAGATTGTTGATAGGTAAATATTGGAAAAATGAAGCTCTGCCCACCATAGAAGAATGGATTTTGAAGATGGCCAGTTTCGCGGAGATGGCGAAGATTTCAGCATACTTAAAAGATCGCTCACAAGAGACTTATGAATGTGGATGGAAAAAGTGGATAGATTATGTGCAGAACAAATTTTTTTACATGTCCACCATATATGATAATATGTGGCATCATCACATTCGCATCAACACTTAGGTTGCACACTTGGATACATAAAAGCTAGCTTTTTAGGATCTAGATGCCATCTATAAAACATTTTATAAAAATGCTCTCTTAAGTTTTGGGCTTGCATAAACTTCACATTTCTAACCCATATTTTTTTCCACGTATCCATCATTATTGGATCTTCAATATTTTGTGCCCACTTTATCATACAATCCTTAACTAACTCCGTTTCTGAATCTATTTCTACCAATGCATTATACAGCCTTTTTATATGCATTTGACTTTGATCTCTAATCTGTTTTACCAAATTCTCCTCATTTTGCAAAATACCAATTTTCTTTTATATATATATATATAAATTTTTATTAAAAATTATTAAAAAAATACAGAAAAAAGTATAACAATATGGATAGAATTGCAGAGAGTAATATAATACATATAGAATTTTAAAGTATCAATTTTCACCTAGAGAAAGTACAAACCTCCATTAAGCCAACTCATCAAAAGAAAGAAAAGTTTATCCAGGAGAAAGAATTCTCAACTGTCATGCAATGCTCCTATAAATATTTACCCACATTCACATTAAAGTTAATATTTTCATTCTTCTTAAGATTTCTTTTTTTACAGCCAAGCATACCATCTTTCCCAGCTCCTATATAACCCCGATTCTTGTCTATCTCGCAAAAGTCCAGTAAGCTTGTCTGCTTCTGCACAGTCCATGATCTTTGCAATTAACGTAGCCTCCGATGGGATATTTTTGGATTTCCATTCTTGCGCGAACGAGATCCTGGCTGCAATGATGATGTGGAGAGCGAGATGCCAATTAGATTTGTTTAAGTTCTCTGGTTTGCCACCCTCCTGGTCTGAAGCGTATATTACATTAATTCCAAAGGAAGGCACTGATCCGCTTCTGATTAAAAATTACAGACCAATTTCCCTGCTTAATTCCGATTATAAATTATTCTCTGCGATTTTAGCGAAGAGACTAAAAATTTTCCTGAATGAGTACATCCACGAAGACCAGAATGGCTTCCTACCTCATAGACAATTGAAAGATAATGTGAAAACTATAATGAATATATTAGAATATTATGAGTGTAATTCTGATAAACAGGTGCCCCTGGTCTCTGTGGATGCACAAAAAGCTTTTGACAGAGTGAGTTGGAACTTTCTCTTTGCACAGATGAGCGAAATGGAATTCGTGGAAAGATTTACCAGGGCGATCCGGACAGTATACGCAAAACAGACAGCGAAAATACTTATCAATGGGGAGGAGTCTGAAAAAATTGATATAAGTAAAGGTACTAGACAGGGATGTCCATTATCTCCACTTTTATTTATTTTAACCCTAGAGTTATTATTGAATGAGGTCAGAAGAAATCAAGGAATTAGAGGGCTAAGAACCAGAGGAGAAGAGCTTAAGCTCCAAGCCTTTGCGGACGAGTTGATATTTGTCTTGGAAGAACCTTTGGAATCGGGACCAATCTTGCTCCAGGAGTTGGAGGCTTACGGGAAAGTAGCGGGATTTAAATTAAATAAAGATAAAACCAAGATCCTAATTAAGAATATGACGAAAATGACGAAGAATCAAAAAGTGCAGTTAGAGGAAGAACTAGGGATCCAGATAGTTAATAAACTAAAATACTTAGGAATTTGGCTTTCATCTAAATGCTCGACCATTAGGCTTCCGGGTTTGGCTTCCATCGCCGTCAGACGGTCCTTTGAGACCGCCAGCCCCGTCGCTTGTAAAGAGCCGCCTTTACATCTGAAAGGCGGCTCGGAAAACTCCATTTCCTTAAGGAAATGTGAGACAGAGCAGGCGAGGGCAGGTAGAGCCCTCTGTGAAGTCCCCAGAGTTTTTGTTTTACTCCTGGGGACAAAGCAGGATGAGGCTCCCTCTTTTCCTCGCCGCTGCTCCGGGCTTCGGGAGAACTCTGCTTTTTGCAGAGCTAGGTGACAAAGAGGATAAGATCTGGACTCTGGACCCTAAATTGCAAGTATTTCTTACAATTTTATAAGTGATTCTAAAAGCGAAGGAAAAAAAGTTTAAAATGGCGACTAGCTGAGGCTTGAGAAGAAGAAAGCTGAAAGTGAAAGTCCTTCCGCCTGAATAGTTTAACAAGCTACAAAGTAGCAGAAATAATAGCGCTGGCTAGAATTGAAAAGAAAAATTTCTACTTTATGTTTCTTTCTTCTTGGAGATTTGATATTGATATTGTCTGGAGAGAAGTCCTTTTCTTTAAAAAGAGTTTGTCTGTGTGGCAGGATGGCGTCTAAACTAACAAAGCCAGACAAACAAGCAGCGGGGGGGGGGTGTTCCCCCATTTACAAACTATGTGAACAAGTTTCGAACTTGCAGACTCAGAAGAATGGTTTTAACCTAAAAGAATTTGTTTTGGAGGAAATGGCAAGACATGACGAGATTGTGAACCAGAATCTTGAAAAATTTAGGCAGGAAATTAAAGAATTGATACAACTAAAGTATGATAATTTGCAACGAAAGATTGTAACAGTGACTAATGCTTTTTCAGAAATAGTCATAAAGATGGATAAAAATATCAAGTTATTAGAGTCTAAAATGGAGGAAATTGATGATAAGATTTATAATTTGGATAATAAAATACAAAGAATTGAAAATGATTTGATAAATATTCAAGATAATAGCTCAGAAGTAAAGTCTAAAAAGGAAGCTGATCATGAGACTTACAATGCAGAAAACATAAAACAAGGGATTGAAAAAGAAGTTACAATGATGCAATACAGGCTCACGGAATTTGCGGTTAGAATGAGAGGCTTACAGGAAAATAATAGAGATGATTTAAGAAAAATATCCGCTGAAGTTCTGGCTGGGATTTTAAAGGTTCATCCTGAGGAGGTATATTGTAAAATTGACAAGGCCTATAGAGTAAATTCTTGGATTGCAAAGCAAAGGCAATTGCCTAGAGATGTGGTGATTTACTTTACAGATAAAGGAATAAGAAATGATATTGTGCAAAAATCCTTTAATTCTACTCTACAACTGAATGGAAGAAAGATCTGGATATATAAAGAGTTGCTGCCCAAGATGTTAAAAGACAGAAAGAAATTTGGATTTTTGGTGACTGAGCTAAAGAAACAAAACATCTCATTCAGGTGGGATGCTCCAGTTGGTATAATATTGAGATATCAAGGAGAAAGATATCAACTAAATACTGTTGAAAAAGCGGAAGAATTTTATTATAAGATTCTCAAAATGGGTTCAACATCTCCATGTATAATACATGAGTGGAATAAAGAAAAGCAAAATCAACAAGAGATAGAAATTCAAGATAAGCAGATGGAGGTGGAAGTAATGGAAAAACAACAAGTTACAGAGGTCTTTGTAGATGAGCCGCTTCTGGATTCTCCTTCAGAGGTCTTAGCTGGACTATTTATAAATACAAGAGAGGCGGCTTTGGATTCTAATGTGATGACTTATCAAGTAACAGACCAGCATGGAAATCAATCAGTTGATATACAACTCATAGAAAAGAAACCAGAATGGAGATCTACACCACAAAAGCAAAACCAACAAGATCAAGTTATAGATCAGCATGGAAACCAAATAGTTGATATACAACTAACAGAAAGGAAACCAGGATGGAGATCAACCCACAAAAAGTCAAGAAAAGAAGAAGCAGGTCTTACAAAAATAAAAACTTTTAGACTAAACAACAGTGTAATGCCAGTTATCTAAGAGATGATTGAATACATGAAAAGATAGCTGAGGCAAAGTATTGGTTTATATTATCTTGAGGAGAGTGACAGACCTCTGCAGTGCTGTACTTTTGGGATGTGAAAATGGCCTTAAACTGAATGGATTGGAACTATCTATTTTGGATTCTTTGATAAATGTAAATGCTTTACATTTACATTTGATAAATGTTAAATGCTTTAACTTCACCCTTATTAGACTCAAGGAAGAATTAAGACAGCAACAATCCCAGATGGCAACTCAAGAAATGATTCAAGATACTACTAAAATAGGAGCAGTGGGGGGAGCAAGACCTAAAACTCAAATGAGATCAGAGCATCAGGACTTGCTTCAGAGGCTCCAAAGGCCCAGAGATGGGAACTAGATTTTTGACTTGGAACGTTAATGGCTTGAATTCTCCACAGAAAAGAAGAAAAATATTTCACTATCTTAAGCAATTTAAGAATGAAGTAATTTGCTTACAAGAGACTCATATAAGAATACAAGATCAAAAATATTTGATTAATGCAAGACTTGGTACATCTTACGTAGCAGCAGCACCAGAAAAGAAAAATGGTATAGTTATATATTTGAAAAGAGACTTAGTTGCTAAATTAATTGAAGCAGACGATCAAGGAAGATTTTTAGCGATAGAACTTTTAGTAAAAGGAGAAAAAATACTTGTAATCGGAGTCTATGCCCCGAATCAACAACAAGAAAACTTTTATAATTTACTACACTCAAAATTGACACACTGGGCATATAAAACTTGTATCCTGTTAGGCGACTGGAATGGTGTTTTGGACGTTAAAAAAGACAAGAAGGGACCTAAACAAAATGTGTTAACAAGAGCAAAATTGCCCAAAGCGTTTTGGGAAATGATGGATGACTGGGAGTTGAGAGATATCTGACGTGAAAGAAACCCGGAAGAAAAAGATTTTACTTTTTTTTCAGATAGACATCAATCCTTTTCAAGGATTGATTTTATATTAATTACTAATGATCTTTTATCTAGGGTGAAAAATACGAAGATTTGCTCAAGAACATTGACAGACCATAGTCCAGTTTGGCTGGAATTGGAGTATGAGAAAGGGCCTAGGAGGTCCTGGAGGTTAAATGATAATTTGTTTAGGTATGAAGAAAATGTAAAAGAGTGTCAAAAATTTATGAAAGAATTTTTTGTTATGAATATGCAAAAGGGCACATCGATGGAAATGGTATGGGATGCAAGTAAGGCATATATGTGAGGAATTTTGATATATTTGAATAATAAATATAGAAAGAAACAGGGGACAAAAAGAAAAGAATTAGAAGATGAGATTAGTAAACAGGAACGGGCTTTAGTAGCTAATCCAACATATAAGAAAATTAAAGAGGCAATCAATTTATTGAAAGGTCAATTTAATATGTTAATAGCAGATCAAGTGGCAACTAATTTAAGATATGCAAAACATAATACTTTTTACAATGCCAATAAACCAGGCAGGTGGTTAGCATATTTGTTAAGGAAAAAGCAAAAATCAAGGACAATAGAGAGAATAAAATATAAGGGTAAAGAGGTTTATGAGCAACAATTGATTAAAAAATCTTTTTTAGAGTTTTATTCGAGGCTGTATACTGGTGATAAAATTAAAGATATGGATATAGATAAATATTTGCAGAAAGAGAATATTTATACAATTTCAATTGAAATTGAATAATTGAATTGATACAATTTATACAATTTCAAATGAGTAGAGGGATAGTTTAAATCAATCGATAACTTCCGAGGAAATTGCGTTAGCAATTAGTTAGTGGATAAAGCTCCTGGGACGGACGGTTTGACGGCTATTTACTATAAAACCCTACAGGAGGAAATGATAGAACTGTTGAAAGAATTATTTAACAATATACAACAGGGAGGAGAGGTACCTCCAACTTGGAAGACAGCATTTATCTTGTTGATCCCAAAAGAAGGGCATGACGATACAGATCCTAAAAATTATAGGCCAATTTCATTATTAAATACAGACTATAAGATATTTGCTAAAATTTTGGCAAATAGATTAATGACAGTCATGCAGCAAATGATTCACCATGATCAAACTGGTTTTATAAATGGTAGAGAAATGAAGAGTAATGTAAGGCAAATTGTTAACTTATTAGAGTATTTGGGAAGGAACAACCAGGTCCCCGCAGTGCTTGTGTTCTTGGATGCTGAGAAAGCCTTTGATAGATTGAATTGGCAATTTTTACTAAAACTAATAGAAAGGATGCAATTTGGAGAACAATTTGTACAATCTATTAAGGCAATATATCAAAAACAAACAGCGCAAATAATAGTTAATGGTAGTTTAACAGATGCTTTTAACATAGAAAAAGGAACAAGGCAAGGCTGTCCTTTGTCCCCGTTGTTGTTTATTTTGACGCTGGAAATTTTATTAAACAAGATACGCGAGATGAATACAATTAAGGGAATTAAAATTAGACAGCATGAATACAAGGTACGAGCATTTGCGGATGACCTGGTTGTTACCTTAACCCAACCGGTACAATCGATTACAGCCTTGATGGATATAACCTGCTTATATGGACAAGTATCTGGTTTTAAAATAAATGCAGCTAAAACAAAAATAATAGTTAAAAATATGGTTAGGAGCCAAAAAGAAGAGATAGAAAGGTTAACAGGATTTGAAGTAGTTAAGAAGGTTAAATATTTGGGGGTCTATATTATGACTGCAAATACGAAATTATATCAGTACAACTATGAACCATTATGGCACAAAATACAGAAAGAGTTGGACAACTGGAAAAAACTACAACTGTCTTTGCTGGGAAGGATAGCCGCTGTAAAAATGAATATTTTACCAAAATTTCTATTTCTTTTTCAAATGATACCTATACTTAAAAAAGATGAGAACTTGAAAGGAATGGCAGAAGGGCATAAACAAATTTGTGTGGGCAGGGAAGAAATCACGAGTCAAACAAAAGATATTGCAAGATATTTGAGAAAGAGGTGGTCTTAAGATGCCCAATTTAAAATTGTATTATGAAGCTGCTGCCCTCTCAGCAATCACAGATTGGATAAACTTAACGGAGGAAAAGATATTGAATATTGAAGAATATGGTTTGGTTTATGGCTGGCATGCTTACTTAGTGTATGATAAGAAAGTAGATAAGACTTTTAAAAGTCATATATTAAGAAATGCTCTATTGCGTGTCTGGAAAAAGTATAAATATAAATTAAGTGATAAGTTACCAATATGGACAGTACCCAGACACGCGATAGAGAACATAAATTTAGAGCAAAAGCAAGATAAGATTACATATAAGGAACTTCTTTATAAGGAAGGAGTCAGATTACAATTAAAACCAATGGAGCAATTAAGAGAAGAAGGAATTATTAGGACATGGTTTCAGTATGGATAGCTGCAGGCCAGATGGAGAGAAGATCAAAAAATTGGTATTTTGCAGCAGGATGAGAATCTGATAAAGCAAATAAGAGATGAAGGTCAAATGCACATAAAAAGGTTGTACAATGCATTACTGGAAATAGATTCAGAAACAGACTTAGTCAAGGATTGTATGATAAAATGGGCACAAAATGTAGGTGAACCAATAATGATGGAAACATGGGAAAAGATATGGGTTAGAAATGTAAGATTTACACAAGCACAAAATTTAAGGGAGAATTTTTACAAAATGTTTTATAGATGGCATTTAGACCCAAAAAAACTAGCTTGTATGTATCCAAATTTACAACCCAAGTGTTGGTGATGTGAGTGTGAAGATGCTACATATTTTCATATATGATGGACATGTAAAAAGATTAAGGCTTGGACTTCCGGTTTCCTTGTCTTCGGCGGCGACGGTGCTTTCTTTTAGCACCGCCACCCCCGCCGCTTGTAGAGCCGCTTCCTGATTGCGAAGCGGCTTGAAATCTTCAAAATCCTCAGGATTAAAGAAGAAGAGGCAGCAGGGCACAGGTAGAGCCCCCGCAACCCCCACAGGGAACTGTTTCTGGGGAGGAAGCAGGCGCGGCTCCCTTACAACCTGCTGAGACTCCGGGCGGCGTGGGACGTCTTCTGCTTTTGCAGAACAAGCCGACCTCAGGAAACCTTTAAAGAGCGAGGAAATAACTCAAATAAACATCCGCAATCCACCTGAACCCTGAAATTTTGAACTGCAAGTATTAGTCCTTTGCTGAACTTTTTTACTGAAGTGAAAGTCTCGGAATGAGTGAAAGTGATTGAAAAAATATGGCGCTCAGCAAATGAATTAGTGGGTGTGGATTGGTGAAGTTATCTTGTATTGTTACAAAGTTAAAAAGTTGTTACAGAGTTGCTCCGGCTGCAACAGAAATAAGAGGAAAATCTCTCCCTTTTACTTGTCTTTGCTGCATTATAGCTTTGCCTTGAGCAATTCTGGGGGACTTTCTTAGAAGGTACTGTGGAGGTGGCAGAAGAGGCGGACCCTCCCTTTTTAAGAAAGCTAGCTTACGTGGCAGGATGGCCTCAAAAAAGCAGGAAGGCAAAACAGGGGGGGGATCCCCCCCACATAAGCAGGATACGCAGTCACAAGCCCAAAAAAAAGATTTGGATATGGGAGAATTAAAAGAATTCATCTCAAATATTTTGGATGAGAAATTTCAAGACATGGATGATAAAATAAATAAAATAGATGAAAAAATTCAAAAGTCACAACAGGAAATTATGCAGGAAATGCAGCAGAGCCAAAAGATGGTGACCAAAAAAATAACGGATGTGGCGTCTGGTCTGGCAGGATTTATTATGAAAGTTGAGACAAAAGTGGATGAATTTAAATTAGAAGTTAATGCTAAGATGAAAAATAATGATCATAAATTTCTTGATGTTGATGACAAGATGCAGAGAGTTGAGAATGATATTGTTATGATGCAATTTCGTGCAATGGAATTTGCTATACGGCTTCGAGGAATTAGAGAAGAGGAGAGACAAGTTTTGAGACAGATCTGTGCCGAAGCCCTAGCTGTGATTTTAAAAGTTGAACCTGAGATGGTTTTTTGCAAAATAGATAAAATCTATAGAGTTAACTCGTGGGTGGCCAGACAAAGACAACTGCCTAGAGATGTGGTCATATATTTTACAGACAGAGCAATAAGAAATGACATTTTGCAAAAATCTTTTCTCACTTCTGTGCAAGTGAGCGGATCCAAGATTACAGTCTACAAGGAGCTCCCACCTAAGATGTTGAAATCTAGAAAAGAGTATGGTTTTCTTGTTAAAGAATTGCAGAGTAATCAAATCCCATTTCGTTGGGACGCCCCAACTGGCATAATTTTGAGATATAAGGGAGAGAAACACCGTCTGAACACTGTGGAGAAGGCGGAGCAATTTTATAATGACATCTTTAAAGAAAGAACTCCATCCCCACGCACATCTACAGTTTTGGAGATTAAAGAGAGTGACAAGAAGCAACCTCAAGAATGGCAACAACAATCTAAGCAGGAATTAGCAGAGTTGAAGGGTGCTGAAGGAGGTTTTCTGGATGAGCCTTTGCTGGAACCTTCTCCAATCTTGGAGCTGGCTTGGGCGGCTGAAGTTAAGGATCAGCGCATAACTCGAGCTAAAGCCAAGGAACTTAAAGAAAAGTTACAGCAGGAGAGACAAGACAAGGCTGGGGCTGTGGGGAATGCAGGACAGAGGATCTCAGATGAAATCCTAAGGTTCTGCGCTTCGCTCCAGAAGGAGAATAATGATGATTAAATGTTTATCTTGGAATGTGAATGGGTTGAACGTAACACAAAAAAGGAAGAAAGTATTTGCATATCTAAAACAACATAATAATGATATAATTTGTCTACAAGAAACGCATATTACAGCTCAAGATCAAAACTATTTGAAAAATTCCAAATTAGGAACACATTTTATATCTTCAACTAACCAAAAAAAGAATGGTGTGGTTATTTATGTAAACAAAAAATTAACAGCCAAACTTATAGAAGCTGATCAAGATGGTAGGTTTGTAGCAATTGAAGTACTTTCTGCTAATAATCAAATTCTTTTGATAGGAATTTATGCTCCTAATCAACAACAGGACTATTTTTATAAAATGCTGCATACTAAAATACTTCAATGGGATTATAGATCTATTTTAATTATGGGAGACTGGAATGGAGTAATTGACTCTAAATTAGATAAAAAGACTTTGGCAAAATCAAGAATTAGATTACCACAGACTTTTTTTGATATGAAAGAAGACCTGGAATTAAAAGATATTTGGAGAATATATAACCCAAAAGAACTGGACTATACTTTCTTCTCTGACAGACATAGATCCTTTTCCAGGATTGATTTTATTTTGTTGTCTGATGATTTACTTGTTAGGACAAAAAGAACAAAGATTCTGCCAAGAACTTTGACTGATCATAGCCCAGTCTGGATAGAAATCGAGACATGTAAGAATGAGAGACGCTCTTGGAGATTAAATGAAAACTTGTTCAGATATGAGAAAAATATAATAGAACTTAAAAAGCATCTGAAAGAGTTTTTTGAAATGAACTTGAATAAAGGCACCCCAATGGAAATTGTGTGGGACGCAAGCAAAGCTTATATGAGAGGGGTGCTTATATATATGAACTCTAAACATAAGCTGATTCGACAAAAGAAAAGACTTGAATTGGAAGCAGAGATAAAGGACAAAGAACAGTTACTTATTAAAAATCCAACAGATGAAAGAATACTTAGTGTTATAAAACTTCTGAAAGACCAATTTCAAATGCTTATAGCGGAACAAGTTGCAACAAACTTACAATATGCGAAGCATAATACATTCTGCAACGCTAATAAACCAGGCAGGTGGTTGGCCTACACATTAAGGAAGAAACAAAGCACACGGACTATTGATAGTGTTGATATTGGGGGGAAAGAAGTTTTTCAACAGAATTTAATAAAAGAAGCTTTTCTTCAATATTACACTAAACTATATGCCAGAGAGGAGGTGCAGAATGGACTTACAGAAAAATATTTGGACAATAAAAGAGTTACAAAAATCACTGAGCAACAAAAGGAAAGAATGGATTATCCCATAACAGAGGAGGAGATAATAGCAGCAATAAAACAATTAAAAACAGCCAAAGCTCCTGGAACGGATGGTCTGACAGCAGTGTATTATAAAACTTTACAGGCAGAAATGGTGGAACAACTCAGAGACTTATTTTGCAACATACAACAAGGGGGAAAAGTACCTCCATCGTGGACTACAGCTTATATTTCTTTGATACCAAAAGAGCAAGCAGGTCCCAAAAAACCGGAGAATTACAGACCAATATCTCTTTTGAATACGGATTATAAAATTTACGCAAAAGTATTAGCCAACAGACTGATGCCAGTAATTCAAAAGGTGATTCATGATGACCAAGCGGGATTTATTGAGGGTAGGTACATGAAGGACAATGTAAGGCAAGTAATAGACTTATTGGAATATCTTGAGAAGAATAAACAGATCCCTGCAGTGCTGGTCTTTCTGGATGCAGAGAAGGCCTTTGATAGAGTGGATTGGAATTTTCTATTAAAGACCTTAAAAAAGATGGACTTTGGGGACCAATATATACAGGCGGTCTCAGCAATTTATCAAGAGCAAAAGGCACAGATCATTATCAATGGAAGTTTGACAACAGAGTTTAAAATTGAAAAAGGAACAAGACAGGGATGTCCACTGTCCCCATTGTTGTTCATTTTAACACTAGAAGTCTTGTTAAATACAATAAGGGATTCTAACACTTTGAAAGGTATAATGATAAGGCAAGAGGATTACAGAATAAAGGCATTTGCAGACGATCTGGTTGTTACCCTAACACAACCAATGGAATCGATAATCCAGATGAAGGACATTATACAAGACTTTGGTAAAGTTTCAGGTTTCAGATTGAATCAGAGAAAAATTAAGATGGTAGTTAAAAATATGACACAAGATCGTAAACTGGAGTTAGAAAGGAGGGCAGGTTTTGAGATTGTACCAAAGGTAAAATATCTAGGAGTTCAGGTTGCAGAATCAAATATGAAATTGTTTCAAAATAACTATGAGGTGTTGTGGCGAGAGGTGCAAAAAGATATGGAGACTTGGAAAAAACTGCAGCTGTCTTTACTTGGAAGAATAGCAGCAGTTAAGATGAACATTTTGCCAAGATTTCTTTTTTTGTTTCAAATGATTCCGGTGCTCAAAAATGATAAACAACTAAAAGTATGGCAAATTGGTGTCAACAAATTTGTCTGGAATGAGAAAAAACCAAGAGTAAAAATGAAAATTATGCAAGACATTCCAGAAAGGGGAGGTCTCAAACTTCCAAACCTACAATTATATTATGATGCAACAGCTTTGACTTTAGTAAGTGATTGGTTTGGAGGAAAAAAGACTGGAATATTGAATGCAGAAAGTTTTGATCTGGAATTTGGATGGCACGCTTACTTATTTTATGACAGCAAAGTGGATAAAGTATTTAAAAGCCATATACTTAGAGATTCTTTGCTGAGAGTTTGGAAGAAGCACCGAAACAACTGGAATTATAAAATACCGCTATGGCTGGATCTTGGTCATACCTTGTGGAATACAAATATAATGTCACTCGGGGGGTTTTTATATAAAGAGGTTCTTTTTACAGATGCGGGCAGATGACAGCTGAAGACATTACAGACATTGTTGGCTGAAGGGATTAATTTAACTTGGTTACAATATAATCAACTGCAATTGAGATGGAAAGAGGACCAAAAAACTGGTATTATGATGTATGAGGAAGAATTAGTTAGACATATAAAAGAGAAAGGCCCAATGCATATTAAAAGACTTTATAATGTCTTGTTAGAAAGGGATTCAGAAACTGAACTAGTTAAAGACTGCATGGTTAAGTGGGCACAAAATTTTGAGGAACCAGTGATGTTGGAAACATGGGAAAAAATTTGGGTTCAGAATGTTAAATTTACACAGTCGCAGAATCTGCGGGAAAATTTCTATAAAATGTTTTATAGATGGCATTTAGATCCTAAAAAATTGTCGTGTATGTACCCTAATGTCCAGCCTAAATGTTGGAGATGTGATTGCTTAGACGCTACATATTATCATGTTTGGTGGACCTGTAAGAAAGTTAAGGCTTTTTGGATAAAAATTTGGTGGGTCATGCAGAATGTTTTGAAGAAAAAAATTCAATTTTCTCCACAACTGTTTTTATTGGGTATAGTTAAGGGTTTTACATTGGGGGAAACAAAATTGATATTGTACATGATAACTGCAGCAAGATTGTTGATAGGTAAATACTGGAAAAATGAAGCGCTGCCTACGATTGAGGAATGGATTTTGAAGATGGCCAGTTTTGCAGAGATGGCGAAGATTTCAGCATATCTAAAAGACTGTTCTCAAGAGACCTATGAATGGGAATGGAAGAAGTGGATAAATTATGTTCATCATATCAAACTAGGAAGTATCAAATAGCCTTTATATAAAAATGTTATATCAAGATAGAAACATTTTAGGGTTGAGGATAAAAACTTGCTAGAAAATGTTATATTAAGATAGAAATATTTTAAGGTTGAGGATGAAAATTTGTTAGAAAATGTTATATTATGATAGAAATATTTTTAAGGTAATCAGGATGAAAATTTATCTGAAAATGTTATACCAAGATAGAAATAGGTTAATGTAATGAAGATGAAAATTTGTAAGGGGGAGGGAGGGGTTCAAGTTTTATATACAAAGGAGGGTTTTTTCCTTTTATCTGACATGAGCATACTAGGAAGTCTGGGGGGAGGGGAGGGTTAGGGTGGGCTGGGGAGGTTGGGAAGTCTGGGGGGGGTAGTGGGGGGGGGGAAAAAAGGGGGTGAAAATGTAACTGTAAAACTTTTGCAATAAAAAAAAAGATTAAGGCTTTTTGGATAAAAATATGGTGGATTATTCAAAATATTTTGAAGAAAAAAATTAAATTTACACCACAGTTTTTTCTGTTGGGAATAGTTACGGATTGTACTATAATAGAAACTAAGCTGGTTTTGAACTTAATAACGGCTGCCAGGTTACTGGTGGCACAGTACTGGAAGAAGGAAGATCCACCTACTATTGAGGAATGGACATTAAAAGTTGTGCATTTGGTGGAAATGGCAAAAATTTCATCATACCTTAAAGACCATTCAAATGAGAGATATATATCGGAATGGAGAAAATGGATTGATTACATACAGAAGAAGTATCCGAATAAGAAGATTCATATAGCTTATGAATGAAATAATATTAGGTAGTTTATATTTGTTTTTTCTGAGTTATAAGGAGTTAAGGACCTAGGGAGAATATGAAATGTAATAGTTTGTTAGCACATTTTAGTTTTTGGTTTGTGAATGCTATACCCTGTGCTCATTCTGGGAAGTCTAGGGAGGGGGGTGGGGGGAGGGAGGGGAAGGGAGGGTGGGAAGGGGAGGGTGGGGTTGAGGGGGGAAGGGTGGGGGGGGTGAAAATGTTTGTATTTTTCATAAAACTTTTCAATAAAAAAAAAACTTCACCCTTATTTTGATTAAACCTGGGGGAATTTTTTAGAGGACTTTGTGGTGGAAGAAAGGGAAAAAGGATTTCTTTTTTTGGAAAAGCCATCTTACGTGGCAGGATGGCTTCTAAGCAGACCAAACAGGAAGGAAAGGCGGCGGGGGGGGGATCCCCCACACATAAGCCGGAACAGCAGCCTCCTAGCCAGCAGAGCCAGAAAAAAAAGAGTTTGATTTTGAAAGCTTAAAGGATTTTATTACCCAGGTTTTGGATGAAAAATTTAAAGAATCACAACAGGAAATCAAGCAGGAGATTAAAGAAATTAAAGAGGTGGTGCAAGAAAAGTATGATAAGGTGACTAACAAATTAATGACACTGGTGACTGGATTATCAGAGGCAATTATTAAAACGGATGCTAAGATGGAAGAATTTAAATTGGAAATGGATGTCAAAATGAAGGAGACTCATTATAAAATTTCTGATGCTGACAATAAAATGCAGAGATTTGAAAATGAAATTACAATGATGCAGTTCAGGTCAATAGAATTTGCCATAAGGCTGAGAGGCATAAGAGAGAATGATAGACAAGATTTGAGACAGATTTGCTCTGATGCTCTTGCTGTGCTTTTAAAGATTAGTCCTGAAGAGATTTTTTGCAAAATTGATAAAATTTACAGAGTGAACTCGTGGGTGGCCAGACAAAGATAACTGCCTAGAGATGTGGTAATATACTTTACAGACAGAAGAATGAGAAATGATATTCTGCAAAAGTCTTTTCTCTCTGCTGTGCAAGTGGAGGGAACGCAGATTGGAGTTTATAAAGAACTACCACCCAAGATGTTAAAAGATAGAAAAGATTTTGGATTTCTAGTGAATGAATTAAAAAAACAACAAATTCCATTTTGGTGGGATGCTCCAACTGGCATAATTCTGAGGTACAATGGAGAAAGATATCGATTAAACACTGTTGAGAAGGCGGAAGAATTTTACTCTAATGTCTTTAAAAAGAGTTCATCATCCCCATGTACATCTACTGTGTTGGAGATAAAGGAGAGTGACAAAGACAAGCAATTTCAGAAAGAGATGGAAGAGCAGTTTAAGCAGGTGGAGCCAGAGGTAATGGAAATGCAGGGAGCTATAGGAGGTTTTCTGGAGGAGCCCCTGCTAGACCCTCCTACGAAAATTGTGACTGACCCACTTAAGACTACAAGAGATGTGGCTTTGGACCTAGCCCGGATGGCTGAAGCTAAAGATCAGCATGTAACTCGAGCAATTTCTAAGCAACTCAAAGAAAAACAACAACAGGAAAGGCCCAAGCCACAACAATATAAGAAAGGAGCCAAGAGCAATATACAAGAATGTGAAGCCATGTGGGGAGCGAAGCCGAAGACTACCGAATTGGAAGATCTTCGGCAATTTTGCTCATCGCTTCAAAAAAGTGTACATGACGATTAAGATTTTATCTTGGAATGTGAATGGATTGAACTCACCACAGAAAAGGAAGAAATTATTTACATACCTGAGACAATTTAATAATGACATAATCTGTTTACAAGAAACTCATGTTAGAACACAAGATCAAAAATATCTGATAAATTCAAGATTAGGAATACATTTTATAGCTTCAAGTCTGGAAAAAAAGAATGGGGTGGTTATTTATATAAATAAAAGATTGTCAGCTAAAATTATAGAAGCAGATGAAGGTGGTAGGTTTATAGCAATTGAACTGCACACAGCAAGTGGCTCAATCTTAATGATTGGAATTTATGCTCCTAATCAACAACAGGATAATTTTTACAAAACTTTGCATTCTAAAATATTGCAATGGGACTATTGATCTATCTTAATCATGGGAGATTGGAATGGAGTAATTGATTCAAAAATTGATAAAAAGAGTTTGGCGAAGTCAAGGATTAAACTGCCACAGACTTTCTTTGATATGAAAGAAGATTTGGAATTAAAAGATATTTGGAGAATACATAATCCAAAGGAATTGGACTTTACTTTCTTCTCAGATAGACATAGATCCTTCTCTAGGATTGATTTTATTTTATTATCAACCGATTTACTTGTAAAAACAAAAAGAACAAAGATTTTTCCAAGGACTTTAACTGACCATAGCCCGGTATGGATAGAAATTGAGCTGGAAAAGAGCGAGAGAAGATCATGGAGATTAAATGAATTTTTTTAAAAAAAATTGATTTATATGCCGCCCTTCTCCGAAGACTCAGGGCGGCTTACAATGTGCTCAGCAATAGCCTTCATCCTTTTGTATATTTATACAAAGTCAGCTTATTGCCCCCACAACTGGGTCCTCATTTCACCTACCTTAGAAAGGATGGAAGGTTGAGTCAACCTTGAGCCTTGGCGAGATTCGAACCCTGCAGTAATTGCAGGCAGCTGGTCTTAATAACCAGCTTAATAACAGGGTGCCTTAAACCCCTGTACTACCAAGGCTCTTTATTTGTTTAGATATGAAAAAAATATAACAGAACTCAAAAAGCAAATGAAAGAATTTTTTGAAATCAATTTGAATAAGGGTACCCCTATTGAAATTGTGTGGGATGCGAGTAAAACGTATATGAGAGGGGTACTCATTCATATGAACTCTAAACACAAATTGAACAGGCAAAAGAAAAGATCTGAAATCGAAGTAGAAATAAAGAATAAAGAACAGTTACTTATAAAAAACCCAACAGATGAAAGAATACGTGGTGCTATAAAACTTCTGAAAGATCAATTTCAAATGCTTATGGCAGAACAAACAGCAACAAATTTACAATATGCGAAACATAATACATTTTGTAACGCTAACAAACTGGGCAGATGGTTGGATTACACACTAAGGAAGAAGCAGAGTATACGGACTATTGATAGTATTGATATTGGAGGGAAGGAAATTTCTCAACAAAAATTAATTAAAGAAGTTTTTGTAGATTATTACACCAAATTATATGCTAAAGATGACACACAGAATGGACTTATAGAAAAATATTTAGAAAACAAAAAAGTTACAAAAATTACCAATCAACAAAAGGAGAGAATGAATTATCCTATAACAGCTGAGGAGATTATTGCAGCGATTAAACAATTGAAAAAAGCTAAAGCTCCTGGGACGGATGGTTTAACTGCGGTGTACTATAAAACTTTGCAAGCAGAAATGGTTGAACATCTTAAGGACTTATTTTGTAACATACAACAAGGGGGTAAAATACCCCCATCATGGAAAACAGCTTATATTTCTTTGATACCGAAAGAGCAAATAGGTCCTAAAAAACCTGAGAATTTTAGACCAATATCTCTTCTGAATAATGACTATAAAATATTTGCAAAAGTATTAGCCAACAGGTTGATGCCAGTTATTCAAGAGGTGATCCATTGTGACCAAGCGGGATTTATAGAAGGCAGATATATGAAGGACAATGTAAGGCAAGTTATAGATTTATTGGAATATCTTGAGAAGAATAAACAGATCCCTGCAGTGCTGGTTTTCTTGGATGCGGAGAAGATCTTTGACAGAGTGGATTGGAATTTTCTATTAAAGACTTTAAAAAAGATGGACTTTGGGGATCAATTTATACAGGCGGTTTCAGCAATTTATCAAGAACAAAAGGCACAGATTATTATTAATGGAAGTTTGACAACAGATTTCAATATTGAAAAAGGAACAAGACAAGGTTGTCCGTTATCACCATTGTTATTTATTTTAACACTAGAAGTCTTGTTGAATACAATACGGGACTCGAGTACCTTGAAAGGAATAGTGATAAGGCAAGAGGATTACAGAATAAGGGCATTTGCAGATGATCTGGTTGTTACCCTAACACAGCCGACGGAATCAATAATCCAGATGAAAGACATTATAAAAGACGATGGTACAGTATCAGGATTTAGACTGAACCAGAAAAAAACTAAGATGATAGTTAAAAATATGACACAAGATCGAAAACACGAACTTGAAAGCAAGGCAGGTTTTGAGATAGTACCAAAGGTTAAATATCTAGGAGTTCAGGTTGCAGAATCAAATATGAAATTGTTTCAAAATAATTATGAGGTGTTGTGGCGAGACGTACAGAAAGATATGGAGACTTGGAAAAAACTGCAGCTGTCTTTACTTGGAAGAATAGCAGCAGTTAAGATGAACATTTTGCCAAGATTTCTTTTTTTGTTTCAAATGATTCCGGTGCTTAAAAGTGATAAACAATTGAAAGAATGGCAAAGAGGACTGAATAAGTTTGTCTGGAACGAGAAAAAACCAAGAGTGAAATTGAAAATTATGCAAGATGTTACAGAAAGGAGAGGTCTTAAACTTCCAAACCTACAATTATATTATGAAGCAGCAGCTTTGACCCAAGCAAGTGATTGGTTTGGAAGGAAAAAGACTGGAATATTGAATATAGAAAGCTTTGATATTGAATTTGGTTGGCATGCTTACTTATTTTATGAGAACAAAGTGGATAAAGTATTTAAAAGCCATATACTTAGAGACTCCTTGATGAGAGTTTGGAAGAAGCACCGACTCAAATGGGATTACAAAATATCGCTATGGCTGGATCTTGGTCATATCATGTGGAATACAAATATAATGTCACTCGGGGGGTTTTTATATAAAGAAGTTCTTTTTACAGATGCGGGCAGATGGCGACTGAAGACATTAGAAACGCTGTTGGAAGAAGGGATTAATTTAACTTGGTTACAGTATAATCAACTTCAACTGAGATGGAAAGAGGACCAAAAAATTGGTATAATGATGCATGAGGAAGAATTGGTTAGACATATAAAAGAGAAGGGTCCAAGGCATATTAAGAGGGTTTATAATGTTTTGTTAGAAAGGGATTCAGAAACTGAATTGGTTAAAGACTGCATGATTAAGTGGGCACAAAATTTTGCAGAACCAGTGATGTTGGAAACATGGGAAAAAATATGGGTTCAGAATGTTAAATTTACACAGTTGCAGAATTTGAGGGAAAATTTTTATAAAATGTTTTATAGATGGCATTTAGATCCTAAGAAATTGTCGTGTATGTACCCTAATGTTCAACCAAAATGTTGGAGATGTGATTGTTTAGATGCCACATATTATCATGTGTGGTGGACTTGTAAGAAAGTGAAGGCATTTTGGATAAAAATTTGGTGGGTTATGCAGAATGTTTTGAAGAAAAAAATTCAGTTTTCTCCACAATTGTTTTTATTGGGTATAGTTAAGGGTTTTACACTGGGTGAAACAAAGTTGATATTGTATATGATAACAGCAGCGAGATTACTGATAGGTCAATACTGGAAAAATGAAGCTATGCCCACTATCGAGGAATGGACTTTGAAGATGGCCAGCTTTGCAGAGATGGCGAAGATTTCAGCATATCTAAAAGATCGCTCACAAGAGACTTATGAATGGGAGTGGAAAAAGTGGATAGATTATGTGCAGAATAAATATCAAATTAGGAAGTATCAGATAGCTTTTAACTGAAAGTATTCTATAAAGATAGAAATATTTGAATTTTGTGAAGATGTGTAAAATATACAGGGGGTGGAGGGGTTCAAGTTTTATAAAAAAGGGGATTTTGATTTGGATTATATTCTGTGGAAGTCCGGGGGGGAGGGGTGGGTTAGGGGGGTTAGGGAGGGTTAGGGAGGTTAGGGAGGGTTGGGGGGGGGAAATGGGGAGAAAATGTAATTGTAAAACTTTTCCAATAAAAAAAAAATAATTTAGATGAAAGACATTACAATAGACACTATATGGAATACAAATATAAAGTCACTCGGGTGGTTTTTTTTATATCTGAAGACATCTACTATTGATGGGGGCAGATGGTAATTGAAGATACCGAACATACTGTTGGAATTAGGATGTGATATTACCCTAACATGGGTGATAGAGTTAACAATCCATCTGAAAGACATTACAGAAGATATTATATGGATTACAAGCTTAAAGTCATTTGAGGATTTTATTTATATAAGGGAATACTTCTTAGTGGTGTGGGCAGAAGAATAAAGATATTAAAAATTATTATGTATGGTAGTCCTGTAGGAAAGTGGGTGGAGACAGGTTAGCTTATTGATTGTTTAGTTTAAGAAAAGGGATATTATGCTTAGATATGAATACATGTAAAAGATTTGAGTTAAGAGATATATGTATGGGGGTGGAGGAAATGGGCAGACTATGAGTTGAATAAATGTCAAATTAGGATTTATTATATAGTTTTATAGTTGAAGGTTGCTTTGAAATGTTATACTAATATATATAAAAGATTTGAATTAAGAGATATATGTATGGGGGAGGAGGAAAAGGGTAGATTATGAGTAGAAATTGCTAAACTGGGGGATATAATAATATTATGCTAAATTAGGAGTTATTATATAATGTTACAGTTGAATGTTATTTTGAAATGTATAGTATAAGGGGGATATAATAATATTATTAGAAAGAAAGGGTCAGCGTATGGGGGGTGGAGCAAAGGGATGGTAAAGTATTATATAATCTGTTATGAATTTGGATTTTATTTTGGAGAAGCCACAGGGGGAGGGGAGGGGGAGGGGGGTAGGGAGGAGGGGGGGAAAAAAGGGGGAAAATTGTATTTGAAAAACTTTTTCAATAAAAAAAAGGAATTCTGGGGAAAAAAAATAAATAAATGCTCGACCATTAAAGAAGACAACTACCAAAAACTACTTGGTCAAACTAAAGAAATGTTGGAAGGATGGAAAAGTTTACAGTTATCATTATTAGGTAGAATTGCAGTAGTTAAGACGTATATCCTGCCTAAATGGATTTTTCTCTTTCAGACAGCCCCAGTTTTATTAGATACAATTTTTTTTCATTCTTTAGATCAGTGTATACATAGATTTGTATGGCAGAACAAAAAACCAAGGATTACATTGAAAATGCTTCAAGAATCCCCTTCCAGGGGAGGATTTGGCCTACCTAAATGGGAGCTTTATCATCAGGCAGCTGTCTTAACTTGGATCAGAGACTGGATTGCTTTGAGGAGGAGGAGAATCCTTAGCTTAGAAGGCCACAATTTGAAACAGGGGTGGCATTATTATCTGAGTCAGGAAAGGCCCAAAAAACATAAATACTTTATGGACCACTTTATTCGAAAGGTTTTGATGACCATATGGGATCGAATAAGAAATAAATATTACCTGATGACTCCGATTTGGCTTTCCCCTTTAGAGGCGATGATACACCCGACTCTTTATAACAGAAATAAACCATTTATTTACCAAGCTCTATTGGATCCTTCAGGCAAAGTAAAATCTCGAAATACGCTGGTGGATTTAGGCTATGAGCTAGATTGGTGGTCATACAAGCAGATCCAATCTAGGACAGCTCAAGACAAAAACAAGGGAGGAATCTATAATTCCCTACAGGAACTTGATAAGATCTTGTTGGGGAAGGATGAGAAGGTATTATTCAAACTGTATCAATTCCTCTTAATGGATTGGATTGGAGATGAGGTCATCAAGGACTCAATGATTGCCTGGGGGAGAAATTTGGGATACTCAATTGAACTTGAAAAATGGGAAGGAATGGGGGATAAAACCTTAAAATTAACAATGTTGGTTTCCTATAAGGAAAATATATACAAAATGCTGTATAGATGGCACCTGCCCCCGGCTAGATTATCGAAGATGTGCCCGGGAACCTCTCCGGTTTGTTGGAAATGCAACGCCGCTATGGGAACTTACTTTCATAATTGGTGGACCTGTCCCTGAGCAAAAGAATATTGGGCTAGAATTCAAAAATGGATTTTAGAAATCATAGGATGTAGAATAGATTTGAACCCGGGGAACGTTTTTACTAGGCATGAAATGCAAAATACCAATTTTCTGATCTTCTCTCCATCTAGCTTGCAACTGTACATATTGAAACCATGTTTGAATTATCCCTTCTTCTCTTAGTTGATTCAAAGATTTTAATTGTAATATACCTCTTTCCTTGTTAAGAAGCTCTTTGTATGTGATCACATCTTGTTTTTGCTCTACACTTATATTCTCTATCGCGTGTCTGGGTATTGCCCACATTGGTAACTTCTCGTTTAACTTATACTTATACTTTTTCTAGACATGCAATAAAGAATTCCTTATTATATGACTTTTAAAAGTTTTATCCACTTTCTTATCATATAGTAAATAAGCATGCCACCCATAAACCAAATCATATCCCTCAATATTCAATATTCTTTCTTCTGTTGAGTTTATCCAATCACTCATTGCTGATAGGGCAGCTGCCTCATAATATAGTCTTAAATTGGGCATTTTGAGACCTCCTCTTTCATGTATATCCTGCATTATTTTTTGTTTTATTCTCAGTCTCTTCCCTGCCCAGACAAAATTATTAATACCCTTCTGCTATATCTTCAGATTTTCATCTTTTTTAAGTATTGGTATCATTTGAAAAAGAAACAAAAACTTAGGCAAAACATTCATTTTTACTGCTGCTATTCTTCCTAACAAGGATAACTGTAATTTTTTCCAAGTTTCCATCTCTCTCTGTATTTTTTGCCACAACGGATCATAGTTATGCATGAATAGTTTCGCATTTGATGTCATAATATAAACCCCCAAATACTTAACTTTTTAAACTATTTTTTAACTATTTCAAATCCTGTTAATCTTTCTAATTCCTCTTTTTGATTTGTAGTCATATTTTTAGTTATTATCTTTGTTTTCCCTGCATTTATTTTAAATCCAGATACTTGCCCGTATTGCTTAATTATATCCATTAAACCTACAACTGACTGTAATGGTTGGGTTAAAGTAACAACCAAATCATCTGCGAATGCTCGTACTCTGTAATCATACTGTCTAATTTTAATTCCATTTATTTTGTCCGACCCACATATCTTACTCAACAAAAATTCCAAAGTCAAGATAAACAATAATGGAGACAAGGGACATCCTTGCCTTGTTCCTTTTTCTATATTAAAAGTATCTGTTAAACTACCATTAATTATTATTTGCACTGTTTGTTTCTGATAGATTGCCTTAATAGATTGTGTAAAATGTTCTCCAAACTGCATCTTTTCTATTATTTTCAGTAAGAAATACCAATTCAATTGATCAAATGCTTTCTCCGCATCGAGAAAAATTAGCGCCGCAGGGATTTGGTTGTTCTTCCCCAGATACTCCAATAAGTTAACCACTTGCCTTACATTACTCTTCATTTGTCTACCATTTATAAAACCAGTTTGATCATTATGAATCATTTGTTGCATGACTGTCATTAACCTATTTGCTAGTATTTTAGCAAAAATCTTGTAATCTGTATTTAAAAGTGATATAGGCCTATAATTTTTTGGCTTGCTCCTCCTTTGGAATCAAAGAGATAAAAGCTGTCCTCCAGGATGGGGGTACGTCTCCTCCAGATTGTATGTTAGTAAATAAATCTTTAAGTGGTCCCACCATTTCTAGCTGCAAGTGTTTATAATAAGCAGCTATCAAACCATCCATCCCAGGGGGACTTCTGGTGGCTCCGCAAACGCTGAACGGACGCTCCTGTAGGAGCTCAGGCCCGCAATCTGTATAGCTACTAGAACAGTGAAAATCAGCTGTCTAGCGGCTAAGAAATCTCCCCCTGGGAAAAAGGGGGAGAGAAGAGCAGAAGAGTCTGGGTAGAGCTCCCCTAGACCCGAAGGTTTTTTTCTTTTTAAGCCTGGGGTTTGCAGGGTGAGAGCTCCCTGAAAGCCCTTTGTTAGCTCCGGATCCGGGGTGAGTCTGCCTTTTGCAGACCGAGGCATAGTGACCACACCAGCAATGCAATTTTAAGTTTTACAAGACATCATGACTTTGGATGCTGGCAGAGCAAAATCAGGAGAATGATAAAAAGCAAGTATTGAGCTTTAACTCCATTTAAAAAAAGGGGAAAATGGTGCTTGAGGGCATGAAGCCCTCAAGGCGTGAAAACGAAACTTACCAGTGAAAGTGCTTTAATGTTTGCAACATTGTTAACAACTACCGGATTACACATTAAGAAAAAGATTTAAAGTGGAAGTGGAAAGGAAAAGACTATGGAATTGATTTCAACTAATTTAGATTTTTAAATTGTGTGAATAATTGGACTTTGAAAAAAAGAAAATGGCTGGTACCTTTGAAAGTGTTGAAGGACTATTATTACACACACCAGCAAATACACAAATAAGAGTTATAATACATGATTATTTTTTTAAAAAAAAGTTTTGTAGAAAATACAAACATTTCCCCCCCCTTCCCCCCCCCCCACTCCCTAGACTTCCCAGAACAAGCACAGGGTATAGCATTCACAAATCAAAAGCTAGAATATGCTAACAAATTGTTACATTTCATATTCTCCCTAGATCCTTAACTCCTTATAATTCAAAAAACAAACATAAACTACTTAAAGTTACTTCATTCATATGCTATATGAATCTTCTTATTCGGATACTTCTTCTGTATGTAATCGATCCATCTTCTCCATTCCGATATATATCTTTCATTTGAATGGTCTTTAAGATATGATGAAATTTTTGCCATTTCTGCCAAATGCACAACTTTTAATGTCCATTCCTCAATGGTGGGTGGATCTTCCTTCTTCCAGTACTGTGCCACCAGTAACCTGGCAGCCGTTATTAAATTCAAAACCAACTTAGTCTCTATTACAGTACAATCCATGACTATTCCCAACAAAAAGAACTGTGGTGTAAATTTAATTTTTTTCTTTAAAATATTTTGAATAATCCACCATATTTTTATCCAAAAAGCCTTAATTTTTTTACATGTCCACCATATATGAAAATATGTAGCGTCTTCACACTCACATCGCCAACACTTAGGTTGTAAATTTGGATACATACAGGCTAATTTTTTTGGGTCTAAATGCCATCTATAAAACGTTTTATAAAAATTCTCCCTTAGATTTTGTGCTTGTGTAAATCTTACATTTCTGACCCATATCTTTTCCCATGTTTCCATCATTATTGGTTCACCTACGTTTTGTGCCCATTTTATCATACAGTCCTTGACTAACTCTGTTTCTGAATCTATTTCCACTAGTGCATTACACAACCTTTTTATATGCATTTGACCTTTATCTCTTGTTTGCTTTACCAAATTCTCATCCTGCTGCAAAATACCAATTTTTTGATCTTCTCTCCATCTGGCCTGCAGCTATCCATACTGAAACCATGTCCTAATAATTCCTTCTTCTCTTAATTGCTCCATTGGTTTTAATTGTAATCTGACTCCTTCCTTATAAAGAAGTTCCTTATATGTAATCTTATCTTGCTTTTGCTCTAAATTTATATTCTCTATCACGTGTCTGGGTACTGTCCATATTGGTAACTTATCACTTTTTCCAGACCCGCAATAGAGAATTTCTTAATATATGACTTTTAAAAGCCTTATCTACTTTCTTATCATAGACTAAATAAGCATGCCAGCCGTAGACCAAACCATATCCTTCAATATTCAATATCTTTTCCTCCATTAAATTTATCCAGTCTGTAATTGCTGAGAGGGCAGCGGCTTCATAGTACAATCTTAAGTTGGGCATTTTAAGACCACCTCTTTCTCAAATATCTTGCATTATCTTTTGTTTAACTCAAGGTTTCTTCCCTGCCCACACAAACCTGTTTATGCCCTTCTGCCATTCCTTCAATTTTTCATCTTTTTTAAGTATAGGTATCATTTGAAAAAGAAATAAAAATTTTGGTAGAATATTCATTTTTACAGCGGCTATCCTTCCCAGCAAAGACAATTGTAGTTTTTTCCAATTTTCCATCTCCTTTTGTATTTTGTGCCATAGTGGTTCATAATTGTGCTGATATAATTTCATATTTGCAGTCATAATATAAACCCCTAAGTATTTAACCTTCTTAACTACTTCAAATCCTGTTAACCTTTCTATCTCTTCTTTCTGGCTTCTGACCATATTTTTAGCTATTATTTTTGTTTTGGCTGCATTTATTTTAAAACCAGATACTTGTCCATATAAGCAGGTTATATCCATCAAGGCTGTAATCGATTGTTGGGTTAAGGTAACAACCAGGTCATCCGAAAAATGCTCGTAATTTATACTCATGCTGTCTAATTTTAATTCCCTTTATTGTGTCCATCTCATGTATTTTACTTAGTAAAACTTCCAGCGTCAACACAAACAATAATGGAGACAAGGGACAACCTTGCCTTGTTCCTTTTTCTATATTAAAAGGATCTGTTAAGCCACCATTAACTATTATTTGCGCTGTTTGTTTTTGATATATTGCCTTAATAGATTGTACAAATTTATTTATTTATTTATTTATTATTGAATTTCTATACCGCCCTTCTCCCTGAGGACTCAGGGCGGTGTACAGCCAAAATTAAAAAACATGCAGGACAAATATTAAAAAACAATTAAAAGATAAATTTGGCCCAATTAAAACTCATTACCAATTAAAACGTTTAAAACATTTAAAAACAGTTAAAAATTTCATCTTAAGCCAGCCCGGCTTGTTTGAAAAAATGGGTTTTAAGGGCACGACGGAAGGCACTGAGGTCCTGGATTCTCCTTATCTCTGGGGGGAGCTGATTCCAGAGGGTAGGTATTGTTGTTCTCCAAATTGCATCCTTTCTATTAATTTTAATAAAAATTGCCAATTCAGTCTGTCAAAAGCTTTTTCAGCATCCAAAAACACTAGCACTGCAGGAACCTGGTTGTTCCTTCCCAGATACTCTAATAAGTTAACAATTTGCCTTACATTACTTTTCATTTGTCTGCCATTTATAAAACCAGTTTGATCATGGTGAATCATTTGCTGCATAACTGTCATTAATCTATTTGCTAAAATTTTAGCAAAAATCTTATAGTCTGTGTTCAGTAATGAAATCGGCCTATAATTTTTAGGATCTGTATCGTCATGCCCTTCTTTTGGGATCAACGAGATAAATGCTGTCTTCCAAGTTGGAGGCACCTCTCCTCCCTGTTGTATATTGTTAAATAATTCTTTCAATGGTTCCACCATTTCCTCCTGTAAAGTTTTATAATAAATAGCTGTCAGACCATCTGTCCCAGGGGCTTTACCCACTTTCAACTGCTTAATTGCTAACACAATTTCCTCGGAAGTTATCATTTGGTTTAAGCTATCTCTCTGTTCATTTGAGATTGTATAAATATTTTCTTTCTGCAAATATCTATCTATATCTATATCTTTAATTTTATCACCAGTATACAGCCTCGAATAAAACTATAAGAAAGATTTTTTAATCAATTGTTGCTCATAAACCTCCTTATCCTTATATCTTATTTTCTCTATTGTCCTTGATTTTTTATTTTTCCTTAACAGGTATGCTAACCACCTGCCTGGTTTATTGGCATTATAAAAAGTATTATGTTTTGCATATCGTAAATTAGTTGCCACTTGATCTGCTATCAACATGTTAAATTGACCTTTCAATAAATTGATTGCTTCTTTAATTTTCTTATCTGTTGGATTGACTATTAAAGCCTGTTCCTGTTTACTAATCTCATCTTCTAATTCTTTTCTTTTTGCCCCCTGTTTCTTTCTATGCTTATTATTCAAATATATCAAAATTCCTCGCATATATTCTTTACTTGCATCCCATACCATTTCCATAGATGTACCCTTTTGCATATTCATAACAAAAAATTCTTTCATAAATTTTTTACACTCTTTTACATTTTCTTCATACCTAAACAAGTTATCATTTAACCTCCAGGACTTCCTAGACCCTCTCCCACACTCCAATTCCAACCAAACTGGACTATGGTCTGTCAATATTCTTGAGCAAATCTTTGTGTTCTTCACCCTAGATAAAAGATCATTAGTAATTAGTATAAAATCAATACTTGAAAAGGATTGATGTCTGTCTGAGAAAAAAGTAAAATCTTTTTCTTCCGGATTTCTTTCACGCCAAATATCCCTCAGCTCCCAATCATCCATCATCTCCCAAAACGCTTTGGGCAGTTTTGCTCTTGTTAAAACATTTTGTTTAGGTCCCTTCTTATCTTTTTTAATATCCAAGACCCCATTCCAATCCCCCAACAGGATACAAGTTTTATATGCCCATTGTGTCAACTTCGAGTGTAGTAAATTCTAGAAATTTTCTTGTTGTTGATTCGGGGCATAGATTCCAATTACAAGTATTATTTCTCCTTTAATTAAAAGTTCTATCACTAAGAATCTTCCTTGGTCATCTGCTTCAATTAGTTTAGCAACTAAGTCTCTTTTCAGATATATAACTATATATAACTATACCATTCTTCTTTTCTGGTGCTGCTGCTACATAGTGTGTACCAAGTCTTGCATTTATCAGGTATTTTTGATCTTGTACTCTTATATGAGTCTCTTGTAGACAAATCACATCATTTTTAAATTGTTTGAGATAATGAAATATTTTTCTTCTTTTCTGTGGAGAATTCAAACCATTAACATTCCACATCAAAAATCTAGTTCCCATCTCTGGGCCCTTGAAGCAACTGGAGCAGATTCTGGTGGTCTTGTCTCAATTGACCTTTAGGTCTTGCTCCTCCCACTGCTTCTATTTTGGTAGATTCTTGAATTGTTTCTTGAGTTGCCATCTGGAATTGTTGCTGTCTTGATACTTCTTTGAGCCTAGCTGTCACCGATCTGGTCTGTCTTTGATCCTTGGGTTGCTCTAAACCAATTAACTCCAACTCTTGAACAGCCATCTGAATTTGTAATGGTTCCTTTCCTTGGCCTGTCAAAACTCCCCCCTGAACTACTGTCAGGCGCTCTTCTTTTTCATCTTCCATCACATCCTTCTTTCTTTTGCCCTCTGGTGATTTGGGTGTGCCAGCCTTTAATACATCAATATAAAAATCTCTTGCTTTCCATATTGTATTAAGCCGATACCTCTCTCCTGAGTAAATCACTATTAATCCAGCTGGCACCTCCCATCTGTACTGTATCTGGCGTTTTTTCAATTCATCCACCAGAAAAGCATACTCCATTCTGGCTCTCAAGATCTTAGGGGGGATTTCTTTCATTGTCATCACTTCCTGGCCTTCAATCCAAAGTTTGTTTTGAAAAGTGGCCTGTAGAATTTCATTACGTACTCTCCTTGTAGTAAAATATATCACAATGTCTCTTGGTAAATGTTTCTGTCTAGCAACCCAAGAATTAACGTGATACAGCTTGTCAATCTGCCAGCCCAGATCATTTTTTGACTCCCCCACCAATGGTGCCAATACCTCAGACATCATTTCTCTCAAGTTCTCTTGTTTGTTCTCCTTCACCCCTCTAAATCTTAAAGCAAATTCCATATCTCTGTATTGTATCATAGCTACATCATCTTCAGCCCTTTGAATTCTATTCTGAGCTTCTGCTAATTTATTATCCAAAATTACTGTAGATTGTTTAACTTCTTCAACTTTATCATCCACCATTTCAATATTGCCTGCCAAACATTTAAATGTCTTTATAATATCATCCCTAATTTGCTGATTCCGAGTTGCAATCTCATCTGACACAACCTGTATTTTTTTATTGGTTTCATTAATTTTTTCATTAATCACAATAGCAAGTTTCTCTTGTGTAACTTGGAGGGCTTGTTGTAACATCTCCAATGTTAAAGTCTGTGGATCTGCTGGAGCAGCAGAAGCTTGCAATCTAGGAATGTGAGCTGGGGAGCTGCCAGCACTTCCCGTTCCTTTAATAGGAACAGTCTTTACAGATTTTGAGGCCATTTTCAGTTTAAATTAATCGTTATATTTTATTCAGAAGCCAAAAAGAAAAGTTCATCAAAGTCCAAGAATTTTCCCAATCGTAAATTAACGTTTAAAATCCTCCTTCTCTCAGCACAGCAATTCTTTCCAGGCAAGAGGCTGCCAGGGAAACGAAACTTTCTATAACTTTCCCTTTCTCCGCCCCTCCCTTTCAGGTTTCAATCACCATTTTGATGCAAATTGCTAACGTTACTTCCGAAGGAGGCAATAAGCTTTGGAGTTAAGTGTAAATACTTGCAGTCTGACTTCTCCTGGCTTGTTCTGCCTGCAGCAATTAAAGATGTTAAAAATCCCTCATTTGTTGTCAGCAGAAATAGTTGCGGCTTCTAACCCGCTAATTAGCGGAGTCTTCCCAGGTCCGGAGCAGATTGGCAGGCTTCTAAGGAGCCCTCGCCCTTCGCACCCCAGGATTTCTCCTAAGGCACTTGGGGGGCTCTACCTCCGCCTGCCGGCTCTTCTCCCTCCCCTTTGCCCAGGGAGAGGGTTTTCAAGCCCCAGACAGCTGTTTTTCAGCTGTTCTGAGGCTTTTACGAGACCGGGGATCGGGCACCCAAGGAGGGACGTCAGCGAAGTCCTGCGGAGCCACCCGGATGTCCTAAATACATGAATTTTTTGAGTCACAAACCACTGCTTTACTGGAAACTCTTAAAGGTTTTTTTGATGAAATGTCTCAGGAAGAGGAAACTGTTTTGACTCAAAACATTGAGACAAAGAAGAATATAGAATCATTTCAAGGCTTGTTAGATAGTAGTGAGCTGTTTGAAGAAGATGGGGCAGAAATCCAGTTTAATGTGATTTTGGATAAAAAGGATGCTTTCCAGACCAAGAGGGGAAAGCAAAGGAATCTGGAAGAGTTTAATCAGGAGGACTTGAGAGAGATTCATGGGGGTTTCAAACTAAATGAAATAACTTTAACAAGACAAAAACTTTCAAAGAGACATCAACCTCAAATCCAAATTTTAAAATTCTTGAAAATAAAAGCAGGAAGAGGAGCAATGCTGAAGAAGAAAGAATTATCGAAGAAAAAGGACTGGAAAAAATACAGAAAGAAGGGAAGAACTGAAGATTAATCTTTTTTGGGGAGGATTTTGACAAAAGGTTGAGAAGCTTAATTAAATTTGTATTTTTAAAGTTTGTTCTAAGATAATAATATAAAGGAAATGTGTTATTACAATTGGTTTTGGACATAAAAATGATAGCTTTTCAAGAGTTATCGAGGTAAAAATGATAGCTTTTTAAGAGTTATCGAGGTATCAAAATGGCTAATTAAAAATTTGAGGGATACTTTTCTGAAGGGCTTGAAATTTATATTTTGAGAAATGATTTAATGTCTTATTGATGTATTAAGAGATTTTTAAAATGTTTAATATAAGATTATAGTATTTTAAGAAGGTATATGAGATAAAATGTTTAAAGTTTTAAAATGTTTAATTTTATGAAGGATTAAAGAGGATAAATGTCTAATTTAGAACTTTATTAGGGAGCAATGTTGATTTAGGAAGAAGGACTGGAAAAAATATAGAAATGGTTAACGTTTTGAAATTTATATTTTGAGAAATGAATTAAGAAGGTCTTATTGATGCATTAAGAGGTTTTTAAAATGTTTAATATAAGATTATACTATTTTAAAAGGTATAGGTGATAAAATGTTTAAAGTTTTAAAATGTTTAATTTAGAATTTTTAATGCTGAATAGTTAGAAATTGATAATTGGTTTATGAAGGAATAAAGAGGATAAATGTTTAATTTAGAATCTTATTAGGGAGCAATGTTGAAAAAGAAATGTGTTTGAGAGATGAAAATGAAACTTATTAGTGTTTGTTAATGCTTGTAATATTGTTAAAGTTATTGGATTACATACCAAGAAAAAGGCTTTTATATTCAGGAAGAAAGAATTTAACCCAATTGATTTTGAGAATTTACAAAAGAGAGGTTGATGAATTTGCAAAAGAGGAGTTAAAGAGTGTGAGGGAGTTTTAAACTTTGTAGTAGGATAGTATATTTTAGCTTTTGCTTGTTAAATGTTAAACCCCATTTTTGGTCTGGGAAGTCGGGTGGGTGGGTGGGGAGGGTGGGAAGGGTTGGGTTGGGATAAAATTGTTGAATAGATAAAGGTACAAATATAAAAGTAAATGTGGGGAAATGTTACAACAAATGAAATGATAATATCAAGATATGATAAATATTGGAGGAGTAAGAGGAAAAAAGATGTGTTCAGATGTTATAAAACTTAAACTCCTCCACCCCCTATATACTGTTAATACCTTCATAAAACTCAATTAATTTAACCCTACATAATACATTCGTTCAACTAAAAGCTATCTGATATTTCTTAGTTTGATATTTATTCTGCACATAATCTATCCACTTTTTCCACTCCCATACATAAGTCTCTTGAGTTCGGTCTTTTAAGTATGCTGAGATCTTCGCCATCTCTGCAAAGCTGGCCATCTTCAGGGTCCATTCTTCAATAGTGGGCATAGCATCATTTTTCCAATATTGACCTATCAGTAATCTCGCTGCTGTCACCATATACAATATCAACTTTGTTTCACCCAATGTAAAACCCTTAACTATACCCAATAAAAACAATTGTGGAGAAAACTGAAGTTTTTTCTTCAAAACATTTTGCATAACTCACCAAATTTTTATCCAAAAAGCCTTCACTTTCTTGCAAGTCCACCAAATATGATAATATGTAGCATCTAAACAATCACATCTCCAGCATTTTGGTTGGACATAGGGTACATACACGATAGTTTCTTAGGATCTAAATGCCACCTATAAAACATTTTCTAACAATCTTTAACCAATTCATTTTCCGAGTCCCTTTCTAGCAAAACATTATAAACCCTCTTAATATGCCTTGGACCCTTCTCTTTTATATGTCTAACCAATTCTTCTTCATGCATCATTATACCAGTTTTTTGATCTTCTTTCCATCTCAGTTGAAGTTGATTATACTGTAACCAAGTTAAATTAATCCCTTCTTCCAACAGCATTTCTCATTAGAAATTAATTAATTAATTGCCATCTGCCCCCATCCATAAAAAGAACTTCTTTGTATAAAAACCCCCAAGTGACATTATATTTGTATTCCACATGATATGACCAAGATCCAGCCATAACGGTATTTTGTAATCCCATTTAAATCGGTGCTTCTTCCAAACTCTCATCAAAGAGTTCCTAAGTATGTGGCTTTTGAATACTTTATCCACTTTATTCTCATAAAATAAATATGCATGCCATCCAAATTCAAGATCATGACTTTCTATATTCCATATTCCAGTCTTTATCCTTCCAAACCAGTCACTTGCTTGTGTCAAAGCTGCTGCTTTATAATACAATTGTAGATTTGGAAGTTTAAGGCCACCCCTTTCTGGAGCATCTTGCATTATTTTCAGTTTAACTCTCGGCTTTTTCTCATTCCAAATAAACTTATTCAGTCCATTTTGCCATTCTCTCAATTGCTTATCACTTTTAAGCACCGGAATCATTTGAAACAAAAAGAGAAATCTAGGCAAAACGTTCATCTTAACTGCTGCTATTCTTCCAAGCAACGACAGCTGCAGTTTTTTCCAAGTCTCCAAATCCTTTTGTACCTCTCGCCACAACACCTCATAATTATTTTGAAGTAATTTTATATTCGAGTCTGCAACTTGAACTCCTAGATATTTAACTTTTGATACTATTTCAAAGCCTGCCTTGCTTTCAAGTTCCTGCTTCCGATCTTGTGTCATATTTTTAACAATCATCTTAGTCTTTTTCTGGTTCAACCTAAATCCTGATATCATACCATATTCATTTATAATGTCTTTCATCTGGATTATTGATTCCATCGGCTGTGTTAGGGTAACAACCAGATCATCTGCAAATGCCCTGGTCCTGTAGTCCTCATGCCTAATAGCTATGCCATGTAATAAATTTGAGTCCCGTATTGTGTTCAACAAGACTTCTAATGTTAAAATAAATAACAATGGGGATAGCGGACAACCTTGTCTTGTGCCTTTTTCAATACTAAAATTTGTAGTCAAACTTCCATTAATAATAATTTGTGCCGTTTGCTGTTGATAGATTGCTGAAACCGCCTGTATAAACTGATCCCCAAAGTCCATTTTTCTCAAAGTCTTTAATAGAAAGTTCCAGTCCACTCTATCAAAGGCCTTCTCCGCATCCAAAAACACCAGCACTGCAGATATCTGTTTATTCTTCTCAAGACAGTCCAATAAGTTTATTATTTGCCTTACATTATCTTTCATGTATCTACCTTGTATAAATCCTGCTTGGTCATGATGAATCACCTCTTGAATAACTGGCATCAATCTGTTGGCTAGTACTTTTGCGAAAATTTTATAATCATTGTTCAGAAGAGATATTGGTCTATAATTCTCAGATTTTTTAAGACCTGCTTGCTCTTTCGGTATCAATGAAATATAAGCTGCTTTCCATGAAGGAGGTATTTTACCCCCTTGTTGTATACTACAAAATAAGACTTTAAGATGTTCAATCATTTCTGCTTGTAAAGTTTTATAATACACCACAGTTAAGCCATCCGTCCCTGGCACTTTAGCTGTTTTCAATTGTTTAATTGCGACAATAATCTCCTCAACTGTAATTGGTTGACTCGTTCTTTCCTTTTGATCACTAGAAATTTTTATAACTCTTTTTTCTTCTAAGTATTTATCTATAAGTCCATTCTTTATTTCATCTTTTGCATATAATTTAGTATAATAATCTAGAAAAACTTCTTTAATTAATTTTTGTTGAAAAATTTCCTTCCCTCCGATGTCAATACTACCAATAACCCATGTGCTCTGATGCTTCCTCAATGTGTAGGCCAACCATCTGCCTGGTTTATTAGCGTTACAAAATGTATTATGTTTTACAAATTGTAAATTAGTTGCTGTTTGCTCCGCCATAAGCATATGAAATTGATCTTTCAAACGTTTAATAGCTCTTTGTATTCTTTCATCTGTTGGATTCTTTATAAGTAGCTGCTCTTTCTTCTTTATCTCTGCTTCCATTTCCAATCTTCTCTTTTGTCGGTTTAATCTATGTTTAGAGTTCATATAAATAAGTACCCCCCTCATATATGCCTTACTCGCATCCCACACAATTTCAATAGGGGTACCCTTATTCAAATTCATTTCAAAAAATTCTTTCATTTGCTTTTTAAGTTCATTTACATTTTTTTCGTATCTAAACAAATTTTCATTTACTCTCCATGATCTTCTCTCACTCTTTCCCATTTCAATTTCTATCCATACCGGGCTATGGTCAGTTAGAGTCCTTGGGAAAATCTTTTTTTTCTTTGTTTTTGTAAGTAAATCAGATGATAATAAAATAAAATCAATCCTAGAGAAGGATCTATGTCTGTCTGAAAAAAAGGTAAAGTCCAAGTCTTTTGGGTTATGTATTCTCCAAATATCTTTTAATTCCAAATCTTCTTTCATATCAAAAAAAGTCTGTGGCAATCTATTCATTGACTTTGCCGAACTCTTTTTATCTATTTTAGGATCAATTACTCCATTCCAATCTCCCATAATTAAAATAGATCTATAGTCCCATTGCAGTATTTTAGAATACAATATTTTATAAAAATCTTCTTGTTGTTGATTAGGAGCATAGATTCCAATCACCAAAATTGGACCATTTTCTGTATAAAGTTCAATTGCTATAAACCTCCCAGAGTCATCTGCTTCTATAATTTTAGATGATAGTCTTTTATTTATATAAATCACTACTCCATTCTTTTTTTCCGAGCTAGAAGCTATGAATTGTGTTCCTAATCTTGAATTTATTAAATATTTTTGATCTTGTATTCGAATATAAGTTTCTTGTAAACAAATGATATCATTGTTAAACTGTTTCAAATAATTAAATAATTTCCCCCTCTTCTGTGGTGAATTTAGTCCATTCACATTCCAAGATAGAAACTTAATTATCATCTGGAACCTCTTGAAGCGATAGGAACATTTGCTGAAGACTTTCTTCCAGATTGGTAGTCTCCGGCTTAGCTCCCCCCATGGCTTCATGTGCTTGTGCACCCTTAGCTCCCTTCTTGTCTTGTTGTGGCTTGGACCTCTCCTGTTGTTGTTTTTCTTTAAATTGCTTATAAACTGCTCAAGTTATACGCTGCTCTTTAGCTTCAGCCATCCGGGCCAGGTCCAAAGCCACTTCTCTTGTATTTGTAGGTACTCCAAATAATGGTTCCAAAGGGGGATCTAACAAAGGCTCATCTAGAAATCCACCTGTAGCTCTCTGCATTTCCATTGCCTCCCGCTCCAACTGTTTGCACTGCTCCTCAGTCTCTTGTTCAAACTGCTTCTCCTTATCACTCTCCTTTATCTCCAACACTGAAGATGTGCGTGGGGATGATGTACCTGTTTTTTTAAAAACTGCAGAATAAAATTCTTCCGCTTTCTCAACTGTATTCAATCTGTACCTTTCTCCTTCATGCTTGAATATTATACCAGTTGGGGCATCCCATCTAAATAGGATTTGCTGTTTCTTTAGTTCAGACACTAAAAATCCAAAGTCCTTTCTGTCTTTTAACATCTTAGGTGGCAATTCTTTGTAAACTCCGATTTCTCTTCCATCAACTTGCACAGCAGAGACAAAGGACCTTTGCAAAATATCATTTCTTATTCTTCTGTCTGTGAAATATATTACCACATCTCTGGGCAATTGTCTTTGTTTAGCCACCCAGGAGTTCACTCTATAAGCTTTATCCATCTTACCATAAATCTCTTCAGGACTGGTCTTTAACATCACAGCTAGGGCATCAGCACAAATCCTTCTCAAATCTTCTCTAATGTCCTCTTTTATTCCCCTAAGTCTTATAGCAAATTCCATAGCCCTGAATTGCATCATTGTCAGCTCATTTTCCATCCTTTGCATTTTATTATCAACATTAAAAATTTTATGTTCTGTCTTCTTCATTTTAACATCCATCTCAGATTTATATTCCTCTACTTTCTTATCTGTTTGCACAACTGCAACTGAAAGACCAGTCACCACTGTCATTAACTTTTTAGTCACCTTGTCATATTTTTCTTGAACCACCTCTTTGATTTCTTTAATCTCCTGCTTGATTTCCTGTTGAGATTTTTTAAACTTCTCATCCAAATTTTCATCTTGTTTCATCAAAGCCTGGGCAATAAACTCTTTCAAACTTTCAAGATCAATCTCCTTTCTCTGGCTCTGCTGGCTAGAAGGCTGTTGTTGCGGCTTATGGGTGGGGGATCCCCCCCTGCCACCTTCATATCTTGCTTTGGCTGCTTAGAAGCCATTCTGCCAAGTAGCCTAACTTTTTCAAAAAGGGAGGTTCTTTTTTCCCTTCTTCCTCCACAAAGTCCTCTAAAAAATTCCCCCAGGTTTGATCAGATTAAAAATAAAGTTAAGTCAAAATCAAGCTTGCTTATTTTTAGTCTTTTCTCTTCAGTTGTTACAAGCAGTGAGACTTTGTAACATGTTAAAATAACTAGGCAAATCCACTTTCACTTTCAGCATTCCTCTGCGCTGAAGCCGGGTGTCATTTTCAGGAAACTTTCAATCTCTCACTTAGGTTTAATCACAGGGCTAGCACAGCACAGCACAAATACTTGCGGTTTTGAGGTTCAAGTCCCGATTTCACCCTGTTCAATTAGGAGATTTTCTTTGTTTTCACTTGTTGGGATGGTCACGCCGTCTTGTTCTACGAAGTAGAAGCGTCCCCGAAGTCTGGAGCTTCAGCGGGCTGGAGAGGGAGCCTCACCTGTTTCCTCCCCCAGAAGCAAAAAAAAGCAGTCTGGGGGCTTCACAGGGGCTCAACCAAATCCCGCCGGCTCTGCTCGCAATTCCTTATGGATTTGGAGTTTTTTGAGCCGCTTCTCCTTTCTCGAAGCGGCTCTTTACAGACAGCGGGGCTGGCGGTCTAAAAAAAAAGACTGTCTGGTGGTGGCGAAGACCAAACCGGAAGTCCTACCCACTTTCAACTGCTTAATTGCAAGCATGATCTCTTCAGAAGTTATTGGTTGATTTAAACCCTCCCTTTGCTCTCTGGTAATTATAGGAATATTCTCTTTCTGTAAGTATCTATCTACATCTATACTTTGAATTTTATCACTAGTATACAACCTCAGGTAAAATTCTAAAAATGCTTTTTTAATCATGTTTTGCTGATAAACCTCTTTACCTTTATATTCTTTTTTCTCTATGGTTCGTGACTTTTGTTTTTTCCTTAACAGATATGCTAATCATCTCCCTGGTTTATTAGCATTGCAAAAAGTATTATGTTTAGCATATTGCAAATTAATTGCGACCTGATCTGCCATTAGCATATTAAATTGCCCTCGCAGTAAGTTAATTGCCTCTTTTATTTTCTTGTCTGCTGGGTATCAAAGCTTGTTCTTTTTTTTTTAACTTTCCTCTTCTAAGTCCCTCCTTTTTTTTCCTCCTGTTTACGTCTATGTTTATTATTCAAATATATCAAAATACCTCTCATATATGTTTTGCTTGCATCCCAAATATTTCCATAGATGTACTCTTATGCATATTTATAGTAAAAAATTCTTTCAGAAATTTTTTGCATTCTTTTACATTTTCTTCATATCTAAACAGATTTTCATTTAGCCTCCAAGACCTCTTAGATCCCATTCCATACTCTAATTCCATCCAAACTGGATGATGATCCGTTAAAACTCTTGGGCAGATCTTCGTCTTCTTCACCCTAGAAAAAATATCATTAGTAATTAATATGAAATCAATCCTAGAGAAGGACTGATGTCCTTCTCAGAGAGAAAAGTAAAAGAAAAAAGTAAAGTCTTTTTCTTCAATGTTCCTCTCTCTCCAAATATTTCTCAACTCCATATCATCCATCATTTCAAAAAAAGATTTTGGCAATCTAGCAGGCGTTGAGATATTTTGCAAGAGTCCCTTCTTATCTTTTTTAGTGTCCAAAACTCCATTCCAATCGCCCAATAAAATGCATGATTTATAATCCCTTTGTAGTAACTTGGAATGTAAAAGCTTATAAAATTTTTCCTGCTGTTGGTTTGGTCCAATTAAAAGTATTTTTTCTCCTTTTATTAAAAGTTCAATTGCTATAAATCTTCCTTGATCATCTGCTTCAATTAGTTTGGCAATTAAGTCTTTTTTTAGGTATATAACTATACCATTCTTCTTCTCAGGAGCAAATGCAAGAAAATGTATTCCTAACCTTGCATTTATTAAGTATTTTTGATCTTTACTTCTGATGTGAGTCTCTTGTAAGCAAATTACATCATTTTTAAACTGTTTCAAATAATGAAATATTTTTCTTCTCTTTTGTGGTGAGTTTAAGCCATTAACATTCCAAGTCAGAAATCTAGTTGCCATTCTTGGCCACCTGAAGCCTTTGGAGCATCTGCTGGAAGTCTCCATGCATTTTACTTTTTGGTCTTGCTCCTCCCACTGCTTCTGATTTTGTAATTTCTTGAATCATTTGTAATTGCTGCAGTCTTAACTCTTCTTGATGCTCGGCTGCCGCTCGGGTCTGTCTTTGATCCTTAGTTTCTTCTATTTTATCGAACACCTCCAAAGCTTGAGCAGTAGTTGAAAGTTGTATTAAATCTTCTTCAGTAATCAAAGCTTCCCTTTGGGCCTGTGCCAGCGATTCTTCCTTCTCCCCCTCTACTTCCGTCTTCCTTCTAGCTTCTGGGGACTGTGGGCATCCAGCCTTTAGTACATTGGTGTAAAAATCTCTTGCCTTCCACACTGAATTAAGATGATATCTTTCTCCTGAATAGTTCACCACCAGTCCAGCTGGAACCTCCCATCTGTACTGTATCTGACGTTTCCTCAGTTCTTCCACCAGAAAGGCATAATCCCTTCTGGCTCTCAACATTTGGGGGAGGGGATTTCTTTCAATATTAAAACCTCCTGCCCCTGCACTTGAAGTTTATTTTTAAAGGTAACTTGTAAGATTCTGTTGCGTATTCTCCTTGTTGTAAAATAGACTATAATGTCTCTTGGTAGATGTTTCTGTCTGGCAATCCATGAATTGACACGGTAAATTTTGTCAATTTGCCATTCAAGATTTGCTTTTTGATCTCCCATTATCTGTGCAAATGCTTCTGAAAAGATCTCTCTCAAATTCTCTTGCTTATTTTCTTTGAGGCCTCTTATTCTCAAAGCGAATTCCATATCTCTATATTGTATCATTATCACACCAGCCTCAGCCCTTTCCATCTTGTTCTGGACCTCTCTCATTTTATTTTCCATTTCTCATTAGACTGCTTAATTTCTTCCACTTTTTCATCTATTGTTTCAATATGGCCTGCCAGACCTTGAACTGCCATGATAATATCGTCTCTAATTTCTTGATTACGTTTTTGAATAATCTCTTTAATTTGAGCTATCTCTTCAGCAACATCTTGGATTTTATCCTCAAATGTTGAAACAATTTTTTTTCTATAACAGAGGCTTGTGTTTTAAGGGCTTCCTGCAACATTTCAAGTGTTAATATTGGTGATTCTGTTGGAACAGAGAGAGATTGTGATTTGGATGTTTGAGCTGGCGAAGTCCCAGCACTTTTGGTAACAATAGTCTTTACTTGTTTTGAAGCCATTTTTAGTTTCCAATTTAAACATTTTTTTAGCAGCCATGGAATATCATCAAAATGCTTCAGCTATGAACATTTTTTAAAAACCCAAGTTTTGGCAGGAAAACTCATGAATAAAGGTTTTGGGAATGCAGATGGTGTAATTCACCTGAATGTCCTTAAACTATAAACTCAGAGCATCACATTACATAACTTTGAAACAATGATTAAGCAGAATTTGATAGGACAAGGAGCCATCCCAGAAGCAATTGCAAATATAGATTTCATTGTCTTATACCATCTGCCATACAATTCAGATGTGCTATGTGACTTCTACCTTTTCTCAAAATTTGCAAGCATCTGTTTGACTCCCAGAAGGGGACAGGAAGAACTGTTAAGTCCTCAGTAAGGGACAAAGTGTGGAGTTCTTCATAATGGCTCTAAGAAACTTGTCCATTGCTAGTAGAAATGAATGGTGGGGGAAAATGCAGGTAACACAAATGCTCATTCCAATGATTTTTTCCCCCTGTTTCATATATTAACTATCTATATTTAAACTAAGGTGACACCCCTCCTGCACGAACTGCACTGGCTCCCGGTGGTCTTCCGGGTGCGATTCAAGGTGTTGGTTACCACCTTTAAAGCGTTCCATGGCATAGGACCCGGGTACCTTCGAGACCGTCTTCTGCCACCAATAGCCTCCCACCGACCAGTCCGCTCCCACAGAGAGGGTCTCCTCAGGGTGCCATTGGCCAAGTTATGTCGGCTGGCGACACCCAGGGGGAGAGCCTTCTCTGTGGGAGCCCCAGCCCTGTGGAATGAACTGCCCCTGGAAATATGTAAGATCTCCGATCTCCACGTGTTTTGCTGCGCACTGAAGACCCTGTTGTTCCGCCAGGCCGGGCTATCAACATAATAGTTTTAAATTGGGGTATTTTAAATTTCTGGGGTTTTAATTGAGCCAAATTATTTAATTATTTTAAATTTTAATTGCTGTTTTGTCTTGTGTTTTTAAATAGGCTGTACACCGCCCTGAGTCCTTCGGGAGAAGGGCGGTATAGAAATAAAATAATAATAATAATAATAATAATAATAATAATAATAATAATAATAATAATAATAATAATTATTATTATTATTATTATTATTATTATTATTATTATTATTATTATTTATTATTATTATTATTATTATAAAGTAATAGAGGTGCAACCATTTCATTCCTCATTGACAAGTGACAACATTAGTGGACCAGAGGAATGCTGTGGATATAATTTACTTGGACTTCAGTAAGTCATTTGATAAAATAGACCACAACCTACTATTTGATAAGATAGAAACGTATACTATTAGGCAGCATCACCACCAGATGGATTTGTAATTGGCTGAACAATTGCACTCAACATGTAGTCCTTAATGGAATGGCATCTACATGGAGGAAAGTATTCAGTGGGGTACCCCAATGCTCTGTTTTAGGCCAAGTACTTTTCAAAATCTTCATCAATGATTTGGATGAGGGGATAGATAGGAAACTCATCAAATTTGCATACAACACCAAACTGGCAAGAATAGCCAACACTCCAGAAGATAGGCTTAAGATACAGAAGGATCTTGACAGATTTGAACTTTGTTACTATCTAACAAAATGAAATTAAATGGTGAAAAAAATAAGATTCTACATTTAGGCAAGAAAAACAAAATGCACAAGTACAGTATAGGTGGTACCTCACTCAATAGCGGACAATCACTTAAATATGAGCAAGCAGTGTGCTGCAGCTGCCAAAAAAGCCAACACAGCTGTAGACTGCATAAACAGAGGGAGAGAATCAAGATCACATGAAGTGTTAATACAACTTTATAATGCCTTGGTAAGGGCACACTTGGAATATTGCATCCAGTTTTGGTCGCCACGATGTAAAAAAGATGTTGAGACTCTAGAAAGAGTGCAGAGAAGAGCAACAAAGATGATTAGGGGACTGGGAGCTAAAACATAAAGAATGGTTGCTGGAATTGGGTATGTATCGTTTAATGAAAAGAAGGACTAGGGGTGACATGAGAGCAGTGTTCCGGTATCTCAGGGTTTGCCACAAAGAAGAGGGAGTCAAGCTATTCTCCAAAGCATCTGAGGGCAGGACAAGAAGCAATGGATGGAAACTAATCAAGGAGAGAATCAACATAGAACTAAGAAGACATTTTCTGACAGAACAGTTAATGAGTGGAACAACTTGTCTCCAGAAGTTGTAAATGCTCCAAAACTGGAAGATTTTAAGAAGAGATTGGTCAATCATTTGTCTGAAAGTGTTTCCTGCCTAAGCAGGGGGTTGAACTAGAAAACCTCCAAGGTCCCTTCCAACTTCCATTCCATTCCATTCTATTCCATTCCATTCCTTTCCTTTCCAATGTTTTGTCTTAAATTCCTTGTACACAGGGATGGGTTCTAAATTTTTTTACTACTGGTTCTGTAGGCATGGCTTATTTTGTGGGTGTGGCTTGATGGTCATGTGACAATTATTTAGGATTTAGCAGAGGTACTGGTCTACCAGGCTTTTAACTGCTTGCAGAGCTGTACCGATCTACTCATTTATTTTTGCAGGCACTGGTCTATCCATTTATTTTTGCAGGCACAGATCTACTCATGTATTTTTGCAAGCACTGATCTACCCATTTATTTTTGCAGGCACTGATCTAATCATGTATTTTTGGAGGCACTGGTCTACCCATTTATTTTTGCAGGCACCGGTCTACTCATTTTACCACTGATCAGCTGTAGGGCGGCCCTTTGAAGCCCCATGGCAAGAGTTTAAATAGTTTTTTTCCCTCTAGCCATCAGCTGGGACTCAGGAAGCAGCTGTTGTGGCTCCGTTGCCTGAGCCTGGGCTATCGACAGATGCAGACTCTGAGAGTGAGGGAGAGGAGTTGGCAAGGCCTCCCTCTCCAGGACCCTCCTCTCTGGCAATACCTCCGGAGGACACTGAAGGCCAAAAGATAGGCTCAGAGTCAAGCACGTCCCCGCAGCCACAGGTGGACAGCGACGAAGAAGATAAGTGCTGGCTGGACCCTCGGCAGAGGCGCAGGGAGAAGCGTGCACAGCAGAGGGGAAGGCGTGCCAGAGATTAGCTGAGTCACTGGACCACACCCCACAGGGTATAAATGTGGGTGTGGTGGTCGGTTCAGTTTGTGACGAGCAAAAACTAGAAATAATCCATGATCTCTGCGTTACTGGACTTTGCCTGCTTTATCGGACTGCATTTGGATTAAACCTTGTATTGTTGAAACTCTGCCTGCTTTATCGGAATACTTGCAGTCTAATCTTTGTTTTGTGTGAGTAAAGTCTGAATTGGCAGCTAGCCACTGGGTTGCTGCCACCTTTATCTTCAAAGAATTTTGTTGTGTGGCTTATTAACTCCGGGCCATCCGTGGGGGTGCGTGTGTGGTACGGGGACAGAACAGCAGCAATAGATTGGGGGTGGGGCCAAATAAAAGGTAAGAATAATGCGGGGGATGGGGGCGGGCGGGCAGAACTGGTTCAGTGATGTCATATCATCACCGCTACCGGCTCGGCGGAACCGGGTGGAACCGGGCGGAACCCACCACTGCTTGTACAAATATATACCCACCCAAATGAAATAATTGTCTCTTTTGCCAGAAAATGTATTTTTCTCAGTATCTAAACTCTAGTTACATGATGGCAAATGCATCTGATTTTTATGACATTAATCAATTAAATTGTACAGGACAAAATAAGAAATTTGTCACCTGATACTGATGATGTCTTCTCAAATTATCTGCTGCACGTCTCTGAAAATGAAAAATATGTCATAAACTGGTACATACAAGCAGACATAATGATCAATAGGTCCCATACATTTTTCTGAAAACTGAGTTTGATCTATGTAACATTTTAACAAAACTTTCAATGAGGGACAGTCCACCAAGATGGCACGCTGAGCAGTGGTGGTGGTGATATTTGCTTCTCCTGCCAACGAACAGCTGAATTTGCTGCTAAAGCAGGTTTCTTGGCAGCCAGGTTCCTAGATCAAATAGGATCAATTAGGGAATGACCAAAGATGACTCTTAGATGACCGTGGACACTCCTGGGAAGAGGAATCCTGGATGTTGAACAATCAGTCTGTCTGACAGTCAGTCTTACCAGTCAGTCTTACCAGTCTATCTTTCCTTTCAATTGTTCAGTTTTTAAAGTACACCTTGGCTTTTAACTGCACGTTTCAAAGTTCTTTTCTTTTAATTTGGTTCTTATTTTTAAACTTATTTAAACTGGTTGAAGGTTGATTTACTGGATGTTAACATCCAGTAACATTGGTTAACATTTAACAGTTAACATTGGATGTTAACATCTTATTTTGCTGTGAACTACTTTCGCTTTCCAATTGGAAGCTAACAGCAACTTTCTGAATAGTGAAACTGACCAGATTGGACTTACCTCTACAGCAGGGGTGTCAAACTTGATTTCATTAAGAGCAACATCAGGACTGTGGTTGACCTCGAGGGGCCTGGTGGGCATGACCAGGTGGGTGGGTGTGGCTGACTTGGGATGGCTGATTTGGGATGGAACACGTAATACCAACTTGATGTGAAGACAATTTGGTGCCCCACAAGCTCGCCTCCCCAAACTGCTGGCAGTCAAGTGCATGCACGCACACACATACATGCATTTCAAGTTTGGGGACTTTAATTCAGATAGGAAGGAGACGGCCTTCTCCCCAAGCCCAGGTATGATTGGCAGTTTCTAAACTCAGATGTTGATAAAAGTCTCCAAGCTCAGAATGGTTTGTGTGTGTGTGTGTGTGTGTGCACACAACACACCAAAGGAGACGTTCTTCTTCCAATCCCAGACATCGTTGGCATTTCCCTGTCTGGTGCACCCTCCCAACAAAGGAGGAGGCAGAGGACGTCCCTGCTGTATGTGGAAACATGGAGGAGAAAATTTGCAGGAAGCATTTTTGTCCTAATCCAACTTCTGCCTTGACAGATCTCTGGAGAGCAAGAGGAGGTGGCAGGGTAGCAGTGCTCCTGGTCCTGCATAAGGGAGGCTGGCCCTTCTCAAAAGGCAATCCCTGTTTCCAATTATGAGTGGTAAGGATGCTAGCTTGTTGGGCAGCCTTCCCTCATGCTGCTCCCCCACCATCCCCTCCTCTGCTCCAGAGATCTTTCAAGGCAGACGTTGGTCTCGGAGGAAACTGCTACCTGCAAACTTTCACTGCATCAGCATTATGGTTGCCCTCAAAGGGCCAGTTGCATGTAAGACTATTGTATCATATTAGTTCAGGAGTGTATTAACATCAGCCAAACAGGATTAGCATTTCAAATATGAACAAATATTTCAAATAAATCTGCAAAAATAAATTTAAAACAAAGAACAAACATAACCTTTTAATATGCAAAAACAAATTTAAAATAAAGAAAAAATGTAAGCTTTTTAGTTCTCTCTCTCATGCTGCTTTGTCTGAGCCGGATGCTTGGCATCTTTTATTGGCCATAAGTTCATCTATGTTTGGAGTTAGGTTCTGAGTTGTGGAAACTCTCAGGATAGGATGGAGGTGTGCATCAGTGAGAACACTTCTGTGTGCGCTTTTGTTCAATCTCATCATGGAGAAAAGTTGCTCACACAGGTATCTACTTCCAAACATGCACAGCATTTGAGCAGCTTGTAGGCAGAGTTAGGGCATCCATTTCAGGGATGAAGCTGGTGAATTGTGTGGGCCCTAAAGGATGATATTTTGCTTTAAGTATTACATTGGAGTTCTATCAGCTCCATCAGCTCCATCTGTATGTTTACAGGTGCTTTCTCCACGTCAACTGCAAACTGATTGCTGAGTAGTTCAACAAAGCAACGTGTAAACTCCATTTGAAGTGTGCTCAGTTTATCAACAAAATCCGAGATCATAGCAGTGGTGACTTGGCTGATGAGCATTTGGCAACAGGGAAAGTGACTCAAGTTTCCTTCCTTCCTTCCTGAGTCTTCCACAGTCACAGCTTTACTTGAAAGGCTTTCACTGCATTATATATGTCCGTGATCACACAGTCCCATCCCTAAAGCTGAAGGTTCAGTGCAGTGAGCTGCTTTGTAATGTCACACAGAAAAGCTAATTCACACAGCCACTTTTCATCCCATAGTATTGTCGAGTCTTTTCCTTTTGCTTTCAACGAACTCACAGATTTACATACACAACTCAAAAAAATCTAATGAGCACTTTTTCTCTACTTCTGTGAACACTTTAATCATACAGCACTTCAAAAACTCCCCTAACCCTCTGTAAATGACCAAGCTGATTTAGCTATCCCTTTTGCCACTATAAAATTAGCTTTCACAGAAGCTTCATTTTGTGACTTTGCTTTTGTGAACATGTGCTGCTGTGACATCAGACTCTTTTTCAACTCTTCCACCTTCTTTAGCTTCTGATGTATGTCCAAATTTTTGTACTTGTCCTGATGTTTTGTCTCATAGTGCAATCTCACATTATATTTTTTAAGTACAGCCACAGTAGCTCTGCAAACAAGGCACGTGACCTTACCTTCAATGTTAACAAACAGGTACTTTGCCTCCCACCTCTTTTGAAAGTACCTGTTTTCAAAGTCCACTTTCCATTTGGCCATTTTTAGGGGGCTTAAATATCAGCACACAGGCATTCACAGCAGATGTTGTATATATGTAGTATGAGACTGCACAGAAAGCTCAAAGTTCCAGGTGCTGCTTGAGGCAAGCAGTTGTGAGCTCTAGGTATCTACTCTGGAGGCTCAGTAGGATGCTGTGAGTCTGGATGTTTTGAGCAGGTTTAGCAATGGCACAGCATCTATGGAGAGAAAGCAAGTGACTGCAGTCCTTTTTGATATAATTGAAATTATATATGTTATACAGGAGAGCTCCTGGATGGATGGAGGAAAAAATCAGCAATCCACCATCACTCCAAAGCTGGTCTAGCAGCCACAAGGGCTACTCAACTTAGTTGAACTAGTTAAGATAGCTCCATTTCTGATCAGATTATGATATTTTCAGGGCTGCCTTTCAGTGTCTCTGATTGTAGGGGGGAAAAAACCAAGACAGAATCCAGCTGATCTGGCTGTGGCTTGTTCTGACTCTTACAAAGTGAGTGAAGCCCCTAAATTGATCGAAGAGGAAAAGGGGGATCCAGTAAGAAGGAGGGGGAGGATTTTGCCTTCCCCCCTCTCCACTATAGAAGTGGTGAGGGGAAACATGGAGCAGTGTTAGATCCACAGTAGAAGGAAGGATAAGGGAGAGCTGTTGTGGGGGGGGGGGAACCGGAGAGGTTGATCTGGACTGGAATTTTCTGCAGCCTATAAAAAAAGAGTTGGACAGAGCTAATGCTCTGATTTCCAAGGTGGTGACTTCCAAGAAAGTGGTTATAAAGAGATAAAGATGGAGACAAAATGGTTCTTCCCTCTGGCACTGACAGAGCATTTTGAAAAGTGAAATAAGATGCAAGGGAGATACCTACTGGACAAAGAGGATATATAACTACAAGATTGTGGAAGTGAGGAATAATTCTTCTTTGTGACATTAGCCCTGTTGTGTCCCTTCCCTCTTGCTTTAGGACTTTTGGAGATTTTATATTTTACAACTTGGTTGACTAGTAGTGGATTATAAACAATATGGACTAAAACTAAAGTTTGCCTGAAGGAACATATCAAATGCTATAGACCACAAAGGCACCTGATGAACTAAAAAAAATTGTTTCTCCCTCTGGACAGATAAAACGGAACATTAAAGATAAATAGAGTAGTACTTTTTGAGCTTTCTTGAATTGAACTACAATTTACATTTCCCAGTTGAGAATCATTGTTATTATTACTAACACCACAATTATCATTACTATTATTGTTGTTATTGCTATTACTATTATTGTTATTATTAGTATCATTATTATTAGTATCACTCCTATCACTATTATTATGATTATTTCTACTAACCCTCCCTCTAACTATATGTAAAATAGCATAGATTACAAAAGGAGTGGTTTAAAAGGAGGACTGAAGTGAGAATAGACTTTCATACCTTGGTTTATATTTATAGTTCAAGTGTGATTGGGTACTGGAGGGTTATATATATGTTAAAAAGTGGTGGGAGAGTTGGATAAAAAGAAATTTGGTGGTAAAATTGTTAAACATAATAAGTACTACAAACTTAACAAAAATAGGGATAGGGAGGAAACCCGCCTCCCAACCATCATCAGCTACTTCTAGTCCATCCAATCAGAGGTCAACAGAAGATATGATACAAAGGGAAAGGTCAAAAGAAAAGATATGATACAAAGGGAAAGACCTGCAAGCTATGTTACAATCGATGCAGGAATCCATGGTGAAAAATCACAATGAAATGAAGAAAGAGATAGGAGAAGTAAGGAATGACACAGGAGAACTTAAAGAAAAGATGAAAAGGATGGATGAAAAATTTGAAACTTTCCAACAACAGATTAGAAGAAATGAACAGAAACTACAGGAAATAGAAGAGAGGACGGAAAAAGAAGAAAAAAGAGTAGATGAAATAAGTGATAGACTAATCTAGGCAAATAAGGAGTTAGAAATCACTGTAATATTTCTGGAGTCAGAGAAAGCAGCATATTACTTGAGATTCCAGAATATGATAGAAGAGAAGGGAGAAGACCTTCCAGACGCCATGGCAGAGCTGCTAGCAAAGGCATTAGGGACTGAGAAGGAAGAGATGCTGACAGAAATAGATGAGACGTACAAAATCCATATGAACTATCTTCCAAAGGAGGTGCATGTAAGATTTATGAAGAAATTGATGCAAGATGAAGTGCTCAATAGGACAAGAGAAGAACAAATACTGTATAAGGGGAAACAACTGATAGTCCTTAAACAGGTTCCAAGGAGAGTCAGAGAGTTGCGGAGGCCGTACCAATTTCTAACCTCGTTGTTGATTAAATACAACATTAATTTCAGATGCTTGACTCTGGAAGGAATATTGGTCCCATGGCATGAAAAGAGATACAGAGTGGACTAACTGGACAAAGCGTCAAGAGTTTTACAATCAGCACTTTGGTAATGAAGAGGAATTAAAGGAGAGAGAAGTAATAGAATAAAGAGATCAAAGAATACATGTTATAGAAGAAAAGAAACTACAGCAAAAGGAAAGGGAAGAAGAGAAAGGAGAAAGACCAGAGAGCAACGGAGCAAGACCCAAAGAACCAAGAGAAATTAGAACAACAAGGAGGACCTAGATATAGATAGAACAATGCAAGAAGATCTTAAGATAATATCACTAAATATTAATGGACGGAACTCTCCCTTGAAAAGGAAGAAAATTCTCAATAAACAATAAAGATTAAACCTGACTTCCGGTTTGCTTCTTGCCGCCGCCAGACGATCCCTCCAGATCGCCAGCCCCATTGCCTGTAAAGAGCCGCCTTTACAACTGAAAGGCGGCTCGAAAAAAACTCCATTTCCATGTGGAAATGGAGATAGAGCCGGCGGGGGCAGGTAGAGCTCTGTGCGTAGCCCCAAAAGTTTTTTTTTTTTACTTTTGGGGACGAAGCAGATGAGGCTCCCTTCGCTCCGGGCTTTGGGAGACCTCTGCTTATGCAGAGCTAGGCGACAAGAACAAGCCTACAAAATTAACAGATTAATTAAAAAGGATGTGAGCTGGACCTGTGACCCTGAATCGCAAGTATTTCATTTATTTTATAACAGTTACTGAAGAAGGAAAAAAGAATTTTTAAAAATGGTGACTGCCGCGGTTTGAGAAGGGGATGAAAGGGAGAGTCCTTCCATTTTCTATTAAGCTACAAAGTAGCGGAATAAATACTTCTGGCTACAATTGAAGATAAAGCTTCACTTTTGTGTTTTCTTTTTCCTGGAGATCTGATATTGACCTTGGTTGGAAAGAAGTTTTTTTTTTCTTCTCTGCTTCTCTTTTCTTTTCTAAAAAAGTTTGTCTGTGTGGAAACATGGCATTAAAACTTACAAAGCCGGACAAACAAGCAGTGGGGGGGGGGGAATTCCCCCATTAACAAATTACGTGAACAAGTTCTAAATCTCCAGACTCAGAAAACTGATTTTAACATAATTGAATTTCTTTTGGAGGAGATTGTAAGAAGGGATGAGATTGTGAATCAGAACTTTGAAAAATTTAAGCAGGAAATTAAAGAATTAGTGCAATTAAAGTTTAATACTTTGGACCGAAAGATTATAAAAATGGCTAATGGTTTTGCAGAATTTATGATCAGGTTGGATGCAAATACTAATTTATTAGAGTCTAAAATGGAAGAAATTGAGGACAATTTGGACAATAGAATACAGAAATTTGAAAATGATTTGACAAACACTCAAGACAATAGCTCAGAAGAAAAACTTAAAATGGAGGCTGATAAAAAAACTTGTAATGCAGAAAACATACAATAACGGATTGAAAGAGAAGTTTTAATAATGCAATATAATTTTACTGAATATGTGATTAGACTGAGAGGATTGCAGGAAAATAACAGAGATGATTTAAGGAAAATATCTTCGGAAATTCTGGCTGGGATTTTAAAGGTTCAACCTGAGGAAGTATTTTGTAGGATCGACAGAGTTTACAGAATAAATTCCTGGACTGCAAAGCAAAGGCAATTGCCTAGAGATGTGGTGATTTATTTTACAGATAAAGAAATAAGAAATAATATTGTGCAAAATTCCTTCAACTCTACTTTGCAATTGTTTGGAAGAAAGATTTGGATATACAAAGAGCTCCCGCCCAAGATGTTATCGGAAAGAAAGAAATTTGGTTTTCTGGTGACTGAGCTTAAAAGAAGAAATATTCTATTCAGGTGGGACACTCCAGTTGGTATAATATTGAGATATCAAGGAGAAAGATACCAATTAAATACTGTTGAAAAAGCAGAAGAATTTTATCAAAAAATTTTGAAAATGAACTCAACATCTTTATGCACAATACAGGATAAGCACAAGTAGTTGGAAATAAAGGGAAAACATCGAATTATAGAGGCTGCCGTGGACAAATTGCCTTTGGATTCTTTAGACACCTCAGCTGGATTATCTACAAATATGAGAGAAGTGGCATCGGATTCTAACGTGAAGATTCATCAAATAACAGACAAGCATGGAAACCAATTAGCTGATATACAATTGATAAAAAAGAAATATGAGTCACAAAAGCAAAACCAACAAGATCAAGTCATAAAGCAGAATGAAAACCGATTAGTTGATATACAACCTGTAGAAAGGAAACTCGGATGGAGATCAAACCCACAAAAAGAAAAGAAAAAAAGAAATAGGTCTCACAAAAATAAGAATTTCTAAATTAAGCAACAGTGAAGCCAGTTATTTTTAAATGAATGAATATATGAAAAAATAGTTGAGGCGAAGTATTGGTTAACATTATCCTGAGGAGAGTGATAGACCTCTGCAATGCCGTAATTTTGGGATGTGAAAAGAGCCTTAAATTGTTGGATTGGAATTATCTATTTTGGATTTCTTTTTTTATTGATAAATGTACTATATTTATGTTGAGCTATAAGGCAAGAGAGCTACGCTGGGGCATGCAGAAGATCTGGTCATTACCCATTAAGATGATGGGAATTAATAATCCTGAAGAAAGCCACAATTACAGATATTATATGGAATATAATTATAATGTCACTCGGGTGGTTGTTTTCCTTGTTTATATATAATATATGAGGATATTCATTACTGATGGGGGCAGATGATCACTGAGGATTCTGAACAACCTGTTGCAACCAGGATGCTATGTTACCCTAAGATGGATGATGGACTCAACAATCCAGTGGAAAGATATCAAAGAAGACATTATGTTTATTTATTTATTTATTTATTTATTCATATTTGTATACCGCCCTACTCCCGAAGGACTCAGGGCGGTGAACAGCCATAATAAATACAAATACATATAGAAGTTAAAAACTATTACGAAACAGATTAAGTAATTTAGGCTCAAAGATTAAGAACATCCAAATTTATCTAAAGAGGTTTAAAACCCAATTTAAAAGCCAGTTTAAAAGCCAATTAAAAAGGGAGAGTTAGGCCAGACCAGCTTGTTGGAACAGAAATGTTTTCAGGGCACGGCGGAATATGCGTAAGTCTTGGATGTTTCGTAACTCCGGGGGAAGCCCGTTCCAGATGGTAGGTGCCCCCACAGAAAAGGCTCTCCCCCTGGGGGCCGTCAGTCGACATTGTTTGGCCGATGGCACCCTGAGGAGTCCCTCTCTATGGGAGCGAACTGGTCGGTGAGAGGCTATTGGTGGCAGGAGGCGGTCTCGTAAGTACCCTGGTCCTGAGCCATGGAGTGCTCTAAAGATAGTAACCAAAACCTTGAAGCGCACCCGGAAGACCACTGGGAGCCAGTGCAGCTCGCGCAGGAGGGGGGTTACATGAGAGCGCCACATTGCTCCCATTACCACCCGCGCGGCCGCATTCTGGACCAGTTGGAGCCTTCGGGTGCTTCTCAAGGGGAGCCCCATGTAGAGAGCATTACAATAATCCAGGCGTGAGGTGACAAGGGCGTGAGTGACCGTGCGTAACGAGTCCCGATCCAGAAAGGGATGCAACTGGCGAATCAGGCGAACCTGATAAAAAGTCCTCCTGGCTACGGCCGTCATATGCTCTTCAAAAGACAGCCGTGAGTCCAGGAGGATGCCCAAGTTGCGAACCCCATCTGTGGGGGCCAACGACTCACCCCCAATAGTCAGAGATGGCGCCAACTGACTATATCGGGACGACAGAAACCACAGCCATTCGGTCTTGGACGGGTTGAGTCTGAGTTTGTTCCTCCCCATCCAGATCCGTACGGCCTCCAGGCACCGGGACATCACCTCGAGGGCATCATTGGGGTGGTCTGGGGTGGAGATGTACAGCTGGGTGTCATCAGCGTACTGATGGTACTTCACCCCAAAACCACGGATGATCTCACCCAGTGGCTTCACATAAATGTTGAATAGAAGGGGCGAGAGGACCGATCCTTGTGGCACCCCACATATAAGGGGCCTCGGGGTTGACCTCTGCCCCCCTGTCAACACAGACTGCGACCGGTCAGAGAGAAAGGAGGAGAACCACTGTAGAACAGTGCCCCCCACCCCAACCCTTCCAACCGGTGCAGCATGATATCATGATTGATGGTATCAAAAGCCGCTGAGAGGTCTAGTAGGACCAGGACAGAGGAGCAACCCCTGTCCCGAGCCCTCCAGAGATCATCAACCAATGCGACCAATGCTGTCTCTGTGCTGTACCCGGGCCTGAATCCCGACTGGAACGGATCTAGATAATTCGATTCATCCAGGTACTGAGGCAGTTATCGTGCAACCACACTCTCAACAACCTTTGCAACAAAGCGAAGGTTGGAGACAGGACGATAATTTGCTAATACAGCTGGATCCAGGGACGGCTTCTTGAGGAGGGGCCTCACCACCGCCTCTTTCAAGACAGTGGGAAAGACACCCTCACTCAAAGAAGCATTTATAATCTCCTGGAGCCAGCCTCGTGTCACCTCCCGGGAGGCCAGTACCAACCAGGATGGACACGGGTCCAATAAACATGTGGTCGCATTTAGTCTGTTCAGTATCCTGTCCACGCTTTCGGGAGTCACAGGATCAAACTCTTCCCAAATAATATTCTCAGGACCTGCCCCTGTCATCTCCTCTGGATCAATCCAGTCAGAGTCTAGCTGTTCACGAATCTGAGTAATTTTGTCATACAGATATTGTACAAAATCCTCAGCTCTACCCTCCAAGGGGTCTTCCCGCGTCTCTTGATGGAGCAGAGAGCGGGTCACCCTAAACAGGGTGGCTGGGCGATTATCTGATGATGCAATAAGAGTAGAAAAGTAGTTACTCTTCTCTACTCTTATCGCCACTAGGTAATTCTTAATATGAGATCTTACCAGTGTTCGGTCGGATTCAGAACGACTAGCCCTCCAACTGCTCTCTAGACGTCTTTTCCGGCGCTTCATCTCCCTCAGCTCCTCAGTATACCAAGGAGCCAGGTGAGACCGGCGCCGGGTCAGAGGCCGCAAAGGCACGACTCGGTCTAAAGCATCAGCCGCCGCCCTATCCCAGGCGGCCACTAAGTCCTCAGCTGAGTCGTGTGCTAGAACCTCAGGAAATGGCCCAAGCTCCATCTGGAATCTCTCAGGATCCATCAGGCGCCTGGGGCGGAACCACCTGGTCAGTTCCGCCTCCCTGCGGCGGGGTGTGGCGGTTCGAAGGTCCAGGCGAAGGAGGGAGTGATCTGACCATGACAAGGGTTCAATCACTATATCCCCTATCTCAAGATCACTCAACCACTGTCCAGAGACAAAAACAAGGTCCAGTGTGTGTCCCCCCATGTGAGTAGAGCCATAAATTAACTGGGTCAGGTCCATAGCCGTCATGGAAGCCATGAACTCCCGAGCCACCTCAGATGTCTCGCCAACTGATGACAGGTTAAAATCCCCCATGACCATAAGCCTGGGGGTGTCAACCGCCACCGCGGCTATAACATCAAGCAGCTCAGGCAGGGCTGCTGCCACATGGCAGGGAGCCAGGTACGTGACTAGCAAGCCCAACTGCACCCTATGACCCCACTTCACAAGAAGGGACTCACATCCAGCCGTCTGAGGAACAGTGGCCTCCCTTGGTCCAAGACCTTCGTTAATAACAACCGCCACCCCTCCGCCCCTCCCCTGAGACCTTGGCTGATGGAAAGCACGGAAACCTGGTGGGCACATATCAACAAGGGGGGCTCCCCCTTCCTGGCCCAACCAGGTCTCCGTAATACCCGCCAAGTCCGCACCCCCCTCCTGAATAAGATCACAAATGAGGGGGGCTTTATTTACCACGGACCTGGCGTTGCACAGCATCAGCCGAAGGCCTGGGGCCCGAGGTTCCGTACAACCTGGGGAACGAGAAGAGCTTTGAGGGTCGGAGCGCGCCACCGCTTGTAAACAGCGAGGACGCACTCCTGTAGGATGATGTGGCCCCCTGCTCCCGCCATATCTGCCCCTCCCACCTACAGTATCGATGTTATGGGCATCTGTATCGTAAGATCTAATCATCTCCTTGACCCCAGAGTTCACACCTCCCATGCCACGCCCTACAGCTGGCCCAGATACCCTCCCCCGCGGGTCTTCCCCCGAACCCACGTAATCTACCCCCTCCCAGAATCCCTTAAAAACTTATTAAGAAATTTCCCTAAAAAACCCCATAACCCTCTTTTTGCTGTATGCCATCTCTCCGGACTCCAAAGTCCATCATCGAGATAGGCCCTCGATAAAGAAGAGGGCCAGACCTGCGAGAGGGGGGCATCTCGCAGTTTGAGGAGTTCTCCCAATGAGTACATTTTGTAGTTAGATAGTCTATAGCTGGTAGGCATGTCCTTGTTATCCAGGGTCCTGTGGAGAGAGTATCAATTAGAGGTACAAGTCATTTTAGTCCCGCTGAACTCTCATATCAGTGGTAGAAAGAGCCATTTTGAACTCAGATGTGAACATCGATCACCCTCTCACGGCAACCAGATATAAGGGAGAAAAACAGCAGCTATAGTCCTGTTCTTTCAATGTTGTACCTAAGCATAGATGGAATAGCCAAACCTTGAGATTAGAGATACGGATAGTCTGTGGGAAATATATATAGTAGGCGAAAATCCAGGGAGGCTCAGGTGAAATAAAAGTAAGGAAATTCTCATCCTGATATACAGGAAACAACAAACCTGGATAGCAAATGATTCACAAAAAGCCGAATATCTGGTCATAAAAGGGCGATAGGAGATAAAAATACAGGAGGGGAGATGGAATAAGGCAGTCACTTTGGAGAAGCAAAGCCCCCATGATAGACATAACAATCATTTCTAATCTCCTTAGCTTTCTTTAGGTCTTTTATCATGAAGGTTTAACCCCCCCCTATAGAAAGAGAGGGGGGAGGCCTCTGGGAGGTAATCCAGAGCTGGCCCAACAATGGAAGGATTGGCATCTTTCCATTGCCCAGGAGATCAGTTGAAAATAAATAAGAAAGGTCTCTATTCTCCTTTCTGAGGCCTCTTTGGTCTCTAAATTGCTTTGGTTTTTGCTGCCTGTAACCGCCAACTGTAACTGCTATTTCGGGCGCCATTTTGGAATTTTAAACTGCCACCACCATCGGCCTCCTCCGCGCCGATTTCGCCCACCGCCGGCCTTTGCAGGCAACCTCCAATCTTGCCAAGGGTCTAACGAAGTCAGCCCAGGGTGCCAGACAGTCATCGCAGACGTATATCGCCATCCATCTGGCAGCCTCTGATGAATGTAGGGCCGGCTGTCACAAAGCTATCGGCCCAAATTCGCTGACTCAAATCCCACCAGCACCGCCCGTCTCATTATAAGCTGTTTCAGAGAGCGAAGCCACAAAACCGCTCTCCTAGAAGGTCTTCCAGAGCCGAAAACGCTCCCATCGGATTGGCAAATCAGCCCTCTCAACACACCATGGGCCATAGATGGGTAATTGGCCCTAAGGACCCGCAACTGTCAGGACATTACCCCCGTAAAACCGGAGCTCCATCGGGAGTCGCCATCTTGGGCATGTGCGAGGGTTCCAATATGGATTATAAATTTAAATTCATTGATCTTTTCTATATATAATGGAATATTTTTTTTTAGCAGGGCGAGCAGTAGATCAAAGATATTAAGAATTGTTGTGTATGGCGACTTTGTAGGAAAGTGGGTGGAAATAGGTTAGCTTACTGATTGTTTAGTTTAAGAAAAGGGATGTTTAAGTGATATATTTAGGGGAGTGGAGGAAATGGACAGAGCTGAATAAATGTTAAATTAAGATTTATGGGGAAGGCTGTTCTGTAATGTTATATATATAAGTATGGAGGAGGAGGAAAAAAAAAGGCAGATTGTTCCTAGATTGGGATTTATAATAATATTATTGTGTTAAATTAGAAGTTATTATATAATATTATTTTGAAATGTATGGTAAGGGGGAAGTAATAATATTAATAATATTATTAGCATGTAAGGGTCAGTATTTAGAGGAGGGAGTAAGGGGATGGTAAAATATTATATAATCTGTTATGAATTAGTTTTTTGTTGTGAAGAAGTCACAGGGGGGATGGGTGGTGAGGGGGGATTAGGGAGGAGGGGGGGAGGGGGGAGAAAAATGGGGGGAAAATTTGTATTTGAAAACTTTTTCAATAAAAAAAAAACAATAAAGATTAAACCTTGATATAATATCACTGCATGAAGTTTATTGTTCTGTTCCCCCACCTCACATAGGCAGACATACGAGCAAAAGACGTCTACCAGTAATTTATTTTTACAAGCTGACCTGAATCCTTTGGCAGATAAAAGTTCTGGCAGCTACTTTCCGAATGCCTGCCAAGTTTCTTGTCACCTCTAGAAACAGGAGTCAGCGTATCTGTAGTCCGTTGCTGGGGCAACCAAGAGTTCACAAGGCACAAAAGAGTAGTCAGAAGTCATTCACAAAGTCCAAGCCTTAATTCTGAAAGATATCCCATCCGAAGCTCACGATATGCAGTTTTTGTCCGTCACAGAGCCTGCAGAGCAACCCCACCCACTTTTATCCCCTGTGGGGCATGGCTTAGTGACTCAGCAATCTCTGGCCCTTCCACACCTCTTCCTTTGCTGCGCACGCCTCTCCTTCTAACGCTGCCTGGGATCAATCCAAGATTGATCTTCATCACTCCCTATTAGTGGGTGCTCTGACATGCCTTCCTCCTGGCCTTCAGCTGGAACCTGAGGCATTGGCAGAAAGGAGGGTCCTGGAGAGGGAGGCCTTGTCAGTTCCTCCCCATCACTTTCAGAGTCATCTTCCTCTGTGAGGACAGGCTCAGGAGCCGGAGTCACAACATTTATATAAAAGAAAAACATAAATAATTACTGGAAGAACCCAAATTGGGAAAACTGTTCATGTCACTATCACAACAAAAAAAGAGAGCAGTGGTGTTATATGTTAAGGAAACAATCTAGGGTAAGCAAATTTACAAAGATGAGGAGGGAAGGATTTTGATAGCGGAAACAATATTAAACCAAAAACGAGTACTCCTGGTTGCAATTTATGCACCAAATAGTGGACAAGAACAATTCTATAAAAAAAAATTACACAAACTATATGTGATATAGAATGTGACAATCTTCGCCTTTTAGGAGATTTTAATGCAATAATAGACAAAAAATTAGACTACAAAAGTAATAAAATAAGGAAGGGAATCTACCTAGAACCTTATTCAAAATGGCAGAAGAATTAAATCTACAAGATATATGGAGAGAGAGGAACCAGGGGAAAAACCAATACATATTTTACTCTAACAGACACCAATCCTGGTCTAGAATTGATATGGTATGGATGTCGATGGAGCTAAAGTCTAACGTAAATGAGGTAGAAATAGAAACAAATCTTTGGGCACATCACAACCCAATGAGAATTAGCTGGAAAGGACAAAAGAAAAGTACAAGATGGACCTTAAATTGATTGATCTTAAATGATGGAGAATTTAGACAGATGATGGAAAAACAAATGGGATTCTTCTTTAAAGAAAATGGGCGTTGGTACTTACCTGATACGCCTCTTCTCTGACTGTCGGGCACGGCAGTCAGGATGGGGGGAGACTTGGTAGAGCTTTGATTGGACCGGGTCTGCAGAACAAAGAAGTCCCTCCTCCTGGCTGTCAGTTTTGAGACGAGGGCGTAGCTGCAGAAGACGTGTCTAGGACAATAAATCAAGAATATTAGAACTCCCGCCCCCTCCCTAATAATGCTTACGGCCGGACCGGCCCCAGGCAGGGTGGGGCTGACTGCCGTGCCCGACAGTCAGAGAAGAGGCGTATCAGGTAAGTACCAACGCCCATTCTCCTGTAGTCGGGCACGGCAGTCAGGATGGGACATACCAAAACCAGGTGTCCAGTCGGGAGGGAGCCAGCCGGTCCGGGACTAGGAGGCCGCTTGGACCTGCTGGAGAACCCGTCTGCCAAATGCTGCATCCGCCGAAGCGAATTTGTCCAAGCGGTAGTGACGGATGAAGGGGGTAGGTGAAGCCCAGGTCGCCACCCTACAGATTTCGTCGATGGAAGCCCGGGTTGACCAAGCCGCCGATGTGGCCGCGCTCCGAGTGGAGTGAGCGGTGACGTTACGTGGAACTGAAAGAGAGCGAGCCTCGTAGGCCGTCGAAATGCAGGCTCTAATCCAACGGCCTAGAGTAGTTGAAGAAATCTTTGATCCCAAAGACGCTGGTAGGAAAGACACGAACAAAGCGTCCGAGCGTCTGAAGTCTGCTGTACGAGAAATATACATCTTAATGGCTCGACGAACATCGAGGGTATGCCAACGTCTTTCCAGGGGATGGCGAGGGGAAGGGCAGAAATTCGGGAGCACCACCTCTTGGGTTCTGTGGAAAATTGAATTAACCTTCGGAATGAAGGAGGGGTCCAGTCTTAGCACCACCCTATCCTGGTGGAAGAGACAGAGTTCCTTACGAATGGAGAGGGCAGCCATTTCTGAAATTCGACGGGCAGATGTAATCGCAACCAGGAAGGCTACCTTAAAGGAAAGATGTCGCAGAGAGGCGTCCCGCAGAGGTTCGAAAGGAGGACCAGTGAGCGATGTCAAAACCGTTGGCAGATCCCAGGAGGGGTATCTGTGAATGGTAGGAGGACGAATGTTGGTGGCTCCCCGTAGAAACTGGCGGATGAGAGGATCCCTGGAGATCGGGTCCGTCGAGGAGGCCGATAAGACGGTAGAAAGGGCTGCCACCTGGCGCCATAAAGTATTGGGTGATAGACCCGAAACAAATCCGTCTTGGAGGAATTCTATAACCAGCATGACAGAAGTAGAAGAAGGCGACTGGTCATGCCTTCCGCACCACAACGAAAAGGCCCGCCAGGTAGCCTCATAAATACGGGTAATAGAAGCCCGCCTAGATGCCTGAATTGTGGATATGGCCCCCGAAGAGAGTGGAAGATTGGTTAAGAGGCCCCGCTCAATCTCCACGTGGCGAGCTGGAACCAGTGTGGGTCTGGGTGTTCTAGCTGTCCTTGAACGAGGACGAGCTGATCTTTCGGAATTCGCCACGGGGCCTGTATCGAGAGAGACGTGAGGTCGGCGAACCAAGGGCGCCGGTTCCAGAAAGGTGCTATCATTATCACTTCTGCCCGCTCCTGTAGCAGCTTCCGCAATACCCTGGGTATGAGGTTGACTGGAGGAAAGGTGTACAGAAGCTGATTGGACGGCCAAGGAGATCGCAGAGCATCCACCGCCTCCGCCCCCGGACACGGGAATCTGGCAAAGAAGCGCGGGAGTTGGTGATTGGCTGCGCTGGCGAACAGATCTACCATTGGCCGACCGAAGCGGCGGGCCACTTCTTGAAACAGTTGAGGAGGAAGAGACCACTCCGTGTTGTTCACTGTAGACCGACTGAGGGCATCGGCCGTCCGGTTCTGGACACCCGAGATGTGAGCCGCGTGTAATGACGCTAAGTGTCTCTCCGCCCAGAAGCCCAGACGTTGAGCTTCCCGCATCAGAGCCTTGGAACGGGTTCCTCCAAGCCTGTTTACGTGCGCTTTGGCAGTTACATTGTCCGTTAGGACAAGGACATCCCGGTGGAGGACGTGGCACCTGAAGGCCTTTAGAGCGAGGAAGATAGCCTGAAGTTCGAGCACATTGATATTCATTTGTTGCTCCCTGCGAGACCAATGGCCTTGCGTTAGGTTTGGACCCAAATGAGCCCCCCAGCCGGACAGACTGGCATTTGTCGTCAGGAGAAGAGGTTGAGGTTCCTGAAATCTGGTGCCTTTGAGAAGGGCTTCCGAAGTCCACCAGGCGAGAGAGTGTAGTACTGGACGAGGTAGAACCAACCTTGTGGTTGACAAGTTTCTGTGTGAGCGTTGAAAAGGAAATAGGAGCCATTGTAAGTCCCGGCAGTGCAAACGTGCCCAAGGTACTATACCAAAGGTGGAAACCATTTTGCCGAGAAGGCGAGATAATGACAGTAGAGAAGATGACCTCTGTCCCCGTACACTGCTTACTAACTTCCTTAGGTTGTCAATTCGGTCAGGTGATAGAAAGACTTCTGATGAAAGAGTATCGATTACCGCCCCCAGATGCTGAATGCGGGTGGAAGGCGTTAAGTGGCTCTTCTCCCAATTAATGGAGAACCCATGGTCCTGGAGGACCTTCAGGGTGATAGCTATATCTGACTGAGCTTGCTGCCGTGATTGGGATAATATGAGCACATCATCTAAATAGAAAGAAATTCTGATGGGGATGGAAGAAATGTAGCCCATAAGGGCTGCCATTATCTTAGTAAAGGCTCTAGGGGCCGAGGACAAACCAAATGGTAGGGCCCTGTACTGATAATGTTGATTATTATAACAGAAGCGGAGATACCGACGATGGTCGGGAAGGATGGGAACATGTAGGTAAGCCTCTGTTAAGTCTATAGATGATAACAAATCCCCTTCTCGTACACTAAGCAGAATAGTTTGCAGGAACTGCATCTTGAACCGGTGATATGTTACATACTGGTTCAACGATTTCAAATCAAGGATCGGTCGCCAGCCCCCAGAAGCTTTTTGTACAAGAAAAAGGCGAGAGTAAAAACCTTCGCCCAGTTCATTAGGGGGAACTGGCTGGATGGCCCGAATAGATAACAAGTGGTGGATGGCGGCTTCCACCTGGGACCGCTTAAGGGCATTAAGGGATACAGGGCAACGTAAAAATCTGTTAGGGGGAATGGAAGTAAATTCTATTGAAAGACCAAATTTAATAGTATTCCTTACCCAAGCATCAGACACAGATGCCTCCCATGAAGGGAAGAATAGAGTCAAACGGCCGCCAAGCCATGAAGGCCCGAGACCCCTAACGAGCCCTTCTGAAGGGGCGTCCCCTGCCCCCACGGGAAGCCCTCCTGGGGGGGAAACGAGATCCCTGTCTGACCTGGTTATCCTGATTGAAGGGTCCCCTCTGTTGGTAGGAGCAGTGTGATCTCTGCTGATAGTAGCTTGAGTCGGAGCCTCGAAAGGACTGAAGCCGAAAGGAACCCGACGAACGGTTGTCCGATCGACATGACATTGCAGGTAAGACCTTGCGATGGTCTCTGGTCTCGACAAGAAGGGGTTCCAGGGAAGCCCCAAACAGCTTATCGCCTGCAAATGGAGAGGAAGCCAGGCGCCACTTACTGCGAACATCAGCTTGCCAAGATCGTAACCAGAGCAACCGACGGCCTTAGCGGAAAACCTTGCGGCATTTAGAGTGGCATCCGCCGAAAATTCCACCGCAGCCAATATCTTGTTTAAATCCTGATGCGCACGGACATCAGACGGGGAAATACGACCTTGTAGTTGTTTTAACCAAAGAATTGACGCTCGGTTAAAAAAGGATGCTGCTGACGCAGCCTGGGCTGACCAGGCCGCAGCTTGGTGACCTTTAATAAGGGTGCGCTCAGTTCTACGTTCCTCCGGACGAAGAGATTCCTCCGCCGGTCCTGAAGACGGAGAGGGAGATGATAGAGCAGCCACAGGGGCATCCACAACTGGGATCTGCAAGAGAGAAGCATATTCCGATGCCAAATTATATAAGCGCCTGTCCAAACTATTCGGGATTGGGCCAGTACTGCGGTTTTTCCATTGCCTCTGTAAGACATCCGCGAAAAGCTTAGGAGCCGGGACAATTTCAGTTTGTACCGCAGGTTCCTCAAATAGAGAAGAAGAAGACACCGGAGCTTCGGATTGAGATTTTGCAGCTGGAAGACCCAGACCAGTTGTGATTTGAGCTTTATGCAGCAGTGAGCGAAACATCTGCGGACGGAAGAGACCTACAAAGGAGGGTTGATCGGGTTCTAGGCCCTCATCCTCTGACAAATCTTGATCTATAATGGCCTGTTCCTCGTCCCCTGAAATGGATCCCTGACTGTTTCCAGAGGGAGAAACTGCCCGTTCTGGGTCACGTGAAGAAGCCCGCAGGGGCTGAGAAGTGACAGAAGGGACATGGTGACTGAAGTAATCTGAAACCTTGGAGGATGACCTCTCCTGTAATCCCTGAGCAACGCCCTGTTTAATAGACTCCGCAATTAGTTGGGCTAAGGCCGGAGTAAGCTCCGGATTCTGGCCTTGAGCTACTGGAGACACAGAGTCCTTGGATGTCTGGGGAGCCACTTCTGAGTGCTGGCCAGACTGTGGCGTGGTGTTAGGTAAAACCTCAGATGAGAAAACCACTGCTGCATCTGGGGCCACGCAATCCTCTGTGACAGAAATATCCGGTGATAAATTAGGTACCAAGACAGATGAGGAGTTGCCTTCCACGGGAATAGGTGCCGAAGGTGGCTCCGTTGAAGAACCAGGCTGTACATTGGTCGAGGAGGCAGCTTTATTGCAGGCCTTTTCAAAGGCCTTGTGTCTCCTCTCCTCATCCCTGGACATTTGGGCCTCATGAGATGACTGGGTTCTAGGCTTCTTGCAGCGACTGCTCGAAGAAGCCTCCTCTGCTAGGCCTCGCTGCTTGTGGGAGCGTTTCCCTTTGTGAGAAATAAGATGAGCCCTGGCATCCGCCATTTTAAGAAGGCTACAAAATGGCCGCTAAGGTCTATAAACTCAGAAAGGCCCACCGTTGGCCCGTGAGGGCGTAACTCACTGTTTCCTGAGGAGAATCCGGTGAAAAAACAGCCGAAATCGCCGTTGCAAGTGCTTGCCAGCCGGTCGAAGCACTACCAATAAAGCGCGAAACTTCACAACGCGCTGTGGGGCCGCTAATCGTGGAAGTGGGCCGTTTGTGGAGAAGGAGGCTAATCCGGACCACGTGAGCCTCTCAGCAATAGCGCCAGCCAGCCGGCATGGACGCTTGAATAAACGGGCTCTCGGCGCCGAAAAACAGCCGCCGTCAACAAATCTGCCCTCTAAGCCCTTTCTCGCCGCTGCTAGAGCTCTTCCGGCCGAACGCGACTGAGCGAACTCGTGCGCGTGGCCTATTTGATTGGCAGCCGGCAAACTCACCGCCGCGCGGTCTTCAGCGGAGTGAAACAGGCTCTGTCGCTGGAACGGGCTGCTACTCAAACCGCAGTTCAAACTATCTTCCTTTTTTTTTTTTTGCAATCCGACGAGCTGTCACTAGACACGACTGGTCCTTACTCGACCGAGTCGAAAAACTGACAGCCAGGAGGAGGGACTTCTTTGTTCTGCAGACCCGGTCCAATCAAAGCTCTACCAAGTCTCCACCCATCCTGACTGCCGTGCCCGACTACAGGAGAATAGGGAGAGAAAATAGGAAAAAAGGTACATCCTTACAAAACCTGTGGGACACAGCGAAAGCATATATGAGGGGAGTCGCTATATCATACACAGCGAAGAAAAACAAAAGGAAGAACCAACAACAAAAATCTTCAGAAGAAGAATATAGAAGACTTGACACAGTTACAAAAGGAACCACAAAAATAAACTTGAAACAGCAAAAGGATTTAACTAAACACAAATTGAACATTCTTGAAAAAGAAGATCTGGCACAACACATAAAGAGAATGAACCAAAACATTTTTGAGAATGCAAACAAACCAGGGAGGTGGCTAGCCTACAAACTGAAGAAGGAGAAAGAAAAAAAATGGATAAATAAATTGCAAGATAAAGACGGAACTAAGGTAAAGGTAAAAATTCACCTCGCATATATGTGCTATTCATTTCTGACTCTAGGGGGCAGTGCTCATCTCCGTTTCAAAGCCAGCGCTGTCCGAAGACAGATGGGCTACCAACAGAAATATACAAAGAACTACAAGATACCTTAGGCCAACCATTATTAGAGGTATATAATGCAGTCTTAACTGAAGCGAAGATACGACCATCATGGGTGAAAGCCAATATTACATTGATTCCAAAAGAAGACTCAGACTTAACACTAAAAGTTATAGACCCATATCTCTACTGAATACTGAAATACTACTGAATACTAAATATTCACTTGAATAGTAGCTGAATGACTGAAAAGGTTTTTGAAGGAGTTCATACATGTTAACCAAAATGGCTTTCTGCCAAAAAGACAGATAAGAAACAACATGAGAACAATATTAGACATCCTGGAATATTATGAAACACATAGTGAGAAGCAGCTGGCACTGTTCTTAGATGCTCAAAAGGCATTCAACAACGTGAATTGGAAAATTATGCTTCAACAATTAAGACACATGGACTTTGGCAATAAATTCATAAATATGTTCACAGCAATATACACTAAACAGGAAGCTAAAGTGATCATGAACGGCGAGGTGACCAAAAATTTCACAATCCAAAAAGGCAAGACTGTCCATTATCTCCATTATTGTTTATTCTAACATTGGAAGTATTAACTAGAAATATTCAGCAAGATGAGCAAATCAAAGGATTGGAAATTAAGAGAGAAAAGTATAAGCATTTGCAGACGATTTAGTTTTCATCTTAGATGATTGACGTACAATCAGGGCCGAGATTTAGAGAGAAACTGGAGGAATAGGGAGAAATAGCCGGACTAAAACTAAACAAGGAAAAAACCAAAATGATAGTCAAAATATGACAAATAAACAGAAGGATGAACTAATTAAGAGAATGAACATTCAGATAGTAAAAAAAGTAAAATATCTAGTAATTTATTTAACAGCAAGGTGTATAACAATTAAAGAGGACAACTACACAAAACTAACAAATCAAATTAAATTGGGCATGGACAGATGGAAAAATCTGCAACTTTCCTTAATGGGCAGAATAGCTGCAATAAAAATGAGTATTCTGCTGAAGATACTTTTCTTATTTCAAATATACCCATAAAATTAGAGAACAAATATTTTGAGAACTTGAACAAAATAATGTCGATGTTTATATGGCAAGGAAAAAAAAATCAAGAATTAAATTGAAACTATTGCAAGAATCAAAAGAGAAAGGAGGGTTTGGTTTGCCTGACTGGGAATTGTACGATCAAGCTAGTGTACTTACTGTACATGGGTAAAAGAGTGGATAACTTTAAGGAATAGGAGATTATTATTATTGGAGGGTTACGATATTCAACTAGGGTGGCATGCATTTCTTCGATATGGGAGAAACACAGCACATCAATACTTTCAAAGGCATTACATAAGAAATGCATTATTAGTGGTGTGAAATAAAATCAAACAACAAAATTATATGAAAATACCAGTCTGGCTCTCCACGTTAGAAGCATTGATATACCCAAACCTTATAAATATGGAAACAATTGTTACATATAAGGATATACTAAACGAGAAGGGCAAACTGAAAACCAGATCAGAATTAAAAGAACAAGAGTTGGAATTGGAGTGGTGGCCATACCTGCAAATACAATCATGCTATATAAAGGATGTGAAAGTATGGGAATATCTATAGAGAATTAGCGATGTTAGATAAACTATTAGTAGGGACTGATGACTAATTGGTAAGTATTTACTAGACTATAAAATGGAGGAAGAACAAGTTAAGGAGACAATGGTTGTATGGGCTAAAAATTTTGGATATAACATTGATTTGGGTAACTGGTAAAAACTTTGAGAAAGAAACCAGAAATTGACATTGGCCACATCGTATAAAGATAATCTCTATAAAATGTTCTACAGGTGTCATCTTTCCCCAGCAAGATTGGCTAAAATGTTTAGCAACACATCCCCAAAATGTTGGAAATGTAAACAATCACCAGGTACATACTATCACATGTGATGGACCTGTAAAAAAGCAAGGAAATTTTGGTTACAAATTCAGACGTGGCTAGAAAGAATGGTTGGACAATGTATAGAATTTAAACCAGAACTATTTCTATTAGGCATTATAACAGATGGCTATAGGAAAGGGTCAATATACCAGGGGTGAAATCCAGCAGATTCTGACAGGTTCTGGAGAACCAGTAGCAGAAATTTTGAGCAGTTCAGAGAACCATTAGCAGAAATTTTGAGTAGTTCGGAGAACCAGTAAATATCACCTCTGGCTGGCCCCAGGAGTGGGGAGGAATGGGGATTTTGCACTATCCTTCCCCTGGAGTGGAGTAGGAATGGAGATTTTGCAGTATCCTTCCCCTGCCATACCCACCAAGCCACGTCCACCAAGCCACACCACACCCACCAAGTCATGCCTAGAACCGGTAGTAAAAAAAATTAGATTTCACCACTGCAATATACCTAATACTACACATCCTGATGGCGGTGAGAATGGTATATGCTCAGCAATGGAAAAGTGAAAACACCCCTTCAAAAAGGAGATAATAAGGAAGATATTAATATGCGCAGAAATGGATGGATTAATGTTAGAATTAAAAAAACAAAGGAGAGACAGAGTATTATGACACATGGAAAAGATTTTATCAATGGCTGGAAACACAAGGTGGGAATCAGAACACGAAACAATTAGGCTAAGTAGACCCAGAATGAGACATTATATATGTACCACAATAAATACTCTGGACAAAAATAATTGTACAAAATTAGCATTGTGTAAGAAGTATATATGTTATATGTCTTTCACTTTGGTTTTTATGGCGGATGAATTGCCAGGATGATCACACTGTGTTTGATATACTTACCATATTTTTGGGAGTATAAGATGCACCTCTTTTCCCCCAAAATGAGGGTGAAAATCTGGGTGCATCTTATACTCCGAATGTAGCTCTGTCCAGCCTCGCAAACGGAGATTTCAGAGGCTGAAAGAAGCCTCTGAAAGAAGCTTCAGAAAAAAAGCCTCTGAAAGACTTTTATTTAAAATAATATGGCAAGCAACAAAAGAAGAATCAGGAAAGGTTCTAACCAAACTATGCAACAAATCTGGAGAATGACACAATAACCAACAGATCGGAAGAGGTTAATTTATGTACCAATACCAAAGAAAGGAGATTGAACAAAGTACAGATAATCCTTCAGAATAAAAGCCTCTGAAAGAAGCTTCAGAAAAAAAGCTTCCAAACAGAGCTTCAGAAAAAAAGCCTTTTTTTCTGAAGCGCTGCTTCGAAGGCTTTCAGAGGCAGAAAAAAAATGTTTTTTCTGAAACGGAATTTCCGAAGTTTCAGAGGCAGAAAAAAAAGCAAGGCACAGAGCTCACAACCAATGAACCTGTTGCTAAAATCACCTCTGGGAACAGCTGATTGAGGGTATTCCGGGAGGCCGATCCACCCACCAATCAACTTTTTTCTTATTTCCCACCCAAAAAAACTAAGCTGCGTCTTATACTCCAGTACGTCTTATACTCCGAAAAATATGGTATATGTAAATAATTTAAAAAAGAAAGAAAGAAGCCTAAAGATGGCCACTACAAAGCTGGGACAACCAAAAAATAACAGTTAAGACTGGTGCTAAAGAGAAGAAGGTGAGCCATGGTGGAACTGGGGGAGTGGATTTTTCTTTTGTTCTAAATTTAACCCAAAGAAATAATTTAGAACCATTTCCCCAGAGCTATGTGTTAAAGCGGTGCCTAAGCATTTTGAGGCACCCTTTAAAAATACCTAACCAGAAATGAAAGGTGCAGGAGAATAAATAATAGATTTTGAAATAAACAGAAAATTGACTCCTCAACTGGGAAGAAGCGGTACTGGGAAGGCGTTTTTAAATATTGGAATTATATCTATATACAAAACTTATTCTGCTTTTACATTTGTTGTATAATCAAAATGACGATGAACTAGTAAACTGGAATCTAAGTGGAGAGTGCAACCTGCTGACAAAAAGGGAAACTACATGGAAGTGATTCAACCAAAGAGACATTTGAATATTATATTAGAGGATTGAATTTGCAAAGAGGACATAAGGGGGCTTTTGATAACCTGTGGGACAACTCAAATGGAACTGAATGTTAATCTATGGGACATAAAGAATTGGGACTAGTGTACTTCTTGAAGGGTAATTCAAAGACCAAATAAATAGTTATTGGACTGTTGGATAAAAATCAAGTTTATTTCTTTTAAAAATAAAATAAAATAAGATACTTAAGAAGGAGAAATGAGTGGAGTTGTACAGGAGATAGATCTACTCTTTCAAAATACAAAAGACATTATGGACAAAGGATTTAAGAACATTATGGAAAAAATGGAAAATACTATACAATGAGCACAGACCAAGACACCCAGGAAAGGAAGGAGTCAAAAGAAGAAATGAAGAAGGAAGAAGATAAAGAGAAAATAACAATGAAAATAATAGTGATTGATAAATTAAACCAGGGGGAAAACATAATAAGAGTGTTGGAAGATATGTTTGAAATAGAGGCAGGGGCCAGGAAATGCCTCCAGGTGAGAAGACCCCAGTGGATTGCGTAGGCTTCTTTCTCCCAAATGGTCCACCACCTTTCAGTGATGGTGTCAGTGAGTTTCTTGGATACATAGGCACAAGTTAGAAGTTGCCCTTGTGGGTCTTTTTGTATTAGTACAGCTGCCATGGCCACATCCTTGGCATCTGCCTGGATAATAAATTGCCACTCTGGGTCTGGCTGCTGGAGAATCGACTCCTCAGCAAAGAGTCATTTTAACTTTTCAAAGGCTTTTTGACAGTGGGGATCGGTTGGTTTGGTCGTGGCTTCACAGGGATTGGCCCCATTTTTAACAGTTTTGTTAGGGGCAGGGCAACTTCTGCGAATGCCAGTATAAATTGTCTGTAAAAGTTTGCAAATCCCAGGAAGCTTTGAAGCTGTTTGCAGGTGAGTGGGGGTTGCCAGTCTAATACCGCTTTTTACTTTTTCTGGGTCCATTTCCACTCCTCCGCTGGATATTCGGTAGCCTAGGTAATCAAGGGAGGTCTGGTGGAATTCACATTTTGACAGCTTTGTGTAGAGCTTAGCTGCAAGGAGTTTTTTCAGCACCTGCTGCACCAATTTTATGTGCTCCTCGAGGGTTTAGCTGAATATGAGGATTTTGTTCAGGTAAACTAGGACCCGACCCCCTTGTATAAGTGTTCATGCAGCACTTCATTGATTAATTGCATGAAGACTGCTGGGGCCCCTTGCAGACCAAATGGCATGACTTTGAATTGAAGTTGAAGGCAGTTTTCCATTTGTATCCCTCTTTGATTCTGATATGGTAATAGGCCTCCCTCAAATCCAGTTTGGTGAACACCTTCCCCTTGGCTAAATGGCTTAGCATGTCCTTCATGAGTGGGAGGGGGTAGGTGTTTTTCACACACACAGCATTAATTCCATAAAAATCCATGCAAAGCCTCATCCCTTCATCTTTTTTTCTTTAAACAGTACTGGGGCAGCCACTCTGGATTTTGCGGGTTGGATAAAGCCCTGTGCTAAGTTGGCATCGATATACCTTCTTAGCTCTTCCATTTCCTTGGGAGTCATGGAGTACATCTTTGGTTTGGGTAGCTTGGCTCCCGGCATGAATTTGATTGCATAATCGGTCGGGCAGTGGGAGGGGGAAGAAGTTGCAATCTTCTTCACTAAAGATGCCCGCTAGGTCTTGGTATTCCCTTGGCACTTGTGGGCAGCCAGGTGGCACCTTGGTTGCAGGGGCTCCGGCCTGCAGCTCGCTATCACTGGTGTGGTGAGACTTAGCCTGGGCTTGGCTTTAGAGGAGGCAGTGATCCGATGCCTATATTTAACTTCCTATAGCCATCCTCCCAAGTGATGGTTGGTCCCCATTTGTCTAGCCAGGCAAGCCCCAGTATGATTGACTCAGTCATTTTTGGGGCTATGACGAATCGAATTATTCTCGATGACAGCCCATTTCTAACCTGACTAGTTCTGTGACTAATATGGCAGGGGCTCCACCGATTAGTGTGCCATCAACCTGCTCAAAGCAGATGGGTCGTGCTAGGGGCCTCGTACGTATGCCTAGCTGCTCAACTATGGGGAGGCTGATTAGGCATCTGGTGCAACCAGTGTCTATGACTGCTTCTTCTTCTTCTTGGGCCCCTGTCTCCAGCACTACTATCTGGGCTTTGACAATAAAGAGTTGGATAGCCATCACTGACCATTGGGTTATCCTTCCCGCTGCTTCCCTCAACTAGGGTTGGTAGGTTTCTTTGGCTGGAGTTCTCTTGACTTCTGGGTGGAGGAGTGGAACCTCTACAGCAGTGGTTCCCAACCTTTTTTTGGCCATGCCCCACCTAAGCATCTCTAAAATCCTGATGCCCCCCGTGACATATAATTCTTACTATTCAAAAAGTGAACTCCTACTCACATGGAGGAAGCCTAAAAAGCCATTAACTTGGTTTAAACAAGGTTCCAAAGAACATGGCATCCATGAAAGAGAAAAATAAAAGAACAAGAACAACAGTAGAAGTACTGAGGAACTTAAAAAATAATAGCATGAAGGGATATGAAAAAACAGCAAATAGGAACTTCCAGCGGTGACATCATTGTGCCAGGAACAAGAGAACAGTGCTCTGTTCTCGAAGTTCCAATATTTTCGATAAGAAAGCCGTTCCAGGCGCTATTGACCCCAGAGGGAAAAAAGAGGAACCTCCAAGGACCTTGGTGAGGACAGCAATCCCTCTGAAGGTTCAGGAGAAACCTCCTAATTCTGATCGGAAAAAATCCAGCCATTTTGGCTGGCCTGAAACATTGACAGCTGATTAGTGGGAAGCGAAGATCAAATTAAAGAAGACATCGGTAGGAAACAGAAGGAAGATAAACGAGAATAGAAGAAGGTACAGATATAAAGTGCGAACAGAAACGGGTGAAAGTGAGACTCCAAGCTAGTGGTGTAATAGTGCCAGGCAAGCGGCAACGAAAAAATGAGTGGAGTGGAAAACTCAAATTGACAGTGACAGCGCAGAAAGTGACAAGCGGTGGAACCGGAGTGACTCCAGAAGAAATACCATTAAGGAGTTGTGGATTATAAAAATAAAATATAAAAGAAATTGATTTTGGAGAGGAAAGTGTTCGGAATCAGAACTGTGAGCAAGGTGAGAGAGAGCAGAGAAGATCGGAAGAAATAGCGTGGGGCAAGAGGTGATTTTGACAGCGGAGAGTCAAATGAATGGTGGACATTGGAAACTATAACACTCGCAAGTAAAAGGTGAATCTGGCAGAAACTTGAGTATTAAAATAAATTATTTTGTAGAAAAAGACGATATCCAGAGGAGAGAGGAAGAGGAGACACACAGACTTTGTTATACGTGGAGATCGTGACGAGGCGATTGACTGGCAGCGGATACCAGAAGAGCAGAGTGAATAGCAGACCAATATATAGAACTTTCCTGTCTGGAAACTAATAAGTGGTGGAGCTAAACAAACTCTATTAAAGGTCTTTTTCCTGGACATTTGGAGCATATTTGGACTTAGACATTTGGTCTTGGACATTTCGAGTGTTGGACATTTGGATCTAATTCATAGGACAGTGGATACAAATTAAATAGAGAGAAAAAGTTGGAATGATGCAAAACTGAAAGAAGAAGATATCATAGAAGGAGAAAGAACAATATTTAATGAAGTAAAATCCAGCTACTTAAATTTGATTATTAATTATTAATTAGTTATTAGTTATTAACTATTAAGTAAAAAGTGACATATATATTGTTTAGATTGCTATATATACCTGCTAGTCCAGTTTTTTTGTATTTATCCAGTGATTTACCTTACTATTTAGCCTCTTATTATCTTACACACTTAGACTTATATTTTAGTTATATTAGATTGATTACATATATTGAAGAAAATACATTGTGTATAGTAATTAAGGGTAATTGATATTAACTAATAGCAACTTAATAGTATAGTAATTAATTACGTATAATTAATTAAGTGGAAAAATTATTGTTATTAATGAATTGCTGAAATTCTATTGCTGAATTAATGAATTGTTGAAATCTTAAACTTTTCCCTCATCTCCCCCCCTACTCTTCCCTTCCCTTATTTAAGTATGTTGATAAGGCGTAACATAGGATATTTAAAACTGTGAATAAGTATATGGAAATATATATAGAGATCTCGATTGTGTGATAGAGAAATAGTAATACAGTAAAGAGTAAATATTACCCCACTTGAGAAATATTCTAGGATTGTTAGATGCTATAACTTGAACATTAATATAAACAGAAACACAAAGATTTAAATAGCAAATCACTATATGAAACTTTGGGGAAAGATAATACAAAGAGTACAAATGGCAACTACAGGTTCATCAATGATCACTAAGACAAGCAAGAAGATACCCTCAAATCAGATGACACTCTCAGCTTCTCTGGCACAGCACAGGTTAGTTGACACCATGTTAGGGACGGAAAAAGAAAAGGCAGCCTCCACCCTTAGCATGCAAAATATTCATTCGGTACTAGCAATGATTCAAGAGGGAATGAATAAAATGCAAGAGTCCATAGCAAACAACCATGAAGAAACAAGGAAAAATCATGAAGAATTGAGGATGGATGTGGGAGAAATAAAAGATAACATTAAGAAAATGGATGAGAAGATTGGGAAAATACAACAAACATTGCCGAAAATGAGCAAAGGATCCAAAAAGTGGAGGAGAAAATAGAACAAACGGACAAGAGAAGGGAAAAGATGGAGCAAAATCAAGAGTCAATCAATAAGGATCTGGAAGACTCATTAACATACTTAGAGATGGAAAAAGCATCTTTTTTCCTTAGATTCCAGAATGTAGAGGAACAAAAGGACGAAGACTTAGGAGAATTGATGACAGAGATATTAGCGGAAGTGACCCAGAGGGATAAAGAAGACGTCCGAAGAGACATTGATGAAATCTACAGAGTCCATACTAATTATGCGCGAAGACATAAATTGCCAAAGGAGATTTACAAAAAAATCCATAAAAGAAGATGTCTACAGGAAAATGAGAGAAGGGACAATTGCATACAAGGGAAAGGAAATCATGACTCTCAAGCAAATCCCAAGAAGGATAAGAGACCAAAGAAAAAATTATAACTTCTTAATGACACAATTGAATAAATATACAATATTGTTCTGCTGGCTAATAATGGAAGGGTTACTGATTTCCTGGCAAGAAAAGAAATACAAGATTGACCGTTTAGAAAAAGCACAGGACTCTTTTGATCAGCATTTTGTGTTGGAAGAGGAACAGGAAACCAGGGAAGAATTAGAAACTAAGAGCCAAGAGGAACATCGGACAGAAAAAGAAGAAAGAGATCAAGAAGAAAGAAGAAGACTGGAGAAAGAATTGAAAGAGAGGGAGCAAGGGAAAAGAAACAAGTAATTACAAGAAACACAAGAAGACTAAGAACAACAAACAGATAGAAAACAAGAATGGAACAAGAACTAAAGATGACCTCAATTAACATAAATGGACTAAATTCACCAACCAAAAGAACACACATATTTACAAAATTATATAAATTGGAGATGGATGTTATAATTTTACAAGAAGTTCATATTAGGAAACAACACCAAAAATTATTAGAAAATCAAAGATTAGAACACTATACACATCACTAGCCGATCAGAAAAAGAAAGGAGTTGCAGTATACATTAAGAAACAGCTAAAAACAAAGCAAGTATACACAGACACAGAGGGACGGATTTTGATGATAGAAATACAAACAGAACCAAAAAAAAATTATTATTAATATCAATATATGCACCCAATGGAAATCAAAGTGAATTCTTCAAAAAAATACATAACATAATTAAAGATCTGGAGTATGAGAATATCTGCATCATAGGAGATTTCAGCGCAATCATGGACACTGAAAAAGACTATCAGAGCAATAAAAAGAATAAAACCAGGAAAAAAACATTACCAGATACATTCAAAGACATGGCAGATGAATTACAACTATATGATGCTTGGAGAGAGGCGAATAAACAAGTAAAACAATATACATTCTATTCTGGCCCTCACCAATCGTGGTCCAGAATAGATATGGCTTGGATGACTTCAGATCTTAGGAAAGAAATAAAAGACATTGAAATATCACCAAACAACTAGGCAGACCATAATCCAATAACAATAGCATGGAAAGGATACCGGAAACAAAAAAGGTGGATGATGGATACTGGAATGATTAAGGACAAGAAATACTCACAGATGATCGAGAAAGAAATGAATATGTTTTTTCAGATAAATACCAAAGAACAGACAACACTCCAAAACTCTGGGATACAGCCAAAGCATACATAAGAGGCCTCACTATTGCATATACAGCAAAGAAAAGCAAAGATAAACAGCAGGCAAGAAATAAACTATTAACAGAATTCAGAACACATGAATTAGAACTGCAGAAACAACCCCACGATAAAATAATTAAAGGAAAGTTAAAACTCGTCGAACATAAAATTAACTTAATGACACAAACAGAAATTGCACAGAAAATTAAATTGGCAAAGCAAAAACACTTTGAGTATGCAAATAAAACAGGTCACTGGTTAGCGTATAAATTGAAAAAGGAAAAAGAGAAGAGAACTATATACCAACTGCAAGACGAAGTAGGAGAAATATACCACATGAATCAAGACAAAAAACGTATAATTAAAAACTTCTTCCAGAACCTTTACAAACAAGAAGAAATTAGGGAAGAGGATATTAGGGAATATTTACGTAAAACAAATATCCAAAAGCTGGAGGAGACACATAAAGAGCTACTAAACAGACCAATTACCATGACTGAATTGCAGGAAGCAAGGAAAAAACAAAAAAACAATAAAACTCCTGGACCAGACGGCATACCAACAGAATTCTATAAAAAATGTCAGCACCCAATGGACAAGTTCCTACTCCAAATTTTCAATGATGCACTCTTAGAAGCAAAAACTCCCAATTCCTGGGCTGAAACCATCATTACACATCCCAAAAGAAGATACTGATCCCACACAAATCAAAAATTACAGGCCAATATCGCTGTTAAATGTGGATTACAAATTGTTCATGCTGGTCATTACGCAGAGACTAAAAACAATTATTCACAAATATATCCATTCAGACCAAAATGGTTTTGTTCCAAGAAGACAGATCAAAAATAATATGACAACAATCACTAACGTCTTTGAATACTATGAGAAAAAATTGGACAAACAACTGGCCTTAATCTTCCTGGACGCGCAGAAGGCATTTGATAACTTAAATTGGAATTTTCTTATATTACAGTTGGAGGCGATGGAATTTGGCGATAAATTTTTAAATATGATTAGGAAAATATATTCCTCCCAACGGCAAAAATTATGATTAATGGAGATATGACAGAAAAATTTGAGATATCAAAGGGAGTGAGGCAAGGATGTCCTCTATCCCCATTATTGTTCATAATATCCCTAGAAATCTTACTACCGTATTTTTCGGTGTATAAGATACACCGGAGTATAAGACGCACCTTAATTTTGGGGGAGGAAAACAAGAAACAAGAATTCTACCTCTGCCTACCAGCATTTTGGAATGGTCTGGGGGGAATCTGCCTGGCAGCTTCGGGGAACAAGGCGGGGGTCACGATTTGCAGCTGGTCACCAGGCTGGTCACCAGGCAGCTTAGGGCAGGCAATGGCCGCAATGACTTCACTCCCCTGCAATTAAAAATATTCTTAGCTTAATTTATGAATAATAAGATTGTCATGAACAAAAGGGGATTGTAACCTATGAGCCCTCTACTCGCCCACTTGGTTTGAACCTGCAGCTTAGTGGGGAAATGCTTTGGTAGTTCAGTAGGTGAAGGTGAATCACACAGGCCTGGCAAGGCCCAGCCCCAGATTGCTCAGAGGAAAAGTCCTATAAAACACAGCCTGGGAAAACACAGCCTAAAAATAACAGTAAATCTAACAATTTCTTATACTTAAACTTGGGTCCTGATTCTGTATCCTCACTGCTGGGCTTCCCCCAGCAGCCATCCACTCTGTCTCCCCACAGAGCAGCTTTCCCTGCAACCACCCAGCAGCAAAGCCCACAGGAAAGAGGGAGAAAGACTCTGCCAGTCCCATGATCTTTAGTGGGAACACATCTGATTGGCTGGCAGTTACTCCCTCCTTCCCCCAGCTGGGATATCCTTTTCAGACTAGGCCCTAGGAAATGCACTTTAATAAAGTCAACAATAGGTAAATGAAACCTATTTCAAGATAAAACAGCTGTTTTATCACAAATATATAAGAACAATTAGCGGGCTTTCAAACATTCAGTTAATAGCTCATTTTCAAATTGCCCCCATTAAAAATCAAATTGCCTCCTTGTGGGGCATGGATCCCATGTTGGGAACAACTGCTCTACAGCCTGTTTGGCAAATTTCCCCTTATCGAGGGACTTCCCCCTTTCAGTCCTCTTACATGACTTTCAGCCTTGCATGGTCGAATTTGGAGGTTTTACCTTTGCTGTGGAACTGCAGGAGGGGTTTTCTGGTCATTCTTCAGCGTCATGTGGAGGCCGTGAACACTCCTCTGTGGAGGGCTCAGTGGTGGACTGTCAGCTGAGCAGGCATCTCTTTCATTGCCTCTCCTCGAATTCCTGTTCAGGTGGAGGGACTGGCGCAGGAGGCAAGGGCCTGGTTGAGATGGGGTCCCTCCCATCTGGATCCAACCTCCGCTGAGGTGGGGTTTCCACTGGCTTTGGCTTGGATCAGGAGCCTTCGGTCTGGGTTCCCTTACAGGGTTTTCAGGCAGCTCTGCAGGGCTCTCAGGTAGCTGGGTTGGCCAGAAGCGATTTCCCTTCAGCACCTCTCCTTGCGCAATCTCCGGTGAGTGATTATCGACCCAGCAGGTGTCTTTTGAGGGGGGCTTCCCCCTTGACGGACTCCTCCAGCACTTCCTCTGCTCTGCAGGGGTCTGCAGAGCTGGTGTTCTAGTGATTGATGCTGGCTTTGTGGCAGTGTGGCCGGCCGGTGGGGAGAAACGGCTGGCGAGGAGTGGGGAGAGGCCCTCCCTCTGCTTTTGGCTCCCCGGGATCTGCTTCACACATGTTTTGCTGTTTGGGGCTTCTGTGGTCTTCACCGAGCCATCTCACAGACATGGCAGGAACTTTCCCCAGCCGAAGGGGAAACTGCCAGCCAAGCCGGTGCTGGGGGTGCATGTTTCCATAGAGCGGATGGGAATCGGCCTGCCAGCAGAGAGGCTGTATCAGTCCTGGTGGTGGCAGCAGCCACGGGGCAAGGACCGTTGGTGGGCAAGGCTAGTCGCAGATTGCTTCGCCTCTCCCTCTGGGCCGCATTGGCTCCAGCAGCTGTGGCAGCTGCGGCAGCTGGGGGACAAGGACCTATGGCGGGTTGAGCCAGCCACGGTCGTGTCGCCACTCCCTCTGGGTGGCATTGGCCCCAAAAACTGCAGTGGCTGGATGGGGGGGTGAAGGCCCACGGTGGATTAATCCAGGCACAGGCTACGTTACAAATTCATCCAGTTTGCACTGGGCCCAGCAGCTGCAGCAATTGTAGGATGAAGGCCCATGGTGAGCCAAGCCAGCTGCAACTGGCATTGTAGTCTCCTCTGGATTGCATCAGCTCCGGCAGCTGCGGTGGGGGGGGAGCTCAGATCCATAGTGAGTCGAGCCAGCTGTAGCCTGTGTTGTGAGTCTTGCTGTGCTGCACCGGACCCACCAATTGGGGTTGTGGGCAGCTATTGCTCGTCCCACTGAGAGTGATTGGAAAGATCCCCATGTTCCGAGTGTGGACCAGCCCCGGGGATTGTGCGGTTCTGACTTACCTGGGGTGGATAGGCACCAATCACTTCCTCGGGTGGAAGGTCCCTTCGGTCCCTTCGGTATCTCTTCTGGTGGGTTTCCTTGGATTGCCAGGGTCCAGCTACACATGTCTCAGCCAGCCACTCCCCACTGCCGATCTAGCCCATTGCCAAGCATTTACAGTGTTTTGCCATTTTGTTAGACCGGCCCCATCGCCCTCGTATGGTTCTCTCCCATCCTCCGTCTTCCCTGAGTCTTCCTAGTCCCTGGGTTGACCAGGGAGCGGCCGGGCCTCAGGACCCCACACAGCACCCTGGGATCTGGGGAGCTGGCAAATTGTTTTAAGGGAGATTAGGGTTAGTGTCTGGGTTCCAAGTAACACCCCCAAAGAAAGAAAACACAGAGGCTTGGATTTCCTCAAAATTACATTTTATTAGAGATGTCATATCGGCACATCTGGGGAAACCTGAATCTGAAAACTTCCAGGGTTTCCCCCACCTGAAGGAAAGTTCAAGTCCCTGCCCAACACCCACAAGTCCATCACATGGTCCAATCAGAGCACCGTTCCAACTGGAGATGCCTCCCAGGTCCAGTCTCCCAGGTGCAGGGCAAGATGTCCTTGAACTTCTGAGAAAGGAATGTTATTATGTGTCAGGCTTCGATGCTATCTCAGAATAAATGAACTTCCAAACTGCCAATCCTTAAGGAAATTTTCTCTTTATTCCAGTACAGCAACCGGATCATGACTCTGCGCGGTCAGAACTGACCTTTGCCCCCCAATCCCTCCCTTTCCGATCCCCAATTCTCTGCTTCTTATTGGCTATCTTCCAAGTCACTCTCCTGATTCCTTTTCCTGTCAGTTCACAGGAATGTCCCCCACCTTCATCTCCAAGGAGACCGAAACTTCAAAGGGATTTAGCAGGCAAAAGTTCAAGCTTCATCCTCCCTTTTCTATGTCAGCGCTGAGACGCTGATATCATGACTATATATCCCCCATGCTCTACACAATCCCCCCTCCCAATTTCCCACAGTAGTAAATGTGGCAGGTCTGAAGGCCCAATACAAAAGATGGCTTCCAGGCCTGACAGCACAATTTTTAAAATATTCTGTCCATTTTTGTTTTTGCTGTTGTTGCTGGTTGTTAATTTTTTTGGAATTTGTGTTTTAACTTTTTGAACAAAATAAAAAATTAGAAAAAACTTTCAATGAGGATATGAATAACTTAAGATCATCAATTGTATAGGGTGTACCATTATTAAGACATTTCCTTAAGATTTTTCAAGGAAATGTCTTAATAATAAGTATTTACAATACTACAATTGTGATTGTTCTGTCAAGTCTCTTTCATTTTTAATGAATGCAAAGTAATAGAATTTGTGAAAAGTTAGAGGAAAAGCTAGATGCTATCTAATATTGGAGATGGACAAATCTTATGTTGTGTTGTATTTTTCTTTGACAGAGCCCAACAATTTTGCTCATTATTGCCCATCAATTTGTTAAAATGTACTAATGGCAATGAGGAAAACAACCATGTAACTGAAACATGTCTTCGTCTGAATATATGTCTCTAATATATAAGCTGGAGGGTGTCTGGGCAATTGTCATGCGGGAGCTGAGGGAGTTGCTGCCTTTCACCAACAGAGGAATAGACCATCTGACTTTCCTAAGCCCTTTCCATCTGGGCTAGCCACCGTGAGAAGGTGGCTTGGATTCTTACCTCCGATTTTGATGAAATGACACGGGACTCCTCCCACTGCAGTGAGAGGGCAGTGGAGTCCATCTTACCGGTTCTGAGATCCATCTTGCTCCAATACCTTTAGACTATTTATCAAACTCCTGACCAGACTTTTTACCTCTCATCTATGTATGGCTTATACCTCGGCAGACCTGCTTGCGCTGCGGGATGCCCCCTTCTTGCGGCGATGGCTTCCACGTTATCAAAGGCTTACCTTAAGGACGGGCTTTAGAGCCCTGAGAGGTGCATGTTTCAAAGCGGGGATTAAGGGGTTTTTTAACTAGGGTTTTTAATAATTTTTTAAGGGGAACCGGGAGGATGACCAAAGGGGATGTGGGGGGGTAATCCACCAAGGTCAGAGCCGAGCCCGGCACGGGGTAACGGTTTGGAGGGTACAGGATGAGGGAATGGGGAGGGGGTGGAGGGCCATCCCAATGAGGGAAGTACCATCAGCACGGTGGTTGGGAGGGGCAGATATGGCGGGAGCAAGGGGCCACATCATGTGTTGGGGATGCGCACTCGCTGTTTGAGAGCAATTGCGCGCCCCGGCCCCCAAGGCTCCTCTCGGATACTAGGTGGCTTGGATACTCAGGACCTGGGCCTGCGGCTGATGCTGTGCAACGCCCGGTCTGTGGTAAATAAGGCCCCCCTCATTCACGATCTTATTCAGGAGGGGGGAGCGGACCTGGCAGGTATCACGGAGACCTGGTTGGGACCGGAGGGAGGAGTCCCTCTGGTCGAGATGTGCCCACCAGGTTTCAGAGCATACCATCAACCGAGAGCCCAGGGGAGGGGCGGGGGGGTGGCAGTTATTATTAAAGAAGGTCTCAGTCCGAGAGAGACCACTGTGCCTCAGATTGCCGGATGTGAGTCCCTCTTTGTGAGATGGGGTCATGGGGTTCAGACGGGCTTGCTGCTTGCGTACCTGGCTCCCTGCCGCGTGGTAGCGGCCCTGCCTGAGCTACTTGACGTGATAGCCACGGTGGCAGTTGATACACCCAGGCTTATGGTCATGGGTGATTTCAACTTGCCATCCATTGGGATGGCTCGGGAGTTCATGGCTTCCATGACAGCCATGGACCTGACCCAGTTAGTTCATGGCCCCACTCATGAGGGGGGACACACTTTGGACTTGATTTTTGTCTCTGGCCAGTGGTTGAGTGATCTTGTTATAGGGGATACAGACATGGAACCCTTGTCATGGTTAGATCACTCACTCCTTCGTCTGGACCTTCGAACCACTACACCCCACCGCAGGGAGGCGGACCCAATTAGATGGGTCCGCCCCAGGCGCCTGATGGATCCTGATAGGTTCCAGATGGAGCTTGGGCCAATTCCTGATGATCTGGCACACGACTCAGCCGAGGACCTGGTAGCTGCCTGGGATCGGGTGGCTGGTGGGGCCTTGGATCGAGTCATGCCTTTGCGGCCTCTGACCCGGTGTCGATCCCTCACGGCTCCTTGGTTTACCGAGGAGCTGAGGGAGATGAAACGCCAGAAAAGACGACTAGAGAGCAGTTGGAGGGCCAGTTGAGCTGAATCTGACCGAACACTGGTAAGGTCGCATATTAAGACCTACCTAGTGGCGATAAAGACGGCAAAGTTTAATTACTTTTCCGCCTCTATTGCATCATCAGGGAATTGTCTGGCTGCCCTGTTCAGGGTAACCCGCTCCCTGCTTCATCCGGGAGCGCGGGAGGATCCCTTGGAAGGCAGGGCAGAGGATTTCGGACAATACCTGTATGACAAAATCGCTCAGATCCGGGGAGACTTGGATTCTGACTGGGTAGATCAGGGCAGGGTGACGAGGAATAGTCTTGAGAATGTTACCTGGGAGGAGTTTGATGCTGTGACTCCCGATGATGTGGACAGGATTTTGGGGAGACTTAGTGCGGCCACATGTTTACTGGACCCGTGTCCCTCCTGGTTGGTACTGGCCTCCCAGGAGGTTACACGAGGCTGGCTCCAAGGTGTTATCAACGCTTCATTGAGTGAGGGTCACTTCCCCGTGGCCTTGAAAGAGGTGGTGGTGAGGCCTCTCCTCAAGAAGCCGTCCCTGGATCCGGCAATATTGGCCAACTACCGTCCTGTCTCCAACCTTCACTTCATGGCGAAGGTTGTTGAGAGTGTGGTCACGTGACAGTTTCCGCAATTCCTGGAGGAAACATCCTATCTAGATCCGTTCCAGTCGGGTTTCAGGCCTGGGCACAGCACGGAAACGGCATTGATCGCGTTGGTTGATGATCTCTGGAGGGCTCGGGACAGGGGTTGCTCCTCTGTTCTGGTCCTGTTAGATCTCTCAGCGGCTTTTCATACCATTGACCATGGTATCATGCTGCACCAGTTGGAAGAGTTGGGGATGGAGGGCACCGTGTTACGGTGGTTCTCCTCCTTTCTCTCCGACCGGTCGCAGTTCATGTTGGCAGGGGGGCAGAGGTCGACCTCGAGGCCCCTTATATGTGGAGTGCCTCAGGGGTCGGTCCTCTCGCCCCTCCTGTTCAACATTTATGTGAAGCCGCTGGGCGAGATCATCCGTGGCTTCGGGGTGAGATACCACCAGTACGCTGATGACACCCAGCTGTACATCTCCACCCCAGGCCACCCCAACGATGCCCTTGAAGTGATGTCCCAGTGCCTGGAGGCTGTATGGATCTGGATGGAGAGGAACAGGCTCAAGCTCAACCCTTCCAAGACTGAGTGGCTGTGGTTCCCGGCATCCCAATATAGTCAGTTGACTCCATCACTGACTATTGGGGGCGAGTCTTTGGCCCCCACAGAGAGGGCTCGCAATCTGGGAGTCCTCCTGGATACGCAGCTGTCCTTGGAGGAACATCTGACGGCTGTAACCAGGGGCACCTTTTGTCAGGTTCGCCTGATTCGCCAGTTGCGGCCCTTTCTTGATCGGGATTCCCTGTGCACAGTCACTCATGCCCTCATCACCTCTCGCCTTGACTACTGCAACGCTCTCTACATGGGGCTCCCCTTGAAGAACACCCGGAGGCTCCAACTGGTCCAGAACGCAGCAGCGCAGGTAGTGACGGGAGCAGCAAGGCGCTCCCATGTAACACCGCTCCTGCGTGAGCTGCACTGGCTCCCGGTGGTCTTCCGGGTGCACTTCAAGGTGTTGGTTATCACCTTTAAAGCGCTCCATGGCATAGGGCCTAGCTATTTTCGAGACCGCCTGCTGCCACCGACGACCTCCCATCGATCCGTGCGCTCCCACAGAGAGGGCCTCCTCGGGGTGCCATCAGCCAAACAGTGTAGGCTGGTGACCCCCAGGGGGAGGGCCTTCTCTGTGGGGGCACCTACCCTCTGGAATCAGTTGCCCCCTGAGATAAGGAGAATCCATGACCTCAGTGCCTTCCGCCATGCCCTTAAAACCTTCTTTTTCCAGCAAGCCGGGCTGGCCTAATTTTTTAAGTGTTTTTAATTGTTTTGCTTATCGTTTTTAATTAATGGGGCCAAATTTATATATATCTTTTAACTGTATTTTAATATTTGTATTTGATGTTTTTACTTGGCTGTTCACTGCCCTGAGTCCTCAGGGAGAAGGGCGGTATACAAATTCAAAATAAAATAAATAAAATAAAAATAAAATAAAATAAAATATATGCAAATCAAGCATTCTGTTTTTATTGTAGTTTGACGGACATTCAATGATAACATAGAATGGAATGGGTGGCTCAGGTTAAATGTTCTAAAATAATTGCATTATTTTCTCTTCCATGTATGCAAATCTAAAAACACTAAGGATCTGTTTAGGCATGATTTGACCAGAAGCATCACAGCGAGACAGTCGGGGAATTAGCGGGCTCTGATGAGCTCCATGAAAACCCGGACTGATGAACTGCTGCCTAGGGTCTTCGGACCAGAACCATCCTGTAGGGACAGGGAAGAAGGAGAGGCATCTTGGAAGACCAAAAGGAATAAGTAAGTTCCTCGAAGGTCAGAGGAATCTCTCTCCAATTCGGCAGCAGGGGCAGCAGCCATTGTGGCTGTCAAGAAGCTGGGGCAACCAGACTAAGTATCGAGCAGGAGCAGTGAATGTAATGGAGTTTTTGAAGCTGGGTGAGTGACAGCCAACCTATAGGCAAAGTAACAACAAAAAATATTTTTAAACCTGAAACCCCCAGTGTAAAAATAGTGGCTAAGAGGCATGGGTGGGGGAGAAAAAGAGGATGCAAGCAGAATTTAAAGGGACAAAAAGAACATTGACTTTTGAATAAAATTATCTGGAAAATTTTAAGAATTAGAAGAAATAACCCCAACATTGACTAAAGGATTGGAAAGAAAATAAATAGACCCTTTCTTTTTGAAGGCTAAGAAAAATAAAAGACAATTGGATATTAAGTCCCGCAACAGAAGTGCTGTATACCTAAAGATAAAATAAAGGAGAGAAAAAAAAGAGGGGAAAAGTATTGTTTAATTTGGACTGGACTATAAAAATGATTTGGTATTTTCAAAGTTAAAAAGAAGAAAAAAGAAGCTAGATTGTGAACGAGGACTGATACAAAATGGGCACTTTGTTGAACAATTAAGAGAAGGGGCGTTGGTCCTACCTGAGACGCTCCTTCTCGTTGGATGGAGACAGTAGCCAGCATGGGTAATCCTCATCCAATCAGCCTGAAGGACTGAGTCTATCCAAAGCTTAAATCCCGCCCTTGTTGCCGGGTAGACCAGCTTTTGGCGAAAAACTAAGGAGAGACTCGGCGTGTGATCAAGATAAGAGAAATTCAGAGAGATAAACACGAGACCAGCCTGGCACAAAAAAACAGGAGGGTCTGGCTGCTGTCTCCACCCAACGAGAAGGAGTGTCTCAGGTAGGACCAATGCCCCTTCTCCATTGTGGGTGGAGACAGCAGCCAGCATGGGACATACCCCAGTTCACTGTCCCAAGACCTGGGAGGGGCCAGGCTGGTCCGAAGCAACCTCCCTATCAACAACCCTCTGCAACACCTGCCGACCAAATGCTGTTTCAGCCGAGGCAAACAAAGACAATTTTATAGTGCCTAATAAAGGGGGCCGGAGAGGTCCACGTGGCCGCACGACAAATCTCTAGCAGAGGAGCTTGAGTAGCCCAGGTTGCCGACGTAGCCGCACTGCGTGTACATGAGGAGGTCGTGGCAGGGAGCGGAAGTCGTAGGCTGAAGCAACGGTCTGTCGGATCCAGCGACTGATAGTAGAAGAAGACACCTTAAGGCCCAAGGAGACGGGGAAGAAGGAGACAAACAAAGCTTCTGATCGCCGGAAGGGCGCTGTGCGTTTAATGTAGATGTGGCAGCGTTCAGAGTTGAGTCCGCCGAAAGTTGGACTGCTGCAATGATCTTATTGAGGTCTTGCTTAAGCCGCGCATCATCCAGGGAAAGCTTCTCCTGCAACTGGCGGAGCCACAGCAAGGTGGTGCGATTGAAAAAGGAAGCCGTAGAGGATGCCTTGATCACCCATGCCGCCCCCTGGTGAGCCCTCTGGAGAACCAGGTCAGAACGACGCTCCTCAGGTCGCAATACTTCGTCAGGGTTTCCAGGAACATTAGCATTAGGTAAAAGGGAAGCTACGGGAGCGTCCACAGATGGCAGCTGCAAGAGCGAGTCCAAGTCAGAAGCGACATTAAAGTTCTTTCTGTCAGTAGACGAGGGCAGGGGAGCCGAGCCAGGGGAAGCCCACTGCTGCTTGACCGTTTCCAAAAATAAAGGCGGGGCAGGAATAGTTGTGACCTGTTTAGCGGGCTCTGCAAACATAGGGTCCAGAGCTCCAGGGGGAACAGGAGCAGAGGGTTGGACCACTGGAGATGATAATTGGGCTGTGTTAATGGCCTTAAAGAGCAAGGATTTAAACAAAGCCTGCGGAAATAAACCAGACACCACTGGTTGATCCGGCGGAAGATCCTCGTCATCAGACAAACCGGACCCCTCAGAATCCTCAACATCAGACAATTGAGTGGCCTGAGAAGCAGAAGGAGAAGGCGGCTGTCCGGAGACCACTTTCTCTGCAGAACGATGTCGTTCAGGGGAGGCAGACCGCACCGAACTGGCCCTGCTTGAAGGATGGGATCTAGCAGCCAAGGATCTTTGCACTGCCGCTTCAATGAGCTGTTGCAAGAGGTCAGCGGATAAGGCAGGAGGAACAGGAACAACAGCAGGAACAGCGATGGATATGTCCTGTGTCTCTGCAGGAATTGGAATGATGGCCAGAGCAGAAGATTCAGCACCCCACAGGTCAGAGGTGGAAATCGCCACCGGACAATCCCGGAGCGATAGCTGGTCAGGAGTCGCAGGACGGATATCCTGGGCAATCCCCATATCAGACGCCGCCACTGGTGTCACCCCCATGGAAGAAATCTGGTCAGCACATGCCTTATCACAAAGCTTAGTAAGCATTTTATCTCGGCGCTTTTTCCCTTTAGAGGAAGTACCGCCATGTTTTTTATGCCCTGTATGATGCGAATGCAGCCTTTGGGGTGGAGCTGGATTTTCGATGGGGGCCTGCAAAGGCTCAGGAGGGGTAGCAGATGAACCATCTGATTGGCCAGTAGGATAAGCTACGGCCTTGGCACTGTGCTTCGATTTAGAGGCTGCTTTAGGCATGATGGTAGAAGTCAGGGCAGTAAATAGTCAATGGGGGAGCGCAGAAAACTCCACAGAGGCCCTCAGCACACAACAGCTCAGCCCAGCAATTGAAGGGGGAGCGCGGAAACTCCACAAAATGGCCACCCTACTATGTCAGTGAGTGGAACAAAATGGCGGCCATCAGTAAACAGTGAGGTTAGGCTAGGTCCAAATTAGCCAGCCTGCACAGTCCACAGCGCTCCAATAAAGGTCCTGAAAGGTTCTGTCAGAGATTCAGAAGCAGGCAATAGAAAGCAGGGAAGCCAGCCCTCATGCGAGAAAAAAACGGCTCCCAGCTGGCAGGCGGCAAAAGGAAAGCCCGTAGCGCCGCCGCGCGATCGTGCAGGCCCTAGGAGACAGCAGACAGGGCACTATACTGAAATCCGGCCACTGTGGAGATGAACGAAGGAAGCAGCAATCCAAAATAAGGCTAAACGATCCAAAAACGAAGCTGCTGCACCAACGAAAAACAAAATGGCCACCGTTAAAACGGCACTAAAAACGGCCAAAATCGAAGGGTCAGGGAGCTGGGACCTATAGGGCCAGGCAGAGTCTGAAAGGGTCCCCAACGATCCCCCCTATGAGCCAGGAAATGGCAAACCAATAGTCCAAGGGAATCTCTAAACAATAGTCCAAAAGAGTATCCCCCCTGTAACAGAGAAAATGCCCTTAGGCAAAGGGAGAGTCCCCAGCCACAAGGAAAACTCACTGCACAGTCCAAATTCACCAGAGTCCAATGTGGAAAGTCCAGAAATCTTAGTCAAACAAACAGTCCAGTAAGTCACACCAAAAAGGCAGATGAAATAGCAGCTAAAGTCAGCTAAAGAGAGACAGCGAAAGACCACACGCAAGTCCTGACTGAAGGACTGAGTCAAAAGCTGGTCTACCCGGCAACAAGGGCGGGATTTAAGCTTTGGATAGACTCAGTCCTTCAGGCTGATTGGATGAGGATTACCCATGCTGGCTGCTGTCTCCACCCACAATGGAGAATTGTGGATTGTAGAAAGACATCTTCAGGAGAAAAAAAGAGTATTGCAATTTGGAATCTTTGTTTTGGAAAATTTTGAACTACATTAGTGATAATAGTCGTGAGAACTTTTGGAGAGGATTGCTTTGTCTGCAAGCGGCTTGACTTTAGGAAAAAAAAGGGAAAACAACGGAACTTTTAAAACTGGAACAATATTAACACAGAAAGAATAAAACGGCGCAGGAAATTAGAGAAATGATGGAAATGGTGTACTCGTCGTGGAAAGCAGAAATAAGAGGAATAATTACAATGTTACATGGAGAATCAAAATTTGAGGATCCAAAAATTGAGATAGAGCAAGCTCAAGCTAACAAGGAAACCAAGACAGAGAAGCAAGACAGGAGACTGAATATAAAGAAGATAAAGACAATGAGATTAATTTTGGAAAAAATAATTGAATATGTAAATAGTAATAATAATGAGGTTTTTAGAGATTACATTGGGATTAACAATGGAAAAAACAGAAAGGGCGGGAAGAGACAAAGAAGGAATGAAGGGTGGCATAGAAAGAATACAAAAAACTTAAATGATTAAACTGGGATTAACAGTGAAAAGGGAAAAAAAGGAGGAAAAGGATGGAAAACAATAGGGCAACAGGGCAAAATAGAAGAGTCCAGATTTCTGAAATACAGAATGATTACACTGGAATAAACAGTGGGATAAATAGTGGGGAGATAAGAAAAAGAGAAAAGAGAAGGGAAACAAGGAGAAATTTAGGGCAAAAGAGGAGAGTTCAAGATTTTAAAACACACAAAAAAAAGGAGAAAGAAAAAGGCAAAAATAAAAATGGGAAGGGAGAAAAAGAAAAAGAAATGAAAGAAAGATTTAAAATTGTAATATGAATAGTAGTAAGAAACAAATGGGAAATCATACAACTGTAAAAATGAAATGAATAATACTTGGAATATTTGTTTTTTGTATCTTTGGAATCTAGATAATGATAATTGAAATACTTTTAATTGTATATTGTGATGAAAGTAGAAATGATTAAGTTGTGATTTGGAGGATTATATGGGCAAAACTATTTGGTTTATTTGGAGAGTTTAATGAGTAACATAAGGGGGTGAAATTATTCTCTCTTTTTTTAAAAAAAATATTTTTATTAAACATTTTTTAAAAAACAAAAAAGAATCTTTAACAATTTTTTCTTTCCAACAATTTTGCATCAGTAAAACATTTCTTACTTATCCATTTTTTCTTCCTTATTTCAATGTATCCTTTATACATATAATTCTAATATTGATTTATTTACATATATACTTATAAATAACAGTGAACACAATTTCATTTCTACAATCTGCATTTTTTTCTGTTTCTTCTCGTTGGTTGTTACATTTCTACTCCTATATTTTCCTTATTTGATCTTCCCTTGCTTTTTATCTCTTTCTTCTAACCAATCATACCATTTCTTCCACACTATATAATATTCTGTTTCCTCTTTTTCTTGTATCTCCTTTGTAAGTTTGTCCATTTCTGCACATTCAGAACTTTTCTAATCAAATTATCTTCGGTTGGTATGTTATTGTTTTTCCAATTCTGTGCGTATATTATTCTTGCTGCTGTAATAATATGAATAATTGAATATTGTATTTTTTTTTTCAAAAGACCCTGGGAGTATTCCTAATAAAAATATTTCTGGCTTCATCTCTATATGTTGTTTGGTTATCTCTTCTAATTCTAATCTAATTTTACTTTAATATTGTTTTGCCTTGGGGCACATCCACATGTGGTAGTACTTTGTTGTTTGTATTTCCAGCACGTTGATGGAGTATTGGGAAATATCTTAGCCACTCTTGCTGGTGGCAAATAGAACATTTTGTACATATTTTCTTTATAAGATACAGACATTGTCAGTTTATAATTTTTATTCCATAATTTCTCCCATTCATCCAATTCAATGTTATATCTGAAATTTTTTACCCAAATTAACATATTTTCTTTAACTACCTTCTCTTCCATTTTATATCTTAATAAATAATTATAATTTTTAAAATCAATTTATCTTCTGTGCCTTGAAGAATTTTATCTAGTTCGGGTATTTCTCTTTGGAATCCGTATTGTATTGAATCTGTCTTATATCTAGATTGTATTTGTATGTAAGGCCACCAATCAATGTCGTACCCTGTTCAATTCTTGCCTTGTTTTCAATTCACCTTGACTATTTAATAAATCCTTGAATCTTTTACTTTTGTCAATGTCCAGTACATTCGGATAAATTAGTGCTTCCATTGTGGATAACTATTCTGGAATTTTATCGTAATGATACTTTTTTATCTCTTGCCATGTTTGTAGTAATGCATCTCAAATTAAGTGTCTGTGAAAGTAACTGTGTTGTCTATTTTTCCCTTCCCATAAAAAAGCATGACACCCTCTCTTTAAATCCTGCCCCTCTAATGTTAGGATTCTTTTATTCCTTAATTCCATCCAGCCTTTGATCCAGTCCTTTGATTGTTGCTTTGTAGTAAGTTTCCCAATATGGAAGTCCAAAACCTCCTCTTTCCCTACTATCTTGTAATGATTGTATTTTAACTCTTGATTTTTTCCCCTGCCAAATATAGTTCGCTATTAATTTATTTAGATCTTTAAATAAATTTTTCCCTAATTTTATAGGTACTACTTGAAACAAGAATAATATTCGTAGTAGTAATATATTCATTTTGATTGATGCTATTTTTCCTAAAAGGGATAGTTGTAATTTTCTCCAAATTTCCAAATCTTTCTTTATCTGTAATATTAATTTATTATAGTTATCTTCTTTAATCGACAAATCTTTATTTGTTAACCATATTCCTAAGTATTTTATTTTTTTAGTCGTTTGGATGCCCATTTTATCTTCTAATCCTTTCTCCTGATTCTTGGTGAAGTTTTTTGTTAATGCCTTTGTTTTGAGTTTATTAATTTTAAGTCCCGCTACTTTTCCATATTCTTCTATATGTGCTATTAATTTGGGTCCTGTCTGTATTGGTTGTTCTAAAATGAAACCAGATCATCAGCAAAGGTTTGAACTTTATACTCTTCTTTTTTTATTTTCAATCCTTTTATTTCATTTTCACTTCTAATTTTAATTAACAATATTTTTAATGTTAATATAAATAATAAAGGGGATAGGGGACATCCTTGTCTCACTCCTTTTGCTATTTTGAATTGTTCAGTAGTGTCTCCATTTGAGTTGAGTATATTTTTTCTACCATGTTTACAAATTTTTCTCTGAATTTCATATGTTTTAATTGCAAAATAATAAATCTCCAATTTAAGTTATCGAAGGCTTTTTGGGCGTTGAAAAATATTAATGCCACTTGTTTCTCCAGGTTTGCCTCATAATATTCTAATACATCTATTATGGTTCTCATGTTGTTTTTTATCTGCCTTTTTGGCAAAAAGCCGTTCTGGTCAGGATGAATATATTCATTTATTACTTTTTTTAATCTTTCCAAAATTATCAGCGTGAATAGTTTATAATCTGCATTTAATAGTGAGATGAGTCAATAGCTTTTAATTTGTTGTTGATCTGTATCTTCTTTTGGGATAAGAGTAATAATGGCTTCTGTCCAAGAGACATTCTGGCCTTCATAAGTGTTTCATTAAAAATTTCTAACAGAGTTTCATCTAGTGATTTCTGAAATATCTTATATAATTCTGCCGGAAGTCCATCTGGGCCTGGTGGTTTGTTATTTTTCTGTTTTTTCCTCATCTCCACTAATTCTGTCATGCTGATTGTTTCATTTAATATCTCCTTTTGTGTCTCCTCTAATTTGGCTATATTCGTCTTGTCTAAGTATTGTTTAATATCTTCTTCGAGTATATTCTCTTAAGAGTATAAGTTTTGGGGAAAAGTTTTTGCTATTTCTTTTCTTCTCTTCTCTTCTATAATATATCTCTTTCTCATCTTGTAACTGATGTATTATTTTTTTCTCTTTTTCTTTTTTCAATTTGTATGCTAGCCATCTTCCCATTTTGTTTGCATGTTCAAAATGGTTTTGCTTTGCTAGTTTAATTTTCTGTGCCATATCAACTTGTGAGGCCAAGTTTATCTTATTAAATCTCTTCCTTCTTTAATTTTTTTATTTTGGGGTTCCTTCTGTAAATCTAGCTCCAATTTTTTGAGTTCTTCTTGCAAATTATCTTGTTCTTGTTTTTTCTACTTTTCAATGAATATGCAATATTGAGCCCTCTTATATATGCTTTTGCAGTGTCCCATAAATTTTGGAGAGATGTTTCCTCTTTTTTATTTATCCTAAACATATATATTCATTTCTTTTTCAATCATTTTTCTTTTAATATTTCTTTGTTCAGCATCCATCTCTTTCTTTTCTTCTGGCCTTTCCATATCACCCTTAATGGATTATGATCTGCCCATAAATTTGTCATTATTTCCATTTCTTCTGTTTCCTTTCTGAGTTCTAGCGTCATCCATATCATATCTATCCTAGACCACGATTGATGTGGATTTGAATAGAATATATATTGTTTCTTTTCCTTGTTTATTTCCCTCCATGTATCTTGTAAGCATAGTTCATGTGTCATTTCATGAAATGTATCTGGTAAAGTCTTTTTCTTTGTCTTATTTTTCTTATTGCTTTGATAATTTTTTTTTAACATTCATAATCGTGTTAAAGTCTCCAATTAAGCATATGTTTTTATATTCTAATTCTCTTATTTTGTTGTGTATCTTTCTATAAAATTCTTTTTGATTATCATTTGGTGCATATATTGAGATCAATAATATTGTTTTTGTTCTGTTTCTATTTCGATCATTTCGATCGTTAAAATTCTTCCCTCCTCATCTATGTATATTTGATTTTAGTTATTTTTTAATAACTAATAACTAATTCCGCTTTTTGTGTGTTTTAATGATGTGTAAAGTTTGCCTATTCTTGAGTATTCTAGTAGTTTTCTGTGCTGTTTCTTGATGTGTACTTCCTGTAAATTTATAATGTCCATATCTAATTTTTGTAGTTTCGTGAATGTCTGAGTTCTCTTAGCTGGTGAATTTAGACCATTTATATTTATTGAGATCATTTTTATTTCTTCCTCCATATTCTTTCTTATTTATTCGTTGTTCTTAATCTTCTTGTATTTCTTGTTTCTCTTTGTATTTTTCCTCTTGCTCCTTTTCTCTCTATTCATTCATTCCTTTTCCTGTTTCCTCTTTTCTTCTTGTTCCTCATCGTTCTCCTCTGTTTGGTATTCTTCCTTGCTCTTGCTCTCGACTTCATCTCTACTCTCTTGTTTTTCTTCTAATGAAAATGATGTTCAAAAAATTCTTGAGTCTTATTTAGAGTATCTATCTTGAATTTTTTCTCCTGCCAGGAGATCAAAATGCCTTCTGATATTAACCATTGGAACATTACATTATATTTGTTTAGTTGTGATGTCAGGAATTGATAATTTCTTCTTTGGTCTCTCACTCATCTCAGGATTTGTTTAAGGGTTATTTCCTTTCCTTTATATAATATCAATTCTTCCCTCATTTTTTAATATATTTCGTCTTTTATTGGTTTTTCTGTGAATCTAACATGTACTTTCGGCAGCTTGTGCCTGTATGCATAGTTCGTGTGTACTCTGTACACTTTGTCGATGTCTCTCCATATGTCTTGTTTATCTCTCTGTACTGCCTCTGCTAAGATTTCTGACATAATCTCCCCTAAATCCTTTTCATTATCCGTAATGTTTTGAAATCTGAGGTAAAAGGATGCCTTCTCCATTTCCAGAAATACTATTGATTCTTCTAAGTCTTTGTTAGTTGTCATATATTTTTATTCCAATGTTTCTATTTTCTTATCTGTTTGTTCCATTTTTGACTCTACTTTGTTCGTTTTTGAAGATGTTTTGTTGAATTTTTCCTATTTTATCATCCACTTTTAAATATCTTCTTTCATTTCTCCCATGTCGGATTTAAGGTCTTTGTGGTTTTTTTTTGTCTCTTCGTGATTGTTTGCAATGGCTTCCTGTGTTTTAGTCATTGCCTCTTGTATCATCAGTAATGTGGTTTGGATGCTTTATATATTTGATATTGAGCCTGCTCTATCTGTTCCAAGCATACTTTCTATTGAACTTTTTTTATTGAAAAGTTTTATAAGAAATACAAACATTTTCTCCCACCTGCCCTTCCCCCCTCAGCCCTTCCCTTCCCCTTGCCCTCCCATCCATCCCCCCTCAGCCTTCCCCCCACCCCCTCCCTTGACTTCCCAGAACAAGCACAGGGTATAGCATCCACAAACATAAAACTAAAATATGCTAACAAATTGTTGACTTCAAATTCTTTCTAGGTCTTTAACTCCTTATAACTCAAAACACTATAAACATAAGCTAAAAGTTAAAAATGTTTCACTCATAAACTATATGAATCTTCTTAATCTGATACTTGTTTTGAATATAGTCAATCCATCTTCTCCATTCCGTTATGTATCTTTCATTTGAATGGTCTTTAAGATATGATGAAATTTTTGCCATCTCTGCCAAATGCACGACTTTTAGTGTCCATTCCTCAATAGTAGGTGGATCTTCCTTCTTCCAATACTGTGCTACCAGTAACCTGGCAGCTGTTATTAAATTCAAAACCAATTTAGTTTCTATTACAGTACAATCCGTAATTATTCCCAACAAAAAAAAAAACTGTGATGTAAATTTAATCTTTTTCTTTAAAATATTTTGCATAATCCACCATATTTTTATCCAAAAAGCCTTAATTTTTTTACATGTCCACCATATATGAAAATACGTAGCATCTTCACATCCACATCACCAACACTTAGGTTGTAAGTTTGGATACATACAGGCTAGTTTTTTTTGGATCTAAATGCCATCTATAAAACATTTTATAAAAGTTCTCTCTTAAGTTTTGAGCTTGTGTAAATCTTACATTTCTAACCCATATCTTTTCCCATGTTTCCATCATTATTGGTTCTCCTACATTTTGTGCCCATTTTATCATACAGTCCTTGACTAGCTCTGTTTCTGAATCTATGTCCACTAACACATTATACAACCTTTTTATATGCATTTGACTTTTATCTCTTATTTGTTTTATCAAATTCTCATCCTGTTGCGAAATACCAATTTTTTGATCTTCTCTCTATCTGGCCTGCAGCTGCCCATATTGAAACCAAGTTCTAATTATTCCTTCTTCTCTTAATTGCTCCATAGGTTTTAATTGTAGTCTGACTCCTTCTTTATAAAGGAGTTCTTTGTATGTAGTCTTATCTCGCTTTTGCTCCAAATTTATATTCTCTATCGCGTGTCTGGGTACTGTCCATATTGGTAACTTATCGTTTAATTTATATAGATACTTTTTCCAGACACACAATAGAGCATTTCTTAATATATGACTTTTAAAAGTCTTATCTACTTTCTTATCATACAATAAATAAGCATGCCAGCCATAGATCAGACCATATCCTTCAATATTTAATATCCTTTCCTCCGTTAAATTTATCCAATCAGTAACTGCTGAGAGGGCAGCGGCTTCGTAGTACAGTCTTAAATTGGGCATTTTAAGACCTCCTCTTTCTCGTGTATCTTGCATTATCTTTTGATTTACTCGCAGTTTTTTCCCTGCCCAAACAAATTTGTTTATGCCCTTCTGCCATTCCTTCAAATTTTCATCTTTCTTAAGTATAGGTATCATTTGAAAAAGAAATAAAAACCTTGGTAAAACATTCATTTTTACTGTGGCTATCCTTCCCAGCACAGACAGTTGTAGTTTTTTCCAATTTTCCATCTCTTTCTGTATTTTTTGCCATAACGGTTCATAGTTGTGCTGATATAATTTCATATTTGTGGTCATAATATAAACCCCTAAATATTTAACCTTCTTAACTATCTCAAATCCTGTTACCCTTTCTATCTCTTCTTTTTGGCTTCTAGTCATATTTTTAGCTATTATCTTTGTTTTAGCTGTATTTATTTTAAAACCAGATACTTGTCCATATAAGTTAATTATATCCATCAAGGCTGTAATCGATTGTGCTGGTTGGGCTAAGGTAACAACCAGGCCATCTGCAAATGCCCGTAGCTTATACTCATACTGTCTAATTTTAATTCCCTTTATTGTATCCGTCACACGTATTTTACTCAGTAAAATTTCCAGCGTCAAAATAAACAATAATGGAGACACGGGACAACCTTGCCTTGTTCCTTTTTCTATATTAAAAATATCTGTTAAACCACCATTGATTATTATTTGCGCTGTTTGTTTTTGATATATTGCCTTAATAGATTGTATAAAATGTTCTCCATGTTGCATCCTTCCTATTAATTTCAATAAAAAATGCCAATTCAATCTATCAAAGGCTTTCTCAGCATCCAAAAATACTAGCACTGCGGGGACCTGGTTGTTCCTTCCCAAATACTCTAGTAAGTTAACAACTTGCCTTACATTACTTTTCATTTGTCTACCATTTATAAAACCAGTTTGATCATGATGAATCATTTGCTGCATAACTGTCATTAATCTATTTGCTAATATTTTAGCAAAAATCTTATAATCTGTATTTAAAAGTGAAATTGGCCTATTGTTTTTTGGATCTGTATGATCCTGACCCTCTTTTGGGATCAAAGAAATAAAGGCTGTCTTCCAAGTTGGAGGTACCTCTCCTCCCTGTTGTATATTATTGAATAGTTCCTTCAATGGTTCCACCATTTTCTCCTGTAAGCTTTTATAATAAACAGCTGTCAAACCATCCGTCCCAGGAGCTTTACCCACTTTCAACTGCTTAATTGCAAACAAAATTTCCTCGGAAGTTATCAATTGATTTAAACTATCCCTCTGCTCTTTTGAAGTTATGTAGATGTTCTCTTTTTGCAAATATCTATCTATATCTTGAATTTTCTCACCAGCACACAGCCTTGAATAAAACTCTAAAAAAGTTTTTTTAATCAATTTTTGCTCATAAACCTCTTTACCCTTGTGTTTTATTTTCTCTATAGTCTTTAATTTCTGCTTTTTCCTTAACATATATGCTAACCACCTACCTGGTTTATTAGCATTACAGAAAGTATTATGTTTAGCATATTGTAAGTTAGTTGCCACTTGATCTGCTATTAACATATTAAATTGACCTTTCAGTAAATTAATTGCCTCTTTAATTTTCTTATCTGTTGGATTAGCTATCAAAGCTTGTTCCTGGCTTTCTAGTCTCTTTTTCTAATTCTTTTCTCCCCCCCCTGCTTTTTTCTATATTTATTATTCAAATATATCAAAATGCCTTGCATATATGCTTTACTTGCATCCCATACCATTTCCATAGATGTACCCTTTTGTATATTCATAACAAAAAATTCCTTCATAAATTTTTTACACTCTTTTACATTTTCTTCATATCTAAACAGATTTATCATTTAACCTCCAGGACCTCCTAGGCCCTTTCCCATACTCCAGTTCCAACCAAACTGGACTATGATCTGTCAATGTTCTGGAACAAATCTTCATATTTTTCACCCTAGAAAAAAGATCATTAGTAATTAGTATAAAATCAATCCTTGAAAAGGATTGGTGTCTATCCGAAAAGAAAGTAAAACCTTTTTCTTCTGGGTTTCTTTCACGCCAAATATCCCTCAACTCCCAATCGTCCATCATCTCCAAAAACGACTTGGGCAATCTTGCTCTTGTTAAAACATTTTGCTTAGGTCCCTTCTTATCCTTTTTTACGTCCAAAACACCATTCTAGTCACCCAATAGGATACAAGTCTTGTATCCCCATTGTATCAACTTTGAATGTAGAAGATTATAAAATTTTTCCTGTTGTTGGTTTGGGACATATACTCCAATTACCAGTAATTTTTCTCCTTTTATTAAAAGTTTAATCACTAAAAATCTTCCTTGATCATCTGCTTCAATTAATTTGGCAATTAAGTCTCTTTTCAAATATATGACTATACAATTTTTCTTCTCTGGTGCTGCTGCTACATAATGTGTACCTAATCTTGTATTTGTCAAATATTTTTGATCTTGTATCCTAATATGAGTCTCTTGTAAACAAATTACATCATTCTTAAATTGTTTAAGATAGTGAAAGATTTTCCTTCTCTTCTGTGGCAAATTCAAACTGTTGACATTCCAGGTTAAAAATCTAGTTCCCATCTCTGGGCCTCTGAAGCAACTGGAGCACTTTCTGATGGTCTTGCCTCATTTGACCTTTAGGTCTGGCTCCTCCCACAGCTTCTGTTTTGGTAGTTTCTTGAGTTGCCATCTGAAGTTGTTGCTGTCTTAATTCTTCCTTGCGTTTAGCTGTTGCTGCTCTAGTCTGTCTTTGATCCTTCGGTTCTTCTGATATATCAATTAAATCCAAATCTTGAACAGCAATCTGTAACAATTCTTCTTGACTCATTGAAACTCCCCCCTGGACTACTGTCATCAGCTCTTCTCTCTCTCTCCTTCCATTACTTCCTTCTTTCTTTTTCCTTCTGGTGATTTGGATGTCCCAGCCTTTAACACATTGACATAAAAATTTCTTGCTTTCCATATTGTATTAAGGTGATATCTCTCTCCTGAATATGTCACCACTAAGCCGGCTGGCACTTCCCATCTATACTGTATCTCATGCTTTTTCAGTTTATCCACCAGAAAGGCATAATCCCCTCTAGCTCTCAACATTTTGGGAGGAATTTCTTTTATTGTCATCACCTCCTGGCCTTCCACCTGAAGCTTGTTTTTGAAGGTAGCCTGTAAAATTTCATTGCATAATCTCCTTGTAGTAAAATATATTACAATGTCTCTTGGTAGATGTTTCTGCCTGACCACTCACAAATTGACATGATATCTTGTCAATCTGCCAGCCTAACTCCACTTTCTTCTCCCCTAACATCTGTGCCAATGCCTCCGACATCATTTCTTTCAAATTCTCTTGTTTGTTTTCCTTCACTCCTCTTATTCTTAAAGCAAATTCCATATCCCTGTATTGAATCATGATTACATCAGCTTCAGCCCTTTCAATTCTATTCTGAGTCTCTGCTACTTTATTATCCAAAATTTCTGTAGATTGCTTCATTTCTTCAACTTTGTCATCCAATGTTTCAATATTGCCTGCCAGACCTTTAAATGCCAGTAATATATCTTCCCTAATTTCCTGATTCTGAATTGAAATGTCCTCTGAAACAGCCTGTATTTTTTCATTAGTTTCATTAATTTTTTCGTTAATCACAGTGGCAAGTTTAGTCTGTGTAGCTATTAGGGCTTCTTGTATCATTTTAATTGTTAAAGTCTGTGGGTCTGTTGGGGGTGCAGAGGCTTGCATTTTAAAAGTGTGAGCTGGGGAACTTCCAGCACTCCCAGTTCCTTTAGTGGAAACAGTCTTTACAGGTTTTGAGGCCATTCTCAGTTTAAGTTAAATTAATCCTTATATTTTAGTCAGAAGCCAAAAGGAAAAGTTCATCAAAGTCAAAAGTTTTCCCCAATCTTAAATTGATGTCTTAAAATCCTCCTTCTCTCATTACAAAAGCTCTTTTCAGGTAAGAGGCTTCCAGTGAAACGAAACTTTTCTTTAACTTTCACTTTCCACGCCCTTTTCAAGCTTCAATCGCCATTTTGATGCAAATTTACTAAATTGTTACTTCCGAAGGAGGCAATAAACATTGGAGTTAAGTTAAATATTTGCAGTCTGACTTCTCCTGGCTTGTTCTGCCTGCAGCAATTCAGGAGTTGTAGTTCCCCTCATTTGTATTTAGCAGAATTGGTCGTGGCTTCTTGCTCTGCTAATTAGCAGAGTTGACCCTTTCTATTGAACATTGATGTGCTGGTGAAGATGTAGTAGATGTGGGGTTTGGGGCCGTTTTCTTACTTATTTTGGTTGTTGTGCTTGTACTTGTCATTTTTCCTATCAGAAGTAATTTTTTTCCAAAATATCATATAATATGTTAGTTCTGGAGATATTAAATGTATTAGCTATAAAGATGTTTCTTTTCTTTTCTTTTTCCCCCTTTTCCTTCCTTTTTTTTCTTCTTCAAATTTCCACCACTATATAGTTTTTAAGCTTAATCCATACAATGTTAGTATTAATTTCCTAAATATAGATATAAATATCACTGCAAGTTATAGATCTGTAAATCTAAAAGAGTATATGTCTTGCTATACTTCTTAAATCCTTATTTTCTATCTTCTATATAGTTAAGACTATGTATAGCTTTACTTATATATAAAGATACTAGAAAACCTTAATAATATAGTAATAAATATAGATATACATCTAATTATAAATATGTTATTATATAAATATATATATTTTACTGTGAGTGTAAACTTCTTATTTTAAATAGATATATTTAAATAATATAATATAATACAAATTTATATTTCCTATCTTTTATTGCTTATAGCTAATCTAAATTACCCAGAGTTAATTTTCAAATATCAACATTCAAGTATATATCAATAATTACTTAACCATACAAAACTTTATACTTATTAATTTATATGTTCCATAATTTTATCTTGATTACTTTCAGTTGAATATTTATTCCATCTCTCACAATTGAATTTGTTTCTTGAAGTTTTTATATTTCACAAAGTGAAGTCTCTTGTATTTTTTTTATTAAGTCTGTGTAATCTTCACTCAGTCTTGCATCGTTCTCTGTCGATCCCCTTTTTTATCCTATGTCCTTTAGCCTCCTCTTCAGTTCTCTCCAATTGTTAAGTTTTTATCAGTCTCCAAAAATATCCACAATATCCAATTTCAACAGTCTTAATTAGCAATCATCAATCCTGTTGTTCCGCTTCTATTCCTTCTAGACAGCCATTAAATCCACCACGTCCCGAATCGCCCCTCAAATTCCACAATTAATTACAGTCAGGTCCAGAAATATTGGGACATCGACACAATTCTAACATCTTTGGTTCTATACACCACCACAATGGAGTTGGAATGAAACAAACACAATGTGCTTTAACTGCAGACTGTCAGCTTTAATTTAAGGGTATGTACATCCAACTCAGGTGAACGGTGTAGGACTTACAGCAGTTTGCATATGTGCCTCCCACTTGTTAAGGGACCAAAAGTAATGGGACAGAATAATAATCATAAATCAAACTTTCCATTCTTAATACTTGGTTGCAAATCCTTTGCAGTCAATCACAGCCTGAAATCTGGAACGCATAGACATCACCAGACGCTGGGTTTCATCCCTGGTGATGCTCTGCCAGGCCTCTACTGCAACTGTCTTCAGTTCCTGCTTGTTCTTGGGGCATTTTCCCTTCAGTTTTGTCTTCAGCAAGTGAAATGTATGCTCAATGGGATTCCGGTCAGGTGATTGACTTGGCCATTGCATAACATTCCACTTCTGTCCCTTCAAAAACTCTTTGGTTACTTTTGCAGTATGCTTTGGGTCATTGTCCATCTGCACTGTGAAGCGCCGTCCAATGAGTTCTGCAGCATTTGGCTGAATGTGAGCGGATAATATTTCCCGAAACACTTTAGAATTCATCCTGCTGCTTTTGTCAGCAGTCACATCATCAATAAATACAAGAGAACCAGTTCCATTGGCAGCCATACATGCCCACACCATGACACTACCACTACCATGCTTCACTGATGAAGTGGTATGCTTAGGATCATGAGCAGTTCCTTTCCTTCTCCATACTCTTCTCTTCCCATCACTCTGGTACAAGTTGATCTTGGTCTCATCTGTCCATAGGATCTTGTTCCAGAACTGTGAAGGCTTTGTTAGATGTTGTTTGGCAAACTCTAATCTGGCTTTCCTGTTTTTGAGGCTCACCAATGGTTTACATCTTGTGGTGAACCCTCTGTATTCACTCTGGTGAAGTCTTCTCTTGATTGTTGACTTTGACACACATACACCTACCTCCTGGAGAGTGTTCTTGATCTGGCCAACTGTTGTGAAGGGTGTTTTCTTCACCAGGGAAAGAATTCTTCGGTCATCCACCACACTTGTTTTCCGTGGTCTCCCAGGTCTTTTGGTGTTGCTGAGCTCACCGGTGCATTCCTTCTTTTTGAGAATGTTTCAAACAGTTGTTTTGGCCATGCCTAATGTTCTTGCTATCTCTCTGATGGGTTTGTTTTGTTTCTTCAGCCTAATGATGGCTTGCTTCACTGATTGTGGCAGCTCTTTGGATCTCATCTTGAGAGCTGACAGCAACAGATTCCAAATGCAAATAGCACACTTGAAATGAACTCTGGGCCTTTTATCTGCACATTGTAATTGGGGTAATGAGGGAATATCACACACCTGGCCATGGAACAGCTGAGAAGCCAATTGTCCCATTACTTTTGGTCCCTTAACAAGTGGGAGGCACATATACAAACTGCTGTAAGTCCTACACCGTTCACCTGAGTTGGATGTACATACCCTCAAATTAAAGCTGACAGTCTGCAGTTAACGCACATTGTGTTTGTTTCATTCCAACTCCATTGTGGTTGTGTATAGAGCCAAAGATGTTAGAATTGTGTCGATGTCCCAATATTTCTGGACCTGACTGTATATCAAATCTTTTTGATCTTTAAAGTCTTTCACAGTACTAATAACAATAAAGAGATAAATGTGTAGAGTTTATAGTCACCAATTCACTCAGTCACAAAGATATATCCAGCCGGAGTTTCTTTCCTCTTTTCATCTGTTACTTCTCCTTTTTGCGCTGTCACTGCTTGTCAGTTTATTTCCTTCGCACCTCTCCATCCTCTTAGTCGCTGCATTTATTTGGCAGTATTCCTGCTTCTAGTTTTAGAATCTCAATATTTCAGCTCCACCATTTGACAATATAGTTGTACCTCCTTTTTGGGGTTTTCTCTCCTACTGATTGCAGTTATGTTGTTTTCTCGATCTTTGATTCCTACTCCTCAACTGTCAGCGCTTTGGGCCAGCCAAAGAGGCTGGTTTCTTCCCTACCAGAATCAAGAGGTTTCTCCTGAATCTTCGGGGGAATTGCCTTTCCCCCTGAGGTTCTCAAAGATCCCCCTTTGTTCTATCAATCTCTCGGGGATTGATAGTGCCTATTTTAGGCTTCTTGGCTGGGAAATTCAGGCTTCAGGAATGAAGACCCATTCCCTTGCTCCACGCTAATGTCACCACCGGAAGTCCCAGAATAAACAATTGTAAGTAACGTTGTTTTGAGTGCTCTGTGCTGTTCTAAGTGATTTGTCCCTTTATATTGGGACATGTGACCATGTGGGTGGCATATGAAAGAAAATCAGCAGGACTTTATTGTAGATCTGGGCTGCATCTGATAGGGTAGGGTAGGGTAGGGTAGGGTAGGGTAGGATAGGATAGGATAGGATAGGATAGGATAGGATAGGATAGGATAGGATAGGATAAGATAGGATAGGATAGAAACTCTTCCCAAAACAAATGTGCTGGGCTCAATATTTTAAATGTTTTGACTTCAGCCTCAAATATTTTCCTGGGGGAAAACATTTTCTAGCAGATGCACTGTCCTGAAAACCACAGTATAATAGCGAAAAGCCTGAGGTGATAAGCCCCTGCTCCCAGCCTCCCAGCTGGCAGCCAAGGTGATAATCAGGGTGCAAGGTAAAAAGGACCCCCTAGCAGACAATGCCACCATTCAGGCATTCAAACAAGCATTACTAAATGGCAAATGGTTCCAAGCCCATAAAAATGCCTGTTTAATTAGAGATGACTTGGCTTGGTTGCGGGGTAAACTGTACATTCCAGCTAGCCAGAGGCTGCCTCTCATGAAAGTATGCCACAATTCCAAACTAGCTGGCCACTTCAACTTCATGAAAACCCTGCATCTTATTAAAAAGACAGTTCTGGTGGCTATCCCTAAAGAAGGACATAGAAAGCTACATTGCCAGTTGCCCTGTCTGCACAGTAGCAAAAAGGAGGCAGGGAAAAACCCTGGGACTCTTACAAACCATAGCTGAGCCTTCAGCACCCTGGAGAGAAATTTTTATCGATTTTATTGTAGAGCTGCCTGAAAGTGGAGGGAATAATGTCATTTGGGTTGTAACAGACCTGTTTTCCAAGCAGGTTCATTTTATCCCCTGCCAAAAAATCCCCACTGCCAGGGCACTTGCAAAAATGTTCCTGCAACACATTTATCGCCTGCATGGGGCCCCACAAAGGATAATATCTGATTGGGGGGCTCAATTCACTTCAAAGCTCTAGAAAACTTTTTTGGGCCTTCTAGGTACTGGACATCAGGTTCAAGTCATAATCCGGCCACTAACGGCAGATCGGAGAGGATCAATAGCGTTCTAGAGCAATATTTGAGATGTTTTATTAACATCATATAACTGGACAGACCTCCTGCCCTTTGCAGAGGTTGCATACACTAACTCTGTGCATTTTAGCACTGGATTCACCCCATTCCGAGTTGCAATAGGCCAGGATTTCACCCCAATGCCAGAGTTTCCAGTAGAGGAACCATACCCTCCCTTAAAGAGTGGTTACAACAACTGCAAAACACCTGGCCAGTAGTATGATAGAATAGAATAGAATAGAATAGAATAGAATAGAATAGAATAGAATAGAATAGAATAGAATAGAATAGAATAATCATAGGGCTGGAAGGGATCTTATAGGTCTTCTAGTGCAATACTCTGTCCAAGGGTACCATCCCGGACAAATGGCTGTCCAAACTTTTTTTAAAAACTCCAGGGATGCAGCACACACAACTCTGGGAGGCAAACTGTTCCATTCATTAATTATTCTCATTGTCAGGACATTTCTTCTTAGTTACAGGTTAGATCTCTCTTTAATGAGCTTCCACCCATTGCTTCTTGTCCTACCCACAAGTACTAAAAGTTGACCCCCTCTTCTCTGTGATAGCCCCTCAATATTGGAAGACAACTATCATGCCACCCTTCTCTTCATTAGCTAGTTTAAACTATAATTTCAATAAGCCAGCTACTTTTGTTGGTACTGGACAGTTGGGTCTCTGACTTTTAGGTAATGCCTCCTTCTTCATTATATCCTTTTAATTTCAGTGTGTTTTTTGTGTTTTGGAGTTTATCCTTAGTTTTACATAAATGTAGCGATGTTAACTAGTTAGAGGTGGGAGAGAAGTGGGAGTTCCATCTTTGCCCTACTTTTAATTCAATTTCCCTGTGTTCTTAAGGAAGGAGGAAGGGCTAAGTTTGAAACAGGTGCATGGACTTGCATCATAGCACACTGGCTAAAATAGTTCTTTCCCACTGGTTTGAACTCTTTCCTAATGGAGGTTAATCAGTATGGGTTAGGACTATTTGTTGAACTAAACTCCAACATCTAGATTTCTCCAAGGAGGAATTCCTACTGGGGCTATGAGTGTGTACTCAGTGTATTTAAACAATTTATTTTTATTTATTTATTTATTATTCATATTTCTATGCTGCCCACTCTCCGAGGACTCTGGGCAGCTTACACCAAAGACAGTATACTAAATAGCATATTGCCCCCAACAATCTGGGTCCTCATTTTACCCACCTCGGAAGGATGGAAGGCTGAGTCAACCTTGAGCCGGTGAGATTTGATCTGCTGATCTGCTGAACTAGCAGTCAGCTGAAGTAGCTGCAGTACTGCACCCTAACCACTGTGCCACCTCGGCTCTTTTTGTATTAAATACCAGCAAATTTAACCAACAGTGTCTGTTCTACCCAACAGTGTTTTCTTGAGCAGTAAGGCTTTATATTATATTATACCAGCAAGATATTTATATAACTATTTATAAATTTTGCAGGGAACTAACTCTAGCAACTAACTCTAGCAACTATAACACTCTTCCTGTAGCTATTCTGGAGAGCTGATACAAAATGTCCCATATGATTTGATATTGTGCCTCTGTGGAAAGGAAGTCACTGCTCACAGCCTGTTATATTGTATCCTCTATATTGTACCCTCCTGTCTTATAAAATATCTGGGAAATTCTCATATCTTTTATATAAAGCTATTAATATTGGATTAGTATGAAATAGTCTACTTGAACATAGCTAAATTCTACTATACTGTCTGTAAAATTAGGCAAACTTTGGCTGCTCATTGATGATCTCACCAGTAACTGGAATATACTAATATGTCTTGTTCTGTTCTGTTTCAGTTTATTTTAATGTTTTAATTTTTAATTCTGGACTATGACCATAATAAAATTAATAATAACAATAATCAGTTAATCCTTCAAGATTTAAAAATAGATTCCATCCATACTAAGTAGCGTTTAGTGCTTATTTAATTCTTCTAATGAACTTCTTCCAATGAAATGTTGTGCTATTACTGATAGGACTACTGTGCTGCTATTATATTATTCTGATTCTCAGAATCCCTAGACCTGCATATCTCATAGTCAAAGCATGAATGAGGTATGCTGAATAAGCCAGTTGTTTTTTTTTTTTATTGCAAAAGTTTTACAATTACATTTTCACCCCCTTTTTCCCCCCCCCACTACCCCCCCCAAACTTCCCAACCTCCCCAGCCCACCCTAACCCTCCCCTCCCCCCAGACTTCCTAGTATGCTCATGTCAGATAAAAGGAAAAAACCCTCCTTTGTATATAAAACTTGAACCCCTCCCTCCCCCTTACAAATTTTCATCTTCATTACATTAACCTATTTCTATCTTGGTATATCATTTTCAGATAAATTTTCATCCTGATTACCTTAAAAATATTTCTATCATAATGTAACATTTTCTAACAAATTTTCATCCTTAACCTTAAAATATTTCTATCTTAATATAACATTTTCTAACAAATTTTTATCCTCAACCCTAAAATGTTTCTATCTTATATAACATTTTTAAATAAAGGCTATTTGATACTTCCTAGTTTGATATTTATGCTGAACATAATTTATCCACTTCTTCCATTCCCATTCATAAGTCTCTTGAGAACAATCTTTTAAATATGCTGAAATCTTCGCCATCTCCGCAAAACTGGCCATCTTCAAAGTCCATTCCTCAATCGAAGGCAGCGCTTCATTTTTCCAGTATTTACCTATCAACAATCTTGCTGCAGTTATCATGTACAATATCATTTTTGTTTCCCCCAATGTAAAACCCTTAACTATACCCAATAAAAACAGTTGTGGAGAAAATTGAATTTTTCTCTTCAAAACATTCTGCATGACCCACCAAATTTTTACCCAAAAAGCCTTAACTTTCTTACAGGTCCACCAAACATGATAATATGTAGCGTCTAAGCAGTCACATCTCCAACATTTAGGCTGGGCACTAGGGTACATACACGACAATTTTTTTGGATCTAAATGCCATCTATAAAACATTTTATAGAAATTTTCCCGCAGATTCTGCGACTGTGTAAATTTAACATTCTGAACCCAAATTTTTTCCCATGTTTCCAACATCACTGGTTCCTCAAAATTTTGTGCCCACTTAACCATGCAGTCTTTAACTAGTTCAGTTTCTGAATCCCTTTCTAACAAGACATTATAAAGTCTTTTAATATGCATTGGGCCTTTCTCTTTTATATGTCTAACTAATTCTTCCTCATACATCATAATACCAGTTTTTTGGTCCTCTTTCCATCTCAATTGCAGTTGATTATATTGTAACCAAGTTAAATTAATCCCTTCAGCCAACAATGTCTGTAATGTCTTCAGCTGCCATCTGCCCGCATCTGTAAAAAGAACCTCTTTATATAAAAACCCCCCGAGTGACATTATATTTGTATTCCACAAGGTATGACCAAGATCCAGCCATAGCGGTATTTTATAATTCCAGTTGTTTCGGTGCTTCTTCCAAACTCTCAGCAAAGAATCTCTAAGTATATGGCTTTTAAATACTTTATCCACTTTGCTGTCATAAAATAAGTAAGCGTGCCATCCAAATTCCAGATCAAAACTTTCTGCATTCAATATTCCAGTCTTTTTTCCTCCAAACCAATCACTTACTAAAGTCAAAGCTGTTGCATCATAATATAATTGTAGGTTTGGAAGTTTGAGACCTCCCCTTTCTGGGATGTCTTGCATAATTTTCATTTTTACTCTTGGTTTTTTCTCGTTCCAGACAAATTTGTTGATACCAGTTTGCCATGCTTTTAGTTGTTTATCATTTTTGAGCACCGGAATCATTTGAAACAAAAAAAGAAATCTTGGCAAAATGTTCATCTTAACTGCTGCTATTCTTCCAAGTAAAGACAGCTGCAGTTTTTTCCAAATCTCCATATCTTTTTGCACCTCTCGCCACAACGCCTCATAGTTATTTTGAAACAATTTCATATTTGATTCTGCAACCTGAACTCCTAGATATTTTACCTTTGGTACAATCTCAAAACCTGCCCTCCTTTCTAACTCCAGTTTACGATCTTGTGTCATATTTTTAACTACCATCTTAGTTTTTCTCTGATTCAATCTGAAACCTGAAACTTTACCAAAGTCTTGTATAATGTCCTTCATCTGGATTATCGATTCCATTGGCTGTGTTAGGGTAACAACCAGATCGTCTGCAAATGCCTTTATTCTGTAATCCTCTTGCCTTATCATTATACCTTTCAATGTGTTAGAATCCCTTATTGTATTTAACAAGACTTCTAGTGTTAAAATGAACAACAATGGGGACAGTGGACATCCCTGTCTTGTACCTTTTTCAATTTTAAACTCTGTTGTCAAACTTCCATTGATAATGATCTGTGCCTTTTGCTCTTGATAAATTGCTGAGACCGCCTGTATATATTGGTCCCCAAAGTCCATCTTTTTTAATGTCTTTAATAGAAAATTCCAATCCGCTCTATCAAAGGCCTTCTCTGCATCCAGAAAGACCAGCACTGCAGGGATCTGTTTATTCTTCTCAAGATATTCCAATAAATCTATTACTTGCCTTACATTGTCCTTCATGTGCCTACCCTCAATAAATCCCGCTTGGTCATCATGAATCACCTTTTGAATTACTGGCATCAGTCTGTTGGCTAATACTTTTGCGTAAATTTTATAATCCGTATTCAAAAGAGATATTGGTCTGTAATTCTCCGGTTTTTTAGGACCTGCTTGCTCTTTTGGTATCAAAGAAATATAAGCTGTAGTCCACGATGGAGGTACTTTTCCCCCTTGTTGTATGTTGCAAAATAAGTCTCTGAGTTGTTCCACCATTTCTGCCTGTAAAGTTTTATAATACACTGCTGTCAGACCATCCGTTCCAGGAGCTTTGGCTGTTTTTAATTGTTTTATTGCTGCTATTATCTCCTCCTCTGTTATGGGATAATCCATTCTTTCCTTTTGTTGTTCAGTGATTTTTGTAACTCTTTTATTGTCCAAATATTTTTCTATAAGTCCATTCTGCACCTCCTCTCTGGCATATAGTTTAGTGTAATATTGAAGAAAGGCTTCTTTTATTAAATTCTGTTGAAAAACTTCTTTCCCCCCAATATCAACACTATCAATAGTCCGTATGCTTTGTTTCTTCCTTAATGTGTAAGCCAACCACCTGCCTGGTTTATTAGCATTGCAGAATGTATTATGCTTCGCATATTGTAAGTTTGTTGCAACTTGTTCTGCTATAAGCATTTGGAATTGGTCTTTCAGAAGTTTTATAACACTAAGTATTCTTTCATCTGTTGGATTTTTAATAAGTAACTGTTCTTTGTCCTTTATTTCTGCTTCCAATTCAAGTCTTTTCTTTTGTCGAATCCGCTTATGTTTAGAGTTCATATATATAAGCACCCCTCTCATATAAGCTTTGCTTGCGTCCCACACAATTTCCATTGGGGTGCCTTTATTCAAGTTCATTTCAAAAAACTCTTTCAGATGCTTTTTAAGTTCTATTATATTTTTCTCATATCTAAACAAGTTTTCATTTAATCTCCAAGAGCGTCTCTCATTCTTACATGTCTCAATTTCTATCCAGACTGGACTGTGATCAGTCAAAGTTCTTGGCAGAATCTTTGTTCTTTTTGTCCTAACAAGTAAGTCATCAGACAACAAAATAAAATCAATCCTGGAAAAGGATCTATGTCTGTCAGAAAAGAAAGTATAGTCCAGTTCTTTTGGGTTATGTATTCTCCAAATATCTTTTAATTCCAGGTCTTCTTTCATATCAAAAAAAGTCTGTGGTAATCTAATTCTTGATTTTGCCAAAGTCTTTTTATCTAATTTAGAGTCAATTACTCCATTCCAGTCTCCCATAATTAAAATAGATCTATAATCCCATTGAAGTATTTTAGTATGCAGCATTTTATAAAAATAGTCCTGTTGTTGATTAGGAGCATAAATTCCTATCAGAAGAATTTGACTATTAGCAGAAAGTAATTCAATTGCTACAAACCTACCATCTTGATCAGCTTCTATAAGTTTGGCTGTTAATTTTTTGTTTACATAAATAACCACACCATTCTTTTTTTGGTTAGTTGAGGATATAAAATGTGTTCCTAATTTGGAATTTTTCAAATAGTTTTGATCTTGAACTGTAATATGCGTTTCTTGTAAACAAATTATATCATTATTATGTTGTTTTAAATATGCAAATACTTTCTTCCTTTTTTGTGTTACGTTCAACCCATTCACATTCCAAGATAAACATTTAATCATCCTTATTCTCCTTCTGGAGTGAAGCGCAGAACCTTAGGATTTCATCTGAGACCCTCTGTCCTGCATTTCCCACAGCCCCAGCCTTGTCTTGTCTCTCCTGCTGTAACTTTTCTTTGAGTTCCTTGGCTTTTGCTCGAGTTATACGCTGATCCTTAACTTCAGCCGCCCAAGCCAGCTCCGAGATTGGGGAAGGTTCCAGCAAAGGCTCATCCAGAAAACCTCCTTCAGCACCCTTCAACTCTGCTAATTCCTGCTTAGATTGTTGTTGCCATTCTTGAGGTTGCTTCTTATCACTCTCTTTAATCTCCAAAACTGTAGATGTGCGTGGGGATGGAGTTCTTTCTTTAAAGATATCATTATAAAATTGCTCCGCCTTCTCCACAGTATTCAGACGGTGTTTCTCTCCCTTATATCTCAAAATTATGCCAGTTGGGGCGTCCCAACGAAATGGGATTTGATTACTCTGCAGTTCTTTAACAAGAAAACCATACTCTTTTCTAGATTTCAACATCTTAGGTGGGAGCTCCTTGTAGACTGTAATCTTGGATCCACTCACTTCACAGAAGTGAGAAAAGATTTTTGCAAAATGTCATTTCTTATTGCTCTGTCTGTAAAATATATGACCACATCTCTAGGCAGTTGTCTTTGTCTGGCCACCCACGAGTTAACTCTATAAATTTTATCTATTTTAGAAAAAACCATCTCGGGTTCAACTTTTAAAATCACAGCTAGGGCTTCGGCACAAACCTGTCTCAAATCTTGTCTCTCCTCTTCTCTAATTCCTCGAAGCCTTATAGCAAATTCCATTGCACGAAATTGCATCATAACCATATCATTCTCAACTCTCTGCATCTTGTCATCAACATCAAGAAATTTATGATCATTATTTTTCATCTTAGCATTAACTTCTAATTTAAATTCATCCACTTTTGTCTCAACTTTCATAATAAATCCTGCCAGATCAGACGCCACATCCGTTATTTTTTTGGTCACCATCTTTTGGCTCTGCTGCATTTCCTGCATAATTTCCTGTTGTGACTTTTGAATTTTTTCATCTATTTTATTTATTTTGTCATCCATGTCTTGAAATTTCTCATCCAAAATATTTGAGATGAATTCTTTTAGTTCTCCCATATCCAAATCTTTTTTTTGGGCTTGTGACTGCGTATCCTGCTTACGTGGGGGGGATCCCCCCCTGTTTTGCCTTCCTGCTTTTTTGAAGCCATCCTGCCACGTAAGCTAGCTTTCTTAAAAAGGGAGGGTCCGCCTCTTCTGCCACCTCCACAATACCTTCTAAAAAAGTCCCCCAGAATTACTCAAAACAAAGCTATAATGCAGCAAAGACAAGTAAAAGGGAGAGATTTTCCTCTTATTTCTGTTGCAGCCGGAGCAACTCTGTAACAACTTTTTAACTTTGTAGCAAGACAAGATAACTTCACCAATCCACACCCACTAATTCATTTGCTGAGCGCCATATTTTTTCAATCACTTTCACTCATTCCGAGACTTTCACTTCAGTAAAAAAGTTCAGCAAAGGACTAATACTTGCAGTTCAAAATTTCAGGGTTCAAGTGGATTGCGGATGTTTATTTGAGTTATTTCCTCGCTCTTTAAAGGTTTCCTGAGGTCGGCTTGTTCTGCAAAAGCAGAAGACGTCCCACGCCGCCCGGAGTTTCAGCAGGTTGTAAGGGAGCCGCGCCTGCTTCCTCCCCAGAAACAGTTCCCTGGGGGGGTTGCAGGGGCTCTACCTGTGCCCTGCTGCCTCTTCTTCTTTAATCCTAAGGATTTCGAAGATTTCGAGCCGCTTCGCAGTCAGGAAGCGGCTCTACAAGCGGCGGGGGTGGCGGTGCTAAAAGAAAGCACCGTCGCCGCCGAAGACGAGGAAACCGGAAGCCCTAGCCAGTTGTTTTTTTGTTGGAAAATTATTGGAGTAATTGAATTATTGGAATATAGTTTTGGATTGTGGAAGCTAGTTTGATGTTGTGGTTAAGACATAAGGCTAAACTGAGAGACCATCCATTCTAGTGTGTCCCCTTAGGTACAAAGCCAGCTGGGTGACTTGAGCCAGTCACTTTTTCTCAGCCCAAGAAGGAGGCAATGGTAAACCATTTCCAAAAAACCCTCCAAAACCCTGCCAAGAAAATTTCAGGGACTTGTCCAGGAATCAGACATGATTGAACAGAAGGAAAAAAAAAAACAACTGAAGTGCTGGGGAAGGGGATATGACTTTCATTGCTCAGCTGAAAAAAAAGTTAATTCAAATTCCAAACAAGATCTATTTAAATGATGCACTTACAAAGAGCCACAGTTTTTCTTTCTAAGGTATATTGAATTTGCACTACTACTACTACTCTTTATTTAATATTTTTTGAGCTTCAAGGCCATGAAATTTACAATGGGGAAAAGGCATTATTACTTATCAAGAACTTTGGCTGACTGAGTAAGAATTTCTCAATGTTGCAGTTAAAACAACAACAGAAAGTTGTTCTGCCCTCTACCTATATTTCAATTGCCACATTGTCCAACCAAGCCAAGTTAGAAAAAGGCAATGTCAATGAGTCACGTCCTGATTAAATATACAGTACATGTCAAACAAATGGATCAAATGATCCAACTATCAGAAAATAGTCTGGAATAATTCTGAACTCTTGAGTTATACTTTAAGTTAGCTATTTTCAGTATCTTGAATAAAAATGAACAAAATTATATTTTGGATAGTACTTCCTGTGTGGACCCAGGGCAGTTGCTTACATGCTTTGCAAACGTCTTATTTTAAATTCCTATTATTTAAGAGACTTTTTGGCATTGTCAAAAAGCAGAAATATACATTCTTCTAGCCTCTGTAGGTAAGATGCCATCACTATCCATTCTCATAAGGATAAGGAAGGAAATAGCTGATTTTGCTTACCCCAATGGTTCCAAAGCTTTTGGTTTTTTTTTTAATGTTTTGCCTGCATAGTCGTCTCCACAGCCATCTTAACAAATACCATAGAGATTTTGGACTTGGTATGACATTGAAAGGTGTGGGCAAAGTTCCTCCTTCTTCAAAGTAACTCATCCATAGCTTTGTACGAGCAAATTTCCATTCAATATCTGCATGATCCTGAATATATAAAACATGAAAACACATTTTTATCTAATATTGGATAGGTTTATTGAATTATTATTGTTGCAGGTTTTTAGAAAGATAACACTATTAGAAATAAAGATAGAAGAATTGAAATCCAACATTCATCTATATTGATTTTTATACTGTCCATCACCTTTTCTTATAAGCAATTTGCCATGTTTTAAAGTGAAATAATAATAATGATTCAACAGGTGGATAAAAATGCAAAATCTAGTCTAAATGTCTGGTTGATCATGTGACCAAACATAATACTAATAAGACAAAGGAAATATTTAGCTAAATTAAATATGTATTTTCACAATGCAGTTTTTCTGATTTTTTCTATTTAATCTATATAATTATGTTAGGATTATATTATATAGCCGTCTATTCTTTAACTATTGCTTAACGCATTGTAAGCCACCCTGAGTCTCCGGAGAAGGGCGGCATATAAATCAAATTAAAAAAAAAAAAAAAACTATACTGAAAGCGAGGAAATAGTCAGAGCTGGTTTTTCATTTCAAGCATGTCAAAATGATATACTCAATAAAGCAGTTCTTTGAGAAAGCTGAAAGTCTCAGAGTTGCTGGATTGGTTGGGTTCATTATTCAGAATGTTGACATTAAACCAGCTCTCTTTCTTAAGCTTTAATTAGCTACAAAATCCCCCTGGGTCCTAAGCCCCAGCTGCCTACTCAATCACCTTTGGGAGAACAGAGAAGATTCAGGGAAGATTATAGAGATGGAGGCAGTGCTGAAGAGATGCCAAGAATGGCACTCACTGGTCCACATCTGCTCCATGGCTGCTCCTCCAGTCACCCCAGCCTGTGGAGCCATCCTATGCTTCCAGTGTGGCCAGCAGGGCTGTAGGGCAGCTAAATGCTTGGTACCCACTCCCCCCAAGAGGGGGAGCACCCGCTCCCACTGAGGCAAAGAAGCCACAACAAGAGGGAAAGGAGAAGTCAAGCATGGCACACCAGGTCATAGAGTTCTCCTCCCCTCAGAGTGAGGGAGAGGGAACCCCGGCTGAGGGGGAACAGCAGCTGGCCCCTTATGAGAGCAAAGATGAGGAAGAAGATGACCCAATGATAAGTGGAGCCATCTGCCCCTTCTCTAGCCTAGTGAAGGTCATAGAGCCCAGGTTGGGAGCCCAGGGAGAATTGAAGGCACTCATAGACACAGGCTGCACCCAATGCTTGATGAGCATGCTAACAGTGCTGAAACCTGGAATATGAGTGAGAAAACTGCCCCAATCCATGAGGTTTGAACATGTGGATGGTTCACTGATAGGAGGTTCCCCCATGACGCAGCTAACAGAACTCGTACACATCTGCTTCATGATAGCACCAGCATCCGCTTCATGATAGCACCAAAGATGATGGAGGTGGTGATCCTGGGACTGTGTCCTGGCTAGACAAGTGGAGCTGTATGATATGGTGGCAAGATGGGGAGAGAAAGATGAGATTGAAGAAGGAGCTACCTCCCCCTGCGAGAGGCCCTAGTCAAAGAGCCGAGCAGCAGAGAGGAAGAGGGGAAGACCGAGTGTTTGAAGGCCACCTCGGAGCAGCTGCCAAGAATTCTGCTTGTTCCTCAGAGTACAGAGACCTTGCAGAGGTGTTCAGCAAGAAAAAGTGTGATGTAGTACCCCCCATCTGACCAACTGCATGATCGAGATCCTGCTGGGAGTGAAGCTTCCCAAGCCAAAAATGTACTCTATAACCCCAAGGAGGAGTTGAGGAACTATAATGACAAAAACCTGGCCAGGGGTTTCAACCAGCCAGCCAAATCCCGTGTGGTGGCCCCCATGCTGTTTAAGGAGAAGGACAGGTTGATGAGCCTATGCGTGGATTTTAGGGAGATAAATGAAGTGTGCATGGAGAACATGTAACCCTCCCCCCTCATGAAGGACATGTTAGGGCTCTTAGCCAAAGGGAAGATCTTCACTAAACTGTACCTGAGGGAGGTCTACTATAGGTTGAGGATAGCTACTTCCAGAGGCATCTAATTAGAGATGCACTGCTACAAGTATGGCAAAGAATAAAAAAGAACCATTAACAATAAAATTCCAGATTGGCTATCAATGATGAAGGCATTAATCTACCGGAACGTATTGGATATTGATAAAATAAAAAGATATAAGGATTTACTAAACATCCAGGGGGAACTGAAAACAAGACAAGAACTAAAAGAACAGGGCATAGACCATACAATCTAGATACAGGAAGGATTTAAAACAATATGGATTTCAATATGGATTTACGAGACTGCCTTCTGCTACCAAGAGCCTCTCACCGACCAGTACGCTCCCATAGAGAGGGGCTTCTCAGGGTGCCGTCGGCCAAACAGTGTCGACTGGCGGCCCCCAGGGGGAGAGTCTTCTCTGTGGGGGCACCTACCATCTGGAACAAGCTCCTCCCGGAGATACGGAGGATCCTGGACCTGCGCACGTTTCATCGTGCTCTCAAAACTTTTTTATTTCAGCAGGCTGGCCTGGCCTAACTCTCCTCTTTTAAATTTTTAATTCGTTTGATTTTATAAATTGGGTGTTTTAATCTGTGTTTCGGCCAAAATATTTAATAATTTTAAGGGACTTTTAATATTTGTATTATCTGTATTTTATCTTGGCTGTTCACCGCCCTGAGTCCTCCGGGAGTAGGGCGGTATAGAAATTTGATTAATAAATAAATAAATAAATAAATAAAAAGAACCACAAGAATTAGACAAGATTTTACTAGGCCCAGAGGACAAACTGATCAAGAAAATTTATAATTATCTACTGAGATATAAAATGGAGGAGGAGGTAGTAAAAAAAACTATGATAATCTGGGCCAAACATTTTGGTTATAATATTGAATTGGAGAAATGGGAGAAATTATGGAATAAAAACTATAAATTGACGATGTCTGTAGCCTACAAGGAAAACATGTTTAAAATGTTTATAGGTGGCACCTTCCACCAGCGAGACTGGCCAAAATGTTCCCTAAACAAAATCAGGGAACATACTACCACATGTGGTGGACATGCCCCAAAGTAAAACAATATTGGAATAGAATAAGAATATATTTAGAAGGGATAACCAAACAGCAAATACAGATGAAACCAGAACTATTTTTGTTAGGAATACTTCCAGGAAATTGTGACAAAAAATACAATACATATCACAACAGCAGCGAGAATAATATATGCACAAAATTGGAAAAATAATAATATACCAACAGAAGAAAATTAGATAAGAAAAGTTTAAGAGTGTGCAGAGATGGATAAACTCACAAAAGAAATACAAGATAAGGAGGAAACAGAATATTACATGGTATGGGATAAATGGTATGACTGGTTAGAGGAGAGGTATAAAGGGTGAGCAAAGATTAAATGAGGAAGATACAGGAGTTTGAATGTAGTAACAAACATGTAGAAATGGAACTAAAACAGAATGTATGATTGTAATTTAGTACATTGATATTTTCATATGTATAAATAAATATTAGAATCACACGTATAGATAGTAAATTGAAATAAGGGAAAATGGATATATAAGAAATGAATATGGATGTGGAAATGTTGTAAAGAAGAAAATTGTAAAAAATTCTTTTTTTAAAAAAATGTTAAATAAAAATTATTAAAAAAGAAAAAAGAAAAAAATATGCATTTGGAGTCCTGTCGATGTTCGGATCTACATACATCTGTGAGCAGGTCTTCTCCAACATGAACTACATAAAAACAAATATCCGTCATGCCTCACAAACAACATTTTACAATCCTGCGTTAAGATGAAGGTGACTTCTTACAACCCTGATGTGCAGGTGCTGTGCGCTGAGGTTCAGGAGCAAAAACCACATTAACCAGGTAAGCTAAATATTTTAATTGGCTATTATTTTGCAAATATATATTGTATATTATTCAGTGAAATAGTCCTTTTTTAATTCAGGTTGAGAGCTGATTCCACTGGATGAAAAACAACCATCGCCCACGCCTCACAGACTAGCCCTCGTGCATGAAGATGCTCTGATGTGCAGATGCTCTGCGCTGAGCAAAAATCACATTAACCATTTTAAATATTTTAATTATATTTTACATTGTTCAGCACAATAGTCCATTTTTTATTCAGTTTGACAGCTGACTGCACTCTCCAGTATGTGTGTCAGCGTTCCAGAAAAAAACCCAACTCCAAGTAAAAACTCTGAAGGAAGCATTTTTCAAAGTTCTATTTACTAGAATAGGTAAACTGGTACATCTGGGAAAACCCGAATCTGAGAGGTCCGGGTTTTCCCTCAGTAAATCAAAAAACCCCCAAATCATCCCCTCACTCCTCAGTCTATCACATGCTCCAATTACTGTCCCATCTCGACACAGCACTCCAACCACTCCTTCTCCAGATGCAGGATCAGCCTGACCTTGACCGACAGGAAGAATGCTATTATGTGTAAAGTCAACCCATCTACTAAATCCCCCCTCCTACTTTCCCGCACATGAGAAGGTGGCAGCGTGGAAGCTTCCAGCCTAATATGGTTTCCAAAGCTTACACGCATTCGCCCCCCTGCAGAAAAAACACACCCTGAAAGATAAAACAGACAAAACACAAAAGATGGGGTTAATGCCTTGTACATAACCTCTTAACCCCCTCTCCCCCCTCCAGGAGGACCCTTTGGTTTCTCAGGGAATTTATCATGAAATTGCTTTACTAGAGTATCAGCATTCACGTCCCAACTTTTCACCCAGGTAGCTTCAGACAATGGGTACCCTTTCCAGTGTACCAAATACTGTAACTGACCACGGTATAGTCTAGTATAGTATCTTCTTAACTTCATAATGTGTCTCCCCTTGTACTACCAAAGGAGGGGGGGAGCAGCTGGTTAGATCCTCTTGCTGGTTTCAATAAACTACTGTGAAAAACTGGGTGCACTTTTCCCTAATATGTGAGGGAGGCTAAGTTGGACAGGCACTTGGTTAATCACTTTTACTATAGGGAAGGGATCTATGAATTTGGCTCCAAACTTCTTGCTAGGTAACCTCAATCTTAGGTATTTGGTGACAAGTATACCTTATTTCCTATTCAGAAAGGTGGTTGGAGAGACCGGCGTTTGTCAGCCTGGGCTTTATATTTTTCCGCTGATTCAGTTAAAGCTTTCTTAGTATTCTCCCAACCCTTTTTTAATGAGGTCATCCATTCTGTTAGGGACATGGAGGTGGCGCTCTAAGCAACTCAGGCATCGGCACAAATTCCATGCCCGTAGTTATTTGAAAAGGAGTCAACCCTGTACTGCTGTGAACTGCATTATTATAAGCCACTTCTGCAAATGATAATAACTCCGCCCAGTTTTCTTGTTGATAATTTACATAACATCTAATGTATTGTTCCACTATTGCATTCAATTTTTCAGCGGATCCGTTAGTCGATGGGTGGAAAGCTGAGCTAAGCCCCTGGAATGACCCAATGGACTGCAGGAACCCCTTCCAGAATTTAGCAGTAAACTGGACCCTGCAATCTGATATTATTCTCCTTGGAACCCCATGTAGTCTGTAGATATGCTTCATGAATATGCAGATGCTTCATATGCAGATGGGTTTGCTGACTACATACCTGCCACGTGGTGGCGATCCTGCCTGAGCTGCTCGACGTTATTGCCGGGGTGGCGGTTGATACCCCCAGACTTATTGTCATGGGGGATTTCAACCTGCCATCTGCAGGTGAGGCGTCAGAAGTGGCTCGGGAGTTCATGGCTTCCATGGCGGCCATGGACCTGACCCAATTAGTTCAAGGCCCCACCCACACAGGAGGACACACTCTGGACTTGATTTTCATCTCTGATCAGTGGTTGAATGATCTTGGTAGAGGGGATTTAGACATTAAACCCTTGTCATGGACTGATCATTCTCTTCTTCGCTTGGACTTTCCTGCCGTTTCCCCGCCTCCGCAGGGAGACAGAACCGATTAAATGGTTCCATCCCAGGTGCCTGATGGATCCCGAAAGGTTCCTGACGGAGCTTGGGCCATTTCCTGAGACCCTGGCACACGACTGAAGACCTGGTGGCCGCCTGGGAGAGGGCAGCTGCCAGGGCTTTGGACTGCGTCATGCCTTTGCGGCCTCTGACCTGATGCCGACCTCAATTGGCTCCTTGGTTCTCTGAGGAGCTAAGAGAGATGAAGCATCGGAAAAGACGCCTAGAGAGCATTTGGAGGACTAATCAATCTGATTCCGACCGGACACTGGTGAGGTCTTATATCAAGACCTAACTAGTGGCGATAAAAGCGGCAAAATCTAACTATTTTTCCATTCTTATCGCATCTGCAGAGAACCGCCCAGCCGCTTTGTTTAGGGTGACCCACTCCCTTCTTCGGGGGGGAGTGCGGGAAGATACCTTGCCGGGTCGAGCTGAGGATTTTGTGCAATTCCTGCATGATAAAGTCGCTCAGATTTGGGAAGGCTTGGACTGTGACTGGGTGAGTCCAGACGAGGGCAGGTCTTGAGAATATTATCTGGGTGGAGTTTGATCCTGTGGCTCCCGAGGATGTGGACAGGGTTCTGGGTAGGATTAGTGCCGCCACATGTTTATGGGACCTGTGTCCTTCCTGGTTGGTACTGGCCTCCCGGGAGGTTACATGAGGCTGGCTCCAGGGGATTATAAGTGCTTCTCTGAGTGAGGGTGCCTTTCCCCCTGCCTTGAAAGAGGCGGTGGTGAGGCCCTTCCTCAAGAAGCCTTCCCTGGACCCGGCTGAATTAGCCAACTACCATCTGGTCTCCAACCTTTGTTTTGTGGTGAACGTTGTTGAGAGTGTGGTGGCACGACAACTGTCCAGGCACCTGGATGAAGCTATCTATCTGGACCCGTACCAGTCGGGCTTCAGGCAGGGGTACAGCACAGAAACGGCATTGGTCGCGTTGGTGGATGATCTCTGGATGGCTCGGGAGAGGGGTTGCTCCTCTGTCCTGGTCCTGTTAGATCTCTCAGCAGCATGATACCATCAACCATGGTATCATGCTGCAGTGGTTGAGGGGTTAGGAATAGGGGGCACCGTTTTGTGGTGGTTCTCCTCCTTCCTCTCCGACTGCTCGCAGTTCGTGTTGACAGGGGGGCAGAGGTCGACTTCGAGGTGCCTTGCATGGGGAGTGCCACAGGGGTTGGTCCTCTCGCCCCTTCTGTTCAACATTTATGTGAAGCCGCTGGGTGAGATCATCCATGGTTTTGGAGTGAGAGTCCATCTGTACGCTGATGATACTCAGCTGTACATCTCCACCCCAGACCACCCCAACGATGCCCTTGATGTGATGGCTCACTGCCTGGAGGCCGTGCGGGTCTGGATGGGGAGAAATAGGCTCAGACTCAACCCCTCCAAGACAGAGTGGCTGTGGTTTCTGGTGCCGCGATATAGTCAGCTGGTGCCATTGCTGACTATTGGGGGTGAGTCTTTACCCCCCACAGAGAGGGCCCGCAATCTGGGCGTCCTCCTGGATGCACAGCTGTCTTTAGAAGAACATATGACGGCTGTAGCCAGGGGGGCTTTTTAATCAGGTTCGCCTGATCCGCCAGTTGCAGCCCTTTCTGGACTGCGGCGCCTTGCGCACAGTCACTCATGCCCTTGTCACCTCCCGACTGGACTACTACAATGCTCTCTACATGGGGCTCCCCTTGAAAAGCACCCGGAGGCTCCAACTGGTCCAGAATGCGGCCGTGCCGGTGGTTATGGGTGCAACTCATTGTGCCCACGTGACACCCCTCCTGCGCGAGCTGCACTGGCTCCCAGTGGTCTTCCGGGTGCGATTCAAGGTGTTGGTTACCACCTTTAAAGTGCTTCATGGCATTGGACCTGGGTACCTTCGAGACCGTCTTCTGCCACCAGTAGCCTCCCACCGGCCAGTCCGCTCCCACAGAGAGGGTCTCCTCAGGGTGCCATCAGCCAAATTATGCCGGCTGGCGACACCCAGGGGGAGGGCCTTCTCTGTGGGAGCCCCTGCCCTTTGGAATGAACTCCCCCCAGAAATTCATAAAATCTCTGATCTCCGTGTATTTCGCTGTGCCCTCAAAACCATGTTGTTCCACCAAGCTGGGCTATCAATATAAAGATTTTAATTGGTTTTAAATGAGATTTTAAATTCGGGGTTTTATAAATTGGGCCTATTATTTAATAATTTTAATTATTTTTAAATATTGTCTGGCTTTGTGTTTTTAATTAGGCTGTACACCGCCCTGAGTCCTTTGGGAGAAGGGTGGTATAGAAATAAAATTAATAAATAATAAATAAATAAAATAATGAAAAAATTTGCCAGCTTTTTGGCCCAGAGTAGTCCATTGAAGGCAGTGAAGTGTGCTTGTTTGGAGAATAAATCAATGACAGTCCAAATCACCTTGTTCCCTCCGTTGTCAGGGAGTTCGACTATGAAGTCCATTGCAATCTCCTCCCAGGGTTTTGTGGGTTCAGCCTTGGTCTGGAGAAGCCCAGGGGCCTTCCCTGGTCTGGACGTCATGGTAGCACAGGTGGCGCAGCTTTTAACATAGTCTTCTACATCGGCTTTCATTCTTGGCCACCAGAATTGTTTTCTAGTCAAATGAAGGGTTTTTAAAAATCCAAAGTGGCCCCCTAGTCGAAAATCATGACTCTGCTTTAGCACCAGGAGTCACATGCTGCTGGGCACATAAATCTTACTTCCCTTCCAAGCCAATCCCTCTCTTAGGGTTAGGTCTGTCTGGTTTCCTTGAACCAGGCATCGGTTGAGAGTGCTGCTTTTAGCTTTGCTGTCAACTTGTCTTCAGGGAGGTCAGAACCACAGCATGTTTATGGTCTAGTGCATGGTTGGGCTGCTGGTTGGGTTTCAGAGAACATGGCATGAACTTCCTATCAAACTGGGGCTTCTGGGATAGCGCATCAACTAATAGGTTCCTCCCCCCCACCCCAGAATCTATTTCAGGTTGAAGTTAAAGCATTTGAAATACTGAGCCCAGCGAACCTGCTTGGGGGAAAGCTTCCAAGGGGTCTTCAGTGCCTCTGTTTTTGTGGTCAGTCCACACTTTGAAAGGCTCCTTAACCCTCTTTAGGAAGTGTCTCCAGGATAGGAGAGCCCATCACACCGCAAAGCCTCCTTCTCCCATATCGCTCATCTGTGTTCCATGTCCGCTAACTTTTTCGATAGGTAAGCACACGGCATTAGTTCATTCTGGGCATTCCTTTGCATTAGAATAGCCGTCACCACCACATCACTAGTGTCAGCCTGGACTACAAATGGTTTGTTTGGGTCAGGGTGCTGGAGGATTGGCTCCACTGCGAATAGGTGTTTTAATTCTTCAAAGGATTTTTGACACTCCATTGTCCAAGCTAGGGGTTGGCTCAGGGGTGAAATGCTCCCAGTTCGGAACAGATTGCCCAATCCGATAGCGATGGCGGTGGGTGGTTCGGAGAACTGGTAGCAAAAATCCCTGCCCCCCCCATGCCCAGCTGAGCCACATGATCATCAGAGGCGTTTTTAAAAAACTTTTAAAAGCATTTTTTCTTCAGACGAAAAAAGCTTTTAAAAGTAAAAAAAAAGCCTCTGATGATCGCAGGCTCAGCTGGGATCATCACAGCCTTTTAAAAGCATTTTTTTCTTTTAAAAAATGCTTTAAAAAGAAAACAAAAGCCTCTGACAATCAGGCAACTCAGCTGGGATCGTCAGAACCTTTTAAAAGCATTTTTTTACAACCTCTTCAGCCGAAGAGATTGTAGAAAAAATGCTTTTAAAAGTTAAAAAAAAAAGTTGGCCATGCCCACTCAGTCACATTAACCCCCCCCCCCACCAAGCCATGCCCACAGAACCAGTAGTAACAAATTTTACATTTCACCACTGGGTTGGCTAGGTGTGAGACAGACCAGTTTTCAGTAATTCTGTCAATGGGAGAGCAACCCCCTTGGAAGTAAAGGATGAATTGTCTGTAAAAATTTGCAAACCCCAGGAAGCTTTGAAGTTGCTTATGTGTTTGTGGGGGTTGCCAGTCTAGCACCATCTTCACCTTCCCTGGGTCCATTTCGATTCCTTGATTCAACACCCTGTAGCCCAGGTAGTCCAAGAACTACCATAAGGAACTCACATTTTGACAGCTTTGCATAAAGTTTGGCTGCCAGGAGTTTTTTCAGCACTTGCCTGACTAATTTGACATGTTCTTCCATATTTTCACTGTATATAAGAATGTCATCTAGGTAAACAAGGACCCCCTTATACAGGTGTTCATGCAGAACTTCATTGCTCAGTTACATGAAGACTGTGGTGGCCCCTTGGAGTCCAAAAGGCATGACCCAGGGGGCAGTTAAAAGCAGTCTTCCATTTGTCTCCCTCCTTTATGCGAACCCGGTAGTAGGCTTCCCATTATATCTAACTTGGTGAAGATCTTACCTTTTGACAAGTGGTTCAGCAAGTCTTTCATCAGTGGTTGGGGGTAGGTATTTGGAATGCAAATGCAGTTTACCCCCCCTAAAGTCAACACATAATCTCAGCCCCCCATCTTTCTTCTCTTTAAACAATACAGGAGTGGCCACCCTGGATTTCACAGGCTCGATGAACCCTCTGGCTAGGTTGGTGTTAATGTACTTCCTCACCTCGGTCATTTCAGCAGGTATCATGGAGTACATCCTGGGTTTTGGCAACTTGGCTCCCGGTTCTAATTTGATGGCACAATCCATGGCCTGATAAGGGGGGAGTAGGTTACATTTCATCTCACTAAAAGCTTTGGCTAAGTCTGTATATACCTTAGGAATCTAGGGTTTGCCCAGAGACCTGTCTGAACCAGAGGTTGCTCTTTCTGGCAGCTGGCGCTTATGTGTAGGCTGTTCCTTGGGAGGAGGGACAGGGGGGATGTGGGCCGACATCCATTATGATTTTCTGGTATCCATCTTCCCATTTAATAGTGGGGGCCCATTTGTCTAACCATATGACAGATTTTGACATGTTTGGGGTTACTATAAATCATCTTTAACAGTGGCAAATGCGTGAGCTTCTCCCATCTCCAGGTCCACATGGCAGTCTTCCCTAGTAGTCTGTGCAATGGCTCAGCAACAGTGGTGCTATAAAAGTTTAACAGTCCCAGGAAAGCCTGGAGTTCGTTTTTGTTCTTTGGGGTTGGGCCTTCTTTAATTGCCTTTATTTATTTATTTATTAGTTCGATTTATATGCTTGATCTTACTATCTGTGGGATGGATCCCTGAACCATCAATTAAGTATCCCAAGAATTCGACTTCCTTCACACCAATTTTGCATTTCTCCTTTTTGACTTTAAGACCTTTCTTTTGGAACCTCCCCAAGGTTTCTTCCAGTCAAGCAATTGTTCTTTGGTCTTCCCAGACATGAGAACACCATCAAAGTAGGGGACCATTCCCAGAATGCCCTATAGGAGGCACTCCATCATACTCTGGAATAGTCCCCAGGCCACGCTCACTCCGAATTGCAACCGGTTACATTTAAATGCCCCACGGTGTGTCACAATGGTTTGCGCTTCCATGGTAGCGACATCTACCGGTAATTGCTGATACGCTTGTGCTAAGACTAGTTTAGTGAATATTTTCCCATTTCCAAGCGAATGCAGCGGGTATGCACTCTATTGTAACACTTTATTTAATGTGCATTTATAGTCAGTGCAGATGTGAACCGACCTGTCCAACTTAATTGGGGTGACTATTGAGATCTCCCACGTGGCGTGGTCAATTGGCTCCACCACCCCTTGGGCAATTAGTTTGTCTAGTTACGCATCTACTTTTGGCGGAAGAACAAACGGAACCCTTCGGGATTTTAGCTGATCAGGGTAACACTAGTCTCTAGGTTAAAAGATATAGGTTTTCCTGTATACTTTCTTAGGCTCCCGTTAAAAACATCCCCAAAATCTGCCAGCAACCTGTTGAGTTTGTTTCTGCTGATTTTGTGGATGCTGGTGACCCCTAATCCCAGGGGCTTGAACCACCTGATGCCCAGCAGGGTGGGTCTGTCATTTTTGATGATGGTCAGAGGCAATTGGCCACAGAACTCATTGAAAGTGACTTTCACTGATGCTCTTCCCAGCACTGGGATGCTATTTCCTTGGAAATCATTTAAGGTGATGTTCTGCAGTTTGAGTTGTCTTTTTTCTATGGTTGGGATGAGGCTCTTCAGTGTCCGCCAGGACACAATGGTGAAGAAGGATCCTGTGTCTAGCTCCATACTGCATACTGTTTATTGTCTCACCTTCTCTTTGCCACCGGTGATAAAATTCATTTCAGCTCACCATTGGGGTTGCAGTGGGGGCATACTGGTCCTACAGGACGTTCTGTAGGGTCAACCATGCTATTGATTTGATATCCACAGGTGATGCAAGGATCTATGCCATCTTGTAGATCTTCATGCCACAGGTGAGAAAACGGGCTCTTTTCCTGTTGTCTGGAAAGTCTTGGTAGTTGTTAGCTTCCAGGAACATATGGAATCGGCCCATATATGTGAGCCATTCCTCCGTCTTTGGGTCAAACAAGGCTGGTGGAGGGGAGTTTAGTTGGTTATCCTTAGGTTGGCCTGAGCAGGGTCGTGTCTCATGCTAAGATGGCTGCGGATGCCACGAGGTGAAGGTCAGTTCCCTTATCCCCTTTTGTCCTCTTCAGCATCCCATCCTCATTGCTAGTGTTAGATAGGGGGCACAAAATAAGAGGAGAAACCCAGAAAGAAGTTTCAGCACCTTTATTTCTAGCGGCGATCAGAAAAGCCTCACCGGCAGGCTGCCAAAACTCTCTTTTAAAAAAGCTCAGGCAGTCTAGCAGGCCACTGACAGCGGTTCATTTTTTCCTGCCACTAGATTATCCAATCAGTGGTGGGCATGCAAATAGGTGCTCCGTACGTCAGTATGTAACACCAACACCACTCTGTGCCACAGCACCACAGCTCAGCGCCACAGCTGATCTTTGGAAATACTGGTTTGAAGGAACCGGTAGCTTTTTAAAACTACTGGTTCACGCGAACTGGTAGCTTTTTAAACTGCCAGTTCAACCGAACCGGTAGCTAACTACCGGTTCATTTGAACCGGTAGCTTTTTTTTTACTATCTGTTTGTCCGAACCGGTAGTTTTTATCACTACCGGTTCGCCCAAACCAGAGTGAACCGATAGCATTTCACCCCTGGATCCAGGGAAAGGAGAGTTGCTATCCCTACCATTTATCTCCCTTCCGTATCCCCAAAGCTAATGCTTATGTAGAAGCATTGTATACTGTATTAAGTTTCTTTAAATATAATCAGAAAATAATGAAGAAATTGAATTGGTACACTATCTGTTTAGTGATTAAAATAAAAAAGGCAGAACTATCCAATTCTTATTTTCATTCAGTCTTTGCCAACAAAATTCTATGAGTTCCAACCAAAAACTATGACGGACAGGATGAAAGGTAGAACTTCAGATTCAGATAGAAATTCAGTAAGACTAATGGAATCTATTATGGGGTGAAGTGGGAGTAGTGGAGTTATTATTTTTCTTTTTAGGATTGAATTGATGTCAGGAAGTTACTTTGGAGCCCAAAAGCTATCGAAAGCAGAATGAAATACTCTGCCTCTCTTAAAACACTTTTAACAATTCTATATCCTTCTAAATAAGAATTAATAATTGATATGGCATCTGTCAACCATACTGGTTGATGTCTACCATACTCTGTAATTACTCCAAAAAGCCTATTTTTAAGTTTTAGTGGATATTTCATATATATTCCAGTGTATATAAAGTAGATAGTATTTGCAAAAAAAGGATCCAAATAAATTTATTTTGTTTCACCTGACTTTTTCATTAACCCCCAAGGATGTGAACACTGATCGTTTAACTGGTTTAGTTCTCACAGAATTGTTTTAGGTTACTGTTTTATTACAAAGAGGTCAACTGTTTTGGCCTCTTTATAATTTTGAAAAGATTGTGATTTTATTGTGCTGATACTTTCTATTTTGCAATTGGCCCAAAGAAATACTATATTACGGTATTTAAATTAATATAAATCTCTTTCCTTTCATTTGGTTCCCTTTCCCCAAGGTACATAATCCAATACCATCTTGGAGAGAATAGTTAAAAATGAAAAGAATAGACTGTTTGAAATATGTTTTCAGAAAAAAGTGGCTGACCTATGTTATAGAACAGAGAAAAAGATTTGTGAAAGATAAGTTTGCTTCTCAAAACAGTTGCCTGTCTACAGCTGTGGTTGGGGGGAAGATAAGAGGAGGATGTATTAGAAAGCAGATTCTCACATTGTAGAATGTATTGCCATAGAAGGTGTGCCTGGGCCAAACTCTCATTGCCTTCTGGAAAGCAATTAAAATAATTTTATTTTCATGAGTATTTGGTTCATAGGATGTTTGTTGGCCTTCAGAATATGGTACTATTATTTATTTTATTAACTGCATTCTGATAATGAGCACTTAGAAATGAACAAGGTGATTACTAGAAGCCAGCATAGTTTTATCATGTCAGACAAACCATATTGCCTTATTTCATAAAGTGACTATATTACTGGACCAGCAAAATGCTATAAATATAATATACTTGGACTTCAATGCATTTGATAAAGTAAACTACAGCTTACTTCTTAGTAAGACAGAAAAATATGGGATAAACAGTACCACTACCAAATGGATTTGCAATTGTCTGACCAATCTGGGATAAACAGTACCACTACCAAATAGATTTGCAATTGTCTGACCAATCACATGCAGTGTGTAGTCTTAATGGAACTACATAAATATTGAGGGAAGCATGCAGTGGGGCAGCTAAGATACTGCTTTGGGCTAATACTCTTCAACATCTTTATAAATTATCAAGAGAAGCAGATTAAAGGGGAACTAATCAAATGCAGACAACACCAAGTTGTGGGGAGGGAAACACTTTGGAAGATAGATTCAAGATTCAGAAGGATCTTGACAGCCTTGAGCACTGGGCCCTAGCTGAAGCAAATGAGGTCGGGAAAAGCCGTATGATTTTATAAGCACTAAAAATGCCCGTCATATGACTGCACAGTGGGTGTGTGGCATAATATTTTATAGTGGGTTCATTGTAATTTAAAACAGTCTTTAAGCAACTGTTTGTTATTTGAGGACTACCTATATGTATTTAGCTGTAAAATAATTGAAAAAACAGGTAGGTCTCAGTTAAAAACCATAATTGCAACCAGTATCTGCATCGCTAAGGGCTATAGTCACTAAGTCACTAAGTCACTAAGACCATGTATCACATGACTGCCACAGGATTATGATGTCTTCTCATTTGGTTGTTAAACAAAACACTGCAGTTACTAAGCAAGTAATATCACATTTATTTTTATTTATTTATTTATTAAATTTTTATACCACCCTTCTCCCAAAGGACTCAGGGCGGTGTACAGCCATATTAAAATAACATATACCCACACAATTTAAAAAACAGTTTAAAATATATTAAAAATTTGGCCTTTATATTAAAAACTACAAACACCCAATTAAAATTCATTTTCTAAGCCAGCCCGGCCTGTTGAAACAAGAGTCTTAAGGGCACGGCGAAAGGTATGTAGGTCGGGGATTATGCGAATCTCCAGGGGCAGTTCATTCCAGAGGGCAGGTGCTCCCACAGAGAAGGCTCTCCCCCTGGGTGTCACCAGTCGACATTGTTTGGCTGACGGCACCCTGAGGAGTCCCTCTCTGTGGGAGCGTATTGGCCGGTGGGAGGCTATCGGGTGGCAGAAGGCGATCTTGTACATACCCAGGTCCTAAGCCATGGAGCACTTTAAAGGGGGTAACCAACACTTTGAATCGCACCCGGAAGACCACCCATGACCATGACTGGTGATTTTACTCTGTATTCTCCATTAATTATGCTTATTGGAAGCTGGTTGTGGAACACAAGACTGGTGACATAAATGGTGACACAAATGGAGATAATGTGGCTGTGGGAACATGTGATAGTTCTAAATGCATGAACTAATTTGTTACAATAGCCTCACTTGGAATGGTCACTAAATGAGGCAGTCAGTAAGCAAGGATTGCCTATAGAGACAAAAATAAGGCTACTATATTTGGACTGTAAAAATGTGGATCACTAAAGAGAGCAAACTTCTACAGAAAACTCTGTCTTTTCACTGTTAATTAGCATTTGTTTCACTGTAATTCAAATTCAAAGTAAAAAAGAAAAATGACAGAAGAATACAGCGAGCTGGTAATAGAAGTTTAAGATGTAATGAAGAAATTGTCAGAAAAAGGAGTGAAAGAAAGGACAGGTTATTGGTACATTAGGGATAAAGCATATGAATATGAATAAAATATGCAGATTAAGAAGTCAAGGTTTGGGAAGATTTAGAAATTAAACAAGTTATTGGGAGTGAGGAAATTCTTGGTGAGGGAGAAGCAGTTGATAATGCTCAGCATAGTTTGATATGTTTAAACAGTTATTGATTAGTAGGGATATTTTGGTTTGGAAAAGTAATTTATATACTAGACTTTGTTGGGTTGGATTGGATATATGAACAGAGTTGTGAAGCTCAGTAGTATACTTTCTGGAATTTGCAGTAAATTGATGTTTGTTTTTCTGGAAATAGAGAATCTAAAATTGTAAACATACAAAAAATCATTGTCAACATTTCAGAATAAAAGGCAAAATATTAAGTACTCACAGCAATAAGCTGGTAGGAATTGTTCATCATGGCTATCAACATATTAAGCAGGACCACCAGTGAGATGACGTTATAGGTGCCAAACATAGTGGCTCCAACAAACTCAGTGAATTCATGTCGAGCTTTAACATTGGTCACATATAGATTTATGAGTCCAAAGACTGACCAAAATAATGACTGGAGAGTTTCAAATAAACTGGAAAAGAAAACAAACAAAAAAAGCAGCAAAGAATCATTATTATAACTTATTCCAGGTAGCTAGAGACCTACAGATATAAAGTATTAAAATATAACTATTGCTTTTAAATAAAACATTATTTCATCATAAATTAAACAAGCCAATTCAATTAGATAACAAATTCACTATGTCAGCCAATTTTGTTGCTCTTGATCAGGAAAATGCACAGAATGACGATATAAGAATAGGATGCAGGCTTTACCAGAAAATGCAGGGCTGCCAATATTAATGATGCAACATAAGGAGATAACGAGCAGAACTTTGAATGAGATGGACTGGATGTTTCAAAGCATAAAGGATATGATACAAAAAGAACATAAGGCGATTATGGAAATGGCATAGATCAAAAATTGGAAAATATTATACAAAGGACAATGAGTAATGACCAAGATGCCCAGGAAAGGAAGGAGCTACCAGAAGGCATAGAGGGAAAAAACAGAATTGAGGAATCAACTAAAAAAAGATAACGAGGAGTCATCAATAAAATTAATAATGTTTGATAAATCAAACCAGGGGGAAAACATACTAAGAGATCTGAAAAGAGAACAGGAGGAGCAGAAAGATACTTGGGGAAGGGAGACAGGGGTCTGGACTGATAATTTTAAAGCTAGACAGTGGAAGAGAGTAGGGATGGGAGAAACACTTAGATTGATTAGGCAGGATGTAGACACAGATACAAACAGAGATAAAGATTTAAGAGAAGAATATGGGAAGCAAGTCAAAAAAAGAATAAGAATTAAAGTACTGATGCAGGCAAGAGATGTTGAATAGAAGGCAGATAGGAAAAAGAAGAATGAAAATTTATTTTTTCTTTTTCTTTCCTTTTTTTATAATGGTGGCAGGAGTAAAATTAGAACAGAGATAGGAATGTGTTCAATAAGAGAGTGAGGGATTACTTGTATATACATCTTTACATGATGAAACAAAAGTAATAAAATGGGAAAATTAGAGATTGAATAATGATATTACTAAGTAAGTTTAAATAATATTGTGATTGGTAAATATTGAACAATTAAATAATGAAAACATAATATAATAAACATGTGTACCGTGTTTCCCTGAAAATAAGACATGTCCTGAAAATAAGGCCAATCGGGCTTTTCAGGTTGTGTGATAATATAAGTCACCTCCGCAAAATAAGTTCCCCCACCAACTACGCGCCCCATTCCCCCCGCTGGGCATGACAGGGCTCCTGCCCCTCGCTTAGCCACCCGCCCCCACCTGCTTCCTCTAGGGTGCAATTTGGGGGTGGCAGGTGGGGCAGTTAGGGTTAGGGTCTCACTTCTCCCCCGCCCCACCTGCCACCCCTCTCAATAAAGAGACAGTGGGGAAGGGAAGCAGCCAGGCTGCTGTTGGCATTGGGATGGGAACCATTGGGCCGCGAGACGCGCGTCTTACCTTTGCAGCACCATCATGTTCCTCGCCTTTCTGTCCAGAGAGACATATTGTAGAAAAAACTTTCTCGCGAGTTCAGCCAAACTCCTTGAACTCGCGAGAAAGTATTTTCTACAATGTGTCTCCCTGGACAGAAAGGCGAGGAACGTGATGTGATGGTGCTGGAAAGGTAAGACGTGCAACTCGCGGCCCAACGTGTCCCACCCCAATGGCAATAGCAGCCTGGCTGCTTCCCTTCCCATCGTCACTTTATTGAGAGGTGTGGCAGGTGGGGCAGGGGAGAAGAGAGATGCTTCTCGACCGCCCCACCTGCCACCCCCAAATTGCACCCTATAGGGGCAGGTGGGGGCAGGTGGCTAAGTGAGGGGAAGGAGCCCTGTCATGCCCAGTGTGTGTGTGTGGGGGGGAGAAGAGTTGGCAAGGGGAGCCACATCTCACTCTACGCGTCTCACTTCTCCCTCACCCCACCTGCCAGAAACGAGTCTTTGTGAGACTCGTCACACCGACGTCGCCTCGTAGAGCAGGACTCTGCAAGGCTTGTGCCGTTGAATGCATGAACTGCAGCAGAGCTGCGAGCAGCAGGACGCTAGCTGTGCCGGTCACGGGTGGGTTCTAAACTTTTTTACTACCGGTTCTGTGGGAGTGGCTTATTTTGTGGGCGTGGCTTGGAGGTCATGTGACTGGATGGGCGTGGCTTTGTGTATAGGGACTACTCAGAGGGCTGAAAAAAGTCATTTCTGACAGGTCCTCGCACTTTTGACTGGTCCTCACACTTATGACCATCCTCACATTTATGCCCATACAGCATTCTTAACAACCATGTCATTCATTTCACAACTGCTTCTCTTCACCATGGTGACAAGATAGGGCAAAAAACGTAAAATGTGAGGACAGTCGTAAGTTCGAGGACTGGTCAAAAGTGTGAGGACCAGTCAAAATAATTTTTTCAGCCCTCTGAGTAGTTCATATGCACAAAAGGACTACCCAGAGGGCTGAAAAAAGTGATTTCTGACAGGTCCTCGCACTTTTGACCGGTCTTTGCAGTTATGACTCGTCATCATTTATGCCCATTGTAGCATTCTTAACAACCGTGTCACTCATTTCACAACTGCTTCTCTTCACCATGGTGACAAGATAGGGCAAAAAACATAAAATGTGAGGACAGTTGTAAGTTTGAGGACTGGTCAAAAGTGCAAGGACCAGTCAAAAATAACTTTTTCAGCCCTCTGAGTAATCCATATGCACAAAAGGATACAGCAATAGAGAGGGATGAAGGAAGGAGAAGAGAGGGAAGGAAGAGAAGGGAGGGAGGAAGGGAAGGGAAATTAGAGTAGGAGTGAGGGTAAGAGAGGGAGGAAGAGAGGAGGAGAAGGAGAAAGGAAGAGGAAGTAGGAAGGAGAAGAAGAGGGGGGGGGGAAGAGAAAGTAAGAAGGAAAGAAAAGAGAGGGGTGGTAGATTTGAGGAGAAAGATTGCTGTACAATAAAAAAGATGAAAGAGAAGAAAGGCAACCCCAAACAAATATAAAGATATTAAGATAAAGAATGAATTGTTAAACTTTAAAGAATAAAAGAGAACAAATATGAATAAATAGCAATAATTAGAAACACACATACAAACATACAATGTATTTTCTTTGAACACAGTATTTGGTCGGAATATTTTGGTTCACAAATTTAAACAGTGTTTAGTCATTTCAATTAAATTTACAATTTCTATATTTCCTTTTTGCCATATTTATTCCTCATCTATTTTTTAAAAAAACAATATTACCCTTCATCCTCATTTCTAATCTTAATCCAATTCAATTTTTCCCTTCTATTCTATATTATACCCCTTCCCATTGTCATCTATTTTTATATCCATCCTCACATTGGTTAATTATGTAATATTACAGTTGTTTAATACAAATTCAACATTTTAATATAGATCAATTAGTTATATAACTATCTTTTTTGTATATTAATCAATATGAACATGAATATTCCAATTATTTCCATGCAATCCAATTTCTTACAAATCAATTAATTATATTTACCAATAATAATGAACCAAATAATTTCCCCCATATATTCCTCCAAACCACAATTTAAATAAAAGGTAAGAATAATGCAGGGGTGGGTGGGTGGAGGGGCGGGGGGGGAGAACCGGTTTGGTGATGTCATATCGTCACCGCTACCGGCTTGCGGGAACTGGTGCAAACCGGGAGCAACCCACCACTGGTGCCGGTATGATGAACCTCGTTGCGGTGCTGCAGTTCATGCATGCAACGGCACAAGCCTTGCAGAGTCCTGCTCCACAAGGAAGCGGCGGCGGCGGGATACATCAGGGCAGCGGCCAACGTGAAGAATGGGGAGGGGAGGCGACGGCAGCAACAGGACATCCAGTCCCATGCTTACCACCTCCTGCACCCCCAAAATAATAATACCCCCCCCCAATAATAAAGCCAAGCCCTTATTTGGGGTGGGGTGTCAAAAGAAAATAAGACCCTCTCTTATTTTCGGGAAAACACGGTATTAGTACTAGAATTATATAGATTGGATGAAAGCAAAGAATATGAATAGAGTTATTTTGTATGTTTAAATAACATCATAATTTCCATTAGAATAGTATATTGAAACATTGAATAATGAAACAATGAAGGATAGTATTTCAATATAAATAGATTCATAGAGTGAAATATGGGAAATACGAATAAGAACTATTAAAAATGGGAAAATTATAGATTGAATAATGGTATTAAGGAGTATGTTTAAATAATATTATGATTTGCAGTGGAATAATAAAGTGAAATAACTAGTAATAAAATGATGAAAGAACATATTTTAATATAAACAGATGTATTAATAGTGGAATCATATAGATTGGATGAATGTAAAGCAGTGGTGAAATCAGGGCCGGATTTTCCTATAGGCTAACTAGGCTTCAGCCTAGGGCCTCAAGATCAAGAGGAGCCTACACAGTGGTGGGATTCTGGGGATTCTAGGGGGTTCGGCTGAACCCTTTGTTAAATTGCTGGCTCGCCCACCCCTCGCCTCCCACCCGCACGGCGCCAGCCTACCGTAGCCAGGGGTAGGCAATTGTGGCTCTTTTACAACCTGTGGACTTCAACTCCCAGAATTCCTGAGACAGCCAAGGCCACAGGTTGTAAAAGAGCCACAATTGCCCACCCCTTCCCTAGCCTGAGTTCCGCTGCCTGGGATCCACGTGGGCTGCCACGTGGTTCCCCACCGGCTCCGGACGCAAGAGAGCAGGATGGAGAAAGCAGCTTCCACGCCTTCACTCACCCTCACTCTCTGCTCTGTTGGATCGCCGGCCATTCGCTTACCCCGCCCACTCCCAATCTATTGCTGCCTCCGATGGCTAGAGGAAAAAAAAACTTCAAATTCTTGCCGCGGGGCTTCAAAGGGCCGCCCTAGAGCCAGTGGTGCAGCCGAACCCTTTGTTAAACCCCGCCCCTCCGCACGTGGACGAGGGGCAGGGGAGCCAGCAATTTAACAAAGGGTTCGGTGGTTTTTTTGTAATTTTATTGGCCCACGGAGCTTCAGCATAGGCTAATTGGCCTCCTGGCTCTCAGCTGATTTGTCTCAGCTGTTTTGCTCAGGGCTCTTCTTCTTCCTTGCAAAGAGTGCTGATTTTTTTCCCCTAGCTATGCTGAGAAATGAAACTGAAACTGCTTTGCTGTTGCTGCAAGGTTGGAAAATTAGGCAGGCAGGATTCTTTTCTTTTTCCTCACCAAAAAAGTTAGATGCAAACAATGGGAAATTTAGGGAAAAAGAGGAGAGTTCAGGATTTTAAAACACAAAAGAAAAAAAGCTCTATTTAACTAGGGAATTGTAATAATTGAGATACTATTAATTGTATATTGTGTTGAAAGTAGAAATGGTTTAAATTGTGGTTTGGAGGAATATATGGGGAAATTATTTGGTTCATTATTATTGGTAAATATAATTAATTGATTTGTAAGAAATTGGATTGCATGGAAATAATTGGAATATTCATGTTCATATTGATTAATATACAAAAAAGGTAGTTATATAACTAATTGATTTATATTAAAATGTTGAATTTATATTAAACAACTAATATCACATAATTAACCAATGTGAGGATGGATATAAAAATAGATGACAATGGGAAGGGGTATAATATAGAATAGAAGGGAAAAATTGAATTTGATTAAGATTAGAGATGAGGATGAAGGGTAATATTGGTTTTTTACAAAAATAGATGAGGAATAAATATGGAAAAAAGGAAATATAGAAATTGTAAATTTAATTGAAATGACTAAACACTGTTTAAACTTGTGAACCGGCCAAATACTCTGTTCAAAGAAAATACGTTGTATGTTTGTATGTGTGTTTCTAATTATTGTTATTTATTCATATTTGTTCTCTTTTATTCTTTAAAGTTTAACAATTCATTTTATCTTAATATCTTTATATTTGTTTGGGGTTGGCTTTCTTCCCTTTCATCTTTTTTATTGTACAGCAATCTTTCTCCTCAAACCTACCACCTCTCTCTTTTCTTTCCTTCTTACTTTCTCTTCCTCCCCCTCTTCTTCTCCTCCCTACTTCCTCTTCCTTTCTCCTTCTCCTCCTCTCTTCCTTCCTCTCTTGTCCTCCCTCCTACTCTAATTTCCCTTCCCTTCCTTCATCCCTCTCTATTGCTGTATCCTTTTATGCATATGGACTACTCAGAGGGCTGAAAAAGTTATTTCTGACTGGTCCTCGCACTTTTGACCAGTCCTCGAACTTACGACTGTCCTCACATTTTACATTTTTGCCCTATCTTGTCACCATGGTGAAGAGAAGCAGTTGTGAAATGAGTGACATGGTTGTTAAGAAAGCTGCACGGGCATAAATGTGAGGATGGTCATAAGTGTGAGGACCGGTCAAAAGTGCGAAGCCCAGGATGGACTTTGGGGACCAATTTATACAGGCGGTCTCAGCAATTTATCAAGATCAAAAGGCACAGATTATTATTAATGGAAGTTTGACAACAGAGTTTAAAATCGAAAAAGGAACAAGACAGGGATGTCCGCTGTCCCCATTGTTGTTTATTTTAACACTAGAAGTCTTGTTAAATACAATAAGGGACTCTAATACTTTGAAAGGTATAATGATAAGGCAAGAGGATTACAGAATAAAGGCATTTGCAGATGATCTGGTTGTTACCCTCACACAGCCAATGGAATCAATAATCCAGATGAAGGACATTATACAAGACTATGGTAAAGTTTCAGGTTTTAGATTGAACCAGAAAAAAACTAAGATGGTAGTCAAAAATATGACACAAGATCGTAAACTTGAGCTTGAAAGGAGGGCAGGTTTTGAGATTGTACCAAAGGTAAAATATCTAGGAGTTCAGGTTGCAGAATCAAATATGAAATTGTTTCAAAATAATTATGAGGTGTTGTGGCGAGAGGTGCAAAAAGACATGGAGACTTGGAAAAAACTGCAGCTGTCTTTACTTGGAAGAATAGCAGCAGTTAAGATGAATATTTTGCCAAGATTTCTTTTTTTGTTTCAAATGATTCCGGTGCTCAAAAATGATAAACAACTAAAAGTATGGCAAACTGGAGTGAACAAGTTTGTCTGGAACGAGAAAAAACCAAGAGTAAAAATGAAAATTATGCAAGACGTTCCAGAAAGGGGAGGTCTTAAACTTCCAAACCTACAGTTATATTATGATGCAGCAGCTTTGACTTTAGCAAGTGATTGGTTTGGTGGAAAAAAGACTGGAATATTAAATGCAGAAAGTTTTGATTTGGAATTTGGATGGCACGCTTACTTATTTTATGACAGTAAAGTGGACAAAGTATTTAAAAGCCATATACTTAGAGATTCTTTGTTGAGAGTTTGGAAGAAGCACCGAATCAATTGGGATTATAAAATACCGCTATGGCTGGATCTTGGTCATACTTTGTGGAATACAAATATAATGTCACTCGGGGGGTTTTTATATAAAGAGGTTCTTTTTACAGATGCGGGCAGATGGCAGCTGAAGACATTACAGACATTGTTGGCTGAAGGGATTAATTTAACTTGGTTACAATATAATCAATTGCAATTGAGATGGAAAGAGGACCAAAAAACTGGTATTATGGAGTATGAGGAAGAATTGGTCAGACATATAAAAGAGAAAGGTCCAATGCATATCAAAAGACTTTATAATGTTTTGTTAGAAAGGGATTCAGAAACTGAACTAGTTAAAGATTGTATGATTAAGTGGGCACAAAATTTTGAGGAACCAGTGATGTTGGAAACATGGGAAAAAATCTGGGTTCAGAATGTTAAATTTACACAGTCGCAGAATTTGAGGGAAAATTTTTATAAAATGTTTTACAGATGGCATTTAGACCCCAAAAAATTGTCGTGTATGTACCCTAATGTGCAGCCTAAATGTTGGAGATGTGACTGTCTAGATGCTACATATTATCACGTTTGGTGGACCTGTAAGAAAGTTAAGGCTTTTTGGATAAAAATTTGGTGGGTCATGCAGAATGTTCTGAAGAAAAAAATTCAATTTTCTCCACAATTGTTTTTACTGGGTATAGTTAAGGGTTTTACATTGGGTGAAACAAAACTGATATTGCATATGATAACAGCAGCAAGATTGTTGATAGGTACTGGAAAAATGAAGCGCTGCCCACGATTGAGGAATGGACTTTGAAGATGGCCAGTTTTGCAGAGATGGCGAAGATTTCAGCATATCTAAAAGATTGTTCACAAGAGACTTATGAATGGGAATGGAAGAGGTGGATAGATTATGTTCAGAACAAATATCAAACTAGGAAGTATCAAATAGCTTTTATTTGAAAATGTTATATTAAGATAGAAATATTTTAAGGTAATGAGGATGAAAAATTTATTTGAAAATGTTATATTAAGATAGAAATATTTTAAGGTAATGAGGATGAAAATTTATTTGAAAATGTTATATTAGGATAGAAATAGGTTAATGTAATGAAGATGAAAATTTTTAGGGGGAGGGAGGGGTTCAAGTTTTATATACAAATGAGGGTTTTTCCTTTTACTTGATATGAGTATACTGTGTGGAAGTCTGGGGGAGAGGGGAGGGTTAGGGTGGGTTAGGGAGGTTGGGAAGTTTGGGGTGGGATGAGGGGGGAAAAAAGGGGTGAAAATGTAATTGTAAAACTTTTGCAATAAAAAAAAAAAAGTGCGAAGCCCAGTCAGAAATGACTTTTTTCAGAGGGCTGCACATAGCCACACCCATCCGGTCACATGACGAGCTACCCACGCCTACACAGTCACGTGACCAGCTAGCCACGCCCACCCAGTCACAAGGTTGCCAAGTCACACCCCCAACTAAGCCATGCCCACAGAACCTGTTGTTAAAAAAATTGAATCCCACCACTGGTGAAAGGGCCTCATAAGTGGAATAGCCTAGGGCCTCTTTTCATCTAAATCCGGCCCTGGGTGAAATCCAAATTTTTTTTACTACTGGTTCTGTGGGAATGGCTTGGTGGGCATGGTGTGGCTTGGTGGGCGTGGCAGGGGAAGGATACTGCAAAATCTCCATTCCCACCCCACTCCAGGGGAAGGATATTGCAAAATCCCCATTCTCTCCCCACTCTGGGGCCAGCCAGAGGTGGTATTTGCTGGTTCTCCAAACTACTCAAAATTTCCACTACCGGTACCGGTTCACCAGAACCTGCCAGAACCTGCTGGATTTCACCCCTGATGCAAAGAATATGAATATAATTAATTTGCATGTTTAAATAATATTGTGATTGGTATTAGAATTGTATATTTAAATATTGAGCAATGAAATAATGAAGGATAGGATTGCAAAACAAAGGGAACGTCTTTTAATATAATGGTGACATGAATAAAAGTTAGATTAAAGACAGAAATAAGAGAAAGGGGGAATATTAGTATATACATTTTTATAAAATAAGATAAGAACAATTATAAGAGGGAGGTTTAGAAACTGAACGGTGATAGTATTATGTATGTTTAAACAATATGAAAAACAGTGGTGAAATGTAAAATTTGTTACTACCGATTCTGTGGGTGTGGCTTTGGGGGGGGCGTAATGTGACTGGGTGGGCATGGCCAACTTTTTTTTTTTACTTTTAAAATCATTTTTTCTACAATCTCCCAGCTGAGTTGCCTGATCATCAGAGGCTTTTTTTTTCTTTTAAAAGCCTCTGATGATCCCAGCTGAGGTGCCTGATCGTCAGAGGCTTTTTTTTTCTTTTAAAAACATTTTTTTCATCTGAAGAGATTGTAGAAAAAATGCTTTTAAAAATTAAAAAAAAGCCTCTGATGATTGCGCAACTCAGCTGGGCATGTGGGGGGGCAGGGATTTTTGCTACTGGTTCTCCAAACCACCCGCTATCGCTACCAGATCGGGTGATCTGGTCCGACCCGGGAGCATTCACCCCTGATGAAAGATTATAATTTGATATGTGTATTACTACTAGAAATATATAAGATGGATGAATGTGACAACTATGATTAATAATATTATTTTATCTGTACTGAAATGTATGGCACCCAGGTATCACACTGTTCACACATTGATATGTGTATGTAATATAAAATAAATATATATATATATATATATATATATATATATATATATATATATATGTGTGTGTGTGTGTGTGTGTGTGTGTGTGTGTGTGTGTGTGTTTTTCTTCTAGCCAGGTTTTCCCTACGTAGCCAAGGTTTTTTTTTTTTTTTCTTTTTTTTTTTTCTAGCTCCAGCTCAGTAGAATCTCATCTACTCGGTTCTGGGCTTTTTTCCTTTCTAACACCTAGCAAGCTCTGACTGCTAGGTGGGAGACCTAAATAGATCCATTTCTAGCTCGTTAGCTGTCGTCAGTAGGCCACACCCACCTCCTCCCTGTAAAGGCATAGTATCAATTTTCTTACTTCTTCGTAGGGTCTATGTGTGTTTTTCTTCTAGCCAGGTTTTCCCTACGTAGCCAAGGTTTTTTTTTTTTTTCTAGTTCCAGCTCAGTAGAATCTCATCTACTCGGTTCTGGGCTTTTTTCCTTTCTAACACCTAGCAAGCTCTGACTGCTAGGTGGGAGACCTAAATAGATCCATTTCTAGCTCGTTAGCTGTCGTCAGTAGGCCACACCCACCTCCTCCCTGTAAAGGCATAGTATCAATTTTCTTACTTCTTCGTAGGGTCTATGTGTGTTTTTCTTCTAGCCAGGTTTTCCCTACGTAGCCAAGGTTTTTTTTTCTAGCTCCAGCTCAGTAGAATCTCATCTACTCGGTTCTGGGCTTTTTTCCTTTCTAACACCTAGCAAGCTCTGACTGCTAGGTGGGAGACCTAAACAGATCCATTTCTAGCTCGTTAGCTGTCGTCAGTAGGCCACACCCACCTCCTCCCTGTAAAGGCATAGTATCAATTTTCTTACTTCTTCGTAGGGTCTATGTGTGTTTTTCTTCTAGCCAGGTTTTCCCTACGTAGCCAAGGTTTTTTTTCTAGCTCCAGCTCAGTAGAATCTCATCTACTCGGTTCTGGGCTTTTTTCCTTTCTAACACCTAGCAAGCTCTGACTGCTAGGTGGGAGACCTAAATAGATCCATTTCTAGCTCGTTAGCTGTCGTCAGTAGGCCACACCCACCTCCTCCCTGTAAAGGCATAGTATCAATTTTCTTACTTCTTCGTAGGGTCTATGTGTGTTTTTCTTCTAGCCAGGTTTTCCCTACGTAGCCAAGGTTTTTTTTTTCTTTTTTTTTTCTAGCTCCAGCTCAGTAGAATCTCATCTACTCGGTTCTGGGCTTTTTTCCTTTCTAACACCTAGCAAGCTCTGACTGCTAGGTGGGAGACCTAAATAGATCCATTTCTAGCTCGTTAGCTGTCGTCAGTAGGCCACACCCACCTCCTCCCTGTAAAGGCATAGTATCAATTTTCTTACTTCTTCGTAGGGTCTATGTGTGTTTTTCTTCTAGCCAGGTTTTCCCTACGTAGCCAAGGTTTTTTTTTCTAGCTCCAGCTCAGTAGAATCTCATCTACTCGGTTCTGGGCTTTTTTTCTTTCTAACACCTAGCAAGCTCTGACTGCTAGGTGGGAGACCTAAATAGATCCATTTCTAGCTCGTTAGCTGTCGTCAGTAGGCCACACCCACCTCCTCCCTGTAAAGGCATAGTATCAATTTTCTTACTTCTTCGTAGGGTCTATGTGTGTTTTTCTTCTAGCCAGGTTTTCCCTACGTAGCCAAGGTTTTTTTTTCTAGCTCCAGCTCAGTAGAATCTCATCTACTCGGTTCTGGGCTTTTTTCCTTTCTAACACCTAGCAAGCTCTGACTGCTAGGTGGGAGACCTAAATAGATCCATTTCTAGCTCGTTAGCTGTCGTCAGTAGGCCACACCCACCTCCTCCCTGTAAAGGCATAGTATCAATTTTCTTACTTCTTCGTAGGGTCTATGTGTGTTTTTCTTCTAGCCAGGTTTTCCCTACGTAGCCAAGGTTTTTTTTTCTAGCTCCAGCTCAGTAGAATCTCATCTACTCGGTTCTGGGCTTTTTTCCTTTCTAACACCTAGCAAGCTCTGACTGCTAGGTGGGAGACCTAAATAGACCCATTTCTAGCTCGTTAGCTGTCGTTAGCTGGAGCTAGAAAAAAAACCTTGGCTACGTAGGGAAAACCTGGCTAGAAGAAAAACACACATAGACCCTACAAAGAAGTAAGAAAATTGATACTATGCCTTTACAGGGAGGAGGTGGGTGTGGCCTACTGACGACAGCTAACGAGCTAGAAATGGATCTATTTAGGTCTCCCACCTAGCAGTCAGAGCTTGCTAGGTGTTAGAAAGGAAAAAAGCCCAGAACCGAGTAGATGAGATTCTACTGAGCTGGAGCTAGAAAAAAAAAAAAAAAACCTTGGCTACGTAGGGAAAACCTGGCTAGAAGAAAAACACACATAGACCCTACGAAGAAGTAAGAAAATTGATACTATGCCTTTACAGGGAGGAGGTGGGTGTGGCCTACTGACGACAGCTAACGAGCTAGAAATGGATCTATTTAGGTCTCCCACCTAGCAGTCAGAGCTTGCTAGGTGTTAGAAAGGAAAAAAGCCCAGAACTGAGTAGATGAGATTCTACTGAGCTGGAGCTAGAAAAAAAACCTTGGCTACGTAGGGAAAACCTGGCTAGAAGAAAAACACACATAGACCCTACGAAGAAGTAAGAAAATTGATACTATGCCTTTACAGGGAGGAGGTGGGTGTGGCCTACTGACGACAGCTAACGAGCTAGAAATGGATCTATTTAGGTCTCCCACCTAGCAGTCAGAGCTTGCTAGGTGTTAGAAAGGAAAAAAGCCCAGAACCGAGTAGATGAGATTCTACTGAGCTGGAGCTAGAAAAAAAAAAAAAAAACCTTGGCTACGTAGGGAAAACCTGGCTAGAAGAAAAACACACATAGACCCTACGAAGAAGTAAGAAAATTGATACTATGCCTTTACAGGGAGGAGGTGGGTGTGGCCTACTGACGACAGCTAACGAGCTAGAAATGGATCTATTTAGGTCTCCCACCTAGCAGTCAGAGCTTGCTAGGTGTTAGAAAGGAAAAAAGCCCAGAACCGAGTAGATGAGATTCTACTGAGCTGGAGCTAGAAAAAAAAAAAAAACCTTGGCTACGTAGGGAAAACCTGGCTAGAAGAAAAACACACATAGACCCTACGAAGAAGTAAGAAAATTGATACTATGCCTTTACAGGGAGGAGGTGGGTGTGGCCTACTGACGACAGCTAACGAGCTAGAAATGGATCTATTTAGGTCTCCCACCTAGCAGTCAGAGCTTGCTAGGTGTTAGAAAGGAAAAAAGCCCAGAACCGAGTAGATGAGATTCTACTGAGCTGGAGCTAGAAAAAGAAAAAAAAAAAAAACCTTGGCTACGTAGGGAAAACCTGGCTAGAAGAAAAACACACATAGACCCTACGAAGAAGTAAGAAAATTGATACTATGCCTTTACAGGGAGGAGGTGGGTGTGGCCTACTGACGACAGCTAACGAGCTAGAAATGGATCTATTTAGGTCTCCCACCTAGCAGTCAGAGCTTGCTAGGTGTTAGAAAGGAAAAAAGCCCAGAACCGAGTAGATGAGATTCTACTGAGCTGGAGCTAGAAAAAAAAAAAACCTTGGCTACGTAGGGAAAACCTGGCTAGAAGAAAAACACACATAGACCCTACGAAGAAGTAAGAAAATTGATACTATGCCTTTACAGGGAGGAGGTGGGTGTGGCCTACTGACGACAGCTAACGAGCTAGAAATGGATCTATTTAGGTCTCCCACCTAGCAGTCAGAGCTTGCTAGGTGTTAGAAAGCAAAAAAGCCCAGAACCGAGTAGATGAGATTCTACTGAGCTGGAGCTAGAAAAAAAACCTTGGCTACGTAGGGAAAACCTGGCTAGAAGAAAAACACACATAGACCCTACGAAGAAGTAAGAAAATTGATACTATGCCTTTACAGGGAGGAGGTGGGTGTGGCCTACTGACGACAGCTAACGAGCTAGAAATGGATCTATTTAGGTCTCCCACCTAGCAGTCAGAGCTTGCTAGGTGTTAGAAAGGAAAAAAGCCCAGAACCGAGTAGATGAGATTCTACTGAGCTGGAGCTAGAAAAAAAACCTTGGCTACGTAGGGAAAACCTGGCTAGAAGAAAAACACACATAGACCCTACGAAGAAGTAAGAAAATTGATACTATGCCTTTACAGGGAGGAGGTGGGTGTGGCCTACTGACGACAGCTAACGAGCTAGAAATGGATCTATTTAGGTCTCCCACCTAGCAGTCAGAGCTTGCTAGGTGTTAGAAAGCAAAAAAGCCCAGAACCGAGTAGATGAGATTCTACTGAGCTGGAGCTAGAAAAAAAACCTTGGCTACGTAGGGAAAACCTGGCTAGAAGAAAAACACACATAGACCCTACGAAGAAGTAAGAAAATTGATACTATGCCTTTACAGGGAGGAGGTGGGTGTGGCCTACTGACGACAGCTAACGAGCTAGAAATGGATCTATTTAGGTCTCCCACCTAGCAGTCAGAGCTTGCTAGGTGTTAGAAAGGAAAAAAGCCCAGAACCGAGTAGATGAGATTCTACTGAGCTGGAGCTAGAAGAAAAAAAAAAAAAAAAAACCTTGGCTACGTAGGGAAAACCTGGCTAGAAGAAAAACACACATAGACCCTACGAAGAAGTAAGAAAATTGATATATATATATATATATATATATAAAAATATATATATTGCAGATGATACTACGCTAGCAGGAATAGATAAAGACATCCCAGAAGACAAGTTCAGTATTCAAAAAGTTCTTGATAGACTTGAACAATGGGCTCTTTCCAACAAAATGAAATTTTATGTGGAGAAAAGCAAAGTTTTACCCCTGGGCAGGAAAAACTAAAGATACAAGTACAGATTAGGTGAAATATGGCACTTACCACTGGCAAGACTGGCAAAAATGTTCAGTAATCAGTCTGCCAAATGCTGGAAATGCAATCAGACCCCAGGTACTTACTATCATATGTGGTGGACTTGTATCAAAGCACGAAAATATTGGGAGAAAATACGTAGCTGGCTGGAAGATAATTAAACAGAATATAGATCTGAAGCCAGAAGTATATTTGTTGGGCATAATGCCAGAGGGTTTTGATAAAGGGACCACATATTTAGTTTTACATATACTGACTGCAGCAAGGATTATATTTGCAAAATACTGGAAAAATGAGAACTCTCCGCCAGATGAGGATGTAATTCAAAAAAATTTAGGCTGTGCTGAAATGGACAGACTAACTTTAAAAATAAAAGATAAAGAAGACACAGAATATTATTTGATATGGAACAGATTTTATGAGTTGTTAGAGACAAGAGGTAGAAATTAGAGGAAGAAAAACTATGTATGTATAGAGGTGGTTTATAATTACAATGAACAATCATTACAATGAACAAAAATGTAAATAAGCTAATATAAAAAGAACTTAGTTGAAACTACTTGGTTATATTATTACTATTGGTATCAGTACATGTGTTATTATAGTATTATTATTGTTATCAGTTTATATGTTAATATTTATTACTGTTTTTTCTCTGGTCTTTTCTTTTCTTGTAAATGGTATACCCTGACAATACAATTCTTGGTTGTATAAAGAGAGGCAAGGAATCAAAATCACATGAAGCATTAGTACTGCTTTATAAAACCTTAGTAAGACCACACCTGGAATACTGTATCCAGTTTTGGTCACCACATTACAAAAAACGATGTTGAGACTTTGGAAAAAGTGCAAAGAGTAACTAAGATGATTAAAGGCCTGGAGACTAAAACATATGAAGAACGGTTGTAGGATTTGGGTTTGGCTAGTCTAGAGAAACGAAATACTGGGGGGACATGATAGCAGTATTCCAGTATTTGAGAGGCTGCCACAAAGAGGAGAGGGTCAATTTATTTTCCACCAGAGGGCAGGACAAGAAACAATGGATGGAAACTAACCAAGGACAAAAGCAACCTGGAATTCTCTCCTTCCTAAAAGTGAGGACAATTAACCAGTGGAATAGCTAGCCTTCAGAAATTGTGAGTGCTTCATCATTGAGATTTTTAAGAAGAGACTGGACAGTCACTTGTCTGAAATGGTATAGGTCCAGGATCTCCTGCTTGGCAGGGAGTTGGGCTAGAAAACCTCCAAGGTTCCTTCCAGCCCTAGTCTGATTCTGATTCTGATTTTCAAATATGTTTTTTTATTATTTTTGCAAAAATATACATCCGTATTGTGTGTGAAGAGAGTTGGTTCTGAGTATCATTCATATTAGTCCAATTCACAAAACAGTATTAGTAATCTCTATCCCATTTATCAAATTTAATCCTCATTTTATATATATATATATATATGTATGTATGTATGTATGTATGTATGTATGTATGTATGTATGTATATATATATATATATATATATATATATATAATTGAAAAAGTTTTACAAATACAAATTTTTCCCCCTTTTTTCCCCCTCCTCCCTAACCCCCCCTCCCCCTCCCCTCCCCCTGTGGCTTCTACAAAATAAAACCCAAATTCATAACAGATTATATAATACTTTACCATCCCTTTACTCCAGCCCCCATACGCTGACCCTTTCTTTCTAATAATGTTATTATATCCCCCTTATACTATACATTTCAAAATAACATTCAACTGTAACATTATATAATAACTCCTAATTTAGCATAATAATATTATTATATCCCCCAATTTAGCAATTTCTACTCATAATCTACCCTTTCCCTCCTCCCCCATACATGTATCTCTTAATTCAAAACTTTTATATATAATATAACATTTCAAATCAACCTTCAGCTACAAAACTATATAATAAATCCTAATTTGACATTTATTCAACTCATAGTCTGCCCATTTCCTCCACCCCCATACATACATATATCTCTTAACTCAAATATTTTACATATATTCATATCTAAACATAATATCCCTTTTCTTAAACTAAACAATCAATAAGCTAACCTGTCTCCACCCACTTTCCTACAGGACTACCATACATAATAATTTTTAATATCTTTATTCTTCTGCCCACACCACTAAGAAGTATTCCCTTATATAAATAAAATCCTCAAATGACTTTAAGCTTGTAATCCATATGATATCTTCTGTAATGTCTTTCAGCTGGATTGTTAACTCCATCCCCCATGTTAGGGTAACATCACATCCTAATTCCAACAGTATGTTCGGTATCTTCAATTACCATCTGCCCCCATCAATAGTAGATGTCTTCATATATATATATAAAAAACCACCCGAGTGACTTTATATTTGTATTCCATATAGTGTCTATTGTAATGTCTTTCATCTAAATTATTAATTCCAACCACCGTAATAGGGTAACAACCAGATCTTCTGCGTGCCCCAATCCCATAACTCTCTTACCTTGTAGCTCAGCATAAACGTAATACATTTATCAAAGAATCCAAAATAGATAGTTCCAATCCATTCAGTTTAAGACCATTTTCACATCCCAAAAATACAGCACTGCAGAGGTCTGTCACTCTCCTCAAGATAATATAAACCAATACTTTGCCTCAGCTATATTTTCATGTATTCAATCATCTCATAGATAACTGGCATTACACTGTTGTTTAGTCTAAAAGTTTTTATTTTTGTAGGACCTGCTTCTTCTTTTCTTGACTTTTTGTGGGTTAGATCTCCATCCTGGTTTCCTTTCTATAAGTTGTATATCAACTGTTTGGTTTCCATGCTGATCTATAACTTGATCTTGTTGGTTTTGCTTTTGTGGCTTAAATCTCCATTCTGGTTTCTTTTCTATGAGTTGTATATCAACTGATTGATTTCCATGCTGGCCTGTAACTTGATAAGTCTTCACATTAGAATCCAAAACTGCCTCTCTTGTATTTATAAATAGTCCAGCTGAGACCTCTGAAGGAGAATCCAGAAGCGACTCATCTACAGAGACCTCTATAACTTGTTGTTTTTCCATTACTTCCACCTCCATCTGCTTATCCTGAATTTCTATCTCTTGTTGATTTTGCTTTTCTTTATTCCACTCATGTATTATACATGGAGATGTTGAACCCATTTTGAGAATCTTATAATAAAATTCTTCCGCTTTTTCAACAGTATTTAGTTGATATCTTTCTCCTTGATATCTCAATATTATGCCAACTGGAGCATCCCACCTGAATGAGATGTTTTGTTTCTTTAGCTCAGTCACCAAAAATCCAAATTTCTTTCTGTCTTTTAACATCTTGGGCCTGGGCAGCTCTTTATATATCCAGATCTTTCTTCCATTCAGTTGTAAAGTAGAATTAAAGGATTTTTGCACAATATCATTTCTTATTCCTTTATCTGTAAAATAAATCACCACATCTCTAGGCAATTGTCTTTGTTTTGCAATCCAAGAATTTACTCTATAGGCCTTGTCAATCTTACAAGATACCTCCTCAGGATGAACCTTTAAAATCCCAGCCAGAACTTCAGCAGATATTTTTCTTAAATCATCTCTATTACTTTCCTGTAACCCTCTCATTCTAACCGCAAATTCCGTGAGCCTGTATTGCATCATTGTAACTACTTTTTCAATCCCTTGTTTTATATTTTCTGTATTGTAAGTCTCGTGATCAACTTCCTTTTTAGACTTTACTTCTGAACTATTATCTTGAATATTTATCAAATCATTTTCCATTCTTTGTATTTTATTATCCAAATTATAAATCTTATCATCAACTTCCTCCATTTTAGACTCTAATAACTTGATATTTTTATCCATCTTTATAACTATTTCTGAAAAAGCATTAGTCACTGTTACAATCTTTCATTGCAAATTATCATACTTTAATTGTATCAATTCTTTAATTTCCTGCCTAAATTTTTCAAGATTCTGGTTCACAATCTCGTCATGTCTTGCCATCTCGTCCAAAACAAATTCTTTTAGGTTAAAGTCATTCTTCTGAGTCTGCAAGTTCGAAACTTGTTCACATAGTTTGTAAATGGGGGACCCCCCCGCCCCCGCTGCTTGTTTGTCTGGCTTTGTTAATTTTGACGCCATCCTGCCACACAGACAAACTCCTTTTAAAGAAAGAAGACTTCTCTCCAAACAAAGTCAATATCAAATCTCCAAGAGGAAAGGAACATAAAATAGAAATTTTTCTTCTCAATTCTAGCCAGCACTGTTTATTCTGCTACTTTGTAGCTTGTTAAACTATTCAGACGGAAGGACTTTCGCTTTCGGCTTTCTTCTTCTCAAGCCTCAGCAGGCGCCATTTTAAACTTTTTTTCCTTCACTTTTAAGATCGCTTATAAATCATTAAAAATACTTGCGATTTAGGGTCCCAAGTCCAGATCTCCTCCTCTTTAATTAAAGAATCTGTTGATTTTCATTGAAAGGCTTGGTCTCGTCACCTGGCTCTGCAAAAAGCAGAGTTCTCCCAAAGCCCGGAGCAGCGGTGAAGGAAATAGGGAGCCTCATCCTGCTTCGTCCCCAAGAGTAAAACAAAAACTCTGGGGACTTCGCAGAGGGCTCTACCTGCCCTCGCCTGCTCTATCTCACATTTCCTTATGGAAATGGAGTTTTTCGAGCCGCCTTTCAGCTGTAAAGGCGGCTCTTTACGGGCGATGGGGCAGGCAGTCCCAAGGGACCGTCTGACAGCGACGGAAGCCCCTCATTATATTGTTCAAACATATATAAACAAGAAATGGCTAACTCCTCATCTTTATCTCAATCTTCATCTAAGTCTGTTTTGTTCAGTCTAGACATTTCATAGGGGAAATTTGACTAGATATCATTTATATTGATCCAGTTCTCGTTAGCATTGTTAATGATCTCTATCACATTAATCAAATAGTAATCCTCATTATATTATTTAAACATAAAAGAAAAATGTCTAATAATGTCTCTGTAAACTTCTAATCTTTCTATTATTTTTATTCATTCTATAAACAATGTTTGTTCTAATATTTCCCCTATCTAATTTTATTTCTGCCTCCTTGCTTACATTCATGCTACTTTAATATTTAAAGGGCAATTTTTCTACCCATCATCTCTTCTCTTCTTTTAGTGCTTCAATTCTTATCCATTTTAAATTCGGCTCTCACACTCCTCATCTTTGTCTCTATCTTCATCTATCTCTTTTTTATTCAATCTAAACTTTCTTCCTAATACAATCTTATATTGCCAATTGTCCCAGTTATCTGCCCATATCCCAACCTCCTCATCAAAGGTATCTTCCTGTCTCTCCAATTGTTGATGCATCTGTTTTATTTTCTTCAATCTTTCTTCCTTTGTCAGCTGATTTGTAAATCCTGTTTTTTGCTCCAGACTTTGATTCATTTGTTGATGTGACCAATCCCTCTGTTCTTTCCGCTCCTTTTGTTTATCATTTATCTGTTCCTCCTCTTCATCGAGCTGTTGCTTTATTTGCTGATTTTTCTGATCCATATTTTTTCCCTGTTCATGTTCCATTTGTTGGCTTAAATAATCCATTTCATCCATTCTTTCTGTTACTTCCACCAGTTTGTGGGCAGCTTGGTCTTTGTTCCATGTTCTTTGCAGAATGTTTTTCATTTTCTGATCCATACATCAACTAAGTTCATAGTATCTTGAAACAACAAGGTCATCTCATTGAGAAATCCTCTTAGCTGTTCCTTCAACTCCAGTCATAATAACAATACAAGTAGAATAAACAATCCCACCTCAATCAAATTCAAAGGTTCCAAAACCCTAAAAGTATGGTTTGTTAAATGGCACTCTCCACTCCAATTTCCATATTTCCTTTTTTCCAGCAGATATTTATTTTACTCAACCTCCAATTCTTTCAAAACAGGGGTGATTGTTTAAACCCATTCCAGCATTTACTCAATGTTTTGATGGTCCAAGGTGTTCTCCAAATTCTTTAAATAAATTCTGTGGTTTTAATCTTTTGTTATAGTTCCCAATGTCTCTTTTATAAAGTTTCTTTCTTATTTCTGTCTCTACTGAGCATAAGACAATAAACAGCTAAAAATCACAGCCACCAAATGTCAAGTATTTTAGGAGTCTGGAAGTCACTTTTCCTTTAGTCACTAGATGGGGCTCGATTTACTTTTCAGCATAAATTTCTTTTAAAAATATTTTTGTCGGTTTAAACAGTTATATTTTTAGAGTCTCTTCTCTAGGGTTTTTTAAAAATTCTTGGGGTAGTTTATTAAGAAAAAAGAATCATCTCACCCAGCAACACAATTTCTGTTCACTGCTCTCTTCGCTCCTGCACTGTCTTATGTTTTCTGACTGTCTCCAGCTTCATAGCAGCCGCTTTTGCTGCCACTGCTCCTTGTCTTCGGATGAGGGGGCTTTCTGAGACAGGGAGGAGAGATGCGGCTCTCCTCAACCTGTAAGGCGGTCCCCCTTTACTTCACTATCCCTCCAGGGTGGCTATGGCTCCAATTAGAGCCCTTTGACGGGAGAGCTCAGAACAGGGCCACGGAGCTCACAGTCCTCACTTCTGAAGGGGCTGGAAGTACAGATGGAATCCCTGATTCTGATTCTGTGCATTCCCAGTTGGCTCGCACAGTCTCATTTTGCAAGAAATCTCAGGCTCCTCTTTGGGAACTCCCAAAGGTGCTTTTCAAAATGCAGCTACACTTTCTTGGGTTTTTTTCCTTGAAAATGTTTCACATCTCATCCAAGAAACTTCTTTAGTTCTGACTGAATGATGGAAAATGGAAGGTTTTATATTATTTGCAGTCATTTAGTCATTAGCACTCTGAAGGTTGGTTGTTACCTCTCTGAGAGTTGCTGAAGCCACTTAAGCCACCTCAGGGTTACCTGAATCAGAGTACAAGTGGATGTGGAACCTTCTTGGAACTGCTGAAAGAATGCATTGTAGACAGGAGAAAAGTGGTGACAGGAGAAAGGTGGTGACATTGTAGACAGGACAAAGGTCTGTTGAGAGAGGACTGTTCAATTTTAACATAGATAGAACGTGCTTTGAAAAGCATCTTTTGGGCAACCATGACCTGGATGATTGAGAATCTCCATAGACATTCTTTAGGAAGAGTTTTGGTTTTAGCACTCTCTTCCCTGCCTTGAAAATTTATCCTTTCCTCCCTGTCTTGAAAGTATTTTTTACTTTCCCTTTCCTCTCTGCCTTCCCTTTCCTCCCACCTATGTTGTGTGTCACTGTGGCCATTCTGCGCCACTGCAATCTCTGCACTACTGCTGCCACTAACCTCCAATTCTTCCAATGCCTGCTTTTGCTACATCATTACCAGCTGTTGGTCAGTTGGACATCAGTTGCTCCAAGCCTCCGTCACTCAGCACCATGTTTGTTGTTGGGCTGGTTGCCTGGATGCATCCTAAGCAGTCACAGGATTTCTGATCTACTGGACTAGGGTTGCTGGGCTTCCTCTCAGATGGGTTGCTAGGTAGGTAGCTGGTTTCCTCTCAGCATACAGTCAATCACACACCCCACCATTGTGCCACTGTTTTGCCGGCATTTTCCTCCTTCCCTTTACTTTTTGCTCTTATTTTCTCTAATCTTCCTTCTCTTTCTCTTTTTGCTTCCTCTTTTCCTTCACCCTTCCTGCCCTTCTCTTTTACTTATTTTAATATTTTTTTCTCCCCACAATGCAATGGTGCCTCCACCATTATCACCTTCTTCAGGAATCTCTTTAGCATGAAATAAGACTGTTTATGATGGACTGATTAAAAATTAGAAAAAAAGAATGTCAGTAAATGTGCAATTTTCTAAAGGGAAGGAAACTAAGAAGTAGAATGCTTTGAGGATCTTTGCTCAGACGTAGCTTGATTTAGGATTAAAAGTTAACTGATCAGGTTTGTTGATGCTATTCAGCAATTTAGGATGGTAAAATGAAAAGTGATTTTGAACTAAAATGAAAAGTGATTTTGAACAGCTCCAAAAGGATCTTGCTACTCCCATATTCTTATGTAAATGAATGACTAGAACTCTCTTTATATACATTTTCAAAAAAAAAATTGTAGCTATTTGACTGGTTATTTGTAAAAATATTTTGTTACAAGACTAAACTTGCTGACTTGAAGAATGTTGTTGCTCTGTTTGAATTTGAAAAACTGTTGTAGATTATGATGGTAAAAAGACAAGATGATGAAACTTGGAGGGGACTGTGGTTACCAGAATCAAAAAGCCATGAGGTCATATGCATATTGTAATGTTACACTGCTTTATCAATGTAACATTACAAATAAAAAGATTGGTTTTTTTGTGATTCTAAATATACCTCATTGGAACCAGAAATAACCTGATTTAGCTACTGGAGGCAAGCAACCAAGTTAACTATAGGGATGATGATCTATCTGTCAACTTGCAAAGCTTTCAAGTTGCCATGAGCAAGAGGGAGGGAGAACTGATGGAGCTGATTGATTTCCCTAACTGAAGATACATTCCACAGATGTTTTCTTACCGCAATCAGTAGGAGAGTGTTGGGTTTCACAGCCAGCCAAAGTGGTTAATTGGAAAATGTGATTTATGACATGGCCAGGGAGGAGGGGAGAGACAGGGTCATAGGGGAACGTAAAGTTAGTTACGCAGTTAGTTAGTTCTAACTGCATATGAATATTGCCGAAGTGGTGCTCCTAATAAATGACTGTATTTCTTTTGAAGTTTGGCTCATGGCTCATGAATTAATTAGGGCATCTTTTGGAAACTTCACAGACAGTTAGAACTAATTTTAAAATCTATCAAGATCACCAGGTTTCCTGAATCCTGGACTCTCCAATTGCTCCCCAATATCTGGGGTGCCGGGAGGGAAAATCAGGCAACCATGGCCGAAGATGAGCTATCCGAAGAGAGCCTGATTGCAGCCAGAGTGCAACCTCCCTCAGACATCAAAGCTGAGATGCCTGCTCCAACGGTGGAAGCAAGAAGAGATTAGTATTGGTGGGAGTTAATCCCTAGAGCAGCTGAGGTTGAGTTCCCCCACCCCAATGCCTGGAAAAAGGGGAAGCCCCTGAGCAAGCTCGGAAGAGTGGAGTGGAGGCTGGACTGACAACAAGCCAGGCTCCCAAAGCCCCTGGGTAGTTCCAGAGAGCAGCCGAGGGAGGAATTTGACCAGGCCACCCTTCCCACTGAGGGGCCATCATGCAGGCCAAAGGAGAGGGGAGGAGCAGTGGATCCCTTTGAAGTGAGGAGAAGCAGACAGGAATAGAGCCCCCCTTCTCCACCCACCAGAAGGAGGCTAAAACCAGTGTCTTTTCCACACAGCAAGCAGGCTGCCCAGGACAGACAAACTCCTCTCTCCCTCCAAACTAGAGTTGGGGAAGAGGGCCAGCCACATCAAATGTGGCTGGCCCTCTTCCCCAACATCAAATGTGCAAGCATACAGAGGCCAACAGGGGAAGAGAGGAGCAGTGCTGACTGAACCACGACAGTTCAGAGGAAAATTTGATGGGGACTCAGACCAGCTAGCTCTATTCCTTGACTCAGCTGAGATCCACCTAGAATGTTATGGACACCTCTACCCATCCCCCAGAGCCATGGTGAATACCATCACAGAGGGGCTAGAGGGGGAAGCAAGGGAATGACTGGCACCTTTCCACAAGAGGAGAGCCCCCCAACTGCAAGACGCAGATGACTTCCTACGACTGCTAGAGGCCAGATTCGAGGAGGCGGATGATGATCTGTCCCCGTCCAAACACATACACATACACAGCCAGCCGAGGGTTAAGGAAGCACTTGGCACACACCCAGGTCTTTATCTCCAACGAGATATACACACCGTCTGCCAAGTGCTTTTATTGCCACAGAAACAGAAAGATAATATACTCAGCGTACAAGAGTCTAACAGAAACAATATTCCTCTCGGCAGCTTCGGTCGAGGCTCTAGTGATTATCCAGGGTTTGTTTTTGTTTGTCACAGGAATCACTGGCCACCACCCTCTATTATATAGTCTCTGGGGTGTGGTCCAGTGACTCAGTTCTAATCCCTAGCACGCCTCCTGAGCTGCTGCAATCGTTTATCACGCCTTCGTTGGCGTGTGTCCAGGAATGACGTCTCTCCTTCACTCTCATCCAAGACACCTGTCTCCCGGCTAATCTCCTCTCCCTCGGCTGGCTCCTGAGACAGTGCCAGAGGGGAGGGGCCTGGAGAGGGAGGCCTGGCTGACTCCTCTTCCTCATGCTCGGAGCTTTCTTCCTCCGATGGGATAGGCTCAGAGGGCGGGGCCACAACAGATGAAGACCCGTATGCAGAAGATGAGCTCAGCTATCTAAAGCAGAGGGGCTGCTCCATTAAAGAGCACATCCATGAATTTAGGAGAGTCATTGGGAGGCTACCTCTTTTACCAGAGCGGTTGCTAGTGCACATTTTCAGAACAAGCCTGGACAAGCAAATTGCCCAGGTAACCACTTACTGGGACATCCCGAACCAGCTCTCTGAGTGGTTCCGAGTAGTAATAAAAGTTGACAGTGGATTGCGCACCAACAACATGAGGAAGCAACCAGACATGAAAGAGAGGGGGTAACCCAACCTAAAACTGCCCAGCCAATGGGGAACCACAGCACCATGGCAGACCCCAAAACCAGCCCTCCCTCGAAGTCTGCTGAAGTGCTACAGATGTGGGGGGAGGGGCCACATGGCACCTTTGTGCACGACCCCAGCCCGAGGCCTAGGCCAGAGCCACCACCCAGGGCACAACTGGAATGAGGCCCCAAATGGGCCACCAACACGTCATGGAAGGCCCTCCAGGTTAAAGAGGTCCCTCCCCACCCAGCCAAAGTGGGGGGGAACCTCAGGCAACCATGACCAGTTGCCAGAATCCTATGACAGCGAGCACGAGGGCGAAAACGACTCAATGGTGAAGGGACCAGTTCACCCTTTCATTTTCCCAATATGCCTCACAGCCCCAACAATGGGAACCCAGGGGGCTTTTCAAGCCCTGATAGACTCAGGCTGCACCAGATGCCTGATCAACCTAACCACAGTCCTGAAACTGGGGATCAGAGCAAAAAGACTGACCCACCCAATCCGGTTTGAACAGTTCAATAGGTCCCTAATGGGGGGAGCCTATGACACTCACCTGACCGAACCAGTGAGGATAGAGCTAGCGGAACACTGGGAAGTAATTTGATTCATAATAGCCCCGAAAATGACAGATCCAGTCATACTGGGACTCTCCTGGCTAGACAAGTGGGGACCAACCATCTGGTGGCAAGGGGGTACCCGCAGACTGAGAATAGCAAGGGGGCCCCTACCCCTCCCACACCAGCAAGCAGAAACACCGCCCATGCAGGGAACCCTCCAAAAGAGCCCACCAGAACAACTGGCAGCCACATCCGACAAAACCCCAGAGGCCAAACAGATACTGAGGGAATATCAGGATCTTGCAGAAGTATTCACGAGACCAAGTGCGACGTCCTGCCTCCCCACCACGAAGCAGACTACGCCATCGAAATCATCCTTGGGGCAAAACTACCCAAGCCCAAACTGTATGCCATGACACCCGGGAAATGCAAGAAATGAGCAATTACATAGACAAAAACCTAGAAAGGGGGTTCATCGAGCCAGCCAAACCACGGGTCGCGGCGCCAGTCCTCTTCAAAGAAAAAAAAGATGGAACTATGAGATTGTGTGTGGACTTTTGAGAAATCAATGCTGTGTGTGTACACAACCGATACCCCTCCCCCTCATGAAGGACATGCTATCTCACCTGGCCAAAGGAAAAGTCTTCACCAAACTAGACCTTAGAGAAGCATACTACCGAGTATGCATCAGGGAGGGAGACAAGTAGAAAACAGTGTTCAACTGCTCCCTAGGGAGCTTCCAATTCAAAGTGATGTCTTTTGGACTGCAGGGAGCCCCAGCGGTGTTCATACAATTAATAAATGAGGTGCTGCATGAGCATCTCTACAAGGGGGTTCTCATCTACCTAGATGATATCCTCATTTACACTAAGACCATGGATGACCACATACCCCTTGTCCGCCAGGTACTGGAAAAACTTCTGGCAGCCAACCTGTATGTCAAGCTGTCAAAATGTGAATTCCACCATGCACAGCTAGACTACCTGGGTTATCAAGTGTCAAATGAGGGAACAGAGATGGATCCAGCCAAAGTGCAAGCTGTCCTAGGCTGGCAACCCTCTCGCACCCGTAGACAGCTACAAAGCTTCCTAGGGTTCACAAACTTCTACAGGCAATTCATCCCCTCCTTTGTGAAGATTGGCAAACCCATGATGGACCTCCTAAAGACAGGGAGCCCAGGAACAAAACCCCGCCCGGGACAACCTCTACAATGGGACCTAACCTGCCAAGAAACATTTGAAACACTAAAAGAAATGTTTGTGAAGGAACCGGTGTTGAAGCATCCTGACCCCAAACAACCCTTCGTCATCCAAGCAGACGCCAGTGACATGGCAGTTGGAGCAGTGCTACTCCAAAGAAATAGTCAAAGAAATCTACAACCCTGTGCCTACACCTCCCGCAAGCTCACGGAGAAAGAGAGACGATGGGCGGCATGGGAAAAGGAGGCATTGAAGTGAGACGGGCACTGCTAACTTGGTGATACCTGCTGGAAGGGGGCCAGAAACCGTTCGAAGTCAGGACTGACCACAAAAACCTGGGGTCCCTCAGGACCCTGCGATAACTATCACCCAAACAAGTCAGTTGGGCTCAATACTTCAACCGTTTCGACTTCATGCTAAAGCACATTCCAGGGGGAAGAAACTTTCTAGCCAATGCCCTCTCCCGCATGCCCCAGTAAAAATGCGAGCGGGAGCAGGTAGTAGATGCCATCATCCCCCATACCCAAATAGCGGCCCAAGTAACCACTAGATGACAATGCCGTAACCGGCATGACCAACCAACAAGCAATCTAACAGCAAAACTCAAAACTGAACTGCTGGCAGACCCCTGGTTCCGAGACAATCAACACATCCTGACAAAAAGGGATGTTCTTGCATGGAAGGGGACGAAGCTCTACGTCCCGGAATCCCTACGCACCCTGATCTTCCAGAGTTTAACTGGCAGGCCACTTCAGATTCCTAAAGACTTTACACTTAGCACGGAGGCAGTTCTGTGGCCCAGCATAAAGAAAGACATGAACAGTTATGTGAAAAGTTGCACCATCTGCGCCACAATGAAAAAATGACCAGGAAACACCACCACCACCCCGACTGCTACAAGCAGTAGCAGAGCCATGGGAGGACCATGGGAGGAAATCGTAATGGACTTTATAGTGGAGTTGCCGAAAACTGAGGGAAACACAGTGATCTGGACTGTAATAGATCTATTTTCCAAACAGGCACACTTCATACCCTGCAGCGAACTACCCTCAGCCCACCAGTTGGCCAAACTGTTCCTGAAACACATCTACCGCCTGCATGGAGTACCAAAAAGAATTATCTCAGACAGAGAGGTCCAGTTCATGACTAAATTCTGGAGGGAGTTCCTATGGTCCATTGGGTCATCCCAGGGCCTTAGCTCGGCTTTTCATCCAAGCACCAATGGGGGGCAGAGAGGCTGAATGCCATGGTAGAGCAGTACCTAAGGTGCTACGTGAACTATCAGCAGTCCAATTGGGCGGACCTCCTGTCTTTCATTGAGGACGCGTATAATAATGCTGTTCACAGTAGCACGGGGCTAACCCCGTTCAAGATAGTGAGCGGCATGGACTTCGTCCCAATGCCTGAGTACCCAAGGGAGCCCCCCTCCTCAGTCAGCTTGACCGATTGGATGGCGACACTGAAAGCAACCTGGGAGAATGTCAAGAAAGCGCAGGCTAAAGTGGCACAAACCTATAAGAAACAGGCAGACAAACACCGAGCTCCCCAATGGCCATTTCAATTGGGGGAGAAAGTTTACCTCTCCACAAAATATTTGAGGTTAAAACTCCCTAGCAAGAAACTGGGACCAAAGTTTATGGGACCATTCCCCATAGTAACGATAATCAACCCGGTCACCGTGCAATTGAAATTGCCCCGACTGCTAGGGAAGATACACCTGGTATTCCATAGTAGCCTCTTAAAACCCATGGTCGGATCGACCCTGAGGCCACTATTCCGTGATCCCCTGGACCCTGTGGTCATAGGGGGCCAGACCCATTATGAGGTGCAGCAAATCTTCAATTTGAGGTGGCACAGGAGACAACTCCAATATTTAATCAAGTGGAAGGGTTACCCCTTATCAGAGGCATCTTGGGTAAAGAGTCAAAACACCCAGACTGATTGCCTTATAGCCAAATTTCATGTGGAAAATCCAAAAAAGCCAGGTGGGGGGTCGCGTCCCTAAACTCTACATCTGTACTCAAATTGTTTTGCTTTGCGCAGGTCGCCCTCAGGAAGTGAGGGAAGTCGAATGTCAACCTGCAAAGCTTTCAAGTTGCCATGAGCAGGAGGGAGGGAGAACTGATGGAGCTGATTGATTTCCCTAACTGAAGCTACATTCCACAGATGCTTTCTTACCACAATCAGTAGGAGAGTGTTGGGTTTCACAGCCAGCCAAAGTGGTTAATTGGAGAATGTGATTTATGACATGGCCAGGGAGGAGGGGAGAGACAGGGTCATAGGGGATTGTAAATCTATGTGGGATTAGTTCTAACTGCATCGGAATATTGCCGAAATGGTGCTCCTAATAAATAACTGTATTTCCTTTGAAATTTGGCTCATGGCTCATGAATTAATTATGGCATCTTTCGGAAACTTCACACTATCATATATTTATTCATCTATCATCCATCTCCCTCCCTCCCTCTCTATAATCTCAAAAGTGAATCTGGAGTGGAATGTGGAAATACTTTAGTAACATGTTTATGGAGATTCTCAATCACCCAAGTCATGTTTGTCCCAAAGGTGTTTTACTTGCTTCTCAACCAAGAAGCAGTCAGAACTGAAGTTTTGAACTGTTCAGAACTGAATTGAAGAACTATTTGGATGAGCAGCAAAATGGTTTCAAAGAAAAAAAAAAACTAAGAAAGTTGAGTTGCCTTTTGGAAAAGCACCTTGGGACTGCTTTAGCAATAGAAATAGAAATATAAATTTAGAGCAGGGGTGTCAAACACAAGGCCCATGAGCTAGATCCAGCCAGTCTGGAAATAGCAAAGGACTGGCCTGCAGTGCCTTTGCTAGCAAAAATGGGGCATGGGTTGGGTGCCCTCCCCGCAACTTCTTTTGGCCTCCAGTGTGGTCCAGGAGGCCTTTTAGGCCCAAAATGGGGCCTACTGAGTTATCCAGAAGACTGTCCAGGCCCAAAACGGGGCTATGGAGTGGTCCAGGAGGCCTTCCAGGCCCAAAATGGGGTCCTACAGAGTGGTCCAGGAGGCCATCCACGCCCAAAACAGGGCCTCCAGAATGCTGCATCTTTGACTCAGAAAGTTATAGAAGGGAGGAAAAGCAAAATATTTTACCTTTCAGGCTTGCAGGATTCTACTATAGCCTATGTCAATAATTTATAGTTCTAGTCTTCCTATGAAGTCAGTTTCTTGATTTGATCTCTCTCTCATAAGGTGATCAAGTAGATCAAGTAAGTATTAAAAATACTTACAAAAATGTACGCCTCCCTATTTTTATATGTTTATAAAATCATGTCTGTGGAGGTGTGGTCCCATGTCACGTCCACCATAGCCAGCCCCCCCGGCCCTCCAAGATCAAACCCAATCCTGATGTGGTCCTCAATGAAATTGAGTTTGACACCCCTGATTTATAGCATTATAGATCAAGTTAAACTCTTAATGTTCATTAATAATAAATCATTTACTTTTAACACGGCACTTATAAATGGGTCATTCCATGTCAAATGGTGTGGGGCTCCCAGCTCAACCATCACAGATTTTGATGAAATTTGGTGTGAACATGCACACACATCCCCAATGAACATTGGTAAAGTGTTATGTTTGCTGATACAATACTTGCGGAGATATAGTCATTTGTTTGACCCCATACCACAGTCAGTATGACTCTGAGGTTTCAGCAACTTTGAGACATAATATCTCCAGTAATAGTTTGTTGAGAGAAACAAAACTTGGCCATCTTGTACAACTTGGTGTGCTCTATTAAACAAAATAATAAAAACATTTTCATGAGTAATCTCCATCTAGATAATTTGGAGCAAAGTTGATCAAAAATGACTGCAGCGTGAAAAAAGGGTAAAGTTTGGCTTCTTATATCCCTGGAAGGAAAAGTATGAGAAACATGAAACTTTGTGCATAATAATGTAGCAACACAATGTTGTTGAATATAAAATTTCATTCTCCTACTGCTTTCCAATAGTTCACAAATTGAGTGTAAAGGTGACAGTTTTTGTAAAAATACCAAAAATAGGGTATTTCAACCCGCTTTTACAAAAAAAGACTTTCTGGAAACTCTGTTAAATCATTCTCATTAGAAAGAGCATGTTTCAACACCCCTCTAAGAAAGTAGGGTTGGTGTTTCATTGCTGACGTATAAAGCCCTAAAAATAGGGACAAAGTTGAGATCATTGCTATGGCAGTGTCAGCTGCATTCTATTATTGTTTCATCTTGTTTGTTTTATATAGACATCATTATTACTATTATATTGCATTGGTCCATGGTGACATTGTCACTACCAGCTCAGGCACTTGACTCAGCAACCCCATTACCATAGGAGGCACGCCTCATAGCCATGCTGTTAGGATATGGTTTGAGCCTAACAAGTTGTCCAGGCAATATATGTGTTCTGTGACTAATATGAATATGTATTGTGTGACTTTAAAGTTTTACTGCTGATTCATTATAATGCTGAGTCATGCTGTAATTAGATAATCACTGGTTGTAAACGTATTTAAGAAAGGTACTGTAACATATTCAGTTGATGATATGCTACTATAGTGTGTGGAGTTGCTATCATTGTGCTATCATCGTTGGATGGATCTGCTACCATCGTGGTTTGTGAACCAGAGTGAGTTTGTTATTCTAACCAACTACTGTTTGTGTGGTAAGAAGATATTTGTATCACTGGACTGATTTAACTGGCAAAGACTTGGATTGATTTAAAGACTATGAGATTGTTTTTTCACTATAAAGTAAACTTTTGATAAACCAGTTTGCACATCTCTTATTCACTGCTCTCAGCAACATTTCTCTGTGCTCTACACTCTGCTGGTTGGTAACACAACAACAATATCCTTAACATTGGTTATGGGCCCAGAGCCAACCAGAACTAACTAGGATTGTTAAGAGCTAACAATTGTTAAACTGAGAGTTAATGTGAACAGTACAAACTGTGTTTGTGATATACAATCCAAGTGAAGATGGCACTAGAACAAGCAGCAAATTTTTCCATGATAACCCGGCTGGATGGAACAAACTATGTATCCTGGTCTACAAAATGTAATCTACTTTTGCATAGAGAAGGACTGTGGGACATAGTTAATAATTCATCGGATGTAACAGCATGGAATCCTGCTGATGAGGAAGATGCAAAGAAATTAGCCAAGTTTAACAGAGACAATGAACGAGCTCTTTGCATTATTGGACTTAACACTGGATGACCAGCAGCTTGTCCATATTCATGGCGAAGAGTCTGCTGCTAGGTGTTGGACCAAGTTGAAGAGACTATATGTTCGTGACTCTGTGGGTGCTCATATTTATCTCACACGGAGATTATTTAAATAACATCTTCTTAAAGGTGGAGATATGATGGCTCATTTGGAATCCATGACCAGAATTTTCCAGGAGCTGCATGAAAAGGAACTTGTTTTCTCAGAACTACAAGTTTATATAATTCTTTCTTCTTTGGACAATAGTTATGACGACTATGTTTCTTCGTTAGAGGTTTTGTCCAGAGATGAACTGACATTGGCTGGCATAACTGGTAGGTTATTGGAAGAATCCAAAAGAAGACAAGAAAGGGATCAGTTGAGAGTGCAACAACCAAAAGAAGAAAAAATGTATGCAATACCAGTCATGGGTGGGTTTCTTTGTTCAGGATCCCAAGCCTGTAGTTTGGTTTCTTCCTCGAGGTTCCAAAGCCTTGTGTGGGTATCCGTCCGGTTCCCAAGCCAGCAATTGGGCATCTTATCCTAGGTTCCCAAGCCTAAAGTGGGTATCTTATATTGTTCCCAAGCCAAAGTCCATACTGTTTGTATGAACTGCCAAATTCCAACGATCACTTATTTATTATTGAATTTACACACCACGTTCTTTAGCATTGCTTCTGGGAATTGATACTGTCGACCTGACGATGTAACTGAAGGCTCTGGAAACACGCAAATAAGATGTGGTTCTGGAACCCAACAAACATCTTGTCTTTCAGGCCAATAAAATGAATGAGCAGGGCCTCGCGGATGCATAAATGTTACCAACGCATCATTTTGTTCGATCGAAATTTCCACAACGTTGCCTACCCACCATTTTTTGTTATAAATGCAGGCAACATAACAACCAGGAAATATGTCAGCCAATTTTAAATTCAGATTGATGGTATTGGACATTTTGGCCACAAAGTTAATTGTATCATTTGAAACTTTGCTGACAGAAATCAAATTTGAATCAACTGGCACAAACTGATGATGATCTCTTGTGCCAGCTATTGTCCTGCTAACTTCCCATCTTTCTTCTTGCAGCATCCTGCTGTCTTCGATTTATTCCTTTGGAATGTATATATATTTAAGTCCGTGAATCCTTCTCAAAAGTTGAACAGATCTATCAGCGTCAGTATTCGGTTGGTTGATGGTCACTGGAGGCTGGCTTGAGCAGTCAAATGCTTAGTCGTGCTGCCAACTCCATTGCATGGTGATTTGGTAAAACAAAATCACATGGTGAAACATTCCCAGCCACCTAGAACTAGCTGAAAATGCAAAGCATGGAGGCAAAAAATGGGGCGTGTGGAGGTTGAAATCGCGACACACAGAGATGGCAATCAGCAATGATGTGCTGTGGCGATCCCCGCAGCCTGGAACAGGTCTAAAACGGGGCATGCAGAGGCCAAAAACGCAATGTGCGGAGGCTGAAAATGGCCGGCAGGTGGGTGGGGCTTTGGCAACATTCGGTGTATAAGATGCACCACAATTTTCACCCACTTTTAGGGAGGAGAAGTGCATTTTATAATCTGAAAAGTATGGTAATTATTATAACATTCATAAACTGGAACTAATTCAATTAATCATGGCACTTCCTTTCCATTGGCCACCAGTGGAATGAATACCTCTTGCATAATTTAAATAGTGAGATGGGCAGTGCCTAAACCGATAAATAAATAATAAATAAATAAAAATACTAATTCCTATTCCTTTATAAATTTTTTGAATCCTAAAGTGACTTCATCAGCATCAAAAACATTTCAGAATAGTTGCATTGTTCATACTGTCACTTATTTAACTTTGGCTTTCATACATTTTCATATATTTCACTTTATATTATTAATACTGAAAAATGGTGATTATGATTGAAACTCTTAAAATATCATGCTACCTTCTAATGAAGATTCTCTATCATTGCCATTCTGAGAAAGGAAAAAGAATACAGATAAAATATGCAATTTTAAACATGCTATAAAATAAGGTTTTTTAAGTGTAACTTACGTTGAAAATGCATTATTTTGATTTTCACAGCGTATTCCCTTGCAGCGATCAGGTTCATTTGTTTCATAATAAAAATAGAGCTGATTAAGTCCATTTGCAAAAGCTAGCAGTACAAGACAGTAGATGAACAGAAATTTTAAAATATCCAGTAGCATTCTTCCAAGAGAGATCTGCAGCGGTCCCAAGTGAGAATTTGCAGTGAATAATGATATTAGACGCAAAGAACTAAAAATATTTGCAATAGCAAACAGGGCCTCTGCAACCAGTGTTGGATGCCACATATCCCAGCTCTGTCTTGCAAGCAGCCCACTGTACTGTAAACAAAATAATGAGAGAATATTAACAAGTCTTTCTCTATTGAAGCAGATCTTTAAATGATACTTTTATTTTTCTATGAATTCAAGAGTATGCCCAAAATAAAGCTCATTCATTCATTCATTCATTCAAAAGATAGTGTTGCATCTTTCAGCCAACTCTGAGCAGCTTCCAAAGAAAGATTTATATGTGTGTGTGTGTGTGTTAATGAAACACAACTGCAGTTAAAACATAAAAAATTAAAAACAGAAAAAACTGGTGCCAATTCATGCTAACATACCATAATCTAATCTCCCAATGCTTGAGACAAAAAACAGATTGTATTGGTTGTATAACTATCCCAGGCCCTCTAAAGCAGTAGTAGGTTTCAACTCCTGGCACTACTGGTTCGCTACCGGTAGTGTGCGGGAGCGTGCACGCACTTTGTGCACGCACAGAGATTCTGCGCACGCGCAGAGCATTTTTGATGACGTCTGGGCAGGTGGGTGGAGCCCCCCGCCACCGCTATTGGTTCGCCACACCACTGCTCTAGGGGTCATCAACAAATGTGACCAGTGCCACTTCAGTGTTATGCCCTGGCCTTAACCCAGACTGCAAAGTGTCCAGATAATCCACCTTATCCAGAGTCTTTTGTAGCTCTACTCCAACCATCCTCTCAACAACTTTCCCTAAAAAGATGAAAATTGTCCAATATTTGGGGTTGAGGGATGATCTCTTGAGAAGGGGGCATATCACTGTCTCCTTCACGGCAGGCAGACAGTACTATCCATTCCTGCAGAGAGACATTAATCACCACTTGGACCCAACCACATGCCACCTCCTGGGGCATGGATCCAGAACACAAGTACTCTCAACTCACAGCTTCAAGGACCCCTCCGCTTCCTCAAGAATAACTGGCTTGAACTCCTCCCAGATAACAAGGCTCAGACATATCTCCATTATATCCAAGGAGTCTGCCCAGAGTCCAATTCTGATTGAAGTTGAGCAGCTTTATCTAAAAGATGCCGAAAATATTCTTGCAAGGATTCTCCTGGTTCCTCCTTACCCAGGAGAGATCTGGTTATGTGACAGAGGGCTGCTGGTTAGCTATGAGCAAGAGAAGTAATAACACTGCCACTCTTATTGCCACAAAGTAGATCCTAATACAGGCTTTTACCTGTGCTTGGTTGGCCTTGCTCTTTGTAATCCTCCAGCAGCACTCTTTTATGTTGCTTCATCTCTCTGAGCCACTTGGTGTGCCGTGAAGCTCTGTGAGATGAGGTGCAATTTGGTGCATCGCTCCCATCACCTGTTCATTCCAAGCTGCAATGAAAGTGTCTGCCAAATCATGCCGAACCATGCAACAGAGTTTCAGGAAAAACCCTATTGGGTGTATCAGGTGCCTTGATACACCAAATGGTATATCAATAGAGCAATGGATGGTGATGTCTGTGGAGAACTCTAGCATCAATAGTTCATACATGGCAGGGGAGTGATGTTAATGTCCCCCAAATTCAGATCATGACAACACATAACCCCAATGCCATTTTTTACAAAGTGGCAGCTATCTAGAGCTTCTTTCATCTCTTATTTTACTGTTCTGTGATAGATCAGTGAATTCAGATTCTCTATGCAGAGAATAGGGATACCTTTCTCATAAAGGATTGCACATTACTGAAGAAATGTGAGCTATGAACCAAATTAGTAAAAGTGTTAAAACAACTTAATCAAAAATCTAGCTTAGATAGATTTCATTTAGAAATAAGGCTACAAGCAGCCCCATATCAACCTCTCCCTACTAGTTGCTACTAGTTGCCAGGGAATGGGCAACTAGTAGCAAACAGTTGCTGTGAAACTAGAATAAGACATAGTTTTATTCCCTAAAGTAGGTTAGTCAAAGAGCAATTTCAGATACACTTGGGAGGAATAGGAAGCAAGAGTCACAAAAATGGTAGAGAATAGATGTCACAGGAAATTATTTTCATTTTTTGTCACAGGGACTAAGAGGATTGATAATGGAAATGGATCACCACATATGTTTGGTTCCATTTCTGTCATTTTTGATCCCTGAAATATGGAATGTCTAATATAAAACATGGAGAAAGATGACTGTGTCACATCTTACAAGTAATAATAATATAAAACTGATCACTGGGAGAAATTAATGATATATACACATGGTACATGGAATCATTAAATGGGTTTTCTAACTTGTATGCCAATTATAGAAGAGACACAGAGTTAGTTGATTTCTAGGAACTGAAAGTGGCAATTTCCTACATTTCTTGGTCCTAGATGTTGGATGTCTAAATAAACTTAAGAATAAACTTAAAAGAATTTGCAACCATAAACTGAGATGGTGAACACTTACTGGTAGTCCTTGTTTAGCAACTGCCACATTTAGAGACAGTTCACAGTTACAACAGTGCTGAAAAAGTAACTTTATGATCAGTCCTCACATTTACAACCTTCACAGATTTGTAAATTAAAGGAAATAAGATCACAAGAGCAGTTGTGGTTTCATTTAGTGACTATTTTACTTAATGACCAACTGTGATAGTTAAACATGGGCTACCTGTATTTACATGGATTAAGAAAAATAGATATGGAACATTCAAAGAAAATATCAAACATCTAGTATTTGTTAGGGTTTGTTACCTTTGAAAATGCAACTATTTTCAGTGATATTGTTGCCAGGTATAGAGAATTCATAACAAAATCCATCAGATTCCACCAGTCATGAATGTAATCTTGCAGGCCACCATCCCACATTTGTTTAATTTCACCCCAAATAAATCCTATAAATATAAAAAGCAAAGATTAATTACATAACTAATTATTTAAGTAATCATTTTATAGTTTTAAATTTTAAGTCTAATTATTTCAGTTTCCATAATGAATAGAATCAGGGCTGCAGAAATATGGATAGCTACTAAGTGGCAACAAAGAGCTACAAAAAACTCTAACTGTAATCTCCATCTAGATGTTCCCAAACCAGATTTGATAGTCTCAGCCATAGAAAGTTGTCTACCATCAGTTGCTTCTGTTAAACTTGCAGTGCCATCCGTTTCATTCCCACTGGTTTAAAAGTGAGAACTCAGATTTATACTTGTCCTTAAAAACTTGTGTGTGTGTGTGTGTGTGTGTGTGTGTGTGTGTGTGTGTTGATCAATGAATCAATTCTCTGGTTATAAAATCTTTTTCTTTTCTTTCAAAGGTGTCAGGTGAATGACATTCAAGAGAAATTGCATGATGAAAATTTTAGTCATCTACAATTAGCTTTAGAAAATAAATACTTTATAATTGAAAACCATTAACAGCACATGTTTATTCTCCACAAACCATGATTGAGTTGATATAGTTTTCTTGGAAATGATTATTTGTAATTAATATAAGTTTGTGCTTTTAAAAAGGGTTAAAGTCAGTAGTAGTACCTACAGAAGTTTCTTTCTGCCCAAGAGACAAATCAAAAACAACATGAGAGAATGATCTTAAATACTGTTTAGATGGATAACACCGGAGGGAATGCTGGTGTTGTGGCAAGGGAAAAAAATTAAAGTGGATTCACAGAGCAAAACACCGAACCTTCACGACCAAGTGATGGGTATAGAAGGAGTAAATAGTAACAGGGAGGAGCCAGAACAGAGGACTAAAGGGGCCCAAAGACAGGAAGAGCAGGAAAAGGTACTAGAGGAAGGAGATAAAGAAGAAGAAGGGGAACTTCAAGAGGAAGAAGGAGTGAGAACAAGAGTGAAGAGAAGGGACAGGAAGTAATAGGAAATACTGCGTAGTAGAACCACAAAGTAATGGAACAAAATTTAAAAATTATATCATTAAATGTAAATGGTCTTAACTCTCTGGCTAAATGATATCAAATTTTTAGAAAAGTGGCAAAACAAAAAATGAATAAGAATAAGAATAATTTTATTTCTATACTGCCCTTCTCCCGAACGACTCAGGGCGGTGTACAGCCTATTAAAAGCACAAGACAAACATCAATTTAAATAATTTAAAATTATTAAATAATTTGGCTCAATTTAAAACCCCAGAAATTTAAAACACCCAATTTAAAATTATTATGTTGATAGCCCGGCCTGGCGGAACAACAGGGTCTTGAGTGCACAGCGAAATACCTGGAGGTTGGAGATCTTACAAATTTGTGTGCGTAAGATAATCTTATGCACACAATCTTACGAATATTGTGTGCCTCCAAGAGGTGACATAAGGAAACAGGATGAAAAATACTTACAATGTAAAAAATTAGGGAATCATTTGTAGCATTAGCGAAAGAAAAGAAAAGAGGAATAGTGGTGTACATTAGAGAAGGAATAGAGAGTAATTTGAGATATGTAGATTCAGCAGGAAGAATATTGATGATAGAGGTAAAATTAGAACATAAAAATATTTTATTGGTGGTCATCTACGCGCCGAATAGTGGACAGCTAGAATTTTACAAAAAAGTACACGAAAAGATAATAGAAGAAAAAACAGAGAACATATGTTTAATTGGCGTTTTCATCACAATTGTAGATGTAAAAAAGGATTATAACAGTGATCAGAATAACAACAAAAAAAGAAAAGAAAAGAAAAGAAAAATGTACTTCCTAGAACTTTTATGGACGTAGTAGAAGAACTACATTTAATAGACAGTTGGAGATTCTGCAACCCCGAGGTAAAGAAATTTACACATTATTCCAATCCACACAAGTCCTGGTCCAGAATAGACATGGCATGGATAAACAAAGGCACTTATGCAAGAGGTAGAAACAGTAGAAATAATGCCAAATAATTGGGCTGACCATAACCCTGTAATGTTGATATGGAAAGGACATCAAAGGGAAAAGAGGAGATGGACGTTGAGCCCACAGATAATGAAGGAAAAGGAATATTTAGAACAAATGAAAAAGGAATTAGAGTTGTTCTTTAGAGACAATACAAAATACCATACTTCCCTTCAGAATCTGTGGAACACAATGAAAGCTTATGTGAGAGGATTAACAATAGCCTACAGTGCAAAATGAAAAAAAAAGAAAGGAAAAAAGAATATAATAATGTGCAGGAAGAGATAAAAAATTGGGAAGAAAAATTACAAGATAAACCTGGGGTGAGCAAATTAGAGGTAAATGGATGGCAGCTAAACATAAATTGAATATATTGGAACAAGAAAATTATGCAAAGGCCTTGAAATTTATAAAGCAGAATTATTTTGAAAACGCAAATAAGCCAGGGAGATGGCTTGCTTATAGATTAAGAAAACAAAGGGAGAAAAGAACAATTCAGCAATTACAGGATAAAAGGGGTAAAATGCAATATAGTTTAGAAAAGAAAAAGGAGATAGCATGTAAATTTTTTCAAGAACTCTATGAGCAAGATAAAGTGACAGATGATGAAATAAATCAATATCTAAATGGGGAGGGAATGTCGGCCTTAACAGAGGAAGAAAGGGAGATATTAAATAGGGATATTACTATAGAAGAGTTAAGAGAGGCGATTAAGAAACAAAAAAAACAACAAAACCCCAGGGACGGATGGATTACCAAATGAATTTTCTAAAGGACTAGGAGATGTATTGGATTGGATATTATTAGAAACTTGTAATGGGGCATTAATAGAGGCAAGGCTACCAGATTCGTGGAGAGAGGCATACATTTCATTGATACTGAAGGAAGGAGCAGATATAGCACAGATAAAAAATTATAGACCAATCTCTTTATTAAACACTGATTACAAAATTTTTATGAATATAATGGCAAATAGGATGAAAAAAATATTAAATTGTAGAATACACCTGGACCAAAATGGGTTTTTACCAATAAAAAATAATACAAGAACTGTAATTAATGTATTAGAATATTATGAAGTGCATCAGAGAGGCAGGTAGCCATGGTCTTTCTGGATGCCCAAAAGGCCTTTGACCAGGTCAATTGGCAATTTATGCTTCAGCAAATAAAAAACACAAGAATGATCTTAAATACATTGGAATATGTATTTCAATGTGTGGAATACACATACCAACAAATGGTGAAACAAATGGTGTTGATCTTCCTAGATGCATAGAAAGCATTTGATAGCGTAAGTTGGCAATTTATGTTATTACGACTAAAATTTATGGACTTGGTGAGAGAATTATGAGGCAATATATCACAAGCAAATGGCAAAGGTGATGGTAAATAGAGATACAACAGAGAACTTTAATATTAAAAAAGTCACAAGACAAGGATGTCCACTATTTCCTTTACTATTTATATTGACATTGGAAGTGTTAAATAGAAATATTGGAGAAGATACAGAAATTGAAGGTATGGAAATAAAAAAGGAACAATATAAATTACAGGCATCCGCAAAATGGACTTAAATTAATTAGGAAAATAGAAGAATATGGTGAAGTTGCAGGACTGAAAATAAATAAAGAAAAAACCAAAATAATACTTAAAAATGTTACAGACACACAGAAAAAAAACAGCTAATGAAGAGGATAGGCATTCAGATAGTCAAGAAAGTTAAATATTTAGGAATTCAACTAATGGCAAGATGTGTAACTATTAAAGAAGATAACTACTATAAACTGGTGCAACAAATCAAAATAGTTTGGAGAAGTGGAAAAATCTGCAACTGTCATTGATAGGAAGAATAGCTACTATAAAAATAAATATCTTGCAGAGAGTATTATATTTATTTCAAACAATACCGATAAAACTGGAAAAATACTTTGAAGAGTTAAATAAAACGTTATTAAATATTTAATGTTTTATTTAATATTAATAAAACATAATATTAAGATATATTTGGCAAGGAAAAAAGCAAGGATAAGTGAAATTGTTGCAAGATTTTAAAAACAGAGGGAGGTTTGTGCTGCCAGATTGGGAGTTATACTATCAGGCTTCGATACTTACTTGGATGAAAGAATGGATTGGTTTGAGGCACAAAAGATTATTGACTTTGGAGGGACATGATCTCCAATTGAGCTGGCATGCTTTTTTATGATATGGAAAAAACAAAATACATAAGTATTTCCAAAGACATTACATTAGAAACACATTATTATTAGTATGGGAGAAAATGAAAGAACATCACTATTTGAAAATACTGGTCTGGCTCTCCACAATGGAGGCACTGATTCATCCAAATGTTATTGATATGGAAAATATTACTAGATATAGAGACATTCTGAATGAAAAGGGGGAACTTAAAACAGGAACTGAGTGGTCAAGGGATTGATATAGCATGGTGGTCACAAGTGCAGATACAATCCCGATATGAGAAGGATGCTAAAATGTATGGTTTCTATAAAGAACTAACACAATTAGACTAGATATTAACAGAGACAAGGCCTTGGTAGTATAGTGGTCTAAAGCACCCTGTTATTAACACAGCTGCCTGCAATTACTGCAGGTTCGAATCTTACCAGGCTCAAGGTTGACTCAGCCTTCCATCCTTTCTAAGGTAGGTTAAATGAGGACCCAGTTTGTGGGGGCAATAAGCTGACTTTGTATAAATATACAAAAGTATGAAGGCTATTGCTTAACTCATTGTAAGCTGCCCTGAGTCTCCAGAGAAGGGCGGCATATAAATCAAATTAAAAAAAAACTAATAAAGAAAATATATAGCTATTTATTAAGTATCAAGATGGAAGATGAGCAAGTAAAGGAGACAATGATAGTATGGGCTAAAAATTTTGGTTATCCAATTGAGTTAGATAAATATCAAAAACTATGGGATAGAAATTATAAATTAACGGTGTCAAATGCATATAAAGAAAATCTTTATAAAATGTTTTATAGATGGCATTTTCCACCCTCAAGGTTAGCAAAGGATATGTCCGCAAAAATGTTGGAAATGCCATCAGATACCTGGTTCATACTATCATATGTGGTGGACATGCCTAAAAGGAAAAAAATACTGGACAATAATACATATATGGTTGGAAAAAATGGTAAAGCAACATATTGATTTGAAACCAGAAATATTTTTGTTGAGCATTTTACCAGATAAGTATAATAAGGGGAATACATATCTGATTTTACATGTATTGACTGCAACTAGAATTGTATTTTCACAACAATGGAAAAGTGAAGAGATCCCTACAAATGAAAATGTGGTTTAAAAAATACTAGAATGTGCAGAAATGGACATGGTAACACTATTAATGAAAAGGAAGAAATTGCCTGGAGAGAAAGACATTTGAAAGAAAAACAGTATACCTTTTATTCAAATAGACATAGGTCATGGTCCAGAATAGATATGATGTGGATGTCAACTGACTTATTAGCTAAAGTACAAGATATAAACATTGAAGCAAGTATTTCGGCTGACCATAATCTGATTATAATTACATGGAAGGGACAAAGAAAGAAATTAAGATGGACTCTGAATCAAATAATATTAAATGAAAAAGAGTTTCAACAATTTGTGGAGAAAGAATTGCTTTTCTTTTTCAAGGAAAATAAAAAGGAAGATACCTCACTGCAAAATGTGTGGGATACAGTAAAAGCGTACATTCGAGGGTTGGCAATGACCTACCTGGGGAAAAAAAAACCTGGAAGAGGAATACAAGAAATTGGAGATGGATTTACAAAAAGACACGCAAAGTAGGAGGATTAAAAATAAAATGGATTTGAAAAAACATGAAATGAATTTAATTGAAAAGGAGGACTTGGCTTACAAAATAAAGATGTCTACATAATTTTTTTTGGAAAATGCTAATAAGCCAGGTAGATGGCTGGCATATAAAATGAAAAAGGAGAAAGAAAAAAAACTAATTATCCAACTAATGGATGAAGAAGTGCATCTATGTTATTGAAATGAGGAAAAGAAAAAAGCAGTACAGAAATATTATGAGAAACTCTATAAACAAGAGACAATACCAGAAGAGAAGATTATACAATATTTAGAAAAGTCTAATTTACCAAAAATACCAGAAAAATACAAGGAGGCCTTGGAGGGAAGGATAACGATGATGGAAGTGATAGAGGGAATCAAAAAACAAAAGAACGGTAAAACCAGGTCCAGATGGGTTACCAGCAGAATTCTATAAAACTTTACAGGATGTAATTAGCAGTAAAATGTTGGAAGTATTTAATGATCTTTTAGTGAATGCAAAAATACCTAATTCTCTAAGGATTTACAACAAGTTAAAAACTATAGACCGATTTCTTTGTTAAATGCGGATTATAAAATATTTGCATCAATAATGGCGAATAGATCGGGCTTCCGGTTTGCTGCTGGCCGCCGCCAGACGTTCCTCTGGGATCGTCAGCTCCCTCTGCCTGTATAGAGCCGCCGGTACAGCGGATGGCGGCTCGAAAAAACTCGTTTCCAAGAGGAAACGGAGAGAGAGCCGGCAGGGGTGGGTAGAACTCCCCGCAGAGTCCCAAAAGTTTTTTTTTTAACTTTTGGGACGGAGCGGATGAGAAGCCCCATATCCCCTGCCGCTGCTCCGGGCTTTGGGAGACCTCTGCCTATGCAGAGCCAGGCGTCAAGAGCAAGCCTGTGAATCTAAAAGAATAATTAAAGAAATGAAGAACTGGACCCTTAATACTGAACCGCAAGTATTTCACCCTTTCAAAAACTATTTAAAAGAAAAGAGCAGAGGAAAAGAGGGAAAAAGAGCCTTCTAAAATGGCGTCTGCTGTGGCTGGAGAAGGGCTAAAAGGGAAAGTCCTTCCGTTTTTCATTATTACAATGTAGCGGAACAAATATCATTGGCTACATTTCTAGAGAAACCTCGCTCCTGTGCTGCTCAGAAGTTTTTTTTAATGAGGGAAAGTCTTTTTGTTTTCTATTTCTTCTCTTATTTTTGCTAAATCTTGTCTGTGTGGGAAATGGCATCAGGACTTATACAGCTGGACAAACAGGGGGGGGGAATTTCCCCCCTTAAGAAATTGCGCCAACAAATTTCAACTCTCCAGCGTCAGAAACCCGATTTTAATATATTAGAATTTATCCTTGAAGAGATTGTAAGAAGGGATGAGATTGTGAATCAGCAACTTGAAAAATTTAAGCAGGAAATTAAAGAAATTGGTGAACTGGTGAAATCAGAGTCTGACTTCTTGAATAAAAAGATTTCAAAAGTTGCTAATGGTTTATCAGGCTTTCTGATTCGGATGGAGGCAAAGACTGAATTATTAGAGACTAAAATGAAGGAAGTCGAGGAGAATTTGGATGACATGATTCAAAAAATTAAAAAGGATTTGATAAACATTCAGGATAATAGCTTGGAAGACAAATCTAAAATGGAGACTGACCAAAAGATTGGTAATGAGGAAAATGTACAACAGAGGATTGAAAGAGAAGTTTTAATGATTCAATATAATTTTACAGAATATGCAATTAGATTGAGAGGTCTGCAGGAAAATAATAGAGATGATTTAAGGAAAGTATCTTCTGAAATTCTGGCTGGGATCTTAAAGGTTCAACCTGATGAAGTGTATTGCAGGATTGATAGAATTTATAGAATAAACTCCTGGTGGGCAAAGCAAAGGCAACTGCCTAGAGATGTGGTGATCTATTTTACAGATAAAGAAATTAGGAATAATATTGTGCAGAACTCTTTTAATTCCAATTTGCAATTTCATGGAAGAAAGATTTGGATTTTCAAGGAGCTCCCGCCCAAGATGTTAATGGAGAGGAAGAAATTTGGCTTTTTAGTGACTGAATTAAAAAAAAGAAATATCCTATTCAGGTGGGACATCCCAGCTGGTTTAATATTGAGATATCAAGGCGTAAGATATCAATTGCACACTGTTGAAAAAGCGGAAGATTTTTATCAAAAAATTCTAAAAATGAATTTAACACCTTTAGGCATAATACAGGATAAGCAAAAGGAGTTGGAAATAAAAGGAAAACATCAAATTACAGAGGCTGTGATGGATAAATTGTCTTTGGACTCCTTGGAGACCCCAGCTGGACTGTTTATAAATAAGAGAGCAGTGTCATCCGAACCCAAGGTGATGAATCATCAAGTCACAGACAAGTGCGCAAATCAATCAGTTGATATACAAGTGATGGAGAAGAAAGATGAGATGATAAAATTAACCCAACAAGAACAATCCACAAAGCAGAATGAAAATCAACCAGCAGATATACAATTGGTAAGCAAGAAAAGAGGATGGAAATTCAACCCGAAAAAGAAAAAGAAAAGAAACAGATCTTATAGAAACAGCAATTTCCGAACTAAGCAACAGTGAAGCCAGGCGCTTTAAAAAATGAATGAATATTAGAAAAGACAGTGGTGGCGAACAATTGTCTGATACTATCCTGAGGATTGTGGCAGATCTCTGCAAGGCCATGATTTTGGGAAGTGGAAAGAGCCTCACTTTGTTGGATTTGAATCATCTAATTTTTTCTTATTTACTTTTTTTTTCTCTTGGAAATATATTATAACTACTTTGAGTTATAAGGCAGGAGAGTTTTGCTGGGGCATGCAGAAGATCTGGATGTTACTCAGTAGGATGACGGGAATTAACAATCCTGATGAATACCACAACTATAACCATACGGATATATTCATAATTATAATGTCACTCGGGTGGTTGTTTTTACTTTTATACAGGTGTGAGGATATCTACTACTGATGGGGGCAGAAGATGACTGAAGATTTTGAACAAACTGTTGCACCAGCATGTTATTTTACCCTATTATGGGTGATGGATTTAACAATCTAGTGGAAAGACATCAAAGAAGATATTATATGGATTATAAACTTAAAGTTATTGTCTTTTCTCTTTTTATATAATGAAATGCATATATAGATATGTGTATATCTTAGTAAAGTGGGCAGTTGATTATATTTAGAATCGTATTGCATGATTTTGTAGGAATTGAAGGGCTGAAATAGGTTAGTTTACTGATTGTTATAAAATGGGATGCATATATAGATATGTGTATATTCTAGTAAAGTGGGTAGTGGATTATATTTAGAATTGTATTGTCTGATTTCAAGTCATATATTTAGAGGAGTGGAGGAAGTGGACAGAATTGAACAAATTTGGTTGCAGGGAGAAGGCCGATTTAAAATGTTATATTAATATATATAAAAGATTAAAGGTTAATTTGTAATAATACTCAATAAGTTTAGGGGAGGAGAAAAAGGGCAGATTACCGTAAAAATGGGAGTTATAAGATTAACAAGTTAAGGGTCAGTATTCCGAGAAGGGATTAAGGGAAAGGGAAGATATTATGTATGTAACTAGTTATGAAATAGCCTATTGTTGTGAAGAAGTCACAGGGGGGGTTGGGTGGAAAGGGTGGGTTAGGGAAGGGGGGGGGGAAAGGGGGAAAAACTTGTATTTGAAAACTTTTTCAATAAAAAAAAAAAATAATGGCGAATAGATTGAAGAGGTTGTTAAATGATTTTATACATGTAGATCAAAATGGTTTTTTACCAAAGAGACAAATTAGAGACAATATGAGGATAATTTTGAACACTTTGGAATATTATGAAGCATACCCAGAAAAGCAAATGGCATTGATGTTTCTTGACGCACAGAAGGCCTTTGACAATGTGAATTGGCAATTTATGATAAAACAACTACAGACTATGGAATTTGGGGGAAGATTTATAAATATGATTGAGACAATTTATAGCAAACAATCTGCAAAGGTGATAATAAATGGAGATATGACAGAGAAAGTTAATATCGTGAAAGAAACAAGGCAGGGATGCCCTCTATCCCCATAAATAGAAATATAAGACAAAATGAAGAGATAAAAGCGATGAGAATTAAAAAAGAAGAGTATAAACTCCAAGCATTTGCAGATGATTTAGTGTTATTTTAGAGGAGCCATTAGAAGTAGGACCCAAACTGATAGAACAAATAGAAAAATATGGAGAGGTGGCAGGATTGAAAATTAACAAAGATAAAACAAAGATATTGGTAAAAAATATTACAGAGAAACAGAAAAGAGACTTAATGGAGAAACTAGATATTTAGATTACCAAAAAGGTATTTAGGAATACAATTAACAGCAACGTGTGCAACAATTAAAGATGATAATTATAAATTGAAAGGACAAATTGAAATGGACCTGGTGAGGTGGGGGAAACTGCAATTATCATTAATGGAAAGAATAGCAGTAATCAAGATGAACATATTACCTAGGCTGTTGTTTTTATTTCAAACAATACCGATAAAATTGGAAAAGAAATTTGAAAACTTGAACAGAATGATATTGAAATTTATATGGCAGGGGAAACAAAGGCAAGAATTAATGTAAAAATGTTACAAGATGCAAGACTAAGGGGAGGATTTGGCCTACCAAACTGGGGATTATACTACCAAGCAGCAGCATTATCTTGGATAAAAGAATGGATTGTATTAAGAAATACGAGATTACTGACTTTGGAGGGGCATAATTTACAACTGGGTTGGCATGCTTTTTTATGGTATGGGAAAAATAAGATGCATAGTTATTTTCTTACATTACATAATGCAAGAAATGTGTTATTATTAGTATGGGAGAAGATTAGAGAAAAACATTATCTGAAAATACCAACGTGGCTTTCACCAATGAAAGCATTAGTACATCCAAATATTATTAATATGGGAAATACTGTTAGATATAAAGATATTTTATCAGCAACAGGGGAATTGAAAACGAAAAAAGAACTAGAAGAACATGAGATTGAAATGGAGTAATATACTCAGCTGCAAATGCAATTGAGATATGAAAAAGATGCAAAGCTATATGGTTTTTACTTGGAAATGACAGTATTGAATTAGATACTCACAGGAACAGATGAGAAAATGATTAGGAAATTGTATACTTATTTACTTGGGGTAAAGTTGAAAGAAGAACAAGTTAAAGAAACAATGATAGCATGAGCAAAAAAATTTGGTTATATAATTGAGTTAGATAAATGGCAGCAATTATGGGAAAGAAATTATAAATTAACAATGGCCACAGCATATAAAGAAAACTTATACAAAATGTTCTATAGATGGCACATGTCACCAGAAAGATTGGCAAAAATGTTTAAAGATAAATCAGCTAAATGTTGGAAATTCCATCAGATACCAGGATCATATTATTACTTGTGGTAGACATATTCAGAAGCGAAAAAATGTTGGGCAAAAATTTGAATATGGTTAGAAAAAATGATACAGCAACATATTGATTTAAAACCAGAACTGTTCCTGCTGGGTATCCTATCAGAGAAGTATAGTAGAGAAAATATATACTTGATTATACATGTAATAATGGCAGCAAGAATGGTATTTGCACAAAATTGGAAAGCAGAAAAAATTCCTACAAAGGGACAGGTAATTATGAAAATATAGGAATGTGCAGAAATGAATAGAGTGACATTGGCAATTAAAGGGAAAGAAGAGTCAGAGTATTACAATATATGGGGAAAATTTTATCAATGGATAGAAAGTATACATAATAAATAATGTAAAAGTAAGAATTTTGGGAAGAATATGTTGTAGTACGTTAAAATTAAATGAAGGAGGAAAGATAATTATATGCATTAAGAAAATGACGATAAATGTTGAAGATGATGGCACAAAAATGTTATACCCAGATGATACACGGATTGATTAATGATGTACAGGAATGATAGAAGAGATGTAATTATAAAGCAAAAAAGAATTTGAAATGAAGATGTTTGTAAATAGAAAATCGGGGCTGCTCGAATACCATTTTAGATTGAATTGAAAATGGAAACAACAAGGGGGTGGAAAAGGAGAGAGGAGTAGAGAGAGGGAAGGAGGGGAGTAGGGAGGAAAGGAGAGAGAAGGATAGAAGAGAGGGAAAAGGAGAGGAAGAAAAGGGAGGGGAAAGAAGAGTAGGAAAGAGGGTCATCCAAAAGTAGGTACCCCAGTTCAGGGATTCCTTCCCTCCCCTGGGGGAGGGGAGAGAGAGACCTGGGTAGATGTGGCTGGGGGGTGTCATGTGTCTGGGTGGAGTGATGTTGAGTTGGCCATGCCCATCCAGGCTTTGCGGCTCCCGGTGTTTTGTTTTTGTGGAAAATGGGTCCAAGCGGCTCTTTGAGTGTTTAAGGTTGCAGACCCTTGATCTAAACAATGAGAAACTCCAACCAATGGAAGAAGACTGTATCCAAACTGAACCCAATAAGGAATGAAATAAAATGAAAAGAAATGAACCTGTACATGAATCTTTTGAGACATATGGATGGGAACATGTCACTCAGAGAATCAAATAACAACCAAGAGAATTGTCCCTGCTACTTAGTGCTTCCCAGGCCTGTGCAGTCACCCTGGAGCTGAGCAATCAAATTCATGTACTCCCCCTGGAAGAAAGCATACAGTCACTTGGAGAAGGGACATTATAAGTGTTACTGTGACTGGAAGAAAATTAGCCCAGACTTTCCCAAGGAAAAGAAAGGCATGTATTGGTGATTGGTGCTTCATTAGAGAGCATTTCACCAAGGCAGCCTTCGGTGGCACCATCTTGGATCAGAATTCAATTCTTAAGGGAATGGAATCAGCAGTCTGTAGACTGAACCATCAATCTAGGGAAATATATTGTCTCCCTGGAGCAAAACTAAAAAATGTGGTTGAGACCCTTATTAAAATAATCAAGCCTACAGATTACTATCCCTTTCTTCTTATTCATGTGGGGACAAATGGTGTAACAAAGAACCTGAAAACAATATTAAGAGACTATGAACAACTCATCAAGAAGGTTAAAGAGTTAGGAGCACATGTGGTGTTTTCATTAATATTTCCAACAAAGAATCAGCATCCAACAAGGGAACAAAGATTATAGAAATAAACCACCAGTTTAAGGGATACTGCCATCAAGAGAACTTCCTAGCCTACAGACTTTCTGCACATCACAAAATCCGGGAAGAATGTATTTGGAAAATGACTGTTCAGCTTATCTGAAGGGTTTTAAACTAAAAGTGAATGGGGGGGGGGGGGTAACCAATCTTTAGGATTTTTAATCCCAAACATAAACACCAAGATAATCTATCAAACAAGGAGTTGGGGAGTCATGGAAAGGAAGAAAAACTTAGATATAAAACAGGAGATGTAAGAAGCATACCCAGGAATAGCCATAAAAGCTTGGATGCTAACACTCAAAGTTAAAAACTTGGATACTAACACTCAAAGTTTGAGGAACAAACAAGGTGAACTTAAAATATTAATATATGAGGTTGGGTATGATATAGTTGCCATTATTGAAACTTGATTGGATGAAACTCAGAAGTGGAATGAACTGATGGAAGGATACAAACTATTCAAAAGAAACAGGAAGTGGGGTTGCATTATATTTATTTATTTATTTTTCATATTTGTATACCGCCCTACTCCCGAAGGACTCAGGGCGGTGAACAGCCATAATAAATACAAATACATATAGAAGTTAAAAACTATTAAAAACAGATTAAGTAATTTGGCTCAAAGATTAAAACATCCAAATTTATCTAAAAGAGGTCTAAAACCTGATTTAAAAGCCAATTTAAAAGCCAATTAAAAAGGGAGAGTTAGGCCAGACCAGCTTGTTGGAATAGAAACGTTTTCAGGGCACGGCGGAATATGCGTAAGTCTTGGATGTTTCGTAACTCCGGGGGAAGCCCGTTCCAGATGGTAGGTGCCCCCACAGAAAAGGCTCTCCCCCTGGGGGCCGTCAGTCGACATTGTTTGGCCGACGGCACCCTGAGGAGTCCCTCTCTATGGGAGCGAACTGGTCGGTGAGAGGCTATTGGTGGCAGGAGGCGGTCTCATAAGTACCCTGGTCCTGAGCCATGGAGCGCTCTAAAGATAGTAACCAAAACCTTGAAGCGCACCCGGAAGACCACCGGGAGCCAGTGCAGCTCGCGCAGGAGGGGGGTTACATGAGAGCGCCACATTGCTCCCATCACCACCCACGCGGCCGCATTCTGGACCAGTTGGAGCCTCCGGGTGCTTCTCAAGGGGAGCCCCATGTAGAGAGCATTACAGTAATCCAGGCGTGAGGTGACAAGGGCGTGAGTGACCGTGCGTAATGAGTCCCGATCCAGAAAGGGACGTAACTGGTGAATCCGGTGAACCTGATAAAAAGTCCTCCTGGCCACGGCCATCATAACTCTAAAGACGTGGCTCTTCTAAAGACAGCCACGAGTCCAGGAGGATGCCCAAGTTGTGAACCCCATCTGTGGGGGCCAACGACTCGCCCCCAATAGTCAGAGATGGCGCCAACTGACTATATCGGGACGATGGAAACCACAGCCACTCAGTCTTGGATGGGTTGAGTCTGAGTTTGTTCCTCCCCATCCAGATCCGTACGGCCTCCAGGCACCGGGACATCACCTCAAGGGCATCATTGGGGTGGTCTGGGGTGGAGATGTACAGCTGGGTGTCATCAGCGTACTGATGGTACTTCACCCCAAAACCATGGATGATCTCACCCAGCGGCTTCACATAAATGTTGAATAGAAGGGGCGAGAGGACCGATCCTTGTGGCACCCCACATGTAAGGGGCCTCGGGGTCGACCTCTGCCCCCCTGTCAACACAGACTGCGACCGGTCAGAGAGAAAGGAGGAGAACCACTGTAGAACAGTGCCCCCCACCCCCAACCCTTCCAGCCGGTGCAGCATGATATCATGGTCGATGGTATCAAAAGCCGCTGAGAGGTCTAGTAGGATCAGGACAGAGGAGCAACCCCTGTCCTGAGCCCTCCAGAGATCATCAACCAATGCGACCAATGCTGTCTCTGTGCTGTACCCAGGCCTGAAGCCCGATTGGAACGGATCTAGATAATTCGATTCATCCAGGTACTGAGGCAGTTGTCGTGCAACCACACTCTCAACAACCTTCGCAACAAAGCGAAGGTTGGAGACAGGACAATAATTTACTAACACAGCTGGGTCCAGGGAGGGCTTCTTGAGGAGGGGCCTCACCACCGCCTCTTTCAAGACGGTGGGAAAGACACCCTCACTCAAAGAAGCATTTATAATCTCCTGGAGCCAGCCTCACGTCACCTCCCGGGAGGCCAGTACCAACCAGGAGGGACACGGGTCCAATAAACATGTGGTCGCATTTAGTCTGTTCAGTATCCTGTCCATGCTTTCGGGAGTCACAGGATCAAACTCTTCCCAAATAATATTCTCAGGACCTGCCCCTGTCATCTCCTCTGGATCAATCCAGTCAGAGTCCAGCTGTTCCCGAATCTGAGCAATTGTATGTAAGAGATATGTAAGAGATCACTACATCTCTACAGAAATTCATAAAACCAAGGATGAAAGTCTCCTTGAATAAAAGGAAAAAAGAATGACAGTGTCATAGACGTGCATTATAGGCCACCCAACCAAGCAGAAGAAACAGATGAACTTTTTGCTAATCAGTTAACTAATATATACACTGCTAAAAAGAATAAGGGGAACACAAAAATAAGACATCCTAGATTTGAATGAATGAAATATTCGTAGTAAATACTTTGTTCATTACATAGTTGAATGTGCGGACAACAAAATCACACAAAAATTATCAATGGAAATCAAATTTATCAACCCATGGAGGTCTGGATTTGGAGTTACACTCAAAATTAAAGTGGAAAAAAACACTGCAGGCTGATCCAACTTTGATGTAATGTCCTTAAAACAAGTCAAAATGAGGCTCAGTAGTGTGTGTGGCCTCCATGTGCCTGTATGACCTCCCTACAACGCCTGGGCATGCTCCTGATGAGGTGGCGGATGGTCTCCTGAGGGATCTCCTCCCACATGTGGACTAAAGCATCCCCCAACTCCTGGACAATCTGTGGTGCAACGTGGCATTGGTGGATGGAGCGAGACATGATGTCCCAGATATGTCCAATTGGATTCAGGTCTGGGGAACAGGCAAGCCAGTCCATAGCATCAATGCCTTCATCTTGCAGGAACTGCTGACACACTCCAGCCACATGAGGTCTAGCATTGTTGTGCATTAGGAGGAACTCAGGGCCAACTGCACCAGCATATGGTCCCACAAGGGGTCTGAGGATCTCATCTCGGTACCTAATGGCAGTCAGGCTACCTCTGGTGAGCACATGGAGGGCTGTGCGGCCCCCCAAAGAAATGCCACCCCACACCATTACTGACCCACTGCCAAACTGATCATGCTGGAGGATGTTGCAGGAAGCAGAAAGTTTTCCACGGCGTCTCCAGACCCTGTCACATCTGTCACATGTGCTCAGTGTGAACCTGCGTTCATCTGTGAAGAGCACAGGGCACCAGTGGCGAAGTTGCCAATCTTGGTGTTCTCTGGCAAATGCCAAACGTCCTGCACGGTGTTGGGCTGTAAGCACAACCCCTACCTGTGGACGTTGGGCCCTCATACCATCCTCATGGAGTCTGTTTCTGACCGTGTGAGCAGCCACATGCACATTTGTGGCCTGCTGGAGGTCGTTTTGCAGGGCTCTGGCAGTGCTCCTCCTGTCCCTCCTTGCACAAAGGCAGAGGTAGCGGTCTTGATGCTGGGTTGTTGCCCTCCTACGGCCTCTTCCACGTCTCCTGATGTACTGGCCTGTCTCCTGGTAGGGCCTCCATGCTCTGGACACTATGCTGACAGACACAGCAAACCTTCTTGCCACAGCTCACATTGATGTGCCATCCTGGATGAGCTGCACTACCTGAGCCACTTGTGTGGGTTGTAGACTCCATCTCATGCTACCACTAGAGTGACAGCACCGCGGAGCTTCCGGTGGCACCGCAGGCGCTGACAGACGCTCCTTTCGGACCGTCAGCCCCACGATTTCGTTAAAACTGCCAAGACAGTGCAAATCAGCTGTCTGGTGGCTTGGAAACCTTCCCCTCGGGAGAAGAGAGGAAGGCGAGCAGACAGACTAAGGTAGAGCTCCCCAAAAGCCCAATGGATCTATCCATCAATGCCTGATGGATCTATCATGTAGAGCTGAGCACCATCATCAGCATCATGGGAACTTAACATGAAGCTGCAGCCAAAAGGACTTACAGCGCTATATAGAGTATAGGCATGTACATACATAGCCACTCTATCTGCAAGGTGTTTTAATGGAATATTATAACCATAGTTGGATCTAAAGTTAGAGGCTTCTTCTCTTGCTATGTCAGCCAAAGATCGGGCATCAGCAAGGAGTCCTGCTACTGCAATTCTGAGGCTTGGAGGGTGAGAGCTCCCTGGTAGTCTGGCTGAGCTCCGAATCCGAGGCTTTTCTGCTTTAAGCAGAACAAGACGCCGTGACCACCCCTGCAATCAACATTCAGATTCAAAATAAGCTCAAAGCAGGCAGAACAAAAACAGGAGTCCTAGCAACTGCAAGTACTGAACTTTAATTCTGTGTCTATACTTCTTCCTTCTAAGACTTTTAAAACGAAGCGAAAATGGTGCCTGAACTGTAACACTGCGTGAAAGTTATAGTGAAAGTGATAGTTAACATCGTTAGCACTTCCAAGGCTTCTAAGGCTATTTAAGATTATTGGATTCTACACCAAAGAAAGAAAGATTTAAAGTGGAAAGACTACAGTTTGGACTTTAAATAAACTATAATACTTACAAAAGATTTAAAAACGTTTGGACTTACTGATTTGGTTGCTGTAGGAAGTATAAATTGAAAGCTAAAAATGGCTTCTAAGCAAATAAAATCTGGTTTCAAAAGTGCTGGATTGCCAGCACAACCATCAAAATTACAATCTTTGTCTATTTCAAACCCACAAATATTGACTTTGGAGGTTCTACAGGAATCTCTGCAGGACGCTTTGAAGCAACAAACTTCTTTTTTAGAGGGGAAAATTAAGGGAGTGTCTGAAGAAATGGCTGAAATTAAAGAAGTTATACAAACTCAGAATAAAGAAATAAGAGAAGACATAGTAATGGCATTTCAGGGTCTGGCAAAACACATTGAGTTGTTGGATTAATTGGAAATTAATCAGTCCAATTTGAATTTGGAAAATAAAATGGATGAAGTTCAGACGAAGGTGGATAGGGCAGACGATGAAGTGGTGATGTTACAGTATAGAGCGATGGAATTTGCCCTGAGAGTAAGAGGTTTGAGAGAACACAATCGAGAGAATTTGAGAGATCTTTGCAGAGGCTTTTGCAAAGATAACTGGGGAACAACAAGCAGATCTCTCATTGCAAATTGACAAAATATATCGTGTTAATTCCTGGTTTGCCAGATAGAATCAACTGCCAAGAGACATTGTGATTTACTTTACAATGAGGAGGACCCAAAATGAAATTTTACAAGCTTTCTATAAAAATAAACTTCAAATTGCAGGACAAGAGGTTTTAGTGCTGAAAGAAATTACCCCCAAAATGTTGAGAAGCAGAAAGGAGTTTGATTTCTTGGTGGATGAACTTAGAAATCGACAGATTCAGTTTAGATGGGATGTTCCAGCTGGACTGGTGGTGAATTATATGGGAGAAAGGTATCGCCTTAACACAATTTGGAAGGCAAGAGATTTTTATACTAATGTATTAAAGGCTGAATGCCCACCATCTCAGAAAATGAGGAGAAGAAAAGAAGAGCTGGCAATACAGGGACAGAAGGAAAGTAAACAGCCACAAGCTGCAGGAGAGACCTTGCTTATTGAAGAAGATTTACTGCAATTCTTTGGTACTGATCAACCTTTGGAAGTAACAGAAAAAAGAGAAGAACCACAAGCACAAAGGCAGACCCGTGCAGCAGCAAAGCGAAAAGAACAAGATTTAAAGATACAGCAAACTCAAATGAAAGCTCAAGAAGCTACAAAAATAGAAGCAGTGGGGTGGGGGGGGTGGGGGGGGGCAAGGCCGAAGAGAAAGGTGCAGGAGGATCTTCAGCTGGCCCTTTTAAAGCTTCAAGGTGCCAGGAATGGCAACTAAATTTTTGACTTGGAATGTCAATGGTTTAAATTCACCACAAAAGAGAAAGAAAATATTTCATTATCTGAAACAGTTTAAAAATGATATAATTTGTCTGCAAGAAACACATATTAGAGTGACAGATCAAAAATATTTGATAAATTCAAGATTGGGAACACACTTTGTTGCATCTGCCTCAGAGAAGAAAAATGGTATAGTTATATACCTAAGGACAGATTTAACAGCTAAATTAATTGAGGCAGATGCTCAAGGAAGATATATTGCAATTGAACTTTTAATAGAGGGGAAGAAAACACTTTTAATTGGAGTATATGCTCCCAATCAACAGCAAGAAAAGTTCTATAAGTTTTTGCATACTAAAATAATACAATGGGATTATAAATCGTGTTTATTAATGGGTGAGTGGAATGGAGTACTGGACACTCAAAAGGACAACAAAGGACTATTTCAAAATACCCAAAAACGTGCAAGACTGCCCAAATCTTTTTTTGATATGATGGATGATATGGAGTTGAGAGATATTTGGTGAGTACGAAATCCAGAAGAAAAGGATTTTACTTTTTTTTCTGACAGACATCAATCCTTCTCCAGGATTGATTTCATATTGATTACTAATGATTTCTTTTCTAGGGTAAAGAAGACGAAGATATATTCAAGAATTTTATCATAGTCCGGTGTGGATGGAATTAGAGCAGGAAAAGGGACCCAGAAGGTCTTGGAGGTTAAATGAAAACTTGTTTAGATATGAGGAAAATGTGAAAGAATGTAAAAAACAAATGAAAGAATTTTTTGTTATGAATATGAACAAAGGTACACCTATGGAAATAGTCTGGGTTGCAAGTAAAGCATATATGAGAGGAACCTTAATACATTTGAATAGTAAATATAGACGTAGACAAGAAAAAAAACGGAGGGATTTAGAAGAGGAAATAAAAATGAAAGAGCAGGCACTCATATTGAACCCAACAGATAAGAAAATGGCAGACCAAGTGGCAACTAATATACAATATGCTAAACATAATACTTTTTGTAATGCAAATAAACCAGGTAGATGGTTAGCCTCACAATTGTTTTTGCTGGGTATAATCACAGATTGTACGGTTATAGAGATTAAATTGATTTTAAATTTAATAACTGCAGCTAGACTTTTGGTGGCGCAATATTGGAAGAGGGAAGATTTGCCTACTATTGAAGAATGGACATTAAAAGTAGCCAATTTGGCAGAAATGGCAAAGATTTTGGCATATTTGAAAGATCACTCACAAGAAAGATATATATCGGAATGAAGAAGATGGATTGATTATATTCAAAACAAATATCGGATTAAAAAGTATCAAATAGCTTATGAATGAATAGGAAAATTAAGAGTATTGATGCTTAGTTAGTAAAAGGGGAGTTAAAGTGTGAAGCGGGGGGATAGGAATCCTTAGTTTATTAGCTTAGTTTAGCATATGATTGTCAATTGTATACCCTGTATTTTGTTCTGGGAAGTTCGGAGGGGGGGAGATGGGGGGGGAAGGAAGGGAGGGAGGGATGGGGAAATACTTATAAAAATTTTTTGGGGTTTTTTTTCTTTCTGTAAAATTCTTTAATAAATTAAAAAAAAAATAGAGTGACAGCACCGCCAGCATTCAAAAGTGACCAAACCATCAGCCAGAAAGCATAGGAACTGAGAAGTGGTCTGTGGTCACCACCTGCAGAACCACTCCTTTATTGGGGATGTCTTGCTAACTGCCTATGCTTTCCACCTGTTGTCTATTCCATTTGCACAACAGCATGTGAAATTGATTGTCAATCAGTGTTGCTACCTAAGTGGACAGTTTGACTTCACAGAAGTGTGATTGACTTGGAGTTACATTGTGTTGTTTAAGTGTTCCCTTTATTTTTTTGAGCAGTGTATATATATATAGGAAACAGACCATAGTAATAATGGGGCACTGTAACTACCCTGACACCAACTGCGAGACAAACTCTGCTTCAAGTGAGAGATCGAACAGGTCTCTGACCAACCTAGCTGACAACTTTGTCATCCAAAACATAGAGGAGGGAACTGGAGGGACAAGTATACTGGACTTAATTCTTACTAACAGAGATGAAATGATAAGAGTGGGTTGAAGTTGCAGGAACTTTGGGGGAGAGTGACAACATCAGACACAAGCATTAGAATGAAATAAAACTAATGCCTTAGACTTTAAAAGAGCTTATTTCACACACACACACCCGTCCTAGTTGGGCCATTATCAGGCCCTATGATTAACAAGCTTGCCCTGCCGGTTACTGAGCGATGGAGGTGGCTCCCATTTATTTTCCATCTACCCGCTGCCTGTACTATCCATCTATATGCTACCTGTATGAATGTTGTGGACAGCTTACTTTCTTCTGGAGACTTTGGACCTGGCTCTGTTTGTTATCTAGCACGCTAGCTGTATGAAAAAATGGCAGCTTACGGGAGGACGAACGGAGCCGGTTTCTATCATTGTTCACCATCGATGGGATATACCATCTTGCCCACGGCTAGTTGGCCAACCATCGTGAGAGGCTGGTTGGACGATTACCCTCGAATTGGTTGGAACATTGGACTTCCCCACTGCTGTGAGAGGACAGTGGAGACTCTCCCGTTTATGGTTAACCTACCTTTTTTCAGGACAATTTGGACTATCTTGGAGCCCTGGGCCACACCTTATCACTACCTCAGAGCTTAGATGTACTTAAGGACACAGCTTCTTGCATTGCGAGACTCCCCCCTCTCGCAAGCCTGGCCCTCCACGTTATCGAGGTCCTACCTCAATGACGGGTCTTGGAACCCAGAGAGGTGGCATGCAGCGAAGAGGGGGTTGAGGGGTTTTTTATGTAAATTTTTGGATAAATTTTTAAGGGGACCCGGGGGGGGAGGTAAAATTGGAACTAGGGTAGTGGGTTCGGGGGATAACCCACCAAGGGGAAGGTCAGGCCTGACCGCTATATGCAGCGGGGGGGGAGTTCCGGAGGAAATGGGGGGAGTCGAGCTTGTCCAGAGCGTGTTTTTACCATCAGTACTGTGAGGGGGAGGGGTAGATATGGCGGGAGCAGGGGGCCATATCATGTTAAGGGAGCACGCATCCGCTGTCTTCAAGCGGTAGCGTGCTCCGGCCCCCAAGGCTCCACTCGTTTTCCAGGTTGCACAGATCCTCAGGGCCCGGGCCTGCGGCTGATGTTGTGCAATGCCAGGTCCGTGGTAAATAAAGCCCCCCTCATTAGTGATCTGGTTCAGGAGGGGGGAGCGGACCTGGCGGGTATTACGGAGACCTGGTTGGGCCTGGAGGGAGGGGTCCCTCTGGTAGAAATGTGCCCACCAGGCTTCCACGCATTCCATCAACCGAGGTCACAGGGGAGGGGCGGGGGAGTAGCGGTTATTATTAGAGAAGGTTTTAGGCCGAGGGAGGCCACTGTTCCTCAGACGGCCGGTTGTGAGACCCTCCTTGTGAAGTGGGGTCATGAGGTTCAGATGGGTTTGCTGATCACGTACCTGGCTCCCTGCCACGTGGCAGCAGCCCTGCCCAAGCTACTCAACATTATCGCCGCGGTGGCGGTTGATACCCCCAGACTCATGGTCATGGGGGATTTCAACCTGCCGTCCGTGGGTGAGACGTCTGAGGTGGCTTGGGAGTTCATGGCTTCCATGACGGCTATGGATCTGACCCAGCTAATTCACGGCCCTACGCACATGGGGGGAAACACACTGGACCTGATTTTTGTCTCTGGACAGTGGTTGAGTGATCTCGAGATAGGGGACATAGTCATCGAGCCCTTGTCATGGTCAGATCACTCTCTCCTTCGCCTTGACCTTCGAACCGCTGCACCCCGCCGCAGGGAGGCGGAACCGATAAGATGGTACCGCCCCAGGCACCTGATGGAACCTGATAGGTTCCAGACGGAGCTTGGGCCAATCCCGGAGGGCCTGGCTCACGCCTCGACTGGAGACTTAGTGGCCGCCTGGGATAGAGCGGCCGCTGGAGCTCTGGATCGAGTCGTGCCTTTGCGGCCTCTGACCCGGCGCCGATCTCACCTGGCTCCTTGGTTTACTGAGGAGCTGAGGGAGATGAAGAGCCGGAAAAGACGCCTAGAGAGTAGTTGGAGGGCCAGTCGCACTGAATCTGACCGGACACTGGTAAGGTCTCACATTAAGAATTACCTAGTGGCGATAAAAGCAGCGAAATGTACTTATCTTGCTGCTCTTATCGCGTCATCAGATAACCGTCCGGCCGCCCTGTTTAGGGTGACCCACTCCCTGCTCCATCAGGAAGCGAGAGAGGACCCCTTGGAGGGAAGAGCCGAGGATTTTGTTCAGTATCTGCATGACAAAATCACTCAGATTCAGGAAGATCTGGACTCCGACTGGGTAGATCCAGCGGGGATGACGGAGGCAGGTCCTAAGAATGTTATCTGGGATGAGTTTGATTCTGTGACCCCTGAGGACGTGGACAGGATTCTGGGTAGACTGAATGCGACCACATGTTTGTTGGACCCGTGTCCCTCCTGGTTAGTGCTGGCTTCCCGGGAGGTGACGCGAGGCTGGCTCCAGGGGATTATAAATGCTTCATTGAGTGAGGGTGTCTTTCCCGCCGCCTTGAAAGAGGCGGTGGTGAGACCTCTCAAGAAGCCTTCCCTGGACCCGGCAATATTGGCTAATTATCGTCCAGTCTCCAACCTTCGCTTTGTGGCGAAGATTGTTGAGAGTGTGGTGGCACGACAGTTTCCCCAGTACCTGGATGAAACGACGTATCTAGATCCGTTCCAGTCGGGTTTCAGGCCTGGGTACAGCACGGAAACGGCATTGGTCGCGTTGGTGGATGATCTCTGGAGGGCTCGGGACAGAGGTTGTTCCTCTACCCTGGTCCTATTAGATCTCTCAGCGGCTTTTGATACCATCGACCATGGTATCATGCTGCACCGGCTGGAAGGGTTGGGGGTGGGAGGCACCATATTACGGTGGTTTTCCTCCTTTCTCTCCGACCGGTCGCAGTCTGTGTTGACAGGGGGGCAGAGGTCGACCCCGAGGCCCCTTATATGTGGGGTGCCACAAGGATCGGTCCTCTCGCCCCTTTTGTTCAACATTTATGTGAAGCCGCTGGGCGAGATCATCCGTGGTTTCGGGGTGGAGTACCATCAGTACGCTGACGACACCCAGCTGTACATCTCCACCCCAGACCACCCCAACGATGCCCTTGAAGTGATGTCCCGGTGCCTGGAGGCCGTACGGATCTGGATGGGGAGAAACAGGCTCAGACTCAACCCATCCAAGACCGAGTGGCTGTGGTTTCCGACGTCCCGATATAGTCAGCTGATGCCATCGCTGACTATTGGGGGCGAAGCACTGGCCCCCACGGAGAGGGCTCGCAACTTGGGTGTCCTCCTGGACTCGTGGCTGTCTTTAGAAGAGCACTTGACGGCCGTGACCGGGAGGATTTTTCATCAGGTTCGCCTGATTCGCCAGTTGCGTCCCTTTCTGGATCGGGACTCGTTACGCACGGTCACTCATGCCCTCGTCACCTCCCGTCTGGACTATTGTAACGCTCTCTACATGGGGCTCCCCTTGAGGAGCACTCGGAGGCTCCAACTGGCGCAGAGTGCGGCCGCGTGGGTGGTGATGGGAGCAACGTGGCGCTCCCATGTAACACCTCTCCTGCGCGAGCTGCACTGGCTCCCGGTGGTCTTCCGAGTGCGCTTCAAGGTTTTGGTTATCACCTTTAGAGCGCTCCATGGCTTAGGACCTGGCTATTTGCGAGACCGCCTGCTACCACCAATAGCCTCCCACCGACCAGTACGCTCCCATAGAGAGGGGCTCCTCCGGGTGCCGTCGGCCAAACAATGTCGACTGGAGGCCCCCAGGGGGAGAGCCTTCTCTGTGGGGGCACCTACGATCTGGAACGAGCTCCCCCCCGAGATACGGAGGATTCCGGATCTGCGTACCTTCCGTCGCATGCTTAAGACGTTCCTATTCCAACAAGCTGGCCTGACCTAAACTTTCTCCTCTTTTAAATGGGTATTTTAAATTCGGTTTTAAATTATTTTGGGTTTTAATATGGTCAGCCAAATCTATTTAATCTGTTTTATCTCTCTTTTAAATTTTGTACTTTATATGTTTTATTTTATGGCTGTTCACCGCCCTGAGTCCTTCGGGAGTAGGGCTGTATACAAATCTAATAAAATGAAAATGAAAAGAAATTTAGAGAAGGCTTGGGAAGGATTCCATAAAAATTTTAAAGGGAAAATGAACCAGTGGTGGGATTCTGCCAGTTCTAGGCAGTTCGGCCAAACCGTTTGTTAAATTGCTGGCTCGCCCCACCCCTTGCCAATAAATAGTGGGGGCGGGGCAGGGCAGGGCGAGGGGTGGGCGAGCCAGTAATTTAACTAACAGTTCGGTGTTTTTTTGTAATTTATTGGGCTCGCAGCAGTGGTGGGTTGCTACAGGTTCTCCCCGAATCACAAGGACCGGTAGCGGTAATTTGGGCTGATTTGGAGAACCGTTAGTAATTGCTGGCTGGCTACGCCCCCAAACTGGTACGCTTGCTCGCCACACACCCCTCCACCCAGTCACTCCTCACTTATACTGTGTGGGTCCTCTCTTGCAGGTTGCCTGCCTGAAGTTCTGTGTCTGCCAGGTAAGCCTGCGAGTCGCGGCCTACCTAGCTGCCCCTGCCCCCCGCCCCCCCCCACCATCCCAGCCTGCCTCCCCTACTCCCTTCCCCGCAACCCGTAGCCCTGCAATGCTTCCCTGCCTTCCACACGGCCTTCCCAGTGTCCCCAAGACCAGCTTGTGAAGGCAGGCAGGCGGGCCTGACCACGGGGACCCCTGGGAAGGCAGGCAAGCATGGCAGGGCCACCCAGCTGTGGGGAAGAGAGCTAGCAGCTTACTTCTTTCCCCGAAGCCCTGCCATGCTTGCATGCCTTCCACACTGCCTTCCCGGAGTCCCCATGGCCAGCTTGCCATCTACCCCCATCCTGCTTCCCTTTTACCTTTCTTTAATGTGCCCCACTTCTCTCCCCAAACCTTGGGAGGCGGCGTCCTTCACGCCGCAAAGCCCTCGAAGCAGCTGCAGGAGGGGGAAAAGAAAAAAAAATCTTGGCCTGTGAAGCCTCTCGAAGCTTCGAAGGTGTATGTGTGTTTAGCGGCACTGAAGTGAGCCACGTGAAGGGAGCCCGCTGGGTAACCACGCCGGCTGCGATTGGCCCCTTGCCTTCCGCTGTCGCCTCCACCTCTTCCTCTTCCTTCTCTCTGCCAACAGAAGTCGGAGAGGAAAAGGCAGTTGCTTCGCCGAGCATTTCTCTGCATTTCATCCCAAATCAGCCACCCTCACTGGAAACACGGAGAAACGCTCAGCAAAGCAACTGCCTTTTCCTCTCTGACTTCTGTTGGCAGAGAGAAGGAAGAGGCAGAGGTGGTGGCGCCAGCGGAAGGCAAGGGGCCGATTGCGTGCCTCACTTCAGCGCCGCCAAACACACACATACCTTCGAAGCCTTCTAGAGGCTTCAGCGGCCAAGGCTTTTCTTTTCTTTTCCCCCCTCCTGCAGCCACCTCGAGGGCTTTGTGGCGCAGAGGACACTGCCTTCCAAGGTTTGGGGAGGGAAGCGGGACACATTAAAGAAAGGTAAAAGGGAAGCGGGATGGGGTGGGATTTGTTCCCCCCCCTCACAATCCTCTTCCAAGCGCAGATGGTTCCTCCTTTAATACCTGGTCCTGCACTTGGCCTGGCCGGACAGCGCGCCCCCCCCAGTGCCCTCCCGCCTGTCCTTCATTCTCCTGACAGGATGCGGAGACCAAAGGCCCGGCGGGGGGGGGGGGCTTTACTGGAACTATATCTACATGGTGGGAAGTAAGCAATGAGGTACCCCAAATTGAAGTCTGCCAGGCTTAAAATTGCCAAGGTTGGAGATCTCTGGACTAGAAGATAAATGATGGCATAAATGATGACTGATCAAAAGTGCGAGGACCTGTCAGAAATCACTTTTTTCAGCCCTCTGGGTAGTCCCTATGTGCATATGGACTACTCAGAGGGCTGAAAAAGTTATTTTTGACTGGTCCTCACACTTTTGACCAGTCTTTGAACTTACGACTGTCCACACATTTTACGTTTTGTGCCCTATCTTGTCACCGTGGTGAAGAGAAGTAGTGGTGAAATGACTGACAAGGTTGTTAAGAATGCCGCAACGGGCATAAATGTGAGTATGGTCATAAGTGCGAGGACCGGTCAAAAGTGCGAGGATCAGTCAGAAATGACTTTTTTCAGCCCTCTCAGTAGTCCCTATGCACATAGCCATGCCCATCCGGTCACATGACCAGCTAGCCACACCCACCCAGTCACATGACCACCAAGCCACACCCCCAACTAAGCCATGCCCACAGAACCAGTTGTTAAAAAAATTGAATCCCACCACTGAAATGAACTCAAGAAGTTTGGAAAACTCTGAAAAATATCAATTATCAATCAATCAATCAACTGTATATAAATAAAAGCCCAGTCCACCACAATACCGCTGAAAAAGAAGAAGGGGGAGGAGGAGGAGGAGGAGGAGGAGGAGGAGGAGGAGGAGAAGGAGGAGGAGGAGGAGGAGGAGGAGGAGGAGGAGGAGGAGGAGGAGGAGGGGAAGAAGAAGAAGAAGAAGAAGAAACCAGCATGGTTGCATAAAGAACTCTCTTATAAACTGAAAGACAAAAAGGATAAGTATATAAAATGAAAAGAGAGACACATAACTAAGGCAGAATACCAGTGTACAGCCCAAATGTGCAGAAATGAAGTCAGGAAAGCTAAGGCTCAGAATGATCTAACATTTGCAAGAAATATAAAAAATAATAATAAAAATTTCGTTCAACATGTAGGGGAAAAAAACCCTCAAGTAAACAAATTGGTCCACTAATAGGAGAAGATGGTATGGAAGTAATGAGCAGCAGAGAGAAAGCAGAGCTGCTTAATTCATTCTTTGCATCTCTCTTCATGCAAAAGGAAAAAATTGCACAACCTACCAAAAACAGAATTGTAAAAGACAAACTGGGAACACAAATTAAAATAGGCAAGAAAATGGTAAGAAAACACCAACTAAAGACTAATCAGCCTGACATCAATACTTGGAAAGATCCTAGAAAAGATAATCAAGCAACAGATTTGTGAACACTTAGAAGCAAGCAAAGTTATAACCAGAAGCCAACACAGGTTTGTCAAAAACAGATCATACCAAACAAATCTTATTTCATTCTTTGACAAATGGACAAAATTGGTGGACCAGTAAAATGCTGTGGGCATAGTATATTTGGATTTCAGTAAGGTATTTGACAAAGTACACCACAACTTCCTTCTTAGTAAAAATGTGGGAGAGACCATATCACCACCAGATGGATTTGTAACTGTCTGACAAACTGTAAATGTGTTGTCTTTAATGGAACTATATCTACATGGTGGGAAGTAAGCAATTGGGTACCCCAAATTTCTGTTTTAGGCCCAGCCCAGTATCTTCATAAATAATTTTGATGAGGGAAGAGAAGGGGAACTAATAAAAAATGCAGGCAACATTTGGCTGGCAGGAATAGCCAACACCCCACAAGATAGGCACAAGATCCAGATGGATTTTGATAGACTTGAACATTGGACCCTAACAAAATGAAATTCAGTGTACAGAAAAGTAAGGGTTTACATTTAGGCAAGAAAAACAAAATGTACAGGTATAGATCAGGTGAAAGCTGGCTCAATAGTAGTAACTATGAGAGGGATCTTGGAGTCCTAATGGATAATCACTTAAATATGAGCAAGCAACCACCAAAAAGCCAATGCAATCATAGGCTGCTTTAACAGGGAGATAGAATCAAGATGATACTTGATTTTTTTAATACTGCTTTATAATGCCTTGGTAAGATTACACTTTGAATACTGCATCTAGTTTTGGTCACCACAATAAAAAAAAGATGTTGAGCTTCTGGAAAGGGTGTAGAGAAGAGTAAAAAAGATGATTAGGGGGCTGAAAGCTAAGACATAAGAAGAACGGTTGCAGGAATTGGGTATGTCTAATCTAATGAAAAGAAGGACTAGGGGTGACTTGATAGCAATGTTCCAATATTTGAAGCGCTGCCACAAAGAACAGGGGGGTCAACCTATTTTCCAAAGCACCAGAAGGTGGCAGGACAAGAAGCAATGGATTGGAAACTAATCAAGGAGAGAAGCAACCTAGAACTAAGGAGAAATGTCCTTATAGTGAGAACAATAAACCATTGGAATGGGTTGCCTTCATATGTTGTGGGTGCTCCATTACTGGAGGCTTTTAAAAAAAAAGACTGGACAGCCATTTGTCCAGAATGGTATAGGGTCTCTTACTTGTGCAGAAGTTTGGACTAGAAGATCTCCAAGGTCCCTTCCAACTCTGTTATTCTGTTATGTACATAGCCCAGTGTGAAAATCTATGTGGAGGGATTATATCTCTTACTGTATCCATGCCTTGCACATTTAGGGTCCAAAAGAGGGAACTCCAGTAAAAAAATATTTAAAAAGAAAAGGCATTTTGCATATAAAACATGCACAAGTTGTATCCCCAAGACCATGTTGTACTGGTCTCCATACATGCTTGGCAACTTGAATGCCCTAATCTTTATCTATTTAGTACTTTAGCCCACCAAAATGGAATGCTGGTAAACATTTCACAGACAGGAAAATAACACATAAACATAAATTCAGCGCAGACATTAAAAAGGATTGTTATTGCTTACTGTAACTTCAGCTTTCTCCAATAGATGTCATCTTTTATGTGTGTGTCTGCATGTGTTTGTGTGTGTGTGTGTTTGTATACATGCACACACATTATTTTTTCTACCTCTGACTTTTTTTATAAAAGGAATTAGAAATTGGTTGTCTTGGGATTTTTGTTCGGAATTACCCAGGTCTTATATATTTTTTGCCACCAAAAAAGGCACCAGGTCTTATTTTTTGGGGGGGAGGGGGATATTGTTCACTGACTCACCTCACTTGTGCTTGTCGCCCCCAGCCTCCTTTTAGTTGTCAGAGGCTTTCAGGAACTTCTGCTGCCACCAAGACCTGCAAGGCTTTCCTGAAGGCCTCTGTAGTTGATCCGGAGCTCTGTTAATTGGCTGCAGAAGGCTTCAGGAAAGCCTTGCAAGCAGAAGAAATGGGCAGGCAAGGCAAATGTGTGCAAGGCTTGAATGCAACTGTCCGAAAATAAGTAGTAGGGCAGCTCAACCCCCCCATTCCCACCATAGTTTAATTTTTACCTGTGCACCCTGGAGTGGGCAGGGTCTTAATTAGGGCTTATTTGGGGGGGGGGGTAGGGCTTATATTGGGCGCACATGTAAAAATCAAGTTAGAACTTACTTTCCGGGTAGGTCATATTTTGGGGGGAACAGAGTAGGGACTAAAGATCCTAATGATTGATCACCCTCCCCATTCAGTTTTTGTTTAAAGCCCTTTGGATAAGTTGAGCATTTTCCAAATATATTCATCCTGGTTTTTGTGAGGTGCATCCCATCCCTTGTCACAAGCCCTTCACGTAGGTAATGTAAACTATGATTTGGGAATTCAAAGTTCTCTTGATGGCACCAACTTTGAAGCCATTGGTTTATTTCTAAAATCCTCTCTCGTTGAATGTTGGTCTTCCTTTGAAAGTACAGATGAAAATACCACATGTTCCTACTTCTTTGGCTTTTAAGCTGAGCTACTCAGTCTCTTGATATCACTTCTTCTTCCTAGAGCAGTGGTTCTCAACCTTCCTAATGCCGTGACCCTTTAATACAGTTCCTCATGTTGTGGTGACCCCCAACTAGGGGTGGGTTCTAAATTTTTTTACTACGAGATCTGTGGGCGTGGCTTATTTTGTGGGTGTGGCTTGGAGGTCATGTGACTGGGTGGGCGTGGCTAGCTGGTCATGTGACCGGGTGGCCATGGCTATATGTATAGGGACTACTCAGAGGGCTGGAAAAAGTCATTTCTGACAGGTCCTCGCACTTTTGACTGGTCCTCACACTTATGACCATCCTCACATTTATGCCTGTGCAGCATTCTTAACAACCATGTCACTCATTTCACAACTGCTTCTCTTCAACATGGTATAAGATAGGGCAAAAAACGTAAAATGTGAGGACAGTCGTAAATTCAAGGACTGGTCAAAAGTGCGAGGACCAGTCAAAAATAACTTTTTCAGCCCTCTGAGTAGTCCCTGTGCACAAAAGGACTACCCAGAGGGCTGAAAAATGTGATTTCTGACAGGTCCTCGCACTTATGACCAGTTTTCGCAGTTATGACTGGTCATCATTTATGCCCATTGTAGCATTCTTAACAACCGTGTCACTCATTTCACAACTGCTTCTCTTCACCATGGTGACAAGATAGCGCAAATACGTAAATTGTGAGGACAGTTGTAAGTTCGAGGACTGGTCAAAAATAACTTTTTCAGCCCTCTGAGTAGTCCATATGCATAAAAGGATACAGCAATAGAAAGGGATGAAGGAAGGGAAGGGAAATTAGAGTAGGAGTGAAGGTAAGAGAGGGAGGAAGAGAGGAGGAGAAAGAGGAAGTAGGGAGAAGAAGAAGAGGGGGGGAAGAGAAAGTAAGAAGGAAAGAAAAGACAGAGGTGATAGGTTTGAGGAGAAAGATTGCTGTACAATAAAAAAGATGAAAGGGAAGAAAGCCAAACAAATATTAAGATATTAAGATAAAGAATGCATTGTTAAACTTTAAAGAATAAAAGAGAACAAATAGCAATAAATAGCAATAATTAGAAACACACATACAAACATACAACGTATTTTCTTTGAACAGAGTATTTGGCCCATTCACAAATTTAAACAGTTGTAGGAGGTTAGCACCCACCCCTTTCCTAGAAGAATGAAATATTTTGGGAAATATTAAAAAGGCAGAATATTATATTTCCCTACCTGTATGAGAAATGGAGAAGCATATTTTACAGACAAAGCAGCTCCCACCTTCCTGCCCCCCACCCTTTGTTAATGGGCCAGAGGCAGAAACTCAATCCTTTGTCAAAGTACATTTGCAACACAATAGCAACAGAAACTAACACAATGGGCCCCATCAAGCCATGTGATCCTGTCCAACATTAAACCATCTTTCCAAGCAGTCTCCATGTTTCCAGTGTCTTTTTCCCCACTTGGAGCAGAACCCAGAAGGATATTTCTTCCAACACAGTATTTAGTCATTTCAATTAAATTTACAATTTCTATATTTCCTTTTTACCATATTTATTCCTCATCTATTTTTTTAAAAAAACAATATTACCCTTCATCCTCATCTCTAATCTTAATCAAATTCATTTTTCCCCTTCTATTCTATATTATACCCCTTCGCATTGTCATCTATTTTTATATCCATCCTCACATTGGTTAATTATGTAATACAGTTGTTTAATACAAATTCAACATTTTAATATAAATCAATTAGTTATATAACTATCTTTTTGTATATTAATCAATATGAACATGAATATTCCAATTGTTTCCATGCAATCCAATTTCTTACAAATCAATTAATTATATTTACCAATAATAATAAACCAAATAATTTCCCCCATATATTCCTCCAAACCACAACTTAACCAATTAATAGTATCTCAATTATTACAATTCCCTAGTTAAATAGAGCTTTTTTTCTTTTGTGTTTTAAAATCTTGGAACTCTCCTCTTTTGCCCTAAATTTCCCATTGTTTGCAGTGTTGCACTTACCTTTTTTGGTGAGGAAAAAGAAAAAGAAATCTCTCTGCCTCATTTTGTCACGTTGCAGCCTGCTTACTTTCAATTTCGCTTTTTCAGCATAGATAGGGGGAAAAAAACTTGCTCCAGGAATTTACCTTTTTGCAGCTAGCTCTTTGAAGCCCCGCGGCAAGAATTTAAAGTTTTTTTCCCCTCTAGCCACCAGCTGGGACTCCGGAAACAGCAATAGATTGGGAGTGGGCGGGGTAAGCGAACGGCGACCGGGCGATCTAACAGAGGCAGAGGGTGAGGGTGAGTGAAGGCGGGGGGGGGGGTGAGAGAGGGCTTTGGCGACCCCTGTGAAATGGCCGTTCGACCCCCAAAGGGGTCGCGACCCCCAGGTTGAGAACCGCTGTCCTAGAGTATTCCCGCAGGTGCAGGGTCTGCTTTTTGGATCACTCAATGCCACTTTGCAGTCTCTTGATAACACTATGTAACACAATTTTTGTTCCTGGGTTCTAACTGTTATATTTCAACTGTTAATGCGAATATTCATCACAAACTTTGATTTTATGACCACAGCCTACAAAGGTTTCATATTTAGAGAGACAAAATTGGCAGATTTTTGTATTTTTATGCAGTTAAGAGAAGGAACAATATATATTTGCATGGCAAATACACAAAAATAGTCAGTCACTCAAAAGGGTTCACAAATGAGTTGATTTTCTAGATTTGCGGCTATATGGCAAATCGTTTTCTCGAAGAAACCCCCAAACATAGTCCCCCTTCATGTTTTCATTAGACTGTCCTGTTCAAAGTCCAGTATATCCTGGTGAAAACACTTGCCTTGCTCCTCTGAGTAAGCACCCATGTTCTCTTTGAATTTGTCAAGATAAGCATCAACGATATGGACTTTTTTTTTTTTTTAATTTGATTTATATGCCGCCCTTCTCCGGAGACTCAGGGCGGCTTACAATGTGCTCAGCAATAGCCTTCATCCTTTTGTATATTTATACAAAGTCAGCTTATTGCCCCCACAACTGGGTCCTCATTTCACCTACCTTAGAAAGGATGGAAGGCTGAGTCAACCTTGAGCCTTGGCGAGATTCGAACCCTGCAGTAATTGCAGGCAGCTGGTCTTAATAACCAGCTTAATAACAGGGTGCCTTAAACCCCTGTACTACCAAGGCTCTTTGAGGGACATTCTGCATCCTATTTTGGCATAGTTCTTTATGAGAATCTGAACCAACTGCTCATAGTTTTCAGTCTTATAATTGTCCAGAAAACCGTGAACCACTGCAATGAAACTGATCCCAGCTGCTTTCTCTGCCTGTCAGTTTCTTGGTTAATTTGTCACACTCTATGATTTTCTTTATCTGTGGTCCAACAAAGTTACCAGCTTTAAATTTTGCCTCCAACAGCTGTGTAAAGAAATTTTGGAAGTTCTTGAAAGCTGCCAACTCCTTGTCTATGACACTTCATGACAAATTGCTTGATGAGGCCTAACTTGATGTGCAATGATGACATCAGTACTTACCTCCAGCCCCCACTATATGTTGTTCTTCCTTACAGAGAACCCAGTCTTCTGTGACTAGTCCCTTCTGTGATAGTGTGCCTTAGTGTCCCAGCAGTCCCAGAGGCAAAGAAAACAAGGAAACTGCCTTAGAGGCCCATCAGGAATGACACCATTTTGAAGGTTCCAATGACCTCCCAGTCATAGTTTTCATACTTCTTGATATTGATGTAGTCCTCTTTGAGGTGCAAAGAGTGAGCCATAGGGAGAGATGGGTACTTGTCCTTGTTATGAAGCAGTACAGCTTTGAGGCTCCTGAATGAACTGTCCATGAATAAATACCATTCACTTGGGTTACCGATGATTTTTATAGCCTCAAATAGACTGGCTACATTGTTGCAGAAGCACAATCCATCTTGTCAACTGAAGAAGCTAGAAAAACTTCTTGATTTTCTTGTAAAGTATTGGTGAAGCTTTCTCTGATCTGTCACTTGCACATTTTCATCCTACAAGTTTCACTCCTTGAGCCTAGATGTCAGAAGCTCAGCATGGGACTTGGTAAGGCCAAGATCTCTGTTCATATCATTGTGGTCTTTCTGGTTGGGGAAGTATAGCTTTCTCTCCTCAGTGTCATCTGTGAAATTGTAATCTGTATCTGCAATATTTTCCTCACTGTCTGACTTGCTTCTCTCTCCTAAAGATGGCTAATCCCTCTCCAGAGGGGTGAGAACAGGGAGCTCAGGGCAGTGTAGTACTGGAGCGATGGATGAAGGAATGTCTGGATACATGATAGGAGGCATGCTCTTGCCAGTTTGACATTTAGAAGGTCCACCATGCAGAAGTAGCAGTTGCTTGAGTGCTTAGTCGGTTCCTGCCAAAGTTTTGGAATAATAAACTTTATGGCTCTCTTTTCTCCCCTGTACCAGCTATAACCATAGAAGAATTATATAATTTTTAAAAAACATGATATTGCACACATTACCTAATATTGTGCAAGATTTTACCATAGGGCATAAAATACATACTGTTGTTTGTATTTTCCTAGAACATTGAAAATAGTGAAAATTTTCTTAATTGCAATTTTCTTTTTTCTTCATAAATTGTCCACACATGTAGCAAAATGCATCTCCTGGCAACCTCTTGATGCCATCTAAACCAAATATTGTTATTCACTATTCATTCAGCAATTAGTCAAACTAAAATATTAATTTAAGTTACCTGTACTTTTATATTTCTACTGGATAGTCCCAGAAAATGCTAAAAGTTCTTGTAATGATTGCCTCTCCTTCCAAGTTAAGAAAGTAAAAACTCTTGAAACGTGGTGGTTCAAAAGGAACCTTTTATTAAGCAGAAGTTATAGCAACCCAATGAAAGCAAGATCTGAATACCCTTAGGCAAGAAAAGTAGGATTAAAGCAGTAGAGACCCCTCCTTTAAGTCAGAATGCAGATTTTAGCCAATACACAAGTGTGAAGATGTTTTCTTTACTAGTTTCCCTGAGAACCCAAGCAAACATGTATTCACCCCGTTATCCTTTAAAGTGAAACAACCCACATGGCTATCGTAAACATTCCTCCACGTTAAGAGGATCTCAGGGCTCTTTGGCACCAGGATATAGGTTGTAAAATATCTGTTGACACAGGCAATGCTAGTAAATCGAATCCAAGCCTCCCCCTTCTCCCAATTGATTGGCAGTATCACTCTTAGGGATCTGACAGTTCTAAAAGATTCCAAAAAGTTTTAGAAAATTATAGTCAATTCTAGAAACTACTGGACATTTCTCAAAATTCCAGAATATTCTGGAAGTCTACTCATCATTGAATGTGAATTGAGAATGTTCTTGAAAAGAGATAAATTTCAAAATATCATTGTCCTAACCACAGAAGCAACATTTTTGTGGAACAACAGCTATTTCCTATTTATTTTAGGGATTAGGAAAACAAACTTTGTACCCAGGAACAAAACTAAATTGAAATTTGTTACATAGTGTAATGTTTTCAGGTTCATTGTTGTAACATTTGTCCCCAAAAGAAAGAGAAGAAAGGGATAATAATATGTGGGCTTGATTATTTAGTAAAGCTCTCAGTCACATCTTTGAGTTTTGCTCCTGGGAGAAAAGATATTGTCCTTGATTTATTGTTCAGTCTACAAACCCATTCCTCTGGGAAGTGAATCTCCTATCATCCATACATGGCTTTTTTTCCTTGGGAAAGTGTCGGCTACTTTGCTTGTCACTGGAACCCTTGATGATGTGACTTCTCCAGGTATTTGCATGCTTTCTTCTGGGGGAGGATATGAAATTGGTTGCTCAGATCCAGGGGCTGTACTGATGTTCCCACAGGAAAAAGTGAAATTAGATGCTCTAGGGATAAGTATTTATGGAATGTCAAAACGATGAACCAAGGCAAATTTGATGTTGTTAAAGGAGGAATGTCACGATTGATAATGTTCTGGAAATTGCAAAGAGCTTGGACTGGAATGGAATAAGGTATAAAAAAATAATAGAAGAAACGGTATCTGTTAACATTAACAAATACTAACTATCTTATAAAATTCACTGTTTATTATAACCCTAAAATTTATACAGTGGAAAAAATATATTCAGTTAGGGGGGGAAAGGACTGGATTTCTAATTTCAAGGGACTATGAGCAACTAGACAGAAAAGCAAAACACCAGGGAGGACAGGTGGTGTTTTCATCTATTCTTCCAATGGAAGGTCAAAGCCCAATGAAGGAACAGAGGATGCCAGAAGTAAACTGCTGGTTCAATGGATGGTGCTGCCAAGAAAACTTTGAATTTTTGGACCATTACTTACAGAAAAAGCTTCTGGCAAGAGATGAGCTGCAATCCACAAGGACCAGGAAAAATATGTTTGGAAAATAACTGGCTGGGTTCATAAGAAGGACTTTAAACTAAAAATGGAAGTGGAAGGAAACTAATGGTATCTAATTTCTCTGACAAATTGAAAGACAAAAAGGACAAGTACAAAAAATGGAAAGAGGGACACATAACTAAGGCAGGATATCAGCAGACAGTCAGAATCTGCAAAGATGAAGTCAGGAAAGCAAAGCCTCAGAATGTACAGAATGTACAAAGACTTGCAACAAAAGTCAAAGATATCTCTCGTTATCTCTCGCCTGGATTACTGCAATGCCCTCTACATGGGGCTGCCTTTGGGGTGCACCTGGAGGCTCCAACTGGTCAGAATGCGGCCGCGCGGGTTGTTACGGGAGCTTCCCGTTACTTCCGTGTTACACCTCTCCTGCACGAGCTGCACTGGTTACCAGTGGTCCTCCGGATCCGCTTCAAGGTGCTGGTACTTACCTATAAAGCCCTTCATGGCATGGGCCTGGAGTACTTGCAGGAGCATCTTCTGCCGGCCTCCCACCATCCAGTGCACTCGCATAGGGCTGCCCTCCTCCGGGTGGCATCGGCCAGGCAATGTTGGCTGATGGCGCCCAGGATGAGGGCGTTCTCTGTGGGCGCACTGACCCTCTGGAATGGGTTACCCACCGGGCTCCGGATGGCCCCCGACCTCCACTCCTTCTGCAGGGACCTGAAGACATGGCTCTTCCAAAAAATCATCTGATCTGCTGGGAGTTTTTAGTTCTCTAAGGGTTTTAATTGGATTATTTTAATTAACTTAAATTAACTTATTAACTTATTGTTCTGTGATTTTTATCTTTGTGAGCTGCCCTGAGTCCTTCGGGAGAAGGGCGGCATATAAATATGATTAAATATAAATATATAAATATATAACAAAAAAGTTTCTTCAAACATAAATAACAAGAAAAAAAAATCAAGGAAACAGTCGGTCCAGTAAAGAGAGAAGACAGCAAGGAAGAAACAGGCAACAGAGAGAAAGCGGAGCTGCTTAACTCATTCCTTGCATTGGTCTTCACACAAAAAGAAACTATAGCCCAGCCTACCAGAAACATAACTGTAAAAAACAGACTGGAAATAAAAGTTAAAATAAGCAAAGAATTAGTAAGAGAACACCTGTCTGATCTTGATGAATACAAATCACCAGGACCTGATGGATTACATCCCAGAATTCTAAAGGAGGTGGCAGATGTCATCTCAGAACCATTGCACCACATATTTCAAAAATCCTGGAACTCCGGGGAACTACCAGAAGACTGGAAAAGAGCTGATGTGGTTCCCATCTTCAAGAAAGGAAAAAAAACAGACCCAGGAAATTACAGAACAATCAGCCTAACATCAATACCTGGGAAGATACTGGAAAAGATAATAAAAAAACAGATCTGCCAACACCTAGAAATGAGTAAAGTAATAACTAACAGTCAGCATGTGTTTGTTAAAAACAGATCATGCCAAACCAATCTTATTTCATTCTTCAACATAGTGACTAAATTAGTAGACCAGTGAAATACTGTGGACATAATATACTTAGACTTCAGCAAGGCATTCGACAAAGTAAACCACAACCTACTTCTTCGTAAGCTAGAAAAAAGTGGGATAGATAGTGTCACCACCAGATGGATTCGCAACTGGCTGACAAACCATACTCGAAGAGTCCTTAATGGATCTAAGTCTACATGTAGAGAAGTAAGCAGTGGGGTGCCACAAGGTTCCGTCTTAGACCCAGTACTCTTCAATATCTTCATAAATGACTTAGATGAGGGAATAGAAGGGGAACTCACCAAATTTGCAGATGATACTAAACTGGCAGGAATAGCTAACACCCTAGAAGATAGGTTCAAGATCCAGATGGATCTTGACAGACTTGAACACTGGGCCCTGTTTAACAAAATGAAATTCAATGTAGAGAAAAGTAAAGTCTTACATGTACTGTAGGTCAGAAAAACCAAAAGCACACATATAAACTGGGTGAAACAAGGCTTAATAGCAGTGACTGTGAGAGGGAACTTGGAGTCTTAGTGGGCAACGAGCCAAATATGAGCCAGCAGTGTGCAGCAGCAGCCAAAAAAGCCAATGCAATCCTAAATTGTATTAACAAAGGTATACAATCAAGATCAAGTGAAGTATTAATACCACTCTATAAAGCCCTAGTAAGACTACAACTAGAGTACTGCATCCAGTTTTGGTCACCACACTATAAAAAAGATGTTGAGACTCTGGAAAAAGTGCAGAGGAGAGCAACCAGGATGATTAGGGTACTGTAGACTAAAACATATGAAGAACAGTTACATGAACTGGGCATGGCTAATCTAGTGAAGAGAAGGACTGGGGAGACATAACCATCTTCCAATACTTGAGGGGCTGCCACAGAGAAGCTGTCAAGCTGTTTTCCAAAGCATCTGAAGGCCAAATAAGGAATAATGGATGGAAACTGATGAAGGAGAGATTTAACCTAGAAATGTGGAGGAACTTTCTGACAGTGAGAACAATCAACCAATGGAACAGCTTGCCTTCGGAAGTTATGGGAGCTACATCACTTGAGACTTTCAAGAAAAGATTGGACTATTTGTCAGAAATAGTGTAGGGCAGTGATGGCTAATCTTTTTGCCATCAAGTGCCAGGAGCAAGGGGGAGGGGGTGTTGTGCACATGCGTGCCCACATCCATAATTCTATGCGCGCACTCCCATGCATGCGTGCATGACCCCCCCGCTCTCTCCCGCTCCTGGCAAGCGATGGTAAGGTGGGCCCGGTAGGCCCATTTTTCTCTCTCCCCAGGCCCCAGAGCCTTTCTAGGAGCTTGGGGAGGGCAAAAATGCCACCGAGTGGTGCCATGCTTCTAAGCGTGGTTTGAGGGATTTTTTAACTAATGTTTTTAATCAAATTTTAAGGGGACCCAGGAGGCGGGTGGTAAGGGTTGAGCCGGGGGTGGCTCCTACGGTTCAGCAATTGGGCCCGTCGGATGGTTGTGGGGGGAGGGAGGGAGGAGGAGGGAACAAAGAGGCTCAGCGGAGAGAGGGTCTTCCAATTCTTGTGACAGTTAGGAGACGCAGAGAGCGGGAGATGGGGGGCTGGGAGGGCGCTGCCACTTCATTCAAGCGGTGGCGCCCTCCTGCCCCCTCAGCTCATCCTGCTCCCCTGACGGCGACAGAGTGCGGAGCCCTGGACTCCGACTGGTGTACTTAAATGCCAGGTCCGTGGTGAACAAGACACTCCTCGTCCGAGATCTTATAGACGAGGAGGACGCGGACCTGGCTTGTATCACTGAGACCTGGCTGGGGCCGGAGGGTGGTGTCCCTCTTGTGGATTTGTGTCCCCCAGGTTACCGGATACTACACCAGCCACGACTCCAGGGGAGGGGCGGAGGAGTGGCGGTAGTTATTAAGGAAAGTCTTAGGCCTAGGGAGGTCACTGTTCCTCAGGTTGGCGGGTGTGAATTCCCCCTTTTGAAATGGGACCCTGGAGTTCAGTCTGGGCTGTTGATCACGTACCTCTCCCCCAGCTGCGTGGCCTCAGCCCTGCCCGCACTACTAGATGTCTTAGCCAAATTGACGGTGGAACTCCCCAACCTTTTGGTTGTGGGAGATTTCAATTTGCCATTGGCCGGTGAGTCATCTGAGTTGGTGCGGGAGTTCATGACCTCCATGATGGCCATGGACCTGACTCAGATTGTACAGGGCCCAACTTATATTGGAGGACACACACTCGACCTTATTTTTCTCTCTGGACAGTGGATAAATGATCGTGGGGAAGGGACACTATCTATCGACCCTCTGTCATGGACCGATCATTCCCTCCTTAGACTCGACTTTTCCTCCGCCATCCCCCGTCGCAGGGGTGCAGAACCAGTAAGATGGTTCCGCCCCAGGCGCCTGATGGAACCTGAAAGTTTCCTGATGGAGCTTGGGTCATTTCCCGCCTCCTTAGCCCACGATTCATCTGAGACCCTTGTCGCGGCCTGGGAACAGGCTGCGGTGGTGGCCTTGGATCGAATCGCGCCTTTGCGGCCTCTGATCCGACGCAGATCCCGGGCAGCTCCTTGGTTTACCGCGGAGCTCAGGGAAATGAAGCGTCGGAAAAGACGCCTGGAGGGTGGTTGGAGATCCTCCTGATCCGAGTCCGACCGAACACAACTAAGAACCCATATTAGGTCTTATCTTGTGGCGATGGAAGTGGCGAAACGTAACTATTTCGCCACTCTCATTGCATCTGCAGAAAATCGCCCAGCAGCCCTGTTTAGAGTGACCCGCTCCCTCCTTAATCAGGGAGCGAGGGAGGACCCCTTACAGGGCCGTGCTGAGGACTTTGCACAGTTTCTGCAAGATAAAATCACTCAGATTCGGACCGGGTTGGACTCCGACTGGACAGAGTCCGTGGAGGTGACAGGGCCTAGTCTCGGTAGAGACATCTGGGTTGAGTTTGAGCCTGTTTCATTGGATGACGTGGACAGGATTATGGGTAGGCTGGGGTCTTCCACATGCTTACTGGACCCTTGTCTCTCCTGGCTTGTTTCGGCAGCCAGGGAGGTGACTGGAGACTGGATCCAGGCTATTGTCAACGCTTCACTAAAGGAAAGGGTCTTTCCTGCTGCGCTTAAAGAGGCGGTGGTTCGACCCCTCCTTAAGAAGCCTAACCTGGATCCTGACGTACTTAACAACTACCGTCCAGTCTCCAACCTTCGCTTTTTAGCGAAGGTTGTTGAGTCCGTGGTGGCACAGCAATTCCTTCAATTCCTGGAAGAAACTGACTATCTGGATCCTTACCAATCTGGTTTCAGGTGTGGCCACAGCACGGAAACGGCATTGGTCACCCTAGTAAATGATCTCTGGCGGGCCAGGGATGGGGGTTGCTCCTCCATCCTGGTCCTTCTTGACCTCTCAGCGGCATTCGATACCATCGACCATGGTATCCTGCTGCAGCGGCTCAGGGGGATAAGGTTAGGAGGCACCGTTTTACGGTGGTTCTCCTCCTATCTCTCGGGCCGTCTGCAGTTTGTTTGGGCAGGGGGTCAGGGATCCTCCCGGAGGCCTCTCACTTGTGGGGTGCCTCAGGGTTCGGTTCTCTCTCCTCTGCTCTTTAATATCTATATGAAACCGCTGGGTGAGATCATCCGTGGTTTTGGGGTGAGGTATCATCAATATGCTGATGATACCCAGCTTTACATCTCCACCCCTGACCACCCTAGGGATGCCCTTTCCGTGATGCCCCACTGCCTGGAAGCGGTGCGGGTTTGGATGGGGAGGAACAGGCTTAGACTCAACCCGTCCAAGACTGAGTGGCTGTGGATGCCGGCATCCCGGGATCTGGAGGTTCCATCCTTAATGATCGGAGGTGAAACCCTTGCTCCCTCTGATAGGGTCCGCAACTTGGGTGTCCTCCTGGATTCTTGGCTGTCTTTAGATGACCATCTGACGGCCATAACCAGGGGGTCCTTCGCACAGGTCCATCTTGTGCGCCAGTTGCGCCCGTTCCTAGACCGGGATGCTCTCGCCAGGGTCACTCACGCCCTTGTTACCTCTAGGTTGGACTACTGTAACACCCTGTACATGGGGCTGCCCTTGGGATGTGTCCGGAGGCTTCAGCTAGTCCAAAATGCAGCCGCGCGGGTAGTTACGGGGGCGTCTAGATACTCCCGTGTAACACCTCTCCTGCGTGAGCTGCACTGGCTACCAGTGGCACTCCGGATACGTTTCAAGGTGCTGGTGCTCACCTATAAAGCCCTTCATGGCTTAGGCCCAGGGTACTTGCAGGACCATCTCCAGCCGTTCTCCCATCGTCCTGTGCGCTCTCACAGAGTCGGTCTCCTCAGGGTGCCGTCGGCCAAACAATGTCGGCTGACGACCCCCAGGGGGAGGGCGTTCTCTGTGGGAGCCCCGACCCTCTGGAATGGATTGCCCACTGAGCTCAGGACAGTCCCCGACCTTCTTTCCTTCCGTCGTGAGCTGAAGACGTGGCTCTTCCGCCAATTAAACTGATCCGTTTGGGGGTACACTGGTATAATTTTAAATTGTTTTTTAATTGGGTTACCGATTTTAATTTGGTATTGTATTGTGATTTGTATTGAAGTTGTCATTTTGTAAGCCGCCTTGACTCCCTAGGGAGAAAGGCGGCATATAAATCGCAATAAATAAATAAATAAAATAAATAAAATGGAAGATTGGAGACGCAAGACCTTACATAACCAATTCTACATTTTCTGTAATGTAGTTTATCATTTTGAGCACCAATTAGCAACCATATGAGGTAACATTAAATTTAAATGAAGATACGTCCTCCCTTTTTGCTATCAATTTGAGGGTAGAAGTCCTCACCTATTTGAATTTGTATGTTTTTATGTTTTTATTTTGCATTTTTAAAAAACCTGCCCAAGTTCAAAAATTAAAGCTGTGGTGGGAGCAAGTTATGGGATTGGGGAAACTTAATGAAACAACATGTTCATTTTTCAAGGAAGAAAGAACATTAGGAGGAAAGAAAGTTGTCTATTCTTCTAAAAGAGCAACTTGCCAGGAGTTGCTCCAACAGTGAGATGGGTGACCTATATACAGTGGTGGGATTCAATTTTTTTAACAACCGGTTCTGTGGGCATGGCTTAATTGGGGGTGTGGCTTGGTGGTCATGTGACTAGGTGGGCGTGGCTTGGAGGTCATGTGACCGGGTGGCCGTGGCTAGCTGGTCATGTGACCGGGTGGGCATCGTTATGTGCATAGGGATTACTCAGAGGGCTGAAAAAAGTCATTTCTGACTGGTCCTCGCACTTATGACCATCCTCACATTTATGCCCATTGCAGCATTATTAACAACCGTGTCAGTCATTCCACCACTACTTCTCTTCACCACGGTGGCAAAATAGGGCGCAAAACGTAAAATGTGAGGACAGTCATAAATTCAAAGACTGGTCAAAAATGCGAGGACCGGTCAAAAAATAACTTTTTCAGCCCTCTGAGTAGTCCGTATGCACATAGGGACTGTTCAGAGGACTGAAAAAAGTCATTTCTGATGGGTCCTCACATTTTTGACCAGTCCTCGCACTTATGACCTTCCTCACATTTATGTCCATTGCGGCATTGTTAACAACTGTGTCAGTTGTTTATGCTCAAAAGGACTACCCAGAGGGCTGAAAAAAGTGATTTCTGACAGGTCTTTGCACTTTTGACCGGTCCTCACACTTATGACCGGTCATCATTTATGCCCATTGTAGCATTCTTAACAACCGTGTCACTCATTTCACAACTGCTTCTCTTCACCATGGTAACAAGATAGGGCAAAAACGTAAAATGTGAGGACAGTCGTAAATTCGAGGAGTGTCAAAAGTGCGAGGACCAGTCAAAAATAACTTTTTCAGCCCTCTGAGTAATCCATATGCACAAAAGGATAAAGCATTAGAGAGGGATGAAAGAAGGAGAAGAGAGATGGAAGAAGAAAGGAGAGAGAGGGAAGGAAGAGAAGGGAGGAAGGAAGGGAAGGGAAATTAGAGTAGGGGTGAGGGTAAGAGAGGGAGGAAGAGAGGAGGAGAAGGAGAAAGGAAGAGGAAGTAAGGAGGAGAAGAAGAGGGGGGAAGAGAAAGTAAGAAGGAAAGAAAAGAGAGAGGTGGTAGGTTTGAGGAGAAAGATTGCTGTACAATAAAAAAGATGAAAGGGAAGAAAGCCAACCCCAAACAAATATAAAGATATTAAGATAAAGAATGAATTGTTAAACTTTAAAGAATAAAAGAGAACAAATATGAATAAATAGCAATAATTTTTTGAACAGAGTATTTGGCCGGTTCACAAATTTAAACAGTGTTTAGTCATTTCAATTAAATTTACAATTTCTATATTTCCTTTTTGCCATATTTATTCCTCATCTATTTTTTAAAAAAACAATATTACCCTTCATCCTCATTTCTAATCTTAATCAAATTCAATTTTTCCCTTCTATTCTATATTATACCCCTTCCCATTGTCATCTATTTTTATATCCATCCTCACATTGGTCAGTTATGTAATATTACAGTTGTTTAATACAAATTCAACATTTTAATATAAATCAATTAGTTATATAACTATCTTTTTGTATATTAATCAATATGAACATGAATATTCCAATTATTTCCATGCAATCCAATTTCTTACAAATCAATTAATTATATTTACCAATAATAATAAACCAAATAATTTCCCCCATATATTCCTCCAAACCACAACTTAACCATTTCTGCTTTCAACACAATATAAAATTAATAGTATCTCAATTATTATAATTCCCTAGTTAAATAGAGCTTTTTTTCTTTTGTGTTTTAAAATCTTGAATTCTCCTCTTTTGCCCTAAATTTCCTATTGTTTACACCTACCTTTTTTGGTGAGGAAAAAGAAAAGAAATCTGCCTCTGCCTAATTTTCCAACGTTGCAGCAAACAGCAAAGCCAACAGCCTGCTTTACTTTCAGTTTTGTTTTAAGGTTAATTTGCATAAGGAAAAAAAAATCTGCTCCAGCAATTTAGTTCTTTGCACAAGCAGCAGAGCCCTGCGCAAAACAGCTGAGAGCAAATCAGCTGAGAGTCGGGAGGCCGATCTAATCAATGGGCTAATTAGCCTATGCTGAAGATGAAAGGAGTTGTTTTTCCTTGCTGTTTGCTTGCAAGGAGGTAACTGCACAGGCCAAAGAGTGGGGGCCACCCTCCTTGCCACTTAGCGCCCCCCTGCTGCCCCCTTTTGCCTCTAGTGCCCCCCTGCTGCCCCCCTTGCCTCTTACGGCTCCCCCAAGGCATCCCACCGGCCACTTTGGGAACCACTGGTCTACTCATTTGTTTTCTTTTAACACTGATCAGCTATAGGGCGGCCCTTTGAAGCCCCACGGCAAGAGTTTAAACAGCTTTTTCTCCTCTAGCCCATCAGCTGGGATTCTGGAGGCAGCAATAGATTGGAGGTGGGGCCAAATTAAAGGTAAGAATAACGCAGCGGGGGCGGGGGGCCAGAACCGGTTCGGTGATGTCATATCGCCACCGCTACCGGCTCTGCGGGCCAATAAAATTGCAAAAAAACACCGAACCATTTGTTAAATTGCTGGCTCGCCCGCCCCTCGCCCACCACTATTTATTGGCAATAAATAGTGGTGCGGAGGGGTGGTGCAAGGGGCAGGGCGAGCCAGCAATTTAACAAACAGTTTGGCCGAACTGCCTAGAACCAGCAGAATCCCACCACTGCCTATATATAAAAAAAACAAACAAAGATTCTTTTCCAAGAGGCACAAATTATTTCAGTCCCCATTCTCTCCAACATGGCTATTTTTTTTTCAAGCCCATGAGAATACAGAATAGAGAATAGAATTAAGTCTAAACTCTGAATCTGTACAAACAGAACCCAGTTCTAAAATATATAATAAAGAAATTGTTACGGATTAACATTCATGGGCAAATTTTGAGCTATTGATTGCTGTGACTATCATTAACAGAAGAAAACACTCATGACTGAATATATTTGTTTGTTATAACTCTTAATTGGTATTCACCATGTTTTGGATATAAATATTACACTGGGATGGGAATAATAAAACGATTGACTTACACCAGTTTCTGCTAGTTCTTTAAAAACAATTTAGATTTGAATTGAATGTTATTGTCCTGAATGGATGTATTATTGAACTAATTGTAATTAAAAATTTGATATTTTCCAATTCCAATATTTTCCAATTTGATCATTTTCCAATGATCTGCATCAGCTTTCCCTTGTGTGACTCAATTACTTCAAACACCAATATTAAAGAAATACATAAACCAAGTACTGTATATTTGATTTACCTTTATATTTTATATTTATAAATATATTTATATTATATTATTTCATATTTATATTTACCCAAGACCCATGGTAAGATCATCCATTCAACAATGGTCGGTGGAGGCCCTTGCATATTCAGATCTGACCTGTCAATATGCTGAGAGGCAAGTAGAAGAAGAAACAAGAAAGTCAAGTAGGAGGCAGTGTGGCAGATGAATTTGATGAATGGCTTCCTGATGAACAGTCCCAGTCGGCTCTTGGGAGCTATCAAGTAGCAGACAGAGAATGCGGGGAAAAGGAATCCAACAATGATGCAAGTCAGCATCTTCACAGCCCAGTGGTGTCTCCTCCAGCCTGGGAACTCATCATACCAACGAGAGGCAAGTAACTGTTGACAGTTTGGTTGGGCAACAAACTAACACAAAACAAAAGAAATAATCAAAACTCTTCTATCTAGTAAATTCTTATATACAAAATGTAACATGCAAAAAGAAATTCAAGAGATTTAACTGCATTTTTACTAGATGAAATTCCTTGTACATTAAAGTACACAATTATTAGGTATTAACATTAAAGACAAAAAAACTTTGTTCTCTGGTATATCTTCATATCTATTATACATACATACATACATACATACATACATACATAAATATATCTTCTTAAGTTTTCGCGGGTGTGTGTATGTAAAAAGTTAAAATCTCGGGTGTTTTCCCGTGTCATTATAATTGTTACTTAAAATGTTTAAAATCCTGGCTAAGATCCCAGTTCAGAATCCTCTAAATTCCCAAACAAAAAACCTTTTTAAGATCTTTCAAAAAACTCTGGCTAAAATCCTAACCAACACTTTAAAGGTTAGGCAATGTTTCGACAAGCGTTTCTACCTTGTCATCTTTGGGCCTTTATTATAAATAATACATAATAATAAATACTATAATAAAGGCCCGAAAAACCTTGGTTACGTAGGAGAAACCTGGCTAGAGGAAAAACACACACACACATACACACACACACACACACACATATATATATACCATCTACCAGAAGAAAACACACATAAACCGCTATCTGCACGCACTCTCACACCACCACCCAGCACAGATCAATTCCGTAGCCAAGACATTCATCTCCAGAACAAAACGCTTAGCTGACAAACAACACCTAAAAACCGAACTACACACTCTCACTAACGTACTAACATCCAACGGATTCCAAAGAAATAAGATTACCAACCTAATCCAAAAAGAAACCCCCACTAAAATCCAAGACAGAGAACAAGAAAACGGCAAAGCCCTCCTCCCATACATAAAAGGCACCACAGACAGAATCAGCAAGATCCTCCACAAACACAACATCAAGACAGCATTCTGCACAAACCGAAAAATATCCACCATCCTAAGAAACCCCAAAGGCAAAATTGAGTTAGAAAATCAAGGAGTATATGAAATCCCATGCACCGCCTGCCCCATCACATACATCGGACAAACCAACAGAAGAATAAGTGCACGCATTGAAGAACACAAGAACTCAGTCAGAAAAGAGGAACCAACTTCTTCCCTGGTCCAACACCTTAAAGCCACAGGACACAAAATTGACTTTAAAAAGACCAGAACTATCGCCAAAACTGAACAGTTTAACAACAGAATAATCAGAGAAGCCATCGAGATAGAAAAATGCCCACACAGCATGAATAAACGAGATGATACCTCCCGCCTACCAGCCATTTGGAAACCTGCCCTTATTGACAAACGAGTCCCTAACACAAAGAATGACACCAGACCCACACTCACGAAAACCACACAGGATGTCACCACCACACATCTATGCAAAAAGCAAACCCACACCGATGAGGCACAACCACAAACCAGAAGCCAGATCACAGCTGCATCATTAGCCACTTTAAACCCCTCCAATCCATACATGAAGCAAACTGACACCCACCATGAAGATGTGGCACGACCACGAACGTGAAGCCAAACAACAGCAACGCAGCTCACCAGCTCAAATCCCCCTGCAACTCAGACTAACCCGAGCACAACCAAGCCCCCATCCAAACAGAACCCACCCCCATCGAATCAGAGCACAGCCAACCCCCCCATCGAATCAGAGCACAGACAAGCCCCCAACCAATCAGAACACACCTCCACCCAATCAGAAAACAGCCAAGCTCCCACCCAATCAGTTCACACCCCCACTGGCAGTTAAAAGAAAGAAATAGCTACGACCACACATTGCTGCTAGAAGCACGAAGCCGAAAACACCAGCCTGAAGATGACAAATGAGACTTCGTCGAAATGTCGCCAAGACACTTCCAATTTTACGCGGGAGAAAACCCAAATAACCAAAGACCTACATACAAACACCCGCGAAAACCTGAGAAAACATATATATATATATATATATATATATATATATATATATATATATATATTCACACACACACACACACACACGTTATCCGCGACAACCCAGAGTTCAAGAACAACGACCTACTTCTTCGTAAGTTAGAAAAAAGTGGGATAGACAGCTTCACCATCAGATGGATTTGCAACTGACTGACAAACCATACTTAACGAGTAGTCCTTAATGGGTCTAAGTCTACATGGAGAGAAGTAAGCAGTGGGGTACCACAAGGTTCCATCTTAGGTCTAGTACTCTTCAATATCTTCATAAACAACTTAGATGAAGGAATAGAAGGGAAACTTACCAAATTTGCAGATGATATTAAATAAGTTATAGTTCTAGTGATACCCTAGAACAGGGGTGGGCAATTGTGGCTCTTTTACAACCTGTTGAAGTCCACAGGTTGTAAAAGAGCCACAATTGCCCACCCTGCCCTAGAAGATAGGCTTAAGATCCAGAAAGATCTTGACAGACTTGAACACTGGTCCCCATCTAACAAAATGAAATTCAATGTAGAGAAAAGTAAAGTCTTACACTTAGGTACGAAAAACCAAAAGCACACATATAAACTGGATGAAAGAAGGCTCAGTAGCAGTGACTGTGAGAGGGAAGACTCCTAGTGGGCAACGAGCTAAATATGAGCCAACAGTGTGCAGTGGCAGCCAAAAAAGCCAATGCAATCCTAAATTGCATTAACAGAGGTATACAATCAAAATCAAGTGAGGAACTAATACCACTCTATAAAGCCCTAGTAAGACTACACCTCGAGTACTGCATCCAGTTTTGGTCACCACACTATAAAAAAGATGTTGAGACTATGGAAAAAGTGCAGAGGAGAGCAACCAGGATGATTAGGGGACTGGAGACTAAAACCAGTGGTGGGATTCTACCGGTTCGCACCGGTTCGGTAGAACCGGTTGTTAAGTAGTTAAGCGGTTTGGAGAACCGGTTGTTAAAAGAAAGCCCCTTTTGTTTTTTTTCCACTTTACAGAGTTAATCCTGTTAGGAATTACAACATTGGGTGTTGTTTCCTAGCCTAATCTTTATTGCCTGCTTACAGAAACTGCCTCTCCCGCAGTACGCCTAGACTTACTGTCGCTTCCGGTTCCGGAGGTTCTCGGAGGGTTTTTTGGTTGACTTTCTTAAAGGGGAAGAGTTGTTTTAAGCTTTTTACACTGCTGTTGGGAGGAAATACTCCCCTGTTGGAGTTCTTCCAGCCAGGGTGCAATGGTCAGCACTTTGAAGAAATAATTGAATAACGAAGCAGAAACTTTTAATGACAAGGAATCAAGATGAGTGACATTCAGCAAGGCTTATTGGCTAGCTAGAAAGATTGACATTCAAACGTGAGTTTACATACGTGCGTGTACATCTCCACCCCAGGCCACCCCAACGATGCCCTTGAAGTGATGTCCCAGTGCCTGGAGGCTGTGCGGATCTGGATGGAGAACAAGCTCAGGCTCAACCCTTCCAAGACTGAGTGGCTGTGGCTCCCGGCATCCCGATATAGTCAGTTGACTCCATCACTGACTATTGGGGGGCGAGTCGTTGGCCCCCACTGAGAGGGCTCGCAATCTGGGAGTCCTCCTGGATACGCAGCTGTCCTTGGAGGAACATCTGACAGCTGTAACTAGGGGGACCTTTTGTCAGGTTCGCCTGATTCGCCAGTTGCGCCCCTTTCTTGATCGGGATTCCCTGTGCACAGTCTCTCATGCCCTCGTCACCTCTCGCCGTGACTACTGCAACGCTCTCTACATGGGGCTCCCCTTGAAGAGCACCCGGAGGCTCCAACTGGTCCAGAACGCAGCAGTGCGTGTAGTGATGGGAGCAGCTTGGCGCTCCCATGTAACACCACTCCTGCGCGAGCTGCACTGGCTCCCAGTGGTCTTCCGGGTGCGCTTCAAGGTGTTGGTTATCACCTTTAAAGCGCTCCATGGCATAGGGCCTAGCTATCTTCGAGACCACCTGCTGCCACCGACGACCTCTCATCGACCCATGCGCTCCCACAGAGAGGGCCTCCTCAGGGTGCCATCAGCCAAACAGTGTAGGCTGGTGACCCCCAGGGGGAGGGCCTTCTCTGTGGGGGCACCTACCCTCTGGAACCAACTGCCTCCAGAGATAAGGAGAATCCAAGATCTCAGTGCCTTCCGCCGTGCCCTTAAAACCTTCCTTTTCCAGCAAGCCGGGCTGGCCTAATTTTTTTAAAGTGTTTTTAAGTGTTTTGTTTATTGTTTTTAATTAACGGGGCCAAATTTATATATGTATATTTTTAACTGTATTTTAATATTTGTACTTGATGTTTTTACTTGGCTGTTCACCGCCCTGAGTCCTCAGGGAGAAGGGCGGTATACAAATTCAAAATAAAATAAAATAAAAATAAATAAATACCCTTTCTGACTTTTGGTCGAAAACTGTTTTTTTCATAAGTGCGAGGACTGGTCAAAAGTGTGAGGACCTGTCAGAAATCATTTTTTTCAGCTCTCTGGGTAGCCCTTTTGTGATATGGACTACTCAGAGGGCTGAAAAAGTTATTTTTGACCGGTCATCGCACTTACGACTGTCCTCACATTTTACGTTTTTCACCCTATCTTGTCACCATGGTGAAGAGAAGTAGTGGTGAAATGACTGACATGGTTGTTAAGAATGCTGCAACGGGCATAAATGTGAGGATGGTCATAAGTGTGAGGACCAGTCAGAAATGACTTTTTTCAGCCCTCTGAGTAGTCCCTATACACATAGCCATGGCCACCTGGTCACATGATCAGCTAGCCACACCCACCCGGTCACCTGACCACCAAGCCATGCCCACCCAAATAAGCCACGCCCACAGAACCGGTTGTTAAAAAAATTGAATCCCATCACCACTGACTAAAACATATGAAGAACGGTTACAGGAATTGGGCATGGCTAGTCTAGTGAAGAGAAGGGCCAGGGGAGACATGATAGCAGTGTTCCAATATTTGAGGGGCTGCCACAGAGAGGAGTGGGTATTTTCTAAAGCACCTGAAGGCCAGACAAGGAATAAATGATGGAAATTTATGTCCCTGCAAAGAAGGTCATAATGACGGGACTCCAAATTATAACTTTAAAAAAGCCAACTATGTTCTCATAGCTGCCGACTTCTCATCTCTTGATTGGCATATTCTACTCACAGGCTGTAATACTGCTGAAGACAATTATAAAAATTTTTTGCTCGAAGTCAAAAGAGTCATTAAGCTATATGTACCAAAGCCAGAAAAAACAATTTATCCATAACAATAAGGAAGCTCCAATCAAAAAAAAAAATCTCTTTGGCGAAAAAACAAAACTGGCTATGTAGCTAAAAAGCCACTACAAAACCTTATGCCATCAGATAAAGGCAAAATGCACCAATTACTACTGCAAACGAAAGGAAAAACTGTTACACAAAATCCACCCGCACCTTCTATAATTTCATAAATACCAAACTTAAAGACTCGAAAACCATGCCATCCCTAAAAGGGCCTAATGGGAAAGACTGTAATGATGAAGCCGTTAAGGCCAATCTTTTCAATACATTTTTCATTCAGTCTTTATCAACAGCAATAGTTCATGCCCCACATTTCCTAATCATACCACAACTAATTGCAACGATCTGCTACATATTGATATTACAGAAGATTGAAAAGGCACTAGGCAAACTATAACCATCTCTATCTATTGGCCCTGATGGATTATGTGCATACTTCTTGAAAAAGCTTTCCACTGCCATAGCTGAATCACTAAACACAATCTACGAGATATCTTTTAGAACCAGCTCTTTGCCTGACCTATGGTCATTATACGTTTTTTATTCTGTGAGCTGCCCCAAGTCCTACGGGAGAAGGGCGGCATAGAAATCTAAGAAAATAAACAAATAAATAAATTAGCCACAGTCATTCCTATCTTCAAAAAGGGCTAGTTGAAAATTACAGACAAATCTCATTATGTTGTGTCACCTGCAAAGTCATGGAATCAACCAATCCATTACCCTCTACTTAAAGAAAAACAACCTTCTCTCCAGTTTGGTCTCAGGAAAAAATTGTCCTGTAATCTACAACTCCTACATTGCAGAAACATTTGGACTACACAACTCGACCAGGGTAAAGCAATAGACGCAATTTACATAGACTTCTGCAAAGCCTTTGATACAGTGCTACACAACAAACTACTGTTAAAACTACACTCTTATGGCATTTCTGGATCACTGCACAAATGGATAGCTGCATACCTGTCAAACAGGCAACAAGTACTCAAAATAAGGACTGCCCTATCAAACCCTGCACCAATTAACAGCGATGCCCCCCAAGGCAGCGTTCTAGGATCTACTCTCTTTCTAATTTACATAAATGACCTTTGCAATCATATTATAAGCAACTGCGTCCTCTTTGCTGATGATGTAAAACTATTTAACACCACTGACAATACTGCTGCCCTACAAAGCGACCTTGACTATATGTCAGAATGGTCGAACAATTGGCAACTTCAAATCTCAACCAACAAATGCTCTGTCCTACATATTGGCAACAAAAATCACAACACTAAATACAAACTGGGCAGATACGACCTCGTAGATGACCCTCACTCTGTCAAGGACCTAGGAGTACTCATTTCAAAAGATCTAAGCCCCAGAGCTCACAGTAACAGCATTGCCAAAAAGGCATTAAGAGTTGTTAACCTAATCTTGCAAAGCTTCTTCTCCAGTAATATTGTACTGCAAACCAGGGCATGCAAAAGCTTTGCCAGATCAATTCTCAAATACAGTTCATCTGCCTGGAATCCACACTGTATAACAGACATTAATAGAATTGAGCAAGTCCAGAGGTATTTCATGAGAAGCGTACTCCACTCCTTTGTTCGCAATAGAATACCGTATGTCACCAGTCTTGAACTTTAGACCTAGACAACCTAAAACTATGCTGCCTATGGTCTGACCTAAGCTTACTACACAAAATTGTCTGCTACAATGTCCTACCTGTCAATGACTACTTCAGCTTCAACCACAATAATATACGGGCCAACAATAGATACAAACTCAAAGTAAACTGCTCCAAACTTGATTGCAGAAAATACGACTTCATCAACACAGTGATCAATGCCTGGAACTCACTACCTGACTCTGTTGTTACATCCTCAAACCCCCAAAAATTTAACCTTAAACTGTCTACCGTGGACCTCACTCCATTCCTAAGAGGTCTGTAAGGGGGCGTGCATAAGAGCACCAGTGTGCCTACCGTCCCTGTCCTACTGTTCCCATTTATTCGTACTCATTTATTATGTATATATTTATGCCTGTTTTTACCTATATGTTTATATGTTATGTTCATACTTATACTTGTTTTTCTGATACATGCTTGACAAACTAAATAAATAATTAAAATAAATAAATATTTATCCTCATCGAAGAGATGAGGTTTTCTGCTTATAGTTATAGAAAGTGAAAGGTATCCACATGGGGCTAACTCAAGGCAGGAAACATATCTAACGCACCTTCCTCCTGTTTTCCTCACAACAACTTTTGCAATATTTCAGTGCCCATTAGATCCTAATAACCTAAAATGTTAATTAAAAAGTGAAAGATAATGAAATAATGAAGAACAGAAGATCTGAACTGCATTTGGTCTTATTTAGGAAGCATGTTATCTCACTCATTATTGTAATAAAATCCACTAACATTTTATACCTACCTCTTTTTGACGGTATTTAATTGCCAGTTTTAATCTTGCCAAATCATTTTCACTCTGCTCTTCTAGTAGACTGTTATCATCTCTGTAATTAAGAATAATTTCCAATTCTCTTGAACTTCGAGTCTGATCCAACAAATCTTTTGCAAACTGTTTGCACTGTTGTGACAATTCTTCATATTCCGATTTAAACTCATTTTCCACTTTGCTCAGTTCTTGAAGTTCCCAACTTAACTGGAATGCTGTAAGAAATGGGTCCTCACTTGATAGAGCAATTAAAGATGGGCTTGCAAGAGCCTTGTAGATATTTAGTCTGGATCGGGAATGGCGAAGGCTATCCACATCTGAACTGGAGACACATTCCACACAGTTACAGCGAACTTCATGTGGTCTGGGAACAGACACACCTTTCTGAACTAAAAGTTTTATGATCTCATAATTGTTTGTATGGGCAGCCAAGATAATGGGTGTTATATCTGGTGTAAATTCAGAGAACTGTGTATCCAGTAACATGGGTGGTACCTGTGGGGGTGGGAAAGGAATACTATTCATTCATTCATCCTATATATAATGACATATTTACAGAATAAAATAAAATAAAATAAAATATAGGTAGTCTTTTTGTAGCAATTATCTGCAGTTGCAACGGTGATGAAAAAGTTAATTTTTCAACCAATCCTTGCATTTATAATCTTTACAGGTCCATAAAGCAAAAGAAAGTTGTAGTAAGATAATAAGCATAGTTGCAGTTTCATTTAGGTACCAAGTTGCCATTCCCAATTGTGGTCATGAAACAAGGCTTAACTGTATAATCCCTTGGGGAGGGGAAATCAAATGAGAGTTTTCACTGTATTGCTGGCAGCAAAAATGAAATTGAGAGACTTAGAAAGAATATATAAAATGTGAGGGAAGTGGGCTTCATCCAAACTTTTGATTCGGCCCCATGCAAGGAGGCTAAGGATGTTTGGGGAAAGGTGAGAAAGAATTTGAGGAAAGTTGTTTTACTTACCTTAAAGCTTTTTTTTAAAGCACCCAGTTCATTTTCCCAACAGATGTGTTTGGAGTTTAACAAATTGTTATGATATATAGTGCAGTTAGTCTCAAATTATCTTCCTATGTTACATGTATATGCCACCTAACTCCCAGTAACTCTGGGAATTACCTTGGTAATTTTTTCTCATTCCCACTTGCCCAGTGCTGCTGTGCACTTCAGTTTAGAGTGCTTCTCTTTGGGCTGCAGGGAGCACCCACAGTATTTATGCAGTTGATTAATTAGGTCCTGCATGAACACCTGTAAATAAAAGCCAAGTACATGAAGCTGGTCAGAGCTGTTCTACAGAAGCTCCAGGCTGCTCAGTTGTATGCCAAATTGTCCAAATGTGAATTCCACCAGGAAAAGATTGACTATCTGGGCTATCGAATCTCCCTTGAAGGAATTGAAATGGATCCAGAAAAAAGTATGAGCAGTGCTGGAATGGGCACCTCCATGCACCAGGAAGCACCTATAAAGCTTCCTAGGGTTCACCAAGTTCTACAGACAGTTCATCCCTTCTTTTGTGCAGATAGCACTTCCCATTATGAACTTCCTATGTTACATGTATGAAAACAAAGGGCAGGGACAAGCCTAAAGCCATCCAACCACTGAAATGGACTATGGAGTGCCAGGCGGCATTTGAAAAAGTCAGACAACTTTTTTTTGCTGAACTGGTGCTCAAGCACCCAGATCCTGAAAAACTGGATGCAACTGTCATCCAGGTAGACACCAGTGATGTATTGGTAGGGCTTGTGCTGATGCAAGAAAATGAGCAGAACAGTTGCCCTCCCCAGGCTTTGGAGGCTGTTGAGGGTAAAACTGCCCTCTGCAAAGTGGTGCAACGAACCAGACAGCGAATAGATACATTGCTTAGCAAAACACACAGATACTCACAGACTCTGAACGTTTGAAGAAAAATAAACAGTCTTTACTTGTAGTAAAAAAAACAAACTTGGCTTCTCAAAACAAAGATAACACTTCTTCAAATAATCACGGTTCAACACAAAAACATAGTTTGCTTACAATTCCAGTTCTCTTCAGTAACACAGACACAGTTCCTTTCAGCAGTTCAACCTTCTAATAGCAGGAGCAGAAGTGAATGAACGTCCTGCCTTCTTTTATGTCTGCTTAGCACAGCCAATTAGTCATCTTGTAGCAGTTAAAGTTACAGAACATAGTTTTCTATATATCACCTACCCAACTGTAGGATAAGCATCCAACATTCTCCCCTTTGGGTAGACTAATATATTTACAATCTTAAACCATACTGTTCACATGCATCTATATATTTCCTACTTCCCTGTGCTTTTGTGAAATGATCAGCCACATTGTCTTCTGATGCACAATATACAAGTTCTATCATCTTGTTCATTATACATTCTCTTACATTGAGATACCGAAGATCTGTATGTTTTGTTCTAGTCTTTACAGCTGTATTTGTCGCCATTTTTATCGCTGCCTGATTATCTTCGTATACTATTTTAGGATCTTGTATATCTATTCCTAAATCTAGCATCAGCTGCTTAATACTGATCAAATCCGTACATAACAAAGATAAACAAGAAAACTCTGCTTCCATTGTAGACATACTTAAATGCTTCTGTCTTATTGAATGCCACCATATTTCCCAGAAATACAGTGATTCCTGAGGTTGATTTTCTTGTATTCACATCTGTTGCGAAATTAGCATCTGCATAAGCGGTTACATGCAATTCTTCTGATGGTTGTAGATATAATGCATGATGCATGGTATATTTTAGATATCTAAGAATACGTTTTGCTCCTTGCCAGTGTCTTTCTGTAGGTTCCATGTTGAATCTAGCTAATTGGTTCACGCTATAAGAAATATCGGGTCTAGACCAATTGCTAATGTATGATAAACTGCCAATCAACGATTGGTATATCCCTTTATCAAACAACGGACTTTTCACATCAGTGTTGCAATAATCTTGAACCATAGGTGTCTTTGATGGTTTACACAATTCCATTCTGAACTGTTTTAATAGATTATTAATTTTATCAGTTTGGGATAATTTAAATCCTCCCCTAGTTTTTTCGATCCTTACACCTAGGTATTGTTGTATCTCCCCTAGATTTTTAATCCTGACATGAGCTTTTAATTCATCAACAATCCTGTTGGCTTCTTGCTCATTCAGAGCTATATCGTCCGTAAAAAGAAGTAATAATGATACTATACCATCCCTTTCCATTTTAAATAAACATGGAACTGCTAATCCTGCTTTAAATCTGATATTCTTCAATGTTTTTACAGTGCACTGGTTCCATTATAACCTGACTGTTTTAACCCATACAGACTTTTCTTTAATAACCAACAGTCAGCCTTCCCATTTTCCTCAAATCCTGAGGGTTTCTTTAAATAAATTTCATGCTGTAATGGTGCATGCAGATATGCGGTCTCTACATCTAAATGGTTAACTATATATTTGTTTCTAGCTGCCCATACCAATGCTTCTCTTAATGTAATGGCTTTTAAACTTGGACCGAATACCTCATCATAATCATTAGGAGACTGATTAAATCCTTGAGCTACCAGCCTAGCTTTATATAATTGGTATCCCATCTATCCCAGTCTTTAATTTATATACCCACTTACTACCGAGTAGTTTTCCCTTTTGGAATTGTTACAGACTCATACACTTTCAAATTCTGCAAAGATTGTAGTTCTTTAGTCATTGCACCTCTCCACACTTTCTGGTCTTCAGGTGGAAACGTGGTCAACTCATTAAATGTAGTAGGGACTTTATTTACTTGATAGACTGTAGTTGCCTGATACCTATCAGGTGGTCTTGTTACTCTACTCAACCTTCTTGAAAGTTCAGGACTTACAGATTGCCTCTCCACCTTTACCTCTTCCTGTACTACGTCTTTCTCTACCTCTTCGCTCTGGATTTCTGGCATTTCATTGGTAGCTTCAGTCTGAGTTTCAATGATAACCTCATTTTCCGTACCTAATTTATTCCACCCTACATGCTCCATAAACCTGGCATTTGCACTGTTAACTACCATTGCTATTCCTTTTACCCAAAATCTGTAGGACCTGTGGTTTGAATTGTAACCAATATTAATTGTTGTGCCCTACTCTGGCCCTTACGCCTTAACTGCACTGGAATATGTACCCATGCAGGTGACCCAAATGTGTGTATGTAGCTCAAATCTGGCTTCCTTCCATGCCATATGATATATGGAATTTTGTTAGTGGTTGTATTTATGGTGTTGTTTAAGAGTGTATTTGCACACATAATTGCTTCTCCCCATAAATTAGCCGGTAAACCTGCATCAGCTAACATTGATCTCATCATTGCTTGTAGAGTTTGTCCTCTCCTTTCAACATATGAGTTACGTTGTGGTCTATATGGAGCTGAATATTTGTGCTTTATACCAGCATTATCTAACATTGATTTAAACCTTGTGTTTACAAACTCAGTACCATTGTCAGTTACAATGGTAACTATTTTTTTATTTGTTTTTCTCTCTACAAACTTAATCCATTGAACAAAATACCAAAAAGTATCCACCTTAGTCTTCAATAGGTAGCAAAAACCATTTCTGGAATAATGGTCAACTATACTGAGAACATAGGAAGCACCCCCCAAACTAGCCTTCATTGGCCCTATTAAATCAGCAAATACCACTTCCAGTGGTCTCTTCGTTTTAAACCCGTCAAACCTATTAGCAGGGATTGTTCTACTTTTCTGCTGATTACAAATATTGCAATTTAAATACTGGTTACATGGTTTCAACTTCAACCCATCAACTAATTTTACAGTTTTCTGTAACATCTTAAAACTGATATGCCCCATACGTCTGTGAAGCAAGTGAACACATTCATCATGTGGTTTGACTTTTGAGTATACAACATTTGTAACATGGTTACTAGATAATATATATAAACCATCTTTCAGTTTCCCAATAATCTTGGTTTCACCTTTTTCAATTAAACATTTCATTTCATTGGTTCTAAACATTACTATATATCCTAGCTTAACCAATACTCTAACCAAAATCAAATTAAAGTTTAGATTTGGAACATATAACATATGCATTTTTTCTTTTACATATATTGCCATTCCCTCACCACATGCCTTTAGCTTCCACCCATTTGCTAAAGAAACCTTATTATTACTAGGCAACATTTGTGTTCTGACAATGCATAGCAACGCCCCGCTATCAATAACCCATGAATAGTGGTTAACCTGTTTCTTATCAGACATAGCTACATTACATTGTTTTTTATCTTTAACTATGGTTTTTTGTTTCAGCCTTCTGCAAAACCTGGCTATATGACCCTTCTTGCTACAATTAAAACAATGTTTTACAGCATATACATGGTTATTTGCCTTTACATTTACATTAATCGACTCAGGTTCTTCCCTTAGTTGTTTTCTTTCTTCTCTCCTACTGGCCTCTTCTAGTAGTCATGAGGTTACATTGGCCAAAGTTAGTTCCTGCTGTGTGAGAACTTCAAATGATGTTACTACGTCATCGTAGCTCTCATCTAGCGATGATAACAGTATATAAACCTGTTGCTGCTCGGAAAAAAACACCTCCTTCTGATGTAGCTCTCGAAAAATGCTTTTTATGCAATTCAGGTGTGTTAACATGTCACAACCCTTATGGAGTCGTGTGCGAAACAACCTTCGTGTAATGTTAATTTGCGCCCCCACAGTGTCACAAACATAAAGACGTTTCAAATTGCCCTAGCATCTTGCAGCACCCTCGATGTGAACAAGCTGGGTATCGTCTAGAGACAAACCAATAATACACAATGCACTCTCATTCTTCCTCTGGAACTCGGCTATCTTCCTGGCATCCTCAGCATCGTCAGCATTCCAGGAGGTCACATCTGGTGGATTCTGCACTACATCCCATAGCCCTTCTTTGCGCAACAGGAGACTGCACTTGGTGGACCAGGATTTGTAGTTGGTGCCATCCAGACAGGTAACCAGCGATAAGTTGGGAGCTTGACCTTGTGCTATCCTCACCAGGATATTAAATACGTATCAGAACGTCTGGAGCAATAATGTGTGTCGCAACTCTCTTATTGCTGTAACTGGTACACACACTCTGGTACTGGGCCCATAATCAGTGTTGAGGGTAAAACTGCCCTCTGCAAAGTGGTGCAACGAACCAGACAGCGAATAGATTCGTTGCTTAGCAAAACACACAGATACTCACAGACTCTGAATGTTTAAAGAAAAATAAACAGTCTTTACTTGTAGTAAAAAAAAACAAACTTGGCTTCTCAAAACAAAGATAACACTTCTTCAAATAATCACAGTTCAACACAAAAACATAGTTTGCTTACAATTCCAGTTCTCTTCAGTAACACAGACACAGTTCCTTTCAGTTCAACCTTCTAATAGCAGGAGCAGAAGTGAATGAACTTCCTGCCTTCTTTTATGTCTGCTTAGCACAGCCAATTAGTCATCTTGTAGCAGTTAAAGTTACAGAACATAGTTTTCTATATATTACCTACCCAACCGTAGGATAAGCATCCAACATTGGCTTTTGGTGAGCCTCTGGGAGGGCAAAAACAGCCTCCCCAGGCTCCAGAGGCCCCTGGAAGCCAAAAATGGGCCTGTTTCCAGCCTTCCCAAACTTCCAGTAGGCTTGTTTTTCACCTTCCCCGAGCCTCCGTGCACGCCCTGCATTTACCTGCATCCAAAACGGGCTGCGTGGGGACTCCTGGGAGAAGAGGGAAGGGGTGGGCGGGGCCAGCCAGGAGTGGGATTTGGGGGTTCTCCGAACTGAACAGAATCTTAGCTAGACATTCTCCTGAAGCCCTGTGAACCCCCAGTAGCCCACCCCTGCTTATGCTGTTAGCTGGGCGCTCTTCTCCTGGAGGCATTTCTTAAAGGGCAGTAAAATCCCTTGCAAGGTATGGACTGATCACAAAAACCTTGAAACTCTAAAACCCCCTGCTTATTTTCTTGCATCAGCACAGGCCCTACCACTAATCACTGGTGTCTATCTGGATGACAGTTGCATCCAGTTTTTCAGGATCTGGGTGCTTGAGCACCAGTTCACCAAAAAAAAAGTTGTTTGAGTTTTCAAATGCTGCCTGGCACTCCATAGTCCTTTTCAGTGGTTGGATGGGTTTAGGTTTGGATGCTTTGTTGAGGATCCCTCAATTCAACAGCACTAAAGCAGAAGTAGTAAAACCTATGCTCCCATCACACCAGTCAAAACAAAATACTTTCTCCTGGGAACCAAGGACGTTCCCACAGGTGGTCAGAGAGAGGAGGAGTGAAGTTACCAGACAACCGGATGACAACTTTTTTCCCCCTTAAAGTGTTTTATTTTATAACATATAAAAATTCCATTTTCAGTTAAATAGTCTGGGTACAAATAATTTTAGGAGATAGTAATCAAAATATTTACAACAGTGTTAATTACATTAGTATTGAAATAATAATAATAATAATAATAATAATAACAACAACAACAACAACAACAATAATAATAATAACCCATTTAAACATGGTGAATATGAAAAAAATGAAATTTATGCCGGCTGAACCGTCGCCCGGATTAACAAGGGTTCCGTTGGATGCTATGGCTCCTGGGCATTCTACGCAAAATGAGTTACAGGGCTCAGCTCCCTCTGCTAGGCAACCAGGGCATGGAGCTGACAAGCTACTGGAAGAAAAACCCAAAAAGCGAAAAATCTGGATTACGGAAAAAAACATCTCTATTATGGAAGCTTACTATCAGTCTGAGCCAGCAAAACATGGATTTCAAAAACGAATGTATAGAGTTTGGAAGATGAACCACATGGACTGTGACACCAGTGAACAAAGGTTAATGGACCAACGACGTGTAATCCTAAACCACAAATTTTTCATTACAGAAGAATTAATAGCAATAAAAGAGAAAGCAATTAATGATCTGAGTACACCAACAAAGAAGAGTAACATCAAGAATGATTTGCAGACTCAAAAGCAAATTGAGTAAGAAAGGGAGGAAGAGGATTCTGAAATGGATGAAGATAAAGAACAAGGAAACACTAAAGAACAAACACCAACAGATAGTGCTCAATTAGCTGGAAAAATAAAGCATCAAATGGAAGATGCTGAAAGAACACGTTTGTCAAAGCTGAACCAAGTGAACTGGAAAGAATTGAGAAATGTACTAAAAAAGGTCAATGAGGCTGTGCAAACTATCCGAACCACTGCATTAGCTGAAACAAACCAACTTATGTATGCAGCAGCCGTCATAACCACCAAAGAACTGGTGTTGAAAATACAAAAGAATTAAGAGGCAAGAAGGGGAAGCCTAAGTGAAAAATTACGTGGAGATTTGAGCAACTTAAAGAACCTAAGGCAAGGTCAGCTAAAGAACAAGCAGGTCAAAAGCAGCCTGGAAGCAACATACGATCTGAAGAATAAGGAGATTGCGGTAGTAATTGAAGAGCTGAAGCAGAGGGTTGTTGCCATCGCTGAAAAGATTAAAAGGTATGAAAACTGAGTAACTCAGTTCAAGGAAAGCTCACAGTGCAGAGCAAATCAGCACCAGTTTTATAAGAGCTTAGAAAATGGAGATGGAGTGACAACAAATGAAAAGCCTGATAAAGAGAGAGCTCTGAAATTCTGGAAGAATCTGTGGGAAAACAACAAGAAGCACAACAGAAATGCAAAATGGATCAAACAGGTTGAGGACTCTCTTAAAGTGCATAAAATGGAAGACGTGAAAATAACAAAAGAAATAGTGCAGACAGTCAAGAAAAGTGAAGAACTGGAGTGCACCTGGACCAGATGAGTTACATGGCTTCTGGTTAAAGGCACTTACAAGTGTGCACAAAAGATTGGCAACTCAAATGAACCAGATCCTAAAAACACCTGAAAATGATGAATGGATAACAACTGGAAGGACATTTTTGATCCAAAAAGATAAAGAAAAAGGAAAGGACCCTGGAAACTATAGGCCAATCACCTGTTTGCCAACAACATACAAGCTTCTTACTGGTATCGTTGCAAACCAAATTTATGGATACTTGGAAAGAAATAACTTGCTTCCTGTAGAACAGAAAGGATGCTGCAAAAACTCAAAAGGAACAAAGGATCAATTGCTGATTGACAAGCTAATCCTAAAGAACTCAAAGAAAAGACAAACCAACCTGTTCATGGTTTGGATAGACTATAAGAAAGTGTTTGATTCAGTTCCTCATAGCTGGATCAAGAAATGCCTGGAAATCTTCGGCATCAACAGCAACATACAAAAATTCATGAAATCTTCAATGAACCTCTGGAAAATGAAACTTATGGCTAATGAAGAAGAACTGGGTGAAGTTGAAATTAAACTAGGTATTTTCCAGGGCGATTCCCTTTCACCCCTACTTTTTATACTCTCAATGCTACCACTGACAATCATTTTGAAGAAGATGAACTGTGGATACAAACTTGCAAAGAAAGGACTGAAAATCTCGCACTTGATGTACATGGATGATTTGAAGCTGTTTGATAAAACAAAAACTGAATTGAATTTATTAATTGAAAACACAAAAAAATTCAGCCAAGACATTGGTATGCAGTTTGGAATTGACAAATGTGCAACAATAGCAACCAAAGCAGGCAAGATCATAGAAGAGGATGGAATAAAACTAGAGAATGAAGAAATGATAAAGGAAGTAAAATCAGAAGAAGGCTACAAGTACTTGAGGATTTTGGAGGCCTCTGACTTAATGCATAATAAAGTCAAGGAATTAACTTCAGCCAAGTACATTTGGCGAATTCGTAAGATATTTATGTCCAAACCGAGTGGAGGAAACATCATAAAAGCCATAAATACCTAGGCTATACCTGTGATTCGATACTCTGCAGGAATAATTGACTGGACCCAGATGGAGTGAGACAATTTGGACAGAAAAACAAGGAAGCTTATGAGAATGAATCATGCCTTACACCCTAAAAGTGATGTTGACCGATTATATTTACCAAGAGCAGAGGGTGGTCGAGGACTCCTACAAGTAGGAGGGAGGCACCGTACTACAGTGGTTCTCCTCCTTTCTCTCGGACCGGTCGCAGTCTGTGTTGACAGGGGGCAGAGGTCGAACCCGAGGCCCCTTATATGTGGGGTGCCACAAGGGTGTCCCGATATAGTCAGCTGGTGCCATCGCTGACTATTGGGGGTGAATCATTGGCCCCCACGGAAAGGGCTCGCAACTTGGGTGTCCTCCTGGATTCATGGCTGTCTTTAGAAGAGCACTTGACGGCCGTGACCGGGAGGATTTTTCATCAGGTTCGCCTGATCCGCCAGTTGCGTCCTTTTCTAGATCGGGACTCCCTACGCATGGTCACTCATGCCCTCGTCACCTCCCGTCTGGACTATTGTAACGCTCTCTACATGGGGCTCCCCTTGAGGAGCACTCGGAGGCTCCAATTGGCGCAGAGTGCAGCTGCGTGGGTGGTAATGGGAGCGACGTGGCGCTCTCATGTAACACCTCTCCTGCGCGAGCTGCACTGGCTCCCGGTGGTCTTCCGAGTGCACTTCAAGGTCTTGGTTATCACCTTTAGAGCACTCCATGGTTTAGGACCTGGTTATTTACGGGACCGCCTGCTACCACCAATACGCTCCCGACCAGTACACTCACCGACCAGTACGCTCCCATAGAGAGGGGCTCCTCCGGGTGCCGTCGGTCAAACAATGTTGACTGGCGGCCCCCAGGGGGACAGCCTTCTCTGTGGGGGCACCTACTATCTGGAACGAGCTCCCCCCGGAGATACGGAGGATCCCGGATCTGCGTACCTTCCGTTGCGCGCTCAAGACGTTCTTATTTCATCAAGCTGGCCTGACCTAAGTTTTTTCCCCTTTTTAAATGGAAATTTTAAATTTGGTTTTAAATTATTGGGGTTTTAAATTTTCAGCCAAATTATTTATTTTGTTTTACTTTATTTTAAATTTTGTATTTATATATTTTATTCTATGGCTGTTCACTGTCCTGAGTCCTTTGGGAGTAGGGCGGTATACAAATTGAAATAATAAATAAATAAATAAATAAATAAATAAATAAATAAATTAATTAATTAATTAAAGCAGACTGTGGAAGAAGAAAAACGCAGCTTGAATGATTACATCCAGAAAAGTGAAGAACTAATGATTAAGGAAGTAAATAAAGGAGGCCTTTTAAAGACAACTAAAACAAAAGCAGAATATAAGAAAGAAATAATTGAGCAGCGAGCTGAAAATTGGAAAAGCAAAGCTCTGCATGGCCAATACTTGTAAAGTATTGAAGGCAAAGCTGACCAGAAACTAACTTGGAACTGGTTAAGATCAGGAGTACTGAAAAAAGAAACAGAAAGCTTTATTTTGGCAGCTCAAGAACAAGCCCTAGCCACAAACTGCATGAAAGCAAAAATTCAACATGTTATCACCAAAGCAAATGCTGCCTCTGTAATGAGAAAGAGGAGACAGTCGACCACCTGATCAGTGGATGCAGCAAAATTTCACAAACTGACTATCTACAACGTCATGACTGCGTTGTTAAGATCATTCACTGGAAATTGTGCCAGAAGTTTGGATTTGAGTACAGCAAAAACCACTGGGAACATCAGGTTGAGAAAGTTTTAGAGAATGAGAAACTCAAGATCTTGTGGGACTTCAGGATTCAGACTGACAGGCACTTAGTCCACAAGACACCTGACATAACAATAGTTGAAAAGAAAAAAGTATGGTTCATTGACATTGCAATACCTGGTGATGCACGGATTGAAGATAAGGAGCAAGAAAAAATCACAAAGTACCGGGACTTGCAAATTGAAGTTGAGCGACTGTGGAAAAAGAAATCGTGTGTTGTAATTGTAATTGGAGCCCTTGGAGCAGTACCCAAAGGGCTACCCTGCTATTTAGAAATTCTAAATTTACCAGACTTGAATATTTTGACTTTACAAAAAAACCACCTTACTTGGAACAGTTTACATCCTCCGACGATACCTTAACAGTTCCTAGGTCCTTGGTTAGGACTCGAGTTGCTGAGCTATTAACCAGCCTCAAAGCCTGTGAATCTCACCAAAGATTAAATAATAATAATCATCATCATCATCATCATCATCATCATCATCCATTTTAACATACCTCCCTTATCTAATTGATCCTTTCCTTGCATTTCCCCGTTTCTAACTTCCTTATTTATTTATTTATTTATTTATTTATTTATTTATTTATTTATTGGTTTGATTTATATGCGCCCTTCTCCGGAGACTCAGGGCGGCTTACAATGCGTTAAGCAATAGCCTTCATACTTTTTTGTATATACCTACTTAGTAGGGCTTTCGGGGGCCCCCTAAGTGGTGTTCTTTTTTATACAAAGTCAGTTTATTGCCCCCACAATCTGGGTCCTCATTTTACCTACCTCGAAAGGATGGAAGGCTGAGTCAACCTTGACTCTGGTGAGATTCGAACTTGCAGTAATTGCAGGCAGCTGGTGTTACTTAACAGCACTTTAATCTGCTATGCCACCAAGGCTCTTTCATCAGCTAACCATTGATAAAATAAATCCCAGGTCATAAAGTATTCAGTTTCTTTCTTTTCCTTAATTGTAAGTGTTATTCTGTCCATTTCTGCACATTCTAATGTTTTTTTTAAACCACATTTTCATCTGTAGGGATCTGTTCAGTTTTCCATTGTTATGCAAATACAATTCTAGCTGCAGTCAGTATATGTAAAATCAGATATGCATTCCCCTTATTGTACTTATACAGTAAAATGCCCAACAAAAATATTTCTGGTTTCAGATCAATATGTTGCTTTACCATTTTTTCAACCATGTATGTATTTTCGTCCAGTATTTTTTTGCTTTTGGGCATGTCCACCACATATGATAATATGAACCAGGTATCTGATGGCATTTCCAACATTTTGCAGACATATCCTTAAACATCTTTGCTAATCTTGGGGGGTGGAAAATGCCATCTATAAAACATTTTATAAAGATTTTCTTTATATGCAGTTGATATCATTAATTTATAATTTCTATCCCATAGTTTCCACCATTTATCTAACTCTATTGGATAATCAAAATTTTAGCCCATACTATCATTGTCTCCTTTACTTGCTCATCTTCCATCTTGATACTTAACAAATAGCTATATATTTTCTTAATTAGTTTTTCATCTGTCCCTGTTAATATCTGGTCTAATTCTGTTAGTTTTTTATAGAAACCATACATTTTAGCATCCTTCTCATATCAAGATTTTATCTACATTTGTGACCAGCATGCTATACCAATCCCCTGACCACTCAGTTCCTGTTTGGTTTTAAGTTCTCCCTTTTCATTCAAAATGTCCTTATATCTAGTAATATTTTCCATATCAATAACATTTGGATGAATCAGTGCCTCCATTGTGGAGAGCCAGACCGGTATTTTGAAATAGTGATATTCTTTAATTTTCTCCCATAGTAATAATAATGCATTTCTAATGTAATGTCTTTGAAAATACTTATGTATTTTGTTTTTTCCTTACCATACAAATACATGTCAGCCGAATTGGAGATCATGTCTCTCCAAAATCAATAATCTTTTGTGCCTCAAACCAGTCCATTCTTTCACCCAAGTAAGTACCAAGGCCTGATAGTACAACTCCCAATCTTGCAGCCCAAAACCCCGTTTTTAGAATCTTGCAGCATTTTCAAATTTACCCTTGCTTTTTTCCCTTGCCAAATATATCTTAATGTTGACTTATTTAATTCTTTAAATTGGTATTGTTTGAAATAAATACAATAATCTTGGCAAGATATTCATTTTTATAGTAGCTATTCTTCCTATCAATGAGAGTTGCAAATTTTTCCACTTCTCCAAATCTATTTTGATTTCTTACGCCAGTTTATAGTAGTTATCTTCTTTAAGTTATTCACCTTGCCATTAGTTGAATTGCTAAATATTTAACTTTCTTGACTATCTGAATGCCTATCCTCTTTATTAGCTGTTTTTTCTGTGTAATATTTTTAAGAATTATTTTGGTTTTTTTTCTTCATTTATTTTCAGTCCTGCAACTTCACCATTTTCTTCTTCTTTTTTAAAATAATCTTTATTCAACCTTTTTAAATTTTAAAATCACATTTCCACTTTTACAGCATTCAGTTATCAGGATCAATTTTAATTACATATTTTCCATTTACGGCCTATTATATTATACATTTATGTAATTTTTTTGTATTTATACATCTAAATACATAAAACCTTTTGCTATGTTATACAATTGTTCACCTTTAGTATACATTTTATAAATTCTTTATATATTAATTATACAGTACTTATATATACTTACATAGTCCCTTTAACCTTTAACATCTTTTATCATATTCATAAATTTATACGGTTTTCACTTTAACATGATTTCTCTATATATTCTATGCCTGTGATGGCGAACCTGTGGCATGCATAGCCATATCAGTGGGCAAGCCAGCTCAGCTCTGGCGCACATGCACGTGCTGGCCAGCTGATTTTTGGGCCTTCTGGGCCACCAGAAGTAGGCTGTTTCCTGCCTCCGGAGGGCTGGGGGGTGGGGTGGGGAGGGGAAGGCCCGTTTTTCTTTTTCACCTGGCTCCAGATCCTCTCTATGCATCTGGGGACCCTTCCCCACTCCCTCAGAGGCCCCCCAGAGGCCCGAAATGGCCTGTTTCCCAATTTCCGGTTGGACAGGAAGTGACTTTTTTGCTGTCCCCAGCCTCCAGAGCTTCTCTAGGAGTCTCTGGAGGCTGGGAACAGCAAAAAACGTTTTCGCCCTCCCCAGACGATAGAGGGCATAGAGCACCTTTATTATCATTGCATTTGTTGGCATGTTTTCCTGTTTCCAGTTCTGGGCAAATGTAATTCTGGCTGCTGTTATGATGTGGAGTATGATGTATTGAGTCTTTTTACTCATATTTCCTTTTATGATACCCAATAAAAACAGTTCTGGTTTCATCTCAATTTCTTGTTCTGTAATTTCTTCTAACCATTTTTTAATTTTCATCCAATACCTCTTAGCTTTCGGGCATGTCCACAACATGTGATAAAAAGTCCCTTGTTCATAATTACACCTTCAACAGTTTGCCTGTCTATTGGGGAACATTTTCATGAGCCTTGCTGGGGGTAGATGCCAACAATAAAACATTTTATATATATTTTCCTTATTTAATTTAATTTAATTTAATTTAATTTAATTTCCAATTTATATACCGCCCTTCTCCCTGAGGACTCAGGGCGGTGTACAGCCAAGATAAGAACATAGAATACAAATATTAAAAACAGTTAAAAATATATATAAATTTGGCCCGAAAGTTAAGAAATCACAAACTGATTAAAAGAATTTAAAAATTTCTTCTTAAGCCAGCCTGGCTTGCTGGAAAAGATGGGTTTTAAGGGTACGACGGAAGGCATTGAGGTCATGGATTCTCCTTATCTCAGGGGGCAATTGATTCCAGAGGGTAGGAGCCCGCACAGAGAAGGCCCTCCCCCTGGGGGTCACCAGCCTACATTGTTTGGCTGATGGCACCCTGAGGAGGCCCTCTCTGTGGGAGCGCACGGGTCGATGGGAGGTCGTCGGTAGCAGCAGGCGGTCTTGCAGATAGCTAGGCCCTATGCCATGGAGTGCTTTAAAGGTGACAACCAACACCTTGAAGCGCACCCGGAAGACCACCGGGAGCCAGTGCAGCTTGCACAGGAGCGGTGTTACATGGGAGCGCCATGTTGCTCTCATCACTACCCGCGCTGCTGCATTCTGGACCAGTTGGAGCCTCCGGGTGCTTTTCAAGGGGAGCCCCATGTAGAGAGCATTGCAGTAGTCAAGGCGAGAGGTAACGAGGGTGTGAGTGACTGTGCACAAGGAATCCCGATCGAGAAAGGGCCGCAACTGGCGAATCAGGTGAACCTGACAGAAGGTCCCCCTGGTAACAGCCGTCAGATGTTCCTCCAAAGACAGCTGCCTATTCAGGAGGACTCTCAGATTGCGAGCCCTTTCAGTGGGGGCCAAAGACTCACCCCCAATAGTCAGTGATGGAGTCAACTGACTATATCGGGATGCCGGGAGCCACAGCCACTCAGTCTTGGAAGGGTTGAGTTTGAGCCTGTTCCTCCCCATCCAGATCCGCACAGCCTCCAGGCACTGGGACATCACTTCAAGGTGCCTTATAAGCTGCTGACATCGTTAATTTATAGTTTTTTTCCCAATGTTCCAATTCAATGTTGTATCTGAAATTTTTGGCCCAAATTATCATTTCATTTCCTCCTCCATTTTAAATTTTAAAAGACAATTGTAAGTTTTGGTTATCATTTTTTCCTCTGTTTTTAATAATATTTTGTCCATTTCTTGTTCTCTTTGGAAGCCATAATTTTCTAAATCTTTTTTATACCTTGTCTGAATTTGTAAGTATGGCCACCAATCTATTTCTATTCCTTGAGATTTTAGGTCTTGGTTAGATTTAAGTTTTCCTTGCCTTCTTTGTATGTCACTACCTTATTCCAATCTAATACATTGAGGTAAATCATTGCTTCCATGGTTGATAGCCAACTCGGGATTTTTGTGTAATAATTTATCTTGATTTTTCCCTACACATCTAACAAGGCATCTCTTACCTGATGTCTCTGAAAATACGTATGAAATTTATTTTTCCCCTCCCAGATGAACATGTGCCAGCCAAGTTGTAGGTCATGGCCTTCTATTGTTAGTACCGTTTTATTTTTAAGAGTTATCTAATCCTTAAACCATGTTATGGTTGCCGCTTGATGGTAAAGTTCCCAATCTGGGAGTCCAAATACTCCTTTACTTTTACTATCCTGTAAGAGTTTGAGTTTTATTTGGGCTTTCTTCCCTAACCAAATAAATTTTAAGATTGTTTTATTTAGTTCTACAAAATATTTTTTCCCAAGTTTTATTGGTACTGTTTGAAATAGAAATAAAATTTTAGATAAAATATTCATTTTTATTGTCGCAATTCTTCCGATTAATGATAACTGTAGTTTTGCCCAATTTTCCAAATCCTTTTGTATTTGTTGTAATAATTTGGTATAATTATCTTCCTTTATAGAACATTTTGCTGTCAGCCAAATTCTGAGATATTTCACTTTCTTTACTGTTTGGATTCCCAATTTCCCCTCCAGTTTCTCATTCAGATTGTGTGTAAGATTTTTGGTGATTATCTTTGTTTTCTCCTTATTTATTTTTAGTCCTGCTACCTTACCAAAATCCTCTATTTCCTGCAATAATACAATTCCTGTTTCTAACGGTTCATCTATATAAAAGACCAGATAATCTGCAAATGCCTATGTTTTATATTCTTCTTTTTTAATTCTTAATCCTTTTATCTCCTGTTTCTGTCTAATCTGTGTTAGCAGCACTTCTAGTGATAAAATAAATAGTGGACATCCTTGTCTGACCCCTTTATTTATATTGACTTTCTCTGTTAATTCTCCATTTACTATTATTTTGGCAATTTGATTAGAATATATTGCTTTAATCATCCCTTCCAATTTTTCTCCAAAATTCAAACTGTCAAAATTGTCAAAAGCTTTTTGTGCATCTACAAATATCAACATTATCTGTTTCTCAGGATGGGCTTCATAACATTCTAATATGTTCATAATCATTCTTGTGTTATTCTTTAATTGTCTTTTTGGGAGGAACCCATTTTGGTCAAGGTGAATAATTTTGTTCAATATTTTTTAAAATCTTTCTGCTATAATCATGACAAATATTTTATAGTTGGCATTTAACAATGAAATTGATCTGTAATTTTTAATCTGTTTATTATCGGTATCTTCTTTGGGTATTAATGTTATAAATGCCTCAATACATGAATTTGGTAGTCTGGCTCACTCTAACACTTCATTGTACTATTCCAGCATTATTCCCTCCAGTGGCACTTGAATTTTTTTATTTAGCTCCACTGGAATACCATCTGGTCCTGATGTTTTGTTATTTTTTTGTTTCTTGATTGCCTCCTTCATCTCTATTAGGGTTATTTTATCGTTTAACATTTTCCTAATTTCCTCTGGTATTTTCAGCAGGTCCCTCTTTTCTAAGTATTGCTTAATACTTTCTTCTGAGATATCGTTCTTCACCATATTCTTCTATTTTCCTAATTAATTTAATTCCATCTTGTTGTGGGTCTTCCAAGATAAAGAGCAAATCATCTGCGAATGCCTGTAATTTATATTATTCCTTTTTTATTTCCATATCTTTAATTTTTATATCTTCTCTAATATTTCTATTTAACAATTCCAATGTGTTGAATAGAATGTGTTCCAATCACATTCTGGGTGGGTTGCTACCGGTTTGCCCAGTTTGGGCGAACTGGTAATAGCAGCGGCGGGAGGTACTGCCCACCCACCCAGACATCATCAAATATGCTCTGCACATGCAAGCAGAGCGAACCAGTAGCAAAGGTAAGTGAAACCCGCCACTGGTTCCAATAAATAGTAAAGGAGATAGTGGACTTGTGCCTTTTTTTATATTAAAGTTCTCTGTCATATATCCATTTACCATCATTTTTGCCATTTGCTTGTGATGTGTTGATAAATAGTTGATAAAGCCTTGATCATGTTGATAAATCTCTCACCAAGTCCATAAATTTTAGTTGTAATAACATAAATTGTAAGCTTACATTATCAAATGCTTTCTGTGCGTCTAGGAAGATCAACACCATTTGTTTTCCAGGGTGTGCTTCATAATATTCCATTGTATTTAAGATGATTCTCATATTGTTTTTGACCTGTCTCTTAGGCAGAAATCTATTCTGGTCTGAATATATACATTCATTCAAAACCCTTTTTAATCTCTCTGCTATTATTGAAGTGTATATTTTGTAATCAGCATTCAATAAGGATATACTGTAGGTCTATAATTTTTTATCTGCATTAAATCTGAATCTTCTTTCGGTATAAGGGTAATAATATATATATATATATATATATATATATATATATATATATATATATATATATATATATATATATATATTAATTTGATTTATATGCCGCCCTTCTCCCAAGACTCAGGGCGGCTTACAATGTGCTCAGCAATAGCCTTCATCCTTTTGTATATTTATACAAAGTCAGCTTATTGCCCCCACAACTGGGTCCTCATTTCACCTACCTTAGAAAGGATGGAAGGCTGAGTCAACCTTGAGCCTTGGCGAGATTCGAACCCTGCAGTAATTGCAGGCAGCTGGTCTTAATAACCAGCTTAATAACAGGGTGCCTTAAACCCCTGTACTACCAAGGCTCTTTCCATCCATGATTTTGGTATCTTTGCTTCTAACAATACTTTATTATAAACTTCCAACATTGATACGACTAAAGTATCCTGTAAATATTTATAAAGTTCTGCCATTAGTCCTGGTGTTTTATTATTATTTTGCCTCTTAATCACTTCTGTCAATTCCATCATTGATATTAGTTCATTTAACATAGCTTTCACTATTTCAGGTACTTTAGGTATTTTTTTTATTATTATTATTTATATGTCGCCCTTCTCTGGAGACTCAGGGCGGCTTACAATGCGTTAAGCAATAGCCTTCATACTTTTGTATATTTATACAAAGTCAGCTTATTGTCCCCACAAACTGGGTCCTCAATTTACCTACCTTAGAAAGGATGGAAGTCTGAGTCAACCTTGAGCCTGGTGAGATTCGAACTTACAGTAATTGCAGGCAGCTGGTGTTAATCACAATGCTATTAGTCTGCTGAGCCACCAGGCCCATTCAGCTTTTTCCAAATATTGTTTTATTCTCTCTTCTGAAATTTTCTCTTGGTCATACAGAATTTCATAATAGTCTTGAATTATTATTTTTGTTATCCTCGTTTTGATAATAGTTTCTTTCCCATCAACCAATTGATGTATCAATTTCTTCTCTTTCTCTGTTTTTAATTTGTATGCCAACCATCTTCCTGGTTTATTCGCATTTTCAAAGAAATTCTATTTGGCACTTCTACTTTTTTGTGCCAATTCTTCTTTATCAAATAAATTCAATTTATGTTTTATTAATTCCATTTGATTTCTTAGATTCTTTTTTTTTTGTGTGGTTTTTTCTGTAGTTCTAATTCCAGTCTTTTGTGTTCTTCTTCTAGCATATTTTTATTTTGTTTCTTTTTCTTATTTTTCTTTCCTGTATAAATTATAGCTAATCCCTAAATATACGCCTTAGCAGTATCCCAAAATTTTTGCAGTGAAGTTTCTTCTTTCCTATTCTCCTTAAAGAAGAATTCCAATTAGTTTTCCATAGTTTGTATGAATTCTTTATCTTTTAATATTGATTGATTCAACATCCATCTCCATTTTCTCTTTTGTCCTTTCCACTTAACTTTCGCTGGGTTGTGGTCTGCCCAAACGCTTGTTTCTATTTCTATTTCTTGCACATTTGACTTTAACTCCAGTGACATCCATACCATATCTATTCTTGACCAAGACATATGTCTATTTGAGTAAAATGAATATTGGTTTTTCTTTGGGTATATCTCTCGCCATACATCTTGAATACCTATTTCTTCCACCATTTTGAAGAAGGTCTTTGGAACTGGTTTTTTTTTTTTTTTTTTGCTTTTTTGCCTACTTTACTACTTTTATAATCAAGTTCTGCGTCTACAATTGCCTTGAAATCTCCTACCACATAAATATTTTCATATTCCAATTCTATAATTTTCTTGTGAAGTTTTTCATAGAAATCTTCTTGTTTATTGTCTGGTGCATATATTGCTACCATAATATCTGCGTATAATTCATTATTACCTCCACCATCAAAATTCTCCCCTCTTCATCTGCAAAAATTTGTCTAGCACTTGCACTGCATTGGCGACCTTCAGTCTCAAAAGACTATGGTATCGTGCTCTGGAAAGAGGTCCTAAAACAGCATCTGTTGTGACTAAAATGGCCAATCTAAGAGTGGCAATCCCTTCCACACTGAGGGCAGATATATTCTGTCCCCTGCCCAGTCCCCAGATTTCACTGGTTCTGGGACTGCCTCTTTGCCTCAGCCTTCTGAACAAGTGTCTCTTCAAATTGGAGAAGGCCGTGCTGCATCTTTAGCCTCCAAGCTGAACAACCAGAGGTAAAGGTTTCCCAGTCATTAATGTCCATTCCCAAGGCCTTTAGATCCCTCTTGCAAATATCCTTATATCGCAGCTGTGGTCTCCCTCTAAGGCACTTTCCCTGCACCAATTCTCCATACAGGAGATCTTTCTGAATCCGACCATCAGCCATTCTCATGACATGCTCAAGCCAGTGTAGACGTCGCTGTTTCAATAGTGTATACATGCTAGAAATTCCAGCATGTTCCAAGACTGCGCTATTTGGAACTTTGTCATGCCAGGTAATGCCAAGAATACGTCAGAGACATCGCATATGAAAGGTCTTCAACTTTCTCTCCTGCCATGCATAAAGGATCCAAGACTCACTGCAGTACAAGAGTGTGCTCAGGACACAGGCTCTATAGACTTGGATCTTTGTATGTTCTGTCAGCTTCTTATTAAGCCATACTCTCTTTGTAAGTCTGGAGAATGTGATGGCCACTTTACCAATACGTTTATTCAGCTCAGTATCTAAAGAGAGAGTATCAGATATGGTTGAACCGAGGTACACAAAGTCATGGATGACCTACAGTTCCTGTGCAGAGATTGTAATACAGGGAGATAAATCCACATCTTGACCCATGACTTGCGTTTTTTTCAGGATGATTGTTAGTCCAAAGTCTTGACAGGCTTTGCTAAAACAGTCCATAAGTTGTTGAAGGCCAGACTCTCTCTGCGAGCACCTGGAGCCTCTTCAGTATGACACAGGCAAGCAGCTTCCCTACGACACTAAGAAGAGAGATGCCATGATAGTTGTTACAGTCACCCCTGTTGCCTTTGTTCTTATACAGTGTGGCGATATTTGCATCCTTCATGTCCTGTGGTACTCCACCTTCCCTCCAACAAAGACAGAAGATTTCATGCAATTCAATGGAGTTTATTCAATTCAATGGAGCACTTATTGTTTCTTTAATATATAAGACCTCTTTTCTTTTGCTGTGCTAATGAAAAGTATAATTTCCCAATTTTAGGATTTTCCAATAATTTATTATGTTGCTTTTTGATGTAGACCTCTTGGAGACAAATTAAATGTCGTAGTTTTCCTAATTTGTTTAAAATCCTTTTCCTTTTCATAGGAGAATTCAGTCCATGTCAGCCTCCGCTTTTTCCTGCTTTGGCTGCCATGGTAACGGGGGAGGGGGGAGTTGTAAGCATGCTGGACAGAGAAACGAAAGTAAATCTTAAGATATAGTATTGCATCTTTGAAGCTGGTATCGGGTCAACGGCCACGGCATTCCTGATTGATGACACCGCCAGACGTGTGCTTCCACCTGACCACTGGGAGACCTTTGGATTGGATGATTTACGTTGGACAGTGGGAGGGGATGCTTTCTATCTGTAATTTTAGCGTTCTTGTCTCAGATTCTGCTTTTCTTTGGTTGCGATCACTTCATTTTCCAGTAAAAGTACCTGCTTCTATAAACAATGGAGTCTGGTTCATTCTTTCTTGGACTTTGAAGGAAGCACACCTGACATTAAGCAGAATCTCCTTTCTCCAGCCATCCCGGATAACTACCGAGGGGGCTGAACTCAAACTATGTCTGATCAAGAGAGTGATGGAGACCAGATGGGGGCTTTTGGCTCTACGATAACTTCATTTCAAGCAGAAAAGGAAGCTGCGGAATGGATGGAAAAAATTCAGCTGAGAGAGGAGCCAGAGGAAGCCAGATGGTTGAGGGGAGTAGGAAGGCTGCTGGACCTGGAGAGGACCCCCCACGAAATAACCAGCTCCAGACCTCATAAGGGAGAGGCAGTGTGGCTGCAAGAGCAAAAGGAGAGCCTCATGATTGCTCAGGCTATGCAACTTCTCCATGATGCTGAAGAAAGCCGGAAAAATCGTAAGTCTTATTCATTCCTTAGTGGGAAGGGAGGAGACTACCCCAGAGTGGATCCAGAAGAGACTGCTTGTGGGGGAGAGGAAGAGGAAGCTGGGGAAGGAACTTCTCAGGCTTCTGGGACCCAAGCGAGGGATGCAGCAACCCAGGGACTCCCAGCCTTGCAGGCCCCACCCCGGAGATGCAAAAAGCCAAAAATTCCTCCCTTAACCGAAAAGTATGGAGGGAATCCGAAGACCTTGGGGCTTTTCCTGACCCAGGTGTGGAACCACATGCAGGATTGGGGGGAGGACTACCTGTCAGATGCGGCACGAGTGAGATGCGTCACAAATGCCCTAGAGGGAGTGGCAGCTGAATGGATGGTGGTCCTCCACAATAACAACACCCCCTTGCTGAGAAACTACAACCTATTCATGGGGGCCCTTAGGAGGCGATTTGAAGACCACCTAGCTGAGCAGAAGGTGAGACTCTGAATGAAGGGTATCCAGCAGGGCCGGAGATCAGTGGCAGAATACACCCAAGAGTTCCGCGAGCTGGCACCTTTTATGACATGGTGGTCCAAAGCAGCCCTACTGGAGAGTGTTAAGGATGGGTTGAATGAAGATGTCTACAAAGACTGTAGAGCACGGGGGGTCCCCGAAGATTTGCAGAGTTGGTATGTAGTAGCTGAGGACGTGGAGATCATTCTGGCCTGAAGCCAACTCCGAGGGGGCTGTACAGGGGACCAATCATCCTCCTACTACCACAAAGGACAGGGCCGGATTTTCCTATAGGCTAACTAGGCTTCAGCCTAGGGCCTCAAGATCAAGAGGGGGCCTCAAGATCAAGAGGGGCCTACATTCAAATTGTTAGCAAAATTAAAATTACACTTTCACTATAGGTGAAAGGGCCTCATAAGTGGAATAGCCTAGGGCCTCTTTTCATCTAAATCCGGCCCTGACAAAGGAGCGCCCAAGATGGCCGGGGGGAGAGCGGAATTCAAACCCAAGTCAAAGCCCTTCACGTGCTTCAAGTGTGGCAAGGAAGGTCATCGGGCCGCTGAGTGTTTCTCCAAGCCAGTGCCAAAATCCACCAGCTCAGCACCAAAGAAGGCTGACAAAGCGCCCACAAAAGCCCGCGAAGCCGCCCTGAAAGGGGATGTTGTTGAGTTCGCTCCCCGAAACCAGGGTGAGTTGGGAACTCCGACCACCACGGACGACGGTGAGACGGACTCTGACTCCGATGATCTGGTGAGTCACACTGAGGGCCCCATGCTCATTCCCATAGAAATAAGGGTGCCATCCACAGGGGCACATGCGCAGCTGCCAGCCCTATTAGATTCTGGGCGCACCAGGTGCATAATCAGCCCAAAAGTGGTGGAGAAAATGGGCCTGAGACTAAAAATGTTTAAAAGGCCCATTGCGTTCTGTCAGCTGGATGGATCAATAGCAGGAGGGGGCCCAACCAGTTTTGTGACTGAACCCATTGAAATGCAATTGGGGGATCATGTAGAGACTCTCAGTTTTATTGTGGCCCCTAGCATGGAACGACCCCTCATACTTGGATTGCCCTGGCTCTGTAGATGGAACCCGCGTGTTAATTGGAAAACGGGGGTTTTGCGCATCCGCACCAGAAACCCTGGACTAGAAAGGGAAGAACCCCCCCTGAGGACGGAGTAGAACACGAAGGGGCAGAGATGGCAATAGGTCATATTGAAGGGGAGGAGAAGATTCCAAAGGAGCATTGGGATATCTGAGAAGTTTTTAGTGAAAGAGCTTCGGACATGCAGCCCCCCACAGAGCTATGGACTGTATAATTGAAATACTCCCTGGGGTAAAGCTCCCTAAGCCAAAGGTCTATCCTATGACCCCTCAAGAACTGGGGGAGTTACGAAAGTTCATTGACAAAAACCTAGAACGGGGTTTTATCCAACCAGCCAGACCAAGGGTGGAGGCACCGGTACTGTTCCGGGAAAAGAAAGATGGCTCCTTTCATCTGGTAGTTGATTATAGGAACCTGAATGCCATTTGCGTGGAAAATGTCTACCCCCTGCCGCTCATGAAAGACATGCTAGCCCACCTAGAAAAGGGGAAGATATTCACCAAACTCGACTTACAAGAGGCTTACTACAGAGTGCGAATTAAGGAAGAGGATGAATGGAAAACAGCATTTAACTGCCCACTGGGATGTTTCCAGTTTCGAGTGCTCCCTTTTGGACTACAAGGAGCCCCTGCTGTGTTCATGCAATTGATCAACGAAGTACTGCACAAGCATTTGTATAAAGGGGTGTTGGTCTATTTGGACGACATTCTTATCTACTCTGAGAACATGGACAACCATGTGAAATTGGTACGAACTGTCCTGAAAAAACTCAAGGCTGCTGAACTGTATGCCAAGCTCTCCAAGTGCAAATTCCACCAAAGCAAAATTGACTATCTTGGATATCGCATATCGCATGAAGGAATAGAGATGGATCCTGGAAAAGTCCAGGCTGTATTGGAATGGGCCACAAACAACTACAGAGCTTCTTGGGATTTGCTAACTTCTATAGACAGTTCATCCCCTTATTCGCAAAAATTGCACTACCAATAACAAATCTCCTGAAAACAAAAGGTGAAGCAAAACCAAAGCCCTCCCGGACTCTTGAGTGGACTATAGATTGTCAGGCAGCATTCGAAAAGCTAAAACGGTTGTTTGCCGCTGAACCAGTCCTCAAACATCCAGACATGGAAGAGCCTTTTGTAGTACAGGCTATGTGAGCGACATGGCAGTAGGAGCAGTATTCCTGCAAAAGAATGCAGAAGGGAAATTACAACCCTGTGCCTATACCTCCCGTTAATTGTCGGAGACCAAAAGGAGGAGGGCCATATGGGAGAAGGAAGCTTTTGCAGTACGCTGGGCATTGTTAACGTGGAGACAATTTCTTGAAGGAGCTAAGCATCCTTTTGAAGTTTGGACTGACCATAAAAACCTGGAGGCGTTAAAAACACCGCGTAAGCTGTCACCAAAGCAAGTTCGCTGGGCTCAGCACTTCAACCATTTTAATTTCACTCTATGCTACCTCCCTGGTGGAAAGAACTTCATGGCTGATGCACTTTCCAGATTGCCTCAATACAACAGTACCAAGGAGGAAGTGGTTCGCCCAATCATCCCTTCGACCCATCTGGCGGCACCAGTGACTACCAGAGCGCAAGCGAGGGGCGATCCAGCCCTCTCAGGCGATTTGCATCAGAAACTACAAGAAGCTTTGAAAACTGACGAGTAGTTTCAAACCCACTCGAATGAATGTACACTTCGTGATGGACTGGCTTGGGTTGGAGCCAAATTGTATGTTCCTGCCAGTTTGAGAGTAACAGTATTGCAGCACGCTCATGATGCCAAGGTGGTGGGACACTTTGGATTTGTTAAAATTCTCCATCTCATTAAAAGACAATTCTGGTGGCCCACACTCAAAAAGGACATAGAAGCATATGTAGCAGCTGCCCAGTGTGTGCCTCAGCTAAGAGACCTCCGGGGAAGCCACCTGGTCTACTTCAGAGTATGGCAAGGCCAAATGCCCTGTGGAAAGAGATATCAATGGATTTTATTGTAGACCTGCCGGATAGTGGGGGTGCACAGTCATATGGGCAGTAACTGATTTGTTTTCCAAACAAATGCATTTCATCCCATGTCCTAAGATCCCTTCAGCTAAAACCCTTGCAAAAATGTTTATTCAACATGTTTATAGGTTACATGGTGCTCCGAAACGTATAATCTCTGACAGGGGTGTGCAATTTACCTCCGGTAAATTAACACATTTATGTTAATTGACAGCAGTTTTATTTCTTCTTCCATCACTTTACTTATAAATAGGTCTTGTTGTTCTAGTTGCTTTATTTCTCTGTTCTTTTATCCTTGTACCTTCTCGCTCTGCTCTTTCTTCTAGCTCTATTTTGTTTTCTTTTTGTTGTGCATTTCCCCTTCCTGATGCTTTCTCTTATTTTTTTATCATCTATTTCCTCTCTCTTTTTTCCCCTCACATGACCCAAAATGCTGGTCATAAAATTGCTCTGCTTTTTCTATAGAATCCAGTTTATGTCTTTGTTCCATCCATCTCCAAAGTAATTACTGTTCTCTCAAGATTCTTATCTGCCTGCGTAAGTCTATTGCCCATCTCTTCCACTTTTTTCTCTGTTATGATTTCTCTTCTACTTTCTGGATCCGTTGTTCCTTTTTAGTTATTATTTGTTGAATATTCTCCATTTTATTCTCCATCTTTTCCATTCTTTCCTTTATGTCTTCATAATTTTTTGCTGTGACTTCTTGCAGTAGTTGGAGCATTGATTTCATTTCTGCTTGCATCATCTTCATTTTTCCCTGTTGCACCATGCTATCCAATGATCTTTGACTTGCTAGACTAGATGCTGCTGCTGCTGCTGATGGTACAGATGTGTTTTTCCCCTAATTTACTTAAATTTGAAGTTCTTGACATTTTGGATGGTCTTAGAGAATTTACAGGATTTAAAAGAGATAATCAATAACAACTCAAATCTTATACCAGTGTTTCCATAGTCCCCAACCAATTCCCATTTTTAAGAAGTATTTTCAAAAGTCAAACCACCACAAGACCCCTTTTTCTTTTCCCCCTCTTCTTGTTTTCAGTCTCTAAGCAATTTCACACTTTGTTATTGTAGTCCAATAAAGATTGTTTGTTAGTCCCCAAGTTCTTCAAAAACTGTTCTCTTCTTCTCTCGATAAATTTGTAATCCACATAGGTAATCCACCAAGCCCCAGAGTTCAACCACAAAGGCTCATAGATCACCAAAAGGAAAATTCAGAAAAAATTAGTTCCCTGCAATTTCCCAGCTTCTGTTTACTTTTGTCTGTTTAGCTTTCATATTCATTCATTTATTTATTTATTTTTCAGATTTCTATACCGCCCTTCTCCTTTCGGTCTCAGGGCGGTGAACAGCCAAGATAAAAAACATTTATACACAAAAGTTAAAAATGGATTTAAAATAATTAAATAAATTTGGCCCGTAATTTAAAACTTTTCAATTAAAATCCATATCAAATTTTAAAACCAACCGTAAAATCAGGACAGCTCGGCTAACTGAAAAAAATAGGTTTTTAGGGCCCGACGAAAAGTCCGGAGGTCGGAGATCACTTGTATCTCTGGGGGTAGATTGTTCCAGAGGGTAGGTGCCACCACAGAGAAGGCTCTCCCCCTGGGGGTCGCCAGCTAACATTGTCTGGCCGACAGCACCCTGAGGAAGCCCTCTCTGTGGGAGCGAACTAGCTAGTGGGAGGCAATTGGTGGCAGAAGGCGGTCCCGTAAGTACCCTGGCCCTAAGCCATGGAGCGCTTTAAAGGTGATCACCAACACCTTGAAGCGCATCTGGAAGTCCACCGGAAGCCAATGCAGCTCACGCAGGAGAGGAGTCACATGGGAGCGCACCGTCGCTCCCATAATCCCCCGCGCGGCTGCATTCTGCACCAGTTGGAGCCTCCGGGTGTACCCCAAGGGGAGCCCCATGTAGAGAGTGTTACAATAGTCCAGACAAGAAGTGACGAGTGCTTGAGTGACCGTGCGTAGGGAGTCCCGATCCAGAAAGGGGCACAACTGGCGTATCAGGCGAACCTGATAAAAAGCCCCCCTGGCCACGACCATCATATGCTCTTCTAAAGACAGACGTGTGTCCAGGAAGACACCCAAGTTGCGGACCCTTTCCGTGGGGGCCAATGATTCAACCCCAATAACCAGCGATGGCACCAGCTGGCTATACCAGGATGCCGGCAGCCACAGCCACTCGGTCTTGGAAGGGTTGAGTTGAAGCCTGTTTCTCCCCATCCAGACCCGCATGGCCTCTAGGCACTGGAACATCACTTCCAAGGCATCGTTGGGATGGTCTGGGGTGGAGATGTACAGCTGAGTATCATCAGCGTACTGATGGAACTCCACCCCAAAACCATGGATGATCTCACTCAGCGGCTTCACATAAATGTTGAACAGGAGGGGCAAGAGGACCGACCCTTGTGGCACTTCACAAACAAGGCACCTTGGGGTCGACCTCTGCCCCCGTCAACACAATTGTGACCGGTCGGAGAGATAGGAGGAGAACCACCGCAAAACGGTGCCCCCCACTCCAGTCCCTCCAGCCGGCACAACATGATACCATGGTCGATGGTATCAAAAGCCGCTGAGAGATCTAACAGGACCAGGATAGAGGAGTAACCCCTATCCCTAGCCCTCCAGAGATCATCCACCAACGCGACCAATGCGGTTTCCATGCTGTACCCCGGTCTGAAGCCGGACTGGAGCGGATCCAAATAGACAGCTTCATCCAGGTACTGGATATAAATTCAAAGAGCTACACTGTTTAAAAAGTTACACTCTCTGTCTCTGCTATCCTGTATAAACAATTTGCCAGTGCAGGTGTTATTTTTAGCAAACAGGCCAATCTTCAGCAGACATCCTTTCACTCACTTTCACTTCTCAGTGTTTTTCTCCACCTGTAGATGTTGCTTTATTTCTCTCCTTTTCCTCTCTCATTAGCTTATATTGTATTATCCAATCCAAAACTTTTAAAAAGTTTTTAAAAGTTTTCAACTTAGTCAATATTGTAGTTAAAATCCCCAGTCTGATTTTCCAGGCTTTCAACTTCTTTCTCTTTCCTGAAAAGTTCTCTTTCCCCTGCTTTCAGTTCTATAGATAGCTCTCAGGCTTGCTTGCTGCTATTCTTGCAGGGTGCAAAACAAACAATTCCACCTCCTCCTCTTTGAGTCCCACTTTCACCCAGGCAAGCTTTAAGGGGGCAAGTTCCTCAACAGAAGTTGGAAAAATCAATCTAGATTGACCACACTCTTCCTTAGTCTTTTATGATTACTTCATTGGGCGGCTGTCACAACTTCGGTCAGGCTCTCTTTTTCTTCCCGCTGGATTGAGAGCTTCCTCCAGATCAAACAAGGAGTCCTTGTGATCAACAAAGTGTCCTCTCTGTCTTCCTCAACCCTCCAGAGTGACTTGGGTCTCTCGGAACCTTCTGGCAGGTCGAATTCAGCATGATTCCATGGAGCCCCGTGTGTCAGCCCTGGAGGCCATCTTTCTCTTTGAATCTTCAGGCCTGCTGTGGGAAAATGGGAGGAGGGTTGCATGATGTGGGCAGAGGTATATAGCCACAACAACATTCTTTCCTCTGGGAGTCAAGGACATTCAGCCTGCACCTGAAGAGGCGTGACCGGGAAACATCTCCAGTTGGGACAGTGGATTGATTGGACCATGTGATGGATATGTGGGTGCAGGGGAAGGGATTTTGACTTTCCTTTGGGTGGGGAAAACCTGGGAGCTTTCTGATTCGGGTTTTCCCAGATGTGCCAATATGACATTTCTAATAAAATGGAACTTTGAGGGAATGCCTGCCACGGAGTCTTATTTGGTTGGGGGTGTTACTTGGACCCAGAGTTTCCCCCACCCAAATCAAAATCCCAAATTCTTGGCCCCAGGTCACAAGTCCATCACATGGCCCAATCAGGTCCCAGTCCCAGTCCCAGCTCTGGCTGGTTCTTGTCCACGCCTCTCCAACATCTGGTAGAGCATCCTTGGCTCCCACGGGAAGGAATGTTATTTTTGCTACCCATCCCTCCCGGTATCTCTATCTCCCCCCTAAAGTTCCCACAGCTCCAACCGGACTCACTGTGGCAGCCCTGAAGATGCTTCCAAAATGGCTTCAGGGGTGACAGGCTTCCCCCCTCAGTTGAGAAGGACCTTCTGCAAGGTTAATCCTCAGCACCTTCAACTTCCCCTCCCTCCCTCCCGGTGGGCCTTTGGGCTTATGAGGGTGTTTGCCATGGAACTGTTTAATCAGCCTGTCAGCTTTCACATCCCAACTCTTAATCCAGGTGGCTTCAGATAGGGGGTATCCCTTCCAGTGGACTAGGTATTACAGGCAGCCCCTATGCATACATGAGTCTAGGATCTTCTTCACATTGTAGTGGGTGTACTTGTACTACGATGGGTTTCAGCGCTGCCTGGTCTACCGGCCTTAGCCAAGATCTTACAGCCAGCTTTAACAGACTGCTATGGAACACTGGATGCACTTTCCCTAACAAGTATGGGAGTCTAAGCTGAACAGTCACCAGGTTTATTATTATTGGGAATCGCCCTATGAACTTTGGACCCAGCTTTTTACTTAGTAACTTCAGTTTTAAATACTTTGTTGACAAGTATACTTTGTCTCCGACCTGGAAAGGAGGGTGGGAGAAGCAGTGTTGGCTTGCTTTTTATAGCTTTTTGCCACTTCTACTAAAGCTAGCTTCATGTTTTCCCATCCCTGTCTCAGCAAGTCCATCCATTCCCCCAAGGACATGGAGGAGGGCGGCTCCCTGGGTAATTCAGGCATGGAGAGAAACTCCATGCTGCTGGTGACCTGGAAAAGGGTCAGTCCAGTGCACTGCGTTGTTGTAGGCTATCTCTGCAAAGGGCAGCAAGTCCTCCCAGGTAGATTGCTGGTAGTCCACATAACACCTTAGGTACTCTTCTATCATGGCATTCGCTTGTTCCACCATCCCATTCGTGCTCGGATGAAAAGCTGATATGTGTCCCTGGGTAGACCCTATCACCTGTAGGAATTCCGTCCAGAATTCTGCACTGAATTGGACCCCCTTGTCAGAGATAATCCTGCAGGGCACCCCATGTAGCTTGTATATCTGCTTTATGAACATCCTAGCTAATTTCTTGGCTGAGGGTAACCCTGAGCAGGCTGTAAAGTGGGCTTGCTTTGAGAATAATCCAATCATGGTCCAGATGACTGTGTTCCCACCACTCTCTGGGAGTTCAAATATAAAATCTATTGCGATCTTTTCCCAGGGTTGGACTGGGTCTGCCACTTGCTGCAGAAGGCGAGGGGGCTTTCCTGGCCTCTTCTTCATGGCAGCACAGGTGGTACATCTCTTTACGTAATCCTCCACATCTGCTTTCATTTTTGGCCACCAGAATTGCCTCCTGGTTAAGTGCATGGTTTTTAAGTAACCAAAGTATCCAGCAAGCTTGGCATTGTGGCCACACTCCAGGACTTGAAGTCTCAACTGGTAGGGATGTACAGCTTGGTTCTCTTCCAGGCTAGTCCATCTTTGAGGATCAGGGTGTCCTTGTTGTTGTTTAGCCGCTGGTCGGGAGTGCAGCTTTTAAGATCTCTGTCATTTGTCCTGGCACCTGGCTTAGCCTCTGGTAGTGGCTTGAGCCGCTGGCTGGGAGGGGGACATGATGGCGTGGATCACATCTTTGCAAAGGCTATTGAACTGTGGTTTTCTGGATAAGGCATCAATGAGTAGGTTCTTTCCCCCCCGGAATGTTCTTTAATTCGAAGCTGAACCATTTGAAGTACTGCACCCAGTGGACTTGCTTGGGAAATGTTTTTTGGGGGTCTTTAGGGCTTCTAGGTTTTTGTGATCAGTCCAAACTTCAAACAATACTTGGCTGCCCTCTAGGAATGTCTCCAGGTGAGAAAGGCCCAATTGATGGCATAGGCTTCCTTTTCCCACACTGCCCACTGCCTTTTAGTGTTGTGAGTATTTTGAAAGTGTAAGCAGAGGGTTGTAATTGGTCCTGGGCATTGACTTGCAGCAGCACTACTACTATGGCCACCTCACTGCCTGGACCATGAATTGCTGTTTGGGGTCAGGGTGTTTGAGGATGGGTTCCTCCATGAACAACCTTTTCAGTCTTATTAATGTCTACTGTTTGTCCCCCTGTCTTCAATAGTTCTGTCAGTGATAGTGCCAGTTCAGCAAAGGCAGGGATGAACTGCCTGTAAAAATTGGTGAACCCGAGGAAGCTCTAGAGTTGTTTGCGGGTGCATGGGGATTGCCAGTCTAACACCACTTTTACTTTTTCTGGGTCCATTTCAATTCCCTTGTTTGACACTCAGTGGCCCAGGTAGTCTAGGGATGTCTTGTGGAAGTCGCATTTTGACAGCTTTGTGTATAACTTAGCCACTAGGAGTTTCTTCAAGACCTGGCACACTAGCTTAGTGTGCTCTTCTAGCATCTCACTGAATATGAGAATGTTGTTCAGATAGACTAGAATTCCCTTGTAGAGGTGCTCATGCAGCACCTCATTAATCAATTGCATGAAGACTGCAGGGGTGTCTTGCAATCCAAATGGCATCACTTTGAGCTGGAAGCTGCCTAACGGGCAGTTGAAGACTGTCTTCCATTCATCTCCCTTTGATTCGCACCCAGACCTAAGCTTCCCTTAGGTCTAGCTTGGTAAACACCTTCCTCTTCACCAGATTGCTTAGCATGTCCTTCATCAAGGGCAGGGGGTAGATATTTTCCATGCACACCATGTTAATTTCTCTAAAATCAATGCAGAGTCTCATCGACCTGTCTTATTTCTCTTTACAGAGCATAAGGGCAGCCACCCTGGATTTGGTGGGCTGGATGAATCCCCTGGCTAGGTTGGTGTCAATGTATTTACTCAGCTCGTCCATTTCCCTGGGGGTCATGGAGTATATCTTTGATTTGAGTAGCTTAGCTCCCGACATGAACTCTATTGCATGGTAGGTGGGGTGGTGGGGTGATAAGGTGTTGCTTTGTTGTTGGCTGAATCGTCAGCCAGGTCTTGATATTCTTTGGGAACCTGGGGACAACCCAGTGGTGAGTCAGTGGTGGCAGCACTTTCTTGTGGGTGCTGGGGCTGTGTGGCGGTTCCGATTGTTGGGCAGCAACAGTCCCACTCCTATTTTTAACTTTCTTTCTTTTCTTTTTTTTGTAATTCTATTTATGTTTTTTTTTTCTGCAACATACTTAGTATAGTACATTGTCTGGGTCAATTTACTCTATACAAAATACTGGTAACAATAATAGTATTATTTAGATATACATTAGTCTTTCAGCTTCTAAGATTTACATATACATTGTAGTTATAATGTATTACATAGCCCAATCAGGTCGCAGTCCCAACTCCAGTTGGTTCTTGTCCATGCCCCTCCAACACTCGGTAGAGCATCCTTGGCTCCCCCTCACGTTCCCACAGCTCCAACTGGCCTCATTGTGGTAGCCCTGAAGATGTTCCCAAAATGGCTTCAGGGCTGACACCCAAGCTAACCCTTCCTTTATTGTGCAGGTGTGTTTATGGGCACAAAACCTCTTGTCTGTTTCCAATGCTGTTTTGAATTCCATGATGGTAGCATTGTATAAGGCAGAGGGGTCTTTCTTTGCCTGGGAGCATGTGACAACTTTGGCTGCCAGCTGGGAAGCAGGAGCATGGGTTTAATCGCTTCCACTTTTGCATTATTGTATTGGGGTAGCCTGGACAGGGAGTCTTCCCCGGTAAATACCTCAAAGTAAAATTAAACCGTTGGAAACATTGTGCCCACTGGACCTGTTTTGGGGATATTTTCCTTGGAGTTTTAAGAGCTTCTAAATTCTTGTGATCAGTCCACATCTGGAAGGGTATTTTATTCCCTTCCAGGAAATGTCTCCATGTCAGGAGCACCCATCAGACTGTGAAAGTTCTTTTTGAAATGCTGTGTCAGCGTCTCAGCACTGACATAGAAAAGGGAGGATGAAGCCTGAACTTTTACCTGCTAAATCCCTTTGAAGATTCGGTCTCCTCGGAGATGAGGAGGGGGAAAACATTCCTGTGAACTGACGGAAAACGAATCAGGAGAGTGACTTGGAAGATAGCCAATGAGAAGCAGAGAATTGGGGATCCGAAAGGGAGGGATTGGGGGGCAAAGGTCAGTATTGACCGCGAAGAGTCAGGATCAGGATTCTGTGCTCGAATAAAGAGAAAATTTCCTTAAAGACTGGCAGTTTGGAAGTTCATTTATTTTGAGATAGCATCAAAACCTGACATGCTGTTTGTTTCAAGAGTTCTGCTTTCTTGAGAAGGCCAGTGAGACAGGACCTTACACTAGGGTTTGTTTCAATTTGATGCTTCATGCTTTTTTGCTTCAGATTTTGCCTGACATAGCTTTATTCACTTCTTTCCTAGTAAAAGTACCTTTTCTCTAATTCTATGGAGTCGAGGGGTTTTTCCCCTAGGGATTGAATAGAGGCAGCTGTGACATTAGGCAAAATCTGTATAAGTCTATACTACAGGCCACCCAACCAAGACTGGAATATACTGATAGAAGGATATAAACTGTTTAAAAAATCCAGACCCCATTAAAGAGAGGTGGAATTGCACTATATGTAAAGGACCACTATATTGCTACAGAAATGTACAAAACCAAATGCACAGAACCAAATCCTAGAATGCATATGAGTCAATATAAAAGAAAACATGAATGACATAGCCACAGATGCAAGGATGAAGGGCTCCCGGTTCGGACCAGCTCGGGCGAGTAGGTAGCGATGGCGGCAGGCAGTTCGGAGAACCAGTAGCAAAAAGCCCTACCTCCGCCCCCCATGCCCAGCTGAGCCGCGCAATCATCAGAGCCTTTTTGTTCTTTTAAATGACTCTGACCAGCCAAGTTCTGAATCCCAGCTGAGTTGCCTGCTAATCAGGCAACTCAGCTTGGATCCCCAGAGCCATGTAAAAGAAAAAAAGTTTTTTTTCTCCCCACCCCACCCTCCCAGCCTCCAGCTTGCTTATTTTAGCTGCTGGTCGCAACGCCTTGCTGTAATCCCATTGCAAATCCATTGCATCAGCAAGCAACTGAATCTCCCTGCCTGCAATCAAGCAGGCAGGGAGCTGTGGACTTCAACTCCCAGAATTCCTCAGCCACCAAAGCAAAGCTGGTTGAGGAATTATGGGAGTTGAAGTCTACAAGTCTTAAAGTTGCCAAGGTTGGAGACCCCTGTTCTATTGGGTAAGTTTTTTTCCCCTTTGGGAGCTTTAAAAAAATAGTTAATTGGGGTTTTTTTTACTTGTTCTTTTTTTAGACCTAGCCATTTAAAGTTTAGGAAGTTTTAAATTTAGCTGCTTTTATATAAAAATAAAATAAAATAAAATAATATTTGTGCAGCTTTCCGAGATTTAGTGTGTTTCTGTAGTGTTTCACTCTAACTACACAAACACACAAAATCTCACAAAGCTGTATGTGGAATTTTGTGTGTGTGAAGTGTGAAAGTTGGGTTTTTGGGCTTTTTGTGGCTGTGTGAGGTTTCTGCTTGTTGCAGGGGCCTTTTGGGTCTAGCACAGCTGCTTTTACATTGTGGGTGAGCCAGTTGTGTTGTGTTGTGTTGTGTGTGTGTAAAGTGTGAAAGTTGTTTTTTTGGGGGGGCTTTTTGTGGCTGTGTGAGGTTCCTGCTTGTTGCAGGGGCCATTTTGGGTCTAGCACAGCTGCTTTTATATTGTGGGTGAGCCAGTTGTGTTGTATTGTGCTTTGTAGGATAAAAAAGGGCAAAGAAGTGACATTGACTTGGCCACGCCCACCTGACCAACAAGCCAGGCCCCCCAAGCACCTTACCAAGCCCCGCCCACCAATTAAGCCACGCCCACAGAACCGGTAGCAAAAAAATTTAGATTTCACCCCTGCATAGATGTATACTACAGGCCACCCAACCAAGGAGAAAAAATAGATGTACTTTTTGCTAACCAATTAACAAATATATGTAGGAAACACACTACAATAGTAATGGGGGACTACAATTACCCTGACATCAATTGAAAGACTAATTCCGCACAAAGTGAGAAATCAAATAGGTTCTGATCAATCTAGCTGACAACTTTGTTGTCCAAAAGGTAGAGGAGGAAACTAGAAGGACAGCCATACTGGACTTAATTCTTACAAACAGAAAAGAAGTGATTGAGGGAGTTGAAACCACAGGAACCTTGGTGAGAGTGACCATGTCATACTAGAATTCAACATAAAGCATACACAAGCAATAAAATATAATGATACTAGTGTCCTAGATTTTAAAAGAGCTGATTTTAACAAACTCAGAGAGAACATGGGAAGGATTCCTTGGATGAAAATCCTAAAGGGGAATATAACTCAAGAAGCTTGGGAAACTCTGAAAAACATTATCATAAATGCCCAGTCCAGTACAATACCACTGAGAAACAAGAAATTCAAAAAGAAACCAGCATGGCTGCACAAAATCTCTCTGACAAATTGAAAGACAAAAAGGACAAGTACAAAAAATGGAAAGAAGGACACGTAACTAAGGCAGAATATCAGCAAATAGCTAGAATCTGCAAAGATGAAGTCAGGAAAGCAAAGCCTCAGAATGAACAAAGACTTGCAACGAAAGTCAAAGATAATTTAAAAAGTTTCTTCTAACATATAAATAAGAAGAAAAACATCAAGGAAATTGTCAGTCCACTAAAGAAAGAAGACGGCAAGGAAGTAACAGGCAGCAGAGAGAAAGCACAGCTGATTAACTCATTCTTTCATTGGATTCACGCAAAAAGAAACTACAGTCCAACCTATCAAAAACATAACTGTAAAAGACAGACTAGAAATAAAAGTTAAAATAAGCAAAAAAATAGTAAGAGAACACCTATCTGATCTTGATGAATACAAATTGTTGAGAGTAAAACTTCCCTCTACATAGTAGGCAACAGACCGGACAGCAAAGAGATATGTTGCTGGTTAAACACACAGATACTCACAGACTCTGAACGGTGAAAGAAAACTAAATATTCTTTACTCTTAGTGAAAAAACAAACTTGGTTTCTCAAAACAATGATAACACGTCTTCGAATAATCACTCTCCAACACAAAACATAGTTTGCTTACAGTTCTCTTCAGTCACATACAGTCCCTCATCAGGAAATCAACCATCAAATAGCAGGAGCAGGAGCTCCTGGGCTTCCTGTTTCCTTTTATGGCTGCCTGAGCATAGCACAGCCAATCATTCTTCTTATATCATTTAAAATCACAAACATAGTTTTTCTATATATTAACTACCCAACCGTAGGATAAATATCCAACATTCTCCCCTTTGGGTAGTGTAATATATTTACAATCTCAAACCATATTGTTCACATGTATCTTTATGTTTCCTACTTCCTTGTGTTTTCGTGAAATGATCAGCCACATTGTCTTCCGATGCACAATATACAAGTTCTATCATCCTGTTCATTATACACTCTCTCACATTTAGATACCGAAGATCTTATGCTTCGTTCTAGTTTTCACAGCTATATTCGTCGCCATTTGTATCGCTGCCTGATTACCTTCATATACTGTTATAGGATCTCTTATATTTATTCCTATATCAAGCATCAGTTGCTTAATATTAATCAGATCAGTACATAATAGAGATAAATAAGAAAATTCTGCCTCCATTGTAGACATACTCAAATGCTTCTGTCTAATTGAACGCCACCATATCAAAGACTTGCCCAGAAATATAGCGATTCCTGAGGTTGATTTCCTTGTAGTCACATCTGTTGCGAAACTAGCATCCGCATAAGCAATTACGGGCAAATCTTCTGATGGTTGTAGATATAATGCATGATGCATGGTATATTTCAAATACCTTATGATACATTTCGCTCCCTGCCAGTGTCTTTCTGTAGGCTCCTTGTTAAACCTAGCCAATTGGTTAACACTATAAGAAATATCGGGTCTAGACCAATTGCTGATATACGATAAGCTGCTAACCAGTGATTGGTAAATCCCTTTATCAAACAACGGACTGTTTACATCAGTGTTACAATAGTCTTGAACCATACATGTCTTTGATGGTTTACATAACTCCATCCTAAATTGTTTTAATAAATTATTGATTTTATCAGTTTGGGATAATTTAAATCCTCCCCTGGTTTTTTCAATTCGTAAACCCAGGTATTGTTGTATCTCCCCTAGATTTTTAATTCTGAAATGAGTTTTTAATTGATCAACAATTCTGCTGGTCTCTTGATCATTTTCTGTAATCAAAGCTATGTCGTCAGTAAACAGAAGTAATAACGACATTTTACCATCCCTCTCCATTCTAAATAAACATGGATCTACTAATCCTGCTTTGTATCCAATCTTCTCTAATGTTCTTACAATACACTGGTTCCATTCATACCCTGACTGTTTTAACCCATAAAGGCTTTTTCTTAATTACCAACAGTCAGATGTCTCATCCTCCTCTAATCCTGAGAGTTTCTTTAAATAGATTTCGTGCTGTAGTGGTGCATGTAGGTATGCAGTCTCTACATCCAAATGATTAACTATATAATTGTATCTAGCTGCCCATACCAACGCTGCTCTTAGTGTAATGGCTTTCAAACTTGGAGCAAATACTTCATCATAATCTTTAGGAGACTGATTAAATCCTTGAGCTACCAGCCTAGCTTTATATATTGGCTCACCCTTTATCCCAGTTTTTAATTTATATATCCACTTACTACCAAGTATAGTTTTACCTTGTGGTATCTTTACAGTTTCATAAACATTTAAATTCTGCAAAGATTTTAGTTCTTTAGTCATCGCAGATCTTCACACTTTCTGGTCTTCAGGTGGAAACGTGGTTAACTCATTATATGTTGTAGGAACTTTATTTAATTGATAGACCATTGTTGCCTGATACTGTTCCTATCAGGCGGTCTTGTTGCTCTACTTGACCTTCTTGGCAGTTCAGGACTTACAGATGGCCTCTCCACCTTCACCTGTTCCTGTACTACGTCCTCCTCTACCTCTTTGTTCTGGATTTCTGGCATTTCATTAGTAGCTTCAGTCTGAATTTCGATGATAACCTCATTCTCAGTCCCCAATTTATTCCACCCTACATGCTCCATAAACTTTGCATTTGCACTGTTAACTACCGTTGATGTTCCTTTTACCCAAAATCTGTAGGACCTGTGGTTTGAATTATAACCAACAAATATTAATTGCTGTGCCCTACTCTGGCCCTTACATCTTAACTGTGATAGAATATGAACCCATGCAGGTGTTGTGGCTCCGTTACCTAAGCCTGTGTCATCGGCAGGAGAGGACTCCGAGAGTGAAGGAGAGGAGTTGGCAAGAGATAGGGCCGGGGCCAAGCACGTCTACGCAGCCACAGATGGACAGTGATGAGGGTAATAAGTCTTGGCTGGACCTACGCCAACGTCGCAGAGATAAGCACATGCAACAGAAGAAAGGGCGTGTCCAAGATTAGGCTGAGTCACTGGACCACACCCCACAGGATATAAAAGGGAGCGTGGTGGCCAGTCAAACCTTCTGTCAGACTTCGATGCTATCTCAAAATAAATGAATTTCCAAACTGCCAATCTTTAAGGAAATCTTCTCTTTATTTGAGCACAGCAACCGGATCATGACTCAATGCGGACAAGACTGACCTTTTGCCCCCCAATCCCTCCCTTTCCGATCCCCAATTATCTGCTTCTCATTGGCTATCTTCCAAGTCACTCTACTGACTTCTTGTCTCGTCATTTCACAGGAATGTCCCCCCTCCCTTCATTTCCACAACGACCCAGCTTCAAAGGGATTTAGCAGGCAAAAGTTCAGGCCTTATCTCTCTCCTCTCTATGCCAGCGGTGAGACGCTGACACCTTGTGATGAACAAAGCTGAAAGCTTCCACGCCATTCTGCATTGCTGGACTTTTGCTTTAAGACTTTGCTGGAAGTATCTCTGGACTTGATTTAATTCCATAATTATTGAACTGCTTTCCTTTGATGTATTAGAAGTGGGGAGAAGTTATCTCTCCTCTTTGTAAATAATAAACTTTTGGCAGGCAGCCACTAGGTTGTTGCCAAGTTCCGTTATCATAAGGAAAAGGATTTTGCCGGTTGGTTTGGTCTTTAACTCCTGAACGTCTGTTGGTGTGTGTGCGTGGGGTTGGGGACAGAACATCTTGTTCGTCACCCCCAAACGTTAACCCATCTCTAACCGAGATGGACCCACAACTACAACAAATGATACAGCAGCTACAAGCTGATAATCAGCTCCTGCAGCAGCAAGTCGGCCAGCTAACTGCACAGCTGGCTTTGGGAAATGCTCCTGCAGCTGTCCCCCCACCTCCTCCTCTTCCCCGTCGGAAATGCCCTATCAGCGTGCCAGATAAGTTCTCTGGGCAGCAGGAGATGTTCCCAGCCTTCATGGGACAATGCCAACTGTTTATGGCTATGAGGCCGGAGGACTTTCCGGATGACCGGGCTCGGGTGGCATTCATAATCAACCTCCTCTCTGGCAATGCCGTGCGATGGGCCATGCCCCTATTGCTGCAGAATAGCCCCTTGTTGGCAGATTATCAGGGCTTTTGGCAACATCTGAGGGTGATGTACACGGACCCCCTGAAGACTCAGACAGCAGCCAGGAGCCTCAAGGACCTCTGTCAAGGGAAGCACCCCCTGCAGGAATATGTGGCTGAATTTCGGCTTCTGGGCCAGGACTCTGACTGGAACGATGCAGCATTAAGGGATGCTTTCCAGGATGGTCTCTCCAACGACCTGCAGATCAAGCTGGTTCGGGTGGAGGCGCCTCAGACCCTCGACGCCCTCGTAACGCAGTGTCTGCACATCGACGCCCGCTTCCAACGGCGCAAGACCTGCTGGCCCGTCCAGGAACCCCCAACCGTTTCTGCACCCCAGCGTCCCGCACCAACAATGTCCTGGGTCACCCCGCGTTTCGTGGTGACGGCTGAGGAGCCCATGGAGCTCAGAGCAGCCAGACCACACCTGACGGCCCAGGAGCGTATGCGGAGACGCCAAGGGGGATTGTGCCTCTATTGCGGAGAGGCTGGACATTTTGCCGTGTCGTGTCCCAGGAAGCGAAGTGGGGCGCTCAAGCCTGTTCTGGAATCTCGGCGTGACCAGCCAGGAAACGGGGCAGGCCCGGCCTAGGGGAAACCCTAGGCCAGGTGCGTGTCAACGCCCCGCCGGATTTAGCGGATGTGGACTGTGAGCCCCCTCGGCACCTGATTCTGGACACCTGGGTTTTGTTGGCCAACCGGTCGGAGGGGCTTCAAGCACATGCGCTGGTGGACTCGGGGGCCACGACGAACTTCATGGGCCAGGCCTTTGTGACCCATTTTTAAGTTCCCTTGGTTCCGGTGGACCCTCCATTGAGAGTCGAGACTATTGACAGGCAGGAACTTGTAGCGGGGCCCATTAAGTTTGCGACTCAGCCTTTGCGCCTCGCCATTGGGGCCCACGAGGAAGCAATCCAATTTTATGTAACGGCGGACCTGCATTTCCCGCTGGTCTTGGGAATGGCCTGGCTTTGGGCCCACGATCCACAGGTGGCCTGGTTGAGGAACGCCATCTCCTTCCCGAGCCTGCAGTGCATCGACCACATCCGCCACACCTGTGCCGGCCAGGACGTCTCCACCCCTGCCGTCTGCTTGCCTCCTGAGCTGATGTCATTTTAAGTCACAAATATAGTTTTTCTATATATTAACTACCCAACTGTAGAATAAATATCCAACCAGAACCTGACGGATTACTGACAGAGACAGGCAGTGACATCAGAGCGAAGTGGGTGAGGGTGCAACTTGTCACTCCCGAAAATCCCAATTTATCCCTGATAAGGAGCCCTTTAAGGACATTTCTGATCCTGGAGAGATCAGAAAACAAAAAGGGAAGGTCAGAAAAGTTTGGACAACCTGCTATCATCCTGGAGGGCAAGACCAAACCCCTTAAATCCAGTGGGGAAAGAGTTTGTCTTCAAGGCAGACTGAGTGCGATGGCGGCCGCACAATGAGGAAACGGAAAAATAAAATCAGCATTGGGTGGTGATCATGAAAGAGTTAGAAAAAGGAAAGGTGGAATCTGGCTGAGCAGAGGCACAAGAGGAGAGAGATGCGGAAAAGAAGGAAAGGCGGCGATGGAGAGGAAAAAGTGCAAGACAGAAAGAGGATCGAGCTGAGAGCTTAGTGCAACAGAAAAGAAGATCCCACAAAGTGGATACAAAGTAATGGAGAGAAACTGAGACTGGAGCCTTATCATAAAAAGGAAAGTGGAGAGGGTACGAAAAGGAAAGGAGACATCAAAGGGGATTCAGTGGAAATAGTCCAAAAGGTGTAAAAATACCAGTTTAAATAAGACTATAAGAACTATAAGAACTAATATTCAGACTAGTGACTGTGGACTGAGAAAAAGACAGACTAAGGGCGGAATAAGGATAGAAAACACAAATAAACTTACGGATATTTTGGCAGATAATTATGGATTTCTAATTTTGGACACAAAAGGAAGATTGTACTGAGAAGAGAATAAAAACCGAAGATTTTAAGAGAGTACTGTGGAGAAGATGGAGACTGATGCAATCTTTTCCTCCCTTATTTAATCTACCTGTTTTTAACCATCTCTAACACCCTTTAGTAGAAAACGATCCTTCATCACTCTCAGCTTGTTACTATTCTTTAATGTATTCAACTGCGGAGCTCCTTGCATTGCGAGACTCCCCCCTCTCGCAGGTTTGGCCCTCTCAACTATCGAGGGCTGCCCTTGATGACAGGTTTTGGAACCCCGAGAGGTGGTACGCTAAAAAATGGAGGCTCTGGGGTTTTTTAAATAGATTTTTAGATCCAATTTTAAGGGGATCCGGGAGGAGGGTGGTTTTTAATAACAAAAATGAGACTGGTGGATCTCTTAAGAATCAGCAGCCATGCCATTCTGACAGTCCCAGCGGGTTGGGAGTTATGGGGGATGCTCGGAGGAGGGTTGGACATTCTATACCTGTGATGGTGGGAAGGGGCAGAAGAAATCAAACTGGGGGTGGAGAGCATCACACCAGATGCATTTGGATGGTGACTTGCTCCCATACCTCCTGCTCACCCTGCTTTCCTGGGGATATGAGAGCGAGGGACCCTGGTCTCTGTCTGGTATATGTGAATGCCAGGTCTGTGATGAATAAGGCCCTCCTCATACATGATCTTATTGATGAGGAGGGTGCGGACCTGGCCTGTATCACGGAGACCTGGTTGGGGCAAGAGGGGGGAATTCCTCTCTCTGATTTATGCCCCTCAGGCTTTCGTGTCCTGCACTAGCCGTGACACCAGGGAGGGGGCGGGGGGTGGCAGTGGTTGTTAGAGAAGGTCTGAGTCCTAGGGAGGTCACTGTCCCTCAGATAGGCAGGTGTGAGTCTCTTCTATTGAAGTGGGACCCTGGAGTTCAGTCGGGCTTGTTGGTCACATACCTATCTCCCAGCTATGTTGCCACAGCCCTGCCCACACTGCTCAATATCTTGACTGAAGTGGCACTCAAACTCCCCAGCCTTTTGGTTGTGGGAGATTTTAATCTGCCTTCGATTGGCGAGTCATCTGAGACAGTCCGGGAGTTCATGGCCTCCATGGCAGCCATGGACCTGACTCAGTCCCTGTCATGGACTGACCATTTCCTCCTTAGACTGGACTTTCAATCTGCCAACCCTTGCCTCTGGGAGATGGGACCCATAAAATGGTTCCGCCCCAGGCACCTGATGGACCCAGAAAGGTTCTTGAAGAAGCTTGGGACATTCCCCACCTCTCAATCCTGCGATTCAGCTGAGGCTCTGGTGGCATCCTGGGAATGGGTGGCTACCGACGCCTTGGACAGTATTGCACCTTTGTGGCCTCTAACCCGACGCAGATCCCGGATTGCTCCTTGGTTTTCTATGGAACTCCAGGAAATGAAACATCGGAAAAGACGCCTAGAGGAGAGTTGGAGTTCCTCCCGATCTGAATCTGACCACAGTTAAGAACCCATATTAGGTCTTATCTAGTGGCGATGAGAGTGGTGAAACGAGATTACTTCACCACACTCATTGCATCTGCAGAAAACCGCCCAGCGTCCCTGTTTCGTGTGACCCGCTCCCTCCTCAATCAGGGAGCGAGGGAAGACCCTTTACAGGGCAGAGCTGAGGATTTTGTACAGTTTCTGCATGATAAAATCGCTCAGATCCGGATCGGATTGGACTCTGACTGGGCAGAATCCAATCGGGAGACTAGGGTGTGTCCTGAGAATAATATCTGGATTGAGTTTGACCCTGTTTCTGTCAAGGAAGTGGACAGGATTATGGGCAAACTTAGTTCCTCCACTTGCTTATTGGACCCTTGTCCCTCCTGGTTGGGTTTGGCTGCCAGGGAGGTGACTAGAGACTGGATCCAGGCAATTGTCAATGCTTCGTTGAGAGAGGGGAACTTCCCCGCCTCTCTTAAGGAGGCGGTGTTCGACCTCTCCTCAAGAAGCCTTCCCTGGACCCATCGTCCCGTCTCCAACCTTCGCTTCATTGCAAAGGTTGTTAAGACTGTAGTGGCACAACAGCTCCCACAATTCCTGGAGGAAACAGAATACATTGACCCATACCAATCGGGCTTCTGACACGGACACAGCACGGAAACGGCATTGGTCGCTCTGGTGAATGATCTCTAGTGGGCTCAGGATGGTGGTTGTTCCTCCATCCTGGTCCTACTTGACCTCTCAGCGGCTTTTGATACCATCGACCATGGTATTCTACTGCAGCGACTTGTGGGGTTGGGGGTGGGAGGGCACTGTCTTACAGTGGTTCTCCTCCTACCTCTCAGATCGCTTTCAGTTTGTATGGGCAGGAGGGCAGAGATCCACCCAGAGGCCCCTAAATTGTGGGGTGCCTCAGGGGTCGGTTCTCTCCCCTCTACTCTTTAACATCTATATGAAGCCACTGGGTGAGATCATTCGTGGCTTGGGGGTGAAATATCATCAATATGCTGATGATACGCAATTATACTTCTTCACCCCAGACCACCCCAGAGATGCCCTTTCTGTGATGTCCCATTGCCTGGAGGCGGTACGGGCCTGGATAGGCAGAAACAGACTCAAACTCAATCCCTCCAAGACTGAGTGGCTGTGGATGCCAGCATCTCAGGTTTCAGAGGCCCCATCACTTTTGATAGATGGGGAAAAACTTGCACCCGTTGATAGGGCTCGCAACTTGAGTGTCGTCCTCGATTCTCGGTTGTCCCTAGAAGACCATCTAATGGCCGTGACCAGGGGGGCCTTCACACAGATTCGCCTGGTGTGCCAGTTGCGCCCTTTCCTGGACCGAGATGACCTTCGCACAGTCACTCATGCCCTGGTTACTTCCCGCTTGGATTACTGCAATTCCCTCTACATGGGCCTGCCCCTGAAATGCACCCAGAAACCCCAGCTGATCCAGAATGCAGCCGCATGGGTTGTTACTCCCGTATAACACCCCTCGTTACTCCCATATAACACCCCTCCTGCGTGAGCTACTCTGGTTACCAGTAGTTCTCCAGGTCCACTTCAAGGTGGTAGTTCTCACCTATAAGGCCCTACATGACTTAGGTCTGGGATATTTGCAGGACTTTCTCCTGCCTGCCTCTCACCGTCCTGTTTGCTCACATAGGGCCACTCTCCTTAGGGTTCCGATGGCGAGCCAATGTCGTCTTGCTATGCCCAGGGGTAGGGCGTTCTCTGTGGGTGCTCCCACTCTCTGGAATGAATTACCTACCGAGCTCTGGACGGCTCCTGATCTCCGTTCCTTCCGTCGGGACCTGAAGACTTGGCTATTCAAACAAATAGGCTGACTCTGATTCCGGGCTTTATTATTTACTATTAATTAGTTATTTGGTTTAAAATGGGATTTTATTGTACTTGCTTCTTAACTTGTGTTCGCCGCCCTGAGTCCTTCGGGAGAATGGCAGCATATAAATACATGTAATAAATAAATAATAAAATAAATAAATATGGACTTAAAAGGAAAGATATGGAAAAGAAACAGGAAATTTTGGAAAGATTTTTAAACAATTGTTGATTGTGTAATAAGGGGGAAATAATTCCGTTAAGCTGTCTAAATTTATTAATCAGTCTACTGACATTGAAAGAGGGGAAATTTGAAAAAGTTGCTAAAGGACTAACGAATTGCAAAAGGATTGTTTGGATTGGACATGAAGGAACTAAAGTAATTTATATATCTGTATTACTGGTATAAGACAAATATATATAAGATAATATACAATAAATAATAAGATAATTATTGATAGAGATTAAAAGGATAAAATATATAGATTGAATATTATTATAAGTTTTTATTGAAAAGATATAAGTCTTCTATTGAATAGGTACAATTTACTATAAATATTAAATAAGTATATGAAAAGTGAAAAAGAATAATACAAATTAACTTCCTAAGAAAGAAAGAGATTAATTGAGAGGCTTATAGGAGAAAGAGGAGACACCAATTGAGTAATACAGAAAAAAGAGTATAAATTTAAACAGAATATTGTGTTTGTATATTGTGGAAAAAATTCACCTGGAATTTTAAAATGTCATCCACGGCAACTGTAGCTAAAACAGGGAAAAAACCTACTACCAACCCCCCACCTATGGCTTCCCCGTCAAATCAAAGGTCAATAGAAAATATGTTGGGGAAGGAAAAAGATAAAACAGAGTTGACAGTAAATAGCATGCAGAATATGCTACAGATGATACAGGAAACCCTAATGAAATCACAAGAGAAAATGGCTGACAACCATGAAGAGGCGAAGGAACATCACACAAAAATCAAGAATGAGATAGGAGAGGTAAAAGAAGACATCAAAAATATGAATGACAAGATAGAAACTATACAACAAGCAATGCTAGAGAATGAGCAAAGAATTAAGAAAATGGAAACAAAAATAGATCAAATAGACCTTAAAGAAGAAACAATTGAACATAAATCAGTACAATTGAATAGCTTTCAGATTCAATTGCATTTCTGGAAATGGAGAAAGCTTCATATTTCCTACGATTCCAGAATGTTGTGGAGGAGAAAGAAGAGGACCTGGGTGAAAAAATGGCTGAAATACTGGCAGAACTAACACAAAGATGAAGAATATATAGACAAAATCTATCAAATATATAGACAAAATCTATCGATTGGCAAGAGAAGTCCATACAAGATTCACAAAAATGCAGTCAGGGATGAAATCTACAAGAAATTGAGAGATGAAAACAATAACATATAGAGGTAAAGAAATTATAATTCTGAAACAAATTCCACGAAGAATTTGGATTCAAAGACAACAATATCAGTTCCTCACAACGCATTTTACCAAGCATAAAGTGATGTTCAGATGGATAATCCCAGAAGGCATCCTTATTACATGGCAAGATAGGAAGTACAAGGTAGACGTGATAGAGAAGGCACAATAATTTTACAAAAACTATCTCTCACAGGAAGAAGAGCAAGAGAGCAAAGAAGAATCGGAAAGCAAAAGTCAAGAGGAAGATCAGTCAGAGGAAATAGAAAGGGAGAAAGAGATAAGAAAAGTACAGGAAAGAGAACGAGAAGAAAAAGAAGGAGCGAGAGGGAGAGTAAAAAGAGAGACAAGAAATACAAAGAAACAACTGCAGTAGAAATGGAAGAGACACTAAAGCTCTTCTCAGTGAACATAAATGGATTAAATTCACCAAAAAAAAAAAAAGAACACAAATCTACACAAAATTAAAGAAACTTGAAGTAGATGTGATATGCCTCCAAGAGGTACACATTAAAAAAGGTTTTCAGAAGCTACTAGAAAATGCAAAATTAGGAAGATTATACACATCACTAACAAAAGAAAAAAAAGAGGAATCGCCATATATGTAAAAGAGAGAATAAAATCAAAATGAAAATACTCAGACAAAGAAGGTAGAACATTGATGGTAGAATTAGAGACAGAGCAAAAACAAATACTGTTAGTAGTGATATACACCCCCAACAAAAACCAACATGAATATTTTAGGAAATTACATAATAAAATATTTGTTTAGTAGGGGATTATAATGCTATAGGAGATAGTAAAAAAGACTATAATAGTAATAGGAAAAACAAAAATAGAAGGAGATTTTACCCAAAGAATTTTTTAATATGGCAACAGAATTAAACCTGTGGGATACGTGGAAAGAAACACACAATGAAGAAAAACAATATACATTTTACTTCCACCCGCATCAATCGTGGTCGAGGATTGATATGGCCTGGATGACAGCAGAGATACAAATAGGATTGGGAAAAACAGAGATAGGAGCCAATGAATGGGCAGACCATAATCCAATAAATATAGAATGGAATGGACAAAAAAAAATATAAAAGATGGACAGTCAATCAAAATATATGTAAGGATAAAGATATATTGAGATGTTGGAAAAGGAGTTGAAAACATTTCTCAGGGTAAACAAAAAAGAATACACGTCAATTCAAAATCTTTGGGATACGTTAAAGGCATATATCAGAGGATTAACATTAGCCTATAATGCAAGAAAAAAGAAAGAAAGAAAACATGAACAGGAGGAACTTCAGAAAGAGCTTAAAAAACTAGAAAGAAATTGGCAGGAAGACCCTCAAAATAAAAAAATAAAAGAGGAATAGAGGATAGTCAAACATAATATAAATTTAATAACTCAAAAAGAAGTGGCACAGAAAATAAAAATGGCAAAACAGAATTATTTCGAACATGCAAATAAAGTGAGTAGATGGTTAGCCTACAAACTAAAAAAGGAGAAAGACAAATGAACAATCTACCAATTGAAAGACGACAAAGGAACAACTTTTCCTAAAAGAGAAGAAAAAAAGCAAATTATACATACATTCTTTTCAAAACTATATACCCAGGAAGAGATTCCAGAAGTAAGTATTGAAGAATATTTGGTGGGAACACATATAGGTAAAATAATGGAAGAAGAACAAGAAATGTTGAACCGACCAATAACAGAAACAGAGTTTGGAATTGCAATGAAAAAACAAAAGAATAACAAAACACCGGGCCCAGATGAACTACCAGTGGAGTTATATAGAAATATCCAAGGATTGATAGGAGGGTTAATGCTAGAAATATTTAATGAGGTGATAGAACAAGCAAATATACCAAATACTTGGACAGAAGCACTAATTACTTTAATACACAAAGAAGATTCAGATCATCAATTAATACAAAACTATAGACCAATTTCTTTGTTAAATACAGACTACGAAGTATTTATGTAAATTATAGCTGAAAGAATAAAAACAATTTTAAATAAACATATACATCCTGACCAAAATGGTTTCCTACAAGGCTGACAAATTAAAAATAATACCAGAATAATAATGAATAGCCTAGAGTTTTACGAAGGATATGTTAAAGTATAAAGAATAGGAAATAGATATGAATGAAAGAAATATATTGTATATATAGTAATTAAAATGTCGGGGACAAGTAGTAAATTGGAATAATACAAAGAGAAAGAAGGGGAAACTGAGAATAACAAAGAAGACCACCATGCAATAGCTGTAAATGGAGTGTGTTTATAAATGTTGTATGTCTTGTACTGTTTTATTGTGTTATAAAAATAATAAAAAATATTTTTTAAAAAAAAGAAAAAAAAGAAAAAAGTTAAAATAAACATAAATAAATAAATAAATAAATGGTAAGAGAACATCTGTCTGATTTTTTTTATTATTATTAAAAAGTTTTTTAAAATTTTACACATATTTTCCCTTCCCTCCTCCCCGCTCCTGCCCCAACCCTCCACCCCCGGACTTCCCAGAGCAAATACAGGATATAGCATTTAACAAACATATTAAAAAAAAACATAAACTAACTATCTATAGATTTATCTCCCTTTTACACTTTAACTCCCCTTGTTCCTATCTGAATATAACTATTTAAACCAATTATTGCTTAAAAATAATCAATCCAACTTCATTCTTGTCCATTCTTCAATAATAAGCAAGTCCAGCATTGCACAATTAGAACCCAATTACAATTAACCAACACATCTCCAACCCTTACATATATTAACACATTAACACATTAACAAAATATTTTAACCAATCTCAAATAAATTATATTATAAAAACCTTATTTTTACTTTTTACCCCATAAACTCATATTGACTCTTCCTAGAAACATTCCTTACTTAATAGCTTTGCATAAACTTATTCATTTTATTCTCTACAAATCCACTGCTTATAATCAAATAACATCTTCACTATTTGATATCTATAAAAAATATTGTGAAAACCTTCCCTCAACCCTTGCACCACTTATATTTTCCTTATAACCCACAAGTTTATATTTATTCTTCAATAAAACATTCTTTATAAGCTTATATAAATTTTTCAGCAAAGCATTCCTTAAGATAAAACTTTAGTGTTAATATACTTCAGGACAAAAGTGGAGGTTTGGTCAATAGCCCATAACAATTCAAACGTAACATTACTTAATATAACTTTTCAAGACAAATCATGTCCCTAAATATAAGTAAATCATTCATTTACATTATAGCATAACTTTTCAAAACAAATCATATCCCTAAATACAGGTATAGTTATTCATTTTCACTACTACTATCCTCCCCAGGCAAAAAGATTGTAATTTTTCCCTCTCCATTTTTTCCTGACTTTTTTGCGAACCTTCTTCTTCAGTCTTATTCCTCCATCTTCTTTTATTTTTATAAGTTCTTGAGTTTTCAGCTGAAGTTGCTGTACCTTACAATCTTGTTCTCTTCGCGAAGTAATTCCTTTCAGTAAACACACCTCTTTGACTACGATTGAGAGTCCATTTTTGTAAAAAAGTTGTAAATTTCCACTTCAAATTCTCCTTCTTATATTAGAAATCCCAACACCTCCTGACAATTTTCCAGTTGACTGTATCAAAGCCTCTGGAGAAATCTCTCTCAATATTTCCTGGTTACACTCCTTCAAACCTCTCAGCCTTTCCTTCTTAATTTGAAAAACATCCATTCCATTTTCCAAAGGCATATTAAACTGGATTGTTTCTTCCACCTCTTCATTCAGCAACTCACTGTTATTTGGCAATTGAAATACCGATACAATATCTTCACTTGTAACTTTGTTTAGAACTTGAATAAAATCCTTGTTGAAAAACCCTTCCATTCTTTCCAACAGAGGTAAAAGAATCTAAAATTTCTTTAAAGAGATCCACAATCAGTATTTGTGTATTTACTGATGTTTGTAATAATGAGCCTTCATCACTTTCAAAAAAGCCAGCCATTTTTTTTTAATCCATCCACCTTGAACAATGCTGGGTGTTAACAGCTTTATCGAGAGTTAGCTTTCACTTTCACACCCTATTAAGCACAAGCGCCCTTTTCTTCACTCCTTTAAGCAGCTTCAAAAAGTAGCAATTTAAATGTAGAATTAAGGGTCTGTTACTTGCGATTGTCTGTTCTCCTGTCTTCACTCCGTCTGCATAGATAATCAACTTAAATCTCAATAACGATGGCAGAAGCGGTCGCAACATTTTTTTCTGCTTAAAGCAGAAGCGCCCTGGATCTCGGAGTTTCACCGGACTTCCTGGGGAGCTCTCACCCTCCAAGCCCCCAAAACTATTTCAGGGGCTTTCGGGAAGCTCTACCCCCATCCGATTGCTCTCCTTTCCCTCTTCTCCCGGGGGATAGGTTTTCCAGCCGCCAGACAGCTGATTTGCACTGTCAAGGCGGTTTTACAAGATCACAGGGCTGGCGCACTGAAAGAGAGCGTCCAGCAACGTCGGCTGTGCCACCGGAAGTTTCAACATCTGTCTGATCTTGATGAATATAAGTCACCAGGACCTGACGGATTACATCGCAGTTCTAAAGGAGCTGACAGATGTCATCTCAGAATCACTGTACCATATATTTCAAAAATCCTGGAGCACTGGGAAACTATCACAGGACTATTAAAGAGCTGATTCCCATCTTCATTTTCATATAATTTTTTATAATAATCTTGTATAATATTTTTCTTTTCTTCATTCCCAAATCTAATTTGTCCTTGGTCATCCACTAATTGTGTTATTTTCCTTGATTCTCTCTCTTTTTTCAATTTATATGCTAGCCTGGTTTATTGGAATCTTCAAAATAATTCTGTTTAGCACTTCTAATATTTTGTGCTAGGTCTTCTTTTTCTATTAATCCCATTTTATGTTTAGTTGTATCCATTTTCATTTTAATATCCTTTTTTTGTGGGAACTTCTGTAGTTCTTTTTCAAGTTTCTTATAATCATCCTCTAATGTTTCATAGACTTGCCTTTTCTTAATATTTCTTTTCCTTGTGTAGTCAATTATCAGGCCTCTGGCATAAGGTTTCATAGTATCCCAAAGATTTTGCATTGATGTATCCTCTTTTCTATTTTCTTTGAAAAAGAAAGCCAATTCTTTCTCTATTTTCTGTACAAAATCCTTTCCTTTAATACTGTATTGTTTAAAGTCCATCTAGACCTTCTCCTTTGTCCTTTCCATCTTGCTGTCATTGGGTTATGGTTTGCCCAGGTATTAGTTTCTATGTCAATTTCTTCTATATTAGAAGTCGATTCCATTGTCAACCATATCATATTTATTCTAGACCATGATAAATGTCTGTTACAATAAAAAGTATATTGTCTATTTTTTGGGTTTCTTTCTCTCCATGCATCTTTTAAATTTGTTACTTCTATCATCTTAAAAAAGGATTTCGGCAAAATTTTTCTACTTTGCTTTCTTGCCTTCTGTGTGTTATAGTCCATTTTCCCATCTACTATGCCAATTAAAATCTCCCATCATGCAAACATTTTCATAGTCCAATTCAATTAGTTTCATATGTAATTTTCTATAAAAATCTTCTTGATTGTCATTTGGAGCATATATTGCTATTAAGAGTATTTTCCTGTTATTATCTATTATTTCCACCATCAAAATTCTTCCCTCTTCATCTGCATAGATTTTTTCCACTGGTATTGTGTCTCTAATATATAAAACCACTCCTCTTTTCCTACATTGTGGCAATGAAGCAAATAATTTCCCTAATTTTGGCTGTATCAACATTTGTTCATGTTGTTTTTTAATATGCACTTCTTGTAAACAAATTATGTCCAACTTTAATTTCTCTAATTTGTGGAATACCTTTCTTCTTTTAGTTGCTATATTAAGTCCATTTATGTTCATTGTAATCAATTTTTTCTCTTTCATATTCATATTTTATATGAAGGGTTTGTTGCTCTAGTAGATCTTGGTTCACGTTGTTCTTTATATTCTAAAATGCCCCCTACTGCGCCTTCTTCCTTTTCAATAATTGCTAGACATTCTTCTTGTAGTTCAACCAGTGACTCTTCCCTTCTTAACTCTACTTCTTTCTCTCTAAGATATTCAGCATAAAATGCTTTGGCTTTATCAATTGAGTCTATTTTAAAACTTTGCAACTGCCATGTAAACACCAGGCCTTTTGGTATCAGCCATCTATAGTTCACAACTTTCTGGAGCAATATTTTCATCAGGAATTGATATTCTCTTCTCAGCTCCCTCACTCTTCTCAGTATTTGCTTCAGAACCACAATTTCCTTGCTGTTGTCTTTCAGAGTTTTCTCTTTTGTAATCTGCAATATTTGTGTTTTAGTTGATTTCTTGGTGAATCTTATATGAACTTCTCTTGCTAGCTTATTTCTCATTGCATATCTTGTGTATACTCAAAATATCTCATCTATGCTATCCATCATCTTTTCTTTAGTAATTTCTAATGCTTCTGCTAAAATTTCTATCATGTTTTCTGCCAGGTTTTCTCCCTTTTCTTCTTCCATATTTTGAAATCTTAAGTAGAATTCTGATTTTCCATCTCCCATCCTATTCCACTCTTATCCCCTTCAACCTCATCCAATCTGCTATCCATATCTCTAATTTTTTTGTCTCTTTGTTCTTCCTTTTCTTCAATTTTTTGAAGCCTGTCCTCATATTTCTTCATCATTTGTTGTATGTTCTCCACTTTTTCATCTGTTTTTCCTGTTCTTTGTTCAATTTTTTCTGTTCTTTGTTCAATCTTTTCTGCTCTCTGTTCAATGATCACTATTTTTGATTGTATGTTTTGTATTCCTTGCAAAATCATCTGCATTGTCACATCCTTTTCATTCTCGTGTTCCCTCTCTTTTTCCTGTTGCAACATCGTCTGTATTGATTGTTGTCCTCCCGATGGTGAAGAAGAGGGAGTCGATGTAGAAGAACTAATAGCTGCTGCCTTTTTACTCATGTCTATAAAATGGTTACAAAATATTCAAACAGTCAAAAAATCTTCAGGTTCTTCTGTACCTTAATCCGTTTTTATCCGTTGGGGGGTGGAGTTGACGTTGCAATGAGACAACGGAAGATCTCGGTGCTCTGAGATCACCATCGATATCTCCGCCGCTGGACGGTCCAGTTTGGACCCCACTGTCCCCTAGAGACAGTGATAGAGGAGGGCACATCCTGTCAATCCCAGGGACACCGCAAAGTCCCTGGTTGATCCAGAGAAGCCCTTTTTTCCTGTGGTGAAGAGGCAGCCATTAAGCTGCTGAAGTTGGGACAGCTCCAGAACAGAAGAGAATGAGTGAAAGTGTGTCGGCTTGGTGAGAGATTTTTAAAATAGACTAATTAAGAACACCCTGGGGTGAAAGGATAATTAAAATTGAAAAGAGAAGAAGTTAAGTGGCGGAATTGAGCCTGAGTCTAAGTTAGTTTTCCCTACTCTGCAATTTATTTTTATTTGTGGATGCCTATGGAGGATTTTATTTTTAAAATTCGACTGGACTGGATTGGACTGGAGATTTCCTTTTTATCTGTTTAATTGTTAAATTTCTAGTGCCTTTTTAGTTTTATATTATTTTGGTTTAGCCTTGTTATTTTTCTTTTCTCTACATTTTTATTTTTTTATTTTGTTTTATCGTCTATTGGATATAGAGGGGAAGTGGAGGAAACAGGAAACACTGCCATCTAGTGGATTGAAACATTGTATATATATATTTTTATTAGCAAGAGAAAGTAGCAACTGTGTTACATTTCAAGGACTCTGAGCCTGCTCATAGATAAGATAGTTAGAAGAGCATCAAAGACTGTCTGCAGGATTGTTTACTCAGGTGCTCTTCTGGGAAATTTACTGACAGGCGGCTGAGACTTGAAAGACTATTGCAGTGACTCTGGAAAGAGCTGTAAAAACTTGGTGAGACTTACAAAAGAACTTTTGGATATTACACAGTTGTGGATTCTTCTTTTAGATAGAAAGTCTTTTTTTATTTTCCTTTTTTTGGGTTTTATTTTTCTATTGCTCCACTTCTCCCTCTTTTAAGTATTTTTAATTGGATTGTGTTTGCTTTTGGAAGATTTTTAAATTTTTGGGATATATTTTTCTTTCTTTTTTCTTTTTTTCTTTTCTTCCCCTTTTTGATGGGAGATCATTAAGGCATTCAATATCCCTTTGTTTAATTGGAATAAGGCATACAAGAGCCTAAAGAAATTACTTTTTTTTGTTTTTTACTTTTTTTCTTCCCTTTTTTTTCTTTCTTCTGTTCTTTGATTGGAGATTACTAATTTGGTTTATATCCATTTATTCAATTGGATTAGGCATACAAGAGCCTGAAGATTTTGTTTTCTTTGGATTTTCCTTTTTCTTATTAATGATTGGGATAATATCTGTCCTCTATACTTCATGTGATTTTGATTCTATGCCTCTGTTTATACAACCAAGAATTGTGTTAGCTTTTTTGGCTGCTGCTGCACACTGCTGACTCATGTTTAAGAGATCATCCACGAAGACTCCAAGGTCCCTCTCACACTGTTTTGGAGACAGGTTTCATCTAATCAGTACTTGTACCTTTGGTTTTTTTGGCCCAGGTGTAAAACTTTGCTTTTCTCCACAAAAAAAGTTCTCCAAGTTTGTCAACATCTTTTTGGATTCTGACCTTGTCTTCTGAGTGTTGGCTATTCCTGCCAGCTTAGTGTCATCTGCAAATTTGATGAATTCTCCATCTAAGTCATTTATGAAGATATTGAAGAACACTATGCCTAAGACAGAACCTTGTCGTACCCCACTGCTTACTTCCCTCCATGTAGCCATAGTACCATTATGGACTACTCATTGAGTACTGTTTGTCAGCCAGTTAAAAATCCATCTGATGGTGATGCTATCTATTCCACTTTTTCTAGCTTAGCAAGTAGTAAGTTGTGGTCTATTTCATCAAATGCCTTGCTGAAGTCTAAATATTCTATGTCCATAGCATTTCACTGGTCTGCTAATATAATTACTTAAATAAAAATAAAAACAGGACAGAAAATAAAAGATAAATAAATAAGCAAATAATGAGAAGAGTGGAAAATTAGAAATCAAAGCAGAATAGGGTTAATAAAGATCAATCAAATAAATAAGGCAAATCTTAAATAATAAGATAGGGAGGAACTGATACTCAAAATCTTAAAAAATATATAGGAAAGAAAAGGGTAAATAAAAGGAATGTTGGACTTACCTGAACGTTCTTTCTATGTGCGCTGGAGTTCAATTGAACCCAAGCATGTGTTCAATTAGTCTGATTGGCCAGAGACTGAGTTGGAAATTATTTGGCCATGCCTCCTCTTAGCTGAGCCTCAGTTTTTTTCAACGAAGACCAGGAACTGGAGAAGACATAGTCCATCTGAAGAAATCGACCACTCCTGGACCCTAGACCATAAGCAAACCAGGGTGGGATTGGACTCTCCTGCAGCGCACATAGAAAGAATGTTCAGGTAAGTCCAACATTCCTTCTCCTGTGTGCTGCTTGGAGAGTCCAAGCATGGGATATACCCAAGCTAAATTGTCATTGGGCGGGAGATAGATTGGTCCAGGGTCCCCTCAGCCGGCAGGACACGATGTAACACTTGTCTCCCAAACGCTGCCTCCACAGAAGCAAACTGGTCCAACTTATAATTCCTCACGAACGGAGAGGGGGAAGCCCAAGTGGCTGCCCTGCAAATTTCCAGAATCAAGGCCTGTGTAGCCCAGGCCGCCATGGTGGCCGCACTTCTAGTTGAGTGCATCATGATGCGGCGTGGTGTGAGTCGGGCCTGTTCTTCGTAGGCGAACACAATACAAGCTTTTATCCAATGTCCAATGGTGTATGGTGACACCTTCTTCACCATAGACCTGGGCTGAAATGAAACAAATAAAGATTCCATTCATTGGAAGGAAGCTGTGCGCTTAATGTATTTTTTTAGACCTTTGCGTACATCTAAAGTATGCCAGCGTTTTTCGCATGGATGTCTAGGTTTCGGGCAGAGGTCTGATAGAATAACTTCCTGCACTCTGTGGAACCAGGTGTTAATTTTTGGAACAAATGTCAGGTCTAAATGGAGAATGACTCTGTCCAGGTGAAAGATGAATAAATCTTGATGCACCGAAAGTGCTGCCAGCTCCAAAATCCTGTGTGCAGATGTGATTGCTACTAGAAAGTCAACCTTAAATATGAATAGTCTGATGATGGCTGACCCCAAGGGCTCAAATGGAGGTAATGTGAGCGCCTGTAAGACAACAGACAGATCCCAAGTTGGGTATCTGTGGACTGTTGGGGGTAACATATTGGATGCTCCTTTCAAAAAGCTATGTACCCTCAGATGCTGAGAGAGAGGAGCTGTTCCCTCACCTGGCAGTATGGTAGCCAAGGCAGCGACCTGCCTGCGGATGATATTTGTGGATAAACCTTTTTCAAGCCCTCATTGCAGAAAGTCTAAGACTCATGGAATTGTCACTGATGTAGGGACTACTGTCTCCTTGGCACACCAGCGACAAAATGAAGCCCATGTGGCTTCATATATCCTATTTGTTGATGCCCTTTGGGAAGCAAGAATAGTGGAAATTACTTTGCCAGAGAAATGTCTCTACCTGAGGATCTCCCTTTCAAGTGCCAAATGGCCAACTGGAGCCATTGAGGGTCTGGGTTTTGCAAGGCCCCTTGGCTGAGGTAGATCCTGTGCAATGGTATTTTCCAGGGACGTGAGATGGACAGTGACATCAGATCCACAAACCATGGATGCTGTTGCCAGTGAGATGCCACTAACAACAGCCTCCACCTCCAAGATCTTTCTGATGTCCCTCAGTATTAGAGGGGTTGGAGGGAAAGCATACAACAGGTTGGCTGGCCATGTGCAATGAAGAGCATTGACTCCCTTGGCCGCTGGTGTCCGGAATCTGGAAAAAAATCTCAGAAGTTGAATGTTCTGTGGACTGGCAAATATATCCAGGATTGGAATCCCAAATTGTTCTGTTATCTGGTGAAATAGGTCTGGGTGGAGCCTCCATTTGGACTAGTTGATGCAACCATCAACCAGTCCGAATGGAGGCTCCACCCAGACCTATTTGAGCATAGGTCAACCTACTGGGCCAACCCAGTCCGCTTGGTAGTTGGACGTCCTGGAAATGTGCTCTGCTTGTAATGACTGCAGATGTTTCTCTGCCCAGAGACATAAGTCTTTCACCTCGCGCATCAGGACCATGGAACGGGTGCCTCCCTGCCTGTTGACATGCACCTTGGCAGTCACATTGTCCGTCAAAAGCAGCACATGTTGATCTGACAAGTTGTTTTGAAAGTGATGTAGCACCAAATGAGCCATTCTCAGCTCCAGCCAATTGATGTCATTGAGCAGATCTTGCTGAGACCACTGACCTCGAGTCACTTTGGAATTCAGGTGCGCACCCCAGCCGAATAGACTGGCATCCAATGTTAGCACCAGTCTGGGATGTTCTCGAAATAAACATCCCTCCTCCATGGTGGCTGACATCCACCAGTCCAGGGATTGGAGAACCTGCTTGGGGACCCTGATCTTGGACATTGAATTGCTGCACCCTGATCTCTGACTGGGCAGGAGTAGCCATTGTAAGGTCCTTGTATGCAATTGACCCCAAGGGACTATAGCTAGGCAGGATATCATTTTCCCTAATAGTTGGGAGAGGAGCAGTAAGGGAACTGAGACAGGAATACTTGTGACAAACAAGTATCAATCGCTGCCCCTAGATGGGTTAAGCTGGTAGATGGTGTTAATTGGCTTTTCTCCCAGTTCATGGAAAACCCGTGATCCTGGAGAGACTGGACTGTGATTTGAAGGTCCTATTCCACCTACCTGAGGGACGACAACTGAATTAATACGTCATCCAGGTAACATTGCAGGTGGGTGGGCCTCGCCCACAGATTTGCTGCTACTACATCTAGCAGCTCGGTGAAAGTTCACGGGGCTGAGAGGCCGAAGGGAAGCGCCCTGTATTGCCAATGTTGGCCTGCATATGAGACTCTGAGGAACCTCCTGTGGGACAGTCTGATGGGAACGTGGAGATATGCCTCTTTTAGGTCTATTGATGTTAAAAGATCTCCCTGTCTGATACAACCCAGGATAGTATGAAGGGATTGCATCTTGAACCGTTTGTACTTTATGTGTACATTGAGTTCCTTCAGATTCAAACTGGCTCTCTGGCTGCCCAACCTCTTGGGAACCAGAAAGAGGATGGAGTAAAAGCCAAAGCCTCTCTGCCCCACTGGCACTGACTCTATGGCCTTGATGTTCAGTAAATGCTGAATCTCGGCCTCCATCATAGCCCTTTTGGTGGCATCCCTGGGAATGGGGCATTGAATAAATCATCATGGGGGGGCTGGAACAAAATTCTAGGGTTAGCCTGAGCCTTACTGCTTGTAACACCCAAGCATCGGTGGTGGTATCCTTCCACTGGCTGGCAAACATCCTTAACCTGCCGCCAATGGGAACATGTGACTGCAAGTCACTTTGAGGCTGGCTACTGACACCCCTATAGGGCTGTCTGGATTGTGGTTGATGAGCCCTGTCTTGAAAGGCTGACCTGTCCTGTGTCCTGTCCATAGTGTGGGAATACTGTCTGTGGTATTGTGGGGCAGGAAATCCCGCCTCAGAGCCACAAAGGGCTAGATCTCCTGTCCGTTCTCTTGTAAACATGAGGAAGGACCTTCCATTTAGACCTTCCCTCTACCAGGATTGGATCTAACACCTCCCCAAACAGCTGATGTCCTTTAAATGGAGCAGCTGCCAATCTCCATTTGGACTTCATGTCGGCTTGCCACTGGTGCAGCCATAACAAGCACCTGGAGGTCAGGGGTGGGTTCTAAAATTTTTTACTACTGGTTCTGTGGGCGTGGCTTCGGCCGAAGAGGTTGCAGAAAAAAATGCTTTTAAAAGCCTCTGACCAGCTGAGCCGCGCGATCATCAGAGGCTTTTTTTAACTTTTAAAAGCATTTTTTCGGCCAAAGAGGTTGTAGAAAAAATGCTTTTAAAAGTAAAAAAAAAAGCCTCTGATGAGGTGGGCGGGGTAAGTGAGCAGCAACTGGGCCGGGTACCGGTTTGGGGGTGTGGCCAGCCAGTTCTCTGAACTACCAGAAATTTTTACGACTGGTTCTTGCGAACCGGGAGCAACCCACCACTGTGGGTTGCCACCATTGCTGGAGGTGACATTGGATGCCAGGGCCCTTGAAACGAACTTGGCCGCATTGAGAGTTGCATCAGCTGAGTACTCAGTTGCAGTGATTAATTTACTGATATCTTGTTGCAGATGGGTATCCTCTGAAGAGGCCCTGGCCTGCATCTGTCTCAACCATAAGAGCGATATTCTGGAGAAGAAGAAAGCAGCTGTGGCCGAACTAATTGCCCAAGTCGCTACCTGGTGAGTTTTTTGGGCAGATCACTCAGCCTTCCTATCTTCAGCCCTCAACCTTCCTCAACCTTTCTGCCATGTTGGAAGGGAGAATGGCAGCTGAAGCCAAGGTGGCCAGAAGGGCATCCACAGCTGGAAGTTGGAGGAGCTGCTCTAGCTCCTGTTCCGCTGTATACATTTTCTTATCCATGCTACTAGGGGCAGGAATAGATGTAGACTGATCCCACTGCCCTTTAATAACATCCACAAAAAACTTAGGTGAGGGAATAACCTCTTGTGCCGTGACCTGCTCTGTAAAGAGGCTGGCATGGGGATCCTGAGTTTCCAAGGGGTCCTCAGTAGTGCTCCCCATCTGACCCATGTTGGCTGTCATTTTGGCCTTAAGTAATAAGGTCTTTAAAAGGTTGGGATGGAAAAGCCCGGAATACGTGGGCTTGTCTGGGGAGACCCCTTCATCCTCAGAAAATTCAAAATCTCCCAATTCTTCCTCCCCTTCCAGCGAGGCCTCACTTTGGATTGATGGAGATGGGGAATGAGGATCTTCGAGATAACCTTTATCTTTATGCAAATGATGATGCAGGGCTCCAGACTGTGAAGGTCCTGGATTTAAAGGCCCCATCAAACCTCTCTGGGTAAGTGCAGCATCAATACCCTGGGCAATAATCTGCACTATGGCATTACGTAAATCTGCAGACAAGCTCTGCCCTAAATTCTCCTGAGGGAAGAGCCCTGCTGCTGTAGGTGTAAATGTGGCAGATGGAGCGGAAGGTCTATTGGCAGATACAGGTAGTAATCCTAATGTAGACAGGATAGAGGCCTGATCACTCCCTTCCTGGAAAGGGATAGCATGAAATTCCTGTAAGTCTGGTATCACATTAGGAGACCAGTTTAGCTGGTCATCCTGCATTGGTGATGGTATAACCGGTGTTAAAATCATGTCAGGCACACTAGTGTTCCCAAAAACCCTAGGGGCTGTTGTTGCCTCTGCCTGCTTTTGGGCCTTTGCAAATTGTTTTTCCAAGGCTTTTTGTCTTCTCTAAGCATCTTTTTCAGATACTGAAGAAGTTGATTTGGAATGCTTGGCCTTGGATCTGGTAATAGGCCTCTTGGATCCTGATGTAGCCTTCTTTGGCTCAGAACACCCAGCCTGCTGCTGACTGGGGGAAGAAGCAGCAGAATTACTACTATTAGAGGCCCTGCAGTTGGCCATTAATGCTGTAACCGCTGGCAATTAGCCTGGAATAATTCTTCAAGGAAACTTGCTATCACAGATCCGGGGTACTAACTGCGCAGTCCAGGCCTCAGAAATAGCGCCAAACTGGCAACATGGTTTGTTAGCACAGGACTACCTACAAAGCAGCAACAGCAGCAGAAGCAATAACAAGGGGACGCGAGACTGGCAACACAGTCACAAATGCCACAATCAGCATGTGGAAACCGGCAACACGGTTTACTTGCGCATAAGGCTGCTTCTCCCTGGCTCCTGACTGAAGCCTCAGTCTGCAGATGCTCCGATGGTGCTCTAAAGCTGCCTGGTCCATTTCGCTGCTCACAGCAGCTCCACCAAAATGGTGGCTATCAGCGTGCCTTCCAGCAAGATGCGGCTACCACGCGCTGCGGCCAGAGAAGCCTTGGACCAAAGCCTCAGTCCTTCCAACGCCAGCACTGGCTGCCTGAGGGCTCTCCCACCTCCTTGGAGCTAATCAGACTCCACATGGCAAAGAAACTCCGGCAGCGATCCGAACGCCACTCTCAGTGCAGCTGGCAGCCTCATCAACTCTCCACACTCTTCTAGCCACCACAAGCCGAATTTAAAAGAATTATTTTTTTATATCCAATTGTCCTAATTATAATTAGTAAATTGAAGAACCAACTCAAGATATGTCTCTCTAGGCCGACTGAGTTGAAAAAACCGAGGCTCGGCCAGGAGGAGAAGGCGTGGCTAAAGAATTTCAACTCAGTCTCTGGCCAATCAGATGAATTGAACCCATGCTTGGACTCTCCAAGCAGTGCACAGGAGAACTAACATAACAGTAAGCAAGTTAAATAAATAACCAGGTAGAAAAGAAGCACAAAAAGGCAGAAAAAAAAGATAGAAAAAAGAAAGATGCAAAATGTTTTACCCTTAAAAGAATCAGCAAAAAGAAAGAAATTAATGGAATAGTGATTGGTATTATTGTGGTATGCAACGTATGTATGTGCTTATGCCCAAAGAACACCCAAATTATACATGTATTAAGTATAAACTATGTAAACTACTAGAGCAGGGGTGTCAAACTCAAGGCCCGTGGGCTGGATTTGGCCAGTGAGGTGCTTAGATCTGGCCCATGGAGCCAGCCTGGAAATTATAAAGGACTGGGCCGTGGTGCCTCTGCTAGCAAAAATGTGGCATGAGGGGGCTGCACCCTGTTTTCAGCCTGGATATTTTGCAGCATTTTGCCAGACAAATAGGGGTGCAGGGACCTCCAGAGGCCTCCCCCAGCCGATTGCTGGCTGAAATGGAGCCTCTGTGGGACAAATCCAGCCCTCTGAGGCTCCATTTGGCCCTCTGCGGGCCTCCCCTGGTCTGTTACTGGCCGAAATGGAGCCTCCATGGGGTGGATCTGGCCCTCCGAGGCTACATTTGGCCCTCTTTACAGACTGCCTCCTTTGCTAGCATCCCAGATTCCACTTACTCCTCCCCACCCCATTTTCCATAGCTTTAATGTACATACTTTTCAAAGAGCTCCAGAAGAGGCTGACCCATGTGGCAGAGAAGCCAAAGTCTTTTATTCAGAAGCCTGTGAAGCTGTAAGAACATGAGATGTAAGGAAAACAGCTTTCACCATCTGAATAAGAGACTGGCTTCTCTGCCATGAGGGCCTGCAGGTTTAGTTTGGGTTGAACCTTGAGCCTGGTGAGATTTGAACTGCCAAACTGCAGTCAGCCAGCAGTCAGCAAAAGTAGTCTGCAATACTGCATTTTAATCACTGTGTCACTGTGGTGTTATTTATATGCTCAAAGCTTGGGGAACAAACAGGATGAACTTGCTGAGTACATTGTAAGCCGCCCTGAGTCTCTGGAGAAGGGCGGCATATAAATCAAATTAAATTAAAAAAATCAAATAAAATCAAATAAAAAAAAACTAGAAGCAATAGTACACAAGGGTAGATATGACATACATAGTTGCCACTACAAAAATCTGGTGGGGAGAAACCCATGACTGGAATGTACTTATGGATGGATATAAATTGTTCAAACAAACAGATCTACAAAGAGAGGAGGTGGAATTGCACTATATGAAAGTGATCACTACATATCCACAGAAACACACATGATCAAAGATAAAAACCCTTCAGAATGTCAATATGGATCAATATAAAAGTGGGGAAAAGTGACATTGTCATAGGTGTATATTACAGGCCACCCAACCAATCAGAAAAAATAGATGAATTCTTTGCCAACTAGTTAACAAATGTATGTAGGAAGCATACCACAGTAGTAATGAGAAACTTTAACTATTCAGATATCAAGTGGAAGACCAACTCTGCAGTGAGTGGGAGATCAAACAAATTCCTAACCAACCGAGCCAACAACTTTGTCAGCCAAAAGGTAGAGGAGGGAACTAGAAGTAAAGCTATACTGACCTTAATTCTTACTAATAGAGAAAAAGTGATAGAGGGAGTGGAATTTGCCGGAACCTTGGAAGAAAGTGACCATGTCGTACTGGAATTCAATATAATGCAAACACAAGCAATAGAAAATAATCCAACCAGTGCCTTAAACTTTGAAAGAGCTGATTTTAACAAACTCGGAGAGAACCTAGGAACGATTCCATGCATAGACAAAAATCCTAAAGGGGAAAACAATTCAAGAAGCATGGAAACTGAAAAATGCGATCATAAAAGCTCAGTCTAGCACAAAACCACTGAAAACGAAATGCAAGAAATGCAATAAGAAACCAGCATGGCTGCACAAAGATCTCTCTGACAAATTGAAAGACAAAAAGGATAAGTACAAAAAATGGAAAGCGGGACACATAACTACTGTTAGGCAGAATATCAGCAGATAGGCAGAACAGGCAAAGATGAAGTCAGGAATGGAAAGGCTCAGAATGAACAAAGACTTGGAATGAAAGTCAAAGATAATAATAAACATATCAATTTCAACATATCAATAACAAGGAAAAATTCAAGGAAATAGTAGGTCCACTAGAGAAGATGGCAATGAAGTAATTGGCAGTAGGGAGAAAGCAGATGTCAGCCTCCGCTTTCATTGCTTCAGCTGCCATAAGAAACGGAGGGGGGGAACTAGTCAGGGGGGCGAGGGGAGGGAAGAGCGCAGGAGGTGTCTTTCCAAGAAACGAAACTTATTCCCCAAAGGAGGCATTAGACCAGCCGTCACAAATTCCTGATGGATGACGTTGGCAGAGGAGATTCCACCTGACCTTTGGGAGACCTTTAGTTTGGATGATGGACGATGGACAGGGGGGGGGGATGCTATCTAGATACTATTTCATGCGTTTTGCTCACTTCCAGCTTTACCTGGGTTGCGATCATTTCATATTCAGTAAAAGTACTAATCTCTATAAAATATGGAGTTTGGGTCTTTCTTTCCTGGATTTTGAAGGAAGCATACCTGACATTAAGCTGGAAGTCACTCCAGTTATCCAGGAAAAAAAAAAACCCCGAGAGACTGGAATTATGTCAGACCGAGGCAGTGACGAAGACCAGATGGGAGCAGCGAGTTCCGCGGCTGCTACCCTCCAAGCGGAGAGAGAAAGTGCAGAATGGTTGGAAAAAGTCTGATTAGAGCGGAGGAAGCCAGATGGTCGAAAGGAGTTGGGAGATTGCCAGACTGGGGAGAGACCCCCGGGGAGTGACCAGCTCCAGACCCCGTAAGAAAGAGGTAGTATGGATGCAGGAACAGAAGGAATGCCTCATGATGGAACAAGCCTTGCAGCTTATTCGTGATGTGGAAGAGAGCAGGAAAAGCCGGGAGAGCCGTGAGTCTTTTGGGTTTCCTGAGGAGAAGGGAGGAGAAGACCCCAGGGGGGAGCCAAAAGAAATAGCCTGTGGGGGAGAGGAAGAAGCTGAGGAAAGAACATCCCAGGCTTCTGCTGCTCAAGGGAGGGATGCAGCCGGCCAGGGACCCCCAGCCTTGCAGAGCGCCCCCCGCAGACGTAAAAAGCCAAAAATTCCCCCCCTACCTGGGAAATATGATGGGAATCCGAAAACCTTGGGGTTTTTCCTGACCCAAGTGTGGAACCACATGCAGGACTGGGGGGAAGACTACGTATCAGATGCCGCCCGAGTGAGATGTGTCACGAACTCCCTAGAGGGATTAGCAGCTGAATGGATGGTGGTCCTCCACAATAACAACTCCCCCTTATTGACAAATTACAACCAGTTCATGCCCTTAGAAGGCGGTTTGAAGACCATTTAGCTGAACGCAAGGCGAGACTCAGGATGAAGGGAATCCAGCAAGGCCAGAGACCTGTGGCAGAGTATATCCAAGAGTTTCGCAAGCTGGCACCCTATATGACAGGATGGTCAGAGATGGCTCTATTGGAGAGTTTTAAAGATGGGCTGAATGAACAGCGGACAGAGAAAGAAGAAAGAGACCAGGAAGAGGGGAGAAGATTGGAAAGAGAAAGAATGGAGAGAGAGGGAGCGAGGAAAAAGACGCAAATGATTACTAGAAACACAAAAAGACTGCAAACAACGAATAGATAAATAAAGAGAGCTGGAAGGAGAGCTAAAACTTATTTCAATCAATATAAACGGACTTAATTCACCAGCTAAAAGAAAGCAGACATTTACAAAACTTCAAAAGCTAGAAATAGATATCATAACACTCCAAGAGGTACATATCAAAAGACAACATCAAAAACTATTGGACAACCAAAGATTAGGAAGATTATATGCAGCTCTAGGAGACCAAAAAAAGAGAGGAGTCGTAATATATGTAAAGAAACACCTAAAAACAAACAAATATATGCAGATTTACGAGACCGCCTTCTGCCACCAATAGCCTCCCACCGGCCAGTACGCTCGCACAGAGTGGGCCTCCTCAGGGTGCCGTCCGCCAGACAATGTCGGCTGGCGACCCCCAGGGGGAGAGCCTTCTCTGTGGCGGCGCCCACCCTTTGGAACAACCTCCCCCCAGAGTTACGTACAATAACAGACCTCCGGATTTTTCGTCGGGCCCTGAAAACCCATTTATTCCAACTAGCTGGGTTGGCTTGAGTCAAATTTTTAAACTATTTTAAATTGGAATTGTTTTTAATTATGGCCAAATTATCTAATTATTTTAATCAGTTTTTAATTTTTCTATGTCTGGTTTTTTACTTTGGCTGTGCACCGCCCTGAGTCCTATATTGGAGAAGGGCGGTATAGAAATTAAAACAAATAAAATAAATAAATAAAGATACAGAAGGACGTATCTTAATAATAGAAATACAAACAGGATCCAAAACAATATTATTAATATCCATATATGCACCCAACGGAAACCAAAATGACTTTTTTAAAAAGCTACATAATATAATTAAAGACCTGGAATACGAAACTATCTGCATGGTAGGAGATTTCAACGCAATCATGGACATAGAAAAAGACTATCGGAGTAACAAACGAAGTAAAACCAGAAAGAAAACTCTACCGGAACCTTTCAAAGACATGATTAACGAATTACACCTACATGACGTATGGAGAGAGGCAAACATGCAAACAAAACAGTACACATACTATTCGAACCTACACTAGTCATGGTCTAGGATTGATATGGCCTGGATGACTTCAGACCTCAGAGAGGAGGTAAAAAATATCGAAATAGCAGTGAACACCTGGGCAGACCATAACCCCATTAAAATACTATGGAAAGGACATCGAAAGCAAAGGAGGTGGATGATGGATACGGGAATAATAAAAGATAAGGAATACATACAGATGATTGAGAAAGAGGTTAAAATGTTCCTACAAATAAATACTAAAGAACAGACATTGCTTCAAAACCTTTGGGACACAATTAAAGCATACATAAGAGGTCTTACAATTGCATACATAGCAAAAAAAAAAAATAAAGAGAAACAACAGTTAAGGAATAAGTTGTTAGAACAATTTAGAATATATGAATTAGAATTGCAGAAAGAGCCCCATAACAAAACAATAAAAGAAAAATTAAACCTTACTAAACATAGAATCAATCTGATTACACAGACAGAAATTGCACAGAAAATCAAACTAGCAAAACAGAAACATTTTGAGTATGCAAATAAAACGGGGCGCTGGTTAGCGTATAAATTGAAAAAAGAAAAAGAAAGGAGAACAATATTTCAATTGCAGGACGAAACAGGACAAATATACCATACCAATCTAGACAAAAAACGTATAGTCAAAGATTTTTTTCAAAGTCTCTATAAGAAAGAAGAGATTCGGGATGAAGACATTAAGGAATATTTATGTAAAACAAACACCACAAAACTAGAGGAGTCCCATAGAGAAGCATTAAATAGACCAATTACAATGTCTGAGCTGGTGGAAGCAAGGAAAAAGCAAAAAAACAATAAGGTTCCAGGCCCGGACGGAATACCAACGGAGTTTTATAAAAACTGTCAAAATGCAATGGATGAACTGTTACTCCAAGTCCTCAATGACGCATTATTAGAAGCAGAAATTCCCAAATCCTGGACTGAAACCATTATCACACTTATCCCCAAAGAAGACACGGACCCCACGCAAGTTAAAAATTACAGGCCGATTTCACTGCTCAATGCAGATTATAAACTCTTCATCTTGGTTATATCACATAGACTGAAAACAATTATTTATAAATATATACATACAGATCAGAACGGTTTTGTCCCAAGAAGACAGATCAAAAACAACATAAGAACAATTATCAATGTCCTGGAATATTATGAGAAAAGAGTTGATAAACAAGTAGCCTTAATCTTTCTAGACGCCCAAAAGGCTTTTGACAATCTAAATTGGAATTTTCTCATATTGCAACTAGAAACCATGGAATTTGGTGTTAAATTTTTACATATGATTAGAAAAGTATACTCCCTCCAAACGGCCAAAATTATGATTAATGGAGATATGACTGAAAATGTGGACATACAAAAGGGTGTGAGACAGGGATGCCCTTTATCCCCACTACTGTTCATAATTTCATTGGAAATATTACTAAATGAAGTTAGGAAAGATGCGGAAATAAAAGGTTTGAGAACACGGAAAGAAGAGTACAAATTGCAAGCCTTCGCTGACGATGTGGTGTTTATAATGGAGCAACCGGAAATAACAGGAACCAAACTCTTAGCAGATAGAGGAATATGGAAAGGTCGCAGGGCTTAAAATCAACAAACAAAAAACTAAAGTATTAACAAAGAATTTGACAAAAGCACAGGAGATAAAACTAGAAGACAAATTAGGAATACAAATTGTAAAGAGAGTAAAGTATCTAGGAATCTGGCTTACTGCAAAAGCAATAACAATTAGAGAAGATAATTATAACAAATTAATGAAACAAATTAGAAAAGATCTGGAAACGTGGAACAAATTACAACTGTCATTTTTGGGGAAAATTGCATCCATAAAAATGAATATATTGCCTAGATTACTCTACCTTTTTCAAGTAACCCCAATCTGGCCAGGAAAGAACTTTTTTAAGGACCTTAATAAAATAATAACAAAATTTATCTGGAATGGGAAAAGGGCCAGAATCAAAATAAAGTGTATGCAAGACATTCGGGAAAAAGGAGGTTTAGGCCTACCAGACTGGGAGTTATATTATAAAGCAGCATCGTTAAACTGGATAAGGGACTGGATAGACCTTAAGAATAAAAGAATGCTATTACTAGAGGGCTTTGAATTACAACGTGGATGGCACGCCTTTTTGTGGGAGGGAAAGGACAAGCTCCACGGATATTTCCAGCAACATATTATCAGAGAATCATTGTACAAAACATGGCAAGAGATTAGAAAACATTATACCAAGATTCCACGATGGCTATCGACAATGGAAGCAGTAATATATCCTAATGCCATGGATATAGAGAAAATGAGGACCTATAAAGAACTACTGAACAGTGAAGGAGAATTACAAACAAGACAAGAATTACAAAATCAGGGTATAGACATTGATTGGTGGCCATACATGCAAATTGAATCAAGATACAAAACTGATCGGGCACAATTTGGATTTCAAAATGAACCAAATGAATTGGATAAAATATTACAAAGTACAGATGAGAAAATGATCACCAAAATTTATAAGTACCTACTAAAATACAAATTAGAAGAGGAAGTTGTCAAAGAGAATATGATAATATGGGCCAAAAATATAGGATATACTATAGAATTGGATAAGTGGGAGAATTTGTGGAAGATAAATTATAAGATGACATTGTCTATACCCTATAAGGAAAACCTTTACAAAATGTTCTACCAATGGCACCTCCCACCGGCGCGCCTAGCCAAGATGTTCCCAAATACATCTCCGTTGTGCTGGAAATGTAAATCACAGAAAGGGACTTATTATCATCTCTGGTGGTTATGCCGTAGGGCAAAACAATACTGGCAGTAAATTAAAACAATGATTGAAGAAATCACGAAACAAAAACTTGAAATGAGGCCGGAAACCTTTTTATTGGGAATAATCACAGCAAAATATACCAAAGAAATAAAATATCTGATCATCCATATCCTCACAGCAGCACGTATACTCTTTGCCCAACATTGGAAATCTGAACAGTTACCTACAGAAGATAAAATAATAGCTAAAATTACAGAATGTGCAGAACTGGATAAGCTCACAAAAGAAATACAAGAGAAAGACGATACTGATTACTATTTAGTATGGCAAAGATGGTACAGCTGGCTGGAGGCAAAAATAGGAATATAAAGATAATTTTCGACTACTTAATAGAAAGGCATAGAAGTAAATAAGGAGTCAATTATATATATACATATATAATCATGTAAACAGGTGATTGTAGATATTGATACAAATAGAAAGACAAAAAATAACCCACCGTTGTAGTAACTTCTAAGAGTCAGTCATTGGACTGAATTGATGTTTGTTTGTTTTGTATGTTGTTTTAATGTATTGTTTTTTCTTTTTATTATTAATAAAAAATTTTAAAAAAAAAAGATGGGCTGAATGAAGAAATATATCGAGACTGCAGAAGTATGGGGGTCCCCAAAGACTTGCAGAGATGGTACATAATAGCTGAGGACGTGGAGATCGAGTTGACCCGGAGCCAACTCCGAGGAGGGCATACGGGGGATCAGTCATCATCCTTCCACCGTAAGGGAGCACCCAAGATGTGGGGGGGAGAGCAGAATTCAAACCCAAATCAAAGCCCTTCACCTGCTTCAAATGTGGGAAGAAGGGACACCGACCTGCCAAATGTTTCTCCAAACCAGTGCCAAAAGTTGCTGGCCCCGGCCCCAAGAAAGGCGACAAAATACCCGCCAAGACCCGCGGCACTGCCCTGAAAGGAGAAGTCGTTGAGTTCGCTCCCCGAAACCAGGGTGAGTTGAGAACTCCGACCAACGATGATGACAGCGAGACGGACTCCGACTCTGACACCGACGATCAGGTGAGTCATACAGAAGAACCCCTACTAATCCCCGTAGAAGTAAGGGTTCCAACCACAGGAACCCATGCCAAAATGTTAGCTTTGTTGGACTCAGGGTGCACCAGATGCATAATTAGCCCCCAAGTGGTGGAGGAAATGGGACTAAGACTAAAAACGCTAAAAAGACCCATTGCGTTCTGTTAGTTAGACAGATCGATTGCAGGAGGGGGCCCAGCTAGTTTTATGACTGAACCCCTGGAATTGCAGTTGGGAGACAATGTAGAGAATCTCAGATTTATTGTGGCCCCTGGGATGAAAAGACCCCTTATACTTGGACTGCCCTGGCTTCGAAAATGGAACCCACGGGTAAATTGGAAGACGGGGGTCTTGCCCATCTGCACGGCAAAACCGATCCCAGAGAAGGAAAATTTACCCGTGAAGGATGAGATACAACCAGAAAGGGTGGAAGTAGCATTAGACTATATTGAGGGGCAGGAGAAAATTCCAAAAGAATATTGGGACCTCAGGGAAGTTTTTAGCGAAAGGGCCTCAGACACTGCCTTCCCACCGGACTACCGACTGCACTACTGAAATACTCCCCGGGGTGAAGCTTCCCAAACCAAAAATCTACCCCATGACCCCTCGAGAATTAGGGGAATTACGAAGCTTTATTGATAAGAATCTAGAACGGGGATTCATCGAACGAGCCAAACCCAAGGTGGCGGCGCCAGTGATGTTCCGCGAAAAGAAAGATGGCTCCTTTCGTTTGGTGGTAGACTATAGAAATATAAACGCTATTTGCGTGGAAAATGTTTACCCCCTCCCACTCATGAAGGACATGTTAGCCCATTTAGGGAAGGGAAAGAAATTCACCAAACTTGATTTAAGAGAAGCGTACTACCGAGTGAGAATTAAAGAGGGGGATGAATGGAAAACAGCATTTAATTGCCCACTGGGATGTTTCCAGTTCAGAGTACTCCCTTTTGGGTTACAGGGAGCTCCTGCTGTATTCATGCAATTGATCAACGAAGTATTGCATGAGCACCTGTATAAGGTGGTGCTAGTCTACTTGGATGACATTCTTATCTACTCTGAGAACATGGCCAACCATGTCAAATTGGTGCGAACTGTCCTGAAAAAACTCAGGGCTACGGAACTATATGCCAAACTTTCTAAATGTGAATTCCACCAAGACAAGATCGACTATCTTGGATATCGCATATCGCATGATGGAATAGAAATGGACCCTGAGAAGGTTCGTGCAGTATTGGAATGGGCCGCACCATGCACTCGCAAACAGTTACAGAGTTTTCTGGGATTTGCCAATTTTTATAGACAATTTATCCCCTTGTTTTCAAAAATTGCACTGCCAATTACTGACCTTCTAAAAACAAAAGGTGAAGTAAAGCCCAGACCCTCAAAACCACTGGAATGGACTATGGACTCTCAAGCCGCTTTCGAAAAATTGAAACGGCTGTTTGCGGCTGAACCAGTACTCAAACACCCAGACATGAAACAGCCTTTTGTAGTACAAGCTGACGCCAGCAACATAGCTGTGGGAGCAATACTTTTGCAAAAGAATGAAAAGGGGGGACTAGAACCTTGTGCCTACATGTCCCGGAAACTCTCGGAAACGGAAAGGAGATGGGCCATATGGGAGAAGGAAGCTTTTGCAGTGAGATGGGCCCTGTTAACCTGGAGACAATTTCTAGAAGGAGCGAAACACCCTTTTGAAGTTTGGACTGATCACAAAAATTTAGAGGCATTAAAAACACCACGTAAATTGTCCCCAAAGCAAGCTCGTTGGGCCCAACATTTCAATCGTTTCAATTTCACTCTACGTTACCTTCCGGGTGGAAAGAACTTCATGGCAGACACACTTTCCAGACTGCCTCAGTACAACAGCATCAAAAAGGAGATGGTTCAGCCTATTATCCCCTTGACTCAATTGGCAGTACCAGTAACTACCAGAGCACAGGCAAAAGTCAAACCAGAACTCACGGGAGACTTACTTAAAAAATTGTGAGAAGCTCTGGAAACTGATGAGTGGTTTAAAAACCACTCAAATGAATGTACACTCCGTGACGGACTAGCTTGGATTGGGGTGAAATTGTATGTTCCGGCCAAGTTAAGAGAAACAATATTGCAATATGCCCATGATTCCAAGGCAGCGGGACACTTTGCATTTGTCAAAACACTACATTTGGTTAAGAGACAATTTTGGTGGCCTGCACTCAAGAAGGATATACAGGCATATGTCGCTAGTTGTCCAGTGTGCGCCTCGGCTAAAAGACCTCCAGGGAAGCCACCTGGATTACTTCAAAGTGTGGCTAGACCGAATGCCCCGTGGAAGGAAATATCTATGGATTTTATTGTAGACCTGCCAGAGGGTGAAGGGTGTACTGTCATTTGGGTGGTGACGGATTTGTTTTCCAAACAAGTACATTACCTTTGCAAAACTGTTTATTCGTCAGATTTACCAACTACATGGAGCTCCAAAAAAAATAATCTCGGACAGGGGTGTACAGTTTACTTCCAACTTCTGGAAGGAGTTTTTGAAATTGATAGGCTCCGCCCAAGGGCTAAGTTCCAGTCACCACCCCCAGACAAATGGGGCTTGTGAAAGAACCAATGGGGTTTTAGAACAATACCTGAGATGTTATGTAAATTACCAACAAGACAATTGGGTAGACTTATTACCATTTGCAGAAGTGGCATATAATAATTCTATACACAGTAGTACCGGCTTCACTCCATTTAAGGTTGCATCGGGCCAAGATTTCGTACCAATCCCCGAACTACCACAAGATGATCCCCAAAACCCTTCTTTGATGGACTGGTTGCTTAACTCATTCTTTGCATCAGCTTCATGCAAAAATCAATTATAGCCCAACATACCAAAAAAACTACTGTAAAAGACAAACTAGAAATATAAATCACCTTGATGAATATAAATCACCAGGACCAGATGGATTACATCCCAGAGTTGTAAAGGAGCTGGCAGATGTTATCTCAAAATCATTGTACCATATCTTTCAAAAATCCTGGAGCACCGGGGATTACCCGAGGATTGGAAAAGAGCTGATGTGGTTCCCATCTTCAAGAAAAGAAAAAAAACCAGACCAATCAGTCTAACCTGGGAAGATCCTGGAAAAGATAATCAAGAAACAGATCTGCGAACAACTAGAAGCAAATAAAGCTGTAACTAGTAGTCAGCATGGGTTTGTTAAAAACAGATCATGCCAAACCAATCTTATTTCATTCTTTGATAAAGTGACTAAATTAGTAGACCAGCGAAATGCTTTGGGCCTGTGATGAAATGTAAAATTTGTTACTACTGGTTCTGTGGGCGTGGCTTGGTGGTGGTAATATGACTGACTGGGCGTGGCCAACTTTTTTTTTTTTACTTTTAAAACCATTTCTTCTACAACCTCTTCAGCTGAAGAGGTTGTAAAAAATGCTTTTAAAGCCTCTGACGATCCCAGCTGACTTGCCTGATTGGCAGAGGCTTTATTTCTTTTTTTTAAAGCCTCTGATAATCCCAGCTGAGCCGCGCAATCATCAGAGGCTTTTTAAAAAACTTTTAAAAGCATTTTTTTTGGCCAAAGAGGTTGTAGAAAAAATGCTTTTCTTTTAAAAGTTAAAAAAAGCCTCTGATGATTGCGCGGCTCAGTTGGGCAATGGGGAGAGGGCAGGGATTTTTGCTATCGGTTCTCTGAACCACCTGCCTCCATCACTACCGGATCGGGCGATCCGGTCTGAACCAGGAGCATTTCACCCCTGCTTTGGGCATGATATACTTAGATTTCAGTAAGGCATTAAACAAACTAGACCACAACCTACTTGGAATAGAATGTAAATGTGGAATAGACAACTTCACCACCAGATGGATTTGCAGCTGACTGACAAATCGTACTCAACTAGTAGTCCTTAATGTTACTACGTTCACATGGAGAGAAGTAGTGGGGTACCACAAAGCTCCGTTTTAGGCCCAGTACTCTTCAATATCTTCATAAATGACTTAGATGAGGAAATAGAAATTAAATTTGCCGATGACACTAAATTTGCAGATGACACTAAACTGGCAGGAATAACCAACATCCCAGAAGACAATCTCAGGATCCAAAAAGATCTTGACAGACTTAAAAAATGGGCCCTATCCAACAAAATGAATTTTAATGTGGAGAAAACCAAAGTTTTACAATTAGGCAGGAAAATCAAAGGTATAAATACAGTCCTAGTGGATGATCACTTGAATATGAGCCAGCAGTGTGCAGCAGCAACCAAAAAAGCTAATACAATCCTGGGTTGTATAAACCAGAGGCATAGAATCAAGATCACATGAAGTATTAGTACTGCTTTATAAAACCCTAGTAAGACCACACCTGGAATACTGCAATCAATTTTGGCCGCCATACTACAGAAAAGATGTTGAGACTTTGGAAAATGTTCAGAAAAGAGCAACTAAGGTGACCAAAGGCCTGGAGACTAAAACATATGAAGAACGGTTGCAGGATTTGGGTTTGGCTAGTCTAAAGACCAGAAGAATTAGGGGCGACATGACAGCAGTTTTCCAGTATTTGAAGGGTTGCCACAAAGTAGAGGGGGTCACATCAGGGATGGGTTCTCAAATTTTTTACTACTGGTTCTGTGGGCGTGGCTTATTTTATGGGCGTGGCTTGGTGGTGGTGGGTAATGTGAATGGGTGGGCGTGGCCAACTTTTTTTTTTTTACTTTTAAAAGCATTTTTTCTACAACCTTAAGAGGTTGCAGAAAAAATGTTTTTCAAAGTTTCTGACAATCAGGCAACTCAGCTGGGATCACCAGAGGCTTTTAAAGGCTTTTTTTTTCCTACAACCTCTTCGGCTGAAGAGGTTATAGAAAAAATGCTTTTAAAAGTAAAAAAAAAAAAAGCCTCTGAAGAGGTGGGCGGGGTAAGCGAGCGGCAACCGGGCCGGGGACCGGTTCGGGGGCATGGCCAGCCAATGTTATTACCGGTTCTCCGAACTACTACAAATTTTTACTACCGGTTCTTGCGAGTCACATTATTCTACAAAGCAACAGAGGGCAGGGCAAGATATGTTTGGAAACTAACCAAAGAGACCTGGAATTCCAAACAACCTGGAATTAAGGAGAAACTTCCTAATATGAGGACACTAGCTAGAAGGGACCTTGGAGATCTAGTCCAACTCACATTTTCACCAATCCCATTTTCCCATTTCAGTATAATGGTGAAACAGTGTATTTCATTCATTTCTTCACCTATGGAGGTTTTAAGAAAAGGCTGGACAACCATCTCTTCAGGATACTTTAATTGATTTTCCTGCACAATCCAGAGATTTGGACTTGCAACTCCAAAATTCTATGGTTCCCTAAAACATCCTAATGCAACTCCCATTCCTATTTGCCTTCTTGTTCACTCACAATGGCCATAAGCTCCCCACTGACTTTCTTTTTCTAAAGACTGGTGACTGAGGAATGCAACTTCATCCCTAGCTAAGCACTTGATCAGTAAGTCAGCTACAGCTGCAAGGTGTACAGGGCGCCCACTCAAATACATGTTTAACAAATATACAATTCTACACTTTTTTAAAGATACACATTCCATTCAGACAGAAAAAAATACACTGCTTTCCATTTAGTAAAAACCTTTCTTTTTTAAAAAATATTTTTTATTTGTACATTTTTCTTTAACATACATAAGTGCTTAGTAAACAGGGTATTGTCTGGGTTAATTTACTTATATGTAATAATAGTAAAATATTATTATTTACTTGTACATAGTGGTATTCTTCCAACTTCTAATTTTTACCTCTTATCTAACCATTAGTAAAACAAATACCATGTTGAAAAATATTCTGTATCTTCTTTATCCTTTATCTTGAATGTTAACCTATCCATTTCAGCACAATCTAATATTTTTAAATTATATTTTCATCTGTAGGAGTTTCCTCATTTTTCCAGTGTTGTGCAAATACAATTCTAGTTGCTGCCAAAACATATAGTATCAAATATCATATTTTTCTGGTAATATACCTAAGAAAAATATTTCTGGTTTTAAATCTATGTGTTGCTTTACCATTTTCTTTAACCATGTATGTATTTTCATCCAAAAACTTTTTGCCTTTGGGCATGTCCACTACATATGGTAGTATGAGCCTGGTATCTGATTGTATTTCTAACATTTGGCGGGCATATTTTTAAACATCTTTGCTAGTCTTGCGGTGGCAAATGTCACCTGTAAAATATTTTATACAGGTTTTCCTTGTAAGTAGTTGCCATTGTCAATTTATAATTTCTATCCCAATGTTTTTGCCATTTATCTAATTCTATAGTATATCCAAAGTTTATCCATACTATCATTGTTTCTTTCACTTGTTCATCTTTCATTTTAAGGCTTAATAAATAGCTATATATTTTCTTTATTAATTATTAATCCGTTGCTAATAGTATCTGATCAAGTGTTGTTGACTCTTTATAGAAACCATATGTCTTTGTGTCTTTCTCATATCTCGATTGTATTTGCAGATGTGGCCACCATGCTAGGTCCACCCCTTGGTTTTGTAGTTCCTGTTTAGTTTTAAATTCCCCTTTCTCATTTAGAATATCTTTATATGTTATGATTTTTTCCAAGTTTACAACATTTGGATATATCAGTGCTTCCATTGTGGCCAGCCAGACTGTTATTTTCATGTAATTTTTTGCTTTAAATTTTTCCCATACTAAGAGTAGAGCATTCCTTACATAATGTCTTTGAAAATATCTATGTATTTTATTTTTTTCATACCACAAAAAAGCATGCCATCCCAATTGAAGATCATGTCCCTCCAGCAATAAGAGTCTTCTATTTCTGAAATTTATCCATTCTTTCACCCAAATTAATGCAGAAGCCTGGTAATAAAGGTCTCTATTCGGCAACCCAAATCCCCATTGTTTTTAGATTCTTGCAGCATTTTCAGTCTTATTCTTGCTCTTTTTCCTTGCCAAACATATTTCAAAAATATTGTATTTAGTTCATCCAAGTATTTTTCTCTAGTTTTATAGGTATTATTTGAAACAAAAAGAGTAGCTTTGGCAGGATATTTATTTTTATAGTTGCTATTCTTCCCAACATTGACAGTATTTTACTTTCTTAGTTACCTGAAGGTCTATCTTCTTTGTCAATTCATTTTTCTGTTTGTCTGTAAGGTTTTTAGCTAGTATTTGGGTTTTTTTCTTTGTTTATTCTCAATCCTGCAACTTCTCCATATTCCTCTATTTTTTTCATTAGCTTGGGGCCAGTTTCCAATGGTTCTTCTAAAATAAATACTAGGTCACCTGCAAATGCTTGTAGTTTGTATTTTTCTCTTTGTATTTCCATACCTTTTATTTCTGGGTCTTGTCTAATACTTCTACTTAGCACTTCCAATGTTAATATGAATAGTAATGGGGATAGCGGACATCCTTGTCTTGTGCCTTTTTTATATTAAAATTCTCCATCAAGTCCCCATTCACAATCACTTTTGCCATTTGTTTGGAATAGATTGCCTTAATCAGGTTTATAAACTTCTCGCCACAGTCCATACACTCTAGTTGTAGCATAAATTGGCAAATTTATGCTGTAGAATGCTTTCTGTGCATCTAAGAAGATCAACGCCATTTGTTTTTCAGAGTGTACTTCAGTGGTGGGATTCTGCCAGTTCTAGGCGGTTTGGCCGAACTGTTTGTTAAATTGCTGGCTCACCGTGCCCCTTACCGATAAATAGTGGGGGCGGGGCAGGGTGAGGGATGGGTGAGCCAGTAATTTAACAAACGGTTCAGTGTTTTTTTGTAATTTATTGGCCTCGCAGCACACCGAACCGTTTGTTAAATTGCTGGCTCGCCCGCCCCTCCTCCCACCCACACAGCATCAACCTACCCTAGCCCAGGGGTGGGCAATTGTGGCTCTTTTACAACCTGTGGACTTCAACTCCCGCCTAGCCCATTCTGGGGAATTCTGGAGAATTCTGGGAGTTGAAGTCCACAAGTCTGAAAGCTGCCAAGTTTGAAGACCTCTGTTTTATATATAATAAGCAGCCCCGGCTGTTTCCTGAGAAATGTCTCCCTTTCCTTCCTTCCTTCCCATTCCAGAAACCGAGAGGGAATTATTTCCCGCTGGCCTCTGACCAATTTAAAGCGGCTGCTTCCGAGTTGGCCCCTTTTGCATCGGCGGAGAGTTGGTTTTTTTCCCCCCTTTCTACGCCTTTAAGGTAGGAACACTGTTACTAAGGCAGTCAGAGGAGCGGGCAAACTGAATCCCTCCGGTGGCAACAATCGGGGCAGTCCTTGGGTTTCGCTGCAGCTCTCTCGGGGCGCGATGGCATTCCCTTGCCTGGTAAGGGGCAATGCTGAGGGATGCCAAAGCGATGTCAGAGTTGGCTCCACTGCGGAGGCAGGGAGAAAGTGGGGCTGGATTGGTTGATTGAAGCGAGGCAGAAAATCTGCAGAGAGAGCCAGGCCCGCTGATCTGCGAGAAGCCAGAACTCGCACTTGGGCCACTGATTTGAGCCAAGTTAGACTGGCTCAGCCCCCCCAATCATGAGCTGCTGCCTCGGCGCAGAAAGAGGGGGTGATCCTGAAGTTGCACCACATCAATGTAGATCCCAATCTAGATTGCACTCTGAGTGTTGCAACTGAAGTTCTTCCAAAACTAGGGGAGATTCAGCCTTAGGAAGAGAGGAAAAGGCTCTGGGCGGAAAGCTGGGGGAGGGGCTTTGCTTTACCATCTTCTAAGGCTCTGGAGGATTTAAGTAGCTTAACTGTGCTTGCTTGCCAATACCAGAATTACAGAGTTGGAAGGGACCTTTGGAGGTCTTCTAGTCCAGAGATCTCCCACCTTGGCAACTTTCTCTGCCTGAGCCTGATGCTTCCTGAGAGGCAGGGGGTCTCTCTGAATGGGACCCCCTCCCCAAAAGGCTGGCCCCAAAGCCCTAGCTCAGAGGTCTTCAAACTTGGCAGCTTTAAGACTTGTGAACTTCAACTCCCAGAATTCTCTAGCCAGCATAGCTGGCTGGGGAATTCTGGGAGTTGAAGTCTGCCAGGCTTAAAGTTGCCAAGGTTGGAGATCTCTGGACTAGAAGATAGATGATGGCATGAATGATGACCAGTCAAAAGTGCGAGGTCCTGTCAGAAATCACTTTTTTCAGCCCTCTGACTCAGAGGGCTGAAAAAGTTATTTTTGACCGGTCCTTGCACTTTTGACCAGTCCTTGAACTTACGACTGTCCTCACATTTTATGTTTTGCGCCCTATCTTGTCACCGTGGTGAAGAGAAGTAGTGGTGAAATGACTGACATGGTTGTTAAGAATGCCACAACGGGCATAAATGTGAGGATGGTCATAAGTGCGAGGACCGGTCATAAGTGCGAGGACCGGTCAAAAGTGCGAGGATCAGTCAGAAATGACTTTTTTCAGCCCTCTGAGTAGTCCCTATGCACATAGCCACGCCCGCCCAGTCACATGACCAGCTAGTAACACCTACCCAGTCACATGACCAGCTAGCCACACCCACCCAGTGACATGACCACCAAGCCACACCCCAACTAAGCCACGCCCACAGAACCGGTTGTTAAAAAAATTGAATCCCACCACTGGTGTACTTCATAATATTCCAGCATATCTAAAATAAGTCTTACATTATTCTTAATTTGTCTTTTGGGTAAAAATCCATTTTGATCTGGGTGGATAAATTAATTCAAGAATCTTTTTAATCTTTCTGTTATTATTGATGCAAATATTTTATAGTCTGCATTTAATAATGATATAAGCCTGTAGTACTTTATCTGTGTTAAATCTGAGTCTTCTTTTGGGATTAGTGTAATATTTGCTTCTATCCACGAGTTTGGTATCTTAGCTTCTAATAATACTTCATTATAAACCTCTAACATTGACAAGCTTAGTGTATCCTGTAGGTGTTTATAAACTTCTGCAGGTAATCCATCTGATCCTGATATTTTGTTATTTTTTTGTCTTTTTATCACCTCAGTTAATTCCATAATTGTTATTCTTTCATTTAGCATTGCTTTCACGTTTTCAGACATTTTTGGTAGTTTAGGTTTTTCTAAGTATTGCTTTATCTTTTCCTCCGAAATTTTATCTTGCTCATATAGTTTCCCACAGAACTCCTGAATTATTTTCTTTTTAGCCTCGTTTTGGTACTGTAAGCTTCCCTTCTCATCTTGTAGTTTGCTCATCAATTTCTTCTCTTTCTCTTTTTTCAGCTCATATACTAGCAATCTTCCTGGTTTGTTGGCGTTTTCGAAAAGTTTCATTTTGTTCTTTTGATTTGTTGCGCCAATTCTTCTTTTTCCATTAAATTCAACTTATGTTTTATTATTTTGTGTCACAAAAGAGCTCTTTTGTGGCTCTTTTTGTAGTTCTAATTCAAGCTTTTTGTGCTCTTCTTCTAATGTTTTTGGTGTTATTTTTTCTATTTCCCCCCTGCTTTATAAGTTATAGCTAGTCCCTGATATATGCTTTAGCTGTATCCCATAGGTTTTGCAGTAAAGTCTCTTCTTTTTTAGTCTCATTGAAGAAAAATTCCATTTCTTTTACTGTTGTTTGTATAACAGTAGTATAGATTGATTCAATGCCCATCTCAATCTTTTTTTTTTTTGCCCCTTTCAACTGACTTTTATTGGGTTATGGTCAGTCCATATATTAGTTTCTATCTCTATCTCTTGCACATTTGTTCTTAATTCCAACGACATCCATATCATATCAGTTCTAGACCATGATTTGTGCCTATTTGAATAGAAGATGTATTGGTTTTTCCTTGGATTTGTTTCTCTCCATATATCCTGTATACATGTTTCCTCTACCATTTTAAAGAAAGCCCTCAGAAGAGTCTTCCTTACTTTTTTTGCTGATTTGCTACTTCTATAGTCAAGTTTCGTATCCACAATTGTGTTGAAATCTCCTACCACAGAAATATTCTCATATTCCATTTCAATTATCTTATGAAATTTTTTAAATAGAATTCTTCTTGTTTATTGTTTGGTGCATATATTCAGGGGTGAAATTCAACCGGATCGGACTGGCTCGGGCGAACCAATTTCAATTTTCAATTTAATTCAATTTATATGCCGCCCCTCTCCGAAGACTCAGGGCAGCTCACAATACATTTAAAATCCTAATAAAAAACATTTAAAAATTAAAAACATTAAAACTCATTCATACCATTCATGGCCGGATCTCGCCGGATCGCAAGAGCGAGATCAACGGCCCCAGGCCTGCCAGGGACAAACCAGGGACAAAATCGAACCAGTAGGTACGATTTGAATTGGTTTGCCAAACTGGTAAAAACTACCCTTGGTTGCCCCCTCCCCCATGCCCACCTGCTCACCCGCTTGCCGCTGATCTCTTCTGGCTGCTCGCTCATCCCTTCTGGCTGCTCTCCCCACCCACCCACCCCTGCCCTATATATGTTCCCCTTGCCACGCAGCCCAGCTAATTGCCTCGCCGATGCCTGCTCAGTTCAGTGCCTCACACAGTCGCCTCACCGACCCCTACTCAGCGCCTTCCTCAGTCACCTCGCTGACGCCTGCTCAAAGGTAAGCAGCACCTAGCATGCCGCCCCCCCCATCCCCAGCCTCGTGTAGTTCACGAAGCTGCCAGGGATCAGTTGTGGATGGCCTAGGGTGCCGCCACCCCATCCCCAGTGTTGCGTAGTTCACACCATCAGCAATTGGTTGTGGGTGGCCTAGCGTGCCGCCCCCCCCATCCCCGGCCTCGCGTAGTTTGCGATGCCGGCAGCAATCGGTTGTGGGCGGCTTAGCATTCCACGGTTGGCCATCCCTCTGGGCTTGCCTGGCTGGCTAAGCCATCTTGGCTCCAGCCTAGGCGGGCCTAGCTAACTAATCCATTTTACCCCCAGCCTCCAGCTTCCTTACTTTCGCTTCGCTTCACTCCTGAACCGAATCCTGAGCCGCTGGTCACAGACTCACCTGCCTTGTTTTGCCTCATTGGCGGGCAACTGAATCTGCCTGCCTGCCTTGTACCTTCGATTGGGTAAGTAAGTGGCTTTTTTTTTTTTTTGCTTTAAAAAAATAGTTAATTGGTTCTTTTTAAAGGAAATTTTATTGTTTTTTAGGAAATAGCTATATAAAGTTTAGGAAATTTTAACTGCTTTTATATTTTTAGATTTGTGCAGCTTTGTGAGATTTTGGGTATTTCTGTAGTGTTTTACACTCACTACAGAAATACACAAAATCTCACAAAGCTGCACAAATCTAAAAATATAGCTTTTATAGGGAAAAGCTGTTTTTATTCTTTTGGTGTTTTTATCACTGTGTGATGATTGTTTTTTAACTTGTGTGATTTTGTGAGGTTGCTGCAAGCAGCAACAAGGGACATTTTATGTGAAGTCCAGCTGCTTTTACATTGTGTGAGACAAGTTGTGCGGCTTTGTGTGAGTTTGTGTGTAAAGTGTGATACTTAGTTTTTGAGCCTCTGCAATTGTGTAAGGTTCTTACTTATTGCAGGGGACATTTTACGTGAAGTTCAGCTGATTTTACATTGTGTGAGAGAAGTTGTGCAGCTTTGTGAGATTCTATATTCTAGTGGCTTTGTCTTTCCTGTTCTTGGGGTTATGGTTGGGGTTGGGGAAAAACTGATTTTATCTGCAGTCTTTTGGGGGGAAACTGTTTTTATTCTTTTGGTATTTTTCTGGCACTGTCCTAGTTTTGGGGGGGTGTATATGCTCCCTATAACTTCCTACACATTAATGATCACTAACAATATTTGCTTATCCACTTTAGTGAACTTCCCTTATATAATTGTTTTCTTTTATACTTTTAAATTTGTTTCTGTTAGTTAGCCATTGATAAAGCAAATCCCACGTTAAAAAGTATTCAAAGCCTTCTCCTTAATTTTAATCATTTAAAGATCAAACAGGTTTCTGAAGCACTTAGCTAACAATTTTATCTCCAAAAGATAGAGGTGGGTACTAGATTGTTAGTACACTGAACTTAATCCTTAGTAATAGGGTTGAAATGATTGTAGAGACTTTTGGGGAAAGAGACCATGTCATACTAGAATTCACCATAATGAAGACATGGGTGACTGACACCATAATGAAGTCAGACTAGTGTTTTAGGCTTTAAGAAAGCTGACTTCAACAAATTAAGAGACAAAACAGGAAGGATTCCATGGATGGAAATTTTAGAGGAAAAAACAGTACAGGATGCGTGGAATACTCTGAAAAATGAGTTAATAAATATCCTCCCCCCAAAAAAGAATACCATGGAGAAATAAAAACAAGAGACTTCACATGAGACCAGCATAGTTGCACAAAGAGCTGTCTGACAAACTGAGGGACACAAAGGACAAGTATAAAAAAGGAAAGAGGGGCATATAACTAGAGCAGAATACCAGCAAATAGCCCAAATCTGCAAAGATGGAGTCAAAAAAACTAAGGTTAAGAATGAACTAAGATTTACAACAAATGCAAAAAAAATCACACACAAAAATTATTTCAATATATAAGGATCAAGAAAAAAGTCAAAGAAATGGTCAGTCCATTAATGGGAGAAGATGGCAAGAAGATGATTGGCGGCAAGGAGAAAGTAGAACTGTTTAATTCTCTTCCTTCCATCTGTTTTTAAGCAAAAGGAAATAATAGCCCAACCTATCAAAATAGAACTATGGAAGACAGAACAGTAATGCAGGTCAAAATAGGCAAGGAATTAGTAATGTTGCGGCCCGCCAGCAGCTAGTAGAGCTGGCAGCAGATTCGGACAGTGAGGAGATTGGGGAGGAACATGGGCCAGTTCTGGAGTCTGGGGAAGGTTCAGACAATGGCTCTGAATCAGAGGCAGAGAGGGGGGCCAGGCCATCTGGTAGTTCTTTGCTGCCTCCGGAATCTGACATCAGCAAAGCAGAAGAACAGCGTGAGCCTGTTCCCAGTGTGCGCATGCGCAGAGCTGCCAGGAGACAGAAACAATTAAGGAAACAGGGTCAATTTGGGAGTAAGGCTTGGAGATGATTGGCCCCTCCCATAAGACATAAAAGAGAAGTGAACGGGATATGAGCTTTTGCAGGAAGCAATTAGTTCATCTGGCCGATTCAAGATTTGAAAATTCTTGAATTCCACAATGTGGAACAGACACTACCACCACCGGATGGATTTGCATTTGGCTGACCAACCACACTCAACATATAGTCCTCAATGGAGCTACCTCTCCATTATATATCAAGGTATATAATCAAGGGTATATCAAGGTTCTGTCTTGGGCCTAGTGCTCTTCATTATCTTCATATATAATCTAGATGAGGGGATGGAAGTGGAACTCATCAAACTTGCAAGCCAATACTTGGAAAATAGACTTGAGTATTGGGCCCTATCCTCCTTGTGAAGTGGGGTCGTGGGGTTCAGATGGGCCTGCTGACTGCGTACCTGGCTCCCTGCCACATAGCAGCGGCCCTGCCCGAGCTGCTCGATGTGATAGCCGGGGTGGCAGTGGATACCCCCAGACTTATGGGATTTTAACCTGCCGTCTGTCGGCAAGACGTCGGAAGTGGCTCGGGAGTTCATGGCTTCCATGACGGCTATGGACCTGACCCAGGTAGTTCATGGCCCGATGCACACGGGGGGACACATCTGGACTTGATTTTCGTCTCAGGTCAGTGGCTGAATGATCTAGATATAGGGGATGTAGTCATCGAACCCTTGTCATGGTCTGATCATTCGCTCCTTTGACTGGACTTCTGTACTGCTGTCCCCTGCCGCAGGGAGGCGGAACCGGTTAGGTGGTTCCGCCCCAGGCGCCTGATGGATCCTGATGGATTCCAGAGGGAGTTTGGGCCATTTCCTGAGGTTCTGGCTCACGATTCGACCGAGGACCTGGTGGCTGCCTGGGATAGGGTGGCGGCTGGAGCCTTGGATCGTGTCATGCCTTTGTGGCCTCTGACCCAGTGCCAATCCCGTGTGGCTCCCTGGTTCTCCGAGGAGCTGAGGGAAATGAAGCACCGGAAAAGATGCCTAGAGAGCAGTTGGAGGGCCAGCCAATCCGAATCTGACCGGACATTGGTGAGGTCTCATATTAAGACCTACCTAGTGGCGATAAAAGCGGCAAAATCTGAGTATTTCTCTGCTCTTATCGCGTCATCAGATAATCGCCCAGCCACCGTTTAGGGTGACCCGTTCCCTACTCCATCAGGGAGCAAGGGAAGACCCCTTACAGGGAAGAGCTGAGGACTTTGTGCAATATCTATATGACAAAATCACTCAGATTCAGGAAGGATTGGACTCTGACTGGGTAGCTTCAGGCGGGGTGACGGAGGCGGGCCTTGAGAATGTCATTTGGGAGGAGTTTTACCCTGTGGCTCCCGAGGATGTGGACAGGATTCTGGGCAGGCTTAGTGCAGCCACATGTTTACTGGACCCGTGTCCCTCCTGGTTAGTACTGGCCTCCTGGGAGGTTACACGAGGCTAGCTCCAGGGGATTATCAATGCTTCGAGTGAGGGTGACTTCCCCGCCGCCTTGAAGGAGGCGATGGTGAGACCCCTCCTTAAGAAGCCTTCCCTGGACCTGGCTGTATTAGCAAATTATCGTCCTGTCTCCAACCTTCGCTTTGTGGCAAAGGTTGTTGAGAGTGTGGTGGCGCGACAGTTTCCCTGGTTCCTGGAGGAAACGGTTTATCTAGATCTGTTCCAGTCGGGTTTCAGGCCTGGGCACAGCACAGAAATGGCATTGGTCGTGTTGGTGTATGATCTCTGGAGGGCTAGGGACAGGGGTTGTTCCCCTGTCCTGGTCCTATTAGATCTCTCGGCGGCTTTTGATACCATCAACCATGGTATCATGCTGCGCCGACTGGAGGGGTTGGGGATAGGGGGCACAGTGTTGCGGTGGTTCTCCTCCTTCCTCTCCGACCGGTCGCAGTTCGTGTTGACAGGGGGACACAGATTGACCTCAAGGCGCCTTGTGTGTGGGGTGCTGCAAGGGTCGGTTCTCTCGCCCCTTCTGTTCAACATTTATGTGAATCCGCTGGATGAGATCATCCGTGGTTTCGGGGTGAAATGTCATCTGTACACTGATGATACTCAGCTGTACATTTCCACCCCAACGATGCCCTTGATGTGATGTCCCGGTGCCTGGAGGCCGTGCGGATCTGGATGGGGAGAAACAGGCTCAGGCTCAACCCATCCAAGACTGAGTGGCTGTGGCTTCTGGCATCCCAATATAGTCAGTTGGTACCATCGCTGACTTTTGGGGGCAAGTCGTTGGCCCCCACAGAGAGGGCTCGCAACTTGGGTGTCCTCCTGATACACGGCTGTCTTTGGAAGAGCATATGACGGCTGTGGCCAGGGGGGCTTTTTATCAGGTTCGCCTGATCCACCAGTTGCGTCCCTTTCTGGATCGGGATGCCTTACGCACAGTCACTCATGCCCGCATCATGTGCCGCTTGAACTACTGTAATGTTCTCTACATGGGGCTCTCCTTGAGGAGCACCCGGAGGCTCCAACTGGTCCAGAACGCAGCCGCGTGGGTGGTGATGGGGGCGACTCGGCGCTCCCATGTAACACATCTCCTGCGCGAGCTGCACTGGCTCCCGGTGGTCTTCCAGGTGCGCTTCAAGGTTTTGGTTACCACCTTTAGAGTGCTCCATGGCTTAGGACCTGGGTACTTACGAGTCAATAAGTAGCCTCCCACCGACCAGTACGCTCCCACAGAGAGGGGCTCCTCAGGGAGCCGTCGGCCAAACAATGTCGGCTGGCGGCCCCCAGGGGGAGAGCCTTCTCTGTGGGGGCACCTACCCTCTGGAACAAGTTGCCCCTGGAGATACTGCGGATCCCAGATCTGCGCACTTTCCGCCGTGCCTTAAGGACATTTTTGTTTCATCAAGCCGGGCTGACCTAACCAAACTTTTTAAATTGCTTTAATTTTAAATTGTTAAATTATGGGTTTAAATATGGGGGTGTTTTAACTGTGGGCCAAATTAATTTAATTGATTTTAATATTGTTTTAATTTTTGTATTCTCTGTATTTTATCTGCTGGCTGTTCACCGCTCCGAGTCCTTCGGGAGAAGGGCGGTATACAAATATAATAAACATAACATAACATAACATGTCTTCCCTGGTCCTTCTCTTCACTAGACTAGCCATGCCCAGTTCCTGTAATCATTCTTCATATGTTTTAGTCTCCAGTCCCCTAATCATCCTGATTGCTCTTCTCTGAACTTTTTCTAGAGTCTCAATAACTTTTTTATAATGTAGCAACCAAAACTGGATGCAGTACTCTAGGGGTGGTCTTACTGAGGCTTTATAGAGTGGTATTAGTTGATCTTGACTGTATCCCTCTGTTAATGCAATTTAGGATTGCATTAGCTTTTTTGGCTGCAACTGCACACTGTTGGCTCATATTTAGCTGCTTGTCCACTAAGACTCCAAGATCCCTCTCACAGTTACTGCTATTAAGCCTGGTTTCACCCAGTCTATGTATGTAGTTTTGGTTTTTCTTGCTAAAGTGTAGGATTTTACTTTTCTCTACACTGAATTTCATTTGTTAGATAGGACCCAGTGTTCAAGTCTGTCAAGATTCATCTGGATTTTGAGCCTATCTACTAGAGCAGGGATTGGCAATCTTAAACACTCAAAGAGCCACAAAGGTTCTAACAGGAAGCCCCTGTTCAATTCTGGAGCCAACTGGAAGTCCGGTTCTCCTATCATAATCTCCTCCTAGCACAGCGTCTTTTTTCCTCTGCCAACTGGAAGTTTGTTCCCCCACCAGAGTCTCCTCCTAGCGCAGCATCCTTTTTCTCTACCTGTCCTAACTGAAAGCCCTATCAATTGTAGAGCCGACCAGCAACAGGGAGCCGCAGCAGAGGGATGAAAGAGCCACATGCGGCTCCAGAGCCGCAGGTTGCTGACTCCTGATCTAGGGTGTTAGTTATTCCTGCCAGCTTGGTGTTATCTGCAAATTTGGTAACTTTCCCTTTTATTCCCTCATCTAAGTCATTTATGAATATATTGAAGAGTACTGGGCCTAAGACGGAACCTTGGGGTATCCCACTGCTTACTTCCCTCCATGTAGACTTAGACCCATTAAAGACTACTCATTGAGTACAGTTTGCTATCCAGTTATGAATCCATCTGGTGGTGATGCTATCTATTGCACTTTTTTCTAGCTTACCAAGAAGTAGGTTGGGGTCCACTTTGTCAAATGCCTTGCTGAAGTCTAAATATATTATGTCCACAGTATTTTGACGGTCTACTCATTTAGTCACTATGTTGAAGAATGAAATAAGATTGGTTTGGCATAATCTGTTTTTAACAAACCTGTGCTGATTGCTAGTTATTGCTTTACTTTACACAGAACCTGGTAGGAAAAAAATTTGAACTTACAGCTATTCTACCTATTTTCTGCCTAGGCCAGGCCTAATCTGTCAAAGGCCTAGCCTAATCCTGCATGCTGCCTGTTCTCCCTTCGCCAGTCGCACACGTCACCCCCGTTTTCCCTCCTTCAAAGATCCCGGCCCTAGCCCTGCTTCCTCCCCCATGACTGCCTCTTTCATCATCATATGGCTGCGACTTTACCTTTCTCCCATGGCTGGCTGCCAGGGAAGGCAAGCCAGGGCTGCGCTGTCACCACTGGGCTCTTCACCAGCCCGCATCTCTCACACACACACACACCCATGGAAGGCGAAGTCAGCTTAGGCAGGCAAGCCGCAGGACAGACTGTGCATGCACAAGCAATAGCGCCAGGGAGGTCAGGTCACATGAGGAGTGACTGACAATGCAAGGCAAGTAGCTGGGCTGTGTGGCAAAGTGAAGGCAACATATATAGGGCTGGGATGGGTGGGGCAAGGATCGTGCAGGCGGGGTGAGCGAGCGAGCATCAAGTGGGCAAGCGAGCAGCGACCGGGCGAGCAGGGCAAGCGAGCAGTGACTGGACGACCAGGCAGGGACAGGGCTGGCCAGAGCTTGCTACCGGTTTAGTGACCCAGGCCAAATTTCCCCTATCGGTTTGTCTGAAATGGTGCAAACCGGCTGAATACCACCTCTGTTCTGAATACAGTATGAAATGCATATTTCCATATTTCATATCAATCCATTTAAAATGCTTTCCTAATTTGATTTTATCTTTCTTCTAGCAAAGAGAACATCTATATGAAATGTATAACTAAACATTTTTGTTTAGTTATCTAAATAAAGGTAATCTTTGTTTAGCATCAATTTATTCATTGACTGTTCAAAGTTACGACAAGGAGATTTATGCGGAACAAGGAGATATATGATTCCTTGGAATTGTGGCTGTCACAGTATCCACAATCATGTGATTGTGATTCAGGTGCTTGGCAGTCAGTGCACAATTATGATGGATGCAGCACCCTGTGGTCACATGATTGCCATTTGTGACATTCACTGCTTGCTTCCAACAAGCTGCCAATGGGGAAGTGTAGTAGTCACAAAATTCTATGACTATGGAAGAGGAACAATGCTATTCTACTGCTTTCACAGTTTAAATCTAGAGAGCCTCCATAACTTACTTACTTACTTATTTATTTATTTATTTATTTTGTATACCGCCCTACTCCCGAAGGACTCAGGGCGGTGAACAGCCAGATAAAATACATATAATACAAATGTTAAAAAAGCATTAAAATACAATTAAATAATTGGCCCGGAAAACGAAATTTAAAACACCCCAAATTCATAAAACAAATTTAAAATTGAAGAATTTTAAAATTTTAAAAAGTTTAAAAGAGAGGTTAGGCCAGGCCAGCCTGCTGAAAAAGAAATGTTTTGATGGCACAGCGAAAAGCACGCAGGTCCGGATCCTCTGTATCTCCGGGGGGAGCTCGATCCAGATGGTGGGTGCCCCCACAGAGAAGGCTCTCCCCCTGGGGGCCTCCAGTCAACATTGTTTGGCCGACGGCACCCTGAGGAGCCCCTCTCTATGGGAGCGTACTGGTCGGTGAGAGGCTACTGGTGGTAGAAGGCGGTCTCATAAATACCCCGGTCCTAAGCCATGGAGCGCTCTAAAGGTGGTAACCAAAACCTTGAAGTGCACCCAGAAGACCACCGGGAGCCAGTGCAGCTCGCACAGGAGGGGGGTCACATGGGAGCGCCCCATCGCTCCCATAACCACCTGCGCGGCTGCATGGGAGGGAGGGAGCTGTCGTGCTACCACACTCTCAACAACCTTCGCAACAAAGCGAAGGTTGGAGACTGGACGGTAATTCGCCAATATTGCCGGGTCCAGGGAAGGTTTCCTGAGGAGAGGTCTCACCACCGCCTCTTTCAAGGCGGCGGGAAAGACACCCTCCCTCAGAGAAGCATTTATAATCCCCTGGAGCCAGCCTCGTGTAACCTCCCGAGAGGCCAGCACCAACCAGGAGGGACACGGGTCCAATAAATATGTGGCAGCATTCAGTCTACTCAGTATCCTGTCCACGTCTTCGGGAGTCACAGAATCGAACTCTTCCCAGATAATATTCTCAAGACCTGCCTCCATCCTCCCCCCTGAATCTACCCTGTCAGAGTCCAGATGTTCCTGAATCTGAGCGATTTTATCATACAGATACTGTACAAAGTCCTCAGCTCTACCCTCCAAGGGGTCCTAAACAGGGCGGCCAGGCGGTTATCTGATGATGCAATAAGAGCGGAAAAATAGTTACATTTTGCTGCTTTTATCGCCACAAGGTAAGTCTTAATATGAGACCTTACCAGTGTTTGGTCAGATTCAGACTGGCTGGCCCTCCAACCACTCTCCAGGCGTCTTTTCCGGCGCTTCAACTCCCTCAGCTCCTCCTTAAATTAACTTAATTTAAGAATAGATTATCTGCATATACACCGCTTGCAACATGCAAATAGACATTAACAGAAGCATCTGTTTCTTGAGACTGTGAACACACAAGACACAGACAATGGCCCATCTTTGCAATTTACCTCTTCTATTTGCATCTCTGATTGCAAAATATTGTGCATTGTTGCACTGCAAATTCTCGGTTACCCCAAATCTTGAGCATTACTTGGAAACGAAGTTTCTTCTGTTTTATTTACACTATAGATCCTGGGGGATTTGGCTGGAAAAATATGAACCAGGAAACTAGAAAAGGAAAAAAGTATGTTCATCTAGAGCAGCGATGGGTAACCTTTTCTGGACCGAGTGGCCAAAGTGTGCATGTGCACGTGCGCACCCTAACCCCCAAAATGCAATGAGCATGCAGCCCTGCGCATGTGCCCCACGCATGCACCCTGCCCCACGCATGTGTGCACAGCCCCCGCATATGCCCTGTCCCCCGCATGCACCCCCGCACGCATCCTGTGCATGCTCACATGCGCGGCAGAGACCTGAAGACTAGCTGGCCAGTGGGAGGTGCGCGCATGCCTGGCAGAGCTGAACTGGTGTGACAGCTTGCATGCCATAGGTTCACCATCATGGATCTATAATGTAAACAAAACAGAAGAAACTGTGTTTCCAAGTAATGCTCAAGATTTGGGGTAACCGAGAATTTGCTATTGATTCCTGCTGTAGTCATCAAGACCTGTAGCTTTCTTCTTCCTTTCTGTTCTGGCTTCCTCAATCAGAACATAGTGATAATTCAGTCAGAAGATAATTCAGTCAAAAATAAAACTGATATATGGAAGAAGAAAACAATGTGTTGCAGATTAGAGAGGAAACTAAATTATGATTTAGGCTGTCACAAATAGGAGTGGGTCAATTTATTTTCCAAAGCACTAGAAGGCAGGATAAGAAACAATGGGTGGAAACTAATCTAAGGAGAGAAGCAACCTTGAATTGAAGATAAACTTCCTAACAGTGAGGACAATTAACCATTGCAACAATTTGCCTTCAGATGTTGTGGGTGCTTAAAAACTGGAGGTTTTTAAGAAGAGATTGGGCAGTCACTTGTTTGAAATGGTGTAAGACCTTCTGCTTGAACAGGAGGCTGGACTAGAAGACCTCCAAGGTCTCTTTCAGCTCTATTCTGATTCTGATTCTGATTAACCTATCTTGGGAAGAACAGTCAGATTTTAAAGTTATATGAGAATATGCAATGAATGCATGGTGTAAACACTAAATTGAGAATGGGTATACCAGGCCTCTTTTTCTTATAGTGATGCTACAAAGGTTATTTGCCAATATTTTATTTGGTAAAATGAATATTTTGATGCTAGTTTATTGCCCTGGGATTTCCTGATGGTGTCCCATTCAAGTACTGAACAGTCCAACCCAATTTAGTTTTTTTAAAGGACAACTAGAGGTTCAGAGATGGACTAATTCAACATATATGTACATATATTTAGTATATAGTGACTACAATAATTTTACTGCCCAATTTCTTCATTCATTCACCAGGAAAATGTTTTGCACCCTTATTACAGAGGTCTTTGTATCAAGAGGTTAAAATGAACAGAATTTGGGATGTAACACTGAATGAATAGATGCCAACATTGATACTGAAATTGGCTTTTGAAATGTGATTTAATATATGGTTTCTTTTTTGAGATTTTTCCCAACATCTAAGTTAGTGGCTGAAATAATAGGAAAGAAGAGAGTTATAGGTCTTGTCAGCTGTAGCAAAAATTTTTTTTTTTAAGGAAGAGATTCAGGACTCTGGGGAGTTCACCCCTGATTCTGAGGAAACTATAATATTCTGCCAAATAATCATGTTCATTATTTTTACTGGCAAAGATTTAAGAATTTGCATTAAAAAATATTTTTTGGCACATGCCATAATTTTTACATGTCAGATTTCTTTCTTTACATGCTTAGTCTCTGTAGTCAGATTATTTATTTAGCCACATTGGGGGTTATGAACTTAAGGAAATAATTATCAAGACAAAGAAGCAACGTAATAAAATAGTACTGAATATGCATACTCCACATTTTCAACCTTCATGAGTTACTGTCACAATCAAGCCTACTGATTCACACACACTTGATCTTAGGCCAAAGACCTACTGATTCTATTAGATATTTCTTTGGAATAGACGACAGGAGTGAATGCTCACTCATAAACTGGTAGCTTCCCCAGATACCTGTTTTTCCCCGCTGGGCTTCTTGTGATTGAGGAGTAGCTCAACTGCACCAACCACCTCTTTCCTTATGGCATGTAGCAGAGCATCTCCAACATAGACATTAAAGCTCAAGAGCAACTCTATGAACTCCAAGTTTTCATTTTCTATTGCAATGAGAAGAGCTGTTCTTCCAAGAGGATCAATGCAATTAATATTGATCTTGAAATAAATTTCTGCTTCTTCCAAGACTTGCTTCACACTGGCATAATCTCCTTTTTCTACAGCATTCAAATAGGCTTTCTCAGCAGGGGAGAGTTCAGATTCTGCTCGTACGACGCGAAGAGGGATGCGATCTCTGTAAGGGGCATTGATGCTTCTCTTATAATAGAACTGGGCCATAGTTTAAACAACCATCACCATGTATTTCTGCAACAGAATAGAAAGACGTCAACAATTGCATACCGAAGGAATATAGCACTGTGAATACACTATGGCTATAGCAGCCCAATTCCATTTAAAAAAAGTGTTTAGCAGTAGGAAGACAAAAACAAAAAATAAAAATACCCTTCCCCCATATGCAATGAATGCTTATGTTCAAACTCTTTTATGTTTTTGTATCTTCTGGTAACATTTTTAAAATGAGGAATATATACATATTCCCAAGGTTTTTACTTCTGTTATGTTAATGCTGGATGGATCTAACCCAATAACTCACAGGAGACAATGGAATCTCTTCATTGACTCTTTATTCTAGGCCTGGAGTCCTCCTAGGCCCAATTCAGGGTAAAGGTCACTGACCTCTGTCTTGTCTTTGCAGGTACACATCTGGAACTGCTGGGAGCCTACGTGTAGGACCCTTTTATACACCAGGGGAGGAGTCTGAGGTAAGGGGGTATGATGGGATATGGGGAAGTGCCAGCCCCTGCCTGGGAGAATTAGACATTTACCCTGACATGTTAATGAAAATTTCCTTGAAAAATATTGGGTAAAAGAGTAGCTGGGTCACTGCTACATAGGTGAAGCAATCTCATGCCTTCTGGAACAAGATGCCCCCATCCAAAAAAATCTGTATGGCTCCCACTTTATACTTTTCCATAAGGATGAAAAATTTATTGTTCCCCAAGGCCTTGGATTAAGATGGATGAAGCCCATTGTGGGATGTATTTATGCCATAATTTTATACATAGTAATCCAATCTTATTTTGTTTTGTATTATATGTTTATTGTTTATTATATTGTAATCTGCCAGATTTGGTTTGGAGTTACAGGGCACTGAAATTTAAATTAATTAAATTAACTAACACATCAAGATAAAGAGATAATTTTTAATTATCTGTAAAAAGATTCAAGTTAAACATCCTATTTTAAAAAAATATATATTATGAACTAGGGAAAACTGATATTTACAATTGTATTAAAGACCTAAACTGTAATTGTTAAAGAAAATGAACTATATTCAACTATATTTACTTTACTGTAATTTTTTATAAAATGTATGATTTAGTACATAGTACATACTCAAGTAAAAGATGACCATAAGGCATGAATCAATTACAAAATGTATTCTTCTCAATAAAAAAAAATAAGTCAATGATCTTGGCTCATTTTTGGATTTAATGAGTAGGGATTAGAAATTATCTTTCATTCAAAATTCTTCCACTACTTCTTTCTATGGAATATCCATTAAGGACAGAAAAATATTGCTCTACAATGTACTTTGAAATAAGTTCTAAGACATAGAAACACCTTAACATGTCCATTAATTTGTGCAACTAAAGCAAAATAATACAAATGTCAACTTGCAAAGCTTTCAAGTTGCCATGAGCAGGAGGGAGGGAGAACTGATGGAGCTGATTGATTTCCCTAACTGAAGCTACATTCCACAGATGCTTTCTTACCACAATCAGTAAGAGAGTGTTGGGTTAACTGGAGAATGTGATTTATGACATGGCCAGGGAGGAGGGGAGAGACAGGGTCATAGGGGAATGTAAATCTACATGGGATTAGTTCTAACTGCATCGGAATATTGCTGAAATAGTGCTCCTAATAAATGACTATATTTTTTTTGAAGTTTGGCTCATGGCTCATGAATTAATTAGGGCATCTTTCGGAAACTTCACAGATAGTTAGAACTAATTTTAAAATCCACCAAGATCACCAGGTTTCCTGAATCCTGGACACTCCAATCGCTCTCTGATATCTGGGGTGCCAGGAGGGAAAATCAGGCAACCATGGCCAAAGTCGGGCTATCTGAAGAGAGCCTGATTGCAGCCAGAGTGCAGCCTCCCTCAGACATCAAAGTTGAGATGCTTGCTCCAGCAGTGGAAGCAAGAAGAGATGAATATTGATGGGAGTTAATCCCTAAAGCATCTGAGATAGAGTTCCCAGAAAAAGGGGAAGCCCCTGAGCAAGCTGGGAAGAGTGAAGTGGAGGCTGGACTGGAAACAAGCCAGGCTCCCAAAGCCCCTGGGGAGTTTCAGAGAGCCAACAAGACCATGGGAGGAAATTGCAATGGACTTTATAGTGGAGTTGCCAAAAAGTGGGGGGAACACAGTGATCTGGACTGTAATAGATCTATTTTCCAAACAGGTGCACTTCATACCCTGCAGTGGACTACCCTCAGCCCACCAGTTGGCCAAACTGTTCCTGAAACACATCTACCACCTGCATGGAGTACCAAGAAGAATTATCTCAGATGGAGGGGTCCAGTTCATGGCTAAATTCTGGAGGGAGTTCCTACAGTCCATTGGATCATCCCAGGGCCTTAGCTCAACTTTTCATCCGAGCACCAATGGGGGACAGAGAGGCTGAATGCCATGATAGAGCAGTACCTGAGGTACTATGTGAACTATCAGCAGTCCAATTGGGCGGACTTCCTGTCTTTCTCTGAGGCCGCGTATAATAATGCTGTTCACAGTAGTATGGGGCTAACCCTGTTCAAGGTAGTGAGCAGCATGGACTTCGTCCCAATGCCTGAGTACCCAAGGGAGCCCCCCCTCCTCACTCAGCTTGACCGATTGGATGGCGACACTGAAAGCAACCTGGGAGAATGTCAAGAAAGCACTAGCTAAAGCGGCACAAACCTATAAGAAACAGGCAGACAAATACCGAGCTCCCCAATGGCCATTTCAATTGGGGGAGAAAGTTTACCTCTCCACAAAATATTTGAGGTTAAAACTCCCTAGCAAGAAACTGGGACCAAAGTTTATGGGACCATTCCCCATAGTAACGATAATCAACCCGACTGCTAGGGAAGATACGTCCAGTATTCCAGAGTAGCCTCTTAAAACCCATGGTCAGATCGACCCGGAGGCCACTACCCCATGAGCACCCAGACCCCGTGGTCAGACCCATTATGAGGTGCAGCAAATCTGCAATTCGAGGTGGCACAGGAGACAACTCTAATATTTAATCAAGTGGAAGGGTTACCCCTTATCAGAGGCATCTTGGGTGAAGAGTTGAAACATCCAGGCTGATTGCCTTATAGCCAAATTTCATGCAGAAAATCCAAACAAGCCAGGTGGGGGGGGGGTCGCGTCCCTAAACTCTACATCTGTACTCAAATTGTTTGCTTTGTGCAGGTCGCCCTCGGGAAGTGAGGGGAGCTGAATGTCAACTTGCAAAGCTTTCAAGTTGCCATGAGCAGGAGGGAGGGAGAACTGATGGAGCTGATTGATTTCCCTAACTGAAGCTACATTCCACAGATGCTTTCTTACCACAATCAGTAGGAGAGTGTTGGGTTTCACAGCCAGCCAAAGTGGTTAATTGGAGAATGTGATTTATGACATGGCCAGGGAAGAGGGGAGAGACAGGGTCATAGGGGAACATAAATCTACGTGGGATTAGTTCTAACTGCATCCAAATATTGTCGAAATGGTACTCCAAATAAATGACTGTCTCTCTTTTGAAGTTTGGCTCATGGCTCATGAATTAATTAGGGCATCTTTCAGAAACTTCACAACAAGATATACTGGGAGATGGTTCTGAGAGGAATAATATGGTGAGGAATTGTAACAGTTAGGAATATAACAATTTTTATATTGATACAAAGGACAAAATATGGACCTCTGTCAGTTCTGCCACTTCGCTTTGCTTTCACTAAGCCTCAGCACCAGCCTACCATAAACTCTGGGGGAGGGGAGGGAAGCTGTCTGGGAAGAAGGAAAGTGGGAACATGAAAATATCTTGTATGAGCCAGAGGCCACACCTCAAGGACACTGGCTAGTTGCATTCCAAAGATGGCCATTTTGAAAACATTTGGCTTAAATATAATTGAACACAAGGGAACTGGCAGTAGGGCAGATGTAGGAAACAAGGGGATTTCACTTGGGAATTGGTTCAGTAACCTCAGACCTGGCTTTGCTTTGTTGTACTTTACTTGACCTCAGTAAAACTATATTTATAGAGTCATGGATCATTCTTGGATAGAGTTCGAGTCAAGACAGGACTGACATTAAACTAGGTCTGGATTATCAATCCACCCAGGGTCCCAAGTTACCAAGGGAATTGTGTAAGTATGTCATTTCTCAGCGATGGAAAAGAGACAGAGATATTGGGAGAAGGTGCTTCCAAGCCTGAAACCAACATTAGAAGCCTTGAACTGGAGGGAAAGCTGGAGTTCCTGGAATTACCATCCACCTAGAGGAGGACCAGGTGCAGCCAGGCTGACCCTGGTGGCCAACCAAAGGTGCCAGCAGGGAGGCAAATGTCTGTGTCCCAGGACCTTGACAAGTGGAGGAAGCCCCAGTCAGAGAGGAAAAGACCCCAGTGGTTACTCAGAGTCAGTAAGCTGGAAAATCCCAACTGGAGTGACCCTCACCCAGGGGTCTGGGTTTAAGACAAGATACCCTGAGGCGATGACCAGCAAGGTGCCAACTGGAAGAGGCTCTCAGGTCACAGTCGTGGAGCAAGTGGTCAAAAAGATAAGTGAGCGATTTGCAGGACTCAAGCTCCATGACCCCATGATAGCACTAGAGCAAGCCTCTGCTTGCAAACTGATCTGTCCCCGTCCCCACACACACACAAACACAGCCAGCCGAGGGTTAAGGAAACACTTTGGAACGCACCCAGTTCTTATCTCCCACTTGGCAGCGATAGACACACCGTCTGCCAAGGGACTTTATTTCCAGAAACAGAAAGCTAAGATACGAACGTTCACAAAAGTCCAAGCAGAATTAATATTCCTCCCAGCAGTTCCGGGCGAGGCTTTAGTGACTATCCAAGGTTTACTTTGTTCGTCACAAAGATCCTTGACCACCACCCTCTATTATATAGTCTCTGGGGTGTGGTCCAGTGACTCAGTTCTAATCCCTAGCACGCCTCCTAAACTGCTGCAAACGTTTATCACGCCTTCGGAGGTGTGCGTCCAGGAATGATGTTTCATTATCACTCTGATCCGAATCAGCTGTCTCCTCTCCCTCGGCCAGCACTTGAGACAATGCCAGAGGGGAGGGGCCTGGAGAGGGAGGCCTGGCTGACTCCTCTTCCTCATGCTCGGAGCTTTCTTCCTCCGATGGGACAGGCTCAGAGGGCGGGGCCACAACACAAACTTCCAACCAGTTTGGCTGCACTATAGGCGAGAGTCATCCCAAGAGCTAGAAATGACCACTGCCTCCTGGCACTGATGGTGAAGTTCAATGGAAATGCAAGGTAATTAGGATTCTTTCTCAATCAAGTGTGCAGCTTTATAGAAGAATATGAGACGATCTCCACCCCCCACCCCCCATGTTGATCTGAAAGTGTTGCATCATGCAGGGTGAGGCAGTTGACTGGGCAGTTACCCTGCACAATGAGGATGCTGATGAATTGCATGAGTTTGATGCTTTCTTGCTCACACTGTCAGGGTTCCACGTAATAGACACATAGCAAACATAACTCCGAGGCAGGTAGATTCCTCAAATAATAGTTTTATTTGGATATATCATATTGGCACAGGCTGGTGAAAACTGACTCTGAATGTTCCTGAGGTTTTCACCTAATTAAAAGCAAAAGTTTTCTCCCTTCCCCAAACAATCAGTCACATGGTCATTTTTGGCACCACTATGAACTGGATCAGCTCTCAGTAACAGCCCATCTCTACCCTTACGGGTTCAGTGAGGTGTGTGGCAGGGGCTCCCCCTATTAGCATCCCATTGACTTGTTCAAAGTGTATGGGGTTGGCTTGAGGCTTCATCCCGATTCTAGCTTCAGGACTGTGGGCAGACTGATTAGACAACAGGTACAACCCCTGTTTATGATTGCTTCTACTTCCCCCTGTGCCCCTGTCCTAGGTACTACTAGCCTCAACTGAATGATGAATGGACAGATGGTTTCACTTACCATCATGTCATCCTTGCTGTCATCATTGCTGTTGTAAGCTGCTGGCAACTTCCAGGACCGGAGTTCCCTCTTCCCCACTGAGGGGAGGGGGGACCTCAACAGCTTGACAGTCATATTTTCAGCTTGGTCTGTTTTTTCAGCTTAGTCGACTCTGAAGTCTTTGCTTGTGGGACAAGAGCTGGAAACAGTCATTCAGCCACTTGGTGGCCTTACTGGCCACATCAGAAGCACTTAAGCATTGAGGCTCCCCTCTGCTGCTTTTCCACTTTGTGGGGGCTGGATCACTGGCCGAGTTGTTGCTGTTCAGGTTAGCTTTTGGATTTATCAGTTGAGCCTTCCTTTTTGTGCCAGTAGAGATCAAGGTCCATGGCCACTACCATCCGGTACCACTCATGGATTTGGTCGGAGATCCCTCGGCAGACGCAGGTATGGAGCAGCTCCTTGTCCAAGCCCTCCTTTAAAACCAGGAACTACTCAGGCCAGTGCCACAGCTTACCAGCAATTCTCCTGAACTCTTGGACATACTCTTTGGCTGGGCGGCCCCTTTGCTTGACTCCCTTGATCTCCATCTCAGCTTCCTGGGCTTGGGATTCGTCCTTGAATCTGGCCCTCAGCTCCTGAAGGAAAACATTGATGTTTACCAACTTTGGCGTGTCCTTGTTGTGTAGTTGGGTCATCTACTCAGCCACTTCTTCCATTAGTTGTTAGTGATTGCCCAAATTATCACTTGATCACTGGGTGAAGCAGTGTAGGGCTGGCCAGCCAGGTTGCTACAGTGGTGGACCGCTACCACTGGGGAGGAAATATCAAAGTTGGCTGGTTCAGGATCAGCCTCGTGAGTTCGGGCTGGTGCAATCACTCCAAGTTGCCAAGACTTAGCCAGTCGAACCTTCCCGGCAACTCCTCCAAGGTCTGGCTGCATTCTGCGGTCTGGTATCTCCAGTCTTGGGAGTCACTCAGGTCCAGCGGTCCCCTCACCCTCCATTCAAGGATTGTGGTCCTCAACTCCTTTGTTGATGTCACTGGATGGTCCCTCATTGGTTCCTGGAATGAGCCTTGGCTGCCAAAGTCTTCATCCACCTGATACATATCCCTGATGACAGGCCCTTTGGTGTGGACTTTGGGCTAGGCACCCACCTGGTGCACAATCTCTGCCACCACCTCTGCCACTCATTGGGTATCTAAGGGGACCTGCAGGCTCTCCAGGACCACACCACAGGCTCCTGTGGTCTTGTCCCCTCTCTTCTCCATCCCATCGTCTTCCCTGAGTCTTCCTGCTCCCAAGGTACACTAGGTGAGCAGCTGGGGCTCAGGACTCCAGAGAGTTGCTCTGGTTGGAGTGGAAAGTTAGGAGAATCAGTTTAATGTCAGGGTTCCAAGTAATACACACATAACAAATATAACTCCAAGGCAGGTAGATTCCTCAAATAATAGTTTTATTTGGATATATCATATTGGCACTGGCTGGTGGAAACCGACACTGAATGTTCCTATGGTTTTCACCTAATTAAAAGCAAAAGTTTTCTCCATTCCCCAAGCAATTAGTCACATGGTCCAATCAAGGTGTTGTCCGACTGCCTGGTAACTTCACTCCTCTCTCCGACCACCTGTGGAAAGAGTTCTTGGACAAAAAACTATAGAAGGGGTTCATCTGGTTCTCAACATCTCCTTTGACTGCTCCCATGCTTTTTGTTAAGAAAAAATCCAGGTTAAAACTGTGTTCCAACTATTGCAAACTGAACGTGATCACTGTGCACAATTGGAATCATCTACCATTAATCCACGAGCTTATTGAGAAGTGGCATCAGACCCAATTTTTTACCAAACTGGACCTGCAGGGCAGTGGTGAAATCTGAACTGGTTTACTACTGGTTTGCTGGCTGCGCATGCGCGCTGCGCGCCAAATGTGCACTGCATGTGTGCATGCGCAGTGCCCACCATGCACCAAATATGAGATATGCACATGTGTGCATGAGCGCACGTAGTGCATGCCAAAAGGAGACATGGGGTAAGTAGAGCAGCTCTCGGGGTGTGTGTGTGTGTGATCAGCTGTGGTGCGCAATCTTCGGAGCCTTTTTTTTTTTACTTTTAAAAGCATTTTTTACAACCTATTAGGTTGTAAAAAAAATGCTTTAAAAGTAAAAAAAAGGCTCTGACGATCATGCGCCACAGCTGATCACACACACACAGAGCCTCCTTTTCCCCATGCCTCCTTTTGGCGTGCACTGCATTTCCACAGGTGGCCATTTCCACAGGTGGTCGGAGACATTCTTTCCTCCATCTCTTGTAATTTCTGCTCATTCTTCATGATTTGTTGTTGAAAACATTCAAATTTCCCATCCATTAATTTCATCTTTTCTTTGAGTTTTCTGGTCACTCCTCACTTCCCTTATTTCTTTTTTCAAGTCTTCATGATTTTTCAACATTACGTCCTGCATTGATTGTAGCATTAGTTGTAAGTCTTTAAATGAATTAGATCTTTCTCGTTGCATCATCTCTTCTCTGTCCCGCTGGGCTCAATTCAATTGTTGTAGTTTGGGCTGCCTGCCTCCTTCCTGTACCAATTCTTGTTAAATTAGGAATACTTGTCATCTTTAACACTGATTTAAACCAATCTCCCCACTTGTTTGTCCTCGTATTTCCTTCCAGCACACCCAAACTATCAATTAATCTATTCCGTGCCTACTTACCACAAAGTTTGTTTTATATATATTAATAAATTATGTACAAAATATATTAAATCTTATGATACCAAACCGTGTAATATGTAGTACAATAAATATTGCTAAATATAAAACACTGTTAACAAAAAATAGTTAAATGGCTTATAGGTTTTGAATACTTATATCAAACTATATTTCTAAATGGCCTTTACAATAATCAATAGCAGAGATAAATTGATATATTGTAGAATCACTTATATTATTACTGCTACTACTACTACTACTACTACTACTAATAATAATAATAATAATAATAATAATTTCTTCTTGATATAACATCCACTGTCTAATTTGTGGTTATTCTCCTCCCCTCCCTCCCTCTCTCTCTCTCTCTCTCTCTCTCTCTCTCTATATATATATATATATATATATATATATATATATATATATATATATATACATACATACATACATACATATATATATGTACAAACAAAATCAACAAAGTCAACAGATATAGACAGTCTCTCACCCTCACTATATAGTCAATTTCTTATTTTTATGTAGCTCCTTTTAGACCTTTAAGTCCACACGTTCTTGTTTATCTACTATATTTATTTTCTTAGACAAATAAGTTTTAGCCCACAGTCTTTCCTTCTTTCTGGAGCAGAGTTCTTTTAATTCTTTAATTCTGTTTTGTTTTGTTTTTTAATTGTCTTTTTTCCTCTGTAGTTTATGTCTGATTTCTTCTTGGCCAGTAGGTGTCTCCCTTGCCTCACTTTGTGTTGCTCAGCATTCAATCTTTATTCAAGATGTAAACTTCCTCCGATTTTTCAGCACTTTTGCTTTCCAACTTTAAATTGTTCTAGTTTCTTAATATAAGACCATTGAAAACAAGAGAAACCACCCTTAGTCTTTTTCCTTTCACAACCAGTAATGTCTATCACGTTGCAGTAAACCCTTCTAAGCCCAAACTTGCCTTTCGCCGCTGTATCACAGGGAAAGAACTTTCTTCCCTCCTTCTTCCTGGGGCCCCTTTTCTCCTCTTCCTTTTTCAGAAATCCTCTGGGAAGGTCTCTCACCCCGGATCACTCACAAGGAGTTGCAAAGATCAAATTTCACCAGATCTGTCTCACCATTGTCTCGCTACTTCATCGTTAATCTTTGTCCAGCTATCTGCTGTCATTTCTTCGTGGCTGCCATTGTGGGCTGTCTCCTTCCCTCTCTGGCTTCTCCAAGGCTTTTCCTGCTGTTCACTGTCCCAACTGCCACTGAGGACCACTCAGCAGGGTGCCTCTTTCTCCCGATCCCCCTCCGAGGGATCTGGGACTCCAAAAAGTCTGCTGCTCAATTGGAAGCGGCTGTAAAAGCGGCTCTCTGAACCAGAGAGTCGTCTTACACAGCCTTTCTCTTTGACAGCTGCCCCCCGCTTCCCATCCAATTTTATAATTAAGTATTGTAGGGATAACTCTTTTGTGTGGAGTGCACGTACCAAGCAGATCAACTTCCAGTCAAGCTTGACCTCTACCCAGTGCATTGGCACCACCGTCACAGTCAATATTAACATTTGTAGAATCTCCTCCAATAGCTTTCAAGCTTTTGTCAATGCCTTTCTTCTTCATGAAATACATCAGATTATTTGCAATCACTTGAGCAGGTTTTCCTATTTTTGAGCCTTTCTCTGGAGTGAAATGATAAAGATATCTTCCAACTGGCTCACTGCACACAGAATAATGTTCTTCTTTGATAGTACTGGAGAACTGCTGGTCTGAATTGTTTGCTTTCAACATAACTTTAGTTGCATCTTTACAGCCATCAAAAAAGATGCATTTTATTTCGCCCTTCTTACAGAGCTCATCAAATTCTTGATCTAGGGACTTAATAATTTTTTCCTGGGCTCTCTTGATTTTATTGTGGTCAACTACAAGTTTGTCTTCTTCGGTGATCAAGCCAGCATCTATGAAGGTGGCTATGGTACTGGCAGCAGTGGCATGTAGACTACCACTGTATCTTATGCTCTGCATAGTGACATTTGTTATTTCTAATTTATTGTATTCTCTCTTTTCTTTTGAAGTAGAGGGCACATGTTTGGTCTAAGGCCTCTTTATACCTTCTATCACATTCATCTTCATCATCAGTAACCTGTCCTTCATTTTCATAAAGAGATAATTACTTCGTCAGTATCGAATTGTCTGGAATAAAAGGTAAAGGTAAAGGTTCCCCTCACACTTATGTGCTAGTCGTTCCCAACTCTGGGGGCAGTGCTCATCTCCATTTCAAAACCGAAGAGCCAGTGTTGTCCAAAGATGTCTCCGTGGTCATGTGGCCAGCAAAGGTGCTCTGTGGTCATGTGGCAGCAAAGGCATCTACTTTTACTAGAAAATGAAGTGAACGCAACCAAGGAAAGCTGAAATTAAAAGGCAATAAGCGCGAAAATTGCATATAGAAAGCATCCCCTCCCACTGTCCATCGTAAATCATCCAATCCAAAAGGTCTCCCAGGGTCAGGTGGAAGCACGTCTGGCAGTGTCATCAATCAGGAATGCCACGACGGTTGACCCGAAGCAACTTCAAAGATTCAGTTTCGTTTCTTTCAAAGTCCTCCAGCACGCTCCCCGCCCAGGCCCCCTAGCTCTCTAGCCTTCTGTTGAACAGAAGGGGCAAGAGGACCGACCCCTGAGGCACCCCACAAACAAGGCGCCTCGGGGTCGACCTCTGCCCCCCTGCCAACACCAACTGCGACCGGTCGGAGAGATAGGAGGAGAACCACTGCAGAACGGTGTCCCCCACTCCCAACCCCTCCAACCGGCGCAGCAGGATACCATGGTCGATGGTATCAAAAGCCGCTGAGAGATCTAACAGGACCAGGACAGAGGAACAACCCCTATCCCGAGCCCTCCAGAGATCATCCACCAACGCGACCAATGCCGTTTCCGTGCTGTGCCCAGGCCTGAAGCCGGACTGGAGCGGATCCAGATAGACAGCTTCATCTAGGTACCCAGGAAGCTGTCACGCCACCATACTCTCAACAACCTTCGCCAAGAAGGGAAGGTTGGAGACCGGATGATAGTTAGCCAAAACAGCCAGATCCAGAGCAGGCTTCGTGAGGAGGGACCTCACCACCGCCTCTTTCAAGGCGGATGGCAAGACACCCTCACTCAAGGAAGCGTTGATAATCCCCTGGAGCCAGCCTCGCATAACCTCCCGGGAGGCCAGCACCAACCAGGAGGGACACGGGTCCAATAAACATGTGGTCGCATTCAGCCGCCCCAGTATCCTGTCCATGTCCTCGGGAGCAACAGGGTCGAACTCCTCCCAAATGGCAGTCTCAAGACCGGCACCCATCATCCCATCTGTACCTGCCCAGTCAGAGACCAAGCCTTCCCGAATCTGAGTGATTTTATCGTGTAGATACTGGACAAAATCCTCGTCACGACCCTGCAAGGGATCCTCCCGTGCTCCCAGATGGAGGAGGGAACGGGTCAATCTAAACAGGGTGGCCGGGCGATTATCTGCCGATGTGATAAGAGCGGAAAAATAGTTACATTTTGCCGCTTTTATCGCCACTAGGTAAGTCTTAATATGAGATCTTACCAGTGTTCGGTCAGATTCAGAGCGACTAGATCTCCAACTGCTCTCTAGGCATCTTTTCTGGCGCTTCATCTCCCTCAGTTCCTCGGAAAAACCAAGGAGCCAGGTAGACTCGGCGACAGGTCAGAGGCCGCACAGGCATGACTCGGTCCAAAGCGTCAGCGGCCGCCCTATCCCAGGCGGCCACCAGGTCCTCAGCCGAGCCATGAGTCAGAGTCTCAGGAAATGGCCCAAGCTCCATCTGGAACCTATCAGGATCCATCAGGTGCCTGGGGCGGAATCATCTGGTCTGTTCCGCCTCCCTGCGGCGGGGTGTGGTGGTTAGAAAGTCAAGCCTAAGAAGGGAATGATCCGACTATGACAAGGTCTCAATCACTATCTCCCCTATCTCGAGATCACTCATCCACTGCCCAGAGACAAAAATCAGATCCAGAGTGTGTCCTCCCGTGTGCGTGGGTCCACAAATTAATTGGGTCAGGTCAGATTCCGCTTGGCTCCGCAAGCTTTGAAGACGCTCCTTTTTGAGCGCCCGTTTCCTGGTTCCATAAAAGCCCCAGAACAGCCGAAAAACTGCTGTCTGGAGGCTTGGAACCCTCTCCCCGGGCAAAGGAGAGAGAGAAGAGTCGACAGGTGGAGGTAGACCCCCCCAAGTGCGCTAGGAGAAATCCTGGGGCGCAAAGGGTGTGGGCTCCCTATTGAAGCCTGTCAAGCTGCTCCGGACCAGGAACGACTCCACGAAAGCAGAGCTAGAAGCTGCGACCAAAATCTGCTGAAAATCAACGGGAGGACTTTTAACATCTGTACTTTGATTGCAGACAGAGCAAATCAGGAGAAAACAAAAGGAATTTGCGAGTAACTTTAACTCCGTTTTAAAAATGCAGAAAATGGCGCCTGAGGGCGGGAGGAGGAAACTACCAGGGAAAGTGCTTGTTAAGGCTTGTTAAAGTTTGCAACAGTGATACAGCTACTGGATTACACCCTAAGGGAAAGTTTTAAAGGGGAAGCGTCCATGGAAAGAATTTGGTATTGAGGAAAAGAATTTGGTATTGACTTTAATTAAAATCTGGTTTTTATACTGTGTGGAAAAGAGTTGAATTGTTGTCCAGATAGCTGGATGAATACAAAGTGGCTGAAATATGGCTGACAATAGGGCTGGTGAATCAGCAAATTTCCAAGCCGTGACAGTCCAGGCTTTTCAAGAACTTTTAGACTCTTTTACTTCAGCCCTGCTGAATACAATTGAGAGGGCTTTTTCAAAAAATAGCTTGGGAAAATATAAGCAGTTGTTAGCGGGACAGCAGGAAATTATTCAGAAGAATTTGTTTTTGGAAGATCAGAAGATGGACAGGTTTAAGGGACTGGCTGGCACAGTTGAAACAAAGATTTTGGTGGATGTTTCCATTCAAATGACAGAAAAGCAACAAATAGTTTCTTTATTGCAAGCTGACAATCTTTATGGCAACAAATTTTGGCTATATGGACAAAGAAATGGACTGAATGATTATACAAGCAAGAAGAGACGAACTGGGGAATTCAAGTTAGAAAACGTGATCTCAAGAAGAGAGCGAGTATTTCAGAAACATCAACCTCAAATCACCATTTTAAAAGTTTCAAAAATAAAACTGGGGGGGGCTGTTGAAAGAATTTATTAAAAAAAAGGAATGGAAAAAATATAGAAAGAAGAGAAGAACAGAAGATTAAGAAAGATGTCTTCCTGTGAATTTTGAAATTGGCATCGGACTTATATAGATTTTAAGATGAAAAATTTTCCTTTTTTTTTCCCTCTTTGAAGGAAGAGGATTAATGTTAAATTCAGAATTTCACTAGGGAGTAATGTTTGTATAGAAATGGAATTTATTCATGATTTTTACTGTTTGTAAAACTGCTAAAGTATCGGATTATACATTAAGGAAAAAAAATTTTTTAAAGTAGGAAAAATGAACTTAATTTAATTGGTTTTGAGAATATATAAAAGGGAGGTTGATGAATTGGAGCAAGGGAGTTAAAGAACATGTGAGAGTTTTGAACTTTATAATTTGTTAGTTTATTTTAGCATATGTTTGTTAGATGCTATACCCTGTTTTTGCTCTGGGAAGTCAGGGGGGGTGGGGAGGGTGGGATAAGGGATGGGGGGGGAAAGGGGTCAATATGAGTAGAATATAGGAGTTGCTCAGACACTAAAGGAGGAAAATATTTCACAGCAGAGAAGTTAGAAAGGAGAGAGGAGGAGGTGGTAGGAAGAGGAGAGGGAGGGTGAGGAATGGAAGAAAGGAAAGGAGGAGGGAAGGGAAGGGGACAGGAGTAGGAGTGAAGGCAAGAAGGGAGGAAAGAAGAGAGAAGTGTGGGAAAGGGAAGGGAAGTAGGATGAGGTGGGAGAGGAGGCAGGAGAAAGTAGGAGAGAAGAGGAGGGAGGGAAGGGAAAGAAAGGAGGAGAAGGTTTGTTGTGGAATGAGGGGAGAAAAAAAAGAGCAAATCCGAATGTAATTAAAATGTTTTATTTAATGCTTTCTTTAAGGGAAACATGTATAAGTAGGATTTCTTATGTATAAAAAAGTGTACAATTTCTATTATGTGGGGAAGGGGAAAGGGTGGGGGGGAGAAAATTGTATTTCTTATAAAACTTTTCAATAAAAAAAAAATTAATTGGGTCAGGTCCATGGCCATCATAGAAGCCATGAACTCCCGAGCCGCCTCAGACGCTTCGCCAACAGACGGCAGGTTAAAGTCCCCCATGACCATAAGCCTGGGGGTCTCCACCGCCACCTCGGCAATCACCATTTTGTCCCCACACAACCTTCAACCCCCCCTCCCCACCCCCACCCCCGACTTCCCAAAGCAACAACAGGGTATAGCATTAAACTAAACATAAGCTAAAATATGCTAACTTGCTACAAGATTCAAAACTCCCTCACCCTCTTTAACTCCTCTTTTAAAAGTTCATCAGCCTCCCCTTTTAAAATTCTAATTTAAACATTTTAAAACTTTCTTTAAAGCATCTCTTTTAAGAAAAAGAAAAAAAAGAAAAAATTATTTTGCATCCATTCAATTTTAAATTAACCATTTTAATACTTCATTAAGTTCTTTTTTTTTCTTTTTTTTTCTCTCAAAAAAAAAATAAAATACTTCCAGGGGCAATGCGTCAATGGCAGCTCCTTTCAGAGCGCTAGCCCCGCGATCTCGTCAAAACTGCTAAAACAGCAAAAAACAGCTGTTTAGCGGCTTGAAAATTTTCCCCTCGGGAAAAGAGGGGAAAGAGAGCAGCCAGGCTTGGGTAGAGGTCCCCAAGAGTCCCAGGAATAATTCCTGGGGCACGAAGGGTGAGAACTCCCCAGAAGCCTGACACAAGCTCCGGACCCAGGACGCTTCTGCATTTAGCAGAACAAGACGCCATCTCTGCAACATTTTAACACTATTTTGGATACAAAAGCAGGCAGAGCAAAGACAGGAGGAATCCAATTGCAAGTATTAAACTTTAACTCCTATGTATTGAATACTTCCTTCTTGATTGCTGTGGGAAGAAAGTGAAAGGAAATGGCACCGAACCTTAATTCGGTGTGGTAACGAAAGTTAACTTAAAGTACTCATCTGCGCTGACAGTCTCTGCTGCTAATAAATGGAATTTGTCTCAAAAGAAAGAAGAATTAAATTGGACTGTAGAGAAATTTAAATTTACTGAGGACTGAAACTAACTGGAAAATGAGTTAATTTCTGGGATTGTTTGTTGTCAAAGTTTTAATTTGGAACTGAAAATTGGAAAATAGCTTCTAAGCAAATAAAGATTGCTGGGGCTAAAATTACTGTGAGTTCCCCTATTCCACCACCCAAACCACAATCTTTGACAACTCCAGCAGAGCCACAAGTTTTAACCCTGGAAGTCTTGCAGCAAGCTTTAAAGCTGCAAGCCTTCTCTTTAGAAGAAAAAATTACTTCTGTTCTTGATGAAAAAATAAAAGTGGTGACTGATAAAATGGATGAAGTAACTGAAGAAGTGACAGAAATTAAGGATGAAATTCAAGCTCGGAATAAGGCAATTAGAGAAGACATTATTTTTGCATTTAAAGGTTTGGCAAGCCATATTGAAGGGCTAGATGAAAGATTAGAGGAAGTTAATCAATCAAACGTGAATTTGGAGAATAAAATGGAAGAGGTTCAGACTCAGATAGAAAAAGCAGACTCAGAGGTAATGATGATACAATATAGATCGAAGGAATTTGCTATAAGAGTAAGAGGCTTGAAAGAAAATACCCAAGAGAATTTGAGAGAGATCTTTGCAGAAGCCTTTGCACAGATAACTCAAGAAAGAAAGGAGGATCTGGATTGGCAAATGGATAAAATTTATCGCGTTAATTCATGGGTGGCTAGGCAAAGAAATTTACCAAGAGATATTGTAATTTACTTTACAACAAGAAGGCTAAGAAATATGATATTGCAGGCTTCCTACAAAAATGAACTTCAAGTGGCAGGGCAGGAAGTTTTAACATTAAAAGAAATCCCTCCCAAAATGAGAGCAAGGAAGGACTATGCTTTTGTGGTGGATGAACTCAGAAAAAGTCAGATACAGTATAGATGGGAGATTCCAACTGGATTGGTGGTGGATTATTCAGGACAGAGATTCCATCTTACATTTAATACATTATGGAAGGCAAGGGATTTTTACTTTAATGTATTGAAGGCTGGAGGTTCTTCCTCTCCAGAAATCAGAAGAAGAAAGGAAATAGAGGAAATAAGAATGGGAGTGAAAGAAACTACCCAGGCTCAGGCATAGGCTTAAGGAGGGGCTTCGATTGTTGAAAAAGATTTACTACAATTTACGAGCTCTGCCCAAGATATGGAGTTATTTGGCAAAGTAGAGGAGCCAAGAGATCAAAGACAGACTCGGGCAGCAAAGAAATGCCAAGAGGAATTAAAGGTGCAGCAAGCTCAGATCAAAGCACAAGAAACCACAAAATCAGAAGCAGTGGGAGGGGCTAGGCCGAAGATCAAAGTGAAAGATGACCTTCAGCTAATGCTTGACAAGCTTCAAAGTGCCAAAAATGGCAAGTAAATTTCTAACCTGGAATGTCAATGGATTAAATTCACCGCAAAAGAGGAGGAAAATATTTCATTATCTGAAGCAGTATAAAAATGACATTATATGCTTACAAGAGACTCGTATTAGAATACAAGATCAAAAATATTTAACAAATGCAAGATTGGGGACACATTTTATAGCATCTGCACCAGAGAAGAAAAATGGTATAGTTATATACCTAAAAAAAGGCTTAATAACTAAATTAATTGAAGCAGACCCACAAGGAAGATATATTGCAATTGAAATCTTAATAGAAGGGGAAAAAACATTATTGATTGGACTATATGCACCAATCAGCAACAAGAAAGTTTTTATAAGACTTTACATGCCAAATTAATACAGTGGAATTATAAAACACATATAATGATGGGAGACTGGAATGGAGTTTTGGATATTAAAAAGGACAAAAAGGATCTCTACAAAATGTTCAAACACACACTAGATTGCCTAAATCTCTTTTTGATATGATGGAGAATATGGAGCTGAGAGATATTTGGCGTGAGAGGAACGGAGAAGAGAAAGATTTTACTTTTTTCTCTGACAGACATCAGTCATTTTCCAAGATTGATTTTATATTAATTTCTAATGAATTCTTTTCTAGGGTGAAGAAAACGAAGATATGTCCAAGAACATTAACAGATCATAGTCCGGTTTGGATGGAATTAGAATATGAAAAGGCACCCAGGAAGTCCTGGAGGCTAAATAAAAATTTGTTTAGATATGAGGAAAATGTGAAAGAATGTAAACAATTTATGAAAGAATTTTTTGTTATGAATTTGCATAAAGGTACACCTATGGAGATGGTCTGGGATGCAAGTAAAGCATATATGAGAGGTATTTTAATTTACTTGAATAATAAATATAGACATAAACAGGAAAGGAAATGGAAAGAGTTAGAAGAAGAAATAAAAAATAAAGAGCAAGTATTAATTTTAAACCCAACGGATAAGAAAACAAAAGAAGCAATTAACTTATTGCAAGGACAATTTAATATGTTGATGGCAGATCAGATAGCAACTAATTTGCAATATGCCAAACATAACTCCTTTTGTAATGCGAATAAACCAGCAGATGGTTGGCATATTTGCTTAGGAAAAAACAAAAGCTATGTACTATAGAGAAAATAGAATATAAGGGTAAAGAGATGTACCAGCAAAATATGATTAAAAAAGCATTTTCAGAATTCTATACCAAGTTGTATACTAGTGATAAGATTCAAGGTATAGATTATAGATAAATATTTACAGAGGGGGAATATTTCTATAATCTCAGAAGAACAAAGGGAAGGTTTAAATCAATTGATAACTGTGGAGGAAATTATTTTAGCAATTAAACAATTGAAGGTGGGAAAAGCCCCCGGGACAGATGGGTTGACAGCAGTTTATTATAAAAATTTGCAGGCAGAAATGGTGGAACCACTTAAAGAATTATTTAATAAAATACAAACTGGAGGACAAGTGCCTCCTTCTTGGAGAACGGCATTTATCTCTCTGATTCCAAAGGAAGACCAAGATCATACTCAGCCAAAAAATTATAGGTCTATATCATTGTTAAATACAGATTACAAGATCTTTACTAAAATATTGGCAAATAGATTGATGCCAGTTATGTAACAAATGATTCACAATGACCAAACTGGTTTTATTAATAGGCGATATATGAAGAGTAATGTAAGACAAATAGTTAATATATTAGAGTATTTGGGAAAAAACAATCAGGTCCCTGCAGTGCTTATATTTTTAGATGCGGAAAAAGCTTTTGATTGATTGAACTGGAATTTTTTATTGAAAATAATTGAAAAGATTATTTCTAACTCTTAAATTCATTCTTCAAAATATCAATTTAAAAACTTTCAGAAAACTATCCGTTCACTTTAAAGTTAACCATTTTAATACCACAGTCATTTTTTTAAAAAGCTATCCATTTTTAGTTAAACATTTTTACTTAAACTTAAAAAAAAATTTGCTAATTTCAATAAACTTTTCAAATTTATTATTAAAATCCTCCCCAAAAGAAATTAATCTTCAATTCTCCCTTTCTTTCTATATTTTTTCCAACCTCTTCCTGCTTATATAATCAGTCACTTCCTCTCTTAAAAGTTGATTCTGTCTATAAAACCAAGAATTGTCACGATAAAGTTTATCAGTCTGCAGGAGACAGTCTATTTGCTGCTTTTCAATTAACTGCATAGAAGCCTCTGCCAAAACCTCCGTTTTCAATGTGGTAACTTCCATTGTGTTCCTGACAGTCTTTTTTCCCTGCTCCAAAGACAAATTAGTTTGATTTTCTTCCTCTTTTCCAGCCAGCAAATCATTTTTGTTCTCCAGATTATAATTTTGAATAGTCCTTTCAATTGATTCCAGTATAGCAGAAGTAGAGAAATTTAAAAGTTCTTGTAAAACCTCTACAGTCACAACTTGTGAATTTGCTGGCTCATATAGTAATGATCTTCCATCTCTGATGTCAGCCATATTTCAATTCCCAGTTTAAGTTTGTTCAGCTATCAGGTCAATAAATCCAATAATTTTCCACACAATTTAGAAGTATAAAGTAGTTAAGGTCAATATCATAGTCTTTTTCATTTCACTAGCACTTTAAATCTTTTTCTTGCCGCATAATCCCGTAGCTTTTACAATGTTGCAGCTTTAATGATCACTTTCACTTGTTTCATTTTAAACGCCCTTAAGCGCCATCTTTTTTCTTTCTTTTAAACGGAGTTAAAGTTTAATACTTGCATTTCCTGTTCTCCTGATTTGCTCTGCCAGCATCCAGGTTCGAATTTTCTCATCCTTAAAATTGCGCTGCTGGTGTGGTCGCAACCCCTTGTTCTGCTTAAAGCAGAATCGTCCCGGATCCGGAGCACTGAAGGGCTTTCAGGGAGCTCTCACCCTGCAAACCCCCAGGCTTAAAAAATTGTAATTGTGGGAAATTGTGAATGGAGCTTTTTCAAAATGTAAGCAATTGTACCTATTCATGACCGGATCGAGACTTTGCTCTCGAAAGAGATGTATTTTATGTGTTACGTTGGAAAAAAAAATATTTTGCAAAAAAAAAAAAAAGGATGACAATCCTGGGCGTGTGAAGCAAAGCGTGAAAATCCGCAGCAGGAAGCTTTGGGTGAGTGAAAAGGGGGGAGCAGCCAAGTGCTTAGTTTCTCTGGAACTGGTAGTAAAAAAATGCTTTAAAAGTTTTTTAAAAAAAGTTCCTACCATCGTGGGTCACTCAGCTGATCGTCGGAACTTTATTTTTTACTTTTAAAGCATTTTTTTTACTACCGACTGTCCAGAAGTAAAAGCAGGAAGTAACAATGACCGGGCAGATGGGCAGAGCCTCGCACCACCATCACTACCGGTTCTCCAAACCACCCGCCACAATTGCTACCGGATCGCCTGATCCAGTCCGAACTAGGAGCATTTCACCCCTGGTCTGATATTAACCTTGGAGTTGATAGGGTGCTGATTGCTGGTGGAAAGGTGCTTGGATTTTTTTGTTCCCTGTTTGGCTGGTTGATTGCCTTTGTTTTTGCATAGCAGCGGTCACCAACCGGTGGTCCATGGACCACTGGTGGTCCATGAGAAAATTTTGGTGGTCTGCAGAAAAATTATTTTTTATATTGTACTAAATCAGGGGTCCTCAAACTATGGCTCCTGGCCAGATACGTGCAATGAATATTTGTGTTGCTGCAGAGAGTCTCCCCTTTTGGGGTCTTTTTGTGTGGGTCAGAGGGGGGCAGAAATTCTGACTTGGGGTCTGCTTCAGCCTTCTAGTCCAGGGCTTTGAGTGAAGGCTGGAGGGAAGTGCCACTGGTGGCAAAGAGCCGGAGGGCCTTATTCCAGTGGGACAAAATCATGGCCTGGAACTGGCTAACCATCTCAGCCCGCTGAGCCTCCAGGTGCTGGTACCTGGTCTTGCACTCCGGCAGGTCTTACCTCTGTTTGGAAAGCTTACGCTCGTAGTCCTCAGTGAGGTGCTTCTGCTGAGCCTCTTTCTTGGTCAGATCCAATTTGAACTGAGTCAGCTGTTTTGCCAACTCTCTCTCATGGCAGCTGCTTAGCTCCAACAACTGCTTCCTATTGGTGCCCTAAGGAGCCCGGGCCGGCAGGCAAGGAGTAGCTGGGAGGGGAGGAGTGAGTAGAGGCTGGCAAGGCACCCCTTGATGCGAGTGACATTGAGTTGGCCATGCCCACCCAGTCACATGACCATCTAGCCATGCCCACCCAGTTGGTCATTGGGCAGATCATATTAGTGGTCCGCGAGATTTAAAATTATGAATTTAGTGGTCCCTGAGGTCCGAAAGGTTGGTGACCCTTGGTCTATAGATATTGTTAATGTCTATGTGTCTATTGACAGCTAAGTTGTCTGATTACCAATCAGAAATTAAAGCCTAAACTTTACTCGATGAGTCCACGCAAACTAAATGAGCTTTGCACCTCCATAGAAAAAAACCTAAAACATGGATTTATTCAACCGGCGAAGCTGGGAAAAGAAAGATGAGACTCTTCATCTATGCAAGGACTATAGAGGACTTAATGCAGTGTGTGTAGAAAATGTGTACCCACTGCCCTGATTTCTAATTTCTAATTTCACCAAGATAGAATTGATTACCTGGGTTGCCACATATCAAATGAAGTAGTGGAAATGGATTCAGAAAAGGTGATGGCAGTGCTAGAGTGAGCCCCTCCCTGTACTAAGAAGCAGTTACAGAGCTTCCTAGGCTTTGCCAATTTCTATCTGCAGTTCATCGCTGTCAAAAACTGATTTGGCTTTCACCTACATTTTCTCCTTTGCTCACATCTTGACAAAGAAAGGGGGCAGTGGTGGAATGGAATGTGAAGGTGGGAGGGATGGTATCTAGGCAACTGAGGCCTCTCTGGAAGTTTTCAATGTCTTGGAGTATGGCTAGCTGTTTTCTCATAACAAAATGAACAGAAGTGATTGGCGAGCATAATGGACAGTGTGTGGCTCAGAGGGAAAGGGAGAAATAACTATGCTCGTATTTGCACAGGAAATCTAGAGCTGGTTTTGCTTCTTCTGTGCCATTGTAGTTTTTTCAGTAAAGTATTATACTCTTGGAAAAAGTATGTCCCATAAGTTTCTTTTTCTGGAAAAGCCAACTGGACAGCTGACATTAAACCAAATCTCCACTGTAACAGCCTACCTGGACCCCACCAGTTGGCAGCTTTGAGATGTCGGCAGCTGACAGATGAATAGATGGTGTGGGAGACCAGAGGAAATATCTCCTCAAGAAGCCCCAGCAGCAGCCCAAACCAAACAGTGGTGGGATTCAAATTTTTTTACTACTGGTCCTGTGGGCGTGGCTTTGTGGGTGTGGCATGGCATGATGGGGGTAGCAGGGGAAGGGTACTGTAAAATCTCCATTCCCACCCCATTCCAAGGAAAGGATACTGTAAACTCTCCATTCCCTCCCCACTCCAGGGGAAGGTTACTGCAAAATCCCCATTTCCTCCCGATCAGCTGGAACTCAGGAGACAGAGAATAGATGGGGGCAGGGTCAATCAGAGGTGGCATTTACCGATTCTCTGAACTACTCAAAATTTCTGCTACTGGTTCTCCAGAACTGGTCAGAACCTGTTGAATACCACCTCTGGTTAAAACTCTGTATGTTCATTTGTACAATCTTCATTCTCCTGCCTAATCATTAATACTGAAAGGGTCTGTAGAAATTGTCAGTCATCCAGGTCATTCTTGAATGAGAAGTGAAACGTCTTCAAAGAAAAAAACAAGAAAATCCAGTTGCTGAAATGGTATCTTCAAATTTATTATAAATTTATTATTGGATAGTAGCATGCTGTGGCTAAAATTAAAAGGAACATCTTCCAGAAGAAAAATGGCTGAGCTGCAACTGCTACTTTTCATGTAAATACAATTTGTCTGGTAAATAAATTTCTGTTTGCTTGACTGGATTGTAAAGTTTTTCTTGGCTAAAATTAAAGTGTTTTTTTTTAAAAAAAATACAGAGTTAGTAATCACGAACTAAGACTTGCCAGAGTTCTATAAAATAGAGGAATAATGAATGCTTTCACATGCTACTCTTACTCTCAAGCAAAATAATCCAAAGCTGTTAGAACAGAACATGATTCATTCTGTAGCAATTAAAAGGATCTATATGTACCAAAACACAAGGAAACCACATTTAGCTGAGGCATCCAGTTCTTTGTTTACTGCACACCCTTTAAGATGTCAACAAAAAATTAAAGCAGTCAACTTGAAATGGATATACAGACCATTTACTGCAATATATAAGGTAGTAGTTTTTGCTAGTAGTCTTTAACAAAAATATATTCTTAAAAAAGATAGCTATAGTAACATTATCTGAGACAATTGTCCACAAATTTGAGTTCCATATTTATCCTAGTTTTCTCAATACTAATTGACACATTTGTTTGACCAGATAAAAAATTCAAAGTAGAATCAATTTTTATTAAAATTAAGGGAAAACCTAGAGCTAAATTCTAACAACAAAAATCTTCATTCAGGTTGTCTGAAAACATCACCTCACTCTCTGAACTGGATTAAGGTTCTTGTTGCAAAAATGGGGTGCTTGTGGCCTCTGCATGCGCTCAAGTGCACTTTCAATTTCTACTTATTTCAGGGTTGAGCACCATCACTAGAAAAGGAAAATACCTACTTCACTCTTCTTTGTTGCAGGAATTTAAACTGCACAGCATAAAAGATGGGGGGGGGGCAGTGTGCTGGATGGGTTTCTGTGTTAAAAGTATTATACCAATTGAGCATGAATACTTACAGTACGATCTTCCTCGTCAACTTTAACTTTTATTTATTTTTATTTTATTTATTTGTCAAACACCTATAAGGTTACAGATATAAGTATAAATATTATGAATACAGGATAAGGATACGAAATAAATGGGAACAGTAGGACAGGGACGGTAGGCACGTTGGTGCGTTTATGCACTTTCTCTTTTTGGGGGGAAAATTCTCTTCCAAAGGCACGCTACTGCCTTCAAATCGCAAGAACCTGTCCCGGAAGACAAAAAGCGGCCCTCTCCCATTCTCCCTACGCGTCGACGTTCGGAGGAAAATAAGAAAAATTACTTACTGGCCGTGAAAACTAGAAGTCGGCAGAGCAACACAGCTGCATTTTTCCAGAGCTTGCACCTCCCTCCCCGCCTGGCAAATCTGTTGGCATGGAGGTGTTCCCAAGTTCGCGCTGCCCTGTCCCAGAAAATCTCGGTAGTAGACTACTACTATCGCAATTGAACAGCCTCTGATTGCGACTCTTGCGCCTTCCTCTTGCTCTCGCCTTCGCGCAACAGATGGGGAGGAGCAGAGAATTGCTTCTGCTCGAAGGGGAAAACCCGCGCCGGCTCCTGAGCGTAGAAAAGGCAAGTCCGCTCGTCCTAACAACAGAAGCTTCCGGAGAAGAATTCTGCAGCTGTGGTTCTGATTGCTGAGAACTGAAGACTTCGCTCGCCGAGAGGCGCACCTGGGTGGCGAAAGGAAACGTATTTCACGCGCCCTCTTCAGGCTCAAAGAAGGATAGCATCGCTTCAACTCCTGAAGAGAAAAGGTAAAGCGTCCGCGTCTGCGTTACACAAGAACTCACTTCCGCCTTTGGGTCTAGGTGTGGTGGCTATCTGCCTGATCTCTCGCAAAGATGTCGCTCAATGCATTGAATCCCTAGTGGCTTTAAAATGGTGCTCGGAAACAGGGTGTTCCGTATTGATGCCGTGGTATAGAAGGGTACTTCGAGACCGTGGCTCGGGCGACAGAAGCCTTATTGGGACTTCCTTGTCTCTGCAGCCTCCACACTCCACACCCACGGGAAGAACATGAGTTCAGCTCTGTTTCATACCTTGTAGCGGCTTTCTTTTTTCGAGCTCATTTGCTTTTTAAACTTTGAAAGCTTTACCGGTTTGGTAGTAACGCGTTTTGGGGAACAAAATACAGCCATCCATCTTGAATAGCAAACGCTATTTTTGTAGTGAGTCAGGAGCTGGGGCTCTTTCCCTCTGATCGCAGAACAAACACGCTGTCATTTGTCATGATCTCATTGTAGGGAAACAACAATATAGAATATAAAATACTGATATACTAGATTTAGTAAAAGCTTGTTATTCTGTAATCATTAGGTTCCTGTAACATATATATCGTGCTTTTGTATCACATATATTATTCCTTTCTATTTGTATCTCCTGTTACAAACATATTGTCATTAGGCCTCTGAAATGTATCTGGTATTTGTCAAACGTATGTCCCTGCCATTTGACCTGCTCATATCAATCTCTTTCTGTGCCACCTAAAAACATGGTAGGTATCTGTTGGAACTCCAGCCATCAACAAAGGGGTAATTTACATCTCAATCCTAATTTATGTCTGATCTGGATAAGATCTGGTCTTCAGGAGCCAGACGCTAAGTGGCCAATTAAGTAAACAAAGATAAGACTAATTGGAAGTTTAGATTCCTTCAACAAAGAATACACAAACATAAATTAAGGGGCCAGAATTGGGGATCTAACTGTTGCTTTAAAGGTATAAAACGTGGTTACATCTTCACTGAAGATGTGAACCCTCCCATATACATATCTCTTTGTATGTGTTTGGAATGGTTTTACCCAGCCTTTTGTCTTTGATCAAAGATTAAATGTTGATTCTTATTCAAGCCTCCGTTTAAGTCTTTCTTTTTGGTTCACTGAGAGCTTAAGCGTATAGCCGGACCTTACATTTCTGGCGCCCAACGAACGTGGGGCTTGAAGGCAACGTTTTCCTTCAAGGTTGCCACATTTGGCCCCCCATATAGCCAACCCCCAACGGGTCCCTACTCTGCCATGGCAATTCCACCAGCCACTACGGTTTAGAGCGATATTTGATGGTAAGCCTACCAAACTGGCCTATTTCCTCAGCCAAGTATGAGCTCATATAGATCAGTATGGAAAGCAATACAAAACAGATCACGACTTAGTATCTGCAATCTCAGAGGGGATGAATGAGGGAGATGCTGCTGACTGGATAGCCCAGCTGCATAATGAGGGGGTTGCTGAATTAAATGATGCTGAAGGTTTTGTTGAGCTGCTCCGGGCCAGATTCGAAGACTGAAACCGAATCAACGAGAGTGAAACCGAGATATCATTTTATTCAAGTCTACCAAAAAAAAAAAAAATCCTTACCCAACTTGATTGGAATTGTCTGAAATAAGTACAGAATTCTAGGCAAAATATTCATCTTAATAGTTGAGATCCTACCAATCAAAGATAACTGCACATTTCCCCATTTCATCAAACCTTGCCCTATTTGTTGTTTAAGCTTATTATAATTATTTTCTTGGAGTGCACTATACCTTGCTGTCAAATATATCCCCAAATATTTTACCTTGTTTGTGACCTGCATCTTTGAAGTCTCCAATTCCTCTTTTTGCTTTTTCAACATATTTTTAGTCATTATCTTAATTTTATCTTTATTAATTTTCAAGCCAGCTACTTTCCCAAACTTTCCAATAGTTTCTATCAATTTATTTATTGTTATTAATGGTTCTTCAATAATAAAGACCAGGTCATCTGCAAAGGCTTGCAATTTGTATTCTTCTTTTCGTATTTTCATACCTTTTATCTCTTTTTCTTCTCTGATATAAACCATCTGGCCCTGGTGCCTTTCCATTCTTTTGTTTCTTGATTGCTTCTGTTAATTCCATCATTGTTTAGCTCCCCTCCAGCATCTCTTCAGTATCTTTGGGAATCCGAGGTAGTTTTGCATCCTGTAAATATTTTGCCACTTTTTCTTCCTCTATCATCTCTTTCTTGTGCCTTCATTGTATCCCAACGGTTTTGTGCCGATGTTTCTTCCTTCTTGTTTTCTTTAAAGAAAAAGTCCAACCCTTTCCATTTTCTGTACAAAGTCTTTCTCTTTTAATATTGTAGTATTTAAAGTCCATCTGGATCTTCTTTTCTGCCCTTTCCATATAGCTATCACCGGATTGTGATTTGCCCATAAATTAGGTTTTATTTCCACATGTTCTATTTTCAACATCAAATTCATTGTTGTCCATATCATATCTAATCTGCACCAAGATGAATATCTATCAGAATAGAAAGTATATTGTCTATTTTTTCCATTTCTCTCCCTCCATACATCTTTCATATTTATTTCCTCTATCATCTTGAAGAAAGATTTCGGTAATGTCTTTCTATTGTGTCTTGTTGTTTTATGTGTTTTATAGTCTATACTTTCGTCCACAATTTCATTAAAGTCTCCCATCATACATATATTATCATATTCCATTTCAATTATTTTATTGTGTAATTTTCTGTAAAAGTCCCTTTGATTGTCATTTGGAGCATAAATTGCTACTAAAAGAATTTTCATATCAGTTAATTTCACCATCAGAATTCTACCTTCTTCGTCTGCATATTTTTGCTCTGCCAATATTACATTTTAATATATAAAGCAACTCCTCTCTTTTTGCTTTGTGATAATGATAAAAAGGTTTTTCCAAGTTTTGGTTGTATCAATAGTTGTTCATGCTGTTTTTTACTATGCACTTCTTGTAAGCAAATTATGTCAAATTTTAATTTCTCTAATTTATGAAATTCTTTCCTTCTTTTGATAGCTGAATTTAATCCATTTACATTTATTGAGATTAATTTCCTTTCTTCTATATTCATACTTTATATGTAGGTTTTGTTGCTCTAGTTGACCTTACTTCTCGTTGTTCCTTTTGTTCCACGACCCCATCGACAGCACCATCTGTTGATTCAAGCATTGCCAATTCTTCTTCTGTAAATTTAATTGGGATCACTGCAGTTTCACCTTCCATTACTACTTCTTTTTCTTTAAAGAATTCATCATAAAAAGCTCTTGCTTTCTCAATTGTATTCAACCTATATCTTTGGAGCTGCCATGTAAAAATTAATCCTTCTGGGACCAACCATCTATAGTTAATTTCTTTTTGAATCAAGATTTTTGTCAAAAATTGATATTCTCTTCTCAACTCTCTAATTTGTTTCAAAACAGCCACTTCTTTCTCCTTATACTTTTTCTCTAGCTGCCAACAAACTCTACTGAAACCCCTTCTGCTCAATCTACAGGGGTAATCAAATGCTACTATTGCAGACAAGTGGGTCATTGAGTTGCAGAGTGTCTCGCACCTGCGCTGGTTCCACAACTGTCCCCCCCCCACGTCAGCCCGAGGCAGAAGGGACCCACGAAAGCCCCCAGATGCCAGCAGAATTGCCCGGCAGGCAGTCGAGACTTCCCCTCCCCCTGGAGAGAGCGAAGAGACCTCGACTAAAGATTTGCTGCCCGGGCCGGCCAGCAGTAGCAGCGGCGAAGGCGACCCAATGGTAAGTGGGACCATCCACCTCTTTGTGGTCAAGTTGAAGCTGACGGTGCCAGAGACAGGGGTGCATGGAGAGGTAGCAGCAATAATAGACACTGGCTGCACCCATTGCTTAATTAGCTTCTCCATTGTTGAGCAGCTAGGCATAAAGACACACCTCTTAAGCCGTCCTATACGCTTTCAGCAAGTAGACCCCTGCTACCCGGGTCACTGAGCTTGTCAGATTGGAACTAGGGATCCACACAGAACTCTTTTAATTCGTAGTAGCCCCAAAAATTGCAGAGTCAATCATCCTGGGACTCGCCTGGTTAGACAAATGGGCCCCTACAATCAAATGGGAGGACGGCTACTGAAAAGTCATGATAGGGGTGGGGTGCTTGCCGCATATCCCTCCTGAAGCTGAACCCACTGAGACGAGCCCTCAGGCCCCACCAACGAGAGGTGGCCACAACGGCCATCGAAGTCCTACCTGTGACTCCCCAGGCCCCCAAGGAATACAGGGACCTGGCTGAAGCATTCAGTGAGGAGGAATGCAACATCCTTCCCCCCTGTCGCCACACTGACTCTGCGATTGAGATCGAGCCCAGGGCCAAACTCCCTAAGCCAAAGATGTACTCTATGACCACAAAAGAGATGGCTGAGCTGAGGAAGTACATCGATACTAACCTAGCCTGAGGGTTCATCCAACCTGCAAAATCCAGAGTAGCTGCTCCGGTGCCGTTTAGGGAAAAGAAAGATGGGGGGATGAGGCTCTGCGTGGATTTTCGTGAAATAAATGTGGTATGTGTGGAAAAAACATACCCCCTTCCCCTCATGAAAGACCTACTAAACTACCTTTCAAAAGGCAAAGTGTTTACTAAACTTGACTTGAGAGAAGCCTACTACAGGGGGCACATAAAGGAAGGGGATGAATGGAAGACTGCTTTCAACTGCCCTTTGGGTAGCTTCCAATTCAAAGTCATGCCCTTTGGTCTCCAAGAAGCCCCTGCTGTATTCATGCAATTGATTAACGAAGTGCTGCCTGAACATTTATACAAGGGGGTTCTAGTCTACTTGGACAACATTCTCATATTCAGTGAGACATTAGAAGACCATGTGAAACTAGTCCGACAAGTACTAAAGAAACTGTTAGCCGCAAAACTTTATGCGAAGCTATCCAAATGTGAGTTTCACAAAACTTCTCTGGACTACCTGGGCTACCGAGTGTCGAACGAAGGCATAGAGATGGATTGTGGGAAAGTGCAAGCCGTACTTGACTGGCAGCCTGCTCACACCAGGAAACAGCTGCAAAATTTCCTGGGATTTGCTAACTTCTACCGGCAATTCATCCCAGCCTTCGCAGAAGTGGCTCTGCCGCTTATCGAACTGCTAAAGATAGGACCCTCCCCCGCAAAGCCGCAGCCAATGCAGCCATTAGCCTGGACGCTAAGCTGTTAAAAAGCGTTTGAAAGCTTGAAATGGCTGTTTGCAGAGGAGCCCATCCTGCAGGACCCGGACCCAGATAAGCAGTTCCTTGTCCAGGCTGATGCCAGCAACATTGCAGTGGCAGCAGTGGTCCTCCAGGAAGATCCCCAAGGACGGCTGCTTCCTTGCGCATATGTGTCCAACAAACTCACAGACACCAAGCAGAGATGGGCAGTATGGGAGAAGGAAGCCGTTGCTGTTTGTTGGGCTCTTCTATTGTGGCAGCACTTCCTAGAGGGAGCCAAGATCCTCTTTGAGGTATGGTCAGACCATAAAAACCTCAAAGTCTTAAAGACCCCACGAAGGCTCTCCCCCAAACAGGTCCGCTGGGTGCAGTATTTCAACCGGTTTGATTTCAAGCTAAAATACATATACTTGAGTTTGAAGAGTAAGAAGTTAGGACCGAAATATTTAGGTCCCTTCCCCATAGTGAAAGTGATTAACCCAGTGACTGTACAGTTAAATCTCCCCTACATACTGGGAAAAATTCATCCTGTTTTCCATCCTGTTTCCCACAGCAGGCCTGTTAAAGCCTGCTGTGGGATCTAAATTGAGACCTCAACCTGCTGCTCCCCCAAAGCCAATTGTGGTGCAGGGTGAGACTCATTATGAGGTGAAGAAGATTTTGGACTCTAGAGTGCAGAGGGGACATTTGCAATATTTGGTTCATTGGTGGAGCCTTTGGGATGATTTATGCCAAAGCTATGGAGGGAGCATTTTTTGGATGTGCATGTGTGCAGGGCTGGTGGGGCTGATGAGCAAGAGAGGGGGGATCTGGTTTAGGTGAGTAGGGTGGAGCAGGGAGGCAGAATTGTGGGGACTCCTTGGATCTTGTTGGCTGTCTCATTCATCAGAATTTAATTTTGCTTGAAATGCGGGAGAGGGAGAAAGATTAGAAGCACCTGCATGATGGGTGGGCAAAATGAGGAAAACTCTTTCAGAGAGTGATCTATGAGTGGGGGGTGGGATTTTCCTTTCCTTGGGTGGGATCATCCTTTTCTTGGGGATTATTTATGTGAGAACAAAGCAAACCCATTTGGTCTAACTGCATATCTACACACCGGTGGAAAGTAGGTTGGGTGAGCTATTGTTTTGGTGGGCAGGAGCTCTGTGGAAGGACACATGGAGGAAGGAGGGGAGATCGCTCCTTCTTCCTTTGTGCCCCGAAAGTTGCCCCATACCAGGCAGAAGCAGCCCAGCAGGGCTGCTGAGAGCAGCATGGCCTGGAAGGGAACAGCCCAGCGAGACCAGCAGCAGCAGGTGCAACAGGCCCAGAAGCTGGGCAGAGGCGTTGTGGGAGGGGGGAGAGGTGATCCCAATGTGCCGCATGGCCTAATTGTAGCAGCAGTCTGAGCAAAACCGGAACTCCAGTGTCCCAGCAGCAGCAGGGCCAGCAGGCAGGGAGGGCGGAGGGCGGGGCATGCCAAGAGCTTGGTTTGTTGCAGCCATAGCCAAGTAGATGTTGGGACAGAGGGTGGGGTCAGCTGTAGCAGAGCTCCCACTCCCAGCCCCATGCTTGCTGCCTCCTGTAGGTGAAAAAAATAAGACACACCCAAAAGTAAGGCCTAGTTCTTATTTTCAAGCCCAAAAGAAAATAAAACCAGGTCTTATTTTCAGAGAAACATGGTAGGTGTCTTGGGTGCAATTCCAAAACAATTGAAGCACCACTTAAACACCATCACCATCAGTCAATTGCAAAAAGTGATTGTCACAAGTAAATGCTTTATTCTCCATCATGTAAATAGTATCTGTACAGTATATCAAGAGTTAACTTATTTCCATTGCTTAATGTATGTATGTCTAACCACTCCCATATATAGCTCCTCCCCTTGTATATATAAGGAGCTGTATGCCATTTTTCAGTGCTTCTATTTGTGAATATTCAGTGAATATAGAATGCCATCTGTGATTAAACAGAGCTTTATTTAAACATACTATTCTTACTTTAATTATTGAGTCTGATCCTGAAAATATTGCAACATTTTGGTAGCAGAGGATGGTTAATTGACTCAATAAAAAATTCAACAATGTCTGAGAGAGAAAAATCAAAAAGCAAAAAAATAAGACCCAACACCAGGGCATATACTAAAGAAATGGAAGCAGAACAAGAAATAATTGATGAATACGCAACTGAAATATCGAGAGAATCTGAAGACTGTACTACAGACAACGAAGAAATAATAGATGAGAACAATGATCAAAAAGAAAACGAAATAGAAAATAACAAACTCAGGTCAGAAATACTAAAACTTTTAAAAGATCAAAAGAACGATGAAAACCTCATCGCGAACCTCCAAGACTTACTGAAAAAAAGCGGAGCAGCGAGAGAAAAGCACATCGTTACAGATGAAAATAAAGACTCAAAAAAGGTGAGCGATTTGTCTACAGACAAAAATGCAACGAAGGAGAAGAACAACGGTCCCACGCAAAATTTTGAATGGCAGCCATCTTGGTTTCAACGAACCTTCAGTCTAAGCGATGAAGAGCCAATCAGAAGACAAGATTCAAAATATCTGGCACGAAAGGACTTACTTGATGCAAAAAACAAAAGAGAAAAGATCCATACATCAGAAGAGTCTGACACAGAGACTGAAGAAGAATCAATAGAAAATCAAGTAAAGTCTGCAATGAAAACGCTTTTTGCAACTTTTGGGTCAAAATTGAAAATAACTAAAGAATCAGCGAAAAACTGCAGTAAAAAAACAAAAGGAAGAACAGTGAGTAAACGAACTTCCCGAAGATCGCATGCCTCTATGCAAACAGCGAAAGCATCGACGCCTGAACCCAGAGAGCCCTGCAGATACCAACCTACGCCGCAAACAATTCCAGAGACCAGCGCTCTCAATAAAAGGACTCCCATCGCCACCAGGACTCCCAAGGCTGAACCAGAGACCGAGTCTTCCGAAGAAGAACAATGCGAGGGAGCTGCAGCGACGAGAACCTTTCACCATGACTTCAGGAGCGAAATGGACAATGCGCATGTGCAAAGCTACACAGACAGCTTCGAAGCAAGAGAAAGACAGAGACTGCCATTTAAAGTCGTCGCTAGCATCCCCATGCCATTCTGCGGTTACCAACACTTAGAAGACCATGGACTTCCTCCAGTTGTAAGTAATGGAGCTAACAACATTGGGAATTTGCCCAATGATTTCCCAAAACTGAGGGTAGATGGTGTTAATTTACAAGAGTGGTGCCAACAGCTCCAAGTTGTCTTTATGAAAGAAAATTTATTGTTTTTCATTACTAACCCTCCAAAAAGACCTTGGACTTTAAGATTGGACTGCCTACACCATAGAGCATTTTTCTTACTAATATCCAGTATATCTCCTGCTATGTATCATAGTATTAAGTCAAATCTAACTGTATCAGAAATTGTTCAATGCATGTTTAAGCTGTTTCACAGTGATAGTGTAGCCACTACAACAAGAATGTCTAAGGATTTCTTTTCAGCCAGGTTAAAATCTGGGGTCACCATAAGTGAACATTTAATATACTTAAACAAAGTCAGAGCAGAATTACAACTAAGAGGAGAAATAATTTCAGATCAAACAATGAAAAGTGTTATTATCAATTCATTAGACCCATCTTGGAATAATTATATATCCCATTTAGATACAATCAATTTAGGGTATTTATCCATAGAAAACCTTTCTAATAGGTTGATAGCTGAAGACAATTCGAGAAGAAATCGTTATAATAATCACATAGAGCATAAGCAATATAAGAAAGTGGCATTTCAAGAAAGGTACCATGAACCAATTAAATGCCATAATTGTGGGTCCAAGGAGCATAATAGAAGAGATTGTCCTAAATTCCTCAGAGATAAACATAGGACAGATCATAGAGATAGATATCACAACAGACAGTCATCCACTGACAGACATAGATATAGAAGTCCACCCATCTATAAGGAACATAGAGGGGGTAGAGATGATTCAAGAGATAGAAAATCTGGTTCATTGAATGGACTGAACAAACACAACAACAACAACATACATAGACCAGAAGATAACGATTGGCTCATTGACTCTGGTGCAACAAATCACACTACACACAACAAAAATATATTATCTTCTTTTGTTGAAGATAAATTTGTAATCAAAGTAGCTAATCAAGAGAAGGTCCAAGTCATAGGTAGAGAAATATAATCTTACCTGGCCTAGGAAAAATAGAGGGGGTATTGTTAATACCTGAAATACCTCATAACATACTTAGTGCAATAAAACTAAGCAGAGAATCTGGCATAAACATAGTCTTTTCAAAAGGGAATGCAGCTTTAAAGAAAAATGAAACAAGCGTAGGTACTGTCATTATAAAAGGAGGCTTACCTTACTTAATAACAAATGAAAGATGTTTACACAATATTGATTCCAACATAGAGGATGACAATGACATAAATAATGAAGAAAATAGTAATAGTGATAATGAGGAACATGAGGTAGTTCATAACAACAAAAACTCATCCAATGATAAAAGACCTAATATAGGCAAACCTATTCATGATGAATGTGCCCATATCTTACATAGAAAATTAGGACATGCTAGTTTTCCTGTAGTACAAAAAATGATTGAACATGCTAATGGTGTTAAAATAAAAAACTGTAAAAACTATCTAGAATGCTCAGTGTGTAAATCCACAAAACTCAAAACTAGCCCCAGGCCCAAAAAATCAACCAGGTCAACCAAACAAATCTTTGAATTAGTACACATGGACTTAGTTGGCCCACTGACACCATCAATCACATATAAAAAACGCTATTTTCTAACCATTGTGGATGACTATAGTCGTTATGGGTTTGTCTACACATTAAGACATAAGGATGAAACATTTCAGAAATTCAAAGAATTTTACAAACGCATAGAGACACAACACAACATTAGAATAAAACAAATTATGACAGATAGAGGATGTGAGTTCATGTCAAAGGAATTCTCACGATGGCTAAAAGATAAAGGGATGTTGCATTACACATCTAGTCCTTTCTCTGCATTCCAGAACGGAGTGGCAGAGAGAAAGAACTCGACAGTACAAACCATGATTAGATCCACATTAGAAGATGCTGGTTTAGGTAAACAATTCTGGTCAGAAGCTTTACAATTTTCCAATTACACCCAAAATAGGACTTGGTCCAGCATAGTGAATAAAACACCATATGAAGTGATGTACGGTAGGAAATCTAAGTTAACACACATGCACATATTTGGAGTCACTGCAGACGTACATATACCTAAACAATTAAGGCGTAAAGGTGAAAACGTATCCAGAAGACTTAAATTCATGGGATACGAAACAGGCACAAAAGGATACAGATTTATTGATAACAATAACAGATTCATAATTTCAAGAACAGCAGTATTTCATGAACAGGCCAATTGGTCCAAAATACACCTTAATGAAATATTCCCAAACACCAATTCAGACACTGAACATCAAAATAAGAATATTGAAAAGAAAAACAATAACAGCACACGCAAAAACAAAGTTAGAACATGGACAAATAGTCAACACAAAATAAAAACTGATTCAGTAACAAAAAAGGAAGCAAGGTATTTACATGACAATGATAGTATACCAGTGAGAACAACCAGAAGTAACAGAAATCAGGTGCCTAATAAATACAAAGATTATGTAATGTGTATGAATGGAGAAATAGTAACACCAAACACTTATGAAGAAGTGCTGAAACTTCCCCCCAAAGAAAGAGAAAAGTGGAAATCAGCAATGACCAAGGAGATGAATAGCTTACAAGAATTGAATGTTTTTACACCCACACAAGCCCCAAGGGATAAGACTATTATTGGTACCAGGTGGATATATAAAATTAAGAATTTGGAAGGAGGTAACACACTGTATAAAGCCAGACTAGTCGCACAAGGTTATGCTCAAAAATATCCTGAGGATTATACAGACACTTACTCTCCTACTGTAAGAACTGAGAGTGTTAAAACAGCTCTAGTTATAGCATCAGCACTTAATCTCGAGGTATTTCAATATGATATACAAACTGCATATTTACATGCCAAATTAGATAAAGATATATATGTAAGAGCTCCTCATAGTCAATATACAAACAAAAATGATATATGGCTATTAAACAAAAGTCTATACGGATTGAAACAATCTGGCAAGCGATGGTATGAATGTTTAGTCAAAGTACTTAAAACTATGAACTTTGTTGCCACTACTGCTGACAATTGTTTCTTTGTTAATAGTGAAGGTGATTCTCCAGAATTTGTATTGATTTATGTTGATGATATTCTATATATAGGCAAAGATACAAAAAGGAGAGAAACTTTTGTAACAAAACTCAATGAACACTTTTCCTTAAAATCATTAGGGAAAGTAAACAAATATCTTGGTGTTCAAATCAGCAAAACAAAGAAGAGATTCAAACTTTCCCAAAGGGATAAAATTATAGAACTCTTAAACAAATGTAACCTAAATGATGCCAAACCATGTGATACTCCCATGCAGACTGATTTTCTAAGAAACACTGATGAGTCATCTCCAGAATTTAAAGATAACACATTGTATAGGTCTGTTATCGGCTCTCTTCTCTATATCTCTAACTGGACTAGACCTGATATTGCTTTACCCCTTAACTTATTATCCAGACATGTCAGTAAACCATTATCATACCATTGGGAAGCTGTCAATAGGATATTAAGATACTTAAAAAATAGCTTAGACTTCTGCTTGTTATTAGAACCCAATAATACAAATGAACCCATTCTCACATGTTATGCAGATGCAGATTGGGCTGGTGATGTCACTTGTAGAAAAAGTACATCTGGCTATATATTTTTCCTTAACGGCTGCCCAGTTTACTGGTACACTGGTAAACAAGATTTGGTAGCTACATCAACTACTGAGGCAGAATATGTCTGTCTGTCTAAAGCATCAAATAACCTAGTATGGTTTAATGATTTATTGTCTAATATTTGGAAAAAACCTTCATTGCCTTATATCATACATGAAGATAACAAAGCTGCCATCGAAATATCTAGATCTGATGCTATTGGACAGCGATCTAGACATATAGATATAAAATTCAAACATGTAAGGCAATTATCACAAGACGGATTTATTAAAGCTATTCATTGTGAAACATCAGAGCAAATAGCTGACATCTTGACAAAACCTTTACCTTCTAAACAACACAAATACTTAACTACCAAGCTACAAGTTTTATATTGTTCTGAATCTGAATGTAATTATTGTCATATGTCGAATCAGCATTTAGAGGGGGATTTGTCACAAGTAAATGCTTTATTCTCCATCATGTAAATAGTATCTGTACAGTATATCAAGAGTTAACTTATTTCCATTGCTTAATGTATGTATGTCTAACCACTCCCATATCTAGTTCCTCCCCTTGTATATATAAGGAGCTGTATGCCATTTTTCAGTGCTTCTATTTGTGAATATTCAGTGAATATAGAATGCCATCTGTGATTAAACAGAGCTTTATTTAAACATACTATTCTTACTTTAATTATTGAGTCTGATCCTGAAAATATTGCAACAGTGATTTTATTCAGAACAGCTTACATCTTGAGACAATATCTGTAATACTATGAAACATCCAGATCTGCCTATCTTAGGTCCTTGGAAAGGACTCAATAAGTAGACAAAAATGCCAAATCCAGTCTGAATATCTGGCTAACTGTGTAATGAACCATAATAATAATAGAGTTTTGAAGCTTTGAGAACAGCTGAAATCAGAGTAATTTTAACAGTATAAAATCAAACTGCACAATGCTTTTCTCTCTTTCCTTTTAAACGGCTGGAGGTAAGCAGAGAAAGAAATTTTATTAATATTATAAACCACAATAAATTCAGTAGAAAAGCTCCTACATCCTGTTCTGAGTTAACTGCTCAGCCTACAAAGTGTAAGTGAAAACATAAGCACCACTCCACTGTAATTTCAAACAGTATGGTTATTATTTTGTATAATTGTCATAGATATATTAGCTCTATGCTTTAAATTACATGAATCTGGAAGGAAATAATGAAGTATCAGAGAAGTCTACCTGCTTTCATTCCTGGAGCCAAACAACATTTATTTAGCATTAGCAATAATCATTATACCCCAGGTAGAAAAGGGAAAAAATGTTCCAGAATGCAATGCTGCATTTTTTAAAAAAATAGGATCAGAAAAACAAAAAGTTACACATGAATTATATTTGTGTACCCAGCATTACTCACCATCAGGGAAACCACCATCAATAATTGTTCTTAATGTGTGGTGGGTTTAGGTGACTGTGGAAAAGTATCGCAGAGAGAAGTTTCCTTTATCTTTTAAGCTGTGCAAGTGGCAAGTTATTGCATAGAAACTCAAAAATAGTGAGCAATAGCTGGCAGTTTTTAAATGAATTTCATGATGAAGCAGCAGAGAAACAGTCATGTTTCTCTCTCCTAATTCACTGTGCAGCTCTTTCCCACTGTTAGTTATCAGCTGTTCACCTAATCCAGATCTCTGATCCAAGGATCAGTTCAGAGACTTAATCAGCACAAGCAGACTGGTTCAAACAATTAGACACTATGACTGCCCAAAACAAAATGGTCCTTTAGAAAGGGAGGAGGTTGCACATACCAGCTTTAAGTGACCAAAAGATATTTGTTTGTTTTCACCTCTATGATCCTGACAGTACCACCACAAAATAGTCAATAAAGTGGATCAGAACTTGAAACAAAAGTTTTTGGTAAATTAAGTTCAAGTTCAAGTTCAAAGAATCAAATGTAACATTTTAAAGACTTCCATCCATGAATGTCCCATTATCTTGTATTATAACATTTTCATAAGTGACAAATATCAGTAATTTCAATTTTAAAGATATTTTGGATTTTCTGATATATTCATTTGCAAACCATTTGGCTGGTGGTCCACAAAGCCTTGATTGAAGCCAAGGCTGCCTATAAAGTACAAACAGAGAAGAAACAAACAGAACCTAAACCTTATAAACTGGGGGACAAAGTTTACCTTTCTACCAAATTTCTAAAATCTTTGCAGCAGTCTAAAAACTTGGGTTCTAAATATATTGAGCCTTTCCTCATAGTTTGTATTATTAACCTGTCATGGTGGAATTACAACTCTCTAAATCATTACAGCAAGTCCACCCTGTTTTCCATTGTAGCTTATTGAAGCCTGAAGTCACCTCTGATCTTCATCCGGCTACTATCCCTGTTCCACCCCCTATTATGGTAGAGGGTAAACATTTTGAGATTCGGGAAATTCTTGAGTCTAGGGAATTCCACAGGACCACTCAGTACCTGGTGGCTTGGAAACACCTCCCCTTCTCACACAATGAATGGGTACACAAAAAATATGTGCATGCCCCTAAATTAGTACATATATTTCATCAATTGTACCCAGCTTAGTGTAATTTGATGCATTCCCCTTCTGTTCCCTCATTTAGATCATTTATGATGATATTGAAGAGTACTGGGCCTAAAATAGAACCTTGGAGTACCCTACTGCTTACTTCCCTCTATATGGATATAGTTCCATTAATGACTACACATTGACTATGGTTTGTTACCCAGTTGCACAGCCATCAGTAATGGTGATGTCTATCCCACATTTTTCTCATTTACCAAGAAGTAGGTTGTTGTCTACTTTGTCATATTGCCAAATTCAAGTTTATTATGTACACAGCATTTTGCTGGTCCACTAATTTAGACATTTTGCCAAAGAATGAAATAAGATTTCTTTGACATGATCTGTTTTTGATGAATCCATGTTGGCTTCTGGTAATAACTTTGCTTGCTTCAAGATGTTCACAGATCTCTTTCTTGATTAACTTTTTTCAGGATCTTCCCAGGTGTTGATGTCAGGCTGATTGGTAGTTTCCTGGGTCTGGATTTTTTTCCTTTTCATTTTTGGAAGATGGGAACCACATCATCTCTCTTTTAGTCCTCAGGTAATTTCCCAGTGCTCCAAGAACTTCAAAGATATGTACAACAGTTGCAAGATCACATTTGCCAGTTCCTTCAGAACTTTGGGATGTAAGCTGTCTGGACTGGGTGATTTGAATCATCTAGAGTGGACAGATGTTCTCTTACTCTTTTCTTCCTTATTTTAATTTGTTTTTCTAGTCTGTCTTTTACGGCTCTGTTTTTGGTAAGTTGGGTTGCATTTTCTTTTTGTGCGAAGAATGAATTAAGCAGTTCTGCTTTCTTTCTATTGTCTGTTACTTCCTCATCATCTTATTCCATTAATGGACCAATTGTTTTACCCCCAGTTCAACCAACTCAACATCATTTCTAAACCCATATCCACTCCATCTTGATTGACTTAGCCTCAGTTTGGGTCCACTTCTCCTATCCAAGTTCTGTTTCAGGTCATCGACAAAGGTGATTCTCCTAGTCTCAGTGTCATACCCAATGTGAATCCAAATTGAAACAGTCCAGATAACCCATTCTCAGAGCTCTATCTATCGAACCATCAGATATAAAAATATATAAAGAAATTGTTAAGTAAGTTTTCCAAGGATCTTGCCCAATAATCACAGACACGATAGGCTTTGAGTTCAATGTATTTATTTACTCTATTTCTTTCTATTCAGGTACTCATTTGGAACTGGTCCTGGACTTCTGCGCACAGCCTTATATATGGAGGAGGTGGAGTCAAGGTAAGGAGGGGTTATGGGAAGGGCTAAGTGAGGGAGGAGGGATCAGTGGGTCAGTCTATGCAATGGTATATACACAGTTAGGCATTTACTCGTAACAAATCCCCCTCTAAATGCCTAACATTCGGGGTTGATTCTGTACCCAACATGATCACCCCCAGTTTTGATGTGAGATATGTGTGTTGCTTGTTTGGTAATGGTTTCGTTAGAATGTCCGCGACTTGCTCAGAGGTTTCACAATGTACGGCCCTAATAAAACCTACATTTGATAACTGCCTGACATGCTTATGCTTGATGTCGATATGTCTGGACCTCTGACCCACTGCTTCTGCGTTGGAGATGTCTATGGCTGCTTTATTGTCCTCGTGGATAGTTATAGGGTAAGCCGGTTCGGTCCATATTTCAGAGAGCAGGTCATCGAACCACACTAAATTGTTAGCTGCCTTTGATAGGCAGATGTACTCTGCTTCTGCCGTGGATGTGGCAACCAGGTTCTGTTTGCCGGTATACCAGTATACTGGGCAGTTATTGATGAGGAACACGTAACCTGATGTGCTTTTCCTGCTCTTGGTATCACCTGCCCAGTCAGCGTCCGCATAGCAGGTCAGCGCCGGTTCTTTGGATTTGGATGGTTCCAGGCATAGGTACGCATCTATGCTATGTTTCAGGTACCTGATTACTCGCTTCACCCCTTCCCAGTGGTATACCTTGGGTTCACTGACATGTCTGGATAATAAATTAACAGCTAAGCTGATATCGGGCCTTGTCCAATTGGCAATATACAGGAGGGATCCAATGACAGATCTATACAAGGTGTTGTCCTTAAATGACTCCCCCTCTTCGTGCATATGTTTCAAGAAGTCTGTTTGCATGGGGGTTTCGCATGACTTAGCGTCCCTCATGTTGCATCTATGTATAAGTTCTAATATTTTCTCCTTTTGAGAAACCTTGAACCCGTTCTCTGTTTTCTTGATTTGTACTCCTAGATATTTATTGACTTTCCCTAGGGTCTTGAGTGTGAATTGTTTCCCCAGTTCTCTGGCGAATTTATCGCAATTTTGCTTGTGCTGCCCCATGTACAGGATGTTGTCTACGTAAACGAGTGCATATTCGACCGATGTGCCCTCCCTCTTGGCGAAGAGGCAGAGGTCTGCTGATGTGGCGGTAAAACCCATGTCCCTGAGTGTTTTGGCTAGGCATTCATACCATCTTTTCCCGGACTGTCTTAAACCGTACAAACTTTTGTTTAGTAGCCAAGTGACTCCCTCTTTCGCGCCTTTCCCTGGGGGTGCCCTGACATATATTTCTTTGTCTAACTTCGCATGGAGGTATGCGGTTTGAACGTCAAATTGGTAGACTTCTAGACCTAAGATAGATGCAACTACTAGGGCGCTTTTGACACTTTCTGCCCTAACTGTGGGTGAGTAGGTATCCGTGTAGTCGTCTGGATACCTTTGGGCGAACCCCTGAGCTACGAGTCTAGCCTTGTAGAGGGCCTTGTTGTCTTCGAGTTCCTTGATTTTGAAAACCCACTTCGTGCCTATGAGTGTCTTATCGGCTGGGACCTTAGAGGGGGTGTACACGTTCAGTTCGCGCAGGCTAGCCATCTCCCTTTCCATAGCTTGCTCCCACTTATCTCTCTCTACCTGTGGCAGACTAATGATTTCTTCGTATGAGTTGGGTGTTGATCTATTTGGGTGAATGGACATGACATAATCTTCAAATCTCTTGGGCATTTTGTTTCTGTTGGGTCTGATAGGTCTCATGGGTCTTGTGTCAGTGTCGTGCATGTATTTGGCCTCCTTCTCTGTGACCGTGTCTATCTTGATGATGGGGTGGTCTTCCTTCCACCCCTTGGTGGCTACCTCATGGTGTCTTGGTCTTTGTCTGTCTTGTGTATTTGCTTCTAAAGTGATGGGTTTGCTTTTGTCCCTTGATTCGTTTGTGTCTTCCTGTCTGATGAGTGTCTCGTTGAGGTGTATCTTAGACCAGTTGGCGTTCTCGTGGAACACCGCTGTTCTGGATACGATGAACCTGTTGTCCCTGTCAATGAATCTATAGCCTTTTGTGCCTGGTTCATACCCCATGAACCTTAATCTCCTGGAGACCTTGTCTCCTTTTTGCCTCAGTTGCCTGGGGATGTGCACATCCGCCGTGACTCCAAATATGTGCAGGTGCGCAATCTTTGGTTTTCGGTCGTACATCACCTCATAAGGTGTTTTCCCTATTACGCTAGACCAGAGTCTGTTCAGCGTATAATTTGAGTAGTTGAGAGCTTCCGCCCAGAATGGCTGTCCTAACCCCGCATCCTCTAGGGCGCATCTCATCATTGTTTGTAGGACTCCATTCCTCTTCTCTGCGACTCCATTTTGGAACGTGGAAAAGGGGGAAGTCTTGTAGTGTATTATCCCGTGCATCTTTGACCAGTTTGAGAATTCCCTCGATAAGAACTCAGACCCCCTATCTGTCATTATTTGCCTTATCTTTGTGTTGTGTTGCGCTTCCACTCTCTTATAAAACTCTTTAAATTTTTGGAATACCTCGTCTTTATGATTAATGGTATACACAAAGCCATAGCGGCTGTAGTCGTCCACTATTGTCAGAAAATATCTCCTTTTGTATTTTATAGAGGGCTTCATGGGGCCCACAATGTCCATATGTACCAGGTGGAAGATAGAATTGGTAGTACGGGTGGCTTTTCTAGGTCTGGGTTTGGTTTTTAACTTAGATGATTTACATATAGAACACTCTAAGTAGTTTTTGCAGTTTTTTATTTTCAAATCACTGGTACATTCTGTCATTTTTTGGATGACTGGGAAGCTGGCATGGCCCAATTTTCTATGTAGCAAATGGGCGCAGTTATCGTGAATGGGTTTGCCTATTAGCAATTTCCCTCTGTGTGTCGTGTTGTCTTCGGTGGGGTCGTCTTCCCTGTCCCCCTCTGCCTCAACGTGGGTGTTGACTTTATTCTCAGTGTTTTCTAGTTGGGCGATAACTTGGGTCTGGTTATTCCTTTTAGGGTGGAGGTATGTTAGCCCTCCATTAATGACTATTTTGCCGATGCTTTCCCTGTCTCTGGTCAGGTAGGCTTCTCCCTCTTTGAAGGTGATCTCTATGCCCATGTCCTTGCTCAGTTTAAGCGGTGCTAAAATGTTGTGGGGTATTTCGGGTATGAGTAATACCCCCTCTACTTTGCCTATTCCGCTTATGAACGTGTTTCCTCTCCCTGTCACTAGGACCTTGTTTTGATTGGCCACCTTAATGTGGTAGTTTTCCTCTGTGAATGAGGTCAGTATCTTTATGTCATGAGTTGTGTGGTTGGTGGCTCCCGAGTCGATGAGCCATGCTTCTCCTTCTCTGGTTTGTGAGTGTGTGTGTGTGTGCTTCCCGATCCCATACATGGACCCTGGTCGGCTCTCCCTAGAGCTGTCCCTACTTCCCCTTCTGTTCCTTGGGTCGGGGGAGTCTCTGCGCCTGTATCTGTTGTCTGATGGGGATCTGGTCATCGTGTGGAGTATCTGGGGGTGTGTGCTATCATCGATGGCCCCCCCGTAGCCCCCTCGGTTCGCGGCGGTGTCTCTGGGGTGCGTGGCTGGCGTGAAGGGGTTGCGTGCAGGGCCTATCGTGGCTGCTGGGGCCTCGGGTGTCTTTCTGGCTTCGAGCTCGGGAGGCAAGCTCCAGATGCCTTGGAGTGTCCCTTCTGGGGTGCCTTTGGCTGTTCCCCCATTTGTTCTGGGGTTTCTTTCATTTGGCGCCATTGGATTTGAATCCTGGCTCCCTATTGGTTGGTGGCCATCCCAAGATGGCCGCCCGGAGCATGGCTCGAAAATGGAACCGTTTGGCTCTTGGGCCTCTGCCAGGGGGTATCTCTGTCTTACCGGTCTGGCAGCCTCGTGGTCTTGCTCCTGGGGGCTCATCGCTGCTCCCTGGTCATCTAGAAGGTCCCGGAGCTTCGCGATGAGTTCATCCTTGCTTATGGAGTCGTCTATCATTTTCTGTATGATGTCCTTTAGTTCATCTCTCTCGGGTGATCTGTCTCTGGCGTGCCTGGCTGCACTTTCTTTTGGCCTCACGCTTCTGTTTGTTTGGTCCAGTTCCTCCATCTCCAAGGCAGTTGGGATTCTGGTGGTGGCACCTTCAGGTTCCCCCAGCTCTGCCATCAGCCTGGTGGTGGACCTTGTGTTCATCCTTCCTTCCATTTCCGATTTTGGTTCTGTTTATTGGGCATAACCATCCTCTGCTACCATTTTGTTAAGTAAGTTTTCCAAGGATCTTGCCCAATAATCACAGACACGATAGGCTTTGAGTTCAATGTATTTATTTACTCTATTTCTTTCTATTCAGGTACTCATTTGGAACTGGTCCTGGACTTCTACGCACAGCCTTATATATGGAGGAGGTGGAGTCAAGGTAAGGAGGGGTTATGGGAAGGGCTAAGTGAGGGAGGAGGGATCAGTGGGTCAGTCTATGCAATGGTATATACACAGTTAGGCATTTACTCGTAACAGAAATAAAGTATGACTTTCCTTGAGAATAAAAGTCAAGGGGCATTTTAAAGCACAGTAAGAAAATCTTGAGTTCTTGCAGGAAAGTCTCCTTCCAAAGGTACATAATATTTTGAAAAGGCTGTCTGCACCTTCCAAATGGCTGTCTTGTTTTGTAATGGTAGATCATAATCATAATAAAAATATTGAAATACTCCCTTAAAAATGTAGTTTGCCTCCAAATAGGACCCTTCTGGATTGCATGAGACAGAGTGAATACACTAATTCTTTTGGTGTTTGAGATAACAAAAGTGCAAGCAGAGAAGTATAGAGTTGATGGATGCAATGGTTATGTGTATTAAGTTGTCTGCACCTGCCACAGCCCTGCAAAATAGATTTGTGGAATGCAAACAACACTTGTCCAATCCCATTGGTGACACCAACTATTTTGATTTGGGATTTTAAAATTTCTCTCATGAAAACACAGGCAAAATGCTATATGAAAACTATTTCTCTTCTCCCCAGTTACACTAAAATATAGGGTAAAGCCAGGCTGTCATCCCACTTGCTCCATTGACTTCCCATCTCACCATTTAGTTTGAGAGCAAAAAGAACCAGCAAAGAAGCAGCAAGATATTGCCTGTTGAAAGAATGGAAGTGCTTTCAATAGAGGTGTGAGGAGGAGGGGAATTAGAATGATTTTAAACAACAAAAATAGTCCCCTTTAGACATTTTCCGTGGTGTCTAAACATATAGAACACTAGCAAGTGTGCGTGGGAAAAGGACAGGCAGTCCTTTAGTTCTAAATCTGAAAGAAAAATTAATGCTTTCTGCATTTGTAAAATCATTTCCCCCTCCTTTACTCCTTTAATTCTGTTGTTAAGAAATAAGCTGAGACTATATACATTCCTTTTAAATAATAATGCATCTCCCTCCTCTTTTTTGAGAAAGGGCATGCATATACAGGCAGTTATATGCACCAATATAATGGAGGCATGTACAGAGGCAGATGTAAGGGCTCCATATGAGAGTATTTTGTTAGGCTTTGGGTTGAAGATGTGAGTGGTCATGGAGTGGGTGCCCCCCTCCTCACTAGAAAGCAGTTCTATAATCTTGCCTAATAACTATTCCATGTAGAGAATTTGAGTCCCGTATTATATTCAACAAGACTTCTAATGTTAGAATGAATAACAATGGGGATAGCGGACAACCTTGTCTTGTTCCTTTTTCAATACTAAAATTTGTAGTCAAACTTCCATTAATAATAATTTGTGCCATTTGTTGTTGATAAATTGCTGCAACTGCCTGTATAAACTGATCCCCAAAGTCCATTTTTCTTAAAGTCTTTAATAGAAAGTTCCAGTCCACTCTATCAAAAGCCTTCTCCGCATCCAAAAACACCAGCACTGCAGAGATCTGTTTATTCTTCTCAAGATATTCCAATAAGTCTATTGTTTGCCTTACATTATCCTTCATGTATCTGCCTTCTATAAATCCTGCTTGATCATGATGAATCACCTCTTGAATAACTGGCATTAACCTGTTGGCTAATACTTTTGCAAAAATTTTGTAGTCATTATTCAGAAAAGATATTGGTCTGAAGTTCTCAGGTTTTTTAGGACCTGCTTGCTCTTTCGGTATCAATGAAATATAAGCTGTTTTCCATGCGGGAGGTATTTTACCCCCTTGTTGTATATTGCAAAATAAGTCTTTGAGGTATTCAACCATTTCTGCTTGTAAAGTTTTATAATACACCGCAGTTAAACCATCCGTCCCTGGTGCTTTAGCTGTTTTCAGTTGTTTAATTGCGGCAATAATCTCCTCAACTGTTATCGGTTGATTCATTCTTTCCTTTTGTTCACTAGATATTTTCATAACTCTTCTTTCTTCTAAGTATTTATTTATAAGTCCAGTTTTTATATCATCTTTAGCATATAGTTTGGTATAATAGTCTAAGAAAGCTTCTTTAATTAATTTTTGTTGAAAAATTTCCTTTCCTCCACTCTCAATGCTACCAATGACCCGTGTACTCTGTCGTTTCCTCAATGTGTAAGCCAACCATCTGCCCGGTTTATTAGCATTGCAAAATGTATTATGTTTCACAAATTGTAAGTTAATTGCTGTTTGTTCCGCCATAAGCATATGAAATTGATCTTTCAAGAGTTTTATAGCTCCTCGTATTCTTTCATCTGTTGGGTTTTTTATAAGTAACTGTTCTTTTTCTTTATCTCTGCTTCCATTTCAAGTCTTTTCTTTTGTTGATTTAATTAGTGTTTAGAGTTCATATAAATGAGTACCCCTCTCATATATGCCTTACTCGCGTTCCACACAATCTCAATAGGGGTACCCTTATTCAAATTCATCTCAAAAAATTCTTTCATTTGCTTTTTAAGTTCATTTACATTCTTTTCATATCTAAACAAGTTTTCATTTACTCTCCATGATCTTCTCTCAGTCTTTCCCATTTCAATTTCTATCCATACCGGGCTATGGTCAGTTAGAGTCCTTGGAAAAATCTTTGGTTTTTTTTTGTTTGTTTTTTTGTTTTAACAAGTAAATCAGATGATAATAAAATGAAATCAATCCTAGAGAAGGATCTGTGCCTGTCTGAGAAGAAAGTAAAGTCCAAATCTTTTGGGTTATGTATTCTCCAAATATCTTTTAATTCCAAATCTTCTTTCATATCAAAAAAAGTCTGCAGTAGTCTGATCCTTGACTTTGCCAAACTCTTTTTATCTATTTTGGGATCAATTTCTCCATTCCAATCTCCCATGATTAGAATAGATCTATAATCCCATTGCAATATTTTAAAATGCAATGTCTTATAAAAATTTTCTTGTTGTTGATTAGGAGCATAAATTCCAATCACCAAAATTGGACCATTTTCTGTATAAATTTCAATTGCCATAAATTTCCACAATCATCTGCTTCTATAATTTTAGCTGACAGTCTTTTATTTACGTAAATCACTACAGCATTCTTTTTTTCCAGATTTGAAGCTATAAATTGTGTTCCTAATCTAGAATTTACTAAGTATTTTTGATCTTGTATTCAAATATGAGTTTCTTGTAGACAGATAATATCATTGTTAAATTGTCTCAAATAATTAAATAATTTCTTCCTTTTCTGTGGTGAATTTAATCCATTCACATTCCAAGATAGAAACTTAATTGTCATCTGGAGCCTCTTGAAGCGATAAGAACATCTGCTGAAGACTTTCTTCCAGGTTGATAGTCTTTGGCTTAGCTCCTCCCAGATAGCGTAGGTTTCACAGTCTTCGAATTTCGTGCCCTTCCTGGCAAGGGTCTGCAGAGCTACTCAACCAGCCAGCCACAAGTCATGAGGTGCCACCAGCCAACCAGAGCCGGCGCCGCAGAAAAGGACCAACAAACATGACGAATACCGGAAGGGCACGAAATTCGAAGACTGTGAAACCTACGCCATCTGCATTGTCCATGCAAGCACAACACCAGCGAAAAGGGTGTACACCATGGTCGAGATAGAAGGAAGTGAGTGCAAGATGGAGCTCGACACCAGCTCGCCGCTGACCATCATGTCCTGGGCCAACCTACGGAAGGCTGTACCCGGCATCCAGAAGCACCAGCTAAGATGCCAGACGCTCGGGCTACACGACTACCAGGGCAACCGAATTCCAGTGGAAGGACGCGGCATATTCCAAGTCACCTACGGGGAGTACCAGAAGAAGCTGCCCCTCACCGTGGTAAGCCAGAATCTGCTGAGTCTACTGGGGATGGACTGGTTCGACGCCCTGGGAATGGGGTTCACCAGAGTCCACAACGTGAGCAGCCAACACGAGAGCAACACCCTGAAGGACAACTTGATGCGGGAGTTCCAGGACGTGTTTGATGAACGGCTCAGCAAGTATGTGGGGACCCCTATCTCTTTTAACCTCGACCCCAATGTCGCCCCAATCCGGCTAAAACCCAGGAGGGTGCCCTTCGCCCTAAAGCCAAAAATAGACATTGAGCTAGACAAACTGATTCAAGCAGGGGGTGCTAGTTCCCATTGACCACGCTAAATGGGAGACCCCAATTGTGACCCCAGTTAAGCCTGATGGGTCTGTGCACATCTGCGCAGATTATAAATGCACAATTAATAAGGCCCTCCAACAGAGCGCTTATCCGGTACCTATTGTGTACCATCTGCTCCATTCCTTGGGCCCTGGCAAGATTTTTGCTAAACTTGATCTTGCGCAGGCATACCAGCAACTGCCGGTAGATGGCACTACTGCGGAGGCACAGACTATCGTAACGCACAGAGGTGCCTTCAAATGTACTAGACTCCAATTTGGAGTCAGTATAGCTCCAGGGCTGTTTCAGAGCACAATGGAGCGGTTCCTACAAGGGCTGCCTGGGGTAGTCCCCTATTTCGATGATGTCCTTATCACTGTAGAAGACGAGCAGCAGTTGGGGGACAGACTAAGGGCAGTGTTAATGAAATTCAGGAGCGCTGCCTCAGAGCCAAATGCAACAAATGTATGATTGCAGTCCCCTCTGTGGAATTTCTGGGGTACCGGGTAGATGGAACTGGCATTCACCCTACCGAAACCAAGATCAGGGCGATTCGAGAGGCACCCCCCCCCAAAAAAAGGCAGAACTACAGGTGTTTTTGGGTCTCCTAAATTTCTACGCCATTTTCCTGAGGGACAAGGCAACAGTAGTGGAACCCCTACACAGACTATTATCAAAGAATGTGCCATGGGTCTGGGGAAAAGCAGAATCTGCTGCATTTGCTGTTGTAAAGAAACTCTTGTCAGAAGACAGTTTCCTGATCCAATACAACGCCACGCTTCCCCTTATGTTAGTCTGTGATGCGTCCCCGTTTGGAGTAGGGGCCATGCTGAGCCACAGACTACCGAATGGACTAGAGGTGCCCATTGCTTATTATTCCCACACCCTGTCCAGCACTGAGCAGAACTACAGCCAACTGGACAAAGAGGCTTTAGCAGCCGTATCCGGGGTTAAGAAGTTCCACGAATATTTATTTGGCCGGGACTTTGAACTTGTCACAGACCACCGGCTGCTTTTGGGCCTCCTGGCAGGGGACCGCGCGACTCCTGCTGCCTTGTCTCCCTGGAAGACACGCTGGGCAATCTTCTTAGCAGCATTCTCATATCGACTGGTACATAGGCCAGGACTGAGTTTGGGACATGCTGACGCCCTCAGCCGCTGCCCATTACCAGACATTCTGGAAGACCCCACACCTGGAGTTCCAGTCTTGTTTATTGATGCGTTGGACTCAGGGCCTCTCACTTCCATGGAAGTGGTGAGAGCCTCTACCAAAGACCACGTGTTAAAAACTGTCATGAGTTGGGTCATGAGGGGGTGGCTGGGAAAGATTGAAGGCGGGGAATTCAAATGTTTTTGTAATAAACATAACAAATTATCTATGCAAGGGGGTTGCTTATTGTGGGGTGATCAAGTTGTTGTTCCCTTGTGCCTAAGGGAAAAGGTTTTACAATTGTTGCATGAGGGACACCCGGGGATTGTGAGAATGAAGGGACTAGCAAGGAGTTACATATGGTGGCCGAACATGGACAACAACATTACCGAGTGGGTGGGGAAGTGTCAGCCCTGCCAAGAGTCTAGGCCAGATTCCCCCACAGCACCTGTAAGAGAATGGGAACATCCCCTGGGACCCTGGTCAAGAATCCATATAGATTTTGTGGGCCCCTGTCACAAACCTTCCTGGTCATAGTTGACGCTTACTCGAAATGGCTCGAGATCAAGCTAATGAAATCCACTACCACCGATGCAGTAATCAGGGTACTCAGGAAGTTATTCGCCACCCATGGTCTACTGGACACACTAGTCTCAGACAACGGGCCCCAATTCACTGCCACAAGTTTGAAGGGTACCTGGCCGAACTAGGGATCAGGCATGCCCTGTCTGCCCTGTTTCATCCGGCTAGTAACGGGCAGGCTGAACATTTTGTGAGAACGGCCAAGGAGGCACTCTCACGATTAGGCCCTGGGGACTGGCAAGCAAGGGTAGATAAATTCCTGGCTGCCCAACATGCCACACCATGCACCACAACTGGGCGCAGTCCAGCAGAGCTGCTGATGGGTCAGAAATTTAGGTGCATACTGGATAGGTTACATCCTAGCTATTCCCCCAACAGTTTCAAGGGATCAGAAAAGAAACTAAGGGAATTCTCAGTAGGGACACCAGTGTATGCCAGGAACTATGCAAACGGGCCCCTATGGGAAGCAGGAATGATCACGGACACAACCGGCCCCAAATCGTACAGGGTAGACATGGGAGATGGGAGAGTATGGCGCAGACATGTAGACCAGTTACGGAAACGGGTAGTCACTGAAACAGAAACCATTCCTGACAATCCAGTCCCTAACTACCAACCAATTCCAACACCTAGCTCAAGCCCGAGACAAGCGGGGGACTTATCTGAAAACTTCAGTGTCCAGAGCTGACAGCCCGAGGAATCGAGATCAACCGAAAAAGTCAACGCCCCCGGCAAAATTCAGGAGGTTCCATTGGCGGAGTGGGGAGAAACAGGAGGTCCCTCCAACCTACTCAATCCCATGCCTCGAACTAAACTGTGCAGGTCTACTAGGGTCCGTACACGCCCTGGTCACCTGCGTGATTTTGTATGTAAATATATATCCCAAGTGCCTTCTGGGAAGGGAGGGGTGTTATGTATATAGTTTTGGAGGGAAAGTTTGAATGTAATTGCTCTCAGATGATTGGCTGATTGCCAGGACTGTAGGGTATATAAAGGGAGCTGTTTCCCTTGGTCAGTTGCTGGATTCACACCATGAAGTAAAGAGCTGTTGTTACTCATGACCTGGCTTCTGTGTCCTCATTCACCCTACTTAACACAGACCCTGCTTTGCATTGTCTTGCATTTTTTTTTTATTAATTTGATTTATATGCCGCCCTTCTCCAGAGACTCAGGGAGGCTTACAATGCGTTAAGCAATAGCCTTCATTCTTTTGTATATTTTATACAAAGTCAGCTTATTGCCCCCACAAACTGGATCCTCATTTCACCTACCTTAGAAAGGATGGAAGGCTGAGTCAACCTTGAGCCTTGAAGAGATTCGAACCAGCAGAAATTGCAGGCAGCTGTGTTAATAACAGGGTGCACTACTATCAAGGCTCTTTATTAACTTCCTTTCAATAAAAGTTTCCTTTTGAAATTCTAAAGTTTCAAGAGTCCATGCTTTTTTGAACAGTAGGGTGAGGCAGGATCTTATACCTAGATCACTCTCATAGTTACTACTATTGACCCAAGTATCACTTATTTTGTACCTATGTATTTGGTTTTTCCTGCCCAGGTGCAAGATCTTACTTTTCTCACCACTGAACTGCATCTTGTTAGATGGTATAAAGTCTCTTGCTTGAGCGGGGTTGGGGGTGGATTAGAAGGTCCCTTCCAACTCCTTTATTCTGTTATTCAAGGTTCTAAAGCTTTCTCAGGCAATTCTTCTTATTTATTTTCCCTTATCTACCCAAGTTTGATCTTGCAGCTATAGAATGTGAGCCAGACCTATCCAGGTTCACATCACAGGAATCTATATAAGATAGTGTCAGAAGAACACATATAGGGACTTCCGGTTTGCTGCTTGTCCCCGCCGGACGCTCCTTCGGGATCATCGAACCCACTGCCTGTAAGAGCCGCCTTTATAGCGGAATGGCGGCTCGAAAAGACTCCGTTTCCATTAGGAAACGGAGATAGAGCTGGCTGGGGTGGGTAGAGTCCTCTGCCTAATCCCAAAAGTTTTTTATTTACTTTTGGGACGGAGTGGAAGAGACTCCCCGTATCCCCAGCCGATGCTCCGGGCTCTGGGAGATCTCTGCTACACGCAGAGCTAGGTGACAAAAGCAAGCCTGTAAATTTGTTAAATTAATTAAAGAAGACGTGAGTTGGACCTCTGATCCTGAAGCGCAAGTATTCTTTTTATTTTAGAAAAGTTACTGAAGTTGTTTAAGAAGTGAAAGGAAAAAAGATCTTTAAAATGGCGATTGCTGAGGCTTGAAGAGAGGTTGAAAGGGAAAGTCCTTTCGTTTTCTATTACAAAGTAGCGGAATGAATACTTCTGGCTGTAATTGAAGGCAAAACCTCACTCTCACTCTTGTTTTTTTTTCTTTTTTTTTCCTGGGGATCTGATATTGATCTTGGTTGGAAATAAGCTTTTTTTTCTCTTTTCCACTAAATCTTGTCTGTGTGGAAAATGGCACTGAGACTTATACAGCTAGACAAACAGGCAGGGGGGGGGAATTCCCCCATTAACAAATTACATCAACAAGTTCTAACTCTCCAGTCTCAGAAACCTGACTTTAATATAATAGAATTTCTTCTTGAAGAGATTGTAAGAAGGGATGAGATTGTGAACCAGCAACTTGAAAAATTTAAGCAGGAAATTAAAGAAATTGGTGAATTGGTGAAATCAAAGTTTGACTTTTTGGATCGAAAGATTTTAAAAACAGCTAATGGTTTATCAGACTTTCTGATTCAGTTGGATGCAAAGACTAAACTATTAGAGTCTAAAATGAAAGAAACTGAGGAGAATTTGGATGACAAGATCCAAAAAATTAAAAAGGATTTGGCAAACACTCAGGATAATAGCTCAGAAGACAAACCTAAAATGGAGGCTGACCAAAAGACTGGTAATGAAGAAAATGTGCAACAGAGGATTGAAAGAGAAGTTTTAATGATTCAATATAATTTTACAGAATATGCAATTAGACTGAGAGGTCTGCAGGAAAATAACAGAGATGATTTAAGGAAAATATCTTCTGAAATTCTGGCTGGGATTTTCAAGGTTCAACCTGATGAAGTGTTTTGCAGGATTGACAGAATTTATAGAATAAACTCCTGGTTGGCAAAGCAAAGGCAATTGCCTAGAGATGTGGTGATTTATTTTACAGATAAAGAAATTAGGAATAATATTGTGCAGAACTCTTTTAATTCTACTTTGCAATTTCATGGAAGAAAGATTTGGATTTTTAAGGCGCTCCCGCCTAAGATGTTAATGGAGAGGAAGAAATTTGGCTTTTTAGTGACTGAGTTAAAAAAAAGAAATATCCTATTTAGGTGGGATGTCCCAGTTGGTTTAATATTGAGACACCAAGGAGTAAGATACCAACTGAACACTGTTGAAAAAGTGGAAGAATTTTATCAAAAAATTTTAAAAATGAATTTAACATCTTTAGGCACAATACAGGACAAGCAAAAGGAGTTGGAAACAAAAGGAAAATATCAAATCATAGATGCTGTGGTAGATAAATTGTCTTTGGACTCCCTGGATACCCCAGCTGGACTGTCTATAAATATGAGAGCAGTGTCATCCGACTCCAATGTGATGAATCATCAAGTTACAGACAAGTGCATAAATCAACCAGTTGATATACAAGTGATGGAAAAGAAAGACGAGATAACAAAACTAAACCAACAAGATCAACTTATAAAGCAGAATGAAAATCGATCAGCTGATACACAATTTGTAGGAAGGAAACCAGGATGGAAATTCAACCCGCAAAAGAAAAAGAAAAGAAATAGATCTCATAGAAATAGCAGTTTCTAAACCAAGCAACAGTGAAGCCAGGGACTTTAAAAAATGAATGAATATGTGAAAAGATAGTGGAGGCGAATAACTGTTTAATACTATCTTGAGGATAGTGGCAGATCTCTGCAATGCCGTGATTTTGGGGTGTGAAAAGAGCCTTACATTCTTGGATTTGAATTATCTACTTTGGAATTTTTTTACTGGTAAATATATTATAACTATTTCGAGTTACAAGGCAAGAGAATCACGCTGGGGCATGCAGAAGATCTGGATGTTACCCACTAGGATGATGGGAATTAATAATCCTGATGAAAACCACAATTACAACTATATGGAATATAATTATAATGTCACTCGGGTGGTTGTTTTTACTTTCATATATATATGAGGATATCTATTACTGATAGGGGCAGAAGATGATTGAAGATCTTGAACAAACTGTTGCACTAGTATGTTATCTTACCCTATTATGGATGATGGATTTAACAATCCAGTGGAAAGACATCAAAGAAGATATTATATGGATTATAAATTTAAAGTTATTGTCTTTTTTCTTTTTATAAAATGGAATGCACATATACATATATGTATATTTTAGTAGAGTGGGCAGTGGATTATATTTAGAATTGTATTGCATGGTAATTTTGCAGGAATTTGGGTTGAAATAGGTTAGTTTACTGATTGATTAGTTTAAGAAAAAGGATTTTTAAGTTACATATTTAGGGGAGTGGAGGAATTGGATAGAACTGAATAAATGTTAAATTTGGATGTAGGGAGAAGGCTGCTTTGAAATGTTATATTAATATATATAAAAGATTAAATGTTAAATTGTTGTAATAATATACTATAAGTTTGGGGGAGGAGAAAAAGGGCAGATTATTGCGAAAATGGGAGTTATAAGAATATTATGCTAAGGGTCAGTATTTTGAGGAGGGAGTAAGGGAATGGTAAAATATGTAATTAGTTATGAATTAGCTTTTTGTTGTGAAGAAGTCACAGGGGGGATGGGTGGTGAGGGGGGGTTAGGGAAGAGGGGGGGGGAAAGGGGGAAAAACTTGTATTTGAAAACTTTTTCAATAAAAAAAAAGCGATAGTTAAACCATAGGACTATCTTTGAAGCTGCCGTCAGGTCAACGGTCGTGGCATTCCTGATTGATGACGCTGCCAGATATGTGATTCCACCTGACCCCTGGATTGGATGATTTACGGTGGACAGTGGGAGGGGATGCTTTCTATATGCAATTTTCACGCTTATTGCCTTAGATTCTGCTTTCCTTTGGTTGCGTTCACTTCATTTTCTAGTAAAAGTACCTTTCTCTATAAAAAAAAAAAGAAGAACACATATAGATAATATGCCCTATATGCAGTAATTAAATTCTTCAAGCATAAAAATAACTAACAAAATGTACAAAACATAATTACTATAATTTACCAAACACAAAGAGCCAATTACTGGTTGCACAGTTTGCACATTTACATAGCTATCAAGAATCCATTTAACTTGTATTTAACTACTTTTATGATATTATATAACTAATTGTAAATCCTACTTTATCTATAGTGAGGTATAGATTTTCAACAGAGATTTTGAACAGTATGTGTGTATATGTATGTATATATATATATATATATATATATATATATATATATATATATATATATATATATATATATATATACTTTTTAATTCATAGGTATAAATGTGTGATATTTTTGCAATCAGGGTTTTTCCTATGTTTGAAAAAAGATGTTAAATGGCCATGGTGGGATGAAATCTCTATTCATCGCTTTCAGGCCTGTCAGACATTTTATGTTGTTTCTTCTGAGACTTATGGGAGACTGGGATAGCGCTATTTCGGCCTTCTTGGACCTCTTCAGCCAGACACACCCATATTTTATGACTCCTCCCTGTAGAGGTCAAATATTTATTCCTTTTAATTCATAGGTATAAATGTGTGATATTTTTGCAATCAGGGTTTTTCCTGTGTTTGAAAAAAGATGTTAAACGGCCATGGTGGGATGAAATCTCTATTCATCGCTTTCAGGCCTGTCAGACATTTTATGATGTTTCTTCTGAGACTTATGGGAGACTGGGATAGCGCTATTTCGGCCTTCTTGGACCTCTTCAGCCAGACACACCCATATTTTATGACTCCTCCCTGTAGAGTTCAAATATTTATTCCTTTTAATTCACAGGTATAAATGTGTGATATTTTTGCAATCAGGGTTTTTCCTGTGTTTGAAAAAAGATGTTAAACGGCCATGGTGGGATGAAATCTCTATTCATCGCTTTCAGGCCTTTCAGACATTTTATGTTGTTTCTTCTGAGACTTATGGGAGAATGGGATAGCGCTATTTCGCCCTTCTTGGACCTCTTCAGCCAGACACACCCATATTTTATGACTCCTCCCTGTAGAGGTCAAATATTTATTCCTTTTAATTCATAGGTATAAATGTGTGATATTTTTTCAAGCAGGGTTTTTCCTGTGTTTGAAAAAAGATGTTAAACGGCCATGGTGGGATGAAATCTTTATTCATCGCTTTCAGGCCTGTCAGACATTTTATGTTGTTTCTTCTGAGACTTATGGGAGACTGGGATAGCGCTATTTCGGCCTTCTTGGACCTCTTCAGCCAGACACACCCATATTTTAGGACTCCTCCCTGTAGAGGTCAAATATTTATTCCTTTTAATTCATAGGTATAAATGTGTGATATTTTTGCAATCAGGATTTTTCCTATGTTTGAAAAAAGATGTTAAACGGCCATGGTGGGATGAAATCTCTATTCATCGCTTTCAGGCCTGTCAGACATTTTATGTTGTTTCTTCTGAGACTTATGGGAGACTGGGATAGCGCTATTTCGGCCTTCTTGGACCTCTTCAGCCAGACACACCCATATTTTATGACTCCTCCCTGTAGTGGTCAAATATTTATTCCTTTTAATTCCTAGGTATAAATGTGTGATATTTTTGCAATCAGGGTTTTTCCTGTGTTTGAAAAAAGATGTTAAACGGCCATGGTGGGATGAAATCTCTATTCATCGCTTTCAGGCCTGTCAGACATTTTATGTTGTTTCTTCTGAGACTTATGGGAGATGGGGATAGCACTATTTCGGCCTTCTTGGACCACTTCAGCCAGACACACCCATATTTTATGACTCCTCCCTGTAGAGGTCAAATATTTATTCCTTTTAATTCCTAGGTATAAATGTGTGATATTTTTGCAAGCAGGGTTTTTCCTATGTTTGAAAAAAGATGTTAAATGGCCATGGTGGGATGAAATCTCTATTCATCGCTTTCAGGCCTGTCAGACATTTTATGTTGTTTCTTCTGAGACTTATGGGAGACTGGGATAGCGCTATTTCGGCCTTCTTGGACCTCTTCAGCCAGACACACCCATATTTTATGACTCCTCCCTGTAGAGGTCAAATATTTATTCCTTTTAATTCATAGGTATAAATGTGTGATATTTTTACAATCAGGGTTTTTCCTATGTTTGAAAAAAGATGGTAAACGGCCATGGTGGGATGAAATCTCTATTCATCGCTTTCAGGCCTGTCAGACATTTTATGTTGTTTCTTCTGACACTTATGGGAAACTGGGATAGCACTATTTCAGCCTTCTTGGACCTCTTCAGCCAGACACACCCATATTTTATGAATCCTCCCTGTAGAGGTCAAATATTTATTCCTTTTAATTCCTAGGTATAAATGTGTGATATTTTTGCAATCAGGGTTTTTCCTGTGTTTGAAAAAAGATGTTAAACGGCCATGGTGGGATGAAATCTCTATTCATCGCTTTCAGGCCTGTCAGACATTTTATGTTGCTTCTTCTGAGACTTATGGGAGACTGGGATAGCGCTATTTCGGCCTTCTTGGACCTCTTCAGCCAGACACACCCATATTTTATGACTCCTCCCTGTAGAGGTCAAATATTTATTCCTTTTAATTCATAGGTATAAATGTGTGATATTTTTGCAATCAGGGTTTTTCCTATGTTTGAAAAAAGATGTTAAACGGCCATGGTGGGATGAAATCTCTATTCATCGCTTTCAGGCCTGTCAGACATTTTATGTTGTTTCTTCTGAGACTTATGGGAGATGGGGATAGCGCTATTTCGGCCTTCTTGGACCTCTTCAGCCAGACACACCCATATTTTAGGACTCCTCCCTGTAGAGGTCAAATATTTATTCCTTTAAATTCATAGGTATAAATGTGTGATATTTTTGCAATCAGGGTTTTTCCTATGTTTGAAAAAAGATGTTAAACGGCCATGGTGGGATGAAATCTCTATTCATCGCTTTCAGGCCTTTCAGACATTTTATGTTGTTTCTTCTGAGACTTATGGGAGGCTGGGACAGCACTATTTCGGCCTTCTTGGACCTCTTCAGCCAGACACACCCATATTTTATGACTCCTCCCTGTAGAGGTCAAATATTTATTCCTTTTAATTCATAGGTATAAATGTGTGATATTTTTGCAATCAGGGTTTTTCCTATGTTTGAAAAAAGATGTTAAATGGCCATGGTGGGAAGAAATCTCTATTCATCGCTTTCAGGCCTGTCAGACATTTTATGTTGTTTCTTCTGAGACTTATGGGAGATTGGGATAGCGCTATTTCGGCCTTCTTGGACCTCTTCAGCCAGACACACCCATATTTTATGACTCCTCCCTGTAGAGGTCAAATATTTATTCCTTTTAATTCATAGGTATAAATGTGTGATATTTTTGCAATCAGGGTTTTTCCTGTGTTTGAAAAAAGATGTTAAACGGCCATGGTGGGATGAAATCTCTATTCATCGCTTTCAGGCCTTTCAGACATTTTATGTTGTTTCTTCTGAGACTTATGGGAGAATGGGATAGCGCTATTTCGGCATTCTTGGACCTCTTCAGCCAGACACACCCATATTTTATGACTCCTCCCTGTAGAGGTCAAATATTTATTCCTTTTAATTCATAGGTATAAATGTGTGATATTTTTGCAATCAGGATTTTTCCTATGTTTGAAAAAAGATGTTAAACGGCCATGGTGGGATGAAATCTCTATTCATCGCTTTCAGGCCTGTCAGACATTTTATGTTGTTTCTTCTGAGACTTATGGGAGACTGGGATAGCGCTATTTCGGCATTCTTGGACCTCTTCAGCCAGACACACCCATATTTTATGACTCCTCCCTGTAGTGGTCAAATATTTATTCCTTTTAATTCATAGGTATAAATGTGTGATATTTTTGCAATCAGGGTTTTTCCTGTGTTTGAAAAAAGATGTTAAACGGCCATGGTGGGATGAAATCTCTATTCATCGCTTTCAGGCCTGTCAGACATTTTATGTTGTTTCTTCTGAGACTTATGGGAGATGGGGATAGCACTATTTCGGCCTTCTTGGACCACTTCAGCCAGACACACCCATATTTTATGACTCCTCCCTGTAGAGGTCAAATATTTATTCCTTTTAATTCATAGGTATAAATGTGTGATATTTTTGCAATCAGGGTTTTTCCTATGTTTGAAAAAAGATGTTAAACGGCCATAGTGGGATGAAATCTCTATTCATCGCTTTCAGGCCTGTCAGACATTTTATGTTGTTTCTTCTGAGACTTATGGGAGACTGGGATAGCGCTATTTCGGCCTTCTTGGACCTCTTCAGCCAGACACACCCATATTTTATGACTCCTCCCTGTAGAGGTCAAATATTTATTCCTTTTAATTCATAGGTATAAATGTGTGATATTTTTGCAATCAGGGTTTTTCCTATGTTTGAAAAAAGATGTTAAACGGCCATGGTGGGATGAAATCTCTATTCATCGCTTTCAGGCCTGTCAGACATTTTATGTTGTTTCTTCTGAGACTTATGGGAAACTGGGATAGCACTATTTCGGCCTTCTTGGACCTCTTCAGCCAGACACACCCATATTTTATGACTCCTCCCTGTAGAGGTCAAATATTTATTCCTTTTAATTCATAGGTATAAATGTGTGATATTTTTGCAATCAGGGTTTTTCCTATGTTTGAAAAAAGATGTTAAACGGCCATGGTGGGATGAAATCTCTATTCATCGCTTTCAGGCCTGTCAGACATTTTATGTTGTTTCTTCTGAGACTTATGGGAAACTGGGATAGCACTATTTCGGCCTTCTTGGACCTCTTCAGCCAGACACACCCATATTTTATGAATCCTCCCTGTAGAGGTCAAATATTTATTCCTTTTAATTCATAGGTATAAATGTGTGATATTTTTGCAATCAGGGTTTTTCCTGTGTTTGAAAAAAGATGTTAAACGGCCATGGTGGGATGAAATCTCTATTCATCGCTTTCAGGCCTGTCAGACATTTTATGTTGTTTCTTCTGAGACTTATGGGAGACTGGGATAGCGCTATTTCGCCCTTCGTGGACCTCTTCAGCCAGACACACCCATATTTTATGACTCCTCCCTGTAGAGGTCAAATATTTATTCCTTTTAATTCATAGGTATAAATGTGTGATATTTTTGCAATCAGGGTTTTTCCTATGTTTGAAAAAAGATGTTAAACGGCCATGGTGGGATGAAATCTCTATTCATCGCTTTCAGGCCTTTCAGACATTTTATGTTGTTTCTTCTGAGACTTATGGGAGGCTGGGACAGCACTATTTCGGCCTTCTTGGACCTCTTCAGCCAGACACACCCATATTTTATGACTCCTCCCTGTAGAGGTCAAATATTTATTCCTTTTAATTCATAGGTATAAATGTGTGATATTTTTGCAATCAGGGTTTTTCCTATGTTTGAAAAAAGATGTTAAACGGCCATGGTGGGATGAAATCTCTATTCATCGCTTTCAGGCCTTTCAGACATTTTATGTTGTTTCTTCTGAGACTTATGGGAGGCTGGGACAGCACTATTTCGGCCTTCTTGGACCTCTTCAGCCAGACACACCCATATTTTATGACTCCTCCCTGTAGAGGTCAAATATTTATTCCTTTTAATTCATAGGTATAAATGTGTGATATTTGTGCAATCAGGGTTTTTCCTATGTTTGAAAAAAGATGTTAAACGGCCATGGTGGGATGAGATCTCTATTCATCGCTTTCAGGCCTGTCAGACATTTTATGTTGTTTCTTCTGAGACTTATGGGAGACTGGGATAGCGCTATTTCGGCCTTCTTGGACCTCTTCAGCCAGACACACCCATATTTTATGACTCCTCCCTGTAGAGGTCAAATATTTATTCCTTTTAATTCATAGGTATAAATGTGTGATATTTTTGCAATCAGGGTTTTTCCTATGTTTGAAAAAATATGTTAAACGGCCATGGTGGGATGAAATCTCTATTCATCGCTTTCAGGCCTGTCAGACATTTTTTGTTGTTTCTTCTGAGACTTATGGGAGACTGGGATAGCACTATTTCGGCCTTCTTGGAGCACTTCAGCCAGACACACCCATATTTTAGGACTCCTCCCTGTAGAGGTCAAATATTTATTCCTTTTAATTCATAGGTATAAATATGTGATATTTTTGCAATCAGGGTTTTTCCTATGTTTGAAAAAATATGTTAAACGGCCATGGTGGGATGAATTCTCTATTCATCGCTTTCAGGCCTGTCAGACATTTTTTGTTGTTTCTTCTGAGACTTATGGGAGACTGGGATAGCGCTATTTCGCCCTTCGTGGACCTCTTCAGCCAGACACACCCATATTTTATGACTCCTCCCTGTAGAGGTCAAATATTTATTCCTTTTAATTCATAGGTATAAATGTGTGATATTTTTGCAATCAGGGTTTTTCCTATGTTTGAAAAAAGAAGTTAAACGGCCATGGTGGGATGAAATCTCTGTTCATCGCTTTCAGGCCTGTCAGACATTTTATGTTGTTTCTTCTGAGACTAATGGGAGACTGGGATAGTACTATTTCGGCCTTCTTGGACCTCTTCAGCCAGACACACCCATATTTTATGACTCCTCCCTGTAGAGGTCAAATATTTATTCCTTTTAATTCATAGGTATAAGTGTGTGATATTTTTGCAATCAGGGTTTTTCCTGTGTTTGAAACAAGATGTTAAACGGCCATGGTGGGATGAAATCTCTATTCATCGCTTTCAGGCCTTTCAGACATTTTATGTTGTTTCTTCTGAGACTTATGGGAGGCTGGGACAGCACTATTTCGGCCTTCTTGGACCTCTTCAGCCAGACACACCCATATTTTATGACTCCTCCCTGTAGAGGTCAAATATTTATTCCTTTTAATTCATAGGTATAAGTGTGTGATATTTTTGCAATCAGGGTTTTTCCTGTGTTTGAAACAAGATGTTAAACGGCCATGGTGGGATGAAATCTCTATTCATCGCTTTCAGGCCTGTCAGACATTTTATGTTGTTTCTTCTGAGACTTATGGGAGACTGGGATAGCACTATTTCGGCCTTCTTGGACCTCTTCAGCCAGACACACCCATATTTTATGACTCCTCCCTGTAGAGGTCAAATATTTATTCCTTTTAATTCATAGGTATAAATGTGTGATATTTTTGCAATCAGGGTTTTTCCTATGTTTGAAAAAAGATGGTAAACGGCCATGGTGGGATGAACTCTCTATTCATCGCTTTCAGGCCTGTCAGACATTTTATGTTGTTTCTTCTGAGACTTATGGGAGACTGGAATAGCACTATTTCGGCCTTCTTGGACCACTTCAGCCAGACACACCCATATTTTATGACTCCTCCCTGTAGAGGTCAAATATTTATTCCTTTTAATTCATAGGTATTAATGTGTGATATTTTTGAAATCAGGGTTTTTCCTATGTTTGAAAAAAGATGGTAAACGGCCATGGTGGGATGAAATCTCTATTCATCGCTTTCAGGCCTGTCAGACATTTTATGTTGTTTCTTCTGAGACTTATGGGAGACTGGGATAGCACTATTTCGGCCTTCTTGGACCTCTTCAGCCAGACACACCCTTATTTTATGACTCCTCCCTGTAGAGGTCAAATATTTATTCCTTTTAATTCATAGGTATAAATGTGTGATATTTTTGCAATCAGGGTTTTTCCTATGTTTGAAAAAAGATGTTAAACGGCCATGGTGGGATGAAGTCTCTATTCATCGCTTTCAGGCCTGTCAGACATTTTATGTTGTTTCTTCTGAGACTTATGGGAGACTGGAATAGCGCTATTTCGGCCTTCTTGGACCACTTCAGCCAGACACACCCATATTTTATGACTCCTCCCTGTAGAGGTCAAATATTTATTCCTTTTAATTCATAGGTATTAATGTGTGATATTTTTGGAATCAGGGTTTTTCCTATGTTTGAAAAAAGATGGTAAACGGCCATGGTGGGATGAAATCTCTATTCATTGCTTTCAGGCCTGTCAGACATTTTATGTTGTTTCTTCTGAGACTTATGGGAGACTGGGATAGCATTATTTCGGCCTTTTTGGACCTCTTCAGCCAGACACACCCATATTTTATGACTCCTCCCTGTAGAGGTCAAATATTTATTCCTTTTAATTCATAGGTATAAGTGTGTGATATTTTTGCAATCAGGGTTTTTCCTGTGTTTGAAACAAGATGTTAAACGGCCATGGTGGGATGAAATCTCTATTCATCGCTTTCAGGCCTGTCAGACATTTTATGTTGTTTCTTCTGAGACTTATGGGAGACTGGAATAGCGCTATTTCGGCCTTCTTGGACCACTTCAGCCAGACACACCCATATTTTATGACTCCTCCCTGTAGAGGTCAAATATTTATTCCTTTTAATTCATAGGTATTAATGTGTGATATTTTTGAAATCAGGGTTTTTCCTATGTTTGAAAAAAGATGGCAAACCGCCATGGTGGGATGAAATCTCTATTCATCGCTTTCAGGCCTGTCAGACATTTTATGTTGTTTCTTCTGAGACTTATGGGAGACTGGGATAGCACTATTTCGGCCTTCTTGGACCTCTTCAGCCAGACACACCCTTATTTTATGACTCCTCCCTGTAGAGGTCAAATATTTATTCCTTTTAATTCATAGGTATAAATGTGTGATATTTTTGCAATCAGGGTTTTTCCTATGTTTGAAAAAAGATGGTAAACGGCCATGGTGGGATGAAATCTCTATTCATTGCTTTCAGGCCTGTCAGACATTTTATGTTGTTTCTTCTGAGACTTATGGGAGACTGGGATAGCACTATTTCGGCCTTCTTGGACCTCTTCAGCCAGACACACCCTTATTTTATGACTCCTCCCTGTAGAGGTCAAATATTTATTCCTTTTAATTCATAGGTATAAGTGTGTGATATTTTTGCAATCAGGGTTTTTCCTATGTTTGAAAAAAGATGTTAAACGGCCATGGTGGGATGAAATATCTATTCATCGCTTTCAGGCCTGTCAGACATTTTATGTTGTTTCTTCTGAGACTAATGGGAGACTGGGATAGCACTATTTCGGCCTTCTTGGACCTCTTCAGCCAGACACACCCATATTTTATGACTCCTCCCTGTAGAGGTCAAATATTTATTCCTTTTAATTCATAGGTATAAATGTGTGATATTTTTGCAATCAGGGTTTTTCCTATGTTTGAAAAAAGATGTTAAACGGCCATGGTGGGATGAAGTCTCTATTCATCGCTTTCAGGCCTGTCAGACATTTTATGTTGTTTCTTCTGAGACTTATGGGAGACTGGGAGAGCGCTATTTCGGCCTTCTTGGACCTCTTCAGCCAGACACACCCATATTTTATGACTCCTCCCTGTAGAGGTCAAATATTTATTCCTTTTAATTCATAGGTATAAGTGTGTGATATTTTTGCAATCAGGGTTTTTCCTGTGTTTGAAAAAAGATGTTAAACGGCCATGGTGGGATGAAATCTCTATTCATCGCTTTCAGGCCTGTCAGACATTTTATGTTGTTTCTTCTGAGACTAATGGGAGACTGGGATAGTGCTATTTTGGCCTTCTTGGACCTCTTCAGCCAGACACACCCATATTTTATGACTCCTCCCTGTAGAGGTCAAATATTTATTCCTTTTAATTCATAGGTATAAGTGTGTGATATTTTTGCAATCAGGGATTTTCCTGTGTTTGAAACAAGATGCTAAACGGCCATGGTGGGATGAAATCTCTATTCATCGCTTTCAGGCCTGTCAGACATTTTATGTTGTTTCTTCTGAGACTCATGGGAGACTGGGATAGCACTATTTCGGCCTTCTTGGACCTCTTCAGCCAGACACACCCATATTTTAGGACTCCTCCCTGTAGAGGTCAAATATTTATTCCTTTTAATTCATAGGTATTAATGTGTGATATTTTTGAAATCAGGGTTTTTCCTATGTTTGAAAAAAGATGGTAAACGGCCATGGTGGGATGAAATCTCTATTCATCGCTTTCAGGCCTGTCAGACATTTTATATTGTTTCTTCTGAGACTTATGGGAGACTGGGATAGCACTATTTCGGCCTTCTTGGACCTCTTCAGCCAGACACACCCATATTTTATGACTCCTCCCTGTAGAGGTCAAATATTTATTCCTTTTAATTCATAGGTATAAGTGTGTGATATTTTTGCAATCAGGGTTTTTCCTGTGTTTGAAAAAAGATGTTAAACGGCCATGGTGGGATGAAATCTCTATTCATCGCTTTCAGGCCTGTCAGACATTTTATGTTGTTTCTTCTGAGACTAATGGGAGACTGGGATAGCACTATTTCGGCCTTCTTGGACCTCTTCAGCCAGACACACCCATATTTTAGGACTCCTCCCTGTAGAGGTCAAATATGTATTCCTTTTAATTCATAGGTATAAATGTGTGATATTTTTGCAATCAGGGTTTTTCCTATGTTTGAAAAAAGATGTTAAACGGCCATGGTGGGATGAAGTTCTCTATCCATCGCTTTCAGGCCTGTCAGACATTTTACGTTGTTTCTTCTGAGACTTATGGGAGACTGGGAGAGCGCTATTTCGGCCTTCTTGGACCTCTTCAGCCAGACACACCCATATTTTATGACTCCTCCCTGTAGAGGTCAAATATTTATTCCTTTTATTTCATAGGTATAAGTGTCTGATATTTTTGCAATCAGGGTTTTTCCTGTGTTTGAAACAAGATGTTAAACGGCCATGGTGGGATGAAATCTCTATTCATCGCTTTCAGGCCTGTCAGACATTTTATGTTGTTTCTTCTGAGACTCATGGGAGACTGGGATAGCACTATTTCGGCCTTCTTGGACCTCTTCAGCCAGACACACCCATATTTTAGGACTCCTCCCTGTAGAGGTCAAATATTTATTCCTTTTAATTCATAGGTATAAGTGTGTGATATTTTTGCAATCAGGGTTTTTCCTGTGTTTGAAAAAAGATGTTAAACGGCCATGGTGGGATGAAATCTCTATTCATCGCTTTCAGGCCTGTCAGACATCTTATGTTGTTTCTTCTGAGACTAATGGGAGACTGGGAGAGCGCTATTTCGGCCTTCTTGGACCTCTTCAGCCAGACACACCCATATTTTATGACTCCTCCCTGTAGAGGTCAAATATTTATTCCTTTTAATTCATAGGTATAAGTGTGTGATATTTTTGCAATCAGGGTTTTTCCTGTGTTTGAAAAAAGATGTTAAACGGCCATGGTGGGATGAAATCTCTATTCATCGCTTTCAGGCCTGTCAGACATTTTATGTTGTTTCTTCTGAGACTAATGGGAGACTGGGATAGTGCTATTTTGGCCTTCTTGGACCTCTTCAGCCAGACACACCCATATTTTATGACTCCTCCCTGTAGAGGTCAAATATTTATTCCTTTTAATTCATAGGTATAAGTGTGTGATATTTTTGCAATCAGGGATTTTCCTGTGTTTGAAACAAGATGCTAAACGGCCATGGTGGGATGAAATCTCTATTCATCGCTTTCAGGCCTGTCAGACATTTTATGTTGTTTCTTCTGAGACTCATGGGAGACTGGGATAGCACTATTTCGGCCTTCTTGGACCTCTTCAGCCAGACACACCCATATTTTAGGACTCCTCCCTGTAGAGGTCAAATATTTATTCCTTTTAATTCATAGGTATAAATGTGTGATATTTTTGCAATCAGGGTTTTTCCTATGTTTGAAAAAAGATGTTAAACGGCCATGGTGGGATGAAATCTCTATTCATCGCTTTCAGGCCTGTCAGACATTTTATGTTGTTTCTTCTGAGACTTATGGGAGACTGGGATAGCACTATTTCGGCCTTCTTGGACCTCTTCAGCCAGACACACCCATATTTTATGACTCCTCCCTGTAGAGGTCAAATATTTATTCCTTTTAATTTATAGGTATAAATGTGTGATATTTTTGCAATCAGGGTTTTTCCTATGTTTGAAAAAAGATGTTCAACGGCCATGGTGGGATGAAATCTCTATTCATCGCTTTCAGGCCTTTCAGACATTTTATGTTGTTTCTTCTGAGACTTATGGGAGACTGGGACAGCACTATTTCGGCCTTCTTGGACCACTTTAGCCAGACACACCGATATTTCATGACTCCTCCCTGTAGAGGTCAAATATTTATTCCTTTTAATTCATAGGTATTAATGTGTGATATTTTTGAAATCAGGGTTTTCCCTATGTTTCAAAAAAGATGGTAAACGGCCATGGTGGGATGAAATCTCTATTCATCGCTTTCAGGCCTGTCAGACATTTTATGTTGTTTCTTCTGAGACTTATGGGAGACTGGGATAGCGCTATTTGGCCTTCTTGAACCTCTTCAGCCAGACACACCCATATTTTATGACTCCTCCCTGTAGAGGTCAAATATTTATTCCTTTTAATTCATAGGTATAAATGTGTGATATTTTTGCAATCAGGGTTTTTCCTGTGTTTGAAAAAAGATGTTAAATGGCGATGGTGGGATGAAATCTCTATTCATCGCTTTCAGGCCTCTCAGACATTTTATGTTGTTTCTTCTGAGACTTATGGGAGACTGGGATAGTGCTTTTTCAGCCTTCTTGGACCTCTTCAGCCAGACACACCCATATTTTATGACTCCTCCCTGTAGAGGTCAAATATTTATTCCTTTTAATTCATAGGTATTAATGTGTGATATTTTTGAAATCAGGGTTTTTCCTATGTTTGAAAAAAGATGGTAAACGGCCATGGTGGGATGAAATCTCTATTCATCGCTTTCAGGCCTGTCAGACATTTTATGTTGTTTCTTCTGAGACTTATGGGAAACTGGGATAGCACTATTTCGGCCTTCTTGGACCACTTCAGCCAGACACACCCATATTTTATGACTCCTCCCTGTAGAGGTCAAATATTTATTCCTTTTAATTGATAGGTATGAATGTGTGATATTTTTGCAATCAGGGTTTTTCCTATGTTTGAAAAAAGATGTTAAACGGCCATGGTGGGATGAAATCTATATTCATCGCTTTCAGGCCTGTCAGACATTTATGTGTTTCTAGAAGGGCAGAAGGCATACAGGTAGTCCTCAACTTCCATCAGTTCATTTAGTGACCATTCAAAATTACAACAACACTGAGAAAAATGACTTATGACTGTTTTTCAGGCTTACGACCATTGCAGCATCCCCGTGGTCACATGATCAAAATTCGGATCCAAATTCAGATGCTTGGCAAAAGGTTCATATTTATGACCATTATAGTGTCCTGGGGTCGTGAGATCACCTTTTGCAACCTTCTGATAAGCAAAGTCAATGGGAAATCCAGATTCACTTAACAACCATGTAAACTACATTCTTGGACCACTTCAGCCAGACACACCCATATTTTATGACTCCTCCCTGTAGAGGTCAAATATTTATTCCTTTTAATTCATAGGTATTAATGTGTGATATTTTTGAAATCAGGGTTTTTCCTATGTTTGAAAAAAGATGGTAAACGGCCATGGTGGGATGAAATCTCTATTCATCGCTTTCAGGCCTGTCAGACATTTTATGTTGTTTCTTCTGAGACTTATGGGAGACTGGGATAGCACTATTTCGGCCTTCTTGGACCACTTCAGCCAGACACACCCATATTTTATGACTCCTCCCTGTAGAGGTCAAATATTTATTCCTTTTAATTGATAGGTATGAATGTGTGATATTTTTGCAATCAGGGTTTTTCCTATGTTTGAAAAAAGATGTTAAACGGCCATGGTGGGATGAAATCTCTATTCATCGCTTTCAGGCCTGTCAGACATTTTATGTTGTTTCTTCTGAGACTTATGGGAGACTGGAATAGCGCTATTTCGGGCTTCTTGGACCACTTCAGCCAGACACACCCATATTTTATGACTCCTCCCTGTAGAGGTCAAATATTTATTCCTTTTAATTCATAGGTATTAATGTGTGATATTTTTGCAATCAGGGTTTTTCCTATGTTTGAAAAAAGATGTTAAACGGCCACGGTGGGATGAAATCTCTATTCATCACTTTCAGGCCTGTCAGACATTTTATGTTGTTTCTTCTGAGACTTATGGGAGACTGGGACAGCACTATTTCGGCCTTCTTGGACCTCTTCAGCCTGACACACCCATATTTTATGACTCCTCCCTGTAGAGGTCAAATATTTATTCCTTTTAATTCATAGGTATAAATGTGTGATATTTTTGCAATCAGGGTTTTTCCTATGTTTGAACAAAGATGTTAAACGGCCATGGTGGGATTAAATCTCTATTCATCGCTTTCAGGCCTGTCAGACATTTTATGTTGTTTCTTCTGAGACTTATGGGAGACTGGGATAGCACTATTTCGGCCTTCTTGGACCACTTCAGCCAGACACACCCATATTTTATGACTCCTCCCTGTAGAGGTCAAATATTTATTCCTTTTAATTCATAGGTATGAATGTGTGATATTTTTGCAATCAGGGTTTTTCCTATGTTTGAAAAAAGATGTTAAACGGCCATGGTGGGATGAAATCTCTATTCATCGCTTTCAGGCCTGTCAGACATTTTATGTTGTTTCTTCTGAGACTTATGGGAGACTGGAATAGCGCTATTTCGGGCTTCTTGGACCACTTCAGCCAGACACACCCATATTTTATGACTCCTCCCTGTAGAGGTCAAATATTTATTCCTTTTAATTCATAGGTATTAATATGTGATATTTTTGAAATCAGGGTTTTTCCTATGTTTGAAAAAAGATGGTAAACGGCCATGGTGGGATTAAATCTCTATTCATCGCTTTCAGGCCTGTCAGACATTTTATGTTGTTTCTTCTGAGACTTATGGGAGACTGGGATAGCGCTATTTCGGCCTTCTTGGACCTCTTCAGCCAGACACACCCATATTTTATGACTCCTCCCTGTAGAGGTCAAATATTTATTCCTTTTAATTCATAGGTATAAATGTGTGATATTTTTGCAATCAGGGTTTTTCCTGTGTTTGAAAAAAGATGTTAAATGGCGATGGTGGGATGAAATCTCTATTCATCGCTTTCAGGCCTCTCAGACATTTTATGTTGTTTCTTCTGAGACTTATGGGAGACTGGGATAGCGCTTTTTCAGCCTTCTTGGACCTCTTCAGCCAGACACACCCATATTTTATGACTCCTCCCTGTAGAGGTCAAATATTTATTCCTTTTAATTCATAGGTATTAATGTGTGATATTTTTGCAATCAGGGTTTTTCCTGTGTTTGAAAAAAGATGTTAAACGGCCATGGTGGGTTGAAATCTCTATTCATCGCTTTCAGGCCTGTCAGACATTTTATGTTGTTTCTTCTGAGACTTATGGGAGACTGGGATAGCACTATTTCGGCCTTCTTGGACCTCTTCAGCCAGACACACCCATATTTTATGACTCCTCCCTGTAGAGGTCAAATATTTATTCCTTTTAATTCATAGGTATAATTGTGTGATATTTTTGCAATCAGGGTTTTTCCTGTGTTTGAAAAAAGATGTTAAACGGCCATGGTGGGATTAAATCTCTATTCATCGCTTTCAGGCCTGTCAGACATTTTATGTTGTTTCTTCTGAGACTTATGGGAGACTGGAATAGCGCTATTTCGGCATTCTTGGACCACTTCAGCCAGACACACCCATATTTTATGACTCCTCCCTGTAGAGGTCAAATATTTATTCCTTTTAATTCATAGGTATTAATGTGTGATATTTTTGAAATCAGGGTTTTTCCTATGTTTGAAAAAAGATGGTAAACGGCCATGGTGGGATGAAATCTCTATTCATCGCTTTCAGGCCTGTCAGACATTTTATGTTGTTTCTTCTGAGACTTATGGGAGACTGGGATAGCACTATTTCGGCCTTCTTGGACCACTTCAGCCAGACACACCCATATTTTATGACTCGTCCCTGTAGAGGTCAAATATTTATTCCTTTTAATTGATAGGTATGAATGTGTGATATTTTTGCAATCAGGGTTTTTCCTATGTTTGAAAAAAGATGTTAAACGGCCACGGTGGGATGAAATCTCTATTCATCGCTTTCAGGCCTGTCAGACATTTTATGTTGTTTCTTCTGAGACTTATGGGAGACTGGGATAGCACTATTTCGGCCTTCTTGGACCTCTTCAGCCAGACACACCCATATTTTATGACTCCTCCCTGTAGAGGTCAAATATTTATTCCTTTTAATTCATAGGTATAAGTGTGTGATATTTTTGCAATCAGGGTTTTTCCTGTGTTTGAAAAAAGATGTTAAACGGCCATGGTGGGATTAAATCTCTATTCATCGCTTTCAGGCCAGTCAGACATTTTATGTTGTTTCTTCTGAGACTTATGGGAGACTGGGATAGCGCTATTTCGGCCTTCTTGGACCTCTTCAGCCAGACACACCCATATTTTATGACTCCTCCCTGTAGAGGTCAAATATTTATTCCTTTTAATTCATAGGTATAAATGTGTGATATTTTTGCAATCAGGGTTTTTCCTATATTTGAAAAAAGATGTTAAACGGCCATGGTGGGTTGAAATCTCTATTCATCACTTTCAGGCCTGTCAGACATTTTATGTTGTTTCTTCTGAGACTTATGGGAGACTGGGATAGCGCTATTTCGGCCTTCTTGGACCTCTTCAGCCAGACACACCCATATTTTATGACTCCTCCCTGTAGAGGTCAAATATTTATTCCTTTTAATTCATAGGTATAAGTGTGTGATATTTTTGCAATCAGGGTTTTTTCCTGTGTTTGAAAAAAGATGTTAAACGGCCATGGTGGGATGAAATCTCTATTCATCGCTTTCAGGCCTGTCAGACATTTTATGTTGTTTCTTCTGAGACTTATGGGAGACTGGAATAGCGATATTTCGGCCTTCTTGGACCACTTCAGCCAGACACACCCATATTTTATGACTCCTCCCTGTAGAGGTCAAATATTTATTCCTTTTAATTCATAGGTATAAGTGTGTGATATTTTTGCAATCAGGGTTTTTCCTGTGTTTGAAAAAAGATGTTAAACGGCCATGGTGGGATTAAATCTCTATTCATCGCTTTCAGGCCTGTCAGACATTTTATGTTGTTTCTTCTGAGACTTATGGGAGACTGGGATAGCGCTATTTCGGCCTTCTTGGACCTCTTCAGCCAGACACACCCATATTTTATGACTCCTCCCTGTAGAGGTCAAATATTTATTTCTTTTAATTCATAGGTATAAGTGTGTGACATTTTTGCAATCAGGGTTTTTCCTGTGTTTGAAAAAAGATGTTAAACGGCCATGGTGGGATGAAATCTCTATTCATCGCTTTCAGGCCTTCTCAGACATTTTATGTTGTTTCTTCTGAGACTTATGGGAGACTGGGAGAGCGCTATTTCCGCCTTCTTGGACCTCTTCAGCCAGACACACCCATATTTTATGACTCCTCCCTGTAGAGGTCAAATATTTATTCCTTTTAATTCATAGGTATAAATGTGTGATATTTTTCAATCAGGGTTTTTCCTATGTTTGAAAAAAGATGTTAAACGGCCATGGTGGGATGAAATCTCTATTCATCGCTTTCAGGCCTGTCAGACATTTTATGTTGTTTCTTCTGAGACTCATGGGAGACTGGGATAGCACTATTTCGGCCTTCTTGGACCTCTTCAGCCAGACACACCCATATTTTATGACTCCTCCCTGTAGAGGTCAAATATTTATTCCTTTTAATTCATAGGTATAAATGTGTGATATTTTTCAATCAGGGTTTTTCCTATGTTTGAAAAAAGATGTTAAACGGCCATGGTGGGATGAAATCTCTATTCATCGCTTTCAGGCCTGTCAGACATTTTATGTTGTTTCTTCTGAGACTTATGGGAGACTGGGATAGCACTATTTCGGCCTTCTTGGACCTCTTCAGCCAGACACACCCATATTTTATGACTCCTCCCTGTAGAGGTCAAATATTTATTCCTTTTAATTCCTAGGTATAAATGTGTGATATTTTTGCAATCGGGGTTTTTCCTATGTTTGAAAAAAGATGTTCAACGGCCATGGTGGGATGAAATCTCTATTCATCGCTTTCAGGCCTTTCAGACATTTTATGTTGTTTCTTCTGAGACTTATGGGAGACTGGGACAGCACTATTTCGGCCTTCTTGGACCTCTTCAGCCAGACACACCCATATTTTATGACTCCTCCCTGGAGAGGTCAAATATTTATTCCTTTTAATTCATAGGTATGAATGTGTGATATTTTTGCAATCAGGGTTTTTCCTATGTTTGAAAAAAGATGTTAAACGGCCATGGTGGGATGAAATCTATATTCATCGCTTTCAGGCCTGTCAGATATTTTATGTTGTTTCTTCTGAGACTTATGGGAGACTGGGATAGCGCTCTTTCGCCGTTCTTGGACCTCTTCAGCCAGACACACCCATATTTTATGACTCCTCCCTGTAGAGGTCAAATATTTATTCCTTTTAATTCATAGGTATAAGTGTGTGATATTTTTGCAATCAGGGTTTTTCCTGTGTTTGAAAAACGATGTTAAACGGCCATGGTGGGATGAAATCTCTATTCATCGCTTTCAGGCCTGTCAGACATTTTATGTTGTTTCTTCTGAGACTTATGGGAGACTGGGAGAGCGCTATTTTGGCCTTCTTGGACCTCTTCAGCCAGACACACCCATATTTTATTACTCCTCCCTGTAGAGGTCAAATATTTATTCCTTTTAATTCATAGGTATAAGTGTGATATTTTTGCAATCAGCGTTTTTCCTGTGTTTGAAAAAAGATGTTAAACGGCCATCGTGGGATGAAATCTCTATTCATCGCTTTCAGGCCTGTCAGACATTTTATGTTGTTTCTTCTGAGACTTATGGGAGACTGGGATAGCACTATTTCGGCCTTCTTGGACCACTTCAGCCAGACACACCCATATTTTATGACTCCTCCCTTTAGAGGTCAAATATTTATTCCTTTTAATTCATAGGTATGAATGTGTGATATTTTTGCAATCAGGGTTTTTCCTATGTTTGAAAAAAGATGTTAAACGGCCATGGTGGGATGAAATCTCTATTCATCGCTTTCAGGCCTCTCAGACATTTTATGTTGTTTCTTCTGAGACTTATGGGAGACTGGGATAGCGCTTTTTCAGCCTTCTTGGACCTCTTCAGCCAGACACACCCATATTTTATGACTCCTCCCTGTAGAGGTCAAATATTTATTCCTTTTAATTCATAGGTATAAATGTGTGATATTTTTGCAATCAGGGTTTTTCCTGTGTTTGAAAAAAGATGTTAAACGGCCATGGTGGGTTGAAATCTCTATTCATCGCTTTCAGGCCTGTCAGACATTTTATGTTGTTTCTTCTGAGACTTATGGGAGACTGGGATAGCACTATTTCGGCCTTCTTGGACCTCTTCAGCCAGACACACCCATATTTTATGACTCCTCCCTGTAGAGGTCAAATATTTATTCCTTTTAATTCATAGGTATAAGTGTGTGATATTTTTGCAATCAGGGTTTTTCCTGTGTTTGAAAAAAGATGTTAAACGGCCATGGTGGGATGAAATCTCTATTCATCGCTTTCAGGCCTGTCAGACATTTTATGTTGTTTCTTCTGAGACTTATGGGAGACTGGAATAGCGATATTTCGGCCTTCTTGGACCACTTCAGCCAGACACACCCATATTTTATGACTCCTCCCTGTAGAGGTCAAATATTTATTCCGTTTAATTCATAGGTATTAATGTGTGATATTTTTGAAATCAGGGTTTTCCCTATGTTTCAAAAAAGATGGTAAACGGCCATGGTGGGATGAAATCTCTATTCATCGCTTTCAGGCCTGTCAGACATTTTATGTTGTTTCTTCTGAGACTTATGGGAGACTGGGATAGCGCTATTTCGGCCTTCTTGGACCTCTTCAGCCAGACACACCCATATTTTATGACTCCTCCCTGTAGAGGTCAAATATTTATTCCTTTTAATTCATAGGTATAAATGTGTGATATTTTTGCAATCAGGGTTTTTCCTGTGTTTGAAAAAAGATGTTAAATGGCGATGGTGGGATGAAATCTCTATTCATCGCTTTCAGGCCTCTCAGACATTTTATGTTGTTTCTTCTGAGACTTATGGGAGACTGGGATAGCGCTTTTTCAGCCTTCTTGGACCTCTTCAGCCAGACACACCCATATTTTATGACTCCTCCCTGTAGAGGTCAAATATTTATTCCTTTTAATTCATAGGTATAAATGTGGGATATTTTTGCAATCAGGGTTTTTCCTGTGTTTGAAAAAAGATGTTAAACGGCCATGGTGGGTTGAAATCTCTATTCATCGCTTTCAGGCTTGTCAGACATTTTATGTTGTTTCTTCTGAGACTTATGGGAGACTGGGATAGCACTATTTCGGCCTTCTTGGACCTCTTCAGCCAGACACACCCATATTTTATGACTCCTCCCTGTAGAGGTCAAATATTTATTCCTTTTAATTCATAGGTATAAGTGTGTGATATTTTTGCAATCAGGGTTTTTCCTGTGTTTGAAAAAAGATGTTAAACGGCCATGGTGGGATTAAATCTCTATTCATCGCTTTCAGGCCTGTCAGACATTTTATGTTGTTTCTTCTGAGACTTATGGGAGACTGGGATAGCGCTATTTCGGCCTTCTTGGACCTCTTCAGCCAGACACACCCATATTTTATGACTCCTCCCTGTAGAGGTCAAATATTTATTTCTTTTAATTCATAGGTATAAGTGTGTGACATTTTTGCAATCAGGGTTTTTCCTGTGTTTGAAAAAAGATGTTAAACGGCCATGGTGGGATGAAATCTCTATTCATCGCTTTCAGGCCTTCTCAGACATTTTATGTTGTTTCTTCTGAGACTTATGGGAGACTGGGAGAGCGCTATTTCCGCCTTCTTGGACCTCTTCAGCCAGACACACCCATATTTTATGACTCCTCCCTGTAGAGGTCAAATATTTATTCCTTTTAATTCATAGGTATAAATGTGTGATATTTTTCAATCAGGGTTTTTCCTATGTTTGAAAAAAGATGTTAAACGGCCATGGTGGGATGAAATCTCTATTCATCGCTTTCAGGCCTGTCAGACATTTTATGTTGTTTCTTCTGAGACTCATGGGAGACTGGGATAGCACTATTTCGGCCTTCTTGGACCTCTTCAGCCAGACACACCCATATTTTATGACTCCTCCCTGTAGAGGTCAAATATTTATTCCTTTTAATTCATAGGTATAAATGTGTGATATTTTTCAATCAGGGTTTTTCCTATGTTTGAAAAAAGATGTTAAACGGCCATGGTGGGATGAAATCTCTATTCATCGCTTTCAGGCCTGTCAGACATTTTATGTTGTTTCTTCTGAGACTTATGGGAGACTGGGATAGCACTATTTCGGCCTTCTTGGACCTCTTCAGCCAGACACACCCATATTTTATGACTCCTCCCTGTAGAGGTCAAATATTTATTCCTTTTAATTCCTAGGTATAAATGTGTGATATTTTTGCAATCGGGGTTTTTCCTATGTTTGAAAAAAGATGTTCAACGGCCATGGTGGGATGAAATCTCTATTCATCGCTTTCAGGCCTTTCAGACATTTTATGTTGTTTCTTCTGAGACTTATGGGAGACTGGGACAGCACTATTTCGGCCTTCTTGGACCTCTTCAGCCAGACACACCCATATTTTATGACTCCTCCCTGGAGAGGTCAAATATTTATTCCTTTTAATTCATAGGTATGAATGTGTGATATTTTTGCAATCAGGGTTTTTCCTATGTTTGAAAAAAGATGTTAAACGGCCATGGTGGGATGAAATCTATATTCATCGCTTTCAGGCCTGTCAGATATTTTATGTTGTTTCTTCTGAGACTTATGGGAGACTGGGATAGCGCTCTTTCGCCGTTCTTGGACCTCTTCAGCCAGACACACCCATATTTTATGACTCCTCCCTGTAGAGGTCAAATATTTATTCCTTTTAATTCATAGGTATAAGTGTGTGATATTTTTGCAATCAGGGTTTTTCCTGTGTTTGAAAAACGATGTTAAACGGCCATGGTGGGATGAAATCTCTATTCATCGCTTTCAGGCCTGTCAGACATTTTATGTTGTTTCTTCTGAGACTTATGGGAGACTGGGAGAGCGCTATTTTGGCCTTCTTGGACCTCTTCAGCCAGACACACCCATATTTTATTACTCCTCCCTGTAGAGGTCAAATATTTATTCCTTTTAATTCATAGGTATAAGTGTGATATTTTTGCAATCAGCGTTTTTCCTGTGTTTGAAAAAAGATGTTAAACGGCCATCGTGGGATGAAATCTCTATTCATCGCTTTCAGGCCTGTCAGACATTTTATGTTGTTTCTTCTGAGACTTATGGGAGACGGGGATAGCACTATTTCGGCCTTCTTGGACCACTTCAGCCAGACACACCCATATTTTATGACTCCTCCCTTTAGAGGTCAAATATTTATTCCTTTTAATTCATAGGTATGAATGTGTGATATTTTTGCAATCAGGGTTTTTCCTATGTTTGAAAAAAGATGTTAAACGGCCATGGTGGGATGAAATCTCTATTCATCGCTTTCAGGCCTCTCAGACATTTTATGTTGTTTCTTCTGAGACTTATGGGAGACTGGGATAGCGCTTTTTCAGCCTTCTTGGACCTCTTCAGCCAGACACACCCATATTTTATGACTCCTCCCTGTAGAGGTCAAATATTTATTCCTTTTAATTCATAGGTATAAATGTGTGATATTTTTGCAATCAGGGTTTTTCCTGTGTTTGAAAAAAAATGTTAAACGGCCATGGTGGGTTGAAATCTCTATTCATCGCTTTCAGGCCTGTCAGACATTTTATGTTGTTTCTTCTGAGACTTATGGGAGACTGGGATAGCACTATTTCGGCCTTCTTGGACCTCTTCAGCCAGACACACCCATATTTTATGACTCCTCCCTGTAGAGGTCAAATATTTATTCCTTTTAATTCATAGGTATAAGTGTGTGATATTTTTGCAATCAGGGTTTTTCCTGTGTTTGAAAAAAGATGTTAAACGGCCATGGTGGGATTAAATCTCTATTCATCGCTTTCAGGCCTGTCAGACATTTTATGTTGTTTCTTCTGAGACTTATGGGAGACTGGGATAGCGCTATTTCGGCCTTCTTGGACCTCTTCAGCCAGACACACCCATATTTTATGACTCCTCCCTGTAGAGGTCAAATATTTATTCCTTTTAATTCATAGGTATAAGTGTGTGATATTTTTGCAATCAGGGTTTTTCCTGTGTTTGAAAAAAGATGTTAAACGGCCATGGTGGGATGAAATCTATATTCATCGCTTTCAGGCCTTCTCAGACATTTTATGTTGTTTCTTCTGAGACTTATGGGAGACTGGGAGAGCGCTATTTCGGCCTTCTTGGACCTCTTCAGCCAGACACACCCATATTTTATGACTCCTCCCTGTAGAGGTCAAATATTTATTCCTTTTAATTCATAGGTATAAGTGTGTGATATTTTTGCAATCAGGGTTTTTCCTGTGTTTGAAAAAAGATGTTAAACGGCCATGGTGGGATCATATCTCTATTCATCGCTTTCAGGCCTGTCAGACATTTTATGTTGTTTCTTCTGAGACTCATGGGAGACTGGGATAGCACTATTTCGGCCTTCTTGGACCTCTTCAGCCAGACACACCCATATTTTATGACTCCTCCCTGTAGAGGTCAAATATTTATTCCTTTTAATTCATAGGTATAAATGTGTGATATTTTTGCAAGCAGGGTTTTTCCTATGTTTGAAAAAAGATGTTAAACGGCCATGGTGGGATGAAGTCTCTATTCATCGCTTTCAGGCCTGTCAGACATTTTATGTTGTTTCTTCTGAGACTTATGGGAGACTGGGAGAGCGCTATTTCGGCCTTCTTGGACCTCTTCAGCCAGACACACCCATATTTTATGACTCCTCCCTGTAGAGGTCAAATATTTATTCCTTTTAATTCATAGGTATAAGTGTGTGATATTTTTGCAATCAGGGTTTTTCCTGTGTTTGAAAAAAGATGGTAAACGGCCATGGTGGGATGAAATCTCTATTCATCGCTTTCAGGCCTGTCAGACATTTTATGTTGTTTCTTCTGAGACTTATGGGAGACTGGGATAGCGCTATTTCGGCCTTCTTGGACCTCTTCAGCAAGACACACCCATATTTTATGACTCCTCCCTGTAGAGGTCAAATATTTATTCCTTTTAATTCATAGGTATAAGCGTGTGATATTTTTGCAATCAGGGTTTTTCCTGTGTTTGAAAAAAGATGTTAAACGGCCATGGTGGGATTAAATCTCTATTCATCGCTTTCAGGCCTGTCAGACATTTTATGTTGTTTCTTCTGAGACTTATGGGAGACTGGGATAGCGCTATTTCGGCCTTCTTGGACCTCTTCAGCCAGACACACCCATATTTTATGACTCCTCCCTGTAGAGGTCAAATATTTATTCCTTTTATTTCATAGGTATAAATGTGTGATATTTTTGCAATCAGGGTTTTTCCTATATTTGAAAAAAGATGTTAAACGGCCATGGTGGGTTGAAATCTCTATTCATCACTTTCAGGCCTGTCAGACATTTTATGTTGTTTCTTCTGAGACTTATGTGAGACTGGGATAGCGCTATTTCGGCCTTCTTGGACCTCTTCAGCCAGACACACCCATATTTTATGACTCCTCCCTGTAGAGGTCAAATATTTATTCCTTTTAATTCATAGGTATAAGTGTGTGATATTTTTGCAATCAGGGTTTTTCCTGTGTTTGAAAAAAGATGGTAAACGGCCATGGTGGGATGAAATCTCTATTCATCGCTTTCAGGCCTGTCAGACATTTTATGTTGTTTCTTCTGAGACTTATGGGAGACTGGGATAGCGCTATTTCGGCCTTCTTGGACCTCTTCAGCAAGACACACCCATATTTTATGACTCCTCCCTGTAGAGGTCAAATATTTATTCCTTTTAATTCATAGGTATAAGCGTGTGATATTTTTGCAATCAGGGTTTTTCCTGTGTTTGAAAAAAGATGTTAAACGGCCATGGTGGGATTAAATCTCTATTCATCGCTTTCAGGCCTGTCAGACATTTTATGTTGTTTCTTCTGAGACTTATGGGAGACTGGGATAGCGCTATTTCGGCCTTCTTGGACCTCTTCAGCCAGACACACCCATATTTTATGACTCCTCCCTGTAGAGGTCAAATATTTATTCCTTTTAATTCATAGGTATAAATGTGTGATATTTTTGCAATCAGGGTTTTTCCTATATTTGAAAAAAGATGTTAAACGGCCATGGTGGGTTGAAATCTCTATTCATCACTTTCAGGCCTGTCAGACATTTTATGTTGTTTCTTCTGAGACTTATGGGAGACTGGGATAGCGCTATTTCGGCCTTCTTGGACCTCTTCAGCCAGACACACCCATATTTTATGACTCCTCCCTGTAGAGGTCAAATATTTATTCCTTTTAATTCATAGGTATAAGTGTGTGATATTTTTGCAATCAGGGTTTTTCCTGTGTTTGAAAAAAGATGTTAAACGGCCATGGTGGGATGAAATCTCTATTCATCGCTTTCAGGCCTGTCAGACATTTTATGTTGTTTCTTCTGAGACTTATGGGAGACTGGGATAGCGCTATTTCGGCCTTCTTGGACCTCTTCAGCCAGACACACCCATATTTTATGACTCCTCCCTGTAGAGGTCAAATATTTATTCCTTTTAATTCATAGGTATAAGTGTGTGATATTTTTGCAATCAGGGTTTTTCCTGTGTTTGAAAAAAGATGTTAAACGGCCATGGTGGGATGAAATCTCTATTCATCGCTTTCAGGCCTTCTCAGACATTTTATGTTGTTTCTTCTGAGACTTATGGGAGACTGGGAGAGCGCTATTTCGGCCTTCTTGGACCTCTTCAGCCAGACACACCCATATTTTATGACTCCTCCCTGTACAGGTCAAATATTTATTCCTTTTAATTCATAGGTATAAGTGTGTGATATTTTTGCAATCAGGGTTTTTCCTGTGTTTGAAACAAGATGTTAAACGGCCATGGTGGGATCATATCTCTATTCATCGCTTTCAGGCCTGTCAGACATTTTATGTTGTTTCTTCTGAGACTCATGGGAGACTGGGATAGCACTATTTCGGCCTTCTTGGACCTCTTCAGCCAGACACACCCATATTTTAGGACTCCTCCCTGTAGAGGTCAAATATTTATTCCTTTTAATTCATAGGTATAAGTGTGTGATATTTTTGCAATCAGGGTTTTTCCTATGTTTGAAAAAAGATGTTAAACGGCCATGGTGGGATGAAATATCTATTCATCACTTTCAGGCCTGTCAGACATTTTATGTTGTTTCTTCTGAGACTAATGGGAGACTGGGATAGCACTATTTCGGCCTTCTTGGACCTCTTCAGCCAGACACACCCATATTTTATGACTCCTCCCTGTAGAGGTCAAATATTTATTCCTTTTAATTCATAGGTATAAGTGTGATATCTTTGCAATCAGCGTTTTTCCTGTGTTTGAAAAAAGATGTTAAACGGCCATCGTGGGATGAAATCTCTATTCATCGCTTTCAGGCCTGTCAGACATTTTATGTTGTTTCTTCTGAGACTTATGGGAGACTGGGATAGCGCTATTTCGGCCTTCTTGGACCTCTTCAGCAAGACACACCCATATTTTATGACTCCTCCCTGTAGAGGTCAAATATTTATTCCTTTTAATTCATAGGTATAAGCGTGTGATATTTTTGCAATCAGGGTTTTTCCTGTGTTTGAAAAAAGATGTTAAACGGCCATGGTGGGATTAAATCTCTATTCATCGCTTTCAGGCCTGTCAGACATTTTATGTTGTTTCTTCTGAGACTTATGGGAGACTGGGATAGCGCTATTTCGGCCTTCTTGGACCTCTTCAGCCAGACACACCCATATTTTATGACTCCTCCCTGTAGAGGTCAAATATTTATTCCTTTTAATTCATAGGTATAAATGTGTGATATTTTTGCAATCAGGGTTTTTCCTATATTTGAAAAAAGATGTTAAACGGCCATGGTGGGTTGAAATCTCTATTCATCACTTTCAGGCCTGTCAGACATTTTATGTTGTTTCTTCTGAGACTTATGGGAGACTGGGATAGCGCTATTTCGGCCTTCTTGGACCTCTTCAGCCAGACACACCCATATTTTATGACTCCTCCCTGTAGAGGTCAAATATTTATTCCTTTTAATTCATAGGTATAAGTGTGTGATATTTTTGCAATCAGGGTTTTTCCTGTGTTTGAAAAAAGATGTTAAACGGCCATGGTGGGATGAAATCTCTATTCATCGCTTTCAGGCCTGTCAGACATTTTATGTTGTTTCTTCTGAGACTTATGGGAGACTGGGATAGCGCTATTTCGGCCTTCTTGGACCTCTTCAGCCAGACACACCCATATTTTATGACTCCTCCCTGTACAGGTCAAATATTTATTCCTTTTAATTCATAGGTATAAGTGTGTGATATTTTTGCAATCAGGGTTTTTCCTGTGTTTGAAACAAGATGTTAAACGGCCATGGTGGGATCATATCTCTATTCATCGCTTTCAGGCCTGTCAGACATTTTATGTTGTTTCTTCTGAGACTCATGGGAGACTGGGATAGCACTATTTCGGCCTTCTTGGACCTCTTCAGCCAGACACACCCATATTTTAGGACTCCTCCCTGTAGAGGTCAAATATTTATTCCTTTTAATTCATAGGTATAAGTGTGTGATATTTTTGCAATCAGGGTTTTTCCTATGTTTGAAAAAAGATGTTAAACGGCCATGGTGGGATGAAATATCTATTCATCACTTTCAGGCCTGTCAGACATTTTATGTTGTTTCTTCTGAGACTAATGGGAGACTGGGATAGCACTATTTCGGCCTTCTTGGACCTCTTCAGCCAGACACACCCATATTTTATGACTCCTCCCTGTAGAGGTCAAATATTTATTCCTTTTAATTCATAGGTATAAGTGTGATATCTTTGCAATCAGCGTTTTTCCTGTGTTTGAAAAAAGATGTTAAACGGCCATCGTGGGATGAAATCTCTATTCATCGCTTTCAGGCCTGTCAGACATTTTATGTTGTTTCTTCTGAGACTTATGGGAGACTGGGATAGCACTATTTCGGCCTTCTTGGACCACTTCAGCCAGACACACCCATTTTTTATGACTCCTCCCTGTAGAGGTCAAATATTTATTCCTTTTAATTCATAGGTATGAATGTGTGATATTTTTGCAATCAGGGTTTTTCCTATGTTTGAAAAAAGATGTTAAACGGCCATGGTGGGATGAAATCTCTATTCATCGCTTTCAGGCCTGTCAGACATTTTATGTTGTTTCTTCTGAGACTTATGGGAGACTGGGATAGCGCTATTTTGGCCTTCTTGGACCTCTTCAGCCAGACACACCCATATTTTATGACTCCTCCCTGTAGAGGTCAAATATTTATTCCTTTTAATTCATAGGTATAAGTGTGTGATATTTTTGCAATCAGGTTTTTTCCTGTGTTTGAAACAAGATGTTAAACGGCCATGGTGGGATGAAATCTCTATTCATCGCTTTCAGGCCTGTCAGACATTTTATGTTGTTTCTTCTGAGACTCATGGGAGACTGGGATAGCGCTATTTCGGCCTTCTTGGACCTCTTCAGCCAGACACACCCATATTTTAGGACTCCTCCCTGTAGAGGTCAAATATTTATTCCTTTTAATTCATAGGTATAAATGTGTGATATTTTTGCAATCAGGGTTTTTCCTGTGTTTGAAAAAAGATGTTAAACGGCCATGGTGGGATGAAATCTCTATTCATCACTTTCAGGCCTGTCAGACATTTTATGTTGTTTCTTCTGAGACTAATGGGAGACTGGGATAGCACTATTTCGGCCTTCTTGGACCTCTTCAGCCAGACACACCCATATTTTATGACTCCTCCCTGTAGAGGTCAAATATTTATTCCTTTTAATTCATAGGTATAAATGTGTGATATTTTTGCAAGCAGGGTTTTTCCTATGTTTGAAAAAAGATGTTAAACGGCCATGGTGGGATGAAGTCTCTATTCATCGCTTTCAGGCCTGTCAGACATTTTATGTTGTTTCTTCTGAGACTTATGGGAGACTGGGAGAGCGCTATTTCGGCCTTCTTGGACCTCTTCAGCCAGACACACCCATATTTTATGACTCCTCCCTGTAGAGGTCAAATATTTATTCCTTTTAATTCATAGGTATAAGTGTGTGATATTTTTGCAATCAGGGTTTTTTCTGTGTTTGAAAAAAGATGGTAAACGGCCATGGTGGGATGAAATCTCTATTCATCGCTTTCAGGCCTGTCAGACATTTTATGTTGTTTCTTCTGAGACTTATGGGAGACTGGGATAGCGCTATTTCGGCCTTCTTGGACCTCTTCAGCAAGACACACCCATATTTTATGACTCCTCCCTGTAGAGGTCAAATATTTATTCCTTTTAATTCATAGGTATAAGCGTGTGATATTTTTGCAATCAGGGTTTTTCCTGTGTTTGAAAAAAGATGTTAAACGGCCATGGTGGGATTAAATCTCTATTCATCGCTTTCAGGCCTGTCAGACATTTTATGTTGTTTCTTCTGAGACTTATGGGAGACTGGGATAGCGCTATTTCGGCCTTCTTGGACCTCTTCAGCCAGACACACCCATATTTTATGACTCCTCCCTGTAGAGGTCAAATATTTATTCCTTTTAATTCATAGGTATAAATGTGTGATATTTTTGCAATCAGGGTTTTTCCTATATTTGAAAAAAGATGTTAAACGGCCATGGTGGGTTGAAATCTCTATTCATCACTTTCAGGCCTGTCAGACATTTTATGTTGTTTCTTCTGAGACTTATGGGAGACTGGGATAGCGCTATTTCGGCCTTCTTGGACCTCTTCAGCCAGACACACCCATATTTTATGACTCCTCCCTGTAGAGGTCAAATATTTATTCCTTTTAATTCATAGGTATAAGTGTGTGATATTTTTGCAATCAGGGTTTTTCCTGTGTTTGAAAAAAGATGGTAAACGGCCATGGTGGGATGAAATCTCTATTCATCGCTTTCAGGCCTGTCAGACATTTTATGTTGTTTCTTCTGAGACTTATGGGAGACTGGGATAGCGCTATTTCGGCCTTCTTGGACCTCTTCAGCAAGACACACCCATATTTTATGACTCCTCCCTGTAGAGGTCAAATATTTATTCCTTTTAATTCATAGGTATAAGCGTGTGATATTTTTGCAATCAGGGTTTTTCCTGTGTTTGAAAAAAGATGTTAAACGGCCATGGTGGGATTAAATCTCTATTCATCGCTTTCAGGCCTGTCAGACATTTTATGTTGTTTCTTCTGAGACTTATGGGAGACTGGGATAGCGCTATTTCGGCCTTCTTGGACCTCTTCAGCCAGACACACCCATATTTTATGACTCCTCCCTGTAGAGGTCAAATATTTATTCCTTTTAATTCATAGGTATAAATGTGTGATATTTTTGCAATCAGGGTTTTTCCTATATTTGAAAAAAGATGTTAAACGGCCATGGTGGGTTGAAATCTCTATTCATCACTTTCAGGCCTGTCAGACATTTTATGTTGTTTCTTCTGAGACTTATGGGAGACTGGGATAGCGCTATTTCGGCCTTCTTGGACCTCTTCAGCCAGACACACCCATATTTTATGACTCCTCCCTGTAGAGGTCAAATATTTATTCCTTTTAATTCATAGGTATAAGTGTGTGATATTTTTGCAATCAGGGTTTTTCCTGTGTTTGAAAAAAGATGTTAAACGGCCATGGTGGGATGAAATCTCTATTCATCGCTTTCAGGCCTGTCAGACATTTTATGTTGTTTCTTCTGAGACTTATGGGAGACTGGGATAGCGCTATTTCGGCCTTCTTGGACCTCTTCAGCCAGACACACCCATATTTTATGACTCCTCCCTGTAGAGGTCAAATATTTATTCCTTTTAATTCATAGGTATAAGTGTGTGATATTTTTGCAATCAGGGTTTTTCCTGTGTTTGAAAAAAGATGTTAAACAGCCATGGTGGGATGAAATCTCTATTCATCGCTTTCAGGCCTTCTCAGACATTTTATGTTGTTTCTTCTGAGACTTATGGGAGACTGGGAGAGCGCTATTTCGGCCTTCTTGGACCTCTTCAGCCAGACACACCCATATTTTATGACTCCTCCCTGTAGAGGTCAAATATTTATTCCTTTTAATTCATAGGTATAAGTGTGTGATATTTTTGCAATCAGGGTTTTTCCTGTGTTTGAAACAAGATGTTAAACGGCCATGGTGGGATCATATCTCTATTCATCGCTTTCAGGCCTGTCAGACATTTTATGTTGTTTCTTCTGAGACTCATGGGAGACTGGGATAGCGCTATTTCGGCCTTCTTGGACCTCTTCAGCCAGACACACCCATATTTTATGACTCCTCCCTGTAGAGGTCAAATATTTATTCCTTTTAATTCATAGGTATAAATGTGTGATATTTTTGCAAGCAGGGTTTTTCCTATGTTTGAAAAAAGATGTTAAACGGCCATGGTGGGATGAAGTCTCTATTCATCGCTTTCAGGCCTGTCAGACATTTTATGTTGTTTCTTCTGAGACTTATGGGAGACTGGGAGAGCGCTATTTCGGCCTTCTTGGACCTCTTCAGCCAGACACACCCATATTTTATGACTCCTCCCTGTAGAGGTCAAATATTTATTCCTTTTAATTCATAGGTATAAGTGTGTGATATTTTTGCAATCAGGGTTTTTTCTGTGTTTGAAAAAAGATGGTAAACGGCCATGGTGGGATGAAATCTCTATTCATCGCTTTCAGGCCTGTCAGACATTTTATGTTGTTTCTTCTGAGACTTATGGGAGACTGGGATAGCGCTATTTCGGCCTTCTTGGACCTCTTCAGCAAGACACACCCATATTTTATGACTCCTCCCTGTAGAGGTCAAATATTTATTCCTTTTAATTCATAGGTATAAGCGTGTGATATTTTTGCAATCAGGGTTTTTCCTGTGTTTGAAAAAAGATGTTAAACGGCCATGGTGGGATTAAATCTCTATTCATCGCTTTCAGGCCTGTCAGACATTTTATGTTGTTTCTTCTGAGACTTATGGGAGACTGGGATAGCGCTATTTCGGCCTTCTTGGACCTCTTCAGCCAGACACACCCATATTTTATGACTCCTCCCTGTAGAGGTCAAATATTTATTCCTTTTAATTCATAGGTATAAATGTGTGATATTTTTGCAATCAGGGTTTTTCCTATATTTGAAAAAAGATGTTAAACGGCCATGGTGGGTTGAAATCTCTATTCATCACTTTCAGGCCTGTCAGACATTTTATGTTGTTTCTTCTGAGACTTATGGGAGACTGGGATAGCGCTATTTCGGCCTTCTTGGACCTCTTCAGCCAGACACACCCATATTTTATGACTCCTCCCTGTAGAGGTCAAATATTTATTCCTTTTAATTCATAGGTATAAGTGTGTGATATTTTTGCAATCAGGGTTTTTCCTGTGTTTGAAAAAAGATGGTAAACGGCCATGGTGGGATGAAATCTCTATTCATCGCTTTCAGGCCTGTCAGACATTTTATGTTGTTTCTTCTGAGACTTATGGGAGACTGGGATAGCGCTATTTCGGCCTTCTTGGACCTCTTCAGCAAGACACACCCATATTTTATGACTCCTCCCTGTAGAGGTCAAATATTTATTCCTTTTAATTCATAGGTATAAGCGTGTGATATTTTTGCAATCAGGGTTTTTCCTGTGTTTGAAAAAAGATGTTAAACGGCCATGGTGGGATTAAATCTCTATTCATCGCTTTCAGGCCTGTCAGACATTTTATGTTGTTTCTTCTGAGACTTATGGGAGACTGGGATAGCGCTATTTCGGCCTTCTTGGACCTCTTCAGCCAGACACACCCATATTTTATGACTCCTCCCTGTAGAGGTCAAATATTTATTCCTTTTAATTCATAGGTATAAATGTGTGATATTTTTGCAATCAGGGTTTTTCCTATATTTGAAAAAAGATGTTAAACGGCCATGGTGGGTTGAAATCTCTATTCATCACTTTCAGGCCTGTCAGACATTTTATGTTGTTTCTTCTGAGACTTATGGGAGACTGGGATAGCGCTATTTCGGCCTTCTTGGACCTCTTCAGCCAGACACACCCATATTTTATGACTCCTCCCTGTAGAGGTCAAATATTTATTCCTTTTAATTCATAGGTATAAGTGTGTGATATTTTTGCAATCAGGGTTTTTCCTGTGTTTGAAAAAAGATGTTAAACGGCCATGGTGGGATGAAATCTCTATTCATCGCTTTCAGGCCTGTCAGACATTTTATGTTGTTTCTTCTGAGACTTATGGGAGACTGGGATAGCGCTATTTCGGCCTTCTTGGACCTCTTCAGCCAGACACACCCATATTTTATGACTCCTCCCTGTAGAGGTCAAATATTTATTCCTTTTAATTCATAGGTATAAGTGTGTGATATTTTTGCAATCAGGGTTTTTCCTGTGTTTGAAAAAAGATGTTAAACAGCCATGGTGGGATGAAATCTCTATTCATCGCTTTCAGGCCTTCTCAGACATTTTATGTTGTTTCTTCTGAGACTTATGGGAGACTGGGAGAGCGCTATTTCGGCCTTCTTGGACCTCTTCAGCCAGACACACCCATATTTTATGACTCCTCCCTGTAGAGGTCAAATATTTATTCCTTTTAATTCATAGGTATAAGTGTGTGATATTTTTGCAATCAGGGTTTTTCCTGTGTTTGAAACAAGATGTTAAACGGCCATGGTGGGATCATATCTCTATTCATCGCTTTCAGGCCTGTCAGACATTTTATGTTGTTTCTTCTGAGACTCATGGGAGACTGGGATAGCGCTATTTCGGCCTTCTTGGACCTCTTCAGCCAGACACACCCATATTTTAGGACTCCTCCCTGTAGAGGTCAAATATTTATTCCTTTTAATTCATAGGTATAAGTGTGTGATATTTTTGCAATCAGGGTTTTTCCTATGTTTGAAAAAAGATGTTAAACGGCCATGGTGGGATGAAATATCTATTCATCACTTTCAGGCCTGTCAGACATTTTATGTTGTTTCTTCTGAGACTAATGGGAGACTGGGATAGCACTATTTCGGCCTTCTTGGACCTCTTCAGCCAGACACACCCATATTTTATGACTCCTCCCTGTAGAGGTCAAATATTTATTCCTTTTAATTCATAGGTATAAGTGTGATATCTTTGCAATCAGGGTTTTTCCTGTGTTTGAAAAAAGATGTTAAACGGCCATCGTGGGATGAAATCTCTATTCATCGCTTTCAGGCCTGTCAGACATTTTATGTTGTTTCTTCTGAGACTTATGGGAGACTGGGATAGCACTATTTCGGCCTTCTTGGACCACTTCAGCCAGACACACCCATTTTTTATGACTCCTCCCTGTAGAGGTCAAATATTTATTCCTTTTAATTCATAGGTATGAATGTGTGATATTTTTGCAATCAGGGTTTTTCCTATGTTTGAAAAAAGATGTTAAACGGCCATGGTGGGATGAAATCTCTATTCATCGCTTTCAGGCCTGTCAGACATTTTATGTTGTTTCTTCTGAGACTTATGGGAGACTGGGATAGCGCTATTTTGGCCTTCTTGGACCTCTTCAGCCAGACACACCCATATTTTATGACTCCTCCCTGTAGAGGTCAAATATTTATTCCTTTTAATTCATAGGTATAAGTGTGTGATATTTTTGCAATCAGGGTTTTTCCTGTGTTTGAAACAAGATGTTAAACGGCCATGGTGGGATGAAATCTCTATTCATCGCTTTCAGGCCTGTCAGACATTTTATGTTGTTTCTTCTGAGACTCATGGGAGACTGGGATAGCGCTATTTCGGCCTTCTTGGACCTCTTCAGCCAGACACACCCATATTTTAGGACTCCTCCCTGTAGAGGTCAAATATTTATTCCTTTTAATTCATAGGTATAAATGTGTGATATTTTTGCAATCAGGGTTTTTCCTGTGTTTGAAAAAAGATGTTAAACGGCCATGGTGGGATGAAATCTCTATTCATCACTTTCAGGCCTGTCAGACATTTTATGTTGTTTCTTCTGAGACTTATGGGAGACTGGGATAGCACTATTTCGGCCTTCTTGGACCTCTTCAGCCAGACACACCCATGTTTTATGACTCCTCCCTGTAGAGGTCAAATATTTATTCCATTTAATTCATAGGTATAAATGTGTGATATTTTTGCAATCAGGGTTTTTCCTATTTTTGAAAAAAGATGTTAAACGGCCATGGTGGGATGAACTCTCTATTCATCGCTTTCAGGCTTTTCAGACATTTTATGTTGTTTCTTCTGAGACTTATGGGAGACTGGGACAGCACTATTTCGGCCTTCTTGGACCTCTTCAGCCAGACACACCCATATTTTATGACTCCTTCCTGTAGAGGTCAAATATTTATTCCTTTTAATTCATAGGTATAAATGTGTGATATTTTTGCAATCAGGGTTTTTCTTATGTTTGAAAAAAGATGTTAAACGGCCATGGTGGGATGAAATCTCTATTCATCGCATTCAGGCCTGTCAGATATTTTATGTTGTTTCTTCTGAGACTTATGGGAGACTGGGATAGCACTATTTCGGCCTTCTTGGACCACTTCAGCCAGACACACCCTTATTTTATGACTCCTCCCTGTAGAGGTCAAATATTTATTCCTTTTAATTCATAGGTATAAGTGTGTGATATTTTTGCAATCAGGGTTTTTCCTGTGTTTGAAAAAAGATGTTAAACGGCCATGGTGGGTTGAAATCTCTATTCATCGCTTTCAGGCCTGTCAGACATTTTATGTTGTTTCTTCTGAGACTTATGGGAGACTGGGATAGTGCTATTTCGGCCTTCTTGGACCTCTTCAGCCAGACACACCCATATTTTATGACTCCTCCCTGTAGAGGTCAAATATTTATTCCTTTTAATTCATAGGTATAAATGTGTGATATTTTTGCAATCAGGGTTTTTCCTATGTTTGAAAAAAGATGTTAAACGGCCATGGTGGGATGAAGTCTCTATTCATCGCTTTCAGGCCTGTCAGACATTTTATGTTGTTTCTTCTGAGACTTATGGGAGACTGGGAGAGCGCTATTTTGGCCTTCTTGGACCTCTTCAGCCAGACACACCCATATTTTATGACTCCTCCCTGTAGAGGTCAAATATTTATTCCTTTTAATTCATAGGTATAAGTGTGTGATATTTTTGCAATCAGGGTTTTTCCTGTGTTTGAAACAAGATGTTAAACGGCCATGGTGGGATCATATCTCTATTCATCGCTTTCAGGCCTGTCAGACATTTTATGTTGTTTCTTCTGAGACTCATGGGAGACTGGGATAGCACTATTTCGGCCTTCTTGGACCTCTTCAGCCAGACACACCCATATTTTAGGACTCCTCCCTGTAGAGGTCAAATATTTATTCCTTTTAATTCATAGGTATAAGTGTGTGATATTTTTGCAATCAGGGTTTTTCCTATGTTTGAAAAAAGATGTTAAACGGCCATGGTGGGATGAAATATCTATTCATCACTTTCAGGCCTGTCAGACATTTTATGTTGTTTCTTCTGAGACTAATGGGAGACTGGGATAGCACTATTTCGGCCTTCTTGGACCTCTTCAGCCAGACACACCCATATTTTATGACTCCTCCCTGTAGAGGTCAAATATTTATTCCTTTTAATTCATAGGTATAAGTGTGATATCTTTGCAATCAGCGTTTTTCCTGTGTTTGAAAAAAGATGTTAAACGGCCATCGTGGGATGAAATCTCTATTCATCGCTTTCAGGCCTGTCAGACATTTTATGTTGTTTCTTCTGAGACTTATGGGAGACTGGGATAGCACTATTTCGGCCTTCTTGGACCACTTCAGCCAGACACACCCATTTTTTATGACTCCTCCCTGTAGAGGTCAAATATTTATTCCTTTTAATTCATAGGTATGAATGTGTGATATTTTTGCAATCAGGGTTTTTCCTATGTTTGAAAAAAGATGTTAAACGGCCATGGTGGGATGAAATCTCTATTCATCGCTTTCAGGCCTGTCAGACATTTTATGTTGTTTCTTCTGAGACTTATGGGAGACTGGGATAGCGCTATTTTGGCCTTCTTGGACCTCTTCAGCCAGACACACCCATATTTTATGACTCCTCCCTGTAGAGGTCAAATATTTATTCCTTTTAATTCATAGGTATAAGTGTGTGATATTTTTGCAATCAGGGTTTTTCCTGTGTTTGAAACAAGATGTTAAACGGACATGGTGGGATGAAATCTCTATTCATCGCTTTCAGGCCTGTCATACATTTTATGTTGTTTCTTCTGAGACTCATGGGAGACTGGGATAGCGCTATTTCGGCCTTCTTGGACCTCTTCAGCCAGACACACCCATATTTTAGGACTCCTCCCTGTAGAGGTCAAATATTTATTCCTTTTAAATCATAGGTATAAATGTGTGATATTTTTGCAATCAGGGTTTTTCCTGTGTTTGAAAAAAGATGTTAAACGGCCATGGTGGGATGAAATCTCTATTCATCACTTTCAGGCCTGTCAGACATTTTATGTTGTTTCTTCTGAGACTTATGGGAGACTGGGATAGCACTATTTCGGCCTTCTTGGACCTCTTCAGCCAGACACACCCATGTTTTATGACTCCTCCCTGTAGAGGTCAAATATTTATTCCATTTAATTCATAGGTATAAATGTGTGATATTTTTGCAATCAGGGTTTTTCCTATTTTTGAAAAAAGATGTTAAACGGCCATGGTGGGATGAACTCTCTATTCATCGCTTTCAGGCTTTTCAGACATTTTATGTTGTTTCTTCTGAGACTTATGGGAGACTGGGACAGCACTATTTCGGCCTTCTTGGACCTCTTCAGCCAGACACACCCATATTTTATGACTCCTTCCTGTAGAGGTCAAATATTTATTCCATTTAATTCATAGGTATAAATGTGTGATATTTTTGCAATCAGGGTTTTTCTTATGTTTGAAAAAAGCTGTTAAACGGCCATGGTGGGATGAAATCTCTATTCATCGCATTCAGGCCTGTCAGATATTTTATGTTGTTTCTTCTGAGACTTATGGGAGACTGGGATAGCACTATTTCGGCCTTCTTGGACCACTTCAGCCAGACACACCCTTATTTTATGACTCCTCCCTGTAGAGGTCAAATATTTATTCCTTTTAATTCATAGGTATAAGTGTGTGATATTTTTGCAATCAGGGTTTTTCCTGTGTTTGAAAAAAGATGTTAAACGGCCATGGTGGGTTGAAATCTCTATTCATCGCTTTCAGGCCTGTCAGACATTTTATGTTGTTTCTTCTGAGACTTATGGGAGACTGGGATAGCGCTATTTCGGCCTTCTTGGACCTCTTCAGCCAGACACACCCATATTTTATGACTCCTCCCTGTAGAGGTCAAATATTTATTCCTTTTAATTCATAGGTATAAATGTGTGATATTTTTGCAATCAGGGTTTTTCCTATGTTTGAAAAAAGATGTTAAACGGCCATGGTGGGATGAAGTCTCTATTCATCGCTTTCAGGCCTGTCAGACATTTTATGTTGTTTCTTCTGAGACTTATGGGAGACTGGGAGAGCGCTATTTTGGCCTTCTTGGACCTCTTCAGCCAGACACACCCATATTTTATGACTCCTCCCTGTAGAGGTCAAATATTTATTCCTTTTAATTCATAGGTATAAGTGTGTGATATTTTTGCAATCAGGGTTTTTCCTGTGTTTGAAACAAGATGTTAAACGGCCATGGTTGGATGAAATCTCTATTCATCGCTTTCAGGCCTGTCAGACATTTTATGTTGTTTCTTCTGAGACTCATGGGAGACTGGGATAGCACTATTTCGGCCTTCTTGGACCTCTTCAGCCAGACACACCCATATTTTAGGACTCCTCCCTGTAGAGGTCAAATATTTATTCCTTTTAATTCATAGGTATAAATGTGTGATATTTTTGCAATCAGGGTTTTTCCTGTGTTTGAAAAAAGATGTTAAACGGCCATGGTGGGATGAAATCTCTATTCATCACTTTCAGGCCTGTCAGACATTTTATGTTGTTTCTTCTGAGACTTATGGGAGACTGGGATAGCACTATTTCGGCCTTCTTGGACCTCTTCAGCCAGACACACCCATGTTTTATGACTCCTCCCTGTAGAGGTCAAATATTTATTCCATTTAATTCATAGGTATAAATGTGTGATATTTTTGCAATCAGGGTTTTTCCTATTTTTGAAAAAAGATGTTAAACGGCCATGGTGGGATGAAATCTCTATTCATCGCTTTCAGGCTTTTCAGACATTTTATGTTGTTTCTTCTGAGACTTATGGGAGACTGGGACAGCACTATTTCGGCCTTCTTGGACCTCTTCAGCCAGACACACCCATATTTTATGACCCCTCCCTGTAGAGGTCAAATATTTATTCCTTTTAATTCATAGGTATAAATGTGTGATATTTTTGCAATCAGGGTTTTTCCTATGTTTGAAAAAAGTTGTTAAACGGCCATGGTGGGATGAAGTCTCTATTCATCGCTTTCAGGCCTGTCAGACATTTTATGTTGTTTCTTCTGAGACTTATGGGAGACTGGGAGAGCGCTATTTTGGCCTTCTTGGACCTCTTCAGCCAGACACACCCATATTTTATGACTCCTCCCTGTAGAGGTCAAATATTTATTCCTTTTAATTCATAGGTATAAGTGTGTGATATTTTTGCAATCAGGGTTTTTCCTGTGTTTGAAAAAAGATGTTCAACGGCCATGGTGGGATGAAATCTCTATTCATCGCTTTCAGGCCTGTCAGACATTTTATGTTGTTTCTTCTGAGACTTATGGGAGACTGGGACAGCACTATTTCGGCCTTCTTGGACCTCTTCAGCCAGACACACCCATATTTTATGACTCCTCCCTGTAGAGATCAAATATTTATTCCTTTTAATTCATAGGTATAAATGTGTGATATTTTTGCAATCAGGGTTTTTCCTATGTTTGAAAAAAGATGTTCAACGGCCATGGTGGGATGAAATCTCTATTCATCGCTTTCAGGCCTGTCAGACATTTTATGTTGTTTCTTCTGAGACTTATGGGAGACTGGGATAGCACTATTTCGGCCTTCTTGGATCTCTTCAGCCAGACATACCCATATTTTATGACTCCTCCCTGTAGAGGTCAAATATTTATTCCTTTTAATTCATAGGTATAAATGTGTGATATTTTTGCAATCAGGGTTTTTCCTGTGTTTGAAAAAAGATGTTAAACGGCCATAGTGGGTTGAAATCTCTATTCATCGCTTTCAGGCCTGTCAGACATTTTATGTTGTTTCTTCTGAGACTTATGGGAGACTGGGATAGCACTATTTCGGCCTTCTTAGACCTCTTCAGCCAGACACACCCATATTTTATGACTCCTCCCTGTAGAGGTCAAATATTTATTCCTTTTAATTCATAGGTATAAATGTGTGATATTTTTGCAATCAGGGTTTTTCCTGTGTTTGAAAAAAGATGTTAAACGGCCATGGTGGGATGAAATCTCTATTCATCACTTCAGGCCTGTCAGACATTTTATGTTGTTTCTTCTGAGACTTATGGGAGACTGGGATAGCACTATTTCGGCCTTCTTGGACCTCTTCAGCCAGACACACCCATGTTTTATGACTCCTCCCTGTAGAGGTCAAATATTTATTCCTTTTAATTCATAGGTATAAATGTGTGATATTTTTGCAATCAGGGTTTTTCCTATTTTTGAAAAAAGATGTTAAACGGCCATGGTGGGATGAAATCTCTATTCATCGCTTTCAGGCTTTTCAGACATTTTATGTTGTTTCTTCTGAGACTTATGGGAGACTGGGACAGCACTATTTCGGCCTTCTTGGACCTCTTCAGCCAGACACACCCATATTTTATGACTCCTCCCTGTAGAGGTCAAATATTTATTCCTTTTAATTCATAGGTATAAATGTGTGATATTTTTGCAATCAGGGTTTTTCCTATGTTTGAAAAAAGTTGTTAAACGGCCATGGTGGGATGAAGTCTCTATTCATCGCTTTCAGGCCTGTCAGACATTTTATGTTGTTTCTTCTGAGACTTATGGGAGACTGGGAGAGCGCTATTTTGGCCTTCTTGGACCTCTTCAGCCAGACACACCCATATTTTATGACTCCTCCCTGTAGAGGTCAAATATTTATTCCTTTTAATTCATAGGTATAAGTGTGTGATATTTTTGCAATCAGGGTTTTTCCTGTGTTTGAAAAAAGATGTTCAACGGCAATGGTGGGATGAAATCTCTATTCATCGCTTTCAGGCCTGTCAGACATTTTATGTTGTTTCTTCTGAGACTTATGGGAGACTGGGACAGCACTATTTCGGCCTTCTTGGACCTCTTCAGCCAGACACACCCATATTTTATGACTCCTCCCTGTAGAGATCAAATATTTATTCCTTTTAATTCATAGGTATAAATGTGTGATATTTTTGCAATCAGGGTTTTTCCTATGTTTGAAAAAAGATGTTCAACGGCCATGGTGGGATGAAATCTCTATTCATCGCTTTCAGGCCTGTCAGACATTTTATGTTGTTTCTTCTGAGACTTATGGGAGACTGGGATAGCACTATTTCGGCCTTCTTGGACCTCTTCAGCCAGACACACCCATATTTTATGACTCCTCCCTGTAGAGGTCAAATATTTATTCCTTTTAATTCATAGGTATTAATGTGTGATATTTTTGAAATCAGGGTTTTTCCTATGTTTGAAAAAAGATGGTAAACGGCCATGGTGGGATGAAATCTCTATTCATCGCTTTCAGGCCTGTCAGACATTTTATGTTGTTTCTTCTGAGACTTATGGGAGACTGGGATAGCGCTATTTCGGCCTTCTTGGATCTCTTCAGCCAGACACACCCATATTTTATGACTCCTCCCTGTAGAGGTCAAATATTTATTCCTTTTAATTCATAGGTATAAATGTGTGATATTTTTGCAATCAGGGTTTTTCCTGTGTTTGAAAAAAGATGTTAAACGGCCATGGTGGGTTGAAATCTCTATTCATCGCTTTCAGGCCTGTCAGACATTTTATGTTGTTTCTTCTGAGACTTATGGGAGACTGGGATAGCACTATTTCGGCCTTCTTGGACGTCTTCAGCCAGACACACCCATATTTTATGACTCCTCCCTGTAGAGGTCAAATATTTATTCCTTTTAATTCATAGGTATAAGTGTGTGATATTTTTGCAATCAGGGTTTTTCCTGTGTTTGAAAAAAGATGTTAAACGGCCATGGTGGGATTAAATCTCTATTCATCGCTTTCAGGCCTGTCAGACATTTTATGTTGTTTCTTCTGAGACTTATGGGAGACTGGAATAGCGCTATTTCGGCATTCTTGGACCACTTCAGCCAGACACACCCATATTTTATGACTCCTCCCTGTAGAGGTCAAATATTTATTCCTTTTAATTCATAGGTATTAATGTGTGATATTTTTGAAATCAGGGTTTTTCCTATGTTTGAAAAAAGATGGTAAACGGCCATGGTGGGATGAAATCTCTATTCATCGCTTTCAGGCCTGTCAGACATTTTATGTTGTTTCTTCTGAGACTTATGAGAGACTGGGATAGCACTATTTCGGCCTTCTTGGACCACTTCAGCCAGACACACCCATATTTTATGACTCCTCCCTGTAGAGGTCAAATATTTATTCCTTTTAATTGATAGGTATGAATGTGTGATATTTTTGCAATCAGGGTTTTTCCTATGTTTGAAAAAAGATGTTAAACGGCCATGGTGGGATGAAATCTCTATTCATCGCTTTCAGGCCTGTCAGACATTTTATGTTGTTTCTTCTGAGACTTATGGGAGACTGGAATAGCGCTATTTCGGGCTTCTTGGACCACTTCAGCCAGACACACCCATATTTTATGACTCCTCCCTGTAGAGGTCAAATATTTATTCCTTTTAATTCATAGGTATTAATGTGTGATATTTTTGCAATCAGGGTTTTTCCTATGTTTGAAAAAAGATGTTAAACGGCCACGGTGGGATGAAATCTCTATTCATCACTTTCAGGCCTGTCAGACATTTTATGTTGTTTCTTCTGAGACTTATGGGAGACTGGGACAGCACTATTTCGGCCTTCTTGGACCTCTTCAGCCTGACACACCCATATTTTATGACTCCTCCCTGTAGAGGTCAAATATTTATTCCTTTTAATTCATAGGTATAAATGTGTGATATTTTTGCAATCAGGGTTTTTCCTATGTTTGAACAAAGATGTTAAACGGCCATGGTGGGATTAAATCTCTATTCATCGCTTTCAGGCCTGTCAGACATTTTATGTTGTTTCTTCTGAGACTTATGGGAGACTGGGATAGCACTATTTCGGCCTTCTTGGACCACTTCAGCCAGACACACCCATATTTTATGACTCCTCCCTGTAGAGGTCAAATATTTGTTCCTTTTAATTCATAGGTATGAATGTGTGATATTTTTGCAATCAGGGTTTTTCCTATGTTTGAAAAAAGATGTTAAACGGCCATGGTGGGATGAAATCTCTATTCATCGCTTTCAGGCCTGTCAGACATTTTATGTTGTTTCTTCTGAGACTTATGGGAGACTGGAATAGCGCTATTTCGGGCTTCTTGGACCACTTCAGCCAGACACACCCATATTTTATGACTCCTCCCTGTAGAGGTCAAATATTTATTCCTTTTAATTCATAGGTATTAATATGTGATATTTTTGAAATCAGGGTTTTTCCTATGTTTGAAAAAAGATGGTAAACGGCCATGGTGGGATTAAATCTCTATTCATCGCTTTCAGGCCTGTCAGACATTTTATGTTGTTTCTTCTGAGACTTATGGGAGACTGGGATAGCGCTATTTCGGCCTTCTTGGACCTCTTCAGCCAGACACACCCATATTTTATGACTCCTCCCTGTAGAGGTCAAATATTTATTCCTTTTAATTCATAGGTATAAATGTGTGATATTTTTGCAATCAGGGTTTTTCCTGTGTTTGAAAAAAGATGTTAAATGGCGATGGTGGGATGAAATCTCTATTCATCGCTTTCAGGCCTCTCAGACATTTTATGTTGTTTCTTCTGAGACTTATGGGAGACTGGGATAGCGCTTTTTCAGCCTTCTTGGACCTCTTCAGCCAGACACACCCATATTTTATGACTCCTCCCTGTAGAGGTCAAATATTTATTCCTTTTAATTCATAGGTATTAATGTGTGATATTTTTGCAATCAGGGTTTTTCCTGTGTTTGAAAAAAGATGTTAAACGGCCATGGTGGGTTGAAATCTCTATTCATCGCTTTCAGGCCTGTCAGACATTTTATGTTGTTTCTTCTGAGACTTATGGGAGACTGGGATAGCACTATTTCGGCCTTCTTGGACCTCTTCAGCCAGACACACCCATATTTTATGACTCCTCCCTGTAGAGGTCAAATATTTATTCCTTTTAATTCATAGGTATAAGTGTGTGATATTTTTGCAATCAGGGTTTTTCCTGTGTTTGAAAAAAGATGTTAAACGGCCATGGTGGGATTAAATCTCTATTCATCGCTTTCAGGCCTGTCAGACATTTTATGTTGTTTCTTCTGAGACTTATGGGAGACTGGAATAGCGCTATTTCGGCATTCTTGGACCACTTCAGCCAGACACACCCATATTTTATGACTCCTCCCTGTAGAGGTCAAATATTTATTCCTTTTAATTCATAGGTATTAATGTGTGATATTTTTGAAATCAGGGTTTTTCCTATGTTTGAAAAAAGATGGTAAACGGCCATGGTGGGATGAAATCTCTATTCATCGCTTTCAGGCCTGTCAGACATTTTATGTTGTTTCTTCTGAGACTTATGGGAGACTGGGATAGCACTATTTCGGCCTTCTTGGACCACTTCAGCCAGACACACCCATATTTTATGACTCGTTCCTGTAGAGGTCAAATATTTATTCCTTTTAATTGATAGGTATGAATGTGTGATATTTTTGCAATCAGGGTTTTTCCTATGTTTGAAAAAAGATGTTAAACGGCCATGGTGGGATGAAATCTCTATTCATCGCTTTCAGGCCTGTCAGACATTTTATGTTGTTTCTTCTGAGACTTATGGGAGACTGGAATAGCGCTATTTCGGGCTTCTTGGACCACTTCAGCCAGACACACCCATATTTTATGACTCCTCCCTGTAGAGGTCAAATATTTATTCCTTTTAATTCATAGGTATTAATGTGTGATATTTTTGCAATCAGGGTTTTTCCTATGTTTGAAAAAAGATGTTAAACGGCCACGGTGGGATGAAATCTCTATTCATCACTTTCAGGCCTGTCAGACATTTTATGTTGTTTCTTCTGAGACTTATGGGAGACTGGGACAGCACTATTTCGGCCTTCTTGGACCTCTTCAGCCTGACACACCCATATTTTATGACTCCTCCCTGTAGAGGTCAAATATTTATTCCTTTTAATTCATAGGTATAAATGTGTGATATTTTTGCAATCAGGGTTTTTCCTATGTTTGAACAAAGATGTTAAACGGCCATGGTGGGATTAAATCTCTATTCATCGCTTTCAGGCCTGTCAGACATTTTATGTTGTTTCTTCTGAGACTTATGGGAGACTGGGATAGCACTATTTCGGCCTTCTTGGACCACTTCAGCCAGACACACCCATATTTTATGACTCCTCCCTGTAGAGGTCAAATATTTATTCCTTTTAATTCATAGGTATGAATGTGTGATATTTTTGCAATCAGGGTTTTTCCTATGTTTGAAAAAAGATGTTAAACGGCCATGGTGGGATGAAATCTCTATTCATCGCTTTCAGGCCTGTCAGACATTTTATGTTGTTTCTTCTGAGACTTATGGGAGACTGGAATAGCGCTATTTCGGGCTTCTTGGACCACTTCAGCCAGACACACCCATATTTTATGACTCCTCCCTGTAGAGGTCAAATATTTATTCCTTTTAATTCATAGGTATTAATATGTGATATTTTTGAAATCAGGGTTTTCCCTATGTTTGAAAAAAGATGGTAAACGGCCATGGTGGGATGAAATCTCTATTCATCGCTTTCAGGCCTGTCAGACATTTTATGTTGTTTCTTCTGAGACTTATGGGAGACTGGGATAGCGCTTTTTCAGCCTTCTTGGACCTCTTCAGCCAGACACACCCATATTTTATGACTCCTCCCTGTAGAGGTCAAATATTTATTCCTTTTAATTCATAGGTATTAATGTGTGCTATTTTTGCAATCAGGGTTTTTCCTGTGTTTGAAAAAAGATGTTAAACGGCCATGGTGGGTTGAAATCTCTATTCATCGCTTTCAGGCCTGTCAGACATTTTATGTTGTTTCTTCTGAGACTTATGGGAGACTGGGATAGCACTATTTCGGCCTTCTTGGACCTCTTCAGCCAGACACACCCATATTTTATGACTCCTCCCTGTAGAGGTCAAATATTTATTCCTTTTAATTCATAGGTATAAGTGTGTGATATTTTTGCAATCAGGGTTTTTCCTATGTTTGAAAAAAGATGTTAAACGGCCATGGTGGGATTAAATCTCTATTCATCGCTTTCAGGCCTGTCAGACATTTTATGTTGTTTCTTCTGAGACTTATGGGAGACTGGGATAGCACTATTTCGGCCTTCTTGGACCACTTCAGCCAGACACACCCATATTTTATGACTCCTCCCTGTAGAGGTCAAATATTTGTTCCTTTTAATTCATAGGTATGAATGTGTGATATTTTTGCAATCAGGGTTTTTCCTATGTTTGAAAAAAGATGTTAAACGGCCATGGTGGGATGAAATCTCTATTCATCGCTTTCAGGCCTGTCAGACATTTTATGTTGTTTCTTCTGAGACTTATGGGAGACTGGAATAGCGCTATTTCGGGCTTCTTGGACCACTTCAGCCAGACACACCCATATTTTATGACTCCTCCCTGTAGAGGTCAAATATTTATTCCTTTTAATTCATAGGTATTAATATGTGATATTTTTGAAATCAGGGTTTTTCCTATGTTTGAAAAAAGATGGTAAACGGCCATGGTGGGATTAAATCTCTATTCATCGCTTTCAGGCCTGTCAGACATTTTATGTTGTTTCTTCTGAGACTTATGGGAGACTGGGATAGCGCTATTTCGGCCTTCTTGGACCTCTTCAGCCAGACACACCCATATTTTATGACTCCTCCCTGTAGAGGTCAAATATTTATTCCTTTTAATTCATAGGTATAAATGTGTGATATTTTTGCAATCAGGGTTTTTCCTGTGTTTGAAAAAAGATGTTAAATGGCGATGGTGGGATGAAATCTCTATTCATCGCTTTCAGGCCTCTCAGACATTTTATGTTGTTTCTTCTGAGACTTATGGGAGACTGGGATAGCGCTTTTTCAGCCTTCTTGGACCTCTTCAGCCAGACACACCCATATTTTATGACTCCTCCCTGTAGAGGTCAAATATTTATTCCTTTTAATTCATAGGTATTAATGTGTGATATTTTTGCAATCAGGGTTTTTCCTGTGTTTGAAAAAAGATGTTAAACGGCCATGGTGGGTTGAAATCTCTATTCATCGCTTTCAGGCCTGTCAGACATTTTATGTTGTTTCTTCTGAGACTTATGGGAGACTGGGATAGCACTATTTCGGCCTTCTTGGACCTCTTCAGCCAGACACACCCATATTTTATGACTCCTCCCTGTAGAGGTCAAATATTTATTCCTTTTAATTCATAGGTATAAGTGTGTGATATTTTTGCAATCAGGGTTTTTCCTGTGTTTGAAAAAAGATGTTAAACGGCCATGGTGGGATTAAATCTCTATTCATCGCTTTCAGGCCTGTCAGACATTTTATGTTGTTTCTTCTGAGACTTATGGGAGACTGGAATAGCGCTATTTCGGCATTCTTGGACCACTTCAGCCAGACACACCCATATTTTATGACTCCTCCCTGTAGAGGTCAAATATTTATTCCTTTTAATTCATAGGTATTAATGTGTGATATTTTTGAAATCAGGGTTTTTCCTATGTTTGAAAAAAGATGGTAAACGGCCATGGTGGGATGAAATCTCTATTCATCGCTTTCAGGCCTGTCAGACATTTTATGTTGTTTCTTCTGAGACTTATGGTAGACTGGGATAGCACTATTTCGGCCTTCTTGGACCACTTCAGCCAGACACACCCATATTTTATGACTCGTCCCTGTAGAGGTCAAATATTTATTCCTTTTAATTGATAGGTATGAATGTGTGATATTTTTGCAATCAGGGTTTTTCCTATGTTTGAAAAAAGATGTTAAACGGCCATGGTGGGATGAAATCTCTATTCATCGCTTTCAGGCCTGTCAGACATTTTATGTTGTTTCTTCTGAGACTTATGGGAGACTGGAATAGCGCTATTTCGGGCTTCTTGGACCACTTCAGCCAGACACACCCATATTTTATGACTCCTCCCTGTAGAGGTCAAATATTTATTCCCTTTAATTCATAGGTATTAATGTGTGATATTTTTGCAATCAGGGTTTTTCCTATGTTTGAAAAAAGATGTTAAACGGCCACGGTGGGATGAAATCTCTATTCATCACTTTCAGGCCTGTCAGACATTTTATGTTGTTTCTTCTGAGACTTATGGGAGACTGGGACAGCACTATTTCGGCCTTCTTGGACCTCTTCAGCCTGACACACCCATATTTTATGACTCCTCCCTGTAGAGGTCAAATATTTATTCCTTTTAATTCATAGGTATAAATGTGTGATATTTTTGCAATCAGGGTTTTTCCTATGTTTGAACAAAGATGTTAAACGGCCATGGTGGGATTAAATCTCTATTCATCGCTTTCAGGCCTGTCAGACATTTTATGTTGTTTCTTCTGAGACTTATGGGAGACTGGGATAGCACTATTTCGGCCTTCTTGGACCACTTCAGCCAGACACACCCATATTTTATGACTCCTCCCTGTAGAGGTCAAATATTTATTCCTTTTAATTCATAGGTATGAATGTGTGATATTTTTGCAATCAGGGTTTTTCCTATGTTTGAAAAAAGATGTTAAACGGCCATGGTGGGATGAAATCTCTATTCATCGCTTTCAGGCCTGTCAGACATTTTATGTTGTTTCTTCTGAGACTTATGGGAGACTGGAATAGCGCTATTTCGGGCTTCTTGGACCACTTCAGCCAGACACACCCATATTTTATGACTCCTCCCTGTAGAGGTCAAATATTTATTCCTTTTAATTCATAGGTATTAATATGTGATATTTTTGAAATCAGGGTTTTCCCTATGTTTGAAAAAAGATGGTAAACGGCCATGGTGGGATGAAATCTCTATTCATCGCTTTCAGGCCTGTCAGACATTTTATGTTGTTTCTTCTGAGACTTATGGGAGACTGGGATAGCGCTTTTTCAGCCTTCTTGGACCTCTTCAGCCAGACACACCCATATTTTATGACTCCTCCCTGTAGAGGTCAAATATTTATTCCTTTTAATTCATAGGTATTAATGTGTGCTATTTTTGCAATCAGGGTTTTTCCTGTGTTTGAAAAAAGATGTTAAACGGCCATGGTGGGTTGAAATCTCTATTCATCGCTTTCAGGCCTGTCAGACATTTTATGTTGTTTCTTCTGAGACTTATGGGAGACTGGGATAGCACTATTTCGGCCTTCTTGGACCTCTTCAGCCAGACACACCCATATTTTATGACTCCTCCCTGTAGAGGTCAAATATTTATTCCTTTTAATTCATAGGTATAAGTGTGTGATATTTTTGCAATCAGGGTTTTTCCTATGTTTGAAAAAAGATGTTAAACGGCCATGGTGGGATGAAATCTCTATTCATCGCTTTCAGGCCTGTCAGACATTTTATGTTGTTTCTTCTGAGACTTATGGGAGACTGGGATAGCGCTATTTCGGCCTTCTTGGACCTCTTCAGCCAGACACACCCATATTTTATGACTCCTCCCTGTAGAGGTCAAATATTTATTCCTTTTAATTCATAGGTATAAATGTGTGATATTTTTGCAATCAGGGTTTTTCCTATATTTGAAAAAAGATGTTAAACGGCCATGGTGGGTTGAAATCTCTATTCATCACTTTCAGGCCTGTCAGACATTTTATGTTGTTTCTTCTGAGACTTATGGGAGACTGGGATAGCGCTATTTCGGCCTTCTTGGACCTCTTCAGCCAGACACACCCATATTTTATGACTCCTCCCTGTAGAGGTCAAATATTTATTCCTTTTAATTCATAGGTATAAGTGTGTGATATTTTTGCAATCAGGGTTTTTCCTGTGTTTGAAAAAAGATGTTAAACGGCCATGGTGGGATGAAATCTCTATTCATCGCTTTCAGGCCTGTCAGACATTTTATGTTGTTTCTTCTGAGACTTATGGGAGACTGGAGTAGCGATATTTCGGCCTTCTTGGACCACTTCAGCCAGACACACCCATATTTTATGACTCCTCCCTGTAGAGGTCAAATATTTATTCCGTTTAATTCATAGGTATTAATGTGTGATATTTTTGAAATCAGGGTTTTCCCTATGTTTCAAAAAAGATGGTAAACGGCCATGGTGGGATGAAATCTCTATTCATCGCTTTCAGGCCTGTCAGACATTTTATGTTGTTTCTTCTGAGACTTATGGGAGACTGGGATAGCGCTATTTCGGCCTTCTTGGACCTCTTCAGCCAGACACACCCATATTTTATGACTCCTCCCTGTAGAGGTCAAATATTTATTCCTTTTAATTCATAGGTATAAATGTGTGATATTTTTGCAATCAGGGTTTTTCCTGTGTTTGAAAAAAGATGTTAAATGGCGATGGTGGGATGAAATCTCTATTCATCGCTTTCAGGCCTGTCAGACATTTTATGTTGTTTCTTCTGAGACTTATGGGAGACTGGGATAGCACTATTTCGGCCTTCTTGGACCACTTCAGCCAGACACACCCATATTTTATGACTCCTCCCTGTAGAGGTCAAATATTTATTCCTTTTAATTCATAGGTATGAATGTGTGATATTTTTGCAATCAGGGTTTTTCCTATGTTTGAAAAAAGATGTTAAACGGCCATGGTGGGATGAAATCTCTATTCATCGCTTTCAGGCCTGTCAGACATTTTATGTTGTTTCTTCTGAGACTTATGGGAGACTGGAATAGCGCTATTTCGGGCTTCTTGGACCACTTCAGCCAGACACACCCATATTTTATGACTCCTCCCTGTAGAGGTCAAATATTTATTCCTTTTAATTCATAGGTATTAATATGTGATATTTTTGAAATCAGGGTTTTCCCTATGTTTGAAAAAAGATGGTAAACGGCCATGGTGGGATGAAATCTCTATTCATCGCTTTCAGGCCTGTCAGACATTTTATGTTGTTTCTTCTGAGACTTATGGGAGACTGGGATAGCGCTTTTTCAGCCTTCTTGGACCTCTTCAGCCAGACACACCCATATTTTATGACTCCTCCCTGTAGAGGTCAAATATTTATTCCTTTTAATTCATAGGTATTAATGTGTGATATTTTTGCAATCAGGGTTTTTCCTGTGTTTGAAAAAAGATGTTAAACGGCCATGGTGGGTTGAAATCTCTATTCATCGCTTTCAGGCCTGTCAGACATTTTATGTTGTTTCTTCTGAGACTTATGGGAGACTGGGATAGCACTATTTCGGCCTTCTTGGACCTCTTCAGCCAGACACACCCATATTTTATGACTCCTCCCTGTAGAGGTCAAATATTTATTCCTTTTAATTCATAGGTATAAGTGTGTGATATTTTTGCAATCAGGGTTTTTCCTATGTTTGAAAAAAGATGTTAAACGGCCATGGTGGGATTAAATCTCTATTCATCGCTTTCAGGCCTGTCAGACATTTTATGTTGTTTCTTCTGAGACTTATGGGAGACTGGGATAGCGCTATTTCGGCCTTCTTGGACCTCTTCAGCCAGACACACCCATATTTTATGACTCCTCCCTGTAGAGGTCAAATATTTATTCCTTTTAATTCATAGGTATAAATGTGTGATATTTTTGCAATCAGGGTTTTTCCTATATTTGAAAAAAGATGTTAAACGGCCATGGTGGGTTGAAATCTCTATTCATCACTTTCAGGCCTGTCAGACATTTTATGTTGTTTCTTCTGAGACTTATGGGAGACTGGGATAGCGCTATTTTGGCCTTCTTGGACCTCTTCAGCCAGACACACCCATATTTTATGACTCCTCCCTGTAGAGGTCAAATATTTATTCCTTTTAATTCATAGGTATAAGTGTGTGATATTTTTGCAATCAGGGTTTTTCCTGTGTTTGAAAAAAGATGTTAAACGGCCATGGTGGGATGAAATCTCTATTCATCGCTTTCAGGCCTGTCAGACATTTTATGTTGTTTCTTCTGAGACTTATGGGAGACTGGAATAGCGATATTTCGGCCTTCTTGGACCACTTCAGCCAGACACACCCATATTTTATGACTCCTCCCTGTAGAGGTCAAATATTTATTCCGTTTAATTCATAGGTATTAATGTGTGATGTTTTTGAAATCAGGGTTTTCCCTATGTTTCAAAAAAGATGGTAAACGGCCATGGTGGGATGAAATCTCTATTCATCGCTTTCAGGCCTGTCAGACATTTTATGTTGTTTCTTCTGAGACTTATGGGAGACTGGGATAGCGCTATTTCGGCCTTCTTGGACCTCTTCAGCCAGACACACCCATATTTTATGACTCCTCCCTGTAGAGGTCAAATATTTATTCCTTTTAATTCATAGGTATAAATGTGTGATATTTTTGCAATCAGGGTTTTTCCTGTGTTTGAAAAAAGATGTTAAATGGCGATGGTGGGATGAAATCTCTATTCATCGCTTTCAGGCCTCTCAGACATTTTATGTTGTTTCTTCTGAGACTTATGGGAGACTGGGATAGCGCTTTTTCAGCCTTCTTGGACCTCTTCAGCCAGACACACCCATATTTTATGACTCCTCCCTGTAGAGGTCAAATATTTATTCCTTTTAATTCATAGGTATAAATGTGTGATATTTTTGCAATCAGGGTTTTTCCTGTGTTTGAAAAAAGATGTTAAACGGCCATGGTGGGATGAAATCTCTATTCATCGCTTTCAGGCCTGTCAGACATTTTATGTTGTTTCTTCTGAGACTTATGGGAGACTGGAATAGCGCTATTTCGGGCTTCTTGGACCACTTCAGCCAGACACACCCATATTTTATGACTCCTCCCTGTAGAGGTCAAATATTTATTCCTTTTAATTCATAGGTATTAATATGTGATATTTTTGAAATCAGGGTTTTCCCTATGTTTGAAAAAAGATGGTAAACGGCCATGGTGGGATGAAATCTCTATTCATCGCTTTCAGGCCTGTCAGACATTTTATGTTGTTTCTTCTGAGACTTATGGGAGACTGGGATAGCGCTTTTTCAGCCTTCTTGGACCTCTTCAGCCAGACACACCCATATTTTATGACTCCTCCCTGTAGAGGTCAAATATTTATTCCTTTTAATTCATAGGTATTAATGTGTGATATTTTTGCAATCAGGGTTTTTCCTGTGTTTGAAAAAAGATGTTAAACGGCCATGGTGGGTTGAAATCTCTATTCATCGCTTTCAGGCCTGTCAGACATTTTATGTTGTTTCTTCTGAGACTTATGGGAGACTGGGATAGCACTATTTCGGCCTTCTTGGACCTCTTCAGCCAGACACACCCATATTTTATGACTCCTCCCTGTAGAGGTCAAATATTTATTCCTTTTAATTCATAGGTATAAGTGTGTGATATTTTTGCAATCAGGGTTTTTCCTATGTTTGAAAAAAGATGTTAAACGGCCATGGTGGGATTAAATCTCTATTCATCGCTTTCAGGCCTGTCAGACATTTTATGTTGTTTCTTCTGAGACTTATGGGAGACTGGGATAGCGCTATTTCGGCCTTCTTGGACCTCTTCAGCCAGACACACCCATATTTTATGACTCCTCCCTGTAGAGGTCAAATATTTATTCCTTTTAATTCATAGGTATAAATGTGTGATATTTTTGCAATCAGGGTTTTTCCTATATTTGAAAAAAGATGTTAAACGGCCATGGTGGGTTGAAATCTCTATTCATCACTTTCAGGCCTGTCAGACATTTTATGTTGTTTCTTCTGAGACTTATGGGAGACTGGGATAGCGCTATTTCGGCCTTCTTGGACCTCTTCAGCCAGACACACCCATATTTTATGACTCCTCCCTGTAGAGGTCAAATATTTATTCCTTTTAATTCATAGGTATAAGTGTGTGATATTTTTGCAATCAGGGTTTTTCCTGTGTTTGAAAAAAGATGTTAAACGGCCATGGTGGGATGAAATCTCTATTCATCGCTTTCAGGCCTGTCAGACATTTTATGTTGTTTCTTCTGAGACTTATGGGAGACTGGAATAGCGATATTTCGGCCTTCTTGGACCACTTCAGCCAGACACACCCATATTTTATGACTCCTCCCTGTAGAGGTCAAATATTTATTCCGTTTAATTCATAGGTATTAATGTGTGATATTTTTGAAATCAGGGTTTTCCCTATGTTTCAAAAAAGATGGTAAACGGCCATGGTGGGATGAAATCTCTATTCATCGCTTTCAGGCCTGTCAGACATTTTATGTTGTTTCTTCTGAGACTTATGGGAGACTGGGATAGCGCTATTTCGGCCTTCTTGGACCTCTTCAGCCAGACACACCCATATTTTATGACTCCTCCCTGTAGAGGTCAAATATTTATTCCTTTTAATTCATAGGTATAAATGTGTGATATTTTTGCAATCAGGGTTTTTCCTGTGTTTGAAAAAAGATGTTAAATGGCGATGGTGGGATGAAATCTCTATTCATCGCTTTCAGGCCTCTCAGACATTTTATGTTGTTTCTTCTGAGACTTATGGGAGACTGGGATAGCGCTTTTTCAGCCTTCTTGGACCTCTTCAGCCAGACACACCCATATTTTATGACTCCTCCCTGTAGAGGTCAAATATTTATTCCTTTTAATTCATAGGTATAAATGTGTGATATTTTTGCAATCAGGGTTTTTCCTGTGTTTGAAAAAAGATGTTAAACGGCCATGGTGGGTTGAAATCTCTATTCATCGCTTTCAGGCTTGTCAGACATTTTATGTTGTTTCTTCTGAGACTTATGGGAGACTGGGATAGCACTATTTCGGCCTTCTTGGACCTCTTCAGCCAGACACACCCATATTTTATGACTCCTCCCTGTAGAGGTCAAATATTTATTCCTTTTAATTCATAGGTATAAGTGTGTGATATTTTTGCAATCAGGGTTTTTCCTGTGTTTGAAAAAAGATGTTAAACGGCCATGGTGGGATTAAATCTCTATTCATCGCTTTCAGGCCTGTCAGACATTTTATGTTGTTTCTTCTGAGACTTATGGGAGACTGGGATAGCGCTATTTCGGCCTTCTTGGACCTCTTCAGCCAGACACACCCATATTTTATGACTCCTCCCTGTAGAGGTCAAATATTTATTTCTTTTAATTCATAGGTATAAATGTGTGACATTTTTGCAATCAGGGTTTTTCCTGTGTTTGAAAAAAGATGTTAAACGGCCATGGTGGGATGAAATCTCTATTCATCGCTTTCAGGCCTTCTCAGACATTTTATGTTGTTTCTTCTGAGACTTATGGGAGACTGGGAGAGCGCTATTTCCGCCTTCTTGGACCTCTTCAGCCAGACACACCCATATTTTATGACTCCTCCCTGTAGAGGTCAAATATTTATTCCTTTTAATTCATAGGTATAAGTGTGTGATATTTTTGCAATCAGGGTTTTTCCTGTGTTTGAAACAAGATGTTAAACGGCCATGGTGGGATGAAATCTCTATTCATCGCTTTCAGGCCTGTCAGACATTTTATGTTGTTTCTTCTGAGACTCATGGGAGACTGGGATAGCACTATTTCGGCCTTCTTGGACCTCTTCAGCCAGACACACCCATATTTTATGACTCCTCCCTGTAGAGGTCAAATATTTATTCCTTTTAATTCATAGGTATAAATGTGTGATATTTTTGCAATCAGGGTTTTTCCTATGTTTGAAAAAAGATGTTAAACGGCCATGGTGGGATGAAATCTCTATTCATCGCTTTCAGGCCTGTCAGACATTTTATGTTGTTTCTTCTGAGACTTATGGGAGACTGGGATAGCACTATTTCGGCCTTCTTGGACCTCTTCAGCCAGACACACCCATATTTTATGACTCCTCCCTGTAGAGGTCAAATATTTATTCCTTTTAATTCCTAGGTATAAATGTGTGATATTTTTGCAATCGGGGTTTTTCCTATGTTTGAAAAAAGATGTTCAACGGCCATGGTGGGATGAAATCTCTATTCATCGCTTTCAGGCCTTTCAGACATTTTATGTTGTTTCTTCTGAGACTTATGGGAGACTGGGACAGCACTATTTCGGCCTTCTTGGACCTCTTCAGCCAGACACACCCATATTTTATGACTCCTCCCTGGAGAGGTCAAATATTTATTCCTTTTAATTCATAGGTATGAATGTGTGATATTTTTGCAATCAGGGTTTTTCCTATGTTTGAAAAAAGATGTTAAACGGCCATGGTGGGATGAAATCTCTATTCATCGCTTTCATGCCTGTCAGATATTTTATGTTGTTTCTTCTGAGACTTATGGGAGACTGGGATAGCGCTCTTTCGCCGTTCTTGGACCTCTTCAGCCAGACACACCCATATTTTATGACTCCTCTCTGTAGAGGTCAAATATTTATTCCTTTTAATTCATAGGTATAAATATGTGATATTTTTGCAATCAGGGTTTTTCCTATGTTTGAAAAAAGATGTTAAACGGCCATGGTGGGATGAAATCTCTATTCATCCCTTTCAGGCCTGTCAGACATTTTATGTTGTTTCTTCTGAGACTTATGGGAGACTGGGATCGCACTATTTCGGCCTTCTTGGACCTCTTCAGCCAGACACACCCATATTTTATGACTCCTCCCTGTAGAGGTCAAATATTTATTCCTTTTAATTCATAGGTATAAGTGTGTGATATTTTTGCAATCAGGGTTTTTCCTGTGTTTGAAAAAAGATGTTAAACGGCCATGGTGGGATGAAGTCTCTATTCATCGCTTTCAGGCCTCTCAGACATTTTATGTTGTTTCTTCTGAGACTTATGGGAGACTGGGATCGCACTATTTCGGCCTTCTTGGACTTCTTCAGCCAGACACACCCATATTTTATGACTCCTCCCTGTAGAGGTCAAATATTTATTCCTTTTAATTTATAGGTATAAGTGTGTGATATTTTTGCAATCAGGGTTTTTCCTGTGTTTGAAAAAAGATGTTAAATGGCCATGGTGGGATGAAATCTCTATTCATCGCTTTCAGGCCTGTCAGACATTTTATGTTGTTTCTTCTGAGACTTATGGGAGACTGGGATAGCGCTATTTCGGCCTTCTTGGACCTCTTCAGCCAGACACACCCATATTTTATGACTCCTCCCTGTAGAGGTCAAATATTTATTCCTTTTAATTCATAGGTATAAATGTGTGATATTTTTGCAATCAGGGTTTTTCCTATGTTTGAAAAAAGATGTTAAACCGCTATGGTGGGATGAAATCTCTATTCATCGCTTTCAGGCCTGTCAGACATTTTATGTTGTTTCTTCTGAGACTTATGGGAGACTGGGATAGCACTATTTCGGCCTTCTTGGACCTCTTCAGCCAGACACACCCATATTTTATGACTCCTCCCTGTAGAGGTCAAATATTTATTCCTTTTAATTCATAGGTATAAGTGTGTGATATTTTTGCAATCAGGGTTTTTCCTGTGTTTGAAAAAAGATGTTAAACGGCCATGGTGGGATGAAATCTCTATTCATCGCTTTCAGGCCTGTCAGACATTTTATGTTGTTTCTTCTGAGACTTATGGGAGACTGGGAGAGCGCTATTTTGGCCTTCTTGGACCTCTTCAGCCAGACACACCCATATTTTATTACTCCTCCCTGTAGAGGTCAAATATTTATTCCTTTTAATTCATAGGTATAAGTGTGATATTTTTGCAATCAGCGTTTTTCCTGTGTTTGAAAAAAGATGTTAAACGGCCATCGTGGGATGAAATCTCTATTCATCGCTTTCAGGCCTGTCAGACATTTTATGTTGTTTCTTCTGAGACTTATGGGAGACTGGGATAGCACTATTTCGGCCTTCTTGGACCACTTCAGCCAGACACACCCATATTTTATGACTCCTCCCTTTAGAGGTCAAATATTTATTCCTTTTAATTCATAGGTATGAATGTGTGATATTTTTGCAATCAGGGTTTTTCCTATGTTTGAAAAAAGATGTTAAACGGCCATGGTGGGATGAAATCTCTATTCATCGCTTTCAGGCCTCTCAGACATTTTATGTTGTTTCTTCTGAGACTTATGGGAGACTGGGATAGCGCTTTTTCAGCCTTCTTGGACCTCTTCAGCCAGACACACCCATATTTTATGACTCCTCCCTGTAGAGGTCAAATATTTATTCCTTTTAATTCATAGGTATAAATGTGTGATATTTTTGCAATCAGGGTTTTTCCTGTGTTTGAAAAAAGATGTTAAACGGCCATGGTGGGTTGAAATCTCTATTCATCGCTTTCAGGCCTGTCAGACATTTTATGTTGTTTCTTCTGAGACTTATGGGAGACTGGGATAGCACTATTTCGGCCTTCTTGGACCTCTTCAGCCAGACACACCCATATTTTATGACTCCTCCCTGTAGAGGTCAAATATTTATTCCTTTTAATTCATAGGTATAAGTGTGTGATATTTTTGCAATCAGGGTTTTTCCTGTGTTTGAAAAAAGATGTTAAACGGCCATGGTGGGATTAAATCTCTATTCATCGCTTTCAGGCCTGTCAGACATTTTATGTTGTTTCTTCTGAGACTTATGGGAGACTGGGATAGCGCTATTTCGGCCTTCTTGGACCTCTTCAGCCAGACACACCCATATTTTATGACTCCTCCCTGTAGAGGTCAAATATTTATTCCTTTTAATTCATAGGTATAAGTGTGTGATATTTTTGCAATCAGGGTTTTTCCTGTGTTTGAAAAAAGATGTTAAACGGCCATGGTGGGATGAAATCTCTATTCATCGCTTTCAGGCCTTCTCAGACATTTTATGTTGTTTCTTCTGAGACTTATGGGAGACTGGGAGAGCGCTATTTCGGCCTTCTTGGACCTCTTCAGCCAGACACACCCATATTTTATGACTCCTCCCTGTAGAGGTCAAATATTTATACCTTTTAATTCATAGGTATAAGTGTGTGATATTTTTGCAATCAGGGTTTTTCCTGTGTTTGAAACAAGATGTTAAACGGCCATGGTGGGATCATATCTCTATTCATCGCTTTCAGGCCTGTCAGACATTTTATGTTCTTTCTTCTGAGACTCATGGGAGACTGGGATAGCACTATTTCGGCCTTCTTGGACCTCTTCAGCCAGACACACCCATATTTTAGGACTCCTCCCTGTAGAGGTCAAATATTTATTCCTTTTAATTCATAGGTATAAGTGTGTGATATTTTTGCAATCAGGGTTTTTCCTATGTTTGAAAAAAGATGTTAAACGGCCATGGTGGGATGAAATATCTATTCATCACTTTCAGGCCTGTCAGACATTTTATGTTGTTTCTTCTGAGACTAATGGGAGACTGGGATAGCACTATTTCGGCCTTCTTGGACCTCTTCAGCCAGACACACCCATATTTTATGACTCCTCCCTGTAGAGGTCAAATATTTATTCCTTTTAATTCATAGGTATAAATGTGTGATATTTTTGCAAGCAGGGTTTTTCCTGTGTTTGAAAAAAGATGTTAAACGGCCATCGTGGGATGAAATCTCTATTCATCGCTTTCAGGCCTGTCAGACATTTTATGTTGTTTCTTCTGAGACTTATGGGAGACTGGGATAGCACTATTTCGGCCTTCTTGGACCACTTCAGCCAGACACACCCATATTTTATGACTCCTCCCTTTAGAGGTCAAATATTTATTCCTTTTAATTCATAGGTATGAATGTGTGATATTTTTGCAATCAGGGTTTTTCCTATGTTTGAAAAAAGATGTTAAACGGCCATGGTGGGATGAAATCTCTATTCATCGCTTTCAGGCCTCTCAGACATTTTATGTTGTTTCTTCTGAGACTTATGGGAGACTGGGATAGCGCTTTTTCAGCCTTCTTGGACCTCTTCAGCCAGACACACCCATATTTTATGACTCCTCCCTGTAGAGGTCAAATATTTATTCCTTTTAATTCATAGGTATAAATGTGTGATATTTTTGCAATCAGGGTTTTTCCTGTGTTTGAAAAAAGATGTTAAACGGCCATGGTGGGTTGAAATCTCTATTCATCGCTTTCAGGCCTGTCAGACATTTTATGTTGTTTCTTCTGAGACTTATGGGAGACTGGGATAGCACTATTTCGGCCTTCTTGGACCTCTTCAGCCAGACACACCCATATTTTATGACTCCTCCCTGTAGAGGTCAAATATTTATTCCTTTTAATTCATAGGTATAAGTGTGTGATATTTTTGCAATCAGGGTTTTTCCTGTGTTTGAAAAAAGATGTTAAACGGCCATGGTGGGATTAAATCTCTATTCATCGCTTTCAGGCCTGTCAGACATTTTATGTTGTTTCTTCTGAGACTTATGGGAGACTGGGATAGCGCTATTTCGGCCTTCTTGTACCTCTTCAGCCAGACACACCCATATTTTATGACTCCTCCCTGTAGAGGTCAAATATTTATTCCTTTTAATTCATAGGTATAAGTGTGTGATATTTTTGCAATCAGGGTTTTTCCTGTGTTTGAAAAAAGATGTTAAACGGCCATGGTGGGATGAAATCTCTATTCATCGCTTTCAGGCCTTCTCAGACATTTTATGTTGTTTCTTCTGAGACTTATGGGAGACTGGGAGAGCGCTATTTCGGCCTTCTTGGACCTCTTCAGCCAGACACACCCATATTTTATGACTCCTCCCTGTAGAGGTCAAATATTTATACCTTTTAATTCATAGGTATAAGTGTGTGATATTTTTGCAATCAGGGTTTTTCCTGTGTTTGAAACAAGATGTTAAACGGCCATGGTGGGATCATATCTCTATTCATCGCTTTCAGGCCTGTCAGACATTTTATGTTGTTTCTTCTGAGACTCATGGGAGACTGGGATAGCACTATTTCGGCCTTCTTGGACCTCTTCAGCCAGACACACCCATATTTTAGGACTCCTCCCTGTAGAGGTCAAATATTTATTCCTTTTAATTCATAGGTATAAGTGTGTGATATTTTTGCAATCAGGGTTTTTCCTATGTTTGAAAAAAGATGTTAAACGGCCATGGTGGGATGAAATATCTATTCATCACTTTCAGGCCTGTCAGACATTTTATGTTGTTTCTTCTGAGACTAATGGGAGACTGGGATAGCACTATTTCGGCCTTCTTGGACCTCTTCAGCCAGACACACCCATATTTTATGACTCCTCCCTGTAGAGGTCAAATATTTATTCCTTTTAATTCATAGGTATAAATGTGTGATATTTTTGCAAGCAGGGTTTTTCCTATGTTTGAAAAAAGATGTTAAACGGCCATGGTGGGATGAAGTCTCTATTCATCGCTTTCAGGCCTGTCAGACATTTTATGTTGTTTCTTCTGAGACTTATGGGAGACTGGGAGAGCGCTATTTCGGCCTTCTTGGACCTCTTCAGCCAGACACACCCATATTTTATGACTCCTCCCTGTAGAGGTCAAATATTTATTCCTTTTAATTCATAGGTATAAGTGTGTGATATTTTTGCAATCAGGGTTTTTCCTGTGTTTGAAAAAAGATGGTAAACGGCCATGGTGGGATGAAATCTCTATTCATCGCTTTCAGGCCTGTCAGACATTTTATGTTGTTTCTTCTGAGACTTATGGGAGACTGGGATAGCGCTATTTCGGCCTTCTTGGACCTCTTCAGCAAGACACACCCATATTTTATGACTCCTCCCTGTAGAGGTCAAATATTTATTCCTTTTAATTCATAGGTATAAGCGTGTGATATTTTTGCAATCAGGGTTTTTCCTGTGTTTGAAAAAAGATGTTAAACGGCCATGGTGGGATTAAATCTCTATTCATCGCTTTCAGGCCTGTCAGACATTTTATGTTGTTTCTTCTGAGACTTATGGGAGACTGGGATAGCGCTATTTCGGCCTTCTTGGACCTCTTCAGCCAGACACACCCATATTTTATGACTCCTCCCTGTAGAGGTCAAATATTTATTCCTTTTAATTCATAGGTATAAATGTGTGATATTTTTGCAATCAGGGTTTTTCCTATATTTGAAAAAAGATGTTAAACGGCCATGGTGGGTTGAAATCTCTATTCATCACTTTCAGGCCTGTCAGACATTTTATGTTGTTTCTTCTGAGACTTATGGGAGACTGGGATAGCGCTATTTCGGCCTTCTTGGACCTCTTCAGCCAGACACACCCATATTTTATGACTCCTCCCTGTAGAGGTCAAATATTTATTCCTTTTAATTCATAGGTATAAGTGTGTGATATTTTTGCAATCAGGGTTTTTCCTGTGTTTGAAAAAAGATGTTAAACGGCCATGGTGGGATGAAATCTCTATTCATCGCTTTCAGGCCTGTCAGACATTTTATGTTGTTTCTTCTGAGACTTATGGGAGACTGGGAGAGCGCTATTTTGGCCTTCTTGGACCTCTTCAGTCAGACACACCCATATTTTATTACTCCTCCCTGTAGAGGTCAAATATTTATTCCTTTTAATTCATAGGTATAAGTGTGATATTTTTGCAATCAGCGTTTTTCCTGTGTTTGAAAAAAGATGTTAAACGGCCATCGTGGGATGAAATCTCTATTCATCGCTTTCAGGCCTGTCAGACATTTTATGTTGTTTCTTCTGAGACTTATGGGAGACTGGGATAGCACTATTTCAGCCTTCTTGGACCACTTCAGCCAGACACACCCATTTTTTATGACTCCTCCCTGTAGAGGTCAAATATTTATTCCTTTTAATTCATAGGTATGAATGTGTGATATTTTTGCAATCAGGGTTTTTCCTATGTTTGAAAAAAGATGTTAAACGGCCATGGTGGGATGAAATCTCTATTCATCACTTTCAGGCCAGTCAGACATTTTATGTTGTTTCTTCTGAGACTTATGGGAGACTGGGAGAGCGCTATTTTGGCCTTCTTGGACCTCTTCAGCCAGACACACCCATATTTTAGGACTCCTCCCTGTAGAGGTCAAATATTTATTCCTTTTAATTCATAGGTATAAATGTGTGATATTTTTGCAATCAGGGTTTTTCCTGTGTTTGAAAAAAGATGTTAAACGGCCATGGTGGGATGAAATCTCTATTCATCACTTTCAGGCCTGTCAGACATTTTATGTTGTTTCTTCTGAGACTTATGGGAGACTGGGATAGCACTATTTCGGCCTTCTTGGACCTCTTCAGCCAGACACACCCATGTTTTATGACTCCTCCCTGTAGAGGTCAAATATTTATTCCATTTAATTCATAGGTATAAATGTGTGATATTTTTGCAATCAGGGTTTTTCCTATTTTTGAAAAAAGATGTTAAACGGCCATGGTGGGATGAACTCTCTATTCATCGCTTTCAGGCTTTTCAGACATTTTATGTTGTTTCTTCTGAGACTTATGGGAGACTGGGATAGCACTATTTCGGCCTTCTTGGACCACTTCAGCCAGACACACCCTTATTTTATGACTCCTCCCTGTAGAGGTCAAATATTTATTCCTTTTAATTCATAGGTATAAGTGTGTGATATTTTTGCAATCAGGGTTTTTCCTGTGTTTGAAAAAAGATGTTAAACGGCCATGGTGGGTTGAAATCTCTATTCATCGCTTTCAGGCCTGTCAGACATTTTATGTTGTTTCTTCTGAGACTTATGGGAGACTGGGATAGCGCTATTTCGGCCTTCTTGGACCTCTTCAGCCAGACACACCCATATTTTATGACTCCTCCCTGTACAGGTCAAATATTTATTCCTTTTAATTCATAGGTATAAATGTGTGATATTTTTGCAATCAGGGTTTTTCCTATGTTTGAAAAAAGATGTTAAACGGCCATGGTGGGATGAAGTCTCTATTCATCGCTTTCAGGCCTGTCAGACATTTTATGTTGTTTCTTCTGAGACTTATGGGAGACTGGGAGAGCGCTATTTTGGCCTTCTTGGACCTATTCAGCCAGACACACCCATATTTTATGACTCCTCCCTGTAGAGGTCAAATATTTATTCCTTTTAATTCATAGGTATAAGTGTGTGATATTTTTGCAATCAGGGTTTTTCCTGTGTTTGAAACAAGATGTTAAAACGGCCATGGTTGGATGAAATCTCTATTCATCGCTTTCAGGCCTGTCAGACATTTTATGTTGTTTCTTCTGAGACTCATGGGAGACTGGGATAGCACTATTTCGGCCTTCTTGGACCTCTTCAGCCAGACACACCCATATTTTAGGACTCCTCCCTGTAGAGGTCAAATATTTATTCCTTTTAATTCATAGGTATAAATGTGTGATATTTTTGCAATCAGGGTTTTTCCTGTGTTTGAAAAAAGATGTTAAACGGCCATGGTGGGATGAAATCTCTATTCATCACTTTCAGGCCTGTCAGACATTTTATGTTGTTTCTTCTGAGACTTATGGGAGACTGGGATAGCACTATTTCGGCCTTCTTGGACCTCTTCAGCCAGACACACCCATGTTTTATGACTCCTCCCTGTAGAGGTCAAATATTTATTCCATTTAATTCATAGGTATAAATGTGTGATATTTTTGCAATCAGGGTTTTTCCTATTTTTGAAAAAAGATGTTAAACGGCCATGGTGGGATGAAATCTCTATTCATCGCTTTCAGGCTTTTCAGACATTTTATGTTGTTTCTTCTGAGACTTATGGGAGACTGGGACAGCACTATTTCGGCCTTCTTGGACCTCTTCAGCCAGACACACCCATATTTTATGACTCCTCCCTGTAGAGGTCAAATATTTATTCCTTTTAATTCATAGGTATAAATGTGTGATATTTTTGCAATCAGGGTTTTTCCTATGTTTGAAAAAAGTTGTTAAACGGCCATGGTGGGATGAAGTCTCTATTCATCGCTTTCAGGCCTGTCAGACATTTTATGTTGTTTCTTCTGAGACTTATGGGAGACTGGGAGAGCGCTATTTTGGCCTTCTTGGACCTCTTCAGCCAGACACACCCAGATTTTATGACTCCTCCCTGTAGAGGTCAAATATTTATTCCTTTTAATTCATAGGTATAAGTGTGTGATATTTTTGCAATCAGGGTTTTTCCTGTGTTTGAAAAAAGATGTTCAACGGCCATGGTGGGATGAAATCTCTATTCATCGCTTTCAGGCCTGTCAGACATTTTATGTTGTTTCTTCTGAGACTTATGGGAGACTGGGACAGCACTATTTCGGCCTTCTTGGACCTCTTCAGCCAGACACACCCATATTTTATGACTCCTCCCTGTAGAGATCAAATATTTATTCCTTTTAATTCATAGGTATAAATGTGTGATATTTTTGCAATCAGGGTTTTTCCTATGTTTGAAAAAAGATGTTCAACGGCCATGGTGGGATGAAATCTCTATTCATCGCTTTCAGGCCTGTCAGACATTTTATGTTGTTTCTTCTGAGACTTATGGGAGACTGGGATAGCACTATTTCGGCCTTCTTGTACCACTTCAGCCAGACACACCCATATTTTAGGACTCCTCCCTGTAGAGGTCAAATATTTATTCCTTTTAATTCATAGGTATGAATGTGTGATATTTTTGCAATCAGGGTTTTTCCTATGTTTGAAAAAAGATGTTAAATGGCCATGGTGGGATGAAATCTCTATTCATCGCTTTCAGGCCTGTCAGACATTTTATGTTGTTTCTTCTGAGACTCATGGGAGACTGGGATAGCACTATTTCGGCCTTCTTGGACCTCTTCAGCCAGACACACCCATATTTTAGGACTCCTCCCTGTAGAGGTCAAATATTTATTCCTTTTAATTCATAGGTATAAATGTGTGATATTTTTGCAATCAGGGTTTTTCCTGTGTTTGAAAAAAGATGTTAAACGGCCATGGTGGGATGAAATCTCTATTCATCACTTTCAGGCCTGTCAGACATTTTATGTTGTTTCTTCTGAGACTTATGGGAGACTGGGATAGCACTATTTCGGCCTTCTTGGACCTCTTCAGCCAGACACACCCATGTTTTATGACTCCTCCCTGTAGAGGTCAAATATTTATTCCATTTAATTCATAGGTATAAATGTGTGATATTTTTGCAATCAGGGTTTTTCCTATTTTTGAAAAAAGATGTTAAACGGCCATGGTGGGATGAACTCTCTATTCATCGCTTTCAGGCTTTTCAGACATTTTATGTTGTTTCTTCTGAGACTTATGGGAGACTGGGATAGCACTATTTCGGCCTTCTTGGACCACTTCAGCCAGACACACCCTTATTTTATGACTCCTCCCTGTAGAGGTCAAATATTTATTCCTTTTAATTCATAGGTATAAGTGTGTGATATTTTTGCAATCAGGGTTTTTCCTGTGTTTGAAAAAAGATGTTAAACGGCCATGGTGGGTTGAAATCTCTATTCATCGCTTTCAGGCCTGTCAGACATTTTATGTTGTTTCTTCTGAGACTTATGGGAGACTGGGATAGCGCTATTTCGGCCTTCTTGGACCTCTTCAGCCAGACACACCCATATTTTATGACTCCTCCCTGTAGAGGTCAAATATTTATTCCTTTTAATTCATAGGTATAAATGTGTGATATTTTTGCAATCAGGGTTTTTCCTATGTTTGAAAAAAGATGTTAAACGGCCATGGTGGGATGAAGTCTCTATTCATCGCTTTCAGGCCTGTCAGACATTTTATGTTGTTTCTTCTGAGACTTATGGGAGACTGGGAGAGCGCTATTTTGGCCTTCTTGGACCTCTTCAGCCAGACACACCCATATTTTATGACTCCTCCCTGTAGAGGTCAAATATTTATTCCTTTTAATTCATAGGTATAAGTGTGTGATATTTTTGCAATCAGGGTTTTTCCTGTGTTTGAAAAAAGATGTTCAACGGCCATGGTGGGATGAAATCTCTATTCATCGCTTTCAGGCCTTTCAGACATTTTATGTTGTTTCTTCTGAGACTTATGGGAGACTGGGACAGCACTATTTCGGCCTTCTTGGACCTCTTCAGCCAGACACACCCATATTTTATGACTCCTCCCTGTAGAGGTCAAATATTTATTCCTTTTAATTCATAGGTATAAATGTGTGATATTTTTGCAATCAGGGTTTTTCCTATGTTTGAAAAAAGATGTTAAACGGCCATGGTGGGATGAAATCCCTATTCATCGCTTTCAGGCCTGTCAGACATTTTATGTTGTTTCTTCTGAGACTTATGGGAGACTGGAATAGCACTATTTCGGCCTTCTTGGACCACTTCAGCCAGACACACCCATATTTTATGACTCCTCCCTGTAGAGGTCAAATATTTGTTCCTTTTAATTCATAGGTATTAATGTGTGATATTTTTGAAATCAGGGTTTTTCCTATGTTTGAAAAAAGATGGTAAACGGCCATGGTGGGATGAAATCTCTATTCATCGCTTTCAAGCCTGTCAGAAATTTTATGTTGTTTCTTCTGAGACTTACTGGAGACTGGGATAGCGCTATTTCGGCCTTCTTGGACCACTTCAGCCAGACACACCCATATTTTATGACTCCTTCCTGTAGAGGTCAAATATTTATTCCTTTTAATTCATAGGTATAAATGTGTGATATTTTTGCAATCAGGGTTTTTCCTGTGTTTGAAAAAAGATGTTAAACGGCCATGGTGGGATGAAGTCTCTATTCATCGCTTTCAGGCCTGTCAAACATTTTATGTTGTTTCTTCTGAGACTTATGGGAGACTGGGAGAGCGCTATTTTGGCCTTCTTGGACCTCTTCAGCCAGACACACCCATATTTTATGACTCCTCCCTGTAGAGGTCAAATATTTATTCCTTTTAATTCATAGGTATAAGTGTGTGATATTTTTGCAATCAGGGTTTTTCCTGTGTTTGAAAAAAGATGTTCAACGGCCATGGTGGGATGAAATCTCTATTCATCGCTTTCAGGCCTTTCAGACATTTTATGTTGTTTCTTCTGAGACTTATGGGAGACTGGGACAGCACTATTTCGGCCTTCTTGGACCTCTTCAGCCAGACACACCCATATTTTATGACTCCTCCCTGTAGAGGTCAAATATTTATTCCTTTTAATTCATAGGTATAAATGTGTGATATTTTTGCAATCAGGGTTTTTCCTATGTTTGAAAAAAGATGTTAAACGGCCATGGTGGGATGAAATCCCTATTCATCGCTTTCAGGCCTGTCAGACATTTTATGTTGTTTCTTCTGAGACTTATGGGAGACTGGAATAGCACTATTTCGGCCTTCTTGGACCACTTCAGCCAGACACACCCTTATTTTATGACTCCTCCCTGTAGAGGTCAAATATTTATTCCTTTTAATTCATAGGTATAAGTGTGTGATATTTTTGCAATCAGGGTTTTTCCTGTGTTTGAAAAAAGATGTTAAACGGCCATGGTGGGTTGAAATCTCTATTCATCGCTTTCAGGCCTGTCAGACATTTTATGTTGTTTCTTCTGAGACTTATGGGAGACTGGGATAGCGCTATTTCGGCCTTCTTGGACCTCTTCAGCCAGACACACCCATATTTTATGACTCCTCCCTGTAGAGGTCAAATATTTATTCCTTTTAATTCATAGGTATAAATGTGTGATATTTTTGCAATCAGGGTTTTTCCTATGTTTGAAAAAAGATGTTAAACGGCCATGGTGGGATGAAGTCTCTATTCATCGCTTTCAGGCCTGTCAGACATTTTATGTTGTTTCTTCTGAGACTTATGGGAGACTGGGAGAGCGCTATTTTGGCCTTCTTGGACCTCTTCAGCCAGACACACCCATATTTTATGACTCCTCCCTGTAGAGGTCAAATATTTATTCCTTTTAATTCATAGGTATAAGTGTGTGATATTTTTGCAATCAGGGTTTTTCCTGTGTTTGAAACAAGATGTTAAACGGCCATGGTTGGATGAAATCTCTATTCATCGCTTTCAGGCCTGTCAGACATTTTATGTTGTTTCTTCTGAGACTTATGGGAGACTGGGAGAGCGCTATTTTGGCCTTCTTGGACCTCTTCAGCCAGACACACCCAGATTTTATGACTCCTCCCTGTAGAGGTCAAATATTTATTCCTTTTAATTCATAGGTATAAGTGTGTGATATTTTTGCAATCAGGGTTTTTCCTGTGTTTGAAAAAAGATGTTCAACGGCCATGGTGGGATGAAATCTCTATTCATCGCTTTCAGGCCTGTCAGACATTTTATGTTGTTTCTTCTGAGACTTATGGGAGACTGGGACAGCACTATTTCGGCCTTCTTGGACCTCTTCAGCCAGACACACCCATATTTTATGACTCCTCCCTGTAGAGATCAAATATTTATTCCTTTTAATTCATAGGTATAAGTGTGTGATATTTTTGCAATCAGGGTTTTTCCTGTGTTTGAAAAAAGATGTTAAACGGCCATGGTGGGTTGAAATCTCTATTCATCGCTTTCAGGCCTGTCAGACATTTTATGTTGTTTCTTCTGAGACTTATGGGAGACTGGGATAGCGCTATTTCGGCCTTCTTGGACCTCTTCAGCCAGACACACCCATATTTTATGACTCCTCCCTGTAGAGGTCAAATATTTATTCCTTTTAATTCATAGGTATAAATGTGTGATATTTTTGCAATCAGGGTTTTTCCTATGTTTGAAAAAAGATGTTAAACGGCCATGGTGGGATGAAGTCTCTATTCATCGCTTTCAGGCCTGTCAGACATTTTATGTTGTTTCTTCTGAGACTTATGGGAGACTGGGAGAGCGCTATTTTGGCCTTCTTGGACCTCTTCAGCCAGACACACCCATATTTTATGACTCCTCCCTGTAGAGGTCAAATATTTATTCCTTTTAATTCATAGGTATAAGTGTGTGATATTTTTGCAATCAGGGTTTTTCCTGTGTTTGAAACAAGATGTTAAACGGCCATGGTTGGATGAAATCTCTATTCATCGCTTTCAGGCCTGTCAGACATTTTATGTTGTTTCTTCTGAGACTTATGGGAGACTGGGAGAGCGCTATTTTGGCCTTCTTGGACCTCTTCAGCCAGACACACCCAGATTTTATGACTCCTCCCTGTAGAGGTCAAATATTTATTCCTTTTAATTCATAGGTATAAGTGTGTGATATTTTTGCAATCAGGGTTTTTCCTGTGTTTGAAAAAAGATGTTCAACGGCCATGGTGGGATGAAATCTCTATTCATCGCTTTCAGGCCTGTCAGACATTTTATGTTGTTTCTTCTGAGACTTATGGGAGACTGGGACAGCACTATTTCGGCCTTCTTGGACCTCTTCAGCCAGACACACCCATATTTTATGACTCCTCCCTGTAGAGATCAAATATTTATTCCTTTTAATTCATAGGTATAAATGTGTGATATTTTTGCAATCAGGGTTTTTCCTATGTTTGAAAAAAGATGTTCAACGGCCATGGTGGGATGAAATCTCTATTCATCGCTTTCAGGCCTGTCAGACATTTTATGTTGTTTCTTCTGAGACTTATGGGAGACTGGGATAGCACTATTTCGGCCTTCTTGTACCACTTCAGCCAGACACACCCATATTTTATGACTCCTCCCTGTAGAGGTCAAATATTTATTCCTTTTAATTCATAGGTATGAATGTGTGATATTTTTGCAATCAGGGTTTTTCCTATGTTTGAAAAAAGATGTTAAATGGCCATGGTGGGATGAAATCTCTATTCATCGCTTTCAGGCCTGTCAGACATTTTATGTTGTTTCTTCTGAGATATATGGGAGACTGGAATAGCACTATTTCGGCCTTCTTGGACCACTTCAGCCAGACACACCCATATTTTATGACTCCTCCCTGTAGAGGTCAAATATTTATTCCTTTTAATTCATAGGTATTAATGTGTGATATTTTTGAAATCAGGGTTTTTCCTATGTTTGAAAAAAGATGTTAAACGGCCATGGTGGGATGAAATCTCTATTCATCGCTTTCAGGCCCATCAGACATTTTATGTTGTTTCTTCTGAGACTTATGGGAGACTGGGATAGCGCTATTTCGGCCTTCTTGGACCACTTCAGCCAGACACACCCATATTTTATGACTCCTCCCTGTACAGGTCAAATATTTATTCCTTTTAATTCATAGGTATAAATGTGTGATATTTTTGCAATCAGGGTTTTTCCTGTGTTTGAAAAAAGATGTTAAATGGCCATGGTGGGATGAAGTCTCTATTCATCGCTTTCAGGCCTGTCAGACATTTTATGTTGTTTCTTCTGAGACTTATGGGAGACTGGGAGAGCGCTATTTTGGCCTTCTTGGACCTCTTCAGCCAGACACACCCATGTTTTATGACTCCTCCCTGTAGAGGTCAAATATTTATTCAATTTAATTCATAGGTATAAATGTGTGATATTTTTGCAATCAGGGTTTTTCCTATTTTTGAAAAAAGATGTTAAACGGCCATGGTGGGATGAACTCTCTATTCATCGCTTTCAGGCTTTTCAGACATTTTATGTTGTTTCTTCTGAGACTTATGGGAGACTGGGACAGCACTATTTCGGCCTTCTTGGACCTCTTCAGCCAGACACACCCATATTTTATGACTCCTTCCTGTAGAGGTCAAATATTTATTCCTTTTTATTCATAGGTATAAATGTGTGATATTTTTGCAATCAGGGTTTTTCTTATGTTTGAAAAAAGATGTTAAACGGCCATGGTGGGATGAAATCTCTATTCATCGCATTCAGGCCTGTCAGATATTTTATGTTGTTTCTTCTGAGACTTATGGGAGACTGGGATAGCACTATTTCGGCCTTCTTGGACCACTTCAGCCAGACACACCCATATTTTATGACTCCTCCCTGTAGAGGTCAAATATTTATTCCTTTTAATTCATAGGTATAAGTGTGTGATATTTTTGCAATCAGGGTTTTTCCTGTGTTTGAAAAAAGATGTTAAACGGCCATGGTGGGATGAAATCTCTATTCATCGCTTTCAGGCCTGTCAGACATTTTATGTTGTTTCTTATGAGACTTATGGGAGACTGGGATAGCGCTATTTCGGCCTTCTTGGACCTCTTCAGCCAGACACACCCATATTTTATGACTCCTCCCTGTAGAGGTCAAATATTTATTCCTTTTAATTCATAGGTATAAATGTGTGATATTTTTGCAATCAGGGTTTTTCCTATGTTTGAAAAAAGATGTTAAACGGCCATGGTGGGATGAAGTCTCTATTCATCGCTTTCAGGCCTGTCAGACATTTTATGTTGTTTCTTCTGAGACTTATGGGAGACTGGGAGAGCGCTATTTTGGCCTTCTTGGACCTCTTCAGCCAGACACACCAATATTTTATGACTCCTCCCTGTAGAGGTCAAATATTTATTCCTTTTAATTCATAGGTATAAGTGTGTGATATTTTTGCAATCAGGGTTTTTCCTGTGTTTGAAACAAGATGTTAAACGGCCATGGTTGGATGAAATCTCTATTCATCGCTTTCAGGCCTGTCAGACATTTTATGTTGTTTCTTCTGAGACTCATGGGAGACTGGGATAGCACTATTTCGGCCTTCTTGGACCTCTTCAGCCAGACACACCCATATTTTAGGACTCCTCCCTGTAGAGGTCAAATATTTATTCCTTTTAATTCATAGGTATAAATGTGTGATATTTTTGCAATCAGGGTTTTTCCTGTGTTTGAAAAAAGATGTTAAACGGCCATGGTGGGATGAAATCTCTATTCATCACTTTCAGGCCAGTCAGACATTTTATGTTGTTTCTTCTGAGACTTATGGGAGACTGGGAGAGCGCTATTTTGGCCTTCTTGGACCTCTTCAGCCAGACACACCCATATTTTATGACTCCTCCCTGTAGAGGTCAAATATTTATTCCTTTTAATTCATAGGTATAAGTGTGTGATATTTTTGCAATCAGGGTTTTTCCTATGTTTGAAAAAAGATGTTAAACGGCCATGGTGGGATGAAGTCTCTATTCATCGCTTTCAGGCCTGTCAGACATTTTATGTTGTTTCTTCTGAGACTTATGGGAGACTGGGAGAGCGCTATTTTGGCCTTCTTGGACCTCTTCAGCCAGACACACCCATATTTTATGACTCCTCCCTGTAGAGGTCAAATATTTATTCCTTTTAATTCATAGGTATAAGTGTGTGATATTTTTGCAATCAGGGTTTTCCTGTGTTTGAAAAAAGATGTTCAACGGCCATGGTGGGATGAAATCTCTATTCATCGCTTTCAGGCCTGTCAGACATTTTATGTTGTTTCTTCTGAGACTTATGGGAGACTGGGACAGCACTATTTCGGCCTTCTTGGACCTCTTCAGCCAGACACACCCATATTTTATGACTCCTCCCTGTAGAGATCAAATATTTATTCCTTTTAATTCATAGGTATAAATGTGTGATATTTTTGCAATCAGGGTTTTTCCTATGTTTGAAAAAAGATGTTCAACGGCCATGGTGGGATGAAATCTCTATTCATCGCTTTCAGGCCTGTCAGACATTTTATGTTGTTTCTTCTGAGACTTATGGGAGACTGGGATAGCACTATTTCGGCCTTCTTGTACCACTTCAGCCAGACACACCCATATTTTATGACTCCTCCCTGTAGAGGTCAAATATTTATTCCTTTTAATTCATAGGTATGAATGTGTGATATTTTTGCAATCAGGGTTTTTCCTATGTTTGAAAAAAGATGTTAAATGGCCATGGTGGGATGAAATCTCTATTCATCGCTTTCAGGCCTGTCAGACATTTTATGTTGTTTCTTCTGAGATATATGGGAGACTGGAATAGCACTATTTCGGCCTTCTTGGACCACTTCAGCCAGACACACCCATATTTTATGACTCCTCCCTGTAGAGGTCAAATATTTATTCCTTTTAATTCATAGGTATTAATGTGTGATATTTTTGAAATCAGGGTTTTTCCTATGTTTGAAAAAAGATGGTAAACGGCCATGGTGGGATGAAATCTCTATTCATCGCTTTCAGGCCTGTCAGACATTTTATGTTGTTTCTTCTGAGACTTATGGGAGACTGGGATAGCGCTCTTTCACCCTTCTTGGACCTCTTCAGCCAGACACACCCATATTTTATGACTCCTCCCTGTAGAGGTCAAATATTTATTCCTTTTAATTCATAGGTATAAATGTGTGATATTTTTGCAATCAGGGTTTTTCCTATGTTTGAAAAAAGATGTTAAACGGCCATGGTGGGATGAAATCTCTATTCATCGCTTTCAGGCCCATCAGACATTTTATGTTGTTTCTTCTGAGACTTATGGGAGACTGGGATAGCGCTATTTCGGCCTTCTTGGACCACTTCAGCCAGACACACCCATATTTTATGACTCCTCCCTGTACAGGTCAAATATTTATTCCTTTTAATTCATAGGTATAAATGTGTGATATTTTTGCAATCAGGGTTTTTCCTGTGTTTGAAAAAAGATGTTAAATGGCCATGGTGGGATGAAGTCTCTATTCATCGCTTTCAGGCCTGTCAGACATTTTATGTTGTTTCTTCTGAGACTTATGGGAGACTGGGAGAGCGCTATTTTGGCCTTCTTGGACCTCTTCAGCCAGACACACCCATGTTTTATGACTCCTCCCTGTAGAGGTAAAATATTTATTCAATTTAATTCATAGGTATAAATGTGTGATATTTTTGCAATCAGGGTTTTTCCTATTTTTGAAAAAAGATGTTAAACGGCCATGGTGGGATGAACTCTCTATTCATCGCTTTCAGGCTTTTCAGACATTTTATGTTGTTTCTTCTGAGACTTATGGGAGACTGGGACAGCACTATTTCGGCCTTCTTGGACCTCTTCAGCCAGACACACCCATATTTTATGACTCCTTCCTGTAGAGGTCAAATATTTATTCCTTTTTATTCATAGGTATAAATGTGTGATATTTTTGCAATCAGGGTTTTTCTTATGTTTGAAAAAAGATGTTAAACGGCCATGGTGGGATGAAATCTCTATTCATCGCATTCAGGCCTGTCAGATATTTTATGTTGTTTCTTCTGAGACTTATGGGAGACTGGGATAGCACTATTTCGGCCTTCTTGGACCACTTCAGCCAGACACACCCATATTTTATGACTCCTCCCTGTAGAGGTCAAATATTTATTCCTTTTAATTCATAGGTATAAGTGTGTGATATTTTTGCAATCAGGGTTTTTCCTGTGTTTGAAAAAAGATGTTAAACGGCCATGGTGGGATGAAATCTCTATTCATCGCTTTCAGGCCTGTCAGACATTTTATGTTGTTTCTTCTGAGACTTATGGGAGACTGGGATAGCGCTATTTCGGCCTTCTTGGACCTCTTCAGCCAGACACACCCATATTTTATGACTCCTCCCTGTAGAGGTCAAATATTTATTCCTTTTAATTCATAGGTATAAATGTGTGATATTTTTGCAATCAGGGTTTTTCCTATGTTTGAAAAAAGATGTTAAACGGCCATGGTGGGATGAAGTCTCTATTCATCGCTTTCAGGCCTGTCAGACATTTTATGTTGTTTCTTCTGAGACTTATGGGAGACTGGGAGAGCGCTATTTTGGCCTTCTTGGACCTCTTCAGCCAGACACACCCATATTTTATGACTCCTCCCTGTAGAGGTCAAATATTTATTCCTTTTAATTCATAGGTATAAGTGTGTGATATTTTTGCAATCAGGGTTTTTCCTGTGTTTGAAACAAGATGTTAAACGGCCATGGTTGGATGAAATCTCTATTCATCGCTTTCAGGCCTGTCAGACATTTTATGTTGTTTCTTCTGAGACTCATGGGAGACTGGGATAGCACTATTTCGGCCTTCTTGGACCTCTTCAGCCAGACACACCCATATTTTAGGACTCCTCCCTGTAGAGGTCAAATATTTATTCCTTTTAATTCATAGGTATAAATGTGTGATATTTTTGCAATCAGGGTTTTTCCTGTGTTTGAAAAAAGATGTTAAACGGCCATGGTGGGATGAAATCTCTATTCATCACTTTCAGGCCTGTCAGACATTTTATGTTGTTTCTTCTGAGACTTATGGGAGACTGGGATAGCACTATTTCGGCCTTCTTGGACCTCTTCAGCCAGACACACCCATGTTTTATGACTCCTCCCTGTAGAGGTCAAATATTTATTCCATTTAATTCATAGGTATAAATGTGTGATATTTTTGCAATCAGGGTTTTTCCTATTTTTGAAAAAAGATGTTAAACGGCCATGGTGGGATGAAATCTCTATTCATCGCTTTCAGGCTTTTCAGACATTTTATGTTGTTTCTTCTGAGACTTATGGGAGACTGGGACAGCACTATTTCGGCCTTCTTGGACCTCTTCAGCCAGACACACCCATATTTTATGACTCCTCCCTGTAGAGGTCAAATATTTATTCCTTTTAATTCATAGGTATAAATGTGTGATATTTTTGCAATCAGGGTTTTTCCTATGTTTGAAAAAAGTTGTTAAACGGCCATGGTGGGATGATGTCTCTATTCATCGCTTTCAGGCCTGTCAGACATTTTATGTTGTTTCTTCTGAGACTTATGGGAGACTGGGAGAGCGCTATTTTGGCCTTCTTGGACCTCTTCAGCCAGACACACCCATATTTTATGACTCCTCCCTGTAGAGGTCAAATATTTATTCCTTTTAATTCATAGGTATAAGTGTGTGATATTTTTGCAATCAGGGTTTTTCCTGTGTTTGAAAAAAGATGTTCAACGGCCATGGTGGGATGAAATCTCTATTCATCGCTTTCAGGCCTTTCAGACATTTTATGTTGTTTCTTCTGAGACTTATGGGAGACTGGGACAGCACTATTTCGGCCTTCTTGGACCTCTTCAGCCAGACACACCCATATTTTATGACTCCTCCCTGTAGAGATCAAATATTTATTCCTTTTAATTCATAGGTATAAATGTGTGATATTTTTGCAATCAGGGTTTTTCCTATGTTTGAAAAAAGATGTTCAACGGCCATGGTGGGATGAAATCTCTATTCATCGCTTTCAGGCCTGTCAGACATTTTATGTTGTTTCTTCTGAGACTTATGGGAGACTGGGATAGCACTATTTCGGCCTTCTTGTACCACTTCAGCCAGACACACCCATATTTTATGACTCCTCCATGTAGAGGTCAAATATTTATTCCTTTTAATTCATAGGTATGAATGTGTGATATTTTTGCAATCAGGGTTTTTCCTATGTTTGAAAAAAGATGTTAAATGACCATGGTGGGATGAAATCTCTATTCATCGCTTTCAGGCCTGTCAGACATTTTATGTTGTTTCTTCTGAGATATATGGGAGACTGGAATAGCACTATTTCGGCCTTCTTGGACCACTTCAGCCAGACACACCCATATTTTATGACTCCTCCCTGTAGAGGTCAAATATTTATTCCTTTTAATTCATAGGTATTAATGTGTGATATTTTTGAAATCAGGGTTTTTCCTATGTTTGAAAAAAGATGGTAAACGGCCATGGTGGGATGAAATCTCTATTCATCGCTTTCAGGCCTGTCAGACATTTTATGTTGTTTCTTCTGAGACTTATGGGAGACTGGGATAGCGCTCTTTCACCCTTCTTGGACCTCTTCAGCCAGACACACCCATATTTTATGACTCCTCCCTGTAGAGGTCAAATATTTATTCCTTTTAATTCATAGGTATAAATGTGTGATATTTTTGCAATCAGGGTTTTTCCTATGTTTGAAAAAAGATGTTAAACGGCCATGGTGGGATGAAATCTCTATTCATCGCTTTCAGGCCCATCAGACATTTTATGTTGTTTCTTCTGAGACTTATGGGAGACTGGGATAGTGCTATTTCGGCCTTCTTGGACCACTTCAGCCAGACACACCCATATTTTATGACTCCTCCCTGTACAGGTCAAATATTTATTCCTTTTAATTCATAGGTATAAATGTGTGATATTTTTGCAATCAGGGTTTTTCCTGTGTTTGAAAAAAGATGTTAAACGGCCATGGTGGGATGAAGTCTCTATTCATCGCTTTCAGGCCTGTCAGACATTTTATGTTGTTTCTTCTGAGACTTATGGGAGACTGGGAGAGCGCTATTTTGGCCTTCTTGGACCTCTTCAGCCAGACACACCCATATTTTATGACTCCTCCCTGTAGAGGTCAAATATTTATTCCTTTTAATTCATAGGTATAAGTGTGTGATATTTTTGCAATCAGGGTTTTTCCTGTGTTTGAAAAAAGATGTTCAACTGCCATGGTGGGATGAAATCTCTATTCATCGCTTTCAGGCCTTTCAGACACTTTATGTTGTTTCTTCTGAGACTTATGGGAGACTGGGACAGCACTATTTCGGCCTTCTTGGACCTCTTCAGCCAGACACACCCATATTTTATGACTCCTCCCTGTAGAGGTCAAATATTTATTCCTTTTAATTCATAGGTATAAATGTGTGATATTTTTGCAATCAGGGTTTTTCCTATGTTTGAAAAAAGATGTTAAACGGCCATGGTGGGATGAAATCTCTATTCATCGCTTTCAGGCCTGTCAGACATTTTATGTTGTTTCTTCTGAGACTTATGGGAGACTGGGATAGCACTATTTCGGCCTTCTTGGACCTCTTCAGCCAGACACACCCATATTTTATGACTCCTCCCTGTAGAGGTCAAATATTTATTCCTTTTAATTCATAGGTATAAATGTGTGATATTTTTGCAATCAGGGTTTTTCCTATGTTTGAAAAAAGATATTAAACGGCCATGGTGGGATGAAATCTCTATTCATCGCTTTCAGGCCCATCAGACATTTTATGTTGTTTCTTCTGAGACTTATGGGAGACTGGGATAGCGCTATTTCGGCCTTCTTGGACCACTTCAGCCAGACACACCCATATTTTATGACTCCTCCCTGTAGAGGTCAAATATTTATTCCTTTTAATTCATAGGTATAAATGTGTGATATTTTTGCAATCAGGGTTTTTCCTGTGTTTGAAAAAAGATGTTAAACGGCCATGGTGGGATGAAATCTCTATTCATCGCTTTCAGGCCTGTCAGACATTTTATGTTGTTTCTTCTGAGACTTATGGGAGACTGGGATAGCGCTATTTCGCCCTTCTTGGACCTCTTCAGCCAGACACACCCATATTTTATGACTCCTCTCTGTAGAGGTCAAATATTTATTCCTTTTAATTCATAGGTATAAATGTGTGATATTTTTGCAATCAGGGTTTTTCCTGTGTTTGAAACAAGATGTTAAACGGCCATGGTGGGATGAAATCTCTATTCATCGCTTTCAGGCCTCTCAGACATTTTATGTTGTTTCTTCTGAGACTTATGGGAGACTGGGATAGCACTATTTCGGCCTTCTTGGACCTCTTCAGCCAGACACACCCATATTTTATGACTCCTCCCTGTAGAGGTCAAATATTTATTCCTTTTAATTCATAGGTATAAATGTGTGATATTTTTGCAATCAGGGTTTTTCCTGTGTTTGAAACAAGATGTTAAATGGCCATGGTGGGATGAAATCTCTATTCATCGCTTTCAGGCCTGTCAGATATTTTATGTTGTTTCTTCTGAGACTTATGGGAGACTGGGATAGCGCTATTTCGGCCCTCTTGGACCTCTTCAGCCAGACACACCCATATTTTATGACTCCTCCCTGTAGGGGTCAAATATTTATTCCTTTTAATTCATAGGTATAAATGTGTGATATTTTTGCAGTCAGGGTTTTTCCTATGTTTGAAAAAAGATGTTAAACGGCCATGGTGGGATGAACTCTCTATTCATTGCTTTCAGGCCTGTCAGACATTTTACGTTGTTTCTTCTGAGAGTTATGGGAGACTGGGATAGCGCTATTTCGGCCTTCTTGGACCTCTTCAGCCAGACACAGCCATATTTTATGACTCCTCCCTGTAGAGGTCAAATATTTATTCCTTTTAATTCATAGGTATAAGTGTGTGATATTTTTGCAATCAGGGTTTTTCCTGTGTTTGAAACAAGATGTTAAACGGCCATGGTGGGATGAAATCTCTATTCATCGCTTTCAGGCCTGTCAGACATTTTATGTTGTTTCTTCTGAGACTTATGGGAGACTGGGATAGCGCTATTTCGGCCTTCTTGGACCTCTTCAGCCAGACACACCCATATTTTATGACTCCTCCCTGTAGAGGTCAAATATTTATTCCTTTTAATTCATAGGTATAAATTAAGGTGACCAGATTTTAACATTGGTTAATAAGCCCGTGGCTTATTTTGTGGGCGTGGCTAGCTGGTCTTGTGACTGGGTGGGCGTGGCTAGCTGGTCATGTGACCGGGTGGCCGTGGCTATGTGTATAGGGTAAGGTGAACAGATTTTAACATTGGTAAGAGGGACACCATTGTGAGCGTGGCTTATTGTGTGGGCGTGGCTTGGAGGCCATGTGACTGGGTGGGCGTGGCTAGCTGATCATGTGACCGGGTGGCCATGGCTGTGTGTATAGGGACTACTCAGAGGGCTGAAAAGTCATTTCTGACAGGTCCTCGCACTTTTGACTGGTCCTCACACTTATGACCATCCTCACATTTATGCCCGTGCAGCATTCTTAACAACCATGTCACTCATTTCACAACTGCTTCTCTTCACCATGATGACAAGATAGGGCAAAAATGTAAAATGTGAGGACAGTCGTAAGTTCGAGGACTGGTCAAAAGTGCGAGGACCAGTCAAAAATAACTTTTTCAGCCCTCTGAGTAGTCCATATGCATAAAAGGATACAGTAATAGAGAGGGATGAAGGAAGGGAAGGGAAATTAGAGTAGGAGTGACGGTTAAGAGAGGGAGGAAGAGAGGAGGAGAAGGAGAAAGGAAGAGGAAGTAGGGAGGAGAAGAAGAGGGGGGGAAGAGAAAGTAAGAAGGAAAGAAAAGAGGTGGTAGGTTTGAGGAGAAAGATTGCTGTACAATAAAAAAGATGAAAGGGAAGAAAGCCAACCCCAAACAAATATAAAGATATTAAGATAAAGAATGAATTGTTAAACTTTAAAGAATAAAAGAGAACAAATATGAATAAATAGCAATAATTAGAAACACACATACATACAATGTATTTTCTTTGAACAGAATATTTGGCTGGTTCACAAATTTAAACAGTGTTTAGTCATTTCAATTAAATTTACAATTTCTATATTTCCTTTTTGCCATATTTATTCCTCATCTATTTTTTTAAAAAAACAATTTTACCCTTCATCCTCATCTCTAATCTTAATCAAATTCAATTTTTCCCTTCTATTCTATTTTATACCCCTTCCCATTGTCATCTATTTTTATATCCATCCTCACATTGGTTAATTATGTAATTATGTAATACAGTTGTTTAATACAAATTCAACATTTTAATATAAATCAATTAGTTATATAACTATCTTTTTTGTATATTAATCAATATGAACATGAATATTCCAATTATTTCCATGCAATCCAATTTCTTACAAATCAATTAATTATACTTACCAATAATAATAAACCAAATAATTTCCCCCATATATTCCTCCAAACCACAACTTAACCATTTCTGCTTTCAACACAGTATACAATTAATAATATCTCAATTATTACAATTCCCTAGTTAAAAAGAGCTTTTTTTTCTTTTGTGTTTTAAAATCTTGAACTCTCCTCTTTTGCCCTAAATAATTTTCCATTGTTTGCACTTACCTTTTTTGGTGAGGAAAAGGAAAATAAATCTGCTGCCTAATTTTCCAACGTTGCAAGCAAACGGCAAATCCAACAGCCTGTTTTACTTTCTGTTTCGTTTTGAGCTTGGTTTGCACAAAGAGGAAAAAAAAACTGAGCAATTTAGCAAGAGCAGAGCCCTGTGCAAATCAGCTGAGAGGGGGAAGCCGAGCTAATTAACGTAGGGCGGCCCTTTGAAGCCCCGCGGCAAGAGTTTAAACAGGTTTTCTCCCTCTAGCCCTCAGCGGGGATTCAGGAGGCAGCCGGGAACCAGGAGGCAGAATGAAAAATCGGGACTTTTTTAAAACGCCGCGGGACGTGGGACAAATTGCTCAAAAGCGGGACTGTCCCGCCAAAAGCGGGACGTCTGGTCACCTTAGTATAAATGTGTGATATTTTTGCAATCAGGGTTTTTCCTATGTTTGAAAAAAGATGTTAAACGGCCATGGTGGGATGAAATCTCTATTCATCGCTTTCAGGCCTGTCAGACATTTTATGTTGTTTCTTCTGAGACTTATGGGAGACTGGGATAGCACTATTTCGGCCTTCTTGGACCTCTTCAGCCAGACACACCCATATTTTATGACTCCTCCCTGTAGAGGTCAAATATTTATTCCTTTTAATTCATAGGTATAAATGTGTGATATTTTTGCAATCAGGGTTTTTCCTATGTTTGAAAAAAGATGTTAAACGGCCATGGTGGGATGAAATCTCTATTCATTGCTTTCAGGCCTGTCAGACATTTTATGTTGTTTCTTCTGAGACTTATGGGAGACTGGGATAGCACTATTTCGGCCTTCTTGGACCACTTCAGCCAGACACACCCATATTTTATGACTCCTCCCTGTAGAGGTCAAATATTTATTCCTTTTAATTCATAGGTATAAGTGTGTGATATTTTTGCAATCAGGGTTTTTCCTATGTTTGAAAAAAGATGTTAAACGGCCATGGTGGGATGAAATCTCTATTCATCGCTTTCAGGCCTGTCAGACATTTTATGTTGTTTCTTCTGAGACTTATGGGAGACTGGGATAGCGCTATTTCGCCCTTCTTGGACCTCTTCAGCCAGAAACACCCATATTTTATGACTCCTCCCTGTAGAGGTCAAATATTTATTCCTTTTAATTCATAGGTATAAATGTGTGATATTTTTGCAATCAGGGTTTTTCCTGTGTTTGAAACAAGATGTTAAACGGCCATGGTGGGATGAAATCTCTATTCATCGCTTTCAGGCCTGTCAGACATTTTATGTTGTTTCTTCTGAGACTTATGGGAGACTGGGATAGCACTATTTCGGCCTTCTTGGACCTCTTCAGCCAGACACACCCATATTTTATGACTCCTCCCTGTAGAGGTCAAATATTTATTCCTTTTAATTCGTAGGTATAAATTAAGGTGACCAGATTTTAACATTGGTTAATAAGTCCGTGGCTTATTTTGTGGGCGTGGCTAGCTGGTCATGTGACTGGGTGGGCGTGGCTAGCTGGTCATGTGACCGGGTGGCCGTGGCTATGTGTATAGGGTAAGGTGAACAGATTTTAACATTGGTAAGAGGGACACCATTGTGAGCGTGGCTTATTGTGTGGGCGTGGCTTGGAGGCCATGTGACTGGGTGGGCGTGGCTAGCTGATCATGTGACCGGGTGGCCATGGCTGTGTGTATAGGGACTACTCAGAGGGCTGAAAAGTCATTTCTGACAGGTCCTCGCACTTTTGACTGGTCCTCACACTTATGACCATCCTCACATTTATGCCCGTGCAGCATTCTTAACAACCATGTCACTCATTTCACAACTGCTTCTCTTCACCATGATGACAAGATAGGGCAAAAATGTAAAATGTGAGGACAGTCGTAAGTTCGAGGACTGGTCAAAAGTGCGAGGACCAGTCAAAAATAACTTTTTCAGCCCTCTGAGTAGTCCATATGCATAAAAGGATACAGTAATAGAGAGGGATGAAGGAAGGGAAGGGAAATTAGAGTAGGAGTGACGGTTAAGAGAGGGAGGAAGAGAGGAGGAGAAGGAGAAAGGAAGAGGAAGTAGGGAGGAGAAGAAGAGGGGGGGAAGAGAAAGTAAGAAGGAAAGAAAAGAGGTGGTAGGTTTGAGGAGAAAGATTGCTGTACAATAAAAAAGATGAAAGGGAAGAAAGCCAACCCCAAACAAATATAAAGATATTAAGATAAAGAATGAATTGTTAAACTTTAAAGAATAAAAGAGAACAAATATGAATAAATAGCAATAATTAGAAACACACATACATACAATGTATTTTCTTTGAACAGAATATTTGGCTGGTTCACAAATTTAAACAGTGTTTAGTCATTTCAATTAAATTTACAATTTCTATATTTCCTTTTTGCCATATTTATTCCTCATCTATTTTTTAAAAAAAACAATTTTACCCTTCATCCTCATCTCTAATCTTAATCAAATTCAATTTTTCCCTTCTATTCTATTTTATACCCCTTCCCATTGTCATCTATTTTTATATCCATCCTCACATTGGTTAATTATGTAATTATGTAATACAGTTGTTTAATACAAATTCAACATTTTAATATAAATCAATTAGTTATATAACTATCTTTTTTGTATATTAATCAATATGAACATGAATATTCCAATTATTTCCATGCAATCCAATTTCTTACAAATCAATTAATTATACTTACCAATAATAATAAACCAAATAATTTCCCCCATATATTCCTCCAAACCACAACTTAACCATTTCTGCTTTCAACACAGTATACAATTAATAATATCTCAATTATTACAATTCCCTAGTTAAAAAGAGCTTTTTTTTCTTTTGTGTTTTAAAATCTTGAACTCTCCTCTTTTGCCCTAAATAATTTTCCATTGTTTGCACTTACCTTTTTTGGTGAGGAAAAGGAAAATAAATCTGCTGCCTAATTTTCCAACGTTGCAAGCAAACGGCAAATCCAACAGCCTGTTTTACTTTCTGTTTCGTTTTGAGCTTGGTTTGCACAAAGAGGAAAAAAAAACTGAGCAATTTAGCAAGAGCAGAGCCCTGTGCAAATCAGCTGAGAGGGGGAAGCCGAGCTAATTAACGTAGGGCGGCCCTTTGAAGCCCCGCGGCAAGAGTTTAAACAGGTTTTTTCCCTCTAGACCTCAGCGGGGATTCAGGAGGCAGCCGGGAACCAGGAGGCAGAATGAAAAATCGGGACTTTTTTAAAACGCCGCGGGACGTGGGACAAATTGCTCAAAAGCGGGACTGTCCCGCCAAAAGCGGGACGTCTGGTCACCTTAGTATAAATGTGTGATATTTTTGCAATCAGGGTTTTTCCTATGTTTGAAACAAGATGTTAAACGGCCATGGTGGGATGAAATCTCTATTCATCGCTTTCAGGCCTGTCAGACATTTTATGTTGTTTCTTCTGAGACTTATGGGAGACTGGGATAGCACTATTTCGGCCTTCTTGGACCACTTCAGCCAGACACACCCATATTTTATGACTCCTCCCTGTAGAGGTCAAATATTTATTCCTTTTAATTCATAGGTATAAATGTGTGATATTTTTGCAATCAGGGTTTTTCCTATGTTTGAAAAAAGATGTTAAACGGCCATGGTGGGATGAAATCTCTATTCATCGCTTTCAGGCCTGTCAGACATTTTATGTTGTTTCTTCTGAGACTTATGGGAGACTGGGATAGCACTATTTCGGCCTTCTTGGACCACTTCAGCCAGACACACCCATATTTTATGACTCCTCCCTGTAGAGGTCAAATATTTATTCCTTTTAATTCATAGGTATAAATGTGTGATATTTTTGCAATCAGGGTTTTTCCTATGTTTGAAAAAAGATGTTAAACGGCCATGGTGGGATGAAATCTCTATTCATCGCTTTCAGGCCCGTCAGACATTTTATGTTGTTTCTTCTGAGACTTATGGGAGACTGGGATAGCACTATTTCGGCCTTCTTGGACCACTTCAGCCAGACACACCCATATTTTATGACTCCTCCCTGTAGAGGTCAAATATTTATTCCTTTTAATTCATAGGTATAAATGTGTGATATTTTTGCAATCAGGGTTTTTCCTATGTTTGAAAAAAGATGTTAAACGGCCATGGTGGGATGAAATCTCTATTCATCGCTTTCAGGCCTGTCAGAAATTTTATGTTGTTTCTTCTGAGACTCATGGGAGACTGGGATAGCACTATTTCGGCCTTCTTGGACCTCTTCAGCCAGACACACCCATATTTTATGACTCCTCCCTGTAGAGGTCAAATATTTATTCCTTTTAATTCATAGGTATAAGTGTGTGATATTTTTGCAATCAGGGTTTTTCCTGTGTTTGAAAAAAGATGTTAAACGGCCATGGTGGGATGAAATCTCTATTCATCGCTTTCAGGCCTGTCAGACATTTTATGTTGTTTCTTCTGAGACTTATGGGAGACTGGGATAGCACTATTTCGGCCTTCTTGGACCTCTTCAGCCAGACACACCCATATTTTATGACTCCTCCCTGTAGAGGTCAAATATTTATTCCTTTTAATTCGTAGGTATAAATTAAGGTGACCAGATTTTAACATTGGTTAATAAGCCCGTGGCTTATTTTGTGGGCGTGGCTAGCTGGTCTTGTGACTGGGTGGGCGTGGCTAGCTGGTCATGTGACCGGGTGGCCGTGGCTATGTGTATAGGGTAAGGTGAACAGATTTTAACATTGGTAAGAGGGACACCATTGTGAGCGTGGCTTATTGTGTGGGCGTGGCTTGGAGGCCATGTGACTGGGTGGGCGTGGCTAGCTGATCATGTGACCGGGTGGCCATGGCTGTGTGTATAGGGACTACTCAGAGGGCTGAAAAGTCATTTCTGACAGGTCCTCGCACTTTTGACTGGTCCTCACACTTATGACCATCCTCACATTTATGCCCGTGCAGCATTCTTAACAACCATGTCACTCATTTCACAACTGCTTCTCTTCACCATGATGACAAGATAGGGCAAAAATGTAAAATGTGAGGACAGTCGTATGTTCGAGGACTGGTCAAAAGTGCGAGGACCAGTCAAAAATAACTTTTTCAGCCCGCTGAGTAGTCCATATGCATAAAAGGATACAGTAATAGAGAGGGATGAAGGAAGGGAAGGGAAATTAGAGTAGGAGTGACGGTTAAGAGAGGGAGGAAGAGAGGAGGAGAAGGAGAAAGGAAGAGGAAGTAGGGAGGAGAAGAAGAGGGGGGGAAGAGAAAGTAAGAAGGAAAGAAAAGAGGTGGTAGGTTTGAGGAGAAAGATTGCTGTACAATAAAAAAGATGAAAGGGAAGAAAGCCAACCCCAAACAAATATAAAGATATTAAGATAAAGAATGAATTGTTAAACTTTAAAGAATAAAAGAGAACAAATATGAATAAATAGCAATAATTAGAAACACACATACATACAATGTATTTTCTTTGAACAGAATATTTGGCTGGTTCACAAATTTAAACAGTGTTTAGTCATTTCAATTAAATTTACAATTTCTATATTTCCTTTTTGCCATATTTATTCCTCATCTATTTTTTAAAAAAAACAATTTTACCCTTCATCCTCATCTCTAATCTTAATCAAATTCAATTTTTCCCTTCTATTCTATTTTATACCCCTTCCCATTGTCATCTATTTTTATATCCATCCTCACATTGGTTAATTATGTAATTATGTAATACAGTTGTTTAATACAAATTCAACATTTTAATATAAATCAATTAGTTATATAACTATCTTTTTTGTATATTAATCAATATGAACATGAATATTCCAATTATTTCCATGCAATCCAATTTCTTACAAATCAATTAATTATACTTACCAATAATAATAAACCAAATAATTTCCCCCATATATTCCTCCAAACCACAACTTAACCATTTCTGCTTTCAACACAGTATACAAATAATAATATCTCAATTATTACAATTCCCTAGTTAAAAAGAGCTTTTTTTTCTTTTGTGTTTTAAAATCTTGAACTCTCCTCTTTTGCCCTAAATAATTTTCCATTGTTTGCACTTACCTTTTTTGGTGAGGAAAAGGAAAATAAATCTGCTGCCTAATTTTCCAACGTTGCAAGCAAACGGCAAATCCAACAGCCTGTTTTACTTTCTGTTTCGTTTTGAGCTTGGTTTGCACAAAGAGGAAAAAAAAACTGAGCAATTTAGCAGGAGCAGAGCCCTGTGCAAATCAGCTGAGAGGGGGAAGCCGAGCTAATTAACGTAGGGCGGCACTTTGAAGCCCCGAGGCAAGAGTTTAAACAGGTTTTTTCCCTCTAGCCCTCAGCGGGGATTCAGGAGGCAGCCGGGAACCAGGAGGCAGAATGAAAAATCGGGACTTTTTTAAAACGCCGCGGGACGTGGGACAAATTGCTCAAAAGCGGGACTGTCCCGCCAAAAGCGGGACGTCTGGTCACCTTAGTATAAATGTGTGATATTTTTGCAATCAGGGTTTTTCCTATGTTTGAAACAAGATGTTAAACGGCCATGGTGGGATGAAATCTCTATTCATCGCTTTCAGGCCTGTCAGACATTTTATGTTGTTTCTTCTGAGACTTATGGGAGACTGGGATAGCACTATTTCGGCCTTCTTGGACCACTTCAGCCAGACACACCCATATTTTATGACTCCTCCCTGTAGAGGTCAAATATTTATTCCTTTTAATTCATAGGTATAAATGTGTGATATTTTTGCAATCAGGGTTTTTCCTATGTTTGAAAAAAGATGTTAAACGGCCATGGTGGGATGAAATCTCTATTCATCGCTTTCAGGCCTGTCAGACATTTTATGTTGTTTCTTCTGAGACTTATGGGAGACTGGGATAGCACTATTTCGGCCTTCTTGGACCTCTTCAGCCAGACACACCCATATTTTATGACTCCTCCCTGTAGAGGTCAAATATTTATTCCTTTTAATTCATAGGTATAAATGTGTGATATTTTTGCAATCAGGGTTTTTCCTATGTTTGAAAAAAGATGTTAAACGGCCATGGTGGGATGAAATCTCTATTCATCGCTTTCAGGCCCGTCAGACATTTTATGTTGTTTCTTCTGAGACTTATGGGAGACTGGGATAGCACTATTTCGGCCTTCTTGGACCACTTCAGCCAGACACACCCATATTTTATGACTCCTCCCTGTAGAGGTCAAATATTTATTCCTTTTAATTCATAGGTATAAATGTGTGATATTTTTGCAATCAGGGTTTTTCCTATGTTTGAAAAAAGATGTTAAACGGCCATGGTGGGATGAAATCTCTATTCATCGCTTTCAGGCCTGTCAGAAATTTTATGTTGTTTCTTCTGAGACTCATGGGAGACTGGGATAGCACTATTTCGGCCTTCTTGGACCTCTTCAGCCAGACACACCCATATTTTATGACTCCTCCCTGTAGAGGTCAAATATTTATTCCTTTTAATTCATAGGTATAAGTGTGTGATATTTTTGCAATCAGGGTTTTTCCTGTGTTTGAAAAAAGATGTTAAACGGCCATGGTGGGATGAAATCTCTATTCATCGCTTTCAGGCCTGTCAGACATTTTATGTTGTTTCTTCTGAGACTTATGGGAGACTGGGATAGCACTATTTCGGCCTTCTTGGACCTCTTCAGCCAGACACACCCATATTTTATGACTCCTCCCTGTAGAGGTCAAATATTTATTCCTTTTAATTCGTAGGTATAAATTAAGGTGACCAGATTTTAACATTGGTTAATAAGCCCGTGGCTTATTTTGTGGGCGTGGCTAGCTGGTCTTGTGACTGGGTGGGCGTGGCTAGCTGGTCATGTGACCGGGTGGCCGTGGCTATGTGTATAGGGTAAGGTGAACAGATTTTAACATTGGTAAGAGGGACACCATTGTGAGCGTGGCTTATTGTGTGGGCGTGGCTTGGAGGCCATGTGACTGGGTGGGCGTGGCTAGCTGATCATGTGACCGGGTGGCCATGGCTGTGTGTATAGGGACTACTCAGAGGGCTGAAAAGTCATTTCTGACAGGTCCTCGCACTTTTGACTGGTCCTCACACTTATGACCATCCTCACATTTATGCCCGTGCAGCATTCTTAACAACCATGTCACTCATTTCACAACTGCTTCTCTTCACCATGATGACAAGATAGGGCAAAAATGTAAAATGTGAGGACAGTCGTATGTTCGAGGACTGGTCAAAAGTGCGAGGACCAGTCAAAAATAACTTTTTCAGCCCGCTGAGTAGTCCATATGCATAAAAGGATACAGTAATAGAGAGGGATGAAGGAAGGGAAGGGAAATTAGAGTAGGAGTGACGGTTAAGAGAGGGAGGAAGAGAGGAGGAGAAGGAGAAAGGAAGAGGAAGTAGGGAGGAGAAGAAGAGGGGGGGAAGAGAAAGTAAGAAGGAAAGAAAAGAGGTGGTAGGTTTGAGGAGAAAGATTGCTGTACAATAAAAAAGATGAAAGGGAAGAAAGCCAACCCCAAACAAATATAAAGATATTAAGATAAAGAATGAATTGTTAAACTTTAAAGAATAAAAGAGAACAAATATGAATAAATAGCAATAATTAGAAACACACATACATACAATGTATTTTCTTTGAACAGAATATTTGGCTGGTTCACAAATTTAAACAGTGTTTAGTCATTTCAATTAAATTTACAATTTCTATATTTCCTTTTTGCCATATTTATTCCTCATCTATTTTTTAAAAAAAACAATTTTACCCTTCATCCTCATCTCTAATCTTAATCAAATTCAATTTTTCCCTTCTATTCTATTTTATACCCCTTCCCATTGTCATCTATTTTTATATCCATCCTCACATTGGTTAATTATGTAATTATGTAATACAGTTGTTTAATACAAATTCAACATTTTAATATAAATCAATTAGTTATATAACTATCTTTTTTGTATATTAATCAATATGAACATGAATATTCCAATTATTTCCATGCAATCCAATTTCTTACAAATCAATTAATTATACTTACCAATAATAATAAACCAAATAATTTCCCCCATATATTCCTCCAAACCACAACTTAACCATTTCTGCTTTCAACACAGTATACAAATAATAATATCTCAATTATTACAATTCCCTAGTTAAAAAGAGCTTTTTTTTCTTTTGTGTTTTAAAATCTTGAACTCTCCTCTTTTGCCCTAAATAATTTTCCATTGTTTGCACTTACCTTTTTTGGTGAGGAAAAGGAAAATAAATCTGCTGCCTAATTTTCCAACGTTGCAAGCAAACGGCAAATCCAACAGCCTGTTTTACTTTCTGTTTCGTTTTGAGCTTGGTTTGCACAAAGAGGAAAAAAAAACTGAGCAATTTAGCAGGAGCAGAGCCCTGTGCAAATCAGCTGAGAGGGGGAAGCCGAGCTAATTAACGTAGGGCGGCACTTTGAAGCCCCGAGGCAAGAGTTTAAACAGGTTTTTTCCCTCTAGCCCTCAGCGGGGATTCAGGAGGCAGCCGGGAACCAGGAGGCAGAATGAAAAATCGGGACTTTTTTAAAACGCCGCGGGACGTGGGACAAATTGCTCAAAAGCGGGACTGTCCCGCCAAAAGCGGGACGTCTGGTCACCTTAGTATAAATGTGTGATATTTTTGCAATCAGGGTTTTTCCTATGTTTGAAACAAGATGTTAAACGGCCATGGTGGGATGAAATCTCTATTCATCGCTTTCAGGCCTGTCAGACATTTTATGTTGTTTCTTCTGAGACTTATGGGAGACTGGGATAGCACTATTTCGGCCTTCTTGGACCACTTCAGCCAGACACACCCATATTTTATGACTCCTCCCTGTAGAGGTCAAATATTTATTCCTTTTAATTCATAGGTATAAATGTGTGATATTTTTGCAATCAGGGTTTTTCCTATGTTTGAAAAAAGATGTTAAACGGCCATGGTGGGATGAAATCTCTATTCATCGCTTTCAGGCCTGTCAGACATTTTATGTTGTTTCTTCTGAGACTTATGGGAGACTGGGATAGCACTATTTCGGCCTTCTTGGACCTCTTCAGCCAGACACACCCATATTTTATGACTCCTCCCTGTAGAGGTCAAATATTTATTCCTTTTAATTCATAGGTATAAATGTGTGATATTTTTGCAATCAGGGTTTTTCCTATGTTTGAAAAAAGATGTTAAACGGCCATGGTGGGATGAAATCTCTATTCATCGCTTTCAGGCCTGTCAGACATTTTATGTTGTTTCTTCTGAGACTTATGGGAGACTGGGATAGCACTATTTCGGCCTTCTTGGACCACTTCAGCCAGACACACTCATATTTTATGACTCCTCCCTGTAGAGGTCAAATATTTATTCCTTTTAATTCATAGGTATAAATGTGTGATATTTTTGCAATCAGGGTTTTTCCTATGTTTGAAAAAAGATGTTAAACGGCCATGGTGGGATGAAATCTCTATTCATCGCTTTCAGGCCTGTCAGACATTTTATGTTGTTTCTTCTGAGACTTATGGGAGACTGGGATAGCACTATTTCGGCCTTCTTGGACCACTTCAGCCAGACACAGCCATATTTTATGACTCCTCCCTGTAGAGGTCAAATATTTATTCCTTTTAATTCATAGGTATAAATGTGTGATATTTTTGCAATCAGGGTTTTTCCTATGTTTGAAAGAAGATGTTCAACGGCCATGGTGGGATGAAATCTCTATTCATCGCTTTCAGGCCCGTCAGACATTTTATGTTGTTTCTTCTGAGACTTATGGGAGACTGGGATAGCACTATTTCGGCCTTCTTGGACCACTTCAGCCAGACACACCCATATTTTATGACTCCTCCCTGTAGAGGTCAAATATTTATTCCTTTTAATTCATAGGTATAAATGTGTGATATTTTTGCAATCAGGGTTTTTCCTATGTTTGAAAAAAGATGTTAAACGGCCATGGTGGGATGAAATCTCTATTCATCGCTTTCAGGCCTGTCAGAAATTTTATGTTGTTTCTTCTGAGACTCATGGGAGACTGGGATAGCACTATTTCGGCCTTCTTGGACCTCTTCAGCCAGACACACCCATATTTTATGACTCCTCCCTGTAGAGGTCAAATATTTATTCCTTTTAATTCATAGGTATAAGTGTGTGATATTTTTGCTATCAGGGTTTTTCCTGTGTTTGAAAAAAGATGTTAAACGGCCATGGTGGGATGAAATCTCTATTCATCGCTTTCAGGCCTGTCAGACATTTTATGTTGTTTCTTCTGAGACTTATGGGAGACTGGGATAGCACTATTTCGGCCTTCTTGGACCTCTTCAGCCAGACACACCCGTATTTTATGACTCCTCCCTGTAGAGGTCAAATATTTATTCCTTTTAATTCGTAGGTATAAATTAAGGTGACCAGATTTTAACATTGGTTAATAAGCCCGTGGCTTATTTTGTGGGCGTGGCTAGCTGGTCTTGTGACTGGGTGGGCGTGGCTAGCTGGTCATGTGACCGGGTGGCCGTGGCTATGTGTATAGGGTAAGGTGAACAGATTTTAACATTGGTAAGAGGGACACCATTGTGAGCGTGGCTTATTGTGTGGGCGTGGCTTGGAGGCCATGTGACTGGGTGGGCGTGGCTAGCTGATCATGTGACCGGGTGGCCATGGCTGTGTGTATAGGGACTACTCAGAGGGCTGAAAAGTCATTTCTGACAGGTCCTCGCACTTTTGACTGGTCCTCACACTTATGACCATCCTCACATTTATGCCCGTGCAGCATTCTTAACAACCATGTCACTCATTTCACAACTGCTTCTCTTCACCATGATGACAAGATAGGGCAAAAATGTAAAATGTGAGGACAGTCGTAAGTTCGAGGACTGGTCAAAAGTGCGAGGACCAGTCAAAAATAACTTTTTCAGCCCTCTGAGTAGTCCATATGCATAAAAGGATACAGTAATAGAGAGGGATGAAGGAAGGGAAGGGAAATTAGAGTAGGAGTGACGGTTAAGAGAGGGAGGAAGAGAGGAGGAGAAGGAGAAAGGAAGAGGAAGTAGGGAGGAGAAGAAGAGGGGGGGAAGAGAAAGTAAGAAGGAAAGAAAAGAGGTGGTAGGTTTGAGGAGAAAGATTGCTGTACAATAAAAAAGATGAAAGGGAAGAAAGCCAACCCCAAACAAATATAAAGATATTAAGATAAAGAATGAATTGTTAAACTTTAAAGAATAAAAGAGAACAAATATGAATAAATAGCAATAATTAGAAACACACATACATACAATGTATTTTCTTTGAACAGAATATTTGGCTGGTTCACAAATTTAAACAGTGTTTAGTCATTTCAATTAAATTTACAATTTCTATATTTCCTTTTTGCCATATTTATTCCTCATCTATTTTTTAAAAAAAACAATTTTACCCTTCATCCTCATCTCTAATCTTAATCAAATTCAATTTTTCCCTTCTATTCTATTTTATACCCCTTCCCATTGTCATCTATTTTTATATCCATCCTCACATTGGTTAATTATGTAATTATGTAATACAGTTGTTTAATACAAATTCAACATTTTAATATAAATCAATTAGTTATATAACTATCTTTTTTGTATATTAATCAATATGAACATGAATATTCCAATTATTTCCATGCAATCCAATTTCTTACAAATCAATTAATTATACTTACCAATAATAATAAACCAAATAATTTCCCGCATATATTCCTCCAAACCACAACTTAACCATTTCTGCTTTCAACACAGTATACAATTAATAATATCTCAATTATTACAATTCCCTAGTTAAAAAGAGCTTTTTTTTCTTTTGTGTTTTAAAATCTTGAACTCTCCTCTTTTGCCCTAAATAATTTTCCATTGTTTGCACTTACCTTTTTTGGTGAGGAAAAGGAAAATAAATCTGCTGCCTAATTTTCCAACGTTGCAAGCAAACGGCAAATCCAACAGCCTGTTTTACTTTCTGTTTCGTTTTGAGCTTGGTTTGCACAAAGAGGAAAAAAAAACTGAGCAATTTAGCAGGAGCAGAGCCCTGTGCAAATCAGCTGAGAGGGGGAAGCCGAGCTAATTAACGTAGGGCGGCACTTTGAAGCCCCGAGGCAAGAGTTTAAACAGGTTTTTTCCCTCTAGCCCTCAGCGGGGATTCAGGAGGCAGCCGGGAACCAGGAGGCAGAATGAAAAATCGGGACTTTTTTAAAACGCCGCGGGACGTGGGACAAATTGCTCAAAAGCGGGACTGTCCCGCCAAAAGCGGGACGTCTGGTCACCTTAGTATAAATGTGTGATATTTTTGCAATCAGGGTTTTTCCTATGTTTGAAACAAGATGTTAAACGGCCATGGTGGGATGAAATCTCTATTCATCGCTTTCAGGCCTGTCAGACATTTTATGTTGTTTCTTCTGAGACTTATGGGAGACTGGGATAGCACTATTTCGGCCTTCTTGGACCACTTCAGCCAGACACACCCATATTTTATGACTCCTCCCTGTAGAGGTCAAATATTTATTCCTTTTAATTCATAGGTATAAATGTGTGATATTTTTGCAATCAGGGTTTTTCCTATGTTTGAAAAAAGATGTTAAACGGCCATGGTGGGATGAAATCTCTATTCATCGCTTTCAGGCCTGTCAGACATTTTATGTTGTTTCTTCTGAGACTTATGGGAGACTGGGATAGCACTATTTCGGCCTTCTTGGACCACTTCAGCCAGACACACCCATATTTTATGACTCCTCCCTGTAGAGGTCAAATATTTATTCCTTTTAATTCATAGGTATAAATGTGTGATATTTTTGCAATCAGGGTTTTTCCTATGTTTGAAAAAAGATGTTAAACGGCCATGGTGGGATGAAATCTCTATTCATCGCTTTCAGGCCCGTCAGACATTTTATGTTGTTTCTTCTGAGACTTATGGGAGACTGGGATAGCACTATTTCGGCCTTCTTGGACCACTTCAGCCAGACACACCCATATTTTATGACTCCTCCCTGTAGAGGTCAAATATTTATTCCTTTTAATTCATAGGTATAAATGTGTGATATTTTTGCAATCAGGGTTTTTCCTATGTTTGAAAAAAGATGTTAAACGGCCATGGTGGGATGAAATCTCTATTCATCGCTTTCAGGCCTGTCAGAAATTTTATGTTGTTTCTTCTGAGACTCATGGGAGACTGGGATAGCACTATTTCGGCCTTCTTGGACCTCTTCAGCCAGACACACCCATATTTTATGACTCCTCCCTGTAGAGGTCAAATATTTATTCCTTTTAATTCATAGGTATAAGTGTGTGATATTTTTGCAATCAGGGTTTTTCCTGTGTTTGAAAAAAGATGTTAAACGGCCATGGTGGGATGAAATCTCTATTCATCGCTTTCAGGCCTGTCAGACATTTTATGTTGTTTCTTCTGAGACTTATGGGAGACTGGGATAGCACTATTTCGGCCTTCTTGGACCTCTTCAGCCAGACACACCCATATTTTATGACTCCTCCCTGTAGAGGTCAAATATTTATTCCTTTTAATTCGTAGGTATAAATTAAGGTGACCAGATTTTAACATTGGTTAATAAGCCCGTGGCTTATTTTGTGGGCGTGGCTAGCTGGTCTTGTGACTGGGTGGGCGTGGCTAGCTGGTCATGTGACCGGGTGGCCGTGGCTATGTGTATAGGGTAAGGTGAACAGATTTTAACATTGGTAAGAGGGACACCATTGTGAGCGTGGCTTATTGTGTGGGCGTGGCTTGGAGGCCATGTGACTGGGTGGGCGTGGCTAGCTGATCATGTGACCGGGTGGCCATGGCTGTGTGTATAGGGACTACTCAGAGGGCTGAAAAGTCATTTCTGACAGGTCCTCGCACTTTTGACTGGTCCTCACACTTATGACCATCCTCACATTTATGCCCGTGCAGCATTCTTAACAACCATGTCACTCATTTCACAACTGCTTCTCTTCACCATGATGACAAGATAGGGCAAAAATGTAAAATGTGAGGACAGTCGTATGTTCGAGGACTGGTCAAAAGTGCGAGGACCAGTCAAAAATAACTTTTTCAGCCCGCTGAGTAGTCCATATGCATAAAAGGATACAGTAATAGAGAGGGATGAAGGAAGGGAAGGGAAATTAGAGTAGGAGTGACGGTTAAGAGAGGGAGGAAGAGAGGAGGAGAAGGAGAAAGGAAGAGGAAGTAGGGAGGAGAAGAAGAGGGGGGGAAGAGAAAGTAAGAAGGAAAGAAAAGAGGTGGTAGGTTTGAGGAGAAAGATTGCTGTACAATAAAAAAGATGAAAGGGAAGAAAGCCAACCCCAAACAAATATAAAGATATTAAGATAAAGAATGAATTGTTAAACTTTAAAGAATAAAAGAGAACAAATATGAATAAATAGCAATAATTAGAAACACACATACATACAATGTATTTTCTTTGAACAGAATATTTGGCTGGTTCACAAATTTAAACAGTGTTTAGTCATTTCAATTAAATTTACAATTTCTATATTTCCTTTTTGCCATATTTATTCCTCATCTATTTTTTAAAAAAAACAATTTTACCCTTCATCCTCATCTCTAATCTTAATCAAATTCAATTTTTCCCTTCTATTCTATTTTATACCCCTTCCCATTGTCATCTATTTTTATATCCATCCTCACATTGGTTAATTATGTAATTATGTAATACAGTTGTTTAATACAAATTCAACATTTTAATATAAATCAATTAGTTATATAACTATCTTTTTTGTATATTAATCAATATGAACATGAATATTCCAATTATTTCCATGCAATCCAATTTCTTACAAATCAATTAATTATACTTACCAATAATAATAAACCAAATAATTTCCCCCATATATTCCTCCAAACCACAACTTAACCATTTCTGCTTTCAACACAGTATACAAATAATAATATCTCAATTATTACAATTCCCTAGTTAAAAAGAGCTTTTTTTTCTTTTGTGTTTTAAAATCTTGAACTCTCCTCTTTTGCCCTAAATAATTTTCCATTGTTTGCACTTACCTTTTTTGGTGAGGAAAAGGAAAATAAATCTGCTGCCTAATTTTCCAACGTTGCAAGCAAACGGCAAATCCAACAGCCTGTTTTACTTTCTGTTTCGTTTTGAGCTTGGTTTGCACAAAGAGGAAAAAAAAACTGAGCAATTTAGCAGGAGCAGAGCCCTGTGCAAATCAGCTGAGAGGGGGAAGCCGAGCTAATTAACGTAGGGCGGCACTTTGAAGCCCCGAGGCAAGAGTTTAAACAGGTTTTTTCCCTCTAGCCCTCAGCGGGGATTCAGGAGGCAGCCGGGAACCAGGAGGCAGAATGAAAAATCGGGACTTTTTTAAAACGCCGCGGGACGTGGGACAAATTGCTCAAAAGCGGGACTGTCCCGCCAAAAGCGGGACGTCTGGTCACCTTAGTATAAATGTGTGATATTTTTGCAATCAGGGTTTTTCCTATGTTTGAAACAAGATGTTAAACGGCCATGGTGGGATGAAATCTCTATTCATCGCTTTCAGGCCTGTCAGACATTTTATGTTGTTTCTTCTGAGACTTATGGGAGACTGGGATAGCACTATTTCGGCCTTCTTGGACCACTTCAGCCAGACACACCCATATTTTATGACTCCTCCCTGTAGAGGTCAAATATTTATTCCTTTTAATTCATAGGTATAAATGTGTGATATTTTTGCAATCAGGGTTTTTCCTATGTTTGAAAAAAGATGTTAAACGGCCATGGTGGGATGAAATCTCTATTCATCGCTTTCAGGCCTGTCAGACATTTTATGTTGTTTCTTCTGAGACTTATGGGAGACTGGGATAGCACTATTTCGGCCTTCTTGGACCTCTTCAGCCAGACACACCCATATTTTATGACTCCTCCCTGTAGAGGTCAAATATTTATTCCTTTTAATTCATAGGTATAAATGTGTGATATTTTTGCAATCAGGGTTTTTCCTATGTTTGAAAAAAGATGTTAAACGGCCATGGTGGGATGAAATCTCTATTCATCGCTTTCAGGCCTGTCAGACATTTTATGTTGTTTCTTCTGAGACTTATGGGAGACTGGGATAGCACTATTTCGGCCTTCTTGGACCACTTCAGCCAGACACACTCATATTTTATGACTCCTCCCTGTAGAGGTCAAATATTTATTCCTTTTAATTCATAGGTATAAATGTGTGATATTTTTGCAATCAGGGTTTTTCCTATGTTTGAAAAAAGATGTTAAACGGCCATGGTGGGATGAAATCTCTATTCATCGCTTTCAGGCCTGTCAGACATTTTATGTTGTTTCTTCTGAGACTTATGGGAGACTGGGATAGCACTATTTCGGCCTTCTTGGACCACTTCAGCCAGACACAGCCATATTTTATGACTCCTCCCTGTAGAGGTCAAATATTTATTCCTTTTAATTCATAGGTATAAATGTGTGATATTTTTGCAATCAGGGTTTTTCCTATGTTTGAAAGAAGATGTTCAACGGCCATGGTGGGATGAAATCTCTATTCATCGCTTTCAGGCCCGTCAGACATTTTATGTTGTTTCTTCTGAGACTTATGGGAGACTGGGATAGCACTATTTCGGCCTTCTTGGACCACTTCAGCCAGACACACCCATATTTTATGACTCCTCCCTGTAGAGGTCAAATATTTATTCCTTTTAATTCATAGGTATAAATGTGTGATATTTTTGCAATCAGGGTTTTTCCTATGTTTGAAAAAAGATGTTAAACGGCCATGGTGGGATGAAATCTCTATTCATCGCTTTCAGGCCTGTCAGAAATTTTATGTTGTTTCTTCTGAGACTCATGGGAGACTGGGATAGCACTATTTCGGCCTTCTTGGACCTCTTCAGCCAGACACACCCATATTTTATGACTCCTCCCTGTAGAGGTCAAATATTTATTCCTTTTAATTCATAGGTATAAGTGTGTGATATTTTTGCTATCAGGGTTTTTCCTGTGTTTGAAAAAAGATGTTAAACGGCCATGGTGGGATGAAATCTCTATTCATCGCTTTCAGGCCTGTCAGACATTTTATGTTGTTTCTTCTGAGACTTATGGGAGACTGGGATAGCACTATTTCGGCCTTCTTGTACCTCTTCAGCCAGACACACCCGTATTTTATGACTCCTCCCTGTAGAGGTCAAATATTTATTCCTTTTAATTCGTAGGTATAAATTAAGGTGACCAGATTTTAACATTGGTTAATAAGCCCGTGGCTTATTTTGTGGGCGTGGCTAGCTGGTCTTGTGACTGGGTGGGCGTGGCTAGCTGGTCATGTGACCGGGTGGCCGTGGCTATGTGTATAGGGTAAGGTGAACAGATTTTAACATTGGTAAGAGGGACACCATTGTGAGCGTGGCTTATTGTGTGGGCGTGGCTTGGAGGCCATGTGACTGGGTGGGCGTGGCTAGCTGATCATGTGACCGGGTGGCCATGGCTGTGTGTATAGGGACTACTCAGAGGGCTGAAAAGTCATTTCTGACAGGTCCTCGCACTTTTGACTGGTCCTCACACTTATGACCATCCTCACATTTATGCCCGTGCAGCATTCTTAACAACCATGTCACTCATTTCACAACTGCTTCTCTTCACCATGATGACAAGATAGGGCAAAAATGTAAAATGTGAGGACAGTCGTAAGTTCGAGGACTGGTCAAAAGTGCGAGGACCAGTCAAAAATAACTTTTTCAGCCCTCTGAGTAGTCCATATGCATAAAAGGATACAGTAATAGAGAGGGATGAAGGAAGGGAAGGGAAATTAGAGTAGGAGTGACGGTTAAGAGAGGGAGGAAGAGAGGAGGAGAAGGAGAAAGGAAGAGGAAGTAGGGAGGAGAAGAAGAGGGGGGGAAGAGAAAGTAAGAAGGAAAGAAAAGAGGTGGTAGGTTTGAGGAGAAAGATTGCTGTACAATAAAAAAGATGAAAGGGAAGAAAGCCAACCCCAAACAAATATAAAGATATTAAGATAAAGAATGAATTGTTAAACTTTAAAGAATAAAAGAGAACAAATATGAATAAATAGCAATAATTAGAAACACACATACATACAATGTATTTTCTTTGAACAGAATATTTGGCTGGTTCACAAATTTAAACAGTGTTTAGTCATTTCAATTAAATTTACAATTTCTATATTTCCTTTTTGCCATATTTATTCCTCATCTATTTTTTAAAAAAAACAATTTTACCCTTCATCCTCATCTCTAATCTTAATCAAATTCAATTTTTCCCTTCTATTCTATTTTATACCCCTTCCCATTGTCATCTATTTTTATATCCATCCTCACATTGGTTAATTATGTAATTATGTAATACAGTTGTTTAATACAAATTCAACATTTTAATATAAATCAATTAGTTATATAACTATCTTTTTTGTATATTAATCAATATGAACATGAATATTCCAATTATTTCCATGCAATCCAATTTCTTACAAATCAATTAATTATACTTACCAATAATAATAAACCAAATAATTTCCCGCATATATTCCTCCAAACCACAACTTAACCATTTCTGCTTTCAACACAGTATACAATTAATAATATCTCAATTATTACAATTCCCTAGTTAAAAAGAGCTTTTTTTTCTTTTGTGTTTTAAAATCTTGAACTCTCCTCTTTTGCCCTAAATAATTTTCCATTGTTTGCACTTACCTTTTTTGGTGAGGAAAAGGAAAATAAATCTGCTGCCTAATTTTCCAACGTTGCAAGCAAACGGCAAATCCAACAGCCTGTTTTACTTTCTGTTTCGTTTTGAGCTTGGTTTGCACAAAGAGGAAAAAAAAACTGAGCAATTTAGCAGGAGCAGAGCCCTGTGCAAATCAGCTGAGAGGGGGAAGCCGAGCTAATTAACGTAGGGCGGCACTTTGAAGCCCCGAGGCAAGAGTTTAAACAGGTTTTTTCCCTCTAGCCCTCAGCGGGGATTCAGGAGGCAGCCGGGAACCAGGAGGCAGAATGAAAAATCGGGACTTTTTTAAAACGCCGCGGGACGTGGGACAAATTGCTCAAAAGCGGGACTGTCCCGCCAAAAGCGGGACGTCTGGTCACCTTAGTATAAATGTGTGATATTTTTGCAATCAGGGTTTTTCCTATGTTTGAAACAAGATGTTAAACGGCCATGGTGGGATGAAATCTCTATTCATCGCTTTCAGGCCTGTCAGACATTTTATGTTGTTTCTTCTGAGACTTATGGGAGACTGGGATAGCGCTATTTCGCCCTTCTTGGACCTCTTCAGCCAGACACACCCATATTTTATGACTCCTCTCTGTAGAGGTCAAATATTTATTCCTTTTAATTCATAGGTATAAATGTGTGATATTTTTGCAATCAGGGTTTTTCCTATGTTTGAAAAAAGATGTTAAACGGCCATGGTGGGATGAAATCTCTATTCATCGCTTTCAGGACTGTCAGACATTTTATGTTGTTTCTTCTGAGACTTATGGGAGACTGGGATAGCACTATTTCGGCCTTCTTGGACCTCTTCAGCCAGACACACCCATATTTTATGACTCCTCCCTGTAGAGGTCAAATATTTATTCCTTTTAATTCATAGGTATAAATGTGTGATATTTTTGCAATCAGGGTTTTTCCTATGTTTGAAAAAAGATGTTAAACGGCCATGGTGGGATGAAATCTCTATTCATCGCTTTCAGGCCTGTCAGACATTTTATGTTGTTTCTTCTGAGACTCATGGGAGACTGGGATAGCACTATTTCGGCCTTCTTGGACCTCTTCAGCCAGACACACCCATATTTTATGACTCCTCCCTGTAGAGGTCAAATATTTATTCCTTTTAATTCATAGGTATAAGTGTGTGATATTTTTGCAATCAGGGTTTTTCCTATGTTTGAAAAAAGATGTTAAACGGCCATGGTGGGATGAAATCTCTATTCATCGCTTTCAGGCCTGTCAGACATTTTATGTTGTTTCTTCTGAGACTTATGGGAGACTGGGATAGCGCTATTTCGCCCTTCTTGGACCTCTTCAGCCAGACACACCCATATTTTATGACTCCTCTCTGTAGAGGTCAAATATTTATTCCTTTTAATTCATAGGTATAAATGTGTGATATTTTTGCAATCAGGCTTTTTCCTATGTTTGAAGAAAGATGTTAAACGGCCATGGTTGGATGAAATCTCTATTCATCACTTTCAGGCCTGTCAGACATTTTATGTTGTTTCTTCTGAGACTTATGTGAGACTGGGATAGCACTATTTCGGCCTTCTTGGACCTCTTCAGCCAGACACACCCATATTTTATGACTCCTCCCTGTAGAGGTCAAATATTTATTCCTTTTAATTCATAGGTATAAATGTGTGATATTTTTGTAATCAGGGTTTTTCCTATGTTTGAAACAAGATGTTAAACGGCCATGGTGGGATGAAATCTCTATTCATCGCTTTCAGGCCTGTCAGACATTTTATGTTGTTTCTTCTGAGACTTATGGGAGACTGGGATAGCGCTATTTCGGCCTTCTTGGACCTCTTCAGCCAGACACACCCATATTTTATGACTCCTCCCTGTAGAGGTCAAATATTTATTCCTTTTAATTCATAGGTATAAATGTGTGATATTTTTGCAATCAGGGTTTTTCCTGTATTTGAAACAAGATGTTAAACGGCCATGGTGGGATGAAATCTCTATTCATCGCTTTCAGGCCTGTCAGACATTTTATGTTGTTTCTTCTGAGACTTATGGGAGACTGGGATAGCGCTATTTCGCCCTTCTTGGACCTCTTCAGCCAGACGCACCCATATTTTATGACTCCTCTCTGTAGAGGTCAAATATTTATTCCTTTTAATTCATAGGTATAAGTGTGTGATATTTTTGCAATCAGGGTTTTTCCTATGTTTGAAAAAAGATGTTAAACGGCCATGGTGGGATGAAATCTCTATTCATGGCTTTCAGGCCTGTCAGACATTTTATGTTGTTTCTTCTGAGACTTATGGGAGACTGGGATAGCGCTATTTCGGCCTTCTTGGACCTCTTCAGCCAGACACACCCATATTTTATGACTCCTCCCTGTAGAGGTCAAATATTTATTCCTTTTAATTCATAGGTATAAGTGTGTGATATTTTTGCAATCAGGGTTTTTCCTATGTTTGAAAAAAGATGTTAAACGGCCATGGTGGGATGAAATCTCTATTCATCGCTTTCAGGCCTGTCAGACATTTTATGTTGTTTCTTCTGAGACTTATGGGAGACTGGGATAGCGCTATTTCGGCCTTCTTGGACCTCTTCAGCCAGACACACCCATATTTTATGACTCCTCCCTGTAGAGGTCAAATATTTATTCCTTTTAATTCATAGGTATAAATGTGTGATATTTTTGCAATCAGGGTTTTTCCTATGTTTGAAACAAGATGTTAAACGGCCATGGTGGGATGAAATCTCTATTCATCGCTTTCAGGCCTGTCAGACATTTTATGTTGTTTCTTCTGAGACTTATGGGAGACTGGGATAGCGCTATTTCGGCCTTCTTGGACCTCTTCAGCCAGACACACCCATATTTTATGACTCCTCCCTGTAGAGGTCAAATATTTATTCCTTTTAATTCATAGGTATAAGTGTGTGATATTTTTGCAATCAGGGTTTTTCCTATGTTTGAAAAAAGATGTTAAACGGCCATGGTGGGATGAAATCTCTATTCATCGCTTTCAGGCCTGTCAGACATTTTATGTTGTTTCTTCTGAGACTTATGGGAGACTGGGATAGCACTATTTCGGCCTTCTTGGACCACTTCAGCCAGACACACCCATATTTTATGACTCCTCCCTGTAGAGGTCAAATATTTATTCCTTTTAATTCATAGGTATAAATGTGTGATATTTTTGCAATCAGGGTTTTTCCTGTGTTTGAAACAAGATGTTAAACGGCCATGGTGGGATGAAATCTCTATTCATCGCTTTCAGGCCTGTCAGACATTTTATGTTGTTTCTTCTGAGACTTATGGGAGACTGGGATAGCGCTATTTCGCCCTTCTTGGACCTCTTCAGCCAGACACACCCATATTTTATGACTCCTCTCTGTAGAGGTCAAATATTTATTCCTTTTAATTCATAGGTATAAATGTGTGATATTTTTGCAATCAGGGTTTTTCCTGTGTTTGAAACAAGATGTTAAACGGCCATGGTGGGATGAAATCTCTATTCATCGCTTTCAGGCCTCTCAGACATTTTATGTTGTTTCTTCTGAGACTTATGGGAGACTGGGATAGCACTATTTCGGCCTTCTTGGACCTCTTCAGCCAGACACACCCATATTTTATGACTCCTCCCTGTAGAGGTCAAATATTTATTCCTTTTAATTCATAGGTATAAATGTGTGATATTTTTGCAATCAGGGTTTTTCCTGTGTTTGAAACAAGATGTTAAATGGCCATGGTGGGATGAAATCTCTATTCATCGCTTTCAGGCCTGTCAGATATTTTATGTTGTTTCTTCTGAGACTTATGGGAGACTGGGATAGCGCTATTTCGGCCCTCTTGGACCTCTTCAGCCAGACACACCCATATTTTATGACTCCTCCCTGTAGGGGTCAAATATTTATTCCTTTTAATTCATAGGTATAAATGTGTGATATTTTTGCAGTCAGGGTTTTTCCTATGTTTGAAAAAAGATGTTAAACGGCCATGGTGGGATGAACTCTCTATTCATTGCTTTCAGGCCTGTCAGACATTTTACGTTGTTTCTTCTGAGAGTTATGGGAGACTGGGATAGCGCTATTTCGGCCTTCTTGGACCTCTTCAGCCAGACACAGCCATATTTTATGACTCCTCCCTGTAGAGGTCAAATATTTATTCCTTTTAATTCATAGGTATAAGTGTGTGATATTTTTGCAATCAGGGTTTTTCCTGTGTTTGAAACAAGATGTTAAACGGCCATGGTGGGATGAAATCTCTATTCATCGCTTTCAGGCCTGTCAGACATTTTATGTTGTTTCTTCTGAGACTTATGGGAGACTGGGATAGCGCTATTTCGGCCTTCTTGGACCTCTTCAGCCAGACACACCCATATTTTATGACTCCTCCCTGTAGAGGTCAAATATTTATTCCTTTTAATTCATAGGTATAAATTAAGGTGACCAGATTTTAACATTGGTTAATAAGCCCGTGGCTTATTTTGTGGGCGTGGCTAGCTGGTCTTGTGACTGGGTGGGCGTGGCTAGCTGGTCATGTGACCGGGTGGCCGTGGCTATGTGTATAGGGTAAGGTGAACAGATTTTAACATTGGTAAGAGGGACACCATTGTGAGCGTGGCTTATTGTGTGGGCGTGGCTTGGAGGCCATGTGACTGGGTGGGCGTGGCTAGCTGATCATGTGACCGGGTGGCCATGGCTGTGTGTATAGGGACTACTCAGAGGGCTGAAAAGTCATTTCTGACAGGTCCTCGCACTTTTGACTGGTCCTCACACTTATGACCATCCTCACATTTATGCCCGTGCAGCATTCTTAACAACCATGTCACTCATTTCACAACTGCTTCTCTTCACCATGATGACAAGATAGGGCAAAAATGTAAAATGTGAGGACAGTCGTAAGTTCGAGGACTGGTCAAAAGTGCGAGGACCAGTCAAAAATAACTTTTTCAGCCCTCTGAGTAGTCCATATGCATAAAAGGATACAGTAATAGAGAGGGATGAAGGAAGGGAAGGGAAATTAGAGTAGGAGTGACGGTTAAGAGAGGGAGGAAGAGAGGAGGAGAAGGAGAAAGGAAGAGGAAGTAGGGAGGAGAAGAAGAGGGGGGGAAGAGAAAGTAAGAAGGAAAGAAAAGAGGTGGTAGGTTTGAGGAGAAAGATTGCTGTACAATAAAAAAGATGAAAGGGAAGAAAGCCAACCCCAAACAAATATAAAGATATTAAGATAAAGAATGAATTGTTAAACTTTAAAGAATAAAAGAGAACAAATATGAATAAATAGCAATAATTAGAAACACACATACATACAATGTATTTTCTTTGAACAGAATATTTGGCTGGTTCACAAATTTAAACAGTGTTTAGTCATTTCAATTAAATTTACAATTTCTATATTTCCTTTTTGCCATATTTATTCCTCATCTATTTTTTAAAAAAAACAATTTTACCCTTCATCCTCATCTCTAATCTTAATCAAATTCAATTTTTCCCTTCTATTCTATTTTATACCCCTTCCCATTGTCATCTATTTTTATATCCATCCTCACATTGGTTAATTATGTAATTATGTAATACAGTTGTTTAATACAAATTCAACATTTTAATATAAATCAATTAGTTATATAACTATCTTTTTTGTATATTAATCAATATGAACATGAATATTCCAATTATTTCCATGCAATCCAATTTCTTACAAATCAATTAATTATACTTACCAATAATAATAAACCAAATAATTTCCCCCATATATTCCTCCAAACCACAACTTAACCATTTCTGCTTTCAACACAGTATACAATTAATAATATCTCAATTATTACAATTCCCTAGTTAAAAAGAGCTTTTTTTTCTTTTGTGTTTTAAAATCTTGAACTCTCCTCTTTTGCCCTAAATAATTTTCCATTGTTTGCACTTACCTTTTTTGGTGAGGAAAAGGAAAATAAATCTGCTGCCTAATTTTCCAACGTTGCAAGCAAACGGCAAATCCAACAGCCTGTTTTACTTTCTGTTTCGTTTTGAGCTTGGTTTGCACAAAGAGGAAAAAAAAACTGAGCAATTTAGCAAGAGCAGAGCCCTGTGCAAATCAGCTGAGAGGGGGAAGCCGAGCTAATTAACGTAGGGCGGCCCTTTGAAGCCCCGCGGCAAGAGTTTAAACAGGTTTTTCCCCTCTAGCCCTCAGCGGGGATTCAGGAGGCAGCCGGGAACCAGGAGGCAGAATGAAAAATCGGGACTTTTTTAAAACGCCGCGGGACGTGGGACAAATTGCTCAAAAGCGGGACTGTCCCGCCAAAAGCGGGACGTCTGGTCACCTTAGTATAAATGTGTGATATTTTTGCAATCAGGGTTTTTCCTATGTTTGAAACAAGATGTTAAACGGCCATGGTGGGATGAAATCTCTATTCATCGCTTTCAGGCCTGTCAGACATTTTATGTTGTTTCTTCTGAGACTTATGGGAGACTGGGATAGCACTATTTCGGCCTTCTTGGACCACTTCAGCCAGACACACCCATATTTTATGACTCCTCTCTGTAGAGGTCAAATATTTATTCCTTTTAATTCATAGGTATAAATGTGTGATATTTTTGCAATCAGGGTTTTTCCTATGTTTGAAAAAAGATGTTAAACGGCCATGGTGGGATGAAATCTCTATTCATCGCTTTCAGGCCTGTCAGACATTTTATGTTGTTTCTTCTGAGACTTATGGGAGACTGGGATAGCACTATTTCGGCCTTCTTGGACCACTTCAGCCAGACACACCCATATTTTATGACTCCTCCCTGTAGAGGTCAAATATTTATTCCTTTTAATTCATAGGTATAAATGTGTGATATTTTTGCAATCAGGGTTTTTCCTATGTTTGAAAAAAGATGTTAAACGGCCATGGTGGGATGAAATCTCTATTCATCGCTTTCAGGCCCGTCAGACATTTTATGTTGTTTCTTCTGAGACTTATGGGATACTGGGATAGCACTATTTCGGCCTTCTTGGACCTCTTCAGCCAGACACACCCATATTTTATGACTCCTCCCTGTAGAGGTCAAATATTTATTCCTTTTAATTCATAGGTATAAGTGTGTGATATTTTTGCAATCAGGGTTTTTCCTGTGTTTGAAAAAAGATGTTAAACGGCCATGGTGGGATGAAATCTCTATTCATCGCTTTCAGGCCTGTCAGACATTTTATGTTGTTTCTTCTGAGACTTATGGGAGACTGGGATAGCGCTATTTCGGCCTTCTTGGACCTCTTCAGCCAGACATACCCATATTTTATGACTCCTCCCTGTAGAGGTCAAATATTTATAACTTTTAATTCATAGGTATAAATGTGTGATATTTTTGCAATCAGGGTTTTTCCTATGTTTGAAAAAAGATGTTAAACGACCATGGTGGGATGAAATCTCTATTCATCGCTTTCAGGCCTGTCAGACATTTTATGTTGTTTCTTCTGAGACTTATGGGAGACTGGGATAGCGCTATTTCGGCCTTCTTGGACCACTTCAGCCAGACACACCCATATTTTATGACTCCTCCCTGTAGAGGCCAAATATTTATTCCTTTTAATTCCTAGGTATAAATGTGTGATATTTTTGCAATCAGGGTTTTTCCTATGTTTGAAAAAAGATGTTAAACGGCCATGGTGGGATGAAATCTCTATTCATCGCTTTCAGGCCTGTCAGACATTTTATGTTGTTTCTTCTGAGACTTATGGGAGACTGGGATAGCGCTATTTCGGCCTTCTTGGACCTCTTCAGCCAGACACACCCATATTTTATGACTCCTCCCTGTAGAGGTCAAATATTTATTCCTTTTAATTCATAGGTATAAGTGTGTGATATTTTTGCAATCAGGGTTTTTCCTGTGTTTGAAAAAAGATGTTAACCGGCCATGGTTGGATGAAATCTCTATTCATCGCTTTCAGGCCTGTCAGACATTTTATGTTGTTTCTTCTGAGACTTATGGGAGACTGGGATAGCGCTATTTCGGCCTTCTTGGACCTCTTCAGCCAGACACTCCCATATTTTATGACTCCTCCCTGTAGAGGTCAAATATTTATTCCTTTTAATTCATAGGTATAAATGTGTGATATTTTTGCAATCAGGGTTTTTCCTATGTTTGAAAAAAGATGGTAAACGGCCATGGTGGGATGAAATCTCTATTCATCGCTTTCAGGCCTGTCAGACATTTTATGTTGTTTCTTCTGAGACTTATGGGAGACTGGGATAGCGCTATTTCGGCCTTCTTGGACCTCTTCAGCCAGACACACCCATATTTTATGACTCCTCCCTGTAGAGGCCAAATATTTATTCCTTTTAATTCATAGGTATAAGTGTGTGATATTTTTGCAATCAGGGTTTTTCCTGTGTTTGAAAAAAGATGTTAAACCGCCATGGTTGGATGAAATCTCTATTCATCGCTTTCAGGCCTGTCAGACATTTTATGTTGTTTCTTCTGAGACTTATGGGAGACTGGGATAGCGCTATTTCGGCCTTCTTGGACCACTTCAGCCAGACACACCCATATTTTATGACTCCTCCCTGTAGAGGCCAAATATTTATTCCTTTTAATTCCTAGGTATAAATGTGTGATATTTTTGCAATCAGGGTTTTTCCTGTTTGAAAAAAGATGTTAAACGGCCATGGTGGGATGAAATCTCTATTCATCACTATCAGGCCTGTCAGACATTTTATGTTGTTTCTTCTGAGACTTATGGGAGACTGGGATAGCGCTATTTCGGCCTTCTTGGACCTCTTCAGCCAGACACACCCATATTTTATGACTCCTCCCTGTAGAGGCCAAATATTTATTCCTTTTAATTCATAGGTATAAGTGTGTGATATTTTTGCAATCAGGGTTTTTCCTGTGTTTGAAAAAAGATGTTAAACGGCCATGGTTGGATGAAATCTCTATTCATCGCTTTCAGGCCTGTCAGACATTTTATGTTGTTTCTTCTGAGAATTATGGGAGACTGGGATAGCGCTATTTCGGCCTTCTTGGACCTCTTCATCCAGACACACCCATATTTTATGACTCCTCCCTGTAGAGGTCAAATATTTATTCCTTTTAATTCATAGGTATAAATGTGTGATATTTTTGCAATCAGTGTTTTTCCTTTATTTGAAACAAGATGTTAAATGGCCATGGTGGGATGAAATCTCTATTCATCGCTTTCAGGCCTGTCAGACATTTTATGTTGTTTCTTCTGAGACTTATGGGAGACTGGGATAGCACTATTTCGGCCTTCTTGGACCTCTTCAGCCAGACACACCCATATTTTATGACTCCTCCCTGTAGAGGTCAAATATTTATTCCTTTTAATTCATAGGTATAAATGTGTGATATTTTTGCAATCAGGGTTTTTCCTATGTTTGAAAAAAGATGTTAAATGGCCATGGTGGGATGAAATCTCTATTCATCGCTTTCAGGCCTGTCAGACATTTTATGTTGTTTCTTCTGAGACTTATGGGAGACTGGGATAGCGCTATTTCGGCCTTCTTGGACCACTTCAGCCAGACACACCCATATTTTATGACTCCTCCCTGTAGAGGCCAAATATTTATTCCTTTTAATTCCTAGGTATAAATGTGTGATATTTTTGCAATCAGGGTTTTTCCTATGTTTGAAAAAAGGTGTTAAACGGCCATGGTGGGATGAAATCTCTATTCATCGCTTTCAGGCCTGTCAGACATTTTATGTTGTTTCTTCTGAGACTTATGGGAGACTGGGATAGCGCTATTTCGGCCTTCTTGGACCACTTCAGCCAGACACACCCATATTTTATGACTCCTCCCTGTAGAGGTCAAATATTTATTCCTTTAATTCATAGGTATAAGTGTGTGATATTTTTGCAATCAGTGTTTTTCCTTTATTTGAAACAAGATGTTAAATGGCCATGGTGGGATGAAATCTCTATTCATCGCTTTCAGGCCTGTCAGACATTTTATGTTGTTTCTTCTGAGACTTATGGGAGACTGGGATAGCACTATTTCGGCCTTCTTGGACCTCTTCAGCCAGACACACCCATATTTTATGACTCCTCCCTGTAGAGGTCAAATATTTATTCCTTTTAATTCATAGGTATAAATGTGTGATATTTTTGCAATCAGGGTTTTTCCTATGTTTGAAAAAAGATGTTAAATGGCCATGGTGGGATGAAATCTCTATTCATCGCTTTCAGGCCTGTCAGACATTTTATGTTGTTTCTTCTGAGACTTATGGGAGACTGGGATAGCGCTATTTCGGCCTTCTTGGACCACTTCAGCCAGACACACCCATATTTTATGACTCCTCCCTGTAGAGGCCAAATATTTATTCCTTTTAATTCCTAGGTATAAATGTGTGATATTTTTGCAATCAGGGTTTTTCCTATGTTTGAAAAAAGGTGTTAAACGGCCATGGTGGGATGAAATCTCTATTCATCGCTTTCAGGCCTGTCAGACATTTTATGTTGTTTCTTCTGAGACTTATGGGAGACTGGGATAGCGCTATTTCGGCCTTCTTGGACCACTTCAGCCAGACACACCCATATTTTATGACTCCTCCCTGTAGAGGTCAAATATTTATTCCTTTAATTCATAGGTATAAGTGTGTGATATTTTTGCAATCAGGGTTTTTCCTGTGTTTGAAAAAAGATGTTAAACGGCCATGGTGGGATGAAATCTCTATTCATCGCTTTCAGGCCTCTCAGACATTTTATGTTGTTTCTTCTGAGACTTATGGGAGACTGGGATAGCACTACTTCGGCCTTCTTGGACCTCTTCAGCCAGACACACCCATATTTTATGACTCCTCCCTGTAGAGGTCAAATATTTATTCCTTTTAATTCATAGGTATAAATGTGTGATATTTTTTGCAATCAGGGTTTTTCCTATGTTTGAAAAAAGATGTTAAACGGCCATGGTGGGATGAAATCTCTATTCATCGCTTTCAGGCCTGTCAGACATTTTATGTTGTTTCTTCTGAGACTTATGGGAGACTGGGATAGCGCTATTTCGGCCTTCTTGGACCTCTTCAGCCAGACACACCCATATTTTATGACTCCTCCCTGTAGAGGTCAAATATTTATTCCTTTTAATTCATAGGTATAAATGTGTGATATTTTTGCAATCAGTGTTTTTCCTGTATTTGAAACAGGATGTTAAACGGCCATGGTGGGATGAAATCTCTATTCATCGCTTTCAGGCCTGTCAGACATTTTATGTTGTTTCTTCTGAGATTTATGGGAGACTGGGATAGCGCTATTTCGGCCTTCTTGGACCTCTTCAGCCAGACACACCCATATTTTATGACTTCTCCCTGTAGAGGTCAAATATTTATTCCTTTTAATTCATAGGTATAAATGTGTGATATTTTTGCAATCAGTGTTTTTCCTGTATTTGAAACAAGGTGTTAAACGGCCATGGTGGGATGAAATCTCTATTCATCGCTTTCAGGCCTCTCAGACATTTTATGTTGTTTCTTCTGAGACTTATGGGAGACTGGGATAGCACTACTTCGGCCTTCTTGGACCTCTTCAGCCAGACACACCCATATTTTATGACTCCTCCCTGTAGAGGTCAAATATTTATTCCTTTTAATTCATAGGTATAAATGTGTGATATTTTTGCAATCAGTGTTTTTCCTGTATTTGAAACAAGGTGTTAAACGGCCATGGTGGGATGAAATCTCTATTCATCGCTTTCAGGCCTGTCAGACATTTTATGTTGTTTCTTCTGAGACTTATGGGAGACTGGGATAGCACTATTTCGGCCTTCTTGGACCTCTTCAGCCAGACACACCCATATTTTATGACTCCTCCCTGTAGAGGTCAAATATTTATTCCTTTTAATTCACAGGTATAAATGTGTGATATTTTTGCAATCAGGGTTTTTCCTATGTTTGAAAAAAGATGTTAAACGGCCATGGTGGGTTGAAATCTCTTTTCATCGCTTTCAGGCCTGTCAGACATTTTATGTTGTTTCTTCTGAGACTTATGGGAGACTGGGATAGCGCTATTTCGGCCTTCTTGGACCTCTTCAGCCAGACACACCCATATTTTATGACTCCTCCCTGTAGAGGTCAAATATTTATTCCTTTTAATTCATAGGTATAAGTGTGTGATATTTTTGCAATCAGGGTTTTTCCTGTGTTTGAAAAAAGATGTTAAACGGCCATGGTGGGATGAAATCTCTATTCATCGCTTTCAGGCCTGTCAGACATTTTATGTTGTTTCTTCTGAGACTTATGGGAAACTGGGATAGCACTATTTCGGCCTTCTTGGACCTCTTCAGCCAGACACACCCATATTTTATGACTCCTCCCTGTAGAGGTCAAATATTTATTCCTTTTAATTCATAGGTATAAATGTGTGATATTTTTGCAATCAGGGTTTTTCCTATGTTTGAAAAAAGATGTTAAACGGCCATGGTGGGATGAAATCTCTATTCATCGCTTTCAGGCCTGTCAGACATTTTATGTTGTTTCTTCTGAGACTTATGGGAGACTGGAATAGCGCTATTTCGGCCTTCTTGGACCTCTTCAGCCAAACACACCCATATTTTATGATTCCTCTCTGTAGAGGTCAAATATTTATTCCTTTTAATTCATAGGTATAAATGTGTGATATTTTTGCAATCAGGGTTTTTCCTATGTTTGAAAAAAGATGTTAAACAGCCATGGTGGGATGAAATCTCTATTCATCGCTTTCAGGCCTGTCAGACATTTTATGTTGTTTCTTCTGAGACTTATGGGAGACTGGGATAGCGCTATTTCGCCCTTCTTGGACCTCTTCAGCCAGACACACCCATATTTTATGACTCCTCTCTGTAGAGGTCAAATATTTATTCCTTTTAATTCAAAGGTATAAATGTGTGATATTTTTGCAATCAGGGTTTTTCCTATGTTTGAAAAAAGATGTTAAACGGCCATGGTGGGATGAAATCTCTATTCATCGCTTTCAGGCCTGTCAGACATTTTATGTTGTTTCTTCTGAGACTTATGGGAGACTGGGATAGCACTATTTCGGCCTTCTTGGACCTCTTCAGCCAGACACACCCATATTGTATGACTCCTGCCTGTAGAGGTCAAATATTTATTCCTTTTAATTCATAGGTATAAATGTGTGATATTTTTGCAATCAGGGTTTTTCCTGTATTTGAAACAAGGTGTTAAACGGCCATGGTGGGATGAAATCTCTATTCATCGCTTTCAGGCCTGTCAGACATTTTATGTTGTTTCTTCTGAGACTTATGGGAGACTGGGATAGCACTATTTCGGCCTTCTTGGACCTCTTCAGCCAGACACACCCATATTTTATGACTCCTCCCTGTAGAGGTCAAATATTTATTCCTTTTAATTCATAGGTATAAATGTGTGATATTTTTGCAATCAGTGTTTTTCCTGTATTTGAAACAAGGTGTTAAACGGCCATGGTGGGATGAAATCTCTATTCATCGCTTTCAGGCCTGTCAGACATTTTATGTTGTTTCTTCTGAGACTTATGGGAGACTGGGATAGCACTATTTCGGCCTTCTTGGACCTCTTCAGCCAGACACACCCATATTTTATGACTCCTCCCTGTAGAGGTCAAATATTTATTCCTTTTAATTCATAGGTATAAATGTGTGATATTTTTGCAATCAGGGTTTTTCCTATGTTTGAAAAAAGATGTTAAACGGCCATGGTGGGTTGAAATCTCTTTTCATCGCTTTCAGGCCTGTCAGACATTTTATGTTGTTTCTTCTGAGACTTATGGGAGACTGGGATAGCGCTATTTCGGCCTTCTTGGACCTCTTCAGCCAGACACACCCATATTTTATGACTCCTCCCTGTAGATGTCAAATATTTATTTCCTTTAATTCATAGGTATAAATGTGTGATATTTTTGCAATCAGGGTTTTTCCTGTGTTTGAAAAAAGATGTTAAACGGCCATGGTGGGATGAAATCTCTATTCATCGCTTTCAGGCCTCTCAGACATTTTATGTTGTTTCTTCTGAGACTTATGGGAGACTGGGATAGCGCTATTTCGCCCTTCTTGGACCTCTTCAGCCAGACACACCCATATTTTATGACTCCTCCCTGTAGAGGTCAAATATTTATTCCTTTTAATTCATAGGTATAAATGTGTGATATTTTTGCAATCAGGGTTTTTCCTGTGTTTGAAACAAGATGTTAAACGTCCATGGTGGGATGAACTCTCTATTCATCGCTTTCAGGCCTTTCAGACATTTTATGTTGTTTCTTCTGAGACTTATGGGAGACTGGGATAGCGCTATTTCGCCCTTCTTGGACCTCTTCAGCCAGACATACCCATATTTTATGACTCCTGCCTGTAGAGGTCAAATATTTATTCCTTTTAATTCATAGGTATAAATGTGTGATATTTTTGCAATCAGGGTTTTTCCTATGTTTGAAAAAAGATGTTAAACGGCCATGGTGGGATGAAATCTCTATTCATCGCTTTCAGGCCTGTCAGACATTTTATGTTGTTTCTTCTGAGACTTATGGGAGACTGGGATAGCGCTATTTCGGCCTTCTTGGACCACTTCAGCCAGACACACCCATATTTTATGACTCCTCCCTCTAGAGGCCAAATATTTATTCCTTTTAATTCCTAGGTATAAATGTGTGATATTTTTGCAATCAGGGTTTTTCCTGTTTGAAAAAAGATGTTAAACGGCCATTGTGGGATGAAATCTCTATTCATCGCTTTCAGGCCTCTCAGACATTTTATGTTGTTTCTTCTGAGACTTATGGGAGACTGGGATAGCGCTATTTCGCCCTTCTTGGACCTCTTCAGCCAGACACACCCATATTTTATGACTCCTCCCTGTAGAGGTCAAATATTTATTCCTTTTAATTCATAGGTATAAATGTGTGATATTTTTGCAATCAGGGTTTTTCCTGTGTTTGAAACAAGATGTTAAACGTCCATGGTGGGATGAACTCTCTATTCATCGCTTTCAGGCCTTTCAGACATTTTATGTTGTTTCTTCTGAGACTTATGGGAGACTGGGATAGCGCTATTTCGCCCTTCTTGGACCTCTTCAGCCAGACATACCCATATTTTATGACTCCTGCCTGTAGAGGTCAAATATTTATTCCTTTTAATTCATAGGTATAAATGTGTGATATTTTTGCAATCAGGGTTTTTCCTATGTTTGAAAAAAGATGTTAAACGGCCATGGTGGGATGAAATCTCTATTCATCGCTTTCAGGCCTGTCAGACATTTTATGTTGTTTCTTCTGAGACTTATGGGAGACTGGGATAGCGCTATTTCGGCCTTCTTGGACCACTTCAGCCAGACACACCCATATTTTATGACTCCTCCCTCTAGAGGCCAAATATTTATTCCTTTTAATTCCTAGGTATAAATGTGTGATATTTTTGCAATCAGGGTTTTTCCTGTTTGAAAAAAGATGTTAAACGGCCATTGTGGGATGAAATCTCTATTCATCACTATCAGGCCTGTCAGACATTTTATGTTGTTTCTTCTGAGACTTATGGGAGACTGGGATAGCGCTATTTCGGCCTTCTTGGACCTCTTCAGCCAGACACACCCATATTTTATGACTCCTCCCTGTAGAGGCCAAATATTTATTCCTTTTAATTCATAGGTATAAGTGTGTGATATTTTTGCAATCAGGGTTTTTCCTTTATTTGAAACAAGATGTTAAATGGCCATGGTGGGATGAAATCTCTATTCATCGCTTTCAGGCCTGTCAGACATTTTATGTTGTTTCTTCTGAGACTTATGGGAGACTGGGATAGCACTATTTCGGCCTTCTTGGACCTCTTCAGCCAGACACACCCATATTTTATGACTCCTCCCTGTAGAGGTCAAATATTTATTCCTTTTAATTCATAGGTATAAATGTGTGATATTTTTGCAATCAGGGTTTTTCCTATGTTTGAAAAAAGATGTTAAATGGCCATGGTGGGATGAAATCTCTATTCATCGCTTTCAGGCCTGTCAGACATTTTATGTTGTTTCTTCTGAGACTTATGGGAGACTGGGATAGCGCTATTTCGGCCTTCTTGGACCACTTCAGCCAGACACACCCATATTTTATGACTCCTCCCTGTAGAGGCCAAATATTTATTCCTTTTAATTCCTAGGTATAAATGTGTGATATTTTTGCAATCAGGGTTTTTCCTATGTTTGAAAAAAGGTGTTAAACGGCCATGGTGGGATGAAATCTCTATTCATCGCTTTCAGGCCTGTCAGACATTTTATGTTGTTTCTTCTGAGACTTATGGGAGACTGGGATAGCGCTATTTCGGCCTTCTTGGACCACTTCAGCCAGACACACCCATATTTTATGACTCCTCCCTGTAGAGGTCAAATATTTATTCCTTTAATTCATAGGTATAAGTGTGTGATATTTTTGCAATCAGGGTTTTTCCTGTGTTTGAAAAAAGATGTTAAACGGCCATGGTGGGATGAAATCTCTATTCATCGCTTTCAGGCCTGTCAGACATTTTATGTTGTTTCTTCTGAGACTTATGGGAGACTGGGATAGCACTACTTCGGCCTTCTTGGACCTCTTCAGCCAGACACACCCATATTTTATGACTCCTCCCTGTAGAGGTCAAATATTTATTCCTTTTAATTCATAGGTATAAATGTGTGATATTTTTTGCAATCAGGGTTTTTCCTATGTTTGAAAAAAGATGTTAAACGGCCATGGTGGGATGAAATCTCTATTCATCGCTTTCAGGCCTGTCAGACATTTTATGTTGTTTCTTCTGAGACTTATGGGAGACTGGGATAGCGCTATTTCGGCCTTCTTGGACCTCTTCAGCCAGACACACCCATATTTTATGACTCCTCCCTGTAGAGGTCAAATATTTATTCCTTTTAATTCATAGGTATAAATGTGTGATATTTTTGCAATCAGTGTTTTTCCTGTATTTGAAACAAGATGTTAAACGGCCATGGTGGGATGAAATCTCTATTCATCGCTTTCAGGCCTGTCAGACATTTTATGTTGTTTCTTCTGAGATTTATGGGAGACTGGGATAGCGCTATTTCGGCCTTCTTGGACCTCTTCAGCCAGACACACCCATATTTTATGACTTCTCCCTGTAGAGGTCAAATATTTATTCCTTTTAATTCATAGGTATAAATGTGTGATATTTTTGCAATCAGTGTTTTTCCTATGTTTGAAAAAAGATGTTAAACGGCCATGGTGGGTTGAAATCTCTTTTCATCGCTTTCAGGCCTGTCAGACATTTTATGTTGTTTCTTCTGAGACTTATGGGAGACTGGGATAGCGCTATTTCGGCCTTCTTGGACCTCTTCAGCCAGACACACCCATATTTTATGACTCCTCCCTGTAGAGGTCAAATATTTATTCCTTTTAATTCATAGGTATAAGTGTGTGATATTTTTGCAATCAGGGTTTTTCCTGTGTTTGAAAAAAGATGTTAAACGGCCATGGTGGGATGAAATCTCTATTCATCGCTTTCAGGCCTGTCAGACATTTTATGTTGTTTCTTCTGAGACTTATGGGAGACTGGGATAGCACTATTTCGGCCTTCTTGGACCTCTTCAGCCAGACACACCCATATTTTATGACTCCTCCCTGTAGAGGTCAAATATTTATTCCTTTTAATTCATAGGTATAAATGTGTGATATTTTTGCAATCAGGGTTTTTCCTATGTTTGAAAAAAGATGTTAAACGGCCATGGTGGGATGAAATCTCTATTCATCGCTTTCAGGCCTGTCAGACATTTTATGTTGTTTCTTCTGAGACTTATGGGAGACTGGAATAGCGCTATTTCGGCCTTCTTGGACCTCTTCAGCCAGACACACCCATATTTTATGATTCCTCTCTGTAGAGGTCAAATATTTATTCCTTTTAATTCATAGGTATAAATGTGTGATATTTTTGCAATCAGGGTTTTTCCTATGTTTGAAAAAAGATGTTAAACAGCCATGGTGGGATGAAATCTCTATTCATCGCTTTCAGGCCTGTCAGACATTTTATGTTGTTTCTTCTGAGACTTATGGGAGACTGGGATAGCGCTATTTCGCCCTTCTTGGACCTCTTCAGCCAGACACACCCATATTTTATGACTCCTCTCTGTAGAGGTCAAATATTTATTCCTTTTAATTCAAAGGTATAAATGTGTGATATTTTTGCAATCAGGGTTTTTCCTATGTTTGAAAAAAGATGTTAAACGGCCATGGTGGGATGAAATCTCTATTCATCGCTTTCAGGCCTGTCAGACATTTTATGTTGTTTCTTCTGAGACTTATGGGAGACTGGGATAGCACTATTTCGGCCTTCTTGGACCTCTTCAGCCAGACACACCCATATTTTATGACTCCTCCTTGTAGAGGTCAAATATTTATTCCTTTTAATTCATAGGTATAAATGTGTGATATTTTTTGCAATCAGGGTTTTTCCTATGTTTGAAAAAAGATGTTAAACGGCCATGGTGGGATGAAATCTCTATTCATCGCTTTCAGGCCTGTCAGACATTTTATGTTGTTTCTTCTGAGACTTATGGGAGACTGGGATAGCGCTATTTCGGCCTTCTTGGACCTCTTCAGCCAGACACACCCATATTTTATGACTCCTCCCTGTAGAGGTCAAATATTTATTCCTTTTAATTCATAGGTATAAATGTGTGATATTTTTGCAATCAGTGTTTTTCCTGTATTTGAAACAAGATGTTAAACGGCCATGGTGGGATGAAATCTCTATTCATCGCTTTCAGGCCTGTCAGACATTTTATGTTGTTTCTTCTGAGATTTATGGGAGACTGGGATAGCGCTATTTCGGCCTTCTTGGACCTCTTCAGCCAGAGACACCCATATTTTATGACTTCTCCCTGTAGAGGTCAAATATTTATTCCTTTTAATTCATAGGTATAAATGTGTGATATTTTTGCAATCAGTGTTTTTCCTATGTTTGAAAAAAGATGTTAAACGGCCATGGTGGGTTGAAATCTCTTTTCATCGCTTTCAGGCCTGTCAGACATTTTATGTTGTTTCTTCTGAGACTTATGGGAGACTGGGATAGCGCTATTTCGGCCTTCTTGGACCTCTTCAGCCAGACACACCCATATTTTATGACTCCTCCCTGTAGAGGTCAAATATTTATTCCTTTTAATTCATAGGTATAAGTGTGTGATATTTTTGCAATCAGGGTTTTTCCTGTGTTTGAAAAAATATGTTAAACGGCCATGGTGGGATGAAATCTCTATTCATCGCTTTCAGGCCTGTCAGACATTTTATGTTGTTTCTTCTGAGACTTATGGGAGACTGGGATAGCACTATTTCGGCCTTCTTGGACCTCTTCAGCCAGACACACCCATATTTTATGACTCCTCCCTGTAGAGGTCAAATATTTATTCCTTTTAATTCATAGGTATAAATGTGTGATATTTTTGCAATCAGGGTTTTTCCTATGTTTGAAAAAAGATGTTAAACGGCCATGGTGGGATGAAATCTCTATTCATCGCTTTCAGGCCTGTCAGACATTTTATGTTGTTTCTTCTGAGACTTATGGGAGACTGGAATAGCGCTATTTCGGCCTTCTTGGACCTCTTCAGCCAGACAAACCCATATTTTATGATTCCTCTCTGTAGAGGTCAAATATTTATTCCTTTTAATTCATAGGTATAAATGTGTGATATTTTTGCAATCAGGGTTTTTCCTATGTTTGAAAAAAGATGTTAAACAGCCATGGTGGGATGAAATCTCTATTCATCGCTTTCAGGCCTGTCAGACATTTTATGTTGTTTCTTCTGAGACTTATGGGAGACTGGGATAGCGCTATTTCGCCCTTCTTGGACCTCTTCAGCCAGACACACCCATATTTTATGACTCCTCTCTGTAGAGGTCAAATATTTATTCCTTTTAATTCAAAGGTATAAATGTGTGATATTTTTGCAATCAGGGTTTTTCCTATGTTTGAAAAAAGATGTTAAACGGCCATGGTGGGATGAAATCTCTATTCATCGCTTTCAGGCCTGTCAGACATTTTATGTTGTTTCTTCTGAGACTTATGGGAGACTGGGATAGCACTATTTCGGCCTTCTTGGACCTCTTCAGCCAGACACACCCATATTTTATGACTCCTCCCTGTAGAGGTCAAATATTTATTCCTTTTAATTCATAGGTATAAATGTGTGATATTTTTGCAATCAGGGTTTTTCCTATGTTTGAAAAAAGATGTTAAACGGCCATGGTGGGATGAAATCTCTATTCATCGCTTTCAGGCCTGTCAGACATTTTATGTTGTTTCTTCTGAGACTTATGGGAGACTGGAATAGCGCTATTTCGGCCTTCTTGGACCTCTTCAGCCAGACACACCCATATTTTATGATTCCTCTCTGTAGAGGTCAAATATTTATTCCTTTTAATTCATAGGTATAAATGTGTGATATTTTTGCAATCAGGGTTTTTCCTATGTTTGAAAAAAGATGTTAAACAGCCATGGTGGGATGAAATCTCTATTCATCGCTTTCAGGCCTGTCAGACATTTTATGTTGTTTCTTCTGAGACTTATGGGAGACTGGGATAGCGCTATTTCGCCCTTCTTGGACCTCTTCAGCCAGACACACCCATATTTTATGACTCCTCTCTGTAGAGGTCAAATATTTATTCCTTTTAATTCAAAGGTATAAATGTGTGATATTTTTGCAATCAGGGTTTTTCCTATGTTTGAAAAAAGATGTTAAACGGCCATGGTGGGATGAAATCTCTATTCATCGCTTTCAGGCCTGTCAGACATTTTATGTTGTTTCTTCTGAGACTTATGGGAGACTGGGATAGCACTATTTCGGCCTTCTTGGACCTCTTCAGCCAGACACACCCATATTTTATGACTCCTGCCTGTAGAGGTCAAATATTTATTCCTTTTAATTCATAGGTATAAATGTGTGATATTTTTGCAATCAGGGTTTTTCCTGTATTTGAAACAAGGTGTTAAACGGCCATGGTGGGATGAAATCTCTATTCATCGCTTTCAGGCCTGTCAGACATTTTATGTTGTTTCTTCTGAGACTTATGGGAGACTGGGATAGCACTATTTCGGCCTTCTTGGACCTCTTCAGCCAGACACACCCATATTTTATGACTCCTCCCTGTAGAGGTCAAATATTTATTCCTTTTAATTCATAGGTATAAATGTGTGATATTTTTGCAATCAGTGTTTTTCCTGTATTTGAAACAAGGTGTTAAACGGCCATGGTGGGATGAAATCTCTATTCATCGCTTTCAGGCCTGTCAGACATTTTATGTTGTTTCTTCTGAGACTTATGGGAGACTGGGATAGCACTATTTCGGCCTTCTTGGACCTCTTCAGCCAGACACACCCATATTTTATGACTCCTCCCTGTAGAGGTCAAATATTTATTCCTTTTAATTCATAGGTATAAATGTGTGATATTTTTGCAATCAGGGTTTTTCCTATGTTTGAAAAAAGATGTTAAACGGCCATGGTGGGATGAAATCTCTATTCATCGCTTTCAGGCCTGTCAGACATTTTATGTTGTTTCTTCTGAGACTTATGGGAGACTGGAATAGCGCTATTTCGGCCTTCTTGGACCTCTTCAGCCAGACACACCCATATTTTATGATTCCTCTCTGTAGAGGTCAAATATTTATTCCTTTTAATTCATAGGTATAAATGTGTGATATTTTTGCAATCAGGGTTTTTCCTATGTTTGAAAAAAGATGTTAAACAGCCATGGTGGGATGAAATCTCTATTCATCGCTTTCAGGCCTGTCAGACATTTTATGTTGTTTCTTCTGAGACTTATGGGAGACTGGGATAGCGCTATTTCGCCCTTCTTGGACCTCTTCAGCCAGACACACCCATATTTTATGACTCCTCTCTGTAGAGGTCAAATATTTATTCCTTTTAATTCAAAGGTATAAATGTGTGATATTTTTGCAATCAGGGTTTTTCCTATGTTTGAAAAAAGATGTTAAACGGCCATGGTGGGATGAAATCTCTATTCATCGCTTTCAGGCCTGTCAGACATTTTATGTTGTTTCTTCTGAGACTTATGGGAGACTGGGATAGCACTATTTCGGCCTTCTTGGACCTCTTCAGCCAGACACACCCATATTTTATGACTCCTCCCTGTAGAGGTCAAATATTTATTCCTTTTAATTCATAGGTATAAATGTGTGATATTTTTGCAATCAGGGTTTTTCCTATGTTTGAAAAAAGATGTTAAACGGCCATGGTGGGATGAAATCTCTATTCATCGCTTTCAGGCCTGTCAGACATTTTATGTTGTTTCTTCTGAGACTTATGGGAGACTGGAATAGCGCTATTTCGGCCTTCTTGGACCTCTTCAGCCAGACACACCCATATTTTATGATTCCTCTCTGTAGAGGTCAAATATTTATTCCTTTTAATTCATAGGTATAAATGTGTGATATTTTTGCAATCAGGGTTTTTCCTATGTTTGAAAAAAGATGTTAAACAGCCATGGTGGGATGAAATCTCTATTCATCGCTTTCAGGCCTGTCAGACATTTTATGTTGTTTCTTCTGAGACTTATGGGAGACTGGGATAGCGCTATTTCGCCCTTCTTGGACCTCTTCAGCCAGACACACCCATATTTTATGACTCCTCTCTGTAGAGGTCAAATATTTATTCCTTTTAATTCAAAGGTATAAATGTGTGATATTTTTGCAATCAGGGTTTTTCCTATGTTTGAAAAAAGATGTTAAACGGCCATGGTGGGATGAAATCTCTATTCATCGCTTTCAGGCCTGTCAGACATTTTATGTTGTTTCTTCTGAGACTTATGGGAGACTGGGATAGCACTATTTCGGCCTTCTTGGACCTCTTCAGCCAGACACACCCATATTTTATGACTCCTGCCTGTAGAGGTCAAATATTTATTCCTTTTAATTCATAGGTATAAATGTGTGATATTTTTGCAATCAGGGTTTTTCCTGTATTTGAAACAAGGTGTTAAACGGCCATGGTGGGATGAAATCTCTATTCATCGCTTTCAGGCCTGTCAGACATTTTATGTTGTTTCTTCTGAGACTTATGGGAGACTGGGATAGCACTATTTCGGCCTTCTTGGACCTCTTCAGCCAGACACACCCATATTTTATGACTCCTCCCTGTAGAGGTCAAATATTTATTCCTTTTAATTCATAGGTATAAATGTGTGATATTTTTGCAATCAGTGTTTTTCCTGTATTTGAAACAAGGTGTTAAACGGCCATGGTGGGATGAAATCTCTATTCATCGCTTTCAGGCCTGTCAGACATTTTATGTTGTTTCTTCTGAGACTTATGGGAGACTGGGATAGCACTATTTCGGCCTTCTTGGACCTCTTCAGCCAGACACACCCATATTTTATGACTCCTGCCTGTAGAGGTCAAATATTTATTCCTTTTAATTCATAGGTATAAATGTGTGATATTTTTGCAATCAGTGTTTTTCCTGTATTTGAAACAAGGTGTTAAACGGCCATGGTGGGATGAAATCTCTATTCATCGCTTTCAGGCCTGTCAGACATTTTATGTTGTTTCTTCTGAGACTTATGGGAGACTGGGATAGCACTATTTCGGCCTTCTTGGACCTCTTCAGCCAGACACACCCATATTTTATGACTCCTCCCTGTAGAGGTCAAATATTTATTCCTTTTAATTCATAGGTATAAATGTGTGATATTTTTGCAATCAGGGTTTTTCCTATGTTTGAAAAAAGATGTTAAACGGCCATGGTGGGTTGAAATCTCTTTTCATCGCTTTCAGGCCTGTCAGACATTTTATGTTGTTTCTTCTGAGACTTATGGGAGACTGGGATAGCGCTATTTCGGCCTTCTTGGACCTCTTCAGCCAGACACACCCATATTTTATGACTCCTCCCTGTAGAGGTCAAATATTTATTCCTTTTAATTCATAGGTATAAGTGTGTGATATTTTTGCAATCAGGGTTTTTCCTGTGTTTGAAAAAAGATGTTAAACGGCCATGGTGGGATGAAATCTCTATTCATCGCTTTCAGGCCTGTCAGACATTTTATGTCGTTTCTTCTGAGACTTATGGGAGACTGGGATAGCACTATTTCGGCCTTCTTGGACCTCTTCAGCCAGACACACCAATATTTTATGACTCCTCCCTGTAGAGGTCAAATATTTATTCCTTTTAATTCATAGGTATAAATGTGTGATATTTTTGCAATCAGGGTTTTTCCTATGTTTGAAACAAGATGTTAAACGGCCATGGTGGGATGAAATCTCTATTCATCGCTTTCAGGCCTGTCAGACATTTTATGTTGTTTCTTCTGAGACTTATGGGAGACTGGAATAGCGCTATTTCGGCCTTCTTGGACCTCTTCAGCCAGACACACCCATATTTTATGATTCCTCTCTGTAGAGGTCAAATATTTATTCCTTTTAATTCATAGGTATAAATGTGTGATATTTTTGCAATCAGGGTTTTTCCTATGTTTGAAAAAAGATGTTAAACAGCCATGGTGGGATGAAATCTCTATTCATCGCTTTCAGGCCTGTCAGACATTTTATGTTGTTTCTTCTGAGACTTATGGGAGACTGGGATAGCGCTATTTCGCCCTTCTTGGACCTCTTCAGCCAGACACACCCATATTTTATGACTCCTCTCTGTAGAGGTCAAATATTTATTCCTTTTAATTCAAAGGTATAAATGTGTGATATTTTTGCAATCAGGGTTTTTCCTATGTTTGAAAAAAGATGTTAAACGGCCATGGTGGGTTGAAATCTCTTTTCATCGCTTTCAGGCCTGTCAGACATTTTATGTTGTTTCTTCTGAGACTTATGGGAGACTGGGATAGCGCTATTTCGGCCTTCTTGGACCTCTTCAGCCAGACACACCCATATTTTATGACTCCTCCCTGTAGAGGTCAAATATTTATTCCTTTTAATTCATAGGTATAAGTGTGTGATATTTTTGCAATCAGGGTTTTTCCTGTGTTTGAAAAAAGATGTTAAACGGCCATGGTGGGATGAAATCTCTATTCATCGCTTTCAGGCCTGTCAGACATTTTATGTCGTTTCTTCTGAGACTTATGGGAGACTGGGATAGCACTATTTCGGCCTTCTTGGACCTCTTCAGCCAGACACACCCATATTTTATGACTCCTCCCTGTAGAGGTCAAATATTTATTCCTTTTAATTCATAGGTATAAATGTGTGATATTTTTGCAATCAGGGTTTTTCCTATGTTTGAAACAAGATGTTAAACGGCCATGGTGGGATGAAATCTCTATTCATCGCTTTCAGGCCTGTCAGACATTTTATGTTGTTTCTTCTGAGACTTATGGGAGACTGGAATAGCGCTATTTCGGCCTTCTTGGACCTCTTCAGCCAGACACACCCATATTTTATGATTCCTCTCTGTAGAGGTCAAATATTTATTCCTTTTAATTCATAGGTATAAATGTGTGATATTTTTGCAATCAGGGTTTTTCCTATGTTTGAAAAAAGATGTTAAACAGCCATGGTGGGATGAAATCTCTATTCATCGCTTTCAGGCCTGTCAGACATTTTATGTTGTTTCTTCTGAGACTTATGGGAGACTGGGATAGCGCTATTTCGCCCTTCTTGGACCTCTTCAGCCAGACACACCCATATTTTATGACTCCTCTCTGTAGAGGTCAAATATTTATTCCTTTTAATTCAAAGGTATAAATGTGTGATATTTTTGCAATCAGGGTTTTTCCTATGTTTGAAAAAAGATGTTAAACGGCCATGGTGGGATGAAATCTCTATTCATCGCTTTCAGGCCTGTCAGACATTTTATGTTGTTTCTTCTGAGACTTATGGGAGACTGGGATAGCACTATTTCGGCCTTCTTGGACCTCTTCAGCCAGACACACCCATATTTTATGACTCCTGCCTGTAGAGGTCAAATATTTATTCCTTTTAATTCATAGGTATAAATGTGTGATATTTTTGCAATCAGGGTTTTTCCTATGTTTGAAAAAAGATGTTAAACGGCCATGGTGGGATGAAATCTCTATTCATCGCTTTCAGGCCTGTCAGACATTTTATGTTGTTTCTTCTGAGACTAATGGGAGACTGGGATAGCGTTATTTTGGCCTTCTTGGACCACTTCAGCCAGACACACCCATATTTTATGACTCCTCCCTGTAGAGGTCAAATATTTATTCCTTTTAATTCATAGGTATAAATGTGTGATATTTTTGCAATCAGGGTTTTTCCTGTGTTTGAAAAAAGATGTTAAATGGCCATGGTGGGATGAAATCTCTATTCATCGCTTTCAGGCCTCTCAGACATTTTATGTTGTTTCTTCTGAGACTTATGGGAGACTGGGATAGCGCTATTTCGACCTTCTTGGACCTCTTCAGCCAGACACACCCATATTTTATGACTCCTCCCTGTAGAGGTCAAATATTTATTCCTTTTAATTCATAGGTATAAATGTGTGATATTTTTGCAATCAGGGTTTTTCCTGTGTTTGAAACAAGATGTTAAACGGCCATGGTGGGATGAAATCTCTATTCATCGCTTTCAGGTCTGTCAGACATTTTATGTTGTTTCTTCTGAGAATTATGGGAGACTGGGATAGCGCTATTTCGGCCTTCTTGGACCTCTTCAGCCAGACACACCCATATTTTATGACTCCTCCCTGTAGATGTCAAATATTTATTTCTTTTAATTCATAGGTATAAATGTGTGATATTTTTGCAATCAGGGTTTTTCCTGTGTTTGAAAAAAGATGTTAAACGGCCATGGTGGGATGAAATCTCTATTCATCGCTTTCAGGCCTCTCAGACATTTTATGTTGTTTCTTCTGAGACTTATGGGAGACTGGGATAGCGCTATTTCGGCCTTCTTGGACCTCTTCAGCCAGACACACCCATATTTTATGACTCCTCCCTGTAGAGGTCAAATATTTATTCCTTTTAATTCATAGGTATAAATGTGTGATATTTTTGCAATCAGGGTTTTTCCTGTGTTTGAAACAAGATGTTAAACGTCCATGGTGGGATGAACTCTCTATTCATCGCTTTCAGGCCTGTCAGACATTTTATGTTGTTTCTTCTGAGACTTATGGGAGACTGGGATAGCGCTATTTCGCCCTTCTTGGACCTCTTCAGCCAGACATACCCATATTTTATGACTCCTGCCTGTAGAGGTCAAATATTTATTCCTTTTAATTCATAGGTATAAATGTGTGATATTTTTGCAATCAGGGTTTTTCCTATGTTTGAAAAAAGATGTTAAACGGCCATGGTGGGATGAAATCTCTATTCATCGCTTTCAGGCCTGTCAGACATTTTATGTTGTTTCTTCTGAGACTAATGGGAGACTGGGATAGCGCTATTTTTGCCTTCTTGGACCACTTCAGCCAGACACACCCATATTTTATGACTCCTCCCTGTAGAGGTCAAATATTTATTCCTTTTAATTCATAGGTATAAATGTGTGATATTTTTGCAATCAGGGTTTTTCCTGTGTTTGAAAAAAGATGTTAAATGGCCATGGTGGGATGAAATCTCTATTCATCGCTTTCAGGCCTCTCAGACATTTTATGTTGTTTCTTCTGAGACTTATGGGAGACTGGGATAGCGCTATTTCGACCTTCTTGGACCTCTTCAGCCAGACACACCCATATTTTATGACTCCTCCCTGTAGAGGTCAAATATTTATTCCTTTTAATTCATAGGTATAAATGTGTGATATTTTTGCAATCAGGGTTTTTCCTATGTTTGAAAAAAGATGTTAAACGGCCATGGTGGGATGAAATCTCTATTCATCGCTTTCAGGTCTGTCAGACATTTTATGTTGTTTCTTCTGAGACTTATGGGAGACTGGGATAGCGCTATTTCGGCCTTCTTGGACCTCTTCAGCCAGACACACCCATATTTTATGACTCCTCCCTGTAGATGTCAAATATTTATTTCTTTTAATTCATAGGTATAAATGTGTGATATTTTTGCAATCAGGGTTTTTCCTGTGTTTGAAAAAAGATGTTAAATGGCCATGGTGGGATGAAATCTCTATTCATCGCTTTCAGGCCTCTCAGACATTTTATGTTGTTTCTTCTGAGACTTATGGGAGACTGGGATAGCGCTTTTTCGCTCTTCTTGGACCTCTTCAGCCAGACACACCCATATTTTATGACTCCTCCCTGTAGAGGTCAAATATTTATTCCTTTTAATTCATAGGTATAAATGTGTGATATTTTTGCAATCAGGGTTTTTCCTATGTTTGAAAAAAGATGTTAAACGGCCATGGTGGGATGAAATCTCTATTCATCGCTTTCAGGTCTGTCAGACATTTTATGTTGTTTCTTCTGAGACTTATGGGAGACTGGGATAGCGCTATTTCGGCCTTCTTGGACCTCTTCAGCCAGACACACCCATATTTTATGACTCCTCCCTGTAGATGTCAAATATTTATTTCTTTTAATTCATAGGTATAAATGTGTGATATTTTTGCAATCAGGGTTTTTCCTGTGTTTGAAAAAAGATGTTAAATGGCCATGGTGGGATGAAATCTCTATTCATCGCTTTCAGGCCTCTCAGACATTTTATGTTGTTTCTTCTGAGACTTATGGGAGACTGGGATAGCGCTTTTTCGCTCTTCTTGGACCTCTTCAGCCAGACACACCCATATTTTATGACTCCTCCCTGTAGAGGTCAAATATTTATTCCTTTTAATTCATAGGTATAAGTGTGTGATATTTTTGCAATCAGGGTTTTTCCTGTGTTTGAAAAAAGATGTTAAACGGCCATGGTGGGATGAAATCTCTATTCATCGCTTTCAGGCCTGTCAGACATTTTATGTCGTTTCTTCTGAGACTTATGGGAGACTGGGATAGCACTATTTCGGCCTTCTTGGACCTCTTCAGCCAGACACACCCATATTTTATGACTCCTCCCTGTAGAGGTCAAATATTTATTCCTTTTAATTCATAGGTATAAATGTGTGATATTTTTGCAATCAGGGTTTTTCCTATGTTTGAAACAAGATGTTAAACGGCCATGGTGGGATGAAATCTCTATTCATCGCTTTCAGGCCTGTCAGACATTTTATGTTGTTTCTTCTGAGACTTATGGGAGACTGGAATAGCGCTATTTCGGCCTTCTTGGACCTCTTCAGCCAGACACACCCATATTTTATGATTCCTCTCTGTAGAGGTCAAATATTTATTCCTTTTAATTCATAGGTATAAATGTGTGATATTTTTGCAATCAGGGTTTTTCCTATGTTTGAAAAAAGATGTTAAACAGCCATGGTGGGATGAAATCTCTATTCATCGCTTTCAGGCCTGTCAGACATTTTATGTTGTTTCTTCTGAGACTTATGGGAGACTGGGATAGCGCTATTTCGCCCTTCTTGGACCTCTTCAGCCAGACACACCCATATTTTATGACTCCTCTCTGTAGAGGTCAAATATTTATTCCTTTTAATTCAAAGGTATAAATGTGTGATATTTTTGCAATCAGGGTTTTTCCTATGTTTGAAAAAAGATGTTAAACGGCCATGGTGGGTTGAAATCTCTTTTCATCGCTTTCAGGCCTGTCAGACATTTTATGTTGTTTCTTCTGAGACTTATGGGAGACTGGGATAGCGCTATTTCGGCCTTCTTGGACCTCTTCAGCCAGACACACCCATATTTTATGACTCCTCCCTGTAGAGGTCAAATATTTATTCCTTTTAATTCATAGGTATAAGTGTGTGATATTTTTGCAATCAGGGTTTTTCCTATGTTTGAAACAAGATGTTAAACGGCCATGGTGGGATGAAATCTCTATTCATCGCTTTCAGGCCTGTCAGACATTTTATGTTGTTTCTTCTGAGACTTATGGGAGACTGGAATAGCGCTATTTCGGCCTTCTTGGACCTCTTCAGCCAGACACACCCATATTTTATGATTCCTCTCTGTAGAGGTCAAATATTTATTCCTTTTAATTCATAGGTATAAATGTGTGATATTTTTGCAATCAGGGTTTTTCCTATGTTTGAAAAAAGATGTTAAACAGCCATGGTGGGATGAAATCTCTATTCATCGCTTTCAGGCCTGTCAGACATTTTATGTTGTTTCTTCTGAGACTTATGGGAGACTGGGATAGCGCTATTTCGCCCTTCTTGGACCTCTTCAGCCAGACACACCCATATTTTATGACTCCTCTCTGTAGAGGTCAAATATTTATTCCTTTTAATTCAAAGGTATAAATGTGTGATATTTTTGCAATCAGGGTTTTTCCTATGTTTGAAAAAAGATGTTAAACGGCCATGGTGGGATGAAATCTCTATTCATCGCTTTCAGGCCTGTCAGACATTTTATGTTGTTTCTTCTGAGACTTATGGGAGACTGGGATAGCACTATTTCGGCCTTCTTGGACCTCTTCAGCCAGACACACCCATATTTTATGACTCCTGCCTGTAGAGGTCAAATATTTATTCCTTTTAATTCATAGGTATAAATGTGTGATATTTTTGCAATCAGGGTTTTTCCTATGTTTGAAAAAAGATGTTAAACGGCCATGGTGGGATGAAATCTCTATTCATCGCTTTCAGGCCTGTCAGACATTTTATGTTGTTTCTTCTGAGACTAATGGGAGACTGGGATAGCGTTATTTTGGCCTTCTTGGACCACTTCAGCCAGACACACCCATATTTTATGACTCCTCCCTGTAGAGGTCAAATATTTATTCCTTTTAATTCATAGGTATAAATGTGTGATATTTTTGCAATCAGGGTTTTTCCTGTGTTTGAAAAAAGATGTTAAATGGCCATGGTGGGATGAAATCTCTATTCATCGCTTTCAGGCCTCTCAGACATTTTATGTTGTTTCTTCTGAGACTTATGGGAGACTGGGATAGCGCTATTTCGACCTTCTTGGACCTCTTCAGCCAGACACACCCATATTTTATGACTCCTCCCTGTAGAGGTCAAATATTTATTCCTTTTAATTCATAGGTATAAATGTGTGATATTTTTGCAATCAGGGTTTTTCCTATGTTTGAAAAAAGATGTTAAACGGCCATGGTGGGATGAAATCTCTATTCATCGCTTTCAGGTCTGTCAGACATTTTATGTTGTTTCTTCTGAGACTTATGGGAGACTGGGATAGCGCTATTTCGGCCTTCTTGGACCTCTTCAGCCAGACACACCCATATTTTATGACTCCTCCCTGTAGATGTCAAATATTTATTTCTTTTAATTCATAGGTATAAATGTGTGATATTTTTGCAATCAGGGTTTTTCCTGTGTTTGAAAAAAGATGTTAAATGGCCATGGTGGGATGAAATCTCTATTCATCGCTTTCAGGCCTCTCAGACATTTTATGTTGTTTCTTCTGAGACTTATGGGAGACTGGGATAGCGCTTTTTCGCTCTTCTTGGACCTCTTCAGCCAGACACACCCATATTTTATGACTCCTCCCTGTAGAGGTCAAATATTTATTCCTTTTAATTCATAGGTATAAATGTGTGATATTTTTGCAATCAGGGTTTTTCCTATGTTTGAAAAAAGATGTTAAACGGCCATGGTGGGATGAAATCTCTATTCATCGCTTTCAGGTCTGTCAGACATTTTATGTTGTTTCTTCTGAGACTTATGGGAGACTGGGATAGCGCTATTTCGGCCTTCTTGGACCTCTTCAGCCAGACACACCCATATTTTATGACTCCTCCCTGTAGATGTCAAATATTTATTTCTTTTAATTCATAGGTATAAATGTGTGATATTTTTGCAATCAGGGTTTTTCCTGTGTTTGAAAAAAGATGTTAAATGGCCATGGTGGGATGAAATCTCTATTCATCGCTTTCAGGCCTCTCAGACATTTTATGTTGTTTCTTCTGAGACTTATGGGAGACTGGGATAGCGCTTTTTCGCTCTTCTTGGACCTCTTCAGCCAGACACACCCATATTTTATGACTCCTCCCTGTAGAGGTCAAATATTTATTCCTTTTAATTCATAGGTATAAGTGTGTGATATTTTTGCAATCAGGGTTTTTCCTGTGTTTGAAAAAAGATGTTAAACGGCCATGGTGGGATGAAATCTCTATTCATCGCTTTCAGGCCTGTCAGACATTTTATGTCGTTTCTTCTGAGACTTATGGGAGACTGGGATAGCACTATTTCGGCCTTCTTGGACCTCTTCAGCCAGACACACCCATATTTTATGACTCCTCCCTGTAGAGGTCAAATATTTATTCCTTTTAATTCATAGGTATAAATGTGTGATATTTTTGCAATCAGGGTTTTTCCTATGTTTGAAACAAGATGTTAAACGGCCATGGTGGGATGAAATCTCTATTCATCGCTTTCAGGCCTGTCAGACATTTTATGTTGTTTCTTCTGAGACTTATGGGAGACTGGGATAGCGCTATTTCGCCCTTCTTGGACCTCTTCAGCCAGACACACCCATATTTTATGACTCCTCTCTGTAGAGGTCAAATATTTATTCCTTTTAATTCAAAGGTATAAATGTGTGATATTTTTGCAATCAGGGTTTTTCCTATGTTTGAAAAAAGATGTTAAACGGCCATGGTGGGTTGAAATCTCTTTTCATCGCTTTCAGGCCTGTCAGACATTTTATGTTGTTTCTTCTGAGACTTATGGGAGACTGGGATAGCGCTATTTCGGCCTTCTTGGACCTCTTCAGCCAGACACACCCATATTTTATGACTCCTCCCTGTAGAGGTCAAATATTTATTCCTTTTAATTCATAGGTATAAGTGTGTGATATTTTTGCAATCAGGGTTTTTCCTGTGTTTGAAAAAAGATGTTAAACGGCCATGGTGGGATGAAATCTCTATTCATCGCTTTCAGGCCTGTCAGACATTTTATGTCGTTTCTTCTGAGACTTATGGGAGACTGGGATAGCACTATTTCGGCCTTCTTGGACCTCTTCAGCCAGACACACCCATATTTTATGACTCCTCCCTGTAGAGGTCAAATATTTATTCCTTTTAATTCATAGGTATAAATGTGTGATATTTTTGCAATCAGGGTTTTTCCTATGTTTGAAACAAGATGTTAAACGGCCATGGTGGGATGAAATCTCTATTCATCGCTTTCAGGCCTGTCAGACATTTTATGTTGTTTCTTCTGAGACTTATGGGAGACTGGAATAGCGCTATTTCGGCCTTCTTGGACCTCTTCAGCCAGACACACCCATATTTTATGATTCCTCTCTGTAGAGGTCAAATATTTATTCCTTTTAATTCATAGGTATAAATGTGTGATATTTTTGCAATCAGGGTTTTTCCTATGTTTGAAAAAAGATGTTAAACAGCCATGGTGGGATGAAATCTCTATTCATCGCTTTCAGGCCTGTCAGACATTTTATGTTGTTTCTTCTGAGACTTATGGGAGACTGGGATAGCGCTATTTCGCCCTTCTTGGACCTCTTCAGCCAGACACACCCATATTTTATGACTCCTCTCTGTAGAGGTCAAATATTTATTCCTTTTAATTCAAAGGTATAAATGTGTGATATTTTTGCAATCAGGGTTTTTCCTATGTTTGAAAAAAGATGTTAAACGGCCATGGTGGGATGAAATCTCTATTCATCGCTTTCAGGCCTGTCAGACATTTTATGTTGTTTCTTCTGAGACTTATGGGAGACTGGGATAGCACTATTTCGGCCTTCTTGGACCTCTTCAGCCAGACACACCCATATTTTATGACTCCTGCCTGTAGAGGTCAAATATTTATTCCTTTTAATTCATAGGTATAAATGTGTGATATTTTTGCAATCAGGGTTTTTCCTATGTTTGAAAAAAGATGTTAAACGGCCATGGTGGGATGAAATCTCTATTCATCGCTTTCAGGCCTGTCAGACATTTTATGTTGTTTCTTCTGAGACTAATGGGAGACTGGGATAGCGTTATTTTGGCCTTCTTGGACCACTTCAGCCAGACACACCCATATTTTATGACTCCTCCCTGTAGAGGTCAAATATTTATTCCTTTTAATTCATAGGTATAAATGTGTGATATTTTTGCAATCAGGGTTTTTCCTGTGTTTGAAAAAAGATGTTAAATGGCCATGGTGGGATGAAATCTCTATTCATCGCTTTCAGGCCTCTCAGACATTTTATGTTGTTTCTTCTGAGACTTATGGGAGACTGGGATAGCGCTATTTCGACCTTCTTGGACCTCTTCAGCCAGACACACCCATATTTTATGACTCCTCCCTGTAGAGGTCAAATATTTATTCCTTTTAATTCATAGGTATAAATGTGTGATATTTTTGCAATCAGGGTTTTTCCTGTGTTTGAAACAAGATGTTAAACGGCCATGGTGGGATGAAATCTCTATTCATCGCTTTCAGGTCTGTCAGACATTTTATGTTGTTTCTTCTGAGAATTATGGGAGACTGGGATAGCGCTATTTCGGCCTTCTTGGACCTCTTCAGCCAGACACACCCATATTTTATGACTCCTCCCTGTAGATGTCAAATATTTATTTCTTTTAATTCATAGGTATAAATGTGTGATATTTTTGCAATCAGGGTTTTTCCTGTGTTTGAAAAAAGATGTTAAACGGCCATGGTGGGATGAAATCTCTATTCATCGCTTTCAGGCCTCTCAGACATTTTATGTTGTTTCTTCTGAGACTTATGGGAGACTGGGATAGCGCTATTTCGGCCTTCTTGGACCTCTTCAGCCAGACACACCCATATTTTATGACTCCTCCCTGTAGAGGTCAAATATTTATTCCTTTTAATTCATAGGTATAAATGTGTGATATTTTTGCAATCAGGGTTTTTCCTGTGTTTGAAACAAGATGTTAAACGTCCATGGTGGGATGAACTCTCTATTCATCGCTTTCAGGCCTGTCAGACATTTTATGTTGTTTCTTCTGAGACTTATGGGAGACTGGGATAGCGCTATTTCGCCCTTCTTGGACCTCTTCAGCCAGACATACCCATATTTTATGACTCCTGCCTGTAGAGGTCAAATATTTATTCCTTTTAATTCATAGGTATAAATGTGTGATATTTTTGCAATCAGGGTTTTTCCTATGTTTGAAAAAAGATGTTAAACGGCCATGGTGGGATGAAATCTCTATTCATCGCTTTCAGGCCTGTCAGACATTTTATGTTGTTTCTTCTGAGACTAATGGGAGACTGGGATAGCGCTATTTTTGCCTTCTTGGACCACTTCAGCCAGACACACCCATATTTTATGACTCCTCCCTGTAGAGGTCAAATATTTATTCCTTTTAATTCATAGGTATAAATGTGTGATATTTTTGCAATCAGGGTTTTTCCTGTGTTTGAAAAAAGATGTTAAATGGCCATGGTGGGATGAAATCTCTATTCATCGCTTTCAGGCCTCTCAGACATTTTATGTTGTTTCTTCTGAGACTTATGGGAGACTGGGATAGCGCTATTTCGACCTTCTTGGACCTCTTCAGCCAGACACACCCATATTTTATGACTCCTCCCTGTAGAGGTCAAATATTTATTCCTTTTAATTCATAGGTATAAATGTGTGATATTTTTGCAATCAGGGTTTTTCCTATGTTTGAAAAAAGATGTTAAACGGCCATGGTGGGATGAAATCTCTATTCATCGCTTTCAGGTCTGTCAGACATTTTATGTTGTTTCTTCTGAGACTTATGGGAGACTGGGATAGCGCTATTTCGGCCTTCTTGGACCTCTTCAGCCAGACACACCCATATTTTATGACTCCTCCCTGTAGATGTCAAATATTTATTTCTTTTAATTCATAGGTATAAATGTGTGATATTTTTGCAATCAGGGTTTTTCCTGTGTTTGAAAAAAGATGTTAAATGGCCATGGTGGGATGAAATCTCTATTCATCGCTTTCAGGCCTCTCAGACATTTTATGTTGTTTCTTCTGAGACTTATGGGAGACTGGGATAGCGCTTTTTCGCTCTTCTTGGACCTCTTCAGCCAGACACACCCATATTTTATGACTCCTCCCTGTAGAGGTCAAATATTTATTCCTTTTAATTCATAGGTATAAATGTGTGATATTTTTGCAATCAGGGTTTTTCCTATGTTTGAAAAAAGATGTTAAACGGCCATGGTGGGATGAAATCTCTATTCATCGCTTTCAGGTCTGTCAGACATTTTATGTTGTTTCTTCTGAGACTTATGGGAGACTGGGATAGCGCTATTTCGGCCTTCTTGGACCTCTTCAGCCAGACACACCCATATTTTATGACTCCTCCCTGTAGATGTCAAATATTTATTTCTTTTAATTCATAGGTATAAATGTGTGATATTTTTGCAATCAGGGTTTTTCCTGTGTTTGAAAAAAGATGTTAAATGGCCATGGTGGGATGAAATCTCTATTCATCGCTTTCAGGCCTCTCAGACATTTTATGTTGTTTCTTCTGAGACTTATGGGAGACTGGGATAGCGCTTTTTCGCTCTTCTTGGACCTCTTCAGCCAGACACACCCATATTTTATGACTCCTCCCTGTAGAGGTCAAATATTTATTCCTTTTAATTCATAGGTATAAATGTGTGATATTTTTGCAATCAGGGTTTTTCCTGTGTTTGAAACAAGATGTTAAACGTCCATGGTGGGATGAACTCTCTATTCATCGCTTTCAGGCCTGTCAGACATTTTATGTTGTTTCTTCTGAGACTTATGGGAGACTGGGATAGCGCTATTTCGCCCTTCTTGGACCTCTTCAGCCAGACACACCCATATTTTATGACTCCTCTCTGTTTCAGGTCAAATATTTATTCCTTTTAATTCGTAGGTATAAATGTGTGATATTTTTGCAATCAGGCTTTTTCCTATGTTTGAAAAAAGATGTTAAACGGCCATGGTGGGATGAAATCTCTATTCATCGCTTTCAGGCCTGTCAGACATTTTATGTTGTTTCTTCTGAGACTTATGGGAGACTGGGATAGCACTATTTCGGCCTTCATGGACCTCTTCAGCCAGACACACCCATATTTTATGACTCCTCCCTGTAGAGGTCAAATATTTATTCCTTTTAATTCATAGGTATAAATGTGTGATATTTTTGCAATCAGGGTTTTTCCTATGTTTGAAAAAAGATGTTAAACGGCCATAGTGGGATGAAATCACTATTCATCGCTTTCAGGCCTGTCAGACATTTTATGTTGTTTCTTCTGAGACTTATGGGAGACTGGGATAGCACTATTTCGGCCTTCGTGGACCTCTTCAGCCAGACACACCCATATTTTATGACTCCTCCCTGTAGAGGTCAAATATTTATTCCTTTTAATTCATAGGTATAAATGTGTGATATTTTTGCAATCAGGGTTTTTCCTATGTTTGAAAAAAGATGTTAAACGGCCATGGTGGGATGAAATCTCTATTCATCGCTTTCAGGCCTGTCAGACATTTTATGTTGTTTCTTCTGAGACTTATGGGAGACTGGAATAGCGCTATTTCGGCATTCTTGGTCCTCTTCAGCCAGACACACCCATATTTTATGATTCCTCTCTGTAGAGGTCAAATATTTATTCCTTTTAATTCATAGGTATAAATGTGTGATATTTTTGCAATCAGGGTTTTTCCTATGTTTGAAAAAAGATGTTAAACAGCCATGGTGGGATGAAATCTCTATTCATCGCTTTCAGGCCTGTCAGACATTTTATATTGTTTCTTCTGAGACTTATGGGAGACTGGGATAGCACTATTTCGGCCTTCTTGGACCTCTTCAGCCAGACACACCCATATTTTATGACTCCTCCCTGTAGAGGTCAAATATTTATTCCTTTTAATTCATAGGTATAAATGTGTGATATTTTTGCAATCAGGGTTTTTCCTATGTTTGAAAAAGGATGTTAAACGGCCATGGTGGGATGAAATCTCTATTCATCACTTTCAGGCCTGTCAGACATCTTATGTTGTTTCTTCTGAGACTTATGGGAGACTGGAATAGCGCTATTTCGGCCTTCTTGGACCACTTCAGCCAGACACACCCATATTTTATGACTCCTCCCTGTAGAGGTCAAATATTTATTCCTTTTAATTCATAGGTATAAATGTGTGATATTTTTGCAATCAGGGTTTTTCCTATGTTTGAAAAAAGATGTTAAACGGCCATGGTGGGATGAAATCTCTATTCATCGCTTTCAGGCCTGTCAGACATTTTATGTTGTTTCTTCTGAGACTTATGGGAGACTGGGATAGCGCTATTTCGCCCTTCTTGGACCTCTTCAGCCAGACACACCCATATTTTATGACTCCTCTCTGTAGAGGTCAAATATTTATTCCTTTTAATTCAAAGGTATAAATGTGTGATATTTTTGCAATCAGGGTTTTTCCTATGTTTGAAAAAAGATGTTAAACGGCCATGGTGGGATGAAATCTCTATTCATCGCTTTCAGGCCTGTCAGACATTTTATGTTGTTTCTTCTGAGACTTATGGGAGACTGGGATAGCACTATTTCGGCCTTCTTGGACCTCTTCAGCCAGACACACCCATATTTTATGACTCCTGCCTGTAGAGGTCAAATATTTATTCCTTTTAATTCATAGGTATAAATGTGTGATATTTTTGCAATCAGGGCTTTTCCTATGTTTGAAAAAAGATGTTAAACGGCCATGGTGGGATGAAATCTCTATTCATCGCTTTCAGGCCTGTCAGACATTTTATGTTGTTTCTTCTGAGACTAATGGGAGACTGGGATAGCGCTATTTTGGCCTTCTTGGACCACTTCAGCCAGACACACCCATATTTTATGACTCCTCCCTGTAGAGGTCAAATATTTATTCCTTTTAATTCATAGGTATAAATGTGTGATATTTTTGCAATCAGGGTTTTTCCTGTGTTTGAAACAAGATGTTAAACGGCCATGGTGGGATGAAATCTCTATTCATCGCTTTCAGGTCTGTCAGACATTTTATGTTGTTTCTTCTGAGACTTATGGGAGACTGGGATAGCGCTATTTCGGCCTTCTTGGACCTCTTCAGCCAGACACACCCATATTTTATGACTCCTCCCTGTAGATGTCAAATATTTATTTCTTTTAATTCATAGGTATAAATGTGTGATATTTTTGCAATCAGGGTTTTTCCTGTGTTTGAAAAAAGATGTTAAACGGCCATGGTGGGATGAAATCTCTATTCATCGCTTTCAGGCCTCTCAGACATTTTATGTTGTTTCTTCTGAGACTTATGGGAGACTGGGATAGCGCTATTTTGGCCTTCTTGGACCACTTCAGCCAGACACACCCATATTTTATGACTCCTCCCTGTAGAGGTCAAATATTTATTCCTTTTAATTCATAGGTATAAATGTGTGATATTTTTGCAATCAGGGTTTTTCCTGTGTTTGAAAAAAGATGTTAAATGGCCATGGTGGGATGAAATCTCTATTCATCGCTTTCAGGCCTCTCAGACATTTTATGTTGTTTCTTCTGAGACTTATGGTTGACTGGGATAGCGCTATTTCGACCTTCTTGGACCTCTTCAGCCAGACACACCCATATTTTATGACTCCTCCCTGTAGAGGTCAAATATTTATTCCTTTTAATTCATAGGTATAAACGTGTGATATTTTTGCAATCAGGGTTTTTCCTGTGTTTGAAACAAGATGTTAAACGGCCATGGTGGGATGAAATCTCTATTCATCGCTTTCAGGTCTGTCAGACATTTTATGTTGTTTCTTCTGAGACTTATGGGAGACTGGGATAGCGCTATTTCGGCCTTCTTGGACCTCTTCAGCCAGACACACCCATATTTTATGACTCCTCCCTGTAGATGTCAAATATTTATTTCTTTTAATTCATAGGTATAAATGTGTGATATTTTTGCAATCAGGGTTTTTCCTGTGTTTGAAAAAAGATGTTAAATGGCCATGGTGGGATGAAATCTCTATTCATCGCTTTCAGGCCTCTCAGACATTTTATGTTGTTTCTTCTGAGACTTATGGGAGACTGGGATAGCGCTTTTTCGCTCTTCTTGGACCTCTTCAGCCAGACACACCCATATTTTATGACTCCTCCCTGTAGAGGTCAAATATTTATTCCTTTTAATTCATAGGTATAAATGTGTGATATTTTTGCAATCAGGGTTTTTCCTGTATTTGAAATAAGATGTTAAACGGCCATGGTGGGATGAAATCTCTATTCATCGCTTTCAGGCCTCTCAGACATTTTATGTTGTTTCTCCTGAGACTTATGGGAGACAGGGATAGCACTATTTCGGCCTTCTTGGACCTCTTCAGCCAGACACACCCATATTTTATGACTCCTCCCTGTAGAGGTCAAATATTTATTCCTTTTAATTCATAGGTATAAATGTGTGATATTTTTGCAATCAGGGTTTTTCCTGTATTTGAAACAAGATGTTAAACGGCCATGGTGGGATGAAATCTCTATTCATCGCTTTCAGGCCTGTCAGACATTTTATGTTGTTTCTTCTGAGACTTATGGGAGACAGGGATAGCACTATTTCGGCCTTCTTGGACCTCTTCAGCCAGACACACCCATATTTTATGACTCCTCCCTGTAGAGGTCAAATATTTATTCCTTTTAATTCATAGGTATAAATGTGTGATATTTTTGCAATCAGGGTTTTTCCTATGTTTGAAAAAATATGTTAAACGGCCATGGTGGTTTGAAATCTCTATTCATCGCTTTCAGGCCTGTCAGACATTTTATGTTGTTTCTTCTGAGACTTATGGGAGACTGGGATAGCACTATTTCGGCCTTCTTGGACCTCTTCAGCCAGACACACCCATATTTTATGACTCCTCCCTGTAGAGGCCCAATATTTATTCCTTTTAATTCATAGGTATAAGTGTGTGATATTTTTGCAATCAGGGTTTTTCCTGTGTTTGAAAAAAGATGTTAAACGGCCATGGTGGGATGAAATCTCTATTCATCGCTTTCAGGCCTGTCAGACATTTTATGTTGTTTCTTCTGAGACTTATGGGAGACTGGGATAGCACTATTTCGGCCTTCTTGGACCTCTTCAGCCAGACACACCCATATTTTATGACTCCTCCCTGTAGAGGTCAAATATTTATTCCTTTTAATTCATAGGTATAAATGTGTGATATTTTTGCAATCAGGGTTTTTCCTGTATTTGAAACAAGATGTTAAACGGCCATGGTGGGATGAAATCTCTATTCATCGCTTTCAGGCGTGTCAGACATTTTATGTTGTTTCTTCTGAGACTTATGGGAGACAGGGATAGCACTATTTCAGCCTTCTTGGACCTCTTCAGCCCGACACACCCATATTTTATGACTCCTCTCTGTAGAGGTCAAATATTTATTCCTTTTAATTCAAAGGTATAAATGTGTGATATTTTTGCAATCAGGGTTTTTCCTATGTTTGAAAAAAGATGTTAAACGGCCATGGTGGGATGAAATCTCTATTCATCGCTTTCAGCCTGTCAGACATTTTATGTTGTTTCTTCTGAGACTTATGGGAGACTGGGATAGCGCTATTTCGGCCTTCTTGGACCTCTTCAGCCAGACACACCCATATTTTATGACTCCTCCCTGTAGAGGTCAAATATTTATTCCTTTTAATTCATAGGTATAAATGTGTGATATTTTTGCAATCAGGGTTTTTCCTGTATTTGAAATAAGATGTTAAACGGCCATGGTGGGATGAAATCTCTATTCATCGCTTTCAGGCCTGTCAGACATTTTATGTTGTTTCTCCTGAGACTTATGGGAGACAGGGATAGCACTATTTCGGCCTTCTTGGACCGCTTCAGCCAGACACACCCATATTTTATGACTCCTCCCTGTAGAGGTCAAATATTTATTCCTTTTAATTCATAGGTATAAATGTGTGATATTTTTGCAATCAGGGTTTTTCCTGTATTTGAAACAAGATGTTAAACGGCCATGGTGGGATGAAATCTCTATTCATCGCTTTCAGGCCTGTCAGACATTTTATGTTGTTTCTTCTGAGACTTATGGGAGACAGGGATAGCACTATTTCGGCCTTCTTGGACCTCTTCAGCCAGACACACCCATATTTTATGACTCCTCCCTGTAGAGGTCAAATATTTATTCCTTTTAATTCGTAGGTATAAATGTGTGATATTTTTGCAATCAGGCTTTTTCCTATGTTTGAAAAAAGATGTTAAACGGCCATGGTGGGATGAAATCTCTATTCATCGCTTTCAGGCCTGTCAGACATTTTATGTTGTTTCTTCTGAGACTCATGGGAGACTGGGATAGCACTATTTCGGCCTTCATGGACCTCTTCAGCCAGACACACCCATATTTTATGACTCCTCCCTGTAGAGGTCAAATATTTATTCCTTTTAATTCATAGGTATAAATGTGTGATAATTTTGCAATCAGGGTTTTTCCTATGTTTGAAAAAAGATGTTAAACGGCCATGGTGGGATGAAATCACTATTCATCGCTTTCAGGCCTGTCAGACATTTTATGTTGTTTCTTCTGAGACTTATGGGAGACTGGGATAGCACTATTTCGGCCTTCTTGGACCGCTTCAGCCAGACACACCCATATTTTATGACTCCTCCCTGTAGAGGTCAAATATTTATTCCTTTTAATTCATAGGTATAAATGTGTGATAATTTTGCAATCAGGGTTTTTCCTATGTTTGAAAAAATATGTTAAACGGCCATGGTGGTTTGAAATCTCTATTCATCGCTTTCAGGCCTGTCAGACATTTTATGTTGTTTCTTCTGAGACTTATGGGAGACTGGGATAGCACTATTTCGGCCTTCTTGGACCTCTTCAGCCAGACAAACCCATATTTTATGACTCCTCCCTGTAGAGGCCCAATATTTATTCCTTTTAATTCATAGGTATAAGTGTGTGATATTTTTGCAATCAGGGTTTTTCCTGTGTTTGAAAAAAGATGTTAAACGGCCATGGTGGGATGAAATCTCTATTCATCGCTTTCAGGCCTGTCAGACATTTTATGTTGTTTCTTCTGAGACTTATGGGAGACTGGGATAGCACTATTTCGGCCTTCTTGGACCTCTTCAGCCAGACACACCCATATTTTATGACTCCTCCCTGTAGAGGTCAAATATTTATTCCTTTTAATTCATAGGTATAAATGTGTGATATTTTTGCAATCAGGGTTTTTCCTGTATTTGAAACAAGATGTTAAACGGCCATGGTGGGATGAAATCTCTATTCATCGCTTTCAGGCGTGTCAGACATTTTATGTTGTTTCTTCTGAGACTTATGGGAGACAGGGATAGCACTATTTCAGCCTTCTTGGACCTCTTCAGCCAGACACACCCATATTTTATGACTCCTCTCTGTAGAGGTCAAATATTTATTCCTTTTAATTCAAAGGTATAAATGTGTGATATTTTTGCAATCAGGGTTTTTCCTATGTTTGAAAAAAGATGTTAAACGGCCATGGTGGGATGAAATCTCTATTCATCGCTTTCAGCCTGTCAGACATTTTATGTTGTTTCTTCTGAGACTTATGGGAGACTGGGATAGCGCTATTTCGGCCTTCTTGGACCTCTTCAGCCAGACACACCCATATTTTATGACTCCTCCCTGTAGAGGTCAAATATTTATTCCTTTTAATTCATAGGTATAAATGTGTGATATTTTTGCAATCAGGGTTTTTCCTGTATTTGAAATAAGATGTTAAACGGCCATGGTGGGATGAAATCTCTATTCATCGCTTTCAGGCCTGTCAGACATTTTATGTTGTTTCTCCTGAGATTTATGGGAGACAGGGATAGCACTATTTCGGCCTTCTTGGACCGCTTCAGCCAGACACACCCATATTTTATGACTCCTCCCTGTAGAGGTCAAATATTTATTCCTTTTAATTCATAGGTATAAATGTGTGATATTTTTGCAATCAGGGTTTTTCCTGTATTTGAAACAAGATGTTAAACGGCCATGGTGGGATGAAATCTCTATTCATCGCTTTCAGGCCTGTCAGACATTTTACGTTGTTTCTTCTGAGACTTATGGGAGACAGGGATAGCACTATTTCGGCCTTCTTGGACCTCTTCAGCCAGACACACCCATATTTTATGACTCCTCCCTGTAGAGGTCAAATATTTATTCCTTTTAATTCGTAGGTATAAATGTGTGATATTTTTGCAATCAGGCTTTTTCCTATGTTTGAAAAAAGATGTTAAACGGCCATGGTGGGATGAAATCTCTATTCATCGCTTTCAGGCCTGTCAGACATTTTATGTTGTTTCTTCTGAGACTCATGGGAGACTGGGATAGCACTATTTCGGCCTTCATGGACCTCTTCAGCCAGACACACCCATATTTTATGACTCCTCCCTGTAGAGGTCAAATATTTATTCCTTTTAATTCATAGGTATAAATGTGTGATAATTTTGCAATCAGGGTTTTTCCTATGTTTGAAAAAAGATGTTAAACGGCCATGGTGGGATGAAATCACTATTCATCGCTTTCAGGCCTGTCAGACATTTTATGTTGTTTCTTCTGAGACTTATGGGAGACTGGGATAGCACTATTTCGGCCTTCTTGGACCGCTTCAGCCGGACACACCCATATTTTATGACTCCTCCCTGTAGAGGTCAAATATTTATTCCTTTTAATTCATAGGTATAAATGTGTGATAATTTTGCAATCAGGGTTTTTCCTATGTTTGAAAAAAGATGTTAAACGGCCATGGTGGGATGAAATCACTATTCATCGCTTTCAGGCCTGTCAGACATTTTATGTTGTTTCTTCTGAGACTTATGGGAGACTGGGATAGCACTATTTCGGCCTTCTTGGACCGCTTCAGCCAGACACACCCATATTTTATGACTCCTCCCTGTAGAGGTCAAATATTTATTCCTTTTAATTCATAGGTATAAATGTGTGATATTTTTGCAATCAGGGTTTTTCCTGTATTTGAAACAAGATGTTAAACGGCCATGGTGGGATTAAATCTCTATTCATCGCTTTCAGGCCTGTCAGACATTTTATGTTGTTTCTCCTGAGACTTATGGGAGACAGGGATAGCACTATTTCGGCCTTCTTGGACCGCTTCAGCCAGACACACCCATATTTTATGACTCCTCCCTGTAGAGGTCAAATATTTATTCCTTTTAATTCATAGGTATAAATGTGTGATATTTTTGCAATCAGGGTTTTTCCTGTATTTGAAACAAGATGTTAAACGGCCATGGTGGGATGAAATCTCTATTCATCGCTTTCAGGCCTGTCAGACATTTTATGTTGTTTCTTCTGAGACTTATGGGAGACAGGGATAGCACTATTTCGGCCTTCTTGGACCTCTTCAGCCAGACACACCCATATTTTATGACTCCTCCCTGTAGAGGTCAAATATTTATTCCTTTTAATTCGTAGGTATAAATGTGTGATATTTTTGCAATCAGGCTTTTTCCTATGTTTGAAAAAAGATGTTAAACGGCCATGGTGGGATGAAATCTCTATTCATCGCTTTCAGGCCTGTCAGACATTTTATGTTGTTTCTTCTGAGACTCATGGGAGACTGGGATAGCACTATTTCGGCCTTCATGTACCTCGTCAGCCAGACACACCCATATTTTATGACTCCTCCCTGTAGAGGTCAAATATTTATTCCTTTTAATTCATAGGTATAAATGTGTGATAATTTTGCAATCAGGGTTTTTCCTATGTTTGAAAAAAGATGTTAAACGGCCATGGTGGGATGAAATCACTATTCATCGCTTTCAGGCCTGTCAGACATTTTATGTTGTTTCTTCTGAGACTTATGGGAGACTGGGATAGCACTATTTCGGCCTTCGTGGACCTCTTCAGCCAGACACACCCATATTTTATGACTCCTCCCTATAGAGGTCAAATATTTATTCCTTTTAATTCATAGCTATAAGTGTGTGATATTTTTGCAATCAGGGTTTTTCCTGTGTTTGAAAAAAGATGTTAAACAGCCATGGTGGGATGAAATCTCTATTCATCGCTTTCAGGCCTGTCAGACATTTTATGTTGTTTCTTCTGAGACTTATGGGAGACTGCGATAGCGCTATTTCGGCCTTCTTCGACCTCTTCAGCCAGACACACCCATATTTTATGACTCCTCCCTGTAGAGGTCAAATATTTATTCCTTTTAATTCATAGGTATAAATGTGTGATATTTTTGCAATCAGGGTTTTTCCTGTATTTGAAACAAGATGTTAAACGGCCATGGTGGGATGAAATCTCTATTCATCGCTTTCAGGCCTGTCAGACATTTTATGTTGTTTCTTCTGAGACTTATGGGAGACTGCGATAGCGCTATTTCGGCCTTCTTGGACCTCTTCAGCCAGACACACCCATATTTTATGACTCCTCCCTGTAGAGGTCAAATATTTATTCCTTTTAATTCATAGGTATAAATGTGTGATATTTTTGCAATCAGGGTTTTTCCTGTATTTGAAACAAGATGTTAAACGGCCATGGTGGGATGAAATCTCTATTCATCGCTTTCAGGCATGTCAGACATTTTATGTTGTTTCTTCTGAGACTTATGGGAGACAGGGATAGCACTATTTCGGCCTTCTTGGACCTCTTCAGCCAGACACACCCATATTTTATGACTCCTCTCTGTAGAGGTCAAATATTTATTCCTTTTAATTCAAAGGTATAAATGTATGATATTTTTGCAATCAGGGTTTTTCCTATGTTTGAAAAAAGATGTTAAACGGCCATGGTGGGATGAAATCTCTATTCATCGCTTTCAGCCTGTCAGACATTTTTTGTTGTTTCTTCTGAGACTTATGGGAGACTGGGATAGCACTATTTCGGCCTTCGTGGACCTCTTCAGCCAGACACACCCATATTTTATGACTCCTCCCTGTAGAGGTCAAATATTTATTCCTTTTAATTCATAGGTATAAGTGTGTGATATTTTTGCAATCAGGGTTTTTCCTGTGTTTGAAAAAAGATGTTAAACGGCCATGGTGGGATGAAATCTCTATTCATCGCTTTCAGGCCTTTCAGACATTTTATGTTGTTTCTTCTGAGACTTATGGGAGACTGCGATAGCGCAATTTCGGCCTTCTTGGACCTCTTCAGCCAGACACACCCATATTTTATGACTCCTCCCTGTAGAGGTCAAATATTTATTCCTTTTAATTCATAGGTATAAATGTGTGATATTTTTGCAATCAGGGTTTTTCCTGTATTTGAAATAAGATGTTAAACAGCCATGGTGGGATGAAATCTCTATTCATCGCTTTCAGGCCTGTCAGACATTTTATGTTGTTTCTCCTGAGACTTATGGGAGACAGGGATAGCACTATTTCGGCCTTCTTGGACCTCTTCAGCCAGACACACCCATATTTTATGACTCCTCCCTGTAGAGGTCAAATATTTATTCCTTTTAATTCATAGGTATAAATGTGTGATATTTTTGCAATCAGGGTTTTTCCTGTATTTGAAACAAGATGTTAAACGGCCATGGTGGGATGAAATCTCTATTCATCGCTTTCAGGCCTGTCAGACATTTTATGTTGTTTCTTCTGAGACTTATGGGAGACAGGGATAGCACTATTTCGGCCTTCTTGGACCTCTTCAGCCAGACACACCCATATTTTATGACTCCTCCCTGTAGAGGTCAAATATTTATTCCTTTTAATTCATAGGTATAAATGTGTGATATTTTTGCAATCAGGGTTTTTCCTATGTTTGAAAAAATATGTTAAACGGCCATGGTGGTTTGAAATCTCTATTCATCGCTTTCAGGCCTGTCAGACATTTTATGTTGTTTCTTCTGAGACTTATGGGAGACTGGGATAGCACTATTTCGGCCTTCTTGGACCTCTTCAGCCAGACACACCCATATTTTATGACTCCTCCCTGTAGAGGCCCAATATTTATTCCTTTTAATTCATAGGTATAAGTGTGTGATATTTTTGCAATCAGGGTTTTTCCTGTGTTTGAAAAAAGATGTTAAACGGCCATGGTGGGATGAAATCTCTATTCATCGCTTTCAGGCCTGTCAGACATTTTATGTTGTTTCTTCTGAGACTTATGGGAGACTGGGATAGCACTATTTCGGCCTTCTTGGACCTCTTCAGCCAGACACACCCATATTTTATGACTCCTCCCTGTAGAGGTCAAATATTTATTCCTTTTAATTCATAGGTATAAATGTGTGATATTTTTGCAATCAGGGTTTTTCCTGTATTTGAAACAAGATGTTAAACGGCCATGGTGGGATGAAATCTCTATTCATCGCTTTCAGGCGTGTCAGACATTTTATGTTTTTCTTCTGAGACTTATGGGAGACAGGGATAGCACTATTTCGGCCTTCTTGGACCTCTTCAGCCAGACACACCCATATTTTATGACTCCTCTCTGTAGAGGTCAAATATTTATTCCTTTTAATTCATAGGTATAAATGTGTGATAATTTTGCAATCAGGGTTTTTCCTATGTTTGAAAAAAGATGTTAAACGGCCATGGTGGGATGAAATCACTATTCATCGCTTTCAGGCCTGTCAGACATTTTATGTTGTTTCTTCTGAGACTTATGGGAGACTGGGATAGCACTATTTCGGCCTTCGTGGACCTCTTCAGCCAGACACACCCATATTTTATGACTCCTCCCTATAGAGGTCAAATATTTATTCCTTTTAATTCATAGCTATAAGTGTGTGATATTTTTGCAATCAGGGTTTTTCCTGTGTTTGAAAAAAGATGTTAAACGGCCATGGTGGGATGAAATCTCTATTCATCGCTTTCAGGCCTGTCAGACATTTTATGTTGTTTCTTCTGAGACTTATGGGAGACTGCGATAGCGCTATTTCGGCCTTCTTCGACCTCTTCAGCCAGACACACCCATATTTTATGACTCCTCCCTGTAGAGGTCAAATATTTATTCCTTTTAATTCATAGGTATAAATGTGTGATATTTTTGCAATCAGGGTTTTTCCTGTATTTGAAACAAGATGTTAAACGGCCATGGTGGGATGAAATCTCTATTCATCGCTTTCAGGCATGTCAGACATTTTATGTTGTTTCTTCTGAGACTTATGGGAGACAGGGATAGCACTATTTCGGCCTTCTTGGACCTCTTCAGCCAGACACACCCATATTTTATGACTCCTCTCTGTAGAGGTCAAATATTTATTCCTTTTAATTCAAAGGTATAAATGTATGATATTTTTGCAATCAGGGTTTTTCCTATGTTTGAAAAAAGATGTTAAACGGCCATGGTGGGATGAAATCTCTATTCATCGCTTTCAGCCTGTCAGACATTTTTTGTTGTTTCTTCTGAGACTTATGGGAGACTGGGATAGCACTATTTCGGCCTTCGTGGACCTCTTCAGCCAGACACACCCATATTTTATGACTCCTCCCTGTAGAGGTCAAATATTTATTCCTTTTAATTCATAGGTATAAGTGTGTGATATTTTTGCAATCAGGGTTTTTCCTGTGTTTGAAAAAAGATGTTAAACGGCCATGGTGGGATGAAATCTCTATTCATCGCTTTCAGGCCTTTCAGACATTTTATGTTGTTTCTTCTGAGACTTATGGGAGACTGCGATAGCGCAATTTCGGCCTTCTTGGACCTCTTCAGCCAGACACACCCATATTTTATGACTCCTCCCTGTAGAGGTCAAATATTTATTCCTTTTAATTCATAGGTATAAATGTGTGATATTTTTGCAATCAGGGTTTTTCCTGTATTTGAAATAAGATGTTAAACAGCCATGGTGGGATGAAATCTCTATTCATCGCTTTCAGGCCTGTCAGACATTTTATGTTGTTTCTCCTGAGACTTATGGGAGACAGGGATAGCACTATTTCGGCCTTCTTGGACCTCTTCAGCCAGACACACCCATATTTTATGACTCCTCCCTGTAGAGGTCAAATATTTATTCCTTTTAATTCATAGGTATAAATGTGTGATATTTTTGCAATCAGGGTTTTTCCTGTATTTGAAACAAGATGTTAAACGGCCATGGTGGGATGAAATCTCTATTCATCGCTTTCAGGCCTGTCAGACATTTTATGTTGTTTCTTCTGAGACTTATGGGAGACAGGGATAGCACTATTTCGGCCTTCTTGGACCTCTTCAGCCAGACACACCCATATTTTATGACTCCTCCCTGTAGAGGTCAAATATTTATTCCTTTTAATTCATAGGTATAAATGTGTGATATTTTTGCAATCAGGGTTTTTCCTATGTTTGAAAAAATATGTTAAACGGCCATGGTGGTTTGAAATCTCTATTCATCGCTTTCAGGCCTGTCAGACATTTTATGTTGTTTCTTCTGAGACTTATGGGAGACTGGGATAGCACTATTTCGGCCTTCTTGGACCTCTTCAGCCAGACACACCCATATTTTATGACTCCTCCCTGTAGAGGCCCAATATTTATTCCTTTTAATTCATAGGTATAAGTGTGTGATATTTTTGCAATCAGGGTTTTTCCTGTGTTTGAAAAAAGATGTTAAACGGCCATGGTGGGATGAAATCTCTATTCATCGCTTTCAGGCCTGTCAGACATTTTATGTTGTTTCTTCTGAGACTTATGGGAGACTGGGATAGCACTATTTCGGCCTTCTTGGACCTCTTCAGCCAGACACACCCATATTTTATGACTCCTCCCTGTAGAGGTCAAATATTTATTCCTTTTAATTCATAGGTATAAATGTGTGATATTTTTGCAATCAGGGTTTTTCCTGTATTTGAAACAAGATGTTAAACGGCCATGGTGGGATGAAATCTCTATTCATCGCTTTCAGGCGTGTCAGACATTTTATGTTTTTCTTCTGAGACTTATGGGAGACAGGGATAGCACTATTTCGGCCTTCTTGGACCTCTTCAGCCAGACACACCCATATTTTATGACTCCTCTCTGTAGAGGTCAAATATTTATTCCTTTTAATTCATAGGTATAAATGTGTGATAATTTTGCAATCAGGGTTTTTCCTATGTTTGAAAAAAGATGTTAAACGGCCATGGTGGGATGAAATCACTATTCATCGCTTTCAGGCCTGTCAGACATTTTATGTTGTTTCTTCTGAGACTTATGGGAGACTGGGATAGCACTATTTCGGCCTTCGTGGACCTCTTCAGCCAGACACACCCATATTTTATGACTCCTCCCTATAGAGGTCAAATATTTATTCCTTTTAATTCATAGCTATAAGTGTGTGATATTTTTGCAATCAGGGTTTTTCCTGTGTTTGAAAAAAGATGTTAAACGGCCATGGTGGGATGAAATCTCTATTCATCGCTTTCAGGCCTGTCAGACATTTTATGTTGTTTCTTCTGAGACTTATGGGAGACTGCGATAGCGCTATTTCGGCCTTCTTCGACCTCTTCAGCCAGACACACCCATATTTTATGACTCCTCCCTGTAGAGGTCAAATATTTATTCCTTTTAATTCATAGGTATAAATGTGTGATATTTTTGCAATCAGGGTTTTTCCTGTATTTGAAACAAGATGTTAAACGGCCATGGTGGGATGAAATCTCTATTCATCGCTTTCAGGCCTGTCAGACATTTTATGTTGTTTCTTCTGAGACTTATGGGAGACTGCGATAGCGCTATTTCGGCCTTCTTGGACCTCTTCAGCCAGACACACCCATATTTTATGACTCCTCCCTGTAGAGGTCAAATATTTATTCCTTTTAATTCATAGGTATAAATGTGTGATATTTTTGCAATCAGGGTTTTTCCTGTATTTGAAACAAGATGTTAAACGGCCATGGTGGGATGAAATCTCTATTCATCGCTTTCAGGCGTGTCAGACATTTTATGTTGTTTCTTCTGAGACTTATGGGAGACAGGGATAGCACTATTTCGGCCTTCTTGGACCTCTTCAGCCAGACACACCCATATTTTATGACTCCTCTCTGTAGAGGTCAAATATTTATTCCTTTTAATTCAAAGGTATAAATGTGTGATATTTTTGCAATCAGGGTTTTTCCTATGTTTGAAAAAAGATGTTAAACGGCCATGGTGGGATGAAATCTCTATTCATCGCTTTCAGCCTGTCAGACATTTTTTGTTGTTTCTTCTGAGACTTATGGGAGACTGGGATAGCACTATTTCGGCCTTCGTGGACCTCTTCAGCCAGACACACCCATATTTTATGACTCCTCCCTGTAGAGGTCAAATATTTATTCCTTTTAATTCATAGGTATAAATGTGTGATATTTTTGCAATCAGGGTTTTTCCTGTATTTGAAATAAGATGTTAAACAGCCATGGTGGGATGAAATCTCTATTCATCGCTTTCAGGCCTGTCAGACATTTTATGTTGTTTCTCCTGAGACTTATGGGAGACAGGGATAGCACTATTTCGGCCTTCTTGGACCTCTTCAGCCAGACACACCCATATTTTATGACTCCTCCCTGTAGAGGTCAAATATTTATTCCTTTTAATTCATAGGTATAAATGTGTGATATTTTTGCAATCAGGGTTTTTCCTGTATTTGAAACAAGATGTTAAACGGCCATGGTGGGATGAAATCTCTATTCATTGCTTTCAGGCCTGTCAGACATTTTATGTTGTTTCTTCTGAGACTTATGGGAGACAGGGATAGCACTATTTCGGCCTTCTTGGACCTCTTCAGCCAGACACACCCATATTTTATGACTCCTCCCTGTAGAGGTCAAATATTTATTCCTTTTAATTCATAGGTATAAATGTGTGATATTTTTGCAATCAGGGTTTTTCCTATGTTTGAAAAAATATGTTAAACGGCCATGGTGGTTTGAAATCTCTATTCATCGCTTTCAGGCCTGTCAGACATTTTATGTTGTTTCTTCTGAGACTTATGGGAGACTGGGATAGCACTATTTCGGCCTTCTTGGACCTCTTCAGCCAGACACACCCATATTTTATGACTCCTCCCTGTAGAGGCCCAATATTTATTCCTTTTAATTCATAGGTATAAGTGTGTGATATTTTTGCAATCAGGGTTTTTCCTGTGTTTGAAAAAAGATGTTAAACGGCCATGGTGGGATGAAATCTCTATTCATCGCTTTCAGGCCTGTCAGACATTTTATGTTGTTTCTTCTGAGACTTATGGGAGACTGGGATAGCACTATTTCGGCCTTCTTGGACCTCTTCAGCCAGACACACCCATATTTTATGACTCCTCCCTGTAGAGGTCAAATATTTATTCCTTTTAATTCATAGGTATAAATGTGTGATATTTTTGCAATCAGGGTTTTTCCTGTATTTGAAACAAGATGTTAAACGGCCATGGTGGGATGAAATCTCTATTCATCGCTTTCAGGCGTGTCAGACATTTTATGTTTTTCTTCTGAGACTTATGGGAGACAGGGATAGCACTATTTCGGCCTTCTTGGACCTCTTCAGCCAGACACACCCATATTTTATGACTCCTCTCTGTAGAGGTCAAATATTTATTCCTTTTAATTCAAAGGTATAAATGTGTGATATTTTTGCAATCAGGGTTTTTCCTATGTTTGAAAAAAGATGTTAAACGGCCATGGTGGGATGAAATCTCTATTCATCGCTTTCAGCCTGTCAGACATTTTATGTTGTTTCTTCTGAGACTTATGGGAGACTGGGATAGCACTATTTCGGCCTTCGTGGACCTCTTCAGCCAGACACACCCATATTTTATGACTCCTCCCTGTAGAGGTCAAATATTTATTCCTTTTAATTCATAGGTATAAGTGTGTGATATTTTTGCAATCAGGGTTTTTCCTGTGTTTGAAAAAAGATGTTAAACGGCCCTGGTGGGATGAAATCTCTATTCATCGCTTTCAGGCCTTTCAGACATTTTATGTTGTTTCTTCTGAGACTTATGGGAGACTGCGATAGCGCTATTTCGGCCTTCTTGGACCTCTTCAGCCAGACACACCCATATTTTATGACTCCTCCCTGTAGAGGTCAAATATTTATTCCTTTTAATTCATAGGTATAAATGTGTGATATTTTTGCAATCAGGGTTTTTCCTGTATTTGAAATAAGATGTTAAACGGCCATGGTGGGATGAAATCTCTATTCATCGCTCTCAGGCCTGTCAGACATTTTATGTTGTTTCTCCTGAGACTTATGGGAGACAGGGATAGCACTATTTCGGCCTTCTAGGACCTCTTCAGCCAGACACACCCATATTTTATGACTCCTCCCTGTAGAGGTCAAATATTTATTCCTTTTAATTCATAGGTATAAATGTGTGATATTTTTGCAATCAGGGTTTTTCCTGTATTTGAAATAAGATGTTAAACGGCCATGGTGGGATGAAATCTCTATTCATCGCTTTCAGGCCTGTCAGACATTTTATGTTGTTTCTCCTGAGACTTATGGGAGACAGGGATAGCACTATTTCGGCCTTCTTGGACCTCTTCAGCCAGACACACCCATATTTTATGACTCCTCCCTGTAGAGGTCAAATATTTATTCCTTTTAATTCATAGGTATAAATGTGTGATATTTTTGCAATCAGGGTTTTTCCTGTATTTGAAACAAGATGTTAAACGGCCATGGTGGGATGAAATCTCTATTCATCGCTTTCAGGCCTGTCAGACATTTTATGTTGTTTCTTCTGAGACTTATGGGAGACAGGGATAGCACTATTTCGGCCTTCTTGGACCTCTTCAGCCAGACACACCCATATTTTATGACTCCTCCCTGTAGAGGTCAAATATTTATTCCTTTTAATTCATAGGTATAAATGTGTGATATTTTTGCAATCAGGGTTTTTCCTATGTTTGAAAAAATATGTTAAACGGCCATGGTGGTTTGAAATCTCTATTCATCGCTTTCAGGCCTGTCAGACATTTTATGTTGTTTCTTCTGAGACTTATGGGAGACTGGGATAGCACTATTTCGGCCTTCTTGGACCTCTTCAGCCAGACACACCCATATTTTATGACTCCTCCCTGTAGAGGCCAAATATTTATTCCTTTTAATTCATAGGTATAAGTGTGTGATATTTTTGCAATCAGGGTTTTTCCTGTGTTTGAAAAAAGATGTTAAACGGCCATGGTGGGATGAAATCTCTATTCATCGCTTTCAGGCCTGTCAGACATTTTATGTTGTTTCTTCTGAGACTTATGGGAGACTGGGATAGCACTATTTCGGCCTTCTTGGACCTCTTCAGCCAGACACACCCATATTTTATGACTCCTCCCTGTAGAGGCCAAATATTTATTCCTTTTAATTCATAGGTATAAGTGTGTGATATTTTTGCAATCAGGGTTTTTCCTGTGTTTGAAAAAAGATGTTAAACGGCCATGGTGGGATGAAATCTCTATTCATCGCTTTCAGGCCTGTCAGACATTTTATGTTGTTTCTTCTGAGACTTATGGGAGACTGGGATAGCGCTATTTCGGCCTTCTTGGACCTCTTCAGCCAGACACACCCATATTTTATGACTCCTCCCTGTAGAGGTCAAATATTTATTCCTTTTAATTCATAGGTATAAGTGTGTGATATTTTTGCAATCAGGGTTTTTTCTGTGTTTGAAAAAAGATGTTAAACGGCCATGGTGGGATGAAATCTCTATTCATCGCTTTCAGGCCTGTCAGACATTTTATGTTGTTTCTTCTGAGACTTATGGGAGACTGGGATAGCACTATTTCGGCCTTCTTGGACCTCTTCAGCCAGACACACCCATATTTTATGACTCCTCCCTGTAGAGGTCAAATATTTATTCCTTTTAATTCATAGGTATAAATGTGTGATATTTTTGCAATCAGGGCTTTTCCTATGTTTGAAAAAAGATGTTAAACGGCCATGGTGGGATGAAGTCTCTATTCATCGCTTTCAGGCCTGTCAGACATTTTATGTTGTTTCTTCTGAGACTTATGGGAGACTGGGACAGCACTATTTCGGCCTTCTTGGACCTCTTCAGCCAGACACACCCATATTTTATGACTCCTCCCTGTAGAGGTCAAATATTTATTCCTTTTAATTCATAGGTATAAGTGTGTGATATTTTTGCAATCAGGGTTTTTCCTGTGTTTGAAAAAAGATGTTAAACGGCCATGGTGGGATGAAATCTCTATTCATCGCATTCAGGCCTGTCAGACATTTTATGTTGTTTCTTCTGAGACTTATGGGAGACAGAGATAGCACTATTTCGGCCTTCTTGGACCTCTTCAGCCAGACACACCCATATTTTATGACTCCTCCCTGTAGAGGTCAAATATTTATTCCTTTTAATTCATAGGTTTAAATGTGTGATATTTTTGCAATCAGGGCTTTTCCTATGTTTGAAAAAAGATGTTAAACGGCCATGGTGGGATGAAGTCTCTATTCATCGCTTTCAGGCCTGTCAGACATTTTATGTTGTTTCTTCTGAGACTTATGGGAGACTGGGACAGCACTATTTCGGCCTTCTTGGACCTCTTCAGCCAGACACACCCATATTTTATGACTCCTCCCTGTAGAGGTCAAATATTTATTCCTTTTAATTCATAGGTATAAGTGTGTGATATTTTTGCAATCAGGGTTTTTCCTGTGTTTGAAAAAAGATGTTAAACGGCCATGGTGGGATGAAATCTCTATTCATCGCTTTCAGGCCTGTCAGACATTTTATGTTGTTTCTTCTGAGACTTATGGGAGACTGGGATAGCACTATTTCGGCCTTCTTGGACCTCTTCAGCCAGACACACCCATATTTTATGACTCCTCCCTGTAGAGGCCAAATATTTATTCCTTTTAATTCATAGGTATAAGTGTGTGATATTTTTGCAATCAGGGTTTTTCCTGTGTTTGAAAAAAGATGTTAAACGGCCATGGTGGGATGAAATCTCTATTCATCGCTTTCAGGCCTGTCAGACATTTTATGTTGTTTCTTCTGAGACTTATGGGAGACTGGGATAGCGCTATTTCGGCCTTCTTGGACCTCTTCAGCCAGACACACCCATATTTTATGACTCCTCCCTGTAGAGGTCAAATATTTATTCCTTTTAATTCATAGGTATAAGTGTGTGATATTTTTGCAATCAGGGTTTTTTCTGTGTTTGAAAAAAGATGTTAAACGGCCATGGTGGGATGAAATCTCTATTCATCGCTTTCAGGCCTGTCAGACATTTTATGTTGTTTCTTCTGAGACTTATGGGAGACTGGGATAGCACTATTTCGGCCTTCTTGGACCTCTTCAGCCAGACACACCCATATTTTATGACTCCTCCCTGTAGAGGTCAAATATTTATTCCTTTTAATTCATAGGTATAAATGTGTGATATTTTTGCAATCAGGGCTTTTCCTATGTTTGAAAAAAGATGTTAAACGGCCATGGTGGGATGAAGTCTCTATTCATCGCTTTCAGGCCTGTCAGACATTTTATGTTGTTTCTTCTGAGACTTATGGGAGACTGGGACAGCACTATTTCGGCCTTCTTGGACCTCTTCAGCCAGACACACCCATATTTTATGACTCCTCCCTGTAGAGGTCAAATATTTATTCCTTTTAATTCATAGGTATAAGTGTGTGATATTTTTGCAATCAGGGTTTTTCCTGTGTTTGAAAAAAGATGTTAAACGGCCATGGTGGGATGAAATCTCTATTCATCGCATTCAGGCCTGTCAGACATTTTATGTTGTTTCTTCTGAGACTTATGGGAGACAGAGATAGCACTATTTCGGCCTTCTTGGACCTCTTCAGCCAGACACACCCATATTTTATGACTCCTCCCTGTAGAGGTCAAATATTTATTCCTTTTAATTCATAGGTTTAAATGTGTGATATTTTTGCAATCAGGGCTTTTCCTATGTTTGAAAAAAGATGTTAAACGGCCATGGTGGGATGAAGTCTCTATTCATCGCTTTCAGGCCTGTCAGACATTTTATGTTGTTTCTTCTGAGACTTATGGGAGACTGGGACAGCACTATTTCGGCCTTCTTGGACCTCTTCAGCCAGACACACCCATATTTTATGACTCCTCCCTGTAGAGGTCAAATATTTATTCCTTTTAATTCATAGGTATAAGTGTGTGATATTTTTGCAATCAGGGTTTTTCCTGTGTTTGAAAAAAGATGTTAAACGGCCAGGGTGGGATGAAATCTCTATTCATCGCTTTCAGGCCTGTCAGACATTTTATGTTGTTTCTTCTGAGACTTATGGGAGACTGGGATAGCACTATTTCGGCCTTCTTGGACCTCTTCAGCCAGACACACCCATATTTTATGACTCCTCCCTGTAGAGGTCAAATATTTATTCCTTTTAATTCATAGGTATAAATGTGTGATATTTTTGCAATCAGGGGTTTTCCTATGTTTGAAAAAAGATGTTAAACGGCCATGGTGGGATGAAGTCTCTATTCATCGCTTTCAGGCCTGTCAGACATTTTATGTTGTTTCTTCTGAGACTTATGGGAGACTGGGACAGCACTATTTCGGCCTTCTTGGACCTCTTCAGCCAGACACACCCATATTTTATGACTCCTCCCTGTAGAGGTCAAATATTTATTCCTTTTAATTCATAGGTATAAGTGTGTGATATTTTTGCAATCAGGGTTTTTCCTGTGTTTGAAAAAAGATGTTAAACGGCCATGGTGGGATGAAATCTCTATTCATCGCATTCAGGCCTGTCAGACATTTTATGTTGTTTCTTCTGAGACTTATGGGAGACAGAGATAGCACTATTTCGGCCTTCTTGGACCTCTTCAGCCAGACACACCCATATTTTATGACTCCTCCCTGTAGAGGTCAAATATTTATTCCTTTTAATTCATAGGTATAAATGTGTGATATTTTTGCAATCAGGGCTTTTCCTATGTTTGAAAAAAGGTGTTAAACGGCCATGGTGGGATGAAGTCTCTATTCATCGCTTTCAGGCCTGTCAGACATTTTATGTTGTTTCTTCTGAGACTTATGGGAGACTGGGACAGCACTATTTCGGCCTTCTTGGACCTCTTCAGCCAGACACACCCATATTTTATGACTCCTCCCTGTAGAGGTCAAATATTTATTCCTTTTAATTCATAGGTATAAGTGTGTGATATTTTTCAATCAGGGTTTTTCCTGTGTTTGAAAAAAGATGTTAAACGGCCAGGGTGGGATGAAATCTCTATTCATCGCTTTCAGGCCTGTCAGACATTTTATGTTGTTTCTTCTGAGACTTATGGGAGACTGGGATAGCACTATTTCAGCCTTCTTGGACCTCTTCAGCCAGACACACCCATATTTTATGACTCCTCCCTGTAGAGGCCAAATATTTATTCCTTTTAATTCATAGGTATAAGTGTGTGATATTTTTGCAATCAGGGTTTTTCCTATGTTTGAAAAAAGATGTTAAACGGCCATGGTGGGTTGAAATCTCTATTCATCGCTTTCAGGCCTGTCAGTAATTTTATGTTGTTTCTTCTGAGACTTATGGGAGACTGGGATAGCACTATTTTGGCCTTCTTGGACCTCTTCAGCCAGACACACCCATATTTTATGACTCCTCCCTGTAGAGGTCAAATATTTATTCCTTTTAATTCATAGGTATAAATGTGTGATATTTTTTGCAATCAGTGTTTTTCCTATGTTTGAAAAAAGATGTTAAACTGCCATGGTGGGATGAAATCTCTATTCATCGCTTTCAGGCCTGTCAGACATTTTATGTTGTTTCTTCTGAGACTTATGGGAGACTGGAATAGCGCTATTTCGGCCTTCTTGGACCACTTCAGCCAGACACACCCATATTTTATGACTCCTCCCTGTTGTGGTCAAATATATATTCCTTTTAATTCATAGGTATAAATGTGTGATATTTTTGCAATCAGGGTTTTTCCTATGTTTGAAAAAAGATGTTAAACGGCCATGGTGGGATGAAATCTCTATTCATCGCTTTCAGGTCTGTCAGACATTTTATGTTGTTTCTTCTGAGACTTATGGGAGACTGGGATAGCACTATTTCGGCCTTCTTGGACCTCTTCAGCCAGACACACCCATATTTTATGACTCCTCCCTGTAGAGGTCAAATATTTATTCCTTTTAATTCATAGGTATAAATGTGTGATATTTTTGCAATCAGGGTTTTTCCTATGTTTGAAAAAAGATGTTAAACGGCCATGGTGGGATGAAATCTCTATTCATCGCTTTCAGGCCTGTCAGACATTTTATGTTGTTTCTTCTGAGACTTATGGGAGACTGGGATCGCGCTATTTCGGCCTTCTTGGACCACTTCAGCCAGACACACCCATATTTTATGACTCCTCCCTGTAGAGGTCAAATATTTATTCCTTTTAATTCATAGGTATAAATGTGTGATATTTTTGCAATCAGGGTTTTTCCTATGTTTGAAAAAAGATGTTAAACGGCCATGGTGGGATGAAATCTCTATTCATCGCTTTCAGGCCTGTCAGACATTTTATGTTGTTTCTTCTGAGACTTATGGGAGACTGGGATAGCGCTATTTCGGCCTTCTTGGACCTCTTCAGCCAGACACACCCATATTTTATGACTCCTCTCTGTAGAGGTCAAATATTTATTCCTTTTAATTCATAGGTATAAATGTGTGATATTTTTGCAATCAGGGTTTTTCCTATGTTTGAAAAAAGATGTTAAACGGCCATGGTGGGATGAAATCTCTATTCATCGCTTTCAGGCCTGTCAGACATTTTATGTTGTTTCTTCTGAGACTTATGGGAGACTGGGATAGCGCTATTTCGGCCTTCTTGGACCACTTCAGCCAGACACACCCATATTTTATGACTCCTCCCTGTAGAGGCCAAATATTTATTCCTTTTAATTCCTAGGTATAAATGTGTGATATTTTTGCAATCAGGGTTTTTCCTGTTTGAAAAAAGATGTTAAACGGCCATGGTGGGATGAAATCTCTATTCATCGCTTTCAGGCCTGTCAGACATTTTATGTTGTTTCTTCTGAGACTTATGGGAGACTGGGATAGCACTATTTCGGCCTTCTTGGACCTCTTCAGCCAGACACACCCATATTTTATGACTCCTCCCTGTAGAGGTCAAATATTTATTCCTTTTAATTCATAGGTATAAATGTGTGATATTTTTGCAATCAGGGTTTTTCCTATGTTTGAAAAAAGATGTTAAACGGCCATGGTGGGATGAAATCTCTATTCATCGCTTTCAGGCCTGTCAGACATTTTATGTTGTTTCTTCTGAGACTTATGGGAGACTGGGATAGCGCTATTTCGGCCTTCTTGGACCACTTCAGCCAGACACACCCATATTTTATGACTCCTCCCTGTAGAGGCCAAATATTTATTCCTTTTAATTCCTAGGTATAAATGTGTGATATTTTTGCAATCAGGGTTTTTCCTATGTTTGAAAAAAGATGTTAAACGGCCATGGTGGGATGAAATCTCTTTTCATCGCTTTCAGGCCTGTCAGACATTTTATGTTGTTTCTTCTGAGACTTATGGGAGACTGGGATAGCGCTATTTCGGCCTTCTTGGACCACTTCAGCCAGACACACCCATATTTTATGACTCCTCCCTGTAGAGGCCAAATATTTATTCCTTTTAATTCCTAGGTATAAATGTGTGATATTTTTGAAATCAGGGTTTTTCCTATGTTTGAAAAAAGATGTTAAACGGCCATGGTGGGATGAAATCTCTATTCATCGCTTTCAGGCCTGTCAGACATTTTATGTTGTTTCTTCTGAGACCTATGGGAGACTAGGATAGCGCTATTTCGGCCTTCTTGGACCTCTTCAGCCAGACACACCCATATTTTATGACTCCTCCCTGTAGAGGTCAAATATTTATTCCTTTTAATTCATAGGTATAAATGTGTGATATTTTTGCAATCAGTGTTTTTCCTTTATTTGAAACAAGATGTTAAATGGCCATGGTGGGATGAAATCTCTATTCATCGCTTTCAGGCCTGTCAGACATTTTATGTTGTTTCTTCTGAGACTTATGGGAGACTGGGATAGCGCTATTTCGGCCTTCTTGGACCACTTCAGCCAGACACACCCATATTTTATGACTCCTCCCTGTAGAGGTCAAATATTTATTCCTTTTAATTCATAGGTATAAATGTGTGATATTTTTGCAATCAGGGTTTTTCCTATGTTTGAAAAAAGATGTTAAACGGCCATGGTGGGATGAAATCTCTATTCATCGCTTTCAGGCCTGTCAGACATTTTATGTTGTTTCTTCTGAGACTTATGGGAGACTGGGATAGCGCTATTTCGGCCTTCTTGGACCACTTCAGCCAGACACACCCATATTTTATGACTCCTCCCTGTAGAGGCCAAATATTTATTCCTTTTAATTCCTAGGTATAAATGTGTGATATTTTTGCAATCAGGGTTTTTCCTATGTTTGAAAAAAGAAGTTAAACGGCCATGGTGGGATGAAATCTCTATTCATCGCTTTCAGGCCTGTCAGACATTTTATGTTGTTTCTTCTGAGACCTATGGGAGACTAGGATAGCGCTATTTCGGCCTTCTTGGACCTCTTCAGCCAGACACACCCATATTTTATGACTCCTCCCTGTAGAGGTCAAATATTTATTCCTTTTAATTCATAGGTATAAATGTGTGATATTTTTGCAATCAGGGTTTTTCCTATGTTTGAAAAAAGATGTTAAACGGCCATGGTGGGATGAAATCTCTATTCATCGCTTTCAGGTCTGTCAGACATTTTATGTTGTTTCTTCTGAGACTTATGGGAGACTGGGATAGCGCTATTTCGGCCTTCTTGGACCACTTCAGCCAGACACACCCATATTTTATGACTCCTCCCTGTAGAGGCCAAATATTTATTCCTTTTAATTCCTAGGTATAAATGTGTGATATTTTTGCAATCAGGGTTTTTCCTATGTTTGAAAAAAGAAGTTAAACGGCCATGGTGGGATGAAATCTCTATTCATCGCTTTCAGGCCTGTCAGACATTTTATGTTGTTTCTTCTGAGACTTATGGGAGACTGGGATAGCGCTATTTCGGCCTTCTTGGACTACTTCAGCCAGACACACCCATATTTTATGACTCCTCCCTGTAGAGGCCAAATATTTATTCCTTTTAATTCCTAGGTATAAATGTGTGATATTTTTGCAATCAGGGTTTTTCCTATGTTTGAAAAAAGATGTTAAACGGCCATGGTGGGATGAAATCTCTATTCATCACTTTCAGGCCTGTCAGACCTTTTATGTTGTTTCTTCTGAGACTTATGGGAGACTGGGATAGCACTATTTCGGCCTTCTTGGACCTCTTCAGCCAGACACACCCATATTTTATGACTCCTCCCTGTAGAGGCCAAATATTTATTCCTTTTAATTCATAGGTATAAGTGTGTGATATTTTTGCAATCAGGGTTTTTCCTGTGTTTGAAAAAAGATGTTAAACGGCCATGGTTGGATGAAATCTCTATTCATCGCTTTCAGGCCTGTCAGACATTTTATGTTGTTTCTTCTGAGACTTATGGGAGACTGGGATAGCGCTATTTCGGCCTTCTTGGACCACTTCAGCCAGACACACCCATATTTTATGACTCCTCCCTGTAGAGGCCAAATATTTATTCCTTTTAATTCCTAGGTATAAATGTGTGATATTTTTGCAATCAGGGTTTTTCCTGTTTGAAAAAAGATGTTAAACGGCCATGGTGGGATGAAATCTCTATTCATCACTTTCAGGCCTGTCAGACATTTTATGTTGTTTCTTCTGAGACTTATGGGAGACTGGGATAGCGCTATTTCGGCCTTCTTCGACCTCTTCAGCCAGACACACCCATATTTTATGACTCCTCCCTGTAGAGGCCAAATATTTATTCCTTTTAATTCATAGGTATAAGTGTGTGATATTTTTGCAATCAGGGTTTTTCCTGTGTTTGAAAAAAGATATTAAATGGCCATGGTTGGATGAAATCTCTATTCATCGCTTTCAGGCCTGTCAGACATTTTATGTTGTTTCTTCTGAGACTTATGGGAGACTGGGATAGCGCTATTTCGGCCTTCTTGGACCTCTTCAGCCAGACACACCCATATTTTATGACTCCTCCCTGTAGAGGTCAAATATTTATTCCTTTTAATTCATAGGTATAAATGTGTGATATTTTTGCAATCAGTGTTTTTCCTTTATTTGAAACAAGATGTTAAATGGCCATGGTGGGATGAAATCTCTATTCATCGCTTTCAGGCCTGTCAGACATTTTATGTTGTTTCTTCTGAGACTTATGGGAGACTGGGATAGCACTATTTCGGCCTTCTTGGACCTCTTCAGCCAGACACACCCATATTTTATGACTCCTCCCTGTAGAGGTCAAATATTTATTCCTTTTAATTCATAGGTATAAATGTGTGATATTTTTGCAATCAGGGTTTTTCCTATGTTTGAAAAAAGATGTTAAACGGCCATGGTGGGATGAAATCTCTATTCATCGCTTTCAGGCCTGTCAGACATTTTATGTTGTTTCTTCTGAGACTTATGGGAGACTGGAATAGCGCTATTTCAGCCTTCTTGGACCACTTCAGCCAGACACACCCATATTTTATGACTCCTCCCTGTAGAGGCCAAATATTTATTCCTTTTAATTCCTAGGTATAAATGTGTGATATTTTTGCAATCAGGGTTTTTCCTATGTTTGAAAAAAGATGTTAAACGGCCATGGTGGGATGAAATCTCTATTCATCGCTTTCAGGCCTGTCAGACATTTTATGTTGTTTCTTCTGAGACTTATGGGAGACTGGGATAGCGCTATTTCGGCCTTCTTGGACCACTTCAGCCAGACACACCCATATTTTATGACTCCTCCCTGTAGAGGCCAAATATTTATTCCTTTTAATTCCTAGGTATAAATGTGTGATATTTTTGAAATCAGGGTTTTTCCTATGTTTGAAAAAAGATGTTAAACGGCCATGGTGGGATGAAATCTCTATTCATCGCTTTCAGGCCTGTCAGACATTTTATGTTGTTTCTTCTGAGACTTATGGGAGACTGGGATAGCACTATTTCGGCCTTCTTGGACCTCTTCAGCCAGACACACCCATATTTTATGACTCCTCCCTGTAGAGGTCAAATATTTATTCCTTTTAATTCATAGGTATAAATGTGTGATATTTTTGCAATCAGGGTTTTTCCTATGTTTGAAAAAAGATGTTAAACGGCCATGGTGGGATGAAATCTCTATTCATCGCTTTCAGGCCTGTCAGACATTTTATGTTGTTTCTTCTGAGACTCATGGGAGACTGGGATAGCACTATTTCGGCCTTCTTGGACCTCTTCAGCCAGACACACCCATATTTTATGACTCCTCCCTGTAGAGGCCAAATATTTATTCCTTTTAATTCATAGGTATAAGTGTGTGATATTTTTGCAATCAGGGTTTTCCTGTGTTTGAAAAAAGATGTTAAACGGCCATGGTTGAATGAAATCTCTATTCATCGCTTTCAGGCCTGTCAGACATTTTATGTTGTTTCTTCTGAGACTTATGGGAGACTGGGATAGCGCTATTTCGGCCTTCTTGGACCACTTCAGCCAGACACACCCATATTTTATGACTCCTCCCTGTAGAGGCCAAATATTTATTCCTTTTAATTCCTAGGTATAAATGTGTGATATTTTTGCAATCAGGGTTTTTCCTGTTTGAAAAAAGATGTTAAACGGCCATGGTGGGATGAAATCTCTATTCATCACTTTCAGGCCTGTCAGACATTTTATGTTGTTTCTTCTGAGACTTATGGGAGACTGGGATAGCGCTATTTCGTCCTTCTTGGACCTCTTCAGCCAGACACACCCATATTTTATGACTCCTCCCTGTAGAGGTCAAATATTTATTCCTTTTAATTCATAGGTATAAATGTGTGATATTTTTTGCAATCAGGGTTTTTCCTATGTTTGAAAAAAGATGTTAAACGGCCATGGTGGGTTGAAATCTCTATTCATCGCTTTCAGGCCTGTCAGACATTTTATGTTGTTTCTTCTGAGACTTATGGGAGACTGGAATAGCGCCATTTCGGCCTTCTTGGACCACTTCAGCCAGACACACCCATATTTTATGACTCCTCCCTGTAGAGGTCAAATATTTATTCCTTTTAATTCCTAGGTATAAATGTGTGATATTTTTGCAATCAGGGTTTTTCCTATGTTTGAAAAAAGATGTTAAACGGCCATGGTGGGATGAAATCTCTATTCATCGCTTTCAGGCCTGTCAGACATTTTATGTTGTTTCTTCTGAGACTTATGGGAGACTGGGATAGCGCTATTTCGGCCTTCTTGGACCTCTTCAGCCAGACACACCCATATTTTATGACTCCTCCCTGTAGAGGCCAAATATTTATTCCTTTTAATTCATAGGTATAAGTGTGTGATATTTTTGCAATCAGTGTTTTTCCTGTATTTGAAACAAGATGTTAAATGGCCATGGTGGGATGAAATCTCTATTCATCGCTTTCAGGCCTGTCAGACATTTTATGTTGTTTCTTCTGAGACTTATGGGAGACTGGGATAGCACTATTTCGGCCTTCTTGGACCTCTTCAGCCAGACACACCCATGTTTTATGACTCCTCCCTGTAGAGGTCAAATATTTATTCCTTTTAATTCCTAGGTATAAATGTGTGATATTTTTGCAATCAGGGTTTTTCCTGTTTGAAAAAAGATGTTAAACGGCCATGGTGGGATGAAATCTCTATTCATCGCTTTCAGGCCTGTCAGACATTTTATGTTGTTTCTTCTGAGACTTATGGGAGACTGGGATAGCACTATTTCGGCCTTCTTGGACCTCTTCAGCCAGACACACCCATATTTTATGACTCCTCCCTGTAGAGGTCAAATATTTATTCCTTTTAATTCATAGGTATAAATGTGTGATATTTTTGCAATCAGGGTTTTTCCTATGTTTGAAAAAAGATGTTAAACGGCCATGGTGGGATGAAATCTCTATTCATCGCTTTCAGGCCTGTCAGACATTTTATGTTGTTTCTTCTGAGACTTATGGGAGACTGGGATAGCGCTATTTCGGCCTTCTTGGACCTCTTCAGCCAGACACACCCATATTTTATGACTCCTCCCTGTAGAGGCCAAATATTTATTCCTTTTAATTCATAGGTATAAGTGTGTGATATTTTTGCAATCAGTGTTTTTCCTGTATTTGAAACAAGATGTTAAATGGCCATGGTGGGATGAAATCTCTATTCATCGCTTTCAGGCCTGTCAGACATTTTATGTTGTTTCTTCTGAGACTTATGGGAGACTGGGATAGCACTATTTCGGCCTTCTTGGACCTCTTCAGCCAGACACACCCATGTTTTATGACTCCTCCCTGTAGAGGTCAAATATTTATTCCTTTTAATTCATAGGTATAAATGTGTGATATTTTTGCAATCAGTGTTTTTCCTTTATTTGAAACAAGATGTTAAATGGCCATGGTGGGATGAAATCTCTATTCATCGCTTTCAGGCCTGTCAGACATTTTATGTTGTTTCTTCTGAGACTTATGGGAGACTGGGATAGCACTATTTCAGCCTTCTTGGACCTCTTCAGCCAGACACACCCATATTTTATGACTCCTCCCTGTAGAGGTCAAATATTTATTCCTTTTAATTCCTAGGTATAAATGTGTGATATTTTTGCATTCAGGGTTTTTCCTATGTTTGAAAAAAGAAGTTAAACGGCCATGGTGGGATGAAATCTCTATTCATCGCTTTCAGGCCTGTCAGACATTTTATGTTGTTTCTTCTGAGACTTATGGGAGACTGGGATAGCGCTATTTCGGACTTCTTGGACCACTTCAGCCAGACACACCCATATTTTATGACTCCTCCCTGTAGAGGCCAAATATTTATTCCTTTTAATTCCTAGGTATAAATGTGTGATATTTTTGCAATCAGGGTTTTTCCTATGTTTGAAAAAAGATGTTAAACGGCCATGGTGGGATGAAATCTCTATTCATCGCTTTCAGGCCTGTCAGACATTTTATGTTGTTTCTTCTGAGACTTATGGGAGACTGGGATAGCACTATTTCGGCCTTCTTGGACCTCTTCAGCCAGACACACCCATATTTTATGACTCCTCCCTGTAGAGGCCAAATATTTATTCCTTTTAATTCATAGGTATAAGTGTGTGATATTTTTGCAATCAGGGTTTTTCCTGTGTTTGAAAAAAGATGTTAAACGGCCATGGTTGGATGAAATCTCTATTCATCGCTTTCAGGCCTGTCAGACATTTTATGTTGTTTCTTCTGAGACTTATAGGAGACTAGGATAGCGCTATTTCGGCCTTCTTGGACCACTTCAGCCAGACACACCCATATTTTATGACTCCTCCCTGTAGAGGCCAAATATTTATTCCTTTTAATTCCTAGGTATAAATGTGTGATATTTTTGCAATCAGGGTTTTTCCTGTTTGAAAAAAGATGTTAAACGGCCATGGTGGGATGAAATCTCTATTCATCGCTTTCAGGCCTGTCAGACATTTTATGTTGTTTCTTCTGAGACTTATGGGAGACTGGGATAGCACTATTTCGGCCTTCTTGGACCTCTTCAGCCAGACACACCCATATTTTATGACTCCTCCCTGTAGAGGTCAAATATTTATTCCTTTTAATTCATAGGTATAAATGTGTGATATTTTTGCAATCAGGGTTTTTCCTATGTTTGAAAAAAGATGTTGAACGGCCATGGTGGGATGAAATCTCTATTCATCGCTTTCAGGCCTGTCAGACATTTTATGTTGTTTCTTCTGAGACTTATGGGAGACTGGGATAGCGCTATTTCGGCCTTCTTGGACCTCTTCAGCCAGACACACCCATATTTTATGACTCCTCCCTGTAGAGGCCAAATATTTATTCCTTTTAATTCATAGGTATAAGTGTGTGATATTTTTGCAATCAGTGTTTTTCCTGTATTTGAAACAAGATGTTAAATGGCCATGGTGGGATGAAATCTCTATTCATCGCTTTCAGGCCTGTCAGACATTTTATGTTGTTTCTTCTGAGACTTATGGGAGACTGGGATAGCACTATTTCGGCCTTCTTGGACCTCTTCAGCCAGACACACCCATGTTTTATGACTCCTCCCTGTAGAGGTCAAATATTTATTCCTTTTAATTCATAGGTATAAATGTGTGATATTTTTGCAATCAGTGTTTTTCCTTTATTTGAAACAAGATGTTAAATGGCCATGGTGGGATGAAATCTCTATTCATCGCTTTCAGGCCTGTCAGACATTTTATGTTGTTTCTTCTGAGACTTATGGGAGACTGGGATAGCACTATTTCAGCCTTCTTGGACCTCTTCAGCCAGACACACCCATATTTTATGACTCCTCCCTGTAGAGGTCAAATATTTATTCCTTTTAATTCCTAGGCATAAATGTGTGATATTTTTGCATTCAGGGTTTTTCCTATGTTTGAAAAAAGAAGTTAAACGGCCATGGTGGGATGAAATCTCTATTCATCGCTTTCAGGCCTGTCAGACATTTTATGTTGTTTCTTCTGAGACTTATGGGAGACTGGGATAGCGCTATTTCGGACTTCTTGGACCACTTCAGCCAGACACACCCATATTTTATGACTCCTCCCTGTAGAGGCCAAATATTTATTCCTTTTAATTCCTAGGTATAAATGTGTGATATTTTTGCAATCAGGGTTTTTCCTATGTTTGAAAAAAGATGTTAAACGGCCATGGTGGGATGAAATCTCTATTCATCGCTTTCAGGCCTGTCAGACATTTTATGTTGTTTCTTCTGAGACTTATGGGAGACTGGGATAGCACTATTTCGGCCTTCTTGGACCTCTTCAGCCAGACACACCCATATTTTATGACTCCTCCCTGTAGAGGCCAAATATTTATTCCTTTTAATTCATAGGTATAAGTGTGTGATATTTTTGCAATCAGGGTTTTTCCTGTGTTTGAAAAAAGATGTTAAACGGCCATGGTTGGATGAAATCTCTATTCATCGCTTTCAGGCCTGTCAGACATTTTATGTTGTTTCTTCTGAGACTTATAGGAGACTGGGATAGCGCTATTTCGGCCTTCTTGGACCACTTCAGCCAGACACACCCATATTTTATGACTCCTCCCTGTAGAGGCCAAATATTTATTCCTTTTAATTCCTAGGTATAAATGTGTGATATTTTTGCAATCAGGGTTTTTCCTGTTTGAAAAAAGATGTTAAACGGCCATGGTGGGATGAAATCTCTATTCATCGCTTTCAGGCCTGTCAGACATTTTATGTTGTTTCTTCTGAGACTTATGGGAGACTGGGATAGCACTATTTCGGCCTTCTTTGACCTCTTCAGCCAGACACACCCATATTTTATGACTCCTCCCTGTAGAGATCAAATATTTATTCCTTTTAATTCATAGGTATAAATGTGTGATATTTTTGCAATCAGGGTTTTTCCTATGTTTGAAAAAAGATGTTAAACGGCCATGGTGGGATGAAATCTCTATTCATCGCTTTCAGGCCTGTCAGACATTTTATGTTGTTTCTTCTGAGACTTATGGGAGACTGGGATAGCGCTATTTCGGCCTTCTTGGACCACTTCAGCCAGACACACCCATATTTTATGACTCCTCCCTGTAGAGGCCAAATATTTATTCCTTTTAATTCCTAGGTATAAATGTGTGATATTTTTGCAATCAGGGTTTTTCCTATGTTTGAAAAAAGATGTTAAACGGCCATGGTGGGATGAAATCTCTTTTCATCGCTTTCAGGCCTGTCAGACATTTTATGTTGTTTCTTCTGAGACTTATGGGAGACTGGGATAGCACTATTTCGGCCTTCTTGGACCTCTTCAGCCAGACACACCCATATTTTATGACTCCTCCCTGTAGAGGCCAAATATTTATTCCTTTTAATTCATAGGTATAAGTGTGTGATATTTTTGCAATCAGGGTTTTTCCTGTGTTTGAAAAAAGATGTTAAACGGCCATGGTTGGATGAAATCTCTATTCATCGCTTTCAGGCCTGTCAGACATTTTATGTTGTTTCTTCTGAGACTTATGGGAGACTGGGATAGCGCTATTTCGGCCTTCTTGGACCACTTCAGCCAGACACACCCATATTTTATGACTCCTCCCTGTAGAGGCCAAATATTTATTCCTTTTAATTCCTAGGTATAAATGTGTGATATTTTTGCAATCAGGGTTTTTCCTGTTTGAAAAAAGATGTTAAACGGCCATGGTGGGATGAAATCTCTATTCATCACTTTCAGGCCTGTCAGACATTTTATGTTGTTTCTTCTGAGACTTATGGGAGACTGGGATAGCGCTATTTCGTCCTTCTTGGACCTCTTCAGCCAGACACACCCATATTTTATGACTCCTCCCTGTAGAGGCCAAATATTTATTCCTTTTAATTCATAGGTATAAATGTGTGATATTTTTGCAATCAGGGTTTTTCCTATGTTTGAAAAAAGAAGTTAAACGGCCATGGTGGGATGAAATCTCTATTCATCGCTTTCAGGCCTGTCAGACATTTTATGTTGTTTCTTCTGAGACTTATGGGAGACTGGGATAGCGCTATTTCGGCCTTCTTGGACCACTTCAGCCAGACACACCCATATTTTATGACTCCTCCCTGTAGAGGCCAAATATTTATTCCTTTTAATTCCTAGGTATAAATGTGTGATATTTTTGCAATCAGGGTTTTTCCTATGTTTGAAAAAAGATGTTAAACGGCCATGGTGGGATGAAATCTCTATTCATCGCTTTCAGGCCTGTCAGACATTTTATGTTGTTTCTTCTGAGACTTATGGGAGACTGGGATAGCACTATTTCGGCCTTCTTGGACCTCTTCAGCCAGACACACCCATATTTTATGACTCCTCCCTGTAGAGGCCAAATATTTATTCCTTTTAATTCATAGGTATAAGTGTGTGATATTTTTGCAATCAGGGTTTTTCCTGTGTTTGAAAAAAGATGTTAAACGGCCATGGTTGGATGAAATCTCTATTCATCGCTTTCAGGCCTGTCAGACATTTTATGTTGTTTCTTCTGAGACTTATGGGAGACTGGGATAGCGCTATTTCGGCCTTCTTGGACCACTTCAGCCAGACACACCCATATTTTATGACTCCTCCCTGTAGAGGCCAAATATTTATTCCTTTTAATTCCTAGGTATAAATGTGTGATATTTTTGCAATCAGGGTTTTTCCTGTTTGAAAAAAGATGTTAAACGGCCATGGTGGGATGAAATCTCTATTCATCACTTTCAGGCCTGTCAGACATTTTATGTTGTTTCTTCTGAGACTTATGGGAGACTGGGATAGCGCTATTTCGTCCTTCTTGGACCTCTTCAGCCAGACACACCCATATTTTATGACTCCTCCCTGTAGAGGCCAAATATTTATTCCTTTTAAATCATAGGTATAAGTGTGTGATATTTTTGCAATCAGGGTTTTTCCTGTGTTTGAAAAAAGATATTAAATGGCCATGGTTGGATGAAATCTCTATTCATCGCTTTCAGGCCTGTCAGACATTTTATGTTGTTTCTTCTGAGACTTATGGGAGACTGGGATAGCGCTATTTCGGCCTTCTTGGACCTCTTCAGCCAGACACACCCATATTTTATGACTCCTCCCTGTAGAGGTCAAATATTTATTCCTTTTAATTCATAGGTATAAATGTGTGATATTTTTGCAATCAGTGTTTTTCCTTTATTTGAAACAAGATGTTAAATGGCCATGGTGGGATGAAATCTCTATTCATCGCTTTCAGGCCTGTCAGACATTTTATGTTGTTTCTTCTGAGACTTATGGGAGACTGGGATAGCACTATTTCGGCCTTCTTGGACCTCTTCAGCCAGACACACCCATATTTTATGACTCCTCCCTGTAGAGGTCAAATATTTATTCCTTTTAATTCATAGGTATAAATGTGTGATATTTTTGCAATCAGGGTTTTTCCTATGTTTGAAAAAAGATGTTAAACGGCCATGGTGGGATGAAATCTCTATTCATCGCTTTCAGGCCTGTCAGACATTTTATGTTGTTTCTTCTGAGACTTATGGGAGACTGGAATAGCGCTATTTCGGCCTTCTTGGACCACTTCAGCCAGACACACCCATATTTTATGACTCCTCCCTGTAGAGGCCAAATATTTATTCCTTTTAATTCCTAGGTATAAATGTGTGATATTTTTGCAATCAGGGTTTTTCCTATGTTTGAAAAAAGATGTTAAACGGCCATGGTGGGATGAAATCTCTATTCATCGCTTTCAGGCCTGTCAGACATTTTATGTTGTTTCTTCTGAGACTTATGGGAGACTGGGATAGCGCTATTTCGGCCTTCTTGGACCACTTCAGCCAGACACACCCATATTTTATGACTCCTCCCTGTAGAGGCCAAATATTTATTCCTTTTAATTCCTAGGTATAAATGTGTGATATTTTTGAAATCAGGGTTTTTCCTATGTTTGAAAAAAGATGTTAAACGGCCATGGTGGGATGAAATCTCTATTCATCGCTTTCAGGCCTGTCAGACATTTTATGTTGTTTCTTCTCAGACTTATGGGAGACTGGGATAGCACTATTTCGGCCTTCTTGGACCTCTTCAGCCAGACACACCCATATTTTATGACTCCTCCCTGTAGAGGTCAAATATTTATTCCTTTTAATTCATAGGTATAAATGTGTGATATTTTTGCAATCAGGGTTTTTCCTATGTTTGAAAAAAGATGTTAAACGGCCATGGTGTGTTGAAATCTCTATTCATCGCTTTCAGGCCTGTCAGACATTTTATGTTGTTTCTTCTGAGACTTATGGGAGACTGGGATAACGCTATTTCGGCCTTCTTGGACCTCTTCAGTCAGACACACCCATATTTTATGACTCCTCCCTGTAGAGGTCAAATATTTATTCCTTTTAATTCATAGGTATAAATGTGTGATATTTTTGCAATCAGGGTTTTTCCTATGTTTGAAAAAAGATGTTAAACGGCCATGGTGGGATGAAATCTCTATTCATCGCTTTCAGGCCTGTCAGACATTTTATGTTGTTTCTTCTGAGACTCATGGGAGACTGGGATAGCACTATTTCGGCCTTCTTGGACCTCTTCAGCCAGACACACCCATATTTTATGACTCCTCCCTGTAGAGGCCAAATATTTATTCCTTTTAATTCATAGGTATAAGTGTGTGATATTTTTGCAATTAGGGTTTTTCCTGTGTTTGAAAAAAGATGTTAAACGGCCATGGTTGAATGAAATCTCTATTCATCGCTTTCAGGCCTGTCAGACATTTTATGTTGTTTCTTCTGAGACTTATGGGAGACTGGGATATCGCTATTTTGGCCTTCTTGGACCTCTTCAGCCAGACACACCCATATTTTATGACTCCTCCCTGTAGAGGTCAAATATTTATTCCTTTTAATTCATAGGTATAAGTGTGTGATATTTTTGCAATCAGGATTTTTCCTGTGTTTGAAAAAAGATGTTAAACGGCCATGGTGGGATGAAATCTCTATTCATCGCTTTCAGGCCTGTCAGACATTTTATGTTGTTTCTTCTGAGACTTATGGGAGACTGGAATAGCGCCATTTCGGCCTTCTTGGACCACTTCAGCCAGACACACCCATATTTTATGACTCCTCCCTGTAGAGGTCAAATATTTATTCCTTTTAATTCCTAGGTATAAATGTGTGATATTTTTGCAATCAGGGTTTTTGCTATGTTTGAAAAAAGATGTTAAACGGCCATGGTGGGATGAAATCTCTATTCATCGCTTTCAGGCCTGTCAGACATTGTATGTTGTTTCTTCTGAGACTTATGGGAGACTGGAATAGCGCTATTTCGGCCTTCTTGGACCTCTTCAGCCAGACACACCCATATTTTATGACTCCTCTCTGTAGAGGTCAAATATTTATTCCTTTTAATTCATAGGTATAAATGTGTGATATTTTTGCAATCAGGGTTTTTCCTATGTTTGAAAAAAGATGTTAAACGGCCATGGTGGGATGAAATCTCTATTCATCGCTTTCAGGCCTGTCAGACATTTTATGTTGTTTCTTCTGAGACTTATGGGAGACTGGAATAGCGCTATTTCGGCCTTCTTGGACCTCTTCAGCCAGACACACCCATATTTTATGACTCCTCCCTGTAGAGGCCAAATATTTATTCCTTTTAATTCATAGGTATAAGTGTGTGATATTTTTGCAATCAGGGTTTTTCCTGTGTTTGAAAAAAGATGTTAAACGGCCAGGGTGGGATGAAATCTCTATTCATCGCTTTCAGGCCTGTCAGACATTTTATGTTGTTTCTTCTGAGACTTATGGGAGACTGGGATAGCACTATTTCAGCCTTCTTGGACCTCTTCAGCCAGACACACCCATATTTTATGACTCCTCCCTGTAGATTCCAAATATTTATTCCTTTTAATTCATAGGTATAAGTGTGTGATATTTTTGCAATCAGGGTTTTTCCTGTGTTTGAAAAAAGATGTTAAACGGCCATGGTGGGATGAAATCTCTATTCATCGCTTTCAGGCCTGTCAGACATTTTATGTTGTTTCTTCTGAGACTTATGGGAGACTGGAATAGCGCTATTTCGGCCTTCTTGGACCTCTTCAGCCAGACACACCCATATTTTATGACTCCTCTCTGTAGAGGTCAAATATTTATTCCTTTTAATTCCTAGGTATAAATGTGTGATATTTTTGCAATCAGGGTTTTTCCTCTGTTTGAAAAAAGATGTTAAACGGCCATGGTGGGATGAAGTCTCTATTCATCGCTTTCAGGCCTGTCAGACATTTTATGTTGTTTCTTCTGAGACTTATGGGAGACTGGGACAGCACTATTTCGGCCTTCTTGGACCTCTTCAGCCAGACACACCCATATTTTATGACTCCTCCCTGTAGAGGTCAAATATTTATTCCTTTTAATTCATAGGTATAAGTGTGTGATATTTTTGCAATCAGGGTTTTTCCTGTGTTTGAAAAAAGATGTTAAACGGCCAGGGTGGGATGAAATCTCTATTCATCGCTTTCAGGCCTGTCAGACATTTTATGTTGTTTCTTCTGAGACTTATGGGAGACTGGGATAGCACTATTTCAGCCTTCTTGGACCTCTTCAGCCAGACACACCCATATTTTATGACTCCTCCCTGTAGAGGCCAAATATTTATTCCTTTTAATTCATAGGTATAAGTGTGTGATATTTTTGCAATCAGGGTTTTTCCTGTGTTTGAAAAAAGATGTTAAACGGCCATGGTGGGATGAAATCTCTATTCATCGCTTTCAGGCCTGTCAGACATTTTATGTTGTTTCTTCTGAGACTTATGGGAGACTGGAATAGCGCTATTTCGGCCTTCTTGGACCTCTTCAGCCAGACACACCCATATTTTATGACTCCTCTCTGTAGAGGTCAAATATTTATTCCTTTTAATTCCTAGGTATAAATGTGTGATATTTTTGCAATCAGGGTTTTTCCTATGTTTGAAAAAAGATGTTAAACGGCCATGGTGGGATGAAATCACTATTCATCGCTTTCAGGCCTGTCAGACATTTTATGTTTCTTCTGATACTTATGGGAGACTGGGATAGCGCTATTTTGGCCTTCTTGGACCTCTTCAGCCAGACACACCCATATTTTATGACTCCTCCCTGTAGAGGCCAAATATTTATTCCTTTTAATTCATAGGTATAAGTGTGTGATATTTTTGCAATCAGGGTTTTTCCTGTGTTTGAAAAAAGATGTTAAACGGCCATGGTGGGATGAAGTCTCTATTCATCGCTTTCAGGCCTGTCAGACATTTTATGTTGTTTCTTCTGAGACTTATGGGAGACTGGAATAGCGCTATTTCGGCCTTCTTGGACCTCTTCAGCCAGACACACCCATATTGTATGACTCCTCTCTGTAGAGGTCAAATATTTATTCCTTTTAATTCCTAGGTATAAATGTGTGATATTTTTGCAATCAGGGTTTTTCCTATGTTTGAAAAAAGATGTTAAACGGCCATGGTGGGATGAAGTCTCTATTCATCGCTTTCAGGCCTGTCAGACATTTTATGTTGTTTCTTCTGAGACTTATGGGAGACTGGAATAGCGCTATTTCGGCCTTCTTGGACCTCTTCAGCCAGACACACCCATATTTTATGACTCCTCTCTGTAGAGGTCAAATATTTATTCCTTTTAATTCCTAGGTATAAATGTGTGATATTTTTGCAATCAGGGTTTTTCCTATGTTTGAAAAAAGATGTTAAACGGCCATGGTGGGATGAAATCACTATTCATCGCTTTCAGGCCTGTCAGACATTTTATGTTTCTTCTGAGACTTATGGGAGACTGGGATAGCGCTATTTTGGCCTTCTTGGACCTCTTCAGCCAGACACACCCATATTTTATGACTCCTCCCTGTAGAGGCCAAATATTTATTCCTTTTAATTCATAGGTATAAGTGTGTGATATTTTTGCAATCAGGGTTTTTCCTGTGTTTGAAAAAAGATGTTAAACGGCCATGGTGGGATGAAGTCTCTATTCATCGCTTTCAGGCCTGTCAGACATTTTATGTTGTTTCTTCTGAGACTTATGGGAGACTGGGACAGCACTATTTCGGCCTTCTTGGACCTCTTCAGCCAGACACACCCATATTTTATGACTCCTCCCTGTAGAGGTCAAATATTTATTCCTTTTAATTCATAGGTATAAGTGTGTGATATTTTTGCAATCAGGGTTTTTCCTGTGTTTGAAAAAAGATGTTAAACGGCCAGGGTGGGATGAAATCTCTTTTCATCGCTTTCAGGCCTGTCAGACATTTTATGTTGTTTCTTCTGAGACTTATGGGAGACTGGGATAGCACTATTTCAGCCTTCTTGGACCTCTTCAGCCAGACACACCCATATTTTATGACTCCTCCCTGTAGAGGCCAAATATTTATTCCTTTTAATTCATAGGTATAAGTGTGTGATATTTTTGCAATCAGGGTTTTTCCTGTGTTTGAAAAAAGATGTTAAACGGCCATGGTGGGATGAAATCTCTATTCATCGCTTTCAGGCCTGTCAGACATTTTATGTTGTTTCTTCTGAGACTTATGGGAGACTGGGACAGGACTATTTCGGCCTTCTTGGACCTCTTCAGCCAGACACACCCATATTTTATGACTCCTCCCTGTAGAGGTCAAATATTTATTCCTTTTAATTCATAGGTATAAATGTGTGATATTTTTGCAATCAGGGTTTTTCCTATCTTTGAAAAAAGATGTTAAACGGCCATGGTGGGATGAAATCTCTATTCATCGCTTTCAGGCCTGTCATACATTTTATGTTGTTTCTTCTGAGACTTATGGGAGACTGGGATAGCACTATTTCGGCCTTCTTGGACCTCTTCAACCAGACACACCCATATTTTATGACTCCTCCCTGTAGAGGTCAAATATTTATTCCTTTTAATTCATAGGTATAAATGTGTGACATTTTTGCAATCAGGGTTTTTCCTATGTTTGAAAAAAGATGTTAAATGGCCATGGTGGGATGAAATCTCTATTCATCGCTTTCAGGCCTGTCAGACATTTTATGTTTTTTTTCTTCTGAGACTTATGGGAGACTGGGATAGCACTATTTCGGCCTTCTTGGACCTCTTCAGCCAGACACACCCATATTTTATGACTCCTCCCTGTAGAGGTCAAATATTTATTCCTTTTAATTCATAGGTATAAATGTGTGATATTTTTGCAATCAGGGTTTTTCCTATGTTTGAAAAAAGATGTTAAACGGCCATGGTGGGATGAAATCTCTATTCATCGCTTTCAGGCCTGTCAGACATTTTATGTTGTTTCTTCTGAGACTTATGGGAGACTGGGATAGCGCTATTTCGGCCTTCTTGGACCTCTTCAGCCAGACACACCCATATTTTATGACTCCTCTCTGTAGAGGTCAAATATTTATTCCTTTTAATTCATAGGTATAAATGTGTGATATTTTTGCAATCAGGGTTTTTCCTATGTTTGAAAAAAGATGTTAAACAGCCATGGTGGGATGAAATCTCTATTCATCGCTTTCAGGCCTGTCAGACATTTTATGTTGTTTCTTCTGAGACTTATGGGAGACTGGGATAGCGCTATTTCGGCCTTCTTGGACCTCTTCAGCCAGACACACCCATATTTTATGACTCCTCCCTGGAGAGGTCAAATATTTATTCCTTTTAATTCATAGGTATAAATGTGTGATATTTTTGCAATCAGGGTTTTTCCTGTGTTTGAAACAAGATGTTAAACGGCCATGGTGGGATGAAATCTCTATTCATCGCTTTCAGGCCTGTCAGACATTTTACGTTGTTTCTTCTGAGATTTATGGGAGACTGGGATAGCACTATTTCGGCCTTCTTGGACCTCTTCAGCCAGACACACCCATATTTTATGACTCCTCCCTGTAGAGGTCAAATATTTATTCCTTTTAATTCATAGGTATAAATGTGTGATATTTTTGCAATCAGGGTTTTTCCTATGTTTGAAAAAAGATGTTAAACGGCCATGGTGGGATGAAATCTCTATTCATCGCTTTCAGGCCTGTCAGACATTTTATGTTGTTTCTTCTGAGACTTATGGGAGACTGGGATAGCGCTATTTCGGCCTTCTTGGACCTCTTCAGCCAGACACACCCATATTTTATGACTCCTCTCTGTAGAGGTCAAATATTTATTCCTTTTAATTCCTAGGTATAAATGTGTGATATTTTTGCAATCAGGGTTTTTCCTATGTTTGAAAAAAGATGTTAAACGGCCATGGTGGGATGAAATCTCTATTCATCGCTTTCAGGCCTGTCAGACATTTTATGTTGTTTCTTCTGAGACTTATGGGAGACTGGGATAGCACTATTTCGGCCTTCTTGGACCTCTTCAGCCAGACACACCCATATTTTATGACTCCTCCCTGTAGAGGTCAAATATTTATTCCTTTTAATTCATAGGTATAAATGTGTGATATTTTTGCTATCAGGATTTTTCCTATGTTTGAAAAAAGATGTTAAATTGCCATGGTGGGATGAAATCTCTATTCATCGCTTTCAGGCCTGTCAGACATTTTATGTTGTTTCTTCTGAGACTTATGGGAGACTGGGATAGCGCTATTTCGGCCTTCTTGGACCTCTTCAGCCAGACACACCCATATTTTATGACTCCTCCCTGTAGAGGTCAAATATTTATTCCTTTTAATTCATAGGTATAAATGTGTGATATTTTTGCAATCAGGGTTTTTCCTGTGTTTGAAACAAGATGTTAAACGGCCATGGTGGGATGAAATCTCTATTCATCGCTTTCAGGCCTGTCAGACATTTTACGTTGTTTCTTCTGAGATTTATGGGAGACTGGGATAGCACTATTTTGGCCTTCTTGGACCTCTTCAGCCAGACACACCCATATTTTATGACTCCTCCCTGTAGAGGTCAAATATTTATTCCTTTTAATTCATAGGTATAAATGTGTGATATTTTTGCAATCAGGGTTTTTCCTATGTTTGAAAAAAGATGTTAAACGGCCATGGTGGGATGAAATCTCTATTCATCGCTTTCAGGCCTGTCAGACATTTTATGTTGTTTCTTCTGAGATTTATGGGAGACTGGGATAGCGCTGTTTCGGCCTTCTTGGACCTCTTCAGCCAGACACACCCATATTTTATGACTCCTCCCTGTAGAGGTCAAATATTTATTCCTTTTAATTCATAGGTATAAGTGTGTGATATTTTTGCAATCAGGGTTTTTCCTGTGTTTGAAAAAAGATGTTAAACGGCCATGGTGGGATGAAATCTCTATTCATCGCTTTCAGGCCTGTCAGACATTTTATGTTGTTTCTTCTGAGACTTATGGGAGACTGGGATAGCACTATTTCGGCCTTCTTGGACCTCTTCAGCCAGACACACCCATATTTTATGACTCCTCCCTGTAGAGGTCAAATATTTATTCCTTTTAATTCATAGGTATAAATGTGTGATATTTTTGCAATCAGGGTTTTTCCTATGTTTGAAAAAAGATGTTAAACGGCCATGGTGGGATGAAATCTCTATTCATCGCTTTCAGGCCTGTCAGACATTTTATGTTTTTTCTTCTGAGACTTATGGGAGACTGGGATAGCACTATTTCGTCCTTCTTGGACCTCTTCAGCCAGACACACCCATATTTTATGACTCCTCCCTGTAGAGGTCAAATATTTATTCCTTTTAATTCATAGGTATAAATGTGTGATATTTTTGCAATCAGGGTTTTTCCTATGTTTGAAAAAAGATGTTAAACGGCCATGGTGGGATGAAATCTCTATTCATCGCTTTCAGGCCTGTCAGACATTTTACGTTGTTTCTTCTGAGATTTATGGGAGACTGGGATAGCACTATTTCGGCCTTCTTGGACCTCTTCAGCCAGACACACCCATATTTTATGACTCCTCCCTGTAGAGGTCAAATATTTATTCCTTTTAATTCATAGGTATAAATGTGTGATATTTTTGCAATCAGGGTTTTTCCTATGTTTGAAAAAAGATGTTAAACGGCCATGGTGGGATGAAATCTCTATTCATCGCTTTCAGGCCTGTCAGACATTTTATGTTGTTTCTTCTGAGACTTATGGGAGACTGGGATAGCGCTATTTCGGCCTTCTTGGACCTCTTCAGCCAGACACACCCATATTTTATGACTCCTCTCTGTAGAGGTCAAATATTTATTCCTTTTAATTCCTAGGTATAAATGTGTGATATTTTTGCAATCAGGGTTTTTCCTATGTTTGAAAAAAGATGTTAAACGGCCATGGTGGGATGAAATCTCTATTCATCGCTTTCAGGCCTGTCAGACATTTTATGTTGTTTCTTCTGAGACTTATGGGAGACTGGGATAGCACTATTTCGGCCTTCTTGGACCTCTTCAGCCAGACACACCCATATTTTATGACTCCTCCCTGTAGAGGTCAAATATTTATTCCTTTTAATTCATAGGTATAAATGTGTGATATTTTTGCTATCAGGATTTTTCCTATGTTTGAAAAAAGATGTTAAATTGCCATGGTGGGATGAAATCTCTATTCATCGCTTTCAGGCCTGTCAGACATTTTATGTTGTTTCTTCTGAGACTTATGGGAGACTGGGATAGCGCTATTTCGGCCTTCTTGGACCTCTTCAGCCAGACACACCCATATTTTATGACTCCTCCCTGTAGAGGTCAAATATTTATTCCTTTTAATTCATAGGTATAAGTGTGTGATATTTTTGCAATCAGGGTTTTTCCTGTGTTTGAAAAAAGATGTTAAACGGCCATGGTGGGATGAAATCTCTATTCATCGCTTTCAGGCCTGTCAGACATTTTATGTTGTTTCTTCTCAGACTTATGGGAGACTGGGATAGCACTATTTCGGCCTTCTTGGACCTCTTCAGCCAGACACACCCATATTTTATGACTCCTCCCTGTAGAGGTCAAATATTTATTCCTTTTAATTCATAGGTATAAATGTGTGATATTTTTGCAATCAGGGTTTTTCCTATCTTTGAGAAAAGATGTTAAACGACCATGGTGGGATGAAATCTCTATTCATCGCTTTCAGGCCTGTCAGACATTTTACGTTGTTTCTTCTGAGATTTATGGGAGACTGGGATAGCACTATTTCGGCCTTCTTGGACCTCTTCAGCCAGACACACCCATATTTTATGACTCCTCCCTGTAGAGGTCAAATATTTATTCCTTTTAATTCATAGGTATAAATGTGTGATATTTTGGCAATCAGGGTTTTTCCTATGTTTGAAAAAAGATGTTAAACAGCCATGGTGGGATGAAATCTCTATTCATCGCTTTCAGGCCTGTCAGACATTTTATGTTGTTTCTTCTGAGATTCATGGGAGACTGGGATAGCGCTGTTTCGGCCTTCTTGGACCTCTTCAGCCAGACACACCCATATTTTATGACTCCTCCCTGTAGAGGTCAAATATTTATTCCTTTTAATTCATAGGTATAAGTGTGTGATATTTTTGCAATCAGGGTTTTTCCTGTGTTTGAAAAAAGATGTTAAACGGCCATGGTGGGATGAAATCTCTATTCATCGCTTTCAGGCCTGTCAGACATTTTATGTTGTTTCTTCTGAGACTTATGGGAGACTGGGATAGCACTATTTCGGCCTTCTTGGACCTCTTCAGCCAGACACACCCATATTTTATGACTCCTCCCTGTAGAGGTCAAATATTTATTCCTTTTAATTCATAGGTATAAATGTGTGATATTTTTGCAATCAGGGTTTTTCCTATCTTTGAAAAAAGATGTTAAATTGCCATGGTGGGATGAAATCTCTATTCATCGCTTTCAGGCCTGTCAGACATTTTATGTTGTTTCTTCTGAGACTTATGGGAGACTGGGATAGCGCTATTTCGGCCTTCTTGGACCTCTTCAGCCAGACACACCCATATTTTATGACTCCTCCCTGTAGAGGTCAAATATTTATTCCTTTTAATTCATAGGTATAAATGTGTGATATTTTTGCAATCAGGGTTTTTCCTGTGTTTGAAAAAAGATGTTAAACGGCCATGGTGGGATGAAATCTCTATTCATCGCTTTCAGGCCTGTCAGACATTTTATGTTGTTTCTTCTCAGACTTATGGGAGACTGGGATAGCACTATTTCGGCCTTCTTGGACCTCTTCAGCCAGACACACCCATATTTTATGACTCCTCCCTGTAGAGGTCAAATATTTATTCCTTTTAATTCATAGGTATAAATGTGTGATATTTTTGCAATCAGGGTTTTTCCTATCTTTGAGAAAAGATGTTAAACGACCATGGTGGGATGAAATCTCTATTCATCGCTTTCAGGCCTGTCAGACATTTTACGTTGTTTCTTCTGAGATTTATGGGAGACTGGGATAGCACTATTTCGGCCTTCTTGGACCTCTTCAGCCAGACACACCCATATTTTATGACTCCTCCCTGTAGAGGTCAAATATTTATTCCTTTTAATTCATAGGTATAAATGTGTGATATTTTGGCAATCAGGGTTTTTCCTATGTTTGAAAAAAGATGTTAAACAGCCATGGTGGGATGAAATCTCTATTCATCGCTTTCAGGCCTGTCAGACATTTTATGTTGTTTCTTCTGAGATTCATGGGAGACTGGGATAGCGCTGTTTCGGCCTTCTTGGACCTCTTCAGCCAGACACACCCATATTTTATGACTCCTCCCTGTAGAGGTCAAATATTTATTCCTTTTAATTCATAGGTATAAGTGTGTGATATTTTTGCAATCAGGGTTTTTCCTGTGTTTGAAAAAAGATGTTAAACGGCCATGGTGGGATGAAATCTCTATTCATCGCTTTCAGGCCTGTCAGACATTTTATGTTGTTTCTTCTGAGACTTATGGGAGACTGGGATAGCACTATTTCGGCCTTCTTGGACCTCTTCAGCCAGACACACCCATATTTTATGACTCCTCCCTGTAGAGGTCAAATATTTATTCCTTTTAATTCATAGGTATAAATGTGTGATATTTTTGCAATCAGGGTTTTTCCTATCTTTGAAAAAAGATGTTAAATTGCCATGGTGGGATGAAATCTCTATTCATCGCTTTCAGGCCTGTCAGACATTTTATGTTGTTTCTTCTGAGACTTATGGGAGACTGGGATAGCGCTATTTCGGCCTTCTTGGACCTCTTCAGCCAGACACACCCATATTTTATGACTCCTCCCTGTAGAGGTCAAATATTTATTCCTTTTAATTCATAGGTATAAATGTGTGATATTTTTGCAATCAGGGTTTTTCCTGTGTTTGAAACAAGATGTTAAACGGCCATGGTGGGATGAAATCTCTATTCATCGCTTTCAGGCCTGTCAGACATTTTACGTTGTTTCTTCTGAGATTTATGGGAGACTGGGATAGCACTATTTTGGCCTTCTTGGACCTCTTCAGCCAGACACACCCATATTTTATGACTCCTCCCTGTAGAGGTCAAATATTTATTCCTTTTAATTCATAGGTATAAATGTGTGATATTTTTGCAATCAGGGTTTTTCCTATGTTTGAAAAAAGATGTTAAACGGCCATGGTGGGATGAAATCTCTATTCATCGCTTTCAGGCCTGTCAGACATTTTATGTTGTTTCTTCTGAGATTTATGGGAGACTGGGATAGCGCTGTTTCGGCCTTCTTGGACCTCTTCAGCCAGACACACCCATATTTTATGACTCCTCCCGATTGAGGTCAAATATTTATTCCTTTTAATTCATAGGTATAAGTGTGTGATATTTTTGCAATCAGGGTTTTTCCTGTGTTTGAAAAAAGATGTTAAACGGCCATGGTGGGATGAAATCTCTATTCATCGCTTTCAGGCCTGTCAGACATTTTATGTTGTTTCTTCTCAGACTTATGGGAGACTGGGATAGCACTATTTCGGCCTTCTTGGACCTCTTCAGCCAGACACACCCATATTTTATGACTCCTCCCTGTAGAGGTCAAATATTTATTCCTTTTAATTCATAGGTATAAATGTGTGATATTTTTGCAATCAGGGTTTTTCCTATCTTTGAGAAAAGATGTTAAACGACCATGGTGGGATGAAATCTCTATTCATCGCTTTCAGGCCTGTCAGACATTTTACGTTGTTTCTTCTGAGATTTATGGGAGACTGGGATAGCACTATTTCGGCCTTCTTGGACCTCTTCAGCCAGACACACCCATATTTTATGACTCCTCCCTGTAGAGGTCAAATATTTATTCCTTTTAATTCATAGGTATAAATGTGTGATATTTTGGCAATCAGGGTTTTTCCTATGTTTGAAAAAAGATGTTAAACGGCCATGGTGGGATGAAATCTCTATTCATCGCTTTCAGGCCTGTCAGACATTTTATGTTGTTTCTTCTGAGATTCATGGGAGACTGGGATAGCGCTGTTTCGGCCTTCTTGGACCTCTTCAGCCAGACACACCCATATTTTATGACTCCTCCCTGTAGAGGTCAAATATTTATTCCTTTTAATTCATAGGTATAAGTGTGTGATATTTTTGCAATCAGGGTTTTTCCTGTGTTTGAAAAAAGATGTTAAACGGCCATGGTGGGATGAAATCTCTATTCATCGCTTTCAGGCCTGTCAGACATTTTATGTTGTTTCTTCTGAGACTTATGGGAGACTGGGATAGCACTATTTCGGCCTTCTTGGACCTCTTCAGCCAGACACACCCATATTTTATGACTCCTCCCTGTAGAGGTCAAATATTTATTCCTTTTAATTCATAGGTATAAATGTGTGATATTTTTGCAATCAGGGTTTTTCCTATCTTTGAAAAAAGATGTTAAATTGCCATGGTGGGATGAAATCTCTATTCATCGCTTTCAGGCCTGTCAGACATTTTATGTTGTTTCTTCTGAGACTTATGGGAGACTGGGATAGCGCTATTTCGGCCTTCTTGGACCTCTTCAGCCAGACACACCCATATTTTATGACTCCTCCCTGTAGAGGTCAAATATTTATTCCTTTTAATTCATAGGTATAAATGTGTGATATTTTTGCAATCAGGGTTTTTCCTGTGTTTGAAACAAGATGTTAAACGGCCATGGTGGGATGAAATCTCTATTCATCGCTTTCAGGCCTGTCAGACATTTTACGTTGTTTCTTCTGAGATTTATTGGAGACTGGGATAGCACTATTTTGGCCTTCTTGGACCTCTTCAGCCAGACACACCCATATTTTATGACTCCTCCCTGTAGAGGTCAAATATTTATTCCTTTTAATTCATAGGTATAAATGTGTGATATTTTTGCAATCAGGGTTTTTCCTATGTTTGAAAAAAGATGTTAAACGGCCATGGTGGGATGAAATCTCTATTCATCGCTTTCAGGCCTGTCAGACATTTTATGTTGTTTCTTCTGAGATTTATGGGAGACTGGGATAGCGCTGTTTCGGCCTTCTTGGACCTCTTCAGCCAGACACACCCATATTTTATGACTCCTCCCGATTGAGGTCAAATATTTATTCCTTTTAATTCATAGGTATAAGTGTGTGATATTTTTGCAATCAGGGTTTTTCCTGTGTTTGAAAAAAGATGTTAAACGGCCATGGTGGGATGAAATCTCTATTCATCGCTTTCAGGCCTGTCAGACATTTTATGTTGTTTCTTCTCAGACTTATGGGAGACTGGGATAGCACTATTTCGGCCTTCTTGGACCTCTTCAGCCAGACACACCCATATTTTATGACTCCTCCCTGTAGAGGTCAAATATTTATTCCTTTTAATTCATAGGTATAAATGTGTGATATTTTTGCAATCAGGGTTTTTCCTATCTTTGAGAAAAGATGTTAAACGACCATGGTGGGATGAAATCTCTATTCATCGCTTTCAGGCCTGTCAGACATTTTACGTTGTTTCTTCTGAGATTTATGGGAGACTGGGATAGCACTATTTCGGCCTTCTTGGACCTCTTCAGCCAGACACACCCATATTTTATGACTCCTCCCTGTAGAGGTCAAATATTTATTCCTTTTAATTCATAGGTATAAATGTGTGATATTTTGGCAATCAGGGTTTTTCCTATGTTTGAAAAAAGATGTTAAACGGCCATGGTGGGATGAAATCTCTATTCATCGCTTTCAGGCCTGTCAGACATTTTATGTTGTTTCTTCTGAGATTCATGGGAGACTGGGATAGCGCTGTTTCGGCCTTCTTGGACCTCTTCAGCCAGACACACCCATATTTTATGACTCCTCCCTGTAGAGGTCAAATAATTATTCCTTTTAATTCATAGGTATAAGTGTGTGATATTTTTGCAATCAGGGTTTTTCCTGTGTTTGAAAAAAGATGTTAAACGGCCATGGTGGGATGAAATCTCTATTCATCGCTTTCAGGCCTGTCAGACATTTTATGTTGTTTCTTCTGAGACTTATGGGAGACTGGGATAGCACTATTTCGGCCTTCTTGGACCTCTTCAGCCAGACACACCCATATTTTATGACTCCTCCCTGTAGAGGTCAAATATTTATTCCTTTTAATTCATAGGTATAAATGTGTGATATTTTTGCAATCAGGGTTTTTCCTATCTTTGAAAAAAGATGTTAAACGGCCATGGTGGGATGAAATCTCTATTCATCGCTTTCAGGCCTGTCATACATTTTATGTTGTTTCTTCTGAGACTTATGGGAGACTGGGATAGCACTATTTCGGCCTTCTTGGACCTCTTCAACCAGACACACCCATATTTTATGACTCCTCCCTGTAGAGGTCAAATATTTATTCCTTTTAATTCATAGGTATAAATGTGTGACATTTTTGCAATCAGGGTTTTTCCTATGTTTGAAAAAAGATGTTAAATGGCCATGGTTGGATGAAATCTCTATTCATCGCTTTCAGGCCTCTCAGACATTTTATGTTGTTTCTTCTGAGACTTATGGGAGACTGGGATAGCACTATTTCGGCCTTCTTGGACCTCTTCAGCCAGACCCACCCATATTTTATGACTCCTCCCTGTAGAGGTCAAATATTTATTCCTTTTAATTCATAGGTATATATGTGTGATATTTTTGCAATCAGGGTTTTTCCTGTGTTTGAAACAAGATGTTAAACGGCCATGGTGGGATGAAATCTCTATTCATCGCTTTCAGGCCTGTCAGATATTTTATGTTGTTTCTTCTGAGACTTCTAGGAGACTGGGATAGCACTATTTCGGCCTTCTTGGACCTCTTCAGCCAGACACACCCATATTTTTTGACTCCTCCCTGTAGAGGTCAAATATTTATTCCTTTTAATTCATAGGTATAAATGTGTGATATTTTTGCAATCAGGGTTTTTCCTATGTTTGAAAAAAGATGTTAAACGGCCATGGTGGGATGAAATCTCTATTCATCGCTTTCAGGCCTGTCAGACATTTTATGTTGTTTCTTCTGAGACTTATGGGAGACTGGGATAGCGCTATTTCGGCCTTCTTGGACCTCTTCAGCCAGACACACCCATATTTTATGACTCCTCCCTGTAGAGGTCAAATATTTATTCCTTTTAATTCATAGGTATAAATGTGTGATATTTTTGCAATCAGGGTTTTTCCTGTGTTTGAAACAAGATGTTAAACGGCCATGGTGGGATGAAATCTCTATTCATCGCTTTCAGGCCAGTCAGACATTTTATGTTGTTTCTTCTGAGACTTATGGGAGACTGGGATAGCACTATTTCGGCCTTCTTGGACCTCTTCAGCCAGACAAACCCATATTTTATGACTCCTCCCTGTAGAGGTCAAATATTTATTCCTTTTAATTCATAGGTATAAATGTGTGATATTTTTGCAATCAGGGTTTTTCCTATCTTTGAAAAAAGATGTTAAACGGCCATGGTGGGATGAAATCTCTATTCATCGCTTTCAGGCCTGTCAGACATTTTATGTTGTTTCTTCTGAGATTTATGGGAGACTGGGATAGCGCTGTTTCGGCCTTCTTGGACCTCTTCAGCCAGACACACCCATATTTTATGACTCCTCCCTGTAGAGGTCAAATATTTATTCCTTTTAATTCATAGGTATAAGTGTGTGATATTTTTGCAATCAGGGTTTTTCCTGTGTTTGAAAAAAGATGTTAAACGGCCATGGTGGGATGAAATCTCTATTCATCGCTTTCAGGCCTGTCAGACATTTTATGTTGTTTCTTCTGAGACTTATGGGAGACTGGGATAGCGCTATTTCGGCCTCCTTGGAAATCTTCAGCCAGACACACCCATATTTTATGACTCCTCCCTGTAGAGGTCAAATATTTATTCCTTTTAATTCATAGGTATAAATGTGTGATATTTTTCCAATCAGGGTTTTTCCTGTGTTTGAAACAAGATGTTAAACGGCCATGGTGGGATGTAATCTCTATTCATCGCTTTCAGGCCTGTCAGACATTTTATGTTGTTTCTTCTGAGACTTATGGGAGACTGGGATAGCACTATTTCGGCCTTCTTGGACCTCTTCAGCCAGACCCACCCATATTTTATGACTCCTCCCTGTAGAGGTCAAATATTTATTCCTTTTAATTCATAGGTATATATGTGTGATATTTTTGCAATCAGGGTTTTTCCTGTGTTTGAAACAAGATGTTAAACGGCCATGGTGGGATGAAATCTCTATTCATCGCTTTCAGGCCTGTCAGACATTTTATGTTGTTTCTTCTGAGACTTATAGGAGACTGGGATAGCGCTATTTCGGCCTTCTTGGACCTCTTCAGCCAGACACACCCATATTTTTTGACTCCTCCCTGTAGAGGTCAAATATTTATTCCTTTTAATTCCTAGGTATAAATGTGTGATATTTCTGCAATCAGGGTTTTTCCTATGTTTGAAAAAAGATGTTAAACGGCCATGGTGGGATGAAATCTCTATTCATCGCTTTCAGGCCTGTCAGACATTTTATGTTGTTTCTTCTGAGACTTATGGGAGACTGGGATAGCGCTATTTCGGCCTTCGTGGTCCTCTTCAGCCAGACACACCCATATTTTATGACTCCTCCCTGGAGAGGTCAAATATTTATTCCTTTTAATTATAGGTATAAATGTGTGATATTTTTGCAATCAGGGTTTTTCCTATGTTTGAAAAAAGATGTTAAACGGCCATGGTGGGATGAAATCTCTATTCATCGCTTTCAGGCCTCTCAGACATTTTATGTTGTTTCTTCTGAGATTTATGGGAGACTGGGATAGCGCTGTTTCGGCCTTCTTGGACCTCTTCAGCCAGACACACCCATATTTTATGACTCCTCCCTGTAGAGGTCAAATATTTATTCCTTTTAATTCATAGGTATAAGTGTGTGATATTTTTGCAATCAGGGTTTTTCCTGTGTTTGAAAAAAGATGTTAAACGGCCATGGTGGGATGAAATCTCTATTCATCGCTTTCAGGCCTGTCAGACATTTTATGTTGTTTCTTCTGAGACTTATGGGAGACTGGGATAGCACTATTTCGGCCTTCTTGGACCTCTTCAGCCAGACACACCCATATTTTATGACTCCTCCCTGTAGAGGTCATATATTTATTCCTTTTAATTCATAGGTATAAATGTGTGATATTTTTGCAATCAGGGTTTTTCCTATCTTTGAAAAAAGATGTTAAACGGCCATGGTGGGATGAAATCTCTATTCATCGCTTTCAGGCCTGTCATACATTTTATGTTGTTTCTTCTGAGACTTATGGGAGACTGGGATAGCACTATTTCGGCCTTCTTGGACCTCTTCAACCAGACACACCCATATTTTATGACTCCTCCCTGTAGAGGTCAAATATTTATTCCTTTTAATTCATAGGTATAAATGTGTGATATTTTTGCAATCAGGGTTTTTCCTATGTTTGAAAAAAGATGTTAAACGGCCATGGTAGGATGAAATCTCTATTCATCGCTTTCAGGCCTGTCAGACATTTTATGTTGTTTCTTCTGAGATTTATGGGAGACTGGGATAGCGCTGTTTCGGCCTTCTTGGACCTCTTCAGCCAGACACACCCATATTTTATGACTCCTCCCTGTAGAGGTCAAATATTTATTCCTTTTAATTCATAGCTATATGTGTGTGATATTTTTGCAGTCAGGGTTTTTCCTGTGTTTGAAAAAAGATGTTAAACGGCCATGGTGGGATGAAATCTCTATTCATCGCTTTCAGGCCTGTCAGACATTTTATGTTGTTTCTTCTGAGACTTATGGGAGACTGGGATAGCACTATTTCGGCCTTCTTGGACCTCTTCAACCAGACACACCCATATTTTATGACTCCTCCCTGTAGAGGTCAAATATTTATTCCTTTTAATTCATAGGTATAAATGTGTGATATTTTTGCAATCAGGGTTTTTCCTATGTTTGAAAAAAGATGTTAAACGGCCATGGTGGGATGAAATCTCTATTCATCGCTTTCAGGCCTGTCAGACATTTTATGTTGTTTCTTCTGAGACTTATGGGTGACTGGGATAACGCTATTTCGGCCTTCTTGGACCTCTTCAGCCAGACCCACCCATATTTTATGACTCCTCCCTGTAGAGGTCAAATATTTATTCCTTTTAATTCATAGGTATATATGTGTGATATTTTTGCAATCAGGGTTTTTACTGTGTTTGAAACAAGATGTTAAATGGCCATGGTGGGATGAAATCTCTATTCATCGCTTTCAGGCCTGTCAGACATTTTATGTTGTTTCTTCTGAGACTTATAGGAGACTGGGATAGCACTATTTCGGCCTTCTTGGACCTCTTCAGCCAGACACACCCATATTTTTTGACTCCTCCCTGTAGAGGTCAAATATTTATTCCTTTTAATTCATAGGTATAAATGTGTGATATTTTTGCAATCAGGGTTTTTCCTATGTTTGAAAAAAGATGTTAAACGGCCATGGTGGGATGAAATCTCTATTCATCGCTTTCAGGCCTGTCAGACATTTTATGTTGTTTCTTCTGAGACTTATGGGAGACTGGGATAGCGCTATTTCGGCCTTCTTGGACCTCTTCAGCCAGACACACCCATATTTTATGACTCCTCCCTGGAGAGGTCAAATATTTATTCCTTTTAATTCATAGGTATAAATGTGTGATATTTTTGCAATCAGGGTTTTTCCTGTGTTTGAAACAAGATGTTAAACGGCCATGGTGGGATGAAATCTCTATTCATCGCTTTCAGGCCAGTCAGACATTTTATGTTGTTTCTTCTGAGACTTATGGGAGACTGGGATAGCACTATTTCGGCCTTCTTGGACCTCTTCAGCCAGACACACCCATATTTTATGACTCCTCCCTGTAGAGGTCAAATATTTATTCCTTTTAATTCATAGGTATAAATGTGTGATATTTTTGCAATCAGGGTTTTTCCTATCTTTGAAAAAAGATGTTAAACGGCCATGGTGGGATGAAATCTCTATTCATCGCTTTCAGGCCTGTCAGACATTTTATGTTGTTTCTTCTGAGATTTATGGGAGACTGGGATAGCGCTGTTTCGGCCTTCTTGGACCTCTTCAGCCAGACACACCCATATTTTATGACTCCTCCCTGTAGAGGTCAAATATTTATTCCTTTTAATTCATAGGTATAAGTGTGTGATATTTTTGCAATCAGGGTTTTTCCTGTGTTTGAAAAAAGATGTTAAACGGCCATGGTGGGATGAAATCTCTATTCATCGCTTTCAGGCCTGTCAGACATTTTATGTTGTTTCTTCTGAGACTTATGGGAGACTGGGATAGCGCTATTTCGGCCTCCTTGGAAATCTTCAGCCAGACACACCCATATTTTATGACTCCTCCCTGTAGAGGTCAAATATTTATTCCTTTTAATTCATAGGTATAAATGTGTGATATTTTTCCAATCAGGGTTTTTCCTGTGTTTGAAACAAGATGTTAAACGGCCATGGTGGGATGTAATCTCTATTCATCGCTTTCAGGCCTGTCAGACATTTTATGTTGTTTCTTCTGAGACTTATGGGAGACTGGGATAGCACTATTTCGGCCTTCTTGGACCTCTTCAACCAGACACACCCATATTTTATGACTCCTCCCTGTAGAGGTCAAATATTTATTCCTTTTAATTCATAGGTATAAATGTGTGATATTTTTGCAATCAGGGTTTTTCCTATGTTTGAAAAAAGATGTTAAACGGCCATGGTGGGATGAAATCTCTATTCATCGCTTTCAGGCCTCTCAGACATTTTATGTTGTTTCTTCTGAGACTTATGGGAGACTGGGATAGCGCTATTTCGGCCTTCTTGGACCTCTTCAGCCAGACCCACCCATATTTTATGACTCCTCCCTGTAGAGGTCAAATATTTATTCCTTTTAATTCATAGGTATATATGTGTGATATTTTTGCAATCAGGGTTTTTCCTGTGTTTGAAACAAGATGTTAAACGGCCATGGTGGGATGAAATCTCTATTCATCGCTTTCAGGCCTGTCAGACATTTTATGTTGTTTCTTCTGAGACTTATAGGAGACTGGGATAGCACTATTTCGGCCTTCTTGGACCTCTTCAGCCAGACACACCCATATTTTTTGACTCCTCCCTGTAGAGGTCAAATATTTATTCCTTTTAATTCCTAGGTATAAATGTGTGATATTTCTGCAATCAGGGTTTTTCCTATGTTTGAAAAAAGATGTTAAACGGCCATGGTGGGATGAAATCTCTATTCATCGCTTTCAGGCCTGTCAGACATTTTATGTTGTTTCTTCTGAGACTTATGGGAGACTGGGATAGCGCTATTTCGGCCTTCGTGGTCCTCTTCAGCCAGACACACCCATATTTTATGACTCCTCCCTGGAGAGGTCAAATATTTATTCCTTTTAATTATAGGTATAAATGTGTGATATTTTTGCAATCAGGGTTTTTCCTATGTTTGAAAAAAGATGTTAAACGGCCATGGTGGGATGAAATCTCTATTCATCGCTTTCAGGCCTCTCAGACATTTTATGTTGTTTCTTCTGAGATTTATGGGAGACTGGGATAGCGCTGTTTCGGCCTTCTTGGACCTCTTCAGCCAGACACACCCATATTTTATGACTCCTCCCTGTAGAGGTCAAATATTTATTCCTTTTAATTCATAGGTATAAGTGTGTGATATTTTTGCAATCAGGGTTTTTCCTGTGTTTGAAAAAAGATGTTAAACGGCCATGGTGGGATGAAATCTCTATTCATCGCTTTCAGGCCTGTCAGACATTTTATGTTGTTTCTTCTGAGACTTATGGGAGACTGGGATAGCACTATTTCGGCCTTCTTGGACCTCTTCAGCCAGACACACCCATATTTTATGACTCCTCCCTGTAGAGGTCATATATTTATTCCTTTTAATTCATAGGTATAAATGTGTGATATTTTTGCAATCAGGGTTTTTCCTATCTTTGAAAAAAGATGTTAAACGGCCATGGTGGGATGAAATCTCTATTCATCGCTTTCAGGCCTGTCATACATTTTATGTTGTTTCTTCTGAGACTTATGGGAGACTGGGATAGCACTATTTCGGCCTTCTTGGACCTCTTCAACCAGACACACCCATATTTTATGACTCCTCCCTGTAGAGGTCAAATATTTATTCCTTTTAATTCATAGGTATAAATGTGTAATATTTTTGCAATCAGGGTTTTTCCTATGTTTGAAAAAAGATGTTAAACGGCCATGGTAGGATGAAATCTCTATTCATCGCTTTCAGGCCTGTCAGACATTTTATGTTGTTTCTTCTGAGATTTATGGGAGACTGGGATAGCGCTGTTTCGGCCTTCTTGGACCTCTTCAGCCAGACACACCCATATTTTATGACTCCTCCCTGTAGAGGTCAAATATTTATTCCTTTTAATTCATAGCTATATGTGTGTGATATTTTTGCAGTCAGGGTTTTTCCTGTGTTTGAAAAAAGATGTTAAACGGCCATGGTGGGATGAAATCTCTATTCATCGCTTTCAGGCCTGTCAGACATTTTATGTTGTTTCTTCTGAGACTTATGGGAGACTGGGATAGCACTATTTCGGCCTTCTTGGACCTCTTCAACCAGACACACCCATATTTTATGACTCCTCCCTGTAGAGGTCAAATATTTATTCCTTTTAATTCATAGGTATAAATGTGTGATATTTTTGCAATCAGGGTTTTTCCTATGTTTGAAAAAAGATGTTAAACGGCCATGGTGGGATGAAATCTCTATTCATCGCTTTCAGGCCTGTCAGACATTTTATGTTGTTTCTTCTGAGACTTATGGGTGACTGGGATAGCGCTATTTCGGCCTTCTTGGACCTCTTCAGCCAGACCCACCCATATTTTATGACTCCTCCCTGTAGAGGTCAAATATTTATTCCTTTTAATTCATAGGTATATATGTGTGATATTTTTGCAATCAGGGTTTTTACTGTGTTTGAAACAAGATGTTAAATGGCCATGGTGGGATGAAATCTCTATTCATCGCTTTCAGGCCTGTCAGACATTTTATGTTGTTTCTTCTGAGACTTATAGGAGACTGGGATAGCACTATTTCGGCCTTCTTGGACCTCTTCAGCCAGACACACCCATATTTTTTGACTCCTCCCTGTAGAGGTCAAATATTTATTCCTTTTAATTCATAGGTATAAATGTGTGATATTTTTGCAATCAGGGTTTTTCCTATGTTTGAAAAAAGATGTTAAACGGCCATGGTGGGATGAAATCTCTATTCATCGCTTTCAGGCCTGTCAGACATTTTATGTTGTTTCTTCTGAGACTTATGGGAGACTGGGATAGCGCTATTTCGGCCTTCTTGGACCTCTTCAGCCAGACACACCCATATTTTATGACTCCTCCCTGGAGAGGTCAAATATTTATTCCTTTTAATTCATAGGTATAAATGTGTGATATTTTTGCAATCAGGGTTTTTCCTATGTTTGAAAAAAGATGTTAAACGGCCATGGTGGGATGAAATCTCTATTCATCGCTTTCAGGCCTCTCAGACATTTTATGTTGTTTCTTCTGAGATTTATGGGAGACTGGGATAGCGCTGTTTCGGCCTTCTTGGACCTCTTCAGCCAGACACACCCATATTTTATGACTCCTCCCTGTAGAGGTCAAATATTTATTCCTTTTAATTCATAGGTATAAGTGTGTGATATTTTTGCAATCAGGGTTTTTCCTGTGTTTGAAAAAAGATGTTAAACGGCCATGGTGGGATGAAATCTCTATTCATCGCTTTCAGGCCTGTCAGACATTTTATGTTGTTTCTTCTGAGACTTATGGGAGACTGGGATAACACTATTTCGGCCTTCTTGGACCTCTTCAGCCAGACACACCCATATTTTATGACTCCTCCCTGTCGAGGTCAAATATTTATTCCTTTTAATTCATAGGTATAAATGTGTGATATTTTTGCAATCAGGGTTTTTCCTATCTTTGAAAAAAGATGTTAAACGGCCATGGTGGGATGAAATCTCTATTCATCGCTTTCAGGCCTGTCATACATTTTATGTTGTTTCTTCTGAGACTTATGGGAGACTGGGATAGCACTATTTCGGCCTTCTTGGACCTCTTCAACCAGACACACTCATATTTTATGACTCCTCCCTGTAGAGGTCAAATATTTATTCCTTTTAATTCATAGGTATATATGTGTGACATTTTTGCAATCAGGGTTTTTCCTATGTTTGAAAAAAGATGTTAAACGGCCATGGTGGGATGAAATCTCTATTCATCGCTTTCAGGCCTGTCAGACATTTTATGTTCTTTCTTCTGAGACTTATGGGAGACTGGGATAGCGCTATTTCGCCCTTCTTGGACCTCTTCAGCCAGACACACCCATATTTTATGACTCCTCCCTGTAGAGGTCAAATATTTATTCCTTTTAATTCATAGGTATAAGTGTGTGATATTTTTGCAATCAGGGTTTTTCCTGTGTTTGAAAAAAGATGTTAAACGGCCATGGTGGGATGAAATCTCTATTCATCGCTTTCAGACCTGTCAGACATTTTATGTTGTTTCTTCTGAGACTTATGGGAGACTGGGATAACACTATTTCGGCCTTCTTGGACCTCTTCAGCCAGACACACCCATATTTTATGACTCCTCCCTGTAGAGGTCAAATATTTATTCCTTTTAATTCATAGGTATAAATGTGTGATATTTTTGCAATCAGGGTTTTTCCTATCTTTGAAAAAAGATGTTAAACGGCCATGGTGGGATGAAATCTCTATTCATCGCTTTCAGGCCTGTCATACATTTTATGTTGTTTCTTCTGAGACTTATGGGAGACTGGGATAGCACTATTTCGGCCTTCTTGGACCTCTTCAACCAGACACACTCATATTTTATGACTCCTCCCTGTAGAGGTCAAATATTTATTCCTTTTAATTCATAGGTATATATGTGTGACATTTTTGGAATCAGGGTTTTTCCTATGTTTGAAAAAAGATGTTAAACGGCCATGGTGGGATGAAATCTCTATTCATCGCTTTCAGGCCTGTCAGACATTTTATGTTCTTTCTTCTGAGACTTATGGGAGACTGGGATAGCGCTATTTCGCCCTTCTTGGACCTCTTCAGCCAGACACACCCATATTTTATGACTCCTCCCTGTAGAGATCAAATATTTATTCCTTTTAATTCATAGGTATAAATGTGTGATATTTTTGCAATCAGGGTTTTTCTAGTGTTTGAAAAAAGATGTTAAACGGCCATGGTGGGATGAAATCTCTATTCATCGCTTTCAGGCCTGTCAGACATTTTATGTTGTTTCTTCTGAGACTTATGGGAGACTGGGATAGCACTATTTCGCCCTTCTTGGACCTCTTCAGCCAGACACACCCATATTTTATGACTCCTCCCTGTAGAGGTCAAATATTTATTCCTTTTAATTCATAGGTATAAATGTGTGATATTTTTGCAATCAGGGTTTTTCCTATGTTTGAAAAAAGATGTTAAATGGCCATGGTGGGATGAAATCTCTATTCATCGCTTTCAGGCCTGTCAGACATTTTATGTTGTTTCTTCTGAGACTTATGGGAGACTGTGATAGCGTTATTTCGGCCTTCGTGGACCTCTTCAGCCAGACACACCCATATTTTATGACTCCTCCCTGTAGAGGTCAAATATTTATTCCTTTTAATTCATAGATATAAATGTGTGATATTTTTGCAATCAGGGTTTTTCCTATGTTTGAAAAAAGATGTTAAATGGCCATGGTGGGATGAAATCTCTATTCATCGCTTTCAGGCCTGTCAGACATTTTATGTTGTTTCTTCTGAGACTTATGGGAGACTGGGATAGCGCTATTTCGTCCTTCTTGGACCTCTTCAGCCAGACACACCCATATTTTATGACTCTTCCCTGTAGAGGTCAAATATTTATTCCTTTTAATTCATAGCTATAAATGTGTGATATTTTTGCAATCAGGGTTTTTCCTGTGTTTGAAAAAAGATGTTAAACGGCCATGGTGGGATGAAATCTCTATTCATCGCTTTCAGGCCTGTCAGACATTTTATGTTGTTTCTTCTGAGACTTATGGGAGACTGGGATAGCACTATTTCGGCCTTCTTGGACCTCTTCAACCAGACACACCCATATTTTATGACTCCTCCCTGTAGAGGTCAAATATTTATTCCTTTTAATTCATAGGTATAAATGTGTGATATTTTTGCAATCAGGGTTTTTCCTATGTTTGAAAAAAGATGTTAAATGGCCATGGTGGGATGAAATCTCTATTCATCGCTTTCAGGCCTGTCAGACATTTTATGTTGTTTCTTCTGAGACTTATGGGAGACTGGGATAGCACTATTTCGCCCTTCTTGGACCTCTTCAGCCAGACACACCCATATTTTATGACTCCTCCCTGTAGAGGTCAAATATTTATTCCTTTTAATTCATAGGTATAAATGTGTGATATTTTTGCAATCAGGGTTTTTCCTATGTTTGAAAAAAGATGTTAAATGGCCATGGTGGGATGAAATCTCTATTCATCGCTTTCAGGCCTGTCAGACATTTTATGTTGTTTCTTCTGAGACTTATGGGAGACTGTGATAGCGTTATTTCGGCCTTCGTGGACCTCTTCAGCCAGACACACCCATATTTTATGACTCCTCCCTGTAGAGGTCAAATATTTATTCCTTTTAATTCATAGATATAAATGTGTGATATTTTTGCAATCAGGGTTTTTCCTATGTTTGAAAAAAGATGTTAAATGGCCATGGTGGGATGAAATCTCTATTCATCGCTTTCAGGCCTGTCAGACATTTTATGTTGTTTCTTCTGAGACTTATGGGAGACTGGGATAGCGCTATTTCGTCCTTCTTGGACCTCTTCAGCCAGACACACCCATATTTTATGACTCTTCCCTGTAGAGGTCAAATATTTATTCCTTTTAATTCATAGCTATAAATGTGTGATATTTTTGCAATCAGGGTTTTTCCTGTGTTTGAAAAAAGATGTTAAACGGCCATGGTGGGATGAAATCTCTATTCATCGCTTTCAGGCCTGTCAGACATTTTATGTTGTTTCTTCTGAGACTTATGGGAGACTGGGATAGCACTATTTCGGCCTTCTTGGACCTCTTCAGCCAGACACACCCATATTTTATGACTCCTCCCTGTAGAGGTCAAATATTTATTCCTTTTAATTCATAGGTATAAATGTGTGATATTTTTCCAATCAGGGTTTTTCCTGTGTTTGAAACAAGATGTTAAACGGCCATGGTGGGATGAAATCTCTATTCATCACTTTCAGGTCTCTCAGACATTTTATGTTGTTTCTTCTGAGACTTATGGGAGACTGGGATAGCGCAATTTCGGCCTTCTTGGACCTCTTCAGCCAGACACACCCATATTTTTTGACTCCTCCCTGTAGAGGTCAAATATTTATTCCTTTTAATTCATAGGTATAAATGTGTGATATTTTTGCAATCAGGGTTTTTCTTGTGTTTGAAACAAGATGTTAAACAGCCATGGTGGGATGAAATCTCTATTCATCGCTTTCAGGCCTGTCAGACATTTTATGTTGTTTCTTCTGAGACTTATGGGAGACTGGGATAGCACTATTTCGGCCTTCTTGGACCTCTTCAACCAGACACACCCATATTTTATGACTCCTCCCTGTAGAGGTCAAATATTTATTCCTTTTAATTCATAGGTATAAATGTGTGATATTTTTGCAATCAGGGTTTTTCCTATGTTTGAAAAAAGATGTTAAATGGCCATGGTGGGATGAAATCTCTATTCATCGCTTTCAGGCCTCTCAGACATTTTATGTTGTTTCTTCTGAGACTTATAGGAGACTGGGATAGCACTATTTCGGCCTTCTTGGACCTCTTCAGCCAGACACACCCATATTTTTTGACTCCTCCCTGTAGAGGTCAAATATTTATTCCTTTTAATTCATAGGTATAAATGTGTGATATTTTTGCAATCAGGGTTTTTCCTATGTTTGAAAAAAGATGTTAAACGGCCATGGTGGGATGAAATCTCTATTCATCGCTTTCAGGCCTGTCAGACATTTTATGTTGTTTCTTCTGAGACTTATGGGAGACTGGGATAGCGCTATTTCGCCCTTCTTGGACCTCTTCAGCCAGACACACCCATATTTTATGACTCCTCCCTGGAGAGGTCAAATATTTATTCCTTTTAATTCATAGGTATAAATGTGTGATATTTTTGCAATCAGGGTTTTTCCTATGTTTGAAAAAAGATGTTAAACAGCCATGGTGGGATGAAATCTCTATTCATCGCTTTCAGGCCTCTCAGACATTTTATGTTGTTTCTTCTGAGATTTATGGGAGACTGGGATAGCGCTGTTTCGGCCTTCTTGGACCTCTTCAGCCAGACACACCCATATTTTATGACTCCTCCCTGTAGAGGTCAAATATTTATTCCTTTTAATTCATAGGTATAAGTGTGTGATATTTTTGCAATCAGGGTTTTTCCTGTGTTTGAAAAAAGATGTTAAACGGCCATGGTGGGATGAAATCTCTATTCATCGCTTTCAGGCCTGTCAGACATTTTATGTTGTTTCTTCTGAGACTTATGGGAGACTGGGATAACACTATTTCGCCCTTCTTGGACCTCTTCAGCCAGACACACCCATATTTTATGACTCCTCCCTGTAGAGGTCAAATATTTATTCCTTTTAATTCATAGGTATAAATGTGTGATATTTTTGCAATCAGGGTTTTTCCTGTGTTTGAAAAAAGATGTTAAACGGCCATGGTGGGATGAAATCTCTATTCATCGCTTTCAGGCCTGTCAGACATTTTATGTTGTTTCTTCTGAGACTTATGGGAGACTGGGATAGCACTATTTCGGCCTTCGTGGACCACTTCAGCCAGACACACCCATATTTTATGACTCCTCCCTGTAGAGGTCAAATATTTATTCCTTTTAATTCATAGGTATAAATGTGTGAGATTTTTGCAATCAGGGTTTTTCCTATGTTTGAAAAAAGATGTTAAATGGCCATGGTGGGATGAAATCTCTATTCATCGCTTTCAGGCCTCTCAGACATTTTATGTTGTTTCTTCTGAGACTTATGGGAGACTGGGATAGCGCTATTTCGGCCTTCTTGGACCTCTTCAGCCAGACACACCCATATTTTATGACTCCTCCCTGTAGAGGTCAAATATTTATTCCTTTTAATTCATAGGTATAAATGTGTGATATTTTTGCAATCAGGGTTTTTCCTATGTTTGAAAAAAGATGTTAAATGGCCATGGTGGGATGAAATCTCTATTCATCGCTTTCAAGCCTCTCAGACATTTATGTTGTTTCTTCTGAGACTTATGGGAGACTGGGATAGTGCTATTTCGGCCTTCTTGGACCTCTTCAGCCAGACCCACCCATATTTTATGACTCCTCCCTGTAGAGGTCAAATATTTATTCCTTTTAATTCATAGGTATATATGTGTGATATTTTTGCAATCAGGGTTTTTCCTGTGTTTGAAACAAGATGTTAAACGGCCATGGTGGGATGAAATCTCTATTCATCGGTTTCAGGCCTGTCAGACGTTTTATGTTGTTTCTTCTGAGACTTATGGGAGACTGGGATAGCACTATTTCGGCCTTCTTGGACCTCTTCAGCCAGACACACTCATATTTTATGACTCCTCCCTGTAGAGGTCAAATATTTATTCCTTTTAATTCATAGGTATAAATGTGTGATATTTTTGCAATCAGGGTTTTTCCTATGTTTGAAAAAGATGTTAAACGGCCATGGTGGGATGAAGTCTCTATTCATCGCTTTCAGGCCTTTCAGACATTTTATGTTGTTTCTTCTGAGATTTATGGGAGACTGGGATAGCGCTATTTCGGCCTTCTTGGACCTCTTCAGCCAGACACACCCATATTTTATGACTCTTCCCTGTAGAGGTCAAATATTTATTCCTTTTAATTCATAGGTATAAATGTGTGATATTTTTGTAATCAGGGTTTTTCCTATGTTTGAAAAAAGATGTTAAACGGCCATGGTGGGATGAAATCTCTATTCATCGCTTTCAGGCCTGTCAGACATTTTATGTTGTTTCTTCTGAGACTTATGGGAGACTGGGATAGCGCTATTTCGGCCTTCTTGGACCTCTTCAGCCAGACACACCCATATTTTATGACTCCTCCCTGTAGAGATCAAATATTTATTCCTTTTAATTCATAGGTATAAATGTGTGATATTTTTGCAATCAGGGTTTTTCCTGTGTTTGAAAAAAGATGTTAAACGGCCATGGTGGGATGAAATCTCTATTCATCGCTTTCAGGCCTGTCAGACATTTTATGTTGTTTCTTCTGAGACTTATGGGAGACTGGGATAGCGCTATTTCGCCCTTCTTGGACCTCTTCAGCCAGACACACCCATATTTTATGACTCCTCCCTGTAGAGGTCAAATATTTATTCCTTTTAATTCATAGGTATAAATGTGTGATATTTTTGCAATCAGGGTTTTTCCTGTGTTTGAAAAAAGATGTTAAACGGCCATGGTGGGATGAAATCTCTATTCATCGCTTTCAGGCCTGTCAGACATTTTATGTTGTTTCTTCTGAGACTTATGGGAGACTGGGATAGCGCTATTTCGCCCTTCTTGGACCTCTTCAGCCAGCCACAACCATATTTTATGACTCCTCCCTGTAGAGGTCAAATATTTATTCCTTTTAATTCATAGGTATAAATGTGTGAGATTTTTGCAATCAGGGTTTTTCCTATGTTTGAAAAAAGATGTTAAATGGCCATGGTGGGATGAAATCTCTATTCATCGCTTTCAGGCCTCTCAGACATTTTATGTTGTTTCTTCTGAGACTTATGGGAGACTGGGATAGCGCTATTTCGGCCTTCTTGGACCTCTTCAGCCAGACACACCCATATTTTATGACTCCTCCCTGTAGAGGTCAAATATTTATTCCTTTTAATTCATAGGTATAAATGTGTGATATTTTTGCAATCAGGGTTTTTCCTATGTTTGAAAAAAGATGTTAAATGGCCATGGTGGGATGAAATCTCTATTCATCGCTTTCAAGCCTCTCAGACATTTTATGTTGTTTCTTCTGAGACTTATGGGAGACTGGGATAGTTCTATTTCGGCCTTCTTGGACCTCTTCAGCCAGACCCACCCATATTTTATGACTCCTCCCTGTAGAGGTCAAATATTTATTCCTTTTAATTCATAGGTATATATGTGTGATATTTTTGCAATCAGGGTTTTTCCTGTGTTTGAAACAAGATGTTAAACGGCCATGGTGGGATGAAATCTCTATTCATCGGTTTCAGGCCTGTCAGACGTTTTATGTTGTTTCTTCTGAGACTTATGGGAGACTGGGATAGCACTATTTCGGCCTTCTTGGACCTCTTCAGCCAGACACACCCATATTTTATGACTCCTCCCTGTAGAGGTCAAATATTTATTCCTTTTAATTCATAGGTATAAATGTGTGATATTTTTGCAATCAGGGTTTTTCCTATGTTTGAAAAAGATGTTAAACGGCCATGGTGGGATGAAGTCTCTATTCATCGCTTTCAGGCCTTTCAGACATTTTATGTTGTTTCTTCTGAGACTTATGGGAGACTGGGATAGCGCTATTTCGGCCTTCTTGGACCTCTTCAGCCAGACACACCCATATTTTATGACTCTTCCCTGTAGAGGTCAAATATTTATTCCTTTTAATTCATAGGTATAAATGTGTGATATTTTTGTAATCAGGGTTTTTCCTATGTTTGAAAAAAGATGTTAAACGGCCATGGTGGGATGAAATCTCTATTCATCGCTTTCAGGCCTGTCAGACATTTTATGTTGTTTCTTCTGAGACTTATGGGAGACTGGGATAGCGCTATTTCGGCCTTCTTGGACCTCTTCAGCCAGACACACCCATATTTTATGACTCCTCCCTGTAGAGATCAAATATTTATTCCTTTTAATTCATAGGTATAAATGTGTGATATTTTTGCAATCAGGGTTTTTCCTGTGTTTGAAAAAAGATGTTAAACGGCCATGGTGGGATGAAATCTCTATTCATCGGTTTCAGGCCTGTCAGACGTTTTATGTTGTTTCTTCTGAGACTTATGGGAGACTGGGATAGCACTATTTCGGCCTTCTTGGACCTCTTCAGCCAGACACACCCATATTTTATGACTCCTCCCTGTAGAGGTCAAATATTTATTCCTTTTAATTCATAGGTATAAATGTGTGATATTTTTGCAATCAGGGTTTTTCCTATGTTTGAAAAAGATGTTAAACGGCCATGGTGGGATGAAGTCTCTATTCATCGCTTTCAGGCCTTTCAGACATTTTATGTTGTTTCTTCTGAGACTTATGGGAGACTGGGATAGCGCTATTTCGGCCTTCTTGGACCTCTTCAGCCAGACACACCCATATTTTATGACTCTTCCCTGTAGAGGTCAAATATTTATTCCTTTTAATTCATAGGTATAAATGTGTGATATTTTTGTAATCAGGGTTTTTCCTATGTTTGAAAAAAGATGTTAAACGGCCATGGTGGGATGAAATCTCTATTCATCGCTTTCAGGCCTGTCAGACATTTTATGTTGTTTCTTCTGAGACTTATGGGAGACTGGGATAGCGCTATTTCGGCCTTCTTGGACCTCTTCAGCCAGACACACCCATATTTTATGACTCCTCCCTGTAGAGATCAAATATTTATTCCTTTTAATTCATAGGTATAAATGTGTGATATTTTTGCAATCAGGGTTTTTCCTGTGTTTGAAAAAAGATGTTAAACGGCCATGGTGGGATGAAATCTCTATTCATCGCTTTCAGGCCTGTCAGACATTTTATGTTGTTTCTTCTGAGACTTATGGGAGACTGGGATAGCGCTATTTCGCCCTTCTTGGACCTCTTCAGCCAGACACACCCATATTTTATGACTCCTCCCTGTAGAGGTCAAATATTTATTCCTTTTAATTCATAGGTATAAATGTGTGATATTTTTGCAATCCGGGTTTTTCCTGTGTTTGAAAAAAGATGTTAAACGGCCATGGTGGGATGAAATCTCTATTCATCGCTTTCAGGCCTGTCAGACATTTTATGTTGTTTCTTCTGAGACTTATGGGAGACTGGGATAGCGCTATTTCGCCCTTCTTGGACCTCTTCAGCCAGACACACCCATATTTTATGACTCCTCCCTGTAGAGGTCAAATATTTATTCCTTTTAATTCATAGGTATAAATGTGTGATATTTTTGCAATCAGGGTTTTTCCTGTGTTTGAAAAAAGATGTTAAACGGCCATGGTGGGATGAAATCTCTATTCATCGCTTTCAGGCCTGTCAGACATTTTATGTTGTTTCTTCTGAGACTTATGGGAGACTGGGATAGCGCTATTTCGCCCTTCTTGGACCTCTTCAGCCAGACACACCCATATTTTATGACTCCTCCCTGTAGAGGTCAAATATTTATTCCTTTTAATTCATAGGTATAAATGTGTGATATTTTTGCAATCCGGGTTTTTCCTGTGTTTGAAAAAAGATGTTAAACGGCCATGGTGGGATGAAATCTCTATTCATCGCTTTCAGGCCTGTCAGACATTTTATGTTGTTTCTTCTGAGACTTATGGGAGACTGGGATAGCGCTATTTCGCCCTTCTTGGACCTCTTCAGCCAGACACACCCATATTTTATGACTCCTCCCTGTAGAGGTCAAATATTTATTCCTTTTAATTCATAGGTATAAATGTGTGATATTTTTGCAATCAGGGTTTTTCCTGTGTTTGAAAAAAGATGTTAAATGGCCATGGTGGGATGAAATCTCTATTCATCGCTTTCAAGCCTCTCAGACATTTTATGTTGTTTCTTCTGAGACTTATGGGAGACTGGGATAGTGCTATTTCGGCCTTCTTGGACCTCTTCAGCCAGACCCACCCATATTTTATGACTCCTCCCTGTAGAGGTCAAATATTTATTCCTTTTAATTCATAGGTATATATGTGTGATATTTTTGCAATCAGGGTTTTTCCTGTGTTTGAAACAAGATGTTAAACGGCCATGGTGGGATGAAATCTCTATTCATCGGTTTCAGGCCTGTCAGACGTTTTATGTTGTTTCTTCTGAGACTTATGGGAGACTGGGATAGCACTATTTCGGCCTTCTTGGACCTCTTCAGCCAGACACACCCATATTTTATGACTCCTCCCTGTAGAGGTCAAATATTTATTCCTTTTAATTCATAGGTATAAATGTGTGATATTTTTGCAATCAGGGTTTTTCCTATGTTTGAAAAGGATGTTAAACGGCCATGGTGGGATGAAGTCTCTATTCATCGCTTTCAGGCCTTTCAGACATTTTATGTTGTTTCTTCTGAGACTTATGGGAGACTGGGATAGCGCTATTTCGGCCTTCTTGGACCTCTTCAACCAGACACACCCATATTTTATGACTCCTCCCTGTAGAGGTCAAATATTTATTCCTTTTAATTCATAGGTATAAATGTGTGATATTTTTGCAATCAGGGTTTTTCCTATGTTTGAAAAAAGATGTTAAATGGCCATGGTGGGATGAAATCTCTATTCATCGCTTTCAAGCCTCTCAGACATTTTATGTTGTTTCTTCTGAGACTTATGGGAGACTGGGATAGTGCTATTTCGGCCTTCTTGGACCTCTTCAGCCAGACCCACCCATATTTTATGACTCCTCCCTGTAGAGGTCAAATATTTATTCCTTTTAATTCATAGGTATATATGTGTGATATTTTTGCAATCAGGATTTTTCCTGTGTTTGAAACAAGATGTTAAACAGCCATGGTGGGATGAAATCTCTATTCATCGGTTTCAGGCCTGTCAGACGTTTTATGTTGTTTCTTCTGAGACTTATGGGAGACTGGGATAGCGCTATTTCGGCCTTCTTGGACCTCTTCAGCCAGACACACCCATATTTTATGACTCCTCCCTGTAGAGATCAAATATTTATTCCTTTTAATTCATAGGTATAAATGTGTGATATTTTTGCAATCAGGGTTTTTCCTGTGTTTGAAAAAAGATGTTAAACGGCCATGGTGGGATGAAATCTCTATTCATCGGTTTCAGGCCTGTCAGACGTTTTATGTTGTTTCTTCTGAGACTTATGGGAGACTGGGATAGCACTATTTCGGCCTTCTTGGACCTCTTCAGCCAGACACACCCATATTTTATGACTCCTCCCTGTAGAGGTCAAATATTTATTCCTTTTAATTCATAGGTATAAATGTGTGATATTTTTGCAATCAGGGTTTTTCCTATGTTTGAAAAAGATGTTAAACGGCCATGGTGGGATGAAGTCTCTATTCATCGCTTTCAGGCCTTTCAGACATTTTATGTTGTTTCTTCTGAGACTTATGGGAGACTGGGATAGCGCTATTTCGGCCTTCTTGGACCTCTTCAGCCAGACACACCCATATTTTATGACTCTTCCCTGTAGAGGTCAAATATTTATTCCTTTTAATTCATAGGTATAAATGTGTGATATTTTTGTAATCAGGGTTTTTCCTATGTTTGAAAAAAGATGTTAAACGGCCATGGTGGGATGAAATCTCTATTCATCGCTTTCAGGCCTGTCAGACATTTTATGTTGTTTCTTCTGAGACTTATGGGAGACTGGGATAGCGCTATTTCGGCCTTCTTGGACCTCTTCAGCCAGACACACCCATATTTTATGACTCCTCCCTGTAGAGATCAAATATTTATTCCTTTTAATTCATAGGTATAAATGTGTGATATTTTTGCAATCAGGGTTTTTCCTGTGTTTGAAAAAAGATGTTAAACGGCCATGGTGGGATGAAATCTCTATTCATCGCTTTCAGGCCTGTCAGACATTTTATGTTGTTTCTTCTGAGACTTATGGGAGACTGGGATAGCGCTATTTCGCCCTTCTTGGACCTCTTCAGCCAGACACACCCATATTTTATGACTCCTCCCTGTAGAGGTCAAATATTTATTCCTTTTAATTCATAGGTATAAATGTGTGATATTTTTGCAATCCGGGTTTTTCCTGTGTTTGAAAAAAGATGTTAAACGGCCATGGTGGGATGAAATCTCTATTCATCGCTTTCAGGCCTGTCAGACATTTTATGTTGTTTCTTCTGAGACTTATGGGAGACTGGGATAGCGCTATTTCGCCCTTCTTGGACCTCTTCAGCCAGACACACCCATATTTTATGACTCCTCCCTGTAGAGGTCAAATATTTATTCCTTTTAATTCATAGGTATAAATGTGTGATATTTTTGCAATCAGGGTTTTTCCTGTGTTTCAAAAAAGATGTTAAATGGCCATGGTGGGATGAAATCTCTATTCATCGCTTTCAAGCCTCTCAGACATTTTATGTTGTTTCTTCTGAGACTTATGGGAGACTGGGATAGTGCTATTTCGGCCTTCTTGGACCTCTTCAGCCAGACCCACCCATATTTTATGACTCCTCCCTGTAGAGGTCAAATATTTATTCCTTTTAATTCATAGGTATATATGTGTGATATTTTTGCAATCAGGGTTTTTCCTGTGTTTGAAACAAGATGTTAAACGGCCATGGTGGGATGAAATCTCTATTCATCGGTTTCAGGCCTGTCAGACGTTTTATGTTGTTTCTTCTGAGACTTATGGGAGACTGGGATAGCACTATTTCGGCCTTCTTGGACCTCTTCAGCCAGACACACCCATATTTTATGACTCCTCCCTGTAGAGGTCAAATATTTATTCCTTTTAATTCATAGGTATAAATGTGTGATATTTTTGCAATCAGGGTTTTTCCTATGTTTGAAAAAGATGTTAAACGGCCATGGTGGGATGAAGTCTCTATTCATCGCTTTCAGGCCTTTCAGACATTTTATGTTGTTTCTTCTGAGACTTATGGGAGACTGGGATAGCGCTATTTCGGCCTTCTTGGACCTCTTCAGCCAGACACACCCATATTTTATGACTCTTCCCTGTAGAGGTCAAATATTTATTCCTTTTAATTCATAGGTATAAATGTGTGATATTTTTGCAATCAGGGTTTTTCCTGTGTTTGAAAAAAGATGTTAAACGGCCATGGTGGGATGAAATCTCTATTCATCGCTTTCAGGCCTGTCAGACATTTTATGTTGTTTCTTCTGAGACTTATGGGAGACTGGGATAGCGCTATTTCGGCCTTCTTGGACCTCTTCAGCCAGCCACAACCATATTTTATGACTCCTCCCTGTAGAGGTCAAATATTTATTCCTTTTAATTCATAGGTATAAATGTGTGAGATTTTTGCAATCAGGGTTTTTCCTATGTTTGAAAAAAGATGTTAAATGGCCATGGTGGGATGAAATCTCTATTCATCGCTTTCAGGCCTCTCAGACATTTTATGTTGTTTCTTCTGAGACTTATGGGAGACTGGGATAGCGCTATTTCGGCCTTCTTGGACCTCTTCAGCCAGACACACCCATATTTTATGACTCCTCCCTGTAGAGGTCAAATATTTATTCCTTTTAATTCATAGGTATAAATGTGTGATATTTTTGCAATCAGGGTTTTTCCTATGTTTGAAAAAAGATGTTAAATGGCCATGGTGGGATGAAATCTCTATTCATCGCTTTCAAGCCTCTCAGACATTTTATGTTGTTTCTTCTGAGACTTATGGGAGACTGGCATAGTGCTATTTCGGCCTTCTTGGACCTCTTCAGCCAGACCCACCCATATTTTATGACTCCTCCCTGTAGAGGTCAAATATTTATTCCTTTTAATTCATAGGTATATATGTGTGATATTTTTGCAATCAGGGTTTTTCCTGTGTTTGAAACAAGATGTTAAACGGCCATGGTGGGATGAAATCTCTATTCATCGGTTTCAGGCCTGTCAAACGTTTTATGTTGTTTCTTCTGAGACTTATGGGAGACTGGGATAGCACTATTTCGGCCTTCTTGGACCTCTTCAGCCAGACACACCCATATTTTATGACTCCTCCCTGTAGAGGACAAATATTTATTCCTTTTAATTCATAGGTATAAATGTGTGATATTTTTGCAATCAGGGTTTTTCCTATGTTTGAAAAAGATGTTAAACGGCCATGGTGGGATGAAGTCTCTATTCATCGCTTTCAGGCCTTTCAGACATTTTATGTTGTTTCTTCTGAGACTTATGGGAGACTGGGATAGCGCTATTTCGGCCTTCTTGGACCTCTTCAGCCAGACACACCCATATTTTATGACTCCTCCCTGTAGAGATCAAATATTTATTCCTTTTAATTCATAGGTATAAATGTGTGATATTTTTGCAATCAGGGTTTTTCCTGTGTTTGAAAAAAGATGTTAAACGGCCATGGTGGGATGAAATCTCTATTCATCGGTTTCAGGCCTGTCAGACGTTTTATGTTGTTTCTTCTGAGACTTATGGGAGACTGGGATAGCACTATTTCGGCCTTCTTGGACCTCTTCAGCCAGACACACCCATATTTTATGACTCCTCCCTGTAGAGGTCAAATATTTATTCCTTTTAATTCATAGGTATAAATGTGTGATATTTTTGCAATCAGGGTTTTTCCTATGTTTGAAAAAGATGTTAAACGGCCATGGTGGGATGAAGTCTCTATTCATCGCTTTCAGGCCTTTCAGACATTTTATGTTGTTTCTTCTGAGACTTATGGGAGACTGGGATAGCGCTATTTCGGCCTTCTTGGACCTCTTCAGCCAGACACACCCATATTTTATGACTCTTCCCTGTAGAGGTCAAATATTTATTCCTTTTAATTCATAGGTATAAATGTGTGATATTTTTGTAATCAGGGTTTTTCCTATGTTTGAAAAAAGATGTTAAACGGCCATGGTGGGATGAAATCTCTATTCATCGCTTTCAGGCCTGTCAGACATTTTATGTTGTTTCTTCTGAGACTTATGGGAGACTGGCATAGCGCTATTTCGGCCTTCTTGGACCTCTTCAGCCAGACACACCCATATTTTATGACTCCTCCCTGTAGAGATCAAATATTTATTCCTTTTAATTCATAGGTATAAATGTGTGATATTTTTGCAATCAGGGTTTTTCCTGTGTTTGAAAAAAGATGTTAAACGGCCATGGTGGGATGAAATCTCTATTCATCGCTTTCAGGCCTGTCAGACATTTTATGTTGTTTCTTCTGAGACTTATGGGAGACTGGGATAGCGCTATTTCGCCCTTCTTGGACCTCTTCAGCCAGACACACCCATATTTTATGACTCCTCCCTGTAGAGGTCAAATATTTATTCCTTTTAATTCATAGGTATAAATGTGTGATATTTTTGCAATCCGGGTTTTTCCTGTGTTTGAAAAAAGATGTTAAACGGCCATGGTGGGATGAAATCTCTATTCATCGCTTTCAGGCCTGTCAGACATTTTATGTTGTTTCTTCTGAGACTTATGGGAGACTGGGATAGCGCTATTTCGCCCTTCTTGGACCTCTTCAGCCAGACACACCCATATTTTATGACTCCTCCCTGTAGAGGTCAAATATTTATTCCTTTTAATTCATAGGTATAAATGTGTGATATTTTTGCAATCAGGGTTTTTCCTGTGTTTGAAAAAAGATGTTAAACGGCCATGGTGGGATGAAATCTCTATTCATCGCTTTCAGGCCTGTCAGACATTTTATGTTGTTTCTTCTGAGACTTATGGGAGACTGGGATAGCGCTATTTCGCCCTTCTTGGACCTCTTCAGCCAGACACACCCATATTTTATGACTCCTCCCTGTAGAGGTCAAATATTTATTCCTTTTAATTCATAGGTATAAATGTGTGATATTTTTGCAATCCGGGTTTTTCCTGTGTTTGAAAAAAGATGTTAAACGGCCATGGTGGGATGAAATCTCTATTCATCGCTTTCAGGCCTGTCAGACATTTTATGTTGTTTCTTCTGAGACTTATGGGAGACTGGGATAGCGCTATTTCGCCCTTCTTGGACCTCTTCAGCCAGACACACCCATATTTTATGACTCCTCCCTGTAGAGGTCAAATATTTATTCCTTTTAATTCATAGGTATAAATGTGTGATATTTTTGCAATCAGGGTTTTTCCTGTGTTTGAAAAAAGATGTTAAATGGCCATGGTGGGATGAAATCTCTATTCATCGCTTTCAAGCCTCTCAGACATTTTATGTTGTTTCTTCTGAGACTTATGGGAGACTGGGATAGTGCTATTTCGGCCTTCTTGGACTTCTTCAGCCAGACCCACCCATATTTTATGACTCCTCCCTGTAGAGGTCAAATATTTATTCCTTTTAATTCATAGGTATATATGTGTGATATTTTTGCAATCAGGGTTTTTCCTGTGTTTGAAACAAGATGTTAAACGGCCATGGTGGGATGAAATCTCTATTCATCGGTTTCAGGCCTGTCAGACGTTTTATGTTGTTTCTTCTGAGACTTATGGGAGACTGGGATAGCACTATTTCGGCCTTCTTGGACCTCTTCAGCCAGACACACCCATATTTTATGACTCCTCCCTGTAGAGGTCAAATATTTATTCCTTTTAATTCATAGGTATAAATGTGTGATATTTTTGCAATCAGGGTTTTTCCTATGTTTGAAAAAGATGTTAAACGGCCATGGTGGGATGAAGTCTCTATTCATCGCTTTCAGGCCTTTCAGACATTTTATGTTGTTTCTTCTGAGACTTATGGGAGACTGGGATAGCGCTATTTCGGCCTTCTTGGACCTCTTCAACCAGACACACCCATATTTTATGACTCCTCCCTGTAGAGGTCAAATATTTATTCCTTTTAATTCATAGGTATAAATGTGTGATATTTTTGCAATCAGGGTTTTTCCTATGTTTGAAAAAAGATGTTAAATGGCCATGGTGGGATGAAATCTCTATTCATCGCTTTCAAGCCTCTCAGACATTTTATGTTGTTTCTTCTGAGACTTATGGGAGACTGGGATAGTGCTATTTCGGCCTTCTTGGACCTCTTCAGCCAGACCCACCCATATTTTATGACTCCTCCCTGTAGAGGTCAAATATTTATTCCTTTTAATTCATAGGTATATATGTGTGATATTTTTGCAATCAGGGTTTTTCCTGTGTTTGAAACAAGATGTTAAACGGCCATGGTGGGATGAAATCTCTATTCATCGGTTTCAGGCCTGTCAGACGTTTTATGTTGTTTCTTCTGAGACTTATGGGAGACTGGGATAGCGCTATTTCGGCCTTCTTGGACCTCTTCAGCCAGACACACCCATATTTTATGACTCCTCCCTGTAGAGATCAAATATTTATTCCTTTTAATTCATAGGTATAAATGTGTGATATTTTTGCAATCAGGGTTTTTCCTGTGTTTGAAAAAAGATGTTAAACGGCCATGGTGGGATGAAATCTCTATTCATCGGTTTCAGGCCTGTCAGACGTTTTATGTTGTTTCTTCTGAGACTTATGGGAGACTGGGATAGCACTATTTCGGCCTTCTTGGACCTCTTCAGCCAGACACACCCATATTTTATGACTCCTCCCTGTAGAGGTCAAATATTTATTCCTTTTAATTCATAGGTATAAATGTGTGATATTTTTGCAATCAGGGTTTTTCCTATGTTTGAAAAAGATGTTAAACGGCCATGGTGGGATGAAGTCTCTATTCATCGCTTTCAGGCCTTTCAGACATTTTATGTTGTTTCTTCTGAGACTTATGGGAGACTGGGATAGCGCTATTTCGGCCTTCTTGGACCTCTTCAGCCAGACACACCCATATTTTATGACTCTTCCCTGTAGAGGTCAAATATTTATTCCTTTTAATTCATAGGTATAAATGTGTGATATTTTTGTAATCAGGGTTTTTCCTATGTTTGAAAAAAGATGTTAAACGGCCATGGTGGGATGAAATCTCTATTCATCGCTTTCAGGCCTGTCAGACATTTTATGTTGTTTCTTCTGAGACTTATGGGAGACTGGGATAGCGCTATTTCGGCCTTCTTGGACCTCTTCAGCCAGACACACCCATATTTTATGACTCCTCCCTGTAGAGATCAAATATTTATTCCTTTTAATTCATAGGTATAAATGTGTGATATTTTTGCAATCAGGGTTTTTCCTGTGTTTGAAAAAAGATGTTAAACGGCCATGGTGGGATGAAATCTCTATTCATCGCTTTCAGGCCTGTCAGACATTTTATGTTGTTTCTTCTGAGACTTATGGGAGACTGGGATAGCGCTATTTCGCCCTTCTTGGACCTCTTCAGCCAGACACACCCATATTTTATGACTCCTCCCTGTAGAGGTCAAATATTTATTCCTTTTAATTCATAGGTATAAATGTGTGATATTTTTGCAATCCGGGTTTTTCCTGTGTTTGAAAAAAGATGTTAAACGGCCATGGTGGGATGAAATCTCTATTCATCGCTTTCAGGCCTGTCAGACATTTTATGTTGTTTCTTCTGAGACTTATGGGAGACTGGGATAGCACTATTTCGCCCTTCTTGGACCTCTTCAGCCAGACACACCCATATTTTATGACTCCTCCCTGTAGAGGTCAAATATTTATTCCTTTTAATTCATAGGTATAAATGTGTGATATTTTTGCAATCAGGGTTTTTCCTGTGTTTCAAAAAAGATGTTAAATGGCCATGGTGGGATGAAATCTCTATTCATCGCTTTCAAGCCTCTCAGACATTTTATGTTGTTTCTTCTGAGACTTATGGGAGACTGGGATAGTGCTATTTCGGCCTTCTTGGACCTCTTCAGCCAGACCCACCCATATTTTATGACTCCTCCCTGTAGAGGTCAAATATTTATTCCTTTTAATTCATAGGTATATATGTGTGATATTTTTGCAATCAGGGTTTTTCCTGTGTTTGAAACAAGATGTTAAACGGCCATGGTGGGATGAAATCTCTATTCATCGGTTTCAGGCCTGTCAGACGTTTTATGTTGTTTCTTCTGAGACTTATGGGAGACTGGGATAGCACTATTTCGGCCTTCTTGGACCTCTTCAGCCAGACACACCCATATTTTATGACTCCTCCCTGTAGAGGTCAAATATTTATTCCTTTTAATTCATAGGTATAAATGTGTGATATTTTTGCAATCAGGGTTTTTCCTATGTTTGAAAAAGATGTTAAACGGCCATGGTGGGATGAAGTCTCTATTCATCGCTTTCAGGCCTTTCAGACATTTTATGTTGTTTCTTCTGAGACTTATGGGAGACTGGGATAGCGCTATTTCGGCCTTCTTGGACCTCTTCAGCCAGACACACCCATATTTTATGACTCTTCCCTGTAGAGGTCAAATATTTATTCCTTTTAATTCATAGGTATAAATGTGTGATATTTTTGTAATCAGGGTTTTTCCTATGTTTGAAAAAAGATGTTAAACGGCCATGGTGGGATGAAATCTCTATTCATCGCTTTCAGGCCTGTCAGACATTTTATGTTGTTTCTTCTGAGACTTATGGGAGACTGGGATAGCGCTATTTCGGCCTTCTTGGACCTCTTCAGCCAGACACACCCATATTTTATGACTCCTCCCTGTAGAGATCAAATATTTATTCCTTTTAATTCATAGGTATAAATGTGTGATATTTTTGCAATCAGGGTTTTTCCTGTGTTTGAAAAAAGATGTTAAACGGCCATGGTGGGATGAAATCTCTATTCATCGCTTTCAGGCCTGTCAGACATTTTATGTTGTTTCTTCTGAGACTTATGGGAGACTGGGATAGCGCTATTTCGCCCTTCTTGGACCTCTTCAGCCAGACACACCCATATTTTATGACTCCTCCCTGTAGAGGTCAAATATTTATTCCTTTTAATTCATAGGTATATATGTGTGATATTTTTGCAATCAGGGTTTTTCCTGTGTTTGAAACAAGATGTTAAACGGCCATGGTGGGATGAAATCTCTATTCATCGGTTTCAGGCCTGTCAGACGTTTTATGTTGTTTCTTCTGAGACTTATGGGAGACTGGGATAGCACTATTTCGGCCTTCTTGGACCTCTTCAGCCAGACACACCCATATTTTATGACTCCTCCCTGTAGAGGTCAAATATTTATTCCTTTTAATTCATAGGTATAAATGTGTGATATTTTTGCAATCAGGGTTTTTCCTATGTTTGAAAAAGATGTTAAACGGCCATGGTGGGATGAAGTCTCTATTCATCGCTTTCAGGCCTTTCAGACATTTTATGTTGTTTCTTCTGAGACTTATGGGAGACTGGGATAGCGCTATTTCGGCCTTCTTGGACCTCTTCAGCCAGACACACCCATATTTTATGACTCTTCCCTGTAGAGGTCAAATATTTATTCCTTTTAATTCATAGGTATAAATGTGTGATATTTTTGCAATCAGGGTTTTTCCTGTGTTTGAAAAAAGATGTTAAACGGCCATGGTGGGATGAAATCTCTATTCATCGCTTTCAGGCCTGTCAGACATTTTATGTTGTTTCTTCTGAGACTTATGGGAGACTGGGATAGCGCTATTTCGCCCTTCTTGGACCTCTTCAGCCAGACACACCCATATTTTATGACTCCTCCCTGTAGAGGTCAAATATTTATTCCTTTTAATTCATAGGTATAAATGTGTGATATTTTTGCAATCAGGGTTTTTCCTGTGTTTGAAAAAAGATGTTAAACGGCCATGGTGGGATGAAATCTCTATTCATCGCTTTCAGGCCTGTCAGACATTTTATGTTGTTTCTTCTGAGACTTATGGGAGACTGGGATAGCGCTATTTCGCCCTTCTTGGACCTCTTCAGCCAGACACACCCATATTTTATGACTCCTCCCTGTAGAGGTCAAATATTTATTCCTTTTAATTCATAGGTATAAATGTGTGATATTTTTGCAATCAGGGTTTTTCCTGTGTTTGAAAAAAGATGTTAAACGGCCATGGTGGGATGAAATCTCTATTCATCGCTTTCAGGCCTGTCAGACATTTTATGTTGTTTCTTCTGAGACTTATGGGAGACTGGGATAGCGCTATTTCGGCCTTCTTGGACCTCTTCAGCCAGCCACAACCATATTTTATGACTCCTCCCTGTAGAGGTCAAATATTTATTCCTTTTAATTCATAGGTATAAATGTGTGAGATTTTTGCAATCAGGGTTTTTCCTATGTTTGAAAAAAGATGTTAAATGGCCATGGTGGGATGAAATCTCTATTCATCGCTTTCAGGCCTCTCAGACATTTTATGTTGTTTCTTCTGAGACTTATGGGAGACTGGGATAGCGCTATTTCGGCCTTCTTGGACCTCTTCAGCCAGACACACCCATATTTTATGACTCCTCCCTGTAGAGGTCAAATATTTATTCCTTTTAATTCATAGGTATAAATGTGTGATATTTTTGCAATCAGGGTTTTTCCTATGTTTGAAAAAAGATGTTAAATGGCCATGGTGGGATGAAATCTCTATTCATCGCTTTCAAGCCTCTCAGACATTTTATGTTGTTTCTTCTGAGACTTATGGGAGACTGGCATAGTGCTATTTCGGCCTTCTTGGACCTCTTCAGCCAGACCCACCCATATTTTATGACTCCTCCCTGTAGAGGTCAAATATTTATTCCTTTTAATTCATAGGTATATATGTGTGATATTTTTGCAATCAGGGTTTTTCCTGTGTTTGAAACAAGATGTTAAACGGCCATGGTGGGATGAAATCTCTATTCATCGGTTTCAGGCCTGTCAGACGTTTTATGTTGTTTCTTCTGAGACTTATGGGAGACTGGGATAGCACTATTTCGGCCTTCTTGGACGTCTTCAGCCAGACACACCCATATTTTATGACTCCTCCCTGTAGAGGACAAATATTTATTCCTTTTAATTCATAGGTATAAATGTGTGATATTTTTGCAATCAGGGTTTTTCCTATGTTTGAAAAAGATGTTAAACGGCCATGGTGGGATGAAGTCTCTATTCATCGCTTTCAGGCCTGTCAGACATTTTATGTTGTTTCTTCTGAGACTTATGGGAGACTGGGATAGCGCTATTTCGGCCTTTTTGGACCTCTTCAGCCAGACACACCCATATTTTATGACTCCTCCCTGTAGAGATCAAATATTTATTCCTTTTAATTCATAGGTATAAATGTGTGATATTTTTGCAATCAGGGTTTTTCCTGTGTTTGAAAAAAGATGTTAAACGGCCATGGTGGGATGAAATCTCTATTCATCGCTTTCAGGCCTGTCAGACATTTTATGTTGTTTCTTCTGAGACTTATGGGAGACTGGGATAGCGCTATTTCGCCCTTCTTGGACCTCTTCAGCCAGACACACCCATATTTTATGACTCCTCCCTGTAGAGGTCAAATATTTATTCCTTTTAATTCATAGGTATAAATGTGTGATATTTTTGCAATCAGGGTTTTTCCTGTGTTTGAAAAAAGATGTTAAACGGCCATGGTGGGATGAAATCTCTATTCATCGCTTTCAGGCCTGTCAGACATTTTATGTTGTTTCTTCTGAGACTTATGGGAGACTGGGATAGCGCTATTTCGCCCTTCTTGGACCTCTTCAGCCAGACACACCCATTTTTTATGACTCCTCCCTGTAGAGGTCAAATATTTATTCCTTTTAATTCATAGGTATAAATGTGTGATATTTTTGCAATCAGGGTTTTTCCTGTGTTTGAAAAAAGATGTTAAACGGCCATGGTGGGATGAAATCTCTATTCATCGCTTTCAGGCCTGTCAGACATTTTATGTTGTTTCTTCTGAGACTTATGGGAGACTGGGATAGCGCTATTTCGGCCTTCTTGGACCTCTTCAGCCAGCCACAACCATATTTTATGACTCCTCCCTGTAGAGGTCAAATATTTATTCCTTTTAATTCATAGGTATAAATGTGTGATATTTTTGCAATCAGGGTTTTTCCTATGTTTGAAAAACATGTTAAATGGCCATGGTGGGATGAAATCTCTATTCATCGCTTTCAGGCCTGTCAGACATTTTATGTTGTTTCTTCTGAGACTTATGGGAGACTGGGATAGCGCTATTTCGGCCTTCTTGGACCTCTTCAGCCAGACACACCCATATTTTATGACTCCTCCCTGTAGAGGTCAAATATTTATTCCTTTTAATTCACAGGTATAAATGTGTGATATTTTTGCAATCAGGGTTTTTCCTATGTTTGAAAAAAGATGTTAAATGGCCATGGTGGGATGAAATCTCTATTCATCGCTTTCAGGCCCGTCAGACATTTTATGTTGTTTCTTCTGAGACTTATGGGAGACTGGGATAGCGCTATTTCGGCCTTCTTGGACCTCTTCAGCCAGACACACCCATATTTTATGACTCTTCCCTGTAGAGGTCAAATATTTATTCCTTTTAATTCATAGCTATAAATGTGTGATATTTTTGCAATCAGGGTTTTTCCTATGTTTGAAAAAAGATGTTAAACGGCCATGGTGGGATGAAATCTCTATTCATCGGTTTCAGGCCTGTCAGACATTTTATGTTGTTTCTTCTGAGACTTATGGGAGACTGGGATAGCACTATTTCGCCCTTCTTGGACCTCTTCAGCCAGACACACCCATATTTTATGACTCCTCCCTGTAGAGGTCAAATATTTATTCCTTTTAATTCATAGGTATAAATGTGTGATATTTTTGCAATCAGGGTTTTTCCTATCTTTGAAAAAAGATGTTAAACGGCCATGGTGGGATGAAATCTCTATTCATCGCTTTCAGGCCTGTCAGACATTTTATGTTGTTTCTTCTGAGACTTATGGGAGACTGGGATAGTGCTATTTCGGCCTTCTTGGACCTCTTCAGCCAGACACACCCATATTTTATGACTCCTGCCTGTAGAGGTCAAATATTTATTCCTTTTAATTCATAGGTATAAATGTGTGATATTTTTGCAATCAGGGTTTTTCCTATCTTTGAAAAAAGATGTTAAACGGCCATGGTGGGATGAAATCTCTATTCATCGCTTTCAGGCCTGTCAGACATTTTATATTGTTTCTTCTGAGACTTATGGGAGACTGGGATAGCACTATTTCGGCCTTCTTGGACCTCTTCAACCAGACACACCCATATTTTATGACTCCTCCCTGTAGAGGTCAAATATTTATTCCTTTTAATTCATAGGTATAAATGTGTGATATTTTTGCAATCAGGGTTTTTCCTATGTTTGAAAAAAGATGTTAAATGGCCATGGTGGGATGAAATCCCTATTCATCGCTTTCAGGCCTCTCAGACATTTTATGTTCTTTCTTCTGAGACTTATGGGAGACTGGGATAGCGCTATTTCGGCCTTCTTGGACCTCTTCAGCCAGACGCACCCATATTTTATGACTCCTCCCTGTAGAGGTCAAATATTTATTCCTTTTAATTCATAGGTATAAATGTGTGATATTTTTGCAATCAGGGTTTTTCCTGTGTTTGAAACAAGATGTTAAACGGCCATGTTGGGATGAAATCTCTATTCATCGCTTTCAGGCCTGTCAGACATTTTATGTTGTTTCTTCTGAGACTTATGGGAGACTGGGATAGCCCTATTTCGGCCTTCTTGGACCTCTTCAGCCAGACACACCCATATTTTTTGACTCCTCCCTGTAGAGGTCAAATATTTATTCGTTTTAATTCATAGGTATAAATTTGTGATATTTTTGCAATCAGGGTTTTTCCTATGTTTGAAAAAAGATGTTAAACGGCCATGGTGGGATGAAATCTCTATTCATCGCTTTCAGGCCTGTCAGACATTTTATGTTGTTTCTTCTGAGACTTATGGGAGACTGGGATAGCACTATTTCGGCCTTCTTGGACCTCTTCAGCCAGACACACCCATATTTTATGACTCCTCCCTGTAGAGGTCAAATATTTATTCCTTTTAATTCATAGGTATAAATGTGTGATATTTTTGCAATCAGGGTTTTTCCTATGTTTGAAAAAAGTTGTTAAACGGCCATGGTGGGATGAAGTCTCTATTCATCGCTTTCAGGACTGTCAGACTTTTTATGTTGTTTCTTCTGAGACTTATGGGAGACTGGGATAGCGCTATTTCGGCCTTCTTGGACCTCTTCAGCCAGACACACCCATATTTTATGACTCCTCCCTGTAGAGGTCAAATATTTATTCCTTTTAATTCATAGGTATAAATGTGTGATATTTTTGCAATCAGGGTTTTTCCTGTGTTTGAAAAAAGATGTTAAACGGCCATGGTGGGATGAAATCTCTATTCATTGCTTTCAGCCCTGTCAGACATTTTATGTTGTTTCTTCTGAGACTTATGGGAGACTGGGATAGCACTATTTCGGCCTTCTTGGACCTCTTCAGCCAGACACACCCATATTTTATGACTCCTCCCTGTAGAGGTCAAATATTTATTCCTTTTAATTCATAGGTATAAATGTGTGATATTTTTGCAATCAGGGTTTTTCCTATGTTTGAAAAAAGATGTTAAACGGCCACGGTGGGATGAAATCTCTATTCATCACTTTCAGGCCTGTCAGACATTTTATGTTGTTTCTTCTGAGGCTTATGGGAGACTGGGATAGCACTATTTCGGCCTTCTTGGACCTCTTCAGCAAGACACACCCATATTTTATGACTCCTCCCTGTAGAGGTCAAATATTTATTCCTTTTAATTCACAGGTATAAATGTGTGATATTTTTGCAATCAGGGTTTTTCCTATGTTTAAAAAAAAAAAGTTAAACGGCCATGGTGGGATGAAATCTCTATTCATCACTTTCAGGCCTGTCAGACATTTTATGTTGTTTCTTCTGAGGCTTATGGGAGACTGGGATAGCACTATTTCGGCCTTCGTGGACCTCTACAGCCAGACACACCCATATTTTATGACTCTTCCCTGTAGAGGTCAAATATTTATTCCTTTTAATTCATAGGTATAAATGTGTGATATTTTTGCAATCAGGGTTTTTCCTATGTTTGAAAAAAGATGTTAAACGGCCATGGTGGGATGAAATCTCTATTCATCGCTTTCAGGCCTGTCAGACATTTTATGTTGTTTCTTCTGAGACTTATGGGAGACTGGGATAGCACTATTTCGCCCTTCTTGGACCTCTTCAGCCAGACACACCCATATTTTATGACTCCTCCCTGTAGAGGTCAAATATTTATTCCTTTTAATTCATAGGTATAAATGTGTGATATTTTTGCAATCAGGGTTTTTCCTGTGTTTGAAAAAAGATGTTAAACGGCCATGGTGGGATGAAATCTCTATTCATCGCTTTCAGGCCTGTCAGACATTTTATGTTGTTTCTTCTGAGACTTATGGGAGACTGGGATAGCGCTATTTCGCCCTTCTTGGACCTCTTCAGCCAGACACACCCATATTTTATGACTCCTCCCTGTAGAGGTCAAATATTTATTCCTTTTAATTCATAGGTATAAATGTGTGATATTTTTGCAATCAGGGTTTTTCCTATGTTTGAAAAAAGATGTTAAATGGCCATGGTGGGATGAAATCTCTATTCATCGCTTTCAGGCCTGTCAGACATTTTATGTTGTTTCTTCTGAGACTTATGGGAGACTGGGATAGCGCTATTTCAGCCTTCTTGGACCTCTTCAGCCAGACACACCCATATTTTATGACTCCTCCCTGTAGAGGTCAAATATTTATTCCTTTTAATTCATAGATATAAATGTGTGATATTTTTGCAATCAGGGTTTTTCCTATGTTTGAAAAAAGATGTTAAATGGCCATGGTGGGATGAAATCTCTATTCATCGCTTTCAGGCCTGTCAGACATTTTATGTTGTTTCTTCTGAGACTTATGGGAGACTGGGATAGTGCTATTTCGGCCTTCTTGGACCTCTTCAGCCAGACACACCCATATTTTATGACTCCTGCCTGTAGAGGTCAAATATTTATTCCTTTTAATTCATAGGTATAAATGTGTGATATTTTTGCAATCAGGGTTTTTCCTATCTTTGAAAAAAGATGTTAAACGGCCATGGTGGGATGAAATCTCTATTCATCGCTTTCAGGCCTGTCAGACATTTTATGTTGTTTCTTCTGAGACTTATGGGAGACTGGGATAGCACTATTTCGGCCTTCTTGGACCTCTTCAACCAGACACACCCATATTTTATGACTGCTCCCTGTAGAGGTCAAATATTTATTCCTTTTAATTCATAGGTATAAATGTGTGATATTTTTGCAATCAGGGTTTTTCCTATGTTTGAAAAAAGATTTTAAATGGCCATGGTGGGATGCAACCTCTATTCATCGCTTTCAGGCCTCTCAGACATTTTATGTTGTTTCTTCTGAGACTTATGGGAGACTGGGATAGCGCTATTTCGGCCTTCTTGGACCTCTTCAGCCAGCCACAACCATATTTTATGACTCCTCCCTGTAGAGGTCAAATATTTATTCCTTTTAATTCATAGGTATAAATGTGTGATATTTTTGCAATCAGGGTTTTTCCTGTGTTTGAAACAAGATGTTAAACGGCCATGGTGGGATGAAGTCTCTATTCATCGCTTTCAGGCCTGTCAGACATTTTATATTGTTTCTTCTGAGACTTATGGGAGACTGGGATAGCACTATTTCGGCCTTCTTGGACCTCTTCAACCAGACACACCCATATTTTATGACTCCTCCCTGTAGAGGTCAAATATTTATTCCTTTTAATTCATAGGTATAAATGTGTGATATTTTTGCAATCAGGGTTTTTCCTATGTTTGAAAAAAGATGTTAAACGGCCATGGTGGGATGAAATCTCTATTCATGACTTTCAGGCCTGTCAGACATTTTATGTTGTTTCTTCTGAGGCTTATGGGAGACTGGGATAGCACTATTTCGGCCTTCGTGGACCTCTTCAGCAAGACACACCCATATTTTATGACTCCTCCCTGTAGAGGTCAAATTTTATTCCTTTTAATTCATAGGTATAAATGTGTGATATTTTTGCAATCAGGGTTTTTCCTATGTTTGAAAAAAGATGTTAAATGGCCATGGTGGGATGAAATCTCTATTCATCGCTTTCAGGCCTGTCAGACATTTTATGTTGTTTCTTCTGAGACTTATGGGAGACTGGGATAGCGCTATTTCGGCCTTCTTGGACCTCTTCAGCCAGACACACCCATATTTTATGACTCCTCCCTGTAGAGGTCAAATATTTATTCCTTTTAATTCATAGATATAAATGTGTGATATTTTTGCAATCAGGGTTTTTCCTATGTTTGAAAAAAGATGTTAAATGGCCATGGTGGGATGAAATCTCTATTCATCGCTTTCAGGCCTGTCAGACATTTTATGTTGTTTCTTCTGAGACTTATGGGAGACTGGGATAGTGCTATTTCGGCCTTCTTGGACCTCTTCAGCCAGACACACCCATATTTTATGACTCTTCCCTGTAGAGGTCAAATATTTATTCCTTTTTATTCATAGCTATAAATGTGTGATATTTTTGCAATCAGGGTTTTTCCTATCTTTGAAAAAAGATGTTAAACGGCCATGGTGGGATGAAATCTCTATTCATCGCTTTCAGGCCTGTCAGACATTTTATGTTGTTTCTTCTGAGACTTATGGGAGACTGGGATAGCACTATTTCGGCCTTCTTGGACCTCTTCAACCAGACACACCCATATTTTATGACTCCTCCCTGTAGAGGTCAAATATTGATTCCTTTTAATTCATAGGTATAAATGTGTGATATTTTTGCAATCAGGGTTTTTCCTATGTTTGAAAAAAGATTTTAAATGGCCATGGTGGGATGCAACCTCTATTCATCGCTTTCAGGCCTCTCAGACATTTTATGTTGTTTCTTCTGAGACTTATGGGAGACTGGGATAGCGCTATTTCGGCCTTCTTGGACCTCTTCAGCCAGCCACAACCATATTTTATGACTCCTCCCTGTAGAGGTCAAATATTTATTCCTTTTAATTCATAGGTATAAATGTGTGATATTTTTGCAATCAGGGTTTTTCCTGTGTTTGAAACAAGATGTTAAACGGCCATGGTGGGATGAAGTCTCTATTCATCGCTTTCAGGCCTGTCAGACATTTTATATTGTTTCTTCTGAGACTTATGGGAGACTGGGATAGCACTATTTCGGCCTTCTTGGACCTCTTCAACCAGACACACCCATATTTTATGACTCCTCCCTGTAGAGGTCAAATATTTATTCCTTTTAATTCATAGGTATAAATGTGTGATATTTTTGCAATCAGGGTTTTTCCTATGTTTGAAAAAAGATGTTAAACGGCCATGGTGGGATGAAATCTCTATTCATGACTTTCAGGCCTGTCAGACATTTTATGTTGTTTCTTCTGAGGCTTATGGGAGACTGGGATAGCACTATTTCGGCCTTCGTGGACCTCTTCAGCAAGACACACCCATATTTTATAACTCCTCCCTGTAGAGGTCAAATATTTATTCCTTTTAATTCATAGGTATAAATGTGTGATATTTTTGCAATCAGGGTTTTTCCTATGTTTGAAAAAAGATGTTAAATGGCCATGGTGGGATGAAATCTCTATTCATCGCTTTCAGGCCTCTCAGACATTTTATGTTGTTTCTTCTGAGACTTATGGGAGACTGGGCTAGCGCTATTTCGGCCTTCTTGGACCTCTTCAGCCAGACCCACCCATATTTTATGACTCCTCCCTGTAGAGGTCAAATATTTATTCCTTTTAATTCATAGGTATAAATGTGTGATATTTTTGCAATCAGGGTTTTTCCTGTCTTTGAAACAAGATGTTAAACGGCCATGGTGGGATGAAATCTCTATTCATCGCTTTCAGGCCTGTCAGACATTTTATGTTGTTTCTTCTGAGACTCATTGGGAGACTGGGATAGCACTATTTCGGTCTTCTTGGACCTCTTCAGCCAGACACACCCATATTTTTTGACTCCTCCCTGTAGAGGTCAAATATTTATTCCTTTTAATTCAAAGGTATAAATGTGTGATATTTTTGCAATCAGGGTTTTTCCTATGTTTGAAAAAAGATGTTAAACGGCCATGGTGGGATGAAATCTCTATTCATCGCTTTCAGGCCTGTCAGACATTTTATGTTGTTTCTTCTGAGACTTATGGGAGACTGGGATAGCACTATTTCGGCCTTCTTGGACCTCTTCAGCCAGACACACCCATATTTTATGACTCCTCCCTGTAGAGGTCAAATATTTATTCCTTTTAATTCATAGGTATAAATGTGTGATATTTTTGCAATCAGGGTTTTTCCTGTGTTTGAAAAAAGATGTTAAACGGCCATGGTGGGGTGAAATCTCTATTCATCGCTTTCAGGCCTTTCAGACATTTTATGTTGTTTCTTCTGAGACTTATGGGAGACTGGGATAGCGCTATTTCGGCCTTCTTGGACCTCTTCAGCCAGACAAACCCATATTTTATGACTCCTCCCTGTAGAGGTCAAATATTTATTCCTTTTAATTCATAGGTATACGTGTGTGATATTTTTGCAATCAGGGTTTTTCCTGTGTTTGAAACAAGATGTTAAACGGCCATGGTGGGATGAAATCTCTATTCATCACTTTCAGGCCTGTCAGACATTTTATGTTGTTTCTTCTGAGGCTTATGGGAGACTGGGATAGCACTATTTCGGCCTTCGTGGACCTCTTCAGCAAGACACACCCATATTTTATGACTCCTCCCTGTAGAGGTCAAATATTTATTCCTTTTAATTCCTAGGTATAAATGTGTGATATTTTTGCAATCAGGGTGTTTCCTATGTTTGAAAAAAGATGTTAAACGGCCACGGTGGGATGAAATCTCTATTCATCACTTTCAGGCCTGTCAGACATTTTATGTTGTTTCTTCTGAGACTTATGGGAGACTGGGATAGCGCTATATCGGCCTTCGTGGACCTCTTCAGCAAGACACACCCATATTTTATGACTCCTCCCTGTAGAGGTCAAATATTTATTCCTTTTAATTCATAGGTATAAACGTGTGATATTTTTGCAATCAGGGTCTTTCCTATGTTTGAAAAAAGATGTTAAACGGCCACGGTGGGATGAAATCTCTATTCATCACTTTCAGGCCTGTCAGACATTTTATGTTGTTTCCTCTGAGGCTTATGGGAGACTGGGATAGCACTATTTCGGCCTTCTTGGACCTCTTCAGCAAGACACACCCATATTTTATGACTCCCCCCTGTAGAGGTCAAATATTTATTCCTTTTAATTCCTAGGTATAAATGTGTGATATTTTTGCAATCAGGGTTTTTCCTATGTTTGAAAAAAATGTTAAACCGCCACGGTGGGATGAAATCTCTATTCATCACTTTCAGGCCTGTCAGACATTTTATGGTGTTTCTTCTGAGACTTATGGGAGACTGGGATAGCGCTATATCGGCCTTCGTGGACCTCTTCAGCAAGACACACCCATATTTTATGACTCCTCCCTGTAGAGGTCAAATATTTATTCCTTTTAATTCACAGGTATAAATGTGTGATATTTTTGCAATCAGGGTTTTTCCTATGTTTAAAAAAAAATGTTAAACGGCCATGGTGGGATGAAATCTCTATTCATCGCTTTCAGGCCTGTCAGACATTTTATGTTGTTTCTTCTGAGACTTATGGGAGACTGGGATAGCACTATTTCGGCCTTCTTGGACCTCTTCAGCCAGACACACCCATATTTTATGACTCCTGCCTGTAGAGGTCAAATATTTATTCCTTTTAATTCATAGGTATAAATGTGTGATATTTTTGCAATCAGGGTTTTTCCTATGTTTGAAAAAAGATGTTAAACGGCCATGGTGGGATGAAATCTCTGTTGATCGCTTTCAGGCCTGTCAGACATTTTATGTTGTTTCTTCTGAGACTTATGGGAGACTGGGATAGCACTATTTCGGCCTTCGTGGACCTCTTCAGCAAGACACACCCATATTTTATGACTCCTCCCTGTAGAGGTCAAATATTTATTCCTTTTAATTCATAGGTATAAACGTGTGATATTTTTGCAATCAGGGTCTTTCCTATGTTTGAAAAAAGATGTTAAACGGCCACGGTGGGATGAAATCTCTATTCATCGCTTTCAGGCCTGTCAGACATTTTATGTTGTTTCCTCTGAGGCTTATGGGAGACTGGGATAGCACTATTTCGGCCTTCTTGGACCTCTTCAGCAAGACACACCCATATTTTATGACTCCCCCCTGTAGAGGTCAAATATTTATTCCTTTTAATTCCTAGGTATAAATGTGTGATATTTTTGCAATCAGGGTTTTTCCTATGTTTGAAAAAAATGTTAAACCGCCACGGTGGGATGAAATCTCTATTCATCACTTTCAGGCCTGTCAGACATTTTATGGTGTTTCTTCTGAGACTTATGGGAGACTGGGATAGCGCTATATCGGCCTTCGTGGACCTCTTCAGCAAGACACACCCATATTTTATGACTCCTCCCTGTAGAGGTCAAATATTTATTCCTTTTAATTCACACGTATAAATGTGTGATATTTTTGCAATCTGGGTTTTTCCTATGTTTAAAAAAAAATGTTAAACGGCCATGGTGGGATGAAATCTCTATTCATCGCTTTCAGGCCTGTCAGACATTTTATGTTGTTTCTTCTGAGACTTATGGGAGACTGGGATAGCACTATTTCGGCCTTCTTGGACCTCTTCAGCCAGACACACCCATATTTTATGACTCCTGCCTGTAGAGGTCAAATATTTATTCCTTTTAATTCATAGGTATAAATGTGTGATATTTTTGCAATCAGGGTTTTTCCTATGTTTGAAAAAAGATGTTAAACGGCCATGGTGGGATGAAATCTCTGTTGATCGCTTTCAGGCCTGTCAGACATTTTATGTTGTTTCTTCTGAGACTTATGGGAGACTGGGATAGCACTATTTCGGCCTTCTTGGATCTCTTCAGCCAGACACACCCATATTTTATGACTCCTCCCTGTAGAGGTCAAATATTTATTCCTTTTAATTCATAGGTATAAATGTGTGATATTTTTGCAATCAGGGTTTTTCCTATGTTTGAAAAAATATGTTAAACGGCCACAGTGGGATGAAATCTCTATTCATCGCTTTCAGGCCTGTCAGACATTTTATGTTGTTTCCTCTGAGACTTATGGGAGACTGGGGTAGCGCTATTTCGGCCTTCTTGGACCTCTTCAGCCAGACACACCCATATTTTATGACTCCTCCCTGTAGAGGTCAAATATTTATTCCTTTTAATTCATAGGTATAAATGTGTGATATTTTTGCAATCAGGGTTTTTCCTATGTTTGAAAAAAGATGTTAAACGGCCATGGTGGGATGAAATCTCTATTCATCGCTTTCAGGCCTGTCAGACATTTTATGTTGTTTCTTCTGAGACTTATGGGAGACTGGGATAGCACTATTTCGGCCTTCTTGGACCTCTTCAGCCAGACACACCCATATTTTATGACTCCTGCCTGTAGAGGTCAAATATTTATTCCTTTTAATTCATAGGTATAAATGTGTGATATTTTTGCAATCAGGGTTTTTCCTATGTTTGAAAAAAGATGTTAAACGGCCATGGTGGGATGAAATCTCTGTTGATCGCTTTCAGGCCTGTCAGACATTTTATGTTGTTTCTTCTGAGACTTATGGGAGACTGGGATAGCACTATTTCGGCCTTCTTGGATCTCTTCAGCCAGACACACCCATATTTTATGACTCCTCCCTGTAGAGGTCAAATATTTATTCCTTTTAATTCATAGGTATAAATGTGTGATATTTTTGCAATCAGGGTTTTTCCTATGTTTGAAAAAAGATGTTAAACGGCCACAGTGGGATGAAATCTCTATTCATCGCTTTCAGGCCTGTCAGACATTTTATGTTGTTTCCTCTGAGACTTATGGGAGACTGGGGTAGCGCTATTTCGGCCTTCTTGGACCTCTTCAGCCAGACACACCCATATTTTATGACTCCTCCCTGTAGAGGTCAAATATTTATTCCTTTTAATTCATAGGTATAAATGTGTGATATTTTTGCAATCAGGGTTTTTCCTATGTTTGAAAAAAGATGTTAAACGGCCATGGTGGGATGAAATCTCTATTCATCGCTTTCAGGCCTGTCAGGCATTTTATGTTGTTTCTTCTGAGACTTATGGGAGACTGGGATAGCACTATTTCGGCCTTCTTGGACCTCTTCAGCCAGACACACCCATATTTTATGACTCCTGCCTGTAGACGTCAAATATTTATTCCTTTTAATTCATAGGTATAAATGTGTGATATTTTTGCAATCAGGGTTTTTCCTATGTTTGAAAAAAGATGTTAAACGGCCATGTTGGGATGAAATCTCTGTTCATCGCTTTCAGGCCTGTCAGACATTTTATGTTGTTTCTTCTGAGACTTATGGGAGACTGGGATAGCACTATTTCAGCCATCTTGGATCTCTTCAGCCAGACACACCCATATTTTATGACTCCTCCCTGTAGAGATCAAATATTTATTCCTTTTAATTCATAGGTATAAATGTGTGATATTTTTGCAATCAGGGTTTTTCCTATGTTTGAAAAAAGATGTTAAACGGCCATGGTGGGATGAAATCTCTATTCATCACTTTCAGGCCTGTCAGACATTTTATGTTGTTTCTTCTGAGGCTTATGGGAGACTGGGATAGCACTATTTCGGCCTTCTTGGACCTCTTCAGCAAGACACACCCATATTTTATGACTCCTCCCTGTAGAGGTCAAATATTTATTCCTTTTAATTCACAGGTATAAATGTGTGATATTTTTGCAATCAGGGTTTTTCCTATGTTTAAAAAAAAAATGTTAAACGGCCATGGTGGGATGAAATCTCTATTCATCACTTTCAGGCCTGTCAGACATTTTATGTTGTTTCTTCTGAGGCTTATGGGAGACTGGGATAGCACTATTTCGGCCTTCGTGGACCTCTTCAGCAAGACACACCCATATTTTATGACTCCTCCCTGTAGAGGTCAAATATTTATTCCTTTTAATTCCTAGGTATAAATGTGTGATATTTTTGCAATCAGGGTTTTTCCTATGTTTGAAAAAAGATGTTAAACGGCCACGGTGGGATGAAATCTCTATTCATCACTTTCAGGCCTGTCAGACATTTTATGGTGTTTCTTCTGAGACTTATGGGAGACTGGGATAGCGCTATATCGGCCTTCATGGACCTCTTCAGCAAGACACACCCATATTTTATGACTCCTCCCTGTAGAGGTCAAATATTTATTCCTTTTAATTCATAGGTATAAATGTGTGATATTTTTGCAATCAGGGTTTTTCCTATGTTTGAAAAAAGATGTTAAACGGCCATGGTGGGATGAAATCTCTGTTCATCGCTTTCAGGCCTGTCAGACATTTTATGTTGTTTCTTCTGAGACTTATGGGAGACTGGGATAGCACTATTTCGGCCTTCTTGGATCTCTTCAGCCAGACACACCCATATTTTATGACTCCTCCCTGTAGAGGTCAAATATTTATTCCTTTTAATTCCAAGGTATAAATGTGTGATATTTTTGCAATCAGGGTTTTTCCTATGTTTGAAAAAAGATGTTAAACCGCCACGGTGGGATGAAATATCTATTCATCACTTTCAGGCCTGTCAGACATTTTATGGTGTTTCTTCTGAGACTTATGGGAGACTGGGATAGTGCTATATCGGCCTTCGTGGACCTCTTCAACAAGACACACCCATATTTTATGACTCCTCCCTGTAGAGGTCAAATATTTATTCCTTTTAATTCATAGGTATAAATGTGTGATATTTTTGCAATCAAGGTTTTTCCTATGTTTGAAAAAAGATGTTAAATGGCCATGGTGGGATGAAATCTCTATTCATCGCTTTCAGGCCTCTCAGACATTTTATGTTGTTTCTTCTGAGACTTATGGGAGACTGGGATAGCACTATTTCGGCCTTCTTGGACCTCTTCAGCCAGACCCACCCATATTTTATGACTCCTCCCTGTAGAGGTCAAATATTTATTCCTTTTAATTCATAGGTATAAATGTGTGATATTTTTGCAATCAGGGTTTTTCCTGTCTTTGAAACAAGATGTTAAACGGCCATGGTGGGATGAAATCTCTATTCATCGCTTTCAGGCCTGTCAGACATTTTATGTTGTTTCTTCTGAGACTTATGGGGGACTGGGATAGCACTATTTCGGCCTTCTTGGACCTCTTCAGCCAGACACACCCATATTTTATGACTCCTCCCTGTAGAGGTCAAATATTTATTCCTTTTAATTCATAGGTATAAATGTGTGATATTTTTGCAATCAGGGTTTTTCCTATGTTTGAAAAAAGATGTTAAACGGCCATGGTGGGATGAAGTCTCTATTCATCGCTTTCAGGCCTGTCAGACATTTTATGTTGTTTCTTCTGAGGCTTATGGGAGACTGGGATAGCACTATTTCGGCCTCCTTGGACCTCTTCAGCAAGACACACCCATATTTTATGACTCCTCCCTGTAGAGGTCAAATATTTATTCCTTTTAATTCCTAGGTATAAATGTGTGATATTTTTGCAATCAGGGTTTTTCCTATGTTTGAAAAAATATGTTAAACGGCTACGGTAGGATGAAATCTCTATTCATCACTTTCAGGCCTGTCAGACATTTTATGTTGTTTCTTCTGAGGCTTATGGGAGACTGGGATAGCACTATTTCGGCCTTCGTGGACCTCTTCAGCAAGACACACCCATATGTTATGACTCCTCCCTGTAGAGGTCAAATATTTATTCCTTTTAATTCATAGGTATAAATGTGTCATATTTTTGCAATCAGGGTTTTTCCTATGTTTGAAAAAAGATGTTAAACGGCCATGGTGGGATGAAATCTCTGTTCATCGCTTTCAGGCCTGTCAGACATTTTATGTTGTTTCTTCTGAGACGTATTGGAGACTGGGATAGCACTATTTCGGCCTTCTTGGATCTCTTCAGCCAGACACACCCATATTTTATGACTCCTCCCTGTAGAGGTCAAATATTTATTCCTTTTAATTCCAAGGTATAAATGTGTGATATTTTTGCAATCAGGGTTTTTCCTATGTTTGAAAAAAGATGTTAAACCGCCACGGTGGGATGAAATCTCTATTCATCACTTTCAGGCCTGTCAGACATTTTATGGTGTTTCTTCTGAGACTTATGGGAGACTGGGATAGTGCTATATCGGCCTTCGTGGACCTCTTCAACAAGACACACCCATATTTTATGACTCCTCCCTGTAGAGGTCAAATATTTATTCCTTTTAATTCATAGGTATAAATGTGTGATATTTTTGCAATCAAGGTTTTTCCTATGTTTGAAAAAAGATGTTAAATGGCCATGGTGGGATGAAATCTCTATTCATCGCTTTCAGGCCTCTCAGACATTTTATGTTGTTTCTTCTGAGACTTATGGGAGACTGGGATAGCGCTATTTCGGCCTTCTTGGACCTCTTCAGCCAGACCCACCCATATTTTATGACTCCTCCCTGTAGAGGTCAAATATTTATTCCTTTTAATTCATAGGTATAAATGTGTGATATTTTTGCAATCAGGGTTTTTCCTGTCTTTGAAACAAGATGTTAAACGGCCATGGTGGGATGAAATCTCTATTCATCGCTTTCAGGCCTGTCAGACATTTTATGTTGTTTCTTCTGAGACTTATGGGGGACTGGGATAGCACTATTTCGGCCTTCTTGGGCCTCTTCAGCCAGACACACCCATATTTTATGACTCCTCCCTGTAGAGGTCAAATATTTATTCCTTTTAATTCATAGGTATAAATGTGTGATATTTTTGCAATCAGGGTTTTTCCTATGTTTGAAAAAAGATGTTAAACGGCCATGGTGGGATGAAGTCTCTATTCATCGCTTTCAGGCCTGTCAGACATTTTATGTTGTTTCTTCTGAGACTTATGGGAGACTGGGATAGCGCTATTTCGGCCTTCTTGGACCTCTTCAGCCAGACACACCCATATTTTATGACTCCTCCCTGTAGAGGTCAAATATTTATTCCTTTTAATTCATAGGTATAAATGTGTGATATTTTTGCAATCAGGGTTTTTCCTGTGTTTGAAAAAAGATGTTAAACGGCCATGGTGGGATGAAATCTCTATTCATCACTTTCAGGCCTGTCGACATTTTATGTTGTTTCTTCTGAGGCTTATGGGAGACTGGGATAGCACTATTTCGGCCTCCTTGGACCTCTTCAGAAAGACACACCCATATTTTATGACTCCTCCCTGTAGAGGTCAAATATTTATTCCTTTTAATTCCTAGGTATAAATGTGTGATATTTTTGTAATCAGGGTTTTTCCTATGTTTGAAAAAATATGTTAAACGGCTACGGTAGGATGAAATCTCTATTCATCACTTTCAGGCCTGTCAGACATTTTATGTTGTTTCTTCTGAGGCTTATGGGAGACTGGGATAGCACTATTTCGGCCTTCGTGGACCTCTTCAGCAAGACACACCCATATTTTATGACTCCTCCCTGTAGAGGTCAAATATTTATTCCTTTTAATTCATAGGTATAAATGTGTCATATTTTTGCAATCAGGGTTTTTCCTATGTTTCAAAAAAAGATGTTAAACGGCCATGGTCGGATGAAATCTCTATTCATCGCTTTCAGGCCTGTCAGGCATTTTATGTTGTTTCTTCTGAGACTTATGGGAGACTGTGATAGCACTATTTCGGCCTTCTTGGACCTCTTCAGCCAGACACACCCATATTTTATGACTCCTGCCTGTAGACGTCAAATATTTATTCCTTTTAATTCATAGGTATAAATGTGTGATATTTTTGCAATCAGGGTTTTTCCTATGTTTGAAAAAAGATGTTAAACGGCCATGTTGGGATGAAATCTCTGTTCATCGCTTTCAGGCCTGTCAGACATTTTATGTTGTTTCTTCTGAGACTTATGGGAGACTGGGATAGCACTATTTCAGCCATCTTGGATCTCTTCAGCCAGACACACCCATATTTTATGACTCCTCCCTGTAGAGGTCAAATATTTATTCCTTTTAATTCATAGGTATAAATGTGTGATATTTTTGCAATCAGGGTTTTTCCTATGTTTGAAAAAAGATGTTAAACGGCCATGGTGGGATGAAATCTCTATTCATCACTTTCAGGCCTGTCAGACATTTTATGTTGTTTCTTCTGAGGCTTATGGGAGACTGGGATAGCACTATTTCAGCCTTCTTGGACCTCTTCAGCAAGACACACCCATATTTTATGACTCCTCCCTGTAGAGGTCAAATATTTATTCCTTTTAATTCACAGGTATAAATGTGTGATATTTTTGCAATCAGGGTTTTTCCTATGTTTAAAAAAAAGATGTTAAACGGCCATGGTGGGATGAAATCTCTATTCATCACTTTCAGGCCTGTCAGACATTTTATGTTGTTTCTTCTGAGGCTTATGGGAGACTGGGATAGCACTATTTCGGCCTTCGTGGACCTCTTCAGCAAGACACACCCATATTTTATGACTCCTCCCTGTAGAGGTCAAATATTTATTCCTTTTAATTCCTAGGTATAAATGTGTGATATTTTTGCAATCAGGGTTTTTCCTATGTTTGAAAAAAGATGTTAAACGGCCACGGTGGGATGAAATCTCTATTCATCACTTTCAGGCCTGTCAGACATTTTATGTTCTTTCTTCTGAGACTTATGCGAGACTGGGATAGCGCTATATCGGCCTTCGTGGACCTCTTCAGCAAGACACACCCATATTTTATGACTCCTCCCTGTAGAGGTCAAATATTTATTCCTTTTAATTCATAGGTATAAATGTGTGATATTTTTGCAATCAGGGTCTTTCATATGTTTGAAAAAAGATGTTAAACGGCCACGGTGGGATGAAATCTCTATTCATCACTTTCAGGCCTGTCAGACATTTTATGTTGTTTCTTCTGAGGCTTATGGGAGACTGGGATAGCACTATTTTGGCCTTCTTGGACCTCTTCAGCAAGACACACCCATATTTTATGACTCCTCCCTGTAGATGTCAAATATTTATTCCTTTTAATTCCTAGGTATAAATGTGTGATATTTTTTCAATCAGGGTTTTTCCTATGTTTGAAAAAAGATGTTAAACAGCCACGGTGGGATGAAATCTCTATTCATCACTTTCAGGCCTGTCAGACATTTAATGTTGTTTCTTCTGAGACTTATGGGAGACTGGGATAGCACTATTTCGGCCTTCTTGGACCTCTTCAGCCAGACACACCCATATTTTATGACTCCTGCCTGTAGAGGTCAAATATTTATTCCTTTTAATTCATAGGTATAAATGTGTGATATTTTTGCAATCAGGGTTTTTCCTATGTTTGAAAAAAGATGTTAAACATCCATGGTGGGATGAAATCTCTGTTCATCGCTTTCAGGCCTGTCAGACATTTTATGTTGTTTCTTCTGAGACTTATGGGAGACTGGGATAGCACTATTTCGGCCTTCTTGGATCTCTTCAGCCAGACACACCCATCTTTTATGACTCCTCCCTGTAGAGGTCAAATATTTATTCCTTTTAATTCATAGGTATAAATGTGTGATATTTTTGCAATCAGGGTTTTTCCTATGTTTGAAAAAAGATGTTAAACAGCCACGGTGGGATGAATTCTCTATTCATCACTTTCAGGCCTGTCAGACATTTTATGTTGTTTCTTCTGAGGCTTATGGGAGACTGGGATACAACTATTTCGGCCTTCTTGGACCTCTTCAGCAAGACACACCCATATTTTATGACTCCTCCCTGTAGAGGTCAAATATTTATTCCTTTTAATTCACAGGTATAAATGTGTGATATTTTTGCAATCAGGGTTTTTCCTATGTTTAAAAAAAAAAGGTTAAATGGCCATGGTGGGATGAAATCTCTATTCATCACTTTCAGGCCTGTCAGACATTTTATGTTGTTTTTTCTGAGGCTTATGGGAGACTGGGATAGCACTATTTCGGCCTTCGTGGACCTCTTCAGCAAGACACACCCATATTTAATGACTCCTCCCTGTAGAGGTCAAATATTTATTCCTTTTAATTCACAGGTATAAATGTGTGATATTTTTGCAATCAGGGTTTTTCCTATGTTTGAAAAAAGATGTTAAACCGCCACGGTGGGATGAAATCTCTATTCATCACTTTCAGGCCTGTCAGACATTTTATGGTGTTTCTTCTGAGACTTATGGGAGACTGGGATAGCGCTATATCGGCCTTCGTGGACCTCTTCAGCAAGACACACCCATATTTTATGACTCCTCCCTGTAGAGGTCAAATATTTATTCCTTTTAATTCATAGGTATAAATGTGTGATATTTTTGCAATCAGGGTCTTTCCTATGTTTGAAAAAAGATGTTAAACGGCCACGGTGGGATGAAATCTCTATTCATCACTTTCAGGCCTGTCAGACATTTTATGTTGTTTCTTCTGAGACTTATGGGAGACTGGGATAGCGCTATTTCGGCCTTCTTGGACCTCTTCAGCAAGACACACCCATATTTTATGACTCCTCCCTGTAGATGTCAAATATTTATTCCTTTTAATTCCTAGGTATAAATGTGTGATATTTTTGCAATCAGGGTTTTTCCTATGTTTGAAAAAAGATGTTAAACGGCCACGGTGGGATGAAATCTCTATTCATCACTTTCAGGCCTGTCAGACATTTAATGTTGTTTCTTCTGAGACTTATGGGAGACTGGGATAGCACTATTTCGGCCTTCTTGGACCTCTTCAGCCAGACACACCCATATTTTATGACTCCTGCCTGTAGAGGTCAAATATTTATTCCTTTTAATTCATAGGTATAAATGTGTGATATTTTTGCAATCAGGGTTTTTCCTATGTTTGAAAAAAGATGTTAAACATCCATGGTGGGATGAAATCTCTGTTCATCGCTTTCAGGCCTGTCAGACATTTTATGTTGTTTCTTCTGAGACTTATGGGAGACTGGGATAGCACTATTTCGGCCTTCTTGGATCTCTTCAGCCAGACACACCCATCTTTTATGACTCCTCCCTGTAGAGGTCAAATATTTATTCCTTTTAATTCATAGGTATAAATGTGTGATATTTTTGCAATCAGGGTTTTTCCTATGTTTGAAAAAAGATGTTAAACAGCCACGGTGGGATGAATTCTCTATTCATCACTTTCAGGCCTGTCAGACATTTTATGTTGTTTCTTCTGAGGCTTATGGGAGACTGGGATACAACTATTTCGGCCTTCTTGGACCTCTTCAGCAAGACACACCCATATTTTATGACTCCTCCCTGTAGAGGTCAAATATTTATTCCTTTTAATTCACAGGTATAAATGTGTGATATTTTTGCAATCAGGGTTTTTCCTATGTTTAAAAAAAAAAGGTTAAATGGCCATGGTGGGATGAAATCTCTATTCATCACTTTCAGGCCTGTCAGACATTTTATGTTGTTTTTTCTGAGGCTTATGGGAGACTGGGATAGCACTATTTCGGCCTTCGTGGACCTCTTCAGCAAGACACACCCATATTTAATGACTCCTCCCTGTAGAGGTCAAATATTTATTCCTTTTAATTCACAGGTATAAATGTGTGATATTTTTGCAATCAGGGTTTTTCCTATGTTTGAAAAAAGATGTTAAACCGCCACGGTGGGATGAAATCTCTATTCATCACTTTCAGGCCTGTCAGACATTTTATGGTGTTTCTTCTGAGACTTATGGGAGACTGGGATAGCGCTATATCGGCCTTCGTGGACCTCTTCAGCAAGACACACCCATATTTTATGACTCCTCCCTGTAGAGGTCAAATATTTATTCCTTTTAATTCATAGGTATAAATGTGTGATATTTTTGCAATCAGGGTCTTTCCTATGTTTGAAAAAAGATGTTAAACGGCCACGGTGGGATGAAATCTCTATTCATCACTTTCAGGCCTGTCAGACATTTTATGTTGTTTCTTCTGAGACTTATGGGAGACTGGGATAGCGCTATTTCGGCCTTCTTGGACCTCTTCAGCAAGACACACCCATATTTTATGACTCCTCCCTGTAGATGTCAAATATTTATTCCTTTTAATTCCTAGGTATAAATGTGTGATATTTTTGCAATCAGGGTTTTTCCTATGTTTGAAAAAAGATGTTAAACGGCCACGGTGGGATAAAATCTCTATTCATCACTTTCAGGCCTGTCAGACATTTTATGTTGTTTCTTCTGAGACTTATGGGAGACTGGGATAGCACTATTTCGGCCTTCTTGGACCACTTCAGCCAGACACACCCATATTTTATGACTCCTGCCTGTAGAGGTCAAATATTTATTCCTTTTAATTCCTAGGTATAAATGTGTGATATTTTTGCAATCAGGGTTTTTCCTATGTTTGAAAAAAGATGTTAAACGGCCACGGTGGGATGAAATCTCTATTCATCGCTTTCAGGCCTGTCAGACATTTTATGTTGTTTCTTCTGAGACTTATGGGAGACTGGGATAGCACTATTTCGGCCTTCTTGGACCTCTTCAGCAAGACACACCCATATTTTATGACTCCTCCCTGTAGAGGTCAAATATTTATTCCTTTTAATTCACAGGTATAAATGTGTGATATTTTTGCAATCAGGGTTTTTCCTATGTTTAAAAAAAAATGTTAAACGGCCATGGTGGGATGAAATCTCTATTCATCACTTTCAGGCCTGTCAGACATTTTATGTTGTTTCTTCTGAGGCTTATGGGAGACTGGGATAGCACTATTTCGTCCTTCGTGGACCTCTTCAGCAAGACACACCCATATTTTATGACTCCTCCCTGTAGAGGTCAAATATTTATTCCTTTTAATTCCTAGGTATAAATGTGTGATATTTTTGCAATCAGGGTTTTTCCTATGTTTGAAAAAAGATGTTAAACCGCCACGGTGGGATGAAATCTCTATTCATCACTTTCAGGCCTGTCAGACATTTTATGGTGTTTCTTCTGAGACTTATGGGTGACTGGGATAGCGCTATATCGGCCTTCGTGGACCTCTTCAGCAAGACACACCCATATTTTATGACTCCTCCCTGTAGAGGTCAAATATTTATTCCTTTTAATTCACAGGTATAAATGTGTGATATTTTTGCAATCAGGGTTTTTCCTATGTTTAAAAAAAAATGTTAAACGGCCATGGTGGGATGAAATCTCTATTCATCGCTTTCAGGCCTGTCAGACATTTTATGTTGTTTCTTCTGAGACTTATGGGAGACTGGGATCGCACTATTTCGGCCTTCTTGGACCTCTTCAGCCAGACACACCCATATTTTATGACTCCTGCCTGTAGAGGTCAAATATTTATTCCTTTTAATTCATAGGTATAAATGTGTGATATTTTTGCAATCAAGCTTTTTCCTATGTTTGAAAAAAGATGTTAAACGGCCATGGTGGGATGAAATCTCTGTTCATCGCTTTCAGGCCTGTCAGACATTTTATGTTGTTTCTTCTGAGACTTATGGGAGACTGGGATAGCACTATTTCGGCCTTCTTGGATCTCTTCAGCCAGACACACCCATATTTTATGACTCCTCCCTGTAGAGGTCAAATATTTATTCCTTTTAATTCATAGGTATAAATGTGTGATATTTTTGCAATCAGGGTTTTTCCTATGTTTGAAAAAAGATGTTAAACGGCCACGGTGGGATGAAATCTCTATTCATCACTTTCAGGCCTGTCAGACATTTTATGTTGTTTCTTCTGAGGCTTATGGGAGACTGGGATACAACTATTTCAGCCTTCTTGGACCTCTTCAGCAAGACACACCCATATTTTATGACTCCTCCCTGTAGAGGTCAAATATTTATTCCTTTTAATTCACAGGTATAAATGTGTGATATTTTTGCAATCAGGGTTTTTCCTATGTTTAAAAAAAAATGTTAAACGGCCATGGTGGGATGAAATCTCTATTCATCACTTTCAGGCCTGTCAGACATTTTATGTTGTTTCTTCTGAGGCTTATGGGTGACTGGGATAGCACTATTTCGGCCTTCGTGGACCTCTTCAGCAAGACACACCCATATTTTATGACTCCTCCCTGTAGAGGTCAAATATTTATTCCTTTTAATTCACAGGTATAAATGTGTGATATTTTTGCAATCAGGGTTTTTCCTATGTTTGAAAAAAGATGTTAAACCGCCATGGTGGGATGAAATCTCTATTCATCACTTTCAGGCCTGTCAGACATTTTATGTTGTTTCTTCTGAGGCTTATGGGAGACTGGGATAGCACTATTTCGGCCTTCGTGGACCTCTTCAGCAAGACACACCCATATTTTATGACTCCTCCCTGTAGAGGTCAAATATTTATTGCTTTTAATTCCTAGGTATAAATGTGTGATATTTTTGCAATCAGGGTTTTTCCTATGTTTGAAAAAAGATGTTAAACCGCCACGGTGGGATGAAATCTCTATTCATCACTTTCAGGCCTGTCAGACATTTTATGGTGTTTCTTCTGAGACTTATGGGAGACTGGGATAGCGCTATATCGGCCTTCGTGGACCTCTTCAGCAAGACACACCCATATTTTATGACTCCTCCCTGTAGAGGTCAAATATTTATTCCTTTTAATTCACAGGTATAAATGTGTGATATTTTTGCAATCAGGGTTTTTCCTATGTTTGAAAAAAGATGTTAAACGGCCACGGTGGGATGAAATCTCTATTCATCACTTTCAGGCCTGTCAGACATTTTATGTTGTTTCTTCTGAGGCTTATGGGAGACTGGGATAGCACTATTTCGGCCTTCTTGGACCTCTTCAGCAAGACACACCCATATTTTATGACTCCTCCCTGTAGAGGTCAAATATTTATTCCTTTTAATTCACAGGTATAAATGTGTGATATTTTTGCAATCAGGGTTTTTCCTATGTTTAAAAAAAAATGTTAAACGGCCATGGTGGGATGAAATCTCTATTCATCACTTTCAGGCCTGTCAGACATTTTATGTTGTTTCTTCTGAGGCTTATGGGAGACTGGGATAGCACTATTTCGTCCTTCTTCGACCTCTTCAGCAAGACACACCCATATTTTATGACTCCTCCCTGTAGAGGTCAAATATTTATTCCTTTTAATTCCTAGGTATAAATGTGTGATATTTTTGCAATCAGGGTTTTTCCTATGTTTGAAAAAAGATGTTAAACCGCCACGGTGGGATGAAATCTCTATTCATCACTTTCAGGCCTGTCAGACATTTTATGGTGTTTCTTCTGAGACTTATGGGTGACTGGGATAGCGCTATATCGGCCTTCGTGGACCTCTTCAGCAAGACACACCCATATTTTATGACTCCTCCCTGTAGAGGTCAAATATTTATTCCTTTTAATTCACAGGTATAAATGTGTGATATTTTTGCAATCAGGGTTTTTCCTATGTTTAAAAAAAAATGTTAAACGGCCATGGTGGGATGAAATCTCTATTCATCACTTTCAGGCCTGTCAGACATTTTATGTTGTTTCTTCTGAGACTTATGGGAGACTGGGATAGCACTATTTCGGCCTTCTTGGACCTCTTCAGCCAGACACACCCATATTTTATGACTCCTGCCTGTAGAGGTCAAATATTTATTCCTTTTAATTCATAGGTATAAATGTGTGATATTTTTGCAATCAGGGTTTTTCCTATGTTTGAAAAAAGATGTTAAACGGCCATGGTGGGATGAAATCTCTGTTCATCGCTTTCAGGCCTGTCAGACATTTTATGTTGTTTCTTCTGAGACTTATGGGAGACTGGGATAGCACTATTTCGGCCTTCTTGGATCTCTTCAGCCAGACACACCCATATTTTATGACTCCTCCCTGTAGAGGTCAAATATTTATTCCTTTTAATTCATAGGTATAAATGTGTGATATTTTTGCAATCAGGGTTTTTCCTATGTTTGAAAAAAGATGTTAAACGGCCATGGTGGGATGAAATCTCTGTTCATCGCTTTCAGGCCTGTCAGACATTTTATGTTGTTTCTTCTGAGACTTATGGGAGACTGGGATAGCACTATTTCGGCCTTCTTGGATCTCTTCAGCCAGACACACCCATATTTTATGACTCCTCCCTGTAGAGGTCAAATATTTATTCCTTTTAATTCATAGGTATAAATGTGTGATATTTTTGCAATCAGGGTTTTTCCTATGTTTGAAAAAAGATGTTAAACGGCCACGGTGGGATGAAATCTATATTTATCACTTTCAGGCCTGTCAGACATTTTATGTTGTTTCTTCTGAGGCTTATGGGAGACTGGGATACAACTATTTCAGCCTTCTTGGACCTCTTCAGCAAGACACACCCATATTTTATGACTCCTCCCTGTAGAGGTCAAATATTTATTCCTTTTAATTCACAGGTATAAATGTGTGATATTTTTGCAATCAGGGTTTTTCCTATGTTTGAAAAAAGATGTTAAATGGCCATGGTGGGATGAAATCTCTGTTCATCGCTTTCAGGCCTGTCAGACATTTTATGTTGTTTCTTCTGAGACTTATGGGAGACTGGGATAGCACTATTTCGGCCTTCTTGGATCTCTTCAGCCAGACACACCCATATTTTATGACTCCTCCCTGTAGAGGTCAAATATTTATTCCTTTTAATTCATCGGTATAAATGTGTGATATTTTTGCAATCAGGGTTTTTCCTATGTTTGAAAAAAGATGTTAAACGGCCACGGTGGGATGAAATCTCTATTCATCACTTTCAGGCCTGTCAGACATTTTATGTTGTTTCTTCTGAGGCTTATGGGACACTGGGATAGCCCTATTTCGGCCTTCTTGGACCTCTTCAGCAAGACACACCCATATTTTATGACTCCTCCCTGTAGAGGTCAAATATTTATTCCTTTTAATTCACAGGTATAAATGTGTGATATTTTTGCAATCAGGGTTTTTCCTATGTTTAAAAAAAAAATGTTAAACGGCCATGGTGGGATGAAATCTCTATTCATCACTTTCAGGCCTGTCAGACATTTTATGTTGTTTCTTCTGAGGCTTATCGGAGACTGGGATAGCACTATTTCGGCCTTCGTGGACCTCTTCAGCAAGACACACCCATATTTTATGACTCCTCCCTGTAGAGGTCAAATATTTATTCCTTTTAATTCCTACGTATAAATGTGTGATATTTTTGCAATCAGGGTTTTTCCTATGTTTGAAAAAAGATGTTAAACGGCCACGGTGGGATGAAATCTCTGTTCATCGCTTTCAGGCCTGTCAGACATTTTATGTTGTTTCTTCTGAGACTTATGGGAGACTGGGATAGCACTATTTCGGCCTTATTGGATCTCTTCAACCAGACACACCCATATTTTATGACTCCTCCCTGTAGAGGTCAAATATTTATTCCTTTTAATTCATAGGTATAAATGTGTGATATTTTTGCAATCAGGGTTTTTCCTATGTTTGAAAAAAGATGTTAAACGGCCACGGTGGGATGAAATCTCTATTCATCGCTTTCAGGCCTGTCAGACATTTTATGTTGTTTCTTCTGAGGCTTATGGGAGACTGGGATAGCGCTATTTTGGCCTTCTTCGACCTCTTCAGCAAGACACACCCATATTTTATGACTCCTCCCTGTAGAGGTCAAATATTTATTCCTTTTCATTCATAGGTATAAATGTGTGATATTTTTGCAATCAGGGTTTTTCCTATGTTTGAAAAAAAGATGTTAAACGGCCATGGTGGGATGAAATCTCTATTCATCGCTTTCAGGCCTGTCAGACATTTTATGTTGTTTCTTCTGAGACTTATGGGAGACTGGGATAGCACTATTTCGGCCTTCTTGGACCTCTTCAGCCAGAAACACCCATATTTTATGACTCCTGCCTGTAGAGGTCAAATATTTATTCCTTTTAATTCATAGGTATATATGTGTGATATTTTTGCAATCAGGGTTTTTCCTATGTTTGAAAAAAGATGTTAAATGGCCATGGTGGGATGAAATCTCTGTTCATCGCTTTCAGGCCTGTCAGACATTTTATGTTGTTTCTTCTGAGACTTATGGGAGACTGGGATAGCACTATTTCGGCCTTCTTGGATCTCTTCAGCCAGACACACCCATATTTTATGACTCCTCCCTGTAGAGGTCAAATATTTATTCCTTTTAATTCATAGGTATAAATGTGTGATATTTTTGCAATCAGGGTTTTTCCTATGTTTGAAAAAAGATGTTAAACGGCCACGGTGGGATGAAATCTCTATTCATCACTTTCAGGCCTGTCAGACATTTTATGTTGTTTCTTCTGAGACTTATGGGAGACTGGGATAGCGCTATATCGGCCTTCGTGGACCTCTTCAGCAAGACACACCCATATTTTATGACTCCTCCCTGTAGAGGTCAAATATTTATTCCTTTTAATTCCTAGGTATAAATGTGTGATATTTTTGCAATCAGGGTTTTTCCTATGTTTGAAAAAATATGTTAAACGGCCACGGTAGGATGAAATCTCTGTTCATCGCTTTCAGGCCTGTCAGACATTTTATGTTGTTTCTTCTGAGACTTATGGAAGACTGGGATAGCACTATTTCGGCCTTCTTCGACCTCTTCAGCCAGACACACCCATATTTTATGACTCCTGCCTGTAGAGGACAAATATTTATTCCTTTTAATTCATAGGTATAAATGTGTGATATTTTTGCAATCAGGGTTTTTCCTATGTTTGAAAAAAGATGTTAAACGGCCATGGTGGGATGAAATCTCTGTTCATCGCTTTCAGGCCTGTCAGACATTTTATGTTGTTTCTTCTGAGACTTATGGAAGACTGGGATAGCGCTATTTCGGCCTTCTTGGATCTCTTCAGCCAGACACACCCATATTTTATGACTCCTCCCTGTAGAGGTCAAATATTTATTCCTTTTAATTCATAGGTATAAATGTGTGATATTTTTGCAATCAGGGTTTTTCCTATGTTTGAAAAAAGATGTTAAACGGCCACGGTGGGATGAAATCTCTATTCATCACTTTCAGGCCTGTCAGATATTTTATGTTGTTTCTTCTGAGGCTTATGGGAGACTGGGATAGCACTATTTCGGCCTTCTTGGACCTCTTCAGCAAGACACACCCATATTTTATGACTCCTCCCTGTAGAGGTCAAATATTTATTCCTTTTAATTCACAGGTATAAATGTGTGATATTTTTGCAATCAGGGTTTTTCCTATGTTTGAAAAAATATGTTAAACGGCCACGGTAGGATGAAATCTCTATTCATCGCTTTCAGGCCTGTCAGATATTTTATGTTGTTTCTTCAGAGGCTTATGGGAGACTGGGATAGCACTATTTCGGCCTTCGTGGACCTCTTCAGCAAGACACACCCATATTTTATGACTCCTCCCTGTAGAGGTCAAATATTTATTCCTTTTAATTCATAGGTATAAATGTGTGATATTTTTGCAATCAGGGTTTTTCCTATGTTTGAAAAAAGATGTTAAACGGCCACGGTGGGATGAAATCTCTATTCATCACTTTCAGGCCTGTCAGACATTTTATGTTGTTTCTTCTGAGGCTTATGGGAGACTGGGATAGCACTATTTCGGCCTTCTTGGACCTCTTCAGCAAGACACACCCATATTTTATGACTCCTCCCTGTAGAGGTCAAATATTTATTCCTTTTAATTCCTAGGTATAAATGTGTGATATTTTTGCAATCAGGGTTTTTCCTATGTTTGAAAAAAGATGTTAAACCGCCACGGTGGGATGAAATCTCTATTCATCACTTTCAGGCCTGTCAGACATTTTATGGTGTTTCTTCTGAGGCTTATGGGAGACTGGGATAGCACTATTTCGGCCTTCTTGGACCTCTTCAGCCAGACACACCCATATTTTATGACTCCTCCCTGTAGAGGTCAAATATTTATTCCTTTTAATTCACAGGTATAAATGTGTGATATTTTTGCAATCAGGGTTTTTCCTATGTTTAAGAAAAAAATGTTAAACGGCCATGGTGGGATGTGTTGCTAGTTGGTTATCCTGGTTAGGCCCAATATAAGAGACTGTAGACTTTCTTGTAATAATAATATTTATTTTCTTCCTCAGGAACACATTTAGACAGGCATCAATCTGACAGGAGCGAGAGCTTATATACAGAGGAGGCGGGGCTAATGGTAAGTAGTGACCAATGATAAGTGACACAATGACATCACACCATGACATATATACAAGCACACATATTTACAGATATCAGGTTAGGTATTTTCAACTGTAACAAATCCCCCTCTAAAATACCTAACTAATGGTGAGTTATTAAGATTATATATGTACATTGAGTTTGGAAGTCAAATACACATGTTGTTTGGTTGGTAATGGCTTAGTGAGTATATCAGCAATTTGTTCACTAGTATCGCAATGAACAGCTTTAATGAATCCTATACTTGACAGTTGTCTTACATGTTTATATTTGATATCAATATGTCGAGATCGTTGACCTATTGCTTCGGAAGCTGATATATCTATTGCTGCCTTATTGTCCTCATTGATAATAATTGGATAAACAGGTTCATCCCACACATTATATAACAAATCATCGAACCAAATTAGATTATTGACTGCTTTGGATAAGCAAACATATTCGGTTTCCGCCGTAGAGGTGGCAATTAAGTTCTGTTTGCCAGTGTACCAGTGCACCGCACAACCATTTATAAGAAAAACATATCCAGAAGTGCTTTTCCTGCTTTTTGAATCAGTAGCCCAATCAGCATCGGCGTAGCAGGTCAAAGTTGGTTTTTCAGAAATGAATGGTTCTAAGAATAGACACACATTAATGCTAGACTTCAGATACTTTAAAATCCTCTTAATTCCCTCCCAATGGTATAAGTTAGGATTGCTTACATGTCTTGACAACAAATTTACGGCAAGGGTGATATCAGGCCTGGTCCAATTAGATATATATAATAAGGACCCAATAATTGATCGATATAAAGTGTTATCCTTGAATGGTTCGTACTCATTGTACACATTCCTATAAAAATCAGTTGACATAGGAGTATCACAAATTTTTGAGTTAATCATGTTACATTTTTGTATGAGTTCCATAATCTTGTCTTTCTGAGATAATTTGAACCCCTTATCTGTTTTGTCAATTTGGACTCCTAAATACTTATTTACCTTTCCTAATATTTTTAAATTGAATTTTTTGCCTAGTTGTTCAGCGAAATTATCACATTTAATCTTGTCACGTCCAAAATATAAAATATCATCAACATAAATCAAAACATATTCAATAGAATCATCATTTCTTTTCGTGAAAAAGCAAAAATCAGATGAAGTAGCTACAAAGCCTATATCTTTAAGTATCTTTGATAAACACTCATACCACCGCTTACCAGACTGTTTTAGTCCATAAAGGCTCTTATTCAATAGCCAAATTTCTCCCTTTTTTGTATCTTTTCCTGGGGGTGCTTTCACATAAATTTCTTTATCTAGATCAGCGTGCAGGTAGGCTGTCTGCACGTCAAACTGATATACTTCCAGATTTAAAATGGAAGCTAACACTAATGCTGTTTTCACACTTTCTGATCTAACGGTTGGTGAGTACGTGTCTTCATAGTCATCCGGAAATCTTTGGGCAAAGCCTTGAGCCACTAACCTGGCCTTGTATAGGAATTTACCATTCTCTAGCTCTTTGATTTTATAGATCCACCTAGTGCCAATGGGGGATTTCTCAGTGGGTATGTCTGTTGGTGTATATACATTTAGTTCTCTCAAACTGTCCATCTCTTTTTTCATTGCTTCCTCCCACTTACTTTTTTCTTCTAGAGGTAACTTAAGTATGTCATCATATGTGTTGGGAGTCAGGTGTTTAGCTTGAACAGACAGTACGTAATCATCTAATCTTTTAGGGATTGTGCCCCTATTGGATCTAATGGGCCTATTCTGGGGATGTTCATCGCTATGCATATACTTAGCTTCTTTTTCGGTTAATTGATCTACCTTCAAAGTGGGGTGTCCTTTTTTCCATTCATCATTAACTATTTTTGGGCATTTGATTCTGTTTGTGGATGTGGATTTGGGGTTTGTATCTGATATATGATGTTCTGCGTGCGTGTGTCTAATATTTTTTGATTCTGGGTAAATTTCATTGAGATGTAATTTTGACCAGTTCATGTGTTCATGAAACACGGCAGATCTGGATACAATGAAGTGGTTATTTTTATCAATGAAGCGATATCCCTTGGTTCCTGATTCGTACCCCATAAATATCAGTCTTTTGGATACTTTCTCTCCTTTGTGCCTTAATTGTGAGGGGACATATACATCAGCAGATACACCAAATACTTGTAAATGCCCAATTTTTGGTTTCCTTCCATACATGAGTTCGTATGGGGTCTTGTTGATTGTACTGGACCATAAGCGATTTATAGTGTAATTGGAATAAGTAAGGGCTTCAGCCCAGAATGATTGGTTTAAACCAGCATCATCTAACACACATTTAACCATGGTTTGCAGCAAACCGTTTTTTCTTTCAGAGACTCCATTTTGAAATGGGGAAAACGGACAAGATTTAAAGTGCAATATTCCTTGTGATTTTAGCCAATTTGAAAATTCGTTGGATAGGAATTCCGACCCCCTGTCAGTCATTATTTGTTTAATTTTAGTATTGTGTTGCGTCTCTACCATTTTAAAGAACTCCTTAAATTTTTTGAAAACCTCATTTTTGTGATTAAGGGTGTATACAAAACCGAATCTACTGTAGTCATCGACTATGGTTAGAAAGTATCTTTTTTTATATTTAATTGAGGGTTTTAATGGGCCTACTACATCCATGTGAATTAGTTGAAAAACTGATTGTGTGGTGCGAGTGGCTTTTTTGGGTTTTGGTTTGTTTTTAATTTTGGATGAACTGCACACAGAGCATTCTAAGTAATTTTTACAGTTCTTTATTTTTAAATCTTCGGAACATTCTAACATTTTTCGTATGACGGGAAAGCTTGCGTGTCCTAGCTTTCTGTGGAGTAAGTGACTACAATTATCGTGAATAGGTCTTCCATTGTTTAAATTCTCAGACATATTAGTATCAGTGTTTGATGCATTATCATTATTACTTTCATCATGGCTATCTGAATTTGGCTTTTTGTTTCTTAATTGATAGTTTGCATAGACTAGTTCGTTATCTTGTGGCAGTAGGTATGTTAGTCCATCATTTGTAAATAGTTTACCTATGTCTCTGTTGTTCTTAGTCATAAATACCTTTCCACCTCTGAAAGTGGTTTCTATTCCATTCTCTATACTTAATTTTAGAGTTGCCAATATGTTATTTGGAATTTCGGGCACAAATAGTACCCCCTCTAATTTCCCTATACCCTTTATATGCGTGTCTCCTATTCCTCTCACTAGGACCTTATTTTGGTTTGCTACTTTAATGTAATATTTCTTTTCAGTGAAGTTGCTTAATATTTCTCTATTATGAGTTGTATGACATGTGGCTCCAGAATCTATGAGCCAAGTGTTGAGTGAATCAGACATCAAAATGTCATTGTTTCTTATTCCATATAGTGATCCTTTCTTATTTTCTCTAGGGTTATTTCTGTACATTTGTCTTTCTTTAGGGTGTGGTGATTCTCTTCGCTTATACTTGTAATCTGGGGAAGTTCTGTCTAAGAAGTGTATTCTCCTATCCTTGTGTTGATATGAGTCACTGTATCCTGCATTCTTGGGGCAATCTCTACTCTGATGTCTTTCAGATCCACATATGAGACATTCATGTGGGTACCTATCTCTGACCCTAAAATCAGTTCTTCTTTGATTTCTACCTTCCCTTTGTTGTGTATATCGCTCTCTTCTAAGTCTATCTTCAGTAATAAGCTTATTGGTGAGGTTTTCTAAAGTAATTTGTTCTATACTTAGGTTATCTATTAAGGTAATATAGTTATCCCAGCTGTGATCTAATGAGTTAATTATAATGCTTTTCATGGTGTTGTCAGAAATGGTTTCCCCCCTTTGAATAAGGTCTGCTCTTACAGCGTTTAGATTCAAGATATGTTCACTCATGGAGGTATCATGTTTTAGTTTGGCAGAATAGAATTCCCTAGAAATTTTTGTGGTGGTGGCTACACTTTTACTATAGAACAAATTGAATAATTTTTGGTATGTTTCAAATACAGTTAAATTATGCTCTATACTGGGAAGTATACTTGGGGAAATAGAGGCAATTAATATATAATATGCTTTGTGATGGAGGCAGTCTATTTCATAGGTCCAAGGCTTATCTGGTGGGTTATCAATAAAAAATAAAACATTCTCTTTCAAATATGTAATCTGTAAACACTGGTTCCATTCCATTAAGTTGCTTCCATCTAATCTTAACTTTATAAAGTCTGAAGGTATTGTCCCTGAGTGTTGTGAAGTGTTATTCATGTTTAGTAGCTGTCCATGATTTAAGACCTTAGCATACTCACAATAAGGCCTGGGTATGGTAGATGCATGTCTGTATTTACTTATCTCTATGTTGCGCTGACTTGTATTTATGTTTTCTTCTTCTTACTTTGCAGGCTCGTTCTGGGCATGCTCAGTACTCATTTTTCTCCAGCAGCCGGCGAGGGAGGTTCCTGTGTCTGCAGCTCCTGGGGTGAAGTCCCAGACGGCCTTCTGTTGCTCTGCTTTGTTTCCGGAGGGCCTCTGGTGACTGAAGAATGCCTGGGGTGCTGCTGTACTCGTCGGGGAGTCTTCTCTGAGGTCGTCAGTAAGTGGAGCTTGAGGTAGGCCGCCATTGCCAATGGAGCCGGGTTGTTCAGGGAGTTGCTCTTCGGTAGGTAAGTATGATTGCCAGCTTGTCTTTCTTCGGGTGGCTAGGCCTTTCTTTAGACAGTCTATTTCTTTTTGGCTTTTGGTAGATGGTAGTTTAGAATTTTCTATTTCATTTTCTGGTTGTTTGTTTGGTATTGTTAGTTTAGTCCCGAGTGCTGCAGTCAGCACCTGTATAGCATTGTCTATTTCTACTTCAGTAGGTTGAGCTTTGTTTTGTTTAAGTAATTGTTTTTTATTTGTTTTTGGACTCGGGTAGTCATCTTCTTGGTAGGTTTTGTTTTTTATTTCGTAGTTTGAGGTTTGGAATTCTTTTAGTAATTGGTCAGGCATTTTAGAGGTATTAGGTGGGTAAGATGGCTGCCATGAAAAAGGCGGGAAGCTGTCGCCATCTTCGGTGTCATTTTTGAAGTCAGGGGTTGAGTTTCTTACCTTGCAGTTTTCTTGTTTGTTATTTTCTTTATCTGCTGCTGTTCCGTGGTCGTTTATCATGCTGCGGATTTTCACAAGCAGATTTGATTCAACTGTAGTTGTTTCTATTAATTCTAGTATTTTTCTTTTTACCTCATCTTCTTTGTTTGGTGTTGAGAAAGTTTGTTCTGCTCCAGCTAGTGGTTGTTTGTTTTGTGTTAGCAGTTCATTTTCTTGTAATTGCGTTTGTTTCTTAATATTTTCAAGTGGTGTATATTTGTCAGGAGTTAGTTGAGCTGCCATTCTTTTCGTTATGTATCTGGTGGCAGGTCTTCTTTTGTCGTTATGTGAGTCTTGCATCTTTATGTTCGGTTGGGCCTACCAAACCATCCTCTGCTACCAATTTGTTGCTAGTTGGTTATCCTGGTTAGGCCCAATATAAGAGACTGTAGACTTTCTTGTAATAATAATATTTATTTTCTTCCTCAGGAACACATTTAGACAGGCATCAATCTGACAGGAGCGAGAGCTTATATACAGAGGAGGCGGGGCTAATGGTAAGTAGTGACCAAATGATAAGTGACACAATGACATCACACCATGACATATATACAAGCACACATATTTACAGATATCAGGTTAGGTATTTTCAACTGTAACAGGATGAAATCTCTATTCATCACTTTCAGGCCTGTCAGACATTTTATGTTGTTTCTTCTGAGGCTTATGGGAGACTGGGATAGCACTATTTCGGCCTTCGTGGACCTCTTCAGCCAGACACACCCATATTTTATGACTCCTCCCTGTAGAGGTCAAATATTTATTCCTTTTAATTCATAGGTATAAATGTGTGATATTTTTGCAATCAGGGTTTTTCCTATGTTTGAAAAAAGATGTTAAACGGCCACGGTGGGATGAAATCTCTATTCATCACTTTCAGGCCTGTCAGACATTTTATGTTCTTTCTTCTGAGGCTTATGGGAGACTGGGATAGCACTATTTCGGCCTTCTTGGACCTCTTCAGCAAGACACACCCATATTTTATGACTCCTCCCTGTAGAGGTCAAATATTTATTCCTTTTAATTCACAGGTATAAATGTGTGATATTTTTGCAATCAGGGTTTTTCCTATGTTTAAGAAAAAAATGTTAAACGGCCATGGTGGGATGAAATCTCTATTCATCACTTTCAGGCCTGTCAGACATTTTATGGTGTTTCTTCTGAGGCTTATGGGAGACTGGGATAGCACTATTTCGGCCTTCTTGGACCTCTTCAGCAAGACACACCCATATTTTATGACTCCTCCCTGTAGAGGTCAAATATTTATTCCTTTTAATTCACAGGTATAAATGTGTGATATTTTTGCAATCAGGGTTTTTCCTATGTTTAAGAAAAAAATGTTAAACGGCCATGGTGGGATGAAATCTCTGTTCATCACTTTCAGGCCTGTCAGACATTTTATGTTGTTTCTTCTGAGGCTTATGGGAGACTGGGATAGCACTATTTCGGCCTTCGTGGACCTCTTCAGCAAGACACACCCATATTTTATGACTCCTCCCTGTAGAGGTCAAATATTTATTCCTTTTAATTCCTAGGTATAAATGTGTGATATTTTTGCAATCAGGGTTTTTCCTATGTTTAAGAAAAAAATGTTAAACGGCCATGGTGGGATGAAATCTCTATTCATCACTTTCAGGCCTGTCAGACATTTTATGTTGTTTCTTCTTAGGCTTATGGGAGACTGGGATAGCACTATTTCGGCCTTCGTGGACCTCTTCAGCAAGACACACCCATATTTTATGACTCCTCCCTGTAGAGGTCAAATATTTATTCCTTTTAATTCCTAGGTATAAATGTGTGATATTTTTGCAATCAGGGTTTTTCCTATGTTTGAAAAAAGATGTTAAACCGCCACGGTGGGATGAAATCTCTATTCATCACTTTCAGGCCTGTCAGACATTTTATGGTGTTTCTTCTGAGGCTTATGGGAGACTGGGATAGCACTATTTCGGCCTTCTTGGACCTCTTCAGCAAGACACACCCATATTTTATGACTCCTCCCTGTAGAGGTCAAATATTTATTCCTTTTAATTCACAGGTATAAATGTGTGATATTTTTGCAATCAGGGTTTTTCCTATGTTTAAGAAAAAAATGTTAAACGGCCATGGTGGGATGAAATCTCTATTCATCACTTTCAGGCCTGTCAGACATTTTATGTTGTTTCTTCTGAGGCTTATGGGAGACTGGGATAGCACTATTTCGGCCTTCGTGGACCTCTTCAGCCAGAAACACCCATATTTTATGACTCCTCCCTGTAGAGGTCAAATATTTATTCCTTTTAATTCATAGGTATAAATGTGTGATATTTTTGCAATCAGGGTTTTTCCTATGTTTGAAAAAAGATGTTGAACGGCCATGGTGGGATGAAATCTCTGTTCATCGCTTTCAGGCCTGTCAGACATTTTATGTTGTTTCTTCTGAGACTTATGGGAGACTGGGATAGCACTATTTCGGCCTTCTTGGATCTCTTCAGCCAGACACACCCATATTTTATGACTCCTCCCTGTAGAGGTCAAATATTTATTCCTTTTAATTCATAGGTATAAATGTGTGATATTTTTGCAATCAGGGTTTTTCCTATGTTTGAAAAAAGATGTTAAACGGCCACGGTGGGATGAAATCTCTATTCATCGCTTTCAGGCCTGTCAGACATTTTATGTTGTTTCTTCTGAGGCTTATGGGAGACTGGGATAGCACTATTTCGGCCTTCTTGGACCTCTTCAGCAAGACACACCCATATTTTATGACTCCTCCCTGTAGAGGTCAAATATTTATTCCTTTTAATTCACAGGTATAAATGTGTGATATTTTTGCAATCAGGGTTTTTCCTATGTTTAAGAAAAAAATGTTAAACGGCCATGGTGGGATGAAATCTCTATTCATCACTTTCAGGCCTGTCAGACATTTTATGTTGTTTCTTCTGAGGCTTATGGGAGACTGGGATAGCACTATTTCGGCCTTCGTGGACCTCTTCAGCAAGACACACCCATATTTTATGACTCCTCCCTGTAGAGGTCAAATATTTATTCCTTTTAATTCCTAGGTATAAATGTGTGATATTTTTGCAATCAGGGTTTTTCCTATGTTTGAAAAAAGATGTTAAACGGCCACGGTGGGATGAAATCTCTATTCATCACTTTCAGGCCTGTCAGACATTTTATGGTGTTTCTTCTGAGACTTATGGGAGACTGGGATAGCGCTATATCGGCCTTCGTGGACCTCTTCAGCAAGACACACCCATATTTTATGACTCCTCCCTGTAGAGGTCAAATATTTATTCCTTTTAATTCATAGGTATAAATGTGTGATATTTTTGCAATCAGGGTTTTTCCTATGTTTGAAAAAAGATGTTAAACGGCCACGGTGGGATGAAATCTCTATTCATCACTTTCAGGCCTGTCAGACATTTTATGTTGTTTCTTCTGAGGCTTATGGGAGACTGGGATAGCACTATTTCGGCCTTCTTGGACCTCTTCAGCAAGACACACCCATATTTTATGACTCCTCCCTGTAGAGGTCAAATATTTATTCCTTTTAATTCACAGGTATAAATGTGTGATATTTTTGCAATCAGGGTTTTTCCTATGTTTAAGAAAAAAATGTTAAACGGCCATGGTGGGATGAAATCTCTATTCATCACTTTCAGGCCTGTCAGACATTTTATGTTGTTTCTTCTGAGGCTTATGGGAGACTGGGATAGCACTATTTCGGCCTTCGTGGACCTCTTCAGCAAGACACACCCATATTTTATGACTCCTCCCTGTAGAGGTCAAATATTTATTCCTTTTAATTCCTAGGTATAAATGTGTGATATTTTTGCAATCAGGGTTTTTCCTATGTTTGAAAAAAGATGTTAAACCGCCACGGTGGGATGAAATCTCTATTCATCACTTTCAGGCCTGTCAGACATTTTATGGTGTTTCTTCTGAGACTTATGGGAGACTGGGATAGCGCTATATCGGCCTTCGTGGACCTCTTCAGCAAGACACACCCATATTTTATGACTCCTCCCTGTAGAGGTCAAATATTTATTCCTTTTAATTCCTAGGTATAAATGTGTTATATTTTTGCAATCAGGGTTTTTCCTATGTTTGAAAAAAGATGTTAAACCGCCACGGTGGAATGAAATCTCTATTCATCACTTTCAGGCCTGTCAGACATTTTATGGTGTTTCTTCTGAGACTTATGGGAGACTGGGATAGCGCTATATCGGCCTTCGTGGACCTCTTCAGCAAGACACACCCATATTTTATGACTCCTCCCTGTAGAGGTCAAATATTTATTCCTTTTAATTCACAGGTATAAATGTGTGATATTTTTGCAATCAGGGTTTTTCCTATGTTTAAAAAAAAATGTTAAACGGCCATGGTGGAATGAAATCTCTATTCATCGCTTTCAGGCCTGTCAGACATTTTATGTTGTTTCTTCTGAGACTTATGGGAGACTGGGATAGCACTATTTCGGCCTTCTTGGACCTCTTCAGCCAGACACACCCATATTTTATGACTCCTGCCTGTAGAGGTCAAATATTTATTCCTTTTAATTCATAGGTATAAATGTGTGATATTTTTGCAATCAGGGTTTTTCCTATGTTTAAAAAAAAATGTTAAACGGCCATGGTGGAATGAAATCTCTATTCATCACTTTCAGGCCTGTCAGACATTTTATGTTGTTTCTTCTGAGGCTTATGGGAGACTGGGATAGCACTATTTCGGCCTTCGTGGACCTCTTCAGCCAGACACACCCATATTTTATGACTCCTCCCTGTAGAGGTCAAATATTTATTCCTTTTAATTCATAGGTATAAATGTGTGATATTTTTGCAATCAGGGTTTTTCCTATGTTTGAAAAAAGATGTTAAACGGCCACGGTGGGATGAAATCTCTATTCATCACTTTCAGGCCTGTCAGACATTTTATGTTGTTTCTTCTGAGGCTTATGGGAGACTGGGATAGCACTATTTCGGCCTTCTTGGACCTCTTCAGCAAGACACACCCATATTTTATGACTCCTCCCTGTAGAGGTCAAATATTTATTCCTTTTAATTCACAGGTATAAATGTGTGATATTTTTGCAATCAGGGTTTTTCCTATGTTTAAGAAAAAAATGTTAAACGGCCATGGTGGGATGAAATCTCTATTCATCACTTTCAGGCCTGTCAGACATTTTATGTTGTTTCTTCTGAGGCTTATGGGAGACTGGGATAGCACTATTTCGGCCTTCGTGGACCTCTTCAGCAAGACACACCCATATTTTATGACTCCTCCCTGTAGAGGTCAAATATTTATTCCTTTTAATTCCTAGGTATAAATGTGTGATATTTTTGCAATCAGGGTTTTTCCTATGTTTGAAAAAAGATGTTAAACCGCCACGGTGGGATGAAATCTCTATTCATCACTTTCAGGCCTGTCAGACATTTTATGGTGTTTCTTCTGAGGCTTATGGGAGACTGGGATAGCACTATTTCGGCCTTCTTGGACCTCTTCAGCAAGACACACCCATATTTTATGACTCCTCCCTGTAGAGGTCAAATATTTATTCCTTTTAATTCACAGGTATAAATGTGTGATATTTTTGCAATCAGGGTTTTTCCTATGTTTAAGAAAAAAATGTTAAACGGCCATGGTGGAATGAAATCTCTATTCATCACTTTCAGGCCTGTCAGACATTTTATGTTGTTTCTTCTGAGGCTTATGGGAGACTGGGATAGCACTATTTCGGCCTTCGTGGACCTCTTCAGCCAGACACACCCATATTTTATGACTCCTCCCTGTAGAGGTCAAATATTTATTCCTTTTAATTCATAGGTATAAATGTGTGATATTTTTGCAATCAGGGTTTTTCCTATGTTTGAAAAAAGATGTTAAACGGCCATGGTGGGATGAAATCTCTGTTCATCGCTTTCAGGCCTGTCAGACATTTTATGTTGTTTCTTCTGAGACTTATGGGTGACTAGGATAGCACTATTTCGGCCTTCTTGGATCTCTTCAGCCAGACACACCCATATTTTATGACTCCTCCCTGTAGAGGTCAAATATTTATTCCTTTTAATTCATAGGTATAAATGTGTGATATTTTTGCAATCAGGGTTTTTCCTATGTTTAAGAAAAAAATGTTAAACGGCCATGGTGGGATGAAATCTCTATTCATCACTTTCAGGCCTGTCAGACATTTTATGTTGTTTCTTCTGAGGCTTATGGGAGACTGGGATAGCACTATTTCGGCCTTCGTGGACCTCTTCAGCAAGACACACCCATATTTTATGACTCCTCCCTGTAGAGGTCAAATATTTATTCCTTTTAATTCCTAGGTATAAATGTGTGATATTTTTGCAATCAGGGTTTTTCCTACGTTTGAAAAAAGATGTTAAACGGCCACGGTGGGATGAAATCTCTATTCATCACTTTCAGGCCTGTCAGACATTTTATGGTGTTTCTTCTGAGACTTATGGGAGACTGGGATAGCGCTATATCGGCCTTCGTGGACCTCTTCAGCAAGACACACCCATATTTTATGACTCCTCCCTGTAGAGGTCAAATATTTATTCCTTTTAATTCATAGGTATAAATGTGTGATATTTTTGCAATCAGGGTTTTTCCTATGTTTGAAAAAAGATGTTAAACGGCCACGGTGGGATGAAATCTCTATTCATCACTTTCAGGCCTGTCAGACATTTTATGTTGTTTCTTCTGAGGCTTATGGGAGACTGGGATAGCACTATTTCGGCCTTCTTGGACCTCTTCAGCAAGACACACCCATATTTTATGACTCCTCCCTGTAGAGGTCAAATATTTATTCCTTTTAATTCACAGGTATAAATGTGTGATATTTTTGCGATCAGGGTTTTTCCTATGTTTAAGAAAAAAATGTTAAACGGCCATGGTGGGATGAAATCTCTATTCATCACTTTCAGGCCTGTCAGACATTTTATGTTGTTTCTTCTGAGGCTTATGGGAGACTGGGATAGCACTATTTCGGCCTTCGCGGACCTCTTCAGCAAGACACACCCATATTTTATGACTCCTCCCTGTAGAGGTCAAATATTTATTCCTTTTAATTCCTAGGTATAAATGGGTGATATTTTTGCAATCAGGGTTTTTCCTATGTTTGAAAAAAGATGTTAAACCGCCACGGTGGGATGAAATCTCTATTCATCACTTTCAGGCCTGTCAGACATTTTATGGTGTTTCTTCTGAGACTTATGGGAGACTGGGATAGCGCTATATCGGCCTTCTTCGACCTCTTCAGCAAGACACACCCATATTTTATGACTCCTCCCTGTAGAGGTCAAATATTTATTCCTTTTAATTCCTAGGTATAAATGTGTGATATTTTTGCAATCAGGGTTTTTCCTATGTTTGAAAAAAGATGTTAAACTGCCACGGTGGAATGAAATCTCTATTCATCACTTTCAGGCCTGTCAGACATTTTATGTTGTTTCTTCTGAGGCTTATGGGAGACTGGGATAGCACTATTTCGGCCTTCGTGGACCTCTTCAGCCAGACACACCCATATTTTATGACTCCTCCCTGTAGAGGTCAAATATTTATTCCTTTTAATTCATAGGTATAAATGTGTGATATTTTTGCAATCAGGGTTTTTCCTATGTTTGAAAAAAGATGTTAAACGGCCATGGTGGGATGAAATCTCTGTTCATCGCTTTCAGGCCTGTCAGACATTTTATGTTGTTTCTTCTGAGACTTATGGGTGACTAGGATAGCACTATTTCGGCCTTCTTGGATCTCTTCAGCCAGACACACCCATATTTTATGACTCCTCCCTGTAGAGGTCAAATATTTATTCCTTTTAATTCATAGGTATAAATGTGTGATATTTTTGCAATCAGGGTTTTTCCTATGTTTAAGAAAAAAATGTTAAACGGCCATGGTGGGATGAAATCTCTATTCATCACTTTCAGGCCTGTCAGACATTTTATGTTGTTTCTTCTGAGGCTTATGGGAGACTGGGATAGCACTATTTCGGCCTTCGTGGACCTCTTCAGCAAGACACACCCATATTTTATGACTCCTCCCTGTAGAGGTCAAATATTTATTCCTTTTAATTCCTAGGTATAAATGTGTGATATTTTTGCAATCAGGGTTTTTCCTACGTTTGAAAAAAGATGTTAAACGGCCACGGTGGGATGAAATCTCTATTCATCACTTTCAGGCATGTCAGACATTTTATGGTGTTTCTTCTGAGACTTATGGGAGACTGGGATAGCGCTATATCGGCCTTCGTGGACCTCTTCAGCAAGACACACCCATATTTTATGACTCCTCCCTGTAGAGGTCAAATATTTATTCCTTTTAATTCATAGGTATAAATGTGTGATATTTTTGCAATCAGGGTTTTTCCTATGTTTGAAAAAAGATGTTAAACGGCCACGGTGGGATGAAATCTCTATTCATCACTTTCAGGCCTGTCAGACATTTTATGTTGTTTCTTCTGAGGCTTATGGGAGACTGGGATAGCACTATTTCGGCCTTCTTGGACCTCTTCAGCAAGACACACCCATATTTTATGACTCCTCCCTGTAGAGGTCAAATATTTATTCCTTTTAATTCACAGGTATAAATGTGTGATATTTTTGCAATCAGGGTTTTTCCTATGTTTAAGAAAAAAATGTTAAACGGCCATGGTGGGATGAAATCTCTATTCATCACTTTCAGGCCTGTCAGACATTTTATGTTGTTTCTTCTGAGGCTTATGGGAGACTGGGATAGCACTATTTCGGCCTTCGTGGACCTCTTCAGCAAGACACACCCATATTTTATGACTCCTCCCTGTAGAGGTCAAATATTTATTCCTTTTAATTCCTAGGTATAAATGGGTGATATTTTTGCAATCAGGGTTTTTCCTATGTTTGAAAAAAGATGTTAAACCGCCACGGTGGGATGAAATCTCTATTCATCACTTTCAGGCCTGTCAGACATTTTATGGTGTTTCTTCTGAGACTTATGGGAGACTGGGATAGTGCTATATCGGCCTTCGTGGACCTCTTCAGCAAGACACACCCATATTTTATGACTCCTCCCTGTAGAGGTCAAATATTTATTCCTTTTAATTCCTAGGTATAAATGTGTGATATTTTTGCAATCAGGGTTTTTCCTATGTTTGAAAAAAGATGTTAAACTGCCACGGTGGAATGAAATCTCTATTCATCACTTTCAGGCCTGTCAGACATTTTATGGTGTTTCTTCTGAGACTTATGGGAGACTGGGATAGCGCTATATCGGCCTTCGTGGACCTCTTCAGCAAGACACACCCATATTTTATGACTCCTCCCTGTAGAGGTCAAATATTTATTCCTTTTAATTCACAGGTATAAATGTGTGATATTTTTGCAATCAGGGTTTTTCCTATGTTTGAAAAAAGATGTTAAACCGCCACGGTGGAATGAAATCTCTATTCATCACTTTCAGGCCTGTCAGACATTTTATGGTGTTTCTTCTGAGACTTATGGGAGACTGGGATAGCGCTATATCGGCCTTCGTGGACCTCTTCAGCAAGACACACCCATATTTTATGACTCCTCCCTGTAGAGGTCAAATATTTATTCCTTTTAATTCACAGGTATAAATGTGTGATATTTTTGCAATCAGGGTTTTTCCTATGTTTAAAAAAAAATGTTAAACGGCCATGGTGGAATGAAATCTCTATTCATCGCTTTCAGGCCTGTCAGACATTTTATGTTGTTTCTTCTGAGACTTATGGGAGACTGGGATAGCACTATTTCGGCCTTCTTGGACCTCTTCAGCCAGACACACCCATATTTTATGACTCCTGCCTGTAGAGGTCAAATATTTATTCCTTTTAATTCATAGGTATAAATGTGTGATATTTTTGCAATCAGGGTTTTTCCTATGTTTGAAAAAAGATGTTAAACGGCCATGGTGGGATGAAATCTCTGTTCATCGCTATCAGGCCTGTCAGACATTTTATGTTGTTTCTTCTGAGACTTATGGGAGACTGTGATAGCACTATTTCGGCCTTCTTGGATCTCTTCAGCCAGACACACCCATATTTTATGACTCCTCCCTGTAGAGGTCAAATATTTATTCCTTTTAATTCATAGGTATAAATGTGTGATATTTTTGCAATCAGGGTTTTTCCTATGTTTGAAAAAAGATGTTAAACGGCCACGGTGGGATGAAATCTCTATTCATCGCTTTCAGGCCTGTCAGACATTTTATGTTGTTTCTTCTGAGGCTTATGGGAGACTGGGATAGCACTATTTTGGCCTTCTTGGACCTCTTCAGCCAGACACACCCATATTTTATGACTCCTGCCTGTAGAGGTCAAATATTTATTCCTTTTAATTCATAGGTATAAATGTGTGATATTTTTGCAATCAGGGTTTTTCCTATGTTTGAAAAAAGATGTTAAACGGCCATGGTGGGATGAAATCTCTGTTCATCGCTATCAGGCCTGTCAGACATTTTATGTTGTTTCTTCTGAGACTTATGGGAGACTGTGATAGCACTATTTCGGCCTTCTTGGATCTCTTCAGCCAGACACACCCATATTTTATGACTCCTCCCTGTAGAGGTCAAATATTTATTCCTTTTAATTCATAGGTATAAATGTGTGATATTTTTGCAATCAGGGTTTTTCCTATGTTTGAAAAAAGATGTTAAACGGCGACGGTGGGATGAAATCTCTATTCATCGCTTTCAGGCCTGTCAGACATTTTATGTTGTTTCTTCTGAGGCTTATGGGAGACTGGGATAGCACTATTTCGGCCTTCTTGGACCTCTTCAGCAAGACACACCCATATTTTATGACTCCTCCCTGTAGAGGTCAAATATTTATTCCTTTTCATTCATAGGTATAAATGTGTGATATTTTTGCAATCAGGGTTTTTCCTATGTTTGAAAAAAGATGTTAAACGGCCACGGTGGGATGAAATCTCTATTCATCACTTTCAGGCCTGTCAGACATTTTATGTTGTTTCTTCTGAGGCTTATGGGAGACTGGGATAGCACTATTTCGGCCTTCGTGGACCTCTTCAGCAAGACACACCCATATTTTATGACTCCTCCCTGTAGAGGTCAAATATTTATTCCTTTTAATTCCTAGGTATAAATGTGTGATATTTTTGCAATCAGGGTTTTTCCTATGTTTGAAAAAAGATGTTAAACGGCCACGGTGGGATGAAATCTCTATTCATCACTTTCAGGCCTGTCAGACATTTTATGGTGTTTCTTCTGAGACTTATGGGAGACTGGGATAGCGCTATTTCGGCCTTCGTGGACCTCTTCAGCAAGACACACCCATATTTTATGACTCCTCCCTGTAGAGGTCAAATATTTATTCCTTTTAATTCACAGGTATAAATGTGTGATATTTTTGCAATCAGGGTTTTTCCTATGTTTAAAAAAAATGTTAAACGGCCATGGTGGGATGAAATCTCTATTCATCACTTTCAGGCCTGTCAGACATTTTATGTTGTTTCTTCTGAGGCTTATGGGAGACTGGGATAGCACTATTTCGGCCTTCTTGGACCTCTTCAGCAAGACACACCCATATTTTATGACTCCTCCCTGTAGATGTCAAATATTTATTCCTTTTAATTCCTAGGTATAAATGTGTGATATTTTTGCAATCAGGGTTTTTCCTATGTTTGAAAAAAGATGTTAAACGGCCACGGTGGGATGAAATCTCTATTCATCACTTTCAGGCCTGTCAGACATTTTATGTTGTTTCTTCTGAGACTTATGGGAGACTGGGATAGCGCTATTTCGGCCTTCTTCGACCTCTTCAGCAAGACACACCCGTATTTTATGACTCCTCCCTGTAGAGGTCAAATATTTATTCCTTTTAATTCATAGGTATAAATGTGTGATATTTTTGCAATCAGGGTTTTTCCTATGTTTGAAAAAAAGATGTTAAACGGCCATGGTGGGATGAAATCTCTATTCATCGCTTTCAGGCCTGTCAGACATTTTATGTTGTTTCTTCTGAGACTTATGGGAGACTGGGATAGCACTATTTCGGCCTTCTTGGACCTCTTCAGCCAGAAACACCCATATTTTATGACTCCTGCCTGTAGAGGTCAAATATTTATTCCTTTTAATTCATAGGTATAAATGTGTGATATTTTTGCAATCAGGGTTTTTCCTATGTTTGAAAAAAGATGTTAAACGGCCATGGTGGGATGAAATCTCTATTCATCGCTTTCAGGCCTGTCAGACATTTTATGTTGTTTCTTCTGAGGCTTATGGGAGACTGGGATAGCACTATTTCGGGCTTCTTGGACCTCTTCAGCAAGACACACCCATATTTTATGACTCCTCCCTGTAGAGGTCAAATATTTATTCCTTTTAATTCACAGGTATAAATGTGTGATATTTTTGCAATCAGGGTTTTTCCTATGTTTAAGAAAAAAATGTTAAACGGCCATGGTGGGATGAAATCTCTATTCATCACTTTCAGGCCTGTCAGACATTTTATGTTGTTTCTTCTGAGGCTTATGGGAGACTGGGATAGCACTATTTCGGCCTTCGTGGACCTCTTCAGCAAGACACACCCATATTTTATGACTCCTGCCTGTAGAGGTCAAATATTTATTCCTTTTAATTCATAGGTATAAATGTGTGATATTTTTGCAATCAGGGTTTTTCCTATGTTTGAAAAAAGATGTTAAACGGCCATGGTGGGATGAAATCTCTGTTCATCGCTATCAGGCCTGTCAGACATTTTATGTTGTTTCTTCTGAGACTTATGGGAGACTGTGATAGCACTATTTCGGCCTTCTTGGATCTCTTCAGCCAGACACACCCATATTTTATGACTCCTCCCTGTAGAGGTCAAATATTTATTCCTTTTAATTCATAGGTATAAATGTGTGATATTTTTGCAATCAGGGTTTTTCCTATGTTTGAAAAAAGATGTTAAACGGCCACGGTGGGATGAAATCTCTATTCATCGCTTTCAGGCCTGTCAGACATTTTATGTTGTTTCTTCTGAGGCTTATGGGAGACTGGGATAGCACTATTTTGGCCTTCTTGGACCTCTTCAGCCAGACACACCCATATTTTATGACTCCTGCCTGTAGAGGTCAAATATTTATTCCTTTTAATTCATAGGTATAAATGTGTGATATTTTTGCAATCAGGGTTTTTCCTATGTTTGAAAAAAGATGTTAAACGGCCATGGTGGGATGAAATCTCTGTTCATCGCTATCAGGCCTGTCAGACATTTTATGTTGTTTCTTCTGAGACTTATGGGAGACTGTGATAGCACTATTTCGGCCTTCTTGGATCTCTTCAGCCAGACACACCCATATTTTATGACTCCTCCCTGTAGAGGTCAAATATTTATTCCTTTTAATTCATAGGTATAAATGTGTGATATTTTTGCAATCAGGGTTTTTCCTATGTTTGAAAAAAGATGTTAAACGGCGACGGTGGGATGAAATCTCTATTCATCGCTTTCAGGCCTGTCAGACATTTTATGTTGTTTCTTCTGAGGCTTATGGGAGACTGGGATAGCACTATTTCGGCCTTCTTGGACCTCTTCAGCAAGACACACCCATATTTTATGACTCCTCCCTGTAGAGGTCAAATATTTATTCCTTTTCATTCATAGGTATAAATGTGTGATATTTTTGCAATCAGGGTTTTTCCTATGTTTGAAAAAAGATGTTAAACGGCCACGGTGGGATGAAATCTCTATTCATCACTTTCAGGCCTGTCAGACATTTTATGTTGTTTCTTCTGAGGCTTATGGGAGACTGGGATAGCACTATTTCGGCCTTCGTGGACCTCTTCAGCAAGACACACCCATATTTTATGACTCCTCCCTGTAGAGGTCAAATATTTATTCCTTTTAATTCCTAGGTATAAATGTGTGATATTTTTGCAATCAGGGTTTTTCCTATGTTTGAAAAAAGATGTTAAACGGCCACGGTGGGATGAAATCTCTATTCATCACTTTCAGGCCTGTCAGACATTTTATGGTGTTTCTTCTGAGACTTATGGGAGACTGGGATAGCGCTATTTCGGCCTTCGTGGACCTCTTCAGCAAGACACACCCATATTTTATGACTCCTCCCTGTAGAGGTCAAATATTTATTCCTTTTAATTCACAGGTATAAATGTGTGATATTTTTGCAATCAGGGTTTTTCCTATGTTTAAAAAAAATGTTAAACGGCCATGGTGGGATGAAATCTCTATTCATCACTTTCAGGCCTGTCAGACATTTTATGTTGTTTCTTCTGAGGCTTATGGGAGACTGGGATAGCACTATTTCGGCCTTCTTGGACCTCTTCAGCAAGACACACCCATATTTTATGACTCCTCCCTGTAGATGTCAAATATTTATTCCTTTTAATTCCTAGGTATAAATGTGTGATATTTTTGCAATCAGGGTTTTTCCTATGTTTGAAAAAAGATGTTAAACGGCCACGGTGGGATGAAATCTCTATTCATCACTTTCAGGCCTGTCAGACATTTTATGTTGTTTCTTCTGAGACTTATGGGAGACTGGGATAGCGCTATTTCGGCCTTCTTCGACCTCTTCAGCAAGACACACCCGTATTTTATGACTCCTCCCTGTAGAGGTCAAATATTTATTCCTTTTAATTCATAGGTATAAATGTGTGATATTTTTGCAATCAGGGTTTTTCCTATGTTTGAAAAAAAGATGTTAAACGGCCATGGTGGGATGAAATCTCTATTCATCGCTTTCAGGCCTGTCAGACATTTTATGTTGTTTCTTCTGAGACTTATGGGAGACTGGGATAGCACTATTTCGGCCTTCTTGGACCTCTTCAGCCAGAAACACCCATATTTTATGACTCCTGCCTGTAGAGGTCAAATATTTATTCCTTTTAATTCATAGGTATAAATGTGTGATATTTTTGCAATCAGGGTTTTTCCTATGTTTGAAAAAAGATGTTAAACGGCCATGGTGGGATGAAATCTCTATTCATCGCTTTCAGGCCTGTCAGACATTTTATGTTGTTTCTTCTGAGGCTTATGGGAGACTGGGATAGCACTATTTCGGGCTTCTTGGACCTCTTCAGCAAGACACACCCATATTTTATGACTCCTCCCTGTAGAGGTCAAATATTTATTCCTTTTAATTCACAGGTATAAATGTGTGATATTTTTGCAATCAGGGTTTTTCCTATGTTTAAGAAAAAAATGTTAAACGGCCATGGTGGGATGAAATCTCTATTCATCACTTTCAGGCCTGTCAGACATTTTATGTTGTTTCTTCTGAGGCTTATGGGAGACTGGGATAGCACTATTTCGGCCTTCGTGGACCTCTTCAGCAAGACACACCCATATTTTATGACTCCTCCCTTTAGAGGTCAAATATTTATTCCTTTTAATTCCTAGGTATAAATGTGTGATATTTTTACAATCAGGGTTTTTCCTATGTTTGAAAAAAGATGTTAAACGGCCATGGTGGGATGAAATCTCTGTTCATCGCTTTCAGGCCTGTCAGACATTTTATGTTGTTTCTTCTGAGGCTTATGGGAGACTGGGATAGCACTATTTCGGCCTTCGTGGACCTCTTCAGCAAGACACACCCATATTTTATGACTCCTCCCTGTAGAGGTCAAATATTTATTCCTTTTAATTCCTAGGTATAAATGTGTGATATTTTGCCAATCAGGGTTTTTCCTATGTTTGAAAAAAGATGTTAAACGGCCACGGTGGGATGAAATCTCTATTCATCACTTTCAGGCCTGTCAGACATTTTATGTTGTTTCTTCTGAGACTTATGGGAGACTGGGATAGCGCTATATCGGCCTTCGTGGACCTCTTCAGCAAGACACACCCATATTTTATGACTCCTCCCTGTAGAGGTCAAATATTTATTCCTTTTAATTCCTAGGTATAAATGTGTGATATTTTTGCAATCAGGGTTTTTCCTGTTTGAAAAAATATGTTAAACGGCCACGGTAGGATGAAATCTCTATTCATCGCTTTCAGGCCTGTCAGACATTTTATGTTGTTTCTTCTGAGGCTTATGGGAGACTGGGATAGCACTATTTCGGCCTTCGTGGACCTCTTCAGCAAGACACACCCATATTTTATGACTCCTCCCTGTAGAGGTCAAATATTTATTCCTTTTAATTCATAGGTATAAATGTGTCATATTTTTGCAATCAGGGTTTTTCCTATGTTTCAAAAAAAGATGTTAAACGGCCATGGTGGGATGAAATCTCTATTCATCGCTTTCAGGCCTGTCAGACATTTTATGTTGTTTCTTCTGAGACTTATGGGAGACTGGGATAGCACTATTTCGGCCTTCTTCGACCTCTTCAGCCAGACACACCCATATTTTATGACTCCTGCCTGTAGAGGTCAAATATTTATTCCTTTTAATTCATAGGTATAAATGTGTGATATTTTTGCAATCAGGGTTTTTCCTATGTTTGAAAAAAGATGTTAAATGGCCATGGTGGGATGAAATCTCTGTTCATCGCTTTCAGGCCTGTCAGACATTTTATGTTGTTTCTTCTGAGACTTATGGAAGACTGGGATAGCGCTATTTCGGCCTTCTTGGATCTCTTCAGCCAGACACACCCATATTTTATGACTCCTCCCTGTAGAGGTCAAATATTTATTCCTTTTAATTCATAGGTATAAATGTGTGATATTTTTGCAATCAGGGTTTTTCCTATGTTTGAAAAAAGATGTTAAACGGCCACGGTGGGATGAAATCTCTATTCATCACTTTCAGGCCTGTCAGACATTTTATGTTGTTTCTTCTGAGGCTTATGGGAGACTGGGATAGCACTATTTCGGCCTTCTTGGACCTCTTCAGCAAGACACACCCATATTTTATGACTCCTCCCTGTAGAGGTCAAATATTTATTCCTTTTAATTCACAGGTATAAATGTGTGATATTTTTGCAATCAGGGTTTTTCCTATGTTTAAGAAAAAAATGTTAAACGGCCATGGTGGGATGAAATCTCTATTCATCACTTTCAGGCCTGTCAGACATTTTATGTTGTTTCTTCTGAGGCTTATGGGAGACTGGGATAGCACTATTTCGGCCTTCGTGGACCTCTTCAGCAAGACACACCCATATTTTATGACTCCTCCCTGTAGAGGTCAAATATTTATTCCTTTTAATTCCTAGGTATAAATGTGTGATATTTTTGCAATCAGGGTTTTTCCTATGTTTGAAAAAAGATGTTAAACGGCCATGGTGGGATGAAATCTCTATTCATCACTTTCAGGCCTGTCAGACATTTTATGTTGTTTCTTCTGAGACTTATGGGAGACTGGGATAGCGCTATTTCGGCCTTCTTCGACCTCTTCAGCAAGACACACCCATATTTTATGACTCCTGCCTGTAGAGGTCAAATATTTATTCCTTTTAATTCATAGGTATAAATGTGTGATATTTTTGCAATCAGGGTTTTTCCTATGTTTGAAAAAAGATGTTAAACGGCCATGGTGGGATGAAATCTCTGTTCATCACTTTCAGGCCTGTCAGACATTTTATGTTGTTTCTTCTGAGACTTATGGAAGACTGGGATAGCGCTATTTCGGCCTTCTTCGACCTCTTCAGCAAGACACACCCATATTTTATGACTCCTGCCTGTAGAGGTCAAATATTTATTCCTTTTAATTCATAGGTATAAATGTGTGATATTTTTGCAATCAGGGTTTTTCCTATGTTTGAAAAAAGATGTTAAACGGCCATGGTGGGATGAAATCTCTGTTCATCACTTTCAGGCCTGTCAGACATTTTATGTTGTTTCTTCTGAGACTTATGGAAGACTGGGATAGCGCTATTTCGGCCTTCGTGGACCTCTTCAGCAAGACACACCCATATTTTATGACTCCTCCCTGTAGAGGTCAAATATTTATTCCTTTTAATTCACAGGTATAAATGTGTGATATTTTTGCAATCAGGGTTTTTCCTATGTTTAAGAAAAAAATGTTAAACGGCCATGGTGGGATGAAATCTCTATTCATCACTTTCAGGCCTGTCAGACATTTTATGTTGTTTCTTCTGAGGCTTATGGGAGACTGGGATAGCACTATTTCGGCCTTCGTGGACCTCTTCAGCAAGACACACCCATATTTTATGACTCCTCCCTGTAGAGGTCAAATATTTATTCCTTTTAATTCCTAGGTATAAATGTGTGATATTTTTACAATCAGGGTTTTTCCTATGTTTGAAAAAAGATGTTAAACGGCCATGGTGGGATGAAATCTCTGTTCATCGCTTTCAGGCCTGTCAGACATTTTATGTTGTTTCTTCTGAGGCTTATGGGAGACTGGGATAGCACTATTTCGGCCTTCGTGGACCTCTTCAGCAAGACACACCCATATTTTATGACTCCTCCCTGTAGAGGTCAAATATTTATTCCTTTTAATTCCTAGGTATAAATGTGTGATATTTTGCCAATCAGGGTTTTTCCTATGTTTGAAAAAAGATGTTAAACGGCCACGGTGGGATGAAATCTCTATTCATCACTTTCAGGCCTGTCAGACATTTTATGTTGTTTCTTCTGAGACTTATGGGAGACTGGGATAGCGCTATATCGGCCTTCGTGGACCTCTTCAGCAAGACACACCCATATTTTATGACTCCTCCCTGTAGATGTCAAATATTTATTCCTTTTAATTCCTAGGTATAAATGTGTGATATTTTTGCAATCAGGGTTTTTCCTGTTTGAAAAAATATGTTAAACGGCCACGGTAGGATGAAATCTCTATTCATCGCTTTCAGGCCTGTCAGACATTTTATGTTGTTTCTTCTGAGGCTTATGGGAGACTGGGATAGCACTATTTCGGCCTTCGTGGACCTCTTCAGCAAGACACACCCATATTTTATGACTCCTCCCTGTAGAGGTCAAATATTTATTCCTTTTAATTCATAGGTATAAATGTGTCATATTTTTGCAATCAGGGTTTTTCCTATGTTTCAAAAAAAGATGTTAAACGGCCATGGTGGGATGAAATCTCTATTCATCGCTTTCAGGCCTGTCAGACATTTTATGTTGTTTCTTCTGAGACTTATGGGAGACTGGGATAGCACTATTTCGGCCTTCTTCGACCTCTTCAGCCAGACACACCCATATTTTATGACTCCTGCCTGTAGAGGTCAAATATTTATTCCTTTTAATTCATAGGTATAAATGTGTGATATTTTTGCAATCAGGGTTTTTCCTATGTTTGAAAAAAGATGTTAAATGGCCATGGTGGGATGAAATCTCTGTTCATCGCTTTCAGGCCTGTCAGACATTTTATGTTGTTTCTTCTGAGACTTACGGAAGACTGGGATAGCGCTATTTCGGCCTTCTTGGATCTCTTCAGCCAGACACACCCATATTTTATGACTCCTCCCTGTAGAGGTCAAATATTTATTCCTTTTAATTCATAGGTATAAATGTGTGATATTTTTGCAATCAGGGTTTTTCCTATGTTTGAAAAAAGATGTTAAACGGCCACGGTGGGATGAAATCTCTATTCATCACTTTCAGGCCTGTCAGACATTTTATGTTGTTTCTTCTGAGGCTTATGGGAGACTGGGATAGCACTATTTCGGCCTTCTTGGACCTCTTCAGCAAGACACACCCATATTTTATGACTCCTCCCTGTAGAGGTCAAATATTTATTCCTTTTAATTCACAGGTATAAATGTGTGATATTTTTGCAATCAGGGTTTTTCCTATGTTTAAGAAAAAAATGTTAAACGGCCATGGTGGGATGAAATCTCTATTCATCACTTTCAGGCCTGTCAGACATTTTATGTTGTTTCTTCTGAGGCTTATGGGAGACTGGGATAGCACTATTTCGGCCTTCGTGGACCTCTTCAGCAAGACACACCCATATTTTATGACTCCTCCCTGTAGAGGTCAAATATTTATTCCTTTTAATTCCTAGGTATAAATGTGTGATATTTTTGCAATCAGGGTTTTTCCTATGTTTGAAAAAAGATGTTAAACGGCCATGGTGGGATGAAATCTCTGTTCATCGCTTTCAGGCCTGTCAGACATTTTATGTTGTTTCTTCTGAGACATATGGAAGACTGGGATAGCGCTATTTCGGCCTTCTTGGATCTCTTAAGCCAGACACACCCATATTTTATGACTCCTCCCTGTAGAGGTCAAATATTTATTCCTTTTAATTCACAGGTATAAATGTGTGATATTTTTGCAATCAGGGTTTTTCCTATGTTTAAAAAAAATGTTAAACGGCCATGGTGGGATGAAATCTCTATTCATCACTTTCAGGCCTGTCAGACATTTTATGTTGTTTCTTCTGAGGCTTATGGGAGACTGGGATAGCACTATTTCGGCCTTCTTGGACCTCTTCAGCAAGACACACCCATATTTTATGACTCCTCCCTGTAGATGTCAAACATTTATTCCTTTTAATTCCTAGGTATAAATGTGTGATATTTTTGCAATCAGGGTTTTTCCTATGTTTGAAAAAAGATGTTAAACGGCCACGGTGGGATGAAATCTCTATTCATCACTTTCAGGCCTGTCAGACATTTTATGTTGTTTCTTCTGAGACTTATGGGAGACTGGGATAGCGCTATTTCGGCCTTCTTCGACCTCTTCAGCAAGACACACCCATATTTTATGACTCCTCCCTGTAGAGGTCAAATATTTATTCCTTTTAATTCCTAGGTATAAATGTGTGATATTTTTGCAATCAGGGTTTTTCCTATGTTTGAAAAAAGATGTTAAACGGCCACGGTGGGATGAAATCTCTATTCATCACTTTCAGGCCTGTCAGACATTTTATGTTGTTTCTTCTGAGACTTATGGGAGACTGGGATAGCGCTATTTCGGCCTTCTTCGACCTCTTCAGCAAGACACACCCATATTTTATGACTCCTGCCTGTAGAGGTCAAATATTTATTCCTTTTAATTCATAGGTATAAATGTGTGATATTTTTGCAATCAGGGTTTTTCCTATGTTTGAAAAAAGATGTTAAACGGCCATGGTGGGATGAAATCTCTGTTCATCACTTTCAGGCCTGTCAGACATTTTATGTTGTTTCTTCTGAGACTTATGGAAGACTGGGATAGCGCTATTTCGGCCTTCGTGGACCTCTTCAGCAAGACACACCCATATTTTATGACTCCTCCCTGTAGAGGTCAAATATTTATTCCTTTTAATTCCTAGGTATAAATGTGTGATACTTTTGCAATCAGGGTTTTTCCTATGTTTGAAAAAAGATGTTAAACGGCCACGGTGGGATGAAGTCTCTATTCATCACTTTCAGGCCTGTCAGACATTTTATGGTGTTTCTTCTGAGACTTATGGGAGACTGGGATAGCGCTATATCGGCCTTCGTGGACCTCTTCAGCAAGACACACCCATATTTTATGACTCCTCCCTTTAGAGGTCAAATATTTATTCCTTTTAATTCACAGGTATAAATGTGTGATATTTTTGCAATCAGGGTTTTTCCTATGTTTAAAAAAAATGTTAAACGGCCATGGTGGGATGAAATCTCTATTCATCACTTTCAGGCCTGTCAGACATTTTATGTTGTTTCTTCTGAGGCTTATGGGAGACTGGGATAGCACTATTTCGGCCTTCTTGGACCTCTTCAGCAAGACACACCCATATTTTATGACTCCTCCCTGTAGATGTCAAATATTTATTCCTTTTAATTCCTTGGTATAAATGTGTGATATTTTTGCAATCAGGGTTTTTCCTATGTTTGAAAAAAGATGTTAAACGGCCACGGTGGGATGAAATCTCTATTCATCACTTTCAGGCCTGTCAGACATTTTATGTTGTTTCTTCTGAGACTTATGGGAGACTGGGATAGCGCTATTTCGGCCTTCTTCGACCTCTTCAGCAAGACACACCCATATTTTATGACTCCTCCCTGTAGAGGTCAAATATTTATTCCTTTTAATTCCTAGGTATAAATGTGTGATATTTTTGTAATCAGGGTTTTTCCTATGTTTGAAAAAAGATGTTAAACGGCCACGGTGGGATGAAATCTCTATTCATCACTTTCAGGCCTGTCAGACATTTTATGTTGTTTCTTCTGAGACTTATGGGAGACTGGGATAGCGCTATTTCGGCCTTCTTCGACCTCTTCAGCAAGACACACCCATATTTTATGACTCCTGCCTGTAGAGGTCAAATATTTATTCCTTTTAATTCATAGGTATAAATGTGTGATATTTTTGCAATCAGGGTTTTTCCTATGTTTGAAAAAAGATGTTAAACGGCCATGGTGGGATGAAATCTCTGTTCATCACTTTCAGGCCTGTCAGACATTTTATGTTGTTTCTTCTGAGACTTATGGAAGACTGGGATAGCGCTATTTCGGCCTTCTTGGATCTCTTCAGCCAGACACACCCATATTTTATGACTCCTCCCTGTAGAGGTCAAATATTTATTCCTTTTAATTCATAGGTATAAATGTGTGATATTTTTGCAATCAGGGTTTTTCCTATGTTTGAAAAAAGATGTTAAACGGCCACGGTGGGATGAAATCTCTATTCATCACTTTCAGGCCTGTCAGACATTTTATGTTGTTTCTTCTGAGACTTATGGGAGACTGGGATAGCACTATTTCGGCCTTCTTCGACCTCTTCAGCCAGACACACCCATATTTTATGACTCCTGCCTGTAGAGGTCAAATATTTATTCCTTTTAATTCATAGGTATAAATGTGTGATATTTTTGCAATCAGGGTTTTTCCTATGTTTGAAAAAAGATGTTAAATGGCCATGGTGGGATGAAATCTCTGTTCATCGCTTTCAGGCCTGTCAGACATTTTATGTTGTTTCTTCTGAGACTTATGGAAGACTGGGATAGCGCTATTTCGGCCTTCTTGGATCTCTTCAGCCAGACCCACCCATATTTTATGACTCCTCCCTGTAGAGGTCAAATATTTATTCCTTTTAATTCATAGGTATAAATGTGTGATATTTTTGCAATCAGGGTTTTTCCTATGTTTGAAAAAAGATGTTAAACGGCCACGGTGGGATGAAATCTCTATTCATCACTTTCAGGCCTGTCAGACATTTTATGTTGTTTCTTCTGAGGCTTATGGGAGACTGGGATAGCACTATTTCGGCCTTCTTCGACCTCTTCAGCCAGACCCACCCATATTTTATGACTCCTGCCTGTAGAGGTCAAATATTTATTCCTTTTAATTCATAGGTATAAATGTGTGATATTTTTGCAATCAGGGTTTTTCCTATGTTTGAAAAAAGATGTTAAATGGCCATGGTGGGATGAAATCTCTGTTCATCGCTTTCAGGCCTGTCAGACATTTTATGTTGTTTCTTCTGAGACTTATGGAAGACTGGGATAGCGCTATTTCGGCCTTCTTGGATCTCTTCAGCAAGACACACCCATATTTTATGACTCCTCCCTGTAGAGGTCAAATATTTATTCCTTTTAATTCACAGGTATAAATGTGTGATATTTTTGCAATCAGGGTTTTTCCTATGTTTAAGAAAAAAATGTTAAACGGCCATGGTGGGATGAAATCTCTATTCATCACTTTCAGGCCTGTCAGACATTTTATGTTGTTTCTTCTGAGGCTTATGGGAGACTGGGATAGCACTATTTCGGCCTTCGTGGACCTCTTCAGCAAGACACACCCATATTTTATGACTCCTCCCTGTAGAGGTCAAATATTTATTCCTTTTAATTCCTAGGTATAAATGTGTGATATTTTTGCAATCAGGGTTTTTCCTATGTTTGAAAAAAGATGTTAAACGGCCATGGTGGGATGAAATCTCTGTTCATCGCTTTCAGGCCTGTCAGACATTTTATGTTGTTTCTTCTGAGACTTATGGAAGACTGGGATAGCGCTATTTCGGCCTTCTTGGATCTCTTAAGCCAGACACACCCATATTTTATGACTCCTCCCTGTAGAGGTCAAATATTTATTCCTTTTAATTCATAGGTATAAATGTGTGATATTTTTGCAATCAGGGTTTTTCCTATGTTTAAGGAAAAAATGTTAAACGGCCATGGTGGGATGAAATCTCTATTCATCACTTTCAGGCCTGTCAGACATTTTATGTTGTTTCTTCTGAGGCTTATGGGAGACTAGGATAGCACTATTTCGGCCTTCGTGGACCTCTTCAGCAAGACACACCCATATTTTATGACTCCTCCCTGTAGAGGTCAAATATTTATTCCTTTTAATTCATAGGTATAAATGTGTCATATTTTTGCAATCAGGGTTTTTCCTATGTTTCAAAAAAAGATGTTAAACGGCCATGGTGGGATGAAATCTCTATTCATCGCTTTCAGGCCTGTCAGACATTTTATGTTGTTTCTTCTGAGACTTATGGGAGACTGGGATAGCACTATTTCGGCCTTCTTCGACCTCTTCAGCCAGACACACCCATATTTTATGACTCCTGCCTGTAGAGGTCAAATATTTATTCCTTTTAATTCATAGGTATAAATGTGTGATATTTTTGCAATCAGGGTTTTTCCTATGTTTGAAAAAAGATGTTAAATGGCCATGGTGGGATGAAATCTCTGTTCATCGCTTTCAGGCCTGTCAGACATTTTATGTTGTTTCTTCTGAGACTTATGGAAGACTGGGATAGCGCTATTTCGGCCTTCTTGGATCTCTTCAGCCAGACACACCCATATTTTATGACTCCTCCCTGTAGAGGTCAAATATTTATTCCTTTTAATTCATAGGTATAAATGTGTGATATTTTTGCAATCAGGGTTTTTCCTATGTTTGAAAAAAGATGTTAAACGGCCACGGTGGGATGAAATCTCTATTCATCACTTTCAGGCCTGTCAGACATTTTATGTTGTTTCTTCTGAGGCTTATGGGAGACTGGGATAGCACTATTTCGGCCTTCTTGGACCTCTTCAGCAAGACACACCCATATTTTATGACTCCTCCCTGTAGAGGTCAAATATTTATTCCTTTTAATTCACAGGTATAAATGTGTGATATTTTTGCAATCAGGGTTTTTCCTATGTTTAAGAAAAAAATGTTAAACGGCCATGGTGGGATGAAATCTCTATTCATCACTTTCAGGCCTGTCAGACATTTTATGTTGTTTCTTCTGAGGCTTATGGGAGACTGGGATAGCACTATTTCGGCCTTCGTGGACCTCTTCAGCAAGACACACCCATATTTTATGACTCCTCCCTGTAGAGGTCAAATATTTATTCCTTTTAATTCCTAGGTATAAATGTGTGATATTTTTGCAATCAGGGTTTTTCCTATGTTTGAAAAAAGATGTTAAACGGCCATGGTGGGATGAAATCTCTGTTCATCGCTTTCAGGCCTGTCAGACATTTTATGTTGTTTCTTCTGAGACATATGGAAGACTGGGATAGCGCTATTTCGGCCTTCTTGGATCTCTTAAGCCAGACACACCCATATTTTATGACTCCTCCCTGTAGAGGTCAAATATTTATTCCTTTTAATTCACAGGTATAAATGTGTGATATTTTTGCAATCAGGGTTTTTCCTATGTTTAAAAAAAATGTTAAACGGCCATGGTGGGATGAAATCTCTATTCATCACTTTCAGGCCTGTCAGACATTTTATGTTGTTTCTTCTGAGGCTTATGGGAGACTGGGATAGCACTATTTCGGCCTTCTTGGACCTCTTCAGCAAGACACACCCATATTTTATGACTCCTCCCTGTAGATGTCAAACATTTATTCCTTTTAATTCCTAGGTATAAATGTGTGATATTTTTGCAATCAGGGTTTTTCCTATGTTTGAAAAAAGATGTTAAACGGCCACGGTGGGATGAAATCTCTATTCATCACTTTCAGGCCTGTCAGACATTTTATGTTGTTTCTTCTGAGACTTATGGGAGACTGGGATAGCGCTATTTCGGCCTTCTTCGACCTCTTCAGCAAGACACACCCATATTTTATGACTCCTCCCTGTAGAGGTCAAATATTTATTCCTTTTAATTCCTAGGTATAAATGTGTGATATTTTTGCAATCAGGGTTTTTCCTATGTTTGAAAAAAGATGTTAAACGGCCACGGTGGGATGAAATCTCTATTCATCACTTTCAGGCCTGTCAGACATTTTATGTTGTTTCTTCTGAGACTTATGGGAGACTGGGATAGCGCTATTTCGGCCTTCTTCGACCTCTTCAGCAAGACACACCCATATTTTATGACTCCTGCCTGTAGAGGTCAAATATTTATTCCTTTTAATTCATAGGTATAAATGTGTGATATTTTTGCAATCAGGGTTTTTCCTATGTTTGAAAAAAGATGTTAAACGGCCATGGTGGGATGAAATCTCTGTTCATCACTTTCAGGCCTGTCAGACATTTTATGTTGTTTCTTCTGAGACTTATGGAAGACTGGGATAGCGCTATTTCGGCCTTCGTGGACCTCTTCAGCAAGACACACCCATATTTTATGACTCCTCCCTGTAGAGGTCAAATATTTATTCCTTTTAATTCCTAGGTATAAATGTGTGATACTTTTGCAATCAGGGTTTTTCCTATGTTTGAAAAAAGATGTTAAACGGCCACGGTGGGATGAAGTCTCTATTCATCACTTTCAGGCCTGTCAGACATTTTATGGTGTTTCTTCTGAGACTTATGGGAGACTGGGATAGCGCTATATCGGCCTTCGTGGACCTCTTCAGCAAGACACACCCATATTTTATGACTCCTCCCTTTAGAGGTCAAATATTTATTCCTTTTAATTCACAGGTATAAATGTGTGATATTTTTGCAATCAGGGTTTTTCCTATGTTTAAAAAAAATGTTAAACGGCCATGGTGGGATGAAATCTCTATTCATCACTTTCAGGCCTGTCAGACATTTTATGTTGTTTCTTCTGAGGCTTATGGGAGACTGGGATAGCACTATTTCGGCCTTCTTGGACCTCTTCAGCAAGACACACCCATATTTTATGACTCCTCCCTGTAGATGTCAAATATTTATTCCTTTTAATTCCTTGGTATAAATGTGTGATATTTTTGCAATCAGGGTTTTTCCTATGTTTGAAAAAAGATGTTAAACGGCCACGGTGGGATGAAATCTCTATTCATCACTTTCAGGCCTGTCAGACATTTTATGTTGTTTCTTCTGAGACTTATGGGAGACTGGGATAGCGCTATTTCGGCCTTCTTCGACCTCTTCAGCAAGACACACCCATATTTTATGACTCCTCCCTGTAGAGGTCAAATATTTATTCCTTTTAATTCCTAGGTATAAATGTGTGATATTTTTGTAATCAGGGTTTTTCCTATGTTTGAAAAAAGATGTTAAACGGCCACGGTGGGATGAAATCTCTATTCATCACTTTCAGGCCTGTCAGACATTTTATGTTGTTTCTTCTGAGACTTATGGGAGACTGGGATAGCGCTATTTCGGCCTTCTTCGACCTCTTCAGCAAGACACACCCATATTTTATGACTCCTGCCTGTAGAGGTCAAATATTTATTCCTTTTAATTCATAGGTATAAATGTGTGATATTTTTGCAATCAGGGTTTTTCCTATGTTTGAAAAAAGATGTTAAACGGCCATGGTGGGATGAAATCTCTGTTCATCACTTTCAGGCCTGTCAGACATTTTATGTTGTTTCTTCTGAGACTTATGGAAGACTGGGATAGCGCTATTTCGGCCTTCTTGGATCTCTTCAGCCAGACACACCCATATTTTATGACTCCTCCCTGTAGAGGTCAAATATTTATTCCTTTTAATTCATAGGTATAAATGTGTGATATTTTTGCAATCAGGGTTTTTCCTATGTTTGAAAAAAGATGTTAAACGGCCACGGTGGGATGAAATCTCTATTCATCACTTTCAGGCCTGTCAGACATTTTATGTTGTTTCTTCTGAGACTTATGGGAGACTGGGATAGCACTATTTCGGCCTTCTTCGACCTCTTCAGCCAGACACACCCATATTTTATGACTCCTGCCTGTAGAGGTCAAATATTTATTCCTTTTAATTCATAGGTATAAATGTGTGATATTTTTGCAATCAGGGTTTTTCCTATGTTTGAAAAAAGATGTTAAATGGCCATGGTGGGATGAAATCTCTGTTCATCGCTTTCAGGCCTGTCAGACATTTTATGTTGTTTCTTCTGAGACTTATGGAAGACTGGGATAGCGCTATTTCGGCCTTCTTGGATCTCTTCAGCCAGACCCACCCATATTTTATGACTCCTCCCTGTAGAGGTCAAATATTTATTCCTTTTAATTCATAGGTATAAATGTGTGATATTTTTGCAATCAGGGTTTTTCCTATGTTTGAAAAAAGATGTTAAACGGCCACGGTGGGATGAAATCTCTATTCATCACTTTCAGGCCTGTCAGACATTTTATGTTGTTTCTTCTGAGGCTTATGGGAGACTGGGATAGCACTATTTCGGCCTTCTTCGACCTCTTCAGCCAGACCCACCCATATTTTATGACTCCTGCCTGTAGAGGTCAAATATTTATTCCTTTTAATTCATAGGTATAAATGTGTGATATTTTTGCAATCAGGGTTTTTCCTATGTTTGAAAAAAGATGTTAAATGGCCATGGTGGGATGAAATCTCTGTTCATCGCTTTCAGGCCTGTCAGACATTTTATGTTGTTTCTTCTGAGACTTATGGAAGACTGGGATAGCGCTATTTCGGCCTTCTTGGATCTCTTCAGCAAGACACACCCATATTTTATGACTCCTCCCTGTAGAGGTCAAATATTTATTCCTTTTAATTCACAGGTATAAATGTGTGATATTTTTGCAATCAGGGTTTTTCCTATGTTTAAGAAAAAAATGTTAAACGGCCATGGTGGGATGAAATCTCTATTCATCACTTTCAGGCCTGTCAGACATTTTATGTTGTTTCTTCTGAGGCTTATGGGAGACTGGGATAGCACTATTTCGGCCTTCGTGGACCTCTTCAGCAAGACACACCCATATTTTATGACTCCTCCCTGTAGAGGTCAAATATTTATTCCTTTTAATTCCTAGGTATAAATGTGTGATATTTTTGCAATCAGGGTTTTTCCTATGTTTGAAAAAAGATGTTAAACGGCCATGGTGGGATGAAATCTCTGTTCATCGCTTTCAGGCCTGTCAGACATTTTATGTTGTTTCTTCTGAGACTTATGGAAGACTGGGATAGCGCTATTTCGGCCTTCTTGGATCTCTTAAGCCAGACACACCCATATTTTATGACTCCTCCCTGTAGAGGTCAAATATTTATTCCTTTTAATTCATAGGTATAAATGTGTGATATTTTTGCAATCAGGGTTTTTCCTATGTTTAAGGAAAAAATGTTAAACGGCCATGGTGGGATGAAATCTCTATTCATCACTTTCAGGCCTGTCAGACATTTTATGTTGTTTCTTCTGAGGCTTATGGGAGACTAGGATAGCACTATTTCGGCCTTCGTGGACCTCTTCAGCAAGACACACCCATATTTTATGACTCCTCCCTGTAGAGGTCAAGTATTTATTCCTTTTAATTCATAGGTATAAATGTGTGATATTTTTGCAATCAGGGTTTTTCCTATGTTTGAAAAAAGATGTTAAATGGCCATGGTGGGATGAAATCTCTGTTCATCGCTTTCAGGCCTGTCAGACATTTTATGTTGTTTCTTCTGAGACTTATGGAAGACTGGGATAGCGCTATTTCGGCCTTCTTGGATCTCTTCAGCCAGACCCACCCATATTTTATGACTCCTCCCTGTAGAGGTCAAATATTTATTCCTTTTAATTCATAGGTATAAATGTGTGATATTTTTGCAATCAGGGTTTTTCCTATGTTTGAAAAAAGATGTTAAACGGCCACGGTGGGATGAAATCTCTATTCATCACTTTCAGGCCTGTCAGACATTTTATGTTGTTTCTTCTGAGGCTTATGGGAGACTGGGATAGCACTATTTCGGCCTTCTTCGACCTCTTCAGCCAGACCCACCCATATTTTATGACTCCTGCCTGTAGAGGTCAAATATTTATTCCTTTTAATTCATAGGTATAAATGTGTGATATTTTTGTAATCAGGGTTTTTCCTATGTTTGAAAAAAGATGTTAAACGGCCATGGTGGGATTAAATCTCTGTTCATCGCTTTCAGGCCTGTCAGACATTTTATGTTGTTTCTTCTGAGACTTATGGGAGACTGGGATAGCGCTATTTCGGCCTTCTTCGACCTCTTCAGCAAGACACACCCATATTTTATGACTCCTCCCTGTAGAGGTCAAATATTTATTCCTTTTAATTCCTAGGTGTAAATGTGTGATATTTTTGCAATCAGGGTTTTTCCTATGTTTGAAAAAAGATGTTAAACGGCCACGGTGGGATGAAATCTCTATTCATCACTTTCAGGCCTGTCAGACATTTTATGTTGTTTCTTCTGAGACTTATGGGAGACTGGGATAGCGCTATTTCGGCCTTCTTCGACCTCTTCAGCAAGACACACCCATATTTTATGACTCCTGCCTGTAGAGGTCAAATATTTATTCCTTTTAATTCATAGGTATAAATGTGTGATATTTTTGCAATCAGGGTTTTTCCTATGTTTGAAAAAAGATGTTAAACGGCCATGGTGGGATGAAATCTCTGTTCATCACTTTCAGGCCTGTCAGACATTTTATGTTGTTTCTTCTGAGACTTATGGAAGACTGGGATAGCGCTATTTCGGCCTTCTTGGATCTCTTCAGCCAGACACACCCATATTTTATGACTCCTCCCTGTAGAGGTCAAATATTTATTCCTTTTAATTCATAGGTATAAATGTGTGATATTTTTGCAATCAGGGTTTTTCCTATGTTTGAAAAAAGATGTTAAACAGCCACGGTGGGATGAAATCTCTATTCATCACTTTCAGGCCTGTCAGACATTTTATGTTGTTTCTTCTGAGGCTTATGTGCGACTGGGATAGCACTATTTCGGCCTTCGTGGACCTCTTCAACAAGACACACCCATATTTTATGACTCCTCCCTGTAGAGGTCAAATATTTATTCCTTTTAATTCACAGGTATAAATGTGTGATATTTTTGCAATCAGGGTTTTTCCTATGTTTAAGAAAAAAATGTTAAACGGCCATGGTGGGATGAAATCTCTATTCATCACTTTCAGGCCTGTCAGACATTTTATGTTGTTTCTTCTGAGGCTTATGGGAGACTGGGATAGCAGTATTTCGGCCTTCGTGGACCTCTTCAGCAAGACAAACCCATATTTTATGACTCCTCCCTGTAGAGGTCAAATATTTATTCCTTTTAATTCCTAGGTATAAATGTGTGATATTTTTGCAATCAGGGTTTTTCCTATGTTTGAAAAAAGATATTAAACGGCCACGGTGGGATGAAATCTCTATTCATCACTTTCAGGCCTGTCAGACATTTTATGGTGTTTCTTCTGAGACTTATGGGAGACTGGGATAGCGCTATATCGGCCTTCGTGGACCTCTTCAGCAAGACACACCCATATTTTATGACTCCTCCCTGTAGAGGTCAAATATTTATTCCTTTTAATTCCTAGGTATAAATGTGTGATATTTTTGCAATCAGGGTTTTTCCTATGTTTAAAAAAAAATGTTAAACGGCCACGGTGGGATGAAATCTCTATTCATCGCTTTCAGGCCTGTCAGACATTTTATGTTGTTTCTTCTGAGACTTATGGGAGACTGGGATAGCACTATTTCGGCCTTCGTGGACCTCTTCAGCCAGACACACCCATATTTTATGACTCCTGCCTGTAGAGGTCAAATATTTATTCCTTTTAATTCATAGGTATAAATGTGTGATATTTTTGCAATCAGGGTTTTTCCTATGTTTGAAAAAAGATGTTAAACAGCCACGGTGGGATGAAATCTCTATTCATCACTTTCAGGCCTGTCAGACATTTTAAGTTGTTTCTTCTGAGGCTTATGGGAGACTGGGATAGCACTATTTCGGCCTTCTTGGACCTCTTCAGCAAGACACACCCATATTTTATGACTCCTCCCTGTAGAGGACAAATATTTATTCCTTTTAATTCACAGGTATAAATGTGTGATATTTTTGCAATCAGGGTTTTTCCTATGTTTGAAAAAAGATGTTAAACGGCCACGGTGGGATGAAATCTCTGTTCATCGCTTTCAGGCCTGTCAGACATTTTATGTTGTTTCTTCTGAGACTTATGGGAGACTGGGATAGCACTATTTCGGCCTTCTTGGATCTCTTCAGCCAGACACACCCATATTTTATGACTCCTCCCTGTAGAGGTCAAATATTTATTCCTTTTAATTCATATGTATAAATGTGTGATATTTTTGCAATCAGGGTTTTTCCTATGTATGAAAAAAGATGTTAAACAGCCACGGTGGGATGAAATCTCTATTCATCACTTTCAGGCCTGTCAGACATTTTATGTTGTTTCTTCTGAGGCTTATGGGCGACTGGGATAGCACTATTTCGGCCTTCGTGGACCTCTTCAGCAAGACACACCCATATTTTATGACTCCTCCCTGTAGAGGTCAAATATTTATTCCTTTTAATTCACAGGTATAAATGTGTGATATTTTTGCAATCAGGGTTTTTCCTATGTTTAAGAAAAAAATGTTAAACGGCCATGGTGGGATGAAATCTCTATTCATCACTTTCAGGCCTGTCAGACATTTTATGTTGTTTCTTCTGAGGCTTATGGGAGACTGGGATAGCAGTATTTCGGCCTTCGTGGACCTCTTCAGCAAGACAAACCCATATTTTATGACTCCTCCCTGTAGAGGTCAAATATTTATTCCTTTTAATTCCTAGGTATAAATGTGTGATATTTTTGCAATCAGGGTTTTTCCTATGTTTGAAAAAAGATATTAAACGGCCACGGTGGGATGAAATCTCTATTCATCACTTTCAGGCCTGTCAGACATTTTATGGTGTTTCTTCTGAGACTTATGGGAGACTGGGATAGCGCTATATCGGCCTTCGTGGACCTCTTCAGCAAGACACACCCATATTTTATGACTCCTCCCTGTAGAGGTCAAATATTTATTCCTTTTAATTCACAGGTATAAATGTGTGATATTTTTGCAATCAGGGTTTTTCCTATGTTTAAGAAAAAAATGTTAAACGGCCATGGTGGGATGAAATCTCTATTCATCAATTTCAGGCCTGTCAGACATTTTATGTTGTTTCTTCTGAGGCTTATGGGAGACTGGGATAGCAGTATTTCGGCCTTCGTGGACCTCTTCAGCAAGACACACCCATATTTTATGACTCCTCCCTGTAGAGGTCAAATATTTATTCCTTTTAATTCCTAGGTATAAATGTGTGATATTTTTGCAATCAGGGTTTTTCCTATGTTTAAAAAAAAATGTTAAACGGCCACGGTGCGATGAAATCTCTATTCATCGCTTTCAGGCCTGTCAGACATTTTATGTTGTTTCTTCTGAGACTTATGGGAGACTGGGATAGCACTATTTCGGCCTTCGTGGACCTCTTCAGCCAGACACACCCATATTTTATGACTCCTGCCTGTAGAGGTCAAATATTTATTCCTTTTAATTCATAGGTATAAATGTGTGATATTTTTGCAATCAGGGTTTTTCCTATGTTTGAAAAAAGATGTTAAACAGCCACGGTGGGATGAAATCTCTATTCATCACTTTCAGGCCTGTCAGACATTTTAAGTTGTTTCTTCTGAGGCTTATGGGAGACTGGGATAGCACTATTTCGGCCTTCTTGGACCTCTTCAGCCAGACACACACATATTTTATGACTCCTGCCTGTAGAGGTCAAATATTTATTCCTTTTAATTCATAGGTATAAATGTGTGATATTTTTGCAATCACGGTTTTTCCTATGTTTGAAAAAAGATGTTAAACGGCCATGGTGGGATATAATCTCTGTTCATCGCTTTCAGGCCTGTCAGACATTTTATGTTGTTTCTTCTGAGACTTATGGGAGACTGGGATAGCACTATTTCGGCCTTCTTGGATCTCTTCAGCCAGACACACCTATATTTTATGACTCCTCCCTGTAGAGGACAAATATTTATTGCTTTTAATTCACAGGTATAAATGTGTGATATTTTTGCAATCAGGGTTTTTCCTATGTTTGAAAAAAAGATGTTAAACGGCCATGGTGGGATGAAATCTCTGTTCATCACTTTCAGGCCTGTCAGGCATTTTATGTTGTTTCTTCTGAGGCTTATGGGAGACTGGGATAGCACTATTTCGGCCTTCTTGGACCTCTTCAGCAAGACACACCCATATTTTATGACTCCTCCCTGTAGAGGTCAAATATTTATTCCTTTTAATTCACAGGTATAAATGTGTGATATTTTTGCAATCAGGGTTTTTCCTATGTTTAAAAAAAAAATGTTAAACGGCCATGGTGGGATGAAATCTCTATTCATCACTTTCAGGCCTGTCAGACATTTTATGTTGTTTCTTCTGAGGCTTATGGGAGACTGGGATAGCACTATTTCGGCCTTCGTAGACCTCTTCAGCAAGACACACCCATATTTTATGACTCCTCCCTGTAGAGGTCAAATATTTATTCCTTTTAATTCATAGGTATAAATGTGTGATATTTTTGCAATCAGGGTTTTTCCTATGTTTGAAAAAAGATGTTAAACGGCCACGGTGGGATGAAATCTCTATTCATCACTTTCAGGCCTGTCAGACATTTTATGTTGTTTCTTCTGAGGCTTATGGGAGACTGGGATAGCACTATTTTGGCCTTCTTGGTCCTCTTCAGCAAGACACACCCATATTTTATGACTCCTCCCTGTAGAGGTCAAATATTTATTCCTTTTAATTCCTAGGTATAAATGTGTGATATTTTTGCAATCAGGGTTTTTCCTATGTTTGAAAAAAGATGTTAAACGGCCACGGTGGGATGAAATCTCTATTCATCACTTTCAGGCCTGTCAGACATTTTATGTTGTTTCTTCTGAGGCTTATGGGAGACTGGGATAGCACTATTTTGGCCTTCTTGGTCCTCTTCAGCAAGACACACCCATATTTTATGACTCCTCCCTGTAGATGTCAAATATTTATTCCTTTTAATTCCTAGGTATAAATGTGTGATATTTTTGCAATCAGGGTTTTTCCTATGTTTGAAAAAAGATGTTAAACGGCCACGGTGGGATGAAATCTCTATTCATCACTTTCAGGCCTGTCAGACATTTTATGTTGTTTCTTCTGAGACTTATGGGAGACTGGGATAGCGCTATTTCGGCCTTCTTCGACCTCTTCAGCAAGACACACCCATATTTTATGACTCCTCCCTGTAGAGGTCAAATATTTATTCCTTTTCATTCATAGGTATAAATGTGTGATATTTTTGCAATCAGGGTTTTTCCTATGTTTGAAAAAAAGATGTTAAACGGCCATGGTGGGATGAAATCTCTATTCATCGCTTTCAGGCCTGTCAGACATTTTATGTTGTTTCTTCTGAGACTTATGGGAGACTGGGATAGCACTATTTCGGCCTTCTTGGACCTCTTCAGCCAGACACACCCATATTTTATGACTCCTGCCTGTAGAGGTCAAATATTTATTCCTTTTAATTCATAGGTATAAATGTGTGATATTTTTGCAATCAGGGTTTTTCCTATGTTTGAAAAAAGATGTTAAACGGCCATGGTGGGATGAAATCTCTGTTCATCGCTTTCAGGCCTGTCAGACATTTTATGTTGTTTCTTCTGAGACTTATGGGAGACTGGGATAGCACTATTTTGGCCTTCTTGGATCTCTTCAGCCAGACACACCCATATTTTATGACTCCTCCCTGTAGAGGTCAAATATTTATTCCTTTTAATTCACAGGTATAAATGTGTGATATTTTTGCAATCAGGGTTTTTCCTATGTTTGAAAAAAGATGTTAAACGGCCACGGTGGGATGAAATCTCTATTCATCACTTTCAGGCCTGTCAGGCATTTTATGTTGTTTCTTCTGAGGCTTATGGGAGACTGGGATAGCACAATTTCGGCCTTCTTGGACCTCTTCAGCAAGACACACCCATATTTTATGACTCCTCCCTGTAGAGGTCAAATATTTATTCCTTTTAATTCACAGGTATAAATGTGTGATATTTTTGCAATCAGGGTTTTTCCTATGTTTAAAAAAAAAATGTTAAACGGCCATGGTGGGATGAAATCTCTATTCATCACTTTCAGGCCTGTCAGACATTTTATGTTGTTTCTTCTGAGACTTATGGGAGACTGGGATAGCACTATTTGGGCCTTCGTGGACCTCTTCAGCAAGACACACCCATATTTTATGACTCCTCCCTGTAGAGGTCAAATATTTATTCCTTTTAATTCATAGGTATAAATGTGTGATATTTTTGCAATCAGGGTTTTTCCTATGTTTGAAAAAAGATGTTAAACGGCCACGGTGGGATGAAATCTCTATTCATCACTTTCAGGCCTGTCAGACATTTTATGTTGTTTCTTCTGAGGCTTATGGGAGACTGGGATAGCACTATTTCGGCCTTCGTGGACCTCTTCAGCAAGACACACCCATATTTTATGACTCCTCCCTGTAGAGGTCAAATATTTATTCCTTTTAATTCATAGGTATAAATGTGTGATATTTTTGCAATCAGGGTTTTTCCTATGTTTAAAAAAAAAATGTTAAACGGCCATGGTGGGATGAAATCTCTATTCATCACTTTCAGGCCTGTCAGACATTTTATGTTGTTTCTTCTGAGGCTTATGGGAGACTGGGATAGCACTATTTCGGCCTTCGTGGACCTCTTCAGCAAGACACACCCATATTTTATGACTCCTCCCTGTAGAGGTCAAATATTTATTCCTTTTAATTCATAGGTATAAATGTGTGATATTTTTGCAATCAGGGTCTTTCCTATGTTTGAAAAAAGATGTTAAACGGCCATGGTGGGATGAAATCTCTATTCATCACTTTCAGGCCTGTCAGACATTTTATGTTGTTTCTTCTGAGGCTTATGGGAGACTGGGATAGCACTATTTTGGCCTTCTTGGACCTCTTCAGCAAGACACACCCATATTTTATGACTCCTCCCTGTAGATGTCAAATATTTATTCCTTTTAATTCCTAGGTATAAATGTGTGATATTTTTGCAATCAGGGTTTTTCCTATGTTTGAAAAAAGATGTTAAACGGCCACGGTGGGATGAAATCTCTATTCATCACTTTCAGGCCTGTCAGACATTTTATGTTGTTTCTTCTGAGACTTATGGGAGACTGGGATAGCGCTATTTCAGCCTTCGTGGACCTCTTCAGCAAGACACACCCATATTTTATGACTCCTCCCTGTAGAGGTCAAATATTTATTCCTTTTAATTCATAGGTATAAATGTGTCATATTTTTGCAATCAGGGTTTTTCCTATGTTTCAAAAAAAGATGTTAAATGGCCACGGTGGGATGAAATCTCTATTCATCACTTTCAGGCCTGTCAGACATTTTATGTTGTTTCTTCTGAGGCTTATGGGAGACTGGGATAGCACTATTTCGGCCTTCTTGGACCTCTTCAGCAAGACACACCCATATTTTATGACTCCTCCCTGTAGAGGTCAAATATTTATTCCTTTTAATTCACAGGTATAAATGTGTGATATTTTTGCAATCAGGGTTTTTCCTATGTTTAAAAAAAAAATGTTAAACGGCCATGGTGGGATGAAATCTCTATTCATCACTTTCAGGCCTGTCAGACATTTTATGTTGTTTCTTCTGAGGCTTATGGGAGACTGGGATAGCACTATTTCGGCCTTCGTGGACCTCTTCAGCAAGACACACCCATATTTTATGACTCCTCCCTGTAGAGGTCAAATATTTATTCCTTTTAATTCATAGGTATAAATGTGTGATATTTTTGCAATCAGGGTCTTTCCTATGTTTGAAAAAAGATGTTAAACGGCCATGGTGGGATGAAATCTCTATTCATCACTTTCAGGCCTGTCAGACATTTTATGTTGTTTCTTCTGAGGCTTATGGGAGACTGGGATAGCACTATTTTGGCCTTCTTGGACCTCTTCAGCAAGACACACCCATATTTTATGACTCCTCCCTGTAGATGTCAAATATTTATTCCTTTTAATTCCTAGGTATAAATGTGTGATATTTTTGCAATCAGGGTTTTTCCTATGTTTGAAAAAAGATGTTAAACGGCCACGGTGGGATGAAATCTCTATTCATCACTTTCAGGCCTGTCAGACATTTTATGTTGTTTCTTCTGAGACTTATGGGAGACTGGGATAGCGCTATTTCAGCCTTCGTGGACCTCTTCAGCAAGACACACCCATATTTTATGACTCCTCCCTGTAGAGGTCAAATATTTATTCCTTTTAATTCATAGGTATAAATGTGTCATATTTTTGCAATCAGGGTTTTTCCTATGTTTCAAAAAAAGATGTTAAACGGCCATGGTGGGATGAAATCTCTATTCATCGCTTTCAGGCCTGTCAGACATTTTATGTTGTTTCTTCTGAGACTTATGGGAGACTGGGATAGCACTATTTCGGCCTTCTTCGACCTCTTCAGCCAGACACACCCATATTTTATGACTCCTGCCTGTAGAGGTCAAATATTTATTCCTTTTAAATCCTAGGTATAAATGTGTGATATTTTTGCAATCAGGGTTTTTCCTATGTTTGAAAAAAGATGTTAAACGGCCATGGTGGGATGAAATCTCTGTTCATCGGTTTCAGGCCTGTCAGACATTTTATGTTGTTTCTTCTGAGACTTATGGGAGACTGGGATAGCACTATTTCGGCCTTCTTGGATCTCTTCAGCCAGACACACCCATATTTTATGACTCCTCCCTGTAGAGGTCAAATATTTATTCCTTTTAATTCATAGGTATAAATGTGTGATATTTTTGCAATCAGGGTTTTTCCTATGTTTGAAAAAAGATGTTAAACGGCCACGGTGGGATGAAATCTCTATTCATCACTTTCAGACCTGTCAGACATTTTATGTTGTTTCTTCTGAGGCTTATGGGAGACTGGGATAGCACTATTTCGGCCTTCTTGGACCTCTTCAGCAAGACACACCCATATTTTATGACTCCTCCCTGTAGAGGTCAAATATTTATTCCTTTTAATTCACAGGTATAAATGTGTGATATTTTTGCAATCAGGGTTTTTCCTATGTTTAAAAAAAAATGTTAAACGGCCATGGTGGGATGAAATCTCTATTCATCACTTTCAGGCCTGTCAGACATTTTATGTTGTTTCTTCTGAGGCTTATGGGAGACTGGGATAGCACTATTTCGGCCTTCGTGGACCTCTTCAGCAAGACACACCCATATTTTATGACTCCTCCCTGTAGAGGTCAAATATTTATTCCTTTTAATTCATAGGTATAAATGTGTGATATTTTTGCAATCAGGGTCTTTCCTATGTTTGAAAAAAGATGTTAAACGGCCATGGTGGGATGAAATCTCTATTCATCACTTTCAGGCCTGTCAGACATTTTATGTTGTTTCTTCTGAGGCTTATGGGAGACTGGGATAGCACTATTTTGGCCTTCTTGGACCTCTTCAGCAAGACACACCCATATTTTATGACTCCTCCCTGTAGATGTCAAATATTTATTCCTTTTAATTCCTAGGTATAAATGTGTGATATTTTTGCAATCAGGGTTTTTCCTATGTTTGAAAAAAGATGTTAAACGGCCATGGTGGGATGAAATCTCTGTTCATTGCTTTCAGGCCTGTCAGACATTTTATGTTGTTTCTTCTGAGACTTATGGGAGACTGGGATAGCACTATTTCGGCCTTCTTGGATCTCTTCAGCCAGACACACCTATATTTTATGACTCCTCCCTATAGAGGTCAAATATTTATTCATTTTAATTCATAGGTATAAATGTGTGATATTTTTGCAATCAGGGATTTTCCTATGTTTAAGAAAAAAATGTTAAACGGCCATGGTGGGATGAAATCTCTATTCATCACTTTCAGACCTGTCAGACATTTTATGGTGTTTCTTCTGAGACTTATGGGAGACTGGGATAGCGCTATATCGGCCTTCGTGGACCTCTTCAGCAAGACACACCCATATTTTATGACTCCTCCCTGTAAAGGTCAAATATTTATTCCTTTTAATTCACAGGTATAAATGTGTGATATTTTTGCAATCAGGGTTTTTCCTATGTTTAAAAAAAATGTTAAACGGCCATGGTGGGATGAAATCTCTATTCATCACTTTCAGGCCTGTCAGACATTTTATGTTGTTTCTTCTGAGACTTATGGGAGACTGGGATAGCACTATTTCGGCCTTCTTGGACCTCTTCAGCAAGACACACCCATATTTTATGACTCCTCCCTGTAGAGGTCAAATATTTATTCCTTTTAATTCATAGGTATAAATGTGTGATATTTTTGCAATCAGGGTTTTTCCTATGTTTGAAAAAAGATGTTAAACGGCCACGGTGGGATGAAATCTCTATTCATCACTTTCAGGCCTGTCAGACATTTTATGTTGTTTCTTCTGAGGCTTATGGGAGACTGGGATAGCACTATTTCGGCCTTCTTGGACCTGTTCAGCAAGACACACCCATATTTTATGACTCCTCCCTGTAGAGGTCAAATATTTATTCCTTTTAATTCACAGGTATAAATGTGTGATATTTTTGCAATCAGGGTTTTTCCTATGTTTAAAAAAAAAATGTTAAACGGCCATGGTGGGATGAAATCTCTATTCATCACTTTCAGGCCTGTCAGACATTTTATGTTGTTTCTTCTGAGGCTTATGGGAGACTGGGATAGCACTATTTCGGCCTTCATGGACCTCTTCAGCAAGACACACCCATATTTTATGACTCCTCCCTGTAGAGGTCAAATATTTATTCCTTTTAATTCATAGGTATAAATGTGTGATATTTTTGCAATCAGGGTCTTTCCTATGTTTGAAAAAAGATGTTAAACGGCCATGGTGGGATGAAATCTCTATTCATCACTTTCAGGCCTGTCAGACATTTTATGTTGTTTCTTCTGAGGCTTATGGGAGACTGGGATAGCACTATTTTGGCCTTCTTGGACCTCTTCAGCAAGACACACCCATATTTTATGACTCCTCCCTGTAGATGTCAAATATTTATTCCTTTTAATTCCTAGGTATAAATGTGTGATATTTTTGCAATCAGGGTTTTTCCTATGTTTGAAAAAAGATGGTTAACGGCCACGGTGGGATGAAATCTCTATTCATCACTTTCAGGCCTGTCAGACATTTTATGTTGTTTCTTCTGAGACTTATGGGAGACTGGGATAGCGCTATTTCAGCCTTCGTGGACCTCTTCAGCAAGACACACCCATATTTTATGACTCCTCCCTGTAGAGGTCAAATATTTATTCCTTTTAATTCATAGGTATAAATGTGTCATATTTTTGCAATCAGGGTTTTTCCTATGTTTCAAAAAAAGATGTTAAACGGCCATGGTGGGATGAAATCTCTATTCATCGCTTTCAGGCCTGTCAGACATTTTATGTTGTTTCTTCTGAGACTTATGGGAGACTGGGATAGCACTATTTCGGCCTTCTTGGATCTCTTCAGCCAGACACACCCATATTTTATGACTCCTCCCTGTAGAGGTCAAATATTTATTCCTTTTAATTCATAGGTATAAATGTGTGATATTTTTGCAATCAGGGTTTTTCCTATGTTTGAAAAAAGATGTTAAACGGCCACGGTGGGATGAAATCTCTATTCATCACTTTCAGACCTGTCAGACATTTTATGTTGTTTCTTCTGAGGCTTATGGGAGACTGGGATAGCACTATTTCGGCCTTCTTGGACCTCTTCAGCAAGACACACCCATATTTTATGACTCCACCCTGTAGAGGTCAAATATTTATTCCTTTTAATTCACAGGTATAAATGTGTGATAAATTTGCAATCAGGGTTTTTCCTATGTTTAAAAAAAAATGTTAAACGGCCATGGTGGGATGAAATCTCTATTCATCACTTTCAGGCCTGTCAGACATTTTATGTTGTTTCTTCTGAGACTTATGGGAGACTGGGATAGCACTATTTCGGCCTTCTTGGATCTCTTCAGCCAGACACACCTATATTTTATGACTCCTCCCTATAGAGGTCAAATATTTATTCATTTTAATTCATAGGTATAAATGTGTGATATTTTTGAAATCAGGGATTTTCCTATGTTTAAGAAAAAAATGTTAAACGGCCATGGTGGGATGAAATCTCTATTCATCACTTTCAGACCTGTCAGACATTTTATGGTGTTTCTTCTGAGACTTATGGGAGACTGGGATAGCGCTATATCGGCCTTCGTGGACCTCTTCAGCAAGACACACCCATATTTTATGACTCCTCCCTGTAGAGGTCAAATATTTATTCCTTTTAATTCACAGGTATAAATGTGTGATATTTTTGCAATCAGGGTTTTTCCTATGTTTAAAAAAAATGTTAAACGGCCATGGTGGGATGAAATCTCTATTCATCACTTTCAGGCCTGTCAGACATTTTATGTTGTTTCTTCTGAGGCTTATGGGAGACTGGGATAGCACTATTTCGGCCTTCTTGGACCTCTTCAGCAAGACACACCCATATTTTATGACTCCTCCCTGTAGAGGTCAAATATTTATTCCTTTTAATTCCTAGGTATAAATGTGTGATATTTTTGCAATCAGGGTTTTTCCTATGTTTGAAAAAAGATGTTAAACGGCCACGGTGGGATGAAATCTCTATTCATCACTTTCAGGCCTGTCAGACATTTTATGTTGTTTCTTCTGAGGCTTATGGGAGACTGGGATAGCACTATTTCGGCCTTCTTGGACCTGTTCAGCAAGACACACCCATATTTTATGACTCCTCCCTGTAGAGGTCAAATATTTATTCCTTTTAATAAACAGGTATAAATGTGTGATATTTTTGCAATCAGGGTTTTTCCTATGTTTAAAAAAAAAATGTTAAACGGCCATGGTGGGATGAAATCTCTATTCATCACTTTCAGGCCTGTCAGACATTTTATGTTGTTTCTTCTGAGGCTTATGGGAGACTGGGATAGCACTATTTCGGCCTTCATGGACCTCTTCAGCAAGACACACCCATATTTTATGACTCCTCCCTGTAGAGGTCAAATATTTATTCCTTTTAATTCATAGGTATAAATGTGTGATATTTTTGCAATCAGGGTCTTTCCTATGTTTGAAAAAAGATGTTAAACGGCCATGGTGGGATGAAATCTCTATTCATCACTTTCAGGCCTGTCAGACATTTTATGTTGTTTCTTCTGAGGCTTATGGGAGACTGGGATAGCACTATTTTGGCCTTCTTGGACCTCTTCAGCAAGACACACCCATATTTTATGACTCCTCCCTGTAGATGTCAAATATTTATTCCTTTTAATTCCTAGGTATAAATGTGTGATATTTTTGCAATCAGGGTTTTTCCTATGTTTGAAAAAAGATGTTAAACGGCCACGGTGGGATGAAATCTCTATTCATCACTTTCAGGCCTGTCAGACATTTTATGTTGTTTCTTCTGAGACTTATGGGAGACTGGGATAGCCCTATTTCAGCCTTCGTGGACCTCTTCAGCAAGACACACCCATATTTTATGACTCCTCCCTGTAGAGGTCAAATATTTATTCCTTTTAATTCATAGGTATAAATGTGTCATATTTTTGCAATCAGGGTTTTTCCTATGTTTCAAAAAAAGATGTTAAATGGCCACGGTGGGATGAAATCTCTATTCATCACTTTCAGGCCTGTCAGACATTTTATGTTGTTTCTTCTGAGGCTTATGGGAGACTGGGATAGCACTATTTCGGCCTTCTTGGACCTCTTCAGCAAGACACACCCATATTTTATGACTCCTCCCTGTAGAGGTCAAATATTTATTCCTTTTAATTCACAGGTATAAATGTGTGATATTTTTGCAATCAGGGTTTTTCCTATGTTTAAAAAAAAAATGTTAAACGGCCATGGTGGGATGAAATCTCTATTCATCACTTTCAGGCCTGTCAGACATTTTATGTTGTTTCTTCTGAGGCTTATGGGAGACTGGGATAGCACTATTTCGGCCTTCGTGGACCTCTTCAGCAAGACACACCCATATTTTATGACTCCTCCCTGTAGAGGTCAAATATTTATTCCTTTTAATTCATAGGTATAAATGTGTGATATTTTTGCAATCAGGGTCTTTCCTATGTTTGAAAAAAGATGTTAAACGGCCATGGTGGGATGAAATCTCTATTCATCACTTTCAGGCCTGTCAGACATTTTATGTTGTTTCTTCTGAGGCTTATGGGAGACTGGGATAGCACTATTTTGGCCTTCTTGGACCTCTTCAGCAAGACACACCCATATTTTATGACTCCTCCCTGTAGATGTCAAATATTTATTCCTTTTAATTCCTAGGTATAAATGTGTGATATTTTTGCAATCAGGGTTTTTCCTATGTTTGAAAAAAGATGTTAAACGGCCACGGTGGGATGAAATCTCTATTCATCACTTTCAGGCCTGTCAGACATTTTATGTTGTTTCTTCTGAGACTTATGGGAGACTGGGATAGCGCTATTTCAGCCTTCGTGGACCTCTTCAGCAAGACACACCCATATTTTATGACTCCTCCCTGTAGAGGTCAAATATTTATTCCTTTTAATTCATAGGTATAAATGTGTCATATTTTTGCAATCAGGGTTTTTCCTATGTTTCAAAAAAAGATGTTAAACGGCCATGGTGGGATGAAATCTCTATTCATCGCTTTCAGGCCTGTCAGACATTTTATGTTGTTTCTTCTGAGACTTATGGGAGACTGGGATAGCACTATTTCGGCCTTCTTGGATCTCTTCAGCCAGACACACCCATATTTTATGACTCCTCCCTGTAGAGGTCAAATATTTATTCCTTTTAATTCATAGGTATAAATGTGTGATATTTTTGCAATCAGGGTTTTTCCTATGTTTGAAAAAAGATGTTAAACGGCCACGGTGGGATGAAATCTCTATTCATCACTTTCAGACCTGTCAGACATTTTATGTTGTTTCTTCTGAGGCTTATGGGAGACTGGGATAGCACTATTTCGGCCTTCTTGAACCTCTTCAGCAAGACACACCCATATTTTATGACTCCACCCTGTAGAGGTCAAATATTTATTCCTTTTAATTCACAGGTATAAATGTGTGATATTTTTGCAATCAGGGTTTTTCCTATGTTTAAAAAAAAATGTTAAACGGCCATGGTGGGATGAAATCTCTATTCATCACTTTCAGGCCTGTCAGACATTTTATGGTGTTTCTTCTGAGACTTATGGGAGACTGGGATAGCGCTATATCGGCCTTCGTGGACCTCTTCAGCAAGACACACCCATATTTTATGACTCCTCCCTGTAGAGGTCAAATATTTATTCCTTTTAATTCACAGGTATAAATGTGTGATATTTTTGCAATCAGGGTTTTTCCTATGTTTAAAAAAAATGTTAAACGGCCATGGTGGGATGAAATCTCTATTCATCACTTTCAGGCCTGTCAGACATTTTATGTTGTTTCTTCTGAGGCTTATGGGAGACTGGGATAGCACTATTTCGGCCTTCTTGGACCTCTTCAGCAAGACACACCCATATTTTATGACTCCTCCCTGTAGAGGTCAAATATTTATTCCTTTTAATTCCTAGGTATAAATGTGTGATATTTTTGCAATCAGGGTTTTTCCTATGTTTGAAAAAAGATGTTAAACGGCCACGGTGGGATGAAATCTCTATTCATCACTTTCAGGCCTGTCAGACATTTTATGTTGTTTCTTCTGAGGCTTATGGGAGACTGGGATAGCACTATTTCGGCCTTCTTGGACCTGTTCAGCAAGACACACCCATATTTTATGACTCCTCCCTGTAGAGGTCAAATATTTATTCCTTTTAATTCACAGGTATAAATGTGTGATATTTTTGCAATCAGGGTTTTTCCTATGTTTAAAAAAAAAATGTTAAACGGCCATGGTGGGATGAAATCTCTATTCATCACTTTCAGGCCTGTCAGACATTTTATGTTGTTTCTTCTGAGGCTTATGGGAGACTGGGATAGCACTATTTCGGCCTTCATGGACCTCTTCAGCAAGACACACCCATATTTTATGACTCCTCCCTGTTGAGGTCAAATATTTATTCCTTTTAATTCATAGGTATAAATGTGTGATATTTTTGCAATCAGGGTCTTTCCTATGTTTGAAAAAAGATGTTAAACGGCCATGGTGGGATGAAATCTCTATTCATCACTTTCAGGCCTGTCAGACATTTTATGTTGTTTCTTCTGAGGCTTATGGGAGACTGGGATAGCATTATTTTGGCCTTCTTGGACCTCTTCAGCAAGACACACCCATATTTTATGACTCCTCCCTGTAGATGTCAAATATTTATTCCTTTTAATTCCTAGGTATAAATGTGTGATATTTTTGCAATCAGGGTTTTTCCTATGTTTGAAAAAAGATGTTAAACGGCCACGGTGGGATGAAATCTCTATTCATCACTTTCAGGCCTGTCAGATATTTTATGTTGTTTCTTCTGAGACTTATGGGAGACTGGGATAGCGCTATTTCGGCCTTCTTCGACCTCTTCAGCAAGACACACCCATATTTTATGACTCCTCCCTGTAGAGGTCAAATATTTATTCCTTTTCATTCCTAGGGATAAATGTGTGATATTTTTGCAATCAGGGTTTTTCCTATGTTTGAAAAAAGATGTTAAACGGCCATGGTGGGATGAAATCTCTGTTCATCGCTTTCAGGCCTGTCAGACATTTTATGTTGTTTCTTCTGAGACTTATGGGAGACTGGGATAGCACTATTTCGGCCTTCTTGGATCTCTTCAGCCAGACACACCTATATTTTATGACTCCTCCCTGTAGAGGTCAAATATTTATTCCTTTTAATTCATAGGTATAAATGTGTGATATTTTTGCAATCAGGGTTTTTCCTATGTTTGAAAAAAGATGTTAAACAGCCACGGTGGGATGAAATCTCTATTCATCACTTTCAGGCCTGTCAGACATTTTATGTTGTTTCTTCTGAGGCTTATGGGAGACTGGGATAGCACTATTTCGGCCTTCTTGGACCTCTTCAGCAAGACACACCCATATTTTATGACTCCTCCCTGTAGAGGTCAAATATTTATTCCTTTTAATTCACAGGTATAAATGTGTGATATTTTTGCAATCAGGGTTTCTCCTATGTTTAAGAAAAAAATGTTAAACGGCCATGGTGGGATGAAATCTCTATTCATCACTTTCAGGCCTGTCAGACATTTTATGTTGTTTCTTCTGAGGCTTATGGGAGACTGGGATAGCACTATTTCGGCCTTCGTGGACCTCTTCAGCAAGTCACACCCATATTTTATGACTCCTCCCTGTAGAGGTCAAATATTTATTCCTTTTAATTCCTAGGTATAAATGTGTGATATTTTTGCAATCAGGGTTTTTCCTATGTTTGAAAAAAGATGTTAAACGGCCACGGTGGGATGAAATCTCTATTCATCACTTTCAGGCCTGTCAGACATTTTATGTTGTTTCTTCTGAGGCTTATGGGAGACTGGGATAGCACTATTTCGGCCTTCGTGGACCTCTTCAGCAAGACACACCCATATTTTATGACTCCTCCCTGTAGAGGTCAAATATTTATTCCTTTTAATTCATAGGTATAAATGTGTGATATTTTTGCAATCAGGGTCTTTCCTATGTTTGAAAAAAGATGTTAAACGGCCATGGTGGGATGAAATCTCTATTCATCACTTTCAGGCCTGTCAGACATTTTATGGTGTTTCTTCTGAGACTTATGGGAGACTGGGATAGCGCTATATCGGCCTTCGTGGACCTCTTCAGCAAGACACACCCATATTTTATGACTCCTCCCTGTAGAGGTCAAATATTTATTCCTTTTAATTCACAGGTATAAATGTGTGATATTTTTGCAATCAGGGTTTTTCCTATGTTTAAAAAAAATGTTAAACGGCCATGGTGGGATGAAATCTCTATTCATCACTTTCAGGCCTGTCAGACATTTTATGTTGTTTCTTCTGAGGCTTATGGGAGACTGGGATAGCACTATTTCGGCCTTCTTGGACCTCTTCAGCAAGACACACCCATATTTTATGACTCCTCCCTGTAGAGGTCAAATATTTATTCCTTTTAATTCCTAGGTATAAATGTGTGATATTTTTGCAATCAGGGTTTTTCCTATGTTTGAAAAAAGATGTTAAACGGCCACGGTGGGATGAAATCTCTATTCATCACTTTCAGGCCTGTCAGACATTTTATGTTGTTTCTTCTGAGGCTTATGGGAGACTGGGATAGCACTATTTCGGCCTTCTTGGACCTGTTCAGCAAGACACACCCATATTTTATGACTCCTCCCTGTAGAGGTCAAATATTTATTCCTTTTAATTCACAGGTATAAATGTGTGATATTTTTGCAATCAGGGTTTTTCCTATGTTTAAAAAAAAAATGTTAAACGGCCATGGTGGGATGAAATCTCTATTCATCACTTTCAGGCCTGTCAGACATTTTATGTTGTTTCTTCTGAGGCTTATGGGAGACTGGGATAGCACTATTTCGGCCTTCATGGACCTCTTCAGCAAGACACACCCATATTTTATGACTCCTCCCTGTTGAGGTCAAATATTTATTCCTTTTAATTCATAGGTATAAATGTGTGATATTTTTGCAATCAGGGTCTTTCCTATGTTTGAAAAAAGATGTTAAACGTCCATGGTGGGATGAAATCTCTATTCATCACTTTCAGGCCTGTCAGACATTTTATGTTGTTTCTTCTGAGGCTTATGGGAGACTGGGATAGCATTATTTTGGCCTTCTTGGACCTCTTCAGCAAGACACACCCATATTTTATGACTCCTCCCTGTAGATGTCAAATATTTATTCCTTTTAATTCCTAGGTATAAATGTGTGATATTTTTGCAATCAGGGTTTTTCCTATGTTTGAAAAAAGATGTTAAACGGCCACGGTGGGATGAAATCTCTATTCATCACTTTCAGGCCTGTCAGATATTTTATGTTGTTTCTTCTGAGACTTATGGGAGACTGGGATAGCGCTATTTCGGCCTTCTTCGACCTCTTCAGCAAGACACACCCATATTTTATGACTCCTCCCTGTAGAGGTCAAATATTTATTCCTTTTCATTCCTAGGGATAAATGTGTGATATTTTTGCAATCAGGGTTTTTCCTATGTTTGAAAAAAGATGTTAAACGGCCATGGTGGGATGAAATCTCTGTTCATCGCTTTCAGGCCTGTCAGACATTTTATGTTGTTTCTTCTGAGACTTATGGGAGACTGGGATAGCACTATTTCGGCCTTCTTGGATCTCTTCAGCCAGACACACCTATATTTTATGACTCCTCCCTGTAGAGGTCAAATATTTATTCCTTTTAATTCATAGGTATAAATGTGTGATATTTTTGCAATCAGGGTTTTTCCTATGTTTGAAAAAAGATGTTAAACAGCCACGGTGGGATGAAATCTCTATTCATCACTTTCAGGCCTGTCAGACATTTTATGTTGTTTCTTCTGAGGCTTATGGGAGACTGGGATAGCACTATTTCGGCCTTCTTGGACCTCTTCAGCAAGACACACCCATATTTTATGACTCCTCCCTGTAGAGGTCAAATATTTATTCCTTTTAATTCACAGGTATAAATGTGTGATATTTTTGCAATCAGGGTTTCTCCTATGTTTAAGAAAAAAATGTTAAACGGCCATGGTGGGATGAAATCTCTATTCATCACTTTCAGGCCTGTCAGACATTTTATGTTGTTTCTTCTGAGGCTTATGGGAGACTGGGATAGCACTATTTCGGCCTTCGTGGACCTCTTCAGCAAGACACACCCATATTTTATGACTCCTCCCTGTAGAGGTCAAATATTTATTCCTTTTAATTCCTAGGTATAAATGTGTGATATTTTTGCAATCAGGGTTTTTCCTATGTTTGAAAAAAGATGTTAAACGGCCACGGTGGGATGAAATCTCTATTCATCACTTTCAGGCCTGTCAGACATTTTATGTTGTTTCTTCTGAGGCTTATGGGAGACTGGGATAGCACTATTTCGGCCTTCGTGGACCTCTTCAGCAAGACACACCCATATTTTATGACTCCTCCCTGTAGAGGTCAAATATTTATTCCTTTTAATTCATAGGTATAAATGTGTGATATTTTTGCAATCAGGGTCTTTCCTATGTTTGAAAAAAGATGTTAAACGGCCATGGTGGGATGAAATCTCTATTCATCACTTTCAGGCCTGTCAGACATTTTATGTTGTTTCTTCTGAGGCTTATGGGAGACTGGGATAGCACTATTTTGGCCTTCTTGGACCTCTTCAGCAAGACACACCCATATTTTATGACTCCTCCCTGTAGATGTCAAATATTTATTCCTTTTAATTCCTAGGTATAAATGTGTGATATTTTTGCAATCAGGGTTTTTCCTATGTTTGAAAAAAGATGTTAAACGGCCACGGTGGGATGAAATCTCTATTCATCACTTTCAGGCCTGTCAGATATTTTATGTTGTTTCTTCTGAGACTTATGGGAGACTGGGATAGCGCTATTTCGGCCTTCTTCGACCTCTTCAGCAAGACACACCCATATTTTATGACTCCTCCCTGTAGAGGTCAAATATTTATTCCTTTTCATTCATAGGGATAAATGTGTGATATTTTTGCAATCAGGGTTTTTCCTATGTTTGAAAAAAACATGTTAAACGGCCATGGTGGGATGAAATCTCTATTCATCGCTTTCAGGCCTGTCAGACATTTTATGTTGTTTCTTCTGAGACTTATGGGAGACTGGGATAGCACTATTTCGGCCTTCTTGGACCTCTTCAGCCAGACACACCCATATTTTATGACTCCTGCCTGTAGAGGTCAAATATTTATTCCTTTTAATTCATAGGTATAAATGTGTGATATTTTTGCAATCAGGGTTTTTCCTATGTTTGAAAAAAGATGTTAAACGGCCATGGTGGGATGAAATCTCTGTTCATCGCTTTCAGGCCTGTCAGACATTTTATGTTGTTTCTTCTGAGGCTTATGGGAGACTGGGATAGCACTATTTCGGCCTTCGTGGACCTCTTCAGCAAGACACACCCATATTTTATGACTCCTCCCTGTAGAGGTCAAATATTTATTCCTTTTAATTCACAGGTATAAATGTGTGATATTTTTGCAATCAGGGTTTTTCCTATGTTTGAAAAAAGATGTTAAACGGCCACGGTGGGATGAAATCTCTATTCATCACTTTCAGGCCTGTCAGACATTTTATGGTGTTTCTTCTGAGACTTATGCGAGACTGGGATAGCGCTATATCGGCCTTCGTGGACCTCTTCAGCAAGACACACCCATATTTTATGACTCCTCCCTGTAGAGGTCAAATATTTATTCCTTTTAATTCACAGGTATAAATGTGTGATATTTTTGCAATCAGGGTTTTTCCTATGTTTAAAAAAAATGTTAAACGGCCATGGTGGGATGAAATCTCTATTCATCAGTTTCAGGCCTGTCAGACATTTTATGTTGTTTCTTCTGAGGTTTATGGGAGACTGGGATAGCACTATTTCGGCCTTCTTGGACCTCTTCAGCAAGACACACCCATATTTTATGACTCCTCCCTGTAGAGGTCAAATATTTATTCCTTTTAATTCCTAGGTATAAATGTGTGATATTTTTGCAATCAGGGTTTTTCCTATGTTTGAAAAAAGATGTTTAACGGCCACGGTGGGATGAAATCTCTATTCATCACTTTCAGGCTTGTCAGACATTTTATGTTGTTTCTTCTGAGACTTATGGGAGACTGGGATAGCACTATTTCGGCCTTCTTGGACCTCTTCAGCCAGACACACCTATATTTTATGACTCCTCCCTATAGAGGTCAAATATTTATTCATTTTAATTCATAGGTATAAATGTGTGATATTTTTGCAATCAGGGTTTTTCCTATGTTTAAGAAAAAAATGTTAAACGGCCATGGTGGGATGAAATCTCTATTCATCACTTTCAGGCCTGTCAGACATTTTATGTTGTTTCTTCTGAGGCTTATGGGAGACTGGGATAGCACTATTTCGGCCTTCGTGGACCTCTTCAGCAAGACACACCCATATTTTATGACTCCTCCCTGTAGAGGTCAAATATTTATTCCTTTTAATTCACAGGTATAAATGTGTGATATTTTTGCAATCAGGGTTTTTCCTATGTTTGAAAAAAGATGTTAAACGGCCACGGTGGGATGAAATCTCTATTCATCACTTTCAGGCCTGTCAGACATTTTATGGTGTTTCTTCTGAGACTTATGGGAGACTGGGATAGCGCTATATCGGCCTTCGTGGACCTCTTCAGCAAGACACACCCATATTTTATGACTCCTCCCTGTAGAGGTCAAATATTTATTCCTTTTAATTCACAGGTATAAATGTGTGATATTTTTGCAATCAGGGTTTTTCCTATGTTTAAAAAAAATGTTAAACGGCCATGGTGGGATGAAATCTCTATTCATCACTTTCAGGCCTGTCAGACATTTTATGTTGTTTCTTCTGAGGCTTATGGGAGACTGGGATAGCACTATTTCGGCCTTCTTGGACCTCTTCAGCAAGACACACCCATATTTTATGACTCCTCCCTGTAGAGGTCAAATATTTATTCCTTTTAATTCCTAGGTATAAATGTGTGATATTTTTGCAATCAGGGTTTTTCCTATGTTTGAAAAAAGATGTTAAACGGCCACGGTGGGATGAAATCTCTATTCATCACTTTCAGGCCTGTCAGACATTTTATGTTGTTTCTTCTGAGGCTTATGGGAGACTGGGATAGCACTATTTCGGCCTTCTTGGACCTGTTCAGCAAGACACACCCATATTTTATGACTCCTCCCTGTAGAGGTCAAATATTTATTCCTTTTAATTCACAGGTATAAATGTGTGATATTTTTGCAATCAGGGTTTTTCCTATGTTTAAAAAAAAATGTTAAACGACCATGGTGGGATGAAATCTCTATTCATCACTTTCAGGCCTGTCAGACATTTTATGTTGTTTCTTCTGAGGCTTATGGGAGACTGGGATAGCACTATTTCGGCCTTCGTGGACCTCTTCAGCAAGACACACCCATATTTTATGACTCCTCCCTGTAGAGGTCAAATATTTATTCCTTTTAATTCATAGGTATAAATGTGTGATATTTTTGCAATCAGGGTCTTTCCTATGTTTGAAAAAAGATGTTAAACGGCCATGGTGGGATGAAATCTCTATTCATCACTTTCAGGCCTGTCAGACATTTTATGTTGTTTCTTCTGAAGCTTATGGGAGACTGGGATAGCACTATTTTGGCCTTCTTGGACCTCTTCAGCAAGACACACCCATATTTTATGACTCCTCCCTGTAGATGTCAAATATTTATTCCTTTTAATTCCTAGGTATAAATGTGTGATATTTTTGCAATCAGGGTTTTTCCTATGTTTGAAAAAAGATGTTAAACGGCCATGGTGGGATGAAATCTCTATTCATCACTTTCAGGCCTGTCAGATATTTTATGTTGTTTCTTCTGAGACTTATGGGAGACTGGGATAGCGCTATTTCGGCCTTCTTCGACCTCTTCAGCAAGACACACCCATATTTTATGACTACTCCCTGTAGAGGTCAAATATTTATTCCTTTTCATTCATAGGGATAAATGTGTGATATTTTTGCAATCAGGGTTTTTCCTATGTTTGAAAAAAAGATGTTAAACGGCCATGGTGGGATGAAATCTCTATTCATCGCTTTCAGGCCTGTCAGACATTTTATGTTGTTTCTTCTGAGACTTATGGGAGACTGGGATAGCACTATTTCGGCCTTCTTGGACCTCTTCAGCCAGACACACCCATATTTTATGACTCCTGCCTGTAGAGGTCAAATATTTATTCCTTTTAATTCATAGGTATAAATGTGTGATATTTTTGCAATCAGGGTTTTTCCTATGTTTGAAAAAAGATGTTAAACGGCCATGGTGGGATGAAATCTCTGTTCATCGCTTTCAGGCCTGTCAGACATTTTATGTTGTTTCTTCTGAGACTTATGGGAGACTGGGATAGCACTATTTCGGCCTTCTTGGAACTCTTCAGCCAGACACACCTATATTTTTTGACTCCTCCCTGTAGAGGTCAAATATTTATTCCTTTTAATTCATAGGTATAAATGTGTGATATTTTTGCAATCAGGGTTTTTCCTCTGTTTGAAAAAAGATGTTAAACAGCCACGGTGGGATGAAATCTCTATTCATCACTTTCAGGCCTGTCAGACATTTTATGTTGTTTCTTCTGAGGCTTATGGGAGACTGGGATAGCACTATTTCGGCCTTCTTGGACCTCTTCAGCAAGACACACCCATATTTTATGACTCCTCCCTGTAGAGGTCAAATATTTATTCCTTTTAATTCACAGGTATAAATGTGTGATATTTTTGCAATCAGGGTTTTTCCTATGTTTAAGAAAAAAATGTTAAATGGCCATGGTGGGATGAAATCTCTATTCATCACTTTCAGGCCTGTCAGACATTTTATGTTGTTTCTTCTGAGGCTTATGGGCGACTGGGATAGCACTATTTCGGCCTTCGTGGACCTCTTCAGCAAGACACACCCATATTTTATGAGTCCTCCCTGTAGAGGTCAAATATTTATTCCTTTTAATTCACAGGTATAAATGTGTGATATTTTTGCAATCAGGGTTTTTCCTATGTTTGAAAAAAGATGTTAAACGGCCACGGTGGGATGAAATCTCTATTCATCACTTTCAGGCCTGTCAGACATTTTATGGTGTTTCTTCTGAGACTTATGTGAGACTGGGATAGCGCTATATCGGCCTTCGTGGACCTCTTCAGCAAGACACACCCATATTTTATGACTCCTCCCTGTAGAGGTCAAATATTTATTCCTTTTAATTCACAGGTATAAATGTGTGATATTTTTGCAATCAGGGTTTTTCCTATGTTTCAAAAAAAGATGTTAAACGGCCATGGTGGGATGAAATCTCTATTCATCACTTTCAGGCCTGTCAGACATTTTATGTTGTTTCTTCTGAGGCTTATGGGAGACTGGGATAGCACTATTTCGGCCTTCTTGGACCTCTTCAGCAAGACACACCCATATTTTATGACTCCTCCCTGTAGAGGTCAAATATTTATTCCTTTTAATTCACTGGTATAAATGTGTGATATTTTTGAAATCAGGGTTTTTCCTATGTTTAAAAAAAAATGTTAAACGGCCATGGTGGGATGAAATCTCTATTCATCACTTTCAGGCCTGTCAGACATTTTATGTTGTTTCTTCTGAGGCTTATGGGAGACTGGGATAGCACTATTTCGGCCTTCTTGGACCTCTTCAGCCAGACACACCCATATTTTATGACTCCTGCCTGTAGAGGTCAAATATTTATTCATAGGTATAAATGTGTGATATTTTTGCAATCAGGGTTTTTCCTATGTTTAAGAAAAAAATGTTAAACGGCCATGGTGGGATGAAATCTCTATTCATCACTTTCAGGCCTGTCAGACATTTTATGTTGTTTCTTCTGAGGCTTATGGGCGACTGGGATAGCACTATTTCGGCCTTCTTGGACCTCTTCAGCAAGACACACCCATATTTTATGACTCCTCCCTGTAGAGGTCAAATATTTATTCCTTTTAATTCACTGGTATAAATGTGTGATATTTTTGAAATCAGGGTTTTTCCTATGTTTAAAAAAAAATGTTAAACGGCCATGGTGGGATGAAATCTCTATTCATCACTTTCAGGCCTGTCAGACATTTTATGTTGTTTCTTCTGAGGCTTATGGGCGACTGGGATAGCACTATTTCGGCCTTCCTGGACCTCTTCAGCAAGGCACACCCATATTTTATGACTCCTCCCTGTAGAGGTCAAATATTTATTCCTTTTAATTCACAGGTATAAATGTGTGATATTTTTGCAATCAGGGTTTTTCCTATGTTTAAGAAAAAAATGTTAAACGGCCATGGTGGGATGAAATTTCTATTCATCACTTTCAGGCCTGTCAGACATTTTATGTTGTTTCTTCTGAGGCTTATGGGAGACTGGGATAGCACTATTTCGGCCTTCGTGGACCTCTTCAGCAAGACACACCCATATTTTATGACTCCTCCCTGTAGAGGTCAAATATTTATTCCTTTTAATTCACAGGTATAAATGTGTGATATTTTTGCAATCAGGGTTTTTCCTATGTTTGAAAAAAGATGTTAAACGGCCACGGTGGGATGAAATCTCTATTCATCACTTTCAGGCCTGTCAGACATTTTATGGTGTTTCTTCTGAGACTTATGCGATACTGGGATAGCGCTATATCGGCCTTCGTGGACCTCTTCAGCAAGACACACCCATATTTTATGACTCCTCCCTGTAGAGGTCAAATATTTATTCCTTTTAATTCACAGGTATAAATGTGTGATATTTTTGCAATCAGGGTTTTTCCTATGTTTAAAAAAAATGTTAAACGGCCATGGTGGGATGAAATCTCTATTCATCAGTTTCAGGCCTGTCAGACATTTTATGTTGTTTCTTCTGAGGCTTATGGGAGACTGGGATAGCACTATTTCGGCCTTCGTGGACCTCTTCAGCAAGACACACCCATATTTTATGACTCCTCCCTGTAGAGGTCAAATATTTATTCCTTTTAATTCCTAGGTATAAATGTGTGATATTTTTGCAATCAGGGTTTTTCCTATGTTTGAAAAAAGATGTTTAACGGCCACGGTGGGATGAAATCTCTATTCATCACTTTCAGGCTTGTCAGACATTTTATGTTGTTTCTTCTGAGACTTATGGGAGACTGGGATAGCGCTATTTCGGCCTTCTTCGACCTCTTCAGCCAGACACACCCATATTTTATGACTCCTCCCTGTAGAGGTCAAATATTTATTCCTTTTAATTCACAGGTATAAATGTGTGATATTTTTGCAATCAGGGTTTTTCCTATGTTTCAAAAAAAGATGTTAAACGGCCATGGTGGGATGAAATCTCTATTCATCACTTTCAGGCCTGTCAGACATTTTATGTTGTTTCTTCTGAGGCTTATGGGAGACTGGGATAGCACTATTTCGGCCTTCTTGGACCTCTTCAGCCAGACACACCTATATTTTATGACTCCTCCCTATAGAGGTCAAATATTTATTCATTTTAATTCATAGGTATAAATGTGTGATATTTTTGCAATCAGGGTTTTTCCTATGTTTAAGAAAAAAATGTTAAACGGCCATGGTGGGATGAAATCTCTATTCATCACTTTCAGGCCTGTCAGACATTTTATGTTGTTTCTTCTGAGGCTTATGGGAGACTGGGATAGCACTATTTCGGCCTTCGTGGACCTCTTCAGCAAGACACACCCATATTTTATGACTCCTCCCTGTAGAGGTCAAATATTTATTCCTTTTAATTCACAGGTATAAATGTGTGATATTTTTGCAATCAGGGTTTTTCCTATGTTTGAAAAAAGATGTTAAACGGCCACGGTGGGATGAAATCTCTATTCATCACTTTCAGGCCTGTCAGACATTTTATGGTGTTTCTTCTGAGACTTATGGGAGACTGGGATAGCGCTATATCGGCCTTCGTGGACCTCTTCAGCAAGACACACCCATATTTTATGACTCCTCCCTGTAGAGGTCAAATATTTATTCCTTTTAATTCACAGGTATAAATGTGTGATATTTTTGCAATCAGGGTTTTTCCTATGTTTAAAAAAAATGTTAAACGGCCATGGTGGGATGAAATCTCTATTCATCACTTTCAGGCCTGTCAGACATTTTATGTTGTTTCTTCTGAGGCTTATGGGAGACTGGGATAGCACTATTTCGGCCTTCTTGGACCTCTTCAGCAAGACACACCCATATTTTATGACTCCTCCCTGTAGAGGTCAAATATTTATTCCTTTTAATTCCTAGGTATAAATGTGTGATATTTTTGCAATCAGGGTTTTTCCTATGTTTGAAAAAAGATGTTAAACGGCCACGGTGGGATGAAATCTCTATTCATCACTTTCAGGCCTGTCAGACATTTTATGTTGTTTCTTCTGAGGCTTATGGGAGACTGGGATAGCACTATTTCGGCCTTCTTGGACCTGTTCAGCAAGACACACCCATATTTTATGACTCCTCCCTGTAGAGGTCAAATATTTATTCCTTTTAATTCACAGGTATAAATGTGTGATATTTTTGCAATCAGGGTTTTTCCTATGTTTAAAAAAAAAATGTTAAACGACCATGGTGGGATGAAATCTCTATTCATCACTTTCAGGCCTGTCAGACATTTTATGTTGTTTCTTCTGAGGCTTATGGGAGACTGGGATAGCACTATTTCGGCCTTCGTGGACCTCTTCAGCAAGACACACCCATATTTTATGACTCCTCCCTGTAGAGGTCAAATATTTATTCCTTTTAATTCACAGGTATAAATGTGTGATATTTTTGCAATCAGGGTTTTTCCTATGTTTAAAAAAAATGTTAAACGGCCATGGTGGGATGAAATCTCTATTCATCACTTTCAGGCCTGTCAGACATTTTATGTTGTTTCTTCTGAGGCTTATGGGAGACTGGGATAGCACTATTTCGGCCTTCTTGGACCTCTTCAGCAAGACACACCCATATTTTATGACTCCTCCCTGTAGAGGTCAAATATTTATTCCTTTTAATTCCTAGGTATAAATGTGTGATATTTTTGCAATCAGGGTTTTTCCTATGTTTGAAAAAAGATGTTAAACGGCCACGGTGGGATGAAATCTCTATTCATCACTTTCAGGCCTGTCAGACATTTTATGTTGTTTCTTCTGAGGCTTATGGGAGACTGGGATAGCACTATTTCGGCCTTCTTGGACCTGTTCAGCAAGACACACCCATATTTTATGACTCCTCCCTGTAGAGGTCAAATATTTATTCCTTTTAATTCACAGGTATAAATGTGTGATATTTTTGCAATCAGGGTTTTTCCTATGTTTAAAAAAAAAATGTTAAACGACCATGGTGGGATGAAATCTCTATTCATCACTTTCAGGCCTGTCAGACATTTTATGTTGTTTCTTCTGAGGCTTATGGGAGACTGGGATAGCACTATTTCGGCCTTCGTGGACCTCTTCAGCAAGACACACCCATATTTTATGACTCCTCCCTGTAGAGGTCAAATATTTATTCCTTTTAATTCATAGGTATAAATGTGTGATATTTTTGCAATCAGGGTCTTTCCTATGTTTGAAAAAAGATGTTAAACGGCCATGGTGGGATGAAATCTCTATTCATCACTTTCAGGCCTGTCAGACATTTTATGTTGTTTCTTCTGAGGCTTATGGGAGACTGGGATAGCACTATTTTGGCCTTCTTGGACCTCTTCAGCAAGACACACCCATATTTTATGACTCCTCCCTGTAGATGTCAAATATTTATTCCTTTTAATTCCTAGGTATAAATGTGTGATATTTTTGCAATCAGGGTTTTTCCTATGTTTGAAAAAAGATGTTAAACGGCCACGGTGGGATGAAATCTCTATTCATCACTTTCAGGCCTGTCAGATATTTTATGTTGTTTCTTCTGAGACTTATGGGAGACTGGGATAGCGCTATTTCGGCCTTCTTCGACCTCTTCAGCAAGACACACCCATATTTTATGACTACTCCCTGTAGAGGTCAAATATTTATTCCTTTTCATTCATAGGGATAAATGTGTGATATTTTTCCAATCAGGGTTTTTCCTATGTTTGAAAAAAAGATGTTAAACGGCCATGGTGGGATGAAATCTCTATTCATCGCTTTCAGGCCTGTCAGACATTTTATGTTGTTTCTTCTGAGACTTATGGGAGACTGGGATAGCACTATTTCGGCCTTCTTGGACCTCTTCAGCCAGACACACCCATATTTTATGACTCCTGCCTGTAGAGGTCAAATATTTATTCCTTTTAATTCATAGGTATAAATGTGTGATATTTTTGCAATCAGGGTTTTTCCTATGTTTGAAAAAAGATGTTAAACGGCCATGGTGGGATGAAATCTCTGTTCATCGCTTTCAGGCCTGTCAGACATTTTATGTTGTTTCTTCTGAGACTTATGGGAGACTGGGATAGCACTATTTCGGCCTTCTTGGAACTCTTCAGCCAGACACACCTATATTTTTTGACTCCTCCCTGTAGAGGTCAAATATTTATTCCTTTTAATTCATAGGTATAAATGTGTGATATTTTTGCAATCAGGGTTTTTCCTATGTTTGAAAAAAGATGTTAAACAGCCACGGTGGGATGAAATCTCTATTCATCACTTTCAGGCCTGTCAGACATTTTATGTTGTTTCTTCTGAGGCTTATGGGAGACTGGGATAGCACTATTTCGGCCTTCTTGGACCTCTTCAGCAAGACACACCCATATTTTATGACTCCTCCCTGTAGAGGTCAAATATTTATTCCTTTTAATTCACAGGTATAAATGTGTGATATTTTTGCAATCAGGGTTTTTCCTATGTTTAAGAAAAAAATGTTAAATGGCCATGGTGGGATGAAATCTCTATTCATCACTTTCAGGCCTGTCAGACATTTTATGTTGTTTCTTCTGAGGCTTATGGGCGACTGGGATAGCACTATTTCGGCCTTCGTGGACCTCTTCAGCAAGACACACCCATATTTTATGAGTCCTCCCTGTAGAGGTCAAATATTTATTCCTTTTAATTCACAGGTATAAATGTGTGATATTTTTGCAATCAGGGTTTTTCCTATGTTTGAAAAAAGATGTTAAACGGCCACGGTGGGATGAAATCTCTATTCATCACTTTCAGGCCTGTCAGACATTTTATGGTGTTTCTTCTGAGACTTATGTGAGACTGGGATAGCGCTATATCGGCCTTCGTGGACCTCTTCAGCAAGACACACCCATATTTTATGACTCCTCCCTGTAGAGGTCAAATATTTATTCCTTTTAATTCACAGGTATAAATGTGTGATATTTTTGCAATCAGGGTTTTTCCTATGTTTCAAAAAAAGATGTTAAACGGCCATGGTGGGATGAAATCTCTATTCATCACTTTCAGGCCTGTCAGACATTTTATGTTGTTTCTTCTGAGGCTTATGGGAGACTGGGATAGCACTATTTCGGCCTTTTTGGACCTCTTCAGCCAGACACACCCATATTTTATGACTCCTGCCTGTAGAGGTCAAATATTTATTCATAGGTATAAATGTGTGATATTTTTGCAATCAGGGTTTTTCCTATGTTTAAGAAAAAAATGTTAAACGGCCATGGTGGGATGAAATCTCTATTCATCACTTTCAGGCCTGTCAGACATTTTATGTTGTTTCTTCTGAGGCTTATGGGCGACTGGGATAGCACTATTTCGGCCTTCTTGGACCTCTTCAGCAAGACACACCCATATTTTATGACTCCTCCCTGTAGAGGTCAAATATTTATTCCTTTTAATTCACTGGTATAAATGTGTGATATTTTTGAAATCAGGGTTTTTCCTATGTTTAAAAAAAAATGTTAAACGGCCATGGTGGGATGAAATCTCTATTCATCACTTTCAGGCCTGTCAGACATTTTATGTTGTTTCTTCTGAGGCTTATGGGCGACTGGGATAGCACTATTTCGGCCTTCGTGGACCTCTTCAGCAAGACACACCCATATTTTATGAGTCCTCCCTGTAGAGGTCAAATATTTATTCCTTTTAATTCACAGGTATAAATGTGTGATATTTTTGCAATCAGGGTTTTTCCTATGTTTGAAAAAAGATGTTAAACGGCCACGGTGGGATGAAATCTCTATTCATCACTTTCAGGCCTGTCAGACATTTTATGGTGTTTCTTCTGAGACTTATGTGAGACTGGGATAGCGCTATATCGGCCTTCGTGGACCTCTTCAGCAAGACACACCCATATTTTATGACTCCTCCCTGTAGAGGTCAAATATTTATTCCTTTTAATTCACAGGTATAAATGTGTGATATTTTTGCAATCAGGGTTTTTCCTATGTTTCAAAAAAAGATGTTAAACGGCCATGGTGGGATGAAATCTCTATTCATCACTTTCAGGCCTGTCAGACATTTTATGTTGTTTCTTCTGAGGCTTATGGGAGACTGGGATAGCACTATTTCGGCCTTCTTGGACCTCTTCAGCCAGACACACCCATATTTTATGACTCCTGCCTGTAGAGGTCAAATATTTATTCATAGGTATAAATGTGTGATATTTTTGCAATCAGGGTTTTTCCTATGTTTAAGAAAAAAATGTTAAACGGCCATGGTGGGATGAAATCTCTATTCATCACTTTCAGGCCTGTCAGACATTTTATGTTGTTTCTTCTGAGGCTTATGGGCGACTGGGATAGCACTATTTCGGCCTTCTTGGACCTCTTCAGCAAGACACACCCATATTTTATGACTCCTCCCTGTAGAGGTCAAATATTTATTCCTTTTAATTCACTGGTATAAATGTGTGATATTTTTGAAATCAGGGTTTTTCCTATGTTTAAAAAAAAATGTTAAACGGCCATGGTGGGATGAAATCTCTATTCATCACTTTCAGGCCTGTCAGACATTTTATGTTGTTTCTTCTGAGGCTTATGGGCGACTGGGATAGCACTATTTCGGCCTTCGTGGACCTCTTCAGCAAGACACACCCATATTTTATGACTCCTCCCTGTAGAGGTCAAATATTTATTCCTTTTAATTCACAGGTATAAATGTGTGATATTTTTGCAATCAGGGTTTTTCCTATGTTTGAAAAAAGATGTTAAACGGCCACGGTGGGATGAAATCTCTATTCATCACTTTCAGGCCTGTCAGACATTTTATGGTGTTTCTTCTGAGACTTATGTGAGACTGGGATCGCGCTATATCGGCCTTCGTGGACCTCTTCAGCAAGACACACCCATATTTTATGACTCCTCCCTGTAGAGGTCAAATATTTATTCCTTTTAATTCACAGGTATAAATGTGTGATATTTTTGCAATCAGGGTTTTTCCTATGTTTCAAAAAAAGATGTTAAACGGCCATGGTGGGATGAAATCTCTATTCATCACTTTCAGGCCTGTCAGACATTTTATGTTGTTTCTTCTGAGGCTTATGGGAGACTGGGATAGCACTATTTCGGCCTTCTTGGACCTCTTCAGCAAGACACACCCATATTTTATGACTCCTCCCTGTAGAGGTCAAATATTTATTCCTTTTAATTCACTGGTATAAATGTGTGATATTTTTGAAATCAGGGTTTTTCCTATGTTTAAAAAAAAATGTTAAACGGCCATGGTGGGATGAAATCTCTATTCATCACTTTCAGGCCTGTCAGACATTTTATGTTGTTTCTTCTGAGGCTTATGGGAGACTGGGATAGCACTATTTCGGCCTTCTTGGACCTCTTCAGCCAGACACACCCATATTTTATGACTCCTGCCTATAGAGGTCAAATATTTATTCATAGGTATAAATGTGTGATATTTTTGCAATCAGGGTTTTTCCTATGTTTGAAAAAAGATGTTAAACGGCCATGGTGGGATGAAATCTCTGTTCATCGCTTTCAGGCCTGTCAGACATTTTATGTTGTTTCTTCTGAGACTTATGGGAGACTGGGATAGCACTATTTCGGCCTTCTTGGAACTCTTCAGCCAGACACACCTATATTTTATGACTCCTCCCTGTAGAGGTCAAATATTTATTCCTTTTAATTCATAGGTATAAATGTGTGATATTTTTGCAATCAGGGTTTTTCCTATGTTTGAAAAAAGATGTTAAACAGCCACGGTGGGATGAAATCTCTATTCATCACTTTCAGGCCTGTCAGACATTTTATGTTGTTTCTTCTGAGGCTTATGGGAGACTGGGATAGCACTATTTCGGCCTTCTTGGACCTCTTCAGCAAGACACACCCATATTTTATGACTCCTCCCTGTAGAGGTCAAATATTTATTCCTTTTAATTCACAGGTATAAATGTGTGATATTTTTGCAATCAGGGTTTTTCCTATGTTTAAGAAAAAAATGTTAAACGGCCATGGTGGGATGAAATCTCTATTCATCACTTTCAGGCCTGTCAGACATTTTATGTTGTTTCTTCTGAGGCTTATGGGCGACTGGGATAGCACTATTTCGGCCTTCGTGGACCTCTTCAGCAAGACACACCCATATTTTATGACTCCTCCCTGTAGAGGTCAAATATTTATTCCTTTTAATTCACAGGTATAAATGTGTGATATTTTTGCAATCAGGGTTTTTCCTATGTTTGAAAAAAGATGTTAAACGGCCACGGTGGGATGAAATCTCTATTCATCACTTTCAGGCCTGTCAGACATTTTATGGTGTTTCTTCTGAGACTTATGTGAGACTGGGATAGCGCTATATCGGCCTTCGTGGACCTCTTCAGCAAGACACACCCATATTTTATGACTCCTCCCTGTAGAGGTCAAATATTTATTCCTTTTAATTCACAGGTATAAATGTGTGATATTTTTGCAATCAGGGTTTTTCCTATGTTTCAAAAAAAGATGTTAAACGGCCATGGTGGGATGAAATCTCTATTCATCACTTTCAGGCCTGTCAGACATTTTATGTTGTTTCTTCTGAGGCTTATGGGAGACTGGGATAGCACTATTTCGGCCTTCTTGGACCTCTTCAGCAAGACACACCCATATTTTATGACTCCTCCCTGTAGAGGTCAAATATTTATTCCTTTTAATTCACTGGTATAAATGTGTGATATTTTTGAAATCAGGGTTTTTCCTATGTTTAAAAAAAAATGTTAAACGGCCATGGTGGGATGAAATCTCTATTCATCACTTTCAGGCCTGTCAGACATTTTATGTTGTTTCTTCTGAGGCTTATGGGAGACTGGGATAGCACTATTTTGGCCTTCGTGGACCTCTTCAGCAAGACACACCCATATTTTATGACTCCTCCCTGTAGAGGTCAAATATTTATTCCTTTTAATTCCTAGGTATAAATGTGTGATATTTTTGCAATCAGGGTTTTTCCTATGTTTGAAAAAAGATGTTAAACGGCCACGGTGGGATGAAATCTCTATTCATCACTTTCAGGCCTGTCAGACATTTTATGTTGTTTCTTCTGAGGCTTATGGGAGACTGGGATAGCACTATTTTGGCCTTCGTGGACCTCTTCAGCAAGACACACCCATATTTTATGACTCCTCCCTGTAGAGGTCAAATATTTATTCCTTTTAATTCATAGGTATAAATGTGTCATATTTTTGCAATCAGGGTTTTTCCTATGTTTCAAAAAAAGATGTTAAACGGCCATGGTGGGATGAAATCTCTATTCATCGCTTTCAGGCCTGTCAGACATTTTATGTTGCTTCTTCTGAGACTTATGGGAGACTGGGATAGCACTATTTCGGCCTTCTTGGACCTCTTCAGCCAGACACACCCATATTTTATGACTCCTGCCTGTAGAGGTCAAATATTTATTCCTTTTAATTCATAGGTATAAATGTGTGATATTTTTGCAATCAGGGTTTTTCCTATGTTTAAAAAAAAAATGTTAAACGGCCATGGTGGGATGAAATCTCTATTCATCACTTTCAGGCCTGTCAGACATTTTATGTTGTTTCTTCTGAGGCTTATGGGAGACTGGGATAGCACTATTTCGGCCTTCTTGGACCTCTTCAGCAAGACACACCCATATTTTATGACTCCTCCCTGTAGAGGTCAAATATTTATTCCTTTTAATTCACTGGTATAAATGTGTGATATTTTTGAAATCAGGGTTTTTCCTATGTTTAAAAAAAAATGTTAAACGGCCATGGTGGGATGAAATCTCTATTCATCACTTTCAGGCCTGTCAGACATTTTATGTTGTTTCTTCTGAGGCTTATGGGAGACTGGGATAGCACTATTTCGGCCTTCTTGGACCTCTTCAGCCAGACACACCCATATTTTATGACTCCTGCCTGTAGAGGTCAAATATTTATTCCTTTTAATTCATAGGTATAAATGTGTGATATTTTTGCAATCAGGGTTTTTCCTATGTTTGAAAAAAGATGTTAAACGGCCATGGTGGGATGAAATCTCTGTTCATCGCTTTCAGGCCTGTCAGACATTTTATGTTGTTTCTTCTGAGACTTATGGGAGACTGGGATAGCACTATTTCGGCCTTCTTGGAACTCTTCAGCCAGACACACCTATATTTTATGACTCCTCCCTGTAGAGGTCAAATATTTATTCCTTTTAATTCATAGGTATAAATGTGTGATATTTTTGCAATCAGGGTTTTTCCTATGTTTGAAAAAAGATGTTAAACAGCCACGGTGGGATGAAATCTCTATTCATCACTTTCAGGCCTGTCAGACATTTTATGTTGTTTCTTCTGAGGCTTATGGGAGACAGGGATAGCACTATTTCGGCCTTCTTGGACCTCTTCAGCAAGACACACCCATATTTTATGACTCCTCCCTGTAGAGGTCAAATATTTATTCCTTTTAATTCACAGGTATAAATGTGTGATATTTTTGCAATCAGGGTTTTTCCTATGTTTAAGAAAAAAATGTTAAACGGCCATGGTGGGATGAAATCTCTATTCATCACTTTCAGGCCTGTCAGACATTTTATGTTGTTTCTTCTGAGGCTTATGGGAGACTGGGATAGCACTATTTCGGCCTTCTTGGACCTCTTCAGCCAGACACACCCATATTTTATGACTCCTGCCTGTAGAGGTCAAATATTTATTCCTTTTAATTCATAGGTATAAATGTGTGATATTTTTGCAATCAGGGTTTTTCCTATGTTTGAAAAAAGATGTTAAACGGCCATGGTGGGATGAAATCTCTGTTCATCGCTTTCAGGCCAGTCAGACATTTTATGTTGTTTCTTCTGAGACTTATGGGAGACTGGGATAGCACTATTTCGGCCTTCTTGGAACTCTTCAGCCAGACACACCTATATTTTATGACTCCTCCCTGTAGAGGTCAAATATTTATTCCTTTTAATTCATAGGTATAAATGTGTGATATTTTTGCAATCAGGGTTTTTCCTATGTTTGAAAAAAGATGTTAAACAGCCACGGTGGGATGAAATCTCTATTCATCACTTTCAGGCCTGTCAGACATTTTATGTTGTTTCTTCTGAGGCTTATGGGCGACTGGGATAGCACTATTTCGGCCTTCGTGGACCTCTTCAGCAAGACACACCCATATTTTATGACTCCTCCCTGTAGAGGTCAAATATTTATTCCTTTAATTCACAGGTATAAATGTGTGATATTTTTGCAATCAGGGTTTTTCCTATGTTTGAAAAAAGATGTTAAACGGCCACGGTGGGATGAAATCTCTATTCATCACTTTCAGGCCTGTCAGACATTTTATGGTGTTTCTTCTGAGACTTATGTGAGACTGGGATAGCGCTATATCGGCCTTCGTGGACCTCTTCAGCAAGACACACCCATATTTTATGACTCCTCCCTGTAGAGGTCAAATATTTATTCCTTTTAATTCACAGGTATAAATGTGTGATATTTTTGCAATCAGGGTTTTTCCTATCTTTCAAAAAAAGATGTTAAACGGCCATGGTGGGATGAAATCTCTATTCATCACTTTCAGGCCTGTCAGACATTTTATGTTGTTTCTTCTGAGGCTTATGGGAGACTGGGATAGCACTATATCGGCCTTCTTGGACCTCTTCAGCAAGACACACCCATATTTTATGACTCCTCCCTGTAGAGGTCAAATATTTATTCCTTTTAATTCACTGGTATAAATGTGTGATATTTTTGAAATCAGGGTTTTTCCTATGTTTAAAAAAAAATGTTAAACGGCCATGGTGGGATGAAATCTCTATTCATCACTTTCAGGCCTGTCAGACATTTTATGTTGTTTCTTCTGAGGCTTATGGGAGACTGGGATAGCACTATTTTGGCCTTCGTGGACCTCTTCAGCAAGACACACCCATATTTTATGACTCCTCCCTGTAGAGGTCAAATATTTATTCCTTTTAATTCCTAGGTATAAATGTGTGATATTTTTGCAATCAGGGTTTTTCCTATGTTTGAAAAAAGATGTTAAACGGCCACGGTGGGATGAAATCTCTATTCATCACTTTCAGGCCTGTCAGACATTTTATGTTGTTTCTTCTGAGGCTTATGGGAGACTGGGATAGCACTATTTTGTCCTTCGTGGACCTCTTCAGCAAGACACACCCATATTTTATGACTCCTGCCTGTAGAGGTCAAATATTTATTCCTTTTAATTCATAGGTATAAATGTGTGATATTTTTGCAATCAGGGTTTTTCCTATGTTTGAAAAAAGATGTTAAACGGCCATGGTGGGATGAAATCTCTGTTCATCGCTTTCAGGCCTGTCAGACATTTTATGTTGTTTCTTCTGAGACTTATGGGAGACTGGGATAGCACTATTTCGGCCTTCTTGGAACTCTTCAGCCAGACACACCTATATTTTATGACTCCTCCCTGTAGAGGTCAAATATTTATTCCTTTTAATTCATAGGTATAAATGTGTGATATTTTTGCAATCAGGGTTTTTCCTAGGTTTGAAAAAAGATGTTAAACAGCCACGGTGGGATGAAATCTCTATTCATCACTTTCAGGCCTGTCAGACATTTTATGTTGTTTCTTCTGAGGCTTATGGGAGACTGGGATAGCACTATTTCGGCCTTCTTGGACCTCTTCAGCAAGACACACCCATATTTTATGACTCCTCCCTGTAGAGGTCAAATATTTATTCCTTTTAATTCACAGGTATAAATGTGTGATATTTTTGCAATCAGGGTTTTTCCTATGTTTAAGAAAAAAATGTTAAACGGCCATGGTGGGATGAAATCTCTATTCATCACTTTCAGGCCTGTCAGACATTTTATGTTGTTTCTTCTGAGGCTTATGGGCGACTGGGATAGCACTATTTCGGCCTTCGTGGACCTCTTCAGCAAGACACACCCATATTTTATGACTCCTCCCTGTAGAGGTCAAATATTTATTCCTTTTAATTCACAGGTATAAATGTGTGATATTTTTGCAATCAGGGTTTTTCCTATGTTTGAAAAAAGATGTTAAACGGCCACGGTGGGATGAAATCTCTATTCATCACTTTCAGGCCTGTCAGACATTTTATGTTGTTTCTTCTGAGGCTTATGGGAGACTGGGATAGCACTATTTCGGCCTTCTTGGACCTCTTCAGCAAGACACACCCATATTTTATGACTCCTCCCTGTAGAGGTCAAATATTTATTCCTTTTAATTCACAGGTATAAATGTGTGATATTTTTGCAATCAGGGTTTTTCCTATGTTTAAGAAAAAAATGTTAAACGGCCATGGTGGGATGAAATCTCTATTCATCACTTTCAGGCCTGTCAGACATTTTATGTTGTTTCTTCTGAGGCTTATGGGCGACTGGGATAGCACTATTTCGGCCTTCGTGGACCTCTTCAGCAAGACACACCCATATTTTATGACTCCTCCCTGTAGAGGTCAAATATTTATTCCTTTTAATTCACAGGTATAAATGTGTGATATTTTTGCAATCAGGGTTTTTCCTATGTTTCAAAAAAAGATGTTAAACGGCCATGGTGGGATGAAATCTCTATTCATCACTTTCAGGCCTGTCAGACATTTTATGTTGTTTCTTCTGAGGCTTATGGGAGACTGGGATAGCACTATTTCGGCCTTCTTGGACCTCTTCAGCAAGACACACCCATATTTTATGACTCCTCCCTGTAGAGGTCAAATATTTATTCCTTTTAATTCACTGGTATAAATGTGTGATATTTTTGAAATCAGGGTTTTTCCTATGTTTAAAAAAAAATGTTAAACGGCCATGGTGGGATGAAATCTCTATTCATCACTTTCAGGCCTGTCAGACATTTTATGTTGTTTCTTCTGAGGCTTATGGGAGACTGGGATAGCACTATTTTGGCCTTCGTGGACCTCTTCAGCAAGACACACCCATATTTTATGACTCCTCCCTGTAGAGGTCAAATATTTATTCCTTTTAATTCACTGGTATAAATGTGTGATATTTTTGAAATCAGGGTTTTTCCTATGTTTAAAAAAAAATGTTAAACGGCCATGGTGGGATGAAATCTCTATTCATCACTTTCAGGCCTGTCAGACATTTTATGTTGTTTCTTCTGAGGCTTATGGGAGACTGGGATAGCACTATTTCGGCCTTCTTGGACCTCTTCAGCCAGACACACCCATATTTTATGACTCCTGCCTGTAGAGGTCAAATATTTATTCCTTTTAATTCATAGGTATAAATGTGTGATATTTTTGCAATCAGGGTTTTTCCTATGTTTGAAAAAAGATGTTAAACGGCCATGGTGGGATGAAATCTCTGTTCATCGCTTTCAGGCCTGTCAGACATTTTATGTTGTTTCTTCTGAGACTTATGGGAGACTGGGATAGCACTATTTCGGCCTTCTTGGAACTCTTCAGCCAGACACACCTATATTTTATGACTCCTCCCTGTAGAGGTCAAATATTTATTCCTTTTAATTCACAGGTATAAATGTGTGATATTTTTGCAATCAGGGTTTTTCCTATGTTTGAAAAAAGATGTTAAACAGCCACGGTGGGATGAAATCTCTATTCATCACTTTCAGGCCTGTCAGACATTTTATGTTGTTTCTTCTGAGGCTTATGGGAGACTGGGATAGCACTATTTCGGCCTTCTTGGACCTCTTCAGCAAGACACACCCATATTTTATGACTCCTCCCTGTAGAGGTCAAATATTTATTCCTTTTAATTCACAGGTATAAATGTGTGATATTTTTGCAATCAGGGTTTTTCCTATGTTTAAGAAAAAAATGTTAAACGGCCATGGTGGGATGAAATCTCTATTCATCACTTTCAGGCCTGTCAGACATTTTATGTTGTTTCTTCTGAGGCTTATGGGAGACTGGGATAGCACTATTTCGGCCTTCTTGGACCTCTTCAGCCAGACACACCCATATTTTATGACTCCTGCCTGTAGAGGTCAAATATTTATTCCTTTTAATTCATAGGTATAAATGTGTGATATTTTTGCAATCAGGGTTTTTCCTATATTTGAAAAAAGATGTTAAACGGCCATGGTGGGATGAAATCTCTGTTCATCGCTTTCAGGCCTGTCAGACATTTTATGTTGTTTCTTCTGAGACTTATGGGAGACTGGGATAGCACTATTTCGGCCTTCTTGGAACTCTTCAGCCAGACACACCTATATTTTATGACTCCTCCCTGTAGAGGTCAAATATTTATTCCTTTTAATTCATAGGTATAAATGTGTGATATTTTTGCAATCAGGGTTTTTCCTATGTTTGAAAAAAGATGTTAAACAGCCACGGTGGGATGAAATCTCTATTCATCACTTTCAGGCCTGTCAGACATTTTATGTTGTTTCTTCTGAGGCTTATGGGAGACTGGGATAGCACTATTTCGGCCTTCTTGGACCTCTTCAGCAAGACACACCCATATTTTATGACTCCTCCCTGTAGAGGTCAAATATTTATTCCTTTTAATTCACAGGTATAAATGTGTGATATTTTTGCAATCAGGGTTTTTCCTATGTTTAAGAAAAAAATGTTAAACGGCCATGGTGGGATGAAATCTCTATTCATCACTTTCAGGCCTGTCAGACATTTTATGTTGTTTCTTCTGAGGCTTATGGGCGACTGGGATAGCACTATTTCGGCCTTCGTGGACCTCTTCAGCAAGACACACCCATATTTTATGACTCCTCCCTGTAGAGGTCAAATATTTATTCCTTTTAATTCACAGGTATAAATGTGTGATATTTTTGCAATCAGGGTTTTTCCTATGTTTGAAAAAAGATGTTAAACGGCCACGGTGGGATGAAATCTCTATTCATCACTTTCAGGCCTGTCAGACATTTTATGGTGTTTCTTCTGAGACTTATGTGAGACTGGGATAGCGCTATATCGGCCTTCGTGGACCTCTTCAGCAAGACACACCCATATTTTATGACTCCTCCCTGTAGAGGTCAAATATTTATTCCTTTTAATTCACAGGTATAAATGTGTGATATTTTTGCAATCAGGGTTTTTCCTATGTTTCAAAAAAAGATGTTAAACGGCCATGGTGGGATGAAATCTCTATTCATCACTTTCAGGCCTGTCAGACATTTTATGTTGTTTCTTCTGAGGCTTATGGGAGACTGGGATAGCACTATTTCGGCCTTCTTGGACCTCTTCAGCAAGACACACCCATATTTTATGACTCCTCCCTGTAGAGGTCAAATATTTATTCCTTTTAATTCACTGGTATAAATGTGTGATATTTTTGAAATCAGGGTTTTTCCTATGTTTAAAAAAAAATGTTAAACGGCCATGGTGGGATGAAATCTCTATTCATCACTTTCAGGCCTGTCAGACATTTTATGTTGTTTCTTCTGAGGCTTATGGGAGACTGGGATAGCACTATTTTGGCCTTCGTGGACCTCTTCAGCAAGACACACCCATATTTTATGACTCCTCCCTGTAGAGGTCAAATATTTATTCCTTTTAATTCCTAGGTATAAATGTGTGATATTTTTGCAATCAGGGTTTTTCCTATGTTTGAAAAAAGATGTTAAACGGCCACGGTGGAATGAAATCTCTATTCATCACTTTCAGGCCTGTCAGACATTTTATGTTGTTTCTTCTGAGGCTTATGGGAGACTGGGATAGCACTATTTTGGCCTTCGTGGACCTCTTCAGCAAGACACACCCATATTTTATGACTCCTCCCTGTAGAGGTCAAATATTTATTCCTTTTAATTCATAGGTATAAATGTGTCATATTTTTGCAATCAGGGTTTTTCCTATGTTTGAAAAAAGATGTTAAACAGCCACGGTGGGATGAAATCTCTATTCATCACTTTCAGGCCTGTCAGACATTTTATGTTGTTTCTTCTGAGGCTTATGGGAGACTGGGATAGCACTATTTCGGCCTTCTTGGACCTCTTCAGCAAGACACACCCATATTTTATGACTCCTCCCTGTAGAGGTCAAATATTTATTCCTTTTAATTCACAGGTATAAATGTGTGATATTTTTGCAATCAGGGTTTTTCCTATGTTTAAGAAAAAAATGTTAAACGGCCATGGTGGGATGAAATCTCTATTCATCACTTTCAGGCCTGTCAGACATTTTATGTTGTTTCTTCTGAGGCTTATGGGCGACTGGGATAGCACTATTTCGGCCTTCGTGGACCTCTTCAGCAAGACACACCCATATTTTATGACTCCTCCCTGTAGAGGTCAAATATTTATTCCTTTTAATTCACAGGTATAAATGTGTGATATTTTTGCAATCAGGGTTTTTCCTATGTTTGAAAAAAGATGTTAAACGGCCACGGTGGGATGAAATCTCTATTCATCACTTTCAGGCCTGTCAGACATTTTATGGTGTTTCTTCTGAGACTTATGTGAGACTGGGATAGCGCTATATCGGCCTTCGTGGACCTCTTCAGCAAGACACACCCATATTTTATGACTCCTCCCTGTAGAGGTCAAATATTTATTCCTTTTAATTCACAGGTATAAATGTGTGATATTTTTGCAATCAGGGTTTTTCCTATGTTTCAAAAAAAGATGTTAAACGGGCATGGTGGGATGAAATCTCTATTCATCACTTTCAGGCCTGTCAGACATTTTATGTTGTTTCTTCTGAGGCTTATGGGAGACTGGGATAGCACTATTTCGGCCTTCTTGGACCTCTTCAGCAAGACACACCCATATTTTATGACTCCTCCCTGTAGAGGTCAAATATTTATTCCTTTTAATTCACTGGTATAAATGTGTGATATTTTTGAAATCAGGGTTTTTCCTATGTTTAAAAAAAAATGTTAAACGGCCATGGTGGGATGAAATCTCTATTCATCACTTTCAGGCCTGTCAGACATTTTATGTTGTTTCTTCTGAGGCTTATGGGAGACTGGGATAGCACTATTTTGGCCTTCGTGGACCTCTTCAGCAAGACACACCCATATTTTATGACTCCTCCCTGTAGAGGTCAAATATTTATTCCTTTTAATTCCTAGGTATAAATGTGTGATATTTTTGCAATCAGGGTTTTTCCTATGTTTGAAAAAAGATGTTAAACGGCCACGGTGGAATGAAATCTCTATTCATCACTTTCAGGCCTGTCAGACATTTTATGTTGTTTCTTCTGAGGCTTATGGGAGACTGGGATAGCACTATTTTGGCCTTCGTGGACCTCTTCAGCAAGACACACCCATATTTTATGACTCCTCCCTGTAGAGGTCAAATATTTATTCCTTTTAATTCATAGGTATAAATGTGTCATATTTTTGCAATCAGGGTTTTTCCTATGTTTCAAAAAAAGATGTTAAACGGCCATGGTGGGATGAAATCTCTATTCATCGCTTTCAGGCCTGTCAGACATTTTATGTTGCTTCTTCTGAGACTTATGGGAGACTGGGATAGCACTATTTCGGCCTTCTTGGACCTCTTCAGCCAGACACACCCATATTTTATGACTCCTGCCTGTAGAGGTCAAATATTTATTCCTTTTAATTCATAGGTATAAATGTGTGATATTTTTGCAATCAGGGTTTTTCCTATGTTTAAAAAAAAAATGTTAAACGGCCATGGTGGGATGAAATCTCTATTCATCACTTTCAGGCCTGTCAGACATTTTATGTTGTTTCTTCTGAGGCTTATGGGAGACTGGGATAGCACTATTTCGGCCTTCGTGGACCTCTTCAGCAAGACACACCCATATTTTATGACTCCTCCCTGTAGATGTCAAATATTTATTCCTTTTAATTCCTAGGTATAAATGTGTGATATTTTTGCAATCAGGGTTTTTCCTATGTTTGAAAAAAGATGTTAAACGGCCACGGTGGGATGAAATCTCTATTCATCACTTTCAGGCCTGTCAGACATTTTATGTTGTTTCTTCTGAGACTTATGGGAGACTGGGATAGCGCTATTTCGGCCTTCTTCGACCTCTTCAGCCAGACACACCCATATTTTATGACTCCTGCCTATAGAGGTCAAATATTTATTCCTTTTAATTCATAGGTATAAATGTGTGATATTTTTGCAATCAAGGTTTTTCCTATGTTTGAAAAAAGATGTTAAACGGCCATGGTGGGATGAAATCTCTGTTCATCGCTTTCAGGCCTGTCAGACATTTTATGTTGTTTCTTCTGAGGCTTATGGGCGACTGGGATAGCACTATTTCGGCCTTCGTGGACCTCTTCAGCAAGACACACCCATATTTTATGACTCCTCCCTGTAGAGGTCAAATATTTATTCCTTTTAATTCACAGGTATAAATGTGTGATATTTTTGCAATCAGGGTTTTTCCTATGTTTGAAAAAAGATGTTAAACGGCCACGGTGGGATGAAATCTCTATTCATCACTTTCAGGCCTGTCAGACATTTTATGGTGTTTCTTCTGAGACTTATGTGAGACTGGGATAGCGCTATATCGGCCTTCGTGGACCTCTTCAGCAAGACACACCCATATTTTATGACTCCTCCCTGTAGAGGTCAAATATTTATTCCTTTTAATTCACAGGTATAAATGTGTGATATTTTTGCAATCAGGGTTTTTCCTATGTTTCAAAAAAAGATGTTAAACGGGCATGGTGGGATGAAATCTCTATTCATCACTTTCAGGCCTGTCAGACATTTTATGTTGTTTCTTCTGAGGCTTATGGGAGACTGGGATAGCACTATTTCGGCCTTCTTGGACCTCTTCAGCAAGACACACCCATATTTTATGACTCCTCCCTGTAGAGGTCAAATATTTATTCCTTTTAATTCACTGGTATAAATGTGTGATATTTTTGAAATCAGGGTTTTTCCTATGTTTAAAAAAAAATGTTAAACGGCCATGGTGGGATGAAATCTCTATTCATCACTTTCAGGCCTGTCAGACATTTTATGTTGTTTCTTCTGAGGCTTATGGGAGACTGGGATAGCACTATTTTGGCCTTCGTGGACCTCTTCAGCAAGACACACCCATATTTTATGACTCCTCCCTGTAGAGGTCAAATATTTATTCCTTTTAATTCCTAGGTATAAATGTGTGATATTTTTGCAATCAGGGTTTTTCCTATGTTTGAAAAAAGATGTTAAACGGCCACGGTGGAATGAAATCTCTATTCATCACTTTCAGGCCTGTCAGACATTTTATGTTGTTTCTTCTGAGGCTTATGGGAGACTGGGCTAGCACTATTTTGGCCTTCGTGGACCTCTTCAGCAAGACACACCCATATTTTATGACTCCTCCCTGTAGAGGTCAAATATTTATTCCTTTTAATTCATAGGTATAAATGTGTCATATTTTTGCAATCAGGGTTTTTCCTATGTTTCAAAAAAAGATGTTAAACGGCCATGGTGGGATGAAATCTCTATTCATCGCTTTCAGGCCTGTCAGACATTTTATGTTGCTTCTTCTGAGACTTATGGGAGACTGGGATAGCACTATTTCGGCCTTCTTGGACCTCTTCAGCCAGACACACCCATATTTTATGACTCCTGCCTGTAGAGGTCAAATATTTATTCCTTTTAATTCATAGGTATAAATGTGTGATATTTTTGCAATCAGGGTTTTTCCTATGTTTAAAAAAAAAATGTTAAACGGCCATGGTGGGATGAAATCTCTATTCATCACTTTCAGGCCTGTCAGACATTTTATGTTGTTTCTTCTGAGGCTTATGGGAGACTGGGATAGCACTATTTCGGCCTTCGTGGACCTCTTCAGCAAGACACACCCATATTTTATGACTCCTCCCTGTAGATGTCAAATATTTATTCCTTTTAATTCCTAGGTATAAATGTGTGATATTTTTGCAATCAGGGTTTTTCCTATGTTTGAAAAAAGATGTTAAACGGCCACGGTGGGATGAAATCTCTATTCATCACTTTCAGGCCTGTCAGACATTTTATGTTGTTTCTTCTGAGACTTATGGGAGACTGGGATAGCGCTATTTCGGCCTTCTTCGACCTCTTCAGCCAGACACACCCATATTTTATGACTCCTGCCTATAGAGGTCAAATATTTATTCCTTTTAATTCATAGGTATAAATGTGTGATATTTTTGCAATCAAGGTTTTTCCTATGTTTGAAAAAAGATGTTAAACGGCCATGGTGGGATGAAATCTCTGTTCATCGCTTTCAGGCCTGTCAGACATTTTATGTTGTTTCTTCTGAGACTTATGGAAGACTGGGATAGCACTATTTCGGCCTTCTTGGATCTCTTCAGCCAGACACACCCATATTTTATGACTCCTCCCTGTAGAGGTCAAATATTTATTCCTTTTAATTCATAGGTATAAATGTGTGATATTTTTGCAATCAGGGTTTTTCCTATGTTTGAAAAAAGATGTTAAACGGCCACGGTGGGATGAAATCTCTATTCATCACTCTCAGGCCTGTCAGACATTTTATGTTGTTTCTTCTGAGGCTTATGGGAGACTGGGATAGCACTATGTTGGCCTTCTTGGACCTCTTCAGCAAGACACACCCATATTTTATGACTCCTCCCTGTAGATGTCAAATATTTATTCCTTTTAATTCCTAGGTATAAATGTGTGATATTTTTGCAATCAGGGTTTTTCCTATGTTTGAAAAAAGATGTTAAATGGCCACGGTGGGATGAAATCTATATTCATCACTTTCAGGCCTGTCAGACATTTTATGTTGTTTCTTCTGAGACTTATGGGAGACTGGGATAGCGCTATTTCGGCCTTCTTCGACCTCTTCAGCCAGACACACCCATATTTTATGACTCCTGCCTATAGAGGTCAAATATTTATTCCTTTTAATTCATAGGTATAAATGTGTGATATTTTTGCAATCAAGGTTTTTCCTATGTTTGAAAAAAGATGTTAAACGGCCATGGTGGGATGAAATCTCTGTTCATCGCTTTCAGGCCTGTCAGACATTTTATGTTGTTTCTTCTGAGACTTATGGAAGACTGGGATAGCACTATTTTGGCCTTCTTGGATCTCTTCAGCCAGACACACCCATATTTTATGACTCCTCCCTGTAGAGGTCAAATATTTATTCCTTTTAATTCATAGGTATAAATGTGTGATATTTTTGCAATCAGGGTTTTTCCTATGTTTGAAAAAAGATGTTAAACGGCCACGGTGGGATGAAATCTCTATTCATCACTTTCAGGCCTGTCAGACATTTTATGTTGTTTCTTCTGAGGCTTATGGGAGACTGGGATAGCACTATTTCGGCCTTCTTGGACCTCTTCAGCAAGACACACCCATATTTTATGACTCCTCCCTGTAGAGGTCAAATATTTATTCCTTTTAATTCACAGGTATAAATGTGTGATATTTTTGCAATCAGGGTTTTTCCTATGTTTGAAAAAAAAATGTTAAACGGCCATGGTGGGATGAAATCTCTGTTCATCGCTTTCAGGCCTGTCAGACATTTTATGTTGTTTCTTCTGAGACTTATGGGAGACTGGGATAGCACTATTTCGGCCTTCTTGGATCTCTTCAGCCAGACACACCCATATTTTATGACTCCTCCCTGTAGAGGTCAAATATTTATTCCTTTTAATTCATAGGTATAAATGTGTGATATTTTTGCAATCAGGGTTTTTCCTATGTTTGAAAAAAGATGTTAAACGGCCACGGAGGGATGAAATCTCTATTCATCGCTTTCAGGCCTGTCAGACATTTTATGTTGTTTCTTCTGAGGCTTATGGGAGATTGGGATAGCACTATTTCGGCCTTCTTGGACCTCTTCAGCAAGACACACCCATATTTTATGACTCCTCCCTGTAGAGGTCAAATATTTATTCCTTTTCATTCATAGGTATAAATGTGTGATATTTTTGCAATCAGGGTTTTTCCTATGTTTGAAAAAAGATGTTAAACGGCCATGGTGGGATGAAATCTCTATTCATCACTTTCAGGCCTGTCAGACATTTTATGTTGTTTCTTCTGAGACTTATGGGAGACTGGGATAGCGCTATTTTGGCTTTCTTCGACCTCTTCAGCAAGACACACCCATATTTTATGACTCCTCCCTGTAGAGGTCAAATATTTATTCCTTTTCATTCATAGGTATAAATGTGTGATATTTTTGCAATCAGGGTTTTTCCTATGTTTGAAAAAAAGATGTTAAACGGCCATGGTGGGATGAAATCTCTATTCATCGCTTTCAGGCCTGTCAGACATTTTATGTTGTTTCTTCTGAGACTTATGGGAGACTGGGATAGCACTATTTCGGCCTTCTTGGACCTCTTCAGCCAGAAACACCCATATTTTATGACTCCTGCCTGTAGAGGTCAAATATTTATTCCTTTTAATTCACAGGTATAAATGTGTGATATTTTTGCAATCAGGGTTTTTCCTATGTTTAAAAAAAAAATGTTAAACGGCCATGGTGGGATGAAATCTCTATTCATCACTTTCAGGCCTGTCAGACATTTTATGTTGTTTCTTCTGAGGCTTATGGGAGACTGGGATAGCACTATTTCGGCCTTCGTGGACCTCTTCAGCAAGACACACCCATATTTTATGACTCCTCCCTGTAGAGGTCAAATATTTATTCCTTTTAATTCCTAGGTATAAATGTGTGATATTTTTGCAATCAGGGTTTTTCCTATGTTTGAAAAAAGATGTTAAACGGCCACGGTAGGATGAAATCTCTATTCATCGCTTTCAGACCTGTCAGACATTTTATGTTGTTTCTTCTGAGGCTTATGGTAGACTGGGATAGCACTATTTCGGCCTTCGTGGACCTCTTCAGCAAGACACACCCATATTTTATGACTCCTCCCTGTAGAGGTCAAATATTTATTCCTTTTAATTCATAGGTATAAATGTGTCATATTTTTGCAATCAGGGTTTTTCCTATGTTTTAAAAAAAGATGTTAAACGGCCATGGTGGGATGAAATCTCTATTCATCGCTTTCAGGCCTGTCAGACATTTTATGTTGTTTCTTCTGAGACTTATGGGAGACTGGGATAGCACTATTTCGGCCTTCTTCGACCTCTTCAGCCAGACACACCCATATTTTATGACTCCTGCCTGTAGAGGTCAAATATTTATTCCTTTTAATTCATAGGTATAAATGTGTGATATTTTTGCAATCAGGGTTTTTCCTATGTTTGAAAAAAAGATGTTAAACGGCCATGGTGGGATGAAATCTCTATTCATCGCTTTCAGGCCTGTCAGACATTTTATGTTGTTTCTTCTGAGACTTATGGGAGACTGGGATAGCACTATTTCGGCCTTCTTGGACCTCTTCAGCCAGAAACACCCATATTTTATGACTCCTGCCTGTAGAGGTCAAATATTTATTCCTTTTAATTCACAGGTATAAATGTGTGATATTTTTGCAATCAGGGTTTTTCCTATGTTTTAAAAAAAAATGTTAAACGGCCATGGTGGGATGAAATCTCTATTCATAACTTTCAGGCCTGTCAGACATTTTATGTTTTTTCTTCTGAGGCTTATGGGAGACTGGGATAGCACTATTTCGGCCTTCGTGGACCTCTTCAGCAAGACACACCCATATTTTATGACTCCTCCCTGTAGAGGTCAAATATTTATTCCTTTTAATTCCTAGGTATAAATGTGTGATATTTTTGCAATCAGGGTTTTTCCTATGTTTGAAAAAAGATGTTAAACGGCCACGGTGGGATGAAATCTCTATTCATCACTTTCAGGCCTGTCAGACATTTTATGTTGTTTCTTCTGAGACTTATGGGAGACTGGGATAGCGCTATATCGGCCTTCGTGGACCTCTTCAGCAAGACACACCCATATTTTATGACTCCTCCCTGTAGAGGTCAAATATTTATTCCTTTTAATTCCTAGGTATAAATGTGTGATATTTTTGCAATCAGGGTTTTTCCTATGTTTGAAAAAATATGTTAAACGGCCACGGTAGGATGAAATCTCTATTCATCGCTTTCAGACCTGTCAGACATTTTATGTTGTTTCTTCTGAGGCTTATGGGAGACTGGGATAGCACTATTTCGGCCTTCGTGGACCTCTTCAGCAAGACACACCCATATTTTATGACTCCTCCCTGTAGAGGTCAAATATTTATTCCTTTTAATTCATAGGTATAAATGTGTCATATTTTTGCAATCAGGGTTTTTCCTATGTTTTAAAAAAAGATGTTAAACGGCCATGGTGGGATGAAATCTCTATTCATCGCTTTCAGGCCTGTCAGACATTTTATGTTGTTTCTTCTGAGACTTATGGGAGACTGGGATAGCACTATTTCGGCCTTCTTCGACCTCTTCAGCCAGACACACCCATATTTTATGACTCCTGCCTGTAGAGGTCAAATATTTATTCCTTTTAATTCATAGGTATAAATGTGTGATATTTTTGCAATCAGGGTTTTTCCTATGTTTGAAAAAAGATGTTAAACGGCCATGGTGGGATGAAATCTCTGTTCATCGCTTTCAGGCCTGTCAGACATTTTATGTTGTTTCTTCTGAGACTTATGGGAGACTGGGATAGCACTATTTCGGCCTTCTTGGATCTCTTCAGCCAGACACACCCATATTTTATGACTCCTCCCTGTAGAGGTCAAATATTTATTCCTTTTAATTCATAGGTATAAATGTGTGATATTTTTGCAATCAGGGTTTTTCCTATGTTTGAAAAAAGATGTTAAACAGCCACGGTGGGATGAAATCTCTATTCATCACTTTCAGGCCTGTCAGACATTTTATGTTGTTTCTTCTGAGGCTTATGGGAGACTGGGATAGCACTATTTCGGCCTTCTTGGACCTCTTCAGCAAGACACACCCATATTTTATGACTCCTCCCTGTAGAGGTCAAATATTTATTCCTTTTAATTCACAGGTATAAATGTGTGATATTTTTGCAATCAGGGATTTTCCTATGTTTAAAAAAAAAATGTTAAACGGCCATGGTGGGATGAAATCTCTATTCATCACTTTCAGCCCTGTCAGACATTTTATGTTGTTTCTTCTGAGGCTTATGGGAGACTGGGATAGCACTATTTCGGCCTTCGTGGACCTCTTCAGCAAGACACACCCATATTTTATGACTCCTCCCTGGAGAGGTCAAATATTTATTCCTTTTAATTCCTAGGTATAAATGTGTGATATTTTTGCAATCAGGGTTTTTCCTATGTTTGAAAAAAGATGTTAAACGGCCATGGTGGGATGAAATCTCTGTTCATCGCTTTCAGGCCTGTCAGACATTTTATGTTGTTTCTTCTGAGACTTATGGAAGACTAGGATGGCACTATTTCGGCCTTCTTGGATCTCTTCAGCCAGACACACCCATATTTTATGACTCCTCCCTGTAGAGGTCAAATATTCATTCCTTTTAATTCATAGGTATAAATGTGTGATATTTTTGCAATCAGGGTTTTTCCTATGTTTGAAAAAAGATGTTAAACGGCCACGGTGGGATGAAATCTCTATTCATCACTTTCAGGCCTGTCAGACATTTTATGTTGTTTCTTCTGAGGCTTATGGGAGACTGGGATAGCACTATTTCGGCCTTCTTGGACCTCTTCAGCAAGACACACCCATATTTTATGACTCCTCCCTGTAGAGGTCAAATATTTATTCCTTTTAATTCACAGGTATAAATGTGTGATATTTTTGCAATCAGGGTTTTCCCTATGTTTGAAAAAAGATGTTAAACCGCCACGGTGGGATGAAATCTCTATTCATCACTTTCAGGCCTGTCAGACATTTTATGGTGTTTCTTCTGAGACTTATGGGAGACTGGGATAGCGCTATATCGGCCTTCGTGGACCTCTTCAGCAAGACACACCCATATTTTATGACTCCTCCATGTAGAGGTCAAATATTTATTCCTTTTAATTCCTAGGTATAAATGTGTGATATTTTTGCAATCAGGGTTTTTCCTATGTTTGAAAAAAGATGTTAAACGGCCATGGTGGGATGAAATCTCTGTTCATCGCTTTCAGGCCTGTCAGACATTTTATGTTGTTTCTTCTGAGACTTATGGAAGACTAGGATGGCACTATTTCGGCCTTCTTGGATCTCTTCAGCCAGACACACCCATATTTTATGACTCCTCCCTGTAGAGGTCAAATATTCATTCCTTTTAATTCATAGGTATAAATGTGTGATATTTTTGCAATCAGGGTTTTTCCTATGTTTGAAAAAAGATGTTAAACGGCCACGGTGGGATGAAATCTCTATTCATCACTTTCAGGCCTGTCAGACATTTTATGTTGTTTCTTCTGAGGCTTATGGGAGACTGGGATAGCACTATTTCGGCCTTCTTGGACCTCTTCAGCAAGACACACCCATATTTTATGACTCCTCCCTGTAGAGGTCAAATATTTATTCCTTTTAATTCACAGGTATAAATGTGTGATATTTTTGCAATCAGGGTTTTCCCTATGTTTGAAAAAAGATGTTAAACCGCCACGGTGGGATGAAATCTCTATTCATCACTTTCAGGCCTGTCAGACATTTTATGGTGTTTCTTCTGAGACTTATGGGAGACTGGGATAGCGCTATATCGGCCTTCGTGGACCTCTTCAGCAAGACACACCCATATTTTATGACTCCTCCATGTAGAGGTCAAATATTTATTCCTTTTAATTCCTAGGTATAAATGTGTGATATTTTTGCAATCAGGGTTTTTCCTATGTTTGAAAAAATATGTTAAATGGCCACGGTAGGATGAAATCTCTATTCATCGCTTTCAGACCTGTCAGACATTTTATGTTGTTTCTTCTGAGGCTTATGGGAGACTGGGATAGCGCTATTTCGGCCTTCGTGGACCTCTTCAGCAAGACACACCCATATTTTATGACTCCTCCCTGTAGAGGTCAAATATTTATTCCTTTTAATTCATAGGTATAAATGTGTCATATTTTTGCAATCAGGGTTTTTCCTATGTTTGAAAAAGAGATGTTAAAAGGCCATGGTGGGATGAAATCTCTATTCATCGCTTTCAGGCCTGTCAGACATTTTATGTTGTTTCTTCTGAGACTTATGGGAGACTGGGATAGCACTATTTCGGCCTTCTTGGACCTCTTCAGCCAGACACACCCATATTTTATGACTCCTGCCTGTAGAGGTCAAATATTTATTCCTTTTAATTCATAGGTATAAATGTGTGATATTTTTGCAATCAAGGTTTTTCCTATGTTTGAAAAAAGATGTTAAACGGCCATGGTGGGATGAAATCTCTGTTCATCGCTTTCAGGCCTGTCAGACATTTTATGTTGTTTCTTCTGAGGCTTATGGGAGACTGGGATAGCACTATTTCGGCCTTCTTCGACCTCTTCAGCCAGACACACCCATATTTTATGACTCCTGCCTGTAGAGGTCAAATATTTATTCCTTTTAATTCATAGGTATAAATGTGTGATATTTTTGCAATCAGGGTTTTTCCTATGTTTGAAAAAAGATGTTAAACGGCCATGGTGGGATGAAATCTCTGTTCATCGCTTTCAGGCCTGTCAGACATTTTATGTTGTTTCTTCTGAGACTTATGGGAGACTGGGATAGCACTATTTCGGCCTTCTTGGATCTCTTCAGCCAGACACACCCATATTTTATGACTCCTCCCTGTAGAGGTCAAATATTTATTCCTTTTAATTCATAGGTATAAATGTGTGATATTTTTGCAATCAGGGTTTTTCCTATGTTTGAAAAAAGATGTTAAACGGCCACGGTGGGATGAAATCTCTATTCATCACTTTCAGGCCTGTCAGACATTTTATGTTGTTTCTTCTGAGGCTTATGGGAGACTGGGATAGCACTATTTCGGCCTTCTTGGACCTCTTCAGCAAGACACACCCATATTTTATGACTCCTCCCTGTAGAGGTCAAATATTTATTCCTTTTAATTCACAGGTATAAATGTGTGATATTTTTGCAATCAGGGTTTTCCCTATGTTTGAAAAAAGATGTTAAACCGCCACGGTGGGATGAAATCTCTATTCATCACTTTCAGGCCTGTCAGACATTTTATGGTGTTTCTTCTGAGACTTATGGGAGACTGGGATAGCGCTATATCGGCCTTCGTGGACCTCTTCAGCAAGACACACCCATATTTTATGACTCCTCCATGTAGAGGTCAAATATTTATTCCTTTTAATTCCTAGGTATAAATGTGTGATATTTTTGCAATCAGGGTTTTTCCTATGTTTGAAAAAATATGTTAAACGGCCACGGTAGGATGAAATCTCTATTCATCGCTTTCAGACCTGTCAGACATTTTATGTTGTTTCTTCTGAGGCTTATGGGAGACTGGGATAGCGCTATTTCGGCCTTCGTGGACCTCTTCAGCAAGACACACCCATATTTTATGACTCCTCCCTGTAGAGGTCAAATATTTATTCCTTTTAATTCATAGGTATAAATGTGTGATATTTTTGCAATCAGGGTTTTTCCTATGTTTGAAAAAAGATGTTAAACGGCCATGGTGGGATGAAATCTCTGTTCATCGCTTTCAGGCCTGTCAGACATTTTATGTTGTTTCTTCTGAGACTTATGGGAGACTGGGATAGCACTATTTCGGCCTTCTTGGATCTCTTCAGCCAGACACACCCATATTTTATGACTCCTCCCTGTAGAGGTCAAATATTTATTCCTTTTAATTCATAGGTATAAATGTGTGATATTTTTGCAATCAGGGTTTTTCCTATGTTTGAAAAAAGATGTTAAACGGCCACGGTGGGATGAAATCTCTATTCATCACTTTCAGGCCTGTCAGACATTTTATGTTGTTTCTTCTGAGGCTTATGGGAGACTGGGATAGCACTATTTCGGCCTTCTTGGACCTCTTCAGCAAGACACACCCATATTTTATGACTCCTCCCTGTAGAGGTCAAATATTTATTCCTTTTAATTCACAGGTATAAATGTGTGATATTTTTGCAATCAGGGTTTTCCCTATGTTTGAAAAAAGATGTTAAACCGCCACGGTGGGATGAAATCTCTATTCATCGCTTTCAGGCCTGTCAGACATTTTATGGTGTTTCTTCTGAGACTTATGGGAGACTGGGATAGCGCTATATCGGCCTTCGTGGACCTCTTCAGCAAGACACACCCATATTTTATGACTCCTCCATGTAGAGGTCAAATATTTATTCCTTTTAATTCCTAGGTATAAATGTGTGATATTTTTGCAATCAGGGTTTTTCCTATGTTTGAAAAAATATGTTAAACGGCCACGGTAGGATGAAATCTCTATTCATCGCTTTCAGACCTGTCAGACATTTTATGTTGTTTCTTCTGAGGCTTATGGGAGACTGGGATAGCGCTATTTCGGCCTTCGTGGACCTCTTCAGCAAGACACACCCATATTTTATGACTCCTCCCTGTAGAGGTCAAATATTTATTCCTTTTAATTCATAGGTATAAATGTGTCATATTTTTGCAATCAGGGTTTTTCCTATGTTTGAAAAAGAGATGTTAAACGGCCATGGTGGGATGAAATCTCTATTCATCGCTTTCAGGCCTGTCAGACATTTTATGTTGTTTCTTCTGAGACTTATGGGAGACTGGGATAGCACTATTTCGGCCTTCTTGGACCTCTTCAGCCAGACACACCCATATTTTATGACTCCTGCCTGTAGAGGTCAAATATTTATTCCTTTTAATTCATAGGTATAAATGTGTGATATTTTTGCAATCAAGGTTTTTCCTATGTTTGAAAAAAGATGTTAAACGGCCATGGTGGGATGAAATCTCTGTTCATCGCTTTCAGGCCTGTCAGACATTTTATGTTGTTTCTTCTGAGGCTTATGGGAGACTGGGATAGCACTATTTCGGCCTTCTTGGACCCCTTCAGCAAGACACACCCATATTTTATGACTCCTCCCTGTAGAGGTCAAATATTTATTCCTTTTAATTCACTGGTATAAATGTGTGATATTTTTGCAATCAGGGTTTTTCCTATGTTTGAAAAAAAAATGTTAAACGGCCATGGTGGGATGAAATCTCTGTTCATCGCTTTCAGGCCTGTCAGACATTTTATGTTGTTTCTTCTGAGACTTATGGGAGACTGGGATAGCACTATTTCGGCCTTCTTGGACCTCTTCAGCCAGAAACACCTATATTTTATGACTCCTGCCTGTAGAGGTCAAATATTTATTCCTTTTAATTCACAGGTATAAATGTGTGATATTTTTGCAATCAGGGTTTTTCCTATGTTTTAAAAAAAAATGTTAAACTGCCATGGTGGGATGAAATCTCTATTCATCACTTTCAGGCCTGTCAGACATTTTATGTTGTTTCTTCTGAGGCTTATGGGAGACTGGGATAGCACTATTTCGGCCTTCGTGGACCTCTTCAGCAAGACACACCCATATTTTATGACTCCTCCCTGTAGAGGTCAAGTATTTATTCCTTTTAATTCCTAGGTATAAATGTGTGATATTTTTGCAATCAGGGTTTTTCCTATGTTTGAAAAAAGATGTTAAACGGCCACGGTGGGATGAAATCTCTGTTCATCACTTTCAGGCCTGTCAGACATTTTATGTTGTTTCTTCTGAGACTTATGGGAGACTGGGATAGCGCTATATCGGCCTTCGTGGACCTCTTCAGCAAGACACACCCATATTTTATGACTCCTCCCTGTAGAGGTCAAATATTTATTCCTTTTAATTCCTAGGTATAAATGTGTGATATTTTTGCAATCAGGGTTTTTCCTATGTTTGAAAAAATATGTTAAACGGCCACGGTAGGATGAAATCTCTATTCATCGCTTTCAGACCAGTCAGACATTTTATGTTGTTTCTTCTGAGGCTTATGGGAGACTGGGATAGCACTATTTCGGCCTTCGTGGACCTCTTCAGCAAGACACACCCATATTTTATGACTCCTCCCTGTAGAGGTCAAATATTTATTCCTTTTAATTCATAGGTATAAATGTGTCATATTTTTGCAATCAGGGTTTTTCCTATGTTTTAAAAAAAGATGTTAAACGGCCATGGTGGGATGAAATCTCTATTCATCGCTTTCAGGCCTGTCAGACATTTTATGTTGTTTCTTCTGAGACTTATGGGAGACTGGGATAGCACTATTTCGGCCTTCTTCGACCTCTTCAGCCAGACACACCCATATTTTATGACTCCTGCCTGTAGAGGTCAAATATTTATTCCTTTTAATTCATAGGTATAAATGTGTGATATTTTTGCAATCAGGGTTTTTCCTATGTTTGAAAAAAGATGTTAAACGGCCATGGTGGGATGAAATCTCTGTTCATCGCTTTCAGGCCTGTCAGACATTTTATGTTGTTTCTTCTGAGACTTATGGGAGACTGGGATAGCACTATTTCGGCCTTCTTGGATCTCTTCAGCCAGACACACCCATATTTTATGACTCCTCCCTGTAGAGGTCAAATATTTATTCCTTTTAATTCATAGGTATAAATGTGTGATATTTTTGCAATCAGGGTTTTTCCTATGTTTGAAAAAAATGTTAAACGGCCACGGTGGGATGAAATCTCTATTCATCACTTTCAGGCCTGTCAGACATTTTATGTTGTTTCTTCTGAGGCTTATGGGAGACTGGGATAGCACTATTTCGGCCTTCTTGGACCTCTTCAGCAAGACACACCCATATTTTATGACTCCTCCCTGTAGAGGTCAAATATTTATTCCTTTTAATTCATAGGTATAAATGTGTGATATTTTTGCAATCAGGGTTTTTCCTATGTTTGAAAAAAGATGTTAAACGGCCACGGTGGGATGAAATCTCTATTCATCACTTTCAGGCCTGTCAGACATTTTATGTTGTTTCTTCTGAGGCTTATGGGAGACTGGGATAGCACTATTTCGGCCCTCTTGGACCTCTTCAGCAAGACACACCCATATTTTATGACTCCTCCCTGTAGAGGTCAAATATTTATTCCTTTTAATTCACAGGTATAAATGTGTGATATTTTTGCAATCAGGGTTTTTCCTATGTTTGAAAAAAGATGTTAAACCGCCACGGTGGGATGAAATCTCTATTCATCACTTTCAGGCCTGTCAGACATTTTATGGTGTTTCTTCTGAGACTTATGGGAGACTGGGATAGCGCTATATCGGCCTTCGTGGACCTCTTCAGCAAGACACACCCATATTTTATGATTCCTCCCTGTAGAGGTCAAATATTTTTTCCTTTTAATTCACAGGTATAAATGTGTGATATTTTTACAATCAGGGTTTTTCCTATGTTTAAAAAAAAATGTTAAACGGCCATGGTGGAATGAAATCTCTATTCATCGCTTTCAGGCCTGTCAGACATTTTATGTTGTTTCTTCTGAGACTTATGGGAGACTGGGATAGCACTATTTCGGCCTTCTTGGACCTCTTCAGCCAGACACACCCATATTTTATGACTCCTGCCTGTAGAGGTCAAATATTTATTCCTTTTAATTCATAGGTATAAATGTGTGATATTTTTGCAATCAGGGTTTTTCCTATGTTTGAAAAAAGATGTTAAACGGCCACGGTGGGATGAAATCTCTATTCATCGCTTTCAGGCCTGTCAGACATTTTATGTTGTTTCTTCTGAGGCTTATGGGAGACTGGGATAGCACTATTTCGGCCTTCTTGGACCTCTTCAGCAAGACACACCCATATTTTATGACTCCTCCCTGTAGAGGTCAAATATTTATTCCTTTTAATTCATAGGTATAAATGTGTGATATTTTTGCAATCAGGGTTTTTCCTATGTTTGAAAAAAGATGTTAAACGGCCACGGTGGGATGAAATCTCTGTTCATCACTTTCAGGCCTGTCAGACATTTTATGTTGTTTCTTCTGAGACTTATGGGAGACTGGGATAGCGCTATATCGGCCTTCGTGGACCTCTTCAGCAAGACACACCCATATTTTATGACTCCTCCCTGTAGAGGTCAAATATTTATTCCTTTTAATTCCTAGGTATAAATGTGTGATATTTTTGCAATCAGGGTTTTTCCTATGTTTGAAAAAATATGTTAAACGGCCACGGTAGGATGAAATCTCTATTCATCGCTTTCAGACCAGTCAGACATTTTATGTTGTTTCTTCTGAGGCTTATGGGAGACTGGGATAGCACTATTTCGGCCTTCGTGGACCTCTTCAGCAAGACACACCCATATTTTATGACTCCTCCCTGTAGAGGTCAAATATTTATTCCTTTTAATTCATAGGTATAAATGTGTCATATTTTTGCAATCAGGGTTTTTCCTATGTTTTAAAAAAAGATGTTAAACGGCCATGGTGGGATGAAATCTCTATTCATCGCTTTCAGGCCTGTCAGACATTTTATGTTGTTTCTTCTGAGACTTATGGGAGACTGGGATAGCACTATTTCGGCCTTCTTCGACCTCTTCAGCCAGACACACCCATATTTTATGACTCCTGCCTGTAGAGGTCAAATATTTATTCCTTTTAATTCATAGGTATAAATGTGTGATATTTTTGCAATCAGGGTTTTTCCTATGTTTGAAAAAAGATGTTAAACGGCCATGGTGGGATGAAATCTCTGTTCATCGCTTTCAGGCCTGTCAGACATTTTATGTTGTTTCTTCTGAGACTTATGGGAGACTGGGATAGCACTATTTCGGCCTTCTTGGATCTCTTCAGCCAGACACACCCATATTTTATGACTCCTCCCTGTAGAGGTCAAATATTTATTCCTTTTAATTCATAGGTATAAATGTGTGATATTTTTGCAATCAGGGTTTTTCCTATGTTTGAAAAAAATGTTAAACGGCCACGGTGGGATGAAATCTCTATTCATCACTTTCAGGCCTGTCAGACATTTTATGTTGTTTCTTCTGAGGCTTATGGGAGACTGGGATAGCACTATTTCGGCCTTCTTGGACCTCTTCAGCAAGACACACCCATATTTTATGACTCCTCCCTGTAGAGGTCAAATATTTATTCCTTTTAATTCATAGGTATAAATGTGTGATATTTTTGCAATCAGGGTTTTTCCTATGTTTGAAAAAAGATGTTAAACGGCCACGGTGGGATGAAATCTCTATTCATCACTTTCAGGCCTGTCAGACATTTTATGTTGTTTCTTCTGAGGCTTATGGGAGACTGGGATAGCACTATTTCGGCCCTCTTGGACCTCTTCAGCAAGACACACCCATATTTTATGACTCCTCCCTGTAGAGGTCAAATATTTATTCCTTTTAATTCACAGGTATAAATGTGTGATATTTTTGCAATCAGGGTTTTTCCTATGTTTGAAAAAAGATGTTAAACCGCCACGGTGGGATGAAATCTCTATTCATCACTTTCAGGCCTGTCAGACATTTTATGGTGTTTCTTCTGAGACTTATGGGAGACTGGGATAGCGCTATATCGGCCTTCGTGGACCTCTTCAGCAAGACACACCCATATTTTATGATTCCTCCCTGTAGAGGTCAAATATTTTTTCCTTTTAATTCACAGGTATAAATGTGTGATATTTTTACAATCAGGGTTTTTCCTATGTTTAAAAAAAAATGTTAAACGGCCATGGTGGAATGAAATCTCTATTCATCGCTTTCAGGCCTGTCAGACATTTTATGTTGTTTCTTCTGAGACTTATGGGAGACTGGGATAGCACTATTTCGGCCTTCTTGGACCTCTTCAGCCAGACACACCCATATTTTATGACTCCTGCCTGTAGAGGTCAAATATTTATTCCTTTTAATTCATAGGTATAAATGTGTGATATTTTTGCAATCAGGGTTTTTCCTATGTTTGAAAAAAGATGTTAAACGGCCACGGTGGGATGAAATCTCTATTCATCGCTTTCAGGCCTGTCAGACATTTTATGTTGTTTCTTCTGAGGCTTATGGGAGACTGGGATAGCACTATTTCGGCCTTCTTGGACCTCTTCAGCAAGACACACCCATATTTTATGACTCCTCCCTGTAGAGGTCAAATATTTATTCCTTTTAATTCATAGGTATAAATGTGTGATATTTTTGCAATCAGGGTTTTTCCTATGTTTGAAAAAAGATGTTAAACGGCCACGGTGGGATGAAATCTCTATTCATCGCTTTCAGGCCTGTCAGACATTTTATGTTGTTTCTTCTGAGGCTTATGGGAGACTGGGATAGCACTATTTCGGCCTTCTTGGACCTCTTCAGCAAGACACACCCATATTTTATGACTCCTCCCTGTAGAGGTCAAATATTTATTCCTTTTCATTCATAGGTATAAATGTGTGATATTTTTGCAATCAGGGTTTTTCCTATGTTTGAAAAAAGATGTTAAACGGCCACGGTGGGATGAAATCTCTATTCATCACTTTCAGGCCTGTCAGACATTTTATGTTGTTTCTTCTGAGGCTTATGGGAGACTGGGATAGCACTATTTCGGCCTTCTTGGACCTCTTCAGCAAGACACACCCATATTTTATGACTCCTCCCTGTAGAGGTCAAATATTTATTCCTTTTAATTCACAGGTATAAATGTGTGATATTTTTGCAATCAGGGTTTTTCCTATGTTTAAGAAAAAAATGTTAAACGGCCATGGTGGGATGAAATCTCTATTCATCACTTTCAGGCCTGTCAGACATTTTATGTTGTTTCTTCTGAGGCTTATGGGAGACTGGGATAGCACTATTTCGGCCTTCGTGGACCTCTTCAGCAAGACACACCCATATTTTATGACTCCTCCCTGTAGAGGTCAAATATTTATTCCTTTTAATTCACAGGTATAAATGTGTGATATTTTTGCAATCAGGGTTTTTCCTATGTTTAAAAAAAATGTTAAACGGCCATGGTGGGATGAAATCTCTATTCATCACTTTCAGGCCTGTCAGACATTTTATGTTGTTTCTTCTGAGGCTTATGGGAGACTGGGATAGCACTATTTCGGCCTTCGTGGACCTCTTCAGCAAGACACACCCATATTTTATGACTCCTCCCTATAGAGGTCAAATATTTATTCCTTTTAATTCATAGGTATAAATGTGTGATATTTTTGCAATCAGGGTCTTTCCTATGTTTGAAAAAAGATGTTAAACGGCCACGGTGGGATGAAATCTCTATTCATCACTCTCAGGCCTGTCAGACATTTTATGTTGTTTCTTCTGAGGCTTATGGGAGACTGGGATAGCACTATGTTGGCCTTCTTGGACCTCTTCAGCAAGACACACCCATATTTTATGACTCCTCCCTGTAGATGTCAAATATTTATTCCTTTTAATTCCTAGGTATAAATGTGTGATATTTTTGCAATCAGGGTTTTTCCTATGTTTGAAAAAAGATGTTAAACGGCCACGGTGGGATGAAATCTCTATTCATCACTTTCAGGCCTGTCAGACATTTTATGTTGTTTCTTCTGAGACTTATGGGAGACTAGGATAGCGCTATTTCGGCCTTCTTCGACCTCTTCAGCCAGACACACCCATATTTTATGACTCCTGCCTGTAGAGGTCAAATATTTATTCCTTTTAATTCATAGGTATAAATGTGTGATATTTTTGCAATCAAGGTTTTTCCTATGTTTGAAAAAAGATGTTAAACGGCCATGGTGGGATGAAATCTCTGTTCATCGCTTTCAGGCCTGTCAGACATTTTATGTTGTTTCTTCTGAGGCTTATGGGAGACTGGGATAGCACTATTTCGGCCTTCTTGGACCTCTTCAGCAAGACACACCCATATTTTATGACTCCTCCCTGTAGAGGTCAAATATTTATTCCTTTTAATTCACTGGTATAAATGTGTGATATTTTTGCAATCAGGGTTTTTCCTTTGTTTGAAAAAAAAATGTTAAACGGCCATGGTGGGATGAAATCTCTGTTCATCGCTTTCAGGCCTGTCAGACATTTTATGTTGTTTCTTCTGAGACTTATGGGAGACTGGGATAGCACTATTTCGGCCTTCTTGGATCTCTTCAGCCAGACACACCCATATTTTATGACTCCTCCCTGTAGAGGTCAAATATTTATTCCTTTTAATTCATAGGTATAAATGTGTGATATTTTTGCAATCAGGGTTTTTCCTATGTTTGAAAAAAGATGTTAAACGGCCACGGTGGGATGAAATCTCTATTCATCGCTTTCAGGCCTGTCAGACATTTTATGTTGTTTCTTCTGAGGCTTATGGGAGACTGGGATAGCACTATTTCGGCCTTCTTGGACCTCTTCAGCAAGACACACCCATATTTTATGACTCCTCCCTGTAGAGGTCAAATATTTATTCCTTTTCATTCATAGGTATAAATGTGTGATATTTTTGCAATCAGGGTTTTTCCTATGTTTGAAAAAAAGATGTTAAACGGCCATGGTGGGATGAAATCTCTATTCATCGCTTTCAGGCCTGTCAGACATTTTATGTTGTTTCTTCTGAGACTTATGGGAGACTGGGATAGCACTATTTCGGCCTTCTTGGACCTCTTCAGCCAGAAACACCTATATTTTATGACTCCTGCCTGTAGAGGTCAAATATTTATTCCTTTTAATTCACAGGTATAAATGTGTGATATTTTTGCAATCAGGGTTTTTCCTATGTTTAAAAAAAAAATGTTAAACTGCCATGGTGGGATGAAATCTCTATTCATCACTTTCAGGCCTGTCAGACATTTTATGTTGTTTCTTCTGAGGCTTATGGGAGACTGGGATAGCACTATTTCGGCCTTCGTGGACCTCTTCAGCAAGACACACCCATATTTTATGACTCCTCCCTGTAGAGGTCAAGTATTTATTCCTTTTAATTCCTAGGTATAAATGTGTGATATTTTTGCAATCAGGGTTTTTCCTATGTTTGAAAAAAGATGTTAAACGGCCACGGTGGGATGAAATCTCTGTTCATCACTTTCAGGCCTGTCAGACATTTTATGTTGTTTCTTCTGAGACTTATGGGAGACTGGGATAGCGCTATATCGGCCTTCGTGGACCTCTTCAGCAAGACACACCCATATTTTATGACTCCTCCCTGTAGAGGTCAAATATTTATTCCTTTTAATTCCTAGGTATAAATGTGTGATATTTTTGCAATCAGGGTTTTTCCTATGTTTGAAAAAATATGTTAAACGGCCACGGTAGGATGAAATCTCTATTCATCGCTTTCAGACCAGTCAGACATTTTATGTTGTTTCTTCTGAGGCTTATGGGAGACTGGGATAGCACTATTTCGGCCTTCGTGGACCTCTTCAGCAAGACACACCCATATTTTATGACTCCTCCCTGTAGAGGTCAAATATTTATTCCTTTTAATTCATAGGTATAAATGTGTCATATTTTTGCAATCAGGGTTTTTCCTATGTTTTAAAAAAAGATGTTAAACGGCCATGGTGGGATGAAATCTCTATTCATCGCTTTCAGGCCTGTCAGACATTTTATGTTGTTTCTTCTGAGACTTATGGGAGACTGGGATAGCACTATTTCGGCCTTCTTGGACCTCTTCAGCCAGACACACCCATATTTTATGACTCCTGCCTGTAGAGGTCAAATATTTATTCCTTTTAATTCATAGGTATAAATGTGTGATATTTTTGCAATCAGGGTTTTTCCTATGTTTGAAAAAAGATGTTAAACGGCCATGGTGGGATGAAATCTCTGTTCATCGCTTTCAGGCCTGTCAGACATTTTATGTTGTTTCTTCTGAGACTTATGGGAGACTGGGATAGCACTATTTCGGCCTTCTTGGATCTCTTCAGCCAGACACACCCATATTTTATGACTCCTCCCTGTAGAGGTCAAATATTTATTCCTTTTAATTCATAGGTATAAATGTGTGATATTTTTGCAATCAGGGTTTTTCCTATGTTTGAAAAAAGATGTTAAACGGCCACGGTGGGATGAAATCTCTATTCATCACTTTCAGGCCTGTCAGACATTTTATGTTGTTTCTTCTGAGGCTTATGGGAGACTGGGATAGCACTATTTCGGCCTTCTTGGACCTCTTCAGCAAGACACACCCATATTTTATGACTCCTCCCTGTAGAGGTCAAATATTTATTCCTTTTAATTCATAGGTATAAATGTGTGATATTTTTGCAATCAGGGTTTTTCCTATGTTTGAAAAAAGATGTTAAACGGCCACGGTGGGATGAAATCTCTATTCATCACTTTCAGGCCTGTCAGACATTTTATGTTGTTTCTTCTGAGGCTTATGGGAGACTGGGATAGCACTATTTCGGCCCTCTTGGACCTCTTCAGCAAGACACACCCATATTTTATGACTCCTCCCTGTAGAGGTCAAATATTTATTCCTTTTAATTCACAGGTATAAATGTGTGATATTTTTGCAATCAGGGTTTTTCCTATGTTTGAAAAAAGATGTTAAACCGCCACGGTGGGATGAAATCTCTATTCATCACTTTCAGGCCTGTCAGACATTTTATGTTGTTTCTTCTGAGGCTTATGGGAGACTGGGATAGCACTATTTCGGCCTTCTTGGACCTCTTCAGCAAGACACACCCATATTTTATGACTCCTCCCTGTAGAGGTCAAATATTTATTCCTTTTAATTCACAGGTATAAATGTGTGATATTTTTGCAATCAGGGTTTTTCCTATGTTTAAGAAAAAAATGTTAAACGGCCATGGTGGGATGAAATCTCTATTCATCACTTTCAGGCCTGTCAGACATTTTATGTTGTTTCTTCTGAGACTTATGGGAGACTGGGATAGCACTATTTCGGCCTTCTTGGACCTCTTCAGCCAGACACACCCATATTTTATGACTCCTGCCTGTAGAGGTCAAATATTTATTCCTTTTAATTCATAGGTATAAATGTGTGATATTTTTGCAATCAGGGTTTTTCCTATGTTTGAAAAAAGATGTTAAACGGCCACGGTGGGATGAAATCTCTATTCATCGCTTTCAGGCCTGTCAGACATTTTATGTTGTTTCTTCTGAGGCTTATGGGAGACTGGGATAGCACTATTTCGGCCTTCTTGGACCTCTTCAGCAAGACACACCCATATTTTATGACTCCTCCCTGTAGAGGTCAAATATTTATTCCTTTTAATTCATAGGTATAAATGTGTGATATTTTTGCAATCAGGGTTTTTCCTATGTTTGAAAAAAGATGTTAAACGGCCACGGTGGGATGAAATCTCTATTCATCGCTTTCAGGCCTGTCAGACATTTTATGTTGTTTCTTCTGAGGCTTATGGGAGACTGGGATAGCACTATTTCGGCCTTCTTGGACCTCTTCAGCAAGACACACCCATATTTTATGACTCCTCCCTGTAGAGGTCAAATATTTATTCCTTTTCATTCATAGGTATAAATGTGTGATATTTTTGCAATCAGGGTTTTTCCTATGTTTGAAAAAAGATGTTAAACGGCCACGGTGGGATGAAATCTCTATTCATCACTTTCAGGCCTGTCAGACATTTTATGTTGTTTCTTCTGAGGCTTATGGGATACTGGGATAGCACTATTTCGGCCTTCGTGGACCTCTTCAGCAAGACACACCCATATTTTATGACTCCTCCCTGTAGAGGTCAAATATTTATTCCTTTTAATTCACAGGTATAAATGTGTGATATTTTTGCAATCAGGGTTTTTCCTATGTTTAAAAAAAATGTTAAACGGCCATGGTGGGATGAAATCTCTATTCATCACTTTCAGGCCTGTCAGACATTTTATGTTGTTTCTTCTGAGGCTTATGGGAGACTGGGATAGCACTATTTCGGCCTTCTTGGACCTCTTCAGCAAGACACACCCATATTTTATGACTCCTCCCTGTAGATGTCAAATATTTATTCCTTTTAATTCCTAGGTATAAATGTGTGATATTTTTGCAATCAGGGTTTTTCCTATGTTTGAAAAAAGATGTTAAACGGCCACGGTGGGATGAAATCTCTATTCATCACTTTCAGGCCTGTCAGACATTTTATGTTGTTTCTTCTGAGACTTATGGGAGACTGGGATAGCGCTATTTCGGCCTTCTTCGACCTCTTCAGCAAGACACACCCGTATTTTATGACTCCTCCCTGTAGAGGTCAAATATTTATTCCTTTTCATTCATAGGTATAAATGTGTGATATTTTTGCAATCAGGGTTTTTCCTATGTTTGAAAAAAAGATGTTAAACGGCCATGGTGGGATGAAATCTCTATTCATCGCTTTCAGGCCTGTCAGACATTTTATGTTTTTTCTTCTGAGACTTATGGGAGACTGGGATAGCACTATTTCGGCCTTCGTGGACCTCTTCAGCAAGACACACCCATATTTTATGACTCCTGCCTGTAGAGGTCAAATATTTATTCCTTTTAATTCATAGGTATAAATGTGTGATATTTTTGCAATCAGGGTTTTTCCTATGTTTGAAAAAAGATGTTAAACGGTCATGGTGGGATGAAATCTCTGTTCATCGCTTTCAGGCCTGTCAGACATTTTATGTTGTTTCTTCTGAGACTTATGGGAGACTGGGATAGCGCTATTTCGGCCTTCTTCGACCTCTTCAGCAAGACACACCCGTATTTTATGACTCCTCCCTGTAGAGGTCAAATATTTATTCCTTTTCATTCCTAGGTATAAATGTGTGATATTTTTGCAATCAGGGTTTTTCCTATGTTTGAAAAAAGATGTTAAACGGCCACGGTGGGATGAAATCTCTATTCATCACTTTCAGGCCTGTCAGACATTTTATGTTGTTTCTTCTGAGACTTATGGGAGACTGGGATAGCGCTATTTCGGCCTTCTTCGACCTCTTCAGCAAGACACACCCGTATTTTATGACTCCTCCCTGTAGAGGTCAAATATTTATTCCTTTTCATTCATAGGTATAAATGTGTGATATTTTTGCAATCAGTGTTTTTCCTATGTTTGAAAAAAAGATGTTAAACGGCCATGGTGGGATGAAATCTCTATTCATCGCTTTCAGGCCTGTCAGACATTTTATGTTTTTTCTTCTGAGACTTATGGGAGACTGGGATAGCACTATTTCGGCCTTCGTGGACCTCTTCAGCAAGACACACCCATATTTTATGACTCCTGCCTGTAGAGGTCAAATATTTATTCCTTTTAATTCATAGATATAAATGTGTGATATTTTTGCAATCAGGGTTTTTCCTATGTTTGAAAAAAGATGTTAAACGGCCATGGTGGGATGAAATCTCTGTTCATCGCTTTCAGGCCTGTCAGACATTTTATGTTGTTTCTTCTGAGGCTTATGGGAGACTGGGATAGCACTATTTCGGCCTTCGTGGACCTCTTCAGCAAGACACACCCATATTTTATGACTCCTCCCTGTAGAGGTCAAATATTTATTCCTTTTAATTCCTAGGTATAAATGTGTGATATTTTGCCAATCAGGGTTTTTCCTATGTTTGAAAAAAGATGTTAAACGGCCACGGTGGGATGAAATCTCTATTCATCACTTTCAGGCCTGTCAGACATTTTATGTTGTTTCTTCTGAGACTTATGGGAGACTGGGATAGCGCTATATCGGCCTTCGTGGACCTCTTCAGCAAGACACACCCATATTTTATGACTCCTCCCTGTAGAGGTCAAATATTTATTCCTTTTAATTCCTAGGTATAAATGTGTGATATTTTTGCAATCAGGGTTTTTCCTATGTTTGAAAAAATATGTTAAACGGCCACGGTAGGATGAAATCTCTATTCATCGCTTTCAGGCCTGTCAGACATTTTATGTTGTTTCTTCTGAGGCTTATGGGAGACTGGGATAGCACTATTTCGGCCTTCGTGGACCTCTTCAGCAAGACACACCCATATTTTATGACTCCTCCCTGTAGAGGTCAAATATTTATTCCTTTTAATTCATAGGTATAAATGTGTCATATTTTTGCAATCAGGGTTTTTCCTATGTTTAAAAAAAAAGATGTTAAACGACCATGGTGGGATGAAATCTCTATTCATCGCTTTCAGGCCTGTCAGACATTTTATGTTGTTTCTTCTGAGACTTATGGGAGACTGGGATAGCACTATTTCGGCCTTCTTCGACCTCTTCAGCCAGACACACCCATATATTATGACTCCTGCCTGTAGAGGTCAAATATTTATTCCTTTTAATTCATAGGTATAAATGTGTGATATTTTTGCAATCAGGGTTTTTCCTATGTTTGAAAAAAGATGTTAAACGGCCACGGTCGGATGAAATCTCTGTTCATCGCTTTCAGGCCTGTCAGACATTTTATGTTGTTTCTTCTGAGACTTATGAAAGACTGGGATAGCGCTATTTCGGCCTTCTTGGATCTCTTCAGCCAGACACACCCATATTTTATGACTCCTCCCTGTAGAGGTCAAATATTTATTCCTTTTAATTCATAGGTATAAATGTGTGATATTTTTGCAATCAGGGTTTTTCCTATGTTTGAAAAAAGATGTTAAACGGCCACGGTGGAATGAAATCTCTATTCATCACTTTCAGGCCTGTCAGACATTTTATGTTGTTTCTTCTGAGGCTTATGGGAGACTGGGATAGCACTATTTCGGCCTTCTTCGACCTCTTCAGCCAGACACACCCATATTTTATGACTCCTGCCTGTAGAGGTCAAATATTTATTCCTTTTAATTCATAGGTATAAATGTGTGATATTTTTGCAATCAGGGTTTTTCCTATGTTTGAAAAAAGATGTTAAACGGCCATGGTCGGATGAAATCTCTGTTCATCGCTTTCAGGCCTGTCAGACATTTTATGTTGTTTCTTCTGAGACTTATGGAAGACTGGGATAGCGCTATTTCGGCCTTCTTGGATCTCTTCAGCCAGACACACCCGTATTTTATGACTCCTCCCTGTAGAGGTCAAATATTTATTCCTTTTCATTCATAGGTATAAATGTGTGATATTTTTGCAATCAGGGTTTTTCCTATGTTTGAAAAAAAGATGTTAAACGGCCATGGTGGGATGAAATCTCTATTCATCGCTTTCAGGCCTGTCAGACATTTTATGTTTTTTCTTCTGAGACTTATGGGAGACTGGGATAGCACTATTTCGGCCTTCGTGGACCTCTTCAGCAAGACACACCCATATTTTATGACTCCTGCCTGTAGAGGTCAAATATTTATTCCTTTTAATTCATAGGTATAAATGTGTGATATTTTTGCAATCAGGGTTTTTCCTATGTTTGAAAAAAGATGTTAAACGGTCATGGTGGGATGAAATCTCTGTTCATCGCTTTCAGGCCTGTCAGACATTTTATGTTGTTTCTTCTGAGACTTATGGGAGACTGGGATAGCGCTATTTCGGCCTTCTTCGACCTCTTCAGCAAGACACACCCGTATTTTATGACTCCTCCCTGTAGAGGTCAAATATTTATTCCTTTTCATTCCTAGGTATAAATGTGTGATATTTTTGCAATCAGGGTTTTTCCTATGTTTGAAAAAAGATGTTAAACGGCCACGGTGGGATGAAATCTCTATTCATCACTTTCAGGCCTGTCAGACATTTTATGTTGTTTCTTCTGAGACTTATGGGAGACTGGGATAGCGCTATTTCGGCCTTCTTCGACCTCTTCAGCAAGACACACCCGTATTTTATGACTCCTCCCTGTAGAGGTCAAATATTTATTCCTTTTCATTCATAGGTATAAATGTGTGATATTTTTGCAATCAGGGTTTTTCCTATGTTTGAAAAAAAGATGTTAAACGGCCATGGTGGGATGAAATCTCTATTCATCGCTTTCAGGCCTGTCAGACATTTTATGTTTTTTCTTCTGAGACTTATGGGAGACTGGGATAGCACTATTTCGGCCTTCGTGGACCTCTTCAGCAAGACACACCCATATTTTATGACTCCTGCCTGTAGAGGTCAAATATTTATTCCTTTTAATTCATAGGTATAAATGTGTGATATTTTTGCAATCAGGGTTTTTCCTATGTTTGAAAAAAGATGTTAAACGGTCATGGTGGGATGAAATCTCTGTTCATCGCTTTCAGGCCTGTCAGACATTTTATGTTGTTTCTTCTGAGACTTATGGGAGACTGGGATAGCACTATTTCGGCCTTCTTGGATCTCTTCAGCCAGACACACCCATATTTTATGACACCTCCCTGTAGAGGTCAAATATTTATTCCTTTTAATTCATAGGTATAAATGTGTGATATTTTTGCAATCAGGGTTTTTCCTATGTTTGAAAAAAGATGTTAAAATGCCACGGTGGGATGAAATCTCTATTCATCACTTTCAGGCCTGTCAGACATTTTATGTTGTTTCTTCTGAGACTTATGGGAGACTGGGATAGCACTATTTCGGCCTTCTTCGACCTCTTCAGCAGACACACCCATATTTTATGACTCCTGCCTGTAGAGGTCAAATATTTATTCCTTTTAATTCATAGATATAAATGTGTGATATTTTTGCAATCAGGGTTTTTCCTGTTTGAAAAAAGATGTTAAACGGCCATGGTGGGATGAAATCTCTGTTCATCGCTTTCAGGCCTGTCAGACATTTTATGTTGTTTCTTCTGAGGCTTATGGGAGACTGGGATAGCACTATTTCGGCCTTCGTGGACCTCTTCAGCAAGACACACCCATATTTTATGACTCCTCCCTGTAGAGGTCAAATATTTATTCCTTTTAATTCCTAGGTATAAATGTGTGATATTTTGCCAATCAGGGTTTTTCCTATGTTTGAAAAAAGATGTTAAACGGCCACGGTGGGATGAAATCTCTATTCATCACTTTCAGGCCTGTCAGACATTTTATGTTGTTTCTTCTGAGACTTATGGGAGACTGGGATAGCGCTATATCGGCCTTCGTGGACCTCTTCAGCAAGACACACCCATATTTTATGACTCCTCCCTGTAGAGGTCAAATATTTATTCCTTTTAATTCCTAGGTATAAATGTGTGATATTTTTGCAATCAGGGTTTTTCCTATGTTTGAAAAAATATGTTAAACGGCCACGGTAGGATGAAATCTCTATTCATCGCTTTCAGGCCTGTCAGACATTTTATGTTGTTTCTTCTGAGGCTTATGGGAGACTGGGATAGCACTATTTCGGCCTTCGTGGACCTCTTCAGCAAGACACACCCATATTTTATGACTCCTCCCTGTAGAGGTCAAATATTTATTCCTTTTAATTCATAGGTATAAATGTGTCATATTTTTGCAATCAGGGTTTTTCCTATGTTTAAAAAAAAAGATGTTAAACGACCATGGTGGGATGAAATCTCTATTCATCGCTTTCAGGCCTGTCAGACATTTTATGTTGTTTCTTCTGAGACTTATGGGAGACTGGGATAGCACTATTTCGGCCTTCTTCGACCTCTTCAGCCAGACACACCCATATATTATGACTCCTGCCTATAGAGGTCAAATATTTATTCCTTTTAATTCATAGGTATAAATGTGTGATATTTTTGCAATCAGGGTTTTTCCTATGTTTGAAAAAAGATGTTAAACGGCCACGGTCGGATGAAATCTCTGTTCATCGCTTTCAGGCCTGTCAGACATTTTATGTTGTTTCTTCTGAGACTTATGAAAGACTGGGAAAGCGCTATTTCGGCCTTCTTCGACCTCTTCAGCCAGACACACCCATATTTTATGACTCCTGCCTGTAGAGGTCAAATATTTATTCCTTTTAATTCATAGGTATAAATGTGTGATATTTTTGCAATCAGGGTTTTTCGTATGTTTGAAAAAAGATGTTAAACGGCCATGGTCGGATGAAATCTCTATTCATCACTTTCAGGCCTGTCAGACATTTTATGTTGTTTCTTCTGAGGCTTATGGAAGACTGGGATAGCGCTATTTCGGCCTTCTTGGATCTCTTCAGCCAGACACACCCATATTTTATGACTCCTCCCTGTAGAGGTCAAATATTTATTCCTTTTAATTCATAGGTATAAATGTGTGATATTTTTGCAATCAGGGTTTTTCCTATGTTTGAAAAAAGATGTTAAACGGCCACGGTGGGATGAAATCTCTATTCATCACTTTCAGGCCTGTCAGACATTTTATGTTGTTTCTTCTGAGGCTTATGGGAGACTGGGATAGCACTATTTCGGCCTTCTTGGACCTCTTCAGCAAGACACACCCATATTTTATGACTCCTCCCTGTAGATGTCAAATATTTATTCCTTTTAATTCCTAGGTATAAATGTGTGATATTTTTGCAATCAGGGTTTTTCCTATGTTTGAAAAAAGATGTTAAACGGCCACGGTGGGATGAAATCTCTATTCATCACTTTCAGGCCTGTCAGACATTTTATGTTGTTTCTTCTGAGACTTATGGGAGACTGGGATAGCGCTATTTCGGCCTTCTTCGACCTCTTCAGCAAGACACACCCGTATTTTATGACTCCTCCCTGTAGAGGTCAAATATTTATTCCTTTTCATTCATAGGTTTAAATGTGTGATATTTTTGCAATCAGGGTTTTTCCTATGTTTGAAAAAAAGATGTTAAACGGCCATGGTGGGATGAAATCTCTATTCATCGCTTTCAGGCCTGTCAGACATTTTATGTTGTTTCTTCTGAGACTTATGGGAGACTGGGATAGCACTATTTCGGCCTTCTTGGACCTCTTCAGCCAGAAACACCCATATTTTATGACTCCTGCCTGTAGAGGTCAAATATTTATTCCTTTTAATTCATAGGTATAAATGTGTGATATTTTTGCAATCAGGGTTTTTCCTATGTTTGAAAAAAGATGTTAAACGGCCACGGTGGGATGAAATCTCTATTCATCACTTTCAGGCCTGTCAGACATTTTATGTTGTTTCTTCTGAGGCTTATGGGAGACTGGGATAGCACTATTTCGGCCTTCTTGGACCTCTTCAGCAAGACACACCCATATTTTATGACTCCTCCCTGTAGATGTCAAATATTTATTCCTTTTAATTCCTAGGTATAAATGTGTGATATTTTTACAATCAGGGTTTTTCCTATGTTTGAAAAAAGATGTTAAACGGCCACGGTGGGATGAAATCTCTATTCATCACTTTCAGGCCTGTCAGACATTTTATGTTGTTTCTTCTGAGACTTATGGGAGACTGGGATAGCGCTATTTCGGCCTTCTTCGACCTCTTCAGCAAGACACACCCGTATTTTATGACTCCTCCCTGTAGAGGTCAAATATTTATTCCTTTTCATTCATAGGTATAAATGTGTGATATTTTTGCAATCAGGGTTTTTCCTATGTTTGAAAAAAAGATGTTAAACGGCCATGGTGGGATGAAATCTCTATTCATCGCTTTCAGGCCTGTCAGACATTTTATGTTGTTTCTTCTGAGACTTATGGGAGACTGGGATAGCACTATTTCGGCCTTCTTGGACCTCTTCAGCCAGAAACACCCATATTTTATGACTCCTGCCTGTAGAGGTCAAATATTTATTCCTTTTAATTCATAGGTATAAATGTGTGATATTTTTGCAATCAGGGTTTTTCCTATGTTTGAAAAAAGATGTTAAACGGTCATGGTGGGATGAAATCTCTGTTCATCGCTTTCAGGCCTGTCAGACATTTTATGTTGTTTCTTCTGAGACTTATGGGAGACTGGGATAGCACTATTTCGGCCTTCTTGGATCTCTTCAGCCAGACACACCCATATTTTATGACTCCTCCCTATAGAGGTCAAATATTTATTCCTTTTAATTCATAGGTATAAATGTGTGATATTTTTGCAATCAGGGTTTTTCCTATGTTTGAAAAAAGATGTTAAACTGCCACGGTGGGATGAAATCTCTATTCATCACTTTCAGGCCTGTCAGACATTTTATGTTGTTTCTTCTGAGACTTATGGGAGACTGGGATAGCACTATTTCGGCCTTCTTCGACCTCTTCAGCCAGACACACCCATATTTTATGACTCCTCCCTGTAGAGGTCAAATATTTATTCCTTTTCATTCATAGGTATAAATGTGTGATATTTTTGCAATCAGGGTTTTTCCTATGTTTGAAAAAAAGATGTTAAACGGCCATGGTGGGATGAAATCTCTATTCATCGCTTTCAGGCCTGTCAGACATTTTATGTTGTTTCTTCTGAGACTTATGGGAGACTGGGATAGCACTATTTCGGCCTTCTTGGACCTCTTCAGCCAGAAACACCCATATTTTATGACTCCTGCCTGTAGAGGTCAAATATTTATTCCTTTTAATTCATAGGTATAAATGTGTGATATTTTTGCAATCAGGGTTTTTCCTATGTTTGAAAAAAGATGTTAAACGGCCACGGTGGGATGAAATCTCTATTCATCACTTTCAGGCCTGTCAGACATTTTATGTTGTTTCTTCTGAGGCTTATGGGAGACTGGGATAGCACTATTTCGGCCTTCTTGTACCTCTTCAGCAAGACACACCCATATTTTATGACTCCTCCCTGTAGATGTCAAATATTTATTCCTTTTAATTCCTAGGTATAAATGTGTGATATTTTTACAATCAGGGTTTTTCCTATGTTTGAAAAAAGATGTTAAACGGCCACGGTGGGATGAAATCTCTATTCATCACTTTCAGGCCTGTCAGACATTTTATGTTGTTTCTTCTGAGACTTATGGGAGACTGGGATAGCGCTATTTCGGCCTTCTTCGACCTCTTCAGCAAGACACACCCGTATTTTATGACTCCTCCCTGTAGAGGTCAAATATTTATTCCTTTTCATTCATAGGTATAAATGTGTGATATTTTTGCAATCAGGGTTTTTCCTATGTTTGAAAAAAAGATGTTAAACGGCCATGGTGGGATGAAATCTCTATTCATCGCTTTCAGGCCTGTCAGACATTTTATGTTGTTTCTTCTGAGACTTATGGGAGACTGGGATAGCACTATTTCGGCCTTCTTGGACCTCTTCAGCCAGAAACACCCATATTTTATGACTCCTGCCTGTAGAGGTCAAATATTTATTCCTTTTAATTCATAGGTATAAATGTGTGATATTTTTGCAATCAGGGTTTTTCCTATGTTTGAAAAAAGATGTTAAACGGTCATGGTGGGATGAAATCTCTGTTCATCGCTTTCAGGCCTGTCAGACATTTTATGTTGTTTCTTCTGAGACTTATGGGAGACTGGGATAGAACTATTTCGGCCTTCTTGGATCTCTTCAGCCAGACACACCCATATTTTATGACTCCTCCCTGTAGAGGTCAAATATTTATTCCTTTTAATTCATAGGTATAAATGTGTGATATTTTTGCAATCAGGGTTTTTCCTATGTTTGAAAAAAGATGTTAAACTGCCACGGTGGGATGAAATCTCTATTCATCACTTTCAGGCCTGTCAGACATTTTATGTTGTTTCTTCTGAGGCTTATGGGAGACTGGGATAGCACTATTTCGGCCTTCTTGGACCTCTTCAGCAAGACACACCCATATTTTATGACTCCTCCCTGTAGAGGTCAAATATTTATTCCTTTTAATTCACAGGTATAAATGTGTGATATTTTTGCAATCAGGGTTTTTCCTATGTTTCAAAAAAAGATGTTAAACGGCCATGGTGGGATGAAATCTCTATTCATCGCTTTCAGGCCTGTCAGACATTTTATGTTGTTTCTTCTGAGACTTATGGGAGACTGGGATAGCACTATTTCGGCCTTCTTCGACCTCTTCAGCCAGACACACCCATATTTTATGACTCCTGCCTGTAGAGGTCAAATATTTATTCCTTTTAATTCATAGGTATAAATGTGTGATATTTTTACAATCAGGGTTTTTCCTATGTTTGAAAAAAGATGTTAAACGGCCACGGTGGGATGAAATCTCTATTCATCACTTTCAGGCCTGTCAGACATTTTATGTTGTTTCTTCTGAGACTTATGGGAGACTGGGATAGCGCTATTTCGGCCTTCTTCGACCTCTTCAGCAAGACACACCCGTATTTTATGACTCCTCCCTGTAGAGGTCAAATATTTATTCCTTTTCATTCATAGGTATAAATGTGTGATATTTTTGCAATCAGGGTTTTTCCTATGTTTGAAAAATAGATGTTAAACGGCCATGGTGGGATGAAATCTCTATTCATCGCTTTCAGGCCTGTCAGACATTTTATGTTGTTTCTTCTGAGACCTCTGGGAGACTGGGATAGCACTGTTTCGGCCTTCTTGGACCTCTTCAGCCAGAAACACCCATATTTTATGACTCCTGCCTGTAGAGGTCAAATATTTATTCCTTTTAATTCATAGGTATAAATGTGTGATATTTTTGCAATCAGGGTTTTTCCTATGTTTGAAAAAAGATGTTAAACGGTCATGGTGGGATGAAATCTCTGTTCATCGCTTTCAGGCCTGTCAGACATTTTATGTTGTTTCTTCTGAGACTTATGGGAGACTGGGATAGCTCTATTTCGGCCTTCTTGGATCTCTTCAGCCAGACACACCCATATTTTATGACTCCTCCCTGTAGAGGTCAAATATTTATTCCTTTTAATTCATAGGTATAAATGTGTGATATTTTTGCAATCAGGGTTTTTCCTATGTTTGAAAAAAGATGTTAAACTGCCACGGTGGGATGAAATCTCTATTCATCACTTTCAGGCCTGTCAGACATTTTATGTTGTTTCTTCTGAGGCTTATGGGAGACTGGGATAGCACTATTTCGGCCTTCTTGGACCTCTTCAGCAAGACACACCCATATTTTATGACTCCTCCCTGTAGAGGTCAAATATTTATTCCTTTTAATTCACAGGTATAAATGTGTGATATTTTTGCAATCAGGGTTTTTCCTATGTTTCAAAAAAAGATGTTAAACGGCCATGGTGGGATGAAATCTCTATTCATCGCTTTCAGGCCTGTCAGACATTTTATGTTGTTTCTTCTGAGACTTATGGGAGACTGGGATAGCACTATTTCGGCCTTCTTCGACCTCTTCAGCCAGACACACCCATATTTTATTACTCCTGCCTGTAGAGGTCAAATATTTATTCCTTTTAATTCATAGATATAAATGTGTGATATTTTTGCAATCAGGGTTTTTCCTATGTTTGAAAAAAAGATGTTAAACGGCCATGGTGGGATGAAATCTCTATTCATCGCTTTCAGGCCTGTCAGACATTTTATGTTGTTTCTTCTGAGACTTATGGGAGACTGGGATAGCACTATTTCGGCCTTCTTGGACCTCTTCAGCCAGAAACACCCATATTTTATGACTCCTCCCTGGAGAGGTCAAATATTTATTCCTTTTAATTCCTAGGTATAAATGTGTGATATTTTTGCAATCAGGGTTTTTCCTATGTTTGAAAAAAGATGTTAAACGGCCACGGTGGGATGAAATCTCTATTCATCACTTTCAGGCCTGTCAGACATTTTATGTTGTTTCTTCTGAGGCTTATGGGAGACTGGGATAGCACTATTTCGGCCTTCTTGGACCTCTTCAGCAAGACACACCCATATTTTATGACTCCTCCCTGTAGATGTCAAATATTTATTCCTTTTAATTCCTAGGTATAAATGTGTGATATTTTTGCAATCAGGGTTTTTCCTATGTTTGAAAAAAGATGTTAAACGGCCACGGTGGGATGAAATCTCTATTCATCACTTTCAGGCCTGTCAGACATTTTATGTTGTTTCTTCTGAGACTTATGGGAGACTGGGATAGCGCTATTTCGGCCTTCTTCGACCTCTTCAGCAAGACACACCCGTATTTTATGACTCCTCCCTGTAGAGGTCAAATATTTATTCCTTTTCATTCATAGGTTTAAATGTGTGATATTTTTGCAATCAGGGTTTTTCCTATGTTTGAAAAAAAGATGTTAAACGGCCATGGTGGGATGAAATCTCTATTCATCGCTTTCAGGCCTGTCAGACATTTTATGTTGTTTCTTCTGAGACTTATGGGAGACTGGGATAGCACTATTTCGGCCTTCTTGGACCTCTTCAGCCAGAAACACCCATATTTTATGACTCCTGCCTGTAGAGGTCAAATATTTATTCCTTTTAATTCATAGGTATAAATGTGTGATATTTTTGCAATCAGGGTTTTTCCTATGTTTGAAAAAAGATGTTAAACGGCCACGGTGGGATGAAATCTCTATTCATCACTTTCAGGCCTGTCAGACATTTTATGTTGTTTCTTCTGAGGCTTATGGGAGACTGGGATAGCACTATTTCGGCCTTCTTGGACCTCTTCAGCAAGACACACCCATATTTTATGACTCCTCCCTGTAGAGGTCAAATATTTATTCCTTTTAATTCATAGGTATAAATGTGTGATATTTTTGCAATCAGGGTTTTTCCTATGTTTGAAAAAAGATGTTAAACTGCCACGGTGGGATGAAATCTCTATTCATCACTTTCAGGCCTGTCAGACATTTTATGTTGTTTCTTCTGAGGCTTATGGGAGACTGGGATAGCACTATTTCGGCCTTTTTGGACCTCTTCAGCAAGACACACCCATATTTTATGACTCCTCCCTGTAGAGGTCAAATATTTATTCCTTTTAATTCACAGGTATAAATGTGTGATATTTTTGCAATCAGGGTTTTTCCTATGTTTCAAAAAAAGATGTTAAACGGCCATGGTGGGATGAAATCTCTATTCATCGCTTTCAGGCCTGTCAGACATTTTATGTTGTTTCTTCTGAGACTTATGGGAGACTGGGATAGCACTATTTCGGCCTTCTTCGACCTCTTCAGCCAGACACACCCATATTTTATGACTCCTGCCTGTAGAGGTCAAATATTTATTCCTTTTAATTCATAGGTATAAATGTGTGATATTTTTACAATCAGGGTTTTTCCTATGTTTGAAAAAAGATGTTAAACGGCCACGGTGGGATGAAATCTCTATTCATCACTTTCAGGCCTGTCAGACATTTTATGTTGTTTCTTCTGAGACTTATGGGAGACTGGGATAGCGCTATTTCGGCCTTCTTCGACCTCTTCAGCAAGACACACCCGTATTTTATGACTCCTCCCTGTAGAGGTCAAATATTTATTCCTTTTCATTCATAGGTATAAATGTGTGATATTTTTGCAATCAGGGTTTTTCCTATGTTTGAAAAATAGATGTTAAACGGCCATGGTGGGATGAAATCTCTATTCATCGCTTTCAGGCCTGTCAGACATTTTATGTTGTTTCTTCTGAGACCTCTGGGAGACTGGGATAGCACTGTTTCGGCCTTCTTGGACCTCTTCAGCCAGAAACACCCATATTTTATGACTCCTGCCTGTAGAGGTCAAATATTTATTCCTTTTAATTCATAGGTATAAATGTGTGATATTTTTGCAATCAGGGTTTTTCCTATGTTTGAAAAAAGATGTTAAACGGTCATGGTGGGATGAAATCTCTGTTCATCGCTTTCAGGCCTGTCAGACATTTTATGTTGTTTCTTCTGAGACTTATGGGAGACTGGGATAGCTCTATTTCGGCCTTCTTGGATCTCTTCAGCCAGACACACCCATATTTTATGACTCCTCCCTGTAGAGGTCAAATATTTATTCCTTTTAATTCATAGGTATAAATGTGTGATATTTTTGCAATCAGGGTTTTTCCTATGTTTGAAAAAAGATGTTAAACTGCCACGGTGGGATGAAATCTCTATTCATCACTTTCAGGCCTGTCAGACATTTTATGTTGTTTCTTCTGAGGCTTATGGGAGACTGGGATAGCACTATTTCGGCCTTCTTGGACCTCTTCAGCAAGACACACCCATATTTTATGACTCCTCCCTGTAGAGGTCAAATATTTATTCCTTTTAATTCACAGGTATAAATGTGTGATATTTTTGCAATCAGGGTTTTTCCTATGTTTCAAAAAAAGATGTTAAACGGCCATGGTGGGATGAAATCTCTATTCATCGCTTTCAGGCCTGTCAGACATTTTATGTTGTTTCTTCTGAGACTTATGGGAGACTGGGATAGCACTATTTCGGCCTTCTTCGACCTCTTCAGCCAGACACACCCATATTTTATTACTCCTGCCTGTAGAGGTCAAATATTTATTCCTTTTAATTCATAGATATAAATGTGTGATATTTTTGCAATCAGGGTTTTTCCTATGTTTGAAAAAAAGATGTTAAACGGCCATGGTGGGATGAAATCTCTATTCATCGCTTTCAGGCCTGTCAGACATTTTATGTTGTTTCTTCTGAGACTTATGGGAGACTGGGATAGCACTATTTCGGCCTTCTTGGACCTCTTCAGCCAGAAACACCCATATTTTATGACTCCTCCCTGGAGAGGTCAAATATTTATTCCTTTTAATTCCTAGGTATAAATGTGTGATATTTTTGCAATCAGGGTTTTTCCTATGTTTGAAAAAAGATGTTAAACGGCCACGGTGGGATGAAATCTCTATTCATCACTTTCAGGCCTGTCAGACATTTTATGTTGTTTCTTCTGAGGCTTATGGGAGACTGGGATAGCACTATTTCGGCCTTCTTGGACCTCTTCAGCAAGACACACCCATATTTTATGACTCCTCCCTGTAGATGTCAAATATTTATTCCTTTTAATTCCTAGGTATAAATGTGTGATATTTTTACAATCAGGGTTTTTCCTATGTTTGAAAAAAGATGTTAAACGGCCACGGTGGGATGAAATCTCTATTCATCACTTTCAGGCCTGTCAGACATTTTATGTTGTTTCTTCTGAGACTTATGGGAGACTGGGATAGCGCTATTTCGGCCTTCTTCGACCTCTTCAGCAAGACACACCCGTATTTTATGACTCCTCCCTGTAGAGGTCAAATATTTATTCCTTTTCATTCATAGGTATAAATGTGTGATATTTTTGCAATCAGGGTTTTTCCTATGTTTGAAAAAAAGATGTTAAACGGCCATGGTGGGATGAAATCTCTATTCATCGCTTTCAGGCCTGTCAGACATTTTATGTTGTTTCTTCTGAGACTTATGGGAGACTGGGATAGCACTATTTCGGCCTTCTTGGACCTCTTCAGCCAGAAACACCCATATTTTATGACTCCTGCCTGTAGAGGTCAAATATTTATTCCTTTTAATTCATAGGTATAAATGTGTGATATTTTTGCAATCAGGGTTTTTCCTATGTTTGAAAAAAGATGTTAAACGGTCATGGTGGGATGAAATCTCTGTTCATCGCTTTCAGGCCTGTCAGACATTTTATGTTGTTTCTTCTGAGACTTATGGGAGACTGGGATAGCACTATTTCGGCCTTCTTGGATCTCTTCAGCCAGACACACCCATATTTTATGACTCCTCCCTATAGAGGTCAAATATTTATTCCTTTTAATTCATAGGTATAAATGTGTGATATTTTTGCAATCAGGGTTTTTCCTATGTTTGAAAAAAGATGTTAAACTGCCACGGTGGGATGAAATCTCTATTCATCACTTTCAGGCCTGTCAGACATTTTATGTTGTTTCTTCTGAGACTTATGGGAGACTGGGATAGCACTATTTCGGCCTTCTTCGACCTCTTCAGCCAGACACACCCATATTTTATGACTCCTCCCTGTAGAGGTCAAATATTTATTCCTTTTCATTCATAGGTATAAATGTGTGATATTTTTGCAATCAGGGTTTTTCCTATGTTTGAAAAAAAGATGTTAAACGGCCATGGTGGGATGAAATCTCTATTCATCGCTTTCAGGCCTGTCAGACATTTTATGTTGTTTCTTCTGAGACTTATGGGAGACTGGGATAGCACTATTTCGGCCTTCTTGGACCTCTTCAGCCAGAAACACCCATATTTTATGACTCCTGCCTGTAGAGGTCAAATATTTATTCCTTTTAATTCATAGGTATAAATGTGTGATATTTTTGCAATCAGGGTTTTTCCTATGTTTGAAAAAAGATGTTAAACGGCCACGGTGGGATGAAATCTCTATTCATCACTTTCAGGCCTGTCAGACATTTTATGTTGTTTCTTCTGAGGCTTATGGGAGACTGGGATAGCACTATTTCGGCCTTCTTGGACCTCTTCAGCAAGACACACCCATATTTTATGACTCCTCCCTGTAGATGTCAAATATTTATTCCTTTTAATTCCTAGGTATAAATGTGTGATATTTTTACAATCAGGGTTTTTCCTATGTTTGAAAAAAGATGTTAAACGGCCACGGTGGGATGAAATCTCTATTCATCACTTTCAGGCCTGTCAGACATTTTATGTTGTTTCTTCTGAGACTTATGGGAGACTGGGATAGCGCTATTTCGGCCTTCTTCGACCTCTTCAGCAAGACACACCCGTATTTTATGACTCCTCCCTGTAGAGGTCAAATATTTATTCCTTTTCATTCATAGGTATAAATGTGTGATATTTTTGCAATCAGGGTTTTTCCTATGTTTGAAAAAAAGATGTTAAACGGCCATGGTGGGATGAAATCTCTATTCATCGCTTTCAGGCCTGTCAGACATTTTATGTTGTTTCTTCTGAGACTTATGGGAGACTGGGATAGCACTATTTCGGCCTTCTTGGACCTCTTCAGCCAGAAACACCCATATTTTATGACTCCTGCCTGTAGAGGTCAAATATTTATTCCTTTTAATTCATAGGTATAAATGTGTGATATTTTTGCAATCAGGGTTTTTCCTATGTTTGAAAAAAGATGTTAAACGGTCATGGTGGGATGAAATCTCTGTTCATCGCTTTCAGGCCTGTCAGACATTTTATGTTGTTTCTTCTGAGACTTATGGGAGACTGGGATAGAACTATTTCGGCCTTCTTGGATCTCTTCAGCCAGACACACCCATATTTTATGACTCCTCCCTGTAGAGGTCAAATATTTATTCCTTTTAATTCATAGGTATAAATGTGTGATATTTTTGCAATCAGGGTTTTTCCTATGTTTGAAAAAAGATGTTAAACTGCCACGGTGGGATGAAATCTCTATTCATCACTTTCAGGCCTGTCAGACATTTTATGTTGTTTCTTCTGAGGCTTATGGGAGACTGGGATAGCACTATTTCGGCCTTCTTGGACCTCTTCAGCAAGACACACCCATATTTTATGACTCCTCCCTGTAGAGGTCAAATATTTATTCCTTTTAATTCACAGGTATAAATGTGTGATATTTTTGCAATCAGGGTTTTTCCTATGTTTCAAAAAAAGATGTTAAACGGCCATGGTGGGATGAAATCTCTATTCATCGCTTTCAGGCCTGTCAGACATTTTATGTTGTTTCTTCTGAGACTTATGGGAGACTGGGATAGCACTATTTCGGCCTTCTTCGACCTCTTCAGCCAGACACACCCATATTTTATGACTCCTGCCTGTAGAGGTCAAATATTTATTCCTTTTAATTCATAGGTATAAATGTGTGATATTTTTGCAATCAGGGTTTTTCCTATGTTTGAAAAAAGATGTTAAACGGCCACGGTGGGATGAAATCTCTATTCATCACTTTCAGGCCTGTCAGACATTTTATGTTGTTTCTTCTGAGGCTTATGGGAGACTGGGATAGCACTATTTCGGCCTTCTTGGACCTCTTCAGCAAGACACACCCATATTTTATGACTCCTCCCTGTAGATGTCAAATATTTATTCCTTTTAATTCCTAGGTATAAATGTGTGATATTTTTACAATCAGGGTTTTTCCTATGTTTGAAAAAAGATGTTAAACGGCCACGGTGGGATGAAATCTCTATTCATCACTTTCAGGCCTGTCAGACATTTTATGTTGTTTCTTCTGAGACTTATGGGAGACTGGGATAGCGCTATTTCGGCCTTCTTCGACCTCTTCAGCAAGACACACCCGTATTTTATGACTCCTCCCTGTAGAGGTCAAATATTTATTCCTTTTCATTCATAGGTATAAATGTGTGATATTTTTGCAATCAGGGTTTTTCCTATGTTTGAAAAATAGATGTTAAACGGCCATGGTGGGATGAAATCTCTATTCATCGCTTTCAGGCCTGTCAGACATTTTATGTTGTTTCTTCTGAGACCTCTGGGAGACTGGGATAGCACTATTTCGGCCTTCTTGGACCTCTTCAGCCAGAAACACCCATATTTTATGACTCCTGCCTGTAGAGGTCAAATATTTATTCCTTTTAATTCATAGGTATAAATGTGTGATATTTTTGCAATCAGGGTTTTTCCTATGTTTGAAAAAAGATGTTAAACGGTCATGGTGGGATGAAATCTCTGTTCATCGCTTTCAGGCCTGTCAGACATTTTATGTTGTTTCTTCTGAGACTTATGGGAGACTGGGATAGCTCTATTTCGGGCTTCTTGGATCTCTTCAGCCAGACACACCCATATTTTATGACTCCTCCCTGTAGAGGTCAAATATTTATTCCTTTTAATTCATAGGTATAAATGTGTGATATTTTTGCAATCAGGGTTTTTCCTATGTTTGAAAAAAGATGTTAAACTGCCACGGTGGGATGAAATCTCTATTCATCACTTTCAGGCCTGTCAGACATTTTATGTTGTTTCTTCTGAGGCTTATGGGAGACTGGGATAGCACTATTTCGGCCTTCTTGGACCTCTTCAGCAAGACACACCCATATTTTATGACTCCTCCCTGTAGAGGTCAAATATTTATTCCTTTTAATTCACAGGTATAAATGTGTGATATTTTTGCAATCAGGGTTTTTCCTATGTTTCAAAAAAAGATGTTAAACGGCCATGGTGGGATGAAATCTCTATTCATCGCTTTCAGGCCTGTCAGACATTTTATGTTGTTTCTTCTGAGACTTATGGGAGACTGGGATAGCACTATTTCGGCCTTCTTCGACCTCTTCAGCCAGACACACCCATATTTTATTACTCCTGCCTGTAGAGGTCAAATATTTATTCCTTTTAATTCATAGATATAAATGTGTGATATTTTTGCAATCAGGGTTTTTCCTATGTTTGAAAAAAAGATGTTAAACGGCCATGGTGGGATGAAATCTCTATTCATCGCTTTCAGGCCTGTCAGACATTTTATGTTGTTTCTTCTGAGACTTATGGGAGACTGGGATAGCACTATTTCGGCCTTCTTGGACCTCTTCAGCCAGAAACACCCATATTTTATGACTCGTCCCTGGAGAGGTCAAATATTTATTCCTTTTAATTCCTAGGTATAAATGTGTGATATTTTTGCAATCAGGGTTTTTCCTATGTTTGAAAAAAGATGTTAAACGGCCATGGTGGGATGAAATCTCTGTTCATCGCTTTCAGGCCTGTCAGACATTTTATGTTGTTTCTTCTGAGACTTATGGAAGACTGGGATAGCGCTATTTCGGCCTTCTTGGATCTCTTAAGCCAGACACACCCATATTTTATGACTCCTCCCTGTAGAGGTCAAATATTTATTCCTTTTAATTCATAGGTATAAATGTGTGATATTTTTGCAATCAGGGTTTTTCCTATATTTGAAAAAAGATGTTAAACGGCCACGTTGGGATGAAATCTCTATTCATCACTTTCAGGCCTGTCAGACATTTTATGTTGTTTCTTCTGAGACTTATGGGAGACTGGGATAGCGCTATTTCGGCCTTCTTCGACCACTTCAGCCAGACACACCCATATTTTATGACTCCTGCCTGTAGAGGTCAAATATTTATTCCTTTTAATTCATAGGTATAAATATGTGATATTTTTGCAATCAGGGTTTTTCCTATGTTTGAAAAAAGATGTTAAACGGCCATGGTGGGATGAAATCTCTATTCATCACTTTCAGGCCTGTCAGACATTTTATGTTGTTTCTTCTGAGACTTATGGAAGACTGGGATAGCGCTATTTCGGCCTTCTTGGATCTCTTCAGCCAGACACACCCATATTTTATGACTCCTCCCTGTAGAGGTCAAATATTTATTCCTTTTAATTCATAGGTATAAATGTGTGATATTTTTGCAATCAGGGTTTTTCCTATGTTTGAAAAAAAGATGTTAAACGACCACGGTGGGATGAAATCTCTATTCATCACTTTCAGGCCTGTCAGACATTTTATGTTGTTTCTTCTGAGACTCATGGGAGACTGGGATAGCGCTATTTCGGCCTTCTTCGACCTCTGCAGCAAGACACACCCATATTTTATGACTCCTCCCTGTAGAGGTCAAATATTTATTCCTTTTCATTCATAGGTATAAATGTGTGATATTTTTGCAATCAGGGTTTTTCCTATGTTTGAAAAAAAGATGTTAAACGGCCATGGTGGGATGAAATCTCTATTCATCGCTTTCAGGCCTGTCAGACATTTTATGTTGTTTCTTCTGAGACTTATGGGAGACTGGGATAGCACTATTTCGGCCTTCTTGGACCTCTTCAGCCAGAAACACCCATATTTTATGACTCCTCCCTGGAGAGGTCAAATATTTATTCCTTTTAATTCCTAGGTATAAATGTGTGATATTTTTGCAATCAGGGTTTTTCCTATGTTTGAAAAAAGATGTTAAACGGCCATGGTGGGATGAAATCTCTGTTCATCGCTTTCAGGCCTGTCAGACATTTTATGTTGTTTCTTCTGAGACTTATGGAAGACTGGGATAGCGCTATTTCGGCCTTCTTGGATCTCTTAAGCCAGACACACCCATATTTTATGACTCCTCCCTGTAGAGGTCAAATATTTATTCCTTTTAATTCATAGGTATAAATGTGTGATATTTTTGCAATCAGGGTTTTTCCTATGTTTGAAAAAAGATGTTAAACGGCCACGGTGGGATGAAATCTCTATTCATCACTTTCAGGCCTGTCAGACATTTTATGTTGTTTCTTCTGACGCTTATGGGAGACTGGGATAGCACTATTTGGGCCTTCTTGGACCTCTTCAGCAAGACACACCCATATTTTATGACTCCTCCCTGTAGAGGTCAAATATTTATTCCTTTTAATTCACAGGTATAAATGTGTGATATTTTTGCAATCAGGGTTTTTCCTATGTTTAAAAAAAAAATGTTAAACGGCCATGGTGGGATGAAATCTCTATTCATCACTTTCAGGACTGTCAGACATTTTATGTTGTTTCTTCTGAGGCTTATGGGAGACTGGGATAGCACTATTTCGGCCTTCGTGGACCTCTTCAGCAAGACACACCCATATTTTATGACTCCTCCCTGTAGAGGTCAAATATTTATTCCTTTTAATTCATAGGTATAAATGTGTGATATTTTTGCAATCAGGGTTTTTCCTATGTTTGAAAAAAGATGTTAAACAGCCACGGTGGGATGAAATCTCTATTCATCACTTTCAGGCCTGTCAGACATTTTATGTTGTTTCTTCTGAGACTTATGGGAGACTGGGATAGCGCTATTTCGGCCTTCTTGGACCTCTTCAGCAAGACACACCCATATTTTATGACTCCTCCCTGTAGAGGTCAAATATTTATTCCTTTTAATTCACAGGTATAAATGTGTGATATTTTTGCAATCAGGGTTTTTCCTATGTTTAAGAAAAAAATGTTAAACGGCCATGGTGGGATGAAATCTCTATTCATCACTTTCAGGCCTGTCAGACATTTTATGTTGTTTCTTCTGAGGCTTATGGGAGACTGGGATAGCACTATTTCGGCCTTCGTGGACCTCTTCAGCAAGACACACCCATATTTTATGACTCCTCCCTGTAGAGGTCAAATATTTATTCCTTTTAATTCCTAGGTATAAATGTGTGATATTTTTGCAATCAGGGTTTTTCCTATGTTTGAAAAAAGATGTTAAACGGCCATGGTGGGATGAAATCTCTGTTCATCGCTTTCAGGCCTGTCAGACATTTTATGTTGTTTCTTCTGAGACTTATGGGAGACTGGGATAGCACTATTTCGGCCTTCTTGGATCTCTTCAGCCAGACACACCTATATTTTATGACTCCTCCCTGTAGAGGTCAAATATTTATTCCTTTTAATTCATAGGTATAAATGTGTGATATTTTTGCAATCAGGGTTTTTCCTATGTTTGAAAAAAGATGTTAAACGGCCATGGTGGGATGAAATCTCTGTTCATCGCTTTCAGGCCTGTCAGACATTTTATGTTGTTTCTTCTGAGACATATGGGAGACTGGGATAGCACTATTTCGGCCTTCTTGGATCTCTTCAGCCAGACACACCCATATTTTATGACTCCTCCCTGTAGAGGTCAAATATTTATTCCTTTTAATTCATAGGTATAAATGTGTGATATTTTTGCAATCAGGGTTTTTCCTATGTTTGAAAAAAGATGTTAAATGGCCACGGTGGGATGAAATCTCTATTCATCACTTTCAGGCCTGTCAGACATTTTATGTTGTTTCTTCTGAGGCTTATGGGAGACTGGGATAGCACTATTTCGGCCTTCTTGGACCTCTTCAGCAAGACACACCCATATTTTATGACTCCTCCCTGTAGAGGTCAAATATTTATTCCTTTTAATTCACAGGTATAAATGTGTGATATTTTTGCAATCAGGGTTTTTCCTATGTTTAAAAAAAAAATGTTAAACGGCCATGGTGGGATGAAATCTCTATTCATCACTTTCAGGACTGTCAGACATTTTATGTTGTTTCTTCTGAGGCTTATGGGAGACTGGGATAGCACTATTTCGGCCTTCGTGGACCTCTTCAGCAAGACACACCCATATTTTATGACTCCTCCCTGTAGAGGTCAAATATTTATTCCTTTTAATTCATAGGTATAAATGTGTGATATTTTTGCAATCAGGGTTTTTCCTATGTTTGAAAAAAGATGTTAAACAGCCACGGTGGGATGAAATCTCTATTCATCACTTTCAGGCCTGTCAGACATTTTATGTTGTTTCTTCTGAGACTTATGGGAGACTGGGATAGCGCTATTTCGGCCTTCTTGGACCTCTTCAGCAAGACACACCCATATTTTATGACTCCTCCCTGTAGAGGTCAAATATTTATTCCTTTTAATTCACAGGTATAAATGTGTGATATTTTTGCAATCAGGGTTTTTCCTATGTTTAACAAAAAAATGTTAAACGGCCATGGTGGGATGAAATCTCTATTCATCACTTTCAGGCCTGTCAGACATTTTATGTTGTTTCTTCTGAGGCTTATGGGAGACTGGGATAGCACTATTTCGGCCTTCGTGGACCTCTTCAGCAAGACACACCCATATTTTATGACTCCTCCCTGTAGAGGTCAAATATTTATTCCTTTTAATTCCTAGGTATAAATGTGTGATATTTTTGCAATCAGGGTTTTTCCTATGTTTGAAAAAAGATGTTAAACGGCCACGGTGGGATGAAATCTCTATTCATCACTTTCAGGCCTGTCAGACATTTTATGTTGTTTCTTCTGAGGCTTATGGGAGACTGGGATAGCACTATTTCGGCCTTCGTGGACCTCTTCAGCAAGACACACCCATATTTTATGACTCCTCCCTGTAGAGGTCAAATATTTATTCCTTTTAATTCCTAGGTATAAATGTGTGATATTTTTGCAATCAGGGTTTTTCCTATGTTTAAAAAAAAATGTTATACGGCCATGGTGGGATGAAATCTCTATTCATCACTTTCAGGCCTGTCAGACATTTTATGTTGTTTCTTCTGAGGCTTATGGGAGACTGGGATAGCACTATTTCGGCCTCCTTGGACCTCTTCAGCCAGACACACCCATATTTTATGACTCCTGCCTGTAGAGGTGAAATATTTATTCCTTTTAATTCATAGGTATAAATGTGTGATATTTTTGCAATCAGGGTTTTTCCTATGTTTGAAAAAAGATGTTAAACTGCCACGGTGGGATGAAATCTCTATTCATCACTTTCAGGCCTGTCAGACATTTTATGTTGTTTCTTCTGAGGCTTATGGGAGACTGGGATAGCACTATTTCGGCCTTCTTGGACCTCTTCAGCCAGACACACCCATATTTTATGACTCCTGCCTGTAGAGGTGAAATATTTATTCCTTTTAATTCATAGGTATAAATGTGTGATATTTTTGCAATCAGGGTTTTTCCTATGTTTGAAAAAAGATGTTAAACGGCCATGGTGGGATGAAATCTCTATTCATCACTTTCAGGCCTGTCAGACATTTTATGTTGTTTCTTCTGAGGCTTATGGGAGACTGGGATAGCACTATTTCGGCCTTCGTGGACCTCTTCAGCAAGACACACCCATATTTTATGACTCCTCCCTGTAGAGGTCAAATATTTATTCCTTTTAATTCACAGGTATAAATGTGTCATATTTTTGCAATCAGGGTTTTTCCTATGTTTAAGAAAAAAATGTTAAACGGCCATGGTGGGATGAAATCTCTATTCATCACTTTCAGGCCTGTCAGACATTTTATGTTGTTTCTTCTGAGGCTTATGGGAGACTGGGATAGCACTATTTCGGCCTTCGTGGACCTCTTCAGCAAGACACACCCATATTTTATGACTCCTCCCTATAGAAGTCAAATATTTATTCCTTTTAATTCATAGGTATAAATGTGTGATATTTTTGCAATCAGGGTCTTTCCTATCTTTGAAAAAAGATGTTAAACGGCCACGGTGGGATGAAATCTCTATTCATCACTCTCAGGCCTGTCAGACATTTTATGTTGTTTCTTCTGAGGCTTATGGGAGACTGGGATAGCACTATTTTGGCCTTCGTGGACCTCTTCAGCAAGACACACCCATATTTTATGACTCCTCCCTGTAGAGGTCAAATATTTATTCCTTTTAATTCCTAGGTATAAATGTGTGATATTTTTGCAATCAGGGTTTTTCCTATGTTTGAAAAAAGATGTTAAACGGCCACGGTGGGATGAAATCTCTATTCATCACTTTCAGGCCTGTCAGACATTTTATGTTGTTTCTTCTGAGGCTTATGGGAGACTGGGATAGCACTATTTCGGCCTTCGTGGACCTCTTCAGCAAGACACACCCATATTTTATGACTCCTCCCTGTAGAGGTCAAATATTTATTCCTTTTAATTCATAGGTATAAATGTGTCATATTTTTGCAATCAGGGTTTTTCCTATGTTTCAAAAAAAGATGTTAAACGGCCATGGTGGGATGAAATCTCTATTCATCGCTTTCAGGCCTGTCAGACATTTTATGTTGCTTCTTCTGAGACTTATGGGAGACTGGGATAGCACTATTTCGGCCTTCTTGGACCTCTTCAGCCAGACACACCCATATTTTATGACTCCTGCCTGTAGAGGTCAAATATTTATTCCTTTTAATTCATAGGTATAAATGTGTGATATTTTTGCAATCAGGGTTTTTCCTATGTTTAAAAAAAAAATGTTAAACGGCCATGGTGGGATGAAATCTCTATTCATCACTTTCAGGCCTGTCAGACATTTTATGTTGTTTCTTCTGAGGCTAATGGGAGACTGGGATAGCACTATTTCGGCCTTCGTGGACCTCTTCAGCAAGACACACCCATATTTTATGACTCCTCCCTATAGAAGTCAAATATTTATTCCTTTTAATTCATAGGTATAAATGTGTGATATTTTTGCAATCAGGGTCTTTCCTATCTTTGAAAAAAGATGTTAAACGGCCACGGTGGGATGAAATCTCTATTCATCACTCTCAGGCCTGTCAGACATTTTATGTTGTTTCTTCTGAGGCTTATGGGAGACTGGGATAGCACTATGTTGGCCTTCTTGGACCTCTTCAGCAAGACACACCCATATTTTATGACTCCTCCCTGTAGATGTCAAATATTTATTCCTTTTAATTCCTAGGTATAAATGTGTGATATTTTTGCAATCAGGGTTTTTCCTATGTTTGAAAAAAGATGTTAAACGGCCACGGTGGGATGAAATCTCTATTCATCACTTTCAGGCCTGTCAGACATTTTATGTTGTTTCTTCTGAGACTTATGGGAGACTGGGATAGCGCTATTTCGGCCTTCTTCGACCTCTTCAGCCAGACACACCCATATTTTATGACTCCTGCCTGTAGAGGTCAAATATTTATTCCTTTTAATTCATAGGTATAAATGTGTGATATTTTTGCAATCAAGGTTTTTCCTATGTTTGAAAAAAGATGTTAAACGGCCATGGTGGGATGAAATCTCTGTTCATCGCTTTCAGGCCTGTCAGACATTTTATGTTGTTTCTTCTGAGACTTATGGGAGACTGGGATAGCACTATTTCGGCCTTCTTGGATCTCTTCAGCCAGACACACCCATATTTTATAACTCCTCCCTGTAGAGGTCAAATATTTATTCCTTTTAATTCCTAGGTATAAATGTGTGATATTTTTGCAATCAGGGTTTTTCCTATGTTTGAAAAAATATGTTAAACGGCCACGGTAGGATGAAATCTCTATTCATCGCTTTCAGACCTGTCAGACATTTTATGTTGTTTCTTCTGAGGCTTATGGGAGACTGGGATAGCACTATTTCGGCCTTCGTGGACCTCTTCAGCAAGACACACCCATATTTTATGAGTCCTCCCTGTAGAGGTCAAATATTTATTCCTTTTAATTCATAGGTATAAATGTGTCATATTTTTGCAATCAGGGTTTTTCCTATGTTTTAAAAAAAGATGTTAAACGGCCATGGTGGGATGAAATCTCTATTCATCGCTTTCAGGCCTGTCAGACATTTTATGTTGTTTCTTCTGAGACTTATGGGAGACTGGGATAGCACTATTTCGGCCTTCTTCGACCTCTTCAGCCAGACACACCCATATTTTATGACTCCTGCCTGTAGAGGTCAAATATTTATTCCTTTTAATTCATAGGTATAAATGTGTGATATTTTTGCAATCAGGGTTTTTCCTATGTTTGAAAAAAGATGTTAAACGGCCATGGTGGGATGAAATCTCTGTTCATCGCTTTCAGGCCTGTCAGACATTTTATGTTGTTTCTTCTGAGACTTATGGGAGACTGGGATAGCACTATTTCGGCCTTCTTGGACCTCTTCAGCAAGACACACCAATATTTTATGACTCCTCCCTGTAGAGGTCAAATATTTATTCCTTTTAATTCATAGGTATAAATGTGTGATATTTTTGCAATCAGGGTTTTTCCTATGTTTGAAAAAAGATGTTAAACGGCCACGGTGGGATGAAATCTCTGTTCATCGCTTTCAGGCCTGTCAGACATTTTATGTTGTTTCTTCTGAGACTTATGGGAGACTGGGATAGCACTATTTCGGCCTTCTTGGATCTCTTCAGCCAGACACACCCATATTTTATGACTCCTCCCTGTAGAGGTCAAATATTTATTCCTTTTAATTCATAGGTATAAATGTGTGATATTTTTGCAATCAGGGTTTTTCCTATGTTTGAAAAAAGATGTTAAACTGCCACGGTGGGATGAAATCTCTATTCATCACTTTCAGGCCTGTCAGACATTTTATGTTGTTTCTTCTGAGGCTTATGGGAGACTGGGATAGCACTATTTCGGCCTTCTTGGACCTCTTCAGCAAGACACACCCATATTTTATGACTCCTCCCTGTAGAGGTCAAATATTTATTCCTTTTAATTCACAGGTATAAATGTGTGATATTTTTGCAATCAGGGTTTTTCCTATGTTTCAAAAAAAGATGTTAAACGGCCATGGTGGGATGAAATCTCTATTCATCGCTTTCAGGCCTGTCAGACATTTTATGTTGTTTCTTCTGAGACTTATGGGAGACTGGGATAGCACTATTTCGGCCTTCTTCGACCTCTTCAGCCAGACACACCCATATTTTATGACTCCTGCCTGTAGAGGTCAAATATTTATTCCTTTTAATTCATAGATATAAATGTGTGATATTTTTGCAATCAGGGTTTTTCCTATGTTTGAAAAAAGATGTTAAACGGCCATGGTGGGATGAAATCTCTGTTCATCGCTTTCAGGCCTGTCAGACATTTTATGTTGTTTCTTCTGAGGCTTATGGGAGACTGGGATAGCACTATTTCGGCCTTCGTGGACCTCTTCAGCAAGACACACCCATATTTTATGACTCCTCCCTGTAGAGGTCAAATATTTATTCCTTTTAATTCCTAGGTATAAATGTGTGATATTTTGCCAATCAGGGTTTTTCCTATGTTTGAAAAAAGATGTTAAACGGCCACAGTGGGATGAAATCTCTATTCATCACTTTCAGGCCTGTCAGACATTTTATGTTGTTTCTTCTGAGACTTATGGGAGACTGGGATAGCGCTATATCGGCCTTCGTGGACCTCTTCAGCAAGACACACCCATATTTTATGACTCCTCCCTGTAGAGGTCAAATATTTATTCCTTTTAATTCCTAGGTATAAATGTGTGATATTTTTGCAATCAGGGTTTTTCCTATGTTTGAAAAAATATGTTAAACGGCCACGGTATGATGAAATCTCTATTCATCGCTTTCAGGCCTGTCAGACATTTTATGTTGTTTCTTCTGAGGCTTATGGGAGACTGGGATAGCACTATTTCGGCCTTCGTGGACCTCTTCAGCAAGACACACCCATATTTTATGACTCCTCCCTGTAGAGGTCAAATATTTATTCCTTTTAATTCATAGGTATAAATGTGTCATATTTTTGCAATCAGGGTTTTTCCTATGTTTAAAAAAAAGATGTTAAACGACCATGGTGGGATGAAATCTCTATTCATCGCTTTCAGGCCTGTCAGACATTTTATGTTGTTTCTTCTGAGACTTATGGGAGACTGGGATAGCACTATTTCGGCCTTCTTCGACCTCTTCAGCCAGACACACCCATATTTTATGACTCCTCCCTGTAGAGGTCAAATATTTATTCCTTTTAATTCATAGGTATAAATGTGTGATATTTTTGCAATCAGGGTTTTTCCTATGTTTGAAAAAAGATGTTAAACGGCCACGGTGGGATGAAATCTCTATTCATCACTTTCAGGCCTGTCAGACATTTTATGTTGTTTCTTCTGCGGCTTATGGGAGACTGGGATAGCACTATTTCGGCCTTCTTGGACCTCTTCAGCAAGACACACCCATATTTTATGACTCCTCCCTGTAGATGTCAAATATTTATTCCTTTTAATTCCTAGGTATAAATGTGTGATATTTTTGCAATCAGGGTTTTTCCTATGTTTGAAAAAAGATGTTAAACGGCCACGGTGGGATGAAATCTCTATTCATCACTTTCAGGCCTGTCAGACATTTTATGTTGTTTCTTCTGCGGCTTATGTGAGACTGGGATAGCACTATTTCGGCCTTCTTGGACCTCTTCAGCAAGACACACCCATATTTTATGACTCCTCCCTGTAGATGTCAAATATTTATTCCTTTTAATTCCTAGGTATAAATGTGTGATATTTTTGCAATCAGGGTTTTTCCTATGTTTGAAAAAAGATGTTAAACGGCCACGGTGGGATGAAATCTCTATTCATCACTTTCAGGCCTGTCAGACATTTTATGTTGTTTCTTCTGAGACTTATGGGAGACTGGGATAGCGCTATTTCGGCCTTCTTCGACCTCTTCAGCAAGACACACCCGTATTTTATGACTCCTCCCTGTAGAGGTCAAATATTTATTCCTTTTCATTCATAGGTATAAATGTGTGATATTTTTGCAATCAGGGTTTTTCCTATGTTTGAAAAAAGATGTTAAACTGCCACGGTGGGATGAAATCTCTATTCATCACTTTCAGGCCTGTCAGACATTTTATGTTGTTTCTTCTGAGGCTTATGGGAGACTGGGATAGCACTATTTCGGCCTTCTTGGACCTCTTCAGCCAGACACACCCATATTTTATGACTCCTCCCTGTAGAGGTCAAATATTTATTCCTTTTAATTCCTAGGTATAAATGTGTGATATTTTTGCAATCAGGGTTTTTCCTATGTTTGAAAAAATATGTTAAACGGCCACGGTAGGATGAAATCTCTATTCATCGCTTTCAGACCTGTCAGACATTTTATGTTGTTTCTTCTGAGGCTTATGGGAGACTGGGATAGCACTATTTCGGCCTTCGTGGACCTCTTCAGCAAGACACACCCATATTTTATGACTCCTCCCTGTAGAGGTCAAATATTTATTCCTTTTAATTCATAGGTATAAATGTGTCATATTTTTGCAATCAGGGTTTTTCCTATGTTTTAAAAAAAGATGTTAAACGGCCATGGTGGGATGAAATCTCTATTCATCGCTTTCAGGCCTGTCAGACATTTTATGTTGTTTCTTCTGAGACTTATGGGAGACTGGGATAGCACTATTTCGGCCTTCTTCGACCTCTTCAGCCAGACACACCCATATTTTATGACTCCTCCCTGTAGAGGTCAAATATTTATTCCTTTTAATTCATAGGTATAAATGTGTGATATTTTTGCAATCAGGGTTTTTCCTATGTTTGAAAAAAGATGTTAAACGGCCACGGTGGGATGAAATCTCTATTCATCACTTTCAGGCCTGTCAGACATTTTATGTTGTTTCTTCTGAGGCTTAGGGGAGACTGGGATAGCACTATTTCGGCCTTCTTGGACCTCTTCAGCAAGACACACCCATATTTTATGACTCCTCCCTGTAGAGGTCAAATATTTATTCCTTTTAATTCATACGTATAAATGTGTGATATTTTTGCAATCAGGGTTTTTCCTATGTTTGAAAAAAGATGTTAAACGGCCACGGTGGGATGAAATCTCTGTTCATCGCTTTCAGGCCTGTCAGACATTTTATGTTGTTTCTTCTGAGACTTATGGGAGACTGGGATAGCACTATTTCGGCCTTCTTGGATCTCTTCAGCCAGACACACCCATATTTTATGACTCCTCCCTGTAGAGGTCAAATATTTATTCCTTTTAATTCATAGGTATAAATGTGTGATATTTTTGCCATCAGGGTTTTTCCTATGTTTGAAAAAAGAAGTTAAACTGCCACGGTGGGATGAAATCTCTATTCATCACTTTCAGGCCTGTCAGACATTTTATGTTGTTTCTTCTGAGGCTTATGGGAGACTGGGATAGCACTATTTCGGCCTTCTTGGACCTCTTCAGCAAGACACACCCATATTTTATGACTCCTCCCTGTAGAGGTCAAATATTTATTCCTTTTAATTCACAGGTATAAATGTGTGATATTTTTGCAATCAGGGTTTTTCCTATGTTTCAAAAAAAGATGTTAAACGGCCATGGTGGGATGAAATCTCTATTCATCGCTTTCAGGCCTGTCAGACATTTTATGTTGTTTCTTCTGAGACTTATGGGAGACTGGGATAGCACTATTTCGGCCTTCTTTGACCTCTTCAGCCAGACACACCCATATTTTATGTCTCCTGCCTGTAGAGGTCAAATATTTATTCCTTTTAATTCATAGATATAAATGTGTGATATTTTTGCAATCAGGGTTTTTCCTATGTTTGAAAAAAGATGTTAAACGGCCATGGTGGGATGAAATCTCTGTTCATCGCTTTCAGGCCTGTCAGACATTTTATGTTGTTTCTTCTGAGGCTTATGGGAGACTGGGATAGCACTATTTCGGCCTTCGTGGACCTCTTCAGCAAGACACACCCATATTTTATGACTCCTCCCTGTAGAGGTCAAATATTTATTCCTTTTAATTCCTAGGTATAAATGTGTGATATTTTTGCAATCAGGGTTTTTCCTATGTTTGAAAAAATATGTTAAACGGCCACGGTATGATGAAATCTCTATTCATCGCTTTCAGGCCTGTCAGACATTTTATGTTGTTTCTTCTGAGGCTTATGGGAGACTGGGATAGCACTATTTCGGCCTTCGTGGACCTCTTCAGCAAGACACACCCATATTTTATGACTCCTCCCTGTAGAGGTCAAATATTTATTCCTTTTAATTCATAGGTATAAATGTGTCATATTTTTGCAATCAGGGTTTTTCCTATGTTTAAAAAAAAGATGTTAAACGACCATGGTGGGATGAAATCTCTATTCATCACTTTCAGGCCTGTCAGACATTTTATGTTGTTTCTTCTGAGACTTATGGGAGACTGGGATAGCACTATTTCGGCCTTCTTCGACCTCTTCAGCCAGACACACCCATATTTTATGACTCCTCCCTGTAGAGGTCAAATATTTATTCCTTTTAATTCATAGGTATAAATGTGTGATATTTTTGCAATCAGGGTTTTTCCTATGTTTGAAAAAAGATGTTAAACGGCCACGGTGGGATGAAATCTCTATTCATCACTTTCAGGCCTGTCAGACATTTTATGTTGTTTCTTCTGCGGCTTATGGGAGACTGGGATAGCACTATTTCGGCCTTCTTGGACCTCTTCAGCAAGACACACCCATATTTTATGACTCCTCCCTGTAGATGTCAAATATTTATTCCTTTTAATTCCTAGGTATAAATGTGTGATATTTTTGCAATCAGGGTTTTTCCTATGTTTGAAAAAAGATGTTAAACGGCCACGGTGGGATGAAATCTCTATTCATCACTTTCAGGCCTGTCAGACATTTTATGTTGTTTCTTCTGCGGCTTATGTGAGACTGGGATAGCACTATTTCGGCCTTCTTGGACCTCTTCAGCAAGACACACCCATATTTTATGACTCCTCCCTGTAGATGTCAAATATTTATTCCTTTTAATTCCTAGGTATAAATGTGTGATATTTTTGCAATCAGGGTTTTTCCTATGTTTGAAAAAAGATGTTAAACGGCCACGGTGGGATGAAATCTCTATTCATCACTTTCAGGCCTGTCAGACATTTTATGTTGTTTCTTCTGAGACTTATGGGAGACTGGGATAGCGCTATTTCGGCCTTCTTCGACCTCTTCAGCAAGACACACCCGTATTTTATGACTCCTCCCTGTAGAGGTCAAATATTTATTCCTTTTCATTCATAGGTATAAATGTGTGATATTTTTGCAATCAGGGTTTTTCCTATGTTTGAAAAAAGATGTTAAACTGCCACGGTGGGATGAAATCTCTATTCATCACTTTCAGGCCTGTCAGACATTTTATGTTGTTTCTTCTGAGGCTTATGGGAGACTGGGATAGCACTATTTCGGCCTTCTTGGACCTCTTCAGCCAGACACACCCATATTTTATGACTCCTCCCTGTAGAGGTCAAATATTTATTCCTTTTAATTCCTAGGTATAAATGTGTGATATTTTTGCAATCAGGGTTTTTCCTATGTTTGAAAAAATATGTTAAACGGCCACGGTAGGATGAAATCTCTATTCATCGCTTTCAGACCTGTCAGACATTTTATGTTGTTTCTTCTGAGGCTTATGGGAGACTGGGATAGCACTATTTCGGCCTTCGTGGACCTCTTCAGCAAGACACACCCATATTTTATGACTCCTCCCTGTAGAGGTCAAATATTTATTCCTTTTAATTCATAGGTATAAATGTGTCATATTTTTGCAATCAGGGTTTTTCCTATGTTTTAAAAAAAGATGTTAAACGGCCATGGTGGGATGAAATCTCTATTCATCGCTTTCAGGCCTGTCAGACATTTTATGTTGTTTCTTCTGAGACTTATGGGAGACTGGGATAGCACTATTTCGGCCTTCTTCGACCTCTTCAGCCAGACACACCCATATTTTATGACTCCTCCCTGTAGAGGTCAAATATTTATTCCTTTTAATTCATAGGTATAAATGTGTGATATTTTTGCAATCAGGGTTTTTCCTATGTTTGAAAAAAGATGTTAAACGGCCACGGTGGGATGAAATCTCTATTCATCACTTTCAGGCCTGTCAGACATTTTATGTTGTTTCTTCTGAGGCTTAGGGGAGACTGGGATAGCACTATTTCGGCCTTCTTGGACCTCTTCAGCAAGACACACCCATATTTTATGACTCCTCCCTGTAGAGGTCAAATATTTATTCCTTTTAATTCATACGTATAAATGTGTGATATTTTTGCAATCAGGGTTTTTCCTATGTTTGAAAAAAGATGTTAAACGGCCACGGTGGGATGAAATCTCTGTTCATCGCTTTCAGGCCTGTCAGACATTTTATGTTGTTTCTTCTGAGACTTATGGGAGACTGGGATAGCACTATTTCGGCCTTCTTGGATCTCTTCAGCCAGACACACCCATATTTTATGACTCCTCCCTGTAGAGGTCAAATATTTATTCCTTTTAATTCATAGGTATAAATGTGTGATATTTTTGCCATCAGGGTTTTTCCTATGTTTGAAAAAAGAAGTTAAACTGCCACGGTGGGATGAAATCTCTATTCATCACTTTCAGGCCTGTCAGACATTTTATGTTGTTTCTTCTGAGGCTTATGGGAGACTGGGATAGCACTATTTCGGCCTTCTTGGACCTCTTCAGCAAGACACACCCATATTTTATGACTCCTCCCTGTAGAGGTCAAATATTTATTCCTTTTAATTCACAGGTATAAATGTGTGATATTTTTGCAATCAGGGTTTTTCCTATGTTTCAAAAAAAGATGTTAAACGGCCATGGTGGGATGAAATCTCTATTCATCGCTTTCAGGCCTGTCAGACATTTTATGTTGTTTCTTCTGAGACTTATGGGAGACTGGGATAGCACTATTTCGGCCTTCTTCGACCTCTTCAGCCAGACACACCCATATTTTATGTCTCCTGCCTGTAGAGGTCAAATATTTATTCCTTTTAATTCATAGATATAAATGTGTGATATTTTTGCAATCAGGGTTTTTCCTATGTTTGAAAAAAGATGTTAAACGGCCATGGTGGGATGAAATCTCTGTTCATCGCTTTCAGGCCTGTCAGACATTTTATGTTGTTTCTTCTGAGGCTTATGGGAGACTGGGATAGCACTATTTCGGCCTTCGTGGACCTCTTCAGCAAGACACACCCATATTTTATGACTCCTCCCTGTAGAGGTCAAATATTTATTCCTTTTAATTCCTAGGTATAAATGTGTGATATTTTTGCAATCAGGGTTTTTCCTATGTTTGAAAAAAGATGTTAAACGGCCACGGTGGGATGAAATCTCTATTCATCACTTTCAGGCCTGTCAGACATTTTATGTTGTTTCTTCTGAGGCTTATGGGAGACTGGGATAGCACTATTTCGGCCTTCTTGGACCTCTTCAGCAAGACACACCCATATTTTATGACTCCTCCCTGTAGATGTCAAATATTTATTCCTTTTAATTCCTAGGTATAAATGTGTGATATTTTTGCAATCAGGGTTTTTCCTATGTTTGAAAAAAGATGTTAAACGGCCACGGTGGGATGAAATCTCTATTCATCACTTTCAGGCCTGTCAGACATTTTATGTTGTTTCTTCTGAGACTTATGGGAGACTGGGATAGCGCTATTTCGGCCTTCTTCGACCTCTTCAGCAAGACACACCCGTATTTTATGACTCCTCCCTGTAGAGGTCAAATATTTATTCCTTTTCATTCATAGGTATAAATGTGTGATATTTTTGCAATCAGGGTTTTTCCTATGTTTGAAAAAAGATGTTAAACTGCCACGGTGGGATGAAATCTCTATTCATCACTTTCAGGCCTGTCAGACATTTTATGTTGTTTCTTCTGAGGCTTATGGGAGACTGGGATAGCACTATTTCGGCCTTCTTGGACCTCTTCAGCAAGACACACCCATATTTTATGACTCCTCCCTGTAGAGGTCAAATATTTATTCCTTTTAATTCACAGGAAAATGTGTGATATTTTTGCAATCAGGGTTTTTCCTATGTTTCAAAAAAAGATGCTAAACGGCCATGGTGGGATGAAATCTCTATTCATCGCTTTCAGGCCTGTCAGATATTTTATGTTGTTTCTTCTGAGACTTATGGGAGACTGGGATAGCACTATTTCGGCCTTCTTCGACCTCTTCAGCCAGACACACCCATATTTTATGACTCCTGCCTGTAGAGGTCAAATATTTATTCCTTTTAATTCATAGATATAAATGTGTGATATTTTTGCAATCAGGGTTTTTCCTATGTTTGAAAAAAAGATGTTAAACGGCCATGGTGGGATGAAATCTCTATTCATCGCTTTCAGGCCTGTCAGACATTTTATGTTGTTTCTTCTGAGACTTATGGGAGACTGGGATAGCACTATTTCGGCCTTCTTCGACCTCTTCAGCCAGACACACCCATATTTTATGACTCCTGCCTGTAGAGGTCAAATATTTATTCCTTTTAATTCATAGGTATAAATGTGTGATATTTTTGCAATCAGGGTTTTTCCTATGTTTGAAAAAAGATGTTAAACGGCCATGGTCGGATGAAATCTCTGTTCATCGCTTTCAGGCCTGTCAGACATTTTATGTTGTTTCTTCTGAGACTTATGGAAGACTGGGATAGCGCTATTTCGGCCTTCTTGGATCTCTTCAGCCAGACACACCCATATTTTATGACTCCTCCCTGTAGAGGTCAAATATTTATTCCTTTTAATTCATAGGTATAAATGTGTGATATTTTTGCAATCAGGGTTTTTCCTATGTTTGAAAAAAGATGTTAAACGGCCACGGTGGGATGAAATCTCTATTCATCACTTTCAGGCCTGTCAGACATTTTATGTTGTTTCTTCTGAGGCTTATGGGAGACTGGGATAGCACTATTTCGGCCTTCTTGGACCTCTTCAGCAAGACACACCCAGATTTTATGACTCCTCCCTGTAGATGTCAAATATTTATTCCTTTTAATTCCTAGGTATAAATGTGTGATATTTTTGCAATCAGGGTTTTTCCTATGTTTCAAAAAAGATGTTAAACGGCCACGGTGGGATGAAATCTCTATTCATCACTTTCAGGCCTGTCAGACATTTTATGTTGTTTCTTCTGAGACTTATGGGAGACTGGGATAGCGCTATTTCGGCCTTCTTCGACCTCTTCAGCAAGACACACCCGTATTTTATGACTCCTCCCTGTAGAGGTCAAATATTTATTCCTTTTCATTCATAGGTATAAATGTGTGATATTTTTGCAATCAGGGTTTTTCCTATGTTTGAAAAAAAGATGTTAAACGGCCATGGTGGGATGAAATCTCTATTCATCGCTTTCAGGCCTGTCAGACATTTTATGTTGTTTCTTCTGAGACTTATGGGAGACTGTGATAGCACTATTTCGGCCTTCTTGGACCTCTTCAGCCAGAAACACCCATATTTTATGACTCCTGCCTGTAGAGGTCAAATATTTATTCCTTTTAATTCATAGGTATAAATGTGTGATATTTTTGCAATCAGGGTTTTTCCTATGTTTGAAAAAAGATGTTAAACGGTCATGGTGGGATGAAATCTCTGTTCATCGCTTTCAGGCCTGTCAGACATTTTATGTTGTTTCTTCTGAGACTTATGGGAGACTGGGATAGCACTATTTCGGCCTTCTTGGATCTCTTCAGCCAGATACACCCATATTTTATGACTCCTCCCTGTAGAGGTCAAATATTTATTCCTTTTAATTCATAGGTATAAATGTGTGATATTTTTGCAATCAGGGTTTTTCCTATGTTTGAAAAAAGATGTTAAACTGCCACGGTGGGATGAAATCTCTATTCATCACTTTCAGGCCTGTCAGACATTTTATGTTGTTTCTTCTGAGGCTTATGGGAGACTGGGATAGCACTATTTCGGCCTTCTTGGACCTCTTCAACAAGACACACCCATATTTTATGACTCCTCCCTGTAGAGGTCAAATATTTATTCCTTTTAATTCACAGGTATAAATGTGTGATATTTTTGTAATCAGGGTTTTTCCTATGTTTCAAAAAAAGATGTTAAACGGCCATGGTGGGATGAAATCTCTATTCATCGCTTTCAGGCCTGTCAGACATTTTATGTTGTTTCTTCTGAGACTTATGGGAGACTGGGATAGCACTATTTCGGCCTTCTTCGACCTCTTCAGCCAGACACACCCATATTTTATGACTCCTGCCTGTAGAGGTCAAATATTTATTCCTTTTAATTCATAGATATAAATGTGTGATATTTTTGCAATCAGGGTTTTTCCTATGTTTGAAAAAAGATGTTAAACGGCCATGGTGGGATGAAATCTCTGTTCATCGCTTTCAGGCCTGTCAGACATTTTATGTTGTTTCTTCTGAGGCTTATGGGAGACTGGGATAGCACTATTTCGGCCTTCGTGGACCTCTTCAGCAAGACACACCCATATTTTATGACTCCTCCCTGTAGAGGTCAAATATTTATTCCTTTTAATTCCTAGGTATAAATGTGTGATATTTTGCCAATCAGGGTTTTTCCTATGTTTGAAAAAAGATGTTAAACGGCCACGGTGGGATGAAATCTCTATTCATCACTTTCAGGCCTGTCAGACATTTTATGTTGTTTCTTCTGAGACTTATGGGAGACTGGGATAGCGCTATATCGGCCTTCGTGGACCTCTTCAGCAAGACACACCCATATTTTATGACTCCTCCCTGTAGAGGTCAAATATTTATTCCTTTTAATTCCTAGGTATAAATGTGTGATATTTTTGCAATCAGGGTTTTTCCTATGTTTGAAAAAATATGTTAAACGGCCACGGTAGGATGAAATCTCTATTCATCGCTTTCAGGCCTGTCAGACATTTTATGTTGTTTCTTCTGAGGCTTATGGGAGACTGGGATAGCACTATTTCGGTCTTCGTGGACCTCTTCAGCAAGACACACCCATATTTTATGACTCCTCCCTGTAGAGGTCAAATATTTATTCCTTTTAATTCATAGGTATAAATGTGTCATATTTTTGCAATCAGGGTTTTTCCTATGTTTGAAAAAAAGATGTTAAACGGCCATGGTGGGATGAAATCTCTATTCATCGCTTTAAGGCCTGTCAGACATTTTATGTTGTTTCTTCTGAGACTTATGGGAGACTGGGATAGCACTATTTCGGCCTTCTTGGACCTCTTCAGCCAGAAACACCCATATTTTATGACTCCTGCCTGTAGAGGTCAAATATTTATTCCTTTTAATTCATAGGTATAAATGTGTGATATTTTTGCAATCAGGGTTTTTCCTATGTTTGAAAAAAGATGTTAAACGGTCATGGTGGGATGAAATCTCTGTTCATCGCTTTCAGGCCTGTCAGACATTTTATGTTGTTTCTTCTGAGACTTATGGGAGACTGGGATAGCACTATTTCGGCCTTCTTGGATCTCTTCAGCCAGACACACCCATATTTTATGACTCCTCCCTGTAGAGGTCAAATATTTATTCCTTTTAATTCACAGGTATAAATGTGTGATATTTTTGCAATCAGGGTTTTTCCTATGTTTCAAAAAAAGATGTTAAACGGCCATGGTGGGATGAAATCTCTATTCATCGCTTTCAGGCCTGTCAGACATTTTATGTTGTTTCTTCTGAGACTTATGGGAGACTGGGATAGCACTATTTCGGCCTTCTTCGACCTCTTCAGCCAGACACACCCATATTTTATGACTCCTGCCTGTAGAGGTCAAATATTTATTCCTTTTAATTCATAGATATAAATGTGTGATATTTTTGCAATCAGGGTTTTTCCTATGTTTGAAAAAAGATGTTAAACGGTCATGGTGGGATGAAATCTCTGTTCATCGCTTTCAGGCCTGTCAGACATTTTATGTTGTTTCTTCTGAGACTTATGGGAGACTGGGATAGCACTATTTCGGCCTTCTTGGATCTCTTCAGCCAGACACACCCATATTTTATGACTCCTCCCTGTAGAGGTCAAATATTTATTCCTTTTAATTCATAGGTATAAATGTGTGATATTTTTGCAATCAGGGTTTTTCCTATGTTTGAAAAAAGATGTTAAACTGCCACGGTGGGATGAAATCTCTATTCATCACTTTCAGGCCTGTCAGACATTTTATGTTGTTTCTTCTGAGGCTTATGGGAGACTGGGATAGCACTATTTCGGCCTTCTTGGACCTCTTCAGCAAGACACACCCATATTTTATGACTCCTCCCTGTAGAGGTCAAATATTTATTCCTTTTCATTCATAGGTATAAATGTGTGATATTTTTGCAATCAGGGTTTTTCCTATGTTTGAAAAAAGATGTTAAACTGCCACGGTGGGATGAAATCTCTATTCATCACTTTCAGGCCTGTCAGACATTTTATGTTGTTTCTTCTGAGGCTTATGGGAGACTGGGATAGCACTATTTCGGCCTTCTTGGACCTCTTCAGCAAGACACACCCATATTTTATGACTCCTCCCTGTAGAGGTCAAATATTTATTCCTTTTAATTCACAGGAAAATGTGTGATATTTTTGCAATCAGGGTTTTTCCTATGTTTCAAAAAAAGATGTTAAACGGCCATGGTGGGATGAAATCTCTATTCATCGCTTTCAGGCCTGTCAGATATTTTATGTTGTTTCTTCTGAGACTTATGGGAGACTGGGATAGCACTATTTCGGCCTTCTTCGACCTCTTCAGCCAGACACACCCATATTTTATGACTCCTGCCTGTAGAGGTCAAATATTTATTCCTTTTAATTCATAGATATAAATGTGTGATATTTTTGCAATCAGGGTTTTTCCTATGTTTGAAAAAAAGATGTTAAACGGCCATGGTGGGATGAAATCTCTATTCATCGCTTTCAGGCCTGTCAGACATTTTATGTTGTTTCTTCTGAGACTTATGGGAGACTGGGATAGCACTATTTCGGCCTTCTTCGACCTCTTCAGCCAGACACACCCATATTTTATGACTCCTGCCTGTAGAGGTCAAATATTTATTCCTTTTAATTCATAGGTATAAATGTGTGATATTTTTGCAATCAGGGTTTTTCCTATGTTTGAAAAAAGATGTTAAACGGCCATGGTCGGATGAAATCTCTGTTCATCGCTTTCAGGCCTGTCAGACATTTTATGTTGTTTCTTCTGAGACTTATGGAAGACTGGGATAGCGCTATTTCGGCCTTCTTGGACCTCTTCAGCCAGAAACACCCATATTTTATGACTCCTGCCTGTAGAGGTCAAATATTTATTCCTTTTAATTCATAGGTATAAATGTGTGATATTTTTGCAATCAGGGTTTTTCCTATGTTTGAAAAAAGATGTTAAACGGTCATGGTGGGATGAAATCTCTGTTCATCGCTTTCAGGCCTGTCAGACATTTTATGTTGTTTCTTCTGAGACTTATGGGAGACTGGGATAGCACTATTTCGGCCTTCTTGGATCTCTTCAGCCAGACACACCCATATTTTATGACTCCTCCCTGTAGAGGTCAAATATTTATTCCTTTTAATTCACAGGTATAAATGTGTGATATTTTTGCAATCAGGGTTTTTCCTATGTTTCAAAAAAAGATGTTAAACGGCCATGGTGGGATGAAATCTCTATTCATCGCTTTCAGGCCTGTCAGACATTTTATGTTGTTTCTTCTGAGACTTATGGGAGACTGGGATAGCACTATTTCGGCCTTCTTCGACCTCTTCAGCCAGACACACCCATATTTTATGACTCCTGCCTGTAGAGGTCAAATATTTATTCCTTTTAATTCATAGATATAAATGTGTGATATTTTTGCAATCAGGGTTTTTCCTATGTTTGAAAAAAGATGTTAAACGGTCATGGTGGGATGAAATCTCTGTTCATCGCTTTCAGGCCTGTCAGACATTTTATGTTGTTTCTTCTGAGACTTATGGGAGACTGGGATAGCACTATTTCGGCCTTCTTGGATCTCTTCAGCCAGACACACCCATATTTTATGACTCCTCCCTGTAGAGGTCAAATATTTATTCCTTTTAATTCATAGGTATAAATGTGTGATATTTTTGCAATCAGGGTTTTTCCTATGTTTGAAAAAAGATGTTAAACTGCCACGGTGGGATGAAATCTCTATTCATCACTTTCAGGCCTGTCAGACATTTTATGTTGTTTCTTCTGAGGCTTATGGGAGACTGGGATAGCACTATTTCGGCCTTCTTGGACCTCTTCAGCAAGACACACCCATATTTTATGACTCCTCCCTGTAGAGGTCAAATATTTATTCCTTTTCATTCATAGGTATAAATGTGTGATATTTTTGCAATCAGGGTTTTTCCTATGTTTGAAAAAAGATGTTAAACTGCCACGGTGGGATGAAATCTCTATTCATCACTTTCAGGCCTGTCAGACATTTTATGTTGTTTCTTCTGAGGCTTATGGGAGACTGGGATAGCACTATTTCGGCCTTCTTGGACCTCTTCAGCAAGACACACCCATATTTTATGACTCCTCCCTGTAGAGGTCAAATATTTATTCCTTTTAATTCACAGGAAAATGTGTGATATTTTTGCAATCAGGGTTTTTCCTATGTTTCAAAAAAAGATGTTAAACGGCCATGGTGGGATGAAATCTCTATTCATCGCTTTCAGGCCTGTCAGATATTTTATGTTGTTTCTTCTGAGACTTATGGGAGACTGGGATAGCACTATTTCGGCCTTCTTCGACCTCTTCAGCCAGACACACCCATATTTTATGACTCCTGCCTGTAGAGGTCAAATATTTATTCCTTTTAATTCATAGATATAAATGTGTGATATTTTTGCAATCAGGGTTTTTCCTATGTTTGAAAAAAAGATGTTAAACGGCCATGGTGGGATGAAATCTCTATTCATCGCTTTCAGGCCTGTCAGACATTTTATGTTGTTTCTTCTGAGACTTATGGGAGACTGGGATAGCACTATTTCGGCCTTCTTTGACCTCTTCAGCCAGACACACCCATATTTTATGACTCCTGCCTGTAGAGGTCAAATATTTATTCCTTTTAATTCATAGGTATAAATGTGTGATATTTTTGCAATCAGGGTTTTTCCTATGTTTGAAAAAAGATGTTAAACGGTCATGGTGGGATGAAATCTCTGTTCATCGCTTTCAGGCCTGTCAGACATTTTATGTTGTTTCTTCTGAGACTTATGGGAGACTGGGATAGCACTATTTCGGCCTTCTTGGATCTCTTCAGCCAGATACACCCATATTTTATGACTCCTCCCTGTAGAGGTCAAATATTTATTCCTTTTAATTCATAGGTATAAATGTGTGATATTTTTGCAATCAGGGTATTTCCTATGTTTGAAAAAAGATGTTAAACTGCCACGGTGGGATGAAATCTCTATTCATCACTTTCAGGCCTGTCAGACATTTTATGTTGTTTCTTCTGAGGCTTATGGGAGACTGGGATAGCACTATTTCGGCCTTCTTGGACCTCTTCAGCAAGACACACCCATATTTTATGACTCCTCCCTGTAGAGGTCAAATATTTATTCCTTTTAATTCACAGGTATAAATGTGTGATATTTTTGCAATCAGGGTTTTTCCTATGTTTCAAAAAAAGATGTTAAACGGCCATGGTGGGATGAAATCTCTATTCATCGCTTTCAGGCCTGTCAGACATTTTATGTTGTTTCTTCTGAGACTTATGGGAGACTGGGATAGCACTATTTCGGCCTTCTTCGACCTCTTCAGCCAGACACACCCATATTTTATGACTCCTGCCTGTAGAGGTCAAATATTTATTCCTTTTAATTCATAGATATAAATGTGTGATATTTTTGCAATCAGGGTTTTTCCTATGTTTGAAAAAAGATGTTAAACGGCCATGGTGGGATGAAATCTCTGTTCATCGCTTTCAGGCCTGTCAGACATTTTATGTTGTTTCTTCTGAGGCTTATGGGAGACTGGGATAGCACTATTTCGGCCTTCGTGGACCTCTTCAGCAAGACACACCCATATTTTATGACTCCTCCCTGTAGAGGTCAAATATTTATTCCTTTTAATTCCTAGGTATAAAAGTGTGATATTTTGCCAATCAGGGTTTTTCCTATGTTTGAAAAAAGATGTTAAACGGCCACGGTGGGATGAAATCTCTATTCATCACTTTCAGGCCTGTCAGACATTTTATGTTGTTTCTTCTGAGACTTATGGGAGACTGGGATAGCGCTATATCGGCCTTCGTGGACCTCTTCAGCAAGACACACCCATATTTTATGACTCCTCCCTGTAGAGGTCAAATATTTATTCCTTTTAATTCCTAGGTATAAATGTGTGATATTTTTGCAATCAGGGTTTTTCCTATGTTTGAAAAAATATGTTAAACGGCCACGGTAGGATGAAATCTCTATTCATCGCTTTCAGGCCTGTCAGACATTTTATGTTGTTTCTTCTGAGGCTTATGGGAGACTGGGATAGCACTATTTCGGTCTTCGTGGACCTCTTCAGCAAGACACACCCATATTTTATGACTCCTGCCTGTAGAGGTCAAATATTTATTCCTTTTAATTCATAGGTATAAATGTGTGGTATTTTTGCAATCAGGGTTTTTCCTATGTTTGAAAAAAGATGTTAAACGGCCATGGTCGGATGAAATCTCTGTTCATCGCTTTCAGGCCTGTCAGACATTTTATGTTGTTTCTTCTGAGACTTATGGAAGACTGGGATAGCGCTATTTCGGCCTTCTTGGACCTCTTCAGCCAGAAACACCCATATTTTATGACTCCTGCCTGTAGAGGTCAAATATTTATTCCTTTTAATTCATAGGTATAAATGTGTGATATTTTTGCAATCAGGGTTTTTCCTATGTTTGAAAAAAGATGTTAAACGGTCATGGTGGGATGAAATCTCTGTTCATCGCTTTCAGGCCTGTCAGACATTTTATGTTGTTTCTTCTGAGACTTATGGGAGACTGGGATAGCACTATTTCGGCCTTCTTGGATCTCTTCAGCAAGACACACCCATATTTTATGACTCCTGCCTGTAGAGGTCAAATATTTATTCCTTTTAATTCACAGGTATAAATGTGTGATATTTTTGCAATCAGGGTTTTTCCTATGTTTCAAAAAAAGATGTTAAACGGCCATGGTGGGATGAAATCTCTATTCATCGCTTTCAGGCCTGTCAGACATTTTATGTTGTTTCTTCTGAGACTTATGGGAGACTGGGATAGCACTATTTCGGCCTTCTTCGACCTCTTCAGCCAGACACACCCATATTTTATGACTCCTGCCTGTAGAGGTCAAATATTTATTCCTTTTAATTCATAGATATAAATGTGTGATATTTTTGCAATCAGGGTTTTTCCTATGTTTGAAAAAAGATGTTAAACGGTCATGGTGGGATGAAATCTCTGTTCATCGCTTTCAGGCCTGTCAGACATTTTATGTTGTTTCTTCTGAGACTTATGGGAGACTGGGATAGCACTATTTCGGCCTTCTTGGATCTCTTCAGCCAGACACACCCATATTTTATGACTCCTCCCTGTAGAGGTCAAATATTTATTCCTTTTAATTCATAGGTATAAATGTGTGATATTTTTGCAATCAGGGTTTTTCCTATGTTTGAAAAAAGATGTTAAACTGCCACGGTGGGATGAAATCTCTATTCATCACTTTCAGGCCTGTCAGACATTTTATGTTGTTTCTTCTGAGGCTTATGGGAGACTGGGATAGCACTATTTCGGCCTTCTTGGACCTCTTCAGCAAGACACACCCATATTTTATGACTCCTCCCTGTAGAGGTCAAATATTTATTCCTTTTCATTCATAGGTATAAATGTGTGATATTTTTGCAATCAGGGTTTTTCCTATGTTTGAAAAAAGATGTTAAACTGCCACGGTGGGATGAAATCTCTATTCATCACTTTCAGGCCTGTCAGACATTTTATGTTGTTTCTTCTGAGGCTTATGGGAGACTGGGATAGCACTATTTCGGCCTTCTTGGACCTCTTCAGCAAGACACACCCATATTTTATGACTCCTCCCTGTAGAGGTCAAATATTTATTCCTTTTAATTCACAGGAAAATGTGTGATATTTTTGCAATCAGGGTTTTTCCTATGTTTCAAAAAAAGATGTTAAACGGCCATGGTGGGATGAAATCTCTATTCATCGCTTTCAGGCCTGTCAGATATTTTATGTTGTTTCTTCTGAGACTTATGGGAGACTGGGATAGCACTATTTCGGCCTTCTTCGACCTCTTCAGCCAGACACACCCATATTTTATGACTCCTGCCTGTAGAGGTCAAATATTTATTCCTTTTAATTCATAGATATAAATGTGTGATATTTTTGCAATCAGGGTTTTTCCTATGTTTGAAAAAAAGATGTTAAACGGCCATGGTGGGATGAAATCTCTATTCATCGCTTTCAGGCCTGTCAGACATTTTATGTTGTTTCTTCTGAGACTTATGGGAGACTGGGATAGCACTATTTCGGCCTTCTTCGACCTCTTCAGCCAGACACACCCATATTTTATGACTCCTGCCTGTAGAGGTCAAATATTTATTCCTTTTAATTCATAGGTATAAATGTGTGATATTTTTGCAATCAGGGTTTTTCCTATGTTTGAAAAAAGATGTTAAACGGTCATGGTGGGATGAAATCTCTGTTCATCGCTTTCAGGCCTGTCAGACATTTTATGTTGTTTCTTCTGAGACTTATGGGAGACTGGGATAGCACTATTTCGGCCTTCTTGGATCTCTTCAGCCAGATACACCCATATTTTATGACTCCTCCCTGTAGAGGTCAAATATTTATTCCTTTTAATTCATAGGTATAAATGTGTGATATTTTTGCAATCAGGGTATTTCCTATGTTTGAAAAAAGATGTTAAACTGCCACGGTGGGATGAAATCTCTATTCATCACTTTCAGGCCTGTCAGTCATTTTATGTTGTTTCTTCTGAGGCTTATGGGAGACTGGGATAGCACTATTTCGGCCTTCTTGGACCTCTTCAGCAAGACACACCCATATTTTATGACTCCTCCCTGTAGAGGTCAAATATTTATTCCTTTTAATTCACAGGTATAAATGTGTGATATTTTTGCAATCAGGGTTTTTCCTATGTTTCAAAAAAAGATGTTAAACGGCCATGGTGGGATGAAATCTCTATTCATCGCTTTCAGGCCTGTCAGACATTTTATGTTGTTTCTTCTGAGACTTATGGGAGACTGGGATAGCACTATTTCGGCCTTCTTCGACCTCTTCAGCCAGACACACCCATATTTTATGACTCCTGCCTGTAGAGGTCAAATATTTATTCCTTTTAATTCATAGATATAAATGTGTGATATTTTTGCAATCAGGGTTTTTCCTATGTTTGAAAAAAGATGTTAAACGGCCATGGTGGGATGAAATCTCTGTTCATCGCTTTCAGGCCTGTCAGACATTTTATGTTGTTTCTTCTGAGGCTTATGGGAGACTGGGATAGCACTATTTCGGCCTTCGTGGACCTCTTCAGCAAGACACACCCATATTTTATGACTCCTCCCTGTAGAGGTCAAATATTTATTCCTTTTAATTCCTAGGTATAAAAGTGTGATATTTTGCCAATCAGGGTTTTTCCTATGTTTGAAAAAAGATGTTAAACGGCCACGGTGGGATGAAATCTCTATTCATCACTTTCAGGCCTGTCAGACATTTTATGTTGTTTCTTCTGAGACTTATGGGAGACTGGGATAGCGCTATATCGGCCTTCGTGGACCTCTTCAGCAAGACACACCCATATTTTATGACTCCTCCCTGTAGAGGTCAAATATTTATTCCTTTTAATTCCTAGGTATAAATGTGTGATATTTTTGCAATCAGGGTTTTTCCTATGTTTGAAAAAATATGTTAAACGGCCACGGTAGGATGAAATCTCTATTCATCGCTTTCAGGCCTGTCAGACATTTTATGTTGTTTCTTCTGAGGCTTATGGGAGACTGGGATAGCACTATTTCGGTCTTCGTGGACCTCTTCAGCAAGACACACCCATATTTTATGACTCCTGCCTGTAGAGGTCAAATATTTATTCCTTTTAATTCATAGGTATAAATGTGTTATATTTTTGCAATCAGGGTTTTTCCTATGTTTGAAAAAAGATGTTAAACGGCCATGGTCGGATGAAATCTCTGTTCATCGCTTTCAGGCCTGTCAGACATTTTATGTTGTTTCTTCTGAGACTTATGGAAGACTGGGATAGCGCTATTTCGGCCTTCTTGGACCTCTTCAGCCAGAAACACCCATATTTTATGACTCCTGCCTGTAGAGGTCAAATATTTATTCCTTTTAATTCATAGGTATAAATGTGTGATATTTTTGCAATCAGGGTTTTTCCTATGTTTGAAAAAAGATGTTAAACGGTCATGGTGGGATGAAATCTCTGTTCATCGCTTTCAGGCCTGTCAGACATTTTTTGTTGTTTCTTCTGAGACTTATGGGAGACTGGGATAGCACTATTTCGGCCTTCTTGGATCTCTTCAGCAAGACACACCCATATTTTATGACTCCTGCCTGTAGAGGTCAAATATTTATTCCTTTTAATTCATAGGTATAAATGTGTGATATTTTTGCAATCAGGGTTTTTCCTATGTTTCAAAAAAAGATGTTAAACGGCCATGGTGGGATGAAATCTCTATTCATCGCTTTCAGGCCTGTCAGACATTTTATGTTGTTTCTTCTGAGACTTATGGGAGACTGGGATAGCACTATTTCGGCCTTCTTCGACCTCTTCAGCCAGACACACCCATATTTTATGACTCCTGCCTGTAGAGGTCAAATATTTATTCCTTTTAATTCATAGATATAAATGTGTGATATTTTTGCAATCAGGGTTTTTCCTATGTTTGAAAAAAGATGTTAAACGGTCATGGTGGGATGAAATCTCTGTTCATCGCTTTCAGGCCTGTCAGACATTTTATGTTGTTTCTTCTGAGACTTATGGGAGACTGGGATAGCACTATTTCGGCCTTCTTGGATCTCTTCAGCCAGACACACCCATATTTTATGACTCCTCCCTGTAGAGGTCAAATATTTATTCCTTTTAATTCATAGGTATAAATGTGTGATATTTTTGCAATCAGGGTTTTTCCTATGTTTGAAAAAAGATGTTAAACTGCCACGGTGGGATGAAATCTCTATTCATCACTTTCAGGCCTGTCAGACATTTTATGTTGTTTCTTCTGAGGCTTATGGGAGACTGGGATAGCACTATTTCGGCCTTCTTGGACCTCTTCAGCAAGACACACCCATATTTTATGACTCCTCCCTGTAGAGGTCAAATATTTATTCCTTTTCATTCATAGGTATAAATGTGTGATATTTTTGCAATCAGGGTTTTTCCTATGTTTGAAAAAAGATGTTAAACTGCCACGGTGGGATGAAATCTCTATTCATCACTTTCAGGCCTGTCAGACATTTTATGTTGTTTCTTCTGAGGCTTATGGGAGACTGGGATAGCACTATTTCGGCCTTCTTGGACCTCTTCAGCAAGACACACCCATATTTTATGACTCCTCCCTGTAGAGGTCAAATATTTATTCCTTTTAATTCACAGGAAAATGTGTGATATTTTTGCAATCAGGGTTTTTCCTATGTTTCAAAAAAAGATGTTAAACGGCCATGGTGGGATGAAATCTCTATTCATCGCTTTCAGGCCTGTCAGATATTTTATGTTGTTTCTTCTGAGACTTATGGGAGACTGGGATAGCACTATTTCGGCCTTCTTCGACCTCTTCAGCCAGACACACCCATATTTTATGACTCCTGCCTGTAGAGGTCAAATATTTATTCCTTTTAATTCATAGATATAAATGTGTGATATTTTTGCAATCAGGGTTTTTCCTATGTTTGAAAAAAAGATGTTAAACGGCCATGGTGGGATGAAATCTCTATTCATCGCTTTCAGGCCTGTCAGACATTTTATGTTGTTTCTTCTGAGACTTATGGGAGACTGGGATAGCACTATTTCGGCCTTCTTCGACCTCTTCAGCCAGACACACCCATATTTTATGACTCCTGCCTGTAGAGGTCAAATATTTATTCCTTTTAATTCATAGGTATAAATGTGTGATATTTTTGCAATCAGGGTTTTTCCTATGTTTGAAAAAAGATGGTAAACGGCCATGGTCGGATGAAATCTCTGTTCATCGCTTTCAGGCCTGTCAGACATTTTATGTTGTTTCTTCTGAGACTTATGGAAGACTGGGATAGCGCTATTTCGGCCTTCTTGGATCTCTTCAGCCAGACACACCCATATTTTATGACTCCTGCCTGTAGAGGTCAAATATTTATTCCTTTTAATTCATAGATATAAATGTGTGATATTTTTGCAATCAGGGTTTTTCCTATGTTTGAAAAAAAGATGTTAAACGGCCATGGTGGGATGAAATCTCTATTCATCGCTTTCAGGCCTGTCAGACATTTTATGTTGTTTCTTCTGAGACTTATGGGAGACTGGGATAGCACTATTTCGGCCTTCTTCGACCTCTTCAGCCAGACACACCCATATTTTATGACGCCTGCCTGTAGAGGTCAAATATTTATTCCTTTTAATTCATAGGTATAAATGTGTGATATTTTTGCAATCAGGGTTTTTCCTATGTTTGAAAAAAGATGTTAAACGGCCATGGTCGGATGAAATCTCTGTTCATCGCTTTCAGGCCTGTCAGACATTTTATGTTGTTTCTTCTGAGACTTATGGAAGACTGGGATAGCGCTATTTCGGCCTTCTTGGATCTCTTCAGCCAGACACACCCATATTTTATGACTCCTCCCTGTAGAGGTCAAATATTTATTCCTTTTAATTCATAGGTATAAATGTGTGATATTTTTGCAATCAGGGTTTTTCCTATGTTTGAAAAAAGATGTTAAACGGCCACGGTGGGATGAAATCTCTATTCATCACTTTCAGGCCTGTCAGACATTTTATGTTGTTTCTTCTGAGACTTATGGGAGACTGGGATAGCGCTATTTCGGCCTTCTTCGACCTCTTCAGCAAGACACACCCGTATTTTATGACTCCTCCCTGTAGAGGTCAAATATTTATTCCTTTTCATTCATAGGTATAAATGTGTGATATTTTTGCAATCAGGGTTTTTCCTATGTTTGAAAAAAAGATGTTAAACGGCCATGGTGGGATGAAATCTCTATTCATCGCTTTCAGGCCTGTCAGACATTTTATGTTGTTTCTTCTGAGACTTATGGGAGACTGGGATAGCACTATTTCGGCCTTCTTGGACCTCTTCAGCCAGAAACACCCATATTTTATGACTCCTGCCTGTAGAGGTCAAATATTTATTCCTTTTAATTCATAGGTATAAATGTGTGATATTTTTGCAATCAGGGTTTTTCCTATGTTTGAAAAAAGATGTTAAACGGTCATGGTGGGATGAAATCTCTGTTCATCGCTTTCAGGCCTGTCAGACATTTTATGTTGTTTCTTCTGAGACTTATGGGAGACTGGGATAGCACTATTTCGGCCTTCTTGGATCTCTTCAGCCAGATACACCCATATTTTATGACTCCTCCCTGTAGAGGTCAAATATTTATTCCTTTTAATTCATAGGTATAAATGTGTGATATTTTTGCAATCAGGGTTTTTCCTATGTTTGAAAAAAGATGTTAAACTGCCACGGTGGGATGAAATCTCTATTCATCACTTTCAGGCCTGTCAGACATTTTATGTTGTTTCTTCTGAGGCTTATGGGAGACTGGGATAGCACTATTTCGGCCTTCTTGGACCTCTTCAGCAAGACACACCCATATTTTATGACTCCTCCCTGTAGAGGTCAAATATTTATTCCTTTTAATTCACAGGAAAATGTGTGATGTTTTTGCAATCAGGGTTTTTCCTATGTTTCAAAAAAAGATGTTAAACGGCCATGGTGGGATGAAATCTCTATTCATCGCTTTCAGGCCTGTCAGATATTTTATGTTGTTTCTTCTGAGACTTATGGGAGACTGGGATAGCACTATTTCGGCCTTCTTCGACCTCTTCAGCCAGACACACCCATATTTTATGACTCCTGCCTGTAGAGGTCAAATATTTATTCCTTTTAATTCATAGATATAAATGTGTGATATTTTTGCAATCAGGGTTTTTCCTATGTTTGAAAAAAAGATGTTAAACGGCCATGGTGGGATGAAATCTCTATTCATCGCTTTCAGGCCTGTCAGACATTTTATGTTGTTTCTTCTGAGACTTATGGGAGACTGGGATAGCACTATTTCGGCCTTCTTCGACCTCTTCAGCCAGACACACCCATATTTTATGACTCCTGCCTGTAGAGGTCAAATATTTATTCCTTTTAATTCATAGGTATAAATGTGTGATATTTTTGCAATCAGGGTTTTTCCTATGTTTGAAAAAAGATGGTAAACGGCCATGGTCGGATGAAATCTCTGTTCATCGCTTTCAGGCCTGTCAGACATTTTATGTTGTTTCTTCTGAGACTTATGGAAGACTGGGATAGCGCTATTTCGGCCTTCTTGGATCTCTTCAGCCAGACACACCCATATTTTATGACTCCTGCCTGTAGAGGTCAAATATTTATTCCTTTTAATTCATAGATATAAATGTGTGATATTTTTGCAATCAGGGTTTTTCCTATGTTTGAAAAAAAGATGTTAAACGGCCATGGTGGGATGAAATCTCTATTCATCGCTTTCAGGCCTGTCAGACATTTTATGTTGTTTCTTCTGAGACTTATGGGAGACTGGGATAGCACTATTTCGGCCTTCTTCGACCTCTTCAGCCAGACACACCCATATTTTATGACGCCTGCCTGTAGAGGTCAAATATTTATTCCTTTTAATTCATAGGTATAAATGTGTGATATTTTTGCAATCAGGGTTTTTCCTATGTTTGAAAAAAGATGTTAAACGGCCATGGTCGGATGAAATCTCTGTTCATCGCTTTCAGGCCTGTCAGACATTTTATGTTGTTTCTTCTGAGACTTATGGAAGACTGGGATAGCGCTATTTCGGCCTTCTTGGATCTCTTCAGCCAGACACACCCATATTTTATGACTCCTCCCTGTAGAGGTCAAATATTTATTCCTTTTAATTCATAGGTATAAATGTGTGATATTTTTGCAATCAGGGTTTTTCCTATGTTTGAAAAAAGATGTTAAACGGCCACGGTGGGATGAAATCTCTATTCATCACTTTCAGGCCTGTCAGACATTTTATGTTGTTTCTTCTGAGACTTATGGGAGACTGGGATAGCGCTATTTCGGCCTTCTTCGACCTCTTCAGCAAGACACACCCGTATTTTATGACTCCTCCCTGTAGAGGTCAAATATTTATTCCTTTTCATTCATAGGTATAAATGTGTGATATTTTTGCAATCAGGGTTTTTCCTATGTTTGAAAAAAAGATGTTAAACGGCCATGGTGGGATGAAATCTCTGTTCATCGCTTTCAGGCCTGTCAGACATTTTATGTTGTTTCTTCTGAGACTTATGGGAGACTGGGATAGCACTATTTCGGCCTTCTTGGATCTCTTCAGCCAGATACACCCATATTTTATGACTCCTCCCTGTAGAGGTCAAATATTTATTCCTTTTAATTCATAGGTATAAATGTGTGATATTTTTGCAATCAGGGTTTTTCCTATGTTTGAAAAAAGATGTTAAACTGCCACGGTGGGATGAAATCTCTATTCATCACTTTCAGGCCTGTCAGACATTTTATGTTGTTTCTTCTGAGGCTTATGGGAGACTGGGATAGCACTATTTCGGCCTTCTTGGACCTCTTCAGCAAGACACACCCATATTTTATGACTCCTCCCTGTAGAGGTCAAATATTTATTCCTTTTAATTCACAGGTATAAATGTGTGATATTTTTGCAATCAGGGTTTTTCCTATGTTTCAAAAAAAGATGTTAAACGGCCATGGTGGGATGAAATCTCTATTCATCGCTTTCAGGCCTGTCAGACATTTTATGTTGTTTCTTCTGAGACTTATGGGAGACTGGGATAGCACTATTTCGGCCTTCTTCGACCTCTTCAGCCAGACACACCCATATTTTATGACTCCTGCCTGTAGAGGTCAAATATTTATTCCTTTTAATTCATAGATATAAATGTGTGATATTTTTGCAATCAGGGTTTTTCCTATGTTTGAAAAAAGATGTTAAACGGCCATGGTGGGATGAAATCTCTGTTCATCGCTTTCAGGCCTGTCAGACATTTTATGTTGTTTCTTCTGAGGCTTATGGGAGACTGGGATAGCACTATTTCGGCCTTCGTGGACCTCTTCAGCAAGACACACCCATATTTTATGACTCCTCCCTGTAGAGGTCAAATATTTATTCCTTTTAATTCCTAGGTATAAATGTGTGATATTTTGCCAATCAGGGTTTTTCCTATGTTTGAAAAAAGATGTTAAACGGCCACGGTGGGATGAAATCTCTATTCATCACTTTCAGGCCTGTCAGACATTTTATGTTGTTTCTTCTGAGACTTATGGGAGACTGGGATAGCGCTATATCGGCCTTCGTGGACCTCTTCAGCAAGACACACCCATATTTTATGACTCCTCCCTGTAGAGGTCAAATATTTATTCCTTTTAATTCCTAGGTATAAATGTGTGATATTTTTGCAATCAGGGTTTTTCCTATGTTTGAAAAAATATGTTAAACGGCCACGGTAGGATGAAATCTCTATTCATCGCTTTCAGGCCTGTCAGACATTTTATGTTGTTTCTTCTGAGGCTTATGGGAGACTGGGATAGCACTATTTCGGTCTTCGTGGACCTCTTCAGCAAGACACACCCATATTTTATGACTCCTCCCTGTAGAGGTCAAATATTTATTCCTTTTAATTCATAGGTATAAATGTGTGATATTTTTGCAATCAGGGTTTTTCCTATGTTTGAAAAAAGATGTTAAACGGTCATGGTGGGATGAAATCTCTGTTCATCGCTTTCAGGCCTGTCAGACATTTTATGTTGTTTCTTCTGAGACTTATGGGAGACTGGGATAGCACTATTTCGGCCTTCTTGGATCTCTTCAGCCAGACACACCCATATTTTATGACTCCTCCCTGTAGAGGTCAAATATTTATTCCTTTTAATTCATAGATATAAATGTGTGATATTTTTGCAATCAGGGTTTTTCCTATGTTTGAAAAAAGATGTTAAACGGTCATGGTGGGATGAAATCTCTGTTCATCGCTTTCAGGCCTGTCAGACATTTTATGTTGTTTCTTCTGAGACTTATGGGAGACTGGGATAGCACTATTTCGGCCTTCTTGGATCTCTTCAGCCAGACACACCCATATTTTATGACTCCTCCCTGTAGAGGTCAAATATTTATTCCTTTTAATTCATAGGTATAAATGTGTGATATTTTTGCAATCAGGGTTTTTCCTATGTTTGAAAAAAGATGTTAAACTGCCACGGTGGGATGAAATCTCTATTCATCACTTTCAGGCCTGTCAGACATTTTATGTTGTTTCTTCTGAGGCTTATGGGAGACTGGGATAGCACTATTTCGGCCTTCTTGGACCTCTTCAGCAAGACACACCCATATTTTATGACTCCTCCCTGTAGAGGTCAAATATTTATTCCTTTTCATTCATAGGTATAAATGTGTGATATTTTTGCAATCAGGGTTTTTCCTATGTTTGAAAAAAGATGTTAAACTGCCACGGTGGGATGAAATCTCTATTCATCACTTTCAGGCCTGTCAGACATTTTATGTTGTTTCTTCTGAGGCTTATGGGAGACTGGGATAGCACTATTTCGGCCTTCTGGGACCTCTTCAGCAAGACACACCCATATTTTATGACTCCTCCCTGTAGAGGTCAAATATTTATTCCTTTTAATTCACAGGAAAATGTGTGATATTTTTGCAATCAGGGTTTTTCCTATGTTTGAAAAAAAGATGTTAAACGGCCATGGTGGGATGAAATCTCTATTCATCGCTTTCAGGCCTGTCAGACATTTTATGTTGTTTCTTCTGAGACTTATGGGAGACTGGGATAGCACTATTTCAGCCTTCTTCGACCTCTTCAGCCAGACACACCCATATTTTATGACTCCTGCCTGTAGAGGTCAAATATTTATTCCTTTTAATTCATAGGTATAAATGTGTGATATTTTTGCAATCAGGGTTTTTCCTATGTTTGAAAAAAGATGTTAAACGGCCATGGTCGGATGAAATCTCTGTTCATCGCTTTCAGGCCTGTCAGACATTTTATGTTGTTTCTTCTGAGACTTATGGAAGACTGGGATAGCGCTATTTCGGCCTTCTTGGACCTCTTCAGCAAGACACACCCAGATTTTATGACTCCTCCCTGTAGATGTCAAATATTTATTCCTTTTAATTCCTAGGTATAAATGTGTGATATTTTTGCAATCAGGGTTTTTCCTATGTTTGAAAAAAGATGTTAAACGGCCACGGTGGGATGAAATCTCTATTCATCACTTTCAGGCCTGTCAGACATTTTATGTTGTTTCTTCTGAGACTTATGGGAGACTGGGATAGCGCTATTTCGGCCTTCTTCGACCTCTTCAGCAAGACACACCCGTATTTTATGACTCCTCCCTGTAGAGGTCAAATATTTATTCCTTTTCATTCATAGGTATAAATGTGTGATATTTTTGCAATCAGGGTTTTTCCTATGTTTGAAAAAAAGATGTTAAACGGCCATGGTGGGATGAAATCTCTATTCATCGCTTTCAGGCCTGTCAGACATTTTATGTTGTTTCTTCTGAGACTTATGGGAGACTGGGATAGCACTATTTCGGCCTTCTTGGACCTCTTCAGCCAGAAACACCCATATTTTATGACTCCTGCCTGTAGAGGTCAAATATTTATTCCTTTTAATTCATAGGTATAAATGTGTGATATTTTTGCAATCAGGGTTTTTCCTATGTTTGAAAAAAGATGTTAAACGGCCACGGTGGGATGAAATCTCTATTCATCACTTTCAGGCCTGTCAGACATTTTATGTTGTTTCTTCTGAGACTTATGGGAGACTGGGATAGCACTATTTCGGCCTTCTTGGACCTCTTCAGCAAGACACACCCATATTTTATGACTCCTCCCTGTAGATGTCAAATATTTATTCCTTTTAATTCCTAGGTATAAATGTGTGATATTTTTGCAATCAGGGTTTTTCCTATGTTTAAGAAAAAAATGTTAAACGGCCATGGTGGGATGAAATCTCTATTCATCACTTTCAGGCCTGTCAGACATTTTATGTTGTTTCTTCTGAGGCTTATGGGAGACTGGGATAGCGCTATTTCGGCCTTCTTCGACCTCTTCAGCAAGACACACCCGTATTTTATGACTCCTCCCTGTAGAGGTCAAATATTTATTCCTTTTCATTCATAGGTATAAATGTGTGATATTTTTGCAATCAGGGTTTTTCCTATGTTTGAAAAAAAGATGTTAAACGGCCATGGTGGGATGAAATCTCTATTCATCGCTTTCAGGCCTGTCAGACATTTTATGTTGTTTCTTCTGAGACTTATGGGAGACTGGGATAGCACTATTTCGGCCTTCTTGGACCTCTTCAGCCAGAAACACCCATATTTTATGACTCCTGCCTGTAGAGGTCAAATATTTATTCCTTTTAATTCATAGGTATAAATGTGTGATATTTTTGCAATCAGGGTTTTTCCTATGTTTGAAAAAAGATGTTAAACGGTCATGGTGGGATGAAATCTCTGTTCATCGCTTTCAGGCCTGTCAGACATTTTATGTTGTTTCTTCTGAGACTTATGGGAGACTGGGATAGCACTATTTCGGCCTTCTTGGATCTCTTCAGCCAGACACACCCATATTTTATGACTCCTCCCTGTAGAGGTCAAATATTTATTCCTTTTAATTCATAGGTATAAATGTGTGATATTTTTGCAATCAGGGTTTTTCCTATGTTTGAAAAAAGATGTTAAACTGCCACGGTGGGATGAAATCTCTATTCATCACTTTCAGGCCTGTCAGACATTTTATGTTGTTTCTTCTGAGGCTCCTGGGAGACTGGGATAGCACTATTTCGGCTTTCTTGGACCTCTTCAGCAAGACACACCCATATTTTATGACTCCTCCCTGTAGAGGTCAAATATTTATTCCTTTTAATTCACAGGTATAAATGTGTGATATTTTTGCAATCAGGGTTTTTCCTATGTTTCAAAAAAAGATGTTAAACGGCCATGGTGGGATGAAATCTCTATTCATCGCTTTCAGGCCTGTCAGACATTTTATGTTGTTTCTTCTGAGACTTATGGGAGACTGGGATAGCACTATTTCGGCCTTCTTCGACCTCTTCAGCCAGACACACCCATATTTTATGACTCCTGCCTGTAGAGGTCAAATATTTATTCCTTTTAATTCATAGATATAAATGTGTGATATTTTTGCAATCAGGGTTTTTCCTATGTTTGAAAAAAGATGTTAAACGGCCATGGTGGGATGAAATCTCTGTTCATCGCTTTCAGGCCTGTCAGACATTTTATGTTGTTTCTTCTGAGGCTTATGGGAGACTGGGATAGCACTATTTCGGCCTTCGTGGACCTCTTCAGCAAGACACACCCATATTTTATGACTCCTCCCTGTAGAGGTCAAATATTTATTCCTTTTAATTCCTAGGTATAAATGTGTGATATTTTGCCAATCAGGGTTTTTCCTATGTTTGAAAAAAGATGTTAAACGGCCACGGTGGGATGAAATCTCTATTCATCACTTTCAGGCCTGTCAGACATTTTATGTTGTTTCTTCTGAGACTTATGGGAGACTGGGATAGCGCTATATCGGCCTTCGTGGACCTCTTCAGCAAGACACACCCATATTTTATGACTCCTCCCTGTAGAGGTCAAATATTTATTCCTTTTAATTCCTAGGTATAAATGTGTGATATTTTTGCAATCAGGGTTTTTCCTATGTTTGAAAAAAGATGTTAAACGGCCACGGTAGGATGAAATCTCTATTCATCGCTTTCAGGCCTGTCAGACATTTTATGTTGTTTCTTCTGAGACTTATGGGAGACTGGGATAGCACTATTTCGGCCTTCTTGGACCTCTTCAGCAAGACACAGCCATATTTTATGACTCCTCCCTGTAGATGTCAAATATTTATTCCTTTTAATTCCTAGGTATAAATGTGTGATATTTTTGCAATCAGGGTTTTTCCTATGTTTAAGAAAAAAATGTTAAACGGCCATGGTGGGATGAAATCTCTATTCATCACTTTCAGGCCTGTCAGACATTTTATGTTGTTTCTTCTGAGGCTTATGGGAGACTGGGATAGCGCTATTTCGGCCTTCTTCGACCTCTTCAGCCAGACACACCCATATTTTATGACTCCTGCCTGTAGAGGTCAAATATTTATTCCTTTTAATTCATAGATATAAATGTGTGATATTTTTGCAATCAGGGTTTTTCCTATGTTTGAAAAAAGATGTTAAACGGCCATGGTGGGATGAAATCTCTGTTCATCGCTTTCAGGCCTGTCAGACATTTTATGTTGTTTCTTCTGAGGCTTATGGGAGACTGGGATAGCACTATTTCGGCCTTCGTGGACCTCTTCAGCAAGACACACCCATATTTTATGACTCCTCCCTGTAGAGGTCAAATATTTATTCCTTTTAATTCCTAGGTATAAATGTGTGATATTTTTGCAATCAGGGTTTTTCCTATGTTTGAAAAAAGATGTTAAACGGCCACGGTGGGATGAAATCTCTATTCATCACTTTCAGGCCTGTCAGACATTTTATGTTGTTTCTTCTGAGACTTATGGGAGACTGGGATAGCACTATTTCGGCCTTCTTGGACCTCTTCAGCCAGACACACCCATATTTTATGACTCCTCCCTGTAGATGTCAAATATTTATTCCTTTTAATTCCTAGGTATAAATGTGTGATATTTTTGCAATCAGGGTTTTTCCTATGTTTAAGAAAAAAATGTTAAACGGCCATGGTGGGATGAAATCTCTATTCATCACTTTCAGGCCTGTCAGACATTTTATGTTGTTTCTTCTGAGGCTTATGGGAGACTGGGATAGCGCTATTTCGGCCTTCTTCGACCTCTTCAGCAAGACACACCCGTATTTTATGACTCCTCCCTGTAGAGGTCAAATATTTATTCCTTTTCATTCATAGGTATAAATGTGTGATATTTTTGCAATCAGGGTTTTTCCTATATTTGAAATAAAGATGTTAAACGGCCATGGTGGGATGAAATCTCTATTCATCGCTTTCAGGCCTGTCAGACATTTTATGTTGTTTCTTCTGAGACTTATGGGAGACTGGGATAGCACTATTTCGGCCTTCTTGGACCTCTTCAGCCAGAAACACCCATATTTTATGACTCCTGCCTGTAGAGGTCAAATATTTATTCCTTTTAATTCATAGGTATAAATGTGTGATATTTTTGCAATCAGGGTTTTTCCTATGTTTGAAAAAAGATGTTAAACGGTCATGGTGGGATGAAATCTCTGTTCATCGCTTTCAGGCCTGTCAGACATTTTATGTTGTTTCTTCTGAGACTTATGGGAGACTGGGATAGCACTATTTCGGCCTTCTTGGATCTCTTCAGCCAGACACACCCATATTTTATGACTCCTCCCTGTAGAGGTCAAATATTTATTCCTTTTAATTCATAGGTATAAATGTGTGATATTTTTGCAATCAGGGTTTTTCCTATGTTTGAAAAAAGATGTTAAACTGCCACGGTGGGATGAAATCTCTATTCATCACTTTCAGGCCTGTCAGACATTTTATGTTGTTTCTTCTGAGGCTCCTGGGAGACTGGGATAGCACTATTTCGGCCTTCTTGGACCTCTTCAGCAAGACACACCCATATTTTATGACTCCTCCCTGTAGAGGTCAAATATTTATTCCTTTTAATTCACAGGTATAAATGTGTGATATTTTTGCAATCAGGGTTTTTCCTATGTTTCAAAAAAAGATGTTAAACGGCCATGGTGGGATGAAATCTCTATTCATCGCTTTCAGGCCTGTCAGACATTTTATGTTGTTTCTTCTGAGACTTATGGGAGACTGGGATAGCACTATTTCGGCCTTCTTCGACCTCTTCAGCCAGACACACCCATATTTTATGACTCCTGCCTGTAGAGGTCAAATATTTATTCCTTTTAATTCATAGGTATAAATGTGTCATATTTTTGCAATCAGGGTTTTTCCTATGTTTGAAAAAAAGATGTTAAACGGCCATGGTTGGATGAAATCTCTATTCATCGCTTTCAGGCCTGTCAGACATTTTGTGTTGTTTCTTCTGAGACTTATGGGAGACTGGGATAGCACTATTTCGGCCTTCTTGGACCTCTTCAGCCAGACACACCCATATTTTATGACTCCTGCCTGTAGAGGTCAAATATTTATTACTTTTAATTCATAGGTATAAATGTGTGATATTTTGCCAATCAGGGTTTTTCCTATGTTTGAAAAAAGATGTTAAACGGCCACGGTGGGATGAAATCTCTATTCATCACTTTCAGGCCTGTCAGACATTTTATGTTGTTTCTTCTGAGACTTATGGGAGACTGGGATAGCGCTATTTCGGCCTTCTTGGATCTCTTCAGCCAGACACACCCATATTTTATGACTCCTCCCTGTAGAGGTCAAATATTTATTCCTTTTAATTCATAGGTATAAATGTGTGATATTTTTGCAATCAGGGTTTTTCCTATGTTTGAAAAAAGATGTTAAACGGCCACGGTGGGATGAAATCTCTATTCATCACTTTCAGGCCTGTCAGACATTTTATGTTGTTTCTTCTGAGGCTTATGGGAGACTGGGATAGCACTATTTCGGCCTTCTTGGACCTCTTCAGCAAGACACACCCATATTTTATGACTCCTCCCTGTAGAGGTCAAATATTTATTCCTTTTAATTCACAGGTATAAATGTGTGATATTTTTGCAATCAAGGTTTTTCCTATGTTTGAAAAAAGATGTTAAACGGCCACGGTGGGATGAAATCTCTATTCATCACTTTCAGGCCTGTCAGACATTTTATGTTGTTTCTTCTGAGACTTATGGGAGACTGGGATAGCGCTATATCGGCCTTCGTGGACCTCTTCAGCAAGACACACCCATATTTTATGACTCCTCCCTGTAGAGGTCAAATATTTATTCCTTTTAATTCCTAGGTATAAATGTGTGATATTTTTGCAATCAGGGTTTTTCCTATGTTTGAAAAAAGATGTTAAACGGCCACGGTAGGATGAAATCTCTATTCATCGCTTTCAGGCCTGTCAGACATTTTATGTTGTTTCTTCTGAGGCTTATGGGAGACTGGGATAGCGCTATTTCGGCCTTCTTGGATCTCTTAAGCCAGACACACCCATATTTTATGACTCCTGCCTGTAGAGGTCAAATATTTATTCCTTTTAATTCATAGATATAAATGTGTGATATTTTTGCAATCAGGGTTTTTCCTATGTTTGAAAAAAGATGTTAAACGGTCATGGTGGGATGAAATCTCTGTTCATCGCTTTCAGGCCTGTCAGACATTTTATGTTGTTTCTTCTGAGACTTATGGGAGACTGGGATAGCACTATTTCGGCCTTCTTGGATCTCTTCAGCCAGACACACCCATATTTTATGACTCCTCCCTGTAGAGGTCAAATATTTATTCCTTTTAATTCATAGGTATAAATGTGTGATATTTTTGCAATCAGGGTTTTTCCTATGTTTGAAAAAAGATGTTAAACTGCCACGGTGGGATGAAATCTCTATTCATCGCTTTCAGGCCTGTCAGACATTTTATGTTGTTTCTTCTGAGACTTATGGGAGACTGGGATAGCACTATTTCGGCCTTCTTCGACCTCTTCAGCCAGACACACCCATATTTTATGACTCCTGCCTGTAGAGGTCAAATATTTATTCCTTTTCATTCATAGGTATAAATGTGTGATATTTTTGCAATCAGGGTTTTTCCTATGTTTGAAAAAAGATGTTAAACGGCCATGGTCGGATGAAATCTCTGTTCATCGCTTTCAGGCCTGTCAGACATTTTATGTTGTTTCTTCTGAGACTTATGGAAGACTGGGATAGCGCTATTTCGGCCTTCTTGGATCTCTTCAGCCAGACACACCCATATTTTATGACTCCTCCCTGTAGAGGTCAAATATTTATTCCTTTTAATTCATAGGTATAAATGTGTGATATTTTTGCAATCAGGGTTTTTCCTATGTTTGAAAAAAGATGTTAAACGGCCACGGTGGGATGAAATCTCTATTCATCACTTTCAGGCCTGTCAGACATTTTATGTTGTTTCTTCTGAGGCTTATGGGAGACTGGGATAGCACTATTTCGGCCTTCTTGGACCTCTTCAGCAAGACACACCCAGATTTTATGACTCCTCCCTGTAGATGTCAAATATTTATTCCTTTTAATTCCTAGGTATAAATGTGTGATATTTTTGCAATCAGGGTTTTTCCTATGTTTGAAAAAAGATGTTAAACGGCCACGGTGGGATGAAATCTCTATTCATCACTTTCAGGCCTGTCAGACATTTTATGTTGTTTCTTCTGAGACTTATGGGAGACTGGGATAGCGCTATTTCGGCCTTCTTCGACCTCTTCAGCAAGACACACCCGTATTTTATGACTCCTCCCTGTAGAGGTCAAATATTTATTCCTTTTCATTCATAGGTATAAATGTGTGATATTTTTGCAATCAGGGTTTTTCCTATGTTTGAAAAAAAGATGTTAAACGGCCATGGTGGGATGAAATCTCTATTCATCGCTTTCAGGCCTGTCAGACATTTTATGTTGTTTCTTCTGAGACTTATGGGAGACTGGGATAGCACTATTTCGGCCTTCTTGGACCTCTTCAGCCAGAAACACCCATATTTTATGACTCCTGCCTGTAGAGGTCAAATATTTATTCCTTTTAATTCATAGGTATAAATGTGTGATATTTTTGCAATCAGGGTTTTTCCTATGTTTGAAAAAAGATGTTAAACGGCCACGGTGGGATGAAATCTCTATTCATCACTTTCAGGCCTGTCAGACATTTTATGTTGTTTCTTCTGAGACTTATGGGAGACTGGGATAGCACTATTTCGGCCTTCTTGGACCTCTTCAGCAAGACACACCCATATTTTATGACTCCTCCCTGTAGATGTCAAATATTTATTCCTTTTAATTCCTAGGTATAAATGTGTGATATTTTTGCAATCAGGGTTTTTCCTATGTTTAAGAAAAAAATGTTAAACGGCCATGGTGGGATGAAATCTCTATTCATCACTTTCAGGCCTGTCAGACATTTTATGTTGTTTCTTCTGAGGCTTATGGGAGACTGGGATAGCGCTATTTCGGCCTTCTTCGACCTCTTCAGCAAGACACACCCGTATTTTATAACTCCTCCCTGTAGAGGTCAAATATTTATTCCTTTTCATTCATAGGTATAAATGTGTGATATTTTTGCAATCAGGGTTTTTCCTATGTTTGAAAAAAAGATGTTAAACGGCCATGGTGGGATGAAATCTCTATTCATCGCTTTCAGGCCTGTCAGACATTTTATGTTGTTTCTTCTGAGACTTATGGGAGACTGGGATAGCACTATTTCGGCCTTCTTGGACCTCTTCAGCCAGAAACACCCATATTTTATGACTCCTGCCTGTAGAGGTCAAATATTTATTCCTTTTAATTCATAGGTATAAATGTGTGATATTTTTGCAATCAGGGTTTTTCCTATGTTTGAAAAAAGATGTTAAACGGTCATGGTGGGATGAAATCTCTGTTCATCGCTTTCAGGCCTGTCAGACATTTTATGTTGTTTCTTCTGAGACTTATGGGAGACTGGGATAGCACTATTTCGGCCTTCTTGGATCTCTTCAGCCAGACACACCCATATTTTATGACTCCTCCCTGTAGAGGTCAAATATTTATTCCTTTTAATTCATAGGTATAAATGTGTGATATTTTTGCAATCAGGGTTTTTCCTATGTTTGAAAAAAGATGTTAAACTGCCACGGTGGGATGAAATCTCTATTCATCACTTTCAGGCCTGTCAGACATTTTATGTTGTTTCTTCTGAGGCTCCTGGGAGACTGGGATAGCACTATTTCGGCTTTCTTGGACCTCTTCAGCAAGACACACCCATATTTTATGACTCCTCCCTGTAGAGGTCAAATATTTATTCCTTTTAATTCACAGGTATAAATGTGTGATATTTTTGCAATCAGGGTTTTTCCTATGTTTCAAAAAAAGATGTTAAACGGCCATGGTGGGATGAAATCTCTATTCATCGCTTTCAGGCCTGTCAGACATTTTATGTTGTTTCTTCTGAGACTTATGGGAGACTGGGATAGCACTATTTCGGCCTTCTTGGACCTCTTCAGCAAGACACACCCAGATTTTATGACTCCTCCCTGTAGATGTCAAATATTTATTCCTTTTAATTCCTAGGTATAAATGTGTGATATTTTTGCAATCAGGGTTTTTCCTATGTTTGAAAAAAGATGTTAAACGGCCACGGTGGGATGAAATCTCTATTCATCACTTTCAGGCCTGTCAGACATTTTATGTTGTTTCTTCTGAGACTTATGGGAGACTGGGATAGCGCTATTTCGGCCTTCTTCGACCTCTTCAGCAAGACACACCCGTATTTTATGACTCCTCCCTGTAGAGGTCAAATATTTATTCCTTTTCATTCATAGGTATAAATGTGTGATATTTTTGCAATCAGGGTTTTTCCTATGTTTGAAAAAAAGATGTTAAACGGCCATGGTGGGATGAAATCTCTATTCATCGCTTTCAGGCCTGTCAGACATTTTATGTTGTTTCTTCTGAGACTTATGGGAGACTGGGATAGCACTATTTCGGCCTTCTTGGACCTCTTCAGCCAGAAACACCCATATTTTATGACTCCTGCCTGTAGAGGTCAAATATTTATTCCTTTTAATTCATAGGTATAAATGTGTGATATTTTTGCAATCAGGGTTTTTCCTATGTTTGAAAAAAGATGTTAAACGGCCACGGTGGGATGAAATCTCTATTCATCACTTTCAGGCCTGTCAGACATTTTATGTTGTTTCTTCTGAGACTTATGGGAGACTGGGATAGCACTATTTCGGCCTTCTTGGACCTCTTCAGCAAGACACACCCATATTTTATGACTCCTCCATGTAGATGTCAAATATTTATTCCTTTTAATTCCTAGGTATAAATGTGTGATATTTTTGCAATCAGGGTTTTTCCTATGTTTAAGAAAAAAATGTTAAACGGCCATGGTGGGATGAAATCTCTATTCATCACTTTCAGGCCTGTCAGACATTTTATGTTGTTTCTTCGGAGGCTTATGGGAGACTGGGATAGCGCTATTTCGGCCTTCTTCGACCTCTTCAGCAAGACACACCCGTATTTTATGACTCCTCCCTGTAGAGGTCAAATATTTATTCCTTTTCATTCATAGGTATAAATGTGTGATATTTTTGCAATCAGGGTTTTTCCTATGTTTGAAAAAAAGATGTTAAACGGCCATGGTGGGATGAAATCTCTATTCATCGCTTTCAGGCCTGTCAGACATTTTATGTTGTTTCTTCTGAGACTTATGGGAGACTGGGATAGCACTATTTCGGCCTTCTTGGACCTCTTCAGCCAGAAACACCCATATTTTATGACTCCTGCCTGTAGAGGTCAAATATTTATTCCTTTTAATTCATAGGTATAAATGTGTGATATTTTTGCAATCAGGGTTTTTCCTATGTTTGAAAAAAGATGTTAAACGGTCATGGTGGGATGAAATCTCTGTTCATCGCTTTCAGGCCTGTCAGACATTTTATGTTGTTTCTTCTGAGACTTATGGGAGACTGGGATAGCACTATTTCGGCCTTCTTGGATCTCTTCAGCCAGACACACCCATATTTTATGACTCCTCCCTGTAGAGGTCAAATATTTATTCCTTTTAATTCATAGGTATAAATGTGTGATATTTTTGCAATCAGGGTTTTTCCTATGTTTGAAAAAAGATGTTAAACTGCCACGGTGGGATGAAATCTCTATTCATCACTTTCAGGCCTGTCAGACATTTTATGTTGTTTCTTCTGAGGCTCCTGGGAGACTGGGATAGCACTATTTCAGCTTTCTTGGACCTCTTCAGCAAGACACACCCATATTTTATGACTCCTCCCTGTAGAGGTCAAATATTTATTCCTTTTAATTCACAGGTATAAATGTGTGATATTTTTGCAATCAGGGTTTTTCCTATGTTTCAAAAAAAGATGTTAAACGGCCATGGTGGGATGAAATCTCTATTCATCGCTTTCAGGCCTGTCAGACATTTTATGTTGTTTCTTCTGAGACTTATGGGAGACTGGGATAGCACTATTTCGGCCTTCTTCGACCTCTTCAGCCAGACACCCCCATATTTTATGACTCCTGCCTGTAGAGGTCAAATATTTATTCCTTTTAATTCATAGATATAAATGTGTGATATTTTTGCAATCAGGGTTTTTCCTATGTTTGAAAAAAGATGTTAAACGGCCATGGTGGGATGAAATCTCTGTTCATCGCTTTCAGGCCTGTCAGACATTTTATGTTGTTTCTTCTGAGGCTTATGGGAGACTGGGATAGCACTATTTCGGCCTTCGTGGACCTCTTCAGCAAGACACACCCATATTTTATGACTCCTCCCTGTAGAGGTCAAATATTTATTCCTTTTAATTCCTAGGTATAAATGTGTGATATTTTGCCAATCAGGGTTTTTCCTATGTTTGAAAAAAGATGTTAAACGGCCACGGTGGGATGAAATCTCTATTCATCACTTTCAGGCCTGTCAGACATTTTATGTTGTTTCTTCTGAGACTTATGGGAGACTGGGATAGCGCTATATCGGCCTTCGTGGACCTCTTCAGCAAGACACACCCATATTTTATGACTCCTCCCTGTAGAGGTCAAATATTTATTCCTTTTAATTCCTAGGTATAAATGTGTGATATTTTTGCAATCAGGGTTTTTCCTATGTTTGAAAAAAGATGTTAAACGGCCACGGTAGGATGAAATCTCTATTCATCGCTTTCAGGCCTGTCAGACATTTTATGTTGTTTCTTCTGAGACTTATGGGAGACTGGGATAGCACTATTTCGGCCTTCTTGGACCTCTTCAGCAAGACACACCCATATTTTATGACTCCTCCCTGTAGATGTCAAATATTTATTCCTTTTAATTCCTAGGTATAAATGTGTGATATTTTTGCAATCAGGGTTTTTCCTATGTTTAAGAAAAAAATGTTAAACGGCCATGGTGGGATGAAATCTCTATTCATCACTTTCAGGCCTGTCAGACATTTTATGTTGTTTCTTCTGAGGCTTATGGGAGACTGGGATAGCGCTATTTCGGCCTTCTTCGACCTCTTCAGCCAGACACACCCATATTTTATGACTCCTGCCTGTAGAGGTCAAATATTTATTCCTTTTAATTCATAGATATAAATGTGTGATATTTTTGCAATCAGGGTTTTTCCTATGTTTGAAAAAAGATGTTAAACGGCCATGGTGGGATGAAATCTCTGTTCATCGCTTTCAGGCCTGTCAGACATTTTATGTTGTTTCTTCTGAGGCTTATGGGAGACTGGGATAGCACTATTTCGGCCTTCGTGGACCTCTTCAGCAAGACACACCCATATTTTATGACTCCTCCCTGTAGAGGTCAAATATTTATTCCTTTTAATTCCTAGGTATAAATGTGTGATATTTTGCCAATCAGGGTTTTTCCTATGTTTGAAAAAAGATGTTAAACGGCCACGGTGGGATGAAATCTCTATTCATCACTTTCAGGCCTGTCAGACATTTTATGTTGTTTCTTCTGAGACTTATGGGAGACTGGGATAGCGCTATATCGGCCTTCGTGGACCTCTTCAGCAAGACACACCCATATTTTATGACTCCTCCCTGTAGAGGTCAAATATTTATTCCTTTTAATTCCTAGGTATAAATGTGTGATATTTTTGCAATCAGGGTTTTTCCTATGTTTGAAAAAAGATGTTAAACGGCCACGGTAGGATGAAATCTCTATTCATCGCTTTCAGGCCTGTCAGACATTTTATGTTGTTTCTTCTGAGACTTATGGGAGACTGGGATAGCACTATTTCGGCCTTCTTGGACCTCTTCAGCAAGACACACCCATATTTTATGACTCCTCCCTGTAGATGTCAAATATTTATTCCTTTTAATTCCTAGGTATAAATGTGTGATATTTTTGCAATCAGGGTTTTTTCTATGTTTAAGAAAAAAATGTTAAACGGCCATGGTGGGATGAAATCTCTATTCATCACTTTCAGGCCTGTCAGACATTTTATGTTGTTTCTTCTGAGGCTTATGGGAGACTGGGATAGCGCTATTTCGGCCTTCTTCGACCTCTTCAGCCAGACACACCCATATTTTATGACTCCTGCCTGTAGAGGTCAAATATTTATTCCTTTTAATTCATAGATATAAATGTGTGATATTTTTGCAATCAGGGTTTTTCCTATGTTTGAAAAAAGATGTTAAACGGCCATGGTGGGATGAAATTTCTGTTCATCGCTTTCAGGCCTGTCAGACATTTTATGTTGTTTCTTCTGAGGCTTATGGGAGACTGGGATAGCACTATTTCGGCCTTCGTGGACCTCTTCAGCAAGACACACCCATATTTTATGACTCCTCCCTGTAGAGGTCAAATATTTATTCCTTTTAATTCCTAGGTATAAATGTGTGATATTTTTGCAATCAGGGTTTTTCCTATGTTTGAAAAAAGATGTTAAACGGCCACGGTGGGATGAAATCTCTATTCATCACTTTCAGGCCTGTCAGACATTTTATGTTGTTTCTTCTGAGACATATGGGAGACTGGGATAGCGCTATATCGGCCTTCGTGGACCTCTTCAGCAAGACACACCCATATTTTATGACTCCTCCCTGTAGAGGTCAAATATTTATTCCTTTTAATTCCTAGGTATAAATGTGTGATATTTTTGCAATCAGGGTTTTTCCTATGTTTGAAAAAAGATGTTAAACGGCCACGGTAGGATGAAATCTCTATTCATCGCTTTCAGGCCTGTCAGACATTTTATGTTGTTTCTTCTGAGGCTTATGGGAGACTGGGATAGCGCTATTTCGGCCTTCTTGGATCTCTTAAGCCAGACACACCCATATTTTATGACTCCTGCCTGTAGAGGTCAAATATTTATTCCTTTTAATTCATAGATATAAATGTGTGATATTTTTGCAATCAGGGTTTTTCCTATGTTTGAAAAAAGATGTTAAACGGCCATGGTGGGATGAAATCTCTATTCATCGCTTTCAGGCCTGTCAGACATTTTATGTTGTTTCTTCTGAGACTTATGGGAGACTGGGATAGCACTATTTCGGCCTTCTTCGACCTCTTCAGCCAGACACACCCATATTTTATGACTCCTGCCTGTAGAGGTCAAATATTTATTCCTTTTAATTCATAGATATAAATGTGTGATATTTTTGCAATCAGGGTTTTTCCTATGTTTGAAAAAAGATGTTAAACGGCCATGGTGGGATGAAATCTCTGTTCATCGCTTTCAGGCCTGTCAGACATTTTATGTTGTTTCTTCTGAGGCTTATGGGAGACTGGGATAGCACTATTTCGGCCTTCGTGGACCTCTTCAGCAAGACACACCCATATTTTATGACTCCTCCCGGTAGAGGTCAAATATTTATTCCTTTTAATTCCTAGGTATAAATGTGTGATATTTTGCCAATCAGGGTTTTTCCTATGTTTGAAAAAAGATGTTAAACGGCCACGGTGGGATGAAATCTCTATTCATCACTTTCAGGCCTGTCAGACATTTTATGTTGTTTCTTCTGAGACTTATGGGAGACTGGGATAGCGCTATATCGGCCTTCGTGGACCTCTTCAGCAAGACACACCCATATTTTATGACTCCTCCCTGTAGAGGTCAAATATTTATTCCTTTTAATTCCTAGGTATAAATGTGTGATATTTTTGCAATCAGGGTTTTTCCTATGTTTGAAAAAATATGTTAAACGGCCACGGTAGGATGAAATCTCTATTCATCGCTTTCAGGCCTGTCAGACATTTTATGTTGTTTCTTCTGAGGCTTATGGGAGACTGGGATAGCACTATTTCGGTCTTCGTGGACCTCTTCAGCAAGACACACCCATATTTTATGACTCCTCCCTGTAGAGGTCAAATATTTATTCCTTTTAATTCATAGGTATAAATGTGTGATATTTTTGCAATCAGGGTTTTTCCTATGTTTGAAAAAAGATGTTAAACGGTCATGGTGGGATGAAATCTCTGTTCATCGCTTTCAGGCCTGTCAGACATTTTATGTTGTTTCTTCTGAGACTTATGGGAGACTGGGATAGCACTATTTCGGCCTTCTTGGATCTCTTCAGCCAGACACACCCATATTTTATGACTCCTCCCTGTAGAGGTCAAATATTTATTCCTTTTAATTCATAGATATAAATGTGTGATATTTTTGCAATCAGGGTTTTTCCTATGTTTGAAAAAAGATGTTAAACGGTCATGGTGGGATGAAATCTCTGTTCATCGCTTTCAGGCCTGTCAGACATTTTATGTTGTTTCTTCTGAGACTTATGGGAGACTGGGATAGCACTATTTCGGCCTTCTTGGATCTCTTCAGCCAGACACACCCATATTTTATGACTCCTCCCTGTAGAGGTCAAATATTTATTCCTTTTAATTCATAGGTATAAATGTGTGATATTTTTGCAATCAGGGTTTTTCCTATGTTTGAAAAAAGATGTTAAACTGCCACGGTGGGATGAAATCTCTATTCATCACTTTCAGGCCTGTCAGACATTTTATGTTGTTTCTTCTGAGGCTTATGGGAGACTGGGATAGCACTATTTCGGCCTTCTTGGACCTCTTCAGCAAGACACACCCATATTTTATGACTCCTCCCTGTAGAGGTCAAATATTTATTCCTTTTCATTCATAGGTATAAATGTGTGATATTTTTGCAATCAGGGTTTTTCCTATGTTTGAAAAAAGATGTTAAACTGCCACGGTGGGATGAAATCTCTATTCATCACTTTCAGGCCTGTCAGACATTTTATGTTGTTTCTTCTGAGGCTTATGGGAGACTGGGATAGCACTATTTCGGCCTTCTGGGACCTCTTCAGCAAGACACACCCATATTTTATGACTCCTCCCTGTAGAGGTCAAATATTTATTCCTTTTAATTCACAGGAAAATGTGTGATATTTTTGCAATCAGGGTTTTTCCTATGTTTGAAAAAAAGATGTTAAACGGCCATGGTGGGATGAAATCTCTATTCATCGCTTTCAGGCCTGTCAGACATTTTATGTTGTTTCTTCTGAGACTTATGGGAGACTGGGATAGCACTATTTCGGCCTTCTTCGACCTCTTCAGCCAGACACACCCATATTTTATGACTCCTGCCTGTAGAGGTCAAATATTTATTCCTTTTAATTCATAGGTATAAATGTGTGATATTTTTGCAATCAGGGTTTTTCCTATGTTTGAAAAAAGATGTTAAACGGCCATGGTCGGATGAAATCTCTGTTCATCGCTTTCAGGCCTGTCAGACATTTTATGTTGTTTCTTCTGAGACTTATGGAAGACTGGGATAGCGCTATTTCGGCCTTCTTGGATCTCTTCAGCCAGACACACCCATATTTTATGACTCCTCCCTGTAGAGGTCAAATATTTATTCCTTTTAATTCATAGGTATAAATGTGTGATATTTTTGCAATCAGGGTTTTTCCTATGTTTGAAAAAAGATGTTAAACGGCCACGGTGGGATGAAATCTCTATTCATCACTTTCAGGCCTGTCAGACATTTTATGTTGTTTCTTCTGAGGCTTATGGGAGACTGGGATAGCACTATTTCGGCCTTCTTGGACCTCTTCAGCAAGACACACCCAGATTTTATGACTCCTCCCTGTAGATGTCAAATATTTATTCCTTTTAATTCCTAGGTATAAATGTGTGATATTTTTGCAATCAGGGTTTTTCCTATGTTTGAAAAAAGATGTTAAACGGCCACGGTGGGATGAAATCCCTATTCATCACTTTCAGGCCTGTCAGACATTTTATGTTGTTTCTTCTGAGACTTATGGGAGACTGGGATAGCGCTATTTCGGCCTTCTTCGACCTCTTCAGCAAGACACACCCGTATTTTATGACTCCTCCCTGTAGAGGTCAAATATTTATTCCTTTTCATTCATAGGTATAAATGTGTGATATTTTTGCAATCAGGGTTTTTCCTATGTTTGAAAAAAAGATGTTAAACGGCCATGGTGGGATGAAATCTCTATTCATCGCTTTCAGGCCTGTCAGACATTTTATGTTGTTTCTTCTGAGACTTATGGGAGACTGGGATAGCACTATTTCGGCCTTCTTGGACCTCTTCAGCCAGAAACACCCATATTTTATGACTCCTGCCTGTAGAGGTCAAATATTTATTCCTTTTAATTCATAGGTATAAATGTGTGATATTTTTGCAATCAGGGTTTTTCCTATGTTTGAAAAAAGATGTTAAACGGCCACGGTGGGATGAAATCTCTATTCATCACTTTCAGGCCTGTCAGACATTTTATGTTGTTTCTTCTGAGACTTATGGGAGACTGGGATAGCACTATTTCGGCCTTCTTGGACCTCTTCAGCAAGACACACCCATATTTTATGACTCCTCCCTGTAGATGTCAAATATTTATTCCTTTTAATTCCTAGGTATAAATGTGTGATATTTTTGCAATCAGGGTTTTTCCTATGTTTAAGAAAAAAATGTTAAACGGCCATGGTGGGATGAAATCTCTATTCATCACTTTCAGGCCTGTCAGACATTTTATGTTGTTTCTTCTGAGGCTTATGGGAGACTGGGATAGCGCTATTTCGGCCTTCTTCGACCTCTTCAGCAAGACACACCCGTATTTTATGACTCCTCCCTGTAGAGGTCAAATATTTATTCCTTTTCATTCATAGGTATAAATGTGTGATATTTTTGCAATCAGGGTTTTTCCTATGTTTGAAAAAAAGATGTTAAACGGCCATGGTGGGATGAAATCTCTATTCATCGCTTTCAGGCCTGTCAGACATTTTATTTTGTTTCTTCTGAGACTTATGGGAGACTGGGATAGCACTATTTCGGCCTTCTTGGACCTCTTCAGCCAGAAACACCCATATTTTATGACTCCTGCCTGTAGAGGTCAAATATTTATTCCTTTTAATTCATAGGTATAAATGTGTGATATTTTTGCAATCAGGGTTTTTCCTATGTTTGAAAAAAGATGTTAAACGGTCATGGTGGGATGAAATCTCTGTTCATCGCTTTCAGGCCTGTCAGACATTTTATGTTGTTTCTTCTGAGACTTATGGGAGACTGGGATAGCACTATTTCGGCCTTCTTGGATCTCTTCAGCCAGACACACCCATATTTTATGACTCCTCCCTGTAGAGGTCAAATATTTATTCCTTTTAATTCATAGGTATAAATGTGTGATATTTTTGCAATCAGGGTTTTTCCTATGTTTGAAAAAAGATGTTAAACTGCCACGGTGGGATGAAATCTCTATTCATCACTTTCAGGCCTGTCAGACATTTTATGTTGTTTCTTCTGAGGCTCCTGGGAGACTGGGATAGCACTATTTCGGCTTTCTTGGACCTCTTCAGCAAGACACACCCATATTTTATGACTCCTCCCTGTAGAGGTCAAATATTTATTCCTTTTAATTCACAGGTATAAATGTGTGATATTTTTGCAATCAGGGTTTTTCCTATGTTTCAAAAAAAGATGTTAAACGGCCATGGTGGGATGAAATCTCTATTCATCGCTTTCAGGCCTGTCAGACATTTTATGTTGTTTCTTCTGAGACTTATGGGAGACTGGGATAGCACTATTTCGGCCTTCTTCGACCTCTTCAGCCAGACACACCCATATTTTATGACTCCTGCCTGTAGAGGTCAAATATTTATTCCTTTTAATTCATAGATATAAATGTGTGATATTTTTGCAATCAGGGTTTTTCCTATGTTTGAAAAAAGATGTTAAACGGCCATGGTGGGATGAAATCTCTGTTCATCGCTTTCAGGCCTGTCAGACATTTTATGTTGTTTCTTCTGAGGGTTATGGGAGACTGGGATAGCACTATTTCGGCCTTCGTGGACCTCTTCAGCAAGACACACCCATATTTTATGACTCCTCCCTGTAGAGGTCAAATATTTATTCCTTTTAATTCCTAGGTATAAATGTGTGATATTTTGCCAATCAGGGTTTTTCCTATGTTTGAAAAAAGATGTTAAACGGCCACGGTGGGATGAAATCTCTATTCATCACTTTCAGGCCTGTCAGACATTTTATGTTGTTTCTTCTGAGACTTATGGGAGACTGGGATAGCGCTATATCGGCCTTCGTGGACCTCTTCAGCAAGACACACCCATATTTTATGACTCCTCCCTGTAGAGGTCAAATATTTATTCCTTTTAATTCCTAGGTATAAATGTGTGATATTTTTGCAATCAGGGTTTTTCCTATGTTTGAAAAAAGATGTTAAACGGCCACGGTAGGATGAAATCTCTATTCATCGCTTTCAGGCCTGTCAGACATTTTATGTTGTTTCTTCTGAGACTTATGGGAGACTGGGATAGCACTATTTCGGCCTTCTTGGACCTCTTCAGCAAGACACACCCATATTTTATGACTCCTCCCTGTAGATGTCAAATATTTATTCCTTTTAATTCCTAGGTATAAATGTGTGATATTTTTGCAATCAGGGTTTTTCCTATGTTTAAGAAAAAAATGTTAAACGGCCATGGTGGGATGAAATCTCTATTCATCACTTTCAGGCCTGTCAGACATTTTATGTTGTTTCTTCTGAGGCTTATGGGAGACTGGGATAGCGCTATTTCGGCCTTCTTCGACCTCTTCAGCCAGACACACCCATATTTTATGACTCCTGCCTGTAGAGGTCAAATATTTATTCCTTTTAATTCATAGATATAAATGTGTGATATTTTTGCAATCAGGGTTTTTCCTATGTTTGAAAAAAGATGTTAAACGGCCATGGTGGGATGAAATCTCTGTTCATCGCTTTCAGGCCTGTCAGACATTTTATGTTGTTTCTTCTGAGGCTTATGGGAGACTGGGATAGCACTATTTCGGCCTTCGTGGACCTCTTCAGCAAGACACACCCATATTTTATGACTCCTCCCTGTAGAGGTCAAATATTTATTCCTTTTAATTCCTAGGTATAAATGTGTGATATTTTTGCAATCAGGGTTTTTCCTATGTTTGAAAAAAGATGTTAAACGGCCACGGTGGGATGAAATCTCTATTCATCACTTTCAGGCCTGTCAGACATTTTATGTTGTTTCTTCTGAGACTTATGGGAGACTGGGATAGCACTATTTCGGCCTTCTTGGACCTCTTCAGCCAGACACACCCATATTTTATGACTCCTCCCTGTAGATGTCAAATATTTATTCCTTTTAATTCCTAGGTATAAATGTGTGATATTTTTGCAATCAGGGTTTTTCCTATGTTTAAGAAAAAAATGTTAAACGGCCATGGTGGGATGAAATCTCTATTCATCACTTTCAGGCCTGTCAGACATTTTATGTTGTTTCTTCTGAGGCTTATGGGAGACTGGGATAGCGCTATTTCGGCCTTCTTCGACCTCTTCAGCAAGACACACCCGTATTTTATGACTCCTCCCTGTAGAGGTCAAATATTTATTCCCTTTAATTCACAGGTATAAATGTGTGATATTTTTGCAATCAGGGTTTTTCCTATGTTTCAAAAAAAGATGTTAAACGGCCATGGTGGGATGAAATCTCTATTCATCGCTTTCAGGCCTGTCAGACATTTTATGTTGTTTCTTCTGAGACTTATGGGAGACTGGGATAGCACTATTTCGGCCTTCTTCGACCTCTTCAGCCAGACACACCCATATTTTATGACTCCTGCCTGTAGAGGTCAAATATTTATTCCTTTTAATTCATAGGTATAAATGTGTCATATTTTTGCAATCAGGGTTTATCCTATGTTTGAAAAAAAGATGTTAAACGGCCATGGTTGGATGAAATCTCTATTCATCGCTTTCAGGCCTGTCAGACATTTTGTGTTGTTTCTTCTGAGACTTATGGGAGACTGGGATAGCACTATTTCGGCCTTCTTGGACCTCTTCAGCCAGACACACCCATATTTTATGACTCCTGCCTGTAGAGGTCAAATATTTATTACTTTTAATTCATAGGTATAAATGTGTGATATTTTGCCAATCAGGGTTTTTCCTATGTTTGAAAAAAGATGTTAAACGGCCACGGTGGGATGAAATCTCTATTCATCACTTTCAGGCCTGTCAGACATTTTATGTTGTTTCTTCTGAGACTTATGGGAGACTGGGATAGCGCTATTTCGGCCTTCTTGGATCTCTTCAGCCAGACACACCCATATTTTATGACTCCTCCCTGTAGAGGTCAAATATTTATTCCTTTTAATTCATAGGTATAAATGTGTGATATTTTTGCAATCAGGGTTTTTCCTATGTTTGAAAAAAGATGTTAAACGGCCACGGTGGGATGAAATCTCTATTCATCACTTTCAGGCCTGTCAGACATTTTATGTTGTTTCTTCTGAGGCTTATGGGAGACTGGGATAGCACTATTTCGGCCTTCTTGGACCTCTTCAGCCAGACACACCCATATTTTATGACTCCTCCCTGTAGAGGTCAAATATTTATTCCTTTTAATTCATAGGTATAAATGTGTGATATTTTTGCAATCAGGGTTTTTCCTATGTTTGAAAAAAGATGTTAAACTGCCACGGTGGGATGAAATCTCTATTCATCACTTTCAGGCCTGTCAGACATTTTATGTTGTTTCTTCTGAGGCTCCTGGGAGACTGGGATAGCACTATTTCGGCTTTCTTGGACCTCTTCAGCAAGACACACCCATATTTTATGACTCCTCCCTGTAGAGGTCAAATATTTATTCCTTTTAATTCACAGGTATAAATGTGTGATATTTTTGCAATCAGGGTTTTTCCTATGTTTCAAAAAAAGATGTTAAACGGCCATGGTGGGATGAAATCTCTATTCATCGCTTTCAGGCCTGTCAGACATTTTATGTTGTTTCTTCTGAGACTTATGGGAGACTGGGATAGCACTATTTCGGCCTTCTTCGACCTCTTCAGCCAGACACACCCATATTTTATGACTCCTGCCTGTAGAGGTCAAATATTTATTCCTTTTAATTCATAGATATAAATGTGTGATATTTTTGCAATCAGGGTTTTTCCTATGTTTGAAAAAAGATGTTAAACGGCCATGGTGGGATGAAATCTCTGTTCATCGCTTTCAGGCCTGTCAGACATTTTATGTTGTTTCTTCTGAGGGTTATGGGAGACTGGGATAGCACTATTTCGGCCTTCGTGGACCTCTTCAGCAAGACACACCCATATTTTATGACTCCTCCCTGTAGAGGTCAAATATTTATTCCTTTTAATTCCTAGGTATAAATGTGTGATATTTTGCCAATCAGGGTTTTTCCTATGTTTGAAAAAAGATGTTAAACGGCCACGGTGGGATGAAATCTCTATTCATCACTTTCAGGCCTGTCAGACATTTTATGTTGTTTCTTCTGAGACTTATGGGAGACTGGGATAGCGCTATATCGGCCTTCGTGGACCTCTTCAGCAAGACACACCCATATTTTATGACTCCTCCCTGTAGAGGTCAAATATTTATTCCTTTTAATTCCTAGGTATAAATGTGTGATATTTTTGCAATCAGGGTTTTTCCTATGTTTGAAAAAAGATGTTAAACGGCCACGGTAGGATGAAATCTCTATTCATCGCTTTCAGGCCTGTCAGACATTTTATGTTGTTTCTTCTGAGACTTATGGGAGACTGGGATAGCACTATTTCGGCCTTCTTGGACCTCTTCAGCAAGACACACCCATATTTTATGACTCCTCCCTGTAGATGTCAAATATTTATTCCTTTTAATTCCTAGGTATAAATGTGTGATATTTTTGCAATCAGGGTTTTTCCTATGTTTAAGAAAAAAATGTTAAACGGCCATGGTGGGATGAAATCTCTATTCATCACTTTCAGGCCTGTCAGACATTTTATGTTGTTTCTTCTGAGGCTTATGGGAGACTGGGATAGCGCTATTTCGGCCTTCTTCGACCTCTTCAGCCAGACACACCCATATTTTATGACTCCTGCCTGTAGAGGTCAAATATTTATTCCTTTTAATTCATAGATATAAATGTGTGATATTTTTGCAATCAGGGTTTTTCCTATGTTTGAAAAAAGATGTTAAACGGCCATGGTGGGATGAAATCTCTGTTCATCGCTTTCAGGCCTGTCAGACATTTTATGTTGTTTCTTCTGAGGCTTATGGGAGACTGGGATAGCACTATTTCGGCCTTCGTGGACCTCTTCAGCAAGACACACCCATATTTTATGACTCCTCCCTGTAGAGGTCAAATATTTATTCCTTTTAATTCCTAGGTATAAATGTGTGATATTTTTGCAATCAGGGTTTTTCCTATGTTTGAAAAAAGATGTTAAACGGCCACGGTGGGATGAAATCTCTATTCATCACTTTCAGGCCTGTCAGACATTTTATGTTGTTTCTTCTGAGACTTATGGGAGACTGGGATAGCACTATTTCGGCCTTCTTGGACCTCTTCAGCCAGACACACCCATATTTTATGACTCCTCCCTGTAGATGTCAAATATTTATTCCTTTTAATTCCTAGGTATAAATGTGTGATATTTTTGCAATCAGGGTTTTTCCTATGTTTAAGAAAAAAATGTTAAACGGCCATGGTGGGATGAAATCTCTATTCATCACTTTCAGGCCTGTCAGACATTTTATGTTGTTTCTTCTGAGGCTTATGGGAGACTGGGATAGCGCTATTTCGGCCTTCTTCGACCTCTTCAGCAAGACACACCCGTATTTTATGACTCCTCCCTGTAGAGGTCAAATATTTATTCCTTTTAATTCACAGGTATAAATGTGTGATATTTTTGCAATCAGGGTTTTTCCTATGTTTCAAAAAAAGATGTTAAACGGCCATGGTGGGATGAAATCTCTATTCATCGCTTTCAGGCCTGTCAGACATTTTATGTTGTTTCTTCTGAGACTTATGGGAGACTGGGATAGCACTATTTCGGCCTTCTTCGACCTCTTCAGCCAGACACACCCATATTTTATGACTCCTGCCTGTAGAGGTCAAATATTTATTCCTTTTAATTCATAGGTATAAATGTGTCATATTTTTGCAATCAGGGTTTATCCTATGTTTGAAAAAAAGATGTTAAACGGCCATGGTTGGATGAAATCTCTATTCATCGCTTTCAGGCCTGTCAGACATTTTGTGTTGTTTCTTCTGAGACTTATGGGAGACTGGGATAGCACTATTTCGGCCTTCTTGGACCTCTTCAGCCAGACACACCCATATTTTATGACTCCTGCCTGTAGAGGTCAAATATTTATTACTTTTAATTCATAGGTATAAATGTGTGATATTTTGCCAATCAGGGTTTTTCCTATGTTTGAAAAAAGATGTTAAACGGCCACGGTGGGATGAAATCTCTATTCATCACTTTCAGGCCTGTCAGACATTTTATGTTGTTTCTTCTGAGACTTATGGGAGACTGGGATAGCGCTATTTCGGCCTTCTTGGATCTCTTCAGCCAGACACACCCATATTTTATGACTCCTCCCTGTAGAGGTCAAATATTTATTCCTTTTAATTCATAGGTATAAATGTGTGATATTTTTGCAATCAGGGTTTTTCCTATGTTTGAAAAAAGATGTTAAACGGCCACGGTGGGATGAAATCTCTATTCATCACTTTCAGGCCTGTCAGACATTTTATGTTGTTTCTTCTGAGGCTTATGGGAGACTGGGATAGCACTATTTCGGCCTTCTTGGACCTCTTCAGCAAGACACACCCATATTTTATGACTCCTCCCTGTAGAGGTCAAATATTTATTCCTTTTAATTCACAGGTATAAATGTGTGATATTTTTGCAATCAAGGTTTTTCCTATGTTTGAAAAAAGATGTTAAACGGCCACGGTGGGATGAAATCTCTATTCATCACTTTCAGGCCTGTCAGACATTTTATGTTGTTTCTTCTGAGACTTATGGGAGACTGGGATAGCGCTATATCGGCCTTCGTGGACCTCTTCAGCAAGACACACCCATATTTTATGACTCCTCCCTGTAGAGGTCAAATATTTATTCCTTTTAATTCCTAGGTATAAATGTGTGATATTTTTGCAATCAGGGTTTTTCCTATGTTTGAAAAAAGATGTTAAACGGCCACGGTAGGATGAAATCTCTATTCATCGCTTTCAGGCCTGTCAGACATTTTATGTTGTTTCTTCTGAGGCTTATGGGAGACTGGGATAGCGCTATTTCGGCCTTCTTGGATCTCTTAAGCCAGACACACCCATATTTTATGACTCCTCCCTGTAGAGGTCAAATATTTATTCCTTTTAATTCATAGGTATAAATGTGTGATATTTTTGCAATCAGGGTTTTTCCTATGTTTGAAAAAAGATGTTAAACGGCCACGGTGGGATGAAATCTCTATTCATCACTTTCAGGCCTGTCAGACATTTTATGTTGTTTCTTCTGAGGCTTATGGGAGACTGGGATAGCACTATTTCGGCCTTCTTGGACCTCTTCAGCAAGACACACCCATATTTTATGACTCCTCCCTGTAGAGGTCAAATATTTATTCCTTTTAATTCACAGGTATAAATGTGTGATATTTTTGCAATCAGGGTTTTTCCTATGTTTAAGAAAAAAATGTTAAACGGCCATGGTGGGATGAAATCTCTATTCATCACTTTCAGGCCTGTCAGACATTTTATGTTGTTTCTTCTGAGGCTTATGGGAGACTGGGATAGCACTATTTCGGCCTTCGTGGACCTCTTCAGCAAGACACACCCATATTTTATGACTCCTCCCTGTAGAGGTCAAATATTTATTCCTTTTAATTCCTAGGTATAAATGTGTGATATTTTTGCAATCAGGGTTTTTCCTATGTTTGAAAAAAGATGTTAAACGGCCACGGTGGGATGAAATCTCTATTCATCACTTTCAAGCCTGTCAGACATTTTATGTTGTTTCTTCTGAGACTTATGGGAGACTGGGATAGCGCTATTTCGGCCTTCTTCGACCTCTTCAGCAAGACACACCCGTATTTTATGACTCCTCCCTGTAGAGGTCAAATATTTATTCCTTTTCATTCATAGGTATAAATGTGTGATATTTTTGCAATCAGGGTTTTTCCTATGTTTGAAAAAAGATGTTAAACTGCCACGGTGGGATGAAATCTCTATTCATCACTTTCAGGCCTGTCAGACATTTTATGTTGTTTCTTCTGAGGCTTATGGGAGACTGGGATAGCACTATTTCGGCCTTCTTGGACCTCTTCAGCAAGACACACCCATATTTTATGACTCCTCCCTGTAGAGGTCAAATATTTATTCCTTTTAATTCACAGGTATAAATGTGTGATATTTTTGCAATCAGGGTTTTTCCTATGTTTCAAAAAAAGATGTTAAACGGCCATGGTGGGATGAAATCTCTATTCATCGCTTTCAGGCCTGTCAGACATTTTATGTTGTTTCTTCTGAGACTTATGGGAGACTGGGATAGCACTATTTCGGCCTTCTTCGACCTCTTCAGCCAGACACACCCATATTTTATGACTCCTGCCTGTAGAGGTCAAATATTTATTCCTTTTAATTCATAGATATAAATGTGTGATATTTTTGCAATCAGGGTTTTTCCTATGTTTGAAAAAAAGATGTTAAACGGCCATGGTAGGATGAAATCTCTATTCATCGCTTTCAGGCCTGTCAGACATTTTATGTTGTTTCTTCTGAGACTTATGGGAGACTGGGATAGCACTATTTCGGCCTTCTTCGACCTCTTCAGCCAGACACACCCATATTTTATGACTCCTGCCTGTAGAGGTCAAATATTTATTCCTTTTAATTCATAGGTATAAATGTGTGATATTTTTGCAATCAGGGTTTTTCCTATGTTTGAAAAAAGATGTTAAACGGCCATGGTCGGATGAAAACTCTGTTCATCGCTTTCAGGCCTGTCAGACATTTTATTTTGTTTCTTCTGAGACTTATGGAAGACTGGGATAGCGCTATTTCGGCCTTCTTGGATCTCTTCAGCCAGACACACCCATATTTTATGACTCCTCCCTGTAGAGGTCAAATATTTATTCCTTTTAATTCATAGGTATAAATGTGTGATATTTTTGCAATCAGGGTTTTTCCTATGTTTGAAAAAAGATGTTAAACGGCCACGGTGGGATGAAATCTCTATTCATCACTTTCAGGCCTGTCAGACATTTTATGTTGTTTCTTCTGAGGCTTATGGGAGACTGGGATAGCACTATTTCGGCCTTCTTGGACCTCTTCAGCAAGACACACCCATATTTTATGACTCCTCCCTGTAGATGTCAAATATTTATTCCTTTTAATTCCTAGGTATAAATGTGTGATATTTTTGCAATCAGGGTTTTTCCTATTTTTAAGAAAAAAATGTTAAACGGCCATGGTGGGATGAAATCTCTATTCATCACTTTCAGGCCTGTCAGACATTTTATGTTGTTTCTTCTGAGGCTTATGGGAGACTGGGATAGCGCTATTTCGGCCTTCTTCGACCTCTTCAGCAAGACACACCCGTATTTTATGACTCCTCCCTGTAGAGGTCAAATATTTATTCCTTTTCATTCATAGGTATAAATGTGTGATATTTTTGCAATCAGGGTTTTTCCTATGTTTGAAAAAAAGATGTTAAACGGCCATGGTGGGATGAAATCTCTATTCATCGCTTTCAGGCCTGTCAGACATTTTATGTTGTTTCTTCTGAGACTTATGGGAGACTGGGATAGCACTATTTCGGCCTTCTTGGACCTCTTCAGCCAGAAACACCCATATTTTATGACTCCTGCCTGTAGAGGTCAAATATTTATTCCTTTTAATTCATAGGTATAAATGTGTGATATTTTTGCAATCAGGGTTTTTCCTATGTTTGAAAAAAGATGTTAAACGGTCATGGTGGGATGAAATCTCTGTTCATCGCTTTCAGGCCTGTCAGACATTTTATGTTGTTTCTTCTGAGACTTATGGGAGACTGGGATAGCACTATTTCGGCCTTCTTGGATCTCTTCAGCCAGACACACCCATATTTTATGACTCCTCCCTGTAGAGGTCAAATATTTATTCCTTTTAATTCATAGGTATAAATGTGTGATATTTTTGCAATCAGGGTTTTTCCTATGTTTGAAAAAAGATGTTAAACTGCCCCGGTGGGATGAAATCTCTATTCATCACTTTCAGGCCTGTCAGACATTTTATGTTGTTTCTTCTGAGGCTCCTGGGAGACTGGGATAGCACTATTTCGGCCTTCTTGGACCTCTTCAGCAAGACACACCCATATTTTATGACTCCTCCCTGTAGAGGTCAAATATTTATTCCTTTTAATTCACAGGTATAAATGTGTGATATTTTTGCAATCAGGGTTTTTCCTATGTTTCAAAAAAAGATGTTAAACGGCCATGGTGGGATGAAATCTCTATTCATCGCTTTCAGGCCTGTCAGACATTTTATGTTGTTTCTTCTGAGACTTATGGGAGACTGGGATAGCACTATTTCGGCCTTCTTCGACCTCTTCAGCCAGACACACCCATATTTTATGACTCCTGCCTGTAGAGGTCAAATATTTATTCCTTTTAATTCATAGATATAAATGTGTGATATTTTTGCAATCAGGGTTTTTCCTATGTTTGAAAAAAGATGTTAAACGGCCATGGTGGGATGAAATCTCTGTTCATCGCTTTCAGGCCTGTCAGACATTTTATGTTGTTTCTTCTGAGGCTTATGGGAGACTGGGATAGCACTATTTCGGCCTTCGTGGACCTCTTCAGCAAGACACACCCATATTTTATGACTCCTCCCTGTAGAGGTCAAATATTTATTCCTTTTAATTCCTAGGTATAAATGTGTGATATTTTGCCAATCAGGGTTTTTCCTATGTTTGAAAAAAGATGTTAAACGGCCACGGTGGGATGAAATCTCTATTCATCACTTTCAGGCCTGTCAGACATTTTATGTTGTTTCTTCTGAGACTTATGGGAGACTGGGATAGCGCTATATCGGCCTTCGTGGACCTCTTCAGCAAGACACACCCATATTTTATGACTCCTCCCTGTAGAGGTCAAATATTTATTCCTTTTAATTCCTAGGTATAAATGTGTGATATTTTTGCAATCAGGGTTTTTCCTATGTTTGAAAAAAGATGTTAAACGGCCATGGTGGGATGAAATCTCTGTTCATCGCTTTCAGGCCTGTCAGACATTTTATGTTGTTTCTTCTGAGACTTATGGGAGACTGGGATAGCACTATTTCGGCCTTCTTCGACCTCTTCAGCCAGACACACCCATATTTTATGACTCCTGCCTGTAGAGGTCAAATATTTATTCCTTTTAATTCATAGGTATAAATGTGTGATATTTTTGCAATCAGGGTTTTTCCTATGTTTGAAAAAAGATGTTAAACGGCCATGGTGGGATGAAATCTCTGTTCATCGCTTTCAGGCCTGTCAGACATTTTATGTTGTTTCTTCTGAGACTTATGGAAGACTGGGATAGCGCTATTTCGGCCTTCTTGGATCTCTTCAGCCAGACACACCCATATTTTATGACTCCTCCCTGTAGAGGTCAAATATTTATTCCTTTTAATTCATAGGTATAAATGTGTGATATTTTTGCAATCAGGGTTTTTCCTATGTTTGAAAAAAGATGTTAAACGGCCACGGTGGGATGAAATCTCTATTCATCACTTTCAGGCCTGTCAGACATTTTATGTTGTTTCTTCTGAGGCTTATGGGAGACTGGGATAGCACTATTTCGGCCTTCTTGGACCTCTTCAGCAAGACACACCCATATTTTATGACTCCTCCCTGTAGATGTCAAATATTTATTCCTTTTAATTCCTAGGTATAAATGTGTGATATTTTTGCAATCAGGGTTTTTCCTATGTTTAAGAAAAAAATGTTAAACGGCCATGGTGGGATGAAATCTCTATTCATCACTTTCAGGCCTGTCAGACATTTTATGTTGTTTCTTCTGAGGCTTATGGGAGACTGGGATAGCGCTATTTCGGCCTTCTTCGACCTCTTCAGCAAGACACACCCGTATTTTATGACTCCTCCCTGTAGAGGTCAAATATTTATTCCTTTTCATTCATAGGTATAAATGTGTGATATTTTTGCAATCAGGGTTTTTCCTATGTTTGAAAAAAAGATGTTAAACGGCCATGGTGGGATGAAATCTCTATTCATCGCTTTCAGGCCTGTCAGACATTTTATGTTGTTTCTTCTGAGACTTATGGGAGACTGGGATAGCACTATTTCGGCCTTCTTGGACCTCTTCAGCCAGAAACACCCATATTTTATGACTCCTGCCTGTAGAGGTCAAATATTTATTCCTTTTAATTCATAGGTATAAATGTGTGATATTTTTGCAATCAGGGTTTTTCCTATGTTTGAAAAAAGATGTTAAACGGTCATGGTGGGATGAAATCTCTGTTCATCGCTTTCAGGCCTGTCAGACATTTTATGTTGTTTCTTCTGAGACTTATGGGAGACTGGGATAGCACTATTTCGGCCTTCTTGGATCTCTTCAGCCAGACACACCCATATTTTATGACTCCTCCCTGTAGAGGTCAAATATTTATTCCTTTTAATTCATAGGTATAAATGTGTGATATTTTTGCAATCAGGGTTTTTCCTATGTTTGAAAAAAGATGTTAAACTGCCACGGTGGGATGAAATCTCTATTCATCACTTTCAGGCCTGTCAGACATTTTATGTTGTTTCTTCTGAGGCTCCTGGGAGACTGGGATAGCACTATTTCGGCCTTCTTGGACCTCTTCAGCAAGACACACCCATATTTTATGACTCCTCCCTGTAGAGGTCAAATATTTATTCCTTTTAATTCACAGGTATAAATGTGTGATATTTTTGCAATCAGGGTTTTTCCTATGTTTCAAAAAAAGATGTTAAACGGCCATGGTGGGATGAAATCTCTATTCATCGCTTTCAGGCCTGTCAGACATTTTATGTTGTTTCTTCTGAGACTTATGGGAGACTGGGATAGCACTATTTCGGCCTTCTTCGACCTCTTCAGCCAGACACACCCATATTTTATGACTCCTGCCTGTAGAGGTCAAATATTTATTCCTTTTAATTCATAGATATAAATGTGTGATATTTTTGCAATCAGGGTTTTTCCTATGTTTGAAAAAAGATGTTAAACGGCCATGGTGGGATGAAATCTCTGTTCATCGCTTTCAGGCCTGTCAGACATTTTATGTTGTTTCTTCTGAGGCTTATGGGAGACTGGGATAGCACTATTTCGGCCTTCGTGGACCTCTTCAGCAAGACACACCCATATTTTATGACTCCTCCCTGTAGAGGTCAAATATTTATTCCTTTTAATTCATAGGTATAAATGTGTGATATTTTTGCAATCAGGGTTTTTCCTATGTTTGAAAAAAGATGTTAAACTGCCACGGTGGGATGAAATCTCTATTCATCACTTTCAGGCCTGTCAGACATTTTATGTTGTTTCTTCTGAGGCTCCTGGGAGACTGGGATAGCACTATTTCGGCCTTCTTGGACCTCTTCAGCAAGACACACCCATATTTTATGACTCCTCCCTGTAGAGGTCAAATATTTATTCCTTTTAATTCACAGGTATAAATGTGTGATATTTTTGCAATCAGGGTTTTTCCTATGTTTCAAAAAAAGATGTTAAACGGCCATGGTGGGATGAAATCTCTATTCATCGCTTTCAGGCCTGTCAGACATTTTATGTTGTTTCTTCTGAGACTTATGGGAGACTGGGATAGCACTATTTCGGCCTTCTTCGACCTCTTCAGCCAGACACACCCATATTTTATGACTCCTGCCTGTAGAGGTCAAATATTTATTCCTTTTAATTCATAGATATAAATGTGTGATATTTTTGCAATCAGGGTTTTTCCTATGTTTGAAAAAAGATGTTAAACGGCCATGGTGGGATGAAATCTCTGTTCATCGCTTTCAGGCCTGTCAGACATTTTATGTTGTTTCTTCTGAGGCTTATGGGAGACTGGGATAGCACTATTTCGGCCTTCGTGGACCTCTTCAGCAAGACACACCCATATTTTATGACTCCTCCCTGTAGAGGTCAAATATTTATTCCTTTTAATTCCTAGGTATAAATGTGTGATATTTTGCCAATCAGGGTTTTTCCTATGTTTGAAAAAAGATGTTAAACGGCCACGGTGGGATGAAATCTCTATTCATCACTTTCAGGCCTGTCAGACATTTTATGTTGTTTCTTCTGAGACTTATGGGAGACTGGGATAGCGCTATATTGGCCTTCGTGGACCTCTTCAGCAAGACACACCCATATTTTATGACTCCTCCCTGTAGAGGTCAAATATTTATTCCTTTTAATTCCTAGGTATAAATGTGTGATATTTTTGCAATCAGGGTTTTTCCTATGTTTGAAAAAAGATGTTAAACGGCCACGGTAGGATGAAATCTCTATTCATCGCTTTCAGGCCTGTCAGACATTTTATGTTGTTTCTTCTGAGGCTTATGGGAGACTGGGATAGCACTATTTCGGCCTTCGTGGACCTCTTCAGCAAGACACACCCATATTTTATGACTCCTCCCTGTAGAGGTCAAATATTTATTCCTTTTAATTCCTAGGTATAAATGTGTGATATTTTGCCAATCAGGGTTTTTCCTATGTTTGAAAAAAGATGTTAAACGGCCACGGTGGGATGAAATCTCTATTCATCACTTTCAGGCCTGTCAGACATTTTATGTTGTTTCTTCTGAGACTTATGGGAGACTGGGATAGCGCTATATCGGCCTTCGTGGACCTCTTCAGCAAGACACACCCATATTTTATGACTCCTCCCTGTAGAGGTCAAATATTTATTCCTTTTAATTCCTAGGTATAAATGTGTGATATTTTTGCAATCAGGGTTTTTCCTATGTTTGAAAAAAGATGTTAAACGGCCACGGTAGGATGAAATCTCTATTCATCGCTTTCAGGCCTGTCAGACATTTTATGTTGTTTCTTCTGAGGCTTATGGGAGACTGGGATAGCACTATTTCGGCCTTCGTGGACCTCTTCAGCAAGACACACCCATATTTTATGACTCCTCCCTGTAGAGGTCAAATATTTATTCCTTTTAATTCATAGGTATAAATGTGTCATATTTTTGCAATCCAGGTTTTTCCTATGTTTAAAAAAAAGATGTTAAACGGCCATGGTGGGATGAAATCTCTATTCATCGCTTTCAGGCCTGTCACACATTTTATGTTGTTTCTTCTGAGACTTATGGGAGACTGGGATAGCACTATTTCGGCCTTCTTCGACCTCTTCAGCCAGACACACCCATATTTTATGACTCCTGACTGTAGAGGTCAAATATTTATTCCTTTTAATTCATAGGTATAAATGTGTGATATTTTTGCAATCAGGGTTTTTCCTATGTTTGAAAAAAGATGTTAAACGGCCATGGTCGGATGAAATCTCTGTTCATCGCTTTCAGGCCTGTCAGACATTTTATGTTGTTTCTTCTGAGACTTATGGAAGACTGGGATAGCGCTATTTCGGCCTTCTTGGATCTCTTCAGCCAGACACACCCATATTTTATGACTCCTCCCTGTAGAGGTCAAATATTTATTCCTTTTAATTCACAGGTATAAATGTGTGATATTTTTGCAATCAGGGTTTTTCCTATGTTTAAGAAAAAAATGTTAAACGGCCATGGTGGGATGAAATCTCTATTCATCACTTTCAGGCCTCTCAGACATTTTATGTTGTTTCTTCTGAGGCTTATGGGAGACTGGGATAGCACTATTTCGGCCTTCTTGGATCTCTTCAGCCAGACACACCCATATTTTATGATTCCTCCCTGTAGAGGTCAAATATTTATTCCTTTTAATTCATAGGTATAAATGTGTGATATTTTTGCAATCAGGGTTTTTCCTATGTTTGAAAAAAGATGTTAAACTGCCACGGTGGGATGAAATCTCTATTCATCACTTTCAGGCCTGTCAGACATTTTATGTTGTTTCTTCTGAGGCTTATGGGAGACTGGGATAGCACTATTTCGGCCTTCTTGGACCTCTTCAGCAAGACACACCCATATTTTATGACTCCTCCCTGTAGAGGTCAAATATTTATTCCTTTTAATTCACAGGTATAAATGTGTGATATTTTTGCAATCAGGGTTTTTCCTATGTTTCAAAAAAAGATGTTAAACGGCCATGGTGGGATGAAATCTCTATTCATCGCTTTCAGGCCTGTCAGACATTTTATGTTGTTTCTTCTGAGACTTATGGGAGACTGGGATAGCACTATTTCGGCCTTCTTCGACCTCTTCAGCCAGACACACCCATATTTTATGACTCCTGCCTGTAGAGGTCAAATATTTATTCCTTTTAATTCATAGATATAAATGTGTGATATTTTTGCAATCAGGGTTTTTCCTATGTTTGAAAAAAGATGTTAAACGGCCATGGTGGGATGAAATCTCTGTTCATCGCTTTCAGGCCTGTCAGACATTTTATGTTGTTTCTTCTGAGGCTTATGGGAGACTGGGATAGCACTATTTCGGCCTTCGTGGACCTCTTCAGCAAGACACACCCATATTTTATGACTCCTCCCTGTAGAGGTCAAATATTTATTCCTTTTAATTCCTAGGTATAAATGTGTGATATTTTGCCAATCAGGGTTTTTCCTATGTTTGAAAAAAGATGTTAAACGGCCACAGTGGGATGAAATCTCTATTCATCACTTTCAGGCCTGTCAGACATTTTATGTTGTTTCTTCTGAGACTTATGGGAGAGTGGGATAGCGCTATATCGGCCTTCGTGGACCTCTTCAGCAAGACACACCCATATTTTATGACTCCTCCCTGTAGAGGTCAAATATTTATTCCTTTTAATTCATAGGTATAAATGTGTCATATTTTTGCAATCCGGGTTTTTCCTATGTTTAAAAAAAAGATGTTAAACGGCCATGGTGGGATGAAATCTCTATTCATCGCTTTCAGGCCTGTCAGACATTTTATGTTGTTTCTTCTGAGACTTATGGGAGACTGGGATAGCACTATTTCGGCCTTCTTCGACCTCTTCAGCCAGACACACCCAAATTTTATGACTCCTGCCTGTAGAGGTCAAATATTTATTCCTTTTAATTCATAGGTATAAATGTGTGATATTTTTGCAATCAGGGTTTTTCCTATGTTTGAAAAAAGATGTTAAACGGCCATGGTCGGATGAAATCTCTGTTCATCGCTTTCAGGCCTGTCAGACATTTTATGTTGTTTCTTCTGAGACTTATGGAAGACTGGGATAGCGCTATTTCGGCCTTCTTGGATCTCTTCAGCCAGACACACCCATATTTTATGACTCCTCCCTGTAGAGGTCAAATATTTATTCCTTTTAATTCATAGGTATAAATGTGTGATATTTTTGCAATCAGGGTTTTTCCTATGTTTGAAAAAAGATGTTAAACGGCCACGGTGGGATGAAATCTCTATTCATCACTTTCAGGCCTGTCAGACATTTTATGTTGTTTCTTCTGAGGCTTATGGGAGACTGGGATAGCACTATTTCGGCCTTCTTGGACCTCTTCAGCAAGACACACCCATATTTTATGACTCCTCCCTGTAGAGGTCAAATATTTATTCCTTTTAATTCACAGGTATAAATGTGTGATATTTTTGCAATCAGGGTTTTTCCTATGTTTAAGAAAAAAATGTTAAACGGCCATGGTGGGATGAAATCTCTATTCATCACTTTCAGGCCTCTCAGACATTTTATGTTGTTTCTTCTGAGACTTATGGGAGACTGGGATAGCACTATTTCGGCCTTCTTGGACCTCTTCAGCCAGAAACACCCATATTTTATGACTCCTCCCTGTAGAGGTCAAATATTTATTCCTTTTAATTCCTAGGTATAAATGTGTGATATTTTTGCAATCAGGGTTTTTCCTATGTTTGAAAAAAGATGTTAAACGGCCATGGTGGGATGAAATCTCTGTTCATCGCTTTCAGGCCTGTCAGACATTTTATGTTGTTTCTTCTGAAACTTATGGAAGACTGGGATAGCGCTATTTCGGCCTTCTTGGACCTCTTCAGCAAGACACACCCATATTTTATGACTCCTCCCTGTAGAGGTCAAATATTTATTCCTTTTAATTCACAGGTATAAATGTGTGATATTTTTGCAATCAGGGTTTTTCCTATGTTTAAGAAAAAAATGTTAAACGGCCATGGTGGGATGAAATCTCTATTCATCACTTTCAGGCCTGTCAGACATTTTATGTTGTTTCTTCTGAGGCTTATGGGAGACTGGGATAGCACTATTTCGGCCTTCGTGGACCTCTTCAGCAAGACACACCCATATTTTATGACTCCTCCCTGTAGAGGTCAAATATGTATTCCTTTTAATTCCTAGGTATAAATGTGTGATATTTTTGCAATCAGGGTTTTTCCTATGTTTGAAAAAAGATGTTAAACGGCCACGGTGGGATGAAGTCTCTATTCATCACTTTCAGGCCTGTCAGACATTTTATGGTGTTTCTTCTGAGACTTATGGGAGACTGGGATAGCGCTATATCGGCCTTCGTGGACCTCTTCAGCAAGACACACCCATATTTTATGATTCCTCCCTGTAGAGGTCAAATATTTATTCCTTTTAATTCTCAGGTATAAATGTGTGATATTTTTGCAATCAGGGTTTTTCCTATGTTTAAAAAAAATGTTAAACGGCCATGGTGGGATGAAATCTCTATTCATCACTTTCAGGCCTGTCAGACATTTTATGTTGTTTCTTCTGAGGCTTATGGGAGACTGGGATAGCACTATTTCGGCCTTCTTGGACCTCTTCAGCAAGACACACCCATATTTTATGACTCCTCCCTGTAGATGTCAAATATTTATTCCTTTTAATTCCTAGGTATAAATGTATGATATTTTTGCAATCAGGGTTTTTCCTATGTTTGAAAAAAGATGTTAAACGGCCATGGTGGGATGAAATCTCTATTCATCACTTTCAGGCCTGTCAGACATTTTATGTTGTTTCTTCTGAGACTTATGGGAGACTGGGATAGCGCTATTTCGGCCTTCTTGGACCTCTTCAGCAAGACACACCCATATTTTATGACTCCTCCCTGTAGAGGTCAAATATTTATTCCTTTTAATTCCTAGGTATAAATGTGTGATATTTTTGCAATCAGGGTTTTTCCTATGTTTGAAAAAAGATGTTAAACGGACACGGTGGGATGAAATCTCTGTTCATCACTTTCAGGCCTGTCAGACATTTTATGTTGTTTCTTCTGAGACTTATGGAAGACTGGGATAGCGCTATTTCGGCCTTCTTGGATCTCTTCAGCCAGACACACCCATATTTTATGACTCCTCCCTGTAGAGGTCAAATATTTATTCCTTTTAATTCATAGGTATAAATGTGTGATATTTTTGCAATCAGGGTTTTTCCTATGTTTGAAAAAAGATGTTAAACGACCACGGTGGGATGAAATCTCTATTCATCACTTTCAGGCCTGTCAGACATTTTATGTTTTTTCTTCTGAGACTCATGGGAGACTGGGATAGCGCTATTTCGGCCTTCTTCGACCTCTTCAGCAAGACACACCCATATTTTATGACTCCTCCCTGTAGAGGTCAAATATTTATTCCTTTTCATTCATAGGTATAAATGTGTGATATTTTTGCAATCAGGGTTTTTCCTATGTTTGAAAAAAAGATGTTAAACGGCCATGGTGGGATGAAATCTCTATTCATCGCTTTCAGGCCTGTCAGACATTTTATGTTGTTTCTTCTGAGACTTATGGGAGACTGGGATAGCACTATTTCGGCCTTCTTCGACCTCTTCAGCCAGAAACACCCATATTTTATGACTCCTCCCTGTAGAGATCAAATATTTATTCCTTTTAATTCATAGGTATAAATGTGTGATATTTTTGCAATCAGGGTTTATCCTATGTTTGAAAAAAGATGTTAAACGGCCATGGTGGGATGAAATCTCTGTTCATCGCTTTCAGGCCTGTCAGACATTTTATGTTGTTTCTTCTGAGACATATGGGAGACTGGGATAGCACTATTTCAGCCTTCTTGGATCTCTTCCGCCAGACACACCCATATTTTATGACTCCTCCCTGTAGAGGTCAAATATTTATTCCTTTTAATTCATAGGTATAAATGTGTGATATTTTTGCAATCAGGGTTTTTCCTATGTTTGAAAAAAGATGTTAAACGGCCACGGTGGGATGAAATCTCTATTCATCACTTTCAGGCCTGTCAGACATTTTATGTTGTTTCTTCTGAGGCTTATGGGAGACTGGGATAGCACTATTTCGGCCTTCTTGGACCTCTTCAGCAAGACACACCCATATTTTATGACTCCTCCCTGTAGAGGTCAAATATTTATTCCTTTTAATTCACAGGTATAAATGTGTGATATTTTTGCAATCAGGGTTTTTCCTATGTTTAAAAAAAAAATGTTAAACGGCCATGGTGGGATGAAATCTCTATTCATCACTTTCAGGCCTGTCAGACATTTTATGTTGTTTCTTCTGAGGCTTATGGGAGACTGGGATAGCACTATTTCGGCCTTCGTGGACCTCTTCAGCAAGACACACCCATATTTTATGACTCCTCCCTGTAGAGGTCAAATATTTATTCCTTTTAATTCATAGGTATAAATGTGTGATATTTTTGCAATCAGGGTTTTTCCTATGTTTGAAAAAAGATGTTAAACAGCCACGGTGGGATGAAATCTCTATTCATCACTTTCAGGCCTGTCAGACATTTTATGTTGTTTCTTCTGAGACTTATGGGAGACTGGGATAGCGCTATTTCGGCCTTCTTCGACCTCTTCAGCAAGACACACCCATATTTTATGACTCCTCCCTGTAGAGGTCAAATATTTATTCCTTTTCATTCATAGGTATAAATGTGTGATATTTTTGCAATCAGGGTTTTTCCTATGTTTGAAAAAAAGATGTTAAACGGCCATGGTGGGATGAAATCTCTATTCATCGCTTTCAGGCCTGTCAGACATTTTATGTTGTTTCTTCTGAGGCTTATGGGAGACTGGGATAGCACTATTTCGGCCTTCGTGGACCTCTTCAGCAAGACACACCCATATTTTATGACTCCTCCCTGGAGAGGTCAAATATTTATTCCTTTTAATTCCTAGGTATAAATGTGTGATATTTTTGCAATCAGGGTTTTTCCTATGTTTGAAAAAAGATGTTAAACGGCCATGGTGGGATGAAATCTCTGTTCATCGCTTTCAGGCCTGTCAGACATTTTATGTTGTTTCTTCTGAGACTTATGGAAGACTGGGATAGCGCTATTTCGGCCTTCTTGGATCTCTTAATCCAGACACACCCATATTTTATGACTCCTCCCTGTAGAGGTCAAATATTTATTCCTTTTAATTCATAGGTATAAATGTGTGATATTTTTGCAATCAGGGTTTTTCCTATGTTTGAAAAAAGATGTTAAACGGCCACGGTGGGATGAAATCTCTATTCATCACTTTCAGGCCTGTCAGACATTTTATGTTGTTTCTTCTGAGGCTTATGGGAGACTGGGATAGCACTATTTAGGCCTTCTTGGACCTCTTCAGCAAGACACACCCATATTTTATGACTCCTCCCGGTAGAGGTCAAATATTTATTCCTTTTAATTCACAGGTATAAATGTGTGATATTTTTGCAATCAGGGTTTTTCCTATGTTTAAGAAAAAAATGTTAAACGGCCATGGTGGGATGAAATCTCTATTCATCACTTTCAGGCCTGTCAGACATTTTATGTTGTTTCTTCTGAGGCTTATGGGAGACTGGGATAGCACTATTTCGGCCTTCGTGGACCTCTTCAGCAAGACACACCCATATTTTATGACTCCTCCCTGTAGAGGTCAAATATTTCTTCCTTTTAATTCCTAGGTATAAATGTGTGATATTTTTGCAATCAGGTTTTTTCCTATGTTTGAAAAAAGATGTTAAACGGCCACGGTGGGATGAAGTCTCTATTCATCACTTTCAGGCCTGTCAGACATTTTATGGTGTTTCTTCTGAGACTTATGGGAGACTGGGATAGCGCTATATCGGCCTTCGTGGACCTCTTCAGCAAGACACACCCATATTTTATGATTCCTCCCTGTAGAGGTCAAATATTTATTCCTTTTAATTCACAGGTATAAATGTGTGATATTTTTGCAATCAGGGTTTTTCCTATGTTTAAAAAAAATGTTAAACGGCCATGGTGGGATGAAATCTCTATTCATCACTTTCAGGCCTGTCAGACATTTTATGTTGTTTCTTCTGAGGCTTATGGGAGACTGGGATAGCACTATTTCGGCCTTCTTGGACTTCTTCAGCAAGACACACCCATATTTTATGACTCCACCCTGTAGATGTCAAATATTTATTCCTTTTAATTCCTAGGTATAAATGTGTGATATTTTTGCAATCAGGGTTTTTCCTATGTTTGAAAAAAGATGTTAAACGGCCATGGTGGGATGAAATCTCTATTCATCACTTTCAGGCCTGTCAGACATTTTATGTTGTTTCTTCTGAGACTTATGGGAGACTGGGATAGCGCTATTTCGGCCTTCTTCGACCTCTTCAGCAAGACACACCCATATTTTATGACTCCTCCCTGTAGAGGTCAAATATTTATTCCTTTTAATTCCTAGGTATAAATGTGTGATATTTTTGCAATCAGGGTTTTTCCTATGTTTGAAAAAAGATGTTAAACGGCCACGGTGGGATGAAATCTCTATTCATCACTTTCAGGCCTGTCAGACATTTTATGTTGTTTCTTCTGAGACTTATGGGAGACTGGGATAGCGCTATTTCGGCCTTCTTCGACCTCTTCAGCCAGACACACCCATATTTTATGACTCCTGCCTGTAGAGGTCAAATATTTATTCCTTTTAATTCATAGGTATAAATATGTGATATTTTTGCAATCAGGGTTTTTCCTATGTTTGAAAAAAGATGTTAAACGGCCATGGTGGGATGAAATCTCTGTTCATCACTTTCAGGCCTGTCAGACATTTTATGTTGTTTCTTCTGAGACTTATGGAAGACTGGGATAGCGCTATTTCGGCCTTCTTGGATCTCTTCAGCCAGACACACCCATATTTTATGACTCCTCCCTGTAGAGGTCAAATATTTATTCCTTTTAATTCATAGGTATAAATGTGTGATATTTTTGCAATCAGGGTTTTTCCTATGTTTGAAAAAAGATGTTAAACGACCACGGTGGGATGAAATCTCTATTCATCACTTTCAGGCCTGTCAGACATTTTATGTTGTTTCTTCTGAGACTTATGGGAGACTGGGATAGCCTATTTCGGCCTTCTTGGACCTCTTCAGCAAGACACACCCATATTTTATGACTCCTGCCTGTAGAGGTCAAATATTTATTCCTTTTAATTCATAGGTATAAATATGTGATATTTTTGCAATCAGGGTTTTTCCTATGTTTGAAAAAAGATGTTAAACGGCCATGGTGGGATGAAATCTCTGTTCATCACTTTCAGGCCTGTCAGACATTTTATGTTGTTTCTTCTGAGACTTATGGAAGACTGGGATAGCGCTATTTCGGCCTTCTTGGATCTCTTCAGCCAGACACACCCATATTTTATGACTCCTCCCTGTAGAGGTCAAATATTTATTCCTTTTAATTCATAGGTATAAATGTGTGATATTTTTGCAATCAGGGTTTTTCCTATGTTTGAAAAAAGATGTTAAACGACCACGGTGGGATGAAATCTCTATTCATCACTTTCAGGCCTGTCAGACATTTTATGTTGTTTCTTCTGAGACTTATGGGAGACTGGGATAGCGCTATTTCGGCCTTCTTGGACCTCTTCAGCAAGACACACCCATATTTTATGACTCCTCCCTGTAGAGATCAAATATTTATTCCTTTTAATTCATAGGTATAAATGTGTGATATTTTTGCAATCAGGGTTTATCCTATGTTTGAAAAAAGATGTTAAACGGCCATGGTGGGATGAAATCTCTGTTCATCGCTTTCAGGCCTGTCAGACATTTTATGTTGTTTCTTCTGAGACATATGGGAGACTGGGATAGCACTATTTCGGCCTTCTTGGATCTCTTCAGCCAGACACACCCATATTTTATGACTCCTCCCTGTAGAGGTCAAATATTTATTCCTTTTAATTCATAGGTATAAATGTGTGATATTTTTGCAATCAGGGTTTTTCCTATGTTTGAAAAAAGATGTTAAACGGCCACGGTGGGATGAAATCTCTATTCATCACTTTCAGGCCTGTCAGACATTTTATATTGTTTCTTCTGAGGCTTATGGGAGACTGGGATAGCACTATTTCGGCCTTCTTGGACCTCTTCAGCAAGACACACCCATATTTTATGACTCCTCCCTGTAGAGGTCAAATATTTATTCCTTTTAATTCACAGGTATAAATGTGTGATATTTTTGCAATCAGGGTTTTTCCTATGTTTAAAAAAAAAATGTTAAACGGCCATGGTGGGATGAAATCTCTATTCATCACTTTCAGGACTGTCAGACATTTTATGTTGTTTCTTCTGAGGCTTATGGGAGACTGGGATAGCACTATTTCGGCCTTCGTGGACCTCTTCAGCAAGACACACCCATATTTTATGACTCCTCCCTGTAGAGGTCAAATATTTATTCCTTTTAATTCATAGGTATAAATGTGTGATATTTTTGCAATCAGGGTTTATCCTATGTTTGAAAAAAGATGTTAAACGGCCATGGTGGGATGAAATCTCTGTTCATCGCTTTCAGGCCTGTCAGACATTTTATGTTGTTTCTTCTGAGACATATGGGAGACTGGGATAGCACTATTTCGGCCTTCTTGGATCTCTTCAGCCAGACACACCCATATTTTATGACTCCTCCCTGTAGAGGTCAAATATTTATTCCTTTTAATTCATAGGTATAAATGTGTGATATTTTTGCAATCAGGGTTTTTCCTATGTTTGAAAAAAGATGTTAAACGGCCACGGTGGGATGAAATCTCTATTCATCACTTTCAGGCCTGTCAGACATTTTATGTTGTTTCTTCTGAGGCTTATGGGAGACTGGGATAGCACTATTTCGGCCTTCTTGGACCTCTTCAGCAAGACACACCCATATTTTATGACTCCTCCCTGTAGAGGTCAAATATTTATTCCTTTTAATTCACAGGTATAAATGTGTGATATTTTTGCAATCAGGGTTTTTCCTATGTTTAAAAAAAAAATGTTAAACGGCCATGGTGGGATGAAATCTCTATTCATCACTTTCAGGACTGTCAGACATTTTATGTTGTTTCTTCTGAGGCTTATGGGAGACTGGGATAGCACTATTTCGGCCTTCGTGGACCTCTTCAGCAAGACACACCCATATTTTATGACTCCTCCCTGTAGAGGTCAAATATTTATTCCTTTTAATTCATAGGTATAAATGTGTGATATTTTTGCAATCAGGGTTTATCCTATGTTTGAAAAAAGATGTTAAACGGCCATGGTGGGATGAAATCTCTGTTCATCGCTTTCAGGCCTGTCAGACATTTTATGTTGTTTCTTCTGAGACATATGGGAGACTGGGATAGCACTATTTCGGCCTTCTTGGATCTCTTCAGCCAGACACACCCATATTTTATGACTCCTCCCTGTAGAGGTCAAATATTTATTCCTTTTAATTCATAGGTATAAATGTGTGATATTTTTGCAATCAGGGTTTATCCTATGTTTGAAAAAAGATGTTAAACGGCCATGGTGGGATGAAATTTCTGTTCATCGCTTTCAGGCCTGTCAGACATTTTATGTTGTTTCTTCTGAGACATATGGGAGACTGGGATAGCACTATTTCGGCCTTCTTGGATCTCTTCAGCCAGACACACCCATATTTTATGACTCCTCCCTGTAGAGGTCAAATATTTATTCCTTTTAATTCATAGGTATAAATGTGTGATATTTTTGCAATCAGGGTTTTTCCTATGTTTGAAAAAAGATGTTAAACGGCCACGGTGGGATGAAATCTCTATTCATCACTTTCAGGCCTGTCAGACATTTTATGTTGTTTCTTCTGAGGCTTATGGGAGACTGGGATAGCACTATTTCGGCCTTCTTGGACCTCTTCAGCAAGACACACCCATATTTTATGACTCCTCCCTGTAGAGGTCAAATATTTATTCCTTTTAATTCACAGGTATAAATGTGTGATATTTTTGCAATCAGGGTTTTTCCTATGCTTAAAAAAAAAATGTTAAACGGCCATGGTGGGATGAAATCTCTATTCATCACTTTCAGGACTGTCAGACATTTTATGTTGTTTCTTCTGAGGCTTATGGGAGACTGGGATAGCACTATTTCGGCCTTCGTGGACCTCTTCAGCAAGACACACCCATATTTTATGACTCCTCCCTGTAGAGGTCAAATATTTATTCCTTTTAATTCATAGGTATAAATGTGTGATATTTTTGCAATCAGGGTTTTTCCTATGTTTGAAAAAAGATGTTAAACAGCCACGGTGGGATGAAATCTCTATTCATCACTTTCAGGCCTGTCAGACATTTTATGTTGTTTCTTCTGAGACTTATGGGAGACTGGGATAGCGCTATTTCGGCCTTCTTCGACCTCTTCAGCAAGACACACCCATATTTTATGACTCCTCCCTGTAGAGGTCAAATATTTATTCCTTTTAATTCCTAGGTATAAATGTGTGATATTTTTGCAATCAGGGTTTTTCCTATGTTTGAAAAAAGATGTTAAACGGCCATGGTGGGATGAAATCTCTGTTCATCGCTTTCAGGCCTGTCAGACATTTTATGTTGTTTCTTCTGAGACTTATGGGAGACTGGGATAGCACTATTTCGGCCTTCTTGGATCTCTTCAGCCAGACACACCTATATTTTATGACTCCTCCCTGTAGAGGTCAAATATTTATTCCTTTTAATTCATAGGTATAAATGTGTGATATTTTTGCAATCAGGGTCTTTCCTATGTTTGAAAAAAGATGTTAAACGGCCACGGTGGGATGAAATCTCTATTCATCACTTTCAGGCCTGTCAGACATTTTATGTTGTTTCTTCTGAGGCTTATGGGAGACTGGGATAGCACTATTTTGGCCTTCTTGGACCTCTTCAGCAAGACACACCCATATTTTATGACTCCTCCCTGTAGAGATCAAATATTTATTCCTTTTAATTCATAGGTATAAATGTGTGATATTTTTGCAATCAGGGTTTTTCCTATGTTTGAAAAAAGATGTTAAACGGCCACGGTGGGATGAAATCTCTATTCATCACTTTCAGGCCTGTCAGACATTTTATGTTGTTTCTTCTGAGGCTTATGGGAGACTGGGATAGCACTATTTCGGCCTTCTTGGACCTCTTCAGCAAGACACACCCATATTTTATGACTCCTCCCTGTAGAGGTCAAATATTTATTCCTTTTAATTCACAGGTATAAATGTGTGATATTTTTGCAATCAGGGTTTTTCCTATGTTTGAAAAAAGATGTTAAACGGCCACGGTGGGATGAAATCTCTATTCATCACTTTCAGGCCTGTCAGACATTTTATGTTGTTTCTTCTGAGACTTATGGGAGACTGGGATAGCTCTATTTCGGCCTTCTTCGACCTCTTCAGCAAGACACACCCATATTTTATGACTCCTCCCTGTAGAGGTCAAATATTTATTCCTTTTCATTCATAGGTATAAATGTGTGATACTTTTGCAATCAGGGTTTTTCCTATGTTTGAAAAAAAGATGTTAAACGGCCATGGTGGGATGAAATCTCTATTCATCGCCTTCAGGCCTGTCAGACATTTTATGTTGTTTCTTCTGAGACTTATGGGAGACTGGGATAGCACTATTTCGGCCTTCTTGGACCTCTTCAGCCAGACACACCCATATTTTATGACTGCTGCCTGTAGAGGTCAAATATTTATTCCTTTTAATTCATAGGTATAAATGTGTGATATTTTTGCAATCAGGGTTTTTCCTATGTTTGAAAAAAGATGTTAAACGGCCATGGTGGGATGAAATCTCTGTTCATCGCTTTCAGGCCTGTCAGACATTTTATGTTGTTTCTTCTGAGACTTATGGGAGACTGGGATAGCACTATTTCGGCCTTCTTGGATCTCTTCAGCCAGACACACCTATATTTTATGACTCCTCCCTGTAGAGGTCAAATATTTATTCCTTTTAATTCATATGTATAAATGTGTGATATTTTTGCAATCAGGGTTTTTCCTATGTTTGAAAAAAGATGTTAAACGGCCATGGTGGGATGAAATCTCTGTTCATCGCTTTCAGGCCTGTCAGACATTTTATGTTGTTTCTTCTGAGACATATGGGAGACTGGGATAGCACTATTTTGGCCTTCTTGGATCTCTTCAGCCAGACACACCCATATTTTATGACTCCTCCCTGTAGAGGTCAAATATTTATTCCTTTTAATTCATAGGTATAAATGTGTGATATTTTTGCAATCAGGGTTTTTCCTATGTTTGAAAAAAGATGTTAAACGGCCACGGTGGGATGAAATCTCTATTCATCACTTTCAGGCCTGTCAGACATTTTATGTTGTTTCTTCTGAGGCTTATGGGAGACTGGGATAGCACTATTTCGGCCTTCGTGGACCTCTTCAGCAAGACACACCCATATTTTATGACTCCTCCCTGTAGAGGTCAAATATTTATTCCTTTTAATTCATAGGTATAAATGTGTGATATTTTTGCAATCAGGGTTTTTCCTATGTTTGAAAAAAGATGTTAAACGGCCATGGTGGGATGAAATCTCTGTTCATCGCTTTCAGGCCTGTCAGACATTTTATGTTGTTTCTTCTGAGACATATGGGAGACTGGGAAAGCACTATTTCGGCCTTCTTGGATCTCTTCAGCCAGACACACCCATATTTTATGACTCCTCCCTGTAGAGGTCAAATATTTATTCCTTTTAATTCATAGGTATAAATGTGTGATATTTTTGCAATCAGGGTTTTTCCTATGTTTGAAAAAAGATGTTAAACGGCCACGGTGGGATGAAATCTCTATTCATCACTTTCAGGCCTGTCAGACATTTTATGTTGTTTCTTCTGAGGCTTATGGGAGACTGGGATAGCACTATTTCGGCCTTCTTGGACCTCTTCAGCAAGACACACCCATATTTTATGACTCCTCCCAGTAGAGGTCAAATATTTATTCCTTTTAATTCACAGGTATAAATGTGTGATATTTTTGCAATCAGGGTTTTTCCTATGTTTAAAAAAAAAATGTTAAACGGCCATGGTGGGATGAAATCTCTATTCATCACTTTCAGGACTGTCAGACATTTTATGTTGTTTCTTCTGAGGCTTATGGGAGACTGGGATAGCACTATTTCGGCCTTCGTGGACCTCTTCAGCAAGACACACCCATATTTTATGACTCCTCCCTGTAGAGATCAAATATTTATTCCTTTTAATTCATAGGTATAAATGTGTGATCTTTTTGCAATCAGGGTTTTTCCTATGTTTGAAAAAAGATGTTAAACAGCCACGGTGGGATGAAATCTCTATTCATCACTTTCAGGCCTGTCAGACATTTTATGTTGTTTCTTCTGAGGCTTATGGGAGACTGGGATAGCGCTATTTCGGCCTTCTTGGACCTCTTCAGCAAGACACACCCATATTTTATGACTCCTCCCTGTAGAGGTCAAATATTTATTCCTTTTAATTCACAGGAATAAATGTGTGATATTTTTGCAATCAGGGTTTTTCCTATGTTTAAAAAAAAAATGTTAAACGGCCATGGTGGGATGAAATCTCTATTCATCACTTTCAGGACTGTCAGACATTTTATGTTGTTTCTTCTGAGGCTTATGGGAGACTGGGATAGCACTATTTCGGCCTTCGTGGACCTCTTCAGCAAGACACACCCATATTTTATGACTCCTCCCTGTAGAGGTCAAATATTTATTCCTTTTAATTCATAGGTATAAATGTGTGATATTTTTGCAATCAGGGTTTTTCCTATGTTTGAAAAAAGATGTTAAACAGCCATGGTGGGATGAAATCTCTATTCATCACTTTCAGGCCTGTCAGACATTTTATGTTGTTTCTTCTGAGACTTATGGGAGACTGGGATAGCGCTATTTCAGCCTTCTTCGACCTCTTCAGCAAGACACACCCATATTTTATGACTCCTCCCTGTAGAGGTCAAATATTTATTCCTTTTCATTCATAGGTATAAATGTGTGATATTTTTGCAATCAGGGTTTTTCCTATGTTTGAAAAAAAGATGTTAAACGGCCATGGTGGGATGAAATCTCTATTCATCGCTTTCAGGCCTGTCAGACATTTTATGTTGTTTCTTCTGAGACTTATGGGAGACTGGGATAGCACTATTTCGGCCTTCTTGGACCTCTTCAGCCAGACACACCCATATTTTATGACTCCTGCCTGTAGAGGTCAAATATTTATTCCTTTTAATTCATAGGTATAAATGTGTGATATTTTTGCAATCAGGGTTTTTCCTATGTTTGAAAAAAGATGTTAAACGGCCATGGTGGGATGAAATCTCTGTTCATTGCTTTCAGGCCTGTCAGACATTTTATGTTGTTTCTTCTGAGACTTATGGGAGACTGGGATAGCACTATTTCGGCCTTCTTGGATCTCTTCAGCCAGACACACCTATATTTTATGACTCCTCCCTGTAGAGGTCAAATATTTATTCCTTTTAATTCATAGGTATAAATGTGTGATATTTTTGCAATCAGGGTTTTTCCTATGTTTGAAAAAAGATGTTAAACAGCCACGGTGGGATGAAATCTCTATTCATCACTTTCAGGCCTGTCAGACATTTTATGTTGTTTCTTCTGAGGCTTATGGGAGACTGGGATAGCACTATTTCGGCCTTCTTGGACGTCTTCAGCAAGACACACCCATATTTTATGACTCCTCCCTGTAGAGGTCAAATATTTATTCCTTTTAATTCACAGGTATAAATGTGTGATATTTTTGCAATCAGGGTTTTTCCTATGTTTGAAAAAAGATGTTAAACGGCCACGGTGGGATGAAATCTCTATTCATCACTTTCAGGCCTGTCAGGCATTTTATGTTGTTTCTTCTGAGGCTTATGGGAGACTGGGATAGCACTATTTCGGCCTTCTTGGACCTCTTCAGCAAGACACACCCATATTTTATGACTCCTCCCTGTAGAGGTCAAATATTTATTCCTTTTAATTCACAGGTATAAATGTGTGATATTTTTGCAATCAGGGTTTTTCCTATGTTTAAAAAAAAAATGTTAAACGGCCATGGTGGGATGAAATCTCTATTCATCACTTTCAGGCCTGTCAGACATTTTATGTTGTTTCTTCTGAGGCTTATGGGAGACTGGGATAGCACTATTTCGGCCTTCGTGGACCTCTTCAGCAAGACACACCCATATTTTATGACTCCTCCCTGTAGAGGTCAAATATTTATTCCTTTTAATTCATAGGTATAAATGTGTGATATTTTTGCAATCAGGGTCTTTCCTTTGTTTGAAAAAAGATGTTAAACGGCCACGGTGGGATGAAATCTCTATTCATCACTTTCAGGCCTGTCAGACATTTTATGTTGTTTCTTCTGAGGCTTATGGGAGACTGGGATAGCACTATTTCGGCCTTCTTGGACCTCTTCAGCAAGACACACCCATATTTTATGACTCCTCCCTGTAGATGTCAAATATTTATTCCTTTTAATTCCTAGGTATAAATGTGTGATATTTTTGCAATCAGGGTTTTTCCTATGTTTGAAAAAAAGATGTTAAACGGCCATGGTGGGATGAAATCTCTATTCATCGCTTTCAGGCCTGTCAGACATTTTATGTTGTTTCTTCTGAGACTTATGGGAGACTGGGATAGCACTATTTCGGCCTTCTTGGACCTCTTCAGCCAGAAACACCCATATTTTATGACTCCTCCCTGTAGAGATCAAATATTTATTCCTTTTAATTCATAGGTATAAATGTGTGATATTTTTGCAATCAGGGTTTATCCTATGTTTGAAAAAAGATGTTAAACGGCCATGGTGGGATGAAATCTCTGTTCATCGCTTTCAGGCCTGTCAGACATTTTATGTTGTTTCTTCTGAGACATATGGGAGACTGGGATAGCACTATTTCGGCCTTCTTGGATCTCTTCAGCCAGACACACCCATATTTTATGACTCCTCCCTGTAGAGGTCAAATATTTATTCCTTTTAATTCATAGGTATAAATGTGTGATATTTTTGAAATCAGGGTTTTTCCTATGTTTGAAAAAAGATGTTAAACGGCCACGGTGGGATGAAATCTCTATTCATCACTTTCAGGCCTGTCAGACATTTTATGTTGTTTCTTCTGAGGCTTATGGGAGACTGGGATAGCACTATTTCGGCCTTCTTGGACCTCTTCAGCCAGAAACACCCATATTTTATGACTCCTCCCTGTAGAGGTCAAATATTTATTCCTTTTAATTCATAGGTATAAATGTGTGATATTTTTGCAATCAGGGTTTATCCTATGTTTGAAAAAAGATGTTAAACGGCCACGGTGGGATGAAATCTCTGTTCATCGCTTTCAGGCCTGTCAGACATTTTATGTTGTTTCTTCTGAGACATATGGGAGACTGGGATAGCACTATTTCGGCCTTCTTGGATCTCTTCAGCCAGACACACCCATATTTTATGACTCCTCCCTGTAGAGGTCAAATATTTATTCCTTTTAATTCATAGGTATAAATGTGTGATATTTTTGAAATCAGGGTTTTTCCTATGTTTGAAAAAAGATGTTAAACGGCCACGGTGGGATGAAATCTCTATTCATCACTTTCAGGCCTGTCAGACATTTTATGTTGTTTCTTCTGAGGCTTATGGGAGACTGGGATAGCACTATTTCGGCCTTCTTGGACCTCTTCAGCAAGACACACCCATATTTTATGACTCCTCCCTGTAGAGGTCAAATATTTATTCCTTTTAATTCACAGGTATAAATGTGTGATATTTTTGCAATCAGGGTTTATCCTATGTTTGAAAAAAGATGTTAAACGGCCATGGTGGGATGAAATCTCTGTTCATCGCTTTCAGGCCTGTCAGACATTTTATGTTGTTTCTTCTGAGACATACGGGAGACTGGGATAGCACTATTTCGGCCTTCTTGGATCTCTTCAGCCAGACACACCCATATTTTATGACTCCTCCCTGTAGAGGTCAAATATTTATTCCTTTTAATTCATAGGTATAAATGTGTGATATTTTTGAAATCAGGGTTTTTCCTATGTTTGAAAAAAGATGTTAAACGGCCACGGTGGGATGAAATCTCTATTCATCACTTTCAGGCCTGTCAGACATTTTATGTTGTTTCTTCTGAGGCTTATGGGAGACTGGGATAGCACTATTTCGGCCTTCTTGGACCTCTTCAGCAAGACACACCCATATTTTATGACTCCTCCCTGTAGAGGTCAAATATTTATTCCTTTTAATTCACAGGTATAAATGTGTGATATTTTTGCAATCAGGGTTTTTCCTATGTTTGAAAAAAGATGTTAAACGGCCACGGTGGGATGAAATCTCTATTCATCACTTTCAGGCCTGTCAGACATTTTATGTTGTTTCTTCTGAGACTTATGGGAGACTGGGATAGCGCTATTTCGGCCTTCTTCGACCTCTTCAGCAAGACACACCCATATTTTATGACTCCTCCCTGTAGAGGTCAAATATTTATTCCTTTTCATTCATAGGTATAAATGTGTGATACTTTTGCAATCAGGGTTTTTCCTATGTTTGAAAAAAAGATGTTAAACGGCCATGGTGGGATGAAATCTCTATTCATCGCCTTCAGGCCTGTCAGACATTTTATGTTGTTTCTTCTGAGACTTATGGGAGACTGGGATAGCACTATTTCGGCCTTCTTGGACCTCTTCAGCCAGACACACCCATATTTTATGACTCCTGCCTGTAGAGGTCAAATATTTATTCCTTTTAATTCATAGGTATAAATGTGTGATATTTTTGCAATCAGGGTTTTTCCTATGTTTGAAAAAAGATGTTAAACGGCCATGGTGGGATGAAATCTCTGTTCATCGCTTTCAGGCCTGTCAGACATTTTATGTTGTTTCTTCTGAGACTTATGGGAGACTGGGATAGCACTATTTTGGCCTTCGTGGACCTCTTCAGCAAGACACACCCATATTTTATGACTCCTCCCTGTAGAGGTCAAATATTTATTCCTTTTAATTCATAGGTATAAATGTGTGATATTTTTGCAATCAGGGTCTTTCCTTTGTTTGAAAAAAGATGTTAAACGGCCACGGTGGGATGAAATCTCTATTCATCACTTTCAGGCCTGTCAGACATTTTATGTTGTTTCTTCTGAGGCTTATGGGAGACTGGGATAGCACTATTTTGGCCTTCTTGGACCTCTTCAGCAAGACACACCCATATTTTATGACTCCTCCCTGTAGATGTCAAATATTTATTCCTTTTAATTCCTAGGTATAAATGTGTGATATTTTTGCAATCAGGGTTTTTCCTATGTTTGAAAAAAAGATGTTAAACGGCCATGGTGGGATGAAATCTCTATTCATCGCTTTCAGGCCTGTCAGACATTTTATGTTGTTTCTTCTGAGACTTATGGGAGACTGGGATAGCACTATTTCGGCCTTCTTGGACCTCTTCAGCCAGAAACACCCATATTTTATGACTCCTCCCTGTAGAGATCAAATATTTATTCCTTTTAATTCATAGGTATAAATGTGTGATATTTTTGCAATCAGGGTTTATCCTATGTTTGAAAAAAGATGTTAAACGGCCATGGTGGGATGAAATCTCTGTTCATCGCTTTCAGGCCTGTCAGACATTTTATGTTGTTTCTTCTGAGACATATGGGAGACTGGGATAGCACTATTTCGGCCTTCTTGGATCTCTTCAGCCAGACACACCCACATTTTATGACTCCTCCCTGTAGAGGTCAAATATTTATTCCTTTTAATTCATAGGTATAAATGTGTGATATTTTTGAAATCAGGGTTTTTCCTATGTTTGAAAAAAGATGTTAAACGGCCACGGTGGGATGAAATCTCTATTCATCACTTTCAGGCCTGTCAGACATTTTATGTTGTTTCTTCTGAGGCTTATGGGAGACTGGGATAGCACTATTTCGGCCTTCTTGGACCTCTTCAGCAAGACACACCCATATTTTATGACTCCTCCCTGTAGAGGTCAAATATTTATTCCTTTTAATTCACAGGTATAAATGTGTGATATTTTTGCAATCAGGGTTTATCCTATGTTTGAAAAAAGATGTTAAACGGCCATGGTGGGATGAAATCTCTGTTCATCGCTTTCAGGCCTGTCAGACATTTTATGTTGTTTCTTCTGAGACATATGGGAGACTGGGATAGCACTATTTCGGCCTTCTTGGATCTCTTCAGCCAGACACACCCATATTTTATGACTCCTCCCTGTAGAGGTCAAATATTTATTCCTTTTAATTCATAGGTATAAATGTGTGATATTTTTGAAATCAGGGTTTTTCCTATGTTTGAAAAAAGATGTTAAACGGCCACGGTGGGATGAAATCTCTATTCATCACTTTCAGGCCTGTCAGACATTTTATGTTGTTTCTTCTGAGGCTTATGGGAGACTGGGATAGCACTATTTCGGCCTTCTTGGACCTCTTCAGCAAGACACACCCATATTTTATGACTCCTCCCTGTAGAGGTCAAATATTTATTCCTTTTAATTCACAGGTATAAATGTGTGATATTTTTGCAATCAGGGTTTTTCCTATGTTTGAAAAAAGATGTTAAACGGGCACGGTGGGATGAAATCTCTATTCATCACTTTCAGGCCTGTCAGACATTTTATGTTGTTTCTTCTGAGACTTATGGGAGACTGGGATAGCGCTATTTCGGCCTTCTTCGACCTCTTCAGCAAGACACACCCATATTTTATGACTCCTCCCTGTAGAGGTCAAATATTTATTCCTTTTCATTCATAGGTATAAATGTGTGATACTTTTGCAATCAGGGTTTTTCCTATGTTTGAAAAAAAGATGTTAAACGGCCATGGTGGGATGAAATCTCTATTCATCGCCTTCAGGCCTGTCAGACATTTTATGTTGTTTCTTCTGAGACTTATGGGAGACTGGGATAGCACTATTTCGGCCTTCTTGGACCTCTTCAGCCAGACACACCCATATTTTATGACTCCTGCCTGTAGAGGTCAAATATTTATTCCTTTTAATTCATAGGTATAAATGTGTGATATTTTTGCAATCAGGGTTTTTCCTATGTTTGAAAAAAGATGTTAAACGGCCATGGTGGGATGAAATCTCTGTTCATCGCTTTCAGGCCTGTCAGACATTTTATGTTGTTTCTTCTGAGACTTATGGGAGACTGGGATAGCACTATTTCGGCCTTCTTGGATCTCTTCAGCCAGACACACCTATATTTTATGACTCCTCCCTGTAGAGGTCAAATATTTATTCCTTTTAATTCATAGGTATAAATGTGTGATATTTTTGCAATCAGGGTTTTTCCTATGTTTGAAAAAAGATGTTAAACAGCCACGGTGGGATGAAATCTCTATTCATCACTTTCAGGCCTGTCAGACATTTTATGTTGTTTCTTCTGAGGCTTATGGGAGACTGGGATAGCACTATTTCGGCCTTCTTGGACCTCTTCAGCAAGACACACCCATATTTTATGACTCCTCCCTGTAGAGGTCAAATATTTATTCCTTTTAATTCACAGGTATAAATGTGTGATATTTTTGCAATCAGGGTTTTTCCTATGTTTGAAAAAAGATGTTAAACGGCCACGGAGGGATGAAATCTCTATTCATCACTTTCAGGCCTGTCAGGCATTTTATGTTGTTTCTTCTGAGGCTTATGGGAGACTGGGATAGCACTATTTCGGCCTTCTTGGACCTCTTCAGCAAGACACACCCATATTTTATGACTCCTCCCTGTAGAGGTCAAATATTTATTCTTTTTAATTCACAGGTATAAATGTGTGATATTTTTGCAATCAGGGTTTTTCCTATGTTTAAAAAAAAAATGTTAAACGGCCATGGTGGGATGAAATCTCTATTCATCACTTCCAGGCCTGTCAGACATTTTATGTTGTTTCTTCTGAGGCTTATGGGAGACTGGGATAGCACTATTTCGGCCTTCGTGGACCTCTTCAGCAAGACACACCCATATTTTATGACTCCTCCCTGTAGAGGTCAAATATTTATTCCTTTTAATTCATAGGTATAAATGTGTGATATTTTTGCAATCAGGGTCTTTCCTATGTTTGAAAAAAGATGTTAAACGGCCACGGTGGGATGAAATCTCTATTCATCGCCTTCAGGCCTGTCAGACATTTTATGTTGTTTCTTCTGAGACTTATGGGAGACTGGGATAGCACTATTTCGGCCTTCTTGGACCTCTTCAGCCAGACACACCCATATTTTATGACTCCTGCCTGTAGAGGTCAAATATTTATTCCTTTTAATTCATAGGTATAAATGTGTGATATTTTTGCAATCAGGGTTTTTCCTATGTTTGAAAAAAGATGTTAAACGGCCATGGTGGGATGAAATCTCTGTTCATCGCTTTCAGGCCTGTCAGACATTTTATGTTGTTTCTTCTGAGACTTATGGGAGACTGGGATAGCACTATTTCGGCCTTCTTGGATCTCTTCAGCCAGACACACCTATATTTTATGACTCCTCCCTGTAGAGGTCAAATATTTATTCCTTTTAATTCATAGGTATAAATGTGTGATATTTTTGCAATCAGGGTTTTTCCTATGTTTGAAAAAAGATGTTAAACAGCCACGGTGGGATGAAATCTCTATTCATCACTTTCAGGCCTGTCAGACATTTTATGTTGTTTCTTCTGAGGCTTATGGGAGACTGGGATAGCACTATTTCGGCCTTCTTGGACCTCTTCAGCAAGACACACCCATATTTTATGACTCCTCCCTGTAGAGGTCAAATATTTATTCCTTTTAATTCACAGGTATAAATGTGTGATATTTTTGCAATCAGGGTTTTTCCTATGTTTGAAAAAAGATGTTAAATGGCCACGGTGGGATGAAATCTCTATTCATCACTTTCAGGCCTGTCAGGCATTTTATGTTGTTTCTTCTGAGGCTTATGGGAGACTGGGATAGCACTATTTCGGCCTTCTTGGACCTCTTCAGCAAGACACACCCATATTTTATGACTCCTCCCTGTAGAGGTCAAATATTTATTCCTTTTAATTCACAGGTATAAATGTGTGATATTTTTGCAATCAGGGTTTTTCCTATGTTTAAAAAAAAAATGTTAAACGGCCATGGTGGGATGAAATCTCTATTCATCACTTTCAGGCCTGTCAGACATTTTATGTTGTTTCTTCTGAGGCTTATGGGAGACTGGGATAGCACTATTTCGGCCTTCGTGGACCTCTTCAGCAAGACACACCCATATTTTATGACTCCTCCCTGTAGAGGTCAAATATTTATTCCTTTTAATTCATAGGTATAAATGTGTGATATTTTTGCAATCAGGGTCTTTCCTTTGTTTGAAAAAAGATGTTAAACGGCCACGGTGGGATGAAATCTCTATTCATCACTTTCAGGCCTGTCAGACATTTTATGTTGTTTCTTCTGAGGCTTATGGGAGACTGGGATAGCACTATTTTGGCCTTCTTGGACCTCTTCAGCAAGACACACCCATATTTTATGACTCCTCCCTGTAGAGATCAAATATTTATTCCTTTTAATTCATAGGTATAAATGTGTGATATTTTTGCAATCAGGGTTTATCCTATGTTTGAAAAAAGATGTTAAACGGCCATGGTGGGATGAAATCTCTGTTCATCGCTTTCAGGCCTGTCAGACATTTTATGTTGTTTCTTCTGAGACATATGGGAGACTGGGATAGCACTATTTCGGCCTTCTTGGATCTCTTCAGCCAGACACACCCATATTTTATGACTCCTCCCTGTAGAGGTCAAATATTTATTCCTTTTAATTCATAGGTATAAATGTGTGATATTTTTGAAATCAGGGTTTTTCCTATGTTTGAAAAAAGATGTTAAACGGCCACGGTGGGATGAAATCTCTATTCATCACTTTCAGGCCTGTCAGACATTTTATGTTGTTTCTTCTGAGGCTTATGGGAGACTGGGATAGCACTATTTCGGCCTTCTTGGACCTCTTCAGCAAGACACACCCATATTTTATGACTCCTCCCTGTAGAGGTCAAATATTTATTCCTTTTAATTCACAGGTATAAATGTGTGATATTTTTGCAATCAGGGTTTATCCTATGTTTGAAAAAAGATGTTAAACGGCCATGGTGGGATGAAATCTCTGTTCATCGCTTTCAGGCCTGTCAGACATTTTATGTTGTTTCTTCTGAGACATATGGGAGACTGGGATAGCACTATTTCGGCCTTCTTGGATCTCTTCAGCCAGACACACCCATATTTTATGACTCCTCCCTGTAGAGGTCAAATATTTATTCCTTTTAATTCATAGGTATAAATGTGTGATATTTTTGAAATCAGGGTTTTTCCTATGTTTGAAAAAAGATGTTAAACGGCCACGGTGGGATGAAATCTCTAATCATCACTTTCAGGCCTGTCAGACATTTTATGTTGTTTCTTCTGAGGCTTATGGGAGACTGGGATAGCACTATTTCGGCCTTCTTGGACCTCTTCAGCAAGACACACCCATATTTTATGACTCCTCCCTGTAGAGGTCAAATATTTATTCCTTTTAATTCACAGGTATAAATGTGTGATATTTTTGCAATCAGGGTTTTTCCTATGTTTGAAAAAAGATGTTAAACGGCCACGGTGGGATGAAATCTCTATTCATCACTTTCAGGCCTGTCAGACATTTTATGTTGTTTCTTCTGAGACTTATGGGAGACTGGGATAGCGCTATTTCGGCCTTCTTCGACCTCTTCAGCAAGACAAACCCATATTTTATGACTCCTCCCTGTAGAGGTCAAATATTTATTCCTTTTCATTCATAGGTATAAATGTGTGATACTTTTGCAATCAGGGTTTTTCCTATGTTTGAAAAAAAGATGTTAAACGGCCATGGTGGGATGAAATCTCTATTCATCGCCTTCAGGCCTGTCAGACATTTTATGTTGTTTCTTCTGAGACTTATGGGAGACTGGGATAGCACTATTTCGGCCTTCTTGGACCTCTTCAGCCAGACACACCCATATTTTATGACTCCTGCCTGTAGAGGTCAAATATTTATTCCTTTTAATTCATAGGTATAAATGTGTGATATTTTTGCAATCAGGGTTTTTCCTATGTTTGAAAAAAGATGTTAAACGGCCATGGTGGGATGAAATCTCTGTTCATCGCTTTCAGGCCTGTCAGACATTTTATGTTGTTTTCTCTGAGACTTATGGGAGACTGGGATAGCACTATTTCGGCCTTCTTGGATCTCTTCAGCCAGACACACCCATATTTTATGACTCCTCCCTGTAGAGGTCAAATATTTATTCCTTTTAATTCATAGGTATAAATGTGTGATATTTTTGAAATCAGGGTTTTTCCTATGTTTGAAAAAAGATGTTAAACGGCCACGGTGGGATGAAATCTCTATTCATCACTTTCAGGCCTGTCAGACATTTTATGTTGTTTCTTCTGAGGCTTATGGGAGACTGGGATAGCACTATTTCGGCCTTCTTGGACCTCTTCAGCCAGAAACACCCATATTTTATGACTCCTCCCTGTAGAGGTCAAATATTTATTCCTTTTAATTCATAGGTATAAATGTGTGATATTTTTGCAATCAGGGTTTATCCTATGTTTGAAAAAAGATGTTAAACGGCCACGGTGGGATGAAATCTCTGTTCATCGCTTTCAGGCCTGTCAGACATTTTATGTTGTTTCTTCTGAGACATATGGGAGACTGGGATAGCACTATTTCGGCCTTCTTGGATCTCTTCAGCCAGACACACCCATATTTTATGACTCCTCCCTGTAGAGGTCAAATATTTATTCCTTTTAATTCATAGGTATAAATGTGTGATATTTTTGAAATCAGGGTTTTTCCTATGTTTGAAAAAAGATGTTAAACGGCCACGGTGGGATGAAATCTCTATTCATCACTTTCAGGCCTGTCAGACATTTTATGTTGTTTCTTCTGAGGCTTATGGGAGACTGGGATAGCACTATTTCGGCCTTCTTGGACCTCTTCAGCAAGACACACCCATATTTTATGACTCCTCCCTGTAGAGGTCAAATATTTATTCCTTTTAATTCACAGGTATAAATGTGTGATATTTTTGCAATCAGGGTTTATCCTATGTTTGAAAAAAGATGTTAAACGGCCATGGTGGGATGAAATCTCTGTTCATCGCTTTCAGGCCTGTCAGACATTTTATGTTGTTTCTTCTGAGACATATGGGAGACTGGGATAGCACTATTTCGGCCTTCTTGGATCTCTTCAGCCAGACACACCCATATTTTATGACTCCTCCCTGTAGAGGTCAAATATTTATTCCTTTTAATTCATAGGTATAAATGTGTGATATTTTTGAAATCAGGGTTTTTCCTATGTTTGAAAAAAGATGTTAAACGGCCACGGTGGGATGAAATCTCTATTCATCACTTTCAGGCCTGTCAGACATTTTATGTTGTTTCTTCTGAGGCTTATGGGAGACTGGGATAGCACTATTTCGGCCTTCTTGGACCTCTTCAGCAAGACACACCCATATTTTATGACTCCTCCCTGTAGAGGTCAAATATTTATTCCTTTTAATTCACAGGTATAAATGTGTGATATTTTTGCAATCAGGGTTTTTCCTATGTTTGAAAAAAGATGTTAAACGGGCACGGTGGGATGAAATCTCTATTCATCACTTTCAGGCCTGTCAGACATTTTATGTTGTTTCTTCTGAGACTTATGGGAGACTGGGATAGCGCTATTTCGGCCTTCTTCGACCTCTTCAGCAAGACACACCCATATTTTATGACTCCTCCCTGTAGAGGTCAAATATTTATTCCTTTTCATTCATAGGTATAAATGTGTGATACTTTTGCAATCAGGGTTTTTCCTATGTTTGAAAAAAAGATGTTAAACGGCCATGGTGGGATGAAATCTCTATTCATCGCCTTCAGGCCTGTCAGACATTTTATGTTGTTTCTTCTGAGACTTATGGGAGACTCGGATAGCACTATTTCGGCCTTCTTGGACCTCTTCAGCCAGACACACCCATATTTTATGACTCCTGCCTGTAGAGGTCAAATATTTATTCCTTTTAATTCATAGGTATAAATGTGTGATATTTTTGCAATCAGGGTTTTTCCTATGTTTGAAAAAAGATGTTAAACGGCCATGGTGGGATGAAATCTCTGTTCATCGCTTTCAGGCCTGTCAGACATTTTATGTTGTTTCTTCTGAGACTTATGGGAGACTGGGATAGCACTATTTCGGCCTTCTTGGATCTCTTCAGCCAGACACACCTATATTTTATGACTCCTCCCTGTAGAGGTCAAATATTTATTCCTTTTAATTCATAGGTATAAATGTGTGATATTTTTGCAATCAGGGTTTTTCCTATGTTTGAAAAAAGATGTTAAACAGCCACGGTGGGATGAAATCTCTATTCATCACTTTCAGGCCTGTCAGACATTTTATGTTGTTTCTTCTGAGGCTTATGGGAGACTGGGATAGCACTATTTCGGCCTTCTTGGACCTCTTCAGCAAGACACACCCATATTTTATGACTCCTCCCTGTAGAGGTCAAATATTTATTCCTTTTAATTCACAGGTATAAATGTGTGATATTTTTGCAATCAGGGTTTTTCCTATGTTTGAAAAAAGATGTTAAACGGCCACGGAGGGATGAAATCTCTATTCATCACTTTCAGGCCTGTCAGGCATTTTATGTTGTTTCTTCTGAGGCTTATGGGAGACTGGGATAGCACTATTTCGGCCTTCTTGGACCTCTTCAGCAAGACACACCCATATTTTATGACTCCTCCCTGTAGAGGTCAAATATTTATTCTTTTTAATTCACAGGTATAAATGTGTGATATTTTTGCAATCAGGGTTTTTCCTATGTTTAAAAAAAAAATGTTAAACGGCCATGGTGGGATGAAATCTCTATTCATCACTTCCAGGCCTGTCAGACATTTTATGTTGTTTCTTCTGAGGCTTATGGGAGACTGGGATAGCACTATTTCGGCCTTCGTGGACCTCTTCAGCAAGACACACCCATATTTTATGACTCCTCCCTGTAGAGGTCAAATATTTATTCCTTTTAATTCATAGGTATAAATGTGTGATATTTTTGCAATCAGGGTCTTTCCTATGTTTGAAAAAAGATGTTAAACGGCCACGGTGGGATGAAATCTCTATTCATCGCCTTCAGGCCTGTCAGACATTTTATGTTGTTTCTTCTGAGACTTATGGGAGACTGGGATAGCACTATTTCGGCCTTCTTGGACCTCTTCAGCCAGACACACCCATATTTTATGACTCCTGCCTGTAGAGGTCAAATATTTATTCCTTTTAATTCATAGGTATAAATGTGTGATATTTTTGCAATCAGGGTTTTTCCTATGTTTGAAAAAAGATGTTAAACGGCCATGGTGGGATGAAATCTCTGTTCATCGCTTTCAGGCCTGTCAGACATTTTATGTTGTTTCTTCTGAGACTTATGGGAGACTGGGATAGCACTATTTCGGCCTTCTTGGATCTCTTCAGCCAGACACACCTATATTTTATGACTCCTCCCTGTAGAGGTCAAATATTTATTCCTTTTAATTCATAGGTATAAATGTGTGATATTTTTGCAATCAGGGTTTTTCCTATGTTTGAAAAAAGATGTTAAACAGCCACGGTGGGATGAAATCTCTATTCATCACTTTCAGGCCTGTCAGACATTTTATGTTGTTTCTTCTGAGGCTTATGGGAGACTGGGATAGCACTATTTCGGCCTTCTTGGACCTCTTCAGCAAGACACACCCATATTTTATGACTCCTCCCTGTAGAGGTCAAATATTTATTCCTTTTAATTCACAGGTATAAATGTGTGATATTTTTGCAATCAGGGTTTTTCCTATGTTTGAAAAAAGATGTTAAACGGCCACGGAGGGATGAAATCTCTATTCATCACTTTCAGGCCTGTCAGGCATTTTATGTTGTTTCTTCTGAGGCTTATGGGAGACTGGGATAGCACTATTTCGGCCTTCTTGGACCTCTTCAGCAAGACACACCCATATTTTATGACTCCTGCCTGTAGAGGTCAAATATTTATTCCTTTTAATTCATAGGTATAAATGTGTGATATTTTTGCAATCAGGGTTTTTCCTATGTTTGAAAAAAGATGTTAAACGGCCATGGTGGGATGAAATCTCTGTTCATTGCTTTCAGGCCTGTCAGACATTTTATGTTGTTTCTTCTGAGACTTATGGGAGACTGGGATAGCACTATTTCGGCCTTCTTGGATCTCTTCAGCCAGACACACCTATATTTTATGACTCCTCCCTGTAGAGGTCAAATATTTATTCCTTTTAATTCATAGGTATAAATGTGTGATATTTTTGCAATCAGGGTTTTTCCTATGTTTGAAAAAAGATGTTAAACAGCCACGGTGGGATGAAATCTCTATTCATCACTTTCAGGCCTGTCAGACATTTTATGTTGTTTCTTCTGAGGCTTATGGGAGACTGGGATAGCATTATTTCGGCCTTCTTGGACGTCTTCAGCAAGACACACCCATATTTTATGACTCCTCCCTGTAGAGGTCAAATATTTATTCCTTTTAATTCACAGGTATAAATGTGTGATATTTTTGCAATCAGGGTTTTTCCTATGTTTGAAAAAAGATGTTAAATGGCCACGGTGGGATGAAATCTCTATTCATCACTTTCAGGCCTGTCAGGCATTTTATGTTGTTTCTTCTGAGGCTTATGGGAGACTGGGATAGCACTATTTCGGCCTTCTTGGACCTCTTCAGCAAGACACACCCATATTTTATGACTCCTCCCTGTAGAGGTCAAATATTTATTCCTTTTAATTCACAGGTATAAATGTGTGATATTTTTGCAATCAGGGTTTTTCCTATGTTTAAAAAAAAAATGTTAAACCGCCATGGTGGGATGAAATCTCTATTCATCACTTTCAGGCCTGTCAGACATTTTATGTTGTTTCTTCTGAGGCTTATGGGAGACTGGGATAGCACTATTTCGGCCTTCGTGGACCTCTTCAGCAAGACACACCCATATTTTATGACTCCTCCCTGTAGAGGTCAAATATTTATTCCTTTTAATTCATAGGTATAAATGTGTGATATTTTTGCAATCAGGGTCTTTCCTTTGTTTGAAAAAAGATGTTAAACGGCCACGGTGGGATGAAATCTCTATTCATCACTTTCAGGCCTGTCAGACATTTTATGTTGTTTCTTCTGAGGCTTATGGGAGACTGGGATAGCACTATTTTGGCCTTCTTGGACCTCTTCAGCAAGACACACCCATATTTTATGACTCCTCCCTGTAGAGATCAAATATTTATTCCTTTTAATTCATAGGTATAAATGTGTGATATTTTTGCAATCAGGGTTTATCCTATGTTTGAAAAAAGATGTTAAACGGCCATGGTGGGATGAAATCTCTGTTCATCGCTTTCAGGCCTGTCAGACATTTTATGTTGTTTCTTCTGAGACATATGGGAGACTGGGATAGCACTATTTCGGCCTTCTTGGATCTCTTCAGCCAGACACACCCATATTTTATGACTCCTCCCTGTAGAGGTCAAATATTTATTCCTTTTAATTCATAGGTATAAATGTGTGATATTTTTGAAATCAGGGTTTTTCCTATGTTTGAAAAAAGATGTTAAACGGCCACGGTGGGATGAAATCTCTATTCATCACTTTCAGGCCTGTCAGACATTTTATGTTGTTTCTTCTGAGGCTTATGGGAGACTGGGATAGCACTATTTCGGCCTTCTTGGACCTCTTCAGCAAGACACACCCATATTTTATGACTCCTCCCTGTAGAGTTCAAATATTTATTCCTTTTAATTCATAGGTATAAATGTGTGATATTTTTGCAATCAGGGTCTTTCCTATGTTTGAAAAAAGATGTTAAACGGCCATGGTGGGATGAAATCTCTATTCATCACTTTCAGGCCTGTCAGACATTTTATGTTGTTTCTTCTGAGGCTTATGGGAGACTGGGATAGCACTATTTTGGCCTTCTTGGACCTCTTCAGCAAGACACACCCATATTTTATGACTCCTCCCTGTAGATGTCAAATATTTATTCCTTTTAATTCCTAGGCATAAATGTGTGATATTTTTGCAATCAGGGTTTTTCCTATGTTTGAAAAAAGATGTTAAACGGCCACGGTGGGATGAAATCTCTATTCATCACTTTCAGGCCTGTCAGACATTTTATGTTGTTTCTTCTGAGACTTATGGGAGACTGGGATAGCGCTATTTCGGCCTTCGTGTACCTCTTCAGCAAGACACACCCATATTTTATGACTCCTCCCTGTAGAGGTCAAATATTTATTCCTTTTAATTCATAGGTATAAATGTGTCATATTTTTGCAATCAGGGTTTTTCCTATGTTTCAAAAAAAGATGTTAAACGGCCATGGTGGGATGAAATCTCTATTCATCGCTTTCAGGCCTGTCAGACATTTTATGTTGTTTCTTCTGAGACTTATGGGAGACTGGGATAGCACTATTTCGGCCTTCTTGGACCTCTTCAGCCAGACACACCCATATTTTATGACTCCTGCCTGTAGAGGTCAAATATTTATTCCTTTTAATTCCTAGGTATAAATGTGTGATATTTTTGCAATCAGGGTTTTTCCTATGTTTGAAAAAAGATGTTAAACGGCCATGGTGGGATGAAATCTCTGTTCATCGCTTTCAGGCCTGTCAGACATTTTATGTTGTTTCTTCTGAGACTTATGGGAGACTGGGATAGCACTATTTCGGCCTTCTTGGATCTCTTCAGCCAGACACACCCATATTTTATGACTCCTCCCTGTAGAGGTCAAATATTTATTCCTTTTAATTCATAGGTATAAATGTGTGATATTTTTGCAATCAGGGTTTTTCCTATGTTTGAAAAAAAAATGTTAAACGGCCATGGTGGGATGAAATCTCTATTCATCACTTTCAGGCCTGTCAGACATTTTATGTTGTTTCTTCTGAGGCTTATGGGAGAGTGGGATAGCAATTTTCGGCCTTCGTGGACCTCTTCAGCCAGACACACCCATATTTTATGACTCCTGCCTGTAGAGGTCAAATATTTATTCCTTTTAATTCCTAGGTATAAATGTGTGATATTTTTGCAATCAGGGTTTTTCCTATGTTTGAAAAAAGATGTTAAACGGCCATGGTGGGATGAAATCTCTGTTCATCGCTTTCAGGCCTGTCAGACATTTTATGTTGTTTCTTCTGAGACTTATGGGAGACTGGGATAGCACTATTTCGGCCTTCTTGGATCTCTTCAGCCAGACACACCCATATTTTATGACTCCTCCCTGTAGAGGTCAAATATTTATTCCTTTTAATTCATAGGTATAAATGTGTGATATTTTTGCAATCAGGGTTTTTCCTATGTTTGAAAAAAAAATGTTAAACGGCCATGGTGGGATGAAATCTCTATTCATCACTTTCAGGCCTGTCAGACATTTTATGTTGTTTCTTCTGAGGCTTATGGGAGACTGGGATAGCAATTTTCGGCCTTCGTGGACCTCTTCAGCAAGACACACCCATATTTTATGACTCCTCCCTGTAGAGGTCAAATATTTATTCCTTTTAATTCATAGGTATAAATGTGTGATATTTTTGCAATCAGGGTCTTTCCTATGTTTGAAAAAAGATGTTAAACGGCCATGGTGGGATGAAATCTCTATTCATCACTTTCAGGCCTGTCAGACATTTTATGTTGTTTCTTCTGAGGCTTATGGGAGACTGGGATAGCACTATTTTGGCCTTCTTGGACCTCTTCAGCAAGACACACCCATATTTTATGACTCCTCCCTGTAGATGTCAAATATTTATTCCTTTTAATTCCTAGGTATAAATGTGTGATATTTTTGCAATCAGGGTTTTTCCTATGTTTGAAAAAAGATGTTAAACGGCCACGGTGGGATGAAATCTCTATTCATCACTTTCAGGCCTGTCAGACATTTTATGTTGTTTCTTCTGAGACTTATGGGAGACTGGGATAGCGCTATTTCGGCCTTCGTGTACCTCTTCAGCAAGACACACCCATATTTTATGACTCCTCCCTGTAGAGGTCAAATATTTATTCCTTTTAATTCATAGGTATAAATGTGTCATATTTTTGCAATCAGGGTCTTTCCTATGTTTGAAAAAAGATGTTAAACGGCCATGGTGGGATGAAATCTCTATTCATCACTTTCAGGCCTGTCAGACATTTTATGTTGTTTCTTCTGAGGCTTATGGGAGACTGGGATAGCACTATTTTGGCCTTCTTGGACCTCTTCAGCAAGACACACCCATATTTTATGACTCCTCCCTGTAGATGTCAAATATTTATTCCTTTTAATTCCTAGGTATAAATGTGTGATATTTTTGCAATCAGGGTTTTTCCTATGTTTGAAAAAAGATGTTAAACGGCCACGGTGGGATGAAATCTCTATTCATCACTTTCAGGCCTGTCAGACATTTTATGTTGTTTCTTCTGAGACTTATGGGAGACTGGGATAGCGGTATTTCGGCCTTCGTGTACCTCTTCAGCAAGACACACCCATATTTTATGACTCCTCCCTGTAGAGGTCAAATATTTATTCCTTTTAATTCATAGGTATAAATGTGTCATATTTTTGCAATCAGGGTTTTTCCTATGTTTCAAAAAAAGATGTTAAACGGCCATGGTGGGATGAAATCTCTATTCATCGCTTTCAGGCCTGTCAGACATTTTATGTTGTTTCTTCTGAGACTTATGGGAGACTGGGATAGCACTATTTCGGCCTTCTTCGACCTCTTCAGCCAGACACACCCATATTTTATGACTCCTGCCTGTAGAGGTCAAATATTTATTCCTTTTAATTCCTAGGTATAAATGTGTGATATTTTTGCAATCAGGGTTTTTCCTATGTTTGAAAAAAGATGTTAAACGGCCATGGTGGGATGAAATCTCTGTTCATCGCTTTCAGGCCTGTCAGACATTTTATGTTGTTTCTTCTGAGACTTATGGGAGACTGGGATAGCAATTTTCGGCCTAAGTGGACCTCTTCAGCAAGACACACCCATATTTTATGACTCCTCCCTGTAGAGGTCAAATATTTATTCCTTTTAATTCATAGGTATAAATGTGTGATATTTTTGCAATCAGGGTCTTTCCTATGTTTGAAAAAAGATGTTAAACGGCCATGGAGGGATGAAATCTCTATTCATCACTTTCAGGCCTGTCAGACATTTTATGTTGTTTCTTCTGAGGCTTATGGGAGACTGGGATAGCACTATTTTGGCCTTCTTGGACCTCTTCAGCAAGACACACCCATATTTTATGACTCCTCCCTGTAGATGTCAAATATTTATTCCTTTTAATTCCTAGGTATAAATGTGTGATATTTTTGCAATCAGGGTTTTTCCTATGTTTGAAAAAAGATGTTAAACGGCCACGGTGGGATGAAATCTCTATTCATCACTTTCAGGCCTGTCAGACATTTTATGTTGTTTCTTCTGAGACTTATGGGAGACTGGGATAGCGCTATTTCGGCCTTCGTGTACCTCTTCAGCAAGACACACCCATATTTTATGACTCCTCCCTGTAGAGGTCAAATATTTATTCCTTTTAATTCATAGGTATAAATGTGTCATATTTTTGCAATCAGGGTTTTTCCTATGTTTCAAAAAAAGATGTTAAACGGCCATGGTGGGATGAAATCTCTATTCATCGCTTTCAGGCCTGTCAGACATTTTATGTTGTTTCTTCTGAGACTTATGGGAGACTGGGATAGCACTATTTCGGCCTTCTTCGACCTCTTCAGCCAGACACACCCATATTTTATGACTCCTGCCTGTAGAGGTCAAATATTTATTCCTTTTAATTCCTAGGTATAAATGTGTGATATTTTTGCAATCAGGGTTTTTCCTATGTTTGAAAAAAGATGTTAAACGGCCATGGTGGGATGAAATCTCTGTTCATCGCTTTCAGGCCTGTCAGACATTTTATGTTGTTTCTTCTGAGACTTATGGGAGACTGGGATAGCACTATTTCGGCCTTCTTGGATCTCTTCAGCCAGACACACCCATATTTTATGACTCCTCCCTGTAGAGGTCAAATATTTATTCCTTTTAATTCCTAGGTATAAATGTGTGATATTTTTGCAATCAGGGTTTTTCCTATGTTTGAAAAAAGATGTTAAACGGCCACGGTGGGATGAAATCTCTATTCATCACTTTCAGGCCTGTCAGACATTTTATGTTGTTTCTTCTGAGGCTTATGGGAGACTGGGATAGCACTATTTCGCCCTTCTTGGACCTCTTCAGCAAGACACACCCATATTTTATGACTCCTCCCTGTAGAGGTCAAATATTTATTCCTTTTAATTCACAGGTATAAATGTGTGATATTTTTGCAATCAGGGTTTTTCCTATGTTTAAAAAAAAAATGTTAAACGGCCATGGTGGGATGAAATCTCTATTCATCACTTTCAGGCCTGTCAGACATTTTATGTTGTTTCTTCTGAGTCTTATGGGAGACTGGGATAGCACTATTTCGGCCTTCGTGGACCTCTTCAGCAAGACACACCCATATTTTATGACTCCTCCCTGTAGAGGTCAAATATTTATTCCTTTTAATTCCTAGGTATAAATGTGTGATATTTTTGCAATCAGGGTTTTTCCTATGTTTGAAAAAAGATGTTAAACGGCCACGGTGGGATGAAATCTCTATTCATCACTTTCAGGCCTGTCAGACATTTTATGTTGTTTCTTCTGAGACTTATGGGAGACTGGGATAGCGCTATATCGGCCTTCTTCGACCTCTTCAGCAAGACACACCCATATTTTATGACTCCTCCCTGTAGAGGTCAAATATTTATTCCTTTTCATTCATAGGTATAAATGTGTGATATTTTTGCAATCAGGGTTTTTCCTATGTTTGAAAAAAAGATGTTAAACGGCCATGGTGGGATGAAATCTCTATTCATCGCTTTCAGGCCTGTCAGACATTTTATGTTGTTTCTTCTCAGACTTATGGGAGACTGGGATAGCGCTATTTCGGCCTTCTTCGACCTCTTCAGCCAGACACACCCATATTTTATGACTCCTGCCTGTAGAGGTCAAACATTTATTCCTTTTAATTCATAGGTATAAATGTGTGATATTTTTGCAATCAGGGTTTTTCCTATGTTTGAAAAAAGATGTTAAACGGCCATGGTGGGATGAAATCTCTGTTCATCGCTTTCAGGCCTGTCAGACATTTTATGTTGTTTCTTCTGAGACTTATGGAAGACTGGGATAGCACTATTTCGGCCTTCTTGGATCTCTTCAGCCAGACACACCCATATTTTATGACTCCTCCCTGTAGAGGTCAAATATTTATTCCTTTTAATTCATAGGTATAAATGTGTGATATTTTTGCAATCAGGGTTTTTCCTATGTTTGAAAAAAGATGTTAAACGGCCACGGTGGGATGAAATCTCTATTCATCACTTTCAGGCCTGTCAGACATTTTATGTTGTTTCTTCTGAGGCTTATGGGAGACTGGGATAGCACTATTTCGCCCTTCTTGGACCTCTTCAGCAAGACACACCCATATTTTATGACTCCTCCCTGTAGAGGTCAAATATTTATTCCTTTTAATTCACAGGTATAAATGTGTGATATTTTTGCAATCAGGGTTTTTCCTATGTTTAAAAAAAAAATGTTAAACGGCCATGGTGGGATGAAATCTCTATTCATCACTTTCAGGCCTGTCAGACATTTTACGTTGTTTCTTCTGAGGCTTATGGGAGACTGGGATAGCACTATTTTGGCCTTCGTGGACCTCTTCAGCAAGACACACCCATATTTTATGACTCCTCCCTGTAGAGGTCAAATATTTATTCCTTTTAATTCCTAGGTATAAATGTGTGATATTTTTGCAATCAGGGTTTTTCCTATGTTTGAAAAAAGATGTTAAACGGCCACGGTGGGATGAAATCTCTATTCATCACTTTCAGGCCAGTCAGACATTTTATGTTGTTTCTTCTGAGACTTATGGGAGACTGGGATAGCGCTATATCGGCCTTCTTCGACCTCTTCAGCAAGACACACCCATATTTTATGACTCCTCCCTGTACAGGTCAAATATTTATTCCTTTTCATTCATAGGTATAAATGTGTGATATTTTTGCAATCAGGGTTTTTCCTATGTTTGAAAAAAAGATGTTAAACGGCCATGGTGGGATGAAATCTCTATTCATCACTTTCAGGCCTGTCAGACATTTTATGTTGTTTCTTCTGAGGCTTATGGGAGACTGGGATAGCACTATTTCGCCCTTCTTGGACCTCTTCAGCAAGACACACCCATATTTTATGACTCCTCCCTGTAGTGGTCAAATATTTATTCCTTTTAATTCACAGGTATAAATGTGTGATATTTTTGCAATCAGGGTTTTTCCTATGTTTAAAAAAAAAATGTTAAACGGCCATGGTGGGATGAAATCTCTATTCATCACTTTCAGGCCTGTCAGACATTTTATGTTGTTTCTTCTGAGGCTTATGGGAGACTGGGATAGCACTATTTCGGCCTTCGTGGACCTCTTCAGCAAGACACACCCATATTTTATGACTCCTCCGTGTAGAGGTCAAATATTTATTCCTTTTCATTCCTAGGTATAAATGTGTGATATTTTTGCAATCAGGGTTTTTCCTATGTTTGAAAAAAGATGTTAAACGGCCACGGTGGGATGAAATCTCTATTCATCATTTTCAGGCCTGTCAGACATTTTATGTTGTTTCTTCTGAGACTTATGGGAGACTGGGATAGCGCTATATCGGCCTTCTTCGACCTCTTCAGCAAGACACACCCATATTTTATGACTCCTCCCTGTAGAGGTCAAATATTTATTCCTTTTCATTCATAGGTATAAATGTGTGATATTTTTGCAATCAGGGTTTTTCCTATGTTTGAAAAAAAGATGTTAAACGGCCATGGTGGGATGAAATCTCTATTCATCGCTTTCAGGCCTGTCAGACATTTTATGTTGTTTCTTCTCAGACTTATGGGAGACTGGGATAGCGCTATTTCGGCCTTCTTCGACCTCTTCAGCCAGACACACCCATATTTTATGACTCCTGCCTGTAGAGGTCAAATATTTATTCCTTTTAATTCATAGGTATAAATGTGTGATATTTTTGTAATCAGGGTTTTTCCTATGTTTGAAAAAAGATGTTAAACGGCCATGGTGGGATGAAATCTCTGTTCATCGCTTTCAGGCCTGTCAGACATTTTATGTTGTTTCTTCTGAGACTTATGGAAGACTGGGATAGCACTATTTCGGCTTTCTTGGATCTCTTCAGCCAGACACACCCATATTTTATGACTCCTCCCTGTAGAGGTCAAATATTTATTCCTTTTAATTCCTAGGTATAAATGTGTGATATTTTTGCAATCAGGGTTTTTCCTATGTTTGAAAAAAGATGTTAAACGGCCACGGTGGGATGAAATCTCTATTCATCACTTTCAGGCCTGTCAGACATTTTATGTTGTTTCTTCTGAGGCTTATGGGAGACTGAGATAGCACTATTTCGGCCTTCTTGGACCTCTTCAGCAAGACACACCCATATTTTATGACTCCTCCCTGTAGAGGTCAAATATTTATTCCTTTTAATTCACAGGTATAAATGTGTGATATTTTTGCAATCAGGGTTTTTCCTATGTTTAAGAAAAAAATGTTAAATGGCCATGGTGGGATGAAATCTCTATTCATCACTTTCAGGCCTGTCAGACATTTTATGTTGTTTCTTCTGAGGCTTATGGGAGACTGGGATAGCACTATTTCGGCCTTCATGGACCTCTTCAGCAAGACACACCCAGATTTTATGACTCCTCCCTGTAGAGGTCAAATATTTATTCCTTTTAATTCCTAGGTATAAATGTGTGATATTTTTGCAATCAGGGTTTTTCCTATGTTTGAAAAAAGATGTTAAACGGCCACGGTGGGATGAAATCTCTATTCATCACTTTCAGGCCTGTCAGACATTTTATGTTGTTTCTTCTGAGACTTATGGGAGACTGGGATAGCGCTATATCGGCCTTCGTGGACCTCTTCAGCAAGACACACCCATATTTTATGACTCCTCCCTGTAGAGGTCAAATATTTATTCCTTTTAATTCATAGGTATAAATGTGTGATATTTTTGCAATCAGGGTTTTTCCTATGTTTGAAAAAAGATGTTAAACGGCCACGGTGGGATGAAATCTCTATTCATCACTTTCAGGCCTGTCAGACATTTTATGTTGTTTCTTCTGAGGCTTATGGGAGACTGGGATAGCACTATTTCGGCCTTCTTGGACCTCTTCAGCAAGACACACCCATATTTTATGACTCCTCCCTGTAGAGGTCAAATATTTATTCCTTTTAATTCACAGGTATAAATGTGTGATATTTTTGCAATCAGGGTTTTTTCCTATGTTTAAAAAAAAAATGTTAAACGGCCATGGTGGGATGAAATCTCTATTCATCACTTTCAGGCCTGTCAGACATTTTATGTTGTTTCTTCTGAGGCTTATGGGAGACTGGGATAGCAGTATTTTGGCCTTCGTGGATCTCTTCAGCAAGACACACCCATATTTTATGACTCCTCCCTGTAGAGGTCAAATATTTATTCCTTTTAATTCCTAGGTATAAATGTGTGATATTTTTGCAATCAGGGTTTTTCCTATGTTTAAAAAAAAAATGTTAAACGGCCATGGTGGGATGAAATCTCTATTCATCACTTTCAGGCCTGTCAGACATTTTATGTTGTTTCTTCTGAGGCTTATGGGAGACTGGGATAGCAGTATTTTGGCCTTCGTGGATCTCTTCAGCAAGACACACCCATATTTTATGACTCCTCCCTGTAGAGGTCAAATATTTATTCCTTTTAATTCCTAGGTATAAATGTGTGATATTTTTGCAATCAGGGTTTTTCCTATGTTTGAAAAAAGATGTTAAACGGCCACGGTGGGATGAAATCTCTATTCATCACTTTCAGGCCTGTCAGACATTTTATGGATTTTCTTCTGAGACTTATGGGAGACTGGGATAGCGCTATATCGGCCTTCTTGGACCTCTTCAGCCAGACACACCCATATTTTATGACTCCTCCCTGTAGAGGTCAAATATTTATTCCTTTTAATTCCTAGGTATAAATGTGTGATATTTTTGCAATCAGGGTTTTTCCTATGTTTGAAAAAAGATGTTAAACGGCCACGGTGGTATGATATCTCTATTCATCACTTTCAGGCCTGTCAGACATTTTATGTTGTTTCTTCTGAGGCTTATGGGAGACTGGGATAGCACTATTTCGGCCTTCTTGGACCTCTTCAGCAAGACACACCCATATTTTATGACTCCTCCCTGTAGAGGTCAAATATTTATTCCTTTTAATTCACAGGTATAAATGTGTGATATTTTTGCAATCAGGGTTTTTCCTATGTTTAAAAAAAAAATGTTAAACGGCCATGGTGGGATGAAATCTCTATTCATCACTTTCAGGCCTGTCAGACATTTTATGTTGTTTCTTCTGAGGCTTATGGGAGACTGGGATAGCAGTATTTTGGCCTTCGTGGATCTCTTCAGCAAGACACACCCATATTTTATGACTCCTCCCTGTAGAGGTCAAATATTTATTCCTTTTAATTCCTAGGTATAAATGTGTGATATTTTTGCAATCAGGGTTTTTCCTATGTTTAAAAAAAAAATGTTAAACGGCCATGGTGGGATGAAATCTCTATTCATCACTTTCAGGCCTGTCAGACATTTTATGTTGTTTCTTCTGAGGCTTATGGGAGACTGGGATAGCAGTATTTTGGCCTTCGTGGATCTCTTCAGCAAGACACACCCATATTTTATGACTCCTCCCTGTAGAGGTCAAATATTTATTCCTTTTAATTCCTAGGTATAAATGTGTGATATTTTTGCAATCAGGGTTTTTCCTATGTTTGAAAAAAGATGTTAAACGGCCACAGTGGGATGAAATCTCTATTCATCACTTTCAGGCCTGTCAGACATTTTATGGATTTTCTTCTGAGACTTATGGGAGACTGGGATAGCGCTATATCGGCCTTCTTGGACCTCTTCAGCCAGACACACCCATATTTTATGACTCCTCCCTGTAGAGGTCAAATATTTATTCCTTTTAATTCCTAGGTATAAATGTGTGATATTTTTGCAATCAGGGTTTTTCCTATGTTTGAAAAAAGATGTTAAACGGCCACGGTGGTATGATATCTCTATTCATCACTTTCAGGCCTGTCAGACATTTTATGTTGTTTCTTCTGAGGCTTATGGGAGACTGGGATAGCACTATTTCAGCCTTTGTGGACCTCTTCAGCAAGACACACCCATATTTTATGACTCCTCCCTGTAGAGGTCAAATATTTATTCCTTTTAATTCCTAGGTATAAATGTGTGATATTTTTGCAATCAGGGTTTTTCCTATGTTTGAAAAAAGATGTTAAACGGCCACGGTGGGATGAAATCTCTATTCATCACTTTCAGGCCTGTCAGACATTTTATGTTGTTTCTTCTGAGGCTTATGGGAGACTGGGATAGCACTATTTCGGCCTTCTTTGACCTCTTCAGCAAGACACACCCATATTTTATGACTCCTCCCTGTAGAGGTCAAATATTTATTCCTTTTAATTCACAGGTATAAATGTGTGATATTTTTGCAATCAGGGTTTTTCCTATGTTTAAAAAAAAAATGTTAAACGGCCATGGTGGGATGAAATCTCTATTCATCACTTTCAGGCCTGTCAGACATTTTATGTTGTTTCTTCTGAGGCTTATGGGAGACTGGGATAGCAGTATTTTGGCCTTCGTGGACCTCTTCAGCAAGACACACCCATATTTTATGACTCCTCCCTGTAGAGGTCAAATATTTATTCCTTTTAATTCCTAGGTATAAATGTGTGATATTTTTGCAATCAGGGTTTTTCCTATGTTTGAAAAAAGATGTTAAACGGCCACGGTGGGATGAAATCTATATTCATCACCTTCAGGCCTGTCACACATTTTATGGATTTTCTTCTGAGACTTATGGGAGACTGGGATAGCGCTATATCGGCCTTCTTGGACCTCTTCAGCCAGACACACCCATATTTTATGACTCCTCCCTGTAGAGGTCAAATATTTATTCCTTTTAATTCCTAGGTATAAATGTGTGATATTTTTGCAATCAGGGTTTTTCCTATGTTTGAAAAAAGATGTTAAACGGCCACGGTGGTATGAAATCTCTATTCATCACTTTCAGGCCTGTCAGACATTTTATGTTGTTTCTTCTGAGGATTATGGGAGACTGGGATAGCACTATTTCGGCCTTCGTGGACCTCTTCAGCAAGACACACCCATATTTTATGACTCCTCCCTGTAGAGGTCAAATATTTATTCCCTTTCATTCATAGGTATAAATGTGTCATATTTTTGCAATCAGGGTTTTTCCTATGTTTCAAAAAAAGATGTTAAACGGCCATGGTGGAATGAAATCTCTATTCATCACTTTCAGGCCTGTCAGACATTTTATGTTGTTTCTTCTGAGGCTTATGGGAGACTGGGATAGCACTATTTCGGCCTTTGTGGACCTCTTCAGCAAGACACACCCATATTTTATGACTCCTCCCTGTAGAGGTCAAATATTTATTCCTTTTAATTCATAGGTATAAATGTGTGATATTTTTGCAATCAGGGTCTTTCCTATGTTTGAAAAAAGATGTTAAACGGCCACGGTGGGATGAAATCTCTATTCATCACTTTCAGGCCTGTCAGACATTTTATGTTGTTCCTTCTGAGGCTAATGGGAGACTGGGATAGCACTATTTTGGCCTTCTTGGACCTCTTCAGCAAGACACACCCATATTTTATGACTCCTCCCTGTAGATGTCAAATATTTATTCCTTTCAATTCCTAGGTATAAATGTGTGATATTTTTGCAATCAGGGTTTTTCCTATGTTTGAAAAAAGATGTTAAACGGCCACGGTGGGATGAAATCTCTATTCATCACTTTCAGGCCTGTCAGACATTTTATGTTGTTTCTTCTGAGACTTTTGGGAGACTGGGATAGCGCTATTTCGGCCTTCTTCGACCTCTTCAGCAAGACACACCCATATTTTATGACTCCTCCCTGTAGAGGTCAAATATTTATTCCTTTTCATTCATAGGTATAAATGTGTGATATTTTTGCAATCAGGGTTTTTCCTATGTTTGAAAAAAAGATGTTAAACGGCCATGGTGGGATGAAATCTCTGTTCATCGCTTTCAGGCCTGTCAGACATTTTATGTTGTTTCTTCTGAGGCTAATGGGAGACTGGGATAGCACTATTTTGGCCTTCTTGGACCTCTTCAGCAAGACACACCCATATTTTATGACTCCTCCCTGTAGATGTCAAATATTTATTCCTTTCAATTCCTAGGTATAAATGTGTGATATTTTTGCAATCAGGGTTTTTTCTATGTTTGAAAAAAGATGTTAAACGGCCACGGTGGGATGAAATCTCTATTCATCACTTTCAGGCCTGTCAGACATTTTATGTTGTTTCTTCTGAGACTGATGGGAGACTGGGATAGCGCTATTTCGGCCTTCTTCGACCTCTTCAGCAAGACACACCCATATTTTATGACTCCTGCCTGTAGAGGTCAAATATTTATTCCTTTTCATTCATAGGTATAAATGTGTGATATTTTTGCAATCAGGGTCTTTCCTATGTTTGAAAAAAGATGTTAAACGGCCACGGTGGGATGAAATCTCTATTCATCACTTTCAGGCCTGTCAGACATTTTATGTTGTTTCTTCTGAGGCTAATGGGAGACTGGGATAGCACTATTTTGGCCTTCTTGGACCTCTTCAGCAAGACACACCCATATTTTATGACTCCTCCCTGTAGATGTCAAATATTTATTCCTTTCAATTCCTAGGTATAAATGTGTGATATTTTTGCAATCAGGGTTTTTCCTATGTTTGAAAAAAGATGTTAAACGGCCACGGTGGGATGAAATCTCTATTCATCACTTTCAGGCCTGTCAGACATTTTATGTTGTTTCTTCTGAGACTTATGGGAGACTGGGATAGCGCTATTTCGGCCTTCTTCGACCTCTTCAGCAAGACACACCCATATTTTATGACTCCTCCTTGTAGAGGTCAAATATTTATTCCTTTTCATTCATAGGTATAAATGTGTGATATTTTTGCAATCAGGGTTTTTCCTATGTTTGAAAAAAAGATGTTAAACGGCCATGGTGGGATGAAATCTCTGTTCATCGCTTTCAGGCCTGTCAGACATTTTATGTTGTTTCTTCTGAGACTTATGGGAGACTGGGATAGCACTATTTCGGCCTTCTTGGATCTCTTCAGCCAGACACACCTATATTTTATGACTCCTCCCTGTAGAGGTCAAATATTTATTCCTTTTAATTCCTAGGTATAAATGTGTGATATTTTTGCAATCAGGGTTTTTCCTATGTTTGAAAAAAGATGTTAAACGGCCACGGTGGTATGAAATCTCTATTCATCACTTTCAGGCCTGTCAGACATTTTATGTTGTTTCTTCTGAGGCTTATGGGAGACTGGGATAGCACTATTTCGGCCTTCGTGGACCTCTTCAGAAAGACACACCCATATTTTATGACTCCTCCCTGTAGAGGTCAAATATTTATTCCTTTTAATTCATAGGTATAAATGTGTCATATTTTTGCAATCAGGGTTTTTCCTATGTTTCAAAAAAAGATGTTAAACGGCCATGGTGGGATGAAATCTCTATTCATCACTTTCAGGCCTGTCAGACATTTTATATTGTTTCTTCTGAGGCTTATGGGAGACTGGGATAGCACTATTTCGGCCTTCGTGGACCTCTTCAGCAAGACACACCCATATTTTATGACTCCTCCCTGTAGAGGTCAAATATTTATTCCTTTTAATTCCTAGGTATAAATGTGTGATATTTTTGCAATCAGGGTTTTTCCTATGTTTGAAAAAAGATGTTAAACGGCCACGGTGGGATGAAATCTCTATTCATCACTTTCAGGCCTGTCAGACATTTTATGTTGTTTCTTCTGAGACTTATGGGAGACTGGGATAGCGCTATTTCGGCCTTCTTCGACCTCTTCAGCAAGACACACCCATATTTTATGACTCCTCCCTGTAGAGGTCAAATATTTATTCCTTTTCATTCCTAGGTATAAATGTGTGATATTTTTGCAATCAGGGTTTTTCCTATGTTTGAAAAAAAGATGTTAAACGGCCATGGTGGGATGAAATCTCTGTTCATCGCTTTCAGGCCTGTCAGACATTTTATGTTGTTTCTTCTGAGACTTATGGGAGACTGGGATAGCACTATTTCGGCCTTCTTGGATCTCTTCAGCCAGACACACCTATATTTTATGACTCCTCCCTGTAGAGGTCAAATATTTATTCCTTTTAATTCATAGGTATAAATGTGTGATATTTTTGCAATCAGGGTTTTTCCTATGTTTGAAAAAAGATGTTAAACGGCCACGGTGGGATGAAATCTCTATTCATCACTTTCAGGCCTGTCAGACATTTTATGTTGTTTCTTCTGAGGCTTATGGGAGACTGGGATAGCACTATTTCGGCCTTCTTGGACCTCTTCAGCAAGACACACCCATATTTTATGACTCCTCCCTGTAGAGGTCAAATATTTATTCCTTTTAATTCACAGGTATAAATGTGTGATATTTTTGCAATCAGGGTTTTTCCTATGTTTAAGAAAAAAATGTTAAACGGCCATGGTGGGATGAAATCTCTATTCATCACTTTCAGGCCTGTCAGACATTTTATGTTGTTTCTTCTGAGGCTTATGGGAGACTGGGATAGCACTATTTCGGCCTTCGTGGACCTCTTCAGCAAGACACACCCATATTTTATGACTCCTCCCTGTAGAGGTCAAATATTTATTCCTTTTAATTCACAGGTATAAATGTGTGATATTTTTGCAATCAGGGTTTTTCCTATGTTTGAAAAAAGATGTTAAACGGCCACGGTGGGATGAAATCTCTATTCATCACTTTCAGGCCTGTCAGACATTTTATGGTGTTTCTTCTGAGACTTATGGGAGACTGGGATAGCGCTATATCGGCCTTCGTGGACCTCTTCAGCAAGACACACACATATTTTATGACTCCTCCCTGTAGAGGTCAAATATTTATTCCTTTTAATTCCTAGGTATAAATGTGTGATATTTTTGCAATCAGGGTTTTTCCTATGTTTAAAAAAAATGTTAAAACGGCCATGGTGGGATGAAATCTCTATTCATCACTTTCAGGCCTGTCAGACATTTTATGTTGTTTCTTCTGAGGCTTATGGGAGACTGGGATAGCACTATTTCGGCCTTCGTGGACCTCTTCAGCAAGACACACCCATATTTTAGGACTCCTCCCTGTAGAGGTCAAATATTTATTCCTTTTAATTCATAGGTATAAATGTGTGATATTTTTGCAATCAGGGTTTTTCCTATGTTTGAAAAAAGATGTTAAACGGCCATGGTGGGATGAAATCTCTGTTCATCGCTTTCAGGCCTGTCAGACATTTTATGTTGTTTCTTCTGAGACTTATGGGAGACTGGGATAGCACTATTTCGGCCTTCTTGGATCTCTTCAGCCAGACACACCCATATTTTATGACTCCTCCCTGTAGAGGTCAAATATTTTTTCCTTTTAATTCCTAGGTATAAATGTCTGATATTTTTGCAATCAGGGTTTTTCCTATGTTTGAAAAAAGATGTTAAACGGCCACGGTGGGATGAAATCTCTATTCATCACTTTCAGGCCTGTCAGACATTTTATGTTGTTTCTTCTGAGGCTTATGGGAGACTGGGATAGCACTATTTCGGCCTTCTTGGACCTCTTCAGCAAGACACACCCATATTTTATGACTCCTCCCTGTAGAGGTCAAATATTTATTCCTTTTAATTCCTAGGTATAAATGTGTGATATTTTTGCAATCAGGGTTTTTCCTATGTTTGAAAAAAGATGTTAAACGGCCACGGTGGGATGAAATCTCTATTCATCACTTTCAGGCCTGTCAGACATTTTATGTTGTTTCTTCTGAGACTTATGGGAGACTGGGATAGCACTATTTCGGCCTTCTTGGATCTCTTCAGCCAGACACACCCATATTTTATGATTCCTCCCTGTAGAGGTCAAATATTTTTTCCTTTTAATTCATAGGTATAAATGTGTGATATTTTTGCAATCAGGGTTTTTCCTATGTTTGAAAAAAAATGTTAAACGGCCATGGTGGGATGAAATCTCTATTCATCACTTTCAGGCCTGTCAGACATTTTATGTTGTTTCTTCTGAGGCTTATGGGAGACTGGGATAGCACTATTTTGGCCTTCGTGGACCTCTTCAGCAAGACACACCCATATTTTATGACTCCTCCCTGTAGAGGTCAAATATTTATTCCTTTTAATTCCTAGGTATAAATGTGTGATATTTTTGCAATCAGGGTTTTTCCTATGTTTGAAAAAAGATGTTAAACGGCCACGGTGGGATGAAATCTCTATTCATCACTTTCAGGCCTGTCAGACATTTTATGGTGTTTCTTCTGAGACTTATGGGAGACTGGGATAGCGCTATATCGGCCTTCTTGCACCTCTTCAGCCAGACACACCCATATTTTATGACTCCTCCCTGTAGAGGTCAAATATATATTCCTTTTAATTCCTAGGTATAAATGTGTGATATTTTTGCAATCAGGGTTTTTCCTATGTTTCAAAAAAAGATGTTAAACGGCCATGGTGGGATGAAATCTCTATTCATCGCTTTCAGGTCTGTCAGACATTTTATGTTGTTTCTTCTGAGACTTATGGGAGACTGGGATAGCACTATTTCGGCCTTCTTGGACCTCTTCAGCCAGACACACCCATATTTTATGACTCCTGCCTGTAGAGGTCAAATATTTATTCCTTTTAATTCATAGGTATAAATGTCTGATATTTTTGCAATCAGGGTTTTTCCTATGTTTGAAAAAAGATGTTAAACGGCCACGGTGGGATGAAATCTCTATTCATCACTTTCAGGCCTGTCAGACATTTTATGTTGTTTCTTCTGAGGCTTATGGGAGACTGGGATAGCACTATTTCGGCCTTCTTGGACCTCTTCAGCAAGACACACCCATATTTTATGACTCCTCCCTGTAGAGGTCAAATATTTATTCCTTTTAATTCCTAGGTATAAATGTGTGATATTTTTGCAATCAGGGTTTTTCCTATGTTTGAAAAAAGATGTTAAACGGCCACGGTGGGATGAAATCTCTATTCATCACTTTCAGGCCTGTCAGACATTTTATGTTGTTTCTTCTGAGGCTAATGGGAGACTGGGATAGCACTATTTTGGCCTTCTTGGACCTCTTCAGCAAGACACACCCATATTTTATGACTCCTCCCTGTAGATGTCAAATATTTATTCCTTTCAATTCCTAGGTATAAATGTGTGATATTTTTGCAATCAGGGTTTTTCCTATGTTTGAAAAAAGATGTTAAACGGCCACGGTGGGATGAAATCTCTATTCATCACTTTCAGGCCTGTCAGACATTTTATGTTGTTTCTTCTGAGACTTATGGGAGACTGGGATAGCGCTATTTCGGCCTTCTTCGACCTCTTCAGCAAGACACACCCATATTTTATGACTCCTCCCTGTAGAGGTCAAATATTTATTCCTTTTAATTCATAGGTATAAATGTGTGATATTTTTGCAATCAGGGTTTTTCCTATGTTTGAATAAAAGATGTTAAACGGCCATGGTGGGATGAAATCTCTGTTCATCGCTTTCAGGCCTGTCAGACATTTTATGTTGTTTCTTCTGAGGCTAATGGGAGACTGGGATAGCACTATTTTGGCCTTCTTGGACCTCTTCAGCAAGACACACCCATATTTTATGACTCCTCCCTGTAGATGTCAAATATTTATTCCTTTCAATTCCTAGGTATAAATGTGTGATATTTTTGCAATCAGGGTTTTTTCTATGTTTGAAAAAAGATGTTAAACGGCCACGGTGGGATGAAATCTCTATTCATCACTTTCAGGCCTGTCAGACATTTTATGTTGTTTCTTCTGAGACTTATGGGAGACTGGGATAGCGCTATTTCGGCCTTCTTCGACCTCTTCAGCAAGACACAACCATATTTTATGACTCCTCCCTGTAGAGGTCAAATATTTATTCCTTTTCATTCATAGGTATAAATGTGTGATATTTTTGCAATCAGGGTCTTTCCTATGTTTGAAAAAAGATGTTAAACGGCCACGGTGGGATGAAATCTCTATTCATCACTTTCAGGCCTGTCAGACATTTTATGTTGTTTCTTCTGAGGCTAATGGGAGACTGGGATAGCACTATTTTGGCCTTCTTGGACCTCTTCAGCAAGACACACCCATATTTTATGACTCCTCCCTGTAGATGTCAAATATTTATTCCTTTCAATTCCTAGGTATAAATGTGTGATATTTTTGCAATCAGGGTTTTTCCTATGTTTGAAAAAAGATGTTAAACGGCCACGGTGGGATGAAATCTCTATTCATCACTTTCAGGCCTGTCAGACATTTTATGTTGTTTCTTCTGAGACTTATGGGAGACTGGGATAGCGCTATTTCGGCCTTCTTCGACCTCTTCAGCAAGACACACCCATATTTTATGACTCCTCCCTGTAGAGGTCAAATATTTATTCCTTTTCATTCATAGGTATAAATGTGTGATATTTTTGCAATCAGGGTTTTTCCTATGTTTGAAAAAAAGATGTTAAACGGCCATGGTGGGATGAAATCTCTGTTCATCGCTTTCAGGCCTGTCAGACATTTTATGTTGTTTCTTCTGAGACTTATGGGAGACTGGGATAGCACTATTTCGGCCTTCTTGGATCTCTTCAGCCAGACACACCTATATTTTATGACTCCTCCCTGTAGAGGTCAAATATTTATTCCTTTTAATTCCTAGGTATAAATGTGTGATATTTTTGCAATCAGGGTTTTTCCTATGTTTGAAAAAAGATGTTAAACGGCCACGGTGGTATGAAATCTCTATTCATCACTTTCAGGCCTGTCAGACATTTTATGTTGTTTCTTCTGAGGCTTATGGGAGACTGGGATAGCACTATTTCGGCCTTCGTGGACCTCTTCAGAAAGACACACCCATATTTTATGACTCCTCCCTGTAGAGGTCAAATATTTATTCCTTTTAATTCATAGGTATAAATGTGTCATATTTTTGCAATCAGGGTTTTTCCTATGTTTCAAAAAAAGATGTTAAACGGCCATGGTGGGATGAAATCTCTATTCATCACTTTCAGGCCTGTCAGACATTTTATGTTGTTTCTTCTGAGGCTTATGGGAGACTGGGATAGCACTATTTCGGCCTTCGTGGACCTCTTCAGCAAGACACACCCATATTTTATGACTCCTCCCTGTAGAGGTCAAATATTTATTCCTTTTAATTCCTAGATATAAATGTGTGATATTTTTGCAATCAGGGTTTTTCCTATGTTTGAAAAAAGATGTTAAACGGCCACGGTGGGATGAAATCTCTATTCATCACTTTCAGGCCTGTCAGACATTTTATGTTGTTTCTTCTGAGACTTATGGGAGACTGGGATAGCGCTATTTCGGCCTTCTTCGACCTCTTCAGCAAGACACACCCATATTTTATGACTCCTCCCTGTAGAGGTCAAATATTTATTCCTTTTCATTCATAGGTATAAATGTGTGATATTTTTGCAATCAGGGTCTTTCCTATGTTTGAAAAAAGATGTTAAACGGCCACGGTGGGATGAAATCTCTATTCATCACTTTCAGGCCTGTCAGACATTTTATGTTGTTTCTTCTGAGGCTAATGGGAGACTGGGATAGCACTATTTTGGCCTTCTTGGACCTCTTCAGCAAGACACACCCATATTTTATGACTCCTCCCTGTAGATGTCAAATATTTATTCCTTTCAATTCCTAGGTATAAATGTGTGATATTTTTGCAATCAGGGTTTTTCCTATGTTTGAAAAAAGATGTTAAACGGCCACGGTGGGATGAAATCTCTATTCATCACTTTCAGGCCTGTCAGACATTTTATGTTGTTTCTTCTGAGAGTTATGGGAGACTGGGATAGCGCTATTTCGGCCTTCTTCGACCTCTTCAGCAAGACACACCCATATTTTATGACTCCTCCCTGTAGAGGTCAAATATTTATTCCTTTTCATTCATAGGTATAAATGTGTGATATTTTTGCAATCAGGGTTTTTCCTATGTTTGAAAAAAAGATGTTAAACGGCCATGGTGGGATGAAATCTCTGTTCATCGCTTTCAGGCCTGTCAGACATTTTATGTTGTTTCTTCTGAGACTTATGGGAGACTGGGATAGCACTATTTCGGCCTTCTTGGATCTCTTCAGCCAGACACACCTATATTTTATGACTCCTCCCTGTAGAGGTCAAATATTTATTCCTTTTAATTCCTAGGTATAAATGTGTGATATTTTTGCAATCAGGGTTTTTCCTATGTTTGAAAAAAGATGTTAAACGGCTACGGTGGTATGAAATCTCTATTCATCACTTTCAGGCCTGTCAGACATTTTATGTTGTTTCTTCTGAGGCTTATGGGAGACTGGGATAGCACTATTTCGGCCTTCGTGGACCTCTTCAGAAAGACACACCCATATTTTATGACTCCTCCCTGTAGAGGTCAAATATTTATTCCTTTTAATTCATAGGTATAAATGTGTCATATTTTTGCAATCAGGGTTTTTCCTATGTTTCAAAAAAAGATGTTAAACGGCCATGGTGGGATGAAATCTCTATTCATCACTTTCAGGCCTGTCAGACATTTTATGTTGTTTCTTCTGAGGCTTATGGGAGACTGGGATAGCACTATTTCGGCCTTCGTCGACCTCTTCAGCAAGACACACCCATATTTTATGACTCCTCCCTGTAGAGGTCAAATATTTATTCCTTTTAATTCCTAGGTATAAATGTGTGATATTTTTGCAATCAGGGTTTTTCCTATGTTTGAAAAAAGATGTTAAACGGCCACGGTGGGATGAAATCTCTATTCATCACTTTCAGGCCTGTCAGACATTTTATGTTGTTTCTTCTGAGACTTATGGGAGACTGGGATAGCGCTATTTCGGCCTTCTTCGACCTCTTCAGCAAGACACACCCATATTTTATGACTCCTCCCTGTAGAGGTCAAATATTTATTCCTTTTCATTCATAGGTATAAATGTGTGATATTTTTGCAATCAGGGTTTTTCCTATGTTTGAAAAAAAGATGTTAAACGGCCATGGTGGGATGAAATCTCTGTTCATCGCTTTCAGGCCTGTCAGACATTTTATCTTGTTTCTTCTGAGACTTATGGGAGACTGGGATAGCACTATTTCGGCCTTCTTGGATCTCTTCAGCCAGACACACCTATATTTTATGACTCCTCCCTGTAGAGGTCAAATATTTATTCCTTTTAATTCATAGGTATAAATGTGTGATATTTTTGCAATCAGGGTTTTTCCTATGTTTGAAAAAAGATGTTAAACGGCCACGGTGGGATGAAATCTCTGTTCATCACTTTCAGGCCTGTCAGACATTTTATGTTGTTTCTTCTGAGGCTTATGGGAGACTGGGATAGCACTATTTCGGCCTTCTTGGACCTCTTCAGCAAGACACACCCATATTTTATGACTCCTCCCTGTAGAGGTCAAATATTTATTCCTTTTAATTCACAGGTATAAATGTGTGATATTTTTGCAATCAGGGTTTTTCCTATGTTTAAGAAAAAAATGTTAAACGGCCATGGTGGGATGAAATCTCTATTCATCACTTTCAGGCCTGTCAGACATTTTATGTTGTTTCTTCTGAGGCTTATGGGAGACTGGGATAGCACTATTTCGGCCTTCGTGGACCTCTTCAGCAAGACACACCCATATTTTATGACTCCTCCCTGTAGAGGTCAAATATTTATTCCTTTTAATTCACAGGTATAAATGTGTGATATTTTTGCAATCAGGGTTTTTCCTATGTTTGAAAAAAGATGTTAAACGGCCACGGTGGGATGAAATCTCTATTCATCACTTTCAGGCCTGTCAGACATTTTATGTTGTTTCTTCTGAGACTTATGGGAGACTGGGATAGCGCTATTTCGGCCTTCTTCGACCTCTTCAGCAAGACACACCCATATTTTATGACTCCTCCCTGTAGAGGTCAAATATTTATTCCTTTTCATTCATAGGTATAAATGTGTGATATTTTTGCAATCAGGGTTTTTCCTATGTTTGAATAAAAGATGTTAAACGGCCATGGTGGGATGAAATCTCTGTTCATCGCTTTCAGGCCTGTCAGACATTTTATGTTGTTTCTTCTGAGGCTAATGGGAGACTGGGATAGCACTATTTTGGCCTTCTTGGACCTCTTCAGCAAGACACACCCATATTTTATGACTCCTCCCTGTAGATGTCAAATATTTATTCCTTTCAATTCCTAGGTATAAATGTGTGATATTTTTGCAATCAGGGTTTTTTCTATGTTTGAAAAAAGATGTTAAACGGCCATGGTGGGATGAAATCTCTATTCATCACTTTCAGGCCTGTCAGACATTTTATGTTGTTTCTTCTGAGACTTATGGGAGACTGGGATAGCGCTATTTCGGCCTTCTTCGACCTCTTCAGCAAGACACAACCATATTTTATGACTCCTCCCTGTAGAGGTCAAATATTTATTCCCTTTCATTCATAGGTATAAATGTGTGATATTTTTGCAATCAGGGTCTTTCCTATGTTTGAAAAAAGATGTTAAACGGCCACGGTGGGATGAAATCTCTATTCATCACTTTCAGGCCTGTCAGACATTTTATGTTGTTTCTTCTGAGGCTAATGGGAGACTGGGATAGCACTATTTTGGCCTTCTTGGACCTCTTCAGCAAGACACACCCATATTTTATGACTCCTCCCTGTAGATGTCAAATATTTATTCCTTTCAATTCCTAGGTATAAATGTGTGATATTTTTGCAATCAGGGTTTTTCCTATGTTTGAAAAAAGATGTTAAACGGCCACGGTGGGATGAAATCTCTATTCATCACTTTCAGGCCTGTCAGACATTTTATGTTGTTTCTTCTGAGACTTATGGGAGACTGGGATAGCGCTATTTCGGCCTTCTTCGACCTCTTCAGCAAGACACACCCATATTTTATGACTCCTCCCTGTAGAGGTCAAATATTTATTCCTTTTCATTCATAGGTATAAATGTGTGATATTTTTGCAATCAGGGTTTTTTCCTATGTTTGAAAAAAAGATGTTAAACGGCCATGGTGGGATGAAATCTCTGTTCATCGCTTTCAGGCCTGTCAGACATTTTATGTTGTTTCTTCTGAGACTTATGGGAGACTGGGATAGCACTATTTCGGCCTTCTTGGATCTCTTCAGCCAGACACACCTATATTTTATGACTCCTCCCTGTAGAGGTCAAATATTTATTCCTTTTAATTCCTAGGTATAAATGTGTGATATTTTTGCAATCAGGGTTTTTCCTATGTTTGAAAAAAGATGTTAAACGGCCACGGTGGTATGAAATCTCTATTCATCACTTTCAGGCCTGTCAGACATTTTATGTTGTTTCTTCTGAGGCTTATGGGAGACTGGGATAGCACTATTTCGGCCTTCGTGGACCTCTTCAGAAAGACACACCCATATTTTATGACTCCTCCCTGTAGAGGTCAAATATTTATTCCTTTTAATTCATAGGTATAAATGTGTCATATTTTTGCAATCAGGGTTTTTCCTATGTTTCAAAAAAAGATGTTAAACGGCCATGGTGGGATGAAATCTCTATTCATCACTTTCAGGCCTGTCAGACATTTTATGTTGTTTCTTCTGAGGCTTATGGGAGACTGGGATAGCACTATTTCGGCCTTCGTGGACCTCTTCAGCAAGACACACCCATATTTTATGACTCCTCCCTGTAGAGGTCAAATATTTATTCCTTTTAATTCCTAGATATAAATGTGTGATATTTTTGCAATCAGGGTTTTTCCTATGTTTGAAAAAAGATGTTAAACGGCCACGGTGGGATGAAATCTCTATTCATCACTTTCAGGCCTGTCAGACATTTTATGTTGTTTCTTCTGAGACTTATGGGAGACTGGGATAGCGCTATTTCGGCCTTCTTCGACCTCTTCAGCAAGACACACCCATATTTTATGACTCCTCCCTGTAGAGGTCAAATATTTATTCCTTTTCATTCATAGGTATAAATGTGTGATATTTTTGCAATCAGGGTCTTTCCTATGTTTGAAAAAAGATGTTAAACGGCCACGGTGGGATGAAATCTCTATTCATCACTTTCAGGCCTGTCAGACATTTTATGTTGTTTCTTCTGAGGCTAATGGGAGACTGGGATAGCACTATTTTGGCCTTCTTGGACCTCTTCAGCAAGACACACCCATATTTTATGACTCCTCCCTGTAGATGTCAAATATTTATTCCTTTCAATTCCTAGGTATAAATGTGTGATATTTTTGCAATCAGGGTTTTTCCTATGTTTGAAAAAAGATGTTAAACGGCCACGGTGGGATGAAATCTCTATTCATCACTTTCAGGCCTGTCAGACATTTTATGTTGTTTCTTCTGAGAGTTATGGGAGACTGGGATAGCGCTATTTCGGCCTTCTTCGACCTCTTCAGCAAGACACACCCATATTTTATGACTCCTCCCTGTAGAGGTCAAATATTTATTCCTTTTCATTCATAGGTATAAATGTGTGATATTTTTGCAATCAGGGTTTTTCCTATGTTTGAAAAAAAGATGTTAAACGGCCATGGTGGGATGAAATCTCTGTTCATCGCTTTCAGGCCTGTCAGACATTTTATGTTGTTTCTTCTGAGACTTATGGGAGACTGGGATAGCACTATTTCGGCCTTCTTGGATCTCTTCAGCCAGACACACCTATATTTTATGACTCCTCCCTGTAGAGGTCAAATATTTATTCCTTTTAATTCCTAGGTATAAATGTGTGATATTTTTGCAATCAGGGTTTTTCCTATGTTTGAAAAAAGATGTTAAACGGCTACGGTGGTATGAAATCTCTATTCATCACTTTCAGGCCTGTCAGACATTTTATGTTGTTTCTTCTGAGGCTTATGGGAGACTGGGATAGCACTATTTCGGCCTTCGTGGACCTCTTCAGAAAGACACACCCATATTTTATGACTCCTCCCTGTAGAGGTCAAATATTTATTCCTTTTAATTCATAGGTATAAATGTGTCATATTTTTGCAATCAGGGTTTTTCCTATGTTTCAAAAAAAGATGTTAAACGGCCATGGTGGGATGAAATCTCTATTCATCACTTTCAGGCCTGTCAGACATTTTATGTTGTTTCTTCTGAGGCTTATGGGAGACTGGGATAGCACTATTTCGGCCTTCGTCGACCTCTTCAGCAAGACACACCCATATTTTATGACTCCTCCCTGTAGAGGTCAAATATTTATTCCTTTTAATTCCTAGGTATAAATGTGTGATATTTTTGCAATCAGGGTTTTTCCTATGTTTGAAAAAAGATGTTAAACGGCCACGGTGGGATGAAATCTCTATTCATCGCTTTCAGGCCTGTCAGACATTTTATGTTGTTTCTTCTGAGACTTATGGGAGACTGGGATAGCACTATTTCGGCCTTCTTGGATCTCTTCAGCCAGACACACCTATATTTTATGACTCCTCCCTGTAGAGGTCAAATATTTATTCCTTTTCATTCCTAGGTATAAATGTGTGATATTTTTGCAATCAGGGTTTTTCCTATGTTTGAAAAAAGATGTTAAACGGCCACGGTGGTATGAAATCTCTATTCATCACTTTCAGGCCTGTCAGACATTTTATGTTGTTTCTTCTGAGGCTTATGGGAGACTGGGATAGCACTATTTCGGCCTTCGTGGACCTCTTCAGAAAGACACACCCATATTTTATGACTCCTCCCTGTAGAGGTCAAATATTTATTCCTTTTAATTCATAGGTATAAATGTGTCATATTTTTGCAATCAGGGTTTTTCCTATGTTTCAAAAAAAGATGTTAAACGGCCATGGTGGGATGAAATCTCTATTCATCACTTTCAGGCCTGTCAGACATTTTATGTTGTTTCTTCTGAGGCTTATGGGAGACTGGGATAGCACTATTTCGGCCTTCGTGGACCTCTTCAGCAAGACACACCCATATTTTATGACTCCTCCCTGTAGAGGTCAAATATTTATTCCTTTTAATTCCTAGATATAAATATGTGATATTTTTGCAATCAGGGTTTTTCCTATGTTTGAAAAAAGATGTTAAACGGCCACGGTGGGATGAAATCTCTATTCATCACTTTCAGGCCTGTCAGACATTTTATGTTGTTTCTTCTGAGACTTATGGGAGACTGGGATAGCGCTATTTCGGCCTTCTTCGACCTCTTCAGCAAGACACACCCATATTTTATGACTCCTCCCTGTAGAGGTCAAATATTTATTCCTTTTCATTCATAGGTATAAATGTGTGATATTTTTGCAATCAGGGTCTTTCCTATGTTTGAAAAAAGATGTTAAACGGCCACGGTGGGATGAAATCTCTATTCATCACTTTCAGGCCTGTCAGACATTTTATGTTGTTTCTTCTGAGGCTAATGGGAGACTGGGATAGCACTATTTTGGCCTTCTTGGACCTCTTCAGCAAGACACACCCATATTTTATGACTCCTCCCTGTAGATGTCAAATATTTATTCCTTTCAATTCCTAGGTATAAATGTGTGATATTTTTGCAATCAGGGTTTTTCCTATGTTTGAAAAAAGATGTTAAACGGCCACGGTGGGATGAAATCTCTATTCATCACTTTCAGGCCTGTCAGACATTTTATGTTGTTTCTTCTGAGAGTTATGGGAGACTGGGATAGCGCTATTTCGGCCTTCTTCGACCTCTTCAGCAAGACACACCCATATTTTATGACTCCTCCCTGTAGAGGTCAAATATTTATTCCTTTTCATTCATAGGTATAAATGTGTGATATTTTTGCAATCAGGGTTTTTCCTATGTTTGAAAAAAAGATGTTAAACGGCCATGGTGGGATGAAATCTCTGTTCATCGCTTTCAGGCCTGTCAGACATTTTATGTTGTTTCTTCTGAGACTTATGGGAGACTGGGATAGCACTATTTCGGCCTTCTTGGATCTCTTCAGCCAGACACACCTATATTTTATGACTCCTCCCTGTAGAGGTCAAATATTTATTCCTTTTAATTCCTAGGTATAAATGTGTGATATTTTTGCAATCAGGGTTTTTCCTATGTTTGAAAAAAGATGTTAAACGGCTACGGTGGTATGAAATCTCTATTCATCACTTTCAGGCCTGTCAGACATTTTATGTTGTTTCTTCTGAGGCTTATGGGAGACTGGGATAGCACTATTTCGGCCTTCGTGGACCTCTTCAGAAAGACACACCCATATTTTATGACTCCTCCCTGTAGAGGTCAAATATTTATTCCTTTTAATTCATAGGTATAAATGTGTCATATTTTTGCAATCAGGGTTTTTCCTATGTTTCAAAAAAAGATGTTAAACGGCCATGGTGGGATGAAATCTCTATTCATCACTTTCAGGCCTGTCAGACATTTTATGTTGTTTCTTCTGAGGCTTATGGGAGACTGGGATAGCACTATTTCGGCCTTCGTCGACCTCTTCAGCAAGACACACCCATATTTTATGACTCCTCCCTGTAGAGGTCAAATATTTATTCCTTTTAATTCCTAGGTATAAATGTGTGATATTTTTGCAATCAGGGTTTTTCCTATGTTTGAAAAAAGATGTTAAACGGCCACGGTGGGATGAAATCTCTATTCATCACTTTCAGGCCTGTCAGACATTTTATGTTGTTTCTTCTGAGACTTATGGGAGACTGGGATAGCGCTATTTCGGCCTTCTTCGACCTCTTCAGCAAGACACACCCATATTTTATGACTCCTCCCTGTAGAGGTCAAATATTTATTCCTTTTCATTCATAGGTATAAATGTGTGATATTTTTGCAATCAGGGTTTTTCCTATGTTTGAAAAAAAGATGTTAAACGGCCATGGTGGGATGAAATCTCTGTTCATCGCTTTCAGGCCTGTCAGACATTTTATCTTGTTTCTTCTGAGACTTATGGGAGACTGGGATAGCACTATTTCGGCCTTCTTGGATCTCTTCAGCCAGACACACCTATATTTTATGACTCCTCCCTGTAGAGGTCAAATATTTATTCCTTTTAATTCATAGGTATAAATGTGTGATATTTTTGCAATCAGGGTTTTTCCTATGTTTGAAAAAAGATGTTAAACGGCCACGGTGGGATGAAATCTCTGTTCATCACTTTCAGGCCTGTCAGACATTTTATGTTGTTTCTTCTGAGGCTTATGGGAGACTGGGATAGCACTATTTCGGCCTTCTTGGACCTCTTCAGCAAGACACACCCATATTTTATGACTCCTCCCTGTAGAGGTCAAATATTTATTCCTTTTAATTCACAGGTATAAATGTGTGATATTTTTGCAATCAGGGTTTTTCCTATGTTTAAGAAAAAAATGTTAAACGGCCATGGTGGGATGAAATCTCTATTCATCACTTTCAGGCCTGTCAGACATTTTATGTTGTTTCTTCTGAGGCTTATGGGAGACTGGGATAGCACTATTTCGGCCTTCGTGGACCTCTTCAGCAAGACACACCCATATTTTATGACTCCTCCCTGTAGAGGTCAAATATTTATTCCTTTTAATTCACAGGTATAAATGTGTGATATTTTTGCAATCAGGGTTTTTCCTATGTTTGAAAAAAGATGTTAAACGGCCACGGTGGGATGAAATCTCTATTCATCACTTTCAGGCCTGTCAGACATTTTATGGTGTTTCTTCTGAGACTTATGGGAGACTGGGATAGCGCTATATCGGCCTTCGTGGACCTCTTCAGCAAGACACACCCATATTTTATGACTCCTCCCTGTAGAGGTCAAGTATTTATTCCTTTTAATTCCTAGGTATAAATGTGTGATATTTTTGCAATCAGGGTTTTTCCTATGTTTAAAAAAAATGTTAAACGGCCATGGTGGGATGAAATCTCTATTCATCACTTTCAGGCCTGTCAGACATTTTATGTTGTTTCTTCTGAGGCTTATGGGAGACTGGGATAGCACTATTTCGGCCTTCGTGGACCTCTTCAGCAAGACACACCCATATTTTAGGACTCCTCCCTGTAGAGGTCAAATATTTATTCCTTTTAATTCATAGGTATAAATGTGTGATATTTTTGCAATCAGGGTTTTTCCTATGTTTGAAAAAAGATGTTAAACGGCCATGGTGGGATGAAATCTCTGTTCATCGCTTTCAGGCCTGTCAGACATTTTATGTTGTTTCTTCTGAGACTTATGGGAGACTGGGATAGCACTATTTCGGCCTTCTTGGATCTCTTCAGCCAGACACACCCATATTTTATGACTCCTCCCTGTAGAGGTCAAATATTTTTTCCTTTTAATTCCTAGGTATAAATGTCTGATATTTTTGCAATCAGGGTCTTTCCTATGTTTGAAAAAAGATGTTAAACGGCCACGGTGGGATGAAATCTCTATTCATCACTTTCAGGCCTGTCAGACATTTTATGTTGTTTCTTCTGAGGCTAATGGGAGACTGGGATAGCACTATTTTGGCCTTCTTGGACCTCTTCAGCAAGACACACCCATATTTTATGACTCCTCCCTGTAGATGTCAAATATTTATTCCTTTCAATTCCTAGGTATAAATGTGTGATATATTTGCAATCAGGGTTTTTCCTATGTTTGAAAAAAGATGTTAAACGGCCACGGTGGGATGAAATCTCTATTCATCACTTTCAGGCCTGTCAGACATTTTATGTTGTTTCTTCTGAGACTTATGGGAGACTGGGATAGCGCTATTTCGGCCTTCTTCGACCTCTTCAGCAAGACACACCCATATTTTATGACTCCTCCCTGTAGAGGTCAAATATTTATTCCTTTTCATTCATAGGTATAAATGTGTGATATTTTTGCAATCAGGGTTTTTCCTATGTTTGAAAAAAAGATGTTAAACGGCCATGGTGGGATGAAATCTCTGTTCATCGCTTTCAGGCCTGTCAGACATTTTATGTTGTTTCTTCTGAGACTTATGGGAGATTGGGATAGCACTATTTCGGCCTTCTTGGATCTCTTCAGCCAGACACACCTATATTTTATGACTCCTCCCTGTAGAGGTCAAATATTTATTCCTTTTAATTCCTAGGTATAAATGTGTGATATTTTTGCAATCAGGGTTTTTCCTATGTTTGAAAAAAGATGTTAAACGGCCACGGTGGTATGAAATCTCTATTCATCACTTTCAGGCCTGTCAGACATTTTATGTTGTTTCTTCTGAGGCTTATGGGAGACTGGGATAGCACTATTTCGGCCTTCGTGGACCTCTTCAGAAAGACACACCCATATTTTATGACTCCTCCCTGTAGAGGTCAAATATTTATTCCTTTTAATTCATAGGTATAAATGTGTCATATTTTTGCAATCAGGGTTTTTCCTATGTTTCAAAAAAAGATGTTAAACGGCCATGGTGGGATGAAATCTCTATTCATCACTTTCAGGCCTGTCAGACATTTTATGTTGTTTCTTCTGAGACTTATGGGAGACTGGGATAGCGCTATTTCGGCCTTCTTCGACCTCTTCAGCAAGACACACCCATATTTTATGACTCCTCCCTGTAGAGGTCAAATATTTATTCCTTTTCATTCATAGGTATAAATGTGTGATATTTTTGCAATCAGGGTCTTTCCTATGTTTGAAAAAAGATGTTAAACGGCCACGGTGGGATGAAATCTCTATTCATCACTTTCAGGCCTGTCAGACATTTTATGTTGTTTCTTCTGAGGCTAATGGGAGACTGGGATAGCACTATTTTGGCCTTCTTGGACCTCTTCAGCAAGACACACCCATATTTTATGACTCCTCCCTGTAGAGGTCAAATATTTATTCCTTTTAATTCATAGGTATAAATGTGTGATATTTTTGCAATCAGGGTTTTTCCTATGTTTGAAAAAAGATGTTAAACGGCCACGGTGGGATGAAATCTCTGTTCATCACTTTCAGGCCTGTCAGACATTTTATGTTGTTTCTTCTGAGGCTTATGGGAGACTGGGATAGCACTATTTCGGCCTTCTTGGACCTCTTCAGCAAGACACACCCATATTTTATGACTCCTCCCTGTAGAGGTCAAATATTTATTCCTTTTAATTCACAGGTATAAATGTGTGATATTTTTGCAATCAGGGTTTTTCCTATGTTTAAGAAAAAAATGTTAAACGGCCATGGTGGGATGAAATCTCTATTCATCACTTTCAGGCCTGTCAGACATTTTATGTTGTTTCTTCTGAGGCTTATGGGAGACTGGGATAGCACTATTTCGGCCTTCATGGACCTCTTCAGCAAGACACACCCATATTTTATGACTCCTCCCTGTAGAGGTCAAATATTTATTCCTTTTAATTCACAGGTATAAATGTGTGATATTTTTGCAATCAGGGTTTTTCCTATGTTTGAAAAAAGATGTTAAACGGCCACGGTGGGATGAAATCTCTATTCATCACTTTCAGGCCTGTCAGACATTTTATGGTGTTTCTTCTGAGACTTATGGGAGACTGGGATAGCGCTATATCGGCCTTCGTGGACCTCTTCAGCAAGACACACCCATATTTTATGACTCCTCCCTGTAGAGGTCAAATATTTATTCCTTTTAATTCCTAGGTATAAATGTGTGATATTTTTGCAATCAGGGTTTTTCCTATGTTTAAAAAAAATGTTAAACGGCCATGGTGGGATGAAATCTCTATTCATCACTTTCAGGCCTGTCAGACATTTTATGTTGTTTCTTCTGAGGCTTATGGGAGACTGGGATAGCACTATTTCGGCCTTCGTGGACCTCTTCAGCAAGACACACCCATATTTTAGGATTCCTCCCTGTAGAGGTCAAATATTTATTCCTTTTAATTCATAGGTATAAATGTGTGATATTTTTGCAATCAGGGTTTTTCCTATGTTTGAAAAAAGATGTTAAACGGCCATGGTGGGATGAAATCTCTGTTCATCGCTTTCAGGCCTGTCAGACATTTTATGTTGTTTCTTCTGAGACTTATGGGAGACTGGGATAGCACTATTTCGGCCTTCTTGGATCTCTTCAGCCAGACACACCCATATTTTATGACTCCTCCCTGTAGAGGTCAAATATTTTTTCCTTTTAATTCCTAGGTATAAATGTCTGATATTTTTGCAATCAGGGTCTTTCCTATGTTTGAAAAAAGATGTTAAACGGCCACGGTGGGATGAAATCTCTATTCATCACTTTCAGGCCTGTCAGACATTTTATGTTGTTTCTTCTGAGGCTAATGGGAGACTGGGATAGCACTATTTTGGCCTTCTTGGACCTCTTCAGCAAGACACACCCATATTTTATGACTCCTCCCTGTAGAGGTCAAATATTTATTCCTTTTAATTCACAGGTATAAATGTGTGATATTTTTGCAATCAGGGTTTTTCCTATGTTTGAAAAAAGATGTTAAACGGCCACGGTGGGATGAAATCTCTATTCATCACTTTCAGGCCTGTCAGACATTTTATGGTGTTTCTTCTGAGACTTATGGGAGACTGGGATAGCGCTATATCGGCCTTCGTGGACCTCTTCAGCAAGACACACCCATATTTTATGACTCCTCCCTGTAGAGGTCAAGTATTTATTCCTTTTAATTCCTAGGTATAAATGTGTGATATTTTTGCAATCAGGGTTTTTCCTATGTTTAAAAAAAATGTTAAACGGCCATGGTGGGATGAAATCTCTATTCATCACTTTCAGGCCTGTCAGACATTTTATGTTGTTTCTTCTGAGGCTTATGGGAGACTGGGATAGCACTATTTCGGCCTTCGTGGACCTCTTCAGCAAGACACACCCATATTTTAGGACTCCTCCCTGTAGAGGTCAAATATTTATTCCTTTTAATTCATAGGTATAAATGTGTGATATTTTTGCAATCAGGGTTTTTCCTATGTTTGAAAAAAGATGTTAAACGGCCATGGTGGGATGAAATCTCTGTTCATCGCTTTCAGGCCTGTCAGACATTTTATGTTGTTTCTTCTGAGACTTATGGGAGACTGGGATAGCACTATTTCGGCCTTCTTGGATCTCTTCAGCCAGACACACCCATATTTTATGACTCCTCCCTGTAGAGGTCAAATATTTTTTCCTTTTAATTCCTAGGTATAAATGTCTGATATTTTTGCAATCAGGGTCTTTCCTATGTTTGAAAAAAGATGTTAAACGGCCACGGTGGGATGAAATCTCTATTCATCACTTTCAGGCCTGTCAGACATTTTATGTTGTTTCTTCTGAGGCTAATGGGAGACTGGGATAGCACTATTTTGGCCTTCTTGGACCTCTTCAGCAAGACACACCCATATTTTATGACTCCTCCCTGTAGATGTCAAATATTTATTCCTTTCAATTCCTAGGTATAAATGTGTGATATATTTGCAATCAGGGTTTTTCCTATGTTTGAAAAAAGATGTTAAACGGCCACGGTGGGATGAAATCTCTATTCATCACTTTCAGGCCTGTCAGACATTTTATGTTGTTTCTTCTGAGACTTATGGGAGACTGGGATAGCGCTATTTCGGCCTTCTTCGACCTCTTCAGCAAGACACACCCATATTTTATGACTCCTCCCTGTAGAGGTCAAATATTTATTCCTTTTCATTCATAGGTATAAATGTGTGATATTTTTGCAATCAGGGTTTTTCCTATGTTTGAAAAAAAGATGTTAAACGGCCATGGTGGGATGAAATCTCTGTTCATCGCTTTCAGGCCTGTCAGACATTTTATGTTGTTTCTTCTGAGACTTATGGGAGATTGGGATAGCACTATTTCGGCCTTCTTGGATCTCTTCAGCCAGACACACCTATATTTTATGACTCCTCCCTGTAGAGGTCAAATATTTATTCCTTTTAATTCCTAGGTATAAATGTGTGACATTTTTGCAATCAGGGTTTTTCCTATGTTTGAAAAAAGATGTTAAACGGCCACGGTGGTATGAAATCTCTATTCATCACTTTCAGGCCTGTCAGACATTTTATGTTGTTTCTTCTGAGGCTTATGGGAGACTGGGATAGCACTATTTCGGCCTTCGTGGACCTCTTCAGAAAGACACACCCATATTTTATGACTCCTCCCTGTAGAGGTCAAATATTTATTCCTTTTAATTCATAGGTATAAATGTGTCATATTTTTGCAATCAGGGTTTTTCCTATGTTTCAAAAAAAGATGTTAAACGGCCATGGTGGGATGAAATCTCTATTCATCACTTTCAGGCCTGTCAGACATTTTATGTTGTTTCTTCTGAGACTTATGGGAGACTGGGATAGCGCTATTTCGGCCTTCTTCGACCTCTTCAGCAAGACACACCCATATTTTATGACTCCTCCCTGTAGAGGTCAAATATTTATTCCTTTTCATTCATAGGTATAAATGTGTGATATTTTTGCAATCAGGGTCTTTCCTATGTTTGAAAAAAGATGTTAAACGGCCACGGTGGGATGAAATCTCTATTCATCACTTTCAGGCCTGTCAGACATTTTATGTTGTTTCTTCTGAGGCTAATGGGAGACTGGGATAGCACTATTTTGGCCTTCTTGGACCTCTTCAGCAAGACACACCCATATTTTATGACTCCTCCCTGTAGAGGTCAAATATTTATTCCTTTTAATTCATAGGTATAAATGTGTGATATTTTTGCAATCAGGGTTTTTCCTATGTTTGAAAAAAGATGTTAAACGGCCACGGTGGGATGAAATCTCTGTTCATCACTTTCAGGCCTGTCAGACATTTTATGTTGTTTCTTCTGAGGCTTATGGGAGACTGGGATAGCACTATTTCGGCCTTCTTGGACCTCTTCAGCAAGACACACCCATATTTTATGACTCCTCCCTGTAGAGGTCAAATATTTATTCCTTTTAATTCACAGGTATAAATGTGTGATATTTTTGCAATCAGGGTTTTTCCTATGTTTAAGAAAAAAATGTTAAACGGCCATGGTGGGATGAAATCTCTATTCATCACTTTCAGGCCTGTCAGACATTTTATGTTGTTTCTTCTGAGGCTTATGGGAGACTGGGATAGCACTATTTCGGCCTTCATGGACCTCTTCAGCAAGACACACCCATATTTTATGACTCCTCCCTGTAGAGGTCAAATATTTATTCCTTTTAATTCACAGGTATAAATGTGTGATATTTTTGCAATCAGGGTTTTTCCTATGTTTGAAAAAAGATGTTAAACGGCCACGGTGGGATGAAATCTCTATTCATCACTTTCAGGCCTGTCAGACATTTTATGGTGTTTCTTCTGAGACTTATGGGAGACTGGGATAGCGCTATATCGGCCTTCGTGGACCTCTTCAGCAAGACACACCCATATTTTATGACTCCTCCCTGTAGAGGTCAAATATTTATTCCTTTTAATTCCTAGGTATAAATGTGTGATATTTTTGCAATCAGGGTTTTTCCTATGTTTAAAAAAAATGTTAAACGGCCATGGTGGGATGAAATCTCTATTCATCACTTTCAGGCCTGTCAGACATTTTATGTTGTTTCTTCTGAGGCTTATGGGAGACTGGGATAGCACTATTTCGGCCTTCGTGGACCTCTTCAGCAAGACACACCCATATTTTAGGACTCCTCCCTGTAGAGGTCAAATATTTATTCCTTTTAATTCATAGGTATAAATGTGTGATATTTTTGCAATCAGGGTTTTTCCTATGTTTGAAAAAAGATGTTAAACGGCCATGGTGGGATGAAATCTCTGTTCATCGCTTTCAGGCCTGTCAGACATTTTATGTTGTTTCTTCTGAGACTTATGGGAGACTGGGATAGCACTATTTCGGCCTTCTTGGATCTCTTCAGCCAGACACACCCATATTTTATGACTCCTCCCTGTAGAGGTCAAATATTTTTTCCTTTTAATTCCTAGGTATAAATGTCTGATATTTTTGCAATCAGGGTCTTTCCTATGTTTGAAAAAAGATGTTAAACGGCCACGGTGGGATGAAATCTCTATTCATCACTTTCAGGCCTGTCAGACATTTTATGTTGTTTCTTCTGAGGCTAATGGGAGACTGGGATAGCACTATTTTGGCCTTCTTGGACCTCTTCAGCAAGACACACCCATATTTTATGACTCCTCCCTGTAGATGTCAAATATTTATTCCTTTCAATTCCTAGGTATAAATGTGTGATATTTTTGCAATCAGGGTTTTTCCTATGTTTGAAAAAAGATGTTAAACGGCCACGGTGGGATGAAATCTCTATTCATCACTTTCAGGCCTGTCAGACATTTTATGTTGTTTCTTCTGAGACTTATGGGAGACTGGGATAGCGCTATTTCGGCCTTCTTCGACCTCTTCAGCAAGACACACCCATATTTTATGACTCCTCCCTGTAGAGGTCAAATATTTATTCCTTTTCATTCATAGGTATAAATGTGTGATATTTTTGCAATCAGGGTTTTTCCTATGTTTGAAAAAAAGATGTTAAACGGCCATGGTGGGATGAAATCTCTGTTCATCGCTTTCAGGCCTGTCAGACATTTTATGTTGTTTCTTCTGAGACTTATGGGAGACTGGGATAGCACTATTTCGGCCTTCTTGGATCTCTTCAGCCAGACACACCTATATTTTATGACTCCTCCCTGTAGAGGTCAAATATTTATTCCTTTTAATTCCTAGGTATAAATGTGTGATATTTTTGCAATCAGGGTTTTTCCTATGTTTGAAAAAAGATGTTAAACGGCCACGGTGGTATGAAATCTCTATTCATCACTTTCAGGCCTGTCAGACATTTTATGTTGTTTCTTCTGAGGCTTATGGGAGACTGGGATAGCACTATTTCGGCCTTCGTGGACCTCTTCAGAAAGACACACCCATATTTTATGACTCCTCCCTGTAGAGGTCAAATATTTATTCCTTTTAATTCATAGGTATAAATGTGTCATATTTTTGCAATCAGGGTTTTTCCTATGTTTCAAAAAAAGATGTTAAACGGCCATGGTGGGATGAAATCTCTATTCATCACTTTCAGGCCTGTCAGACATTTTATGTTGTTTCTTCTGAGGCTTATGGGAGACTGGGATAGCACTATTTCGGCCTTCGTGGACCTCTTCAGCAAGACACACCCATATTTTATGACTCCTCCCTGTAGAGGTCAAATATTTATTCCTTTTAATTCCTAGGTATAAATGTGTGATATTTTTGCAATCAGGGTTTTTCCTATGTTTGAAAAAAGATGTTAAACGGCCACGGTGGGATGAAATCTCTATTCATCACTTTCAGGCCTGTCAGACATTTTATGTTGTTTCTTCTGAGACTTATGGGAGACTGGGATAGTGCTATTTCGGCCTTCTTCGACCTCTTCAGCAAGACACACCCATATTTTATGACTCCTCCCTGTAGAGGTCAAATATTTATTCCTTTTCATTCATAGGTATAAATGTGTGATATTTTTGCAATCAGGGTCTTTCCTATGTTTGAAAAAAGATGTTAAACGGCCACGGTGGGATGAAATCTCTATTCATCACTTTCAGGCCTGTCAGACATTTTATGTTGTTTCTTCTGAGGCTAATGGGAGACTGGGATAGCACTATTTTGGCCTTCTTGGACCTCTTCAGCAAGACACACCCATATTTTATGACTCCTCCCTGTAGATGTCAAATATTTATTCCTTTCAATTCCTAGGTATAAATGTGTGATATTTTTGCAATCAGGGTTTTTCCTATGTTTGAAAAAAGATGTTAAACGGCCACGGTGGGATGAAATCTCTATTCATCACTTTCAGGCCTGTCAGACATTTTATGTTGTTTCTTCTGAGACTTATGGGAGACTGGGATAGCGCTATTTCGGCCTTCTTCGACCTCTTCAGCAAGACACACCCATATTTTATGACTCCTCCCTGTAGAGGTCAAATATTTATTCCTTTTCATTCATAGGTATAAATGTGTGATATTTTTGCAATCAGGGTTTTTCCTATGTTTGAAAAAAAGATGTTAAACGGCCATGGTGGGATGAAATCTCTGTTCATCGCTTTCAGGCCTGTCAGACATTTTATGTTGTTTCTTCTGAGACTTATGGGAGACTGGGATAGCACTATTTCGGCCTTCTTGGATCTCTTCAGCCAGACACACCTATATTTTATGACTCCTCCCTGTAGAGGTCAAATATTTATTCCTTTTAATTCCTAGGTATAAATGTGTGATATTTTTGCAATCAGGGTTTTTCCTATGTTTGAAAAAAGATGTTAAACGGCCACGGTGGTATGAAATCTCTATTCATCACTTTCAGGCCTGTCAGACATTTTATGTTGTTTCTTCTGAGGCTTATGGGAGACTGGGATAGCACTATTTCGGCCTTCGTGGACCTCTTCAGAAAGACACACCCATATTTTATGACTCCTCCCTGTAGAGGTCAAATATTTATTCCTTTTAATTCATAGGTATAAATGTGTCATATTTTTGCAATGAGGGTTTTTCCTATGTTTCAAAAAAAGATGTTAAACGGCCATGGTGGGATGAAATCTCTATTCATCACTTTCAGGCCTGTCAGACATTTTATGTTGTTTCTTCTGAGGCTTATGGGAGACTGGGATAGCACTATTTCGGCCTTCGTCGACCTCTTCAGCAAGACACACCCATATTTTATGACTCCTCCCTGTAGAGGTCAAATATTTATTCCTTTTAATTCCTAGGTATAAATGTGTGATATTTTTGCAATCAGGGTTTTTCCTATGTTTGAAAAAAGATGTTAAACGGCCACGGTGGGATGAAATCTCTATTCATCACTTTCAGGCCTGTCAGACATTTTATGTTGTTTCTTCTGAGACTTATGGGAGACTGGGATAGCGCTATTTCGGCCTTCTTCGACCTCTTCAGCAAGACACACCCATATTTTATGACTCCTCCCTGTAGAGGTCAAATATTTATTCCTTTTCATTCATAGGTATAAATGTGTGATATTTTTGCAATCAGGGTTTTTCCTATGTTTGAAAAAAAGATGTTAAACGGCCATGGTGGGATGAAATCTCTGTTCATCGCTTTCAGGCCTGTCAGACATTTTATCTTGTTTCTTCTGAGACTTATGGGAGACTGGGATAGCACTATTTCGGCCTTCTTGGATCTCTTCAGCCAGACACACCTATATTTTATGACTCCTCCCTGTAGAGGTCAAATATTTATTCCTTTTAATTCATAGGTATAAATGTGTGATATTTTTGCAATCAGGGTTTTTCCTATGTTTGAAAAAAGATGTTAAACGGCCACGGTGGGATGAAATCTCTGTTCATCACTTTCAGGCCTGTCAGACATTTTATGTTGTTTCTTCTGAGGCTTATGGGAGACTGGGATAGCACTATTTCGGCCTTCTTGGACCTCTTCAGCAAGACACACCCATATTTTATGACTCCTCCCTGTAGAGGTCAAATATTTATTCCTTTTAATTCACAGGTATAAATGTGTGATATTTTTGCAATCAGGGTTTTTCCTATGTTTAAGAAAAAAATGTTAAACGGCCACGGTGGGATGAAATCTCTATTCATCACTTTCAGGCCTGTCAGACATTTTATGTTGTTTCTTCTGAGGCTTATCGGAGACTGGGATAGCACTATTTCGGCCTTCGTGGACCTCTTCAGCAAGACACACCCATATTTTATGACTCCTCCCTGTAGAGGTCAAATATTTATTCCTTTTAATTCACAGGTATAAATGTGTGATATTTTTGCAATCAGGGTTTTTCCTATGTTTGAAAAAAGATGTTAAACGGCCACGGTGGGATGAAATCTCTATTCATCACTTTCAGGCCTGTCAGACATTTTATGGTGTTTCTTCTGAGACTTATGGGAGACTGGGATAGCGCTATATCGGCCTTCGTGGACCTCTTCAGCAAGACACACCCATATTTTATGACTCCTCCCTGTAGAGGTCAAGTATTTATTCCTTTTAATTCCTAGGTATAAATGTGTGATATTTTTGCAATCAGGGTTTTTCCTATGTTTAAAAAAAATGTTAAACGGCCATGGTGGGATGAAATCTCTATTCATCACTTTCAGGCCTGTCAGACATTTTATGTTGTTTCTTCTGAGGCTTATGGGAGACTGGGATAGCACTATTTCGGCCTTCGTGGACCTCTTCAGCAAGACACACCCATATTTTAGGACTCCTCACTGTAGAGGTCAAATATTTATTCCTTTTAATTCATAGGTATAAATGTGTGATATTTTTGCAATCAGGGTTTTTCCTATGTTTGAAAAAAGATGTTAAACGGCCATGGTGGGATGAAATCTCTGTTCATCGCTTTCAGGCCTGTCAGACATTTTATGTTGTTTCTTCTGAGACTTATGGGAGACTGGGATAGCACTATTTCGGCCTTCTTGGATCTCTTCAGCCAGACACACCCATATTTTATGACTCCTCCCTGTAGAGGTCAAATATTTTTTCCTTTTAATTCCTAGGTATAAATGTCTGATATTTTTGCAATCAGGGTTTTTCCTATGTTTGAAAAAAGATGTTAAACGGCCACGGTGGGATGAAATCTCTATTCATCACTTTCAGGCCTGTCAGACATTTTATGTTGTTTCTTCTGAGGCTTATGGGAGACTGGGATAGCACTATTTCGGCCTTCTTGGACCTCTTCAGCAAGACACACCCATATTTTATGACTCCTCCCTGTAGAGGTCAAATATTTATTCCTTTTAATTCCTAGGTATAAATGTGTGATATTTTTGCAATCAGGGTTTTTCCTATGTTTGAAAAAAGATGTTAAACGGCCACGGTGGGATGAAATCTCTATTCATCACTTTCAGGCCTGTCAGACATTTTATGTTGTTTCTTCTGAGACTTATGGGAGACTGGGATAGCACTATTTCGGCCTTCTTGGATCTCTTCAGCCAGACACACCCATATTTTATGACTCCTCCCTGTAGAGGTCAAATATTTTTTCCTTTTAATTCATAGGTATAAATGTGTGATATTTTTGCAATCAGGGTTTTTCCTATGTTTGAAAAAAAATGTTAAACGGCCATGGTGGGATGAAATCTCTATTCATCACTTTCAGGCCTGTCAGACATTTTATGTTGTTTCTTCTGAGGCTTATGGGAGACTGGGATAGCACTATTTTGGCCTTCGTGGACCTCTTCAGCAAGACACACCCATATTTTATGACTCCTCCCTGTAGAGGTCAAATATTTATTCCTTTTAATTCCTAGGTATAAATGTGTGATATTTTTGCAATCAGGGTTTTTCCTATGTTTGAAAAAAGATGTTAAACGGCCACGGTGGGATGAAATCTCTATTCATCACTTTCAGGCCTGTCAGACATTTTATGGTGTTTCTTCTGAGTCTTATGGGAGACTGGGATAGCGCTATATCGGCCTTCTTGCACCTCTTCAGCCAGACACACCCATATTTTATGACTCCTCCCTGTAGAGGTCAAATATATATTCCTTTTAATTCCTAGGTATAAATGTGTGATATTTTTGCAATCAGGGTTTTTCCTATGTTTGAAAAAAGATGTTAAACAGCCACGGTGGGATGAAATCTCTATTCATCACTTTCAGGCCTGTCAGACATTTTATGTTGTTTCTTCTGAGGCTTATGGGAGACTGGGATAGCACTATTTCGGCCTTCGTGGACCTCTTCAGCAAGACACACCCATATTTTATGACTCCTCCCTGTAGAGGTCAAATATTTATTCCTTTTAATTCATACTTATAAATGTGTCATATTTTTGCAATCAGGGTTTTTCCTATGTTTCAAAAAAAGATGTTAAACGGCCATGGTGGGATGAAATCTCTATTCATCGCTTTCAGGTCTGTCAGACATTTTATGTTGTTTCTTCTGAGACTTATGGGAGACTGGGATAGCACTATTTCGGCCTTCTTGGACCTCTTCAGCCAGACACACCCATATTTTATGACTCCTGCCTGTAGAGGTCAAATATTTATTCCTTTTAATTCATAGGTATAAATGTGTGATATTTTTGCAATCAGGGTTTTTCCTATGTTTGAAAAAAGGTGTTAAACTGCCATGGTGGGATGAAATCTCTGTTCATCACTTTCAGGCCTGTCAAACATTTTATGGTGTTTCTTCTGAGACTTATGGGAGACTGGGATAGCGCTATATCGGCCTTCTTGGATCTCTTCAGCCAGACACACCCATATTTTATGACTCCTCCTTGTAGAGGTCAAATATTTATTCCTTTTAATTCACAGGTATAAATGTGTGATATTTTTGCAATCAGGGTTTTTCCTATGTTTAAAAAAAAATGTTAAACGGCCATGGTGGGATGAAATCTCTATTCATCACTTTCAGGCCTGTCAGACATTTTATGTTGTTTCTTCTGAGACTAATGGGAGACTGGGATAGCGCTATTTCGGCCTTCTTCGACCTCTTCAGCAAGACACACCCATATTTTATGACTCGTCCCTGTAGAGGTCAAATATTTATTCCTTTTCATTCATAGGTAGAAATGTGTGATATTTTTGCAATCAGGGTTTTTCCTATGTTTGAAAAAAGATGTTAAACGGCCACGGTGGGATGAAATCTCTATTCATCACTTTCAGGCCTGTCAGACATTTTATGTTGTTTCTTCTGAGGCTTATGGGAGACTGGGATAGCACTATTTCGGCCTTCTTGGACCTCTTCAGCAAGACACACCCATATTTTATGACTCCTCCCTGTAGAGGTCAAATATTTATTCCTTTTAATTCCTAGGTATAAATGTGTGATATTTTTGCAATCAGGGTTTTTCCTATGTTTGAAAAAAGATGTTAAACGGCCACGGTGGGATGAAATCTCTATTCATCACTTTCAGGCCTGTCAGACATTTTATGTTGTTTCTTCTGAGGCTTATGGGAGATTGGGATAGCACTATTTCGGCCTTCTTGGACCTCTTCAGCAAGACACACCCATATTTTATGACTCCTCCCTGTAGAGGTCAAATATTTATTCCTTTTAATTCACAGGTATAAATGTGTGATATTTTTGCAATCAGGGTTTTTCCTATGTGTGAAAAAAGATGTTAAACGGCCATGGTGGGATGAAATCTCTGTTCATCGCTTTCAGGCCTGTCAGACATTTTATGTTGTTTCTTCTGAGACTTATGGGAGACTGGGATAGCACTATTTCGGCCTTCTTGGATCTCTTCAGCCAGACACACCCATATTTTATGACTCCTCCCTGTAGAGGTCAAATATTTTTTCCTTTTAATTCATAGGTATAAATGTGTGATATTTTTGCAATCAGGGTTTTTCCTATGTTTGAAAAAAGATGTTAAACGGCCACGGTGGGATGAAATCTCTATTCATCACTTTCAGGCCTGTCAGACATTTTATGTTGTTTCTTCTGAGGCTTATGGGAGACTGGGATAGCACTATTTCGGCCTTCTTGGACCTCTTCAGCAAGACACACCCATATTTTATGACTCCTCCCTGTAGAGGTCAAATATTTATTCCTTTTAATTCACAGGTATAAATGTGTGATATTTTTGCAATCAGGGTTTTTCCTATGTTTAAAAAAAAATGTTAAACGGCCATGGTGGGATGAAATCTCTATTCATCACTTTCAGGCCTGTCAGACATTTTATGTTGTTTCTTCTGAGGCTTATGGGAGACTGGGATAGCACTATTTTGGCCTTCGTGGACCTCTTCAGCAAGACACACCCATATTTTATGACTCCTCCCTGTAGAGGTCAAATATTTATTCCTTTTAATTCCTAGGTATAAATGTGTGATATTTTTGCAATCAGGGTTTTTCCTATGTTTGAAAAAAGATGTTAAACGGCCACGGTGGGATGAAATCTCTATTCATCACTTTCAGGCCTGTCAGACATTTTATGGTGTTTCTTCTGAGACTTATGGGAGACTGGGATAGCGCTATATCGGCCTTCTTGCACCTCTTCAGCCAGACACACCCATATTTTATGACTCCTCCCTGTAGAGGTCAAATATATATTCCTTTTAATTCCTAGGTATAAATGTGTGATATTTTTGCAATCAGGGTTTTTCCTATGTTTGAAAAAAGATGTTAAACAGCCACGGTGGGATGAAATCTCTATTCATCACTTTCAGGCCTGCCAGACATTTTATGTTGTTTCTTCTGAGGCTTATGGGAGACTGGGATAGCACTATTTCGGCCTTCGTGGACCTCTTCAGCAAGACACACCCATATTTTATGACTCCTCCCTGTAGAGGTCAAATATTTATTCCTTTTAATTCATACTTATAAATGTGTCATATTTTTGCAATCAGGGTTTTTCCTATGTTTCAAAAAAAGATGTTAAACGGCCATGGTGGGATGAAATCTCTATTCATCGCTTTCAGGTCTGTCAGACATTTTATGTTGTTTCTTCTGAGACTTATCGGAGACTGGGATAGCACTATTTCGGCCTTCTTGGACCTCTTCAGCCAGACACACCCATATTTTATGACTCCTGCCTGTAGAGGTCAAATATTTATTCCTTTTAATTCATAGGTATAAATGTGTGATATTTTTGCAATCAGGGTTTTTCCTATGTTTGAAAAAAGATGTTAAACGGCCATGGTGGGATGAAATCTCTGTTCATCACTTTCAGGCCTGTCAAACATTTTATGGTGTTTCTTCTGAGACTTATGGGAGACTGGGATAGCGCTATATCGGCCTTCTTGGATCTCTTCAGGCAGACACACCCATATTTTATGACTCCTCCCTGTAGAGGTCAAATATTTATTCCTTTTAATTCACAGGTATAAATGTGTGATATTTTTGCAATCAGGGTTTTTCCTATGTTTAAAAAAAAATGTTAAACGGCCATGGTGGGATGAAATCTCTATTCATCACTTTCAGGCCTGTCAGACATTTTATGTTGTTTCTTCTGAGACTAATGGGAGACTGGGATAGCGCTATTTCGGCCTTCTTCGACCTCTTCAGCAAGACACACCCATATTTTTTGACTCGTCCCTGTAGAGGTCAAATATTTATTCCTTTTCATTCATAGGTATAAATGTGTGATATTTTTGCAATCAGGGTTTTTCCTATGTTTGAAAAAAAGATGTTAAACGGCCATGGTGGGATGAAATCTCTGTTCATCGCTTTCAGGCCTGTCAGACATTTTATGTTGTTTCTTCTGAGACTTATGGGAGACTGGGATAGCACTATTTCGGCCTTCTTGGATCTCTTCAGCCAGACACACCCATATTTTATGACTCCTCCCTGTAGAGGTCAAATATTTTTTCCTTTTAATTCATAGGTATAAATGTGTGATATTTTTGCAATCAGGGTTTTTCCTATGTTTGAAAAAAGATGTTAAACGGCCACGGTGGGATGAAATCTCTATTCATCACTTTCAGGCCTGTCAGACATTTTATGTTGTTTCTTCTGAGGCTTATGGGAGACTGGGATAGCACTATTTCGGCCTTCTTGGACCTCTTCAGCAAGACACACCCATATTTTATGACTCCTCCCTGTAGAGGTCAAATATTTATTCCTTTTAATTCACAGGTATAAATGTGTGATATTTTTGCAATCAGGGTTTTTCCTATGTTTAAAAAAAAATGTTAAACGGCCATGGTGGGATGAAATCTCTATTCATCACTTTCAGGCCTGTCAGACATTTTATGTTGTTTCTTCTGAGACTTATGGGAGACTGGGATAGCGCTATTTCGGCCTTCTTCGACCTCTTCAGCAAGACACACCCATATTTTATGACTCGTCCCTGTAGAGGTCAAATATTTATTCCTTTTCATTCATAGGTATAAATGTGTGATATTTTTGCAATCAGGGTTTTTCCTATGTTTGAAAAAAGATGTTAAACGGCCATGGTGGGATGAAATCTCTGTTCATCGCTTTCAGGCCTGTCAGACATTTTATGTTGTTTCTTCTGAGACTTATGGGAGACTGGGATAGCACTATTTCGGCCTTCTTGGATCTCTTCAGCCAGACACACCCATATTTTATGACTCCTCCCTGTAGAGGTCAAATATTTTTTCCTTTTAATTCATAGGTATAAATGTGTGATATTTTTGCAATCAGGGTTTTTCCTATGTTTGAAAAAAGATGTTAAACGGCCACGGTGGGATGAAATCTCTATTCATCACTTTCAGGCCTGTCAGACATTTTATGTTGTTTCTTCTGAGGCTTATGGGAGACTGGGATAGCACTATTTCGGCCTTCTTGGACCTCTTCAGCAAGACACACTCATATTTTATGACTCCTCCCTGTAGAGGTCAAATATTTATTCCTTTTAATTCGCAGGTATAAATGTGTGATATTTTTGCAATCAGGGTTTTTCCTATGTTTAAAAAAAAATGTTAAACGGCCATGGTGGGATGAAATCTCTATTCATCACTTTCAGGCCTGTCAGACATTTTATGTTGTTTCTTCTGAGGCTTATGGGAGACTGGGATAGCACTATTTTGGCCTTCGTGGACCTCTTCAGCAAGACACACCCATATTTTATGACTCCTCCCTGTAGAGGTCAAATATTTATTCCTTTTAATTCCTAGGTATAAATGTGTGATATTTTTGCAATCAGGGTTTTTCCTATGTTTGAAAAAAGATGTTAAACGGCCACGGTGGGATGAAATCTCTATTCATCACTTTCAGGCCTGTCAGACATTTTATGGTGTTTCTTCTGAGACTTATGGGAGACTGGGATAGCGCTATATCGGCCTTCTTGGACCTCTTCAGCCAGACACACCCATATTTTATGACTCCTCCCTGTAGAGGTCAAATATTTATTCCTTTTAATTCCTAGGTATAAATGTGTGATATTTTTGCAATCAGGGTTTTTCCTATGTTTGAAAAAAGATGTTAAACGGCCACGGTGGGATGAAATCTCTATTCATCACTTTCAGGCCTGTCAGACATTTTATGTTGTTTCTTCTGAGGCTTATGGGAGACTGGGATAGCACTATTTCGGCCTTCGTGGACCTCTTCAGCAAGACACACCCATATTTTATGACTCCTCCCTGTAGAGGTCAAATATTTATTCCTTTTAATTCATAGGTATAAATGTGTGATATTTTTGCAATCAGGGTTTTTCCTATGTTTGAAAAAAGATGTTAAACGGCCACGGTGGGATGAAATCTCTATTCATCGCTTTCAGGCCTGTCAGACATTTTATGTTGTTTCTTCTGAGACTTATGGGAGACTGGGATAGCGCTATATCGGACTTCTTGGACCTCTTCAGCCAGACACACCCATATTTTATGACTCCTCCCTGTAGAGGTCAAATATTTATTCCTTTTAATTCATGATAATAATAATAATAATTTTATTTCTATACCGCCCTTCTCCTGAAGGACTCAGGGCGGTGTACAGCCTATTTAAAAACACAGAAACAAGACAACAATTTAAAATTTAAAATCATTAAATAATTAGGCTCCAATTAAAATCCCAGAAATTTAAACTACCCCCAATTTAAAACGTTATGTTAATAGCCCTGCCTGGCGGAACAACAGGGTCTTCAGAGCGCAGCGGAACACCCGGAGGTCGGAGATCCTATGTATTTCGGGGGGCAGTTCCTTCCACAGGGCTGGGGCTCCCACAGAGAAGGCCCTCCCCCTGGGTGTCGCCAGCCGACATAACTTGGCCGATGGCACCCTGAGGAGACCCTCTCTGTGGGAGCGGACTGGTCGGTGGGAGGCTACTGGTGGCAGAAGTCGGTCTCGAAGGTACCCAGGTCCTATGCCATGGAGCGCTTTAAAGGTGGTAACCAACACCTTGAATCGCACCCGGAAGACCACTGGGAGCCAGTGCAGCTCGCGCAGGAGGGGTGTCACGTGGGCGCAACGAGTTGCTCCCATAACCACCCGTGCGGCCGCATTCTGGACCAGTTGGAGCCTCCGAGTGCTCTTCAAGGGGAGCCCCATGTAGAGAGCATTGCAATAGTCCAACCGGGAGGTGACAAGGGCGTGAGTGACCGTGCGCAAGGCGTCCCGATCCAGAAAGGGCTGCAACTGGCGAATCAGGCGAACCTGATAAAAGGCCCCCCTGCCCACGGCCGTCATGTGCTCTTCTAAGGACAGCCGTGTGTCCAGGAGGACACCCAGATTGCGAGCCCTCTCTGTGGGGGGCAAGGATTCACCCCCAATAGTCAGCGATGGCACCTGCTGACTATATTGGGGCGCCGGAAGCCACAGCCACTCGGTCTTGGAGGGGTTGAGTCTGAGCCTGTTCCTCCCCATCCAGGCCCGCACGGCCTCCAGGCAGCGGGACATCACATCAAGGGCATCGTTGGGGTGGTCTGAGGTGGAGATGTACAGCTGAGTATCATCAGCGTACAGATGGCACTTCACCCCAAAACCACGGATGATCTCACCAAGCAGCTTCACATAAATGTTGAACAGGAGAGGCGAGAGGACCGACCCTTGCAGCACTCCCCATGCGAGATGCCTCGAGGTCGACCTCTGCCCCCCTGCCAACACAAACTGCGAGCGGTCGGAGAGGAAGGAAGAGAACCACCGCAGAACGGTGCCCCCTATTCCCAACCCCCTCAACCGCTGCAGCATGATACCATGGTCGATGGTATCAAAAGCCGCTGAGAGGTCTAATAGGACTAGGACAGAGGAGCAACCCCTGTCCCGAGCCCTCCAGAGATCATCCACCAACGCGACCAATGCCGTTTCTGTGCTGTACCCCTGCCTGAAGCCCGACTGGTATGGGTCCAGATAGATAGCTTCATCCAGGTGCCGGGGAAGTTGTCGTGCCACCACGCTCTCAACAACCTTCGCCACAAAACGAAGGTTGGAGACTGGACGATAGTTGGCTAATTCAGCCGGGTCCAGGGAAGGCTTCTTGAGGAGGGGCCTCACTACTGCCTCTTTCAAGGCGGCAGGAAAGGCACCCTCACTCAGAGAAGCACCTATAATCCCCTGGAGCCAGCCTCGTGTAACCTCCCGGGAGGCCAGCACCAACCAGGAGGGACACGGGTCCAATAAACACGTGGCGGCACTAATCTTACCCAGAACCCTGTCCACATCCTCGGGAGTCACAGGATCAAACTCCTCCCAGATAACATTCTCAAGACCTGCCCTCGTCTCCTCCCGTGGACTCATCCAGTCGGAGTCCAAGCCATCCCGAATCTGAGCGACTTTATCGTGCAGGAATTGCACAAAATCCTCAGCACGACCCTGCAAGGGATCTTCCCGCACTCCCCCCCGGAGGAGGGAGTGGGTCACCCTAAACAAGGCGGCTGGGCGGTTCTCTGCAGATGCGATAAGAGCGGAAAAGTGGTTAGACTTTGCCGCTTTTATCGCCACTAGGTAGGTCTTGATATAAGACCTCACCTGTGTCCGGTCGGAATCGGATTGACTAGTCCTCCAAATGCTCTCTAGGCATCTTTTCCGACGCTTCATCTCTCTCAGCTCCTCAGAGAACCAAGGAGCCAGTTGAGATCGGCATCGGGTCAGAGGCCGCAAAGGCACGACGCGGTCCAAAGCTCCAGCGGCCGCCCTTTCCCAGGCGGCCACCAGCTCTTTAGTCGAGTCGTGTGTTAGGGTCTCAGGGAACGGCCCAAGCTCCGTCAGGAACCTTTCGGGGTCCATCAGGCGCCTGGGACGGAACCATCTAGTTGGTTCCGTCTCCCTGCGGCGGGGGACGGCGGTAGGAAAGTCTAGTTGGAGGAGCGAATGATCTGTCCATGACAAGGGTTTAATATCTAGGTCCCCTCTACCAAGATCATTCAACCACTGACCAGAGACAAAAATCAGGTCCAGAGTGTGTCCCCCTATGTGAGTTGGGCCATGAACTAACTGGGTCAGGTCCATGGCCGTCATGGAAGCCATGAACTCCCGAGCCACCTCTGACGCCTCACCCACGGATGGAAGTTTAAAATCCCCCATGACGATAAGTCTGGGGGTATCAACCGCCACCCCGGCAATGACGTCGAGTAGCTCGGGCAGGGTCGCTGCCACGTGGCAGGGAGCCAGGTACGTAGTCAGCAAACCCATCTGCACCCCACGGCCCCACTTTACACAGAGGGACTCACATCCGGCTATCTGAGGAACAGTGGTCTCCCTCGGACAAAGACTTTCCCTAATAATCACCGCCACTCCCCCACCCCTCCCCTGGGCCCTTGGCTGATGAAATGCACGGAAACCTGGCGGGCACATCTCAACGAGGGGGACCCCCCCTCTTGGCCCAACCAGGTCTCCGTAATACCTGCCAGGTCCGCACCCCCCTCCGAAATAAGATCACAAATGAGGGGGGCTTTATTAACCACCGACCTGGCATTACACAACATCAGCCGCGGACCCTGGGCCTGAGACTCTACACAACCCAGGACACGAGTCACGCATCGGAGGCCGGAGTGTGCAATCGCTCATAAACAGCGTATGCGCACCCCTGACACTTGATATGACCCCCTGCGTCCGTCATACCTGCCCCTCCCACTCATTATTTCAATTTCACAGCCCTTCCTGCTTCCCGGTTAAATTTCCTTTCACGACCCTCCTGCTGCAGCTAATCGACCCATCATCCCGCTCAGTCGCTATCTGGACCCCCCCAGGTCCGCTTTTACAACCCCCTCCCACCCTCCCGGGTCCCCTTAAAATTTTCTTTAAAAATTTAACTAAAAAACCCCTCAACCCCTCTTCGCTACATGCCATCTCTCGGGGTTCCAAAGCCCGTCATCAAGATAGGCCCTCGATAATGTGGAGGGCCAGGCCTGCGAGAGGGGGGAGTCTTGCAGTGCAAGAAGGTCGGCTTTTTGGAGCATCAACCGAACCAGAGATGGGAAAAAAGGCCAGTCCGGGGGTCTATCATAGTCCAAAGGGATAACTGAGCATAAGGATCACAAAATGTCCATTTGTAGAGCTGGACTCCACTGTCCTCTCACGACAGGGAGAAGGTCCAATGTTCTTTTTCTCCAACAGAGGCTAATAGCCAACCATCCTCTCACGACGGCCGGTCCCGTTACAAGAAGTTAATGGGGACAGTGTTCTATCCTCCCCGTTGGGATACAAAAATCTCTCAGTTCTTTCATAGGTATAAATGTGTGATATTTTGGCAATCAGGGTTTTTCCTATGTTTGAAAAAAGATGTTAAACGGCCACGGTGGGATGAAATCTCTATTCATCGCTTTCAGGCCTGTCAGACATTTTATGTTGTTTCTTCTGAGGCTTATGGGAGACTGGGATAGCACTATTTCGGCCTTCGTGGACCTCTTCAGCAAGACACACCCATATTTTATGACTACTCCCTGTAGAGGTCAAATATTTATTCCTTTTCATTCATAGGTATAAATGTGTGATATTTTTGCAATCAGGGTTTTTCCTATGTTTGAAAAAAGATGTTAAACGGCCATGGTGGGATGAAATCTCTATTCATCGCTTTCAGGCCTGTCAGACATTTTATGGTGTTTCTTCTGAGACTTATGGGAGACTGGGATAGCACTATTTCGGCCTTCTTGGACCTCTTCAACCAGTCACACCCATATTTTATGACTACTCCCTGTAGAGGTCAAATATTTATTCCTTTTAATTCCTAGGTATAAATGTGTGATATTTTTGCAATCAGGGTTTTTCCTATGTTTGAAAAAAGATGTTAAACGGCCACGGTGGGATGAAATCTCTATTCATCACTTTCAGGCCTGTCAGACATTTTATGTTGTTTCTTCTGAGACTTATGGGAGACTGGGATAGCACTATTTCGGCCTTCTTGGACCTCTTCAGCAAGACACACCCATATTTTATGACTCCTCCCTGTAGAGGTCAAATATTTATTCCTTTTAATTCATAGGTGTAAATGTGTGATATTTTTGCAATCAGGGTTTTTCCTATGTTTGAAAAAAGATGTTAAACGGCCACGGTGGGATGAAATCTCTATTCATCACTTTCAGGCCTGTCAGACATTTTATGGTGTTTCTTCTGAGACTTATGGGAGACTGGGATAGCGCTATATCGGCCTTCTTGCACCTCTTCAGCCAGACACACCCATATTTTATGACTCCTCCCTGTAGAGGTCAAATATATATTCCTTTTAATTCCTAGGTATAAATGTGTGATATTTTTGCAATCAGGGTTTTTCCTATGTTTGAAAAAAGATGTTAAACAGCCACGGTGGGATGAAATCTCTATTCATCACTTTCAGGCCTGCCAGACATTTTATGTTGTTTCTTCTGAGGCTTATGGGAGACTGGGATAGCACTATTTCGGCCTTCGTGGACCTCTTCAGCAAGACACACCCATATTTTATGACTCCTCCCTGTAGAGGTCAAATATTTATTCCTTTTAATTCATACTTATAAATGTGTCATATTTTTGCAATCAGGGTTTTTCCTATGTTTCAAAAAAAGATGTTAAACGGCCATGGTGGGATGAAATCTCTATTCATCGCTTTCAGGTCTGTCAGACATTTTATGTTGTTTCTTCTGAGACTTATGGGAGACTGGGATAGCACTATTTCGGCCTTCTTGGACCTCTTCAGCCAGACACACCCATATTTTATGACTCCTGCCTGTAGAGGTCAAATATTTATTCCTTTTAATTCATAGGTATAAATGTGTGATATTTTTGCAATCAGGGTTTTTCCTATGTTTGAAAAAAGATGTTAAACGGCCATGGTGGGATGAAATCTCTGTTCATCACTTTCAGGCCTGTCAAACATTTTATGGTGTTTCTTCTGAGACTTATGGGAGACTGGGATAGCGCTATATCGGCCTTCTTGGATCTCTTCAGGCAGACACACCCATATTTTATGACTCCTCCCTGTAGAGGTCAAATATTTATTCCTTTTAATTCACAGGTATAAATGTGTGATATTTTTGCAATCAGGGTTTTTCCTATGTTTAAAAAAAAATGTTAAACGGCCATGGTGGGATGAAATCTCTATTCATCACTTTCAGGCCTGTCAGACATTTTATGTTGTTTCTTCTGAGACTAATGGGAGACTGGGATAGCGCTATTTCGGCCTTCTTCGACCTCTTCAGCAAGACACACCCATATTTTATGACTCGTCCCTGTAGAGGTCAAATATTTATTCCTTTTCATTCATAGGTATAAATGTGTGATATTTTTGCAATCAGGGTTTTTCCTATGTTTGAAAAAAGATGTTAAACGGCCATGGTGGGATGAAATCTCTGTTCATCGCTTTCAGGCCTGTCAGACATTTTATGTTGTTTCTTCTGAGACTTATGGGAGACTGGGATAGCACTATTTCGGCCTTCTTGGATCTCTTCAGCCAGACACACCCATATTTTATGACTCCTCCCTGTAGAGGTCAAATATTTTTTCCTTTTAATTCATAGGTATAAATGTGTGATATTTTTGCAATCAGGGTTTTTCCTATGTTTGAAAAAAGATGTTAAACGGCCACGGTGGGATGAAATCTCTATTCATCACTTTCAGGCCTGTCAGACATTTTATGTTGTTTCTTCTGAGGCTTATGGGAGACTGGGATAGCACTATTTCGGCCTTCTTGGACCTCTTCAGCAAGACACACCCATATTTTATGACTCCTCCCTGTAGAGGTCAAATATTTATTCCTTTTAATTCACAGGTATAAATGTGTGATATTTTTGCAATCAGGGTTTTTCCTATGTTTAAAAAAAAATGTTAAACGGCCATGGTGGGATGAAATCTCTATTCATCACTTTCAGGCCTGTCAGACATTTTATGTTGTTTCTTCTGAGACTTATGGGAGACTGGGATAGCACTATTTCGGCCTTCTTGGATCTCTTCAGCCAGACACACCCATATTTTATGACTCCTCCCTGTAGAGGTCAAATATTTTTTCCTTTTAATTCATAGGTATAAATGTGTGATATTTTTGCAATCAGGGTTTTTCCTATGTTTGAAAAAAGATGTTAAACGGCCACGGTGGGATGAAATCTCTATTCATCACTTTCAGGCCTGTCAGACATTTTATGTTGTTTCTTCTGAGGCTTATGGGAGACTGGGATAGCACTATTTCGGCCTTCTTGGACCTCTTCAGCAAGACACACTCATATTTTATGACTCCTCCCTGTAGAGGTCAAATATTTATTCCTTTTAATTCGCAGGTATAAATGTGTGATATTTTTGCAATCAGGGTTTTTCCTATGTTTAAAAAAAAATGTTAAACGGCCATGGTGGGATGAAATCTCTATTCATCACTTTCAGGCCTGTCAGACATTTTATGTTGTTTCTTCTGAGGCTTATGGGAGACTGGGATAGCACTATTTTGGCCTTCGTGGACCTCTTCAGCAAGACACACCCATATTTTATGACTCCTCCCTGTAGAGGTCAAATATTTATTCCTTTTAATTCCTAGGTATAAATGTGTGATATTTTTGCAATCAGGGTTTTTCCTATGTTTGAAAAAAGATGTTAAACGGCCACGGTGGGATGAAATCTCTATTCATCACTTTCAGGCCTGTCAGACATTTTATGGTGTTTCTTCTGAGACTTATGGGAGACTGGGATAGCGCTATATCGGCCTTCTTGGACCTCTTCAGCCAGACACACCCATATTTTATGACTCCTCCCTGTAGAGGTCAAATATTTATTCCTTTTAATTCCTAGGTATAAATGTGTGATATTTTTGCAATCAGGGTTTTTCCTATGTTTGAAAAAAGATGTTAAACGGCCACGGTGGGATGAAATCTCTATTCATCACTTTCAGGCCTGTCAGACATTTTATGTTGTTTCTTCTGAGGCTTATGGGAGACTGGGATAGCACTATTTCGGCCTTCGTGGACCTCTTCAGCAAGACACACCCATATTTTATGACTCCTCCCTGTAGAGGTCAAATATTTATTCCTTTTAATTCATAGGTATAAATGTGTGATATTTTTGCAATCAGGGTTTTTCCTATGTTTGAAAAAAGATGTTAAACGGCCACGGTGGGATGAAATCTCTATTCATCGCTTTCAGGCCTGTCAGACATTTTATGTTGTTTCTTCTGAGACTTATGGGAGACTGGGATAGCGCTATATCGGACTTCTTGGACCTCTTCAGCCAGACACACCCATATTTTATGACTCCTCCCTGTAGAGGTCAAATATTTATTCCTTTTAATTCATGATAATAATAATAATAATTTTATTTCTATACCGCCCTTCTCCTGAAGGACTCAGGGCGGTGTACAGCCTATTTAAAAACACAGAAACAAAACAACAATTTAAAATTTAAAATCATTAAATAATTAGGCTCCAATTAAAATCCCAGAAATTTAAACTACCCCCAATTTAAAACGTTATGTTAATAGCCCTGCCTGGCGGAACAACAGGGTCTTCAGAGCGCAGCGGAACACCCGGAGGTCGGAGATCCTATGTATTTCGGGGGGCAGTTCCTTCCACAGGGCTGGGGCTCCCACAGAGAAGGCCCTCCCCCTGGGTGTCGCCAGCCGACATAACTTGGCCGATGGCACCCTGAGGAGACCCTCTCTGTGGGAGCGGACTGGTCGGTGGGAGGCTACTGGTGGCAGAAGTCGGTCTCGAAGGTACCCAGGTCCTATGCCATGGAGCGCTTTAAAGGTGGTAACCAACACCTTGAATCGCACCCGGAAGACCACTGGGAGCCAGTGCAGCTCGCGCAGGAGGGGTGTCACGTGGGCGCAACGAGTTGCTCCCATAACCACCCGTGCGGCCGCATTCTGGACCAGTTGGAGCCTCCGAGTGCTCTTCAAGGGGAGCCCCATGTAGAGAGCATTGCAATAGTCCAACCGGGAGGTGACAAGGGCGTGAGTGACCGTGCGCAAGGCGTCCCGATCCAGAAAGGGCTGCAACTGGCGAATCAGGCGAACCTGATAAAAGGCCCCCCTGCCCACGGCCGTCATGTGCTCTTCTAAGGACAGCCGTGTGTCCAGGAGGACACCCAGATTGCGAGCCCTCTCTGTGGGGGGCAAGGATTCACCCCCAATAGTCAGCGATGGCACCTGCTGACTATATCGGGGCGCCGGAAGCCACAGCCACTCGGTCTTGGAGGGGTTGAGTCTGAGCCTGTTCCTCCCCATCCAGGCCCGCACGGCCTCCAGGCAGCGGGACATCACATCAAGGGCATCGTTGGGGTGGTCTGAGGTGGAGATGTACAGCTGAGTATCATCAGCGTACAGATGGCACTTCACCCCAAAACCACGGATGATCTCACCAAGCAGCTTCACATAAATGTTGAACAGGAGAGGCGAGAGGACCGACCCCTGCGGCACTCCCCATGCGAGATGCCTCGAGGTCGACCTCTGCCCCCCTGCCAACACAAACTGCGAGCGGTCGGAGAGGAAGGAAGAGAACCACCGCAGAACGGTGCCCCCTATTCCTAACCCCCTCAACCGCTGCAGCATGATACCATGGTGGATGGTATCAAAAGCCGCTGAGAGGTCTAATAGGACTAGGACAGAGGAGCACCCCTGTCCCGAGCCCTCCAGAGATCATCCACCAACGCGACCAATGCCGTTTCTGTGCTGTACCCCTGCCTGAAGCCCGACTGGTACGGGTCCAGATAGATAGCTTCATCCAGGTGCCGGGGAAGTTGTCGTGCCACCACGCTCTCAACAACCTTCGCCACAAAACGAAGGTTGGAGACTGGACGATAGTTGGCTAATTCAGCCGGGTCCAGGGAAGGCTTCTTGAGGAGGGGCCTCACTACCGCCTCTTTCAAGGCGGCAGGAAAGGCACCCTCACTCAGAGAAGCACCTATAATCCCCTGGAGCCAGCCTCGTGTAACCTCCCGGGAGGCCAGCACCAACCAGGAGGGACACGGGTCCAATAAACACGTGGCGGCACTAATCTTACCCAGAACCCTGTCCACATCCTCGGGAGTCACAGGATCAAACTCCTCCCAGATAACATTCTCAAGACCTGCCCTCGTCTCCTCCTGTGGACTCATCCAGTCGGAGTCCAAGCCATCCCGAATCCGAGCGACTTTATCGTGCAGGAATTGCACAAAATCCTCAGCACGACCCTGCAAGGGATCTTCCCGCACTCCCCCCCCGGAGGAGGGAGTGGGTCACCCTAAACAAGGCGGCTGGGTGGTTCTCTGCAGATGCGATAAGAGCGGAAAAGTGGTTAGACTTTGCCGCTTTTATCGCCACTAGGTAGGTCTTGATATAAGACCTCACCTGTGTCCGGTCGGAATCGGATTGACTAGTCCTCCAAATGCTCTCTAGGCGTCTTTTCCGACGCTTCATCTCTCTCAGCTCCTCAGAGAACCAAGGAGCCAGTTGAGATCGGCATCGGGTCAGAGGCCGCAAAGGCACGACGCGGTCCAAAGCTCCAGTGGCCGCCCTTTCCCAGGCGGCCACCAGCTCTTTAGTCGAGTCGTGTGTTAGGGTCTCAGGGAACGGCCCAAGCTCCGTCAGGAAACTTTCGGGGTCCATCAGGCGCCTGGGACGGAACCATCTAGTTGGTTCCGTCTCCCTGCGGCGGGGGACGGCGGTAGGAAAGTCTAGTTGGAGGAGCGAATGATCTGTCCATGACAAGGGTTTAATATCTAGGTCCCCTCTACCAAGATCATTCAACCACTGACCAGAGACAAAAATCAGGTCCAGAGTGTGTCCCCCTATGTGAGTTGGGCCATGAACTAACTGGGTCAGGTCCATGGCCGTCATGGAAGCCATGAACTCCCGAGCCACCTCTGACGCCTCACCCACGGATGGAAGTTTAAAATCCCCCATGACGATAAGTCTGGGGGTATCAACCGCCACCCCGGCAATGACGTCGAGTAGCTCGGGCAGGGTCGCTGCCACGTGGCAGGGAGCCAGGTACGTAGTCAGCAAACCCATCTGCACCCCACGGCCCCACTTTACACAGAGGGACTCACATCCGGCTATCTGAGGAACAGTGGTCTGCCTCGGACAAAGACTTTCCCTAATAATCACCGCCACTCCCCCACCCCTCCCCTGGGCCCTTGGCTGATGAAATGCACGGAAACCTGGCGGGCACATCTCAACGAGGGGGACCCCCCCTCTTGGCCCAACCAGGTCTCCGTAATACCTGCCAGGTCCGCACCCCCCTCCGAAATAAGATCACAAATGAGGGGGGCTTTATTAACCACCGACCTGGCATTACACAACATCAGCCGCGGACCCTGGGCCTGAGACTCTACACAACCCAGGACACGAGTCACGCATCGGGGGCCGGAGTGCGCAATCGCTCGTAAAGAGCGTATGCGCACCCCCGACACTTGATATGACCCCCTGCGTCCGTCATACCTGCCCCTCCCACTCATTATTTCAATTTCACAGCCCTTCCTGTCATCCCCCTGCTCCCCGGTTAAATTTCCTTTCACGACCCTCCTGCTGCAGCTAATCGACCCATCATCCTGCTCAGTCGCTATCTGGACCCCCCCAGGTCCACTTTTACAACCCCCTCCCACCCTCCCGGGTCCCCTTAAAATTTTCTTTAAAAATTTAACTAAAAAACCCCTCAACCCCCTCTTCGCTACATGCCATCTCTCGGGGTTCCAAAGCCCGTCATCAAGATAGGCCCTCGATAATGTGGAGGGCCAGGCCTGCGAGAGGGGGGAGTCTCGCAGTGCAAGAAGGTTGGCTTTTTGGAGCATCAACCGAACCAGAGATGGGAAAAAAGGCCAGTCCGGGGGTCTATCATAGTCCAAAGGGATAACTGAGCATAAGGATCACAAAATGTCCATTTGTAGAGCTGGACTCCACTGTCCTCTCACGACAGGGAGAAGGTCCAATGTTTTTTTTCTCCAACAGAGGCTAATAGCCAACCATCCTCTCACGACGGCCGGTCCTGTTACAAGAAGTTAACGGGGACAGTGTTCTATCCTCCCCGTTGGGACACAAAAATCTCTCAGTTCTTTCATAGGTATAAATGTGTGATATTTTTGCAATCAGGGTTTTTCCTATGTTTGAAAAAAGATGTTAAACGGCCATGGTGCGATGAAATCTCTGTTCATCGCTTTCAGGCCTGTCAGACATTTTATGTTGTTTCTTCTGAGACTTATGGGAGACTGGGATAGCACTATTTTGACCTTCTTGGACCTCTTCAGCCAGACACACCCATATTTTATGACTCCTGCCTGTAGAGGTCAAATATTTATTCCTTTTAATTCATAGGTATAAATGTGTGATATTTTTGCAATCAGGGTTTTTCCTATGTTTGAAAAAAAAATGTTAAACGGCCATGGTGGGATGAAATCTCTATTCATCGCTTTCAGGCCTGTCAGACATTTTATGGTGTTTCTTCTGAGACTTATGGGAGACTGGGATAGCACTATTTCGGCCTTCTTGGACCTCTTCAGCCAGACACACCCATATTTTATGACTCCTCCCTGTAGAGGTCAAATATTTATTCCTTTTAATTCATAGGTATAAATGTGTGATATTTTTGCAATCAGGGTTTTTCCTATGTTTGAAAAAAGATGTTAAACAGCCATGGTGGGATGAAATCTCTATTCATCGCTTTCAGGCCTGTCAGACATTTTATGTTGTTTCTTCTGAGACTTATGGGAGACTGGGATAGCACTATTTCGGCCTTCTTGGACCTCTTCAGCCAGACACACCCATATTTTATGACTCCTCCCTGTAGAGTAAGGTGACCAGACGTCCCGCTTTTGGCGGGACAGTCCTTTTGAGCAACTTGTCCCGGGTCCCGCGGCGTTTTAAAAATGTCCCGATTTTTCATTCTGCCTCCTGGTTCCCGGCTGCCTCCTGAATCCCCGCTGCTGGCTAGAGAGAAAAAACCTGTTTAAACTCTTGCCGCGGGGCTTCAAAGGGCCGCCCTACGTTAATTAGCTCGGCTTCCCCCTCTCAGCTGATTTGCACAGGGCTCTGCTCTTGCTAAATTGCTCAGTTTTTTTTTCCTCTTTGTACAAACCAAGCTCAAAACGAAACTGAAAGTAAAACAGGCTGTTGGCTTTGCGGTTTGCTTGCAACGTTGGAAAATTAGGCAGCAGATTTATTTTCCTTTTCCTCACCAAAAAAGGTAAGTGCAAAGAATGGAAAATTATTTAGGGCAAAAGAGGAGAGTTCAAGATTTTAAAACACAAAAGAAAAAAAAGCTCTTTTTAACTAGGGAATTGTAATAATTGAGATATTATTAATTGTATACTGTGTTGAAAGCAGAAATGGTTAAGTTGTGGTTTGGAGGAATATATGGGGGAAATTATTTGGTTTATTATTATTGGTAAGTATAATTAATTGATTTGTAAGAAATTGGATTGCATGGAAATAATTGGAATATTCATGTTCATATTGATTAATATACAAAAAAGATAGTTATATAACTAATTGATTTATATTAAAATGTTGAATTTGTATTAAACAACTGTATTACATAATTACATAATTAACCAATGTGAGGATGGATATAAAAATAGATGACAATGGGAAGGGGTATAAAATAGAATAGAAGGGAAAAATTGAATTTGATTAAGATTAGAGATGAGGATGAAGGGTAAAATTGTTTTTTTAAAAAAATAGATGAGGAATAAATATGGCAAAAAGGAAATATAGAAATTGTAAATTTAATTGAAATGACTAAACACTGTTTAAATTTGTGAACCAGCCAAATATTCTGTTCAAAGAAAATACATTGTATGTATGTGTGTTTCTAATTATTGCTATTTATTCATATTTGTTCTCTTTTATTCTTTAAAGTTTAACAATTCATTCTTTATCTTAATATCTTTATATTTGTTTGGGGTTGGCTTTCTTCCCTTTCATCTTTTTTATTGTACAGCAATCTTTCTCCTCAAACCTACCACCTCTCTTTTCTTTCCTTCTTACTTTCTCTTCCCCCCCTCTTCTTCTCCCTACTTCCTCTTCCTTTCTCCTTCTCCTCCTCTCTTCCTCCCTCTCTTAACCGTCACTCCTACTCTAATTTCCCTTCCCTTCCTTCATCCCTCTCTATTACTGTATCCTTTTATGCATATAGACTACTCAGAGGGCTGAAAAAGTTATTTTTGACTGGTCCTCGCACTTTTGACCAGTCCTCGAACTTACGACTGTCCTCACATTTTACATTTTTGCCCTATCTTGTCATCATGGTGAAGAGAAGCAGTTGTGAAATGAGTGACATGGTTGTTAAGAATGCTGCACGGGCATAAATGTGAGGATGGTCATAAGTGTGAGGACCAGTCAAAAGTGCGAGGACCTGTCAGAAATGACTTTTTTCAGCCCTCTGGTTAGTCCTTTTGTGCATATGGACTACTCAGAGGGCTGAAAAAGTTACTTTTGACTGGTCCTCGCACTTTTGACCAGTCCTCGAACTTATGACTGTCCTCACATTTTACATTTTTGCCCTATCTTGTCATCATGGTGAAGAGAAGCAGTTGTGAAATGAGTGACATGGTTGTTAAGAATGCTGCACGGGCATAAATCTGAGGATGGTCATATGTGTGAGGACCAGTCAAAAGTGCGAGGACCTGTCAGAAATGACTTTTTTCAGCCCTCTGAGTAGTCCCTATACACACAGCCATGGACACCCGGTCACATGACCAGATAGCCACGCCCACCCAGTCACATGGCCTTCAAACCACGCCCACACAATAAGCCACACCCACAATGGTGTGCCTCTTACCAATGTTAAAATCTGGTCACCTTACTGTAGAGGTCAAATATTTATTCCTTTTAATTCATAGGTATAAATGTGTGATATTTTTGCAATCAGGGTTTTTCCTATGTTTGAAAAAAAAATGTTAAACGGCCACGGTGGGATGAAATCTCTATTCATCGCTTTCAGGCCTGTCAGACATTTTATGTTGTTTCTTCTGAGGCTTATGGGAGACTGGGATAGCACTATTTCGGCCTTCTTGGACCTTTTCAGCCAGACACACCCATATTTTATGACTCCTCCCTGTAGAGGTCAAATATTTATTCCTTTTAATTCATAGGTATAAATGTGTGATATTTTTTCAATCAGGGTTTTTCCTATGTTTGAAAAAAGATGTTAAACGGCCATGGTGGGATGAAATCTCTGTTCATCGCTTTCAGGCCTGTCAGACATTTTATGTTGTTTCTTCTGAGACTTATGGGAGACTGGGATAGCACTATTTCGGCCTTCTTGGATCTCTTCAGCCAGACACACCCATATTTTATGACCCCTCCCTGTAGAGGTCAAATATTTATTCCTTTTAATTCATAAGTATAAATGTGTGATATTTTTGCAATCAGGGTTTTTCCTATGTTTGAAAAAAGATGTTAAACGGCCACGGTGGGATGAAATCTCTATTCATCACTTTCAGGCCTGTCAGATATTTTATGTTGTTTCTGCTGAGGCTTATGGGAGACTGGGATAGCACTATTTCGGCCTTCTTGGACCTCTTCAGCCAGACACACCCATATTTTATGACTCCTCCCTGTAGAGGTCAAATATTTATTCCTTTTCATTCATAGGTATAAATGTGTGATATTTTTGCAATCAGGGTTTTTCCTATGTTTGAAAAAAGATGTTAAACGGCCATGGTGGGATGAAATCTCTATTCATCGCTTTCAGGCCTGTCAGATATTTTATGTTGTTTCTGCTGAGGCTTATGGGAGACTGGGATAGCACTATTTCGGCCTTCTTGGACCTCTTCAGCAAGACACACCCATATTTTATGACTCCTCCTTGTAGAGGTCAAATATTTATTCCTTTTAATTCATAAGTATAAATGTGTGATATTTTTGCAATCAGGGTTTTTCCTATGTTTGAAAAAAGATGTTAAACGGCCATGGTGGGATGAAATCTCTATTCATCGCTTTCAGGCCTGTCAGACATTTTATGTTGTTTCTTCTGAGACTTATGGGAGACTGGGATAGCACTATTTCGGCCTTCTTAGACCTCTTCAGCCAGACACACCCATATTTTATGACTCCTCCCTGTAGAGTAAGGTGACCAGACGTCCCGCTTTTGGCGGGACAGTCCCGCTTTTGAGCAATTTGTCCCGCGTCCCGCGTCGTTTTAAAAAAGTCCCGATTTTTCATTCTGCCTCCTGGTTCCCGGCTGCCTCCTGAATCCCCGCTGATGGCTAGAGGGAAAAAACCTGTTTAAACTCTTGTCGCGGGGTTTCAAAGGCCCGCCCTACGTTAATTAGCTCGGCTTCCCCCTCTCAGCTGATTTGCACAGGGCTCTGCTCTTGCTAAATTGCTCAGTTTTTTTTTCCTCTTTGTACAAACCAAGCTCAAAACGAAACTGAAAGTAAAACAGGCTGTTGGCTTTGCGGTTTGCTTGCAACGTTGGAAAATTAGGCAGCAGATTTATTTTCCTTTTCCTCACCAAAAAAGGTAAGTGCAAAGAATGGAAAATTATTTAGGGCAAAAGAGGAGAGTTCAAGATTTTAAAACACAAAAGAAAAAAAAGCTCTTTTTAACTAGGGAATTGTAATAATTGAGATATTATTAATTGTATACTGTGTTGAAAGCAGAAATGGTTAAGTTGTGGTTTGGAGGAATATATGGGGGAAATTATTTGGTTTATTATTATTGGTAAGTATAATTAATTGATTTGTAAGAAATTGGATTGCATGGAAATAATTGGAATATTCATGTTCATATTGATTAATATACAAAAAAGATAGTTATATAACTAATTGATTTATATTAAAATGTTGAATTTGTATTAAACAACTGTATTACATAATTACATAATTAACCAATGTGAGGATGGATATAAAAATAGATGACAATGGGAAGGGGTATAAAATAGAATAGAAGGGAAAAATTGAATTTGATTAAGATTAGAGATGAGGATGAAGGGTAAAATTGTTTTTTTAAAAAAATAGATGAGGAATAAATATGGCAAAAAGGAAATATAGAAATTGTAAATTTAATTGAAATGACTAAACACTGTTTAAATTTGTGAACCAGCCAAATATTCTGTTCAAAGAAAATACATTGTATGTATGTGTGTTTCTAATTATTGCTATTTATTCATATTTGTTCTCTTTTATTCTTTAAAGTTTAACAATTCATTCTTTATCTTAATATCTTTATATTTGTTTGGGGTTGGCTTTCTTCCCTTTCATCTTTTTTATTGTACAGCAATCTTTCTCCTCAAACCTACCACCTCTCTTTTCTTTCCTTCTTACTTTCTCTTCCCCCCCTCTTCTTCTCCCTACTTCCTCTTCCTTTCTCCTTCTCCTCCTCTCTTCCTCCCTCTCTTAACCGTCACTCCTACTCTAATTTCCCTTCCCTTCCTTCATCCCTCTCTATTACTGTATCCTTTTATGCATATGGACTACTCAGAGGGCTGAAAAAGTTATTTTTGACTGGTCCTCGCACTTTTGACCAGTCCTCGAACTTACGACTGTCCTCACATTTTACATTTTTGCCCTATCTTGTCATCATGGTGAAGAGAAGCAGTTGTGAAATGAGTGACATGGTTGTTAAGAATGCTGCACGGGCATAAATGTGAGGATGGTCATAAGTGTGAGGACCAGTCAAAAGTGCGAGGACCTGTCAGAAATGACTTTTTTCAGCCCTCTGGTTAGTCCTTTTGTGCATATGGACTACTCAGAGGGCTGAAAAAGTTACTTTTGACTGGTCCTCGCACTTTTGACCAGTCCTCGAACTTATGACTGTCCTCACATTTTACATTTTTGCCCTATCTTGTCATCATGGTGAAGAGAAGCAGTTGTGAAATGAGTGACATGGTTGTTAAGAATGCTGCACGGGCATAAATCTGAGGATGGTCATATGTGTGAGGACCAGTCAAAAGTGCGAGGACCTGTCAGAAATGACTTTTTTCAGCCCTCTGAGTAGTCCCTATACACACAGCCATGGACACCCGGTCACATGACCAGATAGCCACGCCCACCCAGTCACATGGCCTTCAAACCACGCCCACACAATAAGCCACACCCACAATGGTGTCCCTCTTACCAATGTTAAAATCTGGTCACCTTACTGTAGAGGTCAAATATTTATTCCTTTTAATTCATAGGTATAAATGTGTGATATTTTTGCAATCAGGGTTTTTCCTATGTTTGAAAAAAAAATGTTAAACGGCCACGGTGGGATGAAATCTCTATTCATCTCTTTCAGGCCTGTCAGACATTTTATGTTGTTTCTTCTGAGACTTATGGGAGACTGGGATAGCACTATTTCGGCCTTCTTGGACCTCTTCAGCCAGACACACCCATATTTTATGACTCCTCCCTGTAGAGGTCAAATATTTATTCCTTTTCATTCATAGGTATAAATGTGTGATATTTTTGCAATCAGGGTTTTTCCTATGTTTGAAAAAAGATGTTAAACGGCCATGGTGGGATGAAATCTCTGTTCATCGCTTTCAGGCCTGTCAGACATTTTATGTTGTTTCTTCTGAGACTTATGGGAGACTGGGATAGCACTATTTCGGCCTTCTTGGATCTCTTCAGCCAGACACACCCATATATTATGACTCCTCCCTGTAGAGGTCAAATATTTATTCCTTTTAATTCATAGGTATAAATGTGTGATATTTTTGCAATCAGGGTTTTTCCTATGTTTGAAAAAAGATGTTAAACGGCCATGGTGGGATGAAATCTCTATTCATCGCTTTCAGGCCTGTCAGACATTTTATGGTGTTTCTTCTGAGACTTATGGGAGACTGGGATAGCACTATTTCGGCCTTCTTGGACCTCTTCAGCCAGACACACCCATATTTTATGACTCCTCCCTGTAGAGTAAGGTGACCAGACGTCCCGCTTTTGGCGGGACAGTCCTTTTGAGCAACTTGTCCCGGGTCCCGCGGCGTTTTAAAAATGTCCCGATTTTTCATTCTGCCTCCTGGTTCCCGGCTGCCTCCTGAATCCCCGCTGATGGCTAGAGAGAAAAAACCTGTTTAAACTCTTGCCGCGGGGCTTCAAAGGGCCGCCCTACGTTAATTAGCTCGGCTTCCCCCTCTCAGCTGATTTGCACAGGGCTCTGCTCTTGCTAAATTGCTCAGTTTTTTTTTCCTCTTTGTACAAACCAAGCTCAAAACGAAACTGAAAGTAAAACAGGCTGTTGGCTTTGCGGTTTGCTTGCAACGTTGGAAAATTAGGCAGCAGATTTATTTTCCTTTTCCTCACCAAAAAAGGTAAGTGCAAACAATGGAAAATTATTTAGGGCAAAAGAGGAGAGTTCAAGATTTTAAAACACAAAAGAAAAAAAAGCTCTTTTTAACTAGGGAATTGTAATAATTGAGATATTATTAATTGTATACTGTGTTGAAAGCAGAAATGGTTAAGTTGTGGTTTGGAGGAATATATGGGGGAAATTATTTGGTTTATTATTATTGGTAAGTATAATTAATTGATTTGTAAGAAATTGGATTGCATGGAAATAATTGGAATATTCATGTTCATATTGATTAATATACAAAAAAGATAGTTATATAACTAATTGATTTATATTAAAATGTTGAATTTGTATTAAACAACTGTATTACATAATTACATAATTAACCAATGTGAGGATGGATATAAAAATAGATGACAATGGGAAGGGGTATAAAATAGAATAGAAGGGAAAAATTGAATTTGATTAAGATTAGAGATGAGGATGAAGGGTAAAATTGTTTTTTTAAAAAAATAGATGAGGAATAAATATGGCAAAAAGGAAATATAGAAATTGTAAATTTAATTGAAATGACTAAACACTGTTTAAATTTGTGAACCAGCCAAATATTCTGTTCAAAGAAAATACATTGTATGTATGTGTGTTTCTAATTATTGCTATTTATTCATATTTGTTCTCTTTTATTCTTTAAAGTTTAACAATTCATTCTTTATCTTAATATCTTTATATTTGTTTGGGGTTGGCTTTCTTCCCTTTCATCTTTTTTATTGTACAGCAATCTTTCTCCTCAAACCTACCACCTCTCTTTTCTTTCCTTCTTACTTTCTCTTCCCCCCCTCTTCTTCTCCCTACTTCCTCTTCCTTTCTCCTTCTCCTCCTCTCTTCCTCCCTCTCTTAACCGTCACTCCTACTCTAATTTCCCTTCCCTTCCTTCATCCCTCTCTATTACTGTATCCTTTTATGCATATGGACTACTCAGAGGGCTGAAAAAGTTATTTTTGACTGGTCCTCGCACTTTTGACCAGTCCTCGAACTTACGACTGTCCTCACATTTTACATTTTTGCCCTATCTTGTCATCATGGTGAAGAGAAGCAGTTGTGAAATGAGTGACATGGTTGTTAAGAATGCTGCACGGGCATAAATGTGAGGATGGTCATAAGTGTGAGGACCAGTCAAAAGTGCGAGGACCTGTCAGAAATGACTTTTTTCAGCCCTCTGGTTAGTCCTTTTGTGCATATGGACTACTCAGAGGGCTGAAAAAGTTACTTTTGACTGGTCCTCGCACTTTTGACCAGTCCTCGAACTTATGACTGTCCTCACATTTTACATTTTTGCCCTATCTTGTCATCATGGTGAAGAGAAGCAGTTGTGAAATGAGTGACATGGTTGTTAAGAATGCTGCACGGGCATAAATCTGAGGATGGTCATATGTGTGAGGACCAGTCAAAAGTGCGAGGACCTGTCAGAAATGACTTTTTTCAGCCCTCTGAGTAGTCCCTATACACACAGCCATGGACACCCGGTCACATGACCAGATAGCCACGCCCACCCAGTCACATGGCCTTCAAACCACGCCCACACAATAAGCCACACCCACAATGGTGTCCCTCTTACCAATGTTAAAATCTGGTCACCTTACTGTAGAGGTCAAATATTTATTCCTTTTAATTCATAGGTATAAATGTGTGATATTTTTGCAATCAGGGTTTTTCCTATGTTTGAAAAAAAAATGTTAAACGGCCACGGTGGGATGAAATCTCTATTCATCTCTTTCAGGCCTGTCAGACATTTTATGTTGTTTCTTCTGAGACTTATGGGAGACTGGGATAGCACTATTTCGGCCTTCTTGGACCTCTTCAGCCAGACACACCCATATTTTATGACTCCTCCCTGTAGAGGTCAAATATTTATTCCTTTTCATTCATAGGTATAAATGTGTGATATTTTTGCAATCAGGGTTTTTCCTATGTTTGAAAAAAGATGTTAAACGGCCATGGTGGGATGAAATCTCTGTTCATCGCTTTCAGGCCTGTCAGACATTTTATGTTGTTTCTTCTGAGACTTATGGGAGACTGGGATAGCACTATTTCGGCCTTCTTGGATCTCTTCAGCCAGACACACCCATATATTATGACTCCTCCCTGTAGAGGTCAAATATTTATTCCTTTTAATTCATAGGTATAAATGTGTGATATTTTTGCAATCAGGGTTTTTCCTATGTTTGAAAAAAGATGTTAAACGGCCATGGTGGGATGAAATCTCTATTCATCGCTTTCAGGCCTGTCAGACATTTTATGGTGTTTCTTCTGAGACTTATGGGAGACTGGGATAGCACTATTTCGGCCTTCTTGGACCTCTTCAGCCAGACACACCCATATTTTATGACTCCTCCCTGTAGAGTAAGGTGACCAGACGTCCCGCTTTTGGCGGGACAGTCCTTTTGAGCAACTTGTCCCGGGTCCCGCGGCGTTTTAAAAATGTCCCGATTTTTCATTCTGCCTCCTGGTTCCCGGCTGCCTCCTGAATCCCCGCTGATGGCTAGAGAGAAAAAACCTGTTTAAACTCTTGCCGCGGGGCTTCAAAGGGCCGCCCTACGTTAATTAGCTCGGCTTCCCCCTCTCAGCTGATTTGCACAGGGCTCTGCTCTTGCTAAATTGCTCAGTTTTTTTTTCCTCTTTGTACAAACCAAGCTCAAAACGAAACTGAAAGTAAAACAGGCTGTTGGCTTTGCGGTTTGCTTGCAACGTTGGAAAATTAGGCAGCAGATTTATTTTCCTTTTCCTCACCAAAAAAGGTAAGTGCAAACAATGGAAAATTATTTAGGGCAAAAGAGGAGAGTTCAAGATTTTAAAACACAAAAGAAAAAAAAGCTCTTTTTAACTAGGGAATTGTAATAATTGAGATATTATTAATTGTATACTGTGTTGAAAGCAGAAATGGTTAAGTTGTGGTTTGGAGGAATATATGGGGGAAATTATTTGGTTTATTATTATTGGTAAGTATAATTAATTGATTTGTAAGAAATTGGATTGCATGGAAATAATTGGAATATTCATGTTCATATTGATTAATATACAAAAAAGATAGTTATATAACTAATTGATTTATATTAAAATGTTGAATTTGTATTAAACAACTGTATTACATAATTACATAATTAACCAATGTGAGGATGGATATAAAAATAGATGACAATGGGAAGGGGTATAAAATAGAATAGAAGGGAAAAATTGAATTTGATTAAGATTAGAGATGAGGATGAAGGGTAAAATTGTTTTTTTAAAAAAATAGATGAGGAATAAATATGGCAAAAAGGAAATATAGAAATTGTAAATTTAATTGAAATGACTAAACACTGTTTAAATTTGTGAACCAGCCAAATATTCTGTTCAAAGAAAATACATTGTATGTATGTGTGTTTCTAATTATTGCTATTTATTCATATTTGTTCTCTTTTATTCTTTAAAGTTTAACAATTCATTCTTTATCTTAATATCTTTATATTTGTTTGGGGTTGGCTTTCTTCCCTTTCATCTTTTTTATTGTACAGCAATCTTTCTCCTCAAACCTACCACCTCTCTTTTCTTTCCTTCTTACTTTCTCTTCCCCCCCTCTTCTTCTCCCTACTTCCTCTTCCTTTCTCCTTCTCCTCCTCTCTTCCTCCCTCTCTTAACCGTCACTCCTACTCTAATTTCCCTTCCCTTCCTTCATCCCTCTCTATTACTGTATCCTTTTATGCATATGGACTACTCAGAGGGCTGAAAAAGTTATTTTTGACTGGTCCTCGCACTTTTGACCAGTCCTCGAACTTACGACTGTCCTCACATTTTACATTTTTGCCCTATCTTGTCATCATGGTGAAGAGAAGCAGTTGTGAAATGAGTGACATGGTTGTTAAGAATGCTGCACGGGCATAAATGTGAGGATGGTCATAAGTGTGAGGACCAGTCAAAAGTGCGAGGACCTGTCAGAAATGACTTTTTTCAGCCCTCTGGTTAGTCCTTTTGTGCATATGGACTACTCAGAGGGCTGAAAAAGTTACTTTTGACTGGTCCTCGCACTTTTGACCAGTCCTCGAACTTATGACTGTCCTCACATTTTACATTTTTGCCCTATCTTGTCATCATGGTGAAGAGAAGCAGTTGTGAAATGAGTGACATGGTTGTTAAGAATGCTGCACGGGCATAAATCTGAGGATGGTCATATGTGTGAGGACCAGTCAAAAGTGCGAGGACCTGTCAGAAATGACTTTTTTCAGCCCTCTGAGTAGTCCCTATACACACAGCCATGGACACCCGGTCACATGACCAGATAGCCACGCCCACCCAGTCACATGGCCTTCAAACCACGCCCACACAATAAGCCACACCCACAATGGTGTGCCTCTTACCAATGTTAAAATCTGGTCACCTTACTGTAGAGGTCAAATATTTATTCCTTTTAATTCATAGGTATAAATGTGTGATATTTTTGCAATCAGGGTTTTTCCTATGTTTGAAAAAAGATGTTAAACAGCCATGGTGGGATGAAATCTCTATTCATCGCTTTCAGGCCTGTCAGACATTTTATGTTGTTTCTTCTGAGACTTATGGGAGACTGGGATAGCACTATTTCGGCCTTCTTGGACCTCTTCAGCCAGACACACCCATATTTTATGACTCCTCCCTGTAGAGTAAGGTGACCAGACGTCCCGCTTTTGGCGGGACAGTCCTTTTGAGCAACTTGTCCCGGGTCCCGCGGCGTTTTAAAAATGTCCCGATTTTTCATTCTGCCTCCTGGTTCCCGGCTGCCTCCTGAATCCCCGCTGATGGCTAGAGAGAAAAAACCTGTTTAAACTCTTGCCGCGGGGCTTCAAAGGGCCGCCCTACGTTAATTAGCTCGGCTTCCCCCTCTCAGCTGATTTGCACAGGGCTCTGCTCTTGCTAAATTGCTCAGTTTTTTTTTCCTCTTTGTACAAACCAAGCTCAAAACGAAACTGAAAGTAAAACAGGCTGTTGGCTTTGCGGTTTGCTTGCAACGTTGGAAAATTAGGCAGCAGATTTATTTTCCTTTTCCTCACCAAAAAAGGTAAGTGCAAACAATGGAAAATTATTTAGGGCAAAAGAGGAGAGTTCAAGATTTTAAAACACAAAAGAAAAAAAAGCTCTTTTTAACTAGGGAATTGTAATAATTGAGATATTATTAATTGTATACTGTGTTGAAAGCAGAAATGGTTAAGTTGTGGTTTGGAGGAATATATGGGGGAAATTATTTGGTTTATTATTATTGGTAAGTATAATTAATTGATTTGTAAGAAATTGGATTGCATGGAAATAATTGGAATATTCATGTTCATATTGATTAATATACAAAAAAGATAGTTATATAACTAATTGATTTATATTAAAATGTTGAATTTGTATTAAACAACTGTATTACATAATTACATAATTAACCAATGTGAGGATGGATATAAAAATAGATGACAATGGGAAGGGGTATAAAATAGAATAGAAGGGAAAAATTGAATTTGATTAAGATTAGAGATGAGGATGAAGGGTAAAATTGTTTTTTTAAAAAAATAGATGAGGAATAAATATGGCAAAAAGGAAATATAGAAATTGTAAATTTAATTGAAATGACTAAACACTGTTTAAATTTGTGAACCAGCCAAATATTCTGTTCAAAGAAAATACATTGTATGTATGTGTGTTTCTAATTATTGCTATTTATTCATATTTGTTCTCTTTTATTCTTTAAAGTTTAACAATTCATTCTTTATCTTAATATCTTTATATTTGTTTGGGGTTGGCTTTCTTCCCTTTCATCTTTTTTATTGTACAGCAATCTTTCTCCTCAAACCTACCACCTCTCTTTTCTTTCCTTCTTACTTTCTCTTCCCCCCCTCTTCTTCTCCCTACTTCCTCTTCCTTTCTCCTTCTCCTCCTCTCTTCCTCCCTCTCTTAACCGTCACTCCTACTCTAATTTCCCTTCCCTTCCTTCATCCCTCTCTATTACTGTATCCTTTTATGCATATAGACTACTCAGAGGGCTGAAAAAGTTATTTTTGACTGGTCCTCGCACTTTTGACCAGTCCTCGAACTTACGACTGTCCTCACATTTTACATTTTTGCCCTATCTTGTCATCATGGTGAAGAGAAGCAGTTGTGAAATGAGTGACATGGTTGTTAAGAATGCTGCACGGGCATAAATGTGAGGATGGTCATAAGTGTGAGGACCAGTCAAAAGTGCGAGGACCTGTCAGAAATGACTTTTTTCAGCCCTCTGGTTAGTCCTTTTGTGCATATGGACTACTCAGAGGGCTGAAAAAGTTACTTTTGACTGGTCCTCGCACTTTTGACCAGTCCTCGAACTTATGACTGTCCTCACATTTTACATTTTTGCCCTATCTTGTCATCATGGTGAAGAGAAGCAGTTGTGAAATGAGTGACATGGTTGTTAAGAATGCTGCACGGGCATAAATCTGAGGATGGTCATATGTGTGAGGACCAGTCAAAAGTGCGAGGACCTGTCAGAAATGACTTTTTTCAGCCCTCTGAGTAGTCCCTATACACACAGCCATGGACACCCGGTCACATGACCAGATAGCCACGCCCACCCAGTCACATGGCCTTCAAACCACGCCCACACAATAAGCCACACCCACAATGGTGTGCCTCTTACCAATGTTAAAATCTGGTCACCTTACTGTAGAGGTCAAATATTTATTCCTTTTAATTCATAGGTATAAATGTGTGATATTTTTGCAATCAGGGTTTTTCCTATGTTTGAAAAAAAAATGTTAAACGGCCACGGTGGGATGAAATCTCTATTCATCGCTTTCAGGCCTGTCAGACATTTTATGTTGTTTCTTCTGAGGCTTATGGGAGACTGGGATAGCACTATTTCGGCCTTCTTGGACCTTTTCAGCCAGACACACCCATATTTTATGACTCCTCCCTGTAGAGGTCAAATATTTATTCCTTTTAATTCATAGGTATAAATGTGTGATATTTTTTCAATCAGGGTTTTTCCTATGTTTGAAAAAAGATGTTAAACGGCCATGGTGGGATGAAATCTCTGTTCATCGCTTTCAGGCCTGTCAGACATTTTATGTTGTTTCTTCTGAGACTTATGGGAGACTGGGATAGCACTATTTCGGCCTTCTTGGACCTCTTCAGCCAGACACACCCATATTTTATGACTCCTCCCTGTAGAGTAAGGTGACCAGACGTCCCGCTTTTGGCGGGACAGTCCTTTTGAGCAACTTGTCCCGGGTCCCGCGGCGTTTTAAAAATGTCCCGATTTTTCATTCTGCCTCCTGGTTCCCGGCTGCCTCCTGAATCCCCGCTGATGGCTAGAGAGAAAAAACCTGTTTAAACTCTTGCCGCGGGGCTTCAAAGGGCCGCCCTACGTTAATTAGCTCGGCTTCCCCCTCTCAGCTGATTTGCACAGGGCTCTGCTCTTGCTAAATTGCTCAGTTTTTTTTTCCTCTTTGTACAAACCAAGCTCAAAACGAAACTGAAAGTAAAACAGGCTGTTGGCTTTGCGGTTTGCTTGCAACGTTGGAAAATTAGGCAGCAGATTTATTTTCCTTTTCCTCACCAAAAAAGGTAAGTGCAAACAATGGAAAATTATTTAGGGCAAAAGAGGAGAGTTCAAGATTTTAAAACACAAAAGAAAAAAAAGCTCTTTTTAACTAGGGAATTGTAATAATTGAGATATTATTAATTGTATACTGTGTTGAAAGCAGAAATGGTTAAGTTGTGGTTTGGAGGAATATATGGGGGAAATTATTTGGTTTATTATTATTGGTAAGTATAATTAATTGATTTGTAAGAAATTGGATTGCATGGAAATAATTGGAATATTCATGTTCATATTGATTAATATACAAAAAAGATAGTTATATAACTAATTGATTTATATTAAAATGTTGAATTTGTATTAAACAACTGTATTACATAATTACATAATTAACCAATGTGAGGATGGATATAAAAATAGATGACAATGGGAAGGGGTATAAAATAGAATAGAAGGGAAAAATTGAATTTGATTAAGATTAGAGATGAGGATGAAGGGTAAAATTGTTTTTTTAAAAAAATAGATGAGGAATAAATATGGCAAAAAGGAAATATAGAAATTGTAAATTTAATTGAAATGACTAAACACTGTTTAAATTTGTGAACCAGCCAAATATTCTGTTCAAAGAAAATACATTGTATGTATGTGTGTTTCTAATTATTGCTATTTATTCATATTTGTTCTCTTTTATTCTTTAAAGTTTAACAATTCATTCTTTATCTTAATATCTTTATATTTGTTTGGGGTTGGCTTTCTTCCCTTTCATCTTTTTTATTGTACAGCAATCTTTCTCCTCAAACCTACCACCTCTCTTTTCTTTCCTTCTTACTTTCTCTTCCCCCCCTCTTCTTCTCCCTACTTCCTCTTCCTTTCTCCTTCTCCTCCTCTCTTCCTCCCTCTCTTAACCGTCACTCCTACTCTAATTTCCCTTCCCTTCCTTCATCCCTCTCTATTACTGTATCCTTTTATGCATATGGACTACTCAGAGGGCTGAAAAAGTTATTTTTGACTGGTCCTCGCACTTTTGACCAGTCCTCGAACTTACGACTGTCCTCACATTTTACATTTTTGCCCTATCTTGTCATCATGGTGAAGAGAAGCAGTTGTGAAATGAGTGACATGGTTGTTAAGAATGCTGCACGGGCATAAATGTGAGGATGGTCATAAGTGTGAGGACCAGTCAAAAGTGCGAGGACCTGTCAGAAATGACTTTTTTCAGCCCTCTGGTTAGTCCTTTTGTGCATATGGACTACTCAGAGGGCTGAAAAAGTTACTTTTGACTGGTCCTCGCACTTTTGACCAGTCCTCGAACTTATGACTGTCCTCACATTTTACATTTTTGCCCTATCTTGTCATCATGGTGAAGAGAAGCAGTTGTGAAATGAGTGACATGGTTGTTAAGAATGCTGCACGGGCATAAATCTGAGGATGGTCATATGTGTGAGGACCAGTCAAAAGTGCGAGGACCTGTCAGAAATGACTTTTTTCAGCCCTCTGAGTAGTCCCTATACACACAGCCATGGACACCCGGTCACATGACCAGATAGCCACGCCCACCCAGTCACATGGCCTTCAAACCACGCCCACACAATAAGCCACACCCACAATGGTGTCCCTCTTACCAATGTTAAAATCTGGTCACCTTACTGTAGAGGTCAAATATTTATTCCTTTTAATTCATAGGTATAAATGTGTGATATTTTTGCAATCAGGGTTTTTCCTATGTTTGAAAAAAAAATGTTAAACGGCCACGGTGGGATGAAATCTCTATTCATCTCTTTCAGGCCTGTCAGACATTTTATGTTGTTTCTTCTGAGACTTATGGGAGACTGGGATAGCACTATTTCGGCCTTCTTGGACCTCTTCAGCCAGACACACCCATATTTTATGACTCCTCCCTGTAGAGGTCAAATATTTATTCCTTTTCATTCATAGGTATAAATGTGTGATATTTTTGCAATCAGGGTTTTTCCTATGTTTGAAAAAAGATGTTAAACGGCCATGGTGGGATGAAATCTCTGTTCATCGCTTTCAGGCCTGTCAGACATTTTATGTTGTTTCTTCTGAGACTTATGGGAGACTGGGATAGCACTATTTCGGCCTTCTTGGATCTCTTCAGCCAGACACACCCATATATTATGACTCCTCCCTGTAGAGGTCAAATATTTATTCCTTTTAATTCATAGGTATAAATGTGTGATATTTTTGCAATCAGGGTTTTTCCTATGTTTGAAAAAAGATGTTAAACGGCCATGGTGGGATGAAATCTCTATTCATCGCTTTCAGGCCTGTCAGACATTTTATGGTGTTTCTTCTGAGACTTATGGGAGACTGGGATAGCACTATTTCGGCCTTCTTGGACCTCTTCAGCCAGACACACCCATATTTTATGACTCCTCCCTGTAGAGTAAGGTGACCAGACGTCCCGCTTTTGGCGGGACAGTCCTTTTGAGCAACTTGTCCCGGGTCCCGCGGCGTTTTAAAAATGTCCCGATTTTTCATTCTGCCTCCTGGTTCCCGGCTGCCTCCTGAATCCCCGCTGATGGCTAGAGAGAAAAAACCTGTTTAAACTCTTGCCGCGGGGCTTCAAAGGGCCGCCCTACGTTAATTAGCTCGGCTTCCCCCTCTCAGCTGATTTGCACAGGGCTCTGCTCTTGCTAAATTGCTCAGTTTTTTTTTCCTCTTTGTACAAACCAAGCTCAAAACGAAACTGAAAGTAAAACAGGCTGTTGGCTTTGCGGTTTGCTTGCAACGTTGGAAAATTAGGCAGCAGATTTATTTTCCTTTTCCTCACCAAAAAAGGTAAGTGCAAACAATGGAAAATTATTTAGGGCAAAAGAGGAGAGTTCAAGATTTTAAAACACAAAAGAAAAAAAAGCTCTTTTTAACTAGGGAATTGTAATAATTGAGATATTATTAATTGTATACTGTGTTGAAAGCAGAAATGGTTAAGTTGTGGTTTGGAGGAATATATGGGGGAAATTATTTGGTTTATTATTATTGGTAAGTATAATTAATTGATTTGTAAGAAATTGGATTGCATGGAAATAATTGGAATATTCATGTTCATATTGATTAATATACAAAAAAGATAGTTATATAACTAATTGATTTATATTAAAATGTTGAATTTGTATTAAACAACTGTATTACATAATTACATAATTAACCAATGTGAGGATGGATATAAAAATAGATGACAATGGGAAGGGGTATAAAATAGAATAGAAGGGAAAAATTGAATTTGATTAAGATTAGAGATGAGGATGAAGGGTAAAATTGTTTTTTTAAAAAAATAGATGAGGAATAAATATGGCAAAAAGGAAATATAGAAATTGTAAATTTAATTGAAATGACTAAACACTGTTTAAATTTGTGAACCAGCCAAATATTCTGTTCAAAGAAAATACATTGTATGTATGTGTGTTTCTAATTATTGCTATTTATTCATATTTGTTCTCTTTTATTCTTTAAAGTTTAACAATTCATTCTTTATCTTAATATCTTTATATTTGTTTGGGGTTGGCTTTCTTCCCTTTCATCTTTTTTATTGTACAGCAATCTTTCTCCTCAAACCTACCACCTCTCTTTTCTTTCCTTCTTACTTTCTCTTCCCCCCCTCTTCTTCTCCCTACTTCCTCTTCCTTTCTCCTTCTCCTCCTCTCTTCCTCCCTCTCTTAACCGTCACTCCTACTCTAATTTCCCTTCCCTTCCTTCATCCCTCTCTATTACTGTATCCTTTTATGCATATGGACTACTCAGAGGGCTGAAAAAGTTATTTTTGACTGGTCCTCGCACTTTTGACCAGTCCTCGAACTTACGACTGTCCTCACATTTTACATTTTTGCCCTATCTTGTCATCATGGTGAAGAGAAGCAGTTGTGAAATGAGTGACATGGTTGTTAAGAATGCTGCACGGGCATAAATGTGAGGATGGTCATAAGTGTGAGGACCAGTCAAAAGTGCGAGGACCTGTCAGAAATGACTTTTTTCAGCCCTCTGGTTAGTCCTTTTGTGCATATGGACTACTCAGAGGGCTGAAAAAGTTACTTTTGACTGGTCCTCGCACTTTTGACCAGTCCTCGAACTTATGACTGTCCTCACATTTTACATTTTTGCCCTATCTTGTCATCATGGTGAAGAGAAGCAGTTGTGAAATGAGTGACATGGTTGTTAAGAATGCTGCACGGGCATAAATCTGAGGATGGTCATATGTGTGAGGACCAGTCAAAAGTGCGAGGACCTGTCAGAAATGACTTTTTTCAGCCCTCTGAGTAGTCCCTATACACACAGCCATGGACACCCGGTCACATGACCAGATAGCCACGCCCACCCAGTCACATGGCCTTCAAACCACGCCCACACAATAAGCCACACCCACAATGGTGTGCCTCTTACCAATGTTAAAATCTGGTCACCTTACTGTAGAGGTCAAATATTTATTCCTTTTAATTCATAGGTATAAATGTGTGATATTTTTGCAATCAGGGTTTTTCCTATGTTTGAAAAAAGATGTTAAACAGCCATGGTGGGATGAAATCTCTATTCATCGCTTTCAGGCCTGTCAGACATTTTATGTTGTTTCTTCTGAGACTTATGGGAGACTGGGATAGCACTATTTCGGCCTTCTTGGACCTCTTCAGCCAGACACACCCATATTTTATGACTCCTCCCTGTAGAGTAAGGTGACCAGACGTCCCGCTTTTGGCGGGACAGTCCTTTTGAGCAACTTGTCCCGGGTCCCGCGGCGTTTTAAAAATGTCCCGATTTTTCATTCTGCCTCCTGGTTCCCGGCTGCCTCCTGAATCCCCGCTGATGGCTAGAGAGAAAAAACCTGTTTAAACTCTTGCCGCGGGGCTTCAAAGGGCCGCCCTACGTTAATTAGCTCGGCTTCCCCCTCTCAGCTGATTTGCACAGGGCTCTGCTCTTGCTAAATTGCTCAGTTTTTTTTTCCTCTTTGTACAAACCAAGCTCAAAACGAAACTGAAAGTAAAACAGGCTGTTGGCTTTGCGGTTTGCTTGCAACGTTGGAAAATTAGGCAGCAGATTTATTTTCCTTTTCCTCACCAAAAAAGGTAAGTGCAAACAATGGAAAATTATTTAGGGCAAAAGAGGAGAGTTCAAGATTTTAAAACACAAAAGAAAAAAAAGCTCTTTTTAACTAGGGAATTGTAATAATTGAGATATTATTAATTGTATACTGTGTTGAAAGCAGAAATGGTTAAGTTGTGGTTTGGAGGAATATATGGGGGAAATTATTTGGTTTATTATTATTGGTAAGTATAATTAATTGATTTGTAAGAAATTGGATTGCATGGAAATAATTGGAATATTCATGTTCATATTGATTAATATACAAAAAAGATAGTTATATAACTAATTGATTTATATTAAAATGTTGAATTTGTATTAAACAACTGTATTACATAATTACATAATTAACCAATGTGAGGATGGATATAAAAATAGATGACAATGGGAAGGGGTATAAAATAGAATAGAAGGGAAAAATTGAATTTGATTAAGATTAGAGATGAGGATGAAGGGTAAAATTGTTTTTTTAAAAAAATAGATGAGGAATAAATATGGCAAAAAGGAAATATAGAAATTGTAAATTTAATTGAAATGACTAAACACTGTTTAAATTTGTGAACCAGCCAAATATTCTGTTCAAAGAAAATACATTGTATGTATGTGTGTTTCTAATTATTGCTATTTATTCATATTTGTTCTCTTTTATTCTTTAAAGTTTAACAATTCATTCTTTATCTTAATATCTTTATATTTGTTTGGGGTTGGCTTTCTTCCCTTTCATCTTTTTTATTGTACAGCAATCTTTCTCCTCAAACCTACCACCTCTCTTTTCTTTCCTTCTTACTTTCTCTTCCCCCCCTCTTCTTCTCCCTACTTCCTCTTCCTTTCTCCTTCTCCTCCTCTCTTCCTCCCTCTCTTAACCGTCACTCCTACTCTAATTTCCCTTCCCTTCCTTCATCCCTCTCTATTACTGTATCCTTTTATGCATATGGACTACTCAGAGGGCTGAAAAAGTTATTTTTGACTGGTCCTCGCACTTTTGACCAGTCCTCGAACTTACGACTGTCCTCACATTTTACATTTTTGCCCTATCTTGTCATCATGGTGAAGAGAAGCAGTTGTGAAATGAGTGACATGGTTGTTAAGAATGCTGCACGGGCATAAATGTGAGGATGGTCATAAGTGTGAGGACCAGTCAAAAGTGCGAGGACCTGTCAGAAATGACTTTTTTCCGCCCTCTGAGTAGTCCCTATACACACAGCCATGGCCACCCGGTCACATGACCAGATAGCCACGCCCACCCAGTCACAAACCACGCCCACACAATAAGCCACACCCACAATGGTGTCCCTCTTACCAATGTTAAAATCTGGTCACCTTACTGTAGAGGTCAAATATTTATTCCTTTTAATTCATAGGTATAAATGTGTGATATTTTTGCAATCAGGGTTTTTCCTATGTTTGAAAAAAAAATGTTAAACGGCCACGGTGGGATGAAATCTCTATTCATCGCTTTCAGGCCTGTCAGACATTTTATGTTGTTTCTTCTGAGACTTATGGGAGACTGGGATAGCACTATTTCGGCCTTCTTGGACCTCTTTAGCCAGACACACCCATACTTTATGACTCCTCCCTGTAGAGGTCAAATATTTATTCCTTTTCATTCATAGGTATAAATGTGTGATATTTTTGCAATCAGGGTTTTTCCTATGTTTGAAAAAAGATGTTAAACGGCCATGGTGGTTGAAATCGCTATTCATCGCTTTCAGGCCTGTCAGACATTTTATGGTGTTTCTTTTGAGACATATGGGAGACTGGGATAGCACTATTTCGGCCTTCTTGGACCTCTTCAGCCAGACACACCCATATTTTATGACTCCTCCCTGTAGAGGTCAAATATTTATTCCTTTTAATTCATAGGTATAAATGTGTGATATTTTTGCAATCAGGGTTTTTCCTATGTTTGAAAAAAGATGTTAAACGGCCATGGTGGGATGAAATCTCTATTCATCGCTTTCAGGCCTGTCAGAGATTTTATGTTGTTTCTTCTGAGACTTATGGTAGACTGGGATAGCACTATTTCGGCCTTCTTGGACCTCTTCAGCCAGACACACCCATATTTTATGACTCCTCCCTGTAGAGTAAGGTGACCAGACGTCCCGCTTTTGGCGGGACAGTCCTTTTGAGCAACTTGTCCTGCGTCCCGCGGCGTTTTAAAAAAGTCCCGATTTTTCATTCTTCCTCCTGGTTCCCGGCTGCCTCCTGAATCCCCGCTGATGGCTAGAGAGAAAAAACCTGTTTAAACTCTTGCCGCGGGGCTTCAAAGGGCCGCCCTACGTTAATTAGCTCGGCTTCCCCCTCTCAGCTGATTTGCACAGGGCTCTGCTCTTGCTAAATTGCTCAGTTTTTTTTTCCTCTTTGTACAAACCAAGCTCAAAACGAAACTGAAAGTAAAACAGGCTGTTGGCTTTGCGGTTTGCTTGCAACGTTGGAAAATTAGGCAGCAGATTTATTTTCCTTTTCCTCACCAAAAAAGGTAAGTGCAAACAATGGAAAATTATTTAGGGCAAAAGAGGAGAGTTCAAGATTTTAAAACACAAAAGAAAAAAAAGCTCTTTTTAACTAGGGAATTGTAATAATTGAGATATTATTAATTGTATACTGTGTTGAAAGCAGAAATGGTTAAGTTGTGGTTTGGAGGAATATATGGGGGAAATTATTTGGTTTATTATTATTGGTAAGTATAATTAATTGATTTGTAAGAAATTGGATTGCATGGAAATAATTGGAATATTCATGTTCATATTGATTAATATACAAAAAAGATAGTTATATAACTAATTGATTTATATTAAAATGTTGAATTTGTATTAAACAACTGTATTACATAATTACATAATTAACCAATGTGAGGATGGATATAAAAATAGATGACAATGGGAAGGGGTATAAAATAGAATAGAAGGGAAAAATTGAATTTGATTAAGATTAGAGATGAGGATGAAGGGTAAAATTGTTTTTTTAAAAAAATAGATGAGGAATAAATATGGCAAAAAGGAAATATAGAAATTGTAAATTTAATTGAAATGACTAAACACTGTTTAAATTTGTGAACCAGCCAAATATTCTGTTCAAAGAAAATACATTGTATGTATGTGTGTTTCTAATTATTGCTATTTATTCATATTTGTTCTCTTTTATTCTTTAAAGTTTAACAATTCATTCTTTATCTTAATATCTTTATATTTGTTTGGGGTTGGCTTTCTTCCCTTTCATCTTTTTTATTGTACAGCAATCTTTCTCCTCAAACCTACCACCTCTCTTTTCTTTCCTTCTTACTTTCTCTTCCCCCCCTCTTCTTCTCCCTACTTCCTCTTCCTTTCTCCTTCTCCTCCTCTCTTCCTCCCTCTCTTAACCGTCACTCCTACTCTAATTTCCCTTCCCTTCCTTCATCCCTCTCTATTACTGTATCCTTTTATGCATATGGACTACTCAGAGGGCTGAAAAAGTTATTTTTGACTGGTCCTCGCACTTTTGACCAGTCCTCGAACTTACGACTGTCCTCACATTTTACATTTTTGCCCTATCTTGTCATCATGGTGAAGAGAAGCAGTTGTGAAATGAGTGACATGGTTGTTAAGAATGCTGCACGGGCATAAATGTGAGGATGGTCATAAGTGTGAGGACCAGTCAAAAGTGCGAGGACCTGTCAGAAATGACTTTTTTCAGCCCTCTGGTTAGTCCTTTTGTGCATATGGACTACTCAGAGGGCTGAAAAAGTTACTTTTGACTGGTCCTCGCACTTTTGACCAGTCCTCGAACTTATGACTGTCCTCACATTTTACATTTTTGCCCTATCTTGTCATCATGGTGAAGAGAAGCAGTTGTGAAATGAGTGACATGGTTGTTAAGAATGCTGCACGGGCATAAATCTGAGGATGGTCATATGTGTGAGGACCAGTCAAAAGTGCGAGGACCTGTCAGAAATGACTTTTTTCAGCCCTCTGAGTAGTCCCTATACACACAGCCATGGACACCCGGTCACATGACCAGATAGCCACGCCCACCCAGTCACATGGCCTTCAAACCACGCCCACACAATAAGCCACACCCACAATGGTGTCCCTCTTACCAATGTTAAAATCTGGTCACCTTACTGTAGAGGTCAAATATTTATTCCTTTTAATTCATAGGTATAAATGTGTGATATTTTTGCAATCAGGGTTTTTCCTATGTTTGAAAAAAAAATGTTAAACGGCCACGGTGGGATGAAATCTCTATTCATCTCTTTCAGGCCTGTCAGACATTTTATGTTGTTTCTTCTGAGACTTATGGGAGACTGGGATAGCACTATTTCGGCCTTCTTGGACCTCTTCAGCCAGACACACCCATATTTTATGACTCCTCCCTGTAGAGGTCAAATATTTATTCCTTTTCATTCATAGGTATAAATGTGTGATATTTTTGCAATCAGGGTTTTTCCTATGTTTGAAAAAAGATGTTAAACGGCCATGGTGGGATGAAATCTCTGTTCATCGCTTTCAGGCCTGTCAGACATTTTATGTTGTTTCTTCTGAGACTTATGGGAGACTGGGATAGCACTATTTCGGCCTTCTTGGATCTCTTCAGCCAGACACACCCATATATTATGACTCCTCCCTGTAGAGGTCAAATATTTATTCCTTTTAATTCATAGGTATAAATGTGTGATATTTTTGCAATCAGGGTTTTTCCTATGTTTGAAAAAAGATGTTAAACGGCCATGGTGGGATGAAATCTCTATTCATCGCTTTCAGGCCTGTCAGACATTTTATGGTGTTTCTTCTGAGACTTATGGGAGACTGGGATAGCACTATTTCGGCCTTCTTGGACCTCTTCAGCCAGACACACCCATATTTTATGACTCCTCCCTGTAGAGTAAGGTGACCAGACGTCCCGCTTTTGGCGGGACAGTCCTTTTGAGCAACTTGTCCCGGGTCCCGCGGCGTTTTAAAAATGTCCCGATTTTTCATTCTGCCTCCTGGTTCCCGGCTGCCTCCTGAATCCCCGCTGATGGCTAGAGAGAAAAAACCTGTTTAAACTCTTGCCGCGGGGCTTCAAAGGGCCGCCCTACGTTAATTAGCTCGGCTTCCCCCTCTCAGCTGATTTGCACAGGGCTCTGCTCTTGCTAAATTGCTGAGTTTTTTTTTCCTCTTTGTACAAACCAAGCTCAAAACGAAACTGAAAGTAAAACAGGCTGTTGGCTTTGCGGTTTGCTTGCAACGTTGGAAAATTAGGCAGCAGATTTATTTTCCTTTTCCTCACCAAAAAAGGTAAGTGCAAACAATGGAAAATTATTTAGGGCAAAAGAGGAGAGTTCAAGATTTTAAAACACAAAAGAAAAAAAAGCTCTTTTTAACTAGGGAATTGTAATAATTGAGATATTATTAATTGTATACTGTGTTGAAAGCAGAAATGGTTAAGTTGTGGTTTGGAGGAATATATGGGGGAAATTATTTGGTTTATTATTATTGGTAAGTATAATTAATTGATTTGTAAGAAATTGGATTGCATGGAAATAATTGGAATATTCATGTTCATATTGATTAATATACAAAAAAGATAGTTATATAACTAATTGATTTATATTAAAATGTTGAATTTGTATTAAACAACTGTATTACATAATTACATAATTAACCAATGTGAGGATGGATATAAAAATAGATGACAATGGGAAGGGGTATAAAATAGAATAGAAGGGAAAAATTGAATTTGATTAAGATTAGAGATGAGGATGAAGGGTAAAATTGTTTTTTTAAAAAAATAGATGAGGAATAAATATGGCAAAAAGGAAATATAGAAATTGTAAATTTAATTGAAATGACTAAACACTGTTTAAATTTGTGAACCAGCCAAATATTCTGTTCAAAGAAAATACATTGTATGTATGTGTGTTTCTAATTATTGCTATTTATTCATATTTGTTCTCTTTTATTCTTTAAAGTTTAACAATTCATTCTTTATCTTAATATCTTTATATTTGTTTGGGGTTGGCTTTCTTCCCTTTCATCTTTTTTATTGTACAGCAATCTTTCTCCTCAAACCTACCACCTCTCTTTTCTTTCCTTCTTACTTTCTCTTCCCCCCCTCTTCTTCTCCCTACTTCCTCTTCCTTTCTCCTTCTCCTCCTCTCTTCCTCCCTCTCTTAACCGTCACTCCTACTCTAATTTCCCTTCCCTTCCTTCATCCCTCTCTATTACTGTATCCTTTTATGCATATGGACTACTCAGAGGGCTGAAAAAGTTATTTTTGACTGGTCCTCGCACTTTTGACCAGTCCTCGAACTTACGACTGTCCTCACATTTTACATTTTTGCCCTATCTTGTCATCATGGTGAAGAGAAGCAGTTGTGAAATGAGTGACATGGTTGTTAAGAATGCTGCACGGGCATAAATGTGAGGATGGTCATAAGTGTGAGGACCAGTCAAAAGTGCGAGGACCTGTCAGAAATGACTTTTTTCAGCCCTCTGGTTAGTCCTTTTGTGCATATGGACTACTCAGAGGGCTGAAAAAGTTACTTTTGACTGGTCCTCGCACTTTTGACCAGTCCTCGAACTTATGACTGTCCTCACATTTTACATTTTTGCCCTATCTTGTCATCATGGTGAAGAGAAGCAGTTGTGAAATGAGTGACATGGTTGTTAAGAATGCTGCACGGGCATAAATCTGAGGATGGTCATATGTGTGAGGACCAGTCAAAAGTGCGAGGACCTGTCAGAAATGACTTTTTTCAGCCCTCTGAGTAGTCCCTATACACACAGCCATGGACACCCGGTCACATGACCAGATAGCCACGCCCACCCAGTCACATGGCCTTCAAACCACGCCCACACAATAAGCCACACCCACAATGGTGTCCCTCTTACCAATGTTAAAATCTGGTCACCTTACTGTAGAGGTCAAATATTTATTCCTTTTAATTCATAGGTATAAATGTGTGATATTTTTGCAATCAGGGTTTTTCCTATGTTTGAAAAAAAAATGTTAAACGGCCACGGTGGGATGAAATCTCTATTCATCTCTTTCAGGCCTGTCAGACATTTTATGTTGTTTCTTCTGAGACTTATGGGAGACTGGGATAGCACTATTTCGGCCTTCTTGGACCTCTTCAGCCAAACACACCCATATTTTATGACTCCTCCCTGTAGAGGTCAAATATTTATTCCTTTTCATTCATAGGTATAAATGTGTGATATTTTTGCAATCAGGGTTTTTCCTATGTTTGAAAAAAGATGTTAAACGGCCATGGTGGGATGAAATCTCTGTTCATCGCTTTCAGGCCTGTCAGACATTTTATGTTGTTTCTTCTGAGACTTATGGGAGACTGGGATAGCACTATTTCGGCCTTCTTGGATCTCTTCAGCCAGACACACCCATATATTATGACTCCTCCCTGTAGAGGTCAAATATTTATTCCTTTTAATTCATAGGTATAAATGTGTGATATTTTTGCAATCAGGGTTTTTCCTATGTTTGAAAAAAGATGTTAAACGGCCATGGTGGGATGAAATCTCTATTCATCGCTTTCAGGCCTGTCAGACATTTTATGGTGTTTCTTCTGAGACTTATGGGAGACTGGGATAGCACTATTTCGGCCTTCTTGGACCTCTTCAGCCAGACACACCCATATTTTATGACTCCTCCCTGTAGAGTAAGGTGACCAGACGTCCCGCTTTTGGCGGGACAGTCCTTTTGAGCAACTTGTCCCGGGTCCCGCGGCGTTTTAAAAATGTCCCGATTTTTCATTCTGCCTCCTGGTTCCCGGCTGCCTCCTGAATCCCCGCTGATGGCTAGAGAGAAAAAACCTGTTTAAACTCTTGCCGCGGGGCTTCAAAGGGCCGCCCTACGTTAATTAGCTCGGCTTCCCCCTCTCAGCTGATTTGCACAGGGCTCTGCTCTTGCTAAATTGCTCAGTTTTTTTTTCCTCTTTGTACAAACCAAGCTCAAAACGAAACTGAAAGTAAAACAGGCTGTTGGCTTTGCGGTTTGCTTGCAACGTTGGAAAATTAGGCAGCAGATTTATTTTCCTTTTCCTCACCAAAAAAGGTAAGTGCAAACAATGGAAAATTATTTAGGGCAAAAGAGGAGAGTTCAAGATTTTAAAACACAAAAGAAAAAAAAGCTCTTTTTAACTAGGGAATTGTAATAATTGAGATATTATTAATTGTATACTGTGTTGAAAGCAGAAATGGTTAAGTTGTGGTTTGGAGGAATATATGGGGGAAATTATTTGGTTTATTATTATTGGTAAGTATAATTAATTGATTTGTAAGAAATTGGATTGCATGGAAATAATTGGAATATTCATGTTCATATTGATTAATATACAAAAAAGATAGTTATATAACTAATTGATTTATATTAAAATGTTGAATTTGTATTAAACAACTGTATTACATAATTACATAATTAACCAATGTGAGGATGGATATAAAAATAGATGACAATGGGAAGGGGTATAAAATAGAATAGAAGGGAAAAATTGAATTTGATTAAGATTAGAGATGAGGATGAAGGGTAAAATTGTTTTTTTAAAAAAATAGATGAGGAATAAATATGGCAAAAAGGAAATATAGAAATTGTAAATTTAATTGAAATGACTAAACACTGTTTAAATTTGTGAACCAGCCAAATATTCTGTTCAAAGAAAATACATTGTATGTATGTGTGTTTCTAATTATTGCTATTTATTCATATTTGTTCTCTTTTATTCTTTAAAGTTTAACAATTCATTCTTTATCTTAATATCTTTATATTTGTTTGGGGTTGGCTTTCTTCCCTTTCATCTTTTTTATTGTACAGCAATCTTTCTCCTCAAACCTACCACCTCTCTTTTCTTTCCTTCTTACTTTCTCTTCCCCCCCTCTTCTTCTCCCTACTTCCTCTTCCTTTCTCCTTCTCCTCCTCTCTTCCTCCCTCTCTTAACCGTCACTCCTACTCTAATTTCCCTTCCCTTCCTTCATCCCTCTCTATTACTGTATCCTTTTATGCATATGGACTACTCAGAGGGCTGAAAAAGTTATTTTTGACTGGTCCTCGCACTTTTGACCAGTCCTCGAACTTACGACTGTCCTCACATTTTACATTTTTGCCCTATCTTGTCATCATGGTGAAGAGAAGCAGTTGTGAAATGAGTGACATGGTTGTTAAGAATGCTGCACGGGCATAAATGTGAGGATGGTCATAAGTGTGAGGACCAGTCAAAAGTGCGAGGACCTGTCAGAAATGACTTTTTTCAGCCCTCTGGTTAGTCCTTTTGTGCATATGGACTACTCAGAGGGCTGAAAAAGTTACTTTTGACTGGTCCTCGCACTTTTGACCAGTCCTCGAACTTATGACTGTCCTCACATTTTACATTTTTGCCCTATCTTGTCATCATGGTGAAGAGAAGCAGTTGTGAAATGAGTGACATGGTTGTTAAGAATGCTGCACGGGCATAAATCTGAGGATGGTCATATGTGTGAGGACCAGTCAAAAGTGCGAGGACCTGTCAGAAATGACTTTTTTCAGCCCTCTGAGTAGTCCCTATACACACAGCCATGGACACCCGGTCACATGACCAGATAGCCACGCCCACCCAGTCACATGGCCTTCAAACCACGCCCACACAATAAGCCACACCCACAATGGTGTGCCTCTTACCAATGTTAAAATCTGGTCACCTTACTGTAGAGGTCAAATATTTATTCCTTTTAATTCATAGGTATAAATGTGTGATATTTTTGCAATCAGGGTTTTTCCTATGTTTGAAAAAAGATGTTAAACAGCCATGGTGGGATGAAATCTCTATTCATCGCTTTCAGGCCTGTCAGACATTTTATGTTGTTTCTTCTGAGACTTATGGGAGACTGGGATAGCACTATTTCGGCCTTCTTGGACCTCTTCAGCCAGACACACCCATATTTTATGACTCCTCCCTGTAGAGTAAGGTGACCAGACGTCCCGCTTTTGGCGGGACAGTCCTTTTGAGCAACTTGTCCCGGGTCCCGCGGCGTTTTAAAAATGTCCCGATTTTTCATTCTGCCTCCTGGTTCCCGGCTGCCTCCTGAATCCCCGCTGATGGCTAGAGAGAAAAAACCTGTTTAAACTCTTGCCGCGGGGCTTCAAAGGGCCGCCCTACGTTAATTAGCTCGGCTTCCCCCTCTCAGCTGATTTGCACAGGGCTCTGCTCTTGCTAAATTGCTCAGTTTTTTTTTCCTCTTTGTACAAACCAAGCTCAAAACGAAACTGAAAGTAAAACAGGCTGTTGGCTTTGCGGTTTGCTTGCAACGTTGGAAAATTAGGCAGCAGATTTATTTTCCTTTTCCTCACCAAAAAAGGTAAGTGCAAACAATGGAAAATTATTTAGGGCAAAAGAGGAGAGTTCAAGATTTTAAAACACAAAAGAAAAAAAAGCTCTTTTTAACTAGGGAATTGTAATAATTGAGATATTATTAATTGTATACTGTGTTGAAAGCAGAAATGGTTAAGTTGTGGTTTGGAGGAATATATGGGGGAAATTATTTGGTTTATTATTATTGGTAAGTATAATTAATTGATTTGTAAGAAATTGGATTGCATGGAAATAATTGGAATATTCATGTTCATATTGATTAATATACAAAAAAGATAGTTATATAACTAATTGATTTATATTAAAATGTTGAATTTGTATTAAACAACTGTATTACATAATTACATAATTAACCAATGTGAGGATGGATATAAAAATAGATGACAATGGGAAGGGGTATAAAATAGAATAGAAGGGAAAAATTGAATTTGATTAAGATTAGAGATGAGGATGAAGGGTAAAATTGTTTTTTTAAAAAAATAGATGAGGAATAAATATGGCAAAAAGGAAATATAGAAATTGTAAATTTAATTGAAATGACTAAACACTGTTTAAATTTGTGAACCAGCCAAATATTCTGTTCAAAGAAAATACATTGTATGTATGTGTGTTTCTAATTATTGCTATTTATTCATATTTGTTCTCTTTTATTCTTTAAAGTTTAACAATTCATTCTTTATCTTAATATCTTTATATTTGTTTGGGGTTGGCTTTCTTCCCTTTCATCTTTTTTATTGTACAGCAATCTTTCTCCTCAAACCTACCACCTCTCTTTTCTTTCCTTCTTACTTTCTCTTCCCCCCCTCTTCTTCTCCCTACTTCCTCTTCCTTTCTCCTTCTCCTCCTCTCTTCCTCCCTCTCTTAACCGTCACTCCTACTCTAATTTCCCTTCCCTTCCTTCATCCCTCTCTATTACTGTATCCTTTTATGCATATGGACTACTCAGAGGGCTGAAAAAGTTATTTTTGACTGGTCCTCGCACTTTTGACCAGTCCTCGAACTTACGACTGTCCTCACATTTTACATTTTTGCCCTATCTTGTCATCATGGTGAAGAGAAGCAGTTGTGAAATGAGTGACATGGTTGTTAAGAATGCTGCACGGGCATAAATGTGAGGATGGTCATAAGTGTGAGGACCAGTCAAAAGTGCGAGGACCTGTCAGAAATGACTTTTTTCCGCCCTCTGAGTAGTCCCTATACACACAGCCATGGCCACCCGGTCACATGACCAGATAGCCACGCCCACCCAGTCACAAACCACGCCCACACAATAAGCCACACCCACAATGGTGTCCCTCTTACCAATGTTAAAATCTGGTCACCTTACTGTAGAGGTCAAATATTTATTCCTTTTAATTCATAGGTATAAATGTGTGATATTTTTGCAATCAGGGTTTTTCCTATGTTTGAAAAAAAAATGTTAAACGGCCACGGTGGGATGAAATCTCTATTCATCGCTTTCAGGCCTGTCAGACATTTTATGTTGTTTCTTCTGAGACTTATGGGAGACTGGGATAGCACTATTTCGGCCTTCTTGGACCTCTTTAGCCAGACACACCCATACTTTATGACTCCTCCCTGTAGAGGTCAAATATTTATTCCTTTTCATTCATAGGTATAAATGTGTGATATTTTTGCAATCAGGGTTTTTCCTATGTTTGAAAAAAGATGTTAAACGGCCATGGTGGTTGAAATCGCTATTCATCGCTTTCAGGCCTGTCAGACATTTTATGGTGTTTCTTCTGAGACATATGGGAGACTGGGATAGCACTATTTCGGCCTTCTTGGACCTCTTCAGCCAGACACACCCATATTTTATGACTCCTCCCTGTAGAGGTCAAATATTTATTCCTTTTAATTCATAGGTATAAATGTGTGATATTTTTGCAATCAGGGTTTTTCCTATGTTTGAAAAAAGATGTTAAACGGCCATGGTGGTATGAAATCTCTATTCATCGCTTTCAGGCCTGTCAGAGATTTTATGTTGTTTCTTCTGAGACTTATGGTAGACTGGGATAGCACTATTTCGGCCTTCTTAGACCTCTTCAGCCAGACACACCCATATTTTATGACTCCTCCCTGTAGAGTAAGGTGACCAGACGTCCCGCTTTTGGCGGGACAGTCCTTTTGAGCAACTTGTCCTGCGTCCCGCGGCGTTTTAAAAAAGTCCCGATTTTTCATTCTTCCTCCTGGTTCCCGGCTGCCTCCTGAATCCCCGCTGATGGCTAGAGAGAAAAAACCTGTTTAAACTCTTGCCGCGGGGCTTCAAAGGGCCGCCCTACGTTAATTAGCTCGGCTTCCCCCTCTCAGCTGATTTGCACAGGGCTCTGCTCTTGCTAAATTGCTCAGTTTTTTTTTCCTCTTTGTACAAACCAAGCTCAAAACGAAACTGAAAGTAAAACAGGCTGTTGGCTTTGCGGTTTGCTTGCAACGTTGGAAAATTAGGCAGCAGATTTATTTTCCTTTTCCTCACCAAAAAAGGTAAGTGCAAACAATGGAAAATTATTTAGGGCAAAAGAGGAGAGTTCAAGATTTTAAAACACAAAAGAAAAAAAAGCTCTTTTTAACTAGGGAATTGTAATAATTGAGATATTATTAATTGTATACTGTGTTGAAAGCAGAAATGGTTAAGTTGTGGTTTGGAGGAATATATGGGGGAAATTATTTGGTTTATTATTATTGGTAAGTATAATTAATTGATTTGTAAGAAATTGGATTGCATGGAAATAATTGGAATATTCATGTTCATATTGATTAATATACAAAAAAGATAGTTATATAACTAATTGATTTATATTAAAATGTTGAATTTGTATTAAACAACTGTATTACATAATTACATAATTAACCAATGTGAGGATGGATATAAAAATAGATGACAATGGGAAGGGGTATAAAATAGAATAGAAGGGAAAAATTGAATTTGATTAAGATTAGAGATGAGGATGAAGGGTAAAATTGTTTTTTTAAAAAAATAGATGAGGAATAAATATGGCAAAAAGGAAATATAGAAATTGTAAATTTAATTGAAATGACTAAACACTGTTTAAATTTGTGAACCAGCCAAATATTCTGTTCAAAGAAAATACATTGTATGTATGTGTGTTTCTAATTATTGCTATTTATTCATATTTGTTCTCTTTTATTCTTTAAAGTTTAACAATTCATTCTTTATCTTAATATCTTTATATTTGTTTGGGGTTGGCTTTCTTCCCTTTCATCTTTTTTATTGTACAGCAATCTTTCTCCTCAAACCTACCACCTCTCTTTTCTTTCCTTCTTACTTTCTCTTCCCCCCCTCTTCTTCTCCCTACTTCCTCTTCCTTTCTCCTTCTCCTCCTCTCTTCCTCCCTCTCTTAACCGTCACTCCTACTCTAATTTCCCTTCCCTTCCTTCATCCCTCTCTATTACTGTATCCTTTTATGCATATGGACTACTCAGAGGGCTGAAAAAGTTATTTTTGACTGGTCCTCGCACTTTTGACCAGTCCTCGAACTTACGACTGTCCTCACATTTTACATTTTTGCCCTATCTTGTCATCATGGTGAAGAGAAGCAGTTGTGAAATGAGTGACATGGTTGTTAAGAATGCTGCACGGGCATAAATGTGAGGATGGTCATAAGTGTGAGGACCAGTCAAAAGTGCGAGGACCTGTCAGAAATGACTTTTTTCCGCCCTCTGAGTAGTCCCTATACACACAGCCATGGCCACCCGGTCACATGACCAGATAGCCACGCCCACCCAGTCACAAACCACGCCCACACAATAAGCCACACCCACAATGGTGTCCCTCTTACCAATGTTAAAATCTGGTCACCTTACTGTAGAGGTCAAATATTTATTCCTTTTAATTCATAGGTATAAATGTGTGATATTTTTGCAATCAGGGTTTTTCCTATGTTTGAAAAAAAAATGTTAAACGGCCACGGTGGGATGAAATCTCTATTCATCGCTTTCAGGCCTGTCAGACATTTTATGTTGTTTCTTCTGAGACTTATGGGAGACTGGGATAGCACTATTTCGGCCTTCTTGGACCTCTTTAGCCAGACACACCCATACTTTATGACTCCTCCCTGTAGAGGTCAAATATTTATTCCTTTTCATTCATAGGTATAAATGTGTGATATTTTTGCAATCAGGGTTTTTCCTATGTTTGAAAAAAGATGTTAAACGGCCATGGTGGTTGAAATCGCTATTCATCGCTTTCAGGCCTGTCAGACATTTTATGGTGTTTCTTCTGAGACATATGGGAGACTGGGATAGCACTATTTCGGCCTTCTTGGACCTCTTCAGCCAGACACACCCATATTTTATGACTCCTCCCTGTAGAGGTCAAATATTTATTCCTTTTAATTCATAGGTATAAATGTGTGATATTTTTGCAATCAGGGTTTTTCCTATGTTTGAAAAAAGATGTTAAACGGCCATGGTGGTATGAAATCTCTATTCATCGCTTTCAGGCCTGTCAGAGATTTTATGTTGTTTCTTCTGAGACTTATGGTAGACTGGGATAGCACTATTTCGGCCTTCTTAGACCTCTTCAGCCAGACACACCCATATTTTATGACTCCTCCCTGTAGAGTAAGGTGACCAGACGTCCCGCTTTTGGCGGGACAGTCCTTTTGAGCAACTTGTCCTGCGTCCCGCGGCGTTTTAAAAAAGTCCCGATTTTTCATTCTTCCTCCTGGTTCCCGGCTGCCTCCTGAATCCCCGCTGATGGCTAGAGAGAAAAAACCTGTTTAAACTCTTGCCGCGGGGCTTCAAAGGGCCGCCCTACGTTAATTAGCTCGGCTTCCCCCTCTCAGCTGATTTGCACAGGGCTCTGCTCTTGCTAAATTGCTCAGTTTTTTTTTCCTCTTTGTACAAACCAAGCTCAAAACGAAACTGAAAGTAAAACAGGCTGTTGGCTTTGCGGTTTGCTTGCAACGTTGGAAAATTAGGCAGCAGATTTATTTTCCTTTTCCTCACCAAAAAAGGTAAGTGCAAACAATGGAAAATTATTTAGGGCAAAAGAGGAGAGTTCAAGATTTTAAAACACAAAAGAAAAAAAAGCTCTTTTTAACTAGGGAATTGTAATAATTGAGATATTATTAATTGTATACTGTGTTGAAAGCAGAAATGGTTAAGTTGTGGTTTGGAGGAATATATGGGGGAAATTATTTGGTTTATTATTATTGGTAAGTATAATTAATTGATTTGTAAGAAATTGGATTGCATGGAAATAATTGGAATATTCATGTTCATATTGATTAATATACAAAAAAGATAGTTATATAACTAATTGATTTATATTAAAATGTTGAATTTGTATTAAACAACTGTATTACATAATTACATAATTAACCAATGTGAGGATGGATATAAAAATAGATGACAATGGGAAGGGGTATAAAATAGAATAGAAGGGAAAAATTGAATTTGATTAAGATTAGAGATGAGGATGAAGGGTAAAATTGTTTTTTTAAAAAAATAGATGAGGAATAAATATGGCAAAAAGGAAATATAGAAATTGTAAATTTAATTGAAATGACTAAACACTGTTTAAATTTGTAAACCAGCCAAATATTCTGTTCAAAGAAAATACATTGTATGTATGTGTGTTTCTAATTATTGCTATTTATTCATATTCGTTCTCTTTTATTCTTTAAAGTTTAACAATTCATTCTTTATCTTAATATCTTTATATTTGTTTGGGGTTGGCTTTCTTCCCTTTCATCTTTTTTATTGTACAGCAATCTTTCTCCTCAAACCTACCACCTCTCTTTTCTTTCCTTCTTACTTTCTCTTCCCCCCCTCTTCTTCTCCCTACTTCCTCTTCCTTTCTCCTTCTCCTCCTCTCTTCCTCCCTCTCTTAACCATCACTCCTACTCTAATTTCCCTTCCCTTCCTTCATCCCTCTCTATTACTGTATCCTTTTATGCATATGGACTACTCAGAGGGCTGAAAAAGTTATTTTTGACTGGTCCTCGCACTTTTGACCAGTCCTCGAACTTACGACTGTCCTCACATTTTACATTTTTGACCTATCTTGTCATCATGGTGAAGAGAAGCAGTTGTGAAATGAGTGACATGGTTGTTAAGAATGCTGCACGGGCATAAATGTGAGGATGGTCCTAAGTGTGAGGACCAGTCAAAAGTGCGAGGACCTGTCAGAAATGACTTTTTTCAGCCCTCTGAGTAGTCCCTATACACACAGCCATGGCCACCTGGTCACATGACCAGATACCCACGCCCACCCAGTCACATGGCCTTCAAACCACGCCCACACAATAAGCCACACCCACAATGGTGTCCCTCTTACCAATGTTAAAATCCGGTCACCTTACTGTAGAGGTCAAATATTTATTCCTTTTAATTCATAGGTATAAATGTGTGATATTTTTGCAATCAGGGTTTTTCCTATGTTTGAAAAAAAAATGTTAAACGGCCACGGTGGGATGAAATCTCTATTCATCGCTTTCAGGCCTGTCAGACATTTTATGTTGTTTCTTCTGAGACTTATGGGAGACTGGGATAGCACTATTTCGGCCTTCTTGGACCTCTTCAGCAAGACACACCCATATTTTATGACTCCTCCCTGTAGAGGTCAAATATTTATTCCTTTTCATTCATAGGTATAAATGTGTGATATTTTTGCAATCAGGGTTTTTCCTATGTTTGAAAAAAGATGTTAAACGGCCATGGTGGGATGAAATCTCTGTTCATCGCTTTCAGGCCTGTCAGACATTTTATGTTGTTTCTTCTGAGACTTATGGGAGACTGGGATAGCACTATTTCGGCCTTCTTGGATCTCTTCAGCCAGACACACCCATATTTTATGACTCCTCCCTGTAGAGGTCAAATATTTATTCCTTTTAATTCATAGGTATAAATGTGTGATATTTTTGCAATCAGGGTTTTTCCTATGTTTGAAAAAAGATGTTAAACGGCCATGGTGGGATGAAATCTCTATTCATCGCTTTCAGGCCTGTCAGACATTTTATGGTGTTTCTTCTGAGACTTATGGGAGACTGGGATAGCACTATTTCGGCCTTCTTGGACCTCTTCAGCCAGACACACCCATATTTTATGACTCCGCCCTGTAGAGGTCAAATATTTATTCCTTTTAATTCATAGGTATAAATGTGTGATATTTTTGCAATCAGGGTTTTTCCTATGTTTGAAAAAAGATGTTAAACGGCCATGGTGGGATGAAATCTCTATTCATCGCTTTCAGGCCTGTCAGACATTTTATGTTGTTTCTTCTGAGACTTATGGGAGACTGGGATAGCACTATTTCGGCCTTCTTAGACCTCTTCAGCCAGACACACCCATATTTTATGACTCCTCCCTGTAGAGTAAGGTGACCAGACGTCCCGCTTTTGGCAGGACAGTCCCGCTTTTGAGCAATTTGTCCCGCGTCCCGCGTCGTTTTAAAAAAGTCCCGATTTTTCATTCTGCCTCCTGGTTCCCGGCTGCCTCCTGAATCCCCGCTGATGGCTAGAGGGAAAAAACCTGTTTAAACTCTTGCCGCGCGGCTTCAAAGGGCCGCCCTACGTTAATTAGCTCGGCTTCCCCCTCTCAGCTGATTTGCACAGGGCTCTGCTCTTGCTAAATTGCTCAGTTTTTTTTTCCTCTTTGTACAAACCAAGCTCAAAACGAAACTGAAAGTAAAACAGGCTGTTGGCTTTGCGGTTTGCTTGCAACGTTGGAAAATTAGGCAGCAGATTTATTTTCCTTTTCCTCACCAAAAAAGGTAAGTGCAAACAATGGAAAATTATTTAGGGCAAAAGAGGAGAGTTCAAGATTTTAAAACACAAAAGAAAAAAAAGCTCTTTTTAACTAGGGAATTGTAATAATTGAGATATTATTAATTGTATACTGTGTTGAAAGCAGAAATGGTTAAATTGTGGTTTGGAGGAATATATGGGGGAAATTATTTGGTTTATTATTATTGGTAAGTATAATTAATTGATTTGTAAGAAATTGGATTGCATGGAAATAATTGGAATATTCATGTTCATATTGATTAATATACAAAAAAGATAGTTATATAACTAATTGATTTATATTAAAATGTTGAATTTGTATTAAACAACTGTATTACATAATTACATAATTAACCAATGTGAGGATGGATATAAAAATAGATGACAATGGGAAGGGGTATAAAATAGAATAGAAGGGAAAAATTGAATTTGATTAAGATTAGAGATGAGGATGAAGGGTAAAATTGTTTTTTTTAAAAAATAGATGAGGAATAAATATGGCAAAAAGGAAATATAGAAATTGTAAATTTAATTGAAATGACTAAACACTGTTTAAATTTGTGAACCAGCCAAATATTCTGTTCAAAGAAAATACATTGTATGTATGTGTGTTTCTAATTATTGCTATTTATTCATATTTGTTCTCTTTTATTCTTTAAAGTTTAACAATTCATTCTTTATCTTAATATCTTTATATTTGTTTGGGGTTGGCTTTCTTCCCTTTCATCTTTTTTATTGTACAGCAATCTTTCTCCTCAAACCTACTGTGAAGTTGGGATCGTAGAAACACCCAGGAGCATAGAAGAGTCCAAAGGCAGATGCATGAATAAATGTGATAAATGTATTTATTCATATAACAAAACATATTAACTATATACAAAGGCTATCTTAATATCCATTAGGATAGGGGGCACACAGCGTGTGTGACTACCCCTATCAAAGATCATGTCTCATGGAGAACAAAACGTAAAAAGAGAGCATGGTGGAAAGGTTAGAGGGGGTTTTATACTCAGTGTAAGCCCCTCCTCTCCACATAGGGGTGGGGGCACTTTCTGCCTCCACTAGTGTCTGTATGATATATGTGCCAATGGCTTGCAAATACTTGACAGTTCCCCTCCTTGCGAGCCGATGGCATGCAAACATACAAATGCACTGCACAACAAATTTTACCCTGTGAGACATAACTTTTTACACAGATCTTTGTGCCTATCTGCTGGTAGAGGTTTTGTGAAAATATCAGCTGTTTGATATTTGGTCTGACAATGTGATAAAGATATAAACCCCATCTCTACTAGTTGCCTAACATTTTGATAGCGGATATCAATATGTCTGGACCTTTTTCCCACCGCATCGCTTTGGCAATGCCTATGGCCCCGGTGTTGTCTTCTATAATTTGGATGGGCAAAGTCGGTGGTGTCCAGATGCTAGAAATTAAGGCATCAAACCATATCAGATCGTTTCCTGCCTCTGATAAGCATGCATATTCGGCCTCAGCGGTGGAGCACGAAACAAATTTCTGTTGCCCCACATGCCAATGGATGGGTGCCTCATTTAATAGTACCAAGAAGCCCGAAGTACTTCTACGTGTCTTGGTATCTCCGGCCCAGTCCGCATCCGCGAAACATTTTAATTGGGCCTTGTCTCTATTCTCAGGTTCCAAGTGAAGCACGTAATCTGCTGTGGTCTTGAGATACCTTAATAGCTTTTTAATGGCCAACCAGTGGAACTGGGTAGGATGTTCCACTTGTCTAGATAGCAGGTTTACGGCCAGGGCAATATCTGGACGGCTCCAATTACTTATATATAGTAATGAGCCGATCACTGACCTAAATAGAGTATTATTTTGGAACTCTGGGCTATCCTTGTGTGCCAATCCATAATAGTCGGTCTGCATTGGGATAGCCGTTGGCTTGCTATCTTCCATTTTACATTTCACCAAGAGTTCCTCTATCTTTTCCTTTTGGGAGAGAGCAAAACCTTTTGGTGTAGTGATGATTTGTACGCCTAGGTACTTGTCCACATATCCTAAAGACTTTAGAGTGAACTTTTTTTGTAGGGTCCTGGCAAATATAATACTTCCCCCCTTGTCAGGCCCTATATATAAAAGGTCATCGACATACAGTAGGACTTTCTCCAGCCCCCCTTTGGTATCCCTTGTGAAGGTACATTTATCAGCTGGAGATGGATGGAAACCCAGTGATTTGAGAGTTTTGGTCAGGCATTTGTACCACAGTCTGCCTGATTGTTTGAGGCTGTACAAACTTTTCTTCAGAAGCCAGGTGTGGCCTTCCTGCCGTTGAAATCCGGGGGCACCTCTGACGTAAATTTCTTGTTTTAGATGTGCGTGTAAATAAGCAGTTTGCACATCAAATTGAAAAATGTGTTCCCCATGTGCTGCTGCGGTGACCAAAGCAGCCCTCACACTTTCCGCTCTCACGGTGGGGGAGTATGTTTCATCAAAGTCCTGCAAGTAGCGCTGTGCGTAGCCTTGTGCTACCAGCCGGGCCTTATAGAGGAGTTTGTTGTTGGGCATTGGCTTGACCTTGTAGACCCAACGGGTGCCAATTGCTTTCCTCTTTTTGGGGACTTCCATGGGGATGAAGACTTTCAATTTTTTGAGACTGTCCATTTCCCGCTCCATTGCCACCCTCCACCTGCGCTGTTCTTCCTCGGGAAGCTGGAGGACATCTGAGTACGTTTTAGGGGCCATGGTAACGCTGTTGACCGAGGCAACGCAGCCAATGTCCAACCTTTTGGGTGGCACCCCTTTATTGGAGCGTTTTGACCGTCTGGGAAATTGCCACTCACCATCATCATTGTCATCCGGAGCATCGGTGTCAGAATTGGAGCTGCCGGAGGTATCTTTCCAATCAAAATGGGGCGGGCCTCTGTCCCAGGCGCTGCGAAGATATGGTCGTTTAGGTGAGGCAGGAGGTGTGAAGTCACCCAGGGATTCCTTGTCTGAATCATCAGAGTCAGGTAGGGATTCATCACCATCCGGATCTTCGCTGGTCAGTTGTTTGGAGTTTGTTGGTTCATCCTCTTCAGGTGGTGCTGCTTGTTCAGTGTCGCTTCTAATAGGGGAATAACCGGGTTCATTGGAATGAATTTTTGACCAATTTGACCCCTCCTCAAAGGAAGCTGATCTAGAGACAATGACAAGGTTATTTTTGTCTACAAACCTAGAGGCCTTGCTGCCGGTTGCATAACCTATAAATCTGAGTCTCCTCGATGCCTTGCCCCCCTTTCTTCTGAGGTGCTTGGGAATATGGACCCAGGCATAGGAACCAAAAATTCTCAGGTGTGAGAGGCTAGGTTTCCTTCCATGGACCAGGAAGTATGGGGTTTGGTTAATGGCACTACTCCACGTCCTGTTGACTAGATAATTAGCCATTTTGACCGCTTCTGCCCAAAAAACTTGGCTCATGTCAGCATCTGCAAGTAGGCAGTTCATGACATTCTGCAGCACGCCATTTCTCCTTTCTGCAATACCATTCTCGGACGGAGTTCGAGGGGATGATTTAAAATGGAGGATACCTCTCTCCTTCATCCACTTTTCAAAAATCTTGGATGTAAACTCAGTCCCCCTATCACTCTGCACCTGAGCGATGCACACCTTGTGTTGCGTTTGGATCTGGTTGTAAAGATATTTGAAGTTGGTAAAGACTTCAGTTTTGTCCTTTAAAATAAATACATGGCCATAACGAGAGTAATCATCTACTACTGTTAAAAAATAACGCCCCCTACCAAGGGAGGGTCTAAAAGGACCAACCAAATCCATGTGTACCAGCTGATAAGGGTACCTTGCACAACGGGAAGAGACCTTGGGTATAGCAGCAGTTTTAGATTTTGCTGCCTTACAGATGGCACATTCCAAATAGGTATTACAATTCTTTATCTTAAGCCCATCAGAAAAATCTTGCATTTTCTTAATAACCGGGAAGGTGGCATGGCCGAGCCTGCGGTGTAATATATGAGCACAATCCAAATGTAAAGGTTTACCCATGCATACTTTGTCAACCTTATGTATCTTACCATTACAAGCCTTGGTCTGTTCAGTAATGAGAGTAGGCACTGGATTAATGGTAACCTTAGAGTTCCTCAGGGTTGGCTGAGGAGTTGTGACCTTAAGGGGCTCAGCCTTAATGGCTTTGAATGTCCTAGGAGCCGGTTTAGGAGCTTCATTGGGATTAGGTCCAGGGTCCTTGAGTTTGGACAACCTGGGGGCTGACACAGAAGCTTTCTGCTCTATCTGGGCATTAGCTCCCTGAGCCCTCTTGTTAGGTTTCTTGTGCCTTTTGACCTTTGCTTTTGGGAAAAAATAAGGCAAATTGTTGATTTTTACAATATCGCCAACAACACCCCCATTTTCGAAAACATAACCTCCACCCTTCTCAAAAACCAGTTTTACATTTTTATCCTCAGTCAATTTTAAGATGCTTAAAAGGTTGTTCTTGATTGAGGGAACATACAGTGCCCCTGTGACATCTCCTATACCAGGCACATTGATCACGCCTTCCCCAGTTACCTCTGCCTTGTCCCCAGTGGCAACTTTTACTGAGGACTTGAGTGGGTTTAAAACCTTAAATCGTTGCTTCGTGTTGGCTATATGCGTTGATGCACCTGAATCAAGAAGCCACAGTCCCTCAGCATCCTTTACCTGGGAGATGTGATTGTCACTAGTGACACTACAGAATTGGTATCCTTTATGACCACCTCCCCCTCTTCCACTGCCTCTTTTATTTTTATTGTGCTTAAGTCTGGCCGTGTTGGCCCTAGAGCGAGGGCACTCCCTTTTAAAGTGACCTTGTATGCCACAGTCAAAACAGGTGGGAAGGGTATTAATCCTTTCACTTGGGTCCTGGCGCCTCCTCTGAGGCCTAGGTCTGTGATATGCCTCCTTCATTTCTTGTTGTTCCTCATCTCTGCGCCTTAAATCTTCCTCAATAAAGCGGCCAGAAAAGTATTCTATATTTCTTTGTTCCCTAGAAACCCCTTCTAGAGAAATAATAAAAGGACTCCAAGATTTGTCTAGGGAGTTCAACATCACGCTAATTAAAGTGGATTCAGAAACAGGCTCCCCCCTCTGTATAAGCTCATCCCTCATGGCTTTAAGTGTTGCCAAATGTTCCCCCATTTTGACACCAGGTTTGAGTTTATAGTTGTGGAAAATTCTTGACAATCTGCTGGTTGCAGCCATATTGTCACTATGGAACAAATTATATAGGGCAGTCCAAACTTCCTGAGCTGTGAGGCCGTCTGAAAGACTGGCATACAGAGCTGTGTCTATAGAACTTAACAGGGTTGTGTAAGCTCTTTTATGCAGGAACTCAATTTCAGGGCTCCAAGGTAAAGGGGGTGGTCTTTTGATCATGTCCAGGGTATTTTCTCTTAAGAGAATTATCTGAATCTCTTTACACCATTTTTTAAAATTCTGACCACTTGTAAGGTCCGGCTATACGCTTAAGCTCTCAGTGAACCAAAAAGAAAGACTTAAACGGAGGCTTGAATAAGAATCAACATTTAATCTTTGATCAAAGACAAAAGGCTGGGTAAAACCATTCCAAACACATACAAAGAGATATGTATATGGGAGGGTTCACATCTTCAGAGAAGATGTAACCACATTTTATACCTTTAAAGCATCAGTTAGATCCCCAATTCTGGCCCCTTAATTTATGTTTGTGTATTCTTTGTTGCCCTGCAAAGGAATCTAACTTCCAATTAGTCTTATCTTTGTTTACTTAATTGGCCACTTAGCCCCTGGCTCCTGAAGACCAGATCTTATCCAGATCAGACATAAATTAGGATTGAGATGTAAATTACCCCTTTGTTGATGGCTGGAGTTCCAACAGATACACGTACCATGTTTTTAGGTGGCACAGAAAGAGATTGATATGAGCAGGTCAAATGGCAGGGACATACGTTTGACAAATACCAGATACATTTCAGAGGCCTAATGACAATATGTTTGTAACAGGAGATACAAATAGAAAGGAATAATATATGTGATACAAAAAGCACAATATATATGTTACAGGAACCTAATGATTACAGAATAACAAGCTTTTACTAAACCTAGTATATCAGTATTTTATATTCTATATTATTGTTTCCCTACATTTCACCCTTTTTATTTAAACGATGGAATGCTTTCCATCATTCTGTAAAAGAGGTACATATTTAGTAGGGATGGTTTTAAGAATCATGAGATTTGCAGGCTTTCGATGAGAACTGGTCGGCACTGAGGATGCTAAGACTGTAATCCCAGAGATAGTCGATGTGACTATTTTTTGGATTAAAGGAATGAGGCAAGGGAGAAAAAGGAGACTCCCAAAGGCCAATAGCACCATGAACCCAATTCGTTTCCAGTCAGAGAAGATACTGCCGAACCAGTTAAAATCTACCGCTCCGGTCCATTTCTGGACAGGGACGTGTGCGAGTTTTCTCATCCTGGCAGTAAGCTCCTCTATGACCTTACCATTATCATCAATTTCTAAACAACAATTAGTGAGATTGAATTTTCCACAAACTCCTCCTTCTTGAGCAAGTAAATAATCGAGGGCAAGACGATTCTGATAGACAGCAGTGCGAATCTTGGTGTTAGTTTGAGCAAGCAGAGTAAGGGAAGTGCTTGTAGTATTGGTAATGAGTTCAACAATCGCTTGCAAATGGATTAAACGATTGAGTAAATAAATTGGTGTGCGGTAACCCCACATCCCATCCTCAGCCCACGTGGCTGGGCCATATACCTGAATAATCCTTTCAGGAGGCCAGTCTTCATCGTGCCAAGTTCTCTGATCTGTGATCTTGAGATCCCCAAATGTAACGGATCTTTTATCCCTGTGTCCTACTTCATCATAAACTGGGACACCAAGTCTCTCTCCCTGAGTGATGGGTAAAAGAAAGAAACTAGGTTTAACAGTCCCTAAGGCACAAGTACCACTCCATTTACGTGGAAGGGACACATAAGCTTTTCTTCCACAAATCCAAAAGAGTCCATCTGGGGCCGGCCAAGATGAAGAGGCGTCATGGAGACGATCCCAGAGGGAGGAGAGCTGTTTGTACTCAGAAAAGGGGTTTGTTGGTTGAGTAGCATTCACACCAGACCACCAAGTGGTGCTTGCATTAGCAGCTACAATAAGGTTTTGACAGACTAAATCCCCTAAAGGGATTGTAAAAAGTCGGGAGACAGGTCTTTGAAAACATATATCTCCAATAATGGAAGTTTGTAGGATCCATTCTCGGGGTCGGTCTAGAGAGGACCACGTGAGGTTCAGTTGGGGAAGAGTATTCAGGTTTAGTTCCCTGGACTCCCATGGCCATCGTTCCCCCATATTCGTGCCTCCACAGACGTAGCAATTAGTCACATTGAGGGATGATGCAATCCTCTCAGCTAAGTCTATGAAAAGGTTTTTTGTTATTGGAGGAATTTCTACTTTCTTCTCCATTTCCTCATAAAAGGAATGGAAAATTGTGAAGCGCTCAGGCTGATGCACTATTCTGGTAACCTTAATTTCAATCTGGCCAAAGGGGTCAGTTCCCCGTCTGTTTATCCCAAGACCCACATTTAATGTGCCTGGAGGGGGAGCATTGAAAAGTAGGCACATAGGGTTGCATTTATAAAGATGGCAAGTTGATGTGGCCTCCCCCCGGGAGATATTAAAGAAGCTAGAACCATAACAACCACTTAGGGGTGGTCCTGGTCGAGGTTGGGATTTCTTAGTGTGCCAGTATGTATAAGACTGAGAAGAAACACCATATGAGATAGCAGGAGGATTGTAACAGAACTCATAGAGGTATTTTTCTAAGGTACGATATGACTGGTGCCAATCTAAAGAACCACATTCAATAGCATAACAGGCATCAAAACAGATTTGAACCCGAGGATTCTGAGAAGTACTCTGATTCCTCCCGAGAGAGACACCAGATTTTTTACTACCTCGATAACCAGTAACCTCAATGTTCAGGATGAAACGGGAACCCTGGGGTTAAAACATATGGGGTTTCCGTTATTAGGACAGATCTCATAGGTAGTAGTGTTGTGGACACAAAATGTGTTATTGCTGTCCTGACAATCATAATGAGAGTGATAGACAAGAGTTCTGGTAACTTGATTGCCATGGCGAGTGGTAACCAAACATTGTTCACACTGGGACTGGAAGAGTTTGGCTGCGGGTATAAAAGTCCCGAGGATCAAAAACATTGAGACAAGTTGTGGAACCAAAATAAAGAGCAGAGTCATTGTCACCTTTTCCAAAGAATGTGCGGGGAAACCAGCAGCAACAGAGCAGAAAAACAGCAAAGACAACAAAACGGCAAACTAAATATATTCAATGGGTATCCAGTCTATCCAGTTCATCAGTGAACAGGTCAGCAGGCGATGCTGGGGAGCGGTGAAGTTTCAGCTTGAGTCCTTCCAGCTGTTTGACTTGCCACTGCTCAGGGGGCTCAGGGACGTGCTTGACTCGTGATGCGTGGACCCACGCTTTGACGCCGTCCACTTTCATAGCCGTGGGGGTGCTCAGAAGAACCTGACGGGGTGTAGACCACTTGGGCTGAGTACAGGTGGGAGAGAGTTCCTTGATCCTTACCCACTGGCCCGGTTCAGCCAATGGTGGCACGTCAGCAGCTGGAGGTAAAGCGGATTGGACCTGTTTAGAGATAGAGGATAAAACCTGCGCAGATTATGCAAATATGAGGTGATATTTCTTTCCCCTTCACTAGAATCTGGCAGGGCAGAAGCAACAAAGGGTCTCCCATACATCATTTCAAAGGGTGACAATCCTAATTTCCCTGAAGGCAGGGCTCTAATTCTTGCTACGGCTAGTGGTAGTACCTTAGGCCAGGGGAGTTGGGTTTCTTGGCATAATTTGGACAAGTGTGTTTTCAGGGTTCTGTTCAAACGTTCCACTTTCGATGAAGCCTGTGGTCTGTAAACAGAGTGGAGGTGCCAAGGGATGCCTAAAAACTTACTGACATCCTGAGTAACCTGTGAGGTGAAATGCCTGCCATTGTCAGACTCAAGACCCTTAGGGACCCCAAATCTTGGGATAATGTGATCAACTAAGGCATTCACCACCTCTCTGGCTTTTTGGGTGGAGGTAGGGATGGCTTCTGGCCATCCAGTGAATAAATCCACAAATACAAGAAGGTTAGATTTTGCTCCCCTTTTTGGGAGTTCAGTAAAGTCTACTTGCCAAGCCTCCCCTGGGTATCGGGCAGTTCGAAGACGACCAAGAGGAAGCGGACTGCCCCCTCGGGGGTTGTTCCTTTGGCAGATGTCACATTGAGAAACAACAGTCTTGCAAAGGCCACGCAAGTTTGGATTGCAATAGCGGGATGTGAGCCACTTCTGGAGTGGGCGAGGACCGCTGTGAGACATGCGATGAGCTCGTTGAACAAGTTTCCACACCATTTGTTGAGGGAGCTGGATTCTATTCTGAACGACCCACCACCCATCGCACCACTTGCCATCAGGGTGTAGCTGGTCCCTAGTATCATATAGGGCAGGAAGGTGTTGCGTGGGGTCACAGGGAAGCAAAGCTGAGAGATTCTTGGGATTGACAGCAGGGCCTGATTCAGCAGCTTGGCGGGCCCAATAGTCAGCAGCCCGGTTCCTACGAGAGATTTCACTGTGGTCTGTCTGGTGTCCTCGACAATGAATGATAGCTAGCTGGGATGGCTGTCTGACAGCTGTGACAAGTTTTTCTAGCAAGGGCTTCATCTTTAGGCTTTTCCCATCTGCACCAGTAAAGCCACGAGCCTTCCATAGAGCGGCATGAGTGTGTGCAGCCAAAAATGCATAACGACTGTCAGTATAGATATTAGTGCGCAGTCCAGCTGACAGATGGCATGCCTCGATCAGGGCTAAAAGCTCAGCTGCTTGAGCGGACCAGTGAGAGGGGAGTTGTCGTAGGAGGAGGGGGCCATCTCTGCAAACTACAGCCAGTCCTGTGTATCTTTTCCCATTTTTTACAAAAGAAGAGCCATCAGTCCAGAGTTGGGACTCAGGATTGTCAAAAGGTTCAGTCCTAAGATCTGCACGAATGCCTACCACGGATTCCAAGACAGCTAAACAGTCATGCTGTGGACCATCCTCAGGGGGGCAAGGCAAAAGAGTAGCTGGATTCAGCCTTTCACATCTATGAAGCTGAACAGAGTCTGATTCTAAAATCTGGCTTGCATACTTAGAAATCCGGCATGAGGTGGCCCATGCTGGGAGTTTCTGTTCAAGGAGAGCTTGAACTGAATGAGGCATATAAACGTTAAGGGGAGCCCCCAAAGTTATTTTATGAGTCTCCTGGATGAGGATAGCTGTGGCAGCAACAGATCGGAGACAGGCTGGCCAGCCTCTGGCCACTGGATCCAGGATTTTTGAAAGGTAAGCCACAGGAACTCTTTCGGGGCCCAGTTTTTGCAATAAAACGCCCAGGGCACAACCCTTCATTTCAGAAACAAAGAGTTCAAAGCCTTTCATTTGATCGGGTTAAGCCAAGGCAGAGGCACGGCCCAATGCATCTTTCAAGTCCTGCCATGCTTTCTGATGTTCCCCTGTCCACTCCCAGGCCATGTCCTTTTGAGTTAATTGATAAAGGGGTTTAGCAATGACAGAATACATAGGAATCCACAGCCGGGCATAGCCAGTGATGCCTAAAAAGGTCTGTAGCTGTTTAACGTTAGTGGGTGTAGGTAAGGCTGAAATAGCCTGTAGGCGGCTTTCATGTAGGAGCCGACAGCCTTTGCGCAGAACAAAACCCAGATACTGTACTTCCTGCGTGGCCCATTGGACTTTCTTCCTAGATACTGTGTAGCCCTTTTCAGCCAAGTGATTGAGGAGGGCGATTGAAGTATCCTCAACATCTTTCTGGTCTTTGCCAGCTATTAATAAATCATCCACATATTGTAGGAGGGAAGTTTGTTGGGTGTCAAAGTCTTTAAGATCCTGGGCAAGGGCTGCAGCGAAAGCAGTTGGACTGTTACGGTAGCCCTGTGGTAGGCGAGTCCAAGTCAGCTGGCACTTGGAACCATCAGAAGGATCTTCCCACTCAAAAGCAAAGTATGACTGACACTCTTTAGCCAGAGGGATACAAAAGAAGGCATCTTTTAAATCTATGACCGTATACCAATTCTGGTCACTAGAGAGTGTAGTCAGTAACGTATATGGATTGGACACTACTGAATGAAGTGGGCGGAGCCTATGGTTCGCCTCCCTCAAGTCGTGAACAAATCTCCAAGTCCCATCAGGCTTAGGAACGGGAAAGATTGGTGTTGACCAATATGATTGTGTATGGACAAGGAGCCCAGTTTTCAGAAAAAGTTCAATCTGTGCTTTAATGCCAAGCCGGGCTTCCCGTTTGATAGGGTATTGGCGAATAGAGATAGGTTGGGCATCTGGGAGGAGCTGAGCCATGTGGGGTGTAGCAAATTTTGCAAACCCAGGGATTCCTTGATACCAAACTTGGGGATTTATTTTATTTGAATCAGGTCCTCTAAGGATTGTTTCTTTCTCTAGGAAGCAAAGATAAGCTCTTCCTGGGGGAATTTCAAGGGAAACTCCCTGCTGGGAGCATTGTATAACTGCCCCCAATTTTCCTAGCAGATCCCTCCCCAGAAGATTGATAGGACATTGTGGCAATATTAGAAAGGAATGCTGGAGTGATGGTCCCTTGGTTGGTTCAACCTCCATTGGGTGACTGATCAGGGCATTCTCTTCTATCCCGGTTGCTCCAACAATGGGGGTGGTTTTAGAAGAGAGGCAAGGGATTGATTTATCATTCAGGACGCTAAAGGTAGCTCCTGTATCAATCAAAAAGGAATAAGATTTGTTCCCCACTTTGAGCTCCATCAGAGGGTCTGGGGAAGCAATTGGCCCTCCAGAGCTCCTTCAGTAGGTTTCTGGATAAAACTGAGGAGCCTGAGCTGACATGAGGGGAGCTTGCGGGGGAGCAGGTCTGTATCCTCCCCTTCCCCTCATTTGTCCGCGTCCCCTATTGGGCCGTTGTGGTTCGTTGGGGCATTCTCTCCACCAATGGCCAGTTTGATGACACCGGGCACATTGATTTTTCGGGAGGGGTCTCCCCCTGCCTTTACTTTGGGGGCTCAAAGCCGCTGCTAAAAGAGCAGCTTGCTTTCTCATTTTCCTATCTTCTTTCTTTTCTTCCTCTTCCTCCCTTTGGGAATAAACAGTAAAAGCTGTTTGAATGAGGGCCTCTAAGTCCTTAGCAGTAGGGGTCTCTAGTTTTTGCAATTTCCTTCTTATATCGGGAGCACTTTGTCCCACAAAGGTCATTTTCAGCAAAACATCATTAGCTGGGCTATCAGGGTCGAGGTCAGTAAACCTCCGAAATCCATCTTTCAAACAGTTCAAAAAATCAGTGGGGGATTCCTTTGGATTTTGAAGGATCTGATGAACTCGGTGAAAGTTCACCGTTTTTGGAACACCGAGCCTCAGTCCTTGAAGGATAGCATCCCTGGCTCTCTGGAGGATGAGGGCACCCTGATCTGTGTTGGGATCAACCTCATAGCTGGGGCTAAAAAGAATCAGGGGTTCAGGCCATAAAGCTGGGGCATCGTTATTAGTTTGAATGCCATGTTCTCTAGCAGCTTTGTAGTGTGCCGTGGTGGCTTTAAGAACTTGTTGTTTTTCCTCAGTAGACAGGAGTGCCGATAAGAGAGTAAAAATATCAGGCACATTAGGTCTATGAGTGGCCATCACACGTTGAACGAGTTCAACATAACTTTGGGGGGATTCCCTGTAAGAGGGAAGTCCTGCTTTCCAATTGAAAAGATCATTGGTAGTAAAAGGTGTGTGAACAAACACCAATTCATCTTTCATAGGAACTTGTCGAAGGGGGGCTAGGACTGAGGGGACCGGTTGATCAGCAGGTGCGTAAGTCTGTCCCATCCTAGTGTGAGGAGGACTTAAAGCCGTCAGATCTGGATACAGATCTTGGGCTGCTTGGGATGTTGAACTTTGTGGATTAGCCTGGGATGGCTGTGATGTTGTTGGGAGCACCTGAGCTTGTGGATTAATCTGAGGGGCAGTTGGACGCACCTGATCCTGCACAGCAGATTGTGCTATTGCCTGAGGTGCCTGAGCCATTAAAGGCACAGCATTTACATCAGGGGAAGGGGGAGCAACATAATATGGTGGGGGAAACTCCTCTTCTTCTTCAGTCACTTTGGATAGCTTTTTCTTTTTTGCAAAAGTGGCAATGGGGCAAATTTTAGAAGAGGGTGTTGGAGTGAGCCCACACGCTTTCTGTATGTCTGGGCGGCAAAGGAGATTGGAGAAGAAGCTAATGTAAAGCTCCTCTTCAGTTCGTCCTATGGCAGCCAGGGATTCAGCAAATTTGTTGACAAAATCTAAATCAAGGCTGCCTTCTGGAGGCCAGGTTCCTACGTTAGGACCAATTAAGTAGGTTGGCCAGATGGATGTGCAGAGGGCTTTCAGTTTATTCTTTTTTAGAACAATCTTTTTTTCTGCAATAGGCTTTACTGTGTCCCAATGGGCTAACACGCAGTCCAGAGGGGAACACGGCTTTGTTTTTCTTACAAAGTTACTCATTCCGAATGGACTACCAGCATGGTTGCCCATTTTCCAGGGGATTCCTTTCTGTCAGCTCAAAGCCTGACTAGACTTTCTCTGTCTCCTGAGGAGATTTCCCACACCTTTCCGTCGGTGCGAAGCCTAACCAAACCCTCTCTTTTTCCCTAAGAGATTTCCCAGACCTCCCCTGCGGGTCCGAAGTTTGGTCAGAGCCCTCTCCTGCACTACAGATTCTTATTCCAACAGTCACACTCCTTTCAAAGCGATCGTCTCTGGCTGATCTCCTCTCGGATAATCAGAAACGCAGATTGGATCTCCGCACATCGCTTCGAGGGCAAACCTCTGAGGAATTTCCCTCGTCTCATTCACACACTCACAAAGCAACACTCCCCTCCCCACCCAAAAGAAAAAGTCTCTACTAACCTAGCAGAGGACAATCTTCCCCAATACCCAGTTCAAGCCTCAATTAGGGCGTTCAGGTCTGGCTGGAAACAGAATCTGCCGACGGCCAACCAGGTCGAAGTCACCGGTTTAAACTTGCCGGGAGCGCTCTTGACGTCGTCTCTGGTCCTCGCCGGTTTCTTCCGTCCGCCGTTGGTGAAGGCCGCCAAACCACAAGGGGGTTGGCTGTATGCGGGGGCCAAATGTGGCAACCTTGAAGGAAAACTTTGCCTTCAAGCCCCACGTTCGTTGGGCGCCAGAAATGTAAGGTCCGGCTATACGCTTAAGCTCTCAGTGAACCAAAAAGAAAGACTTAAACGGAGGCTTGAATAAGAATCAACATTTAATCTTTGATCAAAGACAAAAGGCTGGGTAAAACCATTCCAAACACATACAAAGAGATATGTATATGGGAGGGTTCACATCTTCAGAGAAGATGTAACCACATTTTATACCTTTAAAGCATCAGTTAGATCCCCAATTCTGGCCCCTTAATTTATGTTTGTGTATTCTTTGTTGCCCTGCAAAGGAATCTAACTTCCAATTAGTCTTATCTTTGTTTACTTAATTGGCCACTTAGCCCCTGGCTCCTGAAGACCAGATCTTATCCAGATCAGACATAAATTAGGATTGAGATGTAAATTACCCCTTTGTTGATGGCTGGAGTTCCAACAGATACACGTACCATGTTTTTAGGTGGCACAGAAAGAGATTGATATGAGCAGGTCAAATGGCAGGGACATACGTTTGTCAAATACCAGATACATTTCAGAGGCCTAATGACAATATGTTTGTAACAGGAGATACAAATAGAAAGGAATAATATATGTGATACAAAAAGCACAATATATATGTTACAGGAACCTAATGATTACAGAATAACAAGCTTTTACTAAACCTAGTATATCAGTATTTTATATTCTATATTATTGTTTCCCTACAACTTAAATGTAATTTTTCAAAATTATTTGGCAAAGTTACAAAATTATTGCCATTAAACTGCATGGGGAGTTGTTCAAATGGCTGAAAAGTGCCTGTTGTGAATGGCATTGGGATCCCTAAGCCTGGGATCGATTGCTTAGGTCTGGCTCCTTTTTGTAGTCCTTCTGTAGTTTGAAGCAACTGGGCACGTGCAGGAAATGGAGCATGCTCCAAAGCCTTTTCTTGTTGGAGCTCTGATCTCCCTCTCTGAGCTCTGAAGTCAGGTCTGGCTGGAGCCTCAGAATAGGCCCGGACATCAGCGATGTGGTGGGGAAGCCTTGGAGGAGTGGGAAGAAGGCCTGGAGATCTTTCTGGAGGCCCATCAGATGAGGTCCATGGGCTGGATAGGCCTGGAAATGTCTCTGGATCTCCTCTTCTCCATCAGAGGAGCAGGATTGCAGCTCCGGATCATCCCAGCAGGACCGGAAAGGTGCGGAGGCCTCAGCCTGGGCCTCCCTGGAGCATTCAGTGAATGGTGAGCGCCTCTGCAGTGGGGGGTGGGAGGCTGCAGGTCCATCTGGGTTCCTCCGGGGGTGGGAGGTTGGATTTGGGGCCCTCCTTGAGTGGGCAGCTGGGTCTGGGGCCTCGGGGCGGCCGGTGGGTGGTTGCTCCCTAAGTTCCAGGGCAGCGACCAGGGCCTCTATGGCCTCTTTGATGTTTGCCCTGGCAGGCGGGGCCTGGCAAGGGGCTTGTGGGTTCGAAGGCTGTTGGCTTTGCGGTTTGCTTGCAACTGGAAAATTAGGCAGCAGATTTATTTTCCTTTTCCTCACCAAAAAAGGTAAGTGCAAACAATGGAAAATTATTTAGGGCAAAAGAGGAGAGTTCAAGATTTTAAAACACAAAAGAAAAAAAAGCTCTTTTTAACTAGGGAATTGTAATAATTGAGATATTATTAATTGCATACTGTGTTGAAAGCAGAAATGGTTAAGTTGTGGTTTGGAGGAATATATGGGGGAAATTATTTGGTTTATTATTATTGGTAAGTATAATTAATTGATTTGTAAGAAATTGGATTGCATGGAAATAATTGGAATATTCATGTTCATATTGATTAATATACAAAAAAGATAGTTATATAACTAATTGATTTATATTAAAATGTTGAATTTGTATTAAACAACTGTATTACATAATTACATAATTAACCAATGTGAGGATGGATATAAAAATAGATGACAATGGGAAGGGGTATAAAATAGAATAGAAGGGAAAAATTGAATTTGATTAAGATTAGAGATGAGGATGAAGGGTAAAATTGTTTTTTTTAAAAAATAGATGAGGAATAAATATGGCAAAAAGGAAATATAGAAATTGTAAATTTAATTGAAATGACTAAACACTGTTTAAATTTGTGAACCAGCCAAATATTCTGTTCAAAGAAAATACATTGTATGTATGTGTGTTTCTAATTATTGCTATTTATTCATATTTGTTCTCTTTTATTCTTTAAAGTTTAACAATTCATTCTTTATCTTAATATCTTTATATTTGTTTGGGGTTGGCTTTCTTCCCTTTCATCTTTTTTATTGTACAGCAATCTTTCTCCTCAAACCTACCACCTCTCTTTTCTTTCCTTCTTACTTTCTCTTCCCCCCCTCGTCTTCTCCTCCCTACTTCCTCTTCCTTTCTCCTTCTCCTCCTCTCTTCCTCCCTCTCTTAACCGTCACTCCTACTCTAATTTCCCTTCCCTTCCTTCATCCCTCTCTATTACTGTATCCTTTTATGCAGAGACTACTCAGAGGGCTGAAAAAGTTATTTTTGACTGGTCCTCGCACTTTTGACCAGTCCTCGAACTTACTACTGTCCTCACATTTTACATTTTTGCCCTATCTTGTCATCATGGTGAAGAGAAGCAGTTGTGAAATGAGTGACATGGTTGTTAAGAATGCTGCACGGGCATAAATGTGAGGATGGTCATAAGTGTGAGGACCAGTCAAAAGTGCGAGGACCTGTCAAAAATGACTTTTTTCAGCCCTCTGGTTAGTCCTTTTGTGCATATGGACTACTCAGAGGGCTGAAAAAGTTATTTTTGACTAGTCCTCGCACTTTTGACCAGTCCTCGAACTTACGACTGTCCTCACATTTTACGTTTTTTGCCCTATCTTGTCATCATGGTGAAGAGAAGCAGTTGTGAAATGAGTGACATGGTTGTTAAGAATGCTGCACGGGCATAAATGTGAGGATGGTCATAAGTGTGAGGACCAGTCAAAAGTGTGAGGACCTGTCAGAAATGACTTTTCAGGCCTCTGAGTAGTCCCTATACACACAGCCATGGCCACCCGGTCACATGACCAGATAGCCACGCCCACCCAGTCACATGGCCTTCAAGCCACGCCCACACAATAAGCCACTCCCACAATGGTGTCCCTCTTACCAATGTTAAAATCTGTTCACCTTACCCTATACACATAGCCATGGCCACCCGGTCACATGACCAGCTAGCCACACCCACCCAGTCACATGACCAGCTAGCCACGCCCACAAAATAAGGCACGCCCACAATGTCCCTCTTTACCAATGTTAAAATCTGGTCACCTTACTGTAGAGGTCAAATATTTATTCCTTTTAATTCATAGGTATAAATGTGTGATATTTTTGCAATCAGGGTTTTTCCTATGTTTGAAAAAAGATGTTAAACGGCCATGGTGGGATGAAATCTCTATTCATCGCTTTCAGGCCTGTCAGACATTTTATGTTGTTTCTTCTGAGACTTATGGGAGACTGGGATAGCACTATTTCGGCCTTCTTGGACCTCTTCAGCCAGACACACCCATATTTTATGACTCCTCCCTGTAGAGGTCAAATATTTGGGGCGTGGTTATGGCCGTGGTGGTGTGAGGACGTTTTCTCCACTTCGCAGGGCATTTTACGGAAGATAAATATGGATTAAAGTGTTTGAAATGCACCGATAAGGACCAAAATTTTATAAATTGTATCGGAAGAGCTACTGGCCCAGCAGATTGACTTTGGAATCGGTAGGTCACCCTGAACGACTCAAATTTTGAAGCTTTTTATAGCGTGGGAAAGTGGAAGGAGTGAGGGGTGACCAGATAGGCAGTCGCAATTGCATATTTGGAGTAAATAGCTGCCTTTGTTCTTATTACTACCGCGATCTGTATTTGTTTTTGCTGTGGGATAAAAGCACGGAACATCAAAAGACTGGTGGAAGGGTTCTCTTGGAAGAATATGTAAACTTTAAGTTGATCTTTTGTTTGTGAAAGTGCTTGAGTTGAAGCAGCAAAACGCATTTCTGGGCAGTGCCTTCCAACGGATGTTAGCTTTTTTTCTTTTAGGGAAATTACGTAAGCTGAATTGAGAACTATAAACTTTTATTGCTGGTCCTTTTGAGTGCAATAATAAGCTGTCTCAGCTTCAATATTGGATTGTTGTCCCTTAATCTTCATTACAGACCCTCTTGGCAAAAGTGGATAATTAAAACTTATTAAAAAATGGCGACCCAACAATCCTTAGAAATGCAACAAGTTGCTGTGGCCTTAACTAAAATTAGTGAAAAGATATCAGGACTGTCAGATAGTATGGATAATATGACATTGGAAATTAAAAGAATGAAGCAAGAAATGAATGAAAATTTTGCAAAGCAAACAGTAGAAATGAAAATAATTAAAGATGAAATTGAGCAGATTCATACACATGATGCAAAGATAGATCGGCAAATTGGAGAAATCTTTTTTAAAAATGAACAACAAGATAAAAAAATTTGTCTTTTGGAAGAAGAAGCGAGGAAATATAATCTGGTTATTCGTGGAATTCAAGAAGAAAAAGTGGACAATTTGAAACAACGAGTTTTAAAATGGCTCAATGACTTGGATACACAAATCACATTTACAGCAACAAATCTGGCAAGTGTTTTTAGAATTGGGTTTAAAAGACAAAACGGTTTAAATAGAAATGTACTTGTCAGATTTGCAAATCTTAGCGACAAATTGGAAGTGATGGTGAAAGTGAGAGAGATGGGTGAAGCTTTGAAATTTGAGGAGAAAATTATTCAAGTCTTTCCAGATATATCAAGAGAAGAAAGGGCGTGGAGATTTTTTTTGAAACCAATCACAAAGGTTCTGAGAGACAATGGAATTAAATATAACTGGAGACCACCACAGCAACTAAAATTTTTTTATAAAGGAAGAATGCAAATAATTACTTTGGAAACAGATGCAGTGTTATACTTACATGAACTTGGATTGATTGTAAAGTATGAGGATGTAACAGAGATAAAAGATCAAATGCTCAAGATGGGTGGAACATATGCAAAAACATCAACACCAGAAGAAAAAGGGGCTGCTGGAGGACAAGACCCTAAAGGATTAAAGCGGAAGGAAATCTCACCTGCGATGGTTGAACAAAAGAAAAGTCGTGATGATATAATGGGAGATGGAGTGGATAAGAAATTGAAGGATCTTGAAAAAGAATTGCAGGAAGCTGAGTGCGGGGAAAAGTTACCACCCTTTTCTCTGAGAGATGAATTTAAGTAGACTACCCGAAAGAAGTGACCCGACCATTGGCACGTCCCCTCTCCCCCACTCTCTTTATAGAGGCAGAAACCAATTGAGGATGTGGGGGACGAAGATTGTTTGTTATTCAATGTTTGATGTGTTTTTTGTCCTTTTTTGTTTTTTTTTATTGTTTTTTTTCTTCTATGTTGAATGTTGTTTGGAATGTGGGAGATTGGTGTTGGGATCTGGGCACAGAAAGGAAGAGGAGGGGAAAGGATTAAAAAAATTACAGTTTAAATGGGTTTAATAAAAATAATGACATGGAATGTGAAGGGTACAGGGAATCAGATTGAGAGAAGACGATTGGAACTTAAAATTAAAAGAGATCTACCAGATATATTATTTTTGCAAGAAACCCATCAGAAATCTGAAGACTCAAATAAAATGTATATAAAGGGTATGCAAATTTATGAAAAATCTTTTGGAACTTCAAAAGCAAGAGGAGTTGCTACATTGATATCAGATAGGGTATATTTTGAAAAAGAACAAGTAATTGTGGATGAAGAAGGAAGGTATGTAATAATTGTGGGAAATATTAACGAGGAAAAAGTGACACTGGTTAATTTATATTTACCAAATGAGAAGCAAAAAGAATTTCTTGAAAAAATAACTAAAATTTTGGAAATCGAAAGTGTAGGGAAAGTAATTGTGGCTGGGGATTTTAATTTAATTAGAGATAAAATAGATAGTACTAACCCCACTCGTTGTGGAGAAGCAAATAAAATGGGGATCTTAAATAAATGGATGTTTCAAAACGGTGTGGTGGATGCCTGGAGAGAAGTGAAAGGAACTGAAAGAGTGTACACTTTTTACTCTAAGATACATAATACATATTCAAGAATTGACTATATCTTAGTTTCTAAAGATTTGTTGAATAATGTGGATAAGATAGATGTGGGAATTTTTAAGGATTCTGATCATGCAGAAGTTACGATGGAAATAGATTTTAATTTTGAGAAAAAAGGAAGTTGTTGGAGATATGATGAAAAACTGTATAAAAATGAGGAGGATAAAAAATGGATATTTAAAAAAGGGGAAGAATGTTGGAGATTGAATGATAATGGAGAGGTTAAATTTGAAATTGTTTGGGATGCGATGAAAGCAGTGTTTAGAGGGGAAAGTATCAAGTTATCAAGCAGAAAATATAAAAATTATAAAAATAAAATTGAAAAAGATAAAAGCCAGATTAAGGAATTGGAAAATCAATTTTTGCTTACTAAAGAAAAGTTTTTTTTGGAGGAATTAAATCTGCTAAAAAATAAATTGATAGAAGAAGATATAGAATTGGTAAAAAAGAATATGAGATATTTAAATAGGAATTTTTTTGAATTTAGCAATAAAAATTCTAAGTTATTGGCAAGGATGGCGAAAAATAAAAGAGAGAAGAGAGAAATTGGAGCCTTGATAGATGATAAGGGCATAAGACGCTATAAAAAATTAGAAAAATGTGAAGTGGTCAGGAACTTTTTTCAAAATTTATATTCGAAAAAATTAATTGATCGGGGAAAACTGAGAAGCTATTTAGAAAAACATGTTGTGAAAATTGACCAAACATATAAAGATTTAATGGAAGAAGATATAACACAAGACGAGATTAATGGAGTAATACAAAAAATAAAATTAGGGAAAGCTCCAGGTGAAGATGGATTACCTGCTGAGTTTTATAAAGAATTTAAGGAAATAATAATACCAAAATTGCAAAAACTATTTAACGGAATTTTACATGGTGGAGAAGTTCCGTTGTCATGGAACAGAACGGTGATATCTATAATCCCTAAACCAGATAAAGACTTAGAAAGGATTGAGTCCTATCGGCCCATCTCTTTAATTAATCAAGATGCAAAGATATTTACTGCCATTATAAGTAATAGATTAAGTAGATTTATAGATAGATATATAAGTTATAACCAAGTAGGTTTTGTGAAGGGTAGATATATGAGTGATATTGTCAGAAGAGTATTAAATATTATAGATGTTGCTGAATATAATGCTGATAAAATAGGTATAATATCATTAGATATTTTTAAAGCTTTTGACTCTGTACAATGGGAAACTATTAAAATAATTGTTGAGGTACTAGGTTTTGGTAATAAGTTTATACATGTTATTTCAAAACTGTATCAAAAAAGTAGTGCAAGAGTGAAGGTGAATGGAAGGCTGACAGAAGAGATAAGATTGGAAGCGGGTACAAGACAAGGATGTCCCCTGTCTCCAACATTATTTTTATTGGTTATGGAAATTTTGACTAAAATGATAGAAAAAGATGAAGAATTGGAAGGCTATAAGGGATATAAGATAAATCTGTATGCGGATGATACTTTGATTATTTTGAAAGATATAGAGAAAGATTTGAAAAAGATACATAAGCATTTGGAAGAATTTGAGGAAATGACAGGTTTGAAAATAAATTGGTCAAAATCTGAATTATTAATGAATAATAATGGTAAGGAATGGGAGAATATGCAAGAACAACTTGGGATAAGGATTAAAAAAACATTGAAATATTTGGGCATAACACTTTCACTCAAAGTTAAAGAAATGAAAAAATTAAATTATGATGTGGCGATGAATGAAATTGAGAAAAAGATAGATAAATATAAAATGATAAAGTTGTCTTGGTTTGGTAGAATTGCAATGTGTAAGATGATGTTGTTGCCAAAGTTTAATTTTTTATTTGAGATGTTACCGTTAAACTTGACAGAGAAAGATATTGAAGGATATCAGAAGAAATTGGATAAATTTTGCAATGGTGGGAAAAGACCTAGATTAGTGAAGAAAATGTGGTATCAAAATCAAAAGGAAGGTGGATTAGGAATCCCCAAACTACTCAATTATTATTGGGCTTATGCTATTCGGACTGTGGTAAAAATATTTAAAGGTGAAGATAGTCATTGGAGAGATTTAGAATTAAAGGACATTAAGAGATTTGGCTCAACATGGTTTTTAGATAAAGCAAAATCAAAATGTGTAATTAATAGCTATTGGTTAAAGGGATTGAGTAAAATTTGGAACAAATTTGTTAAAATTTTAATTCCAGATATAATTTTCTTAGGGAAGACAATTGAAAATTGGCCGATTAAAACTAATATAAGTCGTGATAGGGTAATGGAAGATGAAAATATACAAATTATAATAGATTGGTTAAAAACTTTAGAAAATGAAAGGAGGAAAAAAGAAATCATTGAAAAATTGGGTTTGCGCTGGTTTTAAAAAATACAGATAGAAAAATGGACTAAGAAGGTAAGGGACAATTGTTCGATAAGTAGAAGTAAAACTGAATTTGAATACTTAGTATTCCAAATTATGAAAGATGAAATTGGACTAAAGGGACTCGTTAGTAAGATATATAAGATTATAAATTTTGATGGAAAACCACAAAGGGTGATGAAGATGAATTGGGAAAAAGAACTTAATATTAAAATATCAGATTTAGATTGGAACGTGAATTGGAAGAGTAGAATTATGAAGACTTTATCTGTAAGGATTAAAGAGCACAATTATAAGGTTGTTTGGAAATGGTATTTGACTCCATTAAGATTGTCATTGATGGATAAAAAAATTAGTAAACAATGTTGGAGATGTGACATGGAATTAGGGACTTATGAACATATGTGGTACAAATGTGATAAAGTTAAAAAGTTTTGGCAACAATTGGAGGAAAGGATATTTGAAATGATGGGGAAAGCAATAATATTGAGACCAGAAACTATATTACTGTTGATAATTAAGGAAATAGAACCAACAAAATATGAAAAAGAATTGATTAGAATTATGATTATAATGGGTAGAATTATAATAGCCAGATATTGGAAATTAGATGTGAATTTTAGAATAGAAGAATGGTATTGTGAAATGTGGAAATTAGCTTTAAATGATAAAATGACATGTGATATTAAAATTAGAAATGGTGACTATAAAGAAGATATTTTCTGGAAAATTTGGAAACCATTTGTGGACTATGCATTGGGAAAATTGGATGCTTCGGTACCTGTACCCCGAGAACGTGGATTTTGGCGATCATGAGGATATATCCGAAGAACCAAATCTTCCTTTCTTATGTATAGCACAGGGTGAAGTATTGTATATGTTGTTTGTAATGTTAGTAATTTAAAATATAAAATGAATAAAAAAATTAATTAAAAAAAAAAAAAGAGGTCAAATATTTATTCCTTTTCATTCATAGGTATAAATGTGTGATATTTTTGCAGTCAGGGTTTTTCCTATGTTTGAAAAAAGATGTTAAACGGCCATGGTGGGATGAAATCTCTATTCATCGCTTTCAGGCCTGTCAGACATTTTATGTTGTTTCTTCTGAGACTTATGGGAGACTGGGATAGCACTATTTCGGCCTTCTTAGACCTCTTCAGCCAGACACACCCATATTTTATGACTCTTCCCTGTAGAGTAAGGTGACCAGACGTCCCGCTTTTGGCGGGGCAGTCCCGCTTTTGAGCAATTTGTCCCGCGTCCCGCGGCGTTTTAAAAAAGTCCCGATTTTTCATTTTGCCTCCTGGTTCCCGGCTGCCTCCTGAATCCCCGCTGATGGCTAGAGAGAAAAAACCTGTTTAAACTCTTGCCGCGGGGCTTCAAAGGGCCGCCCTACGTTAATTAGCTCGGCTTCCCCCTCTCAGCTGATTTGCACAGGGCTCTGCTCTTGCTAAATTGCTCAGTTTTTTTTTCCTCTTTGTACAAACCAAGCTCAAAACGAAACTGAAAGTAAAACAGGCTGTTGGCTTTGCGGTTTGCTTGCAACGTTGGAAAATTAGGCAGCAGATTTATTTTCCTTTTCCTCACCAAAAGAGGTAAGTGCAAACAATGGAAAATTATTTAGGGCAAAAGAGGAGAGTTCAAGATTTTAAAACACAAAAGAAAAAAAAGCTCTTTTTAACTAGGGAATTGTAATAATTGAGATATTATTAATTGTATACTGTGTTGAAAGCAGAAATGGTTAAGTTGTGGTTTGGAGGAATATATGGGGGAAATTATTTGGTTTATTATTATTGGTAAGTATAATTAATTGATTTGTAAGAAATTGGATTGCATGGAAATAATTGGAATATTCATGTTCATATTGATTAATATACAAAAAGATAGTTATATAACTAATTGATTTATATTAAAATGTTGAATTTGTATTAAACAACTGTATTACATAATTACATAATTAACCAATGTGAGGATGGATATAAAAATAGATGACAATGGGAAGGGGTATAAAATAGAATAGAAGGGAAAAATTGAATTTGATTAAGATTAGAGATGAGGATGAAGGGTAAAATTGTTTTTTTAAAAAAATAGATGAGGAATAAATATGGCAAAAAGGAAATATAGAAATTGTAAATTTAATTGAAATGACTAAACACTGTTTAAATTTGTGAACCAGCCAAATATTCTGTTCAAAGAAAATACATTGTATGTATGTGTGTTTCTAATTATTGCTATTTATTCATATTTGTTCTCTTTTATTCTTTAGTTTAACAATTCATTCTTTATCTTAATATCTTTATATTTGTTTGGGGTTGGCTTTCTTCCCTTTCATCTTTTTTATTGTACAGCAATCTTTCTCCTCAAACCTACCACCTCTCTTTTCTTTCCTTCTTACTTTCTCTTCCCCCCCCTCTTCTTCTCCCTACTTCCTCTTCCTTTCTCCTTCTCCTCCTCTCTTCCTCCCTCTCTTAACCGTCACTCCTACTCTAATTTCCCTTCCCTTCCTTCATCCCTCTCTATTACTGTATCCTTTTATGCATATGGACTACTCAGAGGGCTGAAAAAGTTATTTTTGACTGGTCCTCGCACTTTTGACCAGTCCTCGAACTTACGACTGTCCTCACATTTTACATTTTTGCCCTATCTTGTCATCATGGTGAAGAGAAGCAGTTGTGAAATGAGTGACATGGTTGTTAAGAATGCTGCACGGGCATAAAAAGGATGGTCATAAGTGTGAGGACCAGTCAAAAGTGCGAGGACCTGTCAGAAATGACTTTTTTCAGCCCTCTGGTTAGTCCTTTTGTGCATATGGACTACTCAGAGGGCTGAAAAAGTTATTTTTGGCTGGTCCTCGCACTTTTGACCAGTCCTCGAACTTACGACTGTCCTCACATTTTACGTTTTTTGCCCTATCTTGTCATCATGGGGAAGAGAAGCAGTTGTGAAATGAGTGACATGGTTGTTAAGAATGCTGCACGGGCATAATTGTGAGGATGGTCATAAGTGTGAGGACCAGTCAAAAGTGTGAGGACCTGTCAGAAATGACTTTTCAGGCCTCTGAGTAGTCCCTATACACACAGCCATGGCCACCCGGTCACATGACCAGATGGCCACGCCCACCCAGTCACATGGCCTTCAAGCCACGCCCACACAATAAGCCACTCCCACAATGGTGTCCCTCTTACCAATGTTAAAATCTGTTCACCTTACCCTATACACATAGCCATGGCCACCCGGTCACATGACCAGCTAGCCACGCCCACCCAGTCACATGACCAGCTAGCCACGCCCACAAAATAAGGCACGCCCACAATGTCCCTCTTTACCAATGTTAAAATCTGGTCACCTTACTGTAGAGGTCAAATATTTATTCCTTTTAATTCATAGGTATAAATGTGTGATATTTTTGCAATCAGGGTTTTTCCTATGTTTGAAAAAAGATGTTAAACGGCCATGGTGGGATGAAATCTCTATTCATCGCTTTCAGGCCTGTCAGACATTTTATGTTGTTTCTTCTGAGACTTATGGGAGACTGGGATAGCACTATTTCGGCCTTCTTGGATCTCTTCAGCCAGACACACCCATATTTTATGACTCCTCCCTGTAGAGGTCAAATATTTATTCCTTTTAATTCATAGGTATAAATGTGTGATATTTTTGCAATCAGGGTTTTTCCTATGTTTGAAAAAAATGTTAAACGGCCACGGTGGGATGAAATCTCTATTGATCACTTTCAGTCCTGTCAGACATTTTATGTTGTTTCTTCTGAAGCTTATGGGAGACTGGGATAGCACTATTTCGGCCTTCTTGGACCTCTTCAGCAAGACACACCCATATTTTATGACTCCTCCCTGTAGAGGTCAAATATTTATTCCTTTTAATTCATAGGTATAAATATGTGATATTTTTGCAATCAGGGTTTTTCCTATGTTTGAAAAAAGATGTTAAACGGCCATGGTGGGATGAAATCTCTATTCATCGCTTTCAGGCCTGTCAGACATTTTATGGTGTTTCTTCTGAGACTTATGGGAGACTGGGATAGCACTATTTCGGCCTTCTTGGACCTCTTCAGCCAGACACACCCATATTTTATGACTCCTCCCTGTAGAGGTCAAATATTTATTCCTTTTAATTCATAGGTATAAATGTGTGATATTTTTGCAATCAGGGTTTTTCCTATGTTTGAAAAAAGATGTTAAACGGCCATGGTGGGATGAAATCTCTATTCATCGCTTTCAGGCCTGTCAGACATTTTATGTTGTTTCTTCTGAGACTTATGGGAGACTGGGATAGCACTATTTCGGCCTTCTTAGACCTCTTCAGCCAGACACACCCATATTTTATGACTCTTCCCTGTAGAGTAAGGTGACCAGACGTCCCGCTTTTGGCGGGACAGTCCCGCTTTTGAGCAATTTGTCCCGCGTCCCACGGCGTTTTAAAAAAGTCCCGATTTTTCATTCTGCCTCCTGGTTCCCGGCTGCCTCCTGAATCCCCGCTGATGGCTAGAGAGAAAAAACCTGTTTAAACTCTTGCCGCGGGGCTTCAACGGGCCGCCTTACGTTAATTAGCTCGGCTTCCCCCTCTCAGCTGATTTGCACAGGGCTCTGCTCTTGCTAAATTGCTCAGTTTTTTTTTCCTCTTTGTACAAACCAAGCTCAAAACAAAACTGAAAGTAAAACAGGCTGTTGGCTTTGCGGTTTGCTTGCAACGTTGGAAAATTAGGCAGCAGATTTATTTTCCTTTTCCTCACCAAAAGAGGTAAGTGCAAACAATGGAAAATTATTTAGGGCAAAAGAGGAGAGTTCAAGATTTTAAAACACAAAAGAAAAAAAAGCTCTTTTTAACTAGGGAATTGTAATAATTGAGATATTATTAATTGTATACTGTGTTGAAAGCAGAAATGGTTAAGTTGTGGTTTGGAGGAATATATGGGGGAAATTATTTGGTTTATTATTATTGGTAAGTATAATTAATTGATTTGTAAGAAATTGGATTGCATGGAAATAATTGGAATATTCATGTTCATATTGATTAATATACAAAAAAGATAGTTATATAACTAATTGATTTATATTAAAATGTTGAATTTGTATTAAACAACTGTATTACATAATTACATAATTAACCAATGTGAGGATGGATATAAAAATAGATGACAATGGGAAGGGGTATAAAATAGAATAGAAGGGAAAAATTGAATTTGATTAAGATTAGAGATGAGGATGAAGGGTAAAATTGTTTTTTTAAAAAAATAGATGAGGAATAAATATGGCAAAAAGGAAATATAGAAATTGTAAATTTAATTGAAATGACTAAACACTGTTTAAATTTGTGAACCAGCCAAATATTCTGTTCAAAGAAAATACATTGTATGTATGTGTGTTTCTAATTATTGCTATTTATTCATATTTGTTCTCTTTTATTCTTTAGTTTAACAATTCATTCTTTATCTTAATATCTTTATATTTGTTTGGGGTTGGCTTTCTTCCCTTTCATCTTTTTTATTGTACAGCAATCTTTCTCCTCAAACCTACCACCTCTCTTTTCTTTCCTTCTTACTTTCTCTTCCCCCCCCTCTTCTTCTCCCTACTTCCTCTTCCTTTCTCCTTCTCCTCCTCTCTTCCTCCCTCTCTTAACCGTCACTCCTACTCTAATTTCCCTTCCCTTCCTTCATCCCTCTCTATTACTGTATCCTTTTATGCATATGGACTACTCAGAGGGCTGAAAAAGTTATTTTTGACTGGTCCTCGCACTTTTGACCAGTCCTCGAACTTACGACTGTCCTCACATTTTACATTTTTGCCCTATCTTGTCATCATGGTGAAGAGAAGCAGTTGTGAAATGAGTGACATGGTTGTTAAGAATGCTGCACGGGCATAAAAAGGATGGTCATAAGTGTGAGGACCAGTCAAAAGTGCGAGGACCTGTCAGAAATGACTTTTTTCAGCCCTCTGGTTAGTCCTTTTGTGCATATGGACTACTCAGAGGGCTGAAAAAGTTATTTTTGACTGGTCCTCGCACTTTTGACCAGTCCTCGAACTTACGACTGTCCTCACATTTTACGTTTTTTGCCCTATCTTGTCATCATGGGGAAGAGAAGCAGTTGTGAAATGAGTGACATGGTTGTTAAGAATGCTGCACGGGCATAAATGTGAGGATGGTCATAAGTGTGAGGACCAGTCAAAAGTGTGAGGACCTGTCAGAAATGACTTTTCAGCCCTCTGAGTAGTCCCTATACACACAGCCATGGCCACCCGGTCACATGACCAGATAGCCACGCCCACCCAGTCACATGGCCTTCAAGCCACGCCCACACAATAAGCCACTCCCACAATGGTGTCCCTCTTACCAATGTTAAAATCTGTTCACCTTACCCTATACACATAGCCATGGCCACCCGGTCACATGACCAGCTAGCCAACGCCCACCCAGTCACATGACCAGCTAGCCACGCCCACAAAATAAGGCACGCCCACAATGTCCCTCTTTACCAATGTTAAAATCTGTTCACCTTACCCTATACACATAGCCATGGCCACCCGGTCACATGACCAGCTAGCCACGCCCACCCAGTCACATGACCAGCTAGCCACGCCCACAAAATAAGGCACGCCCACAATGTCCCTCTTTACCAATGTTAAAATCTGGTCACCTTACTGTAGAGGTCAAATATTTATTCCTTTTAATTCATAGGTATAAATGTGTGATATTTTTGCAATCAGGGTTTTTCCTATGTTTGAAAAAAGATGTTAAACGGCCATGGTGGGATGAAATCTCTATTCATCGCTCTCAGGCCTGTCAGACGTTTTATGTTGTTTCTTCTGAGACTTATGGGAGACTGGGATAGCACTATTTCGGCCTTCTTGGACCTCTTCAGCCAGACACACCCATATTTTATGACTCCTCCCTGTAGAGGTCAAATATTTATTCCTTTTCATTCATAGGTATAAATGTGTGATATTTTTGCAATCAGGGTTTTTCCTATGTTTGAAAAAAGTTGTTAAACGGCCATGGTGGGATGAAATCTCTATTCATCGCTTTCAGGACTGTCAGACATTTTATGGTGTTTCTTCTGAGACTTATGGGAGACTGGGATAGCGCTATATCGGCCTTCTTGGACCTCTTCAGCCAGACACATCCATATTTTATGACTCCTCCCTGTAGAGGTCAAATATTTATTCCTTTTCATTCATAGGTATAAATGTGTGATATTTTTGCAATCAGGGTTTTTCCTATGTTTGAAAAAAGATGTTAAACGGCCATGGTGGGATGAAATCTCTATTCATCGCTTTCAGGACTGTCAGACATTTTATGTTGTTTCTTCTGAGACTTATGGGAGACTGGGATAGCGCTATATCGGCCTTCTTGGACCTCTTCAGCCAGACACACCTATATTTTATGACTCCTGCCTGTAGAGGTCAAATATTTATTCCTTTTCATTCATACGTATAAATGTGTGATATTTTTGTAATCAGGGTTTTTCCTATGTTTGAAAAAAGATGTTAAACGGCCATGGTGGGATGAAATCTCTATTCATCGCTCTCAGGCCTGTCAGACATTTTATGTTGTTTCTTCTGAGACTTATGGGAGACTGGGATAGCACTATTTCGGCCTTCTTGGACCTCTTCAGCCAGACAAACCCATATTTTATGACTCCTCCCTGTAGAGGTCAAATATTTATTCCTTTTCATTCATAGGTATAAATGTGTGATATTTTTGCAATCAGGGTTTTTCCTATGTTTGAAAAAAGATGTTAAACGGCCATGGTGGGATGAAATCTCTATTCATCGCTTTCAGGACTGTCAGACATTTTATGGTGTTTCTTCTGAGACTTATGGGAGACTGGGATAGCGCTATATCGGCCTTCTTGGACCTCTTCAGCCAGACACACCCATATTTTATGACTCCTCCCTGTAGAGGTCAAATATTTATTCCTTTTAATTCATAGGTATAAATGTGTGATATTTTTGCAATCAGGGTTTTTCCTGTGTTTGAAAAAAGATGTTAAACGGCCATGGTGGGATGAAATCTCTGTTCATCGCTTTCAGGCCTGTCAGACATTTTATGTTGTTTCTTCTGAGACTTATGGGAGACTGGGATAGCACTATTTCGGCCTTCTTGGACCTCTTCAGCCAGACACACCCCTATTTTATGACTCCTGCCTGTAGAGGTCAAATATTTATTCCTTTTAATTCATAGGTATAAATGTGTGATATTTTTGCAATCAGGGTTTTTCCTATGTTTGAAAAAAAAATGTTAAACGGCCATGGTGGGATGAAATCTCTATTCATCGCTTTCAGGCCTATCAGACATTTTATGTTGTTTCTTCTGAGACTTATGGGAGACTGGGATAGCGCTGTTTCGGCCTTCTTGGACCTCTTCAGCAAGACACACCCATATTTTATGACTCCTCCCTGTAGAGGTCTCAAATATTTATTCCTTTTCATTCATAGGTATAAATGTGTGATATTTTTGCAATCAGGGTTTTTCCTATGTTTGAAAAAAGATGTTAAACGGCCATGGTGGGATGAAATCTCTATTCATCGCTTTCAGGACTGTCAGACATTTTATGGTGTTTCTTCTGAGACTTATGGGAGACTGGGATAGCGCTATATCGGCCTTCTTGGACCTCTTCAGCCAGACACACCCATATTTTATGACTCCTCCCTGTAGAGGTCAAATATTTATTCCTTTTCATTCATAGGTATAAATGTGTGATATTTTTGCAATCAGGGTTTTTCCTGTGTTTGAAAAAAGATGTTAAACGGCCATGGTGGGATGAAATCTCTATTCATCGCTCTCAGGCCTGTCAGACATTTTATGTTGTTTCTTCTGAGACTTATGGGAGACTGGGATAGCACTATTTTGGCCTTCTTGGACCTCTTCAGCCAGACACACCCATATTTTATGACTCCTCCCTGTAGAGGTCAAATATTTATTCCTTTTAATTCATAGGTATAAATGTGTGATATTTTTGCAATCAGGGTTTATCCTATGTTTGAAAAAAGATGTTAAACGGCCATGGTGGGATGAAATCTCTATTCATCGCTTTCTGGCCTGTCAGACATTTTATCTTGTTTCTTCTGAGGCTTATGGGAGACTGGGATAGCACTATTTCGGCCTTCTTGGACCTCTTCAGCCAGACACACCCATATTTTATGACTCCTCCCTGTAGAGGTCAAATATTTATTCCTTTTCATTCATAGGTATAAATGTGTGATATTTTTGCAATCAGGGTTTTTCCTATGTTTGAAAAAAGATGTGAAACGGCCACGGTGGGATGAAATCTCTATTCATCACTTTCAGGCCTGTCAGACATTTTATCTTGTTTCTTCTGAGGCTTATGGGAGACTGGGATAGCACTATTTCGGCCTTCTTGGACCTCTTCAGCCAGACACACCCATATTTTATGACTCCTCCCTGTAGAGGTCAAATATTTATTCCTTTTCATTCATAGGTATAAATGTGTGATATTTTTGCAATCAGGGTTTTTCCAATGTTTGAAAAAAGATGTTAAACGGCCATGGTGGGATGAAATCTCTATTCATGGCTTTCAGGACTGTCAGACATTTTATGGTGTTTCTTCTGAGACTTATGGGAGACTGGGATAGCGCTATATCGGCCTTCTTGGACCTCTTCAGCCAGACACACCCATATTTTATGACTCCTCCCTGTAGAGGTCAAATATTTATTCCTTTTAATTCATAGGTATAAATGTGTGATATTTTTGCAATCAGGGTTTTTCCTGTGTTTGAAAAAAGATGTTAAACGGCCATGGTGGGATGAAATCTCTGTTCATCGCTTTCAGGCCTGTCAGACATTTTATGTTGTTTCTTCTGAGACTTATGGGAGACTGGGATAGCACTATTTCGGCCTTCTTGGACCTCTTCAGCCAGACACACCCCTATTTTATGACTCCTGCCTGTAGAGGTCAAATATTTATTCCTTTTAATTCATAGGTATAAATGTGTGATATTTTTGCAATCAGGGTTTTTCCTATGTTTGAAAAAAAAATGTTAAACGGCCATGGTGGGATGAAATCTCTATTCATCGCTTTCAGGCCTATCAGACATTTTATGTTGTTTCTTCTGAGACTCATGGGAGACTGGGATAGCGCTATTTCGGCCTTCTTGGACCTCTTCAGCAAGACACACCCATATTTTATGACTCCTCCCTGTAGAGGTCTCAAATATTTATTCCTTTTCATTCATAGGTATAAATGTGTGATATTTTTGCAATCAGGGTTTTTCCTATGTTTGAAAAAAGATGTTAAACGGCCATGGTGGGATGAAATCTCTAATCATCGCTTTCAGGACTGTCAGACATTTTATGGTGTTTCTTCTGAGACTTATGGGAGACTGGGATAGCGCTATATCGGCCTTCTTGGACCTCTTCAGCCAGACACACCCATATTTTATGACTCCTCCCTGTAGAGGTCAAATATTTATTCCTTTTAATTCATAGGTATAAATGTGTGATATTTTTGCAATCAGGGTTTTTCCTGTGTTTGAAAAAAGATGTTAAACGGCCATGGTGGGATGAAATCTCTATTCATGGCTCTCAGGCCTGTCAGACATTTTATGTTGTTTCTTCTGAGACTTATGGGAGACTGGGATAGCACTATTTTGGCCTTCTTGGACCTCTTCAGCCAGACACACCCATATTTTATGACTCCTCCCTGTAGAGGTCAAATATTTATTCCTTTTAATTCATAGGTATAAATGTGTGATATTTTTGCAATCAGGATTTATCCTATGTTTGAAAAAAGATGTTAAACGGCCATGGTGGGATGAAATATCTATTCATCGCTTTCAGGCCTGTCAGACATTTTATGTTGTTTCTTCTGAGACTTATGGGAGACTGGGATAGCACTATTTCGGCCTTCTTGGACCTCTTCAGCCAGACACACCCATATTTTATGACTCCTCCCTGTAGAGGTCAAATATTTATTCCTTTTCATTCATAGGTATAAATGTGTGATATTTTTGCAATCAGGGTTTTTCCTATGTTTGAAAAAAGATGTGAAACGGCCACGGTGGGATGAAATCTCTATTCATCACTTTCAGGCCTGTCAGACATTTTATCTTGTTTCTTCTGAGGCTTATGGGAGACTGGGATAGCACTATTTCGGCCTTCTTGGACCTCTTCAGCCAGACACACCCATATTTTATGACTCCTCCCTGTAGAGGTCAAATATTTATTCCTTTTCATTCATAGGTATAAATGTGTGATATTTTTGCAATCAGGGTTTTTCCTATGTTTGAAAAAAGATGTGAAACGGCCACGGTGGGATGAAATCTCTATTCATCACTTTCACGCCTGTCAGACATTTTATCTTGTTTCTTCTGAGGCTTATGGGAGACTGGGATAGCACTATTTCGGCCTTCTTGGACCTCTTCAGCCAGACACACCCATATTTTATGACTCCTCCCTGTAGAGGTCAAATATTTATTCCTTTTCATTCATAGGTATAAATGTGTGATATTTTTGCAATCAGGGTTTTTCCTATGTTTGAAAAAAGATGTTAAACGGCCATGGTGGGATGAAATCTCTATTCATCGCTTTCAGGACTGTCAGACATTTTATGGTGTTTCTTCTGAGACTTATGGGAGACTGGGATAGCGCTATATCGGTCTTCTTGGTCCTCTTCAGCCAGACACACCCATATTTTATGACTCCTCCCTGTAGAAGTCAAATATTTATTCCTTTTAATTCATAGGTATAAATGTGTGATATTTTTGCAATCAGGGTTTTTCCTGTGTTTGAAAAAAGATGTTAAACGGCCATGGTGGGATGAAATCTCTATTCATCGCTTTCAGGCCTGTCAGACATTTTATGTTGTTTCTTCTGAGACTTATGGGAGACTGGGATAGCGCTATTTCGGCCTTCTTGGACCTCTTCAGCCAGACACACCCCTATTTTATGACTCCTGCCTGTAGAGGTCAAATATTTATTCCTTTTAATTCATAGGTATAAATGTGTGATATTTTTGCAATCAGGGTTTTTCCTATGTTTGAAAAAAAAATGTTAAACGGCCATGGTGGGATGAAATCTCTATTCATCGCTTTCAGGCCTATCAGACATTTTATGTTGTTTCTTCTGAGACTTATGGGAGACTGGGATAGCGCTATTTCGGCCTTCTTGGACCTCTTCAGCAAGACACACCCATATTTTATGACTCCTCCCTGTAGAGGTCTCAAATATTTATTCCTTTTCATTCATAGGTATAAATGTGTGATATTTTTGCAATCAGGGTTTTTCCTATGTTTGAAAAAAGATGTTAAACGGCCATGGTGGGATGAAATCTCTATTCATCGCTTTCAGGCCTGTCAGACATTTTATGGTGTTTCTTCTGAGACTTATGGGAGACTGGGATAGCGCTATATCGGCCTTCTTGGACCTCTTCAGCCAGACACACCCATATTTTATGACTCCTCCCTGTAGAGATCAAATATTTATTCCTTTTAATTCATAGGTATAAATGTGTGATATTTTTGCAATCAGGGTTTTTCCTGTGTTTGAAAAAAGATGTTAAACGGCCATGGTGGGATGAAATCTCTATTCATCGCTCTCAGGCCTGTCAGACATTTTATGTTGTTTCTTCTGAGACTTATGGGAGACTGGGATAGCACTATTTTGGCCTTCTTGGAGCTCTTCAGCCAGACACACCCATATTTTATGACTCCTCCCTGTAGAGGTCAAATATTTATTCCTTTTAATTCATAGGTATAAATGTGTGATATTTTTGCAATCAGGGTTTATCCTATGTTTGAAAAAAGATGTTAAACGGCCATGGTGGGATGAAATATCTATTCATCGCTTTCAGGCCTGTCAGACATTTTATGTTGTTTCTTCTGAGACTTATGGGAGACTGGGATAGCACTATTTCGGCCTTCTTGGACCTCTTCAGCCAGACACACCCATATTTTATGACTCCTCCCTGTAGAGGTCAAATATTTATTCCTTTTCATTCATAGGTATAAATGTGTGATATTTTTGCAATCAGGGTTTTTCCTATGTTTGAAAAAAGATGTTAAACGGCCATGGTGGGATGAAATCTCTATTCATCGCTTTCAGGACTGTCAGACATTTTATGGTGTTTCTTCTGAGACTTATGGGAGACTGGGATAGCGCTATATCGGCCTTCTTGGACCTCTTCAGCCAGACACACCCATATTTTATGACTCCTCCCTGTAGAAGTCAAATATTTATTCCTTTTAATTCATAGGTATAAATGTGTGATATTTTTGCAATCAGGGTTTCTCCTCAGCGTAAGGAACGTCTGTCAGACTGGGTTATGGACTCCACTATGCAGCCTATGACCGAGTCTGCGGATTTAAATAACTCCGCCCTCAACTGGTTGAGCCCCAGTGTTTCGACTCGGTCCTATGCTGGACAGTCGTGTCTTTCTGGATCCAGTCAATTTGGGACTTTTCTTCTCTAATTTTTTCTAATTTTTTTGGTCTTTTTTCTGCTCAAATTCGGAGATTTTTTCCTTTTTAAATTGGACGTTTTACTTTTTTTCTCTCTCTCTGCCTTATACTCGGCGAGCAGGGTCCTTACTCTATACCGCTGGCAGCCGCCTTTTTGCGGCAGGGGGCAGCCCGCCATCAGGCCCCCGGGGGGGGTTTGAGCTTAAATCTCCCCCCCCGTCTCCCCTTGCCATCGGGAGACGGAAAGCTGCATTTTAACGGCATTTGCCTAGCAGCTTTGTCAGCGCCGTTTCTCTTGGCGGGCTTTTCGAACGGCGCCATAAATTCCTGCCGCTTTGACTGCTTTAGCTAGCGGCTTGGCTTCGACGTGCGGACCCTTCTCCCGGCTCCTATCCACAGCGGATCAGCCTCCAGCTCATCGGCTGCACTCCGTGGAGCTCCGACACCTGAGGTTTGGAAGCGGCGCTTCATTCGGGGGGCCCCAGCGTCGTAGCGGCCCGTTTCTCAAGATGGCGGATGCCATGAATTTTACCAGGTCTCGCTCCGCAACCTCCCGGGCCCGTCACCGTCACGCCAGCGACCCAGGGGAGGGCACCAGTAAGCAGGGCCGCCCTAGCAAAGCCCCCTCCAAGGGCTCAGCCTCCTCCTCTGGTCAATCCAGCAAACCTACCAGGGAGGAACTCAGACGGCACAAGGCCCTAGAGAAGGCTGCTCTCAGGGCTATCCAACAGCCGGCCGCCATTTTGTCCACCACGTCGGCCATTTTAGCACCCCGGCCCTCTCCTCCTTCACTCCAGCCTGCCTTGGCCCGCCCCGATCGGGAACTGTCCCCAGATCGCCCGTCTTCTCGGGGCCCTACAACATCAGAGGCCGAACAGGTCTTTCAGACTCTCCAGGATCCTCCTGAGGCTCCTGCTCTGAGGAGAGCCAACGAACCGGAGCCTGCTGGCTCTTCCTCCGGATATGGGGCTCCTCAGCCCATGGCAGGAGGCATTCCTCAACCTGACCCCCATGCCACCTTGGAGGCCATCATAGCCAGGGCCATCCAAAAAGGACTTTCCCAGGGTTTGCAGCAGGGTCTCCTTCAGGCCCCTCCTCTCAGGACTGGAGATCAACCTTGTCGAGACCAGTCTGGGGTTCACTTAGATCGCTTGCCTTCTCCGGAGCAATCGGACCACGGCTCTCTCTCTGAGGAGGAGGAATCTAGGGAACTAGCCCTGTCTGACGATGAAGGCCTCGCCCCAGACCAGCCCGCCTTCGTAGGCCTTTTCAGGCCCCAATTATTTCGTTCCTTACTATTTAAGGCCTTAGCGGTTACTAGACTGGGGCCTGCTAATACCTCGGCCTCAACGCCACAGGATTCCTCCGATCCTGCTTCATCCTTATTTGCTGAACCAACAATAGAACCAGAGATCATTCCGGCTCCCAAACTTTTCACGGACATTGTCCAACGGCAATGGGCCTTGCCTGGTTCAGCCCCGGCACCTAATGGCTTGGATAAACGTCTATACCAGATTGCTCCCGCTCTTTCTGACCTCCTTCAGGTTCCTCCTGTGGATGGCCCCATTGCAGCTTTGGCTTCGCCTTCCAGACTTCCCAGCTCTCCGGAGGAATCTCTGCGACCCGAAGACAAGCGTGCGGAGAAGACCCTCATCAAATCCCATCAATCCGCGGCATGGGCGGTCAAGACTGCCACCGCTGCCTCCTTTTTCAACCGAGCTTCCCTGTTATGGTTAAAACAATTACAAAACAGGTTGCCTGCATCGGACTCTCGCACACACCAGGATTTGAACAAAATCGTCGCGGCCTTGGAGTATTCGGCGGACGCCACGTTAAACTCGGCTCGATTCTCAGCCAAATCCATTGGCTCCACTGTCACGTCACGCCGCCTTTTATGGCTCCGCCACTGGCAGGCGGATGCCAAGAGCAAGTGGCAACTAGCTTCATCTCCCTACTCCTCCTCTTCGCTTTTCGGGCCTCCACTGGAACCACTTCTGGTGGAAACCAGAGACCACCGCAAGATCCTGCCATCTGTCTCCCGTCGTTCAAACCCTCGTTTTGCTCCTTACAACCGGCCCCAGTCATTTCGTCCTCACGACTCCAGCTCCTACCAGCCTCGTTTTCAACGATCCTTTCAGTCCCAGTCTCACCAGGAATCACAGGTTAGACAGGGCAGTAGGCCCTTCCAAAAGCGTTCCTTTCGAGGAGGTAGGGGAAAGCCGTTTCGACGGTCCAAGTGAGGGAAGCCCGGAGACACCCATCGGCGGCCGCTTAAGTTTTTTCGCTGCTCAGTGGGAGTCTTCAACTTCGGATTCTTGGGTTTTGCGTACTGTTAGGTTTGGCCTTTCTCTTGAGTTCTCCTCCCTTCCTCCCCCGGTTTTCATCTCTTGCCCTGTTTCTAGGGACAGGATTCGGAGATCCCTGGTTTCTCAGGCTATATCCCATTTGCTTGACATCAGGGCCATCCAACCGGTCCCTCCGGACCAGCGTGGCCTTGGGTTTTATTCCCGTTTATTCATTGTCAGCAAGTCATCTGGGGGGTGGAGGGCTATCTTAGACTTGAAGGCTCTTAACCGTTACCTAGTGTATCATAGATTTAAAATGCACACTCTCCATACTATATTGGAAACCATTCGCCCAGGGGACTTCCTGTCTTCCATAGACCTAACGGAGGCTTACCTCCACGTCCCCATCCACCCGGAGTTCCGTAAATATCTCCGTTTCCACTACCGGGGGCGACATTTCCAATATTCTGCCCTTCCCTTTGGCCTTTCCTCCGCCCCCCGCGTCTTTACTAAGATCATGGCGGCTCTGGTGGCACATATCCGCTCCCTCCCTGTCAGAATACAATATTACCTCGATGATATCCTATTGCAATCCTCTTCCTTCAAGGAGGCCCAAATTGATTTGGCCACTTCCATCCAAATTTTCCAAGCCCACGGGTTCTCCATTAACTGGGCCAAGAGTCACCTCGTCCCTGCCACATCTATCCAGCATTTAGGAGCAGTCATCGACACAGTAGATTCTACAGTTTCCCTCTCCTCAGAACGCCAGGCCAGCTTACGTTCCCTTGCCCTCCGGGTTATTGCGGACCAATCACCTTCTCTCCTTACTCTTTCTTGCCTCCTGGGCAAGATGGTTTCCACATACGATATAGTGCCATGGGCCCGCCTCCACAGTAGGGAGTTGCAATGGTTCTTGCTCCCTCATCAGAGGAATCGATCTAGTACTTCCCTCCGCAGAGTTTCTCTAGCCCCGTCAGTCATCTCCTCCCTCAGGTGGTGGACGTCCTCGGCCTTATCAGGAGCTTGCTGCTTCAGGGAGCCGACTCGAATGATAGTCACCACGGACGCCAGTCTCCAGGGCTGGGGAGCTCACCTGGATCATCACCTAGCTCAAGGTCAGTGGTCCTCATCTGAACAGTCCCTTCCCATTAACCTCCTGGAACTAAGAGCCATTCGTCTAGCCTTGCTTCATTTTCGGGACCTCATCATCTCTAGTGACGTCCTTGTCCTTACGGACAACATTACGGCGAAGGCTCACGTCAATAGACTGGGAGGCACTCATTCTCGGGCTCTCATGGACGAGACTCTTCTGCTCGGCCTCTGGGCTGAGTCTCACCTTCACTCCCTTCGCGCAGATCACATCTCAGGGAAGGCGAATTCGCAGGCAGATTCCCTGAGCAGACGTCGTCTGGACAACGCGGAGTGGAGCCTTCCTCCTTCCCTCTTCCAGGAGGTCACGAAGCGCTTCGGGTCCCCCGAGGTGGACCTCTTTGCATCGCAGACCAACCGCCAGGTTCCGAGGTACTTCTCACGTTACAGGGAGTGCGGTGCCGAAGCCACAGATGCCCTCCGCAGTCCGTGGCCTCCAGGTCTCTTATATGCCTTCCCCCCCTTCCCGTTAATTTCCAGGGTGCTACGGAAGGTTCTTCAGGAGCGGGCGGAGATCATTCTTCTCGCGCCCCGCTGGCCCCGGAGGCATTGGTACTCGGACTTACTCTCCCTATCTGTCGCTCGGCCGTGGACCATCCCGGACGATCAGATCGTCCTTGTACAGGATTCTCTTCGTCACCCGGACCCGACATGGTTCCACTTAACCGCATGGAGGCTGAGCGGTTCCTCCTGCGAGAGGCCAGGGTCCCCTCTTCTGTGATAGATGTCATCTTGGCGTCCCGCAGGCCGTCTACTAATAGAATCTACAACTCTACCTGGACATCTTTTACCTCTTGGTGTCAACGCGCTCGCATTCATCCCCTTTCTGCTTCAATACTGGACGTTTTACGTTTTCTTTTGGAAGGCTTTGACGCCGGCCTTTCTCCAAACACTCTCCGGAGGCAAGCTGCCGCCATCTCCACGGTCCTGACCTGCGGTTCAGCATCATCGATCTCCCGACATCCTGTCGTACAACAATTCATGCGGGGAGCAGCAAATTTAAGACCTCCTCCTGTTCATCGCTTCCCTACCTGGGACTTGAACAAGGTCCTCTCAGCTCTTACAGTCTCCCCCTTCGAGCCTCTTCGACACGTCTCACTCCGCTTCTTATCCTTCAAGGTCTCATTCTTGGTCGCTATCACCTCGGCCCGCCGCATCTCAGAGCTGGCGGCGTTGTCATCCCGAAGGGACCTCTGCGTATTTCACCAGGACAGGGTAGTCCTCCGGCTGGACCCGGCCTTCATACCTAAAATCAATTCTCCCTTTCATCGCACACAGGAGTTGGTTCTTCCCAACTTCTGCCCATCCCCGCAGCACCGCTTGGAGCGCTCATGGCATACGCTTGACGTTCGACGCGCCCTCAAGATATACCTGAGACGCACATCCTCCTTTCGGAAGACAGAAGCCTTATTTGTCTCTTACCAGCCCGCTTCTATCGGGGCCAAGGCCTCGGCCCCCATGCTGGGGCGGTGGATACGTGCCACAATCTCTACGGCCTATCAAGGACAATCATTACCGATTCCTCACCACATCATGGCCCACTCTACCAGGAGTGCGGCGACCTCCGCGGCATGGGCTACCCAGGCTACGTTGGAGGAAATTTGTAGAGCAGCCGCTTGGACAAGCATCTCTCCCTTTATCCGCCACTATCGTGTGGACTCGTTTGCATCCGCTGATGCGTCCTTCGGTCGGAGAGTCCTCCAGGCGGTTCACTCGGCTTGAGGTAACAGGGCCCTTCTCTTCCCTCCCAGTGGACATTCAGCTTTGGTATGTCCCCAGTCTGACAGACGTTCCTTACGCTGAGGAGAATGGACGTTGGACTTACCTGATACGTCCGTTCTCTCGTAGTAAGGAACGTCTGTCAGCCCCACCCTTCAGCTGTGCCCTGTTCCCGGGGGTGGGTGGTGTTCTCTTACCTCTCCTTTTATATTTTCCAGAAAGACACTCCAGTCTGCGTCAGCGCCCTCGCCGAAACACTGGGGCTCAACCAGTTGAGGGCGGAGTTATTTAAATCCGCAGACTCGGTCATAGGCTGCATAGTGGAGTCCATAACCCAGTCTGACAGACGTTCCTTACTACGAGAGAACGGACGTATCAGGTAAGTCCAACGTCCATTTTCCTGTGTTTGAAAAAAGATGTTAAACGGCCATGGTGGGATGAAATCTCTATTCATCGCTTTCAGGCCTGTCAGACATTTTATGTTGTTTCTTCTGAGACTTATGGGAGACTGGGATAGCGCTATTTCGGCCTTCTTGGACCTCTTCAGCCAGACACACCCATATTTTATGACTCCTCCCTGTAGAGGTCAAATATTTATTCCTTTTCATTCATAGGTATAAATGTGTGATATTTTTGCAATCAGGGTTTTTCCTATGTTTGAAAAAAGATGTGAAACGGCCACGGTGGGATGAAATCTCTATTCATCACTTTCAGGCCTGTCAGACATTTTATCTTGTTTCTTCTGAGGCTTATGGGAGACTGGGATAGCACTATTTCGGCCTTCTTGGACCTCTTCAGCCAGACACACCCATATTTTATGACTCCTCCCTGTAGAGGTCAAATATTTATTCCTTTTCATTCATAGGTATAAATGTGTGATATTTTTGCAATCAGGGTTTTTCCTGTGTTTGAAAAAAGATGTTAAACGGCCATGGTGGGATGAAATCTCTATTCATCGCTTTCAGGCCTGTCAGACATTTTATGTTGTTTCTTCTGAGACTTATGGGAGACTGGGATAGCACTATTTCGGCCTTCTTGGACCTCTTCAGCCAGACACACCCATATTTTATGACTCCTCCCTGTAGAGGTCAAATATTTATTCCTTTTAATTCATAGGTATAAATGTGTGATATTTTTGCAATCAGGGTTTATCCTATGTTTGAAAAAAGATGTTAAACGGCCATGGTGGGATGAAATCTCTATTCATCGCTTTCAGGCCTGTCAGACATTTTATGTTGCTTCTTCTGAGACTTATGGGAGACTGGGATAGCACTATTTCGGCCTTCTTGGACCTCTTCAGCCAGACACACCCATATTTTATGACTCCTCCCTGTAGAGGTCAAATATTTATTCCTTTTCATTCATAGGTATAAATGTGTGATATTTTTGCAATCAGGGTTTTTCCTATGTTTGAAAAAAGATGTTAAACGGCCATGGTGGGATGAAATCTCTATTCATCGCTTTCAGGACTGTCAGACATTTTATGGTGTTTCTTCTGAGACTTATGGGAGACTGGGATAGCGCTATATCGGCCTTCTTGGACCTCTTCAGCCAGACACACCCATATTTTATGACTCCTCCCTGTAGAGGTCAAATATTTATTCTTTTTAATTCATAGGTATAAATGTGTGATATTTTTGCAATCAGGGTTTTTCCTGTGTTTGAAAAAAGATGTTAAACGGCCATGGTGGGATGAAATCTCTATTCATCGCTTTCAGGCTTGTCAGACATTTTATGTTGTTTCTTCTGAGACTTATGGGAGACTGGGATAGCACTATTTCGGCCTTCTTGGACCTCTTCAGCCAGACACACCCATATTTTATGACTCCTCCCTGTAGAGGTCAAATATTTATTCCTTTTAATTCATAGGTATAAATGTGTGATATTTTTGCAATCAGGGTTTATCCTATGTTTGAAAAAAGATGTTAAACGGCCATGGTGGGATGAAATCTCTATTCATCGCTTTCAGGCCTGTCAGACATTTTATGTTGCTTCTTCTGAGACTTATGGGAGACTGGGATAGCACTATTTCGGCCTTCTTGGACCTCTTCAGCCAGACACACCCATATTTTATGACTCCTCCCTGTAGAGGTCAAATATTTATTCCTTTTCATTCATAGGTATAAATGTGTGATATTTTTGCAATCAGGGTTTTTCCTATGTTTGAAAAAAGATGTTAAACGGCCATGGTGGGATGAAATCTCTGTTCATCGCTTTCAGGCCTGTCAGACATTTTATGTTGTTTCTCCTGAGACTTATGGGAGACTGGGATAGCGCTATTTCGGCCTTCTTGGACCTCTTCAGCCAGACACACCCATATTTTATGACTCCTCCCTGTAGAGGTCAAATATTTATTCCTTTTCATTCATAGGTATAAATGTGTGATATTTTTGCAATCAGGGTTTTTCCTATGTTTGAAAAAAGATGTTAAACGGCCATGGTGGGATGAAATCTCTATTCATCGCTTTCAGGACTGTCAGACATTTTATGGTGTTTCTTCTGAGACTTATGGGAGACTGGGATAGCGCTATATCGGCCTTCTTGGACCTCTTCAGCCAGACACACCCATATTTTATGACTCCTCCCTGTAGAGGTCAAATATTTATTCCTTTTAATTCATAGGTATAAATGTGTGATATTTTTGCAATCAGGGTTTTTCCTGTGTTTGAAAAAAGATGTTAAACGGCCATGGTGGGATGAAATCTCTATTCATCGCTTTCAGGCCTGTCAGACATTTTATGTTGTTTCTTCTGAGACTTATGGGAGACTGGGATAGCGCTATTTCGGCCTTCTTGGACCTCTTCAGCCAGACACACCCATATTTTATGACTCCTCCCTGTAGAGGTCAAATATTTATTCCTTTTAATTCATAGGTATAAATGTGTGATATTTTTGCAATCAGGGTTTATCCTATGTTTGAAAAAAGATGTTAAACGGCCATGGTGGGATGAAATCTCTATTCATCGCTTTCAGGCCTGTCAGACATTTTATGTTGTTTCTTCTGAGACTTATGGGAGACTGGGATAGCACTATTTCGGCCTTCTTGGACCTCTTCAGCCAGACACACCCATATTTTATGACTCCTCCCTGTAGAGGTCAAATATTTATTCCTTTTCATTCATAGGTATAAATGTGTGATATTTTTGCAATCAGGGTTTTTCCTATGTTTGAAAAAAGATGTGAAACGGCCACGGTGGGATGAAATCTCTATTCATCACTTTCAGGCCTGTCAGACATTTTATGTTGTTTCTTATGAGGCTTATGGGAGACTGGGATAGCACTATTTCGGCCTTCTTGGACCTCTTCAGCCTGACACACCCATATTTTATGACTCCTCCCTGTAGAGGTCAAATATTTATTCCTTTTCATTCATAGGTATAAATGTGTGATATTTTTGCAATCAGGGTTTTTCCTATGTTTGAAAAAAGATGTTAAACGGCCATGGTGGGATGAAATCTCTATTCATCGCTTTCAGGACTGTCAGACATTTTATGGTGTTTCTTCTGAGACTTATGGGAGACTGGGATAGCGCTATATCGGCCTTCTTGGACCTCTTCAGCCAGACACACCCATATTTTATGACTCCTCCCTGTAGAGGTCAAATATTTATTCCTTTTAATTCATAGGTATAAATGTGTGATATTTTTGCAATCAGGGTTTTTCCTGTGTTTGAAAAAAGATGTTAAACGGCCATGGTGGGATGAAATCTCTATTCATCGCTTTCAGGCCTGTCAGACATTTTATGTTGTTTCTTCTGAGACTTATGGGAGACTGGGATAGCGCTATTTCGGCCTTCTTGGACCTCTTCAGCCAGACACACCCATATTTTATGACTCCTCCCTGTAGAGGTCAAATATTTATTCCTTTTAATTCATAGGTATAAATGTGTGATATTTTTGCAATCAGGGTTTATCCTATGTTTGAAAAAAGATGTTAAACGGCCATGGTGGGATGAAATCTCTATTCATCGCTTTCAGGCCTGTCAGACATTTTATGTTGTTTCTTCTGAGACTTATGGGAGACTGGGATAGCACTATTTCGGCCTTCTTGGACCTCTTCAGCCAGACACACCCATATTTTATGACTCCTCCCTGTAGAGGTCAAATATTTATTCCTTTTCATTCATAGGTATAAATGTCTGATATTTTTGCAATCAGGGTTTTTCCTATGTTTGAAAAAAGATGTGAAACGGCCACGGTGGGATGAAATCTCTATTCATCACTTTCAGGCCTGTCAGACATTTTATGTTGTTTCTTATGAGGCTTATGGGAGACTGGGATAGCACTATTTCGGCCTTCTTGGACCTCTTCAGCCTGACACACCCATATTTTATGACTCCTCCCTGTAGAGGTCAAATATTTATTCCTTTTCATTCATAGGTATAAATGTGTGATATTTTTGCAATCAGGGTTTTTCCTATGTTTGAAAAAAGATGTTAAACGGCCATGGTGGGATGAAATCTCTATTCATCGCTTTCAGGACTGTCAGACATTTTATGGTGTTTCTTCTGAGACTTATGGGAGACTGGGATAGCGCTATATCGGCCTTCTTGGACCTCTTCAGCCAGACACACCCATATTTTATGACTCCTCCCTGTAGAGGTCAAATATTTATTCCTTTTAATTCATAGGTATAAATGTGTGATATTTTTGCAATCAGGGTTTTTCCTGTGTTTGAAAAAAGATGTTAAACGGCCATGGTGGGATGAAATCTCTATTCATCGCTTTCAGGCCTGTCAGACATTTTATGTTGTTTCTTCTGAGACTTATGGGAGACTGGGATAGCACTATTTCGGCCTTCTTGGACCTCTTCAGCCAGACACACCCATATTTTATGACTCCTCCCTGTAGAGGTCAAATATTTATTCCTTTTCATTCATAGGTATAAATGTGTGATATTTTTGCAATCAGGGTTTTTCCTATGTTTGAAAAAAGATGTTAAACGGCCATGGTGGGATGAAATCTCTATTCATCACTTTCAGGCCTGTCAGACATTTTATGTTGTTTCTTCTGAGGCTTATGGGAGACTGGGATAGCGCTATTTCGGCCTTCTTGGACCTCTTCAGCCAGACACACCCATATTTTATGACTCCTCCCTGTAGAGGTCAAATATTTATTCCTTTTCATTCATAGGTATAAATGTGTGATATTTTTGCAATCAGGGTTTTTCCTATGTTTGAAAAAAGATGTGAAACGGCCACGGTGGGATGAAATCTCTATTCATCACTTTCAGGCCTGTCAGACATTTTATCTTGTTTCTTCTGAGGCTTATGGGAGACTGGGATAGCACTATTTCGGCCTTCTTGGACCTCTTCAGCCAGACACACCCATATTTTATGACTCCTCCCTGTAGAGGTCAAATATTTATTCCTTTTCATTCATAGGTATAAATGTGTGATATTTTTGCAATCAGGGTTTTTCCTATGTTTGAAAAAAGATGTTAAACGGCCATGGTGGGATGAAATCTCTATTCATCGCTTTCAGGACTGTCAGACATTTTATGGTGTTTCTTCTGAGACTTATGGGAGACTGGGATAGCGCTATATCGGCCTTCTTGGACCTCTTCAGCCAGACACACCCATATTTTATGACTCCTCCCTGTAGAGGTCAAATATTTATTCCTTTTAATTCATAGGTATAAATGTGTGATATTTTTGCAATCAGGGTTTTTCCTGTGTTTGAAAAAAGATGTTAAACGGCCATGGTGGGATGAAATCTCTATTCATCGCTTTCAGGCCTGTCAGACATTTTATGTTGTTTCTTCTGAGACTTATGGGAGACTGGGATAGCGCTATTTCGGCCTTCTTGGACCTCTTCAGCCAGACACACCCATATTTTATGACTCCTCCCTGTAGAGGTCAAATATTTATTCCTTTTAATTCATAGGTATAAATGTGTGATATTTTTGCAATCAGGGTTTATCCTATGTTTGAAAAAAGATGTTAAACGGCCATGGTGGGATGAAATCTCTATTCATCGCTTTCAGGCCTGTCAGACATTTTATGTTGTTTCTTCTGAGACTTATGGGAGACTGGGATAGCACTATTTCGGCCTTCTTGGACCTCTTCAGCCAGACACACCCATATTTTATGACTCCTCCCTGTAGAGGTCAAATATTTATTCCTTTTCATTCATAGGTATAAATGTGTGATATTTTTGCAATCAGGGTTTTTCCTATGTTTGAAAAAAGATGTGAAACGGCCACGGTGGGATGAAATCTCTATTCATCACTTTCAGGCCTGTCAGACATTTTATGTTGTTTCTTATGAGGCTTATGGGAGACTGGGATAGCACTATTTCGGCCTTCTTGGACCTCTTCAGCCTGACACACCCATATTTTATGACTCCTCCCTGTAGAGGTCAAATATTTATTCCTTTTCATTCATAGGTATAAATGTGTGATATTTTTGCAATCAGGGTTTTTCCTATGTTTGAAAAAAGATGTTAAACGGCCATGGTGGGATGAAATCTCTATTCATCGCTTTCAGGACTGTCAGACATTTTATGGTGTTTCTTCTGAGACTTATGGGAGACTGGGATAGCGCTATATCGGCCTTCTTGGACCTCTTCAGCCAGACACACCCATATTTTATGACTCCTCCCTGTAGAGGTCAAATATTTATTCCTTTTAATTCATAGGTATAAATGTGTGATATTTTTGCAATCAGGGTTTTTCCTGTGTTTGAAAAAAGATGTTAAACGGCCATGGTGGGATGAAATCTCTATTCATCGCTTTCAGGCCTGTCAGACATTTTATGTTGTTTCTTCTGAGACTTATGGGAGACTGGGATAGCGCTATTTCGGCCTTCTTGGACCTCTTCAGCCAGACACACCCATATTTTATGACTCCTCCCTGTAGAGGTCAAATATTTATTCCTTTTAATTCATAGGTATAAATGTGTGATATTTTTGCAATCAGGGTTTATCCTATGTTTGAAAAAAGATGTTAAACGGCCATGGTGGGATGAAATCTCTATTCATCGCTTTCAGGCCTGTCAGACATTTTATGTTGTTTCTTCTGAGACTTATGGGAGACTGGGATAGCACTATTTCGGCCTTCTTGGACCTCTTCAGCCAGACACACCCATATTTTATGACTCCTCCCTGTAGAGGTCAAATATTTATTCCTTTTCATTCATAGGTATAAATGTCTGATATTTTTGCAATCAGGGTTTTTCCTATGTTTGAAAAAAGATGTGAAACGGCCACGGTGGGATGAAATCTCTATTCATCACTTTCAGGCCTGTCAGACATTTTATGTTGTTTCTTATGAGGCTTATGGGAGACTGGGATAGCACTATTTCGGCCTTCTTGGACCTCTTCAGCCTGACACACCCATATTTTATGACTCCTCCCTGTAGAGGTCAAATATTTATTCCTTTTCATTCATAGGTATAAATGTGTGATATTTTTGCAATCAGGGTTTTTCCTATGTTTGAAAAAAGATGTTAAACGGCCATGGTGGGATGAAATCTCTATTCATCGCTTTCAGGACTGTCAGACATTTTATGGTGTTTCTTCTGAGACTTATGGGAGACTGGGATAGCGCTATATCGGCCTTCTTGGACCTCTTCAGCCAGACACACCCATATTTTATGACTCCTCCCTGTAGAGGTCAAATATTTATTCCTTTTAATTCATAGGTATAAATGTGTGATATTTTTGCAATCAGGGTTTTTCCTGTGTTTGAAAAAAGATGTTAAACGGCCATGGTGGGATGAAATCTCTATTCATCGCTTTCAGGCCTGTCAGACATTTTATGTTGTTTCTTCTGAGACTTATGGGAGACTGGGATAGCACTATTTCGGCCTTCTTGGACCTCTTCAGCCAGACACACCCATATTTTATGACTCCTCCCTGTAGAGGTCAAATATTTATTCCTTTTCATTCATAGGTATAAATGTGTGATATTTTTGCAATCAGGGTTTTTCCTATGTTTGAAAAAAGATGTTAAACGGCCATGGTGGGATGAAATCTCTATTCATCACTTTCAGGCCTGTCAGACATTTTATGTTGTTTCTTCTGAGGCTTATGGGAGACTGGGATAACGCTATTTCGGCCTTCTTGGACCTCTTCAGCCAGACACACCCATATTTTATGACTCCTCCCTGTAGAGGTCAAATATTTATTCCTTTTCATTCATAGGTATAAATGTGTGATATTTTTGCAATCAGGGTTTTTCCTATGTTTGAAAAAAGATGTGAAACGGCCACGGTGGGATGAAATCTCTATTCATCACTTTCAGGCCTGTCAGACATTTTATCTTGTTTCTTCTGAGGCTTATGGGAGACTGGGATAGCACTATTTCGGCCTTCTTGGACCTCTTCAGCCAGACACACCCATATTTTATGACTCCTCCCTGTAGAGGTCAAATATTTATTCCTTTTCATTCATAGGTATAAATGTGTGATATTTTTGCAATCAGGGTTTTTCCTATGTTTGAAAAAAGATGTTAAACGGCCATGGTGGGATGAAATCTCTATTCATCGCTTTCAGGACTGTCAGACATTTTATGGTGTTTCTTCTGAGACTTATGGGAGACTGGGATAGCGCTATATCGGCCTTCTTGGACCTCTTCAGCCAGACACACCCATATTTTATGACTCCTCCCTGTAGAGGTCAAATATTTATTCCTTTTAATTCATAGGTATAAATGTGTGATATTTTTGCAATCAGGGTTTTTCCTGTGTTTGAAAAAAGATGTTAAACGGCCATGGTGGGATGAAATCTCTATTCATCGCTTTCAGGCCTGTCAGACATTTTATGTTGTTTCTTCTGAGACTTATGGGAGACTGGGATAGCACTATTTCGGCCTTCTTGGACCTCTTCAGCCAGACACACCCATATTTTATGACTCCTCCCTGTAGAAGTCAAATATTTATTCCTTTTCATTCATAGGTATAAATGTGTGATATTTTTGCAATCAGGGTTTTTCCTATGTTTGTAAAAAGATGTTAAACGGCCATGGTGGGATGAAATCTCTATTCATCACTTTCAGGCCTGTCAGACATTTTATGTTGTTTCTTCTGAGACTTATGGGAGACTGGGATAGCGCTATTTCGGCCTTCTTGGACCTCTTCAGCCAGACACACCCCTATTTTATGACTCCTGCCTGTAGAGGTCAAATATTTATTCCTTTTAATTCATAGGTATAAATGTGTGATATTTTTGCAATCAGGGTTTATCCTATGTTTGAAAAAAGATGTTAAACGGCCATGGTGGGATGAAATCTCTATTCATCGCTTTCAGGCCTGTCAGACATTTTATGTTGTTTCTTCTGAGACTTATGGGAGACTGGGATAGCACTATTTCGGCCTTCTTGGACCTCTTCAGCCAGACACACCCATATTTTATGACTCCTCCCTGTAGAGGTCAAATATTTATTCCTTTTAATTCATAGGTATAAATGTGTGATATTTTTGCAATCAGGGTTTATCCTATGTTTGAAAAAAGATGTTAAACGGCCATGGTGGGATGAAATCTCTATTCATCGCTTTCAGGCCTGTCAGACATTTTATGTTGTTTCTTCTGAGACTTATGGGAGACTGGGATAGCACTATTTCGGCCTTCTTGGACCTCTTCAGCCAGACACACCCATATTTTATGACTCCTCCCTGTAGAGGTCAAATATTTATTCCTTTTCATTCATAGGTATAAATGTCTGATATTTTTGCAATCAGGGTTTTTCCTATGTTTGAAAAAAGATGTGAAACGGCCACGGTGGGATGAAATCTCTATTCATCACTTTCAGGCCTGTCAGACATTTTATGTTGTTTCTTATGAGGCTTATGGGAGACTGGGATAGCACTATTTCGGCCTTCTTGGACCTCTTCAGCCTGACACACCCATATTTTATGACTCCTCCCTGTAGAGGTCAAATATTTATTCCTTTTCATTCATAGGTATAAATGTGTGATATTTTTGCAATCAGGGTTTTTCCTATGTTTGAAAAAAGATGTTAAACGGCCATGGTGGGATGAAATCTCTATTCATCGCTTTCAGGACTGTCAGACATTTTATGGTGTTTCTTCTGAGACTTATGGGAGACTGGGATAGCGCTATATCGGCCTTCTTGGACCTCTTCAGCCAGACACACCCATATTTTATGACTCCTCCCTGTAGAGGTCAAATATTTATTCCTTTTAATTCATAGGTATAAATGTGTGATATTTTTGCAATCAGGGTTTTTCCTGTGTTTGAAAAAAGATGTTAAACGGCCATGGTGGGATGAAATCTCTATTCATCGCTTTCAGGCCTGTCAGACATTTTATGTTGTTTCTTCTGAGACTTATGGGAGACTGGGATAGCACTATTTCGGCCTTCTTGGACCTCTTCAGCCAGACACACCCATATTTTATGACTCCTCCCTGTAGAGGTCAAATATTTATTCCTTTTCATTCATAGGTATAAATGTGTGATATTTTTGCAATCAGGGTTTTTCCTATGTTTGAAAAAAGATGTTAAACGGCCATGGTGGGATGAAATCTCTATTCATCACTTTCAGGCCTGTCAGACATTTTATGTTGTTTCTTCTGAGGCTTATGGGAGACTGGGATAACGCTATTTCGGCCTTCTTGGACCTCTTCAGCCAGACACACCCATATTTTATGACTCCTCCCTGTAGAGGTCAAATATTTATTCCTTTTCATTCATAGGTATAAATGTGTGATATTTTTGCAATCAGGGTTTTTCCTATGTTTGAAAAAAGATGTGAAACGGCCACGGTGGGATGAAATCTCTATTCATCACTTTCAGGCCTGTCAGACATTTTATCTTGTTTCTTCTGAGGCTTATGGGAGACTGGGATAGCACTATTTCGGCCTTCTTGGACCTCTTCAGCCAGACACACCCATATTTTATGACTCCTCCCTGTAGAGGTCAAATATTTATTCCTTTTCATTCATAGGTATAAATGTGTGATATTTTTGCAATCAGGGTTTTTCCTATGTTTGAAAAAAGATGTTAAACGGCCATGGTGGGATGAAATCTCTATTCATCGCTTTCAGGACTGTCAGACATTTTATGGTGTTTCTTCTGAGACTTATGGGAGACTGGGATAGCGCTATATCGGCCTTCTTGGACCTCTTCAGCCAGACACACCCATATTTTATGACTCCTCCCTGTAGAGGTCAAATATTTATTCCTTTTAATTCATAGGTATAAATGTGTGATATTTTTGCAATCAGGGTTTTTCCTGTGTTTGAAAAAAGATGTTAAACGGCCATGGTGGGATGAAATCTCTATTCATCGCTTTCAGGCCTGTCAGACATTTTATGTTGTTTCTTCTGAGACTTATGGGAGACTGGGATAGCACTATTTCGGCCTTCTTGGACCTCTTCAGCCAGACACACCCATATTTTATGACTCCTCCCTGTAGAAGTCAAATATTTATTCCTTTTCATTCATAGGTATAAATGTGTGATATTTTTGCAATCAGGGTTTTTCCTATGTTTGTAAAAAGATGTTAAACGGCCATGGTGGGATGAAATCTCTATTCATCACTTTCAGGCCTGTCAGACATTTTATGTTGTTTCTTCTGAGACTTATGGGAGACTGGGATAGCGCTATTTCGGCCTTCTTGGACCTCTTCAGCCAGACACACCCCTATTTTATGACTCCTGCCTGTAGAGGTCAAATATTTATTCCTTTTAATTCATAGGTATAAATGTGTGATATTTTTGCAATCAGGGTTTATCCTATGTTTGAAAAAAGATGTTAAACGGCCATGGTGGGATGAAATCTCTATTCATCGCTTTCAGGCCTGTCAGACATTTTATGTTGTTTCTTCTGAGACTTATGGGAGACTGGGATAGCACTATTTCGGCCTTCTTGGACCTCTTCTGCCAGACACACCCATATTTTATGACTCCTCCCTGTAGAGGTCAAATATTTATTCCTTTTCATTCATAGGTATAAATGTCTGATATTTTTGCAATCAGGGTTTTTCCTATGTTTGAAAAAAGATGTTAAACGGCCACGGTGGGATGAAATCTCTATTCATCACTTTCAGGCCTGTCAGACATTTTATGTTGTTTCTTATGAGGCTTATGGGAGACTGGGATAGCACTATTTCGGCCTTCTTGGACCTCTTCAGCCAGACACACCCATATTTTATGACTCCTCCCTGTAGAGGTCAAATATTTATTCCTTTTCATTCATAGGTATAAATGTGTGATATTTTTGCAATCAGGGTTTTTCCTATGTTTGAAAAAAGATGTTAAACGGCCATGGTGGGATGAAATCTCTATTCATCGCTTTCAGGACTGTCAGACATTTTATGGTGTTTCTTCTGAGACTTATGGGAGACTGGGATAGCGCTATATCGGCCTTCTTGGACCTCTTCAGCCAGACACACCCATATTTTATGACTCCTCCCTGTAGAGGTCAAATATTTATTCCTTTTCATTCATAGGTATAAATGTGTGATATTTTTGCAATCAGGGTTTTTCCTATGTTTGAAAAAAGATGTTAAACGGCCATGGTGGGATGAAATCTCTATTCATCACTTTCAGGCCTGTCAGACATTTTATGTTGTTTCTTCTGAGGCTTATGGGAGACTGGGATAGCGCTATTTCGGCCTTCTTGGACCTCTTCAGCCAGACACACCCATATTTTATGACTCCTCCCTGTAGAGGTCAAATATTTATTCCTTTTCATTCATAGGTATAAATGTGTGATATTTTTGCAATCAGGGTTTTTCCTGTGTTTGAAAAAAGATGTTAAACGGCCATGGTGGGATGAAATCTCTATTCATCGCTTTCAGGCCTGTCAGACATTTTATGTTGTTTCTTCTGAGACTTATGGGAGACTGGGATAGCGCTATTTCGGCCTTCTTGGACCTCTTCAGCCAGACACACCCATATTTTATGACTCCTCCCTGTAGAGGTCAAATATTTATTCCTTTTAATTCATAGGTATAAATGTGTGATATTTTTGCAATCAGGGTTTATCCTATGTTTGAAAAAAGATGTTAAACGGCCATGGTGGGATGAAATCTCTATTCATCGCTTTCAGGCCTGTCAGACATTTTATGTTGTTTCTTCTGAGACTTATGGGAGACTGGGATAGCACTATTTCGGCCTTCTTGGACCTCTTCAGCCAGACACACCCATATTTTATGACTCCTCCCTGTAGAGGTCAAATATTTATTCCTTTTCATTCATAGGTATAAATGTCTGATATTTTTGCAATCAGGGTTTTTCCTATGTTTGAAAAAAGATGTGAAACGGCCACGGTGGGATGAAATCTCTATTCATCACTTTCAGGCCTGTCAGACATTTTATGTTGTTTCTTATGAGGCTTATGGGAGACTGGGATAGCACTATTTCGGCCTTCTTGGACCTCTTCAGCCTGACACACCCATATTTTATGACTCCTCCCTGTAGAGGTCAAATATTTATTCCTTTTCATTCATAGGTATAAATGTGTGATATTTTTGCAATCAGGGTTTTTCCTATGTTTGAAAAAAGATGTTAAACGGCCATGGTGGGATGAAATCTCTATTCATCGCTTTCAGGACTGTCAGACATTTTATGGTGTTTCTTCTGAGACTTATGGGAGACTGGGATAGCGCTATATCGGCCTTCTTGGACCTCTTCAGCCAGACACACCCATATTTTATGACTCCTCCCTGTAGAGGTCAAATATTTATTCCTTTTAATTCATAGGTATAAATGTGTGATATTTTTGCAATCAGGGTTTTTCCTGTGTTTGAAAAAAGATGTTAAACGGCCATGGTGGGATGAAATCTCTATTCATCGCTTTCAGGCCTGTCAGACATTTTATGTTGTTTCTTCTGAGACTTATGGGAGACTGGGATAGCACTATTTCGGCCTTCTTGGACCTCTTCAGCCAGACACACCCATATTTTATGACTCCTCCCTGTAGAGGTCAAATATTTATTCCTTTTCATTCATAGGTATAAATGTGTGATATTTTTGCAATCAGGGTTTTTCCTATGTTTGAAAAAAGATGTTAAACGGCCATGGTGGGATGAAATCTCTATTCATCACTTTCAGGCCTGTCAGACATTTTATGTTGTTTCTTCTGAGGTTTATGGGAGACTGGGATAGCGCTATTTCGGCCTTCTTGGACCTCTTCAGCCAGACACACCCATATTTTATGACTCCTCCCTGTAGAGGTCAAATATTTATTCCTTTTCATTCATAGGTATAAATGTGTGATATTTTTGCAATCAGGGTTTTTCCTATGTTTGAAAAAAGATGTGAAACGGCCACGGTGGGATGAAATCTCTATTCATCACTTTCAGGCCTGTCAGACATTTTATCTTGTTTCTTCTGAGGCTTATGGGAGACTGGGATAGCACTATTTCGGCCTTCTTGGACCTCTTCAGCCAGACACACCCATATTTTATGACTCCTCCCTGTAGAGGTCAAATATTTATTCCTTTTCATTCATAGGTATAAATGTGTGATATTTTTGCAATCAGGGTTTTTCCTATGTTTGAAAAAAGATGTTAAACGGCCATGGTGGGATGAAATCTCTATTCATCGCTTTCAGGACTGTCAGACATTTTATGGTGTTTCTTCTGAGACCTATGGGAGACTGGGATAGCGCTATATCGGCCTTCTTGGACCTCTTCAGCCAGACACACCCATATTTTATGACTCCTCCCTGTAGAGGTCAAATATTTATTCCTTTTAATTCATAGGTATAAATGTGTGATATTTTTGCAATCAGGGTTTTTCCTGTGTTTGAAAAAAGATGTTAAACGGCCATGGTGGGATGAAATCTCTATTCATCGCTTTCAGGCCTGTCAGACATTTTATGTTGTTTCTTCTGAGACTTATGGGAGACTGGGATAGCGCTATTTCGGCCTTCTTGGACCTCTTCAGCCAGACACACCCATATTTTATGACTCCTCCCTGTAGAAGTCAAATATTTATTCCTTTTCATTCATAGGTATAAATGTGTGATATTTTTGCAATCAGGGTTTTTCCTATGTTTGTAAAAAGATGTTAAACGGCCATGGTGGGATGAAATCTCTATTCATCACTTTCAGGCCTGTCAGACATTTTATGTTGTTTCTTCTGAGACTTATGGGAGACTGGGATAGCGCTATTTCGGCCTTCTTGGACCTCTTCAGCCAGACACACCCCTATTTTATGACTCCTGCCTGTAGAGGTCAAATATTTATTCCTTTTAATTCATAGGTATAAATGTGTGATATTTTTGCAATCAGGGTTTATCCTATGTTTGAAAAAAGATGTTAAACGGCCATGGTGGGATGAAATCTCTATTCATCGCTTTCAGGCCTGTCAGACATTTTATGTTGTTTCTTCTGAGACTTATGGGAGACTGGGATAGCACTATTTCGGCCTTCTTGGACCTCTTCAGCCAGACACACCCATATTTTATGACTCCTCCCTGTAGAGGTCAAATATTTATTCCTTTTCATTCATAGGTATAAATGTCTGATATTTTTGCAATCAGGGTTTTTCCTATGTTTGAAAAAAGATGTGAAACGGCCACGGTGGGATGAAATCTCTATTCATCACTTTCAGGCCTGTCAGACATTTTATGTTGTTTCTTATGAGGCTTATGGGAGACTGGGATAGCACTATTTCGGCCTTCTTGGACCTCTTCAGCCAGACACACCCATATTTTATGACTCCTCCCTGTAGAGGTCAAATATTTATTCCTTTTCATTCATAGGTATAAATGTGTGATATTTTTGCAATCAGGGTTTATCCTATGTTTGAAAAAAGATGTTAAACGGCCATGGTGGGATGAAATCTCTATTCATCGCTTTCAGGCCTGTCAGACATTTTATGTTGTTTCTTCTGAGACTTATGGGAGACTGGGATAGCACTATTTCGGCCTTCTTGGACCTCTTCAGCCAGACACACCCATATTTTATGACTCCTCCCTGTAGAGGTCAAATATTTATTCCTTTTCATTCATAGGTATAAATGTCTGATATTTTTGCAATCAGGGTTTTTCCTATGTTTGAAAAAAGATGTGAAACGGCCACGGTGGGATGAAATCTCTATTCATCACTTTCAGGCCTGTCAGACATTTTATGTTGTTTCTTATGAGGCTTATGGGAGACTGGGATAGCACTATTTCGGCCTTCTTGGACCTCTTCAGCCTGACACACCCATATTTTATGACTCCTCCCTGTAGAGGTCAAATATTTATTCCTTTTCATTCATAGGTATAAATGTGTGATATTTTTGCAATCAGGGTTTTTCCTATGTTTGAAAAAAGATGTTAAACGGCCATGGTGGGATGAAATCTCTATTCATCGCTTTCAGGACTGTCAGACATTTTATGGTGTTTCTTCTGAGACTTATGGGAGACTGGGATAGCGCTATATCGGCCTTCTTGGACCTCTTCAGCCAGACACACCCATATTTTATGACTCCTCCCTGTAGAGGTCAAATATTTATTCCTTTTAATTCATAGGTATAAATGTGTGATATTTTTGCAATCAGGGTTTTTCCTGTGTTTGAAAAAAGATGTTAAACGGCCATGGTGGGATGAAATCTCTATTCATCGCTTTCAGGCCTGTCAGACATTTTATGTTGTTTCTTCTGAGACTTATGGGAGACTGGGATAGCACTATTTCGGCCTTCTTGGACCTCTTCAGCCAGACACACCCATATTTTATGACTCCTCCCTGTAGAGGTCAAATATTTATTCCTTTTCATTCATAGGTATAAATGTGTGATATTTTTGCAATCAGGGTTTTTCCTATGTTTGAAAAAAGATGTTAAACGGCCATGGTGGGATGAAATCTCTATTCATCACTTTCAGGCCTGTCAGACATTTTATGTTGTTTCTTCTGAGGCTTATGGGAGACTGGGATAGCGCTATTTCGGCCTTCTTGGACCTCTTCAGCCAGACACACCCATATTTTATGACTCCTCCCTGTAGAGGTCAAATATTTATTCCTTTTCATTCATAGGTATAAATGTGTGATATTTTTGCAATCAGGGTTTTTCCTATGTTTGAAAAAAGATGTGAAACGGCCACGGTGGGATGAAATCTCTATTCATCACTTTCAGGCCTGTCAGACATTTTATCTTGTTTCTTCTGAGGCTTATGGGAGACTGGGATAGCACTATTTCGGCCTTCTTGGACCTCTTCAGCCAGACACACCCATATTTTATGACTCCTCCCTGTAGAGGTCAAATATTTATTCCTTTTCATTCATAGGTATAAATGTGTGATATTTTTGCAATCAGGGTTTTTCCTATGTTTGAAAAAAGATGTTAAACGGCCATGGTGGGATGAAATCTCTATTCATCGCTTTCAGGACTGTCAGACATTTTATGGTGTTTCTTCTGAGACTTATGGGAGCCTGGGATAGCGCTATATCGGCCTTCTTGGACCTCTTCAGCCAGACACACCCATATTTTATGACTCCTCCCTGTAGAGGTCAAATATTTATTCCTTTTAATTCATAGGTATAAATGTGTGATATTTTTGCAATCAGGGTTTTTCCTGTGTTTGAAAAAAGATGTTAAACGGCCATGGTGGGATGAAATCTCTATTCATCGCTTTCAGGCCTGTCAGACATTTTATGTTGTTTCTTCTGAGACTTATGGGAGACTGGGATAGCACTATTTCGGCCTTCTTGGACCTCTTCAGCCAGACACACCCATATTTTATGACTCCTCCCTGTAGAAGTCAAATATTTATTCCTTTTCATTCATAGGTATAAATGTGTGATATTTTTGCAATCAGGGTTTTTCCTATGTTTGTAAAAAGATGTTAAACGGCCATGGTGGGATGAAATCTCTATTCATCACTTTCAGGCCTGTCAGACATTTTATGTTGTTTCTTCTGAGACTTATGGGAGACTGGGATAGCGCTATTTCGGCCTTCTTGGACCTCTTCAGCCAGACACACCCCTATTTTATGACTCCTGCCTGTAGAGGTCAAATATTTATTCCTTTTAATTCATAGGTATAAATGTGTGATATTTTTGCAATCAGGGTTTATCCTATGTTTGAAAAAAGATGTTAAACGGCCATGGTGGGATGAAATCTCTATTCATCGCTTTCAGGCCTGTCAGACATTTTATGTTGTTTCTTCTGAGACTTATGGGAGACTGGGATAGCACTATTTCGGCCTTCTTGGACCTCTTCAGCCAGACACACCCATATTTTATGACTCCTCCCTGTAGAGGTCAAATATTTATTCCTTTTCATTCATAGGTATAAATGTCTGATATTTTTGCAATCAGGGTTTTTCCTATGTTTGAAAAAAGATGTGAAACGGCCACGGTGGGATGAAATCTCTATTCATCACTTTCAGGCCTGTCAGACATTTTATGTTGTTTCTTATGAGGCTTATGGGAGACTGGGATAGCACTATTTCGGCCTTCTTGGACCTCCTCAGCCAGACACACCCATATTTTATGACTCCTCCCTGTAGAGGTCAAATATTTATTCCTTTTCATTCATAGGTATAAATGTGTGATATTTTTGCAATCAGGGTTTTTCCTATGTTTGAAAAAAGATGTTAAACGGCCATGGTGGGATGAAATCTCTATTCATCGCTTTCAGGACTGTCAGACATTTTATGGTGTTTCTTCTGAGACTTATGGGAGACTGGGATAGCGCTATATCGGCCTTCTTGGACCTCTTCAGCCAGACACACCCATATTTTATGACTCCTCCCTGTAGAGGTCAAATATTTATTCCTTTTAATTCATAGGTATAAATGTGTGATATTTTTGCAATCAGGGTTTTTCCTGTGTTTGAAAAAAGATGTTAAACGGCCATGGTGGGATGAAATCTCTATTCATCGCTTTCAGGCCTGTCAGACATTTTATGTTGTTTCTTCTGAGACTTATGGGAGACTGGGATAGCACTATTTCGGCCTTCTTGGACCTCCTCAGCCAGACACACCCATATTTTATGACTCCTCCCTGTAGAGGTCAAATATTTATTCCTTTTCATTCATAGGTATAAATGTGTGATATTTTTGCAATCAGGGTTTTTCCTATGTTTGAAAAAAGATGTTAAACGGCCATGGTGGGATGAAATCTCTATTCATCGCTTTCAGGACTGTCAGACATTTTATGGTGTTTCTTCTGAGACTTATGGGAGACTGGGATAGCGCTATATCGGCCTTCTTGGACCTCTTCAGCCAGACACACCCATATTTTATGACTCCTCCCTGTAGAGGTCAAATATTTATTCCTTTTAATTCATAGGTATAAATGTGTGATATTTTTGCAATCAGGGTTTTTCCTGTGTTTGAAAAAAGATGTTAAACGGCCATGGTGGGATGAAATCTCTATTCATCGCTTTCAGGCCTGTCAGACATTTTATGTTGTTTCTTCTGAGACTTATGGGAGACTGGGATAGCACTATTTCGGCCTTCTTGGACCTCTTCAGCCAGACACACCCATATTTTATGACTCCTCCCTGTAGAGGTCAAATATTTATTCCTTTTCATTCATAGGTATAAATGTGTGATATTTTTGCAATCAGGGTTTTTCCTATGTTTGAAAAAAGATGTTAAACGGCCATGGTGGGATGAAATCTCTATTCATCACTTTCAGGCCTGTCAGACATTTTATGTTGTTTCTTCTGAGGCTTATGGGAGACTGGGATAGCGCTATTTCGGCCTTCTTGGACCTCTTCAGCCAGACACACCCATATTTTATGACTCCTCCCTGTAGAGGTCAAATATTTATTCCTTTTCATTCATAGGTATAAATGTGTGATATTTTTGCAATCAGGGTTTTTCCTATGTTTGAAAAAAGATGTGAAACGGCCACGGTGGGATGAAATCTCTATTCATCACTTTCAGGCCTGTCAGACATTTTATCTTGTTTCTTCTGAGGCTTATGGGAGACTGGGATAGCACTATTTCGGCCTTCTTGGACCTCTTCAGCCAGACACACCCATATTTTATGACTCCTCCCTGTAGAGGTCAAATATTTATTCCTTTTCATTCATAGGTATAAATGTGTGATATTTTTGCAATCAGGGTTTTTCCTATGTTTGAAAAAAGATGTTAAACGGCCATGGTGGGATGAAATCTCTATTCATCGCTTTCAGGCCTGTCAGACATTTTATGTTGTTTCTTCTGAGACTTATGGGAGACTGGGATAGCACTATTTCGGCCTTCTTGGACCTCTTCAGCCAGACACACCCATATTTTATGACTCCTCCCTGTAGAGGTCAAATATTTATTCCTTTTCATTCATAGGTATAAATGTCTGATATTTTTGCAATCAGGGTTTTTCCTATGTTTGAAAAAAGATGTGAAACGGCCACGGTGGGATGAAATCTCTATTCATCACTTTCAGGCCTGTCAGACATTTTATGTTGTTTCTTATGAGGCTTATGGGAGACTGGGATAGCACTATTTCGGCCTTCTTGGACCTCTTCAGCCAGACACACCCATATTTTATGACTCCTCCCTGTAGAGGTCAAATATTTATTCCTTTTCATTCATAGGTATAAATGTGTGATATTTTTGCAATCAGGGTTTTTCCTATGTTTGAAAAAAGATGTTAAACGGCCATGGTGGGATGAAATCTCTATTCATCGCTTTCAGGACTGTCAGACATTTTATGGTGTTTCTTCTGAGACTTATGGGAGACTGGGATAGCGCTATATCGGCCTTCTTGGACCTCTTCAGCCAGACACACCCATATTTTATGACTCCTCCCTGTAGAGGTCAAATATTTATTCCTTTTAATTCATAGGTATAAATGTGTGATATTTTTGCAATCAGGGTTTTTCCTGTGTTTGAAAAAAGATGTTAAACGGCCATGGTGGGATGAAATCTCTATTCATCGCTTTCAGGCCTGTCAGACATTTTATGTTGTTTCTTCTGAGACTTATGGGAGACTGGGATAGCACTATTTCGGCCTTCTTGGACCTCTTCAGCCAGACACACCCATATTTTATGACTCCTCCCTGTAGAGGTCAAATATTTATTCCTTTTCATTCATAGGTATAAATGTGTGATATTTTTGCAATCAGGGTTTTTCCTATGTTTGAAAAAAGATGTTAAACGGCCATGGTGGGATGAAATCTCTATTCATCACTTTCAGGCCTGTCAGACATTTTATGTTGTTTCTTCTGAGGCTTATGGGAGACTGGGATAGCGCTATTTCGGCCTTCTTGGACCTCTTCAGCCAGACACACCCATATTTTATGACTCCTCCCTGTAGAGGTCAAATATTTATTCCTTTTCATTCATAGGTATAAATGTGTGATATTTTTGCAATCAGGGTTTTTCCTATGTTTGAAAAAAGATGTGAAACGGCCACGGTGGGATGAAATCTCTATTCATCACTTTCAGGCCTGTCAGACATTTTATCTTGTTTCTTCTGAGGCTTATGGGAGACTGGGATAGCACTATTTCGGCCTTCTTGGACCTCTTCAGCCAGACACACCCATATTTTATGACTCCTCCCTGTAGAGGTCAAATATTTATTCCTTTTAATTCATAGGTATAAATGTGTGATATTTTTGCAATCAGGGTTTTTCCTGTGTTTGAAAAAAGATGTTAAACGGCCATGGTGGGATGAAATCTCTATTCATCGCTTTCAGGCCTGTCAGACATTTTATGTTGTTTCTTCTGAGACTTATGGGAGACTGGGATAGCACTATTTCGGCCTTCTTGGACCTCTTCAGCCAGACACACCCATATTTTATGACTCCTCCCTGTAGAAGTCAAATATTTATTCCTTTTCATTCATAGGTATAAATGTGTGATATTTTTGCAATCAGGGTTTTTCCTATGTTTGTAAAAAGATGTTAAACGGCCATGGTGGGATGAAATCTCTATTCATCACTTTCAGGCCTGTCAGACATTTTATGTTGTTTCTTCTGAGGCTTATGGGAGACTGGGATAGCGCTATTTCGGCCTTCTTGGACCTCTTCAGCCAGACACACCCATATTTTATGACTCCTCCCTGTAGAGGTCAAATATTTATTCCTTTTCATTCATAGGTATAAATGTGTGATATTTTTGCAATCAGGGTTTTTCCTATGTTTGAAAAAAGATGTTAAACGGCCATGGTGGGATGAAATCTCTATTCATCACTTTCAAGACTGTCAGACATTTTATGGTGTTTCTTCTGAGACTTATGGGAGACTGGGATAGCGCTATATCGGCCTTCTTGGACCTCTTCAGCCAGACACACCCATATTTTATGACTCCTCCCTGTAGAGGTCAAATATTTATTCCTTTTAATTCATAGGTATAAATGTGTGATATTTTTGCAATCAGGGTTTTTCCTATGTTTGAAAAAAGATGTGAAATGGCCACGGTGGGATGAAATCTCTCTTCATCACTTTCAGGCCTGTCAGACATTTTATGTTGTTTCTTCTGAGGTTTATGGGAGACTGGGATAGCACTATTTCGGCCTTCTTGGACCTCTTCAGCCAGACACACCCATATTTTATGACTCCTCCCTGTAGAGGTCAAATATTTATTCCTTTTCATTCATAGGTATAAATGTGTGATATTTTTGCAATCAGGGTTTTTCCTATGTTTGAAAAAAGATGTTAAACGGCCATGGTGGGATGAAATCTCTATTCATCGCTTTCAGGACTGTCAGACATTTTATGGTGTTTCTTCTGAGACTTATGGGAGACTGGGATAGCGCTATATCGGCCTTCTTGGACCTCTTCAGCCGGACACACCCATATTTTGACTCGTCCCTGTAGAGGTCAAATATTTATTCCTTTTAATTCATAGGTATAAATGTGTGATATTTTTGCAATCAGGGTTTTTCCTGTGTTTGAAAAAAGATGTTAAACGGCCATGGTGGGATGAAATCTCTATTCATCGCTTTCAGGCCTGTCAGACATTTTATGTTGTTTCTTCTGAGACTTATGGGAGACTGGGATAGCACTATTTCGGCCTTCTTGGACCTCTTCAGCCAGACACACCCATATTTTATGACTCCTCCCTGTAGAGGTCAAATATTTATTCCTTTCAATTCCTAGGTATAAATGTGTGATATTTTTGCAATCAGGGTTTTTCCTATGTTTGAAAAAAGATGTTAAACGGCCACGGTGGGATGAAATCTCTATTCATCACTTTCAGGCCTGTCAGACATTTTATGTTGTTTCTTCTGAGACTTATGGGAGACTGGGATAGCGCTATTTCGGCCTTCTTCGACCTCTTCAGCAAGACACACCCATATTTTATGACTCCTCCCTATAGAGGTCAAATATTTATTCCTTTTCATTCATAGGTATAAATGTGTGATATTTTTGCAATCAGGGTTTTTCCTATGTTTGAATAAAAGATGTTAAACGGCCATGGTGGGATGAAATCTCTGTTCATCGCTTTCAGGCCTGTCAGACATTTTATGTTGTTTCTTCTGAGGCTAATGGGAGACTGGGATAGCACTATTTTGGCCTTCTTGGACCTCTTCAGCAAGACACACCCATATTTTATGACTCCTCCCTGTAGATGTCAAATATTTATTCCTTTCAATTCCTAGGTATAAATGTGTGATATTTTTGCAATCAGGGTTTTTTCTATGTTTGAAAAAAGATGTTAAACGGCCACGGTGGGATGAAATCTCTATTCATCACTTTCAGGCCTGTCAGACATTTTATGTTGTTTCTTCTGAGACTTATGGGAGACTGGGATAGCGCTATTTCGGCCTTCTTCGACCTCTTCAGCAAGACACAACCATATTTTATGACTCCTCCCTGTAGAGGTCAAATATTTATTCCTTTTCATTCATAGGTATAAATGTGTGATATTTTTGCAATCAGGGTCTTTCCTATGTTTGAAAAAAGATGTTAAACGGCCACGGTGGGATGAAATCTCTATTCATCACTTTCAGGCCTGTCAGACATTTTATGTTGTTTCTTCTGAGGCTAATGGGAGACTGGGATAGCACTATTTTGGCCTTCTTGGACCTCTTCAGCAAGACACACCCATATTTTATGACTCCTCCCTGTAGATGTCAAATATTTATTCCTTTCAATTCCTAGGTATAAATGTGTGATATTTTTGCAATCAGGGTTTTTCCTATGTTTGAAAAAAGATGTTAAACGGCCACGGTGGGATGAAATCTCTATTCATCACTTTCAGGCCTGTCAGACATTTTATGTTGTTTCTTCTGAGACTTATGGGAGACTGGGATAGCGCTATTTCGGCCTTCTTCGACCTCTTCAGCAAGACACACCCATATTTTATGACTCCTCCCTGTAGAGGTCAAATATTTATTCCTTTTCATTCATAGGTATAAATGTGTGATATTTTTGCAATCAGGGTTTTTCCTATGTTTGAAAAAAAGATGTTAAACGGCCATGGTGGGATGAAATCTCTGTTCATCGCTTTCAGGCCTGTCAGACATTTTATGTTGTTTCTTCTGAGACTTATGGGAGACTGGGATAGCACTATTTCGGCCTTCTTGGATCTCTTCAGCCAGACACACCTATATTTTATGACTCCTCCCTGTAGAGGTCAAATATTTATTCCTTTTAATTCCTAGGTATAAATGTGTGATATTTTTGCAATCAGGGTTTTTCCTATGTTTGAAAAAAGATGTTAAACGGCCACGGTGGTATGAAATCTCTATTCATCACTTTCAGGCCTGTCAGACATTTTATGTTGTTTCTTCTGAGGCTTATGGGAGACTGGGATAGCACTATTTCGGCCTTCGTGGACCTCTTCAGAAAGACACACCCATATTTTATGACTCCTCCCTGTAGAGGTCAAATATTTATTCCTTTTAATTCATAGGTATAAATGTGTCATATTTTTGCAATCAGGGTTTTTCCTATGTTTCAAAAAAAGATGTTAAACGGCCATGGTGGGATGAAATCTCTATTCATCACTTTCAGGCCTGTCAGACATTTTATGTTGTTTCTTCTGAGGCTTATGGGAGACTGGGATAGCACTATTTCGGCCTTCGTGGACCTCTTCAGCAAGACACACCCATATTTTATGACTCCTCCCTGTAGAGGTCAAATATTTATTCCTTTTAATTCCTAGGTATAAATGTGTGATATTTTTGCAATCAGGGTTTTTCCTATGTTTGAAAAAAGATGTTAAACGGCCACGGTGGGATGAAATCTCTATTCATCACTTTCAGGCCTGTCAGACATTTTATGTTGTTTCTTCTGAGACTTATGGGAGACTGGGATAGCGCTATTTCGGCCTTCTTCGACCTCTTCAGCAAGACACACCCATATTTTATGACTCCTCCCTGTAGAGGTCAAATATTTATTCCTTTTCATTCATAGGTATAAATGTGTGATATTTTTGCAATCAGGGTCTTTCCTATGTTTGAAAAAAGATGTTAAACGGCCACGGTGGGATGAAATCTCTATTCATCACTTTCAGGCCTGTCAGACATTTTATCTTGTTTCTTCTGAGGCTAATGGGAGACTGGGATAGCACTATTTTGGCCTTCTTGGACCTCTTCAGCAAGACACACCCATATTTTATGACTCCTCCCTGTAGATGTCAAATATTTATTCCTTTCAATTCCTAGGTATAAATGTGTGATATTTTTGGAATCAGGGTTTTTCCTATGTTTGAAAAAAGATGTTAAACGGCCACGGTGGGATGAAATCTCTATTCATCACTTTCAGGCCTGTCAGACATTTTATGTTGTTTCTTCTGAGACTTATGGGAGACTGGGATAGCGCTATTTCGGCCTTCTTCGACCTCTTCAGCAAGACACACCCATATTTTATGACTCCTCCCTGTAGAGGTCAAATATTTATTCCTTTTCATTCATAGGTATAAATGTGTGATATTTTTGCAATCAGGGTTTTTCCTATGTTTGAAAAAAAGATGTTAAACGGCCATGGTGGGATGAAATCTCTGTTCATCGCTTTCAGGCCTGTCAGACATTTTATGTTGTTTCTTCTGAGACTTATGGGAGACTGGGATAGCACTATTTCGGCCTTCTTGGATCTCTTCAGCCAGACACACCTATATTTTATGACTCCTGCCTGTAGAGGTCAAATATTTATTCCTTTTAATTCCTAGGTATAATTGTGTGATATTTTTGCAATCAGGGTTTTTCCTATGTTTGAAAAAAGATGTTAAACGGCTACGGTGGTATGAAATCTCTATTCATCACTTTCAGGCCTGTCAGACATTTTATGTTGTTTCTTCTGAGGCTTATGGGAGACTGGGATAGCACTATTTCGGCCTTCTTGGATCTCTTCAGCCAGACACACCTATATTTTATGACTCCTCCCTGTAGAGGTCAAATATTTATTCCTTTTAATTCATAGGTATAAATGTGTGATATTTTTGCAATCAGGGTTTTTCCTATGTTTGAAAAAAGATGTTAAACGGCCACGGTGGGATGAAATCTCTGTTCATCACTTTCAGGCCTGTCAGACATTTTATGTTGTTTCTTCTGAGGCTTATGGGAGACTGGGATAGCACTATTTCGGCCTTCTTGGACCTCTTCAGCAAGACACACCCATATTTTATGACTCCTCCCTGTAGAGGTCAAATATTTATTCCTTTTAATTCACAGGTATAAATGTGTGATATTTTTGCAATCAGGGTTTTTCCTATGTTTAAGAAAAAAATGTTAAACGGCCATGGTGGGATGAAATCTCTATTCATCACTTTCAGGCCTGTCAGACATTTTATGTTGTTTCTTCTGAGGCTTATGGGAGACTGGGATAGCACTATTTCGGCCTTCGTGGACCTCTTCAGCAAGACACACCCATATTTTATGACTCCTCCCTGTAGAGGTCAAATATTTATTCCTTTTAATTCACAGGTATAAATGTGTGATATTTTTGCAATCAGGGTTTTTCCTATGTTTGAAAAAAGATGTTAAACGGCCACGGTGGGATGAAATCTCTATTCATCACTTTCAGGCCTGTCAGACATTTTATGGTGTTTCTTCTGAGACTTATGGGAGACTGGGATAGCGCTATATCGGCCTTCGTGGACCTCTTCTGCAAGACACACCCATATTTTATGACTCCTCCCTGTAGAGGTCAAATATTTATTCCTTTTAATTCCTAGGTATAAATGTGTGATATTTTTGCAATCAGGGTTTTTCCTATGTTTAAAAAAAATGTTAAACGGCCATGGTGGGATGAAATCTCTATTCATCACTTTCAGGCCTGTCAGACATTTTATGTTGTTTCTTCTGAGGCTTATGGGAGACTGGGATAGCACTATTTCGGCCTTCGTGGACCTCTTCAGCAAGACACACCCATATTTTAGGACTCCTCCCTGTAGAGGTCAAATATTTATTCCTTTTAATTCATAGGTATAAATGTGTGATATTTTTGCAATCAGGGTTTTTCCTATGTTTGAAAAAAGATGTTAAACGGCCATGGTGGGATGAAATCTCTGTTCATCGCTTTCAGGCCTGTCAGACATTTTATGTTGTTTCTTCTGAGACTTATGGGAGACTGGGATAGCACTATTTCGGCCTTCTTGGATCTCTTCAGCCAGACACACCCATATTTTATGACTCCTCCCTGTAGAGGTCAAATATTTTTTCCTTTTAATTCCTAGGTATAAATGTCTGATATTTTTGCAATCAGGGTCTTTCCTATGTTTGAAAAAAGATGTTAAACGGCCACGGTGGGATGAAATCTCTATTCATCACTTTCAGGCCTGTCAGACATTTTATGTTGTTTCTTCTGAGGCTAATGGGAGACTGGGATAGCACTATTTTGGCCTTCTTGGACCTCTTCAGCAAGACACACCCATATTTTATGACTCCTCCCTGTAGATGTCAAATATTTATTCCTTTCAATTCCTAGGTATAAATGTGTGATATTTTTGCAATCAGGGTTTTTCCTATGTTTGAAAAAAGATGTTAAACGGCCACGGTGGGATGAAATCTCTATTCATCGCTTTCAGGCCTGTCAGACATTTTATGTTGTTTCTTCTGAGGCTTATGGGAGACTGGGATAGCACTATTTCGGCCTTCGTGGACCTCTTCAGCAAGACACACCCATATTTTATGACTACTCCCTGTAGAGGTCAAATATTTATTCCTTTTCATTCATAGGTATAAATGTGTGATATTTTTGCAATCAGGGTTTTTCCTATGTTTGAAAAAAGATGTTAAACGGCCATGGTGGGATGAAATCTCTATTCATCGCTTTCAGGCCTGTCAGACATTTTATGGTGTTTCTTCTGAGACTTATGGGAGACTGGGATAGCACTATTTCGGCCTTCTTGGACCTCTTCAACCAGTCACACCCATATTTTATGACTACTCCCTGTAGAGGTCAAATATTTATTCCTTTTAATTCCTAGGTATAAATGTGTGATATTTTTGCAATCAGGGTTTTTCCTATGTTTGAAAAAAGATGTTAAACGGCCACGGTGGGATGAAATCTCTATTCATCACTTTCAGGCCTGTCAGACATTTTATGTTGTTTCTTCTGAGACTTATGGGAGACTGGGATAGCACTATTTCGGCCTTCTTGGACCTCTTCAGCAAGACACACCCATATTTTATGACTCCTCCCTGTAGAGGTCAAATATTTATTCCTTTTAATTCATAGGTGTAAATGTGTGATATTTTTGCAATCAGGGTTTTTCCTATGTTTGAAAAAAGATGTTAAACGGCCACGGTGGGATGAAATCTCTATTCATCACTTTCAGGCCTGTCAGACATTTTATGGTGTTTCTTCTGAGACTTATGGGAGACTGGGATAGCGCTATATCGGCCTTCTTGCACCTCTTCAGCCAGACACACCCATATTTTATGACTCCTCCCTGTAGAGGTCAAATATATATTCCTTTTAATTCCTAGGTATAAATGTGTGATATTTTTGCAATCAGGGTTTTTCCTATGTTTGAAAAAAGATGTTAAACAGCCACGGTGGGATGAAATCTCTATTCATCACTTTCAGGCCTGCCAGACATTTTATGTTGTTTCTTCTGAGGCTTATGGGAGACTGGGATAGCACTATTTCGGCCTTCGTGGACCTCTTCAGCAAGACACACCCATATTTTATGACTCCTCCCTGTAGAGGTCAAATATTTATTCCTTTTAATTCATACTTATAAATGTGTCATATTTTTGCAATCAGGGTTTTTCCTATGTTTCAAAAAAAGATGTTAAACGGCCATGGTGGGATGAAATCTCTATTCATCGCTTTCAGGTCTGTCAGACATTTTATGTTGTTTCTTCTGAGACTTATGGGAGACTGGGATAGCACTATTTCGGCCTTCTTGGACCTCTTCAGCCAGACACACCCATATTTTATGACTCCTGCCTGTAGAGGTCAAATATTTATTCCTTTTAATTCATAGGTATAAATGTGTGATATTTTTGCAATCAGGGTTTTTCCTATGTTTGAAAAAAGATGTTAAACGGCCATGGTGGGATGAAATCTCTGTTCATCACTTTCAGGCCTGTCAAACATTTTATGGTGTTTCTTCTGAGACTTATGGGAGACTGGGATAGCGCTATATCGGCCTTCTTGGATCTCTTCAGGCAGACACACCCATATTTTATGACTCCTCCCTGTAGAGGTCAAATATTTATTCCTTTTAATTCACAGGTATAAATGTGTGATATTTTTGCAATCAGGGTTTTTCCTATGTTTAAAAAAAAATGTTAAACGGCCATGGTGGGATGAAATCTCTATTCATCACTTTCAGGCCTGTCAGACATTTTATGTTGTTTCTTCTGAGACTAATGGGAGACTGGGATAGCGCTATTTCGGCCTTCTTCGACCTCTTCAGCAAGACACACCCATATTTTATGACTCGTCCCTGTAGAGGTCAAATATTTATTCCTTTTCATTCATAGGTATAAATGTGTGATATTTTTGCAATCAGGGTTTTTCCTATGTTTGAAAAAAGATGTTAAACGGCCATGGTGGGATGAAATCTCTGTTCATCGCTTTCAGGCCTGTCAGACATTTTATGTTGTTTCTTCTGAGACTTATGGGAGACTGGGATAGCACTATTTCGGCCTTCTTGGATCTCTTCAGCCAGACACACCCATATTTTATGACTCCTCCCTGTAGAGGTCAAATATTTTTTCCTTTTAATTCATAGGTATAAATGTGTGATATTTTTGCAATCAGGGTTTTTCCTATGTTTGAAAAAAGATGTTAAACGGCCACGGTGGGATGAAATCTCTATTCATCACTTTCAGGCCTGTCAGACATTTTATGTTGTTTCTTCTGAGGCTTATGGGAGACTGGGATAGCACTATTTCGGCCTTCTTGGACCTCTTCAGCAAGACACACCCATATTTTATGACTCCTCCCTGTAGAGGTCAAATATTTATTCCTTTTAATTCACAGGTATAAATGTGTGATATTTTTGCAATCAGGGTTTTTCCTATGTTTAAAAAAAAATGTTAAACGGCCATGGTGCGATGAAATCTCTATTCATCACTTTCAGGCCTGTCAGACATTTTATGTTGTTTCTTCTGAGACTTATGGGAGACTGGGATAGCACTATTTCGGCCTTCTTGGATCTCTTCAGCCAGACACACCCATATTTTATGACTCCTCCCTGTAGAGGTCAAATATTTTTTCCTTTTAATTCATAGGTATAAATGTGTGATATTTTTGCAATCAGGGTTTTTCCTATGTTTGAAAAAAGATGTTAAACGGCCACGGTGGGATGAAATCTCTATTCATCACCTTCAGGCCTGTCAGACATTTTATGTTGTTTCTTCTGAGGCTTATGGGAGACTGGGATAGCACTATTTCGGCCTTCTTGGACCTCTTCAGCAAGACACACTCATATTTTATGACTCCTCCCTGTAGAGGTCAAATATTTATTCCTTTTAATTCGCAGGTATAAATGTGTGATATTTTTGCAATCAGGGTTTTTCCTATGTTTAAAAAAAAATGTTAAACGGCCATGGTGGGATGAAATCTCTATTCATCACTTTCAGGCCTGTCAGACATTTTATGTTGTTTCTTCTGAGGCTTATGGGAGACTGGGATAGCACTATTTTGGCCTTCGTGGACCTCTTCAGCAAGACACACCCATATTTTATGACTCCTCCCTGTAGAGGTCAAATATTTATTCCTTTTAATTCCTAGGTATAAATGTGTGATATTTTTGCAATCAGGGTTTTTCCTATGTTTGAAAAAAGATGTTAAACGGCCACGGTGGGATGAAATCTCTATTCATCACTTTCAGGCCTGTCAGACATTTTATGGTGTTTCTTCTGAGACTTATGGGAGACTGGGATAGCGCTATATCGGCCTTCTTGGACCTCTTCAGCCAGACACACCCATATTTTATGACTCCTCCCTGTAGAGGTCAAATATTTATTCCTTTTAATTCCTAGGTATAAATGTGTGATATTTTTGCAATCAGGGTTTTTCCTATGTTTGAAAAAAGATGTTAAACGGCCACGGTGGGATGAAATCTCTATTCATCACTTTCAGGCCTGTCAGACATTTTATGTTGTTTCTTCTGAGGCTTATGGGAGACTGGGATAGCACTATTTCGGCCTTCGTGGACCTCTTCAGCAAGACACACCCATATTTTATGACTCCTCCCTGTAGAGGTCAAATATTTATTCCTTTTAATTCATAGGTATAAATGTGTGATATTTTTGCAATCAGGGTTTTTCCTATGTTTGAAAAAAGATGTTAAACGGCCACGGTGGGATGAAATCTCTATTCATCGCTTTCAGGCCTGTCAGACATTTTATGTTGTTTCTTCTGAGACTTATGGGAGACTGGGATAGCGCTATATCGGACTTCTTGGACCTCTTCAGCCAGACACACCCATATTTTATGACTCCTCCCTGTAGAGGTCAAATATTTATTCCTTTTAATTCATGATAATAATAATAATAATTTTATTTCTATACCGCCCTTCTCCTGAAGGACTCAGGGCGGTGTACAGCCTATTTAAAAACACAGAAACAAAACAACAATTTAAAATTTAAAATCATTAAATAATTAGGCTCCAATTAAAATCCCAGAAATTTAAACTACCCCCAATTTAAAACGTTATGTTAATAGCCCTGCCTGGCGGAACAACAGGGTCTTCAGAGCGCAGCGGAACACCCGGAGGTCGGAGATCCTATGTATTTCGGGGGGCAGTTCCTTCCACAGGGCTGGGGCTCCCACAGAGAAGGCCCTCCCCCTGGGTGTCGCCAGCCGACATAACTTGGCCGATGGCACCCTGAGGAGACCCTCTCTGTGGGAGCGGACTGGTCGGTGGGAGGCTACTGGTGGCAGAAGTCGGTCTCGAAGGTACCCAGGTCCTATGCCATGGAGCGCTTTAAAGGTGGTAACCAACACCTTGAATCGCACCCGGAAGACCACTGGGAGCCAGTGCAGCTCGCGCAGGAGGGGTGTCACGTGGGCGCAACGAGTTGCTCCCATAACCACCCGTGCGGCCGCATTCTGGACCAGTTGGAGCCTCCGAGTGCTCTTCAAGGGGAGCCCCATGTAGAGAGCATTGCAATAGTCCAACCGGGAGGTGACAAGGGCGTGAGTGACCGTGCGCAAGGCGTCCCGATCCAGAAAGGGCTGCAACTGGCGAATCAGGCGAACCTGATAAAAGGCCCCCCTGCCCACGGCCGTCATGTGCTCTTCTAAGGACAGCCGTGTGTCCAGGAGGACACCCAGATTGCGAGCCCTCTCTGTGGGGGGCAAGGATTCACCCCCAATAGTCAGCGATGGCACCTGCTGACTATATCGGGGCGCCGGAAGCCACAGCCACTCGGTCTTGGAGGGGTTGAGTCTGAGCCTGTTCCTCCCCATCCAGGCCCGCACGGCCTCCAGGCAGCGGGACATCACATCAAGGGCATCGTTGGGGTGGTCTGAGGTGGAGATGTACAGCTGAGTATCATCAGCGTACAGATGGCACTTCACCCCAAAACCACGGATGATCTCACCAAGCAGCTTCACATAAATGTTGAACAGGAGAGGCGAGAGGACCGACCCTTGCAGCACTCCCCATGCGAGATGCCTCGAGGTCGACCTCTGCCCCCCTGCCAACACAAACTGCGAGCGGTCGGAGAGGAAGGAAGAGAACCACCGCAGAACGGTGCCCCCTATTCCCAACGCCCTCAACCGCTGCAGCATGATACCATGGTCGATGGTATCAAAAGCCGCTGAGAGGTCTAATAGGACTAGGACAGAGGAGCAACCCCTGTCCCGAGCCCTCCAGAGATCATCCACCAACGCGACCAATGCCGTTTCTGTGCTGTACCCCTGCCTGAAGCCCGACTGGTACGGGTCCAGATAGATAGCTTCATCCAGGTGCCGGGGAAGTTGTCGTGCCACCACGCTCTCAACAACCTTCGCCACAAAACGAAGGTTGGAGACTGGACGATAGTTGGCTAATTCAGCCGGGTCCAGGGAAGGCTTCTTGAGGAGGGGCCTCACTACTGCCTCTTTCAAGGCGGCAGGAAAGGCACCCTCACTCAGAGAAGCACCTATAATCCCCTGGAGCCAGCCTCGTGTAACCTCCCGGGAGGCCAGCACCAACCAGGAGGGACACGGGTCCAATAAACACGTGGCGGCACTAATCTTACCCAGAACCCTGTCCACATCCTCGGGAGTCACAGGATCAAACTCCTCCCAGATAACATTCTCAAGACCTGCCCTCGTCTCCTCCCGTGGACTCATCCAGTCGGAGTCCAAGCCATCCCGAATCTGAGCGACTTTCTCGTGCAGGAATTGCACAAAATCCTCAGCACGACCCTGCAAGGGATCTTCCCGCACTCCCCCCCGGAGGAGGGAGTGGGTCACCCTAAACAAGGCGGCTGGGCGGTTCTCTGCAGATGCGATAAGAGCGGAAAAGTGGTTAGACTTTGCCGCTTTTATCGCCACTAGGTAGGTCTTGATATAAGACCTCACCTGTGTCCGGTCGGAATCGGATTGACTAGTCCTCCAAATGCTCTCTAGGCATCTTTTCCGACGCTTCATCTCTCTCAGCTCCTCAGAGAACCAAGGAGCCAGTTGAGATCGGCATCGGGTCAGAGGCCGCAAAGGCACGACGCGGTCCAAAGCTCCAGCGGCCGCCCTTTCCCAGGCAGCCACCAGCTCTTTAGTCGAGTCGTGTGTTAGGGTCTCAGGGAACGGCCCAAGCTCCGTCAGGAACCTTTCGGGGTCCATCAGGCGCCTGGGACGGAACCATCTAGTTGGTTCCGTCTCCCTGCGGCGGGGGACGGCGGTAGGAAAGTCTAGTTGGAGGAGCGAATGATCTGTCCATGACAAGGGTTTAATATCTAGGTCCCCTCTACCAAGATCATTCAACCACTGACCAGAGACAAAAATCAGGTCCAGAGTGTGTCCCCCTATGTGAGTTGGGCCATGAACTAACTGGGTCAGGTCCATGGCCGTCATGGAAGCCATGAACTCCCGAGCCACCTCTGACGCCTCACCCACGGATGGAAGTTTAAAATCCCCCATGACGATAAGTCTGGGGGTATCAACCGCCACCCCGGCAATGACGTCGAGTAGCTCGGGCAGGGTCGCTGCCACGTGGCAGGGAGCCAGGTACATAGTCAGCAAACCCATCTGCACCCCACGGCCCCACTTTACACAGAGGGACTCACATCCGGCTATCTGAGGAACAGTGGTCTCCCTCGGACAAAGACTTTCCCTAATAATCACCGCCACTCCCCCACCCCTCCCCTGGGCCCTTGGCTGATGAAATGCACGGAAACCTGGCGGGCACATCTCAACGAGGGGGACCCCCCCTCTTGGCCCAACCAGGTCTCCGTAATACCTGCCAGGTCCGCACCCCCCTCCGAAATAAGATCACAAATGAGGGGGGCTTTATTAACCACCGACCTGGCATTACACAACATCAGCCGCGGACCCTGGGCCTGAGACTCTACACAACCCAGGACACGAGTCACGCATCGGAGGCCGGAGTGTGCAATCGCTCATAAACAGCGTATGCGCACCCCTGACACTTGATATGACCCCCTGCGTCCGTCATACCTGCCCCTCCCACTCATTATTTCAATTTCACAGCCCTTCCTGCTTCCCGGTTAAATTTCCTTTCACGACCCTCCTGCTGCAGCTAATCGACCCATCATCCCGCTCAGTCGCTATCTGGACCCCCCCAGGTCCGCTTTTACAACCCCCTCCCACCCTCCCGGGTCCCCTTAAAATTTTCTTTAAAAATTTAACTAAAAAACCCCTCAACCCCTCTTCGCTACATGCCATCTCTCGGGGTTCCAAAGCCCGTCATCAAGATAGGCCCTCGATAATGTGGAGGGCCAGGCCTGCGAGAGGGGGGAGTCTCGCAGTGCAAGAAGGTCGGCTTTTTGGAGCATCAACCGAACCAGAGATGGGAAAAAAGGCCAGTCCGGGGGTCTATCATAGTCCAAAGGGATAACTGAGCATAAGGATCACAAAATGTCCATTTGTAGAGCTGGACTCCACTGTCGTCTCACGACAGGGAGAAGGTCCAATGTTCTTTTTCTCCAACAGAGGCTAATAGCCAACCATCCTCTCACGACGGCCGGTCCCGTTACAAGAAGTTAATGGGGACAGTGTTCTATCCTCCCCGTTGGGATACAAAAATCTCTCAGTTCTTTCATAGGTATAAATGTGTGATATTTTGGCAATCAGGGTTTTTCCTATGTTTGAAAAAAGATGTTAAACGGCCATGGTGGGATGAAATCTCTATTCATCGCTTTCAGGCCTGTCAGACATTTTATGTTGTTTCTTCTGAGGCTTATGGGAGACTGGGATAGCACTATTTCGGCCTTCGTGGACCTCTTCAGCAAGACACACCCATATTTTATGACTACTCCCTGTAGAGGTCAAATATTTATTCCTTTTCATTCATAGGTATAAATGTGTGATATTTTTGCAATCAGGGTTTTTCCTATGTTTGAAAAAAGATGTTAAACGGCCATGGTGGGATGAAATCTCTATTCATCGCTTTCAGGCCTGTCAGACATTTTATGGTGTTTCTTCTGAGACTTATGGGAGACTGGGATAGCACTATTTCGGCCTTCTTGGACCTCTTCAACCAGTCACACCCATATTTTATGACTACTCCCTGTAGAGGTCAAATATTTATTCCTTTTAATTCCTAGGTATAAATGTGTGATATTTTTGCAATCGGGGTTTTTCCTATGTTTGAAAAAAGATGTTAAACGGCCACGGTGGGATGAAATCTCTATTCATCACTTTCAGGCCTGTCAGACATTTTATGTTGTTTCTTCTGAGACTTATGGGAGACTGGGATAGCACTATTTCGGCCTTCTTGGACCTCTTCAGCAAGACACACCCATATTTTATGACTCCTCCCTGTAGAGGTCAAATATTTATTCCTTTTAATTCATAGGTGTAAATGTGTGATATTTTTGCAATCAGGGTTATTCCTATGTTTGAAAAAAGATGTTAAACGGCCATGGTGGGATGAAATCTCTGTTCATCACGTTCAGGCCTGTCAGACATTTTATGTTGTTTCTTCTGAGACTTATGGGAGACTGGGATAGCACTATTTCGGCCTTCTTGGACCTCTTCAGCAAGACACACCCATATTTTATGACTCCTCCCTGTAGAGGTCAAATATTTATTCCTTTTCATTCATAGGTATAAATGTGTGATATTTTTGCAATCAGGGTTTTTCCTATGTTTGAAAAAAGATGTTAAACGGCCATGGTGGGATGAAATCTCTATTCATCGCTTTCAGGCCTGTCAGACATTTTATGTTGTTTCTTCTGAGACTTATGGGAGACTGGGATAGCGCTATATCGGACTTCTTGGACCTCTTCAGCCAGACACACCCATATTTTATGACTCCTCCCTGTAGAGGTCAAATATTTATTCCTTTTAATTAATAATAATAATAATAATAATAATAATAATAATAATAATAATAATAATAATAATTTTATTTCTATACCGCCCTTCTCCCGAAGGACTCAGGGCGGTGTACAGCCTATTTAAAAACACAGAAACAAAACAACAATTTAAAATTTAAAATCATTAAATAATTAGGCTCCAATTAAAATCCCAGAAATTTAAAATACCCCCAATTTAAAACGTTATGTTAATAGCCCTGCCTGGCGGAACAACAGGGTCTTCAGAGCGCAGCGGAACACCCGGAGGTCGGAGATCCTATGTATTTCGGGGGGCAGTTTCTTCCACAGGGCTGGGGCTCCCACAGAGAAGGCCCTCCCCCTGGGTGTCGCCAGCCGACATAACTTGGCCGATGGCACCCTGAGGAGACCCTCTCTGTGGGAGCGGACTGGTCGGTGGGAGGCTACTGGTGGCAGAAGTCGGTCTCGAAGGTACCCGGGTCCTATGCCATGGAGCGCTTTAAAGGTGGTAACCAACACCTTGAATCGCACCCGGAAGACCACTGGGAGCCAGTGCAGCTCGCGCAGGAGGGGTGTCACGTGGGCGCAACGAGTTGCACCCATAACCACCCGCGCGGCCGCATTCTGGACCAGTTGGAGCCTCCGAGTGCTCTTCAAGGGGAGCCCCATGTAGAGAGCATTGCAATAGTCCAACCGGGAGGTGACAAGGGCGTGAGTGACCGTGCGCAAGCCGTCCCGATCCAGAAAGGGCTGCAACTGGCGAATCAGGCGAACCTGATAAAAGGCCCCCCTGCCCACGGCCGTCATGTGCTCTTCTAAGGACAGCCGTGTGTCCAGGAGGACACCCAGATTGCGAGCCCTCTCTGTGGGGGGCAAGGATTCACCCCCAATAGTCAGCGATGGCACCTGCTGACTATATCGGGGCGCCGGAAGCCACAGCCACTCGGTCTTGGAGGGGTTGAGTCTGAGCCTGTTCCTCCCCATCCAGGCCCGCACGGCCTCCAGGCAGCGGGACATCACATCAAGGGCATCGTTGGGGTGGTCTGAGGTGGAGATGTACAGCTGAGTATCATCAGCGTACAGATGGCACTTCACCCCAAAACCACGGATGATCTCACCCAGCGGCTTCACATAAATCTTGAACAGGAGAGGCGAGAGGACCGACCCTTGCGGCACTCCCCATGCGAGATGCCTCGAGGTCGACCTCTGCCCCCCTGCCAACACAAACTGCGAGCGGTCGGAGAGGAAGGAAGAGAACCACCGCAGAACGGTGCCCCCTATTCCTAACCCCCTCAACCGCTGCAGCATGATACCATGGTCGATGGTATCAAAAGCCGCTGAGAGGTCTAATAGGACTAGGACAGAGGAGCAACCCCTGTCCCGAGCCCTCCAGAGATCATCCACCAACGCGACCAATGCCGTTTCTGTGCTGTACCCCTGCCTGAAGCCCGACTGGTACGGGTCCAGATAGATAGCTTCATCCAGGTGCCGGGGAAGTTGTCGTGCCACCACGCTCTCAACAACCTTCGCCACAAAACGAAGGTTGGAGACTGGACGATAGTTGGCTAATTCAGCCGGGTCCAGGGAAGGCTTCTTGAGGAGGGGCCTCACTACCGCCTCTTTCAAGGCGGCAGGAAAGGCACCCTCACTCAGAGAAGCACCTATAATCCCCTGGAGCCAGCCTCGTGTAACCTCCCGGGAGGCCAGCACCAACCAGGAGGGACACGGGTCCAATAAACACGTGGCGGCACTAATCTTACCCAGAACCCTGTCCACATCCTCGGGAGTCACAGGATCAAACTCCTCCCAGATAACATTCTCAAGACCTGCCCTCGTCTCCTCCCGTGGACTCATCCAGTCGGAGTCCAAGCCATCCCGAATCCGAGCGACTTTATCGTGCAGGAATTGCACAAAATCCTCAGCACGACCCTGCAAGGGATCTTCCCGCACTCCCCCCCGGAGGAGGGAGTGGGTCACCCTAAACAAGGCGGCTGGGCGGTTCTCTGCAGATGCGATAAGAGCGGAAAAGTGGTTAGACTTTGCCGCTTTTATCGCCACTAGGTAGGTCTTGATATAAGACCTCACCTGTGTCCGGTCGGAATCGGATTGACTAGTCCTCCAAATGCTCTCTAGGCATCTTTTCCGACGCTTCATCTCTCTCAGCTCCTCAGAGAACCAAGGAGCCAGTTGAGATCGGCATCGGGTCAGAGGCCGCAAAGGCACGACGCGGTCCAAAGCTCCAGCGGCCGCCCTTTCCCAGGCAGCCACCAGCTCTTTAGTCGAGTCGTGTGTTAGGGTCTCAGGGAACGGCCCAAGCTCCGTCAGGAACCTTTCGGGGTCCATCAGGCGCCTGGGACGGAACCATCTAGTTGGTTCCGTCTCCCTGCGGCGGGGGACGGCGGTAGGAAAGTCTAGTTGGAGGAGCGAATGATCTGTCCATGACAAGGGTTTAATATCTAGGTCCCCTCTACCAAGATCATTCAACCACTGACCAGAGACAAAAATCAGGTCCAGAGTGTGTCCCCCTATGTGAGTTGGGCCATGAACTAACTGGGTCAGGTCCATGGCCGTCATGGAAGCCATGAACTCCCGAGCCACCTCTGACGCCTCACCCACGGATGGAAGTTTAAAATCCCCCATGACGATAAGTCTGGGGGTATCAACCGCCACCCCGGCAATGACGTCGAGTAGCTCGGGCAGGGTCGCTGCCACGTGGCAGGAAGCCAGGTACGGAGTCAGCAAACCCATCTGCACCCCACGGCCCCACTTTACACAGAGGGACTCACATCCGGCTATCTGAGGAACAGTGGTCTCCCTCGGACAAAGACTTTCCCTAATAATCACCGCCACTCCCCCACCCCTCCCCTGGGCCCTTGGCTGATGAAATGCACGGAAACCTGGCGGGCACATCTCAACGAGGGGGACCCCCCCTTGGCCCAACCAGGTCTCCGTAATACCTGCCAGGTCCGCACCCCCCTCCGAAATAAGATCACAAATGAGGGGGGCTTTATTAACCACCGACCTGGCATTACACAAAATCAGCCGCGGACCCTGGGCCTGAGACTCTACACAACCCAGGACACGAGTCACGCATCGGGGGCCGGAGTGCGCAATCGCTCGTAAAGAGCGTATGCGCACCCCCGACACTTGATATGACCCCCTGCGTCCGTCATACCTGCCCCTCCCACTCATTATTTCAATTTCACAGCCCTTCCTGTCATCCCCCTGCTCCCCGGTTAAATTTCCTTTCGCGACCCTCCTGCTGCAGCTAATCGACCCATCATCCCGCTCAGTCGCTATCTGGACCCCCCCAGGTCCGCTTTTACAACCCCCTCCTACCCTCCCGGGTCCCCTTAAAATTTTCTTTAAAAATTTAACTAAAAAACCCCTCAACCCCCTCTTCGCTACATGCCATGTCTCGGGGTTCCAAAGCCCGTCATCAAGATAGGCCCTCGATAATGTGGAGGGCCAGGCCTGCGAGAGGGGGGAGTCTCGCAGTGCAAGAAGGTCGGCTTTTTGGAGCATCAACCGAACCAGAGATGGGAAAAAAGGCCAGTCCGGGGGTCTATCATAGTCCAAAGGGATAACTGAGCATAAGGATCACAAAATGTCCATTTGTAGAGCTGGACTCCACTGTCCTCTCACGACAGGGAGAAGGTCCAATGTTCTTTTTCTCCAACAGAGGCTAATAGCCAACCATCCTCTCACAACGGCCGGTCCCGTTACAAGAAGTTAACGGGGACAGTGTTCTATCCTCCCCGTTGGGATACAAAAATCTCTCAGTTCTTTCATAGGTATAAATGTGTGATATTTTTGCAATCAGGGTTTTTCCTATGTTTGAAAAAAGATGTTAAATGGCCACGGTGGGATGAAATCTCTATTCATCACTTTCAGGCCTGTCAGACATTTTATGTTGTTTCTTCTGAGACTTATGGGATACTGGGATAGCGCTATTTCGGCCTTCTTGGACCTCTTCAGCAAGACACACCCATATTTTATGACTCCTCCCTGTAGAGGTCAAATATTTATTCCTTTTCATTCATAGGTATAAATGTGTGATATTTTTGCAATCAGGGTTTTTCCTATGTTTGAAAAAAGATGTTAAACGGCCATGGTGGGATGAAATCTCTATTCATCGCTTTCAGGCCTGTCAGACATTTTATGGTGTTTCTTCTGAGACTTATGGGAGACTGGGATAGCGCTATATCGGCCTTCTTGGACCTCTTCAGCCAGACACACCCATATTTTATGACTCCTCCCTGTAGAGGTCAAATATTTATTCCTTTTAATTCATAATAATAATAATAATAATAATAATAATAATAATAATAATAATAATAATTTTATATCTATACCACCCTTCTCCCGAAGGACTCAGGGCGGTGTACAGCCTATTTAAAAACACAGAAACAAAACAACAATTTAAAATTTAAAATCATTAAATAATTAGGCTCCAATTAAAATCCCAGAAATTTAAAATACCCCCAATTTAAAACGTTATGTTAATAGCCCTGCCTGGCGGAACAACAGGGTCTTCAGAGCGCAGCGGAACACCCGGAGGTCGGAGATCCTATGTATTTCGGGGGGCAGTTCCTTCCACAGGGCTGGGGCTCCCACAGAGAAGGCCCTCCCCCTGGGTGTCGCCAGCCGACATAACTTGGCCAATGGCACCCTGAGGAGACCCTCTCTGTGGGAGCGGACTGGTCGGTGGGAGGCTACTGGTTGCAGAAGTCGGTCTCGAAGGTACCCGGGTCCTATGCCATGGAGCGCTTTAAAGGTGGTAACCAATACCTTGAATCGCACCCGGAAGACCACTGGGAGCCAGTGCAGCTCGCGCAGGAGGGGTGTCACGTGGGCGCAACGAGTTGCACCCATAACCACCCGCGCGGCCGCATTCTGGACCAGTTGGAGCCTCCGAGTGCTCTTCAAGGGGAGCCCCATGTAGAGAGCATTGCAATAGTCCAACCGGGAGGTGACAAGGGCGTGAGTGACCGTGCGCAAGGCGTCCCGATCCAGAAAGGGCTGCAACTGGCGAATCAGGCGAACCTGATAAAAGGCCCCACTGGCCATGGCCGTCATGTGCTCTTCTAAGGACAGCCGTGTGTCCAGGAGGACACCCAGATTGCGAGCCCTCTCTGTGGGGGGCAAGGATTCACCCCCAATAGTCAGCGATGGCACCTGCTGACTATATCGGGGCGCCGGAAGCCACAGCCACTCGGTCTTGGAGGGGTTGAGTCTGAGCCTGTTCCTCCCCATCCAGGCCCGCACGGCCTCCAGGCAGCGGGACATCACATCAAGGGCATCGTTGGGGTGGTCTGAGGTGGAGATGTACAGCTGAGTATCATCAGCGTACAGATGGCACTTCACCCCAAAACCACGGATGATCTCACCAAGCAGCTTCACATAAATGTTGAACAGGAGAGGCGAGAGGACCGACCCCTGCGGCACTCCCCATGCGAGATGCCTCGAGGTCGACCTCTGCCCCCCTGCCAACACAAACTGCGAGCGGTCGGAGAGGAAGGAAGAGAACCACCGCAGAACGGTGCCCCCTATTCCTAACCCCCTCAACCGCTGCAGCATGATACCATGGTGGATGGTATCAAAAGCCGCTGAGAGGTCTAATAGGACTAGGACAGAGGAGCACCCCTGTCCCGAGCCCTCCAGAGATCATCCACCAACGCGACCAATGCCGTTTCTGTGCTGTACCCCTGCCTGAAGCCCGACTGGTACGGGTCCAGATAGATAGCTTCATCCAGGTGCCGGGGAAGTTGTCGTGCCACCACGCTCTCAACAACCTTCGCCACAAAACGAAGGTTGGAGACTGGACGATAGTTGGCTAATTCAGCCGGGTCCAGGGAAGGCTTCTTGAGGAGGGGCCTCACTACCGCCTCTTTCAAGGCGGCAGGAAAGGCACCCTCACTCAGAGAAGCACCTATAATCCCCTGGAGCCAGCCTCGTGTAACCTCCCGGGAGGCCAGCACCAACCAGGAGGGACACGGGTCCAATAAACACGTGGCGGCACTAATCTTACCCAGAACCCTGTCCACATCCTCGGGAGTCACAGGATCAAACTCCTCCCAGATAACATTCTCAAGACCTGCCCTCGTCTCCTCCTGTGGACTCATCCAGTCGGAGTCCAAGCCATCCCGAATCCGAGCGACTTTATCGTGCAGGAATTGCACAAAATCCTCAGCACGACCCTGCAAGGGATCTTCCCGCACTCGCCCCCCGGAGGAGGGAGTGGGTCACCCTAAACAAGGCGGCTGGGTGGTTCTCTGCAGATGCGATAAGAGCGGAAAAGTGGTTAGACTTTGCCGCTTTTATCGCCACTAGGTAGGTCTTGATATAAGACCTCACCTGTGTCCGGTCGGAATCGGATTGACTAGTCCTCCAAATGCTCTCTAGGCGTCTTTTCCGACGCTTCATCTCTCTCAGCTCCTCAGAGAACCAAGGAGCCAGTTGAGATCGGCATCGGGTCAGAGGCCGCAAAGGCACGACGCGGTCCAAAGCTCCAGCGGCCGCCCTTTCCCAGGCGGCCACCAGCTCTTTAGTCGAGTCGTGTGTTAGGGTCTCAGGGAACGGCCCAAGCTCCGTCAGGAACCTTTCGGGGTCCATCAGGCGCCTGGGACGGAACCATCTAGTTGGTTCCGTCTCCCTGCGGCGGGGGACGGCGGTAGGAAAGTCTAGTTGGAGGAGCGAATGATCTGTCCATGACAAGGGTTTAATATCTAGGTCCCCTCTACCAAGATCATTCAACCACTGACCAGAGACAAAAATCAGGTCCAGAGTGTGTCCCCCTATGTGAGTTGGGCCATGAACTAACTGGGTCAGGTCCATGGCCGTCATGGAAGCCATGAACTCCCGAGCCACCTCTGACGCCTCACCCACGGATGGAAGTTTAAAATCCCCCATGACGATAAGTCTGGGGGTATCAACCGCCACCCCGGCAATGACGTCGAGTAGCTCGGGCAGGGTCGCTGCCACGTGGCAGGGAGCCAGGTACGTAGTCAGCAAACCCATCTGCACCCCACGGCCCCACTTTACACAGAGGGACTCACATCCGGCTATCTGAGGAACAGTGGTCTGCCTCGGACAAAGACTTTCCCTAATAATCACCGCCACTCCCCCACCCCTCCCCTGGGCCCTTGGCTGATGAAATGCACGGAAACCTGGCGGGCACATCTCAACGAGGGGGACCCCCCCCTCTTGGCCCAACCAGGTCTCCGTAATACCTGCCAGGTCCGCACCCCCCTCCGAAATAAGATCACAAATGAGGGGGGCTTTATTAACCACCGACCTGGCATTACACAACATCAGCCGCGGACCCTGGGCCTGAGACTCTACACAACCCAGGACACGAGTCACGCATCGGGGGCCGGAGTGCGCAATCGCTCGTAAAGAGCGTATGCGCACCCCCGACACTTGATATGACCCCCTGCGTCCGTCATACCTGCCCCTCCCACTCATTATTTCAATTTCACAGCCCTTCCTGTCATCCCCCTGCTCCCCGGTTAAATTTCCTTTCACGACCCTCCTGCTGCAGCTAATCGACCCATCATCCTGCTCAGTCGCTATCTGGACCCCCCCAGGTCCACTTTTACAACCCCCTCCCACCCTCCCGGGTCCCCTTAAAATTTTCTTTAAAAATTTAACTAAAAAACCCCTCAACCCCCTCTTCGCTACATGCCATCTCTCGGGGTTCCAAAGCCCGTCATCAAGATAGGCCCTCGATAATGTGGAGGGCCAGGCCTGCGAGAGGGGGGAGTCTCGCAGTGCAAGAAGGTTGGCTTTTTGGAGCATCAACCGAACCAGAGATGGGAAAAAAGGCCAGTCCGGGGGTCTATCATAGTCCAAAGGGATAACTGAGCATAAGGATCACAAAATGTCCATTTGTAGAGCTGGACTCCACTGTCCTCTCACGACAGGGAGAAGGTCCAATGTTTTTTTTCTCCAACAGAGGCTAATAGCCAACCATCCTCTCACGACGGCCGGTCCTGTTACAAGAAGTTAACGGGGACAGTGTTCTATCCTCCCCGTTGGGACACAAAAATCTCTCAGTTCTTTCATAGGTATAAATGTGTGATATTTTTGCAATCAGGGTTTTTCCTATGTTTGAAAAAAGATGTTAAACGGCCATGGTGCGATGAAATCTCTGTTCATCGCTTTCAGGCCTGTCAGACATTTTATGTTGTTTCTTCTGAGACTTATGGGAGACTGGGATAGCACTATTTTGACCTTCTTGGACCTCTTCAGCCAGACACACCCATATTTTATGACTCCTGCCTGTAGAGGTCAAATATTTATTCCTTTTAATTCATAGGTATAAATGTGTGATATTTTTGCAATCAGGGTTTTTCCTATGTTTGAAAAAAAAATGTTAAACGGCCATGGTGGGATGAAATCTCTATTCATCGCTTTCAGGCCTGTCAGACATTTTATGGTGTTTCTTCTGAGACTTATGGGAGACTGGGATAGCACTATTTCGGCCTTCTTGGACCTCTTCAGCCAGACACACCCATATTTTATGACTCCTCCCTGTAGAGGTCAAATATTTATTCCTTTTAATTCATAGGTATAAATGTGTGATATTTTTGCAATCAGGGTTTTTCCTATGTTTGAAAAAAGATGTTAAACAGCCATGGTGGGATGAAATCTCTATTCATCGCTTTCAGGCCTGTCAGACATTTTATGTTGTTTCTTCTGAGACTTATGGGAGACTGGGATAGCACTATTTCGGCCTTCTTGGACCTCTTCAGCCAGACACACCCATATTTTATGACTCCTCCCTGTAGAGTAAGGTGACCAGACGTCCCGCTTTTGGCGGGACAGTCCTTTTGAGCAACTTGTCCCGGGTCCCGCGGCGTTTTAAAAATGTCCCGATTTTTCATTCTGCCTCCTGGTTCCCGGCTGCCTCCTGAATCCCCGCTGCTGGCTAGAGAGAAAAAACCTGTTTAAACTCTTGCCGCGGGGCTTCAAAGGGCCGCCCTACGTTAATTAGCTCGGCTTCCCCCTCTCAGCTGATTTGCACAGGGCTCTGCTCTTGCTAAATTGCTCAGTTTTTTTTTCCTCTTTGTACAAACCAAGCTCAAAACGAAACTGAAAGTAAAACAGGCTGTTGGCTTTGCGGTTTGCTTGCAACGTTGGAAAATTAGGCAGCAGATTTATTTTCCTTTTCCTCACCAAAAAAGGTAAGTGCAAAGAATGGAAAATTATTTAGGGCAAAAGAGGAGAGTTCAAGATTTTAAAACACAAAAGAAAAAAAAGCTCTTTTTAACTAGGGAATTGTAATAATTGAGATATTATTAATTGTATACTGTGTTGAAAGCAGAAATGGTTAAGTTGTGGTTTGGAGGAATATATGGGGGAAATTATTTGGTTTATTATTATTGGTAAGTATAATTAATTGATTTGTAAGAAATTGGATTGCATGGAAATAATTGGAATATTCATGTTCATATTGATTAATATACAAAAAAGATAGTTATATAACTAATTGATTTATATTAAAATGTTGAATTTGTATTAAACAACTGTATTACATAATTACATAATTAACCAATGTGAGGATGGATATAAAAATAGATGACAATGGGAAGGGGTATAAAATAGAATAGAAGGGAAAAATTGAATTTGATTAAGATTAGAGATGAGGATGAAGGGTAAAATTGTTTTTTTAAAAAAATAGATGAGGAATAAATATGGCAAAAAGGAAATATAGAAATTGTAAATTTAATTGAAATGACTAAACACTGTTTAAATTTGTGAACCAGCCAAATATTCTGTTCAAAGAAAATACATTGTATGTATGTGTGTTTCTAATTATTGCTATTTATTCATATTTGTTCTCTTTTATTCTTTAAAGTTTAACAATTCATTCTTTATCTTAATATCTTTATATTTGTTTGGGGTTGGCTTTCTTCCCTTTCATCTTTTTTATTGTACAGCAATCTTTCTCCTCAAACCTACCACCTCTCTTTTCTTTCCTTCTTACTTTCTCTTCCCCCCCTCTTCTTCTCCCTACTTCCTCTTCCTTTCTCCTTCTCCTCCTCTCTTCCTCCCTCTCTTAACCGTCACTCCTACTCTAATTTCCCTTCCCTTCCTTCATCCCTCTCTATTACTGTATCCTTTTATGCATATGGACTACTCAGAGGGCTGAAAAAGTTATTTTTGACTGGTCCTCGCACTTTTGACCAGTCCTCGAACTTACGACTGTCCTCACATTTTACATTTTTGCCCTATCTTGTCATCATGGTGAAGAGAAGCAGTTGTGAAATGAGTGACATGGTTGTTAAGAATGCTGCACGGGCATAAATGTGAGGATGGTCATAAGTGTGAGGACCAGTCAAAAGTGCGAGGACCTGTCAGAAATGACTTTTTTCAGCCCTCTGGTTAGTCCTTTTGTGCATATGGACTACTCAGAGGGCTGAAAAAGTTACTTTTGACTGGTCCTCGCACTTTTGACCAGTCCTCGAACTTATGACTGTCCTCACATTTTACATTTTTGCCCTATCTTGTCATCATGGTGAAGAGAAGCAGTTGTGAAATGAGTGACATGGTTGTTAAGAATGCTGCACGGGCATAAATCTGAGGATGGTCATATGTGTGAGGACCAGTCAAAAGTGCGAGGACCTGTCAGAAATGACTTTTTTCAGCCCTCTGAGTAGTCCCTATACACACAGCCATGGACACCCGGTCACATGACCAGATAGCCACGCCCACCCAGTCACATGGCCTTCAAACCACGCCCACACAATAAGCCACACCCACAATGGTGTCCCTCTTACCAATGTTAAAATCTGGTCACCTTACTGTAGAGGTCAAATATTTATTCCTTTTAATTCATAGGTATAAATGTGTGATATTTTTGCAATCAGGGTTTTTCCTATGTTTGAAAAAAAAATGTTAAACGGCCACGGTGGGATGAAATCTCTATTCATCGCTTTCAGGCCTGTCAGACATTTTATGTTGTTTCTTCTGAGGCTTATGGGAGACTGGGATAGCACTATTTCGGCCTTCTTGGACCTTTTCAGCCAGACACACCCATATTTTATGACTCCTCCCTGTAGAGGTCAAATATTTATTCCTTTTAATTCATAGGTATAAATGTGTGATATTTTTTCAATCAGGGTTTTTCCTATGTTTGAAAAAAGATGTTAAACGGCCATGGTGGGATGAAATCTCTGTTCATCGCTTTCAGGCCTGTCAGACATTTTATGTTGTTTCTTCTGAGACTTATGGGAGACTGGGATAGCACTATTTCGGCCTTCTTGGATCTCTTCAGCCAGACACACCCATATTTTATGACCCCTCCCTGTAGAGGTCAAATATTTATTCCTTTTAATTCATAAGTATAAATGTGTGATATTTTTGCAATCAGGGTTTTTCCTATGTTTGAAAAAAGATGTTAAACGGCCACGGTGGGATGAAATCTCTATTCATCACTTTCAGGCCTGTCAGATATTTTATGTTGTTTCTGCTGAGGCTTATGGGAGACTGGGATAGCACTATTTCGGCCTTCTTGGACCTCTTCAGCCAGACACACCCATATTTTATGACTCCTCCCTGTAGAGGTCAAATATTTATTCCTTTTCATTCATAGGTATAAATGTGTGATATTTTTGCAATCAGGGTTTTTCCTATGTTTGAAAAAAGATGTTAAACGGCCATGGTGGGATGAAATCTCTATTCATCGCTTTCAGGCCTGTCAGATATTTTATGTTGTTTCTGCTGAGGCTTATGGGAGACTGGGATAGCACTATTTCGGCCTTCTTGGACCTCTTCAGCAAGACACACCCATATTTTATGACTCCTCCTTGTAGAGGTCAAATATTTATTCCTTTTAATTCATAAGTATAAATGTGTGATATTTTTGCAATCAGGGTTTTTCCTATGTTTGAAAAAAGATGTTAAACGGCCATGGTGGGATGAAATCTCTATTCATCGCTTTCAGGCCTGTCAGACATTTTATGTTGTTTCTTCTGAGACTTATGGGAGACTGGGATAGCACTATTTCGGCCTTCTTAGACCTCTTCAGCCAGACACACCCATATTTTATGACTCCTCCCTGTAGAGTAAGGTGACCAGACGTCCCGCTTTTGGCGGGACAGTCCCGCTTTTGAGCAATTTGTCCCGCGTCCCGCGTCGTTTTAAAAAAGTCCCGATTTTTCATTCTGCCTCCTGGTTCCCGGCTGCCTCCTGAATCCCCGCTGATGGCTAGAGGGAAAAAACCTGTTTAAACTCTTGTCGCGGGGTTTCAAAGGCCCGCCCTACGTTAATTAGCTCGGCTTCCCCCTCTCAGCTGATTTGCACAGGGCTCTGCTCTTGCTAAATTGCTCAGTTTTTTTTTCCTCTTTGTACAAACCAAGCTCAAAACGAAACTGAAAGTAAAACAGGCTGTTGGCTTTGCGGTTTGCTTGCAACGTTGGAAAATTAGGCAGCAGATTTATTTTCCTTTTCCTCACCAAAAAAGGTAAGTGCAAAGAATGGAAAATTATTTAGGGCAAAAGAGGAGAGTTCAAGATTTTAAAACACAAAAGAAAAAAAAGCTCTTTTTAACTAGGGAATTGTAATAATTGAGATATTATTAATTGTATACTGTGTTGAAAGCAGAAATGGTTAAGTTGTGGTTTGGAGGAATATATGGGGGAAATTATTTGGTTTATTATTATTGGTAAGTATAATTAATTGATTTGTAAGAAATTGGATTGCATGGAAATAATTGGAATATTCATGTTCATATTGATTAATATACAAAAAAGATAGTTATATAACTAATTGATTTATATTAAAATGTTGAATTTGTATTAAACAACTGTATTACATAATTACATAATTAACCAATGTGAGGATGGATATAAAAATAGATGACAATGGGAAGGGGTATAAAATAGAATAGAAGGGAAAAATTGAATTTGATTAAGATTAGAGATGAGGATGAAGGGTAAAATTGTTTTTTTAAAAAAATAGATGAGGAATAAATATGGCAAAAAGGAAATATAGAAATTGTAAATTTAATTGAAATGACTAAACACTGTTTAAATTTGTGAACCAGCCAAATATTCTGTTCAAAGAAAATACATTGTATGTATGTGTGTTTCTAATTATTGCTATTTATTCATATTTGTTCTCTTTTATTCTTTAAAGTTTAACAATTCATTCTTTATCTTAATATCTTTATATTTGTTTGGGGTTGGCTTTCTTCCCTTTCATCTTTTTTATTGTACAGCAATCTTTCTCCTCAAACCTACCACCTCTCTTTTCTTTCCTTCTTACTTTCTCTTCCCCCCCTCTTCTTCTCCCTACTTCCTCTTCCTTTCTCCTTCTCCTCCTCTCTTCCTCCCTCTCTTAACCGTCACTCCTACTCTAATTTCCCTTCCCTTCCTTCATCCCTCTCTATTACTGTATCCTTTTATGCATATGGACTACTCAGAGGGCTGAAAAAGTTATTTTTGACTGGTCCTCGCACTTTTGACCAGTCCTCGAACTTACCACTGTCCTCACATTTTACATTTTTGCCCTATCTTGTCATCATGGTGAAGAGAAGCAGTTGTGAAATGAGTGACATGGTTGTTAAGAATGCTGCACGGGCATAAATGTGAGGATGGTCATAAGTGTGAGGACCAGTCAAAAGTGCGAGGACCTGTCAGAAATGACTTTTTTCAGCCCTCTGGTTAGTCCTTTTGTGCATATGGACTACTCAGAGGGCTGAAAAAGTTACTTTTGACTGGTCCTCGCACTTTTGACCAGTCCTCGAACTTATGACTGTCCTCACATTTTACATTTTTGCCCTATCTTGTCATCATGGTGAAGAGAAGCAGTTGTGAAATGAGTGACATGGTTGTTAAGAATGCTGCACGGGCATAAATCTGAGGATGGTCATATGTGTGAGGACCAGTCAAAAGTGCGAGGACCTGTCAGAAATGACTTTTTTCAGCCCTCTGAGTAGTCCCTATACACACAGCCATGGACACCCGGTCACATGACCAGATAGCCACGCCCACCCAGTCACATGGCCTTCAAACCACGCCCACACAATAAGCCACACCCACAATGGTGTCCCTCTTACCAATGTTAAAATCTGGTCACCTTACTGTAGAGGTCAAATATTTATTCCTTTTAATTCATAGGTATAAATGTGTGATATTTTTGCAATCAGGGTTTTTCCTATGTTTGAAAAAAAAATGTTAAACGGCCACGGTGGGATGAAATCTCTATTCATCTCTTTCAGGCCTGTCAGACATTTTATGTTGTTTCTTCTGAGACTTATGGGAGACTGGGATAGCACTATTTCGGCCTTCTTGGACCTCTTCAGCCAGACACACCCATATTTTATGACTCCTCCCTGTAGAGGTCAAATATTTATTCCTTTTCATTCATAGGTATAAATGTGTGATATTTTTGCAATCAGGGTTTTTCCTATGTTTGAAAAAAGATGTTAAACGGCCATGGTGGGATGAAATCTCTGTTCATCGCTTTCAGGCCTGTCAGACATTTTATGTTGTTTCTTCTGAGACTTATGGGAGACTGGGATAGCACTATTTCGGCCTTCTTGGATCTCTTCAGCCAGACACACCCATATATTATGACTCCTCCCTGTAGAGGTCAAATATTTATTCCTTTTAATTCATAGGTATAAATGTGTGATATTTTTGCAATCAGGGTTTTTCCTATGTTTGAAAAAAGATGTTAAACGGCCATGGTGGGATGAAATCTCTATTCATCGCTTTCAGGCCTGTCAGACATTTTATGGTGTTTCTTCTGAGACTTATGGGAGACTGGGATAGCACTATTTCGGCCTTCTTGGACCTCTTCAGCCAGACACACCCATATTTTATGACTCCTCCCTGTAGAGTAAGGTGACCAGACGTCCCGCTTTTGGCGGGACAGTCCTTTTGAGCAACTTGTCCCGGGTCCCGCGGCGTTTTAAAAATGTCCCGATTTTTCATTCTGCCTCCTGGTTCCCGGCTGCCTCCTGAATCCCCGCTGATGGCTAGAGAGAAAAAACCTGTTTAAACTCTTGCCGCGGGGCTTCAAAGGGCCGCCCTACGTTAATTAGCTCGGCTTCCCCCTCTCAGCTGATTTGCACAGGGCTCTGCTCTTGCTAAATTGCTCAGTTTTTTTTTCCTCTTTGTACAAACCAAGCTCAAAACGAAACTGAAAGTAAAACAGGCTGTTGGCTTTGCGGTTTGCTTGCAACGTTGGAAAATTAGGCAGCAGATTTATTTTCCTTTTCCTCACCAAAAAAGGTAAGTGCAAACAATGGAAAATTATTTAGGGCAAAAGAGGAGAGTTCAAGATTTTAAAACACAAAAGAAAAAAAAGCTCTTTTTAACTAGGGAATTGTAATAATTGAGATATTATTAATTGTATACTGTGTTGAAAGCAGAAATGGTTAAGTTGTGGTTTGGAGGAATATATGGGGGAAATTATTTGGTTTATTATTATTGGTAAGTATAATTAATTGATTTGTAAGAAATTGGATTGCATGGAAATAATTGGAATATTCATGTTCATATTGATTAATATACAAAAAAGATAGTTATATAACTAATTGATTTATATTAAAATGTTGAATTTGTATTAAACAACTGTATTACATAATTACATAATTAACCAATGTGAGGATGGATATAAAAATAGATGACAATGGGAAGGGGTATAAAATAGAATAGAAGGGAAAAATTGAATTTGATTAAGATTAGAGATGAGGATGAAGGGTAAAATTGTTTTTTTAAAAAAATAGATGAGGAATAAATATGGCAAAAAGGAAATATAGAAATTGTAAATTTAATTGAAATGACTAAACACTGTTTAAATTTGTGAACCAGCCAAATATTCTGTTCAAAGAAAATACATTGTATGTATGTGTGTTTCTAATTATTGCTATTTATTCATATTTGTTCTCTTTTATTCTTTAAAGTTTAACAATTCATTCTTTATCTTAATATCTTTATATTTGTTTGGGGTTGGCTTTCTTCCCTTTCATCTTTTTTATTGTACAGCAATCTTTCTCCTCAAACCTACCACCTCTCTTTTCTTTCCTTCTTACTTTCTCTTCCCCCCCTCTTCTTCTCCCTACTTCCTCTTCCTTTCTCCTTCTCCTCCTCTCTTCCTCCCTCTCTTAACCGTCACTCCTACTCTAATTTCCCTTCCCTTCCTTCATCCCTCTCTATTCCTGTATCCTTTTATGCATATGGACTACTCAGAGGGCTGAAAAAGTTATTTTTGACTGGTCCTCGCACTTTTGACCAGTCCTCGAACTTACCACTGTCCTCACATTTTACATTTTTGCCCTATCTTGTCATCATGGTGAAGAGAAGCAGTTGTGAAATGAGTGACATGGTTGTTAAGAATGCTGCACGGGCATAAATGTGAGGATGGTCATAAGTGTGAGGACCAGTCAAAAGTGCGAGGACCTGTCAGAAATGACTTTTTTCAGCCCTCTGGTTAGTCCTTTTGTGCATATGGACTACTCAGAGGGCTGAAAAAGTTATTTTTGACTGGTCCTCGCACTTTTGACCAGTCCTCGAACTTATGACTGTCCTCACATTTTACATTTTTGCCCTATCTTGTCATCATGGTGAAGAGAAGCAGTTGTGAAATGAGTGACATGGTTGTTAAGAATGCTGCACGGGCATAAATCTGAGGATGGTCATATGTGTGAGGACCAGTCAAAAGTGCGAGGACCTGTCAGAAATGACTTTTTTCAGCCCTCTGAGTAGTCCCTATACACACAGCCATGGACACCCGGTCACAAACCACGCCCACACAATAAGCCACACCCACAATGGTGTCCCTCTTACCAATGTTAAAATCTGGTCACCTTACTGTAGAGGTCAAATATTTATTCCTTTTAATTCATAGGTATAAATGTGTGATATTTTTGCAATCAGGGTTTTTCCTATGTTTGAAAAAAAAATGTTAAACGGCCACGGTGGGATGAAATCTCTATTCATCGCTTTCAGGCCTGTCAGACATTTTATGTTGTTTCTTCTGAGACTTATGGGAGACTGGGATAGCACTATTTCGGCCTTCTTGGACCTCTTTAGCCAGACACACCCATACTTTATGACTCCTCCCTGTAGAGGTCAAATATTTATTCCTTTTCATTCATAGGTATAAATGTGTGATATTTTTGCAATCAGGGTTTTTCCTATGTTTGAAAAAAGATGTTAAACGGCCATGGTGGTTGAAATCGCTATTCATCGCTTTCAGGCCTGTCAGACATTTTATGGTGTTTCTTCTGAGACATATGGGAGACTGGGATAGCACTATTTCGGCCTTCTTGGACCTCTTCAGCCAGACACACCCATATTTTATGACTCCTCCCTGTAGAGGTCAAATATTTATTCCTTTTAATTCATAGGTATAAATGTGTGATATTTTTGCAATCAGGGTTTTTCCTATGTTTGAAAAAAGATGTTAAACGGCCATGGTGGTATGAAATCTCTATTCATCGCTTTCAGGCCTGTCAGAGATTTTATGTTGTTTCTTCTGAGACTTATGGTAGACTGGGATAGCACTATTTCGGCCTTCTTAGACCTCTTCAGCCAGACACACCCATATTTTATGACTCCTCCCTGTAGAGTAAGGTGACCAGACGTCCCGCTTTTGGCGGGACAGTCCTTTTGAGCAACTTGTCCTGCGTCCCGCGGCGTTTTAAAAAAGTCCCGATTTTTCATTCTGCCTCCTGGTTCCCGGCTGCCTCCTGAATCCCCGCTGATGGCTAGAGAGAAAAAACCTGTTTAAACTCTTGCCGCGGGGCTTCAAAGGGCCGCCCTACGTTAATTAGCTCGGCTTCCCCCTCTCAGCTGATTTGCACAGGGCTCTGCTCTTGCTAAATTGCTCAGTTTTTTTTTCCTCTTTGTACAAACCAAGCTCAAAACGAAACTGAAAGTAAAACAGGCTGTTGGCTTTGCGGTTTGCTTGCAACGTTGGAAAATTAGGCAGCAGATTTATTTTCCTTTTCCTCACCAAAAAAGGTAAGTGCAAACAATGGAAAATTATTTAGGGCAAAAGAGGAGAGTTCAAGATTTTAAAACACAAAAGAAAAAAAAGCTCTTTTTAACTAGGGAATTGTAATAATTGAGATATTATTAATTGTATACTGTGTTGAAAGCAGAAATGGTTAAGTTGTGGTTTGGAGGAATATATGGGGGAAATTATTTGGTTTATTATTATTGGTAAGTATAATTAATTGATTTGTAAGAAATTGGATTGCATGGAAATAATTGGAATATTCATGTTCATATTGATTAATATACAAAAAAGATAGTTATATAACTAATTGATTTATATTAAAATGTTGAATTTGTATTAAACAACTGTATTACATAATTACATAATTAACCAATGTGAGGATGGATATAAAAATAGATGACAATGGGAAGGGGTATAAAATAGAATAGAAGGGAAAAATTGAATTTGATTAAGATTAGAGATGAGGATGAAGGGTAAAATTGTTTTTTTAAAAAAATAGATGAGGAATAAATATGGCAAAAAGGAAATATAGAAATTGTAAATTTAATTGAAATGACTAAACACTGTTTAAATTTGTAAACCAGCCAAATATTCTGTTCAAAGAAAATACATTGTATGTATGTGTGTTTCTAATTATTGCTATTTATTCATATTTGTTCTCTTTTATTCTTTAAAGTTTAACAATTCATTCTTTATCTTAATATCTTTATATTTGTTTGGGGTTGGCTTTCTTCCCTTTCATCTTTTTTATTGTACAGCAATCTTTCTCCTCAAACCTACCACCTCTCTTTTCTTTCCTTCTTACTTTCTCTTCCCCCCCTCTTCTTCTCCCTACTTCCTCTTCCTTTCTCCTTCTCCTCCTCTCTTCCTCCCTCTCTTAACCATCACTCCTACTCTAATTTCCCTTCCCTTCCTTCATCCCTCTCTATTACTGTATCCTTTTATGCATATGGACTACTCAGAGGGCTGAAAAAGTTATTTTTGACTGGTCCTCGCACTTTTGACCAGTCCTCGAACTTACGACTGTCCTCACATTTTACATTTTTGACCTATCTTGTCATCATGGTGAAGAGAAGCAGTTGTGAAATGAGTGACATGGTTGTTAAGAATGCTGCACGGGCATAAATGTGAGGATGGTCCTAAGTGTGAGGACCAGTCAAAAGTGCGAGGACCTGTCAGAAATGACTTTTTTCAGCCCTCTGAGTAGTCCCTATACACACAGCCATGGCCACCTGGTCACATGACCAGATACCCACGCCCACCCAGTCACATGGCCTTCAAACCACGCCCACACAATAAGCCACACCCACAATGGTGTCCCTCTTACCAATGTTAAAATCTGGTCACCTTACTGTAGAGGTCAAATATTTATTCCTTTTAATTCATAGGTATAAATGTGTGATATTTTTGCAATCAGGGTTTTTCCTATGTTTGAAAAAAAAATGTTAAACGGCCACGGTGGGATGAAATCTCTATTCATCGCTTTCAGGCCTGTCAGACATTTTATGTTGTTTCTTCTGAGACTTATGGGAGACTGGGATAGCACTATTTCGGCCTTCTTGGACCTCTTCAGCAAGACACACCCATATTTTATGACTCCTCCCTGTAGAGGTCAAATATTTATTCCTTTTCATTCATAGGTATAAATGTGTGATATTTTTGCAATCAGGGTTTTTCCTATGTTTGAAAAAAGATGTTAAACGGCCATGGTGGGATGAAATCTCTGTTCATCGCTTTCAGGCCTGTCAGACATTTTATGTTGTTTCTTCTGAGACTTATGGGAGACTGGGATAGCACTATTTCGGCCTTCTTGGATCTCTTCAGCCAGACACACCCATATTTTATGACTCCTCCCTGTAGAGGTCAAATATTTATTCCTTTTAATTCATAGGTATAAATGTGTGATATTTTTGCAATCAGGGTTTTTCCTATGTTTGAAAAAAGATGTTAAACGGCCATGGTGGGATGAAATCTCTATTCATCGCTTTCAGGCCTGTCAGACATTTTATGGTGTTTCTTCTGAGACTTATGGGAGACTGGGATAGCACTATTTCGGCCTTCTTGGACCTCTTCAGCCAGACACACCCATATTTTATGACTCCGCCCTGTAGAGGTCAAATATTTATTCCTTTTAATTCATAGGTATAAATGTGTGATATTTTTGCAATCAGGGTTTTTCCTATGTTTGAAAAAAGATGTTAAACGGCCATGGTGGGATGAAATCTCTATTCATCGCTTTCAGGCCTGTCAGACATTTTATGTTGTTTCTTCTGAGACTTATGGGAGACTGGGATAGCACTATTTCGGCCTTCTTAGACCTCTTCAGCCAGACACACCCATATTTTATGACTCCTCCCTGTAGAGTAAGGTGACCAGACGTCCCGCTTTTGGCAGGACAGTCCCGCTTTTGAGCAATTTGTCCCGTGTCCCGCGTCGTTTTAAAAAAGTCCCGATTTTTCATTCTGCCTCCTGGTTCCCGGCTGCCTCCTGAATCCCCGCTGATGGCTAGAGGGAAAAAACCTGTTTAAACTCTTGCCGCGCGGCTTCAAAGGGCCGCCCTACGTTAATTAGCTCGGCTTCCCCCTCTCAGCTGATTTGCACAGGGCTCTGCTCTTGCTAAATTGCTCAGTTTTTTTTTCCTCTTTGTACAAACCAAGCTCAAAACGAAACTGAAAGTAAAACAGGCTGTTGGCTTTGCGGTTTGCTTGCAACGTTGGAAAATTAGGCAGCAGATTTATTTTCCTTTTCCTCACCAAAAAAGGTAAGTGCAAACAATGGAAAATTATTTAGGGCAAAAGAGGAGAGTTCAAGATTTTAAAACACAAAAGAAAAAAAAGCTCTTTTTAACTAGGGAATTGTAATAATTGAGATATTATTAATTGTATACTGTGTTGAAAGCAGAAATGGTTAAATTGTGGTTTGGAGGAATATATGGGGGAAATTATTTGGTTTATTATTATTGGTAAGTATAATTAATTGATTTGTAAGAAATTGGATTGCATGGAAATAATTGGAATATTCATGTTCATATTGATTAATATACAAAAAAGATAGTTATATAACTAATTGATTTATATTAAAATGTTGAATTTGTATTAAACAACTGTATTACATAATTACATAATTAACCAATGTGAGGATGGATATAAAAATAGATGACAATGGGAAGGGGTATAAAATAGAATAGAAGGGAAAAATTGAATTTGATTAAGATTAGAGATGAGGATGAAGGGTAAAATTGTTTTTTTTAAAAAATAGATGAGGAATAAATATGGCAAAAAGGAAATATAGAAATTGTAAATTTAATTGAAATGACTAAACACTGTTTAAATTTGTGAACCAGCCAAATATTCTGTTCAAAGAAAATACATTGTATGTATGTGTGTTTCTAATTATTGCTATTTATTCATATTTGTTCTCTTTTATTCTTTAAAGTTTAACAATTCATTCTTTATCTTAATATCTTTATATTTGTTTGGGGTTGGCTTTCTTCCCTTTCATCTTTTTTATTGTACAGCAATCTTTCTCCTCAAACCTACTGTGAAGTTGGGATCGTAGAAACACCCAGGAGCATAGAAGAGTCCAAAGGCAGATGCATGAATAAATGTGATAAATGTATTTATTCATATAACAAAACATATTAACTATATACAAAGGCTATCTTAATATCCATTAGGATAGGGGGCACACAGCGTGTGTGACTACCCCTATCAAAGATCATGTCTCATGGAGAACAAAACGTAAAAAGAGAGCATGGTGGAAAGGTTAGAGGGGGTTTTATACTCAGTGTAAGCCCCTCCTCTCCACATAGGGGTGGGGGCACTTTCTGCCTCCACTAGTGTCTGTATGATATATGTGCCAATGGCTTGCAAATACTTGACAGTTCCCCTCCTTGCGAGCCGATGGCATGCAAACATACAAATGCACTGCACAACAAATTTTACCCTGTGAGACATAACTTTTTACACAGATCTTTGTGCCTATCTGCTGGTAGAGGTTTTGTGAAAATATCAGCTGTTTGATATTTGGTCTGACAATGTGATAAAGATATAAACCCCATCTCTACTAGTTGCCTAACATTTTGATAGCGGATATCAATATGTCTGGACCTTTTTCCCACCGCATCGCTTTGGCAATGCCTATGGCCCCGGTGTTGTCTTCTATAATTTGGATGGGCAAAGTCGGTGGTGTCCAGATGCTAGAAATTAAGGCATCAAACCATATCAGATCGTTTCCTGCCTCTGATAAGCATGCATATTCGGCCTCAGCGGTGGAGCACGAAACAAATTTCTGTTGCCCCACATGCCAATGGATGGGTGCCTCATTTAATAGTACCAAGAAGCCCGAAGTACTTCTACGTGTCTTGGTATCTCCGGCCCAGTCCGCATCCGCGAAACATTTTAATTGGGCCTTGTCTCTATTCTCAGGTTCCAAGTGAAGCACGTAATCTGCTGTGGTCTTGAGATACCTTAATAGCTTTTTAATGGCCAACCAGTGGAACTGGGTAGGATGTTCCACTTGTCTAGATAGCAGGTTTACGGCCAGGGCAATATCTGGACGGCTCCAATTACTTATATATAGTAATGAGCCGATCACTGACCTAAATAGAGTATTATTTTGGAACTCTGGGCTATCCTTGTGTGCCAATCCATAATAGTCGGTCTGCATTGGGATAGCCGTTGGCTTGCTATCTTCCATTTTACATTTCACCAAGAGTTCCTCTATCTTTTCCTTTTGGGAGAGAGCAAAACCTTTTGGTGTAGTGATGATTTGTACGCCTAGGTACTTGTCCACATATCCTAAAGACTTTAGAGTGAACTTTTTTTGTAGGGTCCTGGCAAATATAATACTTCCCCCCTTGTCAGGCCCTATATATAAAAGGTCATCGACATACAGTAGGACTTTCTCCAGCCCCCCTTTGGTATCCCTTGTGAAGGTACATTTATCAGCTGGAGATGGATGGAAACCCAGTGATTTGAGAGTTTTGGTCAGGCATTTGTACCACAGTCTGCCTGATTGTTTGAGGCTGTACAAACTTTTCTTCAGAAGCCAGGTGTGGCCTTCCTGCCGTTGAAATCCGGGGGCACCTCTGACGTAAATTTCTTGTTTTAGATGTGCGTGTAAATAAGCAGTTTGCACATCAAATTGAAAAATGTGTTCCCCATGTGCTGCTGCGGTGACCAAAGCAGCCCTCACACTTTCCGCTCTCACGGTGGGGGAGTATGTTTCATCAAAGTCCTGCAAGTAGCGCTGTGCGTAGCCTTGTGCTACCAGCCGGGCCTTATAGAGGAGTTTGTTGTTGGGCATTGGCTTGACCTTGTAGACCCAACGGGTGCCAATTGCTTTCCTCTTTTTGGGGACTTCCATGGGGATGAAGACTTTCAATTTTTTGAGACTGTCCATTTCCCGCTCCATTGCCACCCTCCACCTGCGCTGTTCTTCCTCGGGAAGCTGGAGGACATCTGAGTACGTTTTAGGGGCCATGGTAACGCTGTTGACCGAGGCAACGCAGCCAATGTCCAACCTTTTGGGTGGCACCCCTTTATTGGAGCGTTTTGACCGTCTGGGAAATTGCCACTCACCATCATCATTGTCATCCGGAGCATCGGTGTCAGAATTGGAGCTGCCGGAGGTATCTTTCCAATCAAAATGGGGCGGGCCTCTGTCCCAGGCGCTGCGAAGATATGGTCGTTTAGGTGAGGCAGGAGGTGTGAAGTCACCCAGGGATTCCTTGTCTGAATCATCAGAGTCAGGTAGGGATTCATCACCATCCGGATCTTCGCTGGTCAGTTGTTTGGAGTTTGTTGGTTCATCCTCTTCAGGTGGTGCTGCTTGTTCAGTGTCGCTTCTAATAGGGGAATAACCGGGTTCATTGGAATGAATTTTTGACCAATTTGACCCCTCCTCAAAGGAAGCTGATCTAGAGACAATGACAAGGTTATTTTTGTCTACAAACCTAGAGGCCTTGCTGCCGGTTGCATAACCTATAAATCTGAGTCTCCTCGATGCCTTGCCCCCCTTTCTTCTGAGGTGCTTGGGAATATGGACCCAGGCATAGGAACCAAAAATTCTCAGGTGTGAGAGGCTAGGTTTCCTTCCATGGACCAGGAAGTATGGGGTTTGGTTAATGGCACTACTCCACGTCCTGTTGACTAGATAATTAGCCATTTTGACCGCTTCTGCCCAAAAAACTTGGCTCATGTCAGCATCTGCAAGTAGGCAGTTCATGACATTCTGCAGCACGCCATTTCTCCTTTCTGCAATACCATTCTCGGACGGAGTTCGAGGGGATGATTTAAAATGGAGGATACCTCTCTCCTTCATCCACTTTTCAAAAATCTTGGATGTAAACTCAGTCCCCCTATCACTCTGCACCTGAGCGATGCACACCTTGTGTTGCGTTTGGATCTGGTTGTAAAGATATTTGAAGTTGGTAAAGACTTCAGTTTTGTCCTTTAAAATAAATACATGGCCATAACGAGAGTAATCATCTACTACTGTTAAAAAATAACGCCCCCTACCAAGGGAGGGTCTAAAAGGACCAACCAAATCCATGTGTACCAGCTGATAAGGGTACCTTGCACAACGGGAAGAGACCTTGGGTATAGCAGCAGTTTTAGATTTTGCTGCCTTACAGATGGCACATTCCAAATAGGTATTACAATTCTTTATCTTAAGCCCATCAGAAAAATCTTGCATTTTCTTAATAACCGGGAAGGTGGCATGGCCGAGCCTGCGGTGTAATATATGAGCACAATCCAAATGTAAAGGTTTACCCATGCATACTTTGTCAACCTTATGTATCTTACCATTACAAGCCTTGGTCTGTTCAGTAATGAGAGTAGGCACTGGATTAATGGTAACCTTAGAGTTCCTCAGGGTTGGCTGAGGAGTTGTGACCTTAAGGGGCTCAGCCTTAATGGCTTTGAATGTCCTAGGAGCCGGTTTAGGAGCTTCATTGGGATTAGGTCCAGGGTCCTTGAGTTTGGACAACCTGGGGGCTGACACAGAAGCTTTCTGCTCTATCTGGGCATTAGCTCCCTGAGCCCTCTTGTTAGGTTTCTTGTGCCTTTTGACCTTTGCTTTTGGGAAAAAATAAGGCAAATTGTTGATTTTTACAATATCGCCAACAACACCCCCATTTTCGAAAACATAACCTCCACCCTTCTCAAAAACCAGTTTTACATTTTTATCCTCAGTCAATTTTAAGATGCTTAAAAGGTTGTTCTTGATTGAGGGAACATACAGTGCCCCTGTGACATCTCCTATACCAGGCACATTGATCACGCCTTCCCCAGTTACCTCTGCCTTGTCCCCAGTGGCAACTTTTACTGAGGACTTGAGTGGGTTTAAAACCTTAAATCGTTGCTTCGTGTTGGCTATATGCGTTGATGCACCTGAATCAAGAAGCCACAGTCCCTCAGCATCCTTTACCTGGGAGATGTGATTGTCACTAGTGACACTACAGAATTGGTATCCTTTATGACCACCTCCCCCTCTTCCACTGCCTCTTTTATTTTTATTGTGCTTAAGTCTGGCCGTGTTGGCCCTAGAGCGAGGGCACTCCCTTTTAAAGTGACCTTGTATGCCACAGTCAAAACAGGTGGGAAGGGTATTAATCCTTTCACTTGGGTCCTGGCGCCTCCTCTGAGGCCTAGGTCTGTGATATGCCTCCTTCATTTCTTGTTGTTCCTCATCTCTGCGCCTTAAATCTTCCTCAATAAAGCGGCCAGAAAAGTATTCTATATTTCTTTGTTCCCTAGAAACCCCTTCTAGAGAAATAATAAAAGGACTCCAAGATTTGTCTAGGGAGTTCAACATCACGCTAATTAAAGTGGATTCAGAAACAGGCTCCCCCCTCTGTATAAGCTCATCCCTCATGGCTTTAAGTGTTGCCAAATGTTCCCCCATTTTGACACCAGGTTTGAGTTTATAGTTGTGGAAAATTCTTGACAATCTGCTGGTTGCAGCCATATTGTCACTATGGAACAAATTATATAGGGCAGTCCAAACTTCCTGAGCTGTGAGGCCGTCTGAAAGACTGGCATACAGAGCTGTGTCTATAGAACTTAACAGGGTTGTGTAAGCTCTTTTATGCAGGAACTCAATTTCAGGGCTCCAAGGTAAAGGGGGTGGTCTTTTGATCATGTCCAGGGTATTTTCTCTTAAGAGAATTATCTGAATCTCTTTACACCATTTTTTAAAATTCTGACCACTTGTAAGGTCCGGCTATACGCTTAAGCTCTCAGTGAACCAAAAAGAAAGACTTAAACGGAGGCTTGAATAAGAATCAACATTTAATCTTTGATCAAAGACAAAAGGCTGGGTAAAACCATTCCAAACACATACAAAGAGATATGTATATGGGAGGGTTCACATCTTCAGAGAAGATGTAACCACATTTTATACCTTTAAAGCATCAGTTAGATCCCCAATTCTGGCCCCTTAATTTATGTTTGTGTATTCTTTGTTGCCCTGCAAAGGAATCTAACTTCCAATTAGTCTTATCTTTGTTTACTTAATTGGCCACTTAGCCCCTGGCTCCTGAAGACCAGATCTTATCCAGATCAGACATAAATTAGGATTGAGATGTAAATTACCCCTTTGTTGATGGCTGGAGTTCCAACAGATACACGTACCATGTTTTTAGGTGGCACAGAAAGAGATTGATATGAGCAGGTCAAATGGCAGGGACATACGTTTGACAAATACCAGATACATTTCAGAGGCCTAATGACAATATGTTTGTAACAGGAGATACAAATAGAAAGGAATAATATATGTGATACAAAAAGCACAATATATATGTTACAGGAACCTAATGATTACAGAATAACAAGCTTTTACTAAACCTAGTATATCAGTATTTTATATTCTATATTATTGTTTCCCTACATTTCACCCTTTTTATTTAAACGATGGAATGCTTTCCATCATTCTGTAAAAGAGGTACATATTTAGTAGGGATGGTTTTAAGAATCATGAGATTTGCAGGCTTTCGATGAGAACTGGTCGGCACTGAGGATGCTAAGACTGTAATCCCAGAGATAGTCGATGTGACTATTTTTTGGATTAAAGGAATGAGGCAAGGGAGAAAAAGGAGACTCCCAAAGGCCAATAGCACCATGAACCCAATTCGTTTCCAGTCAGAGAAGATACTGCCGAACCAGTTAAAATCTACCGCTCCGGTCCATTTCTGGACAGGGACGTGTGCGAGTTTTCTCATCCTGGCAGTAAGCTCCTCTATGACCTTACCATTATCATCAATTTCTAAACAACAATTAGTGAGATTGAATTTTCCACAAACTCCTCCTTCTTGAGCAAGTAAATAATCGAGGGCAAGACGATTCTGATAGACAGCAGTGCGAATCTTGGTGTTAGTTTGAGCAAGCAGAGTAAGGGAAGTGCTTGTAGTATTGGTAATGAGTTCAACAATCGCTTGCAAATGGATTAAACGATTGAGTAAATAAATTGGTGTGCGGTAACCCCACATCCCATCCTCAGCCCACGTGGCTGGGCCATATACCTGAATAATCCTTTCAGGAGGCCAGTCTTCATCGTGCCAAGTTCTCTGATCTGTGATCTTGAGATCCCCAAATGTAACGGATCTTTTATCCCTGTGTCCTACTTCATCATAAACTGGGACACCAAGTCTCTCTCCCTGAGTGATGGGTAAAAGAAAGAAACTAGGTTTAACAGTCCCTAAGGCACAAGTACCACTCCATTTACGTGGAAGGGACACATAAGCTTTTCTTCCACAAATCCAAAAGAGTCCATCTGGGGCCGGCCAAGATGAAGAGGCGTCATGGAGACGATCCCAGAGGGAGGAGAGCTGTTTGTACTCAGAAAAGGGGTTTGTTGGTTGAGTAGCATTCACACCAGACCACCAAGTGGTGCTTGCATTAGCAGCTACAATAAGGTTTTGACAGACTAAATCCCCTAAAGGGATTGTAAAAAGTCGGGAGACAGGTCTTTGAAAACATATATCTCCAATAATGGAAGTTTGTAGGATCCATTCTCGGGGTCGGTCTAGAGAGGACCACGTGAGGTTCAGTTGGGGAAGAGTATTCAGGTTTAGTTCCCTGGACTCCCATGGCCATCGTTCCCCCATATTCGTGCCTCCACAGACGTAGCAATTAGTCACATTGAGGGATGATGCAATCCTCTCAGCTAAGTCTATGAAAAGGTTTTTTGTTATTGGAGGAATTTCTACTTTCTTCTCCATTTCCTCATAAAAGGAATGGAAAATTGTGAAGCGCTCAGGCTGATGCACTATTCTGGTAACCTTAATTTCAATCTGGCCAAAGGGGTCAGTTCCCCGTCTGTTTATCCCAAGACCCACATTTAATGTGCCTGGAGGGGGAGCATTGAAAAGTAGGCACATAGGGTTGCATTTATAAAGATGGCAAGTTGATGTGGCCTCCCCCCGGGAGATATTAAAGAAGCTAGAACCATAACAACCACTTAGGGGTGGTCCTGGTCGAGGTTGGGATTTCTTAGTGTGCCAGTATGTATAAGACTGAGAAGAAACACCATATGAGATAGCAGGAGGATTGTAACAGAACTCATAGAGGTATTTTTCTAAGGTACGATATGACTGGTGCCAATCTAAAGAACCACATTCAATAGCATAACAGGCATCAAAACAGATTTGAACCCGAGGATTCTGAGAAGTACTCTGATTCCTCCCGAGAGAGACACCAGATTTTTTACTACCTCGATAACCAGTAACCTCAATGTTCAGGATGAAACGGGAACCCTGGGGTTAAAACATATGGGGTTTCCGTTATTAGGACAGATCTCATAGGTAGTAGTGTTGTGGACACAAAATGTGTTATTGCTGTCCTGACAATCATAATGAGAGTGATAGACAAGAGTTCTGGTAACTTGATTGCCATGGCGAGTGGTAACCAAACATTGTTCACACTGGGACTGGAAGAGTTTGGCTGCGGGTATAAAAGTCCCGAGGATCAAAAACATTGAGACAAGTTGTGGAACCAAAATAAAGAGCAGAGTCATTGTCACCTTTTCCAAAGAATGTGCGGGGAAACCAGCAGCAACAGAGCAGAAAAACAGCAAAGACAACAAAACGGCAAACTAAATATATTCAATGGGTATCCAGTCTATCCAGTTCATCAGTGAACAGGTCAGCAGGCGATGCTGGGGAGCGGTGAAGTTTCAGCTTGAGTCCTTCCAGCTGTTTGACTTGCCACTGCTCAGGGGGCTCAGGGACGTGCTTGACTCGTGATGCGTGGACCCACGCTTTGACGCCGTCCACTTTCATAGCCGTGGGGGTGCTCAGAAGAACCTGACGGGGTGTAGACCACTTGGGCTGAGTACAGGTGGGAGAGAGTTCCTTGATCCTTACCCACTGGCCCGGTTCAGCCAATGGTGGCACGTCAGCAGCTGGAGGTAAAGCGGATTGGACCTGTTTAGAGATAGAGGATAAAACCTGCGCAGATTATGCAAATATGAGGTGATATTTCTTTCCCCTTCACTAGAATCTGGCAGGGCAGAAGCAACAAAGGGTCTCCCATACATCATTTCAAAGGGTGACAATCCTAATTTCCCTGAAGGCAGGGCTCTAATTCTTGCTACGGCTAGTGGTAGTACCTTAGGCCAGGGGAGTTGGGTTTCTTGGCATAATTTGGACAAGTGTGTTTTCAGGGTTCTGTTCAAACGTTCCACTTTCGATGAAGCCTGTGGTCTGTAAACAGAGTGGAGGTGCCAAGGGATGCCTAAAAACTTACTGACATCCTGAGTAACCTGTGAGGTGAAATGCCTGCCATTGTCAGACTCAAGACCCTTAGGGACCCCAAATCTTGGGATAATGTGATCAACTAAGGCATTCACCACCTCTCTGGCTTTTTGGGTGGAGGTAGGGATGGCTTCTGGCCATCCAGTGAATAAATCCACAAATACAAGAAGGTTAGATTTTGCTCCCCTTTTTGGGAGTTCAGTAAAGTCTACTTGCCAAGCCTCCCCTGGGTATCGGGCAGTTCGAAGACGACCAAGAGGAAGCGGACTGCCCCCTCGGGGGTTGTTCCTTTGGCAGATGTCACATTGAGAAACAACAGTCTTGCAAAGGCCACGCAAGTTTGGATTGCAATAGCGGGATGTGAGCCACTTCTGGAGTGGGCGAGGACCGCTGTGAGACATGCGATGAGCTCGTTGAACAAGTTTCCACACCATTTGTTGAGGGAGCTGGATTCTATTCTGAACGACCCACCACCCATCGCACCACTTGCCATCAGGGTGTAGCTGGTCCCTAGTATCATATAGGGCAGGAAGGTGTTGCGTGGGGTCACAGGGAAGCAAAGCTGAGAGATTCTTGGGATTGACAGCAGGGCCTGATTCAGCAGCTTGGCGGGCCCAATAGTCAGCAGCCCGGTTCCTACGAGAGATTTCACTGTGGTCTGTCTGGTGTCCTCGACAATGAATGATAGCTAGCTGGGATGGCTGTCTGACAGCTGTGACAAGTTTTTCTAGCAAGGGCTTCATCTTTAGGCTTTTCCCATCTGCACCAGTAAAGCCACGAGCCTTCCATAGAGCGGCATGAGTGTGTGCAGCCAAAAATGCATAACGACTGTCAGTATAGATATTAGTGCGCAGTCCAGCTGACAGATGGCATGCCTCGATCAGGGCTAAAAGCTCAGCTGCTTGAGCGGACCAGTGAGAGGGGAGTTGTCGTAGGAGGAGGGGGCCATCTCTGCAAACTACAGCCAGTCCTGTGTATCTTTTCCCATTTTTTACAAAAGAAGAGCCATCAGTCCAGAGTTGGGACTCAGGATTGTCAAAAGGTTCAGTCCTAAGATCTGCACGAATGCCTACCACGGATTCCAAGACAGCTAAACAGTCATGCTGTGGACCATCCTCAGGGGGGCAAGGCAAAAGAGTAGCTGGATTCAGCCTTTCACATCTATGAAGCTGAACAGAGTCTGATTCTAAAATCTGGCTTGCATACTTAGAAATCCGGCATGAGGTGGCCCATGCTGGGAGTTTCTGTTCAAGGAGAGCTTGAACTGAATGAGGCATATAAACGTTAAGGGGAGCCCCCAAAGTTATTTTATGAGTCTCCTGGATGAGGATAGCTGTGGCAGCAACAGATCGGAGACAGGCTGGCCAGCCTCTGGCCACTGGATCCAGGATTTTTGAAAGGTAAGCCACAGGAACTCTTTCGGGGCCCAGTTTTTGCAATAAAACGCCCAGGGCACAACCCTTCATTTCAGAAACAAAGAGTTCAAAGCCTTTCATTTGATCGGGTTAAGCCAAGGCAGAGGCACGGCCCAATGCATCTTTCAAGTCCTGCCATGCTTTCTGATGTTCCCCTGTCCACTCCCAGGCCATGTCCTTTTGAGTTAATTGATAAAGGGGTTTAGCAATGACAGAATACATAGGAATCCACAGCCGGGCATAGCCAGTGATGCCTAAAAAGGTCTGTAGCTGTTTAACGTTAGTGGGTGTAGGTAAGGCTGAAATAGCCTGTAGGCGGCTTTCATGTAGGAGCCGACAGCCTTTGCGCAGAACAAAACCCAGATACTGTACTTCCTGCGTGGCCCATTGGACTTTCTTCCTAGATACTGTGTAGCCCTTTTCAGCCAAGTGATTGAGGAGGGCGATTGAAGTATCCTCAACATCTTTCTGGTCTTTGCCAGCTATTAATAAATCATCCACATATTGTAGGAGGGAAGTTTGTTGGGTGTCAAAGTCTTTAAGATCCTGGGCAAGGGCTGCAGCGAAAGCAGTTGGACTGTTACGGTAGCCCTGTGGTAGGCGAGTCCAAGTCAGCTGGCACTTGGAACCATCAGAAGGATCTTCCCACTCAAAAGCAAAGTATGACTGACACTCTTTAGCCAGAGGGATACAAAAGAAGGCATCTTTTAAATCTATGACCGTATACCAATTCTGGTCACTAGAGAGTGTAGTCAGTAACGTATATGGATTGGACACTACTGAATGAAGTGGGCGGAGCCTATGGTTCGCCTCCCTCAAGTCGTGAACAAATCTCCAAGTCCCATCAGGCTTAGGAACGGGAAAGATTGGTGTTGACCAATATGATTGTGTATGGACAAGGAGCCCAGTTTTCAGAAAAAGTTCAATCTGTGCTTTAATGCCAAGCCGGGCTTCCCGTTTGATAGGGTATTGGCGAATAGAGATAGGTTGGGCATCTGGGAGGAGCTGAGCCATGTGGGGTGTAGCAAATTTTGCAAACCCAGGGATTCCTTGATACCAAACTTGGGGATTTATTTTATTTGAATCAGGTCCTCTAAGGATTGTTTCTTTCTCTAGGAAGCAAAGATAAGCTCTTCCTGGGGGAATTTCAAGGGAAACTCCCTGCTGGGAGCATTGTATAACTGCCCCCAATTTTCCTAGCAGATCCCTCCCCAGAAGATTGATAGGACATTGTGGCAATATTAGAAAGGAATGCTGGAGTGATGGTCCCTTGGTTGGTTCAACCTCCATTGGGTGACTGATCAGGGCATTCTCTTCTATCCCGGTTGCTCCAACAATGGGGGTGGTTTTAGAAGAGAGGCAAGGGATTGATTTATCATTCAGGACGCTAAAGGTAGCTCCTGTATCAATCAAAAAGGAATAAGATTTGTTCCCCACTTTGAGCTCCATCAGAGGGTCTGGGGAAGCAATTGGCCCTCCAGAGCTCCTTCAGTAGGTTTCTGGATAAAACTGAGGAGCCTGAGCTGACATGAGGGGAGCTTGCGGGGGAGCAGGTCTGTATCCTCCCCTTCCCCTCATTTGTCCGCGTCCCCTATTGGGCCGTTGTGGTTCGTTGGGGCATTCTCTCCACCAATGGCCAGTTTGATGACACCGGGCACATTGATTTTTCGGGAGGGGTCTCCCCCTGCCTTTACTTTGGGGGCTCAAAGCCGCTGCTAAAAGAGCAGCTTGCTTTCTCATTTTCCTATCTTCTTTCTTTTCTTCCTCTTCCTCCCTTTGGGAATAAACAGTAAAAGCTGTTTGAATGAGGGCCTCTAAGTCCTTAGCAGTAGGGGTCTCTAGTTTTTGCAATTTCCTTCTTATATCGGGAGCACTTTGTCCCACAAAGGTCATTTTCAGCAAAACATCATTAGCTGGGCTATCAGGGTCGAGGTCAGTAAACCTCCGAAATCCATCTTTCAAACAGTTCAAAAAATCAGTGGGGGATTCCTTTGGATTTTGAAGGATCTGATGAACTCGGTGAAAGTTCACCGTTTTTGGAACACCGAGCCTCAGTCCTTGAAGGATAGCATCCCTGGCTCTCTGGAGGATGAGGGCACCCTGATCTGTGTTGGGATCAACCTCATAGCTGGGGCTAAAAAGAATCAGGGGTTCAGGCCATAAAGCTGGGGCATCGTTATTAGTTTGAATGCCATGTTCTCTAGCAGCTTTGTAGTGTGCCGTGGTGGCTTTAAGAACTTGTTGTTTTTCCTCAGTAGACAGGAGTGCCGATAAGAGAGTAAAAATATCAGGCACATTAGGTCTATGAGTGGCCATCACACGTTGAACGAGTTCAACATAACTTTGGGGGGATTCCCTGTAAGAGGGAAGTCCTGCTTTCCAATTGAAAAGATCATTGGTAGTAAAAGGTGTGTGAACAAACACCAATTCATCTTTCATAGGAACTTGTCGAAGGGGGGCTAGGACTGAGGGGACCGGTTGATCAGCAGGTGCGTAAGTCTGTCCCATCCTAGTGTGAGGAGGACTTAAAGCCGTCAGATCTGGATACAGATCTTGGGCTGCTTGGGATGTTGAACTTTGTGGATTAGCCTGGGATGGCTGTGATGTTGTTGGGAGCACCTGAGCTTGTGGATTAATCTGAGGGGCAGTTGGACGCACCTGATCCTGCACAGCAGATTGTGCTATTGCCTGAGGTGCCTGAGCCATTAAAGGCACAGCATTTACATCAGGGGAAGGGGGAGCAACATAATATGGTGGGGGAAACTCCTCTTCTTCTTCAGTCACTTTGGATAGCTTTTTCTTTTTTGCAAAAGTGGCAATGGGGCAAATTTTAGAAGAGGGTGTTGGAGTGAGCCCACACGCTTTCTGTATGTCTGGGCGGCAAAGGAGATTGGAGAAGAAGCTAATGTAAAGCTCCTCTTCAGTTCGTCCTATGGCAGCCAGGGATTCAGCAAATTTGTTGACAAAATCTAAATCAAGGCTGCCTTCTGGAGGCCAGGTTCCTACGTTAGGACCAATTAAGTAGGTTGGCCAGATGGATGTGCAGAGGGCTTTCAGTTTATTCTTTTTTAGAACAATCTTTTTTTCTGCAATAGGCTTTACTGTGTCCCAATGGGCTAACACGCAGTCCAGAGGGGAACACGGCTTTGTTTTTCTTACAAAGTTACTCATTCCGAATGGACTACCAGCATGGTTGCCCATTTTCCAGGGGATTCCTTTCTGTCAGCTCAAAGCCTGACTAGACTTTCTCTGTCTCCTGAGGAGATTTCCCACACCTTTCCGTCGGTGCGAAGCCTAACCAAACCCTCTCTTTTTCCCTAAGAGATTTCCCAGACCTCCCCTGCGGGTCCGAAGTTTGGTCAGAGCCCTCTCCTGCACTACAGATTCTTATTCCAACAGTCACACTCCTTTCAAAGCGATCGTCTCTGGCTGATCTCCTCTCGGATAATCAGAAACGCAGATTGGATCTCCGCACATCGCTTCGAGGGCAAACCTCTGAGGAATTTCCCTCGTCTCATTCACACACTCACAAAGCAACACTCCCCTCCCCACCCAAAAGAAAAAGTCTCTACTAACCTAGCAGAGGACAATCTTCCCCAATACCCAGTTCAAGCCTCAATTAGGGCGTTCAGGTCTGGCTGGAAACAGAATCTGCCGACGGCCAACCAGGTCGAAGTCACCGGTTTAAACTTGCCGGGAGCGCTCTTGACGTCGTCTCTGATCCTCGCCGGTTTCTTCCGTCCGCCGTTGGTGAAGGCCGCCAAACCACAAGGGGGTTGGCTGTATGCGGGGGCCAAATGTGGCAACCTTGAAGGAAAACTTTGCCTTCAAGCCCCACGTTCGTTGGGCGCCAGAAATGTAAGGTCCGGCTATACGCTTAAGCTCTCAGTGAACCAAAAAGAAAGACTTAAACGGAGGCTTGAATAAGAATCAACATTTAATCTTTGATCAAAGACAAAAGGCTGGGTAAAACCATTCCAAACACATACAAAGAGATATGTATATGGGAGGGTTCACATCTTCAGAGAAGATGTAACCACATTTTATACCTTTAAAGCATCAGTTAGATCCCCAATTCTGGCCCCTTAATTTATGTTTGTGTATTCTTTGTTGCCCTGCAAAGGAATCTAACTTCCAATTAGTCTTATCTTTGTTTACTTAATTGGCCACTTAGCCCCTGGCTCCTGAAGACCAGATCTTATCCAGATCAGACATAAATTAGGATTGAGATGTAAATTACCCCTTTGTTGATGGCTGGAGTTCCAACAGATACACGTACCATGTTTTTAGGTGGCACAGAAAGAGATTGATATGAGCAGGTCAAATGGCAGGGACATACGTTTGTCAAATACCAGATACATTTCAGAGGCCTAATGACAATATGTTTGTAACAGGAGATACAAATAGAAAGGAATAATATATGTGATACAAAAAGCACAATATATATGTTACAGGAACCTAATGATTACAGAATAACAAGCTTTTACTAAACCTAGTATATCAGTATTTTATATTCTATATTATTGTTTCCCTACAACTTAAATGTAATTTTTCAAAATTATTTGGCAAAGTTACAAAATTATTGCCATTAAACTGCATGGGGAGTTGTTCAAATGGCTGAAAAGTGCCTGTTGTGAATGGCATTGGGATCCCTAAGCCTGGGATCGATTGCTTAGGTCTGGCTCCTTTTTGTAGTCCTTCTGTAGTTTGAAGCAACTGGGCACGTGCAGGAAATGGAGCATGCTCCAAAGCCTTTTCTTGTTGGAGCTCTGATCTCCCTCTCTGAGCTCTGAAGTCAGGTCTGGCTGGAGCCTCAGAATAGGCCCGGACATCAGCGATGTGGTGGGGAAGCCTTGGAGGAGTGGGAAGAAGGCCTGGAGATCTTTCTGGAGGCCCATCAGATGAGGTCCATGGGCTGGATAGGCCTGGAAATGTCTCTGGATCTCCTCTTCTCCATCAGAGGAGCAGGATTGCAGCTCCGGATCATCCCAGCAGGACCGGAAAGGTGCGGAGGCCTCAGCCTGGGCCTCCCTGGAGCATTCAGTGAATGGTGAGCGCCTCTGCAGTGGGGGGTGGGAGGCTGCAGGTCCATCTGGGTTCCTCCGGGGGTGGGAGGTTGGATTTGGGGCCCTCCTTGAGTGGGCAGCTGGGTCTGGGGCCTCGGGGCGGCCGGTGGGTGGTTGCTCCCTAAGTTCCAGGGCAGCGACCAGGGCCTCTATGGCCTCTTTGATGTTTGCCCTGGCAGGCGGGGCCTGGCAAGGGGCTTGTGGGTTCGAAGGCTGTTGGCTTTGCGGTTTGCTTGCAACTGGAAAATTAGGCAGCAGATTTATTTTCCTTTTCCTCACCAAAAAAGGTAAGTGCAAACAATGGAAAATTATTTAGGGCAAAAGAGGAGAGTTCAAGATTTTAAAACACAAAAGAAAAAAAAGCTCTTTTTAACTAGGGAATTGTAATAATTGAGATATTATTAATTGCATACTGTGTTGAAAGCAGAAATGGTTAAGTTGTGGTTTGGAGGAATATATGGGGGAAATTATTTGGTTTATTATTATTGGTAAGTATAATTAATTGATTTGTAAGAAATTGGATTGCATGGAAATAATTGGAATATTCATGTTCATATTGATTAATATACAAAAAAGATAGTTATATAACTAATTGATTTATATTAAAATGTTGAATTTGTATTAAACAACTGTATTACATAATTACATAATTAACCAATGTGAGGATGGATATAAAAATAGATGACAATGGGAAGGGGTATAAAATAGAATAGAAGGGAAAAATTGAATTTGATTAAGATTAGAGATGAGGATGAAGGGTAAAATTGTTTTTTTTAAAAAATAGATGAGGAATAAATATGGCAAAAAGGAAATATAGAAATTGTAAATTTAATTGAAATGACTAAACACTGTTTAAATTTGTGAACCAGCCAAATATTCTGTTCAAAGAAAATACATTGTATGTATGTGTGTTTCTAATTATTGCTATTTATTCATATTTGTTCTCTTTTATTCTTTAAAGTTTAACAATTCATTCTTTATCTTAATATCTTTATATTTGTTTGGGGTTGGCTTTCTTCCCTTTCATCTTTTTTATTGTACAGCAATCTTTCTCCTCAAACCTACCACCTCTCTTTTCTTTCCTTCTTACTTTCTCTTCCCCCCCTCGTCTTCTCCTCCCTACTTCCTCTTCCTTTCTCCTTCTCCTCCTCTCTTCCTCCCTCTCTTAACCGTCACTCCTACTCTAATTTCCCTTCCCTTCCTTCATCCCTCTCTATTACTGTATCCTTTTATGCAGAGACTACTCAGAGGGCTGAAAAAGTTATTTTTGACTGGTCCTCGCACTTTTGACCAGTCCTCGAACTTACTACTGTCCTCACATTTTACATTTTTGCCCTATCTTGTCATCATGGTGAAGAGAAGCAGTTGTGAAATGAGTGACATGGTTGTTAAGAATGCTGCACGGGCATAAATGTGAGGATGGTCATAAGTGTGAGGACCAGTCAAAAGTGCGAGGACCTGTCAAAAATGACTTTTTTCAGCCCTCTGGTTAGTCCTTTTGTGCATATGGACTACTCAGAGGGCTGAAAAAGTTATTTTTGACTAGTCCTCGCACTTTTGACCAGTCCTCGAACTTACGACTGTCCTCACATTTTACGTTTTTTGCCCTATCTTGTCATCATGGTGAAGAGAAGCAGTTGTGAAATGAGTGACATGGTTGTTAAGAATGCTGCACGGGCATAAATGTGAGGATGGTCATAAGTGTGAGGACCAGTCAAAAGTGTGAGGACCTGTCAGAAATGACTTTTCAGGCCTCTGAGTAGTCCCTATACACACAGCCATGGCCACCCGGTCACATGACCAGATAGCCACGCCCACCCAGTCACATGGCCTTCAAGCCACGCCCACACAATAAGCCACTCCCACAATGGTGTCCCTCTTACCAATGTTAAAATCTGTTCACCTTACCCTATACACATAGCCATGGCCACCCGGTCACATGACCAGCTAGCCACACCCACCCAGTCACATGACCAGCTAGCCACGCCCACAAAATAAGGCACGCCCACAATGTCCCTCTTTACCAATGTTAAAATCTGGTCACCTTACTGTAGAGGTCAAATATTTATTCCTTTTAATTCATAGGTATAAATGTGTGATATTTTTGCAATCAGGGTTTTTCCTATGTTTGAAAAAAGATGTTAAACGGCCATGGTGGGATGAAATCTCTATTCATCGCTTTCAGGCCTGTCAGACATTTTATGTTGTTTCTTCTGAGACTTATGGGAGACTGGGATAGCACTATTTCGGCCTTCTTGGACCTCTTCAGCCAGACACACCCATATTTTATGACTCCTCCCTGTAGAGGTCAAATATTTGGGGCGTGGTTATGGCCGTGGTGGTGTGAGGACGTTTTCTCCACTTCGCAGGGCATTTTACGGAAGATAAATATGGATTAAAGTGTTTGAAATGCACCGATAAGGACCAAAATTTTATAAATTGTATCGGAAGAGCTACTGGCCCAGCAGATTGACTTTGGAATCGGTAGGTCACCCTGAACGACTCAAATTTTGAAGCTTTTTATAGCGTGGGAAAGTGGAAGGAGTGAGGGGTGACCAGATAGGCAGTCGCAATTGCATATTTGGAGTAAATAGCTGCCTTTGTTCTTATTACTACCGCGATCTGTATTTGTTTTTGCTGTGGGATAAAAGCACGGAACATCAAAAGACTGGTGGAAGGGTTCTCTTGGAAGAATATGTAAACTTTAAGTTGATCTTTTGTTTGTGAAAGTGCTTGAGTTGAAGCAGCAAAACGCATTTCTGGGCAGTGCCTTCCAACGGATGTTAGCTTTTTTTCTTTTAGGGAAATTACGTAAGCTGAATTGAGAACTATAAACTTTTATTGCTGGTCCTTTTGAGTGCAATAATAAGCTGTCTCAGCTTCAATATTGGATTGTTGTCCCTTAATCTTCATTACAGACCCTCTTGGCAAAAGTGGATAATTAAAACTTATTAAAAAATGGCGACCCAACAATCCTTAGAAATGCAACAAGTTGCTGTGGCCTTAACTAAAATTAGTGAAAAGATATCAGGACTGTCAGATAGTATGGATAATATGACATTGGAAATTAAAAGAATGAAGCAAGAAATGAATGAAAATTTTGCAAAGCAAACAGTAGAAATGAAAATAATTAAAGATGAAATTGAGCAGATTCATACACATGATGCAAAGATAGATCGGCAAATTGGAGAAATCTTTTTTAAAAATGAACAACAAGATAAAAAAATTTGTCTTTTGGAAGAAGAAGCGAGGAAATATAATCTGGTTATTCGTGGAATTCAAGAAGAAAAAGTGGACAATTTGAAACAACGAGTTTTAAAATGGCTCAATGACTTGGATACACAAATCACATTTACAGCAACAAATCTGGCAAGTGTTTTTAGAATTGGGTTTAAAAGACAAAACGGTTTAAATAGAAATGTACTTGTCAGATTTGCAAATCTTAGCGACAAATTGGAAGTGATGGTGAAAGTGAGAGAGATGGGTGAAGCTTTGAAATTTGAGGAGAAAATTATTCAAGTCTTTCCAGATATATCAAGAGAAGAAAGGGCGTGGAGATTTTTTTTGAAACCAATCACAAAGGTTCTGAGAGACAATGGAATTAAATATAACTGGAGACCACCACAGCAACTAAAATTTTTTTATAAAGGAAGAATGCAAATAATTACTTTGGAAACAGATGCAGTGTTATACTTACATGAACTTGGATTGATTGTAAAGTATGAGGATGTAACAGAGATAAAAGATCAAATGCTCAAGATGGGTGGAACATATGCAAAAACATCAACACCAGAAGAAAAAGGGGCTGCTGGAGGACAAGACCCTAAAGGATTAAAGCGGAAGGAAATCTCACCTGCGATGGTTGAACAAAAGAAAAGTCGTGATGATATAATGGGAGATGGAGTGGATAAGAAATTGAAGGATCTTGAAAAAGAATTGCAGGAAGCTGAGTGCGGGGAAAAGTTACCACCCTTTTCTCTGAGAGATGAATTTAAGTAGACTACCCGAAAGAAGTGACCCGACCATTGGCACGTCCCCTCTCCCCCACTCTCTTTATAGAGGCAGAAACCAATTGAGGATGTGGGGGACGAAGATTGTTTGTTATTCAATGTTTGATGTGTTTTTTGTCCTTTTTTGTTTTTTTTTATTGTTTTTTTTCTTCTATGTTGAATGTTGTTTGGAATGTGGGAGATTGGTGTTGGGATCTGGGCACAGAAAGGAAGAGGAGGGGAAAGGATTAAAAAAATTACAGTTTAAATGGGTTTAATAAAAATAATGACATGGAATGTGAAGGGTACAGGGAATCAGATTGAGAGAAGACGATTGGAACTTAAAATTAAAAGAGATCTACCAGATATATTATTTTTGCAAGAAACCCATCAGAAATCTGAAGACTCAAATAAAATGTATATAAAGGGTATGCAAATTTATGAAAAATCTTTTGGAACTTCAAAAGCAAGAGGAGTTGCTACATTGATATCAGATAGGGTATATTTTGAAAAAGAACAAGTAATTGTGGATGAAGAAGGAAGGTATGTAATAATTGTGGGAAATATTAACGAGGAAAAAGTGACACTGGTTAATTTATATTTACCAAATGAGAAGCAAAAAGAATTTCTTGAAAAAATAACTAAAATTTTGGAAATCGAAAGTGTAGGGAAAGTAATTGTGGCTGGGGATTTTAATTTAATTAGAGATAAAATAGATAGTACTAACCCCACTCGTTGTGGAGAAGCAAATAAAATGGGGATCTTAAATAAATGGATGTTTCAAAACGGTGTGGTGGATGCCTGGAGAGAAGTGAAAGGAACTGAAAGAGTGTACACTTTTTACTCTAAGATACATAATACATATTCAAGAATTGACTATATCTTAGTTTCTAAAGATTTGTTGAATAATGTGGATAAGATAGATGTGGGAATTTTTAAGGATTCTGATCATGCAGAAGTTACGATGGAAATAGATTTTAATTTTGAGAAAAAAGGAAGTTGTTGGAGATATGATGAAAAACTGTATAAAAATGAGGAGGATAAAAAATGGATATTTAAAAAAGGGGAAGAATGTTGGAGATTGAATGATAATGGAGAGGTTAAATTTGAAATTGTTTGGGATGCGATGAAAGCAGTGTTTAGAGGGGAAAGTATCAAGTTATCAAGCAGAAAATATAAAAATTATAAAAATAAAATTGAAAAAGATAAAAGCCAGATTAAGGAATTGGAAAATCAATTTTTGCTTACTAAAGAAAAGTTTTTTTTGGAGGAATTAAATCTGCTAAAAAATAAATTGATAGAAGAAGATATAGAATTGGTAAAAAAGAATATGAGATATTTAAATAGGAATTTTTTTGAATTTAGCAATAAAAATTCTAAGTTATTGGCAAGGATGGCGAAAAATAAAAGAGAGAAGAGAGAAATTGGAGCCTTGATAGATGATAAGGGCATAAGACGCTATAAAAAATTAGAAAAATGTGAAGTGGTCAGGAACTTTTTTCAAAATTTATATTCGAAAAAATTAATTGATCGGGGAAAACTGAGAAGCTATTTAGAAAAACATGTTGTGAAAATTGACCAAACATATAAAGATTTAATGGAAGAAGATATAACACAAGACGAGATTAATGGAGTAATACAAAAAATAAAATTAGGGAAAGCTCCAGGTGAAGATGGATTACCTGCTGAGTTTTATAAAGAATTTAAGGAAATAATAATACCAAAATTGCAAAAACTATTTAACGGAATTTTACATGGTGGAGAAGTTCCGTTGTCATGGAACAGAACGGTGATATCTATAATCCCTAAACCAGATAAAGACTTAGAAAGGATTGAGTCCTATCGGCCCATCTCTTTAATTAATCAAGATGCAAAGATATTTACTGCCATTATAAGTAATAGATTAAGTAGATTTATAGATAGATATATAAGTTATAACCAAGTAGGTTTTGTGAAGGGTAGATATATGAGTGATATTGTCAGAAGAGTATTAAATATTATAGATGTTGCTGAATATAATGCTGATAAAATAGGTATAATATCATTAGATATTTTTAAAGCTTTTGACTCTGTACAATGGGAAACTATTAAAATAATTGTTGAGGTACTAGGTTTTGGTAATAAGTTTATACATGTTATTTCAAAACTGTATCAAAAAAGTAGTGCAAGAGTGAAGGTGAATGGAAGGCTGACAGAAGAGATAAGATTGGAAGCGGGTACAAGACAAGGATGTCCCCTGTCTCCAACATTATTTTTATTGGTTATGGAAATTTTGACTAAAATGATAGAAAAAGATGAAGAATTGGAAGGCTATAAGGGATATAAGATAAATCTGTATGCGGATGATACTTTGATTATTTTGAAAGATATAGAGAAAGATTTGAAAAAGATACATAAGCATTTGGAAGAATTTGAGGAAATGACAGGTTTGAAAATAAATTGGTCAAAATCTGAATTATTAATGAATAATAATGGTAAGGAATGGGAGAATATGCAAGAACAACTTGGGATAAGGATTAAAAAAACATTGAAATATTTGGGCATAACACTTTCACTCAAAGTTAAAGAAATGAAAAAATTAAATTATGATGTGGCGATGAATGAAATTGAGAAAAAGATAGATAAATATAAAATGATAAAGTTGTCTTGGTTTGGTAGAATTGCAATGTGTAAGATGATGTTGTTGCCAAAGTTTAATTTTTTATTTGAGATGTTACCGTTAAACTTGACAGAGAAAGATATTGAAGGATATCAGAAGAAATTGGATAAATTTTGCAATGGTGGGAAAAGACCTAGATTAGTGAAGAAAATGTGGTATCAAAATCAAAAGGAAGGTGGATTAGGAATCCCCAAACTACTCAATTATTATTGGGCTTATGCTATTCGGACTGTGGTAAAAATATTTAAAGGTGAAGATAGTCATTGGAGAGATTTAGAATTAAAGGACATTAAGAGATTTGGCTCAACATGGTTTTTAGATAAAGCAAAATCAAAATGTGTAATTAATAGCTATTGGTTAAAGGGATTGAGTAAAATTTGGAACAAATTTGTTAAAATTTTAATTCCAGATATAATTTTCTTAGGGAAGACAATTGAAAATTGGCCGATTAAAACTAATATAAGTCGTGATAGGGTAATGGAAGATGAAAATATACAAATTATAATAGATTGGTTAAAAACTTTAGAAAATGAAAGGAGGAAAAAAGAAATCATTGAAAAATTGGGTTTGCGCTGGTTTTAAAAAATACAGATAGAAAAATGGACTAAGAAGGTAAGGGACAATTGTTCGATAAGTAGAAGTAAAACTGAATTTGAATACTTAGTATTCCAAATTATGAAAGATGAAATTGGACTAAAGGGACTCGTTAGTAAGATATATAAGATTATAAATTTTGATGGAAAACCACAAAGGGTGATGAAGATGAATTGGGAAAAAGAACTTAATATTAAAATATCAGATTTAGATTGGAACGTGAATTGGAAGAGTAGAATTATGAAGACTTTATCTGTAAGGATTAAAGAGCACAATTATAAGGTTGTTTGGAAATGGTATTTGACTCCATTAAGATTGTCATTGATGGATAAAAAAATTAGTAAACAATGTTGGAGATGTGACATGGAATTAGGGACTTATGAACATATGTGGTACAAATGTGATAAAGTTAAAAAGTTTTGGCAACAATTGGAGGAAAGGATATTTGAAATGATGGGGAAAGCAATAATATTGAGACCAGAAACTATATTACTGTTGATAATTAAGGAAATAGAACCAACAAAATATGAAAAAGAATTGATTAGAATTATGATTATAATGGGTAGAATTATAATAGCCAGATATTGGAAATTAGATGTGAATTTTAGAATAGAAGAATGGTATTGTGAAATGTGGAAATTAGCTTTAAATGATAAAATGACATGTGATATTAAAATTAGAAATGGTGACTATAAAGAAGATATTTTCTGGAAAATTTGGAAACCATTTGTGGACTATGCATTGGGAAAATTGGATGCTTCGGTACCTGTACCCCGAGAACGTGGATTTTGGCGATCATGAGGATATATCCGAAGAACCAAATCTTCCTTTCTTATGTATAGCACAGGGTGAAGTATTGTATATGTTGTTTGTAATGTTAGTAATTTAAAATATAAAATGAATAAAAAAATTAATTAAAAAAAAAAAAAGAGGTCAAATATTTATTCCTTTTCATTCATAGGTATAAATGTGTGATATTTTTGCAGTCAGGGTTTTTCCTATGTTTGAAAAAAGATGTTAAACGGCCATGGTGGGATGAAATCTCTATTCATCGCTTTCAGGCCTGTCAGACATTTTATGTTGTTTCTTCTGAGACTTATGGGAGACTGGGATAGCACTATTTCGGCCTTCTTAGACCTCTTCAGCCAGACACACCCATATTTTATGACTCTTCCCTGTAGAGTAAGGTGACCAGACGTCCCGCTTTTGGCGGGGCAGTCCCGCTTTTGAGCAATTTGTCCCGCGTCCCGCGGCGTTTTAAAAAAGTCCCGATTTTTCATTTTGCCTCCTGGTTCCCGGCTGCCTCCTGAATCCCCGCTGATGGCTAGAGAGAAAAAACCTGTTTAAACTCTTGCCGCGGGGCTTCAAAGGGCCGCCCTACGTTAATTAGCTCGGCTTCCCCCTCTCAGCTGATTTGCACAGGGCTCTGCTCTTGCTAAATTGCTCAGTTTTTTTTTCCTCTTTGTACAAACCAAGCTCAAAACGAAACTGAAAGTAAAACAGGCTGTTGGCTTTGCGGTTTGCTTGCAACGTTGGAAAATTAGGCAGCAGATTTATTTTCCTTTTCCTCACCAAAAGAGGTAAGTGCAAACAATGGAAAATTATTTAGGGCAAAAGAGGAGAGTTCAAGATTTTAAAACACAAAAGAAAAAAAAGCTCTTTTTAACTAGGGAATTGTAATAATTGAGATATTATTAATTGTATACTGTGTTGAAAGCAGAAATGGTTAAGTTGTGGTTTGGAGGAATATATGGGGGAAATTATTTGGTTTATTATTATTGGTAAGTATAATTAATTGATTTGTAAGAAATTGGATTGCATGGAAATAATTGGAATATTCATGTTCATATTGATTAATATACAAAAAAGATAGTTATATAACTAATTGATTTATATTAAAATGTTGAATTTGTATTAAACAACTGTATTACATAATTACATAATTAACCAATGTGAGGATGGATATAAAAATAGATGACAATGGGAAGGGGTATAAAATAGAATAGAAGGGAAAAATTGAATTTGATTAAGATTAGAGATGAGGATGAAGGGTAAAATTGTTTTTTTAAAAAAATAGATGAGGAATAAATATGGCAAAAAGGAAATATAGAAATTGTAAATTTAATTGAAATGACTAAACACTGTTTAAATTTGTGAACCAGCCAAATATTCTGTTCAAAGAAAATACATTGTATGTATGTGTGTTTCTAATTATTGCTATTTATTCATATTTGTTCTCTTTTATTCTTTAGTTTAACAATTCATTCTTTATCTTAATATCTTTATATTTGTTTGGGGTTGGCTTTCTTCCCTTTCATCTTTTTTATTGTACAGCAATCTTTCTCCTCAAACCTACCACCTCTCTTTTCTTTCCTTCTTACTTTCTCTTCCCCCCCCTCTTCTTCTCCCTACTTCCTCTTCCTTTCTCCTTCTCCTCCTCTCTTCCTCCCTCTCTTAACCGTCACTCCTACTCTAATTTCCCTTCCCTTCCTTCATCCCTCTCTATTACTGTATCCTTTTATGCATATGGACTACTCAGAGGGCTGAAAAAGTTATTTTTGACTGGTCCTCGCACTTTTGACCAGTCCTCGAACTTACGACTGTCCTCACATTTTACATTTTTGCCCTATCTTGTCATCATGGTGAAGAGAAGCAGTTGTGAAATGAGTGACATGGTTGTTAAGAATGCTGCACGGGCATAAAAAGGATGGTCATAAGTGTGAGGACCAGTCAAAAGTGCGAGGACCTGTCAGAAATGACTTTTTTCAGCCCTCTGGTTAGTCCTTTTGTGCATATGGACTACTCAGAGGGCTGAAAAAGTTATTTTTGGCTGGTCCTCGCACTTTTGACCAGTCCTCGAACTTACGACTGTCCTCACATTTTACGTTTTTTGCCCTATCTTGTCATCATGGGGAAGAGAAGCAGTTGTGAAATGAGTGACATGGTTGTTAAGAATGCTGCACGGGCATAATTGTGAGGATGGTCATAAGTGTGAGGACCAGTCAAAAGTGTGAGGACCTGTCAGAAATGACTTTTCAGGCCTCTGAGTAGTCCCTATACACACAGCCATGGCCACCCGGTCACATGACCAGATGGCCACGCCCACCCAGTCACATGGCCTTCAAGCCACGCCCACACAATAAGCCACTCCCACAATGGTGTCCCTCTTACCAATGTTAAAATCTGTTCACCTTACCCTATACACATAGCCATGGCCACCCGGTCACATGACCAGCTAGCCACGCCCACCCAGTCACATGACCAGCTAGCCACGCCCACAAAATAAGGCACGCCCACAATGTCCCTCTTTACCAATGTTAAAATCTGGTCACCTTACTGTAGAGGTCAAATATTTATTCCTTTTAATTCATAGGTATAAATGTGTGATATTTTTGCAATCAGGGTTTTTCCTATGTTTGAAAAAAGATGTTAAACGGCCATGGTGGGATGAAATCTCTATTCATCGCTTTCAGGCCTGTCAGACATTTTATGTTGTTTCTTCTGAGACTTATGGGAGACTGGGATAGCACTATTTCGGCCTTCTTGGATCTCTTCAGCCAGACACACCCATATTTTATGACTCCTCCCTGTAGAGGTCAAATATTTATTCCTTTTAATTCATAGGTATAAATGTGTGATATTTTTGCAATCAGGGTTTTTCCTATGTTTGAAAAAAATGTTAAACGGCCACGGTGGGATGAAATCTCTATTGATCACTTTCAGTCCTGTCAGACATTTTATGTTGTTTCTTCTGAAGCTTATGGGAGACTGGGATAGCACTATTTCGGCCTTCTTGGACCTCTTCAGCAAGACACACCCATATTTTATGACTCCTCCCTGTAGAGGTCAAATATTTATTCCTTTTAATTCATAGGTATAAATATGTGATATTTTTGCAATCAGGGTTTTTCCTATGTTTGAAAAAAGATGTTAAACGGCCATGGTGGGATGAAATCTCTATTCATCGCTTTCAGGCCTGTCAGACATTTTATGGTGTTTCTTCTGAGACTTATGGGAGACTGGGATAGCACTATTTCGGCCTTCTTGGACCTCTTCAGCCAGACACACCCATATTTTATGACTCCTCCCTGTAGAGGTCAAATATTTATTCCTTTTAATTCATAGGTATAAATGTGTGATATTTTTGCAATCAGGGTTTTTCCTATGTTTGAAAAAAGATGTTAAACGGCCATGGTGGGATGAAATCTCTATTCATCGCTTTCAGGCCTGTCAGACATTTTATGTTGTTTCTTCTGAGACTTATGGGAGACTGGGATAGCACTATTTCGGCCTTCTTAGACCTCTTCAGCCAGACACACCCATATTTTATGACTCTTCCCTGTAGAGTAAGGTGACCAGACGTCCCGCTTTTGGCGGGACAGTCCCGCTTTTGAGCAATTTGTCCCGCGTCCCGCGGCGTTTTAAAAAAGTCCCGATTTTTCATTCTGCCTCCTGGTTCCCGGCTGCCTCCTGAATCCCCGCTGATGGCTAGAGAGAAAAAACCTGTTTAAACTCTTGCCGCGGGGCTTCAACGGGCCGCCTTACGTTAATTAGCTCGGCTTCCCCCTCTCAGCTGATTTGCACAGGGCTCTGCTCTTGCTAAATTGCTCAGTTTTTTTTTCCTCTTTGTACAAACCAAGCTCAAAACAAAACTGAAAGTAAAACAGGCTGTTGGCTTTGCGGTTTGCTTGCAACGTTGGAAAATTAGGCAGCAGATTTATTTTCCTTTTCCTCACCAAAAGAGGTAAGTGCAAACAATGGAAAATTATTTAGGGCAAAAGAGGAGAGTTCAAGATTTTAAAACACAAAAGAAAAAAAAGCTCTTTTTAACTAGGGAATTGTAATAATTGAGATATTATTAATTGTATACTGTGTTGAAAGCAGAAATGGTTAAGTTGTGGTTTGGAGGAATATATGGGGGAAATTATTTGGTTTATTATTATTGGTAAGTATAATTAATTGATTTGTAAGAAATTGGATTGCATGGAAATAATTGGAATATTCATGTTCATATTGATTAATATACAAAAAAGATAGTTATATAACTAATTGATTTATATTAAAATGTTGAATTTGTATTAAACAACTGTATTACATAATTACATAATTAACCAATGTGAGGATGGATATAAAAATAGATGACAATGGGAAGGGGTATAAAATAGAATAGAAGGGAAAAATTGAATTTGATTAAGATTAGAGATGAGGATGAAGGGTAAAATTGTTTTTTTAAAAAAATAGATGAGGAATAAATATGGCAAAAAGGAAATATAGAAATTGTAAATTTAATTGAAATGACTAAACACTGTTTAAATTTGTGAACCAGCCAAATATTCTGTTCAAAGAAAATACATTGTATGTATGTGTGTTTCTAATTATTGCTATTTATTCATATTTGTTCTCTTTTATTCTTTAGTTTAACAATTCATTCTTTATCTTAATATCTTTATATTTGTTTGGGGTTGGCTTTCTTCCCTTTCATCTTTTTTATTGTACAGCAATCTTTCTCCTCAAACCTACCACCTCTCTTTTCTTTCCTTCTTACTTTCTCTTCCCCCCCCTCTTCTTCTCCCTACTTCCTCTTCCTTTCTCCTTCTCCTCCTCTCTTCCTCCCTCTCTTAACCGTCACTCCTACTCTAATTTCCCTTCCCTTCCTTCATCCCTCTCTATTACTGTATCCTTTTATGCATATGGACTACTCAGAGGGCTGAAAAAGTTATTTTTGACTGGTCCTCGCACTTTTGACCAGTCCTCGAACTTACGACTGTCCTCACATTTTACATTTTTGCCCTATCTTGTCATCATGGTGAAGAGAAGCAGTTGTGAAATGAGTGACATGGTTGTTAAGAATGCTGCACGGGCATAAAAAGGATGGTCATAAGTGTGAGGACCAGTCAAAAGTGCGAGGACCTGTCAGAAATGACTTTTTTCAGCCCTCTGGTTAGTCCTTTTGTGCATATGGACTACTCAGAGGGCTGAAAAAGTTATTTTTGGCTGGTCCTCGCACTTTTGACCAGTCCTCGAACTTACGACTGTCCTCACATTTTACGTTTTTTGCCCTATCTTGTCATCATGGGGAAGAGAAGCAGTTGTGAAATGAGTGACATGGTTGTTAAGAATGCTGCACGGGCATAATTGTGAGGATGGTCATAAGTGTGAGGACCAGTCAAAAGTGTGAGGACCTGTCAGAAATGACTTTTCAGGCCTCTGAGTAGTCCCTATACACACAGCCATGGCCACCCGGTCACATGACCAGATGGCCACGCCCACCCAGTCACATGGCCTTCAAGCCACGCCCACACAATAAGCCACTCCCACAATGGTGTCCCTCTTACCAATGTTAAAATCTGTTCACCTTACCCTATACACATAGCCATGGCCACCCGGTCACATGACCAGCTAGCCACGCCCACCCAGTCACATGACCAGCTAGCCACGCCCACAAAATAAGGCACGCCCACAATGTCCCTCTTTACCAATGTTAAAATCTGGTCACCTTACTGTAGAGGTCAAATATTTATTCCTTTTAATTCATAGGTATAAATGTGTGATATTTTTGCAATCAGGGTTTTTCCTATGTTTGAAAAAAGATGTTAAACGGCCATGGTGGGATGAAATCTCTATTCATCGCTTTCAGGCCTGTCAGACATTTTATGTTGTGTCTTCTGAGACTTATGGGAGACTGGGATAGCACTATTTCGGCCTTCTTGGATCTCTTCAGCCAGACACACCCATATTTTATGACTCCTCCCTGTAGAGGTCAAATATTTATTCCTTTTAATTCATAGGTATAAATGTGTGATATTTTTGCAATCAGGGTTTTTCCTATGTTTGAAAAAAGTGTTAAACGGCCACGGTGGGATGAAATCTCTATTGATCACTTTCAGTCCTGTCAGACATTTTATGTTGTTTCTTCTGAAGCTTATGGGAGACTGGGATAGCACTATTTCGGCCTTCTTGGACCTCTTCAGCAAGACACACCCATATTTTATGACTCCTCCCTGTAGAGGTCAAATATTTATTCCTTTTAATTCATAGGTATAAATATGTGATATTTTTGCAATCAGGGTTTTTCCTATGTTTGAAAAAAGATGTTAAACGGCCATGGTGGGATGAAATCTCTATTCATCGCTTTCAGGCCTGTCAGACATTTTATGGTGTTTCTTCTGAGACTTATGGGAGACTGGGATAGCACTATTTCGGCCTTCTTGGACCTCTTCAGCCAGACACACCCATATTTTATGACTCCTCCCTGTAGAGGTCAAATATTTATTCCTTTTAATTCATAGGTATAAATGTGTGATATTTTTGCAATCAGGGTTTTTCCTATGTTTGAAAAAAGATGTTAAACGGCCATGGTGGGATGAAATCTCTATTCATCGCTTTCAGGCCTGTCAGACATTTTATGTTGTTTCTTCTGAGACTTATGGGAGACTGGGATAGCACTATTTCGGCCTTCTTAGACCTCTTCAGCCAGACACACCCATATTTTATGACTCTTCCCTGTAGAGTAAGGTGACCAGACGTCCCGCTTTTGGCGGGACAGTCCCGCTTTTGAGCAATTTGTCCCGCGTCCCGCGGCGTTTTAAAAAAGTCCCGATTTTTCATTCTGCCTCCTGGTTCCCGGCTGCCTCCTGAATCCCCGCTGATGGCTAGAGAGAAAAAACCTGTTTAAACTCTTGCCGCGGGGCTTCAACGGGCCGCCTTACGTTAATTAGCTCGGCTTCCCCCTCTCAGCTGATTTGCACAGGGCTCTGCTCTTGCTAAATTGCTCAGTTTTTTTTTCCTCTTTGTACAAACCAAGCTCAAAACAAAACTGAAAGTAAAACAGGCTGTTGGCTTTGCGGTTTGCTTGCAACGTTGGAAAATTAGGCAGCAGATTTATTTTCCTTTTCCTCACCAAAAGAGGTAAGTGCAAACAATGGAAAATTATTTAGGGCAAAAGAGGAGAGTTCAAGATTTTAAAACACAAAAGAAAAAAAAGCTCTTTTTAACTAGGGAATTGTAATAATTGAGATATTATTAATTGTATACTGTGTTGAAAGCAGAAATGGTTAAGTTGTGGTTTGGAGGAATATATGGGGGAAATTATTTGGTTTATTATTATTGGTAAGTATAATTAATTGATTTGTAAGAAATTGGATTGCATGGAAATAATTGGAATATTCATGTTCATATTGATTAATATACAAAAAAGATAGTTATATAACTAATTGATTTATATTAAAATGTTGAATTTGTATTAAACAACTGTATTACATAATTACATAATTAACCAATGTGAGGATGGATATAAAAATAGATGACAATGGGAAGGGGTATAAAATAGAATAGAAGGGAAAAATTGAATTTGATTAAGATTAGAGATGAGGATGAAGGGTAAAATTGTTTTTTTAAAAAAATAGATGAGGAATAAATATGGCAAAAAGGAAATATAGAAATTGTAAATTTAATTGAAATGACTAAACACTGTTTAAATTTGTGAACCAGCCAAATATTCTGTTCAAAGAAAATACATTGTATGTATGTGTGTTTCTAATTATTGCTATTTATTCATATTTGTTCTCTTTTATTCTTTAGTTTAACAATTCATTCTTTATCTTAATATCTTTATATTTGTTTGGGGTTGGCTTTCTTCCCTTTCATCTTTTTTATTGTACAGCAATCTTTCTCCTCAAACCTACCACCTCTCTTTTCTTTCCTTCTTACTTTCTCTTCCCCCCCCTCTTCTTCTCCCTACTTCCTCTTCCTTTCTCCTTCTCCTCCTCTCTTCCTCCCTCTCTTAACCGTCACTCCTACTCTAATTTCCCTTCCCTTCCTTCATCCCTCTCTATTACTGTATCCTTTTATGCATATGGACTACTCAGAGGGCTGAAAAAGTTATTTTTGACTGGTCCTCGCACTTTTGACCAGTCCTCGAACTTACGACTGTCCTCACATTTTACATTTTTGCCCTATCTTGTCATCATGGTGAAGAGAAGCAGTTGTGAAATGAGTGACATGGTTGTTAAGAATGCTGCACGGGCATAAAAAGGATGGTCATAAGTGTGAGGACCAGTCAAAAGTGCGAGGACCTGTCAGAAATGACTTTTTTCAGCCCTCTGGTTAGTCCTTTTGTGCATATGGACTACTCAGAGGGCTGAAAAAGTTATTTTTGACTGGTCCTCGCACTTTTGACCAGTCCTCGAACTTACGACTGTCCTCACATTTTACGTTTTTTGCCCTATCTTGTCATCATGGGGAAGAGAAGCAGTTGTGAAATGAGTGACATGGTTGTTAAGAATGCTGCACGGGCATAAATGTGAGGATGGTCATAAGTGTGAGGACCAGTCAAAAGTGTGAGGACCTGTCAGAAATGACTTTTCAGCCCTCTGAGTAGTCCCTATACACACAGCCATGGCCACCCGGTCACATGACCAGATAGCCACGCCCACCCAGTCACATGGCCTTCAAGCCACGCCCACACAATAAGCCACTCCCACAATGGTGTCCCTCTTACCAATGTTAAAATCTGTTCACCTTACCCTATACACATAGCCATGGCCACCCGGTCACATGACCAGCTAGCCAACGCCCACCCAGTCACATGACCAGCTAGCCACACCCACAAAATAAGGCACGCCCACAATGTCCCTCTTTACCAATGTTAAAATCTGTTCACCTTTCCCTATACACATAGCCATGGCCACCCGGTCACATGACCAGCTAGCCACGCCCACCCAGTCACATGACCAGCTAGCCACGCCCACAAAATAAGGCACGCCCACAATGTCCCTCTTTACCAATGTTAAAATCTGGTCACCTTACTGTAGAGGTCAAATATTTATTCCTTTTCATTCATAGGTATAAATGTGTGATATTTTTGCAATCAGGGTTTTTCCTATGTTTGAAAAAAGATGTTAAACGGCCATGGTGGGATGAAATCTCTATTCATCGCTTTCAGGACTGTCAGACATTTTATGTTGTTTCTTCTGAGACTTATGGGAGACTGGGATAGCGCTATATCGGCCTTCTTGGACCTCTTCAGCCAGACACACCTATATTTTATGACTCCTGCCTGTAGAGGTCAAATATTTATTCCTTTTCATTCATACGTATAAATGTGTGATATTTTTGTAATCAGGGTTTTTCCTATGTTTGAAAAAAGATGTTAAACGGCCATGGTGGGATGAAATCTCTATTCATCGCTCTCAGGCCTGTCAGACATTTTATGTTGTTTCTTCTGAGACTTATGGGAGACTGGGATAGCACTATTTCGGCCTTCTTGGACCTCTTCAGCCAGAGAAACCCATATTTTATGACTCCTCCCTGTAGAGGTCAAATATTTATTCCTTTTCATTCATAGGTATAAATGTGTGATATTTTTGCAATCAGGGTTTTTCCTATGTTTGAAAAAAGATGTTAAACGGCCATGGTGGGATGAAATCTCTATTCATCGCTTTCAGGACTGTCAGACATTTTATGGTGTTTCTTCTGAGACTTATGGGAGACTGGGATAGCGCTATATCGGCCTTCTTGGACCTCTTCAGCCAGACACACCTATATTTTATGACTCCTGCCTGTAGAGGTCAAATATTTATTCCTTTTCATTCATACGTATAAATGTGTGATATTTTTGTAATCAGGGTTTTTCCTATGTTTGAAAAAAGATGTTAAACGGCCATGGTGGGATGAAATCTCTATTCATCGCTCTCAGGCCTGTCAGACATTTTATGTTGTTTCTTCTGAGACTTATGGGAGACTGGGATAGCACTATTTCGGCCTTCTTGGACCTCTTCAGCCAGAGAAACCCATATTTTATGACTCCTCCCTGTAGAGGTCAAATATTTATTCCTTTTCATTCATAGGTATAAATGTGTGATATTTTTGCAATCAGGGTTTTTCCTATGTTTGAAAAAAGATGTTAAACGGCCATGGTGGGATGAAATCTCTATTCATCGCTTTCAGGACTGTCAGACATTTTATGGTGTTTCTTCTGAGACTTATGGGAGACTGGGATAGCGCTATATCGGCCTTCTTGGACCTCTTCAGCCAGACACACCCATATTTTATGACTCCTCCCTGTAGAGGTCAAATATTTATTCCTTTTAATTCATAGGTATAAATGTGTGATATTTTTGCAATCAGGGTTTTTCCTGTGTTTGAAAAAAGATGTTAAACGGCCATGGTGGGATGAAATCTCTGTTCATCGCTTTCAGGCCTGTCAGACATTTTATGTTGTTTCTTCTGAGACTTATGGGAGACTGGGATAGCACTATTTCGGCCTTCTTGGACCTCTTCAGCCAGACACACCCCTATTTTATGACTCCTGCCTGTAGAGGTCAAATATTTATTCCTTTTAATTCATAGGTATAAATGTGTGATATTTTTGCAATCAGGGTTTTTCCTATGTTTGAAAAAAAATGTTAAACGGCCATGGTGGGATGAAATCTCTATTCATCGCTTTCAGGCCTATCAGACATTTTATGTTGTTTCTTCTGAGACTTATGGGAGACTGGGATAGCGCTGTTTCGGCCTTCTTGGACCTCTTCAGCAAGACACACCCATATTTTATGACTCCTCCCTGTAGAGGTCTCAAATGTTTATTCCTTTTCATTCATAGGTATAAATGTGTGATATTTTTGCAATCAGGGTTTTTCCTATGTTTGAAAAAAGATGTTAAACGGCCATGGTGGGATGAAATCTCTATTCATCGCTTTCAGGACTGTCAGACATTTTATGGTGTTTCTTCTGAGACTTATGGGAGACTGGGATAGCGCTATATCGGCCTTCTTGGACCTCTTCAGCCAGACACACCCATATTTTATGACTCCTCCCTGTAGAGGTCAAATATTTATTCCTTTTCATTCATAGGTATAAATGTGTGATATTTTTGCAATCAGGGTTTTTCCTGTGTTTGAAAAAAGATGTTAAACGGCCATGGTGGGATGAAATCTCTATTCATCGCTCTCAGGCCTGTCAGACATTTTATGTTGTTTCTTCTGAGACTTATGGGAGACTGGGATAGCACTATTTTGGCCTTCTTGGACCTCTTCAGCCAGACACACCCATATTTTATGACTCCTCCCTGTAGAGGTCAAATATTTATTCCTTTTAATTCATAGGTATAAATGTGTGATATTTTTGCAATCAGGGTTTATCCTATGTTTGAAAAAAGATGTTAAACGGCCATGGTGGGATGAAATCTCTATTCATCGCTTTCAGGCCTGTCAGACATTTTATCTTGTTTCTTCTGAGGCTTATGGGAGACTGGGATAGCACTATTTCGGCCTTCTTGGACCTCTTCAGCCAGACACACCCATATTTTATGACTCCTCCCTGTAGAGGTCAAATATTTATTCCTTTTCATTCATAGGTATAAATGTGTGATATTTTTGCAATCAGGGTTTTTCCTATGTTTGAAAAAAGATGTGAAACGGCCACGGTGGGATGAAATCTCTATTCATCACTTTCAGGCCTGTCAGACATTTTATCTTGTTTCTTCTGAGGCTTATGGGAGACTGGGATAGCACTATTTCGGCCTTCTTGGACCTCTTCAGCCAGACACACCCATATTTTATGACTCCTCCCTGTAGAGGTCAAATATTTATTCCTTTTCATTCATAGGTATAAATGTGTGATATTTTTGCAATCAGGGTTTTTCCAATGTTTGAAAAAAGATGTTAAACGGCCATGGTGGGATGAAATCTCTATTCATGGCTTTCAGGACTGTCAGACATTTTATGGTGTTTCTTCTGAGACTTATGGGAGACTGGGATAGCGCTATATCGGCCTTCTTGGACCTCTTCAGCCAGACACACCCATATTTTATGACTCCTCCCTGTAGAGGTCAAATATTTATTCCTTTTAATTCATAGGTATAAATGTGTGATATTTTTGCAATCAGGGTTTTTCCTGTGTTTGAAAAAAGATGTTAAACGGCCATGGTGGGATGAAATCTCTGTTCATCGCTTTCAGGCCTGTCAGACATTTTATGTTGTTTCTTCTGAGACTTATGGGAGACTGGGATAGCACTATTTCGGCCTTCTTGGACCTCTTCAGCCAGACACACCCCTATTTTATGACTCCTGCCTGTAGAGGTCAAATATTTATTCCTTTTAATTCATAGGTATAAATGTGTGATATTTTTGCAATCAGGGTTTTTCCTATGTTTGAAAAAAAAATGTTAAACGGCCATGGTGGGATGAAATCTCTATTCATCGCTTTCAGGCCTATCAGACATTTTATGTTGTTTCTTCTGAGACTTATGGGAGACTGGGATAGCGCTATTTCGGCCTTCTTGGACCTCTTCAGCAAGACACACCCATATTTTATGACTCCTCCCTGTAGAGGTCTCAAATATTTATTCCTTTTCATTCATAGGTATAAATGTGTGATATTTTTGCAATCAGGGTTTTTCCTATGTTTGAAAAAAGATGTTAAACGGCCATGGTGGGATGAAATCTCTATTCATCGCTTTCAGGACTGTCAGACATTTTATGGTGTTTCTTCTGAGGCTTATGGGAGACTGGGATAGCACTATTTCGGCCTTCTTGGACCTCTTCAGCCAGACACACCCATATTTTATGACTCCTCCCTGTAGAGGTCAAATATTTATTCCTTTTCATTCATAGGTATAAATGTGTGATATTTTTGCAATCAGGGTTTTTCCTATGTTTGAAAAAAGATGTTAAACGGCCATGGTGGGATGAAATCTCTATTCATCGCTTTCAGGACTGTCAGACATTTTATGGTGTTTCTTCTGAGACTTATGGGAGACTGGGATAGCGCTATATCGGTCTTCTTGGTCCTCTTCAGCCAGACACACCCATATTTTATGACTCCTCCCTGTAGAAGTCAAATATTTATTCCTTTTAATTCATAGGTATAAATGTGTGATATTTTTGCAATCAGGGTTTTTCCTGTGTTTGAAAAAAGATGTTAAACGGCCATGGTGGGATGAAATCTCTATTCATCGCTTTCAGGCCTGTCAGACATTTTATGTTGTTTCTTCTGAGACTTATGGGAGACTGGGATAGCGCTATTTCGGCCTTCTTGGACCTCTTCAGCCAGACACACCCCTATTTTATGACTCCTGCCTGTAGAGGTCAAATATTTATTCCTTTTAATTCATAGGTATAAATGTGTGATATTTTTGCAATCAGGGTTTTTCCTATGTTTGAAAAAAAAATGTTAAACGGCCATGGTGGGATGAAATCTCTATTCATCGCTTTCAGGCCTATCAGACATTTTATGTTGTTTCTTCTGAGACTTATGGGAGACTGGGATAGCGCTATTTCGGCCTTCTTGGACCTCTTCAGCAAGACACACCCATATTTTATGACTCCTCCCTGTAGAGGTCTCAAATATTTATTCCTTTTCATTCATAGGTATAAATGTGTGATATTTTTGCAATCAGGGTTTTTCCTATGTTTGAAAAAAGATGTTAAACGGCCATGGTGGGATGAAATCTCTATTCATCGCTTTCAGGCCTGTCAGACATTTTATGGTGTTTCTTCTGAGACTTATGGGAGACTGGGATAGCGCTATATCGGCCTTCTTTGACCTCTTCAGCCAGACACACCCATATTTTATGACTCCTCCCTGTAGAGATCAAATATTTATTCCTTTTAATTCATAGGTATAAATGTGTGATATTTTTGCAATCAGGGTTTTTCCTGTGTTTGAAAAAAGATGTTAAACGGCCATGGTGGGATGAAATCTCTATTCATCGCTCTCAGGCCTGTCAGACATTTTATGTTGTTTCTTCTGAGACTTATGGGAGACTGGGATAGCACTATTTTGGCCTTCTTGGAGCTCTTCAGCCAGACACACCCATATTTTATGACTCCTCCCTGTAGAGGTCAAATATTTATTCCTTTTAATTCATAGGTATAAATGTGTGATATTTTTGCAATCAGGGTTTATCCTATGTTTGAAAAAAGATGTTAAACGGCCATGGTGGGATGAAATATCTATTCATCGCTTTCAGGCCTGTCAGACATTTTATGTTGTTTCTTCTGAGACTTATGGGAGACTGGGATAGCACTATTTCGGCCTTCTTGGACCTCTTCAGCCAGACACACCCATATTTTATGACTCCTCCCTGTAGAGGTCAAATATTTATTCCTTTTCATTCATAGGTATAAATGTGTGATATTTTTGCAATCAGGGTTTTTCCTATGTTTGAAAAAAGATGTGAAACGGCCACGGTGGGATGAAATCTCTATTCATCACTTTCAGGCCTGTCAGACATTTTATCTTGTTTCTTCTGAGGCTTATGGGAGACTGGGATAGCACTATTTCGGCCTTCTTGGACCTCTTCAGCCAGACACACCCATATTTTATGACTCCTCCCTGTAGAGGTCAAATATTTATTCCTTTTCATTCATAGGTATAAATGTGTGATATTTTTGCAATCAGGGTTTTTCCTATGTTTGAAAAAAGATGTTAAACGGCCATGGTGGGATGAAATCTCTATTCATCGCTTTCAGGACTGTCAGACATTTTATGGTGTTTCTTCTGAGACTTATGGGAGACTGGGATAGCGCTATATCGGACTTCTTGGACCTCTTCAGCCAGACACACCCATATTTTATGACTCCTCCCTGTAGAGGTCAAATATTTATTCCTTTTAATTCATAGGTATAAATGTGTGATATTTTTGCAATCAGGGTTTTTCCTGTGTTTGAAGAAAGATGTTAAACGGCCATGGTGGGATGAAATCTCTGTTCATCGCTTTCAGGCCTGTCAGACATTTTATGTTGTTTCTTCTGAGACTTATGGGAGACTGGGATAGCACTATTTCGGCCTTCTTGGACCTCTTCAGCCAGACACACCCCTATTTTATGACTCCTGCCTGTAGAGGTCAAATATTTATTCCTTTTAATTCATAGGTATAAATGTGTGATATTTTTGCAATCAGGGTTTTTCCTATGTTTGAAAAAAAAATGTTAAACGGCCATGGTGGGATGAAATCTCTATTCATCGCTTTCAGGCCTATCAGACATTTTATGTTGTTTCTTCTGAGACTTATGGGAGACTGGGATAGCGCTATTTCGGCCTTCTTGGACCTCTTCAGCAAGACACACCCATATTTTATGACTCCTTCCTGTAGAGGTCTCAAATATTTATTCCTTTTCATTCATAGGTATAAATGTGTGATATTTTTGCAATCAGGGTTTTTCCTATGTTTGAAAAAAGATGTTAAACGGCCATGGTGGGATGAAATCTCTATTCGTCGCTTTCAGGACTGTCAGACATTTTATGGTGTTTCTTCTGAGACTTATGGGAGACTGGGATAGCGCTATATCGGCCTTCTTGGACCTCTTCAGCCAGACACACCCATATTTTATGACTCCTCCCTGTAGAGGTCAAATATTTATTCCTTTTAATTCATAGGTATAAATGTGTGATATTTTTGCAATCAGGGTTTTTCCTCTGTTTGAAAAAAGATGTTAAACGGCCATGGTGGGATGAAATCTCTATTCATCGCTCTCAGGCCTGTCAGACATTTTATGTTGTTTCTTCTGAGACTTATGGGAGACTGGGATAGCACTATTTTGGCCTTCTTGGACCTCTTCAGCCAGACACACCCATATTTTATGACTCCTCCCTGTAGAGGTCAAATATTTATTCCTTTTAATTCATAGGTATAAATGTGTGATATTTTTGCAATCAGGATTTATCCTATGTTTGAAAAAAGATGTTAAACGGCCATGGTGGGATGAAATATCTATTCATCGCTTTCAGGCCTGTCAGACATTTTATGTTGTTTCTTCTGAGACTTATGGGAGACTGGGATAGCACTATTTCGGCCTTCTTGGACCTCTTCAGCCAGACACACCCATATTTTATGACTCCTCCCTGTAGAGGTCAAATATTTATTCCTTTTCATTCATAGGTATAAATGTGTGATATTTTTGCAATCAGGGTTTTTCCTATGTTTGAAAAAAGATGTGAAACGGCCACGGTGGGATGAAATCTCTATTCATCACTTTCAGGCCTGTCAGACATTTTATCTTGTTTCTTCTGAGGCTTATGGGAGACTGGGATAGCACTATTTCGGCCTTCTTGGACCTCTTCAGCCAGACACACCCATATTTTATGACTCCTCCCTGTAGAGGTCAAATATTTATTCCTTTTCATTCATAGGTATAAATGTGTGATATTTTTGCAATCAGGGTTTTTCCTATGTTTGAAAAAAGATGTTAAAGGGCCATGGTGGGATGAAATCTCTATTCATCGCTTTCAGGACTGTCAGACATTTTATGGTGTTTCTTCTGAGACTTATGGGAGACTGGGATAGCGCTATATCGGCCTTCATGGACCTCTTCAGCCAGACACACCCATATTTTATGACTCCTCCCTGTAGAAGTCAAATATTTATTCCTTTTAATTCATAGGTATAAATGTGTGATATTTTTGCAATCAGGGTTTTTCCTGTGTTTGAAAAAAGATGTTAAACGGCCATGGTGGGATGAAATCTCTATTCATCGCTTTCAGGCCTGTCAGACATTTTATGTTGTTTCTTCTGAGACTTATGGGAGACTGGGATAGCGCTATTTCGGCCTTCTTGGACCTCTTCAGCCAGACACACCCCTATTTTATGACTCCTGCCTGTAGAGGTCAAATATTTATTCCTTTTAATTCATAGGTATAAATGTGTGATATTTTTGCAATCAGGGTTTTTCCTATGTTTGAAAAAAAAATGTTAAACGGCCATGGTGGGATGAAATCTCTATTCATCGCTTTCAGGCCTATCAGACATTTTATGTTGTTTCTTCTGAGACTTATGGGAGACTGGGATAGCGCTATTTCGGCCTTCTTGGACCTCTTCAGCAAGACACACCCATATTTTATGACTCCTCCCTGTAGAGGTCTCAAATATTTATTCCTTTTCATTCATAGGTATAAATGTGTGATATTTTTGCAATCAGGGTTTTTCCTATGTTTGAAAAAAGATGTTAAACGGCCATGGTGGGATGAAATCTCTATTCATCGCTTTCAGGCCTGTCAGACATTTTATGGTGTTTCTTCTGAGACTTATGGGAGACTGGGATAGCGCTATATCGGCCTTCTTGGACCTCTTCAGCCAGACACACCCATATTTTATGACTCCTCCCTGTAGAGGTCAAATATTTATTCCTTTTAATTCATAGGTATAAATGTGTGATATTTTTGCAATCAGGGTTTTTCCTATGTTTGAAAAAAGATGTTAAACGGCCATGGTGGGATGAAATCTCTATTCATCGCTCTCAGGCCTGTCAGACATTTTATGTTGTTTCTTCTGAGACTTATGGGAGACTGGGATAGCACTATTTTGGCCTTCTTGGACCTCTTCAGCCAGACACACCCATATTTTATGACTCCTCCCTGTAGAGGTCAAATATTTATTCCTTTTAATTCATAGGTATAAATGTGTGATATTTTTGCAATCAGGGTTTATCCTATGTTTGAAAAAAGATGTTAAACGGCCATGGTGGGATGAAATATCTATTCATCGCTTTCAGGCCTGTCAGACATTTTATGTTGTTTCTTCTGAGACTTATGGGAGACTGGGATAGCACTATTTCGGCCTTCTTGGACCTCTTCAGCCAGACACACCCATATTTTATGACTCCTCCCTGTAGAGGTCAAATATTTATTCCTTTTCATTCATAGGTATAAATGTGTGATATTTTTGCAATCAGGGTTTTTCCTATGTTTGAAAAAAGATGTGAAACGGCCACGGTGGGATGAAATCTCTATTCATCACTTTCAGGCCTGTCAGACATTTTATCTTGTTTCTTCTGAGGCTTATGGGAGACTGGGATAGCACTATTTCGGCCTTCTTGGACCTCTTCAGCCAGACACACCCATATTTTATGACTCCTCCCTGTAGAGGTCAAATATTTATTCCTTTTCATTCATAGGTATAAATGTGTGATATTTTTGCAATCAGGGTTTTTCCTATGTTTGAAAAAAGATGTGAAACGGCCACGGTGGGATGAAATCTCTATTCATCACTTTCAGGCCTGTCAGACATTTTATCTTGTTTCTTCTGAGGCTTATGGGAGACTGGGATAGCACTATTTCGGCCTTCTTGGACCTCTTCAGCCAGACACACCCATATTTTATGACTCCTCCCTGTAGAAGTCAAATATTTATTCCTTTTAATTCATAGGTATAAATGTGTGATATTTTTGCAATCAGGGTTTTTCCTGTGTTTGAAAAAAGATGTTAAACGGCCATGGTGGGATGAAATCTCTATTCATCGCTTTCAGGCCTGTCAGACATTTTATGTTGTTTCTTCTGAGACTTATGGGAGACTGGGATAGCGCTATTTCGGCCTTCTTGGACCTCTTCAGCCAGACACACCCCTATTTTATGACTCCTGCCTGTAGAGGTCAAATATTTATTCCTTTTAATTCATAGGTATAAATGTGTGATATTTTTGCAATCAGGGTTTTTCCTATGTTTGAAAAAAAAATGTTAAACGGCCATGGTGGGATGAAATCTCTATTCATCGCTTTCAGGCCTATCAGACATTTTATGTTGTTTCTTCTGAGACTTATGGGAGACTGGGATAGCGCTATTTCGGCCTTCTTGGACCTCTTCAGCAAGACACACCCATATTTTATGACTCCTCCCTGCAGAGGTCTCAAATATTTATTCCTTTTCATTCATAGGTATAAATGTGTGATATTTTTGCAATCAGGGTTTTTCCTATGTTTGAAAAAAGATGTTAAACGGCCATTGTGGGATGAAATCTCTATTCATCGCTTTCAGGACTGTCAGACATTTTATGGTGTTTCTTCTGAGACTTATGGGAGACTGGGATAGCGCTATATCGGCCTTCTTGGACCTCTTCAGCCAGACACACCCATATTTTATGACTCCTCCCTGTAGAGGTCAAATATTTATTCCTTTTAATTCATAGGTATAAATGTGTGATATTTTTGCAATCAGGGTTTTTCCTGTGTTTGAAAAAAGATGTTAAACAGCCATGGTGGGATGAAATCTCTATTTATCGCTCTCAGGCCTGTCAGACATTTTATGTTGTTTCTTCTGAGACTTATGGGAGACTGGGATAGCACTATTTCGGCCTTCTTGGACCTCTTCAGCCAGACACACCCATATTTTATGACTCCTCCCTGTAGAGGTCAAATATTTATTCCTTTTAATTCATAGGTATAAATGTGTGATATTTTTGCAATCAGGGTTTATCCTATGTTTGAAAAAAGATGTTAAACGGCCATGGTGGGATGAAATCTCTATTCATCGCTTTCAGGCCTGTCAGACATTTTATGTTGTTTCTTCTGAGACTTATGGGAGACTGGGATAGCACTATTTCGGCCTTCTTGGACCTCTTCAGCCAGACACACCCATATTTTATGACTCCTCCCTGTAGAGGTCAAATATTTATTCCTTTTCATTCATAGGTATAAATGTGTGATATTTTTGCAATCAGGGTTTTTCCTATGTTTGAAAAAAGATGTGAAACGGCCACGGTGGGATGAAATCTCTATTCATCACTTTCAGGCCTGTCAGACATTTTATCTTGTTTCTTCTGAGGCTTATGGGAGACTGGGATAGCACTATTTCGGCCTTCTTGGACCTCTTCAGCCAGACACACCCATATTTTATGACTCCTCCCTGTAGAAGTCAAATATTTATTCCTTTTAATTCATAGGTATAAATGTGTGATATTTTTGCAATCAGGGTTTTTCCTGTGTTTGAAAAAAGATGTTAAACGGCCATTGTGGGATGAAATCTCTATTCATCGCTTTCAGGCCTGTCAGACATTTTATGTTGTTTCTTCTGAGACTTATGGGAGACTGGGATAGCGCTATTTCGGCCTTCTTGGACCTCTTCAGCCAGACACACCCCTATTTTATGACTCCTGCCTGTAGAGGTCAAATATTTATTCCTTTTAATTCATAGGTATAAATGTGTGATATTTTTGCAATCAGGGTTTTTCCTATGTTTGAAAAAAAAATGTTAAACGGCCATGGTGGGATGAAATCTCTATTCATCGCTTTCAGGCCTATCAGACATTTTATGTTGTTTCTTCTGAGACTTATGGGAGACTGGGATAGCGCTATTTCGGCCTTCTTGGACCTCTTCAGCAAGACACACCCATATTTTATGACTCCTCCCTGTAGAGGTCTCAAATATTTATTCCTTTTCATTCATAGGTATAAATGTGTGATATTTTTGCAATCAGGGTTTTTCCTATGTTTGAAAAAAGATGTTAAACGGCCATGGTGGGATGAAATCTCTATTCATCGCTTTCAGGACTGTCAGACATTTTATGGTGTTTCTTCTGAGACTTATGGGAGACTGGGATAGCGCTATATCGGCCTTCTTGGACCTCTTCAGCCGGACACACCCATATTTTATGACTCCTCCCTGTAGAGGTCAAATATTTATTCCTTTTAATTCATAGGTATAAATGTGTGATATTTTTGCAATCAGGGTTTTTCCTATGTTTGAAAAAAGATGTTAAACGGCCATGGTGGGATGAAATCTCTATTCATCGCTCTCAGGCCTGTCAGACATTTTATGTTGTTTCTTCTGAGACTTATGGGAGACTGGGATAGCACTATTTTGGCCTTCTTGGACCTCTTCAGCCAGACACACCCATATTTTATGACTCCTCCCTGTAGAGGTCAAATATTTATTCCTTTTAATTCATAGGTATAAATGTGTGATATTTTTGCAATCAGGGTTTATCCTATGTTTGAAAAAAGATGTTAAACGGCCATGGTGGGATGAAATATCTATTCATCGCTTTCAGGCCTGTCAGACATTTTATGTTGTTTCTTCTGAGACTTATGGGAGACTGGGATAGCACTATTTCGGCCTTCTTGGACCTCTTCAGCCAGACACACCCATATTTTATGACTCCTCCCTGTAGAGGTCAAATATTTATTCCTTTTCATTCATAGGTATAAATGTGTGATATTTTTGCAATCAGGGTTTTTCCTGTGTTTGAAAAAAGATGTTAAACAGCCATGGTGGGATGAAATCTCTATTTATCGCTCTCAGGCCTGTCAGACATTTTATGTTGTTTCTTCTGAGACTTATGGGAGACTGGGATAGCACTATTTCGGCCTTCTTGGACCTCTTCAGCCAGACACACCCATATTTTATGACTCCTCCCTGTAGAGGTCAAATATTTATTCCTTTTAATTCATAGGTATAAATGTGTGATATTTTTGCAATCAGGGTTTATCCTATGTTTGAAAAAAGATGTTAAACGGCCATGGTGGGATGAAATCTCTATTCATCGCTTTCAGGCCTGTCAGACATTTTATGTTGTTTCTTCTGAGACTTATGGGAGACTGGGATAGCACTATTTCGGCCTTCTTGGACCTCTTCAGCCAGACACACCCATATTTTATGACTCCTCCCTGTAGAGGTCAAATATTTATTCCTTTTCATTCATAGGTATAAATGTGTGATATTTTTGCAATCAGGGTTTTTCCTATGTTTGAAAAAAGATGTGAAACGGCCACGGTGGGATGAAATCTCTATTCATCACTTTCAGGCCTGTCAGACATTTTATCTTGTTTCTTCTGAGGCTTATGGGAGACTGGGATAGCACTATTTCGGCCTTCTTGGACCTCTTCAGCCAGACACACCCATATTTTATGACTCCTCCCTGTAGAAGTCAAATATTTATTCCTTTTAATTCATAGGTATAAATGTGTGATATTTTTGCAATCAGGGTTTTTCCTGTGTTTGAAAAAAGATGTTAAACGGCCATTGTGGGATGAAATCTCTATTCATCGCTTTCAGGCCTGTCAGACATTTTATGTTGTTTCTTCTGAGACTTATGGGAGACTGGGATAGCGCTATTTCGGCCTTCTTGGACCTCTTCAGCCAGACACACCCCTATTTTATGACTCCTGCCTGTAGAGGTCAAATATTTATTCCTTTTAATTCATAGGTATAAATGTGTGATATTTTTGCAATCAGGGTTTTTCCTATGTTTGAAAAAAAAATGTTAAACGGCCATGGTGGGATGAAATCTCTATTCATCGCTTTCAGGCCTATCAGACATTTTATGTTGTTTCTTCTGAGACTTATGGGAGACTGGGATAGCGCTATTTCGGCCTTCTTGGACCTCTTCAGCAAGACACACCCATATTTTATGACTCCTCCCTGTAGAGGTCTCAAATATTTATTCCTTTTCATTCATAGGTATAAATGTGTGATATTTTTGCAATCAGGGTTTTTCCTATGTTTGAAAAAAGATGTTAAACGGCCATGGTGGGATGAAATCTCTATTCATCGCTTTCAGGACTGTCAGACATTTTATGGTGTTTCTTCTGAGACTTATGGGAGACTGGGATAGCGCTATATCGGCCTTCTTGGACCTCTTCAGCCGGACACACCCATATTTTATGACTCCTCCCTGTAGAGGTCAAATATTTATTCCTTTTAATTCATAGGTATAAATGTGTGATATTTTTGCAATCAGGGTTTTTCCTATGTTTGAAAAAAGATGTTAAACGGCCATGGTGGGATGAAATCTCTATTCATCGCTCTCAGGCCTGTCAGACATTTTATGTTGTTTCTTCTGAGACTTATGGGAGACTGGGATAGCACTATTTTGGCCTTCTTGGACCTCTTCAGCCAGACACACCCATATTTTATGACTCCTCCCTGTAGAGGTCAAATATTTATTCCTTTTAATTCATAGGTATAAATGTGTGATATTTTTGCAATCAGGGTTTATCCTATGTTTGAAAAAAGATGTTAAACGGCCATGGTGGGATGAAATATCTATTCATCGCTTTCAGGCCTGTCAGACATTTTATCTTGTTTCTTCTGAGGCTTATGGGAGACTGGGATAGCACTATTTCGGCCTTCTTGGACCTCTTCAGCCAGACACACCCATATTTTATGACTCCTCCCTGTAGAAGTCAAATATTTATTCCTTTTAATTCATAGGTATAAATGTGTGATATTTTTGCAATCAGGGTTTTTCCTGTGTTTGAAAAAAGATGTTAAACGGCCATGGTGGGATGAAATCTCTATTCATCGCTTTCAGGCCTGTCAGACATTTTATGTTGTTTCTTCTGAGACTTATGGGAGACTGGGATAGCGCTATTTCGGCCTTCTTGGACCTCTTCAGCCAGACACACCCCTATTTTATGACTCCTGCCTGTAGAGGTCAAATATTTATTCCTTTTAATTCATAGGTATAAATGTGTGATATTTTTGCAATCAGGGTTTTTCCTATGTTTGAAAAAAAAATGTTAAACGGCCATGGTGGGATGAAATCTCTATTCATCGCTTTCAGGCCTATCAGACATTTTATGTTGTTTCTTCTGAGACTTATGGGAGACTGGGATAGCGCTATTTCGGCCTTCTTGGACCTCTTCAGCAAGACACACCCATATTTTATGACTCCTCCCTGCAGAGGTCTCAAATATTTATTCCTTTTCATTCATAGGTATAAATGTGTGATATTTTTGCAATCAGGGTTTTTCCTATGTTTGAAAAAAGATGTTAAACGGCCATTGTGGGATGAAATCTCTATTCATCGCTTTCAGGACTGTCAGACATTTTATGGTGTTTCTTCTGAGACTTATGGGAGACTGGGATAGCGCTATATCGGCCTTCTTGGACCTCTTCAGCCAGACACACCCATATTTTATGACTCCTCCCTGTAGAGGTCAAATATTTATTCCTTTTAATTCATAGGTATAAATGTGTGATATTTTTGCAATCAGGGTTTTTCCTGTGTTTGAAAAAAGATGTTAAACAGCCATGGTGGGATGAAATCTCTATTTATCGCTCTCAGGCCTGTCAGACATTTTATGTTGTTTCTTCTGAGACTTATGGGAGACTGGGATAGCACTATTTCGGCCTTCTTGGACCTCTTCAGCCAGACACACCCATATTTTATGACTCCTCCCTGTAGAGGTCAAATATTTATTCCTTTTAATTCATAGGTATAAATGTGTGATATTTTTGCAATCAGGGTTTATCCTATGTTTGAAAAAAGATGTTAAACGGCCATGGTGGGATGAAATCTCTATTCATCGCTTTCAGGCCTGTCAGACATTTTATGTTGTTTCTTCTGAGACTTATGGGAGACTGGGATAGCACTATTTCGGCCTTCTTGGACCTCTTCAGCCAGACACACCCATATTTTATGACTCCTCCCTGTAGAGGTCAAATATTTATTCCTTTTCATTCATAGGTATAAATGTGTGATATTTTTGCAATCAGGGTTTTTCCTATGTTTGAAAAAAGATGTGAAACGGCCACGGTGGGATGAAATCTCTATTCATCACTTTCAGGCCTGTCAGACATTTTATCTTGTTTCTTCTGAGGCTTATGGGAGACTGGGATAGCACTATTTCGGCCTTCTTGGACCTCTTCAGCCAGACACACCCATATTTTATGACTCCTCCCTGTAGAAGTCAAATATTTATTCCTTTTAATTCATAGGTATAAATGTGTGATATTTTTGCAATCAGGGTTTTTCCTGTGTTTGAAAAAAGATGTTAAACGGCCATTGTGGGATGAAATCTCTATTCATCGCTTTCAGGCCTGTCAGACATTTTATGTTGTTTCTTCTGAGACTTATGGGAGACTGGGATAGCGCTATTTCGGCCTTCTTGGACCTCTTCAGCCAGACACACCCCTATTTTATGACTCCTGCCTGTAGAGGTCAAATATTTATTCCTTTTAATTCATAGGTATAAATGTGTGATATTTTTGCAATCAGGGTTTTTCCTATGTTTGAAAAAAAAATGTTAAACGGCCATGGTGGGATGAAATCTCTATTCATCGCTTTCAGGCCTATCAGACATTTTATGTTGTTTCTTCTGAGACTTATGGGAGACTGGGATAGCGCTATTTCGGCCTTCTTGGACCTCTTCAGCAAGACACACCCATATTTTATGACTCCTCCCTGTAGAGGTCTCAAATATTTATTCCTTTTCATTCATAGGTATAAATGTGTGATATTTTTGCAATCAGGGTTTTTCCTATGTTTGAAAAAAGATGTTAAACGGCCATGGTGGGATGAAATCTCTATTCATCGCTTTCAGGACTGTCAGACATTTTATGGTGTTTCTTCTGAGACTTATGGGAGACTGGGATAGCGCTATATCGGCCTTCTTGGACCTCTTCAGCCGGACACACCCATATTTTATGACTCCTCCCTGTAGAGGTCAAATATTTATTCCTTTTAATTCATAGGTATAAATGTGTGATATTTTTGCAATCAGGGTTTTTCCTGTGTTTGAAAAAAGATGTTAAACAGCCATGGTGGGATGAAATCTCTATTTATCGCTCTCAGGCCTGTCAGACATTTTATGTTGTTTCTTCTGAGACTTATGGGAGACTGGGATAGCACTATTTCGGCCTTCTTGGACCTCTTCAGCCAGACACACCCATATTTTATGACTCCTCCCTGTAGAGGTCAAATATTTATTCCTTTTAATTCATAGGTATAAATGTGTGATATTTTTGCAATCAGGGTTTATCCTATGTTTGAAAAAAGATGTTAAACGGCCATGGTGGGATGAAATCTCTATTCATCGCTTTCAGGCCTGTCAGACATTTTATGTTGTTTCTTCTGAGACTTATGGGAGACTGGGATAGCACTATTTCGGCCTTCTTGGACCTCTTCAGCCAGACACACCCATATTTTATGACTCCTCCCTGTAGAGGTCAAATATTTATTCCTTTTCATTCATAGGTATAAATGTCTGATATTTTTGCAATCAGGGTTTTTCCTATGTTTGAAAAAAGATGTGAAACGGCCACGGTGGGATGAAATCTCTATTCATCACTTTCAGGCCTGTCAGACATTTTATCTTGTTTCTTCTGAGGCTTATGGGAGACTGGGATAGCACTATTTCGGCCTTCTTGGACCTCTTCAGCCAGACACACCCATATTTTATGACTCCTCCCTGTAGAGGTCAAATATTTATTCCTTTTCATTCATAGGTATAAATGTGTGATATTTTTGCAATCAGGGTTTTTCCAATGTTTGAAAAAAGATGTTAAACGGCCATGGTGGGATGAAATCTCTATTCATCGCTTTCAGGCCTGTCAGACATTTTATGTTGTTTCTTCTGAGACTTATGGGAGACTGGGATAGCACTATTTCGGCCTTCTTGGACCTCTTCAGCCAGACACACCCATATTTTATGACTCCTCCCTGTAGAGGTCAAATATTTATTCCTTTTCATTCATAGGTATAAATGTCTGATATTTTTGCAATCAGGGTTTTTCCTATGTTTGAAAAAAGATGTTAAACGGCCATGGTGGGATGAAATCTCTATTCATCGCTTTCAGGACTGTCAGACATTTTATGGTGTTTCTTCTGAGACTTATGGGAGACTGGGATAGCGCTATATCGGCCTTCTTGGACCTCTTCAGCCAGACACACCCATATTTTATGACTCCTCCCTGTAGAAGTCAAATATTTATTCCTTTTAATTCATAGGTATAAATGTGTGATATTTTTGCAATCAGGGTTTTTCCTGTGTTTGAAAAAAGATGTTAAACAGCCATGGTGGGATGAAATCTCTATTTATCGCTCTCAGGCCTGTCAGACATTTTATGTTGTTTCTTCTGAGACTTATGGGAGACTGGGATAGCACTATTTCGGCCTTCTTGGACCTCTTCAGCCAGACACACCCATATTTTATGACTCCTCCCTGTAGAGGTCAAATATTTATTCCTTTTAATTCATAGGTATAAATGTGTGATATTTTTGCAATCAGGGTTTATCCTATGTTTGAAAAAAGATGTTAAACGGCCATGGTGGGATTAAATCTCTATTCATCGCTTTCAGGCCTGTCAGACATTTTATGTTGTTTCTTCTGAGACTTATGGGAGACTGGGATAGCACTATTTCGGCCTTCTTGGACCTCTTCAGCCAGACACACCCATATTTTATGACTCCTCCCTGTAGAGGTCAAATATTTATTCCTTTTCATTCATAGGTATAAATGTCTGATATTTTTGCAATCAGGGTTTTTCCTATGTTTGAAAAAAGATGTGAAACGGCCACGGTGGGATGAAATCTCTATTCATCACTTTCAGGCCTGTCAGACATTTTATCTTGTTTCTTCTGAGGCTTATGGGAGACTGGGATAGCACTATATCGGCCTTCTTGGACCTCTTCAGCCAGACACACCCATATTTTATGACTCCTCCCTGTAGAAGTCAAATATTTATTCCTTTTAATTCATAGGTATAAATGTGTGATATTTTTGCAATCAGGGTTTCTCCTCAGCGTAAGGAACGTCTGTCAGACTGGGTTATGGACTCCACTATGCAGCCTATGACCGAGTCTGCGGATTTAAATAACTCCGCCCTCAACTGGTTGAGCCCCAGTGTTTCGACTCGGTCCTATGCTGGACAGTCGTGTCTTTCTGGATCCAGTCAATTTGGGACTTTTCTTCTCTAATTTTTTCTAATTTTTTTGGTCTTTTTCTGCTCAAATTCGGAGATTTTTTCCTTTTTAAATTGGACGTTTTACTTTTTTTCTCTCTCTCTGCCTTATACTCGGCGAGCAGGGTCCTTACTCTATACCGCTGGCAGCCGCCTTTTTGCGGCAGGGGGCAGCCCGCCATCAGGCCCCCGGGGGGGGTTTGAGCTTAAATCTCCCCCCCCGTCTCCCCTTGCCATCGGGAGACGGAAAGCTGCATTTTAACGGCATTTGCCTAGCAGCTTTGTCAGCGCCGTTTCTCTTGGCGGGCTTTTCGAACGGCGCCATAAATTCCTGCCGCTTTGACTGCTTTAGCTAGCGGCTTGGCTTCGACGTGCGGACCCTTCTCCCGGCTCCTATCCACAGCGGATCAGCCTCCAGCTCATCGGCTGCACTCCGTGGAGCTCCGACACCTGAGGTTTGGAAGCGGCGCTTCATTCGGGGGGCCCCAGCGTCGTAGCGGCCCGTTTCTCAAGATGGCGGACGCCATGAATTTTACCAGGTCTCGCTCCGCAACCTCCCGGGCCCGTCACCGTCACGCCAGCGACCCAGGGGAGGGCACCAGTAAGCAGGGCCGCCCTAGCAAAGCCCCCTCCAAGGGCTCAGCCTCCTCCTCTGGTCAATCCAGCAAACCTACCAGGGAGGAACTCAGACGGCACAAGGCCCTAGAGAAGGCTGCTCTCAGGGCTATCCAACAGCCGGCCGCCATTTTGTCCACCACGTCGGCCATTTTAGCACCCCGGCCCTCTCCTCCTTCACTCCAGCCTGCCTTGGCCCGCCCCGATCGGGAACTGTCCCCAGATCGCCCGTCTTCTCGGGGCCCTACAACATCAGAGGCCGAACAGGTCTTTCAGACTCTCCAGGATCCTCCTGAGGCTCCTGCTCTGAGGAGAGCCAACGAACCGGAGCCTGCTGGCTCTTCCTCCGGATATGGGGCTCCTCAGCCCATGGCAGGAGGCATTCCTCAACCTGACCCCCATGCCACCTTGGAGGCCATCATAGCCAGGGCCATCCAAAAAGGACTTTCCCAGGGTTTGCAGCAGGGTCTCCTTCAGGCCCCTCCTCTCAGGACTGGAGATCAACCTTGTCGAGACCAGTCTGGGGTTCACTTAGATCGCTTGCCTTCTCCGGAGCAATCGGACCACGGCTCTCTCTCTGAGGAGGAGGAATCTAGGGAACTAGCCCTGTCTGACGATGAAGGCCTCGCCCCAGACCAGCCCGCCTTCGTAGGCCTTTTCAGGCCCCAATTATTTCGTTCCTTACTATTTAAGGCCTTAGCGGTTACTAGACTGGGGCCTGCTAATACCTCGGCCTCAACGCCACAGGATTCCTCCGATCCTGCTTCATCCTTATTTGCTGAACCAACAATAGAACCAGAGATCATTCCGGCTCCCAAACTTTTCACGGACATTGTCCAACGGCAATGGGCCTTGCCTGGTTCAGCCCCGGCACCTAATGGCTTGGATAAACGTCTATACCAGATTGCTCCCGCTCTTTCTGACCTCCTTCAGGTTCCTCCTGTGGATGGCCCCATTGCAGCTTTGGCTTCGCCTTCCAGACTTCCCAGCTCTCCGGAGGAATCTCTGCGACCCGAAGACAAGCGTGCGGAGAAGACCCTCATCAAATCCCATCAATCCGCGGCATGGGCGGTCAAGACTGCCACCGCTGCCTCCTTTTTCAACCGAGCTTCCCTGTTATGGTTAAAACAATTACAAAACAGGTTGCCTGCATCGGACTCTCGCACACACCAGGATTTGAACAAAATCGTCGCGGCCTTGGAGTATTCGGCGGACGCCACGTTAAACTCGGCTCGATTCTCAGCCAAATCCATCGGCTCCACTGTCACGTCACGCCGCCTTTTATGGCTCCGCCACTGGCAGGCGGATGCCAAGAGCAAGTGGCAACTAGCTTCATCTCCCTACTCCTCCTCTTCGCTTTTCGGGCCTCCACTGGAACCACTTCTGGTGGAAACCAGAGACCACCGCAAGATCCTGCCATCTGTCTCCCGTCGTTCAAACCCTCGTTTTGCTCCTTACAACCGGCCCCAGTCATTTCGTCCTCACGACTCCAGCTCCTACCAGCCTCGTTTTCAACGATCCTTTCAGTCCCAGTCTCACCAGGAATCACAGGTTAGACAGGGCAGTAGGCCCTTCCAAAAGCGTTCCTTTCGAGGAGGTAGGGGAAAGCCGTTTCGACGGTCCAAGTGAGGGAAGCCCGGAGACACCCATCGGCGGCCGCTTAAGTTTTTTCGCTGCTCAGTGGGAGTCTTCAACTTCGGATTCTTGGGTTTTGCGTACTGTTAGGTTTGGCCTTTCTCTTGAGTTCTCCTCCCTTCCTCCCCCGGTTTTCATCTCTTGCCCTGTTTCTAGGGACAGGATTCGGAGATCCCTGGTTTCTCAGGCTATATCCCATTTGCTTGACATCAGGGCCATCCAACCGGTCCCTCCGGACCAGCGTGGCCTTGGGTTTTATTCCCGTTTATTCATTGTCAGCAAGTCATCTGGGGGGTGGAGGGCTATCTTAGACTTGAAGGCTCTTAACCGTTACCTAGTGTATCATAGATTTAAAATGCACACTCTCCATACTATATTGGAAACCATTCGCCCAGGGGACTTCCTGTCTTCCATAGACCTAACGGAGGCTTACCTCCACGTCCCCATCCACCCGGAGTTCCGTAAATATCTCCGTTTCCACTACCGGGGGCGACATTTCCAATATTCTGCCCTTCCCTTTGGCCTTTCCTCCGCCCCCCGCGTCTTTACTAAGATCATGGCGGCTCTGGTGGCACATATCCGCTCCCTCCCTGTCAGAATACAATATTACCTCGATGATATCCTATTGCAATCCTCTTCCTTCAAGGAGGCCCAAATTGATTTGGCCACTTCCATCCAAATTTTCCAAGCCCACGGGTTCTCCATTAACTGGGCCAAGAGTCACCTCGTCCCTGCCACATCTATCCAGCATTTAGGAGCAGTCATCGACACAGTAGATTCTACAGTTTCCCTCTCCTCAGAACGCCAGGCCAGCTTACGTTCCCTTGCCCTCCGGGTTATTGCGGACCAATCACCTTCTCTCCTTACTCTTTCTTGCCTCCTGGGCAAGATGGTTTCCACATACGATATAGTGCCATGGGCCCGCCTCCACAGTAGGGAGTTGCAATGGTTCTTGCTCCCTCATCAGAGGAATCGATCTAGTACTTCCCTCCGCAGAGTTTCTCTAGCCCCGTCAGTCATCTCCTCCCTCAGGTGGTGGACGTCCTCGGCCTTATCAGGAGCTTGCTGCTTCAGGGAGCCGACTCGAATGATAGTCACCACGGACGCCAGTCTCCAGGGCTGGGGAGCTCACCTGGATCATCACCTAGCTCAAGGTCAGTGGTCCTCATCTGAACAGTCCCTTCCCATTAACCTCCTGGAACTAAGAGCCATTCGTCTAGCCTTGCTTCATTTTCGGGACCTCATCATCTCTAGTGACGTCCTTGTCCTTACGGACAACATTACGGCGAAGGCTCACGTCAATAGACTGGGAGGCACTCATTCTCGGGCTCTCATGGACGAGACTCTTCTGCTCGGCCTCTGGGCTGAGTCTCACCTTCACTCCCTTCGCGCAGATCACATCTCAGGGAAGGCGAATTCGCAGGCAGATTCCCTGAGCAGACGTCGTCTGGACAACGCGGAGTGGAGCCTTCCTCCTTCCCTCTTCCAGGAGGTCACGAAGCGCTTCGGGTCCCCCGAGGTGGACCTCTTTGCATCGCAGACCAACCGCCAGGTTCCGAGGTACTTCTCACGTTACAGGGAGTGCGGTGCCGAAGCCACAGATGCCCTCCGCAGTCCGTGGCCTCCAGGTCTCTTATATGCCTTCCCCCCCTTCCCGTTAATTTCCAGGGTGCTACGGAAGGTTCTTCAGGAGCGGGCGGAGATCATTCTTCTCGCGCCCCGCTGGCCCCGGAGGCACTGGTACTCGGACTTACTCTCCCTATCTGTCGCTCGGCCGTGGACCATCCCGGACGATCAGATCGTCCTTGTACAGGATTCTCTTCGTCACCCGGACCCGACATGGTTCCACTTAACCGCATGGAGGCTGAGCGGTTCCTCCTGCGAGAGGCCAGGGTCCCCTCTTCTGTGATAGATGTCATCTTGGCGTCCCGCAGGCCGTCTACTAATAGAATCTACAACTCTACCTGGACATCTTTTACCTCTTGGTGTCAACGCGCTCGCATTCATCCCCTTTCTGCTTCAATACTGGACGTTTTACGTTTTCTTTTGGAAGGCTTTGACGCCGGCCTTTCTCCAAACACTCTCCGGAGGCAAGCTGCCGCCATCTCCACGGTCCTGACCTGCGGTTCAGCATCATCGATCTCCCGACATCCTGTCGTACAACAATTCATGCGGGGAGCAGCAAATTTAAGACCTCCTCCTGTTCATCGCTTCCCTACCTGGGACTTGAACAAGGTCCTCTCAGCTCTTACAGTCTCCCCCTTCGAGCCTCTTCGACACGTCTCACTCCGCTTCTTATCCTTCAAGGTCTCATTCTTGGTCGCTATCACCTCGGCCCGCCGCATCTCAGAGCTGGCGGCGTTGTCATCCCGAAGGGACCTCTGCGTATTTCACCAGGACAGGGTAGTCCTCCGGCTGGACCCGGCCTTCATACCTAAAATCAATTCTCCCTTTCATCGCACACAGGAGTTGGTTCTTCCCAACTTCTGCCCATCCCCGCAGCACCGCTTGGAGCGCTCATGGCATACGCTTGACGTTCGACGCGCCCTCAAGATATACCTGAGACGCACATCCTCCTTTCGGAAGACAGAAGCCTTATTTGTCTCTTACCAGCCCGCTTCTATCGGGGCCAAGGCCTCGGCCCCCATGCTGGGGCGGTGGATACGTGCCACAATCTCTACGGCCTATCAAGGACAATCATTACCGATTCCTCACCACATCATGGCCCACTCTACCAGGAGTGCGGCGACCTCCGCGGCATGGGCTACCCAGGCTACGTTGGAGGAAATTTGTAGAGCAGCCGCTTGGACAAGCATCTCTCCCTTTATCCGCCACTATCGTGTGGACTCGTTTGCATCCGCTGATGCGTCCTTCGGTCGGAGAGTCCTCCAGGCGGTTCACTCGGCTTGAGGTAACAGGGCCCTTCTCTTCCCTCCCAGTGGACATTCAGCTTTGGTATGTCCCCAGTCTGACAGACGTTCCTTACGCTGAGGAGAATGGACGTTGGACTTACCTGATACGTCCGTTCTCTCGTAGTAAGGAACGTCTGTCAGCCCCACCCTTCAGCTGTGCCCTGTTCCCGGGGGTGGGTGGTGTTCTCTTACCTCTCCTTTTATATTTTCCAGAAAGACACTCCAGTCTGCGTCAGCGCCCTCGCCGAAACACTGGGGCTCAACCAGTTGAGGGCGGAGTTATTTAAATCCGCAGACTCGGTCATAGGCTGCATAGTGGAGTCCATAACCCAGTCTGACAGACGTTCCTTACTACGAGAGAACGGACGTATCAGGTAAGTCCAACGTCCATTTTCCTGTGTTTGAAAAAAGATGTTAAACGGCCATGGTGGGATGAAATCTCTATTCATCGCTTTCAGGCCTGTCAGACATTTTATGTTGTTTCTTCTGAGACTTATGGGAGACTGGGATAGCGCTATTTCGGCCTTCTTGGACCTCTTCAGCCAGACACACCCCTATTTTATGACTCCTGCCTGTAGAGGTCAAATATTTATTCCTTTTAATTCATAGGTATAAATGTGTGATATTTTTGCAATCAGGGTTTTTCCTATGTTTGAAAAAAAAATGTTAAATGGCCATGGTGGGATGAAATCTCTATTCATCGCTTTCAGGCCTATCAGACATTTTATGTTGTTTCTTCTGAGACTTATGGGAGACTGGGATAGCGCTATTTCGGCCTACTTGGACCTCTTCAGCAAGACACACCCATATTTTATGACTCCTCCCTGTAGAGGTCTCAAATATTTATTCCTTTTCATTCATAGGTATAAATGTGTGATATTTTTGCAATCAGGGTTTTTCCTATGTTTGAAAAAAGATGTTAAACGGCCATGGTGGGATGAAATCTCTATTCATCGCTTTCAGGACTGTCAGACATTTTATGGTGTTTCTTCTGAGACTTATGGGAGACTGGGATAGCGCTATATCGGCCTTCTTGGACCTCTTCAGCCAGACACACCCATATTTTATGACTCCTCCCTGTAGAGGTCAAATATTTATTCCTTTTAATTCATAGGTATAAATGTGTGATATTTTTGCAATCAGGGTTTTTCCTATGTTTGAAAAAAGATGTTAAACGGCCATGGTGGGATGAAATCTCTGTTCATCGCTTTCAGGCCTGTCAGACATTTTATGTTGTTTCTCCTGAGACTTATGGGAGACTGGGATAGCGCTATTTCGGCCTTCTTGGACCTCTTCAGCCAGACACACCCATATTTTATGACTCCTCCCTGTAGAGGTCAAATATTTATTCCTTTTCATTCATAGGTATAAATGTGTGATATTTTTGCAATCAGGGTTTTTCCTATGTTTGAAAAAAGATGTTAAACGGCCATGGTGGGATGAAATCTCTATTCATCGCTTTCAGGACTGTCAGACATTTTATGGTGTTTCTTCTGAGACTTATGGGAGACTGGGATAGCGCTATATCGGCCTTCTTGGACCTCTTCAGCCAGACACACCCATATTTTATGACTCCTCCCTGTAGAGGTCAAATATTTATTCCTTTTAATTCATAGGTATATATGTGTGATATTTTTGCAATCAGGGTTTTTCCTGTGTTTGAAAAAAGATGTTAAACGGCCATGGTGGGATGAAATCTCTATTCATCGCTTTCAGGCCTGTCAGACATTTTATGTTGTTTCTTCTGAGACTTATGGGAGACTGGGATAGCGCTATTTCGGCCTTCTTGGACCTCTTCAGCCAGACACACCCATATTTTATGACTCCTCCCTGTAGAGGTCAAATATTTATTCCTTTTCATTCATAGGTATAAATGTGTGATATTTTTGCAATCAGGGTTTTTCCTATGTTTGAAAAAAGATGTTAAACGGCCATGGTGGGATGAAATCTCTATTCATCGCTTTCAGGACTGTCAGACATTTTATGGTGTTTCTTCTGAGACTTATGGGAGACTGGGATAGCGCTATATCGGCCTTCTTGGACCTCTTCAGCCAGACACACCCATATTTTATGACTCCTCCCTGTAGAGGTCAAATATTTATTCCTTTTAATTCATAGGTATAAATGTGTGATATTTTTGCAATCAGGGTTTTTCCTGTGTTTGAAAAAAGATGTTAAACGGCCATGGTGGGATGAAATCTCTATTCATCGCTTTCAGGCCTGTCAGACATTTTATGTTGTTTCTTCTGAGACTTATGGGAGACTGGGATAGCACTATTTCGGCCTTCTTGGACCTCTTCAGCCAGACACACCCATATTTTATGACTCCTCCCTGTAGAGGTCAAATATTTATTCCTTTTAATTCATAGGTATAAATGTGTGATATTTTTGCAATCAGGGTTTATCCTATGTTTGAAAAAAGATGTTAAACGGCCATGGTGGGATGAAATCTCTATTCATCGCTTTCAGGCCTGTCAGACATTTTATGTTGCTTCTTCTGAGACTTATGGGAGACTGGGATAGCACTATTTCGGCCTTCTTGGACCTCTTCAGCCAGACACACCCATATTTTATGACTCCTCCCTGTAGAGGTCAAATATTTATTCCTTTTCATTCATAGGTATAAATGTGTGATATTTTTGCAATCAGGGTTTTTCCTATGTTTGAAAAAAGATGTTAAACGGCCATGGTGGGATGAAATCTCTGTTCATCGCTTTCAGGCCTGTCAGACATTTTATGTTGTTTCTCCTGAGACTTATGGGAGACTGGGATAGCGCTATTTCGGCCTTCTTGGACCTCTTCAGCCAGACACACCCATATTTTATGACTCCTCCCTGTAGAGGTCAAATATTTATTCCTTTTCATTCATAGGTATAAATGTGTGATATTTTTGCAATCAGGGTTTTTCCTATGTTTGAAAAAAGATGTTAAACGGCCATGGTGGGATGAAATCTCTATTCATCGCTTTCAGGACTGTCAGACATTTTATGGTGTTTCTTCTGAGACTTATGGGAGACTGGGATAGCGCTATATCAGCCTTCTTGGACCTCTTCAGCCAGACACACCCATATTTTATGACTCCTCCCTGTAGAGGTCAAATATTTATTCCTTTTAATTCATAGGTATAAATGTGTGATATTTTTGCAATCAGGGTTTTTCCTGTGTTTGAAAAAAGATGTTAAACGGCCATGGTGGGATGAAATCTCTATTCATCGCTTTCAGGCCTGTCAGACATTTTATGTTGTTTCTTCTGAGACTTATGGGAGACTGGGATAGCGCTATTTCGGCCTTCTTGGACCTCTTCAGCCAGACACACCCATATTTTATGACTCCTCCCTGTAGAGGTCAAATATTTATTCCTTTTCATTCATAGGTATAAATGTGTGATATTTTTGCAATCAGGGTTTATCCTATGTTTGAAAAAAGATGTTAAACGGCCATGGTGGGATGAAATCTCTATTCATCGCTTTCAGGCCTGTCAGACATTTTATGTTGTTTCTTCTGAGACTTATGGGAGACTGGGATAGCACTATTTCGGCCTTCTTGGACCTCTTCAGCCAGACACACCCATATTTTATGACTCCTCCCTGTAGAGGTCAAATATTTATTCCTTTTCATTCATAGGTATAAATGTGTGATATTTTTGCAATCAGGGTTTTTCCTATGTTTGAAAAAAGATGTGAAACGGCCACGGTGGGATGAAATCTCTATTCATCACTTTCAGGCCTGTCAGACATTTTATGTTGTTTCTTATGAGGCTTATGGGAGACTGGGATAGCACTATTTCGGCCTTCTTGGACCTCTTCAGCCTGACACACCCATATTTTATGACTCCTCCCTGTAGAGGTCAAATATTTATTCCTTTTCATTCATAGGTATAAATGTGTGATATTTTTGCAATCAGGGTTTTTCCTATGTTTGAAAAAAGATGTTAAACGGCCATGGTGGGATGAAATCTCTATTCATCGCTTTCAGGCCTGTCAGACATTTTATGGTGTTTCTTCTGAGGCTTATGGGAGACTGGGATAGCGCTATTTCGGCCTTCTTGGACCTCTTCAGCCAGACACACCCATATTTTATGACTCCTCCCTGTAGAGGTCAAATATTTATTCCTTTTCATTCATAGGTATAAATGTGTGATATTTTTGCAATCAGGGTTTTTCCTATGTTTGAAAAAAGATGTGAAACGGCCACGGTGGGATGAAATCTCTATTCATCACTTTCAGGCCTGTCAGACATTTTATCTTGTTTCTTCTGAGGCTTATGGGAGACTGGGATAGCACTATTTCGGCCTTCTTGGACCTCTTCAGCCAGACACACCCATATTTTATGACTCCTCCCTGTAGAGGTCAAATATTTATTCCTTTTCATTCATAGGTATAAATGTGTGATATTTTTGCAATCAGGGTTTTTCCTATGTTTGAAAAAAGATGTTAAACGGCCATGGTGGGATGAAATCTCTATTCATCGCTTTCAGGACTGTCAGACATTTTATGGTGTTTCTTCTGAGACTTATGGGAGACTGGGATAGCGCTATATCGGCCTTCTTGGACCTCTTCAGCCAGACACACCCATATTTTATGACTCCTCCCTGTAGAGGTCAAATATTTATTCCTTTTAATTCATAGGTATAAATGTGTGATATTTTTGCAATCAGGGTTTTTCCTGTGTTTGAAAAAAGATGTTAAACGGCCATGGTGGGATGAAATCTCTATTCATCGCTTTCAGGCCTGTCAGACATTTTATGTTGTTTCTTCTGAGACTTATGGGAGACTGGGATAGCACTATTTCGGCCTTCTTGGACCTCTTCAGCCAGACACACCCATATTTTATGACTCCTCCCTGTAGAAGTCAAATATTTATTTCTTTTCATTCATAGGTATAAATGTGTGATATTTTTGCAATCAGGGTTTTTCCTATGTTTGTAAAAAGATGTTAAACGGCCATGGTGGGATGAAATCTCTATTCATCACTTTCAGGCCTGTCAGACATTTTATGTTGTTTCTTCTGAGACTTATGGGAGACTGGGATAGCGCTATTTCGGCCTTCTTGGACCTCTTCAGCCAGACACACCCCTATTTTATGACTCCTGCCTGTAGAGGTCAAATATTTATTCCTTTTAATTCATAGGTATAAATGTGTGATATTTTTGCAATCAGGGTTTATCCTATGTTTGAAAAAAGATGTTAAACGGCCATGGTGGGATGAAATCTCTATTCATCGCTTTCAGGCCTGTCAGACATTTTATGTTGTTTCTTCTGAGACTTATGGGAGACTGGGATAGCACTATTTCGGCCTTCTTGGACCTCTTCAGCCAGACACACCCATATTTTATGACTCCTCCCTGTAGAGGTCAAATATTTATTCCTTTTCATTCATAGGTATAAATGTCTGATATTTTTGCAATCAGGGTTTTTCCTATGTTTGAAAAAAGATGTGAAACGGCCACGGTGGGATGAAATCTCTATTCATCACTTTCAGGCCTGTCAGACATTTTATGTTGTTTCTTATGAGGCTTATGGGAGACTGGGATAGCACTATTTCGGCCTTCTTGGACCTCTTCAGCCAGACACACCCATATTTTATGACTCCTCCCTGTAGAGGTCAAATATTTATTCCTTTTCATTCATAGGTATAAATGTGTGATATTTTTGCAATCAGGGTTTTTCCTATGTTTGAAAAAAGATGTTAAACGGCCATGGTGGGATGAAATCTCTATTCATCGCTTTCAGGACTGTCAGACATTTTATGGTGTTTCTTCTGAGACTTATGGGAGACTGGGATAGCGCTATATCGGCCTTCTTGGACCTCTTCAGCCAGACACACCCATATTTTATGACTCCTCCCTGTAGAGGTCAAATATTTATTCCTTTTAATTCATAGGTATAAATGTGTGATATTTTTGCAATCAGGGTTTTTCCTGTGTTTGAAAAAAGATGTTAAACGGCCATGGTGGGATGAAATCTCTATTCATCGCTTTCAGGCCTGTCAGACATTTTATGTTGTTTCTTCTGAGACTTATGGGAGACTGGGATAGCACTATTTCGGCCTTCTTGGACCTCTTCAGCCAGACACACCCATATTTTATGACTCCTCCCTGTAGAGGTCAAATATTTATTCCTTTTCATTCATAGGTATAAATGTGTGATATTTTTGCAATCAGGGTTTTTCCTATGTTTGAAAAAAGATGTTAAACGGCCATGGTGGGATGAAATCTCTATTCATCACTTTCAGGCCTGTCAGACATTTTATGTTGTTTCTTCTGAGGCTTATGGGAGACTGGGATAGCGCTATTTCGGCCTTCTTGGACCTCTTCAGCCAGACACACCCATATTTTATGACTCCTCCCTGTAGAGGTCAAATATTTATTCCTTTTCATTCATAGGTATAAATGTGTGATATTTTTGCAATCAGGGTTTTTCCTGTGTTTGAAAAAAGATGTTAAACGGCCATGGTGGGATGAAATCTCTATTCATCGCTTTCAGGCCTGTCAGACATTTTATGTTGTTTCTTCTGAGACTTATGGGAGACTGGGATAGCGCTATTTCGGCCTTCTTGGACCTCTTCAGCCAGACACACCCATATTTTATGACTCCTCCCTGTAGAGGTCAAATATTTATTCCTTTTAATTCATAGGTATAAATGTGTGATATTTTTGCAATCAGGGTTTATCCTATGTTTGAAAAAAGATGTTAAACGGCCATGGTGGGATGAAATCTCTATTCATCGCTTTCAGGCCTGTCAGACATTTTATGTTGTTTCTTCTGAGACTTATGGGAGACTGGGATAGCACTATTTCGGCCTTCTTGGACCTCTTCAGCCAGACACACCCATATTTTATGACTCCTCCCTGTAGAGGTCAAATATTTATTCCTTTTCATTCATAGGTATAAATGTCTGATATTTTTGCAATCAGGGTTTTTCCTATGTTTGAAAAAAGATGTGAAACGGCCACGGTGGGATGAAATCTCTATTCATCACTTTCAGGCCTGTCAGACATTTTATGTTGTTTCTTATGAGGCTTATGGGAGACTGGGATAGCACTATTTCGGCCTTCTTGGACCTCTTCAGCCTGACACACCCATATTTTATGACTCCTCCCTGTAGAGGTCAAATATTTATTCCTTTTCATTCATAGGTATAAATGTGTGATATTTTTGCAATCAGGGTTTTTCCTATGTTTGAAAAAAGATGTTAAACGGCCATGGTGGGATGAAATCTCTATTCATCGCTTTCAGGACTGTCAGACATTTTATGGTGTTTCTTCTGAGACTTATGGGAGACTGGGATAGCGCTATATCGGCCTTCTTGGACCTCTTCAGCCAGACACACCCATATTTTATGACTCCTCCCTGTAGAGGTCAAATATTTATTCCTTTTAATTCATAGGTATAAATGTGTGATATTTTTGCAATCAGGGTTTATCCTATGTTTGAAAAAAGATGTTAAACGGCCATGGTGGGATGAAATCTCTATTCATCGCTTTCAGGCCTGTCAGACATTTTATGTTGTTTCTTCTGAGACTTATGGGAGACTGGGATAGCACTATTTCGGCCTTCTTGGACCTCTTCAGCCAGACACACCCATATTTTATGACTCCTCCCTGTAGAGGTCAAATATTTATTCCTTTTCATTCATAGGTATAAATGTCTGATATTTTTGCAATCAGGGTTTTTCCTATGTTTGAAAAAAGATGTGAAACGGCCACGGTGGGATGAAATCTCTATTCATCACTTTCAGGCCTGTCAGACATTTTATGTTGTTTCTTATGAGGCTTATGGGAGACTGGGATAGCACTATTTCGGCCTTCTTGGACCTCTTCAGCCTGACACACCCATATTTTATGACTCCTCCCTGTAGAGGTCAAATATTTATTCCTTTTCATTCATAGGTATAAATGTGTGATATTTTTGCAATCAGGGTTTTTCCTATGTTTGAAAAAAGATGTTAAACGGCCATGGTGGGATGAAATCTCTATTCATCGCTTTCAGGACTGTCAGACATTTTATGGTGTTTCTTCTGAGACTTATGGGAGACTGGGATAGCGCTATATCGGCCTTCTTGGACCTCTTCAGCCAGACACACCCATATTTTATGACTCCTCCCTGTAGAGGTCAAATATTTATTCCTTTTAATTCATAGGTATAAATGTGTGATATTTTTGCAATCAGGGTTTTTCCTGTGTTTGAAAAAAGATGTTAAACGGCCATGGTGGGATGAAATCTCTATTCATCGCTTTCAGGCCTGTCAGACATTTTATGTTGTTTCTTCTGAGACTTATGGGAGACTGGGATAGCACTATTTCGGCCTTCTTGGACCTCTTCAGCCAGACACACCCATATTTTATGACTCCTCCCTGTAGAGGTCAAATATTTATTCCTTTTCATTCATAGGTATAAATGTGTGATATTTTTGCAATCAGGGTTTTTCCTATGTTTGAAAAAAGATGTTAAACGGCCATGGTGGGATGAAATCTCTATTCATCACTTTCAGGCCTGTCAGACATTTTATGTTGTTTCTTCTGAGGCTTATGGGAGACTGGGATAGCGCTATTTCGGCCTTCTTGGACCTCTTCAGCCAGACACACCCATATTTTATGACTCCTCCCTGTAGAGGTCAAATATTTATTCCTTTTCATTCATAGGTATAAATGTGTGATATTTTTGCAATCAGGGTTTTTCCTATGTTTGAAAAAAGATGTGAAACGGCCACGGTGGGATGAAATCTCTATTCATCACTTTCAGGCCTGTCAGACATTTTATCTTGTTTCTTCTGAGGCTTATGGGAGACTGGGATAGCAATATTTCGGCCTTCTTGGACCTCTTCAGCCAGACACACCCATATTTTATGACTCCTCCCTGTAGAGGTCAAATATTTATTCCTTTTCATTCATAGGTATAAATGTGTGATATTTTTGCAATCAGGGTTTTTCCTATGTTTGAAAAAAGATGTTAAACGGCCATGGTGGGATGAAATCTCTATTCATCGCTTTCAGGACTGTCAGACATTTTATGGTGTTTCTTCTGAGACCTATGGGAGACTGGGATAGCGCTATATCGGCCTTCTTGGACCTCTTCAGCCAGACACACCCATATTTTATGACTCCTCCCTGTAGAGGTCAAATATTTATTCCTTTTAATTCATAGGTATAAATGTGTGATATTTTTGCAATCAGGGTTTTTCCTGTGTTTGAAAAAAGATGTTAAACGGCCATGGTGGGATGAAATCTCTATTCATCGCTTTCAGGCCTGTCAGACATTTTATGTTGTTTCTTCTGAGACTTATGGGAGACTGGGATAGCACTATTTCGGCCTTCTTGGACCTCTTCAGCCAGACACACCCATATTTTATGACTCCTCCCTGTAGAAGTCAAATATTTATTCCTTTTCATTCATAGGTATAAATGTGTGATATTTTTGCAATCAGGGTTTTTCCTATGTTTGTAAAAAGATGTTAAACGGCCATGGTGGGATGAAATCTCTATTCATCACTTTCAGGCCTGTCAGACATTTTATGTTGTTTCTTCTGAGACTTATGGGAGACTGGGATAGCGCTATTTCGGCCTTCTTGGACCTCTTCAGCCAGACACACCCCTATTTTATGACTCCTGCCTGTAGAGGTCAAATATTTATTCCTTTTAATTCATAGGTATAAATGTGTGATATTTTTGCAATCAGGGTTTATCCTATGTTTGAAAAAAGATGTTAAACGGCCATGGTGGGATGAAATCTCTATTCATCGCTTTCAGGCCTGTCAGACATTTTATGTTGTTTCTTCTGAGACTTATGGGAGACTGGGATAGCACTATTTCGGCCTTCTTGGACCTCTTCAGCCAGACACACCCATATTTTATGACTCCTCCCTGTAGAGGTCAAATATTTATTCCTTTTCATTCATAGGTATAAATGTCTGATATTTTTGCAATCAGGGTTTTTCCTATGTTTGAAAAAAGATGTGAAACGGCCACGGTGGGATGAAATCTCTATTCATCACTTTCAGGCCTGTCAGACATTTTATGTTGTTTCTTATGAGGTTTATGGGAGACTGGGATAGCACTATTTCGGCCTTCTTGGACCTCTTCAGCCAGACACACCCATATTTTATGACTCCTCCCTGTAGAGGTCAAATATTTATTCCTTTTCATTCATAGGTATAAATGTGTGATATTTTTGCAATCAGGGTTTATCCTATGTTTGAAAAAAGATGTTAAACGGCCATGGTGGGATGAAATCTCTATTCATCGCTTTCAGGCCTGTCAGACATTTTATGTTGTTTCTTCTGAGACTTATGGGAGACTGGGATAGCACTATTTCGGCCTTCTTGGACCTCTTCAGCCAGACACACCCATATTTTATGACTCCTCCCTGTAGAGGTCAAATATTTATTCCTTTTCATTCATAGGTATAAATGTCTGATATTTTTGCAATCAGGGTTTTTCCTATGTTTGAAAAAAGATGTGAAACGGCCACGGTGGGATGAAATCTCTATTCATCACTTTCAGGCCTGTCAGACATTTTATGTTGTTTCTTATGAGGCTTATGGGAGACTGGGATAGCACTATTTCGGCCTTCTTGGACCTCTTCAGCCTGACACACCCATATTTTATGACTCCTCCCTGTAGAGGTCAAATATTTATTCCTTTTCATTCATAGGTATAAATGTGTGATATTTTTGCAATCAGGGTTTTTCCTATGTTTGAAAAAAGATGTTAAACGGCCATGGTGGGATGAAATCTATTCATCGCTTTCAGGACTGTCAGACATTTTATGGTGTTTCTTCTGAGACTTATGGGAGACTGGGATAGCGCTATATCGGCCTTCTTGGACCTCTTCAGCCAGACACACCCATATTTTATGACTCCTCCCTGTAGAGGTCAAATATTTATTCCTTTTAATTCATAGGTATAAATGTGTGATATTTTTGCAATCAGGGTTTTTCCTGTGTTTGAAAAAAGATGTTAAACGGCCATGGTGGGATGAAATCTCTATTCATCGCTTTCAGGCCTGTCAGACATTTTATGTTGTTTCTTCTGAGACTTATGGGAGACTGGGATAGCACTATTTCGGCCTTCTTGGACCTCTTCAGCCAGACACACCCATATTTTATGACTCCTCCCTGTAGAGGTCAAATATTTATTCCTTTTAATTCATAGGTATAAATGTGTGATATTTTTGCAATCAGGGTTTATCCTATGTTTGAAAAAAGATGTTAAACGGCCATGGTGGGATGAAATCTCTATTCATCGCTTTCAGGCCTGTCAGACATTTTATGTTGTTTCTTCTGAGACTTATGGGAGACTGGGATAGCACTATTTCGGCCTTCTTGGACCTCTTCAGCCAGACACACCCATATTTTATGACTCCTCCCTGTAGAGGTCAAATATTTATTCCTTTTCATTCATAGGTATAAATGTCTGATATTTTTGCAATCAGGGTTTTTCCTATGTTTGAAAAAAGATGTGAAACGGCCACGGTGGGATGAAATCTCTATTCATCACTTTCAGGCCTGTCAGACATTTTATGTTGTTTCTTATGAGGCTTATGGGAGACTGGGATAGCACTATTTCGGCCTTCTTGGACCTCTTCAGCCAGACACACCCATATTTTATGACTCCTCCCTGTAGAGGTCAAATATTTATTCCTTTTCATTCATAGGTATAAATGTGTGATATTTTTGCAATCAGGGTTTTTCCTATGTTTGAAAAAAGATGTTAAACGGCCATGGTGGGATGAAATCTCTATTCATCGCTTTCAGGACTGTCAGACATTTTATGGTGTTTCTTCTGAGACTTATGGGAGACTGGGATAGCGCTATATCGGCCTTCTTGGACCTCTTCAGCCAGACACACCCATATTTTATGACTCCTCCCTGTAGAGGTCAAATATTTATTCCTTTTAATTCATAGGTATAAATGTGTGATATTTTTGCAATCAGGGTTTTTCCTGTGTTTGAAAAAAGATGTTAAACGGCCATGGTGGGATGAAATCTCTATTCATCGCTTTCAGGCCTGTCAGACATTTTATGTTGTTTCTTCTGAGACTTATGGGAGACTGGGATAGCACTATTTCGGCCTTCTTGGACCTCTTCAGCCAGACACACCCATATTTTATGACTCCTCCCTGTAGAGGTCAAATATTTATTCCTTTTCATTCATAGGTATAAATGTGTGATATTTTTGCAATCAGGGTTTTTCCTATGTTTGAAAAAAGATGTTAAACGGCCATGGTGGGATGAAATCTCTATTCATCACTTTCAGGCCTGTCAGACATTTTATGTTGTTTCTTCTGAGGCTTATGGGAGACTGGGATAGCGCTATTTCGGCCTTCTTGGACCTCTTCAGCCAGACACACCCATATTTTATGACTCCTCCCTGTAGAGGTCAAATATTTATTCCTTTTCATTCATAGGTATAAATGTGTGATATTTTTGCAATCAGGGTTTTTCCTATGTTTGAAAAAAGATGTTAAACGGCCATGGTGGGATGAAATCTCTATTCATCGCTTTCAGGCCTGTCAGACATTTTATGTTGTTTCTTCTGAGACTTATGGGAGACTGGGATAGCACTATTTCGGCCTTCTTGGACCTCTTCAGCCAGACACACCCATATTTTATGACTCCTCCCTGTAGAGGTCAAATATTTATTCCTTTTCATTCATAGGTATAAATGTCTGATATTTTTGCAATCAGGGTTTTTCCTATGTTTGAAAAAAGATGTGAAACGGCCACGGTGGGATGAAATCTCTATTCATCACTTTCAGGCCTGTCAGACATTTTATGTTGTTTCTTATGAGGTTTATGGGAGACTGGGATAGCACTATTTCGGCCTTCTTGGACCTCTTCAGCCAGACACACCCATATTTTATGACTCCTCCCTGTAGAGGTCAAATATTTATTCCTTTTCATTCATAGGTATAAATGTGTGATATTTTTGCAATCAGGGTTTATCCTATGTTTGAAAAAAGATGTTAAACGGCCATGGTGGGATGAAATCTCTATTCATCGCTTTCAGGCCTGTCAGACATTTTATGTTGTTTCTTCTGAGACTTATGGGAGACTGGGATAGCACTATTTCGGCCTTCTTGGACCTCTTCAGCCAGACACACCCATATTTTATGACTCCTCCCTGTAGAGGTCAAATATTTATTCCTTTTCATTCATAGGTATAAATGTCTGATATTTTTGCAATCAGGGTTTTTCCTATGTTTGAAAAAAGATGTGAAACGGCCACGGTGGGATGAAATCTCTATTCATCACTTTCAGGCCTGTCAGACATTTTATGTTGTTTCTTATGAGGCTTATGGGAGACTGGGATAGCACTATTTCGGCCTTCTTGGACCTCTTCAGCCTGACACACCCATATTTTATGACTCCTCCCTGTAGAGGTCAAATATTTATTCCTTTTCATTCATAGGTATAAATGTGTGATATTTTTGCAATCAGGGTTTTTCCTATGTTTGAAAAAAGATGTTAAACGGCCATGGTGGGATGAAATCTATTCATCGCTTTCAGGACTGTCAGACATTTTATGGTGTTTCTTCTGAGACTTATGGGAGACTGGGATAGCGCTATATCGGCCTTCTTGGACCTCTTCAGCCAGACACACCCATATTTTATGACTCCTCCCTGTAGAGGTCAAATATTTATTCCTTTTAATTCATAGGTATAAATGTGTGATATTTTTGCAATCAGGGTTTTTCCTGTGTTTGAAAAAAGATGTTAAACGGCCATGGTGGGATGAAATCTCTATTCATCGCTTTCAGGCCTGTCAGACATTTTATGTTGTTTCTTCTGAGACTTATGGGAGACTGGGATAGCACTATTTCGGCCTTCTTGGACCTCTTCAGCCAGACACACCCATATTTTATGACTCCTCCCTGTAGAGGTCAAATATTTATTCCTTTTAATTCATAGGTATAAATGTGTGATATTTTTGCAATCAGGGTTTATCCTATGTTTGAAAAAAGATGTTAAACGGCCATGGTGGGATGAAATCTCTATTCATCGCTTTCAGGCCTGTCAGACATTTTATGTTGTTTCTTCTGAGACTTATGGGAGACTGGGATAGCACTATTTCGGCCTTCTTGGACCTCTTCAGCCAGACACACCCATATTTTATGACTCCTCCCTGTAGAGGTCAAATATTTATTCCTTTTCATTCATAGGTATAAATGTCTGATATTTTTGCAATCAGGGTTTTTCCTATGTTTGAAAAAAGATGTGAAACGGCCACGGTGGGATGAAATCTCTATTCATCACTTTCAGGCCTGTCAGACATTTTATGTTGTTTCTTATGAGGCTTATGGGAGACTGGGATAGCACTATTTCGGCCTTCTTGGACCTCTTCAGCCAGACACACCCATATTTTATGACTCCTCCCTGTAGAGGTCAAATATTTATTCCTTTTCATTCATAGGTATAAATGTGTGATATTTTTGCAATCAGGGTTTTTCCTATGTTTGAAAAAAGATGTTAAACGGCCATGGTGGGATGAAATCTCTATTCATCGCTTTCAGGACTGTCAGACATTTTATGGTGTTTCTTCTGAGACTTATGGGAGACTGGGATAGCGCTATATCGGCCTTCTTGGACCTCTTCAGCCAGACACACCCATATTTTATGACTCCTCCCTGTAGAGGTCAAATATTTATTCCTTTTAATTCATAGGTATAAATGTGTGATATTTTTGCAATCAGGGTTTTTCCTGTGTTTGAAAAAAGATGTTAAACGGCCATGGTGGGATGAAATCTCTATTCATCGCTTTCAGGCCTGTCAGACATTTTATGTTGTTTCTTCTGAGACTTATGGGAGACTGGGATAGCACTATTTCGGCCTTCTTGGACCTCTTCAGCCAGACACACCCATATTTTATGACTCCTCCCTGTAGAGGTCAAATATTTATTCCTTTTCATTCATAGGTATAAATGTGTGATATTTTTGCAATCAGGGTTTTTCCTATGTTTGAAAAAAGATGTTAAACGGCCATGGTGGGATGAAATCTCTATTCATCACTTTCAGGCCTGTCAGACATTTTATGTTGTTTCTTCTGAGGCTTATGGGAGACTGGGATAGCGCTATTTCGGCCTTCTTGGACCTCTTCAGCCAGACACACCCATATTTTATGACTCCTCCCTGTAGAGGTCAAATATTTATTCCTTTTCATTCATAGGTATAAATGTGTGATATTTTTGCAATCAGGGTTTTTCCTATGTTTGAAAAAAGATGTTAAACGGCCATGGTGGGATGAAATCTCTATTCATCGCTTTCAGGCCTGTCAGACATTTTATGTTGTTTCTTCTGAGACTTATGGGAGACTGGGATAGCACTATTTCGGCCTTCTTGGACCTCTTCAGCCAGACACACCCATATTTTATGACTCCTCCCTGTAGAGGTCAAATATTTATTCCTTTTCATTCATAGGTATAAATGTCTGATATTTTTGCAATCAGGGTTTTTCCTATGTTTGAAAAAAGATGTGAAACGGCCACGGTGGGATGAAATCTCTATTCATCACTTTCAGGCCTGTCAGACATTTTATGTTGTTTCTTATGAGGCTTATGGGAGACTGGGATAGCACTATTTCGGCCTTCTTGGACCTCTTCAGCCAGACACACCCATATTTTATGACTCCTCCCTGTAGAGGTCAAATATTTATTCCTTTTCATTCATAGGTATAAATGTGTGATATTTTTGCAATCAGGGTTTTTCCTATGTTTGAAAAAAGATGTTAAACGGCCATGGTGGGATGAAATCTCTATTCATCGCTTTCAGGACTGTCAGACATTTTATGGTGTTTCATCTGAGACTTATGGGAGACTGGGATAGCGCTATATCGGCCTTCTTGGACCTCTTCAGCCAGACACACCCATATTTTATGACTCCTCCCTGTAGAGGTCAAATATTTATTCCTTTTAATTCATAGGTATAAATGTGTGATATTTTTGCAATCAGGGTTTTTCCTGTGTTTGAAAAAAGATGTTAAACGGCCATGGTGGGATGAAATCTCTATTCATCGCTTTCAGGCCTGTCAGACATTTTATGTTGTTTCTTCTGAGACTTATGGGAGACTGGGATAGCACTATTTCGGCCTTCTTGGACCTCTTCAGCCAGACACACCCATATTTTATGACTCCTCCCTGTAGAGGTCAAATATTTATTCCTTTTCATTCATAGGTATAAATGTGTGATATTTTTGCAATCAGGGTTTTTCCTATGTTTGAAAAAAGATGTTAAACGGCCATGGTGGGATGAAATCTCTATTCATCACTTTCAGGCCTGTCAGACATTTTATGTTGTTTCTTCTGAGGCTTATGGGAGACTGGGATAGCGCTATTTCGGCCTTCTTGGACCTCTTCAGCCAGACACACCCATATTTTATGACTCCTCCCTGTAGAGGTCAAATATTTATTCCTTTTCATTCATAGGTATAAATGTGTGATATTTTTGCAATCAGGGTTTTTCCTATGTTTGAAAAAAGATGTGAAACGGCCACGGTGGGATGAAATCTCTATTCATCACTTTCAGGCCTGTCAGACATTTTATCTTGTTTCTTCTGAGGCTTATGGGAGACTGGGATAGCACTATTTCGGCCTTCTTGGACCTCTTCAGCCAGACACACCCATATTTTATGACTCCTCCCTGTAGAGGTCAAATATTTATTCCTTTTCATTCATAGGTATAAATGTGTGATATTTTTGCAATCAGGGTTTTTCCTATGTTTGAAAAAAGATGTTAAACGGCCATGGTGGGATGAAATCTCTATTCATCGCTTTCAGGACTGTCAGACATTTTATGGTGTTTCTTCTGAGACTTATGGGAGACTGGGATAGCGCTATATCGGCCTTCTTGGACCTCTTCAGCCAGACACACCCATATTTTATGACTCCTCCCTGTAGAGGTCAAATATTTATTCCTTTTAATTCATAGGTATAAATGTGTGATATTTTTGCAATCAGGGTTTTTCCTGTGTTTGAAAAAAGATGTTAAACGGCCATGGTGGGATGAAATCTCTATTCATCGCTTTCAGGCCTGTCAGACATTTTATGTTGTTTCTTCTGAGACTTATGGGAGACTGGGATAGCACTATTTCGGCCTTCTTGGACCTCTTCAGCCAGACACACCCATATTTTATGACTCCTCCCTGTAGTAGTCAAATATTTATTCCTTTTCATTCATAGGTATAAATGTGTGATATTTTTGCAATCAGGGTTTTTCCTATGTTTGTAAAAAGATGTTAAACGGCCATGGTGGGATGAAATCTCTATTCATCACTTTCAGGCCTGTCAGACATTTTATCTTGTTTCTTCTGAGGCTTATGGGAGACTGGGATAGCACTATTTCGGCCTTCTTGGACCTCTTCAGCCAGACACACCCATATTTTATGACTCCTCCCTGTAGAGGTCAAATATTTATTCCTTTTCATTCATAGGTATAAATGTGTGATATTTTTGCAATCAGGGTTTTTCCTATGTTTGAAAAAAGATGTTAAACGGCCATGGTGGGATGAAATCTCTATTCATCACTTTCAGGCCTGTCAGACATTTTATGTTGTTTCTTCTGAGGCTTATGGGAGACTGGGATAGCGCTATTTCGGCCTTCTTGGACCTCTTCAGCCAGACACACCCATATTTTATGACTCCTCCCTGTAGAGGTCAAATATTTATTCCTTTTCATTCATAGGTATAAATGTGTGATATTTTTGCAATCAGGGTTTTTCCTATGTTTGAAAAAAGATGTGAAACGGCCACGGTGGGATGAAATCTCTATTCATCACTTTCAGGCCTGTCAGACATTTTATCTTGTTTCTTCTGAGGCTTATGGGAGACTGGGATAGCACTATTTCGGCCTTCTTGGACCTCTTCAGCCAGACACACCCATATTTTATGACTCCTCCCTGTAGAGGTCAAATATTTATTCCTTTTCATTCATAGGTATAAATGTGTGATATTTTTGCAATCAGGGTTTTTCCTATGTTTGAAAAAAGATGTTAAACGGCCATGGTGGGATGAAATCTCTATTCATCGCTTTCAGGACTGTCAGACATTTTATGGTGTTTCTTCTGAGACTTATGGGAGACTGGGATAGCGCTATATCGGCCTTCTTGGACCTCTTCAGCCAGACACACCCATATTTTATGACTCCTCCCTGTAGAGGTCAAATATTTATTCCTTTTAATTCATAGGTATAAATGTGTGATATTTTTGCAATCAGGGTTTTTCCTGTGTTTGAAAAAAGATGTTAAACGGCCATGGTGGGATGAAATCTCTATTCATCGCTTTCAGGCCTGTCAGACATTTTATGTTGTTTCTTCTGAGACTTATGGGAGACTGGGATAGCACTATTTCGGCCTTCTTGGACCTCTTCAGCCAGACACACCCATATTTTATGACTCCTCCCTGTAGTAGTCAAATATTTATTCCTTTTCATTCATAGGTATAAATGTGTGATATTTTTGCAATCAGGGTTTTTCCTATGTTTGTAAAAAGATGTTAAACGGCCATGGTGGGATGAAATCTCTATTCATCACTTTCAGGCCTGTCAGACATTTTATGTTGTTTCTTCTGAGGCTTATGGGAGACTGGGATAGCGCTATTTCGGCCTTCTTGGACCTCTTCAGCCAGACACACCCATATTTTATGACTCCTCCCTGTAGAGGTCAAATATTTATTCCTTTTCATTCATAGGTATAAATGTGTGATATTTTTGCAATCAGGGTTTTTCCTATGTTTGAAAAAAGATGTTAAACGGCCATGGTGGGATGAAATCTCTATTCATCACTTTCAAGACTGTCAGACATTTTATGGTGTTTCTTCTGAGACTTATGGGAGACTGGGATAGCGCTATATCGGCCTTCTTGGACCTCTTCAGCCAGACACACCCATATTTTATGACTCCTCCCTGTAGAGGTCAAATATTTATTCCTTTTAATTCATAGGTATAAATGTGTGATATTTTTGCAATCAGGGTTTTTCCTATGTTTGAAAAAAGATGTGAAATGGCCACGGTGGGATGAAATCTCTATTCATCACTTTCAGGCCTGTCAGACATTTTATGTTGTTTCTTCTGAGGTTTATGGGAGACTGGGATAGCACTATTTCGGCCTTCTTGGACCTCTTCAGCCAGACACACCCATATTTTATGACTCCTCCCTGTAGAGGTCAAATATTTATTCCTTTTCATTCATAGGTATAAATGTGTGATATTTTTGCAATCAGGGTTTTTCCTATGTTTGAAAAAAGATGTTAAACGGCCATGGTGGGATGAAATCTCTATTCATCGCTTTCAGGACTGTCAGACATTTTATGGTGTTTCTTCTGAGACTTATGGGAGACTGGGATAGCGCTATATCGGCCTTCTTGGACCTCTTCAGCCGGACACACCCATATTTTGACTCCTCCCTGTAGAGGTCAAATATTTATTCCTTTTAATTCATAGGTATAAATGTGTGATATTTTTGCAATCAGGGTTTTTCCTGTGTTTGAAAAAAGATGTTAAACGGCCATGGTGGGATGAAATCTCTATTCATCGCTTTCAGGCCTGTCAGACATTTTATGTTGTTTCTTCTGAGGCTTATGGGAGACTGGGATAGCACTATTTCGGCCTTCTTGGACCTCTTCAGCCAGACACACCCATATTTTATGACTCCTCCCTGTAGAGGTCAAATATTTATTCCTTTTCATTCATAGGGATAAATGTGTGATATTTTTGCAATCAGGGTTTTTCCTATGTTTGAAAAAAGATGTTAAACGGCCATGGTGGGATGAAATCTCTATTCATCGCTTTCAGGACTGTCAGACATTTTATGGTGTTTCTTCTGAGACTTATGGGAGACTGGGATAGCGCTATATCGGCCTTCTTGGACCTCTTCAGCCAGACACATCCATATTTTATGACTCCTCCCTGTAGAGGTCAAATATTTATTCCTTTTAATTCATAGGTATAAATGTGTGATATTTTTGCAATCAGGGTTTTTCCTATGTTTGAAAAAAGATGTGAAATGGCCACGGTGGGATGAAATCTCTATTCATCGCTTTCAGGCCTGTCAGACATTTTATGTTGTTTCTTCTGAGGCTTATGGGAGACTGGGATAGCGCTATTTCGGCCTTCTTGGACCTCTTCAGCCAGACACACCCATATTTTATGACTCCTCCCTGTAGAGGTCAAATATTTATTCCTTTTCATTCATAGGTATAAATGTGTGATATTTTTGCAATCAGGGTTTTTCCTATGTTTGAAAAAAGATGTTAAACGGCCATGGTGGGATGAAATCTCTATTCATCGCTTTCAGGACTGTCAGACATTTTATGGTGTTTCTTCTGAGACTTATGGGAGACTGGGATAGCGCTATATCGGCCTTCTTGGACCTCTTCAGCCAGACACACCCATATTTTGACTCCTCCCTGTAGAGGTCAAATATTTATTCCTTTTAATTCATAGGTATAAATGTGTGATATTTTTGCAATCAGGGTTTTTCTTGTGTTTGAAAAAAGATGTTAAACGGCCATGGTGGGATGAAATCTCTATTCATCGCTTTCAGGCCTGTCAGACATTTTATGTTGTTTCTTCTGAGACTTATGGGAGACTGGGATAGCACTATTTCGGCCTTCTTGGACCTCTTCAGCCAGACACACCCATATTTTATGACTCCTCCCTGTAGAGGTCAAATATTTATTCCTTTTAATTCATAGGTATAAATGTGTGATATTTTTGCAATCAGGGTTTATCCTATGTTTGAAAAAAGATGTTAAACGGCCATGGTGGGATGAAATCTCTATTCATCGCTTTCAGGCCTGTCAGACATTTTATGTTGTTTCTTCTGAGACTTATGGGAGACTGGGATAGCACTATTTCCGCCTTCTTGGACCTCTTCAGCCAGACACACCCATATTTTATGACTCCTCCCTGTAGAGGTCAAATATTTATTCCTTTTAATTCATAGGTATAAATGTGTGATATTTTTTCAATCAGGGTTTTTCCTATGTTTGAAAAAAGATGTTAAACGGCCATGGTGGGATGAAATCTCTGTTCATCGCTTTCAGGCCTGTCAGACATTTTATGTTGTTTCTTCTGAGACTTATGGGAGACTGGGATAGCACTATTTCGGCCTTCTTGGACCTCTTCAGCCAGACACACCCATATTTTATGACTCCTCCCTGTAGAGGTCAAATATTTATTCCTTTTAATTCATAGGTATAAATGTGTGATATTTTTGCAATCAGGGTTTATCCTATGTTTGAAAAAAGATGTTAAACGGCCATGGTGGGATGAAATCTCTATTCATCGCTTTCAGGCCTGTCAGACATTTTATGTTGTTTCTTCTGAGACTTATGGGAGACTGGGATAGCACTATTTCGGCCTTCTTGGACCTCTTCAGCCAGACACACCCATATTTTATGACTCCTCCCTGTAGTAGTCAAATATTTATTCCTTTTCATTCATAGGTATAAATGTGTGATATTTTTGCAATCAGGGTTTTTCCTATGTTTGTAAAAAGATGTTAAACGGCCATGGTGGGATGAAATCTCTATTCATCACTTTCAGGCCTGTCAGACATTTTATGTTGTTTCTTCTGAGGCTTATGGGAGACTGGGATCGCGCTATTTCGGCCTTCTTGGACCTCTTCAGCCAGACACACCCATATTTTATGACTCCTCCCTGTAGAGGTCAAATATTTATTCCTTTTCATTCATAGGTATAAATGTGTGATATTTTTGCAATCAGGGTTTTTCCTATGTTTGAAAAAAGATGTTAAACGGCCATGGTGGGATGAAATCTCTATTCATCACTTTCAAGACTGTCAGACATTTTATGGTGTTTCTTCTGAGACTTATGGGAGACTGGGATAGCGCTATATCGGCCTTCTTGGACCTCTTCAGCCAGACACACCCATATTTTATGACTCCTCCCTGTAGAGGTCAAATATTTATTCCTTTTAATTCATAGGTATAAATGTGTGATATTTTTGCAATCAGGGTTTTTCCTATGTTTGAAAAAAGATGTGAAATGGCCACGGTGGGATGAAATCTCTATTCATCACTTTCAGGCCTGTCAGACATTTTATGTTGTTTCTTCTGAGGTTTATGGGAGACTGGGATAGCACTATTTCGGCCTTCTTGGACCTCTTCAGCCAGACACACCCATATTTTATGACTCCTCCCTGTAGAGGTCAAATATTTATTCCTTTTCATTCATAGGTATAAATGTGTGATATTTTTGCAATCAGGGTTTTTCCTATGTTTGAAAAAAGATGTTAAACGGCCATGGTGGGATGAAATCTCTATTCATCGCTTTCAGGACTGTCAGACATTTTATGGTGTTTCTTCTGAGACTTATGGGAGACTGGGATAGCGCTATATCGGCCTTCTTGGACCTCTTCAGCCGGACACACCCATATTTTGACTCCTCCCTGTAGAGGTCAAATATTTATTCCTTTTAATTCATAGGTATAAATGTGTGATATTTTTGCAATCAGGGTTTTTCCTGTGTTTGAAAAAAGATGTTAAACGGCCATGGTGGGATGAAATCTCTATTCATCGCTTTCAGGCCTGTCAGACATTTTATGTTGTTTCTTCTGAGGCTTATGGGAGACTGGGATAGCACTATTTCGGCCTTCTTGGACCTCTTCAGCCAGACACACCCATATTTTATGACTCCTCCCTGTAGAGGTCAAATATTTATTCCTTTTCATTCATAGGGATAAATGTGTGATATTTTTGCAATCAGGGTTTTTCCTATGTTTGAAAAAAGATGTTAAACGGCCATGGTGGGATGAAATCTCTATTCATCGCTTTCAGGACTGTCAGACATTTTATGGTGTTTCTTCTGAGACTTATGGGAGACTGGGATAGCGCTATATCGGCCTTCTTGGACCTCTTCAGCCAGACACATCCATATTTTATGACTCCTCCCTGTAGAGGTCAAATATTTATTCCTTTTAATTCATAGGTATAAATGTGTGATATTTTTGCAATCAGGGTTTTTCCTATGTTTGAAAAAAGATGTGAAATGGCCACGGTGGGATGAAATCTCTATTCATCACTTTCAGGCCTGTCAGACATTTTATGTTGTTTCTTATGAGGCTTATGGGAGACTGGGATAGCACTATTTCGGCCTTCTTGGACCTCTTCAGCCTGACACACCCATATTTTATGACTCCTCCCTGTAGAGGTCAAATATTTATTCCTTTTCATTCATAGGTATAAATGTGTGATATTTTTGCAATCAGGGTTTTTCCTATGTTTGAAAAAAGATGTTAAACGGCCATGGTGGGATGAAATCTATTCATCGCTTTCAGGACTGTCAGACATTTTATGGTGTTTCTTCTGAGACTTATGGGAGACTGGGATAGCGCTATATCGGCCTTCTTGGACCTCTTCAGCCAGACACACCCATATTTTATGACTCCTCCCTGTAGAGGTCAAATATTTATTCCTTTTAATTCATAGGTATAAATGTGATATTTTTGCAATCAGGGTTTTTCCTGTGTTTGAAAAAAGATGTTAAACGGCCATGGTGGGATGAAATCTCTATTCATCGCTTTCAGGCCTGTCAGACATTTTATGTTGTTTCTTCTGAGACTTATGGGAGACTGGGATAGCACTATTTCGGCCTTCTTGGACCTCTTCAGCCAGACACACCCATATTTTATGACTCCTCCCTGTAGAGGTCAAATATTTATTCCTTTTAATTCATAGGTATAAATGTGTGATATTTTTGCAATCAGGGTTTATCCTATGTTTGAAAAAAGATGTTAAACGGCCATGGTGGGATGAAATCTCTATTCATCGCTTTCAGGCCTGTCAGACATTTTATGTTGTTTCTTCTGAGACTTATGGGAGACTGGGATAGCACTATTTCGGCCTTCTTGGACCTCTTCAGCCAGACACACCCATATTTTATGACTCCTCCCTGTAGAGGTCAAATATTTATTCCTTTTCATTCATAGGTATAAATGTCTGATATTTTTGCAATCAGGGTTTTTCCTATGTTTGAAAAAAGATGTGAAACGGCCACGGTGGGATGAAATCTCTATTCATCACTTTCAGGCCTGTCAGACATTTTATGTTGTTTCTTATGAGGCTTATGGGAGACTGGGATAGCACTATTTCGGCCTTCTTGGACCTCTTCAGCCAGACACACCCATATTTTATGACTCCTCCCTGTAGAGGTCAAATATTTATTCCTTTTCATTCATAGGTATAAATGTGTGATATTTTTGCAATCAGGGTTTTTCCTATGTTTGAAAAAAGATGTTAAACGGCCATGGTGGGATGAAATCTCTATTCATCGCTTTCAGGACTGTCAGACATTTTATGGTGTTTCTTCTGAGACTTATGGGAGACTGGGATAGCGCTATATCGGCCTTCTTGGACCTCTTCAGCCAGACACACCCATATTTTATGACTCCTCCCTGTAGAGGTCAAATATTTATTCCTTTTAATTCATAGGTATAAATGTGTGATATTTTTGCAATCAGGGTTTTTCCTGTGTTTGAAAAAAGATGTTAAACGGCCATGGTGGGATGAAATCTCTATTCATCGCTTTCAGGCCTGTCAGACATTTTATGTTGTTTCTTCTGAGACTTATGGGAGACTGGGATAGCACTATTTCGGCCTTCTTGGACCTCTTCAGCCAGACACACCCATATTTTATGACTCCTCCCTGTAGAGGTCAAATATTTATTCCTTTTCATTCATAGGTATAAATGTGTGATATTTTTGCAATCAGGGTTTTTCCTATGTTTGAAAAAAGATGTTAAACGGCCATGGTGGGATGAAATCTCTATTCATCACTTTCAGGCCTGTCAGACATTTTATGTTGTTTCTTCTGAGGCTTATGGGAGACTGGGATAGCGCTATTTCGGCCTTCTTGGACCTCTTCAGCCAGACACACCCATATTTTATGACTCCTCCCTGTAGAGGTCAAATATTTATTCCTTTTCATTCATAGGTATAAATGTGTGATATTTTTGCAATCAGGGTTTTTCCTATGTTTGAAAAAAGATGTTAAACGGCCATGGTGGGATGAAATCTCTATTCATCGCTTTCAGGCCTGTCAGACATTTTATGTTGTTTCTTCTGAGACTTATGGGAGACTGGGATAGCACTATTTCGGCCTTCTTGGACCTCTTCAGCCAGACACACCCATATTTTATGACTCCTCCCTGTAGAGGTCAAATATTTATTCCTTTTCATTCATAGGTATAAATGTCTGATATTTTTGCAATCAGGGTTTTTCCTATGTTTGAAAAAAGATGTGAAACGGCCACGGTGGGATGAAATCTCTATTCATCACTTTCAGGCCTGTCAGACATTTTATGTTGTTTCTTATGAGGCTTATGGGAGACTGGGATAGCACTATTTCGGCCTTCTTGGACCTCTTCAGCCAGACACACCCATATTTTATGACTCCTCCCTGTAGAGGTCAAATATTTATTCCTTTTAATTCATAGGTATAAATGTGTGATATTTTTGCAATCAGGGTTTTTCCTGTGTTTGAAAAAAGATGTTAAACGGCCATGGTGGGATGAAATCTCTATTCATCGCTTTCAGGCCTGTCAGACATTTTATGTTGTTTCTTCTGAGACTTATGGGAGACTGGGATAGCACTATTTCGGCCTTCTTGGACCTCTTCAGCCAGACACACCCATATTTTATGACTCCTCCCTGTAGAGGTCAAATATTTATTCCTTTTCATTCATAGGTATAAATGTGTGATATTTTTGCAATCAGGGTTTTTCCTATGTTTGAAAAAAGATGTTAAACGGCCATGGTGGGATGAAATCTCTATTCATCACTTTCAGGCCTGTCAGACATTTTATGTTGTTTCTTCTGAGGCTTATGGGAGACTGGGATAGCGCTATTTCGGCCTTCTTGGACCTCTTCAGCCAGACACACCCATATTTTATGACTCCTCCCTGTAGAGGTCAAATATTTATTCCTTTTCATTCATAGGTATAAATGTGTGATATTTTTGCAATCAGGGTTTTTCCTATGTTTGAAAAAAGATGTGAAACGGCCACGGTGGGATGAAATCTCTATTCATCACTTTCAGGCCTGTCAGACATTTTATCTTGTTTCTTCTGAGGCTTATGGGAGACTGGGATAGCACTATTTCGGCCTTCTTGGACCTCTTCAGCCAGACACACCCATATTTTATGACTCCTCCCTGTAGAGGTCAAATATTTATTCCTTTTCATTCATAGGTATAAATGTGTGATATTTTTGCAATCAGGGTTTTTCCTATGTTTGAAAAAAGATGTTAAACGGCCATGGTGGGATGAAATCTCTATTCATCGCTTTCAGGACTGTCAGACATTTTATGGTGTTTCTTCTGAGACTTATGGGAGACTGGGATAGCGCTATATCGGCCTTCTTGGACCTCTTCAGCCAGACACACCCATATTTTATGACTCCTCCCTGTAGAGGTCAAATATTTATTCCTTTTAATTCATAGGTATAAATGTGTGATATTTTTGCAATCAGGGTTTTTCCTGTGTTTGAAAAAAGATGTTAAACGGCCATGGTGGGATGAAATCTCTATTCATCGCTTTCAGGCCTGTCAGACATTTTATGTTGTTTCTTCTGAGACTTATGGGAGACTGGGATAGCACTATTTCGGCCTTCTTGGACCTCTTCAGCCAGACACACCCATATTTTATGACTCCTCCCTGTAGAGGTCAAATATTTATTCCTTTTCATTCATAGGTATAAATGTGTGATATTTTTGCAATCAGGGTTTTTCCTATGTTTGAAAAAAGATGTTAAACGGCCATGGTGGGATGAAATCTCTATTCATCACTTTCAGGCCTGTCAGACATTTTATGTTGTTTCTTCTGAGGCTTATGGGAGACTGGGATAGCGCTATTTCGGCCTTCTTGGACCTCTTCAGCCAGACACACCCATATTTTATGACTCCTCCCTGTAGAGGTCAAATATTTATTCCTTTTCATTCATAGGTATAAATGTGTGATATTTTTGCAATCAGGGTTTTTCCTATGTTTGAAAAAAGATGTTAAACGGCCATGGTGGGATGAAATCTCTATTCATCGCTTTCAGGCCTGTCAGACATTTTATGTTGTTTCTTCTGAGACTTATGGGAGACTGGGATAGCACTATTTCGGCCTTCTTGGACCTCTTCAGCCAGACACACCCATATTTTATGACTCCTCCCTGTAGAGGTCAAATATTTATTCCTTTTCATTCATAGGTATAAATGTCTGATATTTTTGCAATCAGGGTTTTTCCTATGTTTGAAAAAAGATGTGAAACGGCCACGGTGGGATGAAATCTCTATTCATCACTTTCAGGCCTGTCAGACATTTTATGTTGTTTCTTATGAGGCTTATGGGAGACTGGGATAGCACTATTTCGGCCTTCTTGGACCTCTTCAGCCAGACACACCCATATTTTATGACTCCTCCCTGTAGAGGTCAAATATTTATTCCTTTTCATTCATAGGTATAAATGTGTGATATTTTTGCAATCAGGGTTTTTCCTATGTTTGAAAAAAGATGTTAAACGGCCATGGTGGGATGAAATCTCTATTCATCGCTTTCAGGACTGTCAGACATTTTATGGTGTTTCTTCTGAGACTTATGGGAGACTGGGATAGCGCTATATCGGCCTTCTTGGACCTCTTCAGCCAGACACACCCATATTTTATGACTCCTCCCTGTAGAGGTCAAATATTTATTCCTTTTAATTCATAGGTATAAATGTGTGATATTTTTGCAATCAGGGTTTTTCCTGTGTTTGAAAAAAGATGTTAAACGGCCATGGTGGGATGAAATCTCTATTCATCGCTTTCAGGCCTGTCAGACATTTTATGTTGTTTCTTCTGAGACTTATGGGAGACTGGGATAGCACTATTTCGGCCTTCTTGGACCTCTTCAGCCAGACACACCCATATTTTATGACTCCTCCCTGTAGAGGTCAAATATTTATTCCTTTTCATTCATAGGTATAAATGTGTGATATTTTTGCAATCAGGGTTTTTCCTATGTTTGAAAAAAGATGTTAAACGGCCATGGTGGGATGAAATCTCTATTCATCACTTTCAGGCCTGTCAGACATTTTATGTTGTTTCTTCTGAGGCTTATGGGAGACTGGGATAGCGCTATTTCGGCCTTCTTGGACCTCTTCAGCCAGACACACCCATATTTTATGACTCCTCCCTGTAGAGGTCAAATATTTATTCCTTTTCATTCATAGGTATAAATGTGTGATATTTTTGCAATCAGGGTTTTTCCTATGTTTGAAAAAAGATGTGAAACGGCCACGGTGGGATGAAATCTCTATTCATCACTTTCAGGCCTGTCAGACATTTTATCTTGTTTCTTCTGAGGCTTATGGGAGACTGGGATAGCACTATTTCGGCCTTCTTGGACCTCTTCAGCCAGACACACCCATATTTTATGACTCCTCCCTGTAGAGGTCAAATATTTATTCCTTTTCATTCATAGGTATAAATGTGTGATATTTTTGCAATCAGGGTTTTTCCTATGTTTGAAAAAAGATGTTAAACGGCCATGGTGGGATGAAATCTCTATTCATCGCTTTCAGGACTGTCAGACATTTTATGGTGTTTCTTCTGAGACTTATGGGAGACTGGGATAGCGCTATATCGGCCTTCTTGGACCTCTTCAGCCAGACACACCCATATTTTATGACTCCTCCCTGTAGAGGTCAAATATTTATTCCTTTTAATTCATAGGTATAAATGTGTGATATTTTTGCAATCAGGGTTTTTCCTGTGTTTGAAAAAAGATGTTAAACGGCCATGGTGGGATGAAATCTCTATTCATCGCTTTCAGGCCTGTCAGACATTTTATGTTGTTTCTTCTGAGACTTATGGGAGACTGGGATAGCACTATTTCGGCCTTCTTGGACCTCTTCAGCCAGACACACCCATATTTTATGACTCCTCCCTGTAGTAGTCAAATATTTATTCCTTTTCATTCATAGGTATAAATGTGTGATATTTTTGCAATCAGGGTTTTTCCTATGTTTGTAAAAAGATGTTAAACGGCCATGGTGGGATGAAATCTCTATTCATCACTTTCAGGCCTGTCAGACATTTTATCTTGTTTCTTCTGAGGCTTATGGGAGACTGGGATAGCACTATTTCGGCCTTCTTGGACCTCTTCAGCCAGACACACCCATATTTTATGACTCCTCCCTGTAGAGGTCAAATATTTATTCCTTTTCATTCATAGGTATAAATGTGTGATATTTTTGCAATCAGGGTTTTTCCTATGTTTGAAAAAAGATGTTAAACGGCCATGGTGGGATGAAATCTCTATTCATCACTTTCAGGCCTGTCAGACATTTTATGTTGTTTCTTCTGAGGCTTATGGGAGACTGGGATAGCGCTATTTCGGCCTTCTTGGACCTCTTCAGCCAGACACACCCATATTTTATGACTCCTCCCTGTAGAGGTCAAATATTTATTCCTTTTCATTCATAGGTATAAATGTGTGATATTTTTGCAATCAGGGTTTTTCCTATGTTTGAAAAAAGATGTGAAACGGCCACGGTGGGATGAAATCTCTATTCATCACTTTCAGGCCTGTCAGACATTTTATCTTGTTTCTTCTGAGGCTTATGGGAGACTGGGATAGCACTATTTCGGCCTTCTTGGACCTCTTCAGCCAGACACACCCATATTTTATGACTCCTCCCTGTAGAGGTCAAATATTTATTCCTTTTCATTCATAGGTATAAATGTGTGATATTTTTGCAATCAGGGTTTTTCCTATGTTTGAAAAAAGATGTTAAACGGCCATGGTGGGATGAAATCTCTATTCATCGCTTTCAGGACTGTCAGACATTTTATGGTGTTTCTTCTGAGACTTATGGGAGACTGGGATAGCGCTATATCGGCCTTCTTGGACCTCTTCAGCCAGACACACCCATATTTTATGACTCCTCCCTGTAGAGGTCAAATATTTATTCCTTTTAATTCATAGGTATAAATGTGTGATATTTTTGCAATCAGGGTTTTTCCTGTGTTTGAAAAAAGATGTTAAACGGCCATGGTGGGATGAAATCTCTATTCATCGCTTTCAGGCCTGTCAGACATTTTATGTTGTTTCTTCTGAGACTTATGGGAGACTGGGATAGCACTATTTCGGCCTTCTTGGACCTCTTCAGCCAGACACACCCATATTTTATGACTCCTCCCTGTAGTAGTCAAATATTTATTCCTTTTCATTCATAGGTATAAATGTGTGATATTTTTGCAATCAGGGTTTTTCCTATGTTTGTAAAAAGATGTTAAACGGCCATGGTGGGATGAAATCTCTATTCATCACTTTCAGGCCTGTCAGACATTTTATGTTGTTTCTTCTGAGGCTTATGGGAGACTGGGATAGCGCTATTTCGGCCTTCTTGGACCTCTTCAGCCAGACACACCCATATTTTATGACTCCTCCCTGTAGAGGTCAAATATTTATTCCTTTTCATTCATAGGTATAAATGTGTGATATTTTTGCAATCAGGGTTTTTCCTATGTTTGAAAAAAGATGTTAAACGGCCATGGTGGGATGAAATCTCTATTCATCACTTTCAAGATTGTCAGACATTTTATGGTGTTTCTTCTGAGACTTATGGGAGACTGGGATAGCGCTATATCGGCCTTCTTGGACCTCTTCAGCCAGACACACCCATATTTTATGACTCCTCCCTGTAGAGGTCAAATATTTATTCCTTTTAATTCATAGGTATAAATGTGTGATATTTTTGCAATCAGGGTTTTTCCTATGTTTGAAAAAAGATGTGAAATGGCCACGGTGGGATGAAATCTCTATTCATCACTTTCAGGCCTGTCAGACATTTTATGTTGTTTCTTCTGAGGTTTATGGGAGACTGGGATAGCACTATTTCGGCCTTCTTGGACCTCTTCAGCCAGACACACCCATATTTTATGACTCCTCCCTGTAGAGGTCAAATATTTATTCCTTTTCATTCATAGGTATAAATGTGTGATATTTTTGCAATCAGGGTTTTTCCTATGTTTGAAAAAAGATGTTAAACGGCCATGGTGGGATGAAATCTCTATTCATCGCTTTCAGGACTGTCAGACATTTTATGGTGTTTCTTCTGAGACTTATGGGAGACTGGGATAGCGCTATATCGGCCTTCTTGGACCTCTTCAGCCGGACACACCCATATTTTGACTCCTCCCTGTAGAGGTCAAATATTTATTCCTTTTAATTCATAGGTATAAATGTGTGATATTTTTGCAATCAGGGTTTTTCCTGTGTTTGAAAAAAGATGTTAAACGGCCATGGTGGGATGAAATCTCTATTCATCGCTTTCAGGCCTGTCAGACATTTTATGTTGTTTCTTCTGAGGCTTATGGGAGACTGGGATAGCACTATTTCGGCCTTCTTGGACCTCTTCAGCCAGACACACCCATATTTTATGACTCCTCCCTGTAGAGGTCAAATATTTATTCCTTTTCATTCATAGGGATAAATGTGTGATATTTTTGCAATCAGGGTTTTTCCTATGTTTGAAAAAAGATGTTAAACGGCCATGGTGGGATGAAATCTCTATTCATCGCTTTCAGGACTGTCAGACATTTTATGGTGTTTCTTCTGAGACTTATGGGAGACTGGGATAGCGCTATATCGGCCTTCTTGGACCTCTTCAGCCAGACACATCCATATTTTATGACTCCTCCCTGTAGAGGTCAAATATTTATTCCTTTTAATTCATAGGTATAAATGTGTGATATTTTTGCAATCAGGGTTTTTCCTATGTTTGAAAAAAGATGTGAAATGGCCACGGTGGGATGAAATCTCTATTCATCGCTTTCAGGCCTGTCAGACATTTTATGTTGTTTCTTCTGAGGCTTATGGGAGACTGGGATAGCGCTATTTCGGCCTTCTTGGACCTCTTCAGCCAGACACACCCATATTTTATGACTCCTCCCTGTAGAGGTCAAATATTTATTCCTTTTCATTCATAGGTATAAATGTGTGATATTTTTGCAATCAGGGTTTTTCCTATGTTTGAAAAAAGATGTTAAACGGCCATGGTGGGATGAAATCTCTATTCATCGCTTTCAGGACTGTCAGACATTTTATGGTGTTTCTTCTGAGACTTATGGGAGACTGGGATAGCGCTATATCGGCCTTCTTGGACCTCTTCAGCCAGACACACCCATATTTTGACTCCTCCCTGTAGAGGTCAAATATTTATTCCTTTTAATTCATAGGTATAAATGTGTGATATTTTTGCAATCAGGGTTTTTCTTGTGTTTGAAAAAAGATGTTAAACGGCCATGGTGGGATGAAATCTCTATTCATCGCTTTCAGGCCTGTCAGACATTTTATGTTGTTTCTTCTGAGACTTATGGGAGACTGGGATAGCACTATTTCGGCCTTCTTGGACCTCTTCAGCCAGACACACCCATATTTTATGACTCCTCCCTGTAGAGGTCAAATATTTATTCCTTTTAATTCATAGGTATAAATGTGTGATATTTTTGCAATCAGGGTTTATCCTATGTTTGAAAAAAGATGTTAAACGGCCATGGTGGGATGAAATCTCTATTCATCGCTTTCAGGCCTGTCAGACATTTTATGTTGTTTCTTCTGAGACTTATGGGAGACTGGGATAGCACTATTTCCGCCTTCTTGGACCTCTTCAGCCAGACACACCCATATTTTATGACTCCTCCCTGTAGAGGTCAAATATTTATTCCTTTTAATTCATAGGTATAAATGTGTGATATTTTTTCAATCAGGGTTTTTCCTATGTTTGAAAAAAGATGTTAAACGGCCATGGTGGGATGAAATCTCTGTTCATCGCTTTCAGGCCTGTCAGACATTTTATGTTGTTTCTTCTGAGACTTATGGGAGACTGGGATAGCACTATTTCGGCCTTCTTGGACCTCTTCAGCCAGACACACCCATATTTTATGACTCCTCCCTGTAGAGGTCAAATATTTATTCCTTTTAATTCATAGGTATAAATGTGTGATATTTTTGCAATCAGGGTTTATCCTATGTTTGAAAAAAGATGTTAAACGGCCATGGTGGGATGAAATCTCTATTCATCGCTTTCAGGCCTGTCAGACATTTTATGTTGTTTCTTCTGAGACTTATGGGAGACTGGGATAGCACTATTTCGGCCTTCTTGGACCTCTTCAGCCAGACACACCCATATTTTATGACTCCTCCCTGTAGTAGTCAAATATTTATTCCTTTTCATTCATAGGTATAAATGTGTGATATTTTTGCAATCAGGGTTTTTCCTATGTTTGTAAAAAGATGTTAAACGGCCATGGTGGGATGAAATCTCTATTCATCACTTTCAGGCCTGTCAGACATTTTATGTTGTTTCTTCTGAGGCTTATGGGAGACTGGGATAGCGCTATTTCGGCCTTCTTGGACCTCTTCAGCCAGACACACCCATATTTTATGACTCCTCCCTGTAGAGGTCAAATATTTATTCCTTTTCATTCATAGGTATAAATGTGTGATATTTTTGCAATCAGGGTTTTTCCTATGTTTGAAAAAAGATGTTAAACGGCCATGGTGGGATGAAATCTCTATTCATCACTTTCAAGACTGTCAGACATTTTATGGTGTTTCTTCTGAGACTTATGGGAGACTGGGATAGCGCTATATCGGCCTTCTTGGACCTCTTCAGCCAGACACACCCATATTTTATGACTCCTCCCTGTAGAGGTCAAATATTTATTCCTTTTAATTCATAGGTATAAATGTGTGATATTTTTGCAATCAGGGTTTTTCCTATGTTTGAAAAAAGATGTGAAATGGCCACGGTGGGATGAAATCTCTATTCATCACTTTCAGGCCTGTCAGACATTTTATGTTGTTTCTTCTGAGGTTTATGGGAGACTGGGATAGCACTATTTCGGCCTTCTTGGACCTCTTCAGCCAGACACACCCATATTTTATGACTCCTCCCTGTAGAGGTCAAATATTTATTCCTTTTCATTCATAGGTATAAATGTGTGATATTTTTGCAATCAGGGTTTTTCCTATGTTTGAAAAAAGATGTTAAACGGCCATGGTGGGATGAAATCTCTATTCATCGCTTTCAGGACTGTCAGACATTTTATGGTGTTTCTTCTGAGACTTATGGGAGACTGGGATAGCGCTATATCGGCCTTCTTGGACCTCTTCAGCCGGACACACCCATATTTTGACTCCTCCCTGTAGAGGTCAAATATTTATTCCTTTTAATTCATAGGTATAAATGTGTGATATTTTTGCAATCAGGGTTTTTCCTGTGTTTGAAAAAAGATGTTAAACGGCCATGGTGGGATGAAATCTCTATTCATCGCTTTCAGGCCTGTCAGACATTTTATGTTGTTTCTTCTGAGGCTTATGGGAGACTGGGATAGCACTATTTCGGCCTTCTTGGACCTCTTCAGCCAGACACACCCATATTTTATGACTCCTCCCTGTCGAGGTCAAATATTTATTCCTTTTCATTCATAGGGATAAATGTGTGATATTTTTGCAATCAGGGTTTTTCCTATGTTTGAAAAAAGATGTTAAACGGCCATGGTGGGATGAAATCTCTATTCATCGCTTTCAGGACTGTCAGACATTTTATGGTGTTTCTTCTGAGACTTATGGGAGACTGGGATAGCGCTATATCGGCCTTCTTGGACCTCTTCAGCCAGACACATCCATATTTTATGACTCCTCCCTGTAGAGGTCAAATATTTATTCCTTTTAATTCATAGGTATAAATGTGTGATATTTTTGCAATCAGGGTTTTTCCTATGTTTGAAAAAAGATGTGAAATGGCCACGGTGGGATGAAATCTCTATTCATCGCTTTCAGGCCTGTCAGACATTTTATGTTGTTTCTTCTGAGGCTTATGGGAGACTGGGATAGCGCTATTTCGGCCTTCTTGGACCTCTTCAGCCAGACACACCCATATTTTATGACTCCTCCCTGTAGAGGTCAAATATTTATTCCTTTTCATTCATAGGTATAAATGTGTGATATTTTTGCAATCAGGGTTTTTCCTATGTTTGAAAAAAGATGTTAAACGGCCATGGTGGGATGAAATCTCTATTCATCGCTTTCAGGACTGTCAGACATTTTATGGTGTTTCTTCTGAGACTTATGGGAAACTGGGATAGCGCTATATCGGCCTTCTTGGACCTCTTCAGCCAGACACACCCATATTTTGACTCCTCCCTGTAGAGGTCAAATATTTATTCCTTTTAATTCATAGGTATAAATGTGTGATATTTTTGCAATCAGGGTTTTTCTTGTGTTTGAAAAAAGATGTTAAACGGCCATGGTGGGATGAAATCTCTATTCATCGCTTTCAGGCCTGTCAGACATTTTATGTTGTTTCTTCTGAGACTTATGGGAGACTGGGATAGCACTATTTCGGCCTTCTTGGACCTCTTCAGCCAGACACACCCATATTTTATGACTCCTCCCTGTAGAGGTCAAATATTTATTCCTTTTAATTCATAGGTATAAATGTGTGATATTTTTGCAATCAGGGTTTATCCTATGTTTGAAAAAAGATGTTAAACGGCCATGGTGGGATGAAATCTCTATTCATCGCTTTCAGGCCTGTCAGACATTTTATGTTGTTTCTTCTGAGACTTATGGGAGACTGGGATAGCACTATTTCCGCCTTCTTGGACCTCTTCAGCCAGACACACCCATATTTTATGACTCCTCCCTGTAGAGGTCAAATATTTATTCCTTTTAATTCATAGGTATAAATGTGTGATATTTTTTCAATCAGGGTTTTTCCTATGTTTGAAAAAAGATGTTAAACGGCCATGGTGGGATGAAATCTCTGTTCATCGCTTTCAGGCCTGTCAGACATTTTATGTTGTTTCTTCTGAGACTTATGGGAGACTGGGATAGCACTATTTCGGCCTTCTTGGACCTCTTCAGCCAGACACACCCATATTTTATGACTCCTCCCTGTAGAGGTCAAATATTTATTCCTTTTAATTCATAGGTATAAATGTGTGATATTTTTGCAATCAGGGTTTATCCTATGTTTGAAAAAAGATGTTAAACGGCCATGGTGGGATGAAATCTCTATTCATCGCTTTCAGGCCTGTCAGACATTTTATGTTGTTTCTTCTGAGACTTATGGGAGACTGGGATAGCACTATTTCGGCCTTCTTGGACCTCTTCAGCCAGACACACCCATATTTTATGACTCCTCCCCGTAGAGGTCAAATATTTATTCCTTTTATTTCATAGGTATAAATGTGTGATATTTTTGCAATCAGGGTTTTTCCTATGTTTGAAAAAAGATGTTAAACGGCCATGGTGGGATGAAATCTCTGTTCATCGCTTTCAGGCCTGTCAGACATTTTATGTTGTTTCTCCTGAGACTTATGGGAGACTGGGATAGCGCTATTTCGGCCTTCTTGGACCTCTTCAGCCAGACACACCCATATTTTATGACTCCTGCCTGTAGAGGTCAAATATTTATTCCTTTTCATTCATAGATATAAATGTGTGATATTTTTGCAATCAGGGTTTTTCCTATGTTTGAAAAAAGATGTTAAACGGCCATGGTGGGATGAAATCTCTATTCATCGCTTTCAGGACTGTCAGACATTTTATGGTGTTTCTTCTGAGACTTATGGGAGACTGGGAAAGCGCTATATCGGCCTTCTTGGACCTCTTCAGCCAGACACACCCATATTTTATGACTCCTCCCTGTAGAGGTCAAATATTTATTCCTTTTCATTCATAGGTATAAATGTGTGATATTTTTGTAATCAGGGTTTTTCCTATGTTTGAAAAAAGATGTTAAACGGCCATGGTGGGATGAAATCTCTATTCATCGCTCTCAGGCCTGTCAGACGTTTTATGTTGTTTCTTCTGAGACTTATGGGAGACTGGGATAGCACTATTTCGGCCTTCTTGGACCTCTTCAGCCAGACACACCCATATTTTATGACTCCTCCCTGTAGAGGTCAAATATTTATTCCTTTTCATTCATAGGTATAAATGTGTGATATTTTTGCAATCAGGGTTTTCCTATGTTTGAAAAAAGATGTTAAACGGCCATGGTGGGATGAAATCTCTATTCATCGCTTTCAGGACTGTAAGACATTTTATGGTGTTTCTTCTGAGACTTATGGGAGACTGGGATAGCGCTATATCGGCCTTCTTGGACCTCTTCAGCCAGACACATCCATATTTTATGACTCCTCCCTGTAGAGGTCAAATATTTATTCCTTTTAATTCATAGGTATAAATGTGTGATATTTTTGCAATCAGGGTTTTTCCTATGTTTGAAAAAAGATGTGAAACGGCCACGGTGGGATGAAATCTCTATTCATCACTTTCAGGCCTGTCAGACATTTTATGTTGTTTCTTCTGAGGCTTATGGGAGACTGGGATAGCACTATTTCGGCCTTCTTGGACCTCTTCAGCCAGACACACCCATATTTTATGACTCCTCCCTGTAGAGGTCAAATATTTATTCCTTTTCATTCATAGGTATAAATGTGTGATATTTTTGCAATCAGGGTTTTTCCTATGTTTGAAAAAAGATGTTAAACGGCCATGGTGGGATGAAATCTCTATTCATCGCTTTCAGGACTGTCAGACATTTTATGTTGTTTCTTCTGAGGCTTATGGGAGACTGGGATAGCGCTATATAAGCCTTCTTGGACCTCTTCAGCCAGACACACCCATATTTTATGACTCCTCCCTGTAGAGGTCAAAGATTTATTCCTTTTAATTCATAGGTATAAATGTGTGATATTTTTGTAATCAGGGTTTTTCCTATGTTTGAAAAAAGATGTTAAACGGCCACGGTGGGATGAAATCTCTATTCATCACTTTCAGGACTGTCAGACATTTTATGTTGTTTCTTCTGAGGCTTATGGGAGACTGGGATAGCACTATTTCGGCCTTCTTGGACCTCTTCAGCCAGACACATCCATATTTTATGACTCCTCCCTGTAGAGGTCAAATATTTATTCCTTTTAATTCATAGGTATAAATGTGTGATATTTTTGCAATCAGGGTTTTTCCTATGTTTGAAAAAAGATGTGAAATGGCCACGGTGGGATGAAATCTCTATTCATCGCTTTCAGGCCTGTCAGACATTTTATGTTGTTTCTTCTGAGGCTTATGGGAGACTGGGATAGCGCTATTTCGGCCTTCTTGGACCTCTTCAGCCAGACACACCCATATTTTATGACTCCTCCCTGTAGAGGTCAAATATTTATTCCTTTTCATTCATAGGTATAAATGTGTGATATTTTTGCAATCAGGGTTTTTCCTATGTTTGAAAAAAGATGTTAAACGGCCATGGTGGGATGAAATCTCTATTCATCGCTTTCAGGACTGTCAGACATTTTATGGTGTTTCTTCTGAGACTTATGGGAGACTGGGATAGCGCTATATCGGCCTTCTTGGACCTCTTCAGCCAGACACACCCATATTTTATGACTCCTCCCTGTAGAGGTCAAATATTTATTCCTTTTAATTCATAGGTATAAATGTGTGATATTTTTGCAATCAGGGTTTTTCCTATGTTTGAAAAAAGATGTGAAACGGCCACGGTGGGATGAAATCTCTATTCATCACTTTCAGGCCTGTCAGACATTTTATGTTGTTTCTTCTGAGGCTTATGGGAGACTGGGATAGCACTATTTCGGCCTTCTTGGACCTCTTCAGCCAGACACACCCATATTTTATGACTCCTCCCTGTAGAGGTCAAATATTTATTCCTTTTAATTCATAGGTATAAATGTGTGATATTTTTGCAATCAGGGTTTTTCCTATGTTTGAAAAAAGATGTTAAACGGCCATGGTGGGATGAAATCTCTATTCATCGCTTTCAGGACTGTCAGACATTTTATGGTGTTTCTTCTGAGACTTATGGGAGACTGGGATAGCGCTATATCGGCCTTCTTGGACCTCTTCAGCCAGACACATCCATATTTTATGACTCCTCCCTGTAGAGGTCAAATATTTATTCCTTTTAATTCATAGGTATAAATGTGTGATATTTTTGCAATCAGGGTTTTTCCTATGTTTGAAAAAAGATGTGAAACGGCCACGGTGGGATGAAATCTCTATTCATCACTTTCAGGCCTGTGAGACATTTTATGTTGTTTCTTCTGAGGCTTATGGGAGACTGGGATAGCACTATTTCGGCCTTCTTGGACCTCTTCAGCCAGACACACCCATATTTTATGACTCCTCCCTGTAGAGGTCAAATATTTATTCCTTTTCATTCATAGGTATAAATGTGTGATATTTTTGCAATCAGGGTTTTTCCTATGTTTGAAAAAAGATGTTAAACGGCCATGGTGGGATGAAATCTCTATTCATCGCTTTCAGGACTGTCAGACATTTTATGGTGTTTCTTCTGAGACTTATGGGAGACTGGGATAGCGCTATATAAGCCTTCTTGGACCTCTTCAGCCAGACACACCCATATTTTATGACTCCTCCCTGTAGAGGTCAAAGATTTATTCCTTTTAATTCATAGGTATAAATGTGTGATATTTTTGTAATCAGGGTTTTTCCTATGTTTGAAAAAAGATGTTAAACGGCCACGGTGGGATGAAATCTCTATTCATCACTTTCAGGCCTGTCAGACATTTTATGTTGTTTCTTCTGAGGCTTATGGGAGACTGGGATAGCACTATTTCGGCCTTCTTGGACCTCTTCAGCCAGACACACCCATATTTTATGACTCCTCCCTGTAGAGGTCAAATATTTATTCCTTTTCATTCATAGGTATAAATGTGTGATATTTTTGCAATCAGGGTTTTTCCTATGTTTGAAAAAAGATGTGAAACGGCCACAGTGGGATGAAATCTCTATTCATCACTTTCAGGCCTGTCAGACATTTTATGTTGTTTCTTCTGAGGCTTATGGGAGACTGGGATAGCACTATTTCGGCCTTCTTGGACCTCTTCAGCCAGACACACCCATATTTTATGACTCCTCCCTGTAGAGGTCAAATATTTATTCCTTTTCATTCATAGGTATAAATGTGTGATATTTTTGCAATCAGGGTTTTTCCTGTGTTTGAAAAAAGATGTTAAACGGCCATGGTGGGATGAAATCTCTATTCATCGCTTTCAGGCCTGTCAGACATTTTATGTTGTTTCTTCTGAGGCTTATGGGAGACTGGGATAGCACTATTTCGGCCTTCTTGGACCTCTTCAGCCAGACACACCCATATTTTATGACTCCTCCCTGTAGAGGTCAAATATTTATTCCTTTTCATTCATAGGTATAAATGTGTGATATTTTTGCAATCAGGGTTTTTCCTATGTTTGAAAAAAGATGTTAAACGGCCATGGTGGGATGAAATCTCTGTTCATCGCTTTCAGGCCTGTCAGATATTTTATGTTGTTTCTTCTGAGGCTTATGGGAGACTGGGATAGCACTATTTCGGCCTTCTTGGACCTCTTCAGCCAGACACACCCCTATTTTATGACTCCTCCCTGTAGAGGTCAAATATTTATTCCTTTTAATTCATAGGTATAAATGTGTGATATTTTTGCAATCAGGGTTTTTCCTATGTTTGAAAAAAGATGTGAAACGGCCACGGTGGGATGAAATCTCTATTCATCACTTTCAGGCCTGTGAGACATTTTATGTTGTTTCTTCTGAGGCTTATGGGAGACTGGGATAGCACTATTTCGGCCTTCTTGGACCTCTTCAGCCAGACACACCCATATTTTATGACTCCTCCCTGTAGAGGTCAAATATTTATTCCTTTTCATTCATAGGTATAAATGTGTGATATTTTTGCAATCAGGGTTTTTCCTATGTTTGAAAAAAGATGTTAAACGGCCACGGTTGGATGAAATCTCTATTCATCACTTTCAGGCCTGTCAGACATTTTATGGTGTTTCTTCTGAGGCTTATGGGAGACTGGGATAGCACTATTTCGGCCTTCTTGGACCTCTTCAGCCAGACACACCCATATTTTATGACTCCTCCCTGTAGAGGTCAAATATTTATTCCTTTTCATTCATAGGTATAAATGTGTGATATTTTTGCAATCAGGGTTTTTCCTGTGTTTGAAAAAAGATGTTAAACGGCCATGGTGGGATGAAATCTCTATTCATCGCTTTCAGGCCTGTCAGACATTTTATGTTGTTTCTTCTGAGACTTATGGGAGACTGGGATAGCGCTATATCGGCCTTCTTTGACCTCTTCAGCCAGACACACCCATATTTTATGACTCCTCCCTGTAGAGGTCAAATATTTATTCCTTTTCATTCATAGGTATAAATGTGTGATATTTTTGCAATCAGGGTTTTTCCTATGTTTGAAAAAAGATGTGAAACGGCCACGGTGGGATGAAATCTCTATTCATCACTTTCAGGCCTGTGAGACATTTTATGTTGTTTCTTCTGAGGCTTATTGGAGACTGGGATAGCACTATTTCGGCCTTCTTGGACCTCTTCAGCCAGACACACCCATATTTTATGACTCCTCCCTGTAGAGGTCAAATATTTATTCCTTTTCATTCATAGGTATAAATGTGTGATATTTTTGCAATCAGGGTTTTTCCTATTTTTGAAAAAAGATGTTAAACGGCCACGGTTGGATGAAATCTCTATTCATCACTTTCAGGCCTGTCAGACATTTTATGGTGTTTCTTCTGAGGCTTATGGGAGACTGGGATAGCACTATTTCGGCCTTCTTGGACCTCTTCAGCCAGACACACCCATATTTTATGACTCCTCCCTGTAGAGGTCAAATATTTATTCCTTTTCATTCATAGGTATAAATGTGTGATATTTTTGCAATCAGGGTTTTTCCTGTGTTTGAAAAAAGATGTTAAACGGCCATGGTGGGATGAAATCTCTATTCATCGCTTTCAGGCCTGTCAGACATTTTATGTTGTTTCTTCTGAGACTTATGGGAGACTGGGATAGCGCTATATCGGCCTTCTTTGACCTCTTCAGCCAGACACACCCATATTTTATGACTCCTCCCTGTAGAGGTCAAATATTTATTCCTTTTCATTCATAGGTATAAATGTGTGATATTTTTGCAATCAGGGTTTTTCCTATGTTTGAAAAAAGATGTTAAACGGCCATGGTGGGATGAAATCTCTGTTCATCGCTTTCAGGCCTGTCAGATATTTTATGTTGTTTCTTCTGAGACTTATGGGAGACTGGGATAGCACTATTTCGGCCTTCTTGGACCTCTTCAGCCAGACACACCCCTATTTTATGACTCCTCCCTGTAGAGGTCTCAAATATTTATTCCTTTTCATTCATAGGTATAAATGTGTGATATTTTTGCAATCAGGGTTTTTCCTATGTTTGAAAAAAGATGTGAAACGGCCACGGTGGGATGAAATCTCTATACATCACTTTCAGGCCTGTCAGACATTTTATGTTGTTTCTTCTGAGGCTTATGGGAGACTGGGATAGCGCTATTTCGGCCTTCTTGGACCTCTTCAGCCAGACACACCCATATTTTATGACTCCTCCCTGTAGAGGTCAAATATTTATTCCTTTTCATTCATAGGTATAAATGTGTGATATTTTTGCAATCAGGGTTTTTCCTATGTTTGAAAAAAGATGTTAAACGGCCATGGTGGGATGAAATCTCTATTCATCGCTTTCAGGACTGTCAGACATTTTATGGTGTTTCTTCTGAGACTTATGGGAGACTGGGATAGCGCTATATCGGCCTTCTTGGACCTCTTCAGCCAGACACACCCATATTTTATGACTCCTCCCTGTAGAGGTCAAATATTTATTCCTTTTAATTCATAGGTATAAATGTGTGATATTTTTGTAATCAGGGTTTTTCCTATGTTTGAAAAAAGATGTTAAACGGCCATGGTGGGATGAAATCTCTATTCATCGCTCTCAGGCCTGTCAGACGTTTTATGTTGTTTCTTCTGAGACTTATGGGAGACTGGGATAGCACTATTTCGGCCTTCTTGGACCTCTTCAGCCAGACACACCCATATTTTATGACTCCTCCCTGTAGAGGTCAAATATTTATTCCTTTTAATTCATAGGTATAAATGTGTGATATTTTTGCAATCAGGGTTTATCCTATGTTTGAAAAAAGATGTTAAACGGCCATGGTGGGATGAAATCTCTGTTCATCGCTTTCAGGCCTGTCAGACATTTTATGTTGTTTCTCCTGAGACTTATGGGAGACTGGGATAGCGCTATTTCGGCCTTCTTGGACCTCTTCAGCCAGACACACCCATATTTTATGACTCCTGCCTGTAGAGGTCAAATATTTATTCCTTTTCATTCATAGATATAAATGTGTGATATTTTTGCAATCAGGGTTTTTCCTATGTTTGAAAAAAGATGTTAAACGGCCATGGTGGGATGAAATCTCTATTCATCGCTTTCAGGACTGTCAGACATTTTATGGTGTTTCTTCTGAGACTTATGGGAGACTGGGAAAGCGCTATATCGGCCTTCTTGGACCTCTTCAGCCAGACACACCCATATTTTATGACTCCTCCCTGTAGAGGTCAAATATTTATTCCTTTTCATTCATAGGTATAAATGTGTGATATTTTTGTAATCAGGGTTTTTCCTATGTTTGAAAAAAGATGTTAAACGGCCATGGTGGGATGAAATCTCTATTCATCGCTCTCAGGCCTGTCAGACGTTTTATGTTGTTTCTTCTGAGACTTATGGGAGACTGGGATAGCACTATTTCGGCCTTCTTGGACCTCTTCAGCCAGACACACCCATATTTTATGACTCCTCCCTGTAGAGGTCAAATATTTATTCCTTTTCATTCATAGGTATAAATGTGTGATATTTTTGCAATCAGGGTTTTTCCTATGTTTGAAAAAAGATGTTAAACGGCCATGGTGGGATGAAATCTCTATTCATCGCTTTCAGGACTGTAAGACATTTTATGGTGTTTCTTCTGAGACTTATGGGAGACTGGGATAGCGCTATATCGGCCTTCTTGGACCTCTTCAGCCAGACACATCCATATTTTATGACTCCTCCCTGTAGAGGTCAAATATTTATTCCTTTTAATTCATAGGTATAAATGTGTGATATTTTTGCAATCAGGGTTTTTCCTATGTTTGAAAAAAGATGTGAAACGGCCACGGTGGGATGAAATCTCTATTCATCACTTTCAGGCCTGTGAGACATTTTATGTTGTTTCTTCTGAGGCTTATGGGAGACTGGGATAGCACTATTTCGGCCTTCTTGGACCTCTTCAGCCAGACACACCCATATTTTATGACTCCTCCCTGTAGAGGTCAAATATTTATTCCTTTTCATTCATAGGTATAAATGTGTGATATTTTTGCAATCAGGGTTTTTCCTATGTTTGAAAAAAGATGTTAAACGGCCATGGTGGGATGAAATCTCTATTCATCGCTTTCAGGACTGTCAGACATTTTATGGTGTTTCTTCTGAGACTTATGGGAGACTGGGATAGCGCTATATAAGCCTTCTTGGACCTCTTCAGCCAGACACACCCATATTTTATGACTCCTCCCTGTAGAGGTCAAATATTTATTCCTTTTCATTCATAGGTATAAATGTGTGATATTTTTGCAATCAGGGTTTTTCCTATGTTTGAAAAAAGATGTTAAACGGCCATGGTGGGATGAAATCTCTATTCATCGCTTTCAGGACTGTCAGACATTTTATGGTGTTTCTTCTGAGACTTATGGGAGACTGGGATAGCGCTATATCGGCCTTCTTGGACCTCTTCAGCCAGACACACCCATATTTTATGACTCCTCCCTGTAGAGGTCAAATATTTATTCCTTTTAATTCATAGGTATAAATGTGTGATATTTTTGTAATCAGGGTTTTTCCTATGTTTGAAAAAAGATGTTAAACGGCCATGGTGGGATGAAATCTCTATTCATCGCTCTCAGGCCTGTCAGACGTTTTATGTTGTTTCTTCTGAGACTTATGGGAGACTGGGATAGCACTATTTCGGCCTTCTTGGACCTCTTCAGCCAGACACACCCATATTTTATGACTCCTCCCTGTAGAGGTCAAATATTTATTCCTTTTCATTCATAGGTATAAATGTGTGATATTTTTGCAATCAGGGTTTTTCCTATGTTTGAAAAAAGATGTTAAACGGCCATGGTGGGATGAAATCTCTATTCATCACTTTCAGGCCTGTCAGACATTTTATGTTGTTTCTTCTGAGGCTTATGGGAGACTGGGATAGCGCTATTTCGGCCTTCTTGGACCTCTTCAGCCAGACACACCCATATTTTATGACTCCTCCCTGTAGAGGTCAAATATTTATTCCTTTTCATTCATAGGTATAAATGTGTGATATTTTTGCAATCAGGGTTTTTCCTATGTTTGAAAAAAGATGTTAAACGGCCATGGTGGGATGAAATCTCTATTCATCACTTTCAAGACTGTCAGACATTTTATGGTGTTTCTTCTGAGACTTATGGGAGACTGGGATAGCGCTATATCGGCCTTCTTGCACCTCTTCAGCCAGACACACCCATATTTTATGACTCCTCCCTGTACAGGTCAAATATTTATTCCTTTTAATTCATAGGTATAAATGTGTGATATTTTTGCAATCAGGGTTTTTCCTATGTTTGAAAAAAGATGTGAAATGGCCACGGTGGGATGAAATCTCTATTCATCACTTTCAGGCCTGTCAGACATTTTATGTTGTTTCTTCTGAGGCTTATGGGAGACTGGGATAGCACTATTTCGGCCTTCTTGGACCTCTTCAGCCAGACACACCCATATTTTATGACTCCTCCCTGTAGAGGTCAAATATTTATTCCTTTTCATTCATAGGTATAAATGTGTGATATTTTTGCAATCAGGGTTTTTCCTATGTTTGAAAAAAGATGTTAAACGGCCATGGTGGGATGAAATCTCTATTCATCGCTTTCAGGACTGTCAGACATTTTATGGTGTTTCTTCTGAGACTTATGGGAGACTGGGATAGCGCTATATCGGCCTTCTTGGACCACTTCAGCCGGACACACCCATATTTTGACTCCTCCCTGTAGAGGTCAAATATTTATTCCTTTTAATTCATAGGTATAAATGTGTGATATTTTTGCAATCAGGGTTTTTCCTGTGTTTGAAAAAAGATGTTAAACGGCCATGGTGGGATGAAATCTCTATTCATCGCTTTCAGGCCTGTCAGACATTTTATGTTGTTTCTTCTGAGACTTATGGGAGACTGGGATAGCACTATATCGGCCTTCTTGGACCTCTTCAGCCAGACACACCCATATTTTATGACTCCTCCCTGTAGAGGTCAAATATTTATTCCTTTTAATTCATAGGTATAAATGTGTGATATTTTTGCAATCAGGGTTTTTCCTGTGTTTGAAAAAAGATGTTAAACGGCCATGGTGGGATGAAATCTCTATTCATCGCTCTCAGGCCTGTCAGACATTTTATGTTGTTTCTTCTGAGACTTATGGGAGACTGGGATAGCACTATTTTGGCCTTCTTGGACCTCTTCAGCCAGACACACCCATATTTTATGACTCCTCCCTGTAGAGGTCAAATATTTATTCCTTTTAATTCATAGGTATAAATGTGTGATATTTTTGCAATCAGGGTTTATCCTATGTTTGAAAAAAGATGTTAAACGGCCATGGTGGGATGAAATATCTATTCATCGCTTTCAGGCCTGTCAGACATTTTATGTTGTTTCTTCTGAGACTTATGGGAGACTGGGATAGCACTATTTCGGCCTTCTTGGACCTCTTCAGCCAGACACACCCATATTTTATGACTCCTCCCTGTAGAGGTCAAATATTTATTCCTTTTCATTCATAGGTATAAATGTGTGATATTTTTGCAATCAGGGTTTTTCCTATGTTTGAAAAAAGATGTGAAACGGCCACGGTGGGATGAAATCTCTATTCATCACTTTCAGGCCTGTCAGACATTTTATCTTGTTTCTTCTGAGGCTTATGGGAGACTGGGATAGCACTATTTCGGCCTTCTTGGACCTCTTCAGCCAGACACACCCATATTTTATGACTCCTCCCTGTAGAGGTCAAATATTTATTCCTTTTCATTCATAGGTATAAATGTGTGATATTTTTGCAATCAGGGTTTTTCCTATGTTTGAAAAAAGATGTGAAACGGCCACGGTGGGATGAAATCTCTATTCATCACTTTCAGGCCTGTCAGACATTTTATGTTGTTTCTTCTGAGGCTTATGGGAGACTGGGATAGCACTATTTCGGCCTTCTTGGACCTCTTCAGCAAGACACACCCATATTTTATGACTCCTCCCTGTAAAGGTCAAATATTTATTCCTTTTCATTCATAGGTATAAATGTGTGATATTTTTGCAATCAGGGTTTTTCCTATGTTTGAAAAAAGATGTTAAACGGCCATGGTGGGATGAAATCTCTATTCATCGCTTTCCGGACTGTCAGACATTTTATGGTGTTTCTTCTGAGACTTATGGGAGACTGGGATAGCGCTATATCGGCCTTCTTGGACCTCTTCAGCCAGACACACCCATATTTTGACTCCTCCCTGTAGAGGTCAAATATTTATTCCTTTTAATTCATAGGTATAAATGTGTGATATTTTTGCAATCAGGGTTTTTCCTGTGTTTGAAAAAAGATGTTAAACGGCCATGGTGGGATGAAATCTCTATTCATCGCTTTCAGGCCTGTCAGACATTTTATGTTGTTTCTTCTGAGACTTATGGGAGACTGGGATAGCACTATTTCGGCCTTCTTGGACCTCTTCAGCCAGACACACCCATATTTTATGACTCCTCCCTGTAGAGGTCAAATATTTATTCCTTTTAATTCATAGGTATAAATGTGTGATATTTTTGCAATCAGGGTTTATCCTATGTTTGAAAAAAGATGTTAAACGGCCATGGTGGGATGAAATCTCTATTCATCGCTTTCAGGCCTGTCAGACATTTTATGTTGTTTCTTCTGAGACTTATGGGAGACTGGGATAGCACTATTTCCGCCTTCTTGGACCTCTTCAGCCAGACACACCCATATTTTATGACTCCTCCCTGTAGAGGTCAAATATTTATTCCTTTTAATTCATAGGTATAAATGTGTGATATTTTTGCAATCAGGGTTTTTCCTATGTTTGAAAAAAGATGTGAAACGGCCACGGTGGGATGAAATCTCTATTCATCACTTTCAGGCCTGTCAGACATTTTATGTTGTTTCTTCTGAGGCTTATGGGAGACTGGGATAGCGCTATTTCGGCCTTCTTGGACCTCTTCAGCCAGACACACCCATATTTTATGACTCCTCCCTGTAGAGGTCAAATATTTATTCCTTTTCATTCATAGGTATAAATGTGTGATATTTTTGCAATCAGGGTTTTTCCTATGTTTGAAAAAAGATGTTAAACGGCCATGGTGGGATGAAATCTCTATTCATCGCTTTCAGGACTGTCAGACATTTTATGGTGTTTCTTCTGAGACTTATGGGAGACTGGGATAGCGTTATATCGGCCTTCTTGGACCTCTTCAGCCAGACACACCCATATTTTATGACTCCTCCCTGTAGAGGTCAAATATTTATTCCTTTTAATTCATAGGTATAAATGTGTGATATTTTTGCAATCAGAGTTTTTCCTATGTTTGAAAAAAGATGTGAAACGGCCACGGTGGGATGAAATCTCTATTCATCACTTTCAGGCCTGTCAGACATTTTATGTTGTTTCTTCTGAGGCTTATGGGAGACTGGGATAGCACTATTTCGGCCTTCTTGGACCTCTTCAGCCAGACACACCCATATTTTATGACTCCTCCCTGTAGAGGTCAAATATTTATTCCTTTTCATTCATAGGTATAAATGTGTGATATTTTTGCAATCAGGGTTTTTCCTATGTTTGAAAAAAGATGTTAAACGGCCATGGTGGGATGAAATCTCTATTCATCGCTTTCAGGACTGTCAGACATTTTATGGTGTTTCTTCTGAGACTTATGGGAGACTGGGATAGCGCTATATCGGCCTTCTTGGACCTCTTCAGCCAGACACACCCATATTTTGACTCCTCCCTGTAGAGGTCAAATATTTATTCCTTTTAATTCATAGGTATAAATGTGTGATATTTTTGCAATCAGGGTTTTTCCTGTGTTTGAAAAAAGATGTTAAACGGCCATGGTGGGATGAAATCTCTATTCATCGCTTTCAGGCCTGTCAGACATTTTATGTTGTTTCTTCTGAGACTTATGGGAGACTGAGATAGCACTATTTCGGCCTCCTTGGACCTCTTCAGCCAGACACACCCATATTTTATGACTCCTCCCTGTAGAGGTCAAATATTTATTCCTTTTAATTCATAGGTATAAATGTGTGATATTTTTGCAATCAGGGTTTATCCTATGTTTGAAAAAAGATGTTAAACGGCCATGGTGGGATGAAATCTCTATTCATCGCTTTCAGGCCTGTCAGACATTTTATGTTGTTTCTTCTGAGACTTATGGGAGACTGGGATAGCACTATTTCGGCCTTCTTGGACCTCTTCAGCCAGACACACCCATATTTTATGACTCCTCCCTGTAGAGGTCAAATATTTATTCCTTTTCATTCATAGGTATAAATGTGTGATATTTTTGCAATCAGGGTTTTTCCTATGTTTGAAAAAAGATGTGAAACGGCCACGGTGGGATGAAATCTCTATTCATCACTTTCAGGCCTGTCAGACATTTTATGTTGTTTCTTCTGAGGCTTATGGGAGACTGGGATAGCACTATTTCGGCCTTCTTGGACCTCTTCAGCAAGACACACCCATATTTTATGACTCCTCCCTGTAGAGGTCTCAAATATTTATTCCTTTTCATTCATAGGTATAAATGTGTGATATTTTTGTAATCAGGGTTTTTCCTATGTTTGAAAAAAGATGTTAAACGGCCATGGTGGGATGAAATCTCTATTCATCGCTTTCAGGACTGTCAGACATTTTATGGTGTTTCTTCTGAGACTTATGGGAGACTGGGATAGCGCTATATCGGCCTTCTTGGACCTCTTCAGCCAGACACACCCATATTTTGACTCCTCCCTGTAGAGGTCAAATATTTATTCCTTTTAATTCATAGGTATAAATGTGTGATATTTTTGCAATCAGGGTTTTTCCTGTGTTTGAAAAAAGATGTTAAACGGCCATGGTGGGATGAAATCTCTATTCATCGCTTTCAGGCCTGTCAGACATTTTATGTTGTTTCTTCTGAGACTTATGGGAGACTGGGATAGCACTATTTCGGCCTTCTTGGACCTCTTCAGCCAGACACACCCATATTTTATGACTCCTCCCTGTAGAGGTCAAATATTTATTCCTTTTAATTCATAGGTATAAATGTGTGATATTTTTGCAATCAGGGTTTATCCTATGTTTGAAAAAAGATGTTAAACGGCCATGGTGGGATGAAATCTCTATTCATCGCTTTCAGGCCTGTCAGACATTTTATGTTGTTTCTTCTGAGACTTATGGGAGACTGGGATAGCACTATATCGGCCTTCTTGGACCTCTTCAGCCAGACACACCCATATTTTATGACTCCTCCCTGTAGAGGTCAAATATTTATTCCTTTTCATTCATAGGTATAAATGTGTGATATTTTTGCAATCAGGGTTTTTCCTATGTTTGAAAAAAGATGTTAAACGGCCATGGTGGGATGAAATCTCTATTCATCGCTTTCAGGACTGTCAGACATTTTATGGTGTTTCTTCTGAGACTTATGGGAGACTGGGATAGCGCTATATCGGCCTTCTTGGACCTCTTCAGCCAGACACACCCATATTTTGACTCCTCCCTGTAGAGGTCAAATATTTATTCCTTTTAATTCATAGGTATAAATGTGTGATATTTTTGCAATCAGGGTTTTTCCTGTATTTGAAAAAAGATGTTAAACGGCCATGGTGGGATGAAATCTCTATTCATCGCTTTCAGGCCTGTCAGACATTTTATGTTGTTTCTTCTGAGACTTATGGGAGACTGGGATAGCACTATTTCGGCCTTCTTGGACCTCTTCAGACAGACACACCCATATTTTATGACTCCTCCCTGTAGAGGTCAAATATTTATTCCTTTTAATTCATAGGTATAAATGTGTGATATTTTTGCAATCAGGGTTTATCCTATGTTTGAAAAAAGATGTTAAACGGCCATGGTGGGATGAAATCTCTATTCATCGCTTTCAGGCCTGTCAGACATTTTATGTTGTTTCTTCTGAGACTTATGGGAGACTGGGATAGCACTATTTCCGCCTTCTTGGACCTCTTCAGCCAGACACACCCATATTTTATGACTCCTCCCTGTAGAGGTCAAATATTTATTCCTTTTAATTCATAGGTATAAATGTGTGATATTTTTGCAATCAGGGTTTTTCCTATGTTTGAAAAAAGATGTGAAACGGCCACGGTGGGATGAAATCTCTATTCATCACTTTCAGGCCTGTCAGACATTTTATGTTGTTTCTTCTGAGGCTTATGGGAGACTGGGATAGCGCTATTTCGGCCTTCTTGGACCTCTTCAGCCAGACACACCCATATTTTATGACTCCTCCCTGTAGAGGTCAAATATTTATTCCTTTTCATTCATAGGTATAAATCTGTGATATTTTTGCAATCAGGGTTTTTCCTATGTTTGAAAAAAGATGTTAAACGGCCATGGTGGGATGAAATCTCTATTCATCGCTTTCAGGACTGTCAGACATTTTATGGTGTTTCTTCTGAGACTTATGGGAGACTGGGATAGTGCTATATCGGCCTTCTTGGACCTCTTCAGCCAGACACACCCATATTTTATGACTCCTCCCTGTAGAGGTCAAATATTTATTCCTTTTAATTCATAGGTATAAATGTGTGATATTTTTGCAATCAGAGTTTTTCCTATGTTTGAAAAAAGATGTGAAACGGCCACGGTGGGATGAAATCTCTATTCATCTCTTTCAGGCCTGTCAGACATTTTATGTTGTTTCTTCTGAGGCTTATGGGAGACTGGGATAGCACTATTTCGGCCTTCTTGGACCTCTTCAGCCAGACACACCCATATTTTATGATTCCTCCCTGTAGAGGTCAAATATTTATTCCTTTTCATTCATAGGTATAAATGTGTGATATTTTTGCAATCAGGGTTTTTCCTATGTTTGAAAAAAGATGTTAAACGGCCATGGTGGGATGAAATCTCTATTCATCGCTTTCAGGACTGTCAGACATTTTATGGTGTTTCTTCTGAGACTTATGGGAGACTGGGATAGCGCTATATCGGCCTTCTTGGACCTCTTCAGCCAGACACACCCATATTTTGACTCCTCCCTGTAGAGGTCAAATATTTATTCCTTTTAATTCATAGGTATAAATGTGTGATATTTTTGCAATCAGGGTTTTTCCTGTGTTTGAAAAAAGATGTTAAACGGCCATGGTGGGATGAAATCTCTATTCATCGCTTTCAGGCCTGTCAGACATTTTATGTTCTTTCTTCTGAGACTTATGGGAGACTGAGATAGCACTATTTCGGCCTCCTTGGACCTCTTCAGCCAGACACACCCATATTTTATGACTCCTCCCTGTAGAGGTCAAATATTTATTCCTTTTAATTCATAGGTATAAATGTGTGATATTTTTGCAATCAGGGTTTATCCTATGTTTGAAAAAAGATGTTAAACGGCCATGGTGGGATGAAATCTCTATTCATCGCTTTCAGGCCTGTCAGACATTTTATGTTGTTTCTTCTGAGACTTATGGGAGACTGGGATAGCACTATTTCGGCCTTCTTGGACCTCTTCAGCCAGACACACCCATATTTTATGACTCCTCCCTGTAGAGGTCAAATATTTATTCCTTTTAATTCATAGGTATAAATGTGTGATATTTTTGCAATCAGGGTTTTTCCTGTGTTTGAAAAAAGATGTTAAACGGCCATGGTGGGATGAAATCTCTGTTCATCGCTTTCAGGCCTGTCAGATATTTTATGTTGTTTCTTCTGAGACTTATGGGAGACTGGGATAGCACTATTTCGGCCTTCTTGGACCTCTTCAGCCAGACACACCCCTATTTTATGAGTCCTGCCTGTAGAGGTCAAATATTTATTCCTTTTCATTCATAGGTATAAATGTGTGATATTTTTGCAATCAGGGTTTTTCCTATGTTTGAAAAAAGATGTTAAACGGCCATAGTGGGATGAAATCTCTATTCATCGCTTTCAGGACTGTCAGACATTTTATGGTGTTTCTTCTGAGACTTATGGGAGACTGGGATAGCGCTATATCGGCCTTCTTGGACCTCTTCAGCCAGACACACCCATATTTTATGACTCCTCCCTGTAGAGGTCAAATATTTATTCCTTTTAATTCATAGGTATAAATGTGTGATATTTTTGCAATCAGGGTTTTTCCTATGTTTGAAAAAAGATGTGAAACGGCCACGGTGGGATGAAATCTCTATTCATCACTTTCAGGCCTGTGAGACATTTTATGTTGTTTCTTCTGAGGCTTATGGGAGACTGGGATAGCACTATTTCGGCCTTCTTGGACCTCTTCAGCAAGACACACCCATATTTTATGACTCCTCCCTGTAGAGGTCTCAAATATTTATTCCTTTTCATTCATAGGTATAAATGTGTGATATTTTTGCAATCAGGGTTTTTCCTATGTTTGAAAAAAGATGTTAAACGGCCATGGTGGGATGAAATCTCTATTCATCGCTTTCAGGACTGTCAGACATTTTATGTTGTTTCTTCTGAGACTTATGGGAGACTGGGATAGCGCTATATCGGCCTTCTTGGACCTCTTCAGCAAGACACACCCATATTTTATGACTCCTCCCTGTAGAGGTCAAATATTTATTCCTTTTAATTCATAGGTATAAATGTGTGATATTTTTGTAATCAGGGTTTTTCCTATGTTTGAAAAAAGATGTTAAACGGCCATGGTGGGATGAAATCTCTATTCATCGCTCTCAGGCCTGTCAGACATTTTATGTTGTTTCTTCTGAGACTTATGGGAGACTGGGATAGCGCTATATCGGCCTTCTTGGACCTCTTCAGCCAGACACACCCATATTTTATGACTCCTCCCTGTAGAGGTCAAATATATATTCCTTTTAATTCATAGGTATAAATGTGTGATATTTTTGTAATCAGGGTTTTTCCTATGTTTGAAAAAAGATGTTAAACGGCCATGGTGGGATGAAATCTCTATTCATCGCTTTCAGGCCTGTCAGACATTTTATGTTGTTTCTTCTGAGGCTTATGGGAGACTGGGATAGCACTATTTCGGCCTTCTTGGACCTCTTCAGCAAGACACACCCATATTTTATGACTCCTCCCTGTAGAGGTCTCAAATATTTATTCCTTTTCATTCATAGGTATAAATGTGTGATATTTTTGCAATCAGGGTTTTTCCTATGTTTGAAAAAAGATGTTAAACGGCCATGGTGGGATGAAATCTCTATTCATCGCTTTCAGGACTGTCAGACATTTTATGGTGTTTCTTCTGAGGCTTATGGGAGACTGGGATAGCACTATTTCGGCCTTCTTGGACCTCTTCAGCAAGACACACCCATATTTTATGACTCCTCCCTGTAGAGGTCTCAAATATTTATTCCTTTTCATTCATAGGTATAAATGTGTGATATTTTTGCAATCAGGGTTTTTCCTATGTTTGAAAAAAGATGTTAAACGGCCATGGTGGGATGAAATCTCTATTCATCGCTTTCAGGACTGTCAGACATTTTATGGTGTTTCTTCTGAGACTTATGGGAGACTGGGATAGCGCTATATCGGCCTTCTTGGACCTCTTCAGCCAGACACACCCATATTTTATGACTCCTCCCTGTAGAGGTCAAATATTTATTCCTTTTAATTCATAGGTATAAATGTGTGATATTTTTGTAATCAGGGTTTTTCCTATGTTTGAAAAAAGATGTTAAACGGCCATGGTGGGATGAAATCTCTATTCATCGCTTTCAGGCCTGTCAGACATTTTATGTTGTTTCTTCTGAGGCTTGTGGGAGACTGGGATAACACTATTTCGGCCTTCTTGGACCTCTTCAGCAAGACACACCCATATTTTATGACTCCTCCCTGTAGAGGTCTCAAATATTTATTCCTTTTCATTCATAGGTATAAATGTGTGATATTTTTGCAATCAGGGTTTTTCCTATGTTTGAAAAAAGATGTTAAACGGCCATGGTGGGATGAAATCTCTATTCATCGCTTTCAGGACTGTCAGACATTTTATGGTGTTTCTTCTGAGGCTTATGGGAGACTGGGATAGCACTATTTCGGCCTTCTTGGACCTCTTCAGCAAGACACACCCATATTTTATGACTCCTCCCTGTAGAGGTCTCAAATATTTATTCCTTTTCATTCATAGGTATAAATGTGTGATATTTTTGCAATCAGGGTTTTTCCTATGTTTGAAAAAAGATGTTAAACGGCCATGGTGGGATGAAATCTCTATTCATCGCTTTCAGGACTGTCAGACATTTTATGGTGTTTCTTCTGAGACTTATGGGAGACTGGGATAGCGCTATATCGGCCTTCTTGGACCTCTTCAGCCAGACACACCCATATTTTATGACTCCTCCCTGTAGAGGTCAAATATTTATTCCTTTTAATTCATAGGTATAAATGTGTGATATTTTTGTAATCAGGGTTTTTCCTATGTTTGAAAAAAGATGTTAAACGGCCATGGTGGGATGAAATCTCTATTCATCGCTTTCAGGCCTGTCAGACATTTTATGTTGTTTCTTCTGAGGCTTGTGGGAGACTGGGATAACACTATTTCGGCCTTCTTGGACCTCTTCAGCAAGACACACCCATATTTTATGACTCCTCCCTGTAGAGGTCTCAAATATTTATTCCTTTTCATTCATAGGTATAAATGTGTGATATTTTTGCAATCAGGGTTTTTCCTATGTTTGAAAAAAGATGTTAAACGGCCATGGTGGGATGAAATCTCTATTCATCGCTTTCAGGACTGTCAGACATTTTATGGTGTTTCTTCTGAGACTTATGGGAGACTGGGATAGCGCTATATCGGCCTTCTTGGACCTCTTCAGCCAGACACACCCATATTTTATGACTCCTCCCTGTAGAGGTCAAATATTTATTCCTTTTAATTCATAGGTATAAATGTGTGATATTTTTGTAATCAGGGTTTTTCCTATGTTTGAAAAAAGATGTTAAACGGCCATGGTGGGATGAAATCTCTATTCATCGCTCTCAGGCCTGTCAGACATTTTATGTTGTTTCTTCTGAGACTTATGGGAGACTGGGATAGCGCTATATCGGCCTTCTTGGACCTCTTCAGCCAGACACACCCATATTTTATGACTCCTCTCTGTAGAGGTCAAATATTTATTCCTTTTAATTCATAGGTATAAATGTGTGATATTTTTGTAATCAGGGTTTTTCCTATGTTTGAAAAAAGATGTTAAACGGCCATGGTGGGATGAAATCTCTATTCATCGCTTTCAGGACTGTCAGACATTTTATGGTGTTTCTTCTGAGGCTTATGGGAGACTGGGATAGCACTATTTCGGCCTTCTTGGACCTCTTCAGCAAGACACACCCATATTTTATGACTCCTCCCTGTAGAGGTCTCAAATATTTATTCCTTTTCATTCATAGGTATAAATGTGTGATATTTTTGCAATCAGGGTTTTTCCTATGTTTGAAAAAAGATGTTAAACGGCCATGGTGGGATGAAATCTCTATTCATCGCTTTCAGGACTGTCAGACATTTTATGGTGTTTCTTCTGAGACTTATGGGAGACTGGGATAGCGCTATATCGGCCTTCTTGGACCTCTTCAGCCAGACACACCCATATTTTATGACTCCTCCCTGTAGAGGTCAAATATTTATTCCTTTTAATTCATAGGTATAAATGTGTGATATTTTTGTAATCAGGGTTTTTCCTATGTTTGAAAAAAGATGTTAAACGGCCATGGTGGGATGAAATCTCTATTCATCGCTTTCAGGCCTGTCAGACATTTTATGTTGTTTCTTCTGAGGCTTGTGGGAGACTGGGATAACACTATTTCGGCCTTCTTGGACCTCTTCAGCAAGACACACCCATATTTTATGACTCCTCCCTGTAGAGGTCTCAAATATTTATTCCTTTTCATTCATAGGTATAAATGTGTGATATTTTTGCAATCAGGGTTTTTCCTATGTTTGAAAAAAGATGTTAAACGGCCATGGTGGGATGAAATCTCTATTCATCGCTTTCAGGACTGTCAGACATTTTATGGTGTTTCTTCTGAGACTTATGGGAGACTGGGATAGCGCTATATCGGCCTTCTTGGACCTCTTCAGCCAGACACACCCATATTTTATGACTCCTCCCTGTAGAGGTCAAATATTTATTCCTTTTAATTCATAGGTATAAATGTGTGATATTTTTGTAATCAGGGTTTTTCCTATGTTTGAAAAAAGATGTTAAACGGCCATGGTGGGATGAAATCTCTATTCATCGCTCTCAGGCCTGTCAGACATTTTATGTTGTTTCTTCTGAGACTTATGGGAGACTGGGATAGCGCTATATCGGCCTTCTTGGACCTCTTCAGCCAGACACACCCATATTTTATGACTCCTCTCTGTAGAGGTCAAATATTTATTCCTTTTAATTCATAGGTATAAATGTGTGATATTTTTGCAATCAGGGTTTATCCTATGTTTGAAAAAAGATGTTAAACGGCCATGGTGGGATGAAATCTCTATTCATCGCTTTCAGGCCTGTCAGACATTTTATGTTGTTTCTTCTGAGACTTATGGGAGACTGGGATAGCACTATTTCCGCCTTCTTGGACCTCTTCAGCCAGACACACCCATATTTTATGACTCCTCCCTGTAGAGGTCAAATATTTATTCCTTTTAATTCATAGGTATAAATGTGTGATATTTTTGCAATCAGGGTTTTTCCTATGTTTGAAAAAAGATGTGAAACGGCCACGGTGGGATGAAATCTCTATTCATCACTTTCAGGCCTGTCAGACATTTTATGTTGTTTCTTCTGAGGCTTATGGGAGACTGGGATAGCGCTATTTCGGCCTTCTTGGACCTCTTCAGCCAGACACACCCATATTTTATGACTCCTCCCTGTAGAGGTCAAATATTTATTCCTTTTCATTCATAGGTATAAATCTGTGATATTTTTGCAATCAGGGTTTTTCCTATGTTTGAAAAAAGATGTTAAACGGCCATGGTGGGATGAAATCTCTATTCATCGCTTTCAGGACTGTCAGACATTTTATGGTGTTTCTTCTGAGACTTATGGGAGACTGGGATAGCGCTATATCGGCCTTCTTGGACCTCTTCAGCCAGACACACCCATATTTTATGACTCCTCCCTGTAGAGGTCAAATATTTATTCCTTTTAATTCATAGGTATAAATGTGTGATATTTTTGCAATCAGAGTTTTTCCTATGTTTGAAAAAAGATGTGAAACGGCCACGGTGGGATGAAATCTCTATTCATCACTTTCAGGCCTGTCAGACATTTTATGTTGTTTCTTCTGAGGCTTATGGGAGACTGGGATAGCACTATTTCGGCCTTCTTGGACCTCTTCAGCCAGACACACCCATATTTTATGATTCCTCCCTGTAGAGGTCAAATATTTATTCCTTTTCATTCATAGGTATAAATGTGTGATATTTTTGCAATCAGGGTTTTTCCTATGTTTGAAAAAAGATGTTAAACGGCCATGGTGGGATGAAATCTCTATTCATCGCTTTCAGGACTGTCAGACATTTTATGGTGTTTCTTCTGAGACTTATGGGAGACTGGGATAGCGCTATATCGGCCTTCTTGGACCTCTTCAGCCAGACACACCCATATTTTGACTCCTCCCTGTAGAGGTCAAATATTTATTCCTTTTAATTCATAGGTATAAATGTGTGATATTTTTGCAATCAGGGTTTTTCCTGTGTTTGAAAAAAGATGTTAAACGGCCATGGTGGGATGAAATCTCTATTCATCGCTTTCAGGCCTGTCAGACATTTTATGTTCTTTCTTCTGAGACTTATGGGAGACTGAGATAGCACTATTTCGGCCTCCTTGGACCTCTTCAGCCAGACACACCCATATTTTATGACTCCTCCCTGTAGAGGTCAAATATTTATTCCTTTTAATTCATAGGTATAAATGTGTGATATTTTTGCAATCAGGGTTTATCCTATGTTTGAAAAAAGATGTTAAACGGCCATGGTGGGATGAAATCTCTATTCATCGCTTTCAGGCCTGTCAGACATTTTATGTTGTTTCTTCTGAGACTTATGGGAGACTGGGATAGCACTATTTCGGCCTTCTTGGACCTCTTCAGCCAGACACACCCATATTTTATGACTCCTCCCTGTAGAGGTCAAATATTTATTCCTTTTAATTCATAGGTATAAATGTGTGATATTTTTGCAATCAGGGTTTTTCCTGTGTTTGAAAAAAGATGTTAAACGGCCATGGTGGGATGAAATCTCTGTTCATCGCTTTCAGGCCTGTCAGATATTTTATGTTGTTTCTTCTGAGACTTATGGGAGACTGGGATAGCACTATTTCGGCCTTCTTGGACCTCTTCAGCCAGACACACCCCTATTTTATGAGTCCTGCCTGTAGAGGTCAAATATTTATTCCTTTTCATTCATAGGTATAAATGTGTGATATTTTTGCAATCAGGGTTTTTCCTATGTTTGAAAAAAGATGTTAAACGGCCATAGTGGGATGAAATCTCTATTCATCGCTTTCAGGACTGTCAGACATTTTATGGTGTTTCTTCTGAGACTTATGGGAGACTGGGATAGCGCTATATCGGCCTTCTTGGACCTCTTCAGCCAGACACACCCATATTTTATGACTCCTCCCTGTAGAGGTCAAATATTTATTCCTTTTAATTCATAGGTATAAATGTGTGATATTTTTGCTATCAGGGTTTTTCCTATGTTTGAAAAAAGATGTGAAACGGCCACGGTGGGATGAAATCTCTATTCATCACTTTCAGGCCTGTGAGACATTTTATGTTGTTTCTTCTGAGGCTTATGGGAGACTGGGATAGCACTATTTCGGCCTTCTTGGACCTCTTCAGCAAGACACACCCATATTTTATGACTCCTCCCTGTAGAGGTCTCAAATATTTATTCCTTTTCATTCATAGGTATAAATGTGTGATATTTTTGCAATCAGGGTTTTTCCTATGTTTGAAAAAAGATGTTAAACGGCCATGGTGGGATGAAATCTCTATTCATCGCTTTCAGGACTGTCAGACATTTTATGTTGTTTCTTCTGAGACTTATGGGAGACTGGGATAGCGCTATATCGGCCTTCTTGGACCTCTTCAGCAAGACACACCCATATTTTATGACTCCTCCCTGTAGAGGTCAAATATTTATTCCTTTTAATTCATAGGTATAAATGTGTGATATTTTTGTAATCAGGGTTTTTCCTATGTTTGAAAAAAGATGTTAAACGGCCATGGTGGGATGAAATCTCTATTCATCGCTCTCAGGCCTGTCAGACATTTTATGTTGTTTCTTCTGAGACTTATGGGAGACTGGGATAGCGCTATATCGGCCTTCTTGGACCTCTTCAGCCAGACACACCCATATTTTATGACTCCTCCCTGTAGAGGTCAAATATTTATTCCTTTTAATTCATAGGTATAAATGTGTGATATTTTTGTAATCAGGGTTTTTCCTATGTTTGAAAAAAGATGTTAAACGGCCATGGTGGGATGAAATCTCTATTCATCGCTTTCAGGCCTGTCAGACATTTTATGTTGTTTCTTCTGAGGCTTATGGGAGACTGGGATAGCACTATTTCGGCCTTCTTGGACCTCTTCAGCAAGACACACCCATATTTTATGACTCCTCCCTGTAGAGGTCTCAAATATTTATTCCTTTTCATTCATAGGTATAAATGTGTGATATTTTTGCAATCAGGGTTTTTCCTATGTTTGAAAAAAGATGTTAAACGGCCATGGTGGGATGAAATCTCTATTCATCGCTTTCAGGACTGTCAGACATTTTATGGTGTTTCTTCTGAGGCTTATGGGAGACTGGGATAGCACTATTTCGGCCTTCTTGGACCTCTTCAGCAAGACACACCCATATTTTATGACTCCTCCCTGTAGAGGTCTCAAATATTTATTCCTTTTCATTCATAGGTATAAATGTGTGATATTTTTGCAATCAGGGTTTTTCCTATGTTTGAAAAAAGATGTTAAACGGCCATGGTGGGATGAAATCTCTATTCATCGCTTTCAGGACTGTCAGACATTTTATGGTGTTTCTTCTGAGACTTATGGGAGACTGGGATAGCGCTATATCGGCCTTCTTGGACCTCTTCAGCCAGACACACCCATATTTTATGACTCCTCCCTGTAGAGGTCAAATATTTATTCCTTTTAATTCATAGGTATAAATGTGTGATATTTTTGTAATCAGGGTTTTTCCTATGTTTGAAAAAAGATGTTAAACGGCCATGGTGGGATGAAATCTCTATTCATCGCTCTCAGGCCTGTCAGACATTTTATGTTGTTTCTTCTGAGACTTATGGGAGACTGGGATAGCGCTATATCGGCCTTCTTGGACCTCTTCAGCCAGACACACCCATATTTTATGACTCCTCCCTGTAGAGGTCAAATATTTATTCCTTTTAATTCATAGGTATAAATGTGTGATATTTTTGCAATCAGGGTTTTTCCTATGTTTGAAAAAAGATGTTAAACGGCCATGGTGGGATGAAATCTCTATTCATCGCTTTCAGGACTGTCAGACATTTTATGGTGTTTCTTCTGAGACTTATGGGAGACTGGGATAGCGCTATATCGGCCTTCTTGGACCTCTTCAGCCAGACACACCCATATTTTGACTCCTCCCTGTAGAGGTCAAATATTTATTCCTTTTAATTCATAGGTATAAATGTGTGATATTTTTGCAATCAGGGTTTTTCTTGTGTTTGAAAAAAGATGTTAAACGGCCATGGTGGGATGAAATCTCTATTCATCGCTTTCAGGCCTGTCAGACATTTTATGTTGTTTCTTCTGAGACTTATGGGAGACTGGGATAGCACTATTTCGGCCTTCTTGGACCTCTTCAGCCAGACACACCCATATTTTATGACTCCTCCCTGTAGAGGTCAAATATTTATTCCTTTTAATTCATAGGTATAAATGTGTGATATTTTTGCAATCAGGGTTTATCCTATGTTTGAAAAAAGATGTTAAACGGCCATGGTGGGATGAAATCTCTATTCATCGCTTTCAGGCCTGTCAGACATTTTATGTTGTTTCTTCTGAGACTTATGGGAGACTGGGATAGCACTATTTCCGCCTTCTTGGACCTCTTCAGCCAGACACACCCATATTTTATGACTCCTCCCTGTAGAGGTCAAATATTTATTCCTTTTAATTCATAGGTATAAATGTGTGATATTTTTTCAATCAGGGTTTTTCCTATGTTTGAAAAAAGATGTTAAACGGCCATGGTGGGATGAAATCTCTGTTCATCGCTTTCAGGCCTGTCAGACATTTTATGTTGTTTCTTCTGAGACTTATGGGAGACTGGGATAGCACTATTTCGGCCTTCTTGGACCTCTTCAGCCAGACACACCCATATTTTATGACTCCTCCCTGTAGAGGTCAAATATTTATTCCTTTTAATTCATAGGTATAAATGTGTGATATTTTTGCAATCAGGGTTTATCCTATGTTTGAAAAAAGATGTTAAACGGCCATGGTGGGATGAAATCTCTATTCATCGCTTTCAGGCCTGTCAGACGTTTTATGTTGTTTCTTCTGAGACTTATGGGAGACTGGGATAGCACTATTTCGGCCTTCTTGGACCTCTTCAGCCAGACACACCCATATTTTATGACTCCTCCCTGTAGAGGTCAAATATTTATTCCTTTTCATTCATAGGTATAAATGTGTGATATTTTTGCAATCAGGGTTTTCCTATGTTTGAAAAAAGATGTTAAACGGCCATGGTGGGATGAAATCTCTATTCATCGCTTTCAGGACTGTAAGACATTTTATGGTGTTTCTTCTGAGACTTATGGGAGACTGGGATAGCGCTATATCGGCCTTCTTGGACCTCTTCAGCCAGACACATCCATATTTTATGACTCCTCCCTGTAGAGGTCAAATATTTATTCCTTTTAATTCATAGGTATAAATGTGTGATATTTTTGCAATCAGGGTTTTTCCTATGTTTGAAAAAAGATGTGAAACGGCCACGGTGGGATGAAATCTCTATTCATCACTTTCAATCCTGTCAGACATTTTATGTTGTTTCTTCTGAGGCTTATGGGAGACTGGGATAGCACTATTTCGGCCTTCTTGGACCTCTTCAGCCAGACACACCCATATTTTATGACTCCTCCCTGTAGAGGTCAAATATTTATTCCTTTTCATTCATAGGTATAAATGTGTGATATTTTTGCAATCAGGGTTTTTCCTATGTTTGAAAAAAGATGTTAAACGGCCATGGTGGGATGAAATCTCTATTCATCGCTTTCAGGACTGTCAGACATTTTATGTTGTTTCTTCTGAGGCTTATGGGAGACTGGGATAGCGCTATATAAGCCTTCTTGGACCTCTTCAGCCAGACACACCCATATTTTATGACTCCTCCCTGTAGAGGTCAAAGATTTATTCCTTTTAATTCATAGGTATAAATGTGTGATATTTTTGTAATCAGGGTTTTTTCCTATGTTTGAAAAAAGATGTTAAACGGCCACGGTGGGATGAAATCTCTATTCATCACTTTCAGGACTGTCAGACATTTTATGTTGTTTCTTCTGAGGCTTATGGGAGACTGGGATAGCACTATTTCGGCCTTCTTGGACCTCTTCAGCCAGACACACCCATATTTTATGACTCCTCCCTGTAGAGGTCAAATATTTATTCCTTTTCATTCATAGGTATAAATGTGTGATATTTTTGCAATCAGGGTTTTTCCTATCTTTGAAAAAAGATGTGAAACGGCCACGGTGGGATGAAATCTCTATTCATCACTTTCAGGCCTGTCAGACATTTTATGTTGTTTCTTCTGAGGCTTATGGGAGACTGGGATAGCACTATTTCGGCCTTCTTGGACCTCTTCAGCCAGACACACCCATATTTTATGACTCCTCCCTGTAGAGGTCAAATATTTATTCCTTTTAATTCATAGGTATAAATGTGTGATATTTTTTCAATCAGGGTTTTTCCTATGTTTGAAAAAAGATGTTAAACGGCCATGGTGGGATGAAATCTCTGTTCATCGCTTTCAGGCCTGTCAGACATTTTATGTTGTTTCTTCTGAGACTTATGGGAGACTGGGATAGCACTATTTCGGCCTTCTTGGACCTCTTCAGCCAGACACACCCATATTTTATGACTCCTCCCTGTAGAGGTCAAATATTTATTCCTTTTAATTCATAGGTATAAATGTGTGATATTTTTGCAATCAGGGTTTATCCTATGTTTGAAAAAAGATGTTAAACGGCCATGGTGGGATGAAATCTCTGTTCATCGCTTTCAGGCCTGTCAGACATTTTATGTTGTTTCTCCTGAGACTTATGGGAGACTGGGATAGCGCTATTTCGGCCTTCTTGGACCTCTTCAGCCAGACACACCCATATTTTATGACTCCTGCCTGTAGAGGTCAAATATTTATTCCTTTTCATTCATAGATATAAATGTGTGATATTTTTGCAATCAGGGTTTTTCCTATGTTTGAAAAAAGATGTTAAACGGCCATGGTGGGATGAAATCTCTATTCATCGCTCTCAGGCCTGTCAGACGTTTTATGTTGTTTCTTCTGAGACTTATGGGAGACTGGGATAGCGCTATTTCGGCCTTCTTGGACCTCTTCAGCCAGACACACCCATATTTTATGACTCCTCCCTGTAGAGGTCAAATATTTATTCCTTTTCATTCATAGGTATAAATGTGTGATATTTTTGCAATCAGGGTTTTTCCTATGTTTGAAAAAAGATGTTAAACGGCCATGGTGGGATGAAATCTCTATTCATCGCTTTCAGGACTGTAAGACATTTTATGGTGTTTCTTCTGAGACTTATGGGAGACTGGGATAGCGCTATATCGGCCTTCTTGGACCTCTTCAGCCAGACACACCCATATTTTATGACTCCTCCCTGTAGAGGTCAAATATTTATTCCTTTTAATTCATAGGTATAAATGTGTGATATTTTTGTAATCAGGGTTTTTCCTATGTTTGAAAAAAGATGTTAAACGGCCATGGTGGGATGAAATCTCTATTCATCGCTTTCAGGCCTGTCAGACATTTTATGTTGTTTCTTCTGAGGCTTGTGGGAGACTGGGATAACACTATTTCGGCCTTCTTGGACCTCTTCAGCAAGACACACCCATATTTTATGACTCCTCCCTGTAGAGGTCTCAAATATTTATTCCTTTTCATTCATAGGTATAAATGTGTGATATTTTTGCAATCAGGGTTTTTCCTATGTTTGAAAAAAGATGTTAAACGGCCATGGTGGGATGAAATCTCTATTCATCGCTTTCAGGACTGTCAGACATTTTATGGTGTTTCTTCTGAGGCTTATGGGAGACTGGGATAGCACTATTTCGGCCTTCTTGGACCTCTTCAGCAAGACACACCCATATTTTATGACTCCTCCCTGTAGAGGTCTCAAATATTTATTCCTTTTCATTCATAGGTATAAATGTGTGATATTTTTGCAATCAGGGTTTTTCCTATGTTTGAAAAAAGATGTTAAACGGCCATGGTGGGATGAAATCTCTATTCATCGCTTTCAGGACTGTCAGACATTTTATGGTGTTTCTTCTGAGACTTATGGGAGACTGGGATAGCGCTATATCGGCCTTCTTGGACCTCTTCAGCCAGACACACCCATATTTTATGACTCCTCCCTGTAGAGGTCAAATATTTATTCCTTTTAATTCATAGGTATAAATGTGTGATATTTTTGTAATCAGGGTTTTTCCTATGTTTGAAAAAAGATGTTAAACGGCCATGGTGGGATGAAATCTCTATTCATCGCTTTCAGGCCTGTCAGACATTTTATGTTGTTTCTTCTGAGGCTTGTGGGAGACTGGGATAACACTATTTCGGCCTTCTTGGACCTCTTCAGCAAGACACACCCATATTTTATGACTCCTCCCTGTAGAGGTCTCAAATATTTATTCCTTTTCATTCATAGGTATAAATGTGTGATATTTTTGCAATCAGGGTTTTTCCTATGTTTGAAAAAAGATGTTAAACGGCCATGGTGGGATGAAATCTCTATTCATCGCTTTCAGGACTGTCAGACATTTTATGGTGTTTCTTCTGAGACTTATGGGAGACTGGGATAGCGCTATATCGGCCTTCTTGGACCTCTTCAGCCAGACACACCCATATTTTATGACTCCTCCCTGTAGAGGTCAAATATTTATTCCTTTTAATTCATAGGTATAAATGTGTGATATTTTTGTAATCAGGGTTTTTCCTATGTTTGAAAAAAGATGTTAAACGGCCATGGTGGGATGAAATCTCTATTCATCGCTCTCAGGCCTGTCAGACATTTTATGTTGTTTCTTCTGAGACTTATGGGAGACTGGGATAGCGCTATATCGGCCTTCTTGGACCTCTTCAGCCAGACACACCCATATTTTATGACTCCTCTCTGTAGAGGTCAAATATTTATTCCTTTTAATTCATAGGTATAAGTGTGTGATATTTTTGCAATCAGGGTTTATCCTATGTTTGAAAAAAGATGTTAAACGGCCATGGTGGGATGAAATCTCTATTCATCGCTTTCAGGCCTGTCAGACATTTTATGTTGTTTCTTCTGAGACTTATGGGAGACTGGGATAGCACTATTTCCGCCTTCTTGGACCTCTTCAGCCAGACACACCCATATTTTATGACTCCTCCCTGTAGAGGTCAAATATTTATTCCTTTTAATTCATAGGTATAAATGTGTGATATTTTTGCAATCAGGGTTTTTCCTATGTTTGAAAAAAGATGTGAAACGGCCACGGTGGGATGAAATCTCTATTCATCACTTTCAGGCCTGTCAGACATTTTATGTTGTTTCTTCTGAGGCTTATGGGAGACTGGGATAGCGCTATTTCGGCCTTCTTGGACCTCTTCAGCCAGACACACCCATATTTTATGACTCCTCCCTGTAGAGGTCAAATATTTATTCCTTTTCATTCATAGGTATAAATCTGTGATATTTTTGCAATCAGGGTTTTTCCTATGTTTGAAAAAAGATGTTAAACGGCCATGGTGGGATGAAATCTCTATTCATCGCTTTCAGGACTGTCAGACATTTTATGGTGTTTCTTCTGAGACTTATGGGAGACTGGGATAGCGCTATATCGGCCTTCTTGGACCTCTTCAGCCAGACACACCCATATTTTATGACTCCTCCCTGTAGAGGTCAAATATTTATTCCTTTTAATTCATAGGTATAAATGTGTGATATTTTTGCAATCAGAGTTTTTCCTATGTTTGAAAAAAGATGTGAAACGGCCACGGTGGGATGAAATCTCTATTCATCACTTTCAGGCCTGTCAGACATTTTATGTTGTTTCTTCTGAGGCTTATGGGAGACTGGGATAGCACTATTTCGGCCTTCTTGGACCTCTTCAGCCAGACACACCCATATTTTATGATTCCTCCCTGTAGAGGTCAAATATTTATTCCTTTTCATTCATAGGTATAAATGTGTGATATTTTTGCAATCAGGGTTTTTCCTATGTTTGAAAAAAGATGTTAAACGGCCATGGTGGGATGAAATCTCTATTCATCGCTTTCAGGACTGTCAGACATTTTATGGTGTTTCTTCTGAGACTTATGGGAGACTGGGATAGCACTATTTCCGCCTTCTTGGACCTCTTCAGCCAGACACACCCATATTTTATGACTCCTCCCTGTAGAGGTCAAATATTTATTCCTTTTAATTCATAGGTATAAATGTGTGATATTTTTGCAATCAGGGTTTTTCCTATGTTTGAAAAAAGATGTGAAACGGCCACGGTGGGATGAAATCTCTATTCATCACTTTCAGGCCTGTCAGACATTTTATGTTGTTTCTTCTGAGGCTTATGGGAGACTGGGATAGCGCTATTTCGGCCTTCTTGGACCTCTTCAGCCAGACACACCCATATTTTATGACTCCTCCCTGTAGAGGTCAAATATTTATTCCTTTTCATTCATAGGTATAAATCTGTGATATTTTTGCAATCAGGGTTTTTCCTATGTTTGAAAAAAGATGTTAAACGGCCATGGTGGGATGAAATCTCTATTCATCGCTTTCAGGACTGTCAGACATTTTATGGTGTTTCTTCTGAGACTTATGGGAGACTGGGATAGCGCTATATCGGCCTTCTTGGACCTCTTCAGCCAGACACACCCATATTTTATGACTCCTCCCTGTAGAGGTCAAAGATTTATTCCTTTTAATTCATAGGTATAAATGTGTGATATTTTTGCAATCAGAGTTTTTCCTATGTTTGAAAAAAGATGTGAAACGGCCACGGTGGGATGAAATCTCTATTCATCACTTTCAGGCCTGTCAGACATTTTATGTTGTTTCTTCTGAGGCTTATGGGAGACTGGGATAGCACTATTTCGGCCTTCTTGGACCTCTTCAGCCAGACACACCCATATTTTATGATTCCTCCCTGTAGAGGTCAAATATTTATTCCTTTTCATTCATAGGTATAAATGTGTGATATTTTTGCAATCAGGGTTTTTCCTATGTTTGAAAAAAGATGTTAAACGGCCATGGTGGGATGAAATCTCTATTCATCGCTTTCAGGACTGTCAGACATTTTATGGTGTTTCTTCTGAGACTTATGGGAGACTGGGATAGCGCTATATCGGCCTTCTTGGACCTCTTCAGCCAGACACACCCATATTTTGACTCCTCCCTGTAGAGGTCAAATATTTATTCCTTTTAATTCATAGGTATAAATGTGTGATATTTTTGCAATCAGGGTTTTTCCTGTGTTTGAAAAAAGATGTTAAACGGCCATGGTGGGATGAAATCTCTATTCATCGCTTTCAGGCCTGTCAGACATTTTATGTTCTTTCTTCTGAGACTTATGGGAGACTGAGATAGCACTATTTCGGCCTCCTTGGACCTCTTCAGCCAGACACACCCATATTTTATGACTCCTCCCTGTAGAGGTCAAATATTTATTCCTTTTAATTCATAGGTATAAATGTGTGATATTTTTGCAATCAGGGTTTATCCTATGTTTGAAAAAAGATGTTAAACGGCCATGGTGGGATGAAATCTCTATTCATCGCTTTCAGGCCTGTCAGACATTTTATGTTGTTTCTTCTGAGACTTATGGGAGACTGGGATAGCACTATTTCGGCCTTCTTGGACCTCTTCAGCCAGACACACCCATATTTTATGACTCCTCCCTGTAGAGGTCAAATATTTATTCCTTTTAATTCATAGGTATAAATGTGTGATATTTTTGCAATCAGGGTTTTTCCTGTGTTTGAAAAAAGATGTTAAACGGCCATGGTGGGATGAAATCTCTGTTCATCGCTTTCAGGCCTGTCAGATATTTTATGTTGTTTCTTCTGAGACTTATGGGAGACTGGGATAGCACTATTTCGGCCTTCTTGGACCTCTTCAGCCAGACACACCCCTATTTTATGAGTCCTGCCTGTAGAGGTCAAATATTTATTCCTTTTCATTCATAGGTATAAATGTGTGATATTTTTGCAATCAGGGTTTTTCCTATGTTTGAAAAAAGATGTTAAACGGCCATAGTGGGATGAAATCTCTATTCATCGCTTTCAGGACTGTCAGACATTTTATGGTGTTTCTTCTGAGACTTATGGGAGACTGGGATAGCGCTATATCGGCCTTCTTGGACCTCTTCAGCCAGACACACCCATATTTTATGACTCCTCCCTGTAGAGGTCAAATATTTATTCCTTTTAATTCATAGGTATAAATGTGTGATATTTTTGCTATCAGGGTTTTTCCTATGTTTGAAAAAAGATGTGAAACGGCCACGGTGGGATGAAATCTCTATTCATCACTTTCAGGCCTGTGAGACATTTTATGTTGTTTCTTCTGAGGCTTATGGGAGACTGGGATAGCACTATTTCGGCCTTCTTGGACCTCTTCAGCAAGACACACCCATATTTTATGACTCCTCCCTGTAGAGGTCTCAAATATTTATTCCTTTTCATTCATAGGTATAAATGTGTGATATTTTTGCAATCAGGGTTTTTCCTATGTTTGAAAAAAGATGTTAAACGGCCATGGTGGGATGAAATCTCTATTCATCGCTTTCAGGACTGTCAGACATTTTATGTTGTTTCTTCTGAGACTTATGGGAGACTGGGATAGCGCTATATCGGCCTTCTTGGACCTCTTCAGCAAGACACACCCATATTTTATGACTCCTCCCTGTAGAGGTCAAATATTTATTCCTTTTAATTCATAGGTATAAATGTGTGATATTTTTGTAATCAGGGTTTTTCCTATGTTTGAAAAAAGATGTTAAACGGCCATGGTGGGATGAAATCTCTATTCATCGCTCTCAGGCCTGTCAGACATTTTATGTTGTTTCTTCTGAGACTTATGGGAGACTGGGATAGCGCTATATCGGCCTTCTTGGACCTCTTCAGCCAGACACACCCATATTTTATGACTCCTCCCTGTAGAGGTCAAATATTTATTCCTTTTAATTCATAGGTATAAATGTGTGATATTTTTGTAATCAGGGTTTTTCCTATGTTTGAAAAAAGATGTTAAACGGCCATGGTGGGATGAAATCTCTATTCATCGCTTTCAGGCCTGTCAGACATTTTATGTTGTTTCTTCTGAGGCTTATGGGAGACTGGGATAGCACTATTTCGGCCTTCTTGGACCTCTTCAGCAAGACACACCCATATTTTATGACTCCTCCCTGTAGAGGTCTCAAATATTTATTCCTTTTCATTCATAGGTATAAATGTGTGATATTTTTGCAATCAGGGTTTTTCCTATGTTTGAAAAAAGATGTTAAACGGCCATGGTGGGATGAAATCTCTATTCATCGCTTTCAGGACTGTCAGACATTTTATGGTGTTTCTTCTGAGGCTTATGGGAGACTGGGATAGCACTATTTCGGCCTTCTTGGACCTCTTCAGCAAGACACACCCATATTTTATGACTCCTCCCTGTAGAGGTCTCAAATATTTATTCCTTTTCATTCATAGGTATAAATGTGTGATATTTTTGCAATCAGGGTTTTTCCTATGTTTGAAAAAAGATGTTAAACGGCCATGGTGGGATGAAATCTCTATTCATCGCTTTCAGGACTGTCAGACATTTTATGGTGTTTCTTCTGAGACTTATGGGAGACTGGGATAGCGCTATATCGGCCTTCTTGGACCTCTTCAGCCAGACACACCCATATTTTATGACTCCTCCCTGTAGAGGTCAAATATTTATTCCTTTTAATTCATAGGTATAAATGTGTGATATTTTTGTAATCAGGGTTTTTCCTATGTTTGAAAAAAGATGTTAAACGGCCATGGTGGGATGAAATCTCTATTCATCGCTCTCAGGCCTGTCAGACATTTTATGTTGTTTCTTCTGAGACTTATGGGAGACTGGGATAGCGCTATATCGGCCTTCTTGGACCTCTTCAGCCAGACACACCCATATTTTATGACTCCTCCCTGTAGAGGTCAAATATTTATTCCTTTTAATTCATAGGTATAAATGTGTGATATTTTTGCAATCAGGGTTTTTCCTATGTTTGAAAAAAGATGTTAAACGGCCATGGTGGGATGAAATCTCTATTCATCGCTTTCAGGACTGTCAGACATTTTATGGTGTTTCTTCTGAGACTTATGGGAGACTGGGATAGCGCTATATCGGCCTTCTTGGACCTCTTCAGCCAGACACACCCATATTTTGACTCCTCCCTGTAGAGGTCAAATATTTATTCCTTTTAATTCATAGGTATAAATGTGTGATATTTTTGCAATCAGGGTTTTTCTTGTGTTTGAAAAAAGATGTTAAACGGCCATGGTGGGATGAAATCTCTATTCATCGCTTTCAGGCCTGTCAGACATTTTATGTTGTTTCTTCTGAGACTTATGGGAGACTGGGATAGCACTATTTCGGCCTTCTTGGACCTCTTCAGCCAGACACACCCATATTTTATGACTCCTCCCTGTAGAGGTCAAATATTTATTCCTTTTAATTCATAGGTATAAATGTGTGATATTTTTGCAATCAGGGTTTATCCTATGTTTGAAAAAAGATGTTAAACGGCCATGGTGGGATGAAATCTCTATTCATCGCTTTCAGGCCTGTCAGACATTTTATGTTGTTTCTTCTGAGACTTATGGGAGACTGGGATAGCACTATTTCCGCCTTCTTGGACCTCTTCAGCCAGACACACCCATATTTTATGACTCCTCCCTGTAGAGGTCAAATATTTATTCCTTTTAATTCATAGGTATAAATGTGTGATATTTTTTCAATCAGGGTTTTTCCTATGTTTGAAAAAAGATGTTAAACGGCCATGGTGGGATGAAATCTCTGTTCATCGCTTTCAGGCCTGTCAGACATTTTATGTTGTTTCTTCTGAGACTTATGGGAGACTGGGATAGCACTATTTCGGCCTTCTTGGACCTCTTCAGCCAGACACACCCATATTTTATGACTCCTCCCTGTAGAGGTCAAATATTTATTCCTTTTAATTCATAGGTATAAATGTGTGATATTTTTGCAATCAGGGTTTATCCTATGTTTGAAAAAAGATGTTAAACGGCCATGGTGGGATGAAATCTCTATTCATCGCTTTCAGGCCTGTCAGACATTTTATGTTGTTTCTTCTGAGACTTATGGGAGACTGGGATAGCACTATTTCCGCCTTCTTGGACCTCTTCAGCCAGACACACCCATATTTTATGACTCCTCCCCGTAGAGGTCAAATATTTATTCCTTTTATTTCATAGGTATAAATGTGTGATATTTTTGCAATCAGGGTTTTTCCTATGTTTGAAAAAAGATGTTAAACGGCCATGGTGGGATGAAATCTCTGTTCATCGCTTTCAGGCCTGTCAGACATTTTATGTTGTTTCTCCTGAGACTTATGGGAGACTGGGATAGCGCTATTTCGGCCTTCTTGGACCTCTTCAGCCAGACACACCCATATTTTATGACTCCTCCCTGTAGAGGTCAAATATTTATTCCTTTTCATTCATAGATATAAATGTGTGATATTTTTGCAATCAGGGTTTTTCCTATGTTTGAAAAAAGATGTTAAACGGCCATGGTGGGATGAAATCTCTATTCATCGCTTTCAGGACTGTCAGACATTTTATGGTGTTTCTTCTGAGACTTATGGGAGACTGGGAAAGCGCTATATCGGCCTTCTTGGACCTCTTCAGCCAGACACACCCATATTTTATGACTCCTCCCTGTAGAGGTCAAATATTTATTCCTTTTCATTCATAGGTATAAATGTGTGATATTTTTGTAATCAGGGTTTTTCCTATGTTTGAAAAAAGATGTTAAACGGCCATGGTGGGATGAAATCTCTATTCATCGCTCTCAGGCCTGTCAGACGTTTTATGTTGTTTCTTCTGAGACTTATGGGAGACTGGGATAGCACTATTTCGGCCTTCTTGGACCTCTTCAGCCAGACACACCCATATTTTATGACTCCTCCCTGTAGAGGTCAAATATTTATTCCTTTTCATTCATAGGTATAAATGTGTGATATTTTTGCAATCAGGGTTTTCCTATGTTTGAAAAAAGATGTTAAACGGCCATGGTGGGATGAAATCTCTATTCATCGCTTTCAGGACTGTAAGACATTTTATGGTGTTTCTTCTGAGACTTATGGGAGACTGGGATAGCGCTATATCGGCCTTCTTGGACCTCTTCAGCCAGACACATCCATATTTTATGACTCCTCCCTGTAGAGGTCAAATATTTATTCCTTTTAATTCATAGGTATAAATGTGTGATATTTTTGCAATCAGGGTTTTTCCTATGTTTGAAAAAAGATGTGAAACGGCCACGGTGGGATGAAATCTCTATTCATCACTTTCAGGCCTGTCAGACATTTTATGTTGTTTCTTCTGAGGCTTATGGGAGACTGGGATAGCACTATTTCGGCCTTCTTGGACCTCTTCAGCCAGACACACCCATATTTTATGACTCCTCCCTGTAGAGGTCAAATATTTATTCCTTTTCATTCATAGGTATAAATGTGTGATATTTTTGCAATCAGGGTTTTTCCTATGTTTGAAAAAAGATGTTAAACGGCCATGGTGGGATGAAATCTCTATTCATCGCTTTCAGGACTGTCAGACATTTTATGTTGTTTCTTCTGAGGCTTATGGGAGACTGGGATAGCGCTATATAAGCCTTCTTGGACCTCTTCAGCCAGACACACCCATATTTTATGACTCCTCCCTGTAGAGGTCAAAGATTTATTCCTTTTAATTCATAGGTATAAATGTGTGATATTTTTGTAATCAGGGTTTTTCCTATGTTTGAAAAAAGATGTTAAACGGCCACGGTGGGATGAAATCTCTATTCATCACTTTCAGGACTGTCAGACATTTTATGTTGTTTCTTCTGAGGCTTATGGGAGACTGGGATAGCACTATTTCGGCCTTCTTGGACCTCTTCAGCCAGACACACCCATATTTTATGACTCCTCCCTGTAGAGGTCAAATATTTATTCCTTTTCATTCATAGGTATAAATGTGTGATATTTTTGCAATCAGGGTTTTTCCTATCTTTGAAAAAAGATGTGAAACGGCCACGGTGGGATGAAATCTCTATTCATCACTTTCAGGCCTGTCAGACATTTTATGTTGTTTCTTCTGAGGCTTATGGGAGACTGGGATAGCACTATTTCGGCCTTCTTGGACCTCTTCAGCCAGACACACCCATATTTTATGACTCCTCCCTGTAGAGGTCAAATATTTATTCCTTTTAATTCATAGGTATAAATGTGTGATATTTTTTCAATCAGGGTTTTTCCTATGTTTGAAAAAAGATGTTAAACGGCCATGGTGGGATGAAATCTCTGTTCATCGCTTTCAGGCCTGTCAGACATTTTATGTTGTTTCTTCTGAGACTTATGGGAGACTGGGATAGCACTATTTCGGCCTTCTTGGACCTCTTCAGCCAGACACACCCATATTTTATGACTCCTCCCTGTAGAGGTCAAATATTTATTCCTTTTAATTCATAGGTATAAATGTGTGATATTTTTGCAATCAGGGTTTATCCTATGTTTGAAAAAAGATGTTAAACGGCCATGGTGGGATGAAATCTCTGTTCATCGCTTTCAGGCCTGTCAGACATTTTATGTTGTTTCTCCTGAGACTTATGGGAGACTGGGATAGCGCTATTTCGGCCTTCTTGGACCTCTTCAGCCAGACACACCCATATTTTATGACTCCTGCCTGTAGAGGTCAAATATTTATTCCTTTTCATTCATAGATATAAATGTGTGATATTTTTGCAATCAGGGTTTTTCCTATGTTTGAAAAAAGATGTTAAACGGCCATGGTGGGATGAAATCTCTATTCATCGCTTTCAGGACTGTCAGACATTTTATGGTGTTTCTTCTGAGACTTATGGGAGACTGGGAAAGCGCTATATCGGCCTTCTTGGACCTCTTCAGCCAGACACACCCATATTTTATGACTCCTCCCTGTAGAGGTCAAATATTTATTCCTTTTCATTCATAGGTATAAATGTGTGATATTTTTGTAATCAGGGTTTTTCCTATGTTTGAAAAAAGATGTTAAACGGCCATGGTGGGATGAAATCTCTATTCATCGCTCTCAGGCCTGTCAGACGTTTTATGTTGTTTCTTCTGAGACTTATGGGAGACTGGGATAGCACTATTTCGGCCTTCTTGGACCTCTTCAGCCAGACACACCCATATTTTATGACTCCTCCCTGTAGAGGTCAAATATTTATTCCTTTTCATTCATAGGTATAAATGTGTGATATTTTTGCAATCAGGGTTTTTCCTATGTTTGAAAAAAGATGTTAAACGGCCATGGTGGGATGAAATCTCTATTCATCGCTTTCAGGACTGTAAGACATTTTATGGTGTTTCTTCTGAGACTTATGGGAGACTGGGATAGCGCTATATCGGCCTTCTTGGACCTCTTCAGCCAGACACATCCATATTTTATGACTCCTCCCTGTAGAGGTCAAATATTTATTCCTTTTAATTCATAGGTATAAATGTGTGATATTTTTGCAATCAGGGTTTTTCCTATGTTTGAAAAAAGATGTGAAATGGCCACGGTGGGATGAAATCTCTATTCATCACTTTCAGGCCTGTGAGACATTTTATGTTGTTTCTTCTGAGGCTTATGGGAGACTGGGATAGCACTATTTCGGCCTTCTTGGACCTCTTCAGCCAGACACACCCATATTTTATGACTCCTCCCTGTAGAGGTCAAATATTTATTCCTTTTCATTCATAGGTATAAATGTGTGATATTTTTGCAATCAGGGTTTTTCCTATGTTTGAAAAAAGATGTTAAACGGCCATGGTGGGATGAAATCTCTATTCATCGCTTTCAGGACTGTCAGACATTTTATGGTGTTTCTTCTGAGACTTATGGGAGACTGGGATAGCGCTATATAAGCCTTCTTGGACCTCTTCAGCCAGACACACCCATATTTTATGACTCCTCCCTGTAGAGGTCAAAGATTTATTCCTTTTAATTCATAGGTATAAATGTGTGATATTTTTGTAATCAGGGTTTTTCCTATGTTTGAAAAAAGATGTTAAACGGCCACGGTGGGATGAAATCTCTATTCATCACTTTCAGGCCTGTCAGACATTTTATGTTGTTTCTTCTGAGGCTTATGGGAGACTGGGATAGCACTATTTCGGCCTTCTTGGACCTCTTCAGCCAGACACACCCATATTTTATGACTCCTCCCTGTAGAGGTCAAATATTTATTCCTTTTCATTCATAGGTATAAATGTGTGATATTTTTGCAATCAGGGTTTTTCCTGTGTTTGAAAAAAGATGTTAAACGGCCATGGTGGGATGAAATCTCTATTCATCGCTTTCAGGCCTGTCAGACATTTTATGTTGTTTCTTCTGAGGCTTATGGGAGACTGGGATAGCACTATTTCGGCCTTCTTGGACCTCTTCAGCCAGACACACCCATATTTTATGACTCCTCCCTGTAGAGGTCAAATATTTATTCCTTTTCATTCATAGGTATAAATGTGTGATATTTTTGCAATCAGGGTTTTTCCTATGTTTGAAAAAAGATGTTAAACGGCCATGGTGGGATGAAATCTCTGTTCATCGCTTTCAGGCCTGTCAGATATTTTATGTTGTTTCTTCTGAGGCTTATGGGAGACTGGGATAGCACTATTTCGGCCTTCTTGGACCTCTTCAGCCAGACACACCCCTATTTTATGACTCCTCCCTGTAGAGGTCAAATATTTATTCCTTTTAATTCATAGGTATAAATGTGTGATATTTTTGCAATCAGGGTTTTTCCTATGTTTGAAAAAAGATGTGAAACGGCCACGGTGGGATGAAATCTCTATTCATCACTTTCAGGCCTGTGAGACATTTTATGTTGTTTCTTCTGAGGCTTATGGGAGACTGGGATAGCACTATTTCGGCCTTCTTGGACCTCTTCAGCCAGACACACCCATATTTTATGACTCCTCCCTGTAGAGGTCAAATATTTATTCCTTTTCATTCATAGGTATAAATGTGTGATATTTTTGCAATCAGGGTTTTTCCTGTGTTTGAAAAAAGATGTTAAACGGCCATGGTGGGATGAAATCTCTATTCATCGCTTTCAGGCCTGTCAGACATTTTATGTTGTTTCTTCTGAGACTTATGGGAGACTGGGATAGCGCTATATCGGCCTTCTTTGACCTCTTCAGCCAGACACACCCATATTTTATGACTCCTCCCTGTAGAGGTCAAATATTTATTCCTTTTCATTCATAGGTATAAATGTGTGATATTTTTGCAATCAGGGTTTTTCCTATGTTTGAAAAAAGATGTTAAACGGCCATGGTGGGATGAAATCTCTGTTCATCGCTTTCAGGCCTGTCAGATATTTTATGTTGTTTCTTCTGAGACTTATGGGAGACTGGGATAGCACTATTTCGGCCTTCTTGGACCTCTTCAGCCAGACACACCCCTATTTTATGACTCCTCCCTGTAGAGGTCTCAAATATTTATTCCTTTTCATTCATAGGTATAAATGTGTGATATTTTTGCAATCAGGGTTTTTCCTATGTTTGAAAAAAGATGTGAAACGGCCACGGTGGGATGAAATCTCTATACATCACTTTCAGGCCTGTCAGACATTTTATGTTGTTTCTTCTGAGGCTTATGGGAGACTGGGATAGCGCTATTTCGGCCTTCTTGGACCTCTTCAGCCAGACACACCCATATTTTATGACTCCTCCCTGTAGAGGTCAAATATTTATTCCTTTTCATTCATAGGTATAAATGTGTGATATTTTTGCAATCAGGGTTTTTCCTATGTTTGAAAAAAGATGTTAAACGGCCATGGTGGGATGAAATCTCTATTCATCGCTTTCAGGACTGTCAGACATTTTATGGTGTTTCTTCTGAGACTTATGGGAGACTGGGATAGCGCTATATCGGCCTTCTTGGACCTCTTCAGCCAGACACACCCATATTTTATGACTCCTCCCTGTAGAGGTCAAATATTTATTCCTTTTAATTCATAGGTATAAATGTGTGATATTTTTGTAATCAGGGTTTTTCCTATGTTTGAAAAAAGATGTTAAACGGCCATGGTGGGATGAAATCTCTATTCATCGCTCTCAGGCCTGTCAGACGTTTTATGTTGTTTCTTCTGAGACTTATGGGAGACTGGGATAGCACTATTTCGGCCTTCTTGGACCTCTTCAGCCAGACACACCCATATTTTATGACTCCTCCCTGTAGAGGTCAAATATTTATTCCTTTTAATTCATAGGTATAAATGTGTGATATTTTTGCAATCAGGGTTTATCCTATGTTTGAAAAAAGATGTTAAACGGCCATGGTGGGATGAAATCTCTGTTCATCGCTTTCAGGCCTGTCAGACATTTTATGTTGTTTCTCCTGAGACTTATGGGAGACTGGGATAGCGCTATTTCGGCCTTCTTGGACCTCTTCAGCCAGACACACCCATATTTTATGACTCCTCCCTGTAGAGGTCAAATATTTATTCCTTTTCATTCATAGGTATAAATGTGTGATATTTTTGCAATCAGGGTTTTTCCTATGTTTGAAAAAAGATGTTAAACGGCCATGGTGGGATGAAATCTCTATTCATCGCTTTCAGGACTGTCAGACATTTTATGGTGTTTCTTCTGAGACTTATGGGAGACTGGGATAGCGCTATATAAGCCTTCTTGGACCTCTTCAGCCAGACACACCCATATTTTATGACTCCTCCCTGTAGAGGTCAAAGATTTATTCCTTTTAATTCATAGGTATAAATGTGTGATATTTTTGTAATCAGGGTTTTTCCTATGTTTGAAAAAAGATGTTAAACGGCCACGGTGGGATGAAATCTCTATTCATCACTTTCAGGCCTGTCAGACATTTTATGTTGTTTCTTCTGAGGCTTATGGGAGACTGGGATAGCACTATTTCGGCCTTCTTGGACCTCTTCAGCCAGACACACCCATATTTTATGACTCCTCCCTGTAGAGGTCAAATATTTATTCCTTTTCATTCATAGGTATAAATGTGTGATATTTTTGCAATCAGGGTTTTTCCTGTGTTTGAAAAAAGATGTTAAACGGCCACGGTGGGATGAAATCTCTATTCATCGCTTTCAGGCCTGTCAGACATTTTATGTTGTTTCTTCTGAGGCTTATGGGAGACTGGGATAGCACTATTTCGGCCTTCTTGGACCTCTTCAGCCAGACACACCCATATTTTATGACTCCTCCCTGTAGAGGTCAAATATTTATTCCTTTTCATTCATAGGTATAAATGTGTGATATTTTTGCAATCAGGGTTTTTCCTATGTTTGAAAAAAGATGTTAAACGGCCATGGTGGGATGAAATCTCTATTCATCGCTTTCAGGACTGTCAGACATTTTATGGTGTTTCTTCTGAGACTTATGGGAGACTGGGATAGCGCTATATCGGCCTTCTTGGACCTCTTCAGCCAGACACACCCATATTTTATGACTCCTCCCTGTAGAGGTCAAATATTTATTCCTTTTAATTCATAGGTATAAATGTGTGATATTTTTGTAATCAGGGTTTTTCCTATGTTTGAAAAAAGATGTTAAACGGCCATGGTGGGATGAAATCTCTATTCATCGCTCTCAGGCCTGTCAGACGTTTTATGTTGTTTCTTCTGAGACTTATGGGAGACTGGGATAGCACTATTTCGGCCTTCTTGGACCTCTTCAGCCAGACACACCCATATTTTATGACTCCTCCCTGTAGAGGTCAAATATTTATTCCTTTTAATTCATAGGTATAAATGTGTGATATTTTTGCAATCAGGGTTTATCCTATGTTTGAAAAAAGATGTTAAACGGCCATGGTGGGATGAAATCTCTGTTCATCGCTTTCAGGCCTGTCAGACATTTTATGTTGTTTCTCCTGAGACTTATGGGAGACTGGGATAGCGCTATTTCGGCCTTCTTGGACCTCTTCAGCCAGACACACCCATATTTTATGACTCCTCCCTGTAGAGGTCAAATATTTATTCCTTTTCATTCATAGGTATAAATGTGTGATATTTTTGCAATCAGGGTTTTTCCTATGTTTGAAAAAAGATGTTAAACGGCCATGGTGGGATGAAATCTCTGTTCATCGCTTTCAGGCCTGTCAGATATTTTATGTTGTTTCTTCTGAGACTTATGGGAGACTGGGATAGCACTATTTCGGCCTTCTTGGACCTCTTCAGCCAGACACACCCCTATTTTATGACTCCTCCCTGTAGAGGTCTCAAATATTTATTCCTTTTCATTCATAGGTATAAATGTGTGATATTTTTGCAATCAGGGTTTTTCCTATGTTTGAAAAAAGATGTGAAACGGCCACGGTGGGATGAAATCTCTATACATCACTTTCAGGCCTGTCAGACATTTTATGTTGTTTCTTCTGAGGCTTATGGGAGACTGGGATAGCGCTATTTCGGCCTTCTTGGACCTCTTCAGCCAGACACACCCATATTTTATGACTCCTCCCTGTAGAGGTCAAATATTTATTCCTTTTCATTCATAGGTATAAATGTGTGATATTTTTGCAATCAGGGTTTTTCCTATGTTTGAAAAAAGATGTTAAACGGCCATGGTGGGATGAAATCTCTATTCATCGCTTTCAGGACTGTCAGACATTTTATGGTGTTTCTTCTGAGACTTATGGGAGACTGGGATAGCGCTATATCGGCCTTCTTGGACCTCTTCAGCCAGACACACCCATATTTTATGACTCCTCCCTGTAGAGGTCAAATATTTATTCCTTTTAATTCATAGGTATAAATGTGTGATATTTTTGTAATCAGGGTTTTTCCTATGTTTGAAAAAAGATGTTAAACGGCCATGGTGGGATGAAATCTCTATTCATCGCTCTCAGGCCTGTCAGACGTTTTATGTTGTTTCTTCTGAGACTTATGGGAGACTGGGATAGCACTATTTCGGCCTTCTTGGACCTCTTCAGCCAGACACACCCATATTTTATGACTCCTCCCTGTAGAGGTCAAATATTTATTCCTTTTAATTCATAGGTATAAATGTGTGATATTTTTGCAATCAGGGTTTATCCTATGTTTGAAAAAAGATGTTAAACGGCCATGGTGGGATGAAATCTCTGTTCATCGCTTTCAGGCCTGTCAGACATTTTATGTTGTTTCTCCTGAGACTTATGGGAGACTGGGATAGCGCTATTTCGGCCTTCTTGGACCTCTTCAGCCAGACACACCCATATTTTATGACTCCTGCCTGTAGAGGTCAAATATTTATTCCTTTTCATTCATAGATATAAATGTGTGATATTTTTGCAATCAGGGTTTTTCCTATGTTTGAAAAAAGATGTTAAACGGCCATGGTGGGATGAAATCTCTATTCATCGCTTTCAGGACTGTCAGACATTTTATGGTGTTTCTTCTGAGACTTATGGGAGACTGGGAAAGCGCTATATCGGCCTTCTTGGACCTCTTCAGCCAGACACACCCATATTTTATGACTCCTCCCTGTAGAGGTCAAATATTTATTCCTTTTCATTCATAGGTATAAATGTGTGATATTTTTGTAATCAGGGTTTTTCCTATGTTTGAAAAAAGATGTTAAACGGCCATGGTGGGATGAAATCTCTATTCATCGCTCTCAGGCCTGTCAGACGTTTTATGTTGTTTCTTCTGAGACTTATGGGAGACTGGGATAGCACTATTTCGGCCTTCTTGGACCTCTTCAGCCAGACACACCCATATTTTATGACTCCTCCCTGTAGAGGTCAAATATTTATTCCTTTTCATTCATAGGTATAAATGTGTGATATTTTTGCAATCAGGGTTTTTCCTGTGTTTGAAAAGAGATGTTAAACGGCCATGGTGGGATGAAATCTCTATTCATCGCTTTCAGGCCTGTCAGACATTTTATGTTGTTTCTTCTGAGACTTATGGGAGACTGGGATAGCACTATTTCGGCCTTCTTGGACCTCTTCAGCCAGACACACCCATATTTTATGACTCCTCCCTGTAGAGGTCAAATATTTATTCCTTTTAATTCATAGGTATAAATGTGTGATATTTTTGCAATCAGGGTTTATCCTATGTTTGAAAAAAGATGTTAAACGGCCATGGTGGGATGAAATCTCTATTCATCGCTTTCAGGCCTGTCAGACATTTTATGTTGTTTCTTCTGAGACTTATGGGAGACTGGGATAGCACTATTTCCGCCTTCTTGGACCTCTTCAGCCAGACACACCCATATTTTATGACTCCTCCCTGTAGAGGTCAAATATTTATTCCTTTTAATTCATAGGTATAAATGTGTGATATTTTTGCAATCAGGGTTTTTCCTATGTTTGAAAAAAGATGTGAAACGGCCACGGTGGGATGAAATCTCTATTCATCACTTTCAGGCCTGTCAGACATTTTATGTTGTTTCTTCTGAGGCTTATGGGAGACTGGGATAGCGCTATTTCGGCCTTCTTGGACCTCTTCAGCCAGACACACCCATATTTTATGACTCCTCCCTGTAGAGGTCAAATATTTATTCCTTTTCATTCATAGGTATAAATGTGTGATATTTTTGCAATCAGGGTTTTTCCTATGTTTGAAAAAAGATGTTAAACGGCCATGGTGGGATGAAATCTCTATTCATCGCTTTCAGGACTGTCAGACATTTTATGGTGTTTCTTCTGAGACTTATGGGAGACTGGGATAGCGTTATATCGGCCTTCTTGGACCTCTTCAGCCAGACACACCCATATTTTATGACTCCTCCCTGTAGAGGTCAAATATTTATTCCTTTTAATTCATAGGTATAAATGTGTGATATTTTTGCAATCAGAGTTTTTCCTATGTTTGAAAAAAGATGTGAAACGGCCACGGTGGAATGAAATCTCTATTCATCACTTTCACGCCTGTCAGACATTTTATGTTGTTTCTTCTGAGGCTTATGGGAGACTGGGATAGCACTATTTCGGCCTTCTTGGACCTCTTCAGCCAGACACACCCATATTTTATGACTCCTCCCTGTAGAGGTCAAATATTTATTCCTTTTCATTCATAGGTATAAATGTGTGATATTTTTGCAATCAGGGTTTTTCCTATGTTTGAAAAAAGATGTTAAACGGCCATGGTGGGATGAAATCTCTATTCATCGCTTTCAGGACTGTCAGACATTTTATGGTGTTTCTTCTGAGACTTATGGGAGACTGGGATAGCGCTATATCGGCCTTCTTGGACCTCTTCAGCCAGACACACCCATATTTTGACTCCTCCCTGTAGAGGTCAAATATTTATTCCTTTTAATTCATAGGTATAAATGTGTGATATTTTTGCAATCAGGGTTTTTCCTGTGTTTGAAAAAAGATGTTAAACGGCCATGGTGGGATGAAATCTCTATTCATCGCTTTCAGGCCTGTCAGACATTTTATGTTGTTTCTTCTGAGACTTATGGGAGACTGAGATAGCACTATTTCGGCCTCCTTGGACCTCTTCAGCCAGACACACCCATATTTTATGACTCCTCCCTGTAGAGGTCAAATATTTATTCCTTTTAATTCATAGGTATAAATGTGTGATATTTTTGCAATCAGGGTTTATCCTATGTTTGAAAAAAGATGTTAAACGGCCATGGTGGGATGAAATCTCTATTCATCGCTTTCAGGCCTGTCAGACATTTTATGTTGTTTCTTCTGAGACTTATGGGAGACTGGGATAGCACTATTTCGGCCTTCTTGGACCTCTTCAGCCAGACACACCCATATTTTATGACTCCTCCCTGTAGAGGTCAAATATTTATTCCTTTTCATTCATAGGTATAAATGTGTGATATTTTTGCAATCAGGGTTTTTCCTATGTTTGAAAAAAGATGTGAAACGGCCACGGTGGGATGAAATCTCTATTCATCACTTTCAGGCCTGTCAGACATTTTATGTTGTTTCTTCTGAGGCTTATGGGAGACTGGGATAGCACTATTTCGGCCTTCTTGGACCTCTTCAGCAAGACACACCCATATTTTATGACTCCTCCCTGTAGAGGTCTCAAATATTTATTCCTTTTCATTCATAGGTATAAATGTGTGATATTTTTGTAATCAGGGTTTTTCCTATGTTTGAAAAAAGATGTTAAACGGCCATGGTGGGATGAAATCTCTATTCATCGCTTTCAGGACTGTCAGACATTTTATGGTGTTTCTTCTGAGACTTATGGGAGACTGGGATAGCGCTATATCGGCCTTCTTGGACCTCTTCAGCCAGACACACCCATATTTTGACTCCTCCCTGTAGAGGTCAAATATTTATTCCTTTTAATTCATAGGTATAAATGTGTGATATTTTTGCAATCAGGGTTTTTCCTGTGTTTGAAAAAAGATGTTAAACGGCCATGGTGGGATGAAATCTCTATTCATCGCTTTCAGGCCTGTCAGACATTTTATGTTGTTTCTTCTGAGACTTATGGGAGACTGGGATAGCACTATTTCGGCCTTCTTGGACCTCTTCAGCCAGACACACCCATATTTTATGACTCCTCCCTGTAGAGGTCAAATATTTATTCCTTTTAATTCATAGGTATAAATGTGTGATATTTTTGCAATCAGGGTTTTTCCTATGTTTGAAAAAAGATGTTAAACGGCCATGGTGGGATGAAATCTCTATTCATCGCTTTCAGGACTGTCAGACATTTTATGGTGTTTCTTCTGAGACTTATGGGAGACTGGGATAGCGCTATATCGGCCTTCTTGGACCTCTTCAGCCAGACACACCCATATTTTGACTCCTCCCTGTAGAGGTCAAATATTTATTCCTTTTAATTCATAGGTATAAATGTGTGATATTTTTGCAATCAGGGTTTTTCCTGTATTTGAAAAAAGATGTTAAACGGCCATGGTGGGATGAAATCTCTATTCATCGCTTTCAGGCCTGTCAGACATTTTATGTTGTTTCTTCTGAGACTTATGGGAGACTGGGATAGCACTATTTCGGCCTTCTTGGACCTCTTCAGACAGACACACCCATATTTTATGACTCCTCCCTGTAGAGGTCAAATATTTATTCCTTTTAATTCATAGGTATAAATGTGTGATATTTTTGCAATCAGGGTTTATCCTATGTTTGAAAAAAGATGTTAAACGGCCATGGTGGGATGAAATCTCTATTCATCGCTTTCAGGCCTGTCAGACATTTTATGTTGTTTCTTCTGAGGCTTATGGGAGACTGGGATAGCACTATTTCCGCCTTCTTGGACCTCTTCAGCCAGACACACCCATATTTTATGACTCCTCCCTGTAGAGGTCAAATATTTATTCCTTTTAATTCATAGGTATAAATGTGTGATATTTTTGCAATCAGGGTTTTTCCTATGTTTGAAAAAAGATGTGAAACGGCCACGGTGGGATGAAATCTCTATTCATCACTTTCAGGCCTGTCAGACATTTTATGTTGTTTCTTCTGAGGCTTATGGGAGACTGGGATAGCGCTATTTCGGCCTTCTTGGACCTCTTCAGCCAGACACACCCATATTTTATGACTCCTCCCTGTAGAGGTCAAATATTTATTCCTTTTCATTCATAGGTATAAATCTGTGATATTTTTGCAATCAGGGTTTTTCCTATGTTTGAAAAAAGATGTTAAACGGCCATGGTGGGATGAAATCTCTATTCATCGCTTTCAGGACTGTCAGACATTTTATGGTGTTTCTTCTGAGACTTATGGGAGACTGGGATAGCGCTATATCGGCCTTCTTGGACCTCTTCAGCCAGACACACCCATATTTTATGACTCCTCCCTGTAGAGGTCAAATATTTATTCCTTTTAATTCATAGGTATAAATGTGTGATATTTTTGCAATCAGAGTTTTTCCTATGTTTGAAAAAAGATGTGAAACGGCCACGGTGGGATGAAATCTCTATTCATCACTTTCAGGCCTGTCAGACATTTTATGTTGTTTCTTCTGAGGCTTATGGGAGACTGGGATAGCACTATTTCGGCCTTCTTGGACCTCTTCAGCCAGACACACCCATATTTTATGATTCCTCCCTGTAGAGGTCAAATATTTATTCCTTTTCATTCATAGGTATAAATGTGTGATATTTTTGCAATCAGGGTTTTTCCTATGTTTGAAAAAAGATGTTAAACGGCCATGGTGGGATGAAATCTCTATTCATCGCTTTCAGGACTGTCAGACATTTTATGGTGTTTCTTCTGAGACTTATGGGAGACTGGGATAGCGCTATATCGGCCTTCTTGGACCTCTTCAGCCAGACACACCCATATTTTGACTCCTCCCTGTAGAGGTCAAATATTTATTCCTTTTAATTCATAGGTATAAATGTGTGATATTTTTGCAATCAGGGTTTTTCCTGTGTTTGAAAAAAGATGTTAAACGGCCATGGTGGGATGAAATCTCTATTCATCGCTTTCAGGCCTGTCAGACATTTTATGTTCTTTCTTCTGAGACTTATGGGAGACTGAGATAGCACTATTTCGGCCTCCTTGGACCTCTTCAGCCAGACACACCCATATTTTATGACTCCTCCCTGTAGAGGTCAAATATTTATTCCTTTTAATTCATAGGTATAAATGTGTGATATTTTTGCAATCAGGGTTTATCCTATGTTTGAAAAAAGATGTTAAACGGCCATGGTGGGATGAAATCTCTATTCATCGCTTTCAGGCCTGTCAGACATTTTATGTTGTTTCTTCTGAGACTTATGGGAGACTGGGATAGCACTATTTCGGCCTTCTTGGACCTCTTCAGCCAGACACACCCATATTTTATGACTCCTCCCTGTAGAGGTCAAATATTTATTCCTTTTAATTCATAGGTATAAATGTGTGATATTTTTGCAATCAGGGTTTTTCCTGTGTTTGAAAAAAGATGTTAAACGGCCATGGTGGGATGAAATCTCTGTTCATCGCTTTCAGGCCTGTCAGATATTTTATGTTGTTTCTTCTGAGACTTATGGGAGACTGGGATAGCACTATTTCGGCCTTCTTGGACCTCTTCAGCCAGACACACCCCTATTTTATGAGTCCTGCCTGTAGAGGTCAAATATTTATTCCTTTTCATTCATAGGTATAAATGTGTGATATTTTTGCAATCAGGGTTTTTCCTATGTTTGAAAAAAGATGTTAAACGGCCATAGTGGGATGAAATCTCTATTCATCGCTTTCAGGACTGTCAGACATTTTATGGTGTTTCTTCTCAGACTTATGGGAGACTGGGATAGCGCTATATCGGCCTTCTTGGACCTCTTCAGCCAGACACACCCATATTTTATGACTCCTCCCTGTAGAGGTCAAATATTTATTCCTTTTAATTCATAGGTATAAATGTGTGATATTTTTGCAATCAGGGTTTTTCCTATGTTTGAAAAAAGATGTGAAACGGCCACGGTGGGATGAAATCTCTATTCATCACTTTCAGGCCTGTGAGACATTTTATGTTGTTTCTTCTGAGGCTTATGGGAGACTGGGATAGCACTATTTCGGCCTTCTTGGACCTCTTCAGCAAGACACACCCATATTTTATGACTCCTCCCTGTAGAGGTCTCAAATATTTATTCCTTTTCATTCATAGGTATAAATGTGTGATATTTTTGCAATCAGGGTTTTTCCTATGTTTGAAAAAAGATGTTAAACGGCCATGGTGGGATGAAATCTCTATTCATCGCTTTCAGGACTGTCAGACATTTTATGTTGTTTCTTCTGAGACTTATGGGAGACTGGGATAGCGCTATATCGGCCTTCTTGGACCTCTTCAGCAAGACACACCCATATTTTATGACTCCTCCCTGTAGAGGTCAAATATTTATTCCTTTTAATTCATAGGTATAAATGTGTGATATTTTTGTAATCAGGGTTTTTCCTATGTTTGAAAAAAGATGTTAAACGGCCATGGTGGGATGAAATCTCTATTCATCGCTCTCAGGCCTGTCAGACATTTTATGTTGTTTCTTCTTAGACTTATGGGAGACTGGGATAGCGCTATATCGGCCTTCTTGGACCTCTTCAGCCAGACACACCCATATTTTATGACTCCTCCCTGTAGAGGTCAAATATTTATTCCTTTTAATTCATAGGTATAAATGTGTGATATTTTTGTAATCAGGGTTTTTCCTATGTTTGAAAAAAGATGTTAAACGGCCATGGTGGGATGAAATCTCTATTCATCGCTTTCAGGCCTGTCAGACATTTTATGTTGTTTCTTCTGAGGCTTATGGGAGACTGGGATAGCACTATTTCGGCCTTCTTGGACCTCTTCAGCAAGACACACCCATATTTTATGACTCCTCCCTGTAGAGGTCTCAAATATTTATTCCTTTTCATTCATAGGTATAAATGTGTGATATTTTTGCAATCAGGGTTTTTCCTATGTTTGAAAAAAGATGTTAAACGGCCATGGTGGGATGAAATCTCTATTCATCGCTTTCAGGACTGTCAGACATTTTATGGTGTTTCTTCTGAGGCTTATGGGAGACTGGGATAGCACTATTTCGGCCTTCTTGGACCTCTTCAGCAAGACACACCCATATTTTATGACTCCTCCCTGTAGAGGTCTCAAATATTTATTCCTTTTCATTCATAGGTATAAATGTGTGATATTTTTGCAATCAGGGTTTTTCCTATGTTTGAAAAAAGATGTTAAACGGCCATGGTGGGATGAAATCTCTATTCATCGCTTTCAGGACTGTCAGACATTTTATGGTGTTTCTTCTGAGACTTATGGGAGACTGGGATAGCGCTATATCGGCCTTCTTGGACCTCTTCAGCCAGACACACCCATATTTTATGACTCCTCCCTGTAGAGGTCAAATATTTATTCCTTTTAATTCATAGGTATAAATGTGTGATATTTTTGTAATCAGGGTTTTTCCTATGTTTGAAAAAAGATGTTAAACGGCCATGGTGGGATGAAATCTCTATTCATCGCTCTCAGGCCTGTCAGACATTTTATGTTGTTTCTTCTGAGACTTATGGGAGACTGGGATAGCGCTATATCGGCCTTCTTGGACCTCTTCAGCCAGACACACCCATATTTTATGACTCCTCCCTGTAGAGGTCTCAAATATTTATTCCTTTTCATTCATAGGTATAAATGTGTGATATTTTTGCAATCAGGGTTTTTCCTATGTTTGAAAAAAGATGTTAAACGGCCATGGTGGGATGAAATCTCTATTCATCGCTTTCAGGACTGTCAGACATTTTATGGTGTTTCTTCTGAGACTTATGGGAGACTGGGATAGCGCTATATCGGCCTTCTTGGACCTCTTCAGCCAGACACACCCATATTTTATGACTCCTCCCTGTAGAGGTCAAATATTTATTCCTTTTAATTCATAGGTATAAATGTGTGATATTTTTGTAATCAGGGTTTTTCCTATGTTTGAAAAAAGATGTTAAACGGCCATGGTGGGATGAAATCTCTATTCATCGCTCTCAGGCCTGTCAGACATTTTATGTTGTTTCTTCTGAGACTTATGGGAGACTGGGATAGCGCTATATCGGCCTTCTTGGACCTCTTCAGCCAGACACACCCATATTTTATGACTCCTCCCTGTAGAGGTCTCAAATATTTATTCCTTTTCATTCATAGGTATAAATGTGTGATATTTTTGCAATCAGGGTTTTTCCTATGTTTGAAAAAAGATGTTAAACGGCCATGGTGGGATGAAATCTCTATTCATCGCTCTCAGGCCTGTCAGACATTTTATGTTGTTTCTTCTTAGACTTATGGGAGACTGGGATAGCGCTATATCGGCCTTCTTGGACCTCTTCAGCCAGACACACCCATATTTTATGACTCCTCCCTGTAGAGGTCAAATATTTATTCCTTTTAATTCATAGGTATAAATGTGTGATATTTTTGTAATCAGGGTTTTTCCTATGTTTGAAAAAAGATGTTAAACGGCCATGGTGGGATGAAATCTCTATTCATCGCTTTCAGGCCTGTCAGACATTTTATGTTGTTTCTTCTGAGGCTTATGGGAGACTGGGATAGCACTATTTCGGCCTTCTTGGACCTCTTCAGCAAGACACACCCATATTTTATGACTCCTCCCTGTAGAGGTCTCAAATATTTATTCCTTTTCATTCATAGGTATAAATGTGTGATATTTTTGCAATCAGGGTTTTTCCTATGTTTGAAAAAAGATGTTAAACGGCCATGGTGGGATGAAATCTCTATTCATCGCTTTCAGGACTGTCAGACATTTTATGGTGTTTCTTCTGAGGCTTATGGGAGACTGGGATAGCACTATTTCGGCCTTCTTGGACCTCTTCAGCAAGACACACCCATATTTTATGACTCCTCCCTGTAGAGGTCTCAAATATTTATTCCTTTTCATTCATAGGTATAAATGTGTGATATTTTTGCAATCAGGGTTTTTCCTATGTTTGAAAAAAGATGTTAAACGGCCATGGTGGGATGAAATCTCTATTCATCGCTTTCAGGACTGTCAGACATTTTATGGTGTTTCTTCTGAGACTTATGGGAGACTGGGATAGCGCTATATCGGCCTTCTTGGACCTCTTCAGCCAGACACACCCATATTTTATGACTCCTCCCTGTAGAGGTCAAATATTTATTCCTTTTAATTCATAGGTATAAATGTGTGATATTTTTGTAATCAGGGTTTTTCCTATGTTTGAAAAAAGATGTTAAACGGCCATGGTGGGATGAAATCTCTATTCATCGCTCTCAGGCCTGTCAGACATTTTATGTTGTTTCTTCTGAGACTTATGGGAGACTGGGATAGCGCTATATCGGCCTTCTTGGACCTCTTCAGCCAGACACACCCATATTTTATGACTCCTCCCTGTAGAGGTCTCAAATATTTATTCCTTTTCATTCATAGGTATAAATGTGTGATATTTTTGCAATCAGGGTTTTTCCTATGTTTGAAAAAAGATGTTAAACGGCCATGGTGGGATGAAATCTCTATTCATCGCTTTCAGGACTGTCAGACATTTTATGGTGTTTCTTCTGAGACTTATGGGAGACTGGGATAGCGCTATATCGGCCTTCTTGGACCTCTTCAGCCAGACACACCCATATTTTATGACTCCTCCCTGTAGAGGTCAAATATTTATTCCTTTTAATTCATAGGTATAAATGTGTGATATTTTTGTAATCAGGGTTTTTCCTATGTTTGAAAAAAGATGTTAAACGGCCATGGTGGGATGAAATCTCTATTCATCGCTTTCAGGCCTGTCAGACATTTTATGTTGTTTCTTCTGAGGCTTGTGGGAGACTGGGATAACACTATTTCGGCCTTCTTGGACCTCTTCAGCAAGACACACCCATATTTTATGACTCCTCCCTGTAGAGGTCTCAAATATTTATTCCTTTTCATTCATAGGTATAAATGTGTGATATTTTTGCAATCAGGGTTTTTCCTATGTTTGAAAAAAGATGTTAAACGGCCATGGTGGGATGAAATCTCTATTCATCGCTTTCAGGACTGTCAGACATTTTATGGTGTTTCTTCTGAGACTTATGGGAGACTGGGATAGCGCTATATCGGCCTTCTTGGACCTCTTCAGCCAGACACACCCATATTTTATGACTCCTCCCTGTAGAGGTCAAATATTTATTCCTTTTAATTCATAGGTATAAATGTGTGATATTTTTGTAATCAGGGTTTTTCCTATGTTTGAAAAAAGATGTTAAACGGCCATGGTGGGATGAAATCTCTATTCATCGCTCTCAGGCCTGTCAGACATTTTATGTTGTTTCTTCTGAGACTTATGGGAGACTGGGATAGCGCTATATCGGCCTTCTTGGACCTCTTCAGCCAGACACACCCATATTTTATGACTCCTCCCTGTAGAGGTCAAATATTTATTCCTTTTAATTCATAGGTATAAATGTGTGATATTTTTGTAATCAGGGTTTTTCCTATGTTTGAAAAAAGATGTTAAACGGCCATGGTGGGATGAAATCTCTATTCATCGCTTTCAGGCCTGTCAGACATTTTATGTTGTTTCTTCTGAGACTCATGGGAGACTGGGATAGCACTATTTCGGCCTTCTTGGACCTCTTCAGCCAGACACACCCATATTTTATGACTCCTCCCTGTAGAGGTCAAATATTTATTCCTTTTCATTCATAGGTATAAATGTCTGATATTTTTGCAATCAGGGTTTTTCCTATGTTTGAAAAAAGATGTGAAACGGCCACGGTGGGATGAAATCTCTATTCATCACTTTCAGGCCTGTCAGACATTTTATGTTGTTTCTTATGAGGCTTATGGGAGACTGGGATAGCACTATTTCGGCCTTCTTGGACCTCTTCAGCCTGACACACCCATATTTTATGACTCCTCCCTGTAGAGGTCAAATATTTATTCCTTTTCATTCATAGGTATAAATGTGTGATATTTTTGCAATCAGGGTTTTTCCTATGTTTGTAAAAAGATGTTAAACGGCCATGGTGGGATGAAATCTCTATTCATCGCTTTCAGGACTGTCAGACATTTTATGGTGTTTCTTCTGAGACTTATGGGAGACTGGGATAGCGCTATATCGGCCTTCTTGGACCTCTTCAGCCAGACACACCCATATTTTATGACTCCTCCCTGTAGAGGTCAAATATTTATTCCTTTTAATTCATAGGTGTAAATGTGTGATATTTTTGCAATCAGGGTTTTTCCTGTGTTTGAAAAAAGATGTTAAACGGCCATGGTGGGATGAAATCTCTATTCATCGCTTTCAGGCCTGTCAGACATTTTATGTTGTTTCTTCTGAGACTTATGGGAGACTGGGATAGCACTATTTCGGCCTTCTTGGACCTCTTCAGCCAGACACACCCATATTTTATGACTCCTCCCTGTAGAGGTCAAATATTTATTCCTTTTCATTCATAGGTATAAATGTGTGATATTTTTGCAATCAGGGTTTTTCCTATGTTTGAAAAAAGATGTTAAACGGCCATGGTGGGATGAAATCTCTATTCATCACTTTCAGGCCTGTCAGACATTTTATGTTGTTTCTTCTGAGGCTTATGGGAGACTGGGATAGCGCTATTTCGGCCTTCTTGGACCTCTTCAGCCAGACACACCCATATTTTATGACTCCTCCCTGTAGAGGTCAAATATTTATTCCTTTTCATTCATAGGTATAAATGTGTGATATTTTTGCAATCAGGGTTTTTCCTATGTTTGAAAAAAGATGTGAAACGGCCACGGTGGGATGAAATCTCTATTCATCACTTTCAGGCCTGTCAGACATTTTATCTTGTTTCTTCTGAGGCTTATGGGAGACTGGGATAGCAATATTTCGGCCTTCTTGGACCTCTTCAGCCAGACACACCCATATTTTATGACTACTCCCTGTAGAGGTCAAATATTTATTCCTTTTCATTCATAGGTATAAATGTGTGATATTTTTGCAATCAGGGTTTTTCCTATGTTTGAAAAAAGATGTTAAACGGCCATGGTGGGATGAAATCTCTATTCATCGCTTTCAGGACTGTCAGACATTTTATGGTGTTTCTTCTGAGACCTATGGGAGACTGGGATAGCGCTATATCGGCCTTCTTGGACCTCTTCAGCCAGACACACCCATATTTTATGACTCCTCCCTGTAGAGGTCAAATATTTATTCCTTTTAATTCATAGGTATAAATGTGTGATATTTTTGCAATCAGGGTTTTTCCTGTGTTTGAAAAAAGATGTTAAACGGCCATGGTGGGATGAAATCTCTATTCATCGCTTTCAGGCCTGTCAGACATTTTATGTTGTTTCTTCTGAGACTTATGGGAGACTGGGATAGCACTATTTCGGCCTTCTTGGACCTCTTCAGCCAGACACACCCATATTTTATGACTCCTCCCTGTAGAAGTCAAATATTTATTCCTTTTCATTCATAGGTATAAATGTGTGATATTTTTGCAATCAGGGTTTTTCCTATGTTTGTAAAAAGATGTTAAACGGCCATGGTGGGATGAAATCTCTATTCATCACTTTCAGGCCTGTCAGACATTTTATGTTGTTTCTTCTGAGACTTATGGGAGACTGGGATAGCGCTATTTCGGCCTTCTTGGACCTCTTCAGCCAGACACACCCCTATTTTATGACTCCTGCCTGTAGAGGTCAAATATTTATTCCTTTTCATTCATAGGTATAAATGTGTGATATTTTTGCAATCAGGGTTTATCCTATGTTTGAAAAAAGATGTTAAACGGCCATGGTGGGATGAAATCTCTATTCATCGCTTTCAGGCCTGTCAGACATTTTATGTTGTTTCTTCTGAGACTTATGGGAGACTGGGATAGCACTATTTCGGCCTTCTTGGACCTCTTCAGCCAGACACACCCATATTTTATGACTCCTCCCTGTAGAGGTCAAATATTTATTCCTTTTCATTCATAGGTATAAATGTCTGATATTTTTGCAATCAGGGTTTTTCCTATGTTTGAAAAAAGATGTGAAACGGCCACGGTGGGATGAAATCTCTATTCATCACTTTCAGGCCTGTCAGACATTTTATGTTGTTTCTTATGAGGCTTATGGGAGACTGGGATAGCACTATTTCGGCCTTCTTGGACCTCTTCAGCCAGACACACCCATATTTTATGACTCCTCCCTGTAGAGGTCAAATATTTATTCCTTTTCATTCATAGGTATAAATGTGTGATATTTTTGCAATCAGGGTTTATCCTATGTTTGAAAAAAGATGTTAAACGGCCATGGTGGGATGAAATCTCTATTCATCGCTTTCAGGCCTGTCAGACATTTTATGTTGTTTCTTCTGAGACTTATGGGAGACTGGGATAGCACTATTTCGGCCTTCTTGGACCTCTTCAGCCAGACACACCCATATTTTATGACTCCTCCCTGTAGAGGTCAAATATTTATTCCTTTTCATTCATAGGTATAAATGTCTGATATTTTTGCAATCAGGGTTTTTCCTATGTTTGAAAAAAGATGTGAAACGGCCACGGTGGGATGAAATCTCTATTCATCACTTTCAGGCCTGTCAGACATTTTATGTTGTTTCTTATGAGGCTTATGGGAGACTGGGATAGCACTATTTCGGCCTTCTTGGACCTCTTCAGCCTGACACACCCATATTTTATGACTCCTCCCTGTAGAGGTCAAATATTTATTCCTTTTCATTCATAGGTATAAATGTGTGATATTTTTGCAATCAGGGTTTTTCCTATGTTTGAAAAAAGATGTTAAACGGCCATGGTGGGATGAAATCTCTATTCATCGCTTTCAGGACTGTCAGACATTTTATGGTGTTTCTTCTGAGACTTATGGGAGACTGGGATAGCGCTATATCGGCCTTCTTGGACCTCTTCAGCCAGACACACCCATATTTTATTACTCCTCCCTGTAGAGGTCAAATATTTATTCCTTTTAATTCATAGGTATAAATGTGTGATATTTTTGCAATCAGGGTTTTTCCTGTGTTTGAAAAAAGATGTTAAACGGCCATGGTGGGATGAAATCTCTATTCATCGCTTTCAGGCCTGTCAGACATTTTATGTTGTTTCTTCTGAGACTTATGGGAGACTGGGATAGCACTATTTCGGCCTTCTTGGACCTCTTCAGCCAGACACACCCATATTTTATGACTCCTCCCTGTAGAGGTCAAATATTTATTCCTTTTCATTCATAGGTATAAATGTGTGATATTTTTGCAATCAGGGTTTTTCCTATGTTTGAAAAAAGATGTTAAACGGCCATGGTGGGATGAAATCTCTATTCATCACTTTCAGGCCTGTCAGACATTTTATGTTGTTTCTTCTGAGGCTTATGGGAGACTGGGATAGCGCTATTTCGGCCTTCTTGGACCTCTTCAGCCAGACACACCCATATTTTATGACTCCTCCCTGTAGAGGTCAAATATTTATTCCTTTTCATTCATAGGTATAAATGTGTGATATTTTTGCAATCAGGGTTTTTCCTATGTTTGAAAAAAGATGTGAAACGGCCACGGTGGGATGAAATCTCTATTCATCACTTTCAGGCCTGTCAGACATTTTATCTTGTTTCTTCTGAGGCTTATGGGAGACTGGGATAGCACTATTTCGGCCTTCTTGGACCTCTTCAGCCAGACACACCCATATTTTATGACTCCTCCCTGTAGAGGTCAAATATTTATTCCTTTTCATTCATAGGTATAAATGTGTGATATTTTTGCAATCAGGGTTTTTCCTATGTTTGTAAAAAGATGTTAAACGGCCATGGTGGGATGAAATCTCTATTCATCACTTTCAGGCCTGTCAGACATTTTATGTTGTTTCTTCTGAGACTTATGGGAGACTGGGATAGCGCTATTTCGGCCTTCTTGGACCTCTTCAGCCAGACACACCCCTATTTTATGACTCCTGTCTGTAGAGGTCAAATATTTATTCCTTTTAATTCATAGGTATAAATGTGTGATATTTTTGCAATCAGGGTTTATCCTATGTTTGAAAAAAGATGTTAAACGGCCATGGTGGGATGAAATCTCTATTCATCGCTTTCAGGCCTGTCAGACATTTTATGTTGTTTCTTCTGAGACTTATGGGAGACTGGGATAGCACTATTTCGGCCTTCTTGGACCTCTTCAGCCAGACACACCCATATTTTATGACTCCTCCCTGTAGAGGTCAAATATTTATTCCTTTTAATTCATAGGTATAAATGTGTGATATTTTTGTAATCAGGGTTTTTCCTATGTTTGAAAAAAGATGTTAAACGGCCATGGTGGGATGAAATCTCTATTCATCGCTCTCAGGCCTGTCAGACATTTTATGTTGTTTCTTCTGAGACTTATGGGAGACTGGGATAGCGCTATATCGGCCTTCTTGGACCTCTTCAGCCAGACACACCCATATTTTATGACTCCTCCCTGTAGAGGTCTCAAATATTTATTCCTTTTCATTCATAGGTATAAATGTGTGATATTTTTGCAATCAGGGTTTTTCCTATGTTTGAAAAAAGATGTTAAACGGCCATGGTGGGATGAAATCTCTATTCATCGCTTTCAGGACTGTCAGACATTTTATGGTGTTTCTTCTGAGACTTATGGGAGACTGGGATAGCGCTATATCGGCCTTCTTGGACCTCTTCAGCCAGACACACCCATATTTTATGACTCCTCCCTGTAGAGGTCAAATATTTATTCCTTTTAATTCATAGGTATAAATGTGTGATATTTTTGTAATCAGGGTTTTTCCTATGTTTGAAAAAAGATGTTAAACGGCCATGGTGGGATGAAATCTCTATTCATCGCTTTCAGGCCTGTCAGACATTTTATGTTGTTTCTTCTGAGGCTTGTGGGAGACTGGGATAACACTATTTCGGCCTTCTTGGACCTCTTCAGCAAGACACACCCATATTTTATGACTCCTCCCTGTAGAGGTCTCAAATATTTATTCCTTTTCATTCATAGGTATAAATGTGTGATATTTTTGCAATCAGGGTTTTTCCTATGTTTGAAAAAAGATGTTAAACGGCCATGGTGGGATGAAATCTCTATTCATCGCTTTCAGGACTGTCAGACATTTTATGGTGTTTCTTCTGAGACTTATGGGAGACTGGGATAGCGCTATATCGGCCTTCTTGGACCTCTTCAGCCAGACACACCCATATTTTATGACTCCTCCCTGTAGAGGTCAAATATTTATTCCTTTTAATTCATAGGTATAAATGTGTGATATTTTTGTAATCAGGGTTTTTCCTATGTTTGAAAAAAGATGTTAAACGGCCATGGTGGGATGAAATCTCTATTCATCGCTCTCAGGCCTGTCAGACATTTTATGTTGTTTCTTCTGAGACTTATGGGAGACTGGGATAGCGCTATATCGGCCTTCTTGGACCTCTTCAGCCAGACACACCCATATTTTATGACTCCTCCCTGTAGAGGTCAAATATTTATTCCTTTTAATTCATAGGTATAAATGTGTGATATTTTTGTAATCAGGGTTTTTCCTATGTTTGAAAAAAGATGTTAAACGGCCATGGTGGGATGAAATCTCTATTCATCGCTTTCAGGCCTGTCAGACATTTTATGTTGTTTCTTCTGAGACTCATGGGAGACTGGGATAGCACTATTTCGGCCTTCTTGGACCTCTTCAGCCAGACACACCCATATTTTATGACTCCTCCCTGTAGAGGTCAAATATTTATTCCTTTTCATTCATAGGTATAAATGTCTGATATTTTTGCAATCAGGGTTTTTCCTATGTTTGAAAAAAGATGTGAAACGGCCACGGTGGGATGAAATCTCTATTCATCACTTTCAGGCCTGTCAGACATTTTATGTTGTTTCTTATGAGGCTTATGGGAGACTGGGATAGCACTATTTCGGCCTTCTTGGACCTCTTCAGCCTGACACACCCATATTTTATGACTCCTCCCTGTAGAGGTCAAATATTTATTCCTTTTCATTCATAGGTATAAATGTGTGATATTTTTGCAATCAGGGTTTTTCCTATGTTTGTAAAAAGATGTTAAACGGCCATGGTGGGATGAAATCTCTATTCATCGCTTTCAGGACTGTCAGACATTTTATGGTGTTTCTTCTGAGACTTATGGGAGACTGGGATAGCGCTATATCGGCCTTCTTGGACCTCTTCAGCCAGACACACCCATATTTTATGACTCCTCCCTGTAGAGGTCAAATATTTATTCCTTTTAATTCATAGGTGTAAATGTGTGATATTTTTGCAATCAGGGTTTTTCCTGTGTTTGAAAAAAGATGTTAAACGGCCATGGTGGGATGAAATCTCTATTCATCGCTTTCAGGCCTGTCAGACATTTTATGTTGTTTCTTCTGAGACTTATGGGAGACTGGGATAGCACTATTTCGGCCTTCTTGGACCTCTTCAGCCAGACACACCCATATTTTATGACTCCTCCCTGTAGAGGTCAAATATTTATTCCTTTTCATTCATAGGTATAAATGTGTGATATTTTTGCAATCAGGGTTTTTCCTATGTTTGAAAAAAGATGTTAAACGGCCATGGTGGGATGAAATCTCTATTCATCACTTTCAGGCCTGTCAGACATTTTATGTTGTTTCTTCTGAGGCTTATGGGAGACTGGGATAGCGCTATTTCGGCCTTCTTGGACCTCTTCAGCCAGACACACCCATATTTTATGACTCCTCCCTGTAGAGGTCAAATATTTATTCCTTTTCATTCATAGGTATAAATGTGTGATATTTTTGCAATCAGGGTTTTTCCTATGTTTGAAAAAAGATGTGAAACGGCCACGGTGGGATGAAATCTCTATTCATCACTTTCAGGCCTGTCAGACATTTTATCTTGTTTCTTCTGAGGCTTATGGGAGACTGGGATAGCAATATTTCGGCCTTCTTGGACCTCTTCAGCCAGACACACCCATATTTTATGACTACTCCCTGTAGAGGTCAAATATTTATTCCTTTTCATTCATAGGTATAAATGTGTGATATTTTTGCAATCAGGGTTTTTCCTATGTTTGAAAAAAGATGTTAAACGGCCATGGTGGGATGAAATCTCTATTCATCGCTTTCAGGACTGTCAGACATTTTATGGTGTTTCTTCTGAGACCTATGGGAGACTGGGATAGCGCTATATCGGCCTTCTTGGACCTCTTCAGCCAGACACACCCATATTTTATGACTCCTCCCTGTAGAGGTCAAATATTTATTCCTTTTAATTCATAGGTATAAATGTGTGATATTTTTGCAATCAGGGTTTTTCCTGTGTTTGAAAAAAGATGTTAAACGGCCATGGTGGGATGAAATCTCTATTCATCGCTTTCAGGCCTGTCAGACATTTTATGTTGTTTCTTCTGAGACTTATGGGAGACTGGGATAGCACTATTTCGGCCTTCTTGGACCTCTTCAGCCAGACACACCCATATTTTATGACTCCTCCCTGTAGAAGTCAAATATTTATTCCTTTTCATTCATAGGTATAAATGTGTGATATTTTTGCAATCAGGGTTTTTCCTATGTTTGTAAAAAGATGTTAAACGGCCATGGTGGGATGAAATCTCTATTCATCACTTTCAGGCCTGTCAGACATTTTATGTTGTTTCTTCTGAGACTTATGGGAGACTGGGATAGCGCTATTTCGGCCTTCTTGGACCTCTTCAGCCAGACACACCCCTATTTTATGACTCCTGCCTGTAGAGGTCAAATATTTATTCCTTTTCATTCATAGGTATAAATGTGTGATATTTTTGCAATCAGGGTTTATCCTATGTTTGAAAAAAGATGTTAAACGGCCATGGTGGGATGAAATCTCTATTCATCGCTTTCAGGCCTGTCAGACATTTTATGTTGTTTCTTCTGAGACTTATGGGAGACTGGGATAGCACTATTTCGGCCTTCTTGGACCTCTTCAGCCAGACACACCCATATTTTATGACTCCTCCCTGTAGAGGTCAAATATTTATTCCTTTTCATTCATAGGTATAAATGTCTGATATTTTTGCAATCAGGGTTTTTCCTATGTTTGAAAAAAGATGTGAAACGGCCACGGTGGGATGAAATCTCTATTCATCACTTTCAGGCCTGTCAGACATTTTATGTTGTTTCTTATGAGGCTTATGGGAGACTGGGATAGCACTATTTCGGCCTTCTTGGACCTCTTCAGCCAGACACACCCATATTTTATGACTCCTCCCTGTAGAGGTCAAATATTTATTCCTTTTCATTCATAGGTATAAATGTGTGATATTTTTGCAATCAGGGTTTATCCTATGTTTGAAAAAAGATGTTAAACGGCCATGGTGGGATGAAATCTCTATTCATCGCTTTCAGGCCTGTCAGACATTTTATGTTGTTTCTTCTGAGACTTATGGGAGACTGGGATAGCACTATTTCGGCCTTCTTGGACCTCTTCAGCCAGACACACCCATATTTTATGACTCCTCCCTGTAGAGGTCAAATATTTATTCCTTTTCATTCATAGGTATAAATGTCTGATATTTTTGCAATCAGGGTTTTTCCTATGTTTGAAAAAAGATGTGAAACGGCCACGGTGGGATGAAATCTCTATTCATCACTTTCAGGCCTGTCAGACATTTTATGTTGTTTCTTATGAGGCTTATGGGAGACTGGGATAGCACTATTTCGGCCTTCTTGGACCTCTTCAGCCTGACACACCCATATTTTATGACTCCTCCCTGTAGAGGTCAAATATTTATTCCTTTTCATTCATAGGTATAAATGTGTGATATTTTTGCAATCAGGGTTTTTCCTATGTTTGAAAAAAGATGTTAAACGGCCATGGTGGGATGAAATCTCTATTCATCGCTTTCAGGACTGTCAGACATTTTATGGTGTTTCTTCTGAGACTTATGGGAGACTGGGATAGCGCTATATCGGCCTTCTTGGACCTCTTCAGCCAGACACACCCATATTTTATTACTCCTCCCTGTAGAGGTCAAATATTTATTCCTTTTAATTCATAGGTATAAATGTGTGATATTTTTGCAATCAGGGTTTTTCCTGTGTTTGAAAAAAGATGTTAAACGGCCATGGTGGGATGAAATCTCTATTCATCGCTTTCAGGCCTGTCAGACATTTTATGTTGTTTCTTCTGAGACTTATGGGAGACTGGGATAGCACTATTTCGGCCTTCTTGGACCTCTTCAGCCAGACACACCCATATTTTATGACTCCTCCCTGTAGAGGTCAAATATTTATTCCTTTTCATTCATAGGTATAAATGTGTGATATTTTTGCAATCAGGGTTTTTCCTATGTTTGAAAAAAGATGTTAAACGGCCATGGTGGGATGAAATCTCTATTCATCACTTTCAGGCCTGTCAGACATTTTATGTTGTTTCTTCTGAGGCTTATGGGAGACTGGGATAGCGCTATTTCGGCCTTCTTGGACCTCTTCAGCCAGACACACCCATATTTTATGACTCCTCCCTGTAGAGGTCAAATATTTATTCCTTTTCATTCATAGGTATAAATGTGTGATATTTTTGCAATCAGGGTTTTTCCTATGTTTGAAAAAAGATGTGAAACGGCCACGGTGGGATGAAATCTCTATTCATCACTTTCAGGCCTGTCAGACATTTTATCTTGTTTCTTCTGAGGCTTATGGGAGACTGGGATAGCACTATTTCGGCCTTCTTGGACCTCTTCAGCCAGACACACCCATATTTTATGACTCCTCCCTGTAGAGGTCAAATATTTATTCCTTTTCATTCATAGGTATAAATGTGTGATATTTTTGCAATCAGGGTTTTTCCTATGTTTGTAAAAAGATGTTAAACGGCCATGGTGGGATGAAATCTCTATTCATCACTTTCAGGCCTGTCAGACATTTTATGTTGTTTCTTCTGAGACTTATGGGAGACTGGGATAGCGCTATTTCGGCCTTCTTGGACCTCTTCAGCCAGACACACCCCTATTTTATGACTCCTGTCTGTAGAGGTCAAATATTTATTCCTTTTAATTCATAGGTATAAATGTGTGATATTTTTGCAATCAGGGTTTATCCTATGTTTGAAAAAAGATGTTAAACGGCCATGGTGGGATGAAATCTCTATTCATCGCTTTCAGGCCTGTCAGACATTTTATGTTGTTTCTTCTGAGACTTATGGGAGACTGGGATAGCACTATTTCGGCCTTCTTGGACCTCTTCAGCCAGACACACCCATATTTTATGACTCCTCCCTGTAGAGGTCAAATATTTATTCCTTTTCATTCATAGGTATAAATGTCTGATATTTTTGCAATCAGGGTTTTTCCTATGTTTGAAAAAAGATGTGAAACGGCCACGGTGGGATGAAATCTCTATTCATCACTTTCAGGCCTGTCAGACATTTTATGTTGTTTCTTATGAGGCTTATGGGAGACTGGGATAGCACTATTTCGGCCTTCTTGGACCTCTTCAGCCAGACACACCCATATTTTATGACTCCTCCCTGTAGAGGTCAAATATTTATTCCTTTTCATTCATAGGTATAAATGTGTGATATTTTTGCAATCAGGGTTTTTCCTATGTTTGAAAAAAGATGTTAAACGGCCATGGTGGGATGAAATCTCTATTCATCGCTTTCAGGACTGTCAGACATTTTATGGTGTTTCTTCTGAGACTTATGGGAGACTGGGATAGCGCTATATCGGCCTTCTTGGACCTCTTCAGCCAGACACACCCATATTTTATGACTCCTCCCTGTAGAGGTCAAATATTTATTCCTTTTAATTCATAGGTATAAATGCGTGATATTTTTGCAATCAGGGTTTTTCCTGTGTTTGAAAAAGGATGTTAAACGGCCATGGTGGGATGAAATCTCTATTCATCGCTTTCAGGCCTGTCAGACATTTTATGTTGTTTCTTCTGAGACTTATGGGAGACTGGGATAGCACTATTTCGGCCTTCTTGGACCTCTTCAGCCAGACACACCCATATTTTATGACTCCTCCCTGTAGAGGTCAAATATTTATTCCTTTTCATTCATAGGTATAAATGTGTGATATTTTTGCAATCAGGGTTTTTCCTATGTTTGAAAAAAGATGTTAAACGGCCATGGTGGGATGAAATCTCTATTCATCACTTTCAGGCCTGTCAGACATTTTATGTTGTTTCTTCTGAGGCTTATGGGAGACTGGGATAGCGCTATTTCGGCCTTCTTGGACCTCTTCAGCCAGACACACCCATATTTTATGACTCCTCCCTGTAGAGGTCAAATATTTATTCCTTTTCATTCATAGGTATAAATGTGTGATATTTTTGCAATCAGGGTTTTTCCTATGTTTGAAAAAAGATGTGAAACGGCCACGGTGGGATGAAATCTCTATTCATCACTTTCAGGCCTGTCAGACATTTTATCTTGTTTCTTCTGAGGCTTATGGGAGACTGGGATAGCACTATTTCGGCCTTCTTGGACCTCTTCAGCCAGACACACCCATATTTTATGACTCCTCCCTGTAGAGGTCAAATATTTATTCCTTTTCATTCATAGGTATAAATGTGTGATATTTTTGCAATCAGGGTTTTTCCTATGTTTGAAAAAAGATGTTAAACGGCCATGGTGGGATGAAATCTCTATTCATCGCTTTCAGGCCTGTCAGACATTTTATGTTGTTTCTTCTGAGACTTATGGGAGACTGGGATAGCACTATTTCGGCCTTCTTGGACCTCTTCAGCCAGACACACCCATATTTTATGACTCCTCCCTGTAGAGGTCAAATATTTATTCCTTTTCATTCATAGGTATAAATGTCTGATATTTTTGCAATCAGGGTTTTTCCTATGTTTGAAAAAAGATGTGAAACGGCCACGGTGGGATGAAATCTCTATTCATCACTTTCAGGCCTGTCAGACATTTTATGTTGTTTCTTATGAGGCTTATGGGAGACTGGGATAGCACTATTTCGGCCTTCTTGGACCTCTTCAGCCAGACACACCCATATTTTATGACTCCTCCCTGTAGAGGTCAAATATTTATTCCTTTTCATTCATAGGTATAAATGTGTGATATTTTTGCAATCAGGGTTTTTCCTATGTTTGAAAAAAGATGTTAAACGGCCATGGTGGGATGAAATCTCTATTCATCGCTTTCAGGACTGTCAGACATTTTATGGTGTTTCTTCTGAGACTTATGGGAGACTGGGATAGCGCTATATCGGCCTTCTTGGACCTCTTCAGCCAGACACACCCATATTTTATGACTCCTCCCTGTAGAGGTCAAATATTTATTCCTTTTAATTCATAGGTATAAATGCGTGATATTTTTGCAATCAGGGTTTTTCCTGTGTTTGAAAAAAGATGTTAAACGGCCATGGTGGGATGAAATCTCTATTCATCGCTTTCAGGCCTGTCAGACATTTTATGTTGTTTCTTCTGAGACTTATGGGAGACTGGGATAGCACTATTTCGGCCTTCTTGGACCTCTTCAGCCAGACACACCCATATTTTATGACTCCTCCCTGTAGAGGTCAAATATTTATTCCTTTTCATTCATAGGTATAAATGTGTGATATTTTTGCAATCAGGGTTTTTCCTATGTTTGAAAAAAGATGTTAAACGGCCATGGTGGGATGAAATCTCTATTCATCACTTTCAGGCCTGTCAGACATTTTATGTTGTTTCTTCTGAGGCTTATGGGAGACTGGGATAGCGCTATTTCGGCCTTCTTGGACCTCTTCAGCCAGACACACCCATATTTTATGACTCCTCCCTGTAGAGGTCAAATATTTATTCCTTTTCATTCATACGTATAAATGTGTGATATTTTTGCAATCAGGGTTTTTCCTATGTTTGAAAAAAGATGTGAAACGGCCACGGTGGGATGAAATGTCTATTCATCACTTTCAGGCCTGTCAGACATTTTATCTTGTTTCTTCTGAGGCTTATGGGAGACTGGGATAGCACTATTTCGGCCTTCTTGGACCTCTTCAGCCAGACACACCCATATTTTATGACGCCTCCCTGTAGAGGTCAAATATTTATTCCTTTTCATTCATAGGTATAAATGTGTGATATTTTTGCAATCAGGGTTTTTCCTATGTTTGAAAAAAGATGTTAAACGGCCATGGTGGGATGAAATCTCTATTCATCGCTTTCAGGACTGTCAGACATTTTATGGTGTTTCTTCTGAGACTTATGGGAGACTGGGATAGCGCTATATCGGCCTTCTTGGACCTCTTCAGCCAGACACACCCATATTTTATGACTCCTCCCTGTAGAGGTCAAATATTTATTCCTTTTAATTCATAGGTATAAATGTGTGATATTTTTGCAATCAGGGTTTTTCCTGTGTTTGAAAAAAGATGTTAAACGGCCATGGTGGGATGAAATCTCTATTCATCGCTTTCAGGCCTGTCAGACATTTTATGTTGTTTCTTCTGAGACTTATGGGAGACTGGGATAGCACTATTTCGGCCTTCTTGGACCTCTTCAGCCAGACACACCCATATTTTATGACTCCTCCCTGTAGAAGTCAAATATTTATTCCTTTTCATTCATAGGTATAAATGTGTGATATTTTTGCAATCAGGGTTTTTCCTATGTTTGTAAAAAGATGTTAAACGGCCATGGTGGGATGAAATCTCTATTCATCACTTTCAGGCCTGTCAGACATTTTATGTTGTTTCTTCTGAGGCTCATGGGAGACTGGGATAGCGCTATTTCGGCCTTCTTGGACCTCTTCAGCCAGACACACCCATATTTTATGACTCCTCCCTGTAGAGGTCAAATATTTATTCCTTTTCATTCATAGGTATAAATGTGTGATATTTTTGCAATCAGGGTTTTTCCTATGTTTGAAAAAAGATGTTAAACGGCCATGGTGGGATGAAATCTCTATTCATCACTTTCAAGACTGTCAGACATTTTATGGTGTTTCTTCTGAGACTTATGGGAGACTGGGATAGCGCTATATCGGCCTTCTTGGACCTCTTCAGCCAGACACACCCATATTTTATGACTCCTCCCTGTAGAGGTCAAATATTTATTCCTTTTCATTCATAGGTATAAATGTGTGATATTTTTGCAATCAGGGTTTTTCCTGTGTTTGAAAAAAGATGTTAAACGGCCATGGTGGGATGAAATCTCTATTCATCGCTTTCAGGCCTGTCAGACATTTTATGTTGTTTCTTCTGAGACTTATGGGAGACTGGGATAGCACTATTTCGGCCTTCTTGGACCTCTTCAGCCAGACACACCCATATTTTATGACTCCTCCCTGTAGAGGTCAAATATTTATTCCTTTTCATTCATAGGGATAAATGTGTGATATTTTTGCAATCAGGGTTTTTCCTATGTTTGAAAAAAGATGTTAAACGGCCATGGTGGGATGAAATCTCTATTCATCGCTTTCAGGACTGTCAGACATTTTATGGTGTTTCTTCTGAGACTTATGGGAGACTGGGATAGCGCTATATCGGCCTTCTTGGACCTCTTCAGCCAGACACATCCATATTTTATGACTCCTCCCTGTAGAGGTCAAATATTTATTCCTTTTAATTCATAGGTATAAATGTGTGATATTTTTGCAATCAGGGTTTTTCCTATGTTTGAAAAAAGATGTGAAATGGCCACGGTGGGATGAAATCTCTATTCATCGCTTTCAGGCCTGTCAGACATTTTATGTTGTTTCTTCTGAGGCTTATGGGAGACTGGGATAGCGCTATTTCGGCCTTCTTGGACCTCTTCAGCCAGACACACCCATATTTTATGACTCCTCCCTGTAGAGGTCAAATATTTATTCCTTTTCATTCATAGGTATAAATGTGTGATATTTTTGCAATCAGGGTTTTTCCTATGTTTGAAAAAAGATGTTAAACGGCCATGGTGGGATGAAATCTCTATTCATCGCTTTCAGGACTGTCAGACATTTTATGGTGTTTCTTCTGAGACTTATGGGAGACTGGGATAGCGCTATATCGGCCTTCTTGGACCTCTTCAGCCAGACACACCCATATTTTATGACTCCTGCCTGTAGAGGTCAAATATTTATTCCTTTTAATTCATAGGTATAAATGTGTGATATTTTTGCAATCAGGGTTTTTCCTATGTTTGAAAAAAGATGTGAAACGGCCACGGTGGGATGAAATCTCTATTCATCACTTTCAGGACTGTCAGACATTTTATGTTGTTTCTTCTGAGGCTTATGGGAGACTGGGATAGCACTATTTCGGCCTTCTTGGACCTCTTCAGCCAGACACACCCATATTTTATGACTCCTCCCTGTAGAGGTCAAATATTTATTCCTTTTAATTCATAGGTATAAATGTGTGATATTTTTGCAATCAGGGTTTTTCCTATGTTTGAAAAAAGATGTTAAACGGCCATGGTGGGATGAAATCTCTATTCATCGCTTTCAGGACTGTCAGACATTTTATGGTGTTTCTTCTGAGACTTATGGGAGACTGGGATAGCGCTATATCGGCCTTCTTGGACCTCTTCAGCCAGACACACCCATATTTTGACTCCTCCCTGTAGAGGTCAAATATTTATTCCTTTTAATTCATAGGTATAAATGTGTGATATTTTTGCAATCAGGGTTTTTCTTGTGTTTGAAAAAAGATGTTAAACGGCCATGGTGGGATGAAATCTCTATTCATCGCTTTCAGGCCTGTCAGACATTTTATGTTGTTTCTTCTGAGACTTATGGGAGACTGGGATAGCACTATTTCGGCCTTCTTGGACCTCTTCAGCCAGACACACCCATATTTTATGACTCCTCCCTGTAGAGGTCAAATATTTATTCCTTTTAATTCATAGGTATAAATGTGTGATATTTTTGCAATCAGGGTTTATCCTATGTTTGAAAAAAGATGTTAAACGGCCATGGTGGGATGAAATCTCTATTCATCGCTTTCAGGCCTGTCAGACATTTTATGTTGTTTCTTCTGAGACTTATGGGAGACTGGGATAGCACTATTTCCGCCTTCTTGGACCTCTTCAGCCAGACACACCCATATTTTATGACTCCTCCCTGTAGAGGTCAAATATTTATTCCTTTTAATTCATAGGTATAAATGTGTGATATTTTTTCAATCAGGGTTTTTCCTATGTTTGAAAAAAGATGTTAAACGGCCATGGTGGGATGAAATCTCTGTTCATCGCTTTCAGGCCTGTCAGACATTTTATGTTGTTTCTTCTGAGACTTATGGGAGACTGGGATAGCACTATTTCGGCCTTCTTGGACCTCTTCAGCCAGACACACCCATATTTTATGACTCCTCCCTGTAGAGGTCAAATATTTATTCCTTTTAATTCATAGGTATAAATGTGTGATATTTTTGCAATCAGGGTTTATCCTATGTTTGAAAAAAGATGTTAAACGGCCATGGTGGGATGAAATCTCTATTCATCGCTTTCAGGCCTGTCAGACATTTTATGTTGTTTCTTCTGAGACTTATGGGAGACTGGGATAGCACTATTTCGGCCTTCTTGGACCTCTTCAGCCAGACACACCCATATTTTATGACTCCTCCCCGTAGAGGTCAAATATTTATTCCTTTTATTTCATAGGTATAAATGTGTGATATTTTTGCAATCAGGGTTTTTCCTATGTTTGAAAAAAGATGTTAAACGGCCATGGTGGGATGAAATCTCTGTTCATCGCTTTCAGGCCTGTCAGACATTTTATGTTGTTTCTCCTGAGACTTATGGGAGACTGGGATAGCGCTATTTCGGCCTTCTTGGACCTCTTCAGCCAGACACACCCATATTTTATGACTCCTGCCTGTAGAGGTCAAATATTTATTCCTTTTCATTCATAGATATAAATGTGTGATATTTTTGCAATCAGGGTTTTTCCTATGTTTGAAAAAAGATGTTAAACGGCCATGGTGGGATGAAATCTCTATTCATCGCTTTCAGGACTGTCAGACATTTTATGGTGTTTCTTCTGAGACTTATGGGAGACTGGGAAAGCGCTATATCGGCCTTCTTGGACCTCTTCAGCCAGACACACCCATATTTTATGACTCCTCCCTGTAGAGGTCAAATATTTATTCCTTTTCATTCATAGGTATAAATGTGTGATATTTTTGTAATCAGGGTTTTTCCTATGTTTGAAAAAAGATGTTAAACGGCCATGGTGGGATGAAATCTCTATTCATCGCTCTCAGGCCTGTCAGACGTTTTATGTTGTTTCTTCTGAGACTTATGGGAGACTGGGATAGCACTATTTCGGCCTTCTTGGACCTCTTCAGCCAGACACACCCATATTTTATGACTCCTCCCTGTAGAGGTCAAATATTTATTCCTTTTCATTCATAGGTATAAATGTGTGATATTTTTGCAATCAGGGTTTTTCCTATGTTTGAAAAAAGATGTTAAACGGCCATGGTGGGATGAAATCTCTATTCATCGCTTTCAGGACTGTAAGACATTTTATGGTGTTTCTTCTGAGACTTATGGGAGACTGGGATAGCGCTATATCGGCCTTCTTGGACCTCTTCAGCCAGACACATCCATATTTTATGACTCCTCCCTGTAGAGGTCAAATATTTATTCCTTTTAATTCATAGGTATAAATGTGTGATATTTTTGCAATCAGGGTTTTTCCTATGTTTGAAAAAAGATGTGAAACGGCCACGGTGGGATGAAATCTCTATTCATCACTTTCAGGCCTGTCAGACATTTTATGTTGTTTCTTCTGAGGCTTATGGGAGACTGGGATAGCACTATTTCGGCCTTCTTGGACCTCTTCAGCCAGACACACCCATATTTTATGACTCCTCCCTGTAGAGGTCAAATATTTATTCCTTTTCATTCATAGGTATAAATGTGTGATATTTTTGCAATCAGGGTTTTTCCTATGTTTGAAAAAAGATGTTAAACGGCCATGGTGGGATGAAATCTCTATTCATCGCTTTCAGGACTGTCAGACATTTTATGTTGTTTCTTCTGAGGCTTATGGGAGACTGGGATAGCGCTATATAAGCCTTCTTGGACCTCTTCAGCCAGACACACCCATATTTTATGACTCCTCCCTGTAGAGGTCAAAGATTTATTCCTTTTAATTCATAGGTATAAATGTGTGATATTTTTGTAATCAGGGTTTTTCCTATGTTTGAAAAAAGATGTTAAACGGCCACGGTGGGATGAAATCTCTATTCATCACTTTCAGGACTGTCAGACATTTTATGTTGTTTCTTCTGAGGCTTATGGGAGACTGGGATAGCACTATTTCGGCCTTCTTGGACCTCTTCAGCCAGACACACCCATATTTTATGACTCCTCCCTGTAGAGGTCAAATATTTATTCCTTTTCATTCATAGGTATAAATGTGTGATATTTTTGCAATCAGGGTTTTTCCTATCTTTGAAAAAAGATGTTAAACGGCCACGGTGGGATGAAATCTCTATTCATCGCTTTCAGGCCTGTCAGACATTTTATGTTGTTTCTTCTGAGACTTATGGGAGACTGGGATAGCACTATTTCGGCCTTCTTGGACCTCTTCAGCCAGACACACCCATATTTTATGACTCCTCCCCGTAGAGGTCAAATATTTATTCCTTTTATTTCATAGGTATAAATGTGTGATATTTTTGCAATCAGGGTTTTTCCTATGTTTGAAAAAAGATGTTAAACGGCCATGGTGGGATGAAATCTCTGTTCATCGCTTTCAGGCCTGTCAGACATTTTATGTTGTTTCTCCTGAGACTTATGGGAGACTGGGATAGCGCTATTTCGGCCTTCTTGGACCTCTTCAGCCAGACACACCCATATTTTATGACTCCTGCCTGTAGAGGTCAAATATTTATTCCTTTTAATTCATAGGTATAAATGTGTGATATTTTTGCAATCAGGGTTTATCCTATGTTTGAAAAAAGATGTTAAACGGCCATGGTGGGATGAAATCTCTGTTCATCGCTTTCAGGCCTGTCAGACATTTTATGTTGTTTCTCCTGAGACTTATGGGAGACTGGGATAGCGCTATTTCGGCCTTCTTGGACCTCTTCAGCCAGACACACCCATATTTTATGACTCCTGCCTGTAGAGGTCAAATATTTATTCCTTTTAATTCATAGGTATAAATGTGTGATATTTTTGCAATCAGAGTTTTTCCTATGTTTGAAAAAAGAGGTGAAACGGCCACGGTGGGATGAAATCTCTATTCATCACTTTCAGGCCTGTCAGACATTTTATGTTGTTTCTTCTGAGGCTTATGGGAGACTGGGATAGCACTATTTCGGCCTTCTTGGACCTCTTCAGCCAGACACACCCATATTTTATGACTCCTCCCTGTAGAGGTCAAATATTTATTCCTTTTCATTCATAGGTATAAATGTGTGATATTTTTGCAATCAGGGTTTTTCCTATGTTTGAAAAAAGATGTTAAACGGCCATGGTGGGATGAAATCTCTATTCATCGCTTTCAGGACTGTCAGACATTTTATGGTGTTTCTTCTGAGACTTATGGGAGACTGGGATAGCGCTATATCGGCCTTCTTGGACCTCTTCAGCCAGACACACCCATATTTTGACTCCTCCCTGTAGAGGTCAAATATTTATTCCTTTTAATTCATAGGTATAAATGTGTGATATTTTTGCAATCAGGGTTTTTCCTGTGTTTGAAAAAAGATGTTAAACGGCCATGGTGGGATGAAATCTCTATTCATCGCTTTCAGGCCTGTCAGACATTTTATGTTGTTTCTTCTGAGACTTATGGGAGACTGAGATAGCACTATTTCGGCCTCCTTGGACCTCTTCAGCCAGACACACCCATATTTTATGACTCCTCCCTGTAGAGGTCAAATATTTATTCCTTTTAATTCATAGGTATAAATGTGTGATATTTTTGCAATCAGGGTTTATCCTATGTTTGAAAAAAGATGTTAAACGGCCATGGTGGGATGAAATCTCTATTCATCGCTTTCAGGCCTGTCAGACATTTTATGTTGTTTCTTCTGAGACTTATGGGAGACTGGGATAGCACTATTTCGGCCTTCTTGGACCTCTTCAGCCAGACACACCCATATTTTATGACTCCTCCCTGTAGAGGTCAAATATTTATTCCTTTTCATTCATAGGTATAAATGTGTGATATTTTTGCAATCAGGGTTTTTCCTATGTTTGAAAAAAGATGTGAAACGGCCACGGTGGGATGAAATCTCTATTCATCACTTTCAGGCCTGTCAGACATTTTATGTTGTTTCTTCTGAGGCTTATGGGAGACTGGGATAGCACTATTTCGGCCTTCTTGGACCTCTTCAGCAAGACACACCCATATTTTATGACTCCTCCCTGTAGAGGTCTCAAATATTTATTCCTTTTCATTCATAGGTATAAATGTGTGATATTTTTGTAATCAGGGTTTTTCCTATGTTTGAAAAAAGATGTTAAACGGCCATGGTGGGATGAAATCTCTATTCATCGCTTTCAGGACTGTCAGACATTTTATGGTGTTTCTTCTGAGACTTATGGGAGACTGGGATAGCGCTATATCGGCCTTCTTGGACCTCTTCAGCCAGACACACCCATATTTTGACTCCTCCCTGTAGAGGTCAAATATTTATTCCTTTTAATTCATAGGTATAAATGTGTGATATTTTTGCAATCAGGGTTTTTCCTGTGTTTGAAAAAAGATGTTAAACGGCCATGGTGGGATGAAATCTCTATTCATCGCTTTCAGGCCTGTCAGACATTTTATGTTGTTTCTTCTGAGACTTATGGGAGACTGGGATAGCACTATTTCGGCCTTCTTGGACCTCTTCAGCCAGACACACCCATATTTTATGACTCCTCCCTGTAGAGGTCAAATATTTATTCCTTTTAATTCATAGGTATAAATGTGTGATATTTTTGCAATCAGGGTTTATCCTATGTTTGAAAAAAGATGTTAAACGGCCATGGTGGGATGAAATATCTATTCATCGCTTTCAGGCCTGTCAGACATTTTATGTTGTTTCTTCTGAGACTTATGGGAGACTGGGATAGCACTATATCGGCCTTCTTGGACCTCTTCAGCCAGACACACCCATATTTTATGACTCCTCCCTGTAGAGGTCAAATATTTATTCCTTTTCATTCATAGGTATAAATGTGTGATATTTTTGCAATCAGGGTTTTTCCTATGTTTGAAAAAAGATGTTAAACGGCCATGGTGGGATGAAATCTCTATTCATCGCTTTCAGGACTGTCAGACATTTTATGGTGTTTCTTCTGAGACTTATGGGAGACTGGGATAGCGCTATATCGGCCTTCTTGGACCTCTTCAGCCAGACACACCCATATTTTGACTCCTCCCTGTAGAGGTCAAATATTTATTCCTTTTAATTCATAGGTATAAATGTGTGATATTTTTGCAATCAGGGTTTTTCCTGTGTTTGAAAAAAGATGTTAAACGGCCATGGTGGGATGAAATCTCTATTCATCGCTTTCAGGCCTGTCAGACATTTTATGTTGTTTCTTCTGAGACTTATGGGAGACTGGGATAGCACTATTTCGGCCTTCTTGGACCTCTTCAGACAGACACACCCATATTTTATGACTCCTCCCTGTAGAGGTCAAATATTTATTCCTTTTAATTCATAGGTATAAATGTGTGATATTTTTGCAATCAGGGTTTATCCTATGTTTGAAAAAAGATGTTAAACGGCCATGGTGGGATGAAATCTCTATTCATCGCTTTCAGGCCTGTCAGACATTTTATGTTGTTTCTTCTGAGACTTATGGGAGACTGGGATAGCACTATTAACGCCTTCTTGGACCTCTTCAGCCAGACACACCCATATTTTATGACTCCTCCCTGTAGAGGTCAAATATTTATTCCTTTTCATTCATAGGTATAAATGTGTGATATTTTTGCAATCAGGGTTTTTCCTATGTTTGAAAAAAGATGTTAAACGGCCATGGTGGGATGAAATCTCTATTCATCGCTTTCAGGACTGTCAGACATTTTATGGTGTTTCTTCTGAGACTTATGGGAGACTGGGATAGCGCTATATCGGCCTTCTTGGACCTCTTCAGCCAGACACACCCATATTTTGACTCCTCCCTGTAGAGGTCAAATATTTATTCCTTTTAATTCATAGGTATAAATGTGTGATATTTTTGCAATCAGGGTTTTTCCTGTGTTTGAAAAAAGATGTTAAACGGCCATGGTGGGATGAAATCTCTATTCATCGCTTTCAGGCCTGTCAGACATTTTATGTTGTTTCTTCTGAGACTTATGGGAGACTGGGATAGCACTATTTCGGCCTTCTTGGACCTCTTCAGACAGACACACCCATATTTTATGACTCCTCCCTGTAGAGGTCAAATATTTATTCCTTTTAATTCATAGGTATAAATGTGTGATATTTTTGCAATCAGGGTTTATCCTATGTTTGAAAAAAGATGTTAAACGGCCATGGTGGGATGAAATCTCTATTCATCGCTTTCAGGCCTGTCAGACATTTTATGTTGTTTCTTCTGAGACTCATGGGAGACTGGGATAGCACTATTAACGCCTTCTTGGACCTCTTCAGCCAGACACACCCATATTTTATGACTCCTCCCTGTAGAGGTCAAATATTTATTCCTTTTAATTCATAGGTATAAATGTGTGATATTTTTGCAATCAGGGTTTTTCCTATGTTTGAAAAAAGATGTGAAACGGCCACGGTGGGATGAAATCTCTATTCATCACTTTCAGGCCTGTCAGACATTTTATGTTGTTTCTTCTGAGGCTTATGGGAGACTGGGATAGCGCTATTTCGGCCTTCTTGGACCTCTTCAGCCAGACACACCCATATTTTATGACTCCTCCCTGTAGAGGTCAAATATTTATTCCTTTTCATTCATAGGTATAAATCTGTGATATTTTTGCAATCAGGGTTTTTCCTATGTTTGAAAAAAGATGTTAAACGGCCATGGTGGGATGAAATCTCTATTCATCGCTTTCAGGACTGTCAGACATTTTATGGTGTTTCTTCTGAGACTTATGGGAGACTGGGATAGCGCTATATCGGCCTTCTTGGACCTCTTCAGCCAGACACACCCATATTTTATGACTCCTCCCTGTAGAGGTCAAATATTTATTCCTTTTAATTCATAGGTATAAATGTGTGATATTTTTGCAATCAGAGTTTTTCCTATGTTTGAAAAAAGATGTGAAACGGCCACGGTGGGATGAAATCTCTATTCATCACTTTCAGGCCTGTCAGACATTTTATGTTGTTTCTTCTGAGGCTTATGGGAGACTGGGATAGCACTATTTCGGCCTTCTTGGACCTCTTCAGCCAGACACACCCATATTTTATGATTCCTCCCTGTAGAGGTCAAATATTTATTCCTTTTCATTCATAGGTATAAATGTGTGATATTTTTGCAATCAGGGTTTTTCCTATGTTTGAAAAAAGATGTTAAACGGCCATGGTGGGATGAAATCTCTATTCATCGCTTTCAGGACTGTCAGACATTTTATGGTGTTTCTTCTGAGACTTATGGGAGACTGGGATAGCGCTATATCGGCCTTCTTGGACCTCTTCAGCCAGACACACCCATATTTTGACTCCTCCCTGTAGAGGTCAAATATTTATTCCTTTTAATTCATAGGTATAAATGTGTGATATTTTTGCAATCAGGGTTTTTCCTGTGTTTGAAAAAAGATGTTAAACGGCCATGGTGGGATGAAATCTCTATTCATCGCTTTCAGGCCTGTCAGACATTTTATGTTCTTTCTTCTGAGACTTATGGGAGACTGAGATAGCACTATTTCGGCCTCCTTGGACCTCTTCAGCCAGACACACCCATATTTTATGACTCCTCCCTGTAGAGGTCAAATATTTATTCCTTTTAATTCATAGGTATAAATGTGTGATATTTTTGCAATCAGGGTTTATCCTATGTTTGAAAAAAGATGTTAAACGGCCATGGTGGGATGAAATCTCTATTCATCGCTTTCAGGCCTGTCAGACATTTTATGTTGTTTCTTCTGAGACTTATGGGAGACTGGGATAGCACTATTTCGGCCTTCTTGGACCTCTTCAGCCAGACACACCCATATTTTATGACTCCTCCCTGTAGAGGTCAAATATTTATTCCTTTTAATTCATAGGTATAAATGTGTGATATTTTTGCAATCAGGGTTTTTCCTGTGTTTGAAAAAAGATGTTAAACGGCCATGGTGGGATGAAATCTCTGTTCATCGCTTTCAGGCCTGTCAGATATTTTATGTTGTTTCTTCTGAGACTTATGGGAGACTGGGATAGCACTATTTCGGCCTTCTTGGACCTCTTCAGCCAGACACACCCCTATTTTATGAGTCCTGCCTGTAGAGGTCAAATATTTATTCCTTTTCATTCATAGGTATAAATGTGTGATATTTTTGCAATCAGGGTTTTTCCTATGTTTGAAAAAAGATGTTAAACGGCCATAGTGGGATGAAATCTCTATTCATCGCTTTCAGGACTGTCAGACATTTTATGGTGTTTCTTCTGAGACTTATGGGAGACTGGGATAGCGCTATATCGGCCTTCTTGGACCTCTTCAGCCAGACACACCCATATTTTATGACTCCTCCCTGTAGAGGTCAAATATTTATTCCTTTTAATTCATAGGTATAAATGTGTGATATTTTTGCAATCAGGGTTTTTCCTATGTTTGAAAAAAGATGTGAAACGGCCACGGTGGGATGAAATCTCTATTCATCGCTTTCAGGCCTGTGAGACATTTTATGTTGTTTCTTCTGAGGCTTATGGGAGACTGGGATAGCACTATTTCGGCCTTCTTGGACCTCTTCAGCAAGACACACCCATATTTTATGACTCCTCCCTGTAGAGGTCTCAAATATTTATTCCTTTTCATTCATAGGTATAAATGTGTGATATTTTTGCAATCAGGGTTTTTCCTATGTTTGAAAAAAGATGTTAAACGGCCATGGTGGGATGAAATCTCTATTCATCGCTTTCAGGACTGTCAGACATTTTATGTTGTTTCTTCTGAGACTTATGGGAGACTGGGATAGCGCTATATCGGCCTTCTTGGACCTCTTCAGCAAGACAAACCCATATTTTATGACTCCTCCCTGTAGAGGTCAAATATTTATTCCTTTTAATTCATAGGTATAAATGTGTGATATTTTTGTAATCAGGGTTTTTCCTATGTTTGAAAAAAGATGTTAAACGGCCATGGTGGGATGAAATCTCTATTCATCGCTCTCAGGCCTGTCAGACATTTTATGTTGTTTCTTCTGAGACTTATGGGAGACTGGGATAGCGCTATATCGGCCTTCTTGGACCTCTTCAGCCAGACACACCCATATTTTATGACTCCTCCCTGTAGAGGTCAAATATTTATTCCTTTTAATTCATAGGTATAAATGTGTGATATTTTTGTAATCAGGGTTTTTCCTATGTTTGAAAAAAGATGTTAAACGGCCATGGTGGGATGAAATCTCTATTCATCGCTTTCAGGCCTGTCAGACATTTTATGTTGTTTCTTCTGAGGCTTATGGGAGACTGGGATAGCACTATTTCGGCCTTCTTGGACCTCTTCAGCAAGACACACCCATATTTTATGACTCCTCCCTGTAGAGGTCTCAAATATTTATTCCTTTTCATTCATAGGTATAAATGTGTGATATTTTTGCAATCAGGGTTTTTCCTATGTTTGAAAAAAGATGTTAAACGGCCATGGTGGGATGAAATCTCTATTCATCGCTTTCAGGACTGTCAGACATTTTATGGTGTTTCTTCTGAGACTTATGGGAGACTGAGATAGCACTATTTCGGCCTCCTTGGACCTCTTCAGCCAGACACACCCATATTTTATGACTCCTCCCTGTAGAGGTCAAATATTTATTCCTTTTAATTCATAGGTATAAATGTGTGATATTTTTGCAATCAGGGTTTATCCTATGTTTGAAAAAAGATGTTAAACGGCCATGGTGGGATGAAATCTCTATTCATCGCTTTCAGGCCTGTCAGACATTTTATGTTGTTTCTTCTGAGACTTATGGGAGACTGGGATAGCACTATTTCGGCCTTCTTGGACCTCTTCAGCCAGACACACCCATATTTTATGACTCCTCCCTGTAGAGGTCAAATATTTATTCCTTTTCATTCATAGGTATAAATGTGTGATATTTTTGCAATCAGGGTTTTTCCTATGTTTGAAAAAAGATGTGAAACGGCCACGGTGGGATGAAATCTCTATTCATCACTTTCAGGCCTGTCAGACATTTTATGTTGTTTCTTCTGAGGCTTATGGGAGACTGGGATAGCACTATTTCGGCCTTCTTGGACCTCTTCAGCAAGACACACCCATATTTTATGACTCCTCCCTGTAGAGGTCTCAAATATTTATTCCTTTTCATTCATAGGTATAAATGTGTGATATTTTTGTAATCAGGGTTTTTCCTATGTTTGAAAAAAGATGTTAAACGGCCATGGTGGGATGAAATCTCTATTCATCGCTTTCAGGACTGTCAGACATTTTATGGTGTTTCTTCTGAGACTTATGGGAGACTGGGATAGCGCTATATCGGCCTTCTTGGACCTCTTCAGCCAGACACACCCATATTTTGACTCCTCCCTGTAGAGGTCAAATATTTATTCCTTTTAATTCATAGGTATAAATGTGTGATATTTTTGCAATCAGGGTTTTTCCTGTGTTTGAAAAAAGATGTTAAACGGCCATGGTGGGATGAAATCTCTATTCATCGCTTTCAGGCCTGTCAGACATTTTATGTTGTTTCTTCTGAGACTTATGGGAGACTGGGATAGCACTATTTCGGCCTTCTTGGACCTCTTCAGCCAGACACACCCATATTTTATGACTCCTCCCTGTAGAGGTCAAATATTTATTCCTTTTAATTCATAGGTATAAATGTGTGATATTTTTGCAATCAGGGTTTATCCTATGTTTGAAAAAAGATGTTAAACGGCCATGGTGGGATGAAATATCTATTCATCGCTTTCAGGCCTGTCAGACATTTTATGTTGTTTCTTCTGAGACTTATGGGAGACTGGGATAGCACTATATCGGCCTTCTTGGACCTCTTCAGCCAGACACACCCATATTTTATGACTCCTCCCTGTAGAGGTCAAATATTTATTCCTTTTCATTCATAGGTATAAATGTGTGATATTTTTGCAATCAGGGTTTTTCCTATGTTTGAAAAAAGATGTTAAACGGCCATGGTGGGATGAAATCTCTATTCATCGCTTTCAGGACTGTCAGACATTTTATGGTGTTTCTTCTGAGACTTATGGGAGACTGGGATAGCGCTATATCGGCCTTCTTGGACCTCTTCAGCCAGACACACCCATATTTTGACTCCTCCCTGTAGAGGTCAAATATTTATTCCTTTTCATTCATAGGTATAAATGTGTGATATTTTTGCAATCAGGGTTTTTCCTGTGTTTGAAAAAAGATGTTAAACGGCCATGGTGGGATGAAATCTCTATTCATCGCTTTCAGGCCTGTCAGACATTTTATGTTGTTTCTTCTGAGACTTATGGGAGACTGGGATAGCACTATTTCGGCCTTCTTGGACCTCTTCAGACAGACACACCCATATTTTATGACTCCTCCCTGTAGAGGTCAAATATTTATTCCTTTTAATTCATAGGTATAAATGTGTGATATTTTTGCAATCAGGGTTTATCCTATGTTTGAAAAAAGATGTTAAACGGCCATGGTGGGATGAAATCTCTATTCATCGCTTTCAGGCCTGTCAGACATTTTATGTTGTTTCTTCTGAGACTTATGGGAGACTGGGATAGCACTATTAACGCCTTCTTGGACCTCTTCAGCCAGACACACCCATATTTTATGACTCCTCCCTGTAGAGGTCAAATATTTATTCCTTTTAATTCATAGGTATAAATGTGTGATATTTTTGCAATCAGGGTTTTTCCTATGTTTGAAAAAAGATGTGAAACGGCCACGGTGGGATGAAATCTCTATTCATCACTTTCAGGCCTGTCAGACATTTTATGTTGTTTCTTCTGAGGCTTATGGGAGACTGGGATAGCGCTATTTCGGCCTTCTTGGACCTCTTCAGCCAGACACACCCATATTTTATGACTCCTCCCTGTAGAGGTCAAATATTTATTCCTTTTCATTCATAGGTATAAATCTGTGATATTTTTGCAATCAGGGTTTTTCCTATGTTTGAAAAAAGATGTTAAACGGCCATGGTGGGATGAAATCTCTATTCATCGCTTTCAGGACTGTCAGACATTTTATGGTGTTTCTTCTGAGACTTATGGGAGACTGGGATAGCGCTATATCGGCCTTCTTGGACCTCTTCAGCCAGACACACCCATATTTTATGACTCCTCCCTGTAGAGGTCAAATATTTATTCCTTTTAATTCATAGGTATAAATGTGTGATATTTTTGCAATCAGAGTTTTTCCTATGTTTGAAAAAAGATGTGAAACGGCCACGGTGGGATGAAATCTCTATTCATCACTTTCAGGCCTGTCAGACATTTTATGTTGTTTCTTCTGAGGCTTATGGGAGACTGGGATAGCACTATTTCGGCCTTCTTGGACCTCTTCAGCCAGACACACCCATATTTTATGACTCCTCCCTGTAGAGGTCAAATATTTATTCCTTTTAATTCATAGGTATAAATGTGTGATATTTTTGCAATCAGGGTTTTTCCTGTGTTTGAAAAAAGATGTTAAACGGCCATGGTGGGATGAAATCTCTGTTCATCGCTTTCAGGCCTGTCAGATATTTTATGTTGTTTCTTCTGAGACTTATGGGAGACTGGGATAGCACTATTTCGGCCTTCTTGGACCTCTTCAGCCAGACACACCCCTATTTTATGAGTCCTGCCTGTAGAGGTCAAATATTTATTCCTTTTCATTCATAGGTATAAATGTGTGATATTTTTGCAATCAGGGTTTTTCCTATGTTTGAAAAAAGATGTTAAACGGCCATAGTGGGATGAAATCTCTATTCATCGCTTTCAGGACTGTCAGACATTTTATGGTGTTTCTTCTGAGACTTATGGGAGACTGGGATAGCGCTATATCGGCCTTCTTGGACCTCTTCAGCCAGACACACCCATATTTTATGACTCCTCCCTGTAGAGGTCAAATATTTATTCCTTTTAATTCATAGGTATAAATGTGTGATATTTTTGCAATCAGGGTTTTTCCTATGTTTGAAAAAAGATGTGAAACGGCCACGGTGGGATGAAATCTCTATTCATCGCTTTCAGGCCTGTGAGACATTTTATGTTGTTTCTTCTGAGGCTTATGGGAGACTGGGATAGCACTATTTCGGCCTTCTTGGACCTCTTCAGCAAGACACACCCATATTTTATGACTCCTCCCTGTAGAGGTCTCAAATATTTATTCCTTTTCATTCATAGGTATAAATGTGTGATATTTTTGCAATCAGGGTTTTTCCTATGTTTGAAAAAAGATGTTAAACGGCCATGGTGGGATGAAATCTCTATTCATCGCTTTCAGGACTGTCAGACATTTTATGTTGTTTCTTCTGAGACTTATGGGAGACTGGGATAGCGCTATATCGGCCTTCTTGGACCTCTTCAGCAAGACAAACCCATATTTTATGACTCCTCCCTGTAGAGGTCAAATATTTATTCCTTTTAATTCATAGGTATAAATGTGTGATATTTTTGTAATCAGGGTTTTTCCTATGTTTGAAAAAAGATGTTAAACGGCCATGGTGGGATGAAATCTCTATTCATCGCTCTCAGGCCTGTCAGACATTTTATGTTGTTTCTTCTGAGACTTATGGGAGACTGGGATAGCGCTATATCGGCCTTCTTGGACCTCTTCAGCCAGACACACCCATATTTTATGACTCCTCCCTGTAGAGGTCAAATATTTATTCCTTTTAATTCATAGGTATAAATGTGTGATATTTTTGTAATCAGGGTTTTTCCTATGTTTGAAAAAAGATGTTAAACGGCCATGGTGGGATGAAATCTCTATTCATCGCTTTCAGGCCTGTCAGACATTTTATGTTGTTTCTTCTGAGGCTTATGGGAGACTGGGATAGCACTATTTCGGCCTTCTTGGACCTCTTCAGCAAGACACACCCATATTTTATGACTCCTCCCTGTAGAGGTCTCAAATATTTATTCCTTTTCATTCATAGGTATAAATGTGTGATATTTTTGCAATCAGGGTTTTTCCTATGTTTGAAAAAAGATGTTAAACGGCCATGGTGGGATGAAATCTCTATTCATCGCTTTCAGGACTGTCAGACATTTTATGGTGTTTCTTCTGAGGCTTATGGGAGACTGGGATAGCACTATTTCGGCCTTCTTGGACCTCTTCAGCAAGACACACCCATATTTTATGACTCCTCCCTGTAGAGGTCTCAAATATTTATTCCTTTTCATTCATAGGTATAAATGTGTGATATTTTTGCAATCAGGGTTTTTCCTATGTTTGAAAAAAGATGTTAAACGGCCATGGTGGGATGAAATCTCTATTCATCGCTTTCAGGACTGTCAGACATTTTATGGTGTTTCTTCTGAGACTTATGGGAGACTGGGATAGCGCTATATCGGCCTTCTTGGACCTCTTCAGCCAGACACACCCATATTTTATGACTCCTCCCTGTAGAGGTCAAATATTTATTCCTTTTAATTCATAGGTATAAATGTGTGATATTTTTGTAATCAGGGTTTTTCCTATGTTTGAAAAAAGATGTTAAACGGCCATGGTGGGATGAAATCTCTATTCATCGCTCTCAGGCCTGTCAGACATTTTATGTTGTTTCTTCTGAGACTTATGGGAGACTGGGATAGCGCTATATCGGCCTTCTTGGACCTCTTCAGCCAGACACACCCATATTTTATGACTCCTCCCTGTAGAGGTCTCAAATATTTATTCCTTTTCATTCATAGGTATAAATGTGTGATATTTTTGCAATCAGGGTTTTTCCTATGTTTGAAAAAAGATGTTAAACGGCCATGGTGGGATGAAATCTCTATTCATCGCTTTCAGGACTGTCAGACATTTTATGGTGTTTCTTCTGAGACTTATGGGAGACTGGGATAGCGCTATATCGGCCTTCTTGGACCTCTTCAGCCAGACACACCCATATTTTATGACTCCTCCCTGTAGAGGTCAAATATTTATTCCTTTTAATTCATAGGTATAAATGTGTGATATTTTTGTAATCAGGGTTTTTCCTATGTTTGAAAAAAGATGTTAAACGGCCATGGTGGGATGAAATCTCTATTCATCGCTTTCAGGCCTGTCAGACATTTTATGTTGTTTCTTCTGAGGCTTGTGGGAGACTGGGATAACACTATTTCGGCCTTCTTGGACCTCTTCAGCAAGACACACCCATATTTTATGACTCCTCCCTGTAGAGGTCTCAAATATTTATTCCTTTTCATTCATAGGTATAAATGTGTGATATTTTTGCAATCAGGGTTTTTCCTATGTTTGAAAAAAGATGTTAAACGGCCATGGTGGGATGAAATCTCTATTCATCGCTTTCAGGACTGTCAGACATTTTATGGTGTTTCTTCTGAGACTTATGGGAGACTGGGATAGCGCTATATCGGCCTTCTTGGACCTCTTCAGCCAGACACACCCATATTTTATGACTCCTCCCTGTAGAGGTCAAATATTTATTCCTTTTAATTCATAGGTATAAATGTGTGATATTTTTGTAATCAGGGTTTTTCCTATGTTTGAAAAAAGATGTTAAACGGCCATGGTGGGATGAAATCTCTATTCATCGCTCTCAGGCCTGTCAGACATTTTATGTTGTTTCTTCTGAGACTTATGGGAGACTGGGATAGCGCTATATCGGCCTTCTTGGACCTCTTCAGCCAGACACACCCATATTTTATGACTCCTCCCTGTAGAGGTCAAATATTTATTCCTTTTAATTCATAGGTATAAATGTGTGATATTTTTGTAATCAGGGTTTTTCCTATGTTTGAAAAAAGATGTTAAACGGCCATGGTGGGATGAAATCTCTATTCATCGCTTTCAGGCCTGTCAGACATTTTATGTTGTTTCTTCTGAGACTCATGGGAGACTGGGATAGCACTATTTCGGCCTTCTTAGACCTCTTCAGCCAGACACACCCATATTTTATGACTCCTCCCTGTAGAGGTCAAATATTTATTCCCTTTAATTCATAAGTATAAATGTGTGATATTTTTGCAATCAGGGTTTATCCTATGTTTGAAAAAAGATGTTAAACGGCCATGGTGGGATGAAATCTCTATTCATCGCTTTCAGGCCTGTCAGACATTTTATGTTGTTTCTTCTGAGACTTATGGGAGACTGGGATAGCACTATTTCGGCCTTCTTGGACCTCTTCAGCCAGACACACCCCTATTGTATGACTCCTGCCTGTAGAGGTCAAATATTTATTCCTTTTCATTCATAGGTATAAATGTGTGATATTTTTGCAATCAGGGTTTTTCCTATGTTTGAAAAAAAAAATGTTAAACGGCCATAGTGGGATGAAATCTCTATTCATCGCTTTCAGGCCTGTCAGACATTTTATGTTGTTTCTTCTGAGACTTATGGGAGACTGGGATAGCGCTATTTCGGCCTTCTTGGACTTCTTCAGCCAGACACACCCATATTTTATGACTCCTCCCTGTAGAGGTCAAATATTTATTCCTTTTAATTCATAGGTATAAATGTGTGATCTTTTTGCAATCAGGGTTTTTCCTATGTTTGAAAAAAGATGTTAAACCGCCACGGTGGGATGAAATCTCTATTCATCACTTTCAGGCCTGTCAGACATTTTATGTTGTTTCTTCTGAGGCTTATGGGAGACTGGGATAGCGCTATATCGGCCTTCTTAGACCTCTTCAGCCAGACACACCCATATTTTATGACTCCTCCCTGTAGAAGTCAAATATTTATTCCTTTTAATTCATAGGTATAAATGTGTGACATTTTTGCAATCAGGGTTTTTCCTATGTTTGAAAAAAGATGTTAAACAGCCATGGTGGGATGAAATCTCTATTCATCGCTTTCAGGCCTGTCAGACATTTTATGTTGTTTCTTCTGAGACTTATGGGAGACTGGGATAGCACTATTTCGGCCTTCTTGGACCTCTTCAGCAAGACACACCCATATTTTATGACTCCTCCCTGTAGAGGTCAAATATTTATTCCTTTTAATTCATAGGTATAAATGTGTGATATTTTTGCAATCAGGGTTTTTCCTATGTTTGAAAAAACATGTTAAACGGCCATGGTGGGATGAAATCTCTGTTCATCGCTTTCAGGCCTGTCAGACATTTTATGTTGTTTCTCCTGAGACTTATGGGAGACTGGGATAGCACTATTTCGGCCTTCTTGGACCTCTTCAGCCAGACACACCCCTATTTTATGACTCCTCCCTGTAGAGGTCAAATATTTATTCCTTTTAATTCATAGGTATAAATGTGTGATATTTTTGCAATCGGGGTTTTTCCTATGTTTGAAAAAAGATGTTAAACGGCCATGGTGGGATGAAATCTCTATTCATCGCTTTCAGGCCTGTCAGACATTTTATGTTGTTTCTTCTGAGACTTATGGGAGACTGGGATAGCACTATTTCAGCCTTCTTGGACCTCTTCAGCCAGACACACCCATATTTTATGACTCCTCCCTGTAGAGGTCAAATATTTATTCCTCTTAATTCATAGGTATAAATGTGTGATATTTTTGCAATCAGGGTTTTTCCTATGTTTGAAAAAAGATGTTAAACGGCCATGGTAGGATGAAATCTCTATTCATCGCTTTCAGGCCTGTCAGACATTTTATGTTGTTTCTTCTGAGACTTATGGGAGACTGGGATAGCACTATTCTCCATTGAGAGTGGAGACAGCAGCCAGTGTGGGTACTACTCATCCAATCAGATTGAAGGAATGAGTCAGCCAATAACTTTAAGTCCCGCCCTTGTTGCCGGGCTGGCCCATCTTTGGCTCAGTCCTTCAGTTGGACTGGCGTGTTGGCCTTTAGGTCTGACTGCTTTCTTCAAATTATCTGTACCTTTTTGGAAATATTGGTGTTTTTGGATCTGGACTGTTTTCTGACGTTTCTCTGCTTCGCCCTATGGACTTGGTTGCCTTTGGATTTCGTGAGTTTTTTCCCTTTGGTTTCCTTTGAGAGCTGTTAATCCCTTGGTGTGTAGGCCTTTTTTTGTTTTGTTCCTTCAGGGACCCCTGGGTGGCTTTCTGGACGTTCCTGTCAGGCTTGGCAGCCCCTCCGTTTCAGGTTCTGGCCCTTCCTTCCCAAACGCTTCACCCAGGGGCTTGTATTTTTCTTTGGGGCCGTTTTTTCGCACCGTTTCTGTAGCGGCGGCCATTTTGTCGCCCTTCGCTTCGTTATTGAGCCTCTGACTTTTTAAAAGAGACTTTTACTTACTATTATTGGACTTTGGACTGCTGGCCTTCATCGCCCTTTCCCCCTGGGGGCTGAATTTACTGTCTTCAGTGCTTCCTGGTTGCTTCTCTCCTGTTTAAACTCGGCCTGGCTGCAAGCGCTTTTTTCGCCGTTCCGACGAACAGCTGAGCTAATTAGTGACCTTTTGGAGCCAACGAGCAGCTGAGCAGAGGCTGAAGGTTCTTTGTGCATGATTCCCTGCTACTACACTACTGGGGCTTCCTGACTGTTTGCCTATTGAGGCCTATGACTGTGGAGCTTCGCGCCCCCCCCTCCCAGAGACAGTTCTAAACTGCTGGCCTTGCCTAGAAGCTGTTGGACATTTTAAGGGGCAATTGTTTGAACTGCAATTGGCTGAGCTGGCTGTGCGGGTATTCGTGGAGCTTTGCGCCCCCCTCCTTGGCTCTTGGACCTGATTGTATTCCCGCTGTCCTTACCAACCTCCGTTTGCTGCCTCTCAGATTGCAGCGGCCATTTTGTGGAGTGACTGCGCTCCCTTGCCCTTCTGCTCTTGGAGCGTGTGTACAGGGCTTGAATTTAGTGGAGTTGCCGCGCTCCCCACCTGATCCTATCGTGCGACTGCTGCTTCTGTCTTGGGATCCGTCATCATGCCAAAGTCATTGACCAAATCCAAACACGGTCGTAAGCACAGCTCTGCCATTCAGAGGCAATCGGAGGATGAATCTGTCTCGATTCAAGATTCGGCACAGTCGCAGGTTGCCCCATCTGCTCACTCCCATCACAAGAGCAGGAAACACAGCAGCGCGCTGGACAAAGTGGAAAAACGCAGGGACAGAGTCCTCACTCAACTTTGTGAAAAGGCGAGCTCTGACCTTCAGGCTTCTACGGCTTCTGCTCCGCTGCAAGGTTCTCGACCAGTAACTCCTGACCAGCTGTCTCTCAGGGATTGCCCTGTCACTATCTCCACTTCGAATTTGTGGGGCCCTGCTCCAAAGGACCTTGTCACTGATCCGCCCCCGGAGGAGGTTGTTCCTGATGTTCCACCTCCCCTAGACTCCTCTCCGGTTCCCTCGGTTCCGGTACCATCTCAGGAGGCGGTGAATTACCCTCTTCCTCCCGACCAATTGCAGAAGATGATTGAAGCGGCGGTGCAAAAGACCTTGCCTGCGGGCCTTCGTCCTTCCAGTGTGGCTGGCTCTGTTCGGTCCGCCTCACCGGAGCAACCTCATTCTTCGGGTCACGCTTCTTCCAGAGTTCACCACTCTCCTTCTTGTTCCCAGGCTAGTCAACGCTCATCCTTGTCAGTCCAACGACGAGAACCTTCCGCCTGATCAGCCTGCAACTACTGCCCTTTTTCCACAGGCCTTGTTCAGATCTCTTCTGTTTAAAGCCGTCAATACGGCCCAACTTTCCTCTCCTGCTTCCCAACCTGTTTCTGTACCTCCAGGGACTTTAGACCCTATGTTCGCTGAACCGGCCAAACCGATTACAACCATTCCCACGCCTCCGCCTTTCCTGGATGTCGTGAAACGGCAGTGGGCTTCGCCGGGGTCAGCCCCTATCCCGTCTTCGTCTGACCGTACAAATTTCCACGTCGCATCTGAACTGGACACTCTTCTGCAGCTTCCATCAATTGATGCTCCTATCGCCGCTCTCCTGTCTTCTACATCTGTTCCGGGCGATCCTGCTGAAAGCTTGCGACCTGACGAACGCCGTGCTGATATGGTCCTCCAAAGGGCTCATCTGGGGGCAGCCTGGGCCATCAGAGCGGCTTCTACAGCGTCTTTTTTTTTAACCGCACCACGTTGTTGTGGCTCCGCCAGTTGCAAGAGAAGTTGTCACCGGAGGATGCTCGTGTTAAGCATGACCTCAATAAGATTGTAGCTGCGGTCCAGTTTTCAGCGGACTCGACTCTCGGCGCTGCTCGCTTTGCTGCAAAATCCTTAGCATCTTCTGTGACGGCTCGCTGTTTGACCTGGCCCCGACATTGGCAGGCAGACGCCAGGCATAAGTGGAAGCTCGCCTCAGTCCCATTTGGGGGGTCCCGTTTGTTTGGGGAAGCCTTAGATCCCTTTTTGACCGAGACCAGGGACAAACGGAAGGGTTTGGCGGCGATTTTCCGCAGGGGAGATTCCCGCTTCTCTCCGTATCCCCCTCGACCCCATCTCCGAGGTAATGATGTTGGGGGGCCTTCTTCTCCTCCTTTTCCTCGCCCCGGCCGTACGTAAATTTTGGCAGGCATTGGGGCTCACAAGATAGGGCATTCCGGGGCAGGTCGTTCGGGTCTAAACGGCCCTTTCGAGGGGGAGGAGGTCGTCCCACCCGTCGCCGGCGTTAATTGCATTGCTGATCTTCCCATTGGCGGCAGACTGGCCATCTTCGTAGCCGCCTGGGAACAGTCCACCTCTGATCAGTGGGTCCTAGCCACTCTTCGTTCTGGTCTAGCTATCGAATTTGTCTCCACCCCCCCCCTGACTCCTTTGTCTGCTGCCCGATTTCTCGTAATTCGGAGAGAAAGTCCCTTATGGACGCAGCGGTTCAACATCTCTTGACCATTAGGGCTATTCAACTCGTCCCTTCGGGCCAGGAGCGTCAGGGTTTCTATTCCTGGGTTTTCCTGGTTCCCAAATCCTCGGGGGGGTGGCGCCCTATTTTGGACCTGAAACGTTTAAATAGATACATGGTGTACCGTAAATTTAAAATGCAATCATTGCAAACTATTCTAGCCGGTGTTCGGAGGGGCGATCTCCTCTCTTCCATAGACCTTACAGAGGCCTATTTGCACATCCCTATCCTTCCTTCCCATAGGCGTTTTTTGAGGTTTTGTTACGGTGGGGTCCACTATCAGTATAGGGCGTTGCCCTTTGGCCTCTCTTCTGCCCCCCGCACTTTTACGAAGGTGCTGGCTGCTTTAGCGGCCTCTCTTCATATCCGTTCAGTTAGACTTTTGTGCTACCTCGATGATATTCTTCTGTTGTCTCCTTCTGTCTCTCAGGCAGTTTCGGATATCCGTCTCACGATAGAGACGTTGGCATCCCATGGTTTCTCAGTTAATTTAGATAAAAGTCCCCTCTCCCCTTCCACCAGTCTGGTCCATTTGGGGGCCCTTATCGACTCGGTTCAGGGTAAGGTGTTCCTGTCCCCTGATAGACAGGAGGGTATTCGTCAGTTAATCTCCAAGGTGGAAGCTTGTAGGGCCGTTTCCCCTCTTGTCCTCTCCCAACTGTTAGGGAAGATGATCTCTGCCATCTCCATAGTTCCTTGGGCGCAACTGCACGCACGGGAACTCCAATGGTTTCTCTTGCCGTTGCAGAAGGCGGGCAGAGGCACTTCACCCAGGCCAGTTCTGGTCCCTCCTGCTGTTCACCGGTCCCTTCGGTGGTGGCGTTCTCTGGCCCTAGCTGCGGGGTCGTTCTTCCTGGAGCCTCAGAGGGTGGTAGTAACTACAGATGCCAGTCTCCTTGGCTGGGGAGCCCATTGTCAAGGTCAGTTGGCTCAGGGCACTTGGAGCCCGGCAGAGTCCCGTCGCCCGATCAACTGGCTAGAACTACAGGCGATCTTCCTGGCCCTCAAGGCTTTCCGAAATCTGACCTCCAACTCCCACGTCCTCGTCCTGACGGACAATGTAGCAGCAAAAGTGCACCTGAACAAGCTGGGAGGTACCAGGTCGAGGTCGCTTCTCCGGTTGGCTCTGCGTCTGGGATTCTGGGCGGAGCGGCACCTTTGCTCTCTTCGGGCAGAGCATATTTCCGGAGTGGACAACTCCCAAGCGGACTGGCTGAGTCGTCGTCAAGTGGACAACGCGGAGTGGCGCCTCCACCCCCGGATTTTCCAGGAGCTGATTCGTCGGTTCGGCATGCCGATCATCGACCTCTTCGCAACGCACACGAATGCTCAGCTGCCGCGGTTCTTCGCCCGATTCCCAGATCCTCGGGCAGCGGGCGTCGACGCTCTTCGAATTCCATGGCCGGCAGGCCTTCTCTACACCTTTCCCCCGACCTCCCTCCTGCCCAAGGTGGTTCGCAAGATCCTGTACGAGCGAGCGGAAGTAGTCCTTGTAACACCTCATTGGCCCCGGAGACCCTGGTATGCGGACCTTGTGTCCCTCTCGGTGGCCCCATCGTGGCGTATCCCCCTCGAGGCCGACGTTCTGTCTCAGGGCGCCCTATTACACCCGGACCTGGCCTGGCTCAACCTGACCGTTTGGCGGTTGAGCGGAGCACTTTGACAGCAGTGCATATTCCGCCAGACGTTATTCAGACATTGCAAGCCTCGCGCCGCTCTTCTACGGATCGGATTTACTCTGCCACCTGGCGTGCCTTCTGTTCCTGGTGTTCCGAGTTTGGAGTTTCCGCTCTTCAGCCATCTATTGTGGACATTTTATGTTTTATGCAGCGGGGCCTGACTCAGGGCCTCTCTTCCAATACGTTACGTAGACATGTGGCCGCGTTGTCTTCGGTCCTGGTGTGCGGATCCCTGCCATCATTGTCGCACCATCCTCTAATCCGGCGCTTTCTTCGAGGGGCCACAAACTTATATCCTCCTGTACTGCACAGATACCCGACCTGGGATCTCCCCTTAGTGTTGGAGTCGCTTGTGGGCCCTCCGTACGAACCGCTGCGGACTGCCAGTCTCCGGCTTCTTTCCTGCAAAGTCGCCTTTCTGGTGGCGATAACGTCAGCCCGTCGTATATCAGAGATAGCGTTGTCCATCCGTTCTGACCTCTGTGTCTTTCATTCAGACCGCGTAGTACTCCGTTTGGACCCCACTTTCGTCCCGAAAATCAATTCGGTTTTCCACCGCTCGCAGGAGATTATCCTGCCTAATTTCTGTCCGCGACCTGCTCACCCACGGGAGCGCAGATGGCACTCGCTCGACGTACGACGGGCTTTGCGCATCTACATTAAGAGGACATCCGTTTTCCGTCGTTCGGAGTCACTGTTTGTCTCCTTTTTGCCCGTTTCCCAGGGGTGCAAGGTCTCTTCGTCTGTTATCGGTCGTTGGATTCGGCACACCATCGCCTCGGCCTACGACCTTCGTTCTCTTCCCCGACCAGGTCGCTTGACCGCTCATTCCACCTGTAGTGCTGCTACGTCCACCGCATGGGCTACCCAGACGCCCTTGTTCGAGATCTGCAGGGCGGCCACGTGGACTTCGCCGGTTCCCTTCATACGTCATTATCGATTGGACCAATTTGCATCGGCGGAGGCGGCGTTCGGACGACGGGTGCTTCAGCGTGTTGTTTCCGGGGAGACTGTTGTTGTTGACCAGCCGGTTCCCGCCCTGAACTCGGGACAGTGAACTGGGGTATGTCCCACACTGGCTGCTGTCTCCACTCTCAATGGAGAAGGGGCGTTGGTCCTACCTGATACACTCCTTCTCGTTGAGTGGAGACAGCAGCCAGACCCTCCCTTACTCCGGCTGGGGTTTTTTTCTGTCTGTCTTTCTCCTCTCCTTACTTACCTGGTGACCTATGTTGCCTTCTGTGCCCACACGCCAAGTCAGTCTTACGAGTCTTCGCCAAAGCTGGGCCTGCCCGGCAACAAGGGCGGGACTTAAAGTTATTGGCTGACTCAGTCCTTCAATCTGATTGGATGAGTAGTACCCACACTGGCTGCTGTCTCCACTCAACGAGAAGGAGCGTATCAGGTAGGACCAACGCCCCTTTCGGCCTTCTTGGACCTCTTCAGCCAGACACACCCATATTTTATGACTCCTCCCTGTAGAGGTCAAATATTTATTCCTCTTAATTCATAGGTATAAATGTGTGATATTTTTGCAATCAGGGTTTTTCCTATGTTTGAAAAAAGATGTTAAACGGCCATGGTGGGATGAAATCTCTATTCATCGCTTTCAGGCCTGTCAGACATTTTATGTTGTTTCTTCTGAGACTTATGGGAGAGTGGGATAGCACTATTTCGGCCTTCTCAGAAGAAATCTCAGAAGAAATCTGAGAAATAGTTCTATCCCAGTCTCCCATAAGTCTCAGAAGAAACAACATAAAGTGTCTGACAGGCCTGAAAGCGATGAATAGAGATTTCATCCCACCATGGCCATTTAACATCTTTTTTCAAACATAGGAAAAACCCTGATTGGTAGATTTTTTAAATCAATGCTTGCCTTGGAAGCATGCAAGCAAATGCTTTACCACCATATTATGTAGCTAAATTTGAAATTCACTTATTTCAAAAGAAAGTGGCCAAATATTCTAACCTCTAAGAAAAATTCTTGGGAAGAATCTCTAAATTGCGGCATGTGTGTGTAAGATCATCATGATTGCAATAAGGAGCATGTGCAAGATGGCGGTCCTCCGGAGTATCGGCTGAGGAGGAATGGTGAGGGTTTTTGGCCATCGGGTTTGGGGAGGCCAATTTTCATCCTCTCACACCCCCCACCCCCCCCCCCGTTCCGGCTTGCTGAGACCCTGGTGAGCTGGATGAGTCGTCCCTGATGGGGACAGGCTCCTGGATGGCCCGGGACGGTCCTAAGACACCGGCTGAGGGATTGCATCATCTGGGCGGCACCAGGAGGGCAGTGGCAGCCTCCGCGATGGTGCTCAGGCCGCGGAGAGTTTGCGGCCTGGTTAGCGCCCCCTGCTGGCGTGGAAACCGCTCCTGGCCATTTTGGATCTCCACGGCGCTCTGGCAGCTTGTAGAAGCGTCTGGCACCATGGAGGGACGAGAGCGGCAGATGGTGGCGGAACCGGCGATGGCGGAGGTCTGTAGCGTTTGGCAGTTGGCTCCAGCTGAAGGCAGAGGTGAGGCATTTCCCAGATCAGATTGTACTGGGTTTTGTAACCTTTTGAGTGACATGTGGCCCCGGAAGATCCGGGCAAAATTGCCCTGAAAGGATAGGACACGACTTCAGGGGTGAGTGGGTCCAAAGAAGATCTGGGGGTGTTGGAAGTGGGCCATGGGGGGATTGACAACTCTCCATTCCTGTCTCCTCTTTGAAGTGCCCCCCCTTTTTTTGTGGCCTCCCTTGACTGCTGTCCTGACCTGCTTTGGCCAGACCATTCTTGTCTGCCTCAGCTGTTTTGGGACCTTATATCATCACCCTCCTCATTTGTATTGCCATCTGATCTCCTTCCCTCTGGTACTGTGTTTGCTACATCTTGGCCTCCTTCCATCGCCTTTTTATTGGCCTCAGCATTGCGAAGAGGGACAGCGGGCTATGGGCCTCGGTGTTGAAAGTCTTGGACAATTTCTGCTGTCTCAGTCCGGAAGGATGGACCATGACTCTGCTGGCGGCTCTTTTGCCACCTAGTCACCGTGAGAGGGCAGCTGCAGTTAATTTCCCCCCAGACAAAATCATTGCAGCCACTTGTTGACTTTTCCATCGCTGTGAGAGAGCAGTGGATTTCCTTGGTTGCCCTATGCTCAGCTGCATTATACCTACTCCTCCCGGCACTACCATCTCCGGCACCTATAGTCGCCCTTAACCACCTCCCATGTTTATAGACTGGCTTATACTTCGGCGGACCTCCTCTCACTGTGAGATGCCCCCCTCTCGCAGACATGGCCTTCTTATCTATCAAAGGCCTACCTCAAGGACGGGTTTTGGAATCCCGAGTGGTGGCATGCTTCAAAGCGGGGCTTGAGGGGTTTTTTAATTAGAGTTTTTAATCAAATTTTAAGGGGATCCAGAAGGTGGGAGGGTTGTGGGGGGTAGGGCCTAGTCCGGCAGGGGGTCACATCACTGGGGGTGCGGGGTCAGGGGTTAAGGAGGGGGCCAGTTTCCATACAGGTGATTGCTGTTCCATCGATACTGTGAGGGGGAGGGGCAGATATGGTGGGAGCAGGAGGCCATATCATGTTAGGGAAGTGTGCACTCACGATCTTTGAGCGATTGCGCGCTCCGGCCCCCAAGGCCCTTCTTGTTCCCTGGGTTGCGCAGACCCTCAGGGCCTGGGCCTTCGGCTGATGTTGTGAAATGCCAGGTCCATTGTAAATAAAGCCCCCCTCATTTGTGATCTTGTACAGGAGGGGTGTGTGGACCTGGCGGGTGTTACTGAGACCTGGTTGGATCAGGAGGGGGGAGATCCCCTCGTTGAAATGTGCCCACCAGGTTTCCATACATTCCATCAGCCGAGGGCTCAGGGAAGGGGTGGTGGGGTGGCAGTTGTTATAAAGAAAGATCTTGGTCCGAGGGAGGCCACTGTACCTCAGATAGCTGGATGTGAGCCCTCCTTGTGAAGTGGGGCCGTGGGGTTCAGATGGGCCTGCTGATGGCGTACCTGGCTCCCTGCCACATAGCAGCGGCCCTGCCCGAGCTGCTCGACGTAATAGCCAGGGTGGCGGTTGATATGCCCAGACTTATGGTCATGGGGGATTTCAGCCTGCCACCTGTCGGTGAAACGTCGGAAGCAGCTCGGGAGTTCATGGCTTCCATGATGTCTATGGACCTGTCCCAGTTAGTTCATGGCCCTACTCACACGGGGACACACTCTGGACTTGATTTTTGTCTCAGGTCAGTGGCTGAATGATCTAGAAGTAGGGGACCTAGTCATTGAGTCCTTGTCATGGTCAGATCATTCACTCCTTCGACTGGACTTCCATACCACTACCCCCGCTGCAGGGAGGCAGAACCAGTTAGGTGGTTCCACCCCAGGTGCCTGATGGATCTGGATGGATTCCAGATGGAGCTTGGGCCATTCCCTGAGGCTCTGGCTCACGACTCGGCTGAAGACCTGGTGGCTGCCTGGGATAAGGTGGCTGCTGGAGCTTTGGATCTTGTCGTGCCTTTATGGCCTCTGACCCGGTGCTGATCTTGTGTGGCTCCATGGTTTTCCGAGGAGCTGAGGGAAATGAAGCGCCGGAAAAGATGCCTAGAGAGCTGTTGGAGAGCCAGCCATTTCGAATCCAACCGAACACTGGTGAGGTCTCATATTAAGACCTACCTAGTGGCGATAAGAGCAGCAAAATCTGACTATTTTTCCACTCTTATCGCATCTGCAGATAACCGCCCAGCCACCCTGTTTAGGGTGACCTGCTCCCTGCTCCATCTAGGAGTGAGGGAAGACCCTTTACAGGGTAGATCTGAGGATTTTGTGCAATATCTGCAGGACAAAATCGCTCAGATTCGGGAAGGCTTGGACTGGGTAGGTTCAGACGGGGTGATGGAGGTGAGTCTTGAGAAGGTTATCTGGGAGGAGTTTGACCCGGTGACTCCCGAGGACATGGACAGGATTTTGGGCAGGCTTAGTGCAGCCACATGTTTATTGGACCGTGCCCCTCCTGGTTGGTGCTGGCCTCACGGGAGGTTACACGAGGCTGGCTCCAGAGGATTATCAACACTTCTTTGAGTGAGGGTTTCCTCCCCTCTGCCTTGAAAGAGGTGGTGGTGAAGCCCCTCCTCAAGAAGCCTGCCCTGGACCCGGCTGTATTAGCAAACTATCATCCAGTCTTCAACCTCCGCTTTGTGGCGAAGGTTGTTGAGAGTGCGGTGGCGTGACAGCTTCCCCAGTACCTGGATGAAGCTGTCTATCTAGATCCATTCCAGTTGGGTTTCAGGCCTGGGTACAGCACAGAAATGGCATTGGTCGCATTGGTTGATGATCTCTGGAGAGCTCGGGACAGGGGTTGTTCCTCTATCCTGGTCCTATTAGATCTCTCAGCGGCTTTTGATACCATCGACCATGGTATCATGCTGTGCCGGTTGGAGGGGTTGGGGGCACAGTGTTGCAGTGGTTCTCCTCCTTCCTCTCTGACTGGTTGCAGTCTGTGTTGGCAGGGGGACAGAGGTTGACTCCGAGGCACCTTGTTTGTGGGGTGCTGCAAGGGTCGGTCCTCTCGCCCCTTCTGTTCAACATTTATGTGAAGCCGCTGGGTGAGATCATCCGTGGTTTCAGGGTGAAGCTCCATCAGTACGCTGATGACACTCAGCTGTACATCTCCACCCCGGACCACCCCAATGATGCCCTTGACGTGATGTCCCAGTGCCTGGAGGCCGTGCGGATCTGGATGGGGAGGAACAGGCTCAGACTCAACCCTTCCAAGACTGAGTGGCTGTGGCTCCCAGCGTCCCGGTATAGCCAGCTGATGCCATCGCTGACTATTGGGGGTGAGTCGTTGGCCCCCATGGAGAGAGCTCGCAACTTGGGTGTCCTCCTGGATGCACGGCTGTCTTTAGAAGAACATGTGATGGCTGTGGCCAGAGGGGCCCTCTATCAGGTTCGCCTGATTCGTCAGTTGCACCCCTTTGTGGACCGGGACTCCTTGCGCACAGTCACTCATGCCCCCATCACTTCCCGCCTGGACTACTGTAATGCTCTCTACATGGGGCTCCCCTTGAAGAGCACCCGGAGGCTCCAACTGGTCCAGAATGCAGCCGTGCGGGTGATTGTGGGAGCGACATGGCGCTCCCATGTAACACCTCTCCTGCGCGAGCTGCACTGGCTTCCAATGGTCTTCCGGGTGCGATTCAAGGTGCTAGTTACCATCTTCAGAGCGCTCCATGGCTTAGGACCTGGGTACTTACAAGACTGCCTGCCGCTACCAATAGCCTCCCACCGGCCAGTATGCTCCCACAGAGAGGGGCTCCTCCGGGTGCCGTCGGTCAAGCAATGTTGACTGGTGACCCCCAGGGGGAGAGCCTTCTCTGTGGTGGCACCTGCCCTCTGGAACAAACTGCCCTCCAGGATACGGAGGATTCCCGACTTGCGCACCTCTCGCCATGACCTCAAAACGTTTTTATTCCAACAAGCTGGGCTGGCCTAATTTTTTAATTTTAAAATTTTAAAATGGGGTTTTTATTTGAATAGCTGGGCCAAATTATTTAATATGCTTTTAAATCATTTTATATTTTATATTTGTGTGCTTTTATTTTTGGCTGTACACTGCCGTGAGTCCTTCATGAGAAGGGCGGTATATAAATTGGAATAAATAAATAAATAAATAAATAAATAAATAAATAAATAAATAAATAAATAAATAATAAGTTTACACAAGAGATACAAAAGGTTAAATTTAAACTGTTACATAATTGCAAAAAGAGACATACAGAAAAAATAACAGAAAATTCTCCAAAAGGAAGTATGAAATGAGATATGAAATAAAAGGAAAATAGGATGCTGAATTAGTCAGAATTTTTAAAGATATTTCCTACAACAGAAGTTTGAAAGTCACATGTGACCTTCCAAAGCTTTTGTTGAAGTTCTTCCAAATTTTTTGATTTTGTGTCATGTGACCCTTGGCATGACATATAAGGCCTTGACCTCAGAATGCTTTCTCCTCTCATAAGAACTGATTTATCTGGAAAGCTCCATATAAGAAAATAAACAAGCAGACAGAATTATCAACAATTAATGAAGGATGGTTCCAGATGAATCATGTTCTTGTCTGATTCATAGAATTTAGGGGTGATGGTAATATGTCCCAGATTTAATCTTGTGTTTGTTCATTGTTCCTTTTATATTTTTTTTAATCAAAAGAGCCAACTCAGGAAAAAGTAATGGAATAGCTGCACAATGTCTTCTCATTGGCTGGCTATTAAGATAGGAAGGGATATGAGTTCTGTGGAAAATATTCTGTGAACTAAATACAGAAAAGACAAACTACATTCTAACATACGAATATTTTGGATTCAAAGCCACTATTATGTTATTATCCTTGCCAAGCAGAGTATGATAGTGATAATGGCGCTACTGCTGAAATTATAACCATGGAAACAGATGATCGGTAGCATTCATGTTAGCCAGGGAGAAAAAGCAAACAGCAAAATGTGTGCATGTAGTAAAACCTATTGAATATCAACAGCATTTAGAGTGATTTCTTGGAGAGGCATTTTATTGAGACAATGTACTTAGGGAGTTTTAGAACAGCCATTTCTGGCCAGTCTGCCTCATACTGTATGTCTTTCAGATGTGCCTATAGATAATTATATTTCATCTAAAGGGCAAACTTGTTGCATTAGAAATGAACCTCAAGTGTTAACATATAAATTCAAATGTAAAAAGTAAAAATTTGGAGTTCACAGAATCTGTGTCTAATGTCTTCTTAGAAACCCCCAATGATGGAGCATCCACAACATCCATAAATGTTGTTAGCTATTGCACTAATTGTCTGCTAAAATCTACTTTTGATCACTGACTTATCATGAAAATATTTCTATCTGCATTCAACTATTGGTATCCTGTGAGAAGTCAGCATTCAAGGAAGCAAATGTCAGTTATGCCATCTTTTCTACACTCTGCTGTCCTTGCTGGCATCCTACCATAAACAGTGGGAGGGGAGAAAGTTGGGAAGGAAGGAATTTTGTGAAGCTATGCAGAAGGAAAGAAGAGGAGTGATCTGTCCCCGTCCCCACACACACACAAACACAGCCAGCCGAGGGTTAAGGAAACACTTTGGAATGCACCCAGGTCTTATCTCCCACTTGGCAGCGATAGACACACCGTCTGCCAAATGCCTTTACTTTCACAAACAGAAAGATAAGATACTAACGTACAAAAAAGTCCAAGCAGAAATAATATTTCTCCCAGCAGTTCCGGACGAGGCTTTAGTGACTATCCAAGGTTTACTTTTGTTCGTCACAAGGATCCCTGACCACTACCCTCTATTATATAGTCTCTGGGGTGTGGTCCAGTGACTCAGTTCTAATCCCTAGCACGCCTCCTAAACTGCTGCAATCGTTTATCATGCCTTCGGAGGCGTGCGTCCAGGAATGATGTTTCATCGTCACTCTGAGACGAACCAGCTGTCTCCCTGCTGATATCCTCTCCCTCGGCCGGCGCCTGAGACAATGCCAGAGGGGAGGGGCCTGGAGAGGGAGGCCTGGCTGACTCCTCTTCCTCATGCTTGGAGCTTTCTTCCTCCGATGGGAAAGGCTCAGAGGGCGGGGCCACAACACTATCCCCCACTGCAGGGCCCTTCCCCCGGGTCTGACGGTCGGGATGGGGTCGGGACGGGAACTGTTCGTGGAAAGCCCGCACCAGGTCAGGGGCCTGAACGGCAGACGCGTCCACCCAGGTGAAATCCTCGGGCCCGTACCCCTTCCAGGCGATGAGGTATTGGAAGCGCCCCTTCAGCCAACGGGAGTCCCGGATACTGTCCACCTTGTACGTCGAGGCGTCATCCTCGTCAGCTGCGGCTAGGGGGGCAGGTGTCGGCGGGCGGCGGAGATGGCTCGTGGGGGCCTCAGGGACCAGGAGGGACTGATGAAAAACAGGGTGGAGCCGCATGGAGCGGGGTAGAGTCAACCGGTAGGCCACCGGATTGATGACCGCCTCGATAGGGAAGGGACCGATAAAGCGTTGGGCCAGTTTCCTCACCGGCCGGTCCGTGGGGAGGTGTTTTGTGGACAACCACACCTGATCTCCTACTTCCAGCGGTGGCGTCGCCCGGCGGCCGCGATCGGCGAACCGTTTATAATCCTCTTTCGCCCGGATCAGCTGCCGCCACACCAGTTGCTGCACCGCCTGCAACTCCGAGAGGAAGTCCCGGGTCTCGGGAACAGGGGAGTCCATGATGGTCAACTGGAAAAGCCGTGGATGGTATCCGACGTTGGCATGGAACGGGGTCATCTGGGTGGAGGTGTGTTGGGAGTTATTAAAAGCGAACTCCGCCAGGGGAAGGTACTCGGCCCAGTTGTCCTGCTGCTGGTTGACAAAACAGCGGAGGTACTGCTCCAGTATGCCGATAACCTTCTCTGTGCCCCCATAAGTCTCCGGATGGTGCGACGATGACAGGCACACCTGCACCTCCAGCGCAGCCATCAGGCTTTTCCAGAAGCGGGCCATGAACTGGGCCCCGCGGTCCAAAACCACCCGGTCCGGCAGGCCGTGGAGGCGGAAGATATGTTGCAGGAACAGGCGAGCTGTGGTGCGGGCCGAGGGCAGGCCGCGGCACGGGATGAAATGTGCCATGTTTGTGAGCGCATCCACCACCACGAGGACGGTCGTGTACGTAGCAGACAGGGGCAGGTCTGTCAGGAAGTCCATGGAGATGGCTCCCCACGGTCTCTCTGGTGTCGGCAGCGGCTGGAGGAGTCCAGGAGGGGGGCCGGACGCGGCTTTGGCCTGTCGGCACGTCACACAGGACGTCACATAGGCATGCACGTCGTGCCATACCCGAGGCCACCAAAAAGTCCGCGTCACCAAGTTCAAAGTCTTAAAGAAGCCGAAGTGCCCCACCGCGGGATTGTCATGGCACTGGTTCATGACGAGGGCTCGGAGCGGACTCGTGGGCACATACAGCCGACCCCGGTGTCTGAGCAAGCCCTCCTCCACAGTCCATGGGGACGCGGGGCCGACATCCGCTCTCCGCTGCTGCGACCAGTCATCCCGTCGCTGCGCTTCCAGCACCTGAGCCCACAGGTCCACCGGTTCCTGGACCGCGGCCAAGGAGTCCGCTGGCAGCACCGTCCGGGGGGGAAGGGAGTCCTTGGGGCAAAAGTATTCCGGCTTATGGGATAGCGCGTCCGCCCTCTGGTTGAGGTTGCTCGGAATGTATGTGACATGGAAGTTGAACCGGGCGAAAAACAACGACCACCGGATCTGCCGCTGGTTCAACTTCCTGGCCGTGGTGAGGTGCTCCAGGTTCCGATGGTCCGTCCGCACCTCCACCTGGTGTCGGGCCCCCTCGAGGTGATGTCGCCAAGCCTCGAACGCAGCCTTGATGGCCAGCAACTCCTTTTCCCAGATGGTGTAGTTGCGTTCGGAAGGGTTGAGTTTCCAGGAGTAGTATGCACAGGGAAAAAGAGTGCTGCCATCCACCGAAGCCTGTAGCAGCACCGCCCCAATCGCCACGTTGGACGCGTCCGTCTCCACCACGAACGGACGGTGTGGATTGGGGTGCCTCAGGACTGGCTCCATGAGGAAGGCCTGCTTGAGGACCTCGAAGGCCTGCTGCTGTGGGGGCCCCCACTGGAACGGGACCTTCTTCCGAAGGAGCTGGGTCAACGGCAAGGTCAGGGTGGCGAAGCCCGGGATGAAGGTCCGATAGTAGTTGGCGAATCCCAACAGACGCTGGACATCCTTCACCCGACGCGGGGGTTCCCAACTGCGCAAGGCCTCCACCTTGCGCGGGTCCATCGCGATGCCCTCGGGGGTGATGATGTGCCCGAGGAACTCTATGGAAGTCTGGAAGAAGTAGCATTTCTCCAACTTCGCATAGAGCTGGTGCTCCCGCAGGCGCTGCAGGACCTGGCGGACATGCTGGAGGTGACTTTCCGGGGTCCGGGAATAGATCAAAATGTCATCCAAGTAGATCACCACGAACCAATCCAGCATGTCCCGGAACACATCGTTCATCAAGTGCTGGAAGACCGCGGGGGCATTGGTCAACCCGAACGGCATGACGGTATACTCGAAGTGTCCGTACCGAGTGCCGAACGCCATCTTCCACTCGTCCCCCTCTCTCACACGCACCAGGTTGTAGGCCCCTCGGAGATCGAGCTTAGTGAAGATCGAGGCCTCCCGCAACCTCTCCATCAGCTCCGGGATCAGCGGCAGGGGGTAACGATTTCGCACTGTGATGGCATTCAAGCGCCGGTAGTCGCAACACAGGCGCAAGTCCCCCGTCTTCTTTTTCACGAAGAGGACCGGGGCCGAGAGCGGGGAGGTCGAAGGCCGGAAGAACCCACGGGCCAGGTTCTTTTCCAGAAAGTCCCGTAAGGCGGCCAGCTCGGGCTCCGACATGGAGTACAGGCGTCCCGAGGGCAGGGACGCATTGGGCATTAGGTCCACCGCACAGTCGTAGGGTCGGTGCGGGGGCAAGCGGTCCGCCTCCTTCTCACTGAACACGTCGGCAAAGGGTGTCAGATCTGGAGGCAAGGAGATGTTTGGGTCAGAGACGTCTTGGCCGGCGCAGGTGTGGCGAAGGTGGTCGACACACTGCAGGCTCGGGAACGAGATGGCGTTTCTCGACCATGCCACCTGAGGGTCATGCGCCCGAAGCCAGGCCATCCCCAGGACCAAGGGAAAGTGCAGATCTGCCGTTACATAAAACTGGATGGCCTCCTCGTGGTTCCCAATGGCGAGGCGCAAGGGCTGGGTAGCGGTTTTGATGGGCCCCGCCATGAGTTCCCGCCCATCTATAGTCTCGACCCTCAACGGAGGGTCCACTGGAACCAAGGGGACTTTGTAATGAGCCACAAAGGCCTGGTCCATAAAGTTCGTGGTGGCCCCTGAGTCCACCAGCGCGTGCGCCTGGAGCCCCTCCGACTGGTTAGCCAACAACACCCGGGTGTTCAAAATCAGGTGCCGAGGGGGCTCACAGTCCACAGCCGCCGACTCCGGCGGGGCATGGTCACGTGCCTGACCCAGAGTTTCCCCTAGGCCAGGCCTGGCCTGTTTCCAGGGACACGAGGCCGCAAAATGTCCCGCCTCACCGCAATAGAGGCACAACTCCCCTTGACGTCTCCGCATCTGCTCCTGGGCCGTCAGTTGAGGTCTGGCTGCTCCGAGCTCCATGGGCTCCTCGGCCGTCGCCACAAAACGCTGTGCGGTCCGAAGCACTGTCGGTGCAAAACACGGGGGTGCCGACACTGTCGGTGGTTCCAGAAGAGCCCGACGGGGCCGTCGCCATTGCAGGCGGGCGTCGATGCGCAGGCATTGGGTCACCAGCACGTCGAGGGTCGGTGGCGCCTCCACACGAACCAGCTCGTCCTGCATCTCGTCGGAAAGGCCGTCCTGGAAGGCGTCCATCAGCGCCGCCTCATTCCAAGCCAAATCCTGGCCTAGCAGTCGGAACTCTGCAATATAGTCCTGCAGGGGGCGCTTGCCTTGGCAGAGGTCCTTGATGCACCTCACTGCCGTCTGCACCCGGAGGGGGTCCTCAAACATGGTGCGCAGGTGTTGTAAAAAGCCCTGAAAGTCCAGGAGCAAGGGGCTATCTTGCAACAACAGGGGCGTGGCCCATCAGGCAGCAGTGCCAGAGAGGGAGCTGATAACAAATGCCACCCGAGCCTGGTCATCCGGAAAATCCTCCGGCCTCATCGCCATAAACAGTTGGCATTGTCCCAAGAAGGCCGGAAACATCTCCTGCTGCCCAGAAAACCTATCTGGCACGTTCACTGGGCATCTTGAACGGGGAGAGGGAGGAGGTGGAGCTGCAGGAGCATTTCCCAAAGCAAGTTGGGCAGTTAGCTGTGCTACTTGCTGTTGCAGAAGCTGATTGGCCTCCAGCATCTGCTGTATCTGCTGCTGCAGCTGTTGGTCCATCGTGGGTTAACGATGGAGTGTGTTGGGGTGACGAACAAGATGATCTGTCCCCGTCCCCACACACACACAAACACAGCCAGCCGAGGGTTAAGGAAACACTTTGGAACGCACCCAGGTCTTATCTCCCACTTGGCAGCAATAGACACACCGTCTGCCAAATGCCTTTATTTTCACAAACAGAAAGATAAGGTACTAACGTTCAAAAAAGTCCAAGCAGAAATAATATTTCTCCCAGCAGTTCCGGACGAGGCTTTAGTGACTATCCAAGGTTTACTTTTGTTCGGCATAGGGATCCCTGACCACTACCCTCTATTATATAGTCTCTGGGGTGTGGTCCAGTGACTCAGTTCTAATCCCTAGCATGCCTCCTAAACTGCTGCAATCGTTTATCACGCCTTCGGAGGTGTGCGTCCAGGAATGATGTTTCATCGTCACTCTGAGACGAACCAGCTGTCTCCCTGCTGATCTCCTCTCCCTCAGCCGGCACCTGAGACAATGCCAGAGGGGAGGGGCCTGGAGAGGGAGGCCTGGCTGACTCCTCTTCCTCATGCTTGGAGCTTTCTTCCTCCGATGGGACAGGCTCAGAGGGCGGGGCCACAACAAGGAGTTTGGGGAGGGTACTGACATGATGTCAGCTTTGGAAGCCATATTAGGCCGGAAGCTTCCATGCTGCCACCTTCTCATGTATGGGAAAGTAGGAGGGGGGATTTAGTAGAGGGGTTGTCTGTAGACATAATAGCATTCTTCCTGTTGGTCAAGGTCAGGGTGATCCTGCATCTGGAGAAGGAGTGGTCAGAGTGATGTCTCGAGATGAGACGGTGGTTGATTGGAGCATGTAATTGACTGAGGACTGAGGGGATGGTTTTGGGGGTTTTGATTTACTGAGGGAAAACCTGGACCTCTCAGATTTGGGTTTTCCCAGATGTGCCAGTTTACCTATTCTAGTAAGTAAAACTTTGAAAATGCTTGCTTCAGAGTCTTTACTTGGAGCTGAGAGTTTTTCTGGAATGCTGACATTAACTCGAATCCCACTTAAAACATAACGGCACCCCAAAAGGGGGCTGTTGGGGGTGCTGAGCCCCAGCATCTACCTAAACCTCGGGTGGTGCGAAGACTCAGTGAAAATGGAGGAGAAAGGAGAGATCGTAGAGGGAGCCATACTCAAGGATTTACTGATACCCTGCTTTATCCTTCTAAAGAAGTGGTGCGAGCCATTAAGGCTGCACAGGAAGCCCGATGGCTAGGCGCTCAGTCCAAGGAGTCGGATTCCTGAAAATGTTGCCAGCTGACCCAACTTCAGAAGGGGACTAGAGGAGAGACCGCCTGGATATAGGGCTGCTCCCAGCCCAATAAAGTTGCCCCATGTGCCAGAGTGGAGAAGAGGGACATCTATGGGATCCGAAGACTCCCAGGACTGGGACCTGTTGCCCCCAATGTGAAGCCAATCCTTAACTGGGCTCCCTGAGCATTTCGAATGGATGGAAGTGGGAAGTTATGCACCCCCCTCCCAACCTCCTCAAGTGAGATGGAGATTACCACAACCTACATTCGCCTTCCCCAATCCAGGACCTGGCAGAGGAATTAGCGGGGCGCAGACACCTCTCTACCCAGGCAGCGGCAAAACAAGTGGATCAGCACAGCATGGCCATCCTGCAGCTGGGAGACATCAGATGTAGCCAGCATGCGGAATGCAAACCCCCCCTTTTGGAGCCCCTCACCAGTCTGTCTTTCTGCTACCTCCTACTGAATGCATACCCCCAAGCTGGGGATTTTATCCCGGCCAGGAATGGGTCCAGTGCCAGTCTGTTCCAAGTTTCCAGAAATACTCATAGCCCCAATATGGCCCAACGATCCTGGCACCACAGGGGGGTCTAATCCAGCAGCCGGCTGGAGTCCACCCCCCCCCAGCCCAGCAAGCAGCTCAGCAGCTGGCTGGAGTCCAGCAACCAGCAACAGCTCCGCCACAGGTTCCAGCTCAGCCACCCATTGCTCTGAAGTGGGGTGGCAATTGCTCCAGAATGCCAATAACTTTCTCAGGCCCACCATTGGTTTCCGGATGATGTGCGGAAGATAGGCAGATTTCTCCTCATTCTCCCATTCTCCTCGTGGCAGGCGTGTGAGAAAGAATTACAGCCAACATCCTATTTCCCCAGAACCTAATAACACCTTTGGACTCAAGAAATTACTGAACTTACAAGAGGCATACTGTAAATAGATAAAGTAAATTGCACGTTAAAAGTTAACTGATTCATAAATTTTATACTCGTTATTGCTTCTTTTATGAACTGCCAAATCTCTTTACCAAATCTTTACCAAATTGTTGTGGCCCCGCCCTCTGAGCCTATCCCATCAGAGGAAGAAAGTTCCGAGCATGAGGAAGAGGAGTCAGCCAGGCCTCCCTCTCCAGGCCCCTCCCCTCTGGCACTGTCTCAGGTGCCGGCCGAGGGAGAGGAGATTAGCAGGGAGACAGGTGTCTCGGATGAGAGTGATGGAGAGACATCATTCCTGGATGCACACATCCAAAGGCGTGATAAACGATTGCAGCAGCTCAGGAGGCGTGCTAGGGATTAGAACTGAGTCACTGGACCACACCCCAGAGACTATATAATAGAGGGTGGTGGCCAGTGATCCCTGTGACGAACAAAAGTAAACCTTGGATAGTCACTAAAGCCACGTCCGAAACTGCTGAGAGGAATATTTATTTGGACTCTTGTACGCTGAGTATATTATCTTTCTGTTTCAGTGGAAATAAAGCACTTGGCAGACGGTGTGTATATCGCTGCCAAGTTGGAGATAAAGACCTGGGTGTGTGCCAAGTGCTTCCTTAACCCTCGGCTGGCTGTGTTTGTGTGTGTGTGTGTGGACGGGGACAGATCATCTTGTTCGTCACCACATACTCCATCGTTAACCCACGATGGACCAACAGCTGCAGCAGCAGTTACAGCAGATGCTGGAGGCCAATCAGCTTCTGCAACAGCAAGTAGCACAGCTAACTGCCCAACTTGCTTTGGGAAATGCTCCTGCAGCTCCACATCCTCCCCTTCCCCGTCCGAGATGCCCAGTGAACATGCCAGATAGGTTTTCTGGGCAGCAGGAGATGTTCCCGGCCTTCTTGGGGCAATGCCAACTGTTCATGGTGATGAGGCCGGAGGATTTTCCGGATGACCGGGCTTGGCTCCCTCTCTGGCACTGCCGCCCGATGGGCCACGCCCCTGTTGCTGCAAGATAGCCCCTTGCTCCTGGACTATCAGGGCTTTTTGCAACACCTGCGCACCATGTTTGAGGACGGGTGCAGACGGCAGCGAGGCACATCAAGGACCTCCGCCAAGGCAAGCGCCCCCTGCAGGACTATATTGCGGAGTTCCGACTGCTAAGCCAGGATTCAGCTTGGAATGAGGTGACGCTGATGGATGCCTTCCAGGACGGCCTCTCCGACGAGATGCAGGACGAGCTGGTTCGTGTGGAGGCGCCACAGACCCTCGACACGCTGGTGACCCAATGCCTGCGCATCGACGCCCACCTGCAACGGCAACGGGCTCTTCCGGAACCACTGACAGCGTCGGAACCCCCACGTTTCGCACTGACAGCGCCCCGGACCGCACTGCATTTTGTGGCGACGGCTGAGGAGCCCATGGAGCTCGGAGCAGCCAGACCTCAACTGACGGCCCAGGAGCGGATGTGGAGACACCAAGCGGGGTTGTGCCTCTATTGCGGTGAGGCTGGACATTTTGCCGCCTCGTGTCCCCGGAAGCGGAGTGGACCGCTCAAGCCTGTTCCGGAGTCTCGGCGTGACCAGCCGGGAAATGGGCCAGGCCTGGCCTAGGGGAAACTCTGGGTCAGGCACGTGACCATGCCCCGCCGGAGTCGGTGGCTGTGGACTGTGAGCCCCCTCGGCACCTGATTTTGAACACCCGGGTGTTGTTGGCTAACCGGTCGGAGGGGCTCGAGGCGCACACGCTGGTGGACTCAGGGCCCACCACGAACTTTATGGACCAGGCCTTTGTGGCCCATTACAAAGTCCCCTTGGTTCCAGTGGACCGTCCGTTGAAGGTCGAGACTATCGATGGGCGGGAACTCGAGGCGGGGCCCATCAAATTCACTACCCAGCCCTTGCGCCTCGCCATTGGGAACCACGAGGAGGCAATCCAGTTTTACGTAACGGCGGATCTGCACTTTCCCTTGGTCCTGGGGATGGCCTAGCTTCGGGCACACAACCCTCAGGTGGCATGGTTGAGAAACGCCATCTCATTCCTGAGCCTGCAGTGTGTCGACCACCTTCGCCACACCTGTGACGGCCAGGACGTCTCTGCCCCAAACGTCTCCTTGCCTCCAGAGCTGACGCCCTTCACCGACGTGTTCAGTGAGAAGGAGGCGGACCGCTTGCCCCCGCACCGACCATACGACTGTGCGGTGGACCTGATGCCCAACGCGCCCCTGCCCTCGGGACGCCTGTACTCCATGTCGGAGCCCGAGCTGGCCGCCTTATGGGACTTTCTGGAAAAGAAACTGGCCCGTGGGTTCATCCGGCCTTCGACCTCCCCGCTCTCGGCCCCGGTCTTCTTCATTAAAAAGAAGACGGGGGACTTACACCTGTGTTGCGACTACCGGCACTTGAATGCCATCACAGTGCGAAATCGCTACCCCTTGCCGCTGATCCCGGAGCTTATGGAGACGTTGCAGGAGGCCTCGACCTTCTCTAAGCTCGATCTCCGAGGGGCCTACAACCTGGTGCGTGTGTGAGAGGGGGACGAGTGGAAGACGGCGTTCGGCACTCGGTACGGACACTTCGAGTATACCGTCATGCCGTTCGGGTTGACCAACGCCCCCGCAGTCTTCCAGCACTTGATGAACGACGTGTTCCGGGACATGTGGGATCGGCTCATGGTGATCTACTTGGATGACATTTTGATCTATTCCCGGACCCCGGAAAGTCACCTCCAGCATGTCCGCCAGGTCCTGCAGCGCCTGCAGGAGCACCAGCTCTATGCGAAGTTGGAGAAATGCTACTTCTTCCAGACTTCCATAGAGTTCCTCGGGCACATCATCACCCCCGAGGGCATCGCGATGGACCCACGCAAGGTGGAGGCCTTGCGCAGTTGGGAACCCCCGCGTCGGGTGAAGGACGTCCAGGGTCTGTTGGGATTCGCCAACTACTATCGGACCTTCATCCCGGGCTTCGCCACCCTGACCTTGCCGTTGACCCAGCTCCTTCGGAAGAAGGTCCCGTTCCAGTGGGGGCCCCCGCAGCAGCAGGCCTTCGAGGTCCTCAAGCAGGCCTTCCACACAGAGCCAGTCCTGAGGCACCCCAATCCACTCCGTCCATTCGTGGTGGTGACGGACGCATCCAACGTGGCGATTGGGGCAGTGCTGCTACAGACTCCGGTGGATGGTGGCACTCTTTTTCCCTGCGCTTACTATTCCTGGAGACTCAACCCTTCTGAGCACAACTACACCATCTGGGAAAAGGAGTTGCTGGCTATCAAGGCCGCGTTCGGCCAGGAAGTTGAACCAGCGGCAGATCCGGTGGTCGTTGTTTTTCGCCCGGTTCAACTTCCACGTCACGTACATTCCGAGCAACCTCAACCAGACGTGCTATCCCGTAAGCCAGAATACTTTTGTCCCAAGGACTCCCTTCCCCCCCAGACGGTGCTGCCAGCGGACTCCTTGGCTGCAGTCCAGGAACCGGTGGACCTGTGGGCTCAGGTGCTGGAAGTGCAGCAACGGGATGACTGGTCGCAGCAGCGGAGAGCGGACATCGGCCCCGCATCCCCATGGACCATGGAGGAGGGCTTGCTCAGGCACCGGGGTCGGCTGTACGTGCCCACGAGTCTGCTCCGAGCCCTTGTCATGAACCAGTGCCATGACAACCCCGCGGCGGGGCACTTCGGCTTCTTTACGACTTTGAACTTAGTGACGCGGACTTTTTGTTGGCCTCAGGTGTGGCACGATGTGCACGCCTACGTGACGTCCTGTGTGACGTGCCGACAGGCCAAAGCCGCATCCGGCCCCCCTCCTGGACTCCTCCAGCCGCTGCTGACAGCGGAGAGACCATGGGGAGCCATCTCCATGGACTTCCTGACAGACTTGCCCCTGTCCACTATGTTCACGACTGTCCTCGTGGTGGTGGATGCGCTCATGAAGATGGTACATTTCATCCCGTGCTGCGGCCTGCCCTCGGCCCGCACCACGGCTTGCCTGTTCCTGCAGCATATCTTCCGCCTCCACGGCCTGCCAGACCGGGTGGTTTCGGACAGCGGGACCCAGTTCACGGCCCGCTTCTGGAAAAGTCTGATGGCCGCGCTGGAGGTGCAGGTGTGCCTGTTGTCGTCGCACCATCTGGAGACTGACGGGCACGGAGAAGGTCATTGGCATACTGGAGCGGTACCTCCGCTGTTTTGTCAACCAGCAGCAGGATAACTGGGCTGAGTACCTTCCCCTGGTGGAGTTCACCTTTAACAACTCCCAACACACCTCCATCCAGATGACCCCGTTCCATGCCAACGTCGGATACCATCCACGGCTTTTTCCGTTGACCATCATGGACTCTCCTGTTCCCGAGACCCGGGACTTCCTCTCGGAGCTGCAGGCAGTGCAGCAACCGGTGCGGCGGCAGCTGATCCGGGCAAAAGACCGATTGCACCTGCTGGGCGACGCCACCGCTGGAAGTTGGAGATCAGGTGTGGCTGTCCACGAAACACCTCCCCAGGGACCGGCCGGTGAGGAAACTGGCCCACCGCTTTATCGGTCCCTTCCCTATCAAGGCGGTCATCAACCCGGTGGCCTACTGGTTGACTCTACCCCGCTCCATGTGGCTCCACCCCATTTTTTCATTGGTCCCTCCTGGTCCCTGAGGCCTCCGCGAGCCATCTCCACCACCCGCCTGACCCCCCAGCCGCAGCCGACGAGGATGACGCCTCGACGTATGAGGTGGACAGTATCCGGGACTCCCGTTGGCTGAAGGGGCGCTTCCAATACCTCATCGCCTGGAAGGGGTACGGGCCCGAGGATTTCACCTGAGTGGACGCATCTGCCGTTCAGGCCCCTGACCTGGTGCGGGCTTTCCACGAACAGTTCCCGTCCCGACCCCATCCCGTCCGTCAGACCCGGGGGAAGGGCCCTGCGGTGGGGGATAGTGTTGTGGCCCCGCCCTCTGAGCCTATCCCATTGGAGGAAGAAAGCTCCGAGCATGAGGAAGAGGAGTCAGTCAGGCCTCCTTCTCCAGGCCCCTCCCCTCTGGCACTGTCTCAGGTGCCGGCCGAGGGAGAGGAGATTAGCAGGGAAACAGGTGTCTCGAATGAGAGTGACGGAGAGACATCATTCCTGGACGCACGCCTCCGAAGGCGTGATAAACGATTGCAGCAGCTCAGGAGGCGTGCTAGGGATTAGAACTGAGTCACTGGACCACACCCCAGAGACTATATAATAGAGGGTGGTGGCCAGTGATCCCTGTGACGAACAAAAATAAACCTTGGATAGTCACTAAAGCCTCGTCCGAAACTGCTGAGAGGAATATTTATTTGGACTCTTGTATATTATCTTTCTGTTTCTGTGGAAATAAAGCACTTGGCAGATGGTGTATATATCGCTGCCAAGTTGGAGATAAAGACCTGGGTGTGTGCCAAGTACTTCCTTAACCCTCGGCTGGCTGTGTTTGTGTGTGTGTGTGGATGGGGACAGATCACAAATCTCTTTTTCCCAAACTGGGCTGTAAATTGAGCTCCTCTGTGTGAAACAATAGGTAGGCCATGCAGCCAGAATATGCATTGGATAATATGCGGGCAGTGGTGTGAGCTGTCGGTAGCCCACGACATGAAATGAAATGCGCCATTTTTGTCAGCATGCCAACCACCACGAACATGGTCGTGAATCCAGAAGATGGAGGCAAATCCGTCAAGAAGTCCATGGAAATGGCACCCCAGGGTCTCTCTGGTGTCGGCAATGGCTGAAGCAGCCCTGGAGGGGCTCCTGTTGCTGACTTGGCCTGATGGCAGCAAACACAAGACGTGACATAAGCCTGGACATTGTGTCGAATCGTGGCCAACAAAAAGTGCAGAAGACTAGATGTAATGTCTTAAAGAGGCTGAAATGCCCCGTCGCAGGATTATCATGGCACTGTGACAAGATAAGTCCCTGGAGCGGCCCCACTGGCATGTAGAGCCTGTCTCGTTACCGCAAGAGTTCCTCGTGAAATGTCCAAGGAGAGTCGGGCCCTACCTCTTCCTTCCGTTGCTCCACATAAGCATCGTGCCACTGCGCTCCCCATATCTGAGCCTGTAAATCCACTGGTTCCTGAACCACGGAGAAAGACTCTACAGGCAACACTGTCCGGAGCGGAAGCAGGTCTTCGATGTGGGAATACTCCGGTTTCCGCGAGAGTGCATCCGCCTTTTGGTTGAGACCACTGGGGATGTACGTAACTTGGAAATTGAACCGGGCAAAGAAGAGGGACCACCGAATCTGCCATTGGTTCAGTTTCTGGGTGGTCTGTAGGAACTCCAAGTTTCTGTGGTCCGTCCGGACTTCAATTTGATGCCTAGCCCCCTCCAGAAGATGTCTCCAGGCCTCAAATACCATCTTAATGGCCAGTAACTCTTTCTCCCAGATGGTGTAATTGTGCTCGGAAGGGTTGAGCTTCCACGAATAATATGTGCAAGGGAAAAGGGTACCACCAAACAGGTGAGCCTGGAGCAACACCGCACCAACAGCAATATCCGATGCATCTGCTTCCACCACAAATGGACAGTGGGGGTCAGGATACTTCAAGATAGGCTTCTTCATGAAGGCCTGTTTCAAGGCCTGGAATGCCTGCTGCTCAGGGGTAACCCACCAGAATGGGACTTTTTTCTGCAGAAGCTGCGTGAGGGGTTGGTCAAGGCAGCAAAGCCAGGGATAAAAGTCCGATAGTAGTTGGAGAACCCAAGCAGGCGCTGGACATCCTTCACTCGCCAAGGAGGTTGCCAACTGTGCAAAGACTCCACCTTGCTCAGCTCCATGGCAATGCCCTCAGGGGAGATGCAATGTCCCAGGAACTAGATGGTGGACTGGAAAAACTGGCATTTCTCCAGTTTAGCATACAGATAATGTTCCCAAAGATGTTGCAGGACCAGGCGGAGGTGCTGTTGGTGACTCTCCCGGGAAGGAGAGTATATTAGAATGTTGTCCAAGTAAATGACGACAAACTTGTCCAAGAGGTCCCCAAAAATCTCATTCATGATATGTTGGAAGATGGTAGGAGCATTGGTCAGCCCAAACGGCATGACTGTATACTCAAAATGAACGTAACGGGTGCCAAACACTGTCTTCCATTCATCCCCGGGACGGATCTGAACAAGATTATAAACCCCTTGCAAGTCCAATTTAGTGAACATGGTAGCCTCTCGAAGCCATTCCAAAAGTTCGGGAATAAGGGGCAGAAGATACCGGTTACACACTGTGATGGCGTTTAACTTGTGGTAGTCACAACAAAGCCACAAGTCTCTGGTCTTCTTTTTCACAAACAAGACTGGGGCGGACAATGGTGACGACGAGAGCTAGATAAAACCCCTAGCCAGGTTCTTATCCACAGTCCCGTAACGCAGCCAACTCAGGGTCCGACATCGAATACAAATGCCCCACTGGGAGTGGCGTGTCTGGAATCAAATCAATGGGGCTGTCGCATGGCTGGGGCAGTGGCAATTGGTCTGCCTCCTGCTCACTGAAAACATCCACAAAATCCTGGAGATCGGAAGACAAGGACACCCCGGTTGGACTCAGCAGCTGGCCTGTGCAAACTTTGCGGGTACGGTCCACACATTGCAGGCTCAGAAAAGAGATGAAGTTCTGGGATCAGTAGATCTGTGGGTCATGTGTCCGGAGCCAAGCCAAGCCCAAAACCACAGGAAAATGCAGGCCGGAGGTGATATAAAACTGAATGGCCTCCTCATGAGACCCGATAGTCAGGCACAAGGGTTGCGTGATGGCTGTAATAGGCCCAGACAGAAGCACCTGGACATCAATGGTCTCCACAAGCATGGTGTTGTGGCCCCGCCCTCTGAGCCTGTCCCATCGGAGGAAGAAAGCTCCGAGCATGAGGAAGAGTAGTCAGCCAGGCCTCCCTCTCCAGGCCCCTCCCCTCTGGCAATGTCTCAGGTGCCGGCCGAGGGAGAGGAGATTAGTAGGGAGACAGCTGGTTCATCTCAGAGTGATGAAGAAACATCATTCCTGGACGCACGCCTCCGAAGGCGTGATAAACGATTGCAGCATCTTAGGAGGCGTGCTAGCGATTAGAACTGAGTCACTGGACCACACCCCAGAGACTAATAATAGAGGGTAGTGGTCAGGGATCCTTGTGACGAACAAAAGTAAACCTTGGATAGTCACTAAAGCCTCGTCCGGAACTGCTGGGAGGAATATTATTTCTGCTTGGACTTTTTTGAACGTTAGTACCTTATCTTTCTGTTTGTGAAAATAAAGGCATTTGGCAGACGGTGTGTCTATCGCTGCCAAGTGGGAGATAAGACCTGGGTGCGTTCCAAAGTGTTTCCTTAAACCTCAGCTGGCTGTGTTTGTGTGTGTGTGGGGACAGGGACAGATCACATGGGAGGATCCAATGGACACTGAGGGACTGCATATTTGGCTACAAACACCGTATCTATGAAATTAGTTGCAGTCCACCAAAGCGTGAGCCAGAATCCCTGCAGACTATTGGCCAAGAAGACTTTTGCTGCCAAAATCAAATGTCGGGAGGGTCCGGATTCTACGTCCGCTGGGCATTCCTTGGTATTGATGTGCGCCCAACCCAGGGTCTCCCCTAAATCGGGCTCAGGGCGTTTCCTGACAGGGTTTTCTGTGGCTTTGGGGCAGGCCCAAGAGCTGACTCCCCTCATCACTTCTTTGGGCAAGAGGCCGCTATGTGCCCGGGTTCCCCGCAATACAAACAAAAGCCCCCTGATCATCTTCTATTTTTCTCAGCCACTGACAGACGGGGTCTGGCTGCACCTATTTCCATCGGTATTTTTTCTATTAAAGTTTTACAAGACAAAAAACATTTTTACAAAAAAAACATAAACCATTTGCCATCTTTCCATATACGAATTGTACAATGCCATGTTAGAACAGTACCCGAGATGTTACATAAATTACCAGCAAGATAACTGGGTGGACTTATTGCCATTTGCGGAGGTGGCATATAATAACTCCATACATAGCAGCACCGGTTTCACTCCATTTAAGGTGGCTTCTGGCCAAGAGTTTGTGCCAATCCCAGAGCTACCACAGGATAACCCACAGAACCCTTCTTTGATTGAGTGGATCGAACAGCTACGATGTACTTGGGTAGTAACTCGAAAAGCTTTAGATGATGCACACCAAGCACATAAAGCCCAAGCTGACAAAAAGAGGTGCCTGGCACACGTTTACAAAGTGGGTGATATGGTTTATCTTTCCACCAAATATTTACAGACTTCCCAGAAATCAAAGAAGCTTGGACCCAAATATTTGGGCCCTTTCCCAATCGCTAGACTCATCAACCCAGTCACAGTTGAATTGGAATTGCCCAAAAATTTGAGACGTATCCACCCTGTGTTTAATGTTAGTTTGCTGAAACCGGAACATTCGTCCCATTTGCGCCCGAACCAGGACTCTCCTCTGGTCCTCATACTGATAGAAGGGGAACAACATTTTGAAGTTAAGGAGATCTTGGACTCTAGGAAGCATCACGATAAAGTGCAGTATCTGGTGGCCTGGAAGCATTTCCCATTATCTCAAGCTGAATGGGTGAATAAACGTGATGTCCAGGCGCCAAAGAAAGTACAGTTGTTTCACACCAAATACCCTGATAAACCCTAATTTCTATGTGTTGTTTTCTCTTTCCCTGTTTAGGACTAAAATCTCTTCTGCAGAGGGGACGAATGTCAGCCTCCACCTTTACTGCTTTGGCTGCCATAGTAACGGGAGGGGGAAGACCTAGGTAGCATGTGGGGGGGAAGCGTGGAGGAATTGAAAGCGATACTTAAGCTACCGGACTGTATCTTTGAAGCTGCTATAGGGTCAACGGTCGTGGCATTCCTGATTGATGACGCTGCCAGAAGTGTGCTTCCACCTGACCCCTGGGAGACCTTTGGATTGGATGATTTACAGTGGACAGTGGGAGGGGATGCTTTCTATATGCAATTTTCGCACTTTTTGCCTCAGATTCTGCTTTTCTTTGGTTGTGATCACTTCATTTTCTAGTAAAAGTACCTTTCTCTATAAACAATGGAGTCTGGGTCATTCTTTCCTGGACTTTGAAGGAAGTATACCTGACATAAAGGGAGCCGTATTGCTGTAGCTTTTGCTGAAGTTCACACTATATTAAAGAGCTATTGTCATTCACTACCTTGTTTCTGCCTCCTCAATCACCCAACTTAACATTGGCGATAAAGGTGGGATAGAGGCAACGAGAAGCAAGCCGAAGAAGAGCTAACAACAGCGGATTCAGCCAGGCTGATGAGCTCCGTACATAGCAGGACTATCACAATGCCTGCGTATGTAATGCCAAAGCCTTTCGACCCAGCAAGAGAGAAGTGGGGGTCGTGATCAGGTTCGAGTACCTGCAGCCAGCAACCTGCAAAACCTTCCAGGCAACCGAAAAAGGGTACTCTTCCTGAGCTAACCTGACTCTACCCAGCGCGCTTGACAAAGCGAGTCATCCACCAAGGCTGCAGAGACTCTGCAACATCCAGCCACCTCACAAGCTACCCCGAGGTCAATGCCAGTACACCATGAGGCGACCCAGACTGACAGCGAGGAAGAGTCGGACGAAGACGTCTTCCAAATTGAAAGGCAGAAACGCAAGCAGAGAGAGTGACATGGAAGCTGCTCAAGCTGCAGAGGGTCACACCAGAGGCAGACCTGTAAGTTCAGGGAAGCCATCTGCAGACAATGCGAAAAGGGGCATTTGGCAAGAGTCTGGCGGGCAAGCCTACTGACTACCCACAAGCCAAGGGACGGCTACAGCCAATCAGAGCCGGTGCAACCCAAGCGGAATAGCAACGATGGCGACTTCAGAAAACCATGAGACCAGGACCAGCCAGAACAGCGCAACCATCGAAAAAAAGGTCCACACCATAGTCGAGATTGAGGGGAGCCCATGTGAGATGGAGATTGATACCGGATCATTCCTATCAATCATGTCTTGGACCACCGTGAAGACAATCCTTCCAGGCCTGAAAAGGAATCAGCTACAGTCTCAGCGGATATGGCTTCGAGACTACCAGGGAAATCGCATCCCCATGGGCACGTTCCAGTTCACATATGGAGAGTACTGGAAGAAGCTACCCCTCACCGTGATCAGCTAGCAGCTGTTTCGGGGGTCATGGATTGTAAAATACATTCAATTTTCAAACACGATCATTCCCTGAGAGGTTAGGCCAATCTTAGATTTGCAAAGGAAAAACTCAACTTTTGGCACAGACCTTAGATTTACAAAGGAAAAACATATTCAGATTCCCTAACGTGTGAAAACCCCAAAAACACATTCAGTTTTCAAATAAAAGCTTTTCCTGAGGAGTTAGGCCAAGCTGTATCTCAGAATTGGCAGGAGGAATCAATTCAGCCAGAAAACGAAAGTTTTGACAGGAAGCTTAGATTTGCAAAGGAAAAACATATTCAGGTTCCCTAAGGTCTGAAAAGCCCCAAAACACATTCAATTTTCAAATACGATCATTCCCTGAGAGGTTAGGCCAAGCTGTATCTCAGAATTGGCAAAAGGACTCAATTCAGCCAGAAAACGAAAGTTTTGACACAGAGCTCCGATTTGCAAATGAAACACATATTCATGTTTCCCAACTCTGAAAAGCCCAAAACACATTCAACTTTCAAATACGATCATTCCCTGAGAGGTTAGGCCAAGCTGTATCTCAGAATTGGCAAAAGGACTCAATTCAGCCAGAAAACGAAAGTTTTGGCACAGACCTTAGATTTACAAAGGAAAAACATATTCAGATTCCCTAACGTGTGAAAACCCCAAAAACACATTCAGTTTTCAAATAAAAGCTTTTCCTGAGGAGTTAGGCCAAGCTGTATCTCAGAATTGGCAGGAGGAATCAATTCAGCCAGAAAACGAAAGTTTTGACAGGAAGCTTAGATTTGCAAAGGAAAAACATATTCAGGTTCCCTAAGGTCTGAAAAGCCCCAAAACACATTGAATTTTCAAATACGATCATTCCCTGAGAGGTTAGGCCAAGCTATATCTCAGAATTGGCAGGAGGACTCAATTCAGCCAGAAAACTCAACTTTGGACACAGAGCTCCGATTTGCAAATGAAACACAGATTCATGTTTCCCAACTCTGAAAAGCCCAAAACACATTCAATTTTCATACATTCAATTTTCAAACACGATCATTCCCTGACAGGTTAGGCCAAGCTGTATCTCAAAATTGGCAGGAGGACTCAATACAGCCAGAAAACGAAAGTTTTGACACAGAGCTCCGATTTGCAAATGAAACACAGATTCATGTTTCCCAACTCTGAAAAGCCCAAAACACATTCAACTTTCAAATACGATCATTCCCTGAGAGGTTAGGCCAAGCTGTATCTCACAATTGGCAGAAGGAATCAATTCAGCCAGAAAACTCAACTTTTGGCACAGACCTTAGATTTGCAAAGGAAAAACATATTCAGATTCCCTAACGTGTGAAAAACCCCAAAACACATTCAATTTTCAAATACAAGCTTTTCCTGAGGAGTTAGGCCAAGCTGTATCTCAGAATTGGCAAAAGGACTCAATTCAGCCAGAAAACGGAAGTTTTGACACAGAGCTCCGATTTGTAAATGAAACACATATTCATGTTTCCCAACTCTGAAAAGCCCAAAACACATTCAACTTTCAAATACGATCATTCCCTGACAGGTTAGGCCAAGCTGTATCTCACAATTGGCAGGAGGACTCAATTAAGCCAGAAAACTCAACTTTTCACACAAAGCTTTGATTTGCAAAGGAAAAACATATTCAGATTCCCTAACGTTTGAAAAACCCAAAAACACATTCAATTTTCAAATACGATCATTCCCTGACAGGTTAGGCCAAGCTGTATCTCAAAATTGGCAGGAGGAATCAATTCAGCCAGAAAACTCAACTTTTGGCACAGAACTTAGATTTTCAAAGAAAAAACATATTCAGTTTTCAAATACGACCTTTTCCTGAGGAGTTAGACCAATCTCTATCTCACAATTGGCAGGAGGACTCAATTCAGCCAGAAAACTCAACTTTTCACACAAAGCTTAGATTTGCAAATGAAACACAGATTCATGTTTCCCAACTCTGAAAAGCCCAAAACACATTCAACTTTCAAATACGATCATTCCCTGAGAGGTTAGGCCAAGCTGTATCTCACAATTGGCAGAAGGAATCAATTCAGCCAGAAAACTCAACTTTTGGCACAGACCTTAGATTTGCAAAGGAAAAACATATTCAGATTCCCTAACGTGTGAAAAAACCCAAAAACACATTCAGTTTTCAAATACGACCTTTTCCTGAGGAGTTAGGCCAAGCTGTATCTCAGAATTGGCAGAAGGAATCAATTCAGCCAGAAAACTCAACTTTTGGCACAGACCTTAGATTTTCAAAGGAAAAACATATTCAGTTTTCAAATACGACCTTTTCCTGAGGAGTTAGACCAAGCTGTATCTCAGAATTGGCAAAAGGACTCAATTCAGCCAGAAAACGGAAGTTTTGACACAGAGCTCCGATTTGTAAATGAAACACAGATTCATGTTTCCCAACTCTGAAAAGCCCAAAACACATTCAACTTTCAAATACGATCATTCCCTGACAGGTTAGGCCAAGCTGTATCTCACAATTGGCAGGAGGACTCAATTAAGCCAGAAAACTCAACTTTTCACACAAAGCTTTGATTTGCAAAGGAAAAACATATTCAGATTCCCTAACGTTTGAAAAACCCAAAAACACATTCAATTTTCAAATACGATCATTCCCTGACAGGTTAGGCCAAGCTGTATCTCAAAATTGGCAGGAGGAATCAATTCAGCCAGAAAACTCAACTTTTGGCACAGAACTTAGATTTTCAAAGAAAAAACATATTCAGTTTTCAAATACGACCTTTTCCTGAGGAGTTAGACCAATCTCTATCTCACAATTGGCAGGAGGACTCAATTCAGCCAGAAAACTCAACTTTTCACACAAAGCTTAGATTTGCAAATGAAACACAGATTCATGTTTCCCAACTCTGAAAAGCCCAAAACACATTCAACTTTCAAATACGATCATTCCCTGAGAGGTTAGGCCAAGCTGTATCTCACAATTGGCAGAAGGAATCAATTCAGCCAGAAAACTTAACTTTTGGCACAGACCTTAGATTTGCAAAGGAAAAACATATTCAGATTCCCTAACGTGTGAAAAACCCAAAAACACATTCAGTTTTCAAATACGACCTTTTCCTGAGGAGTTAGGCCAAGCTGTATCTCAGAATTGGCAGAAGGAATCAATTCAGCCAGAAAACTCAACTTTTGGCACAGACCTTAGATTTTCAAAGGAAAAACATATTCAGTTTTCAAATACGACCTTTTCCTGAGGAGTTAGACCAAGCTGTATCTCAGAATTGGCAAAAGGACTCAATTCAGCCAGAAAACGGAAGTTTTGACACAGAGCTCCGATTTGTAAATGAAACACAGATTCATGTTTCCCAACTCTGAAAAGCCCAAAACACATTCAACTTTCAAATACGATCATTCCCTGACAGGTTAGGCCAAGCTGTATCTCACAATTGGCAGGAGGACTCAATTAAGCCAGAAAACTCAACTTTTCACACAAAGCTTTGATTTGCAAAGGAAAAACATATTCAGATTCCCTAACGTTTGAAAAACCCAAAAACACATTCAATTTTCAAATACGATCATTCCCTGACAGGTTAGGCCAAGCTGTATCTCAAAATTGGCAGGAGGAATCAATTCAGCCAGAAAACTCAACTTTTGGCACAGAACTTAGATTTTCAAAGAAAAAACATATTCAGTTTTCAAATACGACCTTTTCCTGAGGAGTTAGACCAATCTCTATCTCACAATTGGCAGGAGGACTCAATTCAGCCAGAAAACTCAACTTTTCACACAAAGCTTAGATTTGCAAATGAAACACAGATTCATGTTTCCCAACTCTGAAAAGCCCAAAACACATTCAACTTTCAAATACGATCATTCCCTGAGAGGTTAGGCCAAGCTGTATCTCACAATTGGCAGAAGGAATCAATTCAGCCAGAAAACTTAACTTTTGGCACAGACCTTAGATTTGCAAAGGAAAAACATATTCAGATTCCCTAACGTGTGAAAAACCCAAAAACACATTCAGTTTTCAAATACGACCTTTTCCTGAGGAGTTAGGCCAAGCTGTATCTCAGAATTGGCAGAAGGAATCAATTCAGCCAGAAAACTCAACTTTTGGCACAGACCTTAGATTTGCAAAGGAAAAACATATTCAGTTTTCAAATACGACCTTTTCCTGAGGAGTTAGACCAAGCTATATCTCAGAATTGGCAGGAGGACTCAATTCAGCCAGAAAACGAAAGTTTTGACACAGAGCTCCGATTTGCAAATGAAACACAGATTCATGTTTCCCAACTCTGAAAAGCCCAAAACACATTCAATTTTCATACATTCAATTTTCAAACACGATCATTCCCTGACAGGTTAGGCCAAGCTGTATCTCAGAATTGGCAGAAGGAATCAATTCAGCCAGAAAACTCAACTTTTGGCACAGACCTTAGATTTTCAAAGGAAAAACATATTCAGTTTTCAATTACGACCTTTTCCTGAGGAGTTAGACCAAGCTATATCTCAGAATTGGCAGGAGGACTCAATTCAGCCAGAAAACTCAACTTTGGACACAGAGCTCCGATTTGCAAATGAAACACAGATTCATGTTTCCCAACTCTGAAAAGCCCAAAACACATTCAATTTTCATACATTCAATTTTCAAACACGATCATTCCCTGACAGGTTAGGCCAAGCTGTATCTCAAAATTGGCAGGAGGACTCAATACAGCCAGAAAACTCAACTTTTCACACAAAACTTAGATTTGCAAAGGAAACACAGATTCATGTTTCCCAACTCTGAAAAGCCCAAAACACATTCAACTTTCAAATACGATCATTCCCTGAGAGGTTAGGCCAAGCTGTATCTCACAATTGGCAGAAGGAATCAATTCAGCCAGAAAACTCAACTTTTGGCACAGACCTTAGATTTGCAAAGGAAAAACATATTCCAAAACACCCAAAAAACCCAAAACACATTCAACTTTCAAATACGATCATTCTCTGAGAGGTTAGGCCAAGCTGTATCTCACAATTGGCAGAAGGAATCAATTCAGCCAGAAAACTCAACTTTTGGCACAGACCTTAGATTTGCAAAGGAAAAACATATTCAGATTCCCTAAGGTCTGAAAAGCCCCAAAACACATTCAATTTTCAAATACAAGCTTTTCCTGAGGAGTTAGGCCAAGCTGTATCTCAGAATTGGCAAAAGGACTCAATTCAGCCAGAAAACGGAAGTTTTGACACAGAGCTCCGATTTGTAAATGAAACACATATTCATGTTTCCCAACTCTGAAAAGCCCAAAACACATTCAACTTTCAAATACGATCATTCCCTGACAGGTTAGGCCAAGCTGTATCTCACAATTGGCAGGAGGACTCAATTAAGCCAGAAAACTCAACTTTTCACACAAAGCTTTGATTTGCAAAGGAAAAACATATTCAGATTCCCTAACGTTTGAAAAACCCAAAAACACATTCAATTTTCAAATACGATCATTCCCTGACAGGTTAGGCCAAGCTGTATCTCAAAATTGGCAGGAGGAATCAATTCAGCCAGAAAACTCAACTTTTGGCACAGAACTTAGATTTTTCAAAGAAAAAACATATTCACTTTTCAAATACGACCTTTTCCTGAGGAGTTAGACCAATCTCTATCTCACAATTGGCAGGAGGACTCAATTCAGCCAGAAAACTCAACTTTTCACACAAAGCTTAGATTTGCAAATGAAACACAGATTCATGTTTCCCAACTCTGAAAAGCCCAAAACACATTCAACTTTCAAATACGATCATTCCCTGAGAGGTTAGGCCAAGCTGTATCTCACAATTGGCAGAAGGAATCAATTCAGCCAGAAAACTTAACTTTTGGCACAGACCTTAGATTTGCAAAGGAAAAACATATTCAGATTCCCTAACGTGTGAAAAACCCAAAAACACATTCAGTTTTCAAATACGACCTTTTCCTGAGGAGTTAGGCCAAGCTGTATCTCAGAATTGGCAGAAGGAATCAATTCAGCCAGAAAACTCAACTTTTGGCACAGACCTTAGATTTTCAAAGGAAAAACATATTCAGTTTTCAAATACGACCTTTTCCTGAGGAGTTAGACCAAGCTATATCTCAGAATTGGCAGGAGGACTCAATTCAGCCAGAAAACTCAACTTTGGACACAGAGCTCCGATTTGCAAATGAAACACAGATTCATGTTTCCCAACTCTGAAAAGCCCAAAACACATTCAATTTTCATACATTCAATTTTCAAACACGATCATTCCCTGACAGGTTAGGCCAAGCTGTATCTCAGAATTGGCAAAAGGACTCAATTCAGGCAGAAAACGAAAGTTTTGACACAGAGCTCCGATTTGCAAATGAAACACAGATTCATGTTTCCCAACTCTGAAAAGCCCAAAACACATTCAATTTTCATACATTCAATTTTCAAACACGATCATTCCCTGACAGGTTAGGCCAAGCTGTATCTCAAAATTGGCAGGAGGACTCAATACAGCCAGAAAACTCAACTTTTCACACAAAACTTAGATTTGCAAAGAAAAAACATATTCAGATTCCCTAAGGTCTGAAAAGCCCCAAAACACATTCAATTTTCAAATACAAGCTTTTCCTGAGGAGTTAGGCCAAGCTGTATCTCAGAATTGGCAAAAGGACTCAATTCAGCCAGAAAACGGAAGTTTTGACACAGAGCTCCGATTTGTAAATGAAACACATATTCATGTTTCCCAACTCTGAAAAGCCCAAAACACATTCAACTTTCAAATACGATCATTCCCTGACAGGTTAGGCCAAGCTGTATCTCACAATTGGCAGGAGGACTCAATTAAGCCAGAAAACTCAACTTTTCACACAAAGCTTTGATTTGCAAAGGAAAAACATATTCAGATTCCCTAACGTTTGAAAAACCCAAAAACACATTCAATTTTCAAATACGATCATTCCCTGACAGGTTAGGCCAAGCTGTATCTCAAAATTGGCAGGAGGAATCAATTCAGCCAGAAAACTCAACTTTTGGCACAGAACTTAGATTTTCAAAGAAAAAACATATTCAGTTTTCAAATACGACCTTTTCCTGAGGAGTTAGACCAATCTCTATCTCACAATTGGCAGGAGGACTCAATTCAGCCAGAAAACTCAACTTTTCACACAAAGCTTAGATTTGCAAATGAAACACAGATTCATGTTTCCCAACTCTGAAAAGCCCAAAACACATTCAACTTTCAAATACGATCATTCCCTGAGAGGTTAGGCCAAGCTGTATCTCACAATTGGTAGCAGGAATCAATTCAGCCAGAAAACTCAACTTTTGGCACAGACCTTAGATTTGCAAAGGAAAAACATATTCAGATTCCCTAACGTGTGAAAAACCCAAAAGCACATTCAGTTTTCAAATACGACCTTTTCCTGAGGAGTTAGGCCAAGCTGTATCTCACAATTGGCAGAAGGAATCAATTCAGCCAGAAAACTCAACTTTTGGCACAGACCTTAGATTTGCAAAGGAAAAACATATTCAGATTCCCTAAGGTCTGAAAAGCCCCAAAACACATTCAATTTTCAAATACAAGCTTTTCCTGAGGAGTTAGGCCAAGCTGTATCTCAGAATTGGCAAAAGGACTCAATTCAGCCAGAAAACGGAAGTTTTGACACAGAGCTCCGATTTGTAAATGAAACACAGATTCATGTTTCCCAACTCTGAAAAGCCCAAAACACATTCAATTTTCATACATTCAATTTTCAAACACGATCATTCCCTGACAGGTTAGGCCAAGCTGTATCTCAGAATTGGAAGAAGTAATCAATTCAGCCAGAAAACTCAACTTTTGGCACAGACCTTAGATTTTCAAAGGAAATACATATTCAGTTTTCAAATACGACCTTTTCCTGAGGAGTTAGACCAAGCTATATCTCAGAATTGGCAGGAGGACTCAATTCAGCCAGAAAACTCAACTTTGGACACAGAGCTCTGATTTGCAAATGAAACACAGATTCATGTTTCCCAACTCTGAAAAGCCCAAAACACATTCAACTTTCAAATACGATCATTCCCTGACAGGTTAGGCCAAGCTGTATCTCAAAATTGGCAGGAGGAATCAATTCAGCCAGAAAACTCAACTTTTGGCACAGAACTTAGATTTTCAAAGAAAAAACATATTCAGTTTTCAAATACGACCTTTTCCTGAGGAGTTAGACCAATCTCTATCTCACAATTGGCAGGAGGACTCAATTCAGCCAGAAAACTCAACTTTTCACACAAAGCTTAGATTTGCAAATGAAACACAGATTCATGTTTCCCAACTCTGAAAAGCCCAAAACACATTCAACTTTCAAATACGATCATTCCCTGAGAGGTTAGGCCAAGCTGTATCTCACAATTGGCAGAAGGAATCAATTCAGCCAGAAAACTCAACTTTTGGCACAGACCTTAGATTTGCAAAGGAAAAACATATTCAGATTCCCTAACGTGTGAAAAACCCAAAAACACATTCAGTTTTCAAATACGACCTTTTCCTGAGGAGTTAGGCCAAGCTGTATCTCAGAATTGGCAGAAGGAATCAATTCAGCCAGAAAACTCAACTTTTGGCACAGACCTTAGATTTGCAAAGGAAAAACATATTCAGTTTTCAAATACGACCTTTTCCTGAGGAGTTAGACCAAGCTATATCTCAGAATTGGCAGGAGGACTCAATTCAGCCAGAAAACGAAAGTTTTGACACAGAGCTCCGATTTGCAAATGAAACACAGATTCATGTTTCCCAACTCTGAAAAGCCCAAAACACATTCAATTTTCATACATTCAATTTTCAAACACGATCATTCCCTGACAGGTTAGGCCAAGCTGTATCTCAGAATTGGAAGAAGTAATCAATTCAGCCAGAAAACTCAACTTTTGGCACAGACCTTAGATTTTCAAAGGAAATACATATTCAGTTTTCAAATACGACCTTTTCCTGAGGAGTTAGACCAAGCTATATCTCAGAATTGGCAGGAGGACTCAATTCAGCCAGAAAACTCAACTTTGGACACAGAGCTCCGATTTGCAAATGAAACACAGATTCATGTTTCCCAACTCTGAAAAGCCCAAAACACATTCAATTTTCATACATTCAATTTTCAAACACGATCATTCCCTGACAGGTTAGGCCAAGCTGTATCTCAAAATTGGCAGGAGGACTCAATACAGCCAGAAAACTCAACTTTTCACACAAAACTTAGATTTGCAAAGAAAAAATATTTTCAGATTCCCTAAGGTCTGAAAAGCCCCAAAACACATTCAATTTTCAAATACAAGCTTTTTCTGAGGAGTTAGGCCAAGCTGTATCTCAGAATTGGCAAAAGGACTCAATTCAGCCAGAAAACGAAAGTTTTGACACAGAGCTCCGATTTGTAAATGAAACACATATTCATGTTTCCCAACTCTGAAAAGCCCAAAACACATTCAACTTTCAAATACGATCATTCCCTGACAGGTTAGGCCAAGCTGTATCTCACAATTGGCAGAAGGAATCAATTCAGCCAGAAAACTCAACTTTTGGCACAGACCTTAGATTTGCAAAGGAAAAACATATTCAGATTCCCTAACGTGTGAAAAACCCAAAAACACATTCAGTTTTCAAATACGACCTTTTCCTGAGGAGTTAGGCCAAGCTGTATCTCAGAATTGGCAGAAGGAATCAATTCAGCCAGAAAACTCAACTTTTGGCACAGACCTTAGATTTGCAAAGGAAAAACATATTCAGTTTTCAAATACGACCTTTTCCTGAGGAGTTAGACCAAGCTATATCTCAGAATTGGCAGGAGGACTCAATTCAGCCAGAAAACGAAAGTTTTGACACAGAGCTCCGATTTGCAAATGAAACACAGATTCATGTTTCCCAACTCTGAAAAGCCCAAAACACATTCAATTTTCATACATTCAATTTTCAAACACGATCATTCCCTGACAGGTTAGGCCAAGCTGTATCTCAGAATTGGCAGAAGGAATCAATTCAGCCAGAAAACTCAACTTTTGGCACAGACCTTAGATTTTCAAAGGAAAAACATATTCAGTTTTCAAATACGACCTTTTCCTTAGGAGTTAGACCAAGCTATATCTCAGAATTGGCAGGAGGACTCAATTCAGCCAGAAAACTCAACTTTGGACACAGAGCTCCGATTTGCAAATGAAACACAGATTCATGTTTCCCAACTCTGAAAAGCCCAAAACACATTCAATTTTCATACATTCAATTTTCAAACACGATCATTCCCTGACAGGTTAGGCCAAGCTGTATCTCAAAATTGGCAGGAGGACTCAATACAGCCAGAAAACTCAACTTTTCACACAAAACTTAGATTTGCAAAGAAAAAATATTTTCAGATTCCCTAAGGTCTGAAAAGCCCCAAAACACATTCAATTTTCAAATACAAGCTTTTTCTGAGGAGTTAGGCCAAGCTGTATCTCAGAATTGGCAAAAGGACTCAATTCAGCCAGAAAACGAAAGTTTTGACACAGAGCTCCGATTTGTAAATGAAACACATATTCATGTTTCCCAACTCTGAAAAGCCCAAAACACATTCAACTTTCAAATACGATCATTCCCTGACAGGTTAGGCCAAGCTGTATCTCACAATTGGCAGAAGGAATCAATTCAGCCAGAAAACTCAACTTTTGGCACAGACCTTAGATTTGCAAAGGAAAAACATATTCAGATTCCCTAACGTGTGAAAAACCCAAAAACACATTCAGTTTTCAAATACGACCTTTTCCTGAGGAGTTAGGCCAAGCTGTATCTCAGAATTGGCAGAAGGAATCAATTCAGCCAGAAAACTCAACTTTTGGCACAGACCTTAGATTTGCAAAGGAAAAACATATTCAGTTTTCAAATACGACCTTTTCCTGAGGAGTTAGACCAAGCTATATCTCAGAATTGGCAGGAGGACTCAATTCAGCCAGAAAACGAAAGTTTTGACACAGAGCTCCGATTTGCAAATGAAACACAGATTCATGTTTCCCAACTCTGAAAAGCCCAAAACACATTCAATTTTCATACATTCAATTTTCAAACACGATCATTCCCTGACAGGTTAGGCCAAGCTGTATCTCAGAATTGGCAGAAGGAATCAATTCAGCCAGAAAACTCAACTTTTGGCACAGACCTTAGATTTTCAAAGGAAAAACATATTCAGTTTTCAATTACGACCTTTTCCTTAGGAGTTAGACCAAGCTATATCTCAGAATTGGCAGGAGGACTCAATTCAGCCAGAAAACTCAACTTTGGACACAGAGCTCCGATTTGCAAATGAAACACAGATTCATGTTTCCCAACTCTGAAAAGCCCAAAACACATTCAATTTTCATACATTCAATTTTCAAACACGATCATTCCCTGACAGGTTAGGCCAAGCTGTATCTCAAAATTGGCAGGAGGACTCAATACAGCCAGAAAACTCAACTTTTCACACAAAACTTAGATTTGCAAAGAAAAAATATTTTCAGATTCCCTAAGGTCTGAAAAGCCCCAAAACACATTCAATTTTCAAATACAAGCTTTTTCTGAGGAGTTAGGCCAAGCTGTATCTCAGAATTGGCAAAAGGACTCAATTCAGCCAGAAAACGAAAGTTTTGACACAGAGCTCCGATTTGTAAATGAAACACATATTCATGTTTCCCAACTCTGAAAAGCCCAAAACACATTCAACTTTCAAATACGATCATTCCCTGACAGGTTAGGCCAAGCTGTATCTCACAATTGGCAGAAGGAATCAATTCAGCCAGAAAACTCAACTTTTGGCACAGACCTTAGATTTGCAAAGGAAAAACATATTCAGATTCCCTAACGTGTGAAAAACCCAAAAACACATTCAGTTTTCAAATACGACCTTTTCCTGAGGAGTTAGGCCAAGCTGTATCTCAGAATTGGCAGAAGGAATCAATTCAGCCAGAAAACTCAACTTTTGGCACAGACCTTAGATTTTCAAAGGAAAAACATATTCAGTTTTCAAATACGACCTTTTCCTTAGGAGTTAGACCAAGCTATATCTCAGAATTGGCAGGAGGACTCAATTCAGCCAGAAAACGAAAGTTTTGACACAGAGCTCCGATTTGCAAATGAAACACAGATTCATGTTTCCCAACTCTGAAAAACCCAAAAACAAATTCAATTTTCAAATACGATCATTCCCTGACAGGTTAGGCCAAGCTGTATCTCAAAATTGGCAGGAGGAATCAATTCAGCCAGAAAACTCAACTTTTGGCACAAAGCTTAGATTTGCAAATGAAACAGAGATTCATGTTTCCCAACTCTGAAAAGCCCAAAACACATTCAATTTTCACACATTCAATTTTCAAACACGATCATTCCCTGACAGGTTAGGCCAAGCTGTATCTCAAAATTGGCAGGAGGACTCAATACAGCCAGAAAAGGAAAGTTTAGCTACAGAGCTCCGATTTGCAAATGAAACCCATATTCATGTTTCCCAACTCTGAAAAGCCCAAAACACATTCAACTTTCAAATACGATCATTCCCTGAGAGGTTAGGCCAGGCTGTATCTCAGAATTGGCAAAAGGACTCAATTCAGCCAGAAAACGAAAGTTTTGACACAGAGCTCCGATTTGCAAATGAAACACATATTCATGTTTCCCAACTCTGAAAAGCCCAAAACACATTCAACTTTCAAATACGATCATTCCCTGACAGGTTAGGCCAAGCTGTATCTCACAATTGGCAGGAGGACTCAATTAAGCCAGAAAACTCAACTTTTCACACAAAGCTTTGATTTGCAAAGGAAAAACATATTCAGGTTCCCTAACGTTTGAAAAACCCAAAAACACATTCAATTTTCAAATACGATCATTCCCTGACAGGTTAGGCCAAGCTCTATCTCAAAATTGGCAGGAGGAATCAATTCAGCCAGAAAACTCAACTTTTGGCACAGAACTTAGATTTTCAAAGAAAAAACATATTCAGTTTTCAAATACGACCTTTTCCTGAGGAGTTAGACCAATCTCTATCTCACAATTGGCAGGAGGACTCAATTCAGCCAGAAAACTCAACTTTTCACACAAAGCTTAGATTTGCAAATGAAACACAGATTCATGTTTCCCAACTCTGAAAAGCCCAAAACACATTCAATTTTCAAACACGATCATTCCCTGACAGGTTAGGCCAAGCTGTATCTCAAAATTGGCAGGAGGACTCAATACAGCCAGAAAACGAAAGTTTTGACACAGAGCTCCGATTTGCAAATGAAACACAGATTCCTGTTTCCCAACTCTGAAAAGCCCAAAACACATTCAACTTTCAAATACGATCATTCCCTGAGAGGTTAGGCCAAGCTGTATCTCACAATTGGCAGGAGGACTCAATACAGCCAGAAAACTCAACTTTTCACACAAAACTTAGATTTGCAAAGAAAAAACATATTCAGATTCCCTAAGGTCTGAAAAGCCCCAAAACACATTCAATTTTCAAATACAAGCTTTTCCTGAGGAGTTAGGCCAAGCTCTATCTCAAAATTGGCAGAAGGAATCAATTCAGCCAGAAAACTTAACTTTTGGCACAGACCTTAGATTTGCAAAGGAAAAACATATTCAGATTCCCTAACGTGTGAAAAACCCAAAAACACATTCAGTTTTCAAATACGACCTTTTCCTGAGGAGTTAGGCCAAGCTGTATCTCAGAATTGGCAGAAGGAATCAATTCAGCCAGAAAACTCAACTTTTGGCACAGACCTTAGATTTTCAAAGGAAAAACATATTCAGTTTTCAAATACGACCTTTTCCTGAGGAGTTAGACCAAGCTGTATCTCAGAATTGGCAAAAGGACTCAATTCAGCCAGAAAACGGAAGTTTTGACACAGAGCTCCGATTTGTAAATGAAACACAGATTCATGTTTCCCAACTCTGAAAAGCCCAAAACACATTCAACTTTCAAATACGATCATTCCCTGACAGGTTAGGCCAAGCTGTATCTCACAATTGGCAGGAGGACTCAATTAAGCCAGAAAACTCAACTTTTCACACAAAGCTTTGATTTGCAAAGGAAAAACATATTCAGATTCCCTAACGTTTGAAAAACCCAAAAACACATTCAATTTTCAAATACGATCATTCCCTGACAGGTTAGGCCAAGCTGTATCTCAAAATTGGCAGGAGGAATCAATTCAGCCAGAAAACTCAACTTTTGGCACAGAACTTAGATTTTCAAAGAAAAAACATATTCAGTTTTCAAATACGACCTTTTCCTGAGGAGTTAGACCAATCTCTATCTCACAATTGGCAGGAGGACTCAATTCAGCCAGAAAACTCAACTTTTCACACAAAGCTTAGATTTGCAAATGAAACACAGATTCATGTTTCCCAACTCTGAAAAGCCCAAAACACATTCAACTTTCAAATACGATCATTCCCTGAGAGGTTAGGCCAAGCTGTATCTCACAATTGGCAGAAGGAATCAATTCAGCCAGAAAACTTAACTTTTGGCACAGACCTTAGATTTGCAAAGGAAAAACATATTCAGATTCCCTAACGTGTGAAAAACCCAAAAACACATTCAGTTTTCAAATACGACCTTTTCCTGAGGAGTTAGGCCAAGCTGTATCTCAGAATTGGCAGAAGGAATCAATTCAGCCAGAAAACTCAACTTTTGGCACAGACCTTAGATTTGCAAAGGAAAAACATATTCAGTTTTCAAATACGACCTTTTCCTGAGGAGTTAGACCAAGCTATATCTCAGAATTGGCAGGAGGACTCAATTCAGCCAGAAAACGAAAGTTTTGACACAGAGCTCCGATTTGCAAATGAAACACAGATTCATGTTTCCCAACTCTGAAAAGCCCAAAACACATTCAATTTTCATACATTCAATTTTCAAACACGATCATTCCCTGACAGGTTAGGCCAAGCTGTATCTCAGAATTGGCAGAAGGAATCAATTCAGCCAGAAAACTCAACTTTTGGCACAGACCTTAGATTTTCAAAGGAAAAACATATTCAGTTTTCAATTACGACCTTTTCCTGAGGAGTTAGACCAAGCTATATCTCAGAATTGGCAGGAGGACTCAATTCAGCCAGAAAACTCAACTTTGGACACAGAGCTCCGATTTGCAAATGAAACACAGATTCATGTTTCCCAACTCTGAAAAGCCCAAAACACATTCAATTTTCATACATTCAATTTTCAAACACGATCATTCCCTGACAGGTTAGGCCAAGCTGTATCTCAAAATTGGCAGGAGGACTCAATACAGCCAGAAAACTCAACTTTTCACACAAAACTTAGATTTGCAAAGGAAACACAGATTCATGTTTCCCAACTCTGAAAAGCCCAAAACACATTCAACTTTCAAATACGATCATTCCCTGAGAGGTTAGGCCAAGCTGTATCTCACAATTGGCAGAAGGAATCAATTCAGCCAGAAAACTCAACTTTTGGCACAGACCTTAGATTTGCAAAGGAAAAACATATTCCAAAACACCCAAAAAACCCAAAACACATTCAACTTTCAAATACGATCATTCTCTGAGAGGTTAGGCCAAGCTGTATCTCACAATTGGCAGAAGGAATCAATTCAGCCAGAAAACTCAACTTTTGGCACAGACCTTAGATTTGCAAAGGAAAAACATATTCAGATTCCCTAAGGTCTGAAAAGCCCCAAAACACATTCAATTTTCAAATACAAGCTTTTCCTGAGGAGTTAGGCCAAGCTGTATCTCAGAATTGGCAAAAGGACTCAATTCAGCCAGAAAACGGAAGTTTTGACACAGAGCTCCGATTTGTAAATGAAACACATATTCATGTTTCCCAACTCTGAAAAGCCCAAAACACATTCAACTTTCAAATACGATCATTCCCTGACAGGTTAGGCCAAGCTGTATCTCACAATTGGCAGGAGGACTCAATTAAGCCAGAAAACTCAACTTTTCACACAAAGCTTTGATTTGCAAAGGAAAAACATATTCAGGTTCCCTAACGTTTGAAAAACCCAAAAACACATTCAATTTTCAAATACGATCATTCCCTGACAGGTTAGGCCAAGCTGTATCTCAAAATTGGCAGGAGGAATCAATTCAGCCAGAAAACTCAACTTTTGGCACAGAACTTAGATTTTCAAAGAAAAAACATATTCACTTTTCAAATACGACCTTTTCCTGAGGAGTTAGACCAATCTCTATCTCACAATTGGCAGGAGGACTCAATTCAGCCAGAAAACTCAACTTTTCACACAAAGCTTAGATTTGCAAATGAAACACAGATTCATGTTTCCCAACTCTGAAAAGCCCAAAACACATTCAACTTTCAAATACGATCATTCCCTGAGAGGTTAGGCCAAGCTGTATCTCACAATTGGCAGAAGGAATCAATTCAGCCAGAAAACTTAACTTTTGGCACAGACCTTAGATTTGCAAAGGAAAAACATATTCAGATTCCCTAACGTGTGAAAAACCCAAAAACACATTCAGTTTTCAAATACGACCTTTTCCTGAGGAGTTAGGCCAAGCTGTATCTCAGAATTGGCAGAAGGAATCAATTCAGCCAGAAAACTCAACTTTTGGCACAGACCTTAGATTTTCAAAGGAAAAACATATTCAGTTTTCAAATACGACCTTTTCCTGAGGAGTTAGACCAAGCTATATCTCAGAATTGGCAGGAGGACTCAATTCAGCCAGAAAACTCAACTTTGGACACAGAGCTCCGATTTGCAAATGAAACACAGATTCATGTTTCCCAACTCTGAAAAGCCCAAAACACATTCAATTTTCATACATTCAATTTTCAAACACGATCATTCCCTGACAGGTTAGGCCAAGCTGTATCTCAGAATTGGCAAAAGGACTCAATTCAGGCAGAAAACGAAAGTTTTGACACAGAGCTCCGATTTGCAAATGAAACACAGATTCATGTTTCCCAACTCTGAAAAGCCCAAAACACATTCAATTTTCATACATTCAATTTTCAAACACGATCATTCCCTGACAGGTTAGGCCAAGCTGTATCTCAAAATTGGCAGGAGGACTCAATACAGCCAGAAAACTCAACTTTTCACACAAAACTTAGATTTGCAAAGAAAAAACATATTCAGATTCCCTAAGGTCTGAAAAGCCCCAAAACACATTCAATTTTCAAATACAAGCTTTTCCTGAGGAGTTAGGCCAAGCTGTATCTCAGAATTGGCAAAAGGACTCAATTCAGCCAGAAAACGGAAGTTTTGACACAGAGCTCCGATTTGTAAATGAAACACATATTCATGTTTCCCAACTCTGAAAAGCCCAAAACACATTCAACTTTCAAATACGATCATTCCCTGACAGGTTAGGCCAAGCTGTATCTCACAATTGGCAGGAGGACTCAATTAAGCCAGAAAACTCAACTTTTCACACAAAGCTTTGATTTGCAAAGGAAAAACATATTCAGATTCCCTAACGTTTGAAAAACCCAAAAACACATTCAATTTTCAAATACGATCATTCCCTGACAGGTTAGGCCAAGCTGTATCTCAAAATTGGCAGGAGGAATCAATTCAGCCAGAAAACTCAACTTTTGGCACAGAACTTAGATTTTCAAAGAAAAAACATATTCAGTTTTCAAATACGACCTTTTCCTGAGGAGTTAGACCAATCTCTATCTCACAATTGGCAGGAGGACTCAATTCAGCCAGAAAACTCAACTTTTCACACAAAGCTTAGATTTGCAAATGAAACACAGATTCATGTTTCCCAACTCTGAAAAGCCCAAAACACATTCAACTTTCAAATACGATCATTCCCTGAGAGGTTAGGCCAAGCTGTATCTCACAATTGGCAGAAGGAATCAATTCAGCCAGAAAACTTAACTTTTGGCACAGACCTTAGATTTGCAAAGGAAAAACATATTCAGATTCCCTAACGTGTGAAAAACCCAAAAACACATTCAGTTTTCAAATACGACCTTTTCCTGAGGAGTTAGGCCAAGCTGTATCTCAGAATTGGCAGAAGGAATCAATTCAGCCAGAAAACTCAACTTTTGGCACAGACCTTAGATTTGCAAAGGAAAAACATATTCAGTTTTCAAATACGACCTTTTCCTGAGGAGTTAGACCAAGCTATATCTCAGAATTGGCAGGAGGACTCAATTCAGCCAGAAAACGAAAGTTTTGACACAGAGCTCCGATTTGCAAATGAAACACAGATTCATGTTTCCCAACTCTGAAAAGCCCAAAACACATTCAATTTTCATACATTCAATTTTCAAACACGATCATTCCCTGACAGGTTAGGCCAAGCTGTATCTCAGAATTGGCAGAAGGAATCAATTCAGCCAGAAAACTCAACTTTTGGCACAGACCTTAGATTTTCAAAGGAAAAACATATTCAGTTTTCAATTACGACCTTTTCCTGAGGAGTTAGACCAAGCTATATCTCAGAATTGGCAGGAGGACTCAATTCAGCCAGAAAACTCAACTTTGGACACAGAGCTCCGATTTGCAAATGAAACACAGATTCATGTTTCCCAACTCTGAAAAGCCCAAAACACATTCAATTTTCATACATTCAATTTTCAAACACGATCATTCCCTGACAGGTTAGGCCAAGCTGTATCTCAAAATTGGCAGGAGGACTCAATACAGCCAGAAAACTCAACTTTTCACACAAAACTTAGATTTGCAAAGGAAACACAGATTCATGTTTCCCAACTCTGAAAAGCCCAAAACACATTCAACTTTCAAATACGATCATTCCCTGAGAGGTTAGGCCAAGCTGTATCTCACAATTGGCAGAAGGAATCAATTCAGCCAGAAAACTCAACTTTTGGCACAGACCTTAGATTTGCAAAGGAAAAACATATTCCAAAACACCCAAAAAACCCAAAACACATTCAACTTTCAAATACGATCATTCTCTGAGAGGTTAGGCCAAGCTGTATCTCACAATTGGCAGAAGGAATCAATTCAGCCAGAAAACTCAACTTTTGGCACAGACCTTAGATTTGCAAAGGAAAAACATATTCAGATTCCCTAAGGTCTGAAAAGCCCCAAAACACATTCAATTTTCAAATACAAGCTTTTCCTGAGGAGTTAGGCCAAGCTGTATCTCAGAATTGGCAAAAGGACTCAATTCAGCCAGAAAACGGAAGTTTTGACACAGAGCTCCGATTTGTAAATGAAACACATATTCATGTTTCCCAACTCTGAAAAGCCCAAAACACATTCAACTTTCAAATACGATCATTCCCTGACAGGTTAGGCCAAGCTGTATCTCACAATTGGCAGGAGGACTCAATTAAGCCAGAAAACTCAACTTTTCACACAAAGCTTTGATTTGCAAAGGAAAAACATATTCAGGTTCCCTAACGTTTGAAAAACCCAAAAACACATTCAATTTTCAAATACGATCATTCCCTGACAGGTTAGGCCAAGCTGTATCTCAAAATTGGCAGGAGGAATCAATTCAGCCAGAAAACTCAACTTTTGGCACAGAACTTAGATTTTCAAAGAAAAAACATATTCACTTTTCAAATACGACCTTTTCCTGAGGAGTTAGACCAATCTCTATCTCACAATTGGCAGGAGGACTCAATTCAGCCAGAAAACTCAACTTTTCACACAAAGCTTAGATTTGCAAATGAAACACAGATTCATGTTTCCCAACTCTGAAAAGCCCAAAACACATTCAACTTTCAAATACGATCATTCCCTGAGAGGTTAGGCCAAGCTGTATCTCACAATTGGCAGAAGGAATCAATTCAGCCAGAAAACTTAACTTTTGGCACAGACCTTAGATTTGCAAAGGAAAAACATATTCAGATTCCCTAACGTGTGAAAAACCCAAAAACACATTCAGTTTTCAAATACGACCTTTTCCTGAGGAGTTAGGCCAAGCTGTATCTCAGAATTGGCAGAAGGAATCAATTCAGCCAGAAAACTCAACTTTTGGCACAGACCTTAGATTTTCAAAGGAAAAACATATTCAGTTTTCAAATACGACCTTTTCCTGAGGAGTTAGACCAAGCTATATCTCAGAATTGGCAGGAGGACTCAATTCAGCCAGAAAACTCAACTTTGGACACAGAGCTCCGATTTGCAAATGAAACACAGATTCATGTTTCCCAACTCTGAAAAGCCCAAAACACATTCAATTTTCATACATTCAATTTTCAAACACGATCATTCCCTGACAGGTTAGGCCAAGCTGTATCTCAGAATTGGCAAAAGGACTCAATTCAGGCAGAAAACGAAAGTTTTGACACAGAGCTCCGATTTGCAAATGAAACACAGATTCATGTTTCCCAACTCTGAAAAGCCCAAAACACATTCAATTTTCATACATTCAATTTTCAAACACGATCATTCCCTGACAGGTTAGGCCAAGCTGTATCTCAAAATTGGCAGGAGGACTCAATACAGCCAGAAAACTCAACTTTTCACACAAAACTTAGATTTGCAAAGAAAAAACATATTCAGATTCCCTAAGGTCTGAAAAGCCCCAAAACACATTCAATTTTCAAATACAAGCTTTTCCTGAGGAGTTAGGCCAAGCTGTATCTCAGAATTGGCAAAAGGACTCAATTCAGCCAGAAAACGGAAGTTTTGACACAGAGCTCCGATTTGTAAATGAAACACATATTCATGTTTCCCAACTCTGAAAAGCCCAAAACACATTCAACTTTCAAATACGATCATTCCCTGACAGGTTAGGCCAAGCTGTATCTCACAATTGGCAGGAGGACTCAATTAAGCCAGAAAACTCAACTTTTCACACAAAGCTTTGATTTGCAAAGGAAAAACATATTCAGATTCCCTAACGTTTGAAAAACCCAAAAACACATTCAATTTTCAAATACGATCATTCCCTGACAGGTTAGGCCAAGCTGTATCTCAAAATTGGCAGGAGGAATCAATTCAGCCAGAAAACTCAACTTTTGGCACAGAACTTAGATTTTCAAAGAAAAAACATATTCAGTTTTCAAATACGACCTTTTCCTGAGGAGTTAGACCAATCTCTATCTCACAATTGGCAGGAGGACTCAATTCAGCCAGAAAACTCAACTTTTCACACAAAGCTTAGATTTGCAAATGAAACACAGATTCATGTTTCCCAACTCTGAAAAGCCCAAAACACATTCAACTTTCAAATACGATCATTCCCTGAGAGGTTAGGCCAAGCTGTATCTCACAATTGGTAGCAGGAATCAATTCAGCCAGAAAACTCAACTTTTGGCACAGACCTTAGATTTGCAAAGGAAAAACATATTCAGATTCCCTAACGTGTGAAAAACCCAAAAGCACATTCAGTTTTCAAATACGACCTTTTCCTGAGGAGTTAGGCCAAGCTGTATCTCACAATTGGCAGAAGGAATCAATTCAGCCAGAAAACTCAACTTTTGGCACAGACCTTAGATTTGCAAAGGAAAAACATATTCAGATTCCCTAAGGTCTGAAAAGCCCCAAAACACATTCAATTTTCAAATACAAGCTTTTCCTGAGGAGTTAGGCCAAGCTGTATCTCAGAATTGGCAAAAGGACTCAATTCAGCCAGAAAACGGAAGTTTTGACACAGAGCTCCGATTTGTAAATGAAACACAGATTCATGTTTCCCAACTCTGAAAAGCCCAAAACACATTCAATTTTCATACATTCAATTTTCAAACACGATCATTCCCTGACAGGTTAGGCCAAGCTGTATCTCAGAATTGGAAGAAGTAATCAATTCAGCCAGAAAACTCAACTTTTGGCACAGACCTTAGATTTTCAAAGGAAATACATATTCAGTTTTCAAATACGACCTTTTCCTGAGGAGTTAGACCAAGCTATATCTCAGAATTGGCAGGAGGACTCAATTCAGCCAGAAAACTCAACTTTGGACACAGAGCTCTGATTTGCAAATGAAACACAGATTCATGTTTCCCAACTCTGAAAAGCCCAAAACACATTCAACTTTCAAATACGATCATTCCCTGACAGGTTAGGCCAAGCTGTATCTCAAAATTGGCAGGAGGAATCAATTCAGCCAGAAAACTCAACTTTTGGCACAGAACTTAGATTTTCAAAGAAAAAACATATTCAGTTTTCAAATACGACCTTTTCCTGAGGAGTTAGACCAATCTCTATCTCACAATTGGCAGGAGGACTCAATTCAGCCAGAAAACTCAACTTTTCACACAAAGCTTAGATTTGCAAATGAAACACAGATTCATGTTTCCCAACTCTGAAAAGCCCAAAACACATTCAACTTTCAAATACGATCATTCCCTGAGAGGTTAGGCCAAGCTGTATCTCACAATTGGCAGAAGGAATCAATTCAGCCAGAAAACTCAACTTTTGGCACAGACCTTAGATTTGCAAAGGAAAAACATATTCAGATTCCCTAACGTGTGAAAAACCCAAAAACACATTCAGTTTTCAAATACGACCTTTTCCTGAGGAGTTAGGCCAAGCTGTATCTCAGAATTGGCAGAAGGAATCAATTCAGCCAGAAAACTCAACTTTTGGCACAGACCTTAGATTTGCAAAGGAAAAACATATTCAGTTTTCAAATACGACCTTTTCCTGAGGAGTTAGACCAAGCTATATCTCAGAATTGGCAGGAGGACTCAATTCAGCCAGAAAACGAAAGTTTTGACACAGAGCTCCGATTTGCAAATGAAACACAGATTCATGTTTCCCAACTCTGAAAAGCCCAAAACACATTCAATTTTCATACATTCAATTTTCAAACACGATCATTCCCTGACAGGTTAGGCCAAGCTGTATCTCAGAATTGGAAGAAGTAATCAATTCAGCCAGAAAACTCAACTTTTGGCACAGACCTTAGATTTTCAAAGGAAATACATATTCAGTTTTCAAATACGACCTTTTCCTGAGGAGTTAGACCAAGCTATATCTCAGAATTGGCAGGAGGACTCAATTCAGCCAGAAAACTCAACTTTGGACACAGAGCTCCGATTTGCAAATGAAACACAGATTCATGTTTCCCAACTCTGAAAAGCCCAAAACACATTCAATTTTCATACATTCAATTTTCAAACACGATCATTCCCTGACAGGTTAGGCCAAGCTGTATCTCAAAATTGGCAGGAGGACTCAATACAGCCAGAAAACTCAACTTTTCACACAAAACTTAGATTTGCAAAGAAAAAATATTTTCAGATTCCCTAAGGTCTGAAAAGCCCCAAAACACATTCAATTTTCAAATACAAGCTTTTTCTGAGGAGTTAGGCCAAGCTGTATCTCAGAATTGGCAAAAGGACTCAATTCAGCCAGAAAACGAAAGTTTTGACACAGAGCTCCGATTTGTAAATGAAACACATATTCATGTTTCCCAACTCTGAAAAGCCCAAAACACATTCAACTTTCAAATACGATCATTCCCTGACAGGTTAGGCCAAGCTGTATCTCACAATTGGCAGAAGGAATCAATTCAGCCAGAAAACTCAACTTTTGGCACAGACCTTAGATTTGCAAAGGAAAAACATATTCAGATTCCCTAACGTGTGAAAAACCCAAAAACACATTCAGTTTTCAAATACGACCTTTTCCTGAGGAGTTAGGCCAAGCTGTATCTCAGAATTGGCAGAAGGAATCAATTCAGCCAGAAAACTCAACTTTTGGCACAGACCTTAGATTTGCAAAGGAAAAACATATTCAGTTTTCAAATACGACCTTTTCCTGAGGAGTTAGACCAAGCTATATCTCAGAATTGGCAGGAGGACTCAATTCAGCCAGAAAACGAAAGTTTTGACACAGAGCTCCGATTTGCAAATGAAACACAGATTCATGTTTCCCAACTCTGAAAAGCCCAAAACACATTCAATTTTCATACATTCAATTTTCAAACACGATCATTCCCTGACAGGTTAGGCCAAGCTGTATCTCAGAATTGGCAGAAGGAATCAATTCAGCCAGAAAACTCAACTTTTGGCACAGACCTTAGATTTTCAAAGGAAAAACATATTCAGTTTTCAAATACGACCTTTTCCTTAGGAGTTAGACCAAGCTATATCTCAGAATTGGCAGGAGGACTCAATTCAGCCAGAAAACTCAACTTTGGACACAGAGCTCCGATTTGCAAATGAAACACAGATTCATGTTTCCCAACTCTGAAAAGCCCAAAACACATTCAATTTTCATACATTCAATTTTCAAACACGATCATTCCCTGACAGGTTAGGCCAAGCTGTATCTCAAAATTGGCAGGAGGACTCAATACAGCCAGAAAACTCAACTTTTCACACAAAACTTAGATTTGCAAAGAAAAAATATTTTCAGATTCCCTAAGGTCTGAAAAGCCCCAAAACACATTCAATTTTCAAATACAAGCTTTTTCTGAGGAGTTAGGCCAAGCTGTATCTCAGAATTGGCAAAAGGACTCAATTCAGCCAGAAAACGAAAGTTTTGACACAGAGCTCCGATTTGTAAATGAAACACATATTCATGTTTCCCAACTCTGAAAAGCCCAAAACACATTCAACTTTCAAATACGATCATTCCCTGACAGGTTAGGCCAAGCTGTATCTCACAATTGGCAGAAGGAATCAATTCAGCCAGAAAACTCAACTTTTGGCACAGACCTTAGATTTGCAAAGGAAAAACATATTCAGATTCCCTAACGTGTGAAAAACCCAAAAACACATTCAGTTTTCAAATACGACCTTTTCCTGAGGAGTTAGGCCAAGCTGTATCTCAGAATTGGCAGAAGGAATCAATTCAGCCAGAAAACTCAACTTTTGGCACAGACCTTAGATTTTCAAAGGAAAAACATATTCAGTTTTCAAATACGACCTTTTCCTTAGGAGTTAGACCAAGCTATATCTCAGAATTGGCAGGAGGACTCAATTCAGCCAGAAAACGAAAGTTTTGACACAGAGCTCCGATTTGCAAATGAAACACAGATTCATGTTTCCCAACTCTGAAAAACCCAAAAACAAATTCAATTTTCAAATACGATCATTCCCTGACAGGTTAGGCCAAGCTGTATCTCAAAATTGGCAGGAGGAATCAATTCAGCCAGAAAACTCAACTTTTGGCACAAAGCTTAGATTTGCAAATGAAACAGAGATTCATGTTTCCCAACTCTGAAAAGCCCAAAACACATTCAATTTTCACACATTCAATTTTCAAACACGATCATTCCCTGACAGGTTAGGCCAAGCTGTATCTCAAAATTGGCAGGAGGACTCAATACAGCCAGAAAAGGAAAGTTTAGCTACAGAGCTCCGATTTGCAAATGAAACCCATATTCATGTTTCCCAACTCTGAAAAGCCCAAAACACATTCAACTTTCAAATACGATCATTCCCTGAGAGGTTAGGCCAGGCTGTATCTCAGAATTGGCAAAAGGACTCAATTCAGCCAGAAAACGAAAGTTTTGACACAGAGCTCCGATTTGCAAATGAAACACATATTCATGTTTCCCAACTCTGAAAAGCCCAAAACACATTCAACTTTCAAATACGATCATTCCCTGACAGGTTAGGCCAAGCTGTATCTCACAATTGGCAGGAGGACTCAATTAAGCCAGAAAACTCAACTTTTCACACAAAGCTTTGATTTGCAAAGGAAAAACATATTCAGGTTCCCTAACGTTTGAAAAACCCAAAAACACATTCAATTTTCAAATACGATCATTCCCTGACAGGTTAGGCCAAGCTCTATCTCAAAATTGGCAGGAGGAATCAATTCAGCCAGAAAACTCAACTTTTGGCACAGAACTTAGATTTTCAAAGAAAAAACATATTCAGTTTTCAAATACGACCTTTTCCTGAGGAGTTAGACCAATCTCTATCTCACAATTGGCAGGAGGACTCAATTCAGCCAGAAAACTCAACTTTTCACACAAAGCTTAGATTTGCAAATGAAACACAGATTCATGTTTCCCAACTCTGAAAAGCCCAAAACACATTCAATTTTCAAACACGATCATTCCCTGACAGGTTAGGCCAAGCTGTATCTCAAAATTGGCAGGAGGACTCAATACAGCCAGAAAACGAAAGTTTTGACACAGAGCTCCGATTTGCAAATGAAACACAGATTCCTGTTTCCCAACTCTGAAAAGCCCAAAACACATTCAACTTTCAAATACGATCATTCCCTGAGAGGTTAGGCCAAGCTGTATCTCACAATTGGCAGGAGGACTCAATACAGCCAGAAAACTCAACTTTTCACACAAAACTTAGATTTGCAAAGAAAAAACATATTCAGATTCCCTAAGGTCTGAAAAGCCCCAAAACACATTCAATTTTCAAATACAAGCTTTTCCTGAGGAGTTAGGCCAAGCTGTATCTCAGAACTGGCAGGACGAATCAATTCAGCCAGAAAACTCAACTTTGGACACAGCGCTCCGATTTGCAAATGAAACACAGATTCATGTTTCCCAACTCTGAAAAGCCCAAAACACGTTCAATTTTCATACATTCAATTTTCAAACACGATCATTCCCTGACAGGTTAGGCCAAGCTATATCTCAGAATTGGCAAAAGGACTCAATTCAGCCAGAAAACGAAAGTTTTGACACAGCTCCGATTTGCAAATGAAACACATATTCATGTTTCCCAACTCTAAAAAGCCCAAAACACATTCAGTTTTCAAATACAAGCTTTTCCTGAGGAGTTAGGCCAAGCTGTATCTCAGAATTGGCAGGAGGAATCAATTCAGGCAGAAAACGAAAGTTTTAACAGGAAGCTTAGATTTGCAAAGGAAAAACATATTCAGGTTCCCTAAGGTCTGAAAAACCCCAAAACACATTCAATTTTCAAATACGATCATTCCCTGAGAGGTTAGGCTAAGCTGTATCTCAGAATTGGCAAAAGGACTCAATTCAGGTAGAAAACGAAAGTTTTGACACAGAGCTCCGATTTGTAAATGAAACACATATTCAGATTTTTGGGTTTTTCACACGTTAGGGAATCTGAATATGTTTTTCCTTTGCAAATCTAAGGTCTGTGCCAAAAGTTGAGTTTTCTGGCTGAATTGATTCCTTCTGCCAATTGTGAGATACAGCTTGGCCTAACCTCTCAGGGAATGATCGTATTTGAAAGTTGAATGTGTTTTGGGCTTTTCAGAGTTGGGAAACATGAATCTGTGTTTCATTTGCAAATCTAAGCTTTGTGTGAAAAGTTGAGTTTTCTGGCTGAATTGAGTCCTCCTGCCAATTGTGAGATAGAGATTGGTCTAACTCCTCAGGAAAAGGTCGTATTTGAAAACTGAATATGTTTTTTCTTTGAAAATCTAAGTTCTGTGCCAAAAGTTGAATTTTCTGGCTGAATTGAGACCTGCTGCCAATTTTGTGATAGAGCTTGGCCTAACCTGTCAGGGAATGATCGTATTTGAAAATTGAATGTGTTTTTGGGCTTTTCAGAGTTGGGAAACATGAATCTGTGTTTCATTTGCAAATCGGAGCTCTGTGTCAAAACTTTCGTTTTCTGGCTGTATTGAGTCCTCCTGCCAATTTTGAGATACAGCTTGGCCTAACCTGTCAGGGAATGATCGTGTTTGAAAATTGAATGTATGAAAACTGAATGTGTTTTGGGCTTTTCAGAGTTGGGAAACATGAATCTGTGTTTCATTTCCAAATCGGAGCTCTGTGTCCAAAGTTGAATTTTCTGGGTGAATTGAGTTCTGCTGCCCATTCTAAGATACTGCTTTGTCTAACTCCACCGGAAAAGCTTGTATTTGAAAACTGAATGTATTTTGGAGCTTTTTAGAACTTAGGGAATCTGAATATGTTTTTCCTTTGCAAATCTAAGCTTTGTGTCAAAAGTTGAGTTTTCTGGCTGAATTGAGTCCTACTGCCAATTGTGAGATAGAGATTGGTCTAACACGTCAGGAAAAGCTCGTATTTGAAAACTGAATATGTTTTGGCTTTTCAGTACGTAGGGAACATGAATATCTATTTCAATTGCAAATCTGAGCTCTTTGTCAAAAGTTGAATTTTCTGGGTGAATTGAGTTCTGCTGCCCATTCTAAGATACTGCTTTGTCTAACTCCACCGGAAAAGCTTGTATTTGAAAACTGAATGTATTTTGGAGCTTTTTAGAACATAAGGAATCTGAATATGTTTTTCCTTTGCAAATCTAAGGTATGTGTCAAAAGTTGAGTTTTCTGGCTGAATTGAAACCTCCTGCCAATTTTGTGATACTGCTTGGCGTAACCTCTCAGGGCATGATCGTATTTGAAAATTGAATATGTTTTTTTGGCTTTTCAGTACGTGGGGAACATGAATATGTATTTCAATTGCAAATCTGAGCTCTTTATCAAAAGTTGAATTTTCTGGGTGAATTGAGTTCTGCTGCCCATTCTAAGATACTGCTTTGTCTAACTCCACCGGAAAAGCTTGTATTTGAAAACTGAATGTATTTTGGAGCTTTTTAGAACTTAGGGAATCTGAATATGTTTTTCCTTTGCAAATCTAAGCTTTGTGTCAAAAGTTGAGTTTTCTGGCTGAATTGAGTCCTACTGCCAATTGTGAGATAGAGATTGGTCTAACTCGTCAGGAAAAGCTCGTATTTGAAAACTGAATATGTTTTGGCTTTTCAGTACGTGGGGAAGATGAATATGTATTTGAACTGCAAATCTGAGCTCTTTGTCAAAAGTTGAATTTTCTGGGTGAAATAAATCCTCCTGCCAATTTTGAGATAAAGCTTGGCCTAACCTCTCAGGGCATGATCGTATTTGAAAACTGAATGTGTTTTTTGGCTTTTCAGAACGTAGGGAACATGAATATCTATTTCAATTGCAAATCTGAGCTCTTTGTCAAAAGTTGAATTTTCTGGGTGAATTGAGTTCTGCTGCCAATTGTGAGATAGAGATTGGTCTAACTCGTCAGGAAAAGCTCGTATTTGAAAACTGAATATGTTTTGGCTTTTCAGTACGTATGGAACATGAATATCTATTTCAATTGCAAATCTGAGCTCCTTGTCAAAAGTTGAATTTACTGGCTGAATTGAGTTCTACTGCCCACTCTGAGGTACAGCTTGGTCTAACTCCTCAGTAAAAGCTTGTATTTGAAAACTGAATGTGTTTTTTGGGTTTTCAGACGTTAGGGAATCTGAATATGTTTTTCCTTTGCAAATCTAAGCTTTGTGTCAAAAGTTGAGTTTCTGGCTGAACTGAGTCCTACTGCCAATTGTGAGATAGAGATTGGTCTAACTCGTCAGGAAAAGCTCGTATTTGAAAACTGAACATGTTTTGGCTTTTCAGTACGTAGGGAACATGAATATCTATTTCAATTGCAAATCTGAGCTCTTTGTCAAAAGTTGAATTTTCTGGGTGAAATAAATCCTCCTGCCAATTTTGAGATAAAGCTTGGCCTAACCTCTCAGGGCATGATCGTATTTGAAAACTGAATGTGTTTTTTGGCTTTTCAGAACGTAGGGAACATGAATATCTATTTCAATTGCAAATCTGAGCTCTTTGTCAAAAGTTGAATTTTCTGGGTGAATTGAGTTCTGCTGCCAATTGTGAGATAGAGATTGGTCTAACTCGTCAGGAAAAGCTCGTATTTGAAAACTGAATATGTTTTGGCTTTTCAGTACGTATGGAACATGAATATCTATTTCAATTGCAAATCTGAGCTCCTTGTCAAAAGTTGAATTTACTGGCTGAATTGAGTTCTACTGCCCACTCTGAGGTACAGCTTGGTCTAACTCCTCAGTAAAAGCTTGTATTTGAAAACTGAATGTGTTTTTTGGGTTTTCAGACGTTAGGGAATCTGAATATGTTTTTCCTTTGCAAATCTAAGCTTTGTGTCAAAAGTTGAGTTTCTGGCTGAACTGAGTCCTACTGCCAATTGTGAGATAGAGATTGGTCTAACTCGTCAGGAAAAGCTCGTATTTGAAAACTGAACATGTTTTGGCTTTTCAGTACGTAGGGAACATGAATATCTATTTCAATTGCAAATCTGAGCTCTTTGTCAAAAGTTGAATTTTCTGGGTGAAATAAATCCTCCTGCCAATTTTGAGATAAAGCTTGGCCTAACCTCTCAGGGCATGATCGTATTTGAAAACTGAATGTGTTTTTTGGCTTTTCAGAACGTAGGGAACATGAATATCTATTTCAATTGCAAATCTGAGCTCTTTGTCAAAAGTTGAATTTTCTGGGTGAATTGAGTTCTGCTGCCAATTGTGAGATAGAGATTGGTCTAACTCGTCAGGAAAAGCTCGTATTTGAAAACTGAATATGTTTTGGCTTTTCAGTACGTATGGAACATGAATATCTATTTCAATTGCAAATCTGAGCTCCTTGTCAAAAGTTGAATTTACTGGCTGAATTGAGTTCTACTGCCCACTCTGAGGTTCAGCTTGGTCTAACTCCTCAGTAAAAGCTTGTATTTGAAAACTGAATGTGTTTTTTGGGTTTTCAGACGTTAGGGAATCTGAATATGTTTTTCCTTTGCAAATCTAAGCTTTGTGTCAAAAGTTGAGTTTCTGGCTGAACTGAGTCCTACTGCCAATTGTGAGATAGAGATTGGTCTAACTCGTCAGGAAAAGCTCGTATTTGAAAACTGAATATGTTTTGGCTTTTCAGTACGTAGGGAACATGAATATCTATTTCAATTGCAAATCTGAGCTCCTTGTCAAAAGTTGAATTTTCTGGCTGAATTGAGTTCTACTGCCCACTCTGAGGTACAGCTTGGTCTAACTCCAAAGGAAAAGCTTGTATTTGAAAACTGAATGTGTTTTTTGGGTTTTCAGACGTTAGGGAATCTGAATATGTCTTTCCTTTGCAAATCTAAGGTATGTGTCAAAAGTTGAGTTTCTGGCTGAATTGAGTCCTACTGCCAATTGTGAGGTAGAGATTGGTCTAACTCCTCAGGAAAAGCTTGTATTTGAAAACTGAATGTGTTTTTTGGCTTTTCAGAACGTAGGGAACATGAATATCTATTTCAATTGCAAATCTGAGCTCTTTGTCAAAAGTTGAATTTTCTGGGTGAATTGAGTTCTGCTGCCCATTCTAAGATACTGCTTTGTCTAACTCCTCAGGAAAAGCTTGTATTTGAAAACTGAATGTATTTTGGAGCTTTTTAGATCTTAGGGAATCTGAATATGTTTTTCCTTTGCAAATCTAAGCTTTGTGTCAAAAGTTGAGTTTCTGGCTGAACTGAGTCCTACTGCCAATTGTGAGATAGAGATTGGTCTAACTCGTCAGGAAAAGCTCGTATTTGAAAACTGAATATGTTTTGGCTTTTCAGTACGTGGGGAAGATGAATATGTATTTGAACTGCAAATCTGAGCTCTTTGTCAAAAGTTGAATTTTCTGGGTGAAATAAATCCTCCTGCCAATTTTGAGATAAAGCTTGGCCTAACCTCTCAGGGCATGATCGTATTTGAAAACTGAATGTGTTTTTTGGCTTTTCAGAACGTAGGGAACATGAATATCTATTTCAATTGCAAATCTCAGCTCTTTGTCAAAAGTTGAATTTTCTTCCTGAATTGAGTTCTACTGCCTATTCTAAGATACTGCTTGGTCTAACTCCTCAGGAAAAGCTTGTATTTGAAAACTGAATGTGTTTTTTGGCTTTTCAGAACGTAGGGAACATGAATATCTATTTCAATTGCAAATCTGAACTCCTTGTCCAAAGTTGAATTTTCTTGCTGAATTAAGTTCTGCTGCCCATTCTAAGATACTGCTTTGTCTAACTCCTCCGGAAAAGCTTGTATTTTAAAACAATGTGTTTTTTGGGTTTTCAGAACGTAGGGAACATGAATATCTATTTCAATTGCAAATCTGAGCTCTTTGTCAAAAGTTGAATTTTCTGGGTGAATTGAGTTCTGCTGCCAATTGTGAGATAGAGATTGGACTAACTCGTAAGGAAAAGCTCGTATTTGAAAACTGAATATGTTTTGGCTTTTCAGAACGTAGGGAACATGAATATCTATTTCAATTGCAAATCTGAACTCTTTGTCAAAAGTTGCATTTTCTGGGTGAATTGAGTTCTGGTGCCCATTCTAAGATACTGCTTTGTCTAACTCCTCAGGAAAAGCTTGTATTTGAAAACTGAATGTATTTTGGAGCTTTTTAGATCTTAGGGAATCTGAATATGTTTTTCCTTTGCAAATCTAAGCTTTGTGTCAAAAGTTGAGTTTCTGGCTGAACTGAGTCCTACTACCAATTGTGAGATAGAGCTTGGTCTAACTCGTGAGGAAAAGCTCGTATTTGAAAACTGAATATGTTTTGGCTTTTCAGTACGTGGGGAAGATGAATATGTATTTCAACTGCAAATCTGAGCTCTTTGTCAAAAGTTGAATTTTCTGGGTGAAATAAATCCTCCTGCCAATTTTGAGATAAAGCTTGGCCTAACCTCTCAGGGCATGATCGTATTTGAAAACTGAATGTGTTTTTTGGCTTTTCAGAACGTAGGGAACATGAATATCTATTTCAATTGCAAATCTCAGCTCTTTGTCAAAAGTTGAATTTTCTTCCTGAATTGAGTTCTACTGCCTATTCTAAGATACTGCTTGGTCTAACTCCTCAGGAAAAGCTTGTATTTGAAAACTGAATGTGTTTTTTGGCTTTTCAGAACGTAGGGAACATGAATATCTATTTCAATTGCAAATCTGAACTCTTTGTCAAAAGTTGAATTTTCTGGGTGAATTAAGTTCTGCTGCCCATTCTAAGATACTGCTTTGTCTAACTCCTCAGGAAAAGCTTGTATTTGAAAACTGAATGTATTTTGGAGCTTTTTAGATCTTAGGGAATCTGAATATGTTTTTCCTTTGCAAATCTAAGCTTTGTGTCAAAAGTTGAGTTTCTGGCTGAACTGAGTCCTACTGCCAATTGTGAGATAGAGATTGGTCTAACTCGTCAGGAAAAGCTCGTATTTGAAAACTGAATATGTTTTGGCTTTTCAGTACGTAGGGAACATGAATATCTATTTCAATTGCAAATCTGAGCTCCTTGTCAAAAATTGAATTTTCTGGCTGAATTGAGTTCTACTGCCCACTCTGAGGTACAGCTTGGTCTAACTCCTCAGGAAAAGCTTGTATTTGAAAACTGAATGTGTTTTTTGGGTTTTCAGACGTTAGGGAATCTGAATATGTCTTTCCTCTGCAAATCTAAGGTATGTGTCAAAAGTTGAGTTTCTGGCTGAATTGAGTCCTACTGCCAATTGTGAGATAGAGATTGGTCTAACTCGTCAGGAAAAGCTCGTATTTGAAAACTGAATATGTTTTGGCTTTTCAGTACGTGGGGAAGATGAATATGTATTTCAACTGCAAATCTGAGCTCTTTGTCAAAAGTTGAATTTTCTGGGTGAAATAAATCCTCCTGCCAATTTTGAGATAAAGCTTGGCCTAACCTCTCAGGGCATGATCGTATTTGAAAACTGAATGTGTTTTTTGGCTTTTCAGAACGTAGGGAACATGAATATCTATTTCAATTGCAAATCTGAGCTCCTTGTCAAAAGTTGAATTTACTGGCTGAATTGAGTTCTACTGCCCACTCTGAGGTACAGCTTGGTCTAACTCCTCAGTAAAAGCTTGTATTTGAAAACTGAATGTGTTTTTTGGGTTTTCAGACGTTAGGGAATCTGAATATGTTTTTCCTTTGCAAATCTAAGCTTTGTGTCAAAAGTTGAGTTTCTGGCTGAACTGAGTCCTACTGCCAATTGTGAGATAGAGATTGGTCTAACTCGTCAGGAAAAGCTCGTATTTGAAAACTGAATATGTTTTGGCTTTTCAGTACGTAGGGAACATGAATATCTATTTCAATTGCAAATCTGAGCTCTTTGTCAAAAGTTGAATTTTCTGGGTGAAATAAATCCTCCTGCCAATTTTGAGATAAAGCTTGGCCTAACCTCTCAGGGCATGATCGTATTTGAAAACTGAATGTGTTTTTTGGCTTTTCAGAACGTAGGGAACATGAATATCTATTTCAATTGCAAATCTGAGCTCTTTGTCAAAAGTTGAATTTTCTGGGTGAATTGAGTTCTGCTGCCAATTGTGAGATAGAGATTGGTCTAACTCGTCAGGAAAAGCTCGTATTTGAAAACTGAATATGTTTTGGCTTTTCAGTACGTATGGAACATGAATATCTATTTCAATTGCAAATCTGAGCTCCTTGTCAAAAGTTGAATTTACTGGCTGAATTGAGTTCTACTGCCCACTCTGAGGTACAGCTTGGTCTAACTCCTCAGTAAAAGCTTGTATTTGAAAACTGAATGTGTTTTTTGGGTTTTCAGACGTTAGGGAATCTGAATATGTTTTTCCTTTGCAAATCTAAGCTTTGTGTCAAAAGTTGAGTTTCTGGCTGAACTGAGTCCTACTGCCAATTGTGAGATAGAGATTGGTCTAACTCGTCAGGAAAAGCTCGTATTTGAAAACTGAATATGTTTTGGCTTTTCAGTACGTAGGGAACATGAATATCTATTTCAATTGCAAATCTGAGCTCCTTGTCAAAAGTTGAATTTTCTGGCTGAATTGAGTTCTACTGCCCACTCTGAGGTACAGCTTGGTCTAACTCCTCAGGAAAAGCTTGTATTTTAAAACAATGTGTTTTTTGGGTTTTCAGACGTTAGGGAATCTGAATATGTCTTTCCCTTGCAAATCTAAGGTATGTGTCAAAAGTTGAGTTTTCTGGCTGAATTGAGACCTGCTGCCAATTTTGTGATACTGTTTGGCCTAACCTCTCAGGGCATGATCGTATTTGAAAATTGAATATGTTTTTTTGGCTTTTCAGTACGTGGGGAAGATGAATATGTATTTGAACTGCAAATCTGAGCTCTTTGTCAAAAGTTGAATTTTCTGGGTGAAATAAATCCTCCTGCCAATTTTGAGATAAAGCTTGGCCTAACCTCTCAGGGCATGATCGTATTTGAAAACTGAATGTGTTTTTTGGCTTTTCAGAACGTAGGGAACATGAATATCTATTTCAATTGCAAATCTCAGCTCTTTGTCAAAAGTTGAATTTTCTTCCTGAATTGAGTTCTACTGCCTATTCTAAGATACTGCTTGGTCTAACTCCTCAGGAAAAGCTTGTATTTGAAAACTGAATGTGTTTTTTGGCTTTTCAGAACGTAGGGAACATGAATATCTATTTCAATTGCAAATCTGAGCTCTTTGTCAAAAGTTGAATTTTCTGGGTGAATTGAGTTCTGCTGCCAATTGTGAGATAGAGATTGGTCTAACTCGTCAGGAAAAGCTCGTATTTGAAAACTGAATATGTTTTGGCTTTTCAGTACGTAGGGAACATGAATATCTATTTCAATTGCAAATCTGAGCTCTTTGTCAAAAGTTGAATTTTCTGGGTGAATTGAGTTCTGCTGCCAATTGTGAGATAGAGATTGGTCTAACTCGTCAGGAAAAGCTCGTATTTGAAAACTGAATATGTTTTGGCTTTTCAGTACGTAGGGAACATGAATATCTATTTCAATTGCAAATCTGAGCTCCTTGTCAAAAGTTGAATTTTCTGGGTGAATTAAGTTCTGCTGCCCATTCTAAGATACTGCTTTGTCTAACTCCTCAGGAAAAGCTTGTATTTGAAAACTGAATGTATTTTGGAGCTTTTTAGATCTTAGGGAATCTGAATATGTCTTTCCTTTGCAAATCTAAGGTATGTGTCAAAAGTTGAGTTTCTGGCTGAATTGAGTCCTACTGCCAATTGTGAGGTAGAGATTGGTCTAACTCCTCAGGAAAAGCTTGTATTTGAAAACTGAATGTGTTTTTTGGCTTTTCAGAACGTAGGGAACATGAATATCTATTTCAATTGCAAATCTGAACTCTTTGTCAAAAGTTGAATTTTCTGGGTGAATTGAGTTCTGCTGCCCATTCTAAGATACTGCTTTGTCTAACTCCTCAGGAAAAGCTTGTATTTGAAAACTGAATGTATTTTGGAGCTTTTTAGATCTTAGGGAATCTGAATATGTTTTTCCTTTGCAAATCTAAGCTTTGTGTCAAAAGTTGAGTTTCTGGCTGAACTGAGTCCTACTGCCAATTGTGAGATAGAGATTGGTCTAACTCGTCAGGAAAAGCTCGTATTTGAAAACTGAATATGTTTTGGCTTTTCAGTACGTGGGGAAGATGAATATGTATTTGAACTGCAAATCTGAGCTCTTTGTCAAAAGTTGAATTTTCTGGGTGAAATAAATCCTCCTGCCAATTTTGAGATAAAGCTTGGCCTAACCTCTCAGGGCATGATCGTATTTGAAAACTGAATGTGTTTTTTGGCTTTTCAGAACGTAGGGAACATGAATATCTATTTCAATTGCAAATCTCAGCTCTTTGTCAAAAGTTGAATTTTCTTCCTGAATTGAGTTCTACTGCCTATTCTAAGATACTGCTTGGTCTAACTCCTCAGGAAAAGCTTGTATTTGAAAACTGAATGTGTTTTTTGGCTTTTCAGAACGTAGGGAACATGAATATCTATTTCAATTGCAAATCTGAGCTCTTTGTCAAAAGTTGAATTTTCTGGGTGAATTGAGTTCTGCTGCCAATTGTGAGATAGAGATTGGTCTAACTCGTCAGGAAAAGCTCGTATTTGAAAACTGAATATGTTTTGGCTTTTCAGTACGTAGGGAACATGAATATCTATTTCAATTGTAAATCTGAGCTCTTTGTCAAAAGTTGAATTTTCTGGGTGAATTGAGTTCTGCTGCCAATTGTGAGATAGAGATTGGTCTAACTCGTCAGGAAAAGCTCGTATTTGAAAACTGAATATGTTTTGGCTTTTCAGTACGTAGGGAACATGAATATCTATTTCAATTGCAAATCTGAGCTCCTTGTCAAAAGTTGAATTTTCTGGGTGAATTAAGTTCTGCTGCCCATTCTAAGATACTGCTTTGTCTAACTCCTCAGGAAAAGCTTGTATTTGAAAACTGAATGTATTTTGGAGCTTTTTAGATCTTAGGGAATCTGAATATGTCTTTCCTTTGCAAATCTAAGGTATGTGTCAAAAGTTGAGTTTCTGGCTGAATTGAGTCCTACTGCCAATTGTGAGGTAGAGATTGGTCTAACTCCTCAGGAAAAGCTTGTATTTGAAAACTGAATGTGTTTTTTGGCTTTTCAGAACGTAGGGAACATGAATATCTATTTCAATTGCAAATCTGAACTCTTTGTCAAAAGTTGAATTTTCTGGGTGAAATAAATCCTCCTGCCAATTTTGAGATAAAGCTTGGCCTAACCTCTCAGGGCATGATCGTATTTGAAAACTGAATGTGTTTTTTGGCTTTTCAGAACGTAGGGAACATGAATATCTATTTCAATTGCAAATCTCAGCTCTTTGTCAAAAGTTGAATTTTCTTCGTGAATTGAGTTCTACTGCCTATTCTAAGATACTGCTTGGTCTAACTCCTCAGGAAAAGCTTGTATTTGAAAACTGAATGTGTTTTTTGGCTTTTCAGAACGTAGGGAACATGAATATCTATTTCAATTGCAAATCTGAGCTCTTTGTCAAAAGTTGAATTTTCTGGGTGAATTGAGTTCTGCTGCCCATTCTAAGATACTGCTTTGTCTAACTCCTCAGGAAAAGCTTGTATTTGAAAACTGAATGTATTTTGGAGCTTTTTAGATCTTAGGGAATCTGAATATGTCTTTCCTTTGCAAATCTAAGGTATGTGTCAAAAGTTGAGTTTCTGGCTGAATTGAGTCCTACTGCCAATTGTGAGGTAGAGATTGGTCTAACTCCTCAGGAAAAGCTTGTATTTGAAAACTGAATGTGTTTTTTGGCTTTTCAGAACGTAGGGAACATGAATATCTATTTCAATTGCAAATCTGAACTCTTTGTCAAAAGTTGAATTTTCTGGGTGAATTGAGTTCTGCTGCCCATTCTAAGATACTGCTTTGTCTAACTCCTCAGGAAAAGCTTGTATTTGAAAACTGAATGTATTTTGGAGCTTTTTAGATCTTAGGGAATCTGAATATGTCTTTCCCTTGCAAATCTAAGGTATGTGTCAAAAGTTGAGTTTTCTGGCTGAATTGAGACCTGCTGCCAATTTTGTGATACTGTTTGGCCTAACCTCTCAGGGCATGATCGTATTTGAAAATTGAATATGTTTTTTTGGCTTTTCAGTACGTGGGGAAGATGAATATGTATTTGAACTGCAAATCTGAGCTCTTTGTCAAAAGTTGAATTTTCTGGGTGAAATAAATCCTCCTGCCAATTTTGAGATAGAGATTGGTCTAACTCGTCAGGAAAAGCTCGTATTTGAAAACTGAATATGTTTTGGCTTTTCAGTACGTAGGGAACATGAATATCTATTTCAATTGCAAATCTGAGCTCCTTGTCAAAAGTTGAATTTTCTGGGTGAATTAAGTTCTGCTGCCCATTCTAAGATACTGCTTTGTCTAACTCCTCAGGAAAAGCTTGTATTTGAAAACTGAATGTATTTTGGAGCTTTTTAGATCTTAGGGAATCTGAATATGTCTTTCCTTTGCAAATCTGAGCTCTTTGTCAAAAGTTGAATTTTCTGGGTGAATTGAGTTCTGCTGCCAATTGTGAGATAGAGATTGGTCTAACTCGTCAGGAAAAGCTCGTATTTGAAAACTGAATATGTTTTGGCTTTTCAGTACGTAGGGAACATGAATATCTATTTCAATTGCAAATCTGAGCTCCTTGTCAAAAGTTGAATTTTCTGGGTGAATTAAGTTCTGCTGCCCATTCTAAGATACTGCTTTGTCTAACTCCTCAGGAAAAGCTTGTATTTGAAAACTGAATGTATTTTGGAGCTTTTTAGATCTTAGGGAATCTGAATATGTCTTTCCTTTGCAAATCTAAGGTATGTGTCAAAAGTTGAGTTTCTGGCTGAATTGAGTCCTACTGCCAATTGTGAGGTAGAGATTGGTCTAACTCCTCAGGAAAAGCTTGTATTTGAAAACTGAATGTGTTTTTTGGCTTTTCAGAACGTAGGGAACATGAATATCTATTTCAATTGCAAATCTGAACTCTTTGTCAAAAGTTGAATTTTCTGGGTGAATTGAGTTCTGCTGCCCATTCTAAGATACTGCTTTGTCTAACTCCTCAGGAAAAGCTTGTATTTGAAAACTGAATGTATTTTGGAACTTTTTAGATCTTAGGGAATCTGAATATGTTTTTCCTTTGCAAATCTAAGCTTTGTGTCAAAAGTTGAGTTTCTGGCTGAACTGAGTCCTACTGCCAATTGTGAGATAGAGATTGGTCTAACTCGTCAGGAAAAGCTCGTATTTGAAAACTGAATATGTTTTGGCTTTTCAGTACGTGGGGAAGATGAATATGTATTTGAACTGCAAATCTGAGCTCTTTGTCAAAAGTTGAATTTTCTGGGTGAAATAAATCCTCCTGCCAATTTTGAGATAAAGCTTGGCCTAACCTCTCAGGGCATGATCGTATTTGAAAACTGAATGTGTTTTTTGGCTTTTCAGAACGTAGGGAACATGAATATCTATTTCAATTGCAAATCTCAGCTCTTTGTCAAAAGTTGAATTTTCTTCCTGAATTGAGTTCTACTGCCTATTCTAAGATACTGCTTGGTCTAACTCCTCAGGAAAAGCTTGTATTTGAAAACTGAATGTGTTTTTTGGCTTTTCAGAACGTAGGGAACATGAATATCTATTTCAATTGCAAATCTGAGCTCTTTGTCAAAAGTTGAATTTTCTGGGTGAATTGAGTTCTGCTGCCAATTGTGAGATAGAGATTGGTCTAACTCGTCAGGAAAAGCTCGTATTTGAAAACTGAATATATTTTGGCTTTTCAGTACGTAGGGAACATGAATATCTATTTCAATTGCAAATCTGAGCTCTTTGTCAAAAGTTGAATTTTCTGGGTGAATTGAGTTCTGCTGCCAATTGTGAGATAGAGATTGGTCTAACTCGTCAGGAAAAGCTCGTATTTGAAAACTGAATATGTTTTGGCTTTTCAGTACGTAGGGAACATGAATATCTATTTCAATTGCAAATCTGAGCTCCTTGTCAAAAGTTGAATTTTCTGGGTGAATTAAGTTCTGCTGCCCATTCTAAGATACTGCTTTGTCTAACTCCTCAGGAAAAGCTTGTATTTGAAAACTGAATGTGTTTTTTGGGTTTTCAGACGTTAGGGAATCTGAATATGTCTTTCCTTTGCAAATCTAAGGTATGTGTCAAAAGTTGAGTTTTCTGGCTGAATTGAGAACTGCTGCCAATTTTGTGATACTGCTTGGCCTAACCTCTCAGGGCATGATCGTATTTGAAAATTGAATATGTTTTTTTGGCTTTTCAGTACGTGGGGAACATGAATATGTATTTCAATTGCAAATCTGAGCTCTTTGTCAAAAGTTGAATTTTCTGGGTGAATTGAGTTCTGCTGCCAATTGTGAGATAGAGATTGGTCTAACTCGTCAGGAAAAGCTCGTATTTGAAAACTGAATATGTTTTGGCTTTTCAGTACGTAGGGAACATGAATATCTATTTCAATTGCAAATCTGAGCTCCTTGTCAAAAGTTGAATTTTCTGGGTGAATTAAGTTCTGCTGCCCATTCTAAGATACTGCTTTGTCTAACTCCTCAGGAAAAGCTTGTATTTGAAAACTGAATGTATTTTGGAGCTTTTTAGATCTTAGGGAATCTGAATATGTCTTTCCTTTGCAAATCTAAGGTATGTGTCAAAAGTTGAGTTTCTGGCTGAATTGAGTCCTACTGCCAATTGTGAGGTAGAGATTGGTCTAACTCCTCAGGAAAAGCTTGTATTTGAAAACTGAATGTGTTTTTTGGCTTTTCAGAACGTAGGGAACATGAATATCTATTTCAATTGCAAATCTGAACTCTTTGTCAAAAGTTGAATTTTCTGGGTGAATTGAGTTCTGCTGCCCATTCTAAGATACTGCTTTGTCTAACTCCTCAGGAAAAGCTTGTATTTGAAAACTGAATGTATTTTGGAGCTTTTTAGATCTTAGGGAATCTGAATATGTTTTTCCTTTGCAAATCTAAGCTTTGTGTCAAAAGTTGAGTTTCTGGCTGAACTGAGTCCTACTGCCAATTGTGAGATAGAGATTGGTCTAACTCGTCAGGAAAAGCTCGTATTTGAAAACTGAATATGTTTTGGCTTTTCAGTACGTGGGGAAGATGAATATGTATTTGAACTGCAAATCTGAGCTCTTTGTCAAAAGTTGAATTTTCTGGGTGAAATAAATCCTCCTGCCAATTTTGAGATAAAGCTTGGCCTAACCTCTCAGGGCATGATCGTATTTGAAAACTGAATGTGTTTTTTGGCTTTTCAGAACGTAGGGAACATGAATATCTATTTCAATTGCAAATCTCAGCTCTTTGTCAAAAGTTGAATTTTCTTCCTGAATTGAGTTCTACTGCCTATTCTAAGATACTGCTTGGTCTAACTCCTCAGGAAAAGCTTGTATTTGAAAACTGAATGTGTTTTTTGGCTTTTCAGAACGTAGGGAACATGAATATCTATTTCAATTGCAAATCTGAGCTCTTTGTCAAAAGTTGAATTTTCTGGGTGAATTGAGTTCTGCTGCCAATTGTGAGATAGAGATTGGTCTAACTCGTCAGGAAAAGCTCGTATTTGAAAACTGAATATGTTTTGGCTTTTCAGTACGTAGGGAACATGAATATCTATTTCAATTGCAAATCTGAGCTCTTTGTCAAAAGTTGAATTTTCTGGGTGAATTGAGTTCTGCTGCCAATTGTGAGATAGAGATTGGTCTAACTCGTCAGGAAAAGCTCGTATTTGAAAACTGAATATGTTTTGGCTTTTCAGTACGTAGGGAACATGAATATCTATTTCAATTGCAAATCTGAGCTCCTTGTCAAAAGTTGAATTTTCTGGGTGAATTAAGTTCTGCTGCCCATTCTAAGATACTGCTTTGTCTAACTCCTCAGGAAAAGCTTGTATTTGAAAACTGAATGTGTTTTTTGGCTTTTCAGAACGTAGGGAACATGAATATCTATTTCAATTGCAAATCTGAGCTCTTTGTCAAAAGTTGAATTTTCTGGGTGAATTGAGTTCTGCTGCCAATTGTGAGATAGAGATTGGTCTAACTCGTCAGGAAAAGCTCGTATTTGAAAACTGAATATGTTTTGGCTTTTCAGTACGTAGGGAACATGAATATCTATTTCAATTGCAAATCTGAGCTCTTTGTCAAAAGTTGAATTTTCTGGGTGAATTGAGTTCTGCTGCCAATTGTGAGATAGAGATTGGTCTAACTCGTCAGGAAAAGCTCGTATTTGAAAACTGAATATGTTTTGGCTTTTCAGTACGTAGGGAACATGAATATCTATTTCAATTGCAAATCTGAGCTCCTTGTCAAAAGTTGAATTTTCTGGGTGAATTAAGTTCTGCTGCCCATTCTAAGATACTGCTTTGTCTAACTCCTCAGGAAAAGCTTGTATTTGAAAACTGAATGTATTTTGGAGCTTTTTAGATCTTAGGGAATCTGAATATGTTTTTCCTTTGCAAATCTAAGCTTTGTGTCAAAAGTTGAGTTTCTGGCTGAACTGAGTCCTACTGCCAATTGTGAGATAGAGATTGGTCTAACTCGTCAGGAAAAGCTCGTATTTGAAAACTGAATATGTTTTGGCTTTTCAGTACGTAGGGAACATGAATATCTATTTCAATTGCAAATCTGAGCTCCTTGTCAAAAGTTGAATTTTCTGGCTGAATTGAGTTCTACTGCCCACTCTGAGGTACAGCTTGGTCTAACTCCTCAGGAAAAGCTTGTATTTTAAAACTGAATGTGTTTTTTGGGTTTTCAGACGTTAGGGAATCTGAATATGTCTTTCCTTTGCAAATCTAAGGTATGTGTCAAAAGTTGAGTTTTCTGGCTGAATTGAGAACTGCTGCCAATTTTGTGATACTGCTTGGCCTAACCTCTCAGGGCATGATCGTATTTGAAAATTGAATATGTTTTTTTGGCTTTTCAGTACGTGGGGAACATGAATATGTATTTCAATTGCAAATCTGAGCTCTTTGTCAAAAGTTGAATTTTCTGGGTGAATTGAGTTCTGCTGCCCATTCTAAGATACTGCTTTGTCTAACTCCTAAGGAAAAGCTTGTATTTGAAAACTGAATGTATTTTGGAGCTTTTTAGATCTTAGGGAATCTGAATATGTCTTTCCTTTGCAAATCTAAGCTTTGTGTCAAAAGTTGAGTTTGTGGCTGAATTGAGTCCTACTGCCAATTGTGAGATAGAGATTGGTCTAACTCGTCAGGAAAAGCTCGTATTTGAAAACTGAATATGTTTTGGCTTTTCAGTACGTGGGGAAGATGAATATGTATTACAACTGCAAATCTGAGCTCTGTCAAAAGTTGAATTTTCTGGGTGAAATAAATCCTCTTGCCAATTTTGAGATAAAGCTTGGCCTAACCTCTCAGGGCATGATCGTATTTGAAAACTGAATGTGTTTTTTGGCTTTTCAGAACGTAGGGAACATGAATATCTATTTCAATTGCAAATCTCAGCTCTTTGTCAAAAGTTGAATTTTCCTTGTTGAATTGAGTTCTACTGCCTATTCTAAGATACTGCTTGGTCTAACTCCTCAGGAAAACCTTGTATTTGAAAACTGAATGTGTTTTTTGGCTTTTCAGAACGTAGGGAACATGTATATCTATTTCAATTGCAAATCTGAGCTCTTTGTCAAAAGTTGAATTTTCTGGGTGAATTGAGTTCTGCTGCCCATTCTAAGATACTGCTTTGTCTAACACCACCGGAAAAGCTTGTATTTGAAAACTGAATGTATTTTGGAGCTTTTTAGAACTTAGGGAACATGAATATCTATTTCAATTGCAAATCTGAGCTCTTTGTCAAAAGTTGAATTTTCTGGGTGAATTGAGTTCTGCTGCCAATTGTGAGATAGAGATTGGTCTAACTCGTCAGGAAAAGCTCGTATTTGAAAACTGAATATGTTTTGGCTTTTCAGTACGTAGGGAACATGAATATCTATTTCAATTGCAAATCTGAGCTCCTTGTCAAAAGTTGAATTTTCTGGGTGAATTAAGTTCTGCTGCCCATTCTAAGATACTGCTTTGTCTAACTCCTCAGGAAAAGCTTGTATTTGAAAACTGAATGTATTTTGGAGCTTTTTAGATCTTAGGGAATCTGAATATGTCTTTCCTTTGCAAATCTAAGGTATGTGTCAAAAGTTGAGTTTCTGGCTGAATTGAGTCCTACTGCCAATTGTGAGGTAGAGATTGGTCTAACTCCTCAGGAAAAGCTTGTATTTGAAAACTGAATGTGTTTTTTGGCTTTTCAGAACGTAGGGAACATGAATATCTATTTCAATTGCAAATCTGAACTCTTTGTCAAAAGTTGAATTTTCTGGGTGAATTGAGTTCTGCTGCCCATTCTAAGATACTGCTTTGTCTAACTCCTCAGGAAAAGCTTGTATTTGAAAACTGAATGTATTTTGGAGCTTTTTAGATCTTAGGGAATCTGAATATGTTTTTCCTTTGCAAATCTAAGCTTTGTGTCAAAAGTTGAGTTTCTGGCTGAACTGAGTCCTACTGCCAATTGTGAGATAGAGATTGGTCTAACTCGTCAGGAAAAGCTCGTATTTGAAAACTGAATATGTTTTGGCTTTTCAGTACGTGGGGAAGATGAATATGTATTTGAACTGCAAATCTGAGCTCTTTGTCAAAAGTTGAATTTTCTGGGTGAAATAAATCCTCCTGCCAATTTTGAGATAAAGCTTGGCCTAACCTCTCAGGGCATGATCGTATTTGAAAACTGAATGTGTTTTTTGGCTTTTCAGAACGTAGGGAACATGAATATCTATTTCAATTGCAAATCTCAGCTCTTTGTCAAAAGTTGAATTTTCTTCCTGAATTGAGTTCTACTGCCTATTCTAAGATACTGCTTGGTCTAACTCCTCAGGAAAAGCTTGTATTTGAAAACTGAATGTGTTTTTTGGCTTTTCAGAACGTAGGGAACATGAATATCTATTTCAATTGCAAATCTGAGCTCTTTGTCAAAAGTTGAATTTTCTGGGTGAATTGAGTTCTGCTGCCAATTGTGAGATAGAGATTGGTCTAACTCGTCAGGAAAAGCTCGTATTTGAAAACTGAATATATTTTGGCTTTTCAGTACGTAGGGAACATGAATATCTATTTCAATTGCAAATCTGAGCTCTTTGTCAAAAGTTGAATTTTCTGGGTGAATTGAGTTCTGCTGCCAATTGTGAGATAGAGATTGGTCTAACTCGTCAGGAAAAGCTCGTATTTGAAAACTGAATATGTTTTGGCTTTTCAGTACGTAGGGAACATGAATATCTATTTCAATTGCAAATCTGAGCTCCTTGTCAAAAGTTGAATTTTCTGGGTGAATTAAGTTCTGCTGCCCATTCTAAGATACTGCTTTGTCTAACTCCTCAGGAAAAGCTTGTATTTGAAAACTGAATGTGTTTTTTGGGTTTTCAGACGTTAGGGAATCTGAATATGTCTTTCCTTTGCAAATCTAAGGTATGTGTCAAAAGTTGAGTTTTCTGGCTGAATTGAGAACTGCTGCCAATTTTGTGATACTGCTTGGCCTAACCTCTCAGGGCATGATCGTATTTGAAAATTGAATATGTTTTTTTGGCTTTTCAGTACGTGGGGAACATGAATATGTATTTCAATTGCAAATCTGAGCTCTTTGTCAAAAGTTGAATTTTCTGGGTGAATTGAGTTCTGCTGCCCATTCTAAGATACTGCTTTGTCTAACTCCTAAGGAAAAGCTTGTATTTGAAAACTGAATGTATTTTGGAGCTTTTTAGATCTTAGGGAATCTGAATATGTCTTTCCTTTGCAAATCTAAGCTTTGTGTCAAAAGTTGAGTTTGTGGCTGAATTGAGTCCTACTGCCAATTGTGAGATAGAGATTGGTCTAACTCGTCAGGAAAAGCTCGTATTTGAAAACTGAATATGTTTTGGCTTTTCAGTACGTGGGGAAGATGAATATGTATTACAACTGCAAATCTGAGCTCTGTCAAAAGTTGAATTTTCTGGGTGAAATAAATCCTCCTGCCAATTTTGAGATAAAGCTTGGCCTAACCTCTCAGGGCATGATCGTATTTGAAAACTGAATGTGTTTTTTGGCTTTTCAGAACGTAGGGAACATGAATATCTATTTCAATTGCAAATCTCAGCTCTTTGTCAAAAGTTGAATTTTCCTTGTTGAATTGAGTTCTACTGCCTATTCTAAGATACTGCTTGGTCTAACTCCTCAGGAAAACCTTGTATTTGAAAACTGAATGTGTTTTTTGGCTTTTCAGAACGTAGGGAACATGTATATCTATTTCAATTGCAAATCTGAGCTCTTTGTCAAAAGTTGAATTTTCTGGGTGAATTGAGTTCTGCTGCCCATTCTAAGATACTGCTTTGTCTAACACCACCGGAAAAGCTTGTATTTGAAAACTGAATGTATTTTGGAGCTTTTTAGAACTTAGGGAATCTGAATATGTTTTTCCTTTGCAAATCTAAGCTTTGTGTCAAAAGTTGAGTTTTCTGGCTGAATTCAGTCCTACTGCCAATTGTGAGATAGAGATTGGTCTAACTCGTCAGGAAAAGCTCGTATTTGAAAACTGAATATGTTTTGGCTTTTCAGTACGTAGGGAACATGAATATCTATTTCAATTGCAAATCTGAGCTCCCTGTCAAAAGTTGAATTTTCTGGCTGAATTGAGTTCTAGTGCCCACTCTGAGGTACAGCTTGGTCCAACTCCTCAGGAAAAGCTTGTATTTTAAAACTGAATGTGTTTTTTGGGTTTTCAGACGTTAGGGAATCTGAATATGTCTTTCCTTTGCAAATCTAAGGTATGTGTCAAAAGTTGAGTTTTCTGGCTGAATTGAGACCTGCTGCCAATTTTGTGATACTGCTTGGCCTAACCTCTCAGGGCATCATCGTATTTGAAAATTGAATATGTTTTTTTGGCTTTTCAGTACGTGGGGAACATGAATATGTTTTTCAATTGCAAATCTGAGCTCTTTGTCAAAAGTTGAATTTTCTGGGTGAATTGAGTTCTGCTGCCCATTCTAAGATACTGCTTTGTCTAACTCCTCAGGAAAAGCTTGTATTTGAAAACTGAATGTATTTTGGAGCTTTTTAGATCTTAGGGAATCTGAATATGTTTTTCCTTTGCAAATCTAAGCTTTGTGTCAAAAGTTGAGTTTCTGGCCGAATTGAGTCCTACTGCCAATTGTGAGATAGAGATTGGTCTAACTCGTCAGGAAAAGCTCGTATTTGAAAACTGAATATGTTTTGGCTTTTCAGTACGTGGGGAAGATGAATATCTATTTCAATTGCAAATCTGAGCTCCTTGTCAAAAGTTGAACTTTCTGGCTGAATTGAGTCCTACTGCCAATTGTGAGATAGAGATTGGTCTAACTCCTCAGGAAAAGCTTGTATTTTAAAACTGAATGTGTTTTTTGGGTTTTCAGACGTTAGGGAATCTGAATATGTCTTTCCTTTGCAAATCTAAGGTATGTGTCAAAAGTTGAGTTTTCTGGCTGAATTGAGACCTGCTGCCAATTTTGTGATACTGCTTGGCCTAACCTCTCAGGGCATGATCGTATTTGAAAATTGAATATGTTTTTTTGGCTTTTCAGTACGTGGGGAACATGAATATGTTTTTCAGTTGCAAATCTGAGCTCTTTGTCAAAAGTTGAATTTTCTGGGTGAATTGAGTTCTGCTGCACATTCTAAGATACTGCTTTGTCTAACTCCTCAGGAAAAGCTTGTATTTGAAAACTGAATGTATTTTGGAGCTTTTTAGATCTTAGGGAATCTGAATATGTTTTTCCTTTGCAAATCTAAGCTTTGTGTCAAAAGTTGAGTTTCTGGCCGAATTGAGTCCTACTGCCAATTGTGAGATAGAGATTGGTCTAACTCGTCAGGAAAAGCTCGTATTTGAAAACTGAATATGTTTTGGCTTTTCAGTACGTGGGGAAGATGAATATGTATTTCAACTGCAAATCTGAGCTCTTTGTCAAAAGTTGAATTTTCTGGGTGAAATAAATCCTCCTGCCAATTTTGAGATAAAGCTTGGCCTAACCTCTCAGGGCATGATCGTATTTGAAAACTGAATGTGTTTTTTGGCTTTTCAGAACGTAGGGAACATGAATATCTATTTCAATTGCAAATCTGAGCTCCTTGTCAAAAGTTGAATTTTCTGGCTGAATTGAGTTCTACTGCCCACTCTGAGGTACAGCTTGGTCTAACTCCTCAGGAAAAGCTTGTATTTTAAAACTGAATGTGTTTTTTGGGTTTTCAGACGTTAGGGAATCTGAATATGTCTTTCCTTTGCAAATCTAAGGTATATGTCAAAAGTTGAGTTTTCTGGCTGAATTGAGACCTGCTGCCAATTTTGTGATACTGCTTGGCCTAACCTCTAAGGGCATCATCGTATTTGAAAATTGAATATGTTTTTTTGGCTTTTCAGTACGTGGGGAACATGAATATGTATTTCAATTGCAAATCTGAGCTCTTTGTCAAAAGTTGAATTTTCTGGGTGAATTGAGTTCTGCTGCCCATTCTAAGATATTGCTTTGTCTAACTCCACAGGAAAAGCTTGTATTTGAAAACTGAATGTATTTTGGAGCTTTTTAGATCTTAGGGAATCTGAATATGTTTTTCCTTTTCAAATCTAAGCTTTGTGTCAAAAGTTGAGTTTCTGGCTGAATTCAGTCCTACTGCCAATTGTGAGATAGAGATTGGTCTAACTCGTCAGGAAAAGCTCGTATTTGAAAACTGAATGTTTTGGCTTTTCAGTACGTAGGGAACATGAATATCTATTACAATTGCAAATCTGAGCTCCTTGTCAAAAGTTGAATTTTCTGGCTGAATTGAGTTCTACTGCCCACTCTGAGGTACAGCTTGGTCTAACTCCTCAGGAAAAGCTTGTATTTTAAAACTGAATGTGTTTTTTGGGTTTTCAGACGTTAGGGAATCTGAATATGTCTTTCCTTTGCAAATCTAAGGTATGTGTCAAAAGTTGAGTTTTCTGGCTGAATTGAGACCTGCTGCCAATTTTGTGATACTGCTTGGCCTAACCTCTCAGGGCATCATCGTATTTGAAAATTGAATATCTTTTTTTGGCTTTTCAGTACGTGGGGAACATGAATATGTATTTCAATTGCAAATCTGAGCTCTTTGTCAAAAGTTGAATTTTCTGGGTGAATTGAGTTCTGCTGCCCATTCTAAGATACTGCTTTGTCTAACTCCTCAGGAAAAGCTTGTTTTTGAAAACTGAATGTATTTTGGAGCTTTTTAGATCTTAGGGAATCTGAATATGTTTTTCCTTTGCAAATCTAAGCTTTGTGTCAAAGTTGAGTTTCTGGCTGAACTGAGTCCTAATGCCAATTGTGAGATAGAGATTGGTCTAACTCGTCAGGAAAAGCTCGTATTTGAAAACTGAATATGTTTTGGCTTTTCAGTACGTAGGGAACATGAATATCTATTTCAATTGCAAATCTGAGCTCCTTGTCAAAAGTTGAATTTTCTGGCTGAATTGAGTTCTACTGCCCACTCTGAGGTACAGCTTGGTCTAACTCCTCAGGAAAAGCTTGTATTTTAAAACTGAATGTGTTTTTTGGGTTTTCAGACGTTAGGGAATCTGAATATGTCTTTCCTTTGCAAATCTAAGGTATGTGTCAAAAGTTGAGTTTCTGGCTGAATTGAGTCCTACTGCCAATTGTGAGATAGAGATTGGTCTAACTCCTCAGGAAAAGCTTGTATTTGAAAACTGAATATGTTTTGGCTTTTCAGTACGTAGGGAACATGAATATCTATTTCAATTGCAAATCTGAGCTCCTTGTCAAAAGTTGAATTTTCTGGCTGAATTGAGACCTGCTGCCAATTTTGTGATAAAGCTTGGCCTAACCTCTCAGGGCATGATCGTATTTGAAAATTGAAGATTTCTGTCAAAAAGCTTTCTGTCAAAACGTTCGTTTTCTGGCTGAATTGAGTCCTACTCCCAATTATGAGATATAGATTCGTCTAACTCCTCAGGAAAAGGTCGTATTTGAAAACTGAATATGTTTTTCCTTTGCAAATCTAAGGTCTGTGCCAAAAGTTGAGTTTTCTGGCTGAATTGATTCCTTCTGCCAATTGTGAGATACAGCTTGGCCTAACCTCTCAGGGAATGATCGTATTTGAAAGTTGAATGTGTTTTGGGGTTTTCAGAGTTGGGAAACATGAATCTGTGTTTCATTTGCAAATCTGAGCTCTGTGTCAAAACTTTCGTTTTCTGCCTGAATTGAGTCCTTTTGCCAATTCTGAGATACAGCTTGGCCTAACCTGTCAGGGAATGATCGTGTTTGAAAATTGAATGTATGAAAATTGAATGTGTTTTGGGCTTTTCAGAGTTGGGAAACATGAATCTGTGTTTCATTTGCAAATCGGAGCTCTGTGTCCAAAGTTGAATTTTCTGGGTGAATTGAGTTCTGCTGCCCATTCTAAGATACTGCTTTGTCTAACTCCACCGGAAAAGCTTGTATTTGAAAACTGAATGTATTTTGGAGCTTTTTAGAACTTAGGGAATCTGAATATGTTTTTCCTTTGCAAATCTAAGCTTTGTGTCAAAAGTTGAGTTTTCTGGCTGAATTGAGTCCTACTGCCAATTGTGAGATAGAGATTGGTCTAACTCGTCAGGAAAAGCTCGTATTTGAAAACTGAATATGTTTTGGCTTTTCAGTACGTTGGGAACATGAATATGTATTTCAATTGCAAATCTGAGCTCTTTATCAAAAGTTGAATTTTCTGGGTGAATTGAGTTCTGCTGCCCATTCTAAGATACTGCTTTGTCTAACTCCTCAGGAAAAGCTTGTATTTGAAAACTGAATGTATTTTGGAGCTTTTTAGATCTTAGGGAATCTGAATATGTTTTTCCTTTGCAAATCTAAGCTTTGTGTCAAAAGTTGAGTTTCTGGCTGAACTGAGTCCTACTGCCAATTGTGAGATAGAGATTGGTCTAACTCGTCAGGAAAAGCTCGTATTTGAAAACTGAATATGTTTTGGCTTTTCAGTACGTGGGGAAGATGAATATGTATTTCAATTGCAAATCTGAGTTCTTTGTCAAAAGTTGAATTTTCTGGGTGAAATAAATCCTCCTGCCAATTTTGAGATAAAGCTTGGCCTAACCTCTCAGGGCATGATCGTATTTGAAAACTGAATGTGTTTTTTGGGTTTTCAGACGTTAAGGAATCTGAATATGTCTTTCCTTTGCAAATCTAAGGTATGTGTCAAAAGTTGAGTTTCTGGCTGAATTGAGTCCTACTGCCAATTGTGAGATAGAGATTGGTCTAACTCGTCAGGAAAAGCTCGTATTTGAAAACTGAATATGTTTTGGCTTTTCAGTACGTAGGGAACATGAATATCTATTTCAATTGCAAATCTGAGCTCCTTGTCAAAAGTTGAATTTTCTGGCGAATTGAGTTCTACTGCCCACTCTGAGGTACAGCTTGGTCTAACTCCTCAGGAAAAGCTTGTATTTGAAAACTGAATGTGTTTTTTGGGTTTTCAGACGTTAGGGAATCTGAATATGTCTTTCCTTTGCAAATCTAAGGTATGTGTCAAAAGTTGAGTTTTCTGGCTGAATTGAGACCTGCTGCCAATTGTGAGATAGAGATTGGTCTAACTCGTCAGGAAAAGCTCGTATTTGAAAATTGAATATGTTTTTTTAGCTTTTCAGTACGTGGGGAACATGAATATCTATTTCAATTGCAAATCTGAGCTCTTTGTCCAAAGTTGAATTTTCTTGCTGAATTGAGTCCTACTGCCAATTGTGAGATAGAGATTGGTCTAACTCCTCAGGAAAAGCTTGTATTTGAAAACTGAATGTGTTTTTTGGCTTTTCAGAACGTAGGGAACATGAATATCTATTTCAATTGCAAATCTGAGCTCTTTGTCAAAAGTTGAATTTTCTGGGTGAATTGAGTTCTGCTGCCCATTCTAAGATACTGCTTTGTCTAACTCCACCGGAAAAGCTTGTATTTGAAAACTGAATGTATTTTGGAGCTTTTTAGAACTTAGGGAATCTGAATATGTTTTTCCTTTGCAAATCTAAGCTTTGTGTCAAAAGTTGAGTTTTCTGGCTGAATTCAGTCCTACTGCCAATTGTGAGATAGAGATTGGTCTAACTCGTCAGGAAAAGCTCGTATTTGAAAACTGAATATGTTTTGGCTTTTCAGTACGTAGGGAACATGAATATGTATTTCAATTGCAAATCTGAGCTCCTTGTCAAAAGTTGAATTTTCTGGCTGAATTGAGACCTGCTGCCAATTTTGTGATAGAGCTTGGCCTAACCTCTCAGGGCATGATCGTATTTGAAAATTGAATATGTTTTTTCCTTTGCAAATCTAAGGTCTGTGCCAAAAGTTGAGTTTTCTGGCTGAATAGATTCCTTTTGCCAATTCTGAGATACAGCTTGGCCTAACCTCTCAGGGAATGATCGTATTTGAAAATTGAATGTGTTTTGGGCTTTTCAGAGTTGGGAAACATGAATATGTGTTTCATTTGCAAATCGGAGCTCTGTGTCAAAACTTTCGTTTTCTGGCTGTATTGAGTCCTCCTGCCAATTTTGAGATACAGCTTGGCCTAACCTGTCAGGGAATGATCGTGTTTGAAAATTGAATGTATGAAAATTGAATGTGTTTTGGGCTTTTTAGAGTTGGGAAACATGAATCTGTGTTTCATTTGCAAATCGGAGCTCTGTGTCAAAACTTTCGTTTTCTGCCTGAATTGAGTCCTTTTGCCAATTCTGAGATACAGCTTGGCCTAACCTGTCAGGGAATGATCGTGTTTGAAAATTGAATGTATGAAAATTGAATGTGTTTTGGGCTTTTCAGAGTTGGGAAACATGAATCTGTGTTTCATTTGCAAATCGGAGCTCTGTGTCCAAAGTTGAATTTTCTGGGTGAATTGAGTTCTGCTGCCCATTCTAAGATACTGCTTTGTCTAACTCCACCGGAAAAGCTTGTATTTGAAAACTGAATGTATTTTGGAGCTTTTTAGGACTTAGGGAATCTGAATATGTTTTTCCTTTGCAAATCTAAGCTTTGTGTCAAAAGTTGAGTTTTCTGGCTGAATTGAGTCCTACTGCCAATTGTGAGATAGAGATTGGTCTAACTCGTCAAGAAAAGCTCGTATTTGAAAACTGAATATGTTTTGGCTTTTCAGTACGTAGGGAACATGAATATCTATTTCAATTGCAAATCTGAGGTCCTTGTCAAAAGTTCAATTTTCTGGCTGAATTGAGTTCTACTGCCCACTCTGAGGTACAGCTTGGTCCAACTCCTCAGGAAAAGCTTGTATTTTAAAACTGAATGTGTTTTTTGGGTTTTCAGACGTTAGGGAATCTGAATATGTCTTTCCTTTGCAAATCTAAGGTATGTGTCAAAAGTTGAGTTTTCTGGGTGAATTGAATCCTCCTGCCAATTTTGAGATAAAGCTTGGCCTAACCTCTCAGGGAATGATCGTATTTGAAAATTGAATGTGTTTTGGGCTTTTCAGACTTGGGAAATTTGAATAGTTGTTTCATTTGCAAATCGCAGTTCTGTGTCAAAAGTTCCGTTTTCTGGCTGAATTGAGTCCTACTGCCCATTCTAAGATACTGCTTGGTCTAACTCCTCCGGAAAAGCTCGTATTTGAAAACTGAATATGTTTTTTGGGTTTTCAGATGTTAGGGAATCTGAATATGTCTTTCCTTTGCAAATCTAAGGTATGTGTCAAAAGTTGAGTTTTCTGGCTGAATTGAGACCTGCTGCCAATTTTGTGATACTGCTTGGCCTAACCTCTCAGGGCATGATCGTATTTGAAAATTGAATATGTTTTTTTGGCTTTTCAGTACGTGGGGAACATGAATATCTATTTCAATTGCAAATCTGAGCTCTTTGTCAAAAGTTGAATTTTCTGGGTGAATTGAGTTCTGCTGCCCATTCTAAGATACTGCTTGGTCTAACTCCTCCGGAAAAGCTTGTATTTGAAAACTGAATGTATTTTGGAGCTTTTTAGAACTTAGGGAATCTGAATATGTTTTTCCTTTGCAAATCTAAGGTATGTGTCAAAAGTTGAGTTTTCTGGCTGAATTGAGTCCTACTGCCAATTGTGAGATAGAGATTGGTCTAACTCGTCAGGAAAAGCTTGTATTTGAAAACTGAATATGTTTTGGCTTTTCAGTACGTAGGGAACATGAATATCTATTTCAATTGGAAATCTGAGCTCCTTGTCAAAAGTTCAATTTTCTGGCTGAATTGAGACCTGCTGCCAATTTTGTGATACACCTTGGCCTAACCTCTCAGGGCATGATCGTATTTGAAAATTGAATATGTTTTTTTGGCTTTTCAGTACGTGGGGAACATGAATATGTATTTCAATTGCAAATCTGAACTCTTTGTCAAAAGTTGAATTTTCTGGGTGAATTGAATCCTCCTGCCAATTTTGAGATAAAGCTTGGCCTAACCTCTCAGGGAATGATCGTATTTGAAAACTGAATGTGTTTTGGGCTTTTCAGACTTGGGAAATTTGAATAGTTGTTTCATTTGCAAATCGCAGTTCTGTGTCAAAAGTTCCGTTTTCTGGCTCAGTTGAGTCCTACTGCCCTCTCTGAGGTACAGCTTGGTCTAACTCCTCAGGAAAAGCTTGTATTTGAAAACTGAATATGTGTTTTTGGCTTTTCAGTACGTGTGGAACATGAATATCTATTTCAATTGCAAATCTGAGCTCCTTGTCAAAAGTTGAATTTTCTGGCTGAATTGAGTTCTACTGCCCATTCTAAGATACTGCTTGGTCTAACTCCTCCGGAAAAGCTCGTATTTGAAAACTGAATATGTTTTTTGGCTTTTCAGAACGTAGGGAACATGAATATCTATTTCAACTGCAAATCTGAGCTCTTTTGTCAAAAGTTGAATTTTCTGGGTGAATTGAGTTCTGCTGCCCATTCTAAGATACTGCTTGGTCTAACCTCTCAGGGAATGATCGTATTTGAAAATTGAATGTGTTTTGGGCTTTTCAGACTTGGGAAATTTGAATAGTTGTTTCATTTGCAAATCGCAGTTCTGTGTCAAAAGTTCCGTTTTCTGGCTCAGTTGAGTCCTACTGCCCTCTCTGAGGTACAGCTTGGTCTAACTCCTCAGGAAAAGCTTGTATTTGAAAACTGAATATGTGTTTTTGGCTTTTCAGTACGTGTGGAACATGAATATGTATTTCAATTGCAAATCTTTGTCAAAAGTTGAATTTTCTGGGTGAATTGAGTTCTGCTGCCCATTCTAAGATACTGCTTTGTCTAACTCCTCAGGGAAAGCTTGTATTTGAAAACTGAATGTATTTTGGAGCTTTTTAGAACTTAGGGAATCTGAATATGTTTTTCCTTTGCAAATCTAAGCTTTGTGTCAAAAGTTGAGTTTTCTGGGTGAATTGAATCCTCCTGCCAATTTTGAGATAAAGCTTGGCCTAACCTCTCAGGGAATGATCGTATTTGAAAATTGAATGTGTTTTGGGCTTTTCAGACTTGGGAAATTTGAATAGTTGTTTCATTTGCAAATCGCAGTTCTGTGTCAAAAGTTCCGTTTTCTGGCTGAATTGAGTCCTACTGCCCATTCTAAGATACTGCTTGGTCTAAATCCTCCGGAAAAGCTCGTATTTGAAAACTGAATATGTTTTTTGGGTTTTCAGATGTTAGGTTATCTGAATATGTCTTTCCTTTGCAAATCTAAGGTATGTGTCAAAAGTTGAGTTTTCTGGCTGAATTGAGACCTGCTGCCAATTTTGTGATACAGCTTGGCCTAACCTCTCAGGGCATGATCGTATTTGATAATTGAATATGTTTTTTTTGCTTTTCAGTACGTGGGGAACATGAATATCTATTTCAATTGCAAATCTGAGCTCTTTGTCCAAAGTTGAATTTTCTTGCTGAATTGAGTTCTACTGCCCATTCTAAGATACTGCTTGGTCTAACTCCACCGGAAAAGCTTGTATTTGAAAACTGAATGTATTTTGGAGCTTTTTAGAACTTACGGAATCTGAATATGTTTTTCCTTTGCAAATCTAAGCTTTGTGCCAAAAGTTGAGTTTTCTGGCTGAATTGAGTCCTACTGCCAATTGTGAGATAGAGATTGGTCTAACTCGTCAGGAAAAGCTCGTATTTGAAAACTGAATATGTTTTGGCTTTTCAGTACGTAGGGAACATGAATATCTATTTCAATTGCAAATCTGAGCTCCTTGTCAAAAGTTGAATTTTCTGGCTGAATTGAGACCTGCTGCCAATTTTGTGATACAGCTTGGCCTAACCTCTCAGGGCATGATCGTATTTGAAAATTGAATGTGTTTTGGGCTTTTCAGACTTGGGAAATTTGAATAGTTGTTTCATTTGCAAATCGGAGTTCTGTGTCAAAAGTTCCGTTTTCTGGCTGAATTGAGTCCTACTGCCAATTGTGAGATAGAGATTGGTCTAACTCGTCAGGAAAAGCTCGTATTTGAAAATTGAATATGTTTTTTTAGCTTTTCAGTACGTGGGGAACATGAATATCTATTTCAATTGCAAATCTGAGCTCTTTGTCCAAAGTTGAATTTTCTTGCTGAATTGAGTCCTACTGCCAATTGTGAGATAGAGATTGGTCTAACTCCTCAGGAAAAGCTTGTATTTGAAAACTGAATGTGTTTTTTGGCTTTTCAGAACGTAGGGAACATGAATATCTATTTCAATTGCAAATCTGAGCTCTTTGTCAAAAGTTGAATTTTCTGGGTGAATTGAGTTCTGCTGCCCATTCTAAGATACTGCTTTGTCTAACTCCACCGGAAAAGCTTGTATTTGAAAACTGAATGTATTTTGGAGCTTTTTAGAACTTAGGGAATCTGAATATGTTTTTCCTTTGCAAATCTAAGCTTTGTGTCAAAAGTTGAGTTTTCTGGCTGAATTCAGTCCTACTGCCAATTGTGAGATAGAGATTGGTCTAACTCGTCAGGAAAAGCTCGTATTTGAAAACTGAATATGTTTTGGCTTTTCAGTACGTAGGGAACATGAATATGTATTTCAATTGCAAATCTGAGCTCCTTGTCAAAAGTTGAATTTTCTGGCTGAATTGAGACCTGCTGCCAATTTTGTGATAGAGCTTGGCCTAACCTCTCAGGGCATGATCGTATTTGAAAATTGAATATGTTTTTTCCTTTGCAAATCTAAGGTCTGTGCCAAAAGTTGAGTTTTCTGGCTGAATAGATTCCTTTTGCCAATTCTGAGATACAGCTTGGCCTAACCTCTCAGGGAATGATCGTATTTGAAAATTGAATGTGTTTTGGGCTTTTCAGAGTTGGGAAACATGAATATGTGTTTCATTTGCAAATCGGAGCTCTGTGTCAAAACTTTCGTTTTCTGGCTGTATTGAGTCCTCCTGCCAATTTTGAGATACAGCTTGGCCTAACCTGTCAGGGAATGATCGTGTTTGAAAATTGAATGTATGAAAATTGAATGTGTTTTGGGCTTTTTAGAGTTGGGAAACATGAATCTGTGTTTCATTTGCAAATCGGAGCTCTGTGTCAAAACTTTCGTTTTCTGCCTGAATTGAGTCCTTTTGCCAATTCTGAGATACAGCTTGGCCTAACCTGTCAGGGAATGATCGTGTTTGAAAATTGAATGTATGAAAATTGAATGTGTTTTGGGCTTTTCAGAGTTGGGAAACATGAATCTGTGTTTCATTTGCAAATCGGAGCTCTGTGTCCAAAGTTGAATTTTCTGGGTGAATTGAGTTCTGCTGCCCATTCTAAGATACTGCTTTGTCTAACTCCACCGGAAAAGCTTGTATTTGAAAACTGAATGTATTTTGGAGCTTTTTAGGACTTAGGGAATCTGAATATGTTTTTCCTTTGCAAATCTAAGCTTTGTGTCAAAAGTTGAGTTTTCTGGCTGAATTGAGTCCTACTGCCAATTGTGAGATAGAGATTGGTCTAACTCGTCAAGAAAAGCTCGTATTTGAAAACTGAATATGTTTTGGCTTTTCAGTACGTAGGGAACATGAATATCTATTTCAATTGCAAATCTGAGGTCCTTGTCAAAAGTTCAATTTTCTGGCTGAATTGAGTTCTACTGCCCACTCTGAGGTACAGCTTGGTCCAACTCCTCAGGAAAAGCTTGTATTTTAAAACTGAATGTGTTTTTTGGGTTTTCAGACGTTAGGGAATCTGAATATGTCTTTCCTTTGCAAATCTAAGGTATGTGTCAAAAGTTGAGTTTTCTGGGTGAATTGAATCCTCCTGCCAATTTTGAGATAAAGCTTGGCCTAACCTCTCAGGGAATGATCGTATTTGAAAATTGAATGTGTTTTGGGCTTTTCAGACTTGGGAAATTTGAATAGTTGTTTCATTTGCAAATCGCAGTTCTGTGTCAAAAGTTCCGTTTTCTGGCTGAATTGAGTCCTACTGCCCATTCTAAGATACTGCTTGGTCTAACTCCTCCGGAAAAGCTCGTATTTGAAAACTGAATATGTTTTTTGGGTTTTCAGATGTTAGGGAATCTGAATATGTCTTTCCTTTGCAAATCTAAGGTATGTGTCAAAAGTTGAGTTTTCTGGCTGAATTGAGACCTGCTGCCAATTTTGTGATACTGCTTGGCCTAACCTCTCAGGGCATGATCGTATTTGAAAATTGAATATGTTTTTTTGGCTTTTCAGTACGTGGGGAACATGAATATCTATTTCAATTGCAAATCTGAGCTCTTTGTCAAAAGTTGAATTTTCTGGGTGAATTGAGTTCTGCTGCCCATTCTAAGATACTGCTTGGTCTAACTCCTCCGGAAAAGCTTGTATTTGAAAACTGAATGTATTTTGGAGCTTTTTAGAACTTAGGGAATCTGAATATGTTTTTCCTTTGCAAATCTAAGGTATGTGTCAAAAGTTGAGTTTTCTGGCTGAATTGAGTCCTACTGCCAATTGTGAGATAGAGATTGGTCTAACTCGTCAGGAAAAGCTTGTATTTGAAAACTGAATATGTTTTGGCTTTTCAGTACGTAGGGAACATGAATATCTATTTCAATTGGAAATCTGAGCTCCTTGTCAAAAGTTCAATTTTCTGGCTGAATTGAGACCTGCTGCCAATTTTGTGATACACCTTGGCCTAACCTCTCAGGGCATGATCGTATTTGAAAATTGAATATGTTTTTTTGGCTTTTCAGTACGTGGGGAACATGAATATGTATTTCAATTGCAAATCTGAACTCTTTGTCAAAAGTTGAATTTTCTGGGTGAATTGAATCCTCCTGCCAATTTTGAGATAAAGCTTGGCCTAACCTCTCAGGGAATGATCGTATTTGAAAACTGAATGTGTTTTGGGCTTTTCAGACTTGGGAAATTTGAATAGTTGTTTCATTTGCAAATCGCAGTTCTGTGTCAAAAGTTCCGTTTTCTGGCTCAGTTGAGTCCTACTGCCCTCTCTGAGGTACAGCTTGGTCTAACTCCTCAGGAAAAGCTTGTATTTGAAAACTGAATATGTGTTTTTGGCTTTTCAGTACGTGTGGAACATGAATATCTATTTCAATTGCAAATCTGAGCTCCTTGTCAAAAGTTGAATTTTCTGGCTGAATTGAGTTCTACTGCCCATTCTAAGATACTGCTTGGTCTAACTCCTCCGGAAAAGCTCGTATTTGAAAACTGAATATGTTTTTTGGCTTTTCAGAACGTAGGGAACATGAATATCTATTTCAACTGCAAATCTGAGCTCTTTTGTCAAAAGTTGAATTTTCTGGGTGAATTGAGTTCTGCTGCCCATTCTAAGATACTGCTTGGTCTAACCTCTCAGGGAATGATCGTATTTGAAAATTGAATGTGTTTTGGGCTTTTCAGACTTGGGAAATTTGAATAGTTGTTTCATTTGCAAATCGCAGTTCTGTGTCAAAAGTTCCGTTTTCTGGCTCAGTTGAGTCCTACTGCCCTCTCTGAGGTACAGCTTGGTCTAACTCCTCAGGAAAAGCTTGTATTTGAAAACTGAATATGTGTTTTTGGCTTTTCAGTACGTGTGGAACATGAATATGTATTTCAATTGCAAATCTTTGTCAAAAGTTGAATTTTCTGGGTGAATTGAGTTCTGCTGCCCATTCTAAGATACTGCTTTGTCTAACTCCTCAGGGAAAGCTTGTATTTGAAAACTGAATGTATTTTGGAGCTTTTTAGAACTTAGGGAATCTGAATATGTTTTTCCTTTGCAAATCTAAGCTTTGTGTCAAAAGTTGAGTTTTCTGGGTGAATTGAATCCTCCTGCCAATTTTGAGATAAAGCTTGGCCTAACCTCTCAGGGAATGATCGTATTTGAAAATTGAATGTGTTTTGGGCTTTTCAGACTTGGGAAATTTGAATAGTTGTTTCATTTGCAAATCGCAGTTCTGTGTCAAAAGTTCCGTTTTCTGGCTGAATTGAGTCCTACTGCCCATTCTAAGATACTGCTTGGTCTAAATCCTCCGGAAAAGCTCGTATTTGAAAACTGAATATGTTTTTTGGGTTTTCAGATGTTAGGTTATCTGAATATGTCTTTCCTTTGCAAATCTAAGGTATGTGTCAAAAGTTGAGTTTTCTGGCTGAATTGAGACCTGCTGCCAATTTTGTGATACAGCTTGGCCTAACCTCTCAGGGCATGATCGTATTTGATAATTGAATATGTTTTTTTTGCTTTTCAGTACGTGGGGAACATGAATATCTATTTCAATTGCAAATCTGAGCTCTTTGTCCAAAGTTGAATTTTCTTGCTGAATTGAGTTCTACTGCCCATTCTAAGATACTGCTTGGTCTAACTCCACCGGAAAAGCTTGTATTTGAAAACTGAATGTATTTTGGAGCTTTTTAGAACTTACGGAATCTGAATATGTTTTTCCTTTGCAAATCTAAGCTTTGTGCCAAAAGTTGAGTTTTCTGGCTGAATTGAGTCCTACTGCCAATTGTGAGATAGAGATTGGTCTAACTCGTCAGGAAAAGCTCGTATTTGAAAACTGAATATGTTTTGGCTTTTCAGTACGTAGGGAACATGAATATCTATTTCAATTGCAAATCTGAGCTCCTTGTCAAAAGTTGAATTTTCTGGCTGAATTGAGACCTGCTGCCAATTTTGTGATACAGCTTGGCCTAACCTCTCAGGGCATGATCGTATTTGAAAATTGAATGTGTTTTGGGCTTTTCAGACTTGGGAAATTTGAATAGTTGTTTCATTTGCAAATCGGAGTTCTGTGTCAAAAGTTCCGTTTTCTGGCTGAATTGAGTCCTACTGCCAATTGTGAGATAGAGATTGGTCTAACTCGTCAGGAAATGGTCGTATTTGAAAACTGAATATGTTTTTTTGGCTTTTCAGAACGTAGGGAACATGAATATCTATTTCAATTGCAAATCTGAGCTCTTTGTCAAAAGTTGAATTTTCTGGGTGAATTGAGTTCTGCTGCCCATTCTAAGATACTGCTTGGTCTAACTCCACCGGAAAAGCTTGTATTTGAAAACTGAATGTATTTTGGAGCTTTTTAGAACTTACGGAATCTGAATATGTTTTTCCTTTGCAAATCTAAGCTTTGTGCCAAAAGTTGAGTTTTCTGGCTGAATTGAGTCCTACTGCCAATTGTGAGATAGAGATTGGTCTAACTCGTCAGGAAAAGCTCGTATTTGAAAACTGAATATGTTTTGGCTTTTCAGTACGTAGGGAACATGAATATCTATTTCAATTGCAAATCTGAGCTCCTTGTCAAAAGTTGAATTTTCTGGCTGAATTGAGACCTGCTGCCAATTTTGTGATACAGCTTGGCCTAACCTCTCAGGGCATGATCGTATTTGAAAATTGAATGTGTTTTGGGCTTTTCAGACTTGGGAAATTTGAATAGTTGTTTCATTTGCAAATCGGAGTTCTGTGTCAAAAGTTCCGTTTTCTGGCTGAATTGAGTCCTACTGCCAATTGTGAGATAGAGATTGGTCTAACTCGTCAGGAAATGGTCGTATTTGAAAACTGAATATGTTTTTTTGGCTTTTCAGTACGTGGGGAACATGAATATCTATTACAATTGCAAATCTGAGCTCTTTGTCAAAAGTTGAATTTTCTGGCTGAATTGAGTTCCACTGCCCATTCTAAGATACTGCTTGGTCTAATTCCTCCGGAAAAGCTTCCATTTGAAAATTGAATGTGTTTTGGGCTTTTCACACTTGGGAAATATGAATGTGTTCTCAACTCAGTTCAGCCAGAAAATTCAACTTTTGACAAAGAGCTCAAATTTGCAATTGAAATACATATTCATGTTCTCCATGTACTGAAAAGCTAAAAAACATACTCAGTTTTCAAATACGAGCTTTTTTTGACGAGTTAGACAAATCTCTATCTCACAATTGGCAGGACTCAATTCAGCCAGAAAACGTAACTTTTGACACAGAGCATATTATTTGAAAATTGAATATGTTTTTTGGCTTTTCAGTACGTGGGGAACATGAATATGTATTTCAATTGCAAATTTGAGCTCTTTGTCAAAAGTTGAATTTTCTGGCTGAATTGAGTTCTACTGCCCACTCTGAGGTACAGCTTGGTCTAACTCCTCAGGAAAAGCTTGTATTTGAAAACTGAATGTGTTTTTTGGGTTTTCAGACATTAGGGAATCTGAATATGTTTTTCCTTTGCAAATCTAAGCTTTGTGTCAAAAGTTGAGTTTTCTGGCTGAATTGAGTCCTACTGCCAATTGTGAGATAGAGATTGGTCTAACTCCTCCGGAAAAGCTCGTATTTGAAAACTGAATATGTTTTTTGGCTTTTCAGAACGTAGGGAACATGAATATCTATTTCAATTGCAAATCTGAGCTCTTTGTCAAAAGTTGAATTTTCTGGGTGAATTGAGTTCTGCTGCCCATTCTAAGATACTGCTTGGTCTAACTCCACCGGAAAAGCTTGTATTTGAAAACTGAATGTATTTTGGAGCTTTTTAGAACTTACGGAATCTGAATATGTTTTTCCTTTGCAAATCTAAGCTTTGTGCCAAAAGTTGAGTTTTCTGGCTGAATTGAGTCCTACTGCCAATTGTGAGATAGAGATTGGTCTAACTCGTCAGGAAAAGCTCGTATTTGAAAACTGAATATGTTTTGGCTTTTCAGTACGTAGGGAACATGAATATCTATTTCAATTGCAAATCTGAGCTCCTTGTCAAAAGTTGAATTTTCTGGCTGAATTGAGACCTGCTGCCAATTTTGTGATACAGCTTGGCCTAACCTCTCAGGGCATGATCGTATTTGAAAATTGAATGTGTTTTGGGCTTTTCAGACTTGGGAAATTTGAATAGTTGTTTCATTTGCAAATCGGAGTTCTGTGTCAAAAGTTCCGTTTTCTGGCTGAATTGAGTCCTACTGCCAATTGTGAGATAGAGATTGGTCTAACTCGTCAGGAAATGGTCGTATTTGAAAACTGAATATGTTTTTTTGGCTTTTCAGTACGTGGGGAATATGAATATCTATTTCAATTGCAAATCTGAGCTCTTTGTCAAAAGTTGAATTTTCTGGCTGAATTGAGTTCTACTGCCCATTCTAAGATACTGCTTGGTCTAATTCCTCCGGAAAAGCTTCCATTTGAAAATTGAATGTGTTTTGGGCTTTTCACTCTTGGGAAATATGAATGTGTTCTCAACTCAATTCAGCCAGAAAATTCAACTTTTGACAAAGAGCTCAAATTTGCAATTGAAATACATATTCATGTTCTCCATGTACTGAAAAGCTAAAAAATATATTCAGTTTTCAAATACGAGCTTTTTTTGACGAGTTAGACAAATCTCTATCTCACAATTGGCAGGACTCAATTCAGCCAGAAAACGTAACTTTTGACACAGAGCATATTATTTGAAAATTGAATGTGTTTTTCGGCTTTTCAGTCCATGGGGAACATGGATATTTATTTCATTTGCCAATCTGAGCTCTGTCAAAAGTTGAGTTTTCTGGCTGAATTGATTCCTCCTGCCAATTCTGTGATACAGCTTGGCCAGCTTATCAGGAAACGCTTGTATTTGAAAACTGAATATGTTTTGGGGCTTTTCAGACCTTAGGAAACCTGAATATGTTTTTCCTTTGCAAATCTAATGTCTGTGTTAAAAGTTGAGTTTTCTGGCTGAATTGAGTCCTACTGCCAATTTCGATTTAGGATAGGTCTAACTCGTCGGGCAAAGCTCGTATTTGAAAATTGAGTGTGTTTTTCAGCTTTTCAGTCTGTAGGGAACATGAATATGTTTTTCCTTTGCAAATCTGAGCTCTGTGTCAAAAGTTAAGTTTTCTGGCTGATTGAGTCCTCCTTGCCAATTCTGAGATATGGATTGGTAGTAAAGGTAAGTAGAACCCACCGCTGCTTATAACTATTTTTCATATTTACGTCCATTGCCTGTCATTAGGGCAAAGAAGTGATGAGTTGGTCACACCCGCCCAGTCACGTGACCACCTGGCAATGCCCACTAGGTCACATGAAGCACTGCAAATGTGAAATGGGTGACATGATTGTTAAGAATGCTGCAACCATCATAAATGTGAGGACGATCATAAGTGTGAGGACCGATCAAAAGTGCAAGGATCGGTCAGAAACCACTTTTTTCAGCCCTCTGAGTAGTCCCTATGCACATAGCCATGGCCACCCAATCACATGACCAGGTAGCCATGCCCACCCGGTCACATTGAATCAATCAATCAATCAATCATCTGTGCTGGAGGGTCCAAATCTAACATACAAAAATTGTGCTGTGTTCTTTAATGTACTTAATGTATAAATAGTTGTAGCCCAAGTTAGCTGATTATTAAACATCATTCCAGACTTCCATTTCAGATTTTCAAGTGTGTATTTATTTGACTAACAAAACTCTTACAAAAATCTAAAGCTGTCGTGGTTCACAACAGAAAAAGAATACATAGCACTACCTTTTATAAGCTGAAGCAAACAGTGATGAAAAATGTCACAAAGCAGTTAAAACTTATAAACACAATAATTTACATGTATCAAATGAGTAAACTGAAATTTTACTAACATCCTTTAATGATTAGCAGCAGTATAAGGAATGTCCATATACAACGCACATACAATCAGCCCATATGAGAAATTCTGGACATGATTCACTCCTAAACATTCTCTGAATGATAAAGATAATGAGCAAACAGTTTTTGCTGTTGAGCATTAGAACAGAATTAATTATAAAAGTGGTATCCAGTTTTATTTTATTCCAAACAAACAAAAAAAGCTTAGTCCTCATTGTCTGGCTATTGGGGTAGCATATACCAGTAATTCATTCTAGCAGCTTTCATTCTAAAAGTTCTCTGAGCTATGCCACACTCCTAAAACAGCATTTCATGGTCCATTTCATGGATACCTTTGCTATTCCAAAAATTATTAGAACAATAGTTCTAGGTGAGTTAAGAGTGAGTCAATTTCTATTTTACACACAGATATAATCTTTTAATATTCTCCAAGTTGCCCTAAAACTAAGACACATAAGACTCAACATAAACTATCCTAATTTTTATTTTTACTTGCCATTATAGAATACAGGCAATACAACTATCAGTTGTTTTGGAAACTGCTTTGCTTAGTTGAGTAAAATCTTTCTCAGACTTTTAAAGATTATGATTAAGCAGAAGTAGAGAAGTTTATGAAGGATTGTTATCATAAAAAAGATTATTTCATAAGAAGTTGCAGAATATATATTTCAGCAAGGCTATGGGTAAAAGTTTACTTCAGGGGGTTTCATTCATAATTTCATAGTGAAGGTTTCAGCTGCTGTAACCGCAACCTAGATGGGAATAGCCTTTACTAAGAAAGCAAGGACAGAGAACATCACAGAACATTCATGCATTTAGTGAAACTGTGTTAAGTATTGAATACCAAGGTCCAAATTCTGATTATATTGAGAAATAATATGTTGTATACTTGTTGAAGTTCAATTGAACTAACTAGGTAACTACTTATGCACAATTTTCTTGATAACAAGAAGCATTAACATGATTGTTAACCAGACTACTAGTGCAATACCTGTACTGAATTAAGGACAAGGAATTGTAATGATTATAATGATGTTAGAAAACAATAATTGATGTTATGCCTCTTTCCTGCATTTGATGGGTAGACAGGTCAGGAAAAGAAATATATTAAAATAAAGAACATTAATTGTGGGGTGTTGAAGGAAAGGCCAATTGAGGTTGAATAATTTGCTATTAAATCTTTTGACTGACTTGGCATGGAAAAGAATGGATTATATTGCTAAGGAATTTCTTGCCCACTCCTGTCTTTTCCTTACATAGTAAACTTATTGACATGTCAGTTACGAGAATGCAAGTTGATGGAATATGACAAAGCACCAACCATCAGATGGTTTTAAAACACTTGCTCTTTTCTTATGATTGAACAAAATAGTAATTTATTAAAAGGTACAAGAAACGATAGCATGAAATACATGGTTTGCCGTCCAGCTTTTTCTCCCATTTTCTGCTTTTGTTGGTCTTTCAGTCCAATCCATCTGTAAGCTAGTAATGCATAGAATCACTGGCCATAAACACTTTCATCACTGTAGGCCACATAGAGAAAATAATCTTCCTCATGATTATCCTATTAAAAGATAAAAATGGGGTAGGGAGAAATAGAGGTCATAATCAGCTAAATATATAGAAGTGGGGACAGCATGTCAGATTTAGCATGTAACAGCTTATAATAATTTAAAATGTTCTTTTAAAAAGTATTTTATTTTTTAAAGAAAGGTAAAGCAGGAACAGTTTAGTGAAGCAGCTATAAGGAAAATATCCATAAGAAAAATTTCCAACCAGAAACAAAGGCTAAAAGAGAGGAAACTTTTATTTTAATGTTCTAATGTGTTCTATTTTTACACTTTTGTCACATTAAAACTTTTTTCCTTAAAATCCCAGTGGTGGCAGTATCTGATCAACCATGATTGCAAAAGCAGATTGGATTTATTAGTGACTTAAAAGAGAGACAACCAGACATCCACAACTTCTGCAGGCAAGCCTTCCATTGATTGTTCTCACAAATAGGAACTTCCCTTAATTCTAGATGCAGGATGAGAAAAATCAATGACATAGTGGTGCCTAAGTTTCCTGTGGTTCCCAATTCCTATACCATCTTGGATAGAATACCTTCCCAGGAGAAATGGTATACTGTACTGTACTTGAAGGATGCCTTTTCATCTTGTCCTTTGGACCCAGGAAGCCAAGACATCTTTGCCTTTGAATGCCTGGATTGTGCCAGACACAGGTAGAAAACAATTCAGGTGGATGGTATTACCCAAATCACCTAATTTATTTGGACAATTTCTGGAACAGATTCTGGAGGAATATCAGAAACCTACACATGTGACACTTATTCAATATGTAGTTTATTTGCTATTGACAGGAGAAAAGAATAATAGAGTAGAGGAAGTGACAGTACAGTTACTAAACTTTTTGGCAGACCTTTTTGCCCATGGCTGCTGTGGCTGGGATAGAGCAGGTGGCTGCAGAGCAGCCCAGCACATCTGGTAGATCACGTGGCCGCCTGGCGCATCTGGCAGGTTGGATAGTATGCCTCCGCCTGCTGCTTGAAGCATCAACCATCACAGGGCTTAGACCCACCTGTGCTGCTGAGTCCAAGCTGCCTCTTGGGGATGGGGGCTCCCCACCTTTCCCATTTGCTGGGGTTTTCAAAAGTGGAGTAGCGGGCAGAAGACTCATACTGCATGTGCAGTGGAGTTAGAATACAAAGTTGGATGGCTCCAACCCCGCCCTGCCACCTGCTTCCCCTCGCCTCGTGGTGGCGGCACTGGAAACAGGCGAAGATAGAGTCGCAGGGGGGAGGCACATGACCCAGCCTGCCAGATATGCTGGGCAGCTGCCTGCCTGCCTGCCCCATCCCAGTTTTGCAGCCACAGGCAAGCAAAAACAGACAGTGGGACGGGGCATGCAGGCACTTCCAACAGGCTGGATCACGTGCTTCCTCCCATGCCTCTGCCTGCTGTTTTAACGGCCAGTTGGTGGTTACAGCACCCAGACCCACCTGCACTGCACATGCTGTGGAACCCCTTGGCCAGTGGGCTGCTGCCAGACACCATCAGCCCCCACATGCTCACTGCCTCCTATGAGCACTCTGGGGGGCATCCAATGGGGGTTGGCTGTGGCAGTAGCATCTACTCCCTCAGTCTCTGGGGTGGCCCTATGGGCCAAATTTGGAACTTGTGATTGACATGTCTGGTTGAAGGCTTCGTTCCTGCTTTCAAACAATAAGACCGGTGCATGTGAGCGAGCAGCAAACCCGGGCCATGGATGGCATTGGTTCATGTGCCCAGCCTTAGACCTGACCCGTGGGGCTGCCCTGCCACCTCAGCCCCGCCTCCAGGCGGGCACACAAGAGATGGCAAGCTTGCAAGTGCTGGCATCCTGGGTGAAAGGGAAGCGTTCAGAACAGAGTCAAGAGCACATTACAATAAATAAAAAGCCATGCATCTCTAGATTTCAGACTGAATAAGTCTCTTCATAATAGGAACTTGAAAGTCCCTCAGAAAAAAACAGAAAAGGTTCAGAGATTAAGCTTTGAGATACCATGGCACAATAGGGAAGGGGCATTAAGTTTCATCTAGAAAGCAAAAGCACTGTACTAAATAAACAAAGCTATGTTATTTACTATCCACTATTCCATCATTTCCACCATTAAAATAGAAGAAATGCTAGTGTTTACCTCATACAGCTGACCCATAGTAGCACTGGTAGGAGGAATAGTGTTGTTGACAAAGAAGAACAAGGCATCTTCTGGCCTCAAGTGGATTCGCTTTCGAATCAAGAAATAGAATTGACCAACTAGAAAAGATAGAAGAGGTAAGAAATAGTAAAGAAAAATGCATCAGATATATGGTAGATAACTCCCAACTCCATTTGGTTGATGCAAAAAGGCACTTTTACTAAGAGATGCTGTAGTAAAGTCAAGTGAAATCTTAAAATTCCCACGCACCAACACAGAACCTCTGGTTTCCCCTAGCCTGCGTTGTCCATCTGTGTGTAGCCAATCCAGCACCACCAAAATGTTTGGGAAAGTACTGAAGTGTTTGGGTTGGTGAAATTCCACTCTCAGGGCAAACGGCCTTGGAGATGCCAGCACATCAGTACAAACTGGATTCCAGAATGCTCTGTTCTTCCTCAACTGCCAATTTCCCCCTCCCGATTTCTTATAATAAAAGTATACAGCTTTATTGCCCATTTGTCTCCCTCTCCCTTTCCCTGATTGATGGCAGACTGCTGGCAAGGCACCAAGCTGAAGTTGGTGGATCTGACAGATAGATCATTTTCCCCCACACAGAAATCTTCCATGGAGTAATTGGTCTGATTGCCTTTTCTGCCTGAAATGAGATAATGAGAACACTGATGTCTTTCTAGTATAATGTAAGTATTTAAATTATTCTCTCTTAAAATTACCTATGTCAAATTGGTGTAGTGGTAAGGCACCAGGCTAGAAACCAGGAGACTTTGAGTTCTAATTATGCCTTAGCCATTGAAGTCAGCTGGGTAACTTTGGGCTAATCTCAGCCCTAGGAAGCAGGCAATGACAATTCACTTCTGAAAAATCTTGCCAAGAAAATACAGGGACTTTTCCAGATAGTCACCAGGAATCAAGGCTGAGTTGAAAATTTGTACACAAGCGTGTGTGCGCATGTGTGCGCGCACACCCACCCACACACAAAGAGAGTTAAAGGTGAAGCTAGGCAAAATCACATCAGATACCTGCACAATTAGCACAGGAGCCTGCCAGGGCTGTGTGCTCTCTCCACTTCTCTTCTCTCTATACACCGATGACTTCATCTCAAAAGATCCCTCTATTAAAATAGTGAAGTTTGCAGATGATACAACAGTGATTGATCTCATTCAAGACAACGATGAATCTGCATATAGATGGGAGGTTGAACAACTAGCCTTGTCATGCAAGCAGAACAATCTTGAACTAAATACACTCAAAACCGTAGAAATGGTGGTGGATTTTAGAAGAAAACCTCCTATATTACCACCTCTTACAATACTAGACAACACAGTATCAACAGTAGAGTCCTTCAAGTTTCTAGATTCTATCATATTTCAAGACTTAAAATGGACACCCTAACATTAAAAACGTCATCAAAAAAGTTTAACGAAGAATGTCCTTTCTGCGCAAACTCAGAAAGCTCAAACTATCCAAAGAGCTGCTGATTCAGTTCTATAGAGGAATTATTGAGTCTGTCATCTGCACCTCCATAACTGTCTGGTTTGGCTCTGCAACCAAACAAGACAGACACAGACTTCAATGGATAATTAGAACTGCTGAAAAAGCAATTGCTACCAACCTGCCTTCCATTGAGGATCTGTATACTGCACGAGTCAAAAAGAGGGCTGTGAAAATATCTACAGACCCCTCACATCCTGGGCATAAATTGTTTCAACTTCTACCCTCGAAAAGATGCTATAGGACACTGCACACCAAAACAACTAGACACAAGGGCAGTTTTTTCCTGAATGCCATCACTCTGCTTAACAACTAATTCCCACAACACTGTCAAATAATTTACTAAGACTGTATTACTATTATTCTTCTCTTCCTTACTAGTGTCTATCTCTTCCTACTTATTACTATAACCATGTTGCTTGTATCTTTCAATTATATTGTTTTTGTTTCCTAGTACGATTTGATAGCTTATTAGTAACTTTGACTAAGTGTTGTATCTTTTTATTCGTGATGGATGTATTTTATTTTCCTTATGTACACTGAGACCATATACACCCAGGACAAATTCCTTGTGTGTCCAATCACACTTGGTCAATAAAGAATTCAATTCAGTTCAGTTCAGTTCAGTTCAGTTCAGTTCAGTTCAGTTCAGTTCAATTCAATTCAATTCAATTCAATTCAATTCAATTCAATTCAATTCTGTTATTTCATTCTGGGTTTGTTACTTTTTCTGTTGCTATGTTTCATACTAAAAGATTATATTTATTTATATACTAGCTTATGATGGGGCACTGCCCGGGTATTTTTTCATCTTAATCCCCCCTGCCTCACATGCATGTGCACGCAATCCCCCGGAGCCCATTTTGGGCCTAGTAGGCCTCCCTGCAGCCTCCTGTGAGCTAAAACGGGCTGGGGGAGGGCCACCCCACCCCACCCACGCATCTGTGTTTGGCCTAATATGCTTCCCTGAAGCCAAAAGGGGGCTCACATCGCACCTCCCTGCACTCCCACTGCCCCCCAATGCATGTGCGGCAGAGACCTGAATATCAGCTGGGTGACAGGAGGTGAGCATGCATGCACGGTGGAGCTGAGCTGGGCTCTGTGTGCCAAAGGGTGTTAGGGATGTCTTACCCTCCACAGTATTTTTTTCCAGAGAGAAAGGCATCTGTGTACCAAGTTTGGTTGAAATTGCTCAAGGTGTTCCAGAGTTATGCTGCAACACACACACACAAACTGAGAGGTGTTATGGGTGACTTATCCCGACAATAATTTGTCTCCAGAGAGTAAGTCATCTGTGTATCAAATTTGGTTGAAATTGCTCGAGGCGTTCCAGAGTTATGCTGGAACACACACACACAATGAAGGGCATTAGGGGTGTCTTACCCACCGTTTTTTTTTATTAAAAAGTTTTATCAAGTATTACAACAATTTTTCCCATCTCTCCTCCCCACCTTCCCTCCTCCTCCCACCCCACATCCCTCATCCCCCTTATCCCTCCAATACCCCTCCCCCCCACCCCGGACTTCCCAGAGCAAATACAGGGTATAACATTTAACAAACATAAACTATAATATGCTAACTTTCTGTAGGCTCCAAACTCTCTCTTGCTCTTTAACTCCCCTTTCAACTACCAAAACATAATTCAAAAAGAAAATGTTGGTTTCATTCATAAGCTATTTGAAACTTTTTAGTCCGATATTTGTTTTGAATATAGTCAATCCATCTTCTCCATTCCGATATATATCTTTCATTTGAACAGTCCTTCAAGTATGCCGAAATTTTTGCCATCTCTGCTAAATTCACTACTTTTAATGTCCATTCTTCAATAGTAGGTAAATCTTCCTTCTTCCAATACTGCGCCACCAAAAGTCTGGCTGCTGTTATTAAATTTAAAATCAATTTAGTCTCTATGACCGTACAATCTGTAATTATACCTAACAAAAAGAACTGTGGAGTAAATTTTATCTTCTTTTTGAGAATGTTTTGGATAATCCACCATATTTTTATCCAAAATGCCTTAATCTTAATCTTAATGTCCATCATATATGATAATACGTAGCATCATCACATTCACATCTCCAACACTTAAGTTGCAAACTTGGATACATACAGGCTAGCTTTTTAGGATCTAGATGCCATCTATAAAACATTTAATAAAAATTCTCTCTTAAGTTTTGGGCTTGCGTAAACTTTACATTTCTAACCCATCTTTTTTCCACGTTTCCATCATTATTAGTTCTTCAATATTTTGTGCCCATTTTATCATACAATCCTTAACTAGCTCTGTTTCTGAATCTATTTCTATCAATGCATTATACAACCTTTTCATATGCATTTGACTTTGGTCTCTAATTTTCTGATCTTCTCTCCATGAAACCATGTTTGAATTATCCTTTCTTCTCTTAATTGATTCAAAGATTTTAGTTGTAATATACCTCCTTCCTTATTAAGAAGCTCTTTATAAGTAATTACATCTTGTTTTTGCTCTACACTTATATTCTCTATCGCGTGTCTGGGTATTGCCCACATTGGTAACTTATCGTTTAATTTATACTGATACTTTTTCCAGACACGCCGTAAAGCATTTCTTAATATATGACTTTTAAAAGTCTTTTCCAATTTCTTATCATATAATAAGCATGCCAACCGTAAACCAAATCATATCCCTCAATATTCAATATTCTTTCTTCTGTTGAATTCATCCAGTCACTAATTACTGACAGAGCAGCTGCCTCATAATATAATCTTAAATTGAGCATTTTGAGACCTCCTCTACCTGCACCCGTTTGCTCTCTTCCTCCCCTTTTCCCGGGGAGAAAGTTTCCAAACCGCTAGACAGCTGATTTGCACTGTTCTAGCGGCTTTACGCAATTGCGGGGCTGGCGCTCACAAAAGGAGCGTCTTCGGTGCCTACGGTGCCACCAGAAGTCCAGAAGCATACCCCCAGTTTTTGTCTCCATAGGGTAAGTCATCTGTGTACCAAGGTTGCTTGGAATTGCTCAAGGTGTTGCAGACTTATGCTGGAAACACACACACACACACCCCAAGAGGTGTTAGGGGTGCCTTATCCCCACAGTATTTTTTTCCAGAGAGTAAGTCATCTATGTAGCAAGTTTGGTTGAAATACCTCGAGGCGTTCTAGAGTTATGCTGAAACACACACAGACACACAGACACCCCCCCCCCCAAGCGGTGTTAGGGGGTGTCTTACCCCCACAGTATTTGTCTCCAGAGGGCAAGTCATCTGTGTACCAAGTTTGCTTGGAATTGCTCAAGGAGTTCCAGAGTTATGCTTGAACATACATACATACATACATACATTCAAACAAACAAACAAACATTCATACATCCTTTTTTATATATATAAGATTTATATTTATATATTTCAATATTATATATTTTTAAAAAACATTCTTATTGTCTCAGAATGTATTTGAAGATCGATATATTAAATTAAGAGCCAGTGCAAAATACTGAACAGTTCTGTTAACATTCTCAACATTTGACCCTTCAGATTTTTCTATAGATATCCTTGTGATAGTGTTAATACAGCAGCAGGGAGAGCATACCTCAATTGGGAACCACTCCGATCCCCCCCCCGAGTCCCCCAGTCCCTGTTCAGACTGTTGGTAGGGGGACCTCAAGCATATAAGACTTGGCGTAGAAATGTTTTTGGCAATTGTTTGTCTACGTCGGGCCACAGTTAGGTAGAAATGTTTTTGGCAATTGTTTATCTATGTCAGGTTAACCAAAGGTCAACCACTCAGCCAACAGCTGTTCCAGCAATTCAAGCCAAAAATAACATCTGTGAAGTTTCCGAAAGATGCCCTAATTAATGAGCCTCGAGCCAAGTTTCAAAAGAATTCCAATCATTTATTAGGAGCACCATTCCAGCAATTATTTATTTATTTATTTATTTTATTAATGAGACTTATATGCCGCCCTGTCTCCAGCCGGACTCAGGGTGGCTCACAACAGTTAAGAAACATCTAATAAAAAGTTAAAAAATTAAATCCAAATCTCATAATTTAACAGTTAAAAGTACAATTAAGACTAAGTAGTTAAAATTAAATTAGAATTAAAACCCCATCAGTCCAGGCCAGACAAATGAAACAGCCACGTTTTCAGGTCGTGGCGGAAAGAGCGGAGGTCGAGGGCCACCCAGAGCTCCAGAGGCAGTTGATTAAAAAGGGTAGGTGCGCCCACAGAGAAAGCCCTCCCCTTGGGGGTCGCCAGCCGACACTGTCTGGCCGACGGCACCCTGAAGAGGCCCACTCTGTGGGAACGCACCGGGTGATGGGAAGCTGTTGCTGACTGCAGATGGTCCCCCAAATATCCCAGGCCTAAGCTATGTAGGGCCTTATAGATAATCACCAGCACCTTGAATCTCACTCGGAGGGCAACCAGCAACCAATGCAAGTTGTGTAGGAGAGGTGTAACATGGGAGTGTCGGGATATTCCCATCACAACAGGGCGGCTACCTGACGTCGGAGAGTATTAGGGGCTAAGCCTGAGGTGAAGCCCTGGTGAAGAAAGTCCAAAAGCTGGGCGACTGTGACGTTAGTGGGAGAAATACCCTTCCTGCGGCACCAAGAGGAGAAGGCACGCCAAGTGGAGTCATAAATCCGGAGTGTCGAAGGGCGACGAGCAGCCTGAATGATGGAAATGGCGTCAGGGGAAATCCGAGCTTCGGTTAGAAGGAGCCGCTCAGCCGCCATGCGGTCAGCTGGAAGGACTGCGGATCCGGATGGAGGAGAGGGCCCTGGTGAAGGGAGATCCGATCGTCGGGAATCCTCCACAGGGGGGAAACGGACAGACACCAACTCGGCGAACCACGGGTGACGAGGCCAGTGAGGTGCCAGCAGCAGAACCTCCGCCCGTTCCATGACTAACTTCCTCAGGACCCTGGACAGAAGGGGAAGAGGAGGGAAGGCATAGAGAAGTTGACCCGGAGGCCAGGTGCTCCTCAGCGCATCCACCGCTTCCGCCCCTCGAGATGGGAAGCGGGAGAAGAAGCGGGGAAGCTGATGGTTGTTGCTCGAGGCGAACAAGTCCACCGTGGGTCGGCCGAAGCGAATGCACAGGTCCTGGAATAGGAGAGGATGAAGACTCCACTCGGCTTGATCGACGAGGTTGCGGCTGAGGGAGTCCGCTTGGATGTTGGTCTTCCCCGAAATGTGTTCGGCTCGAATGAACGAAAGATGGGATTCGGCCCAGAGACCCAATTGAAGAGATTCCCGTATCAAGGATCGGGACCGAGTGCCCCCCTGCCGATTGACATGGGCCTTGGCCGAAACATTGTCCGTTAGGACCAGGACGTCCCGACCAAGTATCAGGGGCTCGAAGTTGAGAAGAGCGAGGTAAATAGCCCTCAATTCCAGGACGTTGATGTTCATGGCCTGCTCCGTCTGGGACCAAAGGCCCTGCGCCATATGGGAGTCCAGGTGGGCCCCCCAACCTGATAGACTGGCGTCCGTAGTGATGACAATCCTGGGGACTTCTCCGAACGAAGAGCCCTGGGAAATTGCTGACGACGTCCACCAGGTCAGCGAGTCTCGAACTTCCGGTGGCAAGAGGATACTGGAGGCCGAGGTGTTGGCCCGTCTCCGTTGGTAAGGGAGTAGTAGCCACTGCAGCTCCCTGCTGTGGAGGCGAGACCACGGCACAATGCCGTAAGCCGAAACCATCTTGCCTAGGAGACTAGAAAGACCCAGTAAGGAGGCGGAGCCCCGCCGTTGAAACTTGGAGGCCATGTCAACTAAGCTGGACTGTCGCTCCAGGGACAGGGACACCCGAAGAGACTCGGAATCAATAACGGCCCCGAGGTGTTGGAGACTAGTAGTGGGAATTAAATGGCTCTTGGTCCAATTAATGGAGAAGCCATGGTGTTGTAAAATGGAAATGACCGAAGCCAGATCCCTGGCAGCCTGGGGCTGGGTTTTAGAAAGTATGAGAATATCGTCTAAATAAAAAAGGGTGCGAATAGGGATAGAACTAATATGGCCTATCAGGGCAGCCATGATTTTAGTGAATACCCTGGGGGCAGAGGAAAGGCCAAAGGGCAATGCAGCGTACTGGAAGTGATGGCCATTGTATGAGAAGCGAAGAAATTTTCGATGGGAAGGGAAAATGGGTACATGGAGGTAGGCCTCCGTTAAGTCAATGGAAGACATGAAGTCTCCTTTCCGAATGCAGAGCAGAATGGTGTGGAGAGACTGCATTTTAAAACGGCGATATTTGATATGCCGATTCAGGGATTTCAAATCTAGGATGGCCCTCCAGCTACCAGATGATTTGGGAACAAGGAACAAACGTGAGTAGAACCCCCGGCCCTTTTGTTGGGAGGGAACAGGCTGAATGGCCTTAATGGCCAGGAGATGCTCAATGGCTTGTTGAACCCTAGCCCTCTTAATAGGATCAAGGGATACTGGGCAACGGAGATAATGGTTAGGGGGTGGGGATATAAATTCCAGTTTCAGACCAAATTTAATGGTGTCCCTGACCCACAGGTCTGAGACAGAGGAGTCCCATTGGGAGGAGAAATGGGACAAACGGCCGCCAATTAAGGAATCAGGGATAGCCCTAGCGGGAACGTCTAAAGGGGTGACCCCTCCCCCCACGAAAGGAAGGTTTCGAGGGAAACCTAGCCCCTTGTCTAACCTGGTTTCCGAACTGTTGCTGAGACCTGGACGACAGGGGACGATGGGAACGTTGTTGGAAATAACTGGAACCGGATCCTCGAAAGGAAGAAGAGGAACGAAAGGAACCTTGAGATCGGTAATCCGATCGCCGAGCTATTGGTGGAAGGATTTTACGGTGGTCCCTCGTTTCCGTTAGCAGAGGATCCAGCTGGGAACCGAACAACTTGTCAGCGGAGTACGGGGAAGAGGCAAGGCGCCATTTATTACGGGCATCAGCCTGCCAATTCCGGAGCCAGAGAAGACGTCTAGATGTTACAGACGTGCCCATGGCCTTGGCTGAGAAGCGAGTGGCGTTAAGCGTAGCGTCGGCAGAAAATTCGACCGCACCTAAGATTTTATTGATGTCTTGATGGGAGCGGTGGTCGGATGCAGGGATGCGGTCTTGAAGTTGGCGTAACCACAAGATTGACGCTCGATTGAAGAAAGATGCCGCCGAGGAGGCTTGGATAGACCAAGCGGAGGCTAGGTGTCCCTTAATGAGGGTCCTTTCGACCTTCTTGTCTTCAGGTCGCAAGTAGTCTTCCGATGGTCCCGTAGGAGGAGAAGAAGAATATAAGGCCACGACCGGGGAATCTACTGTAGGTACTTGCAGAAGACTGGAGACGTCTGAAGCAAGGTTGTAGAACCGTTTGTCCAAATTGTTCGGGAGGGCCCCGAACTGGGAGATGACCATTGACATTTCAGAACCTCTGAAAACAGTTTAGGTGCCGGGATCACCTCAGATTGAACTGTAGGCTCTTGGAACAGGGCCGAGGCTGGATCCGCCGGAACGGAGGGGCCCGATGAATCTGAATAACCGGTACCCAGGCGGGTGATCGTTTTCGCCTTGTAAAGTAACGAACGAAACATGTGGGGCTTAAAGAGACTCACAAAGGCCGGTTGATCAGGCTCTAGGCCCTCGTCTTCCAAGAGGTCTTGGTCAGGTAGAGCTTCTTCCTCAGAAAGAGAGTCCTGACTGGTCAAATCCTGGTCGCAGAGATCCTCTGGCTCTTTATGGGAATGGCGAGGTCTGGGGTGGGTCGCCACGTGATGGACAACAGAAGTAGAGGCCACAGCCTGATGCTGTTGCAGGCCCTGGGCGATCCCTTGTCGGATAGCCTCGGAGATGAGATCGGCCAAGGACCCCTGCATATCCAGTGGTACCTGAGAAACAAGTGGCGCAGGCTGAGGATCAGGATTCGAAGAGATGGGCCTCTGATCAGCTTCGTTTGGGGGAGGTGATGGTTGAACCTGCGTCTGAGGCTCCTCAGACGTAGATGGAAAAACAGAGGCAGCATCAGGGGCACTGGCCGCATCATCCTGAACAGAACGGTCAGGAGATAAGGAGGACAGGGGCCTGGGAGGAAGGCCAGATACTGAGTTGGATGGTGTTGGAGAATCCTGCGCTGCTCTGGAATGCGCTTTTTGGAAGGCCTTCTCAATAGCCCTGTGGCGCCTATCCTCGTCTCTGGAGATGGCAGCCCCTTTGGAATGAGAGGAACGGTCAGGAGCAGGAGCCCTGGACTTGCTCCTGTGGCCAGTTGAAGTGCCCTCCCCAGGATCCTCTTCATGGCGCCGCTTAGCCCTTGATTTGGTGGGTCGGTCAGAGACGGTGGCCATTTTGACGAAAGGGGCTAGGAAATGGCGCCAATGGTCCCACTAGGGAGAAACCAAGTGCTCGTACCTCAGATAGAGGAAGGAAGTCCAAAACCAATCGCTGCAGCTGCTGGCCCGGATCTCGCTAGCTCAAGGCTTCGCTGCGAGAAAGATAATGGGCGCGAAATTAGGCCGTCGAGCCCGTCAGCTGCAAGGCGGGAAAAACAGAGCCGCTTTGATTGACAGCCGCAATAAGGGCGGACTGTCAAATATCGGGAGCCGGCAGAGAAGGCGATAAACGGGCGCGGAATTCAACTTCGCGCCCGAAAGTTGGAAAGCGGAGGCTGGAGCCGCTCGCAATAGCCGTTGGAATCCGTCGCTCCCCTCAGGTGCAAGGCGGGAAAAAAAAATGGCCGCCGCCTTGATTGACAGCCGCAATAAGAGCGGACTGTCAGATATCGGGAGCCGGCTGAAAAGGGGGAGGAACAAGCGCGGAATTCAGCCTCGCGCCCCTCAGCTGTAGAGCGGGGCTGGAGCCGCTCGTAAACTCTGCTGCAGATCCGGACGGGCCAAAAAAACGCGGCGGAGCGAGACAAGCAGGCTCGTGCGCGTGGGCGGAGGAGGCTGCCAGCCGGCAGTCCTCGCAGCTGTTCAGTTTTAAAATTAAGCTCTTTTAAGGCTCAGGCAGCTGTAAATCAACACAAGGCACAATTAAAGGCAGAAACTACAGACACGACTGGTCCAGGTGCAGACCGAGTCGAAAAACTGGATAACGAAGGAAGGGGCGGGATTATCAGTTCAGTAGACTCGGTCCTATTGGTTGTCAGTCGTGCCACTACCCAGGCATGACTGCCGTGGGCGTCTAATAGGAGAACAGGCGCGTGTCCCACCCATGAGTCGGGCCCTAAATTATCTGAGTCAGGTCCATGGCCACCATGGAGGCCATGAACTCCCGGGCCACCCCCGATGCCCCACCCAGGGAAGGCAGATTAAAGTCCCCCAGAACAATGAGTCTGGGAAACTCAACCACCAACCCCGATATAGTGTCGAGTAGCCCGGGCAGGGCCGTTTATATGCAGCTAGGAGAAAGGTACACAATCAGTAGGCTCAGCTGCTCTCGAGGGCCCCATCTCATGAGGAGGGACTCGCACCCATCTATCTGGGGGACAGTGACCTCCCGCGGACACAGGGCCTCCCTAATAACAACTGCCACTCCCCCCCCCCGCTCCTACCCTGGGCCTGTGGCTGGTATAGCACCCGGAAACCTGGCGGGCAGAGTTCAGTCAGAGGGACACCTCCCTCTGAGCCCAACCAGGTCTCCGTAATGCAAGCCAAGTCCGCATTTTCCTCCTCGATCAATTCACAGATGAGGGGAGCTTTGTTAACCACAGACTTGGCATTAAAATAAACCAGCCTGAGCCCAGGGGTCTGCTCTCCCAAACCCCCAGGGAAGTGGGTGGAACCAAGAGGGTTGGAGCACGCCACCACTCGGAGACAGTGGGGGCGTGCTCCCAGAATCCAATATGGCCCTCTCTTCCACCATTCCTAATCGCCCTAGGGATCAAAGCCCCCACCCCCTCCCTCAGAGCCCTGGAGGACCCCAACCCCGCTCCAACCCTGTCATGATCCTCCAATGGCCTGGACTGCCATTGACCTGGTGCAGCCCCCCCCGCAATCAACCGGATATCACAACCCACCCCACTCCCCAGTCGCCTAAAAAATCTAATTAGAAAAGAATACAATGAACGCTTTTTACAACCCATACCAAACTTAAAGCCCTTATTTGTGCTATGCCACCTCTCGGGATCCCAGGACCCGTTACTAAGGAAGTTCCTAGCTAGCCCAGTAGGCCATATCCAGGAGTGGGGGGCATTCTTCAGGGCATATAGATCCATGCTTGCATAAGTTCGTACAACCATCACCAACCATGGAAATGGGTGCAACAATGGCAGATAAGGATAACAACAGTTTAAGGTCCAGATATACAGCCCAGTAGTCAGGAATATCCACTCTCCTCTCACGGCAACTGGAGCAACATAAGTTGGTAATCACCGCCGCCCTCTCACCGCAGCAGAGTTCCTGTGTTTGCTGGGCAATCACCTGAGGCGAGAACCCGCGGTCGTTGCTGCCCTCTCACCACAGCACAGCCAAGTTCAGCTGGAAAAGTCCATAGCCACCCTCTCACGGCAGTAGGAGTCATCACTCCAGGGAGCTGGACCGTTCCGGGGGAAAGAGAGGAAGTCCGGGTCATCTAGTTCCAACATGCTGGACCTAAAGATAGTTGCCAACTACGATGGTCACTATGGTGGAGAGAATCCTTGCACCCAGTTGAACAAATAAGGGACAGATGTTCTGGTCCAAAGCTATTGCTGGCCTGGTATTCCCGTACTTAAGCTCTTGATTTAAAAACTGCTTCTCCTTTAAATGCTCTCCCAGTTTTTTTTTTTTAAACTCGCGTAGTTTCCTGGTAGTAGATTTAAAATTCTGTTGCTCCTTTAAATGCTCCCTTTTGCTAAAGATTAGTTGTAAGTTCCTAGTAGTGCTTCAGGCAATTACTCAAATGGAGTCAGCTCTAACCCCCACGTGATTTATTGGCCCCCATGACCCTGTTTCTCCCCTCCTCCTTGGGCATGTCATAAATCACATTCTCCAATGGACCACATTGGTGGGCTGTAAAAACCCCACCCCTCCTACTGACTCCGGTAACCTAGGATGCAATCTGTAACAAGGCATGCGTGGAATGTATTTTCCATTGGGGCAGCTGAGCAGCTTTGTCAGTTCCCCTCCTCCTGCTTATGGCAACTTGAAAGCTGATCTGGAAAGCTTTGCAAGTTGACATTCAGCTCCCTTCACTTCCTGAAGACGACCTGCGCAAAGCAAGTTTAGGGACGCACCCCTCCAGGCTGATTTGGATTTTCTGTGTGAAATTTGGCTATAAGGTGATCAGCCTGGATGTTTTGACTCTTTACCCAAGATGCCTCTGATAAGTATTGCCATCTCGAATCAAGGATTCGCTGCACTTCATAATGGGCTTGGCCCCCTATGACCATGGGGTCTGGGGGCTCATGGGGTAGTGGCCTCAAGGTCAATTCAACCACTTTTTAAAGAGGCTACTATGGAAGACCAGGTGTATCTTCCCTAGCAGTCAGGGCAATTTCAATTGCACCGTGACTGGGTTGATTATCTTTACTATGGGGAATGGTTCCATAAACTTTGGACCCAGTTTTAACCTCAAATCTTTTGTGGAGAGGTAAACATTCTGCCCCAATTGGAATGGCCGTCAGGGAGCTCGGTGTTTGTCTGCCTGTTTCTTATAAGTTTGTGCCACTTTAGCTAGTACTTTCTTGACATTCTCCCAGGTCGCTTTTAGCATTGACATCCACTCGGTCAAGCTGACTGAGGAGAGGGGATCCCTTGGGTACTCAGGCATTGGGACGAAGTCCATGCCACTCACTACCTTGAACGGGGTTAGTCCTGTGCTACTGTGAACAGCATTATTGTATGTGCCTCAGCAAAAGACAGGGAGTCTGCCCAATTGGACTGCTGATAGTTCACATAGCACCTCAAGAACTGCTCTAACATGGCATTCAGTCTCTCTGCCCCGCCATTGGTGCTCAGATGAAAGGCTGAGCTAAGGCCCTGGGATGACCCAATGGACCGCAGGAACTCCCTCCAGAACTTAGCGGTGAACTGGACCCCTCTGTCTGAGATATTTCTTCGTGGTACTCCATGCAGGCAGTAGATGTGCTTCAGGAACAGTTTGGCCAACTGGTGGGCTGAGGGGAGTCCACTGCAGGGTATGAAGTGTTTGGAAAATAGGCCTATTACAGTCCAGATCACTTTGCTTCCCCCACTTTTTGGCAGCTCCGCTACAAAGTCCATTGCGATCTCTTCCCATGTTCTTGTTGGCTCTGCTACCAGTTGCAGCAGTCTGGGGAGGCGGGCGGGTGTTTCCTGGTCATTTCTTCAATGTGGTGCAGATAGTGCAACTTTTCACGTAACTGTCCACATCTTTTTTTATGCCGGGACACCAGAACTGCCTCTGTGCTAAGTGTAAAGTCTTTAGGAACCTGAAGTGGCCTGCCGCTTTAGCGTCGTGGCTCCTCTGGAGGATTAGGGTATGTAGGGATTCCAGGATGTAGAGTTTTGTCCCCTTCCATGCAAGGTCATCTCTTTTTGTCAAGATGTGTTGATTGTATCAGAACCAGGGGTCTGCTAGCAGTTTGAGTTTGAGTTTGGAGCTAGGTCACTCGCTGATTGGTCTTGTCGGTCACGGTGTTGTCATCTGGTGGTCACTTGGGCAGCTACATGAGTAGGGGGAATGATGGCATCCACTACCTGCTCCTGCCGCATTTGTACTGGGGCATGTGAGAGAGGGTGTCAGCTAGAAAGTTTCTCCCCCCTGGGATGAACTTTAGCATGAAATTGAAATGGTTGAAGTATTGAGCCCAACAGACTTGTTTGGGTGATAGTTTTCACGGGGTCCTAAGGGCCTCCAGATTTTTGTGGTGAGTCCAGACTTTGAACGGTTTCTGGCCTCCTTCCAGCAGGTGTCGCCAGGTTAGCAGTGCCCATCTCACCCCAAAAGCCTCCTTTTCCCATCCGGCCCATCATCTCTCTGTGTCTGTGAACTTGCGGGAGGTGTAGGCGCAGGGCTGTAGTTTTCCTTGGCTGTTTCTTTGGAGTAGCACACCTCCCACTGCCACGTCGCTGGTGTCTGGATAATGAAGGATTGTTCAGGTCAGGATGCTTCAGCACCGGTTCCTTTGCAAACATTTCTTTTAGTGTTTCATTCTCCAATGGACCATGTTGGCGTGCTGTAAAAACCCCACTCCTCCTGACTCCGGTAACCTAAGATGCAATCTGTAACAAGGCATGTGTGGAATGTATTTTCCATTGGGGCAGCCGAGCAGCTTCGTCATTTCTCCCCCTCCTGCTTATGGCAACTTGAAAGCTGGTCTGGAAAGGTTTGCAAGTTGACAGCATGCTGTTGTGGCCCATCAGCGGCCTGTGCAGTTAGTAGCTGATTCCGACAGCGAGGAGGCTGGTGTAGTGTTGCGCCAACAGCCTGTGCAGTTGGCATTCGAGTCAGACAATGAGGAGGCTGGAGAAGATGTGGTGCCAGAGGCGGGGATTCAGCCAGGGCCTTCAGAACCTCCAGAAGCTCCCACATGTGAAGAGGAAGAAGAGGAGGAGCCTCTTCTCGATGCACAAGCGAGCAGAGCTGAAAAAAAGCAGGAGTAGCTTCTCAGGAGGAGGTCTCCTAGAGAGTAAGGCTTGGGGCTAATTGGCTGCTCTCCTAGCCTATTTAAGGAAGGCCAATGACTGATGCAATTTGCAGGAAACTTCGTTCAAATTCCTTCGCGTCTTGATTCCAGAAAACATTTGATTTGGCTCTTGTTTCTCTCTTATCAGTTTTCCTGCAAATTGTTCTGGGCATTCTGCCAACCACAGTAAGGTTATGGTTATCTGAAATACTGTGCCTCAGAACTGAGTTATTATTCTTTGAATTCTTGTCGGCTGTTAATGAAGTTAAATTAACAGCCCTTGTTCAGAAGAGACTGATTTCTTGTATTTGTGTTCGAACAACTACTAAGAAAGCTCATTAGTAGTCTTTAATTAGTAAATTAAGGTTTGTACGGACTTTGTGTGTGCTGCGTTCTTTGGGGTCCATAGCTGGGGCAGGACACACGCGTGCAAGCTTGACGGGGAGCACCCCAGGGGCGGTCCACAGCCCTCGCTGGCCAGGGTCCTCCTTTTAGACATACCTGTTACCTACAGTATACTTGTCCTGCGAACAAGTATGCTAATGATGACTGATAATCTGTACCTCGCTAAATTGTGTCGGGGATGGGGCGATCTTCACAGCGACGTCATGCTCAACAGAACTATGGCAATGGCGGCTAACGATGGCAGCAAAAGTATCATTAGGGGCAGTAAAGAGCTGGCCGCAACTGAGTTTAATTGAACTATGAGAAATGTGGCTGTGGGTGGTCATGAACCCCTTGTCAGGTTGTGTCATGCCTGGAGTAACACCAACTGAAGTTGGCCAATGAGACATGCTGCCCTGGCTGGCCATGAACACATTGTCAAACTATGTCTGGAAGAGGGGGCTACTGACATACCATGGGCAATGTCTGATGCGGCTAAAAACAGTCACTAGGCCATTGTGCGACTGTGTCTGGAGCACGGAGCTCCCAGCAAACAATGGGGTAAGAATTATTACTTATGGTCTTGTGTCACAGAAGTTGATCTAGTTATGATCGAGGCGGTTGAAAATGGTCATGAGACCATTGTGCAGTTGTGTCACATGCAGGGTGACACAACATGCCACTCAATTCTTCCGAGCTGTGAAACTTGTAGCTGAAAAGATCTACAAAAATATTGCCAGACTGTCCAGAGAGTGGGAGCAGGAGAGAGTGAGTGCACTCCGCCAAATGTGACAAAAAGTGTTACACATAGTGGTTAAGGCAGGGGTGAAATGCTCCCGGTTCGGACCAGATCGCTTGATCCGGTAGTGATGGTGGCTGCATTGACAATCAGTCGGAACCCCTCTTCAGAGATTTAGCCATCCATGAGGGCTTGCAAGACATGATCTGCAATTGTATTCATCTTGCTTTTGGCCAACTCCCTAATCTGATCATGCTTTTTTGCCTTAACTGCGAGCCAGTGCACGATGAATTTCCCAGCTACTCCTAGGACTCCACAGCCAAGGCCATGATTTCAAGGCCCAAGACACCTAGGGCTGCAATTATGACAGAAAGGAGGCCCACACCCCTGATGTCTATTCCCATGCTGGCTATAAGCAATGCCACATCAATGCCTTGGGTGCAATCCTGAAACAATGTGGAGCATCCACTTGAACACCATCAACAAAATCACAGTCAATTGCAAAAGGCAGCTTTATTGGAACAACGTACATCCTACGTTCGGTTACAATATCTTTAACACCATCAAACCTAAGTCTAGTCGGAACATCTGGCTGACTCTGCACAAACCATAAGATGATGATGATGATGATGATGATGATGATGATGATGATAATAGCATTCCTAATCTTGCTGGAAAGTGCTTGTGGAAAGTGCTTGTAGAAAATCATTTCTTGTATGACTGAATGTCTGAAAGGGAAGGTGTTTCAATGAGCACTGAGGAAGAAATAAGCATCCTAGAAGTGATCCAGCAAATATGTGGAAAACTCTTAAAAATATCACTGGTTACAGCAAATCTTCCCATGCAGAAGGAAATCAACAACTGGCAGATGATCTGAATCTGTTTTATTGAAGATTTGAGAGGAAAGCACTGTCACCTATCACTACCACCTCCATATCAGGTACACTAACAACAGCCAAGCCTCCTATAACTGACCCCATCCCTTTGGGTCCCCCCATGTGATTACAGAAAATGATGTGCATGGTCTATTTCACAGACAAAAACCTGGAAAAGCACCAGGCCCAGACAAGATAACTCCTTGCTTGAAAGCTTGTGCTGACCAATTGGCCAACTCCTGAGAGAAGCCATGAACCTCATGAGAGAGGCCATCCATGGCATGAAGATCCAGAGTGCTCCAGCTTGTGCTGCAGCAAGAGCGAAGCATGGGAGGAGGCTACTGGGAAAGGCTTCCCCCTCTAGAGTGAAAGGCACCCCCCCCGGGTGTCAAGTTTGATGGAGACCCCCAACAACCGGGATTTTTTCTCGTGCACGGGCTAACTTACATGCAGGAGTATGGGAGGGACCTCTCCACAAAAGGAGCCAAAGTCCAAGTTGTCACCTCTGCAAGTGTGTGTTATGGAGTGTTATGATCCAGATGCACTCTGGATCATAATACTCCACAATGCAGACATCCCAGAGATTTGAAACTTCAACCGCTTTATGATGCCCCTGAGATGGAGGTTAGAGGATCCCCTAGCCGACCAGAGGCCAGAGACTGTATCAGGCACATCAGGCAAGGACACCAACCAATAACCAAATATATTGAAAAATTCCGCAAAGTGGCCTGTTGTGTGGATTGGCCAGAGGAAATACTGGTGAGCTGGTTCAAGGATGGGTTCAATGACGATCTGTACAACATGGACCTGCATAGCGTACAGAGCCCCAGTCCGCCTGCATGACTGGTATGTTTTGGCTGAAGAAGCTGAAATCGACCAAGCCCAGAACCGATACCGTGCAAGTTGCAACTGGAGGAGGTCCTCACCTGAATGGAGAAGGGAGATGGCCATAGTGCTCTGCCCCACTGTGCTCGACTGCCTGCTTCAACTGTGGAAAAGACAGCCATTGCATGGCTGATTGTCATGCAAAGGTTCCTGCCCGAAAGGGAGAGAAGCAAACCTTGGGAAGGCTTGTGAAACCACCAGACTGCTTTAAAGAGCCACACAGTCATGGAGTTCCCGCCAGAGTTGCCTCCAGTGCTGGGAACTCTGACCCCACTGGCAGAAGAACTTGACCACTCAGGGAATGACTACAAAGACCCTTTGGTAAGTGGGACTGTCAAATCCCCGATAATCCCCTTAGAACTATTAATCCCAGTAACGGGGAGAAAAGTAAGACTTAAAGCATTGTTGGACTCGGGATGCACAAGGAACCTAATAAGCCCTACTTTAGTAAAAAGACTGGCGATCCAATTAAGGTGATTAAAGGTTTCGTTCTGCCAACTCGATGGGTCCATTGTGGGAGACAGCCTGGCCTAATTTTGGGACTAACTTGGCTAAAGAAATGGAACCCGAGGGTGGACCTTCCAATTTCCTAATGATGAACTGACCTAGAGGGAGGAGCCTTACAAGGCAGGAATGCTCTGCTATAGGAAGTGGCTGCTGCTGTGACAAGCGGACCCCTATCAGGGAATACCAAGTACCAAGACTTAGCTGACGTGTTTAGCAAAGCGGTGTCTGACGAACTCCCTTCTCATAGACCTACAGACTATGCCATTGAGATTCTACCAGGGGCTAAACTACCTAACCCAAAAATGACCTCTTGGGAACTGGATGAACTGCGTCAATTCATAGACAAAAACCTCAAGCGCGGCTTCAACGAACCTGCCAGACCCAAGGTGGCCGCTGCAGTATTCTTTTGAGAGAAAAAGTATGACTTGTGCCTATGTGTGGACTATAGAAATTTGAACACTATTTGCAAGGAAAATCTGTACCCCTCTAGAGACCACACAGGGTCAGTGGCACATCAACGACCACCCTCCAGCTCACTGGGCTGGTACAGATAGCAAACGCTAATCCCAGAAGAGTTTTTGCTCGTGAAGGCCAATGTCAGGTGTTTACTAAACTTGACATGAGAGAAGTCAAGGGTGCGCATAAAGTTAAATTAGAAGAACATGTGAAACTAGTCTGACAAGTACTAAAGAAACTGTTAGCTGCAAAACTTTATGTGAAGCTATCCAAATGTGAGTTTCACAAAACTTCTCTGGACTACCTGGGCTACTGAGTGTCGAATGAAGGCATAGAGATGGATCCCGGGAAAGTACGAGCTGTACTTGACTGGCAGCCCCCTCACTCCAGGAAACACCTGCAAAGTTTCCTGGGGTTTGCTAACTTCTACCGGCAATTCATCCCAGCCTTTGCGGAAGTCGCTCTGCCGCAGGGGTGAAATGCTCTTGGTTCGGACCGGATCGCCTGATCCGGTAGCGATGGAGGTGGGTGGTTCGGAGAACCGGTAGCAAAAATTCCTGTCCCCCCCCATTGCCCAGCTGAGCCGCGCAATCATCAGAGGCTTTTTTTTAATTTTTAAAAGTATTTTTTCTACAACCTCTTCAGCCAAAGAGGTTATAGAAAAAATGTTTTTAAAAGGAAAAAAAGCCTCTGCCGATCAGGCAAGTCAGCTAGGATCGTCGGAGGCTTAAAAAAAAGAATATGTCTCTGCCGATCAGGCAAGTCAGCTGCGATTGTCAGAGGCTTAAAAAAAAAAAGAAAAAGTCTCTGCCAATCAGGCAAGTCAGCTGGGATCTTCAGAGGCTTTAAAAGCATTTTTTACAACCTCTTCAACCAAAGAGGTTGTAGAAAAATGGTTTTAAAAGTAAAAAATAAAAGTTGGCCACGCCCACTCAGTCATATTACCCACCACCACCAAGCCACGCCCACAGAACCGGTAGTAATAAAATTTACATTTCACCACTGATCTGCCACTTACCGAACTGCTAAAGACAGGACCCATTGACAGCTTTGATCCAAGCTGTCAAAAAGTGTTTGAAAGCTTGAAACGGCTGTTTGGAGAGGAGCCCATCCTTCAGCACCTGGACCCAGATAGGCAGTTCATTGTCCAGGCTGACGCCAGTGACGTTGCAGTGGCAGCAGTGCTCCTCCAGGAAGACCCTCAAGGACGGCTGCTTCCTTGCACATATGTATCCAAAAAACTCACAAACACTGAGCGGAGATGGGCAGTATGGGAGAAGGAATCCTTTGCTGTTCGTTGGGCTCTTCTATTGTGGTGGCACTTCCTAGCCAAGATCCCCTTTGAGGTATGGTCACACCACAAAAACCTTAAAGACCCCATGAAGACTCTCCTCCAAACAGGTCCGCTGGGAGCAGTACTTCAAGCGGTTTGATTTCAAGCTGAAATACATCCCAGGGGGAAGAATCTGCTTGCAGACGCCCTCTCAAGGAAACATCAATATGACAGCCAGAGGGAGGACGTCATCCATGGCATCATCCTGGACATGCAGAGTCACTACCCGGAGTCAGGCGCAAGTCACTACCCGGAGTCAGGCCAGCAGGCGGACTGATTTCAACAATGGAAAGCTAACTGCCGACTTGAAGGCAGCACTGATCCATGGCTAGCCAACAATCGAGACACTTTGATGACACGTGATGTCGGAAAGCTTGGAAAGGTTCAAAAATTTACGTCCCCAACAGCATGAGACTCCTGGTGCTCCAGCATAGCATGATTCTCAATTGGCTAGTCACTTTGGATTTCTAAAGACCCTTCATCTGATTAGACAGCAGTTTTGGTGGCCAAAGATGAAAGCTGATGTGGAGAACTATGTAAAAAGTTGTGCCACATGTGCCAGCAATAAGACAAGACCGGGGAAGCCTCCCAGTTTGCTTCAATAGGTAGCTGAGCCCAGCCGCCTGTGGGAAGAAATAACTATGGACTTTATAGTAGAACTCCCGGAAAGTGGCAGAAATATTGTAATATGGACTGTGATAGACCTGTTCTCCAAACAGGCCCATTTTATTCCTGGTTCTAGACTTCCCTTGGCCAAGATGTTTGTCAAACAGCTCTACCGGCTGCATGGAGTTCCACGACGGGTGATCTCCGATCAAAGAGTTCAGTTCACCGCTAAGTTCTGGAGGGAGTTCCTGAGGTCCATTGGGTCATCTCAGGGGCTTAGCTCGGCTTTCCATCCGAGTACGAATGGAGCCGTAGAACGTACTAATGCCAATGTGGAACAATACATCAGATGTTATGTGGATTACCAGCAAGATAATTGGGCTGACTTGCTTCCTTTTGTAGAAGTGGCTTACAATAATGCAGTGCATATATACAGGATTGACGCCTTTTCAGATTATGAGCGGCATGGAATTTGTCCCTATGCCAGAACTGCCAAGAGAACAGCCTTCTTCCATGACTCTGAATGAATGGATGGAACCATTAAAGAAAGGCTGGGAGAATACCAAAAAAGCCCTGAATGAAGCAGCCGAAGCATACAAAAAAAGCAGACAAACACAGATCTCTCCAAACCCCCACCTTTCGGATGGGAAATCATGTGTATCTTTCCACCAAATACATACGCTTGAGTTTGAAGAGTAAGAGTAAGTTAGGACCAAAATATTTAGGTCCCTTCCCCATAATGAAAGTGATTAACCCAGTGACTGTACAGTTAAATCTCCCCCGCATACTGGGAAAAATTCATCCTGTTTTCCATTGCAGCCCATTAAAGCCTGCTGTGGGATCTAAATTGAGACCTCAACCTGCTGCTCCCCCAAAGCCAATTTTGGTGCAGGGTGAGACTCATTATGAGCTGAAGAAGATTTTGGACTCTAGATTGCAGAGGGGATGTTTGCAATATTTGGTTCATTGGAAGGGATACCCCTTGTCTGAAGCCACGTGGGTGAAGAGTTGGGATGTTCAGGCAGACACCTTAGTTCGGCAATTTCATGATAAATTCCCTGATAAGCCTAAGGGTCCTCCGGGTGGGGGGGGGTACTAATGTGCTAATTGTGTTAACCCCTGGCTTCAGTCTTGTCCCAGGATGCGTTCTTTTCCTGAGGGGGGGAAGCCTGTCAGTTTTGGAAGACAATTTTCTTTTTTGCTTCTTAACTGCCACATATTTTAGTTGGGGATGTTGGGAGGGGTTGTTGTTGGAGCAGTCATAACAACATTCCATATTCAAGGACCTTTGCCTGTGTCTGATGGAGACTGCTAGAAAATTGTATCGAGTTGAGTGTGAAGAGTTGAGTACATCTTTGGTTTAGAGAGTTTGGCCCCGGGCTTGATCTCAATCGCACAGTCAGTGTGGCGATGGGGGGGAAGGAAGTTGCATTCCTCCTCACTGAATGCTTCAGCCAGGTCCCTGTATTCCTTGGGGACTTGGGGAGTCCCAGGTAGGACTCTGATGGCCGTCATGGCTGCCTCTCGTTGGTGGGGCCCCTGAGGGCTCATCTCAGTGAGTTCAGCTTCAGGAGGGATGGGCGGCAAGGGCTCCACCCCATCATGACTTTTTGGTAGCCATCCTCCCATTTGATTGTAGGGGTCCATTTGTCTAGCCAGGCGAGTCCCAGGATGATTGACTCTGTCATTTTTGGGGCTACTATGAATCGAATGAGTTCTGTGTGGATCTCTAGTTCCAATCTGACCAGCTCAGTGACCTGTGTAGCAGGGGTGCCACCTATAAAGGTCCCCTCTACTTGCTGAAAGCTTATGGGGTGGCTCAAAAGTGTGTCTTTATGCTTAGCTGCTCAACAATGGAGAAGCTAATTAAGCAATGGGTGCAGCCAGCATCTATTATTGCTACTTCTCCATGCACCCCTGTCTCTGGCACTGTCAGCTTGACTTTGACCGCAAAGGGGTGGATAGTCCCACTTACCATTGGGTCATCTTCGCCGCTGCTACTGCTGGCTGGCCCAGGCAGCAGGTCTTTGGTCGAGTTCTCTTCGCTCTCTCCAGGGGGAGGGGAGGTTTTGACTGCCTGCCAGGCAATTCTGCTGGCATATGGGGGCTTTCGTGGGTCCCTTCTGCCTCAGGGCTCATGTGGTGGGATGCAATTGTGGAACCGGCGCAGGTGCCAGACACTCAGCAGCTCAATGACCCACTTGTCTGCAACAGTAGCATTTGATTACCCCTGTAGATTGAGCAGGAGGGGTTTCAGTAGGGTTTGTCGGAGGATGTCTAGCCAAAGTTCTCCTGGGGACCTCTCAGCTGAGGGGTTGTGGTGTGGGTGAACTTCTCTATCAAGAGCTATTGACATGGTATACCAGTCTTGCAGTTGCTCTGGCACCCCCTGGATTCCACAGGCGGTTCTGACTTCTTGATCAATGGCTTCTTTAAAATAATGCAGAAGTATTCTGTCTGGCCAATGTCAAAGGTTCCCAACGACCCGTCTAACATCCCATACGAAGTCCTTTATGGGTCAATTTCCTTGACTATCTTGGCTTCACTTTCATTGATTCAGTCTCGGTCTTTGAATCTGGCCCGGAGCAGCTCAACAGAACCTTCAGCATCATTTAATTCAGCAACCCCCTCATTATGCGGCCAGCGGAGTTGGTGGTAGACTCAGACAGTGAGGAGATTGGGGAGGAACATGGGCCAGTCCTGGAGTCTGGGGAAGGTTCTGATGAGTGCTCTGTGTTGGAGGCAGAGATGGGGCCAGAGCCGTCTGACAGTTGTCAGCTGCCTTTGGAGTCGGACATCAGTGGGGCAGAAGAACAGCTGGAGCCTTTTCCCAGTGTGTGCATGTGTAAAGCTGCCAGGACAAGGGAACAGCTAAGGAACAAGGGTTGACCCAGGAGTAAAGCCACAGGTGGATTGTGAATGGCCCCTCCCATAGGGAATAAAGAGGAGCGAAAGGGGAGGGGAGTTTGCAGGAGACAATTAGTTTGCTTAATTGGTTTGTGACTCCCAGAGTTTTGAAGATATCAGTCTGGCAGCTCTCCAAGCCAGATAAGGTCTGTGACTGTAAATTCTCCCTTGAAAGAATTTGCTGGATGTGAATGAAAGGAATTCACAGTAACTTAATAAAAGGGTTTTTTTGTTGGGACAAGGAGTCTGCTTCATGCTCTTGGAAAGCTTAGGTCAGAACAGACGGTAGTGACACCACCCGTGACTGGGAGCTTGGGGTACACATCAGCATAGACCACAAAGTATCCCATCTACTCGCGAAGAGAACCCGATGGGCAGGAAATTTTATCTTTAAAGTTTTTAATTTTTATTTTTCATGAACACATTTACATGTACAGTCATTTCCCTCATTTTTCATTCATCTTTTTTTTTAACTTTCATTTTTCATTTTTACTTTTTCGGGGCTGCTCTTTTACCCTTTACCTTTTCTCCAACCTTTCTTCTTCTCCTCCCCTTCGCTTCCCCTGTTTTTCCTCCTACTTCCTTTGTTCTTCCTCTCCTTCTCTTTCCTACTTCCCCTTCTCTTCCCCCCTTCTTCTTCCCCCTTCTAACCTTCTCCTCTACTCCTCTTTCCCCTCCCTCTTCTTCCTCTCCTTTCCCCTTTCTTTCTCCTCTCCTCTCCTCTTCTTTCCCTTCTTCCCTCTCTACTCCTTCCCCTCTCTCCTGTTGTTTCCCTTTTCAGTTCAATCTAAAGTGGTATTCAAGCAGCCCCGATTTCCTAATTATCTTTATTCTCATTTCAATTTCTTATTCAATTATTATTTTTATTTCATCATTTGCGTACATTTTTATATCTCACTCTTTTTCCCTTTTACCCCCCCCTCCCCTTTCTCCTTTTACTTGGCATCATCTGGGTATCTATTTTACTAATTGTTTTCTCCCATCTATTCTCTTTTATCTCTGTGTCCTTATTCATATTTCTTTTCTAACCAATCTTAAAATTTATCCCATGTCTTGAAATACATCGACTCCTCTTTATTTTTTATTCTCTTTTTATGGGAGACTGGGATAGCACTATTTTTTCAAATATAGAGATTTCATCCCACCATAGCCATTTAACATCTTTTTTCAAACATAGGAAAAACCCTGATTGCAAAAATATCACACATTTATACCTATGAATTAAAAGAAATAAATATTTGACCTCTACAGGGAGGAGTCATAAAATATGGGTGTGTCTGGCTGAAGAGGTCCAAGAAGGCCAAAATAGTGCTATCCCAGTCTCCCATAAGTCTCAGAAGAAACAACATAAAATGTCTGACAGGCCTGAAAGCGATGAATAGAGATTTCATCCCACCATGGCCATTTAACATCTTTTTTCAAACATAGGAAAAACCCTGATTGCAAAAATATCACACATTTATACCTATGAATTAAAAGGAATAAATATTTGACCTCTACAGGGAGGAGTCATAAAATATGGGTGTGTCTGGCTGAAGAGGTCCAAGAAGGCTGAAATAGTGCTATCCCAGTCTCCCATAAGTCTCAGAAGAAATAACATAAAATGTCTGACAGGCCTGAAAGCGATGAATAGAGATTTCATTCCACCATGGCCGTTTAACATCTTTTTTCAAACATAGGAGAAAAACCCTGATTGCAAAAATATCACACATTTATACCTATGAAGAAAAAGGAATAAATATTTGACCTCTCCAGGGAGGAGTCATAAAATATGGGTGTGTCTGGCTGAAGAGGTCCAAGAAGGCCGAAATAGTGCTATCCCAGTCTCCCATAAGTCTCAGAAGAAACAACATAAACTGTCTGACAGGCCTGAAAGCGATGAATAGAGATTTCATCCCACCATGGCCATTTAACATCTTTTTTCAAACATAGGAAAAACCCTGATTGCAAAAATATCACACATTTATACCTATGAAGAAAAAGGAATAAATATTTGACCTCTCCAGGGAGGAGTCATAAAATATGGGTGTGTCTGGCTGAAGAGGTCCAAGAAGGCCGAAAAAGTGCTATCCCAGTCTCCCATAAGTCTCAGAAGAAACAACATAAAATGTCTGACAGGCCTGAAAGCGATGAATAGAGATTTCATCCCACCATGGCCATTTAACATCTTTTTTCAAACATAGGAAAAACCCTGATTGCAAAAATATCACACATTTATACCTATGAAGTAAAAGGAATAAATATTTGACCTCTACAGGGAGGAGTCATAAAATATGGGTGTGTCTGGCTGAAGAGGTCCAAGAAGGCCAAAATAGTGCTATCCCAGTCTCCCATAAGTCTCAGAATAAACAACATAAAATGTCTGACAGGCCTGAAAGCGATGAATAGAGATTTCATCCCACCATGGCCATTTAACATCTTTTTTCAAACATAGGAAAAACCCTGATTGCAAAAATATCACACATTTATACCTATGAATTAAAAGGAATAAATATTTGACCTCTACAGGGAAGAGTCATAAAATATGGGTGTGTCTGGCTGAAGAGGTCCAAGAAGGCCGAAATAGTGCTATCCCAGTCTCCCATAAGTCTCAGAAGAAACAACATAAAATGTCTGACAGGCCTGAAAGCGATGAATAGAGATTTCATCCCACCATGGCCATTTAACATCTTTTTTCAAACATAGGAAAAACCCTGATTGCAAAAATATCATACATTTATACCTATGAATTAAAAGGAATAAATATTTGACCTCTACAGGGAGGAGTCATAAAATATGGGTGTGTCTGGCTGAAGAGGTCCAAGAAGGCCGAAATAGTGCTATCCCAGTCTCCCATAAGTCTCAGAAGAAACAACATAAAATGTCTGACAGGCCTGAAAGCGATGAATAGAGATTTCATCCCACCATGGCCATTTAACATCTTTTTTCAAACATAGGAAAAACCCTGATTGCAAAAATATCACATATACATATACATATACATATACATATACATATACATATACATATAGATATACACATACACATACACACACACACACACACACACACAAACACACACACACACACACATATATATATATATATATATATATATATCTTCTAGCCAGGTTTTTCCTACGTAACCAAGTTTTTTGTAGCTCCAGCTCCGTAGAATCACATCTACTCGGTTCTGGGCTTGATGTGATTCTACTGAGCTGGAGCTACAAAAAACCTTGGCTACGTAGGGAAAACCTGGCTAGAAGAAAAACACACATAAACCCTACGAAGAAGTAAGAATATATATATATATATATATATATATTCTCAGGTTTTCGCGGGTGTTTGTATGTAGGTCTTTGGTTATTCGGGTCTTCTCCCACGTAAAATTGGAAGTGTCTTTGTGACGTTTTGACGAAGTCTCACTCTGAGGCTTATGGGAGACCGGGATAGCACTATTTTTGTTTTTTTGAACCGAAAAAAAACTCAGAAGAAACAACACAAAATGCCTGACAGGCCTGAAAGTGATGATTGGAGATTTCATCCCACCATGGCCGTTTAACATCTTTTATTAACATAGGAAAAACCCTGATTACAAAAATATCACACATTTATACCTATGAATTAAAAAGTATAAATATTTGACCTTTACAGGGAGGAGTCATAAAATATGGGTGTGTCTGGCTGAAGAGGTTCAAAAAAACCGAAATAGTGCTATCCCAGTCTCCCATAAGGCTCAGAATAAACAACACAAAATGCCTGACAGGCCTGAAAGTGATGATTGGAGATTTCATCCCACCATGGCCATTTAACATCTTTTATTAACATAGGAAAAACCCTGATTACAAAAATATCACACATTTATACCTATGAATTAAAAAGTATAAATATTTGACCTTTACAGGGAGGAGTCATAAAATATGGGTGTGTCTGGCTGAAGAGGTTCAAAAAACCGAAATAGTGCTATCCCAGTCTCCCATAAGGCTCAGAATAAACAACACAAAATGCCTGACAGGCCTGAAAGTGATGATTGGAGATTTCATCCCACCATGGCCGTTTAACATCTTTTATTAACATAGGAAAAACCCTGATTACAAAAATATCACACATTTATACCTATGAATTAAAAAGTATAAATATTTGACCTTTACAGGGAGGAGTCATAAAATATGGGTGTGTCTGGCTGAAGAGGTTCAAAAAAACCGAAATAGTGCTATCCCAGTCTCCCATAAGGCTCAGAATAAACAACACAAAATGCCTGACAGGCCTGAAAGCGATGATTGGAGATTTCATCCCACCATGGCCGTTTAACATCTTTTATTAACATAGGAAAAACCCTGATTACAAAAATATCACACATTTATACCTATGAATTAAAAAGTATAAATATTTGACCTTTACAGGGAGGAGTCATAAAATATGGGTGTGTCTGGCTGAAGAGGTTCAAAAAAACCGAAATAGTGCTATCCCAGTCTCCCATAAGGCTCAGAATAAACAACACAAAATGCCTGACAGGCCTGAAAGTGATGATTGGAGATTTCATCCCACCATGGCCGTTTAACATCTTTTATTAACATAGGAAAAACCCTGATTACAAAAATATCACACATTTATACCTATGAATTAAAAAGTATAAATATTTGACCTTTACAGGGAGGAGTCATAAAATATGGGTGTGTCTGGTTGAAGAGGTTCAAAAAAACCGAAATAGTGCTATCCCAGTCTCCCATGAGGCTCAGAATAAACAACACAAAATGCCTGACAGGCCTGAAAGTGATGATTGGAGATTTCATCCCACCATGGCCGTTTAACATCTTTTATTAACATAGGAAAAACCCTGATTACAAAAATATCACACATTTATACCTATGAATTAAAAAGTATAAATATTTGACCTTTACAGGGAGGAGTCATAAAATATGGGTGTGTCTGGCTGAAGAGGTTCAAAAAAACCGAAATAGTGCTATCCCAGTCTCCCATGAGGCTCAGAATAAACAACACAAAATGCCTGACAGGCCTGAAAGCGATGATTGGAGATTTCATCCCACCATGGCCGTTTAACATCTTTTATTAACATAGGAAAAACCCTGATTACAAAAATATCACACATTTATACCTATGAATTAAAAAGTATAAATATTTGACCTTTACAGGGAGGAGTCATAAAATATGGGTGTGTCTGGCTGAAGAGGTTCAAAAAAACCGAAATAGTGCTATCCCAGTCTCCCATAAGGCTCAGAATAAACAACACAAAATGCCTGACAGGCCTGAAAGTGATGATTGGAGATTTCATCCCACCATGGCCGTTTAACATCTTTTATTAACATAGGAAAAACCCTGATTACAAAAATATCACACATTTATACCTATGAATTAAAAAGTATAAATATTTGACCTTTACAGGGAGGAGTCATAAAATATGGGTGTGTCTGGCTGAAGAGGTTCAAAAAAACCGAAATAGTGCTATCCCAGTCTCCCATAAGGCTCAGAATAAACAACACAAAATGCCTGACAGGCCTGAAAGTGATGATTGGAGATTTCATCCCACCATGGCCGTTTAACATCTTTTATTAACATAGGAAAAACCCTGATTACAAAAATATCACACATTTATACCTATGAATTAAAAAGTATAAATATTTGACCTTTACAGGGAGGAGTCATAAAATATGGGTGTGTCTGGCTGAAGAGGTTCAAAAAAACCGAAATAGTGCTATCCCAGTCTCCCATAAGGCTCAGAATAAACAACACAAAATGCCTGACAGGCCTGAAAGCGATGATTGGAGATTTCATCCCACCATGGCCGTTTAACATCTTTTATTAACATAGGAAAAACCCTGATTACAAAAATATCACACATTTATACCTATGAATTAAAAAGTATAAATATTTGACCTTTACAGGGAGGAGTCATAAAATATGGGTGTGTCTGGCTGAAGAGGTTCAAAAAAACCGAAATAGTGCTATCCCAGTCTCCCATGAGGCTCAGAATAAACAACACAAAATGCCTGACAGGCCTGAAAGTGATGATTGGAGATTTCATCCCACCATGGCCGTTTAACATCTTTTATTAACATAGGAAAAACCCTGATTTCAAAAATATCACACATTTATACCTATGAATTAAAAAGTATAAATATTTGACCTTTACAGGGAGGAGTCATAAAATATGGGTGTGTCTGGCTGAAGAGGTTCAAAAAAACCGAAATAGTGCTATCCCAGTCTCCCATGAGGCTCAGAATAAACAACACAAAATGCCTGACAGGCCGGAAAGTGATGATTGGAGATTTCATCCCACCATGGCCGTTTAACATCTTTTATTAACATAGGAAAAACCCTGATTACAAAAATATCACACATTTATACCTATGAATTAAAAAGTATAAATATTTGACCTTTACAGGGAGGAGTCATAAAATATGGGTGTGTCTGGCTGAAGAGGTTCAAAAAAACCGAAATAGTGCTATCCCAGTCTCCCATGAGGCTCAGAATAAACAACACAAAATGCCTGACAGGCCTGAAAGCGATGATTGGAGATTTCATCCCACCATGGCCGTTTAACATCTTTTATTAACATAGGAAAAACCCTGATTACAAAAATATCACACATTTATACCTATGAATTAAAAAGTATAAATATTTGACCTTTACAGGGAGGAGTCATAAAATATGGGTGTGTCTGGCTGAAGAGGTTCAAAAAAACCGAAATAGTGCTATCCCAGTCTCCCATAAGGCTCAGAATAAACAACACAAAATGCCTGACAGGCCTGAAAGTGATGATTGGAGATTTCATCCCACCATGGCCGTTTAACATCTTTTATTAACATAGGAAAAACCCTGATTACAAAAATATCACACATTTATACCTATGAATTAAAAAGTATAAATATTTGACCTTTACAGGGAGGAGTCATAAAATATGGGTGTGTCTGGCTGAAGAGGTTCAAAAAAACCGAAATAGTGCTATCCCAGTCTCCCATAAGGCTCAGAATAAACAACACAAAATGCCTGACAGGCCTGAAAGTGATGATTGGAGATTTCATCCCACCATGGCCGTTTAACATCTTTTATTAACATAGGAAAAACCCTGATTACAAAAATATCACACATTTATACCTATGAATTAAAAAGTATAAATATTTGACCTTTACAGGGAGGAGTCATAAAATATGGGTGTGTCTGGCTGAAGAGGTTCAAAAAAACCGAAATAGTGCTATCCCAGTCTCCCATAAGGCTCAGAATAAACAACACAAAATGCCTGACAGGCCTGAAAGCGATGATTGGAGATTTCATCCCACCATGGCCGTTTAACATCTTTTATTAACATAGGAAAAACCCTGATTACAAAAATATCACACATTTATACCTATGAATTAAAAAGTATAAATATTTGACCTTTACAGGGAGGAGTCATAAAATATGGGTGTGTCTGGCTGAAGAGGTTCAAAAAAACCGAAATAGTGCTATCCCAGTCTCCCATGAGGCTCAGAATAAACAACACAAAATGCCTGACAGGCCTGAAAGTGATGATTGGAGATTTCATCCCACCATGGCCGTTTAACATCTTTTATTAACATAGGAAAAACCCTGATTTCAAAAATATCACACATTTATACCTATGAATTAAAAAGTATAAATATTTGACCTTTACAGGGAGGAGTCATAAAATATGGGTGTGTCTGGCTGAAGAGGTTCAAAAAAACCGAAATAGTGCTATCCCAGTCTCCCATGAGGCTCAGAATAAACAACACAAAATGCCTGACAGGCCGGAAAGTGATGATTGGAGATTTCATCCCACCATGGCCGTTTAACATCTTTTATTAACATAGGAAAAACCCTGATTACAAAAATATCACACATTTATACCTATGAATTAAAAAGTATAAATATTTGACCTTTACAGGGAGGAGTCATAAAATATGGGTGTGTCTGGCTGAAGAGGTTCAAAAAAACCGAAATAGTGCTATCCCAGTCTCCCATAAGGCTCAGAATAAACAACACAAAATGCCTGACAGGCCTGAAAGTGATGATTGGTGATTTCATCCCACCATGGCCGTTTAACATCTTTTATTAACATAGGAAAACCCCTGATTACAAAAATATCACACATTTATACCTATGAATTAAAAAGTATAAATATTTGACCTTTACAGGGAGGAGTCATAAAATATGGGTGTGTCTGGCTGAAGAGGTTTAAAAAAACCGAAATAGTGCTATCCCAGTCTCCCGTAAGGCTCAGAATAAACAACACAAAATGCCTGACAGGCCTGAAAGCGATGATTGGAGATTTCATCCCACCATGGCCGTTTAACATCTTTTATTAACATAGGAAAACCCTGATTACAAAAATATCACACATTTATACCTATGAATTACAAAGTATAAATATTTGACCTTTACAGGGAGGAGTCATAAAATATGGGTGTGTCTGGCTGAAGAGGTTCAAAAAAACCGAAATAGTGCTATCCCAGTCTCCCATAAGGCTCAGAATAAACAACACAAAATGCCTGACAGGCCTGAAAGGGATGATTGGAGATTTCATCCCACCATGGCCGTTTAACATCTTTTATTAACATAGGAAAAACCCTGATTACAAAAATATCACACATTTATACCTATGAATTAAAAAGTATAAATATTTGACCTTTACAGGGAGGAGTCATAAAATATGGGTGTGTCTGGCTGGAGAGGTTCAAAAAAACCAAAATAGTGCTATCCCAGTCTCCCATAAGGCTCAGAATAAACAACACAAAATGCCTGACAGGCCTGAAAGTGATGATTGAAGATTTCATCCCACCATGGCCGTTTAACATCTTTTATTAACATAGGAAAAACCCTGATTACAAAAATATCACACATTTATACCTATGAATTAAAAAGTATAAATATTTGACCTTTACAGGGAGGAGTCATAAAATATGGGTGTGTCTGGCTGAAGAGGTTCAAAAAAACCGAAATAGTGCTATCCCAGTCTCCCATAAGGCTCAGAATAAACAACACAAAATGCCTGACAGGCCTGAAAGCGATGATTGGAGATTTCATCCCACCATGGCCGTTTAACATCTTTTATTAACATAGGAAAAACCCTGATTACAAAAATATCACACATTTATACCTATGAATTAAAAAGTATAAATATTTGACCTTTACAGGGAGGAGTCATAAAATATGGGTGTGTCTGGCTGAAGAGGTTCAAAAAAACCGAAATAGTGCTATCCCAGTCTCCCATAAGGCTCAGAATAAACAACACAAAATGCCTGACAGGCCTGAAAGTGATGATTGGTGATTTCATCCCACCATGGCCGTTTAACATCTTTTATTAACATAGGAAAAACCCTGATTACAAAAATATCACACATTTATACCTATGAATTAAAAAGTATAAATATTTGACCTTTACAGGGAGGAGTCATAAAATATGGGTGTGTCTGGCTGAAGAGGTTCAAAAAAACCGAAATAGTGCTATCCCAGTCTCCCGTAAGGCTCAGAATAAACAACCCAAAATGCCTGACAGGCCTGAAAGCGATGATTGGAGATTTCATCCCACCATGGCCGTTTAACATCTTTTATTAACATAGGAAAAACCCTGATTACAAAAATATCACACATTTATACCTATGAATTAAAAAGTATAAATATTTGACCTTTACAGGGAGGAGTCATAAAATATGGGTGTGTCTGGCTGAAGAGGTTCAAAAAAACCGAAATAGTGCTATCCCAGTCTCCCATAAGGCTCAGAATAAACAACACAAAATGCCTGACAGGCCTGAAAGCGATGATTGGAGATTTCATCCCACCATGGCCGTTTAACATCTTTTATTAACATAGGAAAAACCCTGATTACAAAAATATCACACATTTATACCTATGAATTAAAAAGTATAAATATTTGACCTTTACAGGGAGGAGTCATAAAATATGGGTGTGTCTGGCTGAAGAGGTTCAAAAAAACCGAAATAGTGCTATCCCAGTCTCCCATAAGGCTCAGAATAAACAACACAAAATGCCTGACAGGCCTGAAAGCGATGATTGGAGATTTCATCCCACCATGGCCGTTTAACATCTTTTATTAACATAGGAAAAACCCTGATTACAAAAATATCACACATTTATACCTATGAATTAAAAAGTATAAATATTTGACCTTTACAGGGAGGAGTCATAAAATATGGGTGTGTCTGGCTGAAGAGGTTCAAAAAAACCGAAATAGTGCTATCCCAGTCTCCCATAAGGCTCAGAATAAACAACACAAAATGCCTGACAGGCCTGAAAGTGATGATTGGAGATTTCATCCCACCATGGCCGTTTAACATCTTTTATTAACATAGGAAAAACCCTGATTACAAAAATATCACACATTTATACCTATGAATTAAAAAGTATAAATATTTGACCTTTACAGGGAGGAGTCATAAAATATGGGTGTGTCTGGCTGGAGAGGTTCAAAAAAACCGAAATAGTGCTATCCCAGTCTCCCATAAGGCTCAGAATAAACAACACAAAATGCCTGACAGGCCTGAAAGTGATGATTGGAGATTTCATCCCACCATGGCCGTTTAACATCTTTTATTAACATAGGAAAAACCCTGATTACAAAAATATCACACATTTATACCTATGAATTAAAAAGTATAAATATTTGACCTTTACAGGGAGGAGTCATAAAATATGGGTGTGTCTGGCTGAAGAGGTTCAAAAAAACCGAAATAGTGCTATCCCAGTCTCCCATAAGGCTCAGAATAAACAACACAAAATGCCTGACAGGCCTGAAAGTGATGATTGGTGATTTCATCCCACCATGGCCGTTTAACATCTTTTATTAACATAGGAAAACCCCTGATTACAAAAATATCACACATTTATACCTATGAATTAAAAAGTATAAATATTTGACCTTTACAGGGAGGAGTCATAAAATATGGGTGTGTCTGGCTGAAGAGGTTTAAAAAAACCGAAATAGTGCTATCCCAGTCTCCCGTAAGGCTCAGAATAAACAACACAAAATGCCTGACAGGCCTGAAAGCGATGATTGGAGATTTCATCCCACCATGGCCGTTTAACATCTTTTATTAACATAGGAAAACCCTGATTACAAAAATATCACACATTTATACCTATGAATTACAAAGTATAAATATTTGACCTTTACAGGGAGGAGTCATAAAATATGGGTGTGTCTGGCTGAAGAGGTTCAAAAAAACCGAAATAGTGCTATCCCAGTCTCCCATAAGGCTCAGAATAAACAACACAAAATGCCTGACAGGCCTGAAAGGGATGATTGGAGATTTCATCCCACCATGGCCGTTTAACATCTTTTATTAACATAGGAAAAACCCTGATTACAAAAATATCACACATTTATACCTATGAATTAAAAAGTATAAATATTTGACCTTTACAGGGAGGAGTCATAAAATATGGGTGTGTCTGGCTGAAGAGGTTCAAAAAAACCGAAATAGTGCTATCCCAGTCTCCCATAAGGCTCAGAATAAACAACACAAAATGCCTGACAGGCCTGAAAGTGATGATTGGTGATTTCATCCCACCATGGCCGTTTAACATCTTTTATTAACATAGGAAAAACCCTGATTACAAAAATATCACACATTTATACCTATGAATTAAAAAGTATAAATATTTGACCTTTACAGGGAGGAGTCATAAAATATGGGTGTGTCTGGCTGAAGAGGTTCAAAAAAACCGAAATAGTGCTATCCCAGTCTCCCGTAAGGCTCAGAATAAACAACCCAAAATGCCTGACAGGCCTGAAAGCGATGATTGGAGATTTCATCCCACCATGGCCGTTTAACATCTTTTATTAACATAGGAAAAACCCTGATTACAAAAATATCACACATTTATACCTATGAATTAAAAAGTATAAATATTTGACCTTTACAGGGAGGAGTCATAAAATATGGGTGTGTCTGGCTGAAGAGGTTCAAAAAAACCGAAATAGTGCTATCCCAGTCTCCCATAAGGCTCAGAATAAACAACACAAAATGCCTGACAGGCCTGAAAGCGATGATTGGAGATTTCATCCCACCATGGCCGTTTAACATCTTTTATTAACATAGGAAAAACCCTGATTACAAAAATATCACACATTTATACCTATGAATTAAAAAGTATAAATATTTGACCTTTACAGGGAGGAGTCATAAAATATGGGTGTGTCTGGCTGAAGAGGTTCAAAAAAACCGAAATAGTGCTATCCCAGTCTCCCATAAGGCTCAGAATAAACAACACAAAATGCCTGACAGGCCTGAAAGTGATGATTGGAGATTTCATCCCACCATGGCCGTTTAACATCTTTTATTAACATAGGAAAAACCCTGATTACAAAAATATCACACATTTATACCTATGAATTAAAAAGTATAAATATTTGACCTTTACAGGGAGGAGTCATAAAATATGGGTGTGTCTGGCTGGAGAGGTTCAAAAAAACCGAAATAGTGCTATCCCAGTCTCCCATAAGGCTCAGAATAAACAACACAAAATGCCTGACAGGCCTGAAAGTGATGATTGGAGATTTCATCCCACCATGGCCGTTTAACATCTTTTATTAACATAGGAAAAACCCTGATTACAAAAATATCACACATTTATACCTATGAATTAAAAAGTATAAATATTTGACCTTTACAGGGAGGAGTCATAAAATATGGGTGTGTCTGGCTGAAGAGGTTCAAAAAAACCGAAATAGTGCTATCCCAGTCTCCCATAAGGCTCAGAATAAACAACACAAAATGCCTGACAGGCCTGAAAGCGATGATTGGAGATTTCATCCCACCATGGCCGTTTAACATCTTTTATTAACATAGGAAAAACCCTGATTACAAAAATATCACACATTTATACCTATGAATTAAAAAGTATAAATATTTGACCTTTACAGGGAGGAGTCATAAAATATGAGTGTGTCTGGCTGAAGAGGTTCAAAAAAACCGAAATAGTGCTATCCCAGTCTCCCATAAGGCTCAGAATAAACAACACAAAATGCCTGACAGGCCTGAAAGTGATGATTGGAGATTTCATCCCACCATGGCCGTTTAACATCTTTTATTAACATAGGAAAAACCCTGATTACAAAAATATCACACATTTATACCTATTAATTAAAAAGTATAAATATTTGACCTTTACAGGGAGGAGTCATAAAATATGGGTGTGTCTGGCTGAAGAGGTTCAAAAAAACCGAAATAGTGCGATCCCAGTCTCCCATAAGGCTCAGAATAAACAACACAAAATGCCTGACAGGCCTGAAAGCGATGATTGGAGATTTCATCCCACCATGGCCGTTTAACATCTTTTATTAACATAGGAAAAACCCTGATTACAAAAATATCACACATTTATACCTATGAATTAAAAAGTATAAATATTTGACCTTTACAGGGAGGAGTCATAAAATATGGGTGTGTCTGGCTGAAGAGGTTCAAAAAAACCGAAATAGTGCTATCCCAGTCTCCCATAAGGCTCAGAATAAACAACACAAAATGCCTGACAGGCCTGAAAGTGATGATTGGTGATTTCATCCCACCATGGCCGTTTAACATCTTTTATTAACATAGGAAAAACCCTGATTACAAAAATATCACACATTTATACCTATGAATTAAAAAGTATAAATATTTGACCTTTACAGGGAGGAGTCATAAAATATGGGTGTGTCTGGCTGAAGAGGTTCAAAAAAACCGAAATAGTGCTATCCCAGTCTCCCATAAGGCTCAGAATAAACAACACAAAATGCCTGACAGGCCTGAAAGCGATGATTGGAGATTTCATCCCACCATGGCCGTTTAACATCTTTTATTAACATAGGAAAACCCTGATTACAAAAATATCACACATTTATACCTATGAATTAAAAAGTATAAATATTTGACCTTTACAGGGAGGAGTCATAAAATATGGGTGTGTCTGGCTGAAGAGGTTCAAAAAAACCGAAATAGTGCTATCCCAGTCTCCCATAAGGCTCAGAATAAACAACACAAAATGTCTGACAGGCCTGAAAGGGATGATTGGAGATTTCATCCCACCATGGCCGTTTAACATCTTTTATTAACATAGGAAAAACCCTGATTACAAAAATATCACACATTTATACCTATGAATTAAAAAGTATAAATATTTGACCTTTACAGGGAGGAGTCATAAAATATGGGTGTGTCTGGCTGGAGAGGTTCAAAAAAACCGAAATAGTGCTATCCCAGTCTCCCATAAGGCTCAGAATAAACAACACAAAATGCCTGACAGGCCTGAAAGTGATGATTGGAGATTTCATCCCACCATGGCCGTTTAACATCTTTTATTAACATAGGAAAAACCCTGATTACAAAAATATCACACAATTATACCTATGAATTAAAAAGTATAAATATTTGACCTTTACAGGGAGGAGTCATAAAATATGGGTGTGTCTGGCTGAAGAGGTTCAAAAAAACCAAAATAGTGCTATCCCAGTCTCCCATAAGGCTCAGAATAAACAACACAAAATGCCTGACAGGCCTGAAAGCGATGATTGGAGATTTCATCCCACCATGGCCGTTTAACATCTTTTATTAACATAGGAAAAACCCTGATTACAAAAATATCACACATTTATACCTATGAATTAAAAAGTATAAATATTTGACCTTTACAGGGAGGAGTCATAAAATATGGGTGTGTCTGGCTGAAGAGGTTCAAAAAAACCGAAATAGTGCTATCCCAGTCTCCCATAAGGCTCAGAATAAACAACACAAAATGCCTGACAGGCCTGAAAGTGATGATTGGAGATTTCATCCCACCATGGCCGTTTAACATCTTTTATTAACATAGGAAAAACCCTGATTACAAAAATATCACACATTTATACCTATGAATTAAAAAGTATAAATATTTGACCTTTACAGGGAGGAGTCGTAAAATATGGGTGTGTCTGGCTGAAGAGGTTCAAAAAAACCGAAATAGTGCTATCCCAGTCTCCCATAAGGCTCAGAATAAACAACACAAAATGCCTGACAGGCCTGAAAGTGATGATTGGAGATTTCATCCCACCATGGCCGTTTAACATCTTTTATTAACATAGGAAAAACCCTGATTACAAAAATATCACACATTTATACCTATGAATTAAAAAGTATAAATATTTGACCTTTACAGGGAGGAGTCATAAAATATGGGTGTGTCTGGCTGAAGAGGTTCAAAAAAACCGAAATAGTGCTATCCCAGTCTCCCATAAGGCTCAGAATAAACAACACAAAATGCCTGACAGGCCTGAAAGTGATGATTGGTGATTTCATCCCACCATGGCCGTTTAACATCTTTTATTAACATAGGAAAACCCCTGATTACAAAAATATCACACATTTATACCTATGAATTAAAAAGTATAAATATTTGACCTTTACAGGGAGGAGTCATAAAATATGGGTGTGTCTGGCTGAAGAGGTTTAAAAAAACCGAAATAGTGCTATCCCAGTCTCCCGTAAGGCTCAGAATAAACAACACAAAATGCCTGACAGGCCTGAAAGCGATGATTGGAGATTTCATCCCACCATGGCCGTTTAACATCTTTTATTAACATAGGAAAACCCTGATTACAAAAATATCACACATTTATACCTATGAATTACAAAGTATAAATATTTGACCTTTACAGGGAGGAGTCATAAAATATGGGTGTGTCTGGCTGAAGAGGTTCAAAAAAACCGAAATAGTGCTATCCCAGTCTCCCATAAGGCTCAGAATAAACAACACAAAATGCCTGACAGGCCTGAAAGGGATGATTGGAGATTTCATCCCACCATGGCCGTTTAACATCTTTTATTAACATAGGAAAAACCCTGATTACAAAAATATCACACATTTATACCTATGAATTAAAAAGTATAAATATTTGACCTTTACAGGGAGGAGTCATAAAATATGGGTGTGTCTGGCTGGAGAGGTTCAAAAAAACCGAAATAGTGCTATCCCAGTCTCCCATAAGGCTCAGAATAAACAACACAAAATGCCTGACAGGCCTGAAAGTGATGATTGGAGATTTCATCCCACCATGGCCGTTTAACATCTTTTATTAACATAGGAAAAACCCTGATTACAAAAATATCACACATTTATACCTATGAATTAAAAAGTATAAATATTTGACCTTTACAGGGAGGAGTCATAAAATATGGGTGTGTCTGGCTGAAGAGGTTCAAAAAAACCGAAATAGTGCTATCCCAGTCTCCCGTAAGGCTCAGAATAAACAACACAAAATGCCTGACAGGCCTGAAAGCGATGATTGGAGATTTCATCCCACCATGGCCGTTTAACATCTTTTATTAACATAGGAAAAACCCTGATTACAAAAATATCACACATTTATACCTATGAATTAAAAAGTATAAATATTTGACCTTTACAGGGAGGAGTCATAAAATATGGGTGTGTCTGGCTGAAGAGGTTCAAAAAAACCGAAATAGTGCTATCCCAGTCTCCCATAAGGCTCAGAATAAACAACACAAAATGCCTGACAGGCCTGAAAGTGATGATTGGTGATTTCATCCCACCATGGCCGTTTAACATCTTTTATTAACATAGGAAAAACCCTGATTACAAAAATATCACACATTTATACCTATGAATTAAAAAGTATAAATATTTGACCTTTACAGGGAGGAGTCATAAAATATGGGTGTGTCTGGCTGAAGAGGTTCAAAAAAACCGAAATAGTGCTATCCCAGTCTCCCGTAAGGCTCAGAATAAACAACCCAAAATGCCTGACAGGCCTGAAAGCGATGATTGGAGATTTCATCCCACCATGGCCGTTTAACATCTTTTATTAACATAGGAAAAACCCTGATTACAAAAATATCACACATTTATACCTATGAATTAAAAAGTATAAATATTTGACCTTTACAGGGAGGAGTCATAAAATATGGGTGTGTCTGGCTGAAGAGGTTCAAAAAAACCGAAATAGTGCTATCCCAGTCTCCCATAAGGCTCAGAATAAACAACACAAAATGCCTGACAGGCCTGAAAGCGATGATTGGAGATTTCATCCCACCATGGCCGTTTAACATCTTTTATTAACATAGGAAAAACCCTGATTACAAAAATATCACACATTTATACCTATGAATTAAAAAGTATAAATATTTGACCTTTACAGGGAGGAGTCATAAAATATGGGTGTGTCTGGCTGAAGAGGTTCAAAAAAACCGAAATAGTGCTATCCCAGTCTCCCATAAGGCTCAGAATAAACAACACAAAATGCCTGACAGGCCTGAAAGTGATGATTGGAGATTTCATCCCACCATGGCCGTTTAACATCTTTTATTAACATAGGAAAAACCCTGATTACAAAAATATCACACATTTATACCTATGAATTAAAAAGTATAAATATTTGACCTTTACAGGGAGGAGTCATAAAATATGGGTGTGTCTGGCTGGAGAGGTTCAAAAAAAACCGAAATAGTGCTATCCCAGTCTCCCATAAGGCTCAGAATAAACAACACAAAATGCCTGACAGGCCTGAAAGTGATGATTGGAGATTTCATCCCACCATGGCCGTTTAACATCTTTTATTAACATAGGAAAAACCCTGATTACAAAAATATCACACATTTATACCTATGAATTAAAAAGTATAAATATTTGACCTTTACAGGGAGGAGTCATAAAATATGGGTGTGTCTGGCTGAAGAGGTTCAAAAAAACCGAAATAGTGCTATCCCAGTCTCCCATAAGGCTCAGAATAAACAACACAAAATGCCTGACAGGCCTGAAAGCGATGATTGGAGATTTCATCCCACCATGGCCGTTTAACATCTTTTATTAACATAGGAAAAACCCTGATTACAAAAATATCACACATTTATACCTATGAATTAAAAAGTATAAATATTTGACCTTTACAGGGAGGAGTCATAAAATATGAGTGTGTCTGGCTGAAGAGGTTCAAAAAAACCGAAATAGTGCTATCCCAGTCTCCCATAAGGCTCAGAATAAACAACACAAAATGCCTGACAGGCCTGAAAGTGATGATTGGAGATTTCATCCCACCATGGCCGTTTAACATCTTTTATTAACATAGGAAAAACCCTGATTACAAAAATATCACACATTTATACCTATTAATTAAAAAGTATAAATATTTGACCTTTACAGGGAGGAGTCATAAAATATGGGTGTGTCTGGCTGAAGAGGTTCAAAAAAACCGAAATAGTGCTATCCCAGTCTCCCATAAGGCTCAGAATAAACAACACAAAATGCCTGACAGGCCTGAAAGCGATGATTGGAGATTTCATCCCACCATGGCCGTTTAACATCTTTTATTAACATAGGAAAACCCTGATTACAAAAATATCACACATTTATACCTATGAATTAAAAAGTATAAATATTTGACCTTTACAGGGAGGAGTCATAAAATATGGGTGTGTCTGGCTGAAGAGGTTCAAAAAAACCGAAATAGTGCTATCCCAGTCTCCCATAAGGCTCAGAATAAACAACACAAAATGTCTGACAGGCCTGAAAGGGATGATTGGAGATTTCATCCCACCATGGCCGTTTAACATCTTTTATTAACATAGGAAAAACCCTGATTACAAAAATATCACACATTTATACCTATGAATTAAAAAGTATAAATATTTGACCTTTACAGGGAGGAGTCATAAAATATGGGTGTGTCTGGCTGGAGAGGTTCAAAAAAACCGAAATAGTGCTATCCCAGTCTCCCATAAGGCTCAGAATAAACAACACAAAATGCCTGACAGGCCTGAAAGTGATGATTGGAGATTTCATCCCACCATGGCCGTTTAACATCTTTTATTAACATAGGAAAAACCCTGATTACAAAAATATCACACAATTATACCTATGAATTAAAAAGTATAAATATTTGACCTTTACAGGGAGGAGTCATAAAATATGGGTGTGTCTGGCTGAAGAGGTTCAAAAAAACCAAAATAGTGCTATCCCAGTCTCCCATAAGGCTCAGAATAAACAACACAAAATGCCTGACAGGCCTGAAAGCGATGATTGGAGATTTCATCCCACCATGGCCGTTTAACATCTTTTATTAACATAGGAAAAACCCTGATTACAAAAATATCACACATTTATACCTATGAATTAAAAAGTATAAATATTTGACCTTTACAGGGAGGAGTCATAAAATATGGGTGTGTCTGGCTGAAGAGGTTCAAAAAAACCGAAATAGTGCTATCCCAGTCTCCCATAAGGCTCAGAATAAACAACACAAAATGCCTGACAGGCCTGAAAGTGATGATTGGAGATTTCATCCCACCATGGCCGTTTAACATCTTTTATTAACATAGGAAAAACCCTGATTACAAAAATATCACACATTTATACCTATGAATTAAAAAGTATAAATATTTGACCTTTACAGGGAGGAGTCGTAAAATATGGGTGTGTCTGGCTGAAGAGGTTCAAAAAAACCGAAATAGTGCTATCCCAGTCTCCCATAAGGCTCAGAATAAACAACACAAAATGCCTGACAGGCCTGAAAGTGATGATTGGAGATTTCATCCCACCATGGCCGTTTAACATCTTTTATTAACATAGGAAAAACCCTGATTACAAAAATATCACACATTTATACCTATGAATTAAAAAGTATAAATATTTGACCTTTACAGGGAGGAGTCATAAAATATGGGTGTGTCTGGCTGGAGAGGTTCAAAAAAACCGAAATAGTGCTATCCCAGTCTCCCATAAGGCTCAGAATAAACAACACAAAATGCCTGACAGGCCTGAAAGTGATGATTGGAGATTTCATCCCACCATGGCCGTTTAACATCTTTTATTAACATAGGAAAAACCCTGATTACAAAAATATCACACATTTATACCTATGAATTAAAAAGTATAAATATTTGACCTTTACAGGGAGGAGTCATAAAATATGGGTGTGTCTGGCTGAAGAGGTTCAAAAAAACCGAAATAGTGCTATCCCAGTCTCCCATAAGGCTCAGAATAAACAACACAAAATGCCTGACAGGCCTGAAAGCGATGATTGGAGATTTCATCCCACCATGGCCGTTTAACATCTTTTATTAACATAGGAAAAACCCTGATTACAAAAATATCACACATTTATACCTATGAATTAAAAAGTATAAATATTTGACCTTTACAGGGAGGAGTCATAAAATATGAGTGTGTCTGGCTGAAGAGGTTCAAAAAAACCGAAATAGTGCTATCCCAGTCTCCCATAAGGCTCAGAATAAACAACACAAAATGCCTGACAGGCCTGAAAGTGATGATTGGAGATTTCATCCCACCATGGCCGTTTAACATCTTTTATTAACATAGGAAAAACCCTGATTACAAAAATATCACACATTTATACCTATTAATTAAAAAGTATAAATATTTGACCTTTACAGGGAGGAGTCATAAAATATGGGTGTGTCTGGCTGAAGAGGTTCAAAAAAACCGAAATAGTGCGATCCCAGTCTCCCATAAGGCTCAGAATAAACAACACAAAATGCCTGACAGGCCTGAAAGCGATGATTGGAGATTTCATCCCACCATGGCCGTTTAACATCTTTTATTAACATAGGAAAAACCCTGATTACAAAAATATCACACATTTATACCTATGAATTAAAAAGTATAAATATTTGACCTTTACAGGGAGGAGTCATAAAATATGGGTGTGTCTGGCTGAAGAGGTTCAAAAAAACCGAAATAGTGCTATCCCAGTCTCCCATAAGGCTCAGAATAAACAACACAAAATGCCTGACAGGCCTGAAAGCGATGATTGGAGATTTCATCCCACCATGGCCGTTTAACATCTTTTATTAACATAGGAAAAACCCTGATTACAAAAATATCACACATTTATACCTATGAATTAAAAAGTATAAATATTTGACCTTTACAGGGAGGAGTCATAAAATATGGGTGTGTCTGGCTGAAGAGGTTCAAAAAAACCGAAATAGTGCTATCCCAGTCTCCCATAAGGCTCAGAATAAACAACACAAAATGCCTGACAGGCCTGAAAGTGATGATTGGAGATTTCATCCCACCATGGCCGTTTAACATCTTTTATTAACATAGGAAAAACCCTGATTACAAAAATATCACACATTTATACCTATGAATTAAAAAGTATAAATATTTGACCTTTACAGGGAGGAGTCATAAAATATGGGTGTGTCTGGCTGGAGAGGTTCAAAAAAACCGAAATAGTGCTATCCCAGTCTCCCATAAGGCTCAGAATAAACAACACAAAATGCCTGACAGGCCTGAAAGTGATGATTGGAGATTTCATCCCACCATGGCCGTTTAACATCTTTTATTAACATAGGAAAAACCCTGATTACAAAAATATCACACATTTATACCTATGAATTAAAAAGTATAAATATTTGACCTTTACAGGGAGGAGTCATAAAATATGGGTGTGTCTGGCTGAAGAGGTTCAAAAAAACCGAAATAGTGCTATCCCAGTCTCCCATAAGGCTCAGAATAAACAACACAAAATGCCTGACAGGCCTGAAAGCGATGATTGGAGATTTCATCCCACCATGGCCGTTTAACATCTTTTATTAACATAGGAAAAACCCTGATTACAAAAATATCACACATTTATACCTATGAATTAAAAAGTATAAATATTTGACCTTTACAGGGAGGAGTCATAAAATATGAGTGTGTCTGGCTGAAGAGGTTCAAAAAAACCGAAATAGTGCTATCCCAGTCTCCCATAAGGCTCAGAATAAACAACACAAAATGCCTGACAGGCCTGAAAGTGATGATTGGAGATTTCATCCCACCATGGCCGTTTAACATCTTTTATTAACATAGGAAAAACCCTGATTACAAAAATATCACACATTTATACCTATTAATTAAAAAGTATAAATATTTGACCTTTACAGGGAGGAGTCATAAAATATGGGTGTGTCTGGCTGAAGAGGTTCAAAAAAACCGAAATAGTGCGATCCCAGTCTCCCATAAGGCTCAGAATAAACAACACAAAATGCCTGACAGGCCTGAAAGCGATGATTGGAGATTTCATCCCACCATGGCCGTTTAACATCTTTTATTAACATAGGAAAAACCCTGATTACAAAAATATCACACATTTATACCTATGAATTAAAAAGTATAAATATTTGACCTTTACAGGGAGGAGTCATAAAATATGGGTGTGTCTGGCTGAAGAGGTTCAAAAAAACCGAAATAGTGCTATCCCAGTCTCCCATAAGGCTCAGAATAAACAACACAAAATGCCTGACAGGCCTGAAAGTGATGATTGGTGATTTCATCCCACCATGGCCGTTTAACATCTTTTATTAACATAGGAAAAACCCTGATTACAAAAATATCACACATTTATACCTATGAATTAAAAAGTATAAATATTTGACCTTTACAGGGAGGAGTCATAAAATATGGGTGTGTCTGGCTGAAGAGGTTCAAAAAAACCGAAATAGTGCTATCCCAGTCTCCCATAAGGCTCAGAATAAACAACACAAAATGCCTGACAGGCCTGAAAGCGATGATTGGAGATTTCATCCCACCATGGCCGTTTAACATCTTTTATTAACATAGGAAAACCCTGATTACAAAAATATCACACATTTATACCTATGAATTAAAAAGTATAAATATTTGACCTTTACAGGGAGGAGTCATAAAATATGGGTGTGTCTGGCTGAAGAGGTTCAAAAAAACCGAAATAGTGCTATCCCAGTCTCCCATAAGGCTCAGAATAAACAACACAAAATGTCTGACAGGCCTGAAAGGGATGATTGGAGATTTCATCCCACCATGGCCGTTTAACATCTTTTATTAACATAGGAAAAACCCTGATTACAAAAATATCACACATTTATACCTATGAATTAAAAAGTATAAATATTTGACCTTTACAGGGAGGAGTCATAAAATATGGGTGTGTCTGGCTGGAGAGGTTCAAAAAAACCGAAATAGTGCTATCCCAGTCTCCCATAAGGCTCAGAATAAACAACACAAAATGCCTGACAGGCCTGAAAGTGATGATTGGAGATTTCATCCCACCATGGCCGTTTAACATCTTTTATTAACATAGGAAAAACCCTGATTACAAAAATATCACACAATTATACCTATGAATTAAAAAGTATAAATATTTGACCTTTACAGGGAGGAGTCATAAAATATGGGTGTGTCTGGCTGAAGAGGTTCAAAAAAACCAAAATAGTGCTATCCCAGTCTCCCATAAGGCTCAGAATAAACAACACAAAATGCCTGACAGGCCTGAAAGCGATGATTGGAGATTTCATCCCACCATGGCCGTTTAACATCTTTTATTAACATAGGAAAAACCCTGATTACAAAAATATCACACATTTATACCTATGAATTAAAAAGTATAAATATTTGACCTTTACAGGGAGGAGTCATAAAATATGGGTGTGTCTGGCTGAAGAGGTTCAAAAAAACCGAAATAGTGCTATCCCAGTCTCCCATAAGGCTCAGAATAAACAACACAAAATGCCTGACAGGCCTGAAAGTGATGATTGGAGATTTCATCCCACCATGGCCGTTTAACATCTTTTATTAACATAGGAAAAACCCTGATTACAAAAATATCACACATTTATACCTATGAATTAAAAAGTATAAATATTTGACCTTTACAGGGAGGAGTCGTAAAATATGGGTGTGTCTGGCTGAAGAGGTTCAAAAAAACCGAAATAGTGCTATCCCAGTCTCCCATAAGGCTCAGAATAAACAACACAAAATGCCTGACAGGCCTGAAAGTGATGATTGGAGATTTCATCCCACCATGGCCGTTTAACATCTTTTATTAACATAGGAAAAACCCTGATTACAAAAATATCACACATTTATACCTATGAATTAAAAAGTATAAATATTTGACCTTTACAGGGAGGAGTCATAAAATATGGGTGTGTCTGGCTGAAGAGGTTCAAAAAAACCGAAATAGTGCTATCCCAGTCTCCCATAAGGCTCAGAATAAACAACACAAAATGCCTGACAGGCCTGAAAGTGATGATTGGTGATTTCATCCCACCATGGCCGTTTAACATCTTTTATTAACATAGGAAAACCCCTGATTACAAAAATATCACACATTTATACCTATGAATTAAAAAGTATAAATATTTGACCTTTACAGGGAGGAGTCATAAAATATGGGTGTGTCTGGCTGAAGAGGTTTAAAAAAACCGAAATAGTGCTATCCCAGTCTCCCGTAAGGCTCAGAATAAACAACACAAAATGCCTGACAGGCCTGAAAGCGATGATTGGAGATTTCATCCCACCATGGCCGTTTAACATCTTTTATTAACATAGGAAAACCCTGATTACAAAAATATCACACATTTATACCTATGAATTACAAAGTATAAATATTTGACCTTTACAGGGAGGAGTCATAAAATATGGGTGTGTCTGGCTGAAGAGGTTCAAAAAAACCGAAATAGTGCTATCCCAGTCTCCCATAAGGCTCAGAATAAACAACACAAAATGCCTGACAGGCCTGAAAGGGATGATTGGAGATTTCATCCCACCATGGCCGTTTAACATCTTTTATTAACATAGGAAAAACCCTGATTACAAAAATATCACACATTTATACCTATGAATTAAAAAGTATAAATATTTGACCTTTACAGGGAGGAGTCATAAAATATGGGTGTGTCTGGCTGGAGAGGTTCAAAAAAACCGAAATAGTGCTATCCCAGTCTCCCATAAGGCTCAGAATAAACAACACAAAATGCCTGACAGGCCTGAAAGTGATGATTGGAGATTTCATCCCACCATGGCCGTTTAACATCTTTTATTAACATAGGAAAAACCCTGATTACAAAAATATCACACATTTATACCTATGAATTAAAAAGTATAAATATTTGACCTTTACAGGGAGGAGTCATAAAATATGGGTGTGTCTGGCTGAAGAGGTTCAAAAAAACCGAAATAGTGCTATCCCAGTCTCCCGTAAGGCTCAGAATAAACAACACAAAATGCCTGACAGGCCTGAAAGCGATGATTGGAGATTTCATCCCACCATGGCCGTTTAACATCTTTTATTAACATAGGAAAAACCCTGATTACAAAAATATCACACATTTATACCTATGAATTAAAAAGTATAAATATTTGACCTTTACAGGGAGGAGTCATAAAATATGGGTGTGTCTGGCTGAAGAGGTTCAAAAAAACCGAAATAGTGCTATCCCAGTCTCCCATAAGGCTCAGAATAAACAACACAAAATGCCTGACAGGCCTGAAAGTGATGATTGGTGATTTCATCCCACCATGGCCGTTTAACATCTTTTATTAACATAGGAAAAACCCTGATTACAAAAATATCACACATTTATACCTATGAATTAAAAAGTATAAATATTTGACCTTTACAGGGAGGAGTCATAAAATATGGGTGTGTCTGGCTGAAGAGGTTCAAAAAAACCGAAATAGTGCTATCCCAGTCTCCCATAAGGCTCAGAATAAACAACACAAAATGCCTGACAGGCCTGAAAGCGATGATTGGAGATTTCATCCCACCATGGCCGTTTAACATCTTTTATTAACATAGGAAAAACCCTGATTACAAAAATATCACACATTTATACCTATGAATTAAAAAGTATAAATATTTGACCTTTACAGGGAGGAGTCATAAAATATGGGTGTGTCTGGCTGAAGAGGTTCAAAAAAACCGAAATAGTGCTATCCCAGTCTCCCATAAGGCTCAGAATAAACAACACAAAATGCCTGACAGGCCTGAAAGTGATGATTGGAGATTTCATCCCACCATGGCCGTTTAACATCTTTTATTAACATAGGAAAAACCCTGATTACAAAAATATCACACATTTATACCTATGAATTAAAAAGTATAAATATTTGACCTTTACAGGGAGGAGTCATAAAATATGGGTGTGTCTGGCTGGAGAGGTTCAAAAAAACCGAAATAGTGCTATCCCAGTCTCCCATAAGGCTCAGAATAAACAACACAAAATGCCTGACAGGCCTGAAAGTGATGATTGGAGATTTCATCCCACCATGGCCGTTTAACATCTTTTATTAACATAGGAAAAACCCTGATTACAAAAATATCACACATTTATACCTATGAATTAAAAAGTATAAATATTTGACCTTTACAGGGAGGAGTCATAAAATATGGGTGTGTCTGGCTGAAGAGGTTCAAAAAAACCGAAATAGTGCTATCCCAGTCTCCCATAAGGCTCAGAATAAACAACACAAAATGCCTGACAGGCCTGAAAGCGATGATTGGAGATTTCATCCCACCATGGCCGTTTAACATCTTTTATTAACATAGGAAAAACCCTGATTACAAAAATATCACACATTTATACCTATGAATTAAAAAGTATAAATATTTGACCTTTACAGGGAGGAGTCATAAAATATGAGTGTGTCTGGCTGAAGAGGTTCAAAAAAACCGAAATAGTGCTATCCCAGTCTCCCATAAGGCTCAGAATAAACAACACAAAATGCCTGACAGGCCTGAAAGTGATGATTGGAGATTTCATCCCACCATGGCCGTTTAACATCTTTTATTAACATAGGAAAAACCCTGATTACAAAAATATCACACATTTATACCTATTAATTAAAAAGTATAAATATTTGACCTTTACAGGGAGGAGTCATAAAATATGGGTGTGTCTGGCTGAAGAGGTTCAAAAAAACCGAAATAGTGCTATCCCAGTCTCCCATAAGGCTCAGAATAAACAACACAAAATGCCTGACAGGCCTGAAAGCGATGATTGGAGATTTCATCCCACCATGGCCGTTTAACATCTTTTATTAACATAGGAAAACCCTGATTACAAAAATATCACACATTTATACCTATGAATTAAAAAGTATAAATATTTGACCTTTACAGGGAGGAGTCATAAAATATGGGTGTGTCTGGCTGAAGAGGTTCAAAAAAACCGAAATAGTGCTATCCCAGTCTCCCATAAGGCTCAGAATAAACAACACAAAATGTCTGACAGGCCTGAAAGGGATGATTGGAGATTTCATCCCACCATGGCCGTTTAACATCTTTTATTAACATAGGAAAAACCCTGATTACAAAAATATCACACATTTATACCTATGAATTAAAAAGTATAAATATTTGACCTTTACAGGGAGGAGTCATAAAATATGGGTGTGTCTGGCTGGAGAGGTTCAAAAAAACCGAAATAGTGCTATCCCAGTCTCCCATAAGGCTCAGAATAAACAACACAAAATGCCTGACAGGCCTGAAAGTGATGATTGGAGATTTCATCCCACCATGGCCGTTTAACATCTTTTATTAACATAGGAAAAACCCTGATTACAAAAATATCACACAATTATACCTATGAATTAAAAAGTATAAATATTTGACCTTTACAGGGAGGAGTCATAAAATATGGGTGTGTCTGGCTGAAGAGGTTCAAAAAAACCAAAATAGTGCTATCCCAGTCTCCCATAAGGCTCAGAATAAACAACACAAAATGCCTGACAGGCCTGAAAGCGATGATTGGAGATTTCATCCCACCATGGCCGTTTAACATCTTTTATTAACATAGGAAAAACCCTGATTACAAAAATATCACACATTTATACCTATGAATTAAAAAGTATAAATATTTGACCTTTACAGGGAGGAGTCATAAAATATGGGTGTGTCTGGCTGAAGAGGTTCAAAAAAACCGAAATAGTGCTATCCCAGTCTCCCATAAGGCTCAGAATAAACAACACAAAATGCCTGACAGGCCTGAAAGTGATGATTGGAGATTTCATCCCACCATGGCCGTTTAACATCTTTTATTAACATAGGAAAAACCCTGATTACAAAAATATCACACATTTATACCTATGAATTAAAAAGTATAAATATTTGACCTTTACAGGGAGGAGTCGTAAAATATGGGTGTGTCTGGCTGAAGAGGTTCAAAAAAACCGAAATAGTGCTATCCCAGTCTCCCATAAGGCTCAGAATAAACAACACAAAATGCCTGACAGGCCTGAAAGTGATGATTGGAGATTTCATCCCACCATGGCCGTTTAACATCTTTTATTAACATAGGAAAAACCCTGATTACAAAAATATCACACATTTATACCTATGAATTAAAAAGTATAAATATTTGACCTTTACAGGGAGGAGTCATAAAATATGGGTGTGTCTGGCTGAAGAGGTTCAAAAAAACCGAAATAGTGCTATCCCAGTCTCCCATAAGGCTCAGAATAAACAACACAAAATGCCTGACAGGCCTGAAAGTGATGATTGGTGATTTCATCCCACCATGGCCGTTTAACATCTTTTATTAACATAGGAAAACCCCTGATTACAAAAATATCACACATTTATACCTATGAATTAAAAAGTATAAATATTTGACCTTTACAGGGAGGAGTCATAAAATATGGGTGTGTCTGGCTGGAGAGGTTCAAAAAAACCGAAATAGTGCTATCCCAGTCTCCCATAAGGCTCAGAATAAACAACACAAAATGCCTGACAGGCCTGAAAGTGATGATTGGAGATTTCATCCCACCATGGCCGTTTAACATCTTTTATTAACATAGGAAAAACCCTGATTACAAAAATATCACACATTTATACCTATGAATTAAAAAGTATAAATATTTGACCTTTACAGGGAGGAGTCATAAAATATGGGTGTGTCTGGCTGAAGAGGTTCAAAAAAACCGAAATAGTGCTATCCCAGTCTCCCGTAAGGCTCAGAATAAACAACACAAAATGCCTGACAGGCCTGAAAGCGATGATTGGAGATTTCATCCCACCATGGCCGTTTAACATCTTTTATTAACATAGGAAAAACCCTGATTACAAAAATATCACACATTTATACCTATGAATTAAAAAGTATAAATATTTGACCTTTACAGGGAGGAGTCATAAAATATGGGTGTGTCTGGCTGAAGAGGTTCAAAAAAACCGAAATAGTGCTATCCCAGTCTCCCATAAGGCTCAGAATAAACAACACAAAATGCCTGACAGGCCTGAAAGTGATGATTGGTGATTTCATCCCACCATGGCCGTTTAACATCTTTTATTAACATAGGAAAAACCCTGATTACAAAAATATCACACATTTATACCTATGAATTAAAAAGTATAAATATTTGACCTTTACAGGGAGGAGTCATAAAATATGGGTGTGTCTGGCTGAAGAGGTTCAAAAAAACCGAAATAGTGCTATCCCAGTCTCCCGTAAGGCTCAGAATAAACAACCCAAAATGCCTGACAGGCCTGAAAGCGATGATTGGAGATTTCATCCCACCATGGCCGTTTAACATCTTTTATTAACATAGGAAAAACCCTGATTACAAAAATATCACACATTTATACCTATGAATTAAAAAGTATAAATATTTGACCTTTACAGGGAGGAGTCATAAAATATGGGTGTGTCTGGCTGAAGAGGTTCAAAAAAACCGAAATAGTGCTATCCCAGTCTCCCATAAGGCTCAGAATAAACAACACAAAATGCCTGACAGGCCTGAAAGCGATGATTGGAGATTTCATCCCACCATGGCCGTTTAACATCTTTTATTAACATAGGAAAAACCCTGATTACAAAAATATCACACATTTATACCTATGAATTAAAAAGTATAAATATTTGACCTTTACAGGGAGGAGTCATAAAATATGGGTGTGTCTGGCTGAAGAGGTTCAAAAAAACCGAAATAGTGCTATCCCAGTCTCCCATAAGGCTCAGAATAAACAACACAAAATGCCTGACAGGCCTGAAAGTGATGATTGGAGATTTCATCCCACCATGGCCGTTTAACATCTTTTATTAACATAGGAAAAACCCTGATTACAAAAATATCACACATTTATACCTATGAATTAAAAAGTATAAATATTTGACCTTTACAGGGAGGAGTCATAAAATATGGGTGTGTCTGGCTGGAGAGGTTCAAAAAAACCGAAATAGTGCTATCCCAGTCTCCCATAAGGCTCAGAATAAACAACACAAAATGCCTGACAGGCCTGAAAGTGATGATTGGAGATTTCATCCCACCATGGCCGTTTAACATCTTTTATTAACATAGGAAAAACCCTGATTACAAAAATATCACACATTTATACCTATGAATTAAAAAGTATAAATATTTGACCTTTACAGGGAGGAGTCATAAAATATGGGTGTGTCTGGCTGAAGAGGTTCAAAAAAACCGAAATAGTGCTATCCCAGTCTCCCATAAGGCTCAGAATAAACAACACAAAATGCCTGACAGGCCTGAAAGCGATGATTGGAGATTTCATCCCACCATGGCCGTTTAACATCTTTTATTAACATAGGAAAAACCCTGATTACAAAAATATCACACATTTATACCTATGAATTAAAAAGTATAAATATTTGACCTTTACAGGGAGGAGTCATAAAATATGAGTGTGTCTGGCTGAAGAGGTTCAAAAAAACCGAAATAGTGCTATCCCAGTCTCCCATAAGGCTCAGAATAAACAACACAAAATGCCTGACAGGCCTGAAAGTGATGATTGGAGATTTCATCCCACCATGGCCGTTTAACATCTTTTATTAACATAGGAAAAACCCTGATTACAAAAATATCACACATTTATACCTATTAATTAAAAAGTATAAATATTTGACCTTTACAGGGAGGAGTCATAAAATATGGGTGTGTCTGGCTGAAGAGGTTCAAAAAAACCGAAATAGTGCTATCCCAGTCTCCCATAAGGCTCAGAATAAACAACACAAAATGCCTGACAGGCCTGAAAGCGATGATTGGAGATTTCATCCCACCATGGCCGTTTAACATCTTTTATTAACATAGGAAAAACCCTGATTACAAAAATATCACACATTTATACCTATGAATTAAAAAGTATAAATATTTGACCTTTACAGGGAGGAGTCATAAAATATGGGTGTGTCTGGCTGAAGAGGTTCAAAAAAACCGAAATAGTGCTATCCCAGTCTCCCATAAGGCTCAGAATAAACAACACAAAATGCCTGACAGGCCTGAAAGTGATGATTGGTGATTTCATCCCACCATGGCCGTTTAACATCTTTTATTAACATAGGAAAAACCCTGATTACAAAAATATCACACATTTATACCTATGAATTAAAAAGTATAAATATTTGACCTTTACAGGGAGGAGTCATAAAATATGGGTGTGTCTGGCTGAAGAGGTTCAAAAAAACCGAAATAGTGCTATCCCAGTCTCCCATAAGGCTCAGAATAAACAACACAAAATGCCTGACAGGCCTGAAAGCGATGATTGGAGATTTCATCCCACCATGGCCGTTTAACATCTTTTATTAACATAGGAAAACCCTGATTACAAAAATATCACACATTTATACCTATGAATTAAAAAGTATAAATATTTGACCTTTACAGGGAGGAGTCATAAAATATGGGTGTGTCTGGCTGAAGAGGTTCAAAAAAACCGAAATAGTGCTATCCCAGTCTCCCATAAGGCTCAGAATAAACAACACAAAATGTCTGACAGGCCTGAAAGGGATGATTGGAGATTTCATCCCACCATGGCCGTTTAACATCTTTTATTAACATAGGAAAAACCCTGATTACAAAAATATCACACATACCTATGAATTAAAAAGTATAAATATTTGACCTTTACAGGGAGGAGTCATAAAATATGGGTGTGTCTGGCTGGAGAGGTTCAAAAAAACCGAAATAGTGCTATCCCAGTCTCCCATAAGGCTCAGAATAAACAACACAAAATGCCTGACAGGCCTGAAAGTGATGATTGGAGATTTCATCCCACCATGGCCGTTTAACATCTTTTATTAACATAGGAAAAACCCTGATTACAAAAATATCACACATTTATACCTATGAATTAAAAAGTATAAATATTTGACCTTTACAGGGAGGAGTCGTAAAATATGGGTGTGTCTGGCTGAAGAGGTTCAAAAAAACCGAAATAGTGCTATCCCAGTCTCCCATAAGGCTCAGAATAAACAACACAAAATGCCTGACAGGCCTGAAAGCGATGATTGGAGATTTCATCCCACCATGGCCGTTTAACATCTTTTATTAACATAGGAAAAACCCTGATTACAAAAATATCACACATTTATACCTATGAATTAAAAAGTATAAATATTTGACCTTTACAGGGAGGAGTCGTAAAATATGGGTGTGTCTGGCTGAAGAGGTTCAAAAAAACCGAAATAGTGCTATCCCAGTCTCCCATAAGGCTCAGAATAAACAACACAAAATGCCTGACAGGCCTGAAAGCGATGATTGGAGATTTCATCCCACCATGGCCGTTTAACATCTTTTATTAACATAGGAAAAACCCTGATTACAAAAATATCACACATTTATACCTATGAATTAAAAAGTATAAATATTTGACCTTTACAGGGAGGAGTCGTAAAATATGGGTGTGTCTGGCTGAAGAGGTTCAAAAAAACCGAAATAGTGCTATCCCAGTCTCCCATAAGGCTCAGAATAAACAACACAAAATGCCTGACAGGCCTGAAAGTGATGATTGGAGATTTCATCCCACCATGGCCGTTTAACATCTTTTATTAACATAGGAAAAACCCTGATTACAAAAATATCACACATTTATACCTATGAATTAAAAAGTATAAATATTTGACCTTTACAGGGAGGAGTCATAAAATATGGGTGTGTCTGGCTGAAGAGGTTCAAAAAAACCGAAATAGTGCTATCCCAGTCTCCCATAAGGCTCAGAATAAACAACACAAAATGCCTGACAGGCCTGAAAGGGATGATTGGAGATTTCATCCCACCATGGCCGTTTAACATCTTTTATTAACATAGGAAAAACCCTGATTACAAAAATATCACACATTTATACCTATGAATTAAAAAGTATAAATATTTGACCTTTACAGGGAGGAGTCGTAAAATATGGGTGTGTCTGGCTGAAGAGGTTCAAAAAAACCGAAATAGTGCTATCCCAGTCTCCCATAAGGCTCAGAATAAACAACACAAAATGCCTGACAGGCCTGAAAGTGATGATTGGAGATTTCATCCCACCATGGCCGTTTAACATCTTTTATTAACATAGGAAAAACCCTGATTACAAAAATATCACACATTTATACCTATGAATTAAAAAGTATAAATATTTGACCTTTACAGGGAGGAGTCATAAAATATGGGTGTGTCTGGCTGAAGAGGTTCAAAAAAACCGAAATAGTGCTATCCCAGTCTCCCATAAGGCTCAGAATAAACAACACAAAATGCCTGACCGGCCTGAAAGTGATGATTGGAGATTTCATCCCACCATGGCCGTTTAACATCTTTTATTAACATAGGAAAAACCCTGATTACAAAAATATCACACATTTATACCTATGAATTAAAAAGTATAAATATTTGACCTTTACAGGGAGGAGTCATAAAATATGGGTGTGTCTGGCTGAAGAGGTTCAAAAAAACTGAAATAGTGCTATCCCAGTCTCCCATAAGGCTCAGAATAAACAACACAAAATGCCTGACAGGCCTGAAAGGGATGATTGGAGATTTCATCCCACCATGGCCGTTTAACATCTTTTATTAACATAGGAAAAACCCTGATTACAAAAATATCACACATTTATACCTATGAATTAAAAAGTATAAATATTTGACCTTTACAGGGAGGAGTCATAAAATATGGGTGTGTCTGGCTGAAGAGGTTCAAAAAAACCGAAATAGTGCTATCCCAGTCTCCCATAAGGCTCAGAATAAACAACACAAAATGCCTGACAGGCCTGAAAGCGATGATTGGAGATTTCATCCCACCATGGCCGTTTAACATCTTTTATTAACATAGGAAAAGCCCTGATTACAAAAATATCACACATTTATACCTATGAATTAAAAAGTATAAATATTTGACCTTTACAGGGAGGAGTCGTAAAATATGGGTGTGTCTGGCTGAAGAGGTTCAAAAAAACCGAAATAGTGATATCCCAGTCTCCCATAAGGCTCAGAATAAACAACACAAAATGCCTGACAGGCCTGAAAGTGATGATTGGAGATTTCATCCCACCATGGCCGTTTAACATCTTTTATTAACATAGGAAAAACCCTGATTACAAAAATATCATATATATATATATATATATATATATATATATATATATATATATATATATATATATATATATATGTTTTCTCAGGTTTTCGCGGGTGTTTGCTCCTGGAAGCACGAAGCCGAGAACACTAGCCTGAAGATGACGAATGAGACTTCGTCGAAACGTCGCCAAGACACTTCCAATTTTACGTGGGAGAAGACCCGAATAACCAAAGACCTACACACACACACACACACACACACACATATATATATATGATTCTTTATTTAATTCTATACATTTCTATTGAATAGTCGAAAATTATCTTTATATTCCTATTTTTGCCTCCAGCCAGCTGTACCATCTTTGCCATACTAAATAGTAATCAGTATCGTCTTTCGCTTGTATTTCTTTTGTGAGCTTATCCAGTTCTGCACATTCTGTAATTTTAGCTATTATTTTGTCCTCTTTGGGTAACTGCTCAGATTTCCAATGTTGGGCAAAGAGTATACGTGCTGATGTGAGGATATGGATGGTCAGATATTTTATTTCTTTGGTATATTGTGCTGTGATTATTCCCAATAAAAAGATTTCCGGCCTCATTTCCAGTTTTTGTTTTGTGATTTCTTCGATCATTATCTTAATTTCTTGCCAGTATTGTTTTGCCTTTCAGCATGACCACCAGAGATGATAATATGTCCCTTTCTGTGATTTACATTTCCAGCACATTGGAGGCGTATTTGGGAACATCTTGGCCAGGCGCGCCGGTGGGAGGTGCCATCAGTAGAACATTTTGTAAAGGTTTTCCTTATAGGGTATAGACAATGTCATGTTATAATTTATCTTCCACAAATTTTCCCAATTGTCCAGTTCAATAGTATATCCTATATTTTTGGCCCATGTTATCATATTCTCTTTGACCACCTCCTCTTCTAGCTTGTATTTTATTAGATACTTATAAATTTTGATAATCATTTTCTCATCTGTACTTTGTAATATTTTATCCAGTTCATTTGGTTCATTTTGGAATCGGTATTGTGCCCGATCTGTTTTATATCTTGATTCTATTTGCATGTATGGCCACCAATCAATGTCTATACCCTGATTTTTTAATTCTTGTCTTGTTTGTAGATCTCCTTCACTGTTCAACAATTCTTTATAACTCCTCATTTTCTCTATATCCATGGCGTTGGGATATATTAGTGCTTCCATTGTCGATAACCATCGTGGAATTTTGGTATAGTGCTTTCTAATCTTTTGCCATGTTTTGTACAGTGATTCTCTGATGATATGTTGCTGGAAATATCCATGGTACTTGTCCTTTCCCTCCCACAAAAAGGCGTGCCATCCGCGTTGTAATTCAAAGCCCTCTAGTAGTAGCATTCTTTTATTCTTGAGGTCTATCCAATCCCTTATCCAATTTAGCGATGCTGCTTTGTAATATAACTCCCAGTCTGGTAGGCCTAAACCTCCTTTTTCCCGGGTGTCTTGCAGACACTTTATTTTGATTCTGGCCCTTTTCCCATTCCAAATAAATTTTGTTCAAGGTCCTTGAAAAAGTTCTTTCCTGGCCAAATTGGAGTTACTTGAAAAAGGTAGAGTAATCTAGGCAGTATGTTCATTTTTATGGATGCGATTTTCCCTAAAAATGACAGTTGTAATTTGTTCCAAATCTTTTCTAATTTGTTTAATTAATTTGTTATAATTGTCTTCTCTAATTGTTACTGCTTTAGCAGTAAGCCAGATTCCTAAATACTTTATTCTCTTTACAATTTGTATTCCTAGTTTGTCTTCTAGTTTTGTCTCCTGTACCTTTGTCAAATTCTTTGTTAATGCTTTAGCTTTTTGTTAATTTTAAGCCTGGCGACTCTTTCATATTCCTCTATCTTCACTAAAAGTTTGGTTCCTGTTATTTCTGGTTGCTCCATTATAAATACCACGTTGTCAGCGAAGGCTTGTAGTTTGTACTCTTCTTTTCGTGTTCTCAGACCTTTTATTTCCGCATCCTTCCTAACTTCATTTAATAATATTTCCAATGAGATTATGAACAATAGTGGGGATAAAGGGCAACCCTGTCTCACACCTTTTTGTATATCCAGATTATCAGTCATGTCTCCATTAATCATAATTTTGGCCGTTTGGAAGGAGTATACTTTTCTAATCATGTGTAAAAATTTGTCACCGAAATCCATGGCCTCTAGTTGTAATATGAGGAAATTCCAATTTAAATTATCAAATGCCTTTTCTGCATCTAAGAAGATTAAGGCTACTTGTTTGTCAACTCTTTTCCCATAATATTCCAGGATATTGATAATTGTTCTTGTGAATGTCACCGCTTCTATTGTAGAAAGCCACATTGGAATATTCAAATAATGTTTTTCTTTCACTCTCTCCCACACTGATAGCAAACCATTTCTTACATAATGTCTTTGGAAATATCCATGTATCCTTTGTTTCCCTTACCATAAAAAGGCATGCCAACCCAGTTGTAAATCATGACCCTCCAATGTCAATAGTCTTGTATTCCTTAATAAAATCCATTCTTTAATGGTTAACGCTGCTTGATAATACAATTCCCAATTCAGAAGGCCAAGCATCTTACATCTTGTAGCATTTTTATGTTAATCCTTGCTCTCTTTCCTTGCCACACATATTTCTTGTTCTTGTGTTATTTTTGATCTGTCTTCTTGGGACAAAACCATTTTGATCTGTTTGTATATATTTGTGAATAATTATTTTCAGTCTTTGCGTTATAACCAGCATGAAGAGTTTATAGTCCACATTGAGCAATGAGATCGGCCTATAATTTTTAACTTGTGTGGGGTCCGGATCTTCTTTGGGGATGAGTGTAATAATGGTTTCGGTCCAGGATTTGGGGATTTCTGCTTCTAATAATGCATCATTGAGGACTTGGCGTAACAGTTCATCCATTGCATGTTGACAGTTTTTGTAAAACTCCGTTGGTATTCCGTCCGGGCCTGGAACCTTGTTATTTTTCTGCTTTTTCCTTGCTTCCACTAGCTCGGACATCGTAATTGGTCTATTTAATGCTTCTCTGTGGGACTCCTCTAATTTTGTAATGTTTGTTTTACATAAGTATTCCTTAATGTCTTCATCCCGAATCTCTTCTTTCTTGAAGAGACTTTGAAAGAAATCTTTGACTATACGTTTTTTATCTAGATTGGTATGATATATTTGTCCTGTTTCATCCTGTAGTTGAAATATTGTTCTCCTTTCTTTTTCTTTTTTCAGTTTATATGCTAACCAGCGCCCCATTTTGTTTGCATGCTCAAAATGTTTCTGTTTTGCTAGCTTGATTTTCTGTGCAATTTCTGTCTGGGTAATCAGGTTGATTTTATGTTTAGTAAGGTTTAATTTTTCTTTTATTGTTTTATTGTGGGGTTCCTTCTGCAATTCTAGTTCATATATTCTAAGTTCTTCTAGCATCTTATTCCTTGACTGTTGTTTCTCTTTATTTATTTTTTTTGCCATATACGCAATTGTAAGACCTCTTATGTATGCTTTAATTGTGTCCCATAGGTTTTGAAGCGATGTCTGTTCTTTAGTATTTATTTGGAGGAACATTTTAACTTCTTTCTCAATCATGTATATATTCCTTATCTTTTATTATTCTCGTGTCCATCATCCACCTCCTTTGCTTTCGATGTCCTTTCCATACTATTTTAATAGGGTTATGGTCTGCCCAAGTGTTCGCTGTTATTTCGATGTCTTTTATTTCCTCTCTGAGGTCCGAAGTCATCCAGGCCATGTCGATCCTGGACCATGACTGGTGTGGGTTCGAGTAATATGTATACTGTTTTGTTTGTGTATTTGCCTCTCTCCATACATCGTGTAGGTGTAGTTTGTTGATCATGTCTTTGAAGGGTTCCGATAGAATTTTCTTTCTGTTTTTACTTTGTTTGTTACTCCGGTAATCTTTTTCTATGTCCATGATTGCATTGAAATCTCCCACCCTGCAGATAGTTTCGTATTCCAGGTCTTTGATTATATTATGTAGCTTTTTGAAAAAGTCGTTCTGGTTTCCATTGGGTGCATATATAGATATTAATAATATTGTTTTGGATTCTGTTTGTATTTCTATTATTAAAATACGTCCTTCTGTGTCTGCATATATTTGTTTTGTTTTTAAGTGTTTCTTTACATATATTACGACTCCTCTTTTTTTTTTTTTTGGTCTCCTAGAGATGCATATAGTCTTCCTAATCTTTGATTGTCCAATAATTTTTGGTGCTGTCTTTTGATATGTACTTCTTGGAGTGTTATGATATCCATTTCTAGCTTTTGAAGTTTTGTAAATATCTATTTTCTTATGGCTGGTGAATTAAGTCCATTTATATTGATTGAAATAATTTTTAGCTCTCTTTCCATCTCTATTTATTTATCTATTTGTTGTTTTCAGTCTTTTTGTGTTTCTAGTAATTCTTTGCGTCTTTTCCCTCGCTCCCTCTCTCTCCATTCTTTCTCTTTCCAATCTTCTCCCCTCTTCTTGGTCTCTTTCTTCTTTCTCTGTCTGCTGTTCCTCTTGCCTCTTAAGTTCTTCTTCTCTGCTCTCCTGCTCTTCCTCCAGTACGAAGTGTTGATCGAAAAAGTCCTGTGTTTTTTCTAAATTGTCAATTCTATATTTTTTGTCTTCCAGGAGATTAGTAGCCCCTCTGGTATTAGCCAGCGGAATTTTATTTTAAATTTATTCAACTGTGCTGTTAAAAAGTTGTAGTTCCTTCTTAGGTCCCTTGTCCTTTTTGGTATCTGTTTGAGGTTTAAAATTTCTTTTCCCCTATACATAGTTGTGTCCTCTCTCATCTTCCTATAGATCTCTTCTTTTATAGATTTTTTTTGTGAATCTAATGTGTATTTCTTTTGGTAACTTATTTCTCCGAGCGTAGTTTGTGTGAACTCTATAGATTTCATCTATTCCACTTCGTATCTCTTCCTTATTCCTCTGGGTCACTTCTGAGAGTATCTCAGTCATGATTTCTCCTAAATCCTCCTTTTGCTCTTCTACATTCTGAAACCTTAAATAGAAGGATGCCTTCTTCATCTCGGGGTATGATAACGAGTCCTCTAGTTCCTTATTTGTGGCCGCTTGGTTGTATTCCATCTTCTCCATTCTCTTATCCGTATGTTCTATTCTCTCCTCCAACTTATGGATCCTCTGTTCGTTTTCCTCTATGTTCTGTTGTATCTTTCCTATCTTCTCATCCATGTTCCTAATATTATCCTTTATCTCTCCCACATCCGTCCTAAGTTCCTCATGGTTTTTCCTTGTCTCTTCATGGTTGTGGGCCATGGTCTCTTGCATTCTATCCATTCCTTCCTGGATCATCGTTAATATGGAGTGGATGTTTTGCATACTAAGAGTGGGGGTTGCCTTATCCTTTTCCGTAGTTTCGACTGGTTTCTGTTGTGCCGGAGAGGCCGTGAGTATCATCTGGTTTGATGGTATTTTCTTGCTTGACTTAGTAATTGTTGCTGAGCCTGTAGTTGCCATTAGTATTTCTTGTGTTATCTTCTCCCAGAGTTTCATATACTGATTACTATTTGGGCTGTTATATCTCTTTTGATATTTATATTCAATTTATAGCTTTCAGTAATCCCAAGAAAATAAACAACTAGGATAAATTTCCTTATCACACAATCATTGTCTATATAGGCCCTGAGTCCTATATTGGAGAAGGGCGGTATAGAAATTAAATTAAAACAAACAAATAGACTATTTTTATAAAATGCTGCATACGAAAATACTTCAATGGGATTACAGATCTATTTTAATTATGGGAGATTGGAATGGAGTAATTGATTCTAAATTAGACAAAAAGACTTTGGCGAAGTCAAGGATTAGATTACCACAGACTTTTTTTTGATATGAAAGAAGATCTGGAATTAAAAGATATTTGGAGAATACATAACCCAAAAGAACTGGATTATACTTTCTTCTCTGACAGACATAGATCTTTTTCCAGGATTGACTTCATCTTGCTGTCTGATGATTTACTTGTCAGGACAAAAAGAACAAAGATTCTGCCAAGAATTTTGACTGATCATAGCCCAGTGTGGATAGAAATTGAGACACACAAGATTGAGAGACGCTCTTGGAGATTAAATGAAAACTTATTTAGATATGAAAAAATATAGTAGAACTTAAAAAGTATTTGAAAGAGTTTTTTGAAATGAATTTGAATAAAGGCACCCCAATGGAAATTGTGTGGGACGCAAGCAAAGCTTATATGAGAGGGGTGCTTATATATATGAACTCTAAACATAGGTTGATTCGACAAAAGAAAAGACTTGAATTGGAAGCAGAAATAAAGAACAAAGAACAGTTACTTATTAAAAACCCAACAGATGAAAGAATACTTGGTGTCATAAAACTTTTGAAAGACCAATTCCAAATGCTTATAGCGGAACAAGTTGCAACAAATTTACAATATGCGAAGCATAATACATTCTGCAACGCCAATAAACCGGGCAGGTGGTTGGTTTACACATTGAGGAAGAAACAGAGCATACGGACTATTGATAGTATTGATATTGGAGGGAAAGAAGTTTTTCAACAGAAATTAATAAAAGAAGCTTTTCTTGAATATTACACTAAACTATATGCCAGAGAGGAGGTGCAGAATGGACTTACAGAAAAATATTTAGACAACAAAAGAGTTACAAAAATCACTAAGCAACAAAAGGAAAGAATGAATTATCCTATAACAGAGGACGAGATAATAGTAGCAATAAAACAATTAAAAACAGCTAAAGCTCCTGGAACGGATGGTCTGACTGCAGTGTACTATAAAACTCTGCAGGCAGAAATGGTGGAACAACTTAGAGACTTATTTTGTAATATACAACAAGGGGGAAAAGTACCCCCATCATGGACTACAGCTTACATTTCTTTGATACCAAAAGAACAAGCAGGTCCCAAAAAACCAGAGAACTATAGACCAATATCTCTCTTGAATACGGATTATAAAATTTACGCAAAAGTATTAGCCAACAGATTGATGCCAGTAATTCAAAAGGTGATTCATGATGATCAAGCGGGATTTATTGAGGGTAGGCACATGAATGATAATGTAAGGCAAGTAATAGATTTATTGGAATATCTTGAGAAGAATAAACAGATCCCTGCAGTGCTGGTTTTTCTGGATGCAGAGAAGGCCTTTGATAAAGTGGACTGGAATTTTCTATTAAAGACTTTAAAAAGGATGGACTTTGGGGACCAATTTATTCAGGCGGTCTCAGCAATCTATCAAGAACAAAAGGCACAGATTATTATTAATGGAAGTTTGACAACAGAGTTTAAAATCGAAAAAGGAACAAGACAGGGATGTCCGTTGTCCCCACTGTTGTTTATTTTAACACTAGAAGTCTTGTTAAACACAATAAGGGACTCTAATACTTTGAAAGGTATAATGATAAGGCAAGAGGACTACAGAATAAAGGCATTTGCAGACGATCTGGTTGTTACCCTAACACAGCCAATGGAATCAATAATCCAGATGAAGGACATTATACAAGACTATGGTAAAGTTTCAGGTTTTAGATTGAACCAGAAAAAAACTAAGATGGTAGTTAAAAATATGACACAAGATCGTAAACTTGAGCTTGAAAGGAGGGCAGGTTTTGAGATTGTACCAAAGGTAAAATATCTAGGAGTTCAGGTTGCAGAATCAAATATGAAATTGTTTCAAAATAACTATGAGGTGTTGTGGCGAGAGGTGCAAAAAGATATAGAGACTTGGAAAAAACTGCAGCTGTCTCTACTTGGAAGAATAGCAGCAGTTAAGATGAACATTTTGCCAAGATTTCTTTTTTTGTTTCAAATGATTCCGGTGCTCAAAAATGATAAACAACTAAAAGTATGGCAAACTGGTGTGAATAAGTTTGTTTGGAACGAGAAAAAACCAAGAGTAAAAATGAAAATCATGCAAGACGTTCCAGAAAGGGGAGGTCTTAAACTTCCAAACCTACAGTTATATTATGATGCAGCAGCTTTGACTTTACTAAGTGACTGGTTTGGAGGAAAAAAGACTGGAATACTAAACGCAGAAAGTTTTGATTTGGAATTTGGATGGCACGCTTACTTATTTTATGACAGTAAAGTGGATAAAGTATTCAAAAGCCATATACTTAGAGATTCTTTGTTGAGAGTTTGGAAGAAGCACCGAAACAATTGGGATTATAAAATACCGTTATGGCTGGATCTTGGTCATACTTTGTGGAATACAAATATAATGTCACTCGGGGGGTTTTTATACAAAGAGGTTCTTTTTACAGATGCGGGCAGATGGCAGCTGAAGACATTACAGACATTGTTGGCTGAAGGGATTAATCTAACTTGGTTACAATATAATCAATTGCAATTGAGATGGAAAGAGGACCAAAAAACTGGTATTATGATGTATGAGGAAGAATTAGTTAGACACATAAAAGAGAAAGGCCCAATGCATATCAAAAGACTTTATAATGTTTTGTTAGAAAGGGATTCAGAAACTGAACTAGTTAAAGACTGCATGATTAAGTGGGCACAAAATTTTGAGGAACCAGTGATGTTGGAAACATGGGAAAAAATTTGGGTTCAGAATGTTAAATTTACACAGTCGCAGAATCTGAGGGAAATTTTTTATAAAATGTTTTATAGATGGCATCTAGACCCTAAAAAATTGTCGTGTATGTACCCTAATGTGCAGCCTAAATGTTGGAGATGTGATTGTTTAGATGCTACATATTATCATGTTTGGTGGACCTGTAAGAAAGTTAAGGCTTTTTGGATAAAAATTTGGTGGGTCATGCAGAACGTTTTGAAGAAAAAAATTCAATTTTCTCCACAACTGTTTTTATTGGATATAGTTAAGGGTTTTACATCGGGTGAAACAAAATTGATATTGTATATGATAACAGCAGCAAGATTGTTGATAGGTAAATATTGGAAAAATGAAGCGCTGCCTACGATTGAGGAATGGACTTTGAAGATGGCCAGTTTTGCAGAGATGGCGAAGATTTCAGCATATCTAAAAGATTGTTCACAAGAGACTTATGAATGGGAATGGAAGAAGTGGATAGATTATGTTCAGAACAAATATCAAACTAGGAAGTATCAAATAGCTTTTATTTGAAAATGTTATATTAAGATAGAAATTTTTTAAGGTTAAGGATGAAAATTTATTAGAAAATGTTATATTAAAATAGAAATATTTTTAAGGCAATTAGGATGAAAATCTATTTGAAAATGTTATATTAAGATAGAAATAGGTTAATGTAATGAAGATGAAAACTTGTAAGGGGGAGGGAGGGGTTCAAGTTTTATATATAAAGGAGGGTTTTTCCCTTTATTTGACATGAGTATACTGTAAGGAAGTCCGGGGGGAGGGGAGGGTTAGGGTGGGTTAGGGAGGTTGGGAAGTTTGGGGTGGTTTGAGGGGGGGGGAAAGGGATGAAAATGTAATTGTAAAACTTTTGCAATAAAAAAAAAACAAACAAACAAATAAATAAATAAATAAATATACAGGGCCGGATTTTCCTATAGGCTAACTAGGCTTCAGCCTAGGGCCTCAAGATCAAGAGGGGCCTACACAGTGGTGGGATTCTGGGGGTTCTAGGGGGTTTGGCCGAGCCCTTTGTTAAATTGCTGGCTCACCCGCCCCTCGCCTCCCACCCGCACGGCGCCAGCCTACCGTAGCCAGGGGTGGGCAATTGTGGCTCTTTTACAACCTGTGGACTTCAACTTCCAGAATTCCTGATGCAGCTTGGCTGTCTAAGGAATTCTGGGAGTTGAAGGCCACAGGTTGTAAAAGAGCCACAATTGCCCACCCCTTCCCTAGCCTGAGTTCCGCTGCCTGGGATCCACGTGGGCTCCGGATGCAAGAGAGCAGGATGGAGAAAGCAGCTTCCCCACCTTCACTCACCCTCCCTCTCTGCCGTTCGCTTACCCCACCCACTCCCCATCTATTGCTGCCTCCGATGGCTGGAGGAAAAAAAACCTTCAAATTCTTGCCGCGGGGCTTCAAAGGGCCCCGCGGCCCTAGAGCCAGTGCTGCAGCCGAACCCTTTGTTAAATTGCTGGCTTGCCCCGCCCCTCCGCACCACTATTTATTGCCAATAAATAGTGGTGGGTGAGGGGTGGGGGAGCCAGCAATTTAACAAAGGGTTCGGTGTTTTTTTTGTAATTTTATTGGCCCCCGGAGCTTCAGCATAGGCTAATTAGCCCTTGCTTAGATCGGCTCCCGACCCCCAGCTGATTTGCTCTCAGCTGTTTTGCTCACGGATCTGCTCCTTGCTTGCAAAGAGTGCTGATTTTTCCCCCCTAGCTATACTGAAAAATGAAAGAGAAAGTAAAGCAGGCTGTTGGCTTTGCACGTTGGAAAATTAGGCAGGCAGATTTCTTTTTCCTCACCAAAAAAGGTAGGTGCAAACAACAGGAAATTTAGGGAAAAAGAGGAGATTTTAAAACACAAAAGAAAAAAAGCTCTTTTTAACTAGGGAATTGTAATAATTGAGATACTATTAGTTGTATATTGTGTTGAAAGCAGAAATGGTTAAGTTGTGGTTTGGAGGAATATATGGGGGAAATTATTTGGTTTATTATTATTGGTAAATATAATTAATTGATTTGTAAGAAATTGGATTGCATGGAAATAATTGGAATATTCATGTTCATATTGATTAATATACAAAAAAGGTAGTTATATAACTAATTGATTTATATTAAAATGTTGAATTCATATTAAACAACTGTAATATTACATAATTAACCAATGTGAGGATGGATATAAAAACAGATGACAATGGGAAGGGGTATAATATAGAATAGAAGGGAAAAATTGAATTTGATTACGATTAGAGATGAGGATGAGGGTAATATTGGTTTTTTACAAAAATAGATGAGGAATAAATATGGCAAAAAGGAAATATAGAAATTGTAAATTTAATTGAAATGACTAAACACTGTTTAAATTTGTGAACCGGCCAAATACTCTGTTCAAAGAAAATACATTGTATGTTTGTATGTGTGTTTCTAATTATTGTTATTTATTCATATTTGTTCTCTTTTATTCTTTAAAGTTTAACAATTCATTCTTTATCTTAATATCTTTATATTTTTGGGGGGTTGGCTTTCTTCCCTTTCATCTTTTTTATTGTACAGCAATCTTTCTCCTCAAACCTACCACCTCTCTTTTCTTTCCTTCTTACTTTCTCTTCCCCCCCTCTTCTTCTCCTCCCTACTTCCTCTTCCTTTCTCCTTCTCCTCCTCTCTTCCTCCCTCTCTTAACCGTCACTCCTACTCTAATTTCCCTTCCCTTCCTTCATCCCTCTCTATTGCTGTATCGTTTTATGCATATGGACTACTCAGAGGGCTGAAAAAGTTATTTCTGACTGGTCCTCGCACTTTTGACCAGTCCTCGAACTTACGACTGTCCTCACATTTTACGTTTTTGCCCTATCTTGTCACCATGGTGAAGAGAAGCAGTTGTGAAATGAGTGACATGGTTGTTAAGAAAGCTGCATGGGCATAAATGTGAGGATGGTCATAAGTGTGAGGACCGGTCAAAAGTGCAAGGCCCAGTCAGAAATGACTTTTTTCAGCCCTCTGGGTAGTCCTTTTGTGCATATGGACTACTCAGAGGGCTGAAAAAGTTATTTTTGACTGGTCCTCGCACTTTTGACCAGTCCTCGAACTTACGACTGTCCTCACATTTTACGTTTTTGCCCTATCTTGTCACCATGGTGAAGAAAAGCAGTTGTGAAATGAGTGACATGGTTGTTAAGAAAGCTGCACGGGCATAAATGTGAGGATGGTCATAAGTGTGAGGACCGGTCAAAAGTGTGAGGCCCAGTCAGAAATGACTTTTTTCAGCCCTCTGAAAAAAGTCTATGCACACAGCCACGCCCACCCGGTCACATGACGAGCTAGCCACGCCCACCCAGTCACGTGACCAGCTAGCCACGCCCACCCAGTCACATGATTGCCAAGCCACACCCCCAACTAAGCCACGCCCACAGAACCTGTTGTTAAAAAATTGAATCCCACCACTGGTGAAAGGGCCTCATAAGTGGAATAGCCTAGGGCCTCTTCCAATCTAAATCCGGCCCTGTCTATATATAAGTTTATCTATGACTTCTATCTTTCACTTTTCAATATTTTACAAAGTTCTTCAATTCTTAATGGCTATTTAGCCTATATTATTCTCTAAAAATGGGGATAAAATATGGGGGGAGGGAGTGAGGGAAAAGTCAATACTTCAGCAATTCATCAGTTAATTATCCTTATAATTAATTACTTGCTATCTTATTTAAATTTATTATTAATTACTATTTATAGATATCAATTACCCTTAATTACAATCCTTAATTCACTTAGTCTATCTAATATAATTCTTCAAAACTAAACATACAAAACAATATGATAATTAAATACCAAGATGAAATATAAAACTAAGGTAAGTATAAATATATATTTAAAGTAAATATAAAACTAAGTTAACAGTTGTATATGAGGTATATGAGGTTATATATGAGAGTTCAAGAACAGTACATTTAATATTAATACTTTTTATGCTTTTTAATCACTAATTTGTTATCAGACTTAAATACAATTAATTATACTTTACAGTTGATTCTTCTTCTTCTAGATCACTCTTCTTTTTTCCAAATTTGTATCCTTCTTGTTTATTGTCTCTACTATTTGCTTCCAAAGTCTAGTGTCCCAGTACTTTTAAATTGAGTGTCCACCAAAGTTCGAAAACGTCCACCTTTCAAAAAAAATCCAAGTCCAGATATCTAAGTGCTGTCCAAATTTCGTCCAAATCTCGAAATATCCAAAAGTCCAAAGGAAAATATTCCACTTAGGTTGGTTTGGTTTAGCTCCAGAAATCACTAGCTTCCACTTTAAACGGAGTTTTTCTGCCGCTCTCTCTTCCGGTATCGGCTGCTTGTTGATTGCCTCGTTGCCGCCTCCACAAAGGGCAAAGTCTGTCAGATTTCTCCCTTTCTCGCCTTAAATTCCATCTCTCCTCTGTAATGAAATATCCAAAGTCCAAATTTTCTCTGGGATCACTTTTTCCTCCTGGGTTTCCTCTGGATTTCCTCCAATTTCGCTGGTTGTTAATTTATGCGCTGTCACTGTCAAGATGGATTCCATCTCCGCTTATTTCTCAGTCGCCGTTTATTTAGCTGTAATTCGCTTCTTAGTTGGAGTTTATTTTCTCCCGCCTTCGATCCTCACGTTATGGATTGTAAATGTACCTTTTGAGTTCTTTTTCTTTCCGATCCTTCCACGGAAGTCTTCTTTATTTGATGTTCGCTTCTCACCTAGTCAGCTGTCAACGTTTCTGGCCAGCTGGGATGGCTGGTTCTTCCTCGATCAGGATTAAGGGGGGTTTCCTGAACCTTCGGAGGGATTGCTGTCCTCCCCGAGGTCCTCAGAATTTCCCCTTTTTTCTATTGACGTCTCCGAGGTCAATAGTGCCTAAATCGGCTCCTAAATCGAAGATATTAGGGACTTGGAGAACGGAGATCAGTTCCCTTCGTACCTAACACGCTGACGTCACCGCCGGAAGTCCTTATCTTTTATTCTCAATGTTAATCTATTCATTTCTGCACATTCTAAAATTTTCTTTATAATATTTCCTTCCAATGGAATTTTATCTGCTTTCCAGTTTTGTGCAAATACAATTCTAGCCACTGTTATTATATGAATAATCAAATATGTATCTTTTTTGCTATAATTCTCTGGTAAAATTCCCAATAAGAATATCTCTGGTTTTAACTCTATATGTTGCTGCAACATTCCCTCTAACCATGTTTGTATTTTCACCCAATATTGTTTTGCTTCTTTACACAACCACCACATATGATAGTATGATCCCGGCAACTGATGACATTTCCAACACTTAGCTGATTTATCTTTAAACATCTTAGCTAATCTTTCTGGTGGCATATGCCATCTATAAAACATCTTATACAAGTTTTCTTTATAGGCTGTTGCCATTGTTAATTTATAATTTCTTTCCCAAACTTGTTGCCATTTGTCCAATTCTATGGTGTATCCAAAATTCTTTGCCCATGCTATCATTGTTTCTTTTACTTCTTCATCTTCTAGTCTAATACGCAATAAATAATTATATAATTTCTTAATCATTTTCTCATCTGTTCCTATCAATATTTCATCCAGTTCTGATTTCCCCAAGTTAAAACCATATTGTCTATGATCTGCTTCATATCTTGATTGTATTTGCAATCTATCTCAATCCCTTGACTCTCTAGTTCTTGTTTTTGTTTCGGTTCTCCCCGATCTGTCAAAATGTCTTTATATCTAACAATATTCCCCATGTTCATAATATTTCTGTATGTCACCGCTACTATTGTAGAAAGCCACATTGGAATATTCAAATAATGTTTTTCTTTCACTCTCTCCCACACTGATAGCAAACCATTTCTTACATAATGTCTTTGGAAATATCCATGTATCCTTTGTTTCCCTTACCATAAAAAGGCATGTCAACCCAGTTGTAAATCATGACCCTCCAATGTCAATAGTCTTGTATTCCTTAATAAAATCCATTCTTTTAATGGTTAACGCTGCTTGATAATACAATTCCCAATTCAGAAGGCCAAGCATCTTGCACCTTGTAGCATTTTTATGTTAATCCTTGCTCTCTTTCCTTGCCACACATATTTCCACATTATTTTCTTCAATTCTTCAAAATATTTTTTCTCCAGTTTTATTGGTATAGTTTGAAATAAAAATAATATTTTTGGTAATATAGTCATTTTTATTAATGCTATTCTTCCCATTAGTGATAATTGCAAATTTCTCCATTTCTCCAGGTCTGTTTCAATTTTTTTCCGTTTTTGATAATTGTCTTCCTTGAGCGTTGCACATCTTGATGTCAGGTAGATGCTCAAATATTTCACTTTCTTCACAATTTGAATGTCCAGTTTCTCCATCATCTCCTTCTTTTGCTTTTCTCTCATATTTTTAACTAATATTTTTGTCTTATCTTTATTGATTTTCAGATCTGCTACTTTCCCATATTCTTCTATTTGTTCTAATAGTTTTGGCGCTCTCTATTGGGTCTTCCATGATAAACACCAAATCATCCACAAATGCTTGTAGTTTGTATTCTTTTTTAATTCTCATTCCTTTTATTTCCTTTTCCTGCCTCACTCTTCTATTTAAAATCTCTAATAAATAATAATAGAGATAAAGGGCATCCTTGTCTTGTTCCTTTTCTAATATGTATTTTCTCTGTCATTTCACCATTTACCATCACCTTTGCCGCTTGGTCTCTCTATATAGTTTGGATCACATTTACAAATTTATCTCCAAAATCCATCATTTTCAACTGTTTTATCATAAATTGCCAATTAATGTTGTTAAATGCCTTTTGTGCATCTAAAAATAACAATGCTATTTGTTTCTCTGAGTGTAGTTCATAATATTCTAATGTGTTTAATATAGTTCGCATATTGTCTCTAATTTGTCTTTTTGGTAAGAAGCCGTTTTGATCCAAATGTAGTAAATTCATTTAGTAATTTTTTTAATCTTTCAGCCATGATTGATGTAAAAATTTTATAATCCGTATTTAATACAGGTATCGGTCTATAATTCTTTATCTGTTGCAGATCTGCCTCTTCTTTTGGTATTAAAGTTTATTTATTTATTTATTTATTTATCATATTTGTATACCGCCCTACTCCCGAAGGACTCAGGGCAGTGAACAGCCAAATAAAATACAAAGACATACAAAAGTTAAAAAACTATTAAAAACAGATTAAATAATTTAGGCTCAAAGAACAAATTAAGAAATCAATTTATCTAAAAAACATAAATAAATAAATAAATAAAATAAAGTTATATATGCCTCCATCCATGAGTCCGGAATTTTAGCTTTAAGTAATAGTTCATTGAATACTTGCAGCATCACATCACATCAATATTTATAATCCACGTTTATCATCCTGGTGACCACAGATCTTCAGGTTCTTGCTACCCTAATCCATACGTTTAAAAAATGATATCAACAAAACCAAACACTAATATTCCCCCTAAAGGGAAACTAAAATGAGAAAAAAGAAGAGAAAAAAAAAATATCCAGGCAGTGGAAGAAAAAAGAAAAAACAACACCAAGTGCCAAAAAATTTTAATAATCAAGAAACAAAAGCAAGAAGTCCAAAGGTCAGCCAAAAAATATTAAAAACCCAACTATAATATATATAGATGAATATATATTGTATCTATATCTATAGATATATAGATGAATAAGAAATAAAAATCTGATTATCAAAATGCACTAAAAAGACAATAAGTAGAAGAAAAAAGAGTAATTATCCCAAATACAAAATATTAAATGTCAAGAAATGAAAAATCCAAAAAAGGAGAAAGAAAGAAAGAAAGAAAGAAAGAAAGAAAGAAAGAAAGAAAGAAAGAAAGAAAGAAAGAAAATACAATATTCCAATTTTAGCTTTTCCTCATTTCAGGTTTTAACAGCAATCAATAAAATAAAATAAAATAAAATAAAATAATAAAATAAAATAAAATAAAATAAAATAAAATAAAATAAAATAAAATAAAATAAAATAATAAAATAAAATAAAATAAAATAAAATAAAATAAAATAATAAAATAAAATAAAATAAAATAAAATAAAATAAAATAGAAGAAAGGAAGAGAAAAAAATCCAAAAATCTGCATGCCAGAGACTCAGCAAAAATAATATATCAGCAGAAAAAACAATTCCAACAAAATAGTCTTTGAACTTTGAACTATTATTCAGTTGCTAATCTTTTTCCTTCTTCCTCTTCTCCTCTTTTACTCCCACTGAGTCATAAGACAGTTTATCTTAAATGTTACTTAAGGTCATTCTTTGTTCATTCCACACTTCCAAAAGAAAAAAAAAAGATTTTTTTCACCATAGATAGCACTATATACCTTAACTTATTTTCACTGATCTAAAGTCTATTTGTTCCAACTTAGATCTTTCCGTTTTCTAATTTCTAAAATCAAAAAAATTATCCGTTTTTCAATCTTACTACAAACTACCCACTCTGTTTTCCCTTATTTTCACAATCAGTTCATATTCTTTGAAAAAAATAATTTTTGTATTTGGCCAGCATCTTGTAATGCCGCTGGTTCGAAAATGGGGAGGTTGCCAGATATCTGCTTCCTCCCCTTTTGCTCTTGCCATTTCTTTTCATTCTAATTTTCTACAGTTCAGGTTATCTCTTAAAAGATAGAAGTCTTATTCCAAGACAGCAATTATCTCACCCAGATGAAATGCCTCGTTCCTCTTTCTTTCTCTTCACCCGTGACTGCTCTGGTTTTGTGACAGCTCTCAATGGCTGTTTTCCCAATTGCAGTCGAAGGCTCTTCGCTGGTGCTACAGGGAACTTGTGGATCCCCTGTCCACACCAGCCTGTGCCCTCTTTCTTCAGTGATCCTACGGATCAGCTATGGTCTCCTAGGGACCCCCAAAACAGCTGAGATATTGACACTTACTCTGGAGCTCCAGAGATTGTGTCGTTCTGCCAGTCACAAGCCACGCCCCTCCCTCAGGAGGCAGTTATACCTGAGGGCGTCATGTGGAGAATAAGCCATTCTGGCATGCAAAACCATTGGGCTGGAGAGTTTTCTAGCCAAACAGTTTTGACATTGCCATGGCCATTGTAAACTTGGGCCTGGTCAGGACATAAGAAGATGGTGGCTACATTACAGCTACTGAGCTGACCTCTCAGATTTGGGTTTTCCCAGATGTGCCAGTTTACCTATTCTAGTAAATAGAACTTTGACAAATGCTTACTTTAGAGTCTATACTTGAAGTTGGGGTTTTTCTGGAACAGGCCAGTTGTCATATAGTGGGTGGCCGAGGTTGTCCTACTCAGGATAGTGTATCCATGGATGACCTCACCTGCCTGCAGCGAAGCTGCAAGCAGGAGAAGCAGCTGCATTATCTCAAGATAAAGCTTTATTTGCGTTATTCTAAAAGGGGTTGTGGGGTGTGACAGCTTCACCGGAAAGCTATGCTGGCGGAGTTCACTCTGAGGATCTGAGACTTGCAAAGTACTCCAGCGAGGTGTAAAGATGCTGGACAGCCTCCACAGTCAGTGGGAACATTTCTATCTCTGGGGCCGCATACGTGTGTGCTTAGGCCAACGTTTCATAGACCTTGGGGACCATCTTGCTCATGAGATGAGTGAACTTGGCAGCCAAAGCAGCACGCCAACCCACCAAGAACTGCTTCTGTGCATCAAATGCTGTCCCAGAGCTCAGACATATGTTCAGATGCCCAGTGAATGTCTGTGCCTGGGCTCCGGGGATTGCCCAGACATATGTTCAGATGCTGTCATTCAGTCGTTCAACCCTGGGGCGGGTAAAGCCCTTTGATTTGTCAAGGATGAATGTTGTCCAGGCTGAAGGCTGAACTTGGCATAAATTTCATATATCCGGCAGTCGTACGGGTTGTTGATGGCATCCCAGGCCTGGTCCTGGGGTAGTGGCGTCTGAATCTCCCCCAGGATATGCCTCATCTGGTAGTATATATGAAAGCGATACAGCAGGGGGTCTTTGGTGATCAAGTGGTCTTTTGCCAAAACACCACAGTAAAATGGCAGTTGAGCTGGTTCTGCCAGAATTGCATGGGGTTGGAGTTCCAGGCTTGGATAAGGTTATCTGAGGACACAATGGGTACATGATAGTTGTGGAACACATCTGGGAATTTGGCTTCAAACCCTCCTCCTGCTTGCAGGCAAGTGCCTGGACCTGGATAGTGATTGTTTAGAAGAAACTGGTGAGTAATGATGCCGCTGATTGTGCTCCAGGCCGATATTTTGCATCTATATTGAAGGCAAACACTTTGGCGTCCATAGGGAAGGTTCCAGACTCTATCAAATGTCCAAAGGGGAGAGGCTATAGGCCTCCAGCAATATGTTGACAACTGTGATGGGTGTCTGCTCGTTGGCCTCCACTCAATAACCTTTACTGTGGGATGATTCAACATCAAGATCGATGAATCATTCTCGTACAGGTGCGTTGGTGGTACAACCAACACCATACTCATCCCCTTTGGCCTATACAGCTTTACACAGTTGTAAGACATCATTGAGGAGGCTAGGTCTTCTGCAGAGCTGACGGTGAGTAAAGTTAATGGGCTGATCATCTTGACTGTCGCCAGTGAATGGGAAATCCGTCTGATTGATGGGCTTCTCAACCTTTGGGCTGATCACCCGACAGGTACTGAATACTGATGGGCTTCTCCACCTTGAGCAGTTTTGGTGGCCAATGGGTGGCCAATGGCTTGACACTCGAGTATATATCAGAGATTGTCCTGTCAACTTTGCCACAAATAAATTGCTCAGGATCCACTTGGAGCAGATTAATACCACTGGTAACATGATTGATGGAGCCCCCTCCACGCTCCTAGCCTCTGTAGACATTGGAAACTATTCCTTTGGGGATGTCCACACAGTCTGCATCGAGCAGCCAGAAAAAAACGCCCCCAAGATGGAACGATCTCAGAATGACTAGAAATAAAGCTGGAAAAAAGATTGACAACCATGATTTACGAATCTTCGTGACACTTGAGATTGTCACAAGGTAATAAAGCAGGCAACTGCTCCACCTGCAACAGCTACACCACTTTACCCAGGTCTGCCAAGTTTGAACAACACACAATCCTACCGGCTTCAGGAAATCTCACAACTGAAAAAGCACCTTGAGGACAGTGGTGAAATGTAAGATTTGTTACTACTGGATCTGTGGATGTGGCTTGGTGGTGGTGGGGTAATGTGCATGGGTGGGTGTGCCCAACATTTTTTTTTTACTTTTAAAACAATTTTTTCTACAATCTCTTTGGCTGAAAAGGTTGTAGAAAAAATGCTTTTAAAAGCCTCTGACAATCAGACAAACTCAGCTGGGACCGTGTGATCATCAGAGGCTTTTTTTTTCTTTTAAAAGCATTATTTTGGCCGAAGAGGTTGCAGAAAAAATGCTTTTAAAAATTTAAAAGAAAAGCCCCTGATGATTGCGCGGCTCAGTTGGGCATGGGGGGGTGCAGGGATTTTTGCTACCGGTTCTCCAAACCACCCACCACCGTCGCTACCAGATCGGGTGATCCAGTCCAAACCGAGAGCATTTCACCTGTGCTTGAGGATGAATGAGATAGGCGTGCTCAGCTATACAAAAAGTAGCACCGAAGGGTAAATATATTTAAGTAAAAAAGATATAAGGGTAAAAGAAAGCTATTAATACTAGCTTTCTTTTGCCACAGTCATTGTATTTCTATTTGCATGTCTTCGTATTTAGTTACCTTCTCCAGTTCTTTCTCTTCTATTCTGCTGTCTCCAGATACTGTCATGTCCACTATCCAGACATTTTTTTCTTTCTTATCGATAGTTGTTAAGCCTGGGATGTTATGTGACAGGTGCCTATCTATTTCAAGTTTAAACTCCCAGAGCACTTTAGCTTCTTCATTTTCTATTACTTTTGCTATTTTATGGTCCCACCCATTCTAGCTTGCAGACAAATGGTATTTCGTGCAGATCTTCCAAGCATCATTGTTGATACTTTTCATGTTGTTGAAGGTCTGTGTGACCTTCTTACACCAGTATGAAAATAGTATGAATTAGGTTCATACTATCTGTCAGATCCCTATAAGTGATATTGCCATTCAGTTGGGAGAAGTGGGGGCGAGGGGGCTTGGATTCGATTTATTAGCATTGCCTGTGTCAACAGATATTTTACAACCTATATCCTGGCGCCAATGCGCCCTGAGATCCCCTTAACTTTGAGGAATGTTTATGATGGCCGTGTGAGTTGTTTCACTTTAAAGCAAGGATCCTCAAACTACAGCCCGTGGGCCAGATACGGCCCGCCAATGCAAAGCATCCGGCCCGTGGAGTGGTGGGATTAAACCCTGCCCCTTTACCCTTGGCTTTATCTTCCAGCGAGCATCCACACTTCTTTCACTGGTTGAGCTGCACTTCTGATCATGCAGCTGCCGCCGAAGGTAAGGCCGAAGGGTGTGGGGGAGGGCCAGTGAGGGGTGATATGAAAAGCTTAAAAAAGTACTGCCTCATTATTTATTTATTATTTATTTATTGTTTATATTTATATACTGCCCTTCTCCCGAAGGACTCGGGGCGGTAAACAGCCAACAGATAAAACACAAGAAATACAAAATTTAAAAACAGTATTAAAATCTGATTAAATTAATTTGGCCCACAATTAAAAGCACCCCTGTATTAAAACCCATAATTAAACAGTTTAAAAATTAAAACAATTTAAAAGAGTAAGGCCAGCCCGGCTTGTTGGAATAAAAACGTCTTTAGGGCACGGCGAAAGGTGCATAGATCTGGGATCCGCCATATCTCTGGGGGCAGCTCATTCCAGAGGGTCAGTGCCCCCACAGAGAAGGCTCTCCCCCTGGGGGCCGCCAGTCGGCATTGTTTGACTGATGGCACCCTGAGGAGCCCCTCTCTGTGGGAGCGTACTGGTCGGTGGGAGGCTATCGGTGGCAGAAGGCGGTCTTGTAAATTCCCGGGTCCTAAGCCATGGAGTCCTCTAAAGGTGGTAACCAATACCTTGACGTGCACCCGGAAGACCACCGGGAGCCAGTGCAGCTCGTGCAGGAGAGGTGTTACATGGGAGCGCCGAGTCGTCCCCATAACCACCCGCGCAGCCGCATTCTGGACCAGTTGAAGCCTTCGGGTGCTCTTCAAGGGGAGCCCCATGTAGAGAGCATTACAGTAGCCCAGGCGGGACGTGACACGAGCATGAGTGACCATGCGTAAGGCATCCCAATCCAGAAAGGGACGCAACTGGTAGATCAGGCGAACCTGATAAAAAGACCCCCTGGCCACAGCCATCATATGCTCTTCTAAAGACAGCCGTGTATCCAGGAGGACACCCAAGTTGCGAGCCCTCTCTGTGGGGGCCAACGACTCACCCCCAATAGTCAGCAATGGCACCAACTGACTATATCAGGATGCCGGAAGCCACAGCCACTCGGTCTTGGACGGGTTGAGCCTGAGCCCGTTTCTCCCCATCCAGATCCGCATGGTCTCCAGGCACCGGGGACATCATATCAAGGGCATCATTGGGGTGGTCCAGGGTGGAGATGTACAGCTGAGTGTCATCAGCGTACAGATGGCACTTCACCCCGAAATCACGGATGATCTCACCCAGTGGCTTCACATAAATGTTGAACAAAAGGGTCGAGAGAACCGACCCTTGCGGCACCCCACACACAAGGCGCCTTGAGGTCGATCTCTGTCCCCCCGTCAACACGAACTGCAACCGGTCAGAGAGGAAGGAGGAGAACCACCGCAACACAGTGCCTCCTACCCCCAACCCCTGCAATCGGCGCAGCATGATACTATGGTCAATGGTATCAAAAGCCGCTGAGAGATCTAATAGGACCAGGGCAGAGGAACAGCCCCTGTCCCGAGCCCTCCAGAGATCATCAACCAACGTGACCAATGCTGTTTCCGTGCTGTACCCAGGCCTGAAACCCAACTGGAACAGATCTATATAGACTTGTTTCTTCCAGGTACCGGAGGAGCTGTCGTGCCACCACACTCTCAACAACGTTTGCCACAAAGCGAAGGTTGGAGACTGGACGATAATTTGCTAATACAGCCGGGTCCAGGGAAGGCTTCTTAAGGAGGGACCTCACCACCGCCTCCTTCAAGGCGGCGGGGAAGTAACCCTCACTCAAAGAAGCGTTAATAATCCCCTGGAGCCAGCTTGTGTAACCTCCCAGGAGGCCAGCACCAACCAGGAGGGACATGGATCCAATAAACATGTGGTCGCACTAAGCCGTCCCAGAATCCTGTCCATGTCCTTGGGAGCCACCGGATCAAACTCCTCCCAGATAACATTCTCAAGGCCCACCTCAGTCACCCCGCCTGAAACTACCCAGTCAGAGTCCAATCCTTCTCGAATCTGAGAGATTGTGTCATGCAGATATTTCACAAAGTCCTCAGCTCTACCCTGTAAGGGGTCTTCCCTCGCTCCCATATGAAGCAGGGAACGGGTCACCCTAAACAGGGCAGCTGGGCAGTTATCTGCTGATGCGATAAGAGTGGGAAAATAGTCAGATTTTGCCGCTTTTATCGCCACTAGGTAGGTCTTAATATGAGACCTCACCAGTGTCCGGTCAGATTCAGATCGGCTGGCCCTCCAACCGCTCTCTTGGCGTCTTTTCCAGTGCTACATTTCCTTGGAGAACCAGGGAGCTACATGGGATCGGCACCGGGTCAGAGGCCGCAAAGGCACAACGCGATCCAAGGCTCTGGCGGCTGCCCTATCCCAGGCTGCCATCAGGTCTTCAGTCGAGTCATGAGCCAGAACCTCAGGGAATGGCCCAAGCTCCCTCTGGAATCCATCTGGATCCATCAGGTACCTGGGGCGGAATCACCTAACTGGTTCTGCCTCCCTGCGGTGGGGGGCAGCAGTACAGAAGTCCAGTCGGAGGAGCGAATGATCAGACCATGACAAGGGTTCGATGACTAAATCCCCTATATCTAGATCATTCAGCCACTGACCTGAGACAAAAATCAAGTCCAGAGTGGGACTTCCGGTTTGCTTCTCGCCGCCGCCAGACGATCCCTCGGGATTGCCAGCCCCATTGCCTGTAAAGAGCTGCCTTTACAACTGAAAGGCGGCTCGAAAAAACTCCATTTCCATGTGGAAATAGAGATAGAGCCGGCGGGGGCAGGTAGAGCTCTCTGCGTAGCCCCCAAAGTTTTTTTTTTTACTTTTGGGGATGAAGCAGATGAGGCTCCCTATTTCCCTCGCCATCGCTCCGGGCTTTGGGAGACCTCTCCTTTGCAGAGCTAGGCGACAAGAACAAGCCTACAAAATTAACAGATTAATTAAAAAGGATGTGAGCTGGACCTGTGACCCTGAATCACAAGTATTTCATTTATTTTATAACAGTTACTGAAGAAGGAAAAAAGAATTTTTAAAAATGGCGACTGCCGAGGCTTGAGAAGGGGCTGAAAGGGAGAGTCCTTCCATTTTCTATTAAGCTACAAAGTAGCGGAATAATTACTTCAGGCTACAATTGAAGATAAAGCTTCACTTTTGCGTTTTCTTTTTCCTGGAGATCTGATATTGATCTTGGTTGGAAAGAAGTTTTTTTTTCTTCTTTGCTTCTCTTTTCTTTTCTAAAAAAGTTTGTCTGTGTGGAAACATGGCATTAAAACTTACAAAGCCGGACAAACAAGCAGTGGGGGGGGGGGATTCCCCCATTAATAAATTACATGAACAAGTTCTAAATCTCCAGTCTCAGAAAACTGATTTTAACATAATTGAATTTCTTTTGGAGGAGATTGTAAGAAGGGATGAGATTGTGAATCAGAACTTTGAAAAATTTAAGCAGGAAATTAAAGAATTAGTGCAATTAAAGTTTGATACTTTGGACCGAAAGATTATAAAAATGGCTAATGGTTTTACAGAATTTATGATCAAGTTGGATGCAAATACTAATTTATGAGAGTCTAAAATGGAAGAAATTGAGGACAATTTGGACAATAGAATACAAAAAATTGAAAATGATTTGACAAACACTCAAGACAATAGCTCAGAAGAAAAACTTAAAATGGAGGCTGATCAAAAGACTTGTAATGCAGAAAACATACAACAACGGATTGAAAGAGAAGTTTTAATGATGCAATATAATTTTACTGAATATGCGATTAGACTGAAAGGATTGCAGGAAAATAACAGAGATCATTTAAGGAAAATATCTTCGGAAATTCTGGCTGGGATCTTAAAGGTTCAACCTGAGGAAGTATTTTGTAGGATCGATAGAGTTTACAGAATAAATTCCTGGACTGCAAAGCAAAGGCAATTGCCTAGAGATGTGGTGATTTATTTTACAGATAAAGAAATAAGAAATAATATTGTGCAAAATTCCTTCAACTCTACTTTGCAATTGTTTGGAAGAAAGATTTGGATATACAAAGAGCTCCCGCCCAAGATGTTAACGGAAAGAAAGAAATTTGGTTTTTTGGTGACTGAGCTTAAAAGAAGAAATATTCTATTCAGGTGGGATGCTCCAGTTGGTATAATATTGAGATATCAAGGAGAAAGATATCAATTAAATACTGTTGAAAAAGCGGAAGAATTTTATCAAAAAATTTTGAAAATGAACTCAACATCTTTATGTACAATACAGGATAAGCAGAAGGAGTTGGAAATAAAGGGAAAATATCGAATTATAGAGGCTGCTGTGGACAAATTGCCTTTGGACTCTTTAGACACCTCAGCTGGATTATCTACAAATATGAGAGAAGTGGCATCGGATTCTAACGTGATGATTCATCAAGTCACAGACAAGCATGGAAACCAATTAGCTGATACACAATTGATAAAAAAGAAATATGAGTCACAAAAGCAAAACCAACAAGATCAAGTCATAAAGCAGAATGAAAACCGATCAGTTGATATACAACTTGTAGAAAGGAAACTAGGATGGAGATCAAACCCACAAAAAGAAAAGAAAAAAAGAAATAGGTCTCACAAAAATAAAAATTTCTAAATTAAGCAACAGTGAAGTCAGTTATTTTTTTAAAAAATGAATGAATATATGAAAAGATAGTTGAGGCGAAGTATTGGTTAACATTATCCTGAGGAGACTGACAGACCTCTGCAATGCCATAATTTTGGGATGTGAAAAGAGCCTTAAATTGTTGGATTGGAATTATCTACTTTGGATTTCTTTTTTTTATTGATAAATGTACTATATTTATATTGAGCTATAAGGCAAGAGAGCTACGCTGGGGCACACAGAAGATCTGGTTGTTACCCATTATGATGATGGGAATTAATAATCCTGAAGAAAGCCACAATTATAGATATTATATGGAATATAATTATAATGTCACTCGGGTGGTTGTTTTCCTTGTTTATATATATATGAGGATATTCATTACTGATGGGGGCAGATGATGACTGAGGATTTTGAAAAACCTGTTGCAACCAGGATGTTATGTTACCCTAATATGGATGATGGACCCAACAATCCAGTGGAAAGATCAAAGAAGACATTATATGGATTATAAATTTAAACTCATTGATCTTTTCTATATAACGGAATATTTTTTTCTTTTTTAGCAGGGCGGGCAGTAGATTAAAGATATTAAGAATTGTTGTGTATGGCAATTTTGTAGGAAAGTGGGTGGAAATAGGTTAGTTTACTGATTGTTTAGTTTAAGAAAAGGGATGTTTAAGTGATATATTTAGGGGAGTGGAGGAAATGGATAGAACTGAATAAATGTTAAATTAAGATTTATGGGGAAGGCTGCTTTGTAATGTTATATATATAAGTATGGGGGAGGAGGAAAAAAAAGGCAGACTGTTGCTAGATTGGGAGTTATAATAATATTATTATGCTAAATTAGAAGTTATTATATAATGTTATTTTGAAATGTATGGTAAAAGGGGAAGTAATATTAATAATATTATTAGCATGTAAGGGTCAGTATTTAGAGGAGGGAGTAAGGGGATGGTAAAGTATTATATAATCTGTTATGAATTAGGTTTTTGTTGAGAAGAAGTCACGGGGGGGATGGGTGGTGAGGGGGGGTTAGGGAGGAGGGGGGGAGAAAAATGGGGGGAAAATTTGTATTTGAAAACTTTTTCAATAAAAAAAAAAATCAAGTCCAGAGTGTGTCCCCCCATGTGAGTGGGGCCATGAACTACCTGGGTCAGGTCCATAGCTGTCATGGAAGGCATGAACTCCTGAGCCGCTTCCAACGTCTCGCCGACAGATGGCAGGTTAAAATCCCATGACCATAAGTCTGGGGGTATCCACCGCCACCCTGGCTATCACGTTGAGCAGCTTGGGCAGGGCCGCCACTATGTGGCAGGGAGCCAGGTTTCAGTTTCAGTTTCAGTTTTATTTGATTTGTATACCGCCCTAGTCCCGAAGGACTCAGGGCGGTGAACAGCCAACAATAAAAATACATAGATACACAAAATTTAAAAACCCAATAAAATCAAATTAAATTATTTGGCCCAGACAAATTAAAACACCCCGATAATTTAAAAAACAGATTAAAATTTAAATATTTAAAAAGGGAAGAGATTAGGTCAAGCCCGCTTGATGGAATAAAAAAGGTCTTCACAGCACGGCGGAAGGAGCGCAGATCCGGGATCCTCCGTATCTCCGGGGGGAGCTCATTCCAGATAGTAGGTGCCCCCACAGAGAAGGCTCTCCCCCTGGGGGCCGCCAGTCGACACTGTTTGGCTGACGGCACCCGGAGGAGTCCCTCTCTATGAGAGCGTACTGGCCGGTGGGAGGCTATTGGTGGTAGTAGGCGGTCCTGTAGATAACCAGGTCCTAAGCCATGGAGCGCTTTAAAGGTGATAACCAAAACCTTGAAGCGCACCCGGAAGACCACCGGAAGCCAGTGCAGCTCGCGCAGGAGAGGTGTTACATGGGAGCGCCATGTCGCTCCCATTACCACCCGCGCGGCCGCACTCTGCGCCAGTTGGAGCCTCCGGGTGCTCCTCAAGGGGAGCCCCATGTAGAGAGCATTACAATAATCCAGGTGGGAGGTGACGAGGGCATGAGTGACCGTGCGTAACGAGTCCCGATCCAGAAAGGGAGGCAACTGGCGAATCAGGCGAACCTGATAAAAAATCCTCCCGGTCACGGCCGTCAAATGCTCTTCTAAAGACAGCCGTGAGTCCAGGAGGACGCCCAAGTTGCGAGCCCTCTCCGTGGGGGCCAATGATTCGCCCCCAATAGTCAGTGATGGCATCAACTGACTATATCGGGATGTCGGAAACCACAGCCACTCGGTCTTGGATGGGTTGAGCCTGAGCCTGTTCCTCCCCATCCAGATCCGTACGGCCTCCAGGCACCGGGACATCACTTCAAGGGCATCGTTGGGGTGATCCGGGGTGGAGATGTACAGCTGAGTGTCATCAGCGTACTGATGGTACTCCACCCCGAAACCACGGATGATCTCGCCCAGCAGCTTCACATAAATGTTGAACAGGAGAGGCGAGAGGACCGACCCTTGCGGCACCCCACATGAGGGGCCTCGGGGTCGACCTCTGTCCCCCTGCCAACACAGACTGCAACCGGTCAGAGAGAAAGGAGGAGAACCACCGCAACACAGTGCCTCCCACCCCTAACTCTTCCAACCGGTGCAGCATGATACCATGGTCGATGGTATCAAAAGCCGCTGAGAGATCTAACAGGACCAGGACAGAGGAGCACCCTCTGTCCCGAGCCCTCCAGAGATCATCAACCAATGCGACCAATGCCGTTTCCGTGCTGTACCCAGGCCTGAAGCCCGACTGGAACGGATCCAGATACGTCGTTTCATCCAGGTGCTGGGGGAGCTGTTGCGCAACCACACTCTCAACAACCTTCGCCACAAAACGAAGGTTGGAGACCGGACGATAATTTACCAACATTGCCGGGTCCAGGGAAGGCTTCTTGAGGAGAGGCCTCACCACCGCCTCTTTCAAGGTGGCAGGAAAGACACCCTCACCCAGCGAAGCATTTATAATCCCCTGGAACCAGCCTCGTGTCACCTCCCGAGAAGCCAGCACTAACCAGGAGGGACACGGGTCCAATAAACAAGTGGTCGCGTTCAGTCTACCCAGAATCCTGTCCACGTCCTCAGGGGTCACAGGATCAAACTCATCCCAGATAACATTCTCAAGACCTGCCCCAGTCCCTCCCCCTGAGACTACCCAGTCGGAGTCCAGATCTTCCCGAATCTGAGCGATTTTGTCATACAGATATTGAACAAAATCCTCGGCTCTACCCTCCAAGGGGTCCTCCCGCGCTTCCTGGTGGAGCAGGGAGCGGGTCACCCTAAACAGGGCGGCCGGGCGATTATCTGATGACGCAATAAGAGCAGCAAAATAGCTACATTTCGCTGCTTTTATCGCCACTAGGTAATTCCTAATATGAGATCTTACCAGTGTCCGGTCAGTTTCAGAAAGACTGGCCCTCCAACTACTCTCTAGGCGTCTTTTCTGGCGCTTCAACTCCCTCAGCTCCTCAGTGAACCAAGGAGCTAAATGAGATCGGCGCCGGGTCAGAGGCCGCAAAGGCAAGACCCGATCCAGAGCTCCAGCGGCCGCCCTATCCCAGGCGGCCACTAGGTCTCCAGTCGGGGCGTGTGCCAGAGCCTCAGGGAATGGCCCAAGCTCCATCTGGAACCTATCAGGTTCCATCAGGCGCCTGGGGCAGAACCATCTTACCGGCTCCGCCTCCCTGCGGCGGGGTGTAGCGGTTCGAAGGTTGAGACGAAGGAGAGAGTGATCAGACCATGACAAGGGCTCGGTGACTATATCCCCTATCTCGAGATCACTCAACCACTGTCCAGAGACAAAAACCAGATCCAGCGTGTTTCCCCTCGTGTGGGTAGGGCCATGAATTAACTGGGTCAGGTCCATGGCTGTCATGGAAGCCATGAACTCCCGAGCCACCTCAGATGCCTCACCAACGGACGGCAAGTTGAAATCCCCCATCACCATAAGCCTAGGGGTCTCAACCGCCACCGTGGCGATGACGCTGAGTAGCTCGGGCAGGGCTGCTGCCACATGGCAGGGAGCCAGGTACATGATCAGCAAACCCATCTGAACCTCGTGACCCCATTTCACAAGGAGGGATTCACAGCCGGCCGTCTGAGGAACAGTGGCCTCCCTCGGTCTCAGACCTTCGTCTGAGACCGAGGGTACGCAGTCAGCAGGCCCATCTGAACCCCACGTCCCCACTTCATAAGGAGGGACTCACATCCAGCTATCTGAGGAACAGTGGCCTCCCTCGTACCAAGATCTTCTTTAATGGTAACCGCCACCCCACCGTCCCTTCCCTCAGCCCTCGGCTGATGAAATACGCAGAAATCTGGTGGGCACAGTTCAACGAGGGGGACCCCCTCTCCTGCCCCAACCAGGTCTCTGTAACACCCGCCAGGTCCGCACCCCCCTCCTGTATAAGATCACAAATGAGGGGGGGCTTTATTTACCATGGACCTGGCGTTGCACAACATCAGCCGAAAACCCGGGCCCTGAGGGTCTGAGCTACCCAGGGAACAAGAAGAGCCTTGTGGGCCGGAGCGCACAATCACTTGGAGACAGCGAGTGCGCACTCTGCTAACATGTGGCCCCCTGCTCCCGCCATATCTGCCCCTCCCACCCACAGTACTGATGGAACAACACTCCACAGTATGAAAACTAGCCCCCTCCTTAGCCCCGGACCCCACGCCCCCAGTAACGTCACCCCTTGCCGGGCTAGTCCATAGCCCCCATGGGTTATCCCTCCCAGAACCCCTTAAAATACTGTCTAAAACCTTAATCAAAAAGCCCCTCAACCCCCTTCTCGCAACATGCCACCTCTCAGGGTTCCAAAACCCATCATCAAGGTAGGCCCTCGATAGAGTGGAGGGCCAAACCTGCGAGAGGGGGATTTCTATGTATCTCTCCCCTCTGAGACATATCTTCATCTCAGGAACCATGCACTCAAAATGGTAACCATCTTTGGCAGCACCTATATCTGTGAACAGACTTTTTCCCGAATTAAACAACTGAAATTTCCAACCAGATCCAGACTAACTGATGAACACTTGCATCAATTGTTATGACTGGCAATGACGAATATGAAACCGGACATTGACTTTCTCATCAACCAAAAGCAGGCCCACACTTCCCATTGAATTAGTATATTTTTGTTGGTTAAAATCGTTCTTCATTTTAAATATTGTATTATTTAACTTTTTTTGCACTACAAAGAAAGATATGTGCAATGTTCATAGAAGTTTGTTCATATTTGTTTCAAACAATAGTCTGGCCTCCAACAGTCCAACAGTCTGAGGGACCATTATGAGTGGGGGTGGGGGGTTGTGTTGATTCTCGCCTTCTGCCTGCTTCCAATGTCTCTCATGCCCATTTTGGGGGTTTTAGTTGCAGTCTTAATTGCTGCAGTTCTCAGTCTGGTTTATTGTGTGGTCATCTGAAACATGATCAGGAGTTATTTTGAAGGAAATCCTATTTGTTTTACTCCTTTTTCAATGGCCTATTTTAAGGAGCCTGAAGCTGCTGTTGTAATGAAGTTAGGCAAGTGGCAAGAAAGTTTGTGCTCTTTTTCCCTTTGCGGGGGGGTGGTGGATCTTATTAAGTAAATAGATTCCTTGGCTTGAGCAAATACAGTTTAAGGAGAAGAAAGGTATAAAATGAAGTTAAATTGCCCATGCCCACCCAATCACATGACCACCTAGCCACGCCCACCCAGCCAGTTTGGGCCCCCAACAGTCTGAGGGACTGTGAATCGGCCGCCTGCTTAAAAAGTTTGAGGACCCCTGCTTTAAAGGATAATGGAGGATAATGATGGGAATACATGCTTATCCGATTCTCAGGGCAGCTGGTAAAGAAAACATCTTCACACTTGTATATTGGCTAAAATCTGCATTCTGGCTAAAGGGAGAGGTCTCTACTGCTTTAATCTTACTTGTTTTGCCTAAAGGTATTCAGACGTTACTTTGAATCTATTGCTGTTACTTCTGCTTAATAAAAGGTTCCTTTTGAAATACTATGTTTCAAGAGTTTTAACTTTCTTAAATTGGAAGGCGAGGCAGTCCTTACCGAAAGCAATGTCTGCAAAACGGTCAACCCAGAGAAGCAATCTTCGGTCTACTGAGGGGATCTTGCAAACCATTTTCTGAACGAAGCAGGGAACTGGGAGAAGCTGGGGGGAGTCATCAACTACCATCCAGCCGGATGCCTGTTTTGTACACCCCATTGGAGAGGATGAGGTAACCCTGGAGAATCCCAAAAAGTCCCGCTGGTCCATTGGCATTGGGAAGAAATATAGCTGGGATGAGAGAACCAGAGGAGTCACCCTCAGCCGCGGTAACCGAAAACCGGGGTGGAAAATGGAACTAGAAGCCCTCGCTGACCAGGGGGAAACTAACCGAAGCACCACTGAGGGAAGATAGTCTGAAGAGGCATACAACCCAATTGGTGATGGAAACTTTGGAAAATCTCAATATTCGAGGAGAGCCAGGACGACAGCCAAGGAGCGCGGAAAGGGCAGCAGCTGCAGATGAGGCCAGGGGAGGCACTCCACTTTGGAGCCTGCCTATTGAGCAAATGGTGCAGCAGCAGCAGCAGAAAACCCAGCAAACCCTCCCCTCCAGGCAGCACACACTGGCGCCCATTCCCAACCAGACCCGAGTCCCGGAACTGGAAACAGAAACTCCCTCCCTTGTGGTGAAATTTGATGGGGATCCACAATAATTAGGATTCTTTGTGGCACACGTGCTCACCTATATGCATGATTTCTAAACCCAAGTATCCCGAGTGTGAGTTGTGAGGAGGGTGCCGCTGCCAGATGGATGGTGACCCTGCATAACTCAGATGCACAAGAATTGCGGGATTTCAACCATTTCATGATGGCCCTGCGATGATGGTTTGAGGATCTCCTACCAGATCGCAAAGCACGTAATCGCAGGGGCGATGGCCAGTAGCAGAGTATACTGAAGAATTCCAGAACCTCATGTGTCGTGTGAACTGGCCAGAAGATATTTTGATGAGCTGTTTCAAGGACGGGTTGAGTGATCTATGCAATGCCTGTGTGGCCCAAGGTGCACCGAATCACCTACATGAGTGGTATATCACCGCCGAAGAAGTTGAGATCGATATGGCCAGAAACCAGTACTGAGCAGGGCGAGTATGGAAGAAATCCCCACCCCAATGGAAGCAGGAGCCCCTCAAACCACAAACCGCATTTTCTCTGAAATCCTCAGCCTGTTTCAAGTGTGGAAAAGAGGGGCACCAAGCTGCAGAGTGTTGTTTGCGAACACCCGCCCAGAAACACCCACCGGGGGGAAACTTGTGAAACCTGGTTAGTGCTGGAAGGAGACGGCCCTGAGGAGCAGGGAGATTGTAGAATTTCCACCCCCCTCCCTTTGGGGAGAAAACCCTGATATCTCAGCAGGAGGAATCACACTCATTCGGAAGCGATCCAGAAGATGAACCACTGGTAAGCAAACCAATTAAACCGCTTACCCTCCCCTTAAGACTATTTATCCCAAACAGGGACAGGGAGATAAATATCTCCGCTTTAGTGGACTCCGGGTTCATCCGCTGTTTGATCAGCCCAACCTTAGTAGGGAAGTTAGGGATTAATTTAAGAAAGCTGAAAAAACACATTGCTTTCTGCCAACTACATGGGTCAATAGCAGGGGGAGAGCCAGCTTCTTTTGCCCCATCTGTGCAACAGCAAAAAGACGTCAGGGGAAAACCCGATTCTTACAGAAAACAGCCTGGGTATTCAGACATTGCTTTGAATCTGTTGCTGTCACTTCTGCTTAATAAAAGGTTCCTTTTGAAATACTACGTTTCAAGAGTTTTTACTTTCTTAAATTGGAAGGAGAGGCAGTCCTTATACCATCCTTATGGCCCTTTGGCCTTGCCCCACTAACTATGAGGGACGGTTTTCAGTCCACATGGAAAAAGATAGCAAAAACTAAAATCTCATTCTTGGGCTTCTCTCCAGGTCTTCTATTCAGCATATCAAGCCAAAGCTCTCATTAAACAGCTAATGAAGAGTGCTAACTAAATCTAGCCAGGACTGCAAACTTTATTGACAGGGAACCTTATAGGTTCTCTGCCTCTCCTTAACCAATCTTGAAGTACCTGATCACTGAGGAGTCACACCCTACCCACAATGGAGGGTGAAAAGTGTTCGGAGACTACAGTTGGTCCAGAACGCAGCTGCACGAGCTGTCCTGGGTACACCTAGGTACACCCACATTACACCAATTCTCCACGAACTGCACTGGCTCCCTATTGGTCTCTGGTCACAATTCAAGGTGTTGGTTATTACCTTTAAAGCCCTACATAGCTCAGGGCCAGGGTATCTTCAAGACCGCCTTCTACCGCATAGCTCCCAGCGACCGGTAAGATCCCAGAGAGTTGGTCTCCTTCGCGTCCTGTCAGCTAAACAATGCTGGCTGGCGGGCCCGCAGGGGAGGACCTTCTCTGTGGCTGCCCCAGCTCTCTGGAACCAGTTACCTCCTGAAGTCCGGGCCATCCCCACCCTATTGGCCTTCCGAAAAGCGGTGAAGACCTGGCTTTTCTGGCAGGCCTGGGGCCGTTGATCTCGCTCTGGCGAGATCCGGCCATGAATGGTATGAATGAGTTTTAATGTTTTTAATTTTAAAATGTTTTTTATTAGGATTTTAAATGTATTGTGAGTCGCCCTGAGTCTTCAGAGAGGGGCGGCATATAAATTGAATTAAATTGAAAATTGAATTGAATGTCCTGGAAGCTCAATACAAAAAGATCCCCTACCTAAAAAATCAATGTCCCTGTGACTTTGGACACATGGAAACTATAAAATATGTAGTATAGAACATATTACAGAAATAGTCATTAATACACAGATTCTACACCTCCCTGCTGCTCCCAGATACTAAAACTGTCATAACATAAAGTGTTGTCAGGTTCTGTGTAGTTGCATTTGAAATTTGTCAGAAAACGATCTGTGCCACAAACCAGTTTTAATGAGCACCTAGTTTATCATTATAGAGTGCTTAGTATTACAATAGATTTAGTTTGTCATATTCCCCTATCTCCAGTCATTGCTCTTAACCCTCCTTCTAGCCCCCTTTTAAAGATTCTTTTTAGATTTTTGTTCTTACACTTTTTTGCTGTTATATATTTAATTTAATTTTATTGCATTTTTATGCTTTTGAGTAAAAGATTTGATTTGAACCCCTTATCAGTTTGGCTGAGCTAAAAGAAAGGATGATTGTCCCAAAGTCATCAAGTAAACTGCCAACATGGAAATTGAATGAATTTATTTATTTATTATTTTATTTTATTTTATTTTATTTTATTATTTATTTGATTTGATTTGATTTGATTTGATTTGATTTGATTTGATGATTTGATTTGATTTGATTTGATTTGATTTGATTTGATTTGATTTGATTTTTATACCGCCCCTCTCCAGCAGGACTCAGGGCGGTGAACAGCCAAGGTAAAACATAGCATACAAAATTTAAAACAATTTAAAAATATATTAAATAATTGCGGCCCACAATTTAAAAATACCCCAATAAAATCAATTACAAATTAAAACTGAAAAATGGGATCAAGCCAGCCTGGCTAGATGAAATAAGTGAGTTTTAAGGGCCCAACGAAAAGTCCGGAGGTCCGGGATCATATGTATCTCTGGGGGTAGGTCGTTCCAGAGGGCGGGTGCTGCCACAGAGAAGGCTCTCCCCCTGGGGGCCGCCAGCCGACATCGTCTGGCCGACGGCACCCTAAGGAGCCCCTCTCTGTGCGAGCGTATTGGCCGGTGGGAGGCTATTGGCGGCAGAAGGCGGTCTCGTAAATACCTAGGCCCTAAGCCATGGAGCGCTTTAAAGGTAGTCACCAACACTTTGAAGCGCACTGGAAGACCACTGGGAGCCAGTGCAGCTCGCGCAGGAGAGGTGTCACATGGGAGCGCCCCGTCGCTCCCGTAATCCCCCCGTGCGGCCGCATTCTGGACCAGTTGGAGCTTCCGGGTGCACCTCAAGGGGAGCCCCATGTAGAGAGCATTGCAGTAGTCCAGGTGGGAAGTGACGAATGCTTGAGTGACCATGCGTAAGGATTCCTGATCCAGAAAGGGACACAACTGGCGTATCAGGCGAACCTGGTAAAAAGCCCCCATGGCCACAGCAGTCATATGCTCTTCTAAAGATAGCCGTGTGTCCAGGAGGATGCCCAAGTTGCGAGCCCTCTCCGTGGGAGCCAATGACTCGCCCCCAATAACCAGCGATGGCACCAGCTGGCTATATCAGGACAACGGAAGCCACAGCCACTCGGTCTTGGAAGGGTTGAGTCAGAGCCTGTTTCTCCCCATCCAGACCTGCATGGCCTCCAGGCACTGGGACATCACTTCAAAGACATCATTGGGGTGGCCTGGGGTGGAGATGTACAGCTGAGTGTCATCAGCATACTGATGGAACTCCACCCCAAGCCATGGATGATCTCACCCAGCGGCTTCACATAAATGTTGAACAGGAGGGGCGAGAGGACCAACTCCTGTGGCACCCCACAAACAAGGCGCCTCAGGGTCGACCGCTGCCCCCCTGCCATCACAGATTGCGACCGGTCAGAGAGATACGAGGAGAACCACCGCAAAACGGTGCCCCCCACCCCCCACCCCCTCCAACCGGCGCAACATGATACCATGGTCAATGGTATCAAAAGCCGCTGAGAGATCTAACAGGACCAGGATAGAGGAGCAACCCCTACCCCGAGCCCTCCAGAGATCATCCACCAACACGACCAATGCCGTTTCTGTGCTGTGCCCAGGTCTGAAGCCGGACTGGAGCGGATCTAGATAGACAGCTTCATCCAGGTACCGCGGAAGCTGCCGCACCACACTCTCAACAACCTTCGCAACAAAACGAAGGTTGGAGACTGGACGATAGTTAGCCAAAACAGCCGGATCCAGAGAGGGCTTCTTGAGGAGGGGCCTCACGACCGCTTCTTTCAAGGCGGCCGGCAAGACAAGGAAGCGTTAATAATCCTCTGGAGCCAGCCTCGTGTAACCTCCCGGGAAGCCACTACCAACCAGGAGGGACATGGGTCCAATAAACATGTGGTCGCATTCAGCTGTCCCAGAATCCTGTCCGCGTCCTCGGGAGCCACAGGATCAAACTCCTCCCAGATAACACTCTCAAGACCTGCCTCAATCATCCCATCTGAACCTACCCAGTCAGAGGCCAAGCCTTCCTGAATCTGAGTGATTTTATCATGCAGATACTGGACAAAATCCTCAGCTCGACCCTGCTAGGGATCATCCCACGCTCCCAGATGGAGGAGGAAGCGGGTCACCCTAAACAGGGCGGCTGGGTGGTTATCTGATGTGATAAGAGCGGAAAAATAGATTGCATGATAAAGTGGGTGCAAAATTTTGCAGAACCAGTTATGTTGGAAACATGGGAAAAAATATGGGTCCAGAATGTCAAATTTACACAGTCGCAGAATTTGAGGGAAAATTTTTATAAAATGTTCTATAGGTGGCATTTAGATCCTAAGAAACTGTCGTGCATGTATCCTAATGTTCAACCAAAATGTTGGAGATGTGATTGTTTAGATGATATTATCATATATGGTGGACTTGCAAGAAAGTGAAGGCTTTTTGGATAAAAATTTGGTGGGTTATGCAAAATGTTTTGAAGAAAAAAATTCAATTTTCTCCTCAATTGTTTTTACTGGGTATAGTTAAGGGCTTTTCAGTGGGTGAAACAAAATTGATATTGTATATGGTGACAGCAGCTAGGTTACTGATTGGTCAATATTGGAAAAGGGATGTTATGCCTACAATTCAAGAATGGACTTTGAAGATGGCCAGTTTTGCAGAGATGGCGAAGATATCAGCATATCTAAAAGATCGGACTCAAGAGACTTGTGTATGGGAGTGGAGGAAGTGGATAGATTATGTACAGAATAAATATCAAACTAGGAAATATCAGATAGCTTTTAGCTGAATGTATTATATAGGGATAGAAAAACTGAATGTTATTTACGAAGAAATGAATAGCACACAGGGGGTGGAATAGTTAGGGGTTATAGTATTATAAAATGTGATTTTGATTTGGATTTCATCTTGAGGAAGTCATGGGGGAAGGGGAGGGTTAGGGAGGGTTGGTGGGGGGAACTGGGGGGAAAATGTATTTGTAAACCTTTAAAAAAAAACAGCGGAAAAATAGCTAGATTTTGCCGCTTATATCGCCACTAGGCAGGTCTTAATATGAGATTTCACCAGTGTTCGGTCAGATTCGGAACGGCTGGCCCTCCAACCGCTCTCCAGGCGTCTTTTCCAACGCTTCATCTCCCTCAGTTCCTCGGAGAACCAAAGAGCTAGGTGAGTTCGGTGCCGGGTCAGAGGCCACAAAGGCACGATGCGGTCCAAAGCCCCAGCGGCCTCACTATCCCAGGCGGCCACCAAGTCTTCAGACGAGTCATGAGGCCAGAGTCTCAGGAAATGGACCAAGCTCCATCTGGAACCTATCAGGATCCATCAGGCGCCTGGGGTGGAACCACCTAGTCGGCTCCTGCGGCGGTGTAGCGGTTAGAAAGTCAAGTCGAAGGAGTGAGTGGTCAGACCATGACAAGGGTTCAATGACTATATCCCCTGTATCAAGGCCACTCGACCACTGATCAGAGACAAAAACTAAGTCCAGAGTGTGCCTGCCCATGTGAGTAGGGCCATGAATTAACTGAGTCAGATCCATGGCCATCATGGAAGCCATGAACTCCCAAGCCACCTCAGACATTTCACCGATGGATGGCAGGTTAAAATCCCCCATGACCAAAAGCCTGGGGGTATCGACCGCCACCCCGGCTATGACATTGAGCAGCTCGGGCAGGGCCGTTGCCACATGGCAGGGAGCCAGGTACGTGATCAACAGGCCCATCTGCACCCCACGACCCCACTTCACAAAAAGGAACTCACATCCGGTTATCTGCGGTACAGTGGTCTCCCTTGGATCAAGACCTTCCTTTATAATAACCGCCACCTCCCGCCCCTACTCTGAGCTCTCAGCTGATGGAATGCACAGAAGCCTGGTGGGCACATATCCATGAGGGGAACCCCCCCTTCCTGGCCCAACCAGGTCTCCGTAATACCTGCCAGGTCCGCCCCCCCTCCTGAATAAGATCGCAAATGAGGGGGCTTTAACGGACCTCGCATTGCACAACAACAGCCGAAAGCTCGGCCCCTGAGAGTCTGTGCAACCTGGGGAATGGGAAGAGCTTTGGGGACCGGGGCGTGCCACCACTCGAAAATAGCAAGTGCGTGCCCCCACCACATATGGCCCCCTACTCCCATCATATCTGCCCCTCCCACTCAGTGTATTGATAGAAAAGCCCTCAACAGAATGAACTCTAATGCCCCCCTTAGCCCCGGAATCCGCACCCCCCGTGGTACAACTGGCACCCTCCCCCTGTGGGTTATCCCCCAAACCCACACAACCCTCCCCCCCAGAACCCCTTAAAAGTCTATCTAAAAATTTCCCCAAAACACCCCTCAATCCTCTTTTTGCGACATGCCACCTCTCGGGGTTCCAAAATCCGTCATAAAGGTAGGCCCTCGATAGAGTGGAGGGCCACACCTGTAAGAGGGGGAAATCTTGCAGAATAAGAAGCTCCGCCGGTGAATACATCTAATAATCGGGAGAAGCCCATGGCCAGGAGGTCCATCAAGTTGATCCAAATTCCGGAAGGACGGATACCCATTTAGGTCCAAGTCAATAAACTCCACTGCCCTCTCACAGCAGTGGGTGGAGTCTTAAGCCATTTTGAGGCCAGATGTCAGCACCAGCCACCCTCTCATGAAAGCTGGGAAGGGCCAAGGAACAGCAGTCTTAGTCCGACTCCATACCAGACTTGAGATCCAGGGGATCTCTACAGTTGGGAAGCATCGATGACAACCACCAATCCACAGGATCAAGGGCAGGACAGACTACGGTGACTGCACCTTAGGCGAATCAAGGAGACCATATAAAAGTCCATGGGAGGCAGATGTCACATTGTTCAGAGGCCACCTCCAGATGATAAATAGCCATATAGAGGCCAGTAGACCACACAAAGGAACAAAAAATCTGGCCAGAGATCTTTCATGGCCAATGGGATCAATAATGCCTCTAGCTCACCCCCCATCCATATGGGGGGAGGGGAGAGCCTCTGGGACGACCAGGGGTGGGCCCTCTCCAGGTGGGTCTCCCCCCCATGGCCGAACCAGGCAGTTCCAGCTATAAACGCTGGTAGCATAGTTAGTATAGTGGTTGAAAGTGCCCCTTGCTCTCCCAATGGAGGCCTCCTGCCTCTCTTCGCCGTTTCTGATGTCATACCCCGCAGCTGTTCGTCCTGACGTCACAGCCAACGCCAACATCGACGTCGCCAGCCCCCCCGAAATCATCTCCATCCACCGTTGGGTCCCGCAAGAATCTCCTGCCGCCCTCACGGCTTCCCCCGGAGCCCCAACGAAGGGCAGTACCGCCAATGTCATCACCACTGTCCGCATCCTGACCGTCGCGTCCTGGAGAGCAGCAAAGCTCTCAAGATCTCAAAAGATTGGTAAGAAGCTCCCCTCACCGGTCATGGGGCGTAGCTAGTTGGTCCGGCCCCCAGAACCCCCAAAAAGCCAGGAACATTACCCCCTGCATTGCTGCCGCTCAGCTGAAAGCGGTAATCCAACTACTACTTAGCAGGTAATATAGTTAAAGTGTATGAAACAAGATATTCTTACCAGTGAGATCTGATGGAACAAGGTACTTCCTCTTGTCCAGATCAGGTACTCTAGCTTTGGGTGCCTTTTCTACTATAACCTAGAGAAAGGAACAAAAAATAAATAAATTTCTTTTGAAGGGACCATATCCTTATAAAACAAGTGTGAGACTTCTCATCACAATGTTGTAAACCATTCAAGCAGTGGTGGAATTCAAAATTTTTTACTACTGGTTCTGTGGGCATGGCTTGGTGGGTGTGGTGTGGCTTGGTGGGTGTGGCAGGGGAAGGATACTACAAAATCTCCATTTTCACCCCTGTTGTGACTCCGGCCCCGGAGGCTGATTTATCTTCGCATGCTGAGTCGGAGGATGATATGGAAGAAGCTGGCATGAGCTATGTGCCGGAGGAGCCATCTTCACTGGTGAGTCAGCAAGAACTGACAGTTGCTGACGTGGCTCTGGACCCCAGCCAAATTGAGGAGGAAACAGAGGCCGGTAACAAGGAGAGGGAGCCCCTATTGGATGCAAGAGAGAGACATAGGAGACGTCATAGAGAACAGCTATTGCCACGTCCCAAGAGGTGTGGTCAGGAGACGTAGGGCCATACCCTACAAAGTATAAAAGGGGTGTGGCTGGGCCGGAAAAGCGTAGTGAACAATTTGTTGGCGTTTTGGATGTAGTGTTTAGAACTGCTAGTTTTGAGTTTTGAAAAGGAGTCTGCATTCCTGCATTAGCTTGCTGGCTGCCTGCCAAGACCTCTGGAACATTGCTGGTAATTACTGAACGGATATACTTTTGAAAGAGAACTGTTTATTAAAGGGCCAGCTTCAATCTCTCTAGCCTGCGTTTGTTAGTGCCGGGCTATTTGAGCTTCTGCAAGGCCACTTGTGGGAGGGGACAGAACAACCCCACTCCAGGGGAAGGATACTGCAAAATCTCCATTCCCACCCCACTCTGGGGTCAGCCACAGCTGGCATTTGCCGGTTCTCTGAACTACTCAAAATTTCTGCTTCCAATTCTCCAGGATCTATCAGAACCTGCTGAATAGCACCTTTGCATTCAAGTCTCTCCCATTATCACTATGTTCCCCATCTTTTTGAACAGATAAATGACATATGCATATGAAAAATATTACTTTAATATTTGAAAGGAAAAAATCAATGGTCATGTACTGATACAAACCTTTAAAGGTATATTCATTAATTTAGATGAAGTTCAAGTATTAATAAACTCACAACAGTTCATATAGTGACTATTTGAAGTTACAATGGCACTGAAAAAACTGCAGTGATTCACTTAACAAATGTAGCAAAAAATAGAGAAATTGATTGGTGGACGTACATACAAATCCAATCTAAATATAAGGCAGAGACAAAAACATATGAAACACAAAGAGAGAAACACAAATTAGTCAAAATTATATTAGGATCAGAAGAGAAGCTAATTAGCAAAATTTATAAATTTCTATTACAATATAAAATGGAGGAAGAGATAGTGAAGAATACAATGATTAAGTGGGCGCAAAACTTTAATTATGCAATAGAACTGGAGAGATGGGAAACAATGTGGCAAGTAAGCGCAAAACTAACATTATCGGCGGCATACAAGTAAAACCAGTTGAAGATGTTTTATAGATGGCATTTGCCACTGACAAGACTTGCAAAGATGTACTCGAACAATAGCTCAACATGTTGGAAATGCAAGAAATCCCAAGGAACATATTACCATCTATGGTGGACATGCCCGGCAGCAAAAAAAAAATAATAATAATAAAAAAAATGGGCAAATATTAAGAAGTGGATAGAACAAATAACAGACCAACAAATAGAAAGAAAACCAGAAACATTCCTGTTAGGAACTTTTACAAGACCATATTCCAAGGAAATAAAATATTTGATGCTACACATCTTAACAGCAGCACGAATAGTATATGCAAAAAACTGGAAACAGGAAAGAATTCCAACTGAGGAAGAATTGATAGATAAGATTTTAGAATGTGCTGAGATGGACAGATTAACAAAATAAATTAAAGAAAAAGAAGAGACAGATTATTATAGAATATGGAATAAATGGTATAAATGGCTTAAGGCGAGAAATAAAGAATAATAACTATCAGGGGAGAAAATTAGAAGTATAAAATATATGCATAACAAATGTATGGAGTGAAATAAAAATGTATTGGTACGGACAAAACCAAGTAGTATAAATAAAAAAGAAAAATTTTTATATAACAAGAATATAGAAATGTATAATATTAAAGATATAATTAAAATATGTATATGTAAAATATGTATAATAATTGTAGAGAAATGTATAAAGTTAAGCTTGTTAAAGCTAAAAAACATTTTTTTTTGTTAGGGGGAAAAAATGGACAATGGGGGGAAAAAAATAGAAGAAAGAAATGAAGACATAAGGGAAGAAAGATAAAATAACAGAAAGACCACGAAGAAACAATGTGTAAAAGAGATAAGATATGTATATGTTGTATGTTATGTGAATGTCATATATATGTTATAATAAATTACAATTTAAAAAAAACAAAAAAAAATAAATGTAGCAAAAAAAGTAATAAAATGAGGCAAATTTCTCACTTAGCAACATAAATTGTAGGATCAATTGTGGTTGTAAGTTGAGGACTGTAAGGTCCTGCCTCTCCCTCCTGTTCAAGAAAGCATGGAGTCTTGAAACTTTAGCATTTAAAAAGGAAAGTTTTATTGAAAGGAAGTGAATGCAAGACAATGCAAAGCAGGGTCTGAGTTCCCCCCAGGCAATTCCATTAGGATAAAGTGGTTAGAAACCACTCCTCTCTGTTTGATGTTGAATGAGCCAATCCACAGGTGTGAAGATGTTGTGGAAACGGACCTCCTGAGAAAGAGATAAGGATTTGTTCCCATGCGTTTCTTCTGTGAGGCTTCCAAACTGAAAGAAAACAGATGGCCCTCTCCCCTTGTACATCCTCCAAGGTAAATCAAAGCACAGGGCAGAATAGGTGACAGGGTAAAAGTTATAAACTAGGGAATTACAGGATACATAGGAAAACAGGATGAGAGCAATAAGTGAGTAAAAGAATCTGGAGTCCCTTCCCCACTTGAATGGCAGTATCACGATAGGGATCTGACAGGACTACCTGTATATAATATGATCTCATAAACCAATGTTCATTTTGAGAAAGCATTAGAGAAGAATTATATTTTACAGCTAACTAGTAAAACAATTTGTATAATTTCTTTTTCCTCCATCAGCTGAGGAGAGGATCTAAACGGGGAAAATTAACTGGAAAATTTTGACGCACAAACTTCAGCTCTGGCTTTGCTATACTGTATTCCACTTGGCTTTTAGTAAAATATACTTTCAACCCAAATGAAGTTCTTTCCTAAAGGATCAAGTTGGGGCAGGTATGACAACAAGACACCTGGCCTGTTAACAATATATCCGTGAGGCGGGGCCCTTGGCACCTGAAGTGTCCCAGGCTCTGGAGCAAGGAATTGAGAGGTTTAGCCTTCAGATTCCTAATCATGTTCAGTGTCCCCTGGTTCACATTCTGAACCATCAATGAAAGGTTATCTTAATGTAACAATTGATTTTCCTCTTTATATAATTTCAGACTGGAACTCATGGTAGAGGCCTCAAGGCCTCTCCCTTACTGGGATAGGTGCATAGGATAGATTTTACAGATGTAATTGCTATTGATTAGAACAGCGGTTCTCAACCTGGGGGTCGCGACCCCTTTGGGGGTCGAACGGCCATTTCACAGGGGTCGCCAAAGCCTTCTCTCACCCCCCCCACAGCCTTCACTCACCCTCACCCTCTGCCTCTGTTAGATCGCCCGGTCGCCGTTCGCTTACCCTGCCCACTCCCAATCTATTGCTGTCTCCGGAGTCCCAGCTGGTGGCTAGAGGGGAAAAAAACTTTAAATTCTTGCCGCGGGGCTTCAAAGAGCTAGCTGCAAAGAGGTAAATTCCTGGAGCAAGTTTTTTTCCCCCTATCTATGCTGAAAAAGCGAAATTGAAAGTAAGCAGGCTGCAACGTGACAAAATGAGGCAGAGAGATTTCTTTTTCCTCACCAAAAAAGGTAAGTGCAACACTGCAAACAATGGGAAATTTAGTGCAAAAGAGGAGAGTTCCAAGATTTTAAAACACAAAAGAAAAAAAGCTCTATTTAACTAGGGAATTGTAATAATTGAGATACTATTAATTGGTTAAGTTGTGGTTTGGAGGAATATATGGGGGAAATTATTTGGTTTATTATTATTGGTAAATATAATTAATTGATTTGTAAGAAATTGGATTGCATGGAAATAATTGGAATATTCATGTTCATATTGATTAATATACAAAAAAGATAGTTATATAACTAATTGATTTATATTAAAATGTTGAATTTGTATTAAACAACTGTATTACATAATTAACCAATGTGAGGATGGATATAAAAATAGATGACAATGCGAAGGGGTATAATATAGAATAGAAGGGAAAAATTGAATTTGATTAAGATTAGAGATGAGGATGAAGGGTAATATTGTTTTTTAAAAAAATAGATGAGGAATAAATATGGTAAAAAGGAAATATAGAAATTGTAAATTTAATTGAAATGACTAAATACTGTGTTGGAAGAAATATCCTTCTGGGTTCTGCTCCAAGCGGGGAAAAAGACACTGGAAACATGGAGACTGCTTGGAAAGATGGTTTAATGTTGGACAGGATCACATGGCTTGATGGGGCCCATTGTGTTAGTTTCTGTTGCTATTGTGTTGCAAATGTCCTTTGACAAAGGATTGAGTTTCTGCCTCTGGCCCATTAACAAAAGGTGTGGGGCAGGAAGGTGGGAGCTGCTTTGTCTGTAAAATATGCTTCTCCATTTCTCATCCAGGTAGGGAAATATAATATTCTGCCTTTTTAATATTTCCCAAAATATTTCATTCTTCTAGGAAAGGGGTGGGTGCTAACCTCCTACAACTGTTTAAATTTGTGAACCAGCCAAATACTCTGTTCAAAGAAAATACGTTGTATGTTTGTATGTGTGTTTCTAATTATTGCTATTTATTGCTATTTGTTCTCTTCCCTTTCATCTTTTTTATTGTACAGCAATCTTTCTCCTCCAACCTATCACCTCTGTCTTTTCTTTCTTACTTACTTTCTCTTCCCCCCCTCTTCTTCTTCTCCCTACTTCCTCTTTCTCTTTCTCCTCCTCTCTTCCTCCCTCTCTTCCCTTCACTCCTACTCTAATTTCCCTTCCCTTCCTTCATCCCTCTCTATTGCTGTATCCTTTTATGCATATGGACTACTCAGAGGGCTGAAAAAGTTATTTTTGACCAGTCCTCGAACTTACAACTGTCCTCACAATTTACGTATTTGCGCTATCTTGTCACCATGGTGAAGAGAAGCAGTTGTGAAATGAGTGACACGGTTGTTAAGAATGCTACAATGGGCATAAATGATGACCAGTCATAACTGCGAAAACTGGTCATAAGTGCGAGGACCTGTCAGAAATCACATTTTTCAGCCCTCTGGGTAGTCCTTTTGTGCACAGGGACTACTCAGAGGGCTGAAAAAGTTATTTTTGACTGGTCCTCGCACTTTTGACCAGTCCTCGAATTTACGACTGTCCTCACATTTTACGTTTTTTGCCCTATCTTATACCATGTTGAAGAGAAGCAGTTGTGAAATGAGTGACATGGTTGTTAAGAATGCTGCACAGGCATAAATGTGAGGATGGTCATAAGTGTGAGGACCAGTCAAAAGTGCGAGGACCTGTCAGAAATGACTTTTTTCAGCCCTCTGAGTAGTCCCTATACATATAGACATGGCCACCCGGTCACATGACCAGCTAGCCACGCCCACCCAGTCACATGACCTCCAAGCCACGCCCACAAAATAAGCCACGCCCACAGATCCGGTAGTAAAAAAATTTAGAACCCACCCCTAGTTGGGGGTCACCACAACATGAGGAACTGTATTAAAGGGTCGCGGCATTAGGAAGGTTGAGAACCACTGGATTAGAAGGACATGCTATGCAATTGGTTTTGTCTTTATTGAGACTCATCAATTCCACCAAATTAGGGCTACCAAATTTGAATTGCAAAGATTCTGGCTGCCACTAGATGGCAGCTCTTTGATGGAAGTCTCTGCTGCCATCTGGTGGCTTGCTAGGTCTGATACCTTTATTTATTTAATAAAGTAGAACAAGAAAAAAAATAGCAGTAAGAGAAAACAGAAAGCAATCCAACAGCATTGGCTATATTAAATATATTTTATGGGAGAACCTAATGCATAATTTATTTTGTTATTTTATATAGACAAATTCTAACTGATATTAGTGTGATTATTCTTTGTAAATCATCCTATCACTTACATGTGATTGGTAGAATGTAGTTCTACCAGTTTTATTACCAATAATGATAACATTAATCAAATCTTTTGCATTCACAGGGATTAACAGGGGAAGGTGACCTAAGAAAATACTGTAGTTTCTCCAACATTTCTTAACCTAGCATCTAAATATTATATATTAAAAATGTACATGAAATGCAAATTATATGCCCCATTAAGCTTATAAGCTTATATACTTTTCTGAAGATGAAATATTCAAAGGCACCAGGCTCTTTCTCTTCTAGCTACAGAGAGTGTTAAACATTATACCTAAAGCAATATTTATTTATTTATTTATTTATTAAATTTATATACCACCCTATTCCTAAGGGACTCAGGGCGGTGAACAGCGAACGATAAAAATACATTTAATACATCCCAGTTTAAAATAAAATCAAAAAAAGCAATATAAAGGGAAAAGTTAGGCCAGGCCGGCCTGCTGAAACAGGAATGTTTTGAGGGCACGGCGGAAAGTGCGCAGGTCCGGAATCTTCTGTATCTCTGGGGGGAGCTCGTTCCAGATGGTGGGTGCCCTCACAGAAAAGGCTCTCCCCCTGGGGGCCGCCAGTCGACATTGTTTGGCTGACGGCACCCTGAGAAGCCTCTCTCTATGGGAGCGTACTGGGCGGTGAGAGGCTATTGGTGGCAGAAGGCGGTCTCGTAAGTACCCCGGTCCTAAGCCATGGAGCGCTCTAAAGGTGGTAACTAAGACCTTGAAGCGCACCCGGAAGACCACAGGGAGCCAGTGCAGCTCGCGCAGGAGGGGAGCCACATGGGAGCGCCATGCTGCTCCCATAACTACCCGCGCGGCCGCATTCTGGACCAGCTGGAGCCTCCGGGTGCTCCTCAAGGGGAGCCCCATGTAGAGAGCATTACAGTAGTCCAGGCGTGAAGTGACGAGGGCATGAGTGACCGTATTTAACGAGTCCCGATCCAGAAAGGGACGCAACTGGCGAATCAGGCGAACCTGATAAAAAGACCTCCCGGCCACAGCCGTCAAGTGTTCTTCTAAAGACAGCCGCGAGTCCAAGAGGACGCCTAAGTTGCGAACCCTCTCCGTGGGGGGCAATGACTCATCCCCAATAGTCAGTGATGGCACCAATTGACTATATTGGAACGTCGGAAACCACAGCCACTCGGTCTTGGATGGGTTGAGCCTGAGTCTGTTCCTCCCCATCCAGATCCGTACAGCCTCCAGGCACTGGGACATCACTTTAAGGGCATCATTGGGGTGGTCCGGGGTGAAGATGTATAGCTGAGTATCATCAGCATACTGATGATACTTCACCCCAAAACCACGGATGATCTCACCCAGCGGCTTCACATAAATGTTGAACAGAAGGGGTGAGAGAACCGACCCCTGTGGCACCCCACATACAAGGGGCCTCGGGGTCGACCTCTGCCCCCCTGTCAACACAGACTGCGACCGATCAGAGAGAAAGGAGGAGAACCACCACAACACAGTGCCCCCCACCCCTAACTTTTCCAACCGGTGCAGCATGATACCATGGTCGATGGTATCAAAAGCTGCTGAGAGATCTAATAGGACCAGGATAGAGGAGCAACCCCTGTCCCGAGCCCTCCAGAGATCATCTACCAATGCGACCAATGCCGTTTCCGTGCTGTATCCAGGCCTGAAGCCCGACTGGAACGGATCTAGATAAGCCGATTCATCCAAGTACTGAGGAAGCTGTCGCGCTACCACACTCTCAACAACCTTTGCAACAAAGCGAAGGTTGGAGACTGGACGGTAATTAGCCAACACTGCTGGGTCCAGGGAAGGCTTCTTGAGGAGAGGCCTCACCACCGCCTCCTTCAAGGCGGCAGGGAAGACACCCTCTCTCAAGGAAGCATTTATAATCCCCTGGAACCAGCCTCGTGTAATCTCCCGAGAGGCCAGCACCAGCCAGGAGGGACACGGGTCCAATAAACATGTGGCCGCGTTCAGTCTGCCCAGTATCTTGTCCACGTTTTCCAGAGTCACAGAATCAAACTCTTCCCAGGTAATATTCTCAAGACTTGCCTCCATCCTCCCTCCCGAACCTACCCAGTCAGAGTCCAAATTTTCCCGAATCTGAGCGATTTTGTCATACAGATATTGTACAAAGTCCTCGGCTCTACCCTCCAAGGGGTCCTCCAGTGCTTCCTGGTGGAGCAGGGAGCGGGTCACCCTAAACAGGGCGGCCGGGCGATTATCTGATGACGCAATAAGAGCGGAAAAATAGTTACACTTTGCCGCTTTTATTGCCACCAGGTAGGTCTTAATATGAGACCTTACCAGTGTTCGGTCAGATTCAGAACGGCTGGCCCTCCAACTGCTCTCTAGGCGTCTTTTCCGGCGTTTCATCTCCCTCAGCTCCTCGGTGAACCAGGGAGCCAGGTGAGATCGACGCCGGGTCAGAGGCCGCAAAGGCACGACCCGGTCCAAAGCTCCAGTGACCGCCCTATCCCAGGCAGCCACTAGATCTTCAGTCGAGCCGTGTGCCAGAGCCTCAGGAAATGGCCCAAGCTCCGTCTGGAACCTATCCGGGTCCATCAGGCGCCTGGGGCGGAACCACGTCATCGGTTCCGCCTCCCTGCGGCGGGGTGTGGCGGTTCGAAGGTCAAAGCGAAGGAGGGAGTGATCTGACCATGACAAGGGCTCGATCGCTATATCCCCTATCTTGAGACCACTCAGCCACTGACCAGAGACAAAAACCAGGTCCAGTGTGTTTCCCCCGGTGTGAGTAGGGCCATGAACTAATTGGGTCAGGTCCATGGCCGTCATGGAAGCCATGAACTCCTGAGCCACCTCAGACGCCTCACCGACGGATGGCAGGTTGAAGTCCCCCATGACCATAAGTCTAGGGGTATCAATCGCCACCGCGGCTATAACGTTGTTAATAAACACATAGATGACCTCCATCTATCTACTCATCCTATCACAGAATGATCTGGTAGAATAAATATAATAGCTATAAAATCCCTGCTATCCCATTGCTCTCCAGTTCAACCATCAGTCTGTTCCCATGACAATTTTGTACATGTAATCCTTAATTTACCACCACAATTGAGCCCAAACTTTCTGTGGCTAAGCAAGGCAGTTGTTAAGCGAATTTCTCCCATTTTATGACCTTTTTTGCCACAGCTGTTAAGCAAATCACTGCAGTTGCTAAGTGAATCATGCAGACATTAAGCAAATCTGAATTCCCCATTGACTTTGTTTGTTGGCAGGGAAGGTCACAAATGGCAATCACATGATCCTACAACAGTTCAGGTAATCCTCAATTTACAACTGTTCAGTTAGTGACAGTTTGAAGTTACAACAGCACTGAAAAAAGTGATTTATAACTTATGACCATTGCAGCATCCTCATAGTCACATAATCAAAATTCAGGTGCTTGGCAACTGACTCATATTTATGACTGTTGCCTGTTCCTAGGCTCATGTGATCCTTTTTACAACTTTCTGACAAACGAAGTCAATGGAGAAGCTAGTCACTTAACAACTGTGTTACTACCTTATTTAACTGTTGCAAAAAAATCATTAAATGGGGCAAAATTCAGTTAACAACTATCTTGCTTAGCAACAGAAATTTTGGGCTCAATTGTGGTCATAATTTGAGGACTACCTGTATATTGTCATAAATACATAGCCAAGCACAAATTTTGAATGCATGACTATGGGATACTGCTGTAAGTGTGAAGACTGATCATAAGTCCATTTTTTTTCTCTCCCATGGTCACTAAACAAATGGCTGTATTCTTGAAGCCTTCAACCTATCTCACTCAAAATGGGGCCGCGGTAGCTCATGTGGTAAGATGCTAGATCTGCACGCCGCTAAGGTCGACAACTTGGCGGCTTGATTCCCATGAGCAAACAAACCATGGAGGGACAAGAAAGGAGCCTCCCCTGATTGCTACCGGTATTCAAGTGTCCCGCAGGTAAAGGTAACACCGCCTGAAAAAATTCCTTTCACAGGCAGTCAGCCACCTTGGTGATCCCTGGCTAACATGTGCCATATGCTAAATAAATAATTAAAGTCTCAAAATTGTTTCCTGTTGTATTATTTCTTTTCCTTTTTCCTTTCTTGACCAGGAAGGTCAATATTGCTCATTGGCAATATTGCTCTAATTCAACCATAGGACCTGTACATTAAGTTGACTAGTGTTGCTTATTAACCCAGCACCATAATTACATATTTTGCAATTTGTCTGGTTCAAACATAGGATTTTTCTCTTGTACAAGAACAATCTTAGCAGAAATCTAGAGAATGCTGACACTTTCAGTATTTTTATAATTTAGTAGAAGAAAAATGCCTGAAAAAATTCACAAGATTGAAAAACCCAGCTATTTGTCTACCATACATTCACATTTCTATTAATCGTGTCACTGATTACATTTTTTTTAAGTACTGGCCAACACAGTATCAAGATATATTACATTACATACGTTACACACACATGTATGTAATGTATCTATGTACTTTACACACACACACACACATATATATACACACACATACACCAGTCTCTGCTACAGTATCACAATATTAACAGGTTGAAAGGATCAAGAGGTGATCCTATGGTCTGAAAAAAATCAGGCAACAAGATTCAACACCCCGACTAATAAGGCGCGTCAAAGGTTCATTCGTTCTATCGACAAAAGCGCGATTTTTACGCCTCCCTACTCACAGGAACTCGGTCCGGGTATTTCTTTCGGATTTTCTCTCCTTCTTTTTTTCTGTATTCAAAAGGATGGTCTTCCTTATACTGGAATTTCATGGCTTGAGCAGATACGGACAGCGTCTTCTACTATCCCTGTCTCCTTAATCGACCGTTCCAACGCTCTTAACAATCGCGATGAGAAAACGCAGCTGCCGGGAACTGCAACTTTCGGAACGATTCGCTTGCTTCTAGACCAGCTGATCAAAGGATACACAATAAACACGCACAGTCCAAGACGTGCATTGTGACGTCACTCTGGGTAAAATCAGCATCCACCTCCGCCTGTTTCGTAGACTGCACCACTTCAACTTGTGGGGAAAGACAAAAAGCGACATATTTGAGATCGTTATTCGGACGATTAATGGAACGCTGCAGTTAGTGACGAAATCTTTGCGGATGGAAAGGCAAGATTGAGATTACTCTTGTTGTTTTTTAAACTTTACAAATCGTTCTGCGTTTCATAGGAATAATAGAAGGAAGTAAGAAAATATTGACTCCAATAAAAATGTAATTTTATATAGGACCGAATCAGGAAGTTATTTATTTACTCGTTCTGTACAATGACTTTAGTTTAGACTATGTCCTAAACATACTATTAAAATATAAACTAATTATAAATCAATGAATAGAATCAAATTAATATTTCAAGCCACATTATATCGTACATGTTACATTTTTCCTAATTCAAAGAGCAGTATGAATTACTCAGTTTATAGGATTTGCTTTAGTTTGGCAATCTCAACGAGAACAGAACTGGGACGCCATTCCTGAGGAACTCCACCTCCTGCAGTTTAACAGCCGAACTGCCTGTTCTAATGGGCACGTGATTACCAATAGTCAGTACTATCTTCCCCAGTAATTGGTTGCCAGAAGTAAAGCGGAATTAATGGGGACAAGTTTTTGTATGCTGCCCTCTATAGTGGTAAGAGTGTGATCCTCTTTTCCAGATAAAACACTGTACATAAGAACTCCTTCTACCCCTTCCTCACAAACACCTAGAGTTTGTCTGATGTTTTACAAACTTATTAGAGAATAATTTAAATTACTTTCAATAGAATTTAGTCACAGTTGTAACTATGATTGTGTGGGATTCTGACTGTATTTGGCAATGGAACATCAGAGGTGGGTTCTACTTACCTTTACTACCGGTTCGCAATGGGGCATGCGCAGAAGCGTTTTCATGACGTCAGGTTCAGTGGGCAGGGCCTCCTGCCACTTTTACTACCGGTTCTATAGAACTGGTGCGAATCAGGGGCAACCCACCACTGTAGAACATTGTTGGTTAGTGTAGTTAGCAGCAGTAACACAGCAGTTCATCCAGCACTTGGGGGCAGAAGATGAAAGTACCATTTGCATCTGAGGGGAAGTAGGCCTTTTTCACCTCTTTTTTTTTCTTTGTAGCAGAAAACATCTGTCCTCCCTTGATTGCCCAAACAGATAAAAAATCAGCAGGAGTTCAATTGCTGATAGGGCCTGGTTGCTTCTTTTGCTTTCTTAAAGAAAAAATGGTGTAGAAAGTCACCCCACCCCCCGAAGAATGAAATATTTTGGGAAATATTTTAAAAAAGCAGAATTATTATATTTCCCCAAAGGGAGAAATGGAGAAACATGTTTTTTTTTAGGCAGAAAGCAGCCCCCACTTTCCTTAATAGTCTGCAGCAGATGTCTGCACTTAAGAGATAAAGAGCTTATTGAAAGAGGAAGGCAAGTATCTAGATAGCTCTATTCATAGGCAACGCAAATATTGCAGATAGAAATCCATTCTTCTGGGGTGACGTCACGGTGGTGCTGTACAGGAGAACAGGACTCTGCTCTTTCTGTCTGATATTTGTGTCTGGAGGCCAGCAACGGCAAAGTTGGACCTTGGAGAGGTCAGCGATAGAGAGGGGATAATCCAAGGGTGACAGGGAAAAGAGTGATCCCCCCGTTGCAGAGGGTGGAATCTCTGAAATCCTGCATGGAAGAGACCAGCTGTCATGGTTAGGTCCAGAGGCGTGACGGCCTGATTGAATGGCGGAGGAAGCAAAACATGAGAAACAGCAAGAAGTATCGGTGGAGATTGCCAAAATAAAGTGAGATACCGAGTTACTTCTCTAAATTGGTGGAATTTACAAACGAGTAATCAAGTGAGTCTCCAAAGTGGGAAGAGCCGCGCCGTAGTGGTAGGAGTGGAAAAAGAAGACGGAATGAGCACAGAATTGGCAGAGTGAAAGTGATTGCGAGCAGTGATTCGAACGACTGTTGTGTTGGAAAATCATAATAGATCTCTGATACTGAAGTTGTGGGATATGTGTTGAGAGTTTGTGTAGGTGGTGAACGGACTGGAAAAAGAAGAACAGAAAGGGTCTTCTCAGTTACAGAGACAGAGAAAAGTGAAGAGAGGGGACAGTGACTGTGCAAATTGAGGGAAGCTGTCATCTTTTTTTTTTATTGCAAAAGTTTTACAATTACATTTTCACCCCTTCCCCCCCAACCCACCCCAAACTTCCCAACCTACCCCAAACTTCCCAACCTCCCTAACCCTCCCTAACCCTCCCCTCCCCCCGGACTTCCACACAATATACTCATATCAGGTAAAAAAAAACCCTTAGTATAAAACTTATATAGAACTTGAACCCCTCCCTCCCCCTTATAATTTTTTTTATCTTCATTACATTGAAGTATTTCTATCTTGATATATCATTTTCAAATAAAAGCTATTTGATACTTCCTAGTTTGATATTTGTTCTGAACATAATCTATCCACTTTTTCCATTCCCATTCATAAGTCTCTTGTGAACAGTCTTTTAAATATGCTGAAATCTTCGCCATCTCTGCAAAACTGGCCATCTTCAAAGTCCATTCCTCGATCGTGGGCAAAACTTCATTCTTCCAGTATTTACCTATCAATAGTCTCGCAGCTGTTATCATGTACAATATCAACTTTGTTTCATCCGAAGTAAAACCCTTAACTATACCCAATAAAAACAATTGTGGAGAAAATTGAATTTTTTTCTTCAAAACATTCTGCATGACCCACCAAATTTTTATCCAAAAAGCCTTAACTTTCCTACAGGTCCACCAAACATGATAATATGTAGCATCTAAGCAGTCACATCTCCAACATTTTGGCTGAACATTAGGGTACATACATGACAATTTTTTGGGGTCTAAATGCCATCTATAAAACATTTTATAGAAATTTTCCCTCAGATTCTGCGACTGTGTGAATTTAACATTCTGAACCCAAATTTTTCCCATGTTTCCAACATCTCTGGCTCCTCAAAATTTTGTGGAGCAAAACTTAATCATACAATCTTTAACCAATTCAGTTTCTGAATCCCTTTCTAACAAAACATTATAAAGCCTTTTAATATGCATTGGACCTTTCTCTTTTATATGTCTAACCAATTCTTCCTCATGCAACATAATACCAATTTTTTGGTCCTCTTTCCATCTCAATTGTAATTGATTATATTGTAACCAAGTTAAGTTAATCCCTTCGTCCAACAGTGTCTGTAATGTCTTCAACTGCCATCTGCCCGCATCTGTAAAAAGAACCTCTTTGTATAACCCCCCCCCGAGTGACATTATATTTGTATTCCACATAATATGACCAAGATCCAGCCATAGCGGTATTTTATAATCCCATTTGAATCGGTGCTTCTTCCAAACTCTCATCAAAGAGTCTCTAAGTATATGGCTTTTAAATACTTTATCCACTTTGTTGTCATAAAATAAGTAAGCATGCCATCCAAATTCAAGATCAAAACTTTCTATATTCAGTATTCCAGTCTTTTTCCTTCCAAACCAATCACTTGCTAAAGTCAAAGCTGCTGCTTCATAATATAACTGTAGGTTTGGAAGTTTAAGACCTCCCCTCTCTGGAACATCTTGCATAATTTTCAATTTCACTCTCGGTTTTTTCTCGTTCCAGACAAACTTATTCACTCCAGTTTGCCAGATTTTCAGTTGTTTATCACTTTTGAGCACCGGAATCATTTGAAACAAAAAAAGAAATCTTGGCAAAATGTTCATCTTAACTGCTGCTATTCTTCCAAGTAAAGACAGCTGCAATTTTTCCAAGTCTCCATATCTTTCTGCACCTCTCGCCACAACACCTCATAATTATTTTGAAACAATTTCATGTTTGATTCTGCAACCTGAACTCCTAGATATTTTACCTTTGGTACAATCTCAAAACCCGCCCTCCTTTCAAGCTCGTGTTTACGATCTTGTGTCATATTTTTAACTATCATCTTAGTTTTTTTCTGATTCAGTCTAAAACCTGAAACTTTACCATAGTCTTGTATAATGTCCTTCATCTGGATTATTGATTCCAATGGCTGTGTTAGGGTAACGACCAGATCATCTGCAAATGCCTTTATTCTGTAATCCTCTTGCCTTATCATTATACCTTTCAAGATATTAGAGTCCCGTATTGTATTTAACAAGACTTCTAGTGTTAAAATAAATAACAATGGGGACAGCGGACATCCCTGTCTTGTTCCTTTTTCAATCTTAAACTCTGTTGTCAAACTTCCATTAATAATAATCTGTGCCTTTTGCTCTTGGTAAATTGCTGAAACCGCCTGTATAAATTGATCCCCAAAGTCCATCTTTTTTAAAGTCTTTAGTAGAAAGTTCCAATCCACTCTATCAAAGGCCTTCTCTGCATCCAGGAAGACCAGCACTGCAGGGATCTGTTTATTCTTCTCAAGATATTCCAATAAATCTATTACTTGCCTTACATTGTCCTTCATGTATCTACCCTCAATAAATCCCGCTTGATCATCATGAATCACCTTTTGAATTACTGGCATCAACCTGTTGGCTAATACTTTTGCATAAATTTTATAATCAGTATTCAGAAGAGACATTGGTCTATAATTCTCCGTTTTTTTTGGACCTGCTTGCTCTTTTGGTATCAGAGAAATATAAGCTGTTGTCCATGTTGGGGGTATTTTACCCCCTTGTTGAATATTACAAAACAGATCTCTAAGTTGTTCCACCATTTCTGCTTGCAAATTTTTATAATACACTGCAGTCAAGCCATCCGTTCCAGGAGCTTTAGCTATTTTTAATTGTTTAATTGCTACTATTATCTCCTCCTCTGTTATAGGATAATTCATTCTTTCCTTTTGTTGGTCAGTAATTTTTGTAACTCTTTTATTATCTAAATATTTTTCTATAAGTCCATTCTGCACATCATCTTTAGCATATAGTTTAGTATAATAGTCCACAAAAGCTTCTTTAATTAATTTTTGTTGAAAGATTTCTTTCCCTCCAATATCAATACTATCAATAGTCCGTGTACTCTGTTTTTTCCTTAATGTGTAGGCCAACCATCTGCCCGGTTTATTGGCATTACAAAATGTATTATGCTTCGCATATTGTAAGTTTGTTGCAACTTGTTCCGCCATAAGCATTTGAAATTGGTCTTTCAAAAGTTTTATAACACCACGTATTCTTTCATCTGTTGGGTTTTTGATAAGTAGCTGTTCTTTATTCTTTATTTCTACTTCCAATTCAAATCTTTTCTTTTGTCGAATCGTTCTATGTTTAGAGTTCATATAAATGAGCACCCCTCTCATATAAGTTTTGCTCGCATCCCACACAATTTCAATTGGGGTACCTTTATTCAAATTTATTTCAAAAAATTCTTTCAAGTGCTTTTTAAGTTTTATTATATTTTTTTCATATCTGAACAAGTTTTCATTTATTCTCCAAGAACGTCGCTCAGTCTTGCCCATCTCAATTTCTATCCATACGGGGCTATGGTCGATCAAGGTTCTTGGGAGAATCTTCGTTCTTTTTGTCTTAACAAGTAGATCATCTGACAACAAAATAAAGTCAATCCTAGAGAAGGATCTATGTCTGTCAGAAAAAAAAGTATAATCCAATTCTTTTGGATTATGTATTCTCCAAATATCTTTTAATTCCAAGTCTTCTTTCATATCAAAAAAGGTCTGTGGTAATCTAATCCTAGATTTCGCCAAACTCTTTTTATCTAGTTTAGAATCAATTACTCCATTCCAATCTCCCATAATTAGAATAGATCTATAGTCCCATTGCAGTATTTTAGTATGTAACATTTTATAGAAATGGTCCTGTTGTTGATTGGGAGCATAAATTCCAATCAGAAGAATTTGGCCATTTACTGTAAGCAATTCAATTGCTATAAACCTACCATCTTCATCTGCTTCTATAATTTTAGCTGTTAATCTTTTGTTTACATAAATAACCACACCATTCTTTTTTTGCAAAGTTGAAGATATAAAATGTGTTCCTAATTTAGAATTTATCAAATATTTTTGATCTTGAGTTGTGATATGCGTTTCCTGTAAACAAATTATATCATTATTAAATTGTCTCAAGTATGCAAATAATTTCTTCCTTTTCTGTGCTGAATTCAACCCATTCACATTCCAAGATAAGCACTTAATTGTCATCTTTATCTTTCTGAAGCAACGAGCAAAATAACCGAATATCTTCCGGAATCTTCGGTCTCGCTCCCCCCATGGCTCCAGTCTCTTGTGTAGCACTCTTAGCTCCCTTTTCTTGTCTTTCCTGTTGTTGCTTTTCTTTAAGTTGCTTAGATTTTGCACGAGTTATGCGCTGATCCTTAACTTCAACCATCCGAACCGGGTCCAAGATTGGAGAAGATTCCAACAGAGGCTCATCCAAAAAACCTCCTTCAGCACCCTGCGTTTCCTCTAACTCCACCTGCTTAGACTGTTCTTGCAGTTCTTGTTGAAGTTGCTTCTTATCACTCTCCTTAATCTCCAGGACTGTAGATGTACGTGGAGATGGTGTTCTTTCTTTAAAAATAGTAGTGTAGAAATACTCCGCCTTCTCCACAGTAGTCAGACGATGTCTTTCTCCCTTGTATTTCAAAATTATGCCAGTTGGGGCATCCCACCGAAATGGTATCTCTTGTTTTTGCAGTTCTTCTACAAGAAAGCCAAAATCTTTTCTGGCTTTCAACATTTTAGGTGGTAGTTCTTTGTAAACTCCAATTTGTGCGCCCCCCACTTGCACAGAAGTAAGAAAGGATTTTTGCAGGATATCATTTCTTATTGCTCTATCCGTAAAATATATGACCACATCTCTAGGCAATTGTCTTTGTCTGGCCACCCAAGAATTCACTCTGTAAATTTTATCTATTTTGTAAAAAACCACGTCAGGATTAATTTTTAAAATCACTGCCAGAGCCTCAGCACAAATCTGTCTCAAATCCTGTCTGTCATCCTCTCTAATTCCTCAAAGCCTTATGGCAAATTCCATTGCCCTGAATTGCATCATAACAATTTCGTTTTCAACTCTTTGCATTTTCTCATCAACATCAGAAATTTTATAGTCATTGTCTTTCATTTTAACATTGACTTCTGATTTAAGTTCTTCCACTTTAGAATCAACTTTAATAATAAATTCTGCAAGGCCAGACGCCACATCTGATATTTTTTTAGTCACCTTGCCATAATCTTGTTTCACCATATCTTTAATTTCATTAATTTTCTGCATAATTTCCTGTTGAGATTTTTGAAGTTTATCATTTATTTCCTGTTGGGATTTTTGAAATATATCATCCAAAGCTTTAGAAATAAATTCTTTTAAATTTTCAAAATCAAAATCTTTTTTCTGAGTCTGTATCTGTTGAGCAGGGGGAAGCTGCGTTTCATGTTTGTGTGTGGGGGATCCCCCCCCCTGCTGTCTTTCCTTCCTGCTTCTTTGAGGCCATCCTGCCACGTAAGATAGATTTTCTGAAGAGGAAAGTCCCTTTTCCTTTTCCACCTCCACAGAGACTTCTAAAAAAGTCCCCCAGGTTTAATCAAATAAAAACTGGAATAAAGCAAAGTCAGATATTAAAAAAAGAGTTTTTCTTTTTTCCCCTCTTCTCTTGTTTCTCTTTATTACAAGCGAAGCAACTTTGTAGCAACTTTGTAACTTTGTAGCAAAGCAAGACGACTTCACAAATCCACTCTCGCTAGCTCATTAACTCTAGTGCTGGGTGCCATATTTTTTCCAAATCACTTTCACTCGCTCGTATTTTCTCTTGAATTAAAAAGTCAACAAAGCACTAATACTTGCGATTTCCGAGTTGCAGGGTTCAAGTTAGTATTTCCGCTGCTTATTAAGGTTGGTTCCATTCACTTTAAATGTTTGCTGCAGCCGGCTTGTTCTGCTGAAGGCAGAATCGTCCCACGCCGCCCGGAGTCTCAGCAGGTTGGGAGGGAGCCGCGCCTGTTTCCTCCCCAGAAGCAGTTCCCTGGGGGCTTACAGGAGCTCAACCTGTACCCTGCTATCTCTTCTCCTTCAATCCTCTGGATTTCGGAGTTTTCGAGCTGCTTCTCGATCACAAGGCGGCTCTACAGGCAGCGGGGCTGGCGGTCCTTAAAAAGGCACCGTCGTCGCCGAACACTAGCAAATCGGAAGTCCGAGGGAAGCTGTCATCTTGAATGTGGAGAACAGGGAAGTTGCAGAGGAAGTAGACAGATCGAAGAATAAAGAACTTTGGTGATTCCGATGAAGGACTTTGGATTGGACTCATCTATAATCAGTAATCAGAAGATTACTCAAATACTTTTTATAGTTTTTTATATAATCTAGAGATATTTATTACTGTGATATTTATATAGAATCTTTAGCTTTACAAATTTAATATTTTATATATATTTACATTTTACATATACTTAATATAGATTTATATAGCAAAAAAACTGTAATAGATTATTCAATAACTTATATATATTTACTTCTTTTTTCTTTCCTTTTAATATAGTTAAGTCAGGACAATTCATATTAAATTTATAACAATAATAATTATAAATATAGTAATTTATAACTGTGACATATATAAAACTATATAGAAAATTGATATTAATTGTTGGACCTAATCAGTGAATTATATTACATTTCTATTGTTAATTATCAGTTACAAAAAGGGATATAAGCAGGGGTAGTGACTAGGAAAAGACCTATTGGAGTGAAAGATTAGAAACTTATGGTATTGGGGAATAAACTCTTCAAAAAGCTAAAGATGTCAAACACATCTACAGTTACCAAAACTAAAGAAAACAATGCCAACAATAGCCTCTCCAGCAGGTCAGAAGTCAACAACAGACATGTCAAGCAGCGAAAAACCAGGATCTGCACTTACCCTACAAAACATGCAAGCCACATTACATATGATTCAGGAGGTTATGATGAAAATACAAGAATCAATAAACAACCATGAGGAAATGAAAGGTGAACTAGGTGAAGTGAAAGGAGATATAAAGAAATTGGACGATAGAATGGGGAAGATTCAGGAAACAATAGCCAAAAATGAGCAGAAGATAAAAATGGTAGAAGCAATAACAGAACTAACTGAAAAGAAATGAAGCAATGGAAGAAAGGCTGACAGCAGCGAACAGAGATCTTGAGGAGGCAATAATCCACCTAGAATTAGAAAGATCCTCATTTTACTTGAGATTCTAAAACATAACAGAGACTAAAGAAGAGGATCTACCAAAATTTATGACGGAATTGTTAGTGGACACATTGCAAATGGATAAATGTGAACTGAGGAACAACATTGATGAATTATACAAAGTGCATTCCAATTATTCACGACAATATAGATTACCCCGTGAAATACATGTAAGACTTGCAAAAAAAGTCATCAGAGATGAAATCTACGAAAGAACAAGAGATGACCAGTTGATAAGAAGTCATAACCCTCAAACAGTTACCGATGAGAATTAGAGAGCAAAGAAGAGCAATTTCTCTCCTCACAATTGATAAAAAAATCAAATAATGTTCTGTTGGTTGATATCTGAAGGCATGCTAATATCATGACAAGATAAGAAAATAAAAGTTGACACTATAGATAAAGCCCAGGAATTTTATGAACATTACATAGGGGAAGAATTGGACAGCAGAGAGTTAGAAACTAAAAGCCAAGAGGAGCAACAGACTGAGGAACCAAGAAGTGAGAGAGAGGACGGATACGGAAGACCAGGAAAGAGAAGGAGCGAGGACAAGAAACCAAAGGGAAATAAAATCAAGGAGAGGAACAGGGGCAACAAACAAGTAATAGAATGGAGGAAGAAGTGAAATTAATATCGGTTAATATAAATGAACTAAACTCACCTATAAAAAGAAGACAAACAATTTCTAAACTGCAAAAACAAAATATGGACATCACATGCCTACAGGAGATTCACATCAAAAAAGGAAAAGGTGGTATCCTGGAATCTCCCAAGCTAGCTTTGGCTGAAACAAAGAAAAGGGAAATGGCTAAAACCTAAACAATTATACACAGATGAAGAGGGAAGAACATTATTAATTGAAGTATCAAAAAAAAGAGTATTAATATACGCACCAAATACAAATCAGAAAGAATACTACAGTAAATTAAACAAACAGATAGCAGAATTAGAGTTGAACAATGTATGTTTACTAGGGGACTTCAATGCGGTAGTAGATCCAAAGAAAGATTATAAAACAGGCAAAAATAAATCATGAAAGGAGAACATTACCAAACACATTTTTTGAAATGACCCAAGAATTAAACCTAAAAGACGTATGGAGAGAAGTCAACCCACAGAAGAACCAATATACTTTCTTTTCAACCCTCACAATTCATGGTCCAGGATTGATATAGTGTGGATGGACCTGGAAATGGAGAAAGATATAGCAGAAATAGAAATAGCACCAAATATCTGGGCGGACCACAACCCATTAATAGTTAAATCAAAAGGAGAAGCAAATAGAAAAGGACCATGAACCAGAGAGTTGTGAAAGAAAAGAACTATGTCCAATATGTAGAAAAAGAACTAGTGTTTTTCCTAAGGGAAAATTGGAATGAACATACAACCACTCAAAATTTATGGGACACAACCAAAGCCTATGTGTAGGCTGTGTATATATCAAGTAGATATATATACAATCCTATGTGTAGTAGGCTTGGGTATATATCACGTAGAGATGAGTGATGGTTAACTGAAACTGGAAAGGTTTGTTTCTATTCTTGGATTTTTATGTCCATGAATCCATTATTCGCCTTCTCCTCAGCAAATGAGTAAATTCAAGCTTATTTGGATGAAAGATGTACAGGTAGTTCTAGATCAGGGGTCTGCAACCTTAAACATTCAAAGAGCCATTTGGACCCATTTCACACAGAAAAGGAAACACCGGGAGCCACAAAACCTGGATGGGCATGGCCAATTTAACAACACTCACTCCCACCCAGTCACATGACACCCCTCCCCCCAGCCACACTTGTGGCTTCCAATGTTTTCTGTGGGAAACGGGTCTCTCTCTCTCTCTCTCTCTCTCATCTATTTCTCTCATCTCTCTCATTCTCTCACATCGCTATCTCATCTCTGTCTCTGTCTTTCATCTCTGTCTTTTTCTCATGTGTGTATGTGTGTGTGTGTTCCCTCTTGAACCATTTCCAAAAACAGGTGAGGGTTTGTTTTTTTGTTTTGCTGATGTTGTTCTTTCTTCTTTGGGTGTTTTTTACCATATGATTTAAATCAAGAGTCATTTCAGGTTCCCAGATAAATGAAGCTCTTTTGTCCCCCTGCTGTGGCTTTCTGCCAGCTGAACCCACCACTGGCTGGCCCCGCCCCTCATCCTCCCAGTCACTCCTCGCTTGAGAAGCTAATGGCGGTGGATGGAGACTCGCTCCATATTCCAGAGCGGGAGCAAAGCGGCCCTGTACTTGCCTCTTCTTGTTGGTACTGCACGCACCTTGGTCGCTCGGGGAGATGCACAACTTTCTCTCTGCCCCAAGACACTGGCCCGGCTCAGTTGCTGCTGACACTGGTGTTCTTGCTGCCTCCATGGCCTGCTCGCTGCTCGTGCAGCGCCTTGCACAACATACTTAATTTTAGCGCGCTTCACAATGGGGGAGACGGCATCCCCCTGCTCTTCCTGGAGCCCATTACAATGTGGAGCATCAGCTGCAGCCAGGCCTGGCCAGTGTCAGTGGCCTTGTTGGTGTTGCACGCATCTCAGACTTGGGGAGATGCGCAACTTTCTCTCCGCCCCAAGACAGATGGTTGGTTGACTTCCAACTATTCATTTAGTGACTGTTCAAAGTTACAAGAGCACTGAAAAAAGTACCTGTTAGAGTTTGCAGCAATCCAACCAGCACACAAGTAGATAATTCACCAGGATTCATTTATAGAAGAAACTTGTTTATATACAATTTATATACAATAATATAAATCGTGATGCATGTATACAATAACCATGCAGCAGAAGCCAGAACCAGAAATCAGAATCCAGAAGCACAGAATCTATATAATCACTAAAGCAATAAAATCCATATACATATATGTATATGTATATACATATATACATATATACATATATACATATACATACATACATACACACACAGTCCAGTGAAGCCAAGTCATGCCCAGGTTCCAAGCTGTCTGACCTGACTCTCAGTCACCAAACAGTTCCCATTGGCTGACTTGTTGTTATGGCTATCCCAGCTCATAATTACACTGACAAACTAACAACCATTTTTCACACTCACAACTGTTGCAGCATTCCTATGACCAAATTTGGATTTTTGGCAACTGGCTCATATTTATGGCAGTGTCCCAGGGATATGTGATCATCTTTTGCAAACTTCTGATGAGAAAAGTCAATGGGGAAGCCACTTAACAATTATGTTACTAACTTAACTGCAGTAATTCACTTAGCAACTGTGACAAGAAAGATTGTAAAATGGACAAAACATTTAACAACTGTCTTGCTTAACAATAGAAATTTTGGGCTCAATTGTGCTTGTAAGTCGAAGACTATATGAACCCAATAATGTGCAATGCTATATAAATGAAATGTGTCAATATTTTGTATTTTTTGTACAGTATTTTATATTACTTCTGTCTTATTGAGGCTAGCACCCTCCATGTCAGGCCTGTCCTAGCTTGGAAAAACCAACTCCATTTGTAGGGAAAAGTATAATTTTTACTGAAGCCAATTGGTTACAACATAGCAAAGCCAGATCTGAGGCTTTCCCATGTAACCCTGGTAATTTTTCCTTCTCCCGTGCCCTCTCCTCTTGGTCATCTTGGTTGTGCCCAATAAGGTTCCAATTAGGTGTTTTGGTAATAGTTCCACATTTTGGCGCCTCTTTGAATGGGCATTTTGCATTCCATTCCCAGGCTGTGTCTTTGGATTTTTCAACCATTGTCTCTGGATGGCACCTCTGATTCCTGTCATGTCCCCTCCCTACTTTCCCAATTCACCTCCCCGCATTTTATGGCAGGCTGCCATCAAAGCGAAATGAAGCAGCACTGAAGCTGTTTGTTGGCAGATCTGACATTCCAGGTATATTGGACTTCTGCTCACATAAACCACCACAGTTGTTGGCGAGTTTCATAAAAGAAAAGTATATTAAATTTGTGATACAGCATTTAACCTTTGAAAGTATTCATTAGAGCAAATGAGTGAGTTTCTTCTGACTCTCCAAATATTCCTAATCATACCATAAAGCGTGACTCAAACAGCAGAATTATTCTAAATGTTTATTCTCTTAGAAATTGAGATAGAATTAAAAGATTTATAGGAATCATTGGCAATTCATCTGTCGTCTTCTTTCCATCTTCTCAGGCACAGAGAGACAAACAGTCTTAACTTTAACATTAATATTTAAGCATACATTCATAAAGAGGAAATATCTGTAGTGTAAGTCATCCATTAATAAAGAATTCATAGCCTTATAAATATTATGGCATTTCTGTTTCTGATATGTGGATGCATGTGTTGATATTTTCATGACTTTTTGGTTGATTTGATAGTATATTTTTAGTTTTTGTCAGCTATTTTTCTTTTATTGAAGTGGCTTAATAAGATATAGTAACAAGATATAGTAATAGGCAATGCAGAACATGCAATAAATGGATGGACTCTGGATCAGGCCTAGAAATTACTCTGCCACAAACTCTGGGTTAAAAGTTACAAATAAAATCCCTAAAATCATTTAAAATCCATTTAAAAAACCCCCATCAGTCCAGGCCAGCCAGGCGAAATAGCCACATTTTTAGTTTGCGGCAGAAAGAGCGAAGGTTGGGGGCCATCCGGAGCTCCAGGGGGAGCTGATTCCAGAGGGTAGGTGCGCCCACAGAGAAGGCCCGCTTTCTCGGGGTCACCAGCCGACACTGTCTGGCTGACGGCACCCCGAGTAGGCCCTCTCTGGGGGAACGCACCAGGCGATGGGGAGCTGTTGCTGGCCGCAGAAAGTCCGCCAAATACCCTGGTCCTAAGCCATGTAGGGCTTTATAGGTAATCACCAACACCTTGAATCTCACACAGAGAGCAACTGGTAACCAATGCAGGTCGTGCAGGAGGGGTGTAACATGAGCGCGTCGGGACACTCCCATCACTATTCTGGGATTCTGGATAGGATTTTGGCTCCCAGAGGTAATTCACTATCCAAAATTCACCAATCATAAATAGTGGGTGTCACTTCATAGGATTCTAAAATAATAATGCAAAATTTCAATCACCTAAGAATTTGATCCTTACTTCAAGGAATGGAAGACAAAACTAAAAGCCTGATTATAAATAGTTAGCATATGAGTTATTCAATAGTCATGAATAATTATAATAGCGACCACATGTTTATTGGACCTGTGCCCTTCCTGGCTAGTGCTGGCTACCTGGGAGGTTACACGTAGCTGGCTCCAGAGAATTATTAACACTTCTCTGAGCGAGGGATTCTTACCTCCCGCCTTGAAAGAGGCGTTGGTGAGAGCCCTCCTTAAGAAGCCCTCTCTGGATCTGGCTGTTTTAGCAAACTACCGTCCAGTCTCCAACCTTCGCTTTTTAGCGAAGGTTGTCGAAAGTGTGGTGGCACAACAGTTCCCACAGTACCTGGATGAAGCTGTCTATCTAGACTCGTTCCAATCCGGCTTCAGGCCTGGATACAGCACAGAAAAAGCATTGGTCATGTTGGTTGATGATCTCTGGAGGGCTCGGGATAAGGGATGTTCCTCTATCCTGGTCCTATTAGATCTCTCAGCGGCTTTTGATACCATTGATCATGGTATCATGCTGCACCGGTTGGAGGGGCTGGGAATGGGAGGCACCATATTACGGTGGTTCTCATCCTACCTCTCTGACAGGTCGCAGTCAGTGTTGACAGGTGAAAGAGATCGACCTCGAGGCCCCTTATTTGCGGGGTGCCACAGGGGTCGGTCCTCTCGCCTCTCCTGTTCAACATTTATGTGAAGCCATTGGGGGAGATCATCTGTGGTTTTGGGGTGCGATGTCATCTGTACACTGATGACACTCAGCTGTACATCTCCACCACAAACCACCCCAATGATGCCCTTGAAGTGATGTCCCGGTGCCTTGAGGCTGTACGGGTCTGGATGGGGAGAAACAGGCTTCAACTCAACCCTTCCAAGACTGAGTGGCTGTGGCTGCCGGCGTCCCGGTACAGCCAGTTAGTCCCATCACTAACTATTGGGGACAAGTCATTGACCCCTGCAGAGAAAGCTCGCAATTTAGGCATCCTCCTGGATGCACAACTGTCTTTAGAAGATCATATAACAGCCGTGGCCAGAGGAGCTTTCTATCAGGTTCGCCTGATTCGCCAATTGCATCCCTTTCTAGACCGGGACTCATAACTCACAGTCACTCAAGCCCTCGTCATTTCCTGACTTGACTACTGCAATGCTCTCTACATGGGGCTCCCCTTGAAGTGCACACGGAAGCTCCAACTGGTCCAGAATGCGGCCGCGCGAGTAATTATGGGAGCAACATGGCGCTCACATGTAACACCTTCTACGCGAGCTGCACTGGTTTCCGGTGGCCTTCCAAGTGCGCTTCAAGGTGTTGGTTCTTACCTTTAAAATGCTCCATGGCTTAGGACCTGAGTATGTCAGGTTTCGTTGCTATCTTAAATAAACTTCATTCTCAAACGCAAAGTCTCTAATGAATCTTTTTTCTTTATTTAAGAATAGAAAACGACATGCCTGAACTCTGGTGCAGCCAAGATTGGCACCTCCTTCCAAACCCCTCCCTTTCCGTTCTTCAACCCCAATGTCTCATTGGCCACCATGCAGATCCATCTCTTCGTCCCATGCACTTCCTTTTCACAGGAATTTCCCCCCTCCCTCTGTTGCCCAACTGCTGAAGAGCCAGGAACTAGGTGAAAGTTCATCCCAGCATTAAAGCAAGTCTTTCTGTGTCTTTCATTGATTTCATGTCAGCGCTGAAAGAGATCATAATTTGGAACGCTGACAGAGTACTTACGAGACCACCTGCTGCAACCGATAACCTCCTACCAACCAATACGCTCTCACAGAGTAGGCCTACTCATAGTACCATCATTAAAACAATGTCGTCTAATAGTTGCAAGGGAGAAAGCCTTCTCTGTGGGGGCACCTACTCTTTGGAACAAAATATCCCCTGGAATACGAATAATCCTAGATCTTCGCACTTTCCGACATGCCCTGAAGACCTTTCTGTTTCAACAAGCAGGGCTAGCATAAACATCTAAATTCTATGCCAAGGTCTTAGCAGATACACCAAGTTGACTCAATATTATATGTATATGAAATCTTAATCTGTTCACCGCCCTGAGTCCTTCGGGAGAAGGGCGGTATAGAAATTCAATAAATAAATAAATAAATAAATAGTTCCAATCTTTGTGGTTTTGTTTGTGTGAAGCCCACTAATCTGAATGGACGTATTTGTTGAAAGAGAAGAAAATAAAAACATTGCATGAGAACGGTTGTAATAACCCTAAAACTGTTTCGGAAAGTGAGTGATGCACTCTGGGATATCTTTTAGGTATGAAAGTAGTAGATCTAGAACACGGGTGTCAAACTCAATTACATTGAGGGCCGCATCAGGGTTGTGTTTGACCTCAGGGGGCCGGGGTGGGTGTGGCCAGCTCAATGTCACTCGTGTCAGAGGCATCTGTGGTGACCCCAGTACTCTGCCAGCAAAAACAGGCTCCTGAGCTCCATTTTCAGCTGCAACAGCCTCCTGCAACCCTCTGCCAGCAAAAACAGAGCTCGCGTGGGCTGCCCGTGGCCCTTGCAAGCCCATTTTCGCTGGCAGTGGCACCATGGGCCAGTCCTTCTCTGTTTACAGGGTGATCTAACGGGCTAGATCTAAGCTCCCCACAGGCTGGATCTGGCTCCCGGGCCTTGAGTTTGACACCCCTGATCTAGAAGAAAAAGATGTACTTCAGAAACCTGTTTTACATTTCTGCAAACATGTTCCTTGATGTATGTTGTTAACACATGTATATGTGTATGAGCATGTTATATGCAATTTATTTCTTATTTTGCACATTTTTAGCATTATAGTATTAAAAATGGAGGATTTGGTAAATATGATATGAGGTTCTGGTAAAACAAGAGCAATCAAAGTAGCTGTATATATATATATATGTGAAGGTTTCTTTGGAAGACTTGCTGATCATCTGACTTGGGAGTCTTAGCTCTCTGTGGAATGTGCTTCCTGGACTTCTTTCTCAGTATCTATTGTCTGTTTCTCCTCTGGCATCAGCTCCAAATCTGGGACTCTTTCTCCACTTCGAGCCACTGTGAATCTATTCATATGTATGGCATCCTCATAAATTGGGGGAGACTCTGTTCGAGCAGGGTGATGCACTGCTGGCACTCCACTGTGGGAATGTGCTACTGCTAGTATTCTCCTTGCACCTGGGCCAAACATGGAATGGAAGGCTGAAAGGGAAAATACCAGGAGTATTTAGGTTAAAACAAACATTACAACTATAGTATAACCAAGTACATTACAACTAAAACCCCAGCAATGATTAACGGTAGAAATTATTCTCATGTGTTGATTGAGTGATTGACTATATACGGTACTATTAAAAGAATTCTACAAAAGTGCTCACTGAATTGAGAAGCAGTTTTAATTCTTTGTTGAAGAGACCATCCTTTTGTAATTCTGCAAAATACCATATAGCTTTAAAAAATAGATAATGTCAGATCCCTATAAGTGACGCTGCCATTCAGTTGAGAGAAGGGGGGCCCCTTGGATTCAATTTATTAGCATTGCCTGTGTCAACAGATACTTTACAATCTATATCCTGGTGCCAAAGCGCCCTGAGATCCCTCAGGGTGCTTAACTTTTGGGAATGTTTATGATGGCCATGTGGGCTGTTTCATTTTAAAGGATAATGGAGGATAGCGACAGGAATACATGCTTATCCGGTTCTCAGCGCAGCTGGTAAAGAAAACATCTTCACACTTGTGTATTGGCTAAAATCTGCATTCTGGCTAAAGGGAGGGGTCTCTACTGCTTTAATCCTACTTGTCTTGCCTAAGGGTATTCATATGTTGCTTTGAATCCATTGCTGTCACTTCTGCTAAATAAAAGTTCCTTTTGAAAAAATACGTTTCAAGAGTTTTTACTTTCTTAAGTTGGAAGGAGAGGCAATCCTTACAGATAACATGCTATGTAAAATACATTAAAGTTTAAAAATTTATACTATCATGCTTAATACCATACTATTTCAGACTTACTCATAGTATGAAAATGACTCTTACAAAACAAAACCAAAAGTAACAGAAAGAAAATATTTTTTTATAATGAAAGAGAAAAAAATGGAATTGAAAGAGGTGAAAAACTGTATTGCATACTATGAATGTTCATAGACTGGAATAGGTGACAGGTCAGCCAATGAATAGGCATAGCAACTAAGTCAGCCATTGAGGACTGTTTGGAAACTGAAACATAGTAGCAATAGCAATAGCACTTACATACCACTTCATAGTGCTTTTACAGCCCTCTCTAAGTGGTTTTACAGAGTCAGCATATTGCCCCCAACAATCTGGCTCCTCATTTTACCCACCTTGGAAGGATGGAAGACTGAATCAACCTTGAGCCAGTGAGATTTGAACTGCCAAACTGCAGTTAGCAGTCAGCTGAAGTAGTCTGCAGTACTGCACTCTAATCACTGCGCCACCTTGGCTCATTTAGTATTTGTTTGTATGGGGCCATAAGAGACAGTTTGGAGTCTGGGCATGCGCTCAAAAGCCTGATTGGGCTTATTATCTGGGGAGGTCTTATTTTGGGGGAAACAGGGTATATAATTTGAACCCTTTTGAAATTATTTAATTGTGTGTCTGATTGTGTGTGCTGCAACAAACTGACAGGTTATGGGCTCAGAGCACACCAGACACAGAAAGACTGAACTGTAATTAAGCTGAGAGACTGCCTGTGTTAACAGAGAGACAAGGCAGAAAAGGCTTGCAGGATGGTTGTTGAATTTAAGGAGAGCTTTCTGCCTTGTTTGGGACAGAATAATTATATTTTTTGGGCTGCAAAGATGGAATGTTTCCTGAAGGCTAAGGAGCTCTGGGATATTGTTGTTAATTCACCCCAGGGGCCAATGGCAGCTGCAGATCAGAGGCTGCATGATAAAGCAATGGCCTACATCCAGTGGTGGGATTCAATTCTTTTAACAACCGGTTCTGTGGGCGTGGCTTAGTTGGGGGTGTGGCTTGGTAGTCATGTGACTGGGTGGGCGTGGCTAGCTGGTCATGTGACCTGGTGGGCGTGGCTAGCTGGTCATGTGACCGGTGGGCGTGGCTATCTGCATAGGGACTACAGAGGGCTGAAAAAAGTCATTTCTGACTGGTCCTCGCACTTTTGACCGGTCCTCGCACTTATGACCATCCTCACATTTATGCCCGTTGCGGCATTCTTAACAACCGTGTCACTTATTTCACAACTGCTTCTCTTCATCATGGTGACAAGATAGGGCAAAAACGTAAAATGTGAGGACAGTCGTAAGTTCGAGACTGGTCAAAAGTGCGAGGACCAGTCAGAAATAATTTTTTCAGCCTTCTGAGTAGTCCATATGCATAAAAGGATACAGCAATAGAAAGGGATGAAGGAAGGGAAGGGAAATTAGAGTAGGAATGAGGGTAAGAGAGGGAGGAAGAGAGGAGGAGAAGGAGAAAGGAAGAGGAAGTAGGGAGGAGAAGAAGAAGGGGAGGAAGAGAAAGTAAGAAGGAAAGAAAAGAGAGAGGTGGTAGGTTTGAGGAGAAAGATTGCTGTACAATAAAAAAGATGAAAGGGAAGAAAGCCAACCCCAAACAAATATTAAGATATTAAGATAAAGAATGAATTGTTAAACTTTAAAGAATAAAAGAGAACAAATATGAATAAATAACAATAATTAGAAACACACATACAAATATACAATGTATTTTCTTTGAACAGAGTATTTGGCCGGTTCACAAATTTAAACAGTGTTTAGTCATTTCAATTAAATTTACAATTTCTGTATTTCCTTTTTGCCATATTTATTCCTCATCTATTTTTGTAAAAAACCAATATTACCCTTTATCTTCATCTTAATCAAATTCAATTTTTCCCTTCTATTCTACATTATACCCCTTCCCATTGTCATCTACTTTTATATCCATCCTCACATTGGTTAATGATGTAATATTACAGTTGTTTAATATAAATTCAACATTTTAATATTTATTATTTATTTTATTATTTATTTTATTAATTGAACTTCTATACCGCCCTTCTCCTTTCGGACTCAGGGCGGTGAACAGCCAAAATAAAAACATTTATACATAACATTACAGTTAAAAATAGATTTAAAATAATTACATAAATTTGGCCCGTAATTTAAAACTTGTCAATATAAAATCCATATCAAAATTTTAAAACCAACTATAAAATCAAGACAGACCGGCTAACTGAAAAAAGTAAGTTTTTAGGGCCCGACGAAAAGTCCAGAGGTCAGAGATCTGGGGATAGATTGTTCCAAAGGGTAGGTGCCACCACAGAGAAGGCTCTCCTCCTGGGGGTCACCAGCCGACATTGTCTGGCTGACGGCACCCTGAGGAGGCCCTCTCTGTGGGAGCGAACCGGCCGGTGGGAGGCTATTGGTGGCAGAAGTTGGTCCCGTAAGTACCCCGGCCCTAAGCCATGGAGCGCTTTAAAGGTGGTCACCAACACCTTGAAGCGCACCCGGAAGACCACCGGAAGCCAATGCAGCTCGCGCAGGAGAGGAGTCACATGGGAGCGCCCCGTCACTCCCATAATCCCCCGTGCGGCCGCATTCTGCACCAGTTGGAGCCTCCGGGTGTACCCCAAGGGGAGCCCCATGTAGAGAGCGTTACAATAGTCCAGACGAGAGGTGACAAGTGCTTGAGTGACCGTGCATAGGGAGTCCCGATCCAGAAAGGGGCGCAACTGGCGTATCAGGCGAACCTGATAAAAAGCCCCCCTGGCCATGGCTGTCATATGCTCTTCTAAAGACAGCTGTGCGTCCAGGAGGACACCCAAGTTGCGGGCCCTCTCCGTGGGGGCCAATGATTCGCCCCCAATAACCAGCGATGGTGTCAGCTGGCTATACTGGGACGCCGGCAGCCACAGCCATTCGGTCTTGGAAGGGTTGTGTCGAAGCCTGTTTCTCCCCATCCAGACCCGCACGGCCTCCAGGCACTGGGACATCACTTCCAAGGCATCGTTGGGATGGTCTGGGGTGGTAATGTACAGCTGAGTATCATCAGCGTACTGATGGAACTCCACCCCAAAACCACGGATGATCTCACCCAGCGGCTTCACATAAATGTTGAACAGGAGGGGCGAGAGGACCAACCCTTGTGGCACGCTACAAACAAGGCGCATTGGGGTCTCGACCGCTGCCCCCGTCAACACGGATTGCGACCGGTCGGAAAGATAGGAGGAGAACCACCGCAAAACGGTGCCCCCCACTCCCAGTCCCTCCAGCCGGCGTAACATGATACCATGGTCGCTGGTATCAAAAGCCGCTGAGAGGTCTAATAGGACCAGGATAGAGGAATAACCCCTATCCCCGGCCCTCCAGAGATCATCCACCAACACGACCAATGCCGTTTCCGTGCTGTACCCAGGTCTGAAGCCGGACTGGAGCGGATCCAAATAGACAGCTTCATCCAGGTACTGGGGAAGCTGTCGCACCACCACACTCTCAACGACCTTCGCAATAAAACGAAGATTGGAGACTGGACGATAGTTAGCCAAAACAGCCGGATCCAGGGATGGCTTCTTGAGGAGAGGCCTCACCACCGCCTCTTTCAAGGTGGCCGGCAGGACACCCTCACTCAAAGAAGCATTGATAATCCCCTGGAGCCAGCCTCGTGTAACCTCTTGGGAAGCCAGCACCAACCAGGAGGGACACGGGTCCAATAAACATGTCACGTTCAGCTGTCCCAAGATCCTGTCCACGTCCTCGGGAGCCACAGGATTGAACTCCTCCCAGATAACACTCTCAAGGCCTGCCTCAGTCATCTCGTCTGAACTAACCCAGTCGGCGGCCAAGTCTTCCCGAATCTGAGTTATTTTATCATACAGATACTGTACAAAATCCTCAGCTTGGCCCTGCAAGGGGTCCTCCTGCGCTCCCAGATGGAGAAGGGAGCGGGTCACCCTAAACAGGGCGGCTGGGCAATTATCTGATGACGCGATAAGAGCGGCAAAATAGCTAGATTTTGCCGCTTTTATCGCCACTTGGTAGGTCTTAATATGAGACCTTACCAGTGTCAAGTCAGATTCGGAACGACTGGCCCTCCAACCGGTCTCTAGGCGTCTTTTCCGGCGCTTCATCTCCCTCAGCTCCTCGGAGAACCAAGGAGCTAAGTGAGTTCGGTGCCGGGTCAGAGGCCGCACAGGCACGACCTGGTCCAAAGCCCCGGCAGCCGCACTATCCCAGGCGGCCACCAGGTCATCAGCCAAGTCATGAGCTAGAGCCTCAGGAAATGGCCCAAGCTCCATCTGGAACCTATCAGGGTCCATCAGGCGCCTGGGGCGGAACCACCTGGTCGGCTCCGCCTCCCTGTGACAGGGTGCGGCAGTCAGAAAGTGAAGTCGAAGGAGTGAGTGGTCAGACCATGACAAGGGTTCAATATCTACATCCCCTATATCAAGGCCACTCAACCACTGACCAGAGATAAAAACTAAGTCCAGAGTGTGTCCTCCCCATATGAGTAGGGCCGTGAATTACTTGGGTCAGGTCCATGGCCGTCATGGAAGCCATGAACTCCCAAGCCACCTCAGACATTTCACCGATGGATGGCAGGTTGAAATCCCCATGACCACAAGTCTGGGGGTATCAGCTGCCACCTCGGCTATAACACTGAGGAGTTCGGGCAGGGTCATTGCCACGTGGCAGGGAGCCAGGTACGTGATCAACAAACCCATCTGCGCCCCACGACCCCACTTCACAAAAAGGGACTCACATCCGGCTATCTGAGGTACAGTGGTCTTCCTTGGATCAAGACCTTCTCTTAGAATGACCGCCACCCCCCCCGCCCCTGCCCTGAGCTCTCGGCTGATGAAATGCACGGAAGCCTGATGGGCACATCTCCACGAGGGGAACCCCCCCTCTTGGCCCAACCAGGTCTCCGTGATACCTGCCAGGTCCGCTCCCCCCTCCTGAATAAGATCACAAGGGGAGCTTTATTTACTACGGACCTGGCATTACACAACATCAGCTGGAGACTCGGGCCCTGAGACTCTAAGCAACTTGGGGAACGGGAAGAGCTAAGGGGACCGGGACATGCAATCACTCGAAGATAGTGAGCGCGTGTCCCCACCACATGATACAGCCCCCTGCTCCCGCCATACCTGCCCCTCCCACTCAGCGTATTAATGGAGAAGCCCTCACTAGAGGGCATTCTAACAGTCCCCTTTCCCCCAGAGTCCATACCCCCTATGGCACCATTAATAGCAGCCGGACTAGTCTCCAACCCCCGTGGGTTTTTTCCCCCCAAACCCACATAACCTCCCCACCCCTCAGAACCCCTTAAAAATTTATTTAAAAATGTCCTTAAAAAACTCCTCAGTCCCCTTTTTGCGACATGCCATCTCTCGGGGTCCCAAGATCCGTCATTAAGGTAGGCCCTCGATAACATAGAGGTCCAAGCCTGCGAGAGGGGGGAATCTCGCAGCGCAAGAAGCTTTGCCCTAGAATACATTTAAAAACACTAGAGTGATAATACAAATTTGGCCTAGACATGGCCTAGGGGTCTATAATGATGGCTTCCAATGTCCAGGAAGCAAGACTAAGTTAATCGGAAGAGTCACCACTACCCTCTCACGGTAATGGGTAGGAGTCCTCACGCTCAGTCCAGCTGGGGGAACTATCCAACCACCCTCTCACGGTGGTTGGCCATCCTAATCAAGGCAAGATGGAAAAAGTCAGAAAAGTCCCAAACCACCCTCTCACGGTGGTTTGGCCCTACTGGCCTTGAGAAGATGAGCATCCCATCCGCGGCGAACGTAGTATGGAACTGGCTCCATCCATCCTCCCATAACTGTCTTGTTTTCCATACAGCCAGGAGACAGGACAAAAAACAGAGCCAGGTCCCAAGCTCAGGGGTAAGAAAGTCCACATTGGACCGATAGGCTGATAACAGGGCTAGAAAAAAGGGGGAGTGGGGGAGGCCATCCATAGAGACTCAATGCTTGAGCCATCCACCAGCCTCTCCAACCCCAGGTCTTTCCACGCAAGCCCTTAATGTCAGCCATGTGTCCTTCAGCCCCTGAGCACAATGGGGTTTAACTCCCCCATTTCATTTCAATGCCAAGGCTTGATGTTCCTCTCCTCTCCTCCAACGCCAACAGCTCTCCAGCACCATCATCAGCCACCACCGCCCTCGACCTGGTTGCCACACAGCAGCTGCCATTGCCATAGTGTCGTCCTCGGCGTCGGCCACACCCGAGCTCCCAGCGTACCCTAGCGCCCCTGGAACATCCAAACGAAACCTCCAGAGGCATCCAGGGCATCCAGGGCCAGGGGGGAGCTTGCTGGGCATCCAGGGCATCCAGGGCCAGGGGGGAGCTCGCTGGGCATCACCGCCGCCACTATCGCAAACGCTCTAGTCGCCGCCTCGGCCAAACAGGAAGGAAAAGCGGCGGAGCCGATGCGGCCGGGCTGTTGGCGTTCGGCCTCGGCGTTCTTCCACCTGCGCCGTCTTCCGCTCACTTCTCCCCAGCCGTGCGGTTCCAGAGGGCAAAGAAGCCCTCATCAGGCTGAGGAGAAGCTCCTCAAGCTGGGAAAGGGGCTGCCGGTGTTCATGGCAGCCCCGAAAGACCCCTACCAGCCCACGAGCCAGCCATCCCTAGATGCGATTAAACGGGCGTCGCCATCTTGGGGCATGCGCAGAAGGTACATTATATAAATCAATTAGTTATATAACTACCTTTTTTGTATATTAATCAATATGAACATGAATATTCCAATTATTTCCATGCAATCCAATTTCTTACAAATCAATTAATTATATTTACCAATAATAATAAACCAAATAATTTCCCCCATCATATTCCTCCAAACCACAATTTAACCATTTCTGCTTTCAACACAATATACAATTAATAGTATCTCAATTATTACAATTCCCTAGTTAAATAGAGCTTTTTTTCTTTTGTGTTTTCAAATCTTGAACTCTCCTCTTTTCTCTAAATTTCCCATTGTTTGCACCTACCTTTTTTGGTGAGGAAAAAGAAAAAGAAATCTCTCTCTGCCTCATTTTGCCACGTTGCAACAACAGCAAAGCCAACAGCCTGCTTTACTTTCTGTTTCGCTTTTCAGCATAGCTAGGGGGGAAAAAATCAGCACTCTTTGCAAGCAAGCAGTAAAGCCCTGAGCAAAACAGCTGAGAGCAAATCAGCTGAGAGTCGGGAGCCGATCTAAGCAAGGGCTAATTAGCCTATGCTGAAGCTCCACAGGCCAATAAAATTACAAAAAAACACCGGACCCTTTGTTAAATTGCTGGTTCGCCCACCCCTCGCCCACCACTATTTATTGGCAATAAATAGTGGTGCGGAGGGGTGGGGCAATGGGCGGGGCGAGCCAGCAATTTAACAAAGGGTTCGGCCGAACCCCCTAAAACCGTCAGAATCCCACCACTGCCTACATCATCTTAAATTTAGAAGATGAACAATTTATCAATTTAAAGACTGCAAAGGAACTCTGGCTGAAATTAAGAAATGTGCACATCAGCATGCAATATTGTGCAATTGTCAAAACAATTATACAGAGCCCGTCTGCAATCAGGAGAATCTGTGGAATAGCATTTGCATCACATGCAGACTCCATTTGTTGAGTTAGAACAGCATGGAATGCATATTCCTGAATCTCAGAGAGTGCTGATGGCGTTAAACAGTCTGGGTGAAATATGGGACATAGTTTCTGCAGTATTTGAGTGCAAACCAGAGCAGTAATTACGTTTGGAGGCCTTAAAGCCTTGTTTAATTTCTGAGGAGCAGAAACGCCATTTTAGGAGAAGCCATAAGGAGAAATTCCTGAGGTGGGGGCCCAAGGAGCGAACTGTAACAGACTGGCTGTCTGCAGAGATCAGAGCAACAGACAAGATGTCTGCAAAGAGAAATATAGAAGCAGAAGAGATCAGAATACAGCCCAGCAAAGACTTTCTAAGCAGAAAGACCAGGAACAATGGAGGTGTTTCATCTGTGCTGAAAAGACATATTTGAAGAAAAACTGTTTGCAAAAGAAAAACTATTTGCAAGAAAAAACTATTTGCAAGACAAACTATTTGCAAGGAAGAAAATGAGCAGATGGACAAGTTGCTGTGGCAAAAGTTAGCTATTGTAATAGCAGAGACATGACAGTGGGGCTAGTCAAACAATTGTTAATAATTCTAAACTGTTTTATAGGTTGGATAAACCTGTTGGAGATGCAGTAGCCTTAGCAAATGGCCAGAAGGCTAAGGTCATTGGAAAAGGCAGTGTGCAAATTCCATATCTGGAAAAGAGGTTTAATGATATATTATGTGTGCCTGAAATGGAGCATAATTTGTTGAGTGTTTCTAGTTTAGATAAGCAAGGATTTGAGACCACATTTGTAAATGGGAGGTGTCTCATAAAGAGAAATGGGAATGTATATGCACAGGGCATAAAAGAGGATAATATTCATGTGTTGCAACCACATTTAGGAATGTGGCACAATATGATTCATGTGTTCATCTCTTGCATGGAAAGCTTGGCCATGTCATCTTCAGGGTTTTGCAAAAGATGCAACAGTTTGCAGAAGGTATAAAGTTAAAAGGGTGTAAGGCATACTTGGACTGTACAGTATGTAAATTATCAAATTCCAAGGCATTCCCAGTGTGCAAAAGTAGCACAAGGCAGACAACCAGAGTTCAACAATGCAGATTTGGTGGGACCAATGCAAGCCAGTTTGGGAGGAGCAAAGTATGCACTGGTCATTGTAGATGACTACAGCAGGTTTGGGTTCTGCTATTTACTAAAGAGTAAAATAGAGGTACTACAGAAGTTTAAGCAATGGGTAACTTATAAACAACAGGTATGTTAGGTGCAAACTGACGGAGGTTCAGAATTCATGTCACCAAATTTTCAAAAGTAGTTGGTACAGTTAGGAATAAAACACAGACGCACTAATCCATACACAGCAGCTGAGAATGGTGTAGTTGAGAGGCAGAATGGAGTTTTACAAATGATGAAGGACTCACTGGTCTGAGCAGCTCATATTGGGGTGAAGCCATGTTGACTGCTAATTATTTAATTAATAGGCTGTGGAGTTCATCTATTAATAATACTCCATATGTAACGTTTCATTGAGCCAGCCCGACCAAAATAATAATAATAATAATAATAATAATAATAATAATAATAATAATAATAATAATTTTATTTATTATTATCATTATTATTATTATTTATAATCTCCCGAAGGACTCAGGGCGGTGTACAGCCTATTTAAAAACACAAGACAAAACATTGATTAAAAATTTAAAATAATTAAATAAATTTGGCTCAATTTAAAACCCCACAAATTTAAAATACCCCAATTTAAAATTATTATGTTGATAGCTCAGCCTGGCAGAACAACAGGGTCTTCAGTGCGCAGCGAAACACCCGGAGGTCGGAGATCTTACGTATTTCCGGGGGCAGTTCATTCAAAAATCGCAGCTCCAGTGTTATTTAGAGAAAAAAAAAGATGCTTCAAAACATCTCTGTGTTGATTTTCATACTCTGACTGCGATCGATGTGGAGGACAGGTACCCTCTCCCCCTTATGAAAGATATGCTAGCGCACCTTGCTAAAGGGAAGAACTTTTCAAAGCTGGACTTAAGGGAGGCTTACTACCGTGTCAGAATTAAGGAGGGGAATGAGTGGAAAATGGCATTTAACACCCCCCTCGGGTGCTACCAATTCAAGGTGATCCCCTTTGGGTTACAAGGAGCCCCTGCAGTGTTTATGCAGTTAATAAATGAAGTGCTACATCAGCATTTGTATAAGGGGGTCCTGGTCTACTTGGACAACATTTTAATCTATACCGAGACCAAAGTAGAACATGTAAAACTAGTCAGGGCGGTTTTAAACAAACTTCGCTCTGCCAAACTTTATGCTAAACTTTCTAAATGTGAATTCCACCAAGAGAAGATTGACTATTTGGGGTACTGCATTTCACACCAGGGCATAGAAATGGATCCTCTAAAAGTGCAGGCTGTACTTGATTGGGAACCTCCATGCACGTGTATACAGTTACAAAGCTTCCTGGGTTTTGCCAACTTTTACCGCCAGTTTATCCCTGCTTTTACTCAGATTGCCCTCCCCATCACCAAGCTGTTAAAAATGAAGGGGGAGGGCAACCCTAAACCAAAGCAACCGTTGAACTGGAATATGGAATGCCAGACGGTATTTGAAAAACTTAAATGGCTGTTCTCAGCAGAACCAATTCTAAAATTGTACACGGAGAAACCATTTGTCATACAAGCAGATGCCAGCGATGTGGCAATAAGAACGGTCCTGCTTCAGAAAAATGAGCAAGACCAATTACAGCCATGCGCTTACACATCCAAAAAGTTGAGTGAGACTGAGCAAAGATGGACCATTTGGGAGAAAGAGGCTTATGCAGTTCGTTGGGCATTGTTAACCTGGAGACACTTCGTAGAAGGCAATAAGACCTCTTTTGACATCTGGACTGATCATAAAAATCTAGAAGCCCTAAAGACCCCAAAAAAACTCCTCAAAACAGGTACGATGGGCTCAGTAATTTTAAACAGTTTGATTTTACTCTAAAATACCTCCTGGGGGGAAAAAACTTTCTGGCAGATGTGCTATCCAGAAAACTGCAATACAATAGTGCGAAGTCAGACGTAATCAAACCCATAGTACAAAACAATAAACTAGCCACTAAAATAATCACCAGATCCCAGGCAAAACAAGAAATATTGACGGACAATGACATCACCCAAAGTTTTAAACAAGCATTGGCCACCAATGAATAGTTTTTGAAACATAAATCTAGCTGTCTGATGAAAGAAGACTTGGCTTGGGTGGGAGGGAGGGAAGTTGTATGTTCCAGCCAGCCAAAAACTATGCTTAATGGTAAGGTGCCAAATTAGCTGGACATTTTGGGTTGTGAAAACTTTACACCTGATTAAAAGACAATTTTGGTGGCCATCACTAAAAAAGGACATAGAAAGCTATGTAGCTAGCTGCCCCATTTGTGCAGCAGCAAAAAGACGTCAGGGGAAAACCCCAGGTCTATTGCAGAGCCTTCAGTGCCATGGAGAGATTTCTATGGATTTCATTGTAGAATTGCCAAATACTGCTATTTGGGTTGTGACAGACCTGTTTTCAAAACAGGCACATTTTATACCTTGCCAAAAGATCCCAACTGCTAAAGATTTAGCCCAGGGGTGGGCAATTGTGGTTCTTTTACAACCTGTGGACTTCAACTCCCAGAATTCCTGAGACAGCCTGTCTCAGAAATTCTGGGAGTTGAAGTCCACAGGTTGTAAAAGAGCCACAATTGCCCACTCCTGGTTTAGCCAAATTATTCCTAATACACATTTATTGCCTTCATGGAGCTCCACAAAGGATCATCTTCGACAGGGGTTCAAGTCATCTCCAAATTTTGGAGGGCATTTTTGGACTTACTTGGTACTGGCCAGGGGTTGAGCTCTTCCCACCACCCGTCTACTAATGGAAATTCTGAAATTTTGAACTCGGTGCTAGAACAATATCTAAGATGTTTTATTAATTTTCAACAGGATAACTGAATTGAACTTTTGCCTTTTGCTGAAGTTGCGTTTAATAATGCTGTACATTCAAGCACTGGTTTTATCCCTTTTAGAGTAGCGACAGGCCAGGATTTCAGTCCCATGCCTGAACTACCCACAGAAGAAGAACCTACATCCCCTCACTTAAGGAGTGGATGGATAATTTGCAAAACACATGGCCAGTGGTTAGATTAGTCTCTTTTTTTTATTAAAGAGTTCCCCATCCCCCCTCCCTTCCACCCCACCCCGAACTTCCCGGAACAAAATACAGGGTATAACAATTAACAATCATATACTAAGTTAAGATAGCTATCTATGGACTCCTATCCCCCCCTTCACACTTTAACTCCCCTTTTACTTAACTAAATATGAATACTCTTAATTTTTCTATTCATTCATAAACTATTTGATACTTTTTAGTCCGATATTTGTTCTGAATATAATCAATCCATCTTCTCCATTCTGATATATATCTTTCTTGTGAATAGTCTTTCAAATATGCTGAAATTTTTGCCATTTCTGCTAAATTTGCTACTTTTAATGTCAATAGTAGGCAAATCTTCCTTCTTCCAATATTGCGCCACCAAAAGTCTAGCTGCAGTTATTAAATTCAAAATCAATTTAGTCTCTATAACCATACAATCTGTAATTATACCCAACAAAAACAACTGTGGAGTAAACCTTATCTTCCTTTTAAGAATATTTTGGATAATCCACCATATTTTTATACAAAATGCCTTAACTTTTTTACAAGTCCACCATATATGATAATAGGTAGCATCATCACAATCACATCTCCAACACTTAGGTTGCAAATTTGGATACATACAGGCTAGCTTTTTAGGGTCTAAATGCCATCTGTAAAACATTTTATAAAAATTTTCTCTTAAATTTTGTGCTTGCGTAAATTTCACATTTCTAACCCATATTTTTTCCCAAGTTTCCAACATTATTGGTTCCTGAATATTTTGTGCCCATTTTATCATACAATCCTTAATTAATTCCGTTTCTGAATTTATTTCTATCAATATATTATATAATCTTTTTATATGCATTTGGCTTTGATCTCTAATTTGTTTTACCAAATTTTCCTCGTTCCACATGATACCGATTCTCTGATCTTTTTTTTTTTTTAATTTGATTTATATGCCGCCCTTCTCCGGAGACTCAGGGCGGCTTACAATGCGTTAAGCAATAGCCTTCATCCTTTTATATATTTTATACAAAGTCATCTTATTGCCCCCACAAACTGGGTCCTCATTTCACCTACCTTAGAAAGGATGGAAGGCTGAGTCAACCTTGAGCCTTGGAGAGATTCGAACCAGCAGAAATTGCAGGCAGCTGTGTTAATAACAGGGTGCGTATACCACTGTACTATCAAGGCTCTTCTTTCCATCTAGCTTGCAGCTGTCCATACTAAACCAAGTTTGAATTATCCTTTCTTCTTTTAATACATTTAAGGACTTTAACTGCAATATACCCTCTTCCATTTTAAGAAGCTCTTTATAGGTAATCACCTCTTGCTTTTGTTCTACACTTATATTCTCTATCGCATGTCTGGGTATTGCCCATATAGGTATCTTATAATTTAACTTATATTGATACTTTTTCCAAACTCGTAACAAGGCATTCCTTAGTATATGGCTTTTAAAGGTCTTATCCACCTTCTTATCATATAATAAATAAGCATGCCAACCATATAACAAATCATATCCTCCAATATTCAATATTCTTTCTTCTGTTGAATTAATCCAGTCACTGATTATTGATAGGACAGCTGCTTCATAGTATAATCTTAAATTAGGCATTTTAAGACCTCTTTCACATATATCTTGCATTGTTTTTAACCTTATTCTCGGTCTTCTCCCTGCCCAAACAAAATTATTCATACCCTTCTGCCATTCCCTCAAATTTACATCTTTCTTGAGTATTGGTATCATTTGGAACAAAAATAAAAACCTGGGTAAAACATTCATTTTTATTGCTGCTATTCTTCCCAACAAAGATAATTGTAATTATCCCCAATTCTCCATCTCTTTCTGTATTTTTTGCCATTACAATTCATAATTATTTTTATATAATTTCACATTTGAAGCTGTAATATATACCCTTAAATATTTAACCTTTATTACTATTTCAAATCCCGTTAATCTTTCTAGTTCTTTTTGCTTTACTGTCATATTTTTAGTTATTATCTTTGTTTTTTGTTTGTTTATTTTGAATCTGGACACTTGTCCATATTGGCTAATTATGTCAATTAAACCTATAACTGATTGTACTGGCTGTTATCTTTACAAAAGCCTCTGCAAAGATCTCTGTCAAATTCTCTTGATTGTGCTCTCTCAAACCTCTTACTCTCAGGGCAAACTCCATCGCTCTATATTGTAACATCACCACTTCATCATCTACCCTATCCATCTTGATCTGAACTTCATCCATTTTATTTTCCAAGTTCACATTAGACTGATTAATTTCTTCTACCCTTTCATCCAACAATTCAATGTGTTTTGCCAGACCCTGAAATGCCATTACAATATCTTCTCTTATTTCCTTATTCCGAGTTTGGATAACCTCCTTAATTTCAGCCATCTCATCAGAAACTCCCTTAATTTTTCCCTCTAAAACAGGTTTACTGCTTAAAGGCCTCCTGTAAAGACTCTTGTAGAGCTTCCAAAGTCAATATTTGTGGATTTGGAGTAGACAAAGATTGTAGTTTAGATGGTTGTGCTGGTGATCCTCCAGCACTTTTAAAAGAGCCGGGTTTTGTTTGCTTAGAAGCCATTTTTAACTTTCAATTTATACTTCTTGCAGCAACCAAATCAATAAGTCCAATTGTTTTTAAATCTTTTGTAAATATTGTAATTTATTTAAAGTCCATACTATAATCTTTCCACTTTAAATCTTTCTTTCTTTAATATAGAATCCAATAATATTGAACAGCCTTAAGAGCGCTAACGATGTTAACAATCACTTTCACTATAACTTTCACTTTTCCACTCCATGTTACAGTTCAGGCGCCATTTTTCCTTTCCTTTTTTTAAAATGATCTTAGAAGGAAAAAATATGGATACAGAGTTAAAGTTCAGTACTTGCAGTTACTAGGACTCCTGTTTTTGTTCTGCCTGTTTTGGGATTAATTTAAAACTGAATGTTGATTGCAGGGGTGGTCGCGGCGTCTTGTTCTGCTTGGAAGCAGAAAAGTCCCAGATCTGGAGCTCTTGTCAGGCTATCAGGGAGCTCTCACCCTTCAAGCCCCAGAATTATTCCTAGGGCTTTTGGGGAGCTCTACCTTCGTCCGGCTGCTCGCCTTCCCCTCTTCTCCCAAGGGGAAGGTTTCCAAACCGCTAGACAGCTGATTTGCGCTATCTTGGCGGTTTTTATGAGATTGCGGGGCTGACGATCCAAAAGGAACATCTGCCAGCGCCTGCGGTGCCACTGGAAGTCCTCTGGTTATATTAGTCTTAAAGGAAGCTAGAGAGGCTTTTAAAATTTAAGCTGACAAGAAAAGGATGGAACCCAAACCTTTTCATATTGGAGACAGAGTATACTTATCTACAAATTCCTGAAATCATTACAACCATCGAAGAAACTAGGGCCAAAGTTCATTGGACCTTTCCCCATCACTAGAGTTATCAATCCAATAACAGTTGAACTACTTCCAAAGACACTCAGGCAAATCCACTCAGTATTCCATATTAGATAGATCTTCTGCGCATGCCCCAAGATGGCGCTGTCCAGGTGAGATCCGTTTGACGATGGGTCGATTTCTGGTCGTTTGGGGGTCTGGGGAGCTGACTTGACCATCTACAGCCCCAGCCCCAGTTGTGGAGCCTCTGCCCAGCTTGTTGAGGGCTTTTGCCCTCCAGAATATTGCGGCTGGGCGGAGCTAACGCGGGAGGCACCGCGGGAGGATGGCAGCCTTCTTCTGCGCCGGAGGCCGCGGAGGCCGGAGCGGCAGCGGCTGTGGATGCGTCGGCGGCGGCATGGAGCGGGCCCTTCCCTCCCAGGCCCTGGATGCTGTTCCGGTGGGCCTGGGATGTGTTGAGGGGACGGTTTCCAGACGACGTCGACGATGGCAGCTGAGGCGGCAATGGCGGCTGTGGCTCGATGGCGAGATGATGGCGGCGGCGGCCTGGTGCTTAGCAGTAAAGAAGGGGGGGAGATATGGCCGCTTTGTTTCTGGCCTTACCATCTATACCATGGAATAGACCATCTGACCTGGGGGCTGGAGTCTGGAAGCCGGAGATACAATCAGGGGGATTTATGAAGTTCTGGGGGCCGGAGAGGCTGGAGTGCGGCCTAAAGAACTGGTCGCCTCGATTGATCTCTCTCCCCCCCCATGCCTTTGACTTGGTCTTCGGCTCCCCGCTTCCAGTTTGTATCCAGCTGTATGTTATCCCTCCCTTTTGAATATCTTCTCTTCCTCGGGCTTAACATCATTATGCCTCTATGGTTTGGTTCCTTTTTCATCTTGTGCCCCAAGCTGGAGGGTGTTTGGGCAATTGTCATGCGGGAGCTGAGGGAGTTGTTGCCTTTCACCAACGGAGGAATAGACCATCTAACTTTCCTAAGCCCTTTCCATCTGGGCTAGCCATCGTGAGAGGATGGCTTGGATTTTTACCTCCAATCTCGATGAACTGATAGGGGACTCCTTCCACTGCAGTGAGAGGGCAGTGGAGTCCAGCCAACCGGCTTTTAGGTCCATCTTGCTCCAATACCTTAGACTATTCATCAAACTCCTGACCAGACTTACTACCTCTCATCTATGTATGGCTTATACCTCGGCAGACCTGCTTGCGCTGCGAGATGCCCCCCTCTCGCGGCGATGGCCCTCCATGTTATCAAAGGCCTACCTTAAGGACGGGCTTTGGAGCCCTGAGAGGTGGCATGTTTCAAAGCGGGGATTAAGGGGTTTTTTAATTAGGGTTTTTAATAATTTCTTAAGGGGAACCGGGAGGATGACCAAAGGGGATGGGGGGGTAATCCACCAAGGTCAGAGCTGAGCCTGGCACGGGGTAACGGTTTGGAAGACACTGGACAAGGGAATGGGGAGGGGGCGGAGGGCTATCCCAATGAGGGTAATACCATCAGCATGGTGGTTGGGAGGGGCAGATATGGCGGGAGCAGGGGGCCACATCAGGTGTTGGGGACGCGCACTTGCTGTTTGAGAGCAATTGCGCGCCCCGGCCCCCAAAGCTCCCCTCGGATACTAGGTGGCTTAGATACTCGGGACCTGGGCCTGCGGCTGATGCTGTGCAACGCTAGGTCTGTGGTAAATAAGGCCCCCCTCATCCACGATCTTATCCAGGAGGGGGGAGCGGACCTGGCCGGTATTACGGAGACCTGGTTGGGACCGGAGGGAGGAGTCCCTCTGGTCGAGATGTGCCCACCAGGTTTCAGAGCATATCATCAACCGGGAGCCCAGGGGAGGGGCGGGGGGGTGGCAGTTATTATTAAAGAAGGTCTTGGTTCAAGGGAGATCACTGTGCCTCAGATTGCTGGATGTGAATCCCTCTTCATGAGATGGGGTCTTGGGGTTCAGATGGGCTTGCTGCTTGCGTACCTGGTTCCCTGCCGCGTGGCAGCAGCCCTGCCTGAGCTACTCGACGTGATAGCCATGGTGGCAGTTGATGCACCCAGGCTTATGGTCATGGGTGATTTCAACTTGCCATCCGTTGGTGAAACGTCTGGGATGGCTCGGGAGTTCATGGCTTCCATGACGGCCATGGACCTGACCCAGTTAGTTCATGGCCCCACTCACAGGGGGGGACACACTCTAGACTTGATTTTCGTCTCTGGCCAGTGGTTGAGTGATCTTGTTATAGGGGATATAGACATGGAACCCTTGTCATGGTCAGATCACTCACTCCTTCGTCTGGACCTTCGTACCGCTACACCCCGCCGCAGGGAGGCGGACCCAATTAGATGGGTCCGCCCCAGGCGCCTGATGGATCCTGATAGGTTCCAGACGGAGCTTGGGCCAATTCCCGATGATCTGGCACACGACTCGGCCGAGGACCTAGTAGCTGCCTGGGATCGGGCGGCTGGTGGGACCTTCAATCGAGTCGTGCCTTTGCGGCCTCTGACCCGGTGTCGATCCCTTGCAGCTCCTTGGTTTACCGAGGAGCTGAGGGAGATGAAACGCCGGAAAAGACGCCTAGAGAGCGGTTGGAGGGCCAGTCGCGCTGAATCTGACCGAACACTGGTAAGGTCGCATATTAAGACCTACCTAGTGGCGATAAAGACGGCAAAGTTTAATTACTTTTCCGCCTCTATTGCATCATCAGGGAATCGTCCGGCAGCCCTGTTCAGGGTAACCCGCTCCCTGCTCCATCTGGGAGCGCGGGAGGATCCTTGGAAGGCAGGGCGGAAGATTTCGGACAATACCTGTATGACAAAATCGCTCAGATCCGGGGAGACTTGGACTCTGACTGGGTAGATCAGGGCAGGGTGACGAGGAATAGTCTTGAGAATGTTATCTGGGAGGAGTTTGATGCTGTGACTCCCGATGATGTGGACAGGATTTTGGGGAGACTTAGTGCGGCCACATGTTTATTGGACCCGTGTCCCTCCTGGTTGGTACTGGCCTCCCGGGAGGTTACACGAGGCTGGCTCCAGGGTGTTATCAACGCTTCGTTGAGCGAGGGTTACTTCCCTGCGGCCTTGAAAGAGGCGGTGGTGAGGCCTCTCCTCAAGAAGCCGTCCCTGGATCCGGCAATATTGGCTAACTATCGTCCTGTCTCCAACCTTCGCTTTCTGGCGAAGGTTGTTGAGAGTGTTGTCGCGCGACAGTTTCTGCAATTCCTGGAGGAAACATCCTATCTGGATCCGTTCCAGTCTGGTTTCAGGCCTGGGCACAGCATGGAAACGGCATTGGTCGCGTTGGTCGATGATCTCTGGAGGGCTCGGGACAGGGGTTGTTCCTCTGTTCTGGTCCTGTTAGACCTCTCAGCGGCTTTTGATACCATCGACCATGGTATCATGCTGCACCGGTTGGAAGAGTTGGGGATGGGGGGCACCGTGTTACGGTGGTTCTCCTCCTTTCTCTCCGACCGGTCGCAGTTCGTGTTGGCAGGGGGGCAGAGGTCGACCTCGAGGCCTCTTATATGTGGAGTGCCTCAGGGGTCGGTCCTCTCGCCCCTCCTGTTCAACATTTATGTGAAGCCGCTGGGCGAGATCATCCGTGGCTTTGGGGTGAGATACCATCAGTACGCTGATGACACTCAGCTGTACATCTCCACCCCAGGCCACCCCAACGATGCCCTTGAAGTGATGTCCCAGTGCCTGGAGGCTGTACGGGTCTGGATGGGGAGGAACAGACTCAGGCTCAACCCTTCCAAGACTGAGTGGCTGTGGTTCCCGGCATCCCGATATAGTCAGTTAACTCCATCACTGACTATTGGGGGCGAGTCTTTGGCCCCCACAGAGAGGGCTCGCAATCTGGGCGTCCTCCTGGATACGCAGCTGTCTTTGGAGGAACATCTGACGGCTGTAACCAGGGGGACCTTTTATCAGGTTCGCCTGATCCGCCAGTTGCGGCCCTTTCTTGATCGGGATTCCTTGTGCACAGTCACTCATGCCCTTGTGACCTCTCGCCTTGATTACTGTAACGCTCTCTACATGGGGCTCCCCTTGAAGAGCACCCGGAGGCTCCAACTGGTCCAGAACGCAGCAGCGCGGGTAGTGACGGGAGCAGCATGGCGCTCCCATGTAACACCGCTCCTGCGCGAGCTGCACTGGCTCCCGGTGGTCTTCCGGGTGCGCTTCAAGGTGTTGGTTCTCACCTTTAAAGCGCTCCATGGCATAGGGCCTAGCTATCTTTGAGACCGCCTGCTGCCACCGACGACCTCCCATCGACCCGTGCGCTCCCACAGAGAGGGCCTCCTCGGGGTGCCATCAGCCAAACAATGCAGGCTGGTGACCCCCAGGGGGAGGGCCTTCTCTGTGGGGGCACCTACCCTCTGGAATCAGCTGCCCCTAGAGATAAGGAGAATCCAGGACCTCAGTGCCTTCCGCCGTGCCCTTAAAACCTTCTTTTTCCAACAAGCCGGGCTGGCCTAACTCTTTTTAAGTGTTTTTAATTGTTTTTGTTTCTGTTTATTGTTTTAATTAATGGGGCCAAATTTATACATATTTTTAACTATTTTAATATTCGTATTTGATGTTTTTATTTGCCTGTTCACCGCCCTGAGTCCTCGGGGAGAAGGGCGGTATACAAGTTCAAAAATAAAATAAAATAAAATAGAATAAATTAGTTTACTCAAGCGAGAAGTAATCTCATCCCTCAGACCACCTGCATTTACACCACCTGTTCCCATCATGATTGAAGCTGAACAACACTTTGAAATCAAGGAAATCCTTGACCCTAGGACCCACAGAGGGAAAATCCAATACTTAGTCACTTGGAAACATTTACCATCAGCACACAATGAATGGGTTGCTAAACACCATGTTAGGGCTCCAACCTTACTGAGAAAATTTCACTCCCAATACCCTAACAAACCTTGTTAATATACTATCATAAAATTTTGTTTATATTTGTTTTTTTTACAGGTGGACCCTTTCATTTTCTAAGGAGGGTAGCATGTCAGATTCCTAAGAGTGATACTGCCAATCAATTGGGAGAAGGGGGAGGCTTGGATTCGATTTAATAGTATTGCCTGTGTCAACAGATATTTTACAACCTATATCCTGGTGCCAAACAGCCCTGAGATCCTCTTAATGTGGAGAAATGTTTATGATAGCCATGTGGGTTGTTTCACTTTAAAGGATAACGGTGTGAATACATGTTTGTTCGGGTTCTCAGGGAAACTAGTAAAGAAAACATCTTCACACTTGTGTATTGGCTAAAACCTGCATTCTGATTTAAAAGGAGGGGTCTCTACTGCTTTAATCCTACTTGTCTTGCCTAAGAGTATTCAGATCTTGCTTTAACTTGGTTGCTTTCACTTCTGCTTAATAAAAGAATCCTTTTGAACCAAGAGTCTTTACTTTCTTAAATTGGAAGGAGAAGCAATCATTACAACATGTCTGGGAAGAATATTAAATTATTCTATTTTATTTCTATCCCAGTTATGGAGGAGTGTCAGAGTATGACTGGAATAGGTGACAGGTCAGCCAATGAATCAGCATAGCAACTAAGTCAGCTATTGAGGACTGTTTAGAAACTGAAACATAGTATTTGTTTGTATGGGACCATAAGAGACAATTTGGAGTCTGGGTGTGACTTAGACTTGCTGAACTGTATATAAGAGTCGGTTTGGCTTCTGTAATGGGTGCCTCTGTACAATATACCCTGTTTTCCCCAAAATAAGACATCCCCTGATAATAAGCCCAATCGGGCTTTTGAATGCATAGCAATAAGGCCAAGCGCTTATTTCAGGGTTCAAAAAAAATATAAGATAGGTTCTTATTTTCGGGGAAAAACGGTATTAGCCTCTGTATCTCTCTACTCTGTAATGACTTGCATCTAGGAATATTGCTTCTGTGTTCCTGATGTATGCTGAATTCTGCTGTTTGGTATTGCATATAAAGAAGTTTCTTATAAATATATAATTTGAACCCTGCTGAAATTATTTAATTGTGTGTCTGTGTGTGCTGCAACAAACTTTGACACATAAAGATTGATCAGACAAAGCAATTAAGAATTGCAAAGGGCAAAAAGAAAGGCATTAGCACATCAGAAAGAGCAAACCAGATTTTTTTAAAAAACCAGAATAAATTTTGAGTCTGTCTTTCCCTGCAAAATTGCTTAAACAAGATTCAAGCAAGATAAGAAGCAAACACAGTGTTAGTCAAAATGGACTCAGATGCCTATATACTAAGGCTGAAAGTATAAGGTACAAGCAGGATAAACTTGGAAGTTCTAGTACATGAGAGCAGATGTGGTATCTAATGCATTTGGATTAGGAATAAAAGGAAGAAAGAAAGACATTGCCAACACTCCAGAAGATAGGCTTTAAGATACAGAAAGATCTTGACAGACTTGAACACTGGGACCTATCTAACAAAATGAAATTCAATGTAGAGAAAAGTAAGGTTTTACATTTAGGCAAGAAAAACCAATGCACAGGTATAGAATACATGGTATGTGGCTCAACAGTAGTAACTGCAAAAGGGATCTTGGACTCCTAGTGGATAATCACTTAAATATGAGCCAACAGCATGGTGCACCTGCCAAAAAAGCCAACACAATCTTAGGTTCATTAATAGATTGATAGAATCAAGATCATGTGAAGTGTTAATACCCATTTTATAATACCTTGGTAACAGAGGTGGGTTTCAGCAGGTCCTGACCAGTTCTGGAGAACCGGTAGCAGAAATTTTGAATAGTTTGGAGAACCGGTAAATATCACCTCTGACTGGCCCTGCCCCATCTATTTTCTGCCTCCGGAGTCCCAGCTGATCAGGAGGAAATGGGGATTTTACAGTATCCTTCCCCTGGAGTGGAGTGGGAATGGAGATTTTACAGTATCCTTCCCCTGCCATGTCCACAATGCCATGTCCACAGAACCAGTAGTAAAAAAATTTGAAACCCATCACTCTTGGTAAGAGCATACTTGGGATATTGAATCCAGTTTTGGTCGCTATGATATAAAAAAGATGTGCAAAGAGTGCAGAGAAGAGCAACAAAAATGATTAGGGAACTAGAGGATAAAGTTGTTGCAGGAATTGGATATGTCTAGTTTAATGAACAGAACAACTATGAGCGATATGATAGCAGTATTCCAATATCTAAGGGGCTGCCAAAAAGAAGAGGGGGGTCAACCTATTCTCCAAAGCACTAAAGGCAGGGCAGGAAGCAATGGATGGAAATTATTCAAGGAGAGAACCAATCTGGAATTAAGGAGACATTTCCTAACAGAAAAATTAATCAGTGGAATGACTTGCCTCCAGAAGATGTGGATGCTTCAACACTGAAAATTTTTAAGAAGAGATTGGACAACATTTGTCTGAAATGATATAATGTTTCCTGCTTGAGCAAGGGGTTGGAAAAGATCTGTTATTCTGGTATATACTGCAGAATACTCAAATACAGGTAGTCCTCAATTTACAACTGTTTGCTTACTGATCATTTGAAGTTACAACAGCATTGAAAAAAGTGATTTATGACCATTTTTCACATTAAAGACTGTTGCAGCATTCCCATGGTCTCATGATTTACATTTGGATGCTTGACAATTGACTCACATTTATGATGGTTGCAGTGTCATGTGATCACCTTTTGAAACCTTCTGACAAGCAAAATCAATGGGAAAACTAGATTCATTTAACAACCATGTTACTAATTTAACAACTGCAGCGATTCACTTAACAAATGTGGCAAGAAAAGTCGTAAAATGGGGCAAAACTCACTTAACAAATTTCTCATTTAGTAACAGAAATTTGGGGCTCAATTGTGGTCGTAAGTTGAAGACTGACTGTAGAGGAAATAGATGAACGTTTTACTAATCAGTTAGCTAAGGTGTGCAGAAAACACACCACAGTAGTAATGGGGGACTTTACCCTAAAATCAACTGGTAGAGAAAATCTGCACCTAGTGAAAAATCGAAGAGGTTCCTGATGAACCTAGCAGACAACTTTGTCACTCAAAGGGTAGAGTAGGGAACTAGAGGGTCAGCTATACTGGACTTATTTCTCAACAAAATGACAAAATGATAGAAGGGTTGAAGTTAAGGAACTTTGGGGGAGAGTAATATGCAACATTGGAATTCAACATAATGAGGCACAGGCAATAGAACAAAGTCAAACTAGTGTGTCAGACTTTAAGAGATTTGATTTCAACAAACTTGGGAAGGATTCCATGGACTTAAACAGGAAAAAAACTCAAAAAGCATAGGAAATACTGAAAAATGAGATTATAAAAACTGGATCAAGCACAGTACCACTGAGAAAGAAAGTCAGAGGCCCCAGATGGAAAAAAAACATGGTTGTATAAAGAACTCTTTGATAAACTGAAAGACAAAAAGGACAAGTATAAAAATGAAAAGGACACTTAACTAAAGTAAAATACAGCAAATAGCCTAGATCTGCAAAGATGAACTCAGGAAAGCAAATGCTAAGAACAAATTAAGACTTGCAACAAATGTCAAAAATAATTTTAAAAAGTATCTTTCAACATGTAAAAAATCTTCAAGGAAACGATCAGTGCAGTAATGGGGGAAGATGGCAAGGAGTTAATGGGCAGCAAGAAGAATGTGGAACTGCTTAATTCACTTTTTGCACCTGTCTTTACACAGGAGATAAAATACTCCAACCTAACAAAAGCAGTACCATAAAAGATAGATTAGGAATACAAGACAAAATAGGCAAAAAAATAAATAAATGATAAGACAACATCTATAAACTGTATACTAGTTTAAATCACCGGGACCAGATGGATTATATCCCAGCATTCTGAATGAGCTGGCAGAAGTTATCTCAGAAGCACTGAACCATATCTTTCAAAGATCCTGCAGCACTGGAGAAATATCAGAGACTGGAAAAGAGCTGATGTGGCTCCAATCTTCAAAAAAGGGGAAAAAATGGATCTAGCAATCTACAGGCAAATCAGCCTGACATCAATACCTAAGAAGATCCTGGAAAAGATAACCAAGCTTCTGTGAACACGTAGAAGCAAATAAAGCTTAGTTTTGCGACTGTGACTGTGAGAGTCACAGCAGTGACTGTGAGAGGGATCTTGGAATTTTAGTGGACAACCAGCTAAATATGCGGCAGCAGCCAAAAAAGCCAATGCAGTCCTAAATTGCATTAACAGAGGGATACAATCAAGATCAAGTGAGGTACTAATACCACTCTATAAAGCCCTAGTAAGACTACACCGAGAGTACTGCATCCAGTTTTGGTCACCACACTATAAAAAAGATGTTGAGAGTCTAGAAAAAGTGCAGAGGAGAGCAACCAGGATGATTAGGGGACTGGAGGCTAAAACATGAAGAACGGTTGCAGGAACTGGGCATGGCTAGTCTAGTGAAGAGAAGGACCTGGGGAGACATGATAGCTGTCTTCCAATATTTGAGGGGCTGCCACAGAGAGGAGAGGGTCAAGTTGTTTTCCAAAGCACCTGAAGGAATAATGGATGGAAACTGACCAAGGGAGAGATTCAACCAAGAAATGAGGAGGAACTTTCGGATAGTGAGAACAATCAACCAATGAAACAGCTTGCCTTCAGAAGTTGTGGGAGCTTCATCACTTGAGACTTTCAAGAAAAGATTGGACTGCCATTTGTCAGAAATTGTGTAGGGTCTCCTGCTTGAGCAGGGATTTCTGTGGCCCATTTACCACCGCCACCCTGGCCCGTTCACTACCACCCATTCGCTGAGACCCGTTTGCTACGGCCCATTTGCCATGGCCTGTTCGCGACTGCCCAAATAGGTGGTGGTGATAGGCAGCGATAGAACAGCTGATCAGCACCGCACCAATCCCACTCTCCCCCCCCCACAATATTTGCTTTATAAGACGCACAGACATTTCTACCTACTTTTGGGGGGAAGGGAAGTCTTATAGTCTGAAAAATACAGGCTAGCCAACATTTTCTCATGATATGAGAAATGTATATATTAGAAAGATATAATGGAATAATTAGTTACATATGGTACATTATGATTTAACTATTTGTATTAATGTGATTGAGATGTTTATAATTAATTGTGTGTGATAAAGGCACATTTTGTCTTTTAGAAACATTTGGGACCATTTCCATCTTGCAGTTGGTTACTTAGACATATTGTCCTTGAACTCATCAATTTATTTTCTCCGAAATATATTTTTACTGTAGTTCTTGAGAAAGGGTTTTGTTTTTAGTCATATTTATTTTAAAAAGTGTTTTATAACTTGTCATGCCAATGACAGTCATTATTTAAATTGCCAGCCCCAGGAAGCATTTAATTAAAAATTCTTGTGACATCTCTCAGGATTTCAAAGGTGCCCAAAGTTGGGATGTCCTGTTCACTATTTTGGTAAGACTTTTCTGACTGGGATCTTTCATAATTTTTTTCAACTTTCAGGATGACTAAATTGTCTTTCCACTCACAGGTGATGGTGCTTTGAAGGGTGCTGTCATGATCAAAAGCAATAACTGTAACCTCATATGGTTGAGGACAAGCATCTTCTCCTGGATGGCAATTAAAGCAGCAGCATCTAACACAAACAGAGACAAGGGCAAAGAGAAGGAGGACCCCACCAATGCCAACCACAAGCCTGGAAGTGAAGAACAAGAAGAATCAGAACTCTTGTCATTTGTTCATATAATGGAAAAACCTAACAAACTACAGTATTGTTGTCATGCTCCAGCATATAATTTTATATACTGTTGTTCCTCTCTAGCCCCATCTAGTGGCCAGAGAGACAAATACCAAGTACCCCACTACCCATCAGCCTGCACTCTCAAAACAAGTGCATGCTGGGAAGCCAGACCCCATTTCCTTTAGCATTTGGAGAAGGTAGAATAAAAAAAAAAAGAATCCGTGGCACATGGTCATCCAAGGACAAACCCACATCCCACACACAGAGCATCACTGATGAGATTTAAATTACTTGTATTTATTAATTGTTATGTTCAGCAGTAGTTCAATACTGTCTGTCTTGTATTTCATTTCATTTCATTTTTTCATTTTATTAAATTTGTATACCGCCCTACTCCCGAAGGACTCAGGGCGGTGAACAGCCATAAAATAAAACATATAGATACAAAATTTAAAATAGAGATAAAACTAATTAAATAAATTTGGCTGAACCATTTTTAAAACCCCAATAAATTAAAACCAAATTTAAAATTCCATTTAAAAAGAGGAAAAATTTAGGTCAGGCCAGCTTGATGGAATAGGAACGTCTTAAGCGCGCGACGGAAGGTACGCAGATCCGGAATCCTCCGTATCTCTGGGGGGAGCTCGTTCCAGATTGTAGGTGCCCCCACAGAGAAGGCTCTCCCCCTGGGGGCCGCCAGTCGACATTGTTTGGACGACGGCACCCGGAGGAGCCCCTCTCTATGGGAGCGTACTGGTCGGTGGGAGGCTATTGGTGGCAGCAGGCGGTCCTGTAAATAGTCAGGTCCTAAGCCATGGAGCGCTCTGAAGGTGATAACCAAAACCTTGAAGCGCACTCGGAAGACCACCGGGAGCCAGTGCAGCTCGCGCAGGAGAGGCGTTACATGGGAGCACCACGTCGCTCCCATCACCACCCACGCGGCCGCACTCTGCACCAGTTGGAGCTTCCGAGTGCTCCTCAAGGGGAGCCCCATGTAGAGAGCGTTACAATAGTCCAGACGGGAGGTGACGAGGGCATGAGTGACCATGCGTAACGAGTCCTGATCCCGAAAGGGACGCAACTGGAGAATCAGGTGGACCTGATGAAAAATCCTCCCGGTCACAGCCGTCAAGTGCTCTTCTAAAGACAGCCGTGAATCCAGGAGGACATCCAAGTTGCGAACCCTCTCCGTGGGGGCCAATGCTTCGCCCCCAATAGTCAGCGATGGCACCAGCTGACTATATCGGGATATCGGAAACCACAGCCACTCGGTCTTGGATGGGTTGAGCCTGAGCCTGTTTCTCCCCATCCAGATCCGTACGGCCTCCAGGCACCGGGACATCACTTCAAGGGCATCGTTGGGGTGGTCTGGGGTGGAGATGTACAGCTGGGTGTCGTCAGCGTACTGATGGTACTCCACCCCGAAACCACGGATGATCTCACCCAGCGGCTTCACATAAATGTTGAACAGAAGGGGCGAGAGGACCGATCCTTGTGGCACCCCACATATAAGGGGCCTCGGGGTCGACCTCTGCCCCCCTGTCAACACAGACTGCAACCGGTCGGAGAGAAAGGAGGAGAACCACCATAATACGGTGCCTCCCACCCCCAACTCTTCCAACCAGTGCAGCATGATACCATGGTCGATGGTATCAAAAGCCGCTGAGAGATCTAATAGGACCAGGACAGAGGAACAACCTCTGTCCCGAGCCCTCCAGAGATCATCCACCAATGCGACCAATGCCGTTTCCGTGCTGTACCCAGGCCTGAAGCCTGACTGGAACGGATCTAGATACGTCATTTCATCCAGGTACCGGGGAAGCTGTCGTGGAACCACACTCTCAACAACCTTCGCCACAAAGCGAAGGTTGGAGACTGGACGATAGTTAGCCAATGTTGCCGGGTCCAGGGAAGGCTTCTTGAGGAGAGGTCTCACCACCGCCTCTTTCAAGGCAGCGGGAAAGACATCCTCGCCCAATGAAGCATTTATAATCCCCTGGAGCCAGCCTCGCGTCACCTCCCGGGAAGCCAGCACTAACCAGGAGGGGCACGGGTCCAACAAACATGTGGTCGCATTCAGTCTACCCAGAATCCTGTCCACGTCCTCAGGGGTCACAGAATCAAACTCATCCCAGATAACATTCTCAGGACCTGCCCCCGTCATCCCCGCTGGATCTACCCAGTTGGAGTCCAGATCTTCCCGAATCTGAATTTGGTTCTCATTGCATGTATTCCTATTTTCCCCAGTTTCATCATATCCTGTTCTTTCAGTAAAACATTCAGATCTATGCACATGGTCTGTTTTATTGGAGGATAGGTGGGTTTAACTGCATGTTGAGCTGCACACAGACTAACGTGTAGTGAGGACAGAACAATTATTGTAAAGGAGCGTTGGTCCTACCTGATACGTTCCTTCTCGTTGAGTGGAGACAGCAGCCAGTGTGGGTAGTGCTAGTCCAATCAGCATGAAAGACTGAGTCTGTCAATCATTATTAGTTCCGCCCTTGTTGCCGGGCAGGCCAGCTTTTGGCGAAGAATCGAAGACAGACTCAGCGTGTGGGATAAGGAGAAAAACCAGAAGGCAGAGAAAACAGGAAAATACGCAAGGTCCAGCCAAGAAAGGGAGGGTCTTGGCTGTTGTCTCCACTCAACGAGAAGGAACGTATCAGGTAGGACCAACGCTCCTTCTCCATTGAGAGTGGAGACAGCAGCCAGTGTGGGACATACCCAAGTTCGCTGTCCCTGATTTAGGGTGGGATCATGCTGGGCCGCAGCACCCTCCCTGGCAATGACCCTTTGCAGAACCTGGCGTCCAAATGCGGCCTCCGCCGATGCAAACTGATCCAGTTTGTAGTGACGTATGAAAGGGCCAGGAGAAGTCCAAGTGGCCGCCCTACAAATCTCGAGCAAGGGAGCCTGGGTTGCCCACGCTGCCGTTGTAGCCGCGCTGCAGGTGGAATGAGCTGTCAATCTCGTAGGGCGCGGAAGTGACCGAAGGTCGTAGGCCGAGGCAATGGTGTGTCTTATCCAGCAGCCGATGGTAGATGATGAGACTTTACATCCTTGGAAGGTAGGTAAGGATACAAATAGCGATTCCGAACGACGAAAGGGAGCCGTCCTCTTCAGGTAGATCCTTAACGCCCGCCTGACATCCAGGGCGTGCTAGCGTCGCTCCCGGGCGTGAGTAGGACGGGGGCAGAAATTAGGTAGAATAAGTTCTTGCGAATGGTGAAATGCAGAATTGACTTTGGGTACAAAGGTAGGGTCCAAGCAAAGGACAACTCAGTCCGCATGAAATACACAAAGGTCTGAACGTGTGGATAAGGCAGCGAGTTCATTGATGCGGCAGGCCGAAGTTATGGCCACCAAGAAGGCAACCTTGTAGGTGAGAAGTCTGAGACTGGTGGTTCGAAGCGGCTCGTATGGAGAACCCGTAAGTGACTCCAAGACCAGGGGAAGATCCCAGGTAGGGTATCGATGTAGCACGGGAGGGCACAAGTTCTTGGCACCCCGGAGAAAACGGCGGATCGAGGGGTGCTGGGCCAGAGACTACAAGGAACCGCAGGTAAGCACTGAAGATAAAGCAGCTATTTGTCGATGTAGAGTGTTAGGAGTGAGACCTTGGGCAAGGCCGCTCTGCAAGAACATTAGAATATGTACAATAGACGGTTGTAGAGGCGAAATTCCAACCTGGTCACACCAGTTGCAGAAAACCCGCCAGGTGGCAGAATAAATGCGGTCCGTAGAAGGATGTCGGGAAGATTGTAATGTCCGAATGACGTCCGCCGGAATGTGCACAGCCCTCAACGTGCTCCGCTCAACCTCCAAGCGGTCAGATTGAGCCAGGCCAGGTCTGGATGAGACAGAGCGCCCTGAGAGAGAGTGTCGTTCTCAAGGGGAATGCGCCACGATGGGGTCACCGATAGCGACACAAGGTCGGCAAACCAGGGTCTCCGGGGCCAATGAGGAGCCACAAGCATCACTTCCGCCCACTCGGAGACAATTTTGCAGATAACCCTGGGGATGAGGGGCGTCGGGGGGAAGGCATACAGAAGGCCCGACGGCCATGGAGTCCGAAGGGCATCGACGCCGGCTGCCTGAGGGTGCAGATATCGAGAGAAGAACTGCGGGAGCTGGGCGTTCTCTTGAGTCACGAACAGGTCGATTATTGGATGGCCGAAGCAAAAAGACAGGTCCTCGAAGATGCGCAGGTGGAGTCGCCACTCCGCATTGTCTATCCGACGGCGACTCAGCCAATCCGCTTGAACGTTCCGCACCCCGGAGATGTGTTCCGTTCGTAGTGAACAAAGGTGGCGCTCTGACCAAAGTCCCAATGTCATTGTCACCGCCAGAAGAGACTTCAATCTGGTGTCCCCCAACCTGTTCAAATGCACCTTGGCAGCGACGTTGTCCGTCAGGACCAGGACGTGAGTTCCGGAGACCAGATGACGGAACGCCCTCAGGGCAAGGAAGACTGCCTGTAGCTCTAGCCAATTGATGGGACGACGAGCTTCCGAGGGCGTCCAAGTCCCTTGAGCCAGTTGGCCCTGGCAATGGGCCCCCCAGCCCAGGAGACTGGCATCTGTCGTCACCACTACTCTTGGGGTTTTGAGGAAGAAGCAACCCGCAGCGAGAGCAGGGGATCGCCACCACTGGAGGGACCGGCGAACCACAGGAGGGACTGGAACCGGCCGTGAAGAAGTGCCTCTGCCTGCCTTCTGTAACAGCAAGAGAAACCATTGGAGTTCCCTGGAGTGCAGCTGTGCCCAGGGAACTATGACTATAGCAGATATCATCTTCCCCAATAGTTGCGATAAGACATATGGAGACGCGACCCTACACCTTTCTACCTGGGAGGCTAACCTTTGCAGACTGTCCTGCCTATCGGGAGATAGAAAAACCTCGCCCTGGAGAGTGTCAATAAGGGCGCCTAAATGAACTAAGCTAGTAGAGGGCGAGAGATGACTCTGCTCCAAGTTAATTGAAAAACCGTGAGCCGCTAGGGTCTCAACAGTCAGACGTACATCGAGGATAGCCTGCTGGATGGAGGTAGACAAAATCAAAATATCATCAAGGTAACATAAAAGCCTAACAGAACGGAGTCGAAGAAAAGCTGCCAGATCGGCCAGAATCTTCGTAAAGGTACTGGGAGCAGAGGAAAGGCCAAAGGGCAGGGCCCTATACTGGTAATGCACCCCGCCAAAACAAAACCGCAAAAACTGCCTATGGGAAGGGAGGATAGGGACGTGCAAGTAGGCCTCAGTAAGGTCAATGGAAGAGAGGAGATCGCCACTCCGGACACCGTCAAGTATAGACTTTAAGGATTGCATTTTAAATTTACGGTACACCACATACCTGTTCAACCGCTTCAGATCCAGAATAGGTCTCCACCCCCCCCCCCCCGATGATTTTGGAACTAGGAACACCCGGGAATAGAACCCCAAACCCTCCTGACCAGGTGGGACCGGCTGAATAGCCTTTATAGTCAGGAGGTGCTGAACCGCTGAGTCCATAAGGGACTTCCGTTCGGGATTACGAGAAATCGGACAGCACACAAAGGTGTTGGGGGGAGTAGAAATGAATTCAATGGCCAGGCCTGATCTTAGGGTGGCCTGGACCCCTTGTCTGAGTTGGAGCGCTCCCAAATGGCGGAAAAGAGGGCCAATCTGCCGCCTATGGGAGGATCAGAAGTGCAATTAACGACGGCGCCGGTAGGAACGACCCCCTCCCCCTCGAAAGGGCCGTCGAGAAACAAAGGGCTTGTCCCGAAAGGACCTATCTGGATAACCCCGTTGCCTGTTAGCGGGAGTAAACGACCTAGGGGAAGAAAAGGAGGAGGGCCCCCCGGTGTCAGGACCTCGAAATTGCGCACGAGGTGGGTATGGACTGTAACGGGATTCTCCTCTACGATAGACAGCAGCCAGCACTTTTTTCTTATCCTTATTCTCGGTGAGGAAGGGCTCTAATGCATCCCCAAAGAGACGGGACCCCCCCCAAAGGGAACGGATGCGAGACGCCATTTATGACGGGCATCTGCCTGCCAGTGACGGAGCCAGACCAAATGGCGAGCTGTGATGGAGGAGGCCAGAGCCTTGGAAGCAAAGCGAGAGGCATTAAGCATAGCGTCCGCTGAAAATTGCAGGGCCGCAATAATTTTGTTAAGGTCTTGCTTGACCCGTATATCGTCAGGTGGTAGTTTGTCCTGCAGCTGACGTAACCAGAGGAGCGTGGTCCGATTGAAGAAGGAAGCAGTGGTCGCTGCACGGATGGCCCAGGTGGCACCCTGATGTGCCCTTTGCAACACTAAGTCGGATCGACGCTCGTCAGGGTGGAGAGCTTCGTCAGGATCGCCCAGTACGTTAGCATTCGGAAGTAAGGCAACAATAGGAGTGTCCACTGAGGGAATTTGTAGGAGAGTGTCCAATTCCGTGGCAACCTGAAATTTTTTCCGGTTGTTAGCTGAAGGGAGGACGGCCATCACCGGGGAAGACGACTGCCGCTTAACTACATCCAAGAAGAGCGGTGGAGTTGGAATGGAGGTGATAGGCTTGACAGGTTCGGCAAACATGGGGTCCAAAGATCCCGCTGCAGAGGCCGGAAGCGGATCCACGACAGGAGATGACAAGCGAGCCGTATTGACTGCTTTGAATAAAAGAGATTTAAACAGCGGCTGTTCTGGAGGAAGATTTTCATCCTCAGAAAGGCCTGAATCACTGCATTCAGCCTCCACAACAGTAGAGGTCTGGCTGGCATGGGAACATGTAGGAGAGCCTGGTTCCCTGGCCTGAATGGTCTCAGGAGCTGCCCTTTCTGGGGAAATGGAAGAAAGGGACCTCACAGATCCTGCCCGGCTGGAAAGGCCGGAACGGGCGGCCAATGATTTCTGCACTGTGGCCTCAATCATAAGTTGAAGTTGTTCAGACGACAACTGGGCTGGAACCTGCACAGGGGCTGGAGCTGAAGGTGGAGATAAAATAGGTCCCGGCAAGGTGTCCGGATCTGAAGGGGCTGGTGGAGGAGCGGCCTCCGAGCCCCAAAAGTCAGCCGTGGAGACAGTCACAGGGCAATCCTGGAGAGACAGTTGATCCGGAGTAACAGGCCTAGGAACTGTTGCAGGTACCGGAACTGCCACCACAGAGGAAGGAACAGTCACCGCAGAGGCAATATTTGCAGAAGCCTTATTGCAGAGCTTGGTCAAGACTTTGTTCCGCCTTTTCTCCGCCTTTGAAGTCAAGCCATGAGAATGTGACTTGTGGTGGGGCCGAGCTGAAATTGTAACCGGGGATGGCTCCTGAGAGGCCTCCCGGGCTGAAGGCTGCAAAACAGGTTCAGAAATAGATTGCCCATTAGTAGTAGTAGTATTACTGGCCCTTTGGCCATGTTTAGATTTAGACTGGGCTTTGGGCATGTCACCAGTAAAAGAGATCACAGCTGCACTGGGGGGAGCGTAGGAAACTCCACAGGAAGCAGCGTAGAGAAAGCAGTGGTAAAATTACAATGGGAGCACAAACACTCCACTAGACAGCCCTTGACTAATTACAGCCTTGTAGAAAGATTAGGGAGCGTGATAACTCCACAAGCCAACAGTGTCCAAAGTCAATGGCCCAGCAATATCAACTGAACAGTAGAGTGCTTCAAGGGCCAGAAGGCAAGTGAGCTGCTCCAAGTAGGCCAGGCAGTTGCTCTCCTTTGCAATAAATTCCAGCAGAAAGGCTTCTGGTAATAAAAGGCAATTCAAACGGCCAGAAAGAAGTGAAAAAGGGCATCCAAAAAGGCCACCGCCCTTACTATGAGGCCAAGGCAGTACTGGCAAACAAAATGGCCAAAAAAGGGCATCCAAAATGGCCACCGCCCTCACGACGAAGCCGAGGCAGTACTGGCAAGCAAAATGGCCGACGCAGGTATGAAGACGTCGATGAGGCAAATTCAAGGCAAAATGGCCACCGCAGCAAAAACGCTGCACTATAGCTGAACAAAAACAGTTAAATGAGCCCAAAAGGCAGCGAAATTGAAGCCAAGGAGTTAGAGAGTCAAACGACTCCAACAACGCGCAGGGCGATCAACCACCCCCAGGGGAGGAAAAAGAAGCTGAATATCCCCAGCCTTTCAAAGTAACAAAGTCCACAATACCATATGCAATGTAGAAAAACAGTCCGAGAGTCAGTCAACCGATAAGGAAATCCGAGATCAAAAAGCCAGAATAAAGTCAGATTAAAGCCAAAATAGCCAGAAATCAGGAGGAACTAAGACTCACACGCCTGTCCACTGAAGGACTGAGTCAAAAGCTGGCCTGCCCAGAAACAAGGGCGGAACTAATAATGATTGACAGACTCAGTCCTTCATGCTGATTGGACAAGCACTACCCACACTGGCTGCTGTCTCCACTCTCAATGGAGAAACTGGAGATGCACAAAGTTCCCTAATAGACATTTTTTTCTAGAATATTTACAGAAGGCCTACAACTAACTCCAGAATTGAATCAAATGGATATCACTGTCACCATTTCAAGTACATTACTTTCCATTTTTTTCTCTCTCTCTCCCTAACTCATTAGAGTACACTCTGATAATGAATATCCACGGCATACAAATAACTGCATTAAAGTTGATCATAAGAGCAAATTGACCCAGTAAACCAGGGGTGTCAAACTCGTGGCCCGTGGGCTGGATGCATCATGTGCTGGCCACACCTACCCCTAGTTTTATGAAGGGGAAAAAAGTTATGATATGTCACATGATGACATGTCATTGTGCGTTTGACACTCCTGCACTAAACAGACCTTGTTCCTTTGCCACCTCCTTCTTAGGGTTTTTTGGCAAAAGAAAGACAATCTTATAGTGAAGATAAGCATCAAGGGGTCGAGAAAAATATACCTGTTTATAGAAGTCTCCTCTTTCCTCTGCTTGTGCTTTCCAGGTGCTCAGCTTCACATTTCCCAGGTTGCATCTCTAAGATACCAATCAGATCAACCTTCCTGACCTGTAGTTCTTTGCCCTAACTTGTTTCACTAACATTCTTAAGGCTCTGTCCTCCAATCCACCAAGTATTACCTCTTCTCTTTAGTTCTGATTTTCAAGAAACCTGAAAACAATGTACTATACAGGTAGTCTACAACCATTCATTTAACAACTGTTTAAAGTGTGATGGCACTGAAAAAATGACTTATGACCAGCTGTCACACTTAGAACCATTGCAGCATTCCTGTGGTCATACAATCAACATTTGGGTTCTTGACAACCAGCATGAATCATGTGATGACCATTTGTAATCTTTCTGGGGGCTTTGACAATGTCAATGGAAGAAGCCAAATTCTCTTAATAACCATATGATTTGCTTAATGGCCATAGCAAAAATATATAAAAAGTCTGGCACTTAATGACCATGTTGCTTAGTGACAAATGTTCCAGTCCCAATTGTCATAAGTAGTACAGGTCATTTGTACATCAGTTTTTTTACAAATTGAGTAAACACTGAAAGGAGAAAGGAAGGAAAGGAGGAAAACTGCCCAAACAAATATACATATATAGTTTGCAATAATGCTGGATATTTGCAGCTCTGGTGTAGGATGAGGGTGAAGGTTCATTTTCCAAGCTTGTGTATTGGTTTCCGAACATTCCATTACCAGACTATATAACATCTTCAGCAGAGTTTATGGATTGTCAGTGTTCTTTTGTTTATAAGGGCTTTGTGTGGTCAGTAGGTCTTGTGATGTGAGGTCATGTCAAGTCAGAGTCCCATCAGATCAGGGTCTTGTGATGGGTCAGGTGTGAGTCACCAGTGAATCTTGTGATGGGTCTTGTGATGGGGAGATTACATCAGGTGAGAGTCATTGGGAGGTGAAGTGCTGGTTGGAGGGGCTTGCAGGGATTGGTTGTTGATTGGTGCTGTCTCTGGTTGGTTGTGTGATTGATTTGGATTCTGAGGGGTTTGTAGGCTGATTGTAGGTCAATGTGTCTGTTGATGGAATTGTTTGTGGAGTGCCAGGCCTTGATGAACTCATGAGCATGATGGTGGTAGTGTGGCCAATGATCACACCCACATCAGACCCATCACAATACTTTGACCTGATGGGACCCTCATCTGACATGACCTCACCATCACAAGACCTACTGATCACATGAAGCCCTTATAAACAGAAGAACACTGACATCCCCCTAAACTCCCTAAACAATGCACAGGGGCCAGGGAGCTTGCGCAGGGGCTGCACATGCATTGCATTTTGGGGGGTTTGGGGGCAGGCATGCACATTTGTGTGTGTGCGCTTTGGGCAGTCAGTCCAGAAAAAGTTAGCCATCACTGCTCTAGGCCATTCTGGACAAATGGTTGTCCAATCTCTTCTTGTAAACCTCCAGTGATGAAGCACCCACAATTTCTGGAGGCAAATTGTTCCATTGATTAATTGTTCTGTCAGGAAATTTCTCCTTAGTTTTAGGTTGGATCTTTCTTTAATGATCTTCTTCTCCTGCCCTGTGATGCTCCTCAAGTACTGGAAGACAGGTATCATATCACTCCTAATCATTTTTTTTTTATTTTAGGCTATACATATCCAGTTGCCTTGAGTGTGTGTATGTGTGGAGAAGTATTCTTAATATTCTCTTGTTTGTTGTGGTTTATGTTTGAGTTACTATCCGTATTGTTTCTATTATCATATTTTATATTTTAAAAGTAAAGAAGTTCACTCAACAAATTCAAAGCATCATAAATGACATGGAATCTTTTCCCATTAACCTTACCAGATGTACCAATGATGGACCCAGTTTGTGTTGGAACAGCTTTGAGAGTAAAAGAAGTTCAAGAAAATATTAATGTCATAGAAATAGAGGATTAATTTTTATATTCTCACAATCAGACAATTTTTAGATGATGGCTCTTGACTTAATAACCCAGATACATGAAAAGTTTCACTGAAAGCATTTTGCTTTTTTTTTTTAAATAAATTTTATTAAGTTTTCGAGGTTAAAATCAACATGAGACAAAAACATTGATTATACATAAAAACAAAAACTATACATTCCCCTCCCTCCCTCCTCCATTTATACACTAAACATACAAACACGTCTATCCCGGCGATAATATTCCTGCCCTCATTAATAAAAAATTATGCCCACAGCATTTTGTTTTTGAGGGTATATGTGAGATTTAAATGTTACACATTGTGTTATTGATTTACTTCATGCTATCCAAATACACTTGTTAGTAAATTAGCAGCAATCAAAATCCCAAATGATCTTGATTGTATAACTCCATCTCTTTTGAAAGCAGCCAATTATCCAATGTACTCTGAAAACAGAACTTTTTAATAGGATTTCATGAGGTGATCAGCAGATTTAAGGGGAACAACACTCACTCCCATTCTACATGAGTGATGGCAGGCCAGACACAGGATTTGGGCACTGGCACTTTTTTTCAGTGGCTTTCTTTTTACTCAGAGCAATAACTCCTGCAATAGTTTCAATGCACTCCTGAGTGCCATCCAAGGCAAACAAAAGAGGAGAGAAGTGCTCTTGCTAGTCCTTCTGTTATTTTCCTAGGAGGCCTCTCTCTGAGTTCTGGTATTGAGTCTATGTCTGCTCCAGCTACCCTGAGTGCTATGTCTCTTCTACTTTTTGCAGAGTATACAGTGCATGCTTAGGAGACCAGAACATTCAGGCTGCTTGGAATAGGCTGAATGCCAGAATTCAGAATAACACCCCAGGAACAGCTCAATGATATGTCCTTCTAGCCTTCTAAAAGTGTATTAGGTCAACATAAAAGATAAGAAAGTTAGACTCCCTCAAACGCTGTAGTTCAATATTGGAAAATAATTCAGAATAATAAATCAGACATGCTTCTTGTGCATTTTAAAAGCCATACTTCTGCTGCTCAATCCTATGCATGATATATCTAACTCAATTTTAAAATTCTATCCTCACTGCCAGATGTGTCCTTTCATTTTCAGATATAATTTGATAACCAGTAGCATCAATAAGGAAATGTGTGTGTGTGTGCGTGTGTATGTGTGTGTGAGAGATGTGCTATGAAGAAATCCTATTAAAAAGTTCTGTTTCCAGAATATATTGGATAATTAGCTGGTTTCAAGAGAGATGAAGATATATAGAACTATAGAAAACCTAAAAATATTTAATTTGACAATTTTATGAATCATTATTAACTTTAAAAAAATTGGACATTTTTAAAGAGTTTGAGTTTGGATATCTGTACTATTCTGAATATTCTAAGTTATTGATGTTGGTGACTAAAGTTAGTGTCTTTTAGTATTTTCAACCAGGTTTAAAATATAAATCACATCTTCTTGAGAAGAATCTAATGATCCTACAGTCTCATACTTAGGATTAATATTTTGATATGCTTGTATGCTTGAGTGTATGTGTGTGTGTATGAGCATCTTGCACAGATGTTTACTTTACTTTACCTATCTTCTCTGTGAAAACAGTTTTCTAGCTAAGATTGAACCATAGTCATCTCCTCCTAATTTTGTCCAAAACATGTGCCTCCTTGAAAATAGGAAAGAGTTTTCCATTGATTTCTTGGAGTGAGGAGGAAATGGCACTAAAATGTTATGGTGTGTGACAGAGTTGTGTAATTTTTTCTATTTTTTAATTTTTTTGTAACCCATAGACACTTTTTTCTACTGCTTGGAGAATAAAGCCATGCATCATGACATCTGCTCCAAGTCTATCCAGGAACTGCAGACACTGAACAATTTTGAGATATGTAAGGCCTTTTCAGTAGGAAAAATAAGGTTAGCAACCTTATAGATTTATAATATTATACAATTATAATAATCATTTCTCTATACCTAATATGTTACTTGGTGGAGATAAAGTAGGGATATAATTTTATTTTCTTACTCTCAATGAATTGTCCAAAAATACATTTTTGAAGTTGTCAGCGCAGCTCATTCCTAAAATTATTTATAGACTTTTCCCAAAATTCTGTTCCATACAAAAACTGAAGCAATTTTTATCCATATATCTTAGATAGCCTATTGAAGTTATAAGAAATTGATGGTGCTCTGCATATACTCACAGATCATTGTTTGTACAATTCTCTTGCAGTTTCACCTGTGGAATCTTAAAAGAGAAAAGAATCAAGACAATGGCAGAATATTCTGCTTTCTTTCATAGAAATCATAGGGCTGGAAAGGACCTTGGATATCTTCTAATTCATGCCCCTGCCGAAGGCAGAAGACTTTTTATCATCCTGGACAAATAGTTCTCCAATCTTTTCCTGAAGACCTACAGCATCCAGAACTTTGGGAGGCAAGCTGTTCTTTTTTTCATCCTCACAATGTTAAAGTTACTGTTTTCTTGAACTGGTATAATATTCATAATTGTTTTCTTATTCTCAAATACTCAGATATTTGAGTCTCTTTTTTTCTTGCTGTTCAGCATGAGCAAGATAGGTTTTCTACATTTTATGCTACAAATCTACGTCCTAAATCAGAATTTATTTCCTTTTGATTTTCCATCTCTTTTTCCATCCTGTTACTTTGTGATCTAATGCAGCTTACCTGAGCCAGACATGCCAAAATAGAGATGGTTACCACTTGGGTACACTTGCTCATCATACGATGTGATTTTTCTTTTCCTTACCAAAAGTGGTGTTGCCTATTTAACTTCATTATGTACAGTCTGCAGACCAAGCAAATCAACAATGAAATAGTCTTAAGACATAGTGCTTTGCTTTTTCAATCTGTATGTTTCTGAAAGTAGTACAGTATCCTTTATTTATAGACATTACAGACGTTCACAAAATATACATGCTTTCTCAGTGTCTGTTTATATTTACCTCAGAAGCTGAATGGAAAACCCACAAAGTTGAAAGGGAACCAAATCACATTGTCCTTCAGTGCAAAATGTTCCTGCTTATTTTTAGTAGTTTTTTCTTTTCTGCTCCTGCCTCCTCTTTGAAGACAGAGATCTAGTTTAGGATGAAGGTTGTAGAGTAGTGCCTCTTTCTTCTTCCTTATCCTTTTTACCAAAGAAATGCTCTTTCAAGGACAGGCTTTTATATTTGCAAAATAACTCAGAAACTACTCTCATGAGATCTACTTAGTCACCCATGCTGCCAATCTCCAATGAAGTACTCAAATGTTAATCTGTAATAAATTGCTGCCATTTCAGTGATTGGCCTCACATAATTAATATAGTTTTTTTTCTTTTCCAAAGTAGTTATTTTCCCTCAAGCTGCTTAATCAGAATCTTGTAATAACCTGCTGTTTTCCATGGTTGCAGTTTTTGCTATGCTTTGTTACTTATATGTGTGCATGTATTGAGCTGGAAATATATGTACTATATCCCATTATTGAAGAACTCCAAATATCTCTCAATAATTATTCACATTTTAATCAGGTTTATAGTTAACAATTTCCTTTGGGGCATGTAATACCTGTTCCGTGAAAGGCAAGTCAGTGCTGAATCAGAAAATTTGCTTATGCTCAATTACAACTATGTTGCATCAGCAATTAAGCTGGTGAATTATTACTCTGATATAGTTTTCAAAGGCAGCAAGCAGAACCAATGAATTCTGAAGCACGGCAACAATTCTCAATTAGAGGGTTTTTTATTTATTTTTTTTATTTTAACAGGCATCTACAAATCTCATACTGATTCATGCACCAAACAGACTAACATGTTGGCCATTTCAGTAATCCAGAAGATGGCTATAATTTAGCAGCTTTGAAAAGAGGTCACTGGAAAGATCCTATCATGTTTACAAACAGGTAACTGTGGGGTCCTTGTTTTCTTGAAGGTGTTGTCTAAGTTCTGACTAACAAGTGCAAGCAAATTGAAACTCTCAGACTTAAATCTTCCTCAAAGGACTTCTTTATTGGGTACATCATATCGGCACGATTAAGATTAAAACAAACTATAAATGCTCCCTGTGGTTTTGGTATAATTAATATAGTAAATGATCCCCTTCCCAAGTGTCACAGGTCACATTGTCCAGTTAGGTTAATTCGCGGGTTTCTTAGACACTCCTCTCTGACTACATCCAACACCTGTGGAGATGACTTTGGTTCCCATGAGAGTTCTGTGTTGTGCCTAGCAAGGCATTCTAGCCTACACACACACACACACACACACACACACACACAGATAAGGGGTGGAGCCAAGATGGAGGACTGGTAGGATATATGCTTCTCCTGCTCGGCTTTTAAGTTTTTACTTCGTCTTTTATTGCGGTTTTAACTGTGCTTTTAGCCTTTACCCCCTGATTTTTGCAGGGGAGTTTTAATGCAAAATTAAAACTGCATACCAGTTAATTTTCCAACTCTCTCCCGGCAACTCCCATTTTACTCTGGAAACGAGCCCGGTTTTGCAATTCCTCTGATATTTTTGTTTGTTAGGCCTAATTGCCTGGCCCAGCGTCCTGCCTTCATTACTCATACTGCTTGCTAACAACTCAGCAAATGTTCCCTATGAGCTGCCTTGACTGCTCTGACTGCTTTGATGTATATGGGCTGACCTCCGTTGAAGCTTTACCCATACAATTTGCTTTTAACCGGGGGACTCTATAAGCCGGGTCTTCTTTAATTTACTATCAGAACGTTAACCAGCATTGGGCCTTATTATTACCCAACATCCTCCACCAAGAGATCAACTGGCTGCCCGATATGAGTCCACACAAACGTTGTCATTCCTTGTCCCTGAGGGACCTTAGTCTGGAGACCTCCCTCAAAAACATAATGGGCCCCTTGCCTAAGATCAAAAAGACTGACACCATGAAATTGAACCAAGATCCAAACTTATCAATTACTTCTTTGGAAGAATTCTTCCAAAACTTAACATCTCTGGAGACTCTGCCCAGCTCTCCTTTGGAAGAATCGGAATCCCTGGATGCCTCACTTTGCAACACATCTTCTTTGCTGGATTGCCCGACACCATCAGATGCTAGTTCTGTCTTGCCCTGTCTCACTGCATTGCTGTCCCCTATCGACTCAGTTCAGCCCTCGGATATCCGGCTTTTGCAACAGTTCTGTCTCCGTCTGGCTGACTCTATTACCCTTTTGACATCCTCTGTTGGAGTGCTGGAGGGCAAAGAGGAATCCCTCAGTAAGTCGGTCTCAGCATCACGTTCTTGTAGAATCACCAGACATGCACTGGGTCCGTCCCGAACGGATAGCCATCTTCCTCCACAACCAATGCCGTTAGTGAATCTCCAATTGCTCACAGCCTACTTATGTCTGAACTTGGCCCATTCTCACTTTAACAAGTACGACTGGACCGACCGTAAAACCATTTTAGACACATTAAGGCTTCTATCCAATTGTCACATCCTGAACACTGAGCTGCTCTCCATGGAATGGCTTCCTAGTACATCCCACCACAAACGTTTGATTCTCAAGTTCAGCTCATCTAAGACCCCCCTCGCTTTTATGTGGTCTTCGCAACCATCTGACCCACTTTGGAGTCTTTCCTCAGAGATGCTTTATAAATACTCACCAATCCTCTCTTGGGAGGAAGTGATCAACATGGACACTTGCTGTCGGACGGGGCCGGAGTGCAAGGACCTTCACACGAAACCTGATAGCCCTCTGTGGGCTTCAACTACCAGTCCCACAACCTTGCTGGCAACCCAGCAACAACGGGAGGATGACCTCCGGACTAGAAATGTTGCGCTCCCAAATCAACCCCTCTCTACCTCTGATGTTGAAGGCTTATCAGGACTCGTCCCCTTATCCCTGATCACTTGTTCCCCTTCTGCTCCGAGAATCTCGCCTCCCGAAATGCCACACTCTCAGTCCCCACAACTGGCTGGTTTGACCTTTCAGACTCCTCGGGCTCCCCCTCTTTCGCCGTCTATCATTATCACCAAATCACATAACGGCTGTATTTCTTTTGATGACAACAATACCATACAGTTGTCTCCCCCGTCAGTTCCATCTGTATGACATTCAAGCCACTACTGAGACCAGGACAATGACCTCAGTCCAAATCTGGCTTCCCACCAGAATTCTCCAAGATCTAACAATGATCCCAAAACTAAGCAAGATAAACAAGGCAAGATAACAGATTTCTTCGGTCTAACTGTCCCCTGGTCCTTCCACCAGCCCCCTGTTGCTTCCAAATGACAGTCAAAGATCTACTCTCCAACTCTTCCTTGGTCCATCATGAGTTGGAACATTGCAGGGTGGGCATTCAAAAAAGCCGACCTGGACTTTTTGAACTACCTCAAAAACTTTCAAATTCTCATATTTCAGGAAACGTGGGAGGTTAACGATATTTCGCTATGTGGTTTTGAAATCATATCCCTGCCAGCCCGTCCCTCACTGCTTGGTGGTCGTTCGAAGGGCGGCCTTGCAACAGGTATCTCCCTGGATTTGCACGCAAACATGACTCCTGTGGACTCCCTTGCCCCTTATGCCCAGGCAAATTTGATATTCGTCGGGAAGCTCTCGCTCCTGGTGTTTAATGTCTATCTTCCTCCTGGGGGCTCTCACCGGGACTTGGATGAGCTGTGGGCTGGTCTGGAAGACTTTCTCACTACCATCACACTTAGATTCCCTCATTCTCTGGTTCTTCTGGCGGGGGATCTAAACGCCCGCACTGCGGGGACTTGGGAAACCCTGGTTGCCTCTCGTTGGTGGACAGGCCCGACTAGGGATGACCACCCCCTGAATACCTTGAAAGGGAGAGTCTCCAAGGATCGGGAAGTTGACAAAGCGGGGACTTGTCTAGCTCTTCTTACCATCAAACTAGACCTCTTCCCCCTCAATGGCAGATGTGCCCCGGATGTCCCCGGGAATTTACTCACTTGGCCAAAAATGGCAACAGCACAATAGACTATATCTTGGTTTTGGAGCCTTTTTGCCATACATTTCCTCCTTCAAAGTAGATGACAGGATTTTCAGTGATCACCTTCCTCTCATTACGGTTGCACGGCTATATAGTCCTCAAGACCATTCTGCTCATGCTGTCTCAATAGACTCTAATCCCAGAGGCTCCCCGATGTTGCCGAAATGGTCAAAGTCTCTGGCCCTTTTTCACGCACGCTTTTATCATCAAGAAGCAGCCAATACTTTGTCAGCCTTAATCGGCACCAAGGCTACACCCAGTGTGTTACTGACCGCCTTCACTGAGTGTTTAAGCGGTCTTATAGCCTCCTTTCAGCCCCCCACTCTTACTCCTGGTAGAGTTTCCCGGAGGATGGGAGCCCCTTGGTTTAACTCGCAGTGCAAACAAGCCAGGAACCATATGAGATTTATATATTCTGCTCACAAACGAACAGGTTCATCGACGGGCCCCCCTGCTTATTTCGAGGCCAAGAAGGCATACAAGCTAGCCCTTTCAAGAGCCAAGCAAGACTGGCACCGGCTAAGGTGGAATGCATTACTAGAGGCCGCGAAATCCAACAACCCTCGAGATTTCTGGAGTCTGTTAAACAGGAGGCCAACTAGTAGGCTCACTCACTCCATCTCTGCCACTACATGGGAACTCTTTCTACGCCGAGTCTTTTACGACATCGACGTGCCAGTTTCTTTGACCTCAGGCCCTTTCCCTAACTACCTTCCCAGATGTCCTCCTGTGGAACCATCCATGATTGCCAAACTAATCGGACAACTCAAACTTCGAAAAGCTCCCGGCCCGGATCTCATCCCAGCTGAAGCCATTCTAGCCCATAAGGACTGGTGGACCCGGTTCTCACCGAGGTATTTAATGCGATCAAGCAGATGGGCCTCATCCCCAAACTCTGGAAGGATGCCATAATTATCCCAATACATAAGAAAGGCGCCCATTCCGATCCCGGCAACTTCCGTGACATCAGTCTTCTTTCAATTTTGGGGAAACTCTATGCCTGTTATCTCCTGTCCAAACTGGAGTGCTGGGTTGAAGAGGCCGACCTCGGATATGAGCAGGCAGGGTTCCGTCCAGACCATTCTACAATTGACCATGCCCTAATCCTTCATCATCTTGCTGTAAAATATTCCACCCCCAGGAAGGGCCGTCTCTGCGATGCCTTTATAGACCTAAAGGCTGCCTTCGACAGCATCCCTAGAGCTAAGCTGTGGGCCAAACTTTCCGCCTGGGGTATTGACAAAAGATTACTTTGGCTTATCTCCCAATTGCACGATGGAACAGAAGCAAAAGTACGCCTTACCCCGCAGGGGGATCTCTCTATCCCCGTCAACAAGGGGGTTAGGCAGGGATGTATTCTGGCACCCTTTCTCTTCAACTTATATATCAGTGACTGGAGATATTTTCGGATCACATGGTCTACATCCATGCCCCTAGATTAGCTGATTATAGATGTCCGCTCCTGCTCTACGCTGACGATGCCGCAATACTTTCATTTTCCCGGGTGGGCCTACTTAGAGCCTTAAAAATCCTTTCTGCCTATTGCTCTGCTAACCAACTGCATATAAACCACTCTAAATCTAAAATCATGATTTTTGCAAGAAGCAGGAAAATCTATCAATGGAACCTTGATGGCATCCCAGTGGAACAGGTCCACAGATTCCAATATCTAGGTATCCTCTTTCAATCCAATACCAAATGGCCTGCGCAGGTTAAGTCCCTCTGTAATAAGGCTAAGATCTCCACCCATGCCCTCCTGCACTTTTTTCATACTGAGGGAGCTCATCACATTCCCTCAGCACTAAAAGTCTACAGGGCAAAGGTGATAGCTGCTATCACCTATGGCGCCTCCGTCTGGGTCCAATCCAACATTTCTTCTCTTGAGTCTGTTCACAGCCAGTTCCTACGCCATCTGATGGGAGTCCCTTCCTGCGTAAGTAACGCCGCAATTCATTTGGAACTGGACATATCCTCACTTGCAACAATCTTGTGGAAACGGGCAATTGGCTATTAGTTGTCCCTGTGGACCAGACTCCCAGGCTATTACCTAGGCCAATGCCTATGGCGGGACCCTTTTCATAGCCCCTGGGCCTGTAATATCCATACAAAACTCTTGAAGATCGGAATTTCCCCCATTGAAGCTTTTATTCTAGGCCCTGATGCTGCCAAATCGTTGATCTTTCAACGGCTGGACGACATTGATAGAAAACTAAATCTGGCACACGGATCGGGAACATGCTCACCGTTTTCCCTTGGTATTGTTCCCTCGTCTCACCCTCCGCCTTACCTCTCCGCGTTACACTCTATCAAACACAGGCTCGCATTTATGAAGGCACAATTTAATGTGATCCCCTCAAATGTCCTCGACAGTAGGCTTTCGGGGTGGTGGTGGTGGTGGTAAAATCCATCCATTGTACATCCCTGTTCCAAATTACATTCGTATGTCCCCACTACCGGGATATAAGATCAAGACTCATTTCTCCTATTTCCCAGAGATTCCCTGGTTCACCTGATATGTTCAGCCTTTATTTCCTACTTCAGGACGCAGACCCCAATATAACTCTAAAGGTGGCAAAAATTTTTGCTGCAGTTGTGGCTGGAAAAAAACAGGAAAAGAGACAGGTAAGCCCGACGGCAGAGGATCACTAGTATTGACAGTACAGATTGTATTTGAGGCAGTAGATGGTGTACTCTCCCATGATCTATCCATATTTGTAAAATATGCTCCCTTTCTTTGTCTATTTTAATTTTTTTTTTTAATTTGATTTATATGCCGCCCTTCTCCGGAGACTCAGGGCGGCTTACAATGCGTTAAGCAATAGCCTTCATACTTTTGTATATTTATACAAAGTCAGCTTATTGCCCCCACAAACTGGGTCCTCATTTAACCTATTTTAGAAAGGATGGAAGGCTGAGTCAACCTTGAGCCTGGTAAGATTCGAACCTGCAGTAATTGCAGGCAGCTGTGTTAATAACAGGGTGCTTTAAACCACTGTACTACCAAGGTTCTCTGACCGCAATAAAAGCTTACTTACTTACTCTCTCTCTCTCTCTCTCTCTCACACACACACACACACACACACACACACACACAGTGTGGCAACTGAGGAACAAGAAAATGGTTTCTGCCAGGTTCGGTTTGAAGTTGACAGATGTTTCATTACCCAACTAGATAACATCATCAGTGCTAGAAGGGAGTAGGGTTTGAACTCTTGTTTATTTACAAATAGCTTGTCCTTTCAGTGTTGGTGGTTTTATTTTAATTTATTCCGAGAAGTTATATGATCACTCATTCACTCTCACCAGGCAGCTTACAAAAAAATAGAAACCCAATATGTAACAGTAAAACAGTAAAAATAATAACCCCACCCCCATCCTTTTGTGACAACAATCAAACAAGCCAATTGATGGGTCCATCCCACTCTGGGTTCCCCTTGTCCATTGGCAAAACTAGGTCTTCTGGGCGTTGTGAAAGAGTATCAAAATGAGGGCTAGTCTAATCTCTGTGGGGATGATGTTCCAAAGGGAGGGAACCACTATGGAGAAAGCCCTTCTTCTATGTCCTGCCAGATGTACTTCCGTAGGAGAGGGGACCTGCAATATTCCCTACCTCTGGTGGGTCAGGGTAAGCAGGAAGAGACAGTCCTTCAGATAACCTGGTCCCAAGCCATGTAGTGCTTTAAAGCAGCACTTTGAATTATACCCAGAAGCAAATCAACAACCAATGCAGCTGCTGCAGGAGAGGTAGACATAACCTGGGTCTGCCCAAAATCCTGAGGGGTGCTTCATTTTGAAACCAATTGAAGCTTCCAGTTACTTTTCAAGGGCAGCCCCATGTAAAGCGCATTGCAAAAGTCAGGATGGAACATGACTAGGGCGTGAGCGATTGTGAGCAGGGATCGGACGTTGCTCACCTGAACGTCCATTTTCAGGGCGCTGCGACTCCAATCCAAGGACGGGTAATATCTTCTAGTTGCTGGGTAGAACTGAGTGCAGATCACTTCCAATTGGCTGGCCATGCCCACGGCGTCCAATCATCTCCAGTCTTTCCTCACGAAGAGATAGAACTACGGAATAATACAAATCAACGAAACTCAAGCAAACGAACAATAAAACAGGCAGGCCCAGGGTGGGTATGGATTGGAGTGGCAGCGCCCTGAAAATGGACGTTCAGGTGAGCAACGTCCGTTTTCCATTGCGCTGCTCCTCCAATCCAAGGATGGGATGTACCCGAGTTCAATTGCCCTGGGCGGGGGACTGACTGTCATTTCCTCCTTGGATCGTGGCCACCTGTTGTAGCACCCGACGCCCAAAGGCAGCATCAGCTGAAGCATACTTGTCGATTTTATAGTGTCTAATAAACGAGGAAGATGAGGCCCACGATGCCGCTCGACAAACCTCCAAGACAGAAGCATTTGTGGCCCAGGCAGCTGAAGCTGCTGCACTGCGTGTTGAATGTGCATAGATCTTAGCTGGCCGAGGACGGGCCTGGGTGTCGTAGGCGATCGAAATGCATGCTTTGATCCATCTGGCTACTGTAGCCGATGAAACTTTACGTCCCATTGAGGAAGGAGTGAACGAAACAAGCAAGGACTCTGTCTGACGGAATGATTCAGTGCGTCTGATATAACGGCGAAGGGCCCTTCTAACGTCCAAAGTATGCCAGAGAGACTCAGACTGATGATGAGGATTCGGACAAAAGTTAGGAAGGACTAAGTCTTGTGCCCTGTGAAAATGTGAATTTATCTTAGTCAAGAAAGTCGGATCCAAGCGCATCACCACCCTGTCGCTGTAAAAGGTACACAAATCCTTCCTCACTGAAAGAGCAGTGAGTTCAGAAACACGCTTCGCAGACGTAATGGCTAGTAGAAAAGTAACATTCAGTGTCAGAAACTTTAGAGACACCAAAGCCAACGGCTCGAAGGGCGTGGTGGTAAGAGCCTGAAGCACAAGAGGAAGGTCCCACGATGGGTATCGATGAACAACCGGTGGTGAGAGGTTGATGGCTCCGTGCAAGAATGATTTAATTCGTGGATTTTGCGAAAGAGTACGGTGGTTTTCACATGCGAGGACTGTTGAAAGAGCTGCCATTTGGCGTCGAAGCGTAGCGGGGGCTAGGCCTTTAGCCAGACCTTCATGCAGGAAGTCCAGGACGTCTGGTATATCAGCTGAAGTCGGATCCACATGATCCACAGAGCACCAGGTAGCGAATGTTCTCCACGATGATTCATAAATCCTAGTGGTCGACGGCCGCCTGGCAGACTGAATCACACGGATGACATCATCCGACAATCTGTCCTTCCGCATTTGGAGCCGCTCAAGCGCCAAGCGGTCAATCAGAGCCACTGCGGATCTGGGTGGTAGATGACCCCCTGGCTGAGGAGGTCTTTTGTGGGAGGAATCGTCCAGGATGGCACAAGGGACAGGTCCATGAGGTCGGCATACCAGGGCCTGCGAGGCCAATGGGGAGCAATGAGGATCAGTTCGGCCTTTTCGAGTAGAAGTTTGCGAATGAGCCGTGGAATCAGGGGGAATGGAGGGAACGCATATAAGAGTCCTGGAGGCCATTGACAATGAAGAGCGTCGAAGTCTTCCGCTCCAGCGGTTGGGTAGCGTGTGAAATATCTTGGGAGCTGTGCGTTCTCGGGAGTCGCAAACAGGTCCGCCTGTGGAAGGCTGAACCGTCATACTATCTGTCGAAATATGGTCGGATTCAGTAACCACTCTGCAGGGTCGATGTGTTCCCTGCTGAGCCAATCCGCAGTGATATTGGCTTGCCCCGAGATGTGATCCGCCACCAGAGATGCCATGTGGCGCTCCGCCCAAGCTAGTAGCCGTTCTGATTCCAGCATCAGGGGTCTGGATCGTGTGCCCCCCTCCCGATTTATGTGCGCCTTGGTCGTAACGTTGTCCGTTCGGACTAGCACATGTTGCCCCTCCAGAGCCTTGCTGAAATGGCACAGAGCAAGCCGAACCGCTCTCAACTCCAGCCAGTTGATGCTGTTTGACAGTTCTGTCGTGGACCACTGACCTTGAACCACGTCGTTCTGGAGGTGGGCACCCCAACCCACGAGGCTCGCATTGGTGGTCAGCACAAGGTGTTGTGTCTCGAGGAAGAAGCACCCTTTCTGAATCGCGGGGGACCTCCACCACGTGAGGGACAGGCGTGTCTACGGAGGTAGCCGAATCTGAAAAGTGGATGTACTGCGGTTTGTCTTTTGAAAGGGTAGTAACAGCCATTGAAGGGGCCGGGAGTGCCTGCGTGCCCAAGGCACCACGGATATGCACGAGATCAACTTCCCTAACAATTGTGTCAGGAGGAGGAGTGATACTTTCCTCTGGGTCTGATCCTGTCCCACCAATGTCTTTATATCTAGGATGCGATCTGGTGATAAGAACACCTGGCCCAGTCTTGAGTCGATCACCGTTCCCAAATGCCGGAGGCGGGTCATGGGGGTCAGGTGACTCTTCTGATGGTTGATAGAGAAACCGTGGGCCTGAAATGTCTGTAGAACTATCTCTATGTCGTTCCTCGCTTGGGAGGGGGACGGAGAGAGGACGAGAATATCGTCTAGATAACATAGTAGGCGTATCGAGCGAGTTCTGATGGTGGCTGCTATCACTGCTACCAGTTTCGTGAATGTCCTGGGCGCAGAGGAAAGGCCGAAGGGCATCGCGCAATATTGAAAATGCATGTTGTTGTATTCGAATCTGAGATAGCGACGATGCAGGGGGTGTACCGGGACATGGAGGTAAGCCTCCCGGAGATCCACCGATTGAAGATAGTCCCCTTGTCTGATGGAAGACAGAATCGACCTGAGCGATTGCATTTTGAACCTTCGATATAATACAAACTGATTGAGTCGTTTTAGGTTCAGTATTCCTCTGTGGCCCCCGGATGACTTGGGCACCAGAAACAAGGTAGCGTAGAATCCAGTACGCTCTTGACCCTTGGGAACAGGTTCCACCGCATTGATTGAGAGTAGGTGTGAAATCTCTGCCTCCATGAGGCATCTTTGAGTTGGGCATCGAGGGACAGGGCAACGTCGAAATCGGTTCGGCGGTGTGGTATGAAACTCAATGCAGAGACCGCGACGTATCAGGTTGCGGATCCAAGCATCCGTTGTTGAGAGGTCCCACTGGAGATGGAAGTGCTGGAGACGACCTCCAATGGGACCTGGACTTGGTGAGTCACTTGCCTCTGCGAGCTGGACGGTACCCGGCTCCTTTGAAGGGGCGCTTCGATTGAGGGAGGGACCTACCTCTGTCCCGAAAGGACTGTCTATCCGAGGTTCCATCAGAGGTCTGGGTATACGATCTCGGAAAGTATTGGTTGCCGCCCGTCGAGTAGGATCGAAAGGACTGGCGCGGAGTATAAGGTTGAAATCTACGCTCAGGTTTGCGGTAGGAAGAGGAGGAAGAAGGCAGGACTTTGCGTTTGTCCTTATCTTCAATCAGAATCGGATCCAAACAGGCACCGAAGAGTGAAGGGGCAGAGAAGGGGGCTGCAGCCAACTTCCACTTCGCCTTGTTATCCGCCTTCCAACTGCGAAGCCAGAAGAGCCGTCTGTTTGTCACCGTCGCCGCTATGGCCCTTGAAGCAAACTTAGCCGCTGATAGAGAGGCATCTGCCGAATACTCAGTAGCGGCCACCAATTTGTTAATATCCTGGTGTAGTCTTGTATCAGAGGGTGGCAACCTCTCCTGGAGCTGGCGGAGCCAGATCAGGGAAGCCCTGTTAAAGAATGAAGTTGCTGTGGCTGCCTTGATGGCCCAAGCCACCGCCTGATGTGCCTTTCGGAAACCCAGTTCCATCTTACGGTCTTCTGCTTTGAGGCCATCGACCACATCTGAAGTCATCAGGGCAGAAGAGGACAAGTTAGCGACCGGAGAGTCCACTGAAGGCATGGCAAGGATGTCTTCCAACTCCTTGTCCGCAGCATAGAGACGTTTGTCTAGGCCACTGGGGGATGTAAGCGAACCCGGCTGGCCAAACGCTGAAGTTATGACATTGGAGAACAGGGGAGGGCAAGGGATCACATCCCTATCCTGTTCTGACACCTGGAATAGGGGGTCAATGTCAGCCGAGGACTGGACCTTGTCTGTGTCCACATTACTGAGGCCAAATTTGGTGGCTCTCTTGGCCTTATGAAGTAAGGACTTAAAGAGAGAAGGCCGGAAAAGATTTTTGAAAGCTGGCTTCTCAGGTGGGAGGTCCTCATCGTCAGAGAATTCGATATCCTCCGGGCAGATCTCCCCCTCCTCTACTTCCTCCGAAGAAGAGTCATGGTAATGGCGTCTGGCGGAAGCAGCTATCTGGGTGGAGGCCTGGGCTGGAGCCTGCGAAGGCTAAGCTTCGGAACCCAAATCCGCCTTCTCCTGTTGGATACCTGCTGCCAAAATCTTAGCCAATGCGTCAGATAAAATAGAGTGAAGATTCGCAGGATTGGCCGGCACCTCCGGGCAGAGCCCCGCTGCAGTAGGAGTAAAGGTAGCCTCAGGTATGTTGCGGCCTACAAGACTATTCGATCTCGAGGGAATGGAGACATCAGGCAGTGACATAGAGACTCCCTTGGAATGCTGGAGATTAGAAACAGCCCTGACTTGAGGATCCCTAGAGGGACCCGGTCGTTCCTCTGTACAACGGGGTTGTTCTGGCAATGATGACTGTTGTCGCTGCTGAGCCCGCTCAAATTGTCTCTCCAGGGCCTGATGCCTTCTCTGTTCAGCTTTGTTAGAGACAGACGTTTTGGAAGTAGACAGGGTCTTGTGAGGCCTGGATTTAACCTTCTTTGGCCATGACTTATGCTCAGGAGAAGGATAAGAGCCAGTGCCCTCTGAATCAGAAGACAAAGCTAAATCAGCCATCCCTTCAGTTGGATCAGGGAAGGCAGTCCCAAGAATTGTCAACACCGAGGCTCACTAAGCAGACTATTGCCCACAGTGAGGACAGAGAAGGATAGGGTTCAAACTGGCTCAGAAGCTGCTGAGCTCAACCCCAGTAATAAAAATAGATGCTGGCGAGATTCAAACTTGCAGTGATTGCAGTTATGCAGTTGCTTTAGTCCGCTGTACTACAGGCCTCTGTCCAACGTTGACAGAAAGATGACTGTGCCAGTTAAGCTAGCCAGGAACACAAGCCTAGGTTCACAGGGCAATCTCCAGTAGAGGCCAAATGCCAAGAGTCCTGAAATCGATGGGGCACTGGAGGCAAGCGGCGCAATTCTAAGGCCCGTTAAGCCTGCTGTCCATCAAGCGCCCGCAAAATGGCAGCCACGCCCTAACCAGGGAGACAAAATGGCGGCCCCGATCCCCACAGTACCTCTGAAGCGTTGAGGAGATTGGCGGCGAACTGGGCCTCACAAAATGGCGCGGAGATAGCTCTCGCGGCTGGCGGCTTCTGGCCCTGCAGTTTAAAAAGGCCCTTTTCGTTGGCGCTCGAGGCGGAGGTCGCGGAATGCACGCCGCGCCTCCCAGCTGATGAGCGCAAGCTTCAGAGGCTGCCTCTGAGCCCGGCAAGCGCTCCGGAGTCGGCAATGGAGAGCTGAGGGGTCGCAGTTGTTTAAAACGCCCCCCAGGTCCAAGTCCCGGCAAAAGCGGCTGCCTGCCATGCAGATCTGCCCAGCCGGGTCAGAATCCGGTGCCCTTTTTCTCCCAATGGAAAGGGAGAGAAACGGGACGGTTTGGAGCCCCAAACTCCTCCCGTTTAGTATCAAGCCCAGACAAAGCCAGAAATAGTACAAAAATAAGAAATTAAAATAATAAATTGTTGGAAGGATCACAGAAATAAGGGAGCACTCAATTTCTCCAGTTCTCACAGCAACTGAGTGAGAAAGACTGGGGATGATTGGACGCTGTGGGCGTGGCCAGCCAATTGGAAGTGATCTGCACTCAGTTCTACCCAGCAACTAGAAGATATTACCCGTCCTTGGATTGGAGGAGCAGCGCAATGGAAAATGTTGGTTTAGGAAAGGGCATAACTGGTGTACAATCCACAGTTGTTCAAAGGCCCTCCTGGCCACAAGTGCCACTTGGTCCTCAAGCAGGACTTGTGAGTTCAGGAGAACTCCCAGAAGCACTGGGGCAGTGGTACTCCATCCAAGAAAAGAGATGGCAATTCTCCATGGACCAAAGAACTCAAAGCCATTCAGTCTTTCAGCAATGGGCTGAAACTTCAGTTCAGCTTCAGTCCATTACTGCCCATCCAGCCCAGGGGTGAAATGTAAAATTTGTTACTACTGGTTCTGTGGGCGTGGCTTGGTGGTGGGGGTAATGTGACTGGGTGGGCATGGCCAACTTTTTTTTTTTAACTTTTCAAAGCATTTTTTCTAATACTTTGAAAAGCCTCTCTGCCATCAGGAACTCAGCTGGGATCGTCAGAGAGGCTTTTTAAAAAATGCCTCTATGCTGATCAGGGAACTCAGCTGGGATCGTCAGAGAGGCTCTTTAAAAAAAAACGGAATTAGTTAAGGATTGTACGATAAAATGGGCACAAAAAATTCAGGAACCAATAATGATGGAAACTTGGGAAAAATATGGGTTAGAAATGTAAAATTTACGCAAGCACAAAATTTAAGAGAAAATTTTTATAAAATGTTCTATAGATGGCATTTAGATCCTAAAAAGTTGACTTGTATGTATCCAAATTTGCAATCTAAGTGTTGGAGATGTGATTGTGATGATGCCACTTATTATTATATATGGTGGACTTGTAAAAAAGTTAAAGCATTTTGGATTAAAATATGGTGGATTATCCAAAATATTCTTAAAAAGAAGATAAAGTTTACTCCACAATTGTTTTTGCTGGGTATCATTACAGATTTTACAGTTATAGAGACTAAATTGATTTTAAATTTAATAACTGCAGCTAGACCTTTGGTGGCCCAATATTGGAAGAAGGAAGATTTGCCTACTATTGAAGAATGGACATTAAAAGTAGCGGATCTGGCAGAAATGGCGAAAATTTCAGCATATTTGAAAGATCATTCACAAGAAAGATATATATCGGAATGGAGAAGATGGATTGATTATATTCAAAACAAATATCGGACTAAAAAGTATCAAATAGCTTATGAATGAATAGAAAAATTAAGAATATTTATATTTACTTAAGTAAAAGGGGAGTTAAAGTGTGAAGGGGGGGATAGGAATCCTTAGTTAATTAGCTTAGTTTAGCATATGATTGTTAATAATTATACCCTGTATTTTGTTCTGGGAAGTTTGGGGGGGTGGGGGGGGGGTAAGGAAGGGGGGGGGACGGGGAAATATTTGTAAAAAATTTTTATTTCTTTTTGTAAAACTCTTTAATAAAAAAAAAGCGTCTCTGCTGATCAGGAACTCAGCTGGGATAGTCAGAGACTTTTCAAAGCATTTTTTTACCACCTCTTCGGCCAAGAGGTTGCAGAAAAAAATGCTTTGAAGAGCCTCTGATGGTCCCAGCAGAGCCGCACGATCATCAGAGGCTTTTTTTTTAACTTTTAAAAGCATTTTTTCATCGAAAGAGGTTGTAGAAAAAATGCTTTGAAAAGTTAAAAAAAAAGCCTCTGATGATCGTGCGGCTCAGCTGGGCATGTGGGGGGGGGGCGCAGAGATTGAATATGATTTATATATATATATATATACAGTACGCTCCCTCCCACATGCTGGGGTAGACCAGGTGTTTCGATAGAAAAACACATAATCTCTCCCCTGGCTCAAGCTGATGAAGGGAGGAGAACTTGTGGCTCAGAGGTTAATACAACTGCCTAACATGCAGGCAGCTCAAGTTCGAATCCAAATAAGGGTATGGCTAGCTGATGAGAGCTAAATAGCTTGAAATAGATCTATACTAGTCTCCCTTTATTTCTTTATCAGCAAAATATAAATTTGGTATAAAATGGTTTGTCGTGAATGTGACTGCTTGAGGGCTCCTGGATTGGAGCTGAAAGGCAAAAGGGATGCAGTACACTCCCTCCCACATGCTGGGGTAGACCAGGTGTCTCGATAGAAACACACACACACACACACACATATATATATATATTGGAGAAATGGAGCCTATCTGTCGATTCATCCATGTCCAGTCTGCTGGAGTTCATTCACCATGCCAGCAGAGGAATGAGGCCCCGTTGTCCCACGGATTCAAATGGGTTGTCTGTGTGCAAATGGGCGCTTGGAAATGGAGTGATCTTTTGAGGGCAATCCTACTGTTGTACCTCCACTTTCTTCAGCTCAGATGCAGCCGGGACACCCAAGCTGCTGGCAGTGGCAGCGGCAGCCACCTGAGCAGCCCCCTACCCAGCCCCGCCTGACCTACTCTGTGCCTGGCCAGCCAGTCAGTCAGGGCAAAACCTCACCGCTCTTCTCATCCTCGTCCTCCCTGCTCAAGCGGTGGCAGGCTCTGCGGGACAACGGGGTCTCTCATTCCAGTATGGGTGTGAGGGGCATGGCTCCAGAGTGCCTCCTTGCTTAGTTGAAGGCTTTGTTCCTGCACTCAAACAGTAAAGATGTCCTGGAATCAGAATCTGAATCAGCCACTCACAGAAACCATTTCTCATTCCTCCCCTGGCATAGCGAACTCCAGCGAGCAGGATGTTGGTGTGAGGGGCTTGGCCCTGCGGTACCTCCTCGCTCAGTTGAAGGCTTCATTCCTGCACTCAAACAGTACGGCCTGTGCATGCAAGCAAGCAGTGCACCCTAGCTACAGAGGGTATTGGTTCCTGCATTTGGCCTTAGATCTGATCAATGGGGCAGCTTTGGAGCCAGCGAGGGACTGCCCAGCCGCCTTGGCCCCGCCCCCTGTGTATACGCATAGGAGGTGGTGAGCATGCAGGGGCTGGCATCCTGGGTGAAAGGGAAGCAGTCCGAACACAGTCAGCCTGCGGGAGAAGATGATCCCCAGGCATGTCAGGCCTTGTGTGCACTCGCTGCCTCCTGTCCACACACCTAGGGTTGGGACAGTGGTGGTCCCTTGCTGGCTCCATCCTATCATGATGCTGCCATTCTTCTGGGGAAGGGGGGACCCTGGATGTATTCTTATTGTGTTCTTCCTTACCTCCCCCCCCCCCAGCCTGTAACCTTTTACTTTATAACCTTTATCCTGGTGCCTAGGCGCCTTGAGATTTTCTCAACTTTTGGGGAATGTAAGGGGAGGGAGGGCCATGTGGGTTGTATCACTCTGAAAACCAGCAGATGACCCTGAGAACGAAATGACTTCTGGTTGATGTTGTGGTGGTATCAGACACAGAGAACGGGACTCTGCGTTCTTTGTGCTGAAATCTCCTTGTTTGTGGGCTCTGAGAGGAGCCAAAGCCACCTTGTAGCCACCTTTCTTTTCCCTCTCAGCCATGGTGAGGAGAAGAGGCAGCCTAAAGATGGCTGCCACAAAGCTGGGACAACCGAAGAACAACTAAGACTGGTGCTGGAATGAAGTAGGTGAACTGTGACTGGAACTGGGGGAGAGGATTTTATGAATTCCCCAAGGAATTTAGAACTATTGGCTCAGAACTATTTGTTAACTATTTGTTAAAACGGTATCTAAGCATTCTGAGAAAATACCAGACTGGAAGTGAAAGGCGTAAGAGAGAAAAATAATAAATTTTGAAATAGACAGAAAATTGGACTCTTAAATTGGGAAGACGTGGTACAGGGAAGGCATTTTAAAATGCTGAAATCATTTATTTACAAAATTTATTCTGCTTTTATAATGGATTTATAACGAAAAGAACTATTGACTATTGGCAATGTCAGAATATTGCCTGCTTATGATGCACCAGAGACTAGAAAGGGTTACGTCTTTACAGACATCACATGTGACTATATCAGCCAATGAACTCTTTATTGGACTCTTACCCAGAAACCACTTGGACATCTTCTCTGTTTTTTCTCTCTTTCTCATCTATCTCTCAGCAAGACAACACGTGAACTTCTCTCTCCTCTCAACATCTGAATCATACAGTTAGGGTAAAAGGTGCAACAGGACACCTTGTTCATTATTGTATATTTTGTAAATTATAAAACAACTTTTTGAACCTGAAGCTGTATTGACCAAATAACTTTCTCATAGAACCACGCTTACAACAACCTTGCTCCGATCTCAATTCTACCCCACCTCATGACTATCATCAAGGACTTCAACCTTCTGAATCCCTTGTCTGTTCTAACCCTATAACTTCAGACCAACTTTTATTTTCTCAAGCTTCTCCAAAACAGCATTTATATCAAGCTTTACATGCGACAGGCCTGCTAAATGCAGGCTGGACTCCTCAAAGAACTGTTGAACTGTTGAACACCCTTTCAACCTCACCAGACCTGGTAAGCGATAATTTTTTGCTTCAACCCATAGATTCCCAGACTGACCTTTTAAATACCCATTTTATTAAAAATCCTCCCTCCCCACCTATTGATTTTATTGCTCCCAATATGGTTTCCACTTTCCCCGAAAGCATGACTTCAAAAATGGCCGCCCCCACATTCCACCATGCAGTCCACAAAATGGCCGACAATTTATATGACCACACTTTAAACAAAATGACGTCTACGACTTCAGAGCACAAGGTCTCATCCAACCCCCTTACCCCCATACATCCTACTACCCACCCCACAACTGGAGATATTTTTTTTTAAATTTGATTTATATGTTCAGACTGATTCCCTACCTTCTTCATCCAGAGCACCAAGTTCGAATCCTCCCAATTTTTTAAAAATTTTCAGAACTTTTCTATTTTTGCCGCCGCTGCAGACCTCCCTATCTATACCACTGCAGCTGCAGCAGCTGCATATATTTCTACTGATACCAATATTGTTTCCAATGTAAAAACATCCTTTTCAGTCTTTGCAGCCGCCGCCTCACTCCCCCCCTTATCGACAAAGTTGCCGCCACTGCTGCTACTGCCTCCAACACTACAGATGCCCCGTCCAAACAACAAATTCACACGATTTTTGCAGCCTTTGCATCAAAAGCCAACCTACCTTCTACAGCAGCCGACGCTGTCGCAGCAGCTCTTCCGAATCAAACTACAACCACCACCTCCATTATTCCTCCTATCGTTGAATCACCTGCAATATCTTCTCTCACACCAAACGATTCCAATCAACAATCCGACGTTCTATTACCTATCTCTGCTGACAGTAACTCATTTCAGCCTTCTATTACTGTAAACTGTAATGATTTAAATATTGAAACTAATAATTCTTTGTCTTTATCTATTAATGTAAATTTATCTTTAGAAATTGAAACTGTTTTGCAACATTATAAACAACATGGCCCATTACCTTTATCACCAAACTTCAAAAAATTACAAACCTCAGGTAATAATTTCCCTACTTGGGAACAAGAAACTCATTTACATCTTTTAAAGAGAAGGCACATTTCTTATAATTGAATCTCCCCCTACTAAACCTTGGTCATCTGACTTAACTTTTCTTCACAATAGTGTTTATGCCACTCTCATGTCAACTTTAGAAAGTGATATTGTTCATTCTATACCTACAGGTTTTACTGCACAAGAAGTATGGCAATACTTACAAAACCATTACAACAAACCCTCGCCTGCAACTATTGCTACTCTTGCCGGTGACTTTTATAGCACCATATATAAACCTGGCACATCTATGGCCAAACATCTTTTCCACCTCGAATCCATGCGAAAACAACTGATTCAACGCAATCATCCTGTACCTGAAACTGCCATGATTGGTATCATTTTCAATTCTATTAAACACATTCCTGGTTGGTCAGGATTCATTAATAGTCTCCACTCCTTACCCCCCCAACATGTACACAGTCGCTGAAATCAAATCCAAATTAATAGACGAAGATAGAAGACTCTATCATACTGATACATACCCTACTTCTTTTGACCACCCTTTTTACCCTAAACATGATTCCCATCCTTCACATTCTTCACACAAACCATTCTACCAAAACTGGCAGAAACACCCCTCTCAATATCAAAATAATTTTAATTATTGTAACTATAGAGGACATCATCATACCTACAACTCCCATCCTACACACGGTGACAACACCACCCACACTCATGATACAACCCCTACAGACAAGACTAACAAAAGAAATCATACTATCAAAGAACATACTGAACCGGTTTCCGGTTACATCATCGTGTCAAGCAAGACGGGTATGGAGATCGCTCCTGTCCCTTTCTTGTAAACTTTCCAGTCTGGGAGGCTTTTCTGTGCCTGTGGCGGCTCCGGAGAGGCAGCCGTAAGCGGAGAGGAGCAGACAGCGCGTGTGGATTGGCAATCCGATGCGCGAAGGTGAATGTCTCCTGTCAGAGGCTGGGAAGACGGCGCCAGTAATGGTGGCCCCAAAGCGATGACTACCCATTTTGGAAGGGAAACCCGATCGTAGACGGGCAAGGAGCCCTCTTCTAATGTAAATTAGTCTACATTGTGACGGACCTTTGATCCTTTTGATCTCCCTATTGTGAGTGCTGTGGTGGAGGAATGTTCTGAGTGCCCTTTTACAATTGGAGCTAAGACAAGGAAAGCGGTTGCTAATTTATTACACCAGGAACTTCGAGCTGTTATTAAATTGTGCTGACTGAAAGAAATATTGGATTTGTACTCTATTGATGGGAAGTATTATTGGATGGTTTATTTCCTCCCTCCCTGCTGATAAATTAAGAATTAAATTAAGAATGGTGGTCGAACGGACAGATATATCCCTTGGTAGAGAAATACTCTTCTTCCTTCTTTTCTATCATTAGAAGGTGTGTGTATAGAACAGTACTTTACCCCCCTCTAGTGGCAAACTGTATAATTACACTATATACTGTGCTCTTAGGAGAGAAGAAATTTGAATCTGTTTTGTACTTGATTATACGTGTTTAAATGAATTACCCCCATTGATTATTATCCTTATTGACTAGACCTGAAGGACTTGGAATATAATGTATTTGCTGAATTGACTAACTTAAAAGCTGATTAAGATATTTTGAAAGTGATCGGGAATACCCCTATAAGCAAGATGTCAAGTGCAACAATTGTAACGACCACAAAATCGGGGAAAAAAGTTTTGACACTCCCAACGGTTGCTACTTCAGCTACACCTACGTCATCATCTTCATCATCATCTAAATCTTTGGAGGACTTAGCCGCTGCAGGGAAACCTCCATCGTTATTAAGTCTACAAAATATGCTGCAGGCAATGTATGAGGTGATGACAAAAAATCAAGAAGATATCTCCAAAAATTTAGAGGACTTAACGTCAGACCTTAAAGGGGAGCTGGGGGCTGTTAGAAATGATATCAAAATGCTGAACGAGAGGCTGGAAGGTATTCAGGGGTGTTGACACAACAGGAGAGTAAAGTTCAAGATGTAATGAAGAGAGTGGGACGATGTGAGGAGAGACTGGATGGAAATGAAAGAGAGCAGCTCTCAGTGAATAGGGCCTGGAAGAAGAAATTATATTTCTTGAAATGGAAAGGTCAGCCTTTTACTTGAGGATACAAATGTGGTGGAAGAACGGGGGGAGCCTTTAAGAGATATTGTGACGGATATTTTGGCTGGGATTCTGGAGATAACTAAGAAAGATGTCCTGAGAGATATAGACAATGTTTTCCGTGTATTTACAAGTTACGCTAGGAGGCAGAGACTTCCAACAGAGGTTCATGTTAAACTATCAAAAAAAGCTCTTAGGGAAGAAGTGATTTTGAAGTCCAGAGACAAAACGGTGACATATAAGGACAAACAATTGATAATACTGAAGCAACTCCCCAGACGGGTACGGGAAATACGACAAAACTATCATTTCTTAACCACTCAATTAAGAAAACACAAAGTACTATACAGGTGTTTATTACCGGAAGGGTTACAATTTACTTGGGCTGACAAAAAAGTGAGAATTGATAACCTTAGAGATGCTAGAGAATTTTTTATAAGACATTTGAACCTTTAGAAGCGGAGGTGGGAGAAGAGTCAGAGGGGAAGAGTGGGGAAGAATTATTAGAGGAGGAAGAGAGAGGGGAACCAGAACAGTTAGGTGGGAGAAAGAAAGGAAGAGGACAGACGCAGATACAGGCAGAAATAGGAACCGAGGGACTAAACCAGAGAGAAACAAGACAAACCAAAAAGAAACTTCAAGTAGAAGGCAAGTAAGGGCAACAGAAGGGAGAAGGGATGGGGGAGGAAATTCGACTATTGTCAGTTAACATTAATGGGTTGAATAGCCCGAATAAGAGAAAACAGATCTTTAATAAATTAATAAAAGCAAGTTTGAATATTATATGCCTTCAAGAAGTACACGTGAAAAGAGATCATCTTTATTTACTGAATTATACCAAATTGGGTCAATTATATACATCTCTAGCGGAAACTAAAAAAAGAGGAGTAGCGATTTATGTTCAAAAGCATATAAACTCGAGACTAATTTTTGCAGATGAAGGGAGACTTTTGATAATTGAAGTAGAAATTTGTGGTAAAAAAAGCATATTGGTTTGTATTTATACACCTAATTAGAATCAAAAAGTTTTTTTTCAGAATCTTTATAGTAAATTGGTAGAACTTGATTACTTACATATTTGTGTAGTGGGGGACTTCAACACCATAGATGATAAGGATAAAGATTATATATCTGGAAAAAAGAATCAGGAGGAAAAAAGAGATCAGCAAAGAAAAGATTGCCTACTATTTGCCATCAAATTCAAGAGGAATTTGGACTTGATGGGGAGGCTTGAAAACAAGGCCCAGGTGGAGAATGGATGTAAGGGTCCTCAAAGATGAACAATTCTTAAGTTATTTAAAGAAGGAGATGGGCTTTTTCTTTCAGGAAAATAATAAGGAAGATGTGAACTTTTTAAATGTTTGGGAAACAGCTAAAGCAGTGTTTCGGGGTTTAGTTATAAACTATATAGCGGGGAAACGGAAGAAGGAGAGGGCTAAATGAGATAAATTATTAGAAGACTTGACCAAAAGTGAGGCTATGTTGCAACAGGACCCAAACAATAGAGAACTCAATATGAATTTGAAATTAGTACAACATCAAATTAACTTATTAGACCAAGAGGACTTAGAAAAAAAAATTAGGTGGATGGAACAACGGCAATTTGAAAATGCAAATAAACAGGGAAGATGGCTTACATATCGATTAAAAAAAGAAAAGGAAAGGAGTAGAATTCATAACTTGAGAGATGGGAATGGTGAATGGATTACAGGGGAAGAAAAGAAAAGAATAGCGCAGGAATTTTATTCCGATCTATATAGAAAAGAGGATAAGTCTGAGCAGGAAATAAAGAAATATTTAGAAGAATCTGATCTACCCAAAATATCGGACATGTCTAGGGAAATACTGGACAGGGACATAACCGAAGGGGAAATTGAAAGGGTTATGGGAAAACAAAAAACAGGAAAGACTCCCGGTACAGATGGCCTCCTAATAGAATATTACAAGGCACTTTGGGAAGTCTTAAGTCCTTATATGACAGAACTATTTAATGGGGTAATCCGGGAGGGACAGATTCCAAATTCCTGGTCAGAAGCATTAATAACCCTCTTGCTGAAGGAAAGCAGTGACTTATCCCTGATCTAGAATTATAGACCTATTTTGCTTCTTAATGCAGATTACAAATTATTTGCGGCAGTGCTAGCAGAAAGGCTAAAAGTTTTCCTAAGTCAATTTATACATGAAGATCAAAACGGTTTCCTTCCTTGTAGGCAGATTAGAGATAACGTGAGAATAATTATGAACGTCTTGGAACATTATGAAACCCATATTGATAAACAATTGGCTTTGGTCTTTGTGGATGCGCAAAAGGCCTTTGATTGAGTGAGTTGGAGTTTTTTAGTGGGTTTATTACAACATATGCAATTGGGGGAAAGGTTTATTCAGGCAATTCGTTCAATTTATTCGAAGCAGTCTGTTAAGATTCTAATTAATGGAGATGTTTCTGAACAAATCTGCATTGAGAAAGGAACTAGACAGGGGTGCCCGCTTTCTCCGGGGCTATTTATTTTAACATTAGAACCTTTATTGAGGGAAATTAGGCGTAATTCGGGGATAAAAGGATTGCATATTAAAAACCAACAATATAAGGTACAAGCATACGTTGATGACCTAGTATTTATATTGGAAGACCCCATTTTATCGGGTCCGAATTTGATTAATGAATTAGGAAAATATGGAAATGTAGCGGGTTTAAAAGTAAACAAGGAAAAAACTAAGGTTATTATTAAAAATTTGACAATAAAGCAGGGAAGGAATTAGAAGCGCATTTGGGATTCCAAATTGTCAATAAATTACGATATCTAGGTATTATATTATCAGCCAAATGCACAACAATTAAAGAAGATAATTATTTGAAATTACTCCAATGAACAGAACAGGATTTAGAGAAATGGAAGAACCTTCAGACGTCTTTATTAGGTAGGATCGCAATTATAAAATCCTATATCCTCCCCAAATGGACATATTTATTTTATACAGCACCAGCTAGACTAGACAATACTTTTTTCCAAATGTTAAATCAATGTGTTCTTAAATTTATCTGGCAAAATAAAAAGCCCAGAATTAAACTTAAAATGCTTCAAGAGATGAAAGAAAGAGGGGGATTTGGCTTACCAAAATGGGAATATTATTATCAGGCTGCAAATTTAGTTTGGGTAAGGGAATGGATCCTGCTGAGAAGAAGATGGTTGTTGATTCTGGAAGGTTCAGGGTTACAACAGGGTTGGCACTATTTTCTTTGGCAAGATAAGATTAAAAAACATATGAGTTTTGCAGGACATTATGTAAGGAATATTCTAATTGATACATGGAGGAAAGTTAAAGGTAAACTCTACTTTTCAACTCCTTCTTGGTTGGTCCCGTTAGAAGCTACAACATATAATTCGCTTTATAATACAGAAAAACACCTATCCTATCGGGAACTGATCAAGGCTGCTTAAAAACAAGAACTGAGTTAGAGCTTCAAGGAATAAAATTGGATTGGTGGTCCTATGGCCAGATCAGCTCTAAATATAAGAAAGACAAGGAAAAAAGTGGTATAGACATGACTCAGCAAGGAATAGATAGTATTATATTAGGAAAGGAGGAAAGAATATTATCTAAGATCTATAAATTCTTAATAACTTATTGGATAGGGGATGAGATTGTTAAAGACTCAATGATTGCCTGGGGGAGAAATATTGGTTACTCAATTGAATTGATAAAATGGGAAGAAATTTGGACGAAACAATTGAAATTTCTGATGGCAACCACTTACAAAGAAAACTTGTATAAGATGGTGTATAGATGGCATCTCCCTCCTGCTCGATTAGCCAAAATGTTTCCAGGACTCTCCCCAAATTGTTGGAAATGTGGGGAGATAGGTACTTATTATCATGTATGGTGGACCTGCCCTAAGGCAATCGAATTTTGGAGATCTATATAGAGGTGGATATTAGAAATCACGGGATATAAATTACAATTGAAACCAGAATACTATCTATTAAATATTAGGCCAGATAAGATAGGCACGAATATATGATGTCTGATTACATATCACAACCGCAGCAAGAATATGTTTTGCTCAACATTGGAAGAGGAAAGACCTACCGGCTGAAGATTTGATTCTGGGAAAAATTATCGAATATGCGGAACCTGACAGGTTAACAAAAATTTTGAGAGATCAAAAGGACTCCGTATATTTTCAATGCTGGGACCAATGGTATACTTGGAATAAAAAACAGGATAAGGTTAGTGTAGATTTTATTTTTTATTTGTATATCTTGACTGAAGTTAATATATTCTGTAAAGCTCCCGTCGCAATCTGTATGTGAGTAAATATTTTGTTGTAAAGAAAGAAATAAATTTTTTTTTAAAAAAGAACATACTGAACCTAAAAGATCCATGGCCACTGAATTTTACAGTAGAAAGGCTCCCACACACAAAGATTATAAAGACAGAAGGGGACAACATACTGAACAATCTATATATTCTAACTCCAATTCCCAAACATTCGGCATCATTCCCAACACCCAACAATACCTGCGTGACACCACACACCTATGGGTCAACCAATATTTCAATTACAGCAGCAAATGGTACTTCCAATACAGTTGAATATGAAGGATCTATCTTTATACCCGGTATAAGGGAAATTAGTCAAGTGCTCTATACACCTACCTTTGGCCACAATATTTTGAGTACTTCAAAATTAGGTAAAATCGGTTTTAAAGTATTTCTTGATGATCAACACGGTTTTATAAAATCCAAACATGATTTGTGAAAGAAAAAATGGAATATTACAGACCATGATGCGCAGCGTCATGTTAGATGCTGATGTACCCCCTAGCTATTGGGCAGAAGCCCTTGCATATGTCAATTACACTTTTAACCGCACATGGAATAAGGTTATTAACCAAACGCCTTATTTTCTTGTATATGGCACTCAACCACACCTCACACATCTTCGTGTTTTTGGCTGCTATGCATATGTCAATATCCCCAAACCACTCAGACGGAAAGGGAATGAGGTGTCCAAAAAATTACGTTTCATAGGATATGCACCAGGTTCGAAAGCATATCGATTCATAAAACAACAACAACACAGTAATAATTTCCTGTTCAGCCACATTCATAGAAAATCACAACTGGACCAAAATACACTCAAATGACTCATACGTATTAACCCAAGAAACAAATACATTAGATACACCACAGAGAATTCAACATGTACAAACAACACCAAATGTTACACCAAGAACAAACAACACAGATACACAACTACCAATCAGAAAATCCAAACGAATTACACAAGGCATCCAACGTAAAAGATTTGACGTGACAATGTGACACAGACAAACCAAATACCCATCACTCCAAAAAAATTTAAACACAATAAGAGATAGAAATAAGAGGAGAGGGAATGTTAGCGTATATAATTTTATGTAATAAAATAAAAGTAATAATGAGAAAATTGAATAATTGGATAATTGCAATCTACTATAAATGTGTATTATTATACATATATTATCAATATATGTTGATTGAATGTAATAATTAATTCTACTAGCTTTATTTGTATTAGAATGTATGACACCTAGGTGCCACACTGTTCATGCATTGATATGTTTGTAAAAAAACTTTAAAAAAATACAGCAGAAAGAGACAAAGTGTATCCAGAAGGGAATATTCAGTAGGCACAAAAATATTAACAAGAGCTACAAGATTCCAAAAGAGAGAGATAAAAGGCTGACTAAAAAGTCAATAAATGATGGAATTTTAAAAAGGTTAATAGATGATGGATAATGAGAAAATATATTAATAAAATGGGAAAATACAAATAGGGAAAATAGTATATATATTAATAGATAATACAACTTATTATAACTAAAAATAAGTTAAGATTAGTAGATGGAAATTTAGGATTAGGTAATTTAATTGTATTATTAACATTAATAGTGTGTTAAAGTATATTGTAAATTTAAAATATTAAGGATTAGAAATTGTGGGGATTTTGAGACTCCCGGGATTGATTAAATAATTAATTGATTAAATTGATTAAATTAAATTGATTAAGTGGATTAAATCCACTCCGGGGATGATTAAATATTGTTAATATTTGGCGTTATTACTATACTATTACTATCCTACACATTTCAAATATTGAAGTTATGGTGGAATAATGAGTAATTCTTAAAATATTAAATAATAGTAATTTAGTAGGGAATAAATACATGGCGCAAAGAAATGTTATTTATATTTAAATAAATTAATGAGGAAAATAATAAAGGATTATGAAGAGAGAATAGTATTGTTGACGTTGGAAGATTAGGATTACACATACTTATTTGTATTATTTTTTTTATTTTTTTTATTTTATTTTCAATTTATATACCGCCCTTCTCCCTGAGGACTCAGGGCGGTGCACAGCCAGAATTAAAAACATGAAATACAAATATTAAAAACAATTAAAATCTATATAAATTTGGCCCAAAAATTTAAAAAACCACAAACCAATTAAACATTTAAAAAATTGAAAAAATTTCTTCCTAAACCAGCCCGGCTTGCTGGAAAAAGTGGGTTTTAAGGGCACGGCGGAAGGCACTGAGGTCTTGGATTCTCCTTATCTCTGGGGGCAGCTGATTCCAGAGGGTAGGTGCCCCCACAGAGAAGGCTCTCCCCCTGGGGGTCACCAGCCTACATTGTTTGGCTGATGGCACCCGAGGAGGCCCTCTCTGTGGGAGCGCACAGGTCGGTGGGAGGTCGTCGTTAGCAGTAGCCGGTCTCGAAGATAGCTAGGCCCTATGCCATGGAGCGCTTTAAAGGTGATAACCAACACCTTGAAGCGCACCTGGAAGACCACCGGGAGCCAATGCAGCTCGTGCAGGAGCGGTGTTACATGGGAGCGCCATGCTGCTCCCATCACTACCCATGCTGCTGCGTTCTGGACCAGCTGGAGCCTCCAGGTGCCCCTCAAGGGGAGCCCCATGTAGAGAGCATTGCAGTAGTCAAGGCGAGAGGTGACGAGGGCATGAGTGACTGTGCACAGGGAATCCCGATCAAGAAAGGGCCGCAACTGGCGAATCAGGCGAACCTGATAAAAGGTCCCCCTGGTTACAGCCGTCAGAAGTTCCTCCAAGGACAGCTGCATATCCAGGAGGACTCCCAGATTGTGAGCCCTTTCTGTGGGGGCCAAGGACTTGCCCCCAATAGTCAGTGATGGAGTCAACTGACTATATCGGGATGCCGGGAGCCACAGCCACTCAGTCTTGGAAGGGTTGAGCTTGAGCCTGTTCCTCCCCATCCAGATCCGCACAGCCTCCAGGCACTGAGACATCACTTCAAAGGCATCGTTGGGGTGGCCTGGGGTGGAGATGTACAGCTGGGTGTCATCAGCGTACTGATGGTATCTCACCCCGAAGCCACGGATGATCTCGCCCAGCGGCTTCACATAAATGTTGAACAGAAGGGGCGAGAGGACTGATCCCTGCAGCACTCCACAGACGAGAGGCCTCGAAGTCGACCTCTGCCCCCCTGCCAACACAAACTGCGACCGGTCGGAGAGAAAGGAGGAGAACCACCGCATCACAGTGCCTCCCACCCCCAACTCTTCCAGCCGGTGCAGCATGATACCATGGTCGATGGTATCAAAAGCCGCTGAGAGATCTAACAGGACCAGAACAGAGGAGCAACCCCTGTCCCGAGCCCTCCAGAGATCATCAACCAACGCGACCAATGCCGTTTCCGTGCTGTGCCCAGACCTGAAACCCGACTGGAATGGATCTAGATAAGATGTTTCCTCCAGGAATTGTGGAAACTGTCGCGCAACCACACTCTCAACAACCTTCGCCATAAAGCGAAGGTTGGAGACAGGACTATAGTTGGCCAATATTGCCGGATCCAGGGACGGCTTCTTGAGGAGAGGCCTCACCACCGCCTCTTTCAAGGCAGCGGGGAAGTAACCCTCACTCAACGAAGCGTTGATAACACCCTGGAGCCAGCCTCGTGTAACCTCCCGGGAAGCCAGTACCAACCAGGAGGGACACGGGTCCAGTAAACCTGTGGCCGTACTAAGTTTCCCTAAAATCCTGTCCACATCATTGGGAGTCACAGCATCAAACTCCTCCCAGATAACATTCTCAAGACTATTCCTCGTCACCCTGCCCTGATCTACCCAGTCAGAGTCCAAATCCCTCCGGATCTGAGCGATTTTGTCATACAGGTATTGTCCGAAATCCTCCGCCCTGCCTTCCAGGGGATCCTCCCGCACTCCCAGATGGAGCAGGGAGCGGGTCACCCTAAACAGGGCGGCCGGACGATTCCCTGATGACGCAATAGAGGCGGAAAAGTAATTAAACTTTGCCATCTTTATCGCCACTAGGTAGGCCTTAATATGCGACTTTACCAGTGTTCGATCAGATTCAGCGAGACTGGCCCTCCAACCGCTCTCCAGGCGTCTTTTCCGGCGCTTCATTTCCCTCAGCTCCTCAGTAAACCAAGGAGCTGCGCGGGATCGGCACCGGGTCAGAGGCCGCAAAGGCACGACTCGGTCCAAGGCCCCACCAGCCGCCCGATCCCAGGTGGCTACCAGGTCCTCAGCCGAGTCATGTGCTAGATCCTCAGGAAATGGCCCAAGCTCCATCTGGAACCTATCAGGATCCATCAGGCGCCTGGGGTGGACCCATCTTATTGGCCCCGCCTCCCTGCGGCGGGGTGTAGCGGTTCGAAGGTCCAGGCGAAGGAGCGAGTGATCTGACCATGACAAGGGTTCCATGTCTATATCCCCTATAATAAAATCACTCAACCACTGGCCAGAGACAAAAATCAAGTCCAGAGTGTGTCCCCCCTGTGGGTGGGGCCATGAACTAGCTGGGTCAGGTCCATGGCCGTCATGGAAGCCATGAACTCCCGAGCCGTTTCAGACGTTTCACCGATGGACGGCAAGTTGAAATCACCCATAACCAAAAGCCTGGGTGTATCAACTGCCACCATGGCTATCACATCGAGGAGCTCGGGCAGGGCTGTTGCCGCGTGGCAGGGAGCCAGGTACGCAAGCAACAAGCCCATCTGAACCCCATGACCCCATCTCACAAAGAGGGATTCACAACCGGCAATCTGTGGCACAGTGGTCTCCCTCGGACCAAGACCTTCGTTAATAATAACCGCCACCTCCCCCGCCCCTCCCCTGGGCCCTCGGCTGATGGAATGCTCTGAAGCCTGGTGGGCACATCTCAACCAAAGGACCCCTCCCTCCGGGCCCAACCAGGTCTCCGTAATACCCGCCAGGTCCGCTCCCCCCTCCTGTGTAAGATTGTGAATAAGGGGGGCCTTATTTTCCACACACCTGGCATTGCACAGTATCAGCCAAAGGGCCAGGTCCTGAGTATCTGAGCCACCTAGTATCCAAGGGGAGCCTTGGAGACCGGGGCGCGCAATTGCTCTCAAACAGCGAGTGCGCACCCCCGACACGTGATATGGTCTCCTGCTCCCGCCATATCTGCCCCTCCCATCCACCGTGCTGATGGTACACCCCTCATTGGTATAGCCCTCCATCCCCTCCCCAATCCCTCGTCTTGCACCCTCCAAACCGTCGCCCCGTGCCGGGCTCGGCTCTGACCTTAGTGGATTTTCCGCCCCCATCCCCTTTGGTCATCCTCCCAGTTCCCCTTAAAAATTGTTAAAAGACCCCCTCCCCGAACCCTTTAAAATCTTATTAAAACACTTTCCTAAAAAACCCCACAAGCCCTTCCTCACGCCATGCCATCTCTCAGGATTCCAAAATCTGTCATCGAGATAGGCCCTTGATAGAGTGGAGAGCCAAACCTGCGAGAGGGGGGAATCTCACAGGGCAAGAAGTTCAGACACTGAGTACATTAAATCGTCAGGGGTGAGGATAGTCCATGGTCAGGAGACCACCATGATGTTATAGTACAAGGGAAAAAGTTCCAGTCCATGACACAGGCAGCCGAATTCCATTGCCCTCTCACAGCAGTGGAGGGGGAGATATGCCATCCGACCTCTGGAAATTTCTTGGCCGACCGTCCTCTCACAAAGGCCGACCAATAAAACTTTGATGGAAACCCGGGAGTGAAGGCAGCCATACACCGATTCCCACTGGCCTTGAGTCCATAGATCCAATTCCCCATATGGATTAGGAGAAGTCAGAAAGCCCAATCCTCCAGTTCACGAGAAGGATTTAGTTCAAAATTTAGTTCAGGAGAAATCTTGCAAGGCAGGAGATTCGGAGATGGCTTGATGGAAATGGGGGAAAGTAGGAACAACTCAGCAGGCCAGGATAGGCTGGGTGGCTATAGCCATAATGAGGCCAACAAGGTCTTAACTCGGTTGAAAAAAGGAAGGAGGGGAGGGGGAAATATAGGCAGCAAGTGCCAACAGACATTTTCCAGCCCCCTCAAATCTCTCCAAACTTCCAATTGATGGAACATAGTGCTCACCCACTTTTGCCCCCTCCAGCTCACCATGGAGGTCTCCGGGTCTGCATGGGGGTGGCCCTGCCCCCAAGGGCCAAACACCCTCCAGCCACCAGGGAAATCCACTTTTGAGGCTGCTGCCAAGAGTCCCACGCCACCTCAGTTGGTCTACAGCCTTTAGGAAGCCGTCCTGGCACCAGCCGCCATCCTTGCCGACCACCGTCGCAGACGCCCTCACCACCGCCGACACTGTCACCATTGGCCCCCCCGTGGCTGTCCCCAGCTGCCCCTCGCCTCTACAGATCTTTCTCGAGGCATCCGGGGGCATGGGAAGACTCCGCAGGGGGCCTCAGTGTCGCTGCCGCCGGCCCGCCGACCGCCAGGTAGCTGCTGGATCAATCACAGCCGCCCCACAAGGCCACGCCCACCATCTCACGCTGTCCCCGCCTGAACGCCATCCCTCTCAGAGCTGGGATGACCCAGAGAGCTAGCGAAGCTCTCAAAATGCTCCGTAGACCCTCCTTTACCCAGGTGGGGGGGTTGTAGATGATTAAACTGACCCCCCTGAAGCCCCCTTTGACCAGGATATCGCCCCCGAGAATCGAAGCTCTAGCATTGAAGCGCCATCTTGGACATGCGCAGAAGGGACCTACTCCCTTCTGCGCATGTCCAAGACAATTATTATTGTTAGCATTGTTTAAAAAAGACTTGACCCAGTCCACAAAATATGTATAATGTGAAAAGAAAACTGCAAATAAAACATGTTTAAAAAAAAGAAAATAAACTTCTAGAATTTTTAAAATTTTGGGGAAAAAATCCTTTTAATGAGGTGAGAGGCAGCCCAGCTGAGAGATGGCTCAAATGAGAAGTGGCCCAGGCAGAGACAGCTCAGTTACCCAGCCCAACACCTGAGCGAAGGCAGTGAATTTTATTTTATTTTTTTGAAATTTTTGAATTCTTAACGATTTAAGAGATAATATAATACACCATGGAAAAAGAGATAGACACTTCAGTGCAATGGTGGACATATCTGCAGATAAATTCAAAGTACACAGAGGATATAAAAAAAGATCAAGTTCGACTAGAAGAAACAGAATTAGAGAAAATCATACTAGGGAATGATTGAAAACTAATAAGTAGACTATACAAGTTTCTAATTTGGTATAAAATGGAAGAGGAAATGGTGAAAGACACGATGATCAAATGGCCACAAAACTTTAACCATGTGATAGAACTAGAGAAGTGGGAGAGGATGTGGAAAACGAACATGAAACTAACAATTGCGATGGCATACAAGGAAAACCAGATGAAAATATTTTATAGATGGCACCTCCCACCAGCCAGAATTGTGAAAATGTTCCCTACCAACTCCCCAAAATGTTGGAAGTGCAAGACTGGCTACGGAACATACTATCACCAATGGTGGACCTGTACGATGGCACAAAAATTCTGGAAGAAAATCAAAACTTGGATAGTAGAAATAATTCAGAACCCAATAGAGGGAAAACCGGAACAATTTCTGTTAGGAATCTCAATAGACAATTATATTAAAGAAATACAGGAGGCTGCGGAGTGGGTCAGGACATACCCAAGCTCGTCTGACCTACGGGTGGGAAGCCTGCGAGCTAGAAGCCCCCGAGGCAAGGTACACCTGTTGTAGGACTCTCTTACCAAAGGAGGCCTCCGCAGAAGCGAAGACATCCAGTCAATAGTGCTTAATAAAGGGAAAAGAAGTAGTCCAGGTAGCAGCCCTGCAGATGTAGAGGTAGGTTGAAAGGATACGAAGAGAGCCTCAGACCGCCTGGATGGCGCAGTCCGCGAGATGTAGTTTTTAAGAGCTCTGCGGACGTCCAGGGTGTGCCATTTGTGTTCCAAGGGATGGGCTGGCCTTAAGCAGAAGTTAGGGAGGATGACCTCCTGTTCCCAGTGGAATTGGGAATTTACCTTGGGAACAAACAATGGGTCCAGTCTAAGGACCACCCTCTTGGGATGGATGACGCAGAGGTCGGGCCTGATGGAGAGGGCCGCGAGCTCCGAAATGCACCTGGCTGATGTAATGGCCACCAGAAATGCCACCTTAAAGGTGAAGAATCTGAGACTCGAGATATTTAAGGGCTTGAATGGAGGTTCGGTGAGGGCCCGTAGGACATGCGGCAAATCCCAGGTGGGATAGCGGTGTATTACGGGGGGACAGAGATTGCAGGCGCCGTGCAAAAACCTGTGGATGGATGGGTGGTGAGACAGTGGCGCTCCATCCCTGGGTGACAAAACTGTGGAAAGTGCAGCGACGTGACACTTGAGCGTGTTGTGCGCCAGACCTTTGCGGAGCCCCGCCTGCAAGAAGTTGAGGACCTGTGGGACACAAGCTGATACAGGATTAATCTCACGCGAAGAGCACCAAGAGACAAATACCTTCCAGGTGATGTTGTAAAGCCCAATGGTGGAAGGCTTTCTGTCCGTCTGCATGGTCTGGATGACGTCTTCAGAATAACGCACCTGCCTCAGGAGGAGCCCCTCAAGGGCCAGGCAGTTAGATGTAGCCACTGGGGCTGTGGATGGTAAATGGCCCCCTGGCTGAGAGACACCCTCTCCGGGGGAATCCTCCAGGGGCGTGATGTCGAGAGGGCGACCAGGTCCGAGAACCAAGGTCTCCGTGGCCAGTGGGGTGCAATGAGGATTAACTCCGCGGCCTCTGCTATGATCTTGTGTATCACCTTGGGCAGCAGGGCCAGGGGGGGAAACGTGTACAGAAGCCCTGGTGGCTAGGGGCAGTGAAGGGCATCCGTGTTCTCCACCCCCGGAGCTGGGTAATGGGTGAAGAACCTGGGGAGTTGCGCATTCACTGGCGAAGCGAACAGGTCCATTTGCGGTTGTCTGAACCAGAGATAGATGGCTTTGAAGAGGTCAGGGTGGAGTCACCATTCTGACGGCTCCACTGTGGTTAGGCTGAGGAAGTCTGCCTGCAAGTTTTCCTTGCCAGCGATGTGGTCCGCCCGCAGAGAGCTAAGTTGGCCTCTGCCCACTGCCCGATGTGGAGAGTCTCCCGCATCAGAGTCCTGGAACGCGTCCCTCCCAAACGATTTACATGGGCTTTTGCCGCGACGTTGTCGGTGAGAATCAGGATGTGACATCCTCTTACTTTGTGGTGGAAGGAGCGGAGGGCCAGATGGATGGCCCGAAGTTCCAGGAGTTTGATGCTGGATTGTGCTTCCTCCGGGGACCAGCGGCCCTGAGCTACATGAGCATCCAGGTGTGTCCCCCCAGCTGTAGAGGCTGGTGTCCGTCATGATTACAACTTTTTGGGTGTCTGCGAAGACGCACCCCTTGTCCAGGGCCGGTGAGATCCACCAGTGCAGTGACCGGCGGACCAATTGGGAGAGTCTGACTTTGGTTAGAGAAGTTGAGGTCTTGGTCCTTTGATGTGGTAGCAGAAACCATTGGAGACCGCGCATGAAGTCGAGCCCAGGGAACTATGTTTATGCAAGACGCTAGTTTTCCTAGCAGTTGTGACAAGGTGAGTACAGTCACCTTTGGCTCCCGTAGGATTTGACAAGTCAGCGCCCTGAGATTGTCTTCCTCTCTTGAGACAGGAATACCTGTCCCAATTGAGTGTCGATGAGTGCCCCGAGATGTGTCAGCCAAGTCTGGGACTCCAGATGGCTTTTTGGGAAATTGACTAAGAATCCGTGGTCCTGTAGGACCTGGAGGGTCAGTTGTAAATCAGCCTGAGCCTTTGAGAGGGTGGGGGCCTGGACCAGGATATTGTCCAGGTAGGCTTGAAGCCATTCTGGGACAGACCGTAGATGGGCCACCAAGGCAGCTAGGACCTTGGTGAAGCTGCACGGGGCCGATGCCAGCCTGAATGGCAAGGCACAGTATTACAGGTGGCACCCCACGTAGCTGAACTTGAGATAATGCTGATGGGCAGGCAATATCGGAATGTGGAGGTAAGCCTGGGGGAGGTCTATGGAGGCTAAGAAGTCACCGGGCCTGATCCCTTCCAAGATAGTCTTGAGGGTGTTCATTTTGAACCTCCTGTAAACGAGGTGGGCGTTGAGGGACTTCAAGTCTAGGATCGCCCTCCAGAGCGTTTTGGTACCACAGATAGGATTGAGTAGAATCCCTGTCTCCACTGATCGGGGGGAACTTCCTCCACCACCTTGATAGCTAATAGATGTTGAATGGCCAGCTCCGTGAGGCGGCACTTGCGCGGGGACTTGGAGACAGGGCATGGTACGAAGTGGTTCGGGGGGCTGGAGAGGAACTCCAGAGGAAGTCCGAGTTCGATGGTGTGGAGGACCCACTGGTCTGTTGTAATGAGGGCCCACCTGTCTAGAAAGAGGCTCAACCTGCCTCCTATGGGGGCAGTGAGGTGAGAGTCATTTTTGGCGACGGAACTGACAGCCGCCAGTTCCGCGGAGGGACCGTTTGGGTGCCCCAGAAAATCGTGGTTTATCTCGAAAGGAGCTCCGATCCTGTTGACGAAAGGAGCCCTGTGAGTAAGGGCGCTGGCTGGTACTTTCCTGAGGAAAGAAGCAGGAAGGTTGTCTACGGTAATAGGGAGTGGCCCGGTGATCCACCTGTCTAGTGGTGGAAGGCAAGACTTTTCTCCAGGGTGAATAAAAATCAATTGTTTTTTTTTTAAAAATCAAAAAAAAAATCAGATTTTTTTTATTTAAATTGGATTTTTTTTAATTTTTATCGATTTTATTTTAATAAAAAACTTTTGGGGTAAAAATCTATTGTAAGATAGTTTTCTATTTAAGATATATAAATAATTTAGTTTATTCAGCATGAAATGGAGCTTAGTTATGTAGCATGAGGCTGTATATTCTGCAACACTGGGACTATCGGTGAGTCAACAGAGGGTCAAAGGAGTAGCAGAGATGACAATTGCTCTTTAAAAATTATGATTTAAATCGAGTTGATTTAAATCAAGCCTTTTTACTAGTGATTTAAATTGTGATTTAAATCAACTCGATTTAAATCAAATCCACCCTGCTTTTCTCCTGTCCTTATCCTCGACCAACAATGGTTCGAGGGCATCACCAAATACTTTAGACCCCGAGTATGGGGCTGCGGCCAGGCGCCATTTGGCCTTGATGTCAGCAGGCCATTGGCGTAGCCATAACAGGCGCCGCGAGGTGACAGATGATGCCATGGCTCGAGACGCGTACTTGGCCACGTTGAGCATGGCATTGGAGGCAAATTGTGTCGCCGCAATGATTTTGTTCAGGTCCTGATGTACCCGAACGTTTTGGGCGGGCAAACGGGACTGAAGCTGTTGGAGCCACAGGAGAGAGGAATGGGAAAAGAAGGAGGCTGCAGTAGCAGCCTGGATCGCCCAGGCCGAAGCCTGATGCGTTTTCTTGAAGGACCAGTCGAATTTCCTGTCCTCAGGCTTAAGGGCTTCGAAGGAGTCCCCCGATATATAGGAGGAGGGGGACGAGAGCGCAACAACCGGGCCATCAACCGGAGGTACCTGGAGAATATTAGTGATCTGTCCCCGTCCACACACACACACAAACACAGCCAGCCGAGGGTTAAGGAAACACTTTGGCACACACCCAGGTCTTTATCTCCAACTTGGCAGCGATTTACACACCGTCTGCCAAGTGCGTTTATTTCCACAAAACAGAAAGATAAGATACTTAGCGTACAAATGTCCAATCAGAATAATATTTCTCTCAGCAGTTTCCGGACGAGGCTTTAGTGACTATCCAAGGTTTACTTTTGTTCGTCACAGGGATCACTGACCACCACCCTCTATTATATAGTCTCTGGGGTGTGGTCCAGTGACTCAGTTCTAATCCCTAGCATGCCTCCTGAGCTGCTGCAATCGTTTATCACGCCTTCGGAGGCGTGCGTCCAGGAATGATGTCTCTCCCTCGCTCTCATCCGAGCCACCTGTCTCCCTGTTAATCTCCTCTCCCTCGGCCGGCACCTGAGACAGTGCCAGAGGGGAGGGGCCTGGAGAGGGAGGCCTGGCTGACTCCTCTTCCTCATGATCGGAGCTTTCTTCCTCCGATGAGACAGGCTCAGAGGGCGGGGCCACAACAATTAGCTAGCGCTGGCTCCAAATTGTAGTTGCGCTGGTCAGTTCCACTGGGCGTAGGTAGAGAAGCCGGATTGGCCATTGTTTTCGAACAACGTTGGTGAACAATTTGGGAGCGGGAATGAAGAATTGCTCCACGACTGGTTCCGAAAATGGACCCTGCCTGGCACTCGTGGTAGGGGCAGATGCAGGATCAGTGGCAGCTGGATCCAGGAGGCCAGATGTAACCTTGGCCCTGTTCCAAACTCGATTGCAGAAAATATGACTTCAGCAACAGACTGATCAATGCCTGGAATGCACTACCCAACTCTGTGGTTTCTTCCCAAAACCCTCAAAACTTTAACCTTAGACTGTCTACTGTTGACCTCACCCCATTCCTAAGAGGTCTGTAAGGGGCAAGCATAAGCGCACCATCTTGCCTACCGTCCCTGTCCTAATGTCCCTTTTTGAGTATCCTTTTCATGTATTCAAATCATGTTTACACTTTTATCTGTTATTTTATATATGGTTGACAAATAAATAAAAATAAAATAATCCATCTGGTCCTGGTGATTTGAAATCATCAAGAGTGAATAGGGGTTCTCTTACAATTTTTCTTGCTTATTTTTACTTCTAATTTGCATTTTACAGTCTTTTTTTTAATAGGTTGGTCTGTTTTTTCCTTTTGTGTAAAGACAAATGCAAAAAATGAACTTTCAGCCTGCTGCTTGTCACTTTTTTGCTATTTTCTCCTATTAATGGACCGATTGTCTCCTTAATTTTTTTCTTATTTTTTTACATGTTGAAAGCAGCTTTGTTGTTGTTGCGCAGTACTCTAAAATATGCACTTTTGAAATTGTGGTTCTTTTATAATAATTTTAAGGGTTTTTAAAAATGAAGTTGGCTTAATCTAAGTATAATCTTAATATGAATATATTTTATAGAATAAACCACCCATGGCCAATGACTGTTATTCAGTAATCTGCAGCAGAACAAGCTACTTGATCTTGTGCTGCATATATATATATATATATATATATATATATATATATATATATATATATATATATATATATATATATATATATATATATAATATGACATACAAAAAGAATGCAAAATTAAATATTAGGGAAATTAGGAAATATTAGGGAAATTAGGAAAGGAAAAAATGAAGTGGATAGTGGGGGAAAGCAAGAGGAAAAGGAAAAAAAGGCATTGACTTATTATCGGGGGATGTCTTATTATTTTGGGGGTGGAGGAGGCGGCGAGCGTGGGAGTTCTGCCGCAGCTGCTGCCTCGTGGAGCAGGACTCTGTAAGGCTTGTTGTGCCATTGCATGCATGAACTGCAGCACTGCCACAAGCTTCATCATACCAGCACAGCTGGTGTCCTGCCGCTCGCGGCTGCACCGGTATATCAAACCTCACGGCAGTGCCGCCATTCATGTGTGCAAGGCCACAAGCCTTGCAGAGTCCTGCTCCATGAGGCAGTGGCGCGATAAGTCTCACAAAGATTCATTTCAGGTAGGGCGGGGGAGAAGCGAGACACATGGAGCTAGATGTGGCTCCTCTTGCCGACTCTTTTTCTCCCCCTTGCCTGGCATGGCAGGACTCCTGCCCCTTGCTTAGTCACCCACCCACTTTAGGGATGCAATTTGGGGGTGGCAAGTGGGGCAGGCGAGAAGCGGGATGCGCGTCTTACCTTTCATTTTTTTTATAATTTTTTTTATAATTTTTATTAATATATTCTATACACCAATACACAAATAAAATTTGTGTCTTACCTTTCAAGCTCCGTGACATTCCTTGCCATTGTGCCCAGAGAAACACGTGAAAAAAAAACCTTCTCGTGAGTTCAATCAAATTCTCGATACCGCTGCCTCGTGGAGCAGGACTCTGCAAGTCTTGTGCCCTTGCATGCACGAACAGCAGCACTGTCACGAGGTTTGACAAACTGGCATGCGAGGGGCAGGACGCCAGCTATGCCGGTATGATGACGCTCGTGGCGGTGCTGCAGTTCAGATGTGCAATGGCACAACAAGCCTTGAAGAATCCTGCTCCATGAGGCAGCGGTGGCCTGCCACTCCTCCGGCACAAAAAACAGGGAGGGCATGTTCCCCCCCTCAACTCGTTTTGGTTGCGCGGCAAGCAACCAGAAGAAATGGCAGGATCAGCTGTGCATGCGTTTAAGTAGTTGGTGGGGGGGGGCTTATTTTAACGCATCCGCTGAAAAGCCTGATTGGGCTTATTATCTGGAGAGATCTTAGTTTCTGGGAAACATGCCCTTTATAAACTAGCCATTTCTATAACAACAAATCTATCTAATCATTAAAACCCAAAATCAAAGTTTTTTTTTTCCATCTCAAGCACAAAATCCAGTTGCGTCAATAATGGCACACAGACTGAAAAAGCCACTAAATGAATATATACATGCCGATCAAAATGGATTTTTACCAAAAAGACAAATTAGACAATATGAGGATGATTTTGAATGCTTTGGAATATTATGAGAACCATTCAGAAAAACAGATGGCGTTGATGTTTTTAGATGCCCAAAAAGCTTTTGATAATGTGAGTTGGCAGTTCATGATAAAACAATTACAGAAAATGGATTTTGGGGAGAGATTTATAAATGTTATAAAAACAGTATATTTGCTAAGATAATGATAAATGGGGAAATGACAGAAAAGATTAGCATAATGAAAAGTACTAGACAAGGATGTCCTCTTTCACCATTGTTGTTTATCTTGACATTAGAAGTTTTAAATAGAAATATTAGACGAGATGAAGAGATAAAAGGGATAAAAGTTAAAAAAGAGGAGTATAAATTGCAGGCCTTTGCAGATGATTTGGTATTTATTGTAGAAGATCCGCAAATAACAGGCCCCAAATTATTAGAACAAATAGAAGACTAAGGGAAAGTCTCTGGCTTGAAAATAAATAAAGACAAAACAAAAATTTTGGCTAAAAATATGACAGAAAAACAAAAAAGAGAGATGAAAGAAAATTTGAATATACAAGTAGTGAAAAAAGTTAAGTACCTTGGAGTATATTTAACATCAAGATGTGTAACAATAAAAGAAGATAATTGTTATAAATTAAAACAGCAAATTGAAATAGATTTGGAAAAATGGAAGAATCTTCATTTCATGGGAGGATTGCACTGATAAAAATGAATATGTTACCAAGAATATTGTTTCTATTTCAGACTGTGCTGATAAAAATGGAAAAGACTCAATAAGATAATAACTCAGAACAAAAGACTCAATAAGACTCAATATCTCAATAAGATAATAAGGAAACATATATGGCAAGGGAAAAAGACAAGAATAAGCATAAGAAAGATGCAAGATACAAGATTGAGAGGTGGATTTGGGTTACCAAATTGGGAACTATATTACCAGGCAGCAATTCTGACATGGTTGAAGGAATGGGTGGAGTTGGTCTGGGAGAAAGTAAGGGACAAATACTATGTGAAAATACCAACATGGTTATCGACTACGGAAGCATTAATACACTCAAATGTTTTCAATTTTGGCAATATTGTTAGATATAAAGATTTACTAACAGACGAGGGAGAACTGAAAGGGAAACAGGAACTATTTTCTTCTGGGTAGCTGATCAAAATGGCAGCTCCACGCTAAACACCAAAATGCGGAGGCAAATGATTGGCACTTTTGAGGTGTTGGAGTGCCCACAGATCATCTAATGGCCCATTTCCTGGAAAGCGAAACATTGCCCGTCCAATCGATCTATGGACGGAGGGGGTGCGGAGGACGCCAGTGATGGCGTGGCCGGAGCCTGATTGCCAAATTGCTGCTGCCTAACGGACTTAGAACCTGCTGTTATTATCGCCTCGGGCATTCAGCGCAGCTGCGATGGCAGCGTTAATGACTGTGGTGCTCGGGTCGCCAGAGAAAGCCATTTCTGAAGCTGGTTGTGAGCCTTGGGAGGTGGCAGCAGCAATGGCAGCGTTTTCCATGATCGTAATGATAACGGTGGTTTATGGTGGCAGTGAGGATGGTTCTGGAGGCTGTCAAAGAAGAAGACAGCAATGCAGAAGGCTCAGGATTCGCTCTAAATTTAGGGTGATCTGGATACCCCCTTTTTATGATCTGCAGGGGGGCTAGTAGTCACCTAATGCTGAGGGACCTTTAAAGAAGAAGTCTGGAGTGGTGTGGTTGAATGAGCAGAAGACTACAAGAAGGGGGATGTTGATTGATCTCCCCCCTTCGATAACCCCCATCAGACCCAGACCTAGTATGGCCACTCAGCTCAATTAAATGATCCCCTGCTTTGCCACCCCCACATGAATATCTCTCCCTCACTGTGTTACCCCTGTTGTACCATCAGCAATTACCCCGTCCTTTGATATACCATCCTACCCCTTTAATTTCATCCCAGCTTCCACGGATATTGAAGGGAATGAAGACACTAACACTATGAATCCTTGCTTGCTCCCTGATTATTTTGTTGGGGAACGGACCATCTTCTCTTAAGTCCTTTTGGACTCTGGACTGGTCGTCATGAGAGGGCGGCCATTGAGACCTTTATTACCCCCTGGACAGAATTGTAATTTTCAGATTTCTCATCACTATGAGAGGGCAGTTATTGTTCTAATATGTTGGTGCTCTACAAAGCATCTTCTTCCCCTCTACTATGACCATCTCCAACACCTTCAGAAGATTGTCTCTCATCCCCTCCAGCCTTTTCTTCTGTTTACGGAACTCCTTGCACTGCGAGACTCCCCCCTCTTGCAGGTTTGGCCCTCTCAACTATCGAGGGCCGCCCTTGATGACGGGTTTTGGAACCCCGAGAGGTGGTACGGTAAAAAACGGAGGCTCTGGGGTTTTTTAAAGAGATTTTTAGATCCAATTTTAAAGGGATCCGGGAGGAGAGTGGTTTTTAACAACAAAAATGAGACTGGGGGGTCTCTTAAGGATCAGCAGCCATACCATTCTGACGGTCCCGGCAAATGGGGGGGGGGGTTGGGAGTCATAGAGGATGTTCGGAGAGGGGTGGGACATTCTATACCTGTGATGGTGGGATGGGGCAGAAGAAATGGAAGTAGGGGTCGGGAGCATCACACCAGATGCATTCGGGTGGTGACTTGCTCCCATGCCTCCTGCTCACCCTGCTTTCCTGGGGATGCGAGAGCAAGGGACCCTGGTCTCCATCTGGTGTATGTGAATGCCAGGTCCGTGGTGAATAAGGCCCCCCTCATACGAGATCTTATTGATGAGGAGGGGGCGGACCTGGCCTGTATCACGGAAACCTGGTTGGGGCAGGAGGGGGGAATCCCTCTCTCTGATTTATGCCCCCCGGGCTTTCGTGTGCTGCACCAGCCACGACACCAGGGAAGGAGCGGAGGGGTGGTGGTGGTTGTTAGAGAAAGTCTTAGTCCTAAAGAGGTCACTGTCCCTCAGATAGGCGGGTTTGAGTCTCTTCTATTGAAGTGGGACCCTGGAGTTCAGTCTGGCTTGTTGGTCACATACCTATCTCCCAGCTACGTTGCCACAGCCCTGCCCGCAGTGCTCGATGTCTTGACTGAAGTGGCACTTGAACTCCCCAACCTTTTGGTTGTGGGAGATTACAATCTGCCTTCGATTGGCGAGTCATCTGAGACAGTCCGGGAGTTCATGGCCTCCATGGCAGCCATGGACCTGACTTAGGTTATTCAGGGCCCAACTCATAGGGTTTTTCGACCTGGTTTTTCTCTCTGGGCAGTGGATAAATGGTCGTGGTAGGGGGGAACTTTCCATCGCCCCCCTGTCATGGACCGACCATTCTCTCCTTAGACTGGACTTTCAATCTGCCAACCCTTGCTGCTGGGAGGCGGGACCCATAAAATGGTTCCGCCCCAGGCGCCTGATGGACCCAGAGAGGTTCTTGACGGAGCTTGGGACATTCCCCACCACGCAATCCTGCAATTCGGCTGAGGCTCTGGTGGCATCTTGGGAATGGGCGGCTGCCGACGCCTTGGACCGAATTGCAGCTTTGCGGCCTCTGACCCGATGCAGATCCCGGGTCGCTCCTTGGTTTTCCATGGGGCTCGGGAAATGAAACATCAAAAAAGACTCCTAGAGGAGAGTTGGAAGTCCTCCTGGTCTGAATCTGATTGAACATAGTTAAGAACCCATATTAGGTCTTATCTAGTGGCGATGGAAGCGGTGAAGCAAGATTACTTCGTGCCCTCATTGCATCTGCAGAAAACCGCCCAGCGGCCCTGTTTCATGTGACCCGCTCCCTCCTCAATCAGGGAGCGAGGGAAGACCCTTTACAGGGCAGAGCTGAGGATTTTGTACAGTTTCTGCATGATAAAATCGCTCAGATCCGGATCGGATTGTACTCTGACTGGGCAGAATCCAATGGGGAGACTAGGGTAGGTCTTGAGAGTAATATCTGGGTTGAGTTTGACCCTGTTTCTGTCAAGGAAGTGGACAGGATTATGGGTAAACTTGGTTCCTCCACTTGCTTATTGGATCCTTGTCCCTCCTGGTTGGTTTCGGCTGCCAGGGAGGTGACTAGAGACTGGATCCAGGCAATTGTCAACGCTTCATTGAAGGAGGGGGTCTTCCCCGCCTCTTTTAAGGAGGCGGTGTTTCGATCTCTCCTCAAAAAGCCTTCCCTAGATCCAGACTCAATAACTATCGTCCCGTCTCCAACCTTCGCTTCATTGTTGTTGAGACTGTGGTGGCGCAACAGCTCCCACAGTTCCTGGAGGAAACGGAATACCTAGACCCGTACCAATCAGGCTTCTGACGCGGGCACAGCACGGAAACGGCATTGGTCGCTCTGGTGAATGATCTCTGGTGGGCTCAGGATGGTGGTTGTTCCTCCATCCTGGTCCTATTTGACCTCTCAGCGGCTTTTGATACCATCGACCATGGTATCCTACTGCAGCGACTTGTGGGGTTGGGGGTGGGAGGCACTGTTTTACAGTGGTTCTCCTCCTACCTCTCAGGTCGCTTGCAGTTTCTATTGGCGGGGGGGCAGAGGTCCACCCCGAGGCCCCTAAATTATGGGGTGCCTCAGGGGACGGTTCTCTCCCCCCCTGCTCTTTAACATCTATAGGAAGCCGCTGGGTGAGATCATTCGTGGCTTCGGGGTGAGATATCAATATGCTGATGATACCCAGTTATACATCTCCACCATAGACCACACCCCAGAGATGCCCTTTCCATGATGTCCCGTTACCTGGACGCGGTGCGAGCCTGGATGGGTAGAAACAGACTCAGACTCAACCCCTCCAAGACTGAGTGGCTGTGGATGCCGGCATCTTGGGTTTCAGAGACCCCATCACTTTTGATGGGTGGGGAAAAACTTGCCCCCGTTGATAGGGCTCGCAACTTGGGTGTCCTCCTGGATGCTCGATTGTCCCTACAAGACCACCTGACGGCCGTGACCAGGGGGGCCTTCGCACAGGTTCGCCTGGTGCGCCCTTTCCTGGACCGAGATGACCTTCACACTGTCACTCATGCCCTGGTTATTTCCCGCTTGGATTACTGCAATTCCCTCTACATGGGCCTGCCCCTGAGATGCACCCGGAGACTCCAGCTGATCCAGAATGCAGCCGCACGGGTTGTTATGGGAGCCCCTCGTTACTCCCATATAACACCTCTCCTGCGTGAGCTGCACTGGTTACCGGTGGTTCTCCGGGTCCGCTTCAAGGTGCTGGTTCTCACCTATAAGGCCCTACATGACTTAGGTCCAGGTTATTTGCAGGACCTTCTCCTGCCTGCCTCCCACCATCCTGTTCGCTCACATAGGACTTCTCTCCTCAGGGTTCTGACGGAGAGTCAATGTTGTCTGGCGGCGCCCAGGGGTAGGGCGTTCTCTGTGGGTGCTCCCACCCTCTGGAATGAGTTGCCTACCGAGCTCCAGATGGCTCCTGATCTCCGCTCCTTCCATCGAGACCTGAAGACTTGGCTGTGCAAGCAAATAGGCTGACTCTGATTCTGGGTTTTATTATTTATTAGTTAATTTGATTAAAATGGGATTTTGTTGTACATGTTTTTAACTTGTGTTCGCTGCCCTGAGTCCTTCTGGAGAAGAGCGGCATATAAATACATGAAATAAATAAATAAATAAACTACAAGGACAGGGGATTGAGACAGACTGGATATGTTGTAGAAATCAGGGTCCAGTCATTTGCTCTGTGCGAAGATGTCTCTCCCCTTCACAGCGTTTATTGCTTTTTATACAGTTTTTTACAAACAGAAAAGGCAAAGCAGCAACAGCGTTTTAATTGGTAGATACTATTCTCCCCCCTTAAGATGCCATCCTCCTGATGGTGAAGGCAAGATAAGATAATGCAAACCAGAGCCAGAACGAGATCATACAAGCAAGCAAGATACATAGCATCTGAGGCGAGGCAGTTTGCTGCACACAGCCTCACACCATGACCTTTAACCTCTACAATATGTATATGCAGATACAAACAAGATATGAGAAGGATGCTAAATTATATGGTTTTTATATGGAAAAGACTAAGTTGGATAGGATACTCATGGGAACAGATGATAATTTAATAAAAAAATTATAATTTTTTGCTTAGTATTGAATAAGAGGAGGAGCAAGTAAAAGAAACAATGATAGCTTGGAGAAGAAACTTTGGATATTCAATTGATTTGGAAAAATGGCAACAACTATGAGAAAGGAATTATAAATTAACAGTGTCCACTGCATATAAGGAAAATCAATATAAAGTGTTTTATAGATGGCATATGTGACCTGAGAAATTAGCAGAAATGTTTAAAGAAAAATCAGCTAAATGTTGGAAGTGTCATCAACTACCAGGATCATATTATCATATGTGGTGGACATGTCCGGTGTCGAGAGTCACGCAGCACTTGACACCATGCCTGTGACCGCAGCCGCCTGGGGAGGGGGGTTTCGGAGCAGGGGGGGGAGGCATTGGGGTCGTGGGATGTGTGGATGGCACAGGGTGATGGTGGTGAGATACGAGGGGCGACTAGGTGTTAGGGTGCATGGGGGGGGGATTAGCAGGGATTGCGGATAGCGATGCGGTATGGAGCGACGACGAACGAACCTGCAGCGACGCCACCGATGGAGGGCGGCTACGGGCACAGCTATGATGATGTCATCCGCGTGCGCCCGGCAGCGGGACTTTCAAACCGTGCCCAGCTGGTCAGCGTTAAGCCCACTCTATAAAGAGGCGCTGCCAGCAGTTAACGTTAGCCGCGTTTTTGCCTTGCATGCATGCATTCCGGCTTCTTAGCTGAGCTGCTGTCTCCCATTAAACTACATTTCGTTACCGCGTCTTGAGTGGCTGGGTTTATTGGTGTGCATGGGCGGGCGGAAAGCCAAGAGGAAAACGCGGCTCACTTTCAGCTCGTCTTCACTGCGGAGCCGGCACAGCGGACCAGCGTCATGGCGGAGGGGGTTTCCGAGGACATGTCGCCGGAGGAGATGGAGGAGGAGGCTGCAGAGGACACGGTCATTGAGGTGACTGACCCGAGTGTGCAGCCTGTGGTATGCCCAAAGCAAAGGGACCCCCCAAAAGAAGTAACCACCGAGCCATGGGGAACGTCCGGATTAGAAGACACGCACACCTCCGGGGCCCCTGCTGGGCCCGAGACATGGTGGTACAGTTCGGCCCTGACGGGCCCGCGGGGTCAGACCCCCCCCATATGCTGGAGCCCAATTCCAGGGCTGGAGGGAACGCCAATGGGTCGATGAGGAAGATGGCGATTGGAGTTACTCCACCGGCCCAGGAGCAACCACGATGGATGTGCTACGGGACAGGTTCGGGGAGGCTAGTTTCCGTGATGCCCCTTCCTGGCAGCCATGGGCGCCCAACATAGAGTCACCAGGGGCGTGGCAGGGAACCGGACCCGATAGTAGGCAGCGTATTGCCAGTCCAAAGTTCCGACTAGACCGAAGGATGAGTCGGGCCAGCGGTGAGCAACTCCCAGCAAAGACTAGTTCTGGGTTGTCGTTTGGTGGGGATGGTGCCCGTGTGCCACCAAGGTCAGCCGCACGACCCAGTAGGGAAAGAGGGGGCTCGGATGCGGATAGGCAACGACCCCCTGGGGGGGGGAGTTAGACCACCACCCCCTCAGCCACGCCAGATAGACCCGGTGCCGCACTGGGGCCCCGGGTTATGGGCTCCACAGACGAATTGGGGCCTGCCGCCGGTGCAGGCTACCTTTGATGGTACATCAGAGAAGGTAGCACTGTTCCTTAGTCAGGTGATTAGTCATATGGACCTGTATGACAGATTATATCCCTCACAATGGTCCATGGTAGTAGCTGTGACAGCAGTTCTTACAGGCGAGGCGGCGGATTGGGTCGCCGACCTTCACAGTGAACACGCTCGTGAGTTGACAGACCTCGGACTTTTCTTGGAGGCGTTACGGGGCCGGTTCGAAGATGAGACCCGAACCCAAGTGATCGAAGGGGAGCTTGTGGGGCTGCGACAACGTGGTCGGCCTGCCAAAGACTACGTTAAAGAGTTCCGCAGTCTAGCCAGGAAGCTCCGCTCATGGCCAGAACGCCTCCTTATCCACCAGTTCCAATCTGGATTGGACTGGATTGGGGGGTGAGTCAGGTACAACAAAAACGGGGTCCCAGTGGGCGGCCCAATGAGAAATCTGTCGCCCGACCAACCCCGTTCAGTGGAACTGCGATCGGTGAAACAAGCAGGCGGCCGTTTCGATGCTTCCGATGCAACCAGGAGGGGCATTGAGCGGCTGAATGCCTCCTACCGCCACCGCGGATGTCCACCCCGAGATCGCAAAGATTTAATACCGCATTGACGGAAAGGCCCGAACGTACACTAGGGCGGTCCAGAGTGACAGACCACGCTTCTTTGGCAGAAATGACATTACAGTCGGCCGTGAGTACTTCGCCTGGGATGGCTCGTGTTCCTGACACCACAGTGACAAGCGAGGATGATGAAGACGTTCAAGACCCCATGGTAAGTGACCCGGTGCGTCCGTTTCTAATACCAGTTGTCCTACGCCATCCAAAGACTAAAAAAGAGTGTCAGCAGATGGCTCTAATTGATTCAGGGTGTACCAGATGCCTAATCCGCCGTGTCGTGGAGGAAGAGTTAGGTCTCCATATTGTCACTTTACGTAATCCCATTAGATTCGAACAGATGGACGGGACTATTCTTGGGGGACAACCAACTGCCCATATAATGGAACCAGTTATCCTGGGGGTAGGGGAACATCACGAACTCATCTGTTTCATAGTCGTTCCACAGATGATGGAGCCTGTAATCCTTGGACTTGCATGGTTGGATAAATGGGAGCCAACCATTTGGTGGGAAGGGGTTTTTCGGAAATTGCGGTTACCAGTAACAGTGGACCCATGTGCAAGAACACAATCGGGGTTGGAGGATACTCGACTATACCCCCGGGAGTATGATGATCTTTCTCGAGTGTTTAGTGAGAACGAATGCGATACACTGCCACCACATCGTGAGACCGACTGTGGCATTGAATTGATCCCCGGGGCGATACTGCCAAAGCCTCGAATGTACTCGATGACACCAAGGGAGTTAGAAGAATTAAGAAAGTACATCGACAAGAATCTAGCACGAGGTTTCATATGCCCCAGTTGCTCGCGTTTAGCTGCCACGGTGCTCTTTCGGGAAAAGAAGGACGGGGGGCTACGCTTGTGTGTGGATTATCGGGGATTAAATGCTGTTTGTGTAGAGCCGTTATATCCGCTCCCTTTAATAACCGACCTGTTAACAACGTTGTCTACCGGGAAGGTCTTTACTAAATTAGATCTTCGCGAGGCGTATTATCGAGTACGAATCCGCCCCGGTGACGAATGGAAAACCACTTTCAACAGTCCACTAGGAAGTTATCAGTTCCTGGTAATGCCATTCGGATTACAGGGGGCCCTAGCTGTGTTTATGCAGCTAATCAATGGGATATTACATGATTACTTATATCGCGGGGTGTTAGTCTATTTGGATGACATCCTTATTTATTCAGAGTCCCTAGAGGAACACATCCAACTAGTGAGACAAGTACTTACCAGGTTACTTGAAGCCCAGTTGTTTGTAAAGCTCTCGAAGTGCGAGTTCCACTGCACGGAAATAGACTACCTTGGTTTTAGGATTATGAACACAGGCATACAGATGGATCCAAAAAAAGTAAAGGCAGTGTTGGAGTGGCAAGCTCCACGTACCCGGAAGCAATTACAGAGTTTCCTGGGGTTTTCGAACTTTTATCGGCGATTTATTCCTTCGTTTGCTAGGGTAGCTTTACCGTTAACAAACCTCTTACGCACAAAAGGAGTGTTGCCAGCTGGAGTTAAACCAAAACCGGGGCGTCTATTGCCCTGGACTTCCGCATGCCAAAAGGCATTTGAAAACCTCAAGAGCCTGTTTTCCAGGGAGCCTGTCCTGAAACATCCAGACCTGTTACTGCCTTTTATTGTGCAAGCAGATGCCAGCGACATAGCCATCGGGGCAGTCCTTTTACAGAAAGACAGATCGGGTGATATGAGACCCTGTGCATATACGTCGCGAAAGTTTACGGCATTGGAGCAAAACTGGGCTATTTGGGAGAAGGAAGCATTTGCCGTCAAGTGGGCGTTGCAGACCTGGCGGCATTTATTAGAAGGTGGTAAGCATCCGTTCAAGGTCTGGACGGACCACAAAAATCTAGAAGCCCTCCAAGTGCCACGAAAACTATCCCCGAAACAGGTGAGATGGGCACAGTTTTTCCAGCAGTTTCGTTTCTCATTAAAATATAAACCAGCGGGGAAGATGTTTCTAGCTGATGCTCTGTCTCGGATGCTGCAGTATGGCAATAAGAACTCCAGTCCTTTACAGGCTGTGATACCGACGGTACAAACGGAAACATGCGCTGTTGGGAGTCGAGACAATGATGGATGGCTCCCCATGTTTCAAAAAGCATCAGCAGTTGATGTCTGGCTACGCAACAACCGATCGATATTAACTCATCGAATGGGAGTCACGTGGTGGGGGAATAGATTATATGTACCCACTGCGTTGAGATACCAAGTCCTGAAGCAATGCCATGATGTGAAACCCACGGGGCATTTTGGGTTCCTGAAAACACTGCACCTGGCCAGGCGACAGTTTTGGTGGCCTCGAATGCGGAAGGAAATTGAGAGTTACGTTCAGAAATGTCACATTTGTGCTCGGTCGAAGCCAAGACCCGGAAAACCCTTAGGACTACTCCAGACTGTAGCAGAACCCACTCGGCCTTGGGAAGAGATCTCGATGGATTTCATCGTAGACCTCCCGAACAGTAGGGGCTATACTGTAATCTGGACGGTGCTAGACCTCTTCTCAAAACAAGCCCATTTCGTCCCCTGTAAAGGTCTGCCATCGGCACGACAATTAGTAAAACTGTTTCTGCACCATATATACCGCTTACATGGGGTACCCAAGCGGATTATATCCGACAGGGGGGTCCAATTCACGGCTCAATTTTGGAAGGCGTTCCTTTGTGATATTGGGGCTACTCAAGGGCTAAGTTCTGCTTACCATCCTAGTACCAACGGAGCTGCCGAAAGGGCTAATGCTATGGTGGAGCGCTATTTACGCTCTTATGTGTCATATCGACAGACTGACTGGTGGATTTGTTACCTTTTGCTGAGGTAGCGTATAACAATTCGGTACACCGCAGCACGGGGTATACCCCTTTCCAGGTTGTGATGGGGCGGGAATTTACTGCCATCCCAGAGTTGGAATTCCACACTCCAACAGACACAACTCCCCAAAGCCTGGGCTGTACAAAAAGCATGGCCACAGTTGAAAGACGCTCTGGAGAAGGCATCACGAGAATATAAACAACAAGCAGATAAACACCAGGCTGCCTGTCCGCCCTTCACAATAGGAGACCAGGTGTACCTCTCCACTAAATACATACGTTTACGACTCCCAAGTCGAAAGCTAGGCCCTAAGTATATAGGCCCTTTCCCTATAGTACAAATCATAAATCCGGTGACAGTCAAACTAAGACTACCACCTTTGCTAGGAAAGATCCACCCAGTGTTTCATTCCAGCTTATTAAAACCAGCTAACGGCCCCTGTCGTCCCCAAAATCTCCCCGGACCAATAGAAGGATCGCATTACAAGGTCAATGACATCATTGATTCCCGATACCATAGAGGACAGCTACAGTATCTAGTCAAGTGGACAGGGTATCCCGAATCGGAAGCGTCCTGGGTTCTACTAACCGATATAAACGCTCCAAAACTATTACGAAAATACCACATAAAATCCCCCCAAAACCAAAACCAAAACGTAATCGGTAATAACTGTTGTTGTCTCTCTATTTCTCTAGGCGGATACCTGGTGAGGGGGAGCCGCCTGTCGAGCGTCACGCAGCACTCGACACCATGCCCATGACCGCAGCCGCCTGGGGAGGGGGGTTTCGGAGCGGGGGGGGAGGCATTGGGGTCGTGGGAGGTGTGGATGGCACAGGGTGATGGTGGTGAGATACGAGGGGCGACTAGGCGTTAGGGTGCACGGGGGGGATTAGCAGGGATCGCGGATAGCGATGCGGTACGGAGCGACGACGAACGAACCTGCAGCGACGCCACTGATGGAGGGCGGCTACGGGCCCAGTTGTGATGACGTCATCCGCGTGCGCCCGGCAGCGGGACTTTCAAACCGCGCCCAGCTGGTTGGCGTTAAGCCCACTCTATAAAGAGGCGCTGCCGGCAGTTAACGTTAGCCGCGTTTTTGCCTTGCATGCATGCATTCCGGCTTCTTAGCTGAGCTGCTGTCTCCTATTAAACTACATTTCGTTACCGCGTCTGAGTGGCTGGGTTTATTGGTGTGCACGGGCCGGCGGAAAGCCGAGATCCGGAAGCTAAAAACTATTGGATTAAATTTAAGACTTGGTTGGAGGAAATGATACATTAACACATCGAATTTAAACCAGAGCTGTTCCTATTGGGTATCCTACCTGAAAAAAATTAGCAAGGAAAAAGTTTATCTGATAATACATGTAATAACAGCTGCAAGGATTGTCTATGCACAAAATTGGAAAGCGGAGAAAATACCGTTGGAAGTAGTAATAAAAAAAATCTTAGATTGTGCAGAAATGAATAGATTAACTCTGATGATTAAAGATAGAGAAGACTCAGAATATTTTAAAATATGGAATGATTTTTATTATTGGTTGGAGAAGAGATATAAATGATTAATTATATAAGTACGTAAAAATATGTAATGAGTTGAATATTATGTTAGTGATGAATTGATATTGTGGACTGGACAAGGATCAAGATAGAAGTAATGACAACTATACAGAAAAAGAAAGAACTTTGGAAGATAACACCGAGATGTCACAGGGAAGAGAAAACTGATGTATTAAATATTTGTTTGTCTAAAAAATAAAAAACTTTTAAAAAAAGCACAAAGTCCAGAAGTGGTTTCTAAGTAGAAATAAAGGTATTTGTGTTTTTTTATTTAATCAAAACAGTCAATTTAGCCATCTCTGCTAACTCCATCAGTTTTTGCAGCCATTTATCCATTTCGGCGATTGAGGTGACCTTCTACTTCTCTGCGTAGTCTTTCTGCCATCAACATATATAACATCAGAGTTCAGAACTTTTTTTCCAAGTCTTGTTCCATTAAACCCAAAAGAAAAGTCTCTGGTTTTCTTTCTATATTCACTTTAAGAATTTTCTGTATTAAGATATAAATTCTATCCCAAGTCTCATATTACACAGAAAACAACCTTGCTTCTGAAGAAAAGGAACATATAAGATTAGCACATTTAAAAAGGGCACTTAGCACAGGACCTAAGGAATACAAAGAAAATTCCTAAATTACATCCCATTTTTGCTTGTAGTTAGTAGGGTGAGATGCTGTGGGGGAAAACCCCCCTCCTCCTAGAAAATGAAATATTTTGGGGAATATTAAAAGAGTCAGAATATTATATTTCCCCAAGGGAGAAACAGAAAAATCTTAACAAAGGCAGAAAGCAGCCCCAGTGTTCCTTTCATAGCCTCAAGCAGAAGCCTCAAGTCTTTAGATATTTTGTACCTATTAGGAAAGCCACACCAACCTATTCATAAACAAAATGCCTTCAGCCACAGCTCCCACAGAAGGCTGGAGCTGTTGGGATTAAGAATTTACATTCCCCCTCCAAATGCTAAGGACAGGACATGACCTTTAGGACATAATAGGATTAACTCATCACCATTAAAATAGCAAAAGACACAAGGCTCACTACATTGCACCAGGGGTGAAATGCTCCTGGATTGGACCGGATCGTCTGATCCGGTAGCGATTTTTCCCTATGGTTCGGAGATCCGGTAGTGATCGCTGCTTGGGTGTCATTACTTCCTGGTTTTAACCAGGAAGTAATGTTTTTTTATATTCTGTGCATGTGCAGGTTTTGCGCATGCGCAGGTGTGCGTGTGCATGTGATGCATGCATGCGTGAGCAAAGCATGCACATGTGTGCAGAGCGTGTGCACATGTGCGGAGCGTGCACTTCCGAACCGGTAAGGAAGGTAAGTAGATTTCACCCCTGCATTGCACAACCCCCTGGAGCATCTCAATCACAAAACCCCAGAACCCCAGATAAATCCATCCTCTCACCCAACCAATTGGTCCCCAGATAAATCCATCCTCTCACCCAGCCAATTGGTCAGCCACCCCAGAAACATGCTGCTGTCACTGAAATTTCTAGAAACAAAGTAAATAGAGACCTTCTTTCCTTGTAGCCAGACTCCATTTTATTTCCAGCATTTTTTCCCCAGCTTGGAACCGGACGGGTTTTTCTTCCAACAATGCCAAAAGGTCAGTACAGCTGAAGTCACACTTCTAACACTTTTAACTGGGGATTTACTGCTCTTTGATCCTGAATTGCCTCTGAATCCAAGCTCCATATGAAAAAAGACCCATGTTACATGAATTAACCAGTAGATGTCAGTACAGTTCTTTTTAAGCAAAAGCGTTACTGTGAAACTATCTGAAGGCATTTCCATTTTAGAACTAAGAACTCAAACTCTTCTAAAGTTTTGAGTTAAATTCATATGTAAAATAAACTGTATTCAGCGGAAAATTTTACTTTGGAGCTATGGACAAGCTCAGCCCAAAACTGAAATCACTGATTTCAACACATATTCAATCTCCCTCTGAAATTATCTGGATTTCAAAATGTTTAACTTCCTCACATTCATCATTTTTCAGATAAAAAATTGAAACTGAACAATTAAAATTACTTTCCCAATTTCACTAAGTTTTTGTATTTATCTTTATGTATTCACAATACAAAGAACAGTCAAAAGACTAAATAAATGCTGTTTCATTCAGTGTAACTCACAAGAGAAAAGGAAACCCAAACTGAGAATTGAAGGTTGGAGACCATATACAAAGAATATGTTCTCTGTACAGTTAGTTCCTGACTTACAGCCACAATTGAGCTGAAAATTTCTGTTGCTAAGTGAGACAGTTGTTAAAATGAATTTTGCTACATTTTATGACCTTTCTTCCACAGTTATTAAGTAAATCACTTCAGTAACATGGTTGTTAAGTGAATCTGGTTTCCCCATTGACATTGCTTGTCAGAATGTCACAAAAGGTGATCACATGACCCCGGGACACTATAACCATCATAAATATGAGAGAGTTGCCAAGTGTCCAAATTTTGATTATGTGACCATGTGAAAGGGTGAAAAATGTTCATAAATCGCTTTTTTCAGTGCCATCGTAACTTCAAATGGTCACTAAATGAAAGGTTGTAAATGGATTATCTATATATGATGTCCATATCCGCTTAAAGAGTAATTTCAGGTGCAATGCTGCAGAGCAGAGGCCTGTCTTTTCAATGTTTTTAGATTAAGAGGTTGAACAAATATTTCATAAAGCTAGAAGAGAGGACATTCCAAAAGTCTTGAAAAGCTTGAACAATGGGCCAAAACAAACAGTATGAAATTTAACAGAGATAAAAGTAACATATTACATTTGGGGAGAACATTTGAAAGGCACGTATAGAATGGCTACCCGGCTTATCAGTAATTCATGTGAAAAGGATATTTTTAAATTGAACATGAACCAGTAGTGTGATGGAGCCAAACTAACAGTGTGCTGCTGCTGCCAAAAAAACTAATGCATCCACAATGCTTTATACTGCACTGGTTAGAACACACTTGTAATATTGCATCTAATTCTGGTCACCAAGATGCTAGTCTGTTCAGTTCACCCTCATGTGCTATCCAAAGTGCACCACAGTGGGTGGACTAGCACAGTGTGCTACAGCTGCCAAAAAAGCCAATGTAATTCTAGGCTACATCAATAGATAACATCAAGATCACAAGAAGTGATAGTCCCACCTATGCAGCATTAGTGGGGCTACACTTGGAATACTGTGTCCAGTTCTGGTCACTATAATACCAAAAAGATACTGAGACCCTATAAAAAGTGCAAAGAAGAGCAACAAAGAATATAAAAATCTGGAGCCATTCAATGAACAGTTAAGGGAACAAGCTATCTTTAGATTAACAAAGAAAAAGGCAACATGATAGCCTTCGAATAGTTGGGAAGTCACAGAGTTAAGGGGGTTCACTTATTCTCCAAAGCAACTGAGTGCAGTCCAGGAAGCAAAGGGTGGAAGCTGGTTAAGGAATATCCAACCTGGAACTTCCTGACAGTCAGAAAGAACATCTAATGGAACAGCTTGTCTCTCGGAGTTGTGGAAGCTCCCTCACTGGAAGTTTTCAAGAAAAGATTGGACATTCATTTGTCTGGAATGGTATAAGGACTCTTGCCTTGAGCATATATTGATATTATATTCTATGGCAAGATAAAGGTGCCTTTTTTTTCCTCAAGAGGCAACTGGACTTCCGGTTTTTCTTTGAAGACGTTTCTTATCCAAGATGCTTCTTCGGCTCTGACTCACGTCATCACGGCAGCATCACGTTACGTATCATGACTTTTTCCCCCTTTGTTAAACCGAGAATGGATGTGACCATTGCGTTTATGAAATGAGCTTTTCAGGCATATGGGAAAAACTCACGAGGATCGGCAGCCAACATAACATACGAAACCCAAGAATACACTAAGGCAGAGGTTTGTCCACCCCAAGGATAAAACACCCAGACAGAAACTGAGCAACAGTAAAATGCAGTCATGTGCAGATCTGTATATTGGGGAAATGAAACACCCACTTCATAAATGCATGGCACAACATAGGAGAACAACACATCAGGACTAGATTCAACAGTCCATCTGCATTTAAAAGACACAAGCCACTCTTTTGAAGACAACTAAGTCCATATTTTGGACAGAGAGTATCGCTGGTTTGAAAGAGGGGTTAAAGAGGCCATTTATGTCAAAATTGAAGAGCCCTCTCTTAACTGAGGGGGAAGGATATGACATCATCTATCTCCAATCTATAACAGTCCAAGACTTGCCAATTTACTGATGATAAACCCTCCCTGCATATGTAGGACAAATGAGACTGCAATGTCACCATAAACTTTTAAAAACAGAGAAAAAAAGCTCCAGTCTTCTAATCAAAAGCCCTGCGGAGCTGACACTTAACTTTTTGGTCTCAGGGAAAATGTTTCTAAAGATGACGGCTCTACGTCAACAAAAGAGTCAACTTGCTCGCTGTAGAAGCTATCCAGCCACTCTTTTCCCAGGGTCAGTTTCTCACGGCCATTCAATACTTCGTGGTCAGGGCAAAAAGGAAACTTAAGACACCCACAAGCGTTCCAAAAATCTCAGTGCCAGACGAATAAGACCTTAAAACTAAATCCCTCCCCTAGATCCCGCCCCCGGCAAACGACTGTAATAAAAAAGGCACGTGAGGGTCCCGTGATGGATAATGACATAGATTCTTTTACCTCTTTTTCATTAGAGCACAGCGCTATCAGGTGACTGAAGGCAGAGCACCGTCTACAAAGTGGGTCATCTTCACTTTTTATTGGGCGAGAAAGACTCGTAGGCGGTCCATCCGGGAGTATATTTTCTCTGATTAGAGAAAATTGTTGGTAGGAGCCAATCCTCTCGCAGGGACGATGGTTACTCCTTCTCCCCCGATACATTGGTTCCGGTATTCAGAGCGCCTCAGAGGATGAGCGTAGGTTGTGCCTCGCTGTTTTTCGATTTCTTCGCCAGGTACCGTAGCGAACGGCTAGGGTGAAAGTACCGTTTTGGAGTATGAAATGTTACAGGGTTCCGTGAGAGATTCGGGGCTATTACCCGAAGAAGTAGTAGGATGTGGTATCGGCATTAGACGGGAATCTTAATGTATTAGACAGCCCCAGATAACTCCTTCCTCCGCTTGACTTTTTGCTTTGCAAAATGGATGAGCGTTGTTTGTTTTTTGCTGCCTTTGCAGGCGCTTCGTTTCTGCTGTTCAGGATAGCTCTGAAACTTGCGCAGTTATTTCTGTTACGGGCTTCACGTTAAATGAGTCGCACAAAGTGGCATGCTTTCATGAAGGAGCTAATACATATGCTTTCTAAAGTAGTTGACCATTGGGCGGTTTGATAGTTTGGTTGTCGAGCCGGAGAAGGTGGATGTAGCCAGGTATTTTACATGTCACATGGAATATCCCAACCTATATTGTAAGCCACCAAGGAGGAAAGAGCTGGTATATTGCTACATACTAGCAATATACCAGCTGCTATGAAGAGGTAGAAACCCCAGTAATGTTTATATTGTTGTCAGATTGCATTCAGTTTGGCCTTAAAGCAACAAAATTAGGAAGGGCAAACTTCTAAGACAACGCATCTAATATAGCAGTGGTCACCAACCGGTGGTCCACGGACCACTGGTGGTGTGCAAGAAAATTTTGGTGGTCCACGGAGAAATTTTCATATTTTTGCATTTTTGCAGGTGGTGCAGTACGGAAAAAGGAGTCCTCACTGTCTGGAATGAATGGTGCTGTTGTGGCGGTGGGGGAGGGGCAGCACAAGTGGGAAGAAGCGGTGTTTGTGATGGCTGGAAGCTGCAGGAGCGAAGCACTACTTTCATTTGCATGGCAACAGCATTCTGCCTCGGTATATTTGCGCCAGCCAGTGGCGCAAAGCAGCCCTCGTTTCCTGCCGCTTGGGACTCGGAGCGGTAAACAACGTCTGGTTCGAGGAGCAGACGGGTTTTGCTCTCCATTGCGGACGCCAGATCGGCCCCCTGCAACCTCTCGTCTCTCGAGGAGCGCTCCCTGAAGCACCGCTGGAAACTTTGGTTGGGCTCCTCGAGAGATGAGAGCTTGCAGGGAGCCAATCTGGTGTCTGCAATGGAGAGCAAAATCCGGCTGCTCCTCGAACCAGACGTTGTTTACCGCTCCGAGTCCCAAGCGGCAGGAAACGAGGGCTGCCTTGCGCCGCAAATATACCAAGGCGGAATCCTGATGCTGCATTTACAGCAGAGAGAAGAAGCTAGATTTTGCTCTCTATTGCAGACGCCAGATCGGCCCTCTGCAAGCTCTCATTTCTTTCGAGGAGCCTGACCAAAGCCTGACCAAAGAATGAGGGAGAGACAAAGAGAATCAGAATGAGAGAATCAGAATGAGAGAGAGAGGGGGAGAGAGAGAGAGAAAGAGGGGGAAAGAGAAAGAAAGGGGGAGAGAGAGAGAAAGGGGGGAGAGAAAGAGAGAATGAGAGAGAAAGAGTGGGAGAGAGAGAGAGGAGGGAGAGTGCCTGAAGGACCCCATCCCGTCACTGGGAGTCCAGGTGCTTCAGCAAGCGGTGCACTGGATTCGTATTAGTGATCCGCGAAATTTAAAATTATGAACTTGGTGGTCCCTGAGGTCCAAAAGGTTGGGGACCCCTGTCATATAGTACAAAGCATGTCTCTCATTCTGAAAGAAAAGGTGCAATATGCCACCCCAAGTATTTGGAGATGGTATTGCAGAGCATTTAGCCTTCAAGTATTTCCTTCACATTTGGTCATATTTTTCTTCATAGTAAAACTACACTAAGAACAAGGAAACCTCAGTTAATTAGGGTGTTAATGGATGGCTACTAAGTTAATTGTTTCCTTATGCCACTGTGCCCTCGGCTCAAAGTACCTGATAGGCTGGTGGTAAATCAGCACTTTTATTAAACTGTCTAAGGTAGGGCTCCTCAAATTTTTTAAACGGGGCCAATTCACAGTCCCTCAAACCTTTGGGGGGCCGGACTGGCTAGGTGGGCGTGGCCAATTTAGCTGTCCATTTTGCCAATTTAGCAATCCATTAAACAATATACAGCAGCCCACTTTTCTATTCTTTTTAATACTGTACTGCATTGAAGTTTTTGCTCTAGTTTTTTTTTTTACTTGGGGAAGAGGTTGGCAATGCCTGGGGAAGGAAAGGCATGCTTTCCACAGGTCTCATGGCAATATTTAAAGGGCCAGCTAATGTCATTGGTGTTGGGAGATTCATTGGTGAAGTGATAATGACTGGATGTGCGATGTTCATTCACTGGTGCAGTAACTGGAGTTGGTAAATTGACAGGTGTGGTGAGTGTTAACAGAGAACTCATTAGTTCATTTCACCCCTTCTGACTGTGATAACATCAAAATTGCCCCCTGGTTATTGGTCATGGGTCATTACCTCCCCTTGATGTCCAGATGTATTCGGTGAATGAACTCCGTGCTCTGCGAGATTCCCCTCTCTCGCAGGTTTGGCCCTCTTCGTTATCGAGGGCCTATCTTGCCATCTCTCGGGGCTTTGTAGCCCCGAGATATGGCATGCGGCAAAGAAGAGTTTGTGGGTTTTTTAAAGTGGGTTTTAAAATGGGTTTTTAACAAAAATTTTAAGGGGTTCGGGGGGGATTAGAGTGGGTTTGGGGGGAAATCCACCGGGTTCAAGACCAGCCTCTGCGGAGGGCTGCGACACTAGGGATGTAGAACCGGAGGTCGGGGAGGGGGTTGGAGTTACCCAGCTGTACATCTCCACCCCAGGCCACCCCAATGATGCCCTTGAAGTGATGTCCCAGTGCCTGGAGGCTGTGCGGGCTTTGATGGGGAGAAACAGGCTCCGACTCAACCCTTCCAAGACCAAGTGTCTGTGGCTTCCAGCGTCCCGATATAGCCAGCTGGTGCCATCGCTGGCTATTGGGGGCGAATCACTGGCCCCCACGGAGAGGGCTCGCAACTTGGGCATCCTCCTGGATGCATGGCTGTCTTTAGAAGAGCATATGATGGCCGTGGCCAGGGAGGCTTTTTATCAGGTTCGCCTGATATGCCAGTTGCGTCCCTTTCTAGATCGGGATTCCCTACACACGGTCACTCAGGCACTCGTCACCTCCCACCTGGACTACTGCAATGCTCTCTACATGGGGCTCCCCCTGGAATGCACCCGGAGGCTCCAGCTGGTCTAGAATGCGGCCGCGCGGGGGATTATGGGAGCCACGGGGCGCTCCCATGTGACACCTCTCCTGCGCGAGCTGCACTGGCTCCCGATGGTCTTCTGGGTACGCTTCAAGGTGTTGGTGACCACCTTTAAAGCGCTCCACAGCTTAGGGCCAGGGTATTTACGAGACCGCCTTCTGCCTCCAATAGCCTCCCACCGGCCAGTACGCTCGCACAGAGGGCCTCCTCAGGGTGCCGTCCACCAAACAGTGTCGCCTGGCGACCCCCAAGGGGAAAGCCTTTTCTGTGGCAGCGCCTGCCCTCTGGAACAACCTCCCCCCAGAGATACGTACAATACCAGAACTCCAGACTTTTCGTCGGGCCCTAAAAACTTATTTATTTCACCTAGCCGGGCTGGCTTGACCCCATAGTTTTGGTTAATTTTAAATTGATTTTAATTGGGTTTGTTTTAAATTGCGGCCAAAAATATTTAATTATTTTAAATTGTTTTTTAAATTTTGTATGTTCTGTTTTATTCTGGCTGTTCACCGCCCTGAGTCCTGTTGGAGAAGGGCGGTATACAAATTAAAACAAACAAATAAATAAATAAAATTAGGCTGGAGATGTTAACCATGCTCAAAATATTGGCTGGGCTTCTCATATTCATTGCAGCAGCCACAATGCGAGGAGCTGCTCCTTTGGTACTCGCCCCCCCCCCCCCAAAATTGTCAGCAGCTGCGCCACTTTCTCCAGGGAAGCGGCCACATCCCAAACGCATCCTTTCACAGCCCCTTCACAGGTCCCCCCTGTTCTGCCCCACTGGTTGATGCCCCCTCCCCTGACTCATCCGCCTCCAGGGCTTGCACCAGGATGGGCAGGCCCATCATGCTGGTGGCACCAAAAATGGTTATTTTCTTGCAGGTTGCAACAGCTAGGCCACGTGGCTTCCCTTCATGCCATTGCCTAGGGCCAGAGCAAGCCCCTCTGCCTGTGCTCCGCCCAGGGATGCAGGGCCAGTGGAAGGCGGCATTTCGCCACTTTGGTTCCCCTGGTGGACAGAGCGCCTGTGAGGGGCAGCCAAGGCCAGTTGTTTGGGGTCGCAGCAGAACGAGCAACCAAAGCCCGTCTCCGCCGGCGTGCCTGCCTCTCCCCCCCCTTTTCAGAAGAGCCATTTGCTGGCCTTCGGCGCCCAAGGGAAGTGCCGGATGGCTATTTTGAAAGGTGCAGGAGTGGTTTATGCAAGCCGCAGGATAAGCCTGAGCCTCCTTGATCGGGGCGCCTCCCTGGGAATTGCTGGCCTGGGTGTTTGGAAAAACAGTACACTGCTGGAAGTGGGGAGGAGGAGGAGCAGGGGCCTTACCCAGAGGCCAGCCAGCAAATAAAAGCTGCAAGGCTTTGCCTTAGTTCTTTTGGGTGAGCTGTTCCTGTGTGGCTCTTGGGTCGCTCCCCAAACTGGCCTGGAAGCAGCGTGTCACGTTGCGCGTGTCCTTGTCCTCCTCCCGCCCAGCCATCGGCTCCTTGATGCCAGCAGAGGCTGCTGGTTGGAGCGAGGGGAACTGCAGTGCTAGGCTGCTGCGGCTGCGAGTGCCAAGGAAATTGGCGTGGTGGGCTCAGTTACTAGTGAGAGCAGCTGCTGCCTCGCTTGCGCCTTCTCATCCAAACTGCCGGGTGTTGCTCCGGTTCTTTCTGCCACAGCCACACAGCCTTTTCTTCCAATTCTAGCTATGCCTTGGCACTTGCAGCCGTGGCAGCCCAGCACTGCAGTTCCCCTCGCTCCAACCAGCAGGCTCTGCTCCTGTCAAGGAGCCAGCGGCTAGGCGGGAGGAGGTCAAAGATGTGTTGCTTCCAGACCAGTCCGGCTGGTGGATGGGTGAACAGGCAGCCCTCAAGGAAGAGTGCTGCACTGGGTGACACATCTCCTGGTCGTGGGCTGGATGCGGGGCCTGAGGTGGAGGGGAAGGCGAGAGTGCGGCGGGCACCTGGAGGCCCCACGGAAGCCAAGAGGCAGGCCCGAAAGGTGGCTGAGGCTTGCTGTCCACAACCCCCCCCCCGAGGGTGCCCTTCAGCCTGGCACGGTGGGTCCAGAGCAGATTTCCCTCCCCCGTTGTTGGCCTTACTTTCCAGTTCCAGCCTATGGGGCTCGCAAAGCTCTGGTCACAGCAGCTACCCACGAAAGTAAGGCTTCGCTCAGCCGAAGGGCGTGGTCCAGCGGGGAAGTCAGCTGGCAGAGGAGCAATGCAGGCAGCGCAGCCTCGTGCTCCCTGAGTACTGGCAGCTGCAGCAGGTGAGGTCCAGAGTCTGGGCTGGGGGAGGGATGAACGACAATGGCTCACCTTCCTCTCTATCACCAGCCATGGGAGAAAGGGGAGGTGGGGATCAGGGGTCATGGCTAGCTGGGAAAACCGAACTGCTGCCAGCCCAGAGCAACAAAAGGCAGCTGAGCCTCGCCTAGCGCAGTGGGCCCGGAGCAGATTTCCCTCCTCTACAATTGGCCTAACCTTCCAGTTGCAGCCCACTGGGCTCGCACCACTCTGCTCACCACAGCTGCCCACCAATTAAGTCTGCTTGGCCAAAGGTCAGGGGCCGGGGGGGTGGGCAGGGTTATGTGGGAAGGGCAGCCTCATGGTGCAGCGTGGGCTCGAATTGCTTCAGGCCATATCCGGCCCGCGGGCCGTAGTTTGAGGATCCCTGGACTAAGGAATCCCAGGCTTGTTCCTGCTTGGCCAATTGTAGTCTCAGTTGTTGCATATATTTATTTTCTTTAAGCAGAATGTGTACATACACAGATTTAAGCAGGGTTTTTAAAGATGCAATTAGACCTTTGTGATGCGTTCTGCGTAGGGTTGTAACTGCTACTATTCTCCACCATGTGGCCAAATTGAAGGTTATCAGACTTGCAAATACATTTTTGCATTGTTAATGGACAGACAATTCATATTTTAAAATCCCAATACAAATTTTTAGCTGTTGTGCATGAAGAGAGTACTTGTGGAATTTTGAGAGCCATCAGTGATGTTTGTTTGCAAAGTAGTGGCTGTGATGAGTGTTTTGAAATGAAAACATTATCCATAAGGAAACTATTTGTCAGACTCCTAAAAGTGATACTGCCATTCAATTGGGAGAAGGGGGCCCCTGGATTCGATTTATTGGCATTTTTCTGTGTCAACACCTATATCCTGGTGCCGAAGTGCCCTGAGATCTCCTTACCTTTGGGGAATGTTTATGATGGCCATGTAGGTTGTTTCACTTTAAAGGATAACGGAGGATAGCAATGGGAATGCATACTTATCCAGTTCTCAGGGCAGCTGATAAAGAAAACATCTTCACACTTGTGTATTGGCTAAAATCTGCATTCTGGCTAATGGGAGGGGTCTCTACTGCTTTAATCCTACTTGTCTTGCCTAAGGGTATTCAGATCTTGCTTTGAATCAATTGCTGTCACTTCTACTTAATAAAAGGTTCCTTTTGAAATACTACGTTTCAAGAGTTTTCACTTTCTTAAGTTAGAGGGAGAGGCAATCCTTACACTATTAATATGTCATTTTTCTACCACTAACCCCTCTCCCAACTTTGCCTCTTTTTTTCTTGCTCAAGTGCAATCACTTATAAATGGCAGTGAGCAGCATTTTTTCTAAGAATGCCTGTATAACTATAAGAATTTTTATGAATAGAGATAGAAGCTGGCTTTTTATTTGAAATTCAGCTTTTATTTTTTAAAAATTATTACTTTAGGAAAAAAGGAGTTGCCGAGTACAGAGAATAGTATCCATAGGTGTCCTGGTATGCTATAGATATCAAACTGGTTAAAGTACAAACACAAAAATTGACAGTCTGAAGTTTCCAGAGCTGTTCTATATGATTATTATATGAAAGATGAATGTGGCCAACCAATCCTCAGTTCTGTCAAAAAGAAGAACTTCAGAATCAGAATAAACCTGATTCACATTTGATTCTTCTCAAATCTTTGGCAGTTAATGTGCATCTTTTTTTCTCAACATGTTTCTTGCAATCCTGTTGACTGCAACAAAACATTTGATGGTTCTGTGATCATGTCCCAATATCTTAGCAATTTCAAGAGTGCTGCATCCCTCTGAAAGACTATTTTTGACTTCAGAGTCAGTTAAATCTCCTTTTTTGGCTCATTTTGCCTGAGGAAAAGAAGCTGCCTAATAATTATGCACACCTTGATAAAGGGTCTTGATCTCACCTGATATGCTTATATCCACTAAGCATTTGGCTTTATACAGCTTGGAGGTGGAAAATATACATGAAAATAATGATATAGTCAAAATACTCATTTGCCTAATAATTGTGCACACAGTGTATTTTATTGGAATATCTATTGCATAGGCTTTTCCCGTTTCTGAACTCTGTCTGTAGAGAAATTGTAAAATACAAATTTAAAAGGCTTTGTACAATCCAGAGGTCTATCAGATTAATTTCTTTATATGTCTTCCAGTAAAAAAGGTAAAGGTTCCCCTTATGCATATGTGCTAGTCATTCCCGACTCTAGGGGGCGGTGCTCATCTCTGTTTCAAAACCGAAGAACCAGCGCTGTGCGAAGATGTCTCCATGGTCGTGGGAGGCATGACTAAACGCCAAAGGCACATGGAACGCTGTTACCTTCCCACCAAAGGTGGTCCCTATTTTTCTACTTGCATTTTTTACATGCTTTCGAACTGCTAGGTTGGCAGAACCTGGGACAAGTAACGGAAGCTCACCCCGTTACGTGGCACTAGGGATTCGAACCACTGAATCCCTGCTGACCTTTGGATCGAGAAGCTCAGTGTCTTAGCCACTGAGCCACCGCATCCACATCTTCCAGTAGTACCAGTTTATTTCCTTCTCCAGAATAATTGTTCATTTACTGGCCTTCCAAAGCTAATAGTCACAGATTCCATCAATAAAATGGAAGGCAGAGCAAAAAACAAATGCCAGTAGAATGCTTTGTAAAATACCACCTAGCATAAGATTGTGATTATGGTTTAGGATCCCAGATTGTGGTCAATTTTCTAATGCCAAACATTCCATCATTCTCTACTTTATCATACAGGAGATCTGCAGAAATTGCACCTCATTAATATATGGTAATAAGTCTCAGTTTCAGTGGATAAAATATAACTCTGATTACAGCAACTAACAAGTATAGTGGTCCAAACAATTTCTGTCTTGAAATTCTCTGCACTACAGCTTTCTCCAGGTTTCTTAGATTTTGACACCTCAAGCTTCTCCTACACCTACTTCAAAAAATAACTTTCTAAGTGTTCTACCACAGAGACTTAGCAAAGTGTCAGCTGAATAACTTTCTGAAATCAGTATGACCAGATTTTTTCTTCATTGGTATCCTGCAGAGGATAGTTAGTATGGATTTTCTGAGAAAAAGAACCATCTAATTAATCTGGCTTTCTGCCCTCCATTAAAGGACACTAAAGAAAGCATATAATGGACACTAAGGAAAGTGTGGCAAGGATAGTGCTATCATACAGCAATTGAAATTTCCATTCCATAAACGTAATTTCCCATTTGTTTCAGAAGTATCTCATTCCACTTTATGAGATCAGTAATGCTCCATATTCTTTTCCTATTCTTCTCTTAATTTCGAGTTGTGAAGGCTGAAACAGTTTGCTTAATTCAGAATTTATGTGTCAGAAGCATTAACAGACATATTATAGTTTTTGGAAACTTATTTTCCTCACTTTCTGTAAATTCCTGTTTATAGAATGTTCCTGATTCATGCCTTCTCGCATGCTGTGATACTAGCCATTATAATCACTGTGATGGCAGAAGAAAAGACGTGTGACCTTCTTGGGGAACGGGAACAAGAATCCTCAAAAGAACTAGCATTGATGAACAGACTGAAACCACTTTTCAATCAAAGGTACAGTGTCAATAAATTTCAGATCAAACAAATAAGACTAGGCAATGTTGCACTCCTTTGAATGACAGAAGTAGAAAGCATTGTAATGAGTAAGAAAATATGCTGAATTGATATTGCCAGTAGAATGCTTTCTAATGCTCTAATTAATAGAGATCGATATTAATCATAATTTCAACTTTGAGGAAAAAATTGCTTTTAGAAATCTGTAACATCACCATACTCAAAATTCTGGTTTTCATGAGGCTATTGAAAATAAAGGTTATTTATTTATTTATTTATTTATTATTTATTTTGTCGCATTTCTATGCCGCCCAACTCCCAAGGGACTCTCGGGAGTCTTTATGTAACCTCCTTAGGTGTTATCCTGTCTTTATGTAACCTCTTTAGGTGTTATATACATGTCATGCTAATTTTAATCCTTTCTCAGTGTTTCCACACTTCTCAGATACCAAATCTGAAAAAAATATTTAAAGGAAATTTATGCAAGTAACATATTTTATATTTTAATATACAGTGCATTCAGAAGATAGTCAGATCCCCTTTACTTTTGTAATTTTGTTATGTTGCAACCTGATTCTACAGTTGTTGAAATGCATTTTTTTCCTCATTAATCTACACTCAGAACCCCATAATGACAAAGTGAAAACAGAAAACAATTTTAGAAATGTCTTTAAATTTATTAAAAAGAAAAAATTGAAATATCACATTGGCATAAGTATTCAGACCCTTTACTCACTACTTTGTTGAAGTACCTATGGCAGTAATTGCAGCCTCAAGTCTTTTTGGGTATGACATGATAAGCATTGCACACCTTGATTGAGGAGGGATTTTCTGCCATTCTTTCTTGCAAATCCTCTCAAGCTCAGTCAGGTTGGATGGCAACCGTTGGTGGACAGCCATTTTTAGGTCCCTCCAGAGATGTTCAATAGGGTTCAAGTCTGGGCTCTGGCTGGGCCACACTAGGACATTCACAAAGTTGTAGCTAAGCCATTCCTGTCTGGTCTTGGCTATGTGCTTAGGATTGTTGTCATGTTGGAAAGTGAACCTTTGGCCCAGTCTGAGGTCCTGAGTGCTGTGGGCCAGGTTTACATTGAGGATATTCCTGTACTTTGCTACATTCCACTTTCCCTCAGCCTTGACCAGTCTCCCAGTCCATGCTGTTGAAAAACACCCACACAGCATGATGCTACCACCACCATGCTTCATTGTTGGGATGATATTGGGTAGGTGATGACAGGTGCCTGGTTTCCTCCAGACATAATGTTTAGAATTGAGGCCAAAGAGTTCAATCTTGGTTTCATCAGACCAGAGAATCTTGTTCTTCACAGTCTTCACACGAGAGTCCTTCAGATGCTGTTTTGCGAACTCCAAGTGGGCTTTCATATATTTTGCACTGAGGAGAGGCTTCCATCTAGCCACTCTGCCATAAAGCCCAGATGGGTGGAGGGCTGCAGTAATGGTTGTTCTTCTGGAATTCTGTCCCATCTCCACACAGGATCTCTGGAGCTCAGTTAGAGTGACCATCGGGTTCTTGGTCACCTTTCTTACTAAAGCCCTTCTCCCCCGATTGCTATATTTGACTGGGTGGCCAGCTTTTGAAAGAGTCCTGTTTGTGCCAAACTTCTTCCATTTGAGAATTACGGAGGCTGCTGTGCTCTTAGGACCTTTCAGTGCAGCAGAAATTTTATTGTAGCCTTCCCCAGATCTGTGCCTTGCAATAATTCTGTCTCTGAGCTCTCCAGGCAGTTCCTTTGACCTCATGGTTTTTGCTCTGTTACAGTACACATTGTCAACTGTGAGACCTTCTATAGAGTGTGTGCTTTTCCAAATCATGTCCAATCAATTACATTTACCACAGGTTGACTTCAGTCAAGGTATAGAAACATGTCGGTAACGATCAGGAGAAATGGGAGGCATGGGAGTTAAGTTTCAAGTGTTTTTGCAAAGGGTCTGAATACTTATGCCAATGTGATATATCAGTTTTTTCTTTTTAATAAATTTACAGACATTTCTAAAATTCTATTTTCACTTTGTCATTATGAGGTACTGAATGTAGATTAATGAGAAAAAAAATGAATTTCAACAACTGTAGAATCAGAATCGAATCAAATCGAATCGAATAGACTAAACTAGACTAGACTAGAATTCTTTATTGGCCAAGTGTGATTGGACACACAAAGAATTTGTCTTTGGTGTATATGCTCTCAGTGTACATAAAGAGAATAAAATACATTCATCAAGAATAAAAAGATACAACAGTTAGTGATAGTAAAGGTTACTAATAAGCTATCAAATTGTAAGTGGAAAGAGATAGATACTAGTAAGGAAGAGAATAATAATAATAATACAGTCTTAGTAAATTATTTGATAGTATTGTGGGAATTAATTGTTAAGCATATTGATGGCATTCGGGAAAAAACTGTCCTTGTGTCTAGTTGTTCTGGTGTGCAGTGCTCTATAGCGTCGTTTTGAGGGTAGAAGTTGAAACAATTTATGTCCAGGATGTGAGGGGTCTGTAGATATTTTCATAGCCCTCTTTTTGACTGGTGCAGTATACAGATCCTCAGTGGAAGGCAGATTGGTACCCAAAATAAGACATCCCCTGATAATAAGGCCAATCGGGCTTTTGAGCGCATGGCAATAAGGTCAAGTACTTATTTCAGGGTTCAAAAAAATATAAGACAGGGTCTTATTTTTGGGGAAACACGGTAGCAATTTTGTCTGCAGTTCTAATTATCTGTTGAAGTCTGTGTCTGTCTTGTTGGGTTGCAGAATCAAACCAGACAGTTATGGAGGTGCAGATGACAGACTCAATAATTCCTCTGTGGAACTGGATCAGCAGCTCTTTGGGCAGTTTGAGCTTTCTGAGTTGGCGCAGAAAGAACATTCTTTGTTGAGCTTCTTTGATGACGTTTTTGATGTTAGGTGTCCATTTTAAGTCTTGAGATATGATAGAACCTAGAAACTTGAAGGACTACTGATGATACTGTGTTGTCTAGTATTGTAAAGAGGTAGTAGTATAGGAGGTTTTCTTCTAAAATCCACCACCATTTCTATGGTTTTGAGTGCATTTAGTTCAAGATTTTTCTCCTTGCACCACAAGGCTAGTTGTTCAACCTCCCGTCTGTATGCAGATTCATTGTTCAAAATTGACAAAAGTGAAGGGGATTGAATACTTTCTGAATGCACTGTAGTTCAAGATTTCATGTTTCTCATTTGATCTAGAAGGAGAGATGATGCTCTATTTGTAATGAAGTTTGATTCACAGTGTTAATTGTATTCTGGCTATTAATTATTCCTTCATTTGAGAGGTAAAGATAAAATTAGCATTATAAGAAATATACCAGGCAAATATTGCTAGCTTTCTTATTGTTTTTATTTTCGTATATAGGTCCTTCCATGTCAAGTGATCTGCAGCTCCCAGCTCGACCATTACGGACTTTGATGAAATTTGGTGTGAATATGTACACACGTCCCCAATGAATATTGATAAAGTATTACATTTGCCGATGCAATACTTGCAGAGATATAGTCATTTGTATGGCCCTATACTGCAGCTTTCGACAGTATGACTCTGAGGTTTCAGCAAATTTGAGACACAATATCTCAGGCAATATTTTGTTGAAGGAAACAAAACTTGGCCATCTTGTACAACTTGTTGTGCTCTATTAAAGAAAATAATAAAAACATTCTCATGAGTGATCTCCATCTAGATAATTTGGAGCAAAGTTGGCCGAAAATGACTGTGACGTGAAAAAAGGGTAAAGTTTGGCTTCTTATATCTCTGGAAGGAAAGGTATGAGAAACGTGAAACCTTGTGCATAATAACTTAGCAACACAAGGTTATTGAATATAAAATTTCATTCTACTACTGCTTTCCAAAAGTTCACAAATTGAGTGTAAAGGTGATGGTTTTTGTAAAAATGCCAAAAATAGGGTATTTTCAACCTGCTTTTACGAAAAAAGACCTTCTGGAAACTCTTAAATCATTCTCTAAATGAGAGCATGTTTCAAACCCCCCTGTCCGGTTCCCAAGCCGGCAATTGGGCATCTTATCTTAGGTTCCCAAGCCTAAAGTGGGTATCTTATATGGTTCCCTAGTCAAAGTCTGTACTGTTTGTATGAATTGCCAAATTCCAATGATTTATTATTGAATTTACACACCTTCTTTAGTGTTGCTTCTGGGAATTGATACTGTCAACCTGACGATGTAACTGAAGGTCGACAGTAGCAATTCCCAGAAGCAACACTAAACCACACAAGGTAGAAACCAAACTACAGGCTTGGGATCCTGAACCAAGAAATCCACCCTTGGCTGGTATTGCATGGCTATCAAGCATGCCCCCTATGGCGATGAGGTTGCTGGGTCAAGTGGTAGTGACAATGTCACCATGGACCAACGCAATATAATAGTAGTAATGATGTCTATATAAAACAAACAAGATGAAACAATAATAGAATGCATGTGATGCTGCCATAGCAACGTCCTCAACTTTGTCCCTATTTTTAGGGCTTTATAACGTCAGCAATGAAACACCAACCCTATTTTTTTAGGGGGGGTTGAAACATTTCTTTCTAATGAGAATGATTTAACAGTTTTCAGAAGGTCTTTTTTTGTAAAAGCGGGCTAAAAATACCCTATTTTTGGCATTTTTACAAAAACCATCACCTTTACACTCAATTTGTGAACTATTGGAAAGCAGTAGGAAAATGAAATTTTATATTCGACAACGTTGTGTTGCTAAGTTATTACGCACAAGGTTTCAAGTTTCTCATACCTTTCCTTAAGATGTAAGAAGCCAAACATTTTTGGCCAATTTTGCTCCAAATTATCTAGATGGATATCGCACATGAGAATATTTTTATTATTTTGTTTAATAGAGCACAAGAAGTTCTACAAGATGGCCAAGTTTTGTTTCTCTCAACAAAATATGGCCGGAGATATTATGTCTCAAGTTGCTGAAACCTCAGTCATACTGTCGAAGGCTGCGGTATGGGGTCATATAAATGACTATATCTCCACAAGTATTGCATTGGCAAACGTAACACTATTAATGCTCATTGGGATGTGTGTGCATGTTCACACCAAATTTCATCAAAATCTATAATGGTTCAGCTGGGCACTTGTCTGAAATCAGACCACTTGATATGGAATGACCCATATTGGTCTAAATGTGGTTGTAAATGTATAAATGAGGGTAAACTGTGTAAATGTGGGTGCTAGTTTTCAAAAATAGTCTGGACAACAATTTGATTGGAATCATATATAAGGCTTCTATCTTGAGCAGGGGATTGGACTAGAAGACCTCTGAGGTCACATTCAGTCCTGATTCTATATAATATGTTCTAAATTGGCATTTCTTTGCAGTTTTGAAACAGAAAGCAAGAATGATGAGGGCCACTACATTTACAGACTGAGGATATGTCGGGAAGTCTTCAGCAATATGACCAATTCTGGCCTGGTGCAGATCAGTAAGATAAACAACAAACAAAAAGTAATAGGACGAATCAATGAGACCCATCTTGCAAATGGAAGTAAGACATAATTTTGAACAGATCTATTGAGCGTCCTTATAATTATACTCATGCCTCATTGAATCTCTTATATTTCTAATTTGGCAGCTAGCTGGATTATGCTGATATATCAGAGTGGCGATCCCTATGATAGACATTGTACACAGGAAGACAGGAAAGCTTTAGTAATGATTATCTGCAACCGAACAACATTAGCAGTGAGTATAAGAACGGGGGCAGTAAAAATGAATTATGTTAAAAAAACTAGTACATAACTCAGCCGTTACTATACTATTTGCAGTATTGGTTACATGCTACATAACATCAGAACTGAAGTTGATTGGTAAAACAAAGGCTATGCATTTCATATGAAAATTACATATGAAAATTATATATTACATATCAAATTACAGCGTGTACTGTAAGATATAATATTGAGAGCATTAAGTAAGAAAAAGGTACATCATAGAGACTATATTAGAACTTTTTAGTAATGCCTTAGCCTAGGGAAATGGAAACTGCAGCTCTCTATATAGTGCTGAACTACCTCTTGGTAGTTTCAGTCCACATGCCATGTGTATGAATCAGGGCACAATAGGATTGTGAAAATTGTGGGGCACCCTGTTGCTGAATATCTTGAGTGGAGGGGGCAGTTGAACATTGATTAGTATGACATTAGACTCTTACCATTTCTAAACAGACTGGCTTCACCATGGTGGCTGAAGAGAAGGAGAAGATAAAGCAATGTTCCTATGTTTTTGAGTTAGAGAGCAGCTTGGCTTGTCCTCCGGAAGAATTGCACCAAAATGTGCACCATCACCTCAGTATTGGCTCTATACTGCTAATCACGTAAGTTGATTTGAAATAATAGTTCTTTTCTGAGTTAAACAGCTTCCAACAACTTACCATAATAATTTTAAGGGTGGAAAAGCATTCAAAATCAAACCATTTTAAAATAGCAACTTGGCATCATGAAACTAATTAAATCAGTGGTTCTTAACCTTCCTAATGCCACGGCCCTTTAATACAGTTTCTCATGTTGTGGTGACCCCCAACCAGGGGTGGGTTCTAATTTTTTTTACTACCGGTTCTGTGGGCGTGGTTTGTTTTATGGGCGTGGCTTGGAGGCCATGTGACTGGGTGGGCGTGGCTAGCTGGTCATGTGACCGGGTGGCCATGGCTATGTGTATAGGGACTACCCAGAGGGCTGAAAAAAGTGATTTCTGACAGGTCCTCGCACTTTTGACCGGTCTTCGCACTTATGACTGGTCATCATTTATGCCCATTGTAGCATTCTTAACGACCGTGTCACTCATTTCACAACTGCTTCTCTTCACCATGGTGACAAGATAGGGCAAAAACATAAAATGAGAGTACAGTCGTAAGTTCGAGGACTGGTCAAAAGTGCGAGGACCAGTCAAAAATAACTTTTTCAGCCCTCTGAGTAGTCCATATGCATAAAAGGATACAGCAATAGAGAGGGATGAAGGAAGGGAAGGGAAATTAGAGTAGGAGTGAGGGTAAGAGAGGGAGGAAAAGAGGAGGAGAAGGAGAAAGGAAGAGGAAGTAGGGAGGAGAAGAGTGGGGAAAGGAAAGGAAAGAGAGAGATGGTAGGTTTGAGGAGAAAGATTGCTGTACAATAAAAAAGATGAATGGGAAGAAAGCCAACCCCAAACAAATATAAAGATATTAAGATAAAGAATGAATTGTTAAACTTTAAAGAATAAAAAAGAACAAATATGAATAAATAGCAATAGTTAGAAACACACATACAAACATACAATGTATTTTCTTTGAACAGAGTATTTGGACAGTTCACAAATTTAAACAGTGTTTAGTCATTTCAATTAAATTTACAATTTCTATATTTCCTTTTTGCCATATTCCTCATCCATTTTTTTAAAAAAACCAATATTATTCTTCATTCTCATCTCTAATCTTAATCAAATTCAGTTTTCCCTTTTTATTCTATATTATATCCCTTCCCATTGTCATCTATTTTTATATCCATCCTCACATTGGTTAATTATGTAATACAGTTGTTTAATATAAATTCAACATTTTAATATAGATCAATTAGTTACATAACTTTTTTGTATATTAATCAATATGAACATGAATATTCCAATTATTTCCATGCAATCCAATTTCTTACAAATCAATTTATTATATTTACCAATAATAATAAACCAAATAATTTCCCCCATATATTCCTCCAAACCACAACTTAACCATTTCTGCTTTCAACACAATATACAATTAATAGTATCTCAATTATTACAATTCCCTAGTTAAATATAGCTTTTTTTCTTTTGTGTTTTAAAATCTTGAACTCTCCTCTTTTGCCCTAAATTTCCCATTGTTTGCACCTACCTTTTTTGGTGAGGAGAAAGAAAAAGAAATCTTTCTCCTTGCCTCATTTTGTCATGTTGCAGCAGAGCCTGCTTTACTTTCAGTTTCCTTTTAGCTAGGGAAAAAAAAATCTGCTTCAGCACTCTTTGCAGCAAGCAAAGAGCTTGCAAAACAAGAGCTTGCAAACGAGCCTGCAAAACAGCTGAGAGCGAATCAGCTGAGAGTCGGAGGCCGATCTAATCATGCTAATTAACCTATGCTGAAGCTGAAAGAGGCTGTTTTTTTCTTGCTGTTTGCTTGCAAGGAGGTAAGTGCTGTGAGGCACAGGTCAAAGGGGGGACCACCCTCCTTGCCACTTAGCCCCCCTGTCGCCCCCCTTTGCCTCTAGCGTCCCTCTGCTGCCCTCCTTGCTGCTTACCGCCCCCTTAAGGCATCCCACCGCCCCCCAGGGGGCGGTACCGCCCACTTTGGCAACTACTGGCTTAACTACTTAACAACCGATTCTACCAAAGTAGAATCCCACCACTGGGTCTACCCATTTATATTTGCAGGCACCGATCTACTCATTTGTTTTCTTTTAACACTGTTCAACTATAGGGCGCCCCTTTGAAGCCCCATGGCAAGAATTTAAACAGTTTTTTCCTCTCTAGTCATCAGAGGGACTCGGGAGGCAGCAATAGATTGGGAGTGGGCGGGGTAAGTGAACGGCCGGCGATCCAATAGAGCAGAGAGTGAGGGTGAGTGAAGGCGTGGGGGGGGAGAGGGCTTTGGCGACCCCTGTGAAATGGCCGTTCGACCCCCAAAGGGGTCGCGACCCCCAGGTTGAGAACCGCTGAATTAAGTTGAGATTTTAGTAATGCCTGATTACCAAAGGCATGTGTGAGATTTCCATAAATGATCCTGGTTCATTAGGTTATTCCCATTCAAGAAACACTTGTAATTTAAGCACTTTGCAGACCATGGGCCAGATGTTCTTCAGGGTTCGAATACAATTGATTAATGATGACACTTGAGGAGTGTGTTGAGGGAGTTATGGCGTAGGGACAAAGTCCAGGCCAGTGGCCATTTGGGATGGTGAATCCAGTACTACTGTGTACTGAATTATTGTAGGCAACCTCAGCAAAGGGTAAGAGTTCAGCCTAGATAGCTTGCTGGTAGTTCATGTAACAGCAGAGATATTGCTCCAACATGTCACTTTCCATTCATCCCTCTTCTTAATCCACACTCCTCGGTAATACATCCCCTTTAAGTTCAATTTGGTGGAAAATCTCTCCTTGGCCAAGTGGCCCAGTATGTTGTTCAGCAACAGAAGGGGGTATGCATTTTCCACACAGATGGCATTAAGTCTATGCACAGTCTAAGAGAGCCATCTTTTTTCTCTCGGAAAACAGGAGCACCCATGCCAGACTTGGTCGGCTGAATGAAGCCCCTGGCTAAATTCTTGTCGATGAATGATTGGAGTTCTTTCATTTCCCAGGGCATCATTGAGTACAATATAGGTTTTGGCATCTTAGCTCCCAGGACAATTTTGATTGCATAGTCTGTGAGGTGATGAAGTGGAAGTAGACTCTCTTTTATCGAACACTTTGGTCAGGTCCCAGTACTCTTTAGGGATTGATGGGTCTGGCTCCTCCCCCACCCAAGCTTTCCCCGCAACTTCTGCTTTTCTCATTTGTGGCTTGTGGCGACTCCTTGTCATTTTCACCACTGCTTCCAGGCTAGAAAATTTTTCCGTACTTTCATCCTGTTCCACTTCCAATCTATGGAGGGATTCCACTTCTTGAACTATGCAAGTCCCAGGATCATGGCCTTGGTCATCCCCGTGGCCACAATGTACTGGATAGTCTCTACATTGGTCCCTATCCTCAGCCCCACTGTTTCGGTCAGAAACCAGGTGAGATGCAGCCATGACAATTGGTTTTTATGGTCACAAAACCTTATTCTGTTCTAATCTGTGATTGACTTCTGGCACACAGTTCATCATATTTGTTGCCTCGTGACTATGGTAAAAAAAGGTATAGGTAGTCCTTGGGTTACAATCACTTATTCTGCAATCATTTACAGTGGCACTGAACAAATACTCTTACAAGTCCTCAAAGCTGCAGTATCTCCACATATGTATCTAATTTTGGGTGCTTGGCACCAGCCATCATTTACGATTGTTGCAATTCATAGCCACGCTCTCCTGACCTGCAGAAACTCTCTGCTTGAACTCCATGCACCTGCCTATCTCCCCCATTTCTGCCCTTTTGGCCATCTTTCATAGCAGAGCCAAGATGAAGTTGCTGCTGTATTCCACCACTACCACTCTCTGCCTCTCCCAATTGACTTTGTTGTCTTCTTTGCTTTGCCACATCTACGTAGACTGCTAAGGCAGAGGAGGCTGGAGAGGAAATGGCAGTGAGCATGCATGCATGACTCCCAGTTGGCAGTGGGCTGAGACTGTTGAAGTGGGACAGGCCCACTGGGGGTCAGGGAAGCAGAGACAAGATGATGACAATGAAAGTCAGCTGGAGGGACTGCAGAATACAGCAGCATCTTCATCTCAGCCATGCTTTACAGTAGCCCCCAACCTTTTTGGCACCAGGGACTGGTTTTGTGGATAACAATTTTTTCATGGACCAGGAGGGTGGGGAGAAGAATGCAACCTAGATCAATTGTATGCAGAGTTTACAGGAGGGTTCATGCTCCTATGAGAATCTAATGCCTGATGATCAGAGATGGAGCTGATGCGGTGATGCTAGCGCTGGGACGTGGCTGCAAATACAGATGAAGCGTAGCTCACTTGCCTGCCACTTATCTTCAACTGCGCAGGCTGGTTCCTAAGAGGCCACAGGTCGGTATAGGTCTGTGGCCCAGGAGCTGCCCCCCACCCCCCGCTGTACAGCACATCCGAAAGGGCAAAGATGGGGGGAAGAGGTAAGTGGGTGGGTGCTGTTCTGTCCCCAACCACACGCACACACACCAACAGACGTTCAGGAGTTAAAGACCAAACCAGCCGGCAAAATCCTTTTCCTTAAGATAACGGAACTTGGCAACAACCTAGTGGTTGCCTGCCAAGAGTTTATTATTTACAAAGAGGAGAGATAACTTCTCCCCACTTCTGATACATCCAAAGAAACAGCTCAATAATTACGGAGGTAATCAAGTCCAGAGATAGTCCAGCTAAGTCTTATAGCAAAAGTCCGGCAATGCAGAATGGCGTGGAAGGTTTCAGCTTTGTTTGTCACAAGGTTTGACTGGCCACCACACTCCCTTTTATATCCTGTGGGGTGTGGTCCAGTGACTCAGCCTAATCTCGGGCACGCCTTTTCTTCTGTTGCGCGCGCTTATCTCTGCGACGCTGGCATGGATCCAGCCAAGACTCATTACCCTCATCACTGTCCATCTGTGGCTGCATGGACGTGCTTGGCCCCGGCCCTATCTCTTGCCCTTCGGCGGACACCGAAGGCATTGCCAAAGAGGAGGGTCCTGGAGAGGGAGGCCTTGCCAACTCCTCTCCTTCACTCTCGGAGTCCTCTCCAGGCTCAGGTAACGGAGCCACAACAGGTGCTATGGCATGACACAAGTGAAGGTAGATACTATGGTTTATTGATGAGAAAGTCAATGCTGTCTTCCCCACTGACTGCTTGTAATAAGAAGACAGCAGGGAGGGTTGCAAATAGTGATCAAGTGCAAGTTGTTTGCCAAGCATTCAAATTTTAATCATGTGACTGTGGAGTGCTATGACAGCTGCAACTTCAAGGGTAAGAGCCTTGATGGTACAGTGGTTTAATGCACCCTGTTATTAACACAGCTGCCTGCAATTTCTGCTGGTTCGAATCTCTCCAAGGCTCAAGGTTGACTCAGCCTTCCATCCTTTCTAAGGTAGGTGAAATGAGGACCCAGTTTGTGGGGGCAATAAGCTGACTTTGTATAAAATATACAAAAAGAATGAAGGCTATTGCTTAACGCATTGTAAGCCGCCCTGAGTCTCCGGAGAAGGGCGGCATATAAATCAAATTTAAAAAAAAAAAAAAAAAGGACCAGCCATAAGTCCCAATTGTTTAGTGTCATCGTAACCGTCAGTGGTTACTGAATGAGTAGTTAATTATATATAACCCGAGGACAACCTGTAGTATTAAATATCTTACAATTGACATTCAATAAAGGAATTGGTCTTATATGACCGAGATTTTTTGAATTGTTCTTATGCATTAATATTGTATATGCTTCTTTCCCAGTCTTTGTTATTGTTTTTGTTATTTGAATTTCATTCATTTTCTTCAACAATGGTTCACTAGTTCCTCTTCTAATTTTTTATATTATATTATATAAAATATAATCTGTGTAAAATGCCTTATTTATAGACGCTTCCATAAAGCATCAACTATTCACATGCCAGTAAAAAACGTTGCCAAACTAACACATCTCATTTTAACCGGGATCAACTATTAGTTTATTTAGATTTCATATTTCTTAACTGCCCATCTCCCTCAGGGGCTCTTTATATTATATAACTTTATATTCCTTTCTTTTATTTCTAATAATCTTAATCTTTAGTATCATTTGCATATTATCATAGGATTTGATTCCTCTCCAATTCTTTGTTCCATTGCACAAATTTCAAGGCTTTAATATAGGCCTCTTTTGTGAATGCAATAAAAAAAGTTATCCATTTGTCATTTGTTTTTGTTTTTTTATTTTTTTTTAAACCTCACCCATTTTCTTTTGTATTTCCAGTAAATCATCCTTTTCCAAGGCATTCTCTTGGTCTTTTATTTGTAAATCCACTTTTGGTACCATCTAAGTAAGTTTTTGAAAAATTGAAAACATTAAAAAAGCTACATAAGGAAGAAGTACTAATTGAAATAAATGTTAAAGAATGAAATAGCTCTGCCTAATGAGCAACCAAGAAGCAACCATTTAAAGAAATGTAAATAGTTCTCTTCATTTTTTATTTTTATAACAACAGTCTAAGATTTTTCTATTAATGAGAGCAGAGATCCCAATGTTTCCTATTTATTTTAATATTTTAAAAATATTTAAATATTTTATTTACTTTAATTTTTATTTTATTTTTTATTTTAATATTTTAAAAGTTAGAAGTATGCTTTTAGCCAAATGTTTTATACTTTTCCATATGGATTGCCACCGTATCTACTTTTGTGGCCCTTAGATGAGGAGTAGCATCTGGTTACATAGTGTTTTATGGGGAGCTCTTTTGTTACATGTTTAAAACAAAGTAGGTCTTCTAATTTTTGTCTATACCTATAGTTCAGAGAAAATCATAGGTATTTCCCAGCTTTTCTATAGTTCCTCTCATTTGCCTACTGGATATATCCTTTTTGTCCTGTTTACTTTCAGCCTCTACCCAGAATATATTTCTTGAATCTGCATCCACAGAATATATGTGTATCTCTATTTTATTTATCAAATTTATTGGCTGTCCATCTTACCACAGGGTAACTCTATGAGTACAGTCCACCTCAAGCCAGCTCTCCTGTGCAAAGAATGTCCTGTATACCCTTATTGGTAATAGTGCTGCCATCATCCCACTGTAGGGAGGGAAAGCTAGCACACATTATTCTACATTTAATAAGTAATAGGACAATTAAAACTTAGATTCTCATTTGAACTACAATTTTGAATTACTTGATTTGGATGTAGAAGGATGACAGGAAGCTGTTGCTTTTTTAAATATATTCCTGTGTAGCAGTTATACTTTTAAAAAAGAACTTCTCTATTAATAAACTTTTACAAATATGCTTGAATTGGGGTATGAAAATAAGTGTGTTAAACTGATTTATCAGTTGGGCTTTTATTATCTGGATACTACCATAACTGTGTATGTATTTGTCATACATATTACATATATGTGACATGAACTTTAGGATTTTTGTTAGTTCTTCAATGCACTTCGTTTTTTCTGTTATTATTGTCTGATCTCTTTCAATATTCTGTTTCTCTTCTGCTATCATAGGAAATAGTAATTGTACATAAAAGAGACTTAGCTTGAATATGCTACTTGCTATTCTCCATATAATTAGTAAATATTTTAATCTCATTTTTCCCTCTTGTGGCACTGGCTTATATACAAAATGATTTTTCTTTGTTAACATGTTTTTTAGGAATTTACAGATGCTACATTTGCAGCCTATGTATCTAAAGTGACATTTTGAAAATGAAACTGAATCATATTCAGACCTAATATGTAGTCATCTTGTATCTCTAGAACAGCCATGGGTATATACATTTGTATTTTATTTTTTAATGTTATATTTTGTATGTGAATCTCGTTAGTATTTGTTTTCTTTCAGATTTTCCTCACTGATTGCAGTATACATTATTGGAGGATTCCTCTACCAGCGTCTGATAGTAGGAGCAAAGGGCATGGAACAGTTTCCCCATTTTGCTTTCTGGCAAGATCTTGGCAATCTAGTAGCTGTAAGTGTATTTTAAGTTACGGATAGTCTTCAGTTAACAAGTGGATCTGGAACTTCCACCACTAAGTGATGCACTTGTAAAGTATGACCTCATATGACTATACAGGTAGTCCTCAATTTATGACAATTTGTTAAGTGAGACATTTAAGTGAATTTACAAACTTTCTTGCCACAGTTGTTAAATGAATCACTGCAGTTCATAAATCAGTAACCCAGTTGCTAAGTGAATGTGGCTTCCCCATTGACTTTGCTTGTCAGAAGGTTGCAAAATAATATCATACGACCTTAGGAAAAAGCAATGGCCATAAATATGAATCAGTCTAATTATTAGATTGAAACTCAGTTGTTGACTCAAGAAAAAAGAATCAGGATAGAAGGGTGCGTTATATGAATTCACATTCAGCATTTGAAGAATCTTAATTACAGGTACATTTTATTGTACTCTCTTTGATTCATTCAAATAAGTAAATATTAGCTTACTCCGGTACATCCGGAGGCTCCAGCTGGTCCAGAATGCGGCCGTGCGGGTTGTTATGGGAGCTTCCCGTTACTCCTGTGTGACACCTCTCCTGCGCGAGCTGCACTGGCTGCCGGTTGTTCTTCGAATCCGCTTCAGGGTGCTGGTTCTTACCTATAAAGCCTTACATGGCATGGGCCCGGGGTACTTGCAGGACCACCTCCTACTGGCCTCCCACCGCCCTGTGCGGTCACATAGGGCTGCCCTCCTCCGAGTACCATCGGCCAGACAATGTCGGCTGGTGGCCCCCAGGATGAGGGCGTTCTCAGTGGCCGCACCGACCCTCTGGAATGAGTTACCCATCGGGCTCCGGACGGTCCCTGACCTCCACACTTTCCACACTGACCTGAAGACATGGCTGTTTCAGCAATTTCCCTGATCTGTTACGAGATTTTATTCGATTATTTATACGATTATTATTCTGTTTGGGGTTTTATATTGGCTGGTTTTAGGATTTTTATTGTTATATGTTTTTAATTCTGTGCGCCGCCCCGAGTCCTACGGGAGAAGGGCGGCATATAAATTTAATAAAAATAAATAAATAAATAAAAGAAATGTGAATTAAGAAAGGGCTCTTTCCAAGGCTGCATCAATCTAAGAGCAGAGGTCCAAACTCCTGGTATAATTTTGATAGAACTATTCTCTGAAGGAAGGCTACAGATGTTACTTTTGTCATGTACAATGAGCTTTTATAGTTAGGACACAGAAGATAGAATAATAGAGTTGGGAAGAACCTTGGAAGTCCTTGTCTTATGACAATTGAGCCCAAAATTTCTGTTGCTGAGTGAGACATTTGTTAAGTGAATTTTGTCCCAATTTACAAACTTTCTTGCTATAGTTGTTAAGCGAATCACTGTAGTTAAGTTAGTAACTCAGTTGTTAATCTGGCTTCCCCATTGATTTTTCTGGTCAAAATGTCACAAAAGGGGATCACATGACCCCAGGACATTGCAACTGTCATAAACATGAGTCAGTTGCCAAGTGCCTCAATTTTGATCACATGACCTTGGGGATGCTGCAAGGATCATAAGTATGAAAAATGGTCATAAGCCCCTTTTTTCAGTGCTGTTGTAACTTCGAACGATCACTAAATGAACTGTTGTAAGCCAAGGACTACCTGTGTCATTCTGGAAAAATGGCTGTCCAGTCTCTCCTTGAAAGTGATCCACAACTTCTGGAGTTCCACTGATTAATTGTTCTGTCAGGGAGTTTCTCCTTAGTTGTAGGTTGGATCTCTAATTGAGCTTTCACCCATTACTTCTTGTTCTGTCCTCAGGACCTCTGGAGAATAAGATCCTCTCTTCTCTGTGACAGCTCCTCATGTACCGGAGGACTGTTATCATAACCTCTTTGTTAGACTAGACATGTCTAATTCTCTTAATTGTTCATCCTATGGTTAGTCTCCAGACCTCTTAGCACCTTTTTGCTCTTTTCTACACTCTTAGTATAAGTGATCCCTATGCTCAAAGCTCTGCTTTGATATTGGAATGTATCTGGTTCCATGCCTTATTATATAAATAATTAAACCTAAATCATTGTAGTATTTTGAAATAATAGATCATCAATTTATTGGGGGTTTTGGTGCCCCTACCCAATCACTAACAAGTACCAAAAGCAAATTAACTACACTTTGGTTTAACATTGTCTTTTTCTCAGGCACTGGCAACTGGGGAAAGTAGACTAATCATAATGAATCTTGCAAGGGTGATAAATATATCCATGAAGTGTTTTTTGAATCAATTTCTAAAGTTTCTGCTATAAATTATTGACACTTAAATCACTAATGCCCAATATTTAGTAAGATAGTTAGGCATTTTTGTCATGCTAGGATTGCGCTCTTGTTCACTCCATATTAAAAAAACAAAATCAGAGCAAAGTAATTGGAGAAATAAAACTTTTTCAGTTGCAGGTTTGATATTACTGTTCTTTGATATTTTACTTCATTAATCTGTTTGCAGGATGGCTGTGATTTCATGTGCCGTTCTAAACCACAGAATGTACCAGCTGCATATCGTGGTGTTGGTGATGACCAGCTTGGAGAGGAATCAGAAGAGCAAGATGACCACTTGCTGCCCATGTGATATGCACCTTTTATTTGTGTACAGTTCTTACACAAATGACATCCACTCAGTTTTCCTCTCATCTAATTGTCCTTTTAAGCCACTTGCTTTCACTTTTAAATACCACACTATTTTTCATATTTGCAATACAAATAAATTCTGTGCAAGGTTTATGAACATAAAGCTGTACTAAGGAGTTTTGGACTGATTGCTCAGAACCATTTTCCAAAAGGGAAGGGTCGTGTGACAGTTTGAAGATACACAGAAAAGAAATAATCCATGGAAGAGGAAATGATTTGAAGTAATACTAAAAGGTTTTGAGCTACAGTGACTGAATGTACTTGCATATTTCCTACAGGCTTTACTCTTCAAAAACACTGGATTCTGATTTTCAATTATGCAGTTACATAATTTTTTTATAATTCAGTGAAACTTGTCCTTGCTTTTTTAAATCTGTGGAGAGACAGTAGACCAAATGGAAATACCTATATTTTCTTAACAAAGGAAAATAGTCCGTTAAGGGGAGGGGGAAATGTTAGCTACAAAGGATACTGTCAGCAACATATTTAAATGGTCTAAATTTAAATGGCAATATTTTAAAACAGATTTAAAAGGGCAGACTTTTAATAACTAACCCTGCTGTTTTAAACACAAAAGCTGGTCTTTCATTTTCATTACAAATAGGACAGTGCCAGCAGTTGCAAATTATATAAAATACAGAGTCCAACAGCGAAAAAGATTTTTAACCAAAAAAGACAGGGTAGGAAACCTCAAAATCTGTGTGGACAATGTTTTTCTGGTTCTGTTCAAACTATTTTAGTGTTTGGACTGAATATTTTTAAAACTGGTGAATGTTAATGCTTATATTTCTGCTTATAAGTATGAATAGTGTCAAATCTGATCTGTTCCTATATATGCTTTTTTTTTTTAAAGATAGAATGTGACAGGTCTGTTTGCTTCAGGGATTTGCTTCCTTTTCTTTGGTGCATGTTGTACTATTTCTTAATGACAATTCTCTAAATTGCATTTAAAATGCAATTAGGACTCCTGAATTCACTTGAACTTGCTGGGAATATTAGCTTTTGCGGAAGTGAGGGGAAATAAATAGTTACATCTTTACTTGGTCTCTTCCTAGTGGAATTGGTGGATCTAACTGGGAGTAAATCTCCAGGTATATCTATAGGTTATATCTATTCTTACTCCTTTTATGAAGTACTGTAGCTGAGATAAGATTTGAGACATAGTATAGCCCTCTTTGCCAGGCTCTCTTATAAGAGAAAAGAAATGGGCCATTACTTATGTCATTTTTTCATAGTAAAGTTTAAAAGATTTTGTATAAAAGAGACACAATTTTAACATTAAAAATGACTTGAAATTTCAAAATATGTGTATGCTTAAATGTTTCCAAACAGTTTGTGAATTACAGCTAAACACATTTTAGTTGAAAACAGAGTCATGAACTCAATGTAGTTTTGTGCTAACCTTTCTTTGGAAGACATTTACACATCCTACAGGCCTAAATCAAATGAAAAGAGCAAGGTTGAATGGTAGGAAATAGGGCTGGAACAACTCTGATGATAAGTGTGTGCTAAGTCTAGAAGCTGAAGGATATCATATACATTTTTTCATTAATTTGGATCATAGTAGATATGAATATAAAAAACAATAGAACTGCACTTCAAGAAAGAAAACCTTTCAATGCTGGCATTGTAAACTCTTCTTCTAGTCCAAGGTAAGCTTTGCATTTTATAGGATGCTAACATTTCTAGTAGAAAATAAAAAATTTGCAAGTTTTTCTGTTAAATTCATATTAGGCTACCTTATTCAGCATGTTACCATAAATTATGATAGTTACATATTTTAGTAATGGTCTATATTAAATATCATCTCTAGAAAATATGAACAACATAATAAGCAAAGTACATTTCCCTATTTGTTTGCTGCTCCTCTGTTCAATTTTTTTTTTTAAAAAATGCTAAACTATAAATAGAAGGGAAGGAGTGGAAAATCATCTTATCAAAAAGCCCTGGCTATCCTAACTTTATTCTTAAGAGATTGACGTTTTGAAATAATTATTCAAATTAATTTAAACATACAGTTTTACAAGTTTGTTTTCAAATATATTGGCAGAACAATGAAATTAAATATTATTCTAAATTGTTAGAATAAAAGTTCACCTGAAGATGTGTAGATTCCAGAACAGGAATCTAAATTAAAAGATATTTTAAAAATTTTGTATGGATATACATTTTACTTTTACAAATAGATCCGAAAATAATTTCTAAAATTTAAATTCAGGGACTAATAACAAACTTGTGAGAATTCAAAACAAGCTGCAAACCTGATTGTGCAAAAGCTGGTGAGAAAAATCAGACAACAGGAAGATTGCAATAATGTTTATGAAGCATTCCTTTTACTGAATAATTTGCTTAATAAACAAAAATAAACAGGCTTTGGACAGAAGATACAAACCTGATAGCAGAAAGTTTGTCCCATATGCTCTCTCATAAGGGAAAGGGTAAAATATAAAACCCAAAGAAGACAATTTTTTAAAAAGCAGGATGAAACACTTGGAGCTTCAATAACGTTGGATTCTCCTTTGGCTCTTGAGTAATTTTTCTCCAAACACCACAAGAGACACAAGTGGAATTAATATTTAAACCCTCTGATGGTGGTATCAGAAATAATGTCTTCTGGAGGGTCCCATTAGACCTGGGCCAGCTCTAGTCTTTAATGTTCAATTAACGTTCATTCCAGTATTCTATATGAAATCAATTTACTACTTACCTTCAATCAACACTTCAATTAGAAAAGATGTCATTTAAAACTAATTTCTTTACTGTTCCAAACAAGCCTTTAGCAAGAGAAAAGATTCAGTACCAATTGGTCCTCTAAAAATTGAAACCATGTGGAAAGAATGATTCTACTGGGAGAAAAATATGAGAATCCAGCAACTTGACAGGAAGGATTCACAGCAGCTGCAGCGTAGAATTTTTTTTTGCCTTTTTCCATCAGGAACAATTCATAGCACAGCAGAAGATATTCTATGCTTTTGATGAGATGTTTCAAGGCCTCCAAGGGAGTTATTCCTCCCCCAAGTATCACCATGACACAGGCTTGTGAAAGAATTTTTTTCTTACATTTAGTGTATTCATTATAGCTAGGAAAGAAAGAAAATCTGCATTCCAGTGTTAGGTCTCTTTAAGAATGTTGATTTTGGCACAGATTTTGAGAGCTGGACCCAATTTGATATTCATGGCACTCATGAGATGTTCTTCTTTTAGCAGAAGCAAGGCCTGGCCATCTATCTCCTGGGAACGAAATTCCTCTGCAATCTCCTGGCAGCCTAATAGATTTAAATACCAGAGAGAATTTTGTGAGAAATAGAAACTATACACATGTAATAGTGTTTATAGATTAATTCAATATTTGTAAGAATCTGTAAGTTTTATATTCAAACACGATTTAAAAAGACTTGAGTCAAGTTTATTTTCTTCAATATAATAGTGGCAATAATGAGGAAATGGTTTGCCATTGATGCCTTCTGGGAGGGTAGGTGTTTGCTTCCTTTTTTACTTTCCAGTCTGGTCTACCAACCTGGGATTTATTATTCTCCCATCCAGTTCTGACTCAGTTTAGCTTTATAAACTTTAGTACTACACTAAGTGGTTCCACTTGCTGTGACTCACGTATCTTGCATTTGTGTCTAAACCTGGCTCAAAAACAGTAACTGTAAGAGGGACCTTGGATCCTAGTGGATGATCACTTAAACTTGAGTTAGCAGTGTGTGGCGGCAGCCAAAAAAGTTAATACAATCCTGGGTTGTATAAATGGAGGCATGGAATCCAAATCAGGTGAAGTATTAGTATTGCTTTATAAATCCTCAGTAAGGCCACACCCGGAATATTGCATTACAATAAAAATGTTGAGACTTTGGAAAAAGTGCAAAGAAGAACAACTAAGTTGATTAAGATTAACTAAGAAGGGCCTGGAGACAAAACCATATGAAGAACGGCTGCAGGATTTGGGTTTGGCTAGTCTAGAGAAAAGAAGGACTAAGGGTGACATGATAGCAGTATTACAGTATTTGAGGGGCTGTCACAAACAAGAGGGAGTCAACTTATTTTCCAAAGCACCAGAAGACAAGACAAGAAACTGTATGGAAACTAATTAAGAAGAGAAGCAACCTGGAATTGAAAAACAGTGAGGACAATTAACCAGTGAAACAGCTTGCCTTCAGAAGTTATTGGTGCTTCATCACTGGAGGTTTTTAAGAAAAGACTAGACAGCCACCTGTCTGAAATGGTATAGGGTCTCCCTGAGCAAAGGTTTGGACTAGAAGACCTCCAAGGTCCCTTCCAGTTCTATTGTGATTAATTATCTTAACACCCCTGCAAAGTCCCCATATTATTTCCATACAGAGATGAGAAGCATAGATAATGGTTCTGTCACTATTACTGACAAAACTACAATTTAATGAGATAAAGCCATTTTGTTATATTAAAATGTTTTCTACCTTGAGTTACGTTTAAAAATAATAAAGGATAGAAGGAAAAATAAATAATACTCCCTTTCAGAGTTCCTGGATATTGGCAAATAGTATATCTGTTAGATCTATCTAGCTCCAACAATAACAGTTCTGTGGAAGGAAGGCTCCTTTTGTGAACTGCCGCCTCTAACACTTCGTTTTGCCCAACTCCAACCTTTTTAGGAGGGAGAGGGATAACTTAGGAGTTTGCTAAATGTCATGCTGAGCCTGAGAAGGCAGCAACCCAGTCCAATATAGGAAAATGTCATGCCCAATATAATTACTACCGTATTTTCCAGCGTATAAGATGACTTTTTAACACATGAAAATCTTCTCAAAAGTCAGGAGTCGTCTTATACGCCGGGTGTCGTTCTCCTGTAACCAGGCAGACCAGCCCGAAAGGCTCTGACGAGCCTTAAATGGCTCTGGTGATCCAAGCTCTGACGATCTGCTAATCAGGCAACACAGCTGGGATCGCCAGAGCCATGGAGAAGGAAAAAACTTTTCTCCTTTCACATGGCCCTGGCGATCCAAGCTCTGACGATCTGCTAATCAGGCAACGCAGCTGGGATCGCCAGAGCCATGGAGAAGGAAAAAAGTTTTCCCCCTCCAGCTTGCTTACCTTAGCTGCTTGCCTTGCTTCGCTTGCCTTGCTTCGCTTGCCTGAATCAAGCAGGCAGGGAGTTGTGGACTTCAACTCCCAGAATTCCTCAGCCAGCAAAACAAAGCTGGCTGAGGAATTCTGGGAGTTGAAGTCTACAAGTCTTAAAGTTGCCAAGGTTGGAGACCCCCTGTTCTATTGGGTAAGTTTTTTTCCCCTTTGGGAGCTTTAAAAAAAATAGTTAATTGGGGATTTTTTTAGTTGTTCTTTTTTAGACCTAGCCATTTAAAGTTTAGGAAGTTTTAAATTTAGTTTTCATATAAAAATAAAAATAAAATAATATTCGTGCAGCTTTCTGAGATTTAGTGTGTTTCTGTAGTGTTTCACTCTAACTACACAAACACACAAAATCTCACAAAGCTGTATGTGGAATTTTGTGTGTGTAAAGTGAAGTTGTTTTTTTGGGCTTTTTGTGGCTGTGTGAGGTTCCTGCTTGTTGCAGGGGCCATTTTGGGTCTAGCTTATCTGCTTTTACATTGTGGGTGAGCCAGTTGTGTTGTGTTGTGTGTGTGTAAAGTGTGAAAGTTGGTTTTTTTTGGCTTTTTGTGGCTGTGTGAGGTTCCTGCTTGTTTCAGGGGCCATTTTGGGTCTAGCACAGCTGCTTTTACATTGTGGGTGAGCCAGTTGTGTTGTATGTGTGTAAAGTGTGAAGGTTGTTTTTTTTTGGGCTTTTTGTGGCTGTGTGAGGTTCCTGCTTGTTTCAGGGGCCATTTTGGGTCTAGCACAGCTGCTTTTACATTGTGGGTGAGCCAGTTGATGTTTTTTAATTTTTATTTGGTGTGCGTTGGAAGAGGGGTAGTCCTATATGGCGAGTATAGCCGAAACCCTATATTTTAACAGGAAAATTCAGGGGTCGTCTTATACGTCCAGTCGTCTTATACGCCGGAAAATATGGTATTTCAAATCTACCAACACCTTATTCATGCCAATATTTAGGTGTCCAATATACAACCATTTACCCCACTCCTTCTCTTCAGGGCATGGGAGAAAAGATACAGACTTGCCTTGTAGGGATGCAATGAACTCATATACTTCTTCCACACTCCAGCGGCTAGGATTGCTGGACAGGAAAACTGGATTGATACCATGCAAGTCAGAAATAGGCTGAGTCATGCTGGAATTGACAAGGTCTCGTTCTCCATGACTAGTTCTCACTGAAAGAGGTCCCGGTGATGTGGGGGAGAGGGTTTCATCATAACTAGAATTATCAGATCCTCTGCTTGAATCTTCTTGGCCCTGCAAATCCAAGATCACAAAACAGAGCATGAGAAATAAAAACTATATGAAGGAAAGAAAGAAGGATTGTAAAACCTTGCATTGTAAAACCTTGTAACACTTTGTATTGAAAGTAAAAAAAAGAGCAGCCAAATTAGATCATTAAATATATATCCCTACCCTATGGAACATCTTGGCCCTCACTCTTCTGGCTGTCAGATCCCTAAAAGTGATACTGCCATTCAATTGGAGGATGGGGGAGACTTGCATTCGATTTATTAGCATTGCCTGTGTCAAGAGATATTTTACAACCTAAAAGCCAAACAATAACTATATTTATTCAAAACAAAAAAATTACAAAAGATCAATTTTGCCAAACAAAATAATTTTGAGAACACTAATAAACTAGGGAAAACTTTGTCTCACTAGATGAGGAAAAAAAAAGACAATATTGCCAATAAAGAAAGAAAATAAATTGCTATGCCCAAGATCGGGTATCACAGAAGAATTTGCAGATTTTTTTCAGGAAATTATGTGCTAATGGTGACATTAATCAAGCATGTTTGAATAAATAATGAGGACCCAAAGGATTTAAACAATATAGACAACTATTAAGTAAACTTATAAATATTGAAGAATTTGAGAATAAATAAAACAAAGCTCAATTTTATAAAGAATTGGAGGATGAATTACTAAAACTGCTGACAAAATCAGAAAAATGAAATTACGCAAAGGCAATACTCTAAACATGGGAAGAAGCATACATAATTTTGGTTCCTAAAGGCAAGAATGATTCTGAGAAACCATGATATAGAGCAATCTCCCTACCGAATGATTATAAAATTTGTACTATGTGAATGATGTAGTAGTAATTATTATGCAACAGCAAAAAGACAGCTGATGAAAACAAAGGTTTAGTGAATTCTCAGGATATAAAACAAATGTAGAAAATCCAAAGATACTAGGGGACACCTATCCCAAGATTTTGTCCAGAATTTACCAGTCAATGAAAGATCCAAGGATTGCCTCTCCTTCCAACTTAAGAAAGTAAAACCTCTTAAAACGTAGTATTTCAAAATAAATCTTTTTATTAAGCAGAAGGGACAGCAATGAAGTCAAAGCAAGGTCTGAATACCCTTAGGCAAGACAAGTAGGATTAAAGCAGTAGTGACCCCTCCCTTAAGCCAGAATGCAGATTTTAGCCAATACACAAGTGTGAAGATGTTTTCTTTACTAGCTGCCCTGAGAACCTGAATAAACATGTATTCACATCGTTATCCTTTAAAGTGAAACAGCCCACATGGCTGTGAATAAACATTCCTCCACCTTAAGGGGATCTCAGGGCTCTTGACACCAGGATATAGGTTGTAAAATATCTGTTGACACAGACAATGCTAGTAAATCGAATCCAAGTCTCCCCCTTCTCCCAATTGAATGGCAGTATCACTTTTAGGGATCTGACATGCTACCTTCCTTAGAAAACAAAAGGGTCCACCTCTAAAAAACAAATATAAACAAAATTTCATGATAGTATATTAACAAGGTTTGTTAGGATATTGGGTGTGAAATTTTCTCAGTAACGTTGGAGCCCTAACATGATGTTTAGCGACCCATTTGTTGTGGGCTGATGGTAAATGTTTCCAAGCGACTAAGTATTGGATTTTCCCTCTGTGGGTCCTAGAGTCAAGGATTTCCTTGATTTCAAAGTGTTGTTCAGCTTCAATCATGATGGGAACAGGTGGTGTAGATTCAGGTGGTCTGAGGGATGAGATTACTTCTCGTTTGAGTAAACTAATGTGGAATACTGGGTGGACTTGCCTGAGTGTCTTTGGAAGGAGTAGTTCAACTGCTACTGGATTGATAACTAGTGATGGGGAAAGGTCCAATGAACTTTGGCCCTAGTTTCTTTGATGGTTGTAATGATTTCAGGAATTTTGAGATAAGTATACTCTCCAACACGAAAAAGTTTAGGTTCCATCCTTTTCTTGTCAGCTTGAATTTTAAAAGCCTCTCTAGCTTCCTTTAAGGCTAATCTAACCACTGGCCATGTGTTTTACAAATTATCCATCCACTCCTTAAGTGAGGGGATGGTGAGTTCTTCTGTGGGTAGTTCAGGCATGGGACTGAAATCCTGGCCTGTCGCTACTCTAAAAGGGGTAAAACCAGTGCTTAAAGGGGCAGCATTACTAAACGCAACTTCAGCAAAAGGCAAAAGTTCGGTCCAGTTATCCTGTTGAAAATTAATAAAACATCTTAAATATTGTTCTAGTACCGAGTTAAATTTTTCAGAATTTCGATTAGTACAAGGGTGATGTGAGGAGCTCAACCCATGGCCAGTACCAAGTCCAAAAATGCCCTCCAAAATTTGGAGGTGAATTGAACCCTTCTGTCGGAGATGACCCTTTGTGGAGCTCCATGAAGTCAATAAATGTGTATTAGGAATAATTTGGCTAAACCTTTAGCAGTTGGTATCTTTTGGCAGGGTATAAAATGTGCCTGTTTTGAAAACAGGTCTGTCACGACCCAAATAACAGTATTTCCCTCACTGTTTGGCAATTCTACAATGAAATCCATAGCAATCTCTCTCTAAGGCGCTGAAGGTTCAGCTACCTTCTGCAATAGACCTGGGGATTTCCCCTGATGTCTTTTTGCTGCTGCACAAATGAGGCAGCTAGCTACATAGCTTTCTATGTCCTTTTTTAGTGATGGCCACCAAAATTGTCTTTTAATAAGTTGCAAAATTTTCAGAAACCCAAAATGTCCAGTTAATCTGGAGTCAAGGCACCTTACCATTAAGCATAGTCTTTGGCTGGCTGGAACATACAACTTCCCTCCCTCCCACCCAAGCCAAGTCTTCTTTTATCAGACAGCTGGATTTGTTGTTCAAAAACCATTCATCGGTGGCCAATGCTTGTTGGTGTCATTGTCAATGTTTCTTGTTTTGCCTGGGATCTGGTGATTACTTTAGCGGCTAGTTGATTGTTTTGTACTATAGGTTTGATTACGTCTGACTACGCACTATTGTATTGTGGTTGTCAGGTTTCGTTGCTATCTTAAATAAACTTCATTTTCAAACGCAAAGTCTCTAATGAATCTTTTTTTTTTTTAAGAATAGAGAACAACATTTCTGAACTCTTTTGCAGCCAAACTGGCCCCTCCTTCCAACACCCTCCCCTTCCGCTCTCCAACCCCAATGTCCCATTGGCCATCATGCAGAACCATCTCTTCGTCCCAGCACGTTCTTTCACAGGAATTTGCCCCCCTCCCTCCATCACCCAGGTAACACTATCAGCTGTATGCAGAAAACTAGGTAAAAGTTCATCTCAGCGATAAATCAACGCTTCTTCTCTTTCATTCATTCCAATCATGTCAGCGCTGGAAAAGAGCCTAATTTGGAACGCTGACATCCGGCCCCTCTCCCTTCACTTTTGCGACGTAACCTGTCCCATAGGAAAAACCACAACAAGATAAGCATCATTAGCCCCTCCTTGGCTGCGAACCCCCCGTCCCGGCTTTCCCGGGTGGTCTGCATGGAATTTTGCTATAAGGCAAATTTTGCTATTGAGCTCTTCACCCAGGAAGCCTCTGACAATGGGTAGCCCTTCCATTTAATTAAGTATTGGAGGTGCCCCCTGTGCCATCTTGAATCAAGAATTCGCTGCACTTCATAATGTGTTTGGCCCCCAACAACCAGGGGCCCAGGGGGTTCACGTGGCGTCGGCCTTAAAGTAGACCCCACTACAGGTTTTAGAAGGCTACTATGAAAAACGGGGTGAATTTTCCCCAAAAGCCGTGGCAACTGCAATTGCACTGTAACGGGGTTGATTATTTTTATTATAGGAAATGGTCCTATAAATTTCGGGCCCAATTTCTTGCTCGGGAATCTCAGTCTCAAGTACTTGGTGGAGAGGTAAACTTTCTCTCCCAACTGTAATGGTCTTTGGGGAGTTCGGTGCTTGTCCGCTTGTTCCTTATAAGATTGAGCTGTCTTCGCCGGTGCCCTCTTAACATTCTCCCAAGTTTCTCTCAACATTGCCATCCAGTCGGTCAAACTGACTGAGGAAGGGGGCTCCCTCGGGTACTCTGGCATGGGGACAAAATCCATGCCACTCAGTACTTTGAATGGGGTTAGCCCCATGCTGCTGTGGACAGCATTATTATAGGCGACCTCCGCAAAAGATAGGAGGTCTGCCCAATTGGACTGCTGGTAGTCGACATAACATCTTAAATACTGTTCTATCATAGCGTTCAGTCTTTCCGCCCCCCCCCCCATTGGTGCTCGGGTGAAATGCTGAGCTGAGCCCTTTGGGATGACCCTATGGATCATAGAAACTCCCTCCAGAACTTAGCTTTGAACTGGACCCCTCGGTCGGAGATTATTCTCCTGGAAACTCCATGCAGGCGGTAGATATGTTTCAGGAACAGTTTGGATAACTGGCGGGCTGAAGGCAGTCCGCTACAAGGAATGAAGTGTGCCTGTTTGGAGAATAAGTCTATTACAGTACAGATCACTGTATTTCCACTGCTCCTCGGTAGGTCTACTATAAAGTCCATTGCAATCTCCTCCCATGGTCTTGTCGGTTCAGCTATTGGTTGCAACAGCCCAGGCGGGCACCCTGGTCTTGTCTTCATCGTGGCACAAATGGTGCAGCTTTTTACATAACTGTCTACGTCCTTTCTCATGTGGGGCCACCAGAACTGCCTTCGTACTAGGTGCAGAGTCTTTAGGAACCCGAAGTGTCCCGCTGGTTTAACGTCGTGGCTCCTCTTGAGAATCAGGATGCATAAAGTCTGTGGGACATAGAGCTTTGTCCCCCTCCATGCTAGGTCATCTCTTTTTGTCAAGAGATGTTGATTGTCTCGAGACCAGGGGTCTGTCAGCGTTTCATTTTTTAATTTTGCAATTAAGTCACTTGGAAGTTGGCCCTGCTGGTCACGTTGTTGCCATCTGGTGATCACTTGAGCCGCAGCCTGGGTGGAGGGGATGATGGCATTCACTACTTGCTCCTGCTCACTTTTGTATTGGGGCATCCGGGAGAGGGCGTCAGCCAGGAAATTTCTACCTCCTGGGATGTGCTTAAGCTCGAAATTGAAGCGATTGAAGTATTGTGCCCACCGTACTTGCCTGGGCGACAGTTTCCGTGGGGTTTTTAGGGCCTCTAGGTTTTTATGATCAGTCCAGACTTCAAACGGTTTCTGGCCTCCCTCTAGTAGGTGCCGCCAGGTCAACAAGGCCCATCTTACTGCGAACGTTTCCTTCTCCCACGCCGCCCATCGTCTCTCTGTATCGGTTAGTTTGCGAGAGGTGTAGGCGCAGGGTTGTAGATCACCTTGGTTGTTCTTTTGGAGTAACATGGCTCCTACTGCCACATCACTTGCGTCTGCTTGGATGACAAAAGGCTGTTCCGGATCCGAGTGTTTTAAAACAGGTTCTTTCGCAAACATTCCTTTCAGCGTCTCGAATGCCTGTTGGCAGGTCAGGTCCCATTGTAGGGGTTGTCCCGGGCGAGGTTTTGTCGCTGGGCCTCCTGTCTTTAGGAGGTCCGCAAAGGTTTGGCAATCTTCGCGAACGAGGGGATGAATTGTCTGTAGAAGTTCGCAAAACCTAGGAAACTTTGCAGTTGTCTGCGGGTGCAAGGGGGCTGCCATTGTAGAACTGATTGGACCTTGGCTGGGTCCATCTCTATCCCCTCGTTTGATACTCAGTAGCCCAGGTAATCTAGCCGTGATTGGTGGAAATCGCATTTTGATAGTTTGACATATAGGTTTGCCCTTAGCAGTTTTTTCAGTACTTGGCGGACGAGAGGTATATGTTCGTCTATGGTCTCCGTGTAGATGAGAATATCGTCCAGGTAGACAAGGACCCCTTTGTAAAGGTGCTCATGTAAGACTTCATTTATTAACTACATGAACACTGCTGGGGCTCCTTGCAATCCAAAGGGCATTACTTTGAACTGGAAACTACCCAAGGGGCAGTTGAATGCTGTTTTCCATTCATCTCCTGCCTTTATGCGTACTTGGTAATAAGCTTCTCGAAGGTCTAGTTTGGTAAAAACCTTCCCTTTAGCTAGGTGGGTTAGCATGTCCTTCATGAGGGGGAGGGGGTACAAGTTGTGTACCCAAATGGCGTTGATACTTCGAAAGTTGACCACCAGTCTCGTGGAGCCGTCCTTTTTCTCTTTAAACATGACCGGCGCCGCTACCCTTGGTTTTACTGGCTCAATAAATCCCCTTTGTAAGTTTTTGTCTATGTAGTCTCGCATTTCCTGCATTTCTCGGGGCGTCATGGCATACATTTTAGGTTTGGGTAGTTTCGCTCCTGGGATAATCTCGATGGCACAATCGGTCTCACGGTGGGGGGGCAGAATGTCACACTCGGCCTCGCTGAATACCTCCGCAAGGTCTTGGTACTCCCCTGGGATCTGGTTTGCATTACAAGCGGTGGTGGGTGCGGCTGCCAATTGCTTTGCTGCACCTTCTGGGAGGGACCCTTGTGTTGGTGGTGTTTTCTTCTGTAGTGGAGGGCTGCTTGGGGTTTCAGCGTGGGAGGGAATTCTTCTGGTCGGGGCGGCAGGGGTTGGGGCCCTTTTGCTATTCTCAGCCTGCGGGTCCCCTCTTGCCACCAAATGATTGGGCCCCATTTGTCCAGCCACGAGAGTCCCAATATGACTGGTTCTGTCATCTTGGGGGCTATTATGAAGCGGATCGTCTCCCAGTGATCTGCTAGTTCTAGTCTCATGGGTTCAGTCAAGTGTGTGGCGTACGCTCCTCCCACTAGGGACCCATCAACTTGCTCAAAGCGAATTGGTTGTTTGAGCTGTTTAGCTCGGATTCCCAATTTTAGAGCTGTGGGTAGGTTGATTAGGCACCGTGTGCTACCCGAGTTTATTAGGGCTTGGAAAGTCTCTTGGGCCCCTGTTTTGGGGGCTGTTAGGCGTATGGGGAAAAGAAAAGGATGGACGGGTCCACTCACCATCGGGTCGTCCTCGCCTTCATCCTCCATGTCATAGGGTTCGGGGGACTGATCTCCCTCATCTGGGATTCCTCTGGTTTCGGTCAGATGAGCGAAAAACTCCGGGATTTGGGGAGCTTCCCACGGTACGTGGGTGACGCGCTTGGGCCCTCGTTCCGGTCGTGCTTTGGGCGGTGGAGCTGGTCCCGGTCTAGGCATTCCACATCTTGCTGCTATGTGGCCTCTTCCTCCACATCTGTAGCATTTCAGTGGGCTCCGTGGGGCAGTTGGTCTGTAGGAGGGCTGTGATGTTGGGGTTTCTCGTCTGTTGAGTGGCCCCTGGTCTGGTCGGCCTCTTTCCTTTCCCTCTGGTGGTTTTGACTTGTCACTCGCCCGCAGCCCTCTGTCGACTTTTATAGCTACCCGGAACCATTCAGCGAGTCGGTTTGGGATGTCACGATAGGCAGTCACTTGGGAAATTCTTTTATCTAGGCTTGTTCTAAAAAAATACACCAGCAAACGCTCTGGTAGGGGAGGCAGTGTCCCAATGACTCTCCTGAATTCACGGATATGCTCTCTGATAGGCTTCCCCCTCTGCATTAGGTTTCTGAGCTCGTCTTCCACATAGGGGTCCTCCTCCTCCTCCTCCTAACGGGCTCTCAATAGTTGCAAGAACCCATCCGCATCTTGTAGCTGGGGGCCCCTGTTTTTGTAGAGTGATGCTGACCACCTCTTTGCTTCTCCCTCCAGCCCTTCCGAGATAGCATTCACTAGGGCTCTGGGGAAAAGGTAGAGGTGTCCGAACCGCTCTATGTATATCTCAGCTGAATAGAGGAATCGGGCGAGGTTGTCTGGGTCACCATTGAACTTCCCTCTGAACTGGGGTGGCTCCTCCCTCTCTGCCCTCTCCTCTCTGTGCTGAGCTCTGTAGGGCCGGTCTTGGTGTTGATAGTCCTCTGCTGCGCTTCTCATCCTGGGGTAGGGAGGTGCTGCCTTGCCTGGGCTTCGCTGCCATTCCCATCCCCAGTTCGCCCTTCCCAATTCACTTAGGGGCTTTTCTTTATCTTTTACATTTGCAAAGGGAAATCCCGCCTTGGAGGCTTTTGGCACAGTCCCCGGGTACTTATCTGGCTCACGTTTCTTTGCTTGAAGTTCTGCCCGGGGGGGGGGGGGGGAAGGCGGAGAAAGTTGAACCTTTGTATTTTCCAAGTTGGCTGGGATCACGACCGCTTCTGCTCCTCCTGTTGCTTGAAGCAGGCTTTCCTCCGAGAGCTTGGCTTCAGCCATAATCCGTCCGACCAGACGTATGGGAGGGAACGGGATGATTTAAACTCAGCCAGCCTGGGTCTGGAGGAGTTTGGCTGTCTGTCAGGTTTCGTTGCTATCTTAAATAAACTTCATTTTCAAACGCAAAGTCTCTAATGAATCTTTTTTTATTATTAAGAATAGAGAACGACATTTCTGAACTCTTTTGCAGCCAAACTGGCCCCTCCTTCCAACACCCTCCTCTTCCGCTCTCCAACCCCAATGTCCCATTGGCCATCATGCAGATCCATCTCTTCGTCCCAGCACGTTCTTTCACAGGAATTTGCCCCCCTCCCTCCATCACCCAGGTAACACTATCAGCTGTATGCAGAAAACTAGGTAAAAGTTCATCTCAGCAATAAATCAACGCTTCTTCTCTTTCATTCCAATCATGTCAGCGCTGGAAAAGAGCCTAATCTGGAACGCTGACAGTGGTTTTCTGGATAGCGCATCTGTTCCCCCCCCCAGGAGGTATTTTAGAATAAAATCAAACCGTTTAAAGTACTGAGCCCATCGTACTTGTTTTGGGGAGAGTTTCCTTGGGGGTCTTTAGGGCTTCTAAATTTTTATGATCAGTCCAGACTTCAAAAGGGCTCTTACTTCCTTCTAGGAAATGCCTCCAGGTTAACAGTGCCCAACGAACTGCATAAACCCCTTTCTCCCAAATGGCCCACCTTTGCTCAGTCTCATTCAACTTTTTGGATGTATAAGCGCATGGTTGTAGCTTGTCGTGCTCATTTTTCTGAAGCAGGACCGCTCCTATTGCCACATCACTGGTATCTGTATGACAAATGGTTCCTCCGTGTCCGGGTGTTTTAGAATTGGTTCTGCTGAGAACCGTTTATATTTTTCAAATGCCGCCTGGCATTCCATAGTCCAGTTCAACAACTGCTTCAGTTTAGAATTGCCCTCCCCCTTCATTTTTAACAGCTTGGTGATGGGGAGGGCAATCTGAGCGAAAGCAGGGATAAACTGATGGTAAAAGTTGGCAAATCCCAGGAAGTTTTGTAACTGTTTACGCATGCGTGGTGGTTCCCAATCAAGTACAGCTTGCACTTTTTGAGGGTCCATCTCAACCCCCTGGTGTGAAATGTGGTACTCCAAATAGTCAATCTTCTCTTGGTGGAATTAACATTTAGAAAGTTTAGCATAAAGTTTGGCAGAGCGGAGTTTGTTTAAAACCGCCCTGACTAGTTTTACATGTTCTGCTTTGGTCTCAGTATAGATTAAAATGTTGTCCAAGTAGACTAGGACCCCCTTATACAAATGCTGATGTAGCACTTCATTTATTAACTGCATAAACACTGCAGGGGCTCCTTGTAACCCAAGGGGAGCACTTTGAATTTGTAGCAGCCAAGGGGAATGTTAAATGCCGTTTTCCACTCGTCCCCCTCCTTAATTCTGACACAGTAGTAAGCCTCCCTTAAGTCTAGCTTTGAAAAAAATGTTCCCTTTAGCGAGGTGTGCTAACATATCTTTAAAAGGGGGAGGGGATATATGTTCTCCACACTGATCGTATTTAGATTTCTAAAATCAACACATAGACATTTTGAGCCATCTTTTTTTTCTCTAAATAACACTGGAGCTGCAATTTTTGATCAGGCTGGCTCAATGAAATCCCTTGCTAGGTTTTTCTCAATAAATGTTCTCAGCTCTTCCAACTCCCTCGGTGACATGCTGTACATCTTGGGTTTAGAGAGTTTAGCTCCGGTAAGATTTCTATTGCAGTCAGTGGCGCAGTGGGGAGGGAGCTCGTCTGAGGTTTTTTCGCTAAAAACTTCAGCCAAATCTTTGTATTCTATGGGTATGCCCTCAATTGGCATGGTGTGACCAGGCATGGCTGTTTCTAGGTTCTCTGCCCCCACAGTTCCTTTATGTGGATTCTCAGCAAAAGTCATGTGCATCTGAAATTTTATGATGCCTTGTTTCCAACTGATTTTGGGTTCCATTTTTTTCAGCCATGCAAGGCCCAAAACTAATGACCATTCCATGCCAGGTGCCACTATAAATGTAAGTATTTCCTTGTGGTTTCCGATGCCTATATGTAGAGGCTCAGTGGCAAAAGAACTGGCTCCCCTCCTGCTATTGACCCATCTAGTTGGCAGAAAGCGATGGGGTTTTTCAGCTTTCTTATGTTAATCCCCAACTTCCCTACTAGGGTTGGGCTGATCAAACAATGGGTGCACCCTGAGTCCACTAGAGCGGAGATATTTATCTCCCTGTCCCGGTTTGGGATAAATAGTCTTAAGGGGAGGGTAAGCAGTTTAATTGGTTTGCTTACCAGTAGTTCATCTTCTGGATTGCTTCCGAATGAGTGTGATTCCTCCCGCTGAGATGCCAGGGTTTCCTCCCAAGAGGGGAGGGGGATGGAAATTCTATGATCTCCCTGCTCCTCAGGGCAGTCTCCTTCCCGCGCTGGCCAGGTTTTTCAGGTTCCCCCCCTGGTGGGTAGCTCCATTGCGAATGACACTCTGCAGCTCGGTGCCCCTCTTTTCCAGACTTGAAACAGGCTGAGGATTTCGGAGAAAATGCGGTTTGTGGTTTGAGGGGCTCTTGCTTCCATTTGGGTGGAGATTTCTTCCATGCTCACCCCGCTTGGTACCTGTTTCTGGCCATATCGATCTCAGCTTCTTCGGCAGTGATGTACTGCTCATGTAGGTGATTTGGTGCACCTCAGACCACACAGGTATTGTATAGATCATCACTCAGCCCATCCTTGAAACAACTCACAGCGTTTCACTGGTCCACTAATTTAGTCACTTTGTCAAAGATTGCAATAAGATTTGTCTAGCATGATCTGTTTTTAACAAACCCATGAGATTTCTGGTTATAATTTTCCTAGACTCTAGGTGTTTGAAGAGTCATTGCTTATTTTTTCCAGTATCTTCCCAGGTATTGATGTCAGGTTGAATGGTCTGTAGTTTGCTGGATCCATCCCCCTCCCTTTTTTTTTGAAGATGGGAATCACATTAGCTCTTTTCCAGTCCTCTGGCATTTCCCCAGTGCTCCAGGATCTTTGGAGAAATGGTCCAGTGGTTCTGAGATTATGTCTGCCAGTTCCTTCAGATTGCTGGGATGTAATCCATCTGGTCCTGGTGATTTGAACTCATCTAGAGTGAATAGGTGTTCTCTTACCTTTTTCTATCCTATTTTCATTTGTATTCTTAATCTGTCATTTATGGTATAGTTTTTGATAGGTTGGACAGGTTTTTTCCCCCTTTTGTGTAAAGACAGATGCAAATTGGAATTATTCAGTTCTGCTTTGTTCCTGTTGCTTGTCACCTTCATGCCATCTTCTCCTATTAGTGGACTTTTCTTTGACTATTTTCTTGTTTTTCTACATGCTGAAAGAAGCTTTTTCTATTACTATTGATGTTTGTTACAGGCCTTAGTTCATTCTGATCCTTAGTTTTCCTGACTTCATCTTTGTAGGTTTGGGCTATATGCTGATATCCTGCCTTGGTTATGTGCCCCTCTTTATAGTTTATTATAGAGTTCTTTATGCAGCAATGCTGGTTTCTTCTGGGATCTCTTATTTTTCTTTCTCAGTGGTATTGTGCTAGACTGGGCTTTTGTGTTCTCATTTTTCAGTGTTTCCCAAGCTTCTTGGTTGTTTTCTTTTTAAGGATTTCCATTCATGGAAAGGAATAATAATCTGTGGATTTAATAATTTTAGTAAACCCCTCAGTCACATCTTTGATAGCTGCTTCTGGGAGACAGTTAACCTCTCTGGTTAGACTGTCCATTCTACAAATTGCTGGTTCAGTTCTCCTGAACAATGAATCTCCTATTACCAATGCACACTTTTTTTCTCACCCCCATATTTTTTTATGTATTTATTTATTTAATAAACAAAGGTAAAATGCAAACTCCAAAAAAGGAAAAAATACAATAAAGCAAAGCTAAACAATAAATAAAAGTGCATTAAAAATCACATATACATAGAATGTCCCTCCTACTTGAATACTGATAATAGATTTAAAGAATAATAGTCCCCCGCCTTGTGAAATAGGCTCAAAGTTTATGAACATCTACAATTCTGTTTACTTCAAAGCCCTCAGTTAACAACCTAATATTTAACTCAAAGAAAGTCCACAACAGCTTCTGATAAACCATTGCAATTAATATTTCTGATCAATTATCCTCAATTAATTCTTAATTTAAAAGTTTTCCTTAAAATTTTAACTAGGATCTTTCCCAACAACTGCATGTCATCCAGTGATGGGATTCAAGTAATTTAACAACTGGTTCTTCTTCTTCTTTTTTTTGACAAAAATTTTATTTTTTAAACAAATATAAAAAACAAATAAAAAAAAACATCTTCAATGCAAATACAAACTGTGTCAGTTGGTTCAAGTCTTGTGCATCTTCACTCTATTCATATATATCCATATATTATTATCCTCATTAATCATATATTTAACTATGGGTGTTTCTTCCCTCATTTCATACAAAATAGTCTAGGATTTGATTTAATTTGTATTATGCCATACATTCTCCTAAATCATTCCAATAATAGTACATCTTTATATTATATTTTATATGATTCTACATTTCTTACATTAAAAAAAATCTCAATCATATTTCATTTCCATGTCTTTTTATCTAACCATTGGTAAAATAAATCCCAAATCTTATAATATTGTTTATCTTCTTGTTCTCTAATTTCAAATGTCAATTTACTCATTTCTGCACTTACCATTATTTTCTTAATAACTTCATCTTGCGTTGGTATTTTCTCATTTTTCCAATTTTTGGCAAACACAATTCTAGCCGCTCTTAATACATTCACAATCAAATATCTCAATTTTCTATTATATGTTTCAGGTACAATCCCCAATTAAAAAAAATCTCTGATTTAAAGTCTATGTGTTTTTGTGTCATTTTTTCCACCCATGTGTGGATTTTAGTCCAGTATCTTTTAGCTTCTACACACGTCCACCACATATGGTAATATGAGCCCGGTATCTGATGACATTTCCAACATTTTTCCGATTTATTCTTGAACATTCTAGCAATTGTCGTCGGGGTAAGTGCCACAACAACTGGTTCTTCTTAATGACCAGCTGGGTGGGTGTGGCTGGCTGGGTCATGTGACTGAGTGGGCGTGGCCAACTCTACATCGCTTGTGTGGGTGGTGCCTGTATGGGCCAGGCGGCGTTGGGGAGGGAATCCAGGGGTCTCTGGTGGGTGGGGCAGGAGGGGGGCTGGGAGGAAAGAAAAATCTAACCTCTGTTGTGTGTGTGTGTGTGTGTGTGTGTGTGTGTGTGTGTGAGAGAGAGAGAGAGAGAGAGAGAGAGAGAGAGAGCGCACACCGCCACCAGCCCTAATGTAACTCTCTGAGATTGGATTGGATTGGATCTCTCTCTCTCTCCCTCCTTCCCTGCTTTAGGCAGGCTTAGAAAGGCTGCCAGGCTGAGGGAAAATGCATGTGCTACAGCATGCTGCGGATACCTCTCACTTGCCCCTTTGCCTGGGTTCCCTCCTCCTGCTGTCTCCTCGGTACTCGCTCAATCGCTTGTGCTCTCCCTCCCCAGTCTAGCTTGATGCAGGCAGCAGTTCACGATTGCAAGCCCACTGTTGGTGAAGCTGGGTGCAAGTGAGGGCTGACTTTTTGCCTAGGTTTGTTCGGCTGTCAGGGGAAAATGGATGGGAGCCTGGGGAGGAAGCTGTTTCCTCCCCGACAGCCGGACAAACCTAGGCAAAAAGCCAGCCCTTACCAGCATCTTCTGCATACTGGCCCTTGCGGCTGGCATTTTAAAAAAGAAAAGGATGATTTTGGCGCCCAGGTCTCAACATCGGGAGGGTGAATCACCTGCAGAAATGACTTAACTGCAACTCCACAAGAGGCTTGGGAGTGAGGGGTGGGGGCCTCCAGACTCCAAATAAGGTTCCTTTTAAACCGAAGCCCTTTTTCCTCAGCCTTTGTTTCCCACAGTTGTCCTTCCTACAACCCCACCCACCTCACAGGCTCACTCACTCTCAAGTGCCTGTTGCTTCCAGTATCACTGTTGGGGCTTCCCGCTTCTTCATCGTGTCCGGTGGAGTGCTCCACAATATTCCAAAGTCCACTGCTATTGCCTCCTCCCTCGCGGAGAGGCTGAGATGCAGCGGGCAACATTGTGTGCATTTTCCCCCTAGCGCCATGGGTAGACCATGAAGTCACTGAAGCCCAGAATGGATGGTGGCAGCCTGATGGTGGGATCCTTGCTGCTGGTGAGCAGCGGCTTCACTGGGGTGGTTTTAATGACCGAGACCAAGATGCAGTTCAGGGAGCTTCCTGGACACACAATAATGGGGGGGGGGGAAAGGCCTGAGATAAAATGCTGAGTCCGGGCATATAGCCCTCCACAATGGAGCCCTTCCCAGGGGGGTATTGGTAAAGCCTTGGACGACCTGTTCCGGAAGGCCTCGAGGGGCTCCAGAGCTTCCACGCGCCTCTGCTGGCCCAAGCGCCCTGCCTCACCGCACCGCAGTGGACTTGGCTCCATGTGGGACCCGAGGCAGATGGGAGGGAGGGCAGGCCCGCCATGCTCAGCTGAAGAGGGTGGGATGCCTTGGGGAAGATGGCGAGGCTCGGGCCTGCTTGCCCTCCCATCTGCCTTGGGTCCCACATCCACAGACCCTGGGCGAAAGAGGCAAACGGGCAAATAGCTGAGATGCAGACATGAGGACAAGCATAAAGGCAGGCAAATGGGGAGGGAGGCAAATGGCAAGGGAGGAAAATGGGCAAAGAACAGCTGAGCTGTGGGCGTGAGGGCAAGCATGAAGGCAGGTGAAAGAGGAAAATGGGAAGGGAGGCAAACAGGTGAGGGATGCAAACGGACGAAGGAGGCAAATGGGCAAAGGAGGCAAACGGGCGAAGAACAGCTGAGTTGGGTGCGTGAGGGTGAGCCTGAAGGCAGGCGAGGGAGGCAAACAGGCGAAGAACACTTAGGCCACATGTGTGAGGATGAGCACAAAGGGAAGCAAGGCGAGAAAAGGAATGGTTGGGAGGGGTGGGGCCAGCCTGTGATGGGATCAACCGCTTCGCTGAACTGCACGAAAAGTTAACAACCAGTTCGGCTGAACCTGTGCAAACTGGCTGAATGTCATCCCCAAAGTCAAAATCTCTATTGTAAAAATTATTGCAGCATCTGTTGATCAAAGAATCTTCCAACAAAATGAAACAAAGAATCTGTTGACAATTGTTTTCTGATTGGATATAATAAAACCATTATCCAATCTCCATCAATCTTCTTAGGAAAGTCCATTCCATCACTCATTGATTCTGTTATATCTAAGTCTTGCATTTTTTTTTTTTTTGCAAAAGCTTCCCAAAGAGCTTTAACATTGTTGATCTGACTGTTACCTTTCTTTTATATCTTTTTTTATGGACATTGTAAGGAATATATGATGTATGATATTCAAAACCCTTAATTTACTCTTATTTGCATTTCTAAAATAGTCTAAAACTCAATTGATCTTGTAGCTGAGCTTTCACAACAAAACAGTTCCTTTCAAGGATAGGAGAATTAGATTGTACCATAATATAATGACCACAGAAAAAACTTGAGATAGTATTTCCCACAATAAAAAGGGAATAGAAAAAAGGGAAGTTTCCATCAGAGATTAAAAGAAATAAATCCAGAGCTTTTAAAAACTAATAGAATATAAAATCCTTGTAGGAAAAACCAATGTAAATGTAAATCAAATCAGATCATTTTCAATACCCAGGGGAGAGTCCTCTTGCCATCAACTTCCATATAGTGAAAGTAAAGTGATTTATAACTCCAAAACTAAGCAATAAATGACCAGAAATAATTTCCTCAAAAGCTCAAAAAAAATAAATAAATAAGGAAGCGAGACCATGTCATATTGGAATTCAATATAATGCAGACATAAACATTAAAAGAAAATCAAACTAGACTAAAGCAGCTGATTTCAACAAATATAGAGCTTGGGAAGGATTCCATATATGAAAAAGAGGAAAACAACTCAAGAAGCTTGAGAAACTCTGAAAAATGTGATTATAAAAGTACATCACAATACCAATGAAAAAGAAAACTAATAAATCCAAGGAGAAACCAGTATGGTAGCATAAAGAACTTTTTGATAAACTGAAAGAAAAAAAGCATAAGTATAAAAAAATGGAAAGAGGGACACATAACTAAGACAGAATACCAGCATATAGCCTGAATCTGCAGAGAGGAAGTCAGGAAAGCTAAGGCTCAAAATGAACTAAGACTTGCAACAAATGTCAATAATAATAATAAAACATTTGTTTCAACATGTAAAAACCAAGAAAAAAGTCAAGGAAACAAATTGGTCCATTAATGAGAGAAGATGGCAAGGAAGTGAGGGGCAGCGGAGAGAAAGCAGAGGTGCTTTCTCTTTGCATCTGTCTTCACGTAAAAGGAAAAAATACCCAGCCTACCAAAACAAACAAACAAAAAACAAAACAAAACCCCAAAAGACAGACTAGGAGTACAAATTAAAATAGGCAACAAAAATGTAAGAGAACACTTGTTTACCTGGATGAATTCAAATCACTAGAACCAGATAGATTACATTCCAAAGCCCTGAGGAACTGGCAGACATGATCTCAAAACCATCAAACCATATCTTTCAAAGATCCTGGAGCACCAGGGAACTACCAGAGGACTGTCTATGGAGATTCTCAGTCATCCAGGTCATGGCTGTTCCAAAGGTGCTTTTTCAAGAGGCAACTGGACTTTCTGGTTTTTCTTTGAAGTTGTTTCACTTCTCATCCAAGAAGCTTCTTCAGCTCTGACTGGATGGTGGGGAATGGAAGGATTTGTACTTCTTGCAGATAACTGGTCATTTGCATTCTTTTAGCAAGTCATTAAGGCTACCTGGAGGTTTATCTGTGCCCTCAGGATCACCTGAGTAATGATTTATGGCTTTTCCCTTGCTTGTTACTTTTGATGATAAGCGCATAGGCAATTAGCTTTTAGCTACTGAGGTACGCTAATTATTTTTTGCAAATATGCCAAGAAACAAGAAAAAGAAATTCAAATACAAAAAAACGCAATGACAATCCCCTTCTTTGCCAGTTGAGCAGACATCAAGTACATCATCAAATAAGGCACATTTTCTTACGTAGATACTTGTGTTGAGCTGCTGGAAGCGGTTTGTTGAGCATATCAGCAATTTGATCATGTGTAGATACATACTGCAATTTAACAAAACCTTGTTTCACTAATTATTTTATGTTTTGATAACGGATGTCAATGTGTCTGGACCTAGAACCTGTGAAATGTGATTCAGAAATATAAACCACCGATTCATTGTCTTTCATCACGGTGATCAGTCAGATCGGACGCGTCCAGATATCTGTGACCAGAGCATCAAACCATGTTAGAGAATTACATGCATCTGAAACACAAGCATATTCAGCTTCAGTAGATGAACAAGAAACAAAATTCTGTTTACGCACTTGCCAGTAAACAGGACATCCATTTAAGAACATCATATAACCTGAAGTACTTTTACGTGATTTCTTATCACTCGCCCAATCAGAATCTGCATAACAACATAATTCTGCATAATCAGTATGTGTTGGTTCTAACAATAACTTCATATGTTTAGTGTGTTTTAGGTATTTCAATAATTTTTTAATGCATGTCCAATGAAACTGTTTTGCCTTACCTACGTGTCGAGACAAGAGATTAACACTAAGTGCAATGTCGGGTCCGGTCCAACTACTAATGTACAACAGTGACCCAATAACTGAACGATAAAGTGTTTGATCCTCAAACTCAGGACTTGCTTCATGTGTCAAGTTGTGAAAATCTGTTTGCATAGGTGTCTTTGTTGTGTTAGCATCCTTCATGTTGCAATGATGCAAAATTTGTTCAATTTTATCCTCTTGTGAAAGACTAAACCCCTTCTGTGTTTTGTCAATCTGAACACCGAAATAAGTGCTAATATGACCCAATGATTTCAATGTGAAATATCTCTGCAAAGCTTTGGCAAAAATTTCACTCATTTGCTTATTTGGACCAATGTAAACAATATCATCAACATAAACAAGAACTATCTCATATGCATTGTTAGATCTTTTTGTGAACACGCACTCATCAGTTTCAGACTTAATAAAACCCATTGAATTTAGTTTGTCAGTAAGACATAAGTATCACATTAAACCAGACTGTTTCAGACCATAAAGACTTTTGTTTAGGAACCAGGTATCCCCTTCTTGCTGTCGGAACCGTGGAGGACCTCTCATGTAGATCTCTTCATCTAGGTCTGCATGTAGATAAGCCGTGTCAACATCGAACTGGAAAACTTCTAAACCAAGAATAGTTGCAATTGCTAAAGCAATTTTTACACTCTCAGTCCTGACTATCGGTGAGTAGGTATTTGTGTAGTCCTCAGGATAACGTTGAGCGAAACCCTGAGCTACAAGTCTGACCTTGTACAGTGACTCACCATTTGGCTTCTTTTTGATTCTGTAGACCCATCGAGTGCCAAAGACTCTTGTTTGCTGGAGGTTTTGCAGATGTAAACACCATAAATTTCTTTAGATTGTCCATTTCAACCTGCATTGCCTGATACTATTTATCTTGCTCTGAATCAGGAAGATGTTTGATTTGTGTGAACGTATCAGGTGGAAGTGTAACATTGCAAATCAAAGGCAAGGGTGTTTTTGTCAGTTGCCACGAATATCGTTGTGGAGGGATTCCCTTTGTGACCCTCTTGGAAAATCTCGGAACAACAGTCCATTCTTCTTCTGCTTCGTCCTCATCCTCATATTCGTCGCTAGCGTCAGCATTCATGGCTTGCGAAGACAGAACATCAGGTTGAGAAGAACTAGTGGAATCTTGATCATCGATCTGTGTGGCATCAGCAGTATCATCTCTAGGAAAATAAACTCCAGGATCATTGGAATGCATCCTGGACCAGTCAACATCTTCCTCAATATTAGCAGATTGAGAAATCACAATTACATGTTTAGAGTCAATAAATTTGCTCCATTTTGAGTTATCATCAATACCCACAAATCTCAGTCTCTTTGCTACTGGACCTCCTTTTCTTCTTTGAGCTAAGGGAATGTTCACCATAGCGTATGAACCAAAAATATGGATGTTTTTGAGATCGGGCTTGTAACCATACAACATGAAGAAAAGAGTCTGATTTATTACACTGCTCCAAGTATGGTTGACAATGTAATTTGCATATTTGATAGCTTCACCCCAGTATGGCATACTAAGGTTGGCGTCTTCTAGGAGACAACGCATCATGGTTTGCAGAACCCCCTGTCGTCTCTCTACGACTCCGTTATGAGCCGGTGTGTAAGGGGCCGACATCTGATGAAGAATTCCATTCTTACGCATCCAGTCCTGGAAACGCTGAGACATGAATTCAGCATCACAATCACTCTGGATTCTGGTGATGTGAACTTGGTGTTGGGTAGAAACAAGAGCAGCAAAGTATACTTCAAGGAAAGTCACGATCCATTCTCTAATCAAGGTGCAATTACCCAAAAGCAGAATGGGATTAATTGCCACCCTGACACCTGGTAGCAGAGGATGGTTCATTTATGGCTTTTCCCTTGCTTATTACTTTTGATGATAAGCGCATAGGCAATTAGTTTTTTAGCTACTGAGGTATGCTAATTATTTTTTTGCAAATATGCCAAAAAAGAAGAAAAAGAAATACAGAATGCATTCTGCCGAAGATATAGATATCTCTGATCTCTCTAATGAAGAAGTAAAAAGAATTTTAAAAAGGCTTTCAACTCTTCAAACACCGCTTGCTTCAACAACCAGAATTGATAGAGGTGCTGTCGGGGGAACTGCTCTTGAAGAAAACGTGCTGCAACTGAGGTCAGTGACGTCTCCTTCTGAATATGCATGCTCTCAAACAGTCCTCCCAAAACCTTTTAATTTTGAAACGGTTGGTGCAAGGCCAAAGTTTTCACAAATGGCAGAGCACTTTTCTTCCCACGTAGAGAGAGAAGTAATCTATTATTCTCCTCGAAGGTCTGGGCTCACCCTGGATGAGCTAGCTATAAAAAGCTATCGTGATTGAATAAAAATTTTTGAACGTGAGCTATCCCAGGCAAAAATGGCCTTATCTATGCTTGAGCTAGATAAGAGAGAGTCTTGTGCTTTTGAAATTTCTGAAAACGCTGTTTTGCCTTCTTCTTCGGAGCCAAGGACACATTCCCTGGAGGACTTTGTGTCAGGCCAATCAGAACAGAGAGCTGTGTACACGTCACATTTGTCACATTATCATCTCTATTCTCAAATTACAAATGCCACGAATGCAGAAAAATTATCTGAGCTGCCCGAAACTAAAGTTGCAGCACCATATGCTGGCGAAAGTAATTTACTAGAGAAAGCTGAAATGCATCGCAATTTGAGAGAGCAATTACAATTGTTGCAGCAGACTTTATCAGAGATGTCCTTAACTCACTCAGATATTCAGGCTGCAAAGCCACAAGTGTCTCCACAGGCTCAATCTTCAGCACCTGCTGGTGGTGCTCGTGTCTTTTTAGATGGAGCACAACAACGTTAATGCAGCAAAGGCAAATGACTGCGTCTCCAGCAGGCCATATTAATATTGCAGCTCAAATGCAACAGCTCCAAGCTCAAGCACAAATGGCAGCTGGAGCACAGCAGATTTCAATGCAGCAGCCGCAGCCACAAGTGCACGCACAAGGGCCTCCAGCTGTGCAACCAGGACCATTTGTTGGTCCACAACAAGCACAGCAAATACCACAGGTATTTTTACCGGCACAGCCAGCATACCAAATGCATGTTCCTCACCAGGCATTTTCTGTTGCTCCGCTAGCTGGTGAGTCAAAATTAAAGATGTCAGAACAAAATTATAAGGCCTGGGTCAATGAGATTGGATTGTTATTTCGCAGAGAAGGTACTCGCTGTATGGTTTTTAATCCTCCTGCTCAGCCATGGACTCCTGCAATGTGACTTAGAGACTAAAGCTTGCACAACATTATTGATGTCCATGGATACTGAACTGCAGGTTACTTTTCCGCCTGATGCAACAGCCCAACAAATTTGGGCCCAATTAGAAAATTGCTACAGGCCTGTTTCATTTGAATCTTCATGTTTGCTCATGTCTGAGTTCCATGGTTCGAGATTGAAACCTGGTGAACAAATTGGAGGACATTTAACCAAACTGAAAGGAATCAGAAGAGAATTGAGAGAAAGAGGCTATCTTATTGATGATATTCAAATGATCAGCATTATTATTAACTCATTGATTTATGAATGGAAAGATGCCATTACAAAGATTAATCTAGTGCCTATTGCTCAACGCACAGTGGATCATATATGCAGACTTTTAATTGAAAAAGAAGCACTTATGTTACCTACTCCACATTTGAGAGGACCACCTGCATCGAGAGCTCCAGTGAGGTGTCCCTTCCGAGGAAGAGCCTACGTTCCAAGGATGCCAAGATGCCACATCTGTAATCGTGTGGGACATGCCACCCGGGATTGTCCCCAAAGAGTTCCAGCTCCCGTCTTGTACCAGCCCAGAGGAACAGATTCCAGAGGAGGCAGAGGCAGAGGTAGAAGACAAGGTCGTCGTGGTCCCAGGCGTGATCCACAAGCTCCACTCGCCACATTGGCTTTAACCAATGATCCACAACCTCATCCAGAGTACAACAGACGACTCCTGTGGACTTTGGACAGTGGGGCAGCATTGCATATTACTTACAGAAAGGAATTTTTTACAGAGATGCACGAACCTGAACCTGAACTACATGAACTTCATTCTTTTTCAAATCATCCTTGTCAGGTCAAAGGAAAAGGAACTGTTTATGTTGAAGAGCTTGATGCATTCATTCCTGATATTTATTACATACCAACAGCAAATAGTAATTTGCTTAGTCAGAGTCACTTGTCTAGAGCATTAAAGTTCCAGATTCACCACCTTGAAAAAACATGTTACATAGTTAAAAATGGAGATATTGTTGCTGAAACCATGTTAATTGGTAGTGTTTATTACTTAAAGCCAAAGCTTAAACTGCAAACACAGGCAAGTATACTAGCACCAAGAAGGGAGAGCACAGGCCCAGAGAGAAATGTTCCAAAGAGGGATCCTACTGCTATGCCAAAGGCTCCTAAAGCCAGCAAAAAGAAAATTAGAAAACAGTTGCTCAGAGCAAGCCCGAGGTTCCTCATAAAACTGTTAATGTTGAGAATTTACTAACTGATAAACCTTTGCATTCCAGGTGTATCCATAAGTGGCATAGAAGATTGGGGCATGCCAGTTTCCGTGTTCTTAGGAAGATGCCGGAGTTCGCAAAAGGTTTGGATCTAAAGGGGTGTAAGGTGTTTTTGGATTGTGCTGTCTGCAAGAAAGCCAAATCCAAAGCAGCAGCCATTCCCAAACGCGCTACACGCCTGTCAATACGCATTTTTGATTTGGTTCACACTGACATAGTTGGTCCTTTTCCGCCAACATTTGGTAGTAGAAAATATTTTCTAACAATTGTTGATAATTACTCTAGATATGGATATGTATATCCTATGAAAGAAAAATCTGAGACCTTTCAGATCTTTAAAGACTTTGCAGCTCTTGTTTCTACCCAACACCAAGTTCGCATCGCCAGAATCCAGAGTGATCATAGTGCTGAATTCATGTCTCAGCATTTCCAGGACTGGATGCGTAAGAATGGAATTCTTCATCAGACGTCGGCTCCTTACACACCGGCTCATAATGGAGTCGTAGAGAGACGACAAGGGGTACTGCAAACCATGATGCGTTGTCTCCTAGAAGACGCCAACCTTAGTATGCCATACTGGGGTGAAGCTATCAAAAATGCAAATTACATTGTCAATCGTACTTGGAGCAGTGTAATAAATCAGACTCCTTTCTTCATGTTGTACGGGTACAAGCCCGATCTCAAAAACATCCATATTTTTGGTTCATATGCTATGGTGAACATTCCTTTAGCTCAAAGAAAAAAAGGAGGTCCAGCAGCAAAGAGACTGAGATTTATGGGTATTGATGATAACTCAAAGTGGAGCAAATTTATTGACTCTAAACATGTAATTGTGATTTCCCAATCTGCTAATTTTGAGGAAGATGTTGACTGGTTCAGGATTCACTCCAATGATCCTGGAGTTTATTTTCCTAGAGATGATACTGCTGATGCCGCACAGATCGATGATCAAGATTCCACTAGTTCTTCTCAACCTGATGTTCTGTCTTCGCAAGCCACAGATGCTGACGCTAGTGACGAATGTGAGGATGAGGACGAAGAAGAAGAAGAATGGACTGTTGTTCGGAGACGTTCTAAGAGGGTCACAAAGGAAATCCCTCCACAACGATATTCGTGGCAACTGACAAAAACACCCTTGCCTTTGATTTGCAATGTTACACTTCCACCTGATAGGTTCACACAAATCAAGCATCTTCCTGATTCAGAGCAAGATAAATAGTATCAGGCAATGCAGGTTGAAATGGACAATCTAAAGAAACTTAAGGTGTTTACATCTGCAAAACCTCCAGCAAACAAAAGGGTCATTGGCACTCAATGGGTCTACAGAATCAAAAAGAAGCCAAATGGTGAGTCACTGTACAAGGTCAGACTTGTAGCTCAGGGTTTCGCTCAACGTTATCCTGAGGACTACACAAATACCTACTCACCGATAGTCAGGACTGAGAGTGTAAAAATTGCTTTAGCAACTGCAACTATTCTTGGTTTAGAAGTTTTCCAGTTCAATGTTGACACGGCTTATCTACATGCTGACCTAGATGAAGAGATCTACATGAGAGGTCCTCCACGGTTCCGAAAGCAAGAAGGGGATACCTGGTTCCTAAACAAAAGTTTTTATGGTCTGAAACAGTCTGGTTTAATGTGATACTTATGTCTTACTGACAAACTAAATTCAATGGGTTTTATTAAGTCTGAAACTGATGAGTGCGTGTTCACAAAAAGATCTAACAATGCATATGAGATAGTTCTTGTTTATGTTGATGATATTGTTTACATTGGTCCAAATAAGCAAATGAGTGAAATTTTTGCCAAAGCTTTGCAGAGATATTTCACATTGAAATCATTGGGTCATATTAGCACTTATTTAGGTGTTCAGATTGACAAAACACAGAAGGGGTTTAGTCTTTCACAAGAGGATAAAATTGAACAAATTTTGCATCATTGCAACATGAAGGATGCTAACACAACAAAGACACCTATGCAAACAGATTTTCACAACTTGACACATGAAGCAAGTCCTGAGTTCGAGGATCAAACACTTTATCGTTCAGTTATTGGGTCACTGTTGTACATTAGTAGTTGGACCGGACCCAACATTGCACTTAGTGTTAATCTCTTGTCTCGACACGTAGGTAAGGCAAAACAGTTTCATTGGACATGCGTTAAAAAATTATTGAAATACCTAAAACACACTAAACATATGAAGTTATTGTTAGAACCAACACATACTGATTATGCAGAATTATGTTGTTATGCAGATTCTGATTGGGCGAGTGATAAGAAATCACGTAAAAGTACTTCAGGTTATATGATGTTCTTAAATGGATGTCCTGTTTACTGGCAAGTGCGTAAACAGAATTTTGTTTCTTGTTCATCTACTGAAGCTGAATATGCTTGTGTTTCAGATGCATGTAATTCTCTAACATGGTTTGATGCTCTGGTCACAAATATCTGGACGCGTCCGATCTGACTGATCACCGTGATGAAAGACAATGAATCGGTGGTTTATATTTCTGAATCACATTTCACAGGTTCTAGGTCCAGACACATTGACATCCGTTATCAAAACATAAAATAATTAGTGAAACAAGGTTTTGTTAAATTGCAGTATGTATCTACACATGATCAAATTGCTGATATGCTCAACAAACCGCTTCCAGCAGCTCAACACAAGTATCTACGTAAGAAAATGTGCCTTATTTGATGATGTACTTGATGTCCGCTCAACTGACAAAGAAGGGGATTGTCACTGCGTTTTTATATTTGTCAGCTGGGCTCCCATTCTGAGACTTACGGTAGACTGATTTGACTCTTATCTCAGAAGCCACTGCGCATGTCCACATTTCTTTCACTTTCTTCTAACTTTCTTTGTTCGCCTGCCACGAGGTAAGGCACGAACACTGCCAAGATGTAATCATTAGCTAGTAAGATGTTTTTACTTCTTTATAATAAAATGTGTTTATTAGAATATATCTCGGTTTTATTTTCTTAAAGTATACTTCAAGGAAAGGTCACGATCCATTCTCTAATCAAGGTGCAATTACCCAAAAGCAGAATGGGATTAATTGCCACCCTGACACCGCAGAATTTACAAGCATGGTTCTGAGTGTCCAATGAAGTGGAGATCAACGTGATGGGGTTTGGGAAGCACACCGCTCAAGAAAGCCAGCCCAGCAGAACACCCAAAAGACACCAAGGTCCCAGGGGGGAAGGGGGCACACCTTCGGCTGAAGGAGGCAAATCTCACCAAACCACAAGAACCTGCTTCCATTGCAGAAAGGAGGATCATGAAGCTGCCAACCAATTCATGAAAGAGACCCCCAGCAAAGCCGAAAGAGAAATCATGCATGGGGCAGCAAGATGCTGAGTTTTCTTCTCAGTCAAGCGAGAAGATAATTCCAACCAACCCCCAAACAGGTCTGGTGTTCTATGAGAGTGATAGCAAGGGGAGGAGAATCCGATTGTAAGTGGCACCGTCATCCTCATGATTGCCAGAGTGGAGATTGTAGTGCCCTTGGGGGGAAAAGGGGGCCATCTCAGCATTGCTGGATTCAGGTTCCACCAGGTGTATGGTCAGCGCCCAAGTAGTGGAGAGGTTGGGGATGAGGCTATGAAAACTGAGGGGGGCCATGGTGATTTATTTATTTATTTAAAAAATGTATATTGCTGCTTACTCGCCCATGGCAACTCAAGGTGGCTTACAAGGGCATAAAAACACAATATAAAAGAAATAAAAATAATAAAATACCCCCACACACACACACCCAAATTATATGGCTCAATAATTTGTGGTGAGCCACATGCCTGACCGAACCGGTTCAACTTAAAGTGGGGACTCACATAGAGACTATTAGGTTTAATGGGGGCGACGAGGCGCTCCCATGTAACATCTCTCCTGCACGAGCTGCACTGGCTCCCGGTGGTCTTCCGGGTGCGCTTCAAGGTGTTGGTGACCACCTTTAAAGCGCTCCATGACTTAGGGCCGGGGTACTTACGAGACCGCCTTCTGCCACCAATAGCCTCCCACCGGCCAGTACGCTCGGACAGAGTGGGTCTCCTCAGGGTGCCGTCTGCCAGACAATGTCGGCTGACGACTCGCAGGGGGAGAGCCTTCTCTGTGGTGGCGCCCACCCTCTGGAACAACCTCCCCCCAGAGATACGTACAATAACAGACCTCCGGATTTTTCATCGGGCCCTGAAAACCCATTTATTTCAACTAGCTGAGCTGGCTTGAGTTAAATTTTAAATTGATTTTAAATTGGGTTGTTTTAATTTACGGCCAAAATATTTAATTATTTTAAACTGCTTTTAAATTTTGTATGTATTGTTTTTTACTTTGGCTGTTCACCGCCCTGAGTCCTATTGGAGAAGGGCGGTATAGAAATAAGAACAAACAAACAAACAAATAAATAAATAATGTAGTCCCCAGAATGACTGAGTCCATGGTCCTAGGACTAGCTTGGTGGAAAAGGTGCAACCCCTTGGTGAGCTGGGATGGAGAAAAGTGGTGGATGAGAAGGAGAGCCGCTAATCAGCAACAGCCAGGGTAAGTCCAAAAAGCTGTCCACATGCCTATGACTAGAAAAGTGAAAGTAGAAACCACAAATGCACTAAAAGAAGATGGTAGGTTAGAGCCGCTGATTCCAATGAACTAGCTGAAGTTTTCAGAGAAAAGGAATCAGATGGGCTCCCACCTCACTGACACACTGATTGTGCGATAGAGATCATGCCAGGAGTCAAGCTGCCCAAGCTAAAATTGTACTCTTATGACCTCTAGAGAGATGGACAAGCTCAGAGAGTTTATAGGTAAGAATCTACTGAGGGAGTTCATCCAGCCAGCAAAATTGAGAATGGAGTCCCCGGTGCTTTCAAAGGAAAGGGACGTTGTCTCACCTGAACGTCCCTTTTCTGGGCGCTGCGACCACAATCCATAGCTGGGTTCCTCCTCATATTCTGACAGGAAACTGAGTGAGAGACATTCAAATTCCTCTTGCTCGGCCACGCCCACAGTCCCATGATGCTCCAGTCTTTCACGAAGGTGTGGTAGGTCTGTATAACCGAAAGTCAAACGCAACAGCGAAGAAATGCAACACATCCCACCCACGGTGTGAAAAAAAGCAAACAAGGGCAGGAAGCCACAACCAAAAAAACAGCTACAGGGTGGGAATGGATTATGGTTGCAGTGCCCAGAAAAGGGATGTTCAGATAAGACAACATCCGTTTTCCTGAGCACTGCTCCCACAATCCATAACTGGGATATACCCAAGCTCAAACCCCTAGGGCGGGAGGTTGACTGCCCCCCGAGGCCCTATCCATGTGCACACTTTGTAACACTCGGCGGCCAAAGGAAGCCTCAGCCGAAGCGTAAGTATCAATCTTGGAGTGGCGTATGAATGGTGAAGTAGCTGTGCTACGTGTAGAGTGTGGCAAAATCTTTTCAGGCAGTGGTTTGGCACTCAACTCATACGCCAAAGCGATACAGGCCTTGATCCACCGATCAACCGTGGAGGCCAAGATCTTCTGGGCCATAGAGGCCGGATGGAAGGAAACCAGAAGAGCCTCAGTCCGACGAAACTCAGCAATCCGGCGAATGTAGTGACGGAGAGCTCGACAGACATCAAGAGTGTGCCAACGCTTCTCCCTTCGATCACGAGGGGACGGGCAAAAATCCGGCAAGATGAGCTCCTGGGCCTGGTGAAACCAGGAGTTCACCTTGGGGGTGAAAGAAGGGTCCAGTCACAGGATCACCGTGCTATCACGAAATATGCAAAGGTCCTTCCTGATAGTGCCGCGAGTTCCGATACCCTCCTGGCTGAGGTGACGGCCAGGAGGAAGGCCACTTTAAAGGACAAAAACTTCAGTGCCACTGACCCCAACGGTTCAAAAGGAGGAGACGTCAGAGCCTGCAAAACCAGCGGGAGGTCCCAGGACGGGTAGCAGTGCACCGTAGGACACAAATTCGTGGTGCCATGTAGAAAACGTTTGATGCGCGGATGCTGAGAAAGCAAATTGAAGGGTGCATACCAGGCTGCCGTTTGTCGACGTAACGTGGAGGGGGCCAAACCTTTGTCGAAACCAGCCTGGAGGAACTTGAGGACATTCTGAACTGTAGCGGAGGTGGGATCCACATGGTGACTGGAACACCAGTAGCAGAAAGCCCTCCACGAAGCCTCGTAGATACGAGAGGTAGAGGGACGTTTGGCAGCTTGGATTGTCCTAACAACACCATCTGACAAGCTTTCCTTTTTTAAGATGACCCGCTCAAATGCCAGACGGGAAACTGGAGCCACTGAGGCTCTGGATGACAGATGGCCCCCTGGCACAGAGCGACCCGCTGAGGAGGGATCACCCAGGGGCTGGTGACAGAAAGTGCTAAAAGATCCACATACCACAGCCGCCACGGCCAATTGGGAGCCACTAGGAGAAGGTCGGCTTTCTCAACCAGCAACTTCCGAATGACACGATGGATGAGCAGAATCGGCAGGAATGCATAAAGGAGGCCCTTGGGCCAAGGGCACCGCAGAGCATTGTGGTCCTCCGCTAATGGGTCCGGGTACCGGGACACGAAGCGAGGCAGGTGAGAGTTTGCTGGAGTCGCAAACACATCGACAACTGGAGTCTCGAAGCGTGAAGCAAGTTCCTGAAACAGAAGCAGATGGAGCTGCCACCCCGCCGAGTCGATCTGCTCCCGGCTGAGCCAGTCGGCTCAGACATTGGCCGTTTCCGAGATGTGGTCCACCCGTATTGAACGGAGGTGGCGTTCCGCCCACGCGAACAGCTTCTCTGCCTCGAACATCAAGGCTCGAGACCTCGTGCCCCCTTCCCTATTCATGTGCACTTTGACTGAAATATTACCCATGAGGACCAAGATGTGACGACCCTCCACCGCCTGATGGAAATGCAGGAGAGCTAGCCTGATTGCCCGCAGCTCGAGAAGATTTATGCTGCTTCTTTGTTCGGACTCCGACCACTGACCCTGCGCCACTAGATTGAGAAGGTGTGCCCCCAAGCCGTGAAGACTGGCATGGAGATTAGAATCAGTCTGTCCGGTTCTAGGAAATCACAATTGTTGAGGAGAGACAGAGACGTCCACCAACGGAGGGAGAGACGAACCTGTGGTGGAAGGTAAACCTCGTGACTCGAGTTGGACCGGACCGCACATGTGAATGGGAGCAGAAACCACTACAGGGCTCAGGAGTGTCTGCGTGCCCAGGGAACGATATCGAAGCAAGACACCATTTTCCCCAGGAGACGGGAGAGGTGCAGTAAAGGTACTTTCTTTTGGGCAAAGACCTGATGAATCAGCTCAACGATGCTCTGGACCCGGTCCGGGGACAGGAACACCTGACACCTTTTTTTTTTTTTTAAATTGATTTATATGTTGCCTTTCTCCGGAGACTCAGGGCGGCTTACAATGCGTTAAGCAATAGCCTTCATACTTTTGTATATTTATACAAAGTCATCTTATTGCCCCCACAAACTGGGTCCTCATTTAACCTACCTTAGAAAGGATGGAAGGCTGAGTCAACCTTACCAAGTTTATCACCGCTCCCAGGTGTAGAAGGCACGTGGATGGGACCAGGTGACTTTTCTTGAAGTTTATCGAGAAACTGTGTCTCTGAAAGGCACTCAAGACGAGCTCCAAATCCCTGGCCGCTTGGTCCCGCAATGACGAGAGGATCAGGATGTCGTCGAGGTAACATAGGACCCTTACCGGCATTGACCGGCGTGTGGCTGCCACCACCATCACGTTTCGTAAATGTGCAGATGAGAGTCCATAAGGCATCGCACAATACTGGAAGTGTTGGCCCGCGTATTCGAACCTCAGGAATTTCCTGTGGGCGGGATGAACAGGCACGTGCAGGTAAGCTTCCCGAAGGTCCACCAACTGCAGGAGATCCCCCGTCCTCATGCCCCCTAGGATTGAGCGGAGGGAATGCATTTTGAACCTGTGATAGCAGACCGACAGATTCAGGTGTTTCAAATTCAGTATCACCCTCCCGTCTCCCAAGTTCTTGGGCACCAGGAACAGACCGAATAAAAGCCTGTCTGGTGCTGGTCCAGAGGCACGCGTTCTATGGCCCTGATGTCTAACAGATGGGAAATCTCCATTGTCATGAGGAGGTTCAGTTCGGGGGACTCCAGGACCGGGCAAAGTATGAAGCGACTCAGTGGCAAGCAGTTGAATTAGATGAAAAGACTGAACGATACTGTGCAAAGCACCCACAAGTCCGAGGTTGACCGAGCCCATTGGCGACGGAAGAGACATAGCCGCCCGCCAATGGAACCCGATGACCGGGAGTCATTTGCTCCCTCTGTACGATCTGAAACCGGAACCCCGGAAATATTGTTTAGCTGGCTGCTGGTTCCTGCCACGGTCGCGGAAAAGTTGTTTGTCTGGATAACGGTCTCCACCATGGAAAGCGGTCCGTTGAGACGAGGGCCCCCCGGGCTGGTCCGAAAGGACGGGGTCCAAAGCTGCCCCAAAGAGATTAGGAGGTTTGTACGGTGTCGCCATCAGTTTCCACTTCGCTTTGAGATCGGCTTTCCAATGGTGAAGCCAAAAGAGTCGCCTAGATGTGACTGTGGAAGACAGGGCTCGTGAAGTGAACTTCACAGAGTTCAGGGAGGTGTCGGCCGAGTACTCAGTGGCCGCAACAATTTTATTTATGTCCTGATGCAGCCTGGTCTCCTCAGGCGAAAGCCGCTCCTGTAATTGCCTCAACCAGATGAGGGATGCATGATTGAAAAAGGATGTAGCTGTCTCTGTCTTAATCGCCCAAGCCACCTCCTGGTGCAACTTGCGAAAAGCTAGCTCCACCCGTCTGTCCTCGGCTTTGAGCCCATCTAACGAGTCGGTTGAAATAACTGAGTCGGAAGACAAAGAGGCAACCGGTGTATCTACAGCAGGTAGTGCTAAGAGGTCCTCCAGTTCAGGGGCTCCGCAGTATAACTTCTTATCCTGGCTGCTGGGTGTGGTGAGAGACCCAGGCTGTCCCCAGGGCATTTGGCTAATGTCCGAAAACAGCTGCAGACAAGGTATAAAGTCCAGTTCCTGTTTGGAAACCTTGAACAAGACATCATGGGGCCCAGTAGGAACCTGCAACCCAGACGAAGATTCACTGGTCGCTCCGAAATTGCTTGTCAATCTGGCTTTGTGTAGAAGGGATTTAATTAACGAGGGGTGTAATAACCCAATGAAAGACGGGGTGTCTGGCATCAAACCCTCGTCCTCTGAGAATTCTATGTCCTCCGGACATTCCTCCCCATGGTCTGAATCCGCAGGTGAAACTGAATCCCTGTGGGCAGGTGACCGTGGTTTAGACACCAGCTGTTCCTGGGTGACCTGTTGTCCGGCCAAGGCCTGAAGTGGAATCTGGGCTGCTTGCTGCAATCCAGCCGCCAAGATGGAGGACAGCGTGGAAGAGAGCATGGACTATAAGTCGAGTTGAGTGCCAGGGACAGGTGACTCTTGTGCGCGGAGCCCCGCGGCAGTCGGAGTGAAGGTCTCCTCCGGCAATTTGCGGCAAGATGAATGGAAGGAGGGCAAGCCCATCCGATACGTCTGGCATAGATAAAGACACCCTCTTGGACAAGAGTAATGGTTGGCCAGATCCAGCCCAATCACCAATAGCCGAACCAGAGGGAGGCTGCGGAGGCAACGTAGTGCCGGATGGCGAGGGCGCAGAAGTCTGCAGAGAACAAGCGTCCAATCCCACGGTAGAGGAAACAGAACGTTGTGCCTTGTCACATATACATTCCAGGGCCTTGTGATGCCTCAAGGCGTCCTTGTCCTGACCAGTGGCCGCCCTCAACTGATGGGGTTTGCGGCTGGGCAACTCAGACCGCTTCCCAGACGCCGCCTTGTGGTGTTTGGCGGATCTACGAAGTGGACTTGCCTCAGGCTCCAGATCTGAGGAGAGGGGCGAGTCCGCCATCTTGGATGATAATCGCAGCAGTTGGGCGCCCAGTCCTCTAGTGAGGCTCACTAACAGAGTCAATCACAAAGGCCAAGTGATGATGGAAAACGCTGGGGGAAGACGTAGAACAGCGGATACCACAGGAACAGTCTCCCTAGGCAGGCCCAATCAAATCGAGACCCCCCAAAAAACAATGGTGCTGTGAAGAGTAGATGGTGCAAAATGGTGGCTGCAAGCAGAAAATGTTCCAAAATGGCGGCAAGCCCTCCAATATGGCGGCCGCAACTACCAGAAATGGCTGCCGGCAACAGTGGATGGTCCAAAATGGTGCCCACAAATGCTAGCTGCTCTAAATTGCCGGCCCGAAGGTCCGACAAGATGGTGGCCGCAGTGAAGTCAATGGTGGGGCGAGTGGCAAAATTCCGAGCGGAAAACGAGGTCCGATGCCACAAAAACAGTGCCAAGGTAGCTCTGACCTGGTGGCTGCTATTCCGCTGCCGCCTCCAGCCACAAACCTCAGAGCGCGCACGCGACCCGTGCAGCCGCTCCAGAGCCGCATACTACAGGAGAGCAAGGGGAAACTGGTGGTGGCAGCTTGTGCAGTCTGTCACATCCACCGGCGGCTGAAGAAGTAAAGCCGGATCCGCCCCGAAGGGTACAGAACTCTGGCAGCTGCTTACCGCTGAAGCGCGGGTGGCCTGGAGCCCCAGACACGCCACGCGTGCCCTGCAGCAATGAATCTTTTGCTCTATTACTGAAGAAAAAAACCAACAATCAAAAATAAAAGACTAGACGAGACTAACAAAAAAACACTAACTAGAGAATACTACACTCAGAGAGAGAAAAATACATGTCAGTCCTGTCAGGAATTTATTTATTTATTATTTATTTATTTATTTTTCATATTTGTATACCGCCCTACTCCCGAAGGACTCAGGGCGGTGAACAGCCATAATAATTACAAATACATATAGAAGTTAAAAACTATTAAAAAACAGATTAAGTAATTTGGCTCAAAGATTAAAACATCCAAATTTATCTAAAAGAGGTCTAAAACCTGATTTAAAAGCCAATTTAAAAGGGGGAGTTAGGCCAGACGAGCTTGTTGGAATAGAAACGTTTTCAGGGCACGGCGGAATATGCGTAAGTCTTGGATGTTTCGTAACTCCGGGGGAAGCCCGTTCCAGATGGTAGGTGCCCCCACAGAAAAGGCTCTCCCCCTGGGGGCCGTCAGTCGACATTGTTTGGCCGACGGCACCCTGAGGAGTCCCTCTCTATGGGAGCGAACTGGTCGGTGAGAGGCTATTGGTGGCAGGAGGCGGTCTCGTAAGTACCCTGGTCCTGAGCCATGGAGCGCTCTAAAGATACTAACCAAAACCTTGAAGCGCACCCGGAAGACCACTGGGAGCCAGTGCAGCTCGCGCAGGAGGGGGGTTACATGAGAGCGCCACATTGCTCCCATTACCACCCGCGCGGCCGCATTCTGGACCAGTTGGAGCCTTCGGGTGCTTCCCAAGGGGAGCCCCATGTAGAGAGCATTACAATAATCCAGGCGTGAGGTGACAAGGGCGTGAGTGACCGTGCGCAACGAGTCCCGATCCAGAAAGGGACGCAACTGGCGAATCAGGCGAACCTGATAAAAAGTCCTCCTGGCCATGGCCGTCATATGCTCTTCTAAAGACAGCCGCGAGTCCAGGAGGATGCCCAAGTTGCGAACCCCATCTGTGGGGGCCAACGACTCGCCCCCAATAGTCAGAGATGGCGCCAACTGACTATATCGGGACGACGGAAACCACAGCCACTCGGTCTTGGATGGGTTGAGTCTGAGTTTGTTCCACCCCATCCAGATCCGTACGGCCTCCAGGCACCGGGACATCACCTCGAGGGCATCATTGGGGTGGTCTGGGGTGGAGATGTACAGCTGGGTGTCATCAGCGTACTGATGGTACTTCACCCCAAAACCACGGATGATCTCACCCAGCGGCTTCACATAAATGTTGAATAGAAGGGGCGAGAGGACCGATCCTTGTGGCACCCCACATATAAGGGGCCTCGGGGTCGACCTCTGCCCCCCGTCAACACAGACTGCGACCGGTCAGAGAGAAAGGAGGAGAACCACTGTAGAACAGTGCCCCCCACCTTCCAACCGGTGCAGCATGATATCATGATCGATGGTATCAAAAGCCGCTGAGAGATCTAGTAGGACCAGGACAGAGGAGCAACCCCTGTCCCGAGCCCTCCAGAGATCATCAACCAATGCGACCAATGCTGTCTCTGTGCTGTACCCGGGCCTGAATCCCGACTGGAACGGATCTAGATAATTCGATTCATCCAGGTACTGAGACAGTTGTTGTGCAACCACACTCTCAACAACCTTTGCAACAAAGCGAAGGTTGGAGACAGGACGATAATTTGCTAATACAGCTGGATCCAGGGAGGGCTTCTTGAGGAGGGGCCTCACCACTGCCTCTTTCAAGATGGTGGGAAAGACACCCCCACTCAAAGAAGCATTTATAATCTCCTGAAGCCAGCCTCGCGTCACCTCCCGGGAGGCCAGTACCAACCAGGATGGACACGGGTCCAATAAACATGTGGTCGCATTTAGTCTGTTCAGTATCCTGTCCACGCTTTCGGGAGTCACAGGATCAAACTCTTCCCAAATAATATTCTCAGGACCTGCCCCTGTCATCTCCTCTGGATCAATCCAGTCAGAGTCTAGCTGTTCACAAATCTGAGCAATTTTGTCATACAGATATTGTACAAAATCCTCAGCTCTACCCTCCAAGGGGTCTTCCCGCGTCTCTTGATGGAGCAGAGAGCGGGTCACCCTAAACAGGGCGGCTGGGCAATTATCTGATGACGCAATAAGAGTAGAAAAGTAGTTACTCTTCTCTACTCTTATCGCCACTAGGTAATTCTTAATATGAGATCTTACCAGTGTTCGGTCGGATTCAGAACGACTAGCCCTCCAACTGCTCTCTAGGCGTCTTTTCCGGCGCTTCATCTCCCTCAGCTCCTCAGTATACCAAGGAGCCAGGTGAGACCGGCGCCGGGTCAGAGGCCGCAAAGGCACAACTCGGTCTAAAGCATCAGCCGCCGCCCTATCCCAGGCGGCCACTAAGTCCTCAGCCGAGTCGTGTTCTAGAACCTCAGGAAATGGCCCAAGCTCCATCTGGAATCTCTCAGGATCCATCAGGCGCCTGGAGCGGAACCACCTGGTCAGTTCCGCCTCCCTGCGGCGGGGTGTGGCGGTTCGAAGGTCCAGGCAAAGGAGGGAGTGATCTGACCATGACAAAGGTTCAATCACTATATCCCCTATCTCGAGATCACTCAACCACTGTCCAGAGACAAAAACAAGGTCCAGTGTGTGTCCCCCCCATGTGAGTAGAGCCATAAATTAACTGGCTCAGGTCCATAGCCGTCATGGAAGCCATGAACTCCCGAGCCACCTCAGATGTCTCGCCAACTGATGACAGGTTAAAATCCCCCATGACCATAAGCCTGGGGGTGTCAACAGCCACCGCGGCTATAACATCAAGCAGCTCAGGCAGGGCTGCTGCCACATGGCAGGGAGCCAGGTACGTGACTAGCAAGCCCAACTGCACCCTATGACCCCACTTCACAAGAAGGGACTCACATCCAGCCGTCTGAGGAACAGTGGCCTCCCTTGGTCCAAGACCTTCATTAATAACAACCGCCACCCCTCCGCCCCTCCCATGAGACCTTGGTTGATGGAAAGCACGGAAACCTGGTGGGCACATATCAACAAGGGGGGCTCCCCCTTCCTGGCCCAACCAGGTCTCCGTAATACCCGCCAGGTCCACACCCCCCTCCTGAATAAGATCACAAATGAGGGGGGCTTTATTTACCACGGACCTGGCGTTGCACAGCATCAGCCGAAGGCCTGGGGCCCGAGGTTCCATACAACCTGGGGAACGAGAAGAGCTTTGAGGGTCGGAGCGCGCCACCGCTTGTAAACAGCGAGGACGCACTCCCGTAGGATGATGTGGCCCCCTGCTCCTGCCATATCTGCCCCTCCCACCTACAGTATCGATGTTATGGGCATCTGTATCGTAAGATCTAATCATCTCCTTGACCCCAGAGTTCACACCTCCCATGCCACGCCCTACGGCTGGCCCAGATACCCTCCCCCGCGGGTCTTCCCCCAAACCCACGTAATCTACCCCCCTCCCAGAATCCCTTAAAATCTTATTAAGAAATTTCCCTAAAAAACCCCATAACCCTCTTTTTGCTGTATGCCATCTCTCCGGACTCCAAAGTCCGTCATCCGTAATTGAGTGAAAGGGACTTCCGGTTTGCTTCCCGTCACCGACAGACGGTCTTTCTTCGGACCGCCAGCCCCGTTGCCTGTTAGAGCCGCTTCGAACAAGGAGAAGCGGCTCGGAAAATTCCGAATCCTCTAGGAATCGTGAATAGAGCCGGCAAGAGTTAGGTAGAGCCTCTGTGTAGCCCCCAGATAGCACCCCTTTGCTTCTGGGGAGGAAACAGGTGCGGCTCCCTATCCAGCTTGCCGAGGCTCTGGACAGCGTGGACAATTCTACATATTGTAGAACAAGGTGGCGGGAATCGGAACTTGAACCACGAAACTGCAAGTATTTATACTAGCCCTGTGACTAATTTTAAAATAAAGACTGAAAGTCTCTTGAAAATGGCGCCCGGCTTCAGCGTTAACGAAAGCTGAAAGCGAGAGTGGATTTGCATAGCTATTTCAACAAGTTACAAAGTAGCATTGTCTGTAACAAGTGAAGGAAAAATGAATCTCTTTTAAAACAAGCCTGATTCTGATCGAACTTCATCTTTAACTTGACTAAACCTGGGGGAATTTTTCAGAGGACTTTGTGGAGGAGGAAAGGGAAAAAAGACTTCTTTTTTTGAAAAAGTTAGAATACGTGGCAGAATGGCTTCTAAGCAGACTAAACAGGATGTGAAGGCGGCAGGGGGGGAATCCCCCACACACAAGCCTGAACAACAGCCTCCCAGCCAGCAGAGCCAGAAAAAAGAGATTGATCTTGAAAACTTAAAGGACTTTATTGCTCAGGCTTTGATGAGGCAAGATGAATATTTGGATGAGAAGTTTAAAATGTCACAACAGGAAATTAAGCAGGAGATCAAAGAAATTAAAGAGGTGGTGCAAGAAAAATATGACAAGGTGACCAAAAAATTAATGACAGTGGTGACTGGATTGTCAGAAGCAGTTATCAAAACTGATAAGAAAGTGGAGGAACTTAGATCAGAAATGGATGTCAAAATGAAGGAGGCTGATTATAAAATTTTTAATGCTGACAATAAAATGCAAAGACTTGAAAATGAGATGACAATGATGCAATTCAGGTCTATGGAATTTGCTATAAGGCTCAGAGGCTTAGAAGAGAATGATAGGGAAGATCTGAGAAAGATTTGTGCTGATGCATTAGCTGTGATGTTAAAGATCCGTTCTGAAGAGATTTTTTGTAAAATGGACAAAGTGTACAGAGTGAATTCTTGGGTGGCCAGACAAAGACAATTGCCTAGAGATGTGGTGATATATTTCACAGATAGAAAAATAAGAAATGATATTCTGCAAAAGTCCTTTGTCTCTGCGGTGCAAGTGGATGGAAAGGAAATTGGAGTTTATAAAGAGCTGCCACCTAAGATGTTAAAAGATAGGAAGGATTTTGGATTCCTGGTGAATGATTTAAAAAAACAAATTCCATTTAGGTGGGATGCTCCAACTGGCATAATTTTGAGGTTTAAAGGAGAAAGATATCGATTAAATACTGTTGAGAAGGCAGAAGAATTTTATTCTAACTTTTTCAAAGTGAGTTCACCATCCCCACCTACATCTTCTCTGCTGGAGATAAAGGAGAGTGATAAGGAGAAGCAATTTCAGCAAGAGATGGAAGAGCAGTCTAAGCAGCTGGAATTGGAGGCAACGGAAATGCAGGGAGCGACAGGAGGATTTCTGGATGCGCCCCTGATAGATCTTCCTTCGGAAATTGTAAATGAACCACCTAAGACTACAAGAGAAGTGGCTTTGGATCTAGCCCGGATGTGTGAAGCTAAAGGTCAGCGTATAACTCGAGCAGTTTCTAAGCAAATTAAAGAAAAACAACAACAGGAAAGGACCAAGCCACAGCAATACAAGAAAGGAGTCAAGGGTAATACACAAGAATGTGAAGCCATGGGAGGAGCAAAGCCGAAGACCACCGATTTGGAGAGTCTTCAGCATATGTTCTTGTCGCTTCAAAAAAGTTTAGATGACAATTAAATTTTTATCTTGGAACGTGAATGGACTAAACTCATCACAGAAAAGGAAGAAACTATTTAACTATTTGAGACAATTTAATAATGATATAATTTGTCTACAAGAAACTCATATCAAAATACAAGATCAAAAATATTTGATAAATTCAAGATTAGGAACACATTTCATAGCCTCGAATTTGGAAAAAAAGAATGGTGTGGTGATTTATATAAATAAAAGACTGTCAGCTAAAATTATAGAAGCAGATGATTGTGGCAGGTTTATAGCAATTGAACTCTACACAGCAAATGGTCCAATTTTGGTGATTGGAATTTATGCCTCTAATCAACAACAAGAAAATTTTTATAAGATTTTGCATTCTAAAATATTGCAATGGGACTATAGATCTATTATAATCATGGGAGACTGGAATGGAGTAATTGATTCTAAAATAGATAAAAAGAGTTTGGCAAAGTCAAGGATTAGATTGCCACAGACTTTTTTTGATATGAAAGAAGTTTTGGAATTAAAAGATATTTGGAAAATACATAACCCAAAAGATTTGGACTTTACCTTCTTTTCAGATAGACATAGATCCTTTTCTAGGATTGTCTTTATTTTACTATCATCTGATTTATTTGTAAAAATGAAAAGAACAAAGATTTTTCCAAGGACTTTAACTGACCATAGCCCGGTATGGATAGAAATTGAGATGGGAAAGAGTGAGAGAAGATCATGGAGAGTAAATGAAAATTTGTTTAGATATGAAAAGAATATAACAGAACTTAAAAAGCAGATGAAAGAATTTTTTGAAATGAACTTGAACAAGGGTACCCCTATTGAAATTGTGTGGGATGCAAGTAAGGCATATATGAGAGAGTACTTTATATGAACTCTAAACATAAATTAAATCAACAAAAGAAAAGATCTGAAATGGAAGCAGAAATAAAGAACAAAGAACAGTTACTTATAAAAAATCCAACAGATGAAAGAATACGAGGAGCTATAAAACTTTTGAAAGACCAATTTCAAATGCTTATGGCAGAACAAACAGCAACAAATTTACAATTTGCGAAACATAAAACATTTTGTAACGCTAATAAACCGGGCAGATGGTTGGCTTATACACTAAGGAAGAGGCAGAGTATACGGGTCATTGATAGCATTGATAGTGGAGGGAAGGAATTTTTTCAACAAAAATTAATTAAAGAAGCTTTTTTAGATTATTATACCAAATTATATGCTAAAGATGATATACAGAATGGACTTATAGAGAAATATCTAGAAAAAAGAAGAGTTACAAAAATTTCTAGTCAACAAAAGGAGAGAATGAATCATCCTATAACATCTGAGGAGATTATTGCCGCAATTAAACAATTGAAAACAGCTAAAGCACCAGGGATGGATGGTTTAACTGCGGTGTATTATAAAACTTTACAAGCAGAAATGATTGAACACCTTAAAGATCTATTTTGTAGTATACAACAAGGAGGTAAAATACCCCCATCATGGAAAACAGCTTATATTTCATTGATACCGAAAGAGCAAGCAGGTCCTAAAAAACCTGAGAATTTTAGACCAATATCTCTTCTGAATAATGACTATAAAATATTTGCAAAAGTATTAGCCAACAGGTTGATGCCAGTTATTCAAGAGGTGATTCATTATGATCAAGCGGGACTTATAGAAGGCAGATATATGAAGGATAATGTAAGGCAAATTATAGACTTATTGGAATATCTTGAGAAGAATAAACAGATCCCTGCAGTGCTGGGTTTTTTTTGGATGCGGAGAAGGCCTTTGATAAGAGTGGATTGGAACTTTCTATTAAAGACTTTAAGAAAAATGGACTTTGGGGACCAGTTTATACAGGCAGTTTCAGCAATTTATCAAGAACAAATGGCACAGATTATTATTAATGGAAGTTTGACAACAGAGTTTAAAATCGAAAAAGGAACAAGACAGGGATGTCCGCTGTCCCCATTGTTGTTTATTTTAACACTAGAAGTCTTGTTAAATACAATAAGGGACTCTAATACTTTGAAAGGTATAACGATAAGGCAAGAGGATTACAGAATAAAGGCATTTGCAGATGATCTGGTTGTTACCCTAACACAGCCAATGGAATCAATAATCCAGATGAAGGACATTATACAAGACTATGGCAAAGTTTCAGGTTTTAGATTGAATCAGAAAAAAACTAAGATGGTAGTCAAAAATATGACACAAGATCGCAAATTTGAGTTTGAAAGGAGGGCAGGTTTTGAGATTGTACCAAAGGTAAAATATCTAGGAGTTCAGGTTGCAGAATCAAATATGAAATTGTTTCAAAATAATTATGAGGTGTTGTGGCGAGAGGTGCAAAAAGACATGGAGACTTGGAAAAAACTGCAGCTGTCTTTACTTGGAAGAATAGCAGCAGTTAAGATGAATATTTTGCCAAGATTTCTCTTTTTGTTTCAAATGATTCCGGTGCTCAAAAATGATAAACAACTAAAAGTATGGCAAACTGGAGTGAACAAGTTTGTCTGGAACGAGAAAAAACCAAGAGTAAAAATGAAAATTATGCAAGATGTTCCAGAAAGGGGAGGTCTTAAACTTCCAAACCTACAGTTATATTATGATGCAGCAGCTTTGACTTTAGTAAGTGATTGGTTTGGAGGAAAAAAGACTGGAATATTAAATGTAGAAAGTTTTGATTTGGAACTCGGATGGCACGCTTACTTATTTTATGACAGTAAAGTGGACAAAGTATTTAAAAGCCACATACTTAGAGATTCTTTGTTGAGAGTTTGGAAGAAGCACCGAATCAATTGGGATTATAAAATACCGCTATGGCTGGATCTTGGTCATACTTTGTGGAATACAAATATAATGTCACTCGGGGGGGTTTTATATAAAGAGGTTCTTTTTACAGATGCGGGCAGATGGCAGCTGAAGACATTACAGACACTGTTGGCTGAAGGGATTAATTTAACTTGGTTACAATATAATCAATTGCAATTGAGATGGAAAGAGGACCAAAAAACTGGTATTATGGAGTATGAGGAAGAATTGGTTAGACATATAAAAGAGAAAGGTCCAATGCATATCAAAAGACTTTATAATGTTTTGTTAGAAAGGGATTCAGAAACTGAACTAGTTAAAGATTGTATGATTAAGTGGGCACAAAACTTTGAGGAACCAGTGATGTTGGAAACATGGGAAAAAAATTGGGTTCAGAATGTTAAATTTACACAGTCGCAGAATTTGAGAGAAAATTTTTATAAAATGTTTTATAGATGGCATTTAGACCCCAAAAAATTGTCGTGTATGTACCCTAATGTGCAGCCTAAATGTTGGAGATGTGATTGTCTAGATGCTACATATTATCACGTTTGGTGGACCTGTAAGAAAGTTAAGGCCTTTTGGATAAAAATTTGGTGGGTCATGCAGAATGTTTTGAAGAAAAAAATTCAATTTTCTCCACAATTGTTTTTACTGGGTATAGCTAAGGGTTTTACATTGGGTGAAACAAAACTGATATTGCATATGATAACAGCAGCAAGATTGTTGATAGGTAAATACTGGAAAAATGAAGCGCTGCCCACGATTGAGGAATGGACTTTGAAGATGGCCAGTTTCGCAGAGATGGCGAAGATTTCAGCATATTTAAAAGATTGTTCACATGAGACTTATGAATGGGAATGGAAGAGGTGGATAGATTATGTTCAGAACAAATATCAAACTAGGAAGTATCAAATAGCTTTTATTTGAAAATGTTATAGAAATATTTTAAGGTAATGAGGATGAAAAATTTATTTGAAAATGTTATATTAAGATAGAAATATTTTAAGGTAATGAGGATGAAAATTTATTTGAAAATGTTATATTAGGACAGAAATAGGTTAATGTAATGAAGATGAAAAATTTTTTAGGGGGAGGGAGGGGCTCAAGTTTTATAAGGGTTTTTCCTTTTACTTGATATGAGTATACTGTGTGGAAGTCTGGGGGGGAGGGGAGGGTTAGGGTGGGTTAGGGAGGTTGGGAAGTTTGGGGTGGGATGAGGGGGGAAAAAGGGGTTGAAAATGTAGTTGTAAAACTTTTGCAATAAAAAAAAAAAGAACAAATGGCACAAATTATTATTAATGGAAGTTTGACAACAAATTTTAGTATTGAAAAAGGAACAAGACAAGGTTGTCCGTTATCCCCATTGTTATTTATCTTAACAATTAGAAGTTTTGTTGAATACAATACGGGACTCGAGTACTTTGAAAGGAATAGTGATAAACCAAGAGGATTACAGAATAAGGGCATTTGCAGATAATCTGGTTGTTACCCTAACACAGCCGATGGAATCAATAATCCAGATGAAAGACATTATAGAAGAATATGGTATGGTATCTGGATTTAGACTGAACCAGAAAAAAACTAAGATGATAGTTTAAAATATGACACAAGATCGAAAACAGGAACTTGAAAGCAAGGCAGGTTTTGAAATAGTACCAAAGGTTAAATATCTAGGAGTCCAGGTTGCAGAATCAAATATAAAATTGTTTCAAAATAATTATGAGGTGTTGTAGCGAGAGGTACAAAAAGACATGGAGACTTGGAAAAAACTGCAGCTGTCTTTACTTGGAAGAATAGCAGCAGTTAAGATGAATGTTTTGCCAAGATTTCTTTTTTTGTTTCAAATGATTCCGGTGCTTAAAAGTGATAAACAACTGAGAGAATGGCAAAGTGGAGTGAATAAGTTTGTATGGAATGAGAAAAAACCGAGAGTTAAGCTGAAAATTATGCAAGATGTTCCAGAAAGGGGAGGCCTTAAACTTCCAAACCTACAATTATACTATGAAGCAGCAGCCTTGATGCAAGCAAGTGATTGGTTTAGAAGGAAAAAGACTGGAATATTGAATATAGAAAGTTATGATCTTGAACTTGGTTGGCATGCATACTTATTTTATGAGAACAAAGTGGATAAAGTATTTAAAAGCCACATACTTAGAAACTCTTTGATGAGAGTTTGGAGGAAGCACCGACTCAAATGGGATTATAAAATACCGTTATGGCTGGATCTTGGTCATATCATGTGGAATACAAATATAATGTCACTCGGGGGGGGGGGTTTATATAAAGAAGTTCTTTTTACAGATGCGGGCAGATGGCAACTGAAGACATTAGAAACGCTGTTGGCTGAAGGGATTAATTTAACTTGGTTACAGTATAATCAACTTCAATTGAGATGGAAAGAGGACCAAAAAACTGGTATAATGATGCATGAAGAAGAATTGGTTAGAAATATAAAAGAGAAAGGTCCAATGCATATTAAAAGGGTTTATAATGTTTTGTTAGAAAGGGACTCAGAAACCGAACTGGTTAAAGATTGTATGATAAAGTGGGCACAAAATTTTGCAAAACCAGTGATGTTGGAAACATGGGAAAAATATGGGTTCAGAATGTTAAATTTACACAGTCGCAGAACTTGAGGGAAAACTTTTATAAAATGTTTTATAGGCGGCATTTAGATCCTAAGAAATTATTGTGTATGTACCCTAATGTTCAACCAAAATGCTGGAGATGTGATTGCTTAGATGCCACATATTATCATATGTGGTGGACTTGTAAGAAAGTGAAGGCCTTTGGGATAAAAATTTGGTGGGTTATGCAAAATGTTTTGAAGAAAAAAATTCAGTTTTCTCCACAATTGTTTTTATTGGGTATAGTTAAGGGTTTTACATTGGGTGAAACAAAGTTGATATTGTATATGGTGACAGCAGCAAGATTACGGATAGGTCAATATTGGAAAAATGACTCTATGCCCACCATTGAAGAATGGACCTTGAAGATGGCCAGTTTTGCAGAGATGGCGAAGATTTCAGCATACTTAAAAGACTGAACTCAAGAGACTTATGTATGGGAGTGGAAAAAGTGGATAGATTATGTACAGAATAAATATCAAACTAGGAAATATCAGATAGCTTTTAATTGAATGTATTATATAGGGATAGAATAATTGAATTTTGTGAAGATTTGAATAATATACAGGGGGTGGAGGGGTTCAAGTTTTATATTGATAAGATTTTGATTTGGATTATATTTTGTGGAAGTCCTGGGGGGAGGGGAGGGTTAGGGGGGGTTAGGGAGGGTTAGGGGGGATAGGAGGGCTGGGGGGGGGAAACTGGGGAGAAAATGTATTTGTAAAACTTTTTCAATAAATAAAAAATGAGCAGCAAAAAAAAAAGGAATTAAGTGAAAGACTGGGGCATCATGGGACTGTGGGCGTGGCCAAGCAAGGGGAATTTGAATGTCTCTCACTCAGTTTCCGGTCAGAATATGAGGAGGAACCCACCTATAGATTGTGGGAGCAGCGCTCAGGAAAAAGGATAGATCCCTTAGACTGTGCATCTAAGAGAGGCTCTGGAGGCTGGGGACAGCAAAAAACATCACTTCCTGTCCCACCGGGAGTTTGGAAATGGGCCTTTTCAGGCCTCCGGAGGACTTCTGAGGGAGTGGGAAAGGCTGTTTTTGCCCTTCCCAGATACACAGAGAGGATCTGGAGCCAGGTGCGAAAGAAAAACGGGCCTACCGGTCCATCGCGTGCCAGGAGCGGGGGCGGGTTGCGTGCACATGCACAGGGCAGTGCGTATAGAATTATGGGTGTGGACACTCACATGCGAACCTCCCCCGCCCCCCCCCCTCTCCTGGCATGCAATGGCAAAAAGATTAGCCATCACTGTGCTAGGCTATTTGGCAAAGGGAAAAATCTTCATGAAGCTGGACTTGAGGGAGGCATATTACCCAGTGAGGATTAAGGAAGGGGACAAGTGCAAAACAGTGTTTAATTGAGCTGCAAGGGCCTCTGCCGTGTTCATGCAACTGATAAACAAGATCCTGCACAAGCACCTGTCTTGGTGTACTTGAATGACATATTAATATAAACCAAGACCCCTGAGGAACCTGTGAATCTGGTCAGAGCAGAAAACTGCAGGAAGCACAACTTTATGCAAAGCTGTCTAAATGTAAATTTCACAAAACTTGCTTAGACTCCCTATCAGATGAGGGAGTAAAGAAGGATTCTAGTAGGAGGCTCTGGGTCCTCAACTGATGTTATGTAATGCCAGGTCGGTAATTAATAAAGCCCCCCTCATTTGTGATCTTATTGTGGAGGGGGGTGTAGACCTGGCTGGGATTACGGAGACCTGGTTGGGCCAGGAGGGGGGGGGTTCCCCTCATTGAAATGTGTCCTCCAGGCTTCCATGCATTTCATCAGCCGAGGGCTCAGGGGAGGGGTGGGGGAATAGCGGCAATTATTAGAGAAAGTCTTTGTCCGAGGGAGGCCACTGTTCCTCAGATAGCCGGATGTGAGTCCCTTTTTGTGAAGTGGGGTCGTGGGGTGCAGATGGGTTTGCTGACTATGTACCTGGCTCCCTGCCACGTGGCGGCGACCCTGCCTGAGCTACTCGACGTTATTGCCGGGGTAGCGGTTGATACCCCCAGAGTTATTATTATGGGGGACTTCAACCTGCCATCCGTCGGTGAGACGTCAGAGGTGGCTCGGGAGTTCATGGCTTCCATGACGGCCATGGACCTGACCCAGTTAGTGCAAGGCCCCACTCACACAGGGGGACACACTCTGGACTTGATTTTCATCTCTGGTCAGTGGCTGAATGATCTTGGTACAGGGGACCTAGACATTAACCCCTTGTCATGGACAGATCAGTCACTCCTTCACTTAGACTTTCAAGCCGCTTCTCCCAGTCGCAGGAAGACGGAACCAACTAGATGGTTCCATCCCAGGCGCCTGATGGATCCCGAAAGGTTCCAGATGGACCTTGGGCCGTTTCCTGAGACTCTGGCACACGATGTTGTGGCTCCGTTACCTGAGCTTGTGTCATCGGCAGGAGAGGACTCCGAGAGTGAAGGAGAGGAGTTGGCAAGGCCTTCCTCTCCAGGACCCTCCTCTTTGGCAATGCCTTCGGTGTCCGCCGAAGGGCAAGAGATAGGGCCAGGGCCAAGCACGTCCATGCAGCCACAGATGGACAGTAATGAGGGTAATGAGTCTTGGCTGGATCCACACCAGCATCACAGAGATAAGTGCCCGCAACAGAAGAAAAGGCGTGCCCGAGATTAGGCTGAGTCACTGGACCACACCCCACAAGATATAAAAGGGAGTGTGGTGGCCAGTCAAACCTTGTGACGAACAAAGCTGAAAACTTCTACGCCATTCTGCATTGCCGGACTTTTGCTATAGACTTTGCTGGATTATATTTGGACTTGATTTATTCTGTAATTATTGAATATTTTACTTTGATGTACCAGAAGCAGAGAGACGTTATCTCTTCGTGAGTAATAAACTCTTGGCAGGGAGCCACTAGGTTGCTGCCACGTTCCGTTATCATAAGGAAAAGGATTTTGTCGGCTGGTTTGGTTTTTAACTCTTGGATGTCTGTTGGTGTGTGTGCGTGTGGGACGGGGACAGAACACACGACTCGACTGAAGACCTGGTGGGCGCCTGGGATAGTGAGGCCGCAGGGGCTTTGGACCGATGCCGATGCCAACCTCAATTGGCTCCTTGGTTCTCCGAGGAGCTGAGAGAGATGAAGCATTGGAAAAGACGCCTAGAGAGTGTTTGGAGGACTAGTCAATCCGAATCTGACCAGACACAGGTGAGGTCTTATATCAAGATCTACTTAGTGGCGATAAAAGTGGCAAAATCTAACTATTTTTCCGCTCTTATCGCATCTGCAGAGAACTGCCCAGCCGCTCTGTTTAGGGTGACCCATTCCCTCCTTCGGGTGGGAGTGTGGGAAGATCCCTTGCAGGGTCGAGCTGAGGATTTTGTGCAATTCCTGCATGATAAAGTCGCTCAGATTCAGGAAGACTTAGACTCCGACTAGGTGAGTCCAGGGAGGGAGACGGGGGTGAGTTTTGAGAATATTATCTGGGAAGAGTTTGACCCCGTGGCTCCCGAGGACGTGGACAGGATTCTGGGAAGGCTTAGTGCTGCCACATGTTTATTGGACCTGTGTCCCTCCTGGTTGGTACTGGCCTCCCAGGAGGTTACATGAGGCTGGCTCCAGGGGATTATAAATGCTTCTTTGAGTGAGGGTGTCTTTCCCGCCGCCTTGAAAGAGGCGGTGGTGAGGCCCCTCCTCAAGAAGCCATCCCTGGACCCGGCTGTATTAGCAAATTACCGTCCGGTCTCCAACCTTCGTTTTGTGGCGAAGGTTGTCAAGAGTGAGGTGGCACGACAGCTACCCCAGTACCTGGAGGAAGCTGTCTATCTGGACCCGTACCAGTCGGGCTTCAGGCAGAGGTACAGCACAGAAACGGCATTGGTCTCGTTGGTTGATGATCTCTGGAGGGCTCGGGATAGGGGTTGCTCCTCTGTCCTGATCCTATTAGATCTCTCAGCGGCTTTTGATACCATCGACCATGGTATCATGCTGCAGCGGTTGAGGGGGTTAGGAATTGGAGGCACCACGTTACGGTGGTTCTCCTCCTACCTCTCCCATCACTGGCAGTTTGTGTTGGCAGGGGGGCAGAGGTCGACCTCGAAGCGCCTCGTTTGGGGGGTGCCGCAGTGGTCGGTCCTCTCGCCCCTTTTGTTCAACATTTATGTGAAGCCGCTGGGTGAGATCATCCGTGGTTTTGGGGTGAGAGTCCACCAGTACGCTGATGACACCCAGCTGTACATCTCCACCCCAAAGATCCCCTTAATGTGATGTCCCGCTGCCTGGAGGCCGTGCGGGTCTGGATGGGGAGAAACAGGCTCAAGCTCAAACCTTCCAAGACTGAGTGGCTGTGGCTCCTGGCGTCCCGGTATAGTCAGCTGGTGCCATCGCTGACTATTGGGGGTGAATCTTTGCCCCCCACAGAGAGGGCCCGCAATCTGGGTGTCCTCCTGGACTCACAGCTGTCTTTAGAAGAGCATATGACGGCCGTAGTCAGGGGGGCTTTTTATCAAGTTCACCTGATCCGCCAGTTGCGTCCCTTTCTGGACCGGGACGCCTTGCGCACGATCACTCATGCCCTCGTCACCTCCCATCTGGACTATTGTAATGCTCTCTACATGGGGCTCCCCTTGAAGAGCACTCGGAGGCTCCAACTGGTCCAGAATGTGGCCGCGCGGGTAGTTGTGGGCACACCTCGTTATGCCCATGTAACACCTCTCCTGCGTGAGCTGCACTGGCTCCCAGTGGTCTTCCGAGTGCAATTCAAGGTGTTGGTCACCACCTTTAAAGCGCTCCATGGCATAGCACCAGGATATCTACGGGACCGCCTTCTGCCACCAACAGCCTCCCACCGACCAGTTCGCTCCCACAGAGAGGGACTCCTCAAGGTACTGTTGGCCAAGTTATGTCGGCAGGCGACACCCAGGAGGAGAGCCTTCTCTGTCCTGCCCTTTGGAATGAATTGCCCCCGGATATTCGTAGCATCTCTGACCTCCGGGTCTTTCGCTGTGCCCTCAAGACCCTACTGTTCTGACAGGCGGGGCTGTCTAACTGAATGATTTTAAATTGGGTTTTAATTTTGGGTTTTAAAATTCGGCCAAAACTATTTAATGATTTTAATTAATTTTAACTATGATATTGTATATTTATGTTTTAATTCTGGCTGTACACTGCCCCGAGTCCTTCGGGAGAAGGGCGGTATATAAATAAAATTTATTATATTATTATTATTATTATTATTATTATTATTAGTAGTAGTAGTAGTAGTAGTAGTAGTAGTAGTAGTAGTAGTAGTAACATGAAGGCAATACTGGAGTGGGACCCCCCTCGGACTAGGAAGCAACTAAAGAGTTTCCTGGGTTATGTGAATTTTTGTTACCAGTTTATCCCCACCTTCACTCAGATAGCCCTACCAATCCCCAATTTGCTAAAGACAGTGGGAGGGGCAAAACCAAATCCCAGCCAGCCCCTGGACTGGTCCCTTGCTTGCCAAGCTACTTTTTAGAAGTTGAAGTGCCTGTTCGCTGCAGAGCTGGTCCTGAAACACTGCAATCCAGAGTAGGTCCAACTCCAAAGGAATGAAAAAGGTGAATTACAATCCTGTGCCTACACATCTTGCAAGTTGTCTGACACTGAAAGCTGGGCTATCTGGAAAAAAGAGGCTTACGCAGCCCAATTGGCTCTCCTAACATGGGGACAGTTCCTGGAGGGTAGCAAGATCCCCTTTGAGGTCTGAATGGATCATAAGAACCTAGAAGCGCTGGAGACACACACCCCCAGAAACTATCTCCTCAGCAGATCGCCCCCCCCCCCAATACTTAATTTCACTCTTCAATATCTGCCAGGGGGAAAAAAATTCCTTGCAGATGCCCTCTCCCGCATGGCATAGTTTAATTGCATCTGAGAGGCAGTGGCGAAGTCCATCATCTCATCCAAGCAGCACGCATCACTGGGTCTCACCTATAACAAGTGACACCACAGCCAGAGCCAGCCCAAGACTTACCATAACCCTTAAGAGATGCCCTAATGAGTGGTTCCACTTAAGAGATGAGTGGTTCCAGCAGCACAAATACGACCTATCTTTGAGGAAGGGGCTGGTATGGAAGGGTGCCAAAATATATGTCCCAGGCAGCCAACAGATCTGGATTTTATAGAGTAGTCAAGATGCAAGGGCATCAGGACATTTTGGATTTGTAAAAACCCTGCACCTAGTGAAAAGATAATTCTGGTGGCCAAAAGTGAAAAAGGACATAAAAGCTTACGTGGCCAGCTGCCCTGTGTGTGCTTCAACAAAACTAATGCCTGGCAAGCCCCTGCATCGGGTTACTGCACCCAGTAGCCAACCCAATGAACCCTGGGAGGAAATCTCTATGGACTTTATTGTGGACTTGCCAGAGAGTGCATGGAACACTAATTTGGACCATTTCAGACACATTTTGTGGCCTCCCCAAGGATTCCTTGTGCTTGATCCTTGGTGAGGCTGTTCATATAATGTATCTACCGACTGCATGGAGTCACAAAGTGTATCATCTCAGACCATGGGGTACAGTTCACTGCAAAATTTTGGCAGTAATCCTTAAGATGATTGGCTCCTCTCATAGAGCCTTAGCTCCGCCTACCGTTGCAGTACCAGTGAAACCTGTGAATGGACCAATTCCGTGTTGAAGCAACATCTGAGGTGTTATGTCAATTACCAACAGATCAAATGGACCGAACTTCTGCCTTTTGCAGAAGTGGCATATTATAACCCTGTGCATAGTAGGACAGGATTTATCCCTTTCAGGGTAGCTAGTGGAATGAAATTTGTGCCAATACCAGAGATCCCTCAGGGATAACCATCCTCGGTATCATTGACAGAGTGGATGGATACTTTAAAGGAGATGTGAGGGGTATAGTGTGCAGAGCATTACAAAAAGCTAGGGAGACACAAAAGAAGCAAGCAGACAAGAGAGCACCACCGAGGGAATGCAAGATGGGAGATAAAGTGTATCAGTCTACAAAGTTTCTCAACTTGAGGCAGCCTTGTAAAAAGCTAGGTCCCAAGTATATCAGACTTTTTCAAATTATCTGGATCATAAATCCAGTTACTGTAGAATTGCAGTTGCCAAAAAGCCTCAGACAAATCTTCCCAGTATTTCATTGCAGCTGCTAAAACCTTTCTGCAGTTCAGGATTAAGATCTGCTGTGGAAGCGCCTCCTCCTCCCATTCTAGTCAAGGGAGAGTAACTCTATGAGATTAAAGAAAGTCTTAACTCTCAGTACCATAGAGGGAAACTGCAGTATTTAGTATTATGGAGAGGCTACCTGTTAGCTGATGCAAAATGGATGGCAGCGACAGATGTGAGGGTAGCTAAATTAGTGCGCAGATTTCATGCTGAACATCCAGGTCAGCCCAAGTGAAGGAGGTCTTGGAAGTGGATAATAATATCTAATGTTGTCTGTACTGGTGTGTTTTATTTTCCAGGGCTATCATTCTTCTGGAGGGTCAGCATGTCAAAATTGACTTGACTCCATGGCTGCCTGCACCTGTTTTTACTCTCAATTTTGCCAAATAGTAATGGGAGGCAGGGTGAATTCCTAAGGGGAGGAGAAGCTATAGAATACACGAGAGCCTTCTGTTGCTGGTGAGAAATTATCCACCAAGTTCAAGTTATGAAAAACGTTTGAGTGGCTCAGACAGTTTTTCCTAAAACAAAAGAACTGCACTCAGCTGGTGAACTATGAACTGTGGGTGGCCCAAAGGGGGAAAAAGGGTTTTACCCAGTGGTGAAATCCAAATTTCTTTACTACCGGTTCTGTGGGTGTGGCTTAGTGGGCGTGGTGTGGTGGACATGGCTTGGTGGGCATGGCAGGGAAGGATACTGCAAAATCTCCATTCCCACCCCATTCCTGGGGGAAGGATATTGCAAAATCTCCATTCCCACCCCACTCCGGGGCCAGCCAGAGGTGGTATCTGCCGGTTCTCCAAACTACTCAAAATTTCCACTACCAGTTCTCCAGAACCTGTTAGAACCTGCTGGATTTCACCCCTGGTTTTACCTATGTGGGTTTTTGCGGAAAAATCCCAGAACTGACTTTGCTTCTGCTGTGCCTAGATGGATCTTTCAATAAAGCTAGACTCTTGGAGATTCTAAAGAGCTGGGAGTTTCTTTTGTTGAATGTGCCAAATGGGACGGTTGGCACTACCCATATTTGAACTTTCTTTCTTAGAAGACAGATGTCAGAAATCTGAAGTCTCTATCTGGTAAAAATCTCAATTATTTTGTCTCCACATTTTAATGGAATGTGTTTCTCTTAAAGTATGTAGATTTAATTACATCAAATGGTATATTTCTTGAATTTATTTTATAAATTTCTTGAATTTGTAGTGATTCATTTTATCTAAATCAAAATATTATTTTTAAAAATGTTCTATTTCTTTTTTAAACTATCTCTTTCCTCTTTTATTTATTTAAACTTTAAATTCGTTCTATTCAGTCCTGTTTCTGTGTCCATTTCATGGCTCTGGTTTCTCTGTTCTGAGAAAATTTTTATTGTCTGATTTATATATCTTTGAAGTATTTATCATGTTGTTCTAGTTTAGATGTTAATTTATTGTATTTGTTAAATCAGAGAAATCCAGGTTAGTGTCTAAGTTTTGTCGGTTTTGTTTACACTCTTTATCATTATGCATTATTAGCTCTCTACTGAGTTTGACTGGCTTGCAAAGCTTTTAATGTCTAGTGTTCCTTACATTTATATTTGCTGATTTTTCTGTCCCTTTGCTAATTCATCTGTAAAAAGACTATTTTCATTGAACAAAGATGAAACAATCATTCCTTTCTTGAATAAATGTTGTTGAGCATTTTAGAATATTTAGGAAAAAGGAGTCGGAGTAAGACAGGGAAAGCTTTGATTTCACTAGTGAGGCTTTATTCTTAAACAAGTTATTGTTTTTCTTTGTTTTCCTGAAGCTGCAAGCCTTTTTTTAGCAGCTAGGCACACCCAAAAAAGGTAAATTTGCTGCTGATACTATAAAGTAAATATTTAGGGGGCAATCCATATTATTGTCTACAAGAGTTAGGCAACCTGTATTAAAGAAGGAAAAAGCACTTTTGGAAAAAAAAACCCATTTATGTCAATGTATGTAGGAGATACATTTGTACTTTGAGACCCAACTTATTTCTGCACAATTTTATTTAATTAATATTCCTCAAAGGCAAAGATTTACCAGCGTGCTCTTCAACAGTTTCCACAGAATCTAAAGAAAGCTTTCAATAAATTCCTTTTAAGGTTTTTCTGTGAAGTTAACTTAGAATTCATAGCAATAAAAATGACCTGCTTGTTCATCTATTCTTTTAGCCCTGATGTGGAAAACAAGGAAGCAAGGCACTTGTCCTGAATTCCCATTGTTTTCTATGTCTAGAACAGTAAAGATGGTTTATTTTTTGTTTTAATAAAAAACGCAACGTTTGAGTTGTTTTGAAATTTGTTTGCACCAAGTTGAGTGCAGCTAACTCAGAAAATTTCAACAAAATATTATAGAGATATTTTATTAAAACAACCTTGTTTTCTATTTCAAGCATATCACTGCTCAAAAGACAAAGCTACTCATGGAAATAGAGAAGAGTGCAGAAATAAGACAAAAATAGAGAAGAATGCAGAAATGAGAAACTTATTTCAAGTGGACTCCCACGTGTGCTAGATTCCCTCTTGACTGATCGTTTCCCAGATAGACATACAACACTTAGGTGGATAGTGTCAGATCCCTATCATGATACTGGCATTTCTATGGGGAGGGGGGCCTGGATCATTTATTCATTTATTACCCTCTTCCTTTTCCCTACATATCCTGTAATCCCTTAGTTCAGTGGTTCTCAACCTTCCTAATGCCGCGACCCTTTAATACAGTTCCTCATGTTGTGGTGACCCCCAACCAGGGGTGGGTTCTAATTTTTTTTAGTACCGGTTCTGTGGGCGTGGCTTATTTTGTGGGTGTGGCTTGGAGGTCGTGTGACCGGATGGGCGTGGCTATGTGTATAGGGACTACTCAGAAGGCTGAAAAAAGACATTTCTGACAGGTCCTCGCACTTTTGACTGGTCCTCACACTTACGACCATCCTCACATTTATGCCCGTGCAGCATTCTTAACAACCATGTCACTCATTTCACAACTGCTTCTTTTCACCATGGAGATAAGATAGGGCAAAAAATGTAAAATGTGAGGACAGTCATAAATTCGAGAACTGGTCAAAAGTGCAAGGACCAGACAAAAATAACTTTTTCAGCCCTCTGAGTAGTCCATGTGCACAAAAGGACCACCCAGAGGGCTGAAAAAAGTGATTTCTGACAGGTCCTTGCACTTTTGACCGGTCTTCGCACTTATGACTGGTCATCATTTATGCCCATTGTAGCATTCTTAACAACCGTATCACTCATTTCACAACTGCTTCTCTTCACCAAGTGAAGTTCGAGGTCTGGTCAAAAGTGCAAGGACCAGTCAAAAATAACTTTTTCAGCCCTCTGAGTAGTCCATATGCATAAAAGGATACAGCAATAGAGAGGGATGAAGGAAGGGAAGGGAAATTAGAGTAGGAGTGAGGGTAAGAGAGGGAGGAAGAGAGGAGGAGAAGGAGAAAGGAAGAGGAAGTAGGGAGAAGAGGGGGGGAAGAGAAAGTTAAGAAGGAAAGAAAAGAGAGAGGTGGTAGGTTTGAGGAGAAAGATTGCTGTACAATAAAAAAGATGAAAGGGAAGAAAACCAACCCCAAACAAATATGAAGATATTAAGATAAAGAATGAATTGTTAAACTTTAAAGAATAAAAGAGAACAAATATGAATAAATAGCAATAATTAGAAACACACATACAAACATACAATGTATTTTCTTTGAACAGAGTATTTGGACGGTTCACAAATTTAAACAGTGTTTAGTCATTTCAATTAAATTTACAATTTCTATATTTTCTTTTTGCCATATTTATTCCTCATCTATTTTTTAAAAAATCCAATATTACCCTTCATCCTCATCTCTAATCTTAATCAAGTTCAATTTTTCCCTTCTATTCTATATTATACCCCTTCGCATTGTCATCTATTTTTATATCCATCCTCACATTGGTTAATTATGTAATTATGTAATACAGTTGTTTAATATAAATTCAACATTTTAATATAAATCAATTAGTTATATAACTATCTTTTTTGTATATTAATCAATATGAACATGAATATTCCAATTATTTCCATGCAATCCAATTTCTTACAAATCAATTAATTATATTTACCAATAATAAACCAAATAATTTCCCCCATATATTCCTCCAAACCACAACTTAACCATTTCTGCTTTCAACACAATAAACAATTAATAGTATCTCAATTATTAAGAAGGGGCCGCCGTGGTTTAGACCTCCTGGGCGATCGTAGGGCGTTGTTTGGCCCTTGACCGGCCCAGAGGCCTTCACGTGGATTTGTGAAGGCTGGGCGAGACGACCAGTATGACCAGTATGATTATGGGGAAGATCTGGAGGGACGGGGGAGAGCTGGACCATGACTGAGGGTTTTTCTTCCCCCTCTGGCGTTTTTTGCCTTGGCTCTCCTCTTCCCCCCCCCCCATCATCATCTCCTGGACTAGGTATCATCTTGACCTTCCTAGAGCTTTTGACTGTTATGATCTCCACCGTTGAGCCGGCCCCGGACTATGTAGACTGACCTGATCCCATTCTTTCCTCCATTGAATGGAGGTTACATCTGGGGATTCAAGTCTTGGTGGAGTAGGTTCACAGCTACTGTCTCAACTCCGGCTCTTTGGATGATCGTGGTTGACCAGCCGCCGTGAGAGGGGGGCTGGGTCACCCTTTACCGGTTCGAAACAGCATTCTTACTCCTGCCATTGCCGTGAGAGGGCAATGAGGTCCAATGTGTCCCATTGAAACTCTGTTGAAGCCTGGCATTCACTCTTGACTGTGATAACATCAAATTGGCCCCTGGTTATTGGCCATGGACTATCACCCCCCTTGATGTTCAGATGTACTCGGTGAATGACCTTCGTGCCCTGCGAGATTCCCCCCTCTCGCAGGTCTGGCCCTCTTCGCTATCGAGGGCCTATCTTGATGACGGGCGTTGGAGCCCCGAGAGATGGCATGCAGCAAAGAAGAGTTTGAGGGGTTTTTTAAGTGGGTTTTTTAGTGGGTTTTTAACAAAAATCTTAAGGGGTTCGGGGGGGATTAAGGTGGGTCCTGGGGGAAATCCACCGGGTTCAAGACCAGCCTTAGCGAAGGGCCACGACATTAGGGACATAGAACCGGAGGTCGGGGAGGAGGGTGGAGTTCGATTTGAAGAGGGCTGTTCCATCAGCATAGTGAGTGGGAGGGGCAGATATGGCGGAAGCTGGGGACCATATCATGTTCCGGGAATGCGCACTCGCTATCTCAGAGCGATTGCGCATTCCGGTCCCCAATGCTTTTCTTGTTCCCCAGGTTGTCCAGATTCTCAGGGCCAGAGCCTTCGACTGATGTTATGCAACGCCAGGTCCGTTGTTAATAAAGCCCCCCTCATCCATGATCTTATCCAGGAGGGGGAGGCGGACCTGGCGGGTATTACGGAGACCTGGTTGGGCCAGGAGGGGGGAGTCCCCCTCGTGGATATATGCCCACCAGGTTTCCGCGCATTTCATCAGCCGAGGGCTCAGGGCAGGGGCGGGGGGGTGGCGGTTATTATAAAGGAAGGTCTGGATCCAAGGGAGACCACTGTTCCACAGATAGCCGGATGTGAGTCCCTCTTTGTGAAGTGGGGTCGTAGAGTACAGATGGGCTTGTTGGTCACGTACCTGGCTCCCTGCCACGTGGCAACGGCCCTGCCTGAGCTGCTTAACGTTATAGCCGAGGTGGCGGTGGACACCCCCAGACTTGTCATCATGGGGGATTTCAACCTCCCATCTATCGGTGAAACGTCTGAGGTGGCTCGGGAGTTCATGGCTTCCATGACGGCCATGGACCTTACTCAGTTAATTCATGACTCCACTCACACGGGGGGACACACTCTGGACTTAGTTTTTGTCTCTGGTCAGTGGTTGAGTGGTCTTGATATAGGGGATATAGCCATCGAACCCTTGTCATGGTCTGACCACTCGCTCCTTCGACTGGACTTTCTGACCGCTGCACCCCGCCGCAGGGAGGCGGGACCGACCAGGTGGTTCCGCCCCAGGCGCCTGATGGACCCGGATAGGTTCCAGATGGAGCTTGGGCCATTTCCTGAGACTCTGGCTCATGACTCGGTGGAAGACCTGGTGGCCGCCTGGGATAGTGCGGCTGCTGGGGCCTTGGACCGAGTCGTGCCTTTGCGGCCTCTGACCCGGCACCGAACTCACCTAGCTCCTTGGTTCTCCGAGGAGCTTAGGGAGATGAAGCGCCGGAAAAGACGCCTGGAGAGTAGTTGGAGGACCAGCCGCTCCGAATCTGACCGAACACTGGTGAGGTCTCATATTAAGACCTACCTACTGGCGATAAAAGCGGCGAAAACGAGTTATTTTGCCGCTCTTATCGCGTCATCAGATAATCGCCCAGCCGCCCTGTTTAGGGTGACCCGCTCCCTCCTTCATCTGGAGGTGCGGGATGATCCCTTGCAGGGTCGTGCTGAGGATTTTGTGCAGTATCTGTATGACAAAATCGCTCAGATTCGGGAAGGGCTGGCCTCTGACTGGGTATGTCCGGACGGGACGACTGAGGCAGGTCTTGAGAGTGTTACCTGGGGGGAGTTCGATCCTGTGGCTCCCGAGGACATGGACAGGGTCCTGGGACGGCTGAACGCGACCACATGTTTATTGGACCCGTGTCCCTCCTGGTTGGTACTGGCTTCCCGGGAGGTGACACGAGGCTGGCTCCAGAAGATTGTTAACGCTTCTTTGAGTGAGGGGATCCTGCCGACCGCTTTGAAAGAAGCGGTTGTGAGGCCCCTCCTCAAGAAGCCCTCTCTGGATCCGGCTGTTTTGGCTAACTATCGTCCAGTCTCCAACCTTCGCTTCATTGCGAAGGTTGTTGAGAGTGTGGTGGCGCAACAGCTTCCCCGGTACCTGGATGAAGCTGTCTATCTAGACCCGCTCCAGTCCGGCTTCCGGCCTGGGCACAGCACTGAAACGGCATTGGTCGCATTGGTGGATGATCTCTGGAGGGCCCGGGATAGGGGTTGTTCCTCTATCCTGGTCCTGTTAGACCTCTCAGCGGCTTTTGATACCATCGACCATGGTATCATGTTGCACCGGTTGGCGGGGTTGGGGGTGGGAGGCACCGTGCTGCGGTGGTTCTCCTCCTACCTCTCTGACCGGTCGCAATCTGTGTTGACAGGGGGGCAACGGTCGACCCCGAGGCACCTTGCTTGTGGGGTGCCACAAGGGTCGGTCCTTTCGCCCCTTCTGTTCAACATTTATGTAAAGCCGCTGGGTGAGATCATCCGTGGTTTTGGGGTGGAATTCCATCAGTACGCTGATGACACCCAGCTGTACATCTCCACCCCAGACCACCCCAATGATGCCCTTGAAGTGATGTCCCAGTGTCTGGAGGCCGTGCGGGCCTGGATGGGGAGAAACAGGCTCCGACTCAACCCCTCCAAGACCGAGTGGCTGTGGCTTCCGGCGTCCCGATATAGCCAGCTGATGCCATCGCTGGCTATTGGGGGTGAATCACTCGCCCCCACGGAGAGGGCTCGTAACTTGGGCGTCCTCCTGGATGCACGGCTGTCTTTGGAAGATCATTTGGCGGCCGTGGCCAGGGGGGCTTTTTATCAGGTTCGCCTGATACGCCAGTTACGCCCCTTTCTAGATCGGGACTCCCTACGCACAGTCACTCAAGCACTCGTCACTTCCCGCCTGGACTACTGTAACGCTCTCTACATGGGGCTCCCCCTGGGGTGCACCCGGAGACTCCAGCTGGTCCAGAACGCGGCCGCGCGGGGGATTATGGGGGCGACGAGGCGCTCCCATGTGACACCTCTCCTGCGCGAGCTGCACTGGCTTCCGGTGGTCTTCCGGGTGAGCTTCAAGGTGTTGGTGACCACCTTTAAAGCGCTCCATGGCTTAGGGCCGGGGTATCTACGAGACCGCCTTCTGCCACCAATAGCCTCCCACCGGCCAGTACGCTCGCACAGAGTGGGCCTCCTCAGGGTGCCGTCCACCAGACAATGTCGGCTGGCGACCCCCAGGGGGAGAGCCTTCTCTGTGGTGGCGCCCACCCTTTGGAACAACCTCCCCCCAGAGTTACGTACAATAACAGACCTCCGGATTTTTCGTCGGGCCCTGAAAACCCATTTATTCCAACTAGCTGGGCTGGCTTGAGTCAAACTTTTAAACTATTTTAAATTGGAACTGTTTTTAATTATGGCCAAATTATTTAATTATTTTAATCAGTTTTTTAATCTTTCTATGTCTGGATTTTACTTTGGCTGTGCACCGCCCTGAGTCCTATGTTGGAGAAGGGCGGTATAGAAATTAAAACAAACAAATAAATAAATAAATAAATAAATTCCCTAGTTAAATAGAGCTTTTTTTCTTTTGTGTTTTAAAATCTTGAACCTCCTTTTTTGCCCTAAATTTCCCATTGTTTGCAGTTTCGCATCTACCTTTTTTTGGTAAGGAAAAAGAAAAAGAAATCTCTCTCTGTCTCATTTTGTCATGTTGCAGCAAAGACCCTGCTTCACTTTCAGTTTCGTTTTTTCAGCATAGCTAGGGGGGGGGAAATCTGCTCCAGATTTTTTTGCACCTAGCAACAGAACCCTCCGCAAAACAGCTGAGAGCAAATCAGCTGAGAGTCGAGGCTGATCTAATCAACTTGTGCTAATTAACCTATACTGAAGCTGAAAGGGGCTATTTTTTCTATTTTTGCAGGCACCAGTCCTATAGCAGTTTCAATCTTATTCTTGCTTTTCCCCCTTGCCGGATATATTTTAGTATCATTTTGTTTAATTCTTCAAAGAATTTTTTCCTAATTTTATTGGAATTGTTTGAAATAAGAACAACAGTCTTGGCAAAATGTTCATTTTTATTGTAGCTATCCTTCCTATCAATGATAGTTGCAGGTTTTTCCATTTCTCCAAATTTAATTTGATTTGTTGTTAACAGGTTTCATATAATTATCTTAATAGTTGTGCATCTTGCTGTTAGCTGAATTCCTAGGTAAATACCTAGGTAAATACCTAACTTTCTTTACTATCTGAATGTCTATTTGCTCGTTCTATTTTCTTGGCCCCACTTTCTTCTTGCCATAAAGTCTTTTCCACATTTACTGGTTCTTTTTGTCCTTTACCTTCCACTTCCTCTCCCCTTTCCGGTTCTTCAGTAGTTCCAAATTGATATTCATAGAATTCATGTGCTTTATCTAATGAGTCCAGTCTGTATCTTTTTTCATTCCAAGTTACTAAGATTCCCTCTGATGTAACTATCTGAAATTTACATTGTATTTAATCAGCTGTCCTGTCAGGAATTGGTATTGTCTTCTTCAGTTTCTTACTCTTCTTGGCACCTGTTTCAGCACCACTATTTATTTGCTTTTATATTGCAGTGGTTCATCTCTTGCTTTTTATGCCACCTTTTCTTGTTCTCCCCAGGTTATATCTACCATCTTATCTAGCAAACTAGGTCTAGGAGATTCCCTATCTTTCCTGTCCTTCAGGCAGCTGGGCACACTGTTGGACTGCAGGGAAATAAGATGGTAATAGCTTCTTTATTTCTCACAGCAACTAAGGCAATGTTACTGAAAGAAAGCAGAAGATAGGGCCACTTCCACTGTGACATAAACTTTATTAAGTTCTGTCCTGATAACACATGATCCCAACTTTGATTCATTTCTAGATGTCCCTGTTTGAAAATGCCTCCCAGCACCATGGCAGAAAAACAGAGAAGCACATGTTAATTCCACCTGTCCTAAACATGGTAGGAAAAAGGAATTCTCACCTGGTGATGCTTGCCCTGGATTTTGGCTCGAGCAATCTCAGAGCTATTGCGCCGGGGTCCACGTCTACGACGAGCATAGTTTGCTTCTTGGAGCTCTTTTATTTTTTTCCTTTGCAGACGTATTTGGTGGCTACAGCTCACATTATATCTATTATGACCAGAAATAAAACATAATTTCTGTTCCTTAGAAATAAAATAAAGCTTCTTTTCCAATCTATTAGTATCTAGGCATTCTAAATTATTTGTTTAGGAGTCATAAATTTCAAGATGATCCAATTATCACTACCTTTTTGCACATGTTACAGAACAGAACCTCTTGGAACCACGGAACTGACTGGCAGGGCCATATTTGCCACAGAACTCACATTTCAGCAAGTTTCCTTTCTTGTCTTGATCTGAGGAAATGACAGATGAAGAGATACTTTACAAATCTTGTTAATTAGCAAAAATAGGATATAAACCTAATATCTATTTGAAAAAAAAATTGTACTGTTCCACAGAAGGACTACACTAAATATTTATTTAAAGCATGAATCTTTCCCTTAAGAAAGTCTCGAAGCCTCATAATTTTTATACTGGGTAAAGATTAAACCTTGACAATGTTAACAATCTGGGTAACTCTTCAAAGAATTAATTCCTTTTTTTTTAGTTTTATTGGGTTTTAACAATTAAACAATTCTTATTCAACTCTTGTGCATGACTGTGACCATTTACATATCATCACACTAATGTTCTCCTATACTCTATATAATTTTACAAAATCTGCTATGTGTTATTTCCCTTTTTTTCTATCTTCAATCCAATTATACCATTTCTCCCATACTACGTAAAAGTTAGATTGTGCCGAGATGGATAAAATGACATTGGAACTGAAAGGACTGATAGATTTGGACTTTTAAGAATTAATTCCTAAGAATGTGAATTGGCATTCAGACTCTTCTTGTTAAAAAAAAAAATAGAAAAATGGACAAAATATTTGAAAAGTATTTAGTACAAAGAAAATATCTCATCATAACCATGATGCAAGATTTCTTTCTAGCTACTCTTAGTTCTCAGCAAACACTCACCAACTGTTAAACTTTCTACTCCAGGAGAGTTGCTGGATTGGTTGGTAGACTGTCTAGAAGGAGTGGCCCCTTGAAGAGGCTTTTCAAAGTCTTTAAGGAACTGAGAGTAGCCCACCTGCATTCAAGAGAAGAGGGAGAAAAAACTTCCATTAGCTTCATTGACAGCATTTACCTTTTACATGCCTCATTAGGTGGGCCTATAGGATTACTACATTTTTTTCCTCTGGCTTTGGTAGTATCAGCTAAGTCCACAGGGAGCTCATTCTGGCAGGTATGGAAGGGCAAGGAAGAATATTTTGCTTAGGGGAAATTTGACAAAAATATGCAGAAAAAACTTAGAAGAATCCAAAGCTTCAGGAACTATAGTCTAGTAGAGAACCAGAGAAAAATTCAGACAGTGTCACAGGCTCAACTGAGTGAACTAAACTGGGACTCTGCTGAGCAAGTGGGCGTGTCTGAAGAGAAAAATTTAAAGGAACACACTCAGTGTAGGCTACTCAACTATTGAACTACCCGAAGCTTTGGATTCTCCAAGCTGCGCGTTGGAGAATAATATATAATTTTAGAAACAAACAGGGCATATGTTAAAGGATTCACATATATAAACATTCTATATAAACATTTCAATGAATGGTAGCTGAATTTCATTATAATCATTCATTATAATCTATATCAATAAAAGTTCATAATATTAATTTTGCAGACCACTGAGGAACCGAGGGCCATATTTCTTCGCAATGCTAAAGAATGCATCTTTTAGCTATAAATAGGAAACAGAACACCTACTTTCTGTATTCAGATATCTAGCTCTATGCAGCAGGAACATAGTTCAAAAGAATCTGAACATATCAAAATACATGTGCTCACACATCCCCTCAATGGAACAATTACAGGACAGGGAAGAAATATATATTTATAAGAACCATTAATCTCATTGTAACCTCAATATCACGACATTTATATATTATAATTTTATTATATTATATTTATGTAGCTTTTTCTATATAAATGCAAGAATCCAACAAATCTGAAATAATATTTTTTTGGCATTGAATAAGACATAATTTAAGATCTAATGAAAATTTTGGTACTGATATTAAAACTATTCCCATGCCCTAGACAAAAGTCCAATTCTTTTTTCCATTCAGCTTTTTAAGTTTTATATCAAATTAATTCACTACAACAGAATTTTATAGAGGGCAATTATAATGGTTTTGGGGTCATAAGATTTAATGTTTGTAGTTGATTATATTTATTAGGCTAAAAATGTCACAGGTCTAAACTAGAACATCAATAGATGTTGTCACTGTAAATACTGCCACTGAGCTGCACTAGCAAAATAATACTTGTCCTGTAATGCAAAAAATAATAAACATTCATCATTTTCATCTACTCATTGCCTCCTATTCAATTTTTTCACATAAATTCCCCAATAATTCTGAGATTTGTGTTAGCCCATAGGATCAACTTAGAATGACAAAAAGAACCAAAATGCTACGGTAACAGCATTCTTACCGGGAAAGGCTCTGCCCCTTCTTGAATGACAAAGCCCTCTATGATATGTGTAAGAATCTGAGGCTTGACGATGGCTTGTGGAGGTTTGGAATCTCCAGTCTGACGTGACAACACAGCCAGTGTAGGAACAGAAGAAATTGTTGGATTTGCAGAGTTGGGGTCACTTGGGGATGCATTTACAGAACTACTGGTGGAGTCAGTCTTCTCTAAAACAGAAACACCATTAACAAACTAAATTTTAAAATTGTATATTTAACAAAAAGGATTTGTTTTATAAAAAATAAATCCACGTATTCATTGTTAAATATAATTCCATGTGGGAATTGCATACACTGTTGAACCTCTATATATTTATTTAGTTGTCATATTATTTGATTGATTGAAATAAAAAAATTGAAACATTGAAAATGATAAAACAAAGCTTAAAAAAAAGTAACAGGTGATGTTAATAATAATGGAACCACCTCACTAGTTTGCTGGTCCTCCAGGGTTCTCAGGCATAACCAAGTCTTAAGATTTTTTAAAACTCAGACATGAATTTTAAACATCAGCATGATTATATTTGTTAAACAATATTTAATCCCCTTGCAGAATTTGAAGATTCAATATCAGTTAGGATGGATAATGTAGCAGGACAATTACTGCTCATGACAATTTCTTCCAAGGGAGTCCTCTCATGTTGAACTCTTCTTTTTTTTGCATAGTTTTTTATTTTTTAACATGTCAAAGTTTCATTTTCAATTAAACAATGTGTTGTCTGGGTATAAATAGTTTGAAAGATAGTAATCATGTTTACAACAATATTCATTACATTGATATTAATTCTATAATAATAAAATAATCATAATATTTACTTCTCTACCTTAACAAATCTCCCTTATTTCATTAATCTTTTTCTTATATTTCTATGTTTCTAACTTGTTTTTATTATCTAACTTTTGATAAAATAAATCCCATATCATAAAATATTCAGTTTGTTCCTTTTCTTTAACTGCAAGTGTTAATCTATTCATTTCTGCACATTCTAATATTTTTAAAATCATATTTTCATCTGTAGGCATCTCTTCCCTTTTCCATTGTTGTGCAAATACAATTCTGGCTGTAGTTAATACGTGTAGGATCAAATATGTATTCCCTTTATTATAATTATCTGGTAGAATACCCAACATAAATATTATTGGTTTTGAATCAATATGTTGCTTTATCATTTTTTCCAACCATGTATGTATTTTTGTCCAATATTTTTTTGCTTTTGGGCATGTCAACCACATATGATAGTACAAACCTAAATAAGAGCCTTGATAGTACAGTGGTTTAATGCACCCTGTTATTAACACAGCTGCCTGCAATTTCTGCTGGTTCGAATCTCTCCAAGGCTCAAGGTTGACTCAGCCTTCCATCCTTTCTAAGGTAGGTTAAATGAGGACCCAGTTTGTGGGGGCAATAAGCTGACTTTGTATAAAATATACAAAAGAATGAAGGCTATTGCTTAATGCATTGTAAACCGCCCTGAGTCTCCGGAGAAGGGCGGCATATAAATCAAATAAACAAAAACAAACAAACAAACAAACCAGGTATCTGATCGCATTTCCAGCATTTAACCAACATATCCTTAAACATCTTTGCCAATCTTGAGGGCGAGAAGTGCCATCTATAAAACATTTGATATAAGTTTTCTTTATATGCAGTTGACATTGTTAATTTGTAATTCCTATCCCATAATTTCTGCTACTTATCTAACTATTGTATATCCAAAGTTTTTAGCCCACACTATCATTGTCTCCTTTATTTGCTCATCTTCCATTTTAACACTAAATAGATAACTATACATTTTCTTTATTAGTTTTTCATCTGTCCCTGTTAGTATCTGATCTAGTTCTGTTAATTCTTTATAAAAGCCATACATTTTAGCATCTTTCTCATATATAGATTGTATCTACACTTGTGACCACCATCCTATATCAATCCCTTGACCACTTGTTTAGTTTTGAGCTCCCCTCTATCATTCAAAATATCTTTGTATCTAGTAATATTTCCCAGATTAATAACGTTTGGATGGATCAGTGCCTCCATTGTGGAGAGCCAGACTGGTATTTTCAAATAATGTTGTTCTTTGATTTTCTCCCATACTAATAATAATGCATTTTTAATATAATGTATTTGAAAATAACCATGTATTTTGTTTTTCCCATACCATAAAAAGGCATGCCAACCCAGTTGAAGATCATGTCCCTCCAAAGTCAATAATCTTTTATGCCTCAAACCAATCCATTCTTTCACCCAAGTACTGAGGCCTGATAATACAATTCCCAATCTGGCAACCCAAAACCACCTCTATTTTTCAAGTCTTGCAACATTTTCAAGCTTATTCTTGTCTTTTTCCCTTGCCAAATATGTCTTAATATTATTTTACTTAGTTCTTCAAAATATCTTTTTTCCAGCTTTATATGAATTGTTTGAAATAGATCGTCTTGGCAGGATATTCATTTTTATAGTAGCTATTCTTCTATAGTTTTTATCCCAGAGCTATAATTGCACTCAACAATGAATTAACGGGCCACCATCAGTGAGCTGTTGGACAGCATTACTTGGTCTGTTGTGTGGATGTTTGGGTAGTTTAGGGGTGGGGAATTTGTGGTGGGTAGGGGTGTGTTTGGGGATTGTTATGTGTGTTGGACCTGGTCTTTGGGTGCTAAATGAATTTCGTTGTATGGGTATACTGTGTATACATGTACAATGACAATAAAGTTATTTTATTTTATTCCTGTCAACAACAGTTGCAGGTTTTTCCACTTCTCCAAGTCTATTTTAATTTGTTGCATCAGTTTATAGTAATTATCTTCTTTAATAGTTACACATCTTGCCTTTAATTGAATTCCTAAATATTTTACTTTCTTAACTATCTGAATATCTATTCTCTTCATTGGCACTTTTTTCAGTGTATCTGTAAGGTTCTTGAACAAAATCTTAGTTTTTTCTTTGCTTATTTTCAGTCCTGCAACTTCACCATATTCTTCTATTTTTTAAAATTAATTTGGGTCCTGTTGCTTGTGGATTTTCTAAAATAAAAACCAAATCATCTGCAAACGCCTGTAGCTTATATTTTTCTTTTTTATTTCCATGCCTTTTATTTCTATATGTTGTCTAATATTTCTGTTTAACATTTCCAATGTCAATATAAATAGTAGAGGGGATAGTGGACATTCTTGTCTTGTGCCTTTTTTATATTAAAGTTCTCTGTCATATCTCCATTTACCATCACTTTTGTCGTTTGCTTGTGATATATTGCCTTAATCATATTGATAAATCTCTCCCCAAAATCCATAGTTTTTAATTGTAATAACATAAATTGCCAGTTTATCAAATGCTTTCTGCGCGTCTAGGAAAATCAATGCCATTTATTTTCCAGGGTGTGCTTCATAATACTCCGGTGTGTTTAAGATCATTCTCATATTGTTTTTAATCTGTCTCTTAGGCAGAAATCCATTCTGATCTGAATGTATAAATTCATTCAAAATCCTTTTTCATCTCTCTGCTATTATTGAAGCATATATTGATCTCAACTTCTCATGTCAATTTCTACTCATAGGAATATCACATGCTGATTGAGGACCAGAGGGAACAGTACATTTATGAGTCACGGAGGGGAGAAAATTATATGTGGAAACAAAGCTTGATCCTAATCATTTTCCAAGATTCAGAGGCTTTACTATATTTCTTGATATAGCATCATTAAGATTTTGTTCATGTACAAATGCCTCAATCCCCAACTAGAAAGTAATCTGACGTCTGATATGAAAATGGTTTTACACATATGGGTTTGTGTCTACATAATATATATTCCAACAGACTGGCACACACTGTCTTCAATTTATCTTTTCACTTATCATTTCACTCAGTTTTGTCAGTTGTTTCAGGTAGGCAAAGTCAAGAAACAGACACAAGAAATACTAAAACTCTATTTAGCCTATAACAAAATCTTGAAAATCTGACAGTATTTTCCCTTCCTTCCCTCTTATACTAATAAGACTCAAAACAGGGCAACCCTCTTTCTCAACTATCTGGTTTACTGATGGTTGCTGTATATTTTCTATTTCTCCGTACTCTTCTATACATTCTGAAGGGCATAACAACATCCTGAAATTAAACTTAATTGCAGTGATTCACTTAATAACTGTGACAAGAAAGGTTGTAAAATGGGGCAAAATTCATTTTACTACTATCTTGCTTAGCAACAGAAATTTTGGACTCAATTGTGGTTGTAAGTTGAAGACTACCTGTATCACCCAGTTTGCAAGATATTGAGTAAAAATGAGATTGCCTTTCCAAAGTCCAGAGCAGGAGACAGATGCTGGTTTTCCCACCAGGAGACAATATAAAAAAGTGTGCTTGAGCCTTTCCTAGATTATTTGGGAATCTGAGAAAAATGCAAAGACAATTAAGTCCTTTTTCAACTAAAAAGTGAAGATAAAAGAAATACTGTACTTTGTTCATATGGTGGGTTCAAATGTCCAACCAAAACCAGAATAAAATGAAAGCCCTTTTCACTAAAGAAAATCTAAAATATGAGAAACTTGGGCGAAACTAAGGAATAGGTTTGTGAGCAAATAGAAGAAATGATATTTATTTCATTCTGCAGTCTGTAAAATTTGAGGGTTGTCATACCAATAGAGCACATGTTGAGTGTAGGGCGGAGTGAACTAGAAAACGAACACTGTTCCTACCAAAATGGAGGAAAAAGGTGAAGTATGCTTAGGAAGGCTACAACAAAAACTCCATTAGAATGTAGTCAAGACTTCCCTGAAGAGCCTTGGCTCTTTTCTGAACAACCAAAGGAAATGTCACAAACATATACAGAAAATTTCAGGACCACAGATCTGTGACTGATATTCCTCTCCTATTTAGTAACTGAAGAATTTATTTATAGCTCCTCATCATTCACATTCAATATCTAGCAATTCAAGAATATTGTCCCAAACTGTTTCATGAACATTGTATACCTGGCCATGCTCCTTTCTCATAATTGAAACTGAAGCAAAAGTGGACATTATTTCACCCCATTTGTTTAAACAAGCTATTACAAAACTGTTCATAATCACCCGGACAGTATGGCCTCTAAGCAAGCTGTTTGGATGCCTACAAACGTTTGCACAGATATCACAGCTTTTCCTATCTACTGGGCATGAGAATCTGCCTCTTGGTGTAAGAGTTGCAGATGATCAACACAGTAGACAGTTTGGGGCTGGTAAAAGAAGTTCCCTTCTGAAGGTTTTCATGTTCATCTAACAAAGCAGGTGTCAACCCTGAAGCTGGTTAGATGGTGGCCATCTTTCTATTCTACTGAGTTTTTTTTTCAAGCTTCAGTACTGACACAGACTGGAAATGAGGGATAGGGAGGGGGCTGTAGAGATAGCTGGGGTGCTATAACCAAAACAACATTCTTTTCCCTGGGAACCAAGGTCATGTGTGCAGGTGGTTGGGAGGTGGAGACTGGGGGTCATCCATCATCTGGATTGTATGCTGATTGGAACAGGTGACTGATGCCTAGGGGGAAGTGACAAACTTACTTTTAATTAAAGGGAAAACCAACAGGAACTTTAGTTTTTACCAGCATTGTGCCAATATGACATACCCTAATAAAATGTTTTTTAAGGAAACCTCAGGCCTCAGAATTCTTTCATTCAGGGATGTGTTAGTTGGGACCCTGACATTAAACTGGCTCTTCTAAACTCTGAGCTCCATAGGAGCTGCTATCCGAGGTCCTGAGGCCTGGCTGCTTACCCGGTCTACCCAGGAAGCAGGAAGACTCAGGGAAGATGGAGAAGACGACTGAAGAGACTGTGGGCAATTGCGGGTTTTGCCTGCCGACCCCATCGAAGACCCTGTGAGTGGCGGCAGCGGTGGCAGATGTTGCACACCAGGTGGGCGCCTGGCCCAAACCAAATGGCCACTGCAGAAGAGCTCTATTTGGTGGAGAAGGACCTTGCCTTCCAAGTGTCGCTCCAAGAGCCGATTCGGGAGCAACTAGCAGCTGCTACAAGGGAATCACAAGCTACGATCCTCAAACTGAGGTTGATGGGGCCGATGTATCTAAGCGAGTCTGGGGAGTGGAAATACTAGAGCGCAGTCTGCAGCCAGACCCTGGAGGGGCTACCCGAGAGGCTTGACAGGCTGAGTTTCGGTAGCTTGAGGCATTCACACAAGGCTGGGAACACCTGAGTAGTTCGCAGCCAGCCAACACTGACAATCCCTCCCAAGTGGGACCAATCTACTCGAGTTGTGAGCTCTCCACCTCTAGCGGTAGCACAGCTCAAGATGGAGCCAATTCCCCCTTGGAGGACCTGGTCAACCATGGGAGGGATCAGAGCCACTAGCCCTACACCATCCTGCTCTATGCACTCAAGCCCAGGGCCAGAATGAAGTTCGCTGAGGTGCCGGAGCCCAGCTAGCCCACCTGGGCAACCCCAGCTGCCGCCTCCTGGTCAAGTACCACGCAGCTTGACTTATTACCTGGGGCAAAAATGGGTCTGAGTGCAAGCCCAATGGCACCCGGCCCCTACAGTGGCACCGCTGCCAGCTTTCCTCCCTCCAGCCCACTGGCTGCCCTGCCACAGTTCCGGGCTGGGTTCGATGGAACTCCAAACAAGCTAGCTTTCTACCTGAACTGAGTGTGGGCCCACATCAACTGCTATGAGGATAAGTACCAAAGGGACCAAGAGATAGTCACTGCCATCTGCGACAACCTGGAGGGGGAAGCAGCAGAATGGGTGACTCAACTACATGATGAGGGCACTCCAAAGCTGGTGAACATTGATAACTTTTTGCAGCTGTTAAGGAGCAGATTTGAAGTCATGGCCCAACGCCAAGAAGCAGAAGCTAAAACAGTCAAACAAAAGGGGCGGATGGCCAAAGAATACATCCAGGAGTTCCAGAGGATAGTGTTGTGTCCTGCCAGCTGCCAGCGGAGTTGGCGGCAGACTCGGACGATGATGAGGATGGGGAGGAACTTGGACAAGTCCTGGAGTCTGGGGAAGGCTCTGATGGATGCTCTGCGTCGGAAGCACAGATAGAGCCAGGGCTGTCTGACATTTCCCAGCTGCCTTCGGAGTCAGATAAGTGGGGAAGAAGAAAAGCTAGGGCCTGTTCCAGATATGCATATGCGCAAAGCTGTCAGGAGAGGAGAACAAATGAGGAACAGGGGGCGACTTGGGAAGAATGGTGCATGTGGACGTTGAATGGCCCCTCCCTGGCTGGGGAATAAATAGAAGCAAAAAGGGAGTGGTGGTTGCAGGAGAAAACAGTTCATATTTCTTTCGGAAGATTTATTATCATGGTTCATGCCTCAGAGACTTCTTGCCAGGAATTAATTTATAGTTCTGGGACTGGAAGCTCTTGGCCTGGCAATTATCCAAGGACTGATAAGATCTGTTATTGTAATTAACCCTGGGAAGGATTATTGCCTGGACTTTTCTGTGTGTGAATGCCATGAATTCACAGTAGCTAAATAAAAAGGGTTTTTTTGGGATAAGGAATCTGTTTCTTGGTTCTGCTAAGGCTGGGTCAGAACAGATAGCTGGAAAGCTGCAAAACTGGCCCAAACACCTCTTAGTGCATTACTTCAAAGAGGCCTGGACAAAGATCTGCTCAAGATTTGCCTCTGCCGGGGAGTTTCTGACCACATCCATGACTGGTACTGGATGGCCATAGTGATGGTGTCAGACCTGGAAGCCATCTTTTACATTTGGGCCTTCAGGCCTGCCACAGAGCTCCGCTGGCCAAAGGGAGAGACGCCAGAGAAGCAGCCTAGGAGACAATTTGGTCGACAGCTCAGCACCCACAAGACTGAGGTACAAACCAGGGACCCTCCGCGGCGGCAATCAAATGTTTCCGGTGCAGCCAACAGGGTCATCAAGCGTCCAAGTACTTGGCCCCAGTCCTTGTAAGGCTCCAGCCCCGGCCAAGCCAAAGAAGCCATCCTGGAAAGCAGTGGAGAAGGAAAAGTTTGCCTGCCAAGCCGTTGAGGTCTCCACTCCCCCTCAAGGGGAAAAGGGAACTCTGGTCCTTGGAACCCCATCGCTACTGACTGGTGACAGTGACAACAACAGCAAGGATGACCCGATGGTAAATGAAACCATCCATCCCTTTGCCATTAAGTCAAAGCTAGTGATGCCAAAAGCAGGAGTCCGGGGTGAAATAGAGGCCATCATAGACACAGGATGCACCTGCTGCTTGATCAGCCTCTCCACTGTCACCAAGCTAGGCATAAAAATAAATCCCCTAGCAAATCCCATGCGGTTCGAACAGGTCAATGGGTCGCTGATAGGGGGACTCCTGGCTACACTAGTTACGGAGCCTGTAAGGCTGGAGATGGGCCACTACTGGGAACTTATTTGATTCGTGGTGGCACCAAATACGATCACAGCCATCATCCTAGGCTTGGCGTGGCTAGATAAATGGTTCCCCACCATCTCCTGGGTGGGGATGGCTACAGAAAACTAATGCTAGAGGTGGACCCAAACCCCCTCCCAGCTCGATGGAGAGAGGAGCTCTCCAGTGCCTGAATGAGACTAGGCAGAACAAAACAGCTGCTGCCACCTCAGATCCATGCCCTGGGATCCCCCAGATCCCCAGGGAATACCAAGACACAGACTGTGCCATAGAGTTCGTGCCAGGGGGCAAGCTACCCAAACAAAAAATGTACTCCGTGACTCAAAGGAAATGACAGAACTAAGAGAGTACATTGACACTAACCTAGCCCATTGGTTCATACAGCCGCCAAGTCCAGGGTAGCTGCTTCAGTCCTCTTTAAAGAGAAAAAAGACGGGACAATGAGGCCCTGTGTTGATTTTAGAGAAATAAATGCAGTATGCGTGGAAAACACATATCCACTGCCCTTAATGAAGGATATGCTGGCCCATTTAGCCAAGGGAAAGGTGTTCACCAAACTAGACCTGTGGGAGGCATACTACCCAGTGCAGATTAAAGGAGGAGACGAATGGAAAACAGCCTTCAATTGCCTGCTGGGTAGCTTCCAATTCAAAGTAATGTCTTTCGGGCTCAAAAAAGCCCTCACTGTCTTCATGCAGCTAATTAATGAGCACCTGCATAAAGGGGCTCTCGTCGACTTGGGATGATATTCTGATCTTCAGTGAAACCCCAGAGGAGCACATGAAACTAGTACATCGAGTATTAAAAAAGCTAGTAGCAGTAAAGCTGTATGCAAAGCTGTCAAAATGTGAGTTCCACAAGACAGCTCTAAATTACCTGGGCTATCAAGTGTCAAACGAAGGAGTGGAAATAGATCCGGCAAAAGTTAAAGCAGTGCTAGGCTGCCAACCCCCTTGCATATGTAAACAGCTCCAGAGCTTCTTCGGGTTTGCCAAATTTTACAGACAATTTATTCTCTCCTTCACCGAGATTGCCCTGCCCTGAGTTATTGAAAACAAAAGGGGACCCGCAGAAGCCATAACCGAGTCAACCCCTAAACTGGACTTTAGAGTGTCAGCGGGTGTTTGAGACACTGAAGAGACTATTCGCTGAAGAGCCAATCTTCAAACACCCAGACCAGCCTTTGGGATGCAAGCGGATGCCAGCAATGTGGTGGTTGCTGCAGTCCTCCTCCAACAGAATGCAAACAGTAACCTGCAACTGTGCGCTTATATTTCTAAAAAACTCATGGACACCGAAAGAAGGTGGGCCGTGTGGGAGAATGAAGCCTATGCAGTCCAGGGTAGCTGCTAATGGGCATTACTAATTTGGAGGCATTTCCTCGAGGGCAGTCAGGTGCCATTCAAAGTATGGACTGACCACAAAAATGTAGAGGCACTAAAGACCCCTTGAAAACTCTCCCCCAAGCAAGATCGCTGGCCACAATACTTCAAAAGATTCAATTCTGAGCTAAAATACATCCCGGGAGCAGTGGTGGAATTCAAATAATTTAACAACAGGTTCTCTGCCCTAATGACTGGCTGAGTGGTCATTTGTCTGGGTGGGTGTGGTCAACTCGACATCACTCACATCGAAGGGGGCGCACACAGCCCCTCACCTCATCCAGCTACTTGCCTCACCTGCAAAATTTTTATACAAAATGGAATTGCTTGAGAAACTCTGATTCCAAGTCACTTGGGTTTAAATCTGATTTAAACTAACCTAATCCACCTCCCCAATTCATGGATTACTGCCTTCTCGTGGTGAAAGGGCTTGTGTAGCTCAATGAAGCTATGAGCTATGCCATGCAGGGCCATCCAAGACGGATAGGTCATAGTAGAGAGCTCTGACAAAATGTGATCCACTGGAGAAGGAAATGGCAACCCACTCCAGTATCTTTGTCATGAAAACCCCATGGACGTTACCAAAAGGCAAAAAGATATGACACTGGAAGATGAGCACCTCAGGTTGGAAGGTGTCCAATATACTACTGGGGAAAAGCAGAGGGCTAGTACTACTAGCGCCAGAAAGAGTGAAGCGACTGGGCCAAAGCTGAAAGAACGTTCAGCTGTGAATGTATCTGGTGGTGAAAGGAAAGCTGTAAAGATCTATTCTCCTTAGGAATCTGGAATGTAAGATCCATGAATCAAGGCAAGCTGGATTTGGTCAAGCAAGAGATGACAAGACTGAACATTGTCATCTTAGGAATCAGCGAACTAAAATGGATAGGAATGGGTGAATTTAATTCAAATGACCATCAGGTATACTATTGTGGGGAAGAATCCCTCAGAAGAAATGGAGTAGCCTTCATAGTCAATAAAAGAGTAGGAAAAGCAATACTGGGATACAATCCCCAAAATGATAGAATGATCTCAGTTTGAATCCAAGGCAAACCATTCAATATCACAGTAGTCCAAGTCTATGCCCCAACCACTGGTGCTGAAGTGGATGACATTGACCGGTTCTATGAAGCCCTACAGCACCTTATAGAATTAACACCAAAAAATGATGTCCTTATCATCATGGGGGATTGGAATGCTAAAGTAGGAAGCCAAAAGATAACCAGAATAACAGGCAAGTTTGGCCTTGGAGTACAAAATGAACCAGGGCACAAGCTGATAGAATTTTGTCAAGAGAATATGATGGTCATAGCAAATACTCTATTCCAACAACCCAAGAGACTATTCTACACATGGACATCACCAGACGGTCAACACAGAAATCAGATTGACTATGTATGCTGCGGTCAAAGATGGAGAAGCTCTATACAGTCAGTAAAGTAAGACCAGGAGCTGACTGTGGTTCAGATCATGAGCTTCTCATTGCAAAATTTAGGCTTAAATTGAAGAAAGTAGGGAAAAGCCCTAGGCCACCCAGGTATGAACTAAATCATATCCCTAATGAATATACAATAGAGGTGACAAATAGATTTAAGGAATTAGATCTGATAGACAGAGTGCCCGAAGAACTATGGATGGAGGTTTGCAACATTATACAAGAGGTAGCAACTAAAACCATCCCAAAGAAAAAGAAAGGCAAGAAAGCAAAATGGCTGTCTGAGGAAGTTTTGCAAATAGCTGAGGAAAGAAGGGAAGTGAAAGGCAAGGGAGAAAGAGAAAGATCCGGACTACCCCCACCCTATTGGTCTTCCGGAAACTGGTGAAGACCTGGCTTTTCTGGCAGGCCTGGGGTCGTTGATCTCGCTGTTGCAATCTTGCGAGATCCAACCATGAATGGTGTGCATGGGCTTTTAATGTTTTTAAAATGTTTTTATGTTTTAAAATAATTTTTCTATGTTCATTGTTCGCATTATTTTTGCTGTAAGCCACCCAGAGTCCCTTGGGAGTTGGGCGGCATAGAAATGCGATAAATTAAATTAAATTTCAAGAACTATTTCCAGTTATGAAATATTAATTATTAACTTGATTAAGAAATAAGTGCTATGAATTGCAAACACCATACATATAGAGCACATTATATAAATTTAGCATTTTCACATCAGCTGTATTTTCCAAAGATTATAAAAATTCTGTTTCACTGAGTGGCTTCATTTGAGAAATGATTCCACACCTCAAATTCACCTCTGTTTTTTGAACTTAAGGTAAAGGTAAAGGTTCCCCTCGCACACATGTTCTAGTCATTCCCAACTCTAGGAGCGGTGCTCATCTCCATTTCAAAGCCGAAGAGCCAGCGCTGTCCGAAGATGTCGCCGTGGTCATGTGGCAGGCATGACTAAACACCAAAGGCGCATGGAACACTGTTATCTTCCTACCAAAGGTGATCCCTATTTTTGTACTTGCATTTTTTACATGCTTTCGAACTGCTAGGTTGGCAGAAGCTGGAACAAGTAACAGGAGCTCACCCCGTTACGCGACACTAGGGGTTCAAACCGCTGAACTGCCAACCTTTCGATAGACAAACTCAGCGTCTTAGCCACTGAGCCACTGTATCCCTGACTTTTTGAACTTAGTTGACCAAGATATAAAAATTATTGTAAATTTTGCATATTGCATTTTGATTTGATAAATTACTACCTAAAATAATGATAAACAAGGCAGAGTTCAGCTAATTGTTCTAAAAAACGTGATAAATGCACTTTTATGCCCCTTCATTTTTTTTTCTGCTTTTAAAATATTATGTTTAGCAACAATACAAAAGAAAAAGTTCTGTAATATCATTTCTTGGTTTTTCTCTTCATTTTCCCAATTTTCTCTGCATATGTTTACTTCTTTTCCTGTTAAAATAAAATAGTTTTAATTTATATTATTGAAAGAGACATCGCCTTCCCTATAACTAAATATCCATCAATTATTTATCTGGAAGAAAACTGTATCATCATAAAATGTCCTGTCCGGGACAGAAGAAGGGGCAGTCTGAGCCTAGATACCCTTGGTTCCAAGCCAAAAAATCCAATTTCATTTGGACAGGAAATTCAAAACAAAAAAGGGGGGAGGGCAAAGCTATTGGTACATACCCGTATCTTGCAGGAAAAGACAAGGTTAGGGATGCTTTGAATCTACTGTACGGGGACCAGATAGCTTTTTTGTTCTGCTTCTTTGTTTGATGAGTGGCTCCAATAAAGAAATATGCTCCCCCCCCCCAATACCTTTCCCCCAAGGACTCTGCAAATACTATGATTGTCTAGGGCTGAAAAGTACAACATGGGAAATTACCAATTTATATGTTTGTGTTCTGTGATCATCCCATGTGGTTGCATTAAAAAGACAATGCAGCATCCTGAGAAAGTGCCCCTTTAGTATAGAACTATTATTTTTGCAACTTTAAGCCATTTTCCTTCTAAAATGGAAATAATAGTGGATGAAGCTGCAGAAGCTAGGGATAATGCAAGAAGTGAACAGCAATTTCAGCTTCTCCAAATTTCCCACCCTACTTATTCCTTTGTTAGTAGAATTTGTTTCTACTAAATAATAAAAGAAGTCTACTTATGCTACAAGTGTGCAATTTAAAAATATCTAATTGTGCGAAATATGGGGCATAATACCTGGGTTACTTATGATCAAACTGGTTTCTGAATGCTTTTCCTTCTAGACAAAACTTCTGTCCTGTGGGGAATCCTTTCTTCTGACACTGGCCAGGCAGATGCCGGCCTCCCAAAATAGCGTGGGTGGGGGGCAGCCTCACCTCTCAAAACAGCGTGGGGCTGCAGCCTCGCTTTCCAAACCTGCATGGGGGGCAGCCTCACCTCTCAAAACAGCGCGGGGCTGCAGCCTCACCTCCCAGCAACCTTGCCTCCCAAAAACAGTGTGCACATGCAGCCTCGGGTCCAAAAACTTCCTCCTGCTTTCAAAGTGGATTCTGGGTGCTGTGCTGCAATGTAGAAATGGGAAATGGAGCGGCCAGTGCTAGGGAAGGACAAGATGCAGGGAGAAGAGAGGGCCCTTTTCGCCATTGCATCACTGCGCCAGAGCTTTCCCCACCCACCACTGCCAAGGCCCTTGCTTTCCCGAAGCATTTCTTTCCCTACCTGATTTCCAGCTCCATCGCGTTCCTCCGTTGCGTTTCTCACCGTTGTGTGCAGGGAAACAACAGTTTGTGGGACTAAAAAAAACATTCACTCAATCAATTCCAACTTCTCGCGAAACAAAAAGATCTCGCAAAGTTGAAATTGATTGAGTGGATTTTTTTTAGTCCCACAAACTGTTGTTTCCCTGCACATGATGGCGAGAAACGCGATGGAGAAACACAATGGAGCTGGAAATCAGGTAGGCAAAGAAATGCTTCGGGAAAGCAAGGACCTGGGCGGTGGTGGTTGGGGAAAGCTCTTCTGCCCACAAAAACCTCGTGTCAGGTTTCGATGTCATCTCAAATAAATTGCATTCCCAAACAATTAATCTTTGCTGAAGTATTCCATTTATTGAGTACGACAGATCTGACCCCGACTTAGTCATAGCCGATACTAACCCTCTGACCCCCAAACCCTCCCCTTTCCGTTCCCCAATTCTCATCTTCTCATTGGCCATCTTCCAAGTCAGTCTCCTCAGCTTCTGACTTCACCCCATAGGAATGTTCCCCCCCACCATCTCACCTCCTAGGGGATATTATCTACAAAGAAATAAGTAGGTGAAAAGTCAAGCCTCGTCTTTTTATGGCAGCATCAAAATGCTGACATACGGCCCTTCTTCCTTCATTTTTCTAGGGAGGCCTGTTTCAGGGAAAAGAAAAACAAATTAAATACCGTTACCCCGTCTGAGGATGTGTCCCACCCCCTCCCGCCTTACCTGGGTGATCTACATGGAATTTGGCTATAAGGTGATCAGCTTGGATATTTGTGCTCTTCACCCAGGAAGCCTCTGACAAGGGGTAACCCTTCCACATAGGCGCCCCCTATGCCACCTCGAATCAAGAATTTGCTGTACCTCATAGTGAGTATGGCCCCCAACAACCAGGGGCTGGGGGGGGTCATGTGGCACCGGCCTTAAAGTTGACCCCACCACAGGCTTCAGGAGGCTGCTGTGGAAAACGGCGTGTATCTTCCCTAGTAGCCGGGGCAACTGCAGTTGTACTGTAACCGGGTTGATTATTTTTTCTATAGGGAAAGGTCCTATAAATTTCGGGCCCAATTTCTTGCTCGGGAGTCTAAGTCTCAAATACTTGGTGGAGAGATAAACCTTCTCCCCCACTCGGAATGGTCTTTGGGGAGTTCGGTGCTTGTTTGCTTGTTTCTTATAGGATTGTGCCGCCTTGGCCAACGCCCTCTTAACGTTCTCCCAGGTTTCTCTCAACATTGCCATCCAGTCGGTCAAACTGACTGAGGAAGGGGGCTCCCTTGGGTAGTCTGGCATGGGGACGAAATCCATACCACTCACTATTTTAAACAGGGTTAATCCCGTGCTACTGTGTTATTATACGCGACCTCCGCAAACGATAGGAGGTCTGCCCAATTGGACTGTTGGTAGTTGACGTAGCATCTTAAATACTGCTCTATCATGGCATTCAGTCTCTCCGCCCCCCATTGGTGCTCGGGTGAAACACTGAGCTGAGGCCTTGGGATGAACCTATGGATTGTAGGAACTCCCTCCAAAATTTTGCTGTGAACTGGACCCCTCGGTCGGAGATGATTCTTCTGGGTACTCCATGCAGGCGGTAGATGTGTTTCAGGAACAGTTTGGATAATTGGCGGGCTGAGGGTAGCCCGCTGCAGGGTATAAAGTGTGCCTGTTTGGAGAATAAGTCTACTACAGTCCAGATCACTGTGTTGCCACCACTTCTCGGCAGTTCTACTATGAAATCCATCGCAATCTCCTCCCATGGTCTTGTTGGTTCAGCTACTGGTTGCCGCAGCCCGGGAGGGCATCCTAGTCGTCCCTTCATCGTGGCGCAGACGGAACAACTTTTTACGTAACTGTCTACATCCTTTCTCATGTGGGGCCACCAGAACTGTCTCCGTGCTAAGTGCAGAGTCTTTAGGAAGCCAAAATGTCCCGCTAGTTTGACATTGTGGCTCCTCTTGAGGATCAGGGTGCGTAGAGTCTGTGGGACACAGAGTTTTGTCCCCTTCCATGCTAGGTCATCCCTTTTTGTCAAGAGGTGTTGATTGTCTCGAAACCAGGGGTCCCTTGCTGTTTCAGTTTTTAGTCTTGTAGTTAACTCACTTGCAGGTTGGCCCTGCTGGTCACGTCGTTGCCGTCTGGTGACTACCTGACCCACTGCTTGGGTGGAGGGGATGATGGCATTCACTACCTGCTCCCGCTCACTGTTGTATTGGGGCATCTGGGAGAGAGCATCAGCCAGAAAGTTCTCCCCCCCTGGGATGTGCTTGAGCTCGAAGTTGAAACGATTGAAGTATTGAGCCCACCGGACCTGCCTGGGCGACAATTTCCGTGAGGTTCTGAGGGCCTCCAGATTCTTATGATCAGTCCAAACTTTGAACGGTTTCTGGCCTCCCTCTAGTAGGTGCCGCCAGGTCAACAATGCCCATCTCACTGTGAACGCTTCCTTCTCGCACGCCGCCCATCGCCTCTCCGTGTCGGTGAGCTTGCGGGAGGTGTAGGCACAAGGCTGTAGATTACCTTGGCTGTTCTTTTGGAGCAGCACGGCCCCCACTGCCACATCGCTTGCATCTGCTTGGATAATGAAGAGCTGTTCAGGGTCAGGATGCTTTAAAACAGGTTCTTTTGCAAACATCTCTTTTAGTGTGTCGAATGCCCGTTGGCAGGTCAGGTCCCACAGGCTTGCCCTCAGCAGTTTTTCCAGCACTTGGCGGACGAGGTGGACATGTTCGTCTATGGTCTCCGTGTAAATGAGAATGTCATCTAGGAAGACGAGGACCCCCTTATAGAGGTAGTCATGTAGAACTTCATTTATCAGCTGCATAAACACTGCTGGGGCGCCCTGTAGCCCAAATGGCATCACCTTGAATTGAAAACTCCCCAGGGGGCAGTTGAATGCTGTCTTCCACTTGTCTCCTTCCCTGATGCGTATTTGGTAGTAGGCTTCGCAGAAGTCTAGTTTGGTGAAAACCTTCCCCTTGGCCAGGTGGGCTAGCATGTCTTTCATGAGGGGGAGGGGACATAAGTTGTGTACGCACACAGCATTGATACTGCGGAAGTCAACTACCAGATGCATAGAGCCGTCTTTCTTCTCTTTGAAAAGGACTGGTGCTGCGACTCGCAGTTTGGCTAGCTCAATGAAACCCCTTTGTAGGTTCCTGTCTATGTAGTTTCGCATTTCTTGCATTTTATGGGGCGTCATGGCATACAATTTAGGTTTAGGTAGTTTCGCCCCAGGGATTATTTCGATGGCGCAGTCGGCATCACGGTCTTGGTACTCTTTTGGGATCTGTTCTGCTTCATGGGAGCTGTTGGATGTGGCCCCCAGCTGCTTCGCAGTGCCCTTCGGGAGGGGCCCTTGTGTCGGCGCCATCTTCTTTTGTTCAGGCGGGAGAAGTTGGGGCTCGAGTGCGGGGGGTGTCTGTCCTGGTTGGAGCGGCAGAGGTTAGGGCCCCTTTGCTATCCTCAATCTGCGGGTCCCCTCTTGCCACCGGATGATTGGACCCCATTTGTCCAGCCACGAGAGTCCCAGTATGATTGGGTCTGTCATCTTGGGGGCTATTATGAACCGAATCATTTCCCAGTGATCTGCTAGCTCCAGCCTCACTGGCTCGGTCAAGTGTGTGGTGTAAGTTCCCCCCACAAAGGATCCATCAACTTGCTCAAATTGAATTGGGTGTTTGAGCTTTTTAGCTCGGATCCCCAATTTTAGGACCGTGGGTAGGTTGACCAGGCACCTCGTGCTGCCAGAGTCTATTAGGGCTTGGAAAGTCCCTTGGGTCCCTGTTTTTGGGGCTGTTAGGCGTATGGGGAAAAGAAAAGGATGGACGGGTCCACTCACTATCGGGTCATTTTCACCCTCGTCCTCGCTGTCATAAGATTCGGGGAATTGATCTCCCTCATCTGGGATTCCTCTTGTTTTAGACAGGTGAGCGAAGACCTTCGGGCCCTCGGGAGCTTTCCGTGGCACGTGGGTGGCACGGTTGGGCCCTCGTTTCAGTCGTGCCTTGGGCGGTGGATCTGGTCTCGGTCTAGGGGTTCCACACTTTGCTGCCAGGTGACCAATCCCCCTGCATCTGTAGCACCTAAGCGGGCTCCGTGGGACGACTGGCCAATGGGTGGGCTGTGGTGCTGCAGTTCCTCGTCTACTGGGTGGCCTCTGGTCCGGTTGGCCTCTCTCCTTGCTATCTGGTGGCTTCGACATGTCGTTGGCCTGCAACCCTCTATCGACTTTTATTGCTACCCAGAACCATTCGGAGAGTCGGTTCGGGATGTCTCGATAAGCGGTCACTTGGGCAATTCTCTCATCTAGGCTTGTCCTAAAGAAGTACACCAGCAGTCGCTCCGGTAGGGGAGGCAGGGTCCCAATGACTCTCCTGAATTCACGGATATGCTCTCTGATGGGCTTCCCCTTCTGCATTAGGTTTCTGAGCTCGTCCTCCACATAGGGGTCCTCCTCTGCCTCCTTGAGCCGGGTTTGTAATAGTTGTAAGAACCTGTCTGCGTCTTGCAGTTGGGGGGCCCTGTTCTTGTAGAGGGCTGCTGACCACCTCCTTGCTTCTCCTTCCAACCCTTTTGAAATAGCGCTCACTAGGGCTCTGGGGAATGGGTAGAGGTGTCCATAACGCTCTATGTAGATCTCAGTGGTATTGAGGAATTAGGCTAGGTGGTCTGGGTCGCCATCGAACTTCCCTCTGAACCGGGGTGGCTCCTCCCTCGCTGCCCTCTCCTCCCAGTGCGGGGCTCTGTAGGTCTGGCCTCGGTGCTGATGGTCCTCTTCCTCATCTCTCATTCTAGGGTAGGGAGGTGCTGTCCCATCTAGGCTGCTCTGCTTGCTGGGCCAGGGGGGAACCCATGGATGGATTTTTGGGCTCCTTCTCCTTCTGCTAGGGAGGGGAGAAGGGCTGGGCTTCAGCCTACAGCCTCTCTCTTTCTTTGGTCTGCATGATGGCTCCTCCTCCCGAAGGATGGCACAGTCAAATTTCTCCTTCAATTCATCTATGGGACTATCGAGTGGCTTCCTTGAAATTTCTTGGTGCCCGGCCCATATACAGTCTGCCCTCCCCAATTCACTTTGGGGTTTCCCCTTCTCCTGCACGTTCGGGAAAGGAAACTCAACCCCTGCGGCTTTTGGCAAAACCCCCGAGTACTTATCTGCCTTCTTCTTGGCTTGCAGCACGATCGTCTGACCTTGGCTATCTTGCAACTTTGCCGGGGGAGACAGGCAGGGTTGAGATTTCGTGACTTCCAAGCTGGCTGGAATCAAGGCTGGCTCTTTTCCAGTTGCTTGAATAAAACTTTCTTCAGCCATGGCATCAGTTGAATATCTCCATTCACTCCGTACATCAGGGAGGGAACGGGAGGATTGGAGGTCAGCCAGCTTGGCTTGGAAAGGAGTATCGGCTATCTGTCAGGTTTCAATGTCATCTCAAATAAATTGCACTCCGAAACAATTAATCTTTGCTGAAGTATTCCATTTACTCCTTGCGGTGCCACAAGGGTCGGTCCTCTCGCCCCTTCTGTTCAACATTTATGTGAAGCCGCTGGGTGAGATCATCTGTGGTTTTGGGATGAAGTACCACCAGTACGCTGATGACACCCAGCTGTACATCTCCACCCCGGACCACCCCATTGATGCCCTTGAAGTGATGTCCCGGTGCCTGGTGGCTGTACGGATCTCAACCCATCCAAGACCGAGTGGCTGTGGTTTCCGACATCCCGATATAGTCAGTTGGTGCCATCACTGACTATTGGGGGCGAGTCATTGGCCCCCACGGATAGGGCTCGCAACTTGGGAGTCCTCCTGGACTCACAGCTGTTTTTAGAAGAGCACTTTACGGCTGTGGCCGGGAGGGCGTTTTATCAGGTTCGCCTGATTTGCCAGTTGCGTCCCTTTCTGGATCGGGACTCGTTAAATACGGTCACTCATTCCCTCGTCACTTCCCGCCTGGACTACTGCAATGCTCTCTACATGGGGCTCCCCTTGAGGAGCACCCGGAGGCTCCAGCTGGTCCAGAATGCGGCCGCGCGGGTGGTTATGGGAGCGATGGGGCACTCCCATGTGACCCCCTTCCTGCACGAGCTGCACTGGCTCCCGGTGGTCTTACGGGTGTGCTTCAAGGTTTTGGTTACCACCTTTAGAGCACTCCATGGCTTAGGACCGGGGTATTTACGAGACCGCCTTCTGCCATCAGTAGCCTTTCACCGACCAGTACGTTCCCATAGAGAGGGGCTCCTCAGGGTGCCGTCGGCCAAACAATGTCGACTGGCGGCCCCCAGGGGGAGAGTCTTCTCTGTGGGGGAACCCGCCATCTGGAACGAGCTCCCCCCGGAGATACGGAGGATCCCGGACCTGCGCGCTTTTCGCCGTGCCATCAAAACATTTCTTTTCCAGCAGGCCGGCCTGACCTAACCTCTCTTTTAAACTTTTTAAAATTTAAAAATTCTTCAATTTTAAATTTGTCTTATGGATTTGGGGTGTTTTAAATTTTGTTTTCCGGGCCAATTATTTAATTGTATTTTAATGCTTTTTTAACATTAGTATTATACGTATTTTATCTGGCTGTTCACCGCCCTGAGTCCTTCGGGAGTAGGACAGTATACAAATTCAATAAATAATAATAATAATAATAATAATAATAATAATAATAATAATGACTCTACAAAAAACCACCTTACTCGGAACAGCTTACATCCTCCGACGATACCTTAACAGTTCCTAGGTCCTTGGTTAGGACTTGAGCTGCTGAGCTATTAACCAGCCTCAAAGGCTGTGAATCTCACTAAAGTTTAACCAATAATAATAATAATAATAATAATAATAACAACCCCTCCGAGAAGGTTTACCTTGTCGTGGTGGAGGGGCTTGCGTGCTCTAGTGATCCTAAGGGCTATGCTGAACAGGTGCAACCATATCACACAGACCTTAGGTGAAGGGCCAGACAAAATCTGCTCCACAACTCATTCAAACATGGTGAATACAGAAAAAATGAAACTTATGCCGGCTGAACCGTCGCCCGGATTAACAAGGGTTCCACTGGATGCTATGGCTCCTGGGCATTCTACGCAAAATGAGTTACAGGGCTCAGCTCCCTCTGCTAGGCAACCAGGGCATGGAGCTGATAAGCTACTGGAAGAAAAACCCAAAAAACGAAAAATCTGGACCAGGGAAGAAAACACCTCTATTATGAAAGCTTACTATCATCAGTCTGAGCCAGCAAAACATGGATTTCAAAAAAGAATGTATCAGATTTGGAAGATGAACCATACGGACTGTGACACCAGTGAACAAAGGTTAATGGACCAACGACGTGTAATCCTAAACCACAAATTTTTCACTACAGAGGAATTAATAGCATTAGAAGAGAAAGCAATTAATGGTCTGAGTACATCAACAAAGAAGAGTAACATCAAGAATGATTTCCAGACTCAAAAGCAAATTGAGGAAGAAAGGGAAGAAGAGGATACTGAAATGGATGAAGATAAAGAACAAGGAAGCACTAAAGAACAAACACCAACAGATAGTGCTCAATTAGCTGGAAAAATAAAGCACCAAATGGAAGATGCTGAAAGAACACGTTTGCCAAAGCTGAACCAAGTGAACCGGAAAGAATTGAGAAATGTACTAAAAAAAGTCAATGAGGCTGTGCAAACTATTCGAACCACTACATTAGCCGAAACAAACCAACTGATGTATGCAGCAGCCGTGATAACCACCAAAGAACTGGGGTTGAAAATACAAAAGAACCGAAGAGGCAAGAAGGGGAAGCCTAAGTGGAAAATTCGGTTAGAATTGAAGATCAAAAAAGTACGTGGAGATTTGAGCAACTTGAAGAACCTAAGGCAAGGTCAGCTAAAGAACAAGCAGATCAAAAGCAGCCTGGAAGCAAGATACGATCTGAGGAATAAGGAGATTGCGGTAGTAATTGAAGAGCTGAAGCAGAGGGTTGTTGCTATCGCTGAAAAGATTAAAAGGTATGAAAACCAAGTATCTCAGTTCAAGGAAAACTCACAGTTCAGAGCAAATCAGCACCAGTTTTATAAGAGTTTAGAAAATGGAAATGGAGTGACAACAAATGAAAAGCCTGATAAAGAGAAAGCTCTGAAATTCTGGAAGAATTTGTGGGAAAACAACAAGAAGCACAACAGAAATGCAAAATGGATCAAACAGGTTGAGGACTCTATTAAAGTGCATAAAATGGAAGACGTGAAAATAACAAAAGCAATGGTGCAAAGACAGTCAAGAAAAGTGAAGAATGGAGTGCACCTGGACCGGATGAGCTGCATGGCTTCTGGTTAAAGGCACTTACAAGTCTGCACAAAAGATTGGCAACCCAGATGAACCAGATCCTAAAAACACCTGAAAATGATGAATGGATGACAACTGGAAGGACATTTTTGATCCAAAAAGATAAAGAAAAAGGAAAGGACCCTGGAAACTATATGCCAATGTATGTTTGCCAACAACATACAAGCTTCTTACTGGTATCATTGCAAACCAAATCTATGGATACCTGGAAAGAAATAACTTGCTTCCTGTAGAACAGAAAGGATGCTGCAAAAACTCAAGAGGAACAAAGGGTCAATTGCTGATCGACAAGCTAATCCTAAAGAACTCAAAGAAAAGACGAACCAACCTGTTCATGGCTTGGATAGACTATAAGAAAGCGTTTGATTCAATTCCCCATAGTTGGATCAAGAAATGCCTGGAAATATTAGGCATCAGCAGCAACATACACAAATTCATGGAATCTTCAATGAACCTCTGGAAAACAAAACTTATGGCTAATGAAGAAGAACTGGGTGAAGTTGAAATTAAACGAGGCATTTTCCAGGGCAATTCCCTTTCACCCCTACTTTTTATACTCTCAATGCTACCACTGACAATCATTTTGAAGAAGATGAACTGTGGATACGAACTTGCAAAGAAAGGACTGAAAATCTCGCACTTGATGTATATGGATGATTTGAAGCTGTTTGGTAAAACAAAAGCTGAACTGAATTTATTAATTGAAAACACAAAAGAATTCAGCCAAGACATTGGTATGCAGTTTGGAATTGACAAATGTGCAACAATAGCAACCAAAGCAGGCAAGATCATAGAAGAGGATGGAATAGAACTAGAGAATGAAGAAATGATAAAGGCAGTAAAATCAGAAGAAGGCTACAAGTACTTGGGAATTTTAGAAGCCTCTGACTTAATGCATAATAAAGTCAAGGAATTAACTTCAGCCAAGTACATTCGGCGAATTCGTAAGAAATTAATGTCCAAATTGAGTGGAGGAAACATCATAAAAGCCATAAATACCTGGGCTATACCTGTGATTAGATACTCTGCAGGAATAATTGACTGGACCCAGATGGAGTTAGACAATTTGGACAGAAAAACAAGGAAGCTTATGACAATGAATCATGCCTTGCACCCTAAAAGTGATGTTGACCGATTATATTTACCAAGAGCAGAGGGTGGTCGAGGACTCCTACAAGTAAAGCAGGAAGAAGAAAAATGCAGCTTGAATGATTACATCCAGAAAAGTGAAGAACCAATGATTAAGGAAGTAAATAAAGGAGGCCTTTTAAAGACAACTAAAACAAAAGCAAAATATAAGAAAGAAGTAATTGAGCAGCGAGCTGAAAATTGGAAACACAAAGCTCTGCGTGGCTAATACTTGAAAAGTATTGAAGGCAAAGCTGACCAGAAACTAACTTGGAACTGGTTAAGATCAGGAGTACTGAAAAAAGAAACAGAAAGCTTTATTTTGGCAGCTCAAGAACAAGCCCTAGCCACAAACTGCATGAAGGCAAAAATTCAACGTTACCACCAACAGCAAATGCCGCCTCTGCAATGAGAAAGATGAGACAGTCGACCACCTGATCAGTGGGTGCAGCAAAATTTCACAAACTGACTACCTACAACGCCATGACCGTGTTGCTAAGATCATTCACTGGAAATTGTGCCAGAAGTTTGGATTTGAGTACAGCAAAAACCACTGGGAACATCAGGTTGAGAAAGTTTTAGAGAATGAGAAACTCAAGATCTTGTGGGACTTTAGGATTCAGACTGCCAGGCACTTGGTCCACAAGACACCTGACATAACAATAGTTGAAAAGAAAAAAGTATGGTTCATTGACATTGCAATACCTGGTGATGCACGGATTGAAGATAAGCAGCAAGAAAAAAATCACAAAGTACCGGGACTTGCAAATTGAAGTTGAGCGACTGTGGAAAAAGAAATTGTGTGTTGTCCCGATTGTAATTGGAGCCCTTGGAGCAATACCCAAAGGGCTACCCCGCTATTTAGAAATTCTAAATTTGCCGGACTTGAACATTTTGACTCTACAAAAAACCATCTTACTCAGAACAGCTTACATCCTCCGGCGATACCTTAACAGTTCCTAGGTCCTTGGTTAGGACTCGAGCTGCTGAGCTATTAACCAGCCTCAAAGGCTGTGAATCTCACTAAAGATTAAATAATAATAACAATAACAACAACAACAACAGTAATAATGAGTATGACAGATCTGGCCCCAACTTAGTCGTAGCTGATACTAACCCTCTGACCCCCAAACCCTTCCCTTTCCATTCCCCAATTCTCATCTTCACATTGGCCATCTTCCAAGTCTGTCTCCTCAGCTTCTGACTTCACCCCATAGGAATGTTTCCCCCCCACCATCTCATCTCCTAGGGGATATTATCTACAAAGAAATAAGTAGGTGAAAAGTCAAGCCTCGTCTTTTTATGGCAGCATCAAAATGCTGACATCTCGTCTTTGATAGCTGACGCTGAAAGGCAGAGCAAGAGCTGCCTGGAAGAAACCAGTCAGCCCAGAAATCAGGAATACCCTTTCTCCCCCTTCCCACCTGCCATACTCCCAAACTGCATTGAAAAAGGAGGAGGGTGGCTAAGTGAGGGGCAGGAAGCCCTAGGCCTTCAATGGCCAGCACCGGGGGAGGGGGAGAAGAAACAGAAAGAGGAGCTCCATCTCGCTCCACGTGCCCCAGTGAAAGGCAGTAGCATCTCAGCCACTTCCCTTCCCCGCAGGCAAGGTAGGAAAGGAGGCTGGGCTGCAGGGACCGTGTGGGAGGCAGCTGGGCAAGAAGAGAAGGGTTCCAAGTAACACCCCCAACAAAATCTTCTTCACTCCATACAATCCCCCCTTCCATTTTCCCACAGTAGAATTTGTGGCAGGCCTGAAGGCTCAAAGGTAAAAGATGGCTTCCAGATCTGACAGACTGCCCCCCCCCCTCAGAAGAGAAGGGTGTCCTAGAAAGAGAATAACACAGGGGGTTAATCATGTTCTTAACCACCTTTCTTCCCCCCCCCCCGGGGGGACCCTTTGGCTTATCAGGGTATTTATCATGGAATTGTTTGACTAGTCTATCTTCCCTTACATTCCAACTTTTGACCCATGTGGTTCAGCACCCTTTCCAGTGTACTAAGTATTGTAAGCAACCCCCATATAACCTAAAATCTAAAATTTTCTTGACTCCATAATGAGTTTTTCCTTGTACAACTATAGGAGGAGGAGGTGGTTGGGTTTGACCCAACGGTGGGTTTTAGCAGGCTGCAATGAAACACAGGATGCACTATTCCTAGAATGCAGAGAAGGCTAAGTTGAACTGTCACTGGGTTAATTATTTTAAGTATTGGGAAAGGACCTAGGAATTTTGGCCCTAATTTCTTGCTAGGCAGCCTCAACCATATGCATTTGGTTGATAGGAAAACCTTATCTCCTACTCAGAAGGGGGTTGGAGAGAACGGTGCTTATCTGCCTGCTTTTTATATTCCTCTACTGCTTCTGACAGTGATTTTTTAGTATTTTCCCACCCCTTTTTCAAAGACTCCATCCATTCTGCCAAGGACATGGAGGAGGGGGGTTCTCTGGGCAGTTAAGGCATGGGGACAAACTCCATGCTGCTAGTGACCTGGAAAGGGGTCAGTCCAGTGCTGCTGTGCACTGCATTGTTGTAAGCCACCTCCGCAAACGGTAACAGATCTGCCCAGTTCTCTTGTTGGTAATCCACATAGCATCTTATGTACTGTTCTACCATCGCGTTCACAAATCTGGCAGTAAACTGGACTCCTTGGTCTGAGATGACCCGACGGGGTATTCCATGCAAACGGTAGATGTGTTTGATGAATAGTTTAGTGAGTTTCCAGAGCAAGCAGTGAAGTGGGCTTGTTTAGAGAACAAATCAATAACTGTACAAATTACCGTGTTTCCCTCGCTTTCTGGGAGTTTGACTATGAAGTCCATTGCAATTTCCTCCCAAAGACTACTGGGGCTGGCCACTAGTTGAAGGAGTCCAGGTGGTTTTCCTGGTCTCGTTTTCATCGCTGCACAGGTGGCACAGCTTTTTATGTAGTCTTCCACTTCGGCTTTTATTTTGGCCACCAGAATTGCCTCCTAGCAAGATGCAGGGTCGTCCATGAATTCAAAGTGGCCAGCCAGCTTCGAGACGCGACTGCGCTGGAGTACTTTGAGTCTCAGGCTTGCGGGGACATATAATTTGGATCCCTTCCATGCTAGTCCCTCCCTCATGGTCAAGACATCTTTATTCTCTGTGAGCCAGGGGTCAGCTGGTAGCGCTGCTTTTAACTTTGCTGTCAGCTTGTCCCAGTCTGGGTCGGGTGGTCGCCTGGCTTGGCTCCTGGTGGTGACTTGTGCTGCTGATTGTGGGGGTGGGGTGGGGGAAAGAATGATGGTATGGATTACTTCCTCCCGGCAGCTGTCAAATTGCGGCTTTCTTGATAGGGCATCTGCCAGCAGTTTTTTTCCTGCTGGGATGTATTTCAGTTCAAATTTGAAGCGCCTGAGGTATTGAGCCCAGCGGACTAGTTTGGGAGATAGTTTCCTGGGGGTTTTCAGGGCCTTCAGGTTTTTGTGATCAGTCCAGACCTCGAAAGGCATTCCCTCCCCCCCCCCACCAGGAAATATCTCCAGGAGAGCAAGGCACATAGCAAACCACACAGGCTTCTTTCTCCCAGATGGCCCATCGCCCCTCCGCCTCTGTGAGTTTTTTAGGCACAGGGCAAGAGTTGTTCTTTGTTGTTCTTTTGTAGGAGTACCACAACCACTGCTACATTGCTAGTGTCAGTCCGTATGATGAATTGTTGCTCTGGGTCTGTGTGCTGCAGGATCAGTTCCTGGGCAAACAGTCTTTTTACGTTTTCAAAGGCTTTTTGACAGTCCATTGTCCAAGTGATTGGCTGAGTCAGCTTTTCCTTCATTGGAGGAGATCCCATTTTCAACAGTTCTGTTAGGGGTAGGGCCACCTCTGCGAAAGCCGGGATAAATTATCTATAGAAGTTAGCGAACCCCAGGAAGCTTTGAAGTTGCCTATGGGTGCGTGGAGGTTGCCAAACGAGTACCGCTTTCATTTTCCCTGGATCCATTTCCACGCCTCCACTGGGAATTCGGTAGCCTAAGAAATCCAGGGAAGTCTTGTGAAACTCACACTTCGACAGCTTTGCATAAAGCTTGGCGGTGAGTTTTTTCAGTTCTTGTCAGACGAGCTTCATGTGTTCAAGGGTCTCGCTGAATATTTATTTATTTTTTATTAATCAAATTTCTATACCGCCCTACTCCTGCAGGACTCAGGGCGGTGAACAGCCAAGATAAAATACAGATAATACAAATATTAAAAAATCCCTTAAAATTATTAAATATTTTGGCCAAAACACAGATTAAAACACCCAATTTATAAAATCAAACGAATTAAAAATTTAAAAGAGGAGAGTTAGGCAAGGCCAGCCTGCTGAAATAAAAAAGTTTTGAGAGCACGACGAAATGTGCGCAGGTCCGGGATCCTCCGTCTTTCTGGCGGGAGCTCGTTCCAGATGGTAGGTGCCCCCAGAGAAGGCTCTCCCCCTGGGGGCCGCCAGTCGACACTGTTTGGCCGACGGCACCCTGAGAAGCCCCTCTCTATGGGAGCGTACTGGTCAGTGAGAGGCTATTGGAAGCAGAAGGCGGTCTCGTAAATACCCCGGTCCAATGCCATGGAGCACTCTACAGGTGGTAACCAAAACCTTGAAGCACACCCAGAAGACCACTGGGAGCCAGTGCAGCTCGCGCAGGAAGGGGGTCACATGGGAGCGCCCCGTCGCTCCCATAACTACCTGCGCGGCCGCATTCTGGACCAGCTGGAGCCTCTGGGTGCTCCTCAAGGGGAGCCACATGTAGAGAGCATTGCAGTAGTCCAGGCGGGAAGTAACGAGGGAATGAGTGACCATATTTAATGAGTCCCGATCCAGAAAGGGACACAACTGGCGAATCAGGCGGACCTGATAAAAAGTCCCCCTGGCCATGGCCGTCATGTGCTCTTCTAAAGACAGCCATGAGTCCAGGAGGACACCCAAGTTGTGAACCCTCTCCATGGAGGCCAATGACTCGCCCCCAATAGTCAGTGATGGCACCAACTGACTATATCGGGATGTCAGAAACCACAGCCACTCGGTCTTGGATGGGTTGAGCCTGAGTCTGTTTCTCCCCATCCAGATCCGCACGGCCTCCAGGCACCGGGACATCATTTCAAGGGCATCATTGGGGTGGTCCGGGGTGGAGATGTACAGCTGAGTGTCGTCAGCATACTGATGGTACTTCACCCCGAAACCATGGATGATCTCACCCAGCGGCTTCACATAAATGGTGAACAGAAGGGGCGAGAGGACCGACCCTTGTGGCACCCCACATACAAGGGGCCTCGGGGTCTACCTCTGCCCCCGTCAACACGGACTGAGACCGGTCAGAGAGAAAGGAGGTGAACCACCGTAGGACGGTGCCCTCCACCCCTAACTCCTCTAGCCAGTGCAGCATGATACCATGGTCGATGGTATCAAAAGCCGCTGAGAGGTCTAATAGGACTAGGACAGAGGAACAACCCCTGTCCCGAGCCCTCCAGAGATCATCAACCAACGCAACCAATGCCGTTTCTGTGCTGTACCCAGGCCTGAAGCCCGACTGGAATGGATCCAGATACGACGATTCATCCAGGTACTGGGGGAGCTGTCACGCTACCACACTCTCAACAACCTTCGCAACGAAGCAAAGGTTGGAGCCTGGACGATAATTTGCCAACACTGCCGGGTCCAGGGAAGGCTTCTTGAGGAGAGGCCTCACCACCGCCTCTTTCAAGGCAGCAGGGAAGACACCCTCACTCAAAGAAGCATTTATAATCCCCTGGAGCCAGCCTCGTGTAACCTTCCGAGAGGCCAGCACCAACCAGGAGGGACACGGGTCCAATAAACATGTGGCTGCGCTCAGTCTGCCCAGTATCCTGTCCAAGTCTTCAGGGGTCACAGAATCAAACTCTTCCCAGATAATACTCACAAGACCTGCCTCTGTCCTCCCCCCTGAATCTATCCAGTCAGAGTCCAGGTGTTCCCGAATCTGAGCGATTTTGTCATACAGATACTGTACAAAATCCTCGGCTCTACCCTCCAAGGGGTCCTCCCGCACTTCCTGGTGTAGCAGGGAGCGGGTCACCCTAAACAGGGTGGCTGGGCGATTATCTGATGACGCAATAAGAGTGGCAAAATAGTTATACTTCGCCGCTTTTATCGCCACCAGGTAGGTCTTAATATGAGACCTTACCAGTGTTCAGTCAGATTCAGAATGGCTGGCCCTCCAACCACTCTCCAGGCGTCTTTTCCAGTGCTTCATCTCCCTCAGCTCCTCGGTGAACCAAGGAGCCAGGCGAGATCGGTGCCGGGTCAGAGGCCGCAAAGGCATGAACCGATCCAAAGCTCCAGCAGCCACCCTATCCCAGGTGGCCACCAGCTCCTCAGTCGAGCCGTGTGCCAGAGCCTCAGGAAATGGCCCAAGCTCCATCTGGAACCTATCTGGATCCATCAGGCGCCTGGGGCGGTACCACCTCAATGGTTCCACCTCCCTGCGGCGGGGTGCGGCGGTTTGAAGGTCAAAGCGAAGGAGGGAGTGATCCGACCATGACAAGGGCTCGATCACTATATCCCCTATCTCAAGATCACTCAACCACTGACCAGAGACAAAAACCAGGTCTAGCGTGTTTCCCCCCGTGTGAGTAGGGCCATGAACTAACTGGGTCAGGTCCATGGCCGTCATGGAAGCCATGAACTCCCGAGCCACCTCAGATGCCTCACCGACAGATGGCAGGTTAAAATCCCCATGACAAACAGTATTGAACACCATAGAATTCTATGAACAACATCCTGAAAAACAGCTGGCCCTAATGTTTATTGATGCCCAAAAGGTGTTTGACAATTTGAATTGGACTTTTATGATCAACCAAATTAACCTAATGGGATTCAGGACGAATTTTAGGAAGATGATCGAGAACATCTACCATAAACAGAGGGCAAACATATTAGTGAATGGAGATAAAACTCAGGTATTTCAGATCCAAAAAGGAGTGAGACAGGGATGCCCCCTATCTCCCCTACTTTATATTCTGGCGCTAGAGTGCTACTTAGAAAGATCAGAGCCAATAAAAAAATTAAAGGATTAAAGATCAGGAAGGAAATATTCAAAACGCAAGCTTTTGCAGACGACGTAGCCCTCATAATAGAAGATCCACTAGAAACCGGTTTAAAATTAATGCAGGAAATACAGGATTATGGAGAAGTGGCGGACCTTAAACTCAATAGGAAAAAAACCTAAAATAATAGCGAAAAATATGACAGATTCACAAAAAAGGGAATTGGAAGACTTATTAGGCCTCCAGGTAGTTAAGAAAATAAAATATTTGGGAATATGGATCACTGCGAAATTCTCCTCATTAAAAGAAGACAATTATATCCCCCTACTGCAGAAAATATATCAAGACCTTGAAAGATGGAAAAGGCTAAAACTGTCTCTGATTGGTAAAATAGCAGCGATTAAAATGAACATCCTACCGACTTCCGGTTTGCTGTTTGTCCCCGCTGGACGCTCCTTCGGGATCGTCGTACCCACTGCCTGTAAAAAGCCGCCTTTATAGCGGAATGGCGGCTCGAAAAAACTCCGTTTCCATGAGGAAACGGAGATAGAGCAGGCTGGGGTGGGTTGAGTCCTCTGCCTAATCCCAAAAGTTTTTTTTTTACTTTTGGGACGGAGCGGAAGAGACTCCCCGTATCCCCAGCCAATGCTCCGGGCTCTGGGAGATCTCTGCTACATGCAGAGCTAGGTGGCAAAAGCAAGCTTGTAAACTTGTTAAACTAATTAAAGAAGACGTGATCTGGACCGCTGACCCTGAGGCGCAAGTATTTTTTTTTCTTATTTTAGAAAAGTAACTGAAGTTGTTTAAGAAGTGAAAGGAAAAAAGATTTTTAAAATGGCGATTGCTGAGGCTTGAAGAGAGGCTGAAAAGGGAAAGTCCTTCCGTTTTCTATTACAAAGTAGCGGAATGAATACTTCTGGCTGTAATTGAAGCAAAACCTCACTCTCACTCTTGTTTTTTTTTCTTTTTTTTTCCTGGGGATCTGATATTGATCTTGGTTGGAAACAAGCCTTTTTTTTTCTCTCTTTTCCACTAAATCTTGTCTGTGTGGGAAATGGCACCGGGACTTATACAGTTAGACAAACAGGCGGGGGGAAATTCCCCCATTAACAAATTACATCAACAAGTTCTAACTCTCCAGTGTCAGAAACCTGACTTTAATATAATAGAATTTCTTCTTGAAGAGATTGTAAGAAGGGATGAGATTGTGAACCAGCAACTCGAAAAATTTAAGCAGGAAATTAAAGAAATTGGTGAATTGGTGAAATCGAAGTTTGACTTTTTGAATCGAAAGATTTTAAAAACAGCTAATGGTTTATCAGACTTTCTGATTCAGTTGGATGCAAAGACTAAACTATTAGAGTCTAAAATGAAAGAAACTGAGGAGAATTTGGATGACAAGATTCAAAAAATTAAAAAGGATTTGGTAAACATTCAGGATAATAGCTCAGAAGATAAACTTAAAATGGAGGTTGACCAAAAGACTGGTAATGAAGAAAATGTGCAACAGAGGATTGAAAGAGAAGTTTTAATGATTCAATATAATTTTACAGAATATGCAATTAGACTGAGAGGTCTGCAGGAAAATAATAGAGATGACTTAAGGAAAATATCTTCTGAAATTCTGGCTGGGATTTTAAAGGTTCAACCTGATGAAGTGTTTTGCAGGATTGATAGAATTTATAGAATAAACTCCTGGTTGGCAAAGCAAAGGCAATTGCCTAGAGATGTGGTGATTTATTTTACAGATAAAGAAATTAGGAATAATATTGTGCAGAACTCTTTTAATTCTACTTTGCAATTTCATGGAAGAAAGATTTGGATTTTTAAGGAGCTCCCGACTAAGATGCTAATGGAGAGGAAGAAATTTGGCTTTCTAGTGACTGAGTTAAAAAAAAGAAATATCCTATTTAGGTGGGATGCCCCAGTTGGTTTAATATTGAGACACCAAGGAGTAAGATATCAACTGAACACTGTTGAAAAAGCGGAAGAATTTTATCAAAATTTTTTAAAAATGAACTTAATATCTTTAGGCACAATACAGGATAAGCAAAAGGAGTTGGAAACAAAAGGAAAATACCAAATTACAGAGGCTGTGGTGGATAAATTGTCTTTGGAATCCCTGGATACCCCAGCTGGACTGTTTATAAATATGAGAGCAGTGTCATCCGACTCCAATGTGATGAACCATCAAGTTACAGACAAGTGCGTAAACCAACCAGTTGATATACAAGTGATGGAGAAGAAAGATGAGATGACAAAACAAAACCAACAAGATCAACTCATAAAGCAGAATGAAAATCGATCAGCTGACACACAACTGGTAGGAAGGAAACGAGGATGGAAATTCAACCCGCAAAAGAAAAAGAAAAGAAATAGATCTCATAGAAACAGCAGTTTCTAAACCAAGCAACAGTGAAGCCAGGGACTTTAAAAAATGAATGAATATGTGAAAAGATAGTGGAGGCGAACAATTGTTTAATACTATCTTGAGGATAGTGGCAGATCTCTGCAATGCCGTGATTTTGGGATGTGAAAAGAGCCTTACCTTGTTGGATTTGAATCATCTACTCTGGATTTCTTTTACTGGTAAATATATTATAATTAGTTTGAGTTACAAGGCAAGAGAGTCACGCTGGGGCATGCAGAAGATCTGGATGTTACCCATTAGGATGATGGGAATCAACAATCCTGATGAATACCACAACTATAACTATATGGATATAATTATAATGTCACTCGGGTGGTTGTTTTTACTTTTATATATATATGAGGATATCTACTACTGATGGGGGCAGAAGATGATTGAAGATTTTGAACAAACTGTTGCACTAGCATGTTATTTTACCCTATTATGGGTGATGGATTTAACAATCCAGTGGAAAGACATCAAAGAAGATATTATATGGATTATAAATTTAAAGTTATTGTCTTTTTTCTTTTTACAAAATGGAATGCATATATAGATATGTGTATATTTTAGTAAAGTGGGCAGTGGATTATATTTAGAATTGTATTGCATAATTTTGTAGGAATTTGGGTTGAAATAGGTTAGTTTACTGATTGATTAGTTTAAGAAAAAGGATCTTTAAGTCATATATTTAGGGGAGTGGAGGAATTGGATAGAACTGAATAAATGTTAAATTTTGATGTAGGGAGAAGGCCGCTTTAAAATGTTATATTAATATATATAAAAGACTAAATGTTAAATTGTTGTAACAATACACTATAAGTTTAGGGGAGGAGAAAAAGGGCAGATTATCGCAAAAATGGGAGTTATAAGAATATTATGCTAAGGGTCAGTATTTTGAGGAGGGAGTAAGGGAAAGGAAAGATATTATGTATTTAGTTATGAAATAGCCTATTGTTGTGAAAAAGTCACAGGGGGGGATGGGTGGTGAGGGGGGGTTAGGGAAGGGGGGGGAAAGGGGGAAAAACTTATATTTGAAAACTTTTTCAATAAAAAAAAAATGAACATCCTACCTAAAATTCTGTTCCTATTTCAAAATATTCCGATAACCTTAGATAAAAAATTCTTTCTGGACCTGAACAAACATATTAGAAATTTCCTATGGGAGGGTAAGAAATCGAGGATCTCCTTTAAGATACTCCAAGGGAAAAGAAATTTGGGAGGATTCGGGCTCCCCGATTGGGAAATATATCAAAAGGCGGCGAAAATAATCTGGATTAAGGAGTGGATCACGTTATGAAATAGGAGAATCCTGACATTAGAAGGACATGACCTATTGGAAGGATGGCATGCTCACCTGTGGGATACAAAGAACAAGAAAAAATCTTTTCATAAACACAAAATTAGGGAGACTCTTATACGCACGTGGGAGGAAATTAGACAGAGGATTTATACTAAGGTACCCAACTGGCTTTCTATTATGGAAGCGTTGGCGGCCCCAAACAGGAGAGATGATTATAAATTGGGCACATATAAAGACATTCTTGATGAAAAGGGGAAGCTCAAACCTTTGGATTTATTGAGGGACCAGGGTTTCAACTTGGATTGGTGGAATTACCTGCAGATTAATTCAAGATTCCAAAAAGACAGAGACCAATTTGGTATAGAAGCTAAATATGGAAATTTTGATAAAATTATTTGGGGAATAGACAAGAAAATGTTAGCAAAAATATATAACTTCTTATTAGATGAGGATAGGGCAGAGACTATAGCAAAAAATCAGCTAAATATTTGGGAAAAAAACCTGGGATATAGATTAAATTTTAACGACTGGGAGATGGCCTGGAATAGGAACTATAAAATGATGAAATCGGCAACATTTAGAGAAAACCATTATAAAATGCTACACAGGTGGTATCTAGCACCAGCTAGGTTAGCGAAAATGTTTCCCAATCTCTCAGCTACGTGTTGGAAATGTGGAAAAACGGTCGGCACCTTCTATCATCTATGGTGGACCTGTCCAGAGACCAAAAGGTTATGGTCAAAAATTCGATATTGGCTTTGTGAAATAACAGGACAGGAGATAGTTCTATCGCCAGAAATCTTCCTCCTGGGTATAATCGGAGACGGCTTCAATAACAACAAAATTCAACTCATAATCCAGATTACAACTGCGGCTAGACTAGCCTTTGCGAAACACTGGAAAAATAAATCCATACCCTCAGAAGAAATACTAATAAACAAAATCCTAGAGTGCGCAGAAATGGCAAAATTGACGAGTGAGATAAATAATGAGGAGAAATCTAAATATTATGAAGTATGGGGAAATTGGTACAATTGGTTGAAGAACAAGACAAAAACATGATTTCAGGATATGACTTGTTATGCACTCGAAATACGAGCTATATTGCATAGAATATTGAACAGATAAGGATGAAGTTTATTTAACGTATGATTCCGTAAACTGTATAAACACTGTACCTCTGAAAGAGATAGAGATTGTATATTTTCTTTTATAATGGAAAAATTTAATAAAGTATATTTAAAAAAAAAATCCCCCATGACCATAAGCCTGGGGGTGTCAACCGCCACCGCGGCTATAACGTTGAGCAGCTCGGGCAGGGCTGCCGTCACGTGGCAGGGAGCCAGGTACATAGCCAGCATGCCCATCTGCACCCCATGACCCCACTCACATCCAGCTGTCTGAGGAACAGTGGCCTCCCTTGGACCAAGACCTTCTCTAATGACAACCACCCTCCCCCCGCCCCTCTCGTGTCCTCAGATGATGGAATGCGCGGAAACCGGGTGGGCACATCTCAACGAGGGGGACCCCCCCTCCTGGCCCAACCAGATCTCCGTAATACCCGCCAGGTCCGCTCCCCCCTCCTGAACAAGATCACAAATGATCTTTATTTACCATGGACTGGGCATTGCACAGCATCAGCCAAAGGCCCAGGGCCTGAGGGTCTGTGCAACCTGGGGAACGAGAGGAGCATTGGAGGCCGGAGCACGCCACCTCTTGGAGCCAGCGGGCGCGCGCTCCCACAACCTGATGTGGCCCCCTGCTCCCACCATATCTGCCCCTCCCAACCACAGTACTGATGTAATGTCCATCCACAACACAAGCTCTAACCCCCTCCTTGAACCCGGTTCCGCACCTCTTGTGCCGCGCTCTTCAGCCGGCTCTGGCCTCCTCCCCGACAGGTTCTCCCCCAAACCCACAGAGCCCACCCCCCTCCCAGAAACCTTTAAAACCTTATCTAAAAATTTCCCCAAAAAAAGCCACAACCCCCTCCTCGCCACATGCCACCTCTCGGGATTCCAAAATCTGTCATCAAGGTAGGCCCTCGATAGTGAGGAGGGCCAAACCTGCGAGAGGGGGGAGTCTCGCAGCGCAAGCAGGTCAGCAGCCGTAAACATCGCACAAAACAGAGGTGGAGAGTCAACTGGTCAGGGCTACACCAGATCGTCCAACAATACTGTGTCAAAGTAGATCTTCATATCAGGAGCTGGTTCACTGCCCTCTCACGGCAGTGAAAGCGCCGGTGGCATCCCCCCACGTCCAGAGGATAATTATCCCAGTCACCCTCTCACAGTGACTGGGTCAGATGACACCGACAATAAAGTCACAATAGTCCATCCTTTCATCTGGCGGATGACAAACAGCCCTCTCAGCACCTGCACACCGTTTTGCCCAGTTCTCCTCCAGTTTGGGGTCGCACAAGAAGCCAGCAGTTTGTAAAGTTATTAAAGACCAATGGTGATAATTCCACAGGCACAAGTTCTTCCCTGGGGCGAGAGTAGGGATAGTAGACAAAGAACCCAGTCCAAGGGTGGGTGGCCATCAAAGGCCAACACCCACCCATACCTGGGGGAAAGGGGGGGGAGAAGCCACCCGAGGCGACCAAAAGACCAGCCCTGGTCAGCCTCCCGCCTCTCCTGCCCCAAATCCCCAGTCTCAGCTCTGATGACAAAAAACCCGGGATAATAGGGGTCATAGTCCAAAGAAAGAGCAGATGGTAATCCTGAGGGCAAGGCTGTCCGTATTCCCCCCAACCACCTACTGCAAGCTCTTTCCTTAGCCGGATAGTCTGTGGCAGCCATTGCCTTCTGCCGCCGCCGTCGCCGTCTCGCAACTGGCACCCTGGGCTCCCCCAGGACCCCCGAAAAACATCCGGAGAGCATCCCAGAGATCCCTGAGGGGCGAGGGGGATGAAGGGCACCTCCAAGCAGCCGCCGCTGCACAGAAACGCCGACCGCTGCTGAATGCTCCGGCCTCCACTTCTTCCGGCGCTGAAAACAGCTGTTTCAGCAGGCCGTTGCCCATCTCCTGCAGCGGCTTCAAACAGCGAGTCCCGCCCTGCCCTGATATTCCGGAGGGCGAAAAGGCAGGGCGGGCATTCCCCTCCTTGGGACGGGAGCCGGAGATAGTTAAAACCGCTCCCGAAGACCCCGACACCAGCAACCTCTCCATCTCCTCAGCGGAGCTCAGTCGACTGCCGCTATCTTGGGACACACCGGAAGTTTAAAGCCTATGAGAATGTCATCTATGTAAACAAGGATCCCTTGGCATAGGTGCTCATGTAGCACTTTGTTAATGAGCTGCATGAATACTGCGGGGGTGCCTTTGCAGTCCAAAGGCATGACTCTAAATTGGAAGCTGCTGAGCAGGCAGTTGAAGGCAGTTTTCCACTCATCTCCCTCTTTGATTCTTATGCAATAGTATGCTACCCTTAAGTCCAGTTTGGTGAACAACTTACCCTTCAACAAGTGGTTTAGCATGTCTTTCATGAGGGGAAGGCGGTAGGTGTTCTCCATGCACAAGGCATTGATCCATGAAAATCAACGCAAAGCCTCAACCCCCCATTGTCAGGGTTCCAAGGAATATGGCTCTTCCTCACTAAATATATCTTCCTCACTAAAACCCCCCGCTAGGTCTCAGTATTGGTTAAGCTGGCTGCCGGGTGGGGCATCTTTGGGCAGGGCTGCAGTTTCTGGCGCACTGGCCTTCTCTGGGGTCATGGCTTCTAGGAGGTGTTTCTGACTTATGGGCAGCAGTGGTCCCACACCAATGGCCATATAGTCATCCCCCCAGGAGATGTGAGGGACTTATCTAACCACGCAAGTCCCAATATGACTGAGTCAGTCAGTTTTGGGGCGACTACGAAACGGAGGAGTTCTTGGTGCTGACCCATCTCCAGCTTGACAAGTTCAGTGACCAAGGTGGCAGGGTCCCCACCAATTAGCATCCCATTGACTTGTTCAAAGCTGATGGGGTCTCGTGTGTATGCCAACTGTTCGACTATGGGGAGACTGATTACACATTGCGTGCAGCCGATGTCTATGATGGTTTCTAGTTCCCCTTGGACCCCTTTCTCTGGGACTACTAACTTTATTTTGAGGGCAAAGGGATGGATGGTTTCACTTACCATTGGGTCATCATCGCCACTGCTTTCCCCCGCATAGGCTGGAGGAGATTCATTAGCCAGAGTACCCTCTGCTTCGTTGGGAAGGAGAGGGACTTCTGCAGCCTGTTTGACACTTCGTCCTTTGTCCGGTGGTTTCTGTGGGGTTTTCTTTGCTCTGGCTCTGGTGGGAGACCGGGTTTGGGGATTTGGAGGCATTTTGAAGCCCAGTGCCCGTGCTGGCCACACTGGTAGCACTTGACAGTCCCGGATGGTGTGGGAGGAGGCGCCTTGGTTTTCTTCACTTGGGTCCGACATCCGAGCAGTCTCCTGGCAGGTTTATCTGCAGCTGGTTTCCTGTGAGGGTAAGCTCCAGGTCTAGAACGACGGCCATTTTGTACCACAATAATATCCAATCCAGTACTCCCCTTAATGCAGCAGGCTTGCCTGAGGTCTGGGTCAAGGGCCTCTTTGAAGGTATGCACCATTAGGAGTTCTGGCCAGTCTCGCAGTTTTCCAGCCAGTGTCCGAAACTCCCATATTAACTCCTCTATAGGTCTGCCAGCTTGCTACAGTGCTTTAATTTGAGTTTCAGCTTCCACTTGCTGGGCAACGTTCTGACCCGCATTAGCTGGATGAATTCATCGGCGTCCTCTACCTCAGGGACCTCTTCATCGTGAAACTCCACTATCCATTCCGACGCCTCTCCTTTATTCATGCCATCCGCGATGGCGGAAATCAATTCCCAATTGGATGGATATTGATTTCCATATTGGTCAACGTGAGCCCAGACGCGGTTGAGAAAGTATGCCAACTTCCTGGAAGTCCCATCAAATGTCACCAAATGTCCCCCAAAACCAAGGGGGAGGAGCAGCTGGTGGGACCGACAACTGGGCTTGCAGTTGGCCAGGCACTTGCTGCTGGGCCAGAACTTGTTGTGGAACCACCGGCACCTGCTGTTGAGCCTGGACCTGTGAAAGGATCGCGGCTTGAGGTTGCAGGTGCAGCTGGACAGGAGCTTGCTGCAGCACAACAGCTGGCTGCTGGAAAGGAAAGGCATCGGCTGCTGGGTTGGGGGTGGTGTCCACTGGCATTGCACCCATCCTTGCCCTGGGTAGAAAGCCCACCTGGGAGGGATTTGGCTCTCTGGGGGCAATGCAAATCTGGGTTGATGCTGCGGGGCAGGTAGACTCCAGAATCCCTGCAGCAGGCCCTGCATTCCATGGCTGGGCTGGCTCAATAGGGCTGGTTGCTGGATCATTTGTGCCCCAGGGTGGATAGAGCCCACAGCTGGCCTGGGTGGAGGTGTGAGGCTGTGAGCCAAGCCACTTAGTGCTGAATGGAAAGAGGCCGATGCTCCTCTACATTGCACTGCAACTCCCTGGCTTGGGAAGGTGAATGTTGGTTGCGCCAAGGTCCACTTTGGTGCCGAGGGGCTGGGTCATCCTGCTCACGCTGAGTTGGCTCAACTGCTCCAGGAGACTGGCCAGCAACTGGCTGCATGACGGTGGCGTGAAGCCCCATTCTCCAGAATGCCTGCGATGCGTCTGCTGTGGCACTCCCCATCTGAGGGTCGAGGCTTGCCCCGCACCCACTCGTGGGTCCAACAGTAATTTTTGGATTTATTTATTTATTTATTTTTATTTTACTTCCAATTTATATACCGCCCTTCTCCCTGAGGACTCAGGCCGGTGTACAGCCAGAATTAAAAACATGAAATACAAATATTAAAAAACAATTAAAATATATATAAATTTGGCCCAAAAATTAAAAATCACAAACCAATTAAAACATTTAAAAATTTCTTCTTAAGCCAGCCCGGCTTGCTGGAAAAAGTGGGTTTTAAGGGCACGGCGGAAGGCACTGAGGTCTTGGATTCTCCTTATCTCTGGGGGCAACTGATTCCAGAGGGTAGGTGCCCCCACAGAGAAGGCCCTCCCCCTGGGGGTCACCAGCCTACATTGTTTGGCTGATGGCACCCTGAGGAGGCCCTCTCTGTGGGAGCGCACGGGTCGATGGGAGGTCGTCGGTAGCAGCAGGCGGTCTCGAAGATAGCTAGGCCCTATGCCATGGAGCGCTTTAAAGGTGATGCCCAACACCTTGAAGCGCACCCAGAAGACCACCGGGAGCCAGTGCAGCTTGCGCAGGAGCGGTGTTACATGGGGGCGCCATGCTGCTCCCGTCACTACCTGCGCTGCTGCGTTCTGGACCAGTTGGAGCCTCCGGGTGCTCTTCAAGGGGAGCCCCATGTAGAGAGCATTGCATTAGTCAAGGCGAGAGGTGACGAGGGCGTGAGTGACTGCACAGGGAATCCCGATCAAGAAAGGGCCGCAACTGGCGAATCAGGCGAACCTGACAAAAGGTCCCCCTGGTTACAGCTGTCAGATGTTCCTCCAAGGACAGCTGCATATCCAGGAGGACTCTCAGATTGCGAGTCCTTTCTGTGGGGGCCAAAGACTCGCCCCCAATAGTCAGTGATGGAGTCAACTGACTATATTGGGATGCCGGGAGCCACAGCCACTCAGTCTTGGAAGGGTTGAGCTTGAGCCTGTTCCTCCCCATCCAGGATTGGGGTAACTCCTGCAGCTTTGCCCTGCAGTCTGGTCAGGTCACGATCTCTGCTCTGGCATCGGCTCCTTGCGTCGGCCGCCCAGCTGGCGTTCGGCTTCTGTGCCTTTTATGACTTCCTCCATAGCTGGGGAGGGAGAATAGAGGGTCTCAAAAGGAGTCGTTGAGCCATTGCCTGCTACTCCCTCCGTGGCCTTCTTTTCTTCCTCCATCCTCCATGAGTTTTTGTGCTGCCCAATGTCGGGCCGACGCTTGGAGCTCAAGACCCCAGACAGCACCCTGAAATTCAGGGAAGCTGCTTTAGTTAGAAAGGGGATTCGAGTTAATGTCAGGGTTCCAAGTAACACCTCCAATGAAATCAAACTCCGAGGCTTGAAATTCCACAAAGCTAATTTTTATTAGAGATGTCATATTGGCACATCTGGGAAAACCCGAATCTGAGAGCTTCTGGGTTTTCCTCACCCAAAAGAAAGTTCAAGACCTTGCCCATCACCCACATGTCCATCACACACCAATCAGGTTCCCTCTGGAACAGAAAATATCTCTCCAGTCTTCTCAGCACAGCTGCAGGGCAAAGCGGCCTTGACTTTCTAGAAAGAATATTATTTTGACTACATATCTTCACTCCATACAATCCCCCCTCCCATTTTCCCACAGTAGAATTTGTGGCAGGCCTGAAGGCTCAAAGGTAAAAGATAGCTTCCAGGGCTGACAGAAGGAATATTCACCAGGCAGAGATTAGCTGGGTCACATGGTTGAAGCAAGCGAGGGAACCAGAGAGCAGCAGCAGCTATGCGGTGGGCATGACTCTAGGGACTGGCCAAGGCAGGCGAGGCAAGATAAGGAGTGACTGTGAGGAGCGGGGTGGAAGGGGCCAGCCAGTGTGCGATCAGCCAGTTCTCTGAACTGTGCAAAATCTTAACAACCAGTTCACCTGAACTGGTCTGAACCAGCTGAATCCCATCTCTGCCATGGGACGGGGGGTAACTTGTTGGTGGATGCTTTATCCAGAAAACCTCAATTCAACATTAAGCGAGAGGAAGTAATCCACATCATAATTCCCAACGACAAACAGCCAACGGGGGAGCAATGACCCAAAAGCTCAAGGATAATCTACTGACTGACCCCTGGTACAACGACAACAGAGAGGCACTAACCATCAGAGACAGTCTGTCCTGGAAAGGATCCAAAATATACATGCCCAACAAGCTGCGACTTCAAATACTCCAGAAAAGCCATGACTCAAAACTTGCCAGACATTTCGGCTATTTAAAGACGCTGCATTTGGCCAGAAGACATTCTGGTGGCCAAAAATGAAGAAGGATGTAGAGGACTATGTAAAGAGCTGTGCTACTGCAAAGAGGCTAGCCAAATTGTTTATAAGGCAGATATATAGGTTGCACTGATTCCCATGTAGGATCATCTCAGATCCTACATGGGGGGTCCAGTTTACTGATAAGTTCTGGAGGGAGTTTGTAAGAATCATTGGGTCATCACAGGGGCTTAGTTCAGCTTTTCATCCAAGCACGAATGGGGTGTCGGAATAAGTTAACACAATGGTGGAGCAATACTTGAGATGCTATGTCAACTACCAATTAGGAGACACTTCTGGTTTTGACTTCACCACAAGACAGACACAGGGAACGGGTCTCCTCATCCCCTGCGCTAACTTCTCTTGTTTGTGGGCTCCAAGAGGAGCCTAAGCTGCTCTGTAGGAGCGGTGAAGCGAAGAGGGGCATCCTGAGAGATCGAAGAGAGTTGCAGCTCTCTTGTCAGACCCAGGGTTTACTTTCCCTCTCAGCCACAGCAGGAACGAAGAGGCAGCCTAGAGATGGCACCACAAAGCGTGGACAGCTGATGACTATCTAAGACTGTCACAGTCAGCAAGGTTTGTCCAAACAGTTTTTCAAAGGAATAGTTATCACACACCTTTTCTTGTTTGGCAAGCTGCCACATAATTTGTTCCAAATGCAGAGTAATGTAAAACTTGACACAAAGTCTCTTAGAGTCACAAACAGATCTTTCCACTCTTACCGTAGCCCCTGGTATGGAAAGACCCCTCTTGCTTGGACTGCCCTGGCTTCGAAAATGGAACCCGCAGGTGAATTGGAGGAAGGGCTGGTTATGCATCCGCTCCACCCAGCAGGGAAAAGAAGGGGGAAAACCTTTCTGCATGGTCAAAGCCGCAAAAAAATTCCTAAGGAATATTGGGGCCTCAGGGAGGTTTTCAGCAAGAGGGCATCAGATGTGCTCCCACTCCATTGGCTCACAGACTGCGTCATAGAGATCCTCCCAGGGGTGAAGCTCCCTAAACCAAAGATCTATTCCATGACCCCCTCTTAAGCTAGAGGAGCTGTGGAACTTAAAATGGGGCTTCATCCAACCAGCTCGGCCACCAGTGGCTGCCCTGGTGCTGTTTTGGAAGAAAAGGGATGGCTCTCTTCCCCTATGTGTGGACTACAAAAACCTTAACGTCATTTGCATAGAGAATGTTTACCCACTGCCTCTTATGAAAGACAAGTTAGCTCACCTGGCCAAGGGGAAGATTTTCACCAAGCTGGACTTGAGAGATGCTTACTACAGAGTTCGAATTAAAGAAGAAGACGAATGGAGAACTGCCTTCAATTGGCCTCTGGGTGGTTTCCAGTTTAGAGTACTCCCTTTCAGACTACAGGGGGCCCATGTAATTGATTAACGAGGTACTACATGAGCATCTTTACATGGGGGTCCTGGTCTACCTAGATGATGTCCTTATCTACATGGAGACCATGGACAAACATGTGAAACTAGTGCGATCAGTCCTGAAAAAACTCAGAGCGGCTGAGCTGTATGCTAAACTGTCAAAGTGCGAGTTCCATCAGAGTAAGATTGACTATTTGGGTTACCGTATATCAAATGAGGGGATAGAAAAGGATTAGAAGAAAGTCCGGGCGGTCCTAGAGTGGGCACCTCCATGCACCTGCAAGCAGTTGCAAAGCTTCTTGGGTTTTGCCAACTTTTATCAACAGCTCATCCCCTCGTTTGCACAAATTACATTACTAATTACCAACCTCCGAAAAACAAAGGGAGATTCTAAGACAAAGCCTAGCTGGCCACTCGTGTGGACCATGGAGTGCTAGGCCGCTTTTGAGAAACTGAAACGACTGTTTGCTGCCAAGCCTGTCCTTAAACACCCTGACATGGAGGCCCCTTTCGTAGTCCAGGCCGACGCCAGTGATGTGGCTGTGGGGGCAGTGCTACTCCAAGCCAATGCTGAGGGAACTTTACAATCCTGCGCCTATACCTCCCAGAAGTTATCTGAGACTGAAAGGAGATGGGCAATTTGGGAGAAGGAGGCTTTTGCAGTCCTCTGGGCCCTGTTAACTTGGAGGCACTTCCTCTAAGGGGCGAAATACCCTTTTGAGATGTGGACAGACAATAAAAACTTAGAAGCCCTAAAAATGCCTCGGAAGTTGTCACCCAAACAAGTCCATTGGGCATAATACTTTAATCGTTTTAATTTCTCTCTGTGTTACTTCCCTGGGAGAAAGAACTTTATGGCAGATGCTCTCTCAAGATTACCTCAATACAATAATGCATGGCCAGAAGTAATCCGCCTGGTTATCCCTTTGAAGCAGCTGGCTACCCCTGTCATCACTAGAGCCCAGGCGAAAGGTGACTTGAACCTATCCACTGATTTACGTGAGCAGTTAAGGGAAGCGCTAAAAACTGATGTGATTCATATCCCATTCCAACAAGTGCACTCTTCATGATGGTCTCGTATGGGTGAGGGCCAAGTTGTACATCCCGGCCAGCCTGAGTGGGGCAGTGTTACAACAATCCCACGATGCAAAAGTAGCTGGGCATTTTGGGTTCGTGAAGACATTACATTTAGTTAAATGACAATTCTGGGTGCCCTCCCTAAAGAAGGACATAGAGGCATACGTTGCTAGCTGCCCTGCATGTGCTTCGGCAAAGAGGCCACCTGGGATACTCCAAAACATTGCCAGACCTGGAGCTCCTTGGAAGGAGATATCCATGGACTTTATTGTTGAATTACCCAAAAGTAGTAGAAATACAGTCATTTGGGTGATTACGGACTTGTTCTCCAAACAGGTGCACTTTGTACCATGTCCCAAGATTCCCTCAGCAAAAATGTTGACTAAACTGTTCATTCAACATGTGTATAGTTACATGGTGTTCCAGAATGAATAATTTTGGACAGAGGGGTTCAGTTCACCTCCCACTTCTGGAGGGAGTTCCTGAGGTTGCTAGGCTCCGCCCAAGGGCTAAACTCCACCCACCATCCTCAGACAAATGGGGCTTGTGAAAGGGCTAACTTAGTATTGGAACAATACCTCAGGTATTATGTAAATTACCAGCAAGATAACTGGGCAGACTTACTGCCATTTGCAGAGGTCGCCTATAATAACTCCATACACAGTATTACTGGTTTTAGTCCATTCAAGGTGGTGTTGGTTCAGGACTTTGTGCCCATCCCAGAACTACCGCAGGAAAACCCTCAAATACCTTCCTTGGTGGACTGGACTGTAACTTGTAAAGCGTTAGACGAGGTTCACTGAGCCTATAAGAAACAGGCTGATAAGAAAAGAGCTATGCCAAAGGACTAGCAAGTGGGGGATAGGGTTTCCTTCAAGGGGAAGAAGGGGAGGTTAGAGTCTTTAACTAACCCCACTGTGGTTTATCTTCTCTTTTGCAGGAGGTCCTCTTCAACTGGGGGGGGGGGAGCAGCCTGTCAACCCTGAAGCTGGTTAGACGGTGGCCATCTTTCTATTCTACTGGGGTTTTTCTTTTCTTCAAAGCTTAAGTGCTGACACAGACTGGAGATGAGGAACAGGGAGGGAGGGTATAGAGCTAGCTGGGGTGCTATAACCAAAACAACATTCTTTCCCTTGGGAACTAAAGTCATGTGTGCAGGTGGTTGGGAAGTGGAGACTTGGGTCATCCATCGTCTAGACCAGAGGTCTTCAAACTTGGCAGCTTTAAGACTTGTGGACTTCAACTCCCAGAATTCACCTGCCAGCTGGCTGGTGAATTCTGGGAGTTGAAGTCCACAAGTCTTAAAGCTGCCAAGTTTGAGGACCCCTGGTCTAGACTGTATGCTGATTGGACCATGTGACTGATGTCTCGGGAGGAAGTGACAAACTTTTACTTTTAATTAAGGGAAAAACCGGCAGGAACTTTAGAGCCAATTTTCACCAGCATTGTGCCAGCAACCTGCAGAGAAACTGTCTCTAAGCAGTGATCTAGTAAATCCTAGAACTCCCCCCCCCCCCCCCTTGGCCACCAGTCTCGGAAAAGGAGATACAATCCATTATTAAAAGTTTAAAGAGCAATAAAGTCCCAGGTGAGGATTTTTTACCAGCAGAATTATTCAATAAATTTCCCAATTGGTGGGGCCCAGTATTGGCAGATCTTTTTACAGATATAAATAACACCTGCCATATACCAGATGGGTGGAAGATGGCAATGGTTGTCCCCATATATAAAAAAGGGAATAAAATGGATCCTAGTATATAGGCCTATTAGCCTGATTGACATTGCAACAAAAATATATGTTAGGTTATTTGAACAGGATTGAAATCTAGGTAGAGGAAAACAATATCCTCACAGAAGAACAAGCAGGTTTTAGACAAAGGTGATCCACTATTGATAATTGCTTTGTCTTGAACCATCTAATTGCCAAATATGCTTACAAGAGAAGACCTGTTTGCTGCTTTTATAGACTTTACAGCAGCATTTGATATGGTAAACTGATATCTCTTAAAATAGAACCTAGACTGCTGGCTTTGTTTAAAGTCCTTTAACCAAGTACCTGTTTGAGGGTGCGGTATGGGGTTAATGGGGCCCTGACTAACAGGATTCACACAAATAAAGGGGTAAGGCAAGGGTGTATCCTGGTCCCATTATTATTTAGTTTATATATCAATGACTTGCCAGGATTAATGAAGGATCCCATGGTACACATGCCGATGATCCTAAATACTTACTGTAACAGCTTGCTTTATGCTGATGATATGATTTTATTATCATATTTACTAGTAGGATTACTTAGACCCGTGATGACGAACCTATGGCACGCCCATATCAGTGGGCATGCCAGCTCAGCTCTGGCGCGCATGTGCGCACCGGCCAGCTGATTTTCAGGCCTTCCAGGCCCACCAGAAGTAGGGAAACAGGATGTTTCCTGCCTCTGGAGGGCCTGGGGGGGGGGGGGGAGACTGGTTTTTTGCCAGAGAGAGGGAAGATCTGGAGGCTAGGAACAGCAAAAAAAGTCACTTCCTGTCCCACCAGGAGTTGGGAAATGGGCCGTTTCAGGCCTCCGGAGGGCCTCCGAGGGAGTGGGAAAGGCTGTTTTCGCCCTTCCCAAATGCAGAGAGAATCTGGAGCCAGGTGAGAAAGAAAAACAGGCCTATCGGGCCATCGCGTCCCAGGAGCAGGGGGAGGGGGTTGTGCGCGCATGCGCAGGGCAGGGCACATAGAATAATGGATGTGGGCATGCGCGCATGAACCTCCCCCGCCCCCTTCCCTCCTGGCACGTGATGGCAAAAAGGTTAGCCATCATTGACGTAGGCTATTAAGATGATTCAGCTCTTATTGCCAGGATAACTCCCTAATCAATAGTAAATTTAAATAGAAAATAATGGTGTTTGGAAAACAGCATCAGGACATAGGTGGCAATTAGATGGTGAACCAATTGAACACGTTAACATCTTTGTATATTTAGGCGTAACCTTTTCCAAGACTGGATCTTGGGCTTGCCATCATCAACAGAGTACATTCAAAGCAAACCCCCTTTTGAATTTACTTCTTAAACTAAAGAACTATAGTTACCCAGGGTCCCTAGCCCCATTAATTAAAGTATACAAAGCTAAGGTTACCCCTATGCTCTTGTATGGAGCAGAGGTTCGGGGTCTATATTCAACCACAGTGCCAGAAGAATCACAGTCCCAGCATTCTGACGTATTTTGGGTGTAGATCCAAGAACATCTGCTGCAGCAGTTAGAGCTGAACTGGGAATTCATACAATTCATGAACTATCCAAAATTAGAGTATAACTACTGGTGCAAAGTCAAAGAAATGAAGACTGATAGACTCCCCAAGTTAAGCCTACTAGAGCAAATAAAATTACAATCACAAATCTCCTGGATCACCAAACTAACAAATTTTGTAAGAAGCTATGGCCTTCCTGTCTCTTGCATAACAGGAGAACAATTCAAAAAAGGTGCTGCCCAAAGAATTAAGGATATAGAACTGTGATGGCGAGCCGTCACCCCAGTTCAGCTCTGCCGCACATGTGCGTGTGCCTCCCACCGGCCAGCTGGTCATGAGGTCTCTGCCACACGTGTGGGGGGCAGGGCATGTGCAGTGGACGGCGTGCACATGCGAGGAGACCCGGGGCACATGACGGGGGCCGTATGCACATGCGCAGGGGGTGGTTGCATGCACGGGGGGCACGCACATTGCATTTTGGGGGTTCAGGCACGCACGTGTGCATTTGTGCACATGCGCTTTGGGCACTCAGTCCGGAAAAGGGTAGGCATCACTGATATAGAAGCACAAAATGATATAGCTATCCTTAGTAAGGGGGTAGTGAAATGCAAATGTACTTTTAAGTAGACAGCTATTTAAAGTTACAACTGACAAAACATCTTAGATATTTATACAAGCGAGATTCAAGCAGCTTGACACAATGGTCAGATATGGGAGATTCCATTCTATACTCTACAATGAGTGTCTCTGCATTTGTGGAGTGGCAGAGGTAGAAGACCTGGCTCACATCCTATCTGACTATTGGGGGTGAGAGACAGGTACCTTGGTCCATATACCAAACAAATGACCCACTGGGATCCCCATATCAAAACAATTTACTTTATGTGCTGCCAGAACCTGAAAATAACATTTAACATAGCACGGTACTTAAATAAAATGGTTTGGTTGAGATCTGTATAAGTGGGACTGTTTGGGGTAGATTGTAAGGGTGACACCGAAATATAATTTTATGTCATTTTATTCTATTTTATATATTTATGTATTAAATTATATTGTATTTTATCCTATAACTATTGTATTTTACCCTACTCTTATTTTAAATTGTTTGAATAAGATTTTATTGGCGATATGTGTTTGCACCATGTGCTTTGATATGGCCTATAGGTTAATCAAAGCTATCATTTAAAACTGTATTTTATTCCAATTTCATTTTAAATGGTATTTTATCCAATTCCATTTTAAATTGTTTTTATCAGATTTTAGTAATAATTTGTGTCTGGAGCTTTGCACTTTGATATGGCCCAAGAGCTAATCAATAAAGTAAACTTTAAACATAAACAAACCTAAAAGGTTGGGGACCACTGCTCAAAATGATCTTAAAGGACAGTAGCTCTCTTGGTCATATCTTGATGTTTGCCAATAAAATCTGGGATAATAAAAGATGCTGTTTTTTGAAATTTGTTTCTAAACCTAAGAAATTCTTCAACTTTGAAATATTGTGAATATTTAAATTAAACAAGAATTTCTACAACTATCCTCAGAAATAAAATGAAGCAATAAATCAATAAATTACTGCAATTGTCAGATGATATTGGCAGAAGTTCCAGAATGTAACTTTTTTGGGGGGAGAAGGAGGAATGAAATAAAACTTTTTTTTTCATTTTATGCACACCTCTAATATTTACTCTTGCCTGATAGAAATGATTATTAGCACTGGCCATTAAAATCCCATTATAATATTAAGCTATTATAGTAAAACTGAGGGATGAGAAGCCTACAATGGATAAGGGTGAATTACCTAGTTATAATCCAAATGAGCAGATAAGGAGAGAAATAATGATGTAACAGAGAAAAATGATGCTGAACATGCTTCTACTGTAGTATCTTTTGCATCAAATCCAAAGAGAACATCATAAAAACAATTAAAACCACAGAAAATCTGACTCACTTGGTGGGCATCATGCACAAACTCAGATCTGTACTCAAGGAGCATATATTCACAATTTTTTCCCTCATGAGACAAAAATCAATGAGTTAGCTCTCAGTCACAAATGGGTTTCTATGCAATCACTAATGGAAAGGCTTACAGAGGTAGCAGCTGCAGGATAGGAAGAACAACATCTCCATCATAACTGAAGTGGCAGGATAGGAAACTCAATGCCACATTCAGATTTGAGCTCCTATTCTTTCCCTTTTCTCAGTGATCTAGGTCCAGTGGTTTCTTGCATACCCAGAAGTCAAGCATTCTGAATGCAAACATCTCCTTGAGCTTGAAGTCTGAAAAGTAGGAGCTATGTCTTTACTGTATGTATATTATACTATTTAGACTGGGAGGAATCTCACCAGGAATCCTGTAGTTCAAAATATTCCAAATAGGCTAATGAATAGGTAGAGAATCCTTATGCGTGAACCATAAAAACAATGAAAAATGTAGCTCTGCTTTCCTCACCTCCAAGGCCAACCTTATCTTCTGTGATTTTGGGGCTCTCAGCCACAGGAGAAGATCTGACAGCCTGTAAAGATGGTGCACTACAATCCTCTCTCTCCTCTTCAGATTCTGCCTTGCGCTTGATTGCCAAAGCCTGGGGCTTACTCTGTGTAGGAGGAACACTTTGAAATGTTACATATATTTTAGTGAAGATATTATACAATCTATTTTAAGTATTATTAAAATCCAAGATTCCAGCCATCAAATCAAGGCTGCATGGAAATAAGCAACAGCAGAACCACAGACAATAGAGATTACCTATCTCTTTCAACTGTACCTTTCCTCAAAAGAAACCAACAATTTGTCTCACTTATCTAGAAATCTAAGGAAATCAATTACTCATTTAAAATAACTGATTTTTTTCTCAATAACTGACTAGCCCATTATACTTGTTCCCTTCCAACTTTGTTTCCCACTACACTGGCAAGGGGCCCCTTACTGATAACTGCATTGGCTGTACATAATATGCTGTGGCTGCTGCTTGAGTAAGAATTGGAGATTAAGTAGTGCTCTTCACCTGCGCTGTGCCCTGTGCTACATTGGCTCCAGCAGTGAGCGGAGGAAGGGCTTCTTGTAGAGAAGGTGGTGGTGGTGATGATGATACCGAAGAAGAGGAAGAAGAAGAGGAAGAGATCTGTGCTAATGAGGATGCTGTATGGGTTTGGGATACTGGCTGCACTAAAGCTGGCACACCCCGGGGGGGCTGCACAGCTGTGTTCATCTGAGAAAGTCCTAATGCCTGAGCCTGAGCTGAACCTTGCTGGCGATTTCCTACCACCTGTACTGGTATATGAGGTGGAGGCTGCTGGGAGGCTGACATTTTTGCAGCCCCAATTTGTGGGGGTTTCAGAGGGGCTATAGGAGGCTTGGATTGAATAGAGAGAGAGGTCTTAGTGACCGTCTGGCAATGACTGTCCTGCTGGAGCTGCACTGGCTGAAGTTGTGACTGTAACATGGGCTGGACAACAAGAGTTTGGGCTTGCTGTTGGCCATGAAGAGATGTAGCCTGTTGTGGAACTTGTGGTGGCCCCTGCTGCTGTTGGGTCATAGGTGAAGCTTGCTGCTGCTGCTGGGCCAGCTGGAGATGTGTAGCAGTGTGCAGGAGTTGGGACTGACGATGCTGGAATGGCTGCTGGTGATGGATAGCAATTTGTTGCTGGATCACCACTTGCTTCTGGAGGTGAATTTGCTGCTGTTGCTGGATCAGTGAATGAGGCTGGATTTGGGTATACGTGGCTGTAAACAGCAAGAAAAAGGTTTAGCATCATCACTAAATACAGGTAGTCCTTGAGTTACAAATGTAATGAGCCTGCCCATTCCATTAGCAACCTGAGGATTTGTGGGAGTGAATCTTGTACCTTGAACGAAATCACTCCCTCATTTCACCCATGCATTTGCTATTCGAATGTGAGGCTCGTTATGTGCACATGAGGTATTGGGGTGGGGGGAGGCCATGCGGGGCCTACTGCCTAAGACCACCCAAGGCCTCCCCAACCCACTGAAATACCTCATGCTCCCCAAATTGCCTCCCTCCTTAAGCTGCCGTCACTTACCTTATGAAGATCTAGCTTGTGATGATCTATCTTCACAAGTGGATCCAGCCCTCGAAGACTCCATTCGGCCCTCCACGAATGGGGCCGGGATTCCCCGGGCCCATTGCAGGTCAAAATGGAGCCTCCGAGGGCCGAATCTGAGCCTCCGGGGGCTGGATCCAGCCCTCTGAGGCTCCATTTCAGCCTGCAATGGGCCGGGGAAGGCCCACAGAGGGCTGAATGGAGCCTCGGATCTGGCCCCCGGAGCTTCCATTTCGGCCTGCAATAGGCGGGGGAGACCTCTGGACAACTGAACGGGGCTTCTGAGGGGCGAATCTGCCTCTTAGACGTTCCATTTCGGTTGGCAACATGCCAAGCCGTGCCAAGCGGTTGTTCTTAAGGGCGAACAACTGTCGTGGTGATGCAAGATTCGTACTTTCAGGCCTTGTTCGGAAACGCTAGGGGGCGCTGTTCACATAATTTTGAATGTTCACTAAGGGAACGCTCGTAACCTGGGGATTACCTGTACTTCAATGTAAGAAAATGAAGTCAGATACCCATACCCTAAAACGGGTCCTCAAACTTTTTAAACAGGGGGCCAATTCATGGTCCCTTACACTGTTGGGGGGGGCCAGACCAGCTGGGTGTGCGTGGCTAGATGGTCATGTGACTGTGTGTGCATGTCTAGGTGGTATATGACTGGGTGGGCATGGCCAATTTAGCAGTCCATTAAACAATACACGCAAATTAAACTTTAATTTGTTATGCTCCTGGGGATGGAAAGCAAGTTAGTGAAGGGATGTGGCTGACTTGGGGGGGAGGGAGAGGGACTTCTGTTTGTGTGTGTGTACGTGTGTGTGTATGTCGCTCTCCCTTCCTCCCTCTCTCTTTCTGGAGAGTCCTCAGCCTCCAGAATCACTCTGCCACCCAAAAACGGGCCTGTTTTTGGCCTCCTGGGGCCTCCACCTATCCCATTTTTGGCCTCCTCAGCCTCCAGAAGGCAGGTGGGGGCCAGCGGGTAGGTGGGTGATATGGATGGGGCAGCCTCATGGTCCCGCACAGGCCGGATTAATGGCTTCGGTGGGCCATATTCAGCCCACAGGCCATAATTTGAGGACCCCTGCCCTAAAAGGTAACAATTAGAGAAAATGAAGAAAAGGAGAAGCTAAGGGAACCTAGCAAATTAAAAACCATTTAATTGTACCCACTCATGTAACTGCAAAACTTTTCCTTATGTTTTCGTCTTAATAATGATGAAGAAAGACATTCGGAAATCAAAGATTAGCCCTTTCCACCAAGCAGGCAAAGAGAATGGGAAATTTTTTTTTCCTATGCCACTATTTCTCAACCTTGGCAATTTTAAGACATCAACTCTCAGAATTCTTTAGCCAGCCATATGATGAGGTCCACACATCTTAAAGTTTCCAAGGTTGAGCAACACTGCTTGTTGTAAAGGAACTATGTATGCCCAATCTTTGATATCACTGGTATAGAAGGACAAGTTGCTCTTGGGTGAGATTTCTCATCCTTGCAGAAAACAATTTTGCCTGTTCGGTATTTCACTCACTGAGAATGAAGACAGTGTGACAAAACACAGCTCTCTTTACCAGGAACAAGAACCATGGAGCTTTTTCTTCAATCTAATCCAACACAGCAATGAGTAGTACCAATTTGCTAATCCAATTAAAGTCTATCTTTCCTGTGACAGGTAGCAATTATAAAAGCAGTGAACCTTGTCAAAGAATACAAAAGTTTCAAGAAGGCATTGGCAGAAAAGAATCACATGTAACATACCAGAACTGATCAAAGTTTGGCTTGGAGCTGGTGTAGCTGTTCTGGTCAGATTCATGCCCACAGTCTGTTGCCCATTACCATCACCTTCAGCCTTCTTTGCTGCCACACTGTCTGCCTCTGTCTGACTTCCTTGGCTCACAGTCACTGCCTGGGGAGCAGAAGGTACTGGTAAAGGCTGAACTACACCAGTGCCTTTCCTTTGGTAGTTGGATCCTGGGCCAGATGAAGTTGATTGATTCAACCCAGTGGCAGCATGACTCCCTACTGACGAGGCCATGCCTCCAGAAATGCCATTACTTCCTGCTGCACCTTGGGTGAGATTGAGTGACTGGGCTACATTGCCAGAAGATGCTTGTGTTACTGTCAAAGTCTGGCCAGCATGAGCAACTTGGGGTATTACTGAAGACTGGGAATTCCCTGGCAAAGTAGCCTTTGGAGTAGAAGCTTGGAGTGATGCATTAGCTACTGAAGTTTGCTGGCTCCTGACAGCCAAATTCTGCACCTGGACAATAGAAGGAAAAAGAATAAGCCATTACTGTAGGTTTCAAAGGGCACAGTGTCCTAAAATTTACTGTTATTCAATCTGCAGGAAAACTGTCCAATTTCCTCTGGGTCCAAAATGGGCCAATATCACTAAATACCACAGGGAAGAAGGCTCAAGTAATTTATAAAAGAATTGGTTACTTTGGCAAAGTTTTAATCTCTTGTCTTTAAAGTTAAAATCACATGGCATTACCTGAGCAGAACTAGATAAAAACATCTTTCCCCCATATGAATACTGTTCTGAGCAAAGTACTTCAGAATGATGTTACAGCATTCTGATGATTACCATATTTTTCGGACTATAAGACGCACCTTTTTACACCCAAAAAGAGGGTGAAAATCTGGGTGCGTCTTATAGTCCGAATGTAGCCCCACCCACCGGCCCCCACCCTTGGGAGGTTGTCGGCCTCCGTGCGTTGCATTTTCCGGCAGTTTCAGGAAGTGGGGATCCTCACACTGCCAAAAATGAGCATCTCATTTTCAGTCGCCGCACGCTGGGAGATGAGTGGCAGAAACGGTTAGGGTGCTGTTTAGAACTGGCCGAAAACCGTCGCCGTGTTTTCATGATGGACGCAGCTCTGCGAATTGCATCGGGGAATCGGGGAGGAAAACACCAGAAAACGCAATGCATAGAGGTGATGTTCTTGTGGAGCGGGCGCTTCTGCACGAGAGGTGTAAAGCAAGGTGGCTCGCCACCCGGCCTGCCCCTTCTCCAGATTACCCAGGCTGAGGGTGGTCGGCTTCTGCTCCTGGCCCGGGAGACAGATCTGGCCGGGAGGAAAGAGAAAGTGAGACTGCGGAAAAGGAGGAAGAGGGTGCATGGCTTTGCGAATTGCTTCGGGGAATTGGGGAGAAAAATGCCAGAAAACGCGATGCATGGAGGCAATGCTCTTTTTTCCTCCCTGATTCCCCGAAGCAATTTGCAAAGCCGCACACCCTCCTCCTCCTTTTGTCACTCCAATTAAATAGAGTGATAGGATTTGTTTTAAACTGATAAAAAGATCTGTGCTACTTGTTATCAAAATCTGAATGGAAGTGAGGTGATCCTGGTGCTGGTAGGCAGAAGCAGAATTCTTTTTTAATTGTTTTCCTGCCCCAAAATTAAGATGCGTCTTATATTCCAAAAAATACAGTACTTATTTCACATTCCTACAACTACAACTGGCAAAAGCTGATCTTTGCAAAGAAACAGCATTTAAGATGGAAAATAGATATGGGATAGAAAATAGATGCAGAATAGTGTGGGCCACCCCCATCTTTCCAATGTGCCAAGCAGTGATGAGAAAGGTAGTGTTCAGTGATCAAGCAGGCTAGAATTACAAGGCAATAATTCTGCAATCTCTGCTTATCCTGAGTTACAGTTAAATTATTACAGGTTTACAATTCCAATTTCCTATAGCAAATTAATTTCCACTCACCCCTTATTTGAACAATTTCCTTTTATAATTTTTCCCCAAATTTTTATTTAATAACTATTTATACTTATTATGTCAGAAGCATTTAACCTATTTTTCGGAGTATAAGACGCACTGGAGTATAAGACGCAGCTTAGTTTTTGGGGAGGAAAATAGGGGGGGAAAAAATCTGCCTTCCGGATATTCATCTGGCTAGCGTCCTTAGTCTGGTCAGCTTCAGCACATTAGTTTGCTGTTTTTTTATCCCGCTTGGGGATAAAAAACAGCTTCTAAGGCACAGCTGAGAGGAAGCAGCAATGAGAAAAGCAGGCAAAGCACGGGGAGATTGCTTCACTCGGCTAGCACCTAGTTAGGGCTGAAAAAAAATTTCTAAAGAACAGCTAAGAGTCGGAGCAAAGCATGGAGATCGTTTCATTCGCTAGCGCCTCATTAAAGCACAGCGAAGAGTCGAGAAAGCAAGCAAAGCTGGGAAGATTGCTTCACTTGCTAGCGCCTTGTTAGCATCTTGTTAGGACTGAAAAAAGCTTCGAAAAAGCTACATTCGGAGTATAAGACGCACCCAAATTTTCAGCCTCTTTTAGGGGAGAAAAAGGTGCATCTTATACTCCAAAAAATATAATATTTAATGCTGCACAATAAATGGTACATATTCTGAGAATGAGGATACAACAGACGCAAATATTAACATAGCTGTTCAACTGTATAAATTCACTGCAACAATGATGTGTGTAGTAAATGATGAATGCTTGCTATAAAACAAGAACACAGCATAAAAATAATGCTCTATTAGTGACACTGTGAAATTTAAGTATGCACACAAGATTAGGATATGTCAGGCTGGTCATGGGAACCCCCAGAAAAGGGTGTCACTGACCTGGTCTGTGTCTGTTTGGACCCCAGGAGCATGAGTGGAAGGTGATTCCTGCTGAACAGCAGCCACAGCCCCATTTGGCATCAAGATGAGCTGGGAAGTAAGAGGTACATTGCGGCCCAAAGTCCGGTTCACCTGCAACAGATTCCCCAGCTGCGGCTGTTTGGGAAAGATTAGATGGTGTGGAGGTGGGACAGTAAAAGAGAGGAAGAAAGAAAATGTACCAAAAGCAAAAATGTTATAATCTGTCATGGATCTAGGGTCTCCCAACAGAAACTCATCCTGTATTTGCAGTTTTTTCTTCATCAGATAGAAAGCAGACATTACATATTTACAGAGGGCAAATTATCATTTTTTCCCCACTATTGTGCCAATAATAGATACCTAACAATTTACCCATTAGTTTACAAGTAGTAATGAAGGATGGATAGTGAAAGTAAGGGACCTGTACTATTTGTGATAGTTAAGAAAGTATTTTCATATTACAGAACTATAATGAAGAGAATCTATTCTCTAAATCTAAAACAAAAATCTGAAACCAAGCAAGTTAAGCATTAGCTTTTCACAAATCTGCAATTAGTACCCAGAGGCAATGGGGAGAAGGGGCAGTAAACAATTCTTTCAAAAGTAGCCTTATTAAAATTATAGCATTCCCTTCATATAGTCCTAAAAACAAGAAAGATAGTAAACTAGGATACTGATACAAGAACATGGAAATCATATTAATAAATAATAAAAGCCAGTCTTAACATCTGACTGACTATGCAACTAGTCATAACTTCTTACTCTTGTTTGTTACTCAACTCTAATCACTCTGAGTGTCTTGCAACAATCAAAGAATTTACAACAAAACATAAAAAATAAAGAAAAAAATATGGCAAACACAAATGAGAGGTATCATTATTCCCCATTGAAGGCCTAGATGAAGAGCCAAATCTTCACAGCTATTTTAAAAAGCAGAATGGGAGCATTTTCACTAGAGCATATTTAAAACAAATGTAAGAGCTGCAGCCAAGATTTACCAAAAGATGACCTTTTTGTTCTGCTAAAATGTTCTCAAACACCCAGTAAGTGCCATAGGGTCTCTAAAGTTATAGAAAATAAAATTCTAAATGATACTCTGTTCCTGTAGTTTATATATACATTGAAGTGTTCAAGGGAATAGAGGTTGCTAACTCCCAACTGGATTGTTGTAAGCAGAGAGAGATGATAGACTACAACAAGAAGACAAAGAGGATTTATAATGAAAACTCTTACCCGAAGATACATTTGAGCTTGTGACTGGTTAAGAGGTGGTGAAGTGGTGTTCCCTAGAAGGACTGATTGTGTCAGTGTTGTGGCACCAGGTGAACTCACGCTTTGTGAGCGACTGATTAATTGTGCAGCTGATGTGGTAGCCAGATTAATCTGTAAAATGAAAAAAATCAGCAAAAAGTGGGAATTCATAGCAATGGAAACCAAAAGAGAAGCAATTTCTAAACGGTACCTGGATTTTGTGACTAAAAATACCAAACCAGGTCCAGCAATTACTCACATACTCTTGATTTCATGTCTTTTCTATAGCTTTCAGGAGTCCAGATATGTTCTGAAATAATAGTTCCCAACTTTTGATCTCCAGATATTGCTAGATATAATTCTTATCATCTTCATATGCCATAGCTAATATTTATTTATTTTATTTATTTATTTTTAAATTTGTATACCGCCCTTCTCCCTGAGGACTCAGGGCGGTGAACAGCCAAGTAAAAGCATAAACTACAAACATTATACTACAAACAATATACTGTGAGCAATTATTGGTAATGAAACAAAATCAAAGATCCAAAGCTTAGAATCATGGAGAAAAATAACGGGTGGTGCACAGCCCATTATTTCTGAGAACAGTAGAGTATTGGGGGGGGGGAGAAATCTCCCACAATATCTCAAACCTTCAATAATTGGAAGACATGCATAATGGCCTTCTAAGTCACAATACCATCATGCAAAACCAGTCAAAACTGCGGTAAAGGAAAGCTTTTTTTTCTGATGACACTAATTTAAACTTCAGTTTCCTCCTCATGTAGACAAGTATTCCATTTAAAAATGTCTTCATTCATTGTGGTATAAAAAGAATAAAATACATAGATATTTTCAAAGACACTATGTAAGGAATGTTCTACTCTAAGTATGGGAAAAAGTTAAAGCAAAAATCTATATGAAATCACCAGTCTGGCTCTCACCAATGGAAGCACTGATACACCCAAATGTAGTAACATTGGAAAAATTGTAACATATAAAGATATCTTGAATGAGGAAGGGGAACTTAAAACTAAACAGGACCTACAGAATCAAGGTGTGGGTTTAGCATGGTGGCCACATCTGCAAATACAATTGAAATACGAGAAAGATGCAAAGACATATGGCTTTTATAAAGAACCAACAACACTTGACCAGATATTATATGGGGGCAGATGAAAAATCAATAAAGAAAATGGGTGTTGGTCCTACCTGATACACCCCTTTTCTGTGGAGAAGGAGAAACTCCAGGCTATCCAGGTGGGATAGCGGTGAATGACTGCAGGCCTAAAGTTGGTGACCCCCTTGAGAAACCTCCTCACATCTGGATGTTGTGTCACCGATATTCTCCTCCCACAGGCTAACACTGATGCAATAGCTGCCACTTGCCTACGAAGTGTTGCTGGTGCCAACCCCTTCTCCAAACCTGCTTGTAGGAACTCGAGCAGCTGCAGCACCTTAATCTTGGTCGCCTGGATATTCCTGTTAGTGCTCTAGATGTCCTCCAGGTAGAATCATAAATGTGCGTCGTGGATGGGCGTCTGGCAGCCTGCAACGTTCATATCACGCCTGAAGAGAAATTCCACCTTTCCAGCAGTCCCCGCTCAACCGCCACACGGTCAAGTGTAGCCACTGGGGGTCTGGATGGCAAATTGGCCCCTGGCTGAGGGAGACCCTGTCTGGCAGAATCCTCCACAGGCTCACCAGATCCATGAACCACGGGCGTCTGGGTCAATGTGGAGCAATGAGGATGACCTCTGCCCTGTTCTGCAGGATCCAACTGATGACACCTGGTAGGAGTGTCATGGGGGGAATGCGTACAGCAGACCCCTGGGCCAAGGAGAGTGAAGGGCATTGACTCCCTCCGCCCCCTGAGTTGGGAACCTGGAGAAATATCATGGAAGCTGGCTGTTCGTTGGTGACGCAGAGGTCTATGATCAGCTGGCCGAACCGACACATTATCTCCTTGAACAATGCTGGATGCAGGCACCACTCTGAGTGATCCAGAGGGGCCCTGCTTAGCCAATCTGCTGTTACATTGTCCACCCCTGCAATGTGCCCAGCGACAGAGGAGTCTCGCCTCCTCCATGAGTGCCTTGGATCGAGTTCCTCCCTGCCTGTTGACATGGGCCTTGACCGCTATGTTATCAGTCATGAGAAGTACATGGCGGTTCACTAGACAACGTTTGAATTTCTTGAGCGCCAATCAGGCCGCTCTCATCTCCAGCCAATTGATATTCTGCTGCGACTCCGACCTCAACCAAGTTCTCTGAGTCACCTGGTCCAGACAATGGACCCCCTCATCCTGTTAGACTGGCATCCATTGTTACCATAATATGTTCCTGGTCAATGAAGTAGGAACCCTGCGCCATGCACCTGGATGCCCACCAGCGAAGAGACGCCAGGACTACCCCCAGAACCCTGACTTTGACCTGACCCAACCTCTGGAACGGTAACAAGAACCGTTGCAGAGGCCTGGCATGAAATCTTGCCGAAGGGATGATACCTATGCAGGAGATTGGCTTGCCCAACAGCAATGACAGGATTGTCAGTGAGGCTGTCTTGTTTGATCGAATCTGTGCAATCAGGCCCCTGATGATCTGTAGTCTGTCCAGTGACAAGAATACCTGACAGTTGGACTTCCGGTTTGGTTCCTGTCGCCAAAAGACGGTCCCTTTTTCGGACCGCCAGCCCCGCTGCCTGTCAGAGCCGCTTCGATCAAGAGAAGTGGCTCGGAAGTTCCCGAATCCTGAAGGATTACAGGAATAGAGTCGGCGAGAAGCAGGTAGAGCCCCTGTGAGCCCCCAGATAGCTATCCTTTGCTTCTGGGGAGGAAACAGAGGCGGCTCCCTTTCAGCTCGCCGAGACTCCGGACAGCGTGGAACGAGTCCACCCAGCGTAGAATAAGGCGGCAGGACCAACCTTCCTACTGAGAACAAAGCAAATTCAAACAAAAAGGGTGGAATAACAACTTGAACCACGAAACTGCAAGTATTACTAGCCCTGTGTCTAATTTTAAAACAGAAGAGTGAATGAGTGAAAGTCTCTTGAAAATGGCATCCGGCTTCAGCGTTAACGAGAGCTGAAAGCGAGAGTGGATTAGCAAAGTTATTTCAATAAACTACAAAGTAGCACTGTCTGCAACAAGTGGAGGAAAAGAGAATCTTTTTAAAAATAAGCCTGATTTTGCTTCAATTTCACCTTTAATTTGACTAAACCTGGGGGAATTTTTTAGAGGACTTTGTGGTGGAGGAAAGGGAAAAAGGATTTCCTTTTTTAGAAAAGCTAGTCTACGTGGCAGGATGGCTTCTAAGCAGACTAAACAGGATGTGAAGGCAGCAGGGGGGGATCCCCCACACATAAACCTGAACAGCAGCCTCCCAGCCAGCAGAGCCAGAAAAAAGAGATTGATCTTGAAAGTTTAAAGGATTTTATTATTCAGGCTTTGATGAGGCAAGATGAAAATTTGGATGAGAAGTTTAAAAAGTCACAACAGGAAATCAAGCAGGAGATCAAAGAAATCAAAGAGGTGGTGCAAGAAAAATATGACAAGGTGACCAAAAAATTAATGACAGTGGTGACTGAATTGTCAGAAGTAATTATTAAAACTGATAAGGTGGAAGAACTTAGATCAGAAATGGATGTCAAAATGAAAGAGACTGACTATAAAATCTTTGATGCTGACAATAAAATGCAGAGACTTGAAAATGAGATTACAATGATGCAGTTCAGGTCTATGGAATTTGCCATAAGGCTGAGAGGCTTAAAAGAGAATGATAGAGAAGACCTGAGAAAGACTTGTGCTGATGCTCTAGCTGTGCTGTTAAAAGATTAGCTCTGAAGAGATTTTCTGCAAAATGGACAAAGTGTACAGAGTGAATTCGTGGGTGGCCAGACAAAGACAATTGCCCAGAGATGTGGTGATATACTTTACTGATAGAAAAATGAGAAATGATATTTTGCAAAAGTCTTTTCTCTCTGCTGTGCAAGTGGATGGAAAGGAGATTGGAGTTTATAAAGAGCTACCACCTAAGATGTTAAAAGATAGAAAGGATTTTGGATTTCTAGTGAATGAATTAAAAAAACAACAAATTCCATTTGGGTGGGATGCTCCAACTGGTATAATCTTGAGGTATAAGGGAGAAAGATACCGATTAAATACTGTTGAGAAGGCGGAAGAATTCTATTCTAATGTCTTTAAAGAGAGCTCACCATACCCACGTACATCTTCCGTGTTGGACATAAAGGAGAGTGATAAGGAGAAGCAATTTCAGCAAGAGATGGAAGAGCAGCCTAAGCAGCTGGAACTAGAGGTAATGGAAATGCAGGGAGCTACAGGAGGTTTTCTGGATGAGCCCCTGCTAGATTTTCCTTCGAAAATTGTGAATGAACCACCTAAGATTACAAGAGAAGTGGCCTTGGACTTAGCCCGGATGTGTGAAGCTAAAGATCAGCGTATAACTCGAGCAGTTTCTAAGCAACTTAAAGAAAAACAACAACAGGAAAGGGCCAAGCCACAGCAATATAAGAAAGGAGCCAAGGGTAATACACAAGAATGTGAAGCCATGTGGGGAGCAAAGCCGAAGACTACCGATTCGGAAAATCTTCGGCAAAGATTTGAAGCTTGTCGCTTCAAAAAAGTGTACATGACGATTAAGTTTTTATCTTGGAACGTGAATGGATTAAACTCACCACAGAAAAGGAAGAAATTATTTACTTACTTGAGACAATTTAACAATGATATAATTTGCCTACAAGAAACTCATGTTAGAACACAAGATCAAAAATATCTGATAAATTCAAGATTAGGAACACATTTTATAGCTTCAAATTTGGAAAAAAAGAATGGTGTGGTTATTTATATAAATAAAAGACTGTCAGCTAAAATTATAGAAGCAGATGAATGTGGTAGATTTATAGCAATTGAACTGCACACAGCAAGTGGCCCAATTCTAGTGATTGGAATTTATGCTCCTAATCAACAACAGGACAATTTCTATAAAACTTTGCATTCTAAAATATTGCAATGGGACTATAGATCTATTTTAATTATGGGAGACTAGAATTAAGTAATTGATTCTAAAATAGATAAAAAGAGTTCGGCGAAGTCAAGGATTAGACTACCACAGACTTTTTTTGATATGAAAGAAGATTTGGAATTAAAAGATATTTGGAGAATACATAACCCAAAAGAATTGGATTTTACTTTTTTTTTCAGATAGACACAGATCTTTTTCTAGGATTGATTTTATTTTACTATCAGCTGACTTACTTGTAAAAACAAAAAGAACAAAGATTTTTCCAAGGACTTTAACTGACCATAGCTCGGTATGGATAGAAATTGAGATTGGAAAGAGTGAGAGAAAATCATGGAGATTAAATGAAAATCTGCTTAGATATGAAAAGAATGTAACAGAACTTAAAAAGCAGATGAAAGAATTTTTTGAAATGAACTTGAATAAGGGTACCCCTATTGAAATCGTGTGGGATGCGAGTAAAGCATATATGAGAGGGGTACTCATTCATATGAACTCTAAACACAAATTAAATCGACAAAAGAAAAGATCTGAAATGGAAGCAGAAATAAAGAATAAAGAACAGTTACTTATAAAAAACCCAACACATGAAAGAATACGAGGAGCTATAAAACTTCTGAAAGATCAATTTCAAATGCTTATGGCGGAACAAACAGCAACAAATCTACAATTTGCGAAACATAACACATTTTGCAACACTAACAAACTGGGCAGATGGTTGGCTTATACACTAAGAAAGAGGCAGAGTACACGGATCATTGATAGTATTGATACTGGAGGGAAGGAAATTTCTCAACAAAAATTAATTAAAGAAGTTTTTGAAGATTATTATACTAAATTATATGCCAAAGATGATACACAGAATGGATTTATAGAGAAATACCTAGAAAATAAAAAAGTCACAAAAATTACTAGTCAACAAAAGGAGAGAATGAATCATTTAATAACATCTGAGGAGATTATTGCCACAATTAAACAACTGAAAACAGCTAAAGCTCCTGGGATGGATGGTTTAACTGCGGTGTACTAGAAAACTTTACAAACAGAAATGATTGAACATCTTAAAGATCTATTTTGTAGCATGCAACAAGGGGGTAAAATACCCCCATCATGGAAAACAGCATATATTTCATTGATACCGAAAGAGCAAGCAGGTCCTAAAAAAACTGAGAATTTTAGACCAATATCTCTTCTGAATAATGACTATAAAATATTTGCAAAAGTATTAGCCAACAGGTTGATGCCAGTTATTCAACAGGTTGATGCCAGTTATTCAAAAGGTGATTCATTGTGATCAAGCGGGATTTATAGAAGGTAGATACATGAAGGATAATGTAAGGCAAGTTATAGATTTAGTGGAATATCTTGAGAAGAATAAACAGATCCCTGCAGTGCTGGTTTTCTTTGATGCGGAGAAGGCCTTTGATAGAGTGGACTGGAACTTTCTATTAAAGACTTTAAAAAAGATGGACTTTGGGGATCAATTTATACAGGCGGTTTCAGCAATTTATCAAGAACAAAAGCACAGATTATTATTAATGGAAGTTTGACAACAGACTTTAATATTGAAAAAGGAACAAGACAAGGTTGTCCGTTATCCCATTGTTATTTATTTTAACATTAGAAGTCTTGTTGAATATAATACGGGACTCGAGTACCTTGAAAGGAATAGTGATAAGGCAAGAGTATTACAGAATAAGGGCATTTGCAGATGATCTGGTTGTTACCATAACACAGCCGATGGAATCAATAATCCAGATGAAAGACATTATAGAACAATATGGTATAGTATCAGGATTTAGACTGAACCAGAAAAAAACTAAGATGATAGTTAAAAATATGACACAAGATCGAAAACAGGAACTTGAAAGCAAGGCAGGTTTTGAGATAGTACCAAAGGTTAAATATCTAGGAGTTCAGGTTGCAGAATCAAATATGAAATTGTTCCAAAATAATTATGAGGTGTTGTGGCGAGAGGTACAGAAAGATATGGAGACCTGGAAAAAACTGCAGCTGTCTCTACTTGGAAGAATAGCAGCAGTTAAGATGAACGTTTTGCCAAGATTTCTTTTTTTGTTTCAAATGATTCCAGTGCTTAAAAGTGATAAACAATTGAGAGAATGGCAAAGTGGAGTGAATAAGTTTGTCTGGAATGAGAAAAAGCCGAGAGTTAAACTGAAAATTATGCAAGATGTTCCAGAAAGGGGAGGTCTTAAACTTCCAAACCTACAATTATATTATGAAGCAGCAGCCTTGACGCAAGCAAGTGATTGGTTTGGAAGGAAAAAGACTGGAATATTGAATATAGAAAGTTTTGATCTTGAATTTGGTTGGCAGGCTTACTTATTTTATGACAACAAAGTGGATAAAGTATTCAAAAGCCATATACTTAGAAACTCTTTGATGAGAGTTTGGAAGAAGCACCGACTCAAATGGGATTACAAAATACCGTTATGGCTGAATCTTGGTCATATCATGTGGAATACAAATATAATGTCACTCGGGGGTTTTTTATATAAAGAAGTTCTTTTTACAGATGCGGGCAGATGGCAACTGAAGACTTTAGAAACGCTGTTGGAAGAAGGGATTAATTTAACCTGGTTACAGTATAATCAACTTCAATTGAGATGGAAAGAGGACCAAAAAACTGGTATAATGATACATGAGGAGGAACTGGTTAGACATATAAAAGAGAAAGGTCCAATGCATATTAAAAGGGTTTATAATGTTTTGTTAGAAAGGGATTCAGAAACTGAATTGGTTAAAGATTGCATGATAAAGTGGGCACAAAATTTTGCTGAACCAGTGATGTTGGAAACATGGGAAAAAATATGGGTACAGAATGTTAAATTCACACAGTCGCAGAATTTGAGGGAAAATTTTTATAAAATGTTTTATAGATGGCATTTAGATCCTAAGAAATTGTCGTGTATGTACCCTAATGTTCAACCAAAATGCTGGAGATGTGATATATAGGGATAGAATAATTTAATTTTGTGAAGATGTGAAAAATATACAGGGGGTGGAGGGATTCAAATTTTATAAAAAGGGGATTTTGGTTTGGATTATATTTTGTGGAAGTCCGGGGGGGAGGGGAGGGCTAGGGGGGGTCAGGGAGGGTTGGGGGGGGGAATTGGGGAAAAATGTAATTGTAAAACTTTTTCAATAAAAAAAAATACCTGACAGTTGAGTGTGTCTACAATTGCCTCCAGGTGTAAGAGGTGATTTGCTGGTATAAGATGGCGCTTCCCCACATTTATGAAGAAGCCATGTGCCTGTAGACATTGTATTGTAGTCCTCAAATCCTCCACTGCCTGCCTGTAAGAGGTTGACTGAACCAAAATATTGTCCAGGTAAGCCTGAAGATGGAGGGGTTTGGCTCTGAGGGAGGCTCCCAATGTTGCAAAGACCCTTGTGAAGATCCTGGGAGCGGATGCCAAGCCAAACAGGAGCACTCAGTACTGGAGGTGTCTGCCGTTGTAGTAAAACCTCAAGTACAACTTGTGGCTCCAATGGATTGGAACATGCAGATACGCCTCCATGAGGTCTATGGAGGTCAAGAAGTCTCCCTGCCGGACATTCGCTAGGATTGACCAGAAGGAGTATATCTTGAACCTCCGATACCTTAAATACCTGTTCAGGCCTCTCAGGTTGAGAATCTGTTGCAGGCCCCCCAAGGCCTTCTGGATGACAAACAACATCGAGTAATATCCGTCCCTTTGTTCTATTACAGGAACAGTCTCCACTGCTCTGATATCCAAATGCCGAATTGCAGCGTCCATGATTTTTCTTTTGGCCACGTCCCAAGATCTGGACAACGAAGAAAGAACCTTAGTGGGGATGCAAGAAATTTGAGGAAGAGACCGGATGTTATGGTCTCCCTCACCCATGCATCGGTGGTTGTCCACTCCCACTGGTCCGCAAACAGGCCTAAGTGGCCACCAATGGGAGCCCTATCTCTGTAGTTGACAGGTCTGCAAAAGGAATGGTAGTTGCTCCTTGAAAAGACTGCTTAGATTGGTTTCGTGGCCTGTTCCTGTCATCCAGTATATCCAGGCTGTTAGAACTGTCCTGACTGGCCTCCCTGCCCTTGAGCGAATCCTCTTTGGAACCTACTAAATCCTTATCCTCCTCCTCGGATAATTCCTGTTCCCACTGGTCCTCCCCCCATGGGTAAGGAGTCCTCCGTTTCTGAGGACGATTCTGAGGAGTCAGAGTTCAATTCCAACCCTTGTCCTGCCGGTTCTGGGACTGTGTGGCCCCTATCCTGTGTCTGGACCTCCGTCCTATGTGTGGATTGCCTGTTGAGCCACTTACCAGCTTCAAATCCGTGCTGAACTGTCTCCGTAATCCACTGTTGCACCATCGGTGGCATCTCTGCCTCCCAGCCCAGGGCCTGCTGATCCCCCTGTGGCACCCCCAAAGCGATCAGGGTTGATATAGGTCTCCCCCTACTGGGGTGTCCTCTCAAGGGACTAGGTGACAAGGCTCTTGACTGAAAACTGGTAGAAGGACCCGGTTCCATTGTTAAGGATCGGTCCGCTAGAGCCAAATCCATAGCCGGAGCCGGCTCTTGAATATGTTTGTGCTTTTCAGCAGCTTTAAAGCTTCTTTGCACCTGCTTCTCTAAAGTGTTCTGTAAGCATTTCTCCACCTTCTCCTGAACCTTAGATGGGCGTTTAAGAGCTAGGGCTTTTACCTTGAGTTTTGCAGCCGCCTCTGCATTACCAAGCCTTCTTTTATGATAATGGCCCTTTGAGCCCCGGCCGGAAGCTCTCTGCGAGTGAGAACCCTAACCCGACTTCATCTGGTCAGATGCAGTCAGGTCACAAGTCCAGCAGTATTATAAGGGCCAAGCACCCTAAACTTGACACTCCACTCTGCTCTGCAGGCTGAAACCGGCTGCTTTGAGCCAAAATGCCCGTCAAGCTCGCTGCCAGAAAACGGCCGCATTCAGGCTAATTCTGGTCTCTTTGAATGACCGTATCAATATTCCTCTTCATCTCAAGAGGCTAAAGCGGGCTCGGGCCCAGGGCCCTTCACACTGCCCTCCAAGGACTTGCGCTGGGCTGGAGGGCTGAAAACTGAGCCCTATGACAGCTCTCTTCTCCGTGCCAGTTATAAGGCCGACAAAATGGCTGCCGCACCAGGCAAGCTCCCAACAGAATTTAAATGATGCCAAACCACCCAGAGGCTACAGGCCTTCTTCACGCCCTGCTCCATCTACTGCCACCCTCCTCCTTCTCACGATCCCTGAGGAGAGGTGGACTTCTGCTAGCCGAGCTGTTCATTGTAAAGGCTCCAGGCCCTGTCGCCACGCCGCTCTGCACACACAAGGCTGAGCTCCTTGCAGCCAGTGCGATCCTCAATGGCGCCCGCATCCCCTGTGCCGTGATAGGAGGCTGCTGGAGTACCGGGCAGCGAAAGAACGCCGGGCAGCCTTGGCACGGAGATAGAGAAGGGCCCTCAGACGAGGGAAGCCCTTCCAATGGTCTAGCAGCTGGCATGTGCGCCTAATGGCAGACACCGCCAAACTTCACCAACGCTGCTGCTCCACTGTGAAAGGAGCTGTTGGAGGTTTACATTTAAGTAGAAACTCCAAACGGCCAGTAGCTAAGCTAAACAAATCCTTGCAGAATCCTTGCTAATATCAATCAAAGAGCAACCAGATAAGGTCCTACTAAACTCAGGACTGAGTTGAAACTGGGACCGTCTGCAAAGGGGGCGTTTCTTCAAGTTTGAACCCAGTCCATAGAGCCAGAAGATAGAGTGTTACCCATGCCTGAAGTCTCGAGTTTTCCAGCAGGAAAATATATACTTTTCTATTAAGCCTTAAAATGGAAGATGAACAGGTGAAAGAAACAATAATAGTATGGACAAACAACTTTGTGGAGATACTATAGAATTAAATGGCAAAAACTTTGGACAGAAATTACAAATTAACAATGGCAACCACTTACAAGGAAAACGTGTATAAAATGTTTTACAGGTGGCATTTGCCACCGGCTAGACTAGCAAAGATGTTTAAAAACATGTCCGCCAAATGTTGGAAATGCAATCAGACATCGGGCTCTTACTACCTATGTGGCAGACATGTTCAAAAGCAAAAAAAAATTGGACGAAAATACACACATGGTTAGAGATAATGTTAAAGCAACATATAGATTTAAAGGCAGAAATATTTTTGCTAGGTATGCTACCAGAAAAATATGATAAAGGGAACATATATTGTGTTTTCCTGAAAATAAAACCCTGTCTTACATTTTTTTGAACCCTGAAATAAGCGCTTGGCCCTACTGCCATGCACTCAAAAGCTTATTATAAGGGGATGTCTTATTTTGGGGGAAACAGGGTAATAGGCATAGGACCCGGGTACCTCCGAGACCGTCTTCTGCCACCAATAGCCTCCCACCGACCAGTTCGCTCCCACAGAGAGGGTCTCCTCCGGGTGCCATCGGCCAAGTTATGTCGGCTGGCGACACCCAGGGGGAGGGCCTTCTCTGTGGGAGCCCCAGCCCTGTGGAACGAACTGCCCCCAGAAATACGTAAGATCTCCGACCTCCGGGTGTTTTGCTGTGCACTGAAGACCCTGTTGTTCCGCCAGGCCGGACTATCAACATAATAGTTTTAAATTGGGGTATTTAAATTTTTTGGGGTTTTAAATCTGAGCCAATTTATTTAATTATTTTAAATTTTAATTGCTGTTTTGTCTGTGTTTTTAAATAGGCTGTACACCGCCCTGAGTCCTTCGGGAGAAGGGAGGTATAGAAATAAAATTATTATTATTATTATTATTATTATTATTATTATTATTATTATTATTATTATTATTATTATATTACATGACTCAACAGCAGCGAGAATTGTATTTGCACAACACTGGGGAAAATGAGGAAACACCTACAGAAGAAAATATAATTAAAAAAATACGACTGTGCAGAAATGGATAGGTTGACATTAAAGATAAAAGATAAAGAAGATACAGAATACTTTTTAACATGGGATTTGTTTTATCAGTGGTTAGACCATGGGTCTGTCACTGCGTTTTTGTATTTGTCAGCTGGGCTCCCATTCTGAGACTTACAGTAGACTAATTTGACTCTTATCTCAGAAGCCACTGCACATGTCCACATTTCTTTCACTTTCTTCTAACTTCCTTTGTTCGCCAAGAGGTAAGGCAGGAACGCTGCCAAGATGTAATCATTAGCTAGTAAGATGTTTTTACTTCCTTATAATAAAATGTGTTTATTAAAATATATCTCGGTTTATTGTCTTAAAGTATACTTCAAGGAAAAGCCACGGTCCCATCTCTAATTAAGGTGCAATTACCCCAAAGCAGAATGGGATTAATTGCCACCCTGACACGTGGTAGCAGGAGGATGGCTTGGATTGATTTATGGCTTTTTCCTTGCTTGTTACTTTGAAGATAAGCAAATAGGCTAATTAGACAGATGATTATTTCGGCGACTGAGGAAAGCTGATTTAATTACTGCAAGATGCCAAAGAAAAAGAAAAATGGGAAAATGAAAATGAAACTCAGAGCATTCTCCACGAATGATTTGTTTTTCTCTGACGAAGAAGAAGTAGAAAGGAGGCTTTCAAATTTTCAGCCCCTTGCTTCAGCCACACGCCTGGAACAAGGAGACGTGGGAGTAGAAGAAACGGACGAAATGCTCTTACAGAGGCTTCAGGAGGAAGATAACAGAAAAGCTGCTTTTGAAGGCAATGTGCTGCAATTAAGGTCAGTGACGTCTCCTTCTGAATATGCATGCTCTCAAACAGTCCTCCAAGAACCTTTTGAATTTGAAACGCTTGGTGCAAGGCCAAAGTTTTCACAAACTGCAGAGCATTTTTCCTCCCACGCAGAGAGAAATAACCCATTATTCTCCTTGAAGCTCCAAACTCTCTCTACATGAGCAAGCTATAAAAATTATGACCATATAAAATTTTTTGAACATGAGCTATCCCAAGCAAAAATGGCTTTATCTATGCTCAAGCAAGGTAAGAGAGAGTCTCGTGCTTTTAAAATTCCTGAAACCGCCATATTAGCTTCTTCTTCGAAGCCTAAGACACACCCCTTAGAGGATATTGTATCAGGCCAATCAGAACAGAGAGCTGTGTACACATCACAATTGTCACATGACGTTCTCTCTGATCAAATTACACATGCCACGAAGGCAGAAAAATTATATGAGTTGCCCGAAACTAAGGTTGCAGCACCATCTGCTGGCAAAAGTAATTTACTAGAGGAAGCTGAAATGCATTGCAGTTCTCCCTTTAGTATCTTTGTACTTTAATTCTGCCTCAATTCCTTTTTTCACAGATATTAAAGGGAGAATTCTAATGGTAGAAATTAGGAGAGGTAATTCAAAAATGATGTTGGTGGGAGTATATGCCCCGAATGAGAAACAGGGACAATTTTACAAAAAATTACACGAACAATTAGGGAGTTGGGCCCATGCTGAAATATGTATGTTAGGCGATTTTAATGGTATTGTTAACCCAGAGAAAGATTATAAAAGTGGGGAGAGAAAAAGAAATAAAAGATTACCCCTGCCAAAAAGCTTCTTTGATGTGGTGGACGAAATTAACCTAATTGATATGTGGCGTACTTTACACCCGCACAACTCCCAATACACCTTTTTCTCAAATCCACAGAATTCTTGGTCCAGAATCGACATGGTATGGACTACTAGAAAATTAGGTCTAGAAATTAAGAAAGTGGATATAAGTATAAATACTTGGACAGATCATAAACTTCTCGAAGTAAATTGGCATTATATTAACAAGAGAAGGCAACAAAGATGGAGTCTAAGGACCAACCTCTTGAATGAAAAAGAGTTTATAATAAAATTAAATGAAGAAATTAAGCGCTTCTTCATCGAGAACGGCAAGCAAGGCACGGCGAAGGAAATTGTATGAGATACCATGAAAGCGTATTTGAAAGGAGTAGCGATATCATACACGGCGTTCAAAAATAAGGAAGAAAGGAAAGTTAGAGAGGATTATAATAGGAAATTAGAAGAAGCGGATAGCAAATTACAACAAAACCCGGGAGACGAGATGGCCAAACAAAAGTGGATGATGGCAAGGCATAATCTTAACATTCTGGATCAGGAAGAGTTGGCGCAAAAAATTAAGAGAACAAAAAACTACCATTTTGAGAATGCCAACAAGTCGGGAAGGTGGCTGGCATACAGATTAAAAAAAGAACAGGAAAAAAAATCAAATTCTCACACTAGAAGACTCCAACGGCGATATCTTGACAAAAGAAGTGGATAAGTTAGAAAGAGCGAGAGAATTTTACGAAGTTTTATATAAAGAGGAAGCGATTGATCCAGATAAAACTGTACAATATCTGATGGAAGCTAACTTGCCACAGATAACGGAAGAAGAGATAGAAATGTTAAACAACAAAATCACAGTGGAAGAACTCAAATTGGCTCTTGCCAAAATCAAAAAAAAAAAAAAAAAAAAAAAAAAAAAACACCAGGCCCAAATGGTCTCCCAGGGGAAATTTATGCAAAATTTGAGGAAGAACTACAATTAGAACTGTTAGATATATTTAATGAGGTGTTAGTTGGTACAAGAATCCCAGATTCCTGGAAAGAAACTTATATTACACTCATATTGAAAGAAGGTGCTAACCCGAAACAGATAGCAAATTATAGGTCGATTTCTTTGTTAAACTCAGATTACAAATTATTTACAAGTATAATTGCGGAAAGACTAAAAAAAATTCTAAATGGCTGGATTAATAATGATCAGAAAGGATTCCTCCCAGGGAGGCAAATGAGGGATAATGTGAGGACTGTAATAAATGTCATAGAATATTATGAACAGCACCCGGAAAAACAGCTGGCATTAGTGTTCTTGGACGCCCAAAAGGCGTTCGACAACTTAAACTGGAAATTTATGGTCAACCAAATTGATTTAATGGGATTTGGGACAAATTTTAGAAAGATGATTGAAAATATTTACCATAAACAGAGGGCAAGCATTTTAATAAATGGGGACAAGACGCGGATATTTTGGATACAAAAGGGAGTTAGACAGGGATGCCCCCGTCCCCTCTACTTTTCATAATGGCGCTGGAAATCCTACTCAGAAAGATCAGAGATAACAAAAGAAATTAAAGGACTACAAATTAAGAAAGAAATTTTTAAAACACAAGCCTTCGCAGATGACGTGGCCTTAATAATGGAAGATCCCTTGAAATCTGGCCCCAAATTACTCTAGGAAGTACAACAGTATGGAGAAGTCGCTGGCTTCAAGCTTAATAAAACCAAAACTAAAATTTTAGCAAGAAATATGACAGAGACAAACAAGAAAGAGCTAGAAAAGTCCTTAGACCTTCAGATAGCGAAGAAAATAAAATATTTGGGAATATGGATTACTTCAAGATATTCCTCTTTAAAGGAGGATAACTACAGTCCATTATTACAAAAAATAAAGCAGGATATAGACAGATGGAAGAAGTTAAAATTGTCTTTTACAGGTAAGATCTCAGCAATTAAAATGAATATTCGACCCAAGATTATATTTTTATTTCAAACTATACCAGTGAATATTGATAAAAAATATTTCCTAGATCTGGAAAAGAAGGTGCAAGAATTTTTATGGGAAGGGAAGAAGGCAAGGATTGCATATAAAACACTGCAAGGGAAAAGAAACATGGGCGGCTTCGGATTACCCGATTGGGAAGTATATCAGAAGGCGGTCAAATTAGTATGGATCAAAGAATGAGTTACATTACAAAACAAGAGAATTTTGATGTTAGAAGGCCACGATCTACAGGCAGGCTGGTACGCTTATTTATGGGACCTAAAGAATAAAAAGAACTCATATTTCCACAAACACAAATTAAGGGAGACCCTGATTCAAACATGGGAAGAAATTAGGCAAAGATTTTACACGAAAGTACCGATTTGGCTCTCAATTATGGAGGCTCTGACTGCCTCTAATAAAAGGGATATCTTGAAATTCGGCACGTACAAAGATATATTAGATGATAATGGTATTCTTAACTCACGAGAAATATTAAGTAATCAAGGTTTCAATTTAGATTGGTGGAGCTACCTACAGATAAGCTCAAGATATCAAAAAGATAGGGACCAATTCGGTATAGAGACGAAGTACAACAATTTGGATAAAATTATGTTGGGGATTGAAAAGAAAATGCTAGTGAGATTTTACAATTTATTAGGCGAGGACAGAGCAGAAGGAATAGCCAGGAATCAACTAAGCATTTGGGAAAAAAATATTGGTTATAGGTGAAATTTTAATGACTGGGAGGAGGCCTGGAATAGAAATTATAATTTGACTAAATCAGCAACTTATAGGGAGAATCACTATAAAATATTTCATAGATGGTATCTAGCCCCAGCTAGTTTAGCAAAAATATTTCCCAGTGCCTCAGCAATATGTTGGAAGTGCGGAAAGGAGGTTGGCACCTTCTTTCATATGTGGTGGTCCTGCCCAGAGACAAAAAAATTTTGGACAAAAATACGAATTTGGCTACGAGAAATAGTGGAAGAAGATATAAAACTTTCCCCTGAAATCTTCTTATTAGGAATGATGGGAGATGGGACTCTCTAAGGACAAGATACAATTAATTATACATGTTATAACAGCGGCCAGATTAACCTTTGCAAAATACTGGAAGGACAAACAAACCCCTCCAGAGATGACAATAATAAATAAAATCCTAGAATGCGCAGAAATGGCATAATTAACAAGTGCTCTTAAAGACGATGAGAATTCAAAATTTAAGGCAGTATGGGAAAGGTGGTACAAATGGTGGAATAATAGAACGAGATTATAAGGATATGTCTATTTTTAATAATGGTAGACTTGAAGATACTTGATATGTACATAATGTAAATATGTAACTGCACGACACCTCAGATGTTAATGGAGATTTGATGTTTTCTTTTTTAAAAAACTTTTTTAAAAAAATCAATAAAGTATTATTAAAAAGAAAGAAAGAAATGCATCGCAGTTTGCAAGACCAATTTCAAATATTACATTAGACTTTATCAAACATGTCCCTAATCCACTCAGATATTCAGACTGCAAAGCCACAAGTGTCTCCACAGGCTCAATCTTCAGCACCCCCGGTGGTGCTGGTGTCCTTTTAGATGGAGCACAACAACGCTTAATGCAGCAAAGGCAAATGACTGCGTCTTCAGCAGGCCATGTTAATATTGCAGCTCAAATGCAACAGCTCCAAGCTCAAGCACAAATGGCAACTAGAGCACAGCAGATCCCAATGCAACAGCCTCAGCCACAAGTGCACGCACAAGTGCCTCCAGCTGTGCAACCAGGACCATTTGTTGGTCCACAACAAGCACAGCAAATACCACAGGTATTTTTACCGGCACAGCCAGCACACCAAATGCATGTTCCTCAACAGGCCTTTTCTGTTGCTCCACTAGCTGGTGAATCGAAATTAAAGATGTCAGGACAGAATTATAAGGCCTGGGTCAGTGAGGTTGGCTTATTACTTCGCAGAGAAGGTACTCACTATATGGTCTTTAATCCTCCTGCTCAGCCATGGACTCCTGTAATAAGAGACTTAGAGACTAAAGCTTGCACAACATTATTGATGTCCATGGATACTGAACTGCAGGTTACTTTTCCGCCTGACGCAACAGCCCAACAAATTTGGGCCCAATCAGAAAATTGCTACAGGCCTGTTTCAATTGAATCTTCATGTTTGCTCATGTCTGAGTTCCATGGTTCGAGATTGAAACCTGGTGAACAAATTGGAGGACATTTAACCAAACTGAAAGGAATCAGAAGAGAATTGAGAGAAAGAGGCTATCTTATTGATGATATTCAAATGATCAGCATTATTACTAACTCATTGTATTATGAATGGAAAGATGCCATTACAAAGATTAATCTAGTGCCTATTGTTCAACGCACAGTGGATCATATATGCAGAATTTTAATTGAAGAAGCAGCACTTATGTTAGCTACTCCACATTTGAGATGACCACCCACATCAAGAGCTCCAGCGAGGTGCCCCTTCCGAGGAAGAACCTACGTTCCAAGGATGCCAAGATGCTACATCTGTAATCGTGTGGGACATGCCACCCGGGATTGTCCCCAACGAGTTCCAGCTCCCGTCTTGTACCAGCCCAGAGGAACAGATTCCAGAGGAGGCAGAGGCAGAGGCGGAAGACAAGGTCGTTGTGGTCCCAGGCGTGATCCAGAAGCTCCACTCGCCACATTGGCTTTAACCAACGATTATTTTTCTTTTTTTCTTTTTTTTCTTTTTTCTTTTATTTTTTTATTTTTTTTTATTTTTTTTTTATTTCTCTTATTTTTCTTTCTCAGTGGTATTGTGCTAGACTGGGCTTTTGTGTTCTCATTTTTCAGTGTTTCCCAAGCTTCTTGGTTGTTTTCTTTTTAAGGATTTCCATTCATGGAAAGGAATAATAATCTGTGGATTTAATAATTTTAGTAAACCCCTCAGTCACATCTTTGATAGCTGCTTCTGGGAGACAGTTAACCTCTCTGGTTAGACTGTCCATTCTACAAATTGCTGGTTCAGTTCTCCTGAACAATGAATCTCCTATCACCAATGCACACTTTTTTTCTCACCCCCATATTTATGTATTTATTTATTTAATAAACAAAGGCAAAATGCAAACTCCAAAAAAGGAAAAAATACAATAAAGCAAAGCTAAACAATAAATAAAAGTGCATTAAAATCACATATACATAGAATGTCCCTCCTACTTGAATACTGATAATAGATTTAAAGAATAAGTCCCCCGCCTTGTGAAATAGGCTCAAAGTTTATGAACATCTACAATTCTGTTTACTTCAAAGCCCTCAGTTAACAACCTAATATTTAACTCAAAGAAAGTCCACAACAGTTTCTGATAAACCACTGCAATTAATATTTCTGATCAATTATCCTCAATTAATTCTTAATTTAAAAGTTTTCCTTAAAATTTTAACTAGGATCTTTCCCAACAACTGCATGTCATCCAGTGATGGGATTCAAGTAATTTAACAACTGGTTCTTCTTCTTTTTTTTTTTTGACAAAAAAATTATTTTTTAAACTAATATAAAAAACAAATAAAAAAAACCCATCTTCAATGCAAATACAAACTGTGTCGGTTGGTTCAAGTCTTGTGCATCTTCACTCTATTCATATATATCCATATATTATTATCCTCATTAATCATATATTTAACTATGGGTGTTTCTTCCCTCATTTCATACAAAATAGTCTAGGATTTGATTTAATTTGTATTATGCCATACATTCTCCTAAATCATTCCAATAATAGTACATCTTTATATTATATTTTATATGATTCTACATTTCTTACATTAAAAAAAATCTCAATCATATTTCATTTCCATGTCTTTTTATCTAACCATTGGTAAAATAAATCCCAAATCTTATAATATTGTTTATCTTCTTGTTCTCTAATTTCAAATGTCAATTTACTCATTTCTGCACTTACCATTATTTTCTTAATAACTTCATCTTGCGTTGGTATTTTCTCATTTTTCCAATTTTTGGCAAACACAATTCTAGCCGCTCTTAATACATTCACAATCAAATATCTCAATTTTCTATTATATGTTTCAGGTACAATCCCCAATAAAAAAAATCTCTGATTTAAAGTCTATGTGTTTTTGTGTCATTTTTTCCACCCATGTGTGGATTTTAGTCCAGTATCTTTTAGCTTCTACACACGTCCACCACATATGGTAATATGAGCCCGGTATCTGATGACATTTCCAACATTTTTCCGATTTATTCTTGAACATTCTAGCAATTGTCGTCGGGGTAAGTGCCACAACAACTGGTTCTTCTTAATGACCAGCTGGGTGGGTGTGGCTGGCTGGGTCATGTGACTGAGTGGGTGTGGCCAACTCTACATCGCTTGTGTGGGTGATGCCTATATGGGCCAGGCGGCGTTGGGGAGGGAATCCAGGGGTCTCTGGTGGGTGGGGCAGGAGGGGGGCTGGGAGGAAAGAAAAATCTAACCTCTGTTTGTGTGTGTGTGTGTGTGTGTGTGTGTGTGTGTGTGAGAGAGAGAGAGAGAGAGAGAGAGAGAGAGAGAGAGAGAGAGAGAGCGAGAGAGAGAGAGAGCGCACACCGCCACCAGCCCTAATGTAACTCTCTGAGATTGGATTGGATCTCTCTCTCTCTCCCTCCTTCCCTGCTTTAGGCAGACTTAGAAAGGCTGCCAGGCTGAGGGAAAATGCATGTGCTACAGCATGCTGCGGATACCTCTCACTTGCCCCTTTGCCTGGGTTCCCTCCTCCTGCTGTCTCCTCGGTACTCGCTCATTCGCTTGTGCTCTCCCTCCCCAGTCTAGCTTGATGCAGGCAGCAGTTCACGATTGCAAGCCCACTGTTGGTGAAGCTGGGTGCAAGTGAGGGCTGACTTTTTGCCTAGGTTTGTTCGGCTGTCAGGGGAAAATGGATGGGAGCCTGGGGAGGAAGCTGTTTCCTCCCCGACAGCCGGACAAACCTAGGCAAAAAGCCAGCCCTTACCAGCATCTTCTGCATACTGGCCCTTGCGGCTGGCATTTTAAAAAAGAAAAGGATGATTTTGGCGCCCAGGTCTCAACATCGGGAGGGTGAATCACCTGCAGAAATGACTTAACTGCAACTCCACAAGAGGCTTGGGAGTGAGGGGTGGGGGCCTCCAGACTCCAAATAAGGTTCCTTTTAAACCGAAGCCCTTTTTCCTCAGCCTTTGTTTCCCACAGTTGTCCTTCCTACAACCCCACCCACCTCACAGGCTCACTCACTCTCAAGTGCCTGTTGCTTCCAGTATCACTGTTGGGGCTTCCCGCTTCTTCATCGTGTCCGGTGGAGTGCTCCACAATATTCCAAAGTCCACTGCTATTGCCTCCTCCCTCGCGGAGAGGCTGAGATGCAGCGGGCAACATTGTGTGCATTTTCCCCCTAGCGCCATGGGTAGACCATGAAGTCACTGAAGCCAAGAATGGATGGTGGCAGCCTGATGGTGGGATCCTTGCTGCTGGTGAGCAGCGGCTTCACTGGGGTGGTTTTAATGACCGAGACTAAGATGCAGTTCAGGGAGCTTCCTGGACACACAATAATGGGAGGGGGGGAAGGCCTGAGATAAAGTGCTGAGTCCGGGCATATAGCCCTCCACAATGGAGCCCTTCCCAGGGGGGTATTGGTAAAGCCTTGGACGACCTGTTCCGGAAGGCCTCGAGGAGCTCCAGAGTTTCCACGCGCCTCTGCTGGCCCAAGCGCCCTGCCTCACCGCACCGCAGTGGACTTGGCTCCATGTGGGACCCGAGGCAGATGGGAGGGAGGGCAGGCCCGCCATGCTCAGCTGAAGAGGGTGGGATGCCTTGGGGAAGATGGCGAGGCTCGGGCCTGCTTGCCCTCCCATCTGCCTTGGGTCCCACATCCACAGACCCTGGGCGAAAGAGGCAAACGGGCAAACAGCTGAGATGCAGGCATGAGGACAAGCATAAAGGCAGGCAAATGGGGAGGGAGGCAAATGGCAAGGGAGGAAAATGGGCAAAGAACAGCTGAGCTGTGGGCGTGAGGGCAAGCATGAAGGCAGGTGAAAGAGGAAAATGGGAAGGGAGGCAAACAGGTGAGGGATGCAAACGGACGAAGGAGGCAAATGGGCAAAGGAGGCAAACGGGCGAAGAACAGCTGAGTTGGGTGCGTGAGGGTGAGCCTGAAGGCAGGCGAGGGAGGCAAACAGGCGAAGAACACTTAGGCCACGTGTGTGAGGATGAGCACAAAGGGAGGCAAGGCGAGAAAAGGAATGGTTGGGAGGGGTGGGGCCAGCCTGTGATGGGATCAACCGCTTCGCTGAACTGCACGAAAAGTTAACAACCAGTTCGGCTGAACCTGTGCAAACTGGCTGAATCACACCACTGATGTCATCCCCAAAGTCAAAATCTCTATTGTAAAAATTATTGCAGCATCTGTTGATCAAAGAATCTTCCAACAAAATGAAACAAAGAATCTGTTGACAATTGTTTTCTGATTGGATATAATAAAACCATTATCCAATCTCCATCAATCTTCTTAGGAAAGTCCATTCCATCACTCATTGATTCTGTTATACCTAAGTCTTGCATTTTTTTTTTTTTGCAAAAGCTTCCCAAAGAGCTTTAACATTGTTGATCTGACTGTTACCTTTCTTTTATATCTTTTTTATGGACATTGTAAGGAATATATGATGTATGATATTCAAAACCCTTAATTTACTCTTATTTGCATTTCTAAAATAGTCTAAAACTCAATTGATCTTGTAGCTGAGCTTTCACAACAAAACAGTTCCTTTCAAGGATAGGAGAATTAGATGTACCATAATATAATGACCACAGAAAAAACTTGAGATAGTATTTCCCACAATAAAAAGGGAATAGAAAAAAGGGAAGTTTCCATCAGAGATTAAAAGAAATAAATCCAGAGCTTTTAAAAACTAATAGAATATAAAATCCTTGTAGGAAAAACCAATGTAAATGTAAATCAAATCAGATCATTTTCAATACCCAGGGGAGAGTCCTCTTGCCATCAACTTCCATATAGTGAAAGTAAAGTGATTTATAACTCCAAAACTAAGCAATAAATGACCAGAAATAATTTCCTCAAAAGCTCAAAAAACCCTAAATAAGGAAGCGAGACCATGTCATATTGGAATTCAATATAATGCAGACATAAACATTAAAAGAAAATCAAACTAGTATTGTAGACTAAAGCAGCTGATTTCAACAAATATAGAGCTTGGGAAGGATTCCATACATGAAAAAGAGGAAAACAACTCAAGAAGCTTGAGAAACTCTGAAAAATGTGATTATAAAAGTACATCACAATACCATTGAAAAAGAAAACTAATAAATCCAAGGAGAAACCAGTATGGTAGCATAAAGAACTTTTTGATAAACTGAAAGAAAAAAAGCATAAGTATAAAAAAATGGAAAGACACATAACTAAGACAGAATACCAGCATATAGCCTGAATCTGCAGAGAGGAAGTCGGGAAAGCTAAGGCTCAAAATGAACTAAGACTTGCAACAAATGTCAATAATAATAATAAAACATTTGTTTCAACATGTAAAAACCAAGAAAAAAGTCAAGGAAACAAATTGGTCCATTAATGAGAGAAGATGGCAAGGAAATGAGGGGCAGCGGAGAGAAAGCAGAGGTGCTTTCTCTTTGCATCTGTCTTCACGTAAAAGGAAAAAATACCCAGCCTACCAAAACAAACAAACAAAAAACAAAACAAAACCCCAAAAGACAGACTAGGAGTACAAATTAAAATAGGCAACAAAAATGTAAGAGAACGCTTGTTTACCTGGATGAGTTCAAATCACTAGAACCAGATAGATTACATTCCAAAGCCCTGAGGAACTGGCAGACATGATCTCAAAACCATCAAACCATATCTTTCAAAGATCCTGGAGCACCAGGGAACTACCAGAGGACTGTCTATGGAGATTCTCAGTCATCCAGGTCATGGCTGTTCCAAAGGTGCTTTTTCAAGAGGCAACTGGACTTTCTGGTTTTTCTTTGAAGTTGTTTCACTTCTCATCCAAGAAGCTTCTTCAGCTCTGACTGGATGGTGGGGAATGGAAGGATTTGTACTTCTTGCAGATAACTGGTCATTTGCATTCTTTTAGCAAGTCATTAAGGCTACCTGGAGGTTTATCTGTGCCCTCAGGATCACCTGAGTGGTGATTTATGGCTTTTCCCTTGCTTGTTACTTTTGATGATAAGCGCATAGGCAATTAGTTTTTAGCTACTGAGGTACGCTAATTATATTTTGCAAATATGCCAAGAAACAAGAAAAAGAAATTCAAATACAAAAAAACGCAATGACAATCCCCTTCTTTGCCAGTTGAGCAGACATCAAGTACATCATCAAATAAGGCACATTTTCTTACGTAGATACTTGTGTTGAGCTGCTGGAAGCGGTTTGTTGAGCATATCAGCAATTTGAACATGTGTAGATACATACTGTAATTTAACAAAACCTTGTTTCACTAATTGTTTTATGTTTTGATAACGGATGTCAATGTGTCTGGACCTAGAACCTGTGAAATGTGATTCAGAAATATAAACCACCGATTCATTGTCTTTCATCACGGTGATCAGTCAGATCGGACGCGTCCAGATATCTGTGACCAGAGCATCAAACCATGTTAGAGAATTACATGCATCTGAAACACAAGCATATTCAGCTTCAGTAGATGAACAAGAAACAAAATTCTGTTTACGCACTTGCCAGTAAACAGGACATCCATTTAAGAACATCATATAACCTGAAGTACTTTTACGTGATCTCTTATCACTCGCCCAATCAGAATCTGCATAACAACATAATTCTGCATAATCAGTATGTGTTGGTTCTAACAATAACTTCATATGTTTAGTGTGTTTTAGGTATTTCAATAATTTTTTAACGCATGTCCAATGAAACTGTTTTGCCTTACCTACGTGTCGAGACAAGAGATTAACACTAAGTGCAATATCGGGTCTGGTCCAACTATTAATGTACAACAGTGACCCAATAACTGAACGATAAAGTGTTTGATCCTCGAACTCAGGACTTGCTTCATGTGTCAAGTTATGAAAATCTGTTTGCATGGGTGTCTTTGTTGTGTTAGCATCCTTCATGTTGCAATGATGCAAAATTTGTTCAATTTTATCCTCTTGTGAAAGACTAAACCCCTTCTGTGTTTTGTCAATCTGAACACCTAAATAAGTGCTAATATGACCCAATTATTTCAATGTGAAATATCTCTGCAAAGCTTTGGCAAAAATTTCACTCATTTGCTAATTTGGACCAATGTAAACAATATCATCAACATAAACAAGAACTATCTCATATGCATTGTTAGATCTTTTTGTGAACACACACTCATCAGTTTCAGAGTTAATAAAACCCATTGAATTTAGTTTGTCAGTAAGACATAAGTACCACATTAAACCAGACTGTTTCAGACCATAAAGACTTTGTTTAGGAACCAGGTATCCCCTTCTTGCTGTCGGAACCCTGGAGGACCTCTCATGTAGATCTCTTCATCTAGGTCTGCATGTAGATAAGCCGTGTCAACACTGAACTGGAAAACTTCTAAACCAAGAATAGTTGCAGTTGCTAAAGCAATTTTTACACTCTCAGTCCTGACTATTGGTGAGTAGGTATTTGTGTAGTCCTCAGGATAACGTTGAGCGAAACCCTGAGCTACAAGTCTGACCTTGTACAGTGACTCACCATTTGGTTTCTTTTTGATTCTGTAGACCCATCGAGTGCCAAAGACCCTTTTGTTTGCTGGAGGTTTTGCAGATGTAAACACCTTAAGTTTCTTTAGATCAGTGGGTCTCAACCTTCCTAATGCTACGACCCTTTAATATAGTTCCTCATGTTGTGGTGACCCCCAACCATAAAATTATTCCTAAAACCATTGAAAATATGTGTTTTCCTATGGTCTTAGGCGACCCCTGTGAAAGGGTCATTCGACCCCCAAAGGGGTCCCGACCCACAGGTTGAGAATCACTGCTTTAGATTGTCCATTTCAACCTGCATTGCCTGATACTATTTATCTTGCTCTGAATCAGATAGATGTTTGATTTGTGTGAACGTATCAGGTAGAAGTGTAACATTGCAAATCAAAGGCAAGGGTGTTTTTGCCAGTTGCCACGAATATCGTTGTGGAGGGATTCCCTTTGTGACTCTCTTGGAACATCTCGGAACAACAGTCCATTCTTCTTCTGCTTCGTCCTCATCCTCATATTCGTCGCTAGCGTCAGCATCCGCGGCTTGCGAAGACAGAACATCAGGTTGAGAAGAACTAGTGGAATCTTGATCATCGATCTGTGTGGCATCAGCAGTATCATCTCTAGGAAAATAAACTCCAGGATCATTGGAATGCATCCTGGACCAGTCAATATCTTCCTCAAAATTAGCAGATTGAGAAATCACAATTACATGTTTAGAGTCAATAAATTTGCTCCATTTTGAGTTATCATCAATACCCATAAATCTCAGTCGCTTTGCTACTGGACCTCCTTTTCTTCTTTGAGCTAAGGGAATGTTCACCATAGCGTATGAACCAAAAATAAGGATGTTTTCGAGATCGGGCTTGTAACCATACAACATGAAGAAAAGAGTCTGATTTATTACACTGCTCCAAGTATGGTTGACAATGTAATTTGCATATTTGATAGCTTCACCCCAGTATGGCATACTAAGGTTGGCGTCTTCTAGGAGACAACGCATCATGGTTTGCAGAACCCCCTGTCGTCTCTCTACGACTCCGTTATGAGCCGGTGTGTAAGGGGCCGATGTCTGATGAAGAATTCCATTCTTACACATCCAGTCCTGGAAACGCTGAGACATGAATTCAGCATCACAATCACTCTGGATTCTGGTGATGCGAACTTGGTGTTGGGTAGAAATAAGAGCAGCAAAGTATACTTCAAGGAAAGTCACGATCCATTCTCTAATCAAGGTGCAATTACCCAAAAGCAGAATGGGATTAATTGCCACCCTGACACCTGGTAGAAGAGGATGGTTCATTTATGGCTTTTCCCTTGCTTGTTACTTTTGATGATAAGCGCATAGGCAATTAGTTTTTTAGCTACTGAGATATGCTAATTATTTTTTTGCAAATATGCCAAAAAAGAAGAAAAAGAAATACAGAATGCATTCTGCCGAAGATATAGATATCTCTGATCTCTCTAATGAAGAAGTGAAAAGAATTTTAAAAAGGCTTTCAACTCTGCAAACACCGCTTGCTTCAACAACCAGAATTGATGGAGGTGCTGTCGGGGGAACTGCTCTTGAAGAAAACGTGCTGCAACTGAGGTCAGTGACGTCTCCTTCTGAATATGCATGCTCTCAAACAGTCCTCCCAAAACCTTTTAATTTTGAAACGGTTGATGCAAGGCCAAAGTTTTCACAAATGGCAGAGCACTTTTCTTCCCACGTAGAGAGAGAAGTAATCTATTATTCTCCTCGAAGGTCTGAGCTCACCCTGGATGAGCTAGCTATAAAAAGCTATCGTGATTGAATAAAAATTTTTGAACGTGAGCTATCCCAGGCAAAAATGGCCTTATCTATGCTTGAGCTAGATAAGAGAGAGTCTTGTGCTTTTGAAATTTCTGAAAATGCTGTTTTGCCTTCTTCTTCGGAGCCAAAGACACACCCCCTGGAGGACTTTGTGTCAGGCCAATCAGAACAGAGAACTGTGTACACGTCACATTTGTCACATTATCATCTCTATTCTCAAATTACAAATGCCACGAATGCAGAAAAATTATCTGAGCTGCCCGAAACTAAAGTTGCAGCACCATATGCTGGCGAAAGTAATTTACTAGAGAAAGCTGAAATGCATCGCAATTTGAGAGAGCAATTACAATTGTTGCAGCAGACTTTATCAGAGATGTCCTTAACTCACTCAGATATTCAGGCTGCAAAGCCACAAATGTCTCCACAGGCTCAATCTTCAGCACCCGCTGGTGGTGCTCGTGTCTTTTTAGATGGAGCACAACAACGCTTAATGCAGCAAAGGCAAATGACTGTGTCTCCAGCAGGCCATATTAATATTGCAGCTCAAATGCAACAGCTCCAAGCTCAAGCACAAATGGCAGCTGGAGCACAGCAGATTTCAATGCAGCAGCTGCAGCCACAAGTGCACGCACAAGGGCCTCCAGCCGTGCAACCAGGACCATTTGTTGGTCCACAACAAGCACAGCAAATACCACAGGTATTTTTACCGGCACAGCCAGCATACCAAATGCATGTTCCTCACCAGGCATTTTCTGTTGCTCCACTAGCTGGTGAGTCAAAATCAAGGTTGTCAGAACAAAATTATAAGGCCTGGGTCAGTGAGATTGGATTGTTATTTTGCAGAGAAGGTACTCGCTGTATGGTTTTTAATCCTCCTGCTCAGCCATGGACTCCTGCAATGTGACTTAGAGACTAAAGCTTGCACAACATTATTGATGTCCATGGATACTGAACTGCAGGTTACTTTTCCGCCTGATGCAACAGCCCAACAAATTTGGGCCCAATTAGAAAATTGCTACAGGCCTGTTTCATTTGAATCTTCATGTTTGCTCATGTCTGAGTTCCATGGTTCGAGATTGAAACCTGGTGAACAAATTGGAGGACATTTAACCAAACTGAAAGGAATCAGAAGAGAATTGAGAGAAAGAGGCTCTCTTATTGATGATATTCAAATGATCAGCATTATTATTAACTCATTGATTTATGAATGGAAAGATGCCATTACAAAGATTAATCTAGTGCCTATTGCTCAACGCACAGTGGATCATATATGCAGACTTTTAATTGAAAAAGAAGCACTTATGTTACCTACTCCACATTTGAGAGGACCACCTGCATCGAGAGCTCCAGCGAGGTGTCCCTTCCGAGGAAGAATCTACGTTCCAAGAATGCCAAGATGCCACATCTGTAATCGTGTGGGACATGCTACCCGGGATTGTCCCCAAAGAGTTCCAGCTCCCGTCTTGTACCAGCCCAGAGGAACAGATTCCAGAGGAGGCAGAAGCAGAGGTAGAAGACAAGGTCGTTGTGGTCCCAGGCGTGATCCACAAGCTCCACTTGCCACATTGGCTTTAACCAATGATCCATAACCTCATCCAGAGTACGACAGACGATTCCTGTGGGCTTTGGACAGTGGGGCAGTGTTGCATGTTACTTACAGAAAGGAACTTTTTACAGAGATGCACGAACCTGAACCTGAACTACATGAACTTTATTCTTTTTCAAATCATCCTTGTCAGGTCAAAGGAAAAGGAACTGTTTATGTTGAAGAGCTCGATGCATTCATTCCTGATGTTTATTACATACCAACAGCAAATAGTAATTTGCTTAGTCAGAGTCACTTGTCTAGAGCATTAAAGTTCCAGATTCACCACCTTGAAAAAACATGTTACATAGTTAAAAATGGAGATATTGTTGCTGAAACCATGTTAATTGGTGGTGTTTATTACTTAAAGCCAAAGCTTAAACTGCAAACACAGGCAAGTATACTAGCACCAAGAAGGGAGAGCACAGGCCCAGAGAGAGATGTTCCAAAGAGAGATCCTACTGCTATGCCAAAGGCTCCTAAAGCCAGCAAAAAGAAAATTAGGAAACAGGTTGCTCAGAGCAAGCCTGAGGTTCCTCATAAAACTGTTAAAGTTGAGAATTTACTAACTGATAAACCTTTGCATTCCAGGTGTATCCTTAAGTGGCATAGAAGATTGGGGCATGCCAGTTTCCGTGTTCTTAGGAAGATGCCGGAGTTCGCAAAAGGTTTGGATCTAAAGGGGTGTAAGGTATTTTTGGATTGTGCTGTCTGCAAGAAAGCCAAATCCAAAGCAGCAGCCATTCCCAAACGCGCTACACGCCTGTCAACATGCATTTTTGATTTGGTTCACACTGACATAGTTGGTCCTTTTCCGCCAACACTTGGTGGTAGAAAATATTTTTTAACAATTGTTGATAATTACTCTAGATATGGATGTGTATATGAAAGAAAAATCTGAGACCTTTCAGATCTTTAAAGACTTTGCAGCTCTTGTTTCTACCCAACACCAAGTTCGCATCGCCAGAATCCAGAGTGATTGTGGTGCTGAATTCATGTCTCAGCGTTTCCAGGACTGGATGCGTAAGAATGAAATTCTTCATCAGACGTCAGCTCCTTACACACCGGCTCATAACAGAGTCGTAGAGAGATGACAAGGGGTACTGCAAACCATGATGTGTTGTCTCCTAGAAGACGCCAACCTTAGTATGCCATACTGGGGTGAAGCTATCAAATATGCAAATTACATTGTCAATCGTACTTGGAGCAGTGTAATAAATCAGACTCCTTTCTTCATGTTGTACGGGTACAAGCCTGATCTCAAAAACATCCATATTTTTGGTTCATATGCTATGGTGAACATTCCCTTAGCTCAAAGAAGAAAAGGAGGTCCAGCAGCAAAGAGACTGAGATTTATGGGTATTGATGATAACTCAAAGTGGAGCAAATTTATTGACTCTAAACATGTAATTGTGATTTCCCAATCTGCTAATTTTGAGGAAGATGTTGACTGGTCCAGGATTCACTCCAATGATCCTGGAGTTTATTTTCCTAGAGATGATACTGCTGATGCCGCGCAGATCGATGATTAAGATTCCACTACTTCTTCTCAACCTGATGTTCCGTCTTCGCAAGCCACGGATGATAACACTAGCGACGAATGTGAGGACGAGGGCGAAGCAGAAGAAGAATGGATTGTTGTTCCGAAACGTTCCAAGAGGGTCGCAAAGGAAATCCCTCCACAACGATACTCGTAGCAACTGACAAAAACACCCTTGCCTTTGATTTGCAATGTTACACTTCCACCTGATACGTTCACACAAATCAAGCATCTTCCTGATTCATAGCAAGAGAAATGGTATCAGGCAATGCAGGTTGAAATGGACAGTCTAAAGAAACTTAAGGTGTTTACACCTGCAAAACCTCCAGCAAACAAAAGGATCATTGGCACTCGATGGGTCTACAGAATCAAAAAGAAGCCAAATGGTGAGTCACTGTACAAGGCCAAACTTGTAGCTCAGGGTTTCGCTCAACGTTATCCTGAGGGCTACACAAATACCTACTCACCGACATTCAGGACTGACAGTGTAAAAATTGCTTTAGCAACTGCAACTATCCTTGGTTTAGAAGCTTTCCAGTTCAATGTTGACACGGCTTATCTACATGCTGACCTAGACGAAGAGATCTACGTGAGAGGTCCTCCAGGTTCCGAAAGCAAGAAGGGGATACCTGGTTTCTAAACAAAAGTCTTTATGGTCTGAAACAGTCTGGTTTAATGTGGTACTTATGTCTTACTGACAAACTAAATTCAATGGGTTTTATTAACTCCGAAACTGATGAGTGTGTGTTCACAAAAAGATCTAACAATGCATATGAGATAGTTCTTGTTTATGTTGATGATATTGTTTATATTGGTCCAAATAAGCAAATGAGTGAAATTTTTGCCAAAGTTTTGCAGAGATATTTCACATTGAAATAATTGGGTCATATTAGCACTTATTTAGATGTTCAGATTGACAAAACACAGAAGGGGTTTAGTCTTTCACAAGAGGATAAAATTGAACAAATTTTGCATCATTGCAACATGAAGGATGCTAACACAACAAAGACACCCATGCAAACGGATTTTCATAACTTGACACATGAAGCAAGTCCTGAATTCAAGGATCAAACACTTTATCGTTCAGTTATTGGGTCACTGTTGTACATTAGTAGTTGGACCAGACCCGACATTGCACTTAGTGTTAATTTCTTGTCTCGACACGTAGGTAAGGCAAAACAGTTTCATTGACATGCGTTAAGAAATTATTGAAATACCTAAAACACACTAAACATATGAAGTTATTGTTAGAACCAACACATACTGATTATGCAGAATTATGTTGTTATGCAGATTTTGATTGGGTGAGTGATAAGAAATCATGTAAAAATACTTCAGGTTATATGATGTTCTTAAATGGATGTCCTGTTTACTGGCAAGTGCGTAAACAGAATTTTGTTTCTTGTTCATCTACTGAAGCTGAATATGCTTGTGTTTCAGATGCATGTAATTCTCTAACATGGTTTGATGCTCTGGTCACAGATATCTGGACACATCCGATCCGACTGATCACCGTGATGAAAGACAATGAATCGTTGGTTTATATTTCTGAATCACATTTCACAGGTTCTAGGTCCAGACACATTGACATCCGTTATCAAAACATAAAACAATTAGTGAAACAAGGTTTTGTTAAATTGCAGTATGTATCTACACATGATCAAATTGCTGATATGCTCAACAAACCACTCCCAGCAGTTCAACACGAGTATCTGCATAAGAAGATGGGCCTTAATTGATTATGTACTTGATGTCCGCTCAACTGACAAAGAAGGGGATTGTCACTGCGTTTTTGTATTTGTCAGCTGGGCTCCCATTCTGAGACTTATGGTAGACTGATATGACTCTTATCTCAGAAGCTACTGCGCATGTCCACATTTCTTTCACTTTCTTCTAACCTTCTTTGTTCGCCTGCCAAGAGGTAAGGCAGGAACGCTGCCAAGATGTAATCATTAGCTAGTAAGATGTTTTTACTTCTTTATAATAAAATGTGTTTATTAGAATATATCTCGGGTTTATTTTCTTAAAGTATACTTCAAGGAAAAGCCACGGTCCCATCTCTAATTAAGGTGCAATTACCCCAAAGCGGAATGGGATTAATTGCCACCCTGACAGGGTCCTCAAACTACGGCCTGTAGCAATTAATCCGGCCCGTGGAGCACCACATGGTTGCCCCACCCACATCGCCCCATCCACCCTTCAGCAGAGCACAGGACTTGCCTTTGGGAGACCTGCAGGCTGGAACCCTGGTGGCACAGCAGACTAAAGTGCTGTTAACTAGCACCAGCTGCCTGCAATTACTGCAAGTTCAAATCTCACCAGGCTCAAGGTTGACTCAGCCTTCCATTTTTTCGAGGTAGGTAAAATGAGGACCTGGATTGTGGGGGCAATAAGCTGACTTTGTATAAAAAAGAACACAACTTAGTGGGGAGCTGAAAGCCCTACTAAGCAGGTATATACAAAAGTATGAAGGCTACTGCTTAACGCATTGTAAGTCGCCCTGAGTCTCCGGAGAAGGGCGGCATATAAATTGAACTAATAAATAAATAAATAAATAATAAACCGAAAGGTAAGCTCAATAATTTTGGCCTGCAGAATGCTTCTGGAGATAAAAGGAGGCCAAAAAAACAGGCAAAAATGGCCCATTTTTGCCCAAAAAATGAGCCGTTTTTGCTTGGTTTTAGCCTGCAGAATGCTTCTAGAGGTGGGGGGGGGGGGGAATGAAAGGAGAGCAAAAGAACGGGCAAAACTGCTGCGTTTTTGTCCCAAAAACAAGCTGTTTTTGCCTGGTTTTAGCCTGCAGAATGCTTCTGGAGGTGGGGGAGGTGAAAGGACGCCAAAAAACAGGCGAAAATGGCCCATTTTTCACCTTCCCCTCCTCCAGAACATAGACAGACACAGAGAGAGAGGCAGTAGGAGAGAGAGACAAAGAGAGAGAGAGAGAGAGAGAAAACGAGAGAGAAGAAGAGAGAGAGAGAAAGAAACAGAAAGGGAGAGACAGAAAGAGAAAGAGGGAGGGAGGGAGAGAAGGAGAGAGAGGGAAAGAGAAAAAGAGAGGGAGTGAGAGAAAGACAGAGAGAAAGTAAAAGAGAGAAAGAGAGAAGGAGAGAGAAAGAAAGAGGGGGAGAGAGAGACAGAGAGGAGAGAGAAAGAAAGAAAGAAAGGGAGAGACAGAGAGAGGGAGAGAGACAAAGAAAGAGAGACAGAGAGAGAAAGAGAGAGAGAGAGAGAGATTTCTCAAGCTCCTTGGGGCTGAGAAGAATTGCTGTAAAACTAAGTTTCCTGAAGTGGCCCACTAGACTCCTAAACAACTGAAAAAATGATCTAGTAAAAAGAAAAGGCAACCCAAAGAGCAACATGCAAACAAAAGCAAATAAAATACCCCCAGAAATATTAAGATTGGCTGTAGAAATAGAAATTGGACCAAACGAATGGGCGGACCACAATCCGGTGACAGTAAGTTGGAATGAAAGAAAGGGTAGGGGAAGATGGACAATGAGGACAGATCTGGTAAGGGAGGAGGACTTTGTCACGGGATTGAAAAAAGAACTAAAGCTTTTTTACGAGGAAAATAGACGAGAGGATACCTCGCTACAAAATACCTGGGATACTATGAAAGCGGTTATAAGAGGATATTCAATAAAAATGTTGGTGCATAAATGGAAATTAGAAAGAGAGAAGAGGGGCAAAATTTTCGAAGAATTGGAAAAGGAAGAGAGGGCATTACAAGTAGACCCGAGAAATGAGAAGAGAAAAGAGAGAAAAGAGCTTCTTAAACATAAATTATCATTACTGGATCAAGAGGAATTGGCGAACAAACTTAAGCAGGAGAGGCAACATTTTTTTGAACATGCTAATAAAGCAGGTAAATGGCTCTCGTATAGGTTAAGAAAAGAAATAGAAGCAAAGAGAATTGATGCCTAAAAGATGGTGAGGGAAATCTCGTGGGGAATGTGGAAGGGAAAAAGAGGGTGATTACGAATTTTTTTGAGAAATTATATCAAAAAGAGGGAATACAGGAGATGCAAGTAAGGGCATACCTTGAAAACTTAAAATTAGCTAAAACCCCACAAAATATGAAGGATATTCTTAATTCAGAGATTAGGGAAGGAGAAATTGAAACTGTTATTAAGAAGCAGAAATGTGGCAAATCACCGGGACCGGATGGATTGCCAGTTGAATTATATAAAGAGATATACGATATACTATTGCCAAATATGAAAGACCTATTTAATGAAGTTCTAACTAAAGGTATAGTTCCCAGGTCATGGATGGAAGCTTACATCACGTTGCTTCCGAAGCCTGATTCTGATCGAACACAGATTAAAAACTATAGACCCATCTCCCTACTAAATTCGGACTATAAAATATTTACATCAATATTAGCGGAAAGTTTAAAGGTTTTTTTAAACGAATACATCCACCAAGATCAAAACGGCTTTTTGCCATATACTTATGAGACAACGCTAGAACCATCATGGATACACTGGAATATTATGAAACATATACAAAGAAATGGTTCTAATGTTCCTCGACGCGCAAAAGACATTTGACAGGGTTAATTGGGACTTTATTTTATTACAAACTGAGGAGATGGATTTTGGATCTAGCTTTACAGAAATTATCTGGGCACTTTATACGGCGCAATATGCAAGAGTGTTAATTGAAGATGAAACAACAGAGGAGATACAAATACATCGGGGAACTAGGCAAGGATGCCCACTGTCCCTGCTATTATTTATTTTGACTCTGGAACCTTTACTAAATCAAATCAGACAAAACTAAAGAAATAAAAGGACCTAATGTTAGGAAAGAGGAGTTTAAAATGAAAGCATTTGCAGATGATCTCGTCTTTATATTGGAGGAGCCAATGACCTCGGGGCCAAATTTGTTATGAAGTATTGAGGAATTTGGCGCAGTAGTGGGTCTACAAATTAACAGGGACAAAACCAAATTACTTGTTAAAAATCTTAAGGGGACACGGAAATTGGAGATAGAGAATGTGATGGGAATACAAATAGCTAATAGCTTGGGCATATGGCTGACCCCAAAATGCTCCTCGATAAAAAAGAATAATTATGATAAAGTCATCTTGCAAATGGAACAGGATTTAGATCGGTGGAGGAAAGTACAGCTATCCCTGTTAGGAAGATAGGCAGTGATAAAGGCACACGTGCTGCCAAAATGGATATATCTTTTCCAAACAGCCCCGGCAAGATTAGAGAAAAATTTCTTTAGAAAAATGGATCAGATAGTTGGAAAATTCATATGGCAAGGGAAAAAGCCACGTATTAAAAGGAAAATGATGCAGGAGCATAAAACAAGGGGAGGCTTGGGACTCCCCAACTGGGAGCGGTACTATCAAGCTTCTTGCCTGGTTTGGGTAAAAGATTGGATAATACTGAAGAGGAAGCATATATTAAAAATTGAAGGGTATAATCTACAGCAGGGGTGGCATTATTTTCTCTGGCCAATCAAAGCAGGATAGCATAAATATTTTACAAATCACTATGTAAGGAGATGTCTAATTAAGGTATGGAATAAGATGAAAGGAATGATGTATAGTAAGATTCCATATTGGTTTGTGACCCTTGAAGCGACTATATACCCACCTCTATACAACTTGGATAAACCTGTGATATACAGGGAATTGTTGGATGGTGGGGGAAATCTTAGATCTAAAGCGGAACTACAAATACAGGGAATCAATTTGGACTGGTGGGCATATGCACAAATTCAAGCAAGATATCAAAAAGATAAAGCCAATGGGGGGGGTCACTTCACCACAAGAGTTTGATAAGGCCCTCCTGGAAGGTGATAATAAATGTATCATTAAGGTATATAACCGCCTCCTGTCCCGATTTGTAGCTGAAGAAATAGTTAAAGACTCGATGATAGCCTGGGGGAGGAATTTTGGATATTCATTAGATCTGGAAAAATGGCAACAAATATGGAAATGCGAAAATGACGATGGCAGTGTCTTTCAAAGAAAATATATTTAAAATGTTATATAGATGGCATATACCACCAGCAAGAATCACAAAGACGTTCCCTGGAACCTCAACAGAATGTTGGAAATGTGGGTCAGTCAGGGGTACATTTTACCACCAATGGTGGACATGTCTACAAGCCCAAAACTATTGGAGTAAGATAAAAGTTTGGCTCATGGAGATTACAGGAGTCAGTTTTCAACTGAGACCAGAGGTCTTCTTGCTAGGAATAAACCCTGGGGGCATAAGGAAAGCAGACTGGTACCTTTTCATACACATTACCACTGCGGCTAGAATTGCATATGCACAACTTTGGAAAGGGAAGGAAGTACCATCGGATCAGATGATTATCAACAAAATTTTGTGGTGTACAGAATGTGATAGATTAACATATATACTTAAAGATAGACAAGAATCAATTTTCAATCAAAGCTGGGATAAATGGATGGAAGTAAAAATGTCATGAGGTAGATGTTAGGGAAGCATGTAGCATAGATATGTAAATAGCAAGCTAAATATAAATAAGGGAATATTAGATATAAGAAGATTTAACAAATGCAAGATGCAGTATGATAAACCAAATTGAAGCTGTAGTATGATGATTGTAATGTTATTTAGAAACTATATATATGGGGGTTGAATCAACCTCAGTCGTACGTATGTGATTGTGTTTCGTTATAGTCTTTATTCTGTTTTATATTTATAATTTATAATAAAATTTTATAAAAAAAAAACACCTTAAAAACAAATTAAAGTTTAATTTGTGTGCATTGTTCAATGGACTGTTAAATTGGCCCCGCCCACCTAGCCACATCATCTAGCCATGGCCACCTAGTCAAATGCCCATCTAACCACGCCCACCCAGCTGATCCGGCCCAACAACAGTCTGAGGGACCATGAATTGGCCCCCTGTTTAAAAAGTTTGAGGACCCCTGCATTAGACAAGAGGTAAAAATTAAAAATTATGATTAGGTATAAGTAAATTGACCCAGACAATACACTGTTTACTAAGCACTTATGTATGTTAAAGAAAAATACATAAATAAAATATATTTTAAAATGTCTTCATACACATACACTAACCATTATTTATCCAAAACATATACTTTTCATTTTAATATTATTCTCCATCCACACAGCAAACACTTTTTCCAGACTCCAAAATGCCAGTCTTAGGTATGAAAATATTCATTCATAATCAAGAATGTATCCAAACAAACAATCATGAATTACTCTACTTACTGAAGCCTGTGTGGTGGCTGTCTGCTGAGGGGAGCTTGTGTTTGGAGAGCCTGTCTGTCTGCTGGCTGCAATTGTGGCCTACAAGAAATATTTTTTAAAAAATTAGAATTAAGATACCATATATTATTAAGTACTCCCTGAGAAAAAGACAAAAAGTGAGACATTAAACTTTTCATTAGTATATATCCTTTCTGCAAGGGTAAACTATGATAGAGACCTCAATTGTTTTAACAGACTATTACGTTGTTCTCAATTACTCTGAAAAAATTTTGAGGTTTTTTCAGAGACACGGAAATGGCAAAAATTTATACCATGTGAACTATCAGTAAGAACAGTCAAAAGCTCCCTTCACTACTCTCCAAAAGGCCTAAAGCCCAGCAGACAGAAATAAAGATGGATAAACTTCATATTTAATGGTGCAGTATGAATGCAGCCTACAACTGTCATATGAATGAATTACCTACCTCATAACTTTAGATATGTGAATGGCTATATTTTGCATCAGCTCATAACCATTTGAAAAATGGCCTCAAATATAGTACAGTAGCTCAGACACTGTACCATTAACACATAATAATGAAAAGCAGGTTAACATTTTCTAAGTAAGCCCCTAATTATTTTTATTGACTGTTGCTAGTTAGCAGTAAATCTATGGAAAGCTAAGCTGTACACACATTCTTTAAAAAGCCATAGTCTCTAAAACAGCAGTTCCCTAATCAGAATATATTCCTTTTTTTCAACTCAACCTCTATTTGTTTGCCCTCGGCAGTGCTCATTGTCAAGAATCAATTGCCACCTAACTCCAAGCCCAAGAAATGTAAGCTACTTATCTATTAAGCTGTAGGAGAGGCAGGAAAAAGGTTAAATTACAATGGATTATAAAACAAGCTTCACTCTCATGTGGACAGTGGATAACATGGCTCAAACTCAAAAGAAGCTACAGACACTTAACATATTTAAGAATCTTTATTGTCTACTAAAATGAAGCCACTTGGCAGCTGAATGCCCTCTGTCAACTTCAGAATTCAGCTCTTACTAATAGCCACTGCAATTTATACCTTATGCTTCTTTTCCACAACTTTTTTCGAAGCTTACTGGACATCTTGCTTTTTATTCCTCAAATTTGGAACTAGGTAGCAACTGGCTGTTGACCAAATTGGTGTTCTTATTCTGGGAAATTCTTATTCCTCCAATGTAATACTGATGAAAACTATCTCCAAACATTGACTCAGAAGTTCCATAGCATTTGTGAAATTAATGTAGAGAGAGAAGTGAGTAGCATCTAAATATTAATATTCTCAAAATCAATTATTCAAATTCAAGCAGATGCTGAAATGCATGATGAAAAAGATGGAGGCTTGGTGGTACTCAGAAGTTCCAGTCCCGGGGTTTCTCTCTTTTCAAACAGAATTTTTCAGCTAGCATGTCTTGACTTCTCACCTGCTGGACTGCAGCCAGACTGTGAAGTTGAGCACTATTGAGCTGTTGTTGAAGCATAAATTGATGAAAGTATTGGGCTGCATTGGGTTGTCGCTGTAGTGCTTGAAGGGCCTGCAATAAAGAAGATATCCAAAGTAAGAACATGGAACAACTATAATCTACAATAGTGGTTCTTTTAAATTTTAAACTGGAAGTAATTCTCAAGACGGTACTTTGGACATATCATAGGAATAATAAACAATTTATATTGGCTTGTTTTGTGTAAACAAACACTTGTATAAGCATAAGATGCTTGTGGGTTTTTCGTGGATAATGACATTATTTGTATCTACCATGGGACATAGGACATGTCCCGAAAATAAGGCCAAGCCTGATTTTTGGGATGGGCCTATATGCCCTCCCCCAAAACTAAGCCCCCCCTCTCTCACACACACACGCACGCACAGGTCTCTCACCCCCAACCCTCCCAAGGCAGCCACATCCCTGCAAACTCTTGTGCCCCCAACCACTTTTGCTGCCCGCAGCACCGACTGTAGACCTCGAGCGCCTGCTCCTGTGCCATGGTGGCGGCCCGCCCGCTCTTGCCCCCGCACCCAGGTGCTGCATCTGCATAGCCCGTGCTACCAAGCACCCGCCACAGCAGCCCCAGCGCAAAGTAAAAGTCAGGATGAAATACAAACAGAAGAAAAAGCTCTAGAACAAGAAGAAAGAGAGAAAGAGAAAAATGAGCAAGCAGAACGAGAGGGTGCAAGAATAAAAGAACGCAGAAAGATAAGAACAACCAGAAGGACAAGACCTATATATAAATGAAAAGATGGAAGAAGAAATAAAGATGTTATCAATTAACATAAATGGATTGCATTCTCCCATGAAAAGAAAAAACCTTCACAAAACTACAAAGATTAAAATTGGACTTAATTTGTCTCCAAGAAATGCATATTAAAAAACAATTTGGCAACCTACTGGAATACCCCAAAGTTGGGAAATTATACTTGGCATTAGCACATCAAAAGAAAAGAGGGGTGGCACTTTATGTCAGAGAACCATTAAAAGCCAAACAAGTATACACAGACGAAGGGAGATTATTAATGATTGAGATGGTAATAAACCATGAACAGTTCCTTTTGATTGCAATATACACCCCAAACAATAAGCAGGAAGAATTTTAGAAAAGACTCCACAAAAAGATAACCGAGATGGACTATGAAAACATATGTATGATAGAGGATTTCAATGCAATTGCAGACGTAAAAATAGATTACAGAAGTAGTAAAAAACGTGAAAAAATAAGGACACTCCCAAATCCTTTTTTGAAATGAAACAAGAATTAGGTTTGCAGGATATATGGAGAGCTAAATCCAAAGACAAATCAATATACATTCTATTTGAATAGACATCAATCATGGTCAAGAATAGATATGTCATGGATGTCGTCAGAAATGAGAACAGACGTTCAGGAGATAGATATAGAAGCGAATATATGGGAAGACCACAATTCATTAAAAATTACATGGAAGGGACAAAGGAAGAAACCGAGATGGACATCGAATCAAACTATTCTAAAAGATAAAGAGATCACACAAATGATGGAAAAAGAAATGGATTTTTTCTTTAAAGAAAATAGAAAAGAAGAAACATCACTGCAAATTGTTTGGGATACGGCAAAAACGAGGATTAGCGATAACACACACACACACACACACACACACACACACAGACAGACACATATATATATTCTTACTTCTTCGTAGGGTTTATGTGTGTTTTTCCTCTAGCCAGGTTTTCCCTATGTAACTAAGGTTTTTCTGCAGCCCCAGCTCAGTAGAATCACATCCACTCGGTTCTGGGCTTTTTTCCTTTCTAGAAGCCAGCAAGCTCTTCCTTCCATGGTCTCCCACCTAGCAAGAAGAGCTTGCTGGCTGCTAGAAAGGAAAAAAGCCCAGAACCGAGTGGATGTGATTCTACTGATATATATATATATGTTTTCTGAGGTTTTCGCGGGTGTTTGTATGTTTGTATGTAGGTCTTTGGTTATTCGGGTTTTCTCCCGCGTAAAATTTGTGGTGTCTTGGCAATGTTTCGACGAAGTCTCATTCGTCATCTTCAGGCTGGTGTTTTCGGTTTCGTGCGAAGTCATAAAATATGGGTGTGTCTGGCTGAAGAAGTCTCAAAAGACAGAAATAGTACTATCCCAGTCTCCCATAAGTCTCAGAAGAAACAACATAAAATGTCTGACAGGCCTGAAAGCGATGATTAGAGATTTCATCCCACCATGGCCATTTAACATCTTTTTTTCAACATAGGAAAAAACCCTGATTGCAAAAATATCACACATTTATACCTATGAATTAAAAGGAATATATATATATATTCCTTTTAAACCCCTCCAATCCATACATGAAGCAGACTGGCACCCACCATGAAGAGCTCGCACGGCCACAAACACGAAGCCAAACAACAACAACGCAGCTCACCAGCTCAAATCCCCCTGCAACTCAGACTAAGCTGAGCACAACCAAGCCCCCACCCAAACAGAACACACCCCCAGCCAATCAGAGCACAACCAACCCCCCATTCAATCAGAGCACAGCCAAGCCCCTAACCAATCAGAACACACCTCCACCCAATCAGAACACAGCCAAGTTCCCACCCAATCAGCTCACACCCCCACTAGCAGTTAAAAGGAAGAGACAGCTGCGATCTCACATTGCTCCTGGAAGCACGAAGCCGAGAACACCAGCCTGAAGATGACGAATGAGACTTCGTCGAAACGTCGCCAAGACATTTCCAATTTTACGTGGGAGAAGACCCGAATAACCAAAGACCTACATACAAACACCCGCGAAAACCTGAGAAAACATATATATATGTATAATAGCAAGACATATGTAGGGATGCGGTGGCTCAGTGGCTAAGACGATCAGCTGGCCGGCACACATGCACACCAGTTTTTGGCACTACCACATGTGTGAAGGACAGCTGATCAGCGCACGCAGGAAGCGCCATAAACCCAGAAGACAAACAGGCAAGGCCGCGCGTGCCAGGTGAATGGCTTTGCATGCCACTTTGGGTACGTGTGCCATAGGTTTGTCATCATGGATTTAGTATTTATTCTGGCGGAATCCCTAGAAACGGGATCCAAACTAATAAAAAGAATAGAAGAGTTTGGTGAGGTGGCAGGACTAAAAATAAACAAGAAAAAGACTAAGATGTTGACAAAGAATCTCACAAATAAACAGAAAAATGAACTGACGGAAAAGATGGGCATGCAGATAACTAAAAAATTTAAATATTTGCGAATCTGGTTAACAGGAAGATGTATAACCATTAAAGAAGACAACTACATTAAATTAATACAACAAATAAAGACAGACTTGAAAAAAATGGAGATATCTACAGCTGTCATTGGTCGGAAGGATAGCCACAACAAAAATGAATATTTTAACAAAACTGTTATTTCAAGCAATTCCTATAAAACTAGAAAAGAAGTTTTTTGAGGACCTAAACAAATTGATTTTAAAGTTTGTTTGGCAAGGCAAAAAACCAAGAATCAAACTGAAAATGTTACAAGACACCAAAAATAAGGGGGGGGGGGGTTGGACTACCAGATTGGGAGCTGTATTACCAGGCTTCAGCGCTCACATGGGTGAAAGGGAAAAGTAAACTACACAGATACTTCCAAAGGCATTATATCAGGAATGCTCTGCTCTCAATATGGGAAAAAAATCAAACAGAAACATTACATGAAAATACCAGTCCGGCTATCCACGATGGAAGCGCTAATACATCCAAATGCTCTTGGAAAAAATCCTAAGGTATAAAGATATCCTAAATGAACAAGGGGACTTAAAATTGAAACACTAACTAAAAAATCAAGGAATTGATTTGGCCATATATCCAAATACAAATGAGATACAATCGCAATCTGGGCGTCCTCCTGGATGCACGGCTGTCTTTAGAAGAACATATGACGGCCGTGGCCAGGGGGTCTTTTTATCTGGTTCACCTGGTTCGCCAGTTGCAGCCCTTTCTGGATCGCGACGCCTTGCACACAGTCACTCACGCCCTTGTCACCTCCCGACTGGACTACTGTAATGCTCTCTACCTGGGGCTCCCCTTGAAAAGCACCCGGAGGCTCCAACTGGTCCAGAATGCGGCCGTGCGGGTGGTTATGGGCGCAACCCGTTGTGCCAAGTGACACCCCTCCTGCGCGAGCTGCACTGGCTCCAAGTGGTCTTCCGGGTGCGATTCAAGGTGTTGGTTACCACCTTTAAAGCGCTCCGTGGCATTGGACCTGGGTACCTTCGAGACCGTCTTCTGCCATCAGTAGCCTCCCACCGGCCAGTCCACTCCTACAGAGAGGGACTCCTCAGGGTGCCGTTGGCCAAGTTATGTCAGCTGGCGACACCCAGGGGGAGGGCCTTCTCTGTGGGAGCCCCTGCCCTTTGGAATGAACTGCCCCCAGAAATGCGTAAGATCTCCGATCTCCGTGTATTTCGCTGTGCCCTCAAAATCTTGTTGTTCCGCCAGGCCAGGCTATCAATGTAAAGATTTTAATTGGTTTTAAATTTGGGGTTTTAAATTTGGGGTTTTATAATTGAGCCAATTATTTAATAATTTTAATTATTTTTAAATTTTGTCTGTCTTTGTGTTTTTAATCAGGCTGTACACCACCCTGAGTCCTTCGGGAGAAGAGCGGTATAGAAATAAAATTAATAAATAAATATAAATAAATAAATAAATAAATAAATAATACAAGAAAGATGCAGAAATATATGGATTCTATAAAGAATCCCTAAAACTAGATCAGATATTTCTAGGGACAGATGATAAGCTAATAAAGAAAATATATAGCTACTTATTGAATTTTAAAATGGAAGAAGAACATGTAAAAGAAACCATGATAGCATGGGCCGAAATTTTTGGATATAATATAGAATTAGACAATTGGTAAAAACTTTCGGAAAGAAACTACAAACTAACGATGTCAACAACATATAAAGAAAACCTTTACAAAATGTTCTACAGATGGCATTTGCCACCAGCAAGGATGGCAAAGATGTTCCAAAACATATCGCCAACATGCTGGACATGTAAACAGATATCGGGTTCCTTTTACCAAATGTGGTGGACCTGTCCAATGGCGAAAAAATATTGGTTAAAGATCAAAAGGTGGTTAGAAGAAATGATAACACAACAAATAGATTTAAAACCAGAATTGTTCTTGCTAGGTATATTACCGGGAAAATATAATAAAAGAACTACTTATACAATATTACATGTGATAACAGCAGCGAGAATTATGTACGCACAAAAAATGGAAAAATGGAAATATACCTATAGATGAAAATGTAAAAAAGGAAATATTAGACTGTGCCGAAATGGACAGGTTAACGATGAAAATTAAGAACAAAGAGGGAACAGAGTACTATTTAATTTGGATCTTATTTATAAATGGTTAAGAGAATAGAAGCAGAAGTTAGTAATTTATAATTAAGGATAATCAATAAAATAGAAGTGTGCATGTGTGTGTATATATATATATATAAATAATTTTATTATATATATATATATATATAAACAATAATACCATAAGCAATATTATTACTGGATTATAGATTAAATTGTATAGGGCAATTAGAAAGGAAGATTACATTGTATGTATTATTTTCATATTATGAGAAAATTGTTATAATTATGGTGTGTATAAAACTACGTGTATTTAAAAGAGATGTGATACAGACAGTACACTGCCGTTGCAGAAATGGAAACATTATGCATATCAAAGGAAAATGCATAATAAAAACTATTTTTAAAAAAGATAATAATTTCAAGATCTTATTTACAATGGAGAATGCAACTAGACCAGAATTATAACATTTTCAACAGTAGCCCATAAGCAATCCAGAGACTATGTCTGGCCTCACCCCAATTTTCTTTTAGCTCCCTCACTAACATTTCCCACAGTAGACTATAATGCAAAGCAAAACACAACTTTTGGCTTATAGTTTGCTTTAAATTTACTGGGAGATGTATATTTTTTTTAAAAAAAATCATTCCATCATTATTACTTTATAAGTAACTCATGGTGGCAAACATATCTAATACTCCTTCTTCCTATTCCCCATCCCCCAATAACAACTTTGTGTGGTGGGATGAAAGAGAGTGCCCAAAGTCACCTAGCTGGCTTTCATGCCCAAGGAGGGACTAAATCTCAGAGTACTGGTTTCTAGCCTGATGCCTTAATCTCTAGATCAAACTGACTATTTTAAGGTAAGAAGCAATACTATCTTTTAGAAAATGAGAGGTTATCCCAGAGTTCTTCATCTTTCACAGCGAGACTATCACTTCCTTTATGAAGGAAAAGGTGTCTATTGTTTCAAAGAAATAATCAATTCTTATATGCTATATTTAGTACATTTTAAGCTGATCTTCCAGAATTATACTGTTTGGCAGAAAAAAAACTATTTTTTTATATATATTTTATTTATACATTTTTCTTTAGTAAACATAAAAACTCAATATCTACATGAACAGTGTTGTTGTCTGAGTACAGTCAGTTTTGAAAAATAATAATAGTAATAATAATAATATTCATATCATTGATAATCTAATAATAATAATAATTTTGGAATAATTTTGGAATCAGCAAAAATATTTGTACATTTTTGAAAGCAAATATGTAAAAATGGAAAACAGTTCTAACAGCAAATGGGGAGAACATTAGTGAAGTCAACATCAGATGAGGAATCTTCCAGGGGGCTCACTTTCACCACTACTGTTCAACATTGCATTAATTCCATTGACAATAATCCTACGAATCCCTTTTTCAATACTTGCTTAGTTTTAAGTTCCCCTTTTTCATTCAAAATGTCTTTGTATCTTGTAATTTTTTCCAGGTTAACAGCGTTCGGATGTATCGGTGCCTCCATCATGGAGAGCCAGACTGGTATTTTCATATAATGTTTTCCTTTGATTTTTCCCCATACTAATAGCAAAGCATTTCTGACATAATGTCTTTGGAAATATCTATATATTTTGTTTTTCCCATACCATAGAAAGGCATGCCACCCCAATTGAAGATCATATCCCTCCAAGGTTAATAATCTTTTATGCCTCAAATTTATCCATTCTTTTACCCATATAACTACAGAAGCCTGGTAATATAGCTCCCAATCTGGCAACCCAAAACCTCCTTTATTTTTAGAGTCTTGTAACATTTTCAATCTTATTCTTGCTCTTTTCCCTTGCCAGATATATTTTAACATCATTTTATTTAGCTCCTCAAAGTATTTTTTTTCTAACTTTATCGGAATTGTTTGGAACAAAAATAATAATCTCAGCAAGATATTCATTTTTATTGCAGCTATTCTTCCTACCATCGATAATTGCAAGTTTTTCCACTTCAAGTTTTTCCACTTCTCCAGATCTAGTTTAATTTGTTGCATTAGCTGAGTATAATTATCTTCTTTAATAGCTGCACATCTTGCTGTTAATTGAATTCCTAAATATTTTACTTCTTAACTATCTGAATATTTGTCTTCTTCATAAATTCTTTTTCTGTTTATCTGTAAGATTTTTGATAGTATCTTGGTTTTCTCTTTATTTATTTTCAATCCTGCAATTTCACCATATTCTTCTATTTTTTTTATTAATTTGGGTCCAGTTTCTGGCAGTTCTTCTAGAACAGTGGGTCTCAATCTTCCTAATGCCGCGACCCTTTAATATAGTTCCTCATGTTGTGGTGACCCCCAACCAGAAAATTATTCCTAAAACCATGTGTGTTTTCCGATGGTCTTAGGCGACCCCTGTGAAAGGGTTGTTCGACCCCCAAAGGAGTCCCGACCCACAGGTTGAGAACCACTGTTCTAGAATAAATACCAGTTCATCTGCAAACACCTGTAGTTTGTATTTTTCTTTTTTTATTTCCATGCCTTTCATTTCTGAATCTTGTCTATCTAACACTTACATGTTAAATACATAAGTGTACTAACACTTAAATATATAAGTGTTTATATTTAACAGTTCCAATGTTAATATAAATAGTAGAGGGGACAAGGGCCTTGTCTTGTGCCTTTCCTTACATTAAAATTCTCTGTCATGTCCCCATTAACCATGACCTTTGCAGTTTGTGTAGACTATATTGCCTTAATCATATTAGTAAATTTTTCACCAATCTATATGGACTTTTGGAGCAAACGCCTATTGGTCATGGAGCAACATGCAACTCCCATAGTTCAGTGTCTTTTCTTCCATCAATCTCATATTACCTCTGTCCTGGTCAAACAGCATATTGAAGTGATTTAAAAGCCAGAGGGCCTTAGCGTTACCCAGCATTGGCCATTGAGAATAATGCCTCATATCATCATACATTCACCATTTCTTATCTAAGAAGAACAAAAGTAAAAAAGTTATCTAATATTTATTTCAGTTATCCCCAAAGCAAAGGCTACCAGCTGGAAAGACCATGGACTACTGGAGTAAATGAGGAACTGCTCTAAGAAAAGGAAAGACTGCTTAATCTAAAACAAAATATTAATCTGAGTTTTTGTTCTGTCATACTAGCATGCAGGAGTTGAAGCCCATTGTCGAATTCCACTCTCTTGAACCATATTTTTTCCTTGGCTAACCTCCTCAGAATGAAAACAAACTTGATATATGCCACAATTACATTTCTAAAGAATAAAGATTAATCCTCACCTGCACTGCCTGCCGCTCATAGAGTGTCATTTGTGATATCTGAGGGCGAGTGCTTCCACCAGAGCCTGAGCTGCCACTGGCTGAATTTGAATTCTGCTCACTTTCCGTCTCCATTGTGTCAGGTGCCAAGGATTCCTGTCTGAAGTTTTGTTTCAAACCCTAGAAGAAGAAATTAGGATTACCTTATGTGAAAGACAAGCCTACATTACAAAATTATTTGAATATTTTCTGTCTGAAATATAAATCTATGCCAAGTATCAAAATCTACCAATGATGGATGGAGTATTGGTAATATAGATCACTATTTAAGTAATCATCCAAAATTACAAAATATTTGTTTTACTAAATAACTGTTCCTTCAACAATAAGTTGAAAGAATTTAAAATTTAAATTTAAAAATAATGAAGAAATGAGAGACAAATGTTAATTTTTAAAGCAAATGTTTATGATTTTTCAATTAAGAACCAAAAAGTGGGAATAGAACTATTTAACCATGCAGTCCACACTATCTGAAACTTGTAATGAAACAAATATGAAATTTCTGAAAATAATTTCTGACTCTAGGGAGTTAAACAATAAAGGTATATAAGTACATAATTATGGTATCACATTCTTACACAGTACAGCTTGAACTTATAGACCAGTGATGGCTAACCTTTTTTTCCTTGGGTGCCAAAAGCACGTGCCCACATCCATAATGCAATGCCTCTCCTGCACGCCCTGCCCCTGCACATGCGCGCATGACCACATGCACATGGGCGCCTGACCCCCCTCCCTTCCCCCGTGCATGCACACGCAACCACCCCTTTTGGCCTCACATCCCAAAACAGTGCTGGGGCAGGGGAAGCCTTGCCTCCCAAAACTGCTGGCGCGGGGGGGGGGGAGCCTTGCCCCCCAAAATGGCTTGGAGGGGGGAAAAAAGCCTTGCCTCCCAAAACGGCCGGGAGGGGGAAAAAAGCCTTGCCTCCCAAAACGGTTGGGGGGGGGGGGAAAGCCTTGCCTCCCAAAACGGCTGGGAAGAAGGGAAAAGCCTCCCTTCCCAAAACGGCTGGGAGGGGGAAAAAAGCCTTGCCTCCCAAAACAGCGCTGGGAAGGGAATCTCTGGAGATCTGGGAAGGCACAGGCAGCAGAAAGTGAGGAGAAAGGTAGGTCCCCTGCGCATTCGCACATGTCTCCCGCTTGCAGGGCAGACCCGAAAATCAGCTGGCTGGCAGGAAGCGTGCGCATGTGCAGTGAAGCTGAGCTGGGTGACAGCTCGCATGCCCAGAGGGGGCTCCGCATGCCACCTGTGGCACGCGTGCCATAGGTTCGCCATCACGGCTGTAGACAATCGGTAAGCCATGGAATTATATGTACACACAGGAAATTTAATGGCAAGATTCCTAATATCCAAAATATGTTTTGCAAGCTGAACTAATTAAACAATGTACTTGAAAAATGCTATAGATGTTTCAATATTAACTCACCCAAGAAGTCCAAAAATTGACCTCCTTTTTTAAATATATATTTTATTTATACTTTTTTCTTAGGTGCTTAGTGAACAGTATATTGTCTGGGTCAATTTAAATAACAACAATAATAACATATACAATACATAGTAATAATCTTTCAACTTCTAATATTTACGTATACATAGTAATAATAAATTATATTGTGTGACAATATATATAATAGTATTTTCCCAATTTCTAATTTCTACCTCTATTTTCTAACCTTTAATAAAACAAATCCCATATTAAAAAGTTTTCTGTATCTATGCATCATCTCTTGCCCTTTTTAGTATTTTGACTAATTGACTTTTTAACGAATCTCACATGCTCCTCCCATGAGACCTTATGTCTCCTTGCATCACTCATATTTAGTCTAAATATTTCATCTGCCTATACATCTATCTTATGCGTTCCAATTTCTAGGGTACCCACCAGCAACACCACCATTTCCTCTCTGTCCTTTTCTATATTTTGATATCTTAAAAAGTGGACTACCTTCTCCATTTCAGGAATTATTACTATCCTTTCCAAATCTTTATCTGCTTGTGTCATTTGTTGATTTATATCTCCTCTATTTTTTCCTCTGCTCCTTCTGGTTTCTCTTCTATTCTCTGGGTTCTTTGTTCATCTTTCATTGTCATTTGCTGAAGGTTTCCTAATCGCACAATCATATTGTGCATCTGTTTCTTTATCTCTCCCAGGTCCTTTTTCGTGTCGTTGTAATTCTTTGTCATAACTTCCTGGATAGATTGAAGCATCAATTGTATTTCTTTTTGAAATGGATTTGTTTTTCCCTGTTGTGACATTGTATCTATTGGTCTTTGCTTTAATGGCCTGGAGGTTGCTAATGTTGATGTGAATGATGCTTTTTTCCCAATTTTAGTTAAATTTGGAGTGCTTGCCATTTTTCCTTTATAATCTTACGATTTTATAGTACCCTAATTTATAGTACTTTGTTGCCTTTAAACACTCCCACAGTTCCCTCTAATGCACTCCCACAATTCCCTCAATCACTAGGCCAATTATATTTGTAATCCACAGAGTCAGTCTATTGGGGATGTTGAGAAAGACTTCTTTAAGATCAACAATTATGTCCTTGTCATCTGTCTGTATTTGTAATAGTCTCTAAACAGTTCCAAGCTATTCCACTGATCCACTCTATCCAAGGTATTTGTAAATCAGAAGTAAAAAGGAAAAGACAAGTTCACTCAGTCTCCAAACCATTTCTCAAAGCCAGCAGTATTCATAATCCACCAAGTTGAGCAAGTTTCAAAAAGAAAACATTGCCTATTCCCAAACAACAAGAAAACCGTCTTCCAGGTGTTGTTTACCTTTCTTCACTTTATTTTCCTTCTTCTTATCAGTCCTGGCTTCCTTTCAAGGTCTTTTCCAACTTTGTAATAGTATAATATCTTTTTTCACCAGTAGGTGTCACTCAAGCTCTAACTTCCTGCATTGAAGTAAAACAGCTGATTGTCAAATAATCCAAAAAGTTATTTTCTTTATAGTAGTCAAAAGATGTTATCTAAAGTCACTTTCCACAATATTATCAGTTCCAGACCGATCTTTCTGTATTTTAAAGTTTAATCATCTCCCATTAAAGTTTCATTTCTCTTTTAGGTCTGTAATCGATCTCCACGTATTAACTTGCCACTTTTTCTACGCTTTGGAGAATCTTTCTTTCAAAAAAAAATATTTTATTTGGAGATAGGTCTCTAATGTAGAAGTTGAAAATACTCTCACCCAGTTCCAATGCTCTGTTCATGAATAGCTCATTAGTGCTTCTTTTTCGGTTGCCCCAGCTTCGGTCTAGCCATAACGGCAATCTCTCTTCTTCATTAGTCGGGAGGGTGCCTCAGATCCAGTGGGAGAGCTGTCGCTCTCTCGTAATCAGCAAGGGGTCCCTCCTTTCTTTGTCACCCCTCCAAGGTAACTTTAGCCCCTTAGGGCTTCGTAGCGAAGAAGAATCGGCCAGGATTCACAGAGCCCCGCTTTCCTCAACCATCTCGCCATGACGCCAAACTGGAAATCCTTCCAAAAATTGACCTCCTTATGCACCAAAGGTCTCAAAATACTTTATAAAACACTTCAATCTGAGGCAATTACCTGGGGTGCAAATTTTTTCTCTGCTATCCCATGGACTTCTAAATGTTGCTGAACTATCAAGTCCCAGTTTCTGCATCACAGGGCATCAAACTCCTTGGGAAGCAATTTTCTCTGTTTTGATCCTGCATGGAAAATATTCTCCATACAGGAAATGCAGGGAACAATCATTTTGTCTACATAAATAAAAGCCCCACTTCTTCATGCAGAGAAAATACATCCTTACTCTCTTTTATGTCCTATGCAAAGTAAAGTTACGTATTGCTCACCTATCACAGCAATGAGATTAATATTAAAGATTGCTAACTATTGTATTTCTTGTAATAGCAAATTATGAAAGGTTTGACAGTTTTAATGATTATCATTTCTATATTATATATAATCCCCGATTAATGACCATTCAAAGTTACACTGGTGCTACCCAAATGGTAGTTACACCCAGACCTTGACATTCTGGCCACGTAAGTGTCACATTACCCAATTCAAGCACTTGGCAGTCTACCCACATTTATGACTGCAGGGGCTCTTCAATTCCATCCCACCTATTTCCCCCACATCTCTGCCTTTTGGCCACTCTGCACTCCATCATGTATCTCTGCTACTGCCCCACCACTCCCCATCTGTCCTTTGCCATCTTCTTCCTCCTCCTGTTGCCTGGGATCCAGAAGGTGGGTGAGGGTCTAGCTCTGGGATGCACGTAGCAAGTGCGTCAGGTTGGTGGAACTTCCTTTACAAGGGAGCTCTCAGCCAGGGATAAAGAAGCAAGATGAGATGGCGAGATGAAGTGCTCTCCATCACCAGACAGAGGTGAAGAGGTGGCAGTGGCTTCCGGGTGAAGGTGGAATACGTGTAGGAGGCGCTATTTATGGTAACAGAACTGGAGGAAGTGCAGTGCAGACGCTTCAGTTCCCATTAGAAGCTGCTGGCCTTTCACAAGGCTTTGCATGAAAAAGTGCTGGCTCATCACTCATGGAAGTGAGTAGGCTGCTAGCTCCCTTCCCCAACATGCTTGCTTGACTGCCTACCATGAGGCCTTCCTAGTAGTCCCCGTGGCCAGCTTGCAAAGGCAGGCAAGCGCCCGGACAGGGGCGGGCCCAACCAGGGGTGGTTTTTACTGGTTCGACAAACCATTTAAAATCGCCGCTACCAGTACGCATGATCCAGTCCGAACCAGTCAAATTTCACCCGGATAAGGGACCATTCTAGTACCTGCTGGTTGGACACTATAAAGCAAGAATGTTAAACTGGTGGCCTGCATGCTGAATGCATCATGTGCAGGCAACACCCACCCCAACTCCGTGAAAGGAAGAAACATTGCAAAATCTCACATGATGGCAACGTGATGCCAGAAGTTTGACACTCATGCTATAAAGGATGACACCGAGATAACCAAGGCTGATCTGAAGTAGGTGGTGCAAGGCTGTAAGGTCTTCCCTCTCCAATCTTCCCAAGAAAGCAGGACTCTTGAAACTGCACGTCGTCCCTGTCGGATGTGCCTTATGTGGTCTCTAGCCTTACGATCGGCTAGGGAGTCCTCAAATCTCCGTCTCAGGGCTGTCATTAAATGGTTGAAGTTGCGGAACTCCAGTATATCTGCATTATGGAGGCTCACCATCCAAAGTGCAGCTGATCCTTCTAGAGCCAGGGTGACAACCCTGACTTTGACACCTTCTGTAGGGAGATCACTCTCATATTCCTGCATGTAGGTCAGTACATGTGTGAGGAAAAGTCCCAGTTGCTGGGGATTCCCGTCGAATTTGACACCTCCTGTTTTAAGGTTGGAAGCCTCCTCTCATCGCAAATCTTGCTTTGAATTGAGATGTCTCCTGGGCGGATCTTCCATGATGGAAATGGGTTCATCAGTAGCCCCCACGGTTTCAGCCAATGCCTCTGAGGTTGAGGATCCCTTTCGTACTCCTAACTGGCTTGCAGCGCAAGCCTGGGCATCCTGTATCCGCATGCCATGGATGACCTCCCTCATGAGGTTCATGGCTTTCCTCAGGAGTTGGTTGGGCCGGTCTGGGGCTCCTTCCAGTTCATCATTGTCGTAAAGGTCTTCCATTTCCTGCTTCCAACCAGGTCATTGGCTCCCACGGGTCAGGGTGAGATCTTTGGTTCTGCCTTCCCCAGCCATTCTATCTTCCCAACACCGATGGACCACCTCGTCTTGGCAGCGGTGCTTGAGTCAATGTTCTCCTCAACCCAAGCACTGAGGGCCTCAATTGAGATTTTGGGGGATGGGGTTCCCCACCAGTCTTCAGCCTCTTTATGGTCACTGCCCTGGGAAAACATGGTGGGCACAGTCCCCACGGTAGGGCTATTACCTTTCCGGGTTGACCTAGGAGCCTTGGTGATGCAGCAGACTAAACTGCTGCTATTACAGTAGCATTTAGCTGCCAGCTGCCTGCAATTACTGCGAGTTCAATTCTCACCAGGCTCAAGGTTGACTCAGCCTTCCATCCTTTCGAGGTAGGTAAAATGAGGACCCGGTTGTGGGGGCAATAAGCTGACTTTGTATAAAATAGAACACCGCTTTGGGGGGGTCCAAAAAGCACTACTAAGCAGGTATATACATAAGTATGAAGGCTATTGCTTAATCCATTGTAAGCCGCCCTGAGTCTCTGGAGAAGGGCGTCATATAAATCGAACTAATAAATAAATAAATAAATAAATAAATAAATAAATAAATAAATAAATAAATAAATAAATAAATAAATTTGCAGTTCTTCCCTAATTTAATTTAATTTAATTTAATTTCCAATTTATATACCGCCCTTCTCCCTGAGGACTCAGGGCGGTGTACAGCCAAGATAAAAAACATAGAATACAAATATTAAAACATTTAAAAATATATGTAGATTTGGGCCGAAAGTTAAGAATCACAAACTAATTAAAAAATTTAAAATTTAAAAATTTCTTCTAAGCCAACCCGGCTTGCTGGAAAAGATGGGTTTTCAGGGAACGACGGAAGGCATTGAGGTCATGGATTCTCCTTATCTCCGGGGGCAACTGATTCCAGAGAGTGGGGGCCCCCACAGAGAAGGCCCTCCCCCTGGGGGCCACCAGCCTACATTGTTTGGCTGATGGCACCCTGAGGAGGCCCTCTCTGTGGGAGCGCACGGGTCGATGGGAGGTCGTTGGTAGCAGCAGGCGGTCTCGGAGATAGCTAGGCCCTATGCCATGGAGCACTTTAAAGGTGATAACCAACACCTTGAAGCGCACCCGGAAGACCACCGGGAGCCAGTGCAGCTCGCGCAGGAGCGGTGTTACATGGGAGCGCCATGTTGCTCCCATCACTACCCGCGCTGCTGCATTCTGGACCAGCTGGAGCCTCCGGGTGCTCTTCAAGGGGAGCCCCATGTAGAGAGCGTTGCAGTAGTCAAGGCGAGAGGTGACGAGGGCGTGAGTGACTGTGCACAAGGAATCCCGATCAAGAAAGGGCCGCAACTGGCGAATCAGGCGAACCTGATAAAAGGTCCCCCTGGTAACAGCCGTCAGATGTTCCTCCAAGGACAGCTGCCTATCCAGGAGGACTCCCAGATTGCGAGCCCTTTCAGTGGGGGCCAAAGACTCGCCCCCAATAGTCAGCGATGGAATCAACTGACTATATCGGGATGCCGGGAGCCACAGCCACTCAGTCTTGGAAGGGTTGAGCTTGAGCCTGTTCCTCCCCATCCAGATCCGCACAGCCTCCAGGCACTGGGACATCACTTCAAGGGCATCGTTGGGGTGGCCTGGGGTGGAGATGTACAGCTGGGTGTCATCAGCGTACTGGTGGTATCTCACCCCAAAGCCACGGATGATCTCGCCCAGCGGCTTCACATAAATGTTGAACAGAAGGGGCGAGAGGACCGATCCCTGCGGCACTCCACAGATGAGAGGCCTCAAGGTCGACCTCTGCCCCCCTGCCAACACAAACTGCGACCGGTCGGAGAGAAAGGAGGAGAACCACCGCAACACAGTGCCTCCCACCCCCAACTCTTCCAGCCGGTGCAGCATGATACCATGGTCGATGGTATCAAAAGCCGCTGAGAGATCTAATAGGACCAGAACAGAGGAATAACCCGTCCCGAGCCCTCCAGAGATCATCCACCAACGCGACCAATGCCGTTTCCGTGCTGTGCCCAGACCTGAAACCCGACTGGAACGGATCTAGATAGGATGTTTCCTCCAGGAATTGTGGAAACTGTTGCGCGACCATACTCTCAACAACCTTCGCAATGAAGCGAAGGTTGGAGACAGGACGATAGTTGGCCAATATTGCTGGATCCAGGGACGGCTTCTTGAGGAGAGGCCTCACCACCGCCTCTTTCAGGGCAGCGGGGAAGTGACCCTCACTCAAAGAAGCATTAATGACGCCCTGGAGCCAGCCTCGTGTAACCTCCCGGGAAGCCAGTACCAACCAGGAGGGACACGGGTCCAGTAAACATGTGGCCGCACTAAGTCTCCCCAAAATCCTGTCCACATCATCGGGAGTCACAGCATCAAACTCCTCCCAGATAACATTCTCAAGACTGTTCCTCGTCACCCTGCCCTGATCTACCCAGTCAGAGTCCAGATCCCCCCGGATCTGAGCGATTTTGTCATACAGGTATTGTCCGAAATCCTCCGCCCTGCCTTCTAAGGGATCCTCCCGCACTCCCAGATGGAGCAGGGCGCGGGTCACCCTAAACAGGGCGGCCAGACGATTCCCTGATGACGCAATAGAGGCGGAAAAGTAGTTAGACTTTGCCGTCTTTATCGCCACTAGGTAGGCCTTAATATGCGACCTTACCAGTGTTCGATCAGATTCAGTGAGACTGGCCCTCCAACCGTTCTCCAGGCGTCTTTTCCGGTGCTTCATTTCCCTCAGCTCCTCAGTAAACCAAGGAGCCGCACGGGATCGGCATCGGGTCAGAGGCCGCAAAGGCACAACTCGGTCCAAGGCCCCACCAGCCGCCCGATCCCAGGCGGCTACCAGGTCCTCGGCCGAGTCATGTGCTAGATCCTCAGGAAATGGCCCAAGCTCCATCTGGAACCTATCAGGATCCATCAGGCGCCTGGGGCGGATCCATCTAATTGGGTCCGCCTCCCTGCGGCGAGGGGTCGCGGTTCGAAGATCTAGGCGAAGGAGTGAGTGGTCAGTCCATGACAAGGGTTCCACGTCTATATCCCCTATAACAAGACCACTCAACCACTGGCCAGAGACAAAAATCAAATCCAGAGTGTGACCTCCCCTGTGAGTAGGGCCATGAACTAACTGGGTCAGGTCCATGGCCGTCATGGAAGCCATGAACTCCTGAGCCACCTCAGACGTTTCACCGACGGATGGCAAGTTGAAATCACCCATGACTAAAAGCCTGGGTGTATCTACTGCCACCGTGGCTATCACGTCGAGTAGCTCAGGTAGGGCTGTTGCCACGCGGCAGGGAGCCAGGTACGTAAGCAACAAGCCCATCTGAACCCCACGGCCCCACCTCACAAGGAGGGACTCACATCCGGCTATCTGAGGCACAGTGGTCTCCCTCGGACTCAGATCCTCGTTAATAATAACCGCCACCCCCCGCCCCTCCCCTGGGCCCTCGGCTGATGGAATGCTCTGAAGCCTGGTGGGCACATTTCCACCAGAGGGACGCCACCCTCCGGGCCCAACCAGGTCTCCGTAATACCCGCCAGGTCCGCTCCTCCCTCTTGTATAAGATCGTGAATGAGGGGGGCCTTATTGACCACGGACCTGGCATTGCACAGCATCAGCCGAAGGCCCAGCTCCTGAATATCTAAGCCACCTAGTATCCGAGCGGAGCCTTGGGGACCGGGGCAAGCAATTGCTCTCAAACAGCAAGTGCGAGCCCCCAACACCTGATGTGGTCCCCTGCTCCTGCCATATCTGCCCCTCCCATTCACCGTGCCGATGGTACAGCCCTCATAGATATCGCCCCCCATCCCTTTTCCAATCCCTCGTCCGGTGCCTCCCGAATCATTACCCTGTGCCGGGCACGGCTCTGACCCTGGTGGATTTTCCCCCCCCCCCATCCGCCATAGTCGTCTTCCCGGTATCTTTAAAAGAATAATTACAAACCCCCCCCCAGAACCCCTTAAAATCTTTAAAAATTTCCCTAAAAAGTCCCATAAATTCTTCCTTGCTCCATGCCATCTCTCCGGACTCCAAAGTCCGTCATCGAGATAGGCCCTCGATAATGTGGGGGGCCAAACCTGCGAGAGGGGAGAGTCTCGCAGGGCGAGGAGTTCCGACACCGAATACATATAGCCATCAGGGGAGACAGTCCAAGGGTGGGGGACTGCTGATGTTACAAGCGTAGGGAAAATTCCAGTCCAAGGTCAGGCTGCCAAGCTCCACTGTCCTCTCACGACAGTGGCTAAGGAGGTACATATCATTCAGCCCCGAAAGTTTCCAGGGCGGCCGTCTCTCACCAGGCCAATCCATGGAGACTTTGATAGAAAGCTCAGGGTGAGGATAGCAATATTCCGCCTCCTCAGGCCTCATGTCCATAGAACCAGAATCCCTCCTGGGATTAGCAGCATCAGGGAATCCAATATCCAGCTCAAGGGAGGTTTAAGTTCGTAAATGTTCGTCAGAGACGTTCTACATGGTAGGGAATCCAGACAGGCCAGATGGAAGTGGGGAAAAATTAGGAGTAGTTCAGCAGGCCAAGATGAATGGGAAGCTATGGTCGTAATTCGCCAAAAGGCCAAACTCAGTCCGAAGGAAGGGGGGGGAGATTCAAACCGCATAAGTTTGTAGTCATTTTCCGGCCCCAGTAACCCTCAACCTTCCATTCTAGTGGGTGAAGCTCCCCTATTTCGCCCCCCCATCCAGCTCACCCTGGGGGGGGTCTCAGGGTCTCCCTGGAGGTAACCCTTCCCTCAAAGGTCATATACTCTCCAGTCACCCCAAAATCAGATCTAAACCCACTGCTGAAGAGTCCTGGGCCGTCTGTTTGGAAGTCTGTAGGCCCTTGGGAGCCGCCCCAACCTTAAGCGCCCCCATCACAACCACCGCCGCGGCCTCCGCAGTCCCCGCTGCCATCGTCGCCATCGGCCCCCCCACGGACATCCCCAGCCGCCCCCTGCCTCCAAAGATCCACCTCGAGGCATCCAGGGGCGTGGGGAACCTCCGTAGGGGCCTCACAACGCCGATGTCGTCCAGGAGCTGCCGCCGCCGCCGCCATGACCGCCCGCGACCGCCGCCGCCGGTGCCACTCCCCTGCAGGCCGCAGACTGCCGTCGCCCACTGCCGTCCTGACGTCATCCCCCTCAGCGCTGGGATGGTCCGGGGAGCTGCCAAAGCTCCCAACGGGCTCCTTAGGTGTTGCTTCGCCCAGGCGGGGGGTCATAGATGTTCGAAATGACCCCCCTGAGCCCCCCCAAGCCGAGGCATCACCCCCCAAGAAGCCGAGACTCAGCGTCGGAGCGCCATCTTGGGCATGCGCAGTGAAAAGAAAGTGAAAAGAAAATGTAAGATCTTGCCTCTCCAATCTTCCCAAGAAAGCAGGACTCTTGAAACTGCAGTGGTTCCAAAAGGAGCTTTTATTGGAAGGTTTGTGATAACAAGAGACCTAGGCAAGAACTGAAGCTTCTCATTTAAAACCCACTATTTAAAACAATGCTAACCAAACCTCTCCCACACTTCATCATTGCAGGGAAATAGAAACAGAGAATTCATATAGAGATTAACACAGTAATGCAAGAAACAGAAACAGATACTGAAAACAGAAACTTCATATACAGGCCACTCCATTCCTCCCCCACCCTTTCCTCCCACCAAAATACCAGCATCCTCGTAGAAATATCTGGGACCTGACAGAGGCATGGAGAGTGCTGATCCATAGAGAGGCCAAGGGTCAGACACAACTGAATGGCTGATGATGGCTATCTATCTATCTAAATTATAGAATTTTATAATTTATACATATTAATATTAATTTAAATTAATTTATATTAATTAATTTAAGTTGATATTAAATTAATTTAATTATTAATTTAAAATTAATATTACATTTAAATTTATAATTTATAAATGATTAAATTACTAAACAACACAGTAGCAATTGTAGAGATGGGGCGTTGGTCCTACCTGAGACACTCCTTCTCGTTGTGTGGAGACAGCAGCCAGTGTGGGTAGCTCGCCCAATCAGCTGAAGGACTGAGTCAGCCAATAATATTAAAGCCCGCCCTTGTTGCCGGGCAGGTCCAGCTTTTGGCGAAGGACTATAAGGCCGACTCGGCGTGTGGGTAGGCAGGAAGGAAGAAACACAAGAAATGAACCAAGAAAGGACCAGACAGGCAAGGGAGGGTCTGGCTGCTGTCTCCACACAACGAGAAGGAGCGTCTCAGGTAGGACCAATGCCCCTTCTCCATTGTTGGTGGAGACAGCAGCCAGTGTGGGACATACCCCCATTCACTGTCCCAAAGTCTGGGAGGGGCCAGGCTGGTCCGAAACAACTTCACTGGCCACAACCCGTTGTAACACCTGACGACCAAATGCGGCTTCAGCCGAAGCAAACTTGTCCAGTTTATAGTGCCGAATGAACGGCGCAGGTGAAGTCCAGGTAGCCGCTCTGCAAATCTCCAAAAACGGAGCTTGAGTAGCCCAGGCCGCCAACGTGGCTGCACGGCGTGTGGAATGAGCCGTGATCCGGGAAGGTCGCGGCAGAGAACAGAAGTCATAAGCTGAAGCGATAGTCTGTCGAATCCAGCGGCCAATGGTAGAAGACGACACCTTGAGACTCAATGAAACGGGAAGGAAGGAGACAAATCACGCTTCCGACCGACAGATATCCGCAGTCCGCTTGATGTAAATCCGTAACGCCCGTCTGACATCCAGAGTATGCCAACGGCGCTCACGGGGATGAGATGGACGCGGACAGAAATTTGGTAGAATAAGCTCCTGTGAGCGATGGAAGACAGAGTTGCCTTTTGGAACGAAGGTAGGATCCAAGCGGAGGACAACACGGTCTGGGTGAAACACACAGAGATTGGCTCGGATGGACAAGGCCGCCACCTCCGAGATGCGGCGAGCCGAGGTCACAGCCACCAAAAAGGCGACTTTACATGACAGCAACCGGAGAAAGGACGTCCTCAGCGGTTCATACGGAGGCCCCATGAGGGATTCGAGAACCAACAGAAGGTCCCAGGTAGGATAACGATGTAGAACTGGAGGAGACAGGTTTGTGGCACCACGCAGAAAACATCTAATCAGAGGATGTTGGGCCAGCGATGAAAGCGAACCGCAGGTAAGTACAGAAGAGATGGCAGCCACCTGGCGACGCAACATGTTGGGTGCAAGGCCATCAGAGATACCTCGCTAGAGAAAGACAAGAATGTCCACAATAGAAGGTTGATATATATTCACCCCAGCCCGGATACACCACGAACAGAAAGACCGCCAAGTCGCAGAATAGATCCGGTCCGTGGAGGGATATCTCGACGCCTGACTCGTCTTAATCACATCCCCTGGAACATGAGCACTCATCAGGGGTGAGCCGCTCAACCTCCAGGCGGTCAGGCTGAGCCAAGGAAGGTCCGGATGGCTCAAAGCCCCTTGCATCAGCGTGTTCGTGTCGAGAGGAAGGCGCCAGGAGGGGGCGACAGAGAGGCAGACCAAGTCCGCAAACCATGCTCTGCGTGGCCAATGAGGAGCCAAGAGAATCACCTCTGCCCGTTCGTCCAGAATCCGACGGATGACTCTGGGCAGCAAGGATGTCGGGGGAAAGGCGTATAACAGACCGTCCGGCCATGGGGCCCGAAGTGCATCGATGGCTTCCGCCTGAGGTTTCGGAAACCGGGCAAAGAAACGGGGCAGTTGAGCATTGGCATGTGTTGCAAACAGGTCCATGATTGGAGCCCCGAACCAATGAACCAGGACCTGAAATATCCTGGGATGAAGACGCCATTCTGCATTGTCCACTGCTTGACGGCTCAGCCAATCTGCTTGAGCATTGGCGACCCCGGATATGTGCTCCATCACATTGTCTGTTAGCACCAGGACATGGGTGCCGGAGACCAGATGGCGAAAAGCTCTGAGGGCCAGGAAGACAGCTTGCAACTCCAACCAGTTGATCAGACGAAGAGCCTCCAAGTTGTTCCACGTCCCTTGGGCCAGTTGACCTTGGCAATGGGCACCCCATCCCCGGAGACTGGCGTCGGAGGTCACCACCACCCGTTGAGGTTCTAGGAAGAGACAGCCCGCCGATATTGCTGGGGACCGCCACCATGGGAGGGATCTGAGGACTGAGGAGGGAACAGGGACTGGCCTGGTTGAAGTGGCTCTGCCCGACTTCTGTAAAGGCAAGAGAAACCATTGAAGCTCCCGGGCGTGGAGCTGAGCCCAGGGAACAATGGCAATGGCCAAAATCATCTTCCCCAAGAGCTGAGAAAGAACGTAAGGTGAACTGGACTGACCTCCCTCAATCCGAGACACCAAGTGTCGCAGACTCTCTTGGCGATCAGGGGAGAGGAACCCCCTACCCTGCACTGAATCAATTAGGGCCCTTAAATGAACTAAAGAGGTGGAGGGAACAAGGTTCCTCTTTTCCAGATTCACGGAAAATCCATGGGAGGCCAATGTCTCTAGAGTGAGTTTAACATCTAGTATAGCCTGGTGAGTGGAAGAGGACAACACCAGAATGTCATCCAGGTAACAAAGGAGTCTAATGGACTGAACCCTGAAGGAAGGCACCAAAGCCGCCAACACTTTAGTAAAAGTACGAGGGGCAGACGAAAGCCCAAAGGGCAAGGCCCTGTACTGATAGTGAACTCCCCCATAACAAAACCTCAAGTATCTTCTATGGGAAGGGAGGATGGGAATATACAAGTAAGTAAGGACTTAGGAACTAGAAAAACCCGGGAATAGAAACCCGACCCGACTTGATCGGGCGGAACAGGTTGGATAGCCCTGATGGAAAGGAGATGCTGTACCGCAGCGTCCATACGCGCCCTCTTTTCGGGATTACGAGAAAGCAGACAGCAAAGGTGCTCGGGGGAGGGGAAAGAAATTTGATGGCCAACCCAGATCTTAAGATAGCCAGGACCCACTTATCAGAAGTAGAATTCTCCCAAACGGCGACAAAGATGGCTAATCTGCCGCCAATGGGAGGATTCAAGATGCACTTAGCGACGGCGCCGGTACGAACGACCTCCTCCCCCCCCGAAAGGGCCACCTAGACACAAAGGGTTTTCCCAGGGAGGGCCTGTCTTGAGATCCCCGCTGCCTGTTAAAATTACTATAAGGTCTAGGGGAAGAGAAGGGAGCCGACCCCATGCCATCAGCACCTCGGAAATTAGAGTGAGGGGTATAAGGGGCAAATCTTGAATTTCCCCGTCGAAATATAGGTGCCAAGACCTTCTTCTTATCCCTGGTTTCGGTGAGGAACGGTTCCAAGGTATCACCAAATAGGTGGGACCCCCCAAAAGGAACTGAGGCCAGATGCCACTTATGGCAGGCGTCAGCCTGCCAGTGTCGAAGCCAGACAAGGCGACAGGCAGTGACCGTAGAGGCCAACGCTTTGGAAGCGAAGCGAGCAGCGTTTAGTGTGGAGTCTGCCGAAAACTGCAAGGCTGTGACAATTTTATTCAAGTCCTGCCTGACTCGAGTGTCCTCCGGAGGCAGTTTCTCCTGGAGCTGGCGCAGCCAAAGAAGGGTGGAACGGTTAAAAAAGGATGCCGTAGTGGCTGCCCTAATAGCCCAGGCGGAATTCTGATGGGCTCGCTGGAGGACCAAATCCGAGCAACGTTCATTTGGCCGAAGGCCCTCATCAGGATCGCCCGGAACGTTGGCGTTGGGTAATAGGGCGGCAATAGGGGTGTCCACCGATGGCACTTGAAGAAGAGAATCTAGTTCGGCAGCGACGTGAAAGTTCTTGCGATCATTTGACGATGGCGAAGGAGCCAAACCAGGTGAAGCCCACTGCCATTTCACCACATCTACAAATAGAGGTGGTGTTGGGATGGAAGTAGTAGGCCTGGCAGGTTCTGTGAACATGAGATCCAATGCCTCAGAAACCGGAACTGGGTCCGCAGCGGGCGAAGACAAGCAAGTGGCGTTAACAGCCTTAAATAGTAAGGACTTAAACAGAGCCTGTGGAAAAAGTCCAGTAAAGGCCGGTTGTTCTTGAGGCAAGTTCTCATCATCTCACAGGACGAAGTCATCATAGTCCACCTCTCTCAAGACTGATGGTTGACTGGAATGAGAACAAGAAGGTGAATCAGGAGCCCGGGTCTGGTGTTCCTCACTAACCCGTCGCTCAGGAGAAACAGAAGAAACCGACCACACTGATTCAGGGCGACTACGTGATTGTTCTTGTGCGGCTAAAGATTTCTGCACCGCATTTTCTATTAGAAGTTGAAGTTGCTCAGGTAGCAATTGACAAGAGACAGCCGTTGCAGGAGACAAAGTCATAGGTGCAGTCGGCTGACTGTGTAATTTCCGGAGCAGAAGCAGCCGGTGGAGGAGGATCAGAAGAGCCCCACAAAGCAGAAGCTGAAATGGTCACAGGGCAGTCCCGTAGGGATAACTGATCTGGGGTATCGGGTCTAGGAACTGACCCAGGATTTGTATTATCAGCAATAGGTGCGGTCACAGCACTCTTTGCAGCCATATCAGCGCTCACCTTTTCCCCTCACCTCTGTTTTAGAAGATGTCCCATGCTTGTGGCCTTTTTGGCAAGATCGTGCTGGGTCCGACGATGGTACCGACTCCCTGGATGTCACCGTGTCATGAGGCCTGTTATGAGAGGCAGAATCCGACTGGGCAAGTGCAGCAGTACTGGCCGAGCGGCCATGTTTCGATTTCGCCAGGGCTTTAGGCATGGCTGCAATTGAGATCTTGAGCAGGCACAATTGAGCTCCACCAGAGGTTACTGATGGTTATGCAAGTGTAACAACGGGGGCATAAAAGCCCCTCAAAAAAACATGCTGGAGTATAAGGTGGGAGCGCAAGGAACTCCACTAAGCAGTCAGTAGCTGAACCAGCGTTCCAGTAATCAGGGGGCGCAAGGCTCCACAAATCAGTACTGTATGTCAAATGAGGGAGCGTAAAAAACTCCACAAGTTAGCCCTGATCAACTTGAGGGAGCGCAGACACGCCACAAATTTCAAAAAGACAACTAAGTCCTTTTGAGACATCAAAATGGCCGCCGCGATGATAATCTGGCCATAAAATGGAGGACAGCTGAAATGGCGACGAACGAAGACTCCAGGCAGGTGAGGAGGGCAGATAAACAAATCCCAGGAGGAGAGACCCCAGCTGACAGGAGGGGGGGAGCGCAGGGCTGCGCGCCTTCAAACAGAGTTGGCTACTGGTAAATGAGGCGGTCAGATGAAACGAGAGAAACCGATGAGAGAATAGGAGCCGAGGAGAGGAAACGCACCCAGCTGACAAGAGGGACATGCAAGGCTCCGTGCCGGCGAAATGAGGACCTCCCGGCAGTCGATGGCCTTGCTGAGTGGCGAAAAAGGCACGGAGGACTAAAGCATGCCACTGCCGAAGAAACGATCCAATGCGGCGTCAAAAAAATGGGGCAGCTTGACAGCCAAAACAACATGGCCACCGCAAGCACCAGCACAGCAGAATGTAAACGAAGTCAAGCAATCCAAAGTCAAAACCAGCCAGAAAAACACAATTTATAGCAATAGGAAAAAGGTATAGGAGACAGAGCCAAAGACCCACACACCTGTCCAACTGAAAGGACTGAGTCAAAAGCTGGACCTGCCCGGCAACAAGGGCAGGCTTTAATATTATTGGCTGACTCAGTCTTTCAGCTGATTGGGCAAGCTACCCACACTGGCTGCTGTCTCCACCAACAATGGAGAACTTCCAGTTTCTAGGTTCTATAATATCTCAAGACTTAAAATGGATACCTAGCATCAAATACGTCATCAAAAAAGCACAACAATGTTCTTCCTGCGCCAACTCAGAAAACTCAGGCTGCCCAAGGAGCTGCTGATACAGTTCTACAGAGGAATTATTGAATCTGTCATCTGCACCTCTGTAACTGTCTGATTTGGCACTGCAACCAAACAAAACAAACTCAGACTTCAATGGATAATTAGAACTACAGAACAATTGCTTACAATCTCTTTCATTGAGGACTCGTATACTGCATGAGCCAGAATGAGGGCTGTGAAAATATCTACAAACCCTACACATCCTGGACATAAACTGTTTCAACTTCTACCCTCAAAACGACACTATAGGGCACTGCATGTCAGAACAACTAGACACAAGGACAGTTTTTTCCCCCATGCCATCACTTTGCTAAACAAGTTCCCACAACACTGTCAAACTATCTAGAAAGGCAGTATTACCATCATTATTCTCATCTTCCCTATTACCTATCTCCTTATAACTTTAACTGTTGCTTGTATCTTATGATTTATATTGTTTCCTTAGTATCCTAGTATGATTTATGTTGATTGCTTATTTAGTATCCATGACTATCACTAAGTGCTGTGTTTAATGTTTTATGATGAATGTAGTTTTACAATGACTATGATAATCACTATTGTTGTATGTACACTAAGCTTATGCACCGGAGACAAATTCCTTGCATGTCTAATCACACTTAGTCAATAAAGAATTCTAATTTTTCTTTATTTTTTAAATATTTTTTATTATAACTTGTGACACCTCATTACTAGTTGCATAATAATAATAATAATGATGATGATGATGATGATGATGATTTCCAAACTCAAAAGCAAATTGAGGAAGAAAGGGAAGAAGAGGATACTGAAATGGATGAAGATAAAGAACAAGGAAGCACCAAAGAACAAACACCAACAGATAGTGCTCAATTAGCTGGAAAAATAAAGCACCAAATGGAAGATGCTGAAAGAACACGTTTGCCAAAGCTGAACCAAGTGAACCGGAAAGAATTGAGAAATGTACTAAAAAAGGTCAATGAGGCTGTGCAAACTATTCGAACCACTACATTAGCCGAAACAAACCAACTGATGTATGCAGCAGCTGTCATAACCACCAAAGAACTGGGGTTGAAAATACAAAAGAACCAAAGAGGTAAGAAGGGGAAGCCTAAGTGGAAAATTCAGTTAGAATCGAAGATCAAAAAAGTACGTGGAGATTTGAGCAACTTGAAGAACCTAAGGCAAGGTCAGCTAAAGAACAAGCAGGTCAAAAGCAGCCTGGAAGCAAGATACGATCTGAGGAATAAGGAGATTGCGGTAGTAATTGAAGAGCTGAAGCAGAGGGTTGTTGCCATCGCTGAAAAGATTAAAAGGTATGTAAACTGAGTAACTCAGTTCAAGGAAAACTCACAGTTCAGAGCAAATCAGCACCAGTTTTATAAGAATTTAGAAAATGGAAACGGAGTAACAACAAATGAAAAGCCTGATAAAGAGAAAGCTCTGAAATTCTGGAAGAATTTGTGGGAAAACAACAAGAAGCACAACAGAAATGCAAAATGGATCAAACAGGTTGAGGACTCTATTAAAGTGTATAAAATGGAAGACGTGAAAATAACAAAAACAATGGTGCAAAGACAGTCAAGAAAAGTGAAGAACTGGAGTGCACCTGGACCGGATAAGCTGCATGGCTTCTGGTTAAAGGCACTTACAAGTCTGCACAAAAGATTGGCAACCCAGATGAACCAGATCCTAAAAACACCTGAAAATGATGGATGGATGACAACTGGAAGGCCATTTTTGATCCAAAAAGATAAAGAAAAAGGAAAGGACCCTGGAAACTATAGGCCAATCACCTGTTTGCCAACAACATACAAGCTTCTTACTGGTATCATTGCAAATCAAATCTATGGATACCTGGAAAGAAATAACTTGCTTCCTGTAGAACAGAAAGGATGCTGCAAAAACTCAAGAGGAACAAAGGATCAATTGCTGATCGACAAGCTAATCCTAAAGAACTCAAAGAAAAGACGAACCAACCTGTTCATGGCTTGGATAGACTATAAGAAAGCATTTGATTCAGTTCCCCATAGCTGGATCAAGAAATGCCTGGAAATATTAGGCATCAGCAGCAACATACAAAAATTCATGGAATCTTCAATGAACCTCTGGAAAACAAAACTTATGGCTAATGAAGAAGAACTGGGTGAAGTTGAAATTAAACGAGGCATTTTCCAGGGCGATTCCCTTTCACCCCTACTTTTTATACTCTCAATGCTACCACTGACAATCATTTTGAAGAAGATGAACTGTGGATACGAACTTGCAAAGAAAGGACTGAAAATCTCGCACTTGATGTACATGGATGATTTGAAGCTGTTTGGTAAAACAAAAGCTGAACTGAATTTATTAATTGAAAACACAAAAGAATTCAGCCAAGACATTGGTATGCAGTTTGGAATTGACAAATGTGCAACAATAGCAACCAAAGCAGGCAAGATCATAGAAGAGGATGGAATAGAACTAGAGAATGAAGAAATGATAAAGGCAGTAAAATCAGAAGAAGGCTACAAGTACTTGGGAATTTTAGAAGCCTCTGACTTAATGCATAATAAAGTCAAGGAATTAACTTCAGCCAAGTACATTCGGCAAATTCGTAAGAAATTAATGTCCAAATTGAGTGGAGGAAACATCATAAAAGCCATAAATACCTGGGCTATACCTGTGATTAGATACTCTGCAGGAATAATTGACTGGACCCAGATGGAGTTAGACAATTTGGACAGAAAAACAAGGAAGCTTATGACAATGAATCATGCCTTGCACCCTAAAAGTGATGTTGACCGATTATATTTACCAAGAGCAGAGGGTGGTCGAGGACTCCTACAAATAAAGCAGACTGTGGAAGAAGAAAAATGCAGCTTGAATGATTACATCCAGAAAAGTGAAGAACCAATGATTAAGGAAGTAAATAAAGGAGGCCTTTTAAAGACAACTAGAACAAAAGCAGAATATAAGAAAGAAGTAATTGAGCAGCGAGCTGAAAATTGGAAACACAAAGCTCTGCATGGCCAATACTTGAAAAGTATTGAAGGCAAAGCTGACCAGAAACTAACTTGGAACTGGTTAAGATCAGGAGTACTGAAAAAAGAAACAGAAAGCTTTATTTTGGCAGCTCAAGAACAAGCCCTAGCCACAAACTGCATGAAGGCAAAAATTCAACGTTACCACCAACAGCAAATGCCGCCTCTGCAATGAGAAAGATGAGACAGTCGACCACCTGATCAGTGGGTGCAGCAAAATTTCACAAACTGACTACCTACAACGCCATGACCGTGTTGCTAAGATCATTCACTGGAAATTGTGCCAGAAGTTTGGATTTGAGTACAGCAAAAACCACTGGGAACATCAAGTTGAGAAAGTTTTAGAGAATGAGAAACTCAAGATCTTGTGGGACTTTAGGATTCAGACTGACAGGCACTTGGTCCACAACACACCTGACATAACAATAGTTGAAAAGAAAAAAGTATGGTTCATTGACATTGCAATACCTGGTGATGCACGGATTGAAGATAAGCAGCAAGAACAAAGTACCGGGATTTGCAAATTGAAGTTGAGCGACTATGGAAAAAGAAATCGTGTGTTGTCCCGATTGTAATTGGAGCCCTTGAAGCAATACCCAAAGGGCTACCCCGCTATTTAGAAATTCTAAATTTGCCGGACTTGAACATTTTGACTCTACAAAAAACCACCTTACTCGGAACAGCTTACATCCTCCGACGATATCTTAACAGTTCCTAGGTCCTTGGTTAGGACTCGAGCTGCTGAGCTATTAACCAGCCTCAAAGGCTGTGAATCTCACTAAAGATTAAATAATAATAATAATAATAATAATAATAATAATAATAATAATAATAAATATTTCTATGCCACCTACTCTCTGAGGACTCTGGGCGGCTTACACCAGACAGTATACTAAATAGCATATTGCCCCCAACAATCTGGGTCCTCATTTTACCCACCTCGGAAGGATGGAAGGCTGAGTCAACCTTGAGCCGGTGAGATTTGATCCGCTGATCTGCTGAACTAGCAGTCAGCTGAAGTAGCTGCAGTACTGCACTCTAACCACTGCACCACCTAGGGCCTCATGCAGCACATGGCCCACATATTGGACACACCTGGACTAGATGAATGTCCATAAACCAAAAGCTAATCCCTACAAGAGAGAAATGGCAGTTTCCCATCTTCCCTTTCTAGGGAAAGTGGTAGAAAACATTGTTGCTTGGCAGCTTCAGAGGGTCCTGGATGAAACTGATTATGTAGACTTCTTCCAGTCAGGTTTCAGGCCCAGTATCACTTGATGATCTCTGGTGAGCGTGGGATGGGGGTATTGCAATCATTTTTGTTCTCCTTGACCTCTCAGCGGCCTTCAATATCATCAACCATCGTATCCTTTTGGGCACCTATGAGGTTTGAGGCTGGGGAGCACAGTGTTGTACTGATTTGGCTCCTTTCTCCACGGTCAGTCCCAATCAATGTTGATAGGGAGTGAAAGATCCAGTCCATGGCTGTTCTTTTGTGGCATGCCACAGGGTTTGGTACTCCTTTTTAACATATACATGAAGCTGCTGGATGAAATCATCCGCCACCAGGGGATGAAGTATCTAATGATGATAATAATACTCAACTTTATATCTCCAACCCTGGTGATCCAAGTGATGTAGCTACCCTCTCATGGTGCCAGGGGAATGTGAGGGGGACAACAGGCTTCAACTTAATCAAGGCAAACAAAATGGTTTTGGGTGCATTGAGCTTCAAGATTTGGGACTCTTTAACATCTTTAGTTCTGAATGGGGTTTCGCTGCGGGTTATCCGGGAGTCAGAACTCTTGCTCAAAGAACAGGGGGTAGTCATGGCTAGGAGAGCCTTTGCACAACTTCATGTTGTGTATCAATTGTGCCATTTCCTGGATTGGGAATCCCTGCATTCAGTTAGTCAAGCCCTGGTCATCTTACATTTGGACTACTGCAACACGCTCTTCGTGGGGCTATTCTTTTTTTTTATTATTAAAAAGTTTTAAAGAATTTTACAAATGTTTTCCCATCCCACCTCCCACCTCCCTCCCCAACCCCCCCCCCCGACTTCCCAGAGCAAAATACAGGGTATAGCATTTAACAATCATATACTAACATATGCTAACTATCTATAGACTCCTATCTCCGTCTTGTACTTTTAACTCCCCTTTTACATGACTAAATTTAAATACTTTCTAAAGTCTCTTTATTCATTCATAAAATATTTGAAACCTTTTAATCCCATATTTGTTTTGAATATAGTTAATCCATCTTCTCCATTCCAAAATATATCTTTCATTTGAATGGTGCTTCAAATACGCTGAAATTTTGGCCATCTCTGCTAAGTTCATTACTTTTAGTGTCCATTCTTCAATAGTAGGCAAATCTTCCTTCTTCCAATACTGGGCCACCAAAAGTCTTGCTGCGGTTATTAAATTTAAAATCAAATTAGTCTCCATAACCGTACAATCTGTAATTATACCCAGCAAAAACAGCTGTGGAGGAAACTTTATCTTTTTAAGAATATTTTGCATAATCCACCATATTTTTATCCAAAATGCTTTGATTTTTTTACATGTCCACCATATATGATAATACGTGGCATCATCACACTCACATCTCCAACACTTGGATTGCAAGCTTGGATACATACAAGCTAACTTTTTAGGATCTAGATGCCATCTATAAAACATTTTGTAAACATTTTCTCTCAAGTTTTGGGCTTGTGTAAATTTTACATTTCTAACCCATATTTTCTCCCACGTTTCCATCATTATTGGCTCCTCAATATTTTGTGCCCATTTTATCATACAATCTTTAACTAACTCCGTTTCTGAGTCTATTTCTATCAATGTGTTATACAACCTTTTTATATGCATTTGGCTCTGATCTCGGATTTGTTTTACCATTTTGCATGATGCCAATTTTCTGATCCTCTTTCCATCTAGCTTGTAGCTGTCCATACTGAAACCAAGTTTGAATTATCCTTTCTTCTTTTAATACATTCAAAGACTTTAACTGTAATGTACCTCTTTCCATATTAAGAAGCTCTTTATATGTAATCACATCTTGTTTTTGTTCTGCACTTATGTTCTCTATGGCATGTCTGGGTACTGCCCATATAGGTATCTTATCATTTAATTTGTATTGATATTTTTTCCAGACACGCAATAAAGCATTCCTTAATATATGGTTTTTAAAAGTCTTATTCACCTTCTTATCATATAATAAGGGCTATTCTTGAACAGCTTTGGAAACTAACTGATGCAGAGTGCAGTTGCACAGGCAATTCTGGGGAGCCCTAGAGTGGCCTAAGTTACACCACTGTTCTGCAAGCTGGACTGGCTGCCAGTTGGATTCTGGGTGCAATTCAAAGTGTTGGTTATCTCCTTGAAAGCCTAGCATGGCATGGGTCCAGACTATTTGAGAACGGTCTATGTCAATTCACCACAGCCAACTCACTTGCCACAGCTAATTTGCCATGGCCAATTCACTGCAGGACAACTCGCCCACCCAACTCGCTGCAGGACAACTCGCTGCCAGACAAGAGTTACACTAATATCAAAGAAATAGTGGAATAGAATCATTAAAGAAAGTATGCAAAAGGAGAGACAGAATGAAATGTGAATTGCAAAAGTTAAAATATTTTTATTTATTTAAAATAATTACCGGTAAATAAAATTGTTAAATTGTCCCACAGCAAATTGCCCCACAGCGGGCATGTATAATAATGTATTTTTACATTATTAGAAATATTTATTCTTCATGGTTTTACTCTTGATGTTGTAAGCTGCCCAAAGGCACCTAAAAGCAAGATGGACAGCAAAGAAATCTAATAATTAAAGGAAGAAAGAATAACAGAGCTCAGCCAGTAAGCAAAAATTTATCAATTTAAGAATGTTCTGAAGTGCTTTATAATAATTTGCTAATTTGGCAAGATATCACCAGACTGTTTTTGATTGTTGAGATACCAGCTATAACTATTTCTGGGCCAAAGATAAACTGGCAACACTCATATTTTCTTGATATTTGCTGCAAAACATTGAATGGGATTATCTTCAAAGATAATTCAAAAACCTGAATTAGTTCAAAATACAGCTACAGTGCTATTGAAACTTGATCACAATGGGTTTTCAAACTTATAAATTATCAGCAAACCAAAGTAAATTATTTTAAAGTTTATACAACTTGCCTCTGCCAAACGTATTAGTGCAGAATTCTTGTTGCTGGTATCCTTACGATTTATATTGACTGTTTCCTAATATGATTTGATTGCTTATTTGTTCCCTATGACTATCATTAAGTGTTGTACCTTATGATTCTTGACTAATGTATCTTTTCTTTTATGTACACTGACAGCGTATGCTAGACACACAAGACAAATTCCGTGTGTGTCCAATCACACTTGGCCAATAAAGAATTCTATTCTATTCTTTTTCTGGGAAAAAGGAGGTACAGTATCAAGAGTTTGAGTACTAATTGAGCTCAAAAAAAGCAACAGATAGCCGGGAACAAAAACTAAGCTTCTAAAAATTAGCTAATTTAACTTTAAAATCTTGTAGTAACAACCTTTGTAGATCTCTAGGAATCATACTAGAGTTTTGGGAGCCTACATGTTGCCCTGGGTTTCAGACTGCAACTCAGAATAAAGTGATGTTAGCATATTCTTTCCTAGGACTTTATACACAATGCAGTGACAATACTAGTTCACCCTTTAATGCTTTTGTTTTAAAAATATTTGCATTCTACTTTTTCTTTTGTCTCTCTCTCTTCCCCCTACACCTGAACATTCTAACCCCTAACCCTGGGGGAAAAGAGCAAACTTTCAAGCACAACCCTAAACAACTATAGGGACCGTGCTCTCTGCTCATGTCAATGTAAAGTTAACTATTTCAAAACTATTGCAAAATTAGCCCATGTACTCTGGCAGTCATTAAAAGTCATTCCTGCAAGCAAATGGCACTAATGGCTATAACTTTGGAGAACCTTTTAAGGCAACTGTATTCATTATATTTTCTCTACTGAAACTTATAATAAAGGACTGGACCTCTTTAATATCAGAAATTATGTTGCTAGAAGCAGGGGAAGAAATTTTTGAAAGCAATAACATGATTCCCCCATGCCTTCTGAATCAATCTTCAACTGCTTGCATTTCCATTCTCCTTAAAAGGTTGAATATCTTTGTCTATTGGTTCTGACACAATTTGCAGTTTAGGTTTTCAATGACCTAATGTTTCTTTCTCCAAGAGAAAAAAATTAGAATTTGTTTTAATTAGGACAAATCCTAAGGAAAGAATGAGTAACAGAATAAGAGTTGGAAAGGACCTTGGAAGTCTTCTAGCCCAATCCTCTGTTCAAGCAGGGAGTTCCAGTGATGAAGCACCCACAACTTCTTAAGACAAGTTGTTCCACTGATTGTTCTGTCAGAAAATTTCTCCTTAGTTCGAAATCAGATGTCTAGATACTAGAGGCAAGTTATGTTTTAATTTTTATTTTTAGTCTGATTCACTTCTTGATACCTTTTGTCTGCCATTTATCTACCCCCAATAAAATCTTGAATTCCTGAGTGAAATAAATGTAGATTTTGGAAGTTTGTTAGCCAGCTCCGGAATTAACTACCTTGCCTTTTGATGCTTTTAATCAATAAGAATCCAAATGAGCCTTATTCTACAAAAGAAGTCGGTCAGCCGCTTTTCGGCTGTTAACCAGAAAGCGACAGACTTCTTCTCTAGGTTCCAGAAATAATTTTTAATAGATGGTAAGAATAGGCAGGCAGGCAGAGAAGGACCAGGTAGGGTGCTGAAGCCTTCATTCTGCAAAAAGTACCGCAAGCATTGTTTACAAGAATGCCCTACAGAGATTGTGCAGGTAAAATATTAACGCGGGAAACACGTGTTTCAAGTGCAGCTATCAAAGGAACAGGCACGAGCGGAACAAGACAGAGTAAACAATTGACCTGGGATACGGCTACTCATTGTGTGAACAATCAAGAGACCGGTGAGAAAAACAGACCACGAACAAGAAGCTCACTAACAAAAAATGGTCCGAAACTGCATGGGGCGAAAGGAGGGGCGGGAACCGCAATGGCTGCAGGAGGAAAAGTGACTTGCAGGTGTGGTCCTGGGTCGGGCACCACTTCCTTACCTCTGGTTCCAGCTAGGCCTAGCGTCTACCCCGAAGGGGGCGCGCCAACGACCCAGACCAGCCCTCCCAGCAACGGGGGCGGGGCGGAGCTGGGATCCGGCGGCAGCAGCGAAGAAACCCAGGAAGGAGGGGAGGGGCCCAAAGGGCTGCCACCGCGCCCCCTCGGCAGATCGCCTTTCCCGAAGTCAAAGCCGCTTTCCGATATAAACCGACCACTCCGCCGAGTGTTTAATTTCCTTGGCTCAGGCTTCCCCCTCCTTGTCTTCTCGTTTACCCACTTCCTGCCAAAGGGGGCGCCAAAAGGCGGTTCTTCCGGAGCACATGACTTGCCTTCTCCTTGAGCCCTTGACTAGCGAGGTTTGCAGTTGCCATGGTGATGGGGAGCTGGCGCTCGAGGTCGATCATCTTTGGTATTGGGCGGGTCTTGATTTCGATTGCAGGCAGCGCAGAAGCGTGTAAGCCGGCGCTGCTCTCCTCGTTGTCATTAGGAGTTCAGGAGATACAGTATAGAAGGATGCGTTTTTCTTGACTTGTTGAATTTCTGCGAACAAGGATTCACGAGCCTCGAAAGAAGGGAGGCAGAAAGGAATGGTCCTAATTAGACCACCGTTTCAAGAAAAAGCAGGGAGCACACGGGGTTTGAACGAAGCTGTCAAAGTGGGGACTAAAGGGAAATACTAAATTCATACACATAATAGAATTGAAAAGGACCTCGGAGGGCTTCTAGTCAGCATTACCTGAAAATCATTCAGAAACAATAAATGAACAACATGGGATACTTTGAATATAAAAGTACATGCACATTTACACCCCTAGGTAAGACATCTGTGACACCAACACATGTCCTTAATCCATTTAAATAGTTAAAGGCACATCATATAGAGTTTTTTCAATATTAAGTCAGACTTCTGATAAAATATTTTTTATTCTTAAACATGTTTAAGAGCATTATACACTGGTTTTACTTAGTTCATTCTGAGCCTTGGGTCTCCTGATTTCATCCTTGCAGGTTCAAGCTATTTGCTAATGTTCTGTTTTAGTTATGTGTCCCTCTTTCCATTTTTTATACTTGTCCTTTTTATCTCACAGTTTATGAGAGAGTTCTTTATGCAACCATGCTGGTTTTGTCTGGGGTCCCTTGTTTTTCTTTCTCTGTGGCATTCTGCTAGATTGTACTTTTATAATCTCATTTTTCAGTGTTTCCCAAGCATCTTGATTTATTTCCCCCTTTAGGATTGCTATCTATAGAATCCTTCCAAAGCTATTTGGAGTTTGCGTTAGGGTTAGGTTTTCTGAAGATAATTCTCTTAAAGTCTAAGATACTAGTTCTATTATTTGTGCCTGAATGATTTTGAATTCTAGTTTGGCATGGTCACTCTCCCCCAAAGTTCTGCAACTTCCATCCCTTCAATTATTTCATCTCTGTTAGTAATAATTAAATCTAGTATACCAGGGATGAAATCTAAACATTTTCGCTACCAGTTCTGTGGGCGTGGCTTAATTGGTGGGTGTGGCTTGGTGGTCAGGTGGGCATGGCCAAGTCGACATCACTGCTTTGCCCTTTTTTACCTACAAAAAGAATAATAAATGAAGTACACAAAACAATAAGAGGTACACAAATACTTACATAAGAGCAATAAAAGTGTTGTCTTCAACATCGCTTCTTGCACCAATGATAATAATGACCTACGAGGAGATATAACATGATATACAAATTTAACCATTTAATAGTAAATAAAAATAACAGAAGTACACAAAACAATTAAAAAACAAAATAGGTACATAAATACTTACATAAAACTGTTAGTCGTCTTTAGCTTTGAGATGTTTCCACATAGCTATTTCAGTGGCAGTCTCATCACTTCCACTTTTCTTGCACTTGATGCGCGGATCATTGGCTGAGCAATGGTGTTCTCTGAACCATTTTTTCACTGCAGGAATAGGGTCCCATTTTGGAAGAGGTAGTCCAGTAACGTTGATGGTCATAAGGTTGATTAGATTCGAAATGGCTAGGCAACTTTGCTCTCTGAACATATCAGGTTCATTTTTGAAAAACCCCTTTCCACTTCTGCAGAACTCACTGTAATTGTTCTGACAATATCTTTTGCTTTTTTGATACTGTCAGGAATTGCATACCTCTTTGAATCTTGTAAAACATTCTCCACAAAATCTCTATAGTCGTTGATGTCAATGTTGTAGTTGAAAATGTCACAGTTGTTCTTCAGCTGCTGCCCATGGAACGACTATTTCCTCAAAATCCCAGTACTCTGGTACCAAAAACTGTAGAAACTGTAGTTTATTTGTGGTGTCTTGCAGTTGGTTCCCAGTTTTTAAATGCTCACAGTCCATCAGTCATTTCTGAAAATTGTTGATGATACTTTGTAAAAGTCTTTCTCGATGAAGACCAATAAATCAATGGTTTTCTATGAAGTTTATATTCCTGAAGGTTTCTGAGGTAATTAGTCCTTCAACTTTTCTTTCGTATGGGCCCTTTCACTTTGTTAGCAGTTCAAATGACTTTATTGATCTTCTCTCCAGTTTTTCAGCTTTTATTATGTCCATATTGCGTGCTTGTAGTGCAGTTGAAAGAAGTGAAATTTCCTCCAAAATGTCTATCATCAACGCCGAATCGTTTAAGAAATGTTTATTTTCCAGACGGGCAGCCATACCTGAGTATTTTGCATTCGCATGAAAATATTGATGTAGCACAGGATAAGCACACCACACAGCTATGGTTGCCCGTAAACTACAGGCAGCCCATCTTGGCCCAAAAACTCGACCAATCCTTATGATGTTAATTTCAAGTTCTTCAGATATTTCGTCAAGTTCAATTCGATTTTTATTGGACTGCTGGAAAATAGAGCATATCTTATCAATAAAAATTTTAAAATGATTTACTTGCTTTATTTCCTTTATGGCGTCATCTAAAACAAGTTGGAGGTGATGGGTCGAGCAGTGCCATATGATGATGTTTGGAAACTCTTTTGCTATTCTGGTGCTCACTCCAGATTTTCTCCCAAGCATAACACTGGCACTATCAGAGCAGAACTATATTAAATTTTTTTGTAGTTAGTCCCGGGTAAATCCAACCTTATGCAAACTTTCAAAAACTGCAGAACATATTGTCTCTGCATCTTGTTTCTTCAATTTAACAAGTTTGACAAAAATTGTTGGTGGGTCCTCTGAGTCCTCAACTTTTAAGAAAACTAACAGAACTGGTTTGCAGGATACTGTTGAGGCTTCATCAATGATCAGACATATTTTCAGATTCCCTGCAATGATGCTGGAAAACATTTTGGTTTTAATTTTTAATGTTTGCAATGCACTCAACTATTTTCACAACTGTTGGCCTTGAATACAACAAGCAGGAACCTCACACAGCCACAAAAAGCCCCAAAATCAATTTTCACACTTTTTCCACACAAAAGGCCACATAAAGCTTTGTGAGATTGTGTGTGTTTGTGTAGTTAGAGTGAAAAACTACAGAAACACACCAAATCTCAGAAAGCTGCAGAAATATTTTATTTTATTATTTTATTTTTATTTTTAGATAAAAGCAGCTAAATTTAAAACTTCCTAAACTTTAAATGGCTATGTCTAAAAAAAAAAAAAACTCCTAAAAAAAAATCCAATTAACTATTATTTTAAAAGCTCCCAAAGGGGAAAAAAACCCCACAATTACTTACCCAATTGAAGGGACAAGGGAGGCAGGCAGGCAGATTGAGTTGCTCACTGATTGGATTGATTGCAGGCAGGCAGATTAAGTTGCTTACTGATGCAATGGATTTCAGAGATTGCAGCAAGTGAAGCAAGGCAGGCATTCAGATTCCTTTCTTTCTTTGATTGTCCAAGTCAATCTATTCATTTCTGCGCAATCCAATCTGTTCTTAATTAGTTTAGTTTAGTTTTAGTTTTATTAAATTTGTATACCGCCCTACTCCCGAAGGACTCGGGGCGGTGAACAGCCACAAGATAAAATACAGAAATACAAAAGTTAAAAACAATTTAAAACCAAATTAAATAATATTGGCCCACGACAATTAAAATCCCAATAAATTTAAAACAAATTAAAATTTAAATTTAAAATTTAAAAGAAAGGGGAGAAAAATTAGGCCAGGCCGGCTTGCTGGAATAAGAGGGTCTTAAGAGCACGGCAGAAGGTGCGCAGATCTGGGATCCTCCGTATCTCCGGGGGGAGCTCGTTCCAGATAGTGGGTGCCCCCACAGAGAAGGCCCTCCCCCTGGGGGCCGCCAGTCGACACTGCTTGGCTGATGGCAACTGGAGGAGATCCTCTCTATGAGAGCGTACCGGCCGGTGGGAGGCTATTTGTGGTAGTAGGCAGTCCCGTAAATAACCAGGTCCTAAGCCATGGAGCGCTTTAAAGGTGGTAACCAAAACCTTAAAGCGCACACGGAAGACCAGCAGGAGCCAGTGCAGCTCGCGCAGGAGAGGTGTTACACGGGAGCGCCATGTTGCTCCCATAACCACCTGCGCGGCCGCACTCTGCCCCAGTTGGAGCCTCCGCGTGCTCCTCAAGGGGAGCCCCATGTAGAGAGCATTACAATAGTCCAGGCGGGAGGTGACCAGGGCATGACTGACTGTGTGTAGGGAGTCCCAATCCAGAAAGGGATGCAACTGGCGGATCAGGCGAACCTGATGAAAAATCCTCCCGGTCACGGCCGTCAAGTGCTCTTCTAAAGACAGCCCTGAATCCAGGAGGACACTCAAGTTGCGAGCCCTCTCCGTGGGGGCCAGCGATTCGCCCCCAATAGTCAGCGATGGCGTCAACTGACTATATCGGGACATCGGAAACCACAGCCACTCAGTCTTGGATGGGTTGAGCCTGAGCCTGTTCCTCCCCATCCAGATCCGCACAGCCTCCAGACACCGGGACATCACTTCAAGGGCATCGTTGTGGTGGTCCAGGGTGGAGATGTACAGCTGGGTGTCATCAGTGTACTGATGAAACTTCACCCCGAAACCACGGATGATCTCCGTGGTTTACTTCACCCTCTGTAGGGATTTTCTCTGCTTTCCATCTTTGTGCAAATACTATCTTCGCTGCAGTTATTATGTGAGTAATCAAATATATATTTTCTTTACTAAATTTCTCTGGTAAGATTCCCAAAAGGAACAGTTCTGGTTTTAAATCTATATGTTGTATAATTTCTTCCAACCATGTTTTAACTTTAATCCAATAGTTTTTTGCTTCTGGACATGTCCACCACATATAATAATATGATCCTGGTATCTGATGACATGATAAGTAAGTTTTCCAAGGATCTTGCCCAATAATCACAGACACGATAGGCTTTGAGTTCAATGTATTTATTTACTCTATTTCTTTCTATTCAGGTACTCATTTGGAACTGGTCCTGGACTTCTGCGCACAGCCTTATATATGGAGGAGGTGGAGTCAAGGTAAGGAGGGGTTATGGAAAGGGCTAAGTGAGGGAGGAGGGATCAGTGGGTCAGTCTATGCAATGGTGTATACACAGTTAGGCATTTACTCGTAACAAATCCCCCTCTAAATGCCTAACATTTGGGGTTGATTCTGTACCCAGCATGGTCACCCCTAGTTTTGAAGTGAGATATGTGTGTTGCTTGTTTGGTAATGGTTTCGTTAGAATGTCCGCGACTTGCTCAGAGGTTTCACAATGTACGGCCCTAATAAAACCTACATTTGATAACTGCCTGACATGCTTATGCTTGATGTCGATATGTCTGGACCTCTGACCCACTGCTTCTGCGTTGGAGATGTCTATGGCTGCTTTATTGTCCTCGTGGATAGTTATAGGGTAAGCCGGTTCGGTCCATATTTCAGAGAGCAGGTCATCGAACCACACTAAATTGTTAGCTGCCTTTGATAGGCAGATGTACTCTGCTTCTGCCGTGGATGTGGCAACCAGGTTCTGTTTGCCGGTATACCAGTGTACCGGGCAGTTATTGATGAGGAACACGTAACCTGATGTGCTTTTCCTGCTCTTGGTATCACCTGCCCAGTCAGCGTCCGCATAGCAGGTCAGCGCCGGTTCTTTGGATTTGGATGGTTCCAGGCATAGGTACGCGTCTATGCTATGTTTCAGGTACCTGATTACTCGCTTCACCCCTTCCCAGTGGTATACCTTGGGTTCACTGACATGTCTGGATAATAAATTAACAGCTAAGCTGATATCGGGCCTTGTCCAATTGGCAATATACAGGAGGGATCCAATGACAGATCTATACAAGGTGTTGTCCTTAAATGACTCCCCCTCTTCATGCATATGTTTCAAGAAGTCTGTTTGCATGGGGGTTTTGCATGACTTAGCGTCCCTCATGTTGCATCTATGTATAAGTTCTAATATTTTCTCCTTTTGAGAAACCTTGAACCCGTTCTCTGTTTTCTCGATTTGTACTCCTAGATACTTATTGACTTTCCCTAGGGTCTTGAGTGTGAATTGTTTCCCCAGTTCTCTGGCGAATTTATCGCAGTTTTGCTTGTGCTGCCCCATGTACAGGATGTCATCTACGTAAACGAGTGCGTATTCGACCAATGTGCCCTCCCTCTTGGCGAAGAGGCAGAGGTCTGCTGATGTGGTGGTAAAACCCATGTCCCTGAGTGTTTTGGCTAGGCATTCATACCATCTTTTCCCGGACTGTCTTAAACCGTACAAACTTTTGTTTAGTAGCCAAGTGACTCCCTCTTTCGCGCCTTTCCCTGGGGGTGCCCTGACATATATTTCTTTGTCTAACTTCGCATGGAGGTATGCGGTTTGAACGTCAAATTGGTAGACTTCTAGACCTAAGATAGATGCAACTACTAGGGCGCTTTTGACACTTTCTGCCCTAACTGTGGGTGAGTAGGTATCCGTGTAGTCGTCTGGATACCTTTGGGCGAACCCCTGAGCTACGAGTCTAGCCTTGTAGAGGGCCTTGTTGTCTTCGAGTTCCTTGATTTTGAAAACCCACTTCGTGCCTATGAGTGTCTTATCGGCTGGGACCTTAGAGGGGGTGTACACGTTCAGTTCGCGCAGGCTAGCCATCTCCCTTTCCATAGCTTGCTCCCACTTATCTCTCTCTACCTGTGGCAGACTAATGATTTCTTCGTATGAGTTGGGTGTTGTTCTATTTGGGTGAATGGACATGACATAATCTTCAAATCTCTTGGGCATTTTGTTTCTGTTGGGTCTGATAGGTCTCATGGGTCTTGTGTCGGTGTCGTGCATGTATTTGGCCTCCTTCTCTGTGACCGTGTCTATCTTGATGATGGGGTGGTCTTCCTTCCACCCCTTGGTGGCTACCTCATGGTGTCTTGGTCTTTGTCTGTCTTGTGTATTTGCTTCTAAAGTGATGGGTTTGCTTTTGTCCCTTGATTCGTTTGTGTCTTCCTGTCTGATGAGTGTCTCGTTGAGGTGTATCTTAGACCAGTTGGCGTTCTCGTGGAACACCACTGTTCTGGATACGATGAACCTGTTGTCCTGTCAATGAATCTATAGCCTTTTGTGCCTGGTTCATACCCCATGAACCTTAATCTCCTGGAGACCTTGTCTCCTTTTCGCCTCAGTTGCCTGGGGATGTGCACATCCGCCGTGACTCCAAATATGTGCAGGTGCGCAATCTTTGGTTTTCGGTCGTACATCACCTCATAAGGTGTTTTCCCTATTACCCTAGACCAGAGTCTGTTCAGCATATAATTTGAGTAGTTGAGAGCTTCCACCCAGAATGGCTGTCCTAACCCCGCATCCTCTAGGGCGCATCTCATCATTGTTTGTAGGACTCCATTCCTCTTCTCTGCGACTCCATTTTGGAATGCGGAAAAGGGGGAGGTCTTGTAGTGTATTATCCCGTGCATCTTTGACCAGTTCGAGAATTCCCTCGATAAGAACTCAGACCCCCTATCTGTCATTATTTGCCTTATCTTTGTGTTGTGTTGCGTTTCCACTCTCTTATAAAACTCTTTAAATTTTTGGAATACCTCGTCTTTATGATTAATGGTATACACAAAGCCATAGCAGCTGTAGTCGTCTACTATTGTCAGAAAATATCTCCTTTTGTATTTTATAGAGGGCTTCATGGGGCCCACAATGTCCATATGTACCAGGTGGAAGATAGAATTGGTAGTACGGGTGGCTTTTCTAGGTCTGGGTTTGGTTTTTAACTTAGATGATTTACATATAGAACACTCTAAGTAGTTTTTGCAGTTTTTTATTTTCAAATCACTGGTACATTCTGTCATTTTTTGGATGACTGGGAAGCTGGCATGGCCCAATTTTCTATGTAGCAAATGGGCGCAGTTATCGTGAATGGGTTTGCCTATTAGCAATTTCCCTCTGTGTGTCATGTTGTCTTCGTTGGGGTCGTCTTCCCTGCCCCCCTCTGCCTCAACATGGGTGTTGACTTTATTCTCAGTGTTTTCTAGTTGGGCGATAACTTGGGTCTGGTTATTCTTTTTAGGGTGGAGGTATGTTAGCCCTCCATTAATGACTATTTTGCCGATGCTTTCCCTGTCTCTGGTCAGGTAGGCTTCTCCCTCTTTGAAGGTGGTCTCTATGCCCATGTCCTTGCTCAGTTTAAGCGGTGCTAAAATGTTGTGGGGTATTTCGGGTATGAGTAATACCCCCTCTACTTTGCCTATTCCGCTTATGAACGTGTTTCCTCTCCCTGTCACTAGGACCTTGTTTTGATTGGCCACCTTAATGTGGTAGTTTTCCTCTGTGAATGAGGTCAGTATCTTTATGTCATGAGTTGTGTGGTTGGTGGCTCCCGAGTCGATGAGCCATGCTTCTCCTTCTCTGGTTTGTGAGTGTGTGTGTGTGTTCTCCCCGATCCCATACATGGACCCTGGTCGGCTCTCCCTAGAGCTGTCCCTACTTCCCCTTCTGTTCCTTGGGTCGGGGGAGTCTCTGCGCCTGTATCTGTTGTCTGATGGGGATCTATCGGGGAGCCCCGGCCTCCTGCCTTCCCTTTCCCTTTGGTAGGTGTGGTCCCTTCCCCTTGAGTTTCTTGGGCAATCCCGTTTGTAGTGGTTCTTTGAGCCACAAGTGAAGCATTCTGGGTAGTCTAGGTTCCTGGTTTGGAACTCAACTTTCTTAGTTGGCCTGCTGTCCCTGCGGCTGATGGAGCGGTCCCTCCTTAAGCTATCTTCTGCTATTATCCTTATCCAGTGACTCGAGTGTGGGGTGGCCTAAGCCTATGCTATCCAGCTGCATTATAAAATTGTCCCAGCTGGAGTCCAGGGAGTTAATGACAATGCTCTTCATGCTCTCTTCGGATATATCCTCCCCACTTTGTATCAGTTCAGTTCTTGTGGCATTCAGGTTCAGTATATGTTCACCCATGGGAGTCCCTGCTTTATGCCTGGCAGAGTGGAATTCCCTGGATATCCTTGCTGTGGTGGCAGCGCTTTTACTATAGAACAGATTAAATATTCTCTGCTGTATCTCAGACACAGTCAGATAATGGCTTAGGCTGGGGTATACACCTGGTGGGATGCTTGCTATAATTAAATAATAAGCCCTGTGATGCAAGCAATCTGTTTCTAAAGTCCAAGGTTTTGTGGGGGGGTCATCAACTAAAAACAGTAGATCCTCTTTTAAAAATAAAATCTGGAGTTGGTGATTCCACTGCATGAGGTTTGATCCATCTAATTTAAGAGTGGGAAAGTTAGCTGGTAAATTCCCTGAGTTGTGTGATGAATTACTCACAGTCTGTTGCTGCCCATGGTGTCTCAGGTGAGGGAACTCACAATATGGCTTGGGTATGCAGTTTGCAGCTCTGTACAGACTTGGATTTATGTTCTCTCCTTCTCTTCTTGCAGGAGCCAACTGAGAATGTGCGAGGCCCATTTCGCTACTGTAGCCGATGGGGGAGTAGCTGGCTGTTGCTGCTCTTAGGCCTCGGCCTAGGCCTCCAGTTGGGGGTCCCATCTCACTCCTGGGGTGTCCGGCTTCATCTCTGGAGGCAGGCATCCATCGCTGGGCGTCCGGATCCATGCAGGGAGCTGGAGAGAGCCGAGGAGGCGAGGCGGTTGTAAGTCGAGGACTTCTGGGGTTCTGAGGCGTGGCGGCTGCGGTGGGTCCCGATCCTTGATTGCTGGTCCGTGGGCACGTGAGTAGGCCGGGCAGAGGCCGCATGCGGGTTGTGTAGCTGGTGTGGCCTCTTCCCCTCGGGCCTCTTATGCTTGGTGCTGCGGGTGCTGGGTTCGAGTCCTGCCATCTGCATGATTCAAACGTAGTTGGTGCCCTGCGGTTGTCTTCGTGGGGGTTGGTCATCGTGTGGAGTATCTGGGGGTGTGTGCTATCATCGATGGCCCCCCCGTAGCCCCCTCGGTTCGCGGCGGTGTCTCTGAGGTGCGTGGCTGGCGTGAAGGGATTGCGTGCAGGGCCTATCGTGGCTGCTGGGGCCTCTAGTGTCTTTCTGGCTTCGAGCTCGGGAGGCGAGCTCCAGATGCCTTGGTGTGTCCCTTCTGGGGTGACTTTGGCTGTTCCCCCATTTGTTCTGGGGTTTCTTTCATTTGGCGCCATTGGATTTGAATCCTGGCTCCCTATTGGTTGGTGGCCATCCCAAGATGGCCGCCGGGAGCATGGCGCGAAACTGGAACCGTTTGTGTCTTGGGCCTCTGCAGGGGGTATCTCTGTCTTACCGGTCTGGCAGCCTCGTGGTCTTGCTCCTGGGGGCTCATCGCTGCTCCCTGGTCATCTAGAAGGTCCCGGAGCTTCGCGATGAGTTCATCCTTGCTTATGGAGGCGTCTATCATTTTCTGTATGATGTCCTTTAGTTCATCTCTCTCAGGTGATCTGTCTCTGGCGTGCCTGGCTGCACTTTCTTTTGGCCTCACGCTTCTGTTTGTTTGGTCCAGTTCCTCCATCTCCAAGGCAGTTGGGATTCTGGCGGTGGCACCTTCAGGTTCCCCCAGCTCTGCCATCAGCCTGGTGGTGGACCTTGTGTTCATCCTTCCTTCCATTTCCAATTTTGGTTCTGTTTATTGGGCATAACCGTCCTCTGCTGCCATTTTGATAAGTAAGTTTTCCAAGGATCTTGCCCAATAATCACAGACACGATAGGCTTTGAGTTCAATGTATTTATTTACTCTATTTCTTTCTATTCAGGTACTCATTTGGAACTGGTCCTGGACTTCTGCACACAGCCTTATATATGGAGGAGGTGGAGTCAAGGTAAGGAGGGGTTATGGGAAGGGCTAAGTGAGGGAGGAGGGATCAGTGGGTCAGTCTATGCAATGGTGTATACACAGTTAGGCATTTACTCGTAACATGACATTTCCAGCACTTAGCTGATTTATCTTTAAACATTTTTGCCAGTTTTTCAGGTGGCATGTGCCATCTGTAAAACATTTTATATTGATTTTCTTTATATGCTGTGGACATTGTTAATTTGTAATTCCTTTCCCATAATTGTTGCCATTAATGTATCTTAATTGAATATCCAAAAAATTTTGCCCAAACTATAATTGTTTCTTTTATTTGTTCTTCTTTTAAATCAATACTAAGTAAGTAATTGTATATTTTTAAAACTATTTTATCATCTGTTCCCGTGAGTATCCTATCCAGTTCTGTCATTTCTAAATAAAAACCATATAATTTACCATCTTTTTCATATCTTGTTCGTATTTGAGTATGAGTATACCAATCCAACTCAATCCCTTGTTCTTCTATTTCTTGTTTCCCCTTCAATTCCCCCTTATCTGTTAATATATCTTTATATCTAAGAATATTTGATAATATTTGGATGTATTAACGCTTCCATTGTTGATAACCATGTTGGTATTTTCAAATAATATTTATCTCTGACCTTCTCCCACACCAATAATAATGCATTTCTTACATAATGTCTTTGAAAATAAGATTGGACATAACCAGCGTCGCTGCGGGACAGCGGGTTTTTTCGGGGCTCTGCTGATATCCCAGCTGATCGGGGGTCTTAATTGACCTAAGCTGTCTCGTAGGGACAGCAAACTAGAGAAGCATGGACTGATCAACTCAGGGAATCTGCAAACTCCCGGGTTGATCAGAGGTAGCTTCTTGAACTGAACAGCTGAGGAAAGCCATCATAGGAGCTCCTAAGAAGCAGGGGCAGTCGCAACGGAGTGGAGAAACTAAGAGAAAGTGCATCATCTAGGTGAGAATCTAATTTTCTAGATATAAGATTTACTTTATTTATTTATTTATTTATTTATTTATTTATTTATTTATTTTATTATTCATATTTCTATGCCGCCCACTCTCCGAGGACTCTGGGCGGCTTACACCAAAGACAGTATACTAAATAGCATATTGCCCCCAATAATCTGGGTCCTCATTTTACCCACCTCGGAAGGATGGAAGGCTGAGTCAACCTTGAGCCGGTGAGATTTGATCCGCTGATCTGCTGAACTAGCAGTCAGCTGAAGTAGCTGCAGTACTGCACCCTAACCACTGTGCCACCTCAGCTCTATAGATAGACTGGATAAATGGCTAAAGTGAGGAAGGAGAGAGGCTGTGTATTGGCTCTCCATTTCCGGTATTGAAGCTGCGAAGAAAGTGAAAGCCCAAGAGAGAAGGGAAAAAAGTTCCTTCTTTTTTGAATGAACTAAATGAATTGTTAAACTGATGGGGAATTGACTTAAAAGTGCAGTTTTGGAATTAAGAAGAGCTAGAAAAGTGTTTGATTACCCTGAGTAAGAAGAGAAGGATTACAAATGGAATTACAATGATCCGAAACTGATTAAAGAATTGAAACGGCGGGGGGGGGGGCATAGTTTGGTTATACTGCAGTGCCATCTAGTGGCTAAAAAGAAAAGACTTTAAAAGTGATCATAAGATTTAAAGCTGACCTTGAATATGCTGGCTGTATAGATAAGAAAACATATGTTGAAGAGAGAAACACATTTTGGAAAGAAAGGAAGAGATTGGAGTCTTGAATTTGTTTTTATGTTTTGAGTTTTTGTTTTTCTTTTTCTCTAACAGTTGGGTTTTGTTTTTGTTTTTTGAGCTTTTTGAAGTACTTTGTTTTGGAATTGGTGTTTGGGTTACCTTTTTTGGCGGTGGTTTTTTGTTGTTGTTCTTTCTGATGTACTATTTGATGTGGGAATAAGATGTGGAAGAATTTTTACCGTTTAAAATCTGGATTAAGGCAAGAAGAGCCTGAAGAAGCTTATAATTTTCCCTTTTCTAGTTTTTGGCTTTACCTATTATTTTTTATTATATAACTTTTTTTCTTGGCTTTTTTTCTTTATTATTATTATTATTATTATTATTATTATTATTATTATTATTATTTGGATGGACAGGATTTGGGGATAATTTTTTTTTCTCTTGGGGGGTGTATTGGATTTTTGCAACTTTTATTTTGTATATTTTTCCTTTTGTTCTTTTCCTTTTTTTCTAGTTCACCCATCGGGGTGAACTAGATATTTGAATTACAAATATCAACCAGAAGTGGATTACAAATTTGGGATATATAACGATAAGAGATGAAGAAATTTACAGCACATCTACATTCAGCAGCAAGCCCCTCTATGACAGAAACATTGAAAACATAAGAAACGATGGATCTAAAAAAACTGATACAGTCACTGCATGATGATCTGAAAGAAAATTTAAAAGAAGTGAAGGAGATGATTGGGAGAAATGAAGAAAGAATTCAAAAAGTAGAGGAAAAGGCGGAGTTAACAGAAAAGAAAGTGGAAGAATTAGAGGAAAAATTGACATCAGTGGATAAAAACCAAGAACGAACAATTATTTCTCGTGAGATGGACAAAACTGATTTTTACTATATTTTCAAAATATAGAGGAAGAGAAAGGGGAAAACTTGCTGGAAGCAATGGCAGAGATGCTGACAGAAGTGTTGGAATAACCCAAGGAGAAGATAATAAATGAGATGGACGAGGTATTTAGAGTGCACACAAGATATGCAATGAGAAACAAGTTACCAAGCGTACCAAGAACAAGAAGTTCATGTAAGATTTACAAAGAAAGGGATAAAGAGATACTACAAATAACCAGAAACACTGCAATGAAATATAAAGATAAAGAGGTAGTGGTGTTGAGACAAATACCCAGAAGAGTCAGAGATTTGAGGAAGGAATATCATTTCTTAACAAGTCTTTTGATTACAAAAGGGGTGAGTTTCAGGTGGCTAATATCAGAAGGGATACTGGTGACATGACAGGAACTGCGAGTAGAGATGCGGAAGCAAGCATTTTCCAAACTTCTCTTTACTAGAATAGGTAAACTGGCACATCTGGGAAAACCCAAATCTGAGAGATCCGGGTTTTCCCTCAGTAAATCAAAACCACCAAAACCATCCCCTCACTCCTCAGTCGATCACATGCTCCAATCAACGTCTGTCCCATCTCGACTCAGCACTCCAAGTACTCCTTCTCCAGATGCTGGATGGCCCTGACCTTGACTGACAGGAAAAATGCTATTATGTCTACAAACAACCCCTCTACTAAATCCCTCCTCCTACTTTCCCACACATGAGAAGGTGGCAGCATGGAAGCTTCTGGCCTAATATGGTTTCCAACGCTGACACGAATATGATGAAATCAAGAAATGTCATTTATGTACCAAATATGCCCACCACATTTGCCTGAAAATAAACAAACAGGTAGCCAATTTCCTACAAGCATATTCTACATTTCTCCATCTATGTCCATCTTGTTTGCCAAAATTAGATAACTTAATTGCCATGTCTGATAGGGTCCATACTATAGAAACAACTATAAAGACACAGCAAACAACCATAGACTCCATTTAAACAAGTTTAGAAGCACGTATACCAGTGTTGGGTTGCTCCCGGTTCGCACCGGTTCTTGAGAACCAGTAGTAAAAATCTCTCATCGTTTGGAGAACCGGTAGTAGTTGCTGGCTGGCCACGCCCCCGAACTGGTTTCCCGGTCGCCATGTTCATCACCGCCATGTTCTTTGCACATGCGCATCCTATTGTCTTTCAAATCCAATGGAATTTGCATGCGCAAAGAACATGGCGACAACAGCAGATACATTTTGGCAGCCTGCGGAGAAAGTGGCTGGCAAAAAAGCCTTTTCGGAGGCTTTCTGGCCAGTCACTTTCCAGCAGCAGCAGCTGGCTGGGGGCTGCCAAAAACTTGGATTAGCTTGCCTTCCTGACTCTGGACCAGCCACCGTGGAAGGTAAGCAGCCGAAAAAAGAAGCAGTGGTGGGGGAGGAAGGTAAGCAAGCGGGCCTGGCCATGGGGCCACCGGGAAGGGAGGCAAGCATGTTGGGGCCGCTCAGCTAGCTAGCTCCCTTCCCCATGGCTCTACCATGCTTGCCTGCTTTCCAGCCCAGCCAGTGGGTGGGCGGGCGGCCCTTCAGGGATACGGAGCCACTGTGCTGGAGGTGAGAGGGGCAGCGGCAGCGGCAGCGGCAGTGCTGGGGGTGGGTGGCTGGATGTCTCTCTCTCTCTGTCTCACACACACACACTCTGCCCTGTTGCGGGGTTTGTGTGTGTGTGTGTGTTTGTCCTTCTGCAGTCCTCTCCCGGGGGACAGCCAGGGCTTCACCGCCGCCTCTTTCCTTCAGAGGAGCTGCCTCCAAGTCCTTGCACACACACACACACACACACACACACACACACTGCCCTGTCACCTCCACTGCCGCTTCTTTTGCATTGGCTTCTCGCCTCTCTTAAATTTGATTGTGAAGAGCTGGAAGACGTTTCCTTAGATCTCTGACATTGCACAATGACTTGGGGGAGATCTAAGGAAACATCTTTCAGCTCTTCACGATCAACTTTAAGAGAGGTGAGAAGCCAATGCAAAAGAAGCGGCAGTGGAGGTGACAGGGCAGGGAGTGTGTGTATATGTGTGTGTGTGTGTGTTTATCCCTTCGCAAGGACTTGGAGGCAGCCCCTCTGAAGGAAAGAGGAGGTGGCGAAGCCCTAGCTGTCCCCCGGGAGAGGACCGCAGAAGGACAAACACACACACACACACACACACCTGTCGGCTTCGCTGCCGTTTCTTTTGCATTGGCTTCTCGCCTCTCTTAAAGTTAATTGTGAAGAGCTGGAAGACTTTTCCTTAGATCTCTGATGCTCCAACAATGACTTGGGGGAGGAAACGGTGCCTGGTTCCACTTCTGGACAGGAGAGGCGAGGAGCAGCAGCTGCTGCAATGTTGGAGGCTCTTGGAAATGTTGGGGGGGAGGGTGAGAGGGAAATGAATCTCTTCCTGGGTCTTGGGGGAGAAGTTTGTCAAAATTCCATCCTTTTTTTATGTGCATCCACATTAAGGGGGCTTTGTCCCTCTTTCCCCCTTTAGTCACTTCCCCACTCTTCGTCTGACCCATTACTCAGAGACCGAAGCCCTGATCGGAGGAGTTTGTGGCTTGATGAGGTGATTAAAAGAAAGGCTGTTTTTCTAGACATGAAGCATCTCCCCCCACCCTTCATTTTCCAGTTTGGGCTGCTAGGCAGGCTATTATTTTGTCAGCCCAAGGGTCAGGGGAAGGTACATAGGAAATCGCTCTGTCTCTGCAGCATCGGTCATGTGTCTGAGTGGGTGTGGCCAACTTGATGTCACTCACAGCAAGATGCCGCCCCACCTTGCCGTGAGTGACTTCGAGTTGGCCATGCCCACTCAGTCATATGACCACCAAGCCATGCCCACCAAATAAGTCACGCCCACAGAACCGATAGTAAAAAAATTTGGAACCCACCCCTGACATATACTAGCATGTTTAGAATCACATTTTAGATATCTTGGAAAAAAAATACAGCACAAAAAAATGAAAACTCAACAGATCAAAATCCTGTCTCAATTCAACAAACATTACCTCAACCACAACTAAAACCACAAATATCTGTCAACCAACCAACCAACATCTCTATACTCATCAAAGATACCATTGAGCAAGAACAAAATGCTATCTTATTTGGATTAGATGACACTAATGAACCTGATATTACAAAGGTGCATAACATCATTAGCAGCCATAATACACCAACCATCTCCCCTGACAAAATCATCGAAGCCTCCAGAGATGAAACCAGAATACAAGAACAGAGATGGCTCAGTGGCCCCACAATTCTGTAGAGTTATTTGGAAACAAAAGTTCATTTATACTATAAATTCAATTACCAGATCCAACTCCAACCACAGCAAACTTCGATCACGGCCTGACTTATCCTTATTACAATGGATCCACTCCCGTGAACTCTGCACAGAACTCAAAAGACACCAAGACCAAGGTGAAACTAACCTGTACATCGATTACCCTGCTGACTGCATAAAAAGTAAAACCTACAATCACCCAATATTCAACCCTCCATCATCCAAAACATCCAATCCTCCATCGTCCGAAACATCCAACCACCCATCTTCCAGAACATCCAACCATCCTTCATCCAAAACTAGGTATGCACGCCCCTTACTTCCTCAATACCAACCACTACTGATCTTAAATACAAACTAATAAACGCAAGAAGCATCGTAAAGAAAATGCCCGAACTCCTCTTCTTATTAAATACTGCTACATTTGACACTATATTTGTCTGTGAAACATGGCTAAACTCATCCCTCCCTGACTCCATTATTACAGTAAGAGAATATCACGTTTACCAGTCTGATCGCGAAAGCTGCAGAGGTGGTAGAGTAGCTATCTTCTACAAAAAGTTACTAAACCTAAAAAATATTCAAGTTGCACATGAGCTTGAACTCAATTTATGGACTACAAATAAAAGAACCCCTTTCCAACAGTGACCACAGCATGATTGACTTTTGTCTCAATATACGCCCTTACAAAAATCACCATAATAATGGGATACCCAACTACAACTTCATAAAGCCAACTATGATCTCATAGACATCGATTTCTCATCTCTTGATTGGCAAATTCTATTCTCTGACTATAACACTGCTGAAGACCATATAACATTTTTTTTTTGCTCAAAGTCAATAGACTAATTAAACTATATGTATCACTAATCACCACCAAAACCAAGAAAAACAAATTACCCATATCAATAAGAAAACTCCCCCCCCAAAAAAATCCCTCTGGTGAAAAAACAAAACTGGCTACGTAGCTAACTTTAAAAGCTGCTACAAAAATATATGCCACCAAATAAGAACTGAATGCCCCAATTACCACATCAAACAAGAAGAAAACCTTCTGCACACAAAATCCAACCGTGCCTTCTATAATTTTGTAAACAACAAACTTAAAGACTCAAGATCCATCCCACCCCTAAAAGGACCTAATGGTAAAGAATGCAATGATGAAGCAGTTAAAGCAAACCTCTTTAACACATTCTTTGGCTCAGTTTTTGTAAACAGCAATGGCTCATGCCCAACATTCCCTAGTTGTATCACTAATAACTATAACGATCTAACACAAATAGATTTCACAGAAGATAATGTTGAAAAGGCACTACATAGAATAAAACCATCTCTATCTATTGGAGCTGATGGACTATGTGCATACTTTTTTAAAAAACTTTCCACTGCTATAGCAGAAGCCCTAAGCATAATCTTTGAAAAATCTTTCAGGATCAGCTCCCTACCCAACCTATGGTCACTATCCACGGTCATCCCTATCTTCAGAAAGGGAGATCTCAGCCTAATCGAAAATTATAGACCAATCTCTCTATGCTGCGTCACTTGCAAAATCATGGAATCAATCATCAATCAATCCATTACCCTCCACCTAGAAACAAATAACCTACTCTCTAATAAACAATTTGGTTTCAGAAAAAAATTATCCTGTGATCTACAACTTCTACACTGCAAAAACATATGGACTACAAATCTTGATCAGGGCAAAACAATAGATGTAATTTACATAGACTTCTGTAAAGCCTTTGATTCAGAAACTACTTCTAAAACTAAAATACTATGGCATCTCCAGACCCCTCCATAATTGGATAACCACATTCCTGTCAAACAGACAAGTGGTTAAAATAGGGAGCGCCCTATCAAATCCTGCACTTGATAATAGCAGTGTTCCCCAAGGCAGTTTTTTAGGACCAACACTCTTCATACTATACATAAATGGCCTTTGTGACCATATTATAAGTAACTGCGTTCTCTTCGCCGATGATGTAAAACTATTTAACACCATCAACAATGCTGCTACCCTTCAAAAAGACCTTGACTTTGTGTCGGAATGGTAAAAAAATTGGCAACTCCAAATCTTAACCAGCAAAGGCTCTGTCTTACACATTGGCGAAAAGAATCAGAACACAAAATACAAGCTGAGTGGACATGACCTTGTAGATGACCCTCCCTCTGTCAAAGACCTTGGAGTACTCATATCAAATGATCTAAGTGCCAAAGCCCACTGTAACAACATCGCCAAAGAGGCATTAAGGGTTGTAAACCTAATCTTGTGTAGCTTCTTCTCCAGTAATATTACACTACTAACCAGAGCATACAAAACATTTGCTATTCTCAAATACAGCTCATCTGTCTGGAACCCGCACTGCATATCGGACATTAATACAATTGAACATGTCCAGAAATATTTCACAAAAAGAGTCCTCCACTCCTCTGCTCACAACAAAATACCTTATGCCACCAGACTTGAAATTTTGGGCTTAGAAAATTTAGAACTTTGGTATGATCTAAACATAGCTCATAAAATCATCTGCTACAATGTCATACCTGTCAATGACTACTTCAGGTTCAACCACAACAATACATGAGCACACAATAGATACAAACTTAAAGTGAACCACTCCAAACTCGATTGCAGGAAATATGACTTCAGCAACATAGTGGTCAATGCCTGGAATGCACTACCTGACTCTGTGGTTTCATTCCAAAACCCCAAAAATTTTAACCTTAGACTGTCTACTGTTGACCTCATCCCATTCCTAAGAGGTCTGTAAGGGGCGTGCATAAGACAGCATGCCTACTGTCCCTGTCCTAACGTTCCCTTTAATTGTATTCATTTTATGTATTCAATTCATGCTTATACTTATATATATTATCTAATACATACTCGACAAAATAAATAAAAAAAATGTAGCTTATGAAAGACATATTATACATTTATATAAGATATATCCTTTGTTTAAACTATTTAGAGTTAGTATCTTAACATATAGCCACATTACAGGCATGTTTTAATGTTGCTTACTGATAATTTCCTGTAAGCCTATAAGGGGCCTCTTTCTCTCTCTTTCTCTGCTTGAGACCAGAACTGATAGGGGAAGCAATTAATCTGTTATCAAGTCTCCATAAACAAAGGGAATAGTCAAGTCTAGCCTTGACTGGGGTAAGAATGTATCTAATTCAAACTTGCTTTGATATCCTCCTCTCTCAAATGTTGTTTCTACTTAATTAATGCTCTATTTTATGGCTATACTATAATTCTTGTGTAATAAGGTAACTGATAAGGGATTATCAAAGGGATAGGATAGAAAGGGGTTGATTGCTTAACAAGTTTGGGTGACAATAAGGACTTAACTAACTTTAAACATTTAGGTGTAGTAGTAGATTGTACTACTACAAAAAGCATGTGACTGAACCAGGCATTTCAACTGGGTCTGGAGGGACATGTGGCCGGTGATAGAACTGTATAAAATATGCTGAAATCTGTAACTAGGCATGGACTTCTGTTGTTGTGCCAAAGCGAAGTTCCACCAGCTCTTTGCAAACAGCTTTCTAATAAATCTTACTTCTGATTAACCCAAGTATTGTGTGAATGTGTTACCCACACTCTGCTTCAATTAAAATGGAGTCACGAGTCTTACTTTCCTGAGAGAATAGACTGAGCAAGGTCTGATAGAAGGTCTCTACTGTTGATACTGTGTTGTCTAATATTGTAAGAGGTGGTAGAATACCAGGGCTTCTCCTAAAATCTACTATCATCTATACAGTTTTGAGTGTGTTCAGTTCAAGATTGTTCCGACTGCACCACAGGGCCAGTTGTTCAACTTTCTGTCTCTACGCAGATTTGTTGTCATCTTGAATTAGATCAATTACTGTTGTATCATCTACAACCTTCAGTACTTTAACAGAGGGATTCTTAGAGATGTAGTCATTGGTATAGAGAAAAAGGAATAATTGGATTTCACTATTTTCAGCTTTTTCCTGATTTTTAGAACTGTGTCTGGCTAGGATATTTTTTTAAATTTTTGATTCAATAAAAGAAAAAATATTTTTCTTTTCACTAAATTTGGTCACTTAATGAGATTGCAAGGTGAGGATATTAAGTGTTACACACATTTTAGCCCAAACTCATCTGGTTTTCACAAAAGTTGGTGTGATTATCAAAATGATAGAGCAGCGGTTCTCAACCTGGGGGTCGCGACCCCTTTGGGGGTCGAACGGCCATTTCCCAGGGATCGCCAAAGCCCTCTCTCGCCCCCCCTTCACTCCCCCTCCCCCTCTGCCTCTGCTGGATCGCCCGGTCGCCGTTCACTTACCCCGCCCACTCCCAATCTATTGCTGCCTCCGAGTCCCAGCTGGTGGCTAGAGGGAAAAAAAAAACTTTAAATTCTTGCCGCGGGGCTTCAAAGAGCTAGCTGCAAAGAGGTAAATTCCTGGAGTAATTTTTTCCCCCCTAGCTATGCTGAAACCGAAATTGAAACTAAAGAAGGGTCTTTGTTGCAACGTGACAAAATGAGGCAGAGAGATTTCTTTTTCTTTTTTCTCACCAAAAAAGGTAAGTGCAAAACTGCAAACAATGGGAAATTTAGGGCAAGATTTTAGGGCAAGATTTTAAAACACAAAAGAAAAAAAGCTCTATTTAACTAGGGAATTGTAATAATTGAGATACTATTAATTGTATATTGTGTTGAAAGCAGAAATGGTTGTGGTTTGGAGGAATATATGGGGGAAATTATTTGGTTTATTATTATTGGTAAATATAATTAATTGATTTGTAAGAAATTGGATTGCATGGAAATAATTGGAATATTCATGTTCATATTGATTAATATACAAAAAAGATAGTTATATAACTAATTGATTTATATTAAAATGTTGAATTTGTATTAAACAACTGTATTACATAATTAACCAATCTGAGGATGGATATAAAATAGATGACAATGCAAAGGGGTATAATATAGAATAGAAGGGAAAAATTGAATTTGATTAAGATTAGAGATGAGGATGAAGGGTAATATTGGTTTTTTTAAAAAACAGATGAGGAATAAATATGGTAAAAAGGAAACATAGAAATTGTAAATTTAATTGAAATGACTAAATACTGTGTTGGAAGAAATATCCTTCTGGGTTCTTTTCCAAAAAGTGGGGGAAAAGACACTGGAAACATGGAGACTGCTTGGAAAGATGGTTTAATGGTGGACAGGATCACATGGCTTGATGGGGCCCATTGTGTTAGTTTCTGTTGCTATTGTGTTGCAAATGTCCTTTGACACAGGATTGACTTTCTGCCTCTGGCCCATTAACAAAGGGTGGGGGGCAGGAAGGTGGGAGCTGCTTTGTAAAATATGCTTCTCCATTTCTCATCCAGGGAAATATAATATTCTGCCTTTTTAATATTTCCCAAAATATTTCATTCTGCTAGGAAAGGGGTGGGTGCTAACCTCCTACAACTGTTTAAATTTGTGAACCGGCCAAATACTCTGTTCAATACTCTGTTGTATGTTTGTATGTGTGTTTCTAATTATTGCTATTTATTCCTATTTGTTCTCTTTTATTCTTTAAAGTTTAACAATTCATTCTTTATCTTAATATCTTTATATTTGTTTAGGGTTGGCTTTCTTCCCTTTCATCTTTTTTATTGTACAGCAATCTTTCTCCTCAAACCTACCACCTCTGTCTTTTCTTTCCTTCTTACTTTCTCTTCCCCCCTTCTTCTTCTTCTCCCTACTTCCTCTTTCTCCTTCTCCTCCTCTCTTCCTCCCTCTCTTACCCTCACTCCTACTCTAATTTCCCTTCCCTTCCTTCATCCCTCTCTGTTGCTGTATCCTTTTATGCATATGGACTACTCAGAGGGCTGAAAAAGTTATTTTTGACTGATCCTCGCACTTTTGACCAGTCCTCGAACTTACGACTGTCCTCACAATTTATGTTTTTGCCCTATCTTGTCACCATGGTGAAGAGAAGCAGTTGTGAAATGAGTGACACAGTTGTTAAGAATGGTACAATGGGCATAAATGATGACCAGTCATATCTGCGAAGACCGGTCAAAAGTGCGAGGACCTGTCAGAAATCACATTTTTCAGCCCTCTGGGTAGTCCTTTTGTGCACAGGGACTACTCAGAGGGCTGAAAAAGTTATTTTTGACTGGTCCTCGCACTTTTGACCAATCCTCGAATTTACGACTGTCCTCACATTTTACGTTTTTTGCCCTATCTTATACCATGTTGAAGAGAAGCAGTTGTGAAATGAGTGACATGGTTGTTAAGAATGCTGCACAGGCATAAATGTGAGGATGGTCGTAAGTGTGAGGACCAGTCAAAAGTGCGAGGACCTGTCAGAAATGACTTTTTCCAGCCCTCTGAGTAGTCCCTATACACATAGCCATGGCCATCCTGTCACATGACCAGCTAGCAACGCCCACCCAGTCACATGACCTCCAAGCCACGCCCACAAAATAAGCCACGCCCACAGAACCAGTAGTAAAAAAAATTTAGAACCCACCCCTGGTTGGGGGTCACCACAACATGAGGAACTGTATTAAAGGGTCGCGGCATTAGGAAGGTTGAGAACCACTGTGATAGAGGCTGTCATCAGCCTAAAATTTATCGTTATTTTATGAAGCTGAATTTTCAGAAAAATCAATACATTGTCCCTTATAAACTTATATGTGTTCATAATAGAGAAAAGACATTAATCCTTACTTGAAAGGAATTTATGAAGTAGATGAAATGTACAAATGATCTCTTCTAATAATCAACAAGTTAATAACATTTCGTGGTTTCTGACTAAGTCAGATGATGTACCATATTTTTCGCACTATAAGACACACTTTTTTGTCTCCCAAAAGGGGGTGAAAATGTCTGTGCATCTTATAGACCGAATATTGCCGCCCACTCACCAGCCATTTTTTGACTTCTGCATGCCCTTTTTTTTTTGGCCTTTTTCAGGCCTTTTTAAAGCCCATTTTTGAGGCTTTTTTTGGCCTGTTTTCGAGGCTTTTCTGGCCCATTTGGGGGCTTTTTTTGGTGCATTTTCAAAGCTTTTTTTCAGTTTGTTTTTGAGGCTTTTTGGGCCCGTTTTTGAGGCTTTTTGTGCCTGTTTTCAGGGCTTCTTTTCAGTCCATTTTGAGGCTTTTTAGCCCATTTTTTTTGGAAAAAAAATGGGCCAAAAAGCCTCAGAAATGGGCCAAAAAAAAACCTCGAAAATGGCCCCCAAAAGCCCCCAAAACAGGCCAAAAATAGCCTCGAAAATGGATAGAAAAAAGCCTCGGAAAAGGGCCCCAAAAAAGGGAGGCCAAAAACCTTTTTTGTTGTTTTCCTCTTCTAAATTTAGGCGCGTCTTATAGTCAGGTGCATCTTATAGTCCGAAAAATATGGTATGTGTCATCATCATCATCATTTTAGCCATTGTCTATCCACTGTAGGATGAAGGCCTCTTCTGCATGTTTCCAACCCATATGGTCCTGATCTTGGTTTTTCAAATTTACAGCGTGGGCATGGTATGAATTCATTGCTGAAAAACTATGAGGCAATCTGTGCATTACTTCTATTGAAGGATTAATACATACTAAAGATTTGATTCATGCTATTTACTTAACCATTGCAAAATTATAGAAGACTACAGAATAGAATACAATATGGAGACTTTATTTAGCATTATGGGAGAAAGATTTGTGAGAAAATAATCAATGTATGGAACAGGAGTACTTTTAAAAGGAATTAATGATAGCACTTTTAAAAACATATATTTAACACTATAGTTAATTAATTAAATCTATCATTAGATCATATTTTAGTGATATTAGCAATTAGATATTGACTATTTTATATTGACTAATAATCAGCTAATAGTGACTTCATCTCTTAAAAATTCAATAAACTATATTTAGTATTTTTTAGATTTAATCCTATCTTTGAGTCTTAAAATTTGATATATAGCAATGGTGATTAAATGATTGAATATGTTCTAAAGGGAATCACATATAAGAAAAACATTTTATATTTTATTTTTTAAAATGTTATTATGAAGAAACTCATGTTTAATTCCATAGTTGCTATGGCTTGACTTTCAAATTGTGAAAGCATTGTGATTAACACCAGCTGTCTGCAATTACTGTAAGTTCGAATCTCACCAGGCTCAAGGTTGACTCAGCCTTCCATCCTTTCTAAGGTAGGTAAAATGAGCACCCAGTTTGTAGGGGCAATAAGCTGACTTTGTATAAATATACAAAAGTATGAAGGCTATTGCTTAACGCATTGTAAGCCGCCCTGAGTCTCCGGAGAAGGGCAGCATATAAATCAATTTTTTTAAAAAATAAATTTAAAAAAAATATTATTGCAATATGTTTTTATTTTACATTACACATATTTGTACATAATACTCTCAATTTTTACAGAAGCCCCTCAAATTGTTCCAGTATAACTCTGAAATTCTCTCCCTCACTTGCCTAACATTTGCAGAGCACAGTTAATAGAATGCATAATAGTGAAATTATAAATAAACCTTTTTCTCTCTGCCTGTGAAAGAAGAGGTCCCTGTGGTCTCTATATTGAATAAATTTGCATATACTTAAAGGCAATATTCTAGGAATGATTATTCTTCATCAATAAAAGTAATTTTCTCCAACTGATTGATAACTTCCTTGTTGTCAGAAGTCCTTATTTAGTTAAGAGATTTTGTATGACTTTGCTTAATCAATTTGATAACATTGTAAATGTTGTAAGACATGAAAAAAGTTTCTATTTTTTAGTTCTTATTGAAAAAAATAGCATGGAAAAATCTACATTTAATTTAACGCATTATACATTTTTAATATACTTAATCCAAAGTATAAGGCTCTTGTGGTGTATCTTTGAAAATACTTTCTTGCAAGAGTGTTTTGGCTTACAGTCATGACATAATGAAGACCAAGCACAAATCCAGTGTCAAAGCAGCAGTGCTCTCCAGACTTACAGTGGGCTTCTACTAGTAACAATATGATGAAATGTACTAGTTTCTATGCAGTGTTACGGCATCAAGATTCAAATTTCATCTTTTCTTCCAAGTAAACTCTGAGTTTTTTGTGGATGCTAAATACCTTGGCAATTTTAAAAGTTTAATATTTGACTTCCACATCTATCATTCATTCTAGAAGATTTAATTAGATCCTTTTGTTTAGCACAAACAGCTATCTTCCTAAATTATCCATTTATCTGGCTGACCTTTGTGATAGTAATAATAAATGTGGCCACGTGCCTTGGACAGTTTGATTGGATTTACTTCTTCCCATGGAGGACAGAGTACAACAAGCCCTAGTCCCAGTATGCAAAAGAAGAGTATTCAAAAGATCTTGCCATTTTTTTCTTAAATATGCTTTTTTCAGAATTTGATACTTATGGTAGGAAGGAAAGAACTGGGAGAAAAAGTTGGATGTTGAAGACTATCGCAAAACATGTTGACATTTTTTCATCTTCATTTCTCCCCAAGCAGGAATTTAAAGTCCAAGGGTTTGGAAAGCATCTCGCAGGTCATCAATTTCATAAAGAGGCTGTGAATCAAAGAGAAATAAGTGATCCAAAAGCAATTGTGAGAATATGAGACAAGATAACAAATAAGGACAGTAATAAAGAAAACATCAAGAAAATATAGGAAAAACTGGGAAGTGGAGGGAAGGGTATGAATGAGAAATGAAGGCAACAGAAGAGAAGAGCAAATAGAGGGCAGTGATTCTGCTTACACTGAGGAGAAGTAGGGAATGACAAATAAGAGAAGAGCAGCAAAGAAGAAGAAGGAAGTTTAGTGTCAGATCCCTAAAAGTGATACTGCCATTCAATTGGGAGAATGGGTGGCCTTAGATTCGATTTATTAGCATTGCCTGTGCCAACAGATTTTTTACAACCTATATCCTGGCACCACAGTACCCTGAGAACTCCTTACCTTTGGGGCAGGAGTGAAAGAGCCTTGGTAGTACAGTGGTCTAAAGCACCCTGTTATTAAGACCAGCTGCCTGCAGTTACTGCAGGTTCGAATCTCGCCAGGCTCAAGGTTGACTCAGCCTTCCATCCTTTCTAAGGTAGGTAAATTGAGGACCCAGTTGTGGGGGCAATAAGCTGACTTTGTATAAATATACAAAAGGATGAAGGCTATTGCTTAGCGCATTGTAAGCCGCCCTGAGTCTCCGGAGAAGGGAGGCATATAAATCAAATTTTTAAAAAAAAGTAAAATCTGTTACTACCGATTCTGTGGGTGTGGCTTGGTGGTGGGGGTAATGTGACTGGGTGGGTGTGGTCAAGTTTTTTTTAAAAAAAAAGCATTTTTTCTAATGCTTTGAAAAGCCTCTCTGCCAATCAGGAACTCAGCTGGGATCGTCAGAGAGGCTTTTTAAAAAATGCCTCTCTGCCGATCAGGGAACTCAGCTGGGATCGTCAGAGACTTTTCAAAGCATTTTTTTTTACAACCTCTTCTGCAAGAGGTTGCAGAAAAAGATGCTTTGAAAAGCTTCTGATGATCCCAGCTGAGCCACGTGATCATCAGAGGCTTTTTTTTTACTTTTAAAAGCATTTTTTCATTGGAAGAGGTTGTAGAAAAAATGCTTTTAAAAGTTTTTTAAAAAGCCTCTGATCATGCGGCTCAGCTGGGCATGGGGGGGGGCCACAGGGATTTTTGTTACCTGTTCTCCGAACCACCCGCCGCCATTGCTACCGTATCAGGCGATCTGGTCCGAACCAGGAGCATTTCACCCCTGCTTTGGTGAATGTTTAGGACGGCCATGAGGGCTGTTTCACTTTAAAGGATAACGGAGGATAGCAATGGGAATGCATGCTTATCCGGTTCTCAGGGCAGCTGGTAAAGAAAATTCTTCACACTTGTGTATTGGCTAAAATCTGCATTCTGGCTAAAGGGAGGGGTCTCTACTATTTTAATCCTACCTGTCTTGCCTAAGGGTATTCAGATGTTGCTTTGAATCCATTGCTGTCAATTCTGCTTAATAAAAGGTTCCTTTTGAAATACTACGTTTCAACTTTCTTAAGTTAGAAGGAGAGACAATCCTTACACTCAGTGAGAGAAGTAAATGCTCACCAAAAGGATACGCCGGAGTTGTCTGGTAAGACGCACAGAATTTTCATGAAGTCCTTCCCAGGCTTTGAAGGTTTTTTTGCGGTTTTCCACAAAGGTGTTCCAGCAGTAAAAATAGTCTGATAAGAAAGAGCCATGAAACATTCAAACTCAGTTTGATATCTCCTAAGGCTGTGCAAATCTTTTGAAAGAGTTGCTTTGAGAATTCATGGGAGTATGTATAAATCATCTCTTTTGAAATAAAGCAACTCTGTCTTCACTGGCTCACTTGACTCTTTTAGAAGTTGTTCCCACCTGTCTCCCCATGCTAATCTTTTGAAGGATTTGTACAGCCGTTATATTCATCTGAATATATAATCATACAATTAGTTTATTTTGCTTCAAGTTCATAATGCAGATATTCCCTAAATGTAATTGTATGATATTACCTTTCTTTGTCTAATAATCAGCAGAATTTAATCTGGATTAAACTAAATTATATTAATTGGAGGGAGAACAATTTTCAAGACCTAATCTCAAGCATAAGCCTGATGGCAATCAATCAAGTGGTAAGAAAGAAGGGGAATAAAGATACAAAACAAGAGATGTACGAACAGGACTCCAATTCTATACATTAATGCTCAAAGTATGAGGAACAAACAAGGCCAACTAGAAATCTTTGTACATGGGGACAAGAATGACATTGTTGCCATTACTGAAGCTTGGTGGAATAAAACCCATGTTTGGAACATATTGCTAGAAGAATTTAAACTGTTCAACAGAAACAGACCTAACAGAAAAGGAAGCAAAGTTGCATTACTACACCTGTACAGAAATGCAAAAAAACAAAGATGAAAACCTTGGATGCATTTGGGTTATTATAGAAGGAAACAGAAATGACACTGCCATAAATGTATGTTACAGACTATCCAATGAAACAGGCAATAGATTAACCTTTTGCTAATAAGTTAGCTAAGGTGTGCCAGAGGCACACTGCAATAGTATTGGGGGACTCTAACTACCCTGACATCAACTGGGAGACAAACTTTGCACCAAATGGGAGCTCAAACAGGTACCTGACAAACGTTGCAGACAACACTGTCACCCAAACGATAGAGGAAGGAACTGGAAGATCAGCTATACTGGACTTTATTCTTACTAACAGAGATTAAATGATAATAAGGGGTTGAAGTTATGGGAACTTTGGGAGAGGTGACCATGTCATATTGAAATTCAACATACTTCAGGCACAAGTAATAGAACAAAGTCTAAGTAGTATACTTGGACTTTAAGAAAGCTGATTTCAACAAACTTAAAGCTCAGGAATGATTCTGTTAGGTTCAGCTTGTAGCTTACTCCTAACTTGTTGGTCAGGCAATATATCTGTTTCTTTAAGAAAACAACTGAGCCACGTAATCAGGGTTTGCTGAACCTTGTAATTAGGCTACAGTGCATAAATAGCGCAGAGAAGCGTTCTTTGTTCCTGGTTGTTCCTGTTCCTGTTGCTTTCTGCGTCTTTCTGCTGATTGGTGTTAGACTGGATTGTTATATGGTACTGTATACCGAGAGTTACTAAAGTCTGTTTGCTTTGGTAAGGGAAGATACTTACTGGACTGATATTACTGTTTATGACCTTGGACTGTTTTACCTACACCGAGACTGCTTATTATCTTGTATATAAAGTATTTTTCTCACACGAGCTGCACGTTTATCTCCTTCCCTGTGTGTTTCTGCTCTGCTCGTTGCACAAGCAACAAATACCTTTTACACACACCCTAACAGATTCCATGGATGGAAATCTCAAAGAGAAAACATTTCTAAAAGCTTGGGAAACTCTGAAATATGAAATTATAAAAGCCCAGTCTAGCCCAATATCACCAAGAAAGAAAAATAAGAGATCCCCCAGATGAAACCAGCATAGATTCATAAAGAATTCTCTAACTAAACTGATAGACAAAAAGGACAAGTATAAAAAAATGGAAAGAGGGACAAATAATTAAGCAGAATACCAGCAAATAGTCTGAATCTGCAAAGATGAAGTGAGGAAATCTATTAATGAAAGCTCAGAATGAACTAAGACTTGCAAGAAATATCAAAAATAATAAAAGTTTCTTTCAACATATAAGAAACAATTTAAAAAGACAAAGAAATGATCAGTCCACTAATGAGAGATGATGGTAAGGAAGTAACGGGCTGTACAGAGAAATCAGAGCTGCTAAGTTCATTCTTTGTATCTGTTTTCATGCAAAAAGATAATACAGCCCAACCAAGTTTCTTTCAACATGTCAAAAAGAAAAAACATTGGTCCGCTAAAAGGAGAAGGTGGCAAGAAGATGAGGCATAGCAGGGAGAAAAAAACCTGCTTAATTTATTTTTTGCATCTGTCTTTAAACAAGAGGGAAAAAACAGTCCAATCTAATAAAAGCAATACTGTAAAAGACAGATTAGAATATAAATCAAAATAGGCAAGACAACAATAAGAAAAGACTTATCCACTACTATAAACAAATTCAAATCATCAGGACCAGATGGATTACATCCCCTTTCAAACTGTACATATGCCTACAGTTACAACACAATGATGTGTGGAATGTGTTTATTCCATAAATGGATACTGTGTGATATTCAGTATGTGTTTGGGAGGCACCATTAATAGTACTTATAGAGCACCAGTTCTCTTTGGGGCAGGGAGAGTAGTACAACTGTGTATCAAAAATTAAATAAGATCCCAGGTGCCTTAGCAGGTATTGGAAAACACCATGTAAGTTTAAATAGTGATATGAACATCGCACAAAAAAGGAAAAATAAATAAATATAAAAATTGTTGACAATGTACAGTATTGCTAAAATCTTGTAGTATCATAGTAGTTTTGCTTCTGAAACCTCTTGAAATTTTGGCCTTGCTTTTGAAATTTCATGAGATTTCAGTCAAATAGACAAAATTTTACAAGCAGTCATCTTTCAATTCTACAACAATTTTCAATTATTTTAGTTTTTAATTTTACAGTTCCATGGATTTTGTAAGGAATTATCACAGATGCCATAATGCTGACTCTTCCTTGACAGCATAAGTGGTCCAATCTTTTCAGTTTGCCAGGGCAGCATTAAGTGAAGAGGAATTGTCCTGGGCCTCATATAATATATATATAACATAGTTAATGTATAGGTAATATAATGTGGCTCATGGCCTGTGGCTGGACATGTCTGCTTTACAGTGTTGGCTATATTTTGCAATCACAATTATTTATTATTCTAGATGCCATCATTCTGCAGTATCTTACCTTTGAATGTCATGATGGCAATCTGAGCTCCTGCACGGTGTAGACGTCTTAACCCTTCAGGTTCAGCATTGCGTTCCTCACAGAAGTACAAACGGGCAGCGAAAATTCGCAGCGTCAGGTTAGGATATGCACACAAGAAGTCAGCCACATGCCGGGCACAATCGTAACATGGACTCCAGGAGGTGAACCAAGTAATACGATAGCAGTGCCTTGGATCCAGATCCCAAGTGGAAATGTAACGCAGGAAGAGAATTTCAACATGGCAACCTGACTAAATAGCAATGGTACAGAAAAACTGGGATATGAGCATCATACAATGAAAGGCAGAGCCTATTAAAAAAAAGGTATTTTTTTTTTATAAACTCAATCCTGATCAAGATTGAGTTGCTCAATCTACAGATCAGGATTGAGTTGCTCAATTTACAAATAAAAATTGTATGATCAGGAGTAACACATTTTCTTAGATGACATGTCAAGTTGCTAGTGAAAAGTTATATATCTGATTGTTTTCCTCCTATATCCACACTACTTCATACATGGAAATAATATCAAGCCAAAGAATGAATCAATCTATCTATCTATCTATCTATCTATCTATCTATCTATCTATCTATCTATTGCAGTTAAGTGTATAATATTTCTGAGTGGACAACAGATTTTAATTTAACACACTCCAGGTATTGTTTTGCCATTTATAAATTGCATTGCTGATCCTTAGCTGACAATATTGGGAAGATATTTAGATAATTGGCAGAGAAAATGAAATAATGGGTGATGAAGGTGCACTTTTGGGGTGATAAATTAGCAGGAGGTCATTTCAAATAAGATTTCTGCATATATATGATTTAAGTTCCTGAGCTTCTTTTAACCTTTTAGTTATCTGTCTTGTTTTTATACATCATGCATCTAGTCCCATTACACTGATCATGCTGGCATTGAGATCCTTCCAGAAACAATAATTCCTAGAATTATCAGTTAAAAGGCAGTTATTTCATTTTTCCCTCAATAGGTTTTTGATAGCAGGAAAAAGATACCCTTTAGAAGCTATGAATGAGGTCAAATAGGTAATTCTATTTATTTATTTTATGTGATTTGTATGCCGCCCTATCTCCGTAGACTCAGGGAGGCTCACAACAGTAAAAACAAACCCAATGAAACATAAAATAAATACAAAATACATAAATGTATAAATATAAATTTAAAACATATATTAAAATCCATTAAAATAATCAAACCCCCTCAGTCCAGGTTGGGTGATGTAAACAGCCATGTTTTTAATTCACGGCAGAAGGTGTGAAGGTCAGGAGCCAACCGAAGCCCCAGGGGAAGTTGATTCCAAAGAGTGGGCGCACCCACAGAGAAAGCTCTGTCCCTGGGGGTCGCCAGCCGGCATTGTCTAGCCGACGGCACCCGGAGAAGCCCTCCCTGTGAGAACGTACCGGGCGATGGGAAGCTGTTGCTGGCTGCAGATGGTCCGACAAATATCCTGGGCCTAAGCCATATAGGGCTTTATAGGTCATCACCAGCACCTTGAATCTCACCCGGAGGGCAACTGGTAACCAGTGCAAGTCGCGCAGGAGAGGTGTAATGTGGGAGTATCGGGACCTTCCCATCACAACCTGCGCAGCCACATTCTGCACCAGCTGAAGCCTCCGAGTGGTCCTCAAAGGCAGCCCCAGGTAGAGAGCATTACAGTAGTCAAGACGGGAGGTGACTAACGCATGAGTAACTGTGCGTAGAACATCTCAGTCCAAATAGGGACACAACTATTTGGCAATTTTAAGGAATTTTAAGGTAATTTTAAGGAAAACTAAAACTGACTGTAGCCAAAGATAGATCTTTGGTCTATTGGTCCTATGACATTTATTGGGGATATTTTTTTCTACTCTTAATATTCAGTCTGAATCTGGATTTCTGTAATTTAAATCCATTACTCTGCATTTTGCAAGGAGAGAAAAGAGGTAGTGATCTTCAATATGATATTCTTTAAAATATTTGACTAATGTGTGCTACTCCCCCACCTGACTTTTTTTTCAAAGCTAACTTATCTAAGGCCATCATTTTTCCCCCCATTGGTCTTAAAAGTCATCCTTGTCAGAGGTGGGTTTCAGCAGGTTCTGACCAGTTCTGGAGAACCGGTAGCGGAAATTTTGAGTAGTTTGGAGAATCTGTAGTAAATTCTGACTGGCCCCGCCCCCATCTATTCTCTGCCTCCTAAATCTCAGCTGATTGGGAGGAACTGGGGATTTTGCAGTAACCTTCCCCTGGAATGGGGTGGGAATGGAGATTTTACAGTATCCTTCCCCTGCCACACCCACCAAGCCACACCCACCAAGCCATGCCACACCTACCAAGCCACACCCACAGAACCGGTAGTAAAAAATTTTGAAACCCAGCACTGATCCTTGTTTATTTATTTATTTATTTATTTATTATATTTCTATACCGCCTTTCTCCCGTAGGACTCAAGGCGGTGTACAGTCAAGAAAAATATAGACACACAAACATCATAAAATTGCTAATTAAAATTATTACTTAGTTTGGTCAATTAAATAAAACCCAGAATTAGATAACATTTAAAAAAAAAAAATCATTCACATGTTCATATGTTTAGCCCCGCCTGTTGAAACATCAGGGTCTTGAGGGCATGGCGGAAAGCACGGAGATCAGGGATATTCCGTCTCTCCGGGGGCAGTTCATTCCAAAGGGTTTGAGCCCTCACAGAGAAGGCCCTCCCCCTGGGAGTCGCCAGTCGGCATAATTTGACTGATGGCACCCTGAGTAGTCCCTCCCTTGTTGTTGCTCTTGTTGCTCTTCACCAATCATGTTTTAATTTCCCTGAATCTTTAAAGTGTAATACTAGACTAGGATATAGTATTCGAGATGAAATCTGAATCAAGCAGAATAAAATAGAACAATTTCTTCTGATTTAGATATTACAGATATACTTAGGTTGATGGAATCTAAAACTACATTTCTCCTTTTTGCAACTGTATCATATTTATTTGCTGCTATCTCAAATTCTTAATAAGAGCCATATTGTTCTGCAGTTATACCACATTGCTTAGTGGGACGATCGAGCACTTTGTATGTGTTATGGCATTCTATTAAGAAACAAGGATGGACATTTTTAACAAAACTTAAGGTCAGGCATTTGCTAGTGCATAAAACTCTATGGGTCTTAATTATATAACTTGCTAATTCATTTAGGTTAGCATAAATAACTTGCAAGTATGCAAATTTGAAATTTAGGATAGAAAACAACTGTTTTTCAGATCTTAGCAGAGGGGCCAACAAATTGGACTGATAAAAAAAAGAGGAGAAATCTAGGTAATAGAAAATATCAGGACGGACCAACCTAAGGCCATAGAAAATTTGGTGGATCAAAAAGACTGGACAATCACAAGCCAAAATCATTGTAATGTACATTGTACTCGAAGCACCTTGACCAATTAGGAATAGGATAGGCAGAACCTGAAAAGATATAAAAACATCCACTGCAAGATGTTAGGTTTTTAGAAGAAACTATTCTACTATCTTGAAATCAAATTCTCTTTCTTTCACAATTGCTTCTACAATCTTTAGGTATCTGCCACCAAGTTCTATGTAATAGAACTTCATTCTTGCCTTCCTTCTTTGTAGGCTGTCTTTGCTATTGAAATAAAGTGTTAAAATCTATCTCAGTCTTTTGAAAAATGAGGGAACATGGGATAGCACTCTTCAAATATCTTAAAGGAATTCATGAGAAGACTGTAATGAAATCTGTTCTCTGTCTTTCCAAAGTGGATTAAGGAAAACACTTTAATTGGTTAATGGAAACCTATTACACAAATGAAAGTGTCACCTGGAAACATTGGAGAGGAAAGCAGAATGTTTCTAGAACCAGCTTCACTTTTTTCCAAAGACTGGGTAATGTTGGCACAGGAAATAATCATTCTCTCCAATGTTCCAAAAACCCACCAAAGGATTTTCAAAGCTCTCCTCACCAACCTATGTCATTATGATTTGCTGGTGGCCCCAGAGATGTGGTCTGTGCATGCACACCTATATACAAATAGCTGCCTTGAACAAATGCTATGCTTTAGCATTTCAAGAACTCACTCAGATGTGCTTTGTGAAGCATTGCTTTTCTCTTTGCACAGCCCTTTCATTGATTCACAGGAAGACTAGTATTTGAATAAGCAAAATGATGTACTGTAATAAAATATGCAAGAACCCAGAGCTACCTGACCACATGGAGTCCAAGGCAGCTTTTTCCCTTGCTTTCACTTTTTGTAGGCCTCTACTAGAAAAGACCCAATGGGAGCTAAATATGTATCCCTTTACCTTATTACGCAGATATCCAAAATCGAGGGAGCAGGATGTGGCGCTATTCCGCTGTTTTACTACATAACAAAGATAAGTTTCATGACGGCCTTTAGCCCATCTCATGTTCTTGAAATGGTAGAGAAATTTCTTTTGCTTCATTAGAAGACTGCAGGGAGGCAGGAACATTAAGAAAATTAATAGCACATATTTATAAATGAAGATCAATATGGGGGAGCCACAGGACAAATCAAGAACTTGACCAAAGATGCGATTAAAAATGAGGAACTCAGAAGCAGATAGTCAACTAAAGTATTATCATTTTGTGCTAGGCAAAAGAATATACTCTATATATTCAAGCATATAACATACCAAAAAAAAAAAAAAAAAAGACAGAAGAAAATCAATGGCTATAGTTAATTTAGCATATTTAGCATGACAAGATCAACATATTCCCCTGTAAGTTTTGGAACTTTTTTCTATAGTTCCTTTTTGTCTTACATGATTAATGAATCAGGTTGTCATTGGCACTGACTTGATGACACATAATTCATCCACCCATCCATCCATCCACCCACCCACCCACCCACCCACCCACCCACAATACTGTGGATATCAGTATATTCACAGGGTAACAGTCCTTACATGTGTTTTTTAAGATTTCTCCATCACATTTTGCCATCAATTTTATTTTAAAAGGATGCTTTCTGACCCATTCCATCCTTGTATGTCTTTTTCTACATCCCCATATGGCGTTTTAGTCAGAGTATACCAATTTATTCGGGAGTGGCCCCACAAATGACATTCAGGCAGCAAAACAGTTTGCAGTTTGCAGGAGGAAATACAGAGGAGGACTATATTAACTTTAATATAGAAAGTCTGTGGCCAAAACAGTGACGTGTGGCTAAAAATGTGAGGCAACCCTGGTTAGGATCTCTCAATTCTTCATTTTAGTCAACATTCACATCTCAATAGGACCAATTTATTAAAATAATCTAAAGCCCAAACTGACAAGTAAAGTTTATTACAGATGTTACATGCTCCAACAGAAAGCCGATATCTCTGACCAGTGTTGGGATTCAATTTTTTTTACTACCGGTTCTGTGGGCGTGGTTGGTGGTCATGTGGCTTGGTGGTCATGTGATTGGGTGGGTGTGGCCAGCTTGACGTCACTCACGTCAAAGGGTGCCTTGTCTGGCCTGGCCTCGCTTCAAAGGTCTCAACGAGATACAATTTCCCTATCTATTTACTACTACTGAACATCCAAAATACATTATTTAATCCTATGTATGTATGCCATATGTGTACATACATATTACATAGTATAGTGTGTGTATAGGCACACAAAAAGATACATTATCTACTATATATACTGTATGTGTATGTACACACACACACACATTCAACCTCACTTATTGCATTTGGAAAAACATACCCAGAGTCCACTTTCTGCCATACATTTAGCTATAACTTCTGTACATTAGAACATTACACACCAGAGGTGGGATTCACTTACCTTCCATACCGGTTTGCAAATGTGAGCGTGTGCGCACGCTTCTCTTGCATGTGCCACCTCTGCGCATGTGCATGTCCTTCTGCGCATGCGCAGTAGTTGCGCATTATGTCCGGGCGGGTGGACAGAGCCTCCCGCAGTTGCCGCTACTGGTTCACGTGATCCAGAGACAACCGGCTGAATCCCACCACTGTTACACATGCCTTCAGATGTTCTTCCCTAGCCTGCACATGACTGTTAGAGCCAAGAGATGTCATGGATTGAGTAAAATATGGTGAAACTCACTTAACAACGCTCTTGCTTAGTAACCAAAATTTTGGGCTTTCTTTCTTTCTTTCTTTCTTTCTTTCTTTCTTTCTTTCTTTCTTTCTTTCTTTCTTTCTTTCTTTCTTTCTTGTCTCTCCCTTCTCTCTTTCTCTCTTTCTTTTCTCTCTCTCTCACTCTCTCTCTCCCCCTTCCCTTCCCCCTTCCATTTCTCCTTCTAAGGCTAGGATACCCATCCGAAACAAAAACTCCTTTGGATGAAGCCATTGCCATCTAACTTATTCAACCCAAGACACACACACACACGTGCACACACACACATACATGTGCAGGCACTCAAACAAACTTCTGTGATGGTAAGCTGCAAAGTGCAAACTAACGAAAACTCTTCTTTTTTTGCAATGCTTGTTTTTCTCAGTCCCAGCCCCCAAGCCTCTCCCAGTGTTTTCCTCTCTCTCCTCACAGCACAGGGCTGTAAGGGGGGAAACCTTAGGTGCTATCAAAGAGGATCCTGGGTGCTGTACTCTTAAGGAAATGAGAAAGGGAGCTGCCAGCAGGAGGGAAAGAGGAACAGAGGAACAGCAGGCAAAGAAAAAAAGAGGCTTCCTTCCCTCATGCTGGCTGCTCTGTTTCCCCTTCCCATTAAAGAGGATCCTGGGCACTGCACTCAATGGGGAAATGAGAAAGTCAGTCACTCACCTAGACAGACCAGGGCAGTTCAGTTGGGCCACTCGGATGCAGCTGAAGGCAGGCAAGCTGGCTGGCCCTCAGAGACCATGTGGTCGAGGCAAGTGAGGGAGCCAGATGGAGAGCAGCAGCAGCTATGCCAGGCGAGCAGACGAGATGAGGAGTGACTGGGCGGGGTGGGGTGGGCGGGGCCAGCCAGAATTTTTACTACCGGTTCGCCTGAACCGCCCTGAACTGGCTGAATCCCATCACTGTCTCTGACCCTGTCCTAAGAGTCAAGAAGGTTCTTTCCCTATCCTTCCCATCCTAGGTAGAGACTCAAAGAGAAAGCCTAAGGATGTCAGTCTTCTGATTAGGACAGGGTCTTCAAACTTTTTAAACAGGGGGCCAATTCATGGTCCCTTAGGCTGTTGGGGGGCCAGACCAGCTGGAGTGTGTGGCTATGTGGTCATATGACTGGGCGTAGCTATGTGGTCATGTGACCGGGTGGGTGTGGCCAATTTAGCAGTCCATTAAACAATACACACAAATTAAACTTTAATTTGGTTTAATTAAAACACCCGCTCCTGGGGGTGTATTATTTGCTTTTGTTTGCATGTTGCTCTTTTGGTTGACTTTTCTTTTTACTAGATCATTTTTTAAAGTTGTTTAGGAGTCTAGTGGTCCACTTCAGGAAACTCAATTTTGCAGCAATTCTTCTCAGTCCCAGGGAGCTTACAATCAACAAGTAGAATAAACCAGGGAAAGCATTGCTTCTCCTTGTTTTGGATGGATGGGAGGCAAGGGACTCGGCCCAAGAGCTGGGCCTCCTTAGAGAGGCAAAGGAGCAGATTTATGTCTACTCCAGAACCTGGAAAAATGCACCCCTCAGCAGCAAGCTCCTGCACACTTGGGACTTTTCCCCAGCCAAGTCCCCCAACCAGTACAGGCTCCTTTTGCTCTCCCTCCACTGTTGCTCAGTGCCAGAACAGACAAGAAGGAAAAGGGTGCTTCTCCTCTGGGCTTGATTCCTCTGCCCCCTCCCCAATAGCTCCCTTGCCAAGATAACATGTTTCATTGTGGCTGAAGCAGCAGCCATGAGACCCAGGCAAGCCCCTTCTGGCACAAGGGCCTCCTCTGCAGTAGTGGGATTCAAATCCCAGTGCTACGGTTCTCTATCGGTAGTGCACAGGTGCGCAGGTGCACTTTGTGAGCGCACGACACTTTTGCGCATGCACAGAGCATTTTTGATGACATCTGGGTGGGTGGGTGGTGGAACCTCCCACTGCTATCACTACCAGTTTGCCTGGACTGGGGCGAACCGGTAGAAACCCACCCCTGCTCCTCTGTCTTCCTGGGCTGAGCTAGACTACCAAGCTACTGCCTACTTGCCCCCTTAATTGGTGGGGGAAGGGAAAATGAGGAATTACTAGACTGGCCTGCTTCTCTCTCCCCCTCGCCCTCCCCACCCCCAATTTGGCTATTGAAATTAAGACTGGCTTCCCCTCAGCCCCACTCTTGATCGGGGAGCCCATAGCCTCAATCTGAAATTTACGAAGAGGGATAGGGTTGACGTGCTCGCATATTCCAATTAAGAAAACTTAAAATGCTGTTTTTTCAGAATGCTGCACCAAAACCATTTTCTTCAGTGGGGAGGAGAAAAACTACCCTTAGTGCAAGGCTTCTGCTCCTGCTGCCAACATGCAAGCCCATCCACAGCAGAGGCAACATTCACAGGGCCAGAGGTTGGGGTTTTTTTCCTATGGTGACATTGTCTTACTGCCACCTGACAGGTGAAATAGGGACGACGGGCCCTCTTTATTGCAAAGGCCTCCTGGAAGGGATCTGGCCACTCCAACTCCCCTTCAATGCGCTCCCCAGGGGCAGATATTAAATTCTGCCTGCCCCACCGGAACTGGGCAGCGAAGGGCGAGTCTCCTGAGCAAGGAAGGAAGCGGCGGTGGTGGTATTCGGGGCAGGGGATTCGGCTCATGAGAAGTGCTTCAGGAAAGAGCCAGAGAGCATTCCGGAAAGCCTCGCTAGCCCTCCCACTGCCACCATCATCCTGTCCAAAGTGCCATCGCGAGCATCCCAAGCAAGGCAGGGAGTGGCGGCAGCAGCATTCAGGACAGGGGATTTGGCTTCAGGGAAGAGCCAAGGAGGGTTCTGATGCTGCCAACTCCCACGCACTCCCCTCCCCATTCACGTCAGTCCACCCTCCAGCATTGCTGTAGGTGCTCCCCCACCCACCCATGCCCTTTGGCCAATCGCAATGGGCATGTGCTCCCTTCCTTGTGTGGAGCATGTTCCCCTCACACACCCAACTGCAGCAGTGGGTGCACGAGAGGGATGCTTCACCAGCACACCCTGCAGGAAGTGTGGGACAGTGCAGCATGCAGGGAACCATCTGCTACCAGGCCCAACACGTGGTGCCTGTCCGGGCTGTCCTGAAACGTGGAGGGGCATGGGGTAGGAAGTGGCACCCATCCCAAGGCTGGAGGAAGAGGGCCTTTGAGCCCCAGGCACCAGTTTGGGCAGCACCTTGCTGACTCATCTGCTCATGTAGAGGGAAGTCCCACTATCCCCAAGCCGCGCCTTCCCGGAACGCCAGCCAAGCAGAGAATTTGGCTGTAATCCTCATCTTGGAATGGAGATGTGGCAGGGGGGCTGCAAGATAGAAGGCTGCCTTCAGTCCAGGGAAGGGACCGCAGCCTCAGGAGCACTGTCTGAAGGAGCTGCGTCGGACAGGCAGCGCCCCGAAAGCACTCTGGAGCTACTACCTCACAGGGCAGGGCAGGGCTCGGCTCTCCCTTGTGAGCAATTCCAATGAAGGAGGCACATCATCAGGGGTCTCTATCCCTGGCATCTCCTGGGTAGCAACTCTGCCACTTCGGACAGGATGACGGCTCAGTGGACCCACCCAGCCCAAAGGAGGCAAATTGGCCAGTTAAAAAGGCCAAGTAGATTTGGTAAAGCATGACCAGGCCCAGCAGGCATTAAATGGCCACCACAATTGGGGAAAACCAGATCCCCATCGGAGTCTTGGCTGCCAGGTCCAGCAGAGATGAGGGTGAAGGCACGTGATTCTGGCTGGGCTTGGGCAGCCATAGCGCTGATGGAGATTGAGCTTTCTCCAGGCCTGGTGCTCCAGGTAGTGATGGCAGAGGCCTAATGGACTTGCACAAACTGCTGGCAGCCTCAGTTGTGCCAGACCTATGAAGGGGCCAAGAAGATGACCAACAACTACCTGCTTTTCAACCACAAGCCAAAAGAGACAGGATGGAATAGGCAGCCGTCGCCTCACACCCTCCTCACCTTATTTTTGCCCGCAGCGGCAGCAGTAACTGAAGACAGAGGCACAGGGGAGAGGCATGTGGTCTGGCTTGCTGGATGCATTGGACAGCTACCTGCGCTGTCCCAGCTACATGGGATGGAGCAGGCGCATCTGGTGGTCTGCATCACATGTCTCCCCCCCATTCTACCTGCTGCTGGTGCCAGTGCTGCCATCACCATATTTCTTGGAAGGCCAGCTGTGTAGTCCCTGCTGCTGGACACCTGCATCTTCGTGGATGCTGCTCCTTTTGCCACTCCTTTTGCATCCTTGCCTGCTGTGGCTGCCAGCAGGTGGCGGGCAGCCACCCATCGCCCCCCACCCACTCGATGCTGCAGCAGTGAGGCACTTACTCCCTAGGCCCCGGTCAGGGTCACCACGGCTGATTGCCGCTTGAAGAGCACTCCCTGAGTCCAGGGATGGATGGATGGAGGAAGCCCGAGCTAAGAAGCTGAGGCGGAGGGTACCATCTTCCCCTTCCGGGGCCTCAGCACATCCCATTTTTGGCCTCCCTGGTCCCCAGAAGCACTCTGCTGACTAAAAACTTTGGCCTTCCTTTCCAGTTTCAGCCTGCAGGGCTCGCAAAGGTAAGAACTGTGCTCCTCGGAAGGGTGGGGGCCGGTGGGTGGGCAGGGTGTTGTGAGTGGGGCAGACTCATGGTCCCGCATGGGCTGGATTAATGGCTTTGGCGGGCCGTAGTTTGAGGATCCCTGGATTAGGATAAAAAGTAGAGGAAAAAGGGGACTTCCTCATGGCTGCATAAATGCACATTCTTCCGTCTCTGAATTGGCACAAAAGAATGTCAACAGAATTGCACTCCCCCACTGAGTTTTACTGTGCTTCCAGAACAAGGCTGGTGAGGAGTGCCATTCCTAGAGACATAATGCAGGATGGTAATATAGAAATTAAAGAATCCATCAGTATCCTTTTCTCTTACTTTGTGTTTGTTGGCAGAAAAACCAAACACCAGTCACTCAAAAGAAAGCATAGAAGGCAGTTACTCCATTGTCAATCAAAGTTCTGCAGAATATAAGGGCTGAGGATCCACAACTGTAGCATTCCCAAAGTATGACCATCTCCCCCCCCCCCGCCATTTAAATACCTCCAGTAAAAAAAGAATTTACCGTCTGTCAGATCATTTGTCAGGAAATTGTGCAACTGGTGTCCAAATGGAGTCAGATGCTGACAAGAACCAGCAGTTTTATATAAATAAGTATATTTACAGTAAATAAGAGACAAAATGAGGAGCATAGTCAGGTAAATCAACACATCAGGAACATCATCAGGTAAATCACAGAGAGCACACACAGCACACAGGACAAAAAGGTAGAAAACAAGGAAACTCCCCCTTTATTCTTATACAGCTCAGATTCCCTCATGCAATGGCCAGCTCTCTTTAACCAATTATCTATAACTGTGGGTTCTTACTCATTGTCTAATCCACTGCTCCAGCTATTAAATTTTTAATAACATTAACTGCCTCTGAGGGGGATCTGAGAGTTAGAGGGAGGAGCAATTGCCTGTAAGGGAGGGGTCTGAGTGAATACAAAGAAAAAGCATTCTTTACATTCTCACTTCACAGGAGTTAGAGGGAGGAGCAACTGCCTGTGAGCGGGGGTTTTAGTGAGTACAGAGGAGAAAATAAATCAAAAATAGCAATAATATATTCAGGGTTAGTGCACTTGAGAATGTGATTTTATTCTATTTAAAAATGACCGGCTTAGTTCAGTGTAATACTTGTTTTGCAGCTGTCTTTCGCAGTACTCTTTTCAAATTTGGGTACTGTCCTCTTTGTAAACAAATTAGTAGTCTACGTGGATAGATTACCTATCTAGAATCACTAATCTGTGCTCTCCAAGCAGAAATTAGGTGCCCAATTCAGCCATTCCAGGGGATTGTGGTCCGAGATGAAGAACTTACTTTGGAAAGGGGAAAGTGTGAACCACGTATTACACATCAGTCACACAAGAAGAGCACGGTATCCAAAAAGAGAAGCCACCTTCTGGTTGGTGATTCAATTGTAAGGGATGTAAATTTAGGAAAAGATATGGAGGTTTTGAAAGAGGTCAGGTGTCTGCCAGGTGCTATTGCCAGCAGAGACAAGAGGCGTATTCTTAAGATAGTCAAGAATGTCAGTAAGGACTGTGATGTTCATGCTTCACATCTTGGCACAAATGATCTGTCCCAAAAGGATGTACTTTTTGTGCAGAATGATTTCCAGAGCTTGGGGTATGAACTTAGTAGTATAGGTTGTAGGTTTATCTTTTCAGAGGTTTTATTGGTATATAATGAACAAAAAGGAAAAGGCCAGTGTGTAGCAGAGTTTAATGTGTGGCTAAAGGAGTGGTGTAGAAGGGAAGGCTTTGGTTTTATTAGTCATGATGCCTGCAACTGGTCCAATGAAGAACTGTACAAAAGAGATGGATTGCATCCATCAAAGAAAGGGACTGAGTTACTTAGCAATAAATTCACAGATTTTCTGGATAAACATTTAAACTGAACAGTGGGGACAAAGAATTAATTGATACAGAACATTTCTGTCCCCAGCAATCCAAAATTAATAGGGCTATCAGTGCATGTTAACATAGATGTCTGTGCGAATAAGATTATCACCCCTGTTGTCAACCAAAACCAAGCATTTAATAGTGAGTGCCATACCATGTGCATTAATCAAACAGGTGGCAAGAAAGCAGGGGCAGTCAGGCACAATACAGGTTATGTAGACAGTAAACATAGGGTCAATCAAAATGGACTCAAATGTCTATACACCAATGCACAATGTATGAGGAATAAACAGGGTGAATTAGAAATTCAAGTAAATGAGGACAGATATGATATTGTTGCCATTACGGAAACTTGGTGGAATGAAACCCACAAATGGAACATACAGCTAGAGGGATATAAATTATTTAAAAGAAATAGACCAAATAAAAGAGGAGGTGGAGTTGCACGATATATAAGAAATAACTACATCTCTACAGAATTAAAGCACAACAATGATGAAAATTATCTTGAATGCATTTGGGTCAATATTAAAGGTGGGGGGGAATGACATTGCCATAGGTCCATACTATAGGCCACCCAACCAAACAGAGGAAGTAGATGAACTTTTTGCTAGTCAGCTAACTAAGGTATGTAGGAATGGGTTTGTCAAAAACAGATTGTGCCAGACTAATCTTATTGCATTCTTTGACAAAGTGACAAAATTAGTGGACCAGAGGAATGCTGTCGATATAATTTACTTGGACTTTAGTAAAGCATTTGATAAAGTAGACCATAACCAGGGGTGAAATGCTCCCGGTTCGGACCGGATCACCCGATCCGGTAGCGATGGAGGTGGGTGGTTCGGAGAACTGGTAGCAAAAATCCCTCCCCTCCCCATGCCCAGTTGAGCCACGTGATCATCAGAGGCTTTTTTTCTTTTAAATGCCTCTGACGATCCAAGCTCTGATGATCCCAGCTGAGTTGCCTGATCAGCAATCAAGCAACTCAGCTGGGATTGTCAGAGCCTTTTGAAAGCATTTTTTTACAACCTCTCCATGCCCACCCAGTCACATTACCCCACCACCACCAAGCCATGCCTACAGAACCGGTAGTAACAAATTTTAGATTTCACCACTGACCATCACCTACTACTAGATAAAGTAGAAAAATGTGGGTTAGACAGCATCACCACCAGATGGATTCGTAACTGACTGACCAACCGCATTCAACGTGTAGTCCTCAATGGAACTGCATCTACATGGAGGGAAGTATGCAGTGGAGTATCCCAGGGCTCTGTTTTAGGCCCAGTGCTCTTCAACATCTTCATCAATGACTTGGACGAGGGGATAGATGGTGAACTCATCAAATTTGCAGCTGACAACAAGCTGGCAGGAATAGCCAACACTCCAGAAGTTAGACTCAAGATACAGAAGGATCTTGACAGACTTGAACATTGGGCGCTATCTAACAAAATGAAATTCAACTGAAAAAAGCAAGGTTCTACATTTAGGGAAGAAAAACAAAATGCACAGGTACTGTATATGTGGTACCTTGCTCAATAGTAGTAACTGTGAGAGGGATCTTGGAATCCTAGTGGACAACCATTTAGATATGAACCAGCAGTGTGCAGCAGCTGCCAAAAAAGCCAACACAGTTCTGGGCTGCATAAACAGAGGAATATAATCAAGATCTAGTGAAGTGAAGTGTTAATACCATTTTATAATGCCTTGGTAAGTCCACACTTGGAATATTGCATTCAGTTTTGGTCGCCATGATGTAAAAAAGATGTTGAGACTCTAGAAAGAGTGCAGAGAAGAGCAACAAAGATGATTAGGGGACTGGAGACTAAAACATATGAAGAACGGTTGCAGGAACTGGGAATGTCTAGTTTGATGAAGAGAAGGACTAGGGGAGACATGATAGCAGTGTTCCAGTATCTCAGGGGTTGCCACAAAGAAGAAGGAGTCAAATTATTCTTCAAAGCACCTGAGGGTAGAACAAGAAGCAATGGGTGGAAACTAATCAAGGAGAGAAGCTATTTAGAACTAAGGAGAAATTTCCAAACGGTTAGAACAATTAATAAGTGGAACAACTTGCCTGTAGAAGTTGTGAATGCCCCAACACTGGAAATTTTTAAGAAGATGTTGAATAATCATTTGTCTGAAGTGGTGTAAGGTTTCCTGCCTGGGCAGGGGGTTGGACTAGAAGACCTCCAAGGTCCCTTCCAACTCTGTTATTCTATTCTATTATTATACTACTGTTGAGCAGTTCTTACTGTTAGGAAACATTTTCTATTGTCCAATGGAAAGAAGTATCCCAGCTGTTTGGAGGGTGTAGCTGGAGCAAAAAACCTTTGCCAGGGCTTCCTTCCACATCACTTACTGACTTTGCTAGTAGCCACCAGGGTATTTATGTTTTGGCTTTTATTTTTATATATTCAAACCTCTGTTAACATTTATGTTCCCTTATGAAACTGACATTTTAAAACAACAGATCAATAGAGTTCCTCACACAATCTTGGTAGATACCACCAATTTGGGTTTGGGTTTTTTCTACATCTGAATATCAAAATTCTAGAATATCAGTATACCAATATTGATAAATCCATGTAAAATTAATTAATTGGGACAATTTTAAAGAGAATATATTAAAATATTGGCCTCTGATTTATTATTCATATTTTAAATTCCTAACCAACCTAGCTGACAACTTTGTTGTCCAAAAGGTAGAGGAGGAAACTAGAGGGACAGCCATATTGGTCTTAATTTTTCCAAACAGAGAAGAAGTGATAGAGGGAGTTGAAACTGCAGGAACATTGGGTGAGAGTGACCATGTCATACTAGAATTCAACATAACGCAAACACAAGTAATAGAACATAATGATACCAGTGTCTTAGATTTTAAAACAGCTGATTTTCATAAACTCAGAGAGAACTTGGGAAAGATTCCTTGGATGAAACAATTCAAGAATCTTGGGAAACAATTTTACATTTCACCACTGTCCCCGGTGATCCCGTACCCCAGGAATTCGACCTTGCAGATTCCGATTTGGCATTTGCTGCATTTTGCATGGAGTCCTGCAGCGCAAAATTTAGTGAGTACTTCCCTTAGCCTGAGTATAACTACTGTTCATCACTAGCAGTTATTAGCACATCGTTGAAGTATGGCACTGCCCTGGGGATTTTCTGTAACAACTTCTCCATTATGCTTTGAAAAATTCCTGGGGCAACGCTAACCCCAAACTGTAAACAGTGACATCTGATCGCCCCTCTATGCATTACAATGGTTTGAGCCTTGGCAGTAGCGCCATCTACAGGTAGTTGCTGATAATCCTGTGTGAGGTCAAGTTTTGTAAATATATTTCTAGTCCCTAGAGAGTGTAATAAATGTTGGCCTATTGGCACTGGGTAGGCACATTGTTGAAGTTCTTTGTTTATTGTGCACTTATAGTCCACACATATGCGCACTGACCTGTCCCCTTTAATGGGAATCACAATGGGGGTCTCCCACTTGGCGTGATCAACTAGTTCGAGAATGCCTTGCTGAATTAATTTGTCTAATTCTACGTCTATTTTGGTTTTTAAGCAGGGGTGAAATGCTCCCGGTTTGGACTGGATCGCCCGATCCAGTAGCGATGGCGGTGGGTGGTTTGGAGAACCAGTAGCAAAAATCCCTGCGCCCCCCCTCCATGCCCAGCTGAACCGCGCGATCATCAGAGGCTGTTTTTTTTTTTACTTTTAAAAGCATTTTTTCTACAACCTCTTCGGCTGAAAAAATGCTTTTAAAAGTAAAAAAAAAAGCCTCTGATGATCGCGCGGCTCAGCTGGGATCGTCAGAGGCTTTTCAAAGCATTTTTTGTCACTGCGTTTTTGTATTTACCAGATGAGCTATTATTTTTGGACTTTCAGACTTACCGTAGCTTGCCAAGTTTCTTATCAGTAAGCTAACTGCGCATGTCTACATTTCTTCACTTTCTTCTAACTTTTTTTGTTCTCCTGCCAGGAGAGGTCCGGCCAGAGAGGTGGCCGGCAGGAACGTTGCCAAAATGTAACCAAATAGATTAGTAAGATGTTTTATTTTCTTTATAACAAATAAATGAGTTTTTCTTATAAAATATATCTTCGGGTTTATTTTCTTAAGTATACTTCAAGGAAAAGCCTCGATTCATCCTCTAAATCAAGGTGCGATTACCCAAAAGCAGAATGGGATTAATTAGCACCCTGACATTTTTTTCTGCAACCCCTTCGGCCGAAGAGATTGTAGCAGTGGTGGGTTCCTCCCGGTTCGGCCAAGCCAGTAGCGGTGACAATATGATGTCACCGAACTGGTTCTGCCCCCCGCTCCCCCGCTGCCACCCCCACGTTATTCTTACCTTTTATTTGGCCCCACTCCCAATCTATTGCTGCCTCCTGAGTCCCAGCTGATGGCTAGAGGGAAAAATACTGTTTAAACTCTTGCCGCTGGGCTTCAAAGGGCTGCCCTACAGCTGATCAGTGTTAAAAGAAAACAAATAAGTAGACCGGTGCCTGCAAAAATAAATGGGTAGACTCAGGGGTTGGATTCTACTTCGGTAGAACCAGTTGTTAAGTAGTTAAGTAGTTAAGCCAGTGGTTCCCAAAGTGGGCGGTACCGCCCCCTGGGGGACGGTGGGATGCCTTAGGGGGCGATAAGAGGCAAGGGTGGCGGCAGGGAGGTGCTAGAGTCAAAAGGGGGTGACAGGGGCGCTAAGTGGCAAGAAGGGTGGCCCCCACCCTTTGGCCTGGGCCTCGCAGCAGTTACCTCCTTGCAAGCGAACAGCAAGAAAAAACAACTCCTTTCAGCTTCAGCATAGGCTAATTAGCCCGTTGATTAGATCTGCCTCCTGACTCTCAGCTGATTTGCTCTCAGCTGTTTTGCGCAGGGCTTGGCTGCTTGCTGCAAAGAGCTAAATTGTTGGAGCAGATTTTTTTTTCTCCTTATGCAAATAAAGCTGAAAACGAAACTGAAAGTAAAGCAGGGTGTTGGCTGTTACGTTGGAAAATTAGGCAGAGGCAGATTTCTTTTCTTTTTCCTCACCAAAAAAGGTAAGTGCAAACAATGGGAAATTTAGGGCAAAAGAGGAGAGTTCAAGATTTTAAAACACAAAAGAAAAAAAAGCTCTATTTAACTAGGGAATTCTAATAATTGAGATACTATTAACTGTATATTGTGTTGAAAGTAGTGTAGATGAAGCGGGATCTGATAGATGACCACTGGATAACTTTCTATTCACTCTATTCTAAAAGCAGGAAATGCATCTGGTTGGAAAAAGTACAAAGTCAGCCAAAATCCTTTTGATACCTTTAGGAGGCCTCTAAGTTGTCAGAAGATAGGAACATTCTAATGACATACAGCAGTGTGTTCCCAAAGTGTGGTACACATACCCCCAGGGGTACAGGAAGAGTTTGGTGGGGGTACACGTTGCACCGGAGTTTGGTGGGGATCACGTGGGAATATCCACTGCACCGTGCTTAGCTGCGCCCACAGAACAAGGAAAGAAATAGGTGCGTATCGCAGTTTTTACACGGGAACTGGGGCCATCGTACATTGTATCGCAACTCATTATGGCGGGAACTTTCTGTGCATCCTTCGCACAGCTCGGGTTCGGCCATTTTTAAACTGCAGGAACATTAACAGTTGACGTTGAGCCACGGAGCTGTTTAAACACTGGAGAATTGCAGTGTTATCTAACGGTTAGACAGTCTTGTGAGGCGTGACACGGCATGAATATACTGCACTTCGTTACAGAGACAACTTACTTCTTTAATAGTTAGTTCCGGGCGCCTGTTATCGTGCTTTAGTAAGTTCCACTGATTTTGATTATTTTTATAAAATACAATTTTTATCCCTAACAGAGATTATGGATCGCTGGTTGAAATCTGGAACCTGTGTCCCGTCAAAAGTGCGAGGACCTGTCAGAAATCACTTTTTTCAGCTCTTTGGGTAGTCCTTTTGTGCATATGGACTACCCAGAGGGCTGAAAAAGTTATTTTTGACTGGTCTTCACACTTTTGACTAGTCCTCACATTTTACGTTTTTTGCCCTATCTTGTCACCATGGCGAAGAGAAGCAGTTGTGCAATGAGTGACATGGTTGTTAAGAATGCTGCACGGGCATAAATGTGAGGATGGTCATAAGTGTGAGGACCAGTCAAAAGTGCAAGGACCTGTCAGAAATGACTTTTTTCAGCCCTCTGAGTAGTCCCTATACACATAGCCATGGCCACCCGGTCACATGACCAGCTAGCCACGCCCACCCAGTCACATGACCTCCAAGCCACACCCACACAATAAGCCACGCCCACAGAACCGGTAGTAAAATAAATTAGAACCCACCCCTGGGTTGTAGGAAAAAAAATGCCTTTAAAAGCCTCTGGCGATCCCAGTTGACTTGCCTGATCGGCAGAGGCTTCTAAAAGCATTTTTTCCTGCAACCTCTTAAGGTTGTAGAAAAAATGCTTTTAAAAGTAAAAAAAAAAAAAGTTGGCCATGCCCACCATCACATTACTCCCCCCCACCAAGCCATGCCCACAGAACCAGTAGTAACAAATTTTAGATTTCACCCCTGGTTTTAAGGCGAAGGGAACCCTCCGTGGCTTCATGCATACAGGGACAATGTTATGGTCTAAACTAAAAGAAATAGGGGTGCCCACATAGTTGCCAAGCTCTGGGCTGAAAACATCCTGGAACTCTCGGATCAGGTCGTCTGCACCGGCACTGATGATGGCATTGATACCAGTTACCCCCAATCCGAGAGAACAAAACCAATCTAAACCGAGTAGGTTCAGAATTTGGTTCACTTGGTAGTCTCTTTAGTAGCTTTAGCTATTGGCGTTTCAGCTGCTGCTTCTGAAACCTCGGGACCGCTGCCTTTAGGGCTTGCCAGGATATGATGGTCACCAGTGATCCAGTGTCAATCTCCGTTTCACAAGGGGACCCCTCAATCTGTACCATCACGTTTAGTTTCTTTTGGGAGGGGTACTCGCTTGGCCAATTCTCGTCTGGTTGGTTTCTGGTGCCCCTGCGTTGTTATGTGTGCACCTCTGTTTCCCTGTTTCCCACTTGTGTGGCTTTGGTGCATCAGGCAAGGGGACCTCTGGGGTGGCTATGTGATTGATGGGCAGCATTGCCCAGCATACTCTTGCCAAGTGCCCGTTTCGGTCACATCTGTGACAGACGGCATCTCGCTAGTGGGAGGATGTTCTTGGGTGCTGACCTCTGTTGTGGCTCCGTCCTGTGAGCCTATCTTATTGGAGGAAGAAGGCTCTGAACATGAAGGAGAGGAGATGGCCAGGCCACCCTCTCCAGGACCCTCCTCTCTGGCAATGCCTCAGGTGTCTCCCGAAGGAGAAGAGATTGGCCAGGAGCCAGGTGTTTCCGAGCCGTCGGATAGTGACGAAGAAACATTGTGGTTGGACCCACACCAGCATCGGAGAGACAAGTGGGCGCAGCAGAAAAGTAGGCGTGCCAAAGATTAAGCTGAATCATTGGACCACACTCCACAGGCTATAAAAGGGAGTGTGGTGGCCATTCGGACTCTGTGACGGACAAAGCTAATCTCTGGTGAGGCACTTTGCACCTTCGGACACAACACCTATTTGCTGTGGATTTAATTACAAACTGGACTATTCAAACTGTGTGTATTTTTGTCTGTGTTATCGGAATAAAAGTTCTTGGCAGGCAGCCACAGAGTTGCTGCCAAGTTCCTTATCACTGACGTTGAGTGTTTGAAGAGTTTATTTAACCCTCGGCTGGCTGGTTGGGTGTGTGCGTGGTACGGGGACAGAACAACTCCCACAGCTGGCATATGATTGTCATTTGCTTTCCAGCTCCGTGGCCCTCCTTCTTTCTTTGTGATAGGCCTCGTCCTCACTAACCTCGGATTCTTCATCCTGGTAGTGTCCTTTGTGCATGGTAACTGCAGGTTTTACTACCACTGGGGCTGTGGCGAGCTTGTGGAGTGATTCAGCTGCCCTGGTCTGTGGCCCTTGCTTCGTCTAAGGCAGTCTGTAAAGTTTGTTTTGGCTAGCAGCCTTCATTGCAGGCAGATGTCTTGTACCCCGCAGATGAGTTGATCCAAAAGGATATCATTTAAGTCTCTAAACTCACAGTGGGCAGAAGCTTTTTGAAGCGCTGCAATATATTGGTTTATGGGTTCGCCATCCTTCTGCATTCAGTGCCGGAATTCGTAGCATCTCACTATCTTGGATGGGGCCGGAGCATAGTGAATCTTCAGTGCGTTCTGAAGCACTTGCCATGGTATGGATTGCACCAGAGTTGGTTCAGAGGATTCTGCCGTATCGAACACATCTTGGCTGCAATGACTGAGAAATAATGCCCTTTTTCGATTGTCTGATAACCCGAGGAGATCATTTGCTTCCATGAAGCACTCAAATTGGGTCATATAAGTGTCCCAGGGTTCTTTTGTTGGATCGAAGGGCATAGGCAGATGCAATGCAGACATTCTTGCTGCTTTTCGTTTGTTCGAATTTGGCATGCAAAATGGCCGCTGTTCCTTCTCGTCTGCCTGGCTGGATGTTTTGTTGTCAGCTCTTTTTGCCTCAGTTCTCCTTCACCAATCCCACCTTTGTCACCAGTGTTAAGTTGGGTGAGTGAAGAGACTGGAAACAAGCTTCAGACAACAGCACTTTATTCAAGAACTATGTACAATCCAGCAGCTTGCCTCTCTGGCAGCTTGCCCTTATATAAGGAGCTGTCAGGGAGTTCAACCAATCATGTTTAAGTATTCTTCCCGCTCAAACAATGTACCTGAGGGAAAACTCTCAGGCTGACAGTATCTAACAACAGTCAGTATTAACATTTGTAGAATCTCCTCCAATGGCCTTCAAGCTTCTTCTTCATGAAATGCACCAGATTATCTGCAATCACTTGAGCAGGTTTTCCTATTTTTGAGCCTTTCTCTGGAGTGAAATGATAAAGATATCTTCCACCCAGCTCACTGCACACAAAATAATGTTGTTCTTTGATGGTACTGGGGAATTGCTGGTCTGAATTGTTTGCTGGGGAATTGCTGGTCTGAAAAGTTATGATATTTATGTAGTTATTTACCAAACACCTAAATTATATTAAGGTAACCAAAATATCTTTACAATCCCCAAGGCATGCCACAACTTTTGAGCACCCCTAATGTTTGAAAAGAGAGCCGATGGCTCAGTGGCTAAGACGCTGAGCTTGTCGATTGAAAGGTTGGCAGATCAGCAGTTCAGCAGTTCGAATCCCTAGTGCTGTGTAATGGGGTGAGCTCCCGTTACTTGTCCCAGCTTCTGCCAACCTAGCAGTTCGACAGTACATAAAAAAGTGGGAAAATAGGGACCACCTTTGGTGGGAAAGTAACATCGTTCTGTGCACCTTTGGCATTTAGTCATGCCGGCCACATGTCCACGGAGATGTCTTCGGACAGCACTGGCTCTTTGGCTTTGAAACGGAGATGAGCACCACCCCCTAGAATCGGGAACAACTAGCACATCTGTGCAAGGGAAACCTTTACCTTTAATGTTTGGAAATTGAAAGTTGAAAAATTTGACATGCCCTAAGCTGTTGCCTCTATGTAAGTCAGGTTTCTTCTCTCTCTAGCATCCCTAACCAAAATGGCCATTCAAAGTAGGGTCCAGCAACAAAATGGAAAAGACACATGCCTGAAGCAGACTTAAGCACTGCAGCCTGTTGGAGTTGGGCAGATGTCTGTCCCTGACTTTACCATTGCCATCTTATGCCAGATTTAGCCCTTTCCAAAAGAAGCTACATCTTAGAATACAGAGCCTTGCAAATTAAGATTTTTTTTCCAGAAGGGCACTTTTAGAATTTTATATAGCTTTTATGCATCCTATAGGTCAGGAATGGCTAACCTTTTTGCCATCGTGTGCCAAAAGCAGGGGGAGCCTGAGGGGTCACATACACATGTGCCCACACCCATAATTCTATGTGCACTATCCCCCCACATGCGTGCATGCTCCCCACCCCCCGATTTTGGCACGTGATGGCACGGTGGGCCCAATAGGCCCATTTTTTCGCCCTCCCCAGGTTCCAGAGGCTCTCTAGGAGCCTGGGGAGGGCAAAAATGACCTTCCCCAGCCCCCCGGAGACCCTCCAGAGGCCAGAAAGAGCCTGTTTGCTGACTTCCAGTGAGACCAGAAGGCCCATTTTTCGCTCTCCCCAGCCTCCAGAGCCTTTCTAGGAGCCTGAGGACGGCGAAAACGGGCCTTCCCCACCCCCCCAGAGGCCCTCCGGAGGCCGGAAACAGCCTGTTTCCCGACTTCTAGTGGGCCCAGAAGGCCTGAAAATCAGCTGGAGCTGAGCTCGCGTGCCCACCAATATGGCTCCGTGTGCCACTTGTGGCACACGTGCCACAGGTTCGCCATCACAGCTATAGGTTTTAAAAACTTATGTGCCATTTTTTATGTGTAGTTTAAAAATGGCTTTATATATAATTAAAAGGCATATATATGTTTTCAATTTTTGGGGGGGTCACCCACAATCCTGTTTTGATATGTACCTTTGTGAGATCTTCTGGTGTAGCTTTTTAACAAGAGACCTTCAAGTGTTATTTAGCATAGGACCTCACCAAATCTAAATCCAGCACTGATCATGGTATCTTGATCTACATAGAATTAAATAAATGATCTAAACTGCAACTTCTTTGTTGAGAGAAGAGGGAAAACAGCAATTTAGCAGGGCTAGGAATGAGACACAAGTGAAATTACAGTATTTGTACCTAAAAATGGTTATTAAGGTGTCTTTACCCCACAGTAGAAACAAAAAAGAAATCTCCTTGTTACTACAATAAAATATTACAGAATACATTATGGGTGTGTGTGTGTGTGTGTGTGTGTCTATAATAATAAAATAATAATTTACATCTGTTCAAATTATCACTGATACTACAGGGGCTTAGTTTTTCTTATCCTGTAGGATAAACATTTCAACATTAATACTTTATGGTTTAAAAATAAAATTTGCAATTAGTTAAACAATTTTTATTTGTTAACATGCATTTCTTTGGCCAGGGATTTTTTTTAAAAGTAAAAGCTGAAATAGTCTGGAATGTAAATCATGCTATAAGGAATTCATTTTTTCTGATGAACATGGATGTATTGTGGCCACAGCAGCATGGTCAAAGCCATGCTTCTTTGTTGTGAAATCAGTATGTGTACAAAAAGGGCAGGGTTTCAGTTTCCCTGAACACCCTTTTGTTCTCTTTCTCTCTTTCTCTCTCTCTCTCTTTCTCTCTCTCACACACACACACACACATGCCACACAGGTGGGTTTTAGTAAAGTTGTGCTCCCAAACTGCTGCAGGAGGAAAATTGAAACAGACTCTAAAGATCCACCCATACGCATTGTGCTGGGAAGCATCTCTGAATTTCTCCGAGAAAATAATAATAATAATAATAATAATAATAATAATAATAATAATAATAATAATAATAATAATAATAATAATAATTTTATTTCTATACCGCCCTTCTCCCGAAGGACTCAGGGCGGTGTACAGCCTATTTAAAAACACAGAAACAAAACAACAATTTAAAATTTAAAATCATTAAATAATTAGGCTCCAATTAAAATCCCAGAAATTTAAAATACCCCCAATTTAAAACGTTATGTTAATAGCCCTGCCTGGCGGAACAACAGGGTCTTCAGAGCGCAGCGGAACACCCGGAGGTCGGAGATCCTACGTATTTCGGGGGGCAGTTCATTCCACAGGGATGGGGCTCCCACAGAGAAGGCCCTCCCCCTGGGTGTCGCCAGCCGACATAACTTGGCCGATGGCACCCTGAGGAGACCCTCTCTGTGGGAGCGGACTGGTCGGTGGGAGGCTACTGGTGGCAGAAGTCGGTCTCGAAGGTACCCGGGTCCTATGCCATGGAGCGCTTTAAAGGTGGTAACCAACACCTTGAATCGCACCCGGAAGACCACTGGGAGCCAGTGCAGCTCGCGCAGGAGGGGTGTCACGTGGGCGCAACGGGTTGCACCCATAACCACCCGCGCGGCCGCATTCTGGACCAGTTGGAGCCTCCGAGTGCTCTTCAAGGGGAGCCCCATGTAGAGAGCATTGCAATAGTCCAAATGATACATTCTTATAGTTTGTATTAACTCATTCTATAATTCAAAATTCTTAATATTGTCAGATGACATCATTAGTTTTTTTCTAGTTCAAGGAATAACAAGAAACCAGCTAGCATCATAAAAACCCAATTTATCCTCCACATTGATTTAAACATATCCCACAGACTAGTGAAAGTAGCTTTGTAGGGCTAGATCAGGGGTGTCAAACTCTCGGCCTGCGGGCCAGATGTTTCACGTGCTGGACATGCCCACCCCCATTTTAGCGAAGGGGAAAAAGTCATGATGCATCACATGATGACAATGTGATGCCACGAGTTTGACATCTTTGGGCTAGATTAAGCCTAAACCAGAAGAATAGGATTATTTGCCAGGCTCTAGCTTTATTTTTAGGCAATCTATACTCTAACCTCAGGACCACATTGAAAAAAGATTTTGGAGTTAAGAAACGGTATCTTAGGGAGACAATGAGGTCCGGACTACCCTCACCCTATTGGCCTTCCGGAAAGCGGTGAAGACCTGGCTTTTCCGGCAGGCCTGGGACTGTTGATCTCGCTGTTCAATCCTGTAAGATCCGGCCATGGATGATGTGCATGTGTTTTTTATGTTTTTAAAATGCTTTTATAATGTTTTTTTAAAAAAAATTATGTTCATTGTTTGTATTATTTTTGTTGTAAGCCACCCAGAGTCCCTTGGGAGTTGGGTGACATAGAAATACGATTAATTAAATTAAATTAAATTAAATCTGCATTTTTTTTCAAAATAAGAACACAGCTGCATCCCATACAGTACCATTCTTGCTATTGCTACTCACCATGCTCCAATGGGATCTGATAATCTTACTTTGTTTTAACTAGGATAAAGATGCTAGGAGTTAGTGCTTCTGGAGTTGCCTTTCCAACATATACTGAAATACTACAGAATAACTCATTCCTTGCTTTACCATAATGGCATGGACCCTGGACAGAATTAAAAAGGTAGAATAACTTTGCTTTTTATTTAAAGGTAATTAATATAAAGAAAAATATTTTGCTAGCTGCAGCTTTCTTTCTACATGATGACTTTCCAAATCAGGACTGTGAAGAGAAGAGCAGGGCTGTGAACAACTGTGCTCAGTAAAGTGAGACATTTGCCACCCTCAAAAGCAATGCAAAACAGGAGTGAATGGGTTAAAAATAATTCTAACTCAACATCATCTTTTTTCTGATGAACTTTCAGTAGCAGTGAGGACTCAACCATCTATTTTGTCTTCATAATAGAAATCTTGAAAAAATGATCAAAATAATGATGAAACACAAGTCTTAGCATTCATTCATTCAAAATATTTATAGCTTGCCCACTATCCAGAACATAGCCTAAGGGACTAACAATGTGCTCAACCACTAAAACTTTTATGGCAATAATATAATTAAAACATGACTGAGCTCAATGTCAGAGAGACAGTACCATCACCATATGAATTTGAAATTGGGTGACCAACTATACTCAGTGTGTAGCCCTCAATGGAGCTATATATACAGGGAGGGACCTCAAGCTTCTGCTTTAGGCCCAATGCTCTTCAATATCTTCATAAATGATCTAGGAGATAGAAGGAGATCTCATCAAATTTGCAGACAACAAATGTGGGGAATTGCTAACACTTTAGAAGATAGACTCAAGATCCAGAAGGATCTTAACAGACTAGAGCAATGGGCCTTATCCAATAAGATACAGTTCAGCAGTGAGAAAACTAAGGTTCTGCACTTAGGCAGGAAAAACCAAATGCACAGATATAGAATAGGTAGCATCTGGCTCAACTGTGAGAGGAATCTAGGTGTCCTAGCTGACCACCACTTACGTATGAGCCAGCAGTGTGCTGCAGCTGCCAAAAAAGCCAAGTCAATCCTACACTGTATCAACAGAGAGATAATATCAAGATCAAGAGAAGTGGTGATGCTGCTTTATACTGCACTAAAAAGGCAACATTGAAATACTGCATCTAGTTCTGGTCACCACAAACAAATATATATGCTGAGAACGTTGAAAGAGTGCTGAGAAGAGCAATAAAGATAACAAGGGGTCTGGAGATTAAATCATATGCTGAATGTTAATGGAACTAAGTATGTCTAGCCTAACAAAGAGAATGATTAGTGATGACATGATAGCTATCTTCTAGTACTTGAGGGGTAGTCAGAGAAGAGCAGGTTGACTTATTCTCCAAAGCACTGGGGACAGCACAAGAAGCAGAACAAGAGAGCCAACCGGGAACTAAGGAGAAATTTCCTGACATTGAGAAAAATTAATTAATTAACACTTTGCCTCCTGGACTTTTGGTTACTCCATCACTGGTGGTTTTCAAGAAAAGGTTGGACATCCATTTGTCTAGGATGGTATAAAGACTACTGTCTTCAGAATGGGGTTGGAAGAAAAGACCTCTAAGGTCTCTTCCAGCCCTATGATTCTATGACTCTATGTGATCTAATAAAGGATAATAGAAATAATTATGACTACATTATACAAAATATTATTATAAAACAAAAGGAATTCATTGGAGAAAGCAATTATGTTTGGAAGAGACAGCAGAAAATGGAAACCAGGCCACAAAGAACAAGGTGGCTGGACACTATCAAAGCTGATACCAGCCAGAACAACTCAAAGAAATAGTGCAAGATTGGAAGATGTGGAGACAACTGACCCATAGAATTGCCAAGAGTCAGACATGACTGAATGGATAACATCATCATCATTGCCACTTTGGAATTATGTTTTCAGATTAGAAGACCAGGCACATATAGAACTATTTCCTCTATTAGGATTAGTTATTGTCATGTCCTTCTATTGTGGAGTTGTAATTGATACAGTGTAGATTAAAACATATTGTACTTACTGACTGTGAGAGTGGATGACTCCATATGAGGATCTGATTATTTTTTTCCAAATTGGCATTATACCAGTGTAATCCTATACCATTGTGCCAGGATTTCTGCCTCAGCTGAAATTCAGTACAAATCAAAACATTTCAGTTTTGAAAACTGTAACAATGTAGTTGCAGTGGAAACTGGACTGCTGAAACTGGACTACTGAAAACCCACTGCTTTTCCCATTTTCTCATTCATGGGAATCAATGAACGGTGAGTTGGCAGAGGGGACTTGGTGGTGGCAAGCTGGCTGCACCAAATTGCTTGCATTGAGCTGGCTGCATCCAACGTGTCCTAGACCCTCATGGGCATGTTAATGGTCATTGAGAAGAAAACAAAACAAGCACCAAGGAGCCCTTGATGAACAAAATTATTTACAAAGGCAGTTTTATAATGCCTAATAAAGCAAGGGTAGTTTTCTCTGCATATAACACAGGTAGCTGTCTCTGTATATACAAGATGCCCAACCTCTGTTGCAACCCAAGACTATATCATTGACAGAAATGGCCACCACTGATCGACTAAGCTATAACATTTAATATAAAGAAATCAGGCAACTAAGGGACACTTAATGAAAGCTACTCTTCTCAGAGATAATGCAGACACCTACATAAGGGTTAAACTGTTCCATGAATCATATTATTATGATTTTGTTGAATTTGCTAATTATAGACCCCACATTTAAGGCTAAGTATATCATAAAAAGAGTCTATACCAGTTGTGAAAAATCAGTCAGGTGAAAGCAGCATTATTCATGTTTAAAATCTATTTATCTAACTAAAATGTTTTAAATTATAAACATTTAAATAACCTATGCTGCAGTCCCATTTTGCATGAAATACTGGGACAGAAAGATGTACACAGATAGATATTTATGAATAGCTCAGATTCAGAAACGTTGCATTTAAATAAAGTTACTCAGAAGAAATATACACACAGGACAACAACAGTTTTCTGTCTGTCACTGTGAACAGGTACAGAAAATTTAAACTTAGACCCACTCATCTTTACGTTAGAAATGTATGATGTATCATGAATCTTTATTACAGAAACTTCCTGATTTAGGAAGATCTGAATTACACAAGACTCACCTGTCAACTAAATTCATCTTAGCAGGAAAGGAACCAAAGTTTAAGTATGTCTTTCTCCTTTTTCCCTTGTTCTACTTAAATCCCTCTTTGTTGATACTAAGGTCTTGTGGCTTGTGGCTTTTTTTAAAACTTTTTTTTACTTCTGTAAAAAGGCAATGCAGTGAGGGAAATAACAATCATTAGCAGTCTACCTTATTTTTATAACTTTATGGAACAAATTGCATTAAAAAACAAAGTATAAAGCCAACTATGTGCAAGAAAGATAGAGAAACCTTAACAGAGAAAAGACAATAAAAATAAATAAAAAAGAACTGGTGGCTTCAGAGAATTGATTAATGATAGGAAGAAGCCATCTGGAAAACTGAGTCAGAAGGGGAAAAACAGTAAATTCATAACAAGTGAATTTATGGTTTTAGCAGTTTGCCCAGGGGCAGAAGGAGCGGGTTTACCTGTCCATGATTGTACAGGGTTGTTGTGGGGAATCTCTTTGAGTCACCAAGCACCACCAATTCTTTGCCTGAGTATCCCTTTGACTAGAAATGAGAAGAGGTGGGTGTTTTGTGTAGCTCTGAATCCTGTTATAAGTTAGTCTTTCTGAGGTGGAGTTACACAGTTCACTGGAGCTGTGTGCTCCCATGCTGAAAATATATTTGATGTTGATTGGTTCTTTAGCTTTGAATGTGATCAATCCCCCCATCCCCATATATATATATATGAAGTCATATAAATACCACAGACAACAACAAATATAGCTAATAGTTATAGCAAAAAGGTTGAAATGCCTAAGTTTTATTTCCAACTTACCCTACCAGTTATGTTTATAGCTATTATGATTCTATTAGGGCTTATCATTAATTGATACTTGCAACACTTAGTCTATCAGAAAATAGTCTTAGAATAAAATTTTGGTACCTAAGACGACAACTTTATGATGCTGTTTTTCTGTTGATTATGACACATAATCAATAAATCACACCTGGAGAGCTGGTGGTGATACAGAAATAAATTCCAGACATGGACCAATTGCACTTTCATCCAAGAGAAGTTTAACTTTCTCATATCACTGTTCACTACTGTATGGGTAATGGGGCCTTTTGGAAAGACCAAGCTGTTTTGTACCTTTTCTTAAAGTCTTGAGGACAGGCTCCCCCCCCCACCTTTTTTAGGGCATAGAGTACATTTTACAAGTATTTGCAGTTTCATAATACATCAACACCTTCAGCAAGTATAGACACAGGAACTACAAAAGAAGAAGTTTCAGGGGCTGCATTTTGTATGCAATGGCATCTGGGAGAGAAAAATTAACCTTTCCTTCCTTTGTGCTGACTATGCTGCCAGCACTTTCTTCATGTAATTAGAATTTAATTTTTGAGTAACATGAATTTTAGTTGATGTTTTTGATATTGTTAAAAAATGATATTGTTTCTCTGAATAGAAAAAAACATTTTTTTCCTCCACATTGTTTCCCAACTCCCAGATTTCTGTTTAGTATCTACTGAAATGATTGAACTTATTGGATCCATTGACCAGAGGAGTTAAAATAAGGCATTACATTTGGTCACAAATCTTTCTAAGTCTTGCCTGATGCTAGGAGTATAATTTTGCTAGTCTGGCCTGGCTATATCCAAATTATAATGTCACTAGTAAGGATTGTTATGCTTTCCTTTCTTAAAAAGTCTATAGGGAAAAAAAGTCATAGATAATAATTTTAAACATTTCAAATATTTTTAAATTTATTTGTAATTACAATTATCTTAATGTAACATTAGAAATGAGGGAAAGTACTAGACTTGCTGAAGGTCAAGTCTATTGCCGATTGGCAGATATTTCTGCCGATTGCCAATTGGCAGATATTTCATACCACAAATTGCTTTAGATCTCAGCTTCCAAGATACAGTGCTATCCTTAAGTGCATTAAGAGGGAGTTAAAATGGTGACATCTAGCAAATCTGATACAAAAATATCTCTTATGGCCTCCTTGAAGGAAGACATTTATTTTGCCAATCAAAGTTGCACATATACTGGAAAAGTGGAAATGTGGTGTTTGTTGCAAAGAAAACACAGATTCTTCTACTCCTTCCACCAGAACTGCTTGATTCTCTTGGGCATTGAATCTTTGAATATGATGTCCCTCAGAAATATTTACAATAGTATTGTTTCTTCTGGCTACAACTGACCTGAGCATTTCCATGTCAAGCAAAGCACTCTGCAATGTCATACATTTTTCTGTAAATGACGTTCCTATGCAATTAGCAAATTAAAAGTTCAGATGTGCAAAAGAGAAATGTAGAATTTTTTTATAAATTAAAAATATCAATTATCATCATCAGTAGAGTTAAGTGCATAATATAAACAAATACCACAATAGATAGGGGAGGCTCACCCACATAATTAGAATTGCCACATTAAGGGATGACTTTAATACTTCATATTTAATTGTTTCTTCCTTTTTCTTAAAAGAAATAGTTTTTATTATGCATTTTCACCTTTAAAAACAGAAAAAACAGAAAAAAAAAGATAAAAAACAAGACAAACAATAATATATAATATTTTTACAGCCTTCCGCGTCGGCATGCATATTCTACTTTTATAATTAGCTCTTCTATTATACCTTTCTATCCTCTATAACAACTTTAATCACTATTGTAACCATACTAGCTACGTATATTTACATTATATTTACATAGTCAATAATTTAGATCGCAAGATCTAAAATGGACAGCTAACATCAAAAACGTCATCAAAAAAGCACATCAAAGAATGTTCTTTCTTTGCCAACTCAGAAAGCTCAAACTGCCCAAGGAGCTGCTGATCCAGTTCTACAGAGGAATTATTGAGTCTGTCATCTGCACCTCTATAACTGTCTGGTTTGGTTCTGCAACCCAACAAGACAGACACAGACTTCAGAGGATAATTAGAACTGCAGAAAAAACAATTGCTACCAACCTGCCTTCCATTGAGGACCTGTATACTGCACGAGTCAAAAAGAGGGCTGTGAAAATATTTACAGACCCCTCACATCCTGGACATAAACTGTTTCAACTCCTACCCTCAAAATGACGCTATAGAGCACTGTACACCAGAACAACTAGACAGGAGAACTGGTTTTTCCCAAATGCCATCACTCTGCTAAACAAATAATTCCCTCAACACTGTCAAACTATTTACTAAGTCTGCACTACTATTAATCTTCTTGTCTTCTCATCATTCCCATCATCCATCTCCTCCCACTTATGACTGTATGACTGTAACCTTGTTGCTGGTATCCTTACAATTTATATTGATATTATTTCCTGATTGCTTATTTGTAACCTTTCATTAAGTGTTGTACGTTCTTGATGAACGTATCTTTTATTTTATGTACACTGAGAGCATATGCACCAAGACAAATTTCTTGTGTATCCAATCACACTTGGCCAATAAAAATTCTATTCTATTCTATTCTATTTAACTTTAACAGTATTTAATAACTTTAATTTTTGTTTGATCTATATTTATTTAAAATTTCTATTTCTTATTTTGGTTTCTGTTTTCTAGCCATTTATACAATCATTCCACACTTTATAGTAATCCGAATCTTCTCTTTCTTTTATTTCCATAGTCATTTTGTCCATTTCTGCACATTCAAGTATCTTTCTGATCACTAATTCTTCTGATGGTATATTAACCTGTTTCCAATTTTGTGCAAAGGTAATCCTAGCTGCCATTAATATATGTAGTATTATGTATTACAGATTTTTTTCCATTTTTGGGTCTAATATTCCTAATAAAAACAACTTCGGTTTAAGTTCTATCTTTTGTTGCGTAATTTCTTCCAGCAATCTTTTAATTTTACACCAGTAATTTTTTGTATTGGGGCACGTCTACCACATATGGTAGTATGTTCCTAATTTATGGCTGCATATCCAACATTCGGGAGATAAATTTGAAAACATTTTGGCCAATCTCACTGGGGGTAAATGCCATCGATAAAACATTTTATAAAGATTTTCTTTGTAGGCTACTGCCATCGTAAGTTTGTAGCTCTTTTCACATAATTTATCCCATTGTTCTAATTTTATATTGTGTCCGAAATTTCTGGCCCAAGTAATCATTGTCTCCTTAACTGTCTCCTCTTCCATTTTATATCTTAACAAAAAATTGTAGATTTTTGTAATCATTTTTCTCCCCATTCCTCGAAGTAATTTGTCTATTTCCAATTGTTCCTTGTTAATACCATAATGTTCCCAGTCTTTTTAAAATCTTTTAATTTAATTGCCACATTAAGGGATGACTTTAATACTGCTAGAGGCAGTAGCTGGGCTGGCAGTGGAGTTCCCCAGGCTTATGGTACTGGGGGACTTCAACTTGCTGTCATTTGGCGAATCCTCAGATGCGGCTCAGGAGTTCATGGCTTCCATGACAACCATGGACCTGACCCAAGTAGTTCAGGGTCCGACTCATAGGGGGGGACACACACTTGACCTCGTGTTTCTCTCGGGGAGTGGAGATATGATCTGGAATTAAAGGGTATAGATGCTTCTCCCTTGTCGTGGTCAGATCATTTCCTGCTGAGGTTAGACATCAGGGCGCTACTCCTCCATCGCAAGGAGGCGGAGCTTATTAAGTGGTTCCGCCCCAGGTGCGGAGCTTGGGGAGATACCTGACTCCCTTGTCCACAGTCCGGCTGAGTCCCTGGTGGCTGCCTGGAATAGGGCGGCATCTGGGGCACTGGACCGGATTGCGCCTTTGCGACCTCTCCATCTTATTTATTTATTTATTTATTTATTTATTTATTTATTTATTTATTTATTTATTTTATTATTTGGACTTACATGCCGCCCTATCTCCGAAAGGACTCAGGGTGGCTCACAACAATAAAACACACAAAGTTCAATTTTTAAAAAAATACCCAATAAAACTATAAAAACCATTAAAATCCCCTCTGAAACCCCTTCAGTCCAAGCCGGCCAGGCAGAATAGCCATGTTTTAAGGCTACAGTGGAAAAAGCAAAGGTCAGGGGCAACCCAGAGCCCCAGGGGGAGCTGATTCCACAGAGTAGGTGCGCCCACAGAGAAGGCCCGCTCCCTAGGGGTCGCCAACCGACATTGTCTGGCCGATGGCACCCCAAGGAGGCCCTCCCTGTGGGAACGCACCGGGTGATGGGGAGTTGTCGCTGGCCACAGATGGTCCACCAAATATCCCGGGCCTAAGCCATGTAGGGCTTTATAGGTAATTACCAGCACCTTGAATCTCACCCAGAGGGCAACCAGTAGCCAGTGCAGGTCCCGCAGGAGGGGTGTAACATGAGAGTGTCGGGACACTCCTGTCACTACCTGCGCGGCCGCATTCTGCACCAGCTGAAGCCTCCAAGTGGTCTTCAGGGAAGCCACATGTAGAGAGCATTGCAGTAGTCGATCCGGGAGGTGATGAGCGCATGAGTGACTGTGCGTAGGGCATCATAGTCCAGGTAGGGGCGCAACTGGCACACCAGACGAATCTGGGCAAATGCCCCCCTGGTCACGGTCGTAACATGATCTTCCAGAGTCAGCCGTGAATCCAGGAGAACACCTAAGTTGTGCGCCCTATCAACAGGGGGCAACACCTCACCCCCTATAACCAGCGATGGAATATTCCCTTGGAACCGAGATGCCGGTATCCACAGTCACTCCGACTTGGCAGGATTGAGCTGAAGCCTGTTCCTCCCCATCCAGAGCCGCACCACTTCCAGGCACCGGGACATCACGTCGAGGGCACCACTGGGCTGATTCGGGGTGGATATAAAAAGTTGGGTATCATCAGCATACTGATGATATCCCATCCCAAAACCACGGATGATCTCCCCCAGCGGCTTCATATGTTGAATAGAAGGGGAGAGAGGACTGACCCCGAGGGACCCCACAAGTGAGGGGCCTCGGGGCAGACCTCTGTCCCCCCGCCAACACCGCTTGCGAACGCCCAGAGAGGTAGGAGGAGAACCACCGTAGAACAGTGCCTCCCACTCCCAACCCCTCAAGGCGTCGCAGTAGGATACCATGGTCGATGGTATCAAAAGCCGCCGAGAGATCTAATAGGACCAGGACAGAGGAATATCCCTTGTCCCGAGCCCTCCAGAGATCATCCAGCAGTGCGACCAACGCCGTCTCCATGCTGTACCCAGGCCTGAAACCCAACTGGTACGGGTCCAGATATAATGTTTCATCCAGGGCCAATGGGAGCTGATGTGCCACCATGCTCTCAACAACCTTTGCAATAAAGCGAAGGTTGGAGACAGGATGAAAGTTATTCAAAATAGCTGGATCCAAGGCAGGTTTTTTGAGGAGGGCTCTCACCACCGCCTCCTTCAAGGTGGCCGGGAAACTCCCCTCACCTAAGGAGGCAGTAATCACTGCCTGGAGCCAGCCACATGTAACCTCCCAGGCCGAATAAACGAGCCAGGAGGGACATGGGTCCAACAAACACATGGTGGTACTCAGCTTCCCCATGGTGGTGGATCCAGGAAAGCTCCCTGGTTTACAGAGAAGCTCTGGGAGATGAAGCGCCAGAAGAGACGTCTAGAGCAACACTGGAGGACCAGTAACTCTGAATCTGAACAAACACTCTTAAGAACCTTTATTAGGATTTATTTAGTGGCGATACAGGCGGCAAAATGTTCACATTTTTCCGCACTTATTGCATCTGCTGATTCGCGCCCAGCCGCCCTATTTAAGGTGACTCGCTCCCTCCTTTATGTAGGGGGAGTGGAGGAGCCCTTGCAGGGTAGAGCTGAGGAGTTTGTACAGTTTCTGTTGGATAAAGTCGCTCAGATTCGGATGGGCTTGGACTCTGATTGGGCAATTCTGACCGAGATGATGGGGGCAGGTCTTAGTCCTATTGTGTAGGATGAATTTGAGCCTGTGACTCCTGAGGAAGTGGACAAGGCTGTAGGAGCGATGAGTTCCTCCACTTGTTTGTTGGACCTGTGCCCCTCCTGGCTAGTTTTGGCCAGCAGGGAGGTGACACAAGGCTGGTTCCAGGCTTTAGTTAACACGTCCTTGAGGGAAGGGTCCTTCCTGCAATCATTAAAAGAAGCGGTTGTAAGGCCCCTCCTCAAGAAGCCTTCCCTGGATCCAACCTACCCTTTGTGGGAAAGGTTGTAGAGAAAGTGGTGGCACTTCAGCTCCTGCGGTCATTGGATGAAACGGATTATCTAGACCCTTTTCAGTCTGGCTTCAGGCCTGGCTACAGCACAGAAACTGCTTTAGTCACGCTGATGGATGATCTCTGGCAAGCCCGTGATGGGGGGTCATTCCTCTATCTTGGTGCTACTTGACCTCTCAGCAGCTTTCAATACCATTTTTTTTTTAATCATTTTTTTTATTTTTTTATTTTTTTTTTATTGCAAAAGTTTTACAGTTACATTTTCACCCCCTTTTTTCCCCCCCACTACCCCTCCCAAACTTCCCAACCTCCCCAGCCCACCCTAACCCTCCCCTCCCCCCAGACTTCCTAGTATGCTCATGTCAGATAAAAGGAAAAAACCCTCCTTTGTATATAAAACTTGAACCCCTCCCTCCCCCTTACAAATTTTCATCTTCATTACATTAACCTATTTCTATCTTGGTATAACATTTTCAGATAAATTTTCATCCTGATTACCTTAAAAATATTTCTATCATAATATAACATTTTCTAACAAATTTTCATCCTCAACCTTAAAATATTTCTATCTTAATATAACATTTTCTAGCAAGTTTTTATCCTCAACCCTAAAATGTTTCTATCTTGATATAACATTTTTATATAAAGGCTATTTGATACTTCCTAGTTTGATATTTATGCTGAACATAATTTATCCACTTCTTCCATTCCCATTCATAGGTCTCTTGAGAACAGTCTTTTAGATATGCTGAAATCTTCGCCATCTCTGCAAAACTGGCCATCTTCAAAGTCCATTCCTCAATCGTAGGCAGCGCTTCATTTTTCCAGTATTTACCTATCAACAATCTTGCTGCAGTTATCATGTACAATATCAATTTTGTTTCCCCCAATGTAAAACCCTTAACTATACCCAATAAAAACAGTTGTGGAGAAAATTGAATTTTTTTCTTCAAAACATTCTGCATGACCCACCAAATTTTTATCCAAAAAGCCTTAACTTTCTTACAGGTCCACCAAACATGATAATATGTAGCGTCTAAGCAATCACATCTCCAACATTTAGGCTGGACATTAGGGTACATACACGACAATTTTTTAGGATCTAAATGCCATCTATAAAACATTTTATAGAAATTTTCCCGCAGATTCTGCGACTGTGTAAATTTAACATTCTGAACCCAGATTTTTTCCCATGTTTCCAACATCACTGGTTCCTCAAAATTTTGTGCCCACTTAACCATGCAGTCTTTAACTAGTTCAGTTTCTGAATCCCTTTCTAACAAGACATTATAAAGTCTTTTAATATGCATTGGGCCTTTCTCTTTTATATGTCTAACTAATTCTTCCTCATACATCATAATACCAGTTTTTTGGTCCTCTTTCCATCTCAATTGCAGTTGATTATATTGTAACCAAGTTAAATTAATCCCTTCAGCCAACAATGTCTGTAATGTCTTCAGCTGCCATCTGCCCGCATCTGTAAAAAGAACCTCTTTATATAAAACCCCCCCGAGTGACATTATATTTGTATTCCACAAGGTATGACCAAGATCCAGCCATAGCGGTATTTTATAATTCCAGTTGTTTCGGTGCTTCTTCCAAACTCTCAGCAAAGAATCTCTAAGTATATGGCTTTTAAATACTTTATCCACTTTGCTGTCATAAAATAAGTAAGCGTGCCATCCAAATTCCAGATCAAAACTTTCTGCATTCAATATTCCAGTCTTTTTTCCTCCAAACCAATCACTTACTAAAGTCAAAGCTGTTGCATCATAATATAATTGTAGGTTTGGAAGTTTGAGACCTCCCCTTTCTGGAATGTCTTGCATAATTTTCATTTTTACTCTTGGTTTTTTCTCGTTCCAGACAAATTTGTTGACACCAGTTTGCCATACTTTTAGTTGTTTATCATTTTTGAGCACCGGAATCATTTGAAACAAAAAAAGAAATCTTGGCAAAATGTTCATCTTAACTGCTGCTATTCTTCCAAGTAAAGACAGCTGCAGTTTTTTCCAAGTCTCCATATCTTTTTGCACCTCTCGCCACAACACCTCATAGTTATTTTGAAACAATTTCATATTTGATTCTGCAACCTGAACTCCTAGATATTTTACCTTTGGTACAATCTCAAAACCTGCCCTCCTTTCTAACTCCAGTTTACGATCTTGTGTCATATTTTTAACTACCATCTTGGTTTTTCTCTGATTCAATCTGAAACCTGAAACTTTACCAAAGTCTTGTATAATGTCCTTCATCTGGATTATCGATTCCATTGGTGGTGTTAGGGTAACAACCAGATCGTCTGCAAATGCCTTTATTCTGTAATCCTCTTGCCTTATCATTATACCTTTCAAAGTGTTAGAATCCCTTATTGTATTTAACAAGACTTCTAGTGTTAAAATGAACAACAATGGGGACAGTGGACATCCCTGTCTTGTTCCTTTTTCAATTTTAAACTCTGTTGTCAAACTTCCATTGATAATGATCTGTGCCTTTTGCTCTTGATAAATTGCTGAGACCGCCTGTATATATTGGTCCCCAAAGTCCATCTTTTTTAAGGTCTTTAATAGAAAATTCCAATCCACTCTATCAAAGGCCTTCTCTGCATCCAGAAAGACCAGCACTGCAGGGATCTGTTTATTCTTCTCAAGATATTCCAATAAATCTATTACTTGCCTTACATTGTCCTTCATGTACCTACCCTCAATAAATCCCGCTTGGTCATCATGAATCACCTTTTGAATTACTGGCATCAGTCTGTTGGCTAATACTTTTGCGTAAATTTTATAATCCGTATTCAGAAGAGATATTGGTCTGTAATTCTCCGGTTTTTTGGGACCTGCTTGCTCTTTTGGTATCAAAGAAATATAAGCTGTAGTCCACGATGGAGGTACTTTTCCCCCTTGTTGTATGTTGCAAAATAAGTCTCTGAGTTGTTCCACCATTTCTGCCTGTAAAGTTTTATAATACACTGCTGTCAGACCATCCGTTCCAGGAGCTTTGGCTGTTTTTAATTGTTTTATTGCTGCTATTATCTCCTCCTCTGTTATGGGATAATCCATTCTTTCCTTTTGTTGCTCAGTGATTTTTGTAACTCTTTTATTGTCCAAATATTTTTCTATAAGTCCGTTCTGCACCTCCTCTCTGGCATATAGTTTAGTGTAATATTGAAGAAAAGCTTCTTTTATTAAATTCTGTTGAAAAACTTCTTTCCCCCCAATATCAACACTATCAATAGTCCGTGTGCTTTGTTTCTTCCTTAATGTGTAGGCCAACCACCTGCCTGGTTTATTAGCGTTGCAGAATGTATTATGCTTCGCATATTGTAAGTTTGTTGCAACTTGTTCCGCTATAAGCATTTGAAATTGGTCTTTCAGAAGTTTTATAACATTAAGTATTCTTTCATCTGTTGGATTTTTAATAAGTAACTGTTCTTTGTCCTTTATCTCTGCTTCCAATTCAAGTCTTTTCTTTTGTCTAATCAGCTTATGTTTAGAGTTCATATATATAAGCACCCCTCTCATATAAGCTTTGCTTGCGTCCCACACAATTTCCATTGGGGTGCCTTTATTCAAGTTCATTTCAAAAAACTCTTTCAGATGCTTTTTAAGTTCTATTATATTTTTCTCATATCTGAACAAGTTTTCATTTAATCTCCAAGAGCGTCTCTCATTCTTACATGTCTCGATTTCTATCCAGACTGGGCTATGATCAGTCAAAGTTCTTGGCAGAATCTTTGTTCTTTTTGTCCTAACAAGTAAATCATCAGACAACAAAATAAAATCAATCCTGGAAAAGGATCTATGTCTGTCAGAGAAGAAAGTATAGTCCAGTTCTTTTGGGTTATATATTCTCCAAATATCTTTTAATTCCAGGTCTTCTTTCATGTCAAAAAAAGTCTGTGGTAATCTAATTCTTGATTTTGCCAAAGTCTTTTTATCTAATTTAGAGTCAATTACTCCATTCCAGTCTCCCATAATTAAAATAGATCTATAATCCCATTGAAGTATTTTAGTATGCAGCATCTTATAAAAATAGTCCTGTTGTTGATTAGGAGCATAAATTCCTATCAAAAGAATTTGATTATTAGCAGAAAGTAATTCAATTGCTACAAACCTACCATCTTGATCAGCTTCTATAAGTTTGGCTGTTAATTTTTTGTTTACATAGATAACCACACCATTCTTTTTTTGGTTAGTTGAAGATATAAAATGTGTTCCTAATTTGGGATTTTTCAAATAGTTTTGATCTTGAGCTGTAATATGCGTTTCTTGTAGACAAATTATATCATTATTATGTTGTTTTAGATATGCAAATACTTTCTTCCTTTTTTGTGTTACGTTCAACCCATTCACATTCCAAGATAAACATTTAATCATCATTATTCTCCTTCTGGAGCGAAGCGCAGAACCTTAGGATTTCATCTGAGATCCTCTGTCCTGCATTCCCCACAGCCCCAGCCTTGTCTTGTCTCTCCTGCTGTAACTTTTCTTTAAGTTCCTTGGCTTTAGCTCGAGTTATGCGCTGATCCTTAACTTCAGCCGCCCAAGCCAGCTCCAAGATTGGAGAAGGTTCCAGCAAAGGCTCATCCAGAAAACCTCCTTCAGCACCCTTCAACTCTGCTAATTCCTGCTTAGATTGTTGTTGCCATTCTTGAGGTTGCTTCTTGTCACTCTCTTTAATCTCCAAAACTGTAGATGTGCGTGGGGATGGAGTTCTTTCTTTAAAGATGTCATTATAAAATTGCTCCGCCTTCTCCACAGTGTTCAGACGGTGTTTCTCTCCCTTATATCTCAAAATTATGCCAGTTGGGGCGTCCCAACGAAATGGGATTTGATTACTCTGCAATTCTTTAACAAGAAAACCATACTCTTCTAGATTTCAACATCTTAGGTGGGAGCTCCTTGTAGACTGTAATCTTGGATCCGCTCACTTGCACAGAAGTGAGAAAAGATTTTTGCAAAATGTCATTTCTTATTGCTCTGTCTGTAAAATATATGACCACATCTCTAGGCAGTTGTCTTTGTCTGGCCACCCACGAGTTAACTCTATAGATTTTGTCTATTTTGCAAAAAACCATCTCAGGTTCAACTTTTAAAATCACAGCTAGGGCTTCGGCACAGATCTGTCTCAAATCTTGTCTCTCCTCTTCTCTAATTCCTCGAAGCCGTATAGCAAATTCCATTGCACGAAATTGCATCATAACAATATCATTCTCAACTCTCTGCATCTTGTCATCAACATCAAGAAATTTATGATCATTATTTTTCATCTTAGCATTAACTTCTAATTTAAATTCATCCACTTTTGTCTCAACTTTCATAATAAATCCTGCCAGACCAGACGCCACATCCGTTATTTTTTTGGTCACCATCTTTTGGCTCTGCTGCATTTCCTGCATAATTTCCTGTTGTGACTTTTGAATTTTTTCATCTATTTTATTTATTTTATCATCCATGTCTTGAAATTTCTCATCCAAAATATTTGAGATGAATTCTTTTAATTCTCCCATATCCAAATCTTTTTTTTGGGCTTGTGACTGCGTATCCTGCTTACGTGGGGGGGATCCCCCCCCTGTTTTGCCTTCCTGCTTTTTTGAGGCCATCCTGCCACGTAAGCTAGCTTTCTTAAAAAGGGAGGGTCCGCCTCTTCTGCCACCTCCACAGTACCTTCTAAGAAAGTCCCCCAGAATTGCTCAAGGCAAAGCTATAATGCAGCAAAGACAAGTAAAAGGGAGAGATTTTCCTCTTATTTCTGTTGCAGCCGGAGCAACTCTGTAACAACTTTTTAACTTTGTAACAATACAAGATAACTTCACCAATCCACACCCACTAATTCATTTGCTGAGCGCCATATTTTTTCAATCACTTTCACTCATTCCGAGACTTTCACTTCAGTAAAAAAGAAGGTAGAGCCCCCGCAACCCCCCCAGGGAACTGTTTCTGGGGAGGAAGCAGGCGCGGCTCCCTTACAACCTGCTGAGACTCCGGGCGGCGTGGGACGTCTTCTGCTTTTGCAGAACAAGCCGACCTCAGGAAACCTTTAAAGAGCGAGGAAATAACTCAAATAAACATCCGCAATCCACCTGAACCCTGAAATTTTGAACTGCAAGTATTAGTCCTTTGCTGAACTTTTTTACTGAAGCTTTCAATACCATTGACCATGGTATCCTTCTTGGATGACTAAGGGAGTTGGGAGTGGGAGGCACCGTGTTACGGTGGTTCTCCTCCTTTCTCTCTGGTCGGTCACAGTCGGTGTTGGCAGGAGGGCAGAGGTCGACCCCTAGGCCCCTCATTTGTGGGGTGCCTCAGGGCTTGGTCCTCTCTCCTCTCCTATTTAACATCTACATGAAACTACTGGGTGAGATCATCCAACAATATGGGGTGGGGTATCAGCAATATGCTGATGATACCCAGCTGTATATCTCCACCCCGTGTCAGTTCAGTGAAGTGATGGATGTGATGTGCCAGTGCCTGGAGGCTGTGAGGGTCTGGATGGGAGTCAACAGGCTCAGACTTAACCCAGACAAGACCGAGTGGCTGTGGGTATTGCCTCCTAAAGACTATGTCGATTGTCCATCCCTGGTTCTTGCGGGGGGGGGGGGGAGAAATTGTCAGAACAGGTTTGCAATTTGGGTGTCCTCCTAGACTCACAGCTAAGATTAGATCAACATCTAGCAGCTGTGGCTAGGGGGACCTTTGCACAGATTTGCCTGGTGCACCAATTGCGACGCTACTTGGATCAGGAGGCTCTCCTCACAGTCACTCATGCCCTTGTCACCTCACGGTTAGATTATTGCAACACGCTCTACATGGGGCTACCCTTGAAGAGTGTTCAGAGACTACAGAATGCAGCTGCACGAGCTATCGTGGGTGCACCTAGATGCACCCACATTACACCAATTCTCCACGAGCTGCACTGGCTCCCTATTGGTCTCTGGGCACAATTCAAGGTGTTGGTTATTACCTTTAAAGCCCTACATGGCTCAGGGCCAGGCGATCTTTGAGACCCCTTCTACCGCATAGCTCCCAGCGACTAGTAAGATCCCACAGAGTTGGTCTCCTCCGGGTCCCGTCAGCTAAACAATGCCGGCTGGCAGGCCCATGGGGGAGGGCCTTCTCTGTGGCTGCCCCAGCTCTCTGGAACCAGTTACCTCCTGAGGTCCAGACTACCCCCACCCTATTGGCCTTCCAGAAAGCGGTGAAGACCTGGCTTTTCCGGCAGGCCTGGGGCCGTTGATCTCACCGTTCAGTCTTGTGAGATCCGGCCATGGATGGTGTGCATGTGTTTTTAATGTTTTTAAAATGCTTTTATAATGTTTTTTTTTTAAATTATGTTCATTGTTTGTATTATTTTTGTTGTAAGCTGCCTAGAGTCCCTTGGGAGTTGGGCGGAATAGAAATATGATAAATTAAATTAAATTAAATTAAATTAAATTAAATTAAATTAAATTAAATTAAATTAAATTAAATTCACTAGCAATGCTGTAGACTCAAACCAGGATCCCAAGAGGCTTTTGGTGCAAGACAGTCTGCTTAATTCTTAAGAGAAGCCCTTTCATTACTTCAGTATTGAGGCAGCATCAGTAAATCCCTCCCCTGATTTCAGTGAAGGGGGAACCTTGAAAAAGCAATCACCTTGTTAGGTTAGAAAGTCTATAAAAGTTGCTGTCTGCCACTAAAAAAGAGAATCAGTCCATGACTTCTCATCCCCCTACCAGTTGGCTGTATTTGCTTTTCTGGGCACCTCCTTAATTCTCCTTGAAGTAACATTTCTCCCTCTAGAATTAATTAAGGAAAAACTAAGAAAAATCAACACCAAATAGAACTAAATCTAAGACAAACACTAGGAGGGGAAGGGACACATTGACTCTTAATCAACAGGAAGTAGTGCAATCTGGTTGAAAGATATAAATAGCTGTTTGTTTTCCACTCATCACCTTGCTCAGAAATCACATTTTGAATTGACCACTTTCAGCTACAGTTGGCCACATTTTAGCCGCATCTGAATATTCACTTCCTTTCCTCTAATGTGAAAACTTCACTTAAACTTTCTCCACTTGCTGAAGACAAAAGGGGGAACTGTGATTGCAAGTTGCAAATTCTGCTCGATGGAAATGAGTATAATGCAGAATGTATCTCAGATATAGATCTACATTTTTGCATTGTTCAGAACTATTTTGCTCTACTAAAATAAAATAATGGTGAGCATTCAAAGATCCAAGGAACAGCAAAAGACTAAAACAGCAAGATGGAGAGCTGATGTGAGGTATTGGTAGACACTGCAAAACCAATCATTCCTCCTTGTTTCCCAATCCTAACTCACATGGGGATTGTAAGAAAAGTAGGAGGAAGGAATGTTATGCATGATGCCTTGAAATCCTGTTAAAAAGGCAGGATATAAATAAAATCTCTATATATATAAAAGGATGTATGATTGTATGTATATTCCAGCACAATTTTGGAACGCCTCAAGCAATTTCAACCAAACTTGGTACACAGATGACTTAACTCTCTGGAAACAAATACTGTGGGGTAAGACACCCCTGGGGTGGGTGGGTGTGTCTATGTTTGTGTGTTCCAGCATAACTCTAGTACGCCTCCAGCAATTTCAACCGAACTTGGTACACAGATGACTTACCCTCTGGAAACAAATACTGGGGGCAGGGGAGACACCCCTGGGGTGGGTGGGTGTGTCTGTGGGTGGGTGTTCCAGCATAACTCTGGAATGCTTAGGCCATTAAGAAGAGCAAGTGCAGCGTCCTAGAGTGGCTATTGTTTGTGATGTCAGTTCCTTCGCAGCTTCCTCTGGAAAGCCAGCTGTGATGTTTGCCCTCCAGTGGACCAACAGGGAAGTGCTTGATGGATTTGAGGCAAAGTGCCAGGATCGTAGAAAGGGCGGGAAAGAGGAGTGAATGGGAGGGGGAAGGGAGAGGGCAGGGGGAAGAAAGGACTCTCCCAATGGCTCTCTGTCAGAGGCAGATGGCACCCCCTGGTGGATTTGGGGCAAAGTGCCAGGATCGTAGAAAGGGCGGGAAAGAGGAATACATGGGAGGGGGAAGGGAGAGGGCAAGGATGATGGGCATGGGAGTAGGGGGAAGAAAGGCCCCTCCCAATGGCTCCCTGTCAGACAAATGCTTCAACAGCACCCCTTGGTGGATTTGGGGCAAAGTGCCAGGATCGTAGAAAGGGTGGGAAAGAGAAGGCCATGGGAGGGAGAAGGGAGAGGGATGGTGGGCATGGGAGTAGGCGGAAGAAAGGCCCCTCCCAATGGCTCCCTGTCAGACAAACACTTTGATGGTGCCCCCTGGTGGATTTGGGACAAAGTGCTAGGATCATAGAAAGGGCGGGAAAGAGGAGCGCATGGGAGGGGGAAGGGAGAGGGCAGGGGTGATGGGCATGGGAGTAGGGGGAAGAAAGGTCCCTCCCAATGGCTCCCTGTCAGAGAAAAGCTTCAACCTCTATAAATATCCAGGCAAAAATACAGCCTGTTGTGCCTTAAAATGGCTTCTACTGGACTGCCTTAAAATGGCTTCTACCAGCATAACTCTGGAACACCTCGAGCAATTTCAACCAAACTTGGTACACAGATGACTTACTCCCTGGAAAGAAATACTGTGGTGGTAAGACACCCCTAATACCACTCAGGGTGTGTGGTCTGTTAAGATACAGCCTGTTGTGCCTTAAAATGGCTTCTACTGGACAGCCTGAAATGGATTCTACTGTACAGCACAGTGGAGTTGCCATGGTAATGGCACACCCTCCCAGCCCCACCACAGCTGGCCAGGGGTCATGAGAGGAGGAAGAGGAGGGCCACTGCATCCTAATGGGCTCCAGGAGGAGGAGGGGACCCCATCTCCCCCATTGCGAAGCACACTAAAGTTCACTGTGCTGTGCAAGGTGCTGCAAGAGTGCCTCATGGCCTGACCAATGCCTCATATCAGAATCGGGGGGGGGGGGGAGAGGAGAGGTACAGCCCCCCCACACACACAGAGTTACAGAGGGGAGAGAGAGAGAAACACACAGAGAGATATACAGAGAGAGGGGAGAGAGGGGGAGAGAGACACAGAGAGATACAGAGAGAGGGGGGAGAGAGGGGGTGTTAAGTTGGGTGAATGAGGACGCAGCAAGCTAGGCAGTGAGTGACAACAGCTCTGTTTATTAGGGTGAAAACCCAGCAACTGACCTAGGGAAACAGCTCCCTTTATATACCTTGCAGCTGTGGTGGTCAGCCAATCAACTGAGGGTCAGTTAATTCAAACTGCCCACCAAACAAACCTATTTACATAACACTCCTCCCCTCCCAGAAGTCACTTTGCATACAAAGTCTTTCAGGTGACCAGGGCATGTACGTAGCCTGGTCGACCTGCGCAGTTCAGTCGGAGGGACGGCGTCGAGCAGGTCGGAGGGACTCCCTGTTTCTCCCTGCTCTGCCAATGGAACCTCCGAGATCTCCTCGTGGGCGGCAACTTCTTCAGCTGGCGGGAACTCCTTGCTGGGATGGCTCCGGACGCCAGGATCGTCAGCTAAGTCCTTCGCTGCACTCAGGCTTGACTTAGTTTGTTGTTCTGGCTGGTAGTCAGGGAGCGGTTCATTGAAGTTTTCCTCGGCGTCTGTTGCAATTCGCCTTCGCAGTTGGTCTATGTGCCTGCGCCAAACTCTCCTGTCCCCTATGTCTACCCTGTACGATTTGGGCCCCGTAATCTCAGTGATTGTCCCTGCTTCCCAGAGTGGGCCCTTCCTGTAGTTTCTGGCGTGGACTGGAGTCCCTATGGTGAACTCCCTGAGTTTCCTCTCCCCCCCCTTGAAAATCTCGGGGGAATAATTGGGATTTAGCCTATCCAGTACCCCTTGGAGCTTCCTCCCCATGAGTAGTTCTGCCGGGCTTCGGCCTGTGGCTGTGAAGGCATGGAATGCTGGGCTGTTAGGAAGCGATCTATCCTTTCCTGCCAGTCTCCGGGGCCTAGGCGTGAGAGGGCCTCTTTGGCTGTTCTTACGAATCTCTCAGCCTGTCCATTACTAGCCGGATGGAACGGGGCCGAGAAGACATGTCTGACCCCCAACTCCGCTAAATACCCTTCAAACTGTGTGGCCGTGAACTGGGGCCCATTATCTGACACTAAGATGTCCGGTAACCCATGTGTAGCAAATAACTGCCTCAGTTCCCTAATAACTCTGTCGATGGTAGTGGCCTTCATGAGCTTAATTTCCAGCCACTTGGAAAAGGCATCTACTACGACCATGAATGTGTGCCCATGAAATGGCCCCGCAAAATGTATGTGGATTCTGGACCAGGGTCCCTTGGGTCTTTCCCACTCCCTCACCGGTGCCGTTGGTGGATCTGGCCTAGACTCTTGGCAGGGCTGACACCTCCCTACCCACTCGGTAATGTCTGCATCCATGTTGGGCCACCAGACATAGCTCCTGGCTAGTCCTTTCATCCGTACAATTCCCGGGTGCCCCTCATGCAACAGTGTTAAGACCTTTTCCCTTAGGTACAAGGGAACAACAACCTGTTCGCCCCATAGCAAACACCCCCCTTGCATTGTTAGTTCGTCCCGTTTGCTGGTGTACTGTTTGAATTCCCCACTCCCAGTCCTTTCCGGCCAGCTCCTCGTCACCCAACTGGCGACCGTCCAGATCACGTGGTCTTTGTTGGAGGCTCTGGCTACCTCTGCTGATGTGATGGGCCCCGAGTCCAAAATGTCTATCAGCAAGATGGGGATGCTGGGTGTGGGGTCGTCCAGCTTGTCTGGTAGTGGGCAGCGGCTGAGTGCGTCAGCGTTTCCCATGTCCGCCCCTGGTCGATGTACCAGGCGATAGGAGTAGGCTGTGAGGAAGATGGCCCAGCGTGTCATCCTGGGCAATAGGGCTGCCGGTGTTGGTCAGTCTCCCTCAAGGAGACCCAGGAGTGGACGATGGTCGGTGATCCGGTAGAAATCCCTCCCGAACAGGTATTCGTGGAATTTTTTGACTCCCGAGACGGTGGCGAGGGCCTCTTTGTCAAGATGACTGTAATTCCTCTCGGTGCTTGACAGAGTTCGGGAGTAGTAGGCGATGGGCGCCTCTAGGCCATTCGGGAGTCTATGGCTCAGGACATCTCCCACACCGAAAGGGGATGCATCACAGGCTAAGACAAGGGGAAGCATTGAGTTGTATTGAAACGTCTGAGATGGCTCAGGAGTTCATGGCTTCCATGACAGCCATGGACCTGACCCAGCTAGTTCATGGCCCCACCCACAGTGGGGGGGACACACTCTGGACTTGATTTTTGTCTCTGGCCAGTGGTTGAGTGATCTTATTATAGGGGATATAGACATGGAACCCTTGTCATGGTCAGATCACTCGCTCCTTCGCCTGGACCTTCGAATCGCTACACCCCACCGCAGGGAGGCAGAGCCAATAAGATGGGCCCACCCCAGGCGCCTGATGGATCCTGATAGGTTCCAGATGAAGCTTGGGCCATTTCCTGAGGATCTAGCACATGACTCAGCTGAGGACCTGGTAGCCGCCTGGGATCGAGCAGCTGGTGGGGCCTTGGACCGAGTCGTGCCTTTGCGGCCTCTGACCCGGTGCTGATCCCACGCAGCTCCTTGGTTTACTGAGGAGCTGAGGGAAATGAAGCGCCAGAAAAGACGCCTGGAGAGCGGTTGGAGGGCCAGTCTTGCTGAATCTGATCGAACACTGGTAAGGTCGCATATTAAGGCCTACCTAGTGGCAATAAAGACGGCAAAGTTTAATTACTTTTCCGCCTCTATTGCATCATCAGGGAATCGTCCGGCCGCCCTGTTTAGGGTGACCCGCTCCCTGCTCCATCCGGGAGTGCGGGAGGATCCCCTGGAAGGCAGGGCGGAGGATTTCGGACAATACCTGTATGACAAAATCGCTCAGATCCGGGGGGATTTGGACTCTGACTGGGTAGATCAGGACAGGGTGATGAGGAATAGTCTTGAGAATGTTATCTGGGAGGAGTTTGATGTTGTGATTCCCGATGATGTGGACAGGATTTTGGGGAGACTTAGTACGGCCACATGTTTACTGGACCCATGTCCCTCCTGGTTGGTACTGGCTTCCCGGGAGGTTACACGAGGCTGGCTCCAGGGTGTTATCAACACTTCGTTGAGTGAGGGTTACTTCCCCGCTGCCTTGAAAGAGGTGGTGGTGAGGCCTCTCCTCAAGAAGCCGTCCCTGGATCCGGCAATATTGGCCAACTATCGTCCTGTCTCCAACCTTCGCTTTATGGCGAAGGTTGTTGAGAGTGTGGTCGCGTGACAGTTTCCACAATTCCTGGAGGAAACATCTTATCTAGATCCGTTCCAGTTGGGTTTCAGGTCTGGGCACAGCACGGAAAGGGCATTGGTCGCGTTGGTTGATGATCTCTGGAGGGCTCGGGACAGGGGTTACTCCTCTGTTCTGGTCCTGTTAGACCTCTCAGCGGCTTTTGATACCATCGACCATGGTATCATGCTGCACCGGCTGGAAGAGTTGGGGGTGGGAGGCACCGTATTGCGGTGGTTCTCCTCCTTTCTCTCCGACCGGTCACAGTTTGTGTTGGCAGGGGGGCAGAGGTTGACCTCGAGGCCTCTCGTCTGTGGAGTGCTGCAGGGATTGGTCCTCCCTTCTGTTCAACATTTATGTGAAGCCGCTGGGCGAGATCATCCGTGGCTTCAGGGTGAGATACCATCAGTACGCTGATGACACCCAGCTGTACATCTCCACCCCAGGCCACCCCAATGATGCCCTTGAAGTGATGTCTCAGTGCCTGGAGGCTGTGCGGATCTGGATGGGGAGGAACAGGCTCAAGCTCAACCCTTCCAAGACTGAGTGGCTGTGGCTCCCAGCATTCCGATATAGTCAGTTGACTCCATCACTGACTATTGGGGGCGAGTCCTTGGCCCCCACTGAAAGGGCTCGCAATCTGGGAGTCCTCCTGGATATGCAGCTGTCCTTGGAGGAACATCTGACAGCTGTAACCAGGGGGACCTTTTATCAGGTTCGCCTGATTCGCCAGTTGCGGCCCTTTCTTGATCGGGATTCCCTGTGCACAGTCACTCACGCCCTCATCACCTCTCACCTTGACTACTGCAATGCTCTCTACATGGGGCTCCCCTTGAGGGGCACCCAGAGGCTCCAGCTGGTCCAGAACACAGCAGCGCGGGTAGTGATGGGAGCAGCATGGTGCTCCCATGTAACACCGCTCCTGCGCGAGCTGCACTGGCTCCCGTTGGTCTTCCGGGTGCACTTCAAGGTTTTGGTTATCACCTTTAAAGCGCTCCATGGCATAGGGTCTAGCTATCTTCAAGACCGCCTGCTGCTACCGACGACCTTCCAGCGACCCGTGCGCTCCCACAGAGAGGGCCTCCTCAGGGTGCCATCAGCCAAACAATGTAGGCTGGTGACCCCCAGGGGGAGAGCCTTCTCTGTGGGGGCACCTACCCTCTGGAATCAGTTGTCCCCAGAGATAAGGAGAATCCAAAACCTCAGTGCCTTCCGCCGTGCCCTTAAAACCCACTTTTTCCAGCAAGCCGGGCTGGTTTAGGAAGAAATTTTTTAAATTTTTAAATGTTTAATTGGTTTGTGGTTTTTTTAAATTTTTGGGCCAAATTTATATAGATTTTAATTGTTTTTAATATTTGTATTTCATGTTTTTAATTCTGGCTGTGCACCGCCCTGAGTCCTCAGGGAGAAGGGTGTTATATAAATTGAAAATAAAAATAAAAAAATAAATAAAAAAATAAAATCAAGAAACTCTCGGCTGATAGCAATTTCTTGATATTTGCAAATGCCCTGTCCTCAGCCTTCCCCCAGGTCCATGTGGACTTTTTGGCTAACAGTCTGTATAGGGGTTCAGCCACTGTTGCCTTGTCCTTTAAAAAGATCGCATAAAAGTTAAGCAGTCCCAGGAATGCTTGTAGTTCCACCTTGTCTTTAGGGGTGGGGGCCTTTTGGATTGCCCTGATTTTACTCTCGGTGGGGTGTATGCCGGTGCCATCTACTCGGTACCCCAGGAACTCTACGGAGGGGGACAGCGAACATGCATTTGTTGCGTTTGACCCGGAGTCCAGCCTTTCTGAATTTTTCTAACACCATTCTCAGCCTCCCCCACAGTTGTTGCTCGTCTTCCGCCGTGATGAGTACATCATCGAAATAGGGGACTATTCCAGGCATCCCTTGCAGTAGCTGCTCCATCGTACTTTGAAAAAGTCCGGGGGCTATGCTGACTCCGAATTGTAGGCGCGTGCACTTGAAAGCACCTCTATGTGTTACGATAGTCTGTGCTTCCGCGGTAGCGCCATCTACCGGTAGCTGCTGGTACGCCTGCGCAAGCTCTAGTTTGGCAAAGATCTTGCCAGGGCCCAGGGAATGCAGGAGGTGGTGCAAAATTGGGACCGGATAAGCGCTCTGTTGCAGGGCCTTATTAATTGTGCATTTATAATTGGCGCATATGCGCACTGACCCGTCCAGTTTCACGGGTGTCACAATTGGGGTCTCCCATTTGGCGTGGTCAACTGGCACGAGCACCCCTTGCTTTATTAGCTTGTCCAATTCAATGTCTATTTTAGGCTTTAGGGCGAATGGCACCCTCCTAGGCTTTAAATGGATTGGGGCAACGTTGGGGTCGAGGTTGAATAAAATAGGGGTCCCCACATACTTGCCAAGCCTTTCGTCGAACACGTCCTGGAACTCCTGCATCAGGTCATCCCTCAGGGTGCTCTGGATGTTCCTCACTCCGGTGAATCCCATGCCCAGGGCTCGAAACCAGTCCATGCCCAGGAGGCTGGGAAGCTTGCCGCTGACGATGGTGAGAGGGAGCCTCTCGCTGATCTCCCCATATCGTACTTGGAACTTGCCTATTCCCTCGACTGGGATGCGGTTCCCTTGGTAGTCCTTAAGCCGGCGTCGCTGTGGTTAGAGCTGCCACTTGTGTGCGCTGGGGATGGCTTTCTTGAGATTGGCCCACGACATGATGGATATGGGGGATCCCGTGTCGATCTCCATCTGGCACTCACGACCCTCGATCTCGACCACGGTGTAGATCTTCTCACCGGGTGACGTGCAGGTCTGGCCAATGTGGATGGTGTAGGCCTCGATGTCTTCGAATTTCACGCCTTTCCGGTTTCCGCCATCTTTATTGGATCTCTGGCGTGGCGCCATTTCGGATTGGCTGGTTAGGCCGCGTGGTTTGTGGCCCTTCGCTTGCTTGGCTCTGCAGACTCGAGCGATGTGCCCCTTTTTCTCAAAGGACTCCCCTTCGCTCTCGGTGCTCATGGCTTCACGGTGTACGGTCACCGACCTCTGTGCTGTCTGGCCATGGATGGTCCCCTGCAGTCTTTCGGCGGCCTTCACGGATGACTCTTGCACTCTTGCCTCATCAAGGGCGATGTGCAGGGTCAGGTTCAGTCTCACAAGTAGCCTCCATTGTAGCCGGCCGTCTCTCACTCCACAGATTAGTTGCTCTAGGAGCATCTCATCTAGGTCTCGGTATTTGCACTGGTTTGTGGCCTTACACAGGGCAGCAATGTACTCACTGATCGACTCGCTGTCCTACTGTAGCTTCTGGCAGAACTCATAGCGTTGGACATATTTGGAAGGCGTTGGGGCATAGTGGTCTTTCAGCAGGGTCTGTAGCGTTGACCATGATATGGTGTGGACTGAATTCAGCTCCGCCAGGGCTTCGGCTGTGTTGAACACTCACGGTCTGCAGTGGCTCAGGAACAGGGCCTTCTTTCTTACGTCCGGTAGTCCCTGCAGGTCGTTTGCCACCATGAAGCACTCGAACCGGGACATGTAGGATCCCCACTTCTCCTCCTTGGGGTTGAAAGGCGCTGGCGGGGTGTAGGCAGACATCCTTCGTGATTCTCCTGTGCTCCACTCGCTCGCCTGTCTGGATTCTGTGATCGGTTGTTCCGCTTCTCTCTCGGAATGTGATTTCAGCTCTTTTCGGTTGTGGCTTCAGCTCTTTCCTTGGCTGCTGGCCTCAAAATCCCATCCTTGTCACCAATGTTAAGTGGCCAGCCAGTGGTCAGCCAATCAGCTGAGGGTCAGTTAATTCAAACTGCCTGCCAAACAAACCTATTTACATAACAGGGGGAGAGAGAGAGCTACAGAGAGAGGGGGAAGATAGGGGGAGAGAGAGACACAGAGAGAGAGGGTACAGAGAGAGACACACACAGAGAGAGGGGGGAGAGAGACACACATAAAGAGAGATACAGAGAGGGGAGAGATAGAGACGGTGTCAGCGCTTCGACACTGGCATAGAGAGCAGAGGAGAGAGAGAGATAAGCTCTGAACTTTTGCCTGCTAAATCCCTTTGAAGTCGGGTTGTCATGGAAATGAAGGGGGGGAGACATTCCTGGGAAATGACGAGACAAGAAGTCTGAAGAATGACTTGGAAGATAGCCAATGAGAAGCAGAGATTTGGGGATCGGAAAGGGAGGGATTGGGGGGCAAAAGGTCAGTCTTGTCCACATCGAGTCATGATCCGGTGGCTGTGCTCAATTAAAGAAAAGATTTCCTTAAAGATTGGCAGTTTGGAAATTCATTTATTTTGAGATAGCATCGAAGTCTGACAGACGGACAAGACTCAACTTTCCAAGCCAAACTGGCAAACCTCCAGCCCTCCAGCTCCCTACCAGATGTTTGGACGAATTGGAGGCAAGGTTCTGAAGCCATGGCAGCAAGCCAGCTCTCTACTGAAAGTCTACTCCAAACGGCTGTGAACCAGCCACCCGTCCCTACTCCAGCCAGCTTGGATGCAATGGGGCCACCCCCTCCCCCAGCAAAGCTGCAACCCCCCCTTCCCCCCACCCACTACCATAGAATTACCAAGGACAGACGATCATGCTCCAGCCCAAGAGAAGAAAAAATGATGAACTTTGGTGGACTTTGCCAAAATCTGCAGAAGCTGAATTCCCCTTTCCAGACGCTAAAGGTAAGGGGAAGCCCCTGAGTGAATTGGGAAGGGCGGATTGGTTATGGGATTGGCAGAAGGCCAGACAGAAAGAAATTTCAACCCTGCCACTCAAAAGCCCCATGGAGGAGTTAAAGCAAAATTTTGAACGTGCCGTCAGCCTGGAAGATGGTCCATCCTGCAGGCCCAAAAATAGAAGGAGGCCAGCTGACCCTGTTGAACTAAGTCACCATAGAAGGGGGCCCAGCCCTTCCCCCTCCCACACCAGAAGGAAGGAAAGTCCCAGTTTGCATCCATGGGTTCCTCCTCTGCCCAGCAAACATACCAGCCTACGCAAGGCATCACCCCCCCCCACCCCCGAATGAGAGATGACGAAGAAGCCCAACGATACCCCAGACAGGCACACAGAGCCCGGCTATGGGAGGATGGCCACCGAGGGCAGAGCCACCCCGGTTCAGAGGGAAATTTGATGGGGATCCAGACTAGGTGGCGCAGTTCCTTGACGCAGCTGAGGTCTATATCGAGAGCTATGGGCACCTTTACCCATTCCCGAGAGCCCTGGTCAATGCCTTTTCAGAAGGGCTGGAGGGAGAAGCAAAGACTTGGTCATCAGCCCTCTACAAGAATAGAGCCCCGCAACTGCAAGACGCAGATGATTTCTTGCAACTACTGCGGGCGAGGTACGAGGAAGTAGGGGAGGACCCATATGTGGAAGACGAACTCAGAAGCCTAATCCAGAGAGGGAAGCCAATCAAGGAACACATTCGTGAATTCCAAAGAGTCGTGGGCACCTTGTCTCACCTACCTGAGCGACTGCTAGTGTATTTTTTCAGAACGAGCCTAGATAAGCGGATCGCTCAAGTGACCGCTTATCGGGACATCCTGAACCGACTCTCTGAATGGTGGCGATGCAAGTTGAAAGGGGACTGCAAGCCAATGATATGCTAAAGCAACCAGAGGCCAGGGAGAGATACCAATCAGACCCGAGGCCACAAACCAGATGAGGAACCATGGCACCACGGCCTACCCAAAGGCCTTTCATTCTGCAGAGCCCAATGAGATGCTACAGATGTGGAGGAATGGGCCATCTAGCAGCAGCCTGTGGAACCCCGGGCCTGAGGCCAAACCCTCAGGCAAAGGCACAACGAGAACAGGGCCCCAAGCGAGCCACTGATGCACCACGAAGTCGCCTCCCCGGCACAGAGGTCTTCGCCCACCTGACCGAGACAAAGGCAGTCCCGGATGATGGAGACCAATTCCCCGACTCGTATGACAGTGAGGACAAGGGTGAAAACGACCCAATGGTGAGTGGACCCATCCACCCTTTCCTTTTCCCCATATGCCTAACAGCCCCAAAGACAGGTACCCAAGAGACTTTCCAAGCCCTGATAGACTCGGGCTGCTCTAGGTGCCTGATTAATCTACCCACAGTCCTAAAATTTGGGATCCGAGCTAAGAAGCTCAACCACCCAATTCGATTCGAGCAAGTTGATGGGACCCTAGTAGGTGGAACTTGTGCCACATACCTGACCGAACTAGTGAAGCTAGGTCTAGGGGATCACTGGGAGATGATACGGTTCATAATAGCCCCCAAGATGGCCGATCCAGTCATACTGGGACTTTCCTGGCTAGACAAGTGGGGTCCAATTATCTGGTGGCAAGAGGGGACCCGCAGATTGAGGATAGCCAAAGGACCCCAACCTCTGCCGTTCCAACCAGAACAAACACCCCCCACACTTGGGCCCCAATGTATCCCGGCTGAACAAAAGAAAATGGCACTGATGCAAGGGCCCCTCCTGAAGGGCACCATGAAGCATCTGGGGCCCACATCCAACAGCACCCATGAAACAGAGCAGATCCCAAAAGACTACCAAGACCTAGCACAGGTATTTAGCGAGACCAAGTGCGACATCCTACCTCCCCACCGCGATTCCGACTGTGCCATCGAAATCATCCCTGGGGCGAAACTACCTAAACCTAAATTGTATGCCATGACGCCCCGTGAAATGCAAGAAATGCGGAACTACATAGACAAAAACCTACGAAGGGGCTTCATCGAGCCAGTCAAACCGCGGGTCGCAGCACCGGTCCTCTTCAAAGAGAAGAAAGACGGCTCTATGCGTCTGGTAGTTGATTTTCGGGACATCAATGTGATCTGAGTACACAACTTATACCCCCTCCCCCTCATGAAGGACATGCTGGCCCACCTGGCCAAGGGGAAGATTTTCACCAAACTAGACTCCACGAAGCCTACTACTGAGTATGCATCAGGGAAGGAGACGAGTGGAAGACAGCGTTCAACTGCCCCCTGGGAAGTTACCAATTCAAGGTGATGCCATTTGGGCTACAGGGAGCCCCAGCTGTGTTCATGCAATTGATAAACGAAGTTCTGCATGACCACCTGTACAAAGGGGTCCTCGTCTACCTAGATGACATTCTCATTTACACAGAGACCATAGATGAACACATACCCCTCGTAGGCAAAGTGCTGGAAAAACTGCTGAAAGCGAACCTCTATGTCAAACTGTCAAAATGCGAGTTCCACCGATTGCGTCTGGACTATTTAGGTTACCGAATGTCAAACGAGGGGATAGAGATGGACCCGGCTAAAGTACAATCAGTCCTAGACTGGTGACCCCTGTGCACCCGCAGGCAACTACAAAGCTTCCTGGGGTTCACAAATTTCTACAGGCAATTCATCCCCTCCTTTGCAAGAATTGCCAAACCTCTGATGGACCTCCTAAAGACAGGAAGTCTGACAACGAAACCCCACCTGGGACAGCGTCTACAATGGGACTCGGCCTGCCAACAGGCATTTGAGTCACTAAAACAAATGTTTGCAAAAGAACCGGTCTTGAAGCATCCTGACCCCGAACAACCCTTCGTCATCCAAGCAGATGCCAGCGATGTAGCAGTAGGGGCAGTCCTACTCCAAAAGAACAGCCAGGGGGACCTGCAACCTTGTGCCTACACATCCTGCAAACTCACTGACACAGAAAGACGATAGGCGACATGGGAAAATGAAGCGTTTGCGGTGAGATGGGCACTGTTAACCTGGCGACACCTGCTAGAAGGAGGCCAGACACTGTTCGAGGTCTGCACTGACCACAAACCTGGAGGCCCTCAAGACCCCACGGAAGTTATCGCCCAGGCAAGTCCGGTGGGCCCAATACTTCAATCGTTTCAACTTCGAGCTGAAGCACATCCCAGGGGGGGAAGAACTTTCTGGCCGATGTCCTCTCCCGAATGCCTCAATACAACAGTGAACGTGAGCAGATAGTGAATCCCATCATCCCTTCTGCCCAAGGAATGGGCCAAGTAACCACCAGACGGCAGCATCGAGACCAGCAGGGCCAACCCGCGAGTGACCTAACGACGATGTTCAAGGCAGAAACGTTGGCGGACCCCTGGTTCCGAGACAATCAACATCTCTTGACAAAGAGAGATGGCCTAGCATGGAGAGGGATGAAACTTTATGTCCCAGACACCTTGCGCACCTTAATCCTCAAGAGAAGTCACGATGTCAAACCAGCGGGACATTTTGGCTTCCTAAAGACTCTGCACTTAGCTCAGAGACAGTTTTGGTGGCCCCACATGAGAAAAGACGTGGACAACTATGTAAAAAGTTGTACCATCTGTGCCACGATGAAAACCCGACCAGGAAGGCCCCCGGGGTTGTTGCAGCCAGTAGCTGAACCGTCAAGGCCATGGGAGGAGATTGCTATGGACTTCATAGTTGAACTGCCGAGGAGCAGCGGAAGCACAGTGATCTGGACTGTAATAGACTTGTTCTCCAAACAGGCACATTTCATACCCTGCAGCGGACTACCCTCAGCCCGCCAACTGGCCAAACTGTTCGTAAAACACATCTACCACCTGCACGGAGTACCCAGAAGAATCATCTCTGATCGAGGCGAAGTTCTGGAGGGAATTCCTTTGATCCATAGGATCATCCCAAGGCTTCAGCTCAGCGTTTCACCCAAGCACCAATGGGGGGGGGGCGGAGAGATTGAATGCCATGATAGAGCAGTACCTGAGGTGCTACATGGACTACCAACAATCGAACTGGGCGGACCTCTTATTGTTTGCTGAGGTCGCATATAACAATGCTGTCCACAGTAGTACAGTAGTACAGGACTATTTAAGATAGTGAGCAGAATCGATTTCGTCTCCATGCCAGAGTACCCGAGGGAGCCTCCTTCCTCAGTTACCTTGACTGAATGGATGGCAATGCTAAGAGAAACCCGGGAGAACGTCAAGAGGGTGTTAGACAAGGCAGCATGGTCTTATAAGACACAAGCAGATAAGCACCGAGCCCCCCAGAGACCGTTCCAAGTGGGGGGAAAGGTCTACCTCTCCACCAAGTACTTGAGACTCAGACTCCCGACCAGAAAACTGGGACTGAAATTCATAGGGCCATTTCCAATAGTAAAAGTAATCAACCCGGTTACAATACAATTGCAGTTGCCCCGGTTACTAGGGAGGATACACCCCGTTTTTCACAGTAGCCTCCTGAAGCCTGTAGTAGGGTCAATTTTAAGGCCGGTGCCACAGGATCCCCCAGGGCCCTTAATTGTTGGAGGCCAGACCCACTATGAAGTACAGCGAGTTCTCGATTCGAGGTGGCACAGAGGGCGCCTCCTGTACTTAATTAAGTGGAAGGGCTACCCTTTGTCAGAAGCTTTCTGGGTGAAGAGCACAAACATCCAAGCTGACCGCCTCATAGCTAAATTCCATGCAGATCACCCGGACAAGCCAGGAAAGGGTGGGGTACCCCCCTCGGAGGGGGTGAGGTACTAAACTTATTGTTTATCTCACGCAGGCCCCACTGGGAGAGTGAAGGGAGAGGGGCCAGATGTCAGCGCTTCGACACTGGCATAGAGAGCAGAAGAGAGAGAGATAAGCTCTGAACCTTTGCCTGCTAAATCCCTTTGAAGTCGGGTTGTCATGGAAATGAAGGGGGGGGAGACATTCCTGGGAAATGACGAGACAAGAAGTCTGAAGAATGACTTGGAAGATAGCCAATGAGAAGCAGAGATTTGGGGATCGGAAAGGGAGGGATTGGGGGGCAAAAGATCAGTCTTGTCCGCATCGAGTCATGATCCGGTGGCTGTGCTCAATTAAAGAAAAGATTTCAGGCTTCCACTTGGCACCGCCGTCATCGCCAGACAGTCCTTCAAGACCGCCAGCCCCGCCGCCTGTAAAAGAGCCGCCCCCACAGCTGAGAGGCGGCTCGAAAAACTCCGTTACTTCAAGGAAATGTGAGCAGAGCCGGCGAGGTCAGGTAGAGCCCCCTGTGAAGTCCCCATATTTTTTTTTTTTGCTTCTGGGGAGGAAGCAGGATGAGGCTCCCTATCCAGCTCACCGTGGCTCCGGACAACGGGGGAACTCTGCATGTAGCAGAGCCAGACGACGCGACCAACGTAAACAGCGAAAGTGAAAAGATTTATTAAAAATAAACAGGGTGAAATCTGGATCTGGAACTCAAAACTGCAAGTATTTATAATAGCCCTGTGAGTGATTTTAAGAATGGAGAAAGAGTGAAAGTTTAAAATGGCGTCCGGCTTTAGTGCCTTGAAAAAAAGCTGAAAGCGAAAGTGGATTTGCCTGACTGTTTCAACATGCTACAAAGTATCTAGAGCAATAGCGCTGGCTGGAAGAGAAGGGAAAAGGTTTTTTTTTACAAAGTGTCTTTATGTTCCTTCTCCCTTAGAGACTTGATTAATTCTGAGAGGTTTTTGTGCTGGTGAAAAGGGAGAGAAGACTTCCTTCTTTAAAAAAGAGATTGTCTGAGTGGCAGACATGGCTTCAAAGCTAGGCAACAAAGCTGTAGGGGGGGGGGTTTCCCCTACTCATAAGTCACAAGCGCAGTTCCTAAGCCTGCAGACTCAGAGCCAGAGCCAGGAGATTGATTTTAGAGACTTGAAGGAATTTATTATTGCGGCTCTGATGAAACAAGATGAGGTTATGGACCAGAAGTTTGAAAAATTTTAACAGGAAACTAAGGAGATGGTTCAAGAAAAGTATGACAAGATGAAGCGAGATATTCTGACAGTTTTGACTGGCTTGTCAGAAGTAATTGTCCAAATTGATAAAAAAAAGTGGAAGAAATTAATTTAGAAATAGAGTCTAAAATGAAGGAAGCTGATTATAAGATTGATAATGTGGATAATAAAACACAAAGGATCAAAAATGAAGTGACAATGATGCAATTCAAATTTATGGAGTTTGCTGTAAGACTGAGGGGGATAAAGGAAAACAACAGAGATTTGAGAAAGATTTGTGCTGATGCTTTGGCTGAGATGTTAAAGGTTAGCCCTGAAGAGGTCTTGTCCAAGATTGACAAGATTTACAGAGTGAATTCTTGGGTAGCAAGGCAAAGGCAATTGCCCAGAGATGTAGTGATATACTTTACAGACAGAAGAATAAGAAATGACATCTTGCAAAAGTCTTTTGTTTCTACCTTACAAGTGGATGGAAGGGAGATTGGGATTTATAAAGAGCTGCCGCCTAAGATGCTAAAAGATAGAAAGGATTTTGGATTTTTGGTGGACTGAACTAAAGAAACAACAAATTCCATTTAGATGGGATGCTCCAGTTGGTATAATATTGAGGTATCAAGGAGAAAGATATCGATTAAATACTGTTAAAAAAGCGGAAGAATTTTATCTCAATGTTTTTAAAACTGGTCCAGCATCTCCACGTACATCTTTGGTGTTAATACAGGAGGGTGACAAAGAAAAGCAAAATGAACAAAAGATTGAAGTCCAGTGGAAGCAGATGGAGATGGAGGCAATGGAAATACAAGGAACTACAGGGGGCTCTTTGGATGAGCCGTTCCCGGATCTTCCTTTAAAGGTTAAAGGTGAATCACCTAAAAATGCAAGAGAAGTGGCTTTGGATTTTGATCTGATGTCTTACAAAGTTAAAGATCAGCATATAACCCGATCAGTCTACAAACAAATTCCAGAAAAACAACAACAGCAGAGGTCTAAGCCAGCACAAGGCAAGTAAAGAAGCAGGTTTTACAAAACTAAAAAATTTTAAAATATCTCTTTTGAATATGGATTATAAATTTTTTTTTTTGCAAAACTATTAGCCAACAGACTATTGCCAGTTATCTAAGAGTTGATTTGTGATTAAGAAGGATTTATAGAAGACAGACACATGAAAGATAATGTGAGGCAAATTATAGATTTATTGGACTATCTTGAGAAGAATAAACAGATCCCTGCAGTGCTGGTGTTTTAGGCTGCGGAGAAGGCCTGTAAGCGAGTGACTTGGAACTTTCTATTACAGACTTTAAGAAAGATGGATTATGTGTACGTTGAAGGAAATAGCTATGAGGCAAGAGGATTATGGAGTAAGGGCACTTGCAGCTGATCTGGTTGTTACCCTAACATGGTCGATGGAACTAATAATCTAGATGAAAGACTTTACAGAAGATATTATACGGAGTATAAATATAAATATAAAGTCACTCGGGGGGGGGGTTGTATATAGAAGTACTCTTCAATGATGGGGGCAGATGGCAACTAAAGACATTAAATACACTGTTGGACGAAGGATTTGATGTAATTGTTTAGATGTTACAAATTACTATATATGCTGTGGGAAAGTGGGTGAAACAAAATTGATATGGTATATGGTGATAGGCTAGATTACTGATTGTTCAATATTGGAAAAGGGATGTTATGTTTATTATAGAAGAATGGATCCTGAAAGTGGCCAGTTTCGCAGAGAAGGTGAAGATATCAGCATACATTAAAGACTGGACCCAAGAGATTTATGTATGGGAGTAGAGGATATGGATAGATTATGTGCAGAATAAATATTAAATTAGGAAGTATCAGATAACTTTTAGTTGAATGTTGTGTAGAAATGTATAGTATATAGGGGATAGAATACTAGAATGTCAGGACGAAATGTATACTACACAGATGGGCGGTAAAGTATTACATAATGTGATTTGGATTTCAGCCTGGGAAAGCCATGGGGGGAGGGGAGGGTAAGGGAGGGTTAGGGAGGGAAAGGGGGGGAAAGGGGGAAAATGTGTATTTGTAAAACTTTTTCAATTAAAAAAAATTAAAGAAAATATTACCTTAAAGATTGGCAGTTTGGAAATTCATTTATTTTAAGATAGCATCGAAGTCTGACAGAGGGAGAGACAGAGAGACAGAGAGAAATACAGAGAGAGGGGGAGACAGACGGGGGATACAGAGACACAGAGGGGGAAGAGATACAGAGGGGGGGGAAGAGAGAGAGGGTGAGAGAGAGAAGAGAAAGAGATATATATATACACAGAGAGGGGGAAGCTGGAGATAAATAAATACCCGGGCAACGTTGGGTTATCAGCTAGTAGATAATAAAGAAATTCTGCAGCAACCTAAAAGAGAATTCATCCAGTCAGGCCACAAAGCCCATGAAACAGAAAAGATTTTCCTACAGGATATATGCACCTGGTCCATTTCCTAGTGCAAAAGCAAGTGACAAAGAGATACAACATAGAATACAGAATAATAGAGTTGGAAGGGAACTTGGAGGTCTTCTAGTCCAACCCACAATATGCAGGAAACCTACTATCATTCTGGACAAATGGTTGTCCAATCTCTTCTTGAAAATCTCCAATGGTGGAGCACCCACAACTTCAGGAGACAAGCCATTCACTGTTCCCATGTTTCCTTTGGCAGCCTTATTTTCAAATATAAAGGTATTTAAATATAAACATCATTGGATGTTCAAAATAAAATGGAGACAGGGAAATAAAATAGAAAAGATTATCTGAAATGGACCCAAAGTTAAGCAATTTTTCAAACTTCTTCAGAATCTGCACCAGTTTCAAAGCAATTGATATTTTCTGAACTCAGAAATCTAGTTGTAAAATATACACATGCTATAAAAATTGAATGGAGAGGCCAGAAGTATTTTTACACAAAAACCACAATCCTTTCTGAAGCTTCCCAAAGCCTGAACAGAAATGTTAACCATTATCAAAATTAGTGGACCAGAGGAATGCTGTCGATATAATTTACTTGGACTTTAGTAAAGCATTTGATAAAGTAGACAGAGGTGGGCAACTATGGCCCTTTTATGACTTGTGGACTTCAATTCCCAGAATTCCTGAGCTAACATGGCTGGCTCATGAATTCTGGGAGTTGAAGTCCACAAGTCATAAAAGGGCCATAGTTGCCCACCCCTGAAGTAGACCATAACCTACTACTAGATAAAGTAGAAAAATGTGGGTTAGACAGCATCACCACCAGATGGATTCGTAACTGGCTGACCAACCACACTCAACAGTAGTCCTCAATGGAACTGCATTTACATGGAGGGAAGTATGTGGTGGAGTACCCCAGGGCTCTGTTTTAGGCCCAGTGCTCTTCAACATCTTCATCAATGACTTGGACGAGGGGATAGATGGAGAACTCATCAAATTTGCAGATGACACAAAGCTGGCAGGAATAGCCAACACTCCAGAAGATAGGCTCAAGATACAGAAGGATCTTGACAGATTTGAACATTGGGCGCTATCTAACAAGATGAAATTCAACAGTGAAAAAAGCAAGGTTCTACATTTAGGGAAGAAAAACAAAATGCACAGGTACTGTATATGTGGTACCTTGATCAATAGTAGTAACTGTGAGAGGGATCTTGGAATCCTAGTGGACAACCATTTAGATATGAACCAGCAGTGTGCAGCAGCTGCCAAAAAAGCCAACACAGTTCTGGGCTGCATAAACAGAGGGATAGAATCAAGATTACGTGAAGTGTTAATACCACTTTATAATGCCTTGGTAAGGCCATACTTGGAATATTGCATTCAGTTTTGGTCACCACGATTTTGAGACAAAACAGATGGCCCCAGGCACATTCTTCCCCCCTCCCATTCCCCCAAAATGTACATCAAAGCAGAAAAAGGAATAAAGGAAACCCCATATGAAAGCATCCCCAAGCCTCCCCCATCCCATGAGAATGGCAGCGTTCCGATAGAGATCTATGGGACCTGTCATGCTGTTTCCCTAAGAAAAGGAGAATTCCACCTGGAGACAAAGAAAATAACAAGGAGGAGAGAAAATAATAGGAACAATTAGTTAGATTTGTCAGGGTAAAGTTGGTGGAAACTTTTAATTAATTTTGGGGCTCTATTGTGCTTTTTATGAACCCAGTCATTTTGTGATAAGGGGAGGTCCTTCTATGCTACTAGATACTGGGTGGCCCATGGTGTTTCCTTGAGTCTAGAATTTCTTTGATTTCAAAATGTTTGCCCTCTACCATGATAGGTTGTGGCAGGGAGGAAGCCACAGGCCTTAAAGGTGAAGTCACTTCTGGTTTCAGTAGATTACAGTGGAAGATTGGGTGGACTTGTTGAAGTGATTTAGGTAATTGCAGTTCTAGTGTGGCCACGTTTATGATGTGAGTGATGGGGAAAGGCCCTACGAACTTTGACTCTAGTTTCTTACATGATTGTAGGGACTGTAGGAAGCAAGTGGATAGGTAAACCCAGTCTCCGATTTTAAATGGTTTGGGTTCCACTCTCTTTTTATTTGCCTGCATTTTGTAGGCTGCTTTGTCTTTGTCTAAGGCTTTGGGGATTACTGGCCAGGTGGTTTATAATTGATTAATGCACTCCTTCAAGGAGGGATAGTGGGCTCAGTGGTGGGCAGCTCAGGCATTGGATTGAATTTTTCACCTATAGCCACTTGGAACAGAATAAAACCCATGCTGCTGTGCATGGCATTGTTGTAAGCAACCTCCGTGAATGGTAGCAGGTCGGTCCAATTGCCTTGTTGGTAGTTAATAAAGCATCGGAGAACTGAGTTAATTCATTCTATCATCCCATTCATTTGAGGATGGTGACTAGAACTAAGGCCCTGGTTGGTTCCTAAAAGATCCATAAATGCTTTCCCGAATATGGTCTGATATGATATGACATGGGGCATCATGCAACTGGTATATGTGGAGTAGGAACAGTTTTGCTAGGGTCTTAGCCATCAGGGTTGCTAATCATCAGGTGACATGGGAGAAAGTGAACCTGCTTTGAAAATAGGTCTGTGACCACCCAAATGACATGTTTCTGGCACTCTTGGGGAGCTCCACAACAAAATTCATGGAAATCTCTCTCCAGGGTGCTGAAGGATCAGCTACCAGCTGCAAAAGGCCAGGCGTTTTTCCTTGCCTGCGTTTTGCTGCAGTGCAAGTCGGGCAACTTGCACTGCAAGTTGCAACACAGCTTTCTTTTTTTTTTAAAAAAAAGTTTTTTTTATTTTTTACACAAACACACAAACAAACATACAATGTATTTTTTCTGAACAGTGTATTTGGTCTTAAATTCACAAATTTAAGCAGTTTTTAGTAATTTCAACAAAATTTACATTTTATATATTCCCTTTTTGCCATAATATTTCTTCTCTCTATTTTTTTAAGAACCATTATTACCCTTCATCCTAACCTCTAATTTTACCCAGATTCAGTTTTTCCCTTCATCTCTATGTTAACCCCCTCAGATTTAAAAATACAATCATTAATATTTTCCACTGTCAGCTATTTCAATACCCAACATCTTGACTTCCGGTTTCCTTGTCTTCGGCGACGACGGTGCCTTTTTAAGCACCGCCAGCCCAGCCGCTTGTAGAGCCGCTTCTCGACCGTGAAGTGGCTTGAAAGCTTCAAAATCCCCAGGATTTTTGAAGAAGAGGCAGCAGGGCACAGGTCGAGCCCCTGCAACCCCCCCAGGGAATTGTTTCTGGGGAGGAAACAGGCGCGGCTCCCTCCCAACCTGCTGAGACTCCGGGCGGCGTGGGACGTCTCTGCTTTTGCAGAACAAGCCGGCTGCAGGAAACTTCAAAGAGAAAGGAAACAACCCAAACAAACAGCTGAAATCTACTTGAACCCTGAAACTCTGAACTGCAAGTATTAGCACTTTGCTGATCTTTTATTTTGAAGGGAAAATTTCTGAATGAGTGAAAGTGACTGGAAAAAATATGGCGTTCAGCATTAGAGTAAATGAATCAGCGAGTGTAGATTGGTGAAGTCATCTTGCTTTGTTACAAAGTTAATAAGTTGCTACAAAGTTGCTTCGGCTGTAATAACAGGAACAAGAGGAAAATCTCTCCCTTTTATTTGACTTTGTTTCACCACAGTTTTGTCCTGATTAAATCTGGGGGACGTTTTTAGAAGGCTTTGTGGAGGTGGTAGAAGAAGAGGAACCTCCCTCTTCAGAAAAGCTAGCCTACGAGGCAGGATGGCTTCAAAGAAGCAGGAAGGCAAAACAGGGGGGGATCCCCCACACGTAAACAGGACACGCAGCCACAAGCTCAGAAAAAAGATTTTGATATGGGAGATTTAAAAGAATTTATTTCAAAAATTCTGGATGACAAATTTCAAAAAGCTCAACAAGAAATAGATGATAAAATCCAAAAGTCTCAACAGGAAATTATGCAGGAAATGCAGCAGAACCAAAAGAAGGTGACCAAAAAAATAACAGATGTGGCGTCTGGCCTGGCAGGATTTATTATGAAAGTTGATCCAAAAGTGGATGAATTTAAATCAGAAGTTAATGCTAAGATGAAAAATAATGATCATAAATTTTTTGATGTTGATGATAAGATGCAGAGAGTTGAGAACGAGATTGTCATGATGCAATTCTGGGCAATGGAATTCGCTATACGGCTTCAAGGAATTAGAGAAGAGGAGAGAGAAGATTTGAGACAGGTCTGTGCTGAAGCCCTAGCTGTGATCTTAAAAGTTAACCCTGATATGGTTTTCTGTAAAATAGACAAAATTTACAGAGTCAATTCCTGGGTGGCCAGACAAAGACAATTGCCTAGAGATGTGGTCATATATTTTACAGACAGAGTAATAAGAAATGATATCCTGCAAAAATCTTTTCTTACTTCTGTGCAAGTCGGAGGATCGAAGATTACAGTTTATAAAGAGCTTCCACCTAAGATGTTAAAATCTAGAAAAGACTTTGGCTTTCTTGTTAAAGAACTGCAGAATAACCAGATTCCATTTCGTTGGGATGCTCCAACTGGCATAATTTTGAGATATAAGGGAGAGAGACACCGTTTGAATACTGTGGAGAAGGCGGAGCAATTTTATACTGATATCTTTAAAGAAAGAACACCATCCCCACGTACATCCACAGTTTTGGAGATTAAGGAGAGTGATAAGAAGCAACTTCAAGATCCGCAACAACAATCTAAGCAGGAATCAGAGGAGTTGAAGGGCGCTGAAGGAGGTTTCCTGGATGAGCCTTTGCTGGAACCTTCTCCAATTTTGGAGCCGGTCTGGATGGCTGAAGTCAAGGACCAGCGTATAACCCGAGCAAAACTCAAGCAACTTAAAGAACAGTTACAGCAGGAAAGACAAGATGAAAAGGAGGCAAAGGCGATACAAGAGACTGGGGCCGTGGGGAATGCAGGACAGAAGATTTCGGATGAAATCCGATTATTCTGTTCTTGGCTCCAGAAAGAGAATAATGATGATTAAATGTTTATCTTGGAATGTGAATGGGTTGAATGCAACACAGAAAAGGAAGAAAGTATTTGCATATTTAAAACAACATAATAATGACATAATTTGTTTACAAGAAACGCATATTACAGTTCAAGATCAAAATTATTTGAAAAATTCCAAATTAGGAACACATTTTATATCTTCAACTAATCAAAAAAAGAATGGTGTGGTTATTTATGTAAATAAAAAATTAACAGCTAAACTTATAGAAGCTGATCAAGATGGCAGGTTTGTAGCAATTGAATTACTTTCTGCTAATAGTCAAGTTCTTCTGATAGGAATTTATGCTCCCAATCAACAACAGGATTATTTTTATAAAATGCTACATACTAAAATACTACAATGGGATTATAGATCTATTTTAATTATGGGAGATTGGAATGGAGTAATTGATTCTAAATTAGATAAAAAGACTTTGGTGAAGTCAAGGATTAGACTACCACAGACTTTCTTTGATATGAAAGAAGATCTGGAGTTAAAAGATATTTGGAGAATACATAACCCAAAAGAACTAGATTATACTTTCTTCTCTGATAGACATAAATCCTTCTCTAGGATTGATTTCATTTTGTTGTCAGATGATTTACTTGTTAGGACAAAAAGAACAAAGATTCTGCCAAGAACTTTGACTGATCATAGTCCAGTGTGGATAGAAATTGAGACATGTAAGACTGAGAGACGCTCTTGGAGATTAAATGAAAACTTGTTCAGATATGAAAAAAATATAATAGAACTTAAAAAGTACTTGAAAGAGTTTTTTGAAATGAATTTGAATAAAGGCACTCCAATGGAGATTGTGTGGGACGCAAGTTAAGCTTACATGAGAGGGGTGCTTATTTATATGAACTCTAAACATAGATTGATCCGACAAAAGAAAAGACTTGAATTGGAAGCAGAAATAAAGAATAAAGAACAGTTACTCATTAAAAATCCAACAGATGAAAGAACACGTGGTGTCATAAAACTTTTGAAAGATCAATTTCAAATGCTCATAGCGGAACAAGTTGCAACAAATTTACAATATGCGAAGCATAATACATTCTGCAACGCCAATAAACCGGGCAGGTGGTTGGCCTACACATTGAGGAAGAAACAGAGCATACGGACTATTGATAGTATCGATATCGGAGGGAAAGAAGTTGTTCAACAGAAATTAATTAAAGAAGCCTTTCTTGAATATTACACTAAACTATATGCTAGAGAGGAGGTGCAGAATGGACTTATAGAAAAATATTTAGACAACAAAAGAGTTACAAAAATTACTGAGCAACAAAAAGAAAGAATGAATTATCCTATAACAGAGGAGGAGATAATAGCAGCAATAAAACAATTAAAAACAGCCAAAGCTCCTGGAACGGATGGTCTGACTGCAGTGTACTATAAAACTTTGCAGGCAGAAATGGTGGAACAACTCAGAGACTTATTTTGTAATATACAACAAGGGGGAAAAGTACCCCCATCATGGACTACAGCTTACATTTCTTTGATACCAAAAGAACAAGCAGGTCCCAAAAAACCGGAGAATTACAGACCAATATCTCTTTTGAATATGGACTATAAAATTTATGCAAAAGTACTAGCCAACAGACTGATGCCAGTAATTCAAAAGGTGATCCATGATGACCAAGCGGGATTTATTGAGGGTAGGCATATGAATGACAATGTAAGGCAAGTAATAGACTTATTGGAATATCTTGAGAAGAATAAACAGATCCCTGCAGTGCTGGTTTTCTTGGATGCAGAGAAGGCCTTTGATAAAGTGGACTGGAATTTTCTACTAAAGACTTTAAAAAAGATGGACTTTGGGGACCAATTTATACAGGCGGTCTCAGCAATTTATCAAGAGCAAAAGGCTCAGATTATTATTAATGGAAGTTTGACAACAGAGTTTAAAATCGAAAAAGGAACAAGACAGGGATGTCCGTTGTCCCCATTGTTGTTTATTTTAACACTAGAAGTCTTGTTAAATACAATAAGGGATTCTAATACTTTGAAAGGAATAATGATAAGGCAAGAGGATTACAGAATAAAGGCATTTGCAGATGATCTGGTCGTCACCCTAACACAGCCAATGGAATCAATAATCCAGATGAAGGACATTATACAAGACTATGGTAAAGTTTCAGGTTTTAGATTGAACCAGAAAAAAACCAAGATGATAGTCAAAAATATGACACAAGATCGTAAACACGAGCTTGAAAGGAGGGCAGGTTTTGAGATTGTACCAAAGGTAAAATATCTAGGAGTTCAGGTTGCAGAATCAAATATGAAATTGTTTCAAAATAATTATGAGGTGTTGTGGCGAGAGGTGCAAAAAGACATGGAGACTTGGAAAAAACTGCAGCTGTCTTTACTTGGAAGAATAGCAGCAGTTAAGATGAATATTTTGCCAAGATTTCTCTTTTTGTTTCAAATGATTCCAGTGCTTAAAAATGATAAACAACTAAAAGTATGGCAAACTGGAGTGAACAAGTTTATCTGGAACGAGAAAAAACCAAGAGTAAAATTGAAAATTATGCAAGATGTTCCAGAAAGGGGAGGTCTTAAACTTCCAAACCTACAGTTATATTATGATGCAGCAGCTTTGACTTTAACAAGTGGTTGGTTTGGAGGAAAAAAGACTGGAATATTAAATGCAGAAAGTTTTGATTTGGAATTTGGATGGCACGCTTACTTATTTTATGACAACAAAGTGGATAAAGCATTTAAAAGCCACATACTTAGAGATTCTTTGTTGAGAGTTTGGAAGAAGCACCGACTCAAATGGGATTATAAAATACCGCTATGGCTGGATCTTGGTCATACTTTGTGGAATACAAATATAATGTCACTCGGGGGGGTTTTATACAAAGAGGTTCTTTTTACAGATGCGGGCAGATGGCAGCTGAAGACATTACAGACATTGTTGGCTGAAGGGATTAATCTAACTTGGTTACAATATAATCAATTGCAATTGAGATGGAAAGAGGACCAAAAAACTGGTATTATGATGTATGAGGAAGAATTGGTCAGACACATAAAAGAGAAAGGTCCAATGCATATTAAAAGACTTTATAATGTTTTGTTAGAAAGGGATTCAGAAACTGAATTAGTTAAAGATTGTATGATTAAGTGGGCACAAAATTTTGAGGAGCCAGTGATGTTGGAAACATGGGAAAAAATTTGGGTTCAGAATGTTAAGTTTACACAGTCGCAGAATTTGAGGGAAAATTTTTATAAAATGTTTTATAGATGGCATCTAGACCCCAAAAAATTGTCGTGTATGTACCCTAATGTGCAGCCTAAATGTTGGAGATGTGATTGTCTAGATGCTACATATTATCATGTTTGGTGGACCTGTAAGAAAGTTAAGGCTTTTTGGATAAAAATTTGGTGGGTCATGCAGAATGTTCTGAAGAAAAAAATTCAATTTTCTCCACAATTGTTTTTACTGGGTATGGTTAAGGGTTTTACATTGGGTGAAACAAAACTGATATTGCATATGATATCAGCAGCAAGATTGTTGATAGGTAAATACTGGAAAAATGAAGCGCTGCCCACGATTGAGGAATGGACTTTGAAGATGGCCAGTTTTGCAGAGATGGCGAAGATTTCAGCATATTTAAAAGATTGTTCACAAGAGACTTATGAATGGGAATGGAAGAGGTGGATAGATTATGTTCAGAACAAATATCAAACTAGGAAGTATCAAATAGCTTTTATTTGAAAATGTTATATTAAGATAGAAATATTTTAAGGTAATGAGGATGAAAAATTTATTTGAAAATGTTATATTAAGATAGAAATATTTTAAGGTAATGAGGATGAAAATTTATTCGAAAATGTTATATTAAGATAGAAATAGGTTAATGTAAGGAAGATGAAAATTTATAAGGGGGAGGGAGGGGTTCAAGTTTTATATACAAAGGAGGGTTTTTCCTTTTGCTTGATATGAGTATATTGTGTGGAAGTCTGGGGGGAGGGGAGGGTTAGGGTGGGTTAGGGAGGTTGGGAAGTTTGGGGTGGGATGAGGGGGGAAAAAAGGGGTGAAAATGTAATTGTAAAACTTTTGCAATAAAAAAAAAATACCCAACATCTTAATACAAATCAATTAATTATGTAATGTTACAATCATTCATTTCTTATAAGAATAATAAACCCAATTGTTTTATACCATATATTTCCTTAAGTCTTGTTCCAATTAATACACTCCCACATCTTAATACTAATCAATTAGTTATATAATCATCTTTTCTCTTCATATAGTAATAAACCAAATAACCTTTAATCATTTTTACTTCCATTCCAGTCTGATTAATTCATCATACAATATCATTTCAACTTTTTCCCTTTTTGATTAAATTCTAGATATACAATTAAAAATATTCCAATTATTACAGTTTCCCTAATTGCATTTAAAGATCTTTTCTCTTTATATAATAATAAACCAAATAACTTTCACCATATATTTTTCCTTTTCAAACTACATCTTAGTCATTTCTACTTCCATCACGATCTAATTAATATCAACTTTTTTGATTAGATTCTAGATATACAAATAAAAATATTCCAATTATTACAATTTCCCTAATTGAATTTAAAGATATTTATATTTCTAACACTTATCATTCTATAAATTCCAAAAATACAGATAAAAATATTCCAATTGTTCTTCATTACATCTATAAATCTTACTTCAACTCATATTTCAATTCTAGATATATATACCATGTTCCTTTTTCATTTCTTTCTCCTTTTCTCCCTTTCTATTTTTATTTTCTTCTATTTCTTTCCCCTTTTTTCTTTTGTGCTTTAAAGTCCTGAATTCTTCTATTTTGCCCTATATTTCCCATTATTTCCCCATCTCTTTTCCCTTTTTCTTATTTCTCCACTGTTAATCCCAGTGTAATCATTTTGTATCTCAGTCATAGACTTTTCTGTTTTGCCCTGTATTTCCTGTTGTTTTCCATCCCTTTTCTCTCTTTCTTGTCTTTCCACTGTTAATCCCAGTGTAATCATTTAAGTTTTTTTACATTCTTTCTATTCCACCCTTTTTTCCCTCTTTGTTTCTTTCCACCTTTTCCATTTTCCCCATTATTAATCCCAATGTAATCTTTAAGATTCTCATTTTTATTATTACTATCCACATGATCATTTACTTTTCCATAGTCAATCTCATTGTCTTTGTCTTCTTTATTTTCAATCTCCATGTCTTGCTTCTTATTCATTATTTCCTTGTCAGCTTGAATATGCTCTAATCCAAATGTTGAATCATCAGGTTTTGGTTCCCCATGTAACATTGTAATCATTTCCCTTATTTCCATTTTCAGTGACAAATACATCATTGTCATCATTTCCCTAATTTCCTGTGCCATTTTATTCTTTCCAAATTAGTATTGTTCCAGTTAAAAATCTTGTTATAGTCCTCTTTTTTGATCAAAGTCAAACCTCTTACAGACAAACAAAAGCCTCCTTAGAAATTCTCACAACTGTTATCAAAAGTTCTAGGTTTTTCCAAAGCAAACATTCAATGTTGTAATGGTTTTATTTCTCCTGAAGGTGTCTCTCTAGAATCCACAGTTCTAATCAGCAGCCTGAAAAAGTATCCATTTTGTTTCAATCCACGTTAAAAGTCTTTAATTTTTTTTCCTTTTCTTCTTTTTACTTTTAAATATGCTAAATCAAATTTAGAGTCCAGTCCAAATTATACAATCCACTTCCCCACCCCCCTTTTTGGTACAAAACTTCTATTACAGGGCTTAATTTCCAAGTCCTCTTTAACAAGTCTCTTTAGTGTCAAAAGAGGATCTACTTACTTTCTTTCCAATCTTTACACAATTGTGGGACTATATTCTTCTAGTTTTTAAAGTTCTCCAAATATTTTTATTCAAAAGTCAATTTTCTTTTTCGGGTTTTTGTCAGTTTAAATTTCCGCTTTAATCATCTTCTTTCCTTTCTCTTGTGCCCATTAGCTGCTGTTATTCCACTTGGGCTTTTTCCAATTTAAAGATCTTTTCTTTTTCTTTTTCTTTTTTGCCTAAGAGTTTGCTTTCACTCACCTGGCTTCAAAATTCCATTTCAGTCACTGCTCCTGCTCAATACTTGGCCCGGTTGCCCCAGCATCTTGGCGGCTGCAATGGCCGACCCCTCCACCCCCGCCAAGTCAGAGAGAGTTTCCTCTGACCTTCAAGGCCTGTTCCTCTTGGTCTTCCAAGGTGCCCCTCCTTCTTCCCCGTCCCTATGAGATGGTTCCAGTCCAAAGACCCCTCGGCAGCAGCTTGTCAGTCCGGGTTTTCACGGAGCTCGTCAGAGCCCACTATTTCCCCAACTGTCTCGCTGCGATGCTTCCGGTCAAATTGCAACACAGCTTTCAATGTCCTTTTTTAGAGATGAGCACCAAAACTGTCATTTCAAAAGGTGCAGTGTCTTCACAAACCTGAAGACAGTTTTGTGTCATGGCAGGCTTGCATGGTTTTTAGTCTCTTGCTGGCTGGGACATATAGTTTGCCTCCCACCCACGGTAGTCTGTCTTGCATAGAGCAAGTGTTGTTTTTTTGTGTAAGTTTTTTTTTTATTTTTTCCAACATAAACATAAAACAGAATTTTTTTTTCAGGACGAAGTTTTGGTCTGGTCACAAATGAGTACACTAATTTAACAAATGTAAAACAAACACTTTTAACATAAATTTCAACATCTTAATCAATCTTTTTATTATCTCATCATACATCCTAATCTCCTACTAAAACAAATCTCCTTTTTATATTCAATTATAAGTTCAATTATAAATCAAAATTCAAAACCGTTTTATCTAATTTTTTTATTCCTTGCTCCATTTAACATCAACATTAAATACAAAGACAATCTACTCTATTAATCTATATATTTTCCTTACAATTTTATCACCACAAATCTTAATTTCAAAATATATACAACTAAATTTTTATTTCAATTTATTAATCGAGATTTCTTTCTATTTTTCTCGTTTTCTAAACCCAATCTATCCTGTTATATTCTTAAATTTTTACACAGAAATCTCAAAATTTACCATTTCATTTTAATTATCACCCATTTTAATTTACCCCTTGTTAATAATTATTCTTCAATATATTCTCCTCATTCTCCTCCATTACTCCACCTATTATTTGGCTGATTTCCAGTATAGCATATTTTGGCTGAGTTTTCAGCATATTATCCTCCTTAACTCCCCCTTTTATTTGGCTGATTAACAGCATTTTTTGTTTGGGTTGATTAACAGCATTCTCCTCCTCAACTCCACCTATTATTTGGCTGATTTCCAGCATTTCATTGTTTGGGTGATTTCTCAGCATATTCTCCTCCATTAACTCCAACTTCTATTCTACTAACCTATTAAAAATTTCTTTTTCCAGTTATTATCTTTTAATCCACTGTCTCAACAATACTCTTCCAGGGTGTATCCCCATTTATTTCTTAATATTAATCATTTCCAGTATATATTAAATATAATCACAATTATAATTTCCATCTGTGTACCTTAATACATCATCTAAAATCATTGAGAATTAATCATAATTATCATCCACCACATTGTTATCAAATTAAAACTAAAGCATGTTACAACAAATTATGCTTTCATGAACATATCACTTTTAGTCACCTTGGCTTCCCATTTCTATTTTTATAATATTTCTGTCTTTATTTACCATATTTACCACTTCTTATTTTTATTTAAAGCTCATTTAAATTTTGAACTCTTTAAACAATTAAACATCCAAACATTGGTATCCAATTTATCTATTTTGCTTCTTCTTTTCCTTATCTGTCCATGTGCATTTCAATTTAAAGTTAATACTTCCACGCTTAAAACTCTGCATATCCTTTTGATTCCATTAAAAAGTCTGCTTCCAGTAAAAACTTCTGTTGCTATGCCAAAACTTCTGTTGCTGCGCTAGTTAGTTAAAAGTTTATTAAACATTGAATCTCTTCTTTCTTAGTAAAACCATCAAAGGACAGAATAGGGATCTCCAAAGTTCAAGAAACCATAGTTTTTTTCAAAGTAATCCACAATATGTAGCAAGTCAAATAGGTTCTTTTCAAGGAAAGCAAATTCTCACAATGAGCACTTTCACTTAGTCACAGTTTCAATTGCCATTTTGAAGCATTTATGTAGCAATCCGTTTGATCTCTTTGTCTGGCTTTTAAAGGTGGCAAACCCTTAGTTCGCTTTTTTCTTTTCAAGTTCTCAGTTTTAAGAAAAAAGTTCAAATATCAAGCTTTATTTAGTTAATAAGCAATTCCCTCCAATCAATCAGTGGTGAAATACAGTTCTTAAAGGGTTTAAAACTTCTTTCCCTTTCCCCCCCCCAAAGTCTTCAAGCCCCTCAGATCTTCAGCCACTAAATAAGGCTGGGGGTCTTATTTATAAATATCCTCATTAGTGTGTTGTTTCCGCCTGGGCTGAAGCGCTCACCCAGCTCTGAAGCGCATCATCCTTTCTTCCTTCCTCCTGCACTTTGCTTATCCCGATTTGTTGCAGTCTCGGGGCAGCCGCCATGGCTGCCGTCCCCCGCTGCTGACTTAGAGGGTTGCCTCCGGCCTCTGAGGAACTTTCCTGTTCCTCTCGGCCACCCAAGGGGTCCCTCTTTTTTCCCCTGTCCCTTCAGGACAGGGTAGGTCCGCAGACCTGTCAGCGGCGGTTAGCCAGATGGGGTTTTGGCAAGGCTCATCAGTGCCCTGCCATTTCCCGTCTGCATCGCCACGATGCCAAACCGGAAGTCCTTTTGAAGTGCAAGTGTTTTTGAAGTTAAGAAACCACTGAAATTAAGAAACCACTCATCCTTTTCTAGGAATTGTTTGAAGGCTAAAGTGGTGGTGTTGTCCTCTTTCACCTGCGATCTTGTAGTGACCCAAGCTGCTAATTGTGATGTGGGGAGCATGGGTTTAACTATCTGTGTCTTCATACTATTGTACTGGGGTAGTCTAGACAAGGTGTCCACCAGGAAGTCCCACCCTAGTAAATAGCAGAGGGTGAAGTTCAACCATTGAATGTACTGGGCCCAAATGGGCTAGTTTGGGGGATATATTCCTCGGGATCTTTTTAGGGCTTTCAAATTCTTGTGGTCAGTCTACACCTGGAAAGGGATTTTATTCTCTTCTAAGAAGTGTCAACAGGTAAGGATAGCCCACCTGACTGCAAAAGCTTTCTTTTGAGAAAGATTAAACACCCAGATGTGAAAGAAATATGTAATAGAAACTTTAAAATATAGAAAGCCATGAAAAGATTTAACAATACTTTGAAAAGTGATTATTGGGAGAAACTGAGCCTGTAGTACAGTGGACTAAAGCACTGTTATTAACATCTGCTGCTTGCAATTACTGCAAAGCAAATTTGCAATTACTGCAAATCTCACCAGGCTCAAGGTTGACTCAGCCTTCCATCCTTTCGAAGGTAGGTGAAATGAGGACCCAGTTTGTGGGGGCAATAAGCTGACTTTGTATAAATATACAAAAGTATGAAGGCTATTGCTTAACGCATTGTAAGCCGCCCTGAGTCTCCGGAGAGGGGCGGCATATAAATTAAAGCAAAAAAAACCCAAAAACCTGCTTTTTTAATTTTTATTTCTAAACCCTCCTGATTGGTTGACAATCAGCTGTTGTTTTTCGCATGCTGTTTAATGGATTTGGAGCAGGAGAGCCATCTACTGGAGGAAGAAGATTACTGCAGCATGGGAAAGTGATAATTGTTTAAGATACAAAAAGAAAAGGAGTGAAAGTAAATAACACTTGGAAGGCCACTTGACCTTGATTCTATTTCAGTAGGTGACTTGTATGTTTGGAAATATCTTGTGAGCTTTTTGAAAATCTTTAAGACAAGTTGAATTGCAAATAACTAACACCCTATTGAAATTGCTTACTGGGGAGGAGGGGTGTGGCCAGTGCCAGTGGTGGTACAGCAAATTCCGGGGCTCCTGGAAAATGCTGATATCTCAGCTGCTTTAGGGAATCCCCAGGGATCATAGCTGTCCTGTAGGGACAGTGAAGAATGGAAGCACAGGCAGGCATGAACAGGGAAGTTGCAAACTCCCTGAAGTGTCTGCATCAGCCTCCGACCCAGCAGCAAGGGAAGACAGTCTTTAGGAACTGTCAAAAGCCAGGTGGCCACATGTAACATAAGAGAAAAAGAACGAGGAGTGATGATGAAATGGAGTATTGCTACTGAATGAGTGATTGGCCAACTCATAGGTAAGAAAAAATTTTCTAAAAAAACTCTAAAAGAGGTCCCAACCTGAAATAAGTGGCTAATTGGCATCCAGGAATTTTAAATTTGCTTTAAGTGAAGGGAAAAAAAGAGGAACTTTAAAAATAAAAGCCCTAAAAGGAGAACTAACCACCTGGATTTAAATTGGACTTGGAAGAAATTAATAATAAATATAAAGAAAAGGAAATTGAGAGAAAGCATTTATTTAACAACAAAAGGAACTAATTGAAGAAGAGAAAGCACTACTTTTGTGGATTTACAATTGATACTTTTGCCTGGGGATTTGTGGATTGGAGAGAGTCATTTGCTGGTGGAAAAGAAATATTGCACTTAAATCAATGTGAGAAGCCATATGGGGAGTATTTGTTTAAATGCTGCAGTAAGATTACAAAAAGAACTGAAAGAATAAAACCTTGAACTGGGTTTAAAAGGACTATTTGAACTGGATACTATTTGGAAAGAAGAAAGAAAACAAAAAAGACATTAAATGGACTTGAATTTGAACTGTATATAAGTGAAAATAAAAATAAATTTAAAAGTTATTTCTTCTTAAACTGAAAATATGGAAAATTGGGAACATGAGTATGAGGAGTTGAGGGAGATGTTGCAAAAGGTGTGAGAAGCATTTAAGGGAAACAAAGAAACGGAAGATTGGCTAGAATACAAAAAGAAAGAAAGAGAAAAGATAAATAAGCAAGAATATGTGGGAAAGAAAATAATTGAAGGAAAAAATATAAATGATCATATTGAGATTAACAGTGATAAAATAAAAATAGAAAGAGGGGAATATCTCTCAAAAAAGAAGAAAAGAAAAGGAAATGGGAAAAGAGAAAGGGGGAGACCTAAAAGGGTAATAAAGTTAAAAATTAGAGAAAAGATGCAGGAAGGAGGATATCATAAACCCAAAAAGAAGAAGAGGAAGAAAGAAATAAGTGAATGGGAGAAAGGGGAGAAAATATCAAGAAGTGGAATTCAGGAGAGTGTAAAAGAAAATGGTTAAAAGGGAAAGAAAAGAAATGTAGTAGAAAGGAATTAAAGCAGTAATATGTTGATTTAAGGGAATGGCAGTAGTAGAAGTTGTATGTAAGAAACAAACTGGAATAAATATATAGATTACTGTAAAAGGGAATACTTAATTGAAATTAAGACAAATAATTGAAATGAAAGTAAAGAAATGTGTGCTGAAGATTGAAAAAATGAAGGAAATTGAAGTAAGAAATGAAATTGAAATGTTAAATAAATGATGTAAGAAATTGTTGTAAGTAGACCAGCAGATATAGAAATGGTCTATATGTTAAAATATCAGGAAGTAATTTAAATATTAGGAAAAGAGAAAAATAACTATTGAAATGGAAATAAGAGGTGGAAAGTTAATTAAGTTGAAAGATTTTAAGGTAAAAATGAAACAAGTTGAAACATAATGTTAAGAATTTTAAAATATGATGGGAATTTTGAGGAATATATGCAATAAAGGGAGAGAAAAACGGGGATGCCTGGACACCATAGAAAAAAAGCACTGAATTGAAAATGAATACAGCAATAGAGAGAAATAGAAGAAGGAGTAGGGAGATTGAAGGAAGGGAGAAGGATAGAGAGGAACAGAAGAAAGGGAAGAGGAGAGGAAGAAAGGAAAGGGGAATAAGAGTAGGAGGAAAGGTTAGATGGAGGAGGAAAGGAGGAGGGGGAGAAAGGAAGGGGAAGTAGAGAAGGAATAGGAGAGGAGGGAAGAAGAAAGTAGGAAGGACAAAAGAAGGGAGGAAGAGGAAGAGAAAGAGAAGAAAGATTGTTGTAAAACAAAAAGGTGAAATGGAAGAAAGGCATCCCTGAACATGTTTAAATATATTAAGATAAAGATTGAATTAATAAAAATAAAATTAAGGAGAATGTATATGATTAAGAATAGAAAAAATAGAATTTGAGGGTGAAAGAAGATACTGTTTAGAAAAATAAGAATAGAAAAAATAAGATTTGATTAACAAATATGGAAGAACACTTTGGCAGAAACTGTAACTAAGTAAAATATATTTGGATATGATGAATTATATATGATATGATATGGTCATACTCTATTTCAAAAAATATGTGGGTGTGTATTGGGGGAAAAACTAATAAAATTTGTCAAAAAAAAAGAGAAATTGCTTACTGGAAGGTGGATTTGAAAGACTTGAGGGAACTTGGTGGGCTGATTTGGATTTGGATTACTAATGCTACATGATAGAACATTCTGTGAAGCAAAAGAAGAAAGGTGATAGAAGGGGAAAAAGATAAATAAGACTTTAAAATTTGGACAATTGGGAAGGTGTAAACTGGAAAATTATAAAGATTGTAAATTATCAATTTATAGCTGTTAGGGAATAGAAATTTAGGGGACTTGGAGGAATAATCCTGGGATTGACTAAATTTTATTAATAATTGACTTCTTTGGAGTTTTTAGATATTGGGATACTGAAATATTAGAGGTATATTGAGTAATTTTTAATATATTAAACTGGTACAAAATGATCCAACTAGAGAAAATAAAGTTCTATGAAGAAATGTTAGTAATGCTTAAAAGTATTTATAAATACTTTTATAAATAAATAAAAGTATTTATAAAAATGTGACAAAGAATCATAAGGAGATGATGGGATTGTTCAAAGATAAAGATGTGAGTGTAGAAGATACTCAACAAATGGTGTGAAATGATTAGTGGTGAAATCCAGCCGGATCTATCTGGCTCGCACGAACTGGTAGCGCTGGTGGTGAGAGGCTCCGCCCACCTGCTGGGACGTCATTCCGTATCATTTTTGGCCCTTTGTGCATGCGTAGAAGGCTTTGCGCATTCACAGAAGAGGTGTGCGCACATGTAGCACACACGTGCTCCTGCACACTCCTGTTCCTGAACCAGTAGCGAAGGTAAGTGGATTTCACCGCTGGAAAAGATGAACATAATATTCGAAAGACAAATGAGAAATTTGAAGGAGTAGTGGAGGAGACAAATCAAAATAAGTTACAAGAAGACAAAAACATTGAAGAGGCAGTAACAATAAGTACTAAGAATCAAATAGATAATTCCTTAAGAGTTTACAATAGAACACAGAAAAAATGATTCAGCAGAAGAGACAAGGGGTAAGGCAGAGGGAACATTCAGTTTGTGCAAAAATGTTAGAAAGAAATATAGCATCTCAAGAGAGAAATATAAAAAAGTTACCAAAAAGTCAATAAATGATGAAAATCCAGAAAGGCTAAGAGATGATGGATAGAGATAAAATATCTTCCGATATGGTGATTGTATTAAAAACTAATAGAAAAAAGTAGAAAATATAAATTGGGAAGATGTTGGGAATCTTCTACTATTGGGAAAATAGTAGCACATATATAATAGAATTTATTACAACCACAAATATACTAAGGCTAGGAGGTGGAAGACTATCATTAGGTATATTGAAATATATTATTATTATTATTATTATTATTATTATTATTATTATTATTATTATTATTATTAACAGTGTTTAAAAATATATTGAAATGTATAGCTTTCAAGGACTATAAATTCATGGGATTTAGAGATATAATCCCGGGACTGATTAAACGTTATTAATAATTGGTTTTATTGGTGTTTATAGAACATTGAGATAGTGGAACATTGAGTAATATTTAAAATATTAAATATTAGTGATTCAGCAGGGGTCAAAAATACATTGTATGAAGAAATGTTATTGACGTTTAAATATATTTATGAAGAAAGTGATAAAGAATCATAAAGAGAGAATGGTATTGTTTAAAGGCAAAGATGTGAAGATAGAAGAACCCCAACAAATGGAGGGGAAAAATAAGTACAAATTGGGAAAATAATATTATATATATTGATACATAAAAGAATCTATTATAATTATGATGAGCATATTAAGGTTAGAAGCTGGAAGTTAAATATTATGTATATGTAATTGTATTATTATTGTTAGCACTGTGTAAAAAATATATTGACCCAGTCAATACACTGTCCACAAAATATGTTGGTTGCTAAAGGAAAATTACAAATAAAACATATACAAAAAAACAACAACACAAGTTAATGATAGGAAGGGCAATTTGAATGAATGATGGGAAGAATTGCCTGTAGAAGTTTGCGAACCCCAGAAAGCTTTGTAGCTGTTTTCGGGTGCACAGGGTTTCCCATTCTAACACAACTCACACGTTCTCCGGGTCCATCTCTACCCCTTGGTGCGAGATCTGGTATCCCAGATAATCTATTTTGTCTTGGTGAAATTTGCGCTTGGAAAACTTAGTGTATAGTTTGGTGGCTTGGAGTTTTTTCAGGACTGCCTGGACCAGCTTTATGTGCTTGGCTTTGGTTTTTTGGTAATATTAAAATGTCATCAAGGTACACCAAAACACCATTATATAGGTGTTTATGCAGCACCCCATTTATCAACTTCATGAACACTGCAGGGAGCATATTAAACTGGAAACACTCCAATAGGCAATTAAAAGCCATTTCCCACTCATCTTCCTCCTAAATTCTGACCAGGGAATAGGCTTCGTGCAAATCCAGCTTTTTTAAAAAAAATCTTGCCCTTCAAAAAGTGGGCCAGAATGTCCTTCATGAGGGGCAGGGGGTACACATTTTGCACGCACACTGCATTGAGACCCCTATAATCCAAACATAAGCAAAGTGAGCCATCTTTCTTCAGTACTGGGGCAGTGACCTTGGGTCTGGCAGGTTTGATGAAGCTGGGTTCTAAATTTTTGTCTATAAAGTTGTGCAGTTTGTCTAGCTTCCAGGATATCATGGAGTATAGCTTCAGCTTTGGCAACTTAGCTCCAGGGACAATTTTGATGGCACGATCTGTGAGTCAGTGGGGAGTTTGTCTGACCCAGTCTTACTAAACACCGCAGTCAGGTTGCGGTACTCTCGTGGAATACTCCCATGGAGTACTGCAGCGGCTCACTCTTTGAGACATCTGCCACTTCCTTTCTGCAGTTACTCCTTACTTTATGGCTTTCATTTTTTGGGATTTCCCCTTGGCCTGGGCACTTCAGGAGCCCCGTGGTCCAGCCCACCCACAGATTCCATTTTTTAAGCCATGTCAGTCCTAATACCATTCCATGCCTGGTACCACAATAAAGGATAGTATAAAACGTTTTTTATTAATAATTCAAATTTAAAAAACAATGGCCATGGTTTGACATTTCCAGTTTCTAACATTTCTGTCTAATTCAAATTAATAAGTAATATATTCCTTAATCTATATACAAATTTACATCTATCTTACTTTATTACATGTCAAGCATACTACATAATTTCTCCTAAACAACTATATCCAAATCCAATAAACCTATATCTCACTCACAAGTTCAGTATACATTGACATATATATTTCTAGACATTCACTACACCTTGTTTTTGGCGTTCTTCCTCTTGTCTAACCATTCATAAAATTTAGTCCAGATTTCATAATATGTTGATTCACTTTTATTTTTGAGTTCCAAAGTGAGTCTGTCCATTTCTGCACAATTGAAGATTTTACATAATACTTCTTCCTCTGAAGGTGTTTCTTTATTCTTCCATTTCTGAGCAAATGCTATTCTTGCAGCTGTTAATATATGGAATATTAGGTAGGTTACATTTTTATTATACTTACCATCTGTCATTCCCAATAAGAAAAATTCTGGTTTGAATTCTATTTTAATCATTAAAATCTCTTCTAGCCAGCTCTTTATTTGATACAAAAAACTTTTTGCTTTCGAGCACTCCCACCACATATGGTAATAGGACCCTGAAACCACCTCACATTTCCAACATCCTGAAGAATATTTTTTGCTAATTTTTGCCAATCTTGTGGGTGGGAAGTGCCACCTGTAAAACATTTTATACAGGTTTTCTTTATATGAAGTCACCAATGTAATTTTAATACTTTTCCCCATAGATTCTGCCAATTATCCAAATCAATCAGTAAGTAAATACATTTACTCCAGGTTATCAGAGTCTCCTTTACTTGTTCTTCAAGCATGTCTTGTTCTAATAGATAGTGGTATAGTTTCTTTATGGCCTTACTCTCCGTACTTAGTAAAATTTTATCCAATTCTGTTGGTTCTATTTTTATACCCCATTCCTTTTTATCCTTTATAAATTTGGATTGTATTTGTAGATATGCCCACCATTCTAATTCGATTCCTTCTTCCTTCAAATTATTCCTTGATTTCAGTTCTCCTTTCTCATTTAGTAGTTCTTTATATGTAACAACCCCTCCTACTTTGATAAGATTCGGATGTGTGAGCATTTCTACTATCAATATCCAATTGAGGACCTCTATATAGTTACTTCTTTTGGTCTTGATCCAAATATCTATGAGTGCCCTCCTGATGTAATGTCTTTGAAAGTACTGCTGAATTTTATATTTCTCCTCCCAGAGGATAGTGTGCCACCCTATTTGAAGATCATGTCCTTCTAATGTCAATAGTCTTCTATTTTTGAGATGTAACCAATCACTTACCCATATCAAAGTTGCAGCTTGAGGATATTTTTCCCAATCTGGAAGGATAAATCCTCCTCTTTCTGTAGTAATTTTAATTTGATTCTTGGTTTTTTGCCCTGCCATATGAATTTTGATATAATTTTATTCAAATTTATAAAGAAATCTTTTTTAAGCCGAATTGGTATACATTGAAATAAAAATAATATTTTAGGTAAAATGGTCATCTTGATAGTGGCAATCCTCCCCATCAAAGAAAGATTTTTTCCATCTTTCTAAATCAATTTTAATTGTTCAATTAAATTCTCTTCTTTGAGTGTAACACATCTTGGAGTCAATTGGATTCCTAGGTATCTATTTTTTACTTGTTTACTATCTGAATATCACACATTTTCTTCCTCGGGCACCAAAAACACTCATTTTTTAAAAACAGCAAATAATAACATTGTTAACCATGGAATTCCACCCCAAAACTCATCCTACCATTGGTTTTTCCATTTAAGTCAAAAAAATTTTTTTGCTCCTGAGCAGCTTTTTTTCTGACCGCAGCATCACGCGTTTTCTTCCTCGGGCACCAAAAACAGTCGATTTTTAAAAACAGCAAATAATAACATTTTTAAGCATGGGATTCCACCCCAAAACTCATCCTAGCATTGGATTTTCCATTTAAGTCCAAAACTTTTTTTTCCTCCTGAGCACCTATTTTTCTGACCGCGGCATCACGCGTTTTCTTCCTCGGGCAACAAAAACACTCGATTTTTAAAAACAGCAAATAATAACATTTTTAATCATGGAATTCCACCCCAAAACTCATCCTAGCATTGATTTTTCCATTTAAGTCAAAAAAAATTTTTTGCTCCTGAGCAGCTTTTTTTCTTACCGCGGCATCACGCCTTTTCTTCCTCGGGCACCAAAAACACTTGATTTTTAAAAACAGCAAATAATAACATTTTTCAGCATGGAATTCCACCCCGAAACTCATCCTAGCATTGGTTTTTCCATTTAAGTCCAAAAATTTTTTTTGCTTCTGAGCAGCTATTTTTCTGACAGCGGCATCATGCGTTTTCTTCCTCGGGCACCAAAAACACTCGATTTTTAAAAACAACAAATAATAACATTTTTAAGCATGGAATTCCACCCCGATATGCATCCTAGCATTGGTTTTTCTATTTAAGTGAAAAAAAAAATTTTCCTCCTGAGCAGGTATTTTTCTGACTGTGGCATCACGCGTTGTGTTCCTCGGGCATCAAAAACACTCGATTTTTAAAAATAGCAAATAATAACATTTTAAAGCATGGAATTCCACCCCGATACGCATCCTAGCATTGGTTTTTCCATTTAAGTGAAAAAAATTTTTTTGCTCCTGAGCAGCTTTTTTTCTCACCGCGGTATCACGTGTTTTCTTCCTCAGGCACCAAAAACACTCGATTTTTAAAAACAGCAAATAATAACATTTTTAAGCATGGAATTCCAACCAGAAACTCATCCTAGCATTGGTTTTTCCATTTTAGTCAAAAAAATTTTTTTGCTCATGAGGAGCTTTTTTTCTAACGGCGGCATCACGTGTTTTCTTTCTCGGGCACCAAAAACACTCGATTTTTAAAAACAGCAAATAATAACATTTTTAAGCATGGAATTCCACCCCGAAACTCATCCTAGCATTGGTTTTTCCATTTAAGTCAAAAAAAAATTTTTCCTCCTGAGCAGCTTTTTTTCTGACTGCGGCATCACGCGTTTTCTTCCTCGGGCACCAAAAACAGTCGATTTTTAAAAACAGCAAATAATAACATTTTTAAGCATGGGATTCCACCCCGATACTCATCCTAGCATTGGATTTTCCATTTAAGTCCAAAACTTTTTTTTCCTCCTGAGCACCTATTTTTCTGACCGCGGCATCACGCGTTTTCTTCCTCGGGCAACAAAAACACTCGATTTTTAAAAACAGCAAATAATAACATTTTTAATCATGGAATTCCACCCCAAAACTCATCCTAGCATTGATTTTTCCATTTAAGTCAAAAAAAAATTTTTGCTCCTGAGCAGCTTTTTTTCTTACCGCGGCATTACGCCTTTTCTTCCTCGGGCACCAAAACACTTGATTTTTAAAAACAGCAAATAATAACATTTTTAAGCATGGAATTCCACCCCGAAACTCATCCTAGCATTGGTTTTTCCATTTAAGTCAAAAAAATTTTTTTGCTCCTGAGCAGCTTTTTTTCTGACCGCGGCATCACGCGTTTTCTTCCTCGGGTACCAAAAACACTCGATTTTTAAAAACAGCAAATAATAACATTTTTAAGCATGGAATTCCACCCCGAAACTCATCCTAGCATTGGTTTTTCCATTTAAGTCAAAAAAAATTTTTGCTCCTGAGCAGCTTTTTTTCTGACCGCGGCATCACGACTTTTCTTCCTCGGGCACCAAAAACACTCGATTTTTAAAAATAGGAAATAATAACATTTTTCAGCATGGAATTCCACCCCGAAACTCATCCTAGCATTGGTTTTTCCATTTAAGTCCAAAATTTTTTTTTGCTCCTGAGCAGCTATTTTTCTGACAGCGGCATCACGCGTTTTCTTCCTCGGGCACCAAAAACACTCGATTTTTAAAAACACCAAATAATAACATTTTTAAGCATGGAGTTCCACCCCGAAACTCATCCTAGCATTGGTTTTTCCATTTAAGTGAAAAAAAAATTTTTCCTCCTGAGCAGCTTTTTTTTTGACCGCGACATCACGCGTGTTCTTCCTTGGGCACCAAAAACGCTCGATTTTTAAAAACAGCAAATAATAACATTTTTAAGCATGGAATTCCACCCCGAAACTCATCCTAGCATTGGTTTTTCCATTTAAGTCAAAAAATTTTTTTTGCTCCTGAGCAGCTTTTTTTCTGACCGCGGCATCACGCATTTTCTTCCTCGGGCACCAAAAACACTCGATTTTTAAAAACAGCAAATAATAACATTTTTAAGCATGGAATTCCATCCCGAAACTCATCCTAGCATTGGTTTTTCCATTTAAGTCAAAAAAAATGTTTGCTCCTGAGCAGCCTTTTTTCTTACCGCAGCATCACGCCTTTTCTTCCTCAGGCACCAAAAACACTCGATTTTTAAAAACAGCAAATAATAACATTTTTAAGCATGGAATTCCACCCCGAAACTCATCCTAGCATTGGTTTTTCCATTTAAGTCAAAAAATTTTTTTTGCTCCTGAGCAGCTTTTTTTCTGACCGCGGCATCACGCGTTTTCTTCCTCGGGCACCAAAAACACTCGATTTTTAAAAACAGCAAATAATAACATTTTTAAGCATGGAATTCCACCCCGAAACTCATCCTAGCATTGGTTTTTCCATTTAAGTCAAAAAAAAATTTTTGCTCCTGAGCAGCTATTTTTCTGACCGCGGCATCACGCGTTTTCTTCCTCGGGCACCAAAAACACTCGATTTTTAAAAACAGCAAATAATAACATTTTTAAGCATGGAATTCCAACCAGAAACTCATTCTAGCATTGGTTTTTCTATTTAAGTGAAAAAAAATTTTTTCCTCCTGAGCAGCTTTTTTTGACCGCGGCATCACGCGTGTTCTTCCTTGGGCACCAAAAACACTCGATTTTTAAAAACAGCAAATAATAACATTTTTAAGCATGGAATTTCATCCCGAAACTCATCCTAGCATTGGTTTTTCCATTTAAGTCAAAAAAAATGTTTGCTCCTGAGCAGCTTTTTTTCTGACCCTGGCATCACGCGTTTTGTTCCTCGGGCACCAAAAACACTCGATTTTTAAAAATAGCAAATAATAACATTTTTAATCATGGATTTCCACCCCAAAACTCATCCTAGCATTGATTTTTCCATTTAAGTGAAAAAAATTTTTTTGCTCCTGAGCAGCTTTTTTTCTGACCGCAGCATCACGCGTTTTGTTCCTCGGGCACCAAAAACACTCGATTTTTAAAAACAGCAAATAATAACATTTTTAAGCATGGAATTCCATCCCGAAACTCATCCTAGCATTGGTTTTTCCATTTAAGTCAAAAAAAATGTTTGCTCCTGAGCAGCTTTTTTTCTGACCCTGGCATCACGCGTTTTGTTGCTCGGGCACCAAAAACACTCGATTTTTAAAAATAGCAAATAATAACATTTATAAGCATGGAATTCCACCCCGATAGGCATCCTAGCATTGGTTTTTCTATTTAAGTAAAAAAAAAATTTTCCTCCTGAGCAGCTATTTTTCTGACTGTGGCATCACGCGTTGTGTTCCTCGGGCATCAAAAACACTCGATTTTTAAAAATAGCAAATAATAACATTTTAAAGCATGGAATTCCACCCCGATACGCATCCTAGCATTGGTTTTTCCATTTAAGTGAAAAAAAAATTTTTCCTCCTGAGCAGCTTTTTTTCTGACCGCGGCATCACGCGTTTTGTTCCTCGGGCACCAAAAACACTCGATTTTTAAAAATAGCAAATAATAACATTTTCAAGCATGGAATTCCACCCCAAAAGTCATCCTAGCATTGGATTTTCCATTTAAGTCAAAAACATTTTTTTTGCTCACGAGCACCTTTTTTTCTGACCGCGGCATCACGCGTTTACTTCCTCGGGAACCAAAAACACTCGATTTTTAAAAACAGCAAATAATAACATTTTTAAGCATGGAATTCCACCCCAAAACTCATCCTAGCATTGGTTTTTCCATTTAAGTGAACAAAAATTTTTTGCTCCTGAGCAGCTTTTTTTTCTCACCGCGGCATCACGCGTTTTCTTCCTTAGGCACCAAAAACACTCGATTTTTAAAAACAGCAAATAATAACATTTTTAAGCATGGAATTCCACCCCGAAACTCATCCTAGCATTGGATTTTCCATTTAAGTCCAAAAATTTTTTTTGCTCCTGAGCACTTATTTTTCTGACAGCGGCATCACGCGTTTTCTTCCTCGGGCACCAAAAACACTCGATTTTTAAAAACAGCAAATAATAACATTTTTAAGCATGGAATTCCAACCAGAAACTCATTCTAGCATTGGTTTTTCCATTTAAGTCAAAAAAATTTTTTTGCTCCTGAGCAGCTTTTTTTCTGACTGCGGCATCACGCGTTTTCTTCCTTGGGCACCAAAAACACTCGATTTTTAAAAACAGTAAATAATAACATTTTTAAGCATGGAATTCCACCCCGAAACTCATCCTAGCATTGATTTTTCCACTTAAATCAAAAAAATTTTTTTGCTCCTGAGCAGCTTTTTTTCTTACCGCGGCATCACGCCTTTTCTTCCTCGGGCACCAAAAACACTCGATTTTTAAAAACAGTAAATAATAACATTTTTAAGCATGGAATTCCACCCCGAAACTCATCCTAGCATTGGTTTTTCCATTTAAGTCAAAAAATTTTTTTTGCTCCTGAGCACTTATTTTTCTGACAGCGGCATCACGCGTTTTGTTCCTCGGGCACCAAAAACACTCGATTTTTAAAAATAGCAAATAATAACATTTTTAATCATGGATTTCCACCCCAAAACTCATCCTAGCATTGATTTTTCCATTTAAGTGAAAAAAATTTTTTTGCTCCTGAGCAGCTTTTTTTCTGACCGCAGCATCACGCGTTTTGTTCCTCGGGCACCAAAAACACTCGATTTTTAAAAACAGCAAATAATAACATTTTTAAGCATGGAATTCCATCCCGAAACTCATCCTAGCATTGGTTTTTCCATTTAAGTCAAAAAAAATGTTTGCTCCTGAGCAGCTTTTTTTCTGACCCTGGCATCACGCGTTTTGTTGCTCGGGCACCAAAAACACTCGATTTTTAAAAATAGCAAATAATAACATTTATAAGCATGGAATTCCACCCCGATAGGCATCCTAGCATTGGTTTTTCTATTTAAGTAAAAAAAAAATTTTCCTCCTGAGCAGCTATTTTTCTGACTGTGGCATCACGCGTTGTGTTCCTCGGGCATCAAAAACACTCGATTTTTAAAAATAGCAAATAATAACATTTTAAAGCATGGAATTCCACCCCGATACGCATCCTAGCATTGGTTTTTCCATTTAAGTGAAAAAAAAAATTTTTCCTCCTGAGCAGCTTTTTTTCTGACCGCGGCATCACGCGTTTTGTTCCTCGGGCACCAAAAACACTCGATTTTTAAAAATAGCAAATAATAACATTTTCAAGCATGGAATTCCACCCCAAAAGTCATCCTAGCATTGGATTTTCCATTTAAGTCAAAAACATTTTTTTGCTCACGAGCACCTTTTTTTCTGACCGCGGCATCACGCGTTTACTTCCTCGGGAACCAAAAACACTCGATTTTTAAAAACAGCAAATAATAACATTTTTAAGCATGGAATTCCACCCCAAAACTCATCCTAGCATTGGTTTTTCCATTTAAGTGAACAAAAATTTTTTGCTCCTGAGCAGCTTTTTTTTCTCACCGCGGCATCACGCGTTTTCTTCCTTAGGCACCAAAAACACTCGATTTTTAAAAACAGCAAATAATAACATTTTTAAGCATGGAATTCCACCCCGAAACTCATCCTAGCATTGGATTTTCCATTTAAGTCCAAAAATTTTTTTTGCTCCTGAGCACTTATTTTTCTGACAGCGGCATCACGCGTTTTCTTCCTCGGGCACCAAAAACACTCGATTTTTAAAAACAGCAAATAATAACATTTTTAAGCATGGAATTCCAACCAGAAACTCATTCTAGCATTGGTTTTTCCATTTAAGTCAAAAAAATTTTTTTGCTCCTGAGCAGCTTTTTTTCTGACTGCGGCATCACGCGTTTTCTTCCTTGGGCACCAAAAACACTCGATTTTTAAAAACAGTAAATAATAACATTTTTAAGCATGGAATTCCACCCCGAAACTCATCCTAGCATTGATTTTTCCACTTAAATCAAAAAAATTTTTTTGCTCCTGAGCAGCTTTTTTTCTTACCGCGGCATCACGCCTTTTCTTCCTCGGGCACCAAAAACACTCGATTTTTAAAAACAGTAAATAATAACATTTTTAAGCATGGAATTCCACCCCGAAACTCATCCTAGCATTGGTTTTTCCATTTAAGTCAAAAAATTTTTTTTGCTCCTGAGCAGCTTTTTTTCTGACCGCGGCATCACGCGTTTTCTTCCTCGGGCACCAAAAACACTCGATTTTTAAAAACAGCAAATAATAACATTTTTAAGCATGGAATTCCACCCCGAAACTCATCCTAGCATTGGTTTTTCCATTTAAGTCAAAAAAAAATTTTTGCTCCTGAGCAGCTATTTTTCTGACCGCGGCATCACGCGTTTTCTTCCTCGGGCACCAAAAACACTCGATTTTTAAAAACAGCAAATAATAACATTTTTAAGCATGGAATTCCAACCAGAAACTCATTCTAGCATTGGTTTTTCTATTTAAGTGAAAAAAAATTTTTTCCTCCTGAGCAGCTTTTTTTTGACCGCGGCATCACGCGTGTTCTTCCTTGGGCACCAAAAACACTCGATTTTTAAAAACAGCAAATAATAACATTTTTAAGCATGGAATTTCATCCCGAAACTCATCCTAGCATTGGTTTTTCCATTTAAGTCAAAAAAAATGTTTGCTCCTGAGCAGCTTTTTTTCTGACCCTGGCATCACGCGTTTTGTTCCTCGGGCACCAAAAACACTCGATTTTTAAAAATAGCAAATAATAACATTTTTAATCATGGATTTCCACCCCAAAACTCATCCTAGCATTGATTTTTCCATTTAAGTGAAAAAAATTTTTTTGCTCCTGAGCAGCTTTTTTTCTGACCGCAGCATCACGCGTTTTGTTCCTCGGGCACCAAAAACACTCGATTTTTAAAAACAGCAAATAATAACATTTTTAAGCATGGAATTCCATCCCGAAACTCATCCTAGCATTGGTTTTTCCATTTAAGTCAAAAAAAATGTTTGCTCCTGAGCAGCTTTTTTTCTGACCCTGGCATCACGCGTTTTGTTGCTCGGGCACCAAAAACACTCGATTTTTAAAAATAGCAAATAATAACATTTATAAGCATGGAATTCCACCCCGATAGGCATCCTAGCATTGGTTTTTCTATTTAAGTAAAAAAAAAATTTTCCTCCTGAGCAGCTATTTTTCTGACTGTGGCATCACGCGTTGTGTTCCTCGGGCATCAAAAACACTCGATTTTTAAAAATAGCAAATAATAACATTTTAAAGCATGGAATTCCACCCCGATACGCATCCTAGCATTGGTTTTTCCATTTAAGTGAAAAAAAAATTTTTCCTCCTGAGCAGCTTTTTTTCTGACCGCGGCATCACGCGTTTTGTTCCTCGGGCACCAAAAACACTCGATTTTTAAAAATAGCAAATAATAACATTTTCAAGCATGGAATTCCACCCCAAAAGTCATCCTAGCATTGGATTTTCCATTTAAGTCAAAAACATTTTTTTGCTCACGAGCACCTTTTTTTCTGACCGCGGCATCACGCGTTTACTTCCTCGGGAACCAAAAACACTCGATTTTTAAAAACAGCAAATAATAACATTTTTAAGCATGGAATTCCACCCCAAAACTCATCCTAGCATTGGTTTTTCCATTTAAGTGAACAAAAATTTTTTGCTCCTGAGCAGCTTTTTTTTTCTCACCGCGGCATCACGCGTTTTCTTCCTTAGGCACCAAAAACACTCGATTTTTAAAAACAGCAAATAATAACATTTTTAAGCATGGAATTCCACCCCGAAACTCATCCTAGCATTGGATTTTCCATTTAAGTCCAAAAATTTTTTTTGCTCCTGAGCACTTATTTTTCTGACAGCGGCATCACGCGTTTTCTTCCTCGGGCACCAAAAACACTCGATTTTTAAAAACAGCAAATAATAACATTTTTAAGCATGGAATTCCAACCAGAAACTCATTCTAGCATTGGTTTTTCCATTTAAGTCAAAAAAATTTTTTTGCTCCTGAGCAGCTTTTTTTCTGACTGCGGCATCACGCGTTTTCTTCCTTGGGCACCAAAAACACTCGATTTTTAAAAACAGTAAATAATAACATTTTTAAGCATGGAATTCCACCCCGAAACTCATCCTAGCATTGATTTTTCCACTTAAATCAAAAAAATTTTTTTGCTCCTGAGCAGCTTTTTTTCTTACCGCGGCATCACGCCTTTTCTTCCTCGGGCACCAAAAACACTCGATTTTTAAAAACAGTAAATAATAACATTTTTAAGCATGGAATTCCACCCCAAAACTCATCCTAGCATTGGTTTTTCCATTTAAGTCCAAAAATTTTTTTTGCTCCTGAGCAGCTATTTTTCTGACAGCGGCATCACGCGTTTTCTTCCTCGGGCACCAAAAACACTCGATTTTTAAAAATAGCAAATAATAACATTTTAAAGCATGGAATTCCACACCGATACGCATCCTAGCATTGGTTTTTCCATTTAAGTGAAAAAAAATTTTTTCCTCCTGAGCAGCTTTTTTTTCTCACCGCGGCATCACGCGTTTTCTTCCTTAGGCACCAAAAACACTCGATTTTTAAAAACAGCAAATAATAACATTTTTAAGCATGGAATTCCACCCCGAAACTCATCCTAGCATTGGATTTTCCATTTAAGTCCAAAAATTTTTTTTGCTCCTGAGCACTTATTTTTCTGACAGCGGCATCACGCGTTTTCTTCCTCGGGCACCAAAAACACTCGATTTTTAAAAACAGCAAATAATAACATTTTTAAGCATGGAATTCCAACCAGAAACTCATTCTAGCATTGGTTTTTCTATTTAAGTGAAAAAAAATTTTTTCCTCCTGAGCAGCTTTTTTTGACCGCGGGCATCACGCGTGTTCTTCCTTGGGCACCAAAAACACTCGATTTTTAAAAACAGCAAATAATAACATTTTTAAGCATGGAATTTCATCCCGAAACTCATCCTAGCATTGGTTTTTCCATTTAAGTCAAAAAAAATGTTTGCTCCTGAGCAGCTTTTTTTCTGACCCTGGCATCACGCGTTTTGTTCCTCGGGCACCAAAAACACTCGATTTTTAAAAATAGCAAATAATAACATTTTTAATCATGGATTTCCACCCCAAAAACTCATCCTAGCATTGATTTTTCCATTTAAGTGAAAAAAATTTTTTTGCTCCTGAGCAGCTTTTTTTCTGACCGCAGCATCACGCGTTTTGTTCCTCGGGCACCAAAAACACTCGATTTTTAAAAACAGCAAATAATAACATTTTTAAGCATGGAATTCCATCCCGAAACTCATCCTAGCATTGGTTTTTCCATTTAAGTCAAAAAAAATGTTTGCTCCTGAGCAGCTTTTTTTCTGACCCTGGCATCACGCGTTTTGTTGCTCGGGCACCAAAAACACTCGATTTTTAAAAATAGCAAATAATAACATTTATAAGCATGGAATTCCACCCCGATAGGCATCCTAGCATTGGTTTTTCTATTTAAGTAAAAAAAAAATTTTCCTCCTGAGCAGCTATTTTTCTGACTGTGGCATCACGCGTTGTGTTCCTCGGGCATCAAAAACACTCGATTTTTAAAAATAGCAAATAATAACATTTTAAAGCATGGAATTCCACCCCGATACGCATCCTAGCATTGGTTTTTCCATTTAAGTGAAAAAAAAATTTTTCCTCCTGAGCAGCTTTTTTTCTGACCGCGGCATCACGCGTTTTGTTCCTCGGGCACCAAAAACACTCGATTTTTAAAAATAGCAAATAATAACATTTTCAAGCATGGAATTCCACCCCAAAAGTCATCCTAGCATTGGATTTTCCATTTAAGTCAAAAACATTTTTTTGCTCACGAGCACCTTTTTTTCTGACCGCGGCATCACGCGTTTACTTCCTCGGGAACCAAAAACACTCGATTTTTAAAAACAGCAAATAATAACATTTTTAAGCATGGAATTCCACCCCAAAACTCATCCTAGCATTGGTTTTTCCATTTAAGTGAACAAAAATTTTTTGCTCCTGAGCAGCTTTTTTTTCTCACCGCGGCATCACGCGTTTTCTTCCTTAGGAACCAAAAACACTCGATTTTTAAAAACAGCAAATAATAACATTTTTAAGCATGGAATTCCACCCCGAAACTCATCCTAGCATTGGATTTTCCATTTAAGTCCAAAAATTTTTTTTGCTCCTGAGCACTTATTTTTCTGACAGCGGCATCACGCGTTTTCTTCCTCGGGCACCAAAAACACTCGATTTTTAAAAACAGCAAATAATAACATTTTTAAGCATGGAATTCCAACCAGAAACTCATTCTAGCATTGGTTTTTCCATTTAAGTCAAAAAAATTTTTTTGCTCCTGAGCAGCTTTTTTTCTGACTGCGGCATCACGCGTTTTCTTCCTTGGGCACCAAAAACACTCGATTTTTAAAAACAGTAAATAATAACATTTTTAAGCATGGAATTCCACCCCGAAACTCATCCTAGCATTGATTTTTCCACTTAAATCAAAAAAATTTTTTTGCTCCTGAGCAGCTTTTTTTCTTACCGCGGCATCACGCCTTTTCTTCCTCGGGCACCAAAAACACTCGATTTTTAAAAACAGCAAATAATAACATTTTTAAGTATGGAATTCCACCCCGAAACTCATCCTAGCATTGGTTTTTCCATTTAAGTCAAAAAAAATTTTTTGCTCCTGAGCAGCTTTTTTTCTGACCGCGGCATCACGCGTTTTCTTCCTCGGGCACCAAAAACACTCGATTTTTAAAAATAGCAAATAATAACATTTTTAAGCATGGAATTACACCCCAAAACTCATCCTAGCATTGGTTTTTCCATTTAAGTCAAAAAAAATTTTTTGCTCCTGAGCAGCTTTTTTTCTGACCGCGGCATCACGTGTTTTCTTCCTTGGGCACCAAAAACACTCGATTTTTAAAAACAGTAAATAATAACATTTTTAAGCATGGAATTCCACCCCAAAACTCATCCTAGCATTGGTTTTTCCATTTAAGTCCAAAAATTTTTTTTGCTCCTGAGCAGCTATTTTTCTGACAGCGGCATCACGCGTTTTCTTCCTCGGGCACCAAAAACACTCGATTTTTAAAAACAGCAAATAATAACATTTTTAAGCATGGAATTCCACCCCGAAACTCATCCTAGCATTGGTTTTTCCATTTAAGTGAAAAAAAAATTTTTTGCTCCTGAGCAGCTTTTTTTTCTCACCGCGGCATCACACGTTTTCTTCCTTAGGCACCAAAAACACTCGATTTTTAAAAACAGCAAATAATAACATTTTTAAGCATGGAATTCCACCCCGAAACTCATCCTAGCATTGGATTTTCCATTTAAGTCCAAAAATTTTTTTTGCTCCTGAGCACTTGTTTTTCTGACAGCGGCATCACGCGTTTTCTTCCTCGGGCACCAAAAACACTCGATTTTTAAAAACAGCAAATAATAACATTTTTAAGCATGGAATTCCAACCAGAAACTCATTCTAGCATTGGTTTTTCCATTTAAGTCAAAAAAATTTTTTTGCTCCTGAGCAGCTTTTTTTCTGACTGCGGCATCACGCGTTTTCTTCCTCGGGCACCAAAAACACTCGATTTTTAAAAACAGTAAATAATAACATTTTTAGGCATGGAATTCCACCCCGATACGCATCCTAGCATTGGTTTTTCCATTTAAGTGAAAAAAATTTTTTTCCTCCTGAGCAGCTATTTTTCTGACCGCGGCATCACGCGTTTTCTTCCTCGGGCACCAAAAACACTCGATTTTTAAAAATAGCAAATAATAACATTTTTAAGCATGGAATTACACCCCAAAACTCATCCTAGCATTGGTTTTTCCATTTAAGTCAAAAAAAAATTTTTGCTCCTGAGCAGCTTTTTTTCTGACCGCGGCATCACGTGTTTTCTTCCTTGGGCACCAAAAACACTCGATTTTTAAAAACAGTAAATAATAACATTTTTAAGCATGGAATTCCACCCCGAAACTCATCCTAGCATTGGATTTTCCATTTAAGTCCAAAAATTTTTTTTGCTCCTGAGCACTTATTTTTCTGACAGCGGCATCACGCGTTTTCTTCCTCGGGCACCAAAAACACTCGATTTTTAAAAACAGCAAATAATAACATTTTTAAGCATGGAATTCCAACCAGAAACTCATTCTAGCATTGGTTTTTCCATTTAAGTCAAAAAAAATTTTTTGCTCCTGAGCAGCTTTTTTTCTGACTGCGGCATCACGCGTTTTCTTCCTCGGGCACCAAAAACACTCGATTTTTAAAAACAGTAAATAATAACATTTTTAAGCATGGAATTCCATCCCGAAACTCATCCTAGCATTGATTTTTCCATTTAAATCAAAAAAATTTTTTTGCTCCTGAGCAGCTTTTTTTCTTACCGCGGCATCACGCCTTTTCTTCCTCGGGCACCAAAAACAGTCGATTTTTAAAAACAGCAAATAATAACATTTTTAAGTATGGAATTCCACCCCGAAACTCATCCTAGCATTGGTTTTTCCATTTAAGTCAAAAAAAATTTTTTGCTCCTGAGCAGCTTTTTTTCTGACTGCGGCATCACGCGTTTTCTTCCTCGGGCACCAAAAACACTCGATTTTTAAAAACAGTAAATAATAACATTTTTAAGCATGGAATTCCATCCCGAAACTCATCCTAGCATTGATTTTTCCATTTAAATCAAAAAAATTTTTTTGCTCCTGAGCAGCTTTTTTTCTTACCGCGGCATCACGCCTTTTCTTCCTCGGGCACCAAAAACAGTCGATTTTTAAAAACAGCAAATAATAACATTTTTAAGTATGGAATTCCACCCCGAAACTCATCCTAGCATTGGTTTTTCCATTTAAGTCAAAAAAATTTTTTTGCTCCTGAGCAGCTTTTTTTCTGACCGCGGCATCACGCGCGTTTTCTTCCTCGGGCACCAAAAACACTCGATTTTTAAAAATAGCAAATAATAACATTTTTAAGCATGGACTTCCACCCCGATACGCATCCTAGCATTGGTTTTTCCATTTAAGTGAAAAAATTTTTTTTCCTCCTGAGCAGCTATTTTTCTGACCGTGGCATCACGTGTTTTGTTCCTCGGGCACCAAAAACACTAGATTTTTAAAAATAGCAAATAATAACATTTTCAAGCATGGAATTCCACCCCAAAAGTCATCCTAGCATTGGATTTTCCATTTAAGTCAAAAAAATTTTTTTGCTCACGAGCACCTTTTTTTCTGACCGCGACATCACGCTTTTACTTCCTCGGGAACCAAAAACACTCGATTTTTAAAAACAGCAAATAATAACATTTTTAAGCATGGAATTCCACCCCAAAACTCATCCTAGCATTGGTTTTTCCATTTAAGTGAACAAAAATTTTTTGCTCCTGAGCAGCTTTTTTTTCTCACCGCGGCATCACGCGTTTTCTTCCTCGGGCACCAAAAACACTCGATTTTTAAAAACAGCAAATAATAACATTTTTAAGCATGGAATTCCAACCAGAAACTCATTCTAGCATTGGTTTTTCCATTTAAGTCAAAAAGAATTTTTTGCTCCTGAGCACCTTTTTTTCTGACCGCGGCATCACGCGTTTTCTTCCTCGGGCACCAAAAACACTCGATTTTTAAAAATAGCAAATAATAACATTTTTCAGCATAGAATTCCACCCCGAAACTCATCCTAGCATTGGTTTTTCCATTTAAGTCCAAAAATTTTTTTTGCTCCTGAGCAGCTATTTTTCTGACAGCGGCATCACGCGTTTTCTTCCTCGGGCACCAAAAACACTCGATTTTTAAAAACAGCAAATAATAACATTTTTAAGCATGGAATTCCACCCCGAAACTCATCCTAGCATTGGATTTTCCATTTAAGTCAAAAACATTTTTTTGCTCACGAGCACCTTTTTTTCTGACCGCGGCATCACGCGTTTACTTCCTCGGGAACCAAAAACACTCGATTTTTAAAAACAGCAAATAATAACATTTTTAAGCATGGAATTCCACTCCAAAACTCATCCTAGCATTGGTTTTTCCATTTAAGTGAACAAAAATTTTTTGCTCCTGAGCAGCTTTTTTTTTCTCACCGCGGCATCACGCGTTTTCTTCCTTAGGCACCAAAAACACTCGATTTTTAAAAACAGCAAATAATAACATTTTTAAGCATGGAATTCCACCCCGAAACTCATCCTAGCATTGGATTTTCCATTTAAGTCCAAAAATTTTTTTTGCTCCTGAGCACTTATTTTTCTGACAGCGGCATCACGCGTTTTCTTCCTCGGGCACCAAAAACACTCGATTTTTAAAAACAGCAAATAATAACATTTTTAAGTATGGAATTCCACCCCGAAACTCATCCTAGCATTGGTTTTTCCATTTAAGTCAAAAAAAATTTTTTGCTCCTGAGCAGCTTTTTTTCTGACCGCGGCATCACGCGTTTTCTTCCTCGGGCACCAAAAACACTCGATTTTTAAAAATAGCAAATAATAACATTTTTAAGCATGGAATTACACCCCAAAACTCATCCTAGCATTGGTTTTTCCATTTAAGTCAAAAAAAATTTTTTGCTCCTGAGCAGCTTTTTTTCTGACCGCGGCATCACGTGTTTTCTTCCTTGGGCACCAAAAACACTCGATTTTTAAAAACAGTAAATAATAACATTTTTAAGCATGGAATTCCACCCCAAAACTCATCCTAGCATTGGTTTTTCCATTTAAGTCCAAAAATTTTTTTTGCTCCTGAGCAGCTATTTTTCTGACAGCGGCATCACGCGTTTTCTTCCTCGGGCACCAAAAACACTCGATTTTTAAAAACAGCAAATAATAACATTTTTAAGCATGGAATTCCACCCCGAAACTCATCCTAGCATTGGTTTTTCCATTTAAGTGAAAAAAAAATTTTTTGCTCCTGAGCAGCTTTTTTTTCTCACCGCGGCATCACACGTTTTCTTCCTTAGGCACCAAAAACACTCGATTTTTAAAAACAGCAAATAATAACATTTTTAAGCATGGAATTCCACCCCGAAACTCATCCTAGCATTGGATTTTCCATTTAAGTCCAAAAATTTTTTTTGCTCCTGAGCACTTGTTTTTCTGACAGCGGCATCACGCGTTTTCTTCCTCGGGCACCAAAAACACTCGATTTTTAAAAACAGCAAATAATAACATTTTTAAGCATGGAATTCCAACCAGAAACTCATTCTAGCATTGGTTTTTCCATTTAAGTCAAAAAAATTTTTTTGCTCCTGAGCAGCTTTTTTTCTGACTGCGGCATCACGCGTTTTCTTCCTCGGGCACCAAAAACACTCGATTTTTAAAAACAGTAAATAATAACATTTTTAGGCATGGAATTCCACCCCGATACGCATCCTAGCATTGGTTTTTCCATTTAAGTGAAAAAAATTTTTTTCCTCCTGAGCAGCTATTTTTCTGACCGCGGCATCACGCGTTTTCTTCCTCGGGCACCAAAAACACTCGATTTTTAAAAATAGCAAATAATAACATTTTTAAGCATGGAATTACACCCCAAAACTCATCCTAGCATTGGTTTTTCCATTTAAGTCAAAAAAAAATTTTTGCTCCTGAGCAGCTTTTTTTCTGACCGCGGCATCACGTGTTTTCTTCCTTGGGCACCAAAAACACTCGATTTTTAAAAACAGTAAATAATAACATTTTTAAGCATGGAATTCCACCCCGAAACTCATCCTAGCATTGGATTTTCCATTTAAGTCCAAAAATTTTTTTTGCTCCTGAGCACTTATTTTTCTGACAGCGGCATCACGCGTTTTCTTCCTCGGGCACCAAAAACACTCGATTTTTAAAAACAGCAAATAATAACATTTTTAAGCATGGAATTCCAACCAGAAACTCATTCTAGCATTGGTTTTTCCATTTAAGTCAAAAAAAATTTTTTGCTCCTGAGCAGCTTTTTTTCTGACTGCGGCATCACGCGTTTTCTTCCTCGGGCACCAAAAACACTCGATTTTTAAAAACAGTAAATAATAACATTTTTAAGCATGGAATTCCATCCCGAAACTCATCCTAGCATTGATTTTTCCATTTAAATCAAAAAAATTTTTTTGCTCCTGAGCAGCTTTTTTTCTTACCGCGGCATCACGCCTTTTCTTCCTCGGGCACCAAAAACAGTCGATTTTTAAAAACAGCAAATAATAACATTTTTAAGTATGGAATTCCACCCCGAAACTCATCCTAGCATTGGTTTTTCCATTTAAGTCAAAAAAAATTTTTTGCTCCTGAGCAGCTTTTTTTCTGACTGCGGCATCACACGTTTTCTTCCTCGGGCACCAAAAACACTCGATTTTTAAAAACAGTAAATAATAACATTTTTAAGCATGGAATTCCATCCCGAAACTCATCCTAGCATTGATTTTTCCATTTAAATCAAAAAAATTTTTTTGCTCCTGAGCAGCTTTTTTTCTTACCGCGGCATCACGCCTTTTCTTCCTCGGGCACCAAAAACAGTCGATTTTTAAAAACAGCAAATAATAACATTTTTAAGTATGGAATTCCACCCCGAAACTCATCCTAGCATTGGTTTTTCCATTTAAGTCAAAAAAATTTTTTTGCTCCTGAGCAGCTTTTTTTCTGACCGCGGCATCACGCGCGTTTTCTTCCTCGGGCACCAAAAACACTCGATTTTTAAAAATAGCAAATAATAACATTTTTAAGCATGGACTTCCACCCCGATACGCATCCTAGCATTGGTTTTTCCATTTAAGTGAAAAAATTTTTTTTCCTCCTGAGCAGCTATTTTTCTGACCGTGGCATCACGTGTTTTGTTCCTCGGGCACCAAAAACACTAGATTTTTAAAAATAGCAAATAATAACATTTTCAAGCATGGAATTCCACCCCAAAAGTCATCCTAGCATTGGATTTTCCATTTAAGTCAAAAAAATTTTTTTGCTCACGAGCACCTTTTTTTCTGACCGCGACATCACGCTTTTACTTCCTCGGGAACCAAAAACACTCGATTTTTAAAAACAGCAAATAATAACATTTTTAAGCATGGAATTCCACCCCAAAACTCATCCTAGCATTGGTTTTTCCATTTAAGTGAACAAAAATTTTTTGCTCCTGAGCAGCTTTTTTTTCTCACCGCGGCATCACGCGTTTTCTTCCTCGGGCACCAAAAACACTCGATTTTTAAAAACAGCAAATAATAACATTTTTAAGCATGGAATTCCAACCAGAAACTCATTCTAGCATTGGTTTTTCCATTTAAGTCAAAAAGAATTTTTTGCTCCTGAGCACCTTTTTTTCTGACCGCGGCATCACGCGTTTTCTTCCTCGGGCACCAAAAACACTCGATTTTTAAAAATAGCAAATAATAACATTTTTCAGCATAGAATTCCACCCCGAAACTCATCCTAGCATTGGTTTTTCCATTTAAGTCCAAAAATTTTTTTTGCTCCTGAGCAGCTATTTTTCTGACAGCGGCATCACGCGTTTTCTTCCTCGGGCACCAAAAACACTCGATTTTTAAAAACAGCAAATAATAACATTTTTAAGCATGGAATTCCACCCCGAAACTCATCCTAGCATTGGATTTTCCATTTAAGTCAAAAACATTTTTTTGCTCACGAGCACCTTTTTTTCTGACCGCGGCATCACGCGTTTACTTCCTCGGGAACCAAAAACACTCGATTTTTAAAAACAGCAAATAATAACATTTTTAAGCATGGAATTCCACTCCAAAACTCATCCTAGCATTGGTTTTTCCATTTAAGTGAACAAAAATTTTTTGCTCCTGAGCAGCTTTTTTTTCTCACCGCGGCATCACGCGTTTTCTTCCTTAGGCACCAAAAACACTCGATTTTTAAAAACAGCAAATAATAACATTTTTAAGCATGGAATTCCACCCCGAAACTCATCCTAGCATTGGATTTTCCATTTAAGTCCAAAAATTTTTTTTGCTCCTGAGCACTTATTTTTCTGACAGCGGCATCACGCGTTTTCTTCCTCGGGCACCAAAAACACTCGATTTTTAAAAACAGCAAATAATAACATTTTTAAGTATGGAATTCCACCCCGAAACTCATCCTAGCATTGGTTTTTCCATTTAAGTCAAAAAAAATTTTTTGCTCCTGAGCAGCTTTTTTTCTGACCGCGGCATCACGCGTTTTCTTCCTCGGGCACCAAAAACACTCGATTTTTAAAAATAGCAAATAATAACATTTTTAAGCATGGAATTACACCCCAAAACTCATCCTAGCATTGGTTTTTCCATTTAAGTCAAAAAAAATTTTTTGCTCCTGAGCAGCTTTTTTTCTGACCGCGGCATCACGTGTTTTCTTCCTTGGGCACCAAAAACACTCGATTTTTAAAAACAGTAAATAATAACATTTTTAAGCATGGAATTCCACCCCAAAACTCATCCTAGCATTGGTTTTTCCATTTAAGTCCAAAAATTTTTTTTGCTCCTGAGCAGCTATTTTTCTGACAGCGGCATCACGCGTTTTCTTCCTCGGGCACCAAAAACACTCGATTTTTAAAAACAGCAAATAATAACATTTTTAAGCATGGAATTCCACCCCGAAACTCATCCTAGCATTGGTTTTTCCATTTAAGTGAAAAAAAAATTTTTTGCTCCTGAGCAGCTTTTTTTTCTCACCGCGGCATCACACGTTTTCTTCCTTAGGCACCAAAAACACTCGATTTTTAAAAACAGCAAATAATAACATTTTTAAGCATGGAATTCCACCCCGAAACTCATCCTAGCATTGGATTTTCCATTTAAGTCCAAAAATTTTTTTTGCTCCTGAGCACTTATTTTTCTGACAGCGGCATCACGCGTTTTCTTCCTCGGGCACCAAAAACACTCGATTTTTAAAAACAGCAAATAATAACATTTTTAAGCATGGAATTCCAACCAGAAACTCATTCTAGCATTGGTTTTTCCATTTAAGTCAAAAAAATTTTTTTGCTCCTGAGCAGCTTTTTTTCTGACTGCGGCATCACGCGTTTTCTTCCTCGGGCACCAAAAACACTCGATTTTTAAAAACAGTAAATAATAACATTTTTAAGCATGGAATTCCACCCCGATACGCATCCTAGCATTGGTTTTTCCATTTAAGTGAAAAAAATTTTTTTCCTCCTGAGCAGCTATTTTTCTGACCGCGGCATCACGCGTTTTCTTCCTCGGGCACCAAAAACACTCGATTTTTAAAAATAGCAAATAATAACATTTTTAAGCATGGAATTACACCCCAAAACTCATCCTAGCATTGGTTTTTCCATTTAAGTCAAAAAAAATTTTTTGCTCCTGAGCAGCTTTTTTTCTGACCGCGGCATCACGTGTTTTCTTCCTTGGGCACCAAAAACACTCGATTTTTAAAAACAGTAAATAATAACATTTTTAAGCATGGAATTCCACCCCGAAACTCATCCTAGCATTGGATTTTCCATTTAAGTCCAAAAATTTTTTTTGCTCCTGAGCACTTATTTTTCTGACAGCGGCATCACGCGTTTTCTTCCTCGGGCACCAAAAACACTCGATTTTTAAAAACAGCAAATAATAACATTTTTAAGCATGGAATTCCAACCAGAAACTCATTCTAGCATTGGTTTTTCCATTTAAGTCAAAAAAAATTTTTTGCTCCTGAGCAGCTTTTTTTCTGACTGCGGCATCACGCGTTTTCTTCCTCGGGCACCAAAAACACTCGATTTTTAAAAACAGTAAATAATAACATTTTTAAGCATGGAATTCCATCCCGAAACTCATCCTAGCATTGATTTTTCCATTTAAATCAAAAAAATTTTTTTGCTCCTGAGCAGCTTTTTTTCTTACCGCGGCATCACGCCTTTTCTTCCTCGGGCACCAAAAACAGTCGATTTTTAAAAACAGCAAATAATAACATTTTTAAGTATGGAATTCCACCCCGAAACTCATCCTAGCATTGGTTTTTCCATTTAAGTCAAAAAAAATTTTTTGCTCCTGAGCAGCTTTTTTTCTGACTGCGGCATCACGCGTTTTCTTCCTCGGGCACCAAAAACACTCGATTTTTAAAAACAGTAAATAATAACATTTTTAAGCATGGAATTCCATCCCGAAACTCATCCTAGCATTGATTTTTCCATTTAAATCAAAAAAATTTTTTTGCTCCTGAGCAGCTTTTTTTCTTACCGCGGCATCACGCCTTTTCTTCCTCGGGCACCAAAAACAGTCGATTTTTAAAAACAGCAAATAATAACATTTTTAAGTATGGAATTCCACCCCGAAACTCATCCTAGCATTGGTTTTTCCATTTAAGTCAAAAAAATTTTTTTGCTCCTGAGCAGCTTTTTTTCTGACCGCGGCATCACGCGCGTTTTCTTCCTCGGGCACCAAAAACACTCGATTTTTAAAAATAGCAAATAATAACATTTTTAAGCATGGACTTCCACCCCGATACGCATCCTAGCATTGGTTTTTCCATTTAAGTGAAAAAATTTTTTTTCCTCCTGAGCAGCTATTTTTCTGACCGTGGCATCACGTGTTTTGTTCCTCGGGCACCAAAAACACTAGATTTTTAAAAATAGCAAATAATAACATTTTCAAGCATGGAATTCCACCCCAAAAGTCATCCTAGCATTGGATTTTCCATTTAAGTCAAAAAAATTTTTTTGCTCACGAGCACCTTTTTTTCTGACCGCGACATCACGCTTTTACTTCCTCGGGAACCAAAAACACTCGATTTTTAAAAACAGCAAATAATAACATTTTTAAGCATGGAATTCCACCCCAAAACTCATCCTAGCATTGGTTTTTCCATTTAAGTGAACAAAAATTTTTTGCTCCTGAGCAGCTTTTTTTTCTCACCGCGGCATCACGCGTTTTCTTCCTCGGGCACCAAAAACACTCGATTTTTAAAAACAGCAAATAATAACATTTTTAAGCATGGAATTCCAACCAGAAACTCATTCTAGCATTGGTTTTTCCATTTAAGTCAAAAAGAATTTTTTGCTCCTGAGCACCTTTTTTTCTGACCGCGGCATCACGCGTTTTCTTCCTCGGGCACCAAAAACACTCGATTTTTAAAAATAGCAAATAATAACATTTTTCAGCATAGAATTCCACCCCGAAACTCATCCTAGCATTGGTTTTTCCATTTAAGTCCAAAAATTTTTTTTGCTCCTGAGCAGCTATTTTTCTGACAGCGGCATCACGCGTTTTCTTCCTCGGGCACCAAAAACACTCGATTTTTAAAAACAGCAAATAATAACATTTTTAAGCATGGAATTCCACCCCGAAACTCATCCTAGCATTGGTTTTTCCATTTAAGTGAAAAAAAAAATTTTCCTCCTGAGCAGCTTTTTTTCTGACCGCGGCATCACGCGTTTTCTTCCTCGGGCACCAAAAACAGTCGATTTTTAAATACAGCAAATAATAACATTTTTAAGCATGGAATTCCACCTCAAAACTCATCCTAGCATTGATTTTTCCATTTAAGTCAAAAAAAATTTTTTGCTCCTGAGCAGCTTTTTTTCTGAGCGCAGCATCACGCGTGTTCTTCCTCGGGCACCAAAAACACTCGATTTTTAAAAACAGCAAATAATAACATTTTTAAGCATGGAATTCCATCCCGAAACTCATCCTAGCATTGGTTTTTCCATTTAAGTCAAAAAAAATGTTTCCTCCTGAGCAGCTTTTTTTCTGACAGCGGCATCAGGAGTTTTCTTCCTCGGGCACCAAAAACACTCGATTTTTAAAAACAGTAAATAATAACATTTTTAAGCATGGAATTCCACCCCGATACGCATCCTAGCATTGGTTTTTCCATTTAAGTGAAAAAAATTTTTTTCCTCCTGAGCAGCTATTTTTCTGACCGCGGCATCACGCGTTTTCTTCCTCGGGCACCAAAAACACTCGATTTTTAAAAACAGCAAATAATAACATTTTTAAGCATGGAATTCCAACCAGAAACTCATTCTAGCATTGGTTTTTCCATTTAAGTCAAAAAGAATTTTTTGCTCCTGAGCAGCTTTTTTTCTGACTGCGGCATCACGTGTTTTCTTCCTTGGGCACCAAAAACACTCGATTTTTAAAAACAGTAAATAATAACATTTTTAAGCATGGAATTCCACCCCGAAACTCATCCTAGCATTGATTTTTCCACTTAAATTAAAAAAATTTTTTTGCTCCTGAGCAGCTTTTTTTCTTACCGCGGCATCACGCCTTTTCTTCCTCGGGCACCAAAAACACTCGATTTTTAAAAACAGCAAATAATAACATTTTTAAGTATGGAATTCCACCCCGAAACTCATCCTAGCATTGGTTTTTCCATTTAAGTCAAAAAAAATTTTTTGCTCCTGAGCAGCTTTTTTTCTGACCGCGGCATCACGCGTTTTCTTCCTCGGGCACCAAAAACACTCGATTTTTAAAAATAGCAAATAATAACATTTTTAAGCATGGAATTACACCCCAAAACTCATCCTAGCATTGGTTTTTCCATTTAAGTCAAAAAAAATTTTTTGCTCCTGAGCAGCTTTTTTTCTGACCGCGGCATCACGTGTTTTCTTCCTTGGGCACCAAAAACACTCGATTTTTAAAAACAGTAAATAATAACATTTTTAAGCATGGAATTCCACCCCGAAACTCATCCTAGCATTGGATTTTCCATTTAAGTCCAAAAATTTTTTTTGCTCCTGAGCACTTATTTTTCTGACAGCGGCATCACGCGTTTTCTTCCTCGGGCACCAAAAACACTCGATTTTTAAAAACAGCAAATAATAACATTTTTAAGCATGGAATTCCAACCAGAAACTCATTCTAGCATTGGTTTTTCCATTTAAGTCAAAAAAAATTTTTTGCTCCTGAGCAGCTTTTTTTCTGACTGCGGCATCACGCGTTTTCTTCCTCGGGCACCAAAAACACTCGATTTTTAAAAACAGTAAATAATAACATTTTTAAGCATGGAATTCCATCCCGAAACTCATCCTAGCATTGATTTTTCCATTTAAGTCAAAAAAATTTTTTTGCTCCTGAGCAGCTTTTTTTCTGACCGTGGCATCACGCCTTTTCTTCCTCGGGCACCAAAAACAGTCGATTTTTAAAAACAGCAAATAATAACATTTTTAAGTATGGAATTCCACCCCGAAACTCATCCTAGCATTGGTTTTTCCATTTAAGTCAAAAAATTTTTTTTGCTCCTGAGCAGCTTTTTTTCTGACCGCGGCATCACGAGCGTTTTCTTCCTCGGGCACCAAAAACACTCGATTTTGAAAAATAGCAAATAATAACATTTTTAAGCATGGACTTCCACCCCGATACGCATCCTAGCATTGGTTTTTCCATTTAAGTGAAAAAATTTTTTTTCCTCCTGAGCAGCTATTTTTCTGACCGTGGCATCACGTGTTTTGTTCCTCGGGCACCAAAAACACTAGATTTTTAAAAATAGCAAATAATAACATTTTCAAGCATGGAATTCCACCCCAAAAGTCATCCTAGCATTGGATTTTCCATTTAAGTCAAAAAAATTTTTTTGCTCACGAGCACCTTTTTTTCTGACCGCGACATCACGCTTTTACTTCCTCGGGAACCAAAAACACTCGATTTTTAAAAACAGCAAATAATAACATTTTTAAGCATGGAATTCCACCCCAAAACTCATCCTAGCATTGGTTTTTCCATTTAAGTGAACAAAAATTTTTTGCTCCTGAGCAGCTTTTTTTTCTCACCGCAGCATCACGCGTTTTCTTCCTCGGGCACCAAAAACACTCGATTTTTAAAAACAGCAAATAATAACATTTTTAAGCATGGAATTCCAACCAGAAACTCATTCTAGCATTGGTTTTTCCATTTAAGTCAAAAAGAATTTTTTGCTCCTGAGCACCTTTTTTTCTGACCGTGGCATCACGCGTTTTCTTCCTCGGGCACCAAAAACACTCGATTTTTAAAAATAGCAAATAATAACATTTTTCAGCATAGAATTCCACCCCGAAACTCATCCTAGCATTGGTTTTTCCATTTAAGTCCAAAAATTTTTTTTGCTCCTGAGCAGCTATTTTTCTGACAGCGGCATCACGCGTTTTCTTCCTCGGGCACCAAAAACACTCGATTTTTAAAAACAGCAAATAATAACATTTTTAAGCATGGAATTCCACCCCGAAACTCATCCTAGCATTGGTTTTTCCATTTAAGTGAAAAAAAAAATTTTCCTCCTGAGCAGCTTTTTTTCTGACCGCGGCATCACGCGTTTTCTTCCTCGGGCACCAAAAACAGTCGATTTTTAAATACAGCAAATAATAACATTTTTAAGCATGGAATTCCACCTCAAAACTCATCCTAGCATTGATTTTTCCATTTAAGTCAAAAAAAATTTTTTGCTCCTGAGCAGCTTTTTTTCTGAGCGCAGCATCACGCGTGTTCTTCCTCGGGCACAAAAAACACTCGATTTTTAAAAATAGCAAATAATAACATTTTTAAGCATGGAATTCCACCCCGAAACTCATCCTAGCATTGGTTTTTCCATTTAAGTCAAAAAAAAATTCCTCCTGAGCAGCTATTTGTCTGACTGTGGCATCACGCGTTGTGTTCCTCGGGCATCAAAAACACTCGATTTTTAAAAATAGCAAATAATAACATTTTAAAGCATGGAATTCCACCCCGATACGCATCCTAGCATTGGTTTTTCCATTTAAGTGAAAAAAAAATTTTTCCTCCTGAGCAGCTTTTTTTTTGACCGCGGCATCACGCGTGTTATTCCTCGGGCACCAAAAACACTCGATTTTTAAAAACAGCAAATAATAACATTTTTAAGCATGGAATTCCATCCCGAAACTCATCCTAGCATTGGTTTTTCCATTTAAGTCAAAAAAAATGTTTCCTCCTGAGCAGCTTTTTTTCTGACCCTGGCATCACGCGTTTTGTTCCTCGGGCACCAAAAACACTAGATTTTTAAAAATAGCAAATAATAACATTTTCAAGCATGGAATTCCACCCCAAAAGTCATCCTAGCATTGGATTTTCCATTTAAGTCAAAAAAAATTTTTTGCTCACGAGCACCTTTTTTTCTGACCGCGACATCACGCTTTTACTTCCTCGGGAACCAAAAACACTCGATTTTTAAAAACAGCAAATAATAACATTTTTAAGCATGGAATTCCACCCCAAAACTCATCCTAGCATTGGTTTTTTCCATTTAAGTGAACAAAAATTTTTTGCTCCTGAGCAGCTTTTTTTTCTCACCGCGGCATCACGCGTTTTCTTCCTCGGGCACCAAAAACACTCGATTTTTAAAAACAGCAAATAATAACATTTTTAAGCATGGAATTCCAACCAGAAACTCATTCTAGCATTGGTTTTTCCATTTAAGTCAAAAAGAATTTTTTGCTCCTGAGCACCTTTTTTTCTGACCGCGGCATCACGCGTTTTCTTCCTCGGGCACCAAAAACACTCGATTTTTAAAAATAGCAAATAATAACATTTTTCAGCATAGAATTCCACCCCGAAACTCATCCTAGCATTGGTTTTTCCATTTAAGTCCAAAAATTTTTTTTGCTCCTGAGCAGCTATTTTTCTGACAGCGGCATCACGCGTTTTCTTCCTCGGGCACCAAAAACACTCGATTTTTAAAAACAGCAAATAATAACATTTTTAAGCATGGAATTCCACCCCGAAACTCATCCTAGCATTGGTTTTTCCATTTAAGTGAAAAAAAAAATTTTCCTCCTGAGCAGCTTTTTTTCTGACCGCGGCATCACGCGTTTTCTTCCTCGGGCACCAAAAACAGTCGATTTTTAAATACAGCAAATAATAACATTTTTAAGCATGGAATTCCACCTCAAAACTCATCCTAGCATTGATTTTTCCATTTAAGTCAAAAAAAATTTTTTGCTCCTGAGCAGCTTTTTTTCTGAGCGCAGCATCACGCGTGTTCTTCCTCGGGCACCAAAAACACTCGATTTTTAAAAACAGCAAATAATAACATTTTTAAGCATGGAATTCCATCCCGAAACTCATCCTAGCATTGGTTTTTTCCATTTAAGTCAAAAAAAATGTTTCCTCCTGAGCAGCTTTTTTTCTGACAGCGGCATCAGGAGTTTTCTTCCTCGGGCACCAAAAACACTCGATTTTTAAAAACAGTAAATAATAACATTTTTAAGCATGGAATTCCACCCCGATACGCATCCTAGCATTGGTTTTTCCATTTAAGTGAAAAAAATTTTTTTTCCTCCTGAGCAGCTATTTTTCTGACCGCGGCATCACGCGTTTTCTTCCTCGGGCACCAAAAACACTCGATTTTTAAAAACAGCAAATAATAACATTTTTAAGCATGGAATTCCAACCAGAAACTCATTCTAGCATTGGTTTTTCCATTTAAGTCAAAAAGAATTTTTTGCTCCTGAGCAGCTTTTTTTCTGACTGCGGCATCACGTGTTTTCTTCCTTGGGCACCAAAAACACTCGATTTTTAAAAACAGTAAATAATAACATTTTTAAGCATGGAATTCCACCCCGAAACTCATCCTAGCATTGATTTTTCCACTTAAATTAAAAAAATTTTTTTGCTCCTGAGCAGCTTTTTTTCTTACCGCGGCATCACGCCTTTTCTTCCTCGGGCACCAAAAACACTCGATTTTTAAAAACAGCAAATAATAACATTTTTAAGTATGGAATTCCACCCCGAAACTCATCCTAGCATTGGTTTTTCCATTTAAGTCAAAAAAAATTTTTTGCTCCTGAGCAGCTTTTTTTCTGACCGCGGCATCACGCGTTTTCTTCCTCGGGCACCAAAAACACTCGATTTTTAAAAATAGCAAATAATAACATTTTTAAGCATGGAATTACACCCCAAAACTCATCCTAGCATTGGTTTTTCCATTTAAGTCAAAAAAAATTTTTTGCTCCTGAGCAGCTTTTTTTCTGACCGCGGCATCACGTGTTTTCTTCCTTGGGCACCAAAAACACTCGATTTTTAAAAACAGTAAATAATAACATTTTTAAGAATGGAATTCCACCCAGAAACTCATCCTAGCATTGGATTTTCCATTTAAGTCCAAAAATTTTTTTTGCTCCTGAGCACTTATTTTTCTGACAGCGGCATCACGCGTTTTCTTCCTCGGGCACCAAAAACACTCGATTTTTAAAAACAGCAAATAATAACATTTTTAAGCATGGAATTCCAACCAGAAACTCATTCTAGCATTGGTTTTTCCATTTAAGTCAAAAAAAATTTTTTGCTCCTGAGCAGCTTTTTTTCTGACTGCGGCATCACGCGTTTTCTTCCTCGGGCACCAAAAACACTCGATTTTTAAAAACAGTAAATAATAACATTTTTAAGCATGGAATTCCATCCCGAAACTCATCCTAGCATTGATTTTTCCATTTAAATCAAAAAAATTTTTTTGCTCCTGAGCAGCTTTTTTTCTTACCGCGGCATCACGCCTTTTCTTCCTCGGGCACCAAAAACAGTCGATTTTTAAAAACAGCAAATAATAACATTTTTAAGTATGGAATTCCACCCCGAAACTCATCCTAGCATTGGTTTTTCCATTTAAGTCAAAAAAAATTTTTTGCTCCTGAGCAGCTTTTTTTCTGACTGCGGCATCACGCGTTTTCTTCCTCGGGCACCAAAAACACTCGATTTTTAAAAACAGTAAATAATAACATTTTTAAGCATGGAATTCCATCCCGAAACTCATCCTAGCATTGATTTTTCCATTTAAGTCAAAAAAATTTTTTTGCTCCTGAGCAGCTTTTTTTCTGACCGTGGCATCACGCCTTTTCTTCCTCGGGCACCAAAAACAGTCGATTTTTAAAAACAGCAAATAATAACATTTTTAAGTATGGAATTCCACCCCGAAACTCATCCTAGCATTGGTTTTTCCATTTAAGTCAAAAAATTTTTTTTGCTCCTGAGCAGCTTTTTTTCTGACCGCGGCATCACGAGCGTTTTCTTCCTCGGGCACCAAAAACACTCGATTTTGAAAAATAGCAAATAATAACATTTTTAAGCATGGACTTCCACCCCGATACGCATCCTAGCATTGGTTTTTCCATTTAAGTGAAAAAATTTTTTTTCCTCCTGAGCAGCTATTTTTCTGACCGTGGCATCACGTGTTTTGTTCCTCGGGCACCAAAAACACTAGATTTTTAAAAATAGCAAATAATAACATTTTCAAGCATGGAATTCCACCCCAAAAGTCATCCTAGCATTGGATTTTCCATTTAAGTCAAAAAAAATTTTTTGCTCACGAGCACCTTTTTTTCTGACCGCGACATCACGCTTTTACTTCCTCGGGAACCAAAAACACTCGATTTTTAAAAACAGCAAATAATAACATTTTTAAGCATGGAATTCCACCCCAAAACTCATCCTAGCATTGGTTTTTCCATTTAAGTGAACAAAAATTTTTTGCTCCTGAGCAGCTTTTTTTTCTCACCGCAGCATCACGCGTTTTCTTCCTCGGGCACCAAAAACACTCGATTTTTAAAAACAGCAAATAATAACATTTTTAAGCATGGAATTCCAACCAGAAACTCATTCTAGCATTGGTTTTTCCATTTAAGTCAAAAAGAATTTTTTGCTCCTGAGCACCTTTTTTTCTGACCGCGGCATCACGCGTTTTCTTCCTCGGGCACCAAAAACACTCGATTTTTAAAAATAGCAAATAATAACATTTTTCAGCATAGAATTCCACCCCGAAACTCATCCTAGCATTGGTTTTTCCATTTAAGTCCAAAAATTTTTTTTGCTCCTGAGCACCTTTTTTTCTGACCGCGGCATCACGCATTTTCTTCCTCGGGCACCAAAAACACTCGATTTTTAAAAATAGCAAATAATAACATTTTTCAGCATAGAATTCCACCCCGAAACTCATCCTAGCATTGGTTTTTCCATTTAAGTCCAAAAATTTTTTTTGCTCCTGAGCAGCTATTTTTCTGACAGCGGCATCACGCGTTTTCTTCCTCGGGCACCAAAAACACTCGATTTTTAAAAACAGCAAATAATAACATTTTTAAGCATGGAATTCCACCCCGAAACTCATCCTAGCATTGGTTTTTCCATTTAAGTGAAAAAAAAAATTTTCCTCCTGAGCAGCTTTTTTTCTGACCGCGGCATCACGCGTTTTCTTCCTCGGGCACCAAAAACAGTCGATTTTTAAATACAGCAAATAATAACATTTTTAAGCATGGAATTCCACCTCAAAACTCATCCTAGCATTGATTTTTCCATTTAAGTCAAAAAAAATTTTTTGCTCCTGAGCAGCTTTTTTTCTGAGCGCAGCATCACGCGTGTTCTTCCTCGGGCACCAAAAACACTCGATTTTTAAAAACAGCAAATAATAACATTTTTAAGCATGGAATTCCATCCCGAAACTCATCCTAGCATTGGTTTTTCCATTTAAGTCAAAAAAAATGTTTCCTCCTGAGCAGCTTTTTTTCTGACAGCGGCATCAGGAGTTTTCTTCCTCGGGCACCAAAAACACTCGATTTTTAAAAACAGTAAATAATAACATTTTTAAGCATGGAATTCCACCCCGATACGCATCCTAGCATTGGTTTTTCCATTTAAGTGAAAAAAATTTTTTTCCTCCTGAGCAGCTATTTTTCTGACCGCGGCATCACGCGTTTTCTTCCTCGGGCACCAAAAACACTCGATTTTTAAAAACAGCAAATAATAACATTTTTAAGCATGGAATTCCAACCAGAAACTCATTCTAGCATTGGTTTTTCCATTTAAGTCAAAAAGAATTTTTTGCTCCTGAGCAGCTTTTTTTCTGACTGCGGCATCACGTGTTTTCTTCCTTGGGCACCAAAAACACTCGATTTTTAAAAACAGTAAATAATAACATTTTTAAGCATGGAATTCCACCCCGAAACTCATCCTAGCATTGATTTTTCCACTTAAATTAAAAAAATTTTTTTGCTCCTGAGCAGCTTTTTTTCTTACCGCGGCATCACGCCTTTTCTTCCTCGGGCACCAAAAACACTCGATTTTTAAAAACAGCAAATAATAACATTTTTAAGTATGGAATTCCACCCCGAAACTCATCCTAGCATTGGTTTTTCCATTTAAGTCAAAAAAAATTTTTTGCTCCTGAGCAGCTTTTTTTCTGACCGCGGCATCACGCGTTTTCTTCCTCGGGCACCAAAAACACTCGATTTTTAAAAATAGCAAATAATAACATTTTTAAGCATGGAATTACACCCCAAAACTCATCCTAGCATTGGTTTTTCCATTTAAGTCAAAAAAAATTTTTTGCTCCTGAGCAGCTTTTTTTCTGACCGCGGCATCACGTGTTTTCTTCCTTGGGCACCAAAAACACTCGATTTTTAAAAACAGTAAATAATAACATTTTTAAGAATGGAATTCCACCCAGAAACTCATCCTAGCATTGGATTTTCCATTTAAGTCCAAAAATTTTTTTTGCTCCTGAGCACTTATTTTTCTGACAGCGGCATCACGCGTTTTCTTCCTCGGGCACCAAAAACACTCGATTTTTAAAAACAGCAAATAATAACATTTTTAAGCATGGAATTCCAACCAGAAACTCATTCTAGCATTGGTTTTTCCATTTAAGTCAAAAAAAATTTTTTGCTCCTGAGCAGCTTTTTTTCTGACTGCGGCATCACGCGTTTTCTTCCTCGGGCACCAAAAACACTCGATTTTTAAAAACAGTAAATAATAACATTTTTAAGCATGGAATTCCATCCCGAAACTCATCCTAGCATTGATTTTTCCATTTAAATCAAAAAAATTTTTTTGCTCCTGAGCAGCTTTTTTTCTTACCGCGGCATCACGCCTTTTCTTCCTCGGGCACCAAAAACAGTCGATTTTTAAAAACAGCAAATAATAACATTTTTAAGTATGGAATTCCACCCCGAAACTCATCCTAGCATTGGTTTTTCCATTTAAGTCAAAAAAAATTTTTTGCTCCTGAGCAGCTTTTTTTCTGACTGCGGCATCACGCGTTTTCTTCCTCGGGCACCAAAAACACTCGATTTTTAAAAACAGTAAATAATAACATTTTTAAGCATGGAATTCCATCCCGAAACTCATCCTAGCATTGATTTTTCCATTTAAGTCAAAAAAATTTTTTTGCTCCTGAGCAGCTTTTTTTCTGACCGTGGCATCACGCCTTTTCTTCCTCGGGCACCAAAAACAGTCGATTTTTAAAAACAGCAAATAATAACATTTTTAAGTATGGAATTCCACCCCGAAACTCATCCTAGCATTGGTTTTTCCATTTAAGTCAAAAAATTTTTTTTGCTCCTGAGCAGCTTTTTTTCTGACCGCGGCATCACGAGCGTTTTCTTCCTCGGGCACCAAAAACACTCGATTTTGAAAAATAGCAAATAATAACATTTTTAAGCATGGACTTCCACCCCGATACGCATCCTAGCATTGGTTTTTCCATTTAAGTGAAAAAATTTTTTTTCCTCCTGAGCAGCTATTTTTCTGACCGTGGCATCACGTGTTTTGTTCCTCGGGCACCAAAAACACTAGATTTTTAAAAATAGCAAATAATAACATTTTCAAGCATGGAATTCCACCCCAAAAGTCATCCTAGCATTGGATTTTCCATTTAAGTCAAAAAAAATTTTTTGCTCACGAGCACCTTTTTTTCTGACCGCGACATCACGCTTTTACTTCCTCGGGAACCAAAAACACTCGATTTTTAAAAACAGCAAATAATAACATTTTTAAGCATGGAATTCCACCCCAAAACTCATCCTAGCATTGGTTTTTCCATTTAAGTGAACAAAAATTTTTTGCTCCTGAGCAGCTTTTTTTTCTCACCGCAGCATCACGCGTTTTCTTCCTCGGGCACCAAAAACACTCGATTTTTAAAAACAGCAAATAATAACATTTTTAAGCATGGAATTCCAACCAGAAACTCATTCTAGCATTGGTTTTTCCATTTAAGTCAAAAAGAATTTTTTGCTCCTGAGCACCTTTTTTTCTGACCGCGGCATCACGCGTTTTCTTCCTCGGGCACCAAAAACACTCGATTTTTAAAAATAGCAAATAATAACATTTTTCAGCATAGAATTCCACCCCGAAACTCATCCTAGCATTGGTTTTTCCATTTAAGTCCAAAAATTTTTTTTGCTCCTGAGCAGCTATTTTTCTGACAGCGGCATCACGCGTTTTCTTCCTCGGGCACCAAAAACACTCGATTTTTAAAAACAGCAAATAATAACATTTTTAAGCATGGAATTCCACCCCGAAACTCATCCTAGCATTGGTTTTTCCATTTAAGTCAAAAAAAAATTTTCCTCCTGAGCAGCTTTTTTTCTGACCGCGGCATCACGCGTTTTCTTCCTCGGGCACCAAAAACAGTCGATTTTTAAATACAGCAAATAATAACATTTTTAAGCATGGAATTCCACCTCAAAACTCATCCTAGCATTGATTTTTCCATTTAAGTCAAAAAAAATTTTTTGCTCCTGAGCAGCTTTTTTTCTGAGCGCAGCATCACGCGTGTTCTTCCTCGGGCACCAAAAACACTCGATTTTTAAAAATAGCAAATAATAACATTTTTAAGCATGGAATTCCACCCCGAAACTCATCCTAGCATTGGTTTTTCCATTTAAGTCAAAAAAAAATTCCTCCTGAGCAGCTATTTGTCTGACTGTGGCATCACGCGTTGTGTTCCTCGGGCATCAAAAACACTCGATTTTTAAAAATAGCAAATAATAACATTTTAAAGCATGGAATTCCACCCCGATACGCATCCTAGCATTGGTTTTTCCATTTAAGTGAAAAAAAAAATTTTCCTCCTGAGCAGCTTTTTTTTTGACCGCGGCATCACGCGTGTTATTCCTCGGGCACCAAAAACACTCGATTTTTAAAAACAGCAAATAATAACATTTTTAAGCATGGAATTCCATCCCGAAACTCATCCTAGCATTGGTTTTTCCATTTAAGTCAAAAAAAATGTTTCCTCCTGAGCAGCTTTTTTTCTGACCCTGGCATCACGCGTTTTGTTCCTCGGGCACCAAAAACACTCGATTTTTAAAAATAGCAAATAATAACATTTTTAAGCATGGAATTCCACCCCGATAGGCATCCTAGCATTGGTTTTTCTATTTAAGTGAAAAAAAAAATTTTCCTCCTGAGCAGCTATTTTTCTGACTGTGGCATCACACGTTGTGTTCCTCGGGCATCAAAAACACTCGATTTTTAAAAATAGCAAATAATAACATTTTAAAGCATGGAATTCCACCCCGATACGCATCCTAGCATTGGTTTTTCCATTTAAGTGAAAAAAAATTTTTTCCTCCTGAGCAGCTTTTTTTCTGACAGCGGCATCACGCGTTTTGTTCCTCGGGCACCAAAAACACTCGATTTTTAAAAACAGCAAATAATAACATTTTTAAGCATGGAATTCCACCCCGAAACTAATCCTAGCATTGGTTTTTCCATTTAAGTCAAAAAAAATTTTCCTCCTGAGCAGCTTTTTTTCTGACCGCGGCATCACGCGTTTTCTTCCTCGGGCACCAAAAACAGTCGATTTTTAAATACAGCAAATAATAACATTTTTAAGCATGGAATTCCACCTCAAAACTCATCCTAGCATTGATTTTTCCATTTAAGTCAAAAAAAATTTTTTGCTCCTGAGCAGCTTTTTTTCTGAGCGCAGCATCACGCGTGTTCTTCCTCGGGCACCAAAAACACTCGATTTTTAAAAATAGCAAATAATAACATTTTTAAGCATGGAATTCCACCCCGAAACTCATCCTAGCATTGGTTTTTCCATTTAAGTCAAAAAAAAATTCCTCCTGAGCAGCTATTTGTCTGACTGTGGCATCACGCGTTGTGTTCCTCGGGCATCAAAAACACTCGATTTTTAAAAATAGCAAATAATAACATTTTAAAGCATGGAATTCCACCCCGATACGCATCCTAGCATTGGTTTTTCCATTTAAGTGAAAAAAAAATTTTTCCTCCTGAGCAGCTTTTTTTTTGACCGCGGCATCACGCGTGTTATTCCTCGGGCACCAAAAACACTCGATTTTTAAAAACAGCAAATAATAACATTTTTAAGCATGGAATTCCATCCCGAAACTCATCCTAGCATTGGTTTTTCCATTTAAGTCAAAAAAAATGTTTCCTCCTGAGCAGCTTTTTTTCTGACCCTGGCATCACGCGTTTTGTTCCTCGGGCACCAAAAACACTCGATTTTTAAAAACAGCAAATAATAACATTTTTAAGTATGGAATTCCACCCCGAAACTCATCCTAGCATTGGTTTTTCCATTTAAGTCAAAAAATTTTTTTTGCTCCTGAGCAGCTTTTTTTCTGACCGCGGCATCACGCGCGTTTTCTTCCTCGGGCACCAAAAACACTCGATTTTTAAAAATAGCAAATAATAACATTTTTAAGCATGGACTTCCACCCCGATACGCATCCTAGCATTGGTTTTTCCATTTAAGTGAAAAAATTTTTTTTCCTCCTGAGCAGCTATTTTTCTGACCGTGGCATCACGTGTTTTGTTCCTCGGGCACCAAAAACACTAGATTTTTAAAAATAGCAAATAATAACATTTTCAAGCATGGAATTCCACCCCAAAAGTCATCCTAGCATTGGATTTTCCATTTAAGTCAAAAAAAATTTTTTGCTCACGAGCACCTTTTTTTCTGACCGCGACATCACGCTTTTACTTCCTCGGGAACCAAAAACACTCGATTTTTAAAAACAGCAAATAATAACATTTTTAAGCATGGAATTCCACCCCAAAACTCATCCTAGCATTGGTTTTTCCATTTAAGTGAACAAAAATTTTTTGCTCCTGAGCAGCTTTTTTTTCTCACCGCGGCATCACGCGTTTTCTTCCTCGGGCACCAAAAACACTCGATTTTTAAAAACAGCAAATAATAACATTTTTAAGCATGGAATTCCAACCAGAAACTCATTCTAGCATTGGTTTTTCCATTTAAGTCAAAAAGAATTTTTTGCTCCTGAGCACCTTTTTTTCTGACCGCGGCATCACGCGTTTTCTTCCTCGGGCACCAAAAACACTCGATTTTTAAAAATAGCAAATAATAACATTTTTCAGCATAGAATTCCACCCCGAAACTCATCCTAGCATTGGTTTTTCCATTTAAGTCCAAAAATTTTTTTTGCTCCTGAGCAGCTATTTTTCTGACAGCGGCATCACGCGTTTTCTTCCTCGGGCACCAAAAACACTCGATTTTTAAAAACAGCAAATAATAACATTTTTAAGCATGGAATTCCACCCCGAAACTCATCCTAGCATTGGTTTTTCCATTTAAGTGAAAAAAAAAATTTTCCTCCTGAGCAGCTTTTTTTCTGACCGCGGCATCACGCGTTTTCTTCCTCGGGCACCAAAAACAGTCGATTTTTAAATACAGCAAATAATAACATTTTTAAGCATGGAATTCCACCTCAAAACTCATCCTAGCATTGATTTTTCCATTTAAGTCAAAAAAAATTTTTTGCTCCTGAGCAGCTTTTTTTCTGAGCGCAGCATCACGCGTGTTCTTCCTCGGGCACCAAAAACACTCGATTTTTAAAAACAGCAAATAATAACATTTTTAAGCATGGAATTCCATCCCGAAACTCATCCTAGCATTGGTTTTTCCATTTAAGTCAAAAAAAATGTTTCCTCCTGAGCAGCTTTTTTTCTGACAGCGGCATCAGGAGTTTTCTTCCTCGGGCACCAAAAACACTCGATTTTTAAAAACAGTAAATAATAACATTTTTAAGCATGGAATTCCACCCCGATACGCATCCTAGCATTGGTTTTTCCATTTAAGTGAAAAAAATTTTTTTCCTCCTGAGCAGCTATTTTTCTGACCGCGGCATCACGCGTTTTCTTCCTCGGGCACCAAAAACACTCGATTTTTAAAAACAGCAAATAATAACATTTTTAAGCATGGAATTCCAACCAGAAACTCATTCTAGCATTGGTTTTTCCATTTAAGTCAAAAAGAATTTTTTGCTCCTGAGCAGCTTTTTTTCTGACTGCGGCATCACGTGTTTTCTTCCTTGGGCACCAAAAACACTCGATTTTTAAAAACAGTAAATAATAACATTTTTAAGCATGGAATTCCACCCCGAAACTCATCCTAGCATTGATTTTTCCACTTAAATTAAAAAAATTTTTTTGCTCCTGAGCAGCTTTTTTTCTTACCGCGGCATCACGCCTTTTCTTCCTCGGGCACCAAAAACACTCGATTTTTAAAAACAGCAAATAATAACATTTTTAAGTATGGAATTCCACCCCGAAACTCATCCTAGCATTGGTTTTTTCCATTTAAGTCAAAAAAAATTTTTTGCTCCTGAGCAGCTTTTTTTCTGACCGCGGCATCACGCGTTTTCTTCCTCGGGCACCAAAAACACTCGATTTTTAAAAATAGCAAATAATAACATTTTTAAGCATGGAATTACACCCCAAAACTCATCCTAGCATTGGTTTTTCCATTTAAGTCAAAAAAAATTTTTTGCTCCTGAGCAGCTTTTTTTCTGACCGCGGCATCACGTGTTTTCTTCCTTGGGCACCAAAAACACTCGATTTTTAAAAACAGTAAATAATAACATTTTTAAGAATGGAATTCCACCCAGAAACTCATCCTAGCATTGGATTTTCCATTTAAGTCCAAAAATTTTTTTTGCTCCTGAGCACTTATTTTTCTGACAGCGGCATCACGCGTTTTCTTCCTCGGGCACCAAAAACACTCGATTTTTAAAAACAGCAAATAATAACATTTTTAAGCATGGAATTCCAACCAGAAACTCATTCTAGCATTGGTTTTTCCATTTAAGTCAAAAAAAATTTTTTGCTCCTGAGCAGCTTTTTTTCTGACTGCGGCATCACGCGTTTTCTTCCTCGGGCACCAAAAACACTCGATTTTTAAAAACAGTAAATAATAACATTTTTAAGCATGGAATTCCATCCCGAAACTCATCCTAGCATTGATTTTTCCATTTAAATCAAAAAAATTTTTTTGCTCCTGAGCAGCTTTTTTTCTTACCGCGGCATCACGCCTTTTCTTCCTCGGGCACCAAAAACAGTCGATTTTTAAAAACAGCAAATAATAACATTTTTAAGTATGGAATTCCACCCCGAAACTCATCCTAGCATTGGTTTTTCCATTTAAGTCAAAAAAAATTTTTTGCTCCTGAGCAGCTTTTTTTCTGACTGCGGCATCACGCGTTTTCTTCCTCGGGCACCAAAAACACTCGATTTTTAAAAACAGTAAATAATAACATTTTTAAGCATGGAATTCCATCCCGAAACTCATCCTAGCATTGATTTTTCCATTTAAGTCAAAAAAATTTTTTTGCTCCTGAGCAGCTTTTTTTCTGACCGTGGCATCACGCCTTTTCTTCCTCGGGCACCAAAAACAGTCGATTTTTAAAAACAGCAAATAATAACATTTTTAAGTATGGAATTCCACCCCGAAACTCATCCTAGCATTGGTTTTTCCATTTAAGTCAAAAAATTTTTTTTGCTCCTGAGCAGCTTTTTTTCTGACCGCGGCATCACGAGCGTTTTCTTCCTCGGGCACCAAAAACACTCGATTTTGAAAAATAGCAAATAATAACATTTTTAAGCATGGACTTCCACCCCGATACGCATCCTAGCATTGGTTTTTCCATTTAAGTGAAAAAATTTTTTTTCCTCCTGAGCAGCTATTTTTCTGACCGTGGCATCACGTGTTTTGTTCCTCGGGCACCAAAAACACTAGATTTTTAAAAATAGCAAATAATAACATTTTCAAGCATGGAATTCCACCCCAAAAGTCATCCTAGCATTGGATTTTCCATTTAAGTCAAAAAAAATTTTTTGCTCACGAGCACCTTTTTTTCTGACCGCGACATCACGCTTTTACTTCCTCGGGAACCAAAAACACTCGATTTTTAAAAACAGCAAATAATAACATTTTTAAGCATGGAATTCCACCCCAAAACTCATCCTAGCATTGGTTTTTCCATTTAAGTGAACAAAAATTTTTTGCTCCTGAGCAGCTTTTTTTTCTCACCGCAGCATCACGCGTTTTCTTCCTCGGGCACCAAAAACACTCGATTTTTAAAAACAGCAAATAATAACATTTTTAAGCATGGAATTCCAACCAGAAACTCATTCTAGCATTGGTTTTTCCATTTAAGTCAAAAAGAATTTTTTGCTCCTGAGCACCTTTTTTTCTGACCGCGGCATCACGCGTTTTCTTCCTCGGGCACCAAAAACACTCGATTTTTAAAAATAGCAAATAATAACATTTTTCAGCATAGAATTCCACCCCGAAACTCATCCTAGCATTGGTTTTTCCATTTAAGTCCAAAAATTTTTTTTGCTCCTGAGCAGCTATTTTTCTGACAGCGGCATCACGCGTTTTCTTCCTCGGGCACCAAAAACACTCGATTTTTAAAAACAGCAAATAATAACATTTTTAAGCATGGAATTCCACCCCGAAACTCATCCTAGCATTGGTTTTTCCATTTAAGTGAAAAAAAAAATTTTCCTCCTGAGCAGCTTTTTTTCTGACCGCGGCATCACGCGTTTTCTTCCTCGGGCACCAAAAACAGTCGATTTTTAAATACAGCAAATAATAACATTTTTAAGCATGGAATTCCACCTCAAAACTCATCCTAGCATTGATTTTTCCATTTAAGTCAAAAAAAATTTTTTGCTCCTGAGCAGCTTTTTTTCTGAGCGCAGCATCACGCGTGTTCTTCCTCGGGCACCAAAAACACTCGATTTTTAAAAATAGCAAATAATAACATTTTTAAGCATGGAATTCCACCCCGAAACTCATCCTAGCATTGGTTTTTCCATTTAAGTCAAAAAAAAATTCCTCCTGAGCAGCTATTTGTCTGACTGTGGCATCACGCGTTGTGTTCCTCGGGCATCAAAAACACTCGATTTTTAAAAATAGCAAATAATAACATTTTAAAGCATGGAATTCCACCCCGATACGCATCCTAGCATTGGTTTTTCCATTTAAGTGAAAAAAAAAATTTTCCTCCTGAGCAGCTTTTTTTTTGACCGCGGCATCACGCGTGTTATTCCTCGGGCACCAAAAACACTCGATTTTTAAAAACAGCAAATAATAACATTTTTAAGCATGGAATTCCATCCCGAAACTCATCCTAGCATTGGTTTTTCCATTTAAGTCAAAAAAAATGTTTCCTCCTGAGCAGCTTTTTTTCTGACCCTGGCATCACGCGTTTTGTTCCTCGGGCACCAAAAACACTCGATTTTTAAAAATAGCAAATAATAACATTTTTAAGCATGGAATTCCACCCCGATAGGCATCCTAGCATTGGTTTTTCTATTTAAGTGAAAAAAAAAATTTTCCTCCTGAGCAGCTATTTTTCTGACTGTGGCATCACACGTTGTGTTCCTCGGGCATCAAAAACACTCGATTTTTAAAAATAGCAAATAATAACATTTTTAAGCATGGAATTCCACCCCGATAGGCATCCTAGCATTGGTTTTTCTATTTAAGTGAAAAAAAAAATTTTCCTCCTGAGCAGCTATTTTTCTGACTGTGGCATCACACGTTGTGTTCCTCGGGCATCAAAAACACTCGATTTTTAAAAATAGCAAATAATAACATTTTAAAGCATGGAATTCCACCCCGATACGCATCCTAGCATTGGTTTTTCCATTTAAGTGAAAAAAAATTTTTTCCTCCTGAGCAGCTTTTTTTCTGACAGCGGCATCACGCGTTTTGTTCCTCGGGCACCAAAAACACTCGATTTTTAAAAACAGCAAATAATAACATTTTTAAGCATGGAATTCCACCCCGAAACTAATCCTAGCATTGGTTTTTCCATTTAAGTCAAAAAAAATTTTTTGCTCCTGAGCAGCTTTTTTTCTGACCGCGGCATCACGCGTTTTCTTCCTCGGGTACCAAAAACACTCGATTTTTAAAAATAGCAAATAATAACATTTTTCAGCATGGAATTCCACCCCGAAACTCATCCTAGCATTGGTTTTTCCATTTAAGTCCAAAAATTTTTTTTGCTCCTGAGCAGCTATTTTTCTGACAGCGGCATCACGTGTTTTCTTCCTCAGGCAACAAAAACACTCAATTTTTAAAAACAGCAAATAATAACATTTTTAAGCATGGAATTCCACCCCGAAACTCATCCTAGCATTGGTTTTTCCATTTAAGTCCAAAATTTTTTTTTGCTCCTGAGCAGCTATTTTTCTGACAGCGGCATCACGCCTTTTCTTCCTCGGGCAACAAAAACACTCGATTTTTAAAAACAGCAAATAATAACATTTTCAAGCATGGAATCCCACCCCAAAAGTCATCCTAGCATTGGATTTTCCATTTAAGTCAAAAAAATTTTTTTGCTCATGAGCCGCTTTTTTTCTGACCGCGGCATCACGCGTTTACTTCCTCGGGAACCAAAAACAGTCGATTTTTAAAAACAGCAAATAATAACATTTTTAAGCATGGAATTCCACCCCAAAACTCATCCTAGCATTGGTTTTTCCATTTAAGTGAAAAAAAAATTTTTGCTCCTGAGCAGCTTTTTTTCTCACCGCGGTATCACGCGTTTTCTTACTCAGGCACCAAAAACACTCGATTTTGAAAAATAGCAAATAATAACATTTTTAAGCATGGACTTCCACCCCGATACGCATCCTAGCATTGGTTTTTCCATTTAAGTGAAAAAAATTTTTTTTCCTCCTGAGCAGCTATTTTTCTGACCGTGGCATCACGTGTTTTGTTCCTCGGGCACCAAAAAACACTAGATTTTTAAAAATAGCAAATAATAACATTTTCAAGCATGGAATTCCAACCCAAAAGTCATCCTAGCATTGGATTTTCCATTTAAGTCAAAAAAAATTTTTTGCTCACGAGCACCTTTTTTTCTGACCGCGACATCACGCTTTTACTTCCTCGGGAACCAAAAACACTCGATTTTTAAAAACAGCAAATAATAACATTTTTAAGCATGGAATTCCACCCCAAAACTCATCCTAGCATTGGTTTTTCCATTTAAGTGAACAAAAATTTTTTGCTCCTGAGCAGCTTTTTTTTCTCACCGCAGCATCACGCGTTTTCTTCCTCGGGCACCAAAAACACTCGATTTTTAAAAACAGCAAATAATAACATTTTTAAGCATGGAATTCCAACCAGAAACTCATTCTAGCATTGGTTTTTCCATTTAAGTCAAAAAGAATTTCTTGCTCCTGAGCACCTTTTTTTCTGACCGCGGCATCACGCGTTTTCTTCCTCGGGCACCAAAAACACTCGATTTTTAAAAATAGCAAATAATAACATTTTTCAGCATAGAATTCCACCCCGAAACTCATCCTAGCATTGGTTTTTCCATTTAAGTCCAAAAATTTTTTTTGCTCCTGAGCAGCTATTTTTCTGACAGCGGCATCACGCGTTTTCTTCCTCGGGCACCAAAAACACTCGATTTTTAAAAACAGCAAATAATAACATTTTTAAGCATGGAATTCCACCCCGAAACTCATCCTAGCATTGGTTTTTCCATTTAAGTGAAAAAAAAAATTTTCCTCCTGAGCAGCTTTTTTTCTGACCGCGGCATCACGCGTTTTCTTCCTCGGGCACCAAAAACAGTCGATTTTTAAATACAGCAAATAATAACATTTTTAAGCATGGAATTCCACCTCAAAACTCATCCTAGCATTGATTTTTCCATTTAAGTCAAAAAAAATTTTTTGCTCCTGAGCAGCTTTTTTTCTGAGCGCAGCATCACGCGTGTTCTTCCTCGGGCACCAAAAACACTCGATTTTTAAAAATAGCAAATAATAACATTTTTAAGCATGGAATTCCACCCCGAAACTCATCCTAGCATTGGTTTTTCCATTTAAGTCAAAAAAAAATTCCTCCTGAGCAGCTATTTGTCTGACTGTGGCATCACGCGTTGTGTTCCTCGGGCATCAAAAACACTCGATTTTTAAAAATAGCAAATAATAACATTTTAAAGCATGGAATTCCACCCCGATACGCATCCTAGCATTGGTTTTTCCATTTAAGTGAAAAAAAAAATTTTCCTCCTGAGCAGCTTTTTTTTTGACCGCGGCATCACGCGTGTTATTCCTCGGGCACCAAAAACACTCGATTTTTAAAAACAGCAAATAATAACATTTTTAAGCATGGAATTCCATCCCGAAACTCATCCTAGCATTGGTTTTTCCATTTAAGTCAAAAAAAATGTTTCCTCCTGAGCAGCTTTTTTTCTGACCCTGGCATCACGCGTTTTGTTCCTCGGGCACCAAAAACACTCGATTTTTAAAAATAGCAAATAATAACATTTTTAAGCATGGAATTCCACCCCGATAGGCATCCTAGCATTGGTTTTTCTATTTAAGTGAAAAAAAAAATTTTCCTCCTGAGCAGCTATTTTTCTGACTGTGGCATCACACGTTGTGTTCCTCGGGCATCAAAAACACTCGATTTTTAAAAATAGCAAATAATAACATTTTTAAGCATGGAATTCCACCCCGATAGGCATCCTAGCATTGGTTTTTCTATTTAAGTGAAAAAAAAAATTTTCCTCCTGAGCAGCTATTTTTCTGACTGTGGCATCACACGTTGTGTTCCTCGGGCATCAAAAACACTCGATTTTTAAAAATAGCAAATAATAACATTTTAAAGCATGGAATTCCACCCCGATACGCATCCTAGCATTGGTTTTTCCATTTAAGTGAAAAAAAATTTTTTCCTCCTGAGCAGCTTTTTTTCTGACAGCGGCATCACGCGTTTTGTTCCTCGGGCACCAAAAACACTCGATTTTTAAAAACAGCAAATAATAACATTTTTAAGCATGGAATTCCACCCCGAAACTAATCCTAGCATTGGTTTTTCCATTTAAGTCAAAAAAAATTTTTTGCTCCTGAGCAGCTTTTTTTCTGACCGCGGCATCACGCGTTTTCTTCCTCGGGCACCAAAAACACTCGATTTTTAAAAATAGCAAATAATAACATTTTTAAGCATGGAATTCCACCCCGAAACTCATCCTAGCATTGGTTTTTCCATTTAAGTCAAAAAAAAATTCCTCCTGAGCAGCTATTTGTCTGACTGTGGCATCACGCGTTGTGTTCCTCGGGCATCAAAAACACTCGATTTTTAAAAATAGCAAATAATAACATTTTAAAGCATGGAATTCCACCCCGATACGCATCCTAGCATTGGTTTTTCCATTTAAGTGAAAAAAAAAATTTTCCTCCTGAGCAGCTTTTTTTTTGACCGCGGCATCACGCGTGTTATTCCTCGGGCACCAAAAACACTCGATTTTTAAAAACAGCAAATAATAACATTTTTAAGCATGGAATTCCATCCCGAAACTCATCCTAGCATTGGTTTTTCCATTTAAGTCAAAAAAAATGTTTCCTCCTGAGCAGCTTTTTTTCTGACCCTGGCATCACGCGTTTTGTTCCTCGGGCACCAAAAACACTCGATTTTTAAAAATAGCAAATAATAACATTTTTAAGCATGGAATTCCACCCCGATAGGCATCCTAGCATTGGTTTTTCTATTTAAGTGAAAAAAAAAATTTTCCTCCTGAGCAGCTATTTTTCTGACTGTGGCATCACACGTTGTGTTCCTCGGGCATCAAAAACACTCGATTTTTAAAAATAGCAAATAATAACATTTTAAAGCATGGAATTCCACCCCGATACGCATCCTAGCATTGGTTTTTCCATTTAAGTGAAAAAAAATTTTTTCCTCCTGAGCAGCTTTTTTTCTGACAGCGGCATCACGCGTTTTGTTCCTCGGGCACCAAAAACACTCGATTTTTAAAAACAGCAAATAATAACATTTTTAAGCATGGAATTCCACCCCGAAACTAATCCTAGCATTGGTTTTTCCATTTAAGTCAAAAAAATTTTTTTGCTCCTGAGCAGCTTTTTTTCTGACCGCGGCATCACGCGTTTTCTTCCTCGGGTACCAAAAACACTCGATTTTTAAAAATAGCAAATAATAACATTTTTCAGCATGGAATTCCACCCCGAAACTCATCCTAGCATTGGTTTTTCCATTTAAGTCCAAAAATTTTTTTTGCTCCTGAGCAGCTATTTTTCTGACAGCGGCATCACGTGTTTTCTTCCTCAGGCAACAAAAACACTCAATTTTTAAAAACAGCAAATAATAACATTTTTAAGCATGGAATTCCACCCCGAAACTCATCCTAGCATTGGTTTTTCCATTTAAGTCCAAAATTTTTTTTTGCTCCTGAGCAGCTATTTTTCTGACAGCGGCATCACGCCTTTTCTTCCTCGGGCAACAAAAACACTCGATTTTTAAAAACAGCAAATAATAACATTTTCAAGCATGGAATCCCACCCCAAAAGTCATCCTAGCATTGGATTTTCCATTTAAGTCAAAAAAATTTTTTTGCTCATGAGCCGCTTTTTTTCTGACCGCGGCATCACGCGTTTACTTCCTCGGGAACCAAAAACAGTCGATTTTTAAAAACAGCAAATAATAACATTTTTAAGCATGGAATTCCACCCCAAAACTCATCCTAGCATTGGTTTTTCCATTTAAGTGAAAAAAAAATTTTTGCTCCTGAGCAGCTTTTTTTCTCACCGCGGTATCACGCGTTTTCTTACTCAGGCACCAAAAAACCTCGATTTTTAAAAACAGCAAATAATAACATTTTTAAGCATGGAATTCCACTCCGAAACTCATTCTAGCATTGGTTATTCCATTTAAGTCAAAAAAAATTTTTTGCTCCTGAGCAGCTTTTTTTCTGACCGCGGCATCACGCGTTGTCTTCCTCTGGCACCCAAAACACTCGATTTTTAAAAACAGCAAATAATAACATTTTTAAGCATGGAATTCCACCCCAAAACTCTTCCTAGCATTGATTTTTCCATTTAAGTCAAAAAAAATTTTTTACTCCTGAGCAGCTTTTTTTCTTACCGCGGCATCACGCGTTTTGTTCCTCGGGCACCAAAAACACTCGATTTTTAAAAATAGCAAATAATAACATTTTTAAGCATGGAATTCCACCCCGATAGGCATCCTAGCATTGGTTTTTCTATTTAAGTGAAAAAAAAAATTTTCCTCCTGAGCAGCTATTTTTCTGACTGTGGCATCACACGTTGTGTTCCTCGGGCATCAAAAACACTCGATTTTTAAAAATAGCAAATAATAACATTTTAAAGCATGGAATTCCACCCCGATACGCATCCTAGCATTGGTTTTTCCATTTAAGTGAAAAAAAATTTTTTCCTCCTGAGCAGCTTTTTTTCTGACAGCGGCATCACGCGTTTTGTTCCTCGGGCACCAAAAACACTCGATTTTTAAAAACAGCAAATAATAACATTTTTAAGCATGGAATTCCACCCCGAAACTAATCCTAGCATTGGTTTTTCCATTTAAGTCAAAAAAATTTTTTTGCTCCTGAGCAGCTTTTTTTCTGACCGCGGCATCACGCGTTTTCTTCCTCGGGTACCAAAAACACTCGATTTTTAAAAATAGCAAATAATAACATTTTTCAGCATGGAATTCCACCCCGAAACTCATCCTAGCATTGGTTTTTCCATTTAAGTCCAAAAATTTTTTTTGCTCCTGAGCAGCTATTTTTCTGACAGCGGCATCACGTGTTTTCTTCCTCAGGCAACAAAAACACTCAATTTTTAAAAACAGCAAATAATAACATTTTTAAGCATGGAATTCCACCCCGAAACTCATCCTAGCATTGGTTTTTCCATTTAAGTCCAAAAATTTTTTTTGCTCCTGAGCAGCTATTTTTCTGACAGCGGCATCACGCGTTTTCTTCCTCGGGCAACAAAAACACTCGATTTTTAAAAACAGCAAATAATAACATTTTCAAGCATGGAATCCCACCCCAAAAGTCATCCTAGCATTGGATTTTCCATTTAAGTCAAAAAAATTTTTTTGCTCATGAGCCGCTTTTTTTCTGACCGCGGCATCACGCGTTTACTTCCTCGGGAACCAAAAACAGTCGATTTTTAAAAACAGCAAATAATAACATTTTTAAGCATGGAATTCCACCCCAAAACTCATCCTAGCATTGGTTTTTCCATTTAAGTGAAAAAAATTTTTTTGCTCCTGAGCAGCTTTTTTTCTCACCGCGGTATCACGCGTTTTCTTACTCAGGCACCAAAAAACCTCGATTTTTAAAAACAGCAAATAATAACATTTTTAAGCATGGAATTCCACTCCGAAACTCATTCTAGCATTGGTTATTCCATTTAAGTCAAAAAAAATTTTTTGCTCCTGAGCAGCTTTTTTTCTGACCGCGGCATCACGCGTTGTCTTCCTCTGGCACCAAAAACACTCGATTTTTAAAAACAGCAAATAATAACATTTTTAAGCATGGAATTCCACCCCAAAACTCTTCCTAGCATTGATTTTTCCATTTAAGTCAAAAAAAAATTTTTACTCCTGAGCAGCTTTTTTTCTTACCGCGGCATCACGCCTTTTCTTCCTCGGGCACCAAAAACACTCGATTTTTAAAAACAGCAAATAATAACATTTTTAAGCATGGAATTCCACCCCGAAACTAATCCTAGCATTGGTTTTTCCATTTAAGTCAAAAAAATTTTTTTGCTCCTGAGCAGCTTTTTTTCTGACCGCGGCATCACGCGTTTTCTTCCTCGGGTACCAAAAACACTCGATTTTTAAAAATAGCAAATAATAACATTTTTCAGCATGGAATTCCACCCCGAAACTCATCCTAGCATTGGTTTTTCCATTTAAGTCCAAAAATTTTTTTTGCTCCTGAGCAGCTATTTTTCTGACAGCGGCATCACGGGTTTTCTTCCTCGGGCAACAAAAACACTCGATTTTTAAAAACAGCAAATAATAACATTTTTAAGCATGGAATTCCACCCCGAAACTCATCCTAGCATTGGATTTTCCATTTAAGTCAAAAAAAATTTTTTGCTCACGAGCAGCTTTTTTTCTGACCGCGGCATCACGCGTTTTCTTCCTCAGGCACCAAAAACAGTCGATTTTTAAAAACAGCAAATAATAACATTTTTAATCATGGAATTCCACCCCAAAACTCATCCTAGCATTGATTTTTCCATTTAAGTCAAAAAAATTTTTTTGCTCCTGAGCAGCTTTTTTTCTTACCGCGGCATCACGCCTTTTCTTCCTCGGGCACCAAAAACACTCGATTTTTAAAAACAGCAAATAATAACATTTTTAAGCATGGAATTCCACCCCGAAACTCATCCTAGCATTGGTTTTTCCATTTAAGTCAAAAAAATTTTTTTGCTCCTGAGCAGCTTTATTTCTGACCGCGGCATCACGCGTTTTCTTCCTCGGGCACCAAAAACACTCGATTTTTAAAAACAGCAAATAATAACATTTTTAAGCATGGAATTACACCCCAAAACTCATCCTAGCATTGATTTTTCCATTTAAGTCAAAAAAATTTTTTTGCTCCTGAGCAGCTTTTTTTCTGACCGCGGCATCACGCGTGTTCTTCCTCGGGCACCAAAAACACTCGATTTTTAAAAACAGCAAATAATAACATTTTTAAGCATGGAATTCCACCCCGAAACTCATCCTAGCATTGGTTTTTCCATTTAAGTCCAAAAATTTTTTTTGCTCCTGAGCAGCTATTTTTCTGACAGTGGCATCACGCGTTTTCTTCCTCGGGCAACAAAAACACTCGATTTTTAAAAACAGCAAATAATAACATTTTCAAGCATGGAATTCCACCCCAAAAGTCATCCTAGCATTGGATTTTCCATTTAAGTCAAAAAAATTTTTTTGCTCATGAGCCGCTTTTTTTCTGACCGCGGCATCACGCGTTTTCTTCCTCGGGCACCAAAAACAGTCGATTTTTAAAAACAGCAAATAATAACATTTTTAAGCATGGAATTCCACCCCAAAACTCTTCCTAGCATTGATTTTTCCATTTAAGTCAAAAAAAAATTTTTACTCCTGAGCAGCTTTTTTTCTTACCGCGGCATCACGCCTTTTCTTCCTCGGGCACCAAAAACACTCGATTTTTAAAAACAGCAAATAATAACATTTTTAAGCATGGAATTCCACCCCGAAACTAATCCTAGCATTGGTTTTTCCATTTAAGTCAAAAAAATTTTTTTGCTCCTGAGCAGCTTTTTTTCTGACCGCGGCATCACGCGTTTTCTTCCTCGGGTACCAAAAACACTCGATTTTTAAAAATAGCAAATAATAACATTTTTCAGCATGGAATTCCACCCCGAAACTCATCCTAGCATTGGTTTTTCCATTTAAGTCCAAAAATTTTTTTTGCTCCTGAGCAGCTATTTTTCTGACAGCGGCATCACGTGTTTTCTTCCTCGGGCAACAAAAACACTCGATTTTTAAAAACAGCAAATAATAACATTTTTAAGCATGGAATTCCACCCCGAAACTCATCCTAGCATTGGATTTTCCATTTAAGTCAAAAAAAATTTTTTGCTCACGAGCAGCTTTTTTTCTGACCGCGGCATCACGCGTTTTCTTCCTCAGGCACCAAAAACAGTCGATTTTTAAAAACAGCAAATAATAACATTTTTAATCATGGAATTCCACCCCAAAACTCATCCTAGCATTGATTTTTCCATTTAAGTCAAAAAAATTTTTTTGCTCCTGAGCAGCTTTTTTTCTTACCGCGGCATCACGCCTTTTCTTCCTCGGGCACCAAAAACACTCGATTTTTAAAAACAGCAAATAATAACATTTTTAAGCATGGAATTCCACCCCGAAACTCATCCTAGCATTGGTTTTTCCATTTAAGTCAAAAAAATTTTTTTGCTCCTGAGCAGCTTTATTTCTGACCGCGGCATCACGCGTTTTCTTCCTCGGGCACCAAAAACACTCGATTTTTAAAAATAGCAAATAATAACATTTTTAAGCATGGAATTCCACCCCGATACGCATCCTAGCATTGGTTTTTCCATTTAAGTGAAAAAAAATTTTTTCCTCCTGAGCAGCTTTTTTTCTGACCGCGGCATCACGCGTTTTCTTCCTCGGGCACCAAAAACAGTCGATTTTTAAAATCAGCAAATAATAACAGTTTTAAGCATGGAATTACACCCCAAAACTCATCCTAGCATTGATTTTTCCATTTAAGTCCAAAAATTTTTTTTGCTCCTGAGCAGCTTTTTTTCTGACCGCGGCATCACGCGTGTTCTTCCTCGGGCACCAAAAACACTCGATTTTTAAAAACAGCAAATAATAACATTTTAAAGCATGGAATTCCACCCCGAAACTCATCCTAGCATTGGTTTTTCCATTTAAGTCCAAAATTTTTTTTTGCTCCTGAGCAGCTATTTTTCTGACAGTGGCATCACGCGGTTTCTTCCTCGGGCAACAAAAACACTCGATTTTTAAAAACAGCAAATAATAACATTTTCAAGCATGGAATTCCACCCCAAAAGTCATCCTAGCATTGGATTTTCCATTTAAGTCAAAAAAATTTTTTTGCTCATGAGCCGCTTTTTTTCTGACCGCGGCATCACGCGTTTTCTTCCTCGGGCACCAAAAACAGTCGATTTTTAAAAACAGCAAATAATAACAGTTTTAAGCATGGAATTACACCCCAAAATTCATCCTAGCATTGGTTTTACCATTTAAGTGAAAAAAAATTTTTTGCTCCTGAGCAGCTTTTTTTCTCACCACGGTATCACGCGTTTTCTTCCTCAGGCACCAAAAAAACTCGATTTTTAAAAACAGCAAATAATAACATTTTTAAGCATGGAATTCCACTCCGAAACTCATCCTACCATTGGTTTTTCCATTTAAGTCAAAAAAAATTTTTTGCTCCTGAGCAGTTTTTTTTTCTCACCGCGGCATCACGCGTTTTCTTCCTCAGGCACCAAAAACAGTCAATTTTTAAAAACAGCAAATAATAACATTTTTAAGCATGGAATTCCAACCAGAAACTCATTCTAGCATTGGTTTTTCCATTTAAGTCAAAAAAATTTTTTTGCTCCTGAGCAGCTTTTTTTCTGACCGCGGCATCACGCGTTGTCTTCCTCGGGCACCAAAAACACTCGATTTTTAAAAACAGCAAATAATAACATTTTTAAGCACGGAATTCCAACCAGAAACTCATCCTAGCATTGTTTTTTCCATTTAAGTCAAAAAAAAATTTGTCCTCCTGAGCAGCTTTTTTTCTGACCACGGCATCACGCGTTTTCTTACTCGGGCACCAAAAACACTCGATTTTTAAAAACAGCAAATAATAACATTTTTAAGCATGGAATTCCACCCCAAAACTCATCCTAGCATTGATTTTTCCATTTAAGTCAAAAAAAAATTTTTGCTCCTGAGCAGCTTTTTTTCTTACCGCGGCATCACGCCTTTTCTTCCTCGGGCACCAAAAACACTCGATTTTTAAAAACAGCAAATAATAACATTTTTAACCATGGAATTCCACCCCAAAACTCATCCTAGCATTGGTTTTTCCATTTAAGTGAAAAAAATTTTTTTACTCCTGAGCAGCTTTTTTTCTGACCGCGGCATCACGCGTGTTCTTCCTCGGGCACCAAAAACACTCGATTTTTAAAAACAGCAAATAATAACATTTTTAAGCATGGAATTCCACCCCGAAACTCATCCTAGCATTGGTTTTTCCATTTAAGTCCAAAAATGTTTTTTGCTCCTGAGCAGCTATTTTTCTGACAGCGGCATCACGCGTTTTCTTCCTCGGGCAACAAAACCCTCGATTTTTAAAAACAGCAAATAATAACATTTTCAAGCATGGAATTCCACCCCAAAAGTCATCCTAGCATTGGATTTTCCATTTAAGTCAAAAAAATTTTTTTGCTCATGAGCCGCTTATTTTCTGACCGCGGCATCACGCGTTTAAATCCTCGGGAACCAAAAACAGTCGATTTTTAAAAACAGCAAATAATAACATTTTTAACCATGGAATTCCACCCCAAAACTCATCCTAGCATTGGTTTTTCCATTTATGTCCAAAAATTTTTTTTGCTCCTGAGCAGCTATTTTTCTGACAGCGGCATCACGCGTGTTCTTCCTCGGACACCAAAAACACTCGATTTTTAAAAACAGCAAATAATAACATTTTTAAGCATGGAATTCCACCCCGAAACTCATCCTAGCATTGGTTTTTCCATTTATGTCCAAAAATTTTTTTTGCTCCTGAGCAGCTATTTTTCTGACAGCGGCATCACGCGTTTACATCTTCGGGAACCAAAAACAGTCGATTTTTAAAAACAGCAAATAATAACATTTTTAAGCATGGAATTCCACCCCAAAACTCATCCTAGCATTGGTTTTTCCATTTAAGTGAAAAAAAATTTTTTGCTCCTGAGCAGCTTTTTTTCTCACCGCGGTATCACGCGTTTTCTTCCTCAGGCACCAAAAAAACTCGATTTTTAAAAACAGCAAATAATAACATTTTTAAGCATGGAATTCCACTCCGAAACTCATCCTACCATTGGTTTTTCCATTTAAGTCAAAAAAAATTTTTTGCTCCTGAGCAGTTTTTTTTTCTCACCGCGGCATCACGCGTTTTCTTCCTCAGGCACCAAAAACAGTCAATTTTTAAAAACAGCAAATAATAACATTTTTAAGCATGGAATTCCAACCAGAAACTCATTCTAGCATTGGTTTTTCCATTTAAGTCAAAAAAAATTTTTTGCTCCTGAGCAGCTTTTTTTCTGACCGCGGCATCACGCGTTGTCTTCCTCGGGCACCAAAAACACTCGATTTTTAAAAACAGCAAATAATAACATTTTTAAGCACGGAATTCCAACCAGAAACTCATCCTAGCATTGTTTTTTCCATTTAAGTCAAAAAAAAATTTGTCCTCCTGAGCAGCTTTTTTTCTGACCACGGCATCACGCGTTTTCTTACTCGGGCACCAAAAACACTCGATTTTTAAAAACAGCAAATAATAACATTTTTAAGCATGGAATTCCACCCCAAAACTCATCCTAGCATTGATTTTTCCATTTAAGTCAAAAAAAAATTTTTGCTCCTGAGCAGCTTTTTTTCTTACCGCGGCATCACGCCTTTTCTTCCTCGGGCACCAAAAACACTCGATTTTTAAAAACAGCAAATAATAACATTTTTAACCATGGAATTCCACCCCAAAACTCATCCTAGCATTGGTTTTTCCATTTAAGTGAAAAAAATTTTTTTACTCCTGAGCAGCTTTTTTTCTGACCGCGGCATCACGCGTGTTCTTCCTCGGGCACCAAAAACACTCGATTTTTAAAAACAGCAAATAATAACATTTTTAAGCATGGAATTCCACCCCGAAACTCATCCTAGCATTGGTTTTTCCATTTAAGTCCAAAAATTTTTTTTGCTCCTGAGCAGCTATTTTTCTGACAGCGGCATCACGCGTTTTCTTCCTCGGGCAACAAAACCCTCGATTTTTAAAAACAGCAAATAATAACATTTTCAAGCATGGAATTCCACCCCAAAAGTCATCCTAGCATTGGATTTTCCATTTAAGTCAAAAAAATTTTTTTGCTCATGAGCCGCTTTTTTTCTGACCGCGGCATCACGCGTTTAAATCCTCGGGAACCAAAAACAGTCGAGTTTAAAAACAGCAAATAATAACATTTTTAACCATGGAATTCCACCCCAAAACTCATCCTAGCATTGGTTTTTCCATTTATGTCCAAAAATTTTTTTTGCTCCTGAGCAGCTATTTTTCTGACAGCGGCATCACGCGTGTTCTTCCTCGGACACCAAAAACACTCGATTTTTAAAAACAGCAAATAATAACATTTTTAAGCATGGAATTCCACCCCGAAACTCATCCTAGCATTGGTTTTTCCATTTATGTCCAAAAATTTTTTTGCTCCTGAGCAGCTTTTTTTCTCACCGCGGTATCACGCGTTTTCTTCCTCAGGCACCAAAAAAACTCGATTTTTAAAAACAGCAAATAATAACATTTTTAAGCATGGAATTCCACTCCGAAACTCATCCTACCATTGGTTTTTCCATTTAAGTCAAAAAAAATTTTTTGCTCCTGAGCAGTTTTTTTTTCTCACCGCGGCATCACGCGTTTTCTTCCTCAGGCACCAAAAACAGTCAATTTTTAAAAACAGCAAATAATAACATTTTTAAGCATGGAATTCCAACCAGAAACTCATTCTAGCATTGATTTTTCCATTTAAGTCAAAAAAATTTTTTTGCTCCTGAGCAGCTTTTTTTCTGACCGCGGCATCACGCGTTGTCTTCCTCGGGCACCAAAAACACTCGATTTTTAAAAACAGCAAATAATAACATTTTTAAGCACGGAATTCCAACCAGAAACTCATCCTAGCATTGTTTTTTCCATTTAAGTCAAAAAAAAATTTGTCCTCCTGAGCAGCTTTTTTTCTGACCACGGCATCACGCGTTTTCTTACTCGGGCACCAAAAACACTCGATTTTTAAAAACAGCAAATAATAACATTTTTAAGCATGGAATTCCACCCCAAAACTCATCCTAGCATTGATTTTTCCATTTAAGTCAAAAAAAAATTTTTGCTCCTGAGCAGCTTTTTTTCTTACCGCGGCATCACGCCTTTTCTTCCTCGGGCACCAAAAACACTCGATTTTTAAAAGCAGCAAATAATAACATTTTTAAGCACGGAATTCCAACCAGAAACTCATCCTAGCATTGTTTTTTCCATTTAAGTCAAAAAAAAATTTGTCCTCCTGAGCAGCTTTTTTTCTGACCACGGCATCACGCGTTTTCTTACTCGGGCACCAAAAACACTCGATTTTTAAAAACAGCAAATAATAACATTTTTAAGCATGGAATTCCACCCCAAAACTCATCCTAGCATTGATTTTTCCATTTAAGTCAAAAAAAAATTTTTGCTCCTGAGCAGCTTTTTTTCTTACCGCGGCATCACGCCTTTTCTTCCTCGGGCACCAAAAACACTCGATTTTTAAAAACAGCAAATAATAACATTTTTAACCATGGAATTCCACCCCAAAACTCATCCTAGCATTGGTTTTTCCATTTAAGTGAAAAAAATTTTTTTACTCCTGAGCAGCTTTTTTTCTGACCGCGGCATCACGCGTGTTCTTCCTCGGGCACCAAAAACACTCGATTTTTAAAAACAGCAAATAATAACATTTTTAAGCATGGAATTCCACCCCGAAACTCATCCTAGCATTGGTTTTTCCATTTAAGTCCAAAAATTTTTTTTGCTCCTGAGCAGCTATTTTTCTGACAGCGGCATCACGCGTTTTCTTCCTCGGGCAACAAAACCCTCGATTTTTAAAAACAGCAAATAATAACATTTTCAAGCATGGAATTCCACCCCAAAAGTCATCCTAGCATTGGATTTTCCATTTAAGTCAAAAAAAATTTTTTGCTCATGAGCCGCTTTTTTTCTGACCGCGGCATCACGCGTTTAAATCCTCGGGAACCAAAAACAGTCGATTTTTAAAAACAGCAAATAATAACATTTTTAACCATGGAATTCCACCCCAAAACTCATCCTAGCATTGGTTTTTCCATTTATGTCCAAAAATTTTTTTTGCTCCTGAGCAGCTATTTTTCTCACCGCGGTATCACGCGTTTTCTTCCTCAGGCACCAAAAAAACTCGATTTTTAAAAACAGCAAATAATAACATTTTTAAGCATGGAATTCCACTCCGAAACTCATCCTAGCATTGGTTTTTCCATTTAAGTCAAAAAAAATTTTTTGCTCCTGAGCAGTTTTTTTTTTCTCACCGCGGCATCACGCCTTTTCTTCCTCAGGCACCAAAAACAGTCAATTTTTAAAAACAGCAAATAATAACATTTTTAAGCATGGAATTCCAACCAGAAACTCATTCTAGCATTGATTTTTCCATTTAAGTCAAAAAAATTTTTTTGCTCCTGAGCAGCTTTTTTTCTGACCGCGGCATCACGCGTTGTCTTCCTCGGGCACCAAAAACACTCGATTTTTAAAAACAGCAAATAATAACATTTTTAAGCACGGAATTCCAACCAGAAACTCATCCTAGCATTGTTTTTTTCCATTTAAGTCAAAAAAAAATTTGTCCTCCTGAGCAGCTTTTTTTCTGACCACGGCATCACGCGTTTTCTTACTCGGGCACCAAAAACACTCGATTTTTAAAAACAGCAAATAATAACATTTTTAAGCATGGAATTCCACCCCGAAACTAATCCTAGCATTGGTTTTTCCATTTAAGTCAAAAAAATTTTTTTGCTCCTGAGCAGCTTTTTTTCTGACCGCAGCATCACGCGTTTTCTTCCTCGGGTACCAAAAACACTCGATTTTTAAAAATAGCAAATAATAACATTTTTCAGCATGGAATGCCACCCCGAAACTCATCCTAGCATTGGTTTTTTCCATTTAAGTCCAAAAATTTTTTTTGCTCCTGAGCAGCTATTTTTCTGACAGCGGCATCACGTGTTTTCTTCCTCGGGTAACAAAAACACTCGATTTTTAAAAACAGCAAATAATAACATTTTTAAGCATGGAATTCCACCCCGAAACTCATCCTAGCATTGGTTTTTTCCATTTAAGTCAAAAAAAATTTTTTTCTGACCGCGGCATCACGCCTTTTCTTCCTCGGGCACCAAAAACACTCGATTTTTAAAAATAGGAAATAATAACATTTTTCAGCATGGAATTCCACCCCGAAACTCATCCTAGCATTGGTTTTTCCATTTAAGTCCAAAATTTTTTTTTTCTCCTGAGCAGCTATTTTTCTGACAGCGGCATCACGCGTGTTCTTCCTCGGGCACCAAAAACACTCGATTTTTAAAAACAGCAAATAATAACATTTTTCAGCATGGAATTCCACCCCGAAACTCATCCTAGCATTGGTTTTTCCATTTAAGTCCAAAAATTTTTTTTGCTCCTGAGCAGCTATTTTTCTGACAGCGGCATCATGTGTTTTCTTCCTCGGGCAACAAAAGCACTCGATTTTTAAAAACAGCAAATAATAACATTTTTAAGCATGGAATTCCACCCCGAAACTCATCCTAGCATTGGTTTTTCCATTTAAGTCAAAAAAAAAATTTTTGCTCCTGAGCAGCTTTTTTTCTTACAGCGGCATCACGCCTTTTCTTCCTCGGGCACCAAAAACACTCGATTTTTAAAAACAGCAAATAATAACATTTTTCAGCATGGAATTCCACCCCGAAACTCATCCTAGCATTGGTTTTTCCATTTAAGTCCAAAAATTTTTTTTGCTCCTGAGCAGCTATTTTTCTGACAGCGGCATCACGTGTTTTCTTCCTCGGGCAACAAAAGCACTCGATTTTTAAAAACAGCAAATAATAACATTTTTAAGCATGGAATTCCACCCCGAAACTCATCCTAGCATTGGTTTTTCCATTTAAGTCAAAAAAATTTCTTTGCTCCTGAGCAGCTTTTTTTCTGACCGCGGCATCACGCCTTTTCTTCCTCGGGCACCAAAAACACTCGATTTTTAAAAATAGGAAATAATAACATTTTTAAGCATGGAATTCCACCCCGAAACTCATCCTAGCATTGGTTTTTCCATTTAAGTCCAAAAATTTTTTTTGCTCCTGAGCAGCTATTTTTCTGACAGCGGCATCACGCGTTTTCTTCCTCGGGCACCAAAAACACTCGATTTTTAAAAACAGCAAATAATAACATTTTTAAGCATGGAATTCCACCCCGAAACTCATCCTAGCATTGGTTTTTCCATTTAAGTCAAAAAAATTTTTTTGCTCATGAGCCGCTTTTTTTCTGACCGCGGCATCACGCGTTTAAATCCTCGGGAACCAAAAACAGTCGATTTTTAAAAACAGCAAATAATAACATTTTTAACCATGGAATTCCACCCCAAAACTCATCCTAGCATTGGTTTTTCCATTTAAGTCAAAAAAATTTCTTTGCTCCTGAGCAGCTTTTTTTCTGACCGCGGCATCACGCCTTTTCTTCCTCGGGCACCAAAAACACTCGATTTTTAAAAATAGGAAATAATAACATTTTTAAGCATGGAATTCCACCCCGAAACTCATCCTAGCATTGGTTTTTCCATTTAAGTCCAAAAATTTTTTTTGCTCCTGAGCAGCTATTTTTCTGACAGCGGCATCACGCGTTTTCTTCCTCGGGCACCAAAAACACTCGATTTTTAAAAACAGCAAATAATAACATTTTTAAGCATGGAATTCCACCCCGAAACTCATCCTAGCATTGGTTTTTCCATTTAAGTCAAAAAAATTTTTTTGCTCATGAGCCGCTTTTTTTCTGACCGCGGCATCACGCGTTTAAATCCTCGGGAACCAAAAACAGTCGATTTTTAAAAACAGCAAATAATAACATTTTTAACCATGGAATTCCACCCCAAAACTCATCCTAGCATTGGTTTTTCCATTTATGTCCAAAAATTTTTTTTGCTCCTGAGCAGCTATTTTTCTGACAGCGGCATCACGCGTGTTCTTCCTCGGACACCAAAAACACTCGATTTTTAAAAACAGCAAATAATAACATTTTTAAGCATGGAATTCCACCCCGAAACTCATCCTAGCATTGGTTTTTCCATTTAAGTCCAAAAATTTTTTTTGCTCCTGAGCAGCTATTTTTCTGACAGCGGCATCACGCGTTTTCTTCCTCGGGCACCAAAAACACTCGATTTTTAAAAACAGCAAATAATAACATTTTTAAGCATGGAATTCCACCCCGAAACTCATCCTAGCATTGGTTTTTCCATTTAAGTCAAAAAAATTTTTTTGCTCATGAGCCGCTTTTTTTCTGACCGCGGCATCACGCGTTTAAATCCTCGGGAACCAAAAACAGTCGATTTTTAAAAACAGCAAATAATAACATTTTTAACCATGGAATTCCACCCCAAAACTCATCCTAGCATTGGTTTTTCCATTTATGTCCAAAAATTTTTTTTGCTCCTGAGCAGCTATTTTTCTGACAGCGGCATCACGCGTGTTCTTCCTCGGACACCAAAAACACTCGATTTTTAAAAACAGCAAATAATAACATTTTTAAGCATGGAATTCCACCCCGAAACTCATCCTAGCATTGGTTTTTCCATTTATGTCCAAAAATTTTTTTTGCTCCTGAGCAGCTATTTTTCTCACAGCGGCATCACGCGTTTACATCTTCGGGAACCAAAAACCGTCGATTTTTAAAAACAGCAAATAATAACATTTTTAAGCATGGAATTCCACCCCAAAACTCATCCTAGCATTGGTTTTTCCATTTAAGTGAAAAAAAATTTTTTGCTCCTGAGCAGCTTTTTTTCTCACCGCGGTATCACGCGTTTTCTTCCTCAGGCACCAAAAAAACTCGATTTTTAAAAACAGCAAATAATAACATTTTTAAGCATGGAATTCCACTCCGAAACTCATCCTACCATTGTTTTTTCCATTTAAGTCAAAAAAAAATTTGTCCTCCTGAGCAGCTTTTTTTCTGACCACGGCATCACGCGTTTTCTTCCTCAGGCACCAAAAACAGTCAATTTTTAAAAACAGCAAATAATAACATTTTTAAGCATGGAATTCCAACCAGAAACTCATTCTAGCATTGGTTTTTCCATTTAAGTCAAAAAAATTTTTTTGCTCCTGAGCAGCTTTTTTTCTGACCGCGGCATCACGCGTTGTCTTCCTCGGGCACCAAAAACACTCGATTTTTAAAAACAGCAAATAATAACATTTTTAAGCACGGAATTCCAACCAGAAACTCATCCTAGCATTGTTTTTTCCATTTAAGTCAAAAAAAAATTTGTCCTCCTGAGCAGCTTTTTTTCTGACCACGGCATCACGCGTTTTCTTACTCGGGCACCAAAAACACTCGATTTTTAAAAACAGCAAATAATAACATTTTTAAGCATGGAATTCCACCCCAAAACTCATCCTAGCATTGATTTTTCCATTTAAGTCAAAAAAAAATTTTTGCTCCTGAGCAGCTTTTTTTCTTACCACGGCATCACGCCTTTTCTTCCTCGGGCACCAAAAACACTCGATTTTTAAAAACAGCAAATAATAACATTTTTAAGCATGGAATTCCACCCCGAAACTCATCCTAGCATTGGTTTTTCCATTTAAGTCCAAAAATTTTTTTTGCTCCTGAGCAGCTATTTTTCTGACAGCGGCATCACGCGTTTTCTTCCTCGGGCAACAAAACCCTCGATTTTTAAAAACAGCAAATAATAACATTTTCAAGCATGGAATTCCACCCCAAAAGTCATCCTAGCATTGGATTTTCCATTTAAGTCAAAAAAATTTTTTTGCTCATGAGCCGCTTTTTTTCTGACCGCGGCATCACGCGTTTAAATCCTCGGGAACCAAAAACAGTCGATTTTTAAAAACAGCAAATAATAACATTTTTAAGCACGGAATTCCAACCAGAAACTCATCCTAGCATTGTTTTTTCCATTTAAGTCAAAAAAAAATTTGTCCTCCTGAGCAGCTTTTTTTCTGACCACGGCATCACGCGTTTTCTTACTCGGGCACCAAAAACACTCGATTTTTAAAAACAGCAAATAATAACATTTTTAAGCATGGAATTCCACCCCAAAACTCATCCTAGCATTGATTTTTCCATTTAAGTCAAAAAAAAATTTTTGCTCCTGAGCAGCTTTTTTTCTTACCGCGGCATCACGCCTTTTCTTCCTCGGGCACCAAAAACACTCAATTTTTAAAAACAGCAAATAATAACATTTTTAAGCATGGAATTCCACCCCGAAACTAATCCTAGCATTGGTTTTTCCATTTAAGTCAAAAAAATTTTTTTGCTCCTGAGCAGCTTTTTTTCTGACCGCAGCATCACGCGTTTTCTTCCTCGGGTACCAAAAACACTCGATTTTTAAAAATAGCAAATAATAACATTTTTCAGCATGGAATGCCACCCCGAAACTCATCCTAGCATTGGTTTTTCCATTTAAGTCCAAAAATTTTTTTTGCTCCTGAGCAGCTATTTTTCTGACAGCGTCATCACGTGTTTTCTTCCTCGGGTAACAAAAACACTCGATTTTTAAAAACAGCAAATAATAACATTTTTAAGCATGGAATTCCACCCCGAAACTCATCCTAGCATTGGTTTTTCCATTTAAGTCAAAAAAAATTTTTTTCTGACCGCGGCATCACGCCTTTTCTTCCTCGGGCACCAAAAACACTCGATTTTTAAAAATAGGAAATAATAACATTTTTCAGCATGGAATTCCACCCCGAAACTCATCCTAGCATTGGTTTTTCCATTTAAGTCCAAAATTTTTTTTTTCTCCTGAGCAGCTATTTTTCTGACAGCGGCATCACGCGTGTTCTTCCTCGGGCACCAAAAACACTCGATTTTTAAAAACAGCAAATAATAACATTTTTAAGCATGGAATTCCACCCCGAAACTCATCCTAGCATTGGTTTTTCCATTTAAGTCAAAAAAATTTTTTTGCTCCTGAGCTGCTTTTTTTCTGACCGCGGCATCACGCGTTTTCTTCCTCGGGCACCAAAAACACTCGATTTTTAAAAACAGCAAATAATAACATTTTTAAGCATGGAATTCCACTTCAAAACTCATCCTAGCATTGATTTTTCCATTTAAGTCAAAAAAATTTTTTTGCTCCTGAGCAGCTTTTTTTCTGACCGCGGCATCACGCGTGTTCTTCCTCGGGCACCAAAAACACTCGATTTTTAAAAACAGCAAATAATAACATTTTTAAGCATGGAATTCCACCCCAAAACTCATCCTAGCATTGATTTTTCCATTTAAGTCAAAAAAAAATTTTTGCTCCTGAGCAGCTTTTTTTCTGACCGCGGCATCACGCGTTTTCTTCCTCAGGTACCAAAAACACTCGATTTTTAAAAATAGCAAATAATAACATTTTTCAGCATGGAATTCCACCCCGAAACTCATCCTAGCATTGGTTTTTCCATTTAAGTCCAAAAATTTTTTTTGCTCCTGAGCAGCTATTTTTCTGACAGCGGCATCACGTGTTTTCTTCCTCGGGCAACAAAAGCACTCGATTTTTAAAAACAGCAAATAATAACATTTTTAAGCATGGAATTCCACCCCGAAACTCATCCTAGCATTGGTTTTTCCATTTAAGTCAAAAAAATTTTTTTGCTCATGAGCCGCTTTTTTTCTGACCGCGGCATCACGCGTTTAAATCCTCGGGAACCAAAAACAGTCGATTTTTAAAAACAGCAAATAATAACATTTTTAACCATGGAATTCCACCCCAAAACTCATCCTAGCATTGGTTTTTCCATTTAAGTCAAAAAAATTTCTTTGCTCCTGAGCAGCTTTTTTTCTGACCGCGGCATCACGCCTTTTCTTCCTCGGGCACCAAAAACACTCGATTTTTAAAAATAGGAAATAATAACATTTTAAAGCATGGAATTCCACCCCGAAACTCATCCTAGCATTGGTTTTTCCATTTAAGTCCAAAAATTTTTTTTGCTCCTGAGCAGCTATTTTTCTGACAGCGGCATCACGCGTTTTCTTCCTCGGGCACCAAAAACACTCGATTTTTAAAAACAGCAAATAATAACATTTTTAAGCATGGAATTCCACCCCGAAACTCATCCTAGCATTGGTTTTTCCATTTAAGTCAAAAAAATTTTTTTGCTCATGAGCCGCTTTTTTTCTGACCGCGGCATCACGCGTTTAAATCCTCGGGAACCAAAAACAGTCGATTTTTAAAAACAGCAAATAATAACATTTTTAACCATGGAATTCCACCCCAAAACTCATCCTAGCATTGGTTTTTCCATTTATGTCCAAAAATTTTTTTTGCTCCTGAGCAGCTATTTTTCTGACAGCGGCATCACGCGTGTTCTTCCTCGGACACCAAAAACACTCGATTTTTAAAAACAGCAAATAATAACATTTTTAAGCATGGAATACCACCCCGAAACTCATCCTAGCATTGGTTTTTCCATTTATGTCCAAAAATTTTTTTTGCTCCTGAGCAGCTATTTCTCTCACAGCGGCATCACGCGTTTACATCTTCGGGAACCAAAAACCGTCGATTTTTAAAAACAGCAAATAATAACATTTTTAAGCATGGAATTCCACCCCAAAACTCATCCTAGCATTGGTTTTTCCATTTAAGTGAAAAAAAATTTTTTGCTCCTGAGCAGCTTTTTTTCTCACCGCGGTATCACGCGTTTTCTTCCTCAGGCACCAAAAAAACTCGATTTTTAAAAACAGCAAATAATAACATTTTTAAGCATGGAATTCCACTCCGAAACTCATCCTACCATTGTTTTTTCCATTTAAGTCAAAAAAAAATTTGTCCTCCTGAGCAGCTTTTTTTCTGACCACGGCATCACGCGTTTTCTTACTCGGGCACCAAAAACACTCGATTTTTAAAAACAGCAAATAATAACATTTTTAAGCATGGAATTCCACCCCAAAACTCATCCTAGCATTGATTTTTCCATTTAAGTCAAAAAAAAATTTTTGCTCCTGAGCAGCTTTTTTTCTTACCGCGGCATCACGCCTTTTCTTCCTCGGGCACCAAAAACACTCGATTTTTAAAAACAGCAAATAATAACATTTTTAAGCACGGAATTCCAACCAGAAACTCATCCTAGCATTGTTTTTTCCATTTAAGTCAAAAAAAAATTTGTCCTCCTGAGCAGCTTTTTTTCTGACCACGGCATCACGCGTTTTCTTACTCGGGCACCAAAAACACTCGATTTTTAAAAACAGCAAATAATAACATTTTTAAGCATGGAATTCCACCCCAAAACTCATCCTAGCATTGATTTTTCCATTTAAGTCAAAAAAAAATTTTTGCTCCTGAGCAGCTTTTTTTCTTACCGCGGCATCACGCCTTTTCTTCCTCGGGCACCAAAAACACTCGATTTTTAAAAACAGCAAATAATAACATTTTTAACCATGGAATTCCACCCCAAAACTCATCCTAGCATTGGTTTTTCCATTTAAGTGAAAAAAATTTTTTTACTCCTGAGCAGCTTTTTTTCTGACCGCGGCATCACGCGTGTTCTTCCTCGGGCACCAAAAACACTCGATTTTTAAAAACAGCAAATAATAACATTTTTAAGCATGGAATTCCACCCCGAAACTCATCCTAGCATTGGTTTTTCCATTTAAGTCCAAAAATTTTTTTTGCTCCTGAGCAGCTATTTTTCTGACAGCGGCATCACGCGTTTTCTTCCTCGGGCAACAAAACCCTCGATTTTTAAAAACAGCAAATAATAACATTTTCAAGCATGGAATTCCACCCCAAAAGTCATCCTAGCATTGGATTTTCCATTTAAGTCAAAAAAAATTTTTTTGCTCATGAGCCGCTTTTTTTCTGACAGCGGCATCACGCGTGTTCTTCCTCGGGCACCAAAAACACTCGATTTTTAAAAACAGCAAATAATAACATTTTTAAGCATGGAATTCCACCCCGAAACTCATCCTAGCATTGATTTTTCCATTTAAGTCAAAAAAATTTTTTTGCTCCTGAGCAGCTTTTTTTCTGACCGCGGCATCACGCGTGTTCTTCCTCGGGCACCAAAAACACTCGATTTTTAAAAACAGGAAATAATAACATTTTTAAGCATGGAATTCCACCCCAAAACTCATCCTAGCATTGATTTTTCCATTTAAGTCAAAAAAAAATTTTTTGCTCCTGAGCAGCTTTTTTTCTTACCGCGGCATCACGACTTTTCTTCCTCGGGCACCAAAAACACTCGATTTTTAAAAACAGCAAATAATAACATTTTTAAGCATGGAATTCCACCCCGAAACTCATCCTAGCATTGGTTTTTCCATTTAAGTCAAAAAAAATTTTTTGCTCCTGAGCAGCTTTTTTTCTGACCGCGGCATCACGCGTTTTCTTCCTCGGGTACCAAAAACACTCAATTTTTAAAAATAGCAAATAATAACATTTTTCAGCATGGAATTCCACCCCGAAACTCATCCTAGCATTGGTTTTTCCATTTAAGTCAAAAAAAATTTTTTGCTCCTGAGCAGCTTTTTTTCTGACCGCGGCATCACGCGTTTTCTTCCTCGGGTACCAAAAACACTCAATTTTTAAAAATAGCAAATAATAACATTTTTCAGCATGGAATTCCACCCCGAAACTCATCCTAGCATTGGTTTTTCCATTTAAGTCCAAAAATTTTTTTTGCTCCTGAGCAGCTATTTTTCTGACAGCGGCATCACGTGTTTTCTTCCTCGGGCAACAAAAGCACTCGATTTTTAAAAACAGCAAATAATAACATTTTTAAGCATGGAATTCCACCCCGAAACTCATCCTAGCATTGGTTTTTCCATTTAAGTCAAAAAAATTTCTTTGCTCCTGAGCAGCTTTTTTTCTGACCGCGGCATCACGCCTTTTCTTCCTCGGGCACCAAAAACACTCGATTTTTAAAAATAGGAAATAATAACATTTTTAAACATGGAATTCCACCCCGAAACTCATCCTAGCATTGGTTTTTCCATTTAAGTCCAAAAATTTTTTTTGCTCCTGAGCAGCTATTTTTCTGACAGCGGCATCACGCGTTTTCTTCCTCGGGCACCAAAAACACTCGATTTTTAAAAACAGCAAATAATAACATTTTTAAGCATGGAATTCCACCCCGAAACTCATCCTAGCATTGGTTTTTCCATTTAAGTCAAAAAAATTTTTTTGCTCATGAGCCGCTTTTTTTCTGACCGCGGCATCACGCGTTTAAATCCTCGGGAACCAAAAACAGTCGATTTTTAAAAACAGCAAATAATAACATTTTTAACCATGGAATTCCACCCCAAAACTCATCCTAGCATTGGTTTTTCCATTTAAGTCAAAAAAATTTCTTTGCTCCTGAGCAGCTTTTTTTCTGACCGCGGCATCACGCCTTTTCTTCCTCGGGCACCAAAAACACTCGATTTTTAAAAATAGGAAATAATAACATTTTTAAGCACGGAATTCCACCCCGAAACTCATCCTAGCATTGGTTTTTCCATTTAAGTCCAAAAATTTTTTTTGCTCCTGAGCAGCTATTTTTCTGACAGCGGCATCACGCGTTTTCTTCCTCGGGCACCAAAAACACTCGATTTTTAAAAACAGCAAATAATAACATTTTTAAGCATGGAATTCCACCCCGAAACTCATCCTAGCATTGGTTTTTCCATTTAAGTCAAAAAAATTTTTTTGCTCATGAGCCGCTTTTTTTCTGACCGCGGCATCACGCGTTTAAATCCTCGGGAACCAAAAACAGTCGATTTTTAAAAACAGCAAATAATAACATTTTTAACCATGGAATTCCACCCCAAAACTCATCCTAGCATTGGTTTTTCCATTTATGTCCAAAAATTTTTTTTGCTCCTGAGCAGCTATTTTTCTGACAGCGGCCCCACGCGTGTTCTTCCTCGGACACCAAAAACACTCGATTTTTAAAAACAGCAAATAATAACATTTTTAAGCATGGAATTCCACCCCGAAACTCATCCTAGCATTGGTTTTTCCATTTATGTCCAAAAATTTTTTTTGCTCCTGAGCAGCTATTTTTCTCACAGCGGCATCACGCGTTTTCTTCCTCAGGCACCAAAAAACCTCGATTTTTAAAAACAGCAAATAATAACATTTTTAAGCATGGAATTCCAGTCCGAAACTCATCCTACCATTGGTTTTTCCATTTAAGTCAAAAAAAATTTTTTGCTCCTGAGCAGTTTTTTTTTCTCACCGCGGCGTCACGCGTTTTCTTCCTCAGGCACCAAAAACAGTCAATTTTTAAAAACAGCAAATAATAACATTTTTAAGCATGGAATTCCAACCAGAAACTCATTCTAGCATTGGTTTTTCCATTTAAGTCAAAAAAATTTTTTTGCTCCTGAGCAGCTTTTTTTCTTACCGCGGCATCACGCCTTTTCTTCCTCGGGCACCAAAAACACTCGATTTTTAAAAACAGCAAATAATAACATTTTTAAGCATGGAATTCCACCCCGATACGCATCCTAGCATTGGTTTTTCCATTTAAGTGAAAAAAAATTTTTTGCTCCTGAGCAGCTTTTTTTCTGACCACGGCATCACGCGTTTTCTTCCTCGGGCACCAAAAACAGTCGATTTTTAAAAACAGCAAATAATAACATTTTTAAGCACGGAATTCCAACCAGAAACTCATCCTAGCATTGTTTTTTCCATTTAAGTCAAAAAAAAATTTGTCCTCCTGAGCAGCTTTTTTTCTTACCGCAGCATCACGCCTATTCTTCCTCGGGCACCAAAAACACTCGATTTTTAAAAACAGCAAATAATAACATTTTTAAGCATGGAATTCCACCCCGATACGCATCCTAGCATTGGTTTTTCCATTTAAGTGAAAAAAAATTTTTTGCTCCTGAGCAGCTTTTTTTCTGACCGCGGCATCACGCGTTTTCTTCCTCGGGCACCAAAAACAGTCGATTTTTAAAAACAGCAAATAATAACATTTTTAAGCATGGAATTACACCCCAAAACTCATCCTAGCATTGATTTTTCCATTTAAGTCAAAAAAAATTTTTTGCTCCTGAGCAGCTTTTTTTCTGACCGCGGCATCACGCATGTTCTTCCTCGGGCACCAAAAACACTCGATTTTTAAAAACAGCAAATAATAACATTTTTAAGCATGGAATTCCACCCCGAAACTCATCCTAGCATTGGTTTTTCCATTTAAGTCCAAAAATTTTTTTTGCTCCTGAGCAGCTATTTTTCTGACAGTGGCATCACGCGTTTTCTTCCTCGGGCAACAAAAACACTCGATTTTTAAAAACAGCAAATAATAACATTTTCAAGCATGCAATTCCACCCCGAAACTAATCCTAGCATTGGTTTTTTCATTTAAGTCAAAAAAATTTTTTGCTCCTGAGCAGCTTTTTTTCTGACCGCGGCATCACGCGTTTTCTTCCTCGGGTACCAAAAACACTCGATTTTTAAAAATAGCAAATAATAACATTTTTCAGCATGGAATTCCACCCCGAAACTCATCCTAGCATTGGTTTTTCCATTTAAGTCCAAAAATTTTTTTTGCTCCTGAGCAGCTATTTTTCTGACAGCGGCATCACGCCTTTTCTTCCTCGGGCACCAAAAACACTCGATTTTTAAAAATAGGAAATAATAACATTTTTCAGCATGGAATTCCACCCCGAAACTCATCCTAGCATTGGTTTTTCCATTTAAGTCCAAAATTTTTTTTTTCTCCTGAGCAGCTATTTTTCTGACAGCGGCATCACGCATTTTCTTCCTCGGGCACCAAAAACACTCGATTTTTAAAAACAGCAAATAATAACATTTTTAAGCATGGAATTCCACCCCAAAAGTCATCCTAGCATTGGATTTTCCATTTAAGTCAAAAAAAATTTTTTGCTCATGAGCCGCTTTTTTTCTGACCGCGGCATCACGCGTTTACTTCCTCGGGAACCAAAAACAGTCGATTTTTAAAAACAGCAAATAATAACATTTTTAACCATGGAATTCCACCCCGAAACTCATCCTAGCATTGGTTTTTCCATTTAAGTGAAAAAAATTTTTTTCCTCCTGAGCAGCTTTTTTTCTGACCGCGGCATCACGCGTGTTCTTCCTCGGGCACCAAAAACACTCGATTTTTAAAAACAGCAAATAATAACATTTTTAAGCATGGAATTCCACCCCGAAACTCATCCTAGCATTGGATTTTCCATTTAAGTCAAAAAAAATTTTTTGCTCACGAGCACCTTTTTTTCTGACCGCGGCATCACGCGTTTTCTTCCTCAGGCACCAAAAACAGTCGATTTTTAAAAACAGCAAATAATAACATTTTTAATCATGGAATTCCACCCCAAAACTCATCCTAGCATTGATTTTTCCATTTAAGTCAAAAAAAATTTTTTGCTCCTGAGCAGCTTTTTTTCTTACCGCGGCATCACGCCTTTTCTTCCTCGGGCACCAAAAACACTCGATTTTTAAAAACAGCAAATAATAACATTTTTAAGCATGGAATTCCACCCCGAAACTCATCCTAGCATTGGTTTTTCCATTTAAGTCAAAAAAATTTTTTTGCTCCTGAGCAGCTTTTTTTCTGACCGCGGCATCACGCGTTTTCTTCCTCGGGCACCAAAAACACTCGATTTTTAAAAATAGCAAATAATAACATTTTTAAGCATGGAATTCCACCCCGATACGCATCCTAGCATTGGTTTTTCCATTTAAGTGAAAAAAAATTTTTTCCTCCTGAGCAGCTTTTTTTCTGACCGCGGCATCACGCGTTTTCTTCCTCGGGCACCAAAAACAGTCGATTTTTAAAAACAGCAAATAATAACATTTTTAAGCATGGAATTACACCCCAAAACTCATCCTAGCATTGATTTTTCCATTTAAGTCAAAAAAATTTTTTTGCTCCTGAGCAGCTTTTTTTCTGACCGCGGCATCACGCGTGTTCTTCCTCGGGCACCAAAAACACTCGATTTTTAAAAACAGCAAATAATAACATTTTTAAGCATGGAATTCCACCCCGATACGCATCCTAGCATTGGTTTTTCCATTTAAGTGAAAAAAAATTTTTTGCTCCTGAGCAGCTTTTTTTCTGACCACGGCATCACGCGTTTTCTTCCTCGGGCACCAAAAACAGTCGATTTTTAAAAACAGCAAATAATAACATTTTCAAGCATGGAATTCCACCCCGAAACTAATTCTAGCATTGGTTTTTCCATTTAAGTCAAAAAAATTTTTTGCTCCTGAGCAGCTTTTTTTCTGACCGCGGCATCACGCGTTTTCTTCCTCGGGTACCAAAAACACTCGATTTTTAAAAATAGCAAATAATAACATTTTTCAGCATGGAATTCCGCCCCGAAACTCATCCTAGCATTGGTTTTTCCATTTAAGTCCAAAAATTTTTTTTACTCCTGAGCAGCTATTTTTCTGACAGCGGCATCACGCCTTTTCTTCCTCGGGCACCAAAAACACTCGATTTTTAAAAATAGGAAATAATAACATTTTTCAGCATGGAATTCCACCCCGAAACTCATCCTAGCATTGGTTTTTCCATTTAAGTCCAAAATTTTTTTTTTCTCCTGAGCAGCTATTTTTCTGACAGCGGCATCACGCCTTTTCTTCCTCGGGCACCAAAAACACTCGATTTTTAAAAACAGCAAATAATAACATTTTTAAGCATGGAATTCCACCCCAAAAGTCATCCTAGCATTGGATTTTCCATTTAAGTCAAAAAAAATTTTTTGCTCATGAGCCGCTTTTTTTCTGACCGCGGCATCACGCGTTTACTTCCTCGGGAACCAAAAACAGTCGATTTTTAAAAACAGCAAATAATAACATTTTTAACCATGAAATTCCACCCCGAAACTCATCCTAGCATTGGTTTTTCCATTTAAGTGAAAAAAAATTTTTTCCTCCTGAGCAGCTTTTTTTCTGACCGCGGCATCACGCGTGTTCTTCCTCGGGCACCAAAAACACTCGATTTTTAAAAACAGCAAATAATAACATTTTTAAGCATGGAATTCCACCCCGAAACTCATCCTAGCATTGGTTTTTCCATTTAAGTCCAAAAATTTTTTTTGCTCCTGAGCAGCTATTTTTCTGACAGCGGCTTCACGCATCTTCTTCCTCGGGCAACAAAAACACTCGATTTTTAAAAACAGCAAATAATAACATTTTCAAGCATTGAATTCCACCCCAAAAGTCATCCTAGCATTGGTTTTTCCATTTAAGTCCAAAATTTTTTTTTTCTCCTGAGCAGCTATTTTTCTGACAGCGGCATCACGCATTTTCTTCCTCGGGCACCAAAAACACTCGATTTTTAAAAACAGCAAATAATAACATTTTTAAGCATGGAATTCCACCCCAAAAGTCATCCTAGCATTGGATTTTCCATTTAAGTCAAAAAAAATTTTTTGCTCATGAGCCGCTTTTTTTCTGACCGCGGCATCACGCGTTTACTTCCTCGGGAACCAAAAACAGTCGATTTTTAAAAACAGCAAATAATAACATTTTTAACCATGGAATTCCACCCCGAAACTCATCCTAGCATTGGTTTTTCCATTTAAGTGAAAAAATTTTTTTCCTCCTGAGCAGCTTTTTTTCTGACCGCGGCATCACGCGTGTTCTTCCTCGGGCACCAAAAACACTCGATTTTTAAAAACAGCAAATAATAACATTTTTAAGCATGGAATTCCACCCCGAAACTCATCCTAGCATTGGATTTTCCATTTAAGTCAAAAAAAATTTTTTGCTCACGAGCACCTTTTTTTCTGACCGCGGCATCACGCGTTTTCTTCCTCAGGCACCAAAAACAGTCGATTTTTAAAAACAGCAAATAATAACATTTTTAATCATGGAATTCCACCCCAAAACTCATCCTAGCATTGATTTTTCCATTTAAGTCAAAAAAAATTTTTTGCTCCTGAGCAGCTTTTTTTCTTACCGCGGCATCACGCCTTTTCTTCCTCGGGCACCAAAAACACTCGATTTTTAAAAACAGCAAATAATAACATTTTTAAGCATGGAATTCCACCCCGAAACTCATCCTAGCATTGGTTTTTCCATTTAAGTCCAAAAATTTTTTTTGCTCCTGAGCAGCTTTTTTTCTGACCGCGGCATCACGCGTTTTCTTCCTCGGGCAACAAAAACACTCGATTTTTAAAAACAGCAAATAATAACATTTTCAAGCATTGAATTCCACCCCAAAAGTCATCCTAGCATTGGTTTTTCCATTTAAGTCCAAAATTTTTTTTTTCTCCTGAGCAGCTATTTTTCTGACAGCGGCATCACGCATTTTCTTCCTCGGGCACCAAAAACACTCGATTTTTAAAAACAGCAAATAATAACATTTTTAAGCATGGAATTCCACCCCAAAAGTCATCCTAGCATTGGATTTTCCATTTAAGTCAAAAAAAATTTTTTGCTCATGAGCCGCTTTTTTTCTGACCGCGGCATCACGCGTTTACTTCCTCGGGAACCAAAAACAGTCGATTTTTAAAAACAGCAAATAATAACATTTTTAACCATGGAATTCCACCCCGAAACTCATCCTAGCATTGGTTTTTCCATTTAAGTGAAAAAATTTTTTTCCTCCTGAGCAGCTTTTTTTCTGACCGCAGCATCACGCGTGTTCTTCCTCGGGCACCAAAAACACTCGATTTTTAAAAACAGCAAATAATAACATTTTTAAGCATGGAATTCCACCCCGAAACTCATCCTAGCATTGGATTTTCCATTTAAGTCAAAAAAAATTTTTTGCTCACGAGCACCTTTTTTTCTGACCGCGGCATCACGCGTTTTCTTCCTCAGGCACCAAAAACAGTCGATTTTTAAAAACAGCAAATAATAACATTTTTAATCATGGAATTCCACCCCAAAACTCATCCTAGCATTGATTTTTCCATTTAAGTCAAAAAAAATTTTTTGCTCCTGAGCAGCTTTTTTTCTTACCGCGGCATCACGCCTTTTCTTCCTCGGGCACCAAAAACACTCGATTTTTAAAAACAGCAAATAATAACATTTTTAAGCATGGAATTCCACCCCGAAACTCATCCTAGCATTGGTTTTTCCATTTAAGTCAAAAAAATTTTTTTGCTCCTGAGCAGCTTTTTTTCTGACCGCGGCATCACGCGTTTTCTTCCTCGGGCACCAAAAACACTCGATTTTTAAAAATAGCAAATAATAACATTTTTAAGCATGGAATTCCACCCCGATACGCATCCTAGCATTGGTTTTTCCATTTAAGTGAAAAAAAATTTTTTCCTCCTGAGCAGCTTTTTTTCTGACCGCGGCATCACGCGTTTTCTTCCTCGGGCACCAAAAACAGTCGATTTTTAAAAACAGCAAATAATAACATTTTTAAGCATGGAATTACACCCCAAAACTCATCCTAGCATTGATTTTTCCATTTAAGTCAAAAAAATTTTTTTGCTCCTGAGCAGCTTTTTTTCTGACCGCGGCATCAGGCGTGTTCTTCCTCGGGCACCAAAAACACTCGATTTTTAAAAACAGCAAATAATAACATTTTTAAGCATGGAATTCCACCCCGATACGCATCCTAGCATTGGTTTTTCCATTAAAGTGAAAAAAAATTTTTTGCTCCTGAGCAGCTTTTTTTCTGACCACGGCATCACGCGTTTTCTTCCTCGGGCACCAAAAACAGTCGATTTTTAAAAACAGCAAATAATAACATTTTTAAGCATGGAATTCCACCCCAAAACTCATCCTAGCATTGATTTTTCCATTTAAGTCAAAAAAAATTTTTTGCTCCTGAGCAGCTTTTTTTCTTACCGCGGCATCACGCCTTTTCTTCCTCGGGCACCAAAAACACTCGATTTTTAAAAACAGCAAATAATAACATTTTTAAGCATGGAATTCCACCCCGAAACTCATCCTAGCATTGGTTTTTCCATTTAAGTCAAAAAAATTTTTTTGCTCCTGAGCAGCTTTTTTTCTGACCGCGGCATCACGCGTTTTCTTCCTCGGGCACCAAAAACACTCGATTTTTAAAAATAGCAAATAATAACATTTTTAAGCATGGAATTCCACCCCGATACGCATCCTAGCATTGGTTTTTCCATTTAAGTGAAAAAAAATTTTTTCCTCCTGAGCAGCTTTTTTTCTGACCGCGGCATCACGCGTTTTCTTCCTCGGGCACCAAAAACAGTCGATTTTTAAAAACAGCAAATAATAACATTTTTAAGCATGGAATTACACCCCAAAACTCATCCTAGCATTGATTTTTCCATTTAAGTCAAAAAAATTTTTTTGCTCCTGAGCAGCTTTTTTTCTGACCGCGGCATCAGGCGTGTTCTTCCTCGGGCACCAAAAACACTCGATTTTTAAAAACAGCAAATAATAACATTTTTAAGCATGGAATTCCACCCCGATACGCATCCTAGCATTGGTTTTTCCATTAAAGTGAAAAAAAATTTTTTGCTCCTGAGCAGCTTTTTTTCTGACCACGGCATCACGCGTTTTCTTCCTCGGGCACCAAAAACAGTCGATTTTTAAAAACAGCAAATAATAACATTTTTAAGCACGGAATTCCAACCAGAAACTCATCCTAGCATTGTTTATTCCATTTAAGTCAAAAAAAAATTTGTCCTCCTGAGCAGCTTTTTTTCTTACCGCGGCATCACGCCTATTCTTCCTCGGGCACCAAAAACACTCGATTTTTAAAAACAGCAAATAATAACATTTTTAAGCATGGAATTCCACCCCGAAACTCATCCTAGCATTGGTTTTTCCATTTAAGTCCAAAAATTTTTTTTGCTCCTGAGCAGCTATTTTTCTGACAGTGGCATCACGCGTTTTCTTCCTCGGGCAACAAAAACACTCGATTTTTAAAAACAGCAAATAATAACATTTTCAAGCATTGAATTCCACCCCGAAACTAATTCTAGCATTGGTTTTTCCATTTAAGTCAAAAAAATTTTTTGCTCCTGAGCAGCTTTTTTTCTGACCGCGGCATCACGCGTTTTCTTCCTCGGGTACCAAAAACACTCGATTTTTAAAAATAGCAAATAATAACATTTTTCAGCATGGAATTCCACCCCGAAACTCATCCTAGCATTGGTTTTTCCATTTAAGTCCAAAAATTTTTTTTGCTCCTGAGCAGCTATTTTTCTGACAGCGGCATCACGCCTTTTCTTCCTCGGGCACCAAAAACACTCGATTTTTAAAAATAGGAAATAATAACATTTTTCAGCATGGAATTCCACCCCGAAACTCATCCTAGCATTGGTTTTTCCATTTAAGTCCAAAATTTTTTTTTTCTCCTGAGCAGCTATTTTTCTGACAGCGGCATCACGCCTTTTCTTCCTCGGGCACCAAAAACACTCAATTTTTAAAAACAGCAAATAATAACATTTTTAAGCATGGAATTCCACCCCAAAAGTCATCCTAGCATTGGATTTTCCATTTAAGTCAAAAAAAATTTTTTGCTCATGAGCCGCTTTTTTTCTGACCGCGGCATCACGCGTTTACTTCCTCGGGAACCAAAAACAGTCGATTTTTAAAAACAGCAAATAATAACATTTTTAACCATGGAATTCCACCCCGAAACTCATCCTAGCATTGGTTTTTCCATTTAAGTGAAAAAAAATTTTTTCCTCCTGAGCAGCTTTTTTTCTGACCGCGGCATCACGCGTGTTCTTCCTCGGGCACCAAAAACACTCGATTTTTAAAAACAGCAAATAATAACATTTTTAAGCATGGAATTCCACCCCGAAACTCATCCTAGCATTGGTTTTTCCATTTAAGTCCAAAAAATTTTTTTGCTCCTGAGCAGCTATTTTTCTGACAGCGGCATCACGCATTTTCTTCCTCGGGCAACAAAAACACTCGATTTTTAAAAACAGCAAATAATAACATTTTCAAGCATGGAATTCCACCCCAAAACTCATCCTAGCATTGGATTTTCCATTTAAGTCAAAAAAAATTTTTTGCTCATGAGCCGCTTTTTTTCTGACCGCGGCATCACGCGTTTACTTCCTCGGGAACCAAAAACAGTCGATTTTTAAAAACAGCAAATAATAACATTTTGAAGCATGGAATTCCACCCCAAAACTCATCCTAGCATTGGTTTTTCCATTTAAGTGAAAAAAAATTTTTTGCTCCTGAGCAGCTTTTTTTCTCACCGCGGTATCATGCGTTTTCTTCATCAGGCACCAAAAAACCTCGATTTTTAAAAACAGCAAATAATAACATTTTTAAGCATGGAATTCCACTCCGAAACTCATCCTACCATTGGTTTTTCCATTTAAGTTAAAAAAAATTTTTGCTCCTGAGCAGTTTTTTTTTCTCACCGCGGCATCACGCGTTTTCTTCCTCAGGCACCAAAAACAGTCAATTTTTAAAAACAGCAAATAATAACATTTTTAAGCATGGAATTCCAACCAGAAACTCATTCTAGCATTGGTTTTTCCATTTAAGTCAAAAAAATTATTTTGCTCCTGAGCAGCTTTTTTTCTTACCGCGGCATCACGCCTTTTCTTCCTCGGGCACCAAAAACACTCGATTTTTAAAAACAGCAAATAATAACATTTTTAAGCATGGAATTCCACCCCGAAACTAATCCTATCATTGGTTTACCATTTAAGTCAAAAAAATTTTTTTGCTCCTGAGCAGCTTTTTTTCTGACCGCGGCATCACGCGTTTTCTTCCTCGGGTACCAAAAACACTCGATTTTTAAAAATAGCAAATAATAACATTTTTCAGCATGGAATTCCACCCCGAAACTCATCCTAGCATTGGTTTTTCCATTTAAGTCCAAAAATTTTTTTTTGCTCCTGAGCAGCTATTTTTCTGACAGCGGCATCACGTGTTTTCTTCCCCGGGCAACAAAAACACTCGATTTTTAAAAACAGCAAATAATAACATTTTTAAGCATGGAATTCCACCCCGAAACTCATCCTAGCATTGGTTTTTCCATTTAAGTCCAAAAATTTTTTTTGCTCCTGAGCAGCTATTTTTCTGACAGCGGCATCACGCGTTTTCTTCCTCGGGCAACAAAAACACTCGATTTTTAAAAACAGCAAATAATAACATTTTCAAGCATGGAATTCCACCCCAAAACTCATCATAGCATTGGATTTTCCATTTAAGTCAAAAAAAATTTTTTGCTCATGAGCCGCTTTTTTTCTGACCGCGGCATCACGCGTTTACTTCCTCGGGAACCAAAAACAGTCGATTTTTAAAAACAGCAAATAATAACATTTTTAAGCATGGAATTCCACCCCAAAACTCATCCTAGCATTGGTTTTTCCATTTAAGTGAAAAAAAATTTTTTGCTCCTGAGCAGCTTTTTTTCTCACCGCGGTATCATGCGTTTTCTTCATCAGGCACCAAAAAACCTCGATTTTTAAAAACAGCAAATAATAACATTTTTAAGCATGGAATTCCACTCCGAAACTCATCCTACCATTGGTTTTTCCATTTAAGTTAAAAAAAAATTTTTGCTCCTGAGCAGTTTTTTTTTCTCACCGCGGCATCACGCGTTTTCTTCCTCAGGCACCAAAAACAGTCAATTTTTAAAAACAGCAAATAATAACATTTTTAAGCATGGAATTCCAACCAGAAACTCATTCTAGCATTGGTTTTTCCATTTAAGTCAAAAAAATTTTTTTGCTCCTGAGCAGCTTTTTTTCTTACCGCGGCATCACGCCTTTTCTTCCTCGGGCACCAAAAACACTCGATTTTTAAAAACAGCAAATAATAACATTTTTAAGCATGGAATTCCACCCCGAAACTAATCCTATCATTGGTTTTTCCATTTAAGTGAAAAAAATTTTTTTGCTCCTGAGCAGCTTTTTTTCTGACCGCGGCATCACGCGTTTTCTTACTCGGGTACCAAAAACACTCGATTTTTAAAAATAGCAAATAATAACATTTTTCAGCATGGAATTCCACCCCGAAACTCATCCTAGCATTGGTTTTTACATTTAAGTCCAAAATTTTTTTTTTCTCCTGAGCAGCTATTTTTCTGACAGCGGCATCACGCGTTTTCTTCCTCGGGCACCAAAAACACTCGATTTTTAAAAACAGCAAATAATAACATTTTTAAGCATGGAATTCCACCCCGAAACTCATCCTAGCATTGGTTTTTCCATTTAAGTCAAAAAAATTTTTTTGCTCCTGAGCAGTTTTTTTTTCTCACCGCGGCATCACGCGTTTTCTTCCTCAGGCACCAAAAACAGTCAATTTTTAAAAACAGCAAATAATAACATTTTTAAGCATGGAATTCCAACCAGAAACTCATTCTAGCATTGGTTTTTCCATTTAAGTCAAAAAAAATTTTTTGCTCCTGAGCAGCTTTTTTTCTGACCGCGGCATCACGCGTTCTCTTCCTCGGGCACCAAAAACACTCGATTTTTAAAAACAGCAAATAATAACATTTTTAAGCACGGAATTCCAACCAGAAACTCATCCTAGCATTGTTTTTTCCATTTAAGTCAAAAAAAAATTTGTCCTCCTGAGCAGCTTTTTTTCTGACCACGGCATCACGCGTTTTCTTACTCGGGCACCAAAAACACTCGATTTTTAAAAACAGCAAATAATAACATTTTTAAGCATGGAATTCCACCCCAAAACTCATCCTAGCATTGATTTTTCCATTTAAGTCAAAAAAAATTTTTTGCTCCTGAGCAGCTTTTTTTCTTACCGCGGCATCACGCCTTTTCTTCCTCGGGCACCAAAAACACTCGATTTTTAAAAACAGCAAATAATAACATTTTTAACCATGGAATTCCACCCCAAAACTCATCCTAGCATTGGTTTTTCCATTTAAGTGAAAAAAATTTTTTTACTCCTGAGCAGCTTTTTTTCTGACCGCGGCATCACGCGTGTTCTTCCTCGGGCACCAAAAACACTCGATTTTTAAAAACAGCAAATAATAACATTTTTAAGCATGGAATTCCACCCCGAAACTCATCCTAGCATTGGTTTTTCCATTTAAGTCCAAAAATTTTTTTTGCTCCTGAGCAGCTATTTTTCTGACAGCGGCATCACGCGTTTTCTTCCTCGGGCAACAAAAGCCTCGATTTTTAAAAACAGCAAATAATAACATTTTCTAGCATGGAATTCCACCCCAAAAGTCATCCTAGCATTGGATTTTCCATTTAAGTCAAAAAAATTTTTTTGCTCATGAGCCGCTTTTTTTCTGACCGCGGCATCACGCGTTTAAATCCTCGGGAACCAAAAACAGTCGATTTTTAAAAACAGCAAATAATAACATTTTTAACCATGGAATTCCACCCCAAAACTCATCCTAGCATTGGTTTTTCCATTTATGTCCAAAAATTTTTTTTGCTCCTGAGCAGCTATTTTTCTGACAGCGGCATCACGCGTGTTCTTCCTCGGACACCAAAAACACTCGATTTTTAAAAACAGCAAATAATAACATTTTTAAGCATGGAATTCCACCCCGAAACTCATCCTAGCATTGGTTTTTCCATTTATGTCCAAAAATTTTTTTTGCTCCTGAGCAGCTATTTTTCTGACAGCGGCATCACGCGTTTACATCTTCGAGAACCAAAAACAGTCGATTTTTAAAAACAGCAAATAATAACATTTTTAAGCATGGAATTCCACCCCAAAACTCATCCTAGCATTGGTTTTTCCATTTAAGTGAAAAAAAATTTTTTGCTCCTGAGCAGCTTTTTTTCTCACCGCGGTATCACGCGTTTTCTTCCTCAGGCACCAAAAAAACTCGATTTTTAAAAACAGCAAATAATAACATTTTTAAGCATGGAATTCCACTCCGAAACTCATCCTACCATTGGTTTTTCCATTTAAGTCAAAAAAAATTTTTTGCTCCTGAGCAGTTTTTTTTTCTCACCGCGGCATCACGCGTTTTCTTCCTCAGGCACCAAAAACAGTCAATTTTTAAAAACAGCAAATAATAACATTTTTAAGCATGGAATTCCAACCAGAAACTCATTCTAGCATTGATTTTTCCATTTAAGTCAAAAAAATTTTTTTGCTCCTGAGCAGCTTTTTTTCTGACCGCGGCATCACGCGTTGTCTTCCTCGGGCACCAAAAACACTCGATTTTTAAAAACAGCAAATAATAACATTTTTAAGCACGGAATTCCAACCAGAAACTCATCCTAGCATTGTTTTTTCCATTTAAGTCAAAAAAAAATTTGTCCTCCTGAGCAGCTTTTTTTCTGACCACGGCATCACGCGTTTTCTTACTCGGGCACCAAAAACACTCGATTTTTAAAAACAGCAAATAATAACATTTTTAAGCATGGAATTCCACCCCAAAACTCATCCTAGCATTGATTTTTCCATTTAAGTCAAAAAAAAATTTTTGCTCCTGAGCAGCTTTTTTTCTTACCGCGGCATCACGCCTTTTCTTCCTCGGGCACCAAAAACACTCAATTTTTAAAAACAGCAAATAATAACATTTTTAAGCATGGAATTCCACCCCGAAACTAATCCTAGCATTGGTTTTTCCATTTAAGTCAAAAAAAATTTTTTGCTCCTGAGCAGCTTTTTTTCTGACCGCAGCATCACGCGTTTTCTTCCTCGGGTACCAAAAACACTCGATTTTTAAAAATAGCAAATAATAACATTTTTCAGCATGGAATGCCACCCCGAAACTCATCCTAGCATTGGTTTTTCCATTTAAGTCCAAAAATTTTTTTTGCTCCTGAGCAGCTATTTTTCTGACAGCGGCATCACGTGTTTTCTTCCTCGGGTAACAAAAACACTCGATTTTTAAAAACAGCAAATAATAACATTTTTAAGCATGGAATTCCACCCCGAAACTCATCCTAGCATTGGTTTTTCCATTTAAGTCAAAAAAAATTTTTTTCTGACCGCGGCATCACGCCTTTTCTTCCTCGGGCACCAAAAACACTCGATTTTTAAAAATAGGAAATAATAACATTTTTCAGCATGGAATTCCACCCCGAAACTCATCCTAGCATTGGTTTTTCCATTTAAGTCCAAAATTTTTTTTTTCTCCTGAGCAGCTATTTTTCTGACAGCGGCATCACGCGTGTTCTTCCTCGGGCACCAAAAACACTCGATTTTTAAAAACAGCAAATAATAACATTTTTAAGCATGGAATTCCACCCCGAAACTCATCCTAGCATTGGTTTTTCCATTTAAGTCAAAAAAATTTTTTTGCTCCTGAGCTGCTTTTTTTCTGACCGCGGCATCACGCGTTTTCTTCCTCGGGCACCAAAAACACTCGATTTTTAAAAACAGCAAATAATAACATTTTTAAGCATGGAATTCCACTTCAAAACTCATCCTAGCATTGATTTTTCCATTTAAGTCAAAAAAATTTTTTTGCTCCTGAGCAGCTTTTTTTCTGACCGCGGCATCACGCGTGTTCTTCCTCGGGCACCAAAAACACTCGATTTTTAAAAACAGCAAATAATAACATTTTTAAGCATGGAATTCCACCCCAAAACTCATCCTAGCATTGATTTTTCCATTTAAGTCAAAAAAAAAATTTTTGCTCCTGAGCAGCTTTTTTTCTTACCGCGGCATCACGCCTTTTCTTCCTCGGGCACCAAAAACACTCGATTTTTAAAAACAGCAAATAATAACATTTTTAACCATGGAATTCCACCCCAAAACTCATCCTAGCATTGGTTTTTCCATTTAAGTCCAAAAATTTTTTTTGCTCCTGAGCAGCTATTTTTCTGACAGCGGCATCACGCGTTTTCTTCCTCGGGCAACAAAAGCCTCGATTTTTAAAAACAGCAAATAATAACATTTTCTAGCATGGAATTCCACCCCAAAAGTCATCCTAGCATTGGATTTTCCATTTAAGTCAAAAAAATTTTTTTTGCTCATGAGCCGCTTTTTTTCTGACCGCGGCATCACGCGTTTAAATCCTCGGGAACCAAAAACAGTCGATTTTTAAAAACAGCAAATAATAACATTTTTAACCATGGAATTCCACCCCAAAACTCATCCTAGCATTGGTTTTTCCATTTATGTCCAAAAATTTTTTTTGCTCCTGAGCAGCTATTTTTCTGACAGCGGCATCACGCGTGTTCTTCCTCGGACACCAAAAACACTCGATTTTTAAAAACAGCAAATAATAACATTTTTAAGCATGGAATTCCACCCCGAAACTCATCCTAGCATTGGTTTTTCCATTTATGTCCAAAAATTTTTTTTGCTCCTGAGCAGCTATTTTTCTGACAGCGGCATCACGCGTTTACATCTTCGAGAACCAAAAACAGTCGATTTTTAAAAACAGCAAATAATAACATTTTTAAGCATGGAATTCCACCCCAAAACTCATCCTAGCATTGGTTTTTCCATTTAAGTGAAAAAAAATTTTTTGCTCCTGAGCAGCTTTTTTTCTCACCGCGGTATCACGCGTTTTCTTCCTCAGGCACCAAAAAAACTCGATTTTTAAAAACAGCAAATAATAACATTTTTAAGCATGGAATTCCACTCCGAAACTCATCCTACCATTGGTTTTTCCATTTAAGTCAAAAAAAATTTTTTGCTCCTGAGCAGTTTTTTTTTCTCACCGCGGCATCACGCGTTTTCTTCCTCAGGCACCAAAAACAGTCAATTTTTAAAAACAGCAAATAATAACATTTTTAAGCATGGAATTCCAACCAGAAACTCATTCTAGCATTGATTTTTCCATTTAAGTCAAAAAAATTTTTTTGCTCCTGAGCAGCTTTTTTTCTGACCGCGGCATCACGCGTTGTCTTCCTCGGGCACCAAAAACACTCGATTTTTAAAAACAGCAAATAATAACATTTTTAAGCACGGAATTCCAACCAGAAACTCATCCTAGCATTGTTTTTTCCATTTAAGTCAAAAAAAAATTTGTCCTCCTGAGCAGCTTTTTTTCTGACCACGGCATCACGCGTTTTCTTACTCGGGCACCAAAAACACTCGATTTTTAAAAACAGCAAATAATAACATTTTTAAGCATGGAATTCCACCCCAAAACTCATCCTAGCATTGATTTTTCCATTTAAGTCAAAAAAAAATTTTTGCTCCTGAGCAGCTTTTTTTCTTACCGCGGCATCACGCCTTTTCTTCCTCGGGCACCAAAAACACTCAATTTTTAAAAACAGCAAATAATAACATTTTTAAGCATGGAATTCCACCCCGAAACTAATCCTAGCATTGGTTTTTCCATTTAAGTCAAAAAAAATTTTTTGCTCCTGAGCAGCTTTTTTTCTGACCGCAGCATCACGCGTTTTCTTCCTCGGGTACCAAAAACACTCGATTTTTAAAAATAGCAAATAATAACATTTTTCAGCATGGAATGCCACCCCGAAACTCATCCTAGCATTGGTTTTTCCATTTAAGTCCAAAAATTTTTTTTGCTCCTGAGCAGCTATTTTTCTGACAGCGGCATCACGTGTTTTCTTCCTCGGGTAACAAAAACACTCGATTTTTAAAAACAGCAAATAATAACATTTTTAAGCATGGAATTCCACCCCGAAACTCATCCTAGCATTGGTTTTTCCATTTAAGTCAAAAAAAATTTTTTTCTGACCGCGGCATCACGCCTTTTCTTCCTCGGGCACCAAAAACACTCGATTTTTAAAAATAGGAAATAATAACATTTTTCAGCATGGAATTCCACCCCGAAACTCATCCTAGCATTGGTTTTTCCATTTAAGTCCAAAATTTTTTTTTTCTCCTGAGCAGCTATTTTTCTGACAGCGGCATCACGCGTGTTCTTCCTCGGGCACCAAAAACACTCGATTTTTAAAAACAGCAAATAATAACATTTTTAAGCATGGAATTCCACCCCGAAACTCATCCTAGCATTGGTTTTTCCATTTAAGTCAAAAAAATTTTTTTGCTCCTGAGCTGCTTTTTTTCTGACCGCGGCATCACGCGTTTTCTTCCTCGGGCACCAAAAACACTCGATTTTTAAAAACAGCAAATAATAACATTTTTAAGCATGGAATTCCACTTCAAAACTCATCCTAGCATTGATTTTTCCATTTAAGTCAAAAAAATTTTTTTGCTCCTGAGCAGCTTTTTTTCTGACCGCGGCATCACGCGTGTTCTTCCTCGGGCACCAAAAACACTCGATTTTTAAAAACAGCAAATAATAACATTTTTAAGCATGGAATTCCACCCCAAAACTCATCCTAGCATTGATTTTTCCATTTAAGTCAAAAAAAAATTTTTGCTCCTGAGCAGCTTTTTTTCTTACCGCGGCATCACGCCTTTTCTTCCTCGGGCACCAAAAACACTCGATTTTTAAAAACAGCAAATAATAACATTTTTAAGCATGGAATTCCACCCCGAAACTCATCCTAGCATTGGTTTTTCCATTTAAGTCAAAAAAATTTTTTTGCTCCTGAGCAGCTTTTTTTCTGACCGCGGCATCACGCGTTTTCTTCCTCGGGTACCAAAAACACTCGATTTTTAAAAATAGCAAATAATAACATTTTTCAGCATGGAATTCCACCCCGAAACTCATCCTAGCATTGGTTTTTCCATTTAAGTCCAAAAATTTTTTTTGCTCCTGAGCAGCTATTTTTCTGACAGCGGCATCACGTGTTTTCTTCCTCGGGCAACAAAAGCACTCGATTTTTAAAAACAGCAAATAATAACATTTTTAAGCATGGAATTCCACCCCGAAACTCATCCTAGCATTGGTTTTTCCATTTAAGTCAAAAAAATTTCTCTGCTCCTGAGCAGCTTTTTTTCTGACCGCGGCATCACGCCTTTTCTTCCTCGGGCACCAAAAACACTCGATTTTTAAAAACAGCAAATAATAACATTTTTAAGCATGGAATTCCACCCCGAAACTCATCCTAGCATTGGTTTTTCCATTTAAGTCAAAAAAATTTTTTTGCTCATGAGCCGCTTTTTTTCTGACCGCGGCATCACGCGTTTAAATCCTCGGGAACAAAAAACAGTCGATTTTTAAAAACAGCAAATAATAACATTTTTAACCATGGAATTCCACCCCAAAACTCATCCTAGCATTGGTTTTTCCATTTATGTCCAAAAATTTTTTTTGCTCCTGAGCAGCTATTTTTCTGACAGCGGCATCACGCGTGTTCTTCCTCGGACACCAAAAACACTCGATTTTTAAAAACAGCAAATAATAACATTTTTAAGCATGGAATTCCACCCCGAAACTCATCCTAGCATTGGTTTTTCCATTTATGTCCAAAAATTTTTTTTGCTCCTGAGCAGCTATTTTTCTCACAGCGGCATCACGCGTTTACATCTTCGGGAACCAAAAACCGTCGATTTTTAAAAACAGCAAATAATAACATTTTTAAGCATGAAATTCCACCCCAAAACTCATCCTAGCATTGGTTTTTCCATTTAAGTGAAAAAAAATTTTTTGCTCCTGAGCAGCTTTTTTTCTCACCGCGGTATCACGCGTTTTCTTCCTCAGGCACCAAAAAAACTCGATTTTTAAAAACAGCAAATAATAACATTTTTAAGCATGGAATTCCACTCCGAAACTCATCCTACCATTGTTTTTTCCATTTAAGTCAAAAAAAAATTTGTCCTCCTGAGCAGCTTTTTTTCTGACCACGGCATCACGCCTTTTCTTCCTCAGGCACCAAAAACAGTCAATTTTTAAAAACAGCAAATAATAACATTTTTAAGCATGGAATTCCAACCAGAAACTCATTCTAGCATTGGTTTTTCCATTTAAGTCAAAAAAAATTTTTTTGCTCCTGAGCAGCTTTTTTTCTGACCGCGGCATCACGCGTTGTCTTCCTCGGGCACCAAAAACACTCGATTTTTAAAAACAGCAAATAATAACATTTTTAAGCACGGAATTCCAACCAGAAACTCATCCTAGCATTGTTTTTTCCATTTAAGTCAAAAAAAAATTTGTCCTCCTGAGCAGCTTTTTTTCTGACCACGGCATCACGCGTTTTCTTACTCGGGCACCAAAAACACTCGATTTTTAAAAACAGCAAATAATAACATTTTTAAGCATGGAATTCCACCCCAAAACTCATCCTAGCATTGATTTTTCCATTTAAGTCAAAAAAAAATTTTTGCTCCTGAGCAGCTTTTTTTCTTACCGCGGCATCACGCCTTTTCTTCCTCGGGCACCAAAAACACTCGATTTTTAAAAACAGCAAATAATAACATTTTTAACCATGGAATTCCACCCCAAAACTCATCCTAGCATTGGTTTTTCCATTTAAGTGAAAAAAATTTTTTTACTCCTGAGCAGCTTTTTTTCTGACCGCGGCATCACGCGTGTTCTTCCTCGGGCACCAAAAACACTCGATTTTTAAAAACAGCAAATAATAACATTTTTAAGCATGGAATTCCACCCCGAAACTCATCCTAGCATTGGTTTTTCCATTTAAGTCCAAAAATTTTTTTTGCTCCTGAGCAGCTATTTTTCTGACAGCGGCATCACGCGTTTTCTTCCTCGGGCAACAAAACCCTCGATTTTTAAAAACAGCAAATAATAACATTTTCAAGCATGGAATTCCACCCCAAAAGTCATCCTAGCATTGGATTTTCCATTTAAGTCAAAAAAATTTTTTTGCTCATGAGCCGCTTTTTTTCTGACCGCGGCATCACGCGTTTAAATCCTCGGGAACCAAAAACAGTCGATTTTTAAAAACAGCAAATAATAACATTTTTAACCATGGAATTCCACCCCAAAACTCATCCTAGCATTGGTTTTTCCATTTATGTCCAAAAATTTTTTTTGCTCCTGAGCAGCTATTTTTCTGACAGCGGCATCACGCTTGTTCTTCCTCGGACACCAAAAACACTCGATTTTTAAAAACAGCAAATAATAACATTTTTAAGCATGGAATTCCACCCCGAAACTCATCCTAGCATTGGTTTTTCCATTTATGTCCAAAAATTTTTTTTGCTCCTGAGCAGCTATTTTTCTGACAGCGGCATCACGCGTTTACATCTTCGGGAACCAAAAACAGTCGATTTTTAAAAACAGCAAATAATAACATTTTTAAGCATGGAATTCCACCCCAAAACTCATCCTAGCATTGGTTTTTCCATTTAAGTGAAAAAAAATTTTTTGCTCCTGAGCAGCTTTTTTTCTCACCGCGGTATCACGCGTTTTCTTCCTCAGGCACCAAAAAAACTCGATTTTTAAAAACAGCAAATAATAACATTTTTAAGCATGGAATTCCACTCCGAAACTCATCCTACCATTGGTTTTTCCATTTAAGTCAAAAAAAATTTTTTGCTCCTGAGCAGTTTTTTTTTCTCACCGCGGCATCACGCGTTTTCTTCCTCAGGCACCAAAAACAGTCAATTTTTAAAAACAGCAAATAATAACATTTTTAAGCATGGAATTCCAACCAGAAACTCATTCTAGCATTGATTTTTCCATTTAAGTCAAAAAAAATTTTTTGCTCCTGAGCAGCTTTTTTTCTGACCGCGGCATCACGCGTTGTCTTCCTCGGGCACCAAAAACACTCGATTTTTAAAAACAGCAAATAATAACATTTTTAAGCACGGAATTCCACCCCGAAACTCATCCTAGCATTGGTTTTTCCATTTAAGTCAAAAAAATTTTTTTGCTCCTGAGCAGCTTTTTTTCTGACCGCGGCATCACGCCTTTTCTTCCTCGGGCACCAAAAACAGTCGATTTTTAAAAATAGGAAATAATAACATTTTTAAGCATGGAATTCCACCCCGAAACTAATCCTAGCATTGGTTTTTCCATTTAAGTCAAAAAAATTTTTTTGCTCCTGAGCAGCTTTTTTTCTGACCGCAGCATCACGCGTTTTCTTCCTCGGGTACCAAAAACACTCGATTTTTAAAAATAGCAAATAATAACATTTTTCAGCATGGAATGCCACCCCGAAACTCATCCTAGCATTGGTTTTTCCATTTAAGTCCAAAAATTTTTTTTGCTCCTGAGCAGCTATTTTTCTTACAGCGGCATCACGTGTTTTCTTCCTCGGGTAACAAAAACACTCGATTTTTAAAAACAGCAAATAATAACATTTTTAAGCATGGAATTCCACCCCGAAACTCATCCTAGCATTGGTTTTTCCATTTAAGTCAAAAAAATTTTTTTTCTGACCGCGGCATCACGCCTTTTCTTCCTCGGGCACCAAAAACACTCGATTTTTAAAAATAGGAAATAATAACATTTTTCAGCATGGAATTCCACCCCGAAACTCATCCTAGCATTGGTTTTTCCATTTATGTCCAAAAATTTTTTTTGCTCCTGAGCAGCTATTTTTCTCACAGCGGCATCACGCGTTTACATCTTCGGGAACCAAAAAACCGTCGATTTTTAAAAACAGCAAATAATAACATTTTTAAGCATGGAATTCCACCCCAAAACTCATCCTAGCATTGGTTTTTCCATTTAAGTGAAAAAAAATTTTTTGCTCCTGAGCAGCTTTTTTTCTCACCGCGGTATCACGCGTTTTCTTCCTCAGGCACCAAAAAAACTCGATTTTTAAAAACAGCAAATAATAACATTTTTAAGCATGGAATTCCACTCCGAAACTCATCCTACCATTGGTTTTTCCATTTAAGTCAAAAAAAATTTTTTGCTCCTGAGCAGTTTTTTTTTCTCACCGCGGCATCACGCGTTTTCTTCCTCAGGCACCAAAAACAGTCAATTTTTAAAAACAGCAAATAATAACATTTTTAAGCATGGAATTCCAACCAGAAACTCATTCTAGCATTGGTTTTTCCATTTAAGTCAAAAAAAAAATTTTTGCTCCTGAGCAGCTTTTTTTCTGACCGCAGCATCACGCGTTGTTTTCCTCGGGCACCAAAAAACACTCGATTTTTAAAAACAGCAAATAATAACATTTTTAAGCACGGAATTCCAACCAGAAACTCATCCTAGCATTGTTTTTTCCATTTAAGTCAAAAAAAAATTTGTCCTCCTGAGCAGCTTTTTTTCTGACCACGGCATCACGCGTTTTCTTACTCGGGCACCATAAACACTCGATTTTTAAAAATAGGAAATAATAACATTTTTAAACATGGAATTCCACCCCGAAACTCATCCTAGCATTGGTTTTTCCATTTAAGTCCAAAAATTTTTTTTGCTCCTGAGCAGCTATTTTTCTGACAGCGGCATCACGCGTTTTCTTCCTCGGGCACCAAAAACACTCGATTTTTAAAAACAGCAAATAATAACATTTTTAAGCATGGAATTCCAACCCGAAACTCATCCTAGCATTGGTTTTTCCATTTAAGTCAAAAAAATTTTTTTGCTCATGAGCCGCTTTTTTTCTGACCGCGGCATCACGCGTTTAAATCCTCGGGAACCAAAAACAGTCGATTTTTAAAAACAGCAAATAATAACATTTTTAACCATGGAATTCCACCCCAAAACTCATCCTAGCATTGGTTTTTCCATTTATGTCCAAAAATTTTTTTTTGCTCCTGAGCAGCTATTTTTCTGACAGCGGCACCACGCGTGTTCTTCCTCGGACACCAAAAACACTCGATTTTTAAAAACAGCAAATAATAACATTTTTAAGCATGGAATTCCACCCCGAAACTCATCCTAGCATTGGTTTTTCCATTTATGTCCAAAAATTTTTTTTGCTCCTGAGCAGCTATTTTTCTCACAGCGGCATCACGCGTTTACATCTTCGGGAACCAAAAACCGTCGATTTTTAAAAACAGCAAATAATAACATTTTTAAGCATGGAATTCCACCCCAAAACTCATCCTAGCATTGGTTTTTTCCATTTAAGTGAAAAAAAATTTTTTGCTCCTGAGCAGCTTTTTTTCTCACCGCGGTATCACGCGTTTTCTTCCTCAGGCACCAAAAAAACTCGATTTTTAAAAACAGCAAATAATAACATTTTTAAGCATGGAATTCCACTCCGAAACTCATCCTACCATTGGTTTTTCCATTTAAGTCAAAAAAAATTTTTTGCTCCTGAGCAGTTTTTTTTTCTCACCGCGGCATCACGCGTTTTCTTCCTCAGGCACCAAAAACAGTCAATTTTTAAAAACAGCAAATAATAACATTTTTAAGCATGGAATTCCAACCAGAAACTCATTCTAGCATTGGTTTTTCCATTTAAGTCAAAAAAAATTTTTTGCTCCTGAGCAGCTTTTTTTCTGACCGCAGCATCACGCGTTGTTTTCCTCGGGCACCAAAAACACTCGATTTTTAAAAACAGCAAATAATAACATTTTTAAGCACGGAATTCCAACCAGAAACTCATCCTAGCATTGTTTTTTCCATTTAAGTCAAAAAAAAATTTGTCCTCCTGAGCAGCTTTTTTTCTGACCACGGCATCACGCGTTTTCTTACTCGGGCACCAAAAACACTCGATTTTTAAAAACAGCAAATAATAACATTTTTAAGCATGGAATTCCACCCCAAAACTCATCCTAGCATTGATTTTTCCATTTAAGTCAAAAAAAATTTTTTGCTCCTGAGCAGCTTTTTTTCTTACCGCGGCATCACGCCTTTTCTTCCTCGGGCACCAAAAAGACTCAATTTTTAAAAACAGCAAATAATAACATTTTTAAGCATGGAATTCCACCCCGAAATCCTAGCATTGGTTTTTCCATTTAAGTCAAAAAAAATTTTTTGCTCCTAAGCAGCTTTTTTTCTGACCGCAGCATCACGCGTTTTCTTCCTCGGGTACCAAAAACACTCGATTTTTAAAAATAGCAAATAATAACATTTTTCAGCATGGAATTCCACCCCGAAACTCATCCTAGCATTGGTTTTTCCATTTATGTCCAAAAATTTTTTTTGCTCCTGAGCAGCTATTTTTCTGACAGCGGCATCACGCGTGTTCTTCCTCGGACACCAAAAACACTCGATTTTTAAAAACAGCAAATAATAACATTTTTCAGCATGGAATTCCACCCCGAAACTCATCCTAGCATTGGTTTTTCCATTTATGTCCAAAAATTTTTTTTGCTCCTGAGCAGCTATTTTTCTCACAGCGGCATCACGCGTTTACATCTTCGGGAACCAAAAACCGTCGATTTTTAAAAACAGCAAATAATAACATTTTTAAGCATGGAATTCCACCCCAAAACTCATCCTAGCATTGGTTTTTCCATTTAAGTGAAAAAAAATTTTTTGCTCCTGAGCAGCTTTTTTTCTCACCGCGGTATCACGCGTTTTCTTCCTCAGGCACCAAAAAAACGCGATTTTTAAAAACAGCAAATAATAACATTTTTAAGCATGGAATTCCACTCCGAAACTCATCCTACCATTGGTTTTTCCATTTAAGTCAAAAAAAATTTTTTGCTCCTGAGCAGTTTTTTTTTCTCACCGCGGCATCACGCGTTTTCTTCCTCGGGCACCAAAAACAGTCAATTTTTAAAACAGCAAATAATAACATTTTTAAGCATGGAATTCCAACCAGAAACTCATTCTAGCATTGGTTTTTCCATTTAAGTCAAAAAAAATTTTTTGCTCCTGAGCAGCTTTTTTTCTGACCGCGGCATCACGCGTTGTCTTCCTCGGGCACCAAAAACACTCGATTTTTAAAAACAGCAAATAATAACATTTTTAAGCATGGAATTCCAACCAGAAACTCATTCTAGCATTGGTTTTTCCATTTAAGTCAAAAAAAATTTTTTGCTCCTGAGCAGCTTTTTTTTCTGACCGCAGCATCACGCGTTGTTTTCCTCGGGCACCAAAAACACTCGATTTTTAAAAACAGCAAATAATAACATTTTTAAGCACGGAATTCCAACCAGAAACTCGTCCTAGCATTGTTTTTTCCATTTAAGTCAAAAAAAAATTTGTCCTCCTGAGCAGCTTTTTTTCTGACCACGGCATCACGCGTTTTCTTACTCGGGCACCAAAAACACTCGATTTTTAAAAACAGCAAATAATAACATTTTTAAGCATGGAATTCCACCCCAAAACTCATCCTAGCATTGATTTTTCCATTTAAGTCAAAAAAAATTTTTGCTCCTGAGCAGCTTTTTTTCTTACCGCGGCATCACGCCTTTTCTTCCTCGGGCACCAAAAACACTCAATTTTTAAAAACAGCAAATAATAACATTTTTAAGCATGGAATTCCACCCCGAAACTAATCCTAGCATTGGTTTTTCCATTTAAGTCAAAAAAAATTTTTTGCTCCTGAGCAGCTTTTTTTCTGACCGCAGCATCACGCGTTTTCTTCCTCGGGTACCAAAAACACTCGATTTTTAAAAATAGCAAATAATAACATTTTTCAGCATGGAATTCCACCCCGAAACTCATCCTAGCATTGGTTTTTCCATTTAAGTCCAAAAATTTTTTTTGCTCCTGAGCAGCTATTTTTCTGACAGCGGCATCACGTGTTTTCTTCCTCGGGCAACAAAAACACTCGATTTTTAAAAACAGCAAATAATAACATTTTTAAGCATGGAATTCCACCCCGAAACTCATCCTAGCATTGGTTTTTTCCATTTAAGTCAAAAAAATTTTTTTGCTCCTGAGCAGCTTTTTTTCTGACCGCGGCATCACGCGTTTTCTTCCTCGGGCACCAAAAACACTCGATTTTTAAAAACAGCAAATAATAACATTTTTAAGCATGGAATTCCACCTCAAAACTCATCCTAGCATTGATTTTTCCATTTAAGTCAAAAAAATTTTTTTGCTCCTGAGCAGCTTTTTTTCTGACCGCGGCATCACGCGTGTTCTTCCTCGGGCACCAAAAACACTCGATTTTTAAAAACAGCAAATAATAACATTTTTAAGCATGGAATTCCACCCCGAAACTCATCCTAGCATTGGTTTTTCCATTTAAGTCAAAAAAATTTTTTTGCTCCTGAGCAGCTTTTTTTCTGACAGCGGCATCACGCGTGTTCTTCCTCGGGCACCAAAAACACTCGATTTTTAAAAACAGCAAATAATAACATTTTTAAGCACGGAATTCCAACCAGAAACTCATCCTAGCATTGTTTTTTCCATTTAAGTCAAAAAAAAATTTGTCCTCCTGAGCAGCTTTTTTTCTGACCACGGCATCACGCGTTTTCTTACTCGGGCACCAAAAACACTCGATTTTTAAAAACAGCAAATAATAACATTTTTAAGCATGGAATTCCACCCCAAAACTCATCCTAGCATTGATTTTTCCATTTAAGTCAAAAAAAAATTTTTGCTCCTGAGCAGCTTTTTTTCTTACCGCGGCATCACGCCTTTTCTTCCTCGGGCACCAAAAACACTCGATTTTTAAAAACAGCAAATAATAACATTTTTAACCATGGAATTCCACCCCAAAACTCATCCTAGCATTGGTTTTTCCATTTAAGTGAAAAAAATTTTTTTACTCCTGAGCAGCTTTTTTTCTGACCGCGGCATCACGCGTGTTCTTCCTCGGGCACCAAAAACACTCGATTTTTAAAAACAGCAAATAATAACATTTTTAAGCATGGAATTCCACCCCGAAACTCATCCTAGCATTGGTTTTTCCATTTAAGTCCAAAAATTTTTTTTGCTCCTGAGCAGCTATTTTTCTGACAGCGGCATCACGCTTTTCTTCCTCGGGCAACAAAACCCTCGATTTTTAAAAACAGCAAATAATAACATTTTCAAGCATGGAATTCCACCCCAAAAGTCATCCTAGCATTGGATTTTCCATTTAAGTCAAAAAAATTTTTTTGCTCATGAGCCGCTTTTTTTCTGACCGCGGCATCACGCGTTTAAATCCTCGGGAACCAAAAACAGTCGATTTTTAAAAACAGCAAATAATAACATTTTTAACCATGGAATTCCACCCCAAAACTCATCCTAGCATTGGTTTTTCCATTTATGTCCAAAAATTTTTTTTGCTCCTGAGCAGCTATTTTTCTGACAGCGGCATCACGCTTGTTCTTCCTCGGACACCAAAAACACTCGATTTTAAAAACAGCAAATAATAACATTTTTAAGCATGGAATTCCACCCCGAAACTCATCCTAGCATTGGTTTTTCCATTTATGTCCAAAAATTTTTTTTGCTCCTGAGCAGCTATTTTTCTGACAGCGGCATCACGCGTTTACATCTTCGGGAACCAAAAACAGTCGATTTTTAAAAACAGCAAATAATAACATTTTTAAGCATGGAATTCCACCCCAAAACTCATCCTAGCATTGGTTTTTCCATTTAAGTGAAAAAAAATTTTTTGCTCCTGAGCAGCTTTTTTTCTCACCGCGGGTATCACGCGTTTTCTTCCTCAGGCACCAAAAAAACTCGATTTTTAAAAACAGCAAATAATAACATTTTTAAGCATGGAATTCCACTCCGAAACTCATCCTACCATTGGTTTTTCCATTTAAGTCAAAAAAAATTTTTTGCTCCTGAGCAGTTTTTTTTTCTCACCGCGGCATCACGCGTTTTCTTCCTCAGGCACCAAAAACACTCGATTTTTAAAACAGCAAATAATAACATTTTTAAGCATGGAATTCCACCCCGAAACTCATCCTAGCATTGGTTTTTCCATTTAAGTCAAAAAAATTTTTTTGCTCCTGAGCAGCTTTTTTTCTCACCGCGGCATCACGCGTTTTCTTCCTCAGGCACCAAAAAAACTCGATTTTTAAAAACAGCAAATAATAACATTTTTAAGCATGGAATTCCACCTCAAAACTCATCCTAGCATTGATTTTTCCATTTAAGTCAAAAAAATTTTTTTGCTCCTGAGCAGCTTTTTTTTCTGACCGCGGCATCACGCGTGTTCTTCCTCGGGCACCAAAAACACTCGATTTTTAAAAACAGCAAATAATAACATTTTTAAGCATGGAATTCCACCCCGAAACTCATCCTAGCATTGGTTTTTTCCATTTAAGTCAAAAAAATTTTTTTGCTCCTGAGCAGCTTTTTTTCTGACAGCGGCATCACGCGTGTTCTTCCTCGGGCACCAAAAACACTCGATTTTTAAAAACAGCAAATAATAACATTTTTAAGCACGGAATTCCAACCAGAAACTCATCCTAGCATTGTTTTTTCCATTTAAGTCAAAAAAAAATTTGTCCTCCTGAGCAGCTTTTTTTCTGACCACGGCATCACGCGTTTTCTTACTCGGGCACCAAAAACACTCGATTTTTAAAAACAGCAAATAATAACATTTTTAAGCATGGAATTCCACCCCAAAACTCATCCTAGCATTGATTTTTCCATTTAAGTCAAAAAAAAATTTTTGCTCCTGAGCAGCTTTTTTTCTTACCGCGGCATCACGCCTTTTCTTCCTCGGGCACCAAAAACACTCGATTTTTAAAAACAGCAAATAATAACATTTTTAACCATGGAATTCCACCCCAAAACTCATCCTAGCATTGGTTTTTCCATTTAAGTGAAAAAAATTTTTTTACTCCTGAGCAGCTTTTTTTCTGACCGCGGCATCACGCGTGTTCTTCCTCGGGCACCAAAAACACTCGATTTTTAAAAACAGCAAATAATAACATTTTTAAGCATGGAATTCCACCCCGAAACTCATCCTAGCATTGGTTTTTCCATTTAAGTCCAAAAATTTTTTTTGCTCCTGAGCAGCTATTTTTCTGACAGCGGCATCACGCGTTTTCTTCCTCGGGCAACAAAACCCTCGATTTTTAAAAACAGCAAATAATAACATTTTCAAGCATGGAATTCCACCCCAAAAGTCATCCTAGCATTGGATTTTCCATTTAAGTCAAAAAAATTTTTTTGCTCATGAGCCGCTTTTTTTCTGACCGCGGCATCACGCGTTTAAATCCTCGGGAACCAAAAACAGTCGATTTTTAAAAACAGCAAATAATAACATTTTTAACCATGGAATTCCACCCCAAAACTCATCCTAGCATTGGTTTTTCCATTTATGTCCAAAAATTTTTTTTGCTCCTGAGCAGCTATTTTTCTGACAGCGGCATCACGCTTGTTCTTCCTCGGACACCAAAAACACTCGATTTTTAAAAACAGCAAATAATAACATTTTTAAGCATGGAATTCCACCCCGAAACTCATCCTAGCATTGGTTTTTCCATTTATGTCCAAAAATTTTTTTTGCTCCTGAGCAGCTATTTTTCTGACAGCGGCATCACGCGTTTACATCTTCGGGAACCAAAAACAGTCGATTTTTAAAAACAGCAAATAATAACATTTTTAAGCATGGAATTCCACCCCAAAACTCATCCTAGCATTGGTTTTTCCATTTAAGTGAAAAAAAATTTTTTGCTCCTGAGCAGCTTTTTTTCTCACCGCGGTATCACGCGTTTTCTTCCTCAGGCACCAAAAAAACTCGATTTTTAAAAACAGCAAATAATAACATTTTTAAGCATGGAATTCCACTCCGAAACTCATCCTACCATTGGTTTTTCCATTTAAGTCAAAAAAAATTTTTTGCTCCTGAGCAGTTTTTTTTTCTCACCGCGGCATCACGCGTTTTCTTCCTCAGGCACCAAAAACAGTCAATTTTTAAAAACAGCAAATAATAACATTTTTAAGCATGGAATTCCAACCAGAAACTCATTCTAGCATTGATTTTTCCATTTAAGTCAAAAAAATTTTTTTGCTCCTGAGCAGCTTTTTTTCTGACCGCGGCATCACGCGTTGTCTTCCTCGGGCACCAAAAACACTCGATTTTTAAAAACAGCAAATAATAACATTTTTAAGCACGGAATTCCACCCCGAAACTCATCCTAGCATTGGTTTTTCCATTTAAGTCAAAAAAATTTTTTTGCTCCTGAGCAGCTTTTTTTCTGACCGCGGCATCACGCCTTTTCTTCCTCGGGCACCAAAAACAGTCGATTTTTAAAAATAGGAAATAATAACATTTTTAAGCATGGAATTCCACCCCGAAACTAATCCTAGCATTGGTTTTTCCATTTAAGTCAAAAAAATTTTTTTGCTCCTGAGCAGCTTTTTTTCTGACCGCAGCATCACGCGTTTTCTTCCTCGGGTACCAAAAACACTCGATTTTTAAAAATAGCAAATAATAACATTTTTCAGCATGGAATGCCACCCCGAAACTCATCCTAGCATTGGTTTTTCCATTTAAGTCCAAAAATTTTTTTTGCTCCTGAGCAGCTATTTTTCTGACAGCGGCATCACGTGTTTTCTTCCTCGGGTAACAAAAACACTCGATTTTTAAAAACAGCAAATAATAACATTTTTAAGCATGGAATTCCACCCCGAAACTCATCCTAGCATTGGTTTTTCCATTTAAGTCAAAAAAAATTTTTTTCTGACCGCGGCATCACGCCTTTTCTTCCTCGGGCACCAAAAACACTCGATTTTTAAAAATAGGAAATAATAACATTTTTCAGCATGGAATTCCACCCCGAAACTCATCCTAGCATTGGTTTTTCCATTTATGTCCAAAAATTTTTTTTGCTCCTGAGCAGCTATTTTTCTCACAGCGGCATCACGCGTTTACATCTTCGGGAACCAAAAACCGTCGATTTTTAAAAACAGCAAATAATAACATTTTTAAGCATGGAATTCCACCCCAAAACTCATCCTAGCATTGGTTTTTCCATTTAAGTGAAAAAAAATTTTTTGCTCCTGAGCAGCTTTTTTTCTCACCGCGGTATCACGCGTTTTCTTCCTCAGGCACCAAAAAAACTCGATTTTTAAAAACAGCAAATAATAACATTTTTAAGCATGGAATTCCACTCCGAAACTCATCCTACCATTGGTTTTTCCATTTAAGTCAAAAAAAATTTTTTGCTCCTGAGCAGTTTTTTTTTCTCACCGCGGCATCACGCGTTTTCTTCCTCAGGCACCAAAAACAGTCAATTTTTAAAAACAGCAAATAATAACATTTTTAAGCATGGAATTCCAACCAGAAACTCATTCTAGCATTGGTTTTTCCATTTAAGTCAAAAAAAAATTTTTGCTCCTGAGCAGCTTTTTTTCTGACCGCAGCATCACGCGTTGTTTTCCTCGGGCACCAAAAACACTCGATTTTTAAAAACAGCAAATAATAACATTTTTAAGCACGGAATTCCAACCAGAAACTCATCCTAGCATTGTTTTTTCCATTTAAGTCAAAAAAAAATTTGTCCTCCTGAGCAGCTTTTTTTCTGACCACGGCATCACGCGTTTTCTTACTCGGGCACCATAAACACTCGATTTTTAAAAATAGGAAATAATAACATTTTTAAGCATGGAATTCCACCCCGAAACTCATCCTAGCATTGGTTTTTCCATTTAAGTCCAAAAATTTTTTTTGCTCCTGAGCAGCTATTTTTCTGACAGCGGCATCACGCGTTTTCTTCCTCGGGCACCAAAAACACTCGATTTTTAAAAACAGCAAATAATAACATTTTTAAGCATGGAATTCCACCCCGAAACTCATCCTAGCATTGGTTTTTCCATTTATGTCCAAAAATTTTTTTTGCTCCTGAGCAGCTATTTTTCTCACAGCGGCATCACGCGTTTACATCTTCGGGAACCAAAAACCGTCGATTTTTAAAAACAGCAAATAATAACATTTTTAAGCATGGAATTCCACCCCAAAACTCATCCTAGCATTGGTTTTTCCATTTAAGTGAAAAAAAATTTTTTGCTCCTGAGCAGCTTTTTTTCTCACCGCGGTATCACGCGTTTTCTTCCTCAGGCACCAAAAAAACTCGATTTTTAAAAACAGCAAATAATAACATTTTTAAGCATGGAATTCCACTCCGAAACTCATCCTACCATTGGTTTTTCCATTTAAGTCAAAAAAAATTTTTTGCTCCTGAGCAGTTTTTTTTTCTCACCGCGGCATCACGCGTTTTCTTCCTCAGGCACCAAAAACAGTCAATTTTTAAAAACAGCAAATAATAACATTTTTAAGCATGGAATTCCAACCAGAAACTCATTCTAGCATTGGTTTTTCCATTTAAGTCAAAAAAAATTTTTTGCTCCTGAGCAGCTTTTTTTCTGACCGCAGCATCACGCGTTGTTTTCCTCGGGCACCAAAAACACTCGATTTTTAAAAACAGCAAATAATAACATTTTTAAGCACGGAATTCCAACCAGAAACTCATCCTAGCATTGTTTTTTCCATTTAAGTCAAAAAAAAATTTGTCCTCCTGAGCAGCTTTTTTTCTGACCACGGCATCACGCGTTTTCTTACTCGGGCACCAAAAACACTCGATTTTTAAAAACAGCAAATAATAACATTTTTAAGCATGGAATTCCACCCCAAAACTCATCCTAGCATTGATTTTTCCATTTAAGTCAAAAAAAATTTTTTGCTCCTGAGCAGCTTTTTTTCTTACCGCGGCATCACGCCTTTTCTTCCTCGGGCACCAAAAACACTCGATTTTTAAAAACAGCAAATAATAACATTTTTAAGCATGGAATTCCAACCAGAAACTCATTCTAGCATTGGTTTTTCCATTTAAGTCAAAAAAAATTTTTTGCTCCTGAGCAGCTTTTTTTCTGACCGCAGCATCACGCGTTGTTTTCCTCGGGCACCAAAAACACTCGATTTTTAAAAACAGCAAATAATAACATTTTTAAGCACGGAATTCCACCCCAAAACTCATCCTAGCATTGATTTTTCCATTTAAGTCAAAAAAAAATTTTTGCTCCTGAGCAGCTTTTTTTCTTACCGCGGCATCACGCCTTTTCTTCCTCGGGCACCAAAAACACTCAATTTTTAAAAACAGCAAATAATAACATTTTTAAGCATGGAATTCCACCCCGAAACTAATCCTAGCATTGGTTTTTCCATTTAAGTCAAAAAAAATTTTTTGCTCCTGAGCAGCTTTTTTTCTGACCGCAGCATCACGCGTTTTCTTCCTCGGGTACCAAAAACACTCGATTTTTAAAAATAGCAAATAATAACATTTTTCAGCATGGAATTCCACCCCGAAACTCATCCTAGCATTGGTTTTTCCATTTAAGTCCAAAAATTTTTTTTGCTCCTGAGCAGCTATTTTTCTGACAGCGGCATCACGTGTTTTCTTCCTCGGGCAACAAAAACACTCGATTTTTAAAAACAGCAAATAATAACATTTTTAAGCATGGAATTCCACCCCGAAACTCATCCTAGCATTGGTTTTTCCATTTAAGTCAAAAAAATTTTTTTGCTCCTGAGCAGCTTTTTTTCTGACCGCGGCATCACGCGTTTTCTTCCTCGGGCACCAAAAACACTCGATTTTTAAAAACAGCAAATAATAACATTTTTAAGCATGGAATTCCACCTCAAAACTCATCCTAGCATTGATTTTTCCATTTAAGTCAAAAAAATTTTTTTGCTCCTGAGCAGCTTTTTTTCTGACCGCGGCATCACGCGTGTTCTTCCTCGGGCACCAAAAACACTCGATTTTTAAAAACAGCAAATAATAACATTTTTAAGCATGGAATTCCACCCCGAAACTCATCCTAGCATTGGTTTTTTCCATTTAAGTCAAAAAAATTTTTTTGCTCCTAAGCAGCTTTTTTTCTGACAGCGGCATCACGCGTGTTCTTCCTCGGGCACCAAAAACACTCGATTTTTAAAAACAGCAAATAATAACATTTTTAAGCATGGAATTCCACCCCGAAACTCATCCTAGCATTGGTTTTTCCATTTAAGTGAAAAAAAATTTTTTCCTTCTGAGCAGCTTTTTTTTTGACCGCGGCATCACGCGTGTTCTTCCTTGGGCACCAAAAACACTCGATTTTTAAAAACAGCAAATAATAACATTTTTAAGCATGGAATTCCACCCCGAAACTCATCCTAGCATTGGTTTTTCCATTTAAGTCAAAAAAATTTTTTTGCTCCTGAGCAGCTTTTTTTCTGACCGCGGCATCACGCCTTTTCTTCCTCGGGCACCAAAAACAGTCGATTTTTAAAAATAGGAAATAATAACATTTTTCAGCATGGAATTCCACCCCGAAACTCATCCTAGCATTGGTTTTTCCATTTAAGTCCAAAAATTTTTTTTGCTCCTGAGCAGCTATTTTTCTGACAGCGGCATCACGCGTTTTCTTCCTCGGGCACCAAAAACACTCGATTTTTAAAAACAGCAAATAATAACATTTTTAAGCATGGAATTCCACCCCGAAACTCATCCTAGCATTGGTTTTTCGATTTAAGTGAAAAAAAAATTTTTCCTCCTGAGCAGCTTTTTTTTTGACCGCGGCATCACGCGTGTTCTTCCTTGGGCACCAAAAACACTCGATTTTTAAAAACAGCAAATAATAACATTTTTAAGCATGGAATTCCACCCCGAAACTCATCCTAGCATTGGATTTTCCATTTAAGTCAAAAAAAATTTTTTGCTCACGAGCACCTTTTTTTCTGACCGCGGCATCACGCGTTTTCTTCCTCGGGTACCAAAAACACTCAATTTTTAAAAATAGCAAATAATAACATTTTTCAGCATGGAATTCCACCCCGAAACTCATCCTAGCATTGGTTTTTCCATTTAAGTCCAAAAATTTTTTTTGCTCCTGAGCAGCTATTTTTCTGACAGCGGCATCACGTGTTTTCTTCCTCGGGCAACAAAAACACTCGATTTTTAAAAACAGCAAATAATAACATTTTTAAGCATGGAATTCCACCCCGAAACTCATCCTAGCATTGGTTTTTCCATTTAAGTCAAAAAAAATTTTTTGCTCCTGAGCAGCTTTTTTTCTGACCGCAGCATCACGCGTTTTCTTCCTCGGGTACCAAAAACACTCGATTTTTAAAAATAGCAAATAATAACATTTTTCAGCATGGAATTCCACCCCGAAACTCATCCTAGCATTGGTTTTTCCATTTAAGTGAAAAAAAATTTTTTCCTTCTGAGCAGCTTTTTTTTTGACCGCGGCATCACGCGTGTTCTTCCTTGGGCACCAAAAACACTCGATTTTTAAAAACAGCAAATAATAACATTTTTAAGCATGGAATTCCACCCCGAAACTCATCCTAGCATTGGTTTTTCCATTTAAGTCAAAAAAATTTTTTTGCTCCTGAGCAGCTTTTTTTCTGACCGCGGCATCACGCCTTTTCTTCCTCGGGCACCAAAAACAGTCGATTTTTAAAAATAGGAAATAATAACATTTTTCAGCATGGAATTCCACCCCGAAACTCATCCTAGCATTGGTTTTTCCATTTAAGTCCAAAAATTTTTTTTGCTCCTGAGCAGCTATTTTTCTGACAGCGGCATCACGCGTTTTCTTCCTCGGGCACCAAAAACACACGATTTTTAAAAACCGCAAATAATAACATTTTTAAGCATGGAATTCCACCCCGAAACTCATCCTAGCATTGGTTTTTCGATTTAAGTGAAAAAAAATTTTTTCCTCCTGAGCAGCTTTTTTTTTGACCGCGGCATCACGCGTGTTCTTCCTTGGGCACCAAAAACACTCGATTTTTAAAAACAGCAAATAATAACATTTTTAAGCATGGAATTCCACCCCGAAACTCATCCTAGCATTGGATTTTCCATTTAAGTCAAAAAAAATTTTTTGCTCACGAGCACCTTTTTTTCTGACCGCGGCATCACGCGTTTTCTTCCTCGGGTACCAAAAACACTCAATTTTTAAAAATAGCAAATAATAACATTTTTCAGCATGGAATTCCACCCCGAAACTCATCCTAGCATTGGTTTTTCCATTTAAGTCCAAAAATTTTTTTTGCTCCTGAGCAGCTATTTTTCTGACAGCGGCATCACGTGTTTTCTTCCTCGGGCAACAAAAACACTCGATTTTTAAAAACAGCAAATAATAACATTTTTAAGCATGGAATTCCACCCCGAAACTCATCCTAGCATTGGTTTTTCCATTTAAGTCAAAAAAAATTTTTTGCTCCTGAGCAGCTTTTTTTCTGACCGCAGCATCACGCGTTTTCTTCCTCGGGTACCAAAAACACTCGATTTTTAAAAATAGCAAATAATAACATTTTTCAGCATGGAATTCCACCCCGAAACTCATCCTAGCATTGGTTTTTCCATTTATGTCCAAAAAATTTTTTTGCTCCTGAGCAGCTATTTTTCTGACAGCGGCATCACGCGTGTTCTTCCTCGGACACCAAAAACACTCGATTTTTAAAAACAGCAAATAATAACATTTTTAAGCATGGAATTCCACCCCGAAACTCATCCTACCATTGGTTTTTCCATTTAAGTCAAAAAAAATTTTTTGCTCCTGAGCAGTTTTTTTTTCTCACCGCGGCATCACGCGTTTTCTTCCTCAGGCACCAAAAACAGTCAATTTTTAAAAACAGCAAATAATAACATTTTTAAGCATGGAATTCCAACCAGAAACTCATTCTAGCATTGGTTTTTCCATTTAAGTCAAAAAAAATGTTTTGCTCCTGAGCAGCTTTTTTTCTGACCGCGGCATCACGCGTTGTCTTCCTCGGGCACCAAAAACACTCGATTTTTAAAAACAGCAAATAATAACATTTTTAAGCATGGAATTCCAACCAGAAACTCATTCTAGCATTGGTTTTTCCATTTAAGTCAAAAAAAATTTTTTGCTCCTGAGCAGCTTTTTTTCTGACCGCAGCATCACGCGTTGTTTTCCTCGGGCACCAAAAACACTCGATTTTTAAAAACAGCAAATAATAACATTTTTAAGCACGGAATTCCAACCAGAAACTCATCCTAGCATTGTTTTTTCCATTTAAGTCAAAAAAAAATTTGTCCTCCTGAGCAGCTTTTTTTCTGACCACGGCATCACGCGTTTTCTTACTCGGGCACCAAAAACACTCGATTTTTAAAAACAGCAAATAATAACATTTTTAAGCATGGAATTCCACCCCGAAACTAATCCTAGCATTGGTTTTTCCATTTAAGTCAAAAAAAATTTTTTGCTCCTGAGCAGCTTTTTTTCTGACCGCAGCATCACGCGTTTTCTTCCTCGGGCACCAAAAACACTCAATTTTTAAAAATAGCAAATAATAACATTTTTCAGCATGGAATTCCACCCCGAAACTCATCCTAGCATTGGTTTTTCCATTTAAGTCCAAAAATTTTTTTTGCTCCTGAGCAGCTATTTTTCTGACAGCGGCATCACGTGTTTTCTTCCTCGGGCAACAAAAACACTCGATTTTTAAAAACAGCAAATAATAACATTTTTAAGCATGGAATTCCACCCCGAAACTCATCCTAGCATTGGTTTTTCCATTTAAGTCAAAAAAAATTTTTTGCTCCTGAGCAGCTTTTTTTCTGACCGCAGCATCACGCGTTTTCTTCCTCGGGTACCAAAAACACTCGATTTTTAAAAATAGCAAATAATAACATTTTTCAGCATGGAATTCCACCCCGAAACTCATCCTAGCATTGGTTTTTCCATTTAAGTGAAAAAAAATTTTTTCCTTCTGAGCAGCTTTTTTTTTGACCGCGGCATCACGCGTGTTCTTCCTTGGGCACCAAAAACACTCGATTTTTAAAAACAGCAAATAATAACATTTTTAAGCATGGAATTCCACCCCGAAACTCATCCTAGCATTGGTTTTTCCATTTAAGTCAAAAAAATTTTTTTGCTCCTGAGCAGCTTTTTTTCTGACCGCGGCATCACGCCTTTTCTTCCTCGGGCACCAAAAACAGTCGATTTTTAAAAATAGGAAATAATAACATTTTTCAGCATGGAATTCCACCCCGAAACTCATCCTAGCATTGGTTTTTCCATTTAAGTCCAAAAATTTTTTTTGCTCCTGAGCAGCTATTTTTCTGACAGCGGCATCACGCGTTTTCTTCCTCGGGCACCAAAAACACTCGATTTTTAAAAACCGCAAATAATAACATTTTTAAGCATGGAATTCCACCCCGAAACTCATCCTAGCATTGGTTTTTCGATTTAAGTGAAAAAAAATTTTTTCCTCCTGAGCAGCTTTTTTTTTGACCGCGGCATCACGCGTGTTCTTCCTTGGGCACCAAAAACACTCGATTTTTAAAAACAGCAAATAATAACATTTTTAAGCATGGAATTCCACCCCGAAACTCATCCTAGCATTGGATTTTCCATTTAAGTCAAAAAAAATTTTTTGCTCACGAGCACCTTTTTTTCTGACCGCGGCATCACGCGTTTTCTTCCTCGGGTACCAAAAACACTCAATTTTTAAAAATAGCAAATAATAACATTTTTCAGCATGGAATTCCACCCCGAAACTCATCCTAGCATTGGTTTTTCCATTTAAGTCCAAAAATTTTTTTTGCTCCTGAGCAGCTATTTTTCTGACAGCGGCATCACGTGTTTTCTTCCTCGGGCAACAAAAACACTCGATTTTTAAAAACAGCAAATAATAACATTTTTAAGCATGGAATTCCACCCCGAAACTCATCCTAGCATTGGTTTTTCCATTTAAGTCAAAAAAAATTTTTTGCTCCTGAGCAGCTTTTTTTCTGACCGCAGCATCACGCGTTTTCTTCCTCGGGTACCAAAAACACTCGATTTTTAAAAATAGCAAATAATAACATTTTTCAGCATGGAATTCCACCCCGAAACTCATCCTAGCATTGGTTTTTCCATTTATGTCCAAAAATTTTTTTTGCTCCTGAGCAGCTATTTTTCTGACAGCGGCATCACGCGTGTTCTTCCTCGGACACCAAAAACACTCGATTTTTAAAAACAGCAAATAATAACATTTTTAAGCATGGAATTCCACCCCGAAACTCATCCTACCATTGGTTTTTCCATTTAAGTCAAAAAAAATTTTTTGCTCCTGAGCAGTTTTTTTTTCTCACCGCGGCATCACGCGTTTTCTTCCTCAGGCACCAAAAACAGTCAATTTTTAAAAACAGCAAATAATAACATTTTTAAGCATGGAATTCCAACCAGAAACTCATTCTAGCATTGGTTTTTCCATTTAAGTCAAAAAAAATGTTTTGCTCCTGAGCAGCTTTTTTTCTGACCGCGGCATCACGCGTTGTCTTCCTCGGGCACCAAAAACACTCGATTTTTAAAAACAGCAAATAATAACATTTTTAAGCATGGAATTCCAACCAGAAACTCATTCTAGCATTGGTTTTTCCATTTAAGTCAAAAAAAATTTTTTGCTCCTGAGCAGCTTTTTTTCTGACCGCAGCATCACGCGTTTTCTTCCTCGGGTACCAAAAACACTCGATTTTTAAAAATAGCAAATAATAACATTTTTCAGCATGGAATTCCACCCCGAAACTCATCCTAGCATTGGTTTTTCCATTTAAGTCCAAAAATTTTTTTTGCTCCTGAGCAGCTATTTTTCTGACAGCGGCATCACGTGTTTTCTTCCTCGGGCAACAAAAACACTCGATTTTTAAAAACAGCAAATAATAACATTTTTAAGCATGGAATTCCACCCCGAAACTCATCCTAGCATTGGTTTTTCCATTTAAGTCAAAAAAATTTTTTTGCTCCTGAGCAGCTTTTTTTCTGACCGCGGCATCACGCCTTTTCTTCCTCGGGCACCAAAAACACTCGATTTTTAAAAATAGGAAATAATAACATTTTTCAGCATGGAATTCCACCCCGAAACTCATCCTAGCATTGGTTTTTCCATTTAAGTCCAAAATTTTTTTTTTCTCCTGAGCAGCTATTTTTCTGACAGCGGCATCACGCGTGTTCTTCCTCGGGCACCAAAAACAGTCGATTTTTAAAAACAGCAAATAATAACATTTTTAAGCATGGAATTCCACCCCGAAACTCATCCTAGCATTGGTTTTTCCATTTAAGTGAAAAAAATTTTTTTGCTCCTGAGCAGCTTTTTTTCTGACCGCGGCATCACGCGTTTTCTTCCTCGGGCACCAAAAACACTCGATTTTTAAAAACAGCAAATAATAACATTTTTAAGCATGGAATTCCACCTCAAAACTCATCCTAGCATTGATTTTTCCATTTAAGTCAAAAAAAATTTTTTGCTCCTGAGCAGCTTTTTTTCTGACCGCGGCATCACGCGTGTTCTTCCTCGGGCACCAAAAACAGTCGATTTTTAAAAACAGCAAATAATAACATTTTTAAGCATGGAATTCCACCCCAAAACTCATCCTAGCATTGATTTTTCCATTTAAGTCAAAAAAAAATTTTTCCTCCTGAGCAGCTTTTTTTCTTACCGCGGCATCACGCCTTTTCTTCCTCGGGCACCAAAAACACTCGATTTTTAAAAACAGCAAATAATAACATTTTTAAGCATGGAATTCCACCCCGAAACTCATCCTAGCATTGGTTTTTCCATTTAAGTCAAAAAAATTTTTTTGCTCCTGAGCAGCTTTTTTTCTGACAGCGGCATCACGCGTGTTCTTCCTCGGGCACCAAAAACACTCGATTTTTAAAAACAGCAAATAATAACATTTTTAAGCATGGAATTCCACCCCGAAACTCATCCTAGCATTGGTTTTTCCATTTAAGTGAAAAAAAATTTTTTCCTTCTGAGCAGCTTTTTTTTTGACCGCGGCATCACGCGTGTTCTTCCTTGGGCACCAAAAACACTCGATTTTTAAAAACAGCAAATAATAACATTTTTAAGCATGGAATTCCACCCCGAAACTCATCCTAGCATTGGTTTTTCCATTTAAGTCAAAAAAATTTTTTAGCTCCTGAGCAGCTTTTTTTCTGACCGCGGCATCACGCCTTTTCTTCCTCGGGCACCAAAAACAGTCGATTTTTAAAAATAGGAAATAATAACATTTTTCAGCATGGAATTCCACCCCGAAACTCATCCTAGCATTGGTTTTTCCATTTAAGTCCAAAAATTTTTTTTGCTCCTGAGCAGCTATTTTTCTGACAGCGGCATCAGGCATTTTCTTCCTCGGGCACCAAAAACACTCGATTTTTAAAAACAGCAAATAATAACATTTTTAAGCATGGAATTCCACCCCGAAACTCATCCTAGCATTGGTTTTTCGATTTAAGTGAAAAAAAAAATTTTCCTCCTGAGCAGCTTTTTTTTTGACCGCGGCATCACGCGTGTTCTTCCTTGGGCACCAAAAACACTCGATTTTTAAAAACAGCAAATAATAACATTTTTAAGCATGGAATTCCACTCCGAAACTCATCCTAGCATTGGATTTTCCATTTAAGTCAAAAAAAATTTTTTGCTCACGAGCACCTTTTTTTCTTACCGCGGCATCACGCGTTTTCTTCCTCGGGTACCAAAAACACTCAATTTTTAAAAATAGCCAATAATAACATTTTTCAGCATGGAATTCCACCCCGAAACTGATCCTAGCATTGGTTTTTCCATTTAAGTCCAAAAATTTTTTTTGCTCCTGAGCAGCTATTTTTCTGACAGCGGCATCACGCGTGTTCTTCCTTGGGCACCAAAAACACTCGATTTTTAAAAACAGCAAATAATAACATTTTTAAGCATGGAATTCCACTCCGAAACTCATCCTAGCATTGGATTTTCCATTTAAGTCAAAAAAAATTTTTTGCTCACGAGCACCTTTTTTTCTGACCGCGGCATCACGCGTTTTCTTCCTCGGGTACCAAAAACACTCAATTTTTAAAAATAGCCAATAATAACATTTTTCAGCATGGAATTCCACCCCGAAACTCATCCTAGCATTGGTTTTTCCATTTAAGTCAAAAAAAATTTTTTTGCTCCTGAGCAGCTTTTTTTCTTACCGCGGCATCACGTGTTTTCTTCCTCGGGCAACAAAAACTCTCGATTTTTAAAAACAGCAAATAATAACATTTTTAAGCATGGAATTCCACCCCGAAATTCATCCTAGCATTGGTTTTTCCATTTAAGTCAAAAAAAATTTTTTGCTCCTGAGCAGCTTTTTTTCTGACCGCGGCATCACGCGTTTTCTTCCTCGGGCACCAAAAACACTCGATTTTTAAAAACAGCAAATAATAACATTTTTAAGCATGGAATTCCACCTCAAAACTCATCCTAGCATTGATTTTTCCATTTAAGTCAAAAAAATTTTTTTGCTCCTGAGCAGCTTTTTTTCTGACCGCGGCATCACGCGTGTTCTTCCTTGGGCACCAAAAACACTCGATTTTTAAAAACAGCAAATAATAACATTTTTAAGCATGGAATTCCACCCCGAAACTCATCCTAGCATTGGATTTTCCATTTAAGTCAAAAAAAATTTTTTGCTCACGAGCACCTTTTTTTCTGACCACGGCATCACGCGTTTTCTTCCTCGGGTACCAAAAACACTCGATTTTTAAAAATAGCAAATAATAACATTTTTCAGCATGGAATTCCACCCCGAAACTCATCCTAGCATTGGTTTTTCCATTTAAGTCCAAAAATTTTTTTTGCTCCTGAGCAGCTATTTTTCTGACAGCGGCATCACGTGTTTTCTTCCTCGGGCAACAAAAACACTCGATTTTTAAAAACAGCAAATAATAACATTTTTAAGCATGGAATTCCACCCCGAAACTCATCCTAGCATTGGTTTTTCCATTTAAGTCAAAAAAAATTTTTTGCTCCTGAGCAGCTTTTTTTCTGACCGCGGCATCACGCCTTTTCTTCCTCGGGCACCAAAAACACTCGATTTTTAAAAATAGGAAATAATAACATTTTTCAGCATGGAATTCCACCCCGAAACTCATCCTAGCATTGGTTTTTCCATTTAAGTCCAAAATTTTTTTTTTCTCCTGAGCAGCTATTTTTCTGACAGCGGCATCACGCGTGTTCTTCCTCGGGCACCAAAAACACTCGATTTTTAAAAACAGCAAATAATAACATTTTTAAGCATGGAATTCCACCCCGAAACTCATCCTAGCATTGGTTTTTCCATTTAAGTGAAAAAAAATTTTTTCCTTCTGAGCAGCTTTTTTTTTGACCGCGGCATCACGCGTGTTCTTCCTTGGGCACCAAAAACACTCGATTTTTAAAAACAGCAAATAATAACATTTTTAAGCATGGAATTCCACCCCGAAACTCATCCTAGCATTGGATTTTCCATTTAAGTCAAAAAAAATTTTTTGCTCACGAGCACCTTTTTTTCTGACCACGGCATCACGCGTTTTCTTCCTCGGGTACCAAAAACACTCGATTTTTAAAAATAGCAAATAATAACATTTTTCAGCATGGAATTCCACCCCGAAACTCATCCTAGCATTGGTTTTTCCATTTAAGTCCAAAAATTTTTTTTGCTCCTGAGCAGCTATTTTTCTGACAGCGGCATCACGTGTTTTCTTCCTCGGGCAACAAAAACACTCGATTTTTAAAAACAGCAAATAATAACATTTTTAAGCATGGAATTCCACCCCGAAACTCATCCTAGCATTGGTTTTTCCATTTAAGTCAAAAAAAATTTTTTGCTCCTGAGCAGCTTTTTTTCTGACCGCGGCATCACGCCTTTTCTTCCTCGGGCACCAAAAACACTCGATTTTTAAAAATAGGAAATAATAACATTTTTCAGCATGGAATTCCACCCCGAAACTCATCCTAGCATTGGTTTTTCCATTTAAGTCCAAAATTTTTTTTTTCTCCTGAGCAGCTATTTTTCTGACAGCGGCATCACGCGTGTTCTTCCTCGGGCACCAAAAACACTCGATTTTTAAAAACAGCAAATAATAACATTTTTAAGCATGGAATTCCACCCCGAAACTCATCCTAGCATTGGTTTTTCCATTTAAGTGAAAAAAAATTTTTTCCTTCTGAGCAGCTTTTTTTTTGACCGCGGCATCACGCGTGTTCTT